>CM077586.1:34247500-44247500 GCA_039657365.1 Stephania yunnanensis | reverse complement strand
TTAGAACGTGGAAACATTTTTTGGTTGCTTCATTATACCTAAGCACTCAGCGTGGCGAGATTAACAAATCAAGGCGCCTTGTTTGCATGAAATTATAAAGAACGGGAGGATCAATGTTGGGAGATCATTTATAAGACAACAAGCTTTTGTTTCCAATCCTCATAAACCAAATGTGTTTGAAGGCCGAAGTGGGATTGATACATAATGAAAAATATGATTTAAAGTCCCATACAACAATAGATGAGGATTTTATGCTAAATCTAAAATCACCAAATGGATACAAAGACTCTGAGAATGAGAGATAGAGAGTCGAGAGGGACAAACTCGAGGCCGAGTAGTTAACCAAGGAACAAGAGGATCAAACGACAGTAGCAGTAGTAGCGGAGTTAGCCCAAGAGTTACAGAATGAAGGATATGGATAGGAGGAGGATCATCAACAAAGATTTGCTGAGGGCTACGAGTTTGTAGATTTACTAATAGGAGAGCAAGACTTTGATGGTCTTAACGTTTTTCCACCACCATAGGCATTGCTACCATCACCTGAGGACTTGACTCCGCGACATCGGAAGTTGTGGATTGCAGAGATAATGAGACAATGTAGAAAGGATATGGCTCAGTATCTTGAAGCCTTGTAGAGATGTGAGCAAGATCGACTTAATGGATAGAGAAACTTCATGTTATTTTCAGATCATCAGAGAAACATAGCTAGATATGATAGGAGCAAGATATTGAGACTTATTAATAGGTTTATTAGCTTTTCTGCAGCACCGAACTACATGTTTGGTCTTAATATGGTGCAGAGCAGAAGGGTGGAGCGTCTTTTAACATTATTTTTGTTGGGGTTCACGATAGTGATGCATAGTCCTAAAGTCTGAGTCTTAAGATTTTCTAGACTTTGGGAGATGAAAGATCTATATAAAAGGTAAAACAAATTTCACGGAAGATCTATATACAAGGTTAGGTAATAGAGATGGCGAAAAAAAAATATAGGCTTAGCCAAATTAAGAGATAAAAGAACCGAGACCTAATTCATGTAAGATGTATTAAGGATAAGAATCAAAATGTTATAATGTGCGTGAATGATATTAAAGAGAAATGGAGAAGTTACTTTGATAGTTTATTTAATGATGGCCAAGTTAATATTATAGCAGATGAAAACTCACACCAAGAAAGAAATGTAAATTATACACCCGATATTAGAATTGTAGAAGTTAAAGTGGCATTGAAAAGGAAAATGAGGAAAGCATGTGGCCCAGATGAAATACCAATAGAGGTTTGGAAATGCTTTGAAGAAATTGGACTAACTTAGTCAACAAAACTTTTCAACGAAATTTTAAAATCAAAACGGATGCCAATGGATTGGAGAAGAAGCACGCTTGTGTCAATTTTCAAAAATAAAAGAGACATTAAAGTTGCTTAAACTACGGGAGAATTAAACAATTTAAACTTATGACTCACACTATGAAACGTTAGAGAGGATAATTGATAATAAGCTAAGGAGATAAACAATAATATTAGAGAACCAATTTGGTTTCATGCCCGGGAGGTCGATTATGGAGGCAATTTTCCTTGTAAGAATATTGTTGAAAAAATATAGAGAAAAGAAAAAAGACCTTCATATGGTATTTGTAGTTTTAGAAAAAACATATGATAGGGTCCGTAGAGATGTTCTTTTGTAGGTTTTAAAAAGAAATGGAGTGCATGTCAGATACATAGACAATATTAAGGATATGTATGATGGAGTAGGAACGAGTTTAATGACATTCGGACAAGCTACAAAAGAATTTTCCATTACGATAGACCTACATCAAGGATCGACTTTAAGCCCATATATTTACTTTAGTTATAGATGAACTAACTAGATATATTCAAGAGTATATACCTTGATGTATGTTATTTGCAGATGATATTGTTTTAGTGGATGATACAAAAGATGGATTGAATAGGAAGTTAGAACTCTTGATGAATACATTAGAATCTAAAGGCTTTAAGTTGAGTAGGACGAAGACCAAATACATGCACTATGAGTTTAGAAATACTCGACATCGAGATGATGGAGTGGTAAAACTAGGGGAAGTAGAAGTTCCCAAGGTGAACCACTTTAGATACCTAAGATCAATAATACAAAATGATGGTAATATTGAGAATGATGTCACACGTAGAAATCGAGCTGAATGAAAGAAAAGGCAGAGTGCAACAGAGGTAATTTGTGATCGAAATGTTTCTACTAAGTTAAAAGAAAAACTTAATAGGACCGCAATTAACTAGCTACGCTTTATGAAATTAGATGTTAGGCGGTAAAACCACAACAATTACATAAAATGAACGTAGCATAAATGTAGATGCTTAGGTGGATGTGTGGTAAAACTCGTGAAGATAAAATAAGAAATGTAGAAATTCAAAGACAAGTATGAGTAGCACCAGTGATACAAAGATTAGGGAAGGGCGATTGTTGTAGTTTAGTCACCTGCAAAAATGACCTACAAATGCCCCCACTAAAAAACTCGATTCAATAAAAATCGTAGAAATTCGATGAGTTAGGGGTAGACCAAAGTTAACATGGGATGCATTAATTAGGAGGGATTTGAATGGCCTAGAAAGCTCACCATCAATTGCACTAGATCAAGCACAATATAAAATTTTGATCCATGTAGTTGACCCCAATTAATATGGGACTGAGGATATGTTGTTGTTGTTGTTGTTGTTAGGGAGATGAACGATACATTCGTACTGATTATTTTCACATTTGGGATATTTGTGTCACTTTAGTAGTTGTTTACATTTAATGTTTATGCATTTTCATATTTAAATCTTAAATTATATTATATATGTTTGTGTGTTTAGTGTTTTTATATTTTAGACTTATTATTTAACCTTGAAGATAATGTTTGGTTTAAGTTTGAGGGCATCAACACTATTGGAAGTTGTAAGAAAGGATGAAACAAGGATAACCATTGCGGGTATGATCTAAAAATTTTATTTTTGAAGTAGTTAAAAAGGAAAGAATGGTAGTATATCTATTTTATTTACTTATTATTTAAATGTGTATAGTATTATATAGTAGATTATGTATAGTAATTTGTTATGGATAAGTAATGTATTTACAAAGTTCATGCCTTTAATTGAGGATGAGTAAGAAAACAAGTATCTTGTTGATATGAAACTCAAGAGTGTGTTATCATTTTTGAAGAAAATAAGAATTGTAGCGAACGACGGTTTAAAATTTCATGATTAGAAACCTAGAATTATGGAAGAGCATGAACTTGAAACAAAAGCAAAAAGATTACCAGAACACTTCTTGTGGAAACAGAGAGATCTCTTAGGAATTCTATAATAAGTATGAATCTTACTTGAATACAAAGTAAATAAAGAGTTAGTACCAAAAGGGGAAGATATAGTCATAGTTTTTAAATGAAAAGTTGTAGTTAAACTTACTTGATAAAGTGAAAGTGAGAAGTGCTAACAAGAGTTTTAAAACTAAAAAAAAATAGAAAGTCTCACAAGTTCTACAAGAAATGGTGTCAAACTTGGTGGTTGAAAAAGTAAGAAAAAACCAAATTCGTAGGAAAAGGAGCAAGGACCGTACATGACGCACGCCAAATGCGTTAACAAAATAAAATTCATAAACCAACTATTTTGTATAATAGTGGCAAATGGTCGATCCCACAGAGATTTGTGGTATTTTTAAGGTTAAAAACAACGAAACAAAAGATCGGGGGTTTTAAAATAAATTAATTTAACTAACTAATCTAACTAAACTAAATAAATAAAATAACTAAAATAACTTTCAAAACAATTAATTAATTACCAAGGTAACACCTAGGTCTACAGTTCCACAAATCAGGATCAAGATTTAATGGCGCATCATGGTCTTCAATCCTTCCCAAAAAGTTATTAATTTAAGTTCTCCTAGATTAGCTATAGAAAATCAACATCCGTCAGAATTCCTCATTACCATAATCTCGATTGTTAGGACGTTCGCCACTAAATACTTCCCTAATTAATGCATAACCCTAACCATCCACCAATCGGGTTTAACATACTAATCGCAGTAATATGGGTCTGTGGGAACACTAATCCTAAATAAACTGATCGCATCCGATGCCGATTTAACCTAAATTCGATTGTCGAACCCTCAAGAATCGAAAGGGTTTTACAGCAAACGGGTGAATGTTCGTCACTTTATTGATCCAAAAGTACAATTAAACGGATATTATCAGTCCAAATAACTATAAGTTATCCACCTAAAAGTATGCACTGGCTACATACATGTCCTAGATCTAAACCATATTCCTTAAAATCAACAACAATGAAATAGGAGAAATTAAATCAAATTAAAAAATAAAATAAAAGATCTCACATAATATGTCATGAATCCATAATCCCGACTTATTTCGTCGCCGACATATGTAAGGTTTGATTAGCCGACATGATGTCGAGAGAAGTCGATGCTAAAAAAATTATGTTTGGTGTTCCTAATATACTAAACTACTTAAAATTGGTCCCGAGATGTGAGATAAACTAATTTGCGGGTTGGTCTTGTAACATGTGCGCCGAGGAGCATCTGGTGGTTGCTGGGCATTTTCTGCAGTGCCTGGGACACGTGTCAACAGACGATTGGGCAAGCAGCTGGAACCAACTGACGTGGCAGCTTCTGATTGATGGAAGAAGCTACCGGTGACGTTATGTGTGCATGATGGCTCGACAAGTGGCGGTTGGGACCGGGTGAAGAAACTCACACAAAGTTGTGCGAAAACGTGGTAAAGTGCACCAATACAGATCTCGATGATCATCTGAGAGCTGCTGCTGTGAAGAACTTGAAATTGTTCTTTGTGAGAACGAGCAGGACCAATAGAGAAGCGACGCGTGGCGCTGGTGTGAAGAGAAAATTTGTGGAAGATACGAAGAACTTCTGGGAGAGTGTGGAAACATGCATCCCGAGGCATAATCAACTGTCTCTGGTACGTTATGTACATGAATGTGTGCCTCAGCTGCTTCACTTGATCGTTCCACTACACCTAATCAGCCGTGCAATGCATGTCTCGAGGCATATCCTCAAGTAACTATTCGCTGCATATAAATACTTCATTTTGAGTACTTTTTCGCCCCGATTCAACTGCGCACTCCGTTTCACCTAAAAATGACCAATAAATATAATTAAATAAATATTTTAGAGACTTTCTATATTTAAATATATTAATATAAAATACTAAATATATGTAAATACCGACTTATCAAATATCCTAAACTTAAGACTTTGCCCGTCCCGAGCAAAGGTGGAGATGACAACACAAACTAAACTAGACTCATAATATAGTAATGCACTGACTCAACTAATCCTATACTCGACTCAAATTCATGGAGTTCCTTTGATTTACATAGCCACCAAATTAATAAGCAACTCAAGAAATTTCGGAGTTATGACATGTTAAGACTCGCAACCCAAACACAATTAAGATCATACTTTGAAGACATAGATTCAGTCAAAACAAAGGTCGTCAACTACTCACGAGTTTTCTTGGTATATACATTCAAGCTCGCAAGTTTAAAAATCTCACTTAATCAAGTGAAAGCACTCGAGCTAAATATTTTATTTGAGGAGTTTCACAACTTCCGCCTCTATTCAATTTATATTCTCTATTTTTTCTCATTTTTTTCCAATTTGTTTTCAACAAATACGGTCCCTGCTCCATTTCCTATGGATCGATTTTCTCACTTTTTCCCACCATAGATTTCCCTGCTCCTTTTCCTGTGGAAACTTGTCGGACTCTCTATATTAAGAAAACTCATGTTAGCCTTTCTCACTTCTACTATGATCATACAAATCCCAAATGTGGGTCAAAATATCAATACTTGCATAAGTCTGACCTTCTACTCCCTTTAGTTATCTAGCACAAAGTCCAACCATCCACTAAGTCCCTAATCATGAAATCATAAAAATGTTGAGCTACGGACTCGATTGAGTGTTTCTCCTTATTTTTCCTAAGTTTCAAGTTAAAAAGGTAACTATAATTTACTCATCCACAACCAAAGACATGAACAAAGTTTCGGGTAACTATATATGCAATATAAAAATAAAAAAATAAAAACTATAGTAAATACATGCATGAAAGTGTATTATATCCTAATGAAATGAGATAGAAATATTAAAGGACAAGAAATGAAAGAAATGGAAGAAATGATATAAAACACCACCATTACCATCGATCAATCGCATATAAACCACAAAAAATAAATGATTTCACATGCGGTCTTTCACAAAGAATTAAACCAAATCAATCCACAATCTCTAAAACACCCCCGAACTTATTCCGAACCTTGTCCTCAATGTTCAAAACAAGTCAAGGAATCCATCTAACAAAAAGAAAAAGAATAGTGGTGAAGAATAACATGGATAAATAAATAAGAAGATGGTATAAATGCATGCATAAATGAAAGTCTCTAAAAACTAGTGAACGTACAAAATCTCTCATGTCTAGGTAACTAAGGAAACTATGAAAGAGAAATCATAACATGAGCAAGAACTAGTAAACATAGAAGTTAACTCAAATAATTCCTACCAAATCTTGCGAGTCCGAAGTTTTTCAATTAAGGGTGAAATCAACAATATGATGGATTGAAGTCTAAGGTTTTGGATTTACCCAAAGCTCGCCACTAATGCGGCAACTTAAGTTGGATATGGCCAAACCAAGTCTCAAAACACCTAAAATCCTATAAACATGTTAATTCCTAAAAAAATGTTCATGACTAAATAATATAATCCATAGTCAAACCAACTATTTTGTAGAATAGTGGCAAAGGGTAGATCCCACAGAGATTGGTATTTTTTCTAAGGTTAAAAACAACAAAAAGGAAAAATCAGGGGTTTTAAAATAAATTAATTTAACTAACTAATCTAACTAAACTAAATAAATAAAATAACTAAAATCACTTTCAAAACAACTAATTAATCACCAAGGTAATACCTATGTCTACAGTTCCACAAATCAGGATCAAGATTCAATGGCGCATCATGGTCTTTAATCCTTCCCAAAAAGTTTTAATTTAAGTTCTCCTAGATTAGCTATAGAAAATTGACATTCGTCGGAAATGCTTCATTCCCCTAATCTCGATAGCCAAGACGTCCACCACTAACTACTTCCATGATTAATGCATAACCTTAGACATCCGCCAATCGGGTTTAACATACTAATCTATGATAATATAGGCTCATGGGAACACTAATCTTAAATAACTGGATCGTATCCGCTTCCGGATCGCATCCCCTTCTGATTTAACCTACATTCAATTGTTGCACACTCAAGAACCAAAAGGGTTTTATGGCAAATGGGTGAGTGTTCTTACTTTATTAGTCCAAAAGTATAATTACACGGATACTATCGGTCCAAATAACTATAGATTGCCCACCTAAAAGCATGCACTGGCCACATACCTAGATCTAAACCATATTCCTTAAAATCAACAACAATGAAATAGGAGAAATTACATCAAATTAAATAATAAAATAAATGATCTCACATTATATGACATGAATCCATAATCCCATCTTGTTTCTCCACCGACCTAGGTAAGGTTTGATTAGCCGGACATGATGTCGAGAGAATTCGATGCTAAAAATATAATAGTTGGTGTTCCTAATATAATAAACTACTAAAAATTAGTCTTGGGAGGTGAGAAATTAATTTTGTGGGTTGGTCTCGTAACGTGTGCGTCGAGGAGCATCTGGTGGTTGTTGGGCATTTTCTGCTCTGCTTGGGACACCTGTCAACATCCAATTGGGTGAGCTGCTAGAACTAGCTGAAGTGGGGACTTCTGATTGGTTGAAGAAGATGTTGGTGACGCTGTGTGTGCATGAGGGCTCGACACGTGGCGGCTGGAACCAGGTGAAGAAACTTGCACAAAGCCATGCGAAGACATGGGAAAGTGCACCAGTACGGATCTCCAGGATCATCCGAGAGTTGCTGCTGTGAGGAACTTGAAATTTTTCTTTATGAGGACGAGCTGGACCAATAGAGAAGCGATGCGTGGCGCTGGTGGCGTATGGAGAGCAGATGCGGGCCGCTAGTGTGAAGAGAAAATCACCGGAACAGAAGGCGAACTTCTTGGAGAGTGTAGCAACACGCATATCGAGGCATAATCAACTGTCTCGGGTACGCTGTGTACATGAATGTGTGCCTCAGCTGCAACACTTGATCGTTCCTCTACACCCAATTAGCTGTTCAATACGCGTCTCGATGCATACCCTCAGGTAAATGTTCACTGCATATAAATACTCCATTTTGAGTATTTTTCGCCCTATATTCAACCGCGTACTCCGTTTCACCTGAAAATGACCAATAAATATAATTAAATATATATTTTAGAGACTTTCTATATGTAAATATATTAATACAAAGTACTAAATATATATATATAAATACTTACTTATCGGTACCACTAAATGAATAAGTTTAAATGAATAAGTATAAGGAGAAAAGAAAGATATATATAGAAATAAAGAAAGGTGGAAGTTATACTAAAACTCTTCAAACAAAAAGATTTAGCTCGAATACAAGTAACTTAGCTGAGTTAAGTTTTTTTTTTCCAACTATATGAAGTCTTATGGACTTTTGAAGTACTAAAATCTACAAAAATAATATGATCTATGCTTATTTGTGAGTTTTTCAGCTTAATGAGAGATTATGAGACTGTACATTTGCTACTTAAGTGTCGATGTGATATAAGCTTGCGAGTAGTGATGGTTTTGGTTGTGAACTAATTTTGAGTTTCGAAATTGAATTATATGTGTTGTTAAAGCTAAGTGTTTTGAAAATATTATTTTTCATAAATAAAAACTCTTAAATGGATTATTAATTTGAGCTTATTTGAATTGAATGACACTCTTTGAATTATGTAAATTGAGTAAGGAATATAAGTAGTAGTAATAGTAAGAGTACTTAGGAAAATACATTTTTGCTTGTGACGTGCAAAATCCTAAATTTGAGGGTATTTGATAAGTGATTAATTAGACTTATATATAGGGTTAGTTTAGCAGTATAATTAGACTAAATATCTTAGAATGAACTCTAATTGATGATATTTATGTGTTTTCAGGCATACAAGGTTTAAAGGAGTGATTTCATGATTAAATGAGGAGAAAACGCACAAATACACATTTGACGCCATGACATAGAGGCTTGGCGTCGTGGGAAGAAAGCACAAGGCGTGGGAAGAGAGTGCAAATCGCGGAGAAGGCTTGAAGACCAAGAAGTAGACACAAGAGATGTGACGCAGCGATGGCGTCGTAAAGGTTGTACACACAGCGCTAGGGCACTACACTAAGGGCGCCAAACCTACTATGAAGAGAAAATCCACACGTAAAGGTCGAAGCTATGGTGACGCTGTGACATTACACCGTGGATCACTTACAAACAACGTCGAGAAATTAATTTAGAAAGTTTAAGAGTTCTAGTTCGTTTGGAATTGTTAATTAGAGTTTCTAATTGTATTCTTAGGAGTCTTAGGGGTATAAGTAAGTATTGGAACATGGTAAACATATAGATTATCACAAATTATCATCCAATATCACCACATTACATAGAATAGTATAGTTTTACTTTGTTTTTGAGTATCGAGAAAAGTTTTGGAGGAGAAGACATTGAAGACTCCACTTGTGGTTATTCAGTATTTTTTCTTTGATTTAATTGAAGTATTTGATTTAATCTTTGATTGAAATGAATACCATGATTTGCTTGTTGATTTCAATGATGAGTGAGTAGTTTGTTTATCTTAGGGATCGATGAATCCTATGGTATGAATACTATGCTAAAGGAAGCATGAGTGGACTATAAAGTTAAAAAATGCAATGGTTAGAATTTGTATTGATTCTATACGTAATGCTATGAACATCTTAATCACGTGTTTGTCGATTAGAGGTTTTAGGAGTTACCATGGCCATTGGACCTTTTAAGCCGGATATGGACAATACAACCATAAGATATATAATATCGATAGATAGTTATTGATTAAGGAGGCACATATAGTAAACTTAAGCGGTTATGAATCGAAAGATTTAGAACTTAATGCTATGTGAGACTTTGTTATTCACACCGATATGTGAAGTTCTGGTTTGCACAATAAGATATTTTCCACTACGATAGTGGGTTGAAGTGAATCTTAAGGAAATCTGTCTATTTTAATTGAGTACACACATAATGAAGATGAAGGAATTAAGATGAAAGCATAGTAATTCATTACCTAGGTGAAGTTGTGAACTAAGATTCTTCTCAATATAAGAGTACATGTTATTTTACATTATTATAGAATAAAGTAGTTTTAGTTAAAACCAATTAAAAAGAGAACTTTTTAACAATAGATTGAAGTTAACTAAGTGAACCGTGTCCAGATAAACTTTTCCCAAATGATCCGTAATCAATCTTTGTTGATCACATTATTACTACAATTGAGTCGTTATATTTTTGGTTTCGTTGTTAGTCTTATAGTATCATATTCAAACCAAGTTTTTACGCACCCCAAGACCTTTCAATTGATTGAATATCGAGCCTTTCAATCCAACATTTACAAAAACCCACTTTTGATAACCCAAATGAAAATCAAGAGTTTTGCCGCAACTATTAGAGAGAGTCCATAAACAGATTTGAAACCTCAATGATTTTTATTTTAAAGCATCAACTTCCAAGAGATTTCGTAGGCAAATTTTTCAATCCACTTTTCACTATCGTCAAACTTAAAGATCAAAGATCCTTACATCTTTATGTAAAAGAGCAACGCTACAGGAAGGCAGGATCGACAACGATGGCAAAAACAAAGGTGTTTCGCAAACTCAAATGTGTTGGGTTTGGGCGTGATGAAACTCGTTAAAGTTTAGGTGGTGTGTACCAAAGAAGGGGGACAACTTGGAAAAGTTTGAACTTTTGTTGGGTGAGTTTAACATCTAAAACATAGTCAGGTAAAACTTATCAGGTAAAACTTCTCAGCAGCAGTTACCGCAACAGTCAAGTTAAATAATCAATCAGACACTGAAAACTTGTTCCATCGATAAAATCGTAAATATCCGTACAAGGCAAGGCACAACTGCCATTAAAAGCTATCTATACAGAAAAGGCCCCCATGATCAATGAAGCCTCTGAGTGTCATTATAAGTCATCTGCATCCTCTTTCTGATCTTTGCTTAATGCAAATCCGCAACCACACTCCATCGCAAGTGAAGAGCAGTTCTCATTTGAAGGCTTCAATAACGTGAATTTCCTCCACTGCAAATAATTGGCCGCTCTCTTCGAACACAACTTCGTAGGCTTCACTGGAGCTTCACAGTTCTGTTTTTTGCTCACTGGACCACTTCCATACTCTGATCTTGCCAGTACCATCGCCAGTGAAGAACATACTTCGATCCAAGATATCCACAGCCTGTATCTCCTCCACTGAGAATATTCTGCCTCTCTCCTCAAACCTGGTTTATTACACATTCCCATTATCAATTCAGGCAAGATTCATAGTAAAGGAGTGGGTTCAAAAATAGCATGCGACATTGTGTCAAGTCAAAAAGTACGGCATCAACTTACGATGGCAGGTCATATAGGCGCATGGTTTTGTCATTGCAGGAACACATCAGCACTGGCCTTCCATCTCCATCATGTACACCGTGAAGCAAACGCAATCCCTAAGAACAACCAATACAGTAACACAAATGCAAAATGACAAACCAATCTCCAAGAAATTAGAAGTGCAGTGTAAATTGCGAAACTCGAACCCAACCATAAATGCTAAATGTTCATCCGGTATAAATTGGTAGAACTTTATTCACATAAAGCTCATCAACTCAAATATTACTCTAATAGTAACTACAACAAAAACTTTAGGGAGCATTGATAAGAATTAAAATCCCCTCTAAAATTGATAGGAGAGTAAATGGAAAAAGAGAGTTTCCAGAGGGCCATACATGGTCTACGTTATGCGTGTATATTGCTTCTAAGCTCCCACTCTCAGTACGAAACCACACCTGCAAAACATCAAAAGTTAATAGATGAAAAGGAGACTAATAGTGTAAAACAAATTTAAAACTAGTCGAAAAAGGTCGAGAAAGCAAAAATAAAATAACGATAATCCAACAAAAGGAAGCTTCTAATGTACGAGACCAAAAGTGTTGGAAAGCTTATCCCTCCCCACGCGCGCGCACGCACGCACACACACACAAACAAATATATGTTCAACAAATAATTAACAATGAAATCCATAAAAACAAACCTTTATTGTTTGATCCAAGGAGCATGATAACAAACACCGATCAAAACCAATAACACACGTAACAGCATCAGTGTGTTCTGTAAGAACTTCTATACATTGTAAAGTCTCCAAGTCCCATACCTGCAAATAAATTCCAAAAAATTAGGCTAACAAACGAAAATGATTGCTTCAAAAAAAATAATAACAAAATGTCCAAGAATGCTATAACAGGACAAGAGGCTCCATCAAGCATCTGAATCACGTTTCTTTAAATGAATACTACTTCTACTGATATAAATTTGACAGCAAAAGATAAAAGCCCTTAATATTAATTAAAAACAATATGCACACACAAATAACTACAAAAACTTAAGAGATGTTATGGGAATCGATCAGGAACCAAAACTATTTCTCACCTCCTAACCTCTTTATATATCTAAAAAAAGAGAGGCCAATGAAACTAAGAATATAAGTTAAACAATAAGAGTGGCACAAAGCGAAAATCAAGCCGCCACATTCGATTTAATAAACTCAAGGTATTCAGAATGTGAAAGTAGAAGCTTCTTTTTGAAATGAGGAGTAAAGAAGAATGAAATAACCACATAGTTATAACAGAGGAAAGAAAATAAATTATTGTATTCTTTAGTATCAAAAAAATCATTAAGGCAAAGCTTAGTAAATGCAACATAAACCATAGGCACAATGCTGGCAGAATTATACAAAGATTAATTTTTGTGGAATCTCTGTTCCTCAGTGTAATTAATGCCATCCCTAAAACCAGTAGAAACATTTGATCTTGAGAACATTTTAAGCATTTAAAAATTTAGCATTCATACTACAACAAACACTATTGCATGTTTAACGGAAAGAACAAATTGTAGTGTGATTAAGTGGCAACCAAAGTCCTCAAGACACTATTGTTTTAAGTATGGGCACAGCACCACAAACTTTCGGTTCCATAAAGTATCAGATCCCATTCCATTATGCAAGCTTCAGAAAACACTCCCAGCAACACCCAATTTAAATAGACAGTTATACTTTGCTCGATATTAATGCATGTAACAAGGACCTAAAAAGCCTAAAAGAACAATATAAACGAAGAATGCAATTACAAGTGAACTTACTCTGATTGTGTGGTCCATTGAAGCTGAATATAGCATTTTACCAGCTCCAACAAATAATGATACTATGGCAAGATTATGCCCTTTAAGAGAGGCAGCTAGCTCAAATGACTTGATCGAATCGCTGTATTTCCAAGCCAATATGGTACCATCCTGAAAAAGGCGCATGGCGTATATGTAAAGTAAAAATAAAATGATAAAAACATGAAAGTAAAACAAGACGCTCATATGAATTTGAACAAAAGCTGCAAATAGAAATATTATTAGTAAATCAACAAAGGAAGAAAAATTAAATGTTACCTGTGTACCAGCAAAAAGCATATCATTGCCCACTTTAAGGGAATGAATTTGTCCAAAAGTCCCACTAAGGATAAGATCAGCACCAGTTTGGCTGTTCATGGCCTGCAATATCATTTTCAATAGAAAATTAATGAAAATTTTAAGTTATAGTCTACAAGAATGAGTAAAACAGTATCAGCCAATTCAAAGCATCTTATTAGTATTGCAGCTTCAGTAATTTACCTTGATAACATTTGGACCGCCCACAAATAGCCACGGGCCTTCACTAATCATACAGCCAATTTCAGCTCCCATTTTGAACACAGAACCGCACTTAAAGAAAGGGAAAAAACAATTGATCATCAGAGAAAAAAAAATTGTTAAATATGCATACAGACAACACAATAAAAGAAAATTAGTGTGACTATTAACTTAGCGACATACCTTTCCAGTATTACAGTCCCAAATGCACAAAGTGCCATCTTTGCTTCCAGAGAAAAGTTTATCAGAATCCAAGGGGAGAACAATGGCACTGACATCCTGTAGAAGAAATTATATAAATCAATAAACAGATTAAAAGCAAAAAGCAAGGATTTAAAACAATAACAACACCAAGTCACCAACCTCGTCATGGCCTGATAGTTCTATTACTTGTGAGAAGCCATCACCAATAGACCACTGATGTTGATATCTGCAGTTGTCCTCATAAGTACACTTTCCCAACATCCAATTCTCACAGCACTTATCTTGAATCTTCTGAGGAGCCTTGGATGCTTCATTGGCTCGGGCACAATGTGAAGATAATTGGTCACTATATTTGACGCGAGCATTGGGATTTTCCTCACAGGGCATCTGTTTTGCAGAGCATTGACGAACAGAATTTACGTGAGTTATTAGGTCTCTTCCTTTGTCATCTTCTCGGACCCATTTCCGGGAGCAGTGCTGATTGGACTTCCCGCCAACTTCTTTACCAGGGATCCATTTTGCAGGGCACGGCTGATTAGAATTAACGTGAGTGCTTGGCTCTCTTACATATTTTGGGGAGAAGTGCTGATTATAGCTGAAATTGGCATTTTGTTTATTGCCTGCGGTAGCCTGAAAGGCAGAGACATTCTTCTTCAGCGCATTCTTGGAATGTGAAGGAAGCTTCGATGCTGTCTTATTGTTATCCGGCAATTCGCTGTGAAGGAACGGGCACGGGTTTCTGTTGCACCTCCCTCACGCCAATATCTGCATACTTTCTGTGATTGGTAGGCTTGTATCCTCCTCCTTCCACCGTTGAATGACATGGCTAACAGAACTAGTGCACAAGACATAGATAGATAGATAGATAGTGAGAAATCTTGTAGTTTCCATCACAAATCCGCCAATTCTGAAGAGGTAGCCCAAGGATATCTTCCCAGTAACGTCAAATAGAATAGTAGTAACAAGAAAACCCTAACCCTAATAGGTTTCCATTAGAAATCCATCAATCGGAACCAATTCGGTAGAAGTAGCCTAATGTGATTGACCCAGTGACCACAAATATTTAATACCAGCAATAAGAAACCCTAACCCTAATAACAGCCTCATATACACATCAATCTGAAACCCTAACCATCGAAGAGATCATAGAAGAAACTGTTATGTTCGTATTATTATACACAGATTCATCGATCCGAGATAACTGCCGTACGCTCGAAAACAAAACCCTAACAACAACAACCTGATCAATTGTAACAATTGTACTTCTCAGGAACTCCAATTTCCTCATCATCATCATCACCAACGAAGAGACGACGAAGTAGGAGGAAACCAAGAAAACCAAAACTAAATCCAATTTCATCGGAACCCTAACGAACGAAGAAGACGCCAATCAAAGAAGGAAGAAATTGAAAGGAAACTGATCTCCGACACCAATCGAGTCCGCAGAATTTTTCTTCAACAACAGTCTCCAATGGCGGAAGAAATCTTTTACAGAAGTAGAGGAACCAAAATCAATCAATCAATCGCAGAGGAGAAGCACCAAACCTGAATCAAAGGAGACGATAGACCAAGCGAGGAGAACAAATCAATCGAACCAAAATAGATACACAAGTCTTGGATATCCCACTTAGCTACCGTTGATTTTCAGAAATAGGTAGCGTTCAGTTCCGATGCCGCGCATTCGCTACCGATCCAGTCTAGCACCGTACCGTACAATACACCTTGATACACGCACGCTAATAAATGTAGGTACCCCGTACCGTACAAATCATCATTGACGGTGTTGAGGAGGTTGATATGGTTGCCTTTGATGCTACAACTATTGCATTTGATACTAATGCCCATTGTATTTGAAGTGCTAAATTTTCAACAAAAGTCATTAGTTGATTGACACGTGTCAAACGTGCGCGATAAGTTCCCGTATATCTTTATTTTTTCTAATAGTGGTAAGTGGGATCATCTCCACAAGGATTTAGCAAACTTCTTTTGGAAAAAAGGTTTTTTAAATAGTTATTATTATTATTTTTACTTTAATTTAATTAAAATGGAAATTAAAAACCACTTAATAAACTATAATAATCAACTAAACTTATTAAACTAATTTCATTAACACAACTCAAATTCACTAATATTCAAATTAACTCAATTCAATATAAAATAAACATCTAAATAAACATCTTTTCCATCCAAACATATTACTTAAATCATAGTCATAAGCATACTTTAATCTTTTTATAAAGCATTCTAGACCATTAAACTCAAATCATAAGTAAGTAGGTAGCCCTTATCAAGTCATTAATTCTTCTTTTATCAATGGAAAAAGCCACATTCTAATTTATTGAATTAATCCTTCTGAAGCTCAAAGAAATGAACTTTAATTTAGGCAGTAAAATTGCATTATGTTCCATGAAAACTTCAAACTACTAAGCCTAATACCTTCAGAAAACCACTTCAATATTAAACATAGATCTCATTTCACCTAAGATATCGAAACGATAAAACACCTTTTAAACAATCTTAATTACTACTTTAAACTAGATATTGAATCCAAATATCACAGTACACATTCTAGACTATGCATGCAATATAAAGCTTCATGATTATAATCCGCAAATAATAATCTATTAAATCATTGCATTAAAAATTAAAATTGGTTTAAAACATTAAGGACAAAATCATCTTATTATGACTACATCACAAAATGGATCAAGTTCATGTTCGAACTTTATTTAGATTAATAAACTACTCACTTTCATAACAAACATCGCAATAAAGTAAATATAAGACATAGATAAACGCATCCGAATAAATACTTTGAATCTTCAAATCATCTGCAAAAGCAATGAACAATAAATCTAAAAACTAAGTAAATATGAAAACAATAAACTATAGCTCCAAGAGCAATGAAACAATGATCTAAGTACTCAGGGGTAATTAATTTCATAGCCGTAAGGTCATATATATAGTATTCTAGGTAGTACATATCTCAAACTAACTCATACTTTTAGTAGTTATCTAATATTCTCGAAACCGAACCCATCGATTTGTCACTGATTCCACTTATAACACAAATCATTGGTTAAATCCTTGGAAAAATGCATTTGTGCTCCACCGATTTGTCTAGAGATTTATGCGTAAATCCTGAATCGCTGCCAAATCGCCAACAATGATTTATGGTTGATTCTTAATTCGCTGGTGATTCGTTGTGCATTTATTCTACTTGGTTAAATCCTCCATTTTCTTCCATTTTTCATCCATTTCTTCACATATTTTAATTATCACCTGAAATAACAAAAATAAAAGAAAACCTAGTGTAATATACATTTTTACATCCAAAATTACTTTAAAATATACTACAAACACTGTTTAATTATTGACTTATCATCAAAGAGCTGAGAGTTAGTTCATATTCAGTCGACTCAGTCATCACGGGCTAAGAGGACTCAAGAGTTGTTTGCTCAAAATGCAGGGAATAAGGGTTTTAGAGTTTGTTCATTTTCTTCTCATGCATCGATTCAGTCAATTCCAACTAATACTATATGTGTTAGTGCGCATGTACCTTCACTCTCGCAACCTTTAGTGGTGAAACCACATTTACCACCACCAAGTCAATCCGAAGGTAGATACGGAGGCATAGGTCAAGCTGGTTCTAAACCGGACAGTTATAGGTAAGTTCCTCAGGCTAGTGGCATGTCTCTTAGGCCCAATGTCATATGTTATCAGTGTGGTAAGTTAGGGCACATTCAGATTAATTATCCTACACTTCCAGCTTCTTCAGTGGGTATCGCTATGCATATTGTTGATCAATCTCATGTAATGGAAGAGGCTGATCATGAGGCTACTTGGATAGTAGTGGAAGATATGTTAAATATTTTTGTCAAGATATGCGTGTTCTTATTGATGCTGGTTCTACAGTTTCTTTTATTTTGGGTGCAATGGTTGATAAGTTGAAATCGAAACATGTTAGAGTGAGTAAATTATTAATTTTGAGCAACAATGAGTGATAAGGTTTATCTTAATTTGGTATGTAAGAAATGTGTTGTCAAAATTGGGAAGAATGAACTTCCAATTGATCTAAGGGTTATGGAGTGTTTAGAGTACGATGCATTGTTTATAATGGATTAGTTAGCAATGTACCATGCCAGTATTAATTATTTCCACAAATGGGTAATCTTTTATATTTCCAGCCTTTCCGAAATTATAGTCTATAAAGGCTATAATCCTCCATGACTTGCTACTCGTAGAAAGGAAGCTACTCCTTGAGGTTCGGAGGTTATAGTAGGGTATGTAGCTTTTAGCGAACTGGTTAGGAATTTAAGATTAGTGAGATATTAGTGGTTTTTGAATTTTTCAAAGTTTTCCATCTGACTTGCCTGGACATCCATGACTACATGTCATTGACTTTATCATTGATCTTATTCCTAGTACCCAACCTATATCTATTCCTCCATATCGTATGACACCGTAAGAATTACGTGAGTTACAGATTCAACTTGAGGACTTGTTACAGAATGGATTTATCCATCCTAGTATGTCACCGTAGGGGGCACCAATTCATTTTGTGAGGAAGATGGGCAAAACCTTACATATGTTCATTTATTATAGACAACTCAATTGAGTGACTATCAGGAACAAATATCCATTGCACATGATTTATGACATATTTGATCAGTTGAAGGGTGTTAGGTATTTCTCGAAGATTGATTTATAGTCTAGTTATTATCATCTAAGAATTAGGGATAAGGATATCTCGAAGACAGTTTTAAGTACACGATAAGGGCACTGCAGGTTCACAATGAGGCCTTTTGGGATAACTAATGCTCCTACTACATTCATGTACTTAATGCATATGGTGTTCTAGTACTATCTTAACCAGTTCATCATCATATTTATCGATGATATTTTGATCTATTTGAAGACCCAGGAAGATCATTCCACCATTTCATAGTTATATTGCGGACTTAGAAGGATAATCAATTGTATGGCGAGTTTAGTAAGTGCAAGTTCTGGGTTTTAAAGGTCGAATCTCCCGAACATTTGTTGAGGGCAAATCTATTGATCCGGCGAAAGTAGAGGCAATGCAGGATTGGCCTACTCCTACCACAGTGTCAAAGGTACGTAACTTTATGGGGTTAGCGGGTCATTACATGCAATTTGTTGCAGGTTTCTCCCGTATCGCTTTGCCACTTACTTGGCTAACACTAAAAGATGTTGAGTTTGATTTGTCAAAAGAGTGCAAGAGTGCCTTCAAAAAATTGAAACGTGATTAGACTACAATGCTTCTTGTTACATTAGCCGAATCAGAGAGAGAATTAATTATCTATACCGATGCTTCTCACTCAGACTTAGACTATGTGCTTATGCAGGAAGGCAGGCTTGTAGCTTATACTTCAAGGTAACTCTAAATCATGGAAGAAATCATCCAGTTCATGATCTTAAGGTAATAGCAATTTTGTTTGCCTTGAAGATTTTGAGGCATTACCTGTACAATGAGAAGTCCATAATATTTTCAGATCACAAGAGTCCGAAATATTTGTTTACTTATAGTGAATTGAACATAAGGCAACATAGATGCCTTGAGTTTCTCAAGGACTATGACTTCACTCTAAAGTGCCATCCAGGCATGGCAAATTTGGTTGCAGGTGCTTTGACCAAGAGAAGAACATGTAGAGAAAATATAGCTACTACTATAGCTTTTTAGTTTCGTCTTTTGGAGAAAGCATTAGTGATGATGATTCGTGAAAGTCCAGCTGACACATCCTCAACTATGAAAGATAGTTCCAGAACTACAGATCTATCTTTTGTGCTCAAATTAAAGTTGAGCCATAAATTATTCAACAGGTGGTTCATTGTCAGAAAGCAGATCATGACTATTTTGTGCGTCAAAGGTTGACAACTAGGCTCAATCATCTTGATTAGTCAGTTTCCAATGATGGTGCGATAAGCTTTAAGGATAGATTATGGGTTCCAGCTCAGGATCAATTGAGGCAGGATTTGCTATGAGTATCTCATAGATCTATTTATTATATTCATTCAAGTAACAGTAAGATGTATCGTATTGGGAAGCGTATTTATTGGTGGCCTAAGATGAAGACTAATATTGTTTAGTTCGTAGAGATGAGAGATTTGTCAGCAAGTTAAGGTTGAGCATTATAAACCTGGATGGTTATTACATTCTTTGCCAATTCTTTTATGGAAATGTAAGTATATATCGAATGATTTTATTTTTGGTCTACCTCTCAATCAGTGTAAGCATGATACAATTTGGGTTGTAGTTGATAGATTGACGAAGTCTGCACATTTATTGCCTATTTCCATGCAGGATCTTTTGACATATAATGTGTGATATATGTGCATGAGGTGTTGACTTTTCATGGAGTTTTATTGTCGATTACTTTGGATACATATATGATATTCAGGTCTAGATTGTGATTATGGAGACAACCGGGAACTGTTCTACATCTCAAAACCATATATTATAGTCAAACTAAAGGGCAAATTGAGCATCTGATTTTGGTTCTAAACGACATGCTTGGAGCTTTGTCTAGGAGTTTGATGACAATTGGGAGAAAAATTCCATTGTAGGAGTTTTCTTACAATAATAGCTATCAAGCTAGTATTGAAATGACTTATTTTGAAAGATTGAGTATCAGATTGTTCTCTACAAATCTTCTACTACATAATGAGTCACAACACGAGGACATTAGTGGATGTCACATCAGATGGTTCTCTACCAACCAAGGATTAAGATTGAGCATTAGGTCTTTTAGATCATCTGTTTCAGAATTTTACAACAGGAACTCATTCCACAGTGAGAAAGCTAGCAGGAGTATATGAAATTGACTCACAAGCAGCGATCATGACACAACTATCCAACCTGAGTAGTCAGATGGCGAAGCTACCAATGAGACAATCAAGTCCACAAGTGTAAGAAATATAACAACTCGTTAATCACCAAGCAATGGTGGTTAATTCATTAGACATGCAATAAGGAATAGAGTTTGAAAATGTCAACTTCATGAACAACCAGAACTATAGGAACAACTTCAGGCCGAGAGGAATGTCACTTCCAATATATTATCAAGGATACAACAACCTGAACTTCTAATATGGAAATCCTGATATTGCACTAAAAATAGCTCTAGGTTTTGATCAACAAGTCCAATAAGGGAAGCTAGGCCAAAGCAAAGAAACGACTTCATTGAAGTCAATCGAAAGATTCTCGCAAGCCATTGACATCATCAATAGGGAACGCCATGAGAGGAATGAGAAAGAGATGGAAAATTTGAAGCAAAGAATTAAGAGGATGGTGATGAAAGAACACAATCCATAAAGAACCTTGAGAAACAGATTGGTCAACTAGCCATTGATTTGAATTCTAAGAAGGAATGACAATTTCCAAGTAACACTATCACTTATCCTAAGGAGAATATTAGTGTCATTCACATGATAAGCATCACGATAACGAATGAGCCAATGTAAGTGCAAGTGATGTATAAGCCAGAAAGATTCAACACTTCAGCCATGAGAAAATTTAGAAAATTTGATAATATTCATGAAAAATTAACAGAAGTGAGGCAAGATGAACTTGAAAGATTCAAGCAACAAAGGATCAATGCCTTGAAGAATAACAAGAATGGAAAAAAAAACAATGGAGAGTTAAAAAACAAGATGAAGGACCTTTTGACAAAGCTCAAAAAGGAAATAACATGAAGGTTTTTCCAAATAAGTCGGAACCAAAATTCAAGTTCATACTATAACTTCAACCAATCAAGAGGAGAGATCCTGGAGATATATGCATATCATTAAGCATTGATGGGCACCGATTTATGTGACACAGGAGCCTCAACCAATGTAACGCCCATAAAGGACATGTTCAAAGCAGATTTGAAGATCAATTGTCACGATACAACGGACTTGCAAGTAGTTGATGGTAATTTAGTACCAAAAATATGGAGAGTTTTGAATGTGCATGTAAAAGCGAGGAGATTCAAATTTATCACTAATTTTGAGATTATGAATCATGTTATAGGTGATGATGTGTCTATGATACTTGGGCAGCCATTCTTGAACATTTTATGTGACACAGGAGCCTCAACCAATGTAACGCCTATAAAGGACATGTTAAAAGCAGATTTGAAGATCAATTGTCACGATACAACGGACTAGCAAGTAGTTGATGGTAATTTAGTACCAACGGAAGATCAATGTTGTCAACGGAAGCACCACCGTAAGAGTCTTGAAAAACATCAATAACTAACTCATCATCCATGTCATCAATTAAGGAACAAAAGTGTTTAGTCGTTATAAACATTAGTTTTATCTCCATAACTTTCTTGATAGGGTAGTTGTCGACGACACCATCAACAACCACCTCTTCAAGCACCCGACAGCTTTTAGAATGAGAAATCACCTCAATGAGAAAGTCGTCATCTGCAAACACTAGCTTGTCTTCCGCAAAGTCGTGCCCATCA
Source organism: Stephania yunnanensis (assembly GCA_039657365.1). Lineage (NCBI taxonomy): Eukaryota > Viridiplantae > Streptophyta > Magnoliopsida > Ranunculales > Menispermaceae > Stephania > Stephania yunnanensis. Next base: position 44,224,939 of record CM077586.1, on the reverse strand, counting down.
TTGTCAAACTTTGGCACCTCGTCATAGTTGTCGAAGTAGTTCTCGAAAAAGATCGGATCCACTTTGTCGTCACTGTAAAGAAAAAAAAATCCATCTTCTACTTTCTTAGTGACAAACTCGTCGTCAAAACTAGAATATTCCTTTTCTAGCTCAATCCTCTCAATAGGCACTTTGTTCTCAAACCATCATTAACGTCGTTAACGAGGTTGTTATGGTTGCTTTTGCTGTTACAACTATTGCGCTTGATTCTGATGTAATTGTTTTACTTGAAGTGCTAGATTTTCAACTAAAGTCATTAGTTGATTGACACGAGTCAAATGTGTGCAATAAGTTCTCGTTATATCTTTATTATTTCTAGTAGTGGTAAGTGGGATCATCTCTACAGGGATTTAGCAAACTTCTTTAGGAAAAAGGTTTTTTAAATAGTTATTATTATTATTTTTACTTTACTTTAATTAAAATGGAAATTAAAAACCACTTAATAAACTATAATAATCAACTAAACTCATTAAACTAATTTCATTAACACAACTCAAATTCACTAATATTCAAATCAACTCAATTCAATATAAAATAAACATCTAAATAAACATCAAGAACAATGAAACCTTAATCCATTTTGCATCCAAACATATTACTTAAATCATAGTCATAAGCATACTTTAGTCTTTTTATAAAGTATTCTAGATCATTAAACTCAAATCATAAGTAAGTAGGTAGCCCTTATCAAGTCATTAGTTTTCCTTATATCAATGGAAAAAGCCACATTCTAATTTATTGAATTAATCCTTCGAAAGTTGAAAGAAATTAACTCTAATTTAGGTAATAAAATTGCATTATGTTCCACGAAAACTTCGAACTACTAAGCCTAATACCTTCGGAATGCCACTTCATTATTAAACTTAGATCTCATTCAAACTAAGATATCTAAATGGTAAAAGACATTTTAAACAATCTTAATTACTACTTTAAAATATATATTGAATCCAAATATCACAATACACATTATAGACTATGCATGCAATATAAAGCTTCCTGATTATAGTTCGCAAATAATAATCTATTAAATCATTGAATTTAAAAATAAAATTGGTTTAAAACATTAAGTACAAAATCATCTTATTATGACTACATCACAAAATGGATCAAGTTCATGTTCAAACTTCATTTAGATTAATAAACTAATCACTTTCATAATAGACATAGCAATAAAGTAAATATAAGACATAGATAAACACATCTGAATAAATACTTTGAATCTTCAAATCGTCTGCAAAAGCAATGAACAATAAATCTAAAAACTAAATAAATATGAAAACAATAAACTATAGCTCCAAGAGCAATGAAATATTGATCTGAGTACTTAGGGGCAATTGATTTCATAGCCTTAAGGTCATTTATATAGTATTCTAGGTAGTATATATCTCAAACTAACTCAAACTAATCGTAGTTATCTAATATTCTCAAAATCGAACCCATAGATATGTCACCGATTCTACTTATAACTCATATCATTGGTTAAATCCTTGGAAAAATGCATTTGTACTCCACTGATTTGTCTGGAGCTTTATGTGTAAATCATGAATCGCTGCCAAATCGCCAACAATGATTTATGGTTGATTCTTAATTCGCGGGTGATTCGTTGTGTATTTCTTCTACTTGGTTAAATCCTTCATTTTCTTCCATTTTTCATCCATCCTAGTATGTCACCGTGGGGAGCACCAATTCTTTTTGTGAAGAAGATAGACAAAACCCTATGTATGTGCATTGATTATATACAACTTAATTGAGTGACAATCAGGAACAAATATCCATTGCACATGATTGATAACATATTTGATCAGTTGAAGGGTGTTAGGTATTTCTTGAAGATTGATTTATAGTCTGGTTATTATCAGCTAAGAATTGGGGATATGGATATCTCGAAAACAGCTTTAAGTACTCGGTAAGGGCACTTCGAGTTCACAGTGATGCCTTTTCGGCTAACTAATGCTCCTACTACGTTCATGTACTTAATCCATATGGTGTTCTAGTACTATCTTAACCAGTTCATCATCGTTTTTATCGATGATATTTTTATCTATTATAAGACCCAGGAAGAGCATTCACACCATTTCATAGTTACATTGCGGACTCAGAAGGATAATCAGTTGTATGCCAAGTTTAGTAAGTGCAAATTCTGGGCTTTAGAGGTCAAATCTCTCGAACATTTATTAATGCTAAGGGCATATCTATTGATCCACCGAAGGTTGAGGCAATCCAGAATTGGCCTACTCCTACCACTTTGTCAAAGGTACGTAGCTTTATGGGGTTAGCGGGTTATTTCATGTGATTTGTTGCAGGTTTCTCCCGTATCACTTTGCCACTTACTCGGCTAACACTGAAAGATGTTGAGTTTGATTTGTAAAAAGAGTGCAAGAATGCCTTTAAAAAGTTGAAACGTGATTAGACTACAACGCTTATTATTACATTAGCCGAATCAGAGAGAGAATTAGTGATCTATATCGATGCTTCTCATTCAGACTTAGACTATGTGCTTATGCAAGAAGGCAGGTTTGTAGCTTATACTTCAAGGCAACTCTAAATCATGAAATAAATCATCCAATTCATGATCTTAAGCTAATAGCGATTTTGTTTGCCTTGAAGATTTAGAGGCATTACCTGTACAATGAGAAGTCAACATTATTTTTAGATCATAAGAGTCTAAAATCTTTGTTTACTCATAGTGAATTGAACATAAGGCAACATAGATGCCTTGAGTTTCTCAAGGACTATGAATTCACTCTAGAATACCACCCGGCAAGACAAATTTAGTTGCAGGTGCTTTGAGCAAGAGAAGATCATGAAGAGAAAATGTACCTACTATTAGAGCTTCTCAGTTTTGTCTTTTAGAGAAAGGATTAGTGATGATGATTCGTGAGATTCTAGCTGACACACCCTCAATTATGAGAGATTGTTCCAGAGCTAAAGCTCATAATCAACTGAGGAAAGAGTTGCTACGAGATTCTCATAGATCTATTTATTCTATTCATCCAAGTAACAATAAGATATATCGTAATGGGAAGCGTATTTATTGGTGGCCTAGGATGAAGACCGATATTGTTGAGTTCGTAAAGAGATGAGAGATTTAGCGGCAAGTTAAGGCTGAGCATTATAAACCTGGAGGGTTGTTGCATTCTCTGCCAATTCTTTTATGGAAATGTAAGTATATATCGATGGATTTAATTTTTTGTCTGCCTCTCAATTATCATAAGCAAGATACAATTTGGGTTGTAATTGATAGATTGACGAAGTCTGCACATTTTTTGCCTATTTCCATAGAGGATCTTTTAACATATAATGTGAGATATATGTGCATGAGGTGTCAACATTTCATAGAGTTTTATTGTCGATTACTTTGGATACAGATCTGATATTCAAGTCTAGATTATGATTATAGAGACATTTGGGAATTGTTCTCCATCTCAAAACGATATATCATCATTAGACTAATAGGCAAATTGAGCGTCTGATTTTGGTTCTAGAGGACATAATTAGAGCTTGTGTCTTGGTGTTTGATGGTAATTGGGAGAAATACATTCCATTGTATGAGTTTTCTTTTGATAATAGCTATCAAGCTAGTATTCAAATGACTCATTTTGAAGATTGAGCATCAGATGGCTCTTTACAAATCTTCTACTATAGAATGAATCACAGCACGAGGACATTAGTAGATGTCGCATCAGATGGCTCTCTACCAACAAAGGATGAAGATTGAGCATTAGATCTTTTAGATCTTATGTTTCAGAATTTTACAGCAGAACTCGTTCCATAGTAAGAAAGCTAGCCATTGATTTGAGTTCTAGGAAGGAATGACAATTTCCAGGTAACACTATCACTTATCCTATGGAGAATATCAGTGTCATTCACATGATAAGCATTAAGACAACGAATGAGCCAATGTAAGTGCAAGTGATGTACAAGCCAGAAAGAGTCAACACTTCAGCCATGAGAAAATTTTAGAAATTTGATGATATTCATGAAAATTTAACAAAAGTGAGGCAAGATGAACTTGAAGGATTCAAGCAACAAAGGATCAATGCCTTGAAGAATAACAAGAATGGAAAAAGCAATGGAGAGTTAAACAACAAGATGAAGGACCTTTTGACAAAGCTCAAAAAGGAAATAACATGAAGGTTTTTCCAAATAAGTCGGAACCGAAATTGAAGTTCACACTAAGACTTCAACCAATCAAGAGGAGAGATCCTGGAGATATATGCATATCATTAAGCATTGATGGACACCGATTTAGAAACATTTTATGTGACACAGGAGCCTCAACCAATGCAACACCTATAAAGGACATGTTATACGCAGATTTGTAGATTAATTGTCCCGATACAACGGACTTGCAAGTAGTTGATAGTAATTTAGTACCAACAATATGGAGGTTCTTGAATGTGCGTGTGAAAGTGGTGAGATTCATATTTATCACTAATCTTGAGATTATAAATCATATTATAGGTGATGATGTGTATATGATACTTGGGCAGCCATTCTTGAACACTACCAATGCGGTCTTGCACACGAGGAAGGAAATGATCACAATGAGTATCGAGGAGGATGAAGATAGCGAGAAGATTGTCTTTGTTGAAGGGCAAGAAGTACATCTAACTAGGAGAGATATCATTATCTCCGACCTACAAATGGAGTATCTCGATTTATACTCGGACTAAACGAACGAAAAGGCTTCGGGCTAATGACATTAAACAAAATGCTACTGGGAGGCAGCCCAGGGGTTTTTAATTTCAGTTTTTGAATTTTAGCTATTTATTTACTTTGTTTAGTTAGAACAATCCAAACGTTTAAGTAGTTTCCTAAATTATGAGAGTTTTGTGTTGAATGTGTAGGAAGGACAATTTGCCTAGTTAAAGTTCATCGGAATGGATGAGTCTCAACAAGCTCAACAAAAAGTGTAAACAAGAGCAAATGAGTTAGATTGGTAAAGGTCAGGTACATTGACAAATCACATGTAAGTTTTTATGGAATTTTTACATATACAAGATATTTCACGCCGTTATGCCGCCTTGTGGAGTAATATACAGAGCCAGAAGACTGCCAATAGGGATTTAATGAGAAATTTGGAATTTATGGAGACAGATTGGTTGACGCTTTGTTTATACACACACGATGCCATGAGCTAACAGAGGCAGTGTGAGGATGACGCCAAACTATGAGCAAAATTGCTCATAGTGGGCTCGACGCCGTGGCCACGTTGTGGCGGTGTTGTACCCTATTAGCAACAACGTCTGTGTCGAGGAGAAGGTTTTAAACCCCTTTCAACCCAAATTTTTATACTTGAACTGTAGTCCATATACCATGAACCAAGTGTGCATCTTTCTAGAACCCAAGTTTGAGCAATTTTAAGTGAGAAAATAGTAGTCCTAGTGATCAAGAGTGAAAAGAGAAGTTACATTGTTGATTTGCACAAGGAGGAGAGCTAGAGCATTGATTTTTAGAAGTGAAGTTAAGAGAGCAATAGGGTTTTTAATTTGTGAGCAAAGTGAGAGGGCTTTGATCGATAGAGGATTGGAGAAATAATCTACACCAGAAAGTAGTTCGACATTGAGGTAAATTTACAATTTCATTAGTTATGCGTTGAAATTTTTGGATATTATATATGAAATTTAATGAATTGTGGAAATTAGGTTTGTGGATATGAATTTAAAGTTGTATGGATTTAGAGTATTAATATGGCTTATGGTAAATTAGTATATGTCTTTGAATTAATTCGGCATGTGAATGATAGTTTTTATTTTAGGTAATTTGAAGATTCGTGTTGAATTGTTATGTTGTGTGCATTTTATTAAGATAATGGCAATAATAAGGATGCACATAAGTCAAGTTAGTGAACCAAGGGCAAATGATAATGAAGAATCATCTTCAAAAAATCCAAATGAGGATGCTTCGAGGCCTTTTAAGTCTAAAATCTACAGTAGTAAAGAGGCCAGGAGAGGTATAAAGCTATTGAAAATAAGGAGTTCATTTGTGGAAGAAGAATAAACATACTGGCCAAGTATGATAAGAGAGTCAATAACTTCATTAGGCAATGTGGTTGGGAACATTTCATGCAAGATTATAGAAAGAATAAGGTTTATGGAGTGCATGAAATAGTTTGTGAGTTTTACGCCAATGCGAAGTTTACAAAGAAAGGTAACACAGTAAAGGTGAGAGGAGTAATGGTCTCCTTTAATGAACTTTCAATAAGTGACATTTATGGGTTAGAATACTTAAGCATGAATGGAGAATCATAGACCTTCCCGGATGATTTTTATAAGAGACTATATAACCTATATCCTTTTAGCGTCATTGAAAAAACATTAGTTGTCCAAGGACAACAAGGATGGATAACGAGAGCTGAGAATATGGCGAAACACATTAAGAAGGGGAGTGTGAGGAAAGTTTTTAGAACGTGGAAATATTTTACGGTTGCTTCATTATACCTAACCACTCAGCATGGCGAGATTAACAAATCAAGGCGGCTTGTTTGCATGAAATTATAAAGAACGGGAGGATCAATGTTGGGAGATCATTTATAAGAATTTAAGGGAGTCAGTCATTACTGAGAAAGACAACAAGCTTTTGTTTCCAATCCTCATAAACCAAATGTGTTTGAAGGTTGAAGTGAGATTGATACATAATGAAAAATATGATTTAAAGTCCCATACAACAATAGATGGGGATTTTATGCTAAATCTAAAATCACCAAATGGATATAAAGACTCTGAGGATGAGAGATAGAGAGTCGAGAGGGACAAACTCGAGGCCGAGTTGTTAACCAAAGAACAAGAGGATCAAACAAAAGTAGTAGTAGTAGCGGAGTTAGCCCAAGAGTTACATAATGAAGGATATGGATAGGAGGAGGATCATCAACAAGGATTTGGTGAGTGCTATGAGTTTGTAGATTTACTAATAGGAGAGCAGGACTTGGATGGTCTTAAAGTTTTTCACCACCTCCACCACCATAGGCACTGCTACCATCACCTGAGGACTTGACTCCACGACATCAGAAGTTGTGGATTGCTGAGATAATGAGATAGCGTAGAAAAGATATAGCTCAATATCTTGAAGCCTTGTAGAGATATGAGCAAGATCGACTTAATAGACAGAGAAACTTCATTTTATTTGTAGATCATCAGAGAACATAGCTAGATATGATAAGAGGAGAATATTGAGACTTATTAATAGGTTTATTAGCTTTTCTGCAGCACCGAACTACATGTTTGGTCTTGATATGGTGCAGAGCATAAGGGTGGAGCGTCTTTTAACATTATCTTTTGTTGGGGTTCATGATAATGATGCATAGTCCTAAAGTCTGAGTCTTAAGATTTTCTAGACTTTGGGAGATGAAAGATCTATATAAAAGGTAAAACAAATTTCACGGAAGATCTATATACAAGGTTAGGTAATAGAGATGGCGAAAAAAAAGGCTTAGCCAAATTAAGAGATAAAAAGAACCAAGACCCAATTCATGTAAGTTGTATTAAGGATGAGAATCAAAATGTTATAACGTGCGTGGATGATATTAAAGAGAAATGGAGAAGTTACTTCGATAGTTTATTTAATGATGGCCAAGTTGATATTATAGTAGATGAAAACTTACACCAAGAAAAAATGCCCCCACTAAAAAACTTGAAACAAAGATTAGGGAAGGGCAGTTGTTGTAGTTTGATTACCTGCAAAAATAGCCTACAAATGCCCCTACTAAAAAACTTGATTCAATAAAAATCGTAAAAACTCAATGAGGTAGGGGTAGACCAAACTTAACATGCGATGCATTAATTAGGATTTGAATGGCCTAGAAAGCTCACCATCAATTTCACTAGATCGAGCACAATAGAAAAGTTTGATCTTTGTAGTCGACCCCAATTAATATGAGACTGAGGATATGTTGTTGTTGTTGTTAGGGAGATGAACGATACATTCGTACTGATTATTTTAACATTTGGGATATTCGTGTCACTTTAGTAGTTGTTTACATTAAATGTTTATGCATTTTTATATTTAAATCTTAAATTATATTATATATGTTTGTGTGTTTAGTTTTTTTATATTTTAGACTTATTATTTAACCTTAAAGATAATGTTTGGTTTAAGTTTGAGGGCATCAACACTATTGGAAGTTGTAAGAAAGGATGAAACAAGGATAACCACTGCGGGTATGATCTAAAAATTTTATTTTTGAAGTAGTTAAAGAGGAAAGAATGGTAGTATATCTATTTTATTTACTTATTATTTAAATGTGTATAGTATTATATAGTAGCTTATGTATAGTAATTTTTAATGGATAAGTAATGCATTTACAAAGTTCATGCCTTTAATTGAGGATGAGTAAGAAAACAAGTATCTTGTTGATATGAAACTCAAGAGTGTGTTATCATTTTTGAAGAAAATAAGAATTGTAGCGAACGACGGTATAATTTTATGATTAGAAACCTAGAATTAGGGAAGACCATGAACTTGAAACAAAAGCAAAAAGATTACCAGAACACTTCTTGTGGAAAAAGTGAGATCTCTTAGGAATTCTATAATAAGTTTGAATCTTACTTGAATACAAAGTAAATAAAGACTTAGTACCAAAAGGGAAGATATAGTCATAGTTTTTAAATGAAAAGTTAGAGTAAAATTTACTTGATAAAGTGAAAGTGAGAAGTGCTAACAAGAGTTTTAAAACTAAAAAAAAAAAAAAAAAAAGTCTCACAAGTTCTACAAGAAAATGAGTCAAACTTGATGGTTGAAAAAGTAAGAAAAAACAAAATTCATAGGAAAATGAGTAGGGACCATACATGACGCACGCCAAATGCGTTAATAAAATAAAATTTCTAAACCAACTATTTTGTAGAATAGTGGCAAATGGTCGATCCCACAGAGATTTGTGGTATTTCTAAGGTTAAAAACAACGAAAAGGAGAAATCGGGGGTTTTCAAATAAATTAATTTAACTAACTAATCTAACTAAACTAAATAAATAAAATATCTAAAATAACTTTCAAAACAATTAATTAATTACCAAGGTAACACCTAGGTCTACAGTTCCACAAATCAGGATCAAGATTCAATGGCACATCATGGTCTTCAATCCTTCCCAAAAAGTTATTAATTTAAGTTCTCCTAGATTAGCTATAGAAAATCAACATTCATCGGAAATTATTCATTCCCCTAATCTCGATAGCTAAGACGTCCGCCACTAACTACTTCCATAATTAATGTATAATCTAACCCTAGCCATCCACTAATCGAGTTTGACACACTAACGCATAGTATATGGGCTTGTGGGAACATTAATCCTAAATAACCATATCCATTCGTGATCGCATCCCTTCTAATTTAACCTAAATTCAATTGTTGCACACTAAAGAATCAAAGGGTTTTACGGCAAACGGGTGAATGTTCCTCACTTTATTGATCCAAAAGTATAATTACACGAATATTATCGGTCCAAATAACTATAAGATTGTCCACCTAAAAGCATGCATTGGCCACATACCTAGATCTAAATCATATTCCTTAAAATCAACAAAAATGAAATAGGAGAAATTAAATCAAATTAAATAATAAAATAAAAGATCTAACATTATATGTCATGAATCCATAATCTCGTCTTGTTTCTCCACCGACCTAGGTAAGGTTTGATTAGCCGACACGATGTCGAGAGAATTCGATGCTAAAAATAAAATAGTTGGTGTTCCTAATATAATAAACTACTAAAAATTAGTCTCGGGATGTGAGAGAAACTAATTTTATGGATTGGTCTCGTAACACGTGCACCGAGGAGCATCGGTGGTTGCTTGGGCATTTTCGGCACTTTGCTTGGGACACGTGTTAACATCTAATTGGGCGAGCTTCTTCTAGAACCAACTGAAGTGGCGATTTCTTATTGGTGGAAGAAGTTGCACGTGATGTTTGTGTGCATGATGGCTCGACACTTGGCGTGGCGGGACCCGGTGAAGAAACTCACACAAAGTTGTGCGAAGACGTGGAAAGTGCACCAAGTACGGATCTCCAGGATCATCCGAGAGCTTTGTTTTGAGGAACTTAAAATTGTTCTTTGTGAGGACGAGCTAGACCAATAGAGAAGCGACGTGTGGCATTGGTGGCGTATGGAGTGAAGAGAAAATTTGTGTGAAAAGAAAATCACGAAGAACTTCGAACTTCTTGGAGAGTGTGGAAACATGCATCCCGAGGCATAATCAACTATCTCTGGTACATTGTGTACATGAATGTGTGCCTCAGCTGCGTCACTTGATCGTTCCTCTACACCCAATCAGCCGTGCAATGCGTGTCTCGAGGCTTGGGGTGGGCAAACCACTGTTTGGTGGTGAAAACCACCAAACCGCAACCAAACCGAAGGTCTACGGTTATGTGATTTTTCAAACCGCGACCAAACCGCGAAAATTGAAAACCGAACCAAACCGAACCGCGGTTTGCGCGGTTTGGTCGGTTTGGTTTCGCGGTTTTCATCTATTCATTAGCAAAAAAAAAAGCATTAAAAAAAGCAAGAAAAAAAAACAGCAACCCTAGAATCTAGCTAGGGTTTCTACAAAACCACTCATCAACCATTCGATCTGAACAAAACGCAAACCGCAACCCTAGAATCGCACGGATTGAACATCCTCAGAACCAGAACCAAATCGAACAAAACCATAACCGAAAGAATCGGCGAGAGAGCGAGATCGAGAGGGGAAGCACACCTTTAGAGACGTGGGGGTGAGTGTCGACGGAGAGCCGGGATTGGAGTCGGCATTGGAGAGGTCGGCCATGGCAGCAGTGACAGTTGCGGAAGCTCGAAAAGTTTTCTCCGCCACAGTTTTCGACGAAAACTGTGGCGGAGAAAACCCTTTCGTACCACCAAACCCTGGATCCAGAGAGTGAGCGGCGGGAGGCGGGAGGATGAGAGGTGACGAAAGTGTGTGGCGGGAGGCGGGAGGGAGGACGAGATCCAGAGAGAGAGGTGACGAGAGACGGAGAGAGTGAGCGGCGGAAGGGAGGAGAGGGAGGAGAGGGAGGAGAGATTTTTTTAGAGACGGAGAGAGTGAGCGGCTGGAGGGAGAACATGAGTGAGAGAAGTGAGAGATTTTTTCTTTTTTTTTTGGTTTTGTTTGAGCACTTTAGGGTTTTTGGTGGTTATTACCAAAATACCATCGGTTTGGTTAAACCGCGGTTTTCCCAAAATGAAAACCGCGACCAAACCGCGGAATCGCGGTTTGGTGGTTTTCCAAACCGCGACCAAACCGCGAGCTTTAAAAACCAAACCAAACCGCGCGGTTTGGTCGGTTTGGGCGGTTTTTCAAAAACCACTGCCCACCTCTACTCGAGGCATATCCTCAGGTAATTGTTCACTGCATATAAATAGTTCATTTTGAGTATTTTCCGCCCCGATTAAACCACGCACTTCGTTTCACCTAAAAATGACCAATAAATATAATTAAATATATATTTTAGAGACTTTCTATATTTAAATATATTAATATAAAGTACTAAATATATATAAATACCGACTTATCAAATATCTTAAACTTAAGACTTTGCCCGTCCCGAGCAAAGGTGGAAATGATAACACAAACTAAACTAGACTCCTAATATAGTAATGCACTGACTCAACTAATCCTATACTAGACTAAAATTCATGGAGTCCCTTTGATTTACATAGCCACCAAATTAATAAGCAACTCAAGAAATTTCGGAGTTATGATATGCCAAGACTCGCAACCCAAACACAATTAAGATCACACTTTGAAGACATAGATTCAGTCAAAATAAAATTCGTCAACTACTCACGAGTTTTCTTGGTATATACATTCAAGCACGCAAGTTTAGAAATCTCACTTCATCAAATGAAAGCACTAGAGCTAAATCTTTTATTTGAGGAGTTTCACAACTTCTGCCTTTATTCAATTTATATTCTCTATTTTTCTCATTTTTCTCCAATTTTTTTTCAACAAATACAGTCCCTGCTCCTTTTCCCGTGGAAACCTGTCGGACTCTCTATATTAAGAAAACTCATGTTAGCCCTTCTCACTTCTATTATAATCAAGCAAATCCCAAATGTGGGTCAAAATATCAATACTTGCATAAGTCTGACCTTCTACTCCCTTTCGTTATCTAGCACAAAGTCCAACCATCAACTAAGTCCCTAATCATGAAATCATAAAAATGCCGAGCAACAGACTCAATTGAGTGTTTCTCCTAATTTTCCTAAGTTTCAAGTTAAAAATGTAACTATAATTTACTTATCCACAACCAAAGGCATGAACAAAGTTTCGGGTAACTATATATACAATATAAAAATATAAAAATAAAAACTATACTAAATACATGCATGAAATTGTATTATATCCTAATGAAATGAGAGAGAAATATGAAAGGACAAGAAATGAAAGAAATGGAAGAAATGATATAAAACACCACAATTACCATCCATCAATCGCATATAAGCACATAAAAAATAAACGATTTCACCTACGGTCTTTCATAAAGAATTCATACAAATCAATCCACAATCTCTAAAACACCCCCAAACTTATTCCAAACTTTGTCCTCAATGTTCAAAACAAGTCAAGGAATCCATCCAACAAAAAGAAAAAGAATAGTAGTGAAGAAGAACATCGATAAATAAATAAGAAGATGGTACAAATGCATGCATAAATGAAAGTCTCTAAAAACTAGTGAACGCCAAAATCTATCATGTCTAGGTAACTAAGAAAACTATGAAAGGGCAATCATAACATGAGCAAGAACTAGTAAACATAGAAGTTAACTCAAATAATTCCTACCAAATCTTGCAAGCCCAAAGTTTTTCAATTAAGGGTGAAATCAACAATATGATGAAATGAAGTCTAAGGATTTGGATCTACTCAAAGGCCCGCCACTAATGCGGCGACTTAAGTTGGATATGCCCAAACCAAGTCTCAAAACACCTAAAATCCTATAAACATGTTAATTCCTAAAAAAAATGATCTTGTTATACTAAAAAACATAATCCATAGTCAAACCTAACAAAATTCACGGGGTATTCCAGTTTATTAAAATAATAATAATAAAAAAATAAATACTAAAAAAATATCAACACACGACGAATGCATCAATAATAAAATTCCTAAGCCAACTATTTTGTAGAATAGTGGTAAAGGGTAGATCCCACATAGATTGGTGGTTTTTCTAAGGTTAAAAACAACAAAAAGGAAAAATCATGGGTTTTAAAATAAATTAATTTAACTAACTAATCTAACTAAACTAAATAAATAAAATAACTAAATTCACTTTCAAAACAACTAATTAATCACCAACGTAACACCTATGTCTACAGTTCCACAAATCAGGATTAAGATTCAATGGCGCATCATGGTCTTTAATCCTTCCTAAAAAGTTTTTAATTTAAGTTCTCCTAGATTAGCTATAGAAAATTGACATTCATCGGAAATTATTCATTCCCCTAATCTCGATAGCCAAGACGTCCGCCACTAACTACTTCCATAATTAATGCATAACCCTAGACATCCGCCAATCGGGTTTAACACACTAACCGCAGTAATATGTGTTTGTGGGAACACTAATCCTAAATAACTGGATCATATCCACTTCCGGATCGCATCCCCTTCTAATTCAACCTAGATTCAATTGTTGCACACTCAAGAACCAAAAGGGTTTTAAGGTAAACGGGTGAGTGTTCGTCACTTTATTGGTCCAAAAGTATAATTACACAGATACTATCGGTCCAAATAACTATAGATAGTTCACCTAAAAGCATGCACTGGCCACATACCTAGATCTAAATCATATTCCTTAAAATCGACAACAATGAAATAGGAGAAATTAAATCAAATTAAATAATAAAATAAATGATCTAACATTATATGCCATGAATCCATAATCCCGTCTTGTTTCTCCACCGACCTAGGTAAGGTTTGATTAGCCGAACACGATGTCAAGAGAATTCGATGCTAAAAATATAAGAGTTGGTGTTCCTAATATAATAAACTACTAAAAACTAGTCCTGGGAAGTGAGAAACTAATTTTGTGGGTTGGTCTCGTAACACGTGCGACAAGGAGCATCTAGTGGTTGCTGGGCATTTTTTGCACTGCTTGGGACACGTGTCAACATCCAATTGGGCGAGCTGCTAGAACCAACTGAAGTGGCGGCTTCTGATTGGTGGAAGAAGTTGCACGTGACGTTGTGTGTGCATGAGGACTCGACACGTGGCGATTGGAACCAGGTGAAGAAACTCGCACAAAGCCGTGCGAAGACGTAGGAAAGTGCACCAGTACGGATCTCCGGGATCATCCGAGAGTTGCTGTTGTGAGGAACTTAAAATTTTTCTTTGTGAGGACGAGCTGGACCAATAGAGAAGCGACGTGTGGCACTGGTGGCGTATGGAGAGCAGACGCGTGGCGCTGGTGTGAAAAGAAAATCACAGGAAAAGACGGCGAACTTCTTAGAGAGTGTAGCGACACCCATATTGAGCCATAATCAACTGTCTCGGGTACGCTGTGTACATGAATGTGTGCCTCAGCTGCATCACTTAATCGTTCCTGTACACCCAATCAGTTGTTCAATACGCGTCTCGATGCATACCCTCAGGTAACTGTTCACTGCATATAAATACTCCATTTTGAATATTTTTCGCCTCAGATTCAATTGCGCACTCCGTTTCACCTGAAAATGATCAATAAATACAATTAAATATATATTTTAGAGACTTTCTATATTTAAAAATATTAATATAAAGTATTAAATATATATAAATACTTACTTATCAGTACAACTAAATGAATGAGTATAATGATCAAAGAGAGAGATATATAGAAATAAAGAAAGTTGGAAGTTATATTAAAACTCTTCAAACAAAAAGATTCAAATTTCAGTACAAGTAACTTAGCTGAGTTAAGTTTTTTTTCCAACTATATGAAGTCTTATGGACTTTCGAAGTACTAAAATCTACAAAAATAATATGATCTATGCTTATTTGTGAATTTTTAAGCTTAATGAGAAATTTTGAGTCCGTACATTTGCTACTTGAATGTCGATGTGATATAAGCTTGTGAGTAGTGATGGTTTTGGTTGTGAACTACTTTTGAGTTTCGAAAGTGAATTATGTGTTGTTAAAGCTAAGTGTTTTGAAAATATTATTTTTCATAAATAAAAACTCTTGGGTGGATTATTTGAATTAAAGGACACTATTTGAATTACGTAAATTGGGTAAGGAATATAAGTAGTAATAGTAATAGTAAGAGTACTTAGTAAAATACATTTTTGCTTGTGACGTGCAAAATCCTAAATTTAAGGGTATTTGATAAGTGATTAAGTAGACTTATATATAGGGTTAGTTTAGTAGTATAATTAGACTAAATATCTTGGAATGAATTCTAATTGATGATATTTATGTGTTTTCAGGCATACAAGGTATAAAGGAGTGATTTCATGATTAAATGAGGAGAAAAAGCACAACTACACATTTGACGCCATGGCATAGAGGCTTGACGTCGTGGGAAGAAAGCAAAAGGCGTACGAAGAGAGTGCAAATTGCAGAGAAGGCTTGAAGACCAAGAAGTAGACACAGGAGGTATGACGCAACAGTGGCACTGTGGGGTTGTATACACGTCGCTGGGGCACTACACACAGGGCGCCAAACCTACTATGAAGAGAAAATTCACACATAAAGGTCAAAGTTGTGGCGACGCTGACATTAAACCGTGGATCACTTACAAACAACGTCGAGAAATAAATTTAGAAAGTGTAAGAGTTCTAGTTCGTCTCGAGTTGTTAATTAGAGTTTCTAATTGTATTCTTAGGAGTCTTAGGGGTATAAGTAAGTATTAGAACATGGTAAACATATAGATTATCACCAATTATCACCCAATATCACCACATTACATAGAATAGTATAGTTTTACTTTGTTTTTTTAGTATTGAGAGGAGTTTTGGAGGAGAAGACATTGAAGACTCCACTTGTGGTTATTTAGTATTTTTTCTTTGATTGAAATGAATACCATGATTCGTTTGTTGATTTCAATGATGAGTGAGTAGTTTGTTTATCTTAGGGATCGATGAATCCTATGGTATGAATACTATGCTAAAGGAAGCATGAGTGGACTATAAAGTTAAAAAATGCAATGGTTAGAATTTGTATTGATTCTATACGTAATGCTATGAACATCTTAATCAAGTGTTTGTCGATTAGAGGTTTTAGAAGTTACCATGACCATTGGAGCTTTTAAGCCGGATATGGACAATACAACCATAAGATATATAATATCGATAGATAGTTATTGATTAAGGAGGCACATATAGTAAACTAAAGCGGTTATGAATCGAAAGATTTAGAACTTAATGCTATGTGAGACTTTGTTATTCACACCGATATGTGAAGCTCTAGTTTACACAATAAGATCTTTTCCACTACGATAGTGGGTTGAAGTGAATCTTATGGAAATCTGTCTATTTTAATTGAGTACACACATAATGAAGGTGAAGGAATTGAGATGAAAGCATAGTAATTCATTACCTAGGTGAATTTGTGAACTAACATTTTTCTCAATATAAGAGTACAAGTTATTTTACATTGTTTTATAGAATAAATGGCATGTTTGGTTTGTGGGATTAGCCCGGATTAGCTACACTAGACTAGTTAATCCGCCGTTTGCTTGGAGGATTAACTAGGCCAGCGGACTAGTTAAGAGGCATGGTAGTGGATTAAATAATACCACCATTTTTTGTGGGATTAGCTAATTCTTAGTGGGTGGTGGAGGAGATTACCACTTTACCCCTCCCATTAACACAAACACCAAACAACAATTCTCACGAATCAATCGACCTCCCTCCCATTAGCATCTGAGCTCTCAATACTCAAGTAGACGCTCTCCAACCAAAAAATCTTGTTGAATGGAGACTAGCGCTAACATGCGCCTCGCCTTCTCTGCTCTCTCCACTTCCGCCTCTCCCACCAAACAAAACCCCAAATTCACTCTCCCTTCTTCTTCACAAAAACCTTGCAATCACTATCATCGTCGTCATCATCCTTTGAGTCTGAGTTCTTCGCGCCGCAGACAACCTCTGATTTCCTCTGCAACCTCGTCTTCAAGCTCTCTCTGTGGCAAATTCCCGAGCTCCTCGTCTCAAGATCTCGCCGCTACTCGAAGTGGAAGGGTTAGTTCGTTCGCCGCAATTGTTGCGTTGATTTTGTATTCCTTTTGTTCGAATGTTGTTTTCGACTCTGAATGTGGATTCGTGATACATGCGTGCTTGGAGTCTTGTATATGTATAGTTGTAAGTTGGTAATATGTATGATAGATTGGCAACTTTGCTTTGATAAAGAAAAGTCTGAGCGTTTTTGGTAATATTTGTGTGTTGGGAAGCAGAATTGGCAGTGATGAATTGTGGTAAGATGCGTTACCACTCGATCGAGTTCGTGCATCTCTTTTATTTGTATTGTAGTTAGAGCATATCTTTTACTAGTTGGTTTTGAATCAGTTAACAGTGTACATATTTTTTTTGTTTTTGATTAAGTAGAATGGGGTATTTTTTATATAAAAGATACTTTGGTAAATGTACATGTACAACCTCATTTAATCCCAACCTTAAAACTCCCAACCAAACAAGATACACAAATGGGACTAAACTATCTAAACCCATGTGTTAGTCTCATCACTAATTAATCTCATGTGTTTGGATTCACTAAAATGTGAACCAAACAGGCCAAAAGTAATTTAGTTAAAACGAATTAAAAAGAGAACTTTTTAACAATAGATTGAACTTAACTAAGTGAACCGTGTCCAGATAGACTTTTCCCAATGGATTATATCTGTAATCAATCTTTGTTGATCACATTATTACTACAATTGAACCGTTATATTTGCGGTTTCATTGTTAGTCTTCTAGTATCATATTCAAGCCAAATTTTTACTCACCCCAAGACCTTTCAATTGATTGAATACCGAGCCTTTCAATCCAACCTTTACAAAAACCCACTTTTGATAAACCCAAATTGAAGTTCGAGAGTTTAGCCTCAACTACTAGAGAGAGTCCATAAACAGATTTGAAGTCTCAATTATTTTTATTTTAAAGCATCAACTTCTAAAAATTTTCGTAGGCAAATTTTTCAATCCACTTTTCACTATCATCAAACTTAAAGATCAAAGATCCTTACATCTTTATGTAGAAGAGCAACGCCACCGGAAGGGAGGATCGACGACGATGGCAGAAACAAAGGTGTTAAGCAAATTCAAATGTGTAGGGTTTGGGCGTGATGAAACTCGTTAAAGTTTAGGTGGTGCGTACCAAAAAAGGGAGACAACTTGGAAAAGTTTGAACTTTTGTTGGGTGGGTTTAACATCTAAAACATAGTCAGGTAAAACTTCTCAGCAGCAGTTACCGCAACAGTCAAGTTAAATAATCAATCAGACACTGAAAACTTGTTCCATCGATAAAATCGTAAATATCCGTACAAGGCAAGGCACAACTGCCATTGGGTTAAGTACCCCTCATTGAAACAATTACATATCTGAATTACAAATGAAATGATCAAAGCTATCTATACATAAAAGGCCCCCATGATCAATGAAGCCTCTGAGTGTCATTATAAGTCATCTCTCTGATCTTTGCTTACTGCAAATCCGCAACCACACTCCATCGCAAGTGAAGAGCAGTTCTCATTTGAAGGCTTCAATAACGTGAATTTCCTCCACTGCAAATAATTGGCCGCTCTCTTCGAACACAACTTCGTAGGCTTCACTGGAGCTTCACAGTTCTGTTTTTTGCTCACTGGACCACTTCCATACTCTGATCTTGCCAGTACCATCGCCAGTGAAGAACATACTTCGATCCAAGATATCCACAGCCTGTATCTCCTCCACTGAGAATATTCTGCCTCTCTCCTCAAACCTGGTTTATTACACATTCCCATTATCAATTCAGGCAAGATTCATAGCAAAGGAGTGGGTTCAAAAATAGCAAGCGACATTGTGACAAGTCAAAAAGTACGGCATCAACTTACGATGGCAGGTCATATAGGCGCATGGTTTTGTCATTGCAGGAACACATCAGCACTGGCCTTCCATCTCCATCATGTCCACCGTGAAGCAAACGCAATCCCTAAGAACAACCAATACAGTAACACAAATGCAAAATGACAAACCAATCTCCAAGAAATTAGAAGTGCAATGTAAATTGCGAAACTCGAACCCAACCATAAATGCTAAATGTTCATCCAGTATAAATTGGTAGAACTTTATTCACATAATGCTCATCAACTCAAATATTACTCTAATAGTAACTACAACAAAAACTTTAGGGAGCATTGATAAGAATTAAAATCCCCTCTAAAATTGATAGGAGAGTAAATGGAAAAAGAGAGTTTCCGAGAGGGCCATACATGGTCTACGTTATGCGTGTATATTGCTTCTAAGCTCCCACTCTCGGTACGAAACCACACACACGCAAAACATCAAAAGTTAATAGATGAAAAGGAGACTAATAGTGTAAAACAAATTTAAAACTAGTCGAAAAAGGTCGAGAAAGCAAAAATAAAATAACAATAATCCAACAAAAGGAAGCTTCTAATGTACGAGACCAAAAGTGTAGGAAAGCTTATCCCTCCCCCCGCGCGCTCACGCACGCACACACAAACAAATATATGTTCAACAAATAATTAACAATGAAATCCATAAAAACAAACCTTTATTGTTTGATCCAAGGAGCATGATAACAAACACCGATCAAAACCAATAACACACGTAACAGCATCAGTGTGTTCTGTAAGAACTTCTATACATTGTAAAGTCTCCAAGTCCCATACCTGCAAATAAGTTCCAAAAAATTAGGCTAACAAACGAAAATGATGGCTTCAAAAAAAATAATAATAACAAAATGTCTAAGAATGCTATAACAGGACAAGAGGCTCCATCAAGCATCTGAATCACGTTTCTTTAAATGAATACTACTTCTACTGATATAAATTTGACAGCAAAAGATAAAAGCCCTTAATATTAATTAAAAACAATATGCACACACAAATAACTACAAAAACTTAAGAGATGTTATGGGAATCAATCAGGAACCAAAACTATTTCTCACCTCCTAACCTCTTCATATATTTAAAAAAAGAGAGGCCAATGAAACTAAGAATACAAGTTAAACAATAAGAGTGGCACAGGCGAAAATCAAGCCTCCACATTCGATTTAATAAACTCAAGGTATTCAGAATGTGAAAGTAGAAGCTTCTTTTTGAAATGAGGAGTAAAGAAGAATGAAATAACCACATAGTTATAACAGAGGAAAGAAAATAAATTATCGTATTCTTTAGTAACAAAAAAATCATTAAGGCAAAGCTTAGTAAATGTAACATAAACCATAGGCACAATGCTGGCAGAATTATACAAAGATTAATTTTTGTGGAATCTCTGTTCCTCAGTGTAATTAATGCCATCCCTAAAACCAGTAGAAACAATTGATCTTGAGAACATTTTAAGCATTTAAAAATTTAGCATTCATACTACAACAAACACTATTGCATGTTTAACGGGAAGGAACAAATTGTAGTGTGATTAAGTGGCAACCAAAGTCCTCGAGACACTATTGTTTTAAGTATGGGCACAGCACCACAAACTTTCGGTTCCATAAAGTATCAGATCCCATTCCATTATGCAAGCTTCAGAAAACACTCCCAGCAACACCCAATTTAAATAGACAGTTATACTTTGCTCGATATTTATTTCGGCAAATGCATGTAACAAGGACCTAAAAAGCCTAAAAGAACAATATAAACGAAGAATGCAATTACAAGTGAACTTACTCTGATTGTGTGGTCCATTGAAGCTGAATATAGCATTTTACCAGCTCCAACAAATAATGATACTACGGCAAGATTATGCCCTTTAAGAGAGGCAGCTAGCTCAAATGACTTGATCGAATCGCTGTATTTCCAAGCCAATATGGTACCATCCTGAAAAAGGCGCATAGCGTATATGTAAAGTAAAAATAAAACGAACAAAACATGAAAGTAAAACAAGACGCTCATATGAATTTGAACAAAAGCTGCATATAGAAATATTATTAGTAAATCAACAAAGGAAGAAAAATTAAATGTTACCTGTGTACCAGCAAAAAGCATATCATTGCCCACTTTAAGGGAATGAATTTGTCCAAAAGTCCCACTAAGGATAAGATCAGCACCAGTTTGGCTGTTCATGGCCTGCAATATCATTTTCAATAGAAAATTAATGAAAATTTTAAGTTATAGTCTACAAGAATGAGTAAAACAGTATCAGCCAATTCAAAGCATCTTATTAGTATTGCAGCTTCAGTAATTTACCTTGATAACATTTGGACCGCCCACAAATAGCCACGGACCTTCACTAATCATACAGCCAATTTCAGCTCCCATTTTGAACACAGAACCGCACTTAAAGAAAGGGAAAAACAATTGATCATCAGAGAAAAAAAAAATTGTTAAATATGCATACAGACAACACAATAAAAGAAAATTAGTGTGACTATTAACTTAGCGACATACCTTTCCAGTATTACAGTCCCAAATGCACAAAGTGCCATCTTTGCTTCCAGAGAAAAGTTTATCAGAATCCAAGGGGAGAACAATGGCACTGACATCCTGTAGAAGAAATTATATAAATCAATAAACAGATTAAAAGCAAAAAGCAAGGATTTAAAACAATAACAACACCAAGTCACCAACCTTGTCATGGCCTGATAGTTCTATTACTTGTGAGAAGCCATCACCAATAGACCACTGATGTTGATATCTGCAGTTGTCCTCATAAGTACACTTTCCCAACATCCAATTCTCACAGCACTTATCTTGAATCTTCTGAGGAGCCTTGGATGCTTCATTGGCTCGGGCACAATGTGAAGATAATTGGTCACTATATTTGACGCGAGCATTGGGATTTTCCTCACAGGGCATCTGTTTTGCAGAGCATTGACGAACAGAATTTACGTGAGTTATTAGGTCTCTTCCTTTGTCATCTTCTCGGACCCATTTCCGGGAGCAGTGCTGATTGGACTTCCCGCCAACTTCTTTACCAGGGATCCATTTTGCAGGGCACGGCTGATTAGAATTAACGTGAGTGCTTGGCTCTCTTACATATTTTGGGGAGAAGTGCTGATTATAGCTGAAATTGGCATTTTGTTTATTGCCTGCGGTAGCCTGAAAGGCAGAGACATTCTTCTTCAGCGCATTCTTGGAATGTGAAGGAAGCTTCGATGCTGTCTTATTGTTATCCGGCAATTCGCTGTGAAGGAACGGGCACGGGTTTCTGTTGCACCTCCCCTCACGCCAATATCTGCATACTTTCTGTGATTGGTAGGCTTGTATCCTCCTCCTTCCACCGTTGAATGACATGGCTAACAGAACTAGTGCACAAGACATAGATAGATAGATAGATAGTGAGAAATCTTGTAGTTTCCATCACAAATCCGCCAATTCTGAAGAGGTAGCCCAAGGATATCTTCCCAGTAACGTCAAATAGAATAGTAGTAACAAGAAAACCCTAACCCTAATAGGTTTCCATTAGAAATCCATCAATCGGAACCAATTCGGTAGAAGTAGCCTAATGTGATTGACCCAGTGACCACAAATATTTAATACCAGCAATAAGAAACCCTAACCCTAATAACAGCCTCATATACACATCAATCTGAAACCCTAACCATCGAAGAGATCATAGAAGAAACTGTTATGTTCGTATTATTATACACAGATTCATCGATCCGAGATAACTGCCGTACGCTCGAAAACAAAACCCTAACAACAACAACCTGATCAATTGTAACAATTGTACTTCTCAGGAACTCCAATTTCCTCATCATCATCATCACCAACGAAGAGACGACGAAGTAGGAGGAAACCAAGAAAACCAAAACTAAATCCAATTTCATCGGAACCCTAACGAACGAAGAAGACGCCAATCAAAGAAGGAAGAAATTGAAAGGAAACTGATCTCCGACACCAATCGAGTCCGCAGAATTTCTCTTCAACAACAGTCTCCAATGGCGGAAGAAATCTTTTACAGAAGTAGAGGAACCTAAAATCAATCGATCAATCGCAAAGGAGAAGCACCAAACCTGAATCAAAGGAGACGATAGACCAAGCGAGGAGAACAAATCAATCGAACCAAAATAGAAATACAAGTCTTGGATATCCCACTTAGGTACCGTTGATTTTCAGAAATACAAGTCTTGGAAGAAATCTTTTACAGAAATACAAGTCTTGCCAAAAGTAATTACTATAACAATATTTTTAAATTTAAAAGTAAATCTTATCATAAAATTCATTTTAAGTTATAATTATTTTTAGAAATATTTTTAGAAATTGATGAAATAGGAAGCGTTAATTTCACGTTACGTTATAATTCTTTTTTTTTAAGAAATATTTCTAATTTTAAACCTAACTCTCTTAAAAGCGTAAATAGAAACTATTTTCTCTAATAGACGCTTTTCAGATGAAATACTTTTTGATACACATTGTTGCGCAACTGTCAGGTTTTCTTCCATTGCAAGTCTACTAATGCAGCAAGAAATTTACCAATTGCTCACTAAAAATAAAATAAAATAGATATACTTTTCTTACTATTCGTTGATTCCACGAATATCGAATTGAAGAAACACGTTTCTAACTTGTCATCGAACACATAAAGTTTAAGAAACCAAAACAAACAAAGAGATACTCTCTCTCAAAATCCAATTTTTATTATTCAATAATCCATAATCAATACACCTAATAAAATACGACCAACCTTTATGTATAGGCTTTATTATGAAATAACATAAAATCCAACATAAACTCCAACTTCTATAAACTCCTCTACTAAAAACAAATCCAAGTTAATCTAATTATGACTTCAAATTTGACACAAACTCTAACAATCTTAATTAATAAATAAGAAATCTTAATCTAAAACAAACTCTGATTTGCATCATTCTCTCCCGGTTGAGAAAAACTCATCCTCAAATTTGGTACCCGAATTGTTCTCCTGCACATGACATTTATGGTCTTCATCTTCATTACTCTCCCACGATTAGAAAAAGTTCGTCCCCGAGTTTTAGTCTTCTTCTTTTGTCTTGTTGGCTTCAATAACAAAATCTTAAAAGATAGCCAACTCTTCCTCAAAACAATTTCGACGAATTTACCATCACTTGATGGAACATGTATCTTTATAACATTTCTTGAAACTTCAAATGACTAATCAAAGTTGTCAACGGACACACCACCGTAAGAGTCTTGAAAATGTCAACAACTAACTCATCATCCATGTCATGGGTTAAGGAACAAAAGTGTTTAATCGTCGCGAACTTTAGTTTTATCTTCATAACTTTCTTAACAGGGTAGTTGTTGATGACACCATCAACAACTACCTCTTTCGGTACCCGAGAGCTTTGAGAATGAGAAATCACCTCAATGACAAAGCCGTCATTTGCAAATACTAGCTAGTCTTCCACAAAGTCGTGCCTATCACAGTCAACATTGGCACCTCGTCATAGTTCTCGAAGTCGTTCTCGAAGAAGATCGAATCCACTTTGTCGTCACCGTAAAGAAAAAGAAATCCATATTCTACTTTCTCGGTGACAAACTCGTCGTCAGAACTAGAATATTCCTTTTCTAGCTTAAACCTCTCAGTATGCCACTACAAAAAAATAGCAAATCAGAAACGGAATTAGAAACGGAAATAAGTTCCGTTTCTAAATCAGAAACGGAATTAGAAACGGAATAAGTTCCGTTCCTAAATTAAAACGTTAGCGACGGAATTGAGACGGAAACATTCAGAGACGGATTTGAGACGGATCAGAGACGGAATTAGAGACGGAATCAGAGACGGAATTAAATTCCGTCTCTAAAAAATGGCGCCAACATTCCCACCAAAAATTTCATTTTTTATGACCGTTCATCAAATCTTGGGATTTGTGCATCACATCTCGATGTTAATCCCCCCCCCCCCAAACACACCCACAAACCAAAAGCCCTAAATCCCAAATCGTCTCGCTCTCCCTCTCTCTCTCTCTCTCGTCGTCCGTGCTGTCTCGCTCTCTTCGATCCGTCGATCGTCTCGTCTCTCCGTCTCTCTCTCTGTGGTCTCTCCGTCTCTTAGTCGGTCGCGGCTCTCCCTTCTCTCCTCCGGCCACCGCTCTTGGTGCGTTCTCTCTCTCGCTCTCTTCTCATTCGAGCCCTAACCTCGCGTCCCCTCTTGCCTCCGTCAACGCCGTGTCCCCTCTCGCCTCCGTCAGCGCCGCTGTCCCCTCTCGCCTCCGTCAACGCCGCTGTCCTTGCCGACGCCGGAGCCCTCGCATCGCCATTTGTAAGTCATCACTCTCTTCGCTTAGGGCTTGAGAAAAAGGTGTTTACTACTTCATCCAATTGAGGCTATGTTGTTGTTGTTGTTGTTGTGTAATTATTTTAAAATTTTCTCTGCCGTTTGTGGATTCATAAGCGAAAATCGGGTTGTTTTATAGTTTCCAATTGTTTTATTTTGTTTATGGATGTGGTTTGCAAATATGGAACTAAAGGCTGCTTTGAAATTTCCTATTTCGATTACATTCAAGTTAGAAAATACCTTGATTCTCGTGGCCTATATTTTTGTTAGTGTTTCAACTTGCCCCAATTGGAAAAGTTTAGCAACTAAATGAAGAATCAAAATCGTCAAGGTTTTGCGATGGCGGACTTCATAGATTTATGACATAATTAGCTAATGAGTAGTAATTAGAAACTATTTATTCGGATTTTATCTTTTATAGTTTCACTCAATGTGCCAAACAATTTATTAGAATTTTATTAGAAATTTGCTACTTGCTTACAATGTATTCTTTTTTGGAACTTTGTAGGAAACTGATAGGCTTAGACAAGTGATTGAGAAGGAAATGCTAAAAGTCGAGGTAAGTTTGTTCTTCCCAAAATAACAACTAAAGAGAGAGATCCTTTGCTAGACATGTTATTTCAAAGAAAAATTGGAGTTGAAGCCCTCTATTGAAGGCATGGTGAGAATCTAACTCCCTCAATTAGTTTATTAAAACATGGACTTGTCGATAAGGGCCAGTTGGCTCATCAAGTTTTTTTAATGATCCTTAGTTTAACTTTAAAAACGGATTTTTATTGGTCGATTCAAATATAATGAGTTTTATGGACAAGTTGATTAAGTTGTTATGGTTAGTTGCATTCCATGAAAAAAATTTATATGATATTGATGATTTGGGCTAGTATTCAAAAGTGATCATGCCTTGTAAAAGGTATTGGTGGATAATGTGCTCTTTTGTTTGATGAAATTGTCAAAAGAGACCTTAACTTGTTCTTTTAACGAAGTGCATGGAAAAGCATGATTCTAAAGTCTCATGGATTCTTTATTGAGCTTTGTTTCTATGATATGATTTAATCGAGCAATCATTAGTATGATTTTTCATGTCTCGAAAGGATTGTAGCTAATTTGCATTGATTTGGGTAAAATCCTTTTAAAACGCTTCAAGGAGAGCTCATTCATTTTTTTCCCAAGTCTTGAAATATGTTCAATCCAACTTTATTGAATGTAGTTAGTAATCATCATTTTGGGTGAGACTTGAAGCTAAGTTGAGATGCGGAAGAGACTTTGTTTTATCCATTGAAAAAAAGACTTCGATTAAATCATGGATTTTCGTCTAAATGCTATGATTTGAGAATTTTAAGTCGAACTTGACTCTAATGAGTTGATTTGAATCTTTTTAGTTGTGATTAGTCGATCGCATTCAATTTATATTGGATAACTAAGTTTATGAGATTTTTCTTGTTTTGCTTCACCGCATACTTGTTTTACTCGAATCGTCGATTTTGATTTGAAAGAATGGTTTAAAAGTCGGGAATGACTTAAGTCGGATAACTAGGAATGAGGTTTGAGTCCTTAAATGATTTAAGTTAGTCTAAATAAATTCAAGTAAATACTACTTTAAGAATCCATGAAAAACATATTTAAAATTGGTTTTGGTTCATTCATTTTTTGATTGAAATATTCGATTAAGTGGTTTAATGCATAAATTTTACTTGAATATGATCTATAATTTGCATTGTTGTTTGAATAAGGATATGTCTTCTTTAAATTTAGGCAATAACAAGTCCATATCATTTTTTTTGGTGTGATCAATAGTTTGATACTCATTAAGTTCATACTTCACAACTTAAAAGGTATCCTAGTTCCTCATCAAGTTGATATTGTCAAACTCAACCTATGTAGAATATTGTGTGCTCTAGATAAAGGTAAAGGAGTCACCGTCACGCTTGAAAAATAAGGGGTGGGTTGCAATAGGCTGAAAGCCAACGTAAATCGATCTTTATGAAATGGATTAAACAGGTTTATTGTTTGGTTCTTGAAAGTTAAAAAAGCTCAGTTTGAAATGAGATGAGTGAGCTTATGATAAATTTTGTAGCTTGTGAAAGTGGATTGATTGAAAATAGTCTTATGAGTTTTTTGGTCTATCTATGAGGTAGCATATTTTTGTTTTCTTATATGTTTTTAGAAAATGAAGATAAAAGTGAAAATGACAAACATTGCTATCTTCCTCCTACTTTGGATTGGTAAGAATTTAATTTACTTAAATCAAGATATGCGGTGTTTATCATCGTTTGTGGATTCTTAAATCTCAAATGAATTAATGTTAATCTTTTTGCTTGTTTGTAGACTTTGATGGTCGAGTGCGGGGATCGTCACTATAAGTTCGATGTGAGTCATTGCTCTTCTACCTTAGCTCTATCTCCTATGATGCTTATGTCCCTGAAAAATTTAAGTTCAACTATTCAATTATTAAGTTGTTTCGAATGTCCCTTAGGCTTGTGCGAGGTGGTGTTGAAGAACATCTCAAGACTTTTCGATTGATAATTCTTTTTGTGCATATTTATAGGATTGTAAGTTTTTTTTTTTTTTTTGTGGTTGTTGAACAATAGGATTGGTGGTTTTGTGAATACTTAGAAATTTGGAGCATTTGTAATACTATACAATTTTTTTTGGATATATATCTTTTTCAATTTTTGATTTTTACATTTTTGTTCTCTCAATTGAATATTTGTTGATATATATTGTCGATGTATGAATGTCAATTTATTATATATTGGCGAGTTAAATGTGCTTGGATTGAGACCTATATATGTAAGACTTTAAAAACTAAACAAAAATGAAAATTAGAGAAGGAAATAGCAACGGAATCTTTGGATTCCGTTGCTATTTCCGTCTCTAATTTTCGTTTTTGTAATATACATAAATCGAAAACGGATTAAATTCGTCTCGATCCGTCTCTCGATTAGCAACGGATCGAGAGACGGAAATAATCAACGGAATTTATTCCGTCTCTAATCGAAACGGAATTAGAGACGGAATAAATTCGTTTCTAATCGAAACGGAATTTATTCGTTTCTAATCAAACGAATTTATTCCGTTTCGATCCGTCTCTAAATCGAAACGGAATCCATTTTCCGTTTGATCCAATCAGCACGACGTTTTGAGAGACGGAACGCATTCGTCTCTGTTCGTTTCAATCCAATCGAGAGACGAATTTTTAAAATCGAAACGGAAAATTCCGTTTCTGATTTGCTTTTTTTTTGTAGTGTGCACTTTATTCTCAAACCATCATTGACGTCGTTAAGGAGGTTGTTATGGTTGCCTTTGCTGCTACAACTATTGCGCTTGATTCTGATGCAACTGTTGTACTTGAAGTGCTAGATTTTTAACAAAAGTCATTAGTTGATTGACACGGGTCAAACGTGTGCAATAAGTTCCCGTATATCTTTATTTTTTGTAGTAGTGATAAGTTGGGTCATCCCCACAGGGATTTAGCAAACATCTTTAGGAAAAAGGTTTTCGATAGTTATTATTATTATTATTTTAACTTTAATTTAATTAATTTAATTAAAATGGAAATTAAAAACCACTTAATAAACTATAATAATCAAATAAACTTATTAAGCTAACTTCATTAACACAACTCAAATTCACTAATATTCAAATCAATTCAACTCAATATAAAAGAAACATCTAAATAAACATCAAGAACAATGAAACCTTTATCCATTTTGCATCCAAACATATTACTTTAATCATAGTCATAAGCATACTTTAATCTTTTTATAAAGCATTCTAGATCATTAAACTCAAATCATAAGTAAGTAAGTAGCCCTTATCAAGTCATTAGTTTTTCTTTTATCAATGGAAAAAACCACATTCTAATTTATTGAATTAATCTTTCTAAGCTTAAAGAAATTAACTTTCTTTTAGGCAAAAATTGCATTATGTTCCATGAAAACTTCGAACTAGTAAACTTAGATCTTTTAAACTTCGAAAGCCACTTCAATATTAAACTTAGATCTCATTCCACCTAAGATATCTAAACGATAAAAGACCTTTTAAACAACCTTAATTACTACTTTAAACTAGATATTGAATCCAAATATCACAGTACACATTCTAGACTATGCATGCAATATAAAGCTTCATGATTATAATCCGCAAATAATATTCTATTAAATCATTGCACTAAAAAATAAAATTGGTTTAAAACATTAAGTACAAAATCATCTTATTATGACTACATCACAAAATGGATCAAATTCATGTTCGAACTTCATTTAGATTAATAAACTACTCATTTTCATAATAAACATCGCAGAAAAGTAAATATAAGACATAGATAAACACATCTGAATAAATACTTTGAATATTCAAATCGTCTACAAAAGCAATGAACAATAAATCTAAAAACTAAATAAATACGAAAACAATAAACTATAGCTCGAAGAGCAATGAAACATCGATCTAAGTATTCAGGGGCAATTGATTTCGTAGCCGTAAGGTCATATATATAGTATTCTAGGTAGTACATATCCCAAACTAACTCATAATTTTAGTAGTTATCTAATATTCTCGAAATCGAACCCATCGATTTGTCACCAATTCCACTTATAACTCAAATCATTGGTTAAATCCTTGGAAAAATGCATTTGTGCTCCACGGTTTGTCTGGAGATTTATGTGTAAATCCTGAGTCGCTGCCAAATCGCCATTAATGATTTATGGTTGATTCTGAATTCGCTAGTGATTTGTTGTGCATTTATTCTACTTGATTAAATCCATCGTTTTCTTCCATTTTTCATTCATGTCTTCACATATTTTAATTATCACCCGAAATAACAAAAATAAAAGAAAACCTAGTGTAATATACATTTTTACATCTAAAATTACTCTAAAATATACTACAAACACTATTTAATTATTAACTTATCATCGAAGAGCTGAGAGTTAGTTCATATTCAACCGACTCAGTCATCACGGGCTAAGAGGACTCAAGAGTTCTTTGCTCAAAAGGCAGGGAATAAGGGTTTTAGAGTTGGTCAATTTTCTTCTGCAGTACCGACTCAGTAAATTCCTACCAGTACATATATGTTAGTGCGCATGTACCTTCACTCTCGCAACCTTTAGTGGTGAAACCACCTTTACCACCACTAAGTTAATCTGAAGGTAATATAGACCCATAAGTCAAGTTGGTTCTAAACTGGGCAGTTATGGGTAAGTTCCTCAGGCTAGTGGCATGTCTCTTAGGCCGAATGTCATATGTTATCAGTGTGGTCAGCCAGGGCACATTCAGATTAATTATCCTACACTTCCAGCTTCTTCAGTGGGTATTGCTATGCATATTGTCGATCAATCTCATGTAATGGAAGAGGCTAATCTTGAGGCTACTTGGATATTAGTGGAAGATATGTTAAATATTTGTATCACGATATCCGTGTTCTTATTGATGTCGGTTCTATAGTTTCTTTTATTTTGGGTGCAATGGTTGATAAGTTGAAATCGAAACATTTTAGAGTGAGTACATTATTAATTTTCAGCAAAAATGAGTGAGAAGGTTTATCTTAATTTGGTATGTAAGAAATATGTTGTCAAAATTGAGGAGAATGAGCTTCCAATTGATCTAAGGGCTATGAAGTTTTTAGAGTACGATGCATTGCCAAGAATTGATTAGTTAGCAATGTACCATGCCAGTATTGATTGTTTCCACAAATGGTTAATCTTTTCTATTTCTAGCCTTTCTGAAATTATAGTCTATAAAGGCTGTAATCCTTCACGACTTGCTACTAGTAGAAGGGAAGCTACTCATCGAGGTTCGGAGGTTATAGTAGGGTTTGAAGCTTTTAGTGAACTGGTTAGGAATTTAATATTAGTGAGATATTAGTAGTTTGTGAATTTTTGAGAGTTTTCCATCTGACTTGCCTGGAAATCCACGACTATATGTCATTGACTTTATCATTGATATTATTCCTAGTACCCAGCCTATATCTATTCCTCCATATCGTATGACACCGAAAGAATTACGTGAGTTACAGATTCAACTCGAGGACTTATTACAGAAAGGGTTTATCCATCCTAGTATGTAACCGTGGGGAGCACCGATTCATTTTGTGAAGAAGATGGGCAAAACCTTACATATATTCATTTATTATAGACAACTCAATTGAGTGACTATCAGGAACAAATATCCGTTGCACATGATTGATGACATATTTGATCAGTTGAACGGTGTTATGTATTTCTCGAAGATTGATTTATAGTCTAGTTATTATCAACTAAGAATTAGGAATAAGGATATCTCGAAGACAGTTTTAAGTACACGGTAAGGGCACTGCAAGTTCACAATGAAGCATTTTGGGCTAACTAATGCTCCTACTACGTTCATGTACTTAATGTATATGGTGTTCCAATACTATCTTAACCAGTTCATCATCATTTTTATCGATTATATTTTGATTTATTTGAAGACCCAGGAAGATCATTCACACCATTTCACAGTTATATTGCGGACTTTGAAGGATAATCAGTTGTATGCCAAGTTTATAAAGTGCAAATTCTGGGCTTCAGAGGTCAAATCTCCCGAACTTTTGTTGAGGGCATATCTATTGATCCAACGAAGGTTGAGGCAATTCAGGATTGGCCTACTCCTACCGCGATGTTAAAGGTACGTAGCTTTGCCACTTACTTTGCTAACACTGAAAGATGTTGAGTTTGATTTGTCAAAAGAGTGCAATAGTGCCTTCAAAAAACTGAAACGTGATTAGACTACAACGCTTCTTGTTACATTAGCTGAATCAGAGAGAGAATTAGTGATCTATACCAATGCTTCTCACTCAGACTTAGACTATATGTTTATGCATGAAGGCAGGTTTGTAGCTTATACTTCAAGGTAACTCTAAATCATGAAAGAAATCATCCGATTCATGATCTTGAGGTAATAGCAATTTTGTTTGTCTTGAAGATTTCGAGGCATTACCTGTACAATGAGGAGTCCATAATATTTTCAGATCATAAGAGTTTGAAATATTTGTTTACTTATAGTGAATTGAACAAAAGGCAACATAGATGCCTTGAGTTTCTCAAGGACTATGACTTCACTCTGAAGTATCATCCAGGCATGGCAAATTTGGTTGCAGGTGCTTTGACAAAGAGAATAACATGTAGAGAAAATGTAGCTACTGCTAGAGCTTTTTAGTTTCGTCTTTTAAAGAAAGCATTAGTGATGATGATGTGAAAGTCAAGTTGACATATCCTCAACCGTGAAAGATAGTTCCAGAACTACAAATCTATCTTCTGTACTCAAATTAAAGCCGAGCCATTAATTATTCTCAGGTGGTTCATTGTCAAAAAGCATATTAAGACTATTTTATGCGTCAAAGGTTGGCAACTAGGCTCAATCATCCTCATTAGTCAGTTTCCAATGATGGTGCGATAAGCTTTAAGGATAGATTATGGATTCCAGCTCAAGATCAATTGAGGCAGGATTTGCTACGATATTCTCATAGATCTATTTATTCTATTCAATTAAGTAACAATAAGATGTATCGTATTGGGAAGCATATTTATCGGTGGCCTATGATGAAGACTGATATTGTTGAGTTCGTAAATAGATGAGAGATTTGTCAGCAAGTTAAGGCTGAGCATTATAAACATGGAGGGTTATTACATTCTTTGCCAATTCTTTATGGAAATGTGAGTATATATATCAAATGATTTTATTTTTGGTCTACCTCTCAATCAATGTAAGCATTATACAATTTGGGTAGTAGTTAATACATTGACAAAGTCTGCACATTTATTGCCTATTTGCATGCATGATCTTTTGACATATAATGTGAGATATATGTGCATGAGGTGTTGACGTTTCATGGAATTTTATTGTCGATTACTTTAGATACATATATGATATTCAGGTCTAGATTGTGATTATGGAAACAACTGGGAGCTGTTCTACATCTCGAAACCATATATCATCATCAGACTAATGGGCAAATTGAGCGTCTGATTTTGGTTCTAGACGGCATGCTTGGAGATTTGTGTAGGCGTTTGATGACAATTGGGAGAGATACATTCCATTGTAGGAGTTTTCTTATAATAATAGCTATCAAGTTAGTATTGAAATGACTCGTTTTGAAGATCGAGTATCAGATGGTTCCTTACAAAGCTTCTACTACATAATGAATCACAACACGAGGACATTAGTGGATGCCGCATCAAATGGTTCTCTACCAACCAAGGATAATGATTGAGCATTAGATCTTTTAGATCATCTGTTTTAGAATTTTACAGCAGGAACTCATTCCACAGTGAGAAAGCTAGCATGAGTATATGAAATTGAATCACAAGTAGCGATCATGACACAACTATCCAACTTGAGTAGTCAGATGGCGAAGCTACCAAAGAGACAATCAAGTCAACAAGTGTAAGAAATACAACAACCCGTTAATCACCAAGCAATGGTGGTTCATTCAATAGACATGCAATAAGGAATAGAGTTTGAAAATGTCAACTTCATGAACAACCAGAACTATAGGAACAACTTTAGGCTGAGAGGAATGTCTCTTCCAATATATTATCAAGGATACAACAACCTGAGCTTCTAATATGGAAATCCTTATATTGCACTAAAAATACCTCTAAGTTTGGATCAAAAAGTCTAATAAGGGAAGCTAGGCCAAAACAAAGAAACGACTTCATTGAAGTCAATCGAAAGATTCTTGCAAGCCATTGACATCATCAATAGGGAATGCCATGAGAGGAATGAGAAAGAGATGGAAAATCTGAAGCAAACTATTAAGAGGATGGTGATGAAAGAACACAATCCATCGAGAACCTTGAGAAATAGATTGGTCAGCTAGCCATTGCTTTAAAGTCTATGAAGGAATGACAATTTCCAAGTAATACTATCACTTATCCTAAGGAGAATATTAGTGTCATTCACATGATAAGCATTACGACAACGAATGAGCCGATGTAAGTGCAAGTGATGTACAAGCTAGAAAGAGTCAACACTTCATCCATGAGAAAATTTAGAAAATTTGATGATATTCATGAAAATTTAATAGAAGTGAGGCAAGATGAACTTGAAGGATTCAAGCTGTTGGGTTTTGGGGTTCATGCGCAGCGGAGATTACAAAACAATTTTGACAAAAACCCTCTACCAGTAGTCCACACACGAATGGCGACCGAGATTCGAAGTGCTAGCTTCGAGAGAATACCAAAACTTTTGTTTCTCTCCAAAACGATCCAGAGCATACCAAAAACCCTAAGTCGTTTCTAAAACGAAAATTGAGTTTCGGCCTTTTAATCTTTCGTACCTGTGTTCTAACTTAAAGCGTCTATTTATTCAATCCTTGCATATAGACGGTTAAGTAAATTACACATATACCCTTACTTAAAGAAGTATAAGTGTAATACACCACAAGGACGTTTCTGTCATGAATTTTATCACATAAAACTCATTTTTTCTGAATCATCTTAAAATCTCGCAAAACCATTCTTAGTGTGTGACCCAATAGGCTCATACAACGTTGGCAGTGTACCAAAACACATTTTGGTATACAAGTCATAAGCAGTATCTAGCAAGACATTATGACTACCCAAGTTGTACGAATATCAAATCGATACAACCTAATCAATAGTGTATATAACATCCTTTTGTCACACGATATCCTTTTGATCAAACATAAGGCATGGAATTGTCATCCAACATGTTCAATTGTACTAGTCTCGA
Organism: Stephania yunnanensis; assembly: GCA_039657365.1. Lineage (NCBI taxonomy): Eukaryota > Viridiplantae > Streptophyta > Magnoliopsida > Ranunculales > Menispermaceae > Stephania > Stephania yunnanensis. The sequence continues at coordinate 44,189,870 of CM077586.1, read as the reverse complement.
TCTCTAGGTAGACTGAAAACATCCAAGTTACATTGATCAATATCAATTCACTTAGACTAGGCCTTTTAACAGTCTAACACATCGAGGGATCCACTAGATATCTCTCTTTATATGAGAGGGACAAATTCTATCTTGATTACACAACTTCATCACATTGCTCACACAGTAACCAATCACAACCTTTATAATCATCTGGTTAAAGACAACGTTTGATAGTGTCAAATCACTATGTTCCTAATGTTGAAGTCTCTGGTAATCTCAAGTCAGAGGACTGAAAAATATACCTATCATGAGAAACAACTATGACTTAATTCATGTGATGTTCTCATAGCGGGTCGGTCCAGTACTTTGTTCCCTAACAAGTACTCGCGATCTTGATCCGTATCCATATACGTATAATCGTCATATGATCATCAATCAAGACTCACACTAGTCTTAATTCATTATAGTTCCCAGTATAATGATCGACTAGAGACATTGATGATATTTCTGTAAATACCCATGGATCTTATTATAATGTAAACATGCAAATTAATTATAATAAACAACAAATGAAATCCTCTATTTTATTAACTAAAAGTATTCATAAAGATAGTTAATGGATTGAACTAGGACACATGCCCCAACACAAGCAACAAAGGATCAATGCCTTGAAGAATAACAAGAATGGAAAAAAATAATGGAGAGTTAAACAACAAGATGAAGGACCTTTTGACAAAGCTCAAAAAGGAAATAACATGAAGGTTTTTCCAAATAAGTCGGAACCGAAACTATAGTTCACACTAAGACTTAAACCAATCAAGAGGAGAGATCCTGGAGATATATGCATATCATTAAGCATTAATGGGCACCAATTTAGAAACATTTTATGTGACAAATGAGCCTCAACCAATGTAACGCCTATAAAGGACATGTTAAAAGTAGATTTGAAGATCAATTGTCACGATACAACGGACTTGCAAGTATTTGATGGTAATTAAGTACCAACAATACAGAGAGTCTAAAATGTGCATGTAAAAGTGAGGAGATTCAGATTTATCACTAATTTTGAGATTATGAATCATGTTATAGGTGATGATGTGTCTACGATACTTGGGCAGCCATTCTTGAACACTACCAATGCGGTCTTGCACACGAGGAAGAAAATGATCACAATGAGTATCGAGGAGGATGAAGATAGCGAGAAGATTGTCTTTGTTGAAGGGCAAGAAGTACAATTGGTTTCAGGAAATAATTCGATGACGCACTTTCGCCGCAGACCCAGTCGAGCACCGTATAGTACACCTTGATACACACACACTAATAAATGTAGGTACATGGTACATATTGACTAAGTCTTGCTCAAAGTAGTTACTATAGCAATATTTCTAAATTTAAAAGTAAACCTTATCCTAATATTCATTTTAAGTTATAATTGTTTTTGGAAATATTTGCTCTAATCTCGATAGTGATCGTACAAGTTTTCATCGTGATAACACAACGCGTGAAATTGATGAAATAGGTAGCGTTAATTTCACGTTACGTTATAATTCTTTTTTTAGAAATATTTCTAATTTTAAATCTAACTCTCTTAAAAACGTAAATAGAAACTATTTTCCCTAATAGATGCTTTTTAGGTAAAATACTTTTTGATACATATTGTTGCGCAGCTGTAAGGTTTCTTCCATTGCAAGTCTACCGATGCAGCAAGAAATTTACCAATTGCTCGCTACAAAAAATAGATATACTTTTCTTACAATTCGTTGATTCCGCGAATATCGAATTGAAGAAATACATTTCTAACTTGTGATCGAACACATAAAGTTTAAGAAACCAAAACAAACAAAGAGACACACTCTCTCAAAACCTAATTTTCATTAATCAATAATCCATAATCAATCTACCTAATAAAATATGACCAACCTTTGTATATAGGCTTTATTATGAAATAACTTAGAATCCAACATAAACTCCAACTTCTATAAACTCCTCTACTACAAATAAATACAAGTTAATCTAATTATGACTTCAACTTTGACATAAACTCTAACAATTTTTTCTAATAAATAAGAAATCCTAATCTAACACAAACTCGGATTTGCATCATTCTCTCCCGGTTGAGAAAAATTCCCACTCAAATTTGATACCCGAATCGTTCTCCTGCACATTACATCTATGGTCTTCAACTTCATTATTCTCCCACTGTTAGAAAAAGTTCGTCTTCAAGTTTTAGTCTTCTCCTTTGTCTTGTGGCCTTTAATAACAAAATCTTAAATGATAGCCAACTCTTCCTCAAAACAATTTCCATAAATTTACCATCCCTTGATGGAACATGTATCTTTAGAACATTGCTTGAAACTTCAATTGACAAATCAAAGTTGTCAACGGAAGCACCACCGTAAGAGTCTTGAAAAACGTCAATAACTAACTCATCATCCATGTCATCAGTTAAGGAACAAAAGTGTTTAGTCGTCATAAACATTAGTTTTATCTCCATAACTTTCTTGACTGGGTAGTTGTCGACGACACCATCAACAACCACCTCTTCAAGCACCCGAGAGCTTTTAGAATGAGAAATCACCTCAATGACAAAGCCGTCATCTGCAAAGACTAGCTTGTCTTCTGCAAAGTCGTGCCCATCACTGTCAAACTTTGGCACCTCGTCATAGTTGTCGAAGAAGATCGGGTCCACATTGTCGTCACTGTAAGAAAAAGAAATCCATCTTCTACTTTCTCGGTGACAAACTCGTCGTCAAAACTAGAATATTCGTTTTCTTGCTCGAGCCTCTCAATAGGCACTTTGTTCTCAAACCATCATTAACGTCGTTAACAAGGTTGTTAAGGTTGCTTTTGCTGCTACAACTATTGCGTTTGATTCTGATGTAATTGTTTTACTTGAAGTGCAAGATTTTCAATTGAAGTCATTAGTTGATTGACACATGTCAAACGTGTGCAATAAGTTCACGTATATCTTTATTATTTCTAGTAGTGGTAAGTGGGATCATCTCTACAGAGATTTAGCAAACTTCTTGAGGAAAAAGGTTTTTTAAATAGTTATTATTATTTTTTAATTAATTAAAATGCAAATTAAAAACCACTTAATAAACTATAATAATCAACTAAACTTATTAAACTAATTTCATTAACACAACTCAAATTCACTAATATTCAAATAAATTCAATTCAATATAAAATAAACATCTAAATAAACATTAAGAACAATGAAACCTTAACCCATTTTGCATCCAAACATATTGCTGAAATCATAGTCATAAGCATACTTTAATCTTTTTATAAAGCATTATAGATCATTAAACTCAAATCATAAGTAAGTAGGTAGCCCTTATCAAGTCATTGGTTTTCCTTATATCAACGAAAAAAACCACATTCTAATTTATTGAATTAATCCTTCGAAAGCTGAAAGAAATTAACTCTAATTTAGGCAATAAAATTGCATTATGTTCCACGAAAACTTCGAACTACTAAGCCTAATACCTTCGGAATGCCACTTCATTATTAAACTTAGATCTCATTCCACCTAAGATATCTAAATGGTAAAAGACCTTTCAAACAATCTTAATTACTACTTTAAAATATATATTGAATCCAAATATCACAGTACACATTATAGACTATGCATGCAATATAAAGCTTCTTGATTATAATTCGCAAATAATAATCTATTAAATCATTGAATTTAAAAATAAAATTAGTTTAAAACATTAAGTATGAAATCATCTTATTATGACTACATCACAAAATGGATCAAGTTCATGTTTAGACTTTATTTAGATTAATAAACTAATCACTTTCATAATAAACATCGCAATAAAGTAAATATAAGACATAGATAAACACATCTGAATAAATACTTTGAATCTTCAAATCGTCTGCAAAAGTAATGAACAATAAATGTAAAAACTAAATAAATATGAACACTAAACTATAGCTCCAAGAGCAATGAAATATTGATCTAAGTACTAAGGAGCAATTGATTTCTTAGCCTTAAGGTCATATATATAGTATTCTAGGTAGTACATATCTCAAACTAACTCAAACTAATCGTAGTTATCTAATATTCTCGAAATTGAACCCATCGATTTGTCACCGATTCCACTTATAACTCAAATCATTGGTTAAATCCTTAGAAAAATGCATTTGTACTCCACCGATTTGTCTGGAGATTTATGTGTAAATCATGAATCGCTGCCAAATTGTTAACAATGATTTATGGTTGATTCTTAATTTGTTGGTGATTCGTTGTACATTTCTTCTACTTGGTTAAATCCTTCATTTTCTTCCGTTTTTCATCCATTTCTTCATATATTTTAATTATTACCTAAAATAACCAAAATAAAAGAAAACCCAGTGTAATATACCCTTTTACATCTAAAATTTCCTTAAAATATACTACATACACTATTTAATTATTGACTTATCATCAAACAATTGGGAGTTAGTTCATATTCAGCCGATTTAGTCGTCACGAGCTAAAATAACTCGAGAGTTCTTTGCTCAAAAGGCAGGGAATAAGGGTTTTAGAGTTGGTTCATCTTTTTCTACTATACCGACTCAGTCAATTTCTACTAGTACTAATACGTTAGTGCGCATGTACCTTTAGTCTCGCAACCTTTAGTGGTGAAACCACCTTTACCACCACCAAGTCAATCTGAAGGAAGATACAGAGGCATAGGTCAAGCTGGTTCTGGACCGGGCAGTTATGGGTAAGTTCCTGTGGCTAGTGGCATGTCTCATAGGCCTAATGTCATATGTTATTAGTGTGGTCAGCCAAGGCACATTCAGATTAATTGTCCTACGCTTTCAACTTCTTCAGTGGGTACTGCTATGCAAATTGTTGATCAATCTCATGTAATGGAAGAGGCAGATCATGAGGCTACTCGGATATTAGTGGAAGATATGTTAAATATTTGTTGTCGAGATATGCATGTTCTTATTGATGTTGGTTCTACAGTTTCTTTTATTTTGGGTGCAATGGTTGATGAGTTGAAATCAAAACATGTTAGAGTGAGTAAATTATTAATTTTGAGTATAACAATGAGACGGTTTCTCCTAATTTGGTATGAAAAAGATGTGTTGTCAAAATTGGGTAGAATAAGCTTCCAATTGATCTGAAGGTTATGAGGTTTTTGGAATACGATGTATTGTAAGAATGGATTGGTTAGCAATGTATCATGCCAGTATTAATTGTTTCCACAAATGGGTAACCTTTTCGATTTCCAGCCTTTCTGAGATTTTACTCTATAAAGGCTACAATCCTTCACGACTTGCAACTCATGGAAGGGAAACTACTCCTCGAGGTTTGAAGGTGATGGCAGGGTTTGTAGCTTTTTGTGAGCTGGTTAGGAACTTAAATTAGTGAGATACCAATGATTTATGAATTTTTGAAAGTTTTCTATCTGACGTGCCTAGACTTTCACGACAACATGTCATTGACTTTATCATTGATCTTATTCCCAGGTCCCAAACTATATCTATTCCTCCATACCATATGACATCGAAGGAATTACGTAAGTTGCAGATTCAACTTGAGGATATGTTCCAAAAAGTTTTTATCCATCGTAGTATGTCACCGTGGGGAGCACCGATTCTTTTTGTGAAGAAGATAGACAAAACCCTATGTATGTGCATTGATTATTGACAACTCAATCGAGCGACTATCAGGAACAAATATCCATTGCACATGATTGATGACGTATTTGATCAGTTGAAGGGTGTTAGGTCTTTCTCGAAGGGTTATTTATAGTCTGGTTAATATCAGCTAAGAATTAGGGATAAGAATATCTCGAAAACAGCTTTAAGTACTCGGTAAGGGCAATTCGAGTTCACAGTGATGCCTTTTGGGCTAACTTATGCTCCTACTACGTTCATGTACTTAATCCATATGGTGTTCTAATACTATCTTAACCAGTTCATCATCATTTTTATCAATGATATTTTTATCAATTCGAAGACCCAGGAAGAGCATTCAAACCATTTCATAGTTACATTGCGGACTCAGAAAGATAATCAGTTGTATGCCAAGTTTAGTAAGTGCAAATTCTGGGCTTTAGAGGTTAAATCTCCCGAACATTTATTAATGCTAAGGGCATATCTATTGAACCAGCGAAGGTTGAGGCAATCCAGGATTGGTCTACTCCTACCACAATGTCAAAGGTACGTAGCTTTATGGGGTTAACGGGTTATTTCATGTAATTTGTTGTAGGTTTCTCCCGTATCACTTCGCCACTTACTCGGCTAACACTGAAAGATGTTGAGTTTGATTTGTCAAAAGAGTGCAAAAGTGCCTTTAAAAAATTTAAATGTGATTAAACTACAACGCTTATTATTACATTAGCTGAATTAGATAGAGAATTAGTGATCTATACCGATGCTTCTCATTTAGACTTAGACTATGTGCTTTTGCCGGAAGGTAGGTTTGTAGCTTATACTTCAAGGCAACTCTAAATCTTGAAAGAAATCATCCAACTCATGATCTTTAGCTAATAGCAGTTTTGTTTGCCTTGAAGATTTAGAGGCATTACCTGTACAACGAGAAGTCCACATTATTTTCAGATCATAAGAGTCTAAAATCTTTGTTTACTCATAGTGAATTGAATAAAAGGCAACATAGATGCCTTGAGTTTCTCAAGGACTATGAATTCACTTTATAATACCAACCAGGCAAGGCAAATTTAGCTGCAAGTGCTTTAAGCAAGAGAAGATCATGAAAAGAAAATGTACCTACTACTAGAGCTTCTCAGTTTTGTCTTTTAGAGAAAAGATTAGCGATGATGATTCGTGAGATTCCAACAAACACATGCTCAATTATGAGAGATAGTTCCAGAGCTAAAGCTCATGATCAACTGAGGTAAGAGTTGCTACGAGATTCTCATTGATCTATTTATTCTATTCATCCAGGTAACAATAAGATGTATCATAATGAAAAGCGTATTTATTGGTGGCCTAGGATGAAGACTGATATTGTCGAGTCTATAAAGAGATGAGAGATTTGGCAGCAAGTTAAGGCTGAGCATTATAAACCTGGAGGGTTGTTGCATTCTCCGCCAATTCTTTTATGGAAATGTAAGTATATATCGATGGATTTAATTTTTTGTCTACCTCTTAATTAGTATAAGCAAGATACAATTTGGGTTGTAATTGATAGATTGACTAAGTCTGCACATTTTTTGCCTATTTCCATGCAGGATCTTTTACATATAATGTTAGATATATGTGCGTGAGGTGTCGACATTTCATAGAGTTTTATTGTCGATTACTTTGGATACAGATCTAGGATTCAAGTCCAGATTATGATTATGAAGACAACTGGGAACTGTTCTCCATTTCAAAATGATAGATCATCATTAGACTAATAGTCAAATTGAACGTCTGATTTTGGTTCTAGAGGACATAATTAGAGCTTGTGTCTAGGTGTTTGATGACAATTGGGATAAATACATTCCATTGCATGAGCTTTATTATGATAATAGCTATCAAGCTAGTATTGAAATGACTCATTTTGAAGATTGAGTATCTAATGGTTCTCTACAAATCTTCTATTATAGAATAAATCACAGCACGAGGACATTAGTAGATGTTTCATCAGATGGTTCTCTACCAACCAAGGATGAAGATTGAGCATTAGATCTTTTAGATCTTATGTTTCAGAATTTTACAGTAGGAACTCGTTCCATAGTGAGAAAGCTAGTAAGAGTATATGAAATTGATTCATAAGAAGCGATCATGACATAACTATCCAGCTTGAGTAGTCAGATGGCGAAGCTACAAATGAGACAATCAAGTTTACAAGTTTAAGAAATACAACAACCCGTTAATCACCAAGTAATGGTGGTTAATTCATTAGTCATGCGATAAGGAATGGAGTTTGAGGATGTCAACTTCATGACCAACCAAAACTATGGAAACAACTAATGGCTCCTCCAAGATATTATCAAGGATACAACAACCCAAACTTCTAATATGAAAACCCTGATAATGCACTAAAACCACCTCCAAGTTTTGATCAAAAAGTCCAATAAAGAAAGCTAGGCCAAAGCAAATAAACAACTTCATTGAAGTCAATTAAAAGATTCTGGCAAGCCAATGACATCAACAATAGGGAATGACATGAGAGGAATGAGATATAGATGAGAAATTTGAAGCAAACTATTAAAAGGATGGTGATGAATGAACACAATCCATTAAGAACCTTGAGAGACAAATTGGTCAACTAGCCATTGCTTTAAATTCTTGGAAGGAAGGACAATTTTCAAGTAACACTATCTCCTATCCTAAAGAGAATTTTATTGTCATTCACATAATGAACATTATGACAACGAATGAGCTAATGCAAGAGCAAGTGATGTACAATCCAGAAAGAGTCAACACTTCAACCATGAGAAAATTGAGAAAATCTTATGATATTCATGAAAATTAACCAAAAGCGAGGCAAGATGAAGTTGAAGGCTCAAGCAACAAAGGATCAATGGCTTGAAGAATAACAAAAAGGGAAAAAAATAATAGAGAGTTAAACAACAAGATGAAGGAAATTTTGACAAAGCTCAAAAAGGAAATAACATGAAGGTTTTTTTGAAGAAGTTGAAACTGAAATTCAAGTTCACACCAAGACTTCAACCAATTAAGAGGAGAGGTCCTGGAGATATATGCATATCATTAAGCATTCATGGGCACCGATTTAGAAATATTTTATGTGACATATGAACCTTAGCCAATGTAATGCCTATAAAGGACATGTTACAAGCATATTTGTAGATTAATTGTCCCGATACAACGGACTGGCAAGTAGTTAATGGTAATTTAGTACCAACAATATAGAGAGTCTTTAATGTGCGTGTGAAAGTGGGGAGATTCATATTTATCACTAATTTTGAGATTATGAATCATATTATAGGTGTTGATGTGTCTACGATACTTGGGCATTCATTCTTAAGCACTACCAATGCGGTCTTGCACACGAGGAAGGAAATGATCACAATGAGTATCGAGGAGGATGAAGATAGCGAGAAGATTGTCTTTGTTTAAGGGCAAGAAGTACATCCAAATAGGAGAGATATCATTATCTCCGACCTACAAATGGAGCATCTCGATTTATACTCGGTCTAATGACATTAAACAAAATGCAACCGGGAGGCGACCTAGGGGTTTTTAATTTCAATTTTTGAATTTTAACTATTTATTTACTTTGTTTAGTTAGAACAATCCAAACGTTTAAGTAGTTTCCTAAATTTTGAGAGTTTTGTGTTGAATGTGTAGGAAGGGCCATTTGCCGAGTTAAAGTTCATCGGAATGGATGAATCTCAACAAGCTCAAAAAAAAGTATAAACAAGAGCAATGGAGTTAGATTGGTAAAGTTCAGATACATTGACAAATCACATGTAAATTTTTATAGAATTTTTACATATACAAGATATTTCACGTAGTCACGACGCCTTGTGGAGTAATATACGGAGCCAGAAAACTGGCAATAGGGATTTAATGGGAAATTTAGAATTTATTGAGACAGATTGGTTGACGCTTTGTTTATACACACACGATGCCATGAGCTAAAAGAGGCGGTGTGAGGATGACGCCAAACTATAAGCAAAATTGTTCATAGTAGGCTCGACGCCGTGGCCACGTTGTGGCGGCGTCGTACCCTATAAGCGACAACGTCAGTGTCGAGGAGAGGGTTTTAAACCCAAATTTTCGTACTTGAACTGTAGTCCATATACCATGAACAAAGCGTGCATCCTTCTAGAACCCAAGGTTTAGCAATATTAAGTGAGAAAAGAATAGTCCTAGTGATCAAGAGTGAAAAGAGAAGTTACATTGTTGATTTGCACAAGGAGGAGAGCTAGAGCAATGATTTTTAGAAGTGAAGTCAAGAGAGCAATATGGTTTTTAATTTGTGAGCAAAGTGAGAGGGCTTTGATCGATAGACGATTGGAGAAATAATCTACACCAGAAAGTAGTTTGACATTAAGGTAAATTTACAATTTCATTAGTTATACGTTGAAGTTTTTGGATATTATATATGAAATTTAATGAATAGTGGAAATTAGGTTTGTAGTTATGAATTTAAAGTTGTATGGATTTAGAGTATTAATATGGCTTATGGTAAATTAGTATATGTCTTTGAATTAATTTGGCATGTGAATGATAATTTTTATTTTAGGTAATTTGAAGACTCATGTTGAATTGTTATGTTGTGTGCATTTTATTGAGATAATGGCAAGAATAAGGATGTACATAAGTTAAGTTAGTGAACCAAGGGCAAATGATAATGAAGAATCATCTTCAAAAAATCCAAATGAGGATGCTTCGAGGCCTTTTAAGTTTAAAATCTACATTAGTAAAGAGGTCAGGGAGAGGTATAAAGCTATTGAAAATAAGGAGTTCATTTTTGAAAGAAGAATAAACATACTGGCCAAGTATGATAAGAGAGTCAATAACTTCATTAGGCAATGTGGTTGGGAACATTTCATGCAAGATTATAGAGAGAATAAGATTTATGGAGTGCGTGAAATAGTTTATGAGTTTTACGCCAATGCGAAGTTTACAAAGAGAGGTAACACAGTAAAGGTGAGAGGAGTGATGGTCTCCTTTAATGAACATTCAATAAATGACATTTATGGGTTAGAATTCTTAAGCATGAACGGAGAACCATAGACCTTCCCGGATGATTTTTATAAGGGACTATATAACCTATATCCTTTTAGAGTCATTGAAAAAACATTAGTTGTCCAAGGACAACAAGGATGGATAATGGGAGCTGAGAATGTGGCGAAACACATTAAGAAGGGGAGTGTGAGGAAAGCTTTTAGAACGTGGAAACATTTTTTGGTTGCTTCATTATACCTAAGCACTCAGCGTGGCGAGATTGACAAATCAAGGCGCCTTGTTTGCATGAAATTATAAAGAACGGGAGGATCAATGTTGGGAGATCATTTATAAGAATTTAAGGGAGTCAGTCATTACTGAGAAAGACAACAAGCTTTTGTTTCCAATCCTCATAAACCAAATGTGTTTGAAGGCCGAAGTGAGATTGATACATAATGAAAAATATGATTTAAAGTCCCATACAACAATAGATGAGGATTTTATGCTAAATCTAAAATCACCAAATGGATACAAAGACTCTGAGAATGAGAGATAGAGAGTCGAGAGGGACAAACTCGAGGCCGAGTAGTTAACCAAGGAACAAGAGGATCAAACGACGATGCTAAAGATAGTAGCGAGTTAGCCCAAGATTCTGAGAATGAAGGATATGGATAGGAGGAGGATCATCAACAAAGATTTGCTGAGGGCTACGGGTTTGTAGATTTACTAATAGGAGAGCAAGACTTTGATGGTCTTAACGTTTTTCCACCACCTCCACCACCATAGGCATTGCTACCATCACCTGAGGACTTGACTCCGCGACATCGGAAGTTGTGGATTGCAGAGATAATGAGATAGTGTAGAAAGGATATGGCTCAGTATCTTGAAGCCTTGTAGAGATATGAGCAAGATCGACTTAATGGATAGAGAAACTTCATGTTATTTTCAGATCATCAGAGAAACATAGCTAGATATGATAGGAGCAAGATATTGAGACTTATTAATAGGTTTATTAGCTTTTCTGCAACACCGAACTACATGTTTGATCTTGATATGGTGCAGAGCAGAAGGGTGGAGCGTCTTTTAACATTATTTTTGTTGGGGTTCACGATAGTGATGCATAGTCCTAAAGTCTGAGTCTTAAGATTTTCTAGACTTTGGGAGATGAAAGATCTATATAAAAGGTAAAACAAATTTCACGGAAGATCTATATACAAGGTTAGGTAATAGAGATGGCGAAAAAAAAAATATAGGCTTAGCCAAATTAAGAGATAAAAGAACCGAGACCTAATTCATGTAAGATGTATTAAGGATAAGAATCAAAATGTTATAATGTGCGTGAATGATATTAAAGAGAAACGGAGAAGTTACTTTGATAGTTTATTTAATGATGGCCAAGTTAATATTATAGCAGATGAAAACTCACACCAAGAAAGAAATGTAAATTATACACCCGATATTAGAATTGTAGAAGTTAAAGTGGCATTGAAAAGGAAAATGAGGAAAGCATGTGGCCTAGATGAAATACCAATAGAGGTTTGGAAATGCTTAGAAGAAATTGGACTAACTTAGTTAACAAAACTTTTCAATGAAATTTTAAAATCAAAACTGATGCCAATGGATTGGAGAAGAAGCACGCTTGTGTCAATTTTCAAAAATAAAAGAGACATTAAAGTTGCTTAAACTACGGGAGAATTAAACAATTTAAACTTATGACTCACACTATGAAACGTTAGAGAGGATAATTGATAATAAGCTAAGGAGATAAACAATAATATTAGAGAACCAATTTGGTTTCATGCCCGGGAGGTCGATTACGAAGGCAATTTTCCTTGTAAGAATATTGTTGAAAAAATATAGAGAAAAGAAAAAAGACCTTCATATGGTATTTGTAGTTTAAAAAAAAACATATGATAGGGTCCCTAGAGATGTTCTTTTGTAGGTTTTAAAAAGAAATGGAGTGCATGTCAGATACATAGACAATATTAAGGATATGTATGATGGAGTAGGAACGAGTTTAATGACATTCGGACAAGCTACAAAAGAATTTTCCATTACGATAGACCTACATCAAGGATCGACTTTAAGCCCATATATTTACTTTAGTTATAGATGAACTAACTAGATATATTCAAGAGTATATACCTTGATGTATGTTATTTGCAGATGATATTGTTTTAGTGGATGAAACAAAAGATGGATTGAATATGAAGTTAGAACTCTTGATGAATACATTAGAATCTAAAGGCTTTAAGTTGAGTAGGACGAAGACCAAATACATGCACTATGAGTTTAGAAATACTCGACATCGAGATGATGGAGTGGTAAAACTAGGGGAAGTAGAAGTTCCCAAGGTGAACCACTTTAGATACCTAAGATCAATAATACAAAATGATGGTAATATTGAGAATGATGTCACACGTAGAAATCGAAATTTGAATGAAAGAAAAGGCGAGTGCAACAGAGGTAATTTGTGATCGAAATGTTTCTACTAAGTTAAAAGAAAAACTTAATAGGACCGCAATTAACTAGCTACGCTTTATGAAATTAGATGTTAGGCGGTAAAACCACAACAATTACATAAAATGAACGTAGCATAAATGTAGATGCTTAGGCGGATGTGTGGTAAAACTCGTGAAGATAAAATAAGAAATGTAGAAATTCAAAGACAAGTATGAGTAGCACCAGTGATACAAAGATTAGGGAAGGGCGATTGTTGTAGTTTAGTCACCTGCAAAAATGACCTACAAATGCCCCCATTAAAAAATTGATTCAATAAAAATCGTAGAAATTCGATGAGTTAGGGGTAGACCAAAGTTAACATGGGATGCATTAATTAGGAGGGATTTGAATGGCCTAGAAAGCTCACCATCAATTGTACTAGATTAAGCACAATATAAAATTTTGATCCATGTAGTTGACCCCAATTAATATGGGACTGAGGATATGTTGTTGTTGTTGTTGTTGTTGTTAGGGAGATGAACGATACATTAAATGCTTGATTATTTTCACATTTGGGATATTTGTGTCACTTTAGTAGTTGTTTACATTTAATGTTTATGCATTTTCATATTTAAATCTTAAATTATATTATATATGTTTGTGTGTTTAGTGTTTTTATATTTTAGACTTATTATTTAACCTTGAAGATAATGTTTGGTTTAAGTTTGAGGGCATCAGCACTATTGGAAGTTGTAAGAAAGGATGAAACAAGGATAACCATTGCGGGTATGATCTAAAAATTTTATTTTTGAAGTAGTTAAAAAGGAAAGAATGGTAGTATATCTATTTTATTTACTTATTATTTAAATGTGTATAGTATTATATAGTAGATTATGTATAGTAATTTGTTATGGATAAGTAATGTATTTACAAAGTTCATGCCTTTAATTGAGGATGAGTAAGAAAACAAGTATCTTGTTGATATGAAACTCAAGAGTGTGTTATCATTTTTGAAGAAAATAAGAATTGTAGCGAACGACGGTTTAAAATTTCATGATTAGAAACCTAGAATTAGGGAAGACCATGAACTTGAAACAAAAGCAAAAAGATTACCAGAACACTTCTTGTGGAAACAGAGAGATCTCTTAGGAATTCTATAATAAGTATGAATCTTACTTGAATACAAAGTAAATAAAGAGTTAGTACCAAAAGGGGAAGATATAGTCATAGTTTTTAAATGAAAAGTTGTAGTTAAACTTACTTGATAAAGTGAAAGTGAGAAGTGCTAACAAGAGTTTTAAAACTAAAAAAAAAAATAGAAAGTCTCACAAGTTCTACAAGAAATGGTGTCAAACTTGGTGGTTGAAAAAGTAAGAAAAAACCAAATTCGTAGGAAAAGGAGCAAGGACCGTACATGACGCACGCCAAATGCGTTAACAAAATAAAATTCATAAACCAACTATTTTGTATAATAGTGGCAAATGGTCGATCCCACAGAGATTTGTGGTATTTTTAAGGTTAAAAACAATAAAAAAAAGATCGGGGGTTTTAAAATAAATTAATTTAACTAACTAATCTAACTAAACTAAATAAATAAAATAACTAAAATAACTTTCAAAACAATTAATTAATTACCAAGGTAACACCTAGGTCTACAGTTCCACAAATCAGGATCAAGATTTAATGGCGCATCATGGTCTTCAATCCTTCCCAAAAAGTTATTAATTTAAGTTCTCCTAGATTAGCTATAGAAAATCAACATCCGTCAGAATTCCTCATTACCATAATCTCGATTGTTAGGACGTTCGCCACTAAATACTTCCCTAATTAATGCATAACCCTAACCATCCACCAATCGGGTTTAACATACTAATCGCAGTAATATGGGTCTGTGGGAACACTAATCCTAAATAAACTGATCGCATCCGATTCCGATTTAACCTAAATTCAATTGTCGCACACTCAAGAATCGAAAGGGTTTTACAGCAAACGGGTGAATGTTCGTCACTTTATTGATCCAAAAGTACAATTATACGGATATTATCAGTCCAAATAACTATAAGTTGTCCACCTAAAAGTATGCACTGGCTACATACATGTCCTAGATCTAAACCATATTCCTTAAAATCGACAACAATGAAATAGGAGAAATTAAATCAAATTAAAAAATAAAATAAAAGATCTCACATAATATGTCATGAATCCATAATCCCGACTTATTTCCTCGCCGACATATGTAAGGTTTGATTAGTCGACATGATGTCGAGAGAAGTCGATGCTAAAAAAATAATGTTTGGTGTTCCTAATATACTAAACTACTTAAAATTGGTCCCGAGATGTGAGATAAACTAATTTGTGGGTTGGTCTTGTAACATGTGCGCCGAGGAGCATCTGGTGATTGCTGGGCATTTTCTGCAGTGCCTGGGACACGTGTCAACAGCCGATTGGGCAAGCTGCTGGAACCAACTGACGTGGCAGCTTCTGATTGATGGAAGAAGCTACTGGTGACGTTATGTGTGCATGATGGCTCGACAAGTGGCGGTTGGGACCGGGTGAAGAAACTCACACAAAGTTGTGCGAAAACGTGGTAAAGTGCACCGGTCGAGATCTCGATGATCATCGAGAATTCTGCTTCGTGAAGAACTTGAAATTGTTCTTTGTGAGGACGAGCAGGACCAATAGAGAAGCGGCGCGTGGCGCTGGTGTGAAGAGAAAATTTGTGGAAGAAACGAAGAACTTCTGGGAGAGTGTGGAAACATGCATCCCGAGGCATAATCAACTGTCTCTGGTACGTTATGTACATGAATGTGTGCCTCAGCTGCGTCACTTGATCGTTCCACTACACCCAATCAGCCGTGCAATGCATGTCTCGAGGCATATCCTCAAGTAACTATTCGCTGCATATAAATACTTCATTTTGAGTACTTTTTCGCCCCGATTCAACTGCGCACTCCGTTTCACCTAAAAATGACCAATAAATATAATTAAATAAATATTTTAGAGACTTTCTATAATTAAATATATTAATATAAAATACTAAATATATGTAAATACCGACTTATCAAATATCCTAAACTTAAGACTTTGCCCGTCCCGAGCAAAGGTGGAGATGACAACACAAACTAAACTAGACTCCTAATATAGTAATGCACTGACTCAACTAATCCTATACTCGACTCAAATTCACAGAGTTCCTTTGATTTACATAGCCACCAAATTAATAAGCAACTCAAGAAATTTCGGAGTTATGACATGTCAAGACTCGCAACCCAAACACAATTAAGATCATACTTTGAAGACATAGATTCAGTCAAAACAAAGGTCGTCAACTACTCACGAGTTTTCTTGGTATATACATTCAAGCTCGCAAGTTTAAAAATCTCACTTAATCAAGTGAAAGCACTCGAGCTAAATATTTTATTTGAGGAGTTTCACAATTTCCGCCTCTATTCAATTTATATTCTCTATTTTTTCTCATTTTTTTCCAATTTGTTTTCAACAAATACGGTCCCTGCTCCATTTCCTATGGATCGATTTTCTCACTTTTTCCCACCATAGGTTTCCCTGCTCCTTTTCCTGTGGAAACTTGTCGGACTCTCTATATTAAGAAAACTCAAGTTAGCATTTCTCACTTCTACTATAATCATACAAATCCCAAATGTGGGTCAAAATATCAATACTTGCATAAGTCCGACCTTCTACTCCCTTTAGTTATCTAGCACAAAGTCCAACCATCCACTAAGTCCCTAATCATGAAATCATAAAAATGTTGAGCTACGGACTCGATTGAGTGTGTTTCCTTATTTTTCCTAAGTTTCAAGTTAAAAAGGTAACTATAATTTACTCATCCACAACCAAAGACATGAACAAAGTTTCGGGTAACTATATATGCAATATAAAAATAAAAAAATAAAAAGTATAGTAAATACATGCATGAAGTGTATTATATCCTAATGAAATGAGATAGAAATATTAAAGGACAAGAAATGAAAGAAATGGAAGAAATGATATAAAACACCACCATTACCATCGATCAATCGCATATAAACCACAAAAAAATAAATGATTTCACATGCGGTCTTTCACAAAGAATTAAACCAAATCAATCCACAATCTCTAAAACACCCCCAAACTTATTCCGAACCTTGTCCTCAATGTTCAAAACAAGTCAAGGAATCCATCTAACAAAAAGAAAAAGAATAGTGGTGAAGAATAACATGGATAAATAAATAAGAAGATGGTATAAATGCATGCATAAATGAAAGTCTCTAAAAACTAGTGAACGTACAAAATCTCTCATGTCTAGGTAACTAAGGAAACTATGAAAGAGAAATCATAACATGAGCAAGAACTAGTAAACATAGAAGTTAACTCAAATAATTCCTACCAAATCTTGCGAGTCCGAAGTTTTTCAATTAAGGGTGAAATCAACAATATGATGGATTGAAGTCTAAGGTTTTGGATTTACCCAAAAGCACGCCACTAATGCGGCAACTTAAGTTGGATATGGCCAAACCAAGTCTCAAAACACCTAAAATCCTATAAACATGTTAATTCCTAAAAAAATGTTCATGACTAAATAATATAATCCATAGTCAAACCAACTATTTTGTAGAATAGTGGCAAAGGGTAGATCCCAGAGATTGATATTTTTTCTAAGGTTAAAAACAACAAAAAGGAAAAATCAGGGGTTTTAAAATAAATTAATTTAACTAACTAATCTAACTAAACTAAATAAATAAAATAACTAAAATCACTTTCAAAACAACTAATTAATCACCAAGGTAATACCTATGTCTACAGTTCCACAAATCAGGATCAAGATTCAATGGCGCATCATGGTCTTTAATCCTTCCCAAAAAGTTTTAATTTAAGTTCTCCTAGATTAGCTATAGAAAATTGACATTCGTCGGAAATGCTTCATTCCCCTAATCTCGATAGCCAAGACGTCCACCACTAACTACTTCCATGATTAATGCATAACCTTAGACATCCGCCAATCGGGTTTAACATACTAACTGCAGTAATATAGGCCTGTGGGAACACTAATCTTAAATAACTGGATCGTATCCGCTTCCGGATCGCATCCCCTTCTGATTTAACCTACATTCAATTGTTGCACACTCAAGAACCAAAAGGGTTTTATGGCAAATGGGTGAGTGTTCTTACTTTATTAGTCCAAAAGTATAATTACACGGATACTATCGGTCCAAATAACTATAGATTGCCCACCTAAAAGCATGCACTGGCCACATACCTAGATCTAAACCATATTCCTTAAAATCAACAACAATGAAATAGGAGAAATTACATCAAATTAAATAATAAAATAAATGATCTCACATTATATGACATGAATCCATAATCCCATCTTGTTTCTCCACCGACCTAGGTAAGGTTTGATTAATGCGGACATGATGTCGAGAGAATTCGATGCTAAAAATATAATAGTTGGTGTTCCTAATATAATAAACTACTAAAAATTAGTCTTGGGAGGTGAGAAATTAATTTTGTGGGTTGGTCTCGTAACGTGTGCGTCGAGGAGCATCTGGTGGTTGTTGGGCATTTTACGCAGACTTTGCTTGGGACACTGTCAACATCCAATTGGGTGAGCTACTAGAACTAGCTGAAGTGGCGACTTCGATTGGTTGAAGAAGATGTTGGTGACGTGTGTGCATGAGGGCTCGACACGTGGCGGCTGGAACCAGTGAAGAAACTTGCACAAAGCCATGCGAAGACATGGGAAAGTGCACCGATACGGATCTCCGGGATCATCCGAGAGTTCTTCTTTGTGAGGAACTTGAAATTTTTCTTTATGAGGACGAGTTGGACCAATAGAGAAGCGATGCGTGGCGCTGGTGGCGTATGGAGAGCAGATGCGGGACGCTAGTGTGAAGAGAAAATCACCGGAACAGAAGGCGAACTTCTTGGAGAGTATAGCAACACGCATATCGAGGCATAATCAACTGTCTCGGGTACGCTGTGTACATGAATGTGTGCCTCAGCTGCAACACTTGATCGTTCCTCTACACCCAATTAGCTGTTCAATACGCGTCTCGATGCATACCCTCAGGTAAATGTTCACTGCATATAAATACTCCATTTTGAGGATTTTTCGCCCTACATTCAACCGCGTACTCCGTTTCACCTGAAAATGACCAATAAATATAATTAAATATATATTTTAGAGACTTTCTATATGTAAATATACAAATACAAAGTACTAAATATATATATATATATAAATACTTACTTATCGGTACCACTAAATGAATAAGTATAAGGAGAAAAGAAAGATATATATAGAAATAAAGAAAGGTGGAAGTTATACTAAAACTCTTCAAACAAAAAGATTTAGCTCGAATACAAGTAACTTAGCTGAGTTAAGTTTTTTTTTCCAACTATATGAAGTCTTATGGACTTTTGAAGTACTAAAATCTACAAAAATAATATGATCTATGCTTATTTGTGAGTTTTTCAAGCTTAATGAGAGATTATGAGATTTACATTTGCTACTTAAGTGTCGATGTGATATAAGCTTGCGAGTAGTGATGGTTTTGGTTGTGAACTAATTTTGAGTTTCGAAATTGAATTATATGTGTTGTTAAAGCTAAGTGTTTTGAAAATATTATTTTTCATAAATAAAAACTCTTAAGTGGATTATTAATTTGAGCTTATTTGAATTGAATGACACTCTTTGAATTATGTAAATTGAGTAAGGAATATAAGTAGTAGTAATAGTAAGAGTACTTAGGAAAATACATTTTTGCTTGTGACGTGCAAAATCCTAAATTTGAGAGTATTTGATAAGTGATTAATTAGACTTATATATAGGGTTAGTTTAGCAGTATAATTAGACTAAATATCTTAGAATGAACTCTAATTGATGATATTTATGTGTTTTCAGGCATACAAGGTTTAAAGGAGTGATTTCATGATTAAATGAGGAGAAAAACCACAAATACACATTTGACGCCATGACATAGAGGCTTGGCGTCGTGGGAAGAAAGCACAAGGCGTGGGAAGAGAGTGCAAATCGCGGAGAAGGCTTGAAGACCAAGAAGTAGACACAAGAGATGTGACGCAGCGATGGCGTCGTAAAGGTTGTACACACAGTGCTAGGGCACTACACTAAGGGCGTCAAACCTACTATGAAGAGAAAATCCACACGTAAAGGTCGAAGCTATGGTGACGCTGTGACATTACACCGTGGATCACTTACAAACAACGTCGAGAAATTAGTTTAGAAAGTTTAAGAGTTCTAGTTCGTTTGGAATTGTTAATTAGAGTTTCTAATTGTATTCTTAGGAGTCTTAGGGGTATAAGTAAGTATTGGAACATGGTAAACATATAGATTATCACAAATTATCATCCAATATCACCACATTACATAGAATAGTATAGTTTTACTTTGTTTTTGAGTATCGAGAAAAGTTTTGGAGGAGAAGACATTGAAGACTCCACTTGTGGTTATTCAGTATTTTTTCTTTGATTTAATTGAAGTATTTGATTTAATCTTTGATTGAAATGAATACCATGATTTGTTTGTTGATTTCAATGATGAGTGAGTAGTTTGTTTATCTTAGGGATCGATGAATCCTATGGTATGAATACTATGCTAAAGGAAGCATGAGTGGACTATAAAGTTAAAAAATGCAATGGTTAGAATTTGTATTGATTCTATACGTAATGCTATGAACATCTTAATCACGTGTTTGTCGATTAGAGGTTTTAGGAGTTACCATGGCCATTGGAGCTTTTAAGCCGGGATATGGACAATACAACCATAAGATATATAATATCGATAGATAGTTATTGATTAAGGAGGCACATATAGTAAACTTAAGCGGTTATGAATCGAAAGATTTAGAACTTAATGCTATGTGAGACTTTGTTATTCACACCGATATGTGAAGTTCTGGTTTGCACAATAAGATCTTTTCCACTACGATAGTGGGTTGAAGTGAATCTTAAGGAAATCTGTCTATTTTAATTGAGTACACACATAATGAAGATGAAGGAATTAAGATGAAAGCATAGTAATTCATTACCTAGGTGAAGTTGTGAACTAAGATTCTTCTCAATATAGGAGTACATGTTATTTTACATTATTATAGAATAAAGTAGTTTTAGTTAAAACCAATTAAAAAGAGAACTTTTTAACAATAGATTGAAATTAACTAAGTGAACCGTGTCCAGATAAACTTTTCCCAAATGATCCGTAATCAATCTTTGTTGATCACATTATTACTACAATTGAGTCGTTATATTTTTGGTTTCGTTGTTAGTCTTATGGTATCATATTCAAACCAAGTTTTTACGCACCCCAAGACCTTTCAATTGATTGAATATCGAGCCTTTCAATCCAACATTTACAAAACACTTTTGATAACCCAAATGAAAATCAAGAGTTTTGCCGCAACTATTAGAGAGAGTCCACAAACAGATTTGAAACCTCAATGATTTTTATTTTAAAGCATCAACTTCCAAGAGATTTCGTAGGCAAATTTTTCAATCCACTTTTCACTATCGTCAAACTTAAAGATCAAAGATCCTTACATCTTTATGTAAAAGAGCAACGCTACAGGAAGGCAGGATCGACAACGATGGCAAAAACAAAGGTGTTTTGCAAACTCAAATGTGTTGGGTTTGGGCGTGATGAAACTCGTTAAAGTTTAGGTGGTGTGTACCAAAGAAGGGGGGACAACTTGGAAAAGTTTGAACTTTTGTTGGGTGAGTTTAACATCTAAAACATAGTCAGGTAAAACTTATCAGGTAAAACTTCTCAGCAGCAGTTACCGCAACAGTCAAGTTAAATAATCAATCAGACACTGAAAACTTGTTCCATCGATAAAATCGTAAATATCCGTACAAGGCAAGGCACAACTGCCATTAAAAGCTATCTATACAGAAAAGGCCCCCATGATCAATGAAGCCTCTGAGTGTCATTAAAAGTCATCTGCATCCTCTTTCTGATCTTTGCTTACTGCAAATCCGCAACCACACTCCATCGCAAGTGAAGAGCAGTTCTCATTTGAAGGCTTCAATAACGTGAATTTCCTCCACTGCAAATAATTGGCCGCTCTCTTCGAACACAACTTCGTAGGCTTCACTGGAGCTTCACAGTTCTGTTTTTTGCTCACTGGACCACTTCCATACTCTGATCTTGCCAGTACCATCGCCAGTGAAGAACAAACTTCGATCCAAGATATCCACAGCCTGTATCTCCTCCACTGAGAATATTCTGCCTCTCTCCTCAAACCTGGTTTATTACACATTCCCATTATCAATTCAGGCAAGATTCATAGTAAAGGAGTGGGTTCAAAAATAGCATGCGACATTGTGTCAAGTCAAAAAGTACGGCATCAACTTACGATGGCAGGTCATATAGGCGCATGGTTTTGTCATTGCAGGAACACATCAGCACTGGCCTTCCATCTCCATCATGTACACCGTGAAGCAAACGCAATCCCTAAGAACAACCAATACAGTAACACAAATGCAAAATGACAAACCAATCTCCAAGAAATTAGAAGTGCAGTGTAAATTGCGAAACTCGAACCCAACCATAAATGCTAAATGTTCATCCGGTATAAATTGGTAGAACTTTATTCACATAAAGCTCATCAACTCAAATATTACTCTAATAGTAACTACAACAAAAACTTTAGGGAGCATTGATAAGAATTAAAATCCCCTCTAAAATTGATAGGAGAGTAAATGGAAAAAGAGAGTTTCCAGAGGGCCATACATGGTCTACGTTATGCGTGTATATTGCTTCTAAGCTCCCACTCTCAGTACGAAACCACACCTGCAAAACATCAAAAGTTAATAGATGAAAAGGAGACTAATAGTGTAAAACAAATTTAAAACTAGTCGAAAAAGGTCGAGAAAGCAAAAATAAAATAACGATAATCCAACAAAAGGAAGCTTCTAATGTACGAGACCAAAAGTGTTGGAAAGCTTATCCCTCCCCCCGCGCGCGCACGCACGCACACACAAACAAATATATGTTCAACAAATAATTAACAATGAAATCCATAAAAACAAACCTTTATTGTTTGATCCAAGGAGCATGATAACAAACACCGATCAAAACCAATAACACACGTAACAGCATCGTGTGTTTACGTAAGAACTTCTATACATTGTAAAGTCTCCAAGTCCCATACCTGCAAATAAGTTCCAAAAAATTAGGCTAACAAACGAAAATGATGGCTTCAAAAAAAATAATAATAACAAAATGTCTAAGAATGCTATAACAGGACAAGAGGCTCCATCAAGCATCTGAATCACGTTTCTTTAAATGAATACTACTTATACTGATATAAATTTGACAGCAAAAGATAAAAGCCCTTAATATTAATTAAAAACAATATGCACACACAAATAACTACAAAAACTTAAGAGATGTTATGGGAATCAATCAGGAACCAAAACTACTTCTCACCTCATAACCTCTTTATATATCTAAAAAAAAAGAGGCCAATGAAACTAAGAATACAAGTTAAACAATAAAAGTGGCACAGGCGAAAATCAAGCCTCCACATTCCATTTAATAAACTCAAGGTATTCAGAATGTGAAAGTAGAAGCCTCTTTTTCAAATGAGGAGTAAAGAAGAATGAAATAACCACATAGTTATAACAGAGGAAAGAAAATAAATTATCGTATTCTTTAGTAACAAAAAAATCATTAAGGCAAAGCTTAGTAAATGTAACATAAACCATAGGCACAATGCTGGCAGAATTATACAAAGATTAATTTTTGTGGAATCTCTGTTCCTCAGTGTAATTAATGCCATCCCTAAAACCAGTAGAAACAATTGATCTTGAGAACATTTTAAGCATTTAAAAATTTAGCATTCATACTACAACAAACACTATTGCATGTTTAACGGGAAGGAACAAATTGTAGTGTGATTAAGTGGCAACCAAAGTCCTCAAGACACTATTGTTTTAAGTATGGGCACAACACCACAAACTTTCGGTTCCATAAAGTATCAGATCCCATTCCATTATGCAAGCTTCAGAAAACACTCCCAGCAACACCCAATTTAAATAGACAGTTATACTTTGCTCGATATTTATTTCGACAAATGCATGTAACAAGGACCTAAAAAGCCTAAAAGAACAATATAAACGAAGAATGCAATTACAAGTGAACTTACTCTGATTGTGTGGTCCATTGAAGCTGAATATAGCATTTTACCAGCTCCAACAAATAATGATACTACGGCAAGATTATGCCCTTTAAGAGAGGCAGCTAGCTCAAATGACTTGATCGAATCGCTGTATTTCCAAGCCAATATGGTACCATCCTGAAAAAGGCGCATAGCGTATATGTAAAGTAAAAATAAAACGATAAAAACATGAAAGTAAAACAAGACGCTCATATGAATTTGAACAAAAGCTGCAAATAGAAATATTATTAGTAAATCAACAAAGGAAGAAAAATTAAATGTTACCTGTGTACCAGCAAAAAGCATATCATTGCCCACTTTAAGGGAATGAATTTGTCCAAAAGTCCCACTAAGGATAAGATCAGCACCAGTTTGGCTGTTCGTGGCCTGCAATATCATTTTCAATAGAAAATTAATGAAAATTTTAAGTTATAGTCTACAAGAATGAGTAAAACAGTATCAGCCAATTCAAAGCATCTTATTAGTATTGCAGCTTCAGTAATTTACCTTGATAACATTTGGACCGCCCACAAATAGCCACGGGCCTTCACTAATCATACAGCCAATTTCAGCTCCCATTTTGAACACAGAACCGCACTTAAAGAAAGGGAAAAAACAATTGATCATCAGAGAAAAAAAAAATTGTTAAATATGCATACAGACAACACAATAAAAGAAAATTAGTGTGACTATTAACTTAGCGACATACCTTTCCAGTATTACAGTCCCAAATGCACAAAGTGCCATCTTTGCTTCCAGAGAAAAGTTTATCAGAATCCAAGGGGAGAACAATGGCACTGACATCCTGTAGAAGAAATTATATAAATCAATAAACAGATTAAAAGCAAAAAGCAAGGATTTAAAACAATAACAACACCAAGTCACCAACCTTGTCATGGCCTGATAGTTCTATTACTTGTGAGAAGCCATCACCAATAGACCACTGATGTTGATATCTGCAGTTGTCCTCATAAGTACACTTTCCCAACATCCAATTCTCACAGCACTTATCTTGAATCTTCTGAGGAGCCTTGGATGCTTCATTGGCTCGGGCACAATGTGAAGATAATTGGTCACTATATTTGACGCGAGCATTGGGATTTTCCTCACAGGGCATCTGTTTTGCAGAGCATTGACGAACAGAATTTACGTGAGTTATTAGGTCTCTTCCTTTGTCATCTTCTCGGACCCATTTCCGGGAGCAGTGCTGATTGGACTTCCCGCCAACTTCTTTACCAGGGATCCATTTTGCAGGGCACGGCTGATTAGAATTAACGTGAGTGCTTGGCTCTCTTACATATTTTGGGGAGAAGTGCTGATTATAGCTGAAATTGGCATTTTGTTTATTGCCTGCGGTAGCCTGAAAGGCAGAGACATTCTTCTTCAGCGCATTCTTGGAATGTGAAGGAAGCTTCGATGCTGTCTTATTGTTATCCGGCAATTCGCCGTGAAGGAACGGGCACGGGTTTCTGTTGCACCTCCCCTCACGCCAATATCTGCATACTTTCTGTGATTGGTAGGCTTGTATCCTCCTCCTTCCACCGTTGAATGACATGGCTAACAGAACTAGTGCACAAGACATAGATAGATAGATAGATAGTGAGAAATCTTGTAGTTTCCATCACAAATCCGCCAATTCTGAAGAGGT
Organism: Stephania yunnanensis; assembly: GCA_039657365.1. Lineage (NCBI taxonomy): Eukaryota > Viridiplantae > Streptophyta > Magnoliopsida > Ranunculales > Menispermaceae > Stephania > Stephania yunnanensis. The sequence continues at coordinate 44,164,022 of CM077586.1, read as the reverse complement.
AGCCCAAGGATATCTTCCCAGTAACGTCAAATAGAATAGTAGTAACAAGAAAACCCTAACCCTAATAGGTTTCCATTAGAAATCCATCAATCGGAACCAATTCGGTAGAAGTAGCCTAATGTGATTGACCCAGTGACCACAAATATTTAATACCAGCAATAAGAAACCCTAACCCTAATAACAGCCTCATATACACATCAATCTGAAACCCTAACCATCGAAGAGATCATAGAAGAAACTGTTATGTTCGTATTATTATACACAGATTCATCGATCCGAGATAACTGCCGTACGCTCGAGAAACTGTTATGTTCCATCCAAATCAATCCACAATCTCTAAAACACCCCTAAACTTATTCTGAACCTTGTCCTCAATGTTCAAAACAAGTCAAGGAATCCATCCAACAAAAAAAAAGAATAGTAGTGAAGAAGAACATGGATAAATAAATAAGAAGATGGTACAAATGCATGCATAAATGAAAGTCTCTGAAAACTAGTGAACGCACAAAATCTCCCATGTCTAGGTAACTAAGGAAACTATGAAAGAGCAATCATAACATTAGCAAGAACTAGTAAACATAGAAGTTAACTCAAATAATTCCTACCAAATCTTGCAAGCCCGAAGTTTTTCAATTAAGGGTGAAATCAACAATATGATGGAATGAAGTCTAAGGTTTTGGACCTACTTAAAGGCCGCCGCTAATGCGGCGACTTAAGTTGGATACGACCAAACCAAGTCTCGAAACACCTAAAATCCTATAAACATGTTAATTCCTAAAAAAATGCTCTTATTATACTAAAAAATATAATCCATAGTCAAACCAAACAAAACTCGAGGGTGTTCCAATTTATTAAAATAATAATAATAATAATAATAATAATAATAAAATAATAAAAAATATCAAAGAAAGAAAACCAATCCCCGAAGAGCGCATTTAAAAGCGACGCACGCCGAATGCATCAATAATAAAACTCATAAACCAACTATTTTGTAAAATAGTGGCAAAGGGTAGATCCCATGAGAGATTGGTTGTTTTTCTAAGGTTAAAAACAAAAAAAAGGAAAATCATGGGTTTTAAAATAAACTAATTTAACTAACTGATCTAACTAAACTAAATAAATAAAATAACTAAAACACTTTCAAAACAACTAATTAATCACCAAGGTAACACCTACGTCTACAGTTCCACAAATCAGGATCAAGATTCAATGGTGCATCATGGTCTTTAATCCTTCCCAAAAAGTTTTTACTTTAAGTTCTCCTTGATTAGCTATAGAAAATTGACATTCGTCGGGAATTCTTCATTCTCCTTATCTCGATAGCTAAGACTGTAGGGTTTTAGGGTTCATGCGCAGCGGAGATTACAAAACAATTTTGACAAAAACCCCAACAGGATTTGAATCCAATTCCATTAAAAACGTTTAAACCACGAATACTTAATCATACCTCAATTGCAATATACCTTTCTGAAGGTTGATCGATCTCTAAGGTGTTGCCAACGACGAACGCCCTTACCAGTACTCCACACACGAACGGCGGTCGAGAGATTCGAAGTGCTAGCTTCGAGAGAATACCAAACCTTTTTGTTTCTCTCCAAAACGATCGAGCATACCAAAAACACTAAGTCATTTCTAAAACGAAAATAGAGTTTCAGCCCTTAATCTTTTGTACGCGTATTCTAACTTAAAGCGTCCATTTATACAACCTTTGTATATAGACGGTTAAGTAAATTACACATATACCCCTACTTAAAGAATTATAAGTGTAATACATCACAAGGACGTTTACGTCATTAATTTTATCATATAAAATTCATTTTTCGAACTATCTTAAAATCTCGCAACACCATTCTTAGTGTGCGACCCAATAGGCTCATACAAAGTTGGCGTGTACCAAAACACATTTTGGTATACAAGTCATAAGCGACCTCTAGCAAGACATTATGACTACCCAAGTTGTATGAATATCAAATCGATACAACCTAATCAATAGTGTATATAACATCCTTTTGTCACACGATATCCTTTTGATCAAACATAAGGCATGAAATTGTCATCCAACTTGTTCAATCGTACTAGTCTGGATCTCTAGGTAGATCCGAAAACATCCAAGTGACATTGATCAATATCAATTCACTTTGACTAGGCCTTTTAACAGTCTAACACATCGAGGGATCCACTAGATATCTCTCTTTATATAAGAGGGACAAATTCTATCTTGATTACACAACTTCATCACATTACTCACACAGTAACCAATCACAACCTTTATAATCGTCCGGTTAAAGACAACGTTTAATTGTGTCAAATCACTGTATTCCTGATGTTGAAGTCTCTGGTAATCTCAAGTCAGATGACTGAAAAAATATACCTATCGTGAGAAACAACTATGACTTAATCCTTGTGATGTCCTCATAGCGGGTCGATCCAGTACTTTGTTCCCTAACAAGTACTTGTGACCTTGATTCGTATCCCTATATGTATAATCATCATATGATCATCAATCAAGACTCACACTAGTATTAATTCATTATAGTTCCCAGTATAATGATCGACTAGGGACATTTAGGATATCTCTGTAAATACCCATGGATCTTATTATAATGTAAACATTCAAATTAATTATAATAAACAGCAAATGAAATCCTCTATTTTATTAACTAAAAGTATTCATAAAGACAGTTAATGGATTGACCTAGGGCACATGCCCCAACATCTCTCACTTGCACTAGGGCCAATCATACATGCATCTAATGCCTAATGATCTAACATGACCATCATGTTTTGCTTGTGGAAGAGCTTTTGTCAATGGATCCGCAACGTTGTCTTGATGGGTACTCTGCAAATCTTCACGTCTCCCTCTCGATAATTTCTCCGATGAGATGAAAACGCCCGAGTATATGTTTGGATTTGTGGTGTGATCTAGGTTCCTTGGCCTGTGCTATTGCCCCGTTATTGTCACAATACAAACAAACAAGGTTAGCAATACTTCGAACCACACCTAGTTCGAAAATGAACTTTTTGATCCAAAGCGCATCCTTTATTGCATCGGAAGGCGCAATATACTCGGTTCTGTTGTAGAATCTGCCACGATCTCTTGCTTCGAACTTTTCCTGCTTCTACTGCACCCCCATTCAAAGTAAACACATATCCAGATTGCGATCTAAAATCATCTATATCAGTTTGAAAACTTTTATCTGTGTAACCATTTACGACTAGATCATTTTCAAAACCTCCATAGACTAAGAAAATTTCCTTAGTCCTTCTTAAGTATTTAAGGATGTTCTTTACTAGCTATCCAAAAACTCTCACTAGGATCTGACTGATATCTGCTTGTAGTGCTCAAAGCATATGATACATCAAGTCGAGTGCATAACATGACATACATGATAGATCCAATAGCTGATGCATATGGAATCTTATTCATACGGCCTCGCTCATCATTTGCCCTACGATATTGACTCTTGCTGAGACTTATGCCATGAGACATTGGCAACAATCATCTTTTAGAGTCTTGCAAACTGAACATATTCAACACCTTGTCTATGTAAGCACTCTGACTTAGACCGATTAGCCTCTTAGGTCTATCCCTATAGATTCTTATCCCTAGGATATAGGCTGCATCACCTAAGTCTTTCATTGAGAAACATGTGACGGCCCCAGGTCCACACAAATTGAACCCCGCCTGGCCTTAGCCCACGTGGACCCCCGAGCAAGTCTCGCAAGGTCAACGCAGACCTAGTCGGCCTTCAAATCCTTCATTATACGTAAATTCACAATTTTAAGTTGAGTTATTAGTATTTTGCAACTTTTACAATTTAGCGGAAGCAATTTCTACAAATCAAATAACTCAACAATAATGTAAGAAATTAGGCGACCTAATTGTGGAACCCAACATAAATATGTTAATCGGAGGAGAGTAAATACAAGATATATAAAAATTTCACCTAGCGATGGAGCCTTCCCCTAGTTAGATCGCGGATCTGCACTCAGTCATACCCAAAAATGACGAGCCCGGATAAGTAAAGACAGTAGGACATATACAACATTTCAAAATAACCAAAGCAGTCGAATTCATGCAATTTGAAAGAAATGAATAGGTAACGCATGAATATAAAAGACTGTAAATAATCAATCGATGAGTGAGGCCAAATAACAAGGAGTCCCGACCAAAGGTCGTTGAGTCGTGGTACGAGCCCAAAGACTCGGGTTTAGGACGAGTCCCCACCTCCCGACCCTAACCACTTGCGACTATGAGACATTAACAGACCCGGATCTAGGACGAGACCCCTGCCTCCCAGCCCTAGCCCGTACGACTACGAACCATCCATGGACCCGAATAAGAGCCCCCAAAGTACACTCAATTGGGAGATATCGACAGGCGACCATGAAAGACCTCGGGTTTAGGACGAGACACCGCTCCCGGCCCTAACCTCACATATCGCAGATAAACAGTAACCATGACTCACTTGCCATTGGACTCACTCAATCGACATCAATTTCAACGATAGCTATCATAACAAAGCAGTGAATAACAATAAAGCAATCACAAAATAGTAAACAACAACAACCAATGGAGAGGAATGAAATACCGTATAAGTCCCTAGCTGGTTTACTTACCACGAGAAACCACGAACCTCAAAACATCTCGCTCGTGTCTCGATTTGCGCACCAGACACCCGACTCCTAAGTCCCTGGGACACTGGCCGTCCGCACCGCGCCAATCGGCCGCGTCACTGCTGTACCGCCGCACTGCTAGTCGGCCGCCGCGTCTCGCCGTCGATCTCGCCACCGCGCTATCTCGCGCCGCTGGCCGCCGCCGCGTTGCTCACGCCGCAGATCTGGAGCCGCCGATCCACGCCTCCGCGTAGTCTTTGTCTCGTTCGCGCGCTTGCTGCCGGCCGCCCGTCGTCCTTGCCGCCGGAGCTCAGGCGTCCGCGATCTCCTCTACCGCCACCACTTGGTCTCTTTTTCTCTAGCTTTCTCTCTCTTTCTCTCTCATCTTTCTCACCTCCCAATTTTTTTTTTCTTTTATATATATACATATACATATATATACATTTCCTTTTTATTTTCTTTTTGATTTCAAATCAAAAGTGTCCTTGAGATTCATGCAATACGAATCTCGAGACAACTCAACAACCGAGCAGTGCGCATTTCGAGACACCAACCCGCCTCATTTCAAAACCTCGATACTCACGCTACACACATCACGATGCGTATCTCACGTCGGCATGCGACTCGAGGCGCGTCCTCGTTCGTGTTTCAGCTCCCCGAATTCTCCACGTATACGTTTCTCAACAATTAGCATCTCCACTCGAGATTCAGACATACGCATTTCGACAAGTGGATCCCACAAACGACTCTTACCTGACACGTGACACAAGTCAAATTTTCGGGTCGTTACAGTCTTCCCAACGAATTAGAATTTCATCCTCGAAATTGAAGCAAGTCTCACAGGACAATGGCTTTTTATGAATGAAGACCCGAGGCCATACCCGCCCAAGGCCATACCCCCATCTTACTCTGTAGGGCTAGGCTCCTCCGCGACAAGCTGGGCTCCTCCGTGACGAGCTGGGCTCCTCCGCGACCTCCAAGCAAAGAACACACCATCTGTCTCCTCCCATCAATATATGCCAGGGCAACATACTCGCAACATATATTGGAATACAAATGAATATTTTAATTTCATGATCCACCGTCACTAACATACGTATATCTGCTGTATGCCCGCGAGAATGTAAATCAATCTCTTTCATTGAGTGAGTTTCAACCCAACTCGTACCCTCTATCAGGTTACGATGGATAGTAGTCGGACCTGACGTGGCAGTAGCATGAATTTGTTTCTGGCTGTCCACACGCCCATACAGGTACGTTGAAATCCCGCTCCAACTGGAACATGTCCATATCCTTGCCCCTGTGCATGACTAGATCGTTGTCCCTGTCTGCGCACACGACTGGATCTCTAACCTTGTCTCTGGCCACCGCCTCTGCCATCAACCCTCTTATGGTACTTATGCTAAGGATATGACGGTGCTAGCTGTTATACTATACTAGCATAACTCTGCGTTGGTCCATCTAACACTAGCGCCATACACGCCGCAAATGGTGGAAACGCAATACGCTCTTTGCCACGATCGTCCAACCCTCGTTTTCCTCTGATCATCTCCAGACCCTCAAACTGAATGTGACGATGCCGAGAATACGATTGGTACTCCGATGCGTGTACTCCCACGCTCTCGCTCACCTTAACATCAACTGCACTCCAGAGCATCCACATCGATGCCACCGTAGTGCACAACCAGACATCGGCCTCGCCGAACAACGAAACTAACATGATGCTCGACCTCATATGATCTGGTGTGGCCAAGACGTCATGAATATTTGCCGCTCCAAGATTCGTACCACCATGAAACCTTTTCAGGGAATGTCGTTAAAACTAGTGATACTGCCTTGCCTTAGCCGTTACTCTAACTCTCGTATCAGTCGGCGCGATCAACATCTCCTCACGTAAGTACGAGTTTAATATGAGCCTACGCCTCCTCGACCACTGTAGACCATGCCTAAACTGGAGATGTTTCAAGTGGGTTGTGAACTGTCGTGAATTGTAAAAACACACACACAGCCTAAATAACTAGGGCTGTTGAAACATGCTAGTTGTCTTTCAAAATCTCGAAGAAACCTTGCCCTATAAATCTGCAGTTCTCTCTCGAGTATCCAGTTCATTCGATTCATAAATGTTTTGAAAGAAACAAACAGTTTCTCAGCCAATCCTCCACGGAACGAGTACTTATCCAAAAAAAAAAACCTTGCAGCTCCACTTTTCCCAAATATGCCACCACCACCAACATAGTCACATTCGATCCTTGCATGAAGGCAATGCAATACAACCTCAGATCCAGAAAAATATTGCCCATGAGGTAGCTTCAAAGTAAAGAAGGCAATTGATTTCACACAATTTCCACATGAATTAAATGAAAGATAGACAACAAACTCATTCCATTCCTACAACGGATACACCAATCATGGGACAAAGACTTAAAAAGCATCCCTCTTCGGCGTTTGTGACCTATTATGATATCATAATCCTTCAAGCAAAAAGTCAATAGAACACCATGATAACGGAGAAAATACGATAAGATGGAGAAGCTTGTTTCCCAGCAAGGCTTATTGATATAGTTGCAGGCACTTAAGCCTATATATCTAATTAATCATTACCATCAATCTTCTTTACCTTAATTGTTCCAAGTGGATCCCCTAGCGACACGTGCAGGAAGTCTCCTTAAGGTACACAATAAGTTTTCTTCCTCAAGCAGAAATCAAATGTGTCCTCGAGATACGTGCAACACGAATCTCGAGGCAACCTTAATAATTCACCCATTTGTCCACCGCCTCTATGTTTGACCAAAATTGTCTCGAGTCTTGCAATTTGCGTATCTTGAGACACATCCCATGCATTTTGTTTAAGTGTTCAAACTATAGGCCAATATATATTTATGTTAATGTGACCACATTAAAATCACAATGGCCACTTATTAAAACCAATCGTTAATCAATCTCCTGCAGTTGTTGGTCGCGCCATACAATTCTGTATGACAGAGTATGCAGCTCTTCAGCACTAGCAAACCGCGAACCTGCAGTCTCACGATCATTCCTACACCAGGTCTGAAACGCGTCGCATTTTCCATAGCCACGAATCCTTGATTCAGTGTATAATTACTGATATCGTATATAATATATACAAAATACCATATATGATCAATTTCATTCAACTCTCCTCACTTCCCAACGAAGACTTAAGTCAGGATCATAGGGTTCCACTCTAAGTTCAGGGTTCTAAATTTCCGCCGGTTTGCGTCTCCATTGCTTGTGATTTAAATCAAGAGTCGAGTATTTAAAACTTTGGCTCTGATACTAACTGTGGCGTTGGTATCACAATGTCTTAAGCCATTAAACTTTCCCTTAGGTTCGTCTGAACCTAGGCTCTGATACCAACTGTGACGGCCCTAGTTCCACACAAACTGGACCCCGCCCGTCCTAAGCCCACGTTGATCCCCGAGCCAGTCTCGCAAGGTCAACGCAGACCTAGTCAGCCTTCCAATCTTTAATTATACGTAAATTCACAATTTTAAGTTGAGTTATTAGTATTTTGCAAGTTTTAAAATTTAGCGGAAGCAATTTCTACAAATCAAATAACTCAACAATAATGTAAAAAGTTAGGAAACCTAATTGTGGAACCCAACATAAAAAGGTTAATCAGAGGAGAGTAAATACAAGATATATAAAAATTTCACCTAGCTTTGGAGCCTTCCCTTTGTTGGACCGCGGATTTGCACTCAGTCATACCCAAAAATGACGAGCCCAGGTAAGTAAAGCCAGTAGGACATATACATCATTTCAAAATAATCAAAGTAGTCGAATTCATGCAATTCGAAAGAAATGAACAGGTAATGCATGAATATAAAAGACTGTAAATAATCAATCGATGAGTGAGGCCAAATAACAAGGAATCCCGACCAAATGTCGTTGATTCGCGGTACAAGCCCAACAGACTCAGGTTTAGGCCGAGACCCCAGCCTCCCAACCCTAACCCTTGCGACTTTAAGACATTCACAGACCCGGATCTAGGAAGAGACCCTTGCCTCCCAGCCCTAGCCCGTACGACTATGAACCATCCATGAACCCGGATAAGAGCCCCCAACGTACACATAATTGGGAGATATCGACAGGCGACCATGAAAGACCTCGGGTTTAGGACGAGACCCCTGCCTCCAGCCCTAACCCTCTCATATCGCAGATAAACAGTAACCATGACTCACTTGCCAATGGACTCACTCAATCAACAACAATTTCAACGATAGCTGTCATCTCAAAGCAGTGAACAACAATAAAGCTATCACAAAATAGTAAACAACAACAACCAATGGAGAGGAATGAAATATTGTATAAGTCCCCAGCTGGTTTACTTACCTCGAGAAATTGCAAACCTCAAAACAACTCGCCCGTGTCTCGATTTGCGCACCCGACACCCGACTCCTAAGTCCCTAGTGTCCATTTAGACATTTTAGGCCTATTTTACTTAAAATCATTCAAATCAGAACTCAATTAGGTGAAATAAACCTCACCTCCATCGCGTTGTCGCGATTTCATCGAAATCGCGCATCCGACTGGTCGACAACGCGCCACCGCGCTGTTCACCGCGTCGCAATCGCCGCTATCGCCGACGCTTAGCCTTTGCCGGCGCACGGCCGCTCGCCGCTTGCCGGCCGTCGCCACCGTCCTTCGTCGACGTCGCGCTGTTGGATCCCCAGATGCTGCTGCTGGAGCAATCCACATCCGGTGATCCGCTCGTCCGCGAGCCGCAATCGCGCCATAGCTATCGGAGACGGCGGCCGCAGTCGCGCCACGCCACGCCAACCGGCGCGTCTTTGCATCGCCGTTACCTGCTGTGGCCGGCCGTCGCGTCTCACCGCAGATCTCGCCGCCGATCTCGCCACCGCGCTAGCTTCGGCTGCGGGCGTCGCCGCGCCGCTACGCTTCGCCGCTAGCCGCCAGTAGATCTTGAGCCGCTGATCCACGCCTCGGCGTAGTGCTATCCGTGCCACGCCGTTCTTAGAACAGACCGTCATTGTCCGCACCACGCCGCCGCCGAGCAGCCCGTCGTCCTCACCCGCTGGAGCTCCAACCGTCTGCGATCTCCTCTACTGCCACCACTTGCTCTCTCTCTCTAGCTTGCTCTCTCTTTCTCTCTCATCTTTCTCACCTCCCAATTCTTATTTCAATCTTTTTTTTTCTTTTATATATATTCATATACATATATATATATATTTCCTTTTTATTTTCTTTTTGATTTCAAATCAAAAGTGTCCTCGAGTTTGGTGCAACATGAATCTCGAGGCAACTCAACAATCGAGCAGCGCGCATTTCGATACTCTTGCTACATGCTTTACGAGGCGTATCTCACGTCGGCACGCGACTCGAGTCGCGTCCCTGTTCGTGTTTCGGCTCCCCGAATTCTCCGCGTATACGTTTCTCTACAATTAGCATCTCCACTCGAGATTCGGACATACGCATTTCGACAAGTGGATCCCATAAATGACCCTGACCTGACGTGTGGCACAAGTCAAATTTTTGGGCCGTTACAAAACACTTCCCTAACCAAGACTTGACATTCTGCAATGTTGGGATGTCATTTCCAATGAGTAATATATCATCAACACAAGTACCAGAAAAACAACTACACTCCCACTTACCTTCTTGTATACACAGGGCTCATTTTCGTTCTTAATAAAACTAAAATCCTTGATTGCTTCATCAAAACGAAGATTCCAACTCCGAGAAGCTTGCTTTAATCCATAAATGGATCTTTGAAGCTTGCATACCTTCCTAGAATTCTCAAGATGTACAAAACCTTCAGGTTGTGTCCTATACACGTCCTCGAGCAGCTTTCCATTAAGAAATGTTGTTTTTACATCCATTCGCCATATCTCATAGTCATAATATGCAGCAATGGCAATCAAAACTCTTATGGATTTAAACATGGCTAGTGGCGAAAAAGTTTCATCATAATCAACACCTTGAGTCTGCCTAAAACCTTTTACTACAAGTCTTGCTTTAAAAGTATGCACATTGCCATCCATGTCAGTTTTCTTCTTGAAAACCCATTTACATCCAATGGTCTTACCACCTTCAGGTAAATCAACCAAGTTCCAAACTTGGTTATCATACATGGATTGCATCTTAGAGTTCATGGCACTTAGCCATTTATCTGAGTCTGTCCAGACATAACCTCCTGATAAGTGGTGGACTCATTTTGATCCATAAGCAACACATCACGACTATCAGTATAGAGAAATCTGAATCTCTCTGGCTCATGTCTTATCCTACCAGATTTACGTGGGCTTTGTGTCACTTGCGGAGGTTTAACTGGTTCAGAACGTTGTTGAACTTCCAGTAGCGGTTCAGTGTTTATCTGTGATTCTTGAACTTCTTCAAGATTTATTTCTCTCTCACTAGTGTCTTTTGAAATAAACTATTTTTCCATAAAGGCACCGTACCGAGTAACAAACACTTTGTTCTCAACGGGATTATAAAAGTAATATCATTTTGTTTCCTTAGGATACCCCACAAATAAACACTTGTCAGATTTAGGTGCTAGTTTTTCTGAGACTTGTCGCTTTACGTAAGCCTCACAACCCCAAATCTTAAGGAATGATAAACTAGGTATCTTTCCATACCATATCTCATATGGTGTTTTATCAACCGCTTTAGAACTAATTCAATTTAGAGTGAAAGCTGCAGTTTGTAATGCATAACCCCAAAAGGATAATGGAAGATCTGCATGACTCATCATAGATCGAGCCATATCTAATAAGGTTCGATTTCTCCTTTCAGAAACTCCATTCCATTGTGGAGTTGCTTTGGTGGAGTCAATTGGGAGACAATCCCACAATTTCTAAGATGATTATCAAATTCTTGGCTCAAATATTCACCACCTCGATCGTAGACCAAAGTGTTTTGATAGTTTTACTAAGTTGACTATGCACTTCATTTTGAAACGTTCGAAACATCTCAAATGATTCAAATTTATGTTTCATAAGATATACATAACCATATCTGCTTTGAAATCATCGATAAATGTAATAAAGTACTGATAACCTTCTCTAGCCATTGTGTTTATAGGACCGCATACATCAATATGTATTAGACCCAATAAATCACTTGCCCTTTCACTGTGTCCAGTAAAGGGGCTTTTAGTCATCTTGCCTCGTAAACAAGATACGCACGTTTCATATGTTTCTAAGTCAAATGAATCTAGAAGTCCATCTTTATGGAACTTCGTTATGCGTTTCTCATTTATGTGCCCGAGACGACAATGCCAAAGATAGGCTTGACTCAAATCATTTGACTTAAATCTCTTTGTATTTATGTTAAAGACTAGAATATCAGTGGACCTTTTCATGCTTAAAATATAAAGACCATCACTCAAATCAGCATTTGCATAAAATATGCCTTTACGAGAAATGGAACATCTATTATTTGCAATAATAAAATCAAAACCATCCATATCCAAACATGAAACAGACATGATGTTTCTGCTTAAGGCATGCACAAAATAACAATTATTTAAAGTAAAATAAGTCCACTAGGTAAGACTAACATGGGTGTTTCTGCTTAATAAGGTTCGATTTCTCCTTTCAGAAACTCCATCCCATTGTGGAGTTGCTGGTGGAGTCAATTGAGAGACAATCGTACAATTTCTAAGATGATCATCAAATTATTGGCTCAAATATTCACCACCCCGATCTGACCGAAGTGTTTTGATAGTTTTACCAAGTTGATTATGCAATTCATTTTGAAATGTTCGAAACATCTCAAATGATTCAGCTTTATGTTTCATAAGATATACATAACCATATATGCTGAAATCATCAGTAAATATAATGAAGTACTGATAACCTCCTCTAGCTATCGTGTTTATAGGACCGCATACATCAGTATTTATTAGACCCAATAAATCACTTGCCCTTTCACTGTATCCAGTAAAGGGACTTTTAGTCATCTTGCCTCGTAAACAAGATACGCACGTTTCATATGTTTCTAAATCAAATGAATCTAGAAGTCCATCTTTATGGAGCTTCGTTATGCGTTTCTCATTTATGTGCCCAAGACGACAATGCTAAAGCTAGGTTTGATTCAAATCATTTGACTTAAATATCTTTGTATTTATGTTAAAGACTGGAGTATCAGTGGACCTTTTCATGCTTAGAATATAAAGACCATCGCAGAAATCAGCTTTTGCTTAAAATATTCCTTTACGAGAAATGGAACACCTATTATTCGCAATAATAAAATCAAAACCAGCCATATCCAAACATGAAACAGAAATGATGTTTCTACTCAAGGCATGCACAAAATAATAATTATTTAAAGTTAAAATAAGTCCACTAGGTAAGACTAAGTCATATGATCCAACAGCCAGGGCAGCAACTTTTGCTCCATTCCCTACGCGGAGGATGACTTCTCCTTTCTTCAACTTTCTACTTCTGGTGAGTCCCCGCGCATTTATACAAATGTGAGATCCACATCCGGTATCTAATACCTAGGAATCACTAGTAGATAAATTAATTTCAATAACATAAATACCTGTAGTGGTAGTCGCACTCCCTTTTTTTTTCTTTAGATCTTCCAGATAAGTCGCAATTTCGAACCAATGTCCAAGTGCATGACGAAATGACAATTTCCTTCCTTTTCTTTTCGGTGTTTTGAAGCAGGAACAGGCTGGAGCTTGACTTGTTCCACTGGCTTTGCGACAGGTGCAGCAGTAGCCTTGGCAACTTTAGCCTTGCCTTTGCCTTTCTTCTTCATTCCCTTTCCCTTTTGGACCATCAACACATTACTAGAGGGTTTCTTGATATTTTGTTCAGCAGTTTTTAACATCAAATGCAACTCTGAGATTGATTTCTCCATATTATTCATATTGTAGTTCATCACAAATTATGAGTAACTCTCCTGTAATGAATTCAGGATCAAATCCGTAGCCAACTCTTGGCTTACGGGAAATCCTAGTCTATCAAGCTGGTCAACATAGCCCTTCATCTTTAGAACATGAGGACTAACTGACGCACCCTCAGTCGTCTTGCAAGAATGTAGGTTCTTGACTATCTCGAACCTTTCTTGCCTAGCTTGTTGTTGGAACATTTCCTTCAGCGTTACGACCATGTCGTAGGCTTCCATTAATTACATGTCCTTCTGAAGTTCTGGAACCATAGTTGCCAGCATAATACATGCAACATCAGTGGAATCGTTGACATGCTTATTATGCTCATCCTTCACAGCTTTCGTAGCATTGGCTGGTGGGTCCTCAGGAATTGGAGCATCCAGGACATACAACTTGCGTTCATGCTTAAGAACAATTCGCGAGTTTCTAAACCAGACAAGAAAGTTAGTCCCAGATAGCTTATCCTTCTCAAGGATGGATCGCAGTGACATGGGATTATTGTTACTTGAAGAGGCCATTGATCTAGAATAAAGATTATGCAAAGTTTATTTTAATATAGAGGAATAGACTCCTACTAAATTAACAACCCTCCTAAAACGCATTGTTTATTTAGAGGACTAAAATCCATATTTCACCTAATTCTATGACAGCTATGGCATGAAACACAGAACTAGATTATTTAGGTAGGTAACAGTTACCAATTACATTTTATGTAATTTTTAGATACTTTTATGAGATACGGGACATCTTATGTCTTATCATGTTTTTATCTCATCATGTGCCTAAAGCTCAAAACTATTTTGATAGCTTTATTAAGTCGGACCATTTTAAACCTTTAGGTAACTCTTATCCATCTTGTCTCACCAAGATAAAATAATATACCCAGCTATGGCTGAAACTGTATTAGTGTGATCGAGGCCTTGACAAGTGTTTAAAATGGATGGCGTGAGACTTAAAATTTAATAGAGGGATTTTTTTCAGTTTTAGTGATTTTACGTAAACAATGAAATATCATATATTTTTATTGATTTGTTAAATCACTAAACAATTTGGGGATTTTTATACTGTTCACTAATAAAAGAATTTCCGTCCGTTAGGATTAGTTAGACTATAGATCCATTGCCGAAGCGGCTTAGTTTTTTTTTTTTAGAAGACGAATTTCAATTCCGAAAAATAAAATTCGCTATAGAAAATCATATTTTTCGCTGATTTTATTATCCTAAATTTACCCTTTAATTTATCCAAAATTAAGTCAATTAAAATATTTTTAATTAACCCGAACCCACATCTATCTAATCATCATATCCTAATCCAATTAGGACTTAAGATATTTGAATCCTGGCTTATCACTAATAACAAACTTCTCAATATTTATCTCTTATCCAATAGGGATAACGAAACCGATTTTGCTAATATCTATTAATCTAATTTGTTATCTATCTTTTATCAAATTGAAATTTCATTACAAAATAGATATAAAGAGATAAATAAACAATTTCAAAGATTAATTATTTGCAATTTCGGTCCTCATCCAAATAATCACAAACATTTCATTGAATCATGAACTACTATCCCAATCGAACCTAATCATATTAATCTCGAATTAATATTCAGACTTATACAATTTAAGAAACGTAAAACAATGTAACCCAAATATGCAAACTGAATTAGAGAGATTTCATCCATGAATCAATACAAGAAAAACAAAGATTATATCTAATGGTGTCATGGATCCCAAAACACGAAATTCAATTCATTAAAATTATTCAAATTAACCTAACATGGTTACTTGGATGTGTGAAACTGATTTCAATTAAATCACGAATATATGTATCATATACACAAAACATGATAATAAATATCATAGAAAACTTATGTATATCACATATACATCAACTATTAACATGCTTTCAATCATATATCATGTATATATCAAAAGAAAACATGCAATGTTTTTAATGGAATCAAACTCGAAGGTTTTGATACCACTGTAGGGTTTTTGGATTCATGTGCAGCGGAGATTACAAAATAATTTTGACAAAAACCCCAACAGAATCCGAATCTAATTCCATTAAAAACGTTTAAACCACGACAACTTAATCATACCTCAGTCGCAATATACCTTTCTGAAAGTTGATCGATCTCTAAGGCGCTGCTAACGACGAACGCCCTCTACCAGTAGTCCACACACGAATGGCGATCGAGATTCGAAGTGCTAGCTTCGAGAGAATACCAAACCTTTTTGTTTCTCTCCAAAACGATCCAGAGCATACCAAAAACCCTAAGTCGTTTCTAAAACAAAAATAGAGTTCTAGCCTTTAATCTTTTGTACGTGTATTCTAACTTAAAGCGTCTATATATACAACCCTTGTTTATAGACGGTTAAGTAAATTGCACATATACTCCTACTTAAAGAAGTATAAGTGTAATACATCACAAGAACGTTTCAGTCATGAGTTTTATCATATAAAATTTATTTTTCTGAACCATCTTAAAATCTCGCAAAACCCATTCTTAGTGTGCGACTGATAGGCTCATACAACGTTGGCAGTGTACCAAAACACATTTTGGTATACAAGTCATAAGCGGCCTCTAGCAAGACATTATGACTACCCAAGTTGTATGAATATCAAATCGATACAACCTAATCAATAGTGTATATAACATCCTTTTGTCACACGATATCCTTTTGATCAAACATAAGGCATGGAATTGTCATCCAACATGTTCAATCGTACTAGTCTGGATCTCGAGGTAGACTGAAAACATCCAAGTGACATTGATCAATATCAATTCACTTTGACTAGGCCTTTTAACAGTTTAACACATCGAGGGATCCACTAGATATCTCTCTTTATATTAGAGGGACAAATTCAATCTTGATTACACAACTTCATCACATTACTCACACGGTAACCAATCACAACCTTTATAATCGTCCGGTTAAAGACAACGTTTGATTGTGTCGAATCACTGTATTCCTAATGTTGAAGTCTCTGGTAATCTCAAGTCAGAGGACTGAAAAAATATACCTATCATGAGAAACAACTATGACTTAATCCATGTGATGTCCTCATAGCGGGTCGATCCAGTACTTTGTTCCCTAACAAGTACTCGTGACCTTGATTCGTATCCCTGTAAATACCCATGGATCTTATTATAATGTAAACATGCAAATTAATTATAATAAACAGCAAATGAAATCCTCTATTTTATTAACTAAAAGTATTTATAAAGACAGTTAATGGATTGACTTTGGGCACATGCCTCAACAAAGACGTCCGCTACTAACTACTTCCATAATTAATGCATAACCCTAGACATCTGCCAATCGAGTTTAACACACTAACCGCAGTAATATGGGTATATTGGAACACTAATCCTAAATAACTGGATCATATCCGCTTAGAATCGCATCCCTTCGATTTAACTCGCATTCAATTGTTGCACACTCAAGACCCAAAGGGGTTTTACAGCAAACAGGTGAGTGTTTGTCGCTTTCTCGGTCCAAAAGTATAAATACATGGATACTATCGGTCCAAATAACTATAGATTGTACAACTAAAAGCATGCACTGGCCACATACCTAGATCTAAACCATATTCCTTAAAATCAACAACAATGAAATAGGAGAAATTAAATCAAATTAAATAATAAAATAAATGATCTCACATTATATGCCATGAATCCATAATCCCGTCTTGTTTCTCCTCCGACCTAGGTAAGGTTTGATTAGCCAAACATGATGTCGAGAGAATTCGATGCTAAAAATATAATAGTTGGTGTTCCTAATATAATAAACTACTAAAACTTAGTCCTGGGATGTGAGAAACTAATTTTGTGGGTTGGTCTCGTAACATGTGCGTTGAGGAGCATCTGGTGGTTGCTATGCATTTTCTACACTGCTTGGGACACGTGTCAACATCCGAATGGGCGAGCCGCTAGAACTGCTTTGAAGTGGCGCTTTCGATTGGTGGAAGAAACGCATGTGACGTGTGTGTGCATGAGGGCTCAACACTTGGCGGTCGGAACCGGTGAAGAAACTAGCACAAAGTCGTGCGAAGATGTAGGAAAGTGCACTAGTACGGATATCCCGGATCATCCGGAGTTCTTCTTGTGAGGAACTTGAAATTTTTCTATGTGAGGACGAGCCGGACCAATAGAGAAGCGACGTGTGGCGCTGGTAGAGTATGGAGAGCGAGACGCGTGACGCTCGTGTGAAGAGAAAATCACTTTGGAAGATACGGCGAACTTCTTGGAGAGTGTAGCGACATGCATATCAAAGCATAATCAACTGTCTCGGGTACGCTGTGTACATAAATGTATGCCTTAGCTGCATCACTTGATCGTTCCTCTGCACCCAATCAGCTGTTCGATACGCGTGTCGAAGCATACCCTCGTAACTGTTCACTGCATATAAATACTCCATTTTGAATGTTTTTTGCCCCCGATTTAACCGCGCACTCCGTTTCACCTGAGAACGACCAATAAATATAATTAAATATATATTTTAGAGACTTTCTATATTTAAATATATTAATATAAAGTACTAAATATATATAAATACTTACTTATCAGTACAACTAAATGAATGAGTATAAGGAGAAAAGAGAGAGATATATAGAAATAAAGAAAGCTGGAAGTTATATTAAAACTCTTCAAACAAAAAGATTCTGCTCGAGTACAAGTAACTTAGCTGAGTTAAGTTTTTTTTCCAACTATATGAAGTCTTATGGACTTTTGAAGTACTAAAATCTACAAAAATAATATGATCTATGCTTATTTGTGAATTTTTAAGCTTAATGAGAAATTATGAGACTGTACATTTGCTACTTGTGTCGATGTGATATAAGCTCGTGAGTAGTGATGGTTTTGGTTGTGAACTACTTTTGAGTTTCCAAAGTGAATTATATGTGTTGTTAAAGCTAAGTGCTTTGAAAATATTATTTTTCATAAATAAAAACTCTTGAGTAGATTATTAACTTGAGCTTATTTGAATTAAAGGACACTCTTTGAATTATGTAAATTGAGTAAGGAATATAAGTAGTAGTAGTAATAGTAAGAGTACTTAGTAAAATACATTTTTGCTTGTGACGTACAAAATCCTAAATTTGAGGGTATTTAATAAGTGATTAATTAAACTTATATATAAGGTTAGTTTAGTAGTATAATTAGACTAAATATCTTAGAATGAACTTTAATTGATGATATTTATGTGTTTTCATGCATACAAGGTATAAAGGAGTGATTTCATGATTAAATGAGGAGAAAAAGCACAAATACACATTTGACGCCATGGCATAGAGGATTGACGTCGTGGGAAGAAAGCAAAAGGCGTACGAAGAGAGTGCAAATTGCAGAGAAGGCTTGAAGACAGAGAAGTAGACACAGGAGGTATGACGCAACAATGGCACTGTGGGGTTGTACACACGGCGCTGGGGCACTACACACATGGCGCCAAACCTACTATGAAGAGAAAATTCACACATAAAGATCGAAGCTGTGGCGGCGCTGTGACATTACACCGTGGATCACTTACAAACAACGTCGAGAAATAAATTTAGAAAGTTTAAGAGTTCTAGTTCGTTTGGAATTGTTAATTGGAGTTTCTAATTGTATTCTTAGGAGTCTTTGGGGTATAAGTAAGTATTAGAACACGGAAAACATATAGATTATCATCAATTATCACCCAATATCACCACATTACATAGAATAGTATAGTTTTACTTTATTTTTTAGTATTGAGAAGAGTTTTGGAGGAGAAGACATTGAAGACTCCACTTGTAGTTATTTAGTATTTTTTCTTTGATTTAATTTAAGTATTTGATTTAATTTTTTATTGAAATGAATACCATGATTTGTTTATTGATTTCAATGATGAGTGAGTAGTTTGTTTATCTTAGGGATTGATGAATCCTATGGTATGAATACTATGCTAAAGGAAGTATGAGTGGACTATAAAGTTAAAAAATGCAATGGTTAGAATTTGTATTGATTCTATACGTAATGCAATGAACATCTTAATCACGTGTTTGTTGATTAGAGGTTTTAGGAGTTACCATGGCCATTGGAGCTTTTAAGCCGGATATGGACAATACAACCATAAGATATATAATATCGATAGATAGTAATTGATTAAGGAGGCACTGATAGTAAACTTAAGTGGTTATGAATCAAAAGATTTAGAACTTAATGCTATTCGAGACTTATGTTATTCACACCGATATGTGAAGTTCTAGTTTGCACAATAAGATCTTTTCCACTACGATGGTGGGTTGAGGTGAATCTTAAGGAAATATGTCTATTCTAATTGAGTACACACATAATGAAGATGAAGGAATTGAGATGATAGCATAGTAATTCATTACCTAGGTGAAGTTGTGAACTAAGATTTTTCTCAATATAAGAGTACAAGTTATTTTACATTGTTTTATAGAATAAAGTAGTTTAGTTAAAACCAATTAAAAAAAGAACTTTTTAACAATAGATTGAACTTAACTAAGTGAACCGTGTCCAGATAAACTTTTCCCAAAGGATTATATCCGTAATCAATCTTTGTTGATCGCATTATTACTTCAATTGAACAGTTATATTTGCGGTTTCGTTGTTAGTCTTCTAGTATCATATTCAAATCAAGTTTTTACTCACCCCAAGACCTTTCAATTGATTGAATATCGAGCCTTTCAATCCAACCTTTACAAAAACCCACTTTTGATAACCCAAATTGAAGTTCGAGAGTTTAGCCTTAACCACTAGAGAGAGTCCATAAACAGATTTGAAGCCTCAATTATTTTTATTTTAAAGCATCAACTTCTAAAAGATTTCATAGGCAAGATTTTCAATCCACTTTCCACTATCATCAAACTTAAAGATCAAAGATCCTTACATCTTTATGTAGAAGAGCAACGCCACTGGAAGGGAGGATCGACAACGATGGCAGAAACAAAGGTGTTTTGCAAACTCATATGTGTTGGGTTTGGGCGTGACGAAACTCCTTAAAGTTTAGGTGGTGTGTACCAAAGAAGGGGGGACAACTTGGAAAAGTTTGAGCTTTTGTAGGGTGGGTTTAACATCTAAAACTAGGGGTGACAATTCGTATCGGCGAGTCGTAAACGTGTCGTGTCGTAAATGTGTCGTGTCACATATAATGCAAACCCATTACATGACATGTTTATTAATCGTGTTAATCGTTTTCGTGTCTAAGTGGGTCGTGTGTTAAACATGTCGTGTAATTGTGTCACCCACTTATTAAATATTGTATTTAAAAATTTTATTTTATTTAAATTTTTATAATTAAGTTACAATTTTTTAAAAATATATCTAAATGATTAAATTCAAAAAAACATACTAAATAACCAATAAAATATAATGTGGTTGTATATAGTCGTTAGTTTTACTTTACTTTTTCATTCAAGTCTTTATTACTCTTAAAAATAAAGCAAAAATGACTCGTAATAATAACATAAAAAAAATTATAAGAATCATCTAAAAAAATATCTAAATTTTACTTTGGCGAAAAGTTTTATTTTTTCTTAATAAATAATTATTAATAAAATCTAAAACATAAATAATATATTAAAAGTAAAATGAGTATTTCCTCTCAAATATAAAATAAAATATGATAAAATATGTCTATAAATAAAATAAATAAATCATGTTATTAACATGCATTCAAATAGGTGAATTTTGTATCAATCTATTTATTATACAATATTTATTATTTATACATTATTCTTTAGCCGTGTTAAGCGAGTCATAAACGAGTTGAGCAGGTTGACATGTTAATGACTCATTTATTAACCGTGTATAAACGTGTTAACATGTTTATGACCCAGACCCACTTAAGCCAAACCCACGACATGTTTATTACGTGTCGTGTCGTGTTAATCGTTTCATGACCCAAATTGTCAGCCCTATCTAAAACATAGTCAGGTAAAACTCATCAGGTAAAACATCTCAGCAGCAGTTACAGCAACAGTCAAGTTAAATAATCAATCAGACACAGAAAACTTGTTCCATCGATAAAATCGTAAATATCCGTATAAGGCAAGGCACAACTGCCATTGGGTTAAGTACCCCTCATTGAAACAATTACATATCTGAATTACAAATGAAATGATCAAAACTATCTATACATAAAAGGCCCCCATGATCAATGAAGCCTCTGAGTGTCATTAAAAGTCATCTGCATCCTCTTTCTGATCTTTGCTTACTGCAAATCCGCAACCACACTCCATTGCAAGTGAAGAGCAGTTCTCACTTGAAGCCTTCAATAACGTGAATTTCCTCCACTGCAAATAATTGGCTGCTCTCTTCGAACACAACTTCGAAGGCTTCACTGGAGCTTCACAGTTCTGTTTTTTGCTCACTGGACCACTTCCATACTCTGATCTTGCCAGTACCATCGCCAGTGAAGAACATACTTCGATCCAAGATATCCACAGCCTGTATCTCCTCCACTGAGAATATTCTGCCTCTCTCCCCAAACCTGGTTAATTACACATTCCCATTATCAATTCAGGCAAGATTCATAGTAAAGGAGTGGGTTCAAAAATAGCATGCGACATTGTGTCAAGTCAAAAAGTACGGCATCAACTTACGAAGGCAGGTCATCCGGTATAAATTGGTAGAACTTTATTCACATAAAGCTCATCAACTCAAATATTACTCTAATAGTAACTACAACAAAAACTTTAGGGAGCATTGATAAGAATTAAAATCCCCTCTAAAATTGATAGGAGAGTAAATGGAAAAAGAGAGTTTCCAGAGGGCCATACATGGTCTACGTTATGCGTGTATATTGCTTCTAAGCTCCCACTCTCAGTACGAAACCACACCTGCAAAACATCAAAAGTTAATAGATGAAAAGGAGACTAATAGTGTAAAACAAATTTAAAACTAGTCGAAAAAGGTCGAGAAAGCAAAAATAAAATAACGATAATCCAACAAAAGGAAGCTTCTAATGTACGAGACCAAAAGTGTTGGAAAGCTTATCCCTCCCCCCGCGCGCGCACGCACGCACACACAAACAAATATATGTTCAACAAATAATTAACAATGAAATCCATAAAAACAAACCTTTATTGTTTGATCCAAGGAACATGATAACAAACACCGATCAAAACCAATAACACACGTAACAGCATCAGGTGTTCTGTAAGAAGAACTTCTATACATTGTAAAGTCTCCAAGTCCCATACCTGCAAATAAGTTCCAAAAAATTAGGCTAACAAACGAAAATGATGGCTTAAAAAAAAATAATAATAACAAAATGTCTAAGAATGCTATAACAGGACAAGAGGCTCCATCAAGCATCTGAATCACGTTTCTTTAAATGAATACTACTTATACTTGATATAAATTTGACAAAGCAAAAGATAAAAGCCCTTAATATTAATTAAAAACAATATGCACACACAAATAACTACAAAAACTTAAGAGATGTTATGGGAATCAATCAGGAACCAAAACTACTTCTCACCTCATAACCTCTTTATATATCTAAAAAAAAAGAGGCCAATGAAACTAAGAATACAAGTTAAACAATAAGAGTGGCACAGGCGAAAATCAAGCCTCCACATTCCATTTAATAAACTCAAGGTATTCAGAATGTGAAAGTAGAAGCCTCTTTTTGAAATGAGGAGTAAAGAAGAATGAAATAACCACATAGTTATAACAGAGGAAAGAAAATAAATTATCGTATTCTTTAGTAACAAAAAAATCATTAAGGCAAAGCTTAGTAAATGTAACATAAACCATAGGCACAATGCTGGCAGAATTATACAAAGATTAATTTTTGTGGAATCTCTGTTCCTCAGTGTAATTAATGCCATCCCTAAAACCAGTAGAAACAATTGATCTTGAGAACATTTTAAGCATTTAAAAATTTAGCATTCATACTACAACAAACACTATTGCATGTTTAACGGGAAGGAACAAATTGTAGTGTGATTAAGTGGCAACCAAAGTCCTCAAGACACTATTGTTTTAAGTATGGGCACAGCACCACAAACTTTCGGTTCCATAAAGTATCAGATCCCATTCCATTATGCAAGCTTCAGAAAACACTCCCAGCAACACCCAATTTAAATAGACAGTTATACTTTGCTCGATATTTATTTCGACAAATGCATGTAACAAGGACCTAAAAAGCCTAAAAGAACAATATAAACGAAGAATGCAATTACAAGTGAACTTACTCTGATTGTGTGGTCCATTGAAGCTGAATATAGCATTTTACCAGCTCCAACAAATAATGATACTACGGCAAGATTATGCCCTTTAAGAGAGGCAGCTAGCTCAAATGACTTGATCGAATCGCTGTATTTCCAAGCCAATATGGTACCATCCTGAAAAAGGCGCATAGCGTATATGTAAAGTAAAAATAAAACGATAAAAACATGAAAGTAAAACAAGACGCTCATATGAATTTGAACAAAAGCTGCAAATAGAAATATTATTAGTAAATCAACAAAGGAAGAAAAATTAAATGTTACCTGTGTACCAGCAAAAAGCATATCATTGCCCACTTTAAGGGAATGAATTTGTCCAAAAGTCCCACTAAGGATAAGATCAGCACCAGTTTGGCTGTTCGTGGCCTGCAATATCATTTTCAATAGAAAATTAATGAAAATTTTAAGTTATAGTCTACAAGAATGATTAAAACAGTATCAGCCAATTCAAAGCATCTTATTAGTATTGCAGCTTCAGTAATTTACCTTGATAACATTTGGACCGCCCACAAATAGCCACGGGCCTTCACTAATCATACAGCCAATTTCAGCTCCCATTTTGAACACAGAACCGCACTTAAAGAAAGGGAAAAAACAATTGATCATCAGAGAAAAAAAAAATTGTTAAATATGCATACAGACAACACAATAAAAGAAAATTAGTGTGACTATTAACTTAGCGACATACCTTTCCAGTATTACAGTCCCAAATGCACAAAGTGCCATCTTTGCTTCCAGAGAAAAGTTTATCAGAATCCAAGGGGAGAACAATGGCACTGACATCCTGTAGAAGAAATTATATAAATCAATAAACAGATTAAAAGCAAAAAGCAAGGATTTAAAACAATAACAACACCAAGTCACCAACCTTGTCATGGCCTGATAGTTCTATTACTTGTGAGAAGCCATCACCAATAGACCACTGATGTTGATATCTGCAGTTGTCCTCATAAGTACACTTTCCCAACATCCAATTCTCACAGCACTTATCTTGAATCTTCTGAGGAGCCTTGGATGCTTCATTGGCTCGGGCACAATGTGAAGATAATTGGTCACTATATTTGACGCGAGCATTGGGATTTTCCTCACAGGGCATCTGTTTTGCAGAGCATTGACGAACAGAATTTACGTGAGTTATTAGGTCTCTTCCTTTGTCATCTTCTCGGACCCATTTCCGGGAGCAGTGCTGATTGGACTTCCCGCCAACTTCTTTACCAGGGATCCATTTTGCAGGGCACGGCTGATTAGAATTAACGTGAGTGCTTGGCTCTCTTACATATTTTGGGGAGAAGTGCTGATTATAGCTGAAATTGGCATTTTGTTTATTGCCTGCGGTAGCCTGAAAGGCAGAGACATTCTTCTTCAGCGCATTCTTGGAATGTGAAGGGAGCTTCGATGCTGTCTTATTGTTATCCGGCAATTCGCTGTGAAGGAACGGGCACGGGTTTCTGTTGCACCTCCCCTCACGCCAATATCTGCATACTTTCTGTGATTGGTAGGCTTGTATCCTCCTCCTTCCACCGTTGAATGACATGGCTAACAGAACTAGTGCACAAGACATAGATAGATAGATAGATAGTGAGAAATCTTGTAGTTTCCATCACAAATCCGCCAATTCTATAAACTATAATAATCAAATAAACTTATTAAGCTAACTTCATTAACACAACTCAAATTCACTAATATTCAAATCAATTCAACTCAATATAAAAGAAACATCTAAATAAACATCAAGAACAATGAAACCTTTATCCATTTTGCATCCAAACATATTACTTTAATCATAGTTATAAGCATACTTTAATCTTTTTATAAAGCATTCTAGATCATTAAACTCAAATCATAAGTAAGTAAGTAGCCCTTATCAAGTCATTAGTTTTTCTTTTATCAATGGAAAAAACCACATTC
The DNA here is from genome assembly GCA_039657365.1 of Stephania yunnanensis. Classification (NCBI taxonomy): domain Eukaryota; kingdom Viridiplantae; phylum Streptophyta; class Magnoliopsida; order Ranunculales; family Menispermaceae; genus Stephania; species Stephania yunnanensis. The sequence continues at coordinate 44,138,381 of CM077586.1, read as the reverse complement.
TAATTTATTGAATTAATCTTTCGGAAGCTTAAAGAAATTAACTTTCTTTTAGGCAAGAAATTGCATTATGTTCCATGAAAACTTCGAACTAGTAAACTTAGATCTTTTAAACTTCGAAAAGCCACTTCAATATTAAACTTAGATCTCATTCCACCTAAGATATCTAAACGATAAAAGACCTTTTAAACAACCTTAATTACTACTTTAAACTAGATATTGAATCCAAATATCACAGTACACATTCTAGACTATGCATGCAATATAAAGCTTCATGATTATAATCCGCAAATAATATAATATTCTATTAAATCATTGCACTAAAAAATAGTGATTCGTTGTATTCGCATTTCTTCTACTTGGTTAAATTCTTCATTTTCTTACATTTTTCATCCATTTCTTCACGTATTTTAATTATCACCTGAAATAACAAAAATAAAAGAAAACCTAGTGTAATATACATTTTTACATCCAAAATTACTCTAAAATATACTACAAACACTTTAAAAGTTTAAGTATTGACTTATCATCAAAAAATTACTCTAAAATATACTAGAGTTAGTTCATATTCAGTAGAGAGTTAGTTCATCACGGGCTAAGAGGACTCAAGTGTTCTTTGCTCAAAGGCGGGGAATAAGGGTTTTAGAGTCAGTTCATTTTCTTTTGCAGTACCGACTCGGTCAATTCCTACTAGTACTATATATGTTAGAGCGCATGTACCTTCACTCTCGCAACCTTTAGTGGTGAAACCACCTTTACCACCACCAAGTCAATTCGAAGGTAGATACAGAGGCATAGGTCAAGCTGGTTCTAAACCCAGGCGATTATGGGTAAGTTCCTCAGGCTAGTGGCATGTCTCTTAGGCCCAATGTCATATGTTATCAGTGTGGTCGGTCAGGGCACATTCAGATTAATTATCCTACACTTCCAGCTTCTTCAGTGGGTATTGCTATGCATATTGTTGATCAATCTCATGTAATTGAAGAGGATGATCATGAGGCTACTCGGATATTAGTGGAAGATATGTTAAATATTTTTGTCAAGATATGCGTGTTCTTATTGATGTCGGTTCTATAGTTTCTTTTATTTTGGGTGCAATGGTTGATAAGTTGAAATCGAAACATGTTAGAGTGAGTACATTATTAATTTTCAGCAACAATGAGTGAGAAGGTTTATCTTAATTTGGTATGTAAGAAATATGTTGTCAAAATTGGGGAGAATGAGCTTCCAATTGATCTAAGGGTTATGAAGTTTTTAGAGTACGATGCATTGCCAAGAATTGATTAGTTAGCAATGTACCATGCCAGTATTGATTGTTTCCACAAATGGTTAATCTTTTCTATTTCCAGCCTTTCTGAAATTATAGTCTATAAAGGCTATAATCCTTCACGACTTGCTACTAGTAGAAGGGAAGCTACTCATCGAGGTTCGGAGGTTATAGTAGGGTTTGAAGCTTTTAGTGAACTGGTTAGGAATTTAAGATTAGTGAGATATTAGTAGTTTGTGAATTTTTGAGAGTTTTCCATCCGACTTGCCTGGACATCCACGACTACATGTCATTGACTTTATCATTGATCTTATTCCTAGTACCCAGCCTATATCTATTCCTCCATATCGTATGACACCGAAAGAATTACGTGAGTTACAGATTCAACTCGAGGACTTATTACAGAAAGGGTTTATCCATCCTAGTATGTAACCGTGGGGAGCACCGATTCATTTTGTGAAGAAGATGGGCAAAACCTTACATATGTTCATTTATTATAGACAACTCAATTGAGTGACTATCAGGAACAAATATCCATTGCACATGATTGATGACATATTTGATCAGTTGAACGGTGTTATGTATTTCTCGAAGATTGATTTATAGTCTAGTTATTATCAACTAAGAATTAGGAATAAGGATATCTCGAAGACAGTTTTAAGTACACGGTAAGGGCACTGCAAGTTCACAATGAAGCATTTTGGGCTAACTAATGCTCCTACTACGTTCATGTACTTAATGTATATGGTGTTCCAATACTATCTTAACCAGTTCATCATCATTTTTATCGATTATATTTTGATCTATTTGAAGACCCAGGAAGATCATTCGCACCATTTCACAGTTATATTGCGAACTTTGAAGGATAATCAGTTGTATGCCAAGTTTATAAAGAGCAAATTATGGGCTTCAGAGGTCAAATCTCCCGAACTTTTGTTGAGGGCATATCTATTGATCCAGCGAAGGTTGAGGCAATCCAGGATTGGCCTACTCCTACCACAATGTTAAAGGTACGTAGCTTTGCCACTTACTTCGCTAACACTGAAAGATGTTGAGTTTGATTTGTCAAAAGAGTGCAATAGTGCCTTCAAAAAACTGAAACGTGATTAGACTACAACGCTTCTTTGTTACATTAGCTGAATCAGAGAGAGAATTAGTGATCTATACCAATGCTTCTCACTCAGACTTAGACTATATGTTTATGCATGAAGGCAGGTTTGTAGCTTATACTTCAAGGTAACTCTAAATCATGAAAGAAATCATCCAATTCATGATCTTGAGGTAATAGCATTTTTGTTTGTCTTTAAGATTTCGAGGCATTACCTGTACAATGAGGAGTCCATAATATTTTCAGATCATAAGAGTTTGAAATATTTGTTTACTTATAGTGAATTGAACAAAAGGCAACATAGATGCCTTGAGTTTCTCAAGGACTATGACTTCACTCTGAAGTATCATCCAGGCATGGCAAATTTGGTTGCAGGTGCTTTGACCAAGAGAAGAACATGTAGAGAAAATGTAGCTACTGCTAGAGCTTTTTAGTTTCGTCTTTTAAAGAAAGCATTAGTGATGATGATGTGAAAGTCAAGTTGACATATCCTCAACTGTGAAAGATAGTTCCAGAACTACAAATCTATCTTCTGTACTCAAATTAAAGCCGAGCCATTAATTATTCTGCAGGTGGTTCATTGTCAAAAAGCATATTAAGACTATTTTATGCGTCAAAGGTTGGCAACTAGGCTCAATCATCCTCATTAGTCAGTTTCCAATTATGGTGCGATAAGCTTTAAGGATAGATTATGGATTCCAGCTCAGGATCAATTGAGGCAGGATTTGCTACGATATTCTCATAGATCTATTTATTCTATTCATTTAAGTAACAATAAGATGTATCGTATTGGGAAGCATATTTATCGGTGGCCTATGATGAAAGACGATATTGTTGAGTTCGTAAATAGATGAGAGATTTGTCAGCAAGTTAAGGCTGAGCATTATAAACCTGGAGGGTTATTACATTCTCTGCCAATTCGTTATGGAAATGTGAGTATATATATCAAATGATTTTATTTTTGGTCTACCTCTCAATCAATGTAAGTATGATACAATTTGGGTAGTAGTTAATAGATTGACAAAGTCTGCACATTTATTGCCTATTTGCATGCAGGATCTTTTGACATATAATGTGAGATATATGTGCATGAGGTGTTGACGTTTCATGGAATTTTATTGTCGATTACTTTAGATACATATATGATATTCAGGTCTAGATTGTGATTATGGAAACAACTGGGAGTTGTTCTACATCTCAAAACCATATATCATCGTCAGACTAATGGGCAAATTGAGCGTCTGATTTTGGTTCTAGACGGCATGCTTGGAGATTTGTGTAGGCGTTTGATGACAATTGGGAGAAATACATTCCATTGTAGGAGTTTTCTTATAATAATAGCTATCAAGTTAGTATTGAAATGACTCGTTTTGAAGATCGAGTATCAGATGGTTCTTTACAAAGCTTCTACTACATAATGAATCACAACACGAGGACATTAGTGGATGTCGCATCAAATGGTTCTCTACCAACCAAGGATTAAGATTGAGCATTAGATCTTTTAGATCATCTGTTTTAGAATTTTACAGCAGGAACTCATTCCACAGTGAGAAAGCTAGCATGAGTATATGAAATTGAATCACAAGTAGCGATCATGACACAACTATCCAACTTGAGTAGTCAGATGGCGAAGCTACCAAAGAGACAATCAAGTCAACAAGTGTAAGAAATACAACAACCCGTTAATCACCAAGCAATGGTGGTTCATTCAATAGACATGCAATAAGGAATAGAGTTTGAAAATGTCAACTTCATGAACAACCAGAACTATAGGAACAACTTTAGGCTGAGAGGAATGTCTCTTCCAATATATTATCAAGGATACAACAACCTGAGCTTCTAATATGGAAATCCTTATATTGCACTAAAAATACCTCTAAGTTTGGATCAAAAAGTCTAATAAGGGAAGCTAGGCCAAAACAAAGAAACGACTTCATTGAAGTCAATCGAAAGATTCTTGCAAGCCATTGACATCATCAATAGGGAATGCCATGAGAGGAATGAGAAAGAGATGGAAAATCAGAAGCAAACTATTAAGAGGATGGTGATGAAAGAACACAATCCATCAAGAACCTTGAGAAATAGATTGGTCAGCTAGCCATTGCTTTAAAGTCTATGAAGGAATGACAATTTCCAAGTAATACTATCACTTATCCTAAGGAGAATATTAGTGTCATTCACATGATAAGCATTACGACAACGAATGAGCCGATGTAAGTGCAAGTGATGTAGAAGCTAGAAAGAGTCAACACTTCATCCATGAGAAAATTTAGAAAGTTTGATGATATTCATGAAAATTTAATAGAAGTGAGGCAAGATGAACTCGAAGGATTCAAGCTGTTGGGTTTTGGGGTTCATGCGCAGCGGAGATTACAAAACAATTTTGACAAAACCCTATACCGGTAGTCCACACACGAATGGCGACCGAGATTCGAAGTGCTAGCTTCGAGAGAATACCAAACCTTTTGTTTCTCTCCAAAACGATCCAGAGCATACCAAAAACCCTAAGTCGGTTCTAAAACGAAAATAGAGTTTCGGCCTTTTAATCTTTCGTACCTGTGTTCTAACTTAAAGCGTCTATTTATACAACCCTCGTATATAGACGGTTAAGTAAATTACACATATACCCTTACTTAAAGAAGTATAAGTGTAATACACCACAAGGACGTTTCTGTCATGAATTTTATCACATAAAACTCATTTTTTCTAATCATCTTAAAATCTCGCAAAACCATTCTTAGTTAGCGACCCAATAGGCTCATACAACGTTGGCAGTGTACCAAAACACATTTTGGTATACAAGTCATAAGCAGTCTCTAGCAAGACATTATGACTACCCAAGTTGTACGAATATCAAATCGATACAACCTAATCAATAGTGTATATAACATCCTTTTGTCACACGATATCCTTTTGATCAAACATAAGGCATGGAATTGTCATCCAACATGTTCAATCGTACTAGTCTCGATCTCTAGGTAGACTGGAAAACATCCAAGTGACATTGATCAATATCAATTCACTTAGACTAGGCCTTTTAACAGTCTAACACATCGAGGGATCCACTAGATATCTCTCTTTATATGAGAGGGACAAATTCTATCTTGATTACACAACTTCATCACATTGCTCACACGGTAACCAATCACAACCTTTATAATCGTCTGGTTAAAGACAACGTTTGATAGTGTCAAATCACTATGTTCCTAATGTCGAAGTCTCTGGTAATCTCAAGTCAGAGGATTGAAAAATATACCTATCATGAGAAACAACTATGACTTAATTCATGTGATGTTCTCATAGCTGGTCAGTCCAGTACTTTGTTCCCTAACAAGTACTCGTGATCTTGATTCGTATCCATATACGTATAATCATCATATGATCATCAATCAAGACTCACACTAGTCTTAATTCATTATAGTTCCCAGTATAATGATCGACTAGGGACATTGATGATATTTTTGTAAATACCCATGGATCTTATTATAATGTAAACATGCAAATTAATTATAATAAACAACAAATGAAATCCTCTATTTTATTAACTAAAAGTATTCATAAAGATAGTTAATGGATTGAACTAGGGCACATGCCCGAACACAAGCAACAAAGGATCAATGCCTTGAAGAATAACAAGAATGGAAAAAAACAATGGAGAGTTAAACAACAAGATGAAGGACCTTTTGACAAAGCTCAAAAAGGAAATAACATGAAGGTTTTTCCAAATAAGTCGAAACCGAAACTCAAGTTCACACTAAGACTTCAACCAATCAAGAGGAGAGATCCTGGAGATATATGCATATCATTAAACATTAATGGGCACCAATTTAGAAACATTTTATGTGACAAATGAGCCTCAACCAATGTAACGCCTATAAAGGACATGTTAAAAGTAGATTTGAAGATCAATTGTCACGATACAACGGACTTGCAAGTATTTGATGGTAATTAAGTACCAACAATACAGAGAGTCTTGAATGTGCATGTAAAAGTGAGGAGATTCAGATTTATCACTAATTTTGAGATTATGAATCATGTTATAGGTGATGATGTGTCTACGATACTTGGGCAGCCATTCTTGAACACTACCAATGCGGTCTTGAACACGAGGAAGAAAATGATCACAATGAGTATCGAGGAGGATGAAGATAGCGAGAAGATTGTCTTCGTTGAAGGGCAAGAAGTACAATTGGTTTCAGGAAATAATCTGATGACGCACTTTCGGCTGGAACCGGAGTCAAGCACCGTATATAGTACACCTTGATACACGCACACTAATAAATGTAGGTACATGGTACAGATTGACTAAGTCTTGCTCAAAGTAGTTACTATAGCAATATTTCTAAATTTAAAAGTAAACCTTATCCTAATATTCATTTTAAGTTATAATTGTTTTTAGAAATATTTGCTCTAATCTCGATAGTGATCGTACAAGTTTTCATCGTGATAACACAACGCGTGAAATTGATGAAATAGGTAGCGTTAATTTCACGTTACGTTATAATTCTTTTTTTAGAAATATTTCTAATTTTAAATCTAACTCTCTTAAAAACGTAAATAGAAACTATTTTCCCTAATAGATGCTTTTTAGGTAAAATACTTTTTGATACATATTGTTGCGCAGCTGTCAGGTTTCTTTCATTGCAAGTCTACTGATGCAGCAAGAAATTTACCAATTGCTCGCTACAAAAAATAGATATACTTTTCTTACAATTCGTTGATTCCGCGAATATCGAATTGAAGAAATACATTTCTAACTTGTGATCGAACACATAAAGTTTAAGAAACCAAAACAAACAAAGAGACACACTCTCTCAAAACCTAATTTTCATTAATCAATAATCCATAATCAATCTACCTAATAAAATATGACCAACCTTTGTATATAGACTTTATTATGAAATAACTTAGAATCCAACATAAACTCCAACTTCTATAAACTCCTCTACTACAAATAAATACAAGTTAATCTAATTATGACTTCAACTTTGACATAAACTCTAACAATTTTATCTAATAAATAAGAAATCCTAATCTAACACAAACCCGGACTTGCATCATTCTCTCCCGGTTGAGAAAAATTCCCACTCGAATTTGATACCCGAATCGTTCTCCTGCACATTACATCTATGGTCTTCAACTTCATTATTCTCCCACTGTTAGAAAAAGTTCGTCTTCGAGTTTTAGTCTTCTCCTTTGTCTTGTGGCCTTTAATAACAAAATCTTAAATGATAGCCAACTCTTCCTCAAAACAATTTCCATAAATTTACCATCACTTGATGGAACATGTATCTTTAGAACATTGCTTGAGACTTCAATTGACAAATCAAAGTTTTCAACGGAAGCACCACCGTAAGAGTCTTGAAAAACGTCAATAACTAACTCATCATCCATGTCATCAGTTAAGGAACAAAAGTGTTTAGTCGTCATAAACATTAGTTTTATCTCCATAACTTTCTTGACTGGGTAGTTGTCGACGACACCATCAACAACCACCTCTTCAAGCACCCGAGAGCTTTTAGAATGAGAAATCACCTCAATGACAAAGCGTCATCTGCAAACACTAGCTTGTCTTCTGCAAAGTCGTGCCCATCACTGTCAAACTTTGGCACCTCGTCATAGTTGTCGAAGTAGTTCTCGAAGAAGATCGGGTCCACATTGTCGTCACTGTAAGAAAAATAAATCCATCTTCTACTTTCTCGGTGACAAACTCGTCGTCAAAACTAGAATATTCATTTTCTTGCTCGAGCCTCTCAATAGGCACTTTGTTCTCAAACCATCATTAACGTCGTTAACAAGGTTGTTAAGGTTGCTTTTGCTGCTACAACTATTGCGTTTGATTCTGATGTAATTGTTTTACTTGAAGTGCAAGATTTTCAATTGAAGTCATTAGTTGATTGACACATGTCAAACGTGTGCAATAAGTTCATGTATATCTTTATTATTTCTAGTAGTGGTAAGAGGGATCATCTCTACAGAGATTTAGCAAACTTCTTGAGGAAAAAGGTTTTTTAAATAGTTATTATTATTTTTTAATTAATTAAAATGCAAATTAAAAACCACTTAATAAACTATAATAATCAACTAAACTTATTAAACTAATTTCATTAACACAACTCAAATTCACTAATATTCAAATAAATTCAATTCAATATAAAATAAACATTTAAATAAACATAAGAACAATGAAACCTTAATCCATTTTGCATCCAAACATATTGCTTAAATCATAGTCATAAGCATACTTTAATCTTTTTATAAAGCATTATAGATCATTAAACTCAAATCATAAGTAAGTAGGTAGCCCTTATCAAGTCATTAGTTTTCCTTATATCAACGAAAAAAACCACATTCTAATTTATTGAATTAATCCTTCGAAAGCTGAAAGAAATTAACTCTAATTTAGGCAATAAAATTGCATTATGTTCCACGAAAACTTCGAACTACTAAGCCTAATACCTTCTGAATGCCACTTCATTATTAAACTTAGATCTCATTCCACCTAAGATATCTAAATGGTAAAAGACCTTTCAAACAATCTTAATTACTACTTTAAAATATATATTGAATCCAAATATCACAGTACACATTATAGACTATGCATGCAATATAAAGCTTCTTGATTATAATTCGCAAATAATAATCTATTAAATCATTGAATTTAAAAATAAAATTAGTTTAAAACATTAAGTATGAAATCATCTTATTATGACTACATCATCACAAATTGATCAAGTTCATGTTTAGACTTTATTTAGATTAATAAACTAATCACTTTCATAATAAACATCGCAATAAAGTAAATATAAGACATAGATAAACACATCTCGAATAAATACTTTGAATCTTCAAATCGTCTCATAAAGCAATGAACAATAAATGTAAAAACTAAATAAATATGAACACTAAACTATAGCTCCAAGAGCAATGAAATATTGATCTAAGTACTAAGGAGCAATTGATTTCTTAGCCTTAAGGTCATATATATAGTATTATAGGTAGTACATATCTCAAACTAACTCAAACTAATCGTAGTTATCTAATATTCTCGAAATCGAACCCATCGATTTGTCACCGATTCCACTTATAACTCAAATCATTGGTTAAATCCTTAGAAAAATGCATTTGTACTCCACCGATTTGTCTGGAGATTTATTTGTAAATCATGAATCGCTGCCAAATTGTTAACAATGATTTATGGTTGATTCTTAATTTGTTGGTGATTCGTTGTACATTTCTTCTACTTGATTAAATCCTTCATTTTCTTTCATTTTTCATCCATTTCTTCATATATTTTAATTATTACCTAAAATAACCAAAATAAAAGAAAACCCAGTGTAATATACCCTTTTACATCTAAAATTACCTTAAAATATACTACAAACACTATTTAATTATTGACTTATCATCAAACAATTGGGAGTTAGTTCATATTCAGCCGATTTAGTCGTCACGGGCTAAAAGTACTCGAGAGTTCTTTGCTCAAAAGGCAGGGAATAAGGGTTTTAGAGTTGGTTCATCTTTTTCTACTATACCGACTCAGTCAATTTCTACTAGTACTAATATGTTAGTGCGCATGTACCTTTAGTCTCGCAACCTTTAGTGGTGAAACCACCTTTACCACCACCAAGTCAATCTGAAGGAAGATACAGAGGCATAGGTCAAGCTGGTTCTGGGCCAGGGCATTATGGGTAAGTTCCTATGGCTAGTGGCATGTCTCATAGGCCTAATGTCATATGTTATTAGTGTGGTCAGCCAAGGCACATTCAGATTAATTGTCCTACGCTTTCAGCTTCTTTAGTGGGTACTGCTATGCAAATTGTTGATCAATCTCATGAAATGGAAGAGGCAGATCATGAGGCTACTCGGATATTAGTGGAAGATATGTTAAATATTTGTTGTCGAGATATGCATGTTCTTATTGATGTTGGTTCTACAATTTCTTTTATTTTAGGTGCAATGGTTGATGAGTTGAAATCAAAACATGTTAGAGTGAGTAAATTATTAATTTTGAGTATAACAATGAGACAGTTTCTCCTAATTTGGTATGAAAAAGATGTGTTGTCAAAATTGGGGAGAATAAGCTTCCAATTGATCTGAAGGTTATGAGGTTTTTGGAATACGATGTATTGTAAGAATGGATTGGTTAGCAATGTATCATGCCAGTATTAATTGTTTCCACAAATGGGTAACCTTTTCGATTTCCAGCCTTTCTGAGATTTTACTCTATAAAGGCTACAATCCTTCACGACTTGCAACTCATGGAAGGGAAACTACTCCTCGAGGTTTGAAGGTGATGGCAGGGTTTGTAGCTTTTAGTGAGCTGGTTAGGAACTTAAAATTAGTGAGATACCAGTGATTTATGAATTTTTGAAAGTTTTCTATCTGACATGCCTAGACTTTCACGACAACATGTCATTGACTTTATCATTGATCTTATTCCCAGGTCCCAAACTATATCTATTCCTCCATACCATATATCATCGAAGGAATTGCGTGAGTCGCAGATTCAACTTGAGGATATTGTCCAAAAAGTTTTTATCCATCCTAGTATGTCACCGTGGGGAGCACCGATTCTTTTTGTGAAGAAGATAGACAAAACCCTATGTATGTGCATTGATTATTGACAACTCAATTGAGTGACTATCAGGAACAAATATCCATTGCACATGATTGATGACATATTTGATCAGTTGAAGGGTGTTAGGTATTTCTCGAAGGGTTATTTATAGTCTGGTTAATATCAGCTAAGAATTTGGGATAAGAATATCCCGAAAACATATTTAAGTACTCGGTAAGGGCACTTCGAGTTCATAGTGATGCCTTTTGGGCTAACTTATGCTCCTACTACGTTCATGTACTTAATCCATATGGTGTTCTAATACTATCTTAACCAGTTCATCATCATTTTTATCAATGATATTTTTATCTATTCGAAGACCCAGGAAGAGCATTCAAACCATTTCATAGTTACATTGCGGACATAGAAAGATAATCAGTTGTATGCCAAGTTTAGTAAGTGCAAATTCTGGGCTTTAGAGGTTAAATCTCCCGAACATTTATTAATGCTAAGGGCATATCTATTGAACCAAAAGGTTGAGGCAATCCAGGATTGGCCTACTCCTACCACAATGTCAAAGGTACGTAGCTTTATGGGGTTAACGGGTTATTTCATGTGATTTGTTGTAGGTTTCTCCCGTATCACTTCGCCACTTACTCGGCTAACACTGAAAGATGTTGAGTTTGATTTGTCAAAAGAGTGCAAAAGTGCCTTTAAAAAATTGAAACGTGATTAAACTACAACGCTTATTATTACATTAGCTGAATCAGATAGAGAATTAGTGATTTATACCGATGCTTCTCATTTAGACTTAGACTATGTGCTTATGCCGGAAGGTAGGTTTGTAGCTTATACTTCAAGGCAACTCTAAATCTTGAAAGAAATCATCCAACTCATGATCTTTAGCTAATAGCAGTTTTGTTTGCCTTGAAGATTTAGAGGCATTACCTGTACAACGAGAAGTCCACATTATTTTCAGATCATAAGAGTCTAAAATCTTTGTTTACTCATAGTGAATTAAACAAAAGGCAACATAGATGCCTTGAGTTTCTCAAGGACTATGAATTCACTTTAGAATACCAACCAGGCAAGGCAAATTTAGCTGTAAGTGCTTTAAGCAAGAGAAGATCATGAAAAGAAAATGTACTTACTACTAGAGCTTCTCAGTTTTGTCTTTTAGAGAAAAGATTAGCGATGATGATTCATGAGATTCCAACAAACACATGCTCAATTATGAGAGATAGTTCCAGAGCTAAAGCTCATGATCAACTGAGGTAAGAGTTGCTACGAGATTCTCATTGATCTATTTATTCTATTCATCCGGGTAACAATAAGATGTATCATAATGGAAAGCGTATTTATTGGTGGCCTAGGATGAAGACTGATATTGTTGAGTCTATAAAGAGTTGAGAGATTTGGCAGCAAGTTAAGGCTGAGCATTATAAACCTGGAGGGTTGTTGCATTCTCCGCCAATTCTTTTATGGAAATGTAAGTATTTATTGATGGATTTAATATTTTGTCTACCTCTTAATTAGCATAAGCAAGATACAATTTGGGTTGTATTTGATAGATTGACGAAGTCTGCACATTTTTTGCCTATTTCCATGCAGGATCTTTTAACATATAATGTTAGATATATGTGCATGAGGTGTCGACATTTCATAGAGTTTTATTATCGATTACTTTGGATAAAGATCTGGGATTCAAGTCCAGATTATGATTATGAAGACAACTGGGAACTGTTCTCCATTTCAAAATGATATATCATCATTAGACTAATAGTCAAATTGAACGTCTGATTTTGGTTCTAAAGGACATAATTAGAGCTTGTGTCTAGGTGTTTGATGAAAATTGGGATAAATACATTCCATTGTACGAGCTTTCTTATGATAATAGCTATCAAGCTAGTATTGAAATGACTCATTTTGAAGATTGAGTATCTAATGGTTCTCTACAAATCTTCTACTATAGAATAAATCACAGCACGAGGACATTAGTAGATGTTGCATCAGATGGTTCTCTACCAACCAAGGATGAAGATTGAGCATTAGATCTTTAAGATCTTATGTTTCAGAATTTTACAGTAGGAACTCGTTCCATAGTGAGAAAGCTAGTAAGAGTATATGAAATTGATTCACAAGCAGCGATCATGACATAACTATCCAGCTTGAGTAGTCAGATGGCGAAGCTACAAATGCGACAATCAAGTTCACAAGTTTAAGAAATACAACAACCCGCTAATCACCAAGTAATGGTGGTTAATTCATTAGTCATGCGATAAGGAATGGAGTTTGAGGATGTCAACTTCATGACCAACCAAAACTATGGAAACAACTAATGGCACCTCCAAGATATTATCAAGGATACAACAACCCAAACTTCTAATATGAAAACCCTGATAATGCACTAAAACCACCTCCAAGTTTTGATCAAAAAGTCCAATAAAGAAAGCTAGGCCAAAGCAAATAAACAACTTCATTGAAGTCAATTAAAAGATTCTGGCAAGCCAATGACATCAACAATAGGGAATGACATGAGAGGAATGAGATATAGATGGGAAATTTGAAGCAAACTATTAAAAGGATGGTGATGAATGAACACAATCCATTAAGAACCTTGAGAGACAAATTGGTCAACTAGCCATTGCTTTAAATTCTTGGAAGGAAGGACAATTTCCAAGTAACACTATCTCCTATCCTAAAGAGAATTTTATTGTCATTCACATAATGAGCATTGTGACAACGAATGAGCCAATGCAAGAGCAAGTGATGTACAATCCAAAAAGAGTCAACACTTCAACCATGAGAAAATTGAGAAAATCTTATGATATTCATGAAAATTAACCAAAAGCGAGGCAAGATGAAGTTGAAGGACTCAAGCAACAAAGGATCAATGGCTTGAAGAATAACAAAAGGGAAAAAAATAATAGAGAGTTAAACAACAAGATGAAGGAAATTTTGACAAAGCTCAAAAAGGAAATAACATGAAGGTTTTTTTGAAGAAGTTGAAACTGAAATTCAAGTTCACACCAAGACTTCAACCAATTAAGAGGAGAGATCCTGGAGATATATGCATATCATTAAGCATTCATGGGCACCGATTTAGAAATATCTTATGTGACATATGAACCTTAGCCAATGTAATGCCTATAAAGGACATGTTACAAGCATATTTGTAGATTAATTGTCCCGATACAACGGACTTGCAAGTAGTTAATGGTAATTTAGTACCAACAATATGGAGAGTCTTGAATGTGCGTGCGAAAGTGGGGAGATTCATATTTATCACTAATTTTGAGATTATGAATCATATTATAGGTGTTGATGTGTCTACGATACTTGGGCATTCATTCTTAAGCACTACCAATGCGGTCTTGCACACGAGGAAGGAAATGATCACAATGAGTATCGAGGAGGATGAAGATAGCGAGAAGATTGTCTTTGTTTAATGGCAATAAGTACATCCAAATAGGAGAGATATCATTATCTCCGACCTACAAATGGAGCATCTCGATTTATACTCTAAACGAACGAAAAGGCTCTAATGACATTAAACAAAATGCAACCGGGAGGCACCTAAGGGTTTTTAATTTCAATTTTTGAATTTTAACTATTTATTTACTTTGTTTAGTTAGAACAATCCAAACGTTTAAGTAGTTTCCTAAATTTTGAGAGTTTTGTGTTGAATGTGTAGGAAGGACCATTTGCCGAGTTAAAGTTCATCTGAATGGATGAATCTCAACAAGCTCAACAAAAAGTATAAACAAGAGCAATGGAGTTAGATTGGTAAAGGTCAGGTACATTGACAAATCACATGTAAATTTTTATAGAATTTTTACATATACAAGATATTTCACGTTGTCACGACGCCTTGTGGAGTAATATACGGAGCCAGAGGACTGGCAATAGGGATTTAATGAGAAATTTAGAATTTATTGAGACAGATTGGTTGACGCTTTGTTTATACACACACGATGCCATGAGCTAAAAGAGGCGGTGTGAGGACGACGCCAAACTATAAGCAAAATTGTTCATAGTAGGCTCGACGCCGTGGCCACGTTGTGGCGGCGTCGTACCCTATAAGCGACAACGTCAGTGTCGAGGAGAGGGTTTTAAACCCCTTTTAACCCAAATTTTCGTACTTGAACTGTAGTCCATATACCATGAACAAAGCGTGCATCCTTCTAGAACCCAAGGTTTAGCAATATTAAGTGAGAAAAGAATAGTCCTAGTGATCAAGAGTGAAAAGAGAAGTTACATTGTTGATTTGCACAAGGAGGAGAGCTAGAGCAATGATTTTTAGAAGTGAAGTCAAGAGAGCAATATGGTTTTTAATTTGTGAGCAAAGTGAGAGGGCTTTGATCGATAGAGGATTGGAGAAATAATCTACACCAGAAAGTAGTTTGACATTAAGGTAAATTTACAATTTCATTAGTTATGCGTTGAAGTTTTTGGATATTATATATGAAATTTAATGAATAGTGGAAATTAGGTTTGTAGTTATGAATTTAAAGTTGTATGGATTTAGAGTATTAATATGGCTTATGGTAAATTAGTATATGTCTTTGAATTAATTTGGCATGTGAATGATAATTTTTATTTTAGGTAATTTGAAGATTCATGTTGAATTGTTATGTTGTGTGCATTTTATTGAGATAATGGCAAGAATAAGGATGCACATAAGTCAAGTTAGTGAACCAATGGCAAATGATAATGAAGAATCATCTTCAAAAAATCCGAATGAGGATGCTTCGAGGCCTTTTAAGTTTAAAATCTACATTAGTAAAGAGGTCAGGGAGAGGTATAAAGCTATTGAAAATAAGGAGTTCATTTGTGAAAGAAGAATAAACATACTGGCCAAGTATGATAAGAGAGTCAATAACTTCATTAGGCAATGTGGTTGGGAACATTTCATGCAAGATTATAGAGAGAATAAGATTTATGGAGTGCGTAAAAATAGTTTATGAGTTTTACGCCAATGCGAAGTTTACAAAGAAAGGTAACACAGTAAAGGTGAGAGGAGTGATGGTCTCCTTTAATGAACATTCAATAAATGACATTTATGGGTTAGAATACTTAAGCATGAATGGAGAACCATAGACCTTCCCGGATGATTTTTATAAGAGACTATATAACCTATATCCTTTTAGAGTCATTGAAAAAACATTAGTTGTCCAAGGACAACAAGGATGGATAATGGGAGCTGAGAATGTGGCGAAACACATTAAGAAGGGGAGTGTGAGGAAAGCTTTTAGAACGTGGAAACATTTTCTGGTTGCTTCATTATACCTAAGCACTCAGCATGGCGAGATTAACAAATCAAGGCGCCTTGTTTGCATGAAATTATAAAGAACGGGAGGATCAATGTTGGGAGATCATTTATAAGAATTTAAGGAGATCATTTATAAGACAACAAGCTTTTGTTTCCAATCCTCATAAACCAAATGTGTTTGAAGGCCGAAGTGAGATTGATACATAATGAAAAATATGATTTAAAGTCCCATACAACAATAGATGAGGATTTTATGCTAAATCTAAAATCACCAAATGGATACAAAGACTCTGAGAATGAGAGATAGAGAGTCGAGAGGGACAAACTAGCCGAGTAGTTAACCAAGGAACAAGAGGATCAAACGACAGTAGCAGTAGTAGCGGAGTTAGCCCAAGAGTTACAGAATGAAGGATATGGATAGGAGGAGGATCATCAACAAGGATTTGCTGAGGGCTACGAGTTTGTAGATTTACTAATAGGAGAGCAAGACTTGGATGGTCTTAACGTTTTTCCACCACCTCCACCACCATAGGCACTGCTACCATCACCTGAGGAGTTGACTCCGCGACATCGGAAGTTGTGGATTGCAGAGATAATGAGACAATGTAGAAAGGATATGGCTCAATATCTTGAAGCCTTGTAGAGATATGAGCAAGATCGACTTAATGGATAGAGAAACTTCATGTTATTTTCAGATCATCAGAGAAACATAGCTAGATATGATAGGAGCAAGATATTGAGACTTATTAATAGGTTTATTAGCTTTTCTGCAGCACCGAACTACATGTTTGGTCTTGATATGGTGCGGAGCAGAAGAGTGGAGCGTCTTTTAACATTATTTTTGTTGGGTGATGCATAGTCCTAAAGTCTGAGTCTTAAGATTTTCTAGACTTTGGGAGATGAAAGATCTATATAAAAGGTAAAACAAATTTCACGGAAGATCTATATACAAGGTTAGGTAATAGAGATGGCGAAAAAAAAATATAGGCTTAGCCAAATTAAGAGATAAAAGAACCGAGACCTAATTCATGTAAGATGTATTAAGGATAAGAATCAAAATGTTATAATGTGCGTGAATGATATTAAAGAGAAATGGAGAAGTTACTTTGATAGTTTATTTAATGATGGCCAAGTTGATATTATAGCAGATGAAAACTCACACCAAGAAAGAAATGTAAATTATACACCCAATATTAGAATTCTAGAAGTTAAAGTGGCATTGAAAAGGAAAATGAGGAAAGCATGTGGCCCAGATGAAATACCAATAGAGGTTTGGAAATGCTTAGAAGAAATTGGACTAACTTAGTTAACAAAAATTTTCAACAAAATTTTAAAATCAAAACGGATGCCAATGGATTGGAGAAGAAGCACGCTTGTGTCAATTTTCAAAAATAAAAGAGACATTAAAGTTGTTTAAACTACGGGAGAATTAAACAATTTAAACTTATGACTCACACTATGAAACATTAGAGAGGATAATTGATAATAAGCTAAGGAGATAAACAATAATATTAGAGAACCAATTTGGTTTCATGCCCGGGAGGTCGATTATGGAGGCAATTTTCCTTGTAAGAATATTGTTGAAAAAATATATAGAAAAGAAAAAAGACCTTCATATGGTATTTGTAGTTTTAGAAAAAACATATGATAGGGTCCCTAGAGATGTTCTTTTGTGGGTTTTAAAAAGAAATGGAGTGCATGTCAGATACATAGACAATATTAAGGATATGTATGATGGAGTAGGAACGAGTTTAATGACATTCGGACAAGCTACAAAAGAATTTTCCATTACGATAGACCTACATCAAGGATCGACTTTAAGCCCATATATTTACTTTAGTTATGGATGAACTAACTAGATATATTCAAGAGTATATACCTTGATGTATGTTATTTGCAGATGATATTGTCTTAGTGGATGAAAAAAAAGATGGATTGAATAGGAAGTTAGAACTCTTGAGGAATACATTAGAATCTAAAGGCTTTAAGTTGAGTAGGACGAAGACCAAATACATGCACTATGAGTTTAGAAATACTCGACATCGAGATGATGGAGTGGTAAAATTAGGGGAAGTAGAAGTTTCCAAGGTGAACCACTTTAGATACCTAAGATCAATAATACAAAATGATGGTAATATTGAGAATGATGTCACACGTAGAAATCGAGCTGAATGAAAGAAAAGGCAGAGTGCAACAGAGGTAATTTGTGATCGAAATGTTTCTACTAAGTTAAAAGAAAAACTTAATAGGACCGCAATTAACTAGCTATGTTTTATGAAATTAGATGTTAGGCGGTAAAACCACAACAATTACATAAAATGAACGTAGCATAAATGTAGATGCTTAGGTGGATGTGTGGTAAAACTCGTGAAGATAAAATAAGAAATGTAGAAATTCAAAGACAAGTATGAGTAGCACCAGTGATACAAAGATTAGGGAAGGGCGATTGTTGTAGTTTAGTCACCTGCAAAAATGACCTACAAATGCCCCCACTAAAAAACTCGATTCAATAAAAATCATAGAAATTCGATGAGTTAGGGGTAGACCAAAGTTAACATGGGATGCATTAATTAGGAGGGATTTGAATGGCCTAGAAAGCTCACCATCAATTGCCCTAGATCAAGCACAATAGAAAAGTTTGATCCATGTAGTTGACCCCAATTAATATGGGACTGAGGATATGTTGTTGTTGTTGTTGTTGTTAGGGAGATGAACGATACATTCGTACTGATTATTTTCACATTTGGGATATTTGTGTCACTTTAGTAGTTGTTTACATTTAATGTTTATGCATTTTCATATTTAAATCTTAAATTATATTATATATGTTTGTGTGTTTAGTGTTTTTATATTTTAGACTTATTATTTAACCTTGAAGATAATGTTTGGTTTAAGTTTGAGGGCATCAACACTATTGGAAGTTGTAAGAAAGGATGAAACAAGGATAACCATTGCAGGTATGATCTAAAAATTTTATTTTTGAAGTAGTTAAAGAGGAAAGAATGGTAGTATATCTATTTTATTTACTTATTATTTAAATGCGTATAGTATTATATAGTAGATTATGTATAGTAATTTGTAATGGATAAGTAATGCATTTACAAAGTTCATGCCTTTAATTGAGGATGAGTAAGAAAACAAGTATCTTGTTGATATGAAACTCAAGAGTGTGTTATCATTTTTGAAGAAAATAAGAATTGTAGCGAACGATGGTTTAAAATTTCATGATTAGAAACCTAGAATTAGGGAAGACCATGAACTTGAAACAAAAGCAAAAAGATTACCAGAACACTTCTTGTGGAAAAAGAGAGATCTCTTAGAATTCTATAATAAGTATGAATCTTACTTGAATACAAAGTAAATAAAGAGTTAGTACCAAAAGGGGAAGATATAGTCATAGTTTTTAAATGAAAAGTTGTAGTTAAACTTACTTGATAAAGTGAAAGTGAGAAGTGCTAACAAGAGTTTTAAAACTAAAAAAAAAATAGAAAGTCTCACAAGTTCTACAAGAAATGGTGTCAAACTTGATGGTTGAAAAAGTAAGAAAAAACCAAATTCATAGGAAAATGAGCAAGGACCGTACATGACGCGCGCCAAATGCGTTAACAAAATAAAATTCCTAAACCAACTATTTTGTAGAATAGTGGCAAATGGTCGATCCCACAGAGATTTGTGGTATTTTTAAGGTTAAAAACAACGAAAAAAAAGATCGGGGGTTTTAAAATAAATTAATTTAACTAACTAATCTAACTAAACTAAATAAATAAAATAACTAAAATAACTTTCAAAACAATTAATTAATTACCAAGGTAACACCTAGGTCTACAGTTCCACAAATCAGGATCAAGATTTAATGGCGCATCATGGTCTTCAATCCTTCCCAAAAAAGTTATTAATTTAAGTTCTCCTAGATTAGCTATAGAAAATCAACATCCGTCAGAATTCCTCATTACCATAATCTCGATTGTTAGGACATTCGCCACTAAATACTTCCCTAATTAATGCATAACCCTAACCATCCACCAATCGGGTTTAACATACTAATCGCAGTAATATGGGTCTGTGGGAACACTAATCCTAAATAAATTGATCGCATTCGATTCCGATTTAACCTAAATTCAATTGTCGCACACTCAAGAATCGAAAGGGTTTTACAGCAAACGGGTGAATGTTCGTCACTTTATTGATCCAAAAGTACAATTATACGGATATTATCAGTCCAAATAACTATAAGTTGTCCACCTAAAAGTATGCACTGGCTACATACATGTCCTAGATCTAAACCATATTCCTTAAAATCAACAACAATGAAATAGGAGAAATTAAATCAAATTAAAAAATAAAATAAAAGATCTCACATAATATGTCATGAATCCATAATCCCGACTTATTTCCTCGCCGACATATGTAAGGTTTGATTAGCCGACATGATGTCGAGAGAAGTCGATGCTAAAAAAATTAATATTTGGTGTTCCTAATATACTAAACTACTTAAAATTGGTCCCGAGATGTGAGATAAACTAATTTGTGGGTTGGTCTTGTAACATGTGCGCCGAGGAGCATCTGGTGGTTGCTGGGCATTTTCTCCAGTGCCTGGGACATGTGTCAACAGCCGATCGGGCAAGCTGCTGGAACCAACTGACGTGGCAGCTTCTGATTGATGGAAGAAGCTGCTGGTGACGCTATGTGTGCATGATGGCTCGACAAGTGGCGGTTGGGACCGGGTGAAGAAACTCACAAAAAGTTGTGCGAAAACGTGGTAAAGTGCACCAGTACAGATCTCGAGGATCATCTGAGAGTTGTTGTTGTGAGGAACTTGAAATTGTTCTTTGTGAGGACGAGCAGGACCAATAGAGAAGCGACGCGTGGCGCTGGTGTGAAGAGAAAATTTGTGGAAGAAACGAATAACTTCTGGGAGAGTGTGGAAACATGCATCCCGAGGCATAATCAACTGTCTCTGGTACGTTCTGTACATGAATGTGTGCCTCAGCTGCGTCACTTGATCGTTCCACTACACCCAATCAGCCGTGCAATGCGTGTCTCGAGGCATATCCTCAAGTAACTATTCACTGCATATAAATACTTCATTTTGAGTACTTTTTCACCCCGATTCAACTGCGCACTCCGTTTCACCTAAAAATGACCAATAAATATAATTAAATATATATTTTAGAGACTTTCTATATTTAAATATATTAATATAAAATACTAAATATATGTAAATACCGACTTATCAAATATCCTAAACTTAAGACTTTGCCCGTCCCGAGCAAAGGTGGAGATGACAACACAAACTAAACTAGACTCCTAATATAGTAATGCACTGACTCAACTAATCCTATACTCGACTCAAATTCATGGAGTTCCTTTGATTTACATAGCCACCAAATTAATAAGCAACTCAAGAAATTTCGGAGTTATGACATGTCAAGACTCGCAACCCAAACACAATTAAGATCATACTTTGAAGACATAGATTCAGTCAAAACAAAAGTCGTCAACTACTCACGAGTTTTCTTGGTATATACATTCAAGCTCGCAAGTTTAAAAATCTCACTTAATCAAGTGAAAGCACTCAAGCTAAATATTTTATTTGAGGAGTTTCACAACTTCCGCCTCTATTCAATTTATATTCTCTATTTTTTCTCATTTTTTCCCAATTTTTTTTCAACAAATACGGTCCCTGCTCCATTTCCTATGGACCGATTTTCTCACTTTTTCCCACCATAGGTTTCCCTGCTCCTTTTCCTGTGGAAACTTGTCGGACTCTCTATATTAAGAAAACTCATGTTAGCCTTTCTCACTTCTACTATAATCATGCAAATCCCAAATGTGGGTCAAAATATCAATACTTGCATAAGTCTGACCTTCTACTCCCTTTAGTTATCTAGCACAAAGTCCAACCATCAACTAAGTCCCTAATCATGAAATCATAAAAATGTTGAGCTATGGACTCGATTGAGTGTTTCTCCTTATTTTTCCTAAGTTTCAAGTTAAAAAGGTAACTATAATTTACTCATCCACAACCAAAGACATGAACAAAGTTTCGGGTAACTATATATGCAATATAAAAATAAAAAAATAAAAACTATAGTAAATACATGCATGAAAGTGTATTATATCCTAATGAAATGAGATAGAAATATTAAAGGACAAGAAATGAAAGAAATGGAAGAAATGATATAAAACACCACCATTACCATCGATCAATCGCATATAAACCACATAAAAAATAAATGATTTCACATGCGGTCTTTCACAAAGAATTAAACCAAATCAATCCACAATCTCTAAAACACCCCCAAACTTATTCTGAACCTTGTCCTCAATGTTCAAAACAAGTCAAGGAATCCATCTAACAAAAAGAAAAAGAATAGTGGTGAAGAATAACATGGATAAATAAATAAGAAGATGGTACAAATGCATGCATAAATGAAAGTCTCTAAAAACTAGTGAACGTACAAAATCTCTCATGTCTAGGTAACTAAGGAAACTATGAAAGAGAAATCATAACATGAGCAAGAACTAGTAAACATAGAAGTTAACTCAAATAATTCCTACCAAATCTTGCGAGTCCGAAGTTTTTCAATTAAGGGTGAAATCAACAATATGATGGATTGAAGTCTAAGGTTTTGGATTTACCCAAAAGCCTGCCACTAATGCGGCAACTTAAGTTGGATATGGCCAAACCAAGTCTCAAAACACCTAAAATCCTATAAACATGTTAATTCCTAAAAAAATGTTCATGACTAAATAATATAATCCATAGTCAAACCAACTATTTTGTAGAATAGTAGGCAAAGGGTAGATCCCACAGAGATTGATATTTTTTCTAAGGTTAAAAACAACAAAAAGGAAAAATCAGGGGTTTTAAAATAAATTAATTTAACTAACTAATCTAACTAAACTAAATAAATAAAATAACTAAAATCACTTTCAAAACAACTAATTAATCACCAAGGTAACACCTATGTCTACAGTTCCACAAATCAGGATCAAGATTCAATGGCGCATCATGGTCTTTAATCCTTCCCAAAAAGTTTTAATTTAAGTTCTCCTAGATTAGCTATAGAAAATTGACATTCGTCGGAAATGCTTCATTCCCCTAATCTCGATAGCCAAGACGTCCACCACTAACTACTTCCATGATTAATGCATAACCTTAGACATCCGCCAATCGGGTTTAACATACTAACTGAAGTAATATAGGCCTGTGGGAACACTAATCTTAAATAACTGGATCGTATCCGCTTCCGGATCGCATCCCCTTCCGATTTAACCTAGATTCAATTATTGCACACTCAAGAACAAAAAGGGTTTTACGGCAAATGGGTGAGTGTTCTTACTTTATTGGTCCAAAAGTATAATTACACGATACTATCGGTCCAAATAACTATAGATTGCCCACCTAAAAGCATGCACTGGCCACATACCTAGATCTAAACCATATTCCTTAAAATCAACAACAATGAAATAGGAGAAATTACATCAAATTAAATAATAAAATAAATGATCTCACATTATATGACATGAATCCATAATCCCATCTTGTTTCTCCACCGACCTAGGTAAGGTTTGATTAGCCGGACATGATGTCGAGAGAATTCGATGCTAAAAATATAATAGTTGGTGTTCCTAATATAATAAACTACTAAAAATTAGTCTTGGGAGGTGAGAAATTAATTTTGTGGGTTGGTCTCGTAACATGTGCGTCGAGGAGCATCTGGTGGTTGTTGGGCATTTTCTGCACTGCTTGGGACACCTGTCAACATCCAATTGGGTGAGCTACTAGAACTAGCTGAAGTGGCGACTTCTGATTGGTTGAAGAAGATGTTGGTGACGCTGTGTGTGCATGAGGGCTCGACATGTGGCGGTTGGAACCAGGTGAAGAAACTTGCACAAAGCCATGCGAAGACATGGGAAAGTGCACCAGTACGGATCTCCAGGATCATCCGAGAGTTGCTGCTGTGAGGAACTTGAAATTTTTCTGTATGAGGACGAGTTGGACCAATAGAGAAGCGATGCGTGGCGCTGGTGGCGTATGGAGAGCAGACGCGTGACGCTAGTGTGAAGAGAAAATCACTGGAACAGAAGGCGAACTTCTTGGAGAGTGTAGCAACACGCATATCGAGGCATAATCAACTGTCTCGGGTACGCTGTGTACATGAATGTGTGCCTCAGCTGCATCACTTGATCGTTCCTCTACACCCAATTAGCTGTTCAATACGCGTCTCGATGCATACCCTCAGGTAAATGTTCACTGCATATAAATACTCCATTTTGAGTATTTTTCGCCCTACATTCAACCGCGTACTCCGTTTCACCTGAAAATGTCCAATAAATATAATTAAATATATATTTTAGAGACTTTCTATATGTAAATATATTAATACAAAGTACTAAATATATATATATATATATAAATACTTACTTATCGGTACCACTAAATGAATGAGTTTAAATGAATAAGTATAAGGAGAAAAGAAAGATATATATAGAAATAAAGAAAGGTGGAAGTTATACTAAAACTCTTCAAACAAAAAGATTTAGCTCGAATACAAGTAACTTAGCCGAGTTAAGTTTTTTTTTTCCAACTATATGAAGTCTTATGGACTTTTGAAGTACTAAAATCTACAAAAATAATATGATCTATGCTTATTTGTGAGTTTTTAAGCTTAATGAGAGATTATGAGACTGTACATTTGCTACTTAAGTGTCGATGTGATATAAGCTTGCGAGTAGTGATGGTTTTGGTTGTGAACTAATTTTGAGTTTCGAAATTGAATTATATGTGTTGTTAAAGCTAAGTGTTTTGAAAATATTATTTTTCATAAATAAAAACTCTTGAGTGGATTATTAACTTGAGCTTATTTGAATTGAAGGACACTCTTTGAATTATGTAAATTGAGTAAGGAATATAAGTAGTAGTAATAGTAAGAGTACTTAGTAAAATACATTTTTGCTTGTGACGTCCTAAATTTGAGGGTATTTGATAAAATTAGACTTATATATAGGGTTAGTTTAGCCTAAATATTTAGAGGGTATTTGATAAGTGATTAATTAGACATTTTTGATTAAATGAGGAGAAAAAGCACAAATACACATTTGACGCCATGACATAGAGGCTTGGCGTCGTGGGAAAATCACCGTGTTCCTAAAGCAATCAAGTCAGAGGATCGTGTGCTACTGATCTTGATTCGTATCCCTATACGTATAATCATCATATGATCATCAATCAAGACTCACACTAGTCTTAACTCATTATAGTTCCCAAGATAATGATCGACTAGGGACATTTAGGATATTTCTATAAATACCCATGGATCTTATTATAATGTAAACATGCAAATTAATTATAATAAAAGCAAACAAATGAAATCCTCTATTTTATTAACTAAAACTATTCATAAAGACGCTTAATGGATTGACCTGGGCACATGCCCCAACATCTCCCACTTGCACTGGGGGCCAATCATATATGCATCTAATGCCTAATGGTCTAACATGACCATCATGTTTTGCTTGTGGAAGAGCTTTTGTCAATGGATCCACAACGTTGTCTTCGTGAGGTACTATGCAAATCTTTACGTCTCCCTCTCAATAATTCCTCTAATGAGATGAAAGCGCCCGATGAGTATATGTTTGGATCTGTGATGTGATCTAGGTTCCTTGGCCCGTGCTATTGCCCCGTTATTGTCACAATACAAACAAACAGGGTTAGCAATACTTGGAACCACACCTAGTTCATAAATGAACTTTTGATCCAAACCGCCTCCTTTGCCGTAGATCGGACGCCGCAATATACTCGCACACCATTTGTCATTGAAGATACATCGCCGCAGCTCTGTTTCGAACTTTTCCAGCCTCATACGCACCCCCATTCAAAGTAAACACATATCCGTGATCTGCGATCTAAAATCATCTATATCGCTTTGAAAACTTGCATCCGTGTAACCATTTACAACTAGATCATTTTCAAAACCTCCATAGATCAAAGAACACTTCCTTAGTCCCTTCTTAAGTACTTAAGGATGTTCTTTTTATCACTATCTAGTGACTCTCTCACCCGGATCCGATCCGATATCTCGCTGTAGTGCTCAAAGCATATGATACATCTAAGTCGAGTGCATAACATGGCATACATGATAGATCCAATAGCCGATGCATATGGAATCTTATTCATACGGTCTTCGCTCATCATTTGTCTTAGGACATTGAGTCTTGCTGAGACTTATGCCATGAGACATTGGCAACAATCCTCTTTTAGAGTCTTGCAAACTGAACATATTCAAGACCTTGTCTATCTAAGACTCGACTTAGCATACGATTGATTTCCTTCTTTAGATCTATCCCCATAGATCTTTATCCCTAGGATATAAATGTGCATCTCTAAGTCTTTAATTGAGAAACACTTCCCTAACCAAGACTTGTGACGTGCAAAATCCTAAATTTGAGGGTATTTGATAAGTGATTAATTAGACTTATATATAGGGTTAGTTTAGCGGTATAATTAGACTAAATATCTTAGAATGAATGAACTCTAATTGATGATATTTATGTGTTTTCAGCATACAAGGTTTAAAGGAGTGATTTCATGATTAAATGAGGAGAAAAAGCACAAATACACATTTGACGCCATGACATAGAGGCTTGGCGTCGTGGGAAGAAAGCACAAGGCGTGGGAAGAGAGTGCAAATCGCGGAGAAGGCTTGAAGACCAAGAAGTAGACACAAGAGATGTGACGCAGCGATGGCGTAGTGGGGTTGTACACACAACGCTAGGGCACTACACTAAGGGCGCCAAACCTACTATGAAGAGAAAATCCACACGTAAAGGTCGAAGCTATGGTGACGCTATGACATTACACCGTGGATCACTTACAAACAACGTCGAGAAATTAATTTAGAAAGTTTAAGAGTTCTAGTTCGTTTGGAATTGTTAATTAGAGTTTCTAATTGTATTCTTAGGAGTCTTAGGGGTATAAGTAAGTATTGGAACATGGTAAACATATAGATTATCACCAATTATCATCCAATATCACCACATTACATAGAATAGTATAGTTTTACTTTGTTTTTGAGTATCGAGAAAAGTTTTGGAGGAGAAGACATTGAAGACTCCACTTGTGGTTATTCGGTATTTTTTCTTTGATTTAATTGAAGTATTTGATTTAATCTTTGATTGAAATGAATACCATGATTTGTTTGTTGATTTCAATGATGAGTGAGTAGTTTGTTTATCTTAGGGATCGATGAATCCTATGGTATGAATACTATGCTAAAGGAAGCATGAGTGGACTATAAAGTTAAAAAATGCAATGGTTAGAATTTGTATTGATTCTATACGTAATGCTATGAACATCTTAATCACGTGTTTGTCGATTAGAGGTTTTAGGAGTTACCATGGCCATTGGAGCTTTTAAGCCGGATATGGACAATACAACCATAAGATATATAATATCGATAGATAGTTATTGATTAAGGAGGCACATATAGTAAACTTAAGCGGTTATGAATCGAAAGATTTAGAACTTAATGCTATGTGAGACTTTGTTATTCACACCGATATGTGAAGTTCTAGTTTGCACAATAAGATCTTTTCCACTACGATAGTGGGTTGAAGTGAATCTTAAGGAAATCTGTCTATTTTAATTGAGTACACACATAATGAAGATGAAGGAATTAAGATGAAAGCATAGTAATTCATTACCTAGGTGAAGTTGTGAACTAAGATTCTTCTCAATATAAGAGTACATGTTATTTTACATTATTATAGAATAAAGTAGTTTTAGTTAAAACCAATTAAAAAGAGAACTTTTTAACAATAGATTGAAGTTAACTAAGTGAACCGTGTCCAGATAAACTTTTCCCAAATGATCCGTAATCAATCTTTGTTGATCACATTATTACTACAATTGAGTCGTTATATTTTCGGTTTCGTTGTTAGTCTTATAGTATCATATTCAAACCAAGTTTTTACTCACCCCAAGACCTTTCAATTGATTGAATATCGAGCCTTTCAATCCAACATTTACAAAAACCCACTTTTGATAACCCAAATGAAAATCAAGAGTTTTGCCGCAACTACTAGAGAGAGTCCATAAACAGATTTGAAACCTCAAATGATTTTTATTTTAAAGCATCAACTTCCAAGAGATTTCGTAGGCAAATTTTTCAATCCACTTTCCACTATCGTCAAACTTAAAGATCAAAGATCCTTACATCTTTATGTAGAAGAGCAACGCTACAGGAAGGCAGGATCGACAACAATGGCAAAAACAAAGGTGTTTTGCAAACTCAAATGTGTTGGGTTTGGGCGTGATGAAACTCGTTAAAGTTTAGGTGGTGTGTACCAAAGAAGGGGGACAACTTGGAAAAGTTTGAACTTTTGTTGGGTGAGTTTAACATCTAAAACATAGTCAGGTAAAACTTATCAGGTAAAACTTCTCAGCAGCAGTTACCGCAACAGTCAAGTTAAATAATCAATCAGACACTGAAAACTTGTTCCATCGATAAAATCGTAAATATCCGTACAAGGCAAGGCACAACTGCCATTGGGTTAAGTACCCCTCATTGAAACAATTACATATCTGAATTACAAATGAAATGATCAAAGCTATCTATACATAAAAGGCCCCCATGATCAATGAAGCCTCTGAGTGTCATTAAAAGTCATCTGCATCCTCTTTCTGATCTTTGCTTACTGCAAATCCGCAACCACACCCCATTGCAAGTGAAGAGCAGTTCTCACTTGAAGGCTTCAATAACGTGAATTTCCTCCACTGCAAATAATTGGCCGCTCCCTTCGAACACAACTTCGTAGGCTTCACTGGAGCTTCACAGTTCTGTTTTTTGCTCACTGGACCACTTCCATACTCTGATCTTGCCAGTACCATCGCCAGTGAAGAACATACTTCGATCCAAGATATCCACAGCCTGTATCTCCTCCACTGAGAATATTCTGCCTCTCTCCTCAAACCTGGTTAATTACACATTCCCATTATCAATTCAGGCAAGATTCATAGTAAAGGAGTGGGTTCAAAAATAGCATGCGACATTGTGTCAAGTCAAAAAGTATGGCATCAACTTACGATGGCAGGTCATATAGGCGCATGGTTTTGTCATTGCAGGAACACATCAGCACTGGCCTTCCATCTCCATCATGTACACCGTGAAGCAAACGCAATCCCTAAGAACAACCAATACAGTAACACAAATGCAAAATGACAAACCAATCTCCAAGAAATTAGAAGTGCAGTGTAAATTGCGAAACTCGAACCCAACCATAAATGCTAAATGTTCATCCAGTATAAATTGGTAGAACTTTATTCACATAAAGCTCATCAACTCAAATATTACTCTAATAGTAACTACAACAAAAACTTTAGGGAGCATTGATAAGAATTAAAATCCCCTCTAAAATTGATAGGAGAGTAAATGGAAAAAGAGAGTTTCCAGAGGGAAAAATAGAGTTTCCATACATGGTCTACGTTATGCGTGTATATTGCTTCTAAGCTCCCACTCTCAGTACGAAACCACACCTGCAAAACATCAAAAGTTAATAGATGAAAAGGAGACTAATAGTGCAAAACAAATTTAAAATTAGTCGAAAAAGGTCGAGAAAGCAAAAATAAAATAACAATAATCCAACAAAAGTAAGCTTCTAATGTACGAGACCAAAAGTGTTGGAAAGCTTATCCCTCCCCCGTGCGCGCACGCACGCACGCACACAACAAAACAAATATATGTTCAACAAATAATTAACAATGAAATCCATAAAAACAAACCTTTATTGTTTGATCCAAGGAGCATGATAACAAACACCGATCAAAACCAATAACACACGTAACAGCATCAGTGTGTTCTGTAAGAACTTCTATACATTGTAAAGTCTCCAAGTCCCATACCTGCAAATAAGTTCCAAAAAATTAGGCTAACAAACGAAAATGATGGCTTCAAAAAAAATAATAATAACAAAATGTCCAAGAATGCTATAACAGGACAAGAGGCTCCATCAAGCATCTGAATCACGTTTCTTTAAATGAATACTACTTCTACTGATATAAATTTGACAGCAAAAGATAAAAGCCCTTAATATTAATTAAAAACAATATGCACACACAAATAACTACAAAAACTTAAGAGATGTTATGGGAATCAATCAGGAACCAAAACTACTTCTCACCTCCTAACCTCTTTATATATCTAAAAAAAAAGAGGCCAATGAAACTAAGAATACAAGTTAAACAATAAGAGTGGCACAGGCGAAAATCAAGCCTCCACATTCCATTTAATAAACTCAAGGTATTCAGAATGTGAAAGTAGAAGCTTCTTTTTGAAATGAGGAGTAAAGAAGAATGAAATAACCACATAGTTATAACAGAGGAAAGAAAATAAATTATCGTATTCTTTAGTAACAAAAAAATCATTAAGGCAAAGCTTAGTAAATGTAACATAAACCATAGGCACAATGCTGGCAGAATTATACAAAGATTAATTTTTGTGGAATCTCTGTTCCTCAGTGTAATTAATGCCATCCCTAAAACCAGTAGAAACAATTGATCTTGAGAACATTTTAAGCATTTAAAAATTTAGCATTCATACTACAACAAACACTATTGCATGTTTAACGGGAAGGAACAAATTGTAGTGTGATTAAGTGGCAACCAAAGTCCTCAAGACACTATTGTTTTAAGTATGGGCACAGCACCACAAACTTTCGGTTCCATAAAGTATCAGATCCCATTCCATTATGCAAGCTTCAGAAAACACTCCCAGCAACACCCAATTTAAATAGACAGTTATACTTTGCTCGATATTTATTTCGACAAATGCATGTAACAAGGACCTAAAAAGCCTAAAAGAACAATATAAACGAAGAATGCAATTACAAGTGAACTTACTCTGATTGTGTGGTCCATTGAAGCTGAATATAGCATTTTACCAGCTCCAACAAATAATGATACTACGGCAAGATTATGCCCTTTAAGAGAGGCAGCTAGCTCAAATGACTTGATCGAATCGCTGTATTTCCAAGCCAATATGGTACCATCCTGAAAAAGGCGCATAGCGTATATGTAAAGTAAAAATAAAACGATAAAAACATGAAAGTAAAACAAGACGCTCATATGAATTTGAACAAAAGCTGCAAATAGAAATATTATTAGTAAATCAACAAAGGAAGAAAAATTAAATGTTACCTGTGTACCAGCAAAAAGCATATCATTGCCCACTTTAAGGGAATGAATTTGTCCAAAAGTCCCACTAAGGATAAGATCAGCACCAGTTTGGCTGTTCATGGCCTGCAATATCATTTTCAATAGAAAATTAATGAAAATTTTAAGTTATAGTCTACAAGAATGAGTAAAACAGTATCAGCCAATTCAAAGCATCTTATTAGTATTGCAGCTTCAGTAATTTACCTTGATAACATTTGGACCGCCCACAAATAGCCACGGGCCTTCACTAATCATACAGCCAATTTCAGCTCCCATTTTGAACACAGAACCGCACTTAAAGAAAGGGAAAAAACAATTGATCATCAGAGAAAAAAAAAATTGTTAAATATGCATACAGACAACACAATAAAAGAAAATTAGTGTGACTATTAACTTAGCAACATACCTTTCCAGTATTACAGTCCCAAATGCACAAAGTGCCATCTTTGCTTCCAGAGAAAAGTTTATCAGAATCCAAGGGGAGAACAATGGCACTGACATCCTGTAGAAGAAATTATATAAATCAATAAACAGATTAAAAGCAAAAAGCAAGGATTTAAAACAATAACAACACCAAGTCACCAACCTTGTCATGGCCTGATAGTTCTATTACTTGTGAGAAGCCATCACCAATAGACCACTGATGTTGATATCTGCAGTTGTCCTCATAAGTACACTTTCCCAACATCCAATTCTCACAGCACTTATCTTGAATCTTCTGAGGAGCCTTGGATGCTTCATTGGCTCGGGCACAATGTGAAGATAATTGGTCACTATATTTGACGCGAGCATTGGGATTTTCCTCACAGGGCATCTGTTTTGCAGAGCATTGACGAACAGAATTTACGTGAGTTATTAGGTCTCTTCCTTTGTCATCTTCTCGGACCCATTTCCGGGAGCAGTGCTGATTGGACTTCCCGCCAACTTCTTTACCAGGGATCCATTTTGCAGGGCACGGCTGATTAGAATTAACGTGAGTGCTTGGCTCTCTTACATATTTTGGGGAGAAGTGCTGATTATAGCTGAAATTGGCATTTTGTTTATTGCCTGCGGTAGCCTGAAAGGCAGAGACATTCTTCTTCAGCGCATTCTTGGAATGTGAAGGAAGCTTCGATGCTGTCTTATTGTTATCCGGCAATTCGCTGTGAAGGAACGGGCACGGGTTTCTGTTGCACCTCCCCTCACGCCAATATCTGCATACTTTCTGTGATTGGTAGGCTTGTATCCTCCTCCTTCCACCGTTGAATGACATGGCTAACAGAACTAGTGCACAAGACATAGATAGATAGATAGATAGATAGTGAGAAATCTTGTAGTTTCCATCACAAATCCGCCAATTCTGAAGAGGTAGCCCAAGGATATCTTCCCAGTAACGTCAAATAGAATAGTAGTAACAAGAAAACCCTAACCCTAATAGGTTTCCATTAGAAATCCATCAATCGGAACCAATTCGGTAGAAGTAGCCTAATGTGATTGACCCAGTGACCACAAATATTTAATACCAGCAATAAGAAACCCTAACCCTAATAACAGCCTCATATACACATCAATCTGAAACCCTAACCATCGAAGAGATCATAGAAGAAACTGTTATGTTCGTATTATTATACACAGATTCATCGATCCGAGATAACTGCCGTACGCTCGAAAACAAAACCCTAACAACAACAACCTGATCAATTGTAACAATTGTACTTCTCAGGAACTCCAATTTCCTCATCATCATCATCACCAACGAAGAGACGACGAAGTAGGAGGAAACCAAGAAAACCAAAACTAAATCCAATTTCATCGGAACCCTAACGAACGAAGAAGACGCCAATCAAAGAAGGAAGAAATTGAAAGGAAACTGATCTCCGACACCAATCGAGTCCGCAGAATTTCTCTTCAACAACAGTCTCCAATGGCGGAAGAAATCTTTTACAGAAGTAGAGGAACCTAAAATCAATCAATCAATCGCAAAGGAGAAGCACCAAACCTGAATCAAATGAGACGATAGACCAAGCGAGGAGAACAAATCAATCGAACCAAAATAGATATACAAGTCTTGGATATCCCACTTAGGTACCGTTGATTTTCAGAAATAGGTAGCGTTCAGTTCACGTTACAATTGGTTTCGAGAAATAGATAGTCCAGTCGAGAACCGCACCGTACAATACACCTTCATACACGCACGCAAATAAATGTAGGTACATCGTATGGACCGATTGAGTCTTGCCAAAAGTAATTACTATAACAATATTTTTAAATTCAAAAGTAAATCTTATCCAAATATTCATTTTAAGTTATAATTGTTTTTAAAAATATTTGCTCTTTATCTCGATCGTGATCGTACGAGTTTTGATCGTGATAACATTTCTTGAAACTTCAAATGACAAATCAAAGTTGTCAACGGACACACCACCGTAAGAGTCTTGAAAAACGTCAACAACTAACTCATCATCCATGTCATGAGTTAAGGAACAAAAGTGTTTAATCGTCACGAACTTTAGTTTTATCTCCATAACTTTCTTAACAAGATAGTTGTTGATGACACCATCAACAACCACCTCTTTCAGTACTTGAGAGCTTTTAGAATGAGAAATCACATCAATGACAAAGTCGTCATCTGCAAATACTAGCTAGTCTTCCACAAAGTCGTGCCCATCACTGTCAACTTTGGCACCTCGTCATAGTTGTCGAAGTTGTTCTCGAAGAAGATCGAATCTACTTTGTCGTCACTGTAAAGAAAAAGAACGCATCTTCTACAATCTCGGTGACAAACTCGCCGTGCGAACTAGAATATTCGTTTTCTAGCTCAAGCCTCTCAGTAGGCACTTTGTTCTCAAACCATCATTGACGTTGTTGAGGAGGTTGATATGGTTGCCTTTAATGCTACAACTATTGCATTTGATTCTGATGCAACTGTTGTACTTGAAGTGCTTGATTTTCAACAAAAGTCATTAGTTGATTGACACGTGTCAAACGTGCGCAATAAGTTCCCGTATATCTTTATTTTTTGTAGTAGTGGTAAGTGGGATCATCCCCATAGGGATTTAGCAAACTTCTTTTGGAAAAAAGGTTTTTTAAATAGTTGTTATTATTAT
This sequence comes from Stephania yunnanensis, assembly GCA_039657365.1. Lineage (NCBI taxonomy): Eukaryota > Viridiplantae > Streptophyta > Magnoliopsida > Ranunculales > Menispermaceae > Stephania > Stephania yunnanensis. The sequence goes on along the minus strand of CM077586.1, from coordinate 44,103,874 downwards.
TATTACTTTAATTTAATTAAAATGGAAATTAAAAACCACTTAATAAACTATAATAATCAACTAAACTTATTAAACTAATTTCATTAACACGACTCAAATTCACTAATATTCAAATTAACTCGATTCAATATAAAATAAACATCTAAATAAACATCAAGAACAATGAAACCTTTATCCATTTTCCATCCAAACATATTACTTAAATCATAGTCATAAGCATACTTTAATCTTTTTATAAAGCATTCTAGACCATTAAACTCAAATCATAAGTAAGTAGGTAGCCCTTATCAAGTCATTAATTCTTCTTTTATCAATGGAAAAAGCCACATTCTTTTTTATTGAATTAATCCTTCGGAAGCTCAAAGAAATGAACTTTAATTTAGGCAGTAAAATTGCATTATGTTCCATGAAAACTTCGAACTACTAAGCCTAATACCTTCAGAAAATCACTTCAATATTAAACATAGATCTCATTTCACCTAAGATATCGAAACGATCAAAGACCTTTTAAACGATCTTAATTACTACTTTAAACTAGATATTGAATCCAAATATCACAGTACACATTCTAGACTATGCATGCAATATAAAGCTTCATGATTATAATCCGCAAATAATAATCTATTAAATCATTGCATTAAAAATTAAAATTGGTTTAAAACATTAAGGACAAAATCATCTTATTATGACTACATCACAAAATGGATCAAGTTCATGTTCGAACTTTATTTAGATTAATAAACTACTCACTTTCATAACAAACATCGCAATAAAGTAAATATAAGACATAGATAAACACATCCGAATAAATACTTTGAATCTTCAAATCGTCTGCAAAAGCAATGAACAATAAATCTAAAAACTAAGTAAATATGAAAACAATAAACTATAGCTCCAAGAGCAATGAAACAATGATCTAAGTACTCAGGGGTAATTAATTTCATAGCCGTAAGGTCATATATATAGTATTCTAGGTAGTACATATCCCAAACTAACTCATACTTTTAGTAGTTATCTAATATTCTCGAAATCGAACCCATCGATTTGTCACCGATTCCACTTATAACACAAATCATTGGTTAAATCCTTGGAAAAATGCATTTGTGCTCCACCGATTTGTCTAGAGATTTATGTGTAAATCCTGAATCGCCGCCAAATCGCCAACAATGATTTATGGTTGATTCTTAATTCGCTGGTGATTCGTTGTGCATTTCTTCTACTTGGTTAAATCCTCTATTTTCTTCCGTTTTTCATCCATTTCTTCACATATTTTAATTATCACCTGAAATAACAAAAATAAAAGAAAACCTAGTGTAATATACATTTTTACATCCAAAATTACTCTAAAATATACTACAAACACTGTTTAATTATCGACTTATCATCAAAGAGCTGAGAGTTAGTTCATATTCAGCCGACTAAGTCATCACGGGCTAAGAGGACTCAAGAGTTGTTTGCTCAAAATGCAGGGAATAAGGGTTTTAGAGTTTGTTCATTTTCTTCTGCAGTACCGATTCAATCAATTCCAAATAATACTATAAATGTTAGTGCGCATGTACCTTCACTCTTGCAACCTTTAGTGGTGAAACCACATTTACCACCACCAAGTCAATCCGAAGGTAGATTCTGAGGCATAGGTCAAGCTGGTTCTAAACCGGGCAGTTATAGGTAAGTTCCTCAGGCTAGTGGCATGTCTCTTAGGCCCAATGTCATATGTTATCAGTGTGGTAAGTTAGGGCACATTCAGATTAATTATCCTACACTTCCAGCTTCTTCAGTGGGTATTGCTATGCATATTGTTGATCAATCTCATGTAATGGAAGAGGCTGATCATGAGGCTACTCGGATATTAGTGGAAGATATGTTAAATATTTTTGTCAAGATATGCGTGTTCTTATTGATGTTAGTTCTACGATTTCTTTTATTTTGGGCGCAATGGTTGATAAGTTGAAATCGAAACATGTTAGAGTGAGTAAATTATTAATTTTGAGCAACAATGAGTGAGAAGGTTTATCTTAATTTGGTATGTAAGAAATGTGTTGTCAAAATTGGGAAGACTGAACTTCCAATTGATCTAAGGGTTATGAAGTTTTTAGAGTACGATGCATTGTTTATAATGGATTAGTTAGCAATGTACCATGCCAGTATTAATTATTTCCACAAATGGGTAATCTTTTCTATTTCCAGCCTTTCTGAAATTATAGTCTATAAAGGCTATAATCCTCCATGACTTGCTACTCGTAGAAAGGAAGCTACTCCTTGAGGTTCGGAGGTTATAGTAGGGTATGTAGCTTTTAGTGAACTGGTTAGGAATTTAAGATTAGTGAGATATTAGTGGTTTTTGAATTTTTCAAAGTTTTCCATCTGACTTGCCTGGACATCCATGACTACATGTCATTGACTTTATCATTGATCTTATTCCTAGTACCCAACCTATATCTATTCCTCCATATCGTATGACACTGTAAGAATTACGTGAGTTAAAGATTCAACTAGAGGACTTGTTACAGGATGGATTTATCCATCCTAGTATGTCACCGTATGGGGCACCAATTCATTTTGTGAGGAAGATGGGCAAAACCTTACATATGTTCATTTATTATAGACAACTCAATTGAGTGACTATCAGGAACAAATATCCATTGCACATGATTTATGACATATTTGATCAGTTGAAGGATGTTAGGTATTTCTCGAAGATTGATTTCTAGTCTAGTTATTATCATCTAAGAATTAGGGATAAGGATATCTCGAAGACAGTTTTAAGTACACGATAAGGGCACCGCAGGTTCACAATGAGGCCTTTTGGGATAACTAATGCTCCTACTACATTCATGTACTTAATGCATATGGTGTTCTAGTACTATCTTAACCAGTTCATCATCATATTTATCGATGATATTTTGATCTATTTGAAGACCTGGTAGATCATTCGCACCATTTCATAGTTATATTGCGGACTTAGAAGGATAATCAATTGTATGGCGAGTTTAGTAAGTGCAAGTTCTGGGTTTTAAAGGTCGAATCTCCCGAACATTTGTTGAGGGCAAATCTATTGATCCAACGAAAGTAGAGGCAATGCAGGATTGGCCTACTCCTACCACAAAGGTCAAAGGTACGTAACTTTATGGGGTTAATCGGGTCATTACATGCAATTTGTTGCAGTTTCTTGGCTAACACTAAAAGATGTTGAGTTTGATTTGTCGAGTGCAAGAGTGCCTTCAAAAAATTGCGTGATTAGACTACTTACTTGGCTAACTACTAAAAGACTATGTGCTTATGTTGAGTTTGATTTGTCAAAAATAGAATTTTGTTTGCAAGATTTTGCCTTCAAAAAGTCCTTTATTGAATCACAAGACGTATTTGATTATAGACATACAATGCTTCTTTCTCAAGTTACATTAGTGCCATCCAGGCATGGCAAATTTGGTAATTTTGATATCTCATAGATCTATTTATTATATTCATTCAAGTAACAAGTAAGATGTATCGTATTGGGAAGCGTATTTATTGGTGGCCTAAGATGAAGACTAATATTGTTTAGTTCGTAGAGATGAGAGATTTGTCAGCAAGTTAAGGTTGAGCATTATAAACCTGGATGGTTATTACATTCTTTGCCAATTCTTTTATGGAAATGTGAGTATATATCGAATGATTTTATTTTTGGTCTACCTCTCAATCAGTGTAAGCATGATACAATTTGGGTTGTAGTTGATAGATTGACGAAGTCTGCACATTTATTGCCTATTTCCATGCGGGATCTTTTGACATATAATGCGTGATATATGTGCATGAGGTGTTGACGTTTCATGGAGTTTTATTGTCGATTACTTTGGATACATATATGATATTCAGGTCTAGATTGTGATTATGGAGACAACCGAGAACTGTTCTACATCTTAAAACCATATATTATAGTCAGACTAAAGGGCAAATTGAGCGTCTGGTTTTGGTTCTAAACGACATGCTTGGAGCTTTGTCTAGGAGTTTGATGACAATTGGGAGAAAAATTACATTGTAGGAGTTTTCTTACAATAATAGCTATGAAGCTAGTATTGAAATGACTTATTTTTAAGATTGAGTATCAGATTGTTCTCTACAAATCTTCTACTACATAATGAGTCACAACACGAGGACATTAGTGGATGTCACATCAGATGGTTCTCTACCAACGAAGGATTAAGATTGAGCATTAGGTCTTTTAGATCATCTGTTTCAGAATATTACAACATGAACTCATTCTATAGTGAGAAAGCTAGGAGGAGTATATGAAATTGACTCACAAGCAGCGATCATGACACAACTATCCAACCTGAGTAGTCAGATGGCGAAGCTACCAATGAGACAATCAAGTCCACAAGTGTAAGAAATATAACAACTCGTTAATCACCAAGCAATGGTGGTTAATTCATTAGACATGCTATAAGGAATAGAGTTTGAAAATGTCAACTTCATGAACAACCAGAACTATAGGAACAACTTCAGGCCGAGAGGAATGTCACTTCCAATATATTATCAAGGATACAACAACCTGAACTTCTAATATGGAAATCCTGATATTGCACTAAAAATAGCTCTAGGTTTTGATCAACAAGTCCAATAAGGGAAGCTAGGCCAAAGCAAAGAAACGACTTCATTGAAGTCAATCGAAAGATTCTCGCAAGCCATTGACATCATCAATAGGGAACGCCATGAGAGGAATGAGAAAGAGATGGAAAACTCGAAGCAAATAATTAAGAGGATGGTGATGAAAGAACACAATCCATAAAGAACCTTGAGAAACAGATTGGTCAACTAGCCATTGATTTGAATTCTAAGAAGGAATGACAATTTCCAAGTAACACTATCACTTATCCTAAGGAGAATATTAGTGTCATTCACATGATAAGCATCACGACAACGAATGAGCCAATGTAAGTGCAAGTGATGTATAAGCCAGAAAGATTCAACACTTCAGCCACGAGAAAATTTAGTAAATTCGATAATATTCATGAAAAATTAACAGAAGTGAGGCAAGATGAACTTGAAAGATTCAAGCAACAAAGGATAAATGCCTTGAAGAATAACAAGAATGGAAAAAAAAAACAATGGAGAGTTAAAAAACAAGATGATGGACCTTTTGACAAAGCTCAAAAATACAAGATGAAGGACCTTGAGTAGGACGAAAACCAAATACATCCACTATGAGTTAAGAAATACTTGACATAAAGATGATAGAGTGGTAAAATTAGGGGAAGTAGAAGTTCCCAATGTGAACCACTTTAGATACCTAAGATCAATAATACAAAATGATGGTAATATCGAGAATGATGTCACATGTAGAATTCGAGCTGAATGAAAGAAAAGGCAGAGTGCAACAGAGGTAATTTGTGATCGAAATGTTTCTACTAAGTTAAAAGAAAAAATTAATAGGATCGCAATTAGACTAGCTATGCTTTACGAAATTAAATGTTAGGCGGTAAAATCAAAACAATTATATAAAAGGAACATAGCATAAATGTAGATGCTTAGGTGGATGTGTGGTAAAACTCGTGAAAATAAAACAAGAAATATAAAAATTAAAAGACAAGTGCGAGTAGCACCAGTGATACAAAGATTAGGGAAGGGCGGTTGTTGTAGTTTGGTCACCTGGAAAAATGGCCTACAAATGCCCCCACTAAAAAACTTGATTCAATAAAAGAGGTAGAAATTCAATGAGGTAGGGGTAGACCAAAATTAACATGAGATGCATTAATTAGGAGGGATTTGAATGGCTTAGAAAGCTCACCATCAATTGCACTAGATTGAGCACAATAGAAAAGTTTGATCCGCGTAGTCGACCCCAATTAATATGGGACTGAGGATTTGTTGTTGTTGTTGTTGTTGTTGTTGTTGTTGTTGTTCGGGAGATAAACGATACATTCGTACTGATTATTTTCACATTTGGGATATTTGTGTCACTTTAGTAGTTGTTTACATTTAATGTTTATGCATTTTCATATTTAAATCTTAAATTATATTATATATGTTCGTGTGTTTAGTGTTTTTATGTTTTAGACTTATTATTTAACCTTGAAGATAATGTTTTGTTTAAGTTTAAGGGCATCAACACTATTGGAAGTTGTAAGAAATGATGAAACAAGGATAACCACTGGCGGTATGATCTCAAAATTTTAATTTTAAAGTAGTTAAAGAGGAAAGAATGGTAGTGTATCTATTTCATTTACTTATTATTTAAATGTGTATAGTATTATATAGTAGGTTATGTATAGTAATATATAAAGGATAAGTAATTCATTTACAAAGTTCATGCCTTTAATTGATGATGAGTAAGAAAACAAGTATCTTGTTGATATGAAACTCAAGAGTGTGTTATCATTTTTGAAGAAAATAAGAATTGTAGCGAATAATTTCATGATTAGAAACCTAGAATTAGGGAAGACCATGAACTTGAAACAAAAGCAAAACGATTACCAGAACACTTCTCGTGGAAAAAGTGAGATCTCTTAGGAATTCTATAATAAGTATGAATCTTACTTGAATACAAAGTAAATAAAGACCTAGTACCAAAAGGGGAAGATATAGTCATAGTTTTTAAATGAAAAGTTGGAGTAAAACATACTTGATAAAGCGAAAGTGAGAAGTGCTAACAAGAGTTTTAAAACTAAAAAAAAATAGAAAGTCTCACAAGTTCTTCAAGAAAATGAGTCAAACTTGATGGTTGAAAAAGTAAGAAAAAACAAAATTCATAGGAAAATGAGCAGGACCGAGTACATGAAGCGCGCCAAATGAGTTAATAAAATAAAATTCATAAACAAACTATTTTGTAGAATAGTGGCAAATGGTCGATCCCACATAGATTTGTGGTATTTCTAAGGTTAACAACAATAAAAAGGAAAAATTTGGGGTTTTAAAATAAATTAATTTAACTAACTAATCTAACTAAACTAAATAAATAAAATAACTAAAATAACTTTCAAAACAATTAATTAATTACCAAGGTAACACCTAGGTCTACAGTTCCACAAATCAAGATCAAGATTCAATGGCACATCGTGGTCTTCAATTCTTCCCAAAAAGTTATTAATTTAAGTTCTTCTATATTAGCTATAGAAAATCAACATCCGCCAGAATTCCTCATTACCATAATCTCGATTGCCAAGACTTTTGCCAATAACTACTTCCCTAATTAATGCATGACCTTAGCCATCAACCAATCGGGTTTAACATACTAATTGCGGTAATATGGGTCTGTGGGAACACTAATCCTAAATATCCAAATAGCATTCGCTTATGATTTAACCTAAATTCAATTGTTGCACACTCAAGAATCGAAAGGGTTTTACGACAAACGGGTGAATATTCGTCACTTTATTGATCCAAAAGTACAATTACACGGATATTATCAGTCAAAATAACTATAAGTTGTCCACCTAAAAGTATGCACTGGTCACATACATGCCCTAGATCTAAACCATATTCCTTAAAATCAACAACAATGAAATATGATAAATTAAATCAAATCAAATAATAAAATAAAAGATCTCACATATTATGTCATGAATCCATAATCCCGGCTTGTTTCCTCATCGACCTAGGTAAGGTTTGATTAGCCGGACATGATGTCGAGAGAAGTCGATGCCAAAAATATAATAGTCGATGTTCCTAATATAATAAACTACTGAAAATTGGTCCTGAGATGTGAGAGAAACTGATTTTGTGGGTTGGTCTTGTAACACGTGAACCGAGGAGCATTTGGTGGTTGCTGGGCATTTTCTGCATTGCCTAGAACACGCGTCAACAGCCGATTGGGCAAGCTGTTGGAACCAACTAGCGTGGCGACTTTTGATTGGTGGAAGAAGTTGCTAGTGACGCTATGTGTGCATGATGGCTTGACACGTGGCGGTCGGGACCGGGTGAAGAAACTCTCACAAAGTTGTGCGAAAACGCGGTAAAGTGCACCAGTACGGATCTCGAGGATCGTCTGAGACCTGATGCGTGAGGAACTTTAAATTGTTCTTTGTGAGGATGGGCTGGACCAATAGAGAAGCGACGCGTGGCGCTGGTGTGAAGAGAAAATTTGTGGAAGAAATGAAGAACTTCTGTGAGAGTGTGGAAACACGCATCCCGATGCATAATCAACTGTCTCTGGTACGTTGTGTACATGAATGTGTGCCTCAGCTGCGTCACTTGATCGTTCCTCTCCACCCAATCAGTCGTGCAATGCGTGTCTCGAGGCATATCCTCAGGTAACTGTTCACTGCATATAAATAGTTCATTTTGAGTATTTTTCCGCCCCGATTCAACCGCGCACTCTGTTTCATCTAAAAACGACCAATAAATATAATTAAATACATATTTTAGAGACTTTATATATTTAAATATATTAATATAAAGTACTAAATATATATAAATACCGACTTATCAAATATCCTCAACTTAAGACTTTGCCCGTCCCGAGCAAAGGTTGAGATGACAACACAAACTAAACTAGAATCCTAATATAGTTATGCACTGACTCAACTAATCCTATATTCGACTCAAATTCATGGAGTCCCTTTGATTTACATAACCACCAAATTAATAAGCAACTCAAAGAATTTCGGAGTTATGATATGTCAACACTCGCAACCCAAACACAATTAAGATCACACTTTGAAGGCATATATTCAGTCAAAACAAAAGCTGTTAACTACTCGCAAGTTTTCTTGGTATATAAATTCAAGTACGCAAGTTTAAAAATCTCACTTAATCAAGTGAAAGCACTCGAGCTAAATATTCTATTCGAGGAGTTTCACAACTTCCGCCTTTATTCAATTTATATTCTCTATTTTTTTCTTTTTTCTCCAATTTCTTTTTCAACAAATACGAGTCCTTGCTTAATTTCCTGGACGATTTTCTCATTTTTTCCCACCACAAGTTTCCCTGCTCATTTTCCTGTGGAAACCCGTCGGACTCTCTATATTAAGAAAACTCATGTTAGCCCTTCTCACTTCTACTATAATCAAGTAAATCTCAAATGTGGGTCAAAATATCAATACTTGCATAAGTCTGACATTCTTCTCCCTTTCGTTATCTAGCACAAAGTCTAACCATCAACTAAATCTCTAATCATGAAATCATAAAAATGTTGAGCTACGGACTCGATTGAGTGTTTCTCATAATTTCTGTAAGTTTCAAGTTAAAAAGGTAACTATAATTTACTCATCCATAACCAAAGACATGAACAAAGTTTCGGGTAACTATATATGCAAAATAAAAATAAAAAAATAAAAACTATACTAATTACATGCATGAAAGTGTATCATATCCTAATGAAATGAGAGAGAAATATGAAAGGACAAGAAACGAAAGAAATGGAAGAAACGATATAAAACACCACCATTACCATCCATCAATCGCATATAACCATAAAAAATAAGCGATTTCACATGCGGTCTTTCGCAAAGAATCCATCCAAATCAATCAACAATCTCTAAAACACCCCCAAACTTATTCCGAACCTTGTCCTCAATGTTCAAAACAAGTCAAGGAATCCATCCAACAAAAAAAAGAATAGTAGTGAAGAAGAACATGGATAAATAAATAAGAAGATGGTACAAATGCATGCATAAATGAAAGTCTCTGAAAACTAGTGAACGCGCAATATCTCCCATGTCTAGGTAACTAAGGAAACTATGAAAGAGCAATCATAACATTAGCAAGAACTAGTAAACATAGAAGTTAACTCAAATAATTCATACCAAATCTTGCAAGCCCGAAGTTTTTCAATTAAGGGTGAAATCAACAATATGATGGAATGAAGTCTAAGGTTTTGGATCAACTTAAAGGCCCGCCACTAATGCGGCGACTTAAGTTGGATATGACCAAACCAAGTCTCAAAACACCTAAAATCCTATAAACATGTTAATTCCTAAAAAAATGCTCTTGTTATACTAAAAAATATAATCCATAGTCAAACCTTACAAAACTCAAGGGGTGTTCCAATTTATTAAAATAATAATAATAATAATAATAATAATAATAATAATAATAATAATAATAATAATAATAATAATAATAATAATAATAAAATAATAACAATAATAATAAAATAAATAATAAAAATATCAAAGAAAGAAAATCAATCCCGGCAACGCACCAAAACCGACGCATACTGTAGAATGCATCAATAATAAAACACATAAACCAACTATTTTGTAAAATAGTGGCATAGGGTAGATCCCACAGAGATTGGTTGTTTTTCTAAGGTTAAAAACAACAAAAAGGAAAATCATGGGTTTTAAAATAAATTAATTTAACTAACTGATCTAACTAAACTAAATAAATAAAATAACTAAAACATTTTCAAAACAACTAATTAATCACCAAGGTAACACCTACGTCTACAGTTCCACGAATCAGGATCAAGATTCAATGGCGCATCTGTGACGGCCCCAAACTCCGAGGCAAATCGGGCACCGCCACGTCGCCAGACACGTCACCAAGCATGCCACGTCACCGCATACTTAACTTTGACTGTCTGCGACCTACACCTTTATACATACCTTATTTGCCTTAACTTAATATTTATGAAGATTTTTATGGATATTCTCATCAAATTGACTAAGTTAAGTTATTCACAACTTATTAAGTTATTAAATATCAAGCGGAAGCCTTTTTTAAAAAACATGCAAACGTCGTATGAAAGAAAAGTTTGCATTTGTATAATTAACCCTATAGTGTGGAATCCCGGTAACAGATACCATGTATATCGAGAGCAACAAAGGTACTAAAAATGAGCATATACATGTATCAGGTATACAAGTCTTTCCCAAAATAGCATAAAGTAGTTAATAGATACATACAACTACCTACGCAAAAAGTGGCGGCCTCTTCCTACTTAGGCGTAGTCGCATAAGACTCCTTTGCCTCGGCTTGTCGTAAGATCTGCGATTTGTCACTAAAAACAATGACGAATCTCAGGTGAGTAAATCCCATAGAACTTTAGCTAATATTCACGAATTCCAATGAAACGGCTACAATTCATGCAATTTAAGTAAAGGACAACAATAAGGAAATTCGCATGAAAATAAGTCGTTGAGAAGTCAAATTTTGGACACGAGTGTAGCGTCACAGAGAACCCTGGTCGACATCCGGGAATCTTCGTAGCTAAACCGAGAAGAACCATTGACGACAACCTCGCCAAACATCTCACGGTTGAACGAGAGGAACCATTGAACGGAAGACCCCGTCCAAACATCTCTCGAGAGGAACCATTGACGTAGACTTAAGACTACGTCAAACATCTCTCAACCTACGGGTTTTCGCGAGAATAGTCACCGCGTAGCCCTATCATGGCCAATTACTCGAACAGCGCGGGGTAGCTAGCCCCGGGGTGTGAGTCCGTGCCATGCCGACCAAACACACATACACACGTGGGAGTGGATGAACAATAATTGAACAACAATAAATAGCGCAATGGAATAATTTAGAATGCAAAATAAAGCAAATGCATAAATTGAATTTTAACTAATTTTCTCGTGGGATTACTTACCTCCAACGCCTTTAAAATGTCCAGCACTCGCCTCGAGATACGTACCCGACACTCGACTATAGCCTCATAAGTCCCTGGTGTCCATTTATATAAACTTAATTTATCATGAAACTTTACAACAATTTCCTAAAACTTTTTAAGACATTGTTTATTTTGCGTTTTTCGAGGCAAACCCCCGCAAAAAGTCGCGTCCAAAATATCCAAATATTTTATTTTTCATATATTCTATATATTTGGTCGCAATATGATTTTTTCATAATTTTTCTCATTTTTCTGGAATTTTTCATGATTTTTCCCAATTTTTCCTCTCATTTTTCCCTTTTCTCTTTTTTTTTTTTTTTTTTTTTGTTAAAACAAGCAACAACAACAATCGGGCCAACCCAAAACGGGTCGGACCCCATCAACCAACAACATCCACTCACTTGATTAATCGGGGTTGGATTGGTCGCCGCCCGACCGCCGCTGACCCCGCTTCGACCGCCCGCCGCCGACCGCCAAGCTCCACGCCGGCTTCCTCCGGGTGCACACGCTCGCTCTCTCTGTGTGCACTCTTTTCTCTCTCTTCTTCTTCTTTCTCTTTCTCTCCTCGCTCTCTCTTTCTCCCGGTTTAAGAACCAAAACTCTTTTTTTGTTATTTGGTGAGAAAGGACAAAAAGCAATGATGATGAATAGTTGATGTGACTTTTGATGTGATGTGTGATGTGATGTGACAACTCAATCCCATATTACCCCGTACACCCGCATTACGCGCACACCGCGACGCCGCACGCTCTCGTCACTATAAGCGCACAACACGACTAAGCGAAATTCTTAATTCACGCGGCGCGAACTATTAACAATAGTAAAATAATTAAATATTCGCCACACAAAAATAACATATTTCCTGATTAGGCGTGTCATAGACTTCTCCCACGACGTCCACGTGGATCTGAGCTTATGATATTAATTCGTAATTAGTCGGTTAATCGAGATTAATAAAACGGGCCGTTACAATCTTCCCAACTAAGGGGAATTTTGTCCCGAAATTCAGATTTTATTCGATCTTTACCTTGAAACAAGTGGAGTATCGTATTCGCACGGTAGAGACTCTTTCCCCAATGGGACCCTTCAAGGGATAAACCTTCAAGTGGAACAAATCATCCACTCCATAACTCACTAGTCACGATCTTTGTTCGCGTACTCCTTTTTTGTCTCATGTCATGAGCAGCTTGTAACCTATGATGAGTCATCCAAATCTTCTTCGTGTGATCTACAAGAATATCAGACCTAACGACAGCTATGTTCACGGGCTTTGCCCAGCAAGCTGGTACCTGGGGTGCACATACTGCGACCTCCCCACACCGCATCTTGGGTCGCACCGCAGGCGGTGGGGTGTACGAGCCGCGACCTCCCACAAATTGCGAATGTAACGCCCACCACGATACACCGGGTGCACATACTGCGACCTCCCCACACTGGTACTGGTGCGGGTGCACGAGCTACGACCTCCCACAAATCGCGAATGTAACGGCCCATACTGCGACCTCCCCACACCGGTACTGGGTCGCACAAGCAGTGCGGGTGCACGAGCTACGACCTCCCACAAATCGCGAATGTAACGGCCCAGCCCTGATACATGGGGTGCACATACCGCGACCTCCCCACACCGGTACTGGGTCGCACAGGCAGTGTGCGGGTGCATGAACTGCGACCTCCCACAACATCTATGTCCCCTCCTCACGAGCCTGACACCCCCCGTACTCGCCACGAGGCACCAAACACGTGAGTTATAGTTTTTCGCCTCCAAGATCTCGAAACCGCACCCTGGAGGCACTGTGTACCTGGAGTTGTGAGCCTCCTGAAAAATCTCGAACGTGTTACCCTGCCACTGCCAGAACCCACAATCTACTTGGGTGTATCAACCGCTCAACAACGGACTCGCGCCAATCTAGTAACCTAGACTCTGTGTCATGCCCATGAACCTCTGATACATCACATCAGCTCTCTGACATTCCAAGACGTCTGGAATAGATATTGTTGGTCATCGCTTCTACCCGCAAATATGTGCATCTGCAGTATTTGGAACCTCTGACATACTCATAGCTGCTGCGAGCTTTAGGTTGCGCGTTGGACGGCTCTTCACATGAGTCCCCAACTGACGCGATAAATAAGCTATCACTTGTCTCCTCGCATCAACCCGCATCCCAATCCGATGTCACAAGCATCGCACCAATAGTCAAGTCTATGGCCGGCTCAGGCAACATCAACAACGGTGCCGAAGTCAACTTTTTCTTCGGCTTGGTGAAAGCAGCTTCACATTCACTTGGATAATGGGAGATCCCAACTTTCTTGGTCAATCAAGTCATCGACGCTGCTATTTTGGAAAAGTCCCGTACAAAGCGTCGATAATATTCTGCCAATCCTAAAAGCTCCTGATGTCTGTCACGCACTCTGGTGTAGGCCAGTCGATGATAGCGTGAATATTACTCGGTCCACCGAAGTACTTCTATCGCGAATCACGTGTCCTAAGGGCTTCACCTCCGTATGCCAAAACTCGCACTCACTGGACTTGACGTTACAATCTGCGCTCCTTATGCCTTAGTTGTAGCGTATGCCTAACTAGGTCATACCTCTCATATACAAGGGTTTAAAAAGTGCAATAACTCAAATAGTAAGGTTGACCTTTGCTTCTCTTGATTCTCTAAAGAGTCGTGCATGGATAGATTTTAGATCTATAGACAATCTGCTTCTTCTATTTCCTACCAGGATGTCAGAGCTAATATTTAAAACAATAGTTAACCTACTAACTCCAACTTCTCTCTTTGAACTTCTAGAGTTAAACTTAACTCTCCATCTTTAACGCGAACCTAGAATCTTTTGTTTCCCTATTTAAGAATCTAGTCATAATACATCACCTACATCTCTCTTGTTTCGCCGCACAATATTTTTTTCCTCGAAACTAATGACTCGCACGCGCTTAGTTAGATTTAAATCACTGAGCTTTCAAGGCTTTCCATGTCCCTTCAGGGCATTATCCCTAACGTTCACGGGTTGGGTCGGACTAATCACAAGTGCAAAATCTATTACGATTGAGTCAATTCTGGATTCGTGAGAACTTCGGAACAGCTCGTTCCTTAGGTTGGCTTGAGGTCATTTCGACCTTAAATATACTTGCAAACTCTATTTCGGCTCGTATTCATGTCTTGTTCCCAATCCAATAAGTGGCAGTGTGGCCCCACTGACCTCACGGACCGCGAACAAATCATGGCACAATAGTGGAGTTACTCGAACTGCTATTTCTGCAAGACTACTCCAGCGCTCTGGTCGAAGCTAAAGGAGTCTGTACTTGCTTTCATGTAGTTCCGAGTCATCTCAACACTATATGCTTCCATAGAGTCTACTAAAAACCTATTTGTCCCACGTCTTACACATGTTCCTAATCGTCGATCTGACAATCACTAGAGTGGACTGTGTAGCGTAAGCTAGACTTTTTTTTTTTTTTTTTTAGCTATCGTGAATGATTTTCTATAAGTTATACCTCACTCATAATGTCAACTATTGTACTACACACCTTATACGTGTCAACTCAGAAAGAGGTCATTCCTATCTTGCATATGTCATTTCCCTAAATGGTTCCAACCAATAGGATTTCTTAACTCACAACCCACGGTATGCATGAAGTAATCGTCAAAATTTTAATCCCGACGGGACACCAAGGTGTGATAATATTTATTTTATTAATAATTTAACTTCGCATTAGACTGCCCTTCCTTACTTGTCGCAATATTCAAACTAATGGCGCACTGAGCTAAAAAGTCATGGCATACGTAAACATTCTCGGCAATTATCTTTTGTCAGTCTAAAATAGGTATCGTATGCCAATTTGGTTATGGTAACATCTTACCTTCGGCTGCCATGCCGAGAATAACGTATGTGTTGGCTCAACTCACCCATCACGTGGCTAGGTTTAAAATGATATAACGTCGACCTCTCCAAACATTTATTACTTGAATTAGTAATTAAATTTTGTAAAGGCCCAGTCCTACCTCGCCGGTCTCCTACCTCGTGGGTCTAATCCCACCTCGCAGGTCTCACTCCGACCTCGCAGGTCGCTGGGACCCCCAATCTCTAGTCGGAGTCCTCGAATAAAATAATGGACCTGAAGTCGCTCGGTCCCAGCTACGTCCATCACGAAAGTACGCAGGTATGTGAATCTCTCCATGTATTGCGACACCTTCGGGCCACCCTGCCTCAGCGTCAAGAACTCATCCCTCAGTCTCAGCTGAATCTCGATCGGGATATACTGATCATAAAAGACTTTCTTGAACTCTACCCAAGTACTCGGCTCTCAGTGAGCGGCTGTGTGGGCGGTCCACCATACTGCAGCATCTCCCCTGAGTATAAATTCGGAAGTTCTAGCCCGTACGCCGTCGTGAATCCTCAAAGGTCCGTGAAGTTTCTCGTGTGAAGTGATCCACTTCCCAGCCACCTCTGGGTCTCTGCCTCCATAATAGTAGCTTGGATGAAAATGAACGAACTCCTTAATCAACTTCGCCTCAGCTAGTAAGGAGGTCTCGAATGTCATATATTGTGATGGAATCAGTGTCGGTGCCACGATCGACGTAGTCAATGGTGTAGTGACTTCTATAAGTATCTCGGTAGTAGTGGCCGTGAGAAGGGTCGCCGAACATGGGGCAACAACCGTCTCGCTTCTACATAGTGATGGCGGTGAATGTGGCGGGGCCCTTATTGTCGCGCTCGTTCTCGAAGCAATCGAAGAATCTCCTCGAGTTGTAAGCTATGAAGTGCGACCGTGTCGCGTAAGGTATGATTCGAGTCGGCAGGTGTCGAGCCGCTCATCTAGCCTCCATCTTCCGTATGAAGAACTGGTCATCCATCAACGTCGAATTTGTAAATCGCGAACGTCTGTATCAGTTTCGTATAAGAAATATATACTATTACACATCAAAATATAAAACGTATAAGCCTTGACACTTCACTTCCCATGTTCGCTTCCCAACTAAAGTTCCAAGTCAGGATCTTCGGGTTTCCACGTCTAATGTTTGTTGTTAAGTTTTATTCCGTTTCATTAAACTTTTCCCCTAGGTTCGTCTGAACCTAAGCTTTGATACCAACTGTGACGGCCCCAAACTCCAAGGCAAACCGGGCACCGCCACGTCGCTAGACACACCAAGCATGCCACGTCACCGCATACTTAACTTTGACTGCCTGCGACCTACACCTTTATACATACCTTATTTGCCTTAACTTAATATTTATGAAGATTTTTATGGATATTCTCATCAAATTGACTAAGTTAAGTTATTCACAACTTATTAAGTTATTAAATATCAAGCGGAACCCTTTTTTAAAAAACATGCAAACGTCGTATGAAAGAAAAGTTTGCATTTGTATAATTAACCCTATAATGTGGAATCCCGGTAACAGATACCATGTGTATCGAGAGCAACAAAGGTACTAAAAATAAGCATATACATGTATCGGGTATACAAGTCTTTCCCAAAATAGCATAAAGTAGTTAATAGATACATACAACTACCTACGTAAAAAGTGGCGGCCTCTTCCTACTTAGGCGTAGTCGCATAAGACTCATTTGCCTCGGCTTGTCGTAAGATCTGCGATTTGTCACCAAAAATAATGACAAATCCCAGGTGAGTAAATCCCAGAGAACTTTAGCTAATATTCACGAATTCCAATGAAACGGCTACAATTCATGCAATTTAAGTAAAGGACAACAATAAGGAAATTCGCATGAAAATAAGTCGTTGAGAAGTCAAATTTTGGACACGAGTGTAGCGTCACAGAGAACCCTGGTCGACATCCGGGAATCTTCGTAGCTAAACCGAGAGGAACCATTGACGACAACCTCGCCAGACATCTCACGATTGAATGAGAGGAACCATTGAACGGAAGACCCCGTCCAAACATCTCTCGAGAGGAACCATAGACGTAGACTTAAGACTACGTCAAACATCTCTCAACCTACGGGTTTTCGCGAGAATAGTCACCGCGTAGCCCTATCATAGCCAATTACTCGAACAACGCGGGGTAGCTAGCCCCGGGGTGTGAGTCCGTGCCATGCCGACCCCGTCGACAAACACACATACACACGTGGGAGTGGATGAACAATAATTGAACAACAATAAATAGCGCAATGGAATAATTTAGAATGCAAAATAAAGCAAATGCATAAATTGAATTTTAACTAATTTTCTCGTGGGATTACTTACCTCCGACGCCTTTAAAATGTCTCGCACTCGCCTCGAGATACGTACCCGACACCCGACTATAGCCTCCTAAGTCCCTGGTGTCCATTTATATAAACTTAATTTATCATGAAACTTTACAACAATTTCCTAAAACTTTATAAGACAAATTGTTTATTTTGCGCTTTTCGAGGCAAACCCCCGCAAAAAGTAACGTCGAAAATATCCAAATATTTTATTTTTCATATATTCTATATATTTGGTCGCAATATGATTTTTCCATAATTTTCTCATTTTTCCGGAATTTTCCATGATTTTTCCCAATTTTTCCTCTATTTTTCCCCTTTTCTCTGTATTTTTTTACTGTAGCATTGGGTCGGATCGACCCAAACGGGTCGGACCCGACCCGTCCGGCCCGGTCCGGGGTTGGATTGGGTCGGGCCGACCCAAACGGGTCGGGCCCGACCCGCCCTGGACTGCCAGGCCCGCGGTCCAGTTGGCCGGCCCGATAGGGTGCACACGCGCAGCACGCGCGCGTGTGCACCTTTCTTCTCCTCTTCTTCTCGGTTTGAGAACCGAACTCTTTTTTTGTTATTTGGTGAGAAAGGACAAAAAGCAATGATGATGAATAGTCGATGTGACTTTTGATGTGATGTGTGATGTGATGTGACAACTCAATCCCATATTACCCCGTACACCCGTATTACGCGCACACCGTGACGCCGCACGCTCTCGTCACTATAAGCGCACAACGCGACTAAGCGAAATTCTTAATTCACGCGGCGCGAACTATTAACAATAGTAAAATAATTAAATATTCGCCACACAAAAATAACATATTTCCTGATTAGGCGTGTCATAGACTTCTCCCACGACGTCCACGTGGATCTGAGCTTATGATATTAATTCGTAATTAGTCGGTTAATCGAGATTAATAAAAGCGGGCCGTTACAACTCATCAAGGTCTTTAATCCTTCCCAAAAAGTTTTTAATTTAAGTTCTCCTTGATTAGCTATAGAAAATTGACATTCGTCGGAAATTCTTCATTCTCCTAATCTCGATAGCCAAGACTGTAGGGTTTAAGGATTCATGTGCAGCGGAGATTACAAAACAATTTTGACAAAAACCCCAACATGATTTGAATCTAATTCCTTTAAAAACGTTTAAACCACGAAAACTTAATCATACCTCAGTCGCAATATACCTTTCTGAAGGTTTATCGATCTCTAAGACGCCGCTTAACGCACGAACGCCTCTACCAGTAGTCCACACACGAACGGCGGCCGAGATTCGAAGTGCTAGCTTCGAGAGAATACCTAACCTTTTTTGTTTCTCTCCAAAACAATCCAGAGCATACCAAAAACCCTAAGTCGTTTCTAAAATGAAAATATAGTTTCGGCCTTTAATCTTTTGTACGTGTATTCTAACTTAAAGCATATATTTATACAACCCCTGTATATAGACAGTTAAGTAAATTACACATATACCCCTATTTAAAGAAGGATTAGTGTAATACATCACAATGACGTTTCTGTCATGAATTTTATCATATAAAATTCATTTTTCTGAACCATCGTAAAATCTCGCAAAACCATTCTTAGTGTGCGACCCAATAGGCTCATATAACGTTGGCGGTGTACCAAAACACATTTTGGTATACAAGTCATAAGCGGACTCTAGCAAGACATTATGACTACCCAAGTTGTACGAATATCAAATCGGTACAACCTAATCAAGAGCGTATATAACATCCTTTTGTCACACGATATCCTTTTGATCAAATATAAGGCATGGAATTGTCATCCAACATGTCCAATCGTACTAGTCTCGATCTCTAGGTAGACTGAAAACGTCCAAGTGACATTGATCAATATCAATTCACTTTGACTAGGCCTTTTAACTGTCTAACACACCGTGGGATCCACTGGATATCTCTCTTTATATAAGAGGGACAAATTCTATCTTGATTACACAACTTCATCACATTACTCACACAGTAACGAATCACATCCTTTTTAATTATCCGGTTAAAGAAAACGTTTGATGGTGTCAAATCACGGTATTCCTAATGTTGAAGTCTTTGGTAATCTCAAGTCAGAGGACTGAAAAAACATACCTATCATGAGAAACAACTATGACTTAATCCTTGTGATGTCCTCATAGCGGGTCGATCCAGTACTTTGTTCCCTAACAAGTACTCGTGACCTTGATTCGTATCCCTATGCCTATAATCATCATATGATCATCAATCAAGACTCACACTAGTCTTAATTCAATATAGTTCTCAGTATAATGATCGACTAGGGACATTTAGGATATTTTTGTAAATACCCATGGATCTTATTATAATGTAAACATGCAAATTAATTATGATAAACAGCAAATGAAATCCTCTATTTTATTAACTAAAAGTATTCATAAAGACAGTTAATGGATTGACCTAGGGCACATACCCCAACATCTCCCACTTGCACTAGGGCCAATCATACATGCATCTAATGCCTAATGATCTAACATGACCATCATGTTTTGCTTGTAGAAGAGCTTTTGTCAATGGATCTGCAACGTTGTCTTCAGTAGGTACTCTGCAAATCTTCACGTCTCCCCTCTCAATAATTTCTCTGATGAGATGAAAACGCCTAAGTATACGTTTGGATTTGTGGTGTGATCTAGGTTCCTTGGCCTGTGCTATTGCCCCGTTATTGTTACAATACAAACGAACAGGGTTAGCAATACTTCGAACCACACCTAGTTCGGAAATGAACTTTTTGATCCAAACTGCCTCCTTTATTGCATCAGAAGCTGCAATATACTTAGCTTCATTGTAGAATCTGCCACGCTCTTTGCTTCGAACTTTTCCTGCTTACTGCACCCCCATTCAAAGTAAACGCATATCCAGATTGCGATCTAAAATCATCTATATCAGTTTGAAAACTTTTATCTATGTAACCATTTACGACTAGATCATTTTCAAAACCTCCATAGACTAAGAACATTTCCTTAGTCCTTCTTAAGTATTTAAGGATGTTCTTTACTAGATATCCAATAACTCTCACTAGGATCTGACTGATATCCGCTTGTAGTGCTCAAAGCATATGATACATCAGGTCGAGTGCATAGCATGGCATACATGATAGATCTAATAGCTGATGTATACGGAATCTTATTCATACGGCCTCGCTCATCATTTGCCCTACGATATTGATTCTTGCTGAGACTTATGCCATGAGACATTGGCAACAATCATCTTTTAGAGTCTTGCAAACTGAACATATTCAGCACCTTGTCTATGTAAGCACTCTGACTTAGACTGATTAGCCTCTTAGGTATATCCCTATAGATTCTTATCCCTAGGATATAGGCTGCATCACCTAAGTCTTTCATTGAGAAACATGTGATGGCCCCAGGTCCACACAAATTGGACCCCGCCCGGCCTAAGCCCACGTGGACCCCCGAGCGAGTCTCGTAAGGTCAACGCAGACCTAGTCAGCCTTCAAATCCTTCATTATACGTAAATTCATAATTTTAAGTTGAGTTATTAGTATTTTGCAAGTTTTACAATTAAGCGGAAGCAATTTCTACAAATCAAATAACTTAACAATAACGTAAGAAGTTAGGCAACCTAATTGTGGAACCCAACATAAATATGTTAATCAGAGGAGAGTAAATACAAGATATATAAAAATTTCACCTAGCGATGGAGCCTTCCCCTTGTTAGATCGCGGATCTGCACTCGGTCATACCCAAAAATGACGAGCCCAGATAAGTAAAGCCAGTAGGACATATACAACATTTCAAAATAATCGAAGCAGTTGAATTCATGCAATTTGTAAGAAATGAATAGGTAACGCATGAATATAAAAGACTCTAAATAATCAATCGATGAGTGAGGCCAAATAACAAGGAGTCTCGACCAAAGGTCGTTGAGTCGTGGTATAAGCCCAACAGACTCGAGTTTAGAACGATTCCCCGACCTCCCACCCCCTAACCCTTGCGACTATGAGACATTAACGGAGCCGGATCTAGACGAGACCCCCGCCTCCCAGCCCCTAGCCCGTACGACTATGAACCATCCATGGACCCGGATAAGAGCCCCCAAAGTACACTCAATCGGGAGAT
Organism: Stephania yunnanensis; assembly: GCA_039657365.1. Lineage (NCBI taxonomy): Eukaryota > Viridiplantae > Streptophyta > Magnoliopsida > Ranunculales > Menispermaceae > Stephania > Stephania yunnanensis. The sequence goes on along the minus strand of CM077586.1, from coordinate 44,082,034 downwards.
ATCGACAGGGCGACCATGAAAGACCTCGGGTTTAGGACGAGACCTGCCTCCAGCCCTAACCCTCACATATCGCAGATAAACAGTAACCATGACTTACTTGCCATTGGACTCACTCAATCGACATCAATTTCAACAATAGCTATCATCACAAAGCAGTGAACAACAATAAAGCTATCACAAAATAGTAAACAACAACAACCAATGGAGAGGAATGAAATCCTGTATAAGTCCCTAGCTGGTTTACTTACCACGAGAAACCACGAACCTCAAAACATCTCGCTCGTGTCTCGATTTGCGCACCCGACGCCCGACTCCTAAGTCCCTGGGACACTGGTCGTCCGCACCGCGCCAATCGGCCGCGTCAAGCTGTTTGCCAGCACTGCCTGCTGGCCGGCCGCCGCCGTGTCTCGCGCCGATCTGGCCAACGCGCTATCTCGCTCATTGCCGCTGCCGCGCGTTGCTCGCGCCGCAGATCTGGAGCCGCTGATCCACGCCTCTGTAGTAGAAGGCTTATTCGCACGCCGCGCCACAAGCGGCCACCGTCGTCCTTGCCCGCCGGAGCTCCAGCCGTCCGCGATCTTCTCTACCGCCACCACTTGGTCTCTTTTTCTCTAGCTTTCTCTCTCTTTCTCTCTCCTCTTTCTCACCTCCCAATTTTTTTTTCTTTTATATATATACATATACATATATATACATTTCCTTTTTATTTTCTTTTTGATTTTAAATCAAAAGTGTCCTCGAGATTCGTGCAATACGAATCTCGAGACAACTCAACAACCGAGCGGTACGCATTTCGAGACACCAACCCGCCTCATTTCAAAACCTCGATACTCACGCTACACACATCACGATGCGTATCTCACGTCGGCATGCGACTCGAGGCGCGTCCTCGTTCGTGTTTCGGCTCCCCGAATTCTCCGCGTATACTTTTCTCAACAATTAGCATCTCCACTCGAGATTCAGACATACGAATTTCGACAAGTGGATCCCACAAATGACTCTGACTCCGACACGTGGCACAAGTCAAATTTTCGGTCCGTTACGGTCTTCTCCGAACGAATTAGAATTTCGTCCTCGAAATTGAAGCAAGTCTCACAGACAATGGCTTTTTATGAATGAAGACCCAAGGCCATACCCGCCCAAGGCCATACTCGCCCAAGGCCATACCCCCATCTTACTCTGTAGGGCTGGGCTCCTCCGCGACAAGCTGGGCTCCTCCGTGACGAGCTGGGCTCCTCCGCGACCTCCAAGCTAAGAACACACCATCTGTCTCCTCCCATCAACATATGTCAGGGCAACATCCTCGCAACATATATTGGAATACAAATGAATACAAATGAATATTTTAATTTCATGATCCACCGTCACTAACATACGTATGTCTGCTGTATGCCCGCGAGAATGTAAATCGGTCTCTCTCATCGAGTGAGTTTCAACCCAACTCGTACCCTCTATCAAGTTACGATGGATAGTAGTCGGACCTGACGTGACAGTAGCATGAATTTGTTTCTGGCTGTCCACATGCCCATACAGGTACGTTGAAATCCCGCTCCAACTGGAACATGTCCATATCCTTGCCCCTGTGCATGACTAGATCGTTGTCCCTGTCTGTGCACTCGACTGGATCTCTAACCCTGTCTCTGGCCACCGCGTCTACCATCAACCCTCTTATGGTACTTATGCTAAGGATACGACGGTGCTAGTTAGTCGTTATACTATACTAGCGTAACTCTGCGTTGGTCCATCTAACACTAGCGCCATACACGCGGCAAATGGTGGAAACGCAATACGCTCTTTGCCACGATCGTCCAACCCTCGTTTTCCTCTGATCATCTCCAGACCCTCAAACTGAATGTGACGATAACGAGAATACGATTAGTACTCCGATGCGTGTACTCCCACGCTCTCACTCACCTTAACATCAACTGCACTCCAAAGCATCCACATCGATGCCACCGTAGTGCACAACCATACATCGGCCTCGCCGAACAACGAAACTGACACGATGCTCAACCTCATATGATCTGGTGTGGCCAAGACGTCATGAATATTTGTCGCTCCGAGATTCGTACCACCGTGAAACTTTTTCAGGGAATGTCGTTAAAACTAGCGATACTGCCTCGCCTTAGCCGTTACTCTAACTCTCATATCAGTCGGCGCGATCAACATCTCCTCACATAAGTACGAGTTTAATATGAGCCTACGCTCCTTGACCACTTGTAGACCATGCCTAAACTGGAGATGTTTCAGGTGGATTGTGAACTGTCGTGAATTGTAAAAACACACACACAGCCTAAATAACTAGGGCAGTTGAAACATGCTAGCCGTCTATCAAAATCTTGAAGAAACCTAGCCCTATAAATCTGCAGCTCTCTCTCGAGTAACCAGTTCATTCAATTCATAAATGTTTTGAAAGAAACAAACAGTTTCTCAGCCAATCCTCCATGGAACGAGTACTTATCCAAAAAAAAAAACCTTGCAGCTCCACTTTTCCCAAATATGCCACCACCACCAACATTGTCACATTCGATCCGTGCATGAAGGCAATGCAATACAACCTTAGATCCAGAAAAATATTGCCCATGAGATAGCTTCAAAGTAAAGAAGGCAATTGATTTCACACAATTTCCACATGAATTAAATGAAAGATAGACAACAAACTCATTCCACTCCTACAACGGATACACCAATCATGGGACAAAGACTTAAAAAGCATCCCTCTTCGGCGTTTGTGACCTATTATGATATCATAATCCTTCAAGCAAAAAGTCAATAGAACACCATGATAACGGAGAAAATAAGATAAGATGGAGAAGCTTGTTTCCCAGCAAGGCTTATTGATATAGTTGCATGCACTCAAGCCTATATATCCAATTAATCATTACCATCAATCTTCTTTACCTTAATTGTTCCAAGTGGATCCCCTAGCGACACGTGCAGGAATTATCCTTAAGGTACACAATAAGTTTTCTTCCTCAAGGAGAAATCAAATGTGTCATCGAGATACGTGCAACACGAATCTCAAGGCAACCATAATAATTTCACCCATTTGTCCACCGCCACTATGTTTGACCAAAATTGTCTCGAGTCTTGCAATTTGCGTATCTTGAGACACATCCCATACATTTTGTTTAAGTGTTCAAACTATAGGCCAATATATATTTATGTTAATGTGTCCACATTAAAATCACGATGGCCACTTATTAAACCAATTGTCAATCAATCTCCTGTAGTTGTTGGTCGCGCCATACAATTCTGTATGACAGAGTATGCTGCTCCTCAGCACTAGCAAACCGCGAACCTGCAGTCTCACGATCATTCCTACACTAGGTCTGAATCGCGTCGCATTTTCCATAGCCATGAATCCTTGATTCAGTGTATAATTACTGATATCGTATATAGTATTTACAAAATACCATATAGGATCAATTTCATTCAACTCTCCTCACTTCTCAACGAAGACTTAAGTCAGGATCATAAGGTTCCACTCTAAGTTCAGGGTTCTAAACTTCCGCTGGTTTGCGTCTCCATTGCTTGTGATTTAAATCAAGAGTCGAGTATTTAAAACTTTGTCTCCGATACCAACTGTGGCGTTGGTATCACAATGTCTTAAGCCATTAAACTTTCCCTTAGGTTCGTCTGAACCTAGGCTCTGATACCAACTGTGACGGCCCTAGTTCCACACAAACTGGACCCCGCCCGTCCTAAGCCCACGTGGACCCCCGAGCCAGTCTCGCAAGATCAACGCAGACCTAGTCAGCCTTCCAATCCTTCATTATACGTAAATTCACAATTTTAAGTTGAGTTATTAGTATTTCGCAAGTTTTAAAATTTAGCGGAAGCAATTTCTACAAATCAAATAACTCAACAATAATGTAAAAAGTTAGGAAACCTAATTGTGGAACCCAACATAAATATGTTAATCAGAGGAGAGTAAATGCAAGATATATAAAAATTTCACCTAGCTATGGAGCCTTCCCCTTGTTGGACCGCGGATTTGCACTCAGTCATACCCAAAAATGACGAGCCCAGGTAAGTAAAGCCATTAGGACATATACAGCATTTCAAAATAATCAAAGTAGTCGAATTCATGCAATTCGAAAGAAATGAATAGGTAACGCATGAATATAAAGGACTATAAATAATCAATCGATGAGTGAGGCCAAATAACAAGGAATCCCGACCAAATGTCGTTGAGTCGCGGTACAAGCCCAGCAGACTCAGGTTTAGGCCGAGACCCCAGCCTCCCAACCCTTACCCTTGCGACTTTGAGACATTCACAGACCCGGATCTAGGACGAGACCCTTGCCTCTCAGCCCTAGCCCGTACGACTATGAACCATCCATGAACCCGGATAAGAGCCCCCAACGTACACTCAATTGGGAGATATCGATGGGCGACCATGAAAGACCTCGGGTTTTGGATGAGACCCCTGCCTCCAGCCCTAACCGTCTCATATCGCAGATAAACAGTAACCATGACTCACTTGCCAATAGACTCACTCAATCGACAACAATTTCAACGATAGCTGTCATCACAAAGCAGTGAACAACAATAAAGTTATCACAAAATAGTAAACAACAACAACCAATGGAGAGGAATGAAATACTGTATAAGTCCCTAGCTGGTTTACTTACCTCGAGAAATCGCAAACCTCAAAACATCTCGCCCGTGTCTCGATTTGCGCACCCAACACCCGACTCCTAAGTCCCTAGTGTCCATTTAGACATTTTAGGCATATTTTACTTAAAATCATTCAAATCAAAACTCAATTAGGTGAAATAAACCTTACGTCCATCGCGTAGTCGCGATTTCATCGAAATCGCGCATCCGACCGGTCGACAACGCGCCACAGCCATTGCTCACCGCGTCATGAGCTGCCATTGCTGCTGACGACGCAGCAGCCTTTTACCGGCGCGACGCCGCACGCCGTTGCCACTGTCCCTCGTCGGCGTCGCGCTTGCTGCTGGAGCACTCCGCATCCATGGCTGATCCGCTCGTCCGCGAGACGCAATTCGCGCCGCCATCTTGACGCTGCGCCGTCCGCGCCACGCCAACCGGCCATACATCGCTGCAACGTCGCATCGTTGGCCGACCCGACGACGCGTCTCACCGCGATCTCGCGCCGATCTCGCCATCATCGCTGCTAGCTCGCGCGCTGCAGCCGCTCCGCGCTACTAACGCCGCTAGCCGTGTGTAGATTCGGAGCCGCCGATCCTCGCCTCAACATAGTCTTTGTCCGCGCCACGCCCTCGCCGACGACCCACTGTCGCACCACGCGCATGCTGAAAGCGACCCGTCGTCCTCGCCCGCTGGAGCTCTAACCGTCCGCGATATCCTCTCGCCACCACTTGCTCTCTCTCTCTCTAGCTTTCTCTCTCTTTCTCTCTCATCTTTCTCACTTCCCGATTCTTATTTCAATCTTTTTTTTATATATATATTCATATACATATATATATACATTTCCTTTTTATTTTCTTTTTGATTTCAAATCAAAAGTGTCCTCGAGTTTGGTGCAACATGAATCTCGAGGCAACTCAACAATCGAGCAGCGCGCATTTCGATACTCGTGCTACATGCTTTACGAGGCGTATCTCACGTCGGCACGCTACTCGAGTCGCGTCCCTGTTCGTGTTTCGGCTCCCTGAATTCTCCGCGTATACGTTTCTCTACAATTAGCATCTCCACTCGAGATTCGGACATACGCATTTCGACAAGTGGATCCCATAAATGACCCTGACCTGACATGTGACACAAGTCAAATTTTTGGGCCGTTACAAAACACTTCCCTAACCAAGACTTGACATTCTGCAATGTTGGGATGTCATTTCCAATGAGTAATATATCATCAACACAAGTACCGTAAAAACAACTACACTCCCACTTACCTTCTTGTATACACAGGGCTCATTTTCGTTCTTAATAAAACCAAAATCCTTGATTGCTTCATCAAAACGAAGATTCCAACTCCGAGAAGCTTGCTTTAATCCATAAATGGATCTTTGAAGCTTGCATACCTTCCTAGAATTCTCAAGATGTACAAAACCTTCAGGTTGTGTCATATACACGTCCTCGAGCAGCTTTCCATTAAGAAATGTCGTTTTTACATCCATTCGCCATATCTCATAGTCATAATATGCAGCAATGGCAATCAAAACTCTTATGGATTTAAGCATGGCTACTGGCGAAAAAGTTTCATCATAATCAACACCTTGAGTCTGCCTAAAACCTTTTACTACAAGTCTTGCTTTAAAAGTATGCACATTGTCATCCATGTCAGTTTTCTTCTTAAAAACCCATTTACATCCAATGGTCTTACCACCTTCAGGTAAATCAACCAAGTTCCAAACTTGGTTATCATACATGGATTGCATCTTAGAGTTCATGGCACTTAGCCATTTATCTGAGTTTGTTCAGACATAACCTCCTGATAAGTGGTGGACTCATTTTGATTCATAAGCAACACATCACGACTATCAGTAAAGAGAAATCCGAATCTCTCTGGCTCATGTCTTATCCTACCAGATTTACGTGGGCTTTGTGTCACTTGCGGAGGTTTAACTGGTTCAGAACGTTGTTGAACTTCCAGTAGCGGTTCAGTGTTTATCTGTGATTCTCGAACTTCTTCAAGATTTATTTCTCTCCTACTAGTGTCTTTTGAAATAAACTATTTTTCCATAAAGGAACCATACCGAGTAACAAACATTTTGTTCTCAACGGGATTATAAAAGTAAGATCCTTTTGTTTCTTTAGGATACCCTACAAATAAACACTTGTCAGATTTAAGTGCTAGTTTTTCCGAGACTTGTCGCTTTACGTAAGCCTCACAACCCCAAATCTTAAGGAAAGATAAACTAGGTATCTTTCCATACCATATCTCATATGGTGTTTTATCAACCACTTTAGAAGGAACTCGATTTAGAGTGAAAGCTACAGTTTGTAATGCATAACCCCAAAAGGATAATGGAAGATCTACATGACTCATCATAGATCAAACCATGTCTAATATGGTTCGATTTCTCCTTTCAGAAACTCCATCCCATTGTGGAGTTGCTGGTGGAGTTAATTGAGAGACAATCGTACAATTTCTAAGATGATCATCAAATTCTTGGCTCAAATATTCACCACCCCAATCTGACCGAAGCGTTTTGATAGTTTTACCAAGTTGATTCTGCATGTCATTTTGAAATGTTCGAAACATCTCAAATGATTCAGCTTTATGTTTCATAAGATATACATAACCATATCTCACTGAAATCATCAAGAAATGTAATGAAGTACTGATAACCTCCTCTAGCTATTGTGTTTATAGGACCGCATAAATCAGTATGTATTAGACCCAATAAATCACTTGCCCTTTCACTGTGTCCAGTAAAGGGACTTTTAGTCATCTTGCCTCGTAAACAAGATACGCACGTTTCATATGTTTCTAAATCAAATGAATGTAGAAGTCCATCTTTACGGAGCTTCGTTATGCGTTTCTCATTTATGTGCCCAAGACGACAATGCCAAAGCTAGGTTTGATTCAAATCATTTGACTTAAATATCTTTGTATTTATGTTAAAGACTGGAGTATCAGTGGACCTTTTCATGCTTAGAATATAAAGACCATCACACAAATCAACATTTGCATAAAATATTCCTTTACGAGAAATGGAACATCTATTATTCACAATAATAAAATCAAAACCAGTCATATCCAAACATGAAACAGAAATGATGTTTCTGCTCAAGGCATGCACAAAATAATAATTATTTAAAGTTAAAATAAGTCCACTAGGTAAGACTAAGTCATATGATCCAACAGTCAGGGCAGCAACTTTTGCTCCATTCCCTACGCGGAGGATGACTTCTCCTTTCTTCAACTTTCTACTTCTGGTGAGTCCCTGCACATTTATACAAATGTGAGATCCACATCCCAGATCTAATACCTAAGAATCACTAGTAGATAAATTAATTTCAATAACATAAATACATGTAGTGGTAGTCGCATTCCCTTTTTTCTTCTTTAGATCTTCCAGATAGAGTCTGCAATTTCTGAACCAATGTCCAGGTGCATCACAGAAATGACAATTTCCTTCCTTTTCTTTTCGGTGTTTTGAAGCAGGAACAGGCTGGGGCTTGACTTGTTCCACTGGCTTTGCGACAGGTGCAGCAGTAGCCTTGGCAACTTTAGCCTTGCCTTTGCCTTTCTTCTTCATTCCCTTTCCCTTTTGGACCATCAACACATTACTAGAGGGTTTCTTGATATTTTGTTCAGCAGTTTTTAACATCAAATGCAACTCTGAGATTGATTTCTCCATATTATTCATATTGTAGTTCATCACAAATTATGGGTAACTCTCCGGTAATGAATTCAGGATCAAATCCGTAGCCAACTCTTGGCTTATGGGAAATCCAAGTCTATCAAGCTGGTCGACATAGCCCTTCATCTTTAGAACATGAGGACTAACTGACGCACCCTCAGTCGTCTTGCAAGAATGTAGGTTCTTGACTGTCTCGAACCTTTCTTGCCTAGCTTGTTGTTGGAACATTTCCTTCAAATAAGTTACGGCCATGTCGTAGGCTTCCATTAATTCCATGTCCTTCCTCAAGTTCGGAACCATAGTTGCCAACATAATACGTGCAACATCGGTAGAATCGTTGACATGCTTATTATGCTCATCCTTCACAAATTTTCGTAGCATTGGTGGTGGGTCCTCGAAATTGGAGCATCCAGGACATACAACTTGCGTTCATGCTTAAGAACAATTCTCAAGTTTCTGAACCAGACAAGAAAGTTAGTCCCAGATAGCTTATCCTTCTCAAGGATGGATCGCAGTGACATGGGATTATTGTTACTTGAAGAGACCATTGATCTAGAATAAAGATTATGCAAAGTTTATTTTAATATAGAGGAATAGACTCCCACTAAATTAACAATCCACCTAAAACACATTGTTTATTTAGGGGACTAAAATCCATATTTCACCTAATTCTATGACAGCTATGGCATGAAACACAGAACTAGATTATTTAGGTAGGTAACAGTTACCAATTACATTTTATGTAATTTTTAGATACTTTTATGAGATACGGGACATCTTATGTCTTATCATATTTTTATCTCATCATGTGCCTAAAGCTCAAAACTATTTTGATAGCTTTATTAAGTCAGACCATTTTAAACCTTTAGGTAACTCTTATCCAACTTGTCTCACCAAGATAACACAATATACCCAGCTATGGCTGAAACTGTATTAGTGTGATCGAGGCCTTGACAAGTGTTTAAAATGGATGACGTGAGACTTAAAATTTAATAGAGGGATTTTATTCAGTTTTAGTGATTTTATGTAAACAATGAAATATCATATATTTTTATTGATTTGTTAAATCACTAAACAATTTGGGGATTTTTATACTTTGTTCACTAATAAAAGAATTTTCGTGCGCTAGGATTAGTTAGACGTCGGTCCCGCTGGCCGGGCAGCGCCCCCTTTTTTTTTTTTTTTAGAAGACGAATTTCAATTCCGAAAAATAAAATTCACTATAGAAAATCATATTTTTCGTTGATTTTATTATCCTAAATTTACCCTTTAATTTATCCAAAATTAAGTCAATTAAAATATTTTTAATTAACCCGGGCCCACATCTAACTAATCATCATATCCTAATCCAATTAGGACTTAAGATATTTGAATCCTGGTTTATCACCAATAACAAACTTCTCCATATTTATCTCTTATCCAATAGGGATAACGAAACCGATTTTGCTAATATCTATTAATCTAATTTGTTATCTATCTTTTATCAAATTGAAATTTCATTACAAAATAGATATAAAGAGATAAATAAACAATTTCAAAGATTAATTATTTGCAATTTTGGTCCTCATCCAAATAATCACAAACATTTCATTGAATCATGAACTACTATCCCAATCGAACCTAATCATATTAGTCTCGAATTAATATTCGACTTACACAATTTAAGAAACGTAAAACAATGTAACCCAAATATGCAAACTGAATTACGAGATTTCATCCATGAATCAATACAAGAAAAATAAAGATTATATCTAATGGTGTCATGGATCACAAAACACGAAATTTAATTCATTAAAATTATTCGAATTAACCTAACATGGTTACTTGGATGTGTGAAACCGATTTCAATTAAATCACGAATATATGTATCATATACACAAAACATGATAATAAATCTCACGAGAAAACTTATGTATATCACATATACATCAACTATTAACATGCTTTCAATCATATATCATGTATATATCAAAAGAAAACATGCAATGTTTTTAATGGAATCGAACTCGAAGGTTCGATACCACTTTGTAGGGTTTTTGGATTCATGCGCGTGAGATTACAAAATAATTTTGACAAAAACCCCAACATAATCCGAATCTAATTCCATTAAAAACGTTTAAACCACGAAAACTTAATCATACCTCGCCGCAATATACCTTTCGAAAGTTGATCGATCTCTAAGGCGCCGCTAACGACGAAACGCCTCTACTAGTAGTCAACACACGAATGGCGACCGAGATTCGAAGTGCTAGCTTCGAGAGAATACCAAACCTTTTTGTTTCTCTCCAAAATGATCCAGAGCATACCAAAAACCCTAAGTCATTTCTAAAACGAAAATAGAGTTTTAGCATTTAATCTTTTGTACGTGTATTCTAACTTAAAGCGTCTATTTATACAACCCTTGTTTATAGACGGTTAAGTAAATTGCACATATACTCCTACTTAAAGAAGTATAAGTGTAATACATCACAATGACGTTTTTGTCATGAATTTTATCATATAAAATTCATTTTTCTGAACCATCTTAAAATCTCGCAAAACTATTCTTAGTGCGCGACCTGATAGGCTCATACAACGTTGGCAGTGTACCAAAACACATTTTGGTATACAAGTCATAAGCGACCTCTAGCAAGACATTATGACTACCCAAGTTGTATGAATATCAAATCGATACAACCTAATCAATAGTGTATATAACATCCTTTTGTCACACGATATCCTTTTGATCAAACATAAGGCATGGAATTGTCATCCAACATGTTCAATCGTACAAGTCTCGATCTCTAGGTAGACTGAAAACATCCAAGTGACATTGATCAATATCAATTCACTTTGACTAGGCCTTTTAACTGTCTAACACATCGAGGGATCCACTAGATATCTCTCTTTATATAAGAGGGACAAATTCTATCTTGATTACGCAACTTCATCGCATTACTCACACAGTAACCAATCACAACCTTTATAATCGTCAGGTTAAAGACAACGTTTGATTGTGTCAAATCACTGTATTCCTAATGTTGAAGTCTCTGGTAATCTCAAGTCAGAGGACTGAAAAATATACCTATCATGAGAAACAACTATGACTTAATCCATGTGATGTCCTCATAGCGGGTCGATCCAGTACTTTGTTCCCTAACAAGTACTCATGACCTTGATTCGTATCCCTATACGTATAATCATCATATGATCATCAATCAAGACTCACACTAGTCTTAATTCATTATAGTTCCCAGTATAATGATCGACTAGAGACATTTAGGATATCTCTATAAATACCCATGGATCTTATTATAATGTAAACATGCAAATTAATTATAATAAACAGCAAATGAAATCCTTTATTTTATTAATTAAAAGTATTCATAAAGATAGTTAATGGATTGACTTAGGGCACATGCCCCAACAAAGACGTCCGCTACTAACTACTTCCATAATTAATACATAACCCTAGACATCCGCCAATCGAGTTTAACACACTAACCGCAGTAATATGGGTATGTTGGAACACTAATCCTAAATAACTGGATCATATCCGCTTCCGAATCGCATCCCCTTCTGATTTAACCTACATTCAATTGTTGCACACTCAAGAACCAAAAGGGTTTTACAGCAAATAGGTGAGTGTTTGTCGCTTTCTCGGTCCAAAAGTATCAATACATGGATACTATCGGTCCAAATAACTATAAATTGTACAACTAAAAGCATGCACTGGCCACATACCTAGATCTAAACCATATTCCTTAAAATCAACAACAATGAAATAGGAGAAATTAAATCAAATTAAATAATAAAATAAATGATCTCACATTATATGTCATGAATCCATAATCCCGTCTTGTTTCTCCTCCGACCTAGGTAAGGTTTGATTAGCCAAACATGATGTCGAGAGAATTCGATGCTAAAAATATAATAGTTGGTGTTCCTAATATAATAAACTACTAAAAATTAGTCCTGGGATGTGAGAAACTAATTTTGTGGGTTGGTCTCGTAACATGTGCGCTGAGGAGCATCTGGTGGTTGCTATGCATTTTCTACACTTTGCTTGGGACACGTGTCAACATCCAATTGGGCGAGCTTCTAGAACCACCAATTTGAAGTGGCGGTTTCGATTGGTGGAAGAAACCGCACGTGACGCCGTGTGTGCATGAGGGCTCAACACTTGGCGGTTGGAACCAGGTGAAGAAACTCGCACAAAGTCGTGCGAAGACGTAGGAAAGTGCACTAGTACGGATATCCCGATCATCCGAGAGTTGCCGCGTGAGGAACTTGAAATTTTTCTATGTGAGGACGAGCTTGGACCAATAGAGAAGCGACGTGTGGCGCCGTAGAGTATGGAGAGCGACGCATGACGCTCGTGTGAAGAGAAAATCACTGGAAGATACGGCGAACTTCTTGGAGAGTGTAGCGACATGCATATCGAAGCATAATCAATGTCTCGGTACGTTTGTGTACATGAATGTATGCCTTAGTTGCATCACTTGATCGTTCCTCCGCACCCTATCACTGTTCAATACGCGTGTCGAAGCATACCCTCGGAGTAACTGTTCACTTGCATATAAATACTCCATTTTGAATGTTTTTTGCCCCCGATTTAACCGCGCACTTCGTTTCACCTGAAAATGACCAATAAATATAATTAAATATATATTTTAGAGACTTTCTATATTTAAATATATTAATATAAAGTACTAAATATATATAAATACTTACTTATCAGTACAACTAAATGAATGAGTATAAGGAGAAAAGAGAGAGATATATAGAAATAAAGAAAGCTGGAAGTTATATTAAAACTCTTCAAACAAAAAGATTCAGCTCGAGTACAAGTAACTTAGCTGAGTTAAGTTTTTTTTCCAACTATATGAAGTCTTATGGACTTTTGAAGTACTAAAATCTACAAAAATAATATGATCTATGCTTATATGTGAATTTTTAAGCTTAATGAGAAATTATGAGACTGTACATTTGCTACTTGAGTGTCGATGTGATATAAGCTCGTGAGTAGTGATGGTTTTGGTTGTGAACTACTTTTGAGTTTCGAAAGTGAATTATATGTGTTGTTAAAGCTAAGTGTTTTGAAAATATTATTTTTCATAAATAAAAACTCTTGAGTAGATTATTAACTTGAGCTTATTTGAATTAAAGGACACTCTTTGAATTATGTAAATTGAGTAAGGAATATAAGTAGTAGTAGTAATAGTAAGAGTACTTAGTAAAATACATTTTTGCTTGTGACGTACAAAGTCCTAAATTTGAGGGTATTTGATAAATGATTAATTAAACTTATATATAAGGTTAGTTTAGTAGTATAATTAGACTAAATATCTTAGAATGAACTCTAATTGATGACATTTATGTGTTTTCAGGCATACAAGGTATAAAGGAGTGATTTTACGATTAAATGAGGAGAAAAAAGCACAAATACACATTTGACGCCATGGCACAGAGGCTTGATGTCGTGGGAAGAAAGCACAAGGCGTGGGAAGAGAGTGCAAATCACGGAGAAGGCTTGAAGACCAAGAAGTAGACATAAGAGATGTGACGCGTCGGTGGCGCTGTGGGGTCGTACACACAACGCTAGGGCACTACACACATGGCGCCAAACCTACTATGAAGAGAAAATTCACACATAAAGGTCGAAGTCGTGGCGCTGCGTGACATTACACCGTGGATCACTTACAAACAACGTCGAGAAATAAATTTAGAAAATTTAAGAGTTCTAGTTCATTTGGAATTGTTAATTGGAGTTTCTAATTGTATTCTTAGGAGTCTTTGGGGTATAAGTAAGTATTAGAACCTGGTAAACATGTAGATTATCACCAATTATCACCCAATATCACCACATTACATAGAATAGTATAGTTTTACTTTATTTTTTAGTATTGAGAAGAGTTTTGGAGGAGAAGACATTGAAGACTCCACTTGTAGTTATTTAGTATTTTTTCTTTGATTTAATTTAAGTATTTGATTTAATTTTTGATTGAAATGAATACCATGATTTGTTTATTGATTTCAATGATGAGTGAGTAGTTTGTTTATCTTAGGGATCGATGAATCCTATGGTATGAATACTATGCTAAAGGAAGTATGAGTGGACTATAAAGTTAAAAAATGCAATGGTTAGAATTTGTATTGATTCTATACGTAATGCAATGAACATCTTAATCACGTGTTTGTTGATTAGAGGTTTTAGGAGTTACCATGGCCATTGGAGCTTTTAAGCCGGATATGGACAATACAACCATAAGATATATAATATTGATAAATAGTTATTGATTAAGGAGGCACTGATAGTAAACTTAAGTGGTTATGAATCGAAAGATTTAGAACTTAATGCTATGTGAGACTTATGTTATTCACACCGATATGTGAAGTTCTAGTTTGCACAATAAGATCTTTTCCACTACGATGGTGGGTTGAGGTGAATCTTAAGGAAATCTATCTATTCTAATTGAGTACACACATAATGAAGATGAAGGAATTGAGATGATAGCATAGTAATTCATTACCTAGGTGAAGTTGTGAACTAAGATTTTTCTCAATATAAGAGTACAAGTTATTTTACATTGTTTTATAGAATAAAGTAGTTTAGTTAAAACCAATTAAAAAAAGAACTTTTTAACAATAGATTGAACTTAACTAAGTGAACCGTGTCCAGATAAACTTTTCCCAAAGGATTATATCCGTAATCAATCTTTGTTGATCACATTATTACTTCAATTGAACCGTTATATTTGCGGTTTCGTTGTTAGTCTTCTAGTATCATATTCAAATCAAGTTTTTACTCACCCCAAGACCTTTCAATTGATTGAATACCGAGCCTTTCAATCCAACCTTTACAAAAGCCCACTTTTGATAACCCAAATTGAAGTTCGAGAGTTTAGCCTCAACCACTAGAGAGAGTCCATAAACATTTTTGAAGCCTCAATTATTTTTATTTTAAAGCATCAACTTCTAAAAGATTTCGTAGGCAAAATTTTCAATCCGCTTTCCACTATCATCAAACTTAAAGATCAAAGATCCTTACATCTTTATGTAGAAGAGCAACGCCACTGGAAGGGAGGATCGACAACGATGGCGTAAACAAAGGTGTTTTGGAAACTCATATTTGTTGGGTTTGGGCGTGACGAAACTCGCTAAAATTTAGGTGGTGTGTACCAAAGAAGGGGGGACAACTTGGAAAAGTTTGAACTTTTGTAGGGTGGGTTTAACATCCAAAACATAGTCGGGTAAAACTTATCGAGGTAAAACATCTCAGCGCAGAACCGCAATAAATCAAGTTAAATAATCAATCGACACTCGAAAACTTGTTCCATCGATAAAATCGTAAATATCCGTACAAGGCTATCTATACATAAAAGGCCCTCATTGAAACAATTACATATCTGAATTACAAATGAAATGATCAAAGCTATCTATACATAAAAGGCCCCCATGATCAATGAAGCCTCTGAGTGTCATTATAAGTCATCTCTCTGATCTTTGCTTACTGCAAATCCGCAACCACACTCCATTGCAAGTGAAGAGCAGTTTTCTCACTTGAAGGCTTCAATAACGTGAATTTCCTCCACTTTGCAAATAATTGGCCGCTCTCTTCGAACACAACTTCGTAGGCTTCACTGGAGCTTCACGCTTTGTTTTTTGCTCACTGGACCACTTCCATACTACGATCTTGCCAGTACCATCGCCATGAAGAACATACTTCGATCCAAGATATCCACGGCTGTATCTCCTCCATTGAGAATATTCGCCTCTCTCCTCAAACCTGGTTAATTACACATTCCCATTATCAATTCAGGCAAGATTCATAGTAAAGGAGTGGGTTCAAAAATAGAATGCGACATTGTGTCAAGTCAAAAAGTATGGCATCAACTTACGATGGCGGGTCATATAGGCGCATGGTTTTGTCATTGCGGGAACACATCAGCACGGCCTTCCATCTCCATCATGTCCACCGTGAAGCAAACGCAATCCCTAAGAACAACCAATACAAGTAACATAAATGCAAAATGACAAACCAATCTCCAAGAAATTAGAAGTGCAATGTAAATTGCGAAACTCGAACCCAACCATAAATGCTAAATGTTCATCCAATATAAATTGGTAGAACTTTATTCACATAAAGCTCATCAACTCAAATATTACTCTAATAGTAACTACAACAAAAACTTTAGGGAGCATTGATAAGAATTAAAATCCCCTCTAAAATTGATAGGAGGTAAATGGAAAAAGAGAGTTTCCGAGAGGGCCATACATGGTCTACGTTATGCGTGTATATTGCTTCTAAGCTCCCACTCTCGATACGAAACCACACCCGCAAAACATCAAAAGTTAATAGATGAAAAGGAGACTAATAGTGTAAAACAAATTTAAAACTAGTCGAAAAAGGTCGAGAAAGCAAAAATAAAATAACAATAATCCAACAAAAGGAAGCTTCTAATGTACGAGACAAAAAATGTTGGAAAGCTTATCCCTCCCCCCACAAGCACGCACGCACGCACGCACACTCGCACGCACGCACAAACAAATATATGTTCAACAAATAATTAACAATGAAATCCATAAAAACAAACCTTTATTGTTTGATCCAAGGAGCATGATAACAAACACCGATCAAAACCAATAACACACGTAACAAAGATCGGTGTGTTCTGTAAGAACTTCTATACATTGTAAAGTCTCCAAGTCCCATACCTGCAAATAAGTTCCAAAAATTAGGCTAACAAACGAAAATGATGGCTTCAAAAAAAATAATAATAAAAAATGTCCAAGAATGCTATAACAGACAAGAGGCTCCATCTAGCATCCGAATCACGTTTCTTTAAATGAATACTACTTCTACCGATATAAATTTGACAAAGAAAAGATAAAAGCCCTTAATATTAATTAAAAACAATATGCACACACAAATAACTACAAAAACTTAAGAGATGTTATGGGAATCAATCAGGGAACCAAAACTATTTCTCACCTCCTAACCTCTTTATATATCTAAAAAAAAAGAGGCCAATGAAACTAAGAATACAAGTTAAACAATAAGAGTGGCACAGTAAATCAAGCCTCCACATTCCATTTAATAAACTCAAGGTATTCGAATGTGAAAGTAGAAGCTTCTTTTTGAAATGAGGAGTAAAGAAGAATGAAATAACCACATAGTTATAACGAGAGGAAAGAAAATAAATTATCGTATTCTTTAGTAACAAAAAAATCATTAAGGCAAAGCTTAGTAAATGTAACATAAACCATAGGCACAATGTCGTTGTGCAAAATTATACAAAGATTAATTTTTGTGGAATCTCTGTTCCTCGTGTAATTAATGCCATCCCTAAAACCAAGAGAAACAATTGATCTTGAGAACATTTTAAGCATTTAAAAATTTAGCATTCATACTACAACAAACACTATTGCATGTTTAACGGAAGGAACAAATTGTAGTGTGATTAAGTGGCAACCAAAGTCCTCAAGACACTATTGTTTTAAGTATGGGCACAAGACACCACAAACTTTCGGTTCCATAAAGTATCGATCCCATTCCATTATGCAAGCTTCGTAAAACACTCCCAAAGAACACCCAATTTAAATAGACGGTTATACTTTGCTCGATATTTATTTCGACAAATGCATGTAACAAGGACCTAAAAAGCCTAAAAGAACAATATAAACGAAGAATGCAATTACAAGTGAACTTACTCGATTGTGTGGTCCATTGAAGCTGAATATAGCATTTTACCACTCTCCAACAAATAATGATACTACTGGCAAGATTATGCCCTTTAAGAGAGGCGAAATAGCTCAAATGACTTGATCGAATTGTCATTTCCAAGCCAATATGGTACCATCCTCAAAAAGGCGCATAAGCGTATATGTAAAGTAAAAATAAAACGATAAAAACATGAAAGTAAAACAAGACGCTCATAAGAATTTGAACAAAAGTCTGCAAATAGAAATATTATTAGTAAATCAACAAAGGAAGAAAAATTAAATGTTACCTGTGTACCAAAGAAAAAGCATATCATTGCCCACTTTAAGGGAATGAATTTGTCCAAAAGTCCCACTAAGGATAAGATCAAGCACCAGTTTGGTTGTTCATGGCTCGCAATATCATTTTCAATAGAAAATTAATGAAAATTTTAAGTTATAGTCTACAAGAATGAGTAAAACAAGATCACCAATTCAAAGCATCTTATTAGTATTGCAGCTTCAAGAATTTACCTTGATAGCATTTGGACCGCCCACTAATAGCCACGGGCCTTCACTAATCATACACCAATTTCAGCTCCCATTTTGAACACAGAACCGCACTTAAAGAAAGGGAAAAAACAATTGATCATCAGAGAAATAGGTAGCGTTGATTTTCAGAGACGATAGACCAAGCGAGGAGAACAAACCTGAATCAAATGAGACGATAGACCAAGCGAGGAGAACAAATCAATCGAACCAAAATAGATATACAAGTCTTGGATATCCCACTTAGGTAAATCTGATTTTCGAAATAGGTAGCGTTCAGTTAGATGCCACGCATGCTACCGATCCAGTTTAGCACCGTACCGTACAATACACCTTGATACACGCACGCTAATAAATGTAGGTACATCGTATAGACTGAATGAGTCTTGCCAAAAGTAATTACTATAACAATATTTTTAAATTCAAAAGTAAATCTTATCCAAATATTCATTTTAAGTTATAATTGTTTTTAAAAATATTTGCTCTTATCTCGATCGTGATCGTACGAGTTTTGATCGTGATAACATTTCTTGAAACTTCAAATGACAAATCAAAGTTGTCAACGGAGACACCACCGTAAGAGTCTTGAAAAACGTCAACAACTAACTCATCATCCATGTCATGAGTTAAGGAACAAAAGTGTTTAATCGTCACGAACTTTAGTTTTATCTCCATAACTTTCTTAACAAGATAGTTGTTGATGACACCGTCAACAACCACCTCTTTCAGTACCTGAGAGCTTTTAGAATGAGAAATCACATCAATGACAAAGCCGTCATCTGCAAATACTAGCTAGTCTTCCACAAAGTCGTGCCCATCACTGTCAACTTTGGCACCTCGTCATAGTTGTCGAAGTTGTTATCGAAGAAGATCGAATCTACTTTGTCGTCACTGTAAAGAAAAAGAACGCATCTTCTACAATCTCGGTGACAAACTCGTCGTGCGAACTAGAATATTTGTTTTCTAGCTCAAGCCTCTCAGTAGGCACTTTGTTCTCAAACCATCATTGACGTTGTTGAGGAGGTTGATATGGTTGCCTTTAATGCTACAACTATTGCATTTGATTCTGATGCAACTGTTGTACTTGAAGTGCTAGATTTTCAACAAAAGTCATTAGTTGATTGACACGTGTCAAACGTGCGCAATAAGTTCCCGTATATCTTTATTTTTTGTAGTAGTGGTAAGTGGGATCATCCCCACAGGGATTTAGCAATCTTCTTTTGGAAAAAAGGTTTTTTAAATAGTTATTATTATTATTTTTACTTTAATTTAATTAAAATGGAAATTAAAAACCACTTAATAAACTATAATATTCAACTAAACTTATTAAACTAATTTCATTAACACAACTCAAATTCACTAATATTCAAATTAACTCGATTCAATATAAAATAAACATCTAAATAAACATCAAGAACAATGAAACCTTTATCCATTTTCCATCCAAACATATTACTTAAATCATAGTCATAAGCATACTTTAATCTTTTTATAAAGCATTCTAGACCATTAAACTCAAATCATAAGTAAGTAGGTAGCCCTTATCAAGTCATTAATTCTTCTTTTATCAATGGAAAAAGCCACATTCTTTTTTATTGAATTAATCCTTCTGAAGCTCAAAGAAATGAACTTTAATTTAGGCGAAAAATTGCATTATGTTCCATGAAAACTTCGAACTACTAAGCCTAATACCTTCAGAAAACCACTTCAATATTAAACATAGATCTCATTTCACCTAAGATATCGAAACGATCAAAGACCTTTTAAACAATCTTAATTACTACTTTAAACTAGATATTGAATCCAAATATCACAGTACACATTCTAGACTATGCATGCAATATAAAGCTTCATGATTATAATCCGCAAATAATAATCTATTAAATCATTGCATTAAAAATTAAAATTGGTTTAAAACATTAAGGACAAAATCATCTTATTATGACTACATCACAAAATGGATCAAGTTCATGTTCGAACTTTATTTAGATTAATAAACTACTCACTTTCATAACAAACATCGCAATAAAGTAAATATAAGACATAGATAAACACATCCGAATAAATACTTTGAATCTTCGAATCGTCTGCAAAAGCAATGAACAATAAATCTAAAAACTAAGTAAATATGAAAACAATAAACTATAGCTCCAAGAGCAATGAAACAATGATCTAAGTACTCAGGGGTAATTAATTTCATAGCCGTAAGGTCATATATATAGTATTCTAGGTAGTACATATCCCAAACTAACTCATACTTTTAGTAGTTATCTAATATTCTCGAAATCGAACCCATCGATTTGTCACCGATTCCACTTATAACACAAATCATTGGTTAAATCCTTGGAAAAATGCATTTGTGCTCCACCGATTTGTCTAGAGATTTTTGTGTAAATCCTGAATCGCTGCCAAATCGCCAACAATGATTTATGGTTGATTCTTAATTCGCTGGTGATTCGTTGTGCATTTCTTCTACTTGGTTAAATCCTCTATTTTCTTCCGTTTTTCATCCATTTCTTCACATATTTTAATTATCACCTGAAATAACAAAAATAAAAGAAAACCTAGTGTAATATACATTTTTACATCCAAAATTACTCTAAAATATACTACAAACACTGTTTAATTATTGACTTATAATCGAAGAGCTGAGAGTTAGTTCATATTCAGCCGACTCAGTCATCACGGGCTAAGAGGACTCAAAAGTTGTTTGCTCAAAATGCAGGGAATAAGGGTTTTAGAGTTTGTTCATTTTCTTCTGCAGTACCGATTCAGTCAATTCCAAATAATACTATAAATGTTAGTGCGCATGTACCTTCACTCTTGCAACCTTTAGTGGTGAAACCACATTTACCACCACCAAGTCAATCCGAAGGTGATACTGAGGCATAGGTCAAGCTGGTTCTAAACCGGGCAGTTATAGGTAAGTTCCTCAGGCTAGTGGCATGTCTCTTAGGCCCAATGTCATATGTTATCAGTATGGTAAGTTAGGGCACATTCAGATTAATTATCCTACACTTCCAGCTTCTTCAGTGGGTATTGCTATGCATATTGTTGATCAATCTCATGTAATGGAAGAGGCTGATCATGAGGCTACTCGGATATTAGTGGAAGATATGTTAAATATTTTTGTCAAGATATGCGTGTTCTTATTGATGTTGGTTCTACGGTTTCTTTTATTTTGGGCGCAATGGTTGATAAGTTGAAATCGAAACATGTTAGAGTGAGTAAATTATTAATTTTGAGCAACAATGAGTGAGAAGGTTTATCTTAATTTGGTATGTAAGAAATGTGTTGTCAAAATTGGGAAGAATGAACTTCCAATTGATCTAAGGGTTATGAAGTTTTTAGAGTACGATGCATTGTTTATAATGGATTAGTTAGCAATGTACCATGCCAGTATTAATTATTTCCACAAATGGGTAATCTTTTCTATTTCCAGCCTTTCTGAAATTATAGTCTATAAAGGCTATAATCCTCCATGACTTGCTACTCGTAGAAAGGAAGCTACTCCTTGAGGTTCGGAGGTTATTGTAGGGTATGTAGCTTTTAGTGAACTGGTTAGGAATTTAAGATTAGTGAGATATTAGTGGTTTTTGAATTTTTCAAAGTTTTCCATCTGACTTGCCTGGACATCTATGACTACATGTCATTGACTTTATCATTGATCTTATTCCTAGTACCCAACCTATATCTATTCCTCCATATCGTATGACACTGTAAGAATTACGTGAGTTACAGATTCAACTTGAGGACTTGTTACGGGATGGATTTATCCATCCTAGTATGTCACCGTAGGGGCACCAATTCATTTTGTGAGGAAGATGGGCAAAACCTTACATATGTTCATTTATTATAGACAACTCAATTGAGTGACTATCAGGAACAAATATCCATTGCACATGATTTATGACATATTTGATCAGTTGAAGGGTGTTAGGTATTTCTCGAAGATTGATTTCTAGTCTAGTTATTGTCATCTAAGAATTAGGGATAAGGATATCTCGAAGACAGTTTTAAGTACACGATAAGGGCACTGCAGGTTCACAATGAGGCCTTTTGGGATAACTAATGCTCCTACTACATTCATGTACTTAATACATATGGTGTTCTAGTACTATCTTAACCAGTTCATCATCATATTTATCGATGATATTTTGATCTATTTGAAGACCCAGGTAGATCATTCGCACCATTTCATAGTTATATTGCGGACTTAGAAGGATAATCAATTGTATGGCGAGTTTAGTAAGTGCAAGTTCTGGGTTTTAAAGGTCGAATCTCCCGAACATTTGTTGAGGGCAAATCTATTGATCCAACGAAAGTAGAGGCAATGCAGGATTGGCCTACTCCTACCACAGTGTCAAAGGTACGTAACTTTATGGGGTTAGCGGGTCATTACATGCAATTTGTTGCAGGTTTCTCCAGTATCGCTTTGCCACTTACTTGGCTAACACTAAAAGATGTTGAGTTTGATTTGTCAAAAGAGTGCAAGAGTGCCTTCAAAAAATTGAAACGTGATTAGACTACAATGATTCTTGTTACATTAGCTGAATCAGAGAGAGAATTAATTATCTATACCGATGCTTCTCACTCAGACTTAGACTATGTGCTTATGCAGGAAGGCAGGCTTGTAGCTTATACTTCAAGGTAACTCTAAATCATGGAAGAAATCATCCAGTTCATGATCTTAAGGTAATAGCAATTTTGTTTGCCTTGAAGATTTTGAGGCATTACCTGTACAATGAGAAGTCCATTATATTTTCAGATCACAAGAGTCCGAAATATTTGTTTACTTATAGTGAATTGAACATAAGGCAACATAGATGCCTTGAGTTTCTCAAGGACTATGACTTCACTCTAAAGTGCCATCCAGGCATGGCAAATTTGGTTGCAGGTGCTTTGACCAAGAGAAGAACATGTAGAGAAAATATAGCTACTACTATAGTTTTTTAGTTTCGTCTTTTGGAGAAAGCATTAGTGATGATGATTCGTGAAAGTCCAGTTGACACATCCTCAACTATGTTGCTCAAATTAAAGTTGAGCCATAAATTATTCAACATGTGGTTCATTGTCAGAAAGCAGATCATGACTATTTTGTGCGTCAAAGGTTGACAACTAGGCTCAATCATCTGATTAGTCAATTTCCGATGATGGTGCGATAAGCTTTAAGGATAGATTATGGGTTCCAGCTCAGGATCAATTGAGGCAGGATTTGCTATGAGTATCTCATAGATCTATTTATTATATTCATTCAAGTAACAGTAAGATGTATCGTATTGGGAAGCGTATTTATTGGTGGCCTAAGATGAAGACTAATATTGTTTAGTTCGTAGAGATGAGAGATTTGTCAGCAAGTTAAGGTTGAGCATTATAAACCTGGATGGTTATTACATTCTTTGCCAATTCTTTTATGGAAATGTGAGTATATATCGAATGATTTTATTTTGGGTCTACCTCTCAATCAATGTAAGCATGATACAATTCGGGTTGTAGTTGATAGATTGACGAAGTCTGCACATTTATTGCCTATTTCCATGCGGGATCTTTTGACATATAATGTGTGATATATGTGCATGAAGTGTTGACGTTTCATGGAGTTTTATTGTCGATTACTTTGGATACATATATGATATTCAGGTCTAGATTGTGATTATGGAGACAACCGGGGCTGTTCTACATCTTAAAACCATATATTATAGTCGACTAAAGGGCAAATTGAGCGTACGGTTTTGGTTCTAAACGACATGCTTGGAGCTTTGTCTAGGAGTTTGATGACAATTGGGAGAAAAATTACATTGTAGGAGTTTTCTTACAATAATAGTTATCAAGCTAGTATTGAAATGACTTATTTTTAAGATTGAGTATCAGATTGTTCTCTACAAATCTTCTACTACATAATGAGTCACAACACGAGGACATTAGTGGATGTCACATCAGATGGTTCTCTACCAACGAAGGATTAAGATTGAGCATTAGGTCTTTTAGATCATCTGTTTCAGAATATTACAACATGAACTCATTCCACAGTGAGAAAGCTAGGAGGAGTATATGAAATTGACTCACAAGCAGCGATCATGACACAACTATCCAACCTGAGTAGTCAGATGGCGAAGCTACCAATGAGACAATCAAGTCCACAAGTGTAAGAAATATAACAACTCGTTAATCACCAAGCAATGGTGGTTAATTCATTAGACATGCAATAAGGAATAGAGTTTGAAAATGTCAACTTCATGAACAACCAGAACTATAGGAACAACTTCAGGCCGAGAGGAATGTCACTTCCAATATATTATCAAGGATACAACAACCTGAACTTCTAATATGGAAATCCTGATATTGCACTAAAAATAGCTCTAGGTTTTGATCAACAAGTCCAATAAGGGAAGCTAGGCCAAAGCAAAGAAACGACTTCATTGAAGTCAATCGAAAGATTCTCGCAAGCCATTGACATCATCAATAGGGAATGCCATGAGAGGAATGAGAAAGAGATGGAAAACTTGAAGCAAAGAATTAAGAGGATGGTGATGAAAGAACACAATCCATAAAGAACCTTGAGAAACAGATTGGTCAACTAGTCATTGATTTGAATTCTAAGAAGGAATGACAGGTAATTTGTGATCGAAATGTTTCTACTAAGTTAAAAGAAAAAATTAATAGGACCGCAATTAGACTAGCTATGCTTTACGAAATTAAATGTTAGGCGATAAAATCAAAACAATTATATAAAAGGAACATAGCATAAATGTAGATGCTTAGGTGGATGTGTGGTAAAACTCGTGAAAATAAAACAAGAAATATAAAAATTAAAAGACAAGTGCGAGTAGCACCAGTGATACAAAGATTAGGGAAGGGCGGTTGTTGTAGTTTGGTCACCTGCAAAAATGGCCTACAAATGCCCCCACTAAAAAACTTGATTCAATAAAAGAGGTAGAAATTCAATGAGGTAGGGGTAGACCAAAATTAACATGAGATGCATTAATTAGGAGGGATTTGAATGGCTTAGAAAGCTCACCATCAATTGCACTAAATTGAGCACAATAGAAAAGTTTGATCCACGTAGTCGACCCCAATTAATATGGGACTGAGGATTTGTTGTTGTTGTTGTTGTTGTTGTTGTTGTTCGGGAGATAAACGATACATTCGTACTGATTATTTTCACATTTGGGATATTTGTGTCACTTTAGTAGTTGTTTACATTTAATGTTTATGCATTTTCATATTTAAATCTTAAATTATATTATATATGTTCGTGTGTTTAGTGTTTTTATGTTTTAGACTTATTATTTAACCTTGAAGATAATGTTTGGTTTAAGTTTAAGGGCATCAACACTATTGGAAGTTGTAAGAAAGGATGAAACAAGGATAACCACTGGGGGTATGATCTCAAAATTTTAGTTTTGAAGTAGTTAAAGAGGAAAGAATGGTAGTGTATCTATTTCATTTACTTATTATTTAAATGTGTATAGTATTATATAGTAGGTTATGTATAGTAATATATAAAGGATAAGTAATTCATTTACAAAGTTCATGCCTTTAATTGATGATGAGTAAGAAAACAAGTATCTTGTTGATATGAAACTCAAGAGTGTGTTATCATTTTTGAAGAAAATAAGAATTGTAGCGAACGATGGTATAATTTCATGATTAGAAACCTAGAATTAGGGAAGACCATGAACTTGAAACAAAAGCAAAACGATTACCAGAACACTTCTCGTGGAAAAAGTGAGATCTCTTAGGAATTCTATAATAAGTATGAATCTTACTTGAATACAAAGTAAATAAAGACCTAGTACCAAAAGGGGAAGATATAGTCATAGTTTTTAAATGAAAAGTTGGAGTAAAACATACTTGATAAAGCGAAAGTGAGAAGTGCTAACAAGAGTTTTAAAACTAAAAAAAAATAGAAAGTCTCACAAGTTCTTCAAGAAAATGAGTCAAACTTGATGGTTGAAAAAGTAAGAAAAAACAAAATTCATAGGAAAATGAGCAGGGACCGTACATGAAGCGCGCCAAATGAGTTAATAAAATAAAATTCATAAACAAACTATTTTGTAGAATAGTGGCAAATGGTCGATCCCACATAGATTTGTGGTATTTCTAAGGTTAAAAACAATAAAAAGGAAAAATTTGGGGTTTTAAAATAAATTAATTTAACTAACTAATCTAACTAAACTAAATAAATAAAATAACTAAAATAACTTTCAAAACAATTAATTAATTACCAAGGTAACACCTAGGTCTACAGCTCCACAAATCAAGATCAAGATTCAATGGCACATCATGGTCTTCAATTCTTCCCAAAAAGTTATTAATTTAAGTTCTTCTATATTAGCTATAGAAAATCAACATCCGCTAGAATTCCTCATTACCATAATCTCGATTGCCAAGACTTTTGCCAATAACTACTTCCCTAATTAATGCATGACTTTAGCCATCAACCAATCGGGTTTAACATACTAATTGCAGTAATATGGGTATGTGGGAACACTAATCCTAAATATCCAAATCGCATTCGCTTATGATTTAACCTAAATTCAATTGTTGCACACTCAAGAATCGAAAGGGTTTTACGACAAACGGGTGAATATTCGTCACTTTATTGATCCAAAAGTACAATTACACGGATATTATCAGTCAAAATAACTATAAGTTGTCCACCTAAAAGTATGCACTGGTCACGTACATGCCCTAGATCTAAACCATATTCCTTAAAATCAACAACAATGAAATATGATAAATTAAATTAAATCAAATAATAAAATAAAAGATCTGACATATTATGTCATGAATCCATAATCCCGACTTGTTTCCTCATCGACCTAGGTAAGGTTTGATTAGCCGGACATGATGTCGAGAGAAGTCGATGCCAAAAATATAATAGTCGATGTTCCTAATATAATAAACTACTGAAAATTGGTCCCGAGATGTGAGAGAAACTGATTTTGTGGGTTGGTCTTGTAACACGTGAACCGAGGAGCATTTGGTGGTTGCTGGGCATTTTCTGCATTGCCTAGAACACGCGTCAACAGCCGATTGGGCAAGCTGTTGGAACCAACTAGCGCGGCGACTTTTGATTGGTGGAAGAAGTTGCTAGTGACGCTATGTGTGCATGATGGCTTGACACGTGGCGGTCGGGACCGGGTGAAGAAACTATCACAAAGTTGTGCGAAAACGTGGTAAAGTGCACCAGTACGGATCTCGAGGATCGTCTGAGACCTGATGCGTGAGGAACTTTAAATTGTTCTTTGTGAGGATGGGCTGGACCAATAGAGAAGCGACGCGTGGCGCTGGTGTGAAGAGAAAATTTGTGGAAGAAATGAAGAACTTCTGTGAGAGTGTGGAAACACGCATCCCGATGCATAATCAACTGTCTCTGGTACGTTGTGTACATGAATGTGCGCCACAGCTGCGTCACTTGATCGTTCCTCTCCACCCAATCAGTCGTTTAATGCGTGTCTCGAGGCATATCCTCAGGTAACTGTTCACTGCATATAAATAGTTCATTTTGAGTATTTTTCCGCCCCGATTCAACCGCGCACTCTGTTTCATCTAAAAACGACCAATAAATATAATTAAATACATATTTTAGAGACTTTCTATATTTAAATATATTAATATAAAGTACTAAATATATATAAATACCGACTAATCAAATATCCTAAACTTAAGACTTTGCCCGTCCCGAGCAAAGGTGGTGATGACAACACAAACTAAACTAGAATCCTAATATAGTTATGCACTGACTCAACTAATCCTATATTCGACTCAAATTCATGGAGTCCCTTTGATTTACATAACCACCAAATTAATAAGCAACTCAAAGAATTTCGGAGTTATGATATGTCAACACTCGCAACCCAAACACAATTAAGATCACACTTTGAAGGCATATATTCAGTCAAAACAAAAGCCGTTAACTACTCGCAAGTTTTCTTGGTATATAAATTCAAGTACGCAAGTTTAAAAATCTCACTTAATCAAGTGAAAGCACTCGAGCTAAATATTCTATTCGAGGAGTTTCACAACTTCCGCCTTTATTCAATTTATATTCTCTATTTTTTCTCTTTTTTCTCCAATTTCTTTTTCAACAAATACGGTCCTTGCTTAATTTCCTCGGACGATTTTCTCATTTTTTCCCACCACAAGTTTCCCTGCTCATTTTCCTGTGGAAACCTGTCGGACTCTCTATATTAAGAAAACTCATGTTAGCCCTTCTCACTTCTACTATAATCAAGTAAATCTCAAATGTGGGTCAAAATATCAATACTTGCATAAGTCTGACATTCTTCTCCCTTTCGTTATCTAGCACAAAGTCTAACCATCAACTAAATCTCTAATCATGAAATCATAAAAATGTTGAGCTACGGACTCGATTGAGTGTTTCTCATAATTTCTGTAAGTTTCAAGTTAAAAAGGTAACTATAATTTACTCATCCATAACCAAAGACATGAACAAAGTTTCGGGTAACTATATATGCAAAATAAAAATAAAAAAATAAAAACTATACTAAATACATGCATGAAAGTGTATCATATCCTAATGAAATGAGAGAGAAATATGAAAGGACAAGAAATGAAAGAAATGGAAGAAACGATATAAAACACCACCATTACCATCCATCAATCGCATATAACCATAAAAAATAAGCGATTTCACCTGCGGTCTTTCACAAATAATCCATCCAAATCAATCCACAATCTCTAAAACACCCCCAAACTTATTCCGAACATTGTCCTCAATGTTCAAAACAAGTCAAGGAATCCATCCAACAAAAAAAAGAATAGTAGTGAAGAAGAACATGGATAAATAAATAAGAAGATGGTACAAATGCATGCATAAATGAAAGTCTCTGAAAACTAGTGAACGCACAATATCTCTCATGTCTAGGTAACTAAGGAAACTATGAAAGAGCAATCATAACATTAGCAAGAACTAGTAAACATAGAAGTTAACTCAAATAATTCCTACCAAATCTTGCAAGCCCGAAGTTTTTCAATTAAGGGTGAAATCAACAATATGATGGAATGAAGTCTAAGGTTTTGGATCTACTTAAAGGCCCGCCACTAATGCGGCGACTTAAGTTGGATATGACCAAACCAAGTCTCAAAACACCTAAAATCCTATAAACATGTTAATTCCTAAAAAAATGCTCTTGTTATACTAAAAAATATAATCCATAGTCAAACCTTACAAAACTCAAGGGGTGTTCCAATTTATTAAAATAATAATAATAATAATAATAATAATAATAATAATAATAATAATAATAATAATAATAAAATAATAACAATAATAATAATAATAATAATAATAACAATAATAATAAAATAAATAATAAAAATATCAAAGAAAGAAAATCAATCCCGGGCAACGGCACCAAAAACTGACGCACGCCGAATGCATCAATAATAAAACACATAAACCAACTATTTTGTAAAATAGTGGCATAGGGTAGATCCCACAGAGATTGGTTATTTTTCTAAGGTTAAAAACAACAAAAAGGAAAATCATGGGTTTTAAAATAAATTAATTTAACTAACTGATCTAACTAAACTAAATAAATAAAATAACTAAAACACTTTCAAAACAACTAATTAATCACCAAGGTAACACCTACGTCTACAGTTCCACGAATCAGGATCAAGATTCAATGGCGCATCTGTGACGGCCCCAAACTCCAAGGCAAACCGGGCACCGCCACGTCGCCACACACACCAAGCATGCCACGTCACCGCATACTTAACTTTGACTGCCTGCGACCTACACCTTTATACATACCTTATTTGCCTTAACTTAATATTTATGAAGATTTTTATGGATATTCTCATCAAATTGACTAAGTTAAGTTATTCACAACTTATTAAGTTATTAAATATCAAGCGGAACCCTTTTTTAAAAAACATGCAAACGTCGTATGAAAGAAAAGTTTGCATTTGTATAATTAACCCTATAATGTGGAATCCCGGTAATAGATACCATGTGTATCGAGAGTAACAAAGGTACTAAAAATAAGCATATACATGTATCGGGTATACAAGTCTTTCCCAAAATAGCATAAAGTAGTTAATAGATACATACAACTACCTACGCAAAAAGTGGCGGCCTCTTCCTACTTAGGCGTAGTCGCATAAGACTCCTTTGCCTCGGCTTGTCGTAAGATCTGCGATTTGTCACCAAAAACAATGACAAATCCCAGGTGAGTAAATCCCAGAGAACTTTAGCTAATATTCACGAATTCCAATGAAACGGCTACAATTCATGCAATTTAAGTAAATGACAACAATAAGGAAATTCGCATGAAAATAAGTCGTTGAGAAGTCAAATTTTGGACACGAGTGTAGCGTCACAGAGAACCCTGGTCGACATCCGGGAATCTTCGTAGCTAAATCGAGAGGAACCATTGACGACAACCTCGCCAAACATCTCGCGATTGAATGAGAGGAACCATTGAACGGAAGACCCCGTCCAAACATCTCTCGAGATGAACCATTGACGTAGACTTAAGACTACGTCAAACATCTCTCAACCTACGGGTTTTCGCGAGAATAGTCACCGCGTAGCCCTATCACGGCCAATTACTCGAACAACGCGGGGTAGCTAGCCCCGGGGTGTGAGTCCATGCCATGCCGACCCCGTCGACAAACACACATACACACGTGGGAGTGGATGAACAATAATTGAACAACAATAAATAGCGTAATGGAATAATTTAGAATGCAAAATAAAGCAAATGCATAAATTGAATTTTAACTAATTTTCTCGTGGGATTACTTACCTCCGACGCCTTTAAAATGTCTCGCACTTGCCTCGAGATACGTACCCGACACCCACCTATAGCCTCCTAAGTCCCTGGTGTCCATTTATATAAACTTAATTTATCATGAAACTTTAAAACAATTTCCTAAAACTTTATAAGACAAATTATTTATTTTGCGCTTTTCGAGGCAAACCCCCGCAAAAAGTAACGTCGAAAATATCCAAATATTTTATTTTTCATATATTCTATATATTTGGTCGCAATATGATTTTTCCATAATTTTTCTCATTTTTCCGGAATTTTCCATGATTTTTCCCAATTTTTCCTCTATTTTCCCCTTTTCTCTGTATTTTTTTTTCAGAGACTGGGTCGGGTCGACCCAAACGGGTCGGACCCGACCCGTCCCGGCCCGGTCGGGGTTGGATTGGGTCGGGCCGACCCAAACGGTCGGGCCCGACCCGCCTGGACCGCTTCCATGGCCCATGGTCCACGGCTGGCTTAGATAGGGTGCACACGCGCACGCGCGTGTGCACCTTCTTCTTCTTCTTTTCTTTTCTGGTTTGAGAACCAAAACTCTTTATTTTGTTATTTGGTGAGAAAGGACAAAAAACAATGATGATGAATAGTCGATGTGACTTTTGATGCGATGTGTGATGTGATGTGACAACTCAATCCCATATTACCCCCCGTACACCCGTATTACGCGCACATAAGCGCACCACGACTAAGCGACGCACGCACGCTCTATTCGTCACTATAAGCGCACAACGCGACTAAGCGAAATTCTTAATTCACGCGGCGCGAACTATTAACAATAGTAAAATAATTAAATATTCGCCACACAAAAATAACATATTTCCCGATTTGGCGTGTCATAGACTTCTCCCACGACGTCCACGTGGATCATCGAGCTTATGATATTAATTCGTAATTAGTCGGTTAATCGAGATTAATAAAAGCGGGCCGTTACAATGGATTTTGGGTGCACATGCACATCTGCGACCTCCCCACACCGTCTCGGGTCGCACCGGTGTGGGTGTACGAGCCGCGACCTCCCACAAATTGCGAATGTAACGGCCCACCACGATACTGGGGTGCACATACTTGCGCGACCTCCCCACACCGGTGCTTGGTGCGGGTGCACGAGCTACGACCTCCCACAAATCGCGAATGTAACGCCCATACTGCGACCTCCCCACACCGGTAGTCTTGGTCGCACAAGCGATGCGGGTGCACGAGCTACGACCTCCCACAAATCGCGAATGTAACGGCCCAGCCCTGATACATGGGGTGCACATACCGCGACCTCCCCACACCGGTACTGGGTCGCACAGGCAGTGCGGGTGCATGAACCGCGACCTCCCACACCATCTATGTCCCCTCCTCACGAGCCTGACACCCCCCGTACTCGCCACGAGGCACCAGACACGTGAGTTATAGTTTTTCGCCTCCAAGATCTCGAAACCGCACCCTGGAGGCACTGTGTACCTGGAGTTGTGAGCCTCCTGAAAAATCCGAACGTGTTACCCTGCCACTGCCAGAACCCACAATCTACTTGGGTGTATCAACCGCTCAACAACGGACTCGCGCCAATCTAGTAACCTAGACTCTGTGTCATGCCCATGAACCTCTGATACATCACATCAGCTCTCTGACATTCCAAGACGTCTGGAATAGATATTGTTGGTCATCGCTTCTACCCGCAAATATGTGCATCTGCAGTATTTGGAACCTCTGACATACTCATAGCTGCTGCGAGCTTTAGGTTGCGCGTTGGACGACTCTTCACATGAGTCCCCAACTGACGTGATAAATAAGCTATCACTTGTCTCCTCGCATCAACCCGCATCCCAATCCGATGTCACAAGCGTCGCACGAATAGTCAAGTCTGTGGCCGGCTCAGTCAACATCAACAACGGTGCCGAAGTCAACTTTTTCTTCGGCTTGGTGAAAGCAGCTTCACATTCACTTGGATAATGGGAGATCCCAACTTTCTTGGTCAATCAAGTCATCGGCGCTTGCTATTTTGGAAAAGTCCCGTACAAAGCGTCGATAATATTCTGCCAATCCTAAAAGCTCCTGATGTCAGTCACGCACTCTGGTGTAGGCCAGTCGATGATAGCGTGAATATTACTCGGTCCACCGAAGTACTTCTATCGCGAATCACGTGTCCCAAGGGCTTCACCTCCGTATGCCAAAACTCGCACTCACTGGACTTGACGTTACAATCTGCGCTCCTTATGCCTTAGTTGTAGCGTATGCCTAACTAGGTCATACCTATCATATACAAGGGTTTAAAAAGTGCAATAACTCAAATAGTAAGGTTGACCTTTGCTTCTCTTGATTCTCTAAAGAGTCATGCATGGATAGATTTTAGATCTATAGACAATCTGCTTCTTCTATTTCCTACCAGGATGTCAAAGTTAATATTTACAACAATAGTAAACCTACTAACTCCAACTTCGTCTCTTGAACTTCTAGAGTTAAACTTAACTCTCCATCTTTAACGCGAACCTAGAATCTTTTGTTTCCCTATTTAAGAATCTAGTCATAATACATCACCTACATCTCTCTTGTTTCGCCGCACAACATTTTTTTTTCCTCGAAACTAATGACTCGCACGCGCTTAGTTAGATTTAAATCACTGAGCTTTCAAGGCTTTCCATGTCCCTTCAGGGCATTATCCCTAACGTTCTGCGGGTTGGGTCGGACTAATCACGAGTGCAAAATCTATTACGATTGAGTCAATTCTGGATTCGTGAGAACTTCGGAACAGCTCGTTCCTTAGGTTGGCTTGAGGTCATTTCGACCTTAAATATACTTGCGAACTCTATTTCGGCTCGTATTCCTGACTTGTTCCCAATCCAATAAGTGGCAGTGTGGCCCCACTGACCTCACGGACCGCGAACAAATCATGGCACAATAATGGAGTTACTCGAATCGCTATTTCACGCAAGACTACTCCAGCGCTCAGTCGAAGCTAAAGGAGTCCGTACTTGCTTTCGTGTAGTTCCGAGTCATCTCAACACTATATGCTTCCATAGAGTCTACTAAAAACCTATTTGTCCCACGTCTTACACATGTTCCTAATCGTCGATCTGACAATCACTAGAGTGGACTGTGTAGCGTAAGCTAGACTTTTTTTTTTTATAGCTATCGTGAATGATTTTCTATAAGTTATACCTCACTCATAATGTCAACTATTGTACTACACACCTTATACGTGTCAACTCAGAAAGAGGTCATTCCTATCTTGCATATGTCATTTCCCTAAATGGTTCCAACCAATAGGATTTCTTAACTCACAACCCACGGTATGCATGAAGTAATCGTCAAAATTTTAATCCCGATGGGACACCAAGGTGTGATAATATTTATTTTATTAATAATTTAACTTCGCATTAGACTGCCTTTCCTTACTTGTAGCAATATTCAAACTGATGGCGCACTGAGCTAAAAAGTCATGGCATACGTAAACATTCTCGGCAATTATCTTTTGTCAGTCTAAAATAGGTATCGTATGCCAATTTGGTTATGGTAACATCTTACCTTCGGCTGCCATGCCGAGAATAACGTATGTGTTGGCTCAACTCACCCATCATGTGGCTAGGTTTAAAATGATATAACGTCGACCTCTCCAAACATTTATTACTTTTATTAGTAATTAAATTTTTGTAAAGGCCCAGTCCTACCTCGCCGGTCTCCTACCTCGTGGGTCTAATCCCACCTCGCACGTCTCACTCCGACCTCGCAGGTCGCTGGGACCCCCAATCTCTAGTCGGAGTCCTCGAATAAAATAATGGACCTGAAGTCGCTCGGTCCCAGCTACGTCCATCACGAAAGTATGCAGGTATGTGAATCTCTCCATGTATTGCGACACCTTCGGGCCACCCTGCCTCAGCGTCAATAACTCATCCCTCAGTCTCAGCTGAATCTCGATCGAGATATACTGATCATAAAAGACTTTCTTGAACTCTACCCAAGTACTCGACTCTCAGTGAGCGGCTGTGTGGGCGGTACACCATACTGCAGCATCTCCCCTGAGTATAAATCGGGAAGTTCTAGCCCGTGTGCCGTCGTGAATCCTCAAAGGTCCGTGAAGTTTCTCGTGTGAAGTGATCCACTTCCCAGCCACCTCTGGGTCTCTGCCTCCATAATAGTAGCTTGGATGAAAATGAACGAACTCCTTAATCAACTTCGCATCAGCTAGTAAGGAGGTCTCGAATGTCATATATTGTGATGGAATCAGTGTCGGTGTCACGATCGACGTAGTCAATGGTGTAGTGACTTCTATAAGTATCTCGATAGTAGTGGCCGTGAGAAGGGCCGCCGGAACAGTCGGGGCAACAACAACTCGTCGTGCTCTACGAGTAGATGATGGCGGCGAATGTGGCAGGGGCCCTTATTGTCGCTGCCTGTTCTCGAAGCAATCGAAGAATCTCCTCGAGTTGTAAGCTATGAAGTGCGACCGTGTCGCGTAAGGTATGATTCGAGTCGGCAGGTGTCGAGCCGCTCATCTAGCCTCCATCTTCAGTATGAAGAACTGGTCATCCATCAATGTCGAATTTGTAAATCGCGAACGTCTGTATCAGTTTCGTATACGTATATATACTATTACACATCAAAATATATAACGTATAAGCCTTGACACTTCACTTCCCATGTTCGCTTCCCAACTAAAGTTCTAAGTCAGGATCTTCGGGTTTCCACGTCTAATGTTTGTTGTTAAGTTTTATTCCGTTTCATTAAACTTTTCCCCTAGGTTCGTCTGAACCTAAGCTTTGATACCAACTGTGACGGCCCCAAACTCCAAGGCAAACCGGGCACCGCCACGTCGCCAGACACACCAAGCATGCCACGTCACCGCATACTTAACTTTGACTGCCTGCGACCTACACCTTTATACATACCTTATTTGCCTTAACTTAATATTTATGAAGATTTTTATAGATATTCTCATCAAATTGACTAAGTTAAGTTATTCACAACTTATTAAGTTATTAAATATCAAGCGGAACCCTTTTTTAAAAAACATGCAAACGTCATATGAAAGAAAAGTTTGCATTTGTGTAATTAACCCTATAATGTGGAATCCCGGTAACAGATACCATGTGTATCGAGAGCAACAAAGGTACTAAAAATAAGCATATACATGTATCGGGTATACAAGTCTTTCCCAAAATAGCATAAAGTAGTTAATAGATACATACAACTACCTACGCAAAAAGTGGCGGCCTCTTCCTACTTAGGCGTAGTCGCATAAGACTCCTTTGCCTCGGCTTGTCGTAAGATCTGCGATTTGTCACCAAAAACAATGACAAATCCCAGGTGAGTAAATCCCAGAGAACTTTAGCTAATATTCACGAATTCCAATGAAACGGCTACAATTCATGCAATTTAAGTAAAGGACAACAATAAGGAAATTCGCATGAAAATAAGTCGTTGAGAAGTCAAATTTTGGACACGAGTGTAGCGTCACAGAGAACCCTGGTCGACATCCGGGAATCTTCGTAGCTAAACCGAGACGAACCATTGACGACAACCTCGCCAAACATCTCACGATTGAATGAGAGGAACCATTGAATGGAAGACCCCGTCCAAACATCTCTCGAGATGAACCATTGACGTAGACTTAAGACTACGTCAAACATCTCTCAACCTACGGGTTTTCGCGAGAATAGTCACCGCGTAGCCCTATCATGGCCAATTACTCGAACAACGCGGGGTAGCTAGCCCCGGGGTGTGAGTCCGTGCCATGCCGACCCCGTCGACAAACACACATACACACGTGGGAGTGGATGAACAATAATTGAACAACAATAAATAGCGCAATGGAATAATTTAGAATGCAAAATAAAGCAAATGCATAAATTGAATTTTAACTAATTTTCTCGTGGGATTACTTACCTCCGACGCCTTTAAAATGTCTCGCACTCGCCTCGAGATACGTACCCGACACCCGACTATAGCCTCCTAAGTCCCTGGTGTCCATTTATATAAACTTAATTTATCATGAAACTTTACAACAATTTCCTAAAACTTTATAAGACAAATTGTTTATTTTGCGCTTTTCGAGGCAAACCCCCGCAAAAAGTAACGTCGAAAATATCCAAATATTTTATTTTTCATATATTCTATATATTTGGTCGCAATATGATTTTTCCATAATTTTTCTCATTTTTCCGGAATTTTCCATGATTTTTTCCAATTTTTCCTCTATTTTTCCTCTTTTCTCTGTATTTTTTTATCTGGCGAATCTGGTCTGGTCGACCCAAACGGGTCGACCCGCCCGTCCGGCCCGGTTCGGGGTTGGATTGGGTCAGCCGACCAAACGGGTCGGGCCCGACTCCGCTGACCGCCCTCATGGCCCGCGGTCAGTGCTGGCCAGGCCCGATAGGGTGCACACGCGCGCACAGCGCATGTGCACCTTCTTCTTCCTCTTCTTTCTGGTTTGAGAACCAGAACTCTTTTTTTTGTTATTTGGTGAGAAAGGACAAAAAGCAATGATGATGAATAGTCGATGTGACTTTTGATGTGATGTGTGATGTGATGTGACAACTCAATCCCATATTACCCCGTACACCCGTATTACGCGCACACCGCGACGCCGCACGCTCTCGTCACTATAAGCGCACAACGCGACTAAGCGAAATTCTTAATTCACGCGACGCGAACTATTAACAATAGTAAAATAATTAAATATTCGCCACACAAAAATAACATATTTCCTGATTAGGCGTGTCATAGACTTCTCCCACGACGTTCACGTGGATCTGAGCTTATGATATTAATTCGTAATTAGTCGGTTAATCGAGATTAATAAAAGCGGGCCGTTACAACGCATCATGGTCTTTAATCCTTCCCAAAAAGTTTTTAATTTAAGTTCTCCTTGATTAGCTATAGAAAATTGACATTCGTCAGAAATTCTTCATTCTCCTAATCTCGATAGCCAAGACTGTAGGGTTTAGGGGTTCATGTGCAGCGGAGATTACAAAACAATTTTGACAAAAACCCCAACATGATTTGAATCTAATTCCTTTAAAAACGTTTATACCACGAAAACTTAATCATACCTCAGTCGCAATATACCTTTCTGAAGGTTTATCGATCTCTAAGACGCTGCCAACGACGAACGCCCTCTACCAGTAGTCCACACACGAACGGCGGTTGAGATTCGAAGTGCTAGCTTCGAGAGAATACCTAACCTTTTTTGTTTCTCTCCAAAACGATCTAGAGCATACCAAAAACCCTAAGTCGTTTCTAAAATGAAAATATAGTTTCGGCTTTTAATCTTTTGTACGTGTATTCTAACTTAAAGCATATATTTATACAACCCCTGTATATAGACGGTTAAGTAAATTACACATATACCCCTACTTAAAGAAGGATTAGTGTAATACATCGCAATGACGTTTCTGTCATGAATTTTATCATATAAAATTCATTTTTCTGAACCATCTTAAAATCTCGCAAAACTATTCTTAGTGTGCGACCCAATAGGCTCATATAACGTTGGCGGTGTACCAAAACACATTTTGGTATACAAGTCATAAGCGGACTCTAGCAAGACATTATGACTACCCAAGTTGTACGAATATCAAATCGGCACAACCTAATCAAGAGTGTATATAACATCCTTTTGTCACACGATATCCTTTTGATCAAACATAAGGCATGGAATTGTCATCCAATATGTCCAATCGTACTAGTCTCGATCTCTAGGTAGACTGAAAACATCCAAGTGACATTGATCAATATCAATTCACTTTGACTAGGCCTTTTAACTGTCTAACACACCGTGGGATCCACCTGGATATCTCTTTTTATATAAGAGGGACAAATTTTATCTTGATTACACAACTTCATCACATTACTCACACAGTAACGAATCACATCCTTTTTAATTATCCGATTAAAGACAACGTTTGATGGTGTCAAATCACAGTATTCCTAATGTTGAAGTCTCTGGTAATCTCAAGTCAGAGGGCTGAAAAAACATACCTATCATGAGAAACAACTATGACTTAATCCATGTGATGTCCTCATAGCGGGTCGATCCAAGATTTGTTCCCTAACAAGTACTCGTGACCTTGATCCGTATCCCTATGCGTATAATCATCATATGATCATCAATCAAGACTCACACTAGTCTTAATTCAATATAGTTCTCAATATAATGATCGACTAGGGACATTTAGGATATTTTTGTAAATACCCATGGATCTTATTATAATGTAAACATGCAAATTAATTATGATAAACAACAAATGAAATCCTCTATTTTATTAACTAAAAGTATTCATAAAGACAGGTTAATGGATTGACCTAGGGCACATACCCCAACATCTCCCACTTGCACTAGGGCCAATCATACATGCATCTAATGCCTAATGATCTAACATGACCATCATGTTTTGCTTGTAGAAGAGCTTTTGTCAATGGATCTGCAACGTTGTCTTCGGTAGGTACTCTGCAAATCTTCACGTCTCCCCTCTCAATAATTTCTCTGATGAGATGAAAACGCCTAAGTATACGTTTGGATTTGTGGTGTGATCTAGGTTCCTTGGCCTGTGCTATTGCCCCGTTATTGTCACAATACAAACGAACAAGGTTAGCAATACTTGAACCACACCTAGTTCGGAAATGAACTTTTGATCCAAATCGCCTCCTTTATTGCATCGTAAGGCTGCAATATACTCGGCTTTCTGTTGTAGAATCGCACGATCTCTTGCTTCGAACTTTTCACCTTCTTTGCACCCCATTCAAAGTAAACGCATATCCAGTTGCGATCTAAAATCATCTATATCAGTTTGAAACTTTTATCTATGTAACCATTTACGACTAGATCATTTTCAAAACCTCCATAGACTAAGAACATTTCCTTAGTCCTTCTTAAGTATTTAAGGATGTTCTTTACTAGATATCCAATAACTCTCACTAGGATCTGCCTGATATCCGCTTGTAGTGCTCAAAGCATATGATACATCAGGTCGATTGCATAGCATGGCATACATGATAGATCTAATAGCTTATGTATACGGAATCTTATTCATACGGCCTCGCTCATCATTTGCCCTACGATATTGATTCTTGCTGAGACTTATGCCATGAGACATTGGCAACAATCATCTTTTAGAGTCTTGCAAACTGAACATATTCAGCACCTTGTTTATGTAAGCACTCTGACTTAGACTGATTAGCCTCTTAGGTATATCCCTATAGATTCTTATCCCTAGGATATAGGCTGCATCACCTAAGTCTTTCATTGAGAAACATGTGATGGCCCCAGGTCCACACAAATTGGACCCAGCCCGGCCTAAGCCCACGTGGACCCCCGAGCCAGTCTCGCAAGGTCAACGCAGACCTAGTCATCCTTCAAATCCTTCATTATACGTAAATTCACAATTTTAAGTTGAGTTATTAGTATTTTGCAAGTTTTACAATTTAGCGGAAGCAATTTCTACAAATCAAATAACTTAACAATAACGTAAGAAGTTAGGCAACCTAATTGTGGAACCCAACATAAATATGTTAATCAGAGGAGAGTAAATACAAGATATATAAAAATTTCACCTAGCGATGGAGCCTTCCCCTTGTTAGATCGCGGATCTGCACTCGGTCATACCCAAAAATGACGAGCCCAGATAAGTAAAGCCAGTAGGACATATACAACATTTCAAAATAACCAAAGCAGTTGAATTCATGCAATTTGTAAGAAATGAATAGGTAACGCATGAATATAAAAGACTGTAAATAATCGATCGATGAGCGAGGCCAAATAACAAGGAGTCCCGACCAAAGGTCGTTGAGTCGTGGTACAAGCCCAGCAGACTCGAGTTTAGAACGATTCCCCAGCCTCCCAGCCCTAACCCTTGCGACTATGAGACATTAACGGAGCGGATCTAGGACGAGACCCCGCCTCCCGGCCACCTAGCCCGTACGACTATGAACCATCCATGGACCGGATAAGAGCCCCCAAAGTACACTCAACTGGGAGATATCGACGAGGCGACCACGAAAGACCTCGGGTTTAGGACGAGACCTGCCTCCAGCCCTAACCCTCACATATCGCAGATAAACAGTAACCATGACTCACTTGCCATTGGACTCACTCAATCGACATCAATTTCAACGATAGCTATCATCACAAAGCAGTGAACAACAATAAAGCTATCACAAAATAGTAAACAACAACAACCAATGGAGAGGAATGAAATACTGTATAAGTCCCTAGCTGGTTTACTTACCACGAGAAATCACGAACCTCAAAACATCTCGCTCGTGTCTCGATTTGCGCACCCGACGCCCGACTCCTAAGTCCCTGGGACACTGGTCGCCCGCACCGCGCCAATCGGCCGCGTCATTCTTTGCCACAGCACCACCTTCTGCTGTCGGCCGCGCGTCTCGGCGCCGATCCGGCCAACGCGCTATCTCGCGCCGCTTGGCCGCCGCCGCGTTGCTCACGCCGCGATCTGGAGCCGCTGATCCACGCCTCCGCGTAGTGCTGTCCGCGCTACGCCGCTGCCGGCCAGCCCGTCGTCCTTGCCCGCCGGAGCTCCAGCCGTCCGCGATCTCCTCTACCGCCACCACTTGGTCTCTTTTTCTCTAGCTTTCTCTCTCTTTCTCTCTCTCTTTCTCACCTCCCAATTTTTTTTTCTTTTATATATATACATATACATATATATACATTTCCTTTTTAATTTCTTTTTGATTTCAAATCAAAAGTGTCCTCGAGATTCGTGCAATACGAATCTCGAGACAACTCAACAACCGAGCAGTACGCATTTCGAGACACCAACCCGCCTCATTTCAAAACCTCGATACTCACGCTACACACATCACGATGCGTATCTCACGTCGGCATGCGACTCGAGGCGCGTCCTCGTTCGTGTTTCGGCTCCCCGAATTCTCCGCGTATACTTTTCTCAACAATTAGCATCTCCACTCGAGATTCAGACATACGAATTTCGACAAGTGGATCCCACAAATGACTCTGACCTGACACGTGGCACAAGTCAAATTTTCGGGCCGTTACAGTCTTCCGAACGAATTAGAATTTCGTCCTCGAAATTGAAGCAAGTCTCACAGGACAATGGCTTTTTATGAATGAAGACCCAAGGCCATACCCGCCCAAGGCCATACTCGCCCAAGGCCATACCCCCATCTTACTCTGTAGGGCTGGGCTCCTCCGCGACAAGCTGGGCTCCTCCGTGACGAGCTGGGCTCCTCCGCGACCTCCAAGCTAAGAACACACCATCTGTCTCCTCCCATCAACATATGCCAGGGCAACATCCTCGCAACATATATTGGAATACAAATGAATACAAATGAATATTTTAATTTCATGATCCACCGTCACTAACATACGTATGTCTGCTGTATGCCCGCGAGAATGTAAATCGGTCTCTCTCATCGAGTGAGTTTCAACCCAACTCGTACCCTCTATCAAGTTACGATGGATAGTAGTCGGACCTGACGTGACAGTAGCATGAATTTGTTTCTGGCTGTCCACATGCCCATACAGGTACGTTGAAATCCCGCTCCAACTGGAACATGTCCATATCCTTGCCCCTGTGCATGACTAGATCGTTGTCCCTGTCTGTGCACTCGACTGGATCTCTAACCCTGTCTCTGGCCACCGCGTCTACCATCAACCCTCTTATGGTACTTATGCTAAGGATACGACGGTGCTAGCTGTTATACTATACTAGCGTAACTCTGCGTTGGTCCATCTAACACTAGCGCCATACACGCGGCAAATGGTGGAAACGCAATACGCTCTTTGCCACGATCATCCAACCCTCGTTTTCCTCTGATCATCTCCAGACCCTCAAACTGAATGTGACGATAACGAGAATACGATTGGTACTCCGATGCGTGTACTCCCACGCTCTCACTCACCTTAACATCAACTGCACTCCAAAGCATCCACATCGATGCCACCGTAGTGCACAACCATACATCGGCCTCGCCGAACAACGAAACTGACACGATGCTCAACCTCATATGATCTGGTGTGGCCAAGACGTCATGAATATTTGCCGCTCCGAGATTCGTACCACCGTGAAACTTTTTCAGGGAATGTCGTTAAAACTAGCGATACTGCCTCGCCTTAGCCGTTACTCTAACTCTCGCATCAGTCGGCGCGATCAACATCTCCTCACATAAGTACGAGTTTAATATGAGCCTACGCCTCCTTGACCACTGTAGACCATGCCTAAACTGGAGATGTTTCAGGTGGGTTGTGAACTGTCGTGAATTGTAAAAACACACACACAGCCTAAATAACTAGGGCTGTTGAAACATGCTAGCTGTCTTTCAAAATCTTGAAGAAACCTAGCCCTATAAATCTGCAGTTCTCTCTCGAGTAACCAGTTCATTCGATTCATAAATGTTTTGAAAGAAACAAACAGCTTCTCGACCAATCCTCCATGGAACAGTACTTATCCAAAAAAAAAAAAAAACCTTGCACTCCACTTTTCCCAAATATGCCACCACCACCAACATTGTCACATTCGATCCGTGCATGAAGGCAATG
Organism: Stephania yunnanensis; assembly: GCA_039657365.1. Lineage (NCBI taxonomy): Eukaryota > Viridiplantae > Streptophyta > Magnoliopsida > Ranunculales > Menispermaceae > Stephania > Stephania yunnanensis. The sequence continues at coordinate 44,038,196 of CM077586.1, read as the reverse complement.
CAATACAACCTTAGATCCGAAAAATATTGCCCATGAGGTAGCTTCAAAGTAAAGAAGGCAATTGATTTCACACAATTTCCACATGAATTAAATGAAAGATAGACAACAAACTCATTCCACTCCTACAACGGATACACCAATCATGGGACAAAGACTTAAAAAGCATCCCTCTTCGGCGTTTGTGACCTATTATGATATCATAATCCTTCAAGCAAAAAGTCAATAGAACACCATGATAACGGAGAAAATAAGATAAGATGGAGAAGCTTGTTTCCCAGCAAGGCTTATTGATATAGTTGCATGCACTCAAGCCTATATATCCAATTAATCATTACCATCAATCTTCTTTACCTTAATTGTTCCAAGTGGATCTCCTAGCGACACGTGCAGGAATTCTCCTTAAGGTACACAATAAGTTTTCTTCCTCAAGGAGAAATCAAATGTGTCATCGAGATATGTGCAACACGAATCTCGAGGCAACCATAATAATTTCACCCATTTGTCCACCGCCTCTATGTTTGACCAAAATTGTCTCGAGTCTTGCAATTTGCGTATCTTGAGACACATCCCATACATTTTGTTTAAGTGTTCAAACTATAGGCCAATATATATTTATGTTAATGTGACCACATTAAAATCACAATGGCCACTTATTAAACCAATTGTCAATCAATCTCCTGCAGTTGTTGGTCGCGCCATACAATTCCGTATGACAGAGTATGCTGCTCCTCAGCACTAGCAAACCGCGAACCTGCAGTCTCACGATCATTCCTACACCAGGTCTGAATCGCGTCGCATTTTCCATAGCCACGAATCCTTGATTCAGTGTATAATTACTGATATCGTATATAGTATTTACAAAATACCATATAGGATCAATTTCATTCAACTCTCCTCACTTCTCAACGAAGACTTAAGTCAGGATCATAGGGTTCCACTCTAAGTTCAGGGTTCTAAACTTCCGCTGGTTTGCGTCTCCATTGCTTGTGATTTAAATCAAGAGTCGAGTATTTAAAACTTTGTCTCTGATACCAACTGTGGCGTTGGTATCACAATGTCTTAAGCCATTAAACTTTCCCTTAGGTTCGTCCCAACCTAGGCTCGATACCAACCGCGACGGCCCTAGTTCCACACAAACTGGACCCCGCCCGTCCTAAGCCCACGTGGACCCCCGAGCCAGTCTCGCAAGATCAACGCAGACCTAGTCAGCCTTCCAATCCTTCATTATACGTAAATTCAATTTTAAGTTGAGTTATTAGTATTTCGCAAGTTTTAAAATTTAGCGGAAGCAATTTCTACAAATCAAATAACTCAACAATAATGTAAAAAGTTAGGAAACCTAATTGTGGAACCCAACATAAATATGTTAATCAGAGGAGAGTAAATACAAGATATATAAAAATCTCACCTAGCTATGGAGCCTTCCCCTTGTTGGACCGCGGATTTGCACTCAGTCATACCCAAAAATGACGAGCCCAGGTAAGTAAAGCCATTAGGACATATACAGCATTTCAAAATAATCAAAGTAGTCGAATTCATGCAATTCGAAATAAATGAATAGGTAACGCATGAATATAAAGGACTATAAATAATCAATCGATGAGTGAGGCCAAATAACAAGGAATCCCGACCAAATGTCGTTGAGTCGCGGTACAAGCCCAGCAGACTCAGGTTTCGGCCGAGACCCCAGCCTCCCAACCCTTACCCTTGCGACTTTGAGACATTCACAGACCCGGATCTAGGACGAGACCCTTGCCTCTCAGCCCTAGCTCGTACGACTATGAACTATCCATGAACCCGGATAAGAGCCCCCAACGTACACTCAATTGGGAGATATCGATGGGCGACCATGAAAGACCTCGGGTTTTGGATGAGACCCCTGCCTCCAGCCCTAACCGTCTCATATCGCAGATAAACAGTAACCATGACTCACTTGCCAATGGACTCACTCAATCGACAACAATTTCAACGATAGCTGTCATCACAAAGCAGTGAACAACAATAAAGTTATCACAAAATAGTAAACAACAACAACCAATGGAGAGGAATGAAATATTGTATAAGTCCCTAGCTGGTTTACTTACCTCGAGAAATCGCAAACCTCAAAACATCTCGCCTGTGTCTCGATTTGCGCACCCGACACCCGACTCCTAAGTCCCTAGTGTCCATTTAGACATTTTAGGCCTATTTTACTTAAAATCATTCAAATCAAAACTCAATTAGGTGAAATAAACCTCACGTCCATCGCGTACTCGCGATTTCATCGAAATCGCGCATCCGACCGGTCGACAACGCGCCACAGCGTTGTTCACCGTCGTCGCGATCGCCGCCATTGCGGCCGACTTTGCCTTTTTTTCGGCGCACGACCGCTCGCCGGCCGTCGCCACCGTCCCTCGTCGGCGTCGCGCTGCTGCTGGAGCACTCCGCATCTGCGGCTGATCCGCTCGTCCGCGAGACGCAATTCGCGCCGCTATCTTCTTGGACGCTGCCGTCCGCGCTTGACGCCAACCGGCCGCGTCATCGCTGCACGCGCACTGCTTGGCCGACCGACGCGCGTCTCACCGCGATCTCGCCGCCGATCTCGCCATCGCTAGCTCGCGCTGCAGCCGCTCTCCAGCGCTACTAACGCCGCTAGTCGCCGTAGATCTGGAGCGCCGATCTCGCCTCGACATAGTCTTTCTCGCGCCACGCCCGCCTTTCGACGACAATGTACCGTTCGCACCACGCTGCTGCGAAGCACCTGTCGTCCTCGCCGCCATTGGAGCTCTAACCGTCCGCGATATCCTCTCCTGCCACCACTTGCTCTCTCTCTCTCTAGCTTTCTCTCTCTTTCTCTCTCATCTTTCTCACCTCCCGATTCTTATTTCAATCTTTTTTTTTATATATATTCATATACATATATATACATTTCCTTTTTATATTCTTTTTTATTTCAAATCAAAAGTGTCCTCGAGTTTGGTGCAACGTGAATCTCGAAGCAACTCAACAATCGAGCAGCGCGCATTTCGATACTCGTGCTACATGCTTTACGAGGCGTATCTCACGTCGGCACGCGACTCGAGTCGCGTCCCTGTTCGTGTTTCGGCTCCCTGAATTCTCCGCGTATACGTTTCTCTACAATTAGCATCTCCACTAGAGATTCGGACATACGCATTTCGACAAGTGGATCCCATAAATGACCCTGACCTGACATGTGACACAAGTAAAATTTTTGGGTCGTTACAAAACACTTCCATAACCAAGACTTGACATTCTGCAATGTTGGGATGTCATTTCCAATGAGTAATATATCATCAACACAAGTACCAGAAAAACAACTACACTCCCACTTACCTTCTTGTATACACAGGGCTCATTTTCGTTCTTAATAAAACCAAAATCCTTGATTGTTTCATCAAAACGAAGATTCCAACTCCGAGAAGCTTGCTTTAATCCGTAAATGGATCTTTGAAGCTTGCATACCTTCCTAGAATTCTCAAGATGTACAAAACCTTTAGGTTGTGTCATATACACGTCCTCGAGCAGCTTTCCATTAAGAAATGTTGTTTTTACATCCATTCGCCATATCTCATAGTCATAATATGCAAAGAATGGCAATCAAAACTCTTATGGATTTAAGCATGGCTACTGGCGAAAAAGTTTCATCATAATCAACACCTTGAGTCTGCCTAAAACCTTTTACTACAAGTCTTGCTTTAAAAGTATGCACATTGCCATCCATGTCAGTTTTCTTCTTAAAAACCCATTTACATCCAATGGTCTTACCACCTTCAGGTAAATCAACCAAGTTCCAAACTTGCTTATCATACATGGATTGCATCTTAGAGTTCATGGCACTTAGCCATTTATCTGAGTTTGTTCAGACATAACCTCCTGATAAGTGGTGGACTCATTTTGATCCATAAGCAACACATCACGACTATCAGTAAAGAGAAATCTGAATCTCTCTGGCTCATGTCTTATCCTACCAGATTTACGTGGGCTTTGTGTCACTTGCGGAGGTTTAACTGGTTCAGAACGTTGTTGAACTTCCAAAGAGCGGTTCGTGTTTATCTCGTGATTCTCGAACTTCTTCAAGATTTATTTCTCTCCCACTAGTGTCTTTTGAAATAAACTATTTTTCCATAAAGGCACCATACCGAGTAACAAACATTTTGTTCTCAACGGGATTATAAAAGTAATATCCTTTTGTTTCCTTAGGATACCCTACAAATAAACACTTGTCAGATTTAAGTGTTAGTTTTTCCGAGACTTGTCGCTTTACGTAATCCTCACAACCCCAAATCTTAAGGAAAGATAAACTAGGTATCTTTCCATACCATATCTCATATGGTGTTTTATCAACCGCTTTAGAAGGAATTCGATTTAGAGTGAAAGCTGCAGTTTGTAATGCATAACCCCAAAAGGATAATGGAAGATCTACATGACTCATCATAGATCGAACCATGTCTAATAAGGTTCGATTTCTCCTTTCAGAAACTCCATCCCATTGTGGAGTTGATGGTGGAGTCAATTGAGAGACAATCGTACAATTTCTAAGATGATCATCGAATTCTTGGCTCAAATATTCACCACCCTGATCTGACCGAAGCGTTTTAATAGTTTTACCAAGTTGATTCTGCATGTCATTTTGAAATGTTCAAACATCTCAAATGATTCACTTTATGTTTCATAAGATATACATAACCATATCTCGCTTTGAAATCATCGATAAATGTAATGAAGTACGATAACCTCCTCTAGCTATTGTGTTTATAAGACCGCATAAATCAGTATGTATTAGACCCAATAAATCACTTGCCCTTTCACTGTGTCCAGTAAAGGGACTTTTAGTCATCTTGCCTCGTAAACAAGATACGCACGTTTCATATGTTTCTAAATCAAATGAATGTAGAAGTCCATCTTTACGGAGCTTCGTTATGCGTTTCTCATTTATGTGCCCAAGACGACAATGCCAAAGCTAGGTTTGATTCAAATCATTTGACTTAAATATCTTTGTATTTATGTTAAAGACTGGAGTATCAGTGGACCTTTTCATGCTTAGAATATAAAGACCATCACATAAATCAACATTTGCATAAAATATTCCTTTACGAGAAATGGAACATCTATTATTCACAATAATAAAATCAAAACCAGTCATATCCAAACATGAAACAGAAATGATGTTTCGCTCAAGGCATGCACAAAATAATAATTATTTAAAGTTAAAATAAGTCCACTAGGTAAGACTAAGTCATATGATCCAACAATGTGCGAAAGAACTTTTGCTCCATTCCCTACGCGAGGATGACTTCTCCTTTCTTCAACTTTCTACTTCGGTGAGTCCCTGCACATTTATACAAATGTGAGATCCACATCCGGTATCTAATACCTAAGAATCACTAGTAGATAAATTAATTTCAATAACATAAATACATGTAGTGGTAGTCGCATTCCCTTTTTTCTTCTTTAGATCTTCCAGATAGAGTCTGCAATTTCTGAACCAATGTCCAGTGCATCACGAAATGACAATTTCCTTCCTTTTCTTTTCGGTGTTTTGAAGCGAGAACAGTGGGGGGCTTGACTTGTTCCACTGCTTTGCGACAGTGCAAGTAAAGAGTAGCCTTGGCAACTTTAGCCTTGCCTTTGCCTTTCTTCTTCATTCCCTTTCCCTTTTGGACCATCAACACATTACTAGAGGGTTTCTTGATATTTTGTTCAGCAGTTTTTAACATCAAATGCAACTCTGAGATTGATTTCTCCATATTATTCATATTGTAGTTCATCACAAATTATGGGTAACTCTCCGGTAATGAATTCAGGATCAAATCCGTAGCCAACTCTTGGCTTATGGGAAATCCAAGTCTATCAAGCTGGTCGACATAGCCCTTCATCTTTAGAACATGAGGACTAACTGACGCACCCTCAGTCGTCTTGCAAGAATGTAGGTTCTTGACTGTCTCGAACCTTTCTTGCCTAGCTTGTTGTTGGAACATTTCCTTCAGCGTTACGGCCATGTCGTAGGCTTCCATTAATTCCATGTCCTTCTGAAGTTCTGGAACCATAGTTGCCAACATAATACGTGCAACATCAGTAGAATCGTTGACATGCTTATTATGCTCATCCTTCACAGCTTTCGTAGCATTGGCTGGTGGGTCCTCAGAAATTGGAGCATCCAGGACATACAACTTGCGTTCATGCTTAAGAACAATTCTCAAGTTTCTGAACCAGACAAGAAAGTTAGTCCCAGATAGCTTATCCTTCTCAAGGATGGATCGCAGTGACATGGGATTATTGTTACTTGAAGAGACCATTGATCTAGAATAAAGATTATGCAAAGTTTATTTTAATATAGAGGAATAGACTCCCACTAAATTAACAATCCACCTAAAACACATTGTTTATTTAGGGGACTAAAATCCATATTTCACCTAATTCTATGACAGCTATGGCATGAAACACAGAACTAGATTATTTAGGTAGGTAACAGTTACCAATTACATTTTATGTAATTTTTAGATACTTTTATGAGATACGGGACATCTTATGTCTTATCATATTTTTATCTCATCATGTGCCTAAAGCTCAAAACTATTTTGATAGCTTTATTAAGTCAGACCATTTTAAACCTTTAGGTAACTCTTATCCAACTTGTCTCACCAAGATAACACAATATACCCACTATGGTTTAAATCGTATTAGTGTGATCGAGGCCTTGACAAGTGTTTAAAATGGATGACGTGAGACTTAAAATTTAATTGAGGGATTTTATTCAGTTTTAGTGATTTTATGTAAACAATGAAATATCATATATTTTTATTGATTTGTTAAATCACTAAACAATTTGGGGATTTTTATACTGTTCACTAATAAAAGAATTTTCGTGCGCTAGGATTAGTTAGACGGCGGTCCCATTGTCGGCAAATACGCTTCTTTTTTTTTTTTTTTAGAAGATTTAATTTCAATTCCGAAAAATAAAATTCACTATAGAAAATCATATTTTTCGTTGATTTTATTATCCTAAATTTACCCTTTAATTTATCCAAAATTAAGTCAATTAAAATATTTTTAATTAACCCGGACCCACATCTAACTAATCATCATATCCTAATCCAATTAGGACTTAAGATATTTGAATCCTGGCTTATCACCAATAACAAACTTCTCCATATTTATCTCTTATCCAATAGGGATAACGAAAGCGATTTTGCTAATATCTATTAATCTAATTTGTTATCTATCTTTTATCAAATTGAAATTTCATTACAAAATAAATATAAATAGATAAATAAACAATTTCAAAGATTAATTATTTGCAATTTTGGTCCTCATCCAAATAATCACAAACATTTCATTGAATCATGAACTACTATCCCAATCGAACCTAATCATATTAGTCTCGAATTAATATTCAGACTTACACAATTTAAGAAACGTAAAACAATGTAACCCAAATATGCAAACTGAATTACAGAGATTTCATCCATGAATCAATACAAGAAAAATAAAGATTATATCTAATGGTGTCATGGATCACAAAACACGAAATTTAATTCATTAAAATTATTCGAATTAACCTAACATGGTTACTTGGATGTGTGAAACTGATTTCAATTAAATCACGAATATATGTATCATATACACAAAACATGATAATAAATCTCACGAAAACTTATGTATATCACATATACATCAACTATTAACATGCTTTCAATCATATATCATGTATATATCAAAAGAAAACATGCAATGTTTTTAATGGAATCGAACTCGAAGGTTCTGATACCACTGTAGGGTTTTTGGATTCATGCGCAGCGGAGATTACAAAATAATTTTGACAAAAACCCCAACATAATCCGAATCTAATTCCATTAAAAACGTTTAAACCACGAAAACTTAATCATACCTCAGTCGCAATATACCTTTCTGAAAGTTGATCGATCTCTAAGGCGCTGCTAACGACGAACGCCCTCTACTAGTAGTCCACACACGAATGGCGACCGAGATTCGAAGTGCTAGCTTCGAGAGAATACCAAACCTTTTTGTTTCTCTCCAAAATGATCCAGAGCATACCAAAAACCCTAAGTCATTTCTAAAACGAAAATAGAGTTTTAGCATTTAATCTTTTGTACGTGTATTCTAACTTAAAGCGTCTATTTATACAACCCTTGTTTATAGACGGTTAAGTAAATTGCACATATACTCCTACTTAAAGAAGTATAAGTGTAATACATCACAATGACGTTTTTGTCATGAATTTTATCATATAAAATTCATTTTTCTGAACCATCTTAAAATCTCGCAAAACTATTCTTAGTGCGCGACCTGATAGGCTCATACAACGTTGGCAGTGTACCAAAACACATTTTGGTATACAAGTCATAAGCGACCTCTAGCAAGACATTATGACTACCCAAGTTGTATGAATATCAAATCGATACAACCTAATCAATAGTGTATATAACATCCTTTTGTCACACGATATCCTTTTGATCAAACATAAGGCATGGAATTGTCATCCAACATGTTCAATCGTACAAGTCTCGATCTCTAGGTAGATCAAAACATCCAAGTGACATTGATCAATATCAATTCACTTTGACTAGGCCTTTAACCGTCTAACACATCGAGGATCCACTAGATATCTCTCTTTATATAAGAGGGACAAATTCTATCTTGATTACGCAACTTCATCGCATTACTCACACAGTAACCAATCACAACCTTTATAATCGTCAGGTTAAAGACAACGTTTGATTGTGTCAAATCACTGTATTCCTAATGTTGAAGTCTCTGGTAATCTCAAGTCAGAGGACTGAAAAATATACCTATCATGAGAAACAACTATGACTTAATCCATGTGATGTCCTCATAGCGGGTCGATCCAGTACTTTGTTCCCTAACAAGTACTCATGACCTTGATTCGTATCCCTATACGTATAATCATCATATGATCATCAATCAAGACTCACACTAGTCTTAATTCATTATAGTTCCCAGTATAATGATCGACTAGAGACATTTAGGATATCTCTATAAATACCCATGGATCTTATTATAATGTAAACATGCAAATTAATTATAATAAACAAAGAAATGAAATCCTTTATTTTATTAATTAAAAGTATTCATAAAGACAGTTAATGGATTGACTTAGGGCACATGCCCCAACAAAGACGTCCGCTACTAACTACTTCCATAATTAATACATAACCCTAGACATCCGCCAATCGAGTTTAACACACTAACCGCAGTAATATGGGTATGTTGGAACACTAATCCTAAATAACTGGATCATATCCGCTTCCGAATCGCATCCCCTTCTGATTTAACCTACATTCAATTGTTGCACACTCAAGAACCAAAAGGGTTTTACAGCAAATAGGTGAGTGTTTGTCGCTTTCTCGGTCCAAAAGTATCAATACATGGATACTATCGGTCCAAATAACTATAAATTGTACAACTAAAAGCATGCACTGGCCACATACCTAGATCTAAACCATATTCCTTAAAATCAACAACAATGAAATAGGAGAAATTAAATCAAATTAAATAATAAAATAAATGATCTCACATTATATGTCATGAATCCATAATCCCGTCTTGTTTCTCCTCCGACCTAGGTAAGGTTTGATTAGCCAAACATGATGTCGAGAGAATTCGATGCTAAAAATATAATAGTTGGTGTTCCTAATATAATAAACTACTAAAAATTAGTCCTGGGATGTGAGAAACTAATTTTGTGGGTTGGTCTCGTAACATGTGCGCTGAGGAGCATCTGGTGGTTGCTATGCATTTTCTACACTGCTTGGGACACGTGTCAACATCCAATTGGGCGAGCTTCTAGAACCACCAAAGTGGCGGTTTCGATTGGTGGAAGAAACTGCACGTGACGCTGTGTGTGCATGAGGGCTCAACACTTGGCGGTTGGAACCAGGTGAAGAAACTCGCACAAAGTCGTGCGAAGACGTAGGAAAGTGCACTAGTACGGATATCCCGGATCATCCGAGAGTTGCCGCTGTGAGGAACTTGAAATTTTTCTATGTGAGGACGAGCTGGACCAATAGAGAAGCGACGTGTGGCGCTGGTAGAGTATGGAGAGCAGACGCATGACACTCGTGTGAAGAGAAAATCACTGGAAGATACGGCGAACTTCTTGGAGAGTGTAGCGACATGCATATCGAAGCATAATCAACTGTCTCGGGTACGCTGTGTACATGAATGTATGCCTTAGCTGCATCACTTGATCGTTCCTCTGCACCCTATCAGCTGTTCAATACGCGTGTCGAAGCATACCCTCAGGTAACTGTTCACTGCATATAAATACTCCATTTTGAATGTTTTTTGCCCCCGATTTAACCGCGCACTTCGTTTCACCTGAAAATGACCAATAAATATAATTAAATATATATTTTAGAGACTTTCTATATTTAAATATATTAATATAAAGTACTAAATATATATAAATACTTACTTATCAGTACAACTAAATGAATGAGTATAAGGAGAAAAGAGAGAGATATAAAGAAATAAAGAAAGCTGGAAGTTATATTAAAACTCTTCAAACAAAAAGATTCAGCTCGAGTACAAGTAACTTAGCTGAGTTAAGTTTTTTTTCCAACTATATGAAGTCTTATGGACTTTTGAAGTACTAAAATCTACAAAAATAATATGATCTATGCTTATATGTGAATTTTTAAGCTTAATGAGAAATTATGAGACTGTACATTTGCTACTTGAGTGTCGATGTGATATAAGCTCGTGAGTAGTGATGGTTTTGGTTGTGAACTACTTTTGAGTTTCGAAAGTGAATTATATGTGTTGTTAAAGCTAAGTGTTTTGAAAATATTATTTTTCATAAATAAAAACTCTTGAGTAGATTATTAACTTGAGCTTATTTGAATTAAAGGACACTCTTTGAATTATGTAAATTGAGTAAGGAATATAAGTAGTAGTAGTAATAGTAAGAGTACTTAGTAAAATACATTTTTGCTTGTGACGTACAAAGTCCTAAATTTGAGGGTATTTGATAAATGATTAATTAAACTTATATATAAGGTTAGTTTAGTAGTATAATTAGACTAAATATCTTAGAATGAACTCTAATTGATGACATTTATGTGTTTTCAGGCATACAAGGTATAAAGGAGTGATTTTACGATTAAATGAGGAGAAAAAAGCACAAATACACATTTGACGCCATGGCACAGAGGCTTGATGTCGTGGGAAGAAAGCACAAGGCGTGGGAAGAGAGTGCAAATCACGGAGAAGGCTTGAAGACCAAGAAGTAGACATAAGAGATGTGACGCGTCTGGCGGCGCTGGGGTCGTACACACAACGCTAGGGCACTACACACATGGCGCCAAACCTACTATGAAGAGAAAATTCACACATAAAGGTCGAAGCTGTGGCGGCGCTGTGACATTACACCGTGGATCACTTACAAACAACGTCGAGAAATAAATTTAGAAAATTTAAGAGTTCTAGTTCATTTGGAATTGTTAATTGGAGTTTCTAATTGTATTCTTAGGAGTCTTTGGGGTATAAGTAAGTATTAGAACCTGGTAAACATGTAGATTATCACCAATTATCACCCAATATCACCACATTACATAGAATAGTATAGTTTTACTTTATTTTTGAGTATTGAGAAGAGTTTTGGAGGAGAAGACATTGAAGACTCCACTTGTAGTTATTTAGTATTTTTTCTTTGATTTAATTTAAGTATTTGATTTAATTTTTGATTGAAATGAATACCATGATTTGTTTATTGATTTCAATGATGAGTGAGTAGTTTGTTTATCTTAGGGATCGATGAATCCTATGGTATGAATACTATGCTAAAGGAAGTATGAGTGGACTATAAAGTTAAAAAATGCAATGGTTAGAATTTGTATTGATTCTATACGTAATGCAATGAACATCTTAATCACGTGTTTGTTGATTAGAGGTTTTAGGAGTTACCATGGCCATTGGAGCTTTTAAGCCGGATATGGACAATACAACCATAAGATATATAATATCGATAGATAGTTATTGATTAAGGAGGCACTGATAGTAAACTTAAGTGGTTATGAATCGAAAGATTTAGAACTTAATGCTATGTGAGACTTATGTTATTCACACCGATATGTGAAGTTCTAGTTTGCACAATAAGATCTTTTCCACTACGATGGTGGGTTGAGGTGAATCTTAAGGAAATCTATCTATTCTAATTGAGTACACACATAATGAAGATGAAGGAATTGAGATGATAGCATAGTAATTCATTACCTAGGTGAAGTTGTGAACTAAGATTTTTCTCAATATAAGAGTACAAGTTATTTTACATTGTTTTATAGAATAAAGTAGTTTAGTTAAAACCAATTAAAAAAAGAACTTTTTAACAATAGATTGAACTTAACTAAGTGAACCGTGTCCAGATAAACTTTTCCCAAAGGATTATATCCGTAATCAATCTTTGTTGATCACATTATTACTTCAATTGAACCGTTATATTTGCGGTTTCGTTGTTAGTCTTCTAGTATCATATTCAAATCAAGTTTTTACTCACCCCAAGACCTTTCAATTGATTGAATACCGAGCCTTTCAATCCAACCTTTACAAAAGCCCACTTTTGATAACCCAAATTGAAGTTCGAGAGTTTAGCCTCAACCACTAGAGAGAGTCCATAAACATTTTTGAAGCCTCAATTATTTTTATTTTAAAGCATCAACTTCTAAAAGATTTCGTAGGCAAAATTTTCAATCCGCTTTCCACTATCATCAAACTTAAAGATCAAAGATCCTTACATCTTTATGTAGAAGAGCAACGCCACTGGAAGGGAGGATCGACAACGATGGCAGAAACAAAGGTGTTTTGGAAACTCATATTTGTTGGGTTTGGGCGTGACGAAACTCGCTAAAATTTAGGTGGTGTGTACCAAAGAAGGGGGGACAACTTGGAAAAGTTTGAACTTTTGTAGGGTGGGTTTAACATCCAAAACATAGTCAGTAAAACTTATCGGGTAAAACATCTCAAAGAAATAGAAGCAATCAGCAACAACAAGTTAAATAATCAATCGTACAATCGAAAACTTGTTCCATCGATAAAATCGTAAATATCCGTACAAGGCTATCTATACATAAAAGGCCCTCATTGAAACAATTACATATCTCGAATTACAAATGAAATGATCAAAGCTATCTATACATAAAAGGCCCCCATGATCAATGAAGCCTCCGAGTGTCATTATAAGTCATCTCTCTCGATCTTTGCTTACTGCAAATCCGCAACCACACTCCATTGCAAGTGAAGAGCGCTTTCTCACTTGAAGGCTTCAATAACGTGAATTTCCTCCACCGCAAATAATTGGCCGCTCTCTTCGAACACAACTTCGTAGGCTTCACCGGAGCTTCACAGCTTCTGTTTTTTGCTCACTGGACCACTTCCATACTCGATCTTGCCAAGTACCATCGCCAAGTGAAGAACATACTTCGATCCAAGATATCCACAACTGTATCTCCTCCATCGAGAATATTCTCGCCTCTCTCCTCAAACCTGGTGGTTAATTACACATTCCCATTATCAATTCAGCAAGATTCATAGTAAAGGAGTGGGTTCAAAAATAGAATGCGACATTGTGTCAAGTCAAAAAGTACGGCATCAACTTACGAAGGCAGTCATATAGGCGCATGGTTTTGTCATTGCAGAACACATCAAGACTGGCCTTCCATCTCCATCATGTCCACCGTGAAGCAAACGCAATCCCTAAGAACAACCAATACAAGAACACAAATGCAAAATGACAAACCAATCTCCAAGAAATTAGAAGTGCAATGTAAATTGCGAAACTCGAACCCAACCATAAATGCTAAATGTTCAACCAAAGATAAATTGGTAGAACTTTATTCACATAAAGCTCATCAACTCAAATATTACTCTAATAGTAACTACAACAAAAACTTTAGGGAGCATTGATTAGAATTAAAATCCCCTCTAAAATTGATAGGAGGGTAAATGGAAAAAGAGAGTTTCCGAGGGCCATACATGGTCTACGTTATGCGTGTATATTGCTTCTAAGCTCCCACTCTCGACGAAACCACACCCGCAAAACATCAAAAGTTAATAGATGAAAAGGAGACTAATAGTGTAAAACAAATTTAAAACTAGTCGAAAAAGGTCGAGAAAGCAAAAATAAAATAACAATAATCCAACAAAAGGAAGCTTCTAATGTACGAGACAAAAAGTGTTGGAAAGCTTATCCCTCCCCCCCGTGCGCACGCACGCACGCACGCACGCACGCTCGCACGCACGCACAAACAAATATATGTTCAACAAATAATTAACAATGAAATCCATAAAAACAAACCTTTATTGTTTGATCCAAGGAGCATGATAACAACCACCGATCAAAACCAATAACACACGTAATGCTGAGATCGGTGTGTTCTCAGTAAGAACTTCTATACATTGTAAAGTCTCCAAGTCCCATACCCGCAAATAAGTTCCAAAAAATTAGGCTAACAAACGAAAATGATGGCTTCAAAAAAAATAATAACAAAATGTCCAAGAATGCTATAACAGACACAAGAGGCTCCATCTAGCATCTGAATCACGTTTCTTTAAATGAATACTACTTCTACCGATATAAATTTGACAAAGAAAAGATAAAAGCCCTTAATATTAATTAAAAACAATATGCACACACAAATAACTACAAAAACTTAAGAGATGTTATGGGAATCAATCAGAACCAAAACTATTTCTCACCTCCTAACCTCTTTATATATCTAAAAAAAAAAGAGGCCAATGAAACTAAGAATACAAGTTAAACAATAAGAGTGGCACAGTGAAAATCAAGCCTCCACATTCCATTTAATAAACTCAAGGTATTCGAATGTGAAAGTAGAAGCTTCTTTTTGAAATGAGGAGTAAAGAAGAATGAAATAACCACATAGTTATAACAGAGGAAAGAAAATAAATTATCGTATTCTTTAGTAACAAAAAAATCATTAAGGCAAAGCTTAGTAAATGTAACATAAACCATAGGCACAATGTCGCGTAATTATACAAAGATTAATTTTTGTGGAATCTCTCTTCTCTCGGTGTAATTAATGCCATCCCTAAAACCAAAAGAGAAACAATTGATCTTGAGAACATTTTAAGCATTTAAAAATTTAGCATTCATACTACAACAAACACTATTGCATGTTTAACGGGAAGGAACAAATTGTAGTGTGATTAAGTGGCAACCAAAGTCCTCAAGACACTATTGTTTTAAGTATGGGCACAAAGACCACAAACTTTCGGTTCCATAAAGTATCGATCCCATTCCATTATGCAAGCTTCGAAAACACTCCCAAAGAACACCCAATTTAAATAGACAGCTATACTTTGCTCGATATTTATTTCGACAAATGCATGTAACAAGGACCTAAAAAGCCTAAAAGAACAATATAAACGAAGAATGCAATTACAAGTGAACTTACTCGATTGTGTGGTCCATTGAAGTTGAATATAGCATTTTACCAAATTCTCCAACAAATAATGATACTACTAAGAAGATTATGCCCTTTAAGAGAGGCAAATGACTAGCTCAAATGACTTGATCGAATTGTCGTATTTCCAAGCCAATATGGTACCATCCTGAAAAAGGCGCATAGCGTATATGTAAAGTAAAAATAAAACGATAAAAACATGAAAGTAAAACAAGACGCTCATAAGAATTTGAACAAAAGTTTGCAAATAGAAATATTATTAGTAAATCAACAAAGGAAGAAAAATTAAATGTTACCTGTGTACCAAGAAAAAGCATATCATTGCCCACTTTAAGGGAATGAATTTGTCCAAAAGTCCCACTAAGGATAAGATCAAGACCAGTTTGGTCATTGTCATGGCTCAATATCATTTTCAATAGAAAATTAATGAAAATTTTAAGTTATAGTCTACAAGAATGAGTAAAACAAGATTTCACCAATTCAAAGCATCTTATTAGTATTGCAAACGAATTTACCTTGATAGCATTTGGACCGCCCACAAATAGCCACGGGCCTTCACTAATCATACAGCCAATTTCAGCTCCCATTTTGAACACAGAACCGCACTTAAAGAAAGGGAAAAAACAATTGATCATCAGAGAAATAGGTAGCGTTGATTTTCAGAGACGATAGACCAAGCGAGGAGAACAAACCTGAATCAAATGAGACGATAGACCAAGCGAGGAGAACAAATCAATCGAACCAAAATAGATATACAAGTCTTGGATATCCCACTTAGGTACCGTTGATTTTCAGAAATAGGTAGCGTTCAGTTCCGATGCCACGCATGCTACCGATCCAGTTTAGCACCGTACCGTACAATACACCTTGATACACGCACGCTAATAAATGTAGGTACATCGTATAGACTGAATGAGTCTTGCCAAAAGTAATTACTATAACAATATTTTTAAATTCAAAAGTAAATCTTATCCAAATATTCATTTTAAGTTATAATTGTTTTTAAAAATATTTGCTCTTATCTCGATCGTGATCGTACGAGTTTTGATCGTGATAACATTTCTTGAAACTTCAAATGACAAATCAAAGTTGTCAACGGACACACCACCGTAAGAGTCTTGAAAAACGTCAACAACTAACTCATCATCCATGTCATGAGTTAAGGAACAAAAGTGTTTAATCGTCACGAACTTTAGTTTTATCTCCATAACTTTCTTAACAAGATAGTTGTTGATGACACCGTCAACAACCACCTCTTTCAGTACCTGAGAGCTTTTAGAATGAGAAATCACATCAATGACAAAGCCGTCATCTGCAAATACTAGCTAGTCTTCCACAAAGTCGTGCCCATCACTGTCAACTTTGGCACCTCGTCATAGTTGTCGAAGTTGTTCTCGAAGAAGATCGAATCTACTTTGTCGTCACTGTAAAGAAAAAGAACGCATCTTCTACAATCTCGGTGACAAACTCGTCGTGCGAACTAGAATATTTGTTTTCTAGCTCAAGCCTCTCAGTAGGCACTTTGTTCTCAAACCATCATTGACGTTGTTGAGGAGGTTGATATGGTTGCCTTTAATGCTACAACTATTGCATTTGATTCTGATGCAACTGTTGTACTTGAAGTGCTAGATTTTCAACAAAAGTCATTAGTTGATTGACACGTGTCAAACGTGCGCAATAAGTTCCCGTATATCTTTATTTTTTGTAGTAGTGGTAAGTGGGATCATCCCCACAGGGATTTAGCAAACTTCTTTTGGAAAAAAGGTTTTTTAAATAGTTATTATTATTATTTTTACTTTAATTTAATTAAAATGGAAATTAAAAACCACTTAATAAACTATAATAATCAACTAAACTTATTAAACTAATTTCATTAACACAACTCAAATTCACTAATATTCAAATTAACTCGATTCAATATAAAATAAACATCTAAATAAACATCAAGAACAATGAAACCTTTATCCATTTTCCATCCAAACATATTACTTAAATCATAGTCATAAGCATACTTTAATCTTTTTATAAAGCATTCTAGACCATTAAACTCAAATCATAAGTAAGTAGGTAGCCCTTATCAAGTCATTAATTCTTCTTTTATCAATGGAAAAAGCCACATTCTTTTTTATTGAATTAATCCTTCTGAAGCTCAAAGAAATGAACTTTAATTTAGGCAGTAAAATTGCATTATGTTCCATGAAAACTTCGAACTACTAAGCCTAATACCTTCAGAAAACCACTTCAATATTAAACATAGATCTCATTTCACCTAAGATATCGAAACGATCAAAGACCTTTTAAACAATCTTAATTACTACTTTAAACTAGATATTGAATCCAAATATCACAGTACACATTCTAGACTATGCATGCAATATAAAGCTTCATGATTATAATCCGCAAATAATAATCTATTAAATCATTGCATTAAAAATTAAAATTGGTTTAAAACATTAAGGACAAAATCATCTTATTATGACTACATCACAAAATGGATCAAGTTCATGTTCGAACTTTATTTAGATTAATAAACTACTCACTTTCATAACAAACATCGCAATAAAGTAAATATAAGACATAGATAAACACATCCGAATAAATACTTTGAATCTTCGAATCGTCTCGCAAAAAGCAATGAACAATAAATCTAAAAACTAAGTAAATATGAAAACAATAAACTATAGCTCCAAGAGCAATGAAACAATGATCTAAGTACTCGGGGTAATTAATTTCATAGCCGTAAGGTCATATATATAGTATTCTAGGTAGTACATATCCCAAACTAACTCATACTTTTAGTAGTTATCTAATATTCTCGAAATCGAACCCATCGATTTGTCACCGATTCCACTTATAACACAAATCATTGGTTAAATCCTTGGAAAAATGCATTTGTGCTCCACCGATTTGTCTAGAGATTTTTGTGTAAATCCTAATCGCGCCAAATCGCCAACAATGATTTATGGTTGATTCTTAATTCATTTGGTGATTCGTTGTGCATTTCTTCTACTTGGTTAAATCCTCTATTTTCTTCCGTTTTTCATCCATTTCTTCACATATTTTAATTATCACCTGAAATAACAAAAATAAAAGAAAACCTAGTGTAATATACATTTTTACATCCAAAATTACTCTAAAATATACTACAAACACTGTTTAATTATTGACTTATAATCGAAGAGCTGAGAGTTAGTTCATATTCAAATTCACTCACTATCACGGGCTAAGAGGACTCAAGAGTTGTTTGCTCAAAATGCAGGGAATAAGGGTTTTAGAGTTTGTTCATTTTCTTCTCATAGCATCGATTCAAATCAATTCCAAATAATACTATAAATGTTAGTGCGCATGTACCTTCACTCTTGCAACCTTTAGTGGTGAAACCACATTTACCACCACCAAGTCAATCCGAAGGTAGATACTGAGGCATAGGTCAAGTTTGGTTCTAAACCTAGCAGCTATAGGTAAGTTCCTCAAAGCTAGTGGCATGTCTCTTAGGCCCAATGTCATATGTTATCGCATGGTAAGTTAGGGCACATTCAGATTAATTATCCTACACTTCCAGCTTCTTCAAGGTATTGCTATGCATATTGTTGATCAATCTCATGTAATGGAAGAGGCTGATCATGAGGCTACTCTGATATTAGTGGAAGATATGTTAAATATTTTTGTCAAGATATGCGTGTTCTTATTGATGTTGGTTCTACGGTTTCTTTTATTTTGGGCGCAATGGTTGATAAGTTGAAATCGAAACATGTTAGAGTGAGTAAATTATTAATTTTGAGCAACAATGAGTGAGAAGGTTTATCTTAATTTGGTATGTAAGAAATGTGTTGTCAAAATTGGGAAGACTGAACTTCCAATTGATCTAAGGGTTATGAAGTTTTTAGAGTACGATGCATTGTTTATAATGGATTAGTTAGCAATGTACCATGCCAGTATTAATTATTTCCACAAATGGGTAATCTTTTCTATTTCCAGCCTTTCTGAAATTATAGTCTATAAAGGCTATAATCCTCCATGACTTGCTACTCGTAGAAAGGAAGCTACTCCTTGAGGTTCGGAGGTTATAGTAGGGTATGTAGCTTTTAGTGAACTGGTTAGGAATTTAAGATTAGTGAGATATTAGTGGTTTTTGAATTTTTCAAAGTTTTCCATCTGACTTGCCTGGACATCCATGACTACATGTCATTGACTTTATCATTGATCTTATTCCTAGTACCCAACCTATATCTATTCCTCCATATCGTATGACACCGTAAGAATTACGTGAGTTACAGATTCAACTTGAGGACTTGTTACAGGATGGATTTATCCATCCTAGTATGTCACCGTAGGGGGCACCAATTCATTTTGTGAGGAAGATGGGCAAAACCTTACATATGTTCATTTATTATAGACAACTCAATTGAGTGACTATCAGGAACAAATATCCATTGCACATGATTTATGACATATTTGATCAGTTGAAGGGTGTTAGGTATTTCTCGAAGATTGATTTCTAGTCTAGTTATTGTCATCTAAGAATTAGGGATAAGGATATCTCGAAGACAGTTTTAAGTACACGATAAGGGCACTGCATGTTCACAATGAGGCCTTTTGGGATAACTAATGCTCCTACTACATTCATGTACTTAATACATATGGTGTTCTAGTACTATCTTAACCAGTTCATCATCATATTTATCGATGATATTTTGATCTATTTGAAGACCCAGGTAGATCATTCGCACCATTTCATAGTTATATTGCGGACTTAGAAGGATAATCAATTGTATGGCGAGTTTAGTAAGTGCAAGTTCTGGGTTTTAAAGGTCGAATCTCCCGAACATTTGTTGAGGGCAAATCTATTGATCCAGCGAAAGTAGAGGCAATGCAGGATTGGCCTACTCCTACCACAGTGTCAAAGGTACGTAACTTTATGGGGTTAGCGGGTCATTACATGCAATTTGTTGCAGGTTTCTCCAGTATCGCTTTGCCACTTACTTGGCTAACACTAAAAGATGTTGAGTTTGATTTGTCAAAAGAGTGCAAGAGTGCCTTCAAAAAATTGAAACGTGATTAGACTACAATGATTCTTGTTACATTAGCTGAATCAGAGAGAGAATTAATTATCTATACCGATGCTTCTCACTCAGACTTAGACTATGTGCTTATGCAGAAGCGCAGCTTGTAGCTTATACTTCAAGGTAACTCTAAATCATGGAAGAAATCATCCAGTTCATGATCTTAAGGTAATAGCAATTTTGTTTGCCTTGAAGATTTTGAGGCATTACCTGTACAATGAGAAGTCCATTATATTTTCAGATCACAAGAGTCTGAAATATTTGTTTACTTATAGTGAATTGAACATAAGGCAACGTAGATGCCTTGAGTTTCTCAAGGACTATGACTTCACTCTAAAGTGCCATCCAGGCATGGCAAATTTGGTTGCAGGTGCTTTGACCAAGAGAAGAACATGTAGAGAAAATATAGCTACTACTATAGCTTTTTAGTTTCGTCTTTTGGAGAAAGCATTAGTGATGATGATTCGTGAAAGTCCAGTTGACACATCCTCAACTATGTTGCTCAAATTAAAGTTGAGCCATAAATTATTCAACATGTGGTTCATTGTCAGAAAGCAGATCATGACTATTTTGTGCGTCAAAGGTTGACAACTAGGCTCAATCATCTGATTAGTCAATTTCCGATGAAGGTGCGATAAGCTTTAAGGATAGATTATGGGTTCCAGCTCAGGATCAATTGAGGCAGGATTTGCTATGAGTATCTCATAGATCTATTTATTATATTCATTCAAGTAACAGTAAGATGTATCGTATTGGGAAGCGTATTTATTGGTGGCCTAAGATGAAGACTAATATTGTTTAGTTCGTAGAGATGAGAGATTTGTCAGCAAGTTAAGGTTGAGCATTATAAACCTGGATGGTTATTACATTCTTTGCCAATTCTTTTATGGAAATGTGAGTATATATCGAATGATTTTATTTTGGGTCTACCTCTCAATCAGTGTAAGCATGATACAATTCGGGTTGTAGTTGATAGATTGACGAAGTCTGCACATTTATTGCCTATTTCCATGCGGGATCTTTTGACATATAATGTGTGATATATGTGCATGAAGTGTTGACGTTTCATGGAGTTTTATTGTCGATTACTTTGGATACATATATGATATTCAGGTCTAGATTGTGATTATGGAGACAACCGGGAACTGTTCTACATCTTAAAACCATATATTATAGTCAGACTAAAGGGCAAATTGAGCGTCTGGTTTTGGTTCTAAACGACATGCTTGGAGCTTTGTCTAGGAGTTTGATGACAATTGGGAGAAAAATTACATTGTAGGAGTTTTCTTACAATAATAGTTATCAAGCTAGTATTGAAATGACTTATTTTTAAGATTGAGTATCAGATTGTTCTCTACAAATCTTCTACTACATAATGAGTCACAACACGAGGACATTAGTGGATGTCACATCAGATGGTTCTCTACCAACGAAGGATTAAGATTGAGCATTAGGTCTTTTAGATCATCTGCTTTGAATATTACAACATGAACTCATTCCACAAAGAGAAAGCTAGGAGGAGTATATGAAATTGACTCACAAGCAATGATCATGACACAACTATCCAACCCGAGTAGTCGATGGCGAAGCTACCAATGAGACAATCAAGTCCACAAGTGTAAGAAATATAACAACTCGTTAATCACCAAGCAATGGTGGTTAATTCATTAGACATGCAATAAGGAATAGAGTTTGAAAATGTCAACTTCATGAACAACCGTAACTATAGGAACAACTTCAAAGTCGAGAGGAATGTCACTTCCAATATATTATCAAGGATACAACAACCTCGAACTTCTAATATGGAAATCCTGATATTGCACTAAAAATAGCTCTAGGTTTTGATCAACAAGTCCAATAAGGGAAGCTAGGCCAAAGCAAAGAAACGACTTCATTGAAGTCAATCGAAAGATTCTCGCAAGCCATTGACATCATCAATAGGGAATGCCATGAGAGGAATGAGAAAGAGATGGAAAACTTGAAGCAAAGAATTAAGAGGATGGTGATGAAAGAACACAATCCATAAAGAACCTTGAGAAACAGATTGGTCAACTAGTCATTGATTTGAATTCTAAGAAGGAATGACAATTTCCAAGTAACACTATCACTTATCCTAATGAGAATATTAGTGTCATTCACATGATAAGCATCACGACAACGAATGAGCCAATGTAAGTGCAAGTGATGTATAAGCCAGAAAGATTCAACACTTCAGCCATGAAAAGATTTAGTAAATTCGATAATATTCATGAAAAATTAACAGAAGTGAGGCAAGATGAACTTGAAAGATTCAAGCAACAATGGATCAATGCCTTGAAGAATAACAAGAATGGAAAAAAAAAACAATGGAGAGTTAAAAAACAAGATGAAGGACCTTTTGACAAAGCTCAAAAATACAAGATGAAGGACCTTGAGTAGGACGAAAACCAAACACATCCACTATGAGTTTAGAAATACTTGACATAAAGATGATAGAGTGGTAAAATTAGGGGAAGTAGAAGTTCCCAATGTGAACCACTTTAGATACCTAAGATCAATAATACAAAATGATGGTAATATCGAGAATGATGTCACATGTAGAATTCGAGCTGAATGAAAGAAAAGGCAGAGTGCAACAGAGGTAATTTGTTATCGAAATGTTTCTACTAAGTTAAAAGAAAAAATTAATAGGACCGCAATTAGACTAGCTATGCTTTACGAAATTAAATGTTAGGCGGTAAAATCAAAACAATTATATAAAAGGAACATAGCATAAATGTAGATGCTTAGGTGGATGTGTGGTAAAACTCGTGAAAATAAAACAAGAAATATAAAAATTAAAAGACAAGTGCGAGTAGCACCAGTGATACAAAGATTAGGGAAGGGCGGTTGTTGTAGTTTGGTCACCTCGCAAAAATGGCCTACAAATGCCCCCACTAAAAAACTTGATTCAATAAAAGAGGTAGAAATTCAATGAGGTAGGGGTAGACCAAAATTAACATGAGATGCATTAATTAGGAGGGATTTGAATGGCTTAGAAAGCTCACCATCAATTGCACTAAATTGAGCACAATAGAAAAGTTTGATCCACGTAGTCGACCCCAATTAATATGGGACTGAGGATTTGTTGTTGTTGTTGTTGTTGTTGTTCGGGAGATAAACGATACATTCGTACTGATTATTTTCACATTTGGGATATTTGTGTCACTTTAGTAGTTGTTTACATTTAATGTTTGTGCATTTTCATATTTAAATCTTAAATTATATTATATATGTTCGTGTGTTTAGTGTTTTTATGTTTTAGACTTATTATTTAACCTTGAAGATATAATGTTTGGTTTAAGTTTAAGGGCATCAACACTATTGGAAGTTGTAAGAAAGGATGAAACAAGGATAACCACTGGGGGTATGATCTCAAAATTTTAGTTTTGAAGTAGTTAAAGAGGAAAGAATGGTAGTGTATCTATTTCATTTACTTATTATTTAAATGTGTATAGTATTATATAGTAGGTTATGTATAGTAATATATAAAGGATAAGTAATTCATTTACAAAGTTCATGCCTTTAATTGATGATGAGTAAGAAAACAAGTATCTTGTTGATATGAAACTCAAGAGTGTGTTATCATTTTTGAAGAAAATAAGAATTGTAGCGAACGATGGTATAATTTCATGATTAGAAACCTAGAATTAGGGAAGACCATGAACTTGAAACAAAAGCAAAACGATTACCAGAACACTTCTCGTGGAAAAAGTGAGATCTCTTAGGAATTCTATAATAAGTATGAATCTTACTTGAATACAAAGTAAATAAAGACCTAGTACCAAAAGGGGAAGATATAGTCATAGTTTTTAAATGAAAAGTTGGAGTAAAACATACTTGATAAAGCGAAAGTGAGAAGTGCTAACAAGAGTTTTAAAATTAAAAAAAATAGAAAGTCTCACAAGTTCTTCAAGAAAATGAGTCAAACTTGATGGTTGAAAAAGTAAGAAAAAACAAAATTCATAGGAAAATGAGCAGGGACCGTACATGAAGCGCGCCAAATGAGTTAATAAAATAAAATTCATAAACAAACTATTTTGTAGAATAGTGGCAAATGGTCGATCCCACATAGATTTGTGGTATTTCTAAGGTTAAAAACAATAAAAAGGAAAAATTTGGGGTTTTGAAATAAATTAATTTAACTAACTAATCTAACTAAACTAAATAAATAAAATAACTAAAATAACTTTCAAAACAATTAATTAATTACCAAGGTAACACCTAGGTCTACAGCTCCACAAATCAAGATCAAGATTCAATGGCACATCATGGTCTTCAATTCTTCCCAAAAAGTTATTAATTTAAGTTCTTCTATATTAGCTATAGAAAATCAACATCCGCTTAATTCCTCATTACCATAATCTCGATTGCCAAGACTTTTGCCAATAACTACTTCCCTAATTAATGCATGACCTTAGCCATCAACCAATCGGGTTTAACATACTAATTACAGTAATATGGGTCTGTAGGAACACTAATCCTAAATATCCAAATCGCATTCGCTTATGATTTAACCTAAATTCAATTGTTGCACACTCAAGAATCGAAAGGGTTTTACGACAAACGGTGAATATTCGTCACTTTATTGATCCAAAAGTACAATTACACGGATATTATCACCAAAAATAACTATAAGTTGTCCACCTAAAAGTATGCACCGGTCACGTACATGCCCTAGATCTAAACCATATTCCTTAAAATCAACAACAATGAAATATGATAAATTAAATCAAATCAAATAATAAAATAAAAGATCTGACATATTATGTCATGAATCCATAATCCCGCTTTGTTTCCTCATCGACCTAGGTAAGGTTTGATTAGCCTGGACATGATGTCGAGAGAAGTCGATGCCAAAAATATAATAGTCGATGTTCCTAATATAATAAACTACCGAAAATTGGTCCCGAGATGTGAGAGAAACTGATTTTGTGGGTTGGTCTTGTAACACGTGAACCGAGGAGCATTTGGTGGTTGCTGGGCATTTTCAGCATTGCCTAGAACACGCGTCAACAATGATTGGGCAAGCAGTTGGAACCAACTAGCGCGGCGACTTTTGATTGGTGGAAGAAGTTGCTAGTGACGCTATGTGTGCATGATGGCTTGACACGTGGCGGTCGGGACCGGGTGAAGAAACTCTCACAAAGTTGTGCGAAAACGTGGTAAAGTGCACCAGTACGGATCTCGAGGATCGTCTGAGACCTGATGCGTGAGGAACTTAAAATTGTTCTTTGTGAGGATGGGCTGGACCAATAGAGAAGCGACGCGTGGCGCTGGTGTGAAGAGAAAATTTGTGGAAGAAATGAAGAACTTCTGTGAGAGTGTGGAAACACGCATCCCGATGCATAATCAACTGTCTCTGGTACGTTGTGTACATGAATGTGTGCCTCAGCTGCGTCACTTGATCGTTCCTCTCCACCCAATCGGTCGTGCAATGCGTGTCTCGAGGCATATCCTCAGGTAACTGTTCACTGCATATAAATAGTTCATTTTGAGTATTTTTCCGCCCCGATTCAACCGCGCACTCTGTTTCATCTAAAAACGACCAATAAATATAATTAAATACATATTTTAGAGACTTTCTATATTTAAATATATTAATATAAAGTACTAAATATATATAAATACCGACTTATCAAATATCCTAAACTTAAGACTTTGCCCGTCCCGAGCAAAGGTGGAGATGACAACACAAACTAAACTAGAATCCTAATATAGTTATGCACTGACTCAACTAATCCTATATTCGACTCAAATTCATGGAGTCCCTTTGATTTACATAACCACCAAATTAATAAGCAACTCAAAGAATTTCGGAGTTATGATATGTCAACACTCGCAACCCAAACACAATTAAGATCACACTTTGAAGGCATATATTCAGTCAAAACAAAAGCCGTTAACTACTCACAAGTTTTCTTGGTATATAAATTCAAGTACGCAAGTTTAAAAATCTCACTTAATCAAGTGAAAGCACTCGAGCAAAATATTCTATTCGAGGAGTTTCACAACTTCCGCCTTTATTCAATTTATATTCTCTATTTTTTCTCTTTTTTCTCCAATTTCTTTTTCAACAAATACGGTCCTTGCTTAATTTCCTGACGATTTTCTCATTTTTTCCCACCACAAGTTTCCCGCTCATTTTCCCGTGGAAATCATTTTACTCTCTATATTAAGAAAACTCATGTTAGCCCTTCTCACTTCTACTATAATCAAGTAAATCTCAAATGTGGGTCAAAATATCAATACTTGCATAAGTCTGACATTCTTCTCCCTTTCGTTATCTAGCACAAAGTCTAACCATCAACTAAATCTCTAATCATGAAATCATAAAAATGTTGAGCTACGGACTCGATTGAGTGTTTCTCATAATTTCTGTAAGTTTCAAGTTAAAAAGGTAACTATAATTTACTCATCCATAACCAAAGACATGAACAAAGTTTCGGGTAACTATATATGCAAAATAAAAATAAAAAAATGAAAACTATACTAAATACATGCATGAAAGTGTATCATATCCTAATGAAATGAGAGAGAAATATGAAAGGACAAGAAATGAAAGAAATGGAAGAAACGATATAAAACACCACCATTACCATCCATCAATCGCATATAACCATAAAAAATAAGCGATTTCACCTGCGGTCTTTCACAAAGAATCCATCCAAATCAATCCACAATCTCTAAAACACCCCCAAACTTATTCCGAACATTGTCCTCAATGTTCAAAACAAGTCAAGGAATCCATCCAACAAAAAAAAGAATAGTAGTGAAGAAGAACATGGATAAATAAATAAGAAGATGGTACAAATGCATGCATAAATGAAAGTCTCTGAAAACTAGTGAACGCGCAATATCTCCCATGTCTAGGTAACTAAGAAAACTATGAAAGAGCAATCATAACATTAGCAAGAACTAGTAAACATAGAAGTTAACTCAAATAATTCCTACCAAATCTTGCAAGCCCGAAGTTTTTCAATTAAGGGTGAAATCAACAATATGATGGAATGAAGTCTAAGGTTTTGGATCTACTTAAAGGCCCGCCACTAATGCGGCGACTTAAGTTGGATATGACCAAACCAAGTCTCAAAACACCTAAAATCCTATAAACATGTTAATTCCTAAAAAAATGCTTTTGTTATACTAAAAAATATAATCTATAGTCAAACCTTACAAAACTCAAGGGGTGTTCCAATTTATTAAAATAATAATAATAATAATAATAATAATAATAATAATAATAAAATAATAACAATAATAATAAAATAAATAATAAAAATATCAAAGAAAGAAAATCAATCCCGGGCAACGGCACCAAAAACTGACGCACGCCGAATGCATCAATAATAAAACACATAAACCAACTATTTTGTAAAATAGTGGCATAGGGTAGATCCCACAGAGATTGGTTATTTTTCTAAGGTTAAAAACAACAAAAAGGAAAATCATGGGTTTTAAAATAAATTAATTTAACTAACTGATCTAACTAAACTAAATAAATAAAATAACTAAAACACTTTCAAAATAACTAATTAATCACCAAGGTAACACCTACGTCTACAGTTCCACGAATCAGGATCAAGATTCAATGGCGCATCTGTGACGGCCCCAAACTCCAAGGCAAACCGGGCACCGCCACGTCGCTAGACACGTCACCAAGCATGCCACGTCACCGCATACTTAACTTTGATCGCTCATGACCTACACCTTTATACATACCTTATTTGCCTTAACTTAATATTTATGAAGATTTTTATGGATATTCTCATCAAATTGACTAAGTTAAGTTATTCACAACTTATTAAGTTATTAAATAACAAGCGGAAGCCTTTTTTAAAAAACATGCAAACGTCGTATGAAAGAAAAGTTTGCATTTGTATAATTAACCCTATAGTGTGGAATCCCTAGAATCGATACCATGTATATCGAGAGCAACAAAGGTACTAAAAATGAGCATATACATGTATCAGGTATACAAGTCTTTCCCAAAATAGCATAAAGTAGTTAATAGATACATACAACTACCTACGCAAAAAGTGGCGGCCTCTTCCTACATAGGCGTAGTCGCATAAGACTCCTTTGCCTCGGCTTGTCGTAAGATCTGCGATTTGTCACTAAAAACAATGACAAATCTCAGGTGAGTAAATCCCAGAGAACTTTAGCTAATATTCACGAATTCCAATGAAACGGTTACAATTCATGCAATTTAAGTAAAGGACAACAATAAGGAAATTCGCATGAAAATAAGTCGTTGAGAAGTCAAATTTTGGACACGAGTGTAGCGTGACAGAGAACCCTGGTCGACATCCGGGAATCTTCGTAGCTAAACCGAGAGGAACCATTGACGACAACCTCGCCAAACATCTCACGGTTGAACGAGAGGAACCATTGAACAGAAGACCCCGTCCAAACATCTCTCGAGAGGAACCATTGACGTAGACTTAAGACTACGTCAAACATCTCTCAACCTACGAGTTTTCGCGAGAATAGTCACCGCGTAGCCCTATCATGGCCAATTACTCGAACAGCGCGGGGTAGCTAGCCCCGGGGTGTGAGTCTGTGCCATGCCGACCAAACACACATACACACGTGGGAGTGGATGAACAATAATTGAACAACAATAAATAGCGCAATGGAATAATTTAGAACGCAAAATAAAGCAAATGCATAAATTGAATTTTAACTAATTTTCTCGTGGGATTACTTACCTCCAACGCCTTTAAAATATCCCGCACTCGCCTCGAGATACGTACCCGACACCCGACTATAGCCTCCTAAGTCCCTGGTGTCCATTTATATAAACTTAATTTATCATGAAACTTTACAACAATTTCCTAAAACTTTTTAAGACAAATTGTTTATTTTGCGCTTTTCGAGGCAAACCCCCGCAAAAAGTCGCGTCCAAAATATCCAAATATTTTATTTTTCATATATTCTATATATTTGGTCGCAATATGATTTTTTCATAATTTTTCTCATTTTTCAGAATTTTCCATGATTTTTCCCAATTTTTCCTCTCATTTTCCCCTTTTCTCTTTTTTTTTTTTATCAGAGACTGGGTCTGGTCGACCCAAACGGGTCGGACCCGACCCGTCCGCCCTGGTCCGGGTTGGATTGGGCGGGCCGACCCAAACGAGTCGGGCCCGACCCGCCCGATCGATCGCCCGGCCATGGTCCAAATGGGGCGGCTGATAGGGTGCACACCACAGACTGCGTGTGTGCACCTTCTTCTTCTTCTTCTTCTTCTTCTTTCTGGTTTAAGAACCAAAACTCTTTTTTTTTTGTTATTTGGTGAGAAAGGACAAAAAGCAATGATGATGAATAGTTGATGTGACTTTTGATGTGATGTGTGATGTGATGTGACAACTCAATCCCATATTACCCCGTACACCCGCATTACGCGCACACCGCGACGCCGCACGCTCTCGTCACTATAAGCGCACAACACGACTAAGCGAAATTCTTAATTCACGCGGCGCGAACTATTAACAATAGTAAAATAATTAAATATTCGCCACACAAAAATAACATATTTCCTGATTAGGCGTGTCTTAGACTTCTCCCACGACGTCCACGTGGATCTGAGCTTATGATATTAATTCGTAATTAGTCGGTTAATCGAGATTAATAAAACGGGTCGTTACAATCTTCCCAACTAAGGGGATTTTTGTCCCGAAATTCAGATTTTATTCGATCTTTACCTTGAAACAAGTGGAGTATCGTATTCGCACGGTAGAGACTCTTTCCCCAATGGGACCCTTCAAGGGATAAACCTTCAAGTGGAACAAATCATCCACTCCATAACTCAGCTAGTCACGGTTTTGTTCGCGTACTCCTTTTGTCTGTCATGAGCAGCTTGTAACCTATGATGAGTCATCCAAATCTTCTTCGTGTGATCTACAAGAATATCAGACCTAACGACAGCTATGTTCACGGGCTTTGCCTAGCAAGCTGGTACCTGGGGTGCACATACTGCGACCTCCCCACACCGGTACTGGGTCGCACTGGCAGTGTGGGTGTACGAGCCGCGACCTCCCACAAATTGCGAATGTAACGGCCCAGCCCTGATACCTGGGGTGCACATACTGCGACCTCCCCACACTGGTACTGGTGCGGGTGCACGAGTTACGACCTCCCACAAATCGCGAATGTAACGGCCCATACTGCGACCTCCCCACACTGGTACTGGGTCGCACAAGCAGTGCGGGTGCACGAGCTACGACCTCCCACAAATCGCGAATGTAACGGCCCAGCCCTGATACATGGGGTGCACATACCGCGACCTCCCACACCGGTACTGGGTCGCACAGGCAGTGCGGGTGCATGAACCGCGACCTCCCACACCATCTATGTCCCCTCCTCACGAGCCTGACACCCCCCGTACTCGCCACGAGGCACCGGACACGTGAGTTATAGTTTTTCGCCTCCAAGATCTCGAAACCGCACCCTGAGGCACCGTGTACCCGGAGTTGTGAGCCTCCCGAAAAATCCGAACGTGTTACCCCCGCCACGCGTAACCCACAATCTACTTGGGTGTATCAACCGCTCAACAACGGACTCGCGCCAATCTAGTAACCTAGACTCGTGTCATGCCCATGAACCTCTCGATACATCACATCGCCTCTCGACATTCCAAGACGTCCGGAATAGATATTGTTGGTCATCGCTTCTACCCGCAAATATGTGCATCTCGCAGATTTGGAACCTCTCGACATACTCATAGTCGCGCGAGCTTTAGGTTGCGCGTTGGACGACTCTTCACATGAGTCCCCAACTGACGTGATAAATAAGCTATCACTTGTCTCCTCGCATCAACCCGCATCCCAATCCGATGTCACAAGCGTCGCACGAATAGTCAAGTCTGTGGCCGGCTCAGGCAACATCAACAACGGTGCCGAAGTCAACTTTTTCTTCGGCTTGGTGAAAGCAGCTTCACATTCACTTGGATAATGGGAGATCCCAACTTTCTTGGTCAATCAAGTCATCGGCGCTGCTATTTTGGAAAAGTCCCGTACAAAGCGTCGATAATATTCTGCCAATCCTAAAAGCTCCTGATGTCTGTCACGCACTCTGGTGTAGGCCAGTCGATGATAGCGTGAATATTACTCGGTCCACCGAAGTACTTCTATCGCGAATCACGTGTCCCAAGGGCTTCACCTCCGTATGCCAAAACTCGCACTCACTGGACTTGA
Organism: Stephania yunnanensis; assembly: GCA_039657365.1. Classification (NCBI taxonomy): domain Eukaryota; kingdom Viridiplantae; phylum Streptophyta; class Magnoliopsida; order Ranunculales; family Menispermaceae; genus Stephania; species Stephania yunnanensis. The sequence goes on along the minus strand of CM077586.1, from coordinate 44,006,459 downwards.
CGTTACAATCTGCGCTCCTTATGCCTTAGTTGTAGCGTATGCCTAACTAGGTCATACCTATCATATACAAGGGTTTAAAAAGTGCAATAACTCAAATAGTAAGGTTGACCTTTGCTTCTCTTGATTCTCTAAAGAGTCGTGCATGGATAGATTTTAGATCTATAGACAATCTGCTTCTTCTATTTCCTACCAGGATGTCAAAGTTAATATTTACAACAATAGTAAACCTACTAACTCCAACTTCGTCTCTTGAACTTCTAGAGTTAAACTTAACTCTCCATCTTTAACGCGAACCTAGAATCTTTTGTTTCCCTATTTAAGAATCTAGTCATAATACATCACCTACATCTCTCTTGTTTCGCCGCACAACATTTTTTTCCTCGAAACTAATGACTCGCACGCGCTTAGTTAGATTTAAATCACTGAGCTTTCAAGGCTTTCCATGTCCCTTCAGGGCATTATCCCTAACGTTCTGCGGGTTGGGTCGGACTAATCACGAGTGCAAAATCTATTACGATTGAGTCAATTCTGGATTCGTGAGAACTTCGGAACAGCTCGTTCCTTAGGTTGGCTTGAGGTCATTTCGACCTTAAATATACTTGCGAACTCTATTTCGGCTCGTATTCCTGACTTGTTCCCAATCCAATAAGTGGCAGTGTGGCCCCACTGACCTCACGGACCGCGAACAAATCATGGCACAATAATGGAGTTACTCGAACTGCTATTTCTGCAAGACTACTCCAGCGCTCTGGTCGAAGCTAAAGGAGTCCGTACTTGCTTTCGTGTAGTTCCGAGTCATCTCAACACTATATGCTTCCATAGAGTCTACTAAAAACCTATTTGTCCCACGTCTTACACATGTTCCTAATCGTCGATCTGACAATCACTAGAGTGGACTGTGTAGCGTAAGCTAGACTTTTTTTTTTTATAGCTATCGTGAATGATTTTCTATAAGTTATACCTCACTCATAATGTCAACTATTGTACTACACACCTTATACGTGTCAACTCAGAAAGAGGTCATTCCTATCTTGCATATGTCATTTCCCTAAATGGTTCCAACCAATAGGATTTCTTAACTCACAACCCACGGTATGCATGAAGTAATCGTCAAAATTTTAATCCCGATGGGACACCAAGGTGTGATAATATTTATTTTATTAATAATTTAACTTCGCATTAGACGCTCTTTCCTTACTTGTAGCAATATTCAAACCGATGGCGCACCGAGCTAAAAAGTCATGGCATACGTAAACATTCTCGGCAATTATCTTTTGTCACTAAAAATAGGTATCGTATGCCAATTTGGTTATGGTAACATCTTACCTTCTACTGCATGCCGAGAATAACGTATGTGTTGGCTCAACTCACCCATCATGTGGCTAGGTTTAAAATGATATAACGTCGACCTCTCCAAACATTTATTACTTTTATTAGTAATTAAATTTTTGTAAAGGCCCAGTCCTACCTCGCCGGTCTCCTACCTCGTGGGTCTAATCCCACCTCGCACGTCTCACTCCGACCTCGCAGGTCGCTGGGACCCCCAATCTCTAGTCGGAGTCCTCGAATAAAATAATGGACCTGAAGTCGCTCGGTCCCAGCTACGTCCATCACGAAAGTATGCAGGTATGTGAATCTCTCCATGTATTGCGACACCTTCGGGCCACCCTGCCTCAGCGTCAATAACTCATCCCTCGCTCTCACCGAATCTCGATCGAGATATACCGATCATAAAAGACTTTCTTGAACTCTACCCAAGTACTCGACTCTCAAAGCGCGGCACAAGGGCGGTCCACCATACTGCAAAGATCTCCCCGAGTATAAATGGAAGTTCTAGCCCGTGTGCCGTCGTGAATCCTCAAAGGTCCGTGAAGTTTCTCGTGTGAAGTGATCCACTTCCCAGCCACCTCTGGGTCTCTGCCTCCATAATAGTAGCTTGGATGAAAATGAACGAACTCCTTAATCAACTTCGCATCAGCTAGTAAGGAGGTCTCGAATGTCATATATTGTGATGGAATCAGTGTCGGTGTCACGATCGACGTAGTCAATGGTGTAGTGACTTCTATAAGTATCTCGATAGTAGTGGCCGTGAGAAGGGCCGCCGGAACAGTCGGGGCAACAACTGTCTGCTCTACAGTAGTGATGGCGGCGAATGTGGCAGGGGCCCTTATTGTCGCTGCCTGTTCTCGAAGCAATCGAAGAATCTCCTCGAGTTGTAAGCTATGAAGTGCGACCGTGTCGCGTAAGGTATGATTCGAGTCGGCAGGTGTCGAGCCGCTCATCTAGCCTCCATCTTCGCATGAAGAACGGTCATCCATCAGTTCTAAGTCGGCCCCGTCTAATGTTTGTTGTTACTCCATTAAACTTTTCCCTAGGTCCGCCTAAGCTTTGATACCAATGACGCTGCACACGTCGCTGTACACAAGCATGCCACGTCACCGCATACTTAACTTTGATCGCTGCGACCTACACCTTTATACATACCTTATTTGCCTTAACTTAATATTTATGAAGATTTTTATGGATATTCTCATCAAATTGACTAAGTTAAGTTATTCACAACTTATTAAGTTATTAAATATCAAGCGGAACCCTTTTTTAAAAAACATGCAAACGTCGTATGAAAGAAAAGTTTGCATTTGTATAATTAACCCTATAATGTGGAATCCCTAGTGAATGTATACCATGTGTATCGAGAGCAACAAAGGTACTAAAAATAAGCATATACATGTATCGGGTATACAAGTCTTTCCCAAAAATAGCATAAAGTAGTTAATAGATACATACAACTACCTACGCAAAAAGTGGCGGCCTCTTCCTACTTAGGCGTAGTCGCATAAGACTCCTTTGCCTCGGCTTGTCGTAAGATCTGCGATTTGTCACCAAAAACAATGACAAATCCCAGTGAGTAAATCCCAGAGAACTTTAGCTAATATTCACGAATTCCAATGAAACGGCTACAATTCATGCAATTTAAGTAAATGACAACAATAAGGAAATTCGCATGAAAATAAGTCGTTGAGAAGTCAAATTTTGGACACGAGTGTAGCGTCACAGAGAACCCTGGTCGACATCCGGGAATCTTCGTAGCTAAATCGAGAGGAACCATTGACGACAACCTCGCCAAACATCTCACGATTGAATGAGAGGAACCATTGAACGGAAGACCACGTCCAAACATCTCTCGAGATGAACCATTGACGTAGACTTAAGACTACGTCAAACATCTCTCAACCTACGGGTTTTCGCGAGAATAGTCACCGCGTAGCCCTATCATGGCCAATTACTCGAACAACGCGGGGTAGCTAGCCCCGGGTGTGAGTCCATGCCATGCCGACCCCGTCGACAAACACACATACACACGTGGGAGTGGATGAACAATAATTGAACAACAATAAATAGCGTAATGGAATAATTTGGAATGCAAAATAAAGCAAATGCATAAATTGAATTTTAACTAATTTTCTCGTGGGATTACTTACCTCCGACGCCTTTAAAATGTCTCGCACTCGCCTCGAGATACGTACCCGACACCCGACTATAGCCTCCTAAGTCCCCGGTGTCCATTTATATAAACTTAATTTATCATGAAACTTTACAACAATTTCCTAAAACTTTATAAGACAAATTGTTTATTTTGCGCTTTTCGAGGCAAACCCCCGCAAAAAGTAACGTCGAAAATATCCAAATATTTTATTTTTCATATATTCTATATATTTGGTCGCAATATGATTTTTCCATAATTTTTCTCATTTTTCCGGAATTTTCCATGATTTTTCCCAATTTTTCCTCTATTTTTCCCCTTTTCTCTCGTATTTTTTATCAGAGACTGGGTCTGGGTCGACCCAAACGGGTCGGACCCGACCCGTCCGGCCCGGTTCGGGGTTGGATTGGGTCAGGCCGACCCAAACGGGTCGGGCCCGACCCGCCTGGACCGCCCGGCCATGGCCACTGGTCGGCTTTACCGATAGGGTGCACACGCGCGCACAGCGCGTGTGCACCTTCTTCTTCCTCTTCTTTCTGGTTTGAGAACTAGAACTCTTTTTTTGTTATTTGGTGAGAAAGGACAAAAAGCAATGATGATGAATAGTCGATGTGACTTTTGATGCGATGTGTGATGTGATGTGACAACTCAATCCCATATTACCCCGTACACCCGTATTACGCGCACACCGCGACGCCGCACGCTCTCTTCACTATAAGCGCACAACGCGACTAAGCGAAATTCTTAATTCACGCGGCGCGAACTATTAACAATAGTAAAATAATTAAATATTCGCCACACAAAAATAACATATTTCCTGATTAGGCGTGTCATAGACTTCTCCCACGACGTCCACGTGGATCTGAGCTTATGATATTAATTCGTAATTAGTCGGTTAATCGAGATTAATAAAAGCGGGCCGTTACAACGCATCATGGTCTTTAATCCTTCCCAAAAGTTTTTAATTTAAGTTCTCCTTGATTAGCTATAGAAAATTGACATTCGTCGGAAATTCTTCATTCTCCTAATCTCGATAGCTAAGACTGTAGGGTTTAGGGGTTCATGTGCAGCGGAGATTACAAAACAATTTTGACAAAAACCCCAACATGATTTGAATCTAATTCCTTTAAAAACGTTTAAACCACGAAAACTTAATCATACCTCAGTCGCAATATACCTTTCTGAAGGTTTATCGATCTCTAAGACGCTGCCAACGACGAACGCCCTCTACCAGTAGTCCACACACGAACGGCGGTCGAGATTCGAAGTGCTAGCTTCGAGAGAATACCTAACCTTTTTTGTTTCTCTCCAAAACGATCCAGAGCATACCAAAAACCCTAAGTCGTTTCTAAAATGAAAATATAGTTTCGGCCTTTAATCTTTTGTACGTGTATTCTAACTTAAAGCATATATTTATACAACCCCTGTATATAGACGGTTAAGTAAATTACACATATACCCCTACTTAAAGAAGGATTAGTGTAATACATCACAATGACGTTTCTGTCATGAATTTTATCATATAAAATTCATTTTTTTGAACCATCTTAAAATCTCGCAAAACTATTCTTAGTGTGCGACCCAATAGGCTCATATAACGTTGGCGGTGTACCAAAACACATTTTGGTATACAAGTCATAAGCGGACTCTAGCAAGACATTATGACTACCCAAGTTGTACGAATATCAAATCGGTACAACCTAATCAAGAGTGTATATAACATCCTTTTGTCACACGATATCCTTTTGATCAAACATAAGGCATGGAATTGTCATCCAACATGTCCAATCGTACTAGTCTCGATCTCTAGGTAGACTGAAAACGTCCAAGTGACATTGATCAATATCAATTCACTTTGACTAGGCCTTTTAACTGTCTAACACACCGTGGGATCCACTGGATATCTCTTTTTATATAAGAGGGACAAATTCTATCTTGATTACACAACTTCATCACATTACTCACACAGTAACGAATCCCATCCTTTTTAATTATCCGATTAAAGACAACGTTTGATGGTGTCAAATCACAGTATTCCTAATGTTGAAGTCTCTGGTAATCTCAAGTCAGAGGACTGAAAAAACATACCTATCATGAGAAACAACTATGACTTAATCCATGTGATGTCCTCATAGCGGGTCGATCCAGTACTTTGTTCCCTAACAAGTACTCGTGACCTTGATCCGTATCCCTATGCGTATAATCATCATATGATCATCAATCAAGACTCACACTAGTCTTAATTCAATATAGTTCTCAATATAATGATCGACTAGGGACATTTAGGATATTTTTGTAAATACCCATGGATCTTATTATAATGTAAACATGCAAATTAATTATGATAAACAACAAATGAAATCCTCTATTTTATTAACTAAAAGTATTCATAAAGACAGTTAATGGATTGACCTAGGGCACATACCCCAACATCTCCCACTTGCACTAGGGCCAATCATACATGCATCTAATGCCTAATGATCTAACATGACCATCATGTTTTGCTTGTAGAAGAGCTTTTGTCAATGGATCTGCAACGTTGTCTTCGAAGGGTACTCTGCAAATCTTCACGTCTCCCTCTCAATAATTTCTCTCGATGAGATGAAAACGCCTAAGTATACGTTTGGATTTGTGGTGTGATCTAGGTTCCTTGGCCTGTGCTATTGCCCCGTTATTGTCACAATACAAACGAACAAGGTTAGCAATACTTCGAACCACACCTAGTTCGGAAATGAACTTTTTGATCCAAACCGCCTCCTTTATTGCATCAGAAGCTGCAATATCTCAAACTTCGTTGTAGAATCTGCCACAGTCTCTTGCTTCGAACTTTTCCTGCTTACTGCACCCCCATTCAAAGTAAACGCATATCCAGATTGCGATCTAAAATCATCTATATCAGTTTGAAAACTTTTATCTATGTAACCATTTACGACTAGATCATTTTCAAAACCTCCATAGACTAAGAACATTTCCTTAGTCCTTCTTAAGTATTTAAGGATGTTCTTTACTAGATATCCAATAACTCTCACTAGGATCTGACTGATATCCGCTTGTAGTGCTCAAAGCATATGATACATCAGGTCGATTGCATAGCATGGCATACATGATAGATCTAATAGCTGATGTATACGGAATCTTATTCATACGGCCTCGCTCATCATTTGCCCTACGATATTGATTCTTGCCGAGACTTATGCCATGAGACATTGGCAACAATCATCTTTTAGAGTCTTGCAAACTGAACATATTCAGCACCTTGTCTATGTAAGCACTCTGACTTAGACCGATTAGCCTCTTAGGTCTATCCCTATAGATTCTTATCCCTAGGATATAGGCTGCATCACCTAAGTCTTTCATTGAGAAACATGTGATGGCCCCAGGTCCACACAAATTGGACCCCGCCCGGCCTAAGCCCACGCGGACCCCCGAGCCGGTCTCGCAAGGTCAACGCAGACCTAGTCATCCTTCAAATCCTTCATTATACGTAAATTCACAATTTTAAGTTGAGTTATTAGTATTTTGCAAGTTTTACAATTTAGCGGAAGCAATTTCTACAAATCAAATAACTTAACAATAACGTAAGAAGTTAGGCAACCTAATTGTGGAACCCAACATAAATATGTTAATCAGAGGAGAGTAAATACAAGATATATAAAAATTTCACCTAGCGATGGAGCCTTCCCCTTGTTAGATCGCGGATCTGCACTCGGTCATACCCAAAAATGACGAGCCCAGATAAGTAAAGCCGGTAGGACATATACAACATTTCAAAATAACCAAAGCAGTTGAATTCATGCAATTTGTAAGAAATGAATAGGTAACGCATGAATATAAAAGACTGTAAATAATCAATCGATGAGCGAGGCCAAATAACAAGGAGTCCCGACCAAAGGTCGTTGAGTCGTGGTACAAGCCCAGCAGACTCGAGTTTAGAACGATTCCCCAGCCTCCCAGCCCTAACCCTTGCGACTATGAGACATTAACGGAGCCGGATCTAGGACGAGACCCCTGCCTCCCAGCCCTAGCCCGTACGACTATGAACCATCCATGGACCCGGATAAGAGCCCCCAAAGTACACTCAACTGGGAGATATCGACAGGCGACCATGAAAGACCTCGGGTTTAGGACGAGACCTGCCTCCAGCCCTAACCCTCACATATCGCAGATAAACAGTAACCATGACTCACTTGCCATTGGACTCACTCAATCGACATCAATTTCAATGATAGCTATCATCACAAAGCAGTGAACAACAATAAAGCTATCACAAAATAGTAAACAACAACAACCAATGGAGAGGAATGAAATACTGTATAAGTCCCTAGCTGGTTTACTTACCACGAGAAACCACGAACCTCAAAACATCTCGCTCGTGTCTCGATTTGCGCACCCGACGCCCGACTCCTAAGTCCCTGGGACACTGGTCGTCCACATCACCGCGCCAATCGGCCACATCGCTTTCACTGCCATTACAGCTCGCTGGCCGGCCGCCGCGTCTCGGCGCCGATATGGCCAACGCGTTATCTCGCGCCGCTGGCCGCCGCCGCGTTGCTCACGCCGCAGATCTGGAGCCGCTGATCCACGCCTCCGCGTAGGGCTGTCCGCGCTACGCATTGCTTGCCGCCACTGTCGTCGTCCTTGCCGCCGAGCTCAGCCCGTCCGCGATCTCCTCTACCGCCACCACTTGGTCTCTTTTTCTCTAGCTTTCTCTCTCTTTCTCTCTCCTCTTTCTCACCTCCCAATTTTTTTTTCTTTTATATATATACATATACATATATATACATTTCCTTTTTAATTTCTTTTTGATTTCAAATCAAAAGTGTCCTCGAGATTCGTGCAATACGAATCTCGAGACAACTCAACAACCGAGCAGTACGCATTTCGAGACACCAACCCGCCTCATTTCAAAACCTCGATACTCACGCTACACACATCACGATGCGTATCTCACGTCGGCATGCGACTCGAGGCGCGTCCTTGTTCGTGTTTCGGCTCCCCGAATTCTCCGCGTATACGTTTCTCAACAATTAGCATCTCCACTCGAGATTCAGACATACGAATTTCGACAAGTTGATCCCACAAATGACTCTGACCTGACACGTGGCACAAGTCAAATTTTCGGGCCGTTACAGTCTTCCGAACGAATTAGAATTTCGTCCTCGAAATTGAAGCAAGTCTCACAGGACAATGGCTTTTTATGAATGAAGACCCAAGGCCATACCCGCCCAAGGCCATACTCGCCCAAGGCCATACCCCCATCTTACTCTGTAGGGCTGGGCTCCTCCGCGACAAGCTGGGCTCCTCCGTGACGAGCTGGGCTCCTCCGCGACCTCCAAGCTAAGAACACACCATCTGTCTCCTCCCATCAACATATGCCAGGGCAACATCCTCGCAACATATATTGGAATACAAATGAATACAAATGAATATTTTAATTTCATGATCCACCGTCACTAACATACGTATGTCTGCTGTATGCCCGCGAGAATGTAAATCGGTCTCTCTCATCGAGTGAGTTTCAACCCAACTCGTACCCTCTATCAGGTGACGATGGATAGTAGTTGGACCTGACGTGACAGTAGCATGAATTTGTTTCTGGCTGTCCACATGCCCATACAGGTACGTTGAAATCCCGCTCCAACTGGAACATGTCCATATCCTTGCCCCTGTGCATGACTAGATCGTTGTCCCTGTCTGTGCACTCGACTGGATCTCTAACCCTGTCTCTGGCCACCGCCTCTACCATCAACCCTCTTATGGTACTTATGCTAAGGATACGACGGTGCTAGCTGTTATATTATACTAGCGTAACTCTGCGTTGGTCCATCTAACACTAGCGCCATACACGCGGCAAATGGTGGAAACGCAATACGCTCTTTGCCACGATCGTCCAACCCTCGTTTTCCTCTGATCATCTCCAGACCCTCAAACTGAATGTGACGATAACGAGAATACGATTGGTACTCCGATGCGTGTACTCCCACGCTCTCACTCACCTTAACATCAATCGCACTCCAAAGCATCCACATCGATGCCACCGTAGTGCACAACCATACATCGGCCTCGCCGAACAACGAAACTGACACGATGCTCAACCTCATATGATCTGGTGTGGCCAAGACGTCATGAATATTTGTCGCTCCGAGATTCGTACCACCGTGAAACTTTTTCAGGGAATGTCGTTAAAACTAGCGATACTGCCTCGCCTTAGCCGTTACTCTAACTCTCGCATCAGTCGGCGCGATCAACATCTCCTCACATAAGTACGAGTTTAATATGAGCCTACGCCTCCTCGACCACTGTAGACCATGCCTAAACTGGAGATGTTTCAGGTGGGTTGTGAACTGTCGTGAATTGTAAAAACACACACACAACCTAAATAACTAGGGCTGTTGAAACATGCTAGCTGTCTTTCAAAATCTTGAAGAAACCTAGCCCTATAAATCTGCAGTTCTCTCTCGAGTAACCAGTTCATTCGATTCATAAATGTTTTGAAAGAAACAAACAGTTTCTCAGCCAATCCTCCATGGAACGAGTACTTATCCAAAAAAAAAAAACCTTGCAGCTCCACTTTTCCCAAATATGCCACCACCACCAACATTGTCACATTCGATCCGTGCATGAAGGCAATGCAATACAACCTTAGATCCAGAAAAATATTGCCCATGAGGTAGCTTCAAAGTAAAGAAGGCAATTGATTTCACACAATTTCCACATGAATTAAATGAAAGATAGACAACAAACTCATTCCACTCCTACAACGGATACACCAATCATAGGACAAAGACTTAAAAAGCATCCCTCTTCGGCGTTTGTGACCTATTATGATATCATAATCCTTCAAGCAAAAAGTCAATAGAACACCATGATAACGGAGAAAATAAGATAAGATGGAGAAGCTTGTTTCCCAGCAAGGCTGATTGATATAGTTGCATGCACTCAAGCCTATATATCCAATTAATCATTACCATCAATCTTCTTTACCTTAATTGTTCCAAGTGGATCTCCTAGCGACACGTGCAGGAATTCTCCTTCAGGTACACAATAAGTTTTCTTCCTCAAGGAGAAATCAAATGTGTCATCGAGATACGTGCAACACGAATCTCGAGGCAACCATAATAATTTTACCCATTTGTCCACCGCCTCTATGTTTGACCAAAATTGTCTCGAGTCTTGCAATTTGCGTATCTTGAGACACATCCCATACATTTTGTTTAAGTGTTCAAACTATAGGCCAATATATATTTATGTTAATGTGACCACATTAAAATCACGATGGCCACTTATTAAACCAATTGTCAATCAATCTCCTGCAGTTGTTGGTCGCGCCATACAATTCTGTATGACAGAGTATGCTGCTCCTCAGCACTAGCAAACCGCGAACCTGCAGTCTCACGATCATTCCTACACCAGGTCTGAATCGCGTCGCATTTTCCATAGCCACGAATCCTTGATTCAGTGTATAATTACTGATATCGTATATAATATTTACAAAATACCATATAGGATCAATTTCATTCAACTCTCCTCACTTCTCAACGAAGACTTAAGTCAGGATCATAAGGTTCCACTCTAAGTTCAGGGTTCTAAACTTCCGCTGGTTTGCGTCTCCATTGCTTGTGATTTAAATCAAGAGTCGAGTATTTAAAACTTTGTCTCTGATACCAACTGTGGCGTTGGTATCACAATGTCTTAAGCCATTAAACTTTCCCTTAGGTTCGTCTGAACCTAGGCTCTGATACCAACTGTGACGGCCCTAGTTCCACACAAACTGGACCCCGCCCGTCCTAAGCCCACGTGGACCCCCGAGCCAGTCTCGCAAGATCAACGCAGACCTAGTCAGCCTTCCAATCCTTCATTATACGTAAATTCACAATTTTAAGTTGAGTTATTAGTATTTTGCAAGTTTTAAAATTTAGCGCAAGCAATTTCTACAAATCAAATAACTCAACAATAATGTAAAAAGTTAGGAAACCTAATTGTGGAACCCAACATAAATATGTTAATCAGAGGAGAGTAAATACAAGATATATAAAAATCTCACCTAGCTATGGAGCCTTCCCCTTGTTGGACCGCGGATTTGCACTCAGTCATACCCAAAAATGACGAGCCCAGGTAAGTAAAGCCATTAGGACATATACAGCATTTCAAAATAATCAAAGTAGTCGAATTCATGCAATTCGAAAGAAATGAATAGGTAACGCATGAATATAAAGGACTATAAATAATCAATCGATGAGTGAGGCCAAATAACAAGGAATCCCGACCAAATGTCGTTGAGTCGCGGTACAAGCCCAAAGAGACTTGTCGGGTTTAGGCCGAGACCCCAGCCTCCCAACCCTTACCCTTGCGACTTTGAGACATTCACAGACTCGGATCTAGGACGAGACCCTTGCCTCTCAGCCCTAGCTCGTACGACTATGAACCATCCATGAACCCGGATAAGAGCCCCCAACGTACACTCAATTGGGAGATATCGATGGGCGACCATGAAAGACCTCGGGTTTTGGATGAGACCCCTGCCTCCAGCCCTAACCGTCTCATATCGCAGATAAACAGTAACCATGACTCACTTGCCAATGGACTCACTCAATCGACAACAATTTCAACGATAGATGTCATCACAAAGCAGTGAACAACAATAAAGTTATCGCAAAATAGTAAACAACAACAACCAATGGAGAGGAATGAAATATTGTATAAGTCCCTAGCTGGTTTACTTACCTCGAGAAATCGCAAACCTCAAAACATCTCGCCTGTGTCTCGATTTGCGCACCCGACACCCGACTCCTAAGTCCCTAGTGTCCATTTAGACATTTTAGGCCTATTTTACTTAAAATCATTCAAATCAAAACTCAATTAGGTGAAATAAACCTCACGTCCATCGCGTACTCGCGATTTCATCGAAATCGCGCATCCGACCGGTCGACAACGCGCCACAACGCTATTCACCGCGTCGCGATCGCCGTTGCCGACGCGACGCGACGCTTTGCTTTTTACGGCGCACGGCGACGCTCGCCGGCCGTCGCCACCGTCCTCGTTTGCGTCGCGCTGCTGCTGGAGCACTCCGCACTCATCCGCGGCCGATCCGCTCGTCCGCGAGACGCACCGCGTGCCGCTATCGCTGGGACTTCGCCGTCGTCCGCGCCACGCCAACCGGCCATCACTCTTCTGCCAACGCAACGCAGACTCGCTGGCCGACCGACGCGCGTCTCACCGAGATCTCGCGCGCCGATCTCGCCACTACGCTAGCTCGCGCGCGAGCCGCTCCCGCTACTAACGCCGCTAGCCGCCGTAGATCTGAGCCGCGATCTCGCCTCGGCATAGTCTTGTCCGCGCCACGCCCTTTCGCCCGACGACCATGTCCGTCCGCACCACGCGCGCCTGCTGAGCAATTGCCGTTTTCCTCGCCCGCTGGAGCTCTAACCGTCCGCGATATCCTCTCCTGCCACCACTTGCTCTCTCTCTCTCTAGCTTTCTCTCTCTTTCTCTCTCATCTTTCTCACCTCCCGATTCTTATTTCAATCTTTTTTTTTGATATATATTCATATACATATATATACATTTCCTTTTTATTTTCTTTTTGATTTCAAATCAAAAGTGTCCTCGAGTTTGGTGCAACATGAATCTCGAGGCAACTCAACAATCGAGCAAATACGCATTTCGATACTCGTGCTACATGCTTTACGAGGCGTATCTCACGTCGGCACGCGACTCGAGTCGCGTCCCTGTTCGTGTTTCGGCTCCCTGAATTCTCCGCGTATACGTTTCTCTACAATTAGCATCTCCACTCGAGATTCGGACATACGCATTTCGACAAGTGGATCCCATAAATGACCCTGACCTGACATGTGACACAAGTCAAATTTTTGGGTCGTTACAAAACACTTCCATAACCAAGACTTGACATTCTGCAATGTTGGGATGTCATTTCCAATGAGTAATATATCATCAACACAAGTACCAGAAAAACAACTACACTCCCACTTACCTTCTTGTATACACAGGGCTCATTTTCGTTCTTAATAAAACCAAAATCCTTGATTGTTTCATCAAAACGAAGATTCCAACTCCGAGAAGCTTGCTTTAATCCGTAAATGGATCTTTGAAGCTTGCATACCTTCCTAGAATTCTCAAGATGTACAAAACCTTTAGGTTGTGTCATATACACGTCCTCGAGCAGCTTTCCATTAAGAAATGTTGTTTTTACATCCATTCGCCATATCTCATAGTCATAATATGCAGCAATGGCAATCAAAACTCTTATGGATTTAAGCATGGCTACTGGCGAAAAAGTTTCATCATAATCAACACCTTGAGTCTGCCTAAAACCTTTTACTACAAGTCTTGCTTTAAAAGTATGCACATTGCCATCCATGTCAGTTTTCTTCTTAAAAACCCATTTACATCCAATGGTCTTACCACCTTCAGTAAATCAACCAAGTTCCAAACTTGGTTATCATACATGGATTGCATCTTAGAGTTCATGGCACTTAGCCATTTATCTGAGTTTGTTCAGACATAACCTCCTGATAAGTGGTGGACTCATTTTGATCCATAAGCAACACATCACGACTATCAGTAAAGAGAAATTTGAATCTCTCTGGCTCATGTCTTATCCTACCAGATTTACGTGGGCTTTGTGTCACTTGCGGAGGTTTAACTGGTTCAGAACGTTGTTGAACTTCCAGTAGCGGTTCAGTGTTTATCTGTGATTCTCGAACTTCTTCAAGATTTATTTCTCTCCCACTAGTGTCTTTTGAAATAAACTATTTTTCCATAAAGGCACCATACCGAGTAACAAACATTTTGTTCTCAACGGGATTATAAAAGTAATATCCTTTTGTTTCCTTAGGATACCCTACAAATAAACACTTGTCAGATTTAAGTGTTAGTTTTTCCGAGACTTGTCGCTTTACGTAAGCCTCACAACCCCAAATCTTAAGGAAAGATAAAATAGGTATCTTTCCATACCATATCTCATATGGTGTTTTATCAACCGCTTTAGAAGGAATTCGATTTAGAGTAAAAGCTGCAGTTTGTAATGCATAACCCCAAAAGGATAATGGAAGATCTACATGACTCATCATAGATCGAACCATGTCTAATAAGGTTCGATTTCTCCTTTCAGAAACTCCATCCCATTGTGGAGTTGATGGTGGAGTCAATTGAGAGACAATCGTACAATTTCTAAGATGATCATCGAATTCTTGGCTCAAATATTCACCACCCTGATCTGACCGAAGCGTTTTGATAGTTTTACCAAGTTGATTCTGCATGTCATTTTGAAATGTTCGAAACATCTCAAATGATTCAGCTTTATGTTTCATAAGATATACATAACCATATCTTGAAATCATCAGTAAATGTAATGAAGTACTGATAACCTCCTTTAGCTATTGTGTTTATAGGACCGCATAAATCAGTATGTATTAGACCCAATAAATCACTTGCCCTTTCACTGTGTCCAGTAAAGGGACTTTTAGTCATCTTGCCTCGTAAACAAGATACGCACGTTTCATATGTTTCTAAATCAAATGAATCTAGAAGTCCATCTTTACGGAGCTTCGTTATGCGTTTCTCATTTATGTGCCCAAGACGACAATGCCAAAGCTAGGTTTGATTCAAATCATTTGACTTAAATATCTTTGTATTTATGTTAAAGACTGGAGTATCAGTGGACCTTTTCATGCTTAGAATATAAAGACCATCACACAAATCAACATTTGCATAAAATATTCCTTTACGAGAAATGGAACATCTATTATTCACAATAATAAAATCAAAACCAGTCATATCCAAACATGAAACAGAAATGATGTTTCTGCTCAAGGCATGCACAAAATAATAATTATTTAAAGTTAAAATAAGTCCACTAGGTAAGACTAAGTCATATGATCCAACAGTTCAGGCAAGCAACTTTTGCTCCATTCCCTACGCGGAGGATGACTTCTCCTTTCTTCAACTTTCTACTTCTGGTGAGTCCCTGCACATTTATACAAATGTGAGATCCACATCCGGTATCTAATACCTAAGAATCACTAGTAGATAAATTAATTTCAATAACATAAATACATGTAGTGGTAGTCGCACTCCCTTTTTTCTTCTTTAGATCTTCCAGATAGAGTCTGCAATTTCTGAACCAATGTCCAGGTGCATCACAGAAATGACAATTTCCTTCCTTTTCTTTTCGGTGTTTTGAAGCAGGAACAGGCTGGGGCTTGACTTGTTCCACTGGCTTTGCGACAGGTGCAACGGTAGCCTTGGCAACTTTAGCCTTGCCTTTGCCTTTCTTCTTCATTCCCTTTCCCTTTTGGACCATCAACACATTACTAGAGGGTTTCTTGATATTTTGTTCAGCAGTTTTTAACATCAAATGCAACTCTGAGATTGATTTCTCCATATTATTCATATTGTAGTTCATCACAAATTATGGGTAACTCTCCGGTAATGAATTCAGGATCAAATCCGTAGCCAACTCTTGGCTTATGGGAAATCCAAGTCTATCAAGTTGGTCGACATA
Organism: Stephania yunnanensis; assembly: GCA_039657365.1. Lineage (NCBI taxonomy): Eukaryota > Viridiplantae > Streptophyta > Magnoliopsida > Ranunculales > Menispermaceae > Stephania > Stephania yunnanensis. The sequence continues at coordinate 43,990,452 of CM077586.1, read as the reverse complement.
GCCCTTCATCTTTAGAACATGAGGACTAACTGACGCACCCTCAGTCGTCTTGCAAGAATGTAGGTTCTTGACTATCTCGAACCTTTCTTGCCTAGCTTGTTGTTGGAACATTTCCTTCAGCGTTACGGTCATGTCGTAGGCTTCCATTAATTCCATGTCCTTCTCAAGTTCGGAACCATAGTTGCCAACATAATACGTGCAACATCGTAGAATCGTTGACATGCTTATTATGCTCATCCTTCACAACTTTCGTAGCATTGGCTGGTGGGTCCTCAGAAATTGGAGCATCCAGGACATACAACTTGCGTTCATGCTTAAGAACAATTCTCAAGTTTCAACCAGACAAAGAAAGTTAGTCCCAGATAGCTTATCCTTCTCAAGGATGGATCGCAGTGACATGGGATTATTGTTACTTGAAGAGGCCATTGATCTAGAATAAAGATTATGCAAAGTTTATTTTAATATAGAGGAATAGACTCCCACTAAATTAACAATCCACCTAAAACACATTGTTTATTTAGGGGACTAAAATCCATATTTCACATAATTCTATGATAGCTATGGCATGAAACACAGAACTAGATTATTTAGGTAGGTAACAGTTACCAATTACATTTTATGTAATTTTTAGATACTTTTATGAGATACGGGACATCTTATGTCTTATCATATTTTTATCTCATCATGTGCCTAAAGCTCAAAACTATTTTGATAGCTTTATTAAGTCAGACCATTTTAAACCTTTAGGTAACTCTTATCCAACTTGTCTCACCAAGATAACACAATATACCCAGCTATGGCTGAAACTGTATTAGTGTGATCGAGGCCTTGACAAGTGTTTAAAATGGATGACGTGAGACTTAAAATTTAATAGAGGGATTTTATTCAGTTTTAGTGATTTTATGTAAACAATGAAATATCATATATTTTTATTGATTTGTTAAATCACTAAACAATTTGGGGATTTTTATACTGTTCACTAATAAAAGAATTTTCGTGCGCTAGGATTAGTTAGACGGCGGTCCAGCTGGCCGGGCAGCGCCCCCGTTTTTTTTTTTTTTAGAAGACGAATTTCAATTCCGAAAAATAAAATTCACTATAGAAAATCATATTTTTCGCTGATTTTATTATCCTAAATTTACCCTTTAATTTATCCAAAATTAAGTCAATTAAAATATTTTTAATTAACCCGGGCCCACATCTAACTAATCATCATATCCTAATCCAATTAGGACTTAAGATATTTGAATCCTGGCTTATCACCAATAACAAACTTCTCCATATTTATCTCTTATCCAATAGGGATAACGAAACCGATTTTGCTAATATCTATTAATCTAATTTGTTATCTATCTTTTATCAAATTGAAATTTCATTACAAAATAGATATAAAGAGATAAATAAACAATTTCAAAGATTAATTATTTGCAATTTTGGTCCTCATCCAAATAATCACAAACATTTCATTGAATCATGAACTACTATCCCAATCGAACCTAATCATATTAGTCTCGAATTAATATTCAGACTTATACAATTTAAGAAACGTAAAACAATGTAACCCAAATATGCAAACTGAATTACAGAGATTTCATCCATGAATCAATACAAGAAAAATAAAGATTATATCTAATGGTGTCATGGATCACAAAACACGAAATTTAATTCATTAAAATTATTCGAATTAACCTAACATGGTTACTTGGATGTGTGAAACTGATTTCAATTAAATCACGAATATATGTATCATATACACAAAACATGATAATAAATCTCACAGAAAACTTATGTATATCACATATACATCAACTATTAACATGCTTTCAATCATATATCATGTATATATCAAAAGAAAACATGCAATGTTTTTAATGGAATCGAACTCGAAGGTTCTGATACCACTGTAGGGTTTTTGGATTCATGCGCAGCGGAGATTACAAAATAATTTTGACAAAAACCCCAACATAATCCGAATCTAATTCCATTAAAAATGTTTAAACCACGAAAACTTAATCATACCTCAGTCGCAATATACATTTCTGAAAGTTGATCGATCTCTAAGGCGCTGCTAACTAACGACGAACGCCCTCTACTAGTAGTCCACACACGAATGGCGACCGAGATTCGAAGTGCTAGCTTCGAGAGAATACCAAACCTTTTTGTTTCTCTCCAAAACGATCCAGAGCATACCAAAAACCCTAAGTCATTTCTAAAACGAAAATAGAGTTTTAGCCTTTAATCTTTTGTACGTGTATTCTAACTTAAAGCGTCTATTTATACAACCCTTGTTTATAGACGGTTAAGTAAATTGCACATATACTCCTACTTAAAGAAGTATAAGTGTAATACATCACAAGGACGTTTTTGTCATGAATTTTATCATATAAAATTCATTTTTATGAACCATCTTAAAATCTCGCAAAACTATTCTTAGTGCGCGACCTGATAGCCTCATACAACGTTGGCAGTGTACTAAAACACATTTTGGTATACAAGTCATAAGCGACCTCTAGCAAGACATTATGACTACCCAAGTTGTATGAATATCAAATCGATACAACCTAATCAATAGTGTATATAACATCCTTTTGTCACACGATATCCTTTTGATCAAACATAAGGCATGGAATTGTCATCCAACATGTTCAATCGTACAAGTCTCGATCTCTAGGTAGACTGAAAACATCCAAGTGACATTGATCAATATCAATTCACTTTGACTAGGCCTTTTAACTGTCTAACACATCGAGGGATCCACTAGATATCTCTCTTTATATAAGAGGGACAAATTCTATCTTGATTACGCAACTTCATCACATTACTCACACAGTAACCAATCACAACCTTTATAATCGTCAGGTTTAAAGACAACGTTTGATTGTGTCAAATCATCTGTATTCCTAATGTTGAAGTCTCTGGTAATCTCAAGTCAGAGGACTGAAAAAATATACCTATCATGAGAAACAACTATGACTTAATCCATGTGATGTCCTCATAGCGGGTCGATCCAGTACTTTGTTCCCTAACAAGTACTCATGACCTTGATTCGTATCCCTATACGTATAATCATCATATGATCATCAATCAAGACTCACACTAGTCTTAATTCATTATAGTTCCCAGTATAATGATCGACTAGGGACATTTAGGATATCTCTATAAATACCCATGGATCTTATTATAATGTAAACATGCAAATTAATTATAATAAATAGCAAATGAAATCCTCTATTTTATTAATTAAAAGTATTCATAAAGACAGTTAATGGATTGACTTAGGGCACATGCCCCAACAAAGACGTCCGCTACTAACTACTTCCATAATTAATACATAACCCTAGACATCCGCCAATCGAGTTTAACACACTAACCGCAGTAATATGGGTATGTTGGAACACTAATCCTAAATAACTTGATCATATCCGCTTCCGAATCGCATCCCCTTCTGATTTAACCTACATTCAATTGTTGCACACTCAAGAACCAAAAGGGTTTTACAGCAAATAGGTGAGTGTTTGTCGCTTTCTCGGTCCAAAAGTATAAATACATGGATACTATCGGTCCAAATAACTATAAATTGTACAACTAAAAGCATGCACTGGCCACATACCTAGATCTAAACCATATTCCTTAAAATCAACAACAATGAAATAGGAGAAATTAAATCAAATTAAATAATAAAATAAATGATCTCACATTATATGTCATGAATCCATAATCCCGTCTTGTTTCTCCTCCGACCTAGGTAAGGTTTGATTAGCCAAACATGATGTCGAGAGAATTCGATGCTAAAAATATAATAGTTGGTGTTCCTAATATAATAAACTACTAAAAATTAGTCCTGGGATGTGAGAAACTAATTTTGTGGGTTGGTCTCGTAACATGTGCGCTGAGGAGCATCCGGTGGTTGCTATGCATTTTCTACACTGCTTGGGACACGTGTCAACATCCAATTGGGCGAGCTTCTAGAACCAAATGAAGTGGCGGTTTCGATTGGTGGAAGAAACTGCACGTGACGATGTGTGTGCATGAGGGCTCAACACTTGGCGGTTGGAACCAGGTGAAGAAACTCGCACAAAGTCGTGCGAAGACGTAGGAAAGTGCACTAGTACGGATATCCCGGATCATCCGAGAGTTGCCGTGAGGAACTTGAAATTTTTCTATGTGAGGGACGAGCCGGACCAATAGAGAAGCGACGTGTGGCGCCGGTAGAGTATGGAGAGCGAGACGCATGACGCTCGTGTGAATAGAAAATCACCGGAAGATACGGCGAACTTCTTGAAGAGTGTAGCGACATGCATATCGAAGCATAATCAATCGTCTCTGCACGCCGTGTACATGAATGTATGCCTTAGCTGCATCACTTGATCGTTCCTCTGCACCCTATCACCTGTTCAATACGCGTGTCGAAGCATACCCTCAGGTAACTGTTCACTGCATATAAATACTCCATTTTGAATGTTTTTTGCCCCCGATTTAACCGCGCACTTCGTTTCACCTGAAAATGACCAATAAATATAATTAAATATATATTTTAGAGACTTTCTATATTTAAATATATTAATATAAAGTACTAAATATATATAAATACTTACTTATCAGTACAACTAAATGAATGAGTATAAGGAGAAAAGAGAGAGATATATAGAAATAAAGAAAGCTGGAAGTTATATTAAAACTCTTCAAACAAAAAGATTCAAATTTCAGTACAAGTAACTTAGCTAAGTTAAGTTTTTTTTCCAACTATATGAAGTCTTATGGACTTTTGAAGTACTAAAATCTACAAAAATAATATGATCTATGCTTATATGTGAATTTTTAAGCTTAATGAGAAATTATGAGACTGTACATTTGCTACTTGAGTGTCGATGTGATATAAGCTCGTGAGTAGTGATGGTTTTGGTTGTGAACTACTTTTGAGTTTCGAAAGTGAATTATATGTGTTGTTAAAGCTAAGTGTTTTGAAAATATTATTTTTCATAAATAAAAACTCTTGAGTAGATTATTAACTTGAGCTTATTTGAATTAAAGGACACTCTTTGAATTATGTAAATTGAGTAAGGAATATAAGTAGTAGTAGTAATAGTAAGAGTACTTAGTAAAATACATTTTTGCTTGTGACGTACAAAGTCCTAAATTTGAGGGTATTTGATAAATGATTAATTAAACTTATATATAAGGTTAGTTTAGTAGTATAATTAGACTAAATATCTTAGAATGAACTCTAATTGATGACATTTATGTGTTTTCAGGCATACAAGGTATAAAGGAGTGATTTTACGATTAAATGAGGAGAAAAAAGCACAAATACACATTTGACGCCATGGCACAGAGGCTTGATGTCGTGGGAAGAAAGCACAAGGCGTGGGAAGAGAGTGCAAATCACGGAGAAGGCTTGAAGACCAAGAAGTAGACATAAGAGATGTGACGCGTCGGTGGCGCTGTGGGGTTGTACACACAATGCTAGGGCACTACACACATGGCGCCAAACCTACTATGAAGAGAAAATTCACACATAAAGGTCGAAGTTGTGGCGGCGCTGTGACATTACACCGTGGATCACTTACAAACAACGTCGAGAAATAAATTTAGAAAATTTAAGAGTTCTAGTTCATTTGGAATTGTTAATTGGAGTTTCTAATTGTATTCTTAGGAGTCTTTGGGGTATAAGTAAGTATTAGAACCTGGTAAACATGTAGATTATCACCAATTATCACCCAATATCACCACATTACATAGAATAGTATAGTTTTACTTTATTTTTGAGTATTGAGAAGAGTTTTGGAGGAGAAGACATTGAAGACTCCACTTGTAGTTATTTAGTATTTTTTCTTTGATTTAATTTAAGTATTTGATTTAATTTTTGATTGAAATGAATACCATGATTTGTTTATTGATTTCAATGATGAGTGAGTAGTTTGTTTATCTTAGGGATCGATGAATCCTATGGTATGAATACTATGCTAAAGGAAGTATGAGTGGACTATAAAGTTAAAAATGCAATGGTTAGAATTTGTATTGATTCTATACGTAATGCAATGAACATCTTAATCACATGTTTGTTATTTAGAGGTTTTAGGAGTTACCATGGCCATTGGAGCTTTTAAGCCGGATATGGACAATACAACCATAAGATATATAATATCGATAGATAGTTATTGATTAAGGAGGCACTGATAGTAAACTTAAGTGGTTATGAATCGAAAGATTTAGAACTTAATGCTATGTGAGACTTATGTTATTCACACCGATATGTGAAGTTCTAGTTTGCACAATAAGATCTTTTCCACTACGATGGTGGGTTGAGGTGAATCTTAAGGAAATCTATCTATTCTAATTGAGTACATACATAATGAAGATGAAGGAATTGAGATGATAGCATAGTAATTCATTACCTAGGTGAAGTTGTGAACTAAGATTTTTTTCAATATAAGAGTACAAGTTATTTTACATTGTTTTATAGAATAAAGTAGTTTAGTTAAAACCAATTAAAAAAAGAACTTTTTAACAATAGATTGAACTTAACTAAGTGAACCGTGTCCGATAAACTTTTCCCAAAGGATTATATCCGTAATCAATCTTTGTTGATCACATTATTACTTCAATTGAACCGTTATATTTGCGGTTTCGTTGTTAGTCTTCTAGTATCATATTCAAATCAAGTTTTTACTCACCCCAAGACCTTTCAATTGATTGAATACCGAGCCTTTCAATCCAACCTTTACAAAAGCCCACTTTTGATAACCCAAATTGAAGTTCGAGAGTTTAGCCTCAACCACTAGAGAGAGTCCATAAACATTTTTGAAGCCTCAATTATTTTTATTTTAAAGCATCAACTTCTAAAAGATTTCGTAGGCAAAATTTTCAATCCACTTTCCACTATCATCAAACTTAAAGATCAAAGATCCTTACATCTTTATGTAGAAGAGCAACGCCACTTCCACTATCATCAAACTTAAAGATCAAAGATCCTTACATCTTTATGTAGAAGAGCAACGCCACTGGAAGGGAGGATCGACAACGATGGCAGAAACAAAGGTGTTTTGGAAACTCATATTTGTTGGGTTTGGGCGTGACGAAACTCGCTAAAATTTAGGTGGTGTGTACCAAAGAAGGGGGGACAACTTGGAAAAGTTTGAACTTTTGTAGGGTGGGTTTAACATCTAAAACATAGTCAGGTAAAACTTATCAGGTAAAACATCTCAGCAGCAGTTACCGCAACAGTCAAGTTAAATAATCAATCAGACACTGAAAACTTGTTCCATCGATAAAATCGTAAATATCCGTACAAGGCTATCTATACATAAAAGGCCCTCATTGAAACAATTACATATCTGAATTACAAATGAAATGATCAAAGCTATCTATACATAAAAGGCCCCCATGAAGCCTCTGAGTGTCATTAAAAGTCATCTGCATCCTCTTTCTGATCTTTGCTTACTGCAAATCCGCAACCACACCCCATTGCAAGTGAAGAGCAGTTCTCACTTGAAGGCTTCAATAACGTGAATTTCCTCCACTGCAAATAATTGGCCGCTCCCTTCGAACACAACTTCGTAGGCTTCACTGGAGCTTTCTGTTTTTTGCTCACTGGACCACTTCCATACTCTGATCTTGCCAGTACCATCGCCAGTGAAGAACATACTTCGATCCAAGATATCCACAGCCTGTATCTCCTCCACTGAGAATATTCTGCCTCATCAAACCTGGTTAATTACACATTCCCATTATCAATTCAGGCAAGATTCATAATAAAGGAGTGGGTTCAAAAATAGAATGCGACATTGTGTCAAGTCAAAAAGTACGGCATCAACTTACGAAGGCAGGTCATATAGGCGCATGGTTTTGTCATTGCAGGAACACATCAGCACTGGCCTTCCATCTCCATCATGTCCACCGTGAAGCAAACGCAATCCCTAAGAACAACCAATACAGTAACACAAATGCAAAATGACAAACCAATCTCCAAGAAATTAGAAGTGCAATGTAAATTGCGAAACTCGAACCCAACCATAAATGCTAAATGTTCATCCAGTATAAATTGGTAGAACTTTATTCACATAAAGCTCATCAACTCAAATATTACTCTAATAGTAACTACAACAAAAACTTTAGGGAGCATTGATAAGAATTAAAATCCCCTCTAAAATTGATAGGAGAGTAAATGGAAAAAGAGAGTTTCCAGAGGGCCATACATGGTCTACGTTATGCGTGTATATTGCTTCTAAGCTCCCACTCTCAGTACGAAACCACACCTGCAAAACATCAAAAGTTAATAGATGAAAAGGAGACTAATAGTGTAAAACAAATTTAAAACTAGTCGAAAAAGGTCGAGAAAGCAAAAATAAAATAACAATAATCCAACAAAAGGAAGCTTCTAATGTACGAGACAAAAAGTGTTGGAAAGCTTATCCCTCCCCCCGCGCACGCACGCACGCACGCTCGCACGCACGCACAAACAAATATATGTTCAACAAATAATTAACAATGAAATCCATAAAAACAAACCTTTATTGTTTGATCCAAGGAGCATGATAACAAACACCGATCAAAACCAATAACACACGTAACAGCATCAGTGTGTTCTGTAAGAACTTCTATACATTGTAAAGTCTCCAAGTCCCATACCTGCAAATAAGTTCCAAAAAATTAGGCTAACAAACGAAAATGATGGCTTCAAAAAAAAATAATAACAAAATGTCCAAGAATGCTATAACAGGACAAGAGGCTCCATCAAGCATCTGAATCACGTTTCTTTAAATGAATACTACTTCTACTGATATAAATTTGACAGCAAAAGATAAAAGCCCTTAATATTAATTAAAAACAATATGCACACACAAATAACTACAAAAACTTAAGAGATGTTATGGGAATCAATCAGGAACCAAAACTATTTCTCACCTCCTAACCTCTTTATATATCTAAAAAAAAAGAGGCCAATGAAACTAAGAATACAAGTTAAACAATAAGAGTGGCACAGGCGAAAATCAAGCCTCCACATTCCATTTAATAAACTCAAGGTATTCAGAATGTGAAAGTAGAAGCTTCATTTTGAAATGAGGAGTAAAGAAGAATGAAATAACCACATAGTTATAACAGAGGAAAGAAAATAAATTATCGTATTCTTTAGTAACAAAAAAATCATTAAGGCAAAGCTTAGTAAATGTAACATAAACCATAGGCACAATGCTGGCAGAATTATACAAAGATTAATTTTTGTGGAATCTCTGTTCCTCAGTGTAATTAATGCCATCCCTAAAACCAGTAGAAACAATTGATCTTGAGAACATTTTAAGAATTTAAAAATTTAGCATTCATACTACAACAAACACTATTGCATGTTTAACGAGAAGGAACAAATTGTAGTGTCATTAAGTGGCAACCCTGGCTATTCTAAGGCATTTACAGACTTGGATGCAAAATCGAGAAGAAACACAATCAAAGTCCTCAAGACACTATTGTTTTAACTTTTAAGCATGGGCACAGCACCACGAACTTTCGGTTCCATAAAGTATGAGATCCCATTCCATTATGCAAGCTTCAGAAAACACTCCCAGCAACACCCAATTTAAATAGACAGTTATACTTAGCTCGATATTTATTTCGAGAAATGCATGTAACAAGGACCTAAAAAGCCTAAAAGAACAATATAAACGAAGAATGCAATTACAAGTGAACTTACTCTGATTGTGTGGTCCATTGAAGCTGAATATAGCATTTTACCAGCTCCAACAAATAATGATACTACGGCAAGATTATGCCCTTTAAGAGAGGCAGCTAGCTCAAATGACTTGATCGAATCGCTGTATTTCCAAGCCAATATGGTACCATCCTGAAAAAGGCGCATAGCGTATATGTAAAGTAAAAATAAAACGATATAAACATGAAAGTATAACATGACGCTCATATGAATTTGAACAAAAGCTGCAAATAGAAATATTATTAGTAAATCAACAAAGGAAGAAAAATTAAATGTTACCTGTGTACCAGCAAAAAGCATATCATTGCCCACTTTAAGGGAATGAATTTGTCCAAAAGTCCCACTAAGGATAAGATCAGCACCAGTTTGGCTGTTCATGGCCTGCAATATCATTTTCAATAGAAAATTAATGAAAATTTTAAGTTATAGTCTACAAGAATGAGTAAAACAGTATCAGCCAATTCAAAGCATCTTATTAGTATTGCAGCTTCAGTAATTTACCTTGATAACATTTGGACCGCCCACAAATAGCCACGGGCCTTCACTAATCATACAGCCAATTTCAGCTCCCATTTTGAACACAGAACCGCACTTAAAGAAAGGGAAAAAACAATTGATCATCAGAGAAAAAAAAATTGTTAAATATGCATACAGACAACACAATAAAAGAAAATTAGTGTGACTATTAACTTAGCGACATACCTTTCCAGTATTACAGTCCCAAATGCACAAAGTGCCATCTTTGCTTCCAGAGAAAAGTTTATCAGAATCCAAGGGGAGAACAATGGCACTGACATCCTGTAGAAGAAATTATATAAATCAATAAACAGATTAAAAGCAAAAAGCAAGGATTTAAAACAATAACAACACCAAGTCACCAACCTTGTCATGGCCTGATAGTTCTATTACTTGTGAGAAGCCATCACCAATAGACCACTGATGTTGATATCTGCAGTTGTCCTCATAAGTACACTTTCCCAACATCCAATTCTCACAGCACTTATCTTGAATCTTCTGAGGAGCCTTGGATGCTTCATTGGCTCGGGCACAATGTGAAGATAATTGGTCACTATATTTGACGCGAGCATTGGGATTTTCCTCACAGGGCATCTGTTTTGCAGAGCATTGACGAACAGAATTTACGTGAGTTATTAGGTCTCTTCCTTTGTCATCTTCTCGGACCCATTTCCGGGAGCAGTGCTGATTGGACTTCCCGCCAACTTCTTTACCAGGGATCCATTTTGCAGGTCACGGCTGATTAGAATTAGTCCAGTCGAGCACCGCACCGTACAATACACCTTGATACACGCACGCAAATAAATGTAGGTAGATCGTATGGACCGATTGAGTCTTGCCAAAAGTAATTACTATAGCAATATTTCTAAATTTAAAAGTAAATCTTATCCTAATATTCGTTTTAAGTTATAATTATTTTTAGAAATATTTTTAGAAATTAACGAAATAGGAAGCGTTAATTTCACGTTACGTTATAATTCTTTTTTTTAAGAAATATTTCTAATTTTAAACCTAACTCTCTTAAAAACGTAAATAGAAACTATTTTCTCTAATAGACGTTTTTCAGATGAAATACTTTTTGATACACAATGTTGCGCAGCTGTCATGTTTCTTCCATTGCAAGTCTACTGATGCAGCAAGAAATTTACCAATTGCTCACTAAAAATAAAATAAAATAGATATACTTTTCTTACTATTCGTTGATTTCACGAATATCGAATTGAAGAAACACGCTTCTAACTTGTCATCGAACACATAAAGTTTAAGAAACCAAAACAAACAAAGAGATACTCTCTCTTAAAATCCAATTTTTATTAATCAATAATCCATAATCAATACACCTAATAAAATACGACCAACCTTTATGTATAGGCTTTATTATGAAATAACATAAAATCCAACATAAACTCCAACTTCTATAAACTCCTCTACTAAAAACAAATCCAAGTTAATCTAATTATGACTTCAAATTTGACACAAACTCTAACAATCTTATTTAATAAATAAGAAATCCTAATCTAAAACAAACTCTGATTTGCATCATTCTCTCCCAGTTGAGAAAAACTCATCCTCAAATTTGGTACCCGAATCGTTCTCCTGCACATGACATTTATGGTCTTCATCTTCATTACTCTCCCACGATTAGAAAAAGTTCGTCCCCGAGTTTTAGTCTTCTCCTTTGTCTTGTTGGCTTCAATAACAAAATCTTAAAAGATAGCCAACTCTTCCTCAAAACAATTTCGACGAATTTACCATCACTTGATGGAACATGTATCTTTATAACATTTCTTGAAACTTCAAATGACTAATCAAAGTTGTCAACGGACACACCACCGTAAGAGTCTTGAAAATGTCAACAACTAACTCATCATCCATGTCATGGGTTAAGGAACAAAAGTGTTTAATCGTCGCGAACTTTAGTTTTATCTCCATAACTTTCTTAACAGGGTAGTTGTTGATGACACCATCAACAACTACCTCTTTCAGTACTCGAGAGCTTTGAGAATGAGAAATCACCTCAATGACAAAGTCGTTATCTGCAAATACTAGCTAGTCTTCCACAAAGCCGTGCCTATCACAGTCAACATTGGCACCTCGTCATAGTTGTCGAAGTCGTTCTCGAAGAAGATCGAATCCACTTTGTCGTCAATGTAAAGAAAAAGAAATCCATCTTCTACTTTCTCGGTGACAAACTCGTCGTCAGAACTAGAATATTCCTTTTCTAGCTTAAGCCTCTCGGTATGCACTTTATTCTCAAACCATCATTGATGTCGTTGAGGAGGTTGTTATGGTTGCTTTTGCTGCTACAACTATTGCGCTTGATTCTGATGCAACTGTTGTACTTGAAGTGCTAGATTTTTAACAAAAGTCATTAGTTGATAGACACGGGTCAAACGTGTGCAATAAGTTCCCGTATATCTTTATTTTTTGTAGTAGTGATAAGTTGGGTCATCCCCACAGGGATTTAGCAAACATCTTTAGGAAAAAGGTTTTCAATAGTTATTATTATTATTATTTTAACTTTAATTTAATTAATTTAATTAAAATGGAAATTAAAAACCACTTAATAAACTATAATAATAAAATAAACTTATTAAGCTAACTTCATTAACACAACTCGAATTCACTAATATTCGAATCAATTCAACTCAATATAAAAGAAACATCTAAATAAACATCAAGAACAATGAAACCTTTATCCATTTTGCATCCAAACATATTACTTAAATCATAGTCATAAGCATACTTTAATCTTTTTATAAAGCATTCTAGATCATTAAACTCAAATCATAAGTAAGTAGGTAGCCCTTATCAAGTCATTAATTCTTCTTTTATCAATGAAAAAAGCCACATTCTAATTTATTGAATTAATCCTTCTGAAGCTCAAAGAACTGAACTTTAATTTAGGCAGTAAAATTGCATTATGTTCCATGAAAACTTCGAACTACTAAGCCTAATACCTTCAGAAAACCACTTCAATATTAAACATAGATCTCATTTCACCTAAGATATCGAAACGATAAAAGACCTTTTAAACAATCTTAATTACTACTTTAAACTAGATATTGAATCCAAATATCACAGTACACATTCTAGACTATGCATGCAATATAAAGCTTCATGATTATAATCCGCAAATAATAATCTATTAAATCATTGCATTAAAAATTAAAATTGGTTTAAAACATTAAGGACAAAATCGTCTTATTATGACTACATCACAAAATTATCCAAAATTACTCTAAAATATACTACAAATACTGTTTAATTATTGACTTATCATCAAAGAGTTGAGAGTTAGTTCATATTCAGCCGACTCAGTCATCACCGGCTAAGAGGACTCAAGAGTTGTTTGCTCAAAATGCAGGGAATAAGGGTTTTAGAGTTTGTTCATTTTCTTCTGCAGTACCGATTCAGTCAATTCAAACTAATACTATATATGTTAGTGCGCATGTACCTTCACTCTCGCAACCTTTAGTGGTGAAACCACATTTACCACCACCAAGTCAATCCGAAGGTAGATACGGAGGCATAGGTCAAGCTGGTTCTAAACTGGGCAGTTATAGGTAAGTTCCTCAGGCTAGTGGCATGTCTCCTAGGTCCAATGTTATATGTTATCAGTGTGGTAAGTTAGGGCACATTCAGATTAATTATCCTACACTTCCAGCTTCTTCAGTGGGTATTGCTATGCATATTGTTGATCAATCTCATGTAATGGAAGAGGCTGATCATGAGGCTACTCGTCCTTGCCAAAAGTAATTACTATAGCAATATTTTTAAATTCAAAAGTAAATCTTATCCTAATATTCATTTTAAGTTATAATTGTTTCTAAAAATATTTGCTCTGATCTCGATCGTGATCATACGAGTTTTGATCGTGATAACATTTCTTGAAACTTCAAATGACAATATTTTAAAATTTAAAAGTAAATCTTATCATAAAATTCATTTTAAGTTATAATTATTTTTAGAAATATTTTTAGAAATTGATGAAATAGGAAGCGTTAATTTCACGTTACGTTATAATTCTTTTTTTTTTAAGAAATATTTCTAATTTTAAACCTAACTCTCGTAAAAGCGTAAATAGAAACTATTTTCTCTAATAGACGCTTTTCAGATGAAATACTTTTTGATACACATTGTTGCGCAACTGTCAGGTTTTCTTCCATTGCAAGTCTACTAATGCAGCAAGAAATTTACCAATTGCTCATTACAAAAAAAAAAGATATACTTTTCTTACTATTCGTTGATTCCGCGAATATCGAATTGAAGAAACACGTTTTTAATTTGTCATCAAACACATAAAGTTTAAGAAACTAAAACAAACAAAGAGATACTCTCTCTCAAAACCCAATTTTCATTAATCAATAATCCATAATCAATAGACCTAATAAAATACGACCAACCTTTACATATAGGCTTTATTATGAAATAACATAAAATCCAACATAAACTCCAACTTCTATAAACTCCTCTACTAAAAACAAATCCAAGTTAATCTAATTATGACTTCAAATTTGACACAAACTCTAATAATCTTACTTAATAAGTAAGAAATCCTAATATAAAACAAACTCTGATTTGTTGTGATTGATTCTTAATTCGCTGGTGATTCGTTGTGATTGATTCTTAATTCGCTGGTGATTCGTTGTGCATTTCTTCTACTTGGTTAAATTCTTCATTTTTTTACATTTTTCATCCATTTCTTCACGTATTTTAATTATCAGCTGAAATAACAAAAATAAAAGAAAACCTAGTGTAATATACATTTTTACATCCAAAATTACTCTAAAATATACTACAAACACTGTTTAAGTATTGACTTATCATCAAAGAGCTGAGAGTTAGTTCATATTCAGCCGACTCAGCTATCACGTGCTAAGAGGACTCAAGTGTTCTTTGCTCTAAAGGCAGGGAATAAGGGTTTTAGAGTCAGTTCATTTTCTTTTGCAGTACCGACTCAGTCAATTCCTACTAGTACTATATATGTTAGAGCGCATGCACCTTCACTCTCGCAACCTTTAGTGGTGAAACCACCTTTACCACCACCAAGTCAATCCGAAGGTAGATACAGAGGCATAGGTCAAGCTGGTTCTAAACCAGACAGCTATGGGTAAGTTCCTCAGGCTAGTGGCATGTCTCTTAGGCCCAATGTCATATGTTATCAGTGTGGTCAGTCAGGGCACATTCAGATTAATTATCCTACACTTCCAGCTTCTTCAGTGGGTATTGCTATGCATATTGTTGATCAATCTCATGTACTTGAAGAGGATGATCATGAGGCTACTCGGATATTAGTGGAAGATATGTTAAATATTTTTGTCAAGATATGCGTGTTCTTATTGATGTCGGCTCTACAGTTTCTTTTATTTTGGGTGCAATGGTTGATAAGTTGAAATCGAAACATGTTAGAAGCGAGTAAATTATTAATTTTGAGCAACAATGAGTGAGAAGGTTTATCTTAATTTGGTATGTAAGAAATGTGTTGTCAAAATTGGGGAGAATGAGCTTCCAATTGATCTAAGGGTTATGAAGTTTTTAGAGTACGATGCATTGTTCAGAATGAATTGGTTAGCAATGTACCATGCCAGTATTAATTGTTTCCACAAATGGGTAATCTTTTCTATTTTCACCATTTTTGAAATTATAGTCTATAAAGGCTATAATCCTTCATGACTTGCTACTCGTAGAAGGGAAGCTACTCCTCGAGGTTCGGAGGTTATAGTAGGGTTTGTAGCTTTTAGTGAATTGGTTAGGAATTTAAGATTTGTGAGATATTAGTGGTTTTTGAATTTTTGAAAGTTTTCCATCTGACTTGCCTGGACATCTACGACTACATGTCATTGACTTTATCATTGATCTTATTCCTAATACCTAACCTATATCTATTCTTCCATACCGTATGACACCGAAAGAATTACGTGAGTTATAGATTCAACTTGAGGACATGTTACATAATGGGTTTATCCATCCTAGTATGTCACCGTAGGGAGCACCAATTCATTTTGTGAAGAAGATGGGCAAAACCTTACATATGTTCAAAGTTGCTTAAACTACAGGAGAATTAAACAATTTAAACTTATGAGTCACACTATGAAACATTGGAGAGGATAATTGATAATAGGCTAAGGAGATAAACAATAATATTAGAGAACCAATTTGGTTTCATGCCCGGGAGGTCGATTATGGAAGTGATTTTCCTTGTAAGAAGATTGTTGAAAAAATATAGAGAAAAGAAAAAAGATCTTCATATGGTATTTGTAGTTTTAAAAAAACATATGATAGGGTCCCTAGAGATGTTCTTGAGTGGGTTTTAAAAAGAAATGGAGTGCATGTCTGATACATAGACAATATTAAGGATATGTATGATGGAGTAGGAACGAGTTTAATGACATTTGGAGAAACTACAAAAGAATTTTTCATTACGATAGGACTACATCAAGGATCGACTTTAAGCCCATATATTTAGTTTAGTTATGGATGAACTAACTAGGTATATTCAAGAGTATATACCTTGATGTATGTTATTTGTAGATGATATTGTCTTAGTGGATGAAACAAAAGATGGAGTGAATAGGAAGTTATAACTCTTGATGAATACATTAGAATCTAAAGGTTTTAAGTTGAGTAGGACGAAGACCAAATACATCCACTATGAGTTTAGAAATACTTGATATGTTGCAGAATTGAATTAGAGACGGAATTTATGCAAATCAGAGACGGAAATTTCCGTTTCCGATTTGCCATTTTTTTATAGTGATAAAAAAACTGATGGGGCTCTCCTAGCTCAGATGTAGTCGCCTAAGACCCTCTTGCCCCGGCTCGTCGTAGGATTTGCGATTTGTCACAAACAATGACAAATTCCATTGACTAAATCTCAGAGAACGTTAGCTAATATTCACGAAATCCAATAAAATGGCTACAATTCATGCAATTTAAATGAGAAACATAATATAATGTAACCGCATGAAAATAAGTCACAAAGAAGTCGAAGTTGGACATGAGTGCAGTGTGACAGAAAATCGTGATAGACATCCGAGAATCGACTTAGCTAAACCGAGAGGAACCCATGACAATCACCTCGCCAAACATCTCACGGTCGAATGAGAGGAGCCCATGAACGATAGAACCTCGTCCAAACATCTCTTGAGAGGAACCCATGACGCAGACATAATCTTCGTCAAACATCTCTCAACCTAATGGGTTTCGCGAGAAATAGTCACTTCGTAGCCCCAACACGGGCAACTACTCGAACAGCGAGGGTAACTAGCCCCGGGTGTGAGTCCGTGCCATGTCCGACCCCGTCGACAAACCAAATACACACGTGGGAGTGGATGAACAGTAAGTGGATAGCAATAAATAGCACGATGGAATAATTGAAATTTAAAATAAAGCGAGTGTTATAAATGAATTTTAATTGATTTTCTCGTGGGTTTACTTACCTGAAGTAATCTCCATTCGCCCCTCAAAACGTTCCAATCATGCTTTGAGATGCGCACCCGACACCCGACTATAGTCTTCTAAGTCCTTGGTGTCCAATTATACCACTTTAATTATTTTAGAGTCACGTTAAGTGAATTTATAGTGTGGGACCAAAAATTTAAAATTTAATTCCCAAAAAATTTAGTTTTGGCACACTTTTCGAGTTATTCCGAGGTGTCAAATGCCCGAAAAAAAAAAGCAATGGAACTCATTTTCCTAGATTTTTCTAATTTTTCTAATTTTTTTAGATTTTTTGGGATTTTTCATAATTTTTATCTATTTTATGTAATTTGTTTTAATTTAAAATCATTTTTATTTAATTTTAAATTAATTTTTTAATTAATTAATGGGTTGGGCCCGAACTGGCCTGGTTCGGCCCAACTGCCTGGACTCGGGTCAGTCTGACCCGGCCCACCTAGGCTTGGGTCGGCCCGGCCCAGTGGGCTTGGGGTAGCCAGGCCCGGTCCACCTGGCTACCCCGTCCCTTCACAATTCATCTCTTTTTTTATTTATCTTTTTTCTTTTCTTTAAACACTAACAACAATAATAATAACTATATCAACAATTGCCCACTACCATCTCAGCCTCATCATTAGAACTCTAAATTTCTTCAATAAATACAATAACCACCACTCACCTTGGTCTAGGGAGATCACCGGTGGGAGCCGCCAATGGAGAAAACTTCACGAGAGAGGCAACGAGACCGTGGAGGTGTGAGGTGAGCTTGGTGATGGAGAACTTGGCGAGGGAGAAAAATGAGAGGGGTGTGAGGAGGAAAAAAATGAAAATCGTTGGAGAGAGAGAGAAAAATTGTGAGTTTTGTTTGGAGAGGAGAGAGAAAATAGAAGAGAGAAAAAGTTAGGTATGGGATGATGTGATGGGTGATATAACCTATAAACCCCTTACTATCTCATACACACGTGTTACGCGCACCCCGCGAAGCCGTACACTCTCGTCACTACACACGCACAACGTGACCAATAAAATATTAACAAGTGTGGCGCGAATTAATTAATAATAAAATAATATAACGCGTATCACACAAAAATAACTATTTATACCTTAGTTGGAGTGCCCTAGATTTGTCGGCGTTGCTACGTTGGTCCGAGCTACGGATCATAATTTGTAATTAATAAATTAATTAAGATTAAATAATGTATGTCGTTCCAATAAAGAGACCAAAGCTCCATATTGTGTATTTTTGGTGAGTATAAATTTATATATCTACCAACGGCTGGTTGACTCAAGTGGTTCGACACCCGTGTCTTTTTTTTTATATTAGAACGAGACCAAAGGTCTAGTTACATATGGCACATCCTAAGGAATGACATACCACTTAAATCTTCTTTTACGATCACTGATAAATCTAAGGGGCAATGATCAATGATATGAGTCCCCACTGAGTGATGTGCAACATAAGAGGCTAACCAGTCCGTCGCCCGGTTCCCTTCATTATAGGTATGAACAATCTGAATCTCCTAAGCCATTCCAAGAAGTTGTTGAATTAAGGAAACTAGATGACGATGAATGTTTCTTGAGATCTCCTTACCCACCTGCAAATCTACCACACCTCTATTATCAACCTCCAAGATAGCTTTCAAAAAACCCATGTTCCATGCCAATTGCAGTCCTTGAAGAGCTCCCCTTAATTATGACTCAAAAACTGAGCATACGTTAAGATTTGTGACAAAGCCGCCCACAAATTCACTAGCGTCATTTCTGATTTTCGACACTTAGATCTCTTAAGTTGTGACTAGAGTTCAAATCTAACGGATGGAGATGCCAACTATTGATAGCTCTTTACCCTAATTATATGTCGACTAGGAGTGAGTCTGGAGTAGTTGGTTAGTCTAAATATTGTGGTCTAAACTGAAAAAATGTTAAGTTAGTAGCTAGTTTAGTTACAACCTAGGGCAATCAAAAATCCTCGGTCCGCCCTGCCGATGTGCGTGCATGAATTACAGGTAGTGCAACATTATTCGGAGAACAGACCAAATGCCCGAAGCACCAATTATAGTTTGAAAATTTCACCGTGTTGGTTGTTACGTTCTACTATCTTAATACCAGGACGGTTGCACCACCCTCATTTCTTCTTATTTCAGTTATTATTATTAGATTTGCTCGATCTGTTCACATACTTTCTATATATATGCAAACAAAACAACAACACTTTCTAATTCATTCATTCATCTTGCTCCGTTCTTCACGCAAATTGTGCCTCCAATTGCCTTATATAAACCCTCTCTCTTACCAAATCTTACAACACCAACTTTTATAAGTTTAGCCACCCAACAGCAACAATGGCTCTCTCATACGTTCATCTTCCTCTACTGCTCCTACTTCTACCCTTATCAGGTATTACTCGTTTATACATTTTCTTTGATTATCATGGATGTCTAAACTTCTTCTTTTTTTTTCGCCTCTCCCTACTTAGGCTCGACTATTTCTACTATTTCTACGAGAGTCAGTCTGTCTGACATTCATTGTCTACACATAATGTTACATAGACTTTTTTTTTTCTTTTTTATATTGGGAATTGATCACTTGGCCTCATAGAGGTCGTGGGAAGATGCATTTTCCATTATGGTACAGGTGTGGTTGGCTACAAGGGTTTTGTTTTTCATTTAATTTTCTTTTGTTCTCTTTTATTAATTGTTTGATGAATGTCTTTAATTACAACTGCAGAGGGTGCAACAGTGTTCACTCTTCATAACAACTGCAAGACCAAAGTATGGCTAGGCATTTTATCAGGAGCCGGCTCGGATACCTTGAACCATGGCGGGCTTCGGTTGAAACCTAGCGACACGGTGAATGTGACTGCCCCGGAAAAATGGTCTGGTCGATTCTGGGGTCGTCATGGATGCACGTTTAATCGCCGCACTGGTCAGGGGCACTGTGTAACCGGTGACTGTGGCGGCCTTATGCATTGCTCTGGAGCAGGTGGTGCACCTCCAGTGTCTCTTGCAGAATTCACCCTCAACAGCCCTGTCGACTACTACGATGTCAGTCTTGTCGATGGCTATAACTTGCCCATCTCAGTGGTGCCTATTGGCGGTTCTGGATCCATGTGTAAGCCAGTGACCTGTGTGTCGGATTTGAACCGGAGCTGCCCTCAGGACCTGCAAGTGAAGGTGAATAATAGAGTGGTGGCGTGTAAGAGTGCTTGCTTGGCCTTCAACACGCCGGAGTATTGCTGCACCGGGGCTTATGGAACCCCGGACAAGTGCAAGCCTAGCGAGTACTCTCACGTGTTCAAGGCGGCTTGCCCGTCTGCCTATAGCTATGCTTATGATGATGCCACAAGCACTTTCGTTTGCGATAGAGCTAACTATTTGATTCGTTTTTGTTGATTAATTTGTTTCCTAACTTGAGTTCTAGTAATATATACTTCTCATGTTGGAGAAACTAGCTATATAGATGGTTAAATTGGGACTCTACGAGTTGAAGAACGATGTATAATGAGAGCATAAAGGGTTTTACTAAATTTTTATTTGTCTGCACCCCAAATACAAATCCTATATATATCACCAACTAGGTATGTATGTGTAGGCTAATGTTTTTAATTTGTCCTTGAACTCTGCAGCTATATATTGAGTCCCGACTAATTAGGATTCAAGCTAATTAATTAACTATGGTTCTAAAAGGAAGTAGCGCCTTCCAAATTATCGTTGACTTCATTTACAAAACTTTGAGGCCATGCTTAAAGAGTCTTCGAACGCTTAAACCGAATTAAATTGAATATGTGATCCTTAATGATTTTGTATCAATCTTATTATCGCTTTGAATGGTAATTAGGAGATGCAAATTCGCCATCTAATTGATGTGATTCCCCAAGTCCTGAAATATTTAGTTTGCCTACTTGTCTACTAATGTGAGATTAAACCATTAGTTGAGTGTAGTGCAGTAGAGTATATGTAAGAACTGGGGAAAATTACAAATGTACTGTTAAAAATAAAATAAATTAGTAAAATAAGTTACGTTTTGTTTTTATTACAAAACTAAGGTAAGTCGCATTTTCAAAATGCGTTTTTAGTTGTGTAAAATTTTTACACTAATGGCGCATTTTGAAAATGCGCCATTAGTATAAGTTGCCAATCCATGTGGCGCCCATGTGGCATCCACGTGTTTCGGCAACTTATACTAGTATAAGGGGGCCGATACATATGGCGTCCACGTGTATCTACAACTTAAACTATATAAGGGGCCGATACACGTGGACGTCACGTGGGCGCCACGTGTGTCGACCCCTTATACTAATGGCACATTCGAGAATGTGCCATTGGTATAAATTGTCGATCCACGTGGCGTAACGTTTGCATTGATTGCCTACCTTGAGATACGTTCGTGTTGTTTGCATGGGTTCTCCCCTCGAGATACGTGCGCGATGTTTGCATGGATTGTCAACCTCGACATACGTGCATGTTGTTGGCAAGGGTTGTCCACCGCCAGATACGTCTGTGTCGTTTGCATGAGTTGGCCCCTCAAGATATGTGCGTAACGTTTGCATGAATTGCACGAGGTTGCATAGGTCGGCCACCTCGACGTACGCATGTCGTTTGCATGACTTCTCTGCCGCGAGATACATGCGTGGCGTTTGCATGAGTTGTCCACGTCCATATACGTACGTGTCCTTTATATCAGTTGTCTACCTCGAGATACGTGCGTGATGCGGGTTGTCCATCTCGAGATACGTACGTGATGCGGCTTGTCCATCTCGATACGTAAATGACGTCTGCATGGGTTCACCGTGTCACGACCCAATAATTAATACACGTTTAATTCGTTAATCAGGACAAAATGACACGTGGCGTGGGACCCGCAGCGAGATACGTGTCACTACCGAGGCACGGTGGCCGAGGTAAATGTTATAATTATTGGTGTTGTGTGATTTGTGGTTGTTTTTGCAGTCGGTTGTGGTTGTTGGTCCGAGGTAGGAGACTCGGACGAACTGCCATGAGCTCAAGGGACGGTAGGGGAGTCGTCTCCCCTGCACGAACCCAATTGGGGGTTGGGGATGGACGCCCAACCCCAGTACAAATGAAAAAAAAAATTAAAAAAAAATCAAAGTTTACTAGAAGAAGAAGATGGGTAGCTCGGGTCAGGCTACCTCATATGGGCCGAGTCGGGCCGACCCGGGCCCGGGCGGGCTGGGTCGGGCTGACCCTGACCCTTTGGAGAAGAAGTCGTCACACACCGCTTCGAGTTGAACAAAGTACTCATTTTGATGAGTAAAATAGAGGTTGTGTATTTTGTATAGATGACTCCTTTTCAAAAAATGTCATTGATGATTTTGTATAGATGACTCATTTTCAAAAGGAGTCATTCACTCCACCTCATCAACACGCATGTCACATGGAGCCACATCATCACCAATGACTCCTTTTCAAAAGGAGACATACTTTAGTTTTGTAAATTAAAAGTAGCCAACTCTATTTTTGGAATATAAAACCATACCCACCTTAATTTTAGAAAACAAAAAATCTATTTGGACTCTTTGAGTCCAGACTCAAATGATTTTTACTAGTAACTTAAATTACTCAATTATATAAAAAGACATAATTACCCTTACCCCTAATTAACACCAATACTACTCAAAAGGGTATATAAGTCTTTATTGTTATTTGAGTCTGGACTCATTGAGTCCACCTAGCACTACCCTTTAGAAAAAGCCCGTAAGAACTGTATACTCAGTGAAGATATGTTAGTGTGTACCCAATAGTTCTCTTGTATTGTACCTACAGAAGTTAGGATGGCCGCTAAGGGCACCCCACCATTTAATGAGGGCACCCAACTTATTTGTAAAAATTCCAACAAAAATAGAAAAGATCATTTTGCCCCTGCATATATATAATGGTTCAAACCCCACAAACCATTTCGACAAGGAGTTAGGGCACCCCACCAGCAAGCGTCAACCACAAAGCCACAGCCACATTGCGTTTGGCGAAGAGCTGATCGATTCTTGCTCGTCCGACAGCGAGGTAACAATGTTTGACAACCATTTTCGGGTTTTTTTGATCTGTTTAGTTGCGTATAACAGTGAAAATGATGATTTGTTTGTCAACGTAGGGTTTGGTAATTTCTTCAAATCCGAAGTTGTTTCCACTGTATAATGGAGGATCGTAATGCTTCGGTGCCAGAGGAGGTCGTCCTTGAGGTAATGTTGCAAATTTTTTGTGTTTTTTTTGCGGTTATCCGAAGTATCTGTCTGGGTGCGCGATTGTTTCGGCCTCGCAGGACCGAGATTTATGGTAATGTCTCGGTCGCAGAGGACCGAGATGTTTCACGTTGGTCACGGTCTGGAACGACCGAGGGTGCTGGTAACTCTCGGTCTCACGTAAACGAGACTATGAAGAAAGTTTCAGAACTGTACAACCGAGAACCGATTTTTTTGGGTTTTTTTGTGATTGTGATGTACATTTTGGTTGATTATAATGTTACACTGTTTGTATTGCAGGTAATGTCGTTATCTTGTAATTTTCCAGACTACAAGGACACTTTTACACCTTCTAAGCCATTCCCCTCTCGAGAAGCGGCAATTTCATGGCTTCAACTGATTGGTGGCGAGAACAAGTTTGTGTTAGTAACGAAGCGCTCGGATGCCGGGGGCATTAAGCGAAGGGGAAGGGTGAAAATTGCCTGTGATAGGTCTGGGACATATAGGGGACTGGCTCAGAGAGTTAGGAAGGGGAAAGCGGCAAAATTTTTAAAGAAATCAAGGAATGATGAAAAGGCGATGACTCACACTAGTACGAAGAAATGTGGATGCCCTTTCCAAATTACCGTCAAGGAGAATGCTGACTCCTTATGGTATGTCACTGTGATTTGTGGGAGGCACAATCACGACACCGCGGGAAGATTGGATAAGAGGAAGGAGGAAGTTGAGGATGCGGGGGAGGAGTGAAAGTGAGCGGCTCGGGGAGATTAGTCCACCTTCGTCTTTTGTGGAGTGCGAGCGGGAAGTTGAGGATGCGGGTGTGAGGACACCGGGTCTCCAACCGGAGGCAAATGTCGGAGGCACCCCAATCTCCAATCGGATTTGAGTCCTCCAACTCCACAAAAGCTTCTAGGCAGAAAAAATGCAAGGTTCCACAAATGCGTGTGTCAGTCGACGCACGCAAAGTGGATCTAACATGGCTTATAGTCATTGCTTAGAACCGGATTAGTTGCCACATGTTGATGCCATTATCGATGTGGTTTCCGATGGGAACTGTGGATATAGGTGTATAGCCTCTGGGCTTGGACTTGCCGACGTAGACGGGTGGAGGATTGTGCGTAGACGGATGTATGATGAGATTATCGGGTATGAATACCTATGGCGGGAAGTGCTTGGCTCGAGTTTCGAGCTCGTCAAGAATGCGGTGCATTGCCCGAGAGAATCAAGAGGGGCATCTTTCAAAGAATGGTTGACACTTCCGGACATGGGATTGTTAGTATCCACCGCATTCAATGTCATTCTCGTCAACCTCTCGCATGGGAGTGCCTCCACATTCCTACCTCTACGTAGTACTCCAACGTCGTCATTGCACAACAGACTTATCATTGCAATAGCGAATGAAAGGAATATCCATTGGGTTAGGGTAAGTTCTATGATTTTTTTGTGAATTGGTTTGTTTCCCCCTTAATCGGGTTTGTGACAATATCTTCTATGTTCTACTGTTCACTTTGACAGTGCGGTTGCGTGAATGCAATGCACCGTGTCACCTTATATCCATCGTGGGATCGGTGTTGAGGACGACGCCAAAGGTTGGCGAGATGGATTCGTTTTTCGAGACATCGCGCCCATTGCAACTGCTGATCATGAAGCCACCATACCTGTTGTAGATTTAGATACACCGTAGGTTAAAGCTTGTACCTAGACGGCTAAACATTTATAAATTTTGCCAATTCGTCCAAATGTTCTATGTATATGCAAATGTTATGATGTGTGTTTTATTGGTGTTGTGTTTTGATTGTTTTGAATGTTACGGAGATTTATAATTAATTAAGGTTCGGTGCAAATTTTCATTCTGGATTTTCAATTTTCTATTGTTACTTTGACGACTACGGAGATTTTTTGAATCGTAATTCATCCATTCCCGATGTCGCGGTCAAACAGTTCGTGAAACAACCCATATTTTCGGTCACCCATGACCGACAAGTATTCTAATATATCGACTTGTACATGACCGAGTCCTATTTCAATTTCTCGGTTGTACACCACCGAGTCTGGATTGACCATTTCAATTCGCCCGACTCTCGTCCTATGACGACCGAGCCTCTCGAGACCCTCTCGGAAGTGGACAACCGATACTCGGATACTCTTCCTGGTCTTCGTGGCCGAGACTGCGACTTCCCAAAAATATTAGCTTATGTCTCGGCCTTGGCGAGACGCAGTTGACACGATCTCTCGGCTCGTGTGGCGAGAACCACGATTTCCCAATTTTTTAACATTTGAGAAAACACCACACACACATTACATCTACTCTACCAAATGTAACTTAATTCGACGATCTTCACTGTAGAGCCCTAATTTGGAGCCGAAATCGGCTCACACACCGGACCCTACAAAATGCAGAAACCTAGAACAACGAAGGAGAAACACACGGCGAGGGACGGAGAACACGATTTCGGGGATTCCTCTCACTGGTCGGTTCAAAACAAATGAATTCATCCACTAGGAGTTCGGTGAACGAGGGTGGTGGTGGTGATGGGGGTGGTGGGGTGCCCAGGGGTTTGCACGAGGGTGGTGGGGTGAGATGGTTTTTTGCACGAGGGGCATTTTCGGTTTAATTTTTGGGTGCCCCAAGTAAATCGATTTGTGCCCACATTAACTGGGTGCCTTCATGAAATGGTGGGGTGCCCTTAGCGGCCCTCGAAGTTAGTTAGGAAATGAGGGATCTGGTGCCACGTGTATTGTAATCTATGGTTGTAAACGTTCTTGCACTCCATAAATACACACCTACGCACTCTGTGTTATCTGCTGAAGAAAACAGAGCTGAGAAGTTAATGTTTCAGTTTCTTTAATGAAGGTTTACAACTAACGACATGCCCTTTTTTTCAGGGAGGATAAACAAGTAAATAAAGTTAAATTTACAAGTTAAGGAAAACTAAAAAATTGGGACAAAAAGATGCGTCACGCAAGGAATACAAACTACAGAGTACATGATTTCAGCCTTTTTTTTTTTTTTTTTTTTTTTTTTTTTTTGAAGTGAAGCTTATTTACCCAACTCCATCTCGTATAATATGATTTTGCATGTAAATTAAGGAAACCAAATAAGAATAACATGAGGCACATTGGCTCTGTTTGGCAAGGCTAACTGATAATCTAGCTGATAGCTGATAATCTAACTGATAGCTGATAATCTACTAACTGGTAGCGGAAAGCTGATAATCTAGCTGATCAACTAAAAATTATTTGGAATGATAGCTGATTGATTAGCTGATAAATGCAAAATGACAGTAAATGACATATGACATAATTAAGTATATTAATTATATAATCATATAATTAATTGTTATAAATAAATATGTATTTTATTTACAAAATACAAATTAATACCATAAAATAATTTATATTATTTAGAAAACTAAATTATGTGTGTCCATAAATGCTTACATGAAAATAACTCTACATTAATTTATAAGAATTTGCAAAAAATAAACACATGTAAATAAAATACAATAAACGACTTTGATAACTATACATATATCTAACGCATCATCCATAATTGAGAAGCAATGTTATTGCAAATATTCTTCATTTTTATAGAATAATATTTTTTAAAAATATGTAGGATGGCCTACCACTCGAACACTACATTAAAAAATATTTTTATAACATTTAAAAATATTTTTATACTCGACCTTGTTAAAACTTATTTAATATGTAATAAATATATAATAAGATTGTCTATAATTAAGAAATTTATGTGTAATGATTTTTAATTTAAGTGAAATTCTTTGTTTTATAATATTTAATGATTGAGAGATAGCCAACTCCCAAAGAAAAAAAAAAAAAAAAAGTCAATCCCGAAAATCCCTAACATGATATAGCAAATTTGTTTGTATTTATCCCTTATTTGGTTTCTAATTTCGCGGGTTATTAATGTTAACTGGATTTGTTTAAGTATTTGCGTATTTTGTTTCCACTAATTTGCAAGGGCATTAATTTAGTAATACCGTAAAAAATAGGTGTATAATCGGGAGAACAAATCCAAACGAAGAATTTTTGGTTCAAACGCTACTAACAGTAGCGTTTCAATTGGGAGCTTATCATCTATATTATTTTTAAAATAAGCTACAAACCAAACACATTTTAAGATAAACTAATTTGTGCTTACCAAACAGAGCCATTGACTTTAGCCCCAAAATTCTACTATCATAATTTCGTTGTTGTCTAGGTTGATATCTTCAAGTCCCGAAAAAAAAGAGGAGGTAGTGATACAAAAAAGAGGAGGTAGTGACAACAATGAGCATCTTATTGAACCAAAAATAAAAGTAAAACAATGAAGAGATCTTGGTCTTAACGCACACGTTAACAAAAATTGAATGTAAAAGTTAGTGTGTGAGGTGAGTCTACTTATCAGTTATCATAGCAATGCACTTAAATAAATACTGATCTTTGATCAACCATAAGAATAAGTTGGTCATTTTGAGCAGTCATGGCAACCATTACTGATGAGATCCTATTGTGCTTTATCTGTCTCATCAGCTTCTTTTTTATTCAATCCTTACTGAAGAGGAAAGAAAAATTAAGGTCAGATTTCAAGCGCCCACCTAGTCCTCCAGCATTACCCATCATTGGGCACTTGCACCACCTCAGCCCAGTTATTCACCAGTCGTTCCATCGCCTAGCCCAACTGTATGGTCCCCTCATGCGTCTTCACATCGGTGCATCAACCATGATTGTAGTTTCATCGGCTTCCTCGGCAAGAGATATCTTGAAGATCCATGAGTCACTTTTCAGTTCTAGGCTTACATTTGGGATGGAAGATTACAACATATATGAAGGACATAGTTTCACCACTGCTGAATATGGTCCGTACTGGAGGTTCATGAAGAGACTTTGTATGTCAAAGTTAATGTCTGCCTCGCAACTTGATAGATTTATGGATGTAAGAAGAGAAGAGATGAAGAAACTATTGGAGTCCCTTGCCAAGAGCTCTAAAGAAAGCTCGGCAGTTGATCTCGGGGCAGAGCTAACGACGATGACGAACAATGTGCTCAGTAGGATGGTTATGAGCACAAGATGCTCAGATGGCTACAATGAAGCTGAAGTGTGTAGGAATTTGGTCTTAAAGTGTATTGAATTTGCTGGGAAATTGAGCATGGCAGAAATCTTGGGTACTTTTATAAAGAAGTTTGATTTGTTTGGCCATGGAAGGAAGCTTGTGAAGTCGATGGAACGATTCGACAAATTTGTGGAGAGTATAATGGAAATACATGAAGAGAGGATGAAAAGCAGTGCGGGAAACACTAAAGATATGATGGACATCTTACTAGAAGTTCACCATGATCAAAACTCTGCAACAAAATTAACTAGAAAAGGCATCAAGAACTTCGTCTTGGTGAGCACTTTCTTGTATCCACCAAAAAGAATTTACAAAAGTAAAGATGACTTTGTCAAGCCTTCCTTAATACTCATTTCCATTTGTTTGTTTCAGGAAATGTTCATAGCTGGCGTCGAAACCTCATCAAAAGCTTTGCAATGGGCGACTGCAGAGCTGATTAGCAATCCGATAGTGTTCGACAAGCTCAGAGAAGAGATTGTTTCTTTGGTTGGAACAACTAGGCTTGTACAAGAGTCAGATATCCCAAACCTTCCTTACTTACAAGCAGTAGTGAAGGAAGCACTAAGACTACACGCACCGGCACCTCTGATCCTTCGAAAATGTACCGAAGATTGCAAGATTAATGGGTTCGATATACTAAAAGACACAAGGATACTAGTAAATGCATATTCTGTCATGAGAGACCCTTTACATGGAAAGAACCAAACAAGTTTATGCCACAGAGATTCCTAGCGGGCTCCGAAGAGAACATTGGACAGCACCCGATGGATATGAAGGGTCTTCACCTCCATTACATACCCTTTGGTAGTGGAAGGAGGGGGTGCCCTGGAGCATCACTTGCCCTGAATGTGATGCACAGTACATTGGCAACACTTGTGCAATGTTTCGATTTTCAAGTTGGCAAGGAAGGAATTGAAATGAAAGCAGGATCAGGATTCACAACAGCCATGAAAAAGCCTCTCATTTGTTACCCAATTCTCCGCTTTAGCCCAATTTAATGTATGTACTTGTTCTATTTCTTTTTCCTTTTTTTTTTTTTTTATCTCAAATTGAAGTTCATGTCACAAAATTGTTACATAAATAAGGGTATAATTGGAGATGTGTGAACCGAAATCCAGTTCCACATCGGTTTAAGAAGATTTCATAATAAAGTATATAAGTGTAGATCTCTCTTGAATTAGTACCGGGACCTTTTGAGTTACACAGCCGATGACATAAAATCGGAATACGACAATAATAGCAAACACATGCAAAACAAGAATGTTTCTTTAAATTATTTTAGACCTTTTTATAATGCTACTCAATTGATGATTCCATTCCTTCAAGATCTCTAGATGTCAAACTGAAATCCAAGATTCCGTGATCATCTAGATCATGTATTTCCTGTCCTGATTTCATTAGTTTTTCTTTGTCCATGTTCCTGATCTATCGATGTAAAAAAAAAGTAAAAAAGAAACCCATCCATTCATGCAAATTTAGCATATGCCGTAAGAACATACAAAATCTTTGACATTGATGGAGTGAATTGCAATGGGGGCAAATAATTAACAAAATGGAAAACAGAAATTATTTTAGGATACCATCTGCAAACCCAATGGTGGGAGTGTGAAGTCATGAACATTGGGAGGACACAATGTGAATCAAAATAAAAGTTAAAAGGGTTCAAATCACTCTAATAATAGTTCTGAGGTCAAATGTAAAATACCCTCAAAGTTTAAGGGCCGCTTATTCAGTTTTCTCCAAAAAAAAAAAAAAAAATACCGGGAATGATTTTTTGACAGCACCGAATTCATACCCCGAAGTCACATCAACCTTGAGAGCCGTCAATGTGCGCCTTGAGATACACAAACTATGTTTTATGCATCGGAAATTGTGTGTACATATGACTCGAGGCGCGCACAGACGACAAGAGAGGCCAATATGACTTCGGAGTGTGAGATTGGTGATGTCTATGTAGCATTTCCCAAAAATAATAACTAGAGACAGGAGGCAAATAAAATGCCGCCTAATGGTCCTTTTTGTCTTTCGTCTATGTGCTGGTCTTCAAGTCCAAAAAGGAAAACACAAACTACTCATGAACAAAGAAAAGGAAAATTAGAAGTCACAATTTCAAGCACAGTGGTCTTAACATTTACCCAAAGGAGTCCAAAATCTTGTCAATTGAAAATTTTCTTGAAAGGGAAATGCTATAATTACACCCCAAATGCACAATAGAATACTCAGTAAACCACGACGATGGTATCGTTAACCTTAGGATATGAGCTTACGCATCTTGAGGTACATATAACACGGTGTCGTCAGTATAAATATTAATCTGCAAAGAACGGAGAAGCAACAATTTTCAGCCATGGTAACCACTGATGGGACTCTAATGTCCTTCATCTGCCTCATCTACTCATTCTTGATCGTTTCCTTACTAAAGAAGAAGGCCAAACTCAGGCCTGATATCAAACACCCTCCTAGTCCTCCAGCAGTACCCTTCATTGGGCACTTGCACCACCTCAGCCCAGTTATCCACAAGTCCTTCCATCGTCTAGCTCAGCAATTCGGTCCCCTCATTCGACTTCGCATCGGTGCATCCACCTGTGTTGTAGCATCCTCAGCAGTCGTAGCAAAAGAAAGTATGAATACCCATGAATCACTCTTCACTTCTAGACCTAAATTCGGGACACCAAATTACTGACATATTTGATAGATATAGTTTCATCACTGCAGAATATGGCCACTACTGGAGATTCATGAAGAAGCTTTGCATGAAACAGTTGCTGTCTTCTTTGCAGCTTGATAGATTTATCCATGTAAGAAGAGAAGAGACAAGAAAGCTGTTGAAGTCTCTTGTAAAGAGCTTGAAAGAAGGCGTAGCAGTTGATCTCGGTGCAGAGCTAATGAGGATGCTGAACAACGTGATTGTAGGATGGTTACGAGCGTAAGATGCTCCGATAGCAACAATGAAGCCAAAGAGTGTAGAAAATTTGGTCATGGAGGGTTCAGAACTTGCCGGGAAATTAAGTATGGGAGATGTCTTGGGTCCCTTAAAGAGGTTTGATTTGTTCGGCTACGGAAGAAAGATTGTGAAGTTGATGAAATGCTTCGATAAACTTGTGGAGGAAGTCATGGAAGAACATGAGAAGAAGATGAAAGATGGTGTAAGAGACACAAAAGATATGATGGACGTCTTACTAGACATTCACCATGATCAAAATTCTGAGACCAAGGGCATTAAGAACTTCATCTTTGTAAGTACCTTTTCTGCACACTCTTAACCCTACAGTCATTAGGTGCACTAAAACTGACATAATTCAAGCCAATTTTTCTTTCTAATTGTTTGTTTCAGGAAATGTTCATAGCCGGCACTGAAACATCATCCACAGCCTTGCAATGGGCAATAGCAGAGTTAATTAATAATCCAATTGTGTTAAGGAAGCTCAGAGAAGAGATTAAGTCTTCAGTTGGAACAAGTAGGATTGTACAAGAATCAGATGTTCCCAACCTTCCTTACTTACAAGCAATTGTAAAGGAAACACTAAGGCTACATACACCAGCGCCGCTGATCCTTCGAAGATGTTCCGAAGATTGCAAGATTAATGGGTTTGACGTACCAAAAGACACAAGGGTGCTAATCAATGTATATTCTGTCATGAGCGATCCTTTGCATTGGAAAGAACCAGACATGTTTACGCCAGAGATTCCAAAGGGATGCAGAAGAGAACATAGGACAGCACCATATGGACATGAAGGGTCTTCACCTCCATTGCATACCCTTTGGTAGTGGAAAAAGAGGGTGCCCTGGAGCATCACTCGCCCTGACTGCGATACATGGAACATTAGCAACACTCGCACAATGCTTTGATTTTCAAGTCGACAACGACGGAATCGACAGAACTATTGACATGGAAGAAGGAACGAGGCTCACTGCAGCCATGAAAAAACCACT
This sequence comes from Stephania yunnanensis, assembly GCA_039657365.1. NCBI lineage: Eukaryota > Viridiplantae > Streptophyta > Magnoliopsida > Ranunculales > Menispermaceae > Stephania > Stephania yunnanensis. The sequence goes on along the minus strand of CM077586.1, from coordinate 43,957,547 downwards.
GATTTGTTACCCGATTCTCCGTTTCAGCCCACTTTGATGTGTCCGCTAGTTCTGTTTCATGTCCATATTACAATCCTTTCCACTCTTTTCTCAATCTCAATTTTGAAAATTTACATTTCAATGGCATAAAACTTGACTAGGATAATATTATTTTTTTGATAAGAAAGAAACCACAACTAGCCCACAATGAGGCTTGAACTCCCGACTTCTTACCCAAGTTTTCAATACCAAACCAGTGAGTCATTCAATTGGTTGGTCGGACGAAGTCGCGATGATAAAATTAGGAAGCAACCACAATATATAAACAAAACATGGACCTAAAAGTGAAGACTAAACTATTTTTGAATCAAGAATAATCACATATCATTGACATAAAATCGTAATTCTTATAAAAAGATAAATCATATGTACAAAACATAAAAAAATGAGATTTTTAGAAAAAAAAAAAAAAAAAAAAAAAAAAAGAACAACAAATATGGATAAATTTTCTAGGAAGCATTCTCATGAATAAACTTATACACAACAAAATATGGACCCTCACAAACAAAAAACCCCCCTTGGTCGAAGGACACGCGTGTATCTAAGTGATTAGGCTTGCGAATGTCATCTACTTCTCTATATTTTATGGTCTACTAAGATATGGGTTACAAATAAAGCTAATTAGAAAATGAAGGAAGAAGCACAAGTTTATATTATGTGTTAGCTGCCATCTCATTCCACCAAAAGCTAACAGAAAAACTTGTAGTCAGTGACTTAACATAGTGCCACCATTTTGGAGGGATGTAAAGCATTTGACCTTGTTCTAATATGCAGTCCATGAAATCCAGGTCCCTAGCCTTTGGAAACTCTTTATCATATATATTATCAAGATCCACCTGCCACCGATGTTATTCTGGAAAGTGAGGATAAAAATAGATGGGGGACAACAAAGATATCTGAAATTTCATTTCATAGTACAAAGATTAAATTGTCAGAGATTTATGCATCACGTGTAATTATAATTATAATGCAGATTTAATACAAGGATCCAAATCTTTCCAGAAAGACTCACAAAGGTCAGGCACATAAGTATGGAGTTGAGTGTCTTGTGCATACAAGTTGGCACAGCCAGATAGAAGTGATACCCATCATTTTTAGCACTTGGGGGTTTGGGTATTTGGTCTGATATTGCATTAATGATCATTAGTTATCTTCTAAATCTGCTTTTATGAGCATCCCTATATCCTATCATTCTAATTATTAAAGAACATTTGCTGTGAAAATGACGAAATAAACATACATAATACTGAGATCAACTAGGTCAATGCGCATACCTGACTGGAATTGCTTAGCATGGATTCTGTGAAAGGATAAAGATCTTCTGATACAGAAGCAGGATAAAGCCTCACATATTTTCTCCCAACAACCTGAAAGAAACGAGAATAAATCCTGAAAAGGACTCATTAAATAACCGAACTTTCAAAACTACAGTTCACCACTTTCATCGTGCAAGCACTATTTTGAACTTACACACATGAATACTGTTCAGTCATTCAATCCAATATGGCACAAATGTTTAGAGACAAAACATTCTCTCACTTTCCGATTGTGGAACAGTGATGACAAGTTGTGGAGCAACGCAACTGGGTTGCAACAACCCTCAAGTTCAAGGATCCGTCCAGAGCAGCAGAAGGTCAAGTTCATAGATATAATAAAAATATAACTGATAGTTTCTAGCTAGAATATATTTCAACCCCAGAATAGGCCTTACCATGTGAGTGTGAATTTATGAAGTAGAATAGATCCCGCGAGACCAAAGACAATTTTCCATATTACAAATTAAAAGTGCGTGATCTAGAATGCTTTGTGTTAAGGTAGATTTTCTGGTTGTCATTATTTGCACGCCGTTGGTAATGTAAGAAAAGGATATGGTATGATCACCAATATCTTGTGGTAATTTGCAGAACTGTATTTCAGTTATGTACCCACAAGACACTAGCTCTAATTGGTAACGACAATTGATAATAGAGCTGAAAGCTAATAATCTAGGTGACAGTTGACAATCTAATAACTGATAGCTAAAAGTTGATAATATAGTTGATTAATTAAATTTATTTGGAAACACTAGCTGATTGAGCACACTTAATTAAACACAATGGAAAAGCACTTAATCGAACACAATGGAAAAGTTTGATCCATGTAGCCGACCCCAATTAATTTGGGACTGAGGCTATGTTGTTGTTGTTGTTGTTGTTGTTGTTAGTTGATTGAGCAGCTGATAAATGTAGACATGGAAGGACAAGTTTATATTAATTGAATATTTTTGAAAAAATAAATTATTTTTTATTTATAGAGCTTAAAAATAACTTATCTAAATTATTATTATTTTCTTTTCACAATATGTAACTTATTATTCATTATTAAAGAAATAGCACAATACTCGTACACTATATAGTGATATTATTAGATAATGAATTCATATATTTTCTACTTAAATGTATATTTAATGTATTACATATATTTAATTCATTACATGTACGTACACGAACATATATAGAACTCTAACATGTTTGGGGCACAACATGTGGTTGTACACATATGAAGACAATGTCTTTAAGGTGTTATTACTTATTTAAGTGAAAATTCAAGGGCATATGTGGAACAAAAACTACAATCCGACGCTTTTTTATTGGCGAGACGCTACTAATAGTAGCGTTTGAAATTTCAGCTTCTAAACTAGCTTATTTAAAATTCATCTACCAACCAAACACAACTTATTTTTTAAAGTAGCTTATAAACTAGCAAATAAGCTAGATGATAAGCTAGTTTGTACTTACCAAAAAGAGTCAGTCTGTCTGTGGGCACATATCTTTGACAAATATGACGAAGTATTTAACAAATTTGCAAGAATATTCTCTTGAGGAAAATATCTACAGTCGAACATATTTGAATCGTTTTCCATCGCAGTCCAGCAAGAATATTTAACGCCAACCCACAAATATATTCTCTTAAGTATATCCTTCCTTGTGCGAAAAGATTGATTGAAGAATAAGGAATGTTGCTCTTTTTGAAGGTTGAACATAATGGTTGGAGTTTGAATTGTTTCCATCTCAACGATGATACATTGAAATATTCCACCAAAGCAGTGAGCAATCATTCTGGTACAGATACGATGAATGTGGGATGTTGCTCACTATTTAATGTTGAAGGCACACAAGTCAACGGTGAAGAACGTGGGATTAAAAGTGTGTTTTCTTTGTGTTCTTCGTAAAAGATGAATGTATTCATGTCTTGAATCATTTGATCTGATGTTAATGGACTGCGGTTCATTTGTTTTTTAAGACGAAATTTGCTAAGGGGATCTTGGGTAATCCAATCCAAGGGGACTTGACAAATAGCCAAGGGGATCTTGGGTAATAGTGTAGGTTCATTGTGCAACGATCCAAAACCCAAAAACTTGCCTCAGGGGCAAATTAGTAATTGTGTGAACCCTAAATTGGTTCAACTCTAATATAAAATAAAATCAAAAACCCTAACCAAACCCAAATTGATCTACATGCCCTAAATAAAAAAAAAAAAAAGAAAAAAGGAGGGGAGAACTAGATGATGGTGAAGGAACGCTCCTAGATCCAAGGAAAGTAATCTCTCCTTCTCTTCTAAATTTTTGGTGCAAATAGTACCCTAATAGGGGGAGAGGCGGTGTTGCCGGCAAGGGTGAGGCAGCGTGTCGCCGTCAAGCTTAGGTGGGGGAGGGACGCTGCCATGGCGTCCCACCCCCACAGACCGAGTGGGAAGGGTGGCATTAGCCACCCTCCCCTCGGTGGTGAGGGGCGGGGGAGTACCCTGCTCCCCTCGCTGGGGAGGGGTGTCATGCCCCCGGTTTGACTCCAAGGGTCGATTGCCCCCTCGACTATTCCAGGGGCCAATCTGTCCCTAGGGGCAATTGACCAACCAAAAAGAAAAATACAAAAAAATAAAATTGTTGTAAATTAAGTTGGAAGTTGCTAAAAACTAGAGAAGGAAAGTAGAAGACTAAAGTAGAAGACTTAAAACTTCTACTACTACAAAGAAGAAGAGAGGAAATAAGAGAGTTGGAAAGAGAAGTTCTTCATTCAACTTGGTGTGTTTCTACAATGAGGTTGACACCCTTTATGTAAGCCCTTTGGTGATGATGATAAATGTACTTAGACAATGTGTACAAGTAAGACATACACCGCATGTCATACATTACAAGTAATTTGACAATACATAGACAAGTGCGGTTACTATTTAGTGAAAAATACAAGTTACATGACTACACAATATGTCGGTGTACATGCATGGTCATCCATACTTCACAACACTTTTCCTTGGATTACACTTTCTTAGAGAATGTGCATCATTAAAACTTCTACTAGGAAAAACCCTGTGGAAAAAATATAGTAAAAGAAAAAGAATACATTGTTCTCATAAATCTTAAGATGAGTATAATATTGTTAGGGTTACCTCATTAAAAACCTTGCTAGGAAAACCAAGGGGATAAAATCATAGCTAAGGGAAAAAAAAGTGTAATACACTAATCGATAACTCCCCCTCATGTGAACATAGGTGAAACTTGTTTTGTTTCTTTATTTGCAATGTCCTTAAGTTTACGCAACCTGATACCATATGTAAACCTCTTAAATGTCGTAGTCGATAAAGCTTTTGTGAATAAATCAGCAAGATTATCACTCGATCGGATTTGCTTGACCTCAATTTCACTATTCTTCTGAAGCCTATTTGCTTAAAAAAAATTGGGTGAAATATGTTTTGTTATGTCACATTTTATGAATCCTTCATGATGTCATCGTGGTTTCCCACTATATTTAAATCATCAACATATACAACAATAATCAAAAATCATGTTGATGATCTTTTAATGAAGACACATGGGCAAAGTGAATTATTTACATATCATTTTGTTTCAATCCGTACAAAGACATTTATAATTTTATAGAATGCATGGTATGAGGTCTTGATTTTATTTCTTCGGATATCTCAAATCCTTCAGGGATTCTCATATATATCTCACTATCTACAGATCCGTACATATATGATGTAACGAATTCATTAGATTCATATCAAGCCCTTTAGAAAATGCAAGGCTTAGCAAGAATCGATATGTGATTGCATTTATAATAGGAGAATATGTTTCCTCATAATCAATGTCAAGTCTTTATAAGAAACCTTGAGCTACAAGTCTTGCTTTGTACCTTGTAATTTCATTTTTTTCGTTTCTCTTTCGTACAAATACTCATTTATATCCAACAGGCTTTACGTCATTTGGCGTTTGAACAATCGGTCCAAAAACCTCTCGTTTCTTCAACATGTCTAGCTTTGCTTAGATAGCTTCTTGCCATTTTTGTCAATCAGGTCTTTTTCGATATTTGTTTACTGATCGTGGTTTTGGATCATTATCATTTTCACATATTTCAAAAGATACATTGAAATCAAATATATTATCATGAACAATATTATTTCGAACCCAAATCTTACCAAGGTTTAAATAATTTATTGAGATCTCATTATTTTCATCTTTTCCTTTTTTTAGAGGCAATTGTTTCTCGTCAGAATCAACTTGTTCTGACAAATCCTTATCAAAGGATTTTTGTGCTTTCTCAAGAGTATTTTGATTTGCATTTATTTTTACTCCCATTTTCCTCTTTCTAGGAACTGTATCATTTGAACCAACTAGTCTTCCACGCTTTAAGCGTTTCGTTGGTTCTTGCGCATTTTGTTACACAGAGACATCGATTGAGCATTTACAGCTGCAATATGTGATTTTGTCACTCGTTTTGCGTCAGTAAATACATCAGGTAATTGATTTGCAAATTTGTTGCAAATTAATTATCTTTTGAACTTCAAGTTCACATTGATTTGTGTGTGGATCATAATGCGATAAAGTTGATGCATTCTAAGCAATTTCGCGTCATTTTTTTTAAATTCGCTTATTGTCTCCTCCTAATGGTGGGAAAATTTCGCGCCTTTCTTTTTAAATTAGCTTCTCGTCTTGTTGTTGACTCATCTTATTTATATTGGGAGGTGGTATAGGAATATAAACTGCACAACCAAAAATTTTCAAATGTGAAATATTTGGTTGTTGACCTAAAATAAGTCGCATGAGGGAATGCTCATGGTATGCAGTATGCCTATAACGAATGATAGATGTTGCATGAAGGACTGCATATCCCCAAACTGAAGTTGGTAACTTAGTTCTCATGATTAAAGGCCTAGCAATTAATTGAATGCATTTGAGATTCTACCAAACCATTCTTGGTATGCACATCTGGAACAAAATGTTCAATGGTAATTCCTATAAACATGCAATAATCTTTAAATGCTTGAGATCAAAATTCTCCAACATTATCAAGACGTATGGTCTTGATAGGGTTGTCAGAGAATTGTGCTTTTAACTTAATGATTTGTGCTAAAAGTTTGGCAAATGCAACATTATGGGTCCAAAGCAAACAAACATGTGACCACCAAGTTGTCGCATTTATCAAAACCGTGAAATATCTAAATGGTCCACAGTGAGGATGAATAGGTCGACATATGTCTTCCTGAATGCGTTCTAATAAAATTGGGGATTCTAAAAACATTTTAATTGGGGATGATTTAACTATCAATTTACCTTGAGAACAACTAACACAATTATAATTATCAGCTGAAAATATTTTGTGACTCCTAAAATGATGTCCATGCGAATTATCAATTATTCTCCGCATCATTGATGATCCTGGATGACTAAGTCAGTCATGCCATAAAATGATTTTCTTTGGATTATTAATTTTTTTATTTAAGACGACATTCGTTTTGACATGCTTTATATAAGTAAAATATAATCCAGAGGATAAAGCTAGGAATTTTTCCAACACTTTTTTTCCCATTTGAAACCAATGTGACATTGAGAAATTCTCTATCATTTTCGTTCATGGTTTCAATGTGATATCCATTTTGGCAAATATCTTTAAAGCTAAATAAATTCCTTCTAGATTTTTCAGAGTATAAGGCATTGTCGACATGAATTGTTATACCCCCAGGCAACATAATATTTGTTCTTCCAAAACCATTAATCAAATTAGAGATGACAGATATTGTTTAAACATTAGTCTCAGCTAAGTTTAAGTTGGAGAAATATTCTCTCTTGTGTGTGTTGTAGCACAATCAGCAAGACAAATATCACTCTTATTTGGTTCATGATTTGGACGCATGATTTGATGATCCACCTAGATAAACAATGTTTGATAAATTAGGAAAAAAAAACATTTCATTTATAATAAGAAACTAGTACATAGGAATTAAAGGTATAACAAAAAAAATTAGTGCATAGAATTATAGAAATTGAAAAGCATTACTTGTAATCATTAAAAACATCAAGACTAGTGTTTGGATCATCATGAAAATTTGAGACATCCATATAATTAATGTCCGACGAGCCATCTCCGATAATGAAAGTTCATCTCAACTGTTTTGCTTTTCTCCTTTAAGGAGGCTTGATAAAGATCAATAAAATGCTTAGGCGTACGGTATACATGAGCCCAATGGCCTATCAGACTACACCTGTGACATGGTTGGTCACGATTACAAGCATGCCCATTTTCAGCAACATTGTTTCCCTTATTCTGAGCGGCTTCATTTCTATTTCATTTATTTTGGAACTTATCGTCGCGGAATTTAGAATAGAGCTTGCCACGATCTTTGTCGATTGATCATTTCCCCTTTCCACGTCTGTGGTTTTTCTTTCCTTGACTATTTTTATGGTCATTATACAATGCAACATTTGCTTCATTAATTGAAGCGGAACCAGTTGGACAGGAATTGTGGTTCTTCAATTGAAGCTCATTATTTTGTTCAGCTACCATGAGAAAAAAATTAATTTCGAGTACTTTTTACATTGATGTGCTCGATATTGCTGTTGCAACGATTCAAGGCATGAAAAGTACTGAATGTTTTTTTCATCACTGCCTCATCGGATATATTTTCTCCACATAGCCTCTAACGAGAAGTAATATTAAACATTGTGGAGTTATACTCACTGACTATTTTGAAATCTTGTAGCCTAAGATTCTGCCACTCGTTTTGAGCTTTTGGAAATATCACCGTCTTTTGGTGATCATATCGCTCTTTCAAATTTAACCACAAGGTGAGAGGATCTTTTATAGTGAGATACTCACTTTTTAGGCCTTCATGGAGATGATAGCGACAGAATATCAGTGCTTTCGTACGGTCTTGCATTGATGTTTCATTTCCTTATATAATAGTTTATCCCAAGTCTTTAGCTTGGAGATCTATCTCGGCATCCAGTTGCTATAGCAAATAATTATTGTCAGTGATATCGAGGCCAACAAATTCAAGTTTTTAAAGGTTTTTCATATTTTGAAAATATGTCTAGAAATTTGGTAAATAATTTTTCTCTTTTATATAAAATAAATAATATACGATTAAATATATGTTCACAACTTGATTATTAATATACGAAATGTACTACTTGTATGAGTTGGTGAGACAACCTCCAAATTGGGTGGCGAGATGAAGTCTACTTAAAACAATGTCTCCTCGAACGGGATAACCCGTCTCTCTTTCAATGTTTAGCTTTACCGAGGACAATGATTATTCATTATCAACCTAAACTCATAGTATTATTTGCAATATAAAAATCAAGAATAGAGCATAACTAATCGTTTGTAGTATAGTGAGAAAACTATTTATGTCACATATTGACTTTTGATTTCTGATGTAGAAGATCATACAAGGCGCAACTACAGAGCATACTTTAGTAGTCGTGATGTTATAATGCATAGTGTATGAATAAAGTATGCATATATAAGTGATGCATGTAATAAAAAGAAAACAACCATGATAACATGGAAATAAATTGAACTTATTTAAATTAACAAAAGTTATACCTTCCTAGCTTTGTTTCCTTAAAAAGCCGTCTCGAACTTCAAGATCTCCCATTTGTGCAAGAGTAAGTTCGGGCTAATAACGTGTTGTAAATTGAGTTGGAACTTGCTAAAAACTAAAGATGAAAAGTAGGAGACTTATAATTTATACTACTACAAACTACTACTACAAAGGAGAAGAGAAGAAATGAGAGAGTTGGAATGAGAAGTTCTTCATTCAACTTGGTATGTTTCTACAATGAGGTTAGCACCCTTTATATAAGCCCTTTGGTGATGATAAATGTACTTAGACAATGTATACAAGTAACGCATACACATGTCATACAACACATTACAAGTAATTTGACAATACATAGACAATAGAGGGTACTATTTAGTGAGAAATACAAGTTACATGACTACACAATATATTGGTATACATGCATGGTCATCCATACTTCACAACAAAAATAAACAAAAATAAATAAACTTTGGATATTATATATACGTTATACATAAAGACAAAAAAATAATATGCTTTCAAATGGGGCGCACGCTCGAGCCTCGAGGGAAATTTTGGGCGGGCCCCCACCCCTCGGCCCTCTCACAAGTAATGGGGGACCTGCGGCGACCACACTACTAGGCCTCGCTTGAAATAATTGAATAGATAACTAATTTTGGATTTCAAATCGTCGAATAATGCGATTGTTATTTAAATTATCTAGATTCGCAAGGAGGTTCACATCGAGCCCGTGCGAGGTCGACCGAGAGGGTTTAGTTCGGCGAATCGAGATAAGTGGGGAGCTTCACTTATGCATTAAATATGGCTTGAATATTAGATAAATAGAAATTTTACTTTCATATCGAAAGACTTGGGATTGGGTTGCATTTAGTCAAAGGTATGAATATGTTTATCTATGGAATGTATGTGATGTGAACATTTGTGTTATTCAGTTAAAAGTGGTGATGTGGCAGTATGTTCATCAAAAGAGGGTGGTATGCGCCACGAGGAGCGGTGGTGTGGCAGTGTGCCCACCAAAAGAGAGTGGTCCGCACCACGAATTGCAGTGGTGTGGCTATGACCCCACCAAGAAGAAAGTGGTCTGCACCACGAAATATCAAGTTCACAATGGCCATCGCGACCACCAGTGGGCCACATCACCTCGAGGGTGAGTGTTTCGATTACCGGATTCATACCATTTGCTAAAATGCATTGAATCGAACAACGATTTATATTTATTACTATTCTTTATGGTAAATCTCTTGTTGGACCTTGTTGCATGAATAAATGAAATTTGTACGAATTTCGAATTCTCTTTCATGATGTGGTTTCAAAAGATGAACTAACTAGACATATTCAAGAGGATATACTATGGTATATGCTATTTGCAGATGATATTGTCTTAGTGGATGAAACAAAAGATGGAGTGAATAGGAAATTAGAACGCTGGAGAAATACATTAGAATCTAAAGGTTTTAAGTTGAGTAGGACGAAAACCGAATACGTGCACTGTGAGTTTAGAAACACTAGACATCGAGATGACGGAGTGGTAAAATTAGAGGAAGTAGAAGTTCCTAAGGCAAACCACTTTAGATGCTTAGGATCAATCATACAAAATGATGGTAACATTGAGAATGATGTCACACATAAAATTCAAGCTGGATGGAAGAAATGGCGAAGTGCAACAGGGGTGATTTGTGATCGAAATGTTCCTACTAAGTTAAAAGAAAAATTTTATAGGACCGCAATTAGGTCAGCTATGCTCTATGGAAGTGAATGTTGGGCGGTAAAGCAACAAAAATTACATAAAATGAACGCAGCGGAAATGAGGATGCTTAGGTAGATGTGTGGTAAAACTCGTAAAGATAGATTAAAAAATATAGAAATTCAAAGACAAGTAGGAGTAGCACCAATTGATACAAAGATTAGGGAAGGGCGGTTGCGGTGATTTGGTCACCTGCAAAGACGGACTACAAATGGCTCCACTAGAAAACTTGACTCAATAGAAACCATAGAAATTTGACGAGGTAGGGGGCAGACCAAAGTTAACATGGGATGCATTAATTAGGAGGGATTTGAATGGTTTGAAAAGCTTACCATCAATTGCACTTAATTGAGCACAATGGAAAAGTTTGATCCATGTAGCCAACCCCAATTAATTTGGGACTGAGGCTATGTGGTTTGAAAAGAATGTTCACTTTCTTGCTTATTGAACTATGAATCTTACCTTTATGTTTTATTGGACTTGGAACTTGTTTACATCACTTTTTCGAACAAGAACCATGTCTCCGTTACTATTCTTTAAATGTTTTACAATTATGTTTATTACTTCATTTGTAGAATTGTTTTGTTTTATAGCTAATACTTGCATGTTTAGTGTTTGAGCAAGTCTTCTCTCTTATTGAGCTCCGTTGGTTCTTTAGCTCACCCCACTTACGTCTCAGGTATCCACGTCGACACTAGATCGAGAAAAGGGAGAGGCAATAGCTTGAGACATTCTCTCTTAATGTGAGCCTTGTATTGTATTATCTATATATTCATTTTTAAAACTATTAAACTTAGGTTATATTTTAAATAGGTCTTTTAGGTAGGTTGAACCCTTCCTTCCTTCATTTAGTTGATTTACTTGGAAGCCATTGGATGACTTATTTGGTTTACAAAATGAAAACTCATTTGTAGTTCTTGATAGACATATGGAATGTTCTAAATTTTATTCCGCAGATTTAGATCAATATTGTCTTTATGTTATTCCGCAGGTTGAATTAAGCGTGCCAAGGCGTTATTTGGGTCTGGTTCAGGTATCGGGCTTGGGTAACGGTTTGGGCCGGGTGACCCACCCCTAAGTCGAGGGAGGTTCGTTTCAGTTGGTATCAAAGCATAGAGATTAGAACCTAGAGAAACAATAGGTTAGTGGAACCTAAGTTTTTAGAGCCTTTAAGATTTAAAAGTCAAGTTTAAGTTAGACGAATCAATGGTACGAGACATTGGTTCAAAGTCGACTTAACCTACATAAATGGTAAATCCCAGGATGGGATGGTATAAAAGAAATCTAACAAAAGATTTATTATGTTGATTATTTGTTGCCTTGTATATATGAATATATCGTTTGATATATAGATAATTGTCTTCCCTATTAGTCTAATTGTCTCTGATGGTTTTCGCAAGCGGACAAGGAACTTGAGTTCCACGAGACAGTGGAGGGAGTGACACTGAACGACGCAAGGAAATTGAAGCGAACTCCGTAAGAGAGAGCCCACACGCACTTCAAGTGATATTTGTAATGACTACTGTGAGAATGAATAAGCTTTAATTGGGAATTATATAATGTGATGCACCTACACTTAATAGTAGCGTAGCAAATAAAATAATCAAACAAGAATCATGAGACTTGAAAAAGCAGTGAGATGCCACGTTACATAAGCAAAAAAGAGTAGTGACGTAGTCACACTTCAGAGAAATAACTTCGACACTTGAGACTATTTAAATGGTTAAAAGTCATGATGTCTTGTTTATAAAGGAAGGTCATCGATCCTAGTAAGGATACAAATTTAGTTGAAATGTGTTGCATTAAATTTAAAATCATAGTTAATTGGATAATGCATTATTAAGTAAGATTATAACAATGATATAAATGTTCAGGGTTTACATATTCATCAAGTATTATAGAAAAAAATCACTTAAAATTTTAAATTATGATCGTCTAAGATGGTTAACACTTAGAATTGCATACATTATTTTTTTTGAGAAAATCTATAATATATTATTGAGGGGGATTCCCCACGAGAAATCCCCACGGGAATCCCAATGAGGAGCGGGGTGGGGAATCCCCACGAAGAGAAAGCAATCTCCATCCCACCCCACCCCCTGTGGAGCTGAGGGATTTCCCCCGCTCCCCGCCTGCGTGGTGGAGAAATTTTGGGGAATCCTCGCCCTGCTGGGGGAGGTCCCCGTGGGGAACGGGGATTCCCCACCCCCACATCCCTATAATTAGCATTCATGGAACAAATCTTATATGCAGTAAGAATGGCTGAAAGAATGAGGTTTACACGAGCAACTCAGTCTATATGACATGTTAGGATTAGTATTCAATTGTTGTAGAGAGACCCTGCACAAATATAAAAGAGGCCTTTATTCTAGTCGCATTGGCTTAAATAAATAGGTTTATACAAAATAACATTTCATATAAGGGCCACGATATAATCAATTTATGATTCTGCTTTTAAGAGAATGCCTCAGAGGCATACTAGAGGTAAAGCAGAAAATATATGAGCAAAAGGCAGTCATATATGAATAGCGAACAAGTACAACAATTGCAACGGTCTTAACCAAATGAACAAATATTTATTTCAAGACGACACAAGAAAATGCTTAATTGTCTATGGCATAAAATGTTCTAAATCCTCAAAATACCTGAGCAAGAATATTATGATGCGGATCATGGTGTAATGGTGTCACAGTTCCCGCAGGGCCAAACCAAGCATTAAGTGATCTTAGCTCCCCGCCACCAGCAAAACAATAGTCTGGAACTAAAATGTCCCTCCGTAACTCGTGTATCTGGCAAAGGACCATTCATTAACAAAAAAAATTGCAAAACATGGCTTCATTATTGCGGCAGGAAGCCCTCAAAGTACATACTACCTGATCAAACAATGGATGTTGAGCAAGATATGTTGGACCAGCTGCACTACAGTCATTCGACTGAATCCTTTCAAGAAACTGGGAGAATGGGATTAGTTCTTGCTTCCAGTTCGAACATAGATAGTTTTTCCCAACCTGAAAAATTTATGAACTTTACAAGTTATCGGTTCCTTGATTTTCTTTTTAAGTAATAAGGACCAAGAAAAACTTTTACCACTAGAAAACTGCATGATATTAGCAGAGAAATTAATTGGACAACCTTCGTTTTTTGGAGAAAATCAATTGGAAAGCTTAAATACATGTTGGAATGGTAAAGTAGGGTAAAATTGAAGCGAACAGTAAAGCTAGGACAAAAGAGACTGTGTATTATCAACCAAGTGTCTGAAGGTGTGGTTGAAGGAGAACAATGAAGCCTAAGTAAAGCATAAAGCTAGGGAGAAAATCACCTCAACAGGAACTGTCCGATCGCCTGCAATCTTTTTCAGATAGGCTGGGTCTTTCCACTTTGTTGAGGCGGGCCAATCAGCCATGCAATCACTTATTATAACTGGAACACCTGATATGAAATAATCACATAGGAATGCCTCCAAAGATAGAGAAGACCGCTTCTCTACAAACTTACAAGACAATGACCTATTTGGCAGTACTCGAATAACCTACAAATTTTTATAAAAAAAAAAAAAAAAAAAAAAAAAAAAACCCAACAACAACACAACATTAGGAAAACTTAGAAGAGCCTCTGCTTGTGTAGGAAACGTGCAAAAAACAGTAACAGAATGGCAGGAAAACATAGAGCCATTTATGGTGGTAGGGAAAAAGGTTGGGAAGAGAGCAAGAGAAAAAATCAGAGAAAAAATGGTGGAAAACATTACATTTAATACTTAAATTACACATTTCTTACTAATCATTCAAGCTCAAAAATGTTTCTTAAATGGACATTGCAGTTTCCTTTTTGGGATTTTGTCAAGGAAAGTATGAGTGGCATATTATTACTATATAATACCCACAACATCGGCCCCAGGTAAGCCTCATATATTCGAACATGTAGAGCCATCTTGGCAACATTGCTTGGTGACACGAGTGTATATATGGATCCAATGGCATCAACTAGTTCAAGAAAATACATTAGATGAATGAAACATGGTCATGCTTGGTATTCACAATGAACAGGACGTTGATTACTCGATTCTGTCCAACTTTAGCCCATTTGTGCAATAGAAAAGAAAAGGCCACACACACTAGTTAAGAGATAAGCCCTCAATGAACAAGGCTCTTCCATGTACATAGCATAGGAGATTGATATAGGTAGCCTAACTTTTGGCATTGCTTAAAGGCTATAACCAAACTCAATCAGCGACCTTAATGTTGCAATGAAGCAATTATTTAGCATTCAAAGCAAGTCCATTGAGCATCCATCAATGACCTTCCATCATTGTAAATATAGAACAATAAATAAAATAGATTTGCATTGTTAGCCATATTCATGGATGCTTGCCAAGTATACTAACAACAACAAAGCCTCAATCTCCAATTAGTTTAGGTCGGCTCTATGAATCAAATATTTTCACTTTGCTCGAGCTTGCCAACTATACTACAACAACAACAAAGCCTCAATCCTAAATTAGTTGGGGTCGGCTATATGGATCAAACATTTCCACTTTGCTTGAGCTTGCCAAATAAGCTAACTATTTCATTTCTTCTCACACTAAATGTTTCCTGCAAACCGTTTTTAACTTTCTACCTCACATAGTCACATGCATCATATTCGTTTTTTGAATGAAATGTTAAGAAAAGTATTAATTATTTTTCAGTTGGCTTTTTTCTTCTTCTTTTTTTTTCTTTTTGGATTGTGAATGACCTTTATTGAAAAGACGAACTACAAATGCCCCACTAAAAAACTCTACTCAATAGAGACAAAAGAAATTCAACGATGTAGGGGTAAATCGAAGCCAACTTGGGGCGCATTGATTAAGAGAGATTTAAAAGATTTGGAAAACATACCATCAATTGCACTAAATCGAGCGCGATGGAAGAGTTTGATCCATGTGGTCAACCCCAACTAATTTGGGATTGAGGGATTTTTGTTGTTTATTATAGTTATCTTGAACCCTTTTAAAAAGTTTTAGAAAATGAAAACAAAAAAAATTGTGAAAGCATTCTCCTTTAGTCATTTGGGTCTCGCAAACTTAAAAAAATTTGACAATACTAAATTTGAAAGTTTCCATGACAACTAGACAATTTTAGGACTTCATTTAATTTATTTAATGCCTCTTAAAATTGATTTAGTTGATACGCAATTTACTAAGAAATAAGTTAGAATTTCCATCGTAATAGTAAACTTTAAGTTGATTGAATTTATTACTTTCATATTGAATCCAAGGAAACTCAAGTTTCATGATGTTGAAGTTGGCCCGTTCCCATTAATGACTGGCTACACCCTTGAGAAGACCCGCATCACCTCACTGTCCTCACCAAACTTTAATCATTTCGTTCATATCATCGTATGAAGTTTCTTGTTTTTTTCTTTTTTTTTCCTTTTCATAAGAACTGAGATGAATTCTCAATTTTCAGTGTTCCCACCAAATTTTTCACACGCCTAAATGCCTTGTCAAAATCTCTCTTCCACAAAGAGAGATACTTCTGAAAATCCTTCACTAAATCTCAAAAATCCGATAGCCTATTAAGTGCACTTGTTCATGTCCCATTTCGAAAACAAGGAATTATCCTTATCGGTCACCACACTCGAAACCCTGCCCCCAAGTCGCCAATCATTTAATCCAAAAAGCAAGCATAAACCTCAATTTCCATTAACATTACCACACAATTCAAGAAACAATGAACAATCTAATAAAATCTCAGACCTTTTCGTAGTATTAATAAGATTAGCCCACTCTTTTTTTTTTTTTTTTTTTTTTGAAAGCTATCATCAGTTTATTGGGATGCATTAATTAGGAGGGATTTGAATGGTTTGCAAAGCTCACCATCAATTGCACTTAATCGAGCACAATGGAAAAGTTTGATCTATGTAGCCGACCCCAATTAATTTGGGACTGAGGCTATGTTGTTGTTGTTGTTGTATCATCAGTTTATTCATTTATTAATTCAACACACACCTTATCAAATTCACGAATTCAATTCCAGAATTACAAGCTCAAGCAAACTACGGACCTCACCTCCGCCTTGTCGCAACTCTCCGAACACCACTCCCTCCGTTCCTCCAACGACCCCTCCCCGGCGCCACCGCCACAACCACCATCCCCGCAACTCCTCATAATTAACTCCACCGCAGAACCCAAATCCTTGCGGAGCAAATTACCTCCCATTATTAGTCCAAGATCAAGAACCCTAAGCGCCTCCCGCCAATCACCGGCGCGGTGGAGCGCCACCGCCATGCGGAGGCACGACATTGAATAGGCGTCTCTCCAGACCGGAAGGACGGAGTGCCACGGGCCGGAGTGGAGCTGCTCCCACGCCATCTCTCGCGCCGCCTCCGCCGCCCGGATATCTCCGCCGGCGGCGAGCGCCGCGAGGTTCACGAAGGCGTAGCCGCCCTGCTCCGATACATTCTGGAGCAGGTTCTCGCTTTCGGCATCCAGTGTTGGCGTTGGGAGTTCCGCCGGTACCGCCGCCATGCGCGGTGGTTCACGTAGGCGAAATAATATCTAAATGAGTGATTTGGCGATTGCTTTTCAGATATATAGAGAGTGAAAAAAAGTGTGTTCAGTGGAAGTGTCTTTAGAAAAGCAGTGAGACTGATGATTTTGAGTTGAGATATTTAGGGGGATAGAGATTTTATATCAATAATTGAACAGGGAAATCTATGCTCGTTACTTAAGCTGATTTTTTAAATGGAAGATGATAATCAAAGGTTCTATAAGACATACATTTGTTACACTAAGGTTTATATTTAATTGAAATTATGCCGCGCGAATTCTAAGGGAATCTACACAATTATGTAGCAAACATATATAAAAAAGAATAATTTTTTAAAATTTTTTACAAGCTAGGAATGAGCAATTTTTAACTTACTGATGTTCAACATGGATATGTAACATGTCAAATTAAATCGATATATAACTTAAGCACGTCACAACGAACTCATTGAACGTATATATGTGAGCTTAACTAGTGGGTCTGACGGACTCACGAGCCCGCTTAGGCCTGATTTAGTTTGATCCATGGGTAAGGCTTAGACAAGTTTTGTAAGACCCAAGCCCGCTCAAGCTCGATTTAGTTTGGGTTAGGCCTAGGCTTACTTGCAAAGCTCAAATTTGGCCCAAGCCCGAATCGACACTTTATTAGTATTTACGTTTTTCTAAAAATATATGTTGTAAACGAAAGACCATTTCTATCAAGCTTTATTCTTTACAATGCGATGTGTTGATCTTTTTGTGTTTTATATGTATGGTAATATATATTTAATTATTTAATAATTCTAGAGTGTGCTACTGTTAGATTTTAGGGAGAAAATGTTTATTTTTAAGAAAAAAATATAATTATTTTATTATTTATAAAAAATATCTGTGGGCCTGATGGGTCCAGCTTGAGTTTAACATTTTTAAGATGGGTCGGGCTTAGGCTAAGATTCTTAGGCCCGTGCCTGATTGGAGTCGGCCCGAGCCTGATTGGTCCCGGTCTGAGATAGGGCCATGAACAGGACTAGCGTGCGCGCATAATTTTTTTTGCATAACACGCGTGGTGTGTATCCTAAGTAGGGGGTGGTAAAAAAGTGTACGGACGTGTACGGATCTATTTTTTCCTGCATTTGTCCAACTCACTTTTAACGGGTCTGGACACAATTTTCTCAAAAAAAAATACGGGTTTGGACAAAGTTTTTTGTTTGTTTTAAAAAACACGTCCAAGTTCGGACAAGATTTTTTAAAAATTAGGTGGCCATTTTAGCGATTAATTTGTAAGGGTATTTTATTAATTAGATGTGTATTTAGAAACTTTAATGGTATCTGTATTGGACTTTAAATAATAGTGATGCCATTTTTTTAGGTAGGAACCTTTAAAGACTTGAGTTTCGAGTATATAATATGTTATTTTTTGTAGTAATTGAATGCATGGTGACATAAAGTTGTATTTTTTGTGAATATTTAAAAAAAATATTCTTTTTAAATCAAAATACAGGTGTGGACAAAAAATGGGTCTTGTAGTCTTATAAACATGTGGATCAAGACAAAAAATCTAAGTTTATTTGAAAATGGGTACGACTCCGAACATTATTTTTAATCATTATTAGAGGGTGTGTCTAGACTCGTACCATTTTTTTGCCCCTATAATCTTGAGACGTGCACGGACGACTCTCAAGAATGCGAGCCCCCACGCCACATCACTCGACGTGACTTTAGAGTGCCATTCTACGTAGTATTTTCCTAAAATAAATATTAACTAAAGGTTTATCATCTATTATGTACAGGACTCGAACTTTTTCTTCTTTATATAATTAATTGAAATGCTACTTAGACCTTGGCCGCGGCATCTGCTATAGGGTGGTTAGCTGATACGTTGTCTTAATTGTTATGTCTCTGAGTCTCTCTCTAAAAAACGAAATGACACAGGATATATCATTATTAATATGTTAGGCACTTCCGGGTTCTTGGAGGAAGTAGAGAGAGAGTATAAAATAAAGTTCAGATAATTTTCTTGTCATTTCATTACTGTAGTAACACTTTATATAATGTCTTACATTAGGGTACCCTCTTGGGTTTAAGGCAGTGACATATCAGTTGGGCTTAGGTACACTTTTAAGTAAAAACATAATCTCTGGTCCAAGTGGGCTTAGTGGTTGCTAGTTTGGGCCTTGAGGGCAGCTGGGCCTGTAAGGCAGTGGGATCGACGCTGCTGGGTCCAACTGGGTGCACCGAATCGATCGTATCAATACCCCGTCCATCAAGAAAAATCATGTCCCCACAATTAAGTTGACTGGTAGACTGCTTAAGGTCTGAGCGGTCTATCCAAGTGGCATTAGCTATGTCTTATCCTTCCCACTCCACGAGGACTTGATGGATATCTCCATGTGGGGTGTGCACGAGGCGGTGCCCACGAAGAGACTTTGGTTTAGGAGAAGGAGAAAGTGTAGAGAGATCGGCTGGGAAGATGTGGTTCGGTGGCGATGGTTCACCCTTGTGAGCACGAACGAGGCTGACGTGAAAAACGGGATGGATCTTCGATGAAGGGGGAAGGTCGAGATCATATGCGACGATGCCTATATGGCGGAGGATCTTAAACGACCCAAAATAAAGATGAGCGAGCTTCTGTGAGGGTCGACGGAGCACTAAAGACTGACGGTAGGGCCAGAGCTTCAAGTTAACAAGATCGCCAACTTCAAAAGTTTTGTCAGTTTGATGGAGACTTGTTTGTGCTTGCATTCTTTGTTATGTTTTTTTGAGGTTGGCCTTGAGTAACTCTAAGACCTGATCTTTTTGGCGTAGGAGGTCTTTCAAGGAGGCGGAGGACACGGATTCGGGCAAGATGGTGGGAATCGATAGACGACGTCGGCCATACAATGCTTGGAATGGTGTCATGCTGATGGAGGAGTGAGTGGCGGTGTTATACCAGTATTCGACTAACGAAAGGAAGCGAAACCACAACCTTGGTTTGTCACCAGCGAAACAACGTAGGTAAGTTTCTAAGCATCGGTTCAAAACTTCACTTTGGTCGTCCGTTTCAGGGTGGTAAGGCGAGCCGAATTTTAACTTTGTACTTGTTAAGGAAACTACCAATTAAGGAAACTCATTCGTGTTAAGGAAACTTAATATTTCGTTTAAATAGTTATGAAAATTAGTATCTCGTGTAATTAATAGTTTCCTTTTGTGATTGCGCTTTCCCTTTGTATTTTAAGATTTGTGCGTGTATATATAGATCACCGTGTACGCAAGATAACATATACAATAAACTTATTCTTTTGAGAAATTATTATGGTATCAGAGCTCTAATTGTGGGTTTCTCTGGTTGAGCGAGACATAACTCTGTCTTCTTTGGTTGTGCGAGACACAATTCTGACTTCTTTGGTCGTGCGAGACACAACACTGCCAAGCCCCTACGCCCGCATCAGCCATGTCAAGACACTACACCAATCGCGCCATCCGCTCCACCCGTCCTTTTCTTCTTCTTCTTGTCTCCGCCACCGTCTGATTCTGCCGCTGCCGTTTGTACATCTGGTCTGTCGCTGCTGCTGGTCGCCTGCGTCGTGTCGGCCACTGCGTCGCCGTTTTGGAGGCTCGCTGACCCTCGCCGCCCTTATTGGAGCCGCTGCTCCTCGTCACTTCGCTCCTTGCTCCTCTGTTGCACATACACCGATGCACATCCACACCAAATCCGTCGTTGTTACCACTGGACACCATACCCGCCATTGCCACCGCTGCACATTAGATCTGATCCGCTGCGCGTCTGTCCCCGGAGACCCTGATCGGAGAGGCGCTAGTTCTGGATCCTGGCCACCGTTCTGCTTCGTCGCAAGTCGCAGCTGGTCTGCTGCGCCGCGCACACGCCTCAGCTGATCTGTCGGTCCCGTTGTTGTCTTTGGTCTCCACACCGTCTACGAGCTGCCTTGCCAGAGTTGTCCGTTGGTCCAACTGCCGTCAGCGCGAGTCCTCCCCTCAAGGCCGTCGACTTCTTCATAGCCGACTGAACTTGCTGGTTTATCAGCCGCACAACATAGCCGCACCACTATCCACTATTCGATGGAGAAAAGTGACGTCTCACAACCCATTTCTATAATTATTGATGGTTCAAACTACACACTTTGGTCCCAACGGATTAAAAGCTTTCTGATTGGTCAAAAACTCTAGCGAATCGTAACGGGAGGCAACCCTAAATCAGAAAAGGATGTCATGGAGACACAAGCCAAATTTCTTGACCGACTTGACGACTAGGACAGTAAGAATCATCATATCATCACCTGGTTCTGTAACACATCTATTCTCTCTATTCATATTCGGTTTGTTGATTTTGGGACGGCTAAAGAAATTTGGGATTTTTTGGCTATTAGATACAAAACATCTGGTTTGACATAGTATTATCAATTGTTCACCACTTTGAACAGTTTAAAAGAAGAAGCTGGTCACTCCATCAATGAATTTTTGGCACTCATTCAGCCAATCTGGAACCGGTTGCAACAAGCTGAGATTAGCAAAGACAACATTCATCTCATCCAAGTTCTCATGAAACTTCGTCTTGAATATGAATCAGTCCGAGCGACCCTCTTGCATCGTGATCCGGGGCCTTCTCTTGATGCGGCTGTGAAAGAAATTTTATTTGAAGAAACTCAGTTTGGCCTGGTTAACTCCACCCCTGCATCAGAGGTGGCCTTAACAACCACTCCATCATGGTCAAAGTATACCGTACCTTATTATAAAAACCGTAAAAGAACAGGTCATTCATTCGTTCATTGTCTTACAGTTGAATGTTGCTATTGCCATGAGCGCGGTTATATCCCGTCGAACTGTCCAACCCGACGACCTTGCTCTAAAAGCACATTCAAGTCTTCATCTACTGCTACAGCAAAGTCCTTCTGTTGTTGCTGCTGCCTCTGATGGGTCACACCCTTCTCCGATGTTTTCTATGAGTGATTTGGAGGCAATCATCAAACAGGTGATACCTTCTTACCACTGCCCTATCCGTCACCTCAGGTAACCATTGTTTCTTTGATTCAGGGTATTGTAATCACATGACACCAAATATGTCTCTTCTTTCTAATAGTAGCCCCTCATTTCATTCTTCAAGCATTCAAACTGCAAATGGAAGCTCCATGTCTGTTACCCATTCAAGAACAACATCCAACCCCAGTTTAACTCTCTTTGACACCCACTGTGTTCCTAACCTTACTCTAAGTTTGATTTTCATTGGTCAATTATATAGCAAGGGTTGACTATTTTATTTTTTCCTACTAGTTGTCAGGTACATGCATTCAGACGGGTCAAATTCTGGGAACAGGGATCAAAGTAGGACGATTATTTGAGCTCACGTCACTTAACATGTCTGTCGTCAAACAAATTTATGTGGCAGTTCCCACCCCCTCAGTCTATCAGTGGCACATTCGTCTTAGCCATACATCAGCCAGTAAACTCCATACTCTTGTTTTTCGGCGGGTCATCGGGTATTTCTAAATTTGAGTCTTTTGATTATGTGCATTTTTAGTTAGCAAAACAACCTGCTTCTTCCTTCAGTCATAGCGAGTCCATCAATAAGACTCCGTTTGGGTTAGTTCATTCTGATGTTTGGGATCCTGCACCTACTTCCACTGTGAATGGTTATCGATATTTTGTATTGTTCATCGATGATTATTTCGGATTCACTTTAATATATTTTCTAAAGCATCGATCTGAAATATCTCAAACATACATTGATTTCGCTAATATGATCAAAACTCAATTTGCACATACAATCAAAATTCTTCATACTAACAATACTTTAGAATACCGTGATTTTATGCTTCTTCAGTTTCTTAAACAAAGAAAGTACCATTGTTCGACGTTCCTGCCTGTATACCTCTCAACAAAATGGTCGAGCTGAAAGAAAACATCGACATATCCTAGATTCTGTCCGAGCCCAACTTATCTCTGCGTCTTGTCCTAAAAGGTTTTAGGGTAAAGCTGCTTTAAATTGTGTCTATACCATTAATCGACTACCTACACCAGTGTTACATGACATCTCTCCTTTTGGACGACTATATGGTACACCACCAAATTATTCTCATCTTAAGGTATTTGGTTGTGCATGTTTCTTTCTTCTTAACCCCCCTGAACATGCCAAACTCGAACCGCATGCTCGTTTGTGTTGTTTCCTCGGGTATGGAATTGAACATAAGGGCTATAGGTGTTGGGATCATCTTTCAAGGAGATTACGCATCTCCACACATGTCACTTTTTGGAAAATATCATGTTCTCTACCCTATCCAAGTTTGATAGTTCACTATCCTGTCCTTAACCGTTTTTCACTAACTCCTCTATCGAGCTTTTCCCATCTCCTGCTGCAGGTACACTAGATGAGCTCAATGATCGTGATCTCGTTCCTGCACCCGTCATCGAAGAATCCGTCCCCTCTTATATTCATGTTCCCGCTTCTGTCCCACCTCGTCGGTCTAAACGGGTAACTGAACCTCCCCCTTACCTCAAAGATTATCATTATTTTTTTGATATTTCTTCTTTACATGAGCCCCTTCTATCGAGAGGCTAGTTCTGACCCCTTGTAGCAACAAGCAATGTCAGAAGAACTGAGTGCACTAGAGAAGATTCATACTTGGGACTTAGTGGAGCTACCCTTTGGCAAGACTCCGATTGGATGCAAGTGGATTCACAAGATAAAAACTCGTTTTGATGGCTCTATTGAGCGGTATAAGGCTTGTCTGGTTGCTAAAGGCTACACATAAGAATATGACATTAACTATGAAGAAATGTTTGCCACTGTAGCTCGTCTGACCTCTGTTCGAAGTTTACTTGTTGTAGCAGCTGTTCGACATTGGCTTTTGTTTCAAATGGATGTTAAAAATGCATTTCTAAACGGTGATCTTGCAGAAGAGGTTTATATGTGTCCACCTCCTGGCTATTCTCATTCTCCAAAACAAGTTTGCATTCTTCGTCGCGCATTATATGGGCTTAAACAAGCTCCCTGTGCCTGGTATGCCAAGTTAAGTTCCATTATTACATAGTTTGGCTTTCAGTTGAGTCCTCATGATTCTGCATTGTTTACCCGACGAACTGACAAAGGCATGTTTCTTCTCCTACTTTATGTTGATGACATGATCATCACCGGGGACGACTCAACTGGGATTTCTGATTTGCAGCAATATCTCAAAAGTCACTTTGAGATGAAAGACTTGGGTAATTTGAGCTACTTTCTTGGTCTTGAAGTCAATTCTACTTCTGATGGATACTATCTTTCACAAGCAAAATATGCCTTTGATTTGATCTTGTTGTTCTGTCATCACCGATACTGATATTGCATCCACCCTATTAGACACGAATTTCAAGCTGACTCCGTCAGATGGTACATTTTTTTCAGATCCTACCGTATATCGTCAACTTGTGGGGAGTTTGGTTTATCTTACTGTTAGTCGTCCGGACATTGCTTACGTTGTTCATGTTGTCAATCAATTCATGTCGGCCCCCCGTACTGCTCACTTCACTGTTGTTCTCCGCATCATTCGATACGTGAAAGGTACTCTATTTCATGGCCTCCACTTCTTTGCCAACTCTCCTTTGGTATTATCGGGTTACTCCGATATAGATTGGGCTGGTGATCCTACCGACTAGCGTTCTACTACTGGTTATTGTTTTTCCTTAGGCAACTCATTAATATCCTGGCAAAGCAAGAAACAAACACTAACATCTCGCTCTAGAACAGAATCTAAGTATCATGCTCTTGCTGAAGCTACATTTGAATTACTTTGGCTTTGATGGTTACTTGAAGATATGTGAGTTACACATGCTTCTGCTATCATTCTGCATTGTGATAATCAAAATGCGATCCAAATTGCGCATAATGATGTTTTTCATGTGAGAACAAAACATATTGAGAATGATTGTCACATCATCCGTCAGCATCTAGTTCGGGGCACTCTTCAACTCTCATATGTTTCCTCCTCCAATCAGATGGCTGATATCTTTACCAAAGCTCATCTTCCGGGTCACTTGATCATGCCTTGGTTGACAAACTCAAGTTGATTTCTACGAATCCACCTTGAGTTTGAACGAGGGTGTTAAGGAAACTACCAGTTAAGGAAACTCGTTCATGCTAAGGAGACTCGTTCGTGCTAAGGAAACTCAATATTACGTTTAAACAGTTATGAAAATTAGTATCTCATGTAATTAGTAGTTTCCTTTTGTAATTGCATTTTCCCTTTGTATTCTAAGACTTGTGCGTGTATATATAGATCACCATGTACACAAGATAATATATACAATAAACTTATTCTCTTTAGAAATTATCAGTACCCAAGTGTCGGAAGAGCTCTCGCCAAAAACGTGTTGTGAAAACCTTGTCTTGGTCACTAACGATTTGACTTATTGGGAACACCGTGAAGGCGAAAAATCTCGGCAATACAGATGGAAGCCATATCCAAAGCAGAGAAACGAGTTGGCAAGCCCAGAAAGTGAGCGTAATTGGAAAGACGATCTATGATGACCCAGATGGCGGTCCTGCCATGGGAGGATGACAACCCCGTGATGAAGTCCATTGTCAAGTCCTCCCAAAGGTTTTCTGGGATGGGTAAGGGCTGGAGCTGGTTGTAAGGTCGATGAGTGGAGTACTTATTTTGAAGACATGTGGTGCATTTGCTAATGAAGTCTTCGATGTCTTTTAGGAGACCCAACCAGTAGAAGGAGGCAGCCAAACATGATGCAAATGGGCGGACCCCTGAATGACCGGCGGTGGGTGAGGCATGGTACTCCCATGGGATGGATGGCCGGAGCGAAGATCCAATAGGTATGTAAATTCGATTTTTGTAGAATAGTGACCCCTGCTTATATTCAAACACATGCGGCCTGGTTGGAGATGCTAAGCACTTGCGAATCAAATTTTGCCCTTCTGTGGTGGTTTAGTAAAACTTCGGAAGATCATCCAGGAATGGCGTGGAGATGGAGGAAGACGAGTCCGGTCGGCGGGACAACGCGTCTGCAAAAGTGTTTTCCCATCCTAGCGTGTAGAAGATTTCATAGTCGAAGCTGAGTAACTTGGTAAGCCATTTCTGCTGCTCTTGAGGCTCTTCTGATCTGTGTAAATGTGGAATTTGCGTCCCAACAGGTATTGACGCCATTTCTTAATTGATTCGGTAATTGCATACATCTCATGGGTATAGGCGGAAGAGAGTTGCATCCGGGGACAAAACATTTTGCTGAAGAATGCGAGAGGAAGCTTGTTTTGCGAGAGCACCACACCCACAGCAGATCCAGAGGCATCCGTGGTGATATGAAAGATCTCATTAAAGTTAGGTAGTTGAAGTGTAAGGAGTGTAAGCATAGCCCGTTTGAGAGCTATAAAGGCGTTAGAGGCCAGTGTATCCCATGTAAAACTGTTCTACTTAAGGAGGTCGGGCTGGCAACCGAAGCGCAATCACGAACGAACCTTCAGTAGTAGCCCGCGAGACCCAGGAATCCTCGCGGAGCCGTGAGTGTGTGAGGCCTAGGAATCCTCTCAGAGCCGTGAGTGTGCGAGGTTCGAGCGATGATTGAATAGCCTCCAATTTCGCTGGGTCGGCCATAGCATTGACAGTCGAGAGTATGTGTCCGAGGTACTCCACCGTAGGAACCGCGAAAGCACATTTAGAAAATTTAGCATAGAGTTTTTTAGTGTGCAATAATTGAAAACGGACCTTAGGCGGTGCAGATGGCTCTCCCAGGTTCTGCTGTATATCGTAATGTCATCAAAAAACACCAAAACAAATTTCCTCAAGCAAGGCCTGAATTGATAATTCATAGTGGCCTGGAAGGTCGACAAAGCATTCGAAAGGCCGAAAGGCAAGACAAGAAATTCGTAGTGCCCATCGACTGTTTGGAAGGTCGTTTTGAATGCGTCTGTTGAGGCCACACGAATATGAAAATACCTCGAATGTAGGTCAAGTTTAGTAAAAATAGTAGAGCCACTGAGTTCGTTCAACAATTTATCAACATCTAAGATGGGAAAACTATCACAGACTGTAATGGCGTTTAGTGCCCGGTAGTCAATGCAAAACCCTTTTTTTACTAGGATAACCGGTGAGGAGAATGGGCTCGTACTCGGTGTAATGATCCCCTATTGTAACATATAAAAAATTATAGATGCCATAACGTCCTTTTGGGAGTGAGGGTAACGGTAGGGTCGTATGTATTGGGGTGGAGTCGGGTAGAAGGTGGATATAGTGATTATGGCGTCGGTCTGGTGGTAGTGATTGAGGTAGTTGAAAGATATGGGCGAACTCCGTGAGGAGGGAATAGAGGTCAGGAGGAAATTGGGAATGTGGTACTGGGAGGGGTAAATCTAGTATGGTTAATAGGGTGTTGGTAGGAAGTGTTGTAGGCAGGATCATAAAGGCATGGAAATAAGGGATTAATTGGGTTTTGTGTAGGTAGTTAAGTTGGGAAAAGGAAGTTGGTAAGGGTAGGTTGTGGTCTCCTGTTAGGGTGATAAGTCGACCATGGTGGTAGAATTGCATGTGGGGAATGGTATAATCTGAAAGGAACTGTCCAATAGATTTAAGCCAATCAAACCCTAGGACAATGTTAGCCCTGAAAGGCCATTACGTAGAAATCAACAGTGAAGTTATAAGTCTGGATGGTGATAGGTATGTTGTGGCACAATCTTGAACAAGGAATATAAGGCTCCCACTAGAACATTTTCGGCCTTTAATAGAGGTTTTAAAACCCCTATTAAATAGAGTGTTATTAAATGTCATTTGAAAATGTGTCATGTTATAATTTTTAATACATGTATCACATAGAAGTTTTTTAAAACTCATATCAATTAGGTGTTATTTAATAACACACCCTTTAATAAGGGTTTAAAAACCTCTATTAAATACCCAAATTGTTCTAATGTCCATTACCGACTAGGACATAAAAAGTGGGGAATTAGATGTATCGGTAGGTGGAGGTGTGTAGCTAGGCGGGGTTGGATGATATTGTGTGAGCTCCCGTTGTCCACCAAAATCGAAACAGTGAGATCACTAGTCGTACCACGGAGGCATAGGGTTTGGGGGTTGAGGGAACCGGTGAGGGTTGTTGGGGAGAGGTGAACTGTGTTGGTATCGGTTGGGGGTTGAGGTATAGGTGCCAGTAGGGTAGGGGATGGTGTAGGTGGGGTAGGGTTGGGTTGGAAATGAAAAAATCAACTTTGGAGGTCTAGCGCAATGGCGATTTCGTGGCACGCAAGCGACAACACCAGGACACACAGGGGACAACATCAAGACTCCAAGGGCTCAAAAACACACAATGAAACAATGGCGCATGCATGCCACTATGGCTTAAGACACACGACGCCCGGACAGTAAGTGATAGAGTTAATCTCGCGGAAATTAAAATTAAAGTTCTAATTTAGGTTAAATTGTAATTTAAGGTTTCTAATTGTTATTAGAAAGTATAAATAGGATTAGGTCATGGTAAACATGGAGGAAACTACCGGTCGGGGTGGGTTGAGGTGGTGGGGGGTTATCCAAAAACAGTTGAAACTGTTTAGGTTTGCTCTTATGCCCCGGGGAAAATCTATCATCACAGTTGAAACAAAGCCCTTTTGCTCGTCGATATTGCATCTCAGCCCGGGAAAGGCGACGTATCGGAAATGTAGGTGACGCCGAAGTAGGTGTTGTAACTGTAGATTGTGGAGGGGGCAGATGACGAGGTTTGGGCCGATAATTCACATCATTAAACTTATCGTCAAACAGTTTGGCCAACTCGATTGCATCGGCTAGGATCTGGGGTTTGAGGATAACCAAATCTCTCTGGTACTCCTTAAGGCTTGATATAAAACAAGAGAGATCGAACTCTGCCGGTAGACTGACAATGCAGTTGCTGAGTTTTTCGTACTCAGCTATGTAGTCGGCGAGGGTGCCAGTGTGCTTGAGTTTGAAGAACGCTACCTGGTGATTTTCAAACGTTGATGGTCCGAAACGTAGTTCCAGGGCTTGAGTGAATGCGTCCCATGTGGTGAGTTTGTTATTGGTTAATCAACAACTCCGAATAAATCCACTATATGAATAAAGAGTACAAGATATCTCAATCGCTTGAGATTCACTAACAATGGAGTAATACAAAATTATCTCTTCCAAGAACTTAGATGATCACACTAAGAACGAAGAAAAACTACCCCAATTGTATCAAACCCTTGCACCTCTTTTCTTGAACACCAAGAAATCACCAAAGACTTCACCGCGAGTCTTTAGATTCAAGATCTTGATGTACCCTTTCTTGATCACCAAGAAACCACCAAAGACTTCACCGCGAGTCTTTAGATTCAAGATCTTGATGTACCCTTTCTTGATCACCAAGAAACCACCAAAGACTTCACCGCGAGTCTTTAGATTCAAGATCTTGATGTACCTTCAATGTAGAGAGAAGAAAACTAGAGAGATTGCACACTTCAACTCGAGTGCGCACACCAATCGGTCACCCAGTCTCACTCTCAAAGTCGACTTTCCAATGCTTGTATATCTCTCTACCAAAATCCTATTCCAACTCCAATTCTCTTTCCTATTTTCTCTCTCCAAGATTCCTATTCCAACTCTAATTCGTTTCATGTGTTGGACTTTCTATTTTTTGTGTGTGTGTGGCCCACACAAAAACCAACAATCTCCCCCTCCAACACATGGGGAGATCTCAATCATATTTGATGCTCAATAGCAACTCAGCCCCACCAACTTGGTGCAGGACTGATGCTTCTCACGAGTCACCACCTTCGTCAACATATCACCTGAATTCTTATCAGTGTGAATCTGAACTTTCTGGAAGCTCTCCGGCTCCCCCTCTTCGATAATCGTAACATAATTAGAACTGGGGTACCTAGTAGAAGGAAGCAACCTTCTCTCAGACCGTCTAAGTGAAGGTTCAACTAAAGCTTGTTGGTGGAGGAGTTTGCTCCCCTGCTCAAGCATCATCAACTGGTTCTGCACATCAACCCCATCTTCTTCAAATGAGTCTCCTCATGTGTGGCATCGCAATGGAAGAAGACTCCAATCCGAAACATCATCATCATCAACTATGATTTTCTTTGATGTCTTCAAATCTACTATGGTCTCATATTCATGAAAGGCCACATCCCCCTGACCTCGACAATCTTTTTCTTCTCTGGATCCCATAACCTATAACCAAACTCGCATCTCCAAATCCCAAGAGGATACACTTGGAACAGCTTCTATCATCAAGTTTCTGTCTCTGCTCCTTAGGCACATGCATAAATGCCTTGCATCCAAACACCTTCAAGTGAGAGTAAGTAACATCTTTCCTAGACCAAACTCTCTCTGAACATCAAACTCCAATGGTCTTTGAAGGAGAGCGATTCATCAAGTAGCAAGCGATCTTGAGAGCCTCACCCCAAAACGACTTGGGCAACTTAGCCATTTTTAACATACATCGACTTTATCAAGGATGGTTATGTTTGTTCTTTCAGCAACACCATTATGTTGAGGAGTACCCGGAACAGTCTTCTCATGTCTGATTCCATGTTCTCGAGCAATAATTCTCGAACTCCTTTGAAGTGTATTCTCCCCGTTATCACTACGAAGACACTTCAAAGATACGCCTTTTCTCGTTCCACCATCATATGAAACTTCTTGAGATACTCAAGAACCCGACATTTTGTTCTCAACACAAACACCCAAACCTTCCGTGAAGCATCATCAATAAAAGTAACAAAGTATCGCCACCTCCCATAGTTTCCACATCAATGGGACCACAAACATCGAGTATACTAACTCAAGTAAATTTCTTTTTCTTTCGAGATGATGAAGAAAAAGAAACTCTACGTTGCTTACCGAATAAGCAATCATCACAAGTGTTCAAATATTTACCTTTGGCAAAGGGAATGTGAGACTTCTTTGCCAACACCGCAACCCTTTCTCACTCAAGTGACCTAGCCGCCTATGCCACGGATCTGGTGAAGAATCATCTTCAATTGCGTTCGAGTCACCTCGACGGTATTCAATTGAGTCTTGTAAAGTGTATAGCTCAATTTTCCTCTAGCAACAACAATTGAGCCTTTGGTGAGTTTCCACTCCTTGCCCCCAAAGATGCTTTGTAGTAACCATCTAGGTCCAAAGCATAAGTAGAAATCAAATTCGACGCGATCCGAACATGTCGCACATCTTTCAGATTACCGTGCAACCCATATTTGTCTGCACAAAGACATCTCCAATGCCAACTATATCTGCAAAATGTTGTTCCCCATCTTTGCCTTGCCAAAATTCCCCGCTCGATAAACGAGAGAAAAATCCTTCCTCGGAGTAGCATGGAAGGATGTCATGCGAATCGCAACCCATTCACTATCTCAGTATTAGTGACATGACCTTGATCCTCAACTAAAGAAAACACAACCAAGTCTTCAATTGCATCTGATATAGCAGCCGTAGTATTCCGATCATTCGCTTTATTTTGATTTTTCTCATCATTCTGTTCTCTTTTCCACACTCTACAATTTTTCTTTATGTGTCCTTCCTTGCCACAATGATAACAAGAGAATTTTCCTTTTCCTTGAGACTTGCCTCTAGATTTACTCCGCCCCCTCGGACCTCTAAACTGACTTCTGCCTCTATGTTCTGCGGTAGTAACAAGAGCTTGTGAAGTTTCAATGCCTTTATCCTTTCTCCTAGTCTCCTCGTCAAAGAGACTATCCCGCACTATGGATGAAGATAAGACACCGCCCTTTGGAGTAGAATTACTTAGAGACACCACCAAGGTTTCCCAGAAATTTCTCGGCAACGAGCTCAAGAGTAAAAGTGCTTGTAACTCATCCTCAAGCACAATCTTCATAGCACTTAATTGATTGATCAATGCTTCAAATCATTCAAGTGCTCTATCATCGACCGCCCATCTTTGTACTTCATATTAACAAGCCTTCTAATTAGAGAAGCCTTGTTCGAGCCCCTTCCTCTCACACATATTCTCGCAATTTTCTCCACAACTCCCGTGCATCAACCTCTTTGCTTGACATGGTGATAAATACGAGATCGATCCACTTTCGAATAGTCCCAGCAATAGCTTTTCTGCAACTTCCTCCAATTAACATCGATATTTTCTCTCGCTTGTTTTGTCCAAATTCAATTGGATCAAATAAATCCTTGCAATAAAGATGATCTTCCATCATCGGTTGCCAAATTGAATAATTCGTAGCCGTCAACTTGACCATATTGCTTGATTTATCATCATCATCCACCATCTTGATTCCCACAAAGATTCTCGAACACGAACCAACCGCGCTCGATACCACTTGTTGGGGTTAATCAACAAGAAAGTAACCCCTTTAACTCGAGAAACAGATGAATAAAATCAACTAAGCCACGAACAATGCACCAAATCAATCACACCACAAAGAACACAAGATTTAACGTGGAAAACCCTCCAAATCAGAGGAAAAAAACCACGGGTCAAACTCCGAATAAATCCACTATATGAATAAAGAGTACAAGATATCTCAATCGCTTGAGATTCACTAACAATGGAGTAATACAAAATTATCTCTTCCAAGAACTTAGATGATCACACTAAGAACGAAGAAAAACTACCCCAATTGTATCAAACCCTTGCACCTCTTTTCTTGAACACCAAGAAATCACCAAAGACTTCACCGCGAGTCTTTAGATTCAAGATCTTGATGTACCCTTTCTTGATCACCAAGAAACCACCAAAGACTTCACCGCGAGTCTTTAGATTCAAGATCTTGATGTACCCTTTCTTGATCACCAAGAAACCACCAAAGACTTCACCGCGAGTCTTTAGATTCAAGATCTTGATGTACCTTCAATGTAGAGAGAAGAAAACTAGAGAGATTGCACACTTCAACTCGAGTGCGCACACCAATCGGTCACCCAGTCTCACTCTCAAAGTCGACTTTCCAATGCTTGTATATCTCTCTACCAAAATCCTATTCCAACTCCAATTCTCTTTCCTATTTTCTCTCTCCAAGATTCCTATTCCAACTCTAATTCGTTTCATGTGTTGGACTTTCTATTTTTTGTGTGTGTGTGGCCCACACAAAAACCAACAATCCATATGAACCAACTTAAAGCCTCGCCTTGCATAAAAAATGCCGTCATGGACAGACGCTGGTCGTGGTGTATCTGGTACAGTTGAAAGTACTGTTCAGCTGTGAAGATCCAATCGAGGGGTTGGAACCATCAAAGGGAAGTAGAATGACCTTCGGGGGTTTGAGGGGAAAATTGCTGTTAGGGTTATTGGTATGTGGTTGGTTTTAGGGGTTAGATGTGCTGCCGAAGGCCAGATATGGTCTGGAGGCGAAGTTGGAAGGCCCGAGACTGGCTGTTGGTGGTCTGATGAGGGGCGGGTTTGTTGGGGTTTAGAGGATGGATTGAGATGTCGCCGATGACTGGGGCCGTGGTGGCTGAGTGGGTGGGTTATCCACCTTGTCGCGAATTTCTATGATAGCAGTGGACATGGATTCATATTTCTAGTCCATTGCTTGAAGAATTTGCATTTGCGCCTGTAGTTGGTCGCGGAGTGCCGTAATGGCATCTTCCAGTAGTGGGGTGGCCGGAGCAGACGGCTGAGCCAAAGGGCGAGGACCCATAGTTCAAGAATGAAAGCCCCCGTTGTTAGGCACTTCCAAGTTCTCGAAGGAGGAAGTAGAGAGAGAGAGACTATATGATAAAGTTCAAATAAATTTCTTGTCATTTTATCACTATAGTAAATGTTGTAAATTAAGTTGTAAGCCATGTAGAACTTAAGTTGGACTTGCTAGAGACTTAAGTATAGAATACATAAACTAAGAACTACTAGAACAAATAGAGAAGAGAAGACAAGAGAGAAGAGAGCTAGAGATGGAAATGTAGAGATTTCATTCATACATTGGTGTGTTCTTTACAAGTGAAGGAACCCCCTTATATAGGCCCTTAGTCATGATGAAAGTAAGTATTTGCACAAAGTGTGCAAGTTACACCAAAGTCTCATGTCATAAGAGATTACAAGTTACATGACAATACATGGACATTTGATTATACATTGGAGTTGAATACAAGTTATGTAGAGTGTACAAGTTACATTGAATGTAGAAGTCATGCTTGATGTTACAATTCAATGTGAGAGCCATGCTTGACAATGTGATCATTCATAAGCTTGGTTAAAGGGTCATCCAATTTACAACACTCCCCCTTGGATGACACTTGCTAAGATAATATGTCTCATTAAAACCTGTATTAAAAAAACCCTATGGGAAAAAATCTAGTATAGGAAAAAGAGTACAATGTTATCGTCAATCTTGATTTGTAGTATAATATTGTTGATTGCCTCATTAAAAATCTTGCTAGGAAAACCCAGTGGGATAAAACCATAGCTAAGGAAAAGAGTGCAACACATTGATACACTTTGAGATAATATATATGCCTCATTAAAACCTTTACTAGAAAAAACATGTAGAGAAAAATCTAGTATAAGAAAAAGAGTACATTGCTCTCATAAATTCTTTTATATGGAGTATAATAATGTTAGGATTGCTTCATTAAAAACCTTGCTAGGAAAACCCAATGAGATAAAACCATAGTGAAAGGAAAATAGTGCAATACACTAATCAATTTAGATAAAAAGTTTTAATATTGTTAGAATTGCCTCATTAAAAACCTTTGCAAAGAAAACTCAGTGGGATAAAATCATAGCAAAGGGAAAAAGAGTGCAATACACTAACCAATAACTCATTTTGATTCTCCCCCTCACGTTCACATGGGTGAGACATCTTGTGCATTTTGTTGCACATGGACATCGTTTTCTATATGAACCATTTAATGTTGAAGCATATGATTGTCACTCTTTTGTATATAGTACTTGCATCAAGTAAATGATTCATAACTTGTTGCTACTAAATGATCCTTTGAACTTCGAGTTCATATTAATTTATATATGGATCATAATACAACAAATTTAATGCAATTTGATGTGTTTCAAGCAATTTCACGCAATTCCTTTGAATTGGCTTATATTTCCCCATAATGATGAGAAAACTGCTTCATCAAAGTGACAATTAGCGAAACTTGCTATAAATAATTTCCATATTGGGGGATCCAAGACATCTTATAATATGATTAATGGAGAGTTAAATCAATATACGTCTCCTATTGATTTGCCTTGAGATAATCTCCAACTGATAAAAAAAATCCGGTTCGATAAAGGATGTTCGTGCAAATTTATGATATTTTTACATTATTGATGATTATGGATAATCAAATAGATCTTTCCACATTATGAATGTCATTTGATTTATGACGACATTCGTTTTAATGTGCCTTATATATTTCAGAAGTTAAAGCCGAGAATATTATACTCAGATTAAATCATATTCATGTAGATAAATTTTCTATTATCTGAGTAAACTTCTTCTGAGCAAGATATTAACAATAAAATTATTGTACCATATATTGCCTGAACATTAGCCTCCGCTAAGTTTGAATTTGAGAAATATTCACTTTTATATTATAATGTACATGCATGTAGCACGATACACAAGACATAAACTCATCGCCCATATTTAGGTCACAATTTAAACTCATATCGACGTGCCTGTTTTATCGAGTCATTTTCAATGATAAAATTCATAATATTTTACCTTTGATTTTGAATGCATGGTAAAGGTTACAAAAATATTCGGGTATATATATGACAATATTTAGGTAAAACAGCCTTTCATATATGACAAAAATGTCACAATTATGAGCGCTTATTGTCAATAATTATTTGCCATTTGTAGCGATGCACCACTTTCGTTCCAATTTTTGTTGGAATTGTCAATACGACATTTACCTGATATTTTCACCTTTTCCACGTCCATAAATTTATTATTACGATCATGATCATTATATACAACATATGCTTCTTAATTTGAAGCTGAACTAATTGGATGGGAGTGATATTATATTTATAATATCTCATTATTTTACTCAACTACCATGAGACGAGAAATCAATCCTTAATATTTATTCGATTGATGTGCGCACTCGATATTTGTTCAACGATAAATTGAGGTGGGCCACATGACCTTATTTTTATTGTCTCATCAGTCATATTTCCACGTAGCCTCAACATAGAGGTAATTAAAATTGCGGAATTATAATTAATATTTAACTGATTAAATTTTGTAGCTTGAGACTCAACCGCTTATTTTGAGCTTCTGGAGTATTAAATTTTTTGGTATTTATATATTTATAACTCCATAGGGTGAAAAGATATATGGCATATTCACTTTTCAAATCTCTTAAGAGATATTAGCAAATGATTGTGTACAACATACAGCCTTGCATAGATGCAAGCTTTATTCATAACTTGTAATATCTAATTGTCATGACAAATAATTCTTGTCGGTAATATAATAAGGCAACAAATTCAACTATGGTTGACTAATATTTTGAAAGTAAATATAATATAAAATAATTTTCTCTTTTTATGTAAAAAACATAACATATGATTCACAACTTGATTCATTATTAAACAAAATGTACTATTCGTATGAGGTGGTGGGACAACCTCCAGGTTAGGTGGCGAGACATAGTCTACTTAATACCATGCCTCCTCGACGGGATAACCCGTCTCCCTTTCAATGTTTAGCTTTACCAGGGACAAGGCTTACCCACTATCAACTCAAACTTATAGCATTATTTGTATTATAAAATCAAGAATATAACAATAAATAATAATTTGTAGTTTTAAGAGAAAAAATTATGCCACACATTGACTTTTGATTTCTGATGTAGAAGATCATATAAGACGCGACTACAGAGCATACTTTCACAATCGGTGACGTTATAATGCATATTATATGAATAAAGTATGCATATAGAAGTGATGCATGTAATAAAAGGAAGCAACCATAGTAATATATAAATAAATTGAACTTATTTAAATAACAAAAGTTATACCTTCCTAGCTTTGTCTCCTTAACAAGCCTTCTTGAACTTCAAGATCTCCTTAATGTTAGAGCAAGCTCGTGCTGATAACGTGTTGTAAACTAAGTTGTAAACCAACTAGAACTTAAGTTGGACTTACGAGAGACTTAAGTATAGAAGACATAAACTAAGAACTACTAGAACAAATAGAGAAGAGGAGACAATAGAGAAGATAGCTAGAGATGGAAATGTAGAGATTTCATTCATACATTGGTGTGTTCTTTACAAGTGAAGGGACCCACTTATATAGGCCCTTAGTCATGATGAAAGTAAGTATTTGCACAAAGTGTGCAAGTTACACCTAAGTCTCATGTCATACAAGATTACAAGTTACATGACAATACATGGACATTTGATTATACATTGGAGTTGAATACAAGTTATGTAGAGTGTACAAGTTACATTCAATGTAGAAGTCATGCTTGATGTTACAATTCAATGTGAGATCCATGCTCAATGTGATCATTCATAAGCTTGGTTAAAGGGTTATCCAATTTATAACAGTAAACACTTTATATAGTGTGTTACATTAGGGTACCCTCTTGGGTTTAAGGCAGTGACGTATGATCGGCTTTGGTACACTTTTAATTGAAAACATAATCTCTAGTCCAAGTGGGCTTAGTGGTTGCTCGTTTGGGTCTGAAGGGCAATTGGGCCTGTGAGGCAATGGGATCGACGCTGCTGGGCTAGCTGGGTGTACCGAATCAATCGTATAATAATATTAGCAAATATATTTTCTGAAAGTAACATATACCAAATAATCAAACAACCCTATTTCAAAAAAATGAATAAAAAGGCCCAAGTAATGATATTCTCCCTTAACAATTTTGACTTCTTTTTGGAACAATTAATTGATGACGTTGATTTCATTAAGAATGAGGCATGCACGATTGACTCTCAATCTAAATATTTGAAGGTACATAAGATCGAAGTATATATTAATCTATAATCGTTTTTCTCCTCGCTATATGCCAAGCAAACTCAACTTTCTAATGTCTTGCTAGTTAGGTTAAGGCAAGTGGCTGAATAGGGATGCAAGCCGGGTGCAAACTTCTCATGGGGAATGGAGAATTCTCACGACGAGGATGAGTACGGAGAATTTAAATGAGGATGAAGGTAGGGATGGGGAAAAACACCCACTTGAGTACGGGTTTGGAGATGAAAAGAAAGTATATCTGCGAAGAACTTCATAAGGAACCCCATTAGTAATCCTCATAGGGATCCTAATTGGTGATCCTTTATATATATATATATATATATATATATATATATAGTAGTTTTGTGAACGTGCTATGCACGTTTGAGCTCACTCGTTGCACTCGCGGAAAAATTGATTCTAACACTTCTTTTATCATAGAAATTGATAGTGTCGATATATATTAAAAAGAATGGTAGAAGATTGTATTTTACTCTAGATTTTTAAAAATGTCTCTCATTTGTCTATTTTACAAAATGAAAAAGAAACACATAAACAAGAATATAAGAATCATTTGACCAAAAAGTAAGAAAAAACATATGTAAAAATCAATGTGTTATAACTAATGATCTCCAAAGGTAAGATAAAGAAAAAAATACAATACTCCCGACCACAACATATACAACTTAAGCTACCAAAACCTGATTAAGTCGTAAGTGGTGTGGTGGGAAGATTCACAATCTCATTGATTTTTTATGTCTTCATATATTTTATATTAATGATTTACAGTGGAACCTCTCTCTTCCTTTTCATGGTGATTGGTGAATAACTTTCAATGTCATGCCCCATTATGTACTTACACTTCAAAACTGAAAACTTAACCTACAAAAAATGAGAAGTGTTGATTGCTACATGTAACACACAAACCAGTACACTCAATAACAAGAAATGAAGAATGCCTAGTTGAAAGAAACAATTTGCAAAACAAATCCAAACACAATTGAACTATTAGCCACACAACAAAACATCAAATATGTAACCCCTTATGTAGGCGCTAGGAATAAGTCAAGCAACAATCTAAATTCCAGAACAACAAAATAACCCAAAAATAATAATTAGGCACTACGATATGGTATACGATCAATGAGTTCATTTTATAGATAGTCATCCCAACTCTATAATTTATAACGTTTTGGTAACTAAGTTTAAGTTTGCATCCAATAAATCATTAAACTTTGTTAATTATTTCATTAAAGTCACTTTGGTTATAATTTAGTAATTAATTATTAAACAAATCTACCCTTTGTGTTGGAAGAGAATGAAGAGAGATGGGTTTGGATTGGTTGCTGAAGGAGAGGAGGGATAAAAGAGGCAGCAGTACGGGGTATGAGCGTTGTATGGATAAGATTGAAGAGGGGATGGAAGTGGCATGTGTGTTGGTTTGGGGTGGGGATGCAGCTTCAACACCAAGAGCAAAAGCACATCTCTGCCACCACTACCACCCAAAGCACATCTTTGTCCCTCCCTGCAGCCCTTACCTCATCTCTGCCATTTACCACCGCAAAGCTGCTAATACCCCATATCTAATTTCTTTTCTCCTTCAACAACCAATCTAAACCCAACACTTTCTACTATTTTTCAATACAAAAGGTAGATTTGACCAATAATTTAATTAATTTTCTAAATTATAACAAAAGTGACTTTAATGAAATAATTAACAAATTAAGTTTGGTGATTTATTTGGTACAAACTTAAGTTTAGTTACTAAAATATTACAAATTATAGAGTTGGATGATCATCTATCAAATTACCCTATTACCCAAATTATTATTGGCACACACGAAAAAAATCCATTCATTGACAAACATCAAAATCCTTACGAATATAACATGTTTTTACTTCTGATCGTGGTCGCAAGTATAACGGATCGCTTGTAGTAATATTGTAACTAACTTACGTTGACTATGGATATTGTCCTTAAAGATAGGTGTATGCACTCACTACGTACCTAGCTAAAATTACTCTATTGCTAAGAAAACCCCTTTTCGTTAGTCTTATAACTAAACTAATCTATACTAACAAATCAATGTATATAACTTTAACTCTTATATGAAAACTATCTTAGTTCACAACTTCATCTAAGTTATATTTTTCTCACTTTATCATCTTTATTATGTGTGTGTGCAATGCCTAATTAGAATTGACGTATTTCTTTCAAATCCACTTTAACCTATTGTCGTGAAGGAAAAGATTCTAATGTGCAAACTATAACTCCACCTATCGGTATGAATAACGTAAGCTCCAATTTGCTTGAATGTCTCAAATCTTTAGATTCATAACCAATTAAGTTTACTATTTGTGCTTTCTTGATCAACAACTATCGCTTGATGTTATGTATTTTACGATTGTATCGTCCATATCCGGCTTAAAAGCTTCAATGGTCATGATAAATTCTAAAACTTAATATCAACAAACACGTGATCAAGATGTCAGTAGCATTGCGCTCAGAATCAATACGAATTCTAACTATTGCACTTTTATATTTCTACTCGATTCATTTTTAAAACATAACATTCATACCATAGGATCCATTGATCCCTAAGATTAATAAACTACTTACACTTAATTGAAACAAACATGCACATTGTGATATTCATTGAAATAAGAGATATAATGAAATAACTTCAATTAAATCAATAAATACAGTAACCGAATCACCACACGTGAGTCTTTAATGTATTCTCTCCACAAATCATCTTAATACTCAAGAATAAAGTAAACATACGCTAAACTATGCTAATGGTGGCTAATCTATTGTAAGTTATGTATTTACCACGTTCTCCTATCTATCTATACTCTATTTATACTCCCTAATCACGTTTAAAAACAATTAGAAACCCTACTTAACAATTTAACACGAGATAAAACTCTACTTTCTATTTTCTTCTCTTCTCGGCACTGTCACTTAAGTCTCGGCGTTGTTTGTACGCTCCCATAGTGTCGTCACTGCACCGAGCATCCTGTGTGCAATTTCTCTCTTCAGTGGTCCAACGCTATCTCTTTGGCTCTCTGACGTCATCCCTTGACCTCCACGATGTTGCCACTTTACCGGTCATCCTTAGTCTCTTTTCTTTCCTTGCTTGCTTTCCCATGCCGTGCCTTTCTTTCCTACGCTGTGGCGGCCCCCAATCCCGAGGTCACTAACGTCCTTTGCTACATCATGACTACTTGATATGTGTGTTAAACTCATTTCATTAATCAGTTTAGTAAGACAGTTAGATCATTTTTATAGCATTAAAAATAGTGGAAGTCTTAAATTTAAAGCAAGTAAAACAATTAAATTTATCATCATATAAAACATCATTACAAGAGCAACACCTATTATGGAAAACCCGGGGAAAGTACTCTGTATATAGGTGACAATACGAAGCAGTAATATATACAAGTACAG
The DNA here is from genome assembly GCA_039657365.1 of Stephania yunnanensis. Taxonomy (NCBI): domain Eukaryota; kingdom Viridiplantae; phylum Streptophyta; class Magnoliopsida; order Ranunculales; family Menispermaceae; genus Stephania; species Stephania yunnanensis. Next base: position 43,916,093 of record CM077586.1, on the reverse strand, counting down.
TGTCTATCCAGTCTCCCATTTCCCAAAAGTAAAGCAAAATATCAAAATCACACGTACTAGTAGGTCCTCGACCGCGGGCAGTGAGATAAAGTCGCCCAAAATCCCCTTGCCCCTACTAGCACTGGGATCTGCACTCGGCCATCACAAAAAGCCAGATGGAGAGTACAGTTAATAAGATTCCAATGAATTACACCTAGCATTTATAAGAAAATAAATAGATATCAATAAACATGTCAAATAATCATGCGCAAACTAAATAGACAACTGTGCTAAGATCATCACATGAATAAATAACACGAGAGAAACAAAGTGTGTACTCGTCCCGGTTAGACTAAACTGTACTTCGGACCCCTAGGATCCTTTCGGTAAGTGCCCCACTTCCTTTCACTTGGTTCCTCGCGGTGCTTGCTCGACACGAGCACCCTTAATGCAACTCGGGGTGCAATTCACCGAGTGCTTGATCACACGTGCTACAACCTAGTGTGCCATAAGTACACTGCAGATATAAGGTGGGAGTAACTCGACCACAAACCCAAATGTATCACGAAATAGAGTACAATAACAAGGAATAAGAAGTCAATGGTGGAAAAGTAAACCCTTAGTGACTTTCAGATGAAATCTTACGTACCTAAAAAATGCACTCCAAAGTCCCATTCACGTCTCGAGAAATGCGCCCGACTCTCGACTGTGGTCTCCTAAGTTCCTGGTGTCCAATTAAACCATTTTAACTAGTTTAGAGTCAAATTAAGTGAATTTATAATGTGCGGCCAAAATATGAAAATCTTATTTCAAAAAAGTTCGATTTGACACACTTTTCGAGTTATACCGGGTGTCAACGTCCGAAAAATTCTCGAATACCATTTCTCTATCTATTTCTCGTTTTTTATATTTTTCCTAATTTTTTGGATTTTCCATAAATTTTCTACCTATTTTTCTTTTTTTATGTAATTTATTAAATTTAAAATTGTTTTTAAATTAAATTTAAATATTATATTATTTAAATAAATGGGTGGTCCCTGGACCGGGTTTGACTCGGTCCACCCGGGTCGGCCTCCTGTCCAACCGGGTCTACCTAACCCGGTTCGGGCCTACCCGAGTCGGGTCCGGCCCGGTCGTGTGCGTGCGTGCAATCCCTCCCCCACCCCATCTCCTTCTTCACAGAGACTTAAGTCTCTGTTGCTTTTTTTTTCCTTTTTCCTCTGTGGTTTGGGTTGGGGTTGCTCTCCATGCCAACCCCGGTGGACTCGATGGCAGGGGGAGACACCCCTGCCATCTCCACCTTGGCCCGATTCGGCCTCCATGGCCGTCGCACCAAACAACAACAAAAGCAACGACTCACCTCCTTCCCGGCTTCTCCACCCTCTTTTCTCTGCTTCCCAGCTCCTCCTCCTCCTCCTCCTCCTCCTCTCTGTTTCTTCTTCTTCCTCTCGGCCCGTGTGAATGTCAGGTGTGTGTGTGGGTGTGAGAGAAAGAGAGACGTAAGTGAGGGAAGAACGTGATGATGGAGAGTGGTGGAGTATAAATAAGGATAAGCTTGTTGACTTTGTGTCCTTAACTCTAAAGCGTGACACAACCGGGACACTCGCCTGTGTTTTCGAGCGTTTCGACGCTCGCGTTTCGCGTCTGAATCGCGATATACGCGTACCGCCGCGTCACTAGACGCCCAATATCTATTCCATAGTAGTTACTTGACCAATCTTCTTTTTTTTATTTAATTTGTATGTTTTAGTTTCCTCGACCTAGTGTACCCACAGTTCGCTCATCAGTACCCGTCTCGACACGTTACTCGAGGTGAACACCAGTTACACTATATCGCTCGATTCAATGATATAAATACATACATACATGCGATGCTAGGTAAATAACTTGATATACAACATCGCAAATAGGCAAACAATCACACAAAATCACTATTTACCTAGTTAGGCGTGCCCTAACCTATCTGCGGCTTCCACGCGGATCTGAGCTGTCGTCCAAGTCTGAAAAATAATCAATAATAATGGTGTAATTAAAATTTGGGCCATTACAACTCTTCCCAACTAGAAAAGAAATTTCGTCCTGAAATTTTAAATAACTTGAAGTTTCGTACCATGAAACAGCTAGAGGTAACGCTACCGCATAGTAGACTCGAGCTCCCAAGTGAGTCCCTCTGTACCATGATGCTGCCAACGAACCAACACCTTAGGGATCTCTCTGTTCCTAAGAGTCCGAATCGTGCGATCCACAATTGTTATCGGTCGCTCCTCATATGTTACATCAGGCCGAACCTCGATCTGTATCAAGTCAATCATCGATCTCAGTCCTGACCTAGCCGGTCTCAACATCGAGATATGAAATGTAGGATGAACCCCAGCTAACTCTGCTGGCAAGTCCAATCTGTAAGCCACACTTCCAACTCGTGCTGAGACTCTGAACGGTCCTATGTATCTCAGCGCTAATTTCCATTTAATCCAAAATCTCCGTTGACCCTTCTTAAGGGAAACCTTTAGATAAACCATGTCGCCCTCTTCATAGCTCAGACCCTCGTGATACTTATCCGCATATTTCTTCTGTCTGTCTTGTGCCGCTCGAAGTCTTTATCGAATCTGCATAATCTTCTCTCTGTAGTCAACAACTATCTCTGACCTAATCACCGCTGTATGTTCAGGTGCTGCTCAACACGCAGGTGATCTGCAAGGCCTACCATACAGCGCCTCAAATGGAGGCATCATGATACTTGCCTGATGGGTGTTATTGTAAGCAAACTCACACAACGGTAAATAATCCTCCCACGAACATCTAAACTGCAAAATAAAAGCCCTGAGCATATCTTCCAGAATATGTATTAGCCTCTCAGACTGTTCGTCTGTCTGAGGATGGTAAGCTGTACTAAATTGCAACCTGGTGCCAAGCTGTTCCCTCATCGCCTCCCAGAATTTCGAAGTAAACCTAGGATCTCGATTAGATACAATAGAGATTGGCACCCATGCAATCTAACGATCTCCCTCTCGAAGATAATGCTCAGCTACGGGAACGAATATCTCATAAAAATGGGAGTAAAATGCGCCGATTTCATTAGTGTGTCAATCACAACCCAAACCGCATCATGTCTCCTCATAGTCTGCGGTAACCCACTGACAAAATCCATAGTGACGTGCTCCTATATCCACTGTGGGATTGGTAGTGGCTGTAGTAAACCACCTTGTCTCTTATGCTCAGCCTTAACTTGCTGGGAGATATGACAACTGCGGACGTACTCGCCAACGCCAACCTTCATCATTGGACACCAGAACAATCTCCTCGAATCATGATACATCTTGGCTCGAACAGGATGAATCATGTAGCGAAACCTATCTGCGTCCTCCAAAATTTTGTCTCGTATCTCCAGAGCTGCAGGTATCCACAACGTCCCTCGGTGTCTCAAACATTTATCTGTCGACTCTGCCCAATCCGTACACTTCGGATCCCGAGCCATACAACTAAACCGTTCATAGAGCACTTCAGTCCTCTGACACTTGACAACTTGCTCAATAGATACAGTCGGAACTTTTAGTGTCGTCGAAACCGCTCTGAGATGACTCACATGCTCCTCACGAGTTTTGCGTAAATCAAGATGTCATCGATAAAGACGAAAACATATCTATCCAAGTATGGTCTCAAGACCTTGTGCATCAAGTCCATGAAGATCGTCGGGTCATTAGTCAGCCCAAAAGGCATGACTTTAAACTCAAATAACCTATATCTTGTACTAAAAATGACCTTTTTGATGTCATCTTCTCGAATCCTCAACTGATGATAGCCTGAACGTAGATAAATCTTCGAGAAGAACTTGGCACCAGTCAAACGATTGAAAAGATCGTCGATCCTGGGGAGTGGGTAACGGTTCTTAATTGTCACTTGATTCAACTTCTTGTAGTCTATGCACATCCTCATTGAACCATCCTTCTTCTTCACAAATAATATCCGGAGCTCCCCAAGGTGACATGCTAGGGTGAATGAAACCCTTCTCCAGTAAGTCATCCAACTGCCTCCTGACCTCCTCGTGCTCTAATGGTGACATCCGGTAAGGTCCGCTAGCAATCGGCTGAGTCCCTGGTATCAGCTCAATGATGAACTCAATCGCTCGTGGCGGTGGCAATCCTGGTAAATCATTTGGGAATACGTCGACAAAGTCTCGGCCTACTGGAACATCTTCAATTCTGACTTCAGTCCTAACCTCTGGCTCGACTATAGCCGCAAATGCCTTCATCCCCTGAGTCGTAGCTAGTCGACCTCTAGTAATGGGTAGTGCGGTAGCGACTCCGGTAAATGTGAACTCTGGAATCCCCGGAACTCGAAACATGACGATCTTATGGAAGCAATCCAGCTGTGCATGATATGCCGCTAACCAGTCCATCTCTAAAAGTGCGTCAAACTCGAGGTACTCTAGGAATCGTAAGTCGATCGGCAAATGATGCCCCTCTACCTCTATCGTGCAGTCTCGACATATCCGATTAAGGTATATCTTATCCCCAGCTGCCGTATTGAGGACAAAGTGTGTGTCTAGTGTTTATGATGCTAACCTTAACTTTCCTACCATGCGTCCAGTAATAAATGATAATGTATTACCATAATCTATCATAACATGCATCGGTATACCTATAATAGATAATGTACCCTCGACGAGCTATCTGGTCGCATCTCGATTTGGCTGCGCGACTGCATGTGCCCTCTCCCTAGCCTGACCCTACTGTGCTCCTGGTAATGTCGGTGGTGCCCTGCAGTTGGCTTTCAGGTGCCCTTTTTTACCACAACGATGACATCGACGTTTCTCCTGCCTATCTCCGAATCTCTGACCCCTGTCATGGCCTCCGTGATCCCTATCCTGACGCTACTACTGTGGTTGATGTCGCTGCTGCTCTGTGGGTGCAGGTGCTAAGGCGTGCGTATGCTGCCTATCCTCGTACTGGAACTGGCTGTCTCTGTGCTCAATCCTACGGTCCCTATCTTGTCGATCATCTTGGTGACTCCTGTTAGGTTGATCTCTCTGTCTCTTCGGTCTCCGATCCGATCGAGAACCCTAACTCGCCTGTACCGTAGTACCTATCGTACGCCTCCCATCTCTCTCCAAGAATAGTGTCTCATAAGATAATTATCTATCGTACACCTCTTGAAGAGTAGTAGCACCTGTCGAGACTATCACGTTAGCAATTCGCTCATCAACACCACGTACGAAATAGTAAATCTAAAGCATCTTTGTGCCCGCAACATCTATCGAGAACAGTAATAGGTATCGGTACCGCTCCATGTACTGCATCAATGAGCGGTTACCCTGTCGTAGGGCCAAAAAATCCTCCCTCAATCTCAGCCTCACTTGCATGGGAATGAACTAGTCGTAGAACAACTCTCGAAACTCCGCCCATGTCGTTGGCTCCGAGTGTATATCCAGATAAGTCATCCACCAAACTGCTGCATGACCTCTCAAACAAGCTCCGGATAAATGCGCATGTATGATGTCGTCGTTTCGCATCAGCTTATGGAAACGCTGATGCGAAACTATCCACTTCCCTGCTACCTCAGGGTCTCCACCTCCGTTAGGGTATCCCGGCTGAAACTTCATAAACTCTCTGACAAGCTTCGCCTCCAGGATCAAGACGAATACGGAATTAGCAGAAACTGTAGTAGCTGCCGACTGCTTTGTATCATAGGTAGGGGTGTAAGAGTCGAAGTCTCTAATGGCATCACAATCACTTGAGAGACTCCCTCAGCCTGTGTCTTTGAAAGTGATGTATCGGTGGGCATATGTGGTGTAGTTGGGGCAACGACTGTCTGTACCGTAGGTGCGACAAGAACTGTGGGAGCTAGTGGTGCTGCTGTGGCGCTTGTCGCGGCCTGAGCCCTAAGTAATTGGAGGATCTCTGTCAACTGGGCATCGTGGGCTGCAAGTCGATCCTCTATGCTTTGAGTCGATACGGTAGTAGTAGTGGTGTCCCTAGTAAGATCACTAGTTTGTCCTATCTTAAGCCGTGTCGAGGGCTGTCCGTCCATCGTGATCTATGTCGAAAAGCATGTGTTGGATCAGCCTCGGTATATATATGTGTTAATTTATCATTTACAAAAAAAACATAACACGTGTATAAACCATAAGTCTACTCGCCTCACCATCACTTCCCAAGTAGAGTTCTAAGGCAAGTACATCGGGTTTCCACATCTAATTTTTTTTTCAATCTTATGCTCTTTCAGTTAATTTCCCGAGGTTCCTAGAACTCTCGCTCTGATACCACCTGTGGCGGCCCCTAATCCAGAGGTCGCCACTTGGAGTGTCGCGGCCCCGCAGTCCTGTCAGATCATTGACCCACTGGGTCCCACGCGCCACTAACGTCCTTTGCTACATCATGACTACTCGATATGTATGTTAAACTCATTTCGTTAATCAATTTATCATCATACAAAGCATCATTGCAAGAGCAACACCTATTATGGAAAACCCGGGGAAAGTACTCTGTATATAGGCGACAATACGAAGCAGTAATATATACAAGTACAATGTCTATCCAGTCTCCCATTTCTCAAAAGTAAAGTAAAATATCAAAATCGCACGTACTAGTAGGTCCTCGACCGCGGGCAGTGAGATAGAGTCGCCCAAAATCCCCTTGCCCATACTAGCACTGTGATCTGCACTCGACCATCACAAAAAGCCAGATGCTGAGTACGGTTAGTAAGATTCCAACGAATTACACCGAGCATTTATAAGAAAATAAATAGATATCAATAAACATGTCAAATAATCATGCGAAAACTAAACATACAACTGTGCTAAGATAATCACATGAATAAATAACATGAGAGAAACAAAGTGTGTACTCGTCCCGGTCAGACTAAACTGTACTTCGGACCCCCAGGATCCTTTCGGTGAGTGCTCCCACTTCCTTTCACTTGGTTCCTGCGGTGCTTGCCCGACACGTGCACCCTTAATGCAACTCGGGTTGCAATTCACCGAGTGCCTGATCACATGTGCTACAGCCTAGTGTACCATAAGTACACTGCGGATATAAGGTGGGAGTAACTCGACCACCAACCCAAATGTATCACGGAATAAAGTACAATAACAAGGAATAGGAAATCAATGGTGGAAAAGTAAACCCTCAGTGACTTTCAGGCGAAATCTTACGTACCTAAAAAATGTACTCCGAAGTCCCACTCATGTCTCGAGAAACGAGCCCGACTCCCGACTATAGTCTCCTAAGTTCCTGGTGTCCAATTAAACTATTTTAACTAGTTTAGAGTCAAATTAAGTGAATTTATAATGTGCGGCCAAAATATGAAAATTTTATTTCAAAAAAGTTTGGTTTGACACACTTTTCGAGTTATATCGGGGTGTCAACGCCCAAAAAATTATCAAATACCATTTTTCTATCTTTTTCTCATATTTTATATTTTTTCTTGATTTTCTGGATTTTTCAATAAACTCTCTACCTATTTTTCTTATTTTTATGTGATTTATTAAATTTAAAATTATTTTTAAATTAAATTTAAATATTATATTATTTAAATAAATGGGTGGGTCCATGGACTGGGTCAGACTCGGTCCACCCTGGTCGGCCTGACTCCGGTTCAGGCCCACCCGTGTCGGATATGGTCTGGTCCAGGGGTTGCACACATGCACACGCGTGCTTGCACACATGCACACGCGTGCGTGCACCCCTCCCCCGCCCCATCTCATTCTTCACAAAGACTTACGTCTCTGTTGCTTTTCTTTTCCTCTGTGGTTTGGGTTGGGGTTGCTATCCACCCCAACCCTGGTGGACTCGATAGCAGGGGGAGACACCCTTGCTATCTCCACATTGGCCCTGTTCGGCCTCCATGGCCGAACGCCCTCTCGGCCTCCATGGCCGACACACCAAACAACAACAAAAGCAACGACTCACCTCCTTCATGGTTCTCCACCCTCTCTTCTCTCCTTCTCGGCTCCTCCTCTTCTTCCTCCTCATCCTCCTCTCTGTTTCTTCTTCTTCCTCTCGACCCGTGTGAATGTCGGGTGTGTGTGTGGGCGTAAGAGAGAGAGAGACGTAAGTGAGAGAAGAACACGATGATGGAGTGTGGTGGAGTATAAATAAGGATAAGCTTGTTGATTTTGTGTCCTTAATTCCAAAGTGCGACACAACTGGGACACTCGCTTATGTTTTTGGGCGTTTCGATGCCCGGCTTTCGCGTCCGAATCGCGATATACGAGTACCGCCGCGTCACTAGCCACTCAATATCTATTCCATAGTAGTTACTTGACCAATCTTCTTTTTTTTTATTTAATTTGTGTGTTTTAGTTTCCCCGACCTAGTGTTCCACAGTTTGCTCCTCAGTACCCGTCTCGACACGTTTCTCGAGGCGAACACCCATTACACTATCTCGCTTGACTCAATGATATAAATACACACATGCGATGCTAGGTAAATAACTTGATATACAACATCGCAAATAGGCAAACAATCATACAAAATCACTATTTACCTAGTCAGGCGTGCCCAACCTATCTGCACCATCCACGCGGATCTGAGCTGTCGTCCAAGTCTGAAAATAATCAATAATAACGGTGTAATTAAAATTTGGGTCGTTACACTGTGCCTTGATGTCCCATAACACCAACACTATATGTCAAAGCGCCAAACCTCATTAGGTGTGTTTTTGCTCCATTTTTTCTCGAATTCAGTCATTTCCTTGCTTTATGCCTGTGTACCTAAAAATGCATAAACACCATCGAATCGAGCTCATTTATGGATATTTATACTAAATATACTACTAAACTAAGCCTATATATAAGTCTAAATAATCACTTATCAACCTCTAAATAAGAAACACATGATTATAAGTTTAAGGAATGTTGTCTTACTGCATAACAAACGAAAAACAATATGAATTTAGAATATTCCAATAAACCCCCAAAACAGATTTATGCAAAATTGAAAAAGAGCTATCAAATTAACTTCTATTTAGACCTCAATGATTCGAGATTTTTTACTTGGATTCTAATGAGATATAGAAATATATTGTATGTGGTAATTAAGTACCATAAACCAATTACTTAAGTCTCCAATGATCAAGAATATGAGCACTATTTAATCATAATCGGTTACCTCTTATGAATACTATTTACAAAGCATGATCTATTGGCATTGTTAAGGAGCAAGGGCATAGATGTAATCGTAGCATGCAAGATATCTGCAAGAGAAAGAGCAAGCAGAAACTTGTGAGTGAAAAAAATAAAGGATATTTTTCGTTGGGTAGAGCGAGAGATAGGAGAAATAAAGTTTTTTGAGGTTTTTTTTTTAAACCTTGATAAGAATCAAGAGGTCAAGTTGACGTGACATGGTAGAACTTCTTTTTTTGGATTAATGTATTTATTATATCATAGCTCCAAAGAACAATATCTACAACTACTTGAACATTACCCTCTATAGGCTCGACCCTCCTAGTTTTGAAGAAGCAACTTTATAACTATTGTTGTAATAATATGTTATATGAGAAATATAGAAGTATAACCAAAGATTTATTGATATTTAATTAGTGCTTAATAATTGCTCATTAAAAATATCATTTGATAAGCATTTCCTAATTGAATTAGAACCAAATAACTTCTTGTATAAAAAGAAAACCAAACTTCTTGATCTTTTACAGAAAACCATGAATAACAAATACACATAAAATGAGTATGAGGCATACCTTTTGTCAATGGCACTATTGATGCTCTACCTCGAGTCCAATTCATCTGCCTAGATGGTTGGCCTAGGCAATCGATTTAACAAATCGTAAACTTTAAAAAGAGAATTCTTAATTAGTAACAAACTCAGTACTTTGGTAGCTATAAGGATTCAATCATAGTTATCTTGTTTTTTGTTTTTTTTTTTTGAAAGGAAAACCCAACAAGCAAAAGAGAAAGAATAAGATTTTGCTAAATGGTAATAATTACTTCGATAATGTATCTTGATTTAAGGATGAATGCCTTCAAAAGTAGGCAATGAAACTTCAAGTCCACATGATCGGTTGGCGTTCCTAAGAACAAAACTAACAAAAAAAAAATTAAGTTCACATATCACAAAAGTAACATAATTTCCAAAAACTTTTAAAAGAATCTAACCAATATCAACTAAAAATTCTACATTTCACCACCCAATTGAGAATCAAGATTTTTTTTTAAACCCACCATTCAAATTCAACCTAAATTCCTAATTACCCAAACCGCGCAACACATAATCCATAAATGAAACGATTTTAGCTTTCTACAATCGACCTAGAAACATAGATTCTCAGTCCAAAGAACCAAAATCAAACTCACAAAACCCACAAACTAAACTATGATTAAACCAATAATCGGTTCCTCGTCTTTCCAAATAGATAGCTGAATCAGAAACTCCAATGATTTTTCATTTTTAAACTTAAAGACATGCATGTTCAATTATCACCTTCATTGCTTTACATTCGAGATACAATCAGCCATCAAACATCATATAATAGTGTAGAACCTAAGCCCCATTAGAACTTTTAATGGCAAGACAAATGGAAAAAAACTACAGTTGCATTATTGCAAAATTTGTTCCTAGATGCATTTCGTGATACATGTTCAATCATCATTTCAATACATGGTCCTAGGAATGCACAAAAGATGACTAACGCGTGTTGAATACATCAAAATATAATCCCGATGAGATTATCAAGTACCATAAGTACTGTAGTAGTGGAAAGCACTGGGTCGATCAATTTCCAACTTAAGCTAACAAACAAGAAAGTAAATCGGGGATTTGAAAATGTTGTTTTCAAGAGTTCACCAAAAATAGAGAATTTAAACACTTTGTAAAGAAATCAATCAAAGAAAGGTAACCTAAATCCTCGGTATCTCAAACTTCCTTAATTGACATATTCAACTTTATGGTCGTCAATCTATGTAAAGCATGCAATTCAAAGGTATTCTAAAGTAGCTATAGAACCAAGCGCGCACATGGTTCCTCATTTTCCTCTTATCAATATCTAAGGTATGACCGTTGACTACTCCTCTAGTCAAATGTATAACCCTAGACTCAAACGAATTGGGTTTAACATAATGAGCGCAATGAGTTCTGTGGAAACAATTTACATGGTCGAGCATTCACAATAGTTTCTTGTATTTTCCTATTATTTATAGTAATGGTAAATGAGATATCGTCTTTACAATGATTTTACAAATCTCTTATAAATTAAGGCTGCCCTAAAGTTTTATTGGATTTAATTTGCTTTAATTTAACTACTCTAATCAAAATGAGAAACTAACATTATCAATCTAAAAATAAAATATTCAATTAATTAAAATAATTAAACTTTAAAAGATTTAAATTCAATAAACTAATCTAATGCAATTCAAACAAATTATTAAGTAAATCAATAAATCAATAAAAAAGAAATATCTAAACAAACATCTAAATAAACCCCCACTAAATCACTACAAAAAAAACAATTGATCAACAATGAAAATCTTCATTATTGATCAGCTTAAATTCTGTCTCTAATCCAATTATGCACCGGATTAGAGACGGAATATGCTCTGTCTCTAAAATCATCGTTGCTAATTATTGAGCGACGCAAATAAGGTTCCGTTGCTGATACCAGACGGATCAGTAATCCGTTGCAAATTAGAGATGGATTAGCAACGAAACTCATATGTTCCATTGCTAATTCGTCTCTATTACGTTTCTACACTTAGTTTACCCAGTTTTTGGCTTAAATTCTCATGCTATTTCCTCGTAAATTAGAGACGGATTAGCAATGGGATCCATGAATTCCGTTGCTAATTCATCTACATTATGTGTCTGCACATATAATCTTTTTTAAATAAAACACTAAATGAAAATGGTTCTCCGAAACTTCTAAACCTGAAAACCACAACAATAAGACATGCTCCATCGCTTGCAACCCCTCCAATAACTCCTTGGGGGTGCTAACATCCAAAAAAAGTAGAATTTCACACACATACAATAATCAACAATATATATATCAACAAAAAATATTCAAATGAGAAAAACATACATTTGACATTAAAAAAAGATTTACATATCCACAAAAAGTAGTCAAGCGTAATATATATATAAATGATAGCTAAGTATCCACAAAGATATATATATATATATATGTATATATATCAACAACAAAGATTCAAATGAGAAAAAAATGAACAATTTGACATTAAAAAAAGATTTACATATCCACAAAAAGTAGTCAAACGTGATATATATAAAATGATACCTAAGTATCCACAAAAGAACTATCAATCCAAAAGTTCTACAACAACCATAAAATACTTAAATATCCTACAGCTGCTTATCCCTCGCAACTCAGTCCTCTAAATATCCACAAAAAAGAACTACCAATTAAAAAGTTCTACAAATAATCATAAAAGATATTTAAGTATCCCCAAACTGTTTATCCCCTGCAACCCAGTCCTCTAAATATCCACAAAAGAAGAACAACTAATTCAAAAGTATAGATAAATACAAATTCCATATTCTTATCTAAAAAACTCGTCACTGACCTCAACGATTTATTAGCGATTCCACTTTGTATACGAATCTCTGAGTTAATCAGTGGATTTAGCTCTTCGTGCTCTATCGATTCAGCTAACCACTTCTAGTATATTTTTCAATTCGCTGCTGATTTGCTGGGTAATCTCTTCTACCGATTTAGGTGGAGATTTCCAGTGCATTCCTGTATTGCTGAGCATTCGTTGGGCTTCTTCTCAAGTTGATTGTTTCTTTTTCTTCAATTTCTTTATTTTTCCTAATTATATCCCGAAATCATAAAAACAAGAGAATACCTAGTGTAATATCATCATTTATATTTAAAACTAACCTAAATTACACTATAAAATATGTCTAATTATTGACTTGTCAAATAACCCTAAACGCAACACTTCGTTGTCCCAAGCAAATGAATACTCTCAATCATCTTATATTTTCATTTGTTATATCCTGATTTCAATCCAGTTCATCTTGACTTTAAATAATAGAAGTTTTAAAAAGAAGCGATTTTCAAATGGAAACATATTACCCACAAATAAATGAATGTTATGATAGAATAAGATGATTTAGACAAAACGAAACATCCCTTAATGATAACTCAATGCAACACTCCTTAGAACTTAAAGTTCAATATCAATGCCAGTACACAATATGGGTTTTCTTAATCTCCATTGGCAACAATCAAGCTTACGATGACTATTATAAAATCTTAGAACACAAAAATCACTAAATTAATCTTAATTTTAAAAAATACTTTATGATAGCATCACAATCAAAATCAATAAAATTTTTGCCAAGATACCAATGAATATATCGTTTAAAGCGTGTAAGATTATGAAATACTTCATTTAACTATAATTTCAAGCACTCGAGCTAAATCTTTTCTTTGAAAAGTTTAAGAACACGTAATGGCCCAATTTTAATTTCATCGTTATTATTGAATATTTTTATACTCGAACGCCAGCTTAGATCCGCGTGAATGCTGCAGATAGATCAGGGCACGTCTGAATAGATAAATAACGATTTTGCGTGATGTTTGCCTATTTGCGATGGCGTATATTAAATTATCTTACCTAGCATCGCATGTGTGTATTTATATCGTTGAATCAATCGAGATAGTGTAACGAGCGTTCACCTCGAAAAACGTGTCAATACGGGTACTGAGCAATCGAAATGTGGGTACACTAGGTCGAAAAAAAATTGGATAATCAAATAAATTAAATGTGACAAATATGAATTATAAATACAGTATAGGCTAATTAATCGAAATTGGCGACTATGGCGCACCTCGTTATGCGTGCAGAGGTGCGGGACACTGTGTGACCGAAGGTAATTGAACAAGACTAAAAATCTGGTGTCTAATGAGGAGAAAATGGGAACATGCCACCTATACACCTGACCCCCCAAAATGAGGTTCACCACTCATTCTCATTCACTCTCTCGTTTCCTCTCTTTCCCTCTCTTCAACACATAAAATAATAAAAATTCTTAGAGGAGTTGATTGATTGAGAGTGAAAGATTTTATGACATCCTTGGAGTCTTTGAAAGTGATTTGATCAAGAAAACGAGTGATTAAGGTGAGCATTTCTACTTTCCTTCAATTTTTCATTAAAATGAAGCTTTAGTAGGGTTTTAATGGTGATAGTTGATTGTGGTTGAATGTTAGAGAAATTAGGTATTAATGGTATTAGGTGGTTGATGATGTAGTTGTGTTGATGTTGTTTCAGTTATTGAAGTATTGTTGTTGTTTGATTTGTTGAAAAAAAAAGAAACAAAAATAGAGACAACTCTTTGTTACTGAAGAAGAAAGAAAATAGGGATTAGAGGGGTGCACGTACGCGACCTTTGGACCGGGCCAAACTCGGTTGGGCCTGGTCAAACCCGGTTGGGCCAAGTCAAACCCCGTCCAGGGACCCCACTCATTTATTTAAATAATATATTATTAAAAAACTAATTTAAAAATAGTTTTAAATAAAATAAATTACAAAAAAAATAAGAAAAATAGGTAGAAAATTATAGAAAATCCAAAAAAATCAAGAAGAATATAAAAAATGAGAAAAACATAGAAAAATAGTATTCGAGAATTTTTTGGGTGTTTGGCACCCTGGTATAACTCGAAAAATGTGCCAAAAATTAAACTTTTTGGAATAAAATTTTAATATTTTTGGCTACACATTATAAATTCGCTTAATTTGACTCTAAAATAGTTAAAATGGTTTAATTGGACACCAGGAACTTATGAGACTATAGTCAGGAGTCGAGCGTGTATCTTGAGACGTGAGTGAGATTTCAGAGTACGTTTTGAGGTACGTAAGAATCCATTTGAAAGTCGCAGAGGGTTTACTTTTTCATGGTTGATTTCCTATTCCTTGTTATTGTAATATATTCCATGATAGATTTTGGTTGGTGGTTTAGTTACTGCCACCTGATATTCGTAGTGTACTTATGACACACTAGGCTGTAGTACGTGTAATCAGGCACTCGGTGAATTGCAACCCGAGTTGCATTAAGGGTGCACATGTCGGAAACGCACCGCGAGGAACCAAGTGAAAGGAAGTGGGGCACCAACTGAAAAGATCTGGGGTCTGAAGTACAGTTTAGTTTGATCGGGATGAGTACACACTTTGTTTCTCTCGTGTTATCTATTCATGTGATGATCATAGCACAATTGCTTGTTTAGTTTCCGCATGATTATTTAACATGATTATTGATATCTATTTACTTTCTTATAAATGCTCAATGTACTTCATTTGGAATCTTACTGATTGTACTCTCCATTTGGCTTTTTTGTATGGTGGAGTGCAGATCCTTGTACTAGTAGGGGCAAGGGGATTCTTGACGACTTCATTTGATTGCCCGCTGTTGAGGACCCATTAGTATGTGTTATTTTGATATTTTGCTTTAATTTTGGGGTATTGGGAAACCGAATAGACACTGTATTTGTATATATTACTGCTTATTAGTATTGTCGCTATATACATAGTACTTTCCCGAGTTTTCCACAATAGTTAGTGCTTTTATAAATGATGAACCTTTTACTTTTACTTACTTTAAATTTAAGCCTTCCACTGTTTTAATGCTAAAAGCGATTCAATTATCTAACTAAACCGATTAATTAAATGAGTTAACGTGTATATCGAGGAGTGGTGACGTAGCAAAGACGTTAGTGGTGTGTGGGACCCAGTGGGTCAATGATTTGATAAGATTGCGAGGCCGCGGCACTCCACATGGTGACTTCGAGATTTGGGGCCGCCAAAGAACATCTATCTTTTTCATCTCTTATTTTTTTACTCCATCTTAATTATTTCTATATCATATATTTCTCTTGCTTTTGAGTCCCTGCTCCGTTTATTATGGACATTCTCACATTTTTTCCACTATAGACTCCCTGCTCCATTTCCTCTGAGATTTATAGGACTCTTTTGATATTTGTAAACGCTTGTTAACAATTCTCTCTGTCCACTGAAGTTGAAGAAAGTATTCTTTCCAACTTATAAAAATTCATCGATTTCTAACCAATTTCTTCTTTCAATTGTGGCATAATAACTTTCTATATATGTTATAAAAATACTTAATCAATATCCTTTGTATCACAAGATTTTTAGAAGTTTGTCTTGTTCAATTTGCACTATTATTTCGATCTTATACCCATTCTCATGACTAACACAAGGCAATCAATTCAATGAATACATCAACTAGTAAAGTTAATAAAAAATGGTATAAAAATTGATTCCTTCTATCATAGAATTCACTTAGGTAATAAAAATATCATTTCTATTCAAAAATCTATTATATATACATTCATTTTCATTCTTTTCCGAACTAAAGATAAAGAAAAATGAAATTCATATATACTTGAATTCAGAAGAAATTTAAAAATTTTTATTAACTCACTTGAATATCGGATCAAAATTTTGAACTTATCTTCTACTTTTGTTTTCTTTACTTGCTTTTGCTACTGCTATGTTGTACTTCACCTAAAATACCCCAAACTCATTTCAAACCATATCCTCAAGGTTTTGAAATTAAGTTGGGTTCCAGGAAAACAAATATACCTCGTGAAACATAAATGAATTAATATGGGTAATAATAAAAATTTAATCAAATAGAAAAATATTGAATTCAACAAATTTGAAATGAATGGAATGCAAAGAGAACATATTTCATTCTAAGCAAAAATTCGATCAAGAGTAATACATTTAACCATTCATCCATTAATTTCGTACAAGAGAAAATAAACTACACACGACAGTGTCTAAAAGTAAATTCATTATTATCTTCATCATCTTCATCCATTCCTATAGAAGGTTGGGAAACATAACTATCAGCTGAATTGTAAGTCCCAGTTGGAAGTTGTAACTGTAAAGACAAAATTTTGATGCTTCACCTCGAGTCTTGCAAATAACTATTATGACTTCTTTCAGTCATAGAATGATAGCATTGTAAAGTCCTTTCATTTGTTGCTATCATTTCTTCAATCCAGTGAATTTCATTTGGCTACACATAAGTGAAGAAAATATGGTCTAGAAAAAGCCTTCCATCCTAGACTGTGATGAAGATGGTGCCGAACTTGTATTAACACTCGGTAAATTCGCTTTAGCCATTAAGCTTGCATTTGTTCATGCATTTTCTTTTATCTTCATTCTATTTTCAATTGTGATTCGCCTTCTTGCTTCTCTCGCATTTATCGCATTAAATGATTTTCTTTCATCCTCTAAGTCATTGTATACTACCACTTTCTTCGTTCTTTGTGCCCTTGCATCATTCATTATTTTCTCGGGCAATACATCAAACTCAGTATTGAAACACATCCTGGCTTGCCTACACAGTAGAGTGATCAAAATTAAGAATGGTTGTCCTTCATTCTTTTTGGTCCGCATTGTAAACTTTATAGAATCGTGTATAATCTTCCTAACATCGATATAATCCTTTTCATAACTATATGGTAAATTAGAACAAATTTAGGGTTCTTCACTTCAAAATGTTGTTTAGTTGGATAAAAACATGCGTCATAATATAACTAGCTCTTTGTAATTTTCTTAAGATATGTGGTTTCAATAAATTTTGAGTGTCCATCACTATCAAACGCAAATCCCTTCCTTGGAGGTATCTCTAATGCTTCTTGGATTATCTCAAAGGGATAGGATTCTTTATCGACATAAATACATTCAAGTAACCCCCTCTGTCATTTGCCTGTTTTGTAGTAGACTAAAAAATCTATTCTACCTCGCAGGTGAAATATCAATTTTCTTCCCATTCACTACTACTTTATCCCATTCCTTACTAACATGGACATTCGCATAAAATTATCATATAATTTCTGAACATCCTCTTTCTCATCTATCGGCATAGTCTTTTAGAAGACTCTCCAATCCTCTATCTCTGATGATGCTCATAATCTTATCCTCATACTTGCTCACATTAAGAATATTTAACCCTCTCTTAGGAATTATGACCCATTTTTTTATCACTATAGTACCTCATTTGAGCTCTAGGTCTCACAAACAAAGAAAGATCATAAGGCACTAATGGCTTGTTCGCTTCGCAGTCTTATGGTGGATTAACCCCATTGGACTGGCTAAGCCGGTGTTTGTTGGGTTTTGGGGTTCATACGCAGCGGAGATTACAAAACAATTTTGACAAAAACCCCAACAGGATCCGAATCTAATTCCATTAAAAACGTTTAAACCATGAAAAACTTAATCATACCTCATCGCAATATACCTTTCGTAAGGTTGATCGATCTCTAAGGCGCCGCCAACGACGAACGCCTCTATCGCTGATCCACACACGAACGGCGGCCGAGATTCGAAGTGCTAGCGTTGAGAGAATGCCAAACCTTTTGAATCTCTCCAAAACGATCCAGAGCATACCAAAAACCCTAAGTCGTTTCTTAAACGAAAATGAGTTTTGGCCTTTTGATCTTTCGTTAGTGTATTCTAACTTAAAGCGTCTATTTATACAACTCTTGTATATAGACGTTTAAGTAAATTACACATATACCCTTACTTAAAGAAGTATAAGTGTAATACACCACAATGACGTTTCTGTCATGAATTTTATCACATAAAATTCATTTTTCTGAATCGTCTTAAAATCTCGCAAAACCATTCTTAGTGTGCGACCCAATAGGCTCATACAACGTTGGCAGTGTACCAAAACACATTTTGGTATACAAGTCATAAGCGGCCTCTAGCAAGACATTATGACTACCCAAGTCGTACGAATATCAAATCGATACAACCTAATCAATAATGTATATAACATCCTTTTGTCACACGATATCCTTTTGATCAAACATAAGGCATGGAATTGTCATCCAACATGTTCAATCGTACTAGTCTCGATCTCTAGGTAGATCTGAAAACATCCAAGTGACATTGATCAATATCAATTCACTTAGACTAGGCCTTTTAACAGTCTAACACATCGAGGATCCACTAGATATCTCTATGAGAGGGACAAATTCTATCTCGATTACACAACTTCATCACATTGCTCACACAAGTAACCAATCACAACCTTTATAATCGTCCTAGGTTAAAGACAACGTTTGATTGTGTCAAATCACCGTGTTCCTAATATTGAAGTCTCTGGTAATCTCAAGTCGAGGACTGAATATATACCTATCATGAGAAACAACTATGACTTAATCCATGTTATGTTCTCATAGCGGTCGGTCCAATTTACTTTGTTCCCTAACAAGTACTCGTGATCTGATTCGTATCCCTATACCTATAATCATCATATGATCATCAATCAAGACTCACACTAGTCTTAATTCATTATAGTTCCCAGTATAATGATCGACTAGGGACATTTAGGATATTTATGTAAATACCCATGGATCTTATTATAATGTAAACATGCAAATTAATTATGATAAACAGCAAATGAAATCCTCTATTTTTATTAACTAAAAGTATTCATAAAGACAGTTAATGGATTGACCTAGGGCACATGCCCCATCAGTGTTCGCTTCGTGGATTAACTAGGCTAAGGGATTAGCTAATGGGCAGTATAGGGGACTAAACAAAACCACCAATTTTGGTGGGATTAACTAATCCTAATGGTTGGTTATCACAGATTACCAATTTTCCCTCACATATTTACTCACTATCATCACCGATTCACCATTCACCATTGTCGCTCATGAAGGAGTCGATTCAACCCTAACCACTACCGCTCAAGAAGAAAAACGTTGACGAACAACCCGAACAGAACAACAACACAATGGAAACCCAATTCGCCAACAAGAACATAAACCCTAACAACACAACACTGCTCACCAGAATCGGTGAAGACGTTGATGACGACGACGTTGACGACCACACCTTCACGCAAGAAGACGTTGACGACAACGCCGCGAATGCACACCACTGCTCAACCAAGCAGAGAGATGGAGACCGAGCAGACGTGCAGAAAGATCGAGACCGAGCTGACGAGTAGAGAGATTAAGACCGAGCATAGAAGGAAGAAGGAAATAAGGGATGCAAGGTCGAGAGATAAGTTCTATATGAAAGGGTATTTTGGTAAATGTACCATTACAACCACATTTACTCCCAGCCTTCAAACTCCCAGCCGAACAAGATACACAAATGAGACTACTACATATAACCCATGTGTTAGTCCCATCACAAACTAATCCAATGACCTTAGGTCTCCCTAAAATGTGAAGCGAACAGGCCATAAATGACTAGGGTCTGGATTCTAAAAAATTCTTCCTTATCAGATGAAAATGGAGATTTTTCTCTAAGATCTGCCCTCCTAGGTCTAGGTTCTTTAATATTAACCCTAGTAGGTATAATATTCATTAGGTGGCCAACATACTTCTGCTTGGGTTTTGCTTATACTACCCATTCCCTTTATCTTGCTTACTACTCCTACCTCATCCTCTACCTCCTCTTGCCATAGAATAACTCTACTATGATGAAATAGGTAAATTAAAATCCCCTAGTTGAAAATTCCAAACTATCAAGGTAAAGAAAACAATTTTGTGAAAAAGGTTTTATCATTGGGTCTCGAAAGAGTTGAAAATAGTACGTTTTGAAATCATTTATTGACATATTCCTATCATAAATATGTATATATTGAAAATATTTGTAGAAACCCCCAAACTCATTTAAAAACTCATATTCAAATTGAATTATTTTTTCTTAGCCCATTTTCAAAAATAATTTGCAATAGGAATTCGAAAGTCACATTTGTCGAAAATATAATCAAAAACTATTTTTTTCAAAACATCAAAATCAAAAGGATGCTAGATTATTGATTTATTACCATCTTGAGAGTGAATCCCTTAAGTAATATGATTTATTATCTCCTTAGACTCCTTCTCCAAGCTTCGATTCAAAAAACACCTACCTAGCTCTAACTTGGTTGTATCAACTTGAATTCAAATTTCTAGGGTTGAATCACTCCTAAACAAGGTGGGATATAATTAAATAAGATATAATTCAAGCTTTGAATGGTTGAATCTAGACAAAAACTGATTAATCAATCGAATGGTTGCAAGGGTTTAAGATGTAAAAGGGTCTATGATTTGGCAATTTGGAGTTCTGCTTTTAAAAACATGGATTCATGCTCAGCGAATTGGTGTTTAAGTGGATTCACTAACAAATCACCTATTAAACCGCTAAAAATTGGTCTCGGTGGTCTACAACTAGCTCAACGATTCATAGTATAAAACCTTAATCGCTGACAAATCGCCGAGTCATTTTTACACTATAAATCTGCAAACTGCTACTAATTTACCCAATGATTCTCAGTGTTATTTGTTATTGCTAGGAAATCAAACTATTCTTGTTGTTTTTCCAATATATCAAATATTTTATGAATTTATCACACATAACCATCATATTTTGAAGGTAGATTTGATCAGTAACAAGAAATATTTAGAAATGAAAATTTGATTTGTAATTAAAAAACATTATACTACTAAATAACTACTTCATTACTTAAAATAATTAAAGACAAATATGGTTCAAATGAAAAAAAACAACTCGATCATCCCCCTATCAATTGGAAATATCCCAAGAGAAAGTTAAAAGGAGAAAGAAAATAAATATTCTAACTATCTTAAATCTATCAATACAGAAAGACATTGGCTCGATCAACCTCCTTATATGAAATTATTCCTGAATTATATTTCTTAAATATCTCTATTATAAAAGTTAAAAAGAGAGAGAGAATATTAAAAAACTAAATAATCCTAATATTAAAACTGAAAATAAAAATAGAGTATGGGCTGCCTCCCATATAGCACTTTTGTTTATAGTCATTGGCTTGACTTGATAGATGAGATCATTCGTTGTTCAGCTTGAACGAGTCAAACTGACCATCAAACGGTTCCTCATCATTCTTGACTTTTTTAGCTTCTTTTTCATTCTCAATATTCGAATAACGTCCATTAGGGTAATCATCTTGATAAGAGTTCTCCCCTTCATAGCCATCGTCATCATTATCGTCATTGACATAATCGTCCATCTCGTAACCATCCAAAAGATACATATAATCATTTTCAGCTTAAGCGTAACTACACGTTATTCAACATTAAGAATAGTTTTAGCCTTCTTAAGAAAATTTTGTCCCATCAATATCACGTCATCCTTTTCAATCTATGGTACCACCAAGAAGTTGGTGAGATACTTGAACCATCCCACTTGCATTGACACATTCATCGACATTCCTAGTGGAAAGATCTTATCACCATTTGCTTTGTTGACAACAAAAGGTTGTACAAAATCAATCCTCAACTTGGCCTTTCTGCACTATTGTTCCGGTAAGATATTCATATCAGCCCATGTGTCAAGTAGAACACCAGGAAAATTAACGTCATTGATCATCACGTGAAGGAACTATTTCCCTGAATCTTCTTTGTAAATTTCAATCAGATGTCCTAGATCTTGATGCTTTAGTTGCTCATCAGTAAATTCTTCTTCCGTCGATTGCTTCCTTGCTTGAGTTGCACTTCAGGTTGTTGCTTTTTTATTTCTTCTTCTTATTGTACATTCAGAGTGTAATTGTTTCATTCTTAATGGTTTCACTCGCGTTGATGAAAATATTAAACTTTTTTTCATTACTTTGTGAACTTTATTTCTTAGTCTAGAGATTGATGATATCCATATCCAGCTCAACAAAGTTTTCATAATAAGGTTTTAACCTTTGACCGTTTACTTTAAATATTTTTCCTATTTTGAAGCTTTCTATTTCTACTGCTTTATGAGGTAATAAATTTAAAACCATGAAAGGTTTTATCCATTTTGAACATAGTTTTTTAGGAAATAATTTAAGTCTTGAACAAAAGAGTAGAACTTTATCTCCTACTTGAAAATTTTTAGGAACTAATTTCTTATCATGAAATGCTTTAGTTTTATCTTTATAAATTGATGTATTTTCATAAGCATCATTCCTAATTTCTTCTGATTCTTGAAGACTCAACTTACTTTGGTTTCTTGCTTCATTACAATTCATGTTACATGCTTTTATTGCCCAATAGGCTTTACGTTCTAATTCTACTGGTAAATGACATATTTTTTCAAATACTAACCAATGAGGTGTCATAACTATGAATGTCTTAAATGTTGTTCTAGATGCCTATAATGCGTCTTGTAATCTAAGATTCCAATCCTTACGTATTGGACTAACTATTTTTTTAGTATTGAATTAATTTCTCTATTTGAAGTTTTAACTTATCCACTAGTTTATGGGTAATAAGCAGTAGATGTTCTATGTGTGACATTGTAATTAGCAAGTAGATTAGCAACTAATCGATTACAAAAATTTGAACCTCTATCACTAATAAGTGCTCTAGGTGCTCCAAAAACTGTAAAAAATTTGATCGAAGAAAATTAACCACTATATTTGAATCATTAGTTTTAGTAGCTTTTGCTTCTACCCACTTAAACACATAATCTACAACAAGTAAAATATAAATATAACCATTCGATAGGGGATAAGGTCCCCTAAAATCTATACCCCATACATTAAACACTTCATAAAAAAGAATAGGAAGTAAAGACATTTGATTTATACATCATAAGTTTTCAGTTCGTTGACAATTTGGACAATATTTTGTATATAGAAAACAATAATCAAATAGAGTGGACCAAAAGAATTCAAAATCTAGAATTTCGCAAGCAGTTCTCTGTGGATCAAAATGTCCTCCAAAGGCATAAGTATTACAATAAGATATAATTAATTGCACTTTCGACTATGGTATATATCTCCTAATTATTTGGTTGATACAAAATTTTCATAAATAGGGATTATCTCCAAATTTTATTCTTTTGAGCTCTCATCAAATAAGGTGATAACCTATTGGTGGTAAGATAATTAACTATATTAGCATACCATGGGTTAGCAGTCTTTATATTGTACAAATGTTCATCCAAAAATTCATCCCTTAATGACATAAGTGATTCCCCATTTTCAAGCCTACTTAAATGATCTGCTACTAGGTTTTTGTCTCATTTCTTATCTTTTACAGTAAGGTTGAATTCCTATAAAAATAATATCTATCTTATTAGTCTTGGTTTAGTATCTTGCTTTGTCATTAAGTATCGCAATGCTGCATGATCTGAATAAACTATTACTTTTGTTCATAATAAATACAACCTAAATTATTCTTAGGCAAATGCTTCTGCTAAAAGTTCATTTTCAATATTGGTATAGTTATGTTGGGCTGGATCTAGTGTCCTAAAATCATAATATATAACGTGAGAATCTTTTCCTAATTCTTGACCTAAAATAGATTCAACTGCATAATTATATGCATCGCACATTATTTCAAAGGGTAACAACCAATCTAGTGATTTAATGACAAGCGTGGAACGTTATCTTGCAATCATTGAAAAATTCAAAAGGAACATCTTTTTTGTAAAAATTGCATAAAACTTGAGTTATTTTAGAAAAATATTTTACAGATCTTCTATAGAATCCTGCATGACTAAGAAATGAACGTATCTCTCTTACCATAGTGGGGTAAAGTAACGTTTTGATTACTTGAATTTTTGCTAGATCTACCTCTATTCCTTTATGTGATATCGTATGTCTTAATATAAGTCCTTAATCTACCATGAAATGACATTTTTCATAATTTAATACTAAGTTATTTTCTATTCATCTCTTAAGTACTTTAGTTAAATTAATTAAACATTCATCAAAAGAATTAGCATAAATAGTAAAATCATCCATGAAGGCTTCAATAAAATCTTCCACATAATAAGAGAAAATACTAATCATATACCTTTGAGAAGTTGTAGGTGCATTACATAAACCAAAATGCATACGTCTATAAGCAAATGTACCAAATGGGCGAGTAAAAGTTGTTTGTCCTGATCTTCTGGTGCTACAGGTATTTGATGAAATACTGAATAACCATCTAGACAACCGTGATGGGTTTTTCCTGCTAATCTTTCTAGCATCAGATCTATAAATGGAAGTGGATAATGGTATTCTCTAGTTGAGGCATTCAATTTCCTATAATCTATACATACCCTCCAATCGTTTTAGATTCTAGTTGGTACTAATTCTCCATTGGCATTTTTTAATATTGTAATTCCTAATTTTTAAGAACTACTTGAATTGAGCTTACCAAATTTCTCTAAGCTATTGGAAATATCATTCATGCATCTAATAATTTTAATATTTCAGCTTTTACTACATCCATCATAGGTAGGTTTAATCTATATCGAGCTTGTCTAGAGGCTTTTATGTCAGTTTCTAGATTTATCCTATGCATACACGTAGCTGGACTTATTCCTTTTATATTAGCTATGGTCTATCCTATTGCCCCTTTAAACTCTTTTAGTACATTTATTAGCCTATCTTCTTCTTAACTTGTTAGTTTATTAGAAATTATTAATGAAAATTTATCATTCTCCCTTAGAAACAAATTTCAAATGATCTGGTTAAGTTCTTAAATCTAATTATGGGGCTTTAACTATAGAAGGTAAAAGTTTTAAATGAGATCCAGATAAACCTAGATAATAAGTAAGTTTTGGTTGTTCTTTGTATGATTCCAAAGTACGTATTATCTATTTTGTTTCCTCATTTCTATCACCATCTTCTTCTTATAAATTTTCTATTGCAAATTCCAATTTATCTGTTTATCTTTTCTAAAAGACTTATCTATTAATGGATCTATCATGTCTACTATACATATGGAATAAATATCCATTAGGTATTTCATTGCATCATATATATTAAAATTCACTGTATCGTCCTCTACTTCTATTGTTAATGTTCCATTTGAAACACCAATCTTTGCTTTTGCTATTTTCAAGAATGGTCTTCCTAAAATTAGAGAAATTATTTTCCTTCATATCTAAAACATAGAAATCAGTTGGGAAAACTAAATTATTAACACTGATCAGTACATCTTCTAGTTAAAGTTATAAGTGGGTAAACAAACCAATCATATTAGTTCATTATTGCATTAGCTTATTTTATTTTGGTTTATTGTCTCAAAAGGAATTCATCATTAGAATGATTTAATTTATTAGAGAAAATACAAGGTTTTACTTTACTCGATCTATCCTTCAGTAAAAACTCAACTTTGGATTTTAGCTCATCTATCTTATCGTGTAATGTCTTATATGTTATTTAATTTCGTTTCACTCAGATCTTCTTTGATTAATTTACTCTTCTCACCATATTGCTTAGATTGTTTAGCCATCTTATTTATAGCTTCTCTTGCTAAAGTCGGTATTTTGTTGAGCAAGGACCCACCACATATTGTGTCTAGAAATCATCGTTCTAAGTGATTTAATCCTTCATAAAATATTGCATTAAAATTCTTTCTGTAAATCCCTGCATATAGCATAATAAAATCAACCTTGATACGTATCCCAAAATTCATCAAAAGTTTCTCCAGTTTCTATCTTAGCATTACTAATTTTTTGTCTATATAAAATAATTTGTTTTGCTATGACATATTGATCAATAAAGACTTGTAGCATCTTCGACCAATTGGTTATAAAATTTCGAGGGAGGTAAAATAACCAATCTAAAGCATAATCTATTTCTATATCCTTAGGTTTTAAGGTATTTACTTTGTGTGTAAACTCCTTAACAAACTTTTGAGCATGTTCATTATGTTCACCATAGAAACACGACAAAGTAGAATTTATGAATCTGAACTTCAACTCAAATTTTGAAAATTCTATTGTAAAAGTTATACTCAGGTTCATAAGTTGTGATATTCCTATGAGATTGCCTAAAAGTTAGTTTTTCCTCGTATTCAACCATATTATATGACATTCAATAAAAAGGCTTCCAAGAGATTATTTTAAAAATTCTCGACAACGGTGCCAAAAATTAACACGTGTCGAGCGTGCATAATAGTTTCCCATATTTTCTTATTATTTGTAGCAGTGGTAAATGTGATATTGTCTTCACATGGATTTTACAAATCTATTAAGAATTAAGGCTACCCTAAAGTTTTATTGGATTTAATTTGTTTTAAATTAACTACTCTAATTAAAATAAGAATTAAACACTATCGATCTAAAAATAAAATAATCAATCAATTAAAATAACTAAACTATAAACAATTTAAATTCAATAAACTAATCTAATGCAATTCAAACAACTTATTAAATAAATCAATAAATCAATATAAATTAAATATTTAAACAAATATCTAAACAAACCCCTACCGAATAATGTAATATACTTGGATTGCATTCAAACACTAGAACATAATATTACTTCATAACATAATTATAATTATATCACATAGAATCTTGGAATTATTATTTCCTAATTCATAATAGGTTTATAGCCTTTAGCAAACCATCGATTTTCCTATATTCAATGGAAATAAGCCATATCCTTATCATTGTAAATCTACCTATTGGATAAAACACAATAGAATAGAAATACGATACCATTAACACTCAATGACAATCATACCTAATCTAAATCAAATATTAATCAAAATATGATAATTAATAAATAACTTAGAAGACAATCATCTAGAACATCCTCTTGGAAAAATAGCCTTATAGATTAATCCCAGTTACTACTTCTATAATTGTTGTCAATAAGCATAGATATATATTTATACTTTATACTAAGAAACATATTGGCCACTATGCACTCCATACAAAGAATCATTAGTTGTAA
The DNA here is from genome assembly GCA_039657365.1 of Stephania yunnanensis. Lineage (NCBI taxonomy): Eukaryota > Viridiplantae > Streptophyta > Magnoliopsida > Ranunculales > Menispermaceae > Stephania > Stephania yunnanensis. The sequence continues at coordinate 43,888,470 of CM077586.1, read as the reverse complement.
TACGCAAAAAAATTTATTAAATATGTGATTGACGTGTATGAATATATTTAAAGCATTAAGTATATGATTCCTTAATCATAACTATATAGTAATCCACAGTATATACATCTTTATGGTTTGTTTAGATTAACAAACTACTCACTCATGCTGAAAATAAATAACACAATAATATAATTGAAAGATATAATTAAATAAATACCTCTTAATGGAATAAACAAAGCTCCAATGTTGCTTCAAACATAAACTCAATAAAACTAAACTTATGAAGGTAGAAGACAGAGAGAAGAGAGTAATTTTGAAGCTTTAAAGACCTATTTATATTTTCCCTAAATGTATAAAGCATCGATAAATACAAATTCCTTGTTCTTATTTAAAAAAATCATCATTAACCTCAGCAATTTTTCAGTGATTCCTTTTTGTACACAAATCATTGGGTTAATCACTGGATTTAGTTATATGCTCCACCGATTCAGCTGGCGATTTCTAGTATATTTCTCTATTCACTGTAGGTTTGCTGGGTTATCTTTGATGCCAATTTCGGTGGCGATTTCCAGTGCATTCATGTATCGCTGAGCATTCGTTAGACTTCTTCTTTAGTTGATTGTTTGCCATGTCTTACATTTCTTCATTTTTCTTAATTAAATCCTGAAATCACTAAAACAAGAGAATTCATAGTGTAATATCATCATTTATATTTAAAACCAAACTAAATTACTCTATAAACGTGTGTAATTATGGATTTGTTAATAGTAAACTTAGACAATCGAATCGCTAGTGCGTCTGATTTAGCCTAGATCTCTAAAGTACTTGACCGGTCCTAAAAGTGTCGAATCTATTTGTATGGTTAATTGCCACTTTTGTGGTCTTTTTGTATAAATAAGAATGTGCTTGACTCACTAGCAATAAATCAAGGTTTACCCCTAATTAATCAAGCAATAACAAAGAGAATAACACACCAAAGAAAAGCAATTAAATTGAATTGAATTAAATCTCACATAGGTTTGATGCCAAGAGAGTTGTTTGATCCACATCTAGTATAGATTAGTAGAGTTTAACCTAACATGATGATGGAAAACCTTAAATTCTTCAAGTTCTTTCGCAAACAAAGGATAAAGAAACTTAAAATCACAAGTTCATATTTATATGAAACCTTCTAGTTGGTTCTTAACTAAAAAGATTCCAAAAATCCAAGAAAATATAAAAACCACAAACGGTGTTGCAAGCGGCGCCACCCTTATGGAGTCACGGCGTGAGCCATGTCACATCTTCGAATGCTCTCTATCCATTTTGGTGTTGTGGGAGGCGCTTTGGTGTTGAATAGCGGTGGTGGTGGTGCAGAAATCTACATCAATTTGCAACGCGCTTTTGAGGTACTTAGAGGGTGAATTTGACTCTGGTTGTGAGACAAGAAAAAGCTCAGTTCTAAGTCTACTTTTCGATGGAAGAGACAACGAGTAATTTGGATTTGAAATAAAGAAGTTTGTCAGAAACAAGTAATCTGTTCAAAATGGACTTCACCAAGGCTTTGCCAATACTAGTCTTTATTTCTTTATCATCACACGATCCCGGTTTCACTCCATATTCGCACATCTAGTCTAAAAAACCTGAAATAAAAAAGTGAGAGTTTTTTACAATAAAATAGTGAATTAGAGTCTAAAATCACGTTGAATACTAGCCTAACTAATGCATATTTATAGACTTAACAACCCCCCCCCCCAAATTTATAGCTTTGCGCGTCTTGAGCAAAGGAGTGAATGAAGAAACATAACACTAACAACTATACTCTTAACTACTACAATTACTAACTTTAATAATCCTAGGTCTGTTACAAAGTTAAGTGGAGATTCCTTTGGTTTAAATGCCACTGAATTGACCATCCCCTCAATGAAGTTCGAAGTTAAGATTTGTTTAGAAACGGAGTCCAAACATTAATATAAATCACACTTCAAAGAACTAGACTCGGTCAACACAAAAGGCCATCTACTACTCAAGAGTTTTCTGGGCCTATACACTAAAGCACACAAGTTTACAATTTCTGAAAGAAAAACTTGTACTTCAACACTCAAGAAGGCATCATAGGAAAGAAATGAAACCACGCTCACCTCTAATGTAGATTTGGCACAATTAGGGGGTCAATAGGTATTTAAAGTAGGTTATAATAAGGTCGGATTAGTGTTCCAAGGAAAGGGTATAAAGGAATGCAAAATGTTGAAAAAGTTCAAATCAACCTCACTATAAGCATTGAGAGCTGATACACAAAAGGAGTTCACATATATACACTTAACACTCTCAATTTGAATTCTTCCCCTTTTCCAACCACTAATTCTTCAATTTGGCTTTTTTTGATTGAATTCTTTATCTCAAAATAATGAAATTTGCTCATTGAATTCAAAACCTAATTCATTTTTCTTTTCTTTGAAGACGGTGAAAATTTATTTCACTCAAAATCACCCCCAAATTGGGGTTTTGTACATTTCAATCCACATTTGGCTCTTTCTCACTTTCGCTACGGTTAACCGAGATTTCCAACTAGGTATAAGGACGTAAGGCTGATGGCTAGGGGTTTAATGATAGGTAGTTAAGAAAGTAAGGTTATATTCGGCTCAAATGGTCTAACTAGCGGTAAAATGATTGGTAGGCTTAAGGCTAAGGGTTAAACTAAAAAATGGCCTACATATTCCCCCCAAAAGTGTTTCAATTATGGGATTTCACCTCGAGCGGGTTACACCCTTGTTCTAGGACCCTATAAATTTTACTTTTTCCACTTGCATAGTTATAACCACCTGCTCTCTTTGGTATCTAGCACAAAGTCTCAACCTCATACTAGCTCCCTAAACATGCAATCTCAACAATGCTGGACAACGCTCTATATTGAGTGTTTATCCTAGTTTTCAACAAGGTTCAAGTCTCAATAGTAGCTATTAAGGAACTCATCGATAATCAAAGGCACTAAACAAATTTTTGGGCAACTCTAGACTAAACTCAACTCAATGATTCTAAATGTGAACTAAACATGGGTAAATGTGTATGTAAACACACAAATCACCATCAACTACTCCTATAAATATACTACCCTAAACTATATACTATATAAATGCCATAACAAGATGATAAGTGATATGAAATGGTAGAATATAAATGAATATAAATAAAGTGAAAACACAATCTTACCATACCAGTCATACTCATGGAATGCACATGAAAACTAAAACCATTATACCTGATGTCCTGCGCAATTTCCCTATAATCTAACAAAACCCAGTCCAAAACCAATCCATAATAGCTGAAAACACCCAAAACTTATTCCAAACCTTACCCTAAGGTTGAAACAAGAATGTGAATGGCACAACAAGAAAAAAAGAGAAAAGAAGTGAAATAGAACATGATATATAAGAAAGTGGAATGAGTAATAGCAAACATGGGAAATGACATGTAATATACAACAAATTAAGTATTCGACTCAAGTACTCAATAATATAGTAACATCAAAGTATAAAAGTTCTCTCACACACTAAAAAAACTGCACAACTCTGAGCATCATCATCTCTATTAGATTCGGTAGCACCTTCATCAAAAGACACTCATATGCGCCTAAGTCATCCACCCCATCTGTAGTAATGAAGTGCATGGCTGCTAGAAATTATACTGTGTGGTCGGTAAGTCTCAAACGATGGCTACAATGGTGCATATCTACATTACACTAGGGCCACTGTGCTTCCACAAAGTTGGCCTCGCTGTGGCTCTAGTACTGTAGGAGCTAGGTTCTGTCTACATTATACTGGGAGGTCCTCTGAAAGTAGTCATCATGCATCACCCCATCATCTAAATTAGGGCCTCTATATTAGCACCAGCTGGTGGTGCAAAAGGCTTAGGCATGGGAAGAACTGGCAGTGCTGGCACAAACAGGTCATCCGCAACAAAGTGTGTTGCATCGATTTACTCAGCCTGTTTCTCAATCTCACGTATCCGTTCTTGTCACGCCTATAGCTCGGCCTCTCATGTGGCTCATCTCTTAGCGGAAGATGCTTAAGTGGCCTCGGCTCTGGTTTGCCACTCTGTTACATGTTGCAACTTAACCTTGTCATCTCGTTCATAATCAAAATCATCATAACCACTTGGAGTGTCCAAGTTTGTGATAAAATGGTTTATGATAGGAGAGGGGGGTGTAATAGTGCAGGGCAGCACGACGAAGCTAACCCTCGTGCGCTGGCAAAAAGCAATGATTAAGAGAGGGTAGGGTAAAATGGTGGTGGTGGACTCCATAGTGTCAAGAATGTTTTCATAAATAAGTTGGCCAACATTAATCCTTCCTATGGTCACAACGTGAGTAAGAAGAGCAGCTCTAGGAAAGGAAGTCTTTTGTCTTTGTTTGGTGGGTAGAAGTGAATGGATTAAAAAAATAGTTATAGGCTCGATAAATCTTCCTAAGGTCCCTCTAAGTAGTTTAAAAAATTCCCCTTTCTTTCCTCTAACCCAATCAAAACCACCATAAACAATTATGGTTTTCTTAACATCGTGGTATGGTTAGGTGTTGCGAGCATCATATAGCGCACTAGGGTAATCCCTATCCCTTACCGAGTAATTTGGTAACCCGTAATGGGCATTGATGGTTACCGAGCTAAAATTGACTTCCCTCCTTCTAACAAAGACACTCGCCCCTATTTGCCCTTTTTTCCATTTGCATAAAACTCTTTCTCTAGGAATTCAACTCCCAATAGGTGTTTTGGTACGTTTCCATATGCGAATAATGTGACGGCCCCGCGCCCCGAGCGCTACCGTATGTGGTACTCCTCACTTTGTAGGCCACACTGCACTATCCAGGTCACTGATCCGTAGGGTCCCGTGCTCTACCGACATCTCGTGCCATGCTTGCATCCTTGGTATGCTTGCTAACTTATCGTGTTGTTGCTATATTATAAGCCTATTATGCAAGTTTACTTTTTAAGTCATGTATATTTAAGGTTTACTGTCTTTTAGCTTTAAAGTTTGCGAGTTAGACATATAACTTGTGTTTTACAAATTTTAGTTAAAATCAGTTAATTAATAGTGAAAGTCTTAAACTGACATAAAATTATGATATATATATATATATATATATATATATATATATGTCTTGTGTCATAGAGCATTTATCATAATGTAGAAAACTCGAAAAAAATAGAGTACTCTGTATATAAGGCAACATGATAATCAAAAGATAGGCACATATACATGTACGGTGTCTCTATAGTCTCCCTGACACCTAAAATAAAAGAAAATATCAAAAAAAATGTACGAGAGTGTCCTGGATAGTAGGCGGTAGAGATGATCCACCAACTAGGATTCTAAGGTAAGTACTTCTAGTTTCTGTTTTGTTTACTACATATATTATATACTATACACATATATATACCGAGGCTGATTCGACTCAAGTTTCTCGATGCAGATCACGATAGACAGACAATTTACTACTCAACCAGAGATTAATTAGACTAGCGATCCAGAGAGGGCCACTATCAATGCTACTTCGTAGAGTATTGACAACCGACTCATGGTACATGACGCTTAGTTGGTCGAGATTCTATAGTTACTTAAGGCTCAGGCTGCAGCAACCGCCATAGCAGTAGTTCTTATAGTACTTGCGATACCGACTACTACTACTTCGACAGTCGTAACCTTGACTGTCCTCCAAATGCCTGTTCAGGTAGTGGTTCAGGAAATACTAGGAAATGCGGTTACACCAATGGTGGTACCAGCGGAGATACCAACTCCTACTCCTACACTTACACCCCACATAATAGCCGCTTACTACTATCGAGTTTTCCTTAACGTTTGATGCAAAGTTAATTAAGGAGTTTATTCACTTTCAGCCTGGGTTCTTCTATGAATGTGGTGACTCGAAGGAGGTTGGGAGATGGTTACTTTCACATCAACGGCTACACAAGTTGCCGAAAGTCGAGGAGAGCATACAGGCTCAGGTTTCAGGGTCATGTTTTAGAGGAACAACAACTTTGTGGTGGATTACATTCTGTGATACTCAACTAGATCTGATGACATGGGCATAGTTTAGACATATTTTATATGACGAGTATATCTCCATACAGGTCTAGCTACGTTTAGGAGAGGACTTTCTAGCCCTGAGACAGGGAACCTGTTGGTTCTACATTATATGGAGAGGTGTCGTTATCTGCTACAGTTCGCCATGGATTTTGCCGAGACTGAGTGGCTACATATTTACTACTTTTTTTGGGGATTAGTAGATGTCATCACCATAGTGATTGTGTTGATAGGAGCTTACACACTACATGACCTATATGATCAAGCACTTTCTCATGAAACGTATCTATTGTAGAGGGGCGACAAACAAGCACCTAGTTAAAGATAGTCTGAGAGGCAAACATGGCCGAGTTCTCAACTGGATAGGAGGCCGAAAAGACAGAGGGATTGGTCAGACAAGGATTACCTTTAGGATGACAAATGACAGGACATGGACTGTAGTGATGACCATAAGGGGGATATACTCGATATAAGGAAAAACAACGAGTTCACGCTATTGCACCCATATCGGCCAAGCAACATCGACAACAACCTCAGCAATATTGTTGAAATAAGGATCAAGGAGGCTATGAGAGAGGTTAGTAGGACCGGGGCCAGGGTCAGAAATCCAAAGACAAAAAGGCTTGGAGGTAAGAGAAACGTTGATGTCATCATTGTGATTAGTGAGGGCACCTGAAGACTGAGTGCATGGAACCACCATCACCATTAGGGACATCACATCACGATCGGACTAGAGAGAGCCTATGTAGTGGCACAACCAGATAGGGAGGTGACCAGACAGTTCATCGAGGGTACATTATTTATTTTGGGTAGATAAATGCATGTTATGATAGATTTTAGTAGTACATTGTCATTTATTGCTAGACACATGGTATAACAGTTAGGTTTAGCATCAAAGACGCTAGACACACACCTTGTCCTCAGTATAACCACTAGGGATAAAATATGCCCTAAATGATTATGTCGAGACTATACGATAAAGGAAGAGGGGCATCAACTTCCTATAGACCTACTAGTCCTAGAGTACCTAGAGCCAGACACGTTTTTGGTGATGACCTAGTTGGCGGCGTACCATGCATAGTTGGATTGTTTCCAGAAAACCATCAAGTTTCGCATTTCGGGCATTCCCGAGTTTACGTTTACTGGAGTCGCAACCGCATTACCTATCATTAGGGGTCGACTAGCTATGACTCAAGATATGGAGGCATTTACTGCAGTAGTCGAGCCGAAGCTGAGGATAAAGATCATGATTGAAGATGTCCCAGTGGTTAGAGAGTTTCACGATGTTTTTCTAGATGATCCGCCAATATTACCACCATAAAGAGAAGTTGAGTTTCTTATCGAGGTTCTACTAGGGATGTAGTCGATTTTTTGAAAACCTTATATGATGTCAGCGTTTGAGTAGGAGGAGGTGAGGAGACAGCTTGAGGATCTATCTCATAAGGGTTTCATTCAACCCTATTATGTCTAATTGGGGAGTCCCAATATTATTTATGAAGAATAAAGATGATTTCCTGATGATGTGTGTTGACTACAGGAAGCTAAATCACTTGACAATCAAGAACTGTTACCCACTTCCCAAGATTGATGATATGTTCAATCATTTGGTAGACGTCGAATTCTTCTTGAATATTGATCTACGTTCAAGCTACCATTAGTCGATGATTTGAGAAAAAGACATCAAGAGGACTACTTCTATCACCAGATATGAGTTGTTTTAGTTTACAGTCATGCCTTTTGGGCTGACTAACACCTCAAAATTTTCATGGACTTGATGCAAAGGGTTTTGAGACCATACTTGGACTGATACGTTATAGTTTTCATCAACAACATCTTGATTTATAGAAGGTTTCATGTGGAACACGGGAGTCACCTCCGGACAATATTGATGACATTGAGGGAGCATATGCTATATGCCAAGTTTAGTAAGTGTGATTCCTGGTTGAGTGAGGTGAAGTTTCTAAGACACGTTATCAGTGATCAAGGTATCTCTATAGATTTAGATAAGATTCAAGCTATTATCGATTGGAAGACGCCTGAGTGTGTTTTTGACATTCGAAGTTTTTTGGGGCTAGTAAGGTACTACCGACGATTCGTGCATGACTTTTCCTCGATTGCAGCGTCGATAACGAGACTGACTAAGAAAGATGTTCGATTTGATTGGTCAGGGGAATATGAGCATGCATTTCTATGAGCTGACGAGGAGATTGACTTTTGCACCAGTGTTGACATTGCATAGTTAGGGAAGATTTTGTCAGTCTACATAGATGCCTCAGGCGTTGGGCTTGGATGCGCATTGATACAGGAGGGCCATCCAGTAGCTTATCTTTCTAGACACTTGACACCTTACAAGGTTATTAACCTGTACATGACTTGGAGATTGCAGTAGTTGTTTTTGCACTAAAGGCCTGAAAGCACTATCTCTATAAAAGAAGTTTGTCTTGTACACTAATCATCAGAGTTGCGATACATTTTCACTCAGAAAGATCTGCACTATCTCTAAAAAACCATGCGTTTACCATCGAGTACCATCCTGACAAGGTAAATGTCGTATTTGGCGTATTTAGCATGAGTAGGATTGGTGTGCGTGCCGCAAGTATAACAGCTCGCTTGTAGTAATGGTGTAATCAACTTACGTTGACTATGGATATCGTATCCAAGGAAATGTTTTCTAACTAGTTAATTACCCATTTAACTTTGAACTATTGCTAAGGAAATCCTCATTTTTAGATGATTTTATAACTAACTACTCTATCTAACAAACCAATGTAAAATCTACTTTAACTCTTATATTAAGGATATATTAGTTCACAACTTCACTTAGGTAATTTAATACTATGCTTTTCAACCACTTTTACATCTTAATATGTTGTGTGCAATGCCTAATTAGAATAGGCACATTTCCTTCAAATCCACTTTAACCCATTTTCGTGATGAAAAGATTATAATGCGCAAACTAGAACTGCACATATCGGTGTGAATAACGTAAGATCCATATTGCTTTAATGCTCTAAATCTTTGGATTCATTGTCAATTAAGTTTACTATCCATGCCTCCCTAATCAACAACTATCTATCAATGTTGTGTATTTTACAGTTGTACAATTCATGTCTGGATTAAAAGCTTCAATGGCCAATGATAACTTCTAAAACTTAAATTCATTAAATACATGATCAAGATGACTAAAGAATTATGCTCAGAATCAATACAAATTCTAACCATTGCACTTTTTATTTTCACTTTTTAATCATATTCATAGCATAATATTAATATCATATGATCCATTGATCCCTAAGATTAATAGATTACTCATACTTCATTGAAACACATATATCACAACTCATAACTAAATCATTGCAAATCAGAGATGAATATAAATATATTACTTTAAATTAAACTAATGAAACCAAACTTGAATTGCAAAAGTTGAATCTTCATGTTTTCTCCATACAAGACTTTTTAATAGTCTAAACTAAAGTAAACCTGTGCTAAATTATTATAATGGTGGATAATAGTTGATATGTGGTGAGTTTACCATGTCCCAATACCTTTTTATACTTCATAATGACAATTAGAAACTCTACTTTACAGTTTAACTAAAAATAAAACTCCGACATTATATTTTTCTCGAGTTTGGTGCTGCCACTTATGCCCCAGTGCCGTGCCTTATAAGTTAAGGCTCCGCCACTGCGCTACCTCTGTGTGCACTTCTTTTGAGCTCCTGTGACCTCAGCGTTGTCACTGCCATGTCCTGGCATCGTCCTTTGTATTCCACAGCGCCGAGCCTCCAGTCTAATTTTCTCAACTAGCTTGTCTCTCCCATGCCGTTCTTTTCCTTCTCAAATCGTGCCTTGTACTTTACAGCGCCAGCATGTATAGCGATGGTGCCAACCATGCTTTCTTGGGTTTATGATTTATTTTTTTCTCATTTTTGCTCATTTTCTTCCTTTACACCTTATTTCCTTGAAAATGCAATAACACCATGAATATGAGCTCATTTAGGGATATTTTTCTTCCCCTTTTTGGAGTAAGTCTTTATTTACTTTTTTGTTATCAAGTAAGATTCACACTTATTATAAAATCCTTAGAGATTTAACTTTTCCACAAGAAGTGCTATAATTCTTGCTTTTGTCTCAAGTTTAAGGTACTCCCTAACTCAATGTTTCTGATCATGAAATCACACCGTTGTTTGCTAAATTTCATTATTTTCTACAAACATTTAAAACACTCTCTTGAGTTTCATATCAACAAAATACTTGTAATATACTCATCCTCAATTAAAGACATGGACATGCAAATGAACTACTTATTCATTACATAATATTGTATATTACCAAATCTATACTACTTAAACATTCAAATAGTAAGAAAAATGAAAAATTTATACATTACCATACTTTTCTCCTGAACTGATTCAAAATAAAAACTTAAAATGATCATACTTGTAGTGTTTATCCTTAATTCTCAGCTTATCTTACCACTTTCCATAATGTAGTGCAACATCGATGCCCCCAAACTTTAACCAAACCATATCCTTAAGGTTTTGAAATAAACCTGAAACATGAACTAAGACATATAAACATATATAATAATGCAATTTATATAATAAACAAAATTAAACATAGAATTAAATAATGAAATACAAAATATCCCAAATGTTTAAATGAAATGGTATTAATGTCACTCTCATCTCCTCAGGTTTAAAGAACTCCTAATGCACTGATTTCAGGACTGCACATCATCATCGTCATTTGCATCATCAGCTCCGGCATAAGATGATGTCAATGGACACTTCGCCCTCTAGCTCTGCTCCAAATCTATATCAAACACATATTTCGGTGATGTTGGAAAGCCAAATGACTTATCAGTAGGTCTCATTCATCTACTCCTATCATATATAATTATTTCCCTCTGACAATCTACAAATAACGTGAAATTGCATCGCTCGTTCCGTCGGTATTGCTCTATCCTCTCCAAATCCTACTTATATCTTAACATAGTTGCATGGTACTGCGCCTTGTCCTCTTGGTATTGTCTCCTCATGGCTGCAATCCATAGCCTACGCTGTCTTGGAGTCAAGTCCTTTAGTGGTGGTTTTGGTGCCTATGGTAGAGGAGGTGGTGGAAAGACCTCATGACCGTCCAAGACCTGTTTTCCAATCCGTGGGTGTACAAGCTCATAACACTTAGTAAATCCTTGGTGCTATTGCTTCTCTCTCTCCCTCTCTCTTTTCCTCGAAGTCTTGATAACCAGGTAGTGATTTCAATGTGAGCATGAAACTTCATCCATGGATGGTTGTGTTGGGGCATGTGCCCTAGGTTAATCGACAAATATTGTTTATATTATAATTTTAGTTAATGAAATAGAGATTCTCGTTTGTTGTTTTATTATAAGTGATCGCATGTTTCCCTTATAATAAGATCCATCGGTATTTGTTGAAATATCCTAAATGTCCATAGTCAATCATTATACTAAGAACTATAATGAATTAAGACTAGTGTAAATCTTGATTGATGGATCATGTGTATAGGGATACGAATCGAGATCATAAGTACTTGTTAAGGAGCAATTTATTGGAACGACTCGCTATGAGAACACTACATGAATTAAGTCATAGGTGTTACTTATGATAGGTATATCATTTAGTCCCTCGAACTGAGATTAACATATACTTCAATATTAGGAGCATGGTAATTTGACACAATCAAATGTTTTCTTTAGCTAGACAATTATAAAGATTATGATTAACTACCATGTGAATGATATGTGAAGGTGTGCAATCAAGGTAGAATTTGACCCTCTCGTATAGAGAGATATATCAGTGAATCCCTCGATATGTTAGACTATTAAATGACCAAGTCCTAGTGAATTGATATAATTAATATCACTTGGATGTTTTTAGTTTACCTAAAGATCGAGACCAATATTATTAAACATTAAGGGTGACTTTTCATGCCTTATGTTTAATCAAAGGGTATCGCATGACAAAAGGATATGATATATGTTATTCGTTGGGTTGTATCGATTTTGATATTCATGCTACTTGGGTAGTTATAATGCCTTGCTAGAGACCGCTTATAACTTGTGACCAAAGTAGTCTTGGTTCACTACCAACGTCATATGAACCTATTGGGTAGCACATAAAGAACGACTTTGCGCAATTTCAATTGGTCCAAAGTAATGAATTTTATATGATAAAATTCATGACATAAAAGCCTTTACAATTCGTTGTACATAACTTATTAATAAGGGCGTTAGTATAATTTGCTTAAATTGCCTAAATACGATAGTTGTATTTACAAATTAGTTTTTTTAAGTGAGCTTATCTACACATATAAATAGGGGTTGAAACCCTAAAAAATAATAAGAGTTTTGTTTTTTGCTATTTTAGAGTTCTTTGGACTTTGGGAGAGAAAGAAAAATATTTTTTGTCTCTATTGGGGCTACCACTCCAAATTGTGGTCACCGTTCGTATGTGGATTTACGATAGAGAAGACGCGCTTGAATGTCTTGAAGATTGAACAATTAGAGAAAGAAATCATAGATTAAGGTATCGTTTACTTTTGTAGATCTAGTTGGATGGAACTTATTTTCGGTCATGTTTGGGGTTTTTAAAATTGTTTTGGCTTTTTTTTTCTGCATATGAACCTTAAAAACCCAACAGGTTTGGGCTTCTTTATCTAATTATTTGTCCTTTCTTGGTCCCTCTCCGGCCTTTAAGCACATCCGAGTAATCAAGATAGGGAATAACAATTTGTTGTCTTTCTGACGTGGTCGACTCCCTCAGATTATTGTAGATGATGTCGCCGATGTTGACTTCCCCATTCTTTGTAATCTTATGAAGACAAACCACCATTAACTTGTTGATATCACCCTGCGAGAAATGAGGTATAGCAATGCAATAAGGAAATGTTGCCACATTCTGTAAACTTTTCTAACACTCCCCTTCTTTATGTGCTTTGACACATTCTTAGCTCCTATGCATCCTTGTCGTCCGGGGATAACCAATGTGCTCCTTATGGCTTTAAAAAAGGTATATGTTATAGGGCCACTCATATAATTTATTTGGGAGACTCGATTCGACTCCAAACAAACTAAAGTGTCCAATCTATAGATGGTATTGATCTCATGTCTATTAAAGGGAATAAAAATCCCTTTCACTTTTACTGGCTCATCTTTGGTCATGAACTTTGTAGTAGCATAAAATTCAAAAACAATCCCACTCACTCCTTTAACTTGATTCTTTCTATAGTCTCGAGTGAGTTCCTCCCAATTTTGTTGCCTAATGAAGTTATTCGCTCTATTATCATACTTGGCCGATAAATTAATTTCTCGTTATTTTCTCATATTGGTCCTTGGCGCTACTAATGAAAAATTTGGATTTAAATGGTCTAGGCTCCTATTCATTGGGATTTCTTGAGGTAAATTCCTCAAAATCATTTGCTCTAGTGTGGGTAACTTGTTTCCTTGTTCTTGCCATTTATTCAAATTCAAATAACACAACAACAATGCAATGCAACTCGGGTTTTCAAATGACCTAAAAATTAAAAATTCATATCACACTGATCATGCACATGCCAAATAATGTAAAGACATCAACTAAGTCTCCATAGGTAACATTAATGCTCAATATTCACACAATCTTGCTAAACCTATCCTACTACATTGAATCCACTATTCATGAAATTTAATCAAGAATTTTAAAAACTCAAAGCATAACTAGATGAAATTGTAAATTTATCTCAATGCAAAATTAATTTCCAATGTAGAACACTACTCCAAGTCTTAAGCAATCCAAGCCCTCTCACTTTTCTCATCAACTAGAACCCTAGCTCTCATTGAACTCAAAATTCAAAAACCCATGCCCTAGCTCTCCAACTTGTGTAATTCCACAATGCACTTTCCTCTTTCACTTTCAATCACCAGGAACTCTCTAATCTCACTTAAAAATGATCTAACTTCGACTATAGAGGGACGTATGCTTAGAAGTTGTGGTGGGGTTTTAGTGCAAGTGTGAAGAATGAGGTGAAAATGGGGTTTAAACCCCTTATATTAACCCCGACGCCAATAACGCATCGTTAACACAGTGGGGTGTTTTCTCACATTGTGTTTGCTGCCATCTTGGTACTGTAGGTAATACCCAAGACGTTGAGCTGTCTGCCAACATCCTCGCGTGTAATTTTTAGTTACTTCTTCTCTGAAGTTTTTTCGACTTTGTATATCACTCGCATAAGATGTCGTGACCGCATGAAATCTATGAAAATATAAAAATTAATAAATTTTATCTTTAATTTTTCCATGCACTTCACCTTCACAAACTTGAACTCCTTCACTATTTTTCGCTCTTTAATGAATTAACAAAACATTTTCATTCCCATGAATCATCACCCGACGAATGATATTTCTTGCACATTTGACACAAATTTTTAGAAAGTTAGAACTAAAACTTGTTAATTGTAATTATTAAGCTAAATAACTAACTACTTAAAAACCCTGGGCTGCCTCCCAGTAGAGCTTAATTCAACTTCATTAGCTTGATGCTTTTTCGCTCATTTAGTTCGAGTCTAAATTGAGAAACTCCATCTTCAAATCGGAGATTGTTGTGTCTTTACTGTTCGGATGTACTTCACCCTACACAAAGACAAAATTCTCTGCATCATTGGTACTCATCGTGATCTTCATATCTCTTGTGTACAAATTTGCATTGGCAGTGCTCAAGAATGGTCGCCCAAGTATCATAGACACATCATCGTCCATATTGTGGTTCATGACTTGAAATCCGTGATGAATGTGAATCTACCCACTTTCACATGCACATTCAAGACTCTTCCTAGAGTTGGTATCAAGTTGTTATTTATTACTTGCAAATACGTGGTATCAGGATAATTAATCTTCAAGTCGACATGCAACATGTCCATTAGTGGCATGACATCGACTGAGGCTCCCGTATCAAACAAGACATTCTGAATTGGTACCATCGATGTATATCAGTATTCATATCTTTCCGGATCTCTCCTTTTGATAGGTCGAAGTCGCGGGATGAACTTGAGCTTTGGTTCCGATTTATTTGAAACCACCTTGATGTCATTTCCTTGTAGGGCTTCTTCAGAAGATCCCTTATCTTTTTTCTTAGACTTCCATTATTGTTTCCTTTTTTTTAAGGCATTGATTCTTTATTTCTTGAAACCATCAAGCTCATCTTGCCTCACATCCGTGTTGTGCTCATGTATCTCTTCATGCTTCATTATAGCCAAAGTGTTGAATTTTTTCGGCTTGTACATCAGTTGCTCTTGTCTTGGCTCCTTTGTTACTATAGTGTTCATCAAGTGAATGACACTCACGTTCTTTTTGGGATCGGTGACGATGTTGCTAGGAAATAGTCCTTCTTTCCTCGAGTTCAAGGCTTAGCAAGTTGACCAATTAGCCTTTCTATGTTTTTGATGGATTGTGATCTCTCATCTTCCATCCTCTTCATGGCTTGTTTCACTCCTTCCATATCTTTTTCGTACTTCTCATTACACTCCCTATTACTAATATCCATAGCTTGAAAATATTTCTTTATTGACTTCAATGAATTAAGTCATCTCTTCGCTCTGGCCTAAGTTCCTTGTTGGACTTGTTGATCAAAGAATTGAGGTAACTTTATTGTATTATTAGGATTTCCATACGAGAAGCTCGGCTTATTGTTCTTGCCTCCTTAAAATCGTTGAGAAACCATTCCTCTCGGCCTTAAATTGTTCATGTATCTTTGGTTGTTCATGAAGTTAATGTATTCATAATCCACTCCCTATTGTATGTCCATTTGGTTAACGACTATGCCTTGGTGATTAATTTGTTGTTGTGCTACTTGTGGACCTTAGTGTCCCATATGAAGTTTTTCCATTTGACTGCTCAAATTTGATAGTTGTGCCATAATTGCAGCTTGCGAGTCAATCTCGTATACTCCTATTGGTTTCCTTAATATGGAACGAGTACCTACGGTAGAACTTTTAGACATAAGATCAAGGAGATCCAATGCTTCATCCTCATCCTTAGTAAGTAGCGAGCCCCCTACTATGACATATACTACCATTTTTGTGTTGTGGTTTATCCCATAGTAGAAAATCTGGAGTCGTGCCCATTTCACGTATCCATGTCCTAGACATCTCATCAACATCTCTTTGAATCTTTCCCAAACCTCGCCAAGAGACTTTGCGTCTTTTTACTTGAACTAATTAATCTCAAGTTTCCTTTCGATGACCATCAACGGTGGAAAGAACTTGTTTAGAAGTTTTTCATTAATTTTCCGCCCAAAAGGTCGATACTCACTACATTCAACTTTTGGAACTAGGATTTGGCTTTTTCACCCAATCAGAATGGAAAAAGTCGCATCCTGATCACCTCTTTTGTAACTCCAGTAATGTGTATGATGTCACACTTCTCCAAAAAATTCTTAACATGTGCAACTAGATCTTCATTGGATAGCCCGGTATTGAACGTGCAACTTCGTACCATGTTTATCAGAGACGGTATTAGTTCAAACTCGGTGGTGTTAGCTAGAAGCTTCATTACTCTGTTATAAATCTCTTGAGCTGTGATGACTCCAAATTTCGAGGCAAGTCGGGAACCACCACATCGCCGAACACGTCACCAAGCCATGTTACGTCACCTGCACACCTGTCTTTGATGACCCGTGAACTATCCGTCTTGTAATCCGACTTAGTAAATTTCATTGTTTTAAAAGATTAATATTCTACCTAATTATGCTAAGTTAAGAAGTTTACAACTTAATTTTATTTATTTTAATTCTTTTCAGGTTATTTTTAATAGCATAAGTCTTAATAACATGCATATAATTAATGTAAACAAGTTATGCATGAATTAACAACCTATGGGGTGAAAACCCAGCTAAAGGATACCATGTATATAAGTTAAGGCGACAAAATGTATAATAGGTGTCAATATACATGTATCAGGTGAAAAAGTCTCCCAAAATGAATCCCAATATGTATAAGTAACTACAAACATCTACAAGTAAGCTAGTAGATGTGCTCTAAATCAGAGGTAGTCGCCAATCACCGTCTTCCCCCGGCTCGTCGTAGGATCTGCAACTTGCCACCAACAAACAATGACAAGTTCGAGTGAGTAAATCCCAGAGAAACTCAGTTAGTATTCACAAGAAATCCAAGAAAACGACTACAATTCATGCATATAAAGTAAATGAACAGGAATGTAAAGCATGAATATAAGTCGTAAGATAATCAAGAATATGGAACGCGAGTGTAGTGTACAGCTGTCGAGCCCTTGGGCGTAAATACTAAACCGAGAAGGCCCTGGAGGTGAGGAAATCAATACCCCTCTTCACGGTTGAAATGACGATCTTTGTTAGTTGGAAAGTAAACTTCCACCCAACACCTCGAAGGAAAGAGGAAATCTGTGACGGTGGTGTGCCTCATGTCAACTTGCTCTCGAGATCATCGACTCGCTGAGATATATCTCAAGTGTAGTCTAAAGTATGACCAACACCGTAGCAACAATTGAATCATCATAAATGAAAGAGACAGAAAGGGGTCACACCGTCCCTTCGACCATACACTGACACACGCGGGAATAGAGTAAACATGCATGTTGAACTGGCAAAAAGTATTGTGAACTAAATAATTTACCAAAAAATAATTAACTTCTAAACTGACTTTCTCGTAGGTTTATTTACCTCAAACTATCGCAAATATCTCTCCAAAATATTTCATTTACGCCTCGAGATACGTGCCCAATACCCGACTATAGTCTCCTAAGTCCCTGGTATCCAATTATACCACTTTTGTTACTTTAGAGTCAAATTAGGTGAATTTATAAAGTGTGAGAAGAAACTTGAGATTTTGTTTCAAAAAGTTAAATTTCAGCACACTTCTCGAGTTATATCGAGGTGCCGATGCCTCAAAAAGTCCTCGAAAACTATTTTTTATATTTTTCCTTTTTATTATATTTTTCTTGATTTTTTTGGATTTTTTCATAATCTTCTAGCTATTTTCCTATTTTTTCGATATTTATTTGATTTAAAAATGTATTTTATTTAATTTTTAAAAATTTTAATTAATTAAAATTAATTTAGGGTGGGTTGGGCCCGAACCGGGACCGGTTCGGCCCGACCAATGCCACCCGGGTTCGGGCCAGCTCGGCTCGACCCGCTGGGGTCTGGGCCGACTCAGCCCGCCCCAAGCCTGAGCCGCCCGGCCCGCCTGGGCTTGGGCAGCCTGACCCACATGGGCCTGACCAGCGCGCCCTAGCAGTCCTTTCTTCTTCCTCAAATCGTTTGCAGAGACAATTTTTCTTTTTTTTTGTTTAAACACAATAACAACAACAACAATGACCACCCGACAACACCATCACCATTAAAATCTAAATTTATCCACAAAAGTTTACAAAGATTGACACACTCACCTCGATTCGAAGATCTTCGCGAGCGTCGCCGAGTGGAGAGAGCGTCGCGAGAGATGTGTGACCGAGTTGAGAGAGTGATGGAGAGCTTGGTGGTTAGGAGTTGGAAGTGGAGAAGAAAGTGAAAATGAGAGGGGGAAGAAGAAGAGGCTCGGGTAGAGAGAGAGTGAGTGAGGGCGGATGAATTTTTCTTGTTTGATTTTGGAAAGGAGAGAGAAAAAGTGAGTCATGGGTTTAAGTATGGTGATTGGATATGTGATGTGATGGGATGTGTGATGTGACAACTAAATCCCAGACTATCACATACACCTGCGTTACGTGCACACCGCGACGTCGTACACTCTCGTCATTACACGCGCACAATGCGACCAAGCGTAATTCTCAATTAGCACGGCGCGAATGATTAAATAATAGTAAAATAATAAACATCTGCCACACAAAATAGCAATTTTTACCTCGTTAGGCATGCCCTAGACTTTTCCGCGACGTCTACGTCGATCTGAGCTTATGATCTTAATATATAATTTTTTAGTTAATCGAGATTAATTAAAGCAGGTCGTTACAATCTTCCCACCTAAAAGGAATTTCGTCCCGAAATTCAAATTTAATTCAATTTTTACCTTGGAACAAGTGGGGGTATCGCTCTCGCATCGTAGACTCTCTTTATCCCAAACGAGGCCCTCGTTTTTATGATACTACCATCGAATGAGTACAATGATATTTTTTTCATTCTGAGAGTCTGTACCTTGCGATCCACTATCTCAAATGGGTGCTCCTCGTATGTCAGATTCAGTCTGACCTCGATCCTAGTCATATCAACCATCGGTCTCGGTCCTCATCTGTCTAGCCTCAACATAGAAATGTGAAAAACATCATGCACCCCTGCCAACTTGCTCGGCAATCTCAACTGATAAGCAACCTCCCCAACTCGTCGGACTATCTGAAACAGCCCGATGAATCTCAGTGCAAGCTTTCCCTTGATCCCAAATCTCTAGTGGCCCTACAAGCGAGAAACCTTCAAGTAGACCCAATCATCCACTTCATAACTCAGCCCATCGCGGTACTTGTTCACGTACTTCTTTTATCTATCCTGAGCAGTTTGTAGCCTTTGACGAATCATCATAATTTTCTCTATGTGATCTACAATAATCTTAGGCCTAACGACAGCTATATTTTCGGGCTCTCCCAAGCAAGTTGGTGATCTGCATGGTCTCCCGTATAACACCTTAAATGGTAGCATCCCAATACTAGTCTGATAGCTATTATTGTAGGCAAACTCACAAAGTGGCAAAAAATCCTCTCATGACCCTCCAAACTGTAGCACACAAACTCTGAGCATATCCTCAAGAATCTAAATAAGTCATTCAGACTGCCCGTCAGTCTGCGGATGAAAAGTTGTGCTGAACTGCAATCTGGTACCATACTGCTCCTACATGACCTGCCAAAGCAGCGAAGTAAGTCGACTATCTCTATCTAAAACTACAGATATTGGCACTCCGTGCAGTCTGATAATTTCCGCTCGAAGAGCGTGCTATGGAGATTGAGATAAAATACGCCGATTTCATCAGTCGATCCATAACTACAAAAAATGGCATCGTGCTCCACTAACGAAGTCCATAGTCATGTGTTCTCATTTCCACTGTTGGATAGGTAGTGGTTGCAATAGTCCTACATGCCTCTTGTGCTCAGCCTTAACCTGCTGACATACCTTACAACTCCTTACAAAGTGGCTAACATATGCCTTTATCCCTGGCCACCAAAATAACCGTCGCATATCATAGTACATTTTGGTCCTGCCGGGATGCACTGTATACCTGGGTCTGTGAGCCTCCTGAAGAATACCATCGTGTAACTCTTCCATTGTCGGAATACACAATCTACATCAGTGTCTCAAACACTTATCAACGAACTCGCGCCAATCCGAGAAATCTGAACTCTTTACTATGTCCCTGAACCTCTGATACATCACATCAGCTCTCTACACTCCAAAACGTGCAGAATAGATACCGTTGGTACTCTCATCTATTCTCAAATATGTGCCTCTACAGTATCTGGAACCTCTGACAAACTCATAGCTGTTGCCGCCTCCAATAAACCAAACTCGTGGTCATCTTGCGAACTACTGACTCACCGTCTGGTCTTCTCCTGTTATGCATCTGCTACGACATTCGCCTTCCTAGGCTGATACTCGATGGCGAAGTCGTAGTCCTTCAGCAATTCCAACCTCCGTCGCTGTCTCATATTCAGGTCCTTTTGGGTGAAATGATACTTCAAACTCTTATGATTTGTATACAATATGAACCTCTCACCAAAAGGTAGTGTCTCCACACCTTCAATGCAAATACGACCGCTGCAAGCTTCAGGTCATGCACTGGATAGTTCCTCTAATGGGTCTTCAATTGATGCGATAAATAAGCTAACACTCTGTCTCCCTGCATCAATACGCATCCCAATCCGGTGCTACAAACATCCATATGAATAGTCAACTCCTTGCCCGGCTCGAGCAACACCGACAACAGTGCAGAAGTCAATTTCTTCTTCAACTATGTGAAGGTTGTCTCGTATTCACTGGACCAATGGAAAATCACATCCTTCTTGGTCAATCTAGTAATCGACGCAGTAATTTTGGAGAAGTCATGTACAAAGCGTCGATAATATCCTGTCAATCCTAAAAAGCTCTTGATGTCTGTCACGCACTCTAGTGTAGGCCAGTTGATGATAGCGTGAATCTTACCCTGGTCCACTGAAATCCCTCGGTCGTTGATCACGTGTACCAATAATTTCACATCAAAAAGACAAAACTCGCACTTACTTAACTTGGCGTACAATCTTTGCTCCCTTAAAGTCTTCAACGTCTCTCTGAGATGCCACTCGTGGTCCTTATGAGTCCTGGAGTAAATTTAAATGTCATCGATGAAGACTATCATGAATTGATCTAAAAACGGCCTTAAGACTCAATGCATCAAATCTACAAACACAGCTAGTGTGTTTTTCAACCCAAACGGCAAGACAGTGAACTCAAATAACCAGTAACGTGTATTGAACGTCGTCTTAGGTACTCCTCTCTGATCCGCACCTGATGATATCCAGATCTCAAACCAATCTTGGAGAAGCATTGTGCTCCGGCCAACTGGTCGAATAAGTCATCGATCCTGAGCAAGGGATATATATTCATGACTGTCACTTGATTTAACTTTCGGTAGTCTATACACATCCTCATACTACCGTCTTTCTTTCTCACAAATAAGACTAGTGCTCCCCAGGGTGACATACTCGAGTGTACGAAACCCTTCTTCGATAGATCCTCTAGTTGAGCCCTCAATTCCTCGTGCTCTAGCCGTGACATACGGTAAGGTATGCTCGTTATAGGCTGTGTGTTTGGCACTAACTCAATTATAAACTCTACCTGTCTGAGCGGGGGTAATCCAGGTAGATCCTTACGAAAAACATCAGGGAACTTGCGTGCTACTAGAACATCCTCAAGTCTAGTCACTGCCTCTCATCGGACTCTACTATCCTTGCGAGGATCTCCATCTCTTAAGTGGTCGCTAACCTACCTCTCGTAATCTGAAGCGATGTCGCGACTCCGGTAAAGGTGAAATCGAGAATCCCTGGTATCTGGAAAATGACAGTTTTCCTAAAATAGTCGAACTGCGCATGGTATGCCGCCAACCAATCCATGCCTAAGAGTATATTGAACTCTAGGTACTCTAATACTCGGAGATCTACGGGTAACTGATGACCACCAACCTTACTTGACAATATTTACAAATCATATTAGGATATATCTTATCCCCAGCGGCCGTGCTGAGGATAAGGTGGGTGCTAACGCTCTCAGGTGTCAAACCCAACTCTCCTACTATCCGTCCCGAAATAAATGATAAAGTACTACCAGAATCTATCAATGTATGCATAGTGCGACCAAAAATAATCAACGTACCCTCGACGAGCTACCGAGACGCGTTACGGTCTGGTGCAAAAACTGCGTGCACTTGCTCCCTCGCCTGCATTGGCTGAGCTGCCAGTGGCGATGCTAGCTCCCTGGTACACTCACTCTTGTAGTGCCTCTTCTGTCTACACCTGAAACATATGACATTCTGCCTATGTCCAGAGCCCTGACCTTGCTGTCCGCTAGCCCTATGGCCCTGTCCCTGCCACTGCTGACTCTTATCTCTGCCTCTCTAGACCTGACCCTAAGTTTGTCTCTGCGGCTGCTGGACTGCCATAAGTTATTGTGGCTGCGTAGGTACAACTGCATGTGCGCTGATCGTTTGGTCGTCATCATGTCTACGCCTCTGTCCCCTTTGATCTCTCTGATGGCGATTCCTCTTGCCTTTCCCGTCTGACCTCCCCTGGCCTATATGGCTGTCGTGATACCCTAGAGCGGGGACGACACCATTCCACATAAAAAATGACTCGTGGGCCAACGCCCTCTAGTAAACTTTATGTACAGTCCTGGCTCCTGTCGACACAATCGCGTCTCCAATCTCTGGTCGGAGTCTTCGAATAAAGTAGTAGACCTGAAGTCGCTCGGTCACAGCTACGTCCATCGCAAAAGTAAGCAGGTATTTGAATCTTTCCATATATCGCGACATCGTCCGGCTACCCTGCCTCAGCGTCAATAACTCTTCCTTCAGTCTCAGCTGAATCTCAATCGAGATATATTGATCAGAGAAGAATTTCTTGAACTTTGCCCAAGTACTCGGCTCTTCGTGGGCGGTCCACCATACTGCAGCATCTCCCCTGAGAATGAATCCAGAAATCCTAGCCCGTATGCTGTCGTGAATCCTCAAACGTCTGTGAAGTTTCTCATGTGAAAGGATCCACTTATCAGCTACCTCTGGGTCTCCGCGTCCGTGATAATAGCCTGACCGAATATGAATGAACTCCTTAATCAACTTCGCCTCAGCTGATACGAAGTTCTCGAATGTGATCTCTTGGGGTAGAATCAGCGTCGGTGCCACGGCCGACGTAGTCAATGGTGCAGTGACTGCTAACAGTATCTCGGTAGTAGTGGTCGTGAGCGGGGTCACTGAAACAGTCAGAGCGACAACTGTCTACTCTACAGTAGTTGTGACAGCGAGTGTGGCCGCTGCCAGTGCTCGAAGCAATCGAAGAATCTCCTCCAGCTGCAAACTATGGAATGTAACCGTGTCGCGCAAGGTCTGATCCAAGTTGGCAAGTGTCGAGCCACTTGTCTGGCCCCATCATCTGTATGAAGAATCGTTCATCCATCCACGTCGAATCTGCAAATAGCGAACATGTCGCAAATCAGCGTCGTAATACGTGTACATAAGTATTACAATCAATATATACATATATAAGTCATAGTACTACCCGCTCACATTGCTTCCCAACTAAAGTTCTAAGTTAGGATTTTTGAGTTTCCACGTCTAATGTTCGTTGTTAAGTTTTATTCGATTGTATTAAACTTTCCCTTAGGTTCGCCTGAACCTAAGCTTTGATACCAATTGTGACGACCCCAAATCTCGAGGCAAACCAAGCACCGCCACGTCGTCGGACACATCACAAAGCCATGCTACGTCACCTGCACACCTGTCTATAACGGTCAGAAAACTATCTGCCTTGTAATCCGACTTATTAAATTTCGTTGTTTTAAAAATTAATATATTATCGAATTATGCTAAGTTAAGAAGTTTACAACTTAATTTTGTCTATTTAAATTCTTTTCAGGTTATTTTAATAGCAGAAGTCTTAATAACATGCATATAATTAATGTAAACAAGTTATGCATTAATTAACAACCTATGAGGTGGAAACCCAGCAAAAGGATACCATGTATATCAGTTAAGGCGACAAAATGTATAATAGGTGTCTATATACATGTATCAGGTGAAAAAGTCTCCCAAAATGAATCCCAATATGTATAAGTAACTACAAACATCTACAAGTAAGCTAGTAGAGGTGCTCTAAATCAGAGGTAGTCGCCAATCACCGCCTTCCCACGGCTCGTTGTAGGATCTGCAACTTGCCACCAACAAACAATGACAAGTTCTAGTGAGTAAATCCCAGAGAAATTCAGTTAGTATTCACAAGAAATCCAAGAAAACGGCTACAATTCATGCATATAAAGTAAACGAACAGGAATGTAAAACATGAATATAAGTCGTGATATAATAAAAAATATGGAACGCGAGTGTGGTGTACAGCTGTCGAGCCCTGGGATGTAAATACTAAATCGAGAAGGCCCTGGAGGTGAGGAAATCCACACCCCTCTTCACGGTCGAAATGAGGATCTCTGTTGGTCGGAGTAGACTTTCGCCCAACGCATTAAAGGAGAGGAAATCTGTGACGGAGGTGAGCCTCATATCAACTCACTCTCGAGATCATCGACTCGCTGAGAGATATCTCACGCGTAGTCTAAGGTATGACCAACACCGTCCCTTCGACCATACACAGACACACGCATGAATAAAGTAAACATGCAAGTTGAACTAGCGAAAAGTAATGTGAATTAAATAATTTTCAAGAAAAATAAGTAAATTCTAAACTAATTTTCTCAATGGGTTTATTTACCTCAAACAATCACAAATATCTCTCCAAAATATCTCGTTCACACCTCGAGATACGCGCTCGATACCCGACTATAGTCTCATAAGTCTCTGGTATCCAATTATACCACTTTTGTTATTTTAGAGTCACATTAAGTGAATTTATAAAGCGTGACAAAAAATTTGAGATTTCGTTTCAAAAAGTTAAATTTCGGCACACTTCTCGAGTTATATCGGTATGCCGATGCCCTAAAAAGTCCTCAAAAACTAATTTTTATATTGTCCCATTTTATTATGTTTTTCTTGATTTTTCAAGATTTTTTCATGATTTTCTAGCTATTTTTCATATTTTTTTATATTTATTTGATATAAAAATGTATTTTATTTAATTTTTTAAAATTTTAAATTAATTTGGGGTGCGTTCAACCTTAACCGGGCCTGGTTCAGCCCAACCAGGGCCACCCGAGTTCGGGTCGGCTCGGCCCGCCCCGGGCCTGGGCAGCAGGCCCAAGCTGCCCCTTCTTCTTCCTTAAATCGTTTGCAGAGACGATTTTTCCTTTTTTTATTTTGGTTTAAACACAACAACAACAACAACAACAATTACAACAACAACAACAACAACAACCACCCAACAACACCATCACCATTAAATTTCTAAATTTCTCCACAAAAGTTAACAAAGATTGACACGCTCACCTCGATTCGGAGATCTTCGCGAGCGTCGCCGAATGGAGAGAGCGTCGCGAGAAATGTGCGACCGAGTTGAGAGAGTGATAGAGAGCTTGGTGGTGAGGAGTTGGAAGTGGAGAAGAAAGTGAAAATGAAAGGGGAAGAAGAAAAGGCTCGGGTAGATAGAGAATGAGTGAGGAGAGATGAATTGTTTTTGTTTGATTTTGGAGAGGAGACATAAAAAGTGAGTGATGAGTTTAAGTATGGTGATTGGATATGTGATGTGATGGGATATGTGATGGGATATGTGATTGAAGGTCACCCAAGAGGGGGGTGAATTGGATTACCGAGTAGTTATTGCCCTTTTAAAACTTTATGCGCAAATTACAACTATAATGCATACACTATCAATGAATATATATATATATATGCTATGCAAGTGAATGGAATGGAAGAGATGGAAAGTGACACACAATTTATAGTGGTTCGATCCAACGATCTACGTCCACTACCTAACCTCCCTAGGTTAGGATTTTTAACCCCACTTATATTGCAAATAAGTGTTACAACCTAAGCATACAAGCCTAGAGTGCCTAATTACAATTAGGACTTCCCACCTAGCCGCAACTAGGATTTGTGCCTAGTCTCAACTAGGTCTTCCCCTTTGACTTAGATTCCACTAAGTCTTACAATCATACAAATACAATAAGTTGCTTTGAAAATAATGAGATACACTTTACAACACAAAGTGGTATCAAATTCAAACACTAGCAAGCCTCCTAGAGCCTAACAACTCTTATGCATGCAAGTATGAGAATAAATGGAATATGCAAATATGTCACTGATTTTGTTGTAAATCCCAAATGTGAAATCGTTTTAAAAACTTAATATATTAGTGTAAAACCGATTTCAAGTCTAAGAACAATAGTTTAACAAAAATCAAGTTTAAGTGCAAAACTTTTGTTCAAATCAATCTTAGGGTTTGATAAAATAAATTTAAGTGCAAAACCCAAGAAGAAGGTGTTCAAACACACAACAAAATGATTTTCAAATCAAATACACAAAACTATGTAGATTAAGCACAAGCAAGATTTTAGATCTAGGACTTTCTTACAAACAAGAGAATGACAAAAGAGATCAGCTTTGAAGAGATTCTTGTACTCCTTTGAAAGCCTCAAAAGTCTTTGGATTAGAGAACTAAAGAACACCACAAAGATCTCATTTTGCTTCTTCACAAAAATTAAAGTTCTTCTCTTTGTAGATTTTGAGTTTTTGAGTGTGTTTCTTCCTTCTTTTTTACAAAACCATGTTCTTGGTGGTTTTATTATGTTAGGTATTCCATCTTGACAGTTTATGACCGTTCTAGGGATCCAAGGGTCCAAAATAGATCAAGAATTCAAATTAAAGTGTGTTTTCCAAATTGTAAAAAAAAAAAAGTTTGTCGTCGATATGCAATTAGCGCGCTAATCTTTGAGACCTAGCGCTAACTCTGCACTTAGCGCGCTAATGAAATCATTAGCGCGCTAACTGCAGGGACCTCAAAATAATTATTTTGTCCCTTTGTGTTAGCGACCCTTAAACTCGTCCGGGACCTAACCAACCCTTATATAACATGTTATACACGTTTATTATGAGTCATTAAGCTTAATTGGGTGGTCCGGATATTTTTACAAATCCCGAAAACGAAATTCACGATTTCATAATGTATTAGGGGCTTTTCTACAAATTTACAGTTTTCTTTTCGAAGACCTTTCAAAAACGAGTTTTTCTTTTTCGAAAACATTTACAATGATCTCTAATATGCAAATGACCATCCACACAAAGTTTCACATTGTTTAAACTCATAGACCTAGTTATGTGTTTAAATTCCACTTTGAAACTTGAAGTAAACTTATAACTTTGAAAAATGGTTTAAGAAACTTGATATGCATGGACTAATGCATTTGGCTT
Source organism: Stephania yunnanensis (assembly GCA_039657365.1). Taxonomy (NCBI): domain Eukaryota; kingdom Viridiplantae; phylum Streptophyta; class Magnoliopsida; order Ranunculales; family Menispermaceae; genus Stephania; species Stephania yunnanensis. The sequence continues at coordinate 43,860,886 of CM077586.1, read as the reverse complement.
GCGTGAAAGAATTTGTATACCTTACATTGAAATTACAAATTGCGGTTTGAACTTTCATCTTCATTTCTTCATTAATGCTGAGTCTTGAACTTGTATTTCTTGAGTACCCTTGATATGTTGTTTTGCATCCTTTAACAAAAACTGAAATACACTAGATGTGTATTAGTACATTTTCACCTTGTTTGTTTCCATCAAAATCTCGGTCGGAGTGTGAGTGACTAACCACTTAGTCCAACAATCTCCCCTTTTGATGATAACAAACAATGTGAACTTTAAAGGTGTAAAACGTAATCTAAATGTATATCGCATTCATGATTTTATATTTCATATATGCAAGTTCAAAACACATCAACCTTTTCAAGTTCAACCACATTTTTCTCCCCCGTTTGATACCATCAAAAAGTGGGGCCAAGCATCCCCATAAATAAACACAATAGAAACAATACGAGAGAAATATACTCTCCCCCTCACTTTATGCATATCAAGAAACAATAGACGGTAGCGATACAAATGCATAGACGATAAAACATAGTGAAGCAAGAAATATCCATATAGAAAACTCAGAGATACGCAAAAAAAAATTCATGATATAGATAGCATAAAGCAATGAGAGCATAGTTGTGGCTTAAACATGAGTTTTGAGGGTAAAAACGAATTTATAGACGCCTGGCCGAACGACATTAGCGCGCTAATGATAAAATTAGCGCGCTAATGGGTCGATTCATATTCTCAGGCGATGACGCTATTAGCGCTAATGGGTGTTATTAGCGCGCTAATTCCCTCTCGGAAATTTTTGGTCGACATCATTAGCGCGCTAATTTTAACTATTAGCGCGCTAATTCCTCTCTGAATTTTTTGACAAAAAATTTTGGATTTTTGAAATATAGCTCTGATTCTCCTCAAACTTCATGGACACTTCACTAACACCATATAAAAAGGTTTGGAATAGCTAAAACATATGTAGAAGGTCCGATTCTCGAAACATGCCTAACTCACGCCGAATTTTAGAAAATTGTTCTCTAGGCAAAGGCTTAGTGAATATATCGGCTAGTTGATCCTCTGTGTGCACATGGATGAGTTTAACATCGCCCTTTTCGACGTGATCACGAAGAAAATGGTGTCTAATCTCAATATGTTTTGTTCTTGAGTGTAACACCGGATTTTTCGATATGTTTATCGCATTTGTGTTATCACAATAAATTTCAAAGACACCCAACTAGGATTTGATAATCCTCAAGTTGTTGTTTCATGTATAGAACTTGAGCACAACAACTCCCTAGAGACACATATTCGGCTTCCGCCGTAGATAAAGCAACGGAATTTTGCTTTTTGCTTTGAACCATGAGATAAGTGAATTTCCTAGCAAATGACAAAATCCGGAAGTACTTTTCCTATCGACTAGACTTCCCGCATAATCAGAGTCAACAAAACTGCGGAGTTCGAAACTCTTAGTTTTGTTGAACCACAATCCTAAGTCTTGTGTTCCACTTAGATATCGAAATATGCACTTTACACACTTTAAGTGGGACTCCTTGGGATCGGATTGAAATCTAGCACATAAGCACACACTGAACATAATGTCGGGTCTACTAGCGGTCAAGTATAGGAGGCTACCTATCATTCCACGATAAAGTTTAGGATCTATGGGTTTTCCTAGTTGGTCTTTATCCATTTTGATGGTGGAACTACTAGGAGTGTCACATGCTTTCAGATTTTCGAATTTGAATTTCTTTAACATGTCCCTCACATACTTTACTTGATTTATAAAGATGTCATGTTTGGATTGCTTTATTTGCAAGCCTAGAAAGTATGTTAGTTCTCCCATCATGCTCATTTCAAATTCATTTGTCATTAATGATGAGAATTCATTACATAGACTTGTGTTGGATGACCCAAAAATGATATCATCAACATAAATTTGAACAAGTAACATATCATGTTTTTCGATCAAAATGAACAAAGTGGGATCTAGCGTTCCTTTCTTGAATCCTTTTTCAAGTAGGAATGCACTAAGTCTGTCATACCAAGCTCTAGGAGCTTGTCTTAGTCCATACAAGGCTTTTTGAAGATGATATACATGACCAGGGTGTTCATGATCTTCAAAACCCTAGGTGGTTGTTCTACATATACCTCTTCATTAATGAAGCCATTTAAGAATGCGCTTTTAACATCCATTTGATATAGTAGAAACCCATTGTAGCAAGCATAAGCAAGTAACATTCGAATTGCTTCTAGTCTTGCTACGGTGCAAAGGCTTCCTCATAATCAATTCCTTCTTCTTGATTGTAGCCTTGTGCAACCAACCTAGCCTTGTTTCTTACAATTTCACCTTTTTCATTCTTTTTGTTTCTAAAAACCCATTTGGTGCCTATGGTTGTGTGGTCCTTGGGTCTAGGTACTAATGTCCATACCTTGTTCCTAACAAAGTGGCTTAGCTCCTCTTGCATAGCCATTGCCCAAAATTCATCTCCTAAGGCATCATCTATCTTAGTGGGCTCGGTTTGCGATACAAAAGCTATATGTCCTTCATCTCGATGTAATGTGGACCTAGTGATTACTCCTTTGTTTGGGTCACCTATTATTTGTTGGGATGAATGGCCAATTAGAAGTCTTGAATTCTTAGGCGCACTTGTGTCGGATTCTTTACATGCCTCAACTTCTTGACTATTTGAAGTTTGTCCTAGGGTGCCATCATCTTCATCATCGATCCTCAATTTTCCAAGTTTTGCATCATCTTAACTTTGGGATCCACTTCATCAAATTTCACATGGATAGACTCTTCTATGGTTTTGGTTGATCTATTAAACACCCTATATGCTTTGCTGTGCATAGAGTAGCCAAGGAAAATACATACCTTTGACTTTGGGTCAAATTTGTCTAATTGATCCTTATCATTTAGAACATAGCAAGTACAACCGAACACCTTAAAGTAACTTATGTTGGGCTTTCGGCCTTTCCATAGTTCATAAGGAGTCTTTTTCACTTGCTTTCGAACATTTACTTTATTTATAACGTAGCATGCCGTGTTAATGGCTTCGGCCCAAAAGTGCTTAGCTATGTTGTACTCATTTAGCATAGTCCTACACATCTCTTGGAGTGTCCTGTTTTTTCTTTCAACAACTCCATTTTGTTGGGGTGTTCTAGGAGAGGATAATTGGTGTGTATAACCTTGTTTAGCACAAAAATCCTCCAAGTTTCTATTTACAAACTCACCACCTCTATCACTTCTAATGATGGTGATTTTGTATCCATTTTCATTCTCAACTAAAGCACAAAATTTTACGAACACATCAAACACTTCATGCTTATGAGAGAAAAATACACCCATGTATATCTAGTAAAATCATCAACAATGACAAAGCAATATGATTTACCTCCTAGGCTTTGTGTTTGGGTGGGTCCGAACAAATCCATATGGATAAGTTCTAAGGCTCGAGTCACATCACTTGTTACTTTCGTCTTAAATGACGATTTCACTTGTTTACCGAGGATACAAGGTTCACACTCCTTGTCTTTCTTAAACGTGCATTTGGGTAGACCCTTAACTAGATCATGCTTAGTCAATTTTGACAAGTTCTCCATGCTAGAATGTCCTAATCTACGGTGCCACAACCATGCATCACATTCACTTTGTGCACTCAAACATGAGACATTTTGCATATTCATCTCATCAAAGTTAATGGCATAAACATTTTTATCTCTATATGCAATAAATAAGGTTTCATGCTTCTCATTCCTAACAATGCATTTCGATGATTCAAACATAACATGAAATCCTTTGTCACACAATTGACTAATACTTGAGCAAATTATGTTTCAATCCATCAACAAGATAAACGTTAGAAATAGAAAGTGAATTGTTACCGACGGTTCCGAGACCAATAACTCTTCCTTTGTTGTTGTCTCCAAATGTAACCTTTCCACCATCATGCCGCTTTAGTTCAATAAATTGATGTGCATCTTCGGTCATGTGTCTTGAGCACCCACTATCCAAGTACCATGGGGTGCTCTTCCTCGCATCCTACACAATGGGAAACACACTAGATTTTGGTACCCAAACACCTTTGGGTCCGAGAATGTTAGTGTAGTAAACATTTTTAACTACCCATGCTAGTCTACCCACTTTGGCCTTTTGTAATGCACATTTCCCGACCACATGAGTCTTGTTGCATTTAGAGCATCTACGATCATCATTTAGCAATTTCTTGTAACTTAACAAGTTTGCTCCATAACCTATGCCTCTTTTGTTGAGTGCACGTCGTTGTGCTCCCAACATCATGTCAAACATTTCTTTACCATTTGTAAACTTATGCACCGTGCTAGTCAAGTCCTCTACTTCCTTGACTAAAGCATCTCTCTCCTCTACGACTTCATTTAAGTCACTTTGGAGATCATTAATGGTCTCATTTTGTGACTCTATTTCACTAATTGCAATGGTCAAGCTCTTTTTGAGTTGTTTGGTCTTTTTGACCTCTTTTTCCAACTCTTTCCTAAGCTCATCAAGATTTGGAACATCATCCAAATCATCAACATTATCAAGGTTAAAAGAGTTAGAATTTACCTCGCCTTGTGCCATGAGACAAAGTATTGCCTTCTCACTTTCCGATTCGGATTCCGAACTTGATGATGATGAGTCATCCCAAGTTGCTTTGAAACTCTTCTTTCCTTTCTTCTTGTCGAACACCTTCGTGGATTTGCAATCCGCCTTGATGTGACCCGGTTTGCCGCAACCGAAGCATATGGTTTCATTTGATTTTCCTCCCTTGCTTCCACTTCGAAACTTCTTCTTATACTTGTCTCGCTTGTACATGGCCCTGTTGAGCTTTCTTGAGAGCATAGCTACTTCCTCCTCAAGATCATTGTCATCACATGATTTTTCATTTTCAATGATCTCTACCGATGCACTAGGGGAGCTATTTGCCTTCAAGGCGATATCTTTTCTTGAACTCTTAGTACCTCCACTTAATGCTTCCAATCTTGCTCGGTCTTTAAGTTCAAATTCATGGACTGTTAGCTCTCCACACAATGCATCAAATGTGTAATCTCCAAGATTTTGTGCCGATTGGATAGCATACTTCTTGGCATCCCATTCCTTAGGCAAGCCTCTAAGGAATTTATACACCGAGGTTTCTTGATCATAATTCTTTCCAAGATTCTTGATCTCATTCAATAGTTTAGTGAATCGAGTGATGGCGGTGGCTATGTCTTCATCGGACCCAACTCGGAAAGTTTCATAGTGCTCCTCAAGAATTCTTAACTTGGTCTTCTTCACTTGCATGGTACCTTCATAGTGTACCCCAAGCTTCTCCCATACTTCCTTAGCCGTTTGACAAGCACTTACTCGGTTAAATTCATTTTCACTTAGCGCACAAAACAAGTGATTCATGGCTTGATCATTTGAGAGCTCAATCTTTATCTCCTCGGCGGTGTACTCTTTCAAGGGCTTATCCGGTGGAGTGTAGCCACTTTCAATTGCATCCCATAAGAATCTATTTTGTGCTCAATGTAGAATTTCATTCTCACTTTCCAATGAGCATAGTTAGTTCCATCAAAATACGGAGGCCTACTCGAAGAGTTGCCTTCCCGAAGCGAGCCGGTCTAAGGTTTGCATCCTTGCACAAAAGGAACACTCAAAGATACGTTAGTAATACTTTGAGCAATAACCCGCTACGATACCAATTGAAGGTCACCCAAGAGGGGGTGAATTGGATTACCGAGTAGTTATTGCCCTTTTAAAACTTTATGCGCAAATTACAACTATAATGCGTACACTATCAATGAATATATATATATATATGCTATGCAAGTGAATGGAATGGAAGAGATGGAAAGTGACACACAATTTATAGTGGTTCGATCCAACGATCTACGTCCACTACCTAACCTCCCGGTTAGGATTTTTAACCCCCACTTATATTGCAAATAAGTGTTACAACCTAAGCATACAAGCCTAGAGTGCCTAATTACAATTAGGACTTCCCACCTAGCCGCAACTAGGATTTGTGCCTAGTCTCAACTAGGTCTTCCCCTTTGACTTAGATTCCACTAAGTCTTACAATCATACAAATACAATAAGTTGCTGAAAAATAATGAGATACACTTTACAACACAAAGTGGTATCAAATTCAAACACTAGCAAGCCTCCTAAAGCCTAACAACTCTTGTGCATGCAAGTATGAGAATAAATGGAATATGCAAATATGTCACCGATTTTGTTGCAAATCCCAAATGTGAAATCGTTTTAAAAACTTAATATATTAGTGTAAAACCGATTTCAAGTCTAAGAACAATAGTTTAACAAAAATCAAGTTTAAGTGCAAAACTTTTGTTCAAATCAATCTTAGGGTTTGATAAAATAAATTTAAGTGCAAAACCCAAGAAGAAGGTGTTCAAACACACAACAAAATGATTTTCAAATCAAATACACAAAACTATGTAGATTAAGCACAAGCAAGATTTTAGATCTAGGACTTTCTTACAAACAAGAGAATGACAAAAGAGATCAGCTTTGAAGAGATTCTTGTACTCCTTTGAAAGCCTCAAAAGTCTTTGGATTAGAGAACTAAAGAACAGCCACAAAGATCTCCTTTTGCTTATTCACAAAAATCAAAGTTCTTCTCTTTGTAGATTTTGAGTTTTTGAGTGTGTTTCTTCCTTCTTTTTTACAAAACCATGTTCTTGGTGGTTTTATTATGTTAGGTATTCCATCTTGACAGTTTATGACCGTTCTAGGGATCCAAGGGTCCAAAATAGATCAAGAATTCAAATTAAAGTGTGTTTTCCAAATTTGTAAAAAAAAGGCATCGAGATATGCAATTAGCGCGCTAATGCTTTGAGACCTAAACGCTAACTAACTTAGCGCTAATGAAATCATTAGCGCGCTAACTGCAGGACCTCAAAACAATTATTTTGTCCCTTTGTGTTAGCGACCCTTAAACTCGTCCGGGACCTAACCAACCCTTATATAACATGTTATACACGTTTATTATGAGTCATTAAGCCTAATTGGGTGGTCCGGATATTTTTACAAATCCCGAAAACGAAATTCACGATTTCATAATGTATTAGGGGCTTTTCTACAAATTTACAGCTTTTCTTTTCGAAGACCTTTCAAAAACGAGTTTTTCTTTTTCGAAAACATTTACAATGATCTCTAATATGCAAATGACCATCCACACAAAGTTTCACATTGTTTAAACTCATAGACCTAGTTATGTGTTTAAATTCCACTTTGAAACTTGAAGTAAACTGATAACTTTGAAAAATGGTTTAAGAAACTTGATATGCATGGACTAATGCATTTGACTTGCGTGAAAGAATTTGTATACCTTACATTGAAATTACAAATTGCGGTTTGAACTTTCATCTTCATTTCTTCATTAATGCCGAGTCTTGAACTTGTATTTCTTGAGTACCCTTGATATGTTGTTTTGCATCCTTTAACAAAAACTGAAATACACTAGATGTTTATTAGTACATTTTCACCTTGTTTGTTTCCATCAAAATCTCGATCGGAGTGTGAGTGACTAACCACTTAGTCCAACAGTGATGTGACAACTAAATCCCAGACTATCCCATACACCTGTGTTACGCGCACACCGCGACGTCGTACACTCTCGTCACTACACGCGCACAATGCGATCAAGAGTAATTCTCATTAGTGCGGTGCAAATTATTAAATAATAGTAAAATAATAAACACTCGCCACATAAAAATAGCAATTTTTACCTCGTTAGACGTGCCCTAGACTTTTTCGCGACGTCCACGTGGGTCTGGGCTTAGGATCTTAATCTTTAATTTGTTAGTTAATTGGGATCAACTAAAGCGGGTCATTACATGAACTTCTGGCTTGAAGCAGTCACAAAAGCATCTCTATCCTCGCACTCTATCATGCTGCAACTACCCGTTACCTTAAGTAGGTGATTTGCATTAATTCGATTAGCGTGTGTGTAGATTTGCGTGATGTTTGGTGTTTGTATGATGTGTATTAGTATTTATAGGAAATTAATTGGATTAATAGGCCTATAATTGAATAATTGATAAATTATAGGACGCTTAATACCGTGTGCGGGTCAAAAGTGACGCACACAAGTCGTGGTGTAACGTGCACACCTGAGTGTACTCATTGGCGCGCACGACGAACTCATAGGCGTGTAAATATAGGCTTATATATATATATATATTTATATATAAACTAGTCGACATCTCGCGCTTTGCGCACAAGCAGGAGTATCAAAATAGTATATAAAAAATGTTGAAAAAAATGTAAAAATAATTATTACGTAATCTTGAATATGAACTCAAAGTCGCTCCTTTTAGGTCTCTCAACAATTAATAAAAAAATACTTGCAAACAACACTATGCATATTTTTAAATCTACACAACATTAAATATTTACAATATTACATAGAAATAGACGGGTTTGAACCAATTACCACTTACTCCTAAATCCAATACCATATCATTAAGCCACTCAACCAATTACGATATCATCATGCCACATGTCACGTTGTGAGAGCTTCTCACATGCCACATGTCGCGTTATGAGAGCTTCTCAAATAAAAAATTCCAAGAAAAAACCAAAATTATATTTGTATAACAATTAAAAACATAGCCTCAAAAATAGCAAAAAAAATTAGAAAATTAAGATTTCCAAACCAAAAATCCTATTTGTATAGCAATTAAAAACATAACCTAAAAAAATAGCAAAAAAATGAAAATTTAAAAACAAAAAAACATAAACTAGAAAAATAGCAAAAATTAAAAATTAAAAATTAAAAATCTTAAAACCAAAAACCCTTCTTGTATAACAATTAAAAACATAACCTAAAAAATAGCGAAAAAATGAAAACTCGAAAATTAAAATTTGAAAACCAAAATCATATTTATATAACAATTAAAAACATAACCAAAAAATAGCAAAAGAAAATGAAAAAAAACTTAAAAACCAAAAAATTCTATTTGTGCAACAATTTAAAACATAAACTAAAAAATAGCAAAAAAATAGAAATTATATTTTAATTAATAACATCACTAAGTCACAATCAAAATCTTATTTTGTGTTTTACCATCCTACCCCTTACTTAAGTGTGAGAAAGATCAATGACTTGTGTATTTTTATTTTTTGTTATAAATCTTACTTATGACATCATGATGTCACGTGTCATGTTAGGAGAGCATCTCAAAAGCTATGTGTCACGTCGTGAGATCTTCTCAGAAAAATAGTTCATTCATATATATATATAGATTGTATATATAAATATATATTGAAAATAAATAAAAATTAATAATTGGTGGGTGCCTAGTGACATGGAGTCGTGTGACGAAAATAGGTGAATATATATTTGTATATATATGAGTTATATATAAATATATCTACGTGAATCCTAAACTTTAAATCAAATTAAAATATATACATTGGATTTGCCTTGAGATACGCATTGCGTGAGAATCGAGGAAATGTATGGTCTATACATTGGTCAGTTTGGAAAGAATTTTCACGTCTCGAGATGTGTGTGACCACATTAAAAAAAATCAAGTGGTGAATACATAAGTTTGATTATCAAAATAAAGGCTATAGATTTACCTTGAGATACGTGATACGTATCTTCAGAAAATCAATATATTGGATCTTAAGTATGGCGGTTAGGATGTGATCAAAGTTTATTGGTTTGTTAATAACCATAAGATTAACCTCGAGATACGTGTTACATATATCGAGAAAGATCATAATAGAAATAAAACATTAAATTTGCCTCGAGATTCATGAGGTACAAATCTTGAGGAAATCTAATATATATCTTCAAAATTCAATTGCCTTCTTTGTTTTCATGTTTCCATTGTGAGATGAATCAAATCGAGAGAGAGATCAAGATTTGATGGAGAGATAGGAAACGAGGCAAGGTGAAAGAGAGTGAGAGAGATCGAAACCCAACAACTGTGAAGGTGAGCGTTGTGGCTATTGTGTTGTTGATGTTGTTGTTGTTGTTGCGTTGTTGTTGATGAGTTAGGTTGTTATTAGTGGGAAATGGATTAAGTGGTTTGTTCAAGGAGGGAGACGACGTAGGAGTCGTCTCCCTCGGAAAATCAATACTCTAGAATCAAATAAAAGATTTTTTATTAGTTTGTTGAAGTCGCAGGGGAAGCAAGGAAGAAGAAAAGGGGTTTGACTCGAATCGAGTCCGGTTCAACCGAACCTGACCGGTCTAATTCAGGGTCAAACCACCTTATTTATAAAGAGAAAAAATACTAGAAATTCATAAAAAAAATTCCAAAAAATAGGGAAAACCTCGAAAAATAATATTTTGATTAAATAAATAGAAATTGATGAAAATAAAGAATTCGAGATTTCGGGTGAGACTTTATACCGTAGTTTTTTACCTAAAAAAACATGAAATAGTCACATTGGCCTAAGATTTGATAAATTGGTTTCGAATTCGATTAGGACCAGTTTATGGGTTCTAGTTAATGAGTATTGAACCAAAATTAATGACAATCAATTTATCTTAAGCTCTTGGTTGACGAAAAAGGTTTACGGATCTCAAGAGTCGTGTAAGTCAATATAAAGTTAAGAAAGCTCGACACATATAAGTGAGACTCATATTCTTATCAATTATACATCGTAAATTAGTATATTTAGTTCATATAGCATTATGGACTGGGATTGGGGCAACGTACTGTGACTTGACTGTTTTAAATGCGAGAAATCCTCGGAACTGTCGATAAGATGGACGGGGACTAAGGAAGCTTAAGGATTGTCGAGAAATAAATTTCACCATTTGTCCTAATAAAATGAAAAGGTTAGCTTGGAAATGGATTCCGCACTTACATCCTCAGTATGCCAGAGTTTTACCTTAGTTATTAGCTCAGTCAAGCTTGAATAAACTAATAGAATCGCTTATCGACCAACATTCGAGTTCTGTAATTGTATTCCCAAGTGACTGAGAGTATAACTTCGTGATTAAAGTCAAATTTACTAGTCATGAGTACAGTTGCAGTTGACCTTTGAACTTGCATTTCGTTATCTATTGTTTATATCATTTTTAATGCTTGAATAGATATGATTTGGATTCATACTGTTATTCATTTAATCATTGATATTAGTTGATAATTGATACGTTTATGAACATCAGTTACTCATCTTATTCTCCAATTAACATTTCAGGTTGTTAACGTGCACTTCAACCCAGGAATGGAGAAGATTATAAGTTTATAGTCTTCTATACGTTGAATTGTTTTTCCGACTATTTATATATTGTTTTGAATTACTATTTTTTTATAAACATGGTTGGAATATGATGTTACAACCGAGGTTTATGCCGATTTTTGTATATCTTATATTTATCAAAAAAGTTTTAATTTCACTGCGATTCTAATTATTTATACGATATAAGATATACTATAGTTGTGATTATTAGGTATGAAAGACACTTGTACTTTTACTCTAATTGAGTCCAACTGGTGTACCGATGCTTAATTAGGGTTTTAGGTCGGGTATCGCCCTAATTAGGATAGAGGATGCTACACCAACACTACCAAATAATCTGCAGGTTGGTTATTCTCGCGACCCTTTTGTTGGTTTCTTGCTTACTATTCCGCCATCTTGATTCCTTTCTTTTTCTTTCCTTTGTTTGTTCTGTCAATCTTCGGGTCGTAAGGCATTAGGTCGTTCTCTTACTTGCTACGCATGCACTAATTATCCTTGAAAAAAACACAAAAAATCAAGTGCAGAAAGTCAAACTTGAAACTTAAGCCTTTTTTCGTTGTTATGAACTTAAAAAGTAAAATACTTAAAATAAAACTTAGCAACTTTTCAAACTAAGTAATATAAAGTGGCTACCACTCCCCGACAACGGCACCAAAAACTTGTTGTGCGTGCCTCAAGTTTAATAGCTCGCTTGTAGTAATAGTGTAATCAATTTAAGTTGACTAAGGATATCGTCCACAGGGAAAGGTTTTTGCAATAGTTAATTACCTATTTAACTTTGAACTATTGCTAAGGAAATACTTTTTTAGATGATTTTATAACTAATTACTCTATATAACAAAACAATGTAAACTTTAACTCTTATACTAAGGATAACTTAGTTCTCAACTTCACCTAAGTAATTTAATACTATGTTTTTCAATCACTTTTACATCTCAATATGTTGTGTGCAATGCCTAATCAGAATATACAAATTTTCTTCAAATCCACTTTAACCATTGTCGTGACGAAAAGATTCTAATGTGCAAACTAAAACTCCATCTATCGGTACAAATAATGTAAGCTCCACATTACTTTAATGCTCCAAATTTTTGGATTTATAACTAAGTTTACTATTTGTGCCCCTAATCAACAACTATATATTGATATTGTGTATTTTACGATTGTACATTCATGTCCAGATTAAAAGCTTCAATGGCCATGATAACTTCTAAAACCTAAATTCATTAAACACGTTATCAAGATATCTAAAGCGTTACGCTCAAAATCAATACAAATTTTAACCATTGCACTTTTTATTTTAACTTTTTAATCATATTCATTGCATAACATTCATAACATATGATCAATTGATCCCTAAGATTAATAGACTACTCACATTTAATTGAAATACACATATAACAACTTATAATTGAAATCATTGCAAACAAGAGATGAATATAAATATATTACCTTCAATTAAACCAATAAAATCAAACTTGAATTGCAAACGTGGAGACATTAATGTTTTCTCCATGTAAAACTCCCTAATACTCCAAACCAAAGTAAGCATATGCTAAATTACTATAATAGTGGCTAATAGTTGATATGCAATGAGTTTACCATGTCCTAATACTTATTTATACTTCCTAATAACAATTAAACACCCTACTTTACAATTTAACTCGAAATAAAACTCCAACTTTCTATCTTACTCGAGTTTGGCACTGTTACTTATGCCCTGGCACCGTGCCTTATAAGCCACGGCTCCGCCATGGTGTCGCCTCTATATGCAATTCTTTTGAGCTCCTCTGACCTTGGCGTTGTCACTTCCATGTCTTGGCGTCGTCCCTTATGTTCTAAAGCACCGCCTCTGCGCTTAGCCTCCAATCTCATTTTCTCCACTTGCTTTGCTCTACTACGTTGTGCCTTTCCTTTCCACGAAGTGCCTTGTACTCCACAGTGCCACCATGTGTAGCCATGCCGCCAACATGCATTTGTGGGATTTTGCTTTGTTTTTTCTCGTTTTTTTCATTTCCTTCCTTTACACCTTATTTCCATAAAAACGCAATACCATCATGTATTTGAGCTCATTTAGGGATATTTATATTAGATAAACTAATAAAATAAACCTATATATAAGTTAAATAATCACTTATCAGGGATCGATATTTAGACGGTTGTTTGACATATGACACATGAGTAGAAACTATTAAAGGCAACATCAGTCATGTGTATGACAAAGATTCTTGCTATAAATGCACACATATTTGTTGCCAGATAAGGGTCCCAATAGTTTCTATTGAGCAGTTGAAAGAGTGTTAGAGGGCTAGTAGCATGTATGATAGGTTCAATAGGCTAGCATAGGATCCTGAGTGTACATACTGGTTAGAGACAACATATCACTATTTGAGGCACCGAAGTAAATTATGGGTACCTGCAATTCTAGAGTTACGAGATGGTATTCTATAGGACGCCTACAGATCTCATTACACAGTTCCTCCTGGTCGAACTAAGATGTACCATAATTTGAGACGACTATTTTGGTGTTCAGCGATGAAGGCTAACAAAGGCACGTACATCAAGAGTTGTCACATTTGCCATCAGGTTAAGGTTGAGCATAAGAGACCGAGAGGTTTATTGTAGCCGTTGCCTATCCTACAACGAAAATATGAGCACATCACGTTGGACTTCGTTAGTGGACTATCGCAAACTTCTAAGAGACGCGACACCTTTTGGTAGTGATTGATAGGCTGACAAAATCGATGAACTTTATATCGATTTCGATGAAGTACACTTTCTTACTACTGAGCATTCTATTCGAGGGGAAGATTATTATAATGCATGAGGTGCCAGTCTCCATTATATCTGATAGAGATCTTAGATTTACGTCAAAGTTCTAGGAGAGCAAGAGAAATTTGGCACAAGGTTACAGCTTAATACGACTTACCACCCTCATACCGATTGTTAGTTATAAAGGTTGATTCAAATTCTCAAGGACATGCTCTAAGCTTGTATTCTGTAGTTTGAAGGTTTGTAGAAAGACTATTTAGCGGTATGTGAGTTTGCTTAAAACAACAGTTATCAAGCAAGTATCAATATGCCTCCTTGTAAGGCACTGTATGGGAGGCCCTGCAGATCACCTGCGTGTTAATTAGAGCAGGAAGATACAATTACCGTTGGGCTAGAGATAGTTGTTGACAATACAGAGAAGATTCAACAGATCAAAAAAATACTTTAGGTAGCCCAGGATAGACAAAAGAAATATGCGGATAAGTATCACGAGGGTCTGAGCTACGACGAGAGTGACATGATATATTTGAAGGTTTCCCCTTACAAAGGTCAATAGAGATTTATGATTAAGGGGAAAGTAACAACGATATTTATTAGATTGTTCAAAGTCATAGCACGAGTTGGCAGTATGTCGTATAGACTATACTTACTGCTGCAATTAGCTAGGGCTCATCCGATGTTCTACATTTCTATATTAGGCTAGCTAGGTCAGGACTGAGACCGTTGGTTGATGTAAGACTGATTAGGTTAAGCCTGATGCGACTTGCGAGGAAGAGACTGAGGGACTCACCTGGGAGCTCCAGTTTACAACACGAGGGCGTTATCCTCAGCTATTCCATGATACGATCATCTAGTTTAATCTAAATATACATGACTTAAAAAACAAATTTATAACCGGTTTACAACATAGCAACAACACAACAAGTTAGCAAGTACATTGAGGATGTAGGCATGGCACGAGACGCCAACAGAGTGTGAACCCCTACGCGTCAGTGAAGTGGATGGTGCAGCGGGGCCCACAGGGCGAGGAACAAAACACCTGGCAGCCTTGGATTGCGGGGCCACTACCACAGTCCCTAGTTATTATTTCCCATGCCATCTCCCTATGTTAGTGAGAATACGTTTCTCGGGCTTTGCACTCACGTTGAAACCTTGTTCTAGTTGGATTTTATAGGACTTATCATTCTTAAATGTGTCAAACGCATCGGGGTTACAAAACCTACGACAGTTATAGGCTTCGTTATACTATAGGGCAGGGTTTGAGGTGGTAGAGGTGGAGGCTATACTTCGGGAAGGAGGTGCACCATTGGTATTTGTTTTGGCCATGAATTAGGAAGACAGTGCGGAATTGTCCCTGGACATCATAAAAATTGCCAAGATAATGCATAGTCGATAACTTAAAGAAACCCGGTTCAACGCAAAGGAATTCGTCGATAAAACATCAAAGATAGTTCAGTCGTACATTGTCAAACATAAGAAATCTCATAATGAAACGCCCCAACCATAGTGACAATAACCGAATTTAGTAACCAATTAGGAATAAAAATCACTAAATATCAAGTTGAAATCTGAAATGCGATGCCAAAATCAAGAGCAAGTGAAAAACACGTTAAGTCGCTCTAAAAATGATCAAGAGACCAACACAAATCATGTAGTAGAGTAAAGGTGGGCAATGGGCCCCATGTAGCATATTGCACAAGCTGACAACAGGTGAGACCAAGTCAAAACAAAACTAATCCACACGAAGAGAAAAATGTGGGAACTACGATTTCTTGCGAATCAAAGAAACCCAAAGAGACTTGCATGCATAGTAATCGCAAAGAACAAAGAAAACCACTTCAACACTAAAGAACAAATTCGACTAAAAACGCAGGCATAAGGCAAGTATAGGTGAAGAAATTACTTTACCTAGTGGGAGAGGAGTGGTGGAGCACCAAGATGTGGAGGAGGCACTCCAAGGTGAAAAACCCCCAAATTTGATTTGAGAGCTTTTAATGGCAGGAAACTCGAAATCACTTGAGGATGAGGGATGAAGGATGTGAGAATCGAGTTTAGGACTTGGGGTGAGACTTGAGGCGGTAAAGGCGTTTAGAAGGAGGTGGGGTTCGGCCACAATGAAGGAGAAGGACGAGAAAGGGGAAAGAGGTGGGGTTAAGGCGGACATGTGTTTTTATACTCCTCGAGGTTCCAAAATGGCGTCGTGGGCGCCACTTTAGTCAATCAGGGCGGCGCAACCCATGGGGCTGTTCCCTAATTTTCTCTATTGGCCAAACGTGTCTTATTGTGCGTTTTAGACCAGTGAGGACCCAAAACAGCGCCATACGCGCCGCTTTTGGTGTCATGGGCGGGGCCTCCCACGGCGCCATTCCTTGCACTCATGTTTTCCTCCTTTTTTTTAATGAAAAGAACAATCTAACAAACACTAATCCCTATATCTAAGCATAAAAAATAAGAGGGACGTTAAGGGCACCTCACTTATTAATGAAGGTACTCAAATTTTTTGTAAAAATTCCAGCAAAATTGGAAAAGACCCTTTTGCCTCTGTATATATAATGATTCAAACCCCACAAATCATTTTGACAAAGAAAAATGGCACCCCACCACCAAGCTTGAACCACAAATTCACACTGCGTTTGTCGACTTTTTATCGATTCTTGAGGATTGACATCATCCGACAGCGAGGTAACAATGTTTGACAACCATATGATGGTTTATTATAACTGTGTAGTTGTGAAAAACTGTGAAAATGATGATTTGTTTGTCAACGAAGGGTTTGGTAATTTGCTCAAATCCGAACTTGTTTTCACTATATAATGGAGGATTGTACTGCTACGGTGCAAGAAGAGGTCGAAGTTGAGGTAATTTTGTAAATTTATTGTGTTTTTTTTGCGGTTATCTGAAGTTTCTATCGATTTGCGCGATTGTATCGGACCCGCAGGACCAAGATGTATGGTGATGTCTCGGTCCTAAAGGACCGAGCGGTGTACTTAGGTCACGGTATGGTAAGACCGAGAGTAATTCGTAACTCTCGGTCGTACGTGAGCGATACGCGGAAGACAATGTCGGACCTGTACAACCGAGAACCTGTTTTTTTGGATTTTTTTGTGATTGTGTAGTACATTTTCGTTGATTATAATGTTACACTGTTTGTATTGCAGGTAATGTCGGTTTCTACCATATTTCCAAACTACAAGGACACGTTTACACCTTGTAGGTCATTCCCCTCTAGAGAAGCGGCTGTTTCATTGCTTCAAATGATAGGTTGTGAGAACATGTTTGCGCTAGTGACAAAGCACTCTGATGCCGGGGGCATTAATCGCAGGGGAATGGTGAAACTTGCATGTGAGAGGTCTGGGACATATAGGGGAATGTCTCAGAGAGTAGGGAAAGTGAAAGCGGTAAAAAAATTTTTGAAATCAAGAAATGATGAAGAAGAGGAAAATGCGAGGACTCTAACTGGTACGAAGAAATACGGATGTCCTTTCCTTATCAACGTAAAGGAAAATGCTGACTCCTTGTGGTATGTCATTGTTATATGTGGGAGGCACAATCACGAGCCCGCAAAAAACTTGGACGACCATTCATTTGGCGGAATATTGGATAAGGGGGATCAGGAAGTTGTGGCGCAAATGACAAGGGGAATGTGAAACCAATAGACATCTTAAATACGTTGAAGCAAAGAGATGTTAGAAACGTATCGACCATAAGGACAATATATAATGCAAGACAAAGAGTCCGAAATGAGGATGCGGGTGGGATGACTGAAATGCAACAAATGTTGCACATAATGGAGAAGAATAAGTGGATGTCATGGCATAGGAATCATCCCGTTACGAATGTTGTCACCGACTTATTTTGGGCACATCCCGACTCCATAAAGTTGTTAAGGTGTTTCTAATCGGTAATTTTGATGGATTGCACGTACAAGACAAATAGGTACCGAATGCCTTTGTTGGAGATTGTTGACATCACTTTTACGCACTTGACGTTCTCCGTTGGATTTGCAATAATATCATCAGAGAGTCATGGGAATTATGTTTGGGCATTTGAGAAGTTGAGATCCATATTGGATGGGTAGCCTAAACCTTACGTGTTTGTTACCGATAGGGACTTAGCCCTTATTAGTGTCATAAAAGAAGTCGAGGGCCGCTAAGAGCACCCCACCTATTAATGAAGGCACCTAAATTTTTTGTAAAAATTCCAGCAAAACTGGAAAAGACCCTTTTGCCCCTGTATATATAATGATTCAAACCCCACAAATCATTTTGACAAAGAAAAAAGGAACCACATCACAAGATTGAACCACAAATCTACACTGCGTTTGTCGACTTTTTATCGATTCTTGCGGATTGACATCATCCGACAACGAGGTAACTATGTTTGACAACCATATGATGGTTTATTATAACTGTGTAGTTGTGAAAACTGTGAAAATGATGATTTATTTGTCAACGTAGGGTTTGGTAATTTGCTCAAATCCGAACTTGTTTCCAGTATATAATGGAGGATTGTACTGCTACGATGCAAGAAGAGGTCGAAGGTGAGGTAATTTTGCAAATTTATTGTGTTTTTTCGCGGTTATCCGAAGTTTCTGTCGATTTGCGCGATTGTATCGGACCCGCAGGACAGAGATGTATGGTGATGTCTCGGTCCTAAAGGACCGAGCGGTGTACTTAGGTCACGGTATGGTAAGACCGAGAGTAATTCGTAATTCTCGGTCGTACGTGAGTGATACGCGGAAGACAGTGTCGGACCTGTACAATCGAGAACCTATTTTTTTGGGTTTTTTTGTGATCGTGCTGTACATTTTGGTTGATTATAATGTTACACTATTTGTATCGCAGGTAATGCCGATTTTACACTATTTCCAGACTACAAGGACACGTTTACACCTTGTAGGTCATTCCCCTCTAGAGAAGCGGTTGTTTCATGGCTTCAAATGATAGGCCGTGAGAACATGTTTGTGCTAGTGACAAAGCACTCTGATGCCGAGGGCATTAATCGCAGGGGAAGGGTGAAACTTGCCTATGAGAGATCTGGGACATATAGGGGAATGTCTCAGAGAGTAGGGAAGGGGAAAACGGCGAGGACTCTAACTGGTACGAAGAAATGCGGATGCCTTTTCCTTATCAACGTAAAGGAAAATACTGACTCCTTGTGGTATGTCACAGTTATATGTGGGAGGCACAATCACGAGCCCGCAAAAAACTTGGACAATCATTCATTTGCCTGAAGATTGGATAAGGGGGAGCAGGAAGTTGTGGTTCAAATGACAAAGGGGAATGTGAAGCTAAGAGACATCTTAAATACGTTGAAGCAAAGAGATGTTAGAAACGTATCGACCATTAGGACAATATATAATGCAAGACAAAGAGTCCGAAATGAGGATGCGGGTGGGAGGACTCAAATGCAACAAATGTTGCACATATTGGAGAAGAATAAGTGGATGTAATGGCATAGGAAGCATCCCGTTACAATTGTTGTCACCGACTTATTTTGGGCAAATCCCGACTCCATAAAGTTGCTAAGGTGTTTCTAATCGGTAATTTTGATGGATTGCACGTATAAGACAAATAGGTACCGAATGCATTTGTTGGAGATTGTTGGTATCACTTCTACGCACTTGACGTTCTCCGTTGGATTTGCATTCATATAATCAGAGAGTTATGAGAATTATGTTTGGGCATTTGAGAAGTTGAGATCAATATTGGATGGGTGGCCTAAACCTGACGTATTTGTTACCGATAGGGACTTAGCCCTTATTAGTGTCATAGAAGAAGTTGAGGGTCGCTAAGGGCACCCCACCTATTAATGAAGGCACCCAAATTTTTTGTAAAAATTCCAGCAAAACAGGAAAAGACCCTTTTGCCCCTGTATATATAATGATTCAAACCCCACAAATCATTTTGACAAAGAAAAAGGGCACCCCATAACCAAGCTTGAACCACAAATTCACACCGCGTTTGTCGACTTTTTATCGATTCTTGCGGTTTGACATCATCCGACAGCGAGGTAACAATGTTTGACAACCATATGATGGTTTATTATAACTGTGTAGTTGTGAAAACTGTGAAAATGATGATTTGTTTGTCAACGTAGGGTTTGATAATTTGCTCAAATCCGAACTTGTTTCCACTATATAATGGAGGATTGTACTGCTACGGTGCAAGAAGAGGTCGAAGTTGAGGTAATTTTGCAAATTTATTGTGTTTTTTTTGTTGTTATCCGAAGTTTCTGTCTATTTGCGCGATTATATCGGACCCGTAGGACCGAGATGTATGGTGATGTCTCGTTCCTAGAGGACCGAGCGGTGTACTTAGGTCATGGTATAGTAAGACCGAGAGTAATTCGTAACTCTCGGTCGTTCATGAGCGATACGCGGAAGACAGTGTCGGACCTGTACAATTGAGAACCTATTTTTTTGGATTTTTTTGTGATTGTGTTGTACATTTTGGTTGATTATAATGTTACTTTATTTGTATCGCAGGTAATGCCGGTTTCTACCATATTTTCAGACTACAAGGACACGTTTACACCTTGTAGGCCATTCCCCTCTAGAGAAGCGGCTGTTTTATTGCTTCAAATGATAGGCCGTGAGAACATGTTTGCGCTAGTGACAAAACACTTTAATGCTGGGGCATTAAGCGCAGGGGAAGGGTGAAACTTGCCTGTGAGAGGTCTGTGACATATAGGGGAATGTCTCAGATAGTAGTGAAAGGGAAAGCGGCAAAAATTTATTTGAATTCAAGAAATGATGAAGAATAGGAAAAGGCGAGGACTCTAACTGTTACGAATAAATGTGGATGCCCTTTCCTTATCAACGTAAAGGAAAATGTTGACTCCTTGTGGTATGTCACTTTTATATGTGGGAGGCACAATCACGAGCCCGCAAAAAACTTGGACGACCATTCATTTGACGGAAGATTGAATAAGGGGGAGCAGGAAGTTGTGGTGCAAATGACAAAGGGGAATGTGAAGCCAAGAGACATCTTAAATACGTTGAAGCAAAGAGATGTTAGAAACGTATCGACCATGAGGACAATATATAATGCAAGACAAAGAGTCTGAAATGATGATGCTGGTGGGAGGACTCAAATGCAACAAATGTTGCAAATATTGGAGAAAAATAAGTGGACGCCATGACATAGAAAGCATCCCATTACAAATGTTGTCGCTGACTTATTTTAGGCACATCCCTACTAAATAAAGTTGCTAAGGTGTTTCTTATCGGTAATTTGATGGATTGCACGTTCAAGACAAATAGGTATCGAATGCCTTTGTTGGAGATTGTTGGCATCACTTCTACGCACTTGACGTTCTCCGTTGGGTTTGCATTCATATCATCATAGAGTAATGGGAATTATGTTTGGGCATTTGATAAGTTGAGATCCATATTGGACGGGTGGCATAAACCTGACCTGTTTGTTACCGATAGAGACTTAGCCCTTATTAGTGTCATAGAAAAGGTTTTTCCGTCATCGTCTCACCTCCTTTGCTATTGGCAAATCAACAAAGTAGTATTGGCCAAGACTAATAAGATGTTTGGGGAGAACGATGGTTTTGCGCGCTTTATGGATAGGTGGTCGAGCGTGATGTATGCCAACTCGGAGGCCTTATTTGAAGTTATTATGAATGATCTGCGTTGTGAGTTTGGGAATGTGAAGGGTCTGACTGAGTACTTGGGCAACACATGGTTAAAGAACTACAAGGAGAAATTTGTTTCCGCTTGAACAAATAGAATTACGCACTTTGGGGAAACGATAACGCAGAGGGTGGAGTCTACGCATTATATTCTGAAGCTACACCTTGGAAACAGTTAGGCCAATTTTGAGAATTTGTGGAATGTGGTTGATGGCCTCCTTAGAATCCAACACAACAATATCAAGGCATCGTTTGAGCTAAGTTTTAACGTGGTCCAACATTAGTACATTGATGAGTTGTATCGACAATTACGTGATTATGTCTCTCAACGGGCGCTTAGGCTAATTAGATATGAATTGACACGTGGAGAGGATGTTGGTCATGACTGCACTCGTTGTGGTTGCGAGATACGCACCACACATGGGCTTCCTTGTGCACATGAGCTAAACCATCATATATTTGCTCGGACGCTCATCCCTCTCGAGGACATTCATTTTTACTGGCGAAAGTTGAGTATGATACCTGAGAATCTAGTGGACCCGTCTGGGT
The DNA here is from genome assembly GCA_039657365.1 of Stephania yunnanensis. Lineage (NCBI taxonomy): Eukaryota > Viridiplantae > Streptophyta > Magnoliopsida > Ranunculales > Menispermaceae > Stephania > Stephania yunnanensis. The sequence continues at coordinate 43,838,718 of CM077586.1, read as the reverse complement.
ACAACGTGCACGATGAGATTGAACGGGTGTTGGAAAAGTTTCATGCTTGCACTGATGAGGACGATCGACTCAGGATTATTCAGCAGCTCAGGGAGATTAGTCGACCTTCGTCTACACCGGGTGTTGTGCCGCCGGCGAAAATTAAGACAAAGGGAAGGACACCGGGGTCTTTAGTCGGAGGCAAGGCAGTATCGAAAAGAAAACACGATGATGACGAGTCTTCGACGAGACGGTTGCCGAGCGGATTCGAGTACGTGTTATTCACAAAAAAGTCCTCCACGTCTGGGCAGAAGAAAAGCAAAGTTGTTCCTAAAATGCGTCGTGTCAGTCGACTCACGCAAAGTGCAACTAACATGGCTTACGGTTATTGCTTAGAATCGGATTGGTTGCCACATGTTGAAGGCATTATCGATGTGGTTGCCGATGGAAATTTTGGATATCGATGTGTTGCCTACGCGTTAGGACTTGCCGATGTAGACGGGTGGAGGATTGTTCGTAGACGGATGTATGATGAGATTATCGGGTACGAAAACTTTTGGCGGGAAGTGCTTGGCTCGAGTTACGAGAGTGTGAAGATTGCGGTGCATTGCCAAGAGAATCAAGTTGGTGCATCTTTCAAATAATGGTTGACACTTCCAGAAATGGGCTTGTTAGTATCCACTGCATTCAATGTCATTCTTGTCAACCTCTCGTATGGGATTGCCTCTACATTTCTACCTCTACGTAGTACTCCACCGTCGTCGTTGCACAACAGACTTGTCATTGCCATGATAAATGACAGGAATATCTATTGGGTTATGGTAAGTTCTACCAATTTTCTTGAATTGTTATGTTTTCCCCCTGAGCGGGGTTGTGACAATATATTTATGTTATATTGTTCACTTTGACGGTGAAGTTGCGTATGAATACACCTTTGCCATCGTTATATCCTTCATTGGACCGGTATGTTGAGGACTGCGCGAAATGTTGGCGAGATGGATTCGTATTTCGAGACATCGCGCCTATTGCAACTGTTGATGAAGCTACCATATCTGTTGTAGATTTAGGTACACCATAGTATTAAAATTGTTCCTAGAATTCTTGATGGATGTACCTTTAGCAATTTTGAAAGTTACTTTGAACGTCATATTGATATATACTTAAAATATCGTTTGAGACTTTGGGGTATTGTTGTAAATTTTGATTCTTGTATAGTGACTTCAAATGTTATGTTGATATATACTTAATTACGTTTTCGTTCATACTGGCGTGACAACATTTTCATTCGTGTAAGGTTATTTTGATAGTATTAGTTGTACTGTTAGTTGAAAATGTTCTCTGAAACAGACGTGTCGGCCCTGAATGACCGAGACATACGATATATTGTCGGCCATACACCACCGAGACCTAACGTTAAGTCTTGGTCGCACAATGCCGAAATTGCCTTTTCTCGTCGACCTATGCGCGACCATACACATGGCTTCTCGGGCATGAGTAGCCGTGAGTTGTTCCACCAGCGACATTCTCGACCGGGTAACACCGTTAATCCAGCGTTAGTCTCGGTTGTTCAGTACTGACAATCTCACATAAGTTTCAGCCCTGCTTGGCCGAGACAGACTCAGGATCAAATAAAACAAGATCCTTTGAACAAAATAAGTCCAGAATACAACATATACGCGCAATGTAAAACAACAACTAAAGTAACACAATGGCCGAACGGTGACAAGTGCTCATAAACAATCATAAACCAATCACGAACCAACAAGTACTCCTCAACCAACATGTAGTCATTAAACAACAAGTACGTATAACAATCACAAAAGTGTCATAAAACTGTCTCCGCAAACATCATAAAACTAATACAGAATGTCTATGTTCCCCATCTCCGTTTGGTCAATGCTTCGGTTTCTTCAAATTCTTCCTTTGATACTCCTTCCCAATCATTCTCTTCGGAGGGCGAGCATCGACCGTGGCGGGCTGAGCTGTGAGCGGGGTTGAGTGTGTGGATGTGCTACCATGCTGGGACAGTCGCGGGCCTGCTTCGGTAGGGCCGAATGTGGCGGTTGTGCCGGTTGCGGCCACCGGAGTCGTACTCGTGGGGGTGGGACCTACACTCCTCCCCGAAAGCAAATTGACGATGTCACTCGCCATTATCCTCGCGGACTCAATTGTACACGACTCCGTCGAGAGGTCCATCCATCGCAATGTCGCGTCCAACGCACTCCAATTACGCTGATGAAATTTTCGGGTTAGTGTTAATGTAAAACATATCAGGATGAGTAAGACATGCATAATACATCTAACCATTTCAATACCTCAAGTAGCTCGTTGTCTGCGATAGTTGTGGCGAGCATGTCTTCGCCCTCATGGCTCGGATTGGTTATCACGGGATGAGACACCTTGAGGAACCAAGGCAGGTAGTCTAGTGTAGCCAAAAACTCAAATTCTGCCTTGTCACCACGAACTTTAAGAGCCAACAAATGGTTCCTCCAGCGCTCTCAATTGTCTTGCTAGAACCCATACTTGACCGAGTACTTATTCGCAGATGGCCCTCGGTGTGCTTCCAATGGACGGTACGGAGGATCTGGTATAGATTGCACATGGCCAAACTGTCTCAGAATCCTCTTCGGGTGGTAGGGCTCTACCACATCCATGTACTTGATCGTCCCACTATAAAAGGCCATCGCGTGCACAACTCCATTTTCCCTGATATTCACATATGGGTCCCAAGTGACCTAACCAAAAGCAACAACCATTGTTAGGAACCAAAAATTACTAAAACATCAATCATCAGAGATTATGGATAACCATCTCGACTCACTTGGGCGCAACCTATCCAAGGTTCTCCTAATGGACCCGAGCTTGTCAACATTCGCCACCGTCTCGTGCTTTTGAATCCATCTGCAGACACGAGGTTGCACGTAGTCCATGTACTTCGCATTGGGTGTGGCGAGATCAAGTTTGAAATGGTCGTACACCCATCCCTGCAAATACGTACAATGTTAGTTAGTCCATAATTGCAAGATGCCCTAATTATTACAAAAAAGAAAATTAAGTCTAATTTATAACAAACCTCAATCAATGTCAGGTACCCAACAATCTGAGACACTTGCACTCTCGTGGCGGACCCCAAGTGTCGATACAAGTAGGCCAACGCAGCCGCACCCCATGCGTACTTTCCTACGTCGTCCAGGTCCTCAAAAAGCTTCAGCAGCGCGATCGACACCCGAGACCTACTCTTATCAGCAAATAGAGTGCATGACAAAATGTACAACAGGTACGCTCGGGCGGTGCATTCCACAGGAGGATAATTTCTGGGTCTCGAACCAGCTTTGGGGCACCAGCGACTCTTCAACCAACATTTGCGCACTGTGAGCCCCTTGCTGATATTCACCTCCTCACCCCAAGTAGGTTCGAGACCATCTTAATAGCGTTCGAGCGAGATTCCTCCGTGTACCTCACAAAGTTCTCCACTGCCACAACTTTGCCCGTCACAGGAATCTTCAGGAGGAAGCTCACATCCTTTAATGAGATAGACATTTCACCAAAAGGTAGGTGAAATGTGTTCGTCTGCGACTGCCACCGCTCCACAAATGCAGAGATCACCTCCTTGTTGGCCTTGCGGTATGAGCAGTCTATCAGAGTATTCAACCCGGAACGCTGAATAATCCTCTGAAGTCCCGCCGTGTCCGGGTGGCACGACTGTAAATCTCATTCTTGCATCTGAGCTCCGTGATTGATACACTAGAGAACGGGACGCTCCTGCAACAAATAAATACATCTCGTTATTTTGCGAAAACCATGAGTATTGAGTTACTCCGTTCAATGAAATTGAAATTACCTAATTCCTCTAAATCGCTAAAGCGACATGATCCTTTAAGCTCTTCAACAACGCCCCGTCTATAGGACCACCGGGGAATGGAACACGCGCTTCAACGGGCACTTTTGGCTCTCATTCATTATGGTCGGCTCCACCAGTACTACTCCCGCCCACATTACAATCAGTTTCTGTCGTGTTCCCCGCCTCTGAAGAGTCACTACTACTCGACTCCGATGCATTCCCTTCCTCTCCCTCTCGGGCAACCACAAGATCCTCATGTCGCCCAGCATCAATGTTTGAACCCTCATCGTGCAATTGTAACCTTCCACGATTACCATCTACCTTCGCCTTTCTCTTAACATCCTCATTCTCCTTCTCTTTCTCTTTCCGGTACGATGTTGTCGGGGGTCTCCGACCACCTTGCCCCCGGTTAGCCTCGACACCTCAATACCAGCCTCCTCCTTAGTCACCGGTACCTTCGGACGAGCCATACCTGAAAAAATTACAACATATAAGCGCATGGAACAAAACCCAACAAAAATTTACAAAAAAAATGTTCGGATCCATCCATTTCTGATGTCTCGGTCAAGCATGTTCGTCAAACAACCCATATTTTCGGTCACCCTTGACCGACAAGGAGTCCAACATATCAGAAGTGCAACCGAGTCCAATGATAAGTTCTCGATTGTGCACCACCGAGATGGGTCGACCATTTCAATTTACCTTGATCTCGGCCAATCACGCTCGGCCTACTCTAACACGCTCGCCAGTGTACTACCGAAAGTATGAGCACATTCTCGGTTGTACACCACCGACACCACATTACCTACCACTAATTCTAGCTCTCGTCATGTCTCGGCCGAGAGAACTAGAGTACTCTCGGCCATGCGTAACCGAGACACTGTGAACTCTTCCGGCCTTTGTGGCCGAGACTTCGAGTTCCCAAAAATGTAGCTTCTGTCTCAGCCATGCGAGGCCGAGACAGTTAGCACAGTCTCTGGCATGTGTGGCCGAGAACCGCGAATTCCCATTTCTTTAACTATTGAACCCACCACCACACACACATTACAACTACTCTACCAAATGTAACTTAATTACACTAAAAACGTACCTTCAAACAAGCGATTTCGCGCAAATAATGTGTGTTCGACGATCTTCAATCGAACCCTAACTTGGAGACGAAATCGGCTCACACCACGACCCTACGAACTGGAAAAAGTCGTAAACCGAAGGAGAAACAAAAGGCAAGACACGGAAAACACGATTTCGGGGATTCCTCTCACTGGTCGGTTAAAACCAAATGAGTTTTTGCACAACAGTTCGGTGAAGGTGGTGGTGGGGGTGGTGGGGTGCTCAGGGTTCGGTGAAAGTGTTGGTGGGGGTGGTGGGGCGCGAGGATTTTTTGCACGAGGGGTATTTTCGGTATTTCGGGTCTAATTTTTTGGTGCCCTAGGTAAATCGGTTTGTGCCCACATTAACTGGGTGCCTTCATTAATAGGTTGGGTGCCCTTAGCGGCCCACAAGAAGTTTTTCCGTCATCGTCTCACCTCCTTTGCTTTTGGCACATCAACAAAGTATTATTGGCCAAGACTAAGAAGATGTTTGGGGAGAACGATGGTTTTGCGCGCTTTATGGATAGGTGGTCGAGCGTGATGTATGCCAACTCGGAGGCCTTATTTGAAGTTAGGATGAATGATCTGCGTTGCGAGTTTAGGAATGTGAAGGGTCTGACTGAGTACTTGGGCAACACATGGTTAAAGAATTATAAGGAGAAATTTGTGTCCGCTTGGACAAATAGAATTACGCACTTTGGGGAAACGACAACACAGAGGGTGGAGTATGCGCATTCTATTATGAAGCTACACCTTGGAAACAGTTAGGCCAATTTTGAGACTTTGTGGAATGTGGTTGATGGCCTCCTTAGAATCCAACACAACAATATCAAGGCATCGTTTGAGCTAAGTTTGAACGTGGTCCAACATGAGTACATTGATGAGTTGTATCGACGATTGCGTGGTTATGTCTCTCAACGGGCGCTTAGGCTAATTAGAGATGAATTGACACGTAGAGAGGATGTTGGTCACGACTGCACTCGTTGTGGTTGTGAGATACGCACCACACATGGGCTTCCTTGTGCACATGAGCTAAACCATCATATATTTGCTCGGACGCTCATCCCTCTCGAGGACATTCATGTTTACTGGCGAAAGTTGAGTATGATACCTGAGAATACAGTGGACCCGTCTGGGTACAACGTGCACGATGAGATTGAACAGGTGTTGAAAAAGTTTCATGCTTGCACTGATGATTACGATCGACTCAGTATTATTCAGCAGCTCAGGGAGATTAGTCGACCTTCGTCTACATCGGGTGTTGTGCCGCCAGCGAAAATTAAGACAAAGGGAGGTCTTCAATCAGAGGCAAGGCAGTATCGAAGAGAAAACACGATGATGACGATTCTTCGACGAGACGGTTGTCGAGCGAATTTGAGTACGTGTTATCCACAAAAGAGGCCTCCACTTCTAGGCAGAAGAAAAGCAAAGTTGTTCCTAAAATGCGTCGTGCCAGTCGACGCACGCAAAGTGCAACTAACATGGCTTACGGTCATTGCTTAGAATCGGATTGGTCGCCACATGTTGAAGGCATTATCGATGTGGTTGTCGATGGAAATTGTGGATATCGGTGTGTTGCCTCTGCGCTAGGACTTGCCGATGTAGACGGGTGGAGGATTGTTCGTAGACGGATGTATGATGAGATTATCGGGTACGAAAACCTTTGGCGGGAAGTGCTTGGCTCAAGTTACGAGAGTGTGAAGATTGCGGTGCATTGCCAAGAGAATCAAGTTGGTGCATCTTTCAAAGAATGGTTGACACTTCCAGACATGGGCTTGTTAGTATCCACTGCATTCAATGTCATTCTTGTCAACCTCTCGCATGGGAGTGCCTCCGCATTTCTACCTCTACGTAGTACTCCACCGTCGTCGTTGCACAACAGACTTGTCATTGTCATGATAAATGATAGGAATATCCCATGGGTTAGGGTAAGTTCTACGAATTTTCTTGAATTGTTATGTTTTCCCCCTGAGCGGGGTTGTGACAATATCTTTATGTTATACTGTTCACTTTGACATGTGAAGTTGCGTGTGAATGCACATTTGCCATCGTTATATCCTTCGTGGGACCGGTATGTTGAGGACTGCGTGAAATGTTGGCTAGATGGATTCGTATTTCGAGACATCGCGCCATTGCAACTATTGATGAAGCCACCATATCCGTTGTAGATTTAGGTACATCATAGTATTAAAATTGTTCATAGAACTCTTGATGGATGTACCTTTAGCAATTTTGAAAGTTACTTTGAATGTCATATTGAATATCGTTTGAGACTTTGGGGTATTGTTGTACATTTTGATTCTTGTATAGTGACTTCGAATGTTACGTTGATATATACTTAATTACGTTTTGGTTCATACTGGCGTGACAACATTTTCATTCGTGTAAGGTTACTTTGATAGTATTAGTTGTACTGTTAGTTGGAAATGTTCTCTAGAACAGACGTGTCGGCCCTGAATGACCGAGACCTAACGTTAAGATACATGGAGGTCAGAATGACCTTTTGGTTCTCCTTCGTCTCAGCAGTGACAAAGTACTGCTCTATGTCCCAAAGGAAATTCTCAAGCTCCTTTGCGCTCCGCTTTCTTGAGAATTTCTTTGGCTCAGGTACCTTGGTTCTAGACTTCACCGCAACCGCAACCTCCGAGGATTTGCCACGGCTCGCTTGAGCAGATTCACCTCCATAACCATCGTCGATGCTGTTCCGGTGGTAAGTTCCCCTATCGAACGTACATCCGTTACAAGCTCGTCAAATCTTGATTCCCACATAGCTATTACGGCTTCCTGTGACTCTCCTCTAGTCACCAACGAAGCCACCAATATCTCCAATCCTTCAATGCGTTGTGTCGTCGTTGAAGACTCCGCCGATTCTGTCGGGGCAGACATCGTCGCCATCAGGTGTTCTAAATGAGCTACCCTCTCACTTAGATCGCTCGCTGCTCGGGTCGCCATCGTCTCCAAACCTGGCTTTGATACCAATTGTCACGGGGCCAATTAAAGAGGGGTTTTTCACTAGGAAATTTTTTTATCACTCAATCAAACCCGTGGTGCCTAAGGGCCACCTTAGTTTAGCACACCAATACTCGAATTAAAGGGACATCAAGCAATGGCAACAAGGAAACGTTTTTACTAGTTCTCAATTGGGAATACAACTGTGGTACTTTATGCTTCCCCAAGCTTAGAGCCATTGGCTTTATAGACTAGCCAACAGGTAGTTACATAACCAACTAGGACACATGTCTGTGTACATCGATCCATAGACCAAGTAAAACTCCACTTCCTTTGTGGTCAAGGCAGTTACCCAACTGCCTTGCTCCCTTGCTGCCACATCGTTCCATAACCGCCACCATTACAGGGTCAATTGCAACATGCTCTTGGTATTCGGGACTTCCTTGGTCGTGCCTTGATCATGGACCCTGCCAATGACCAAGGTAGTTACTCAACCGCTTGGAACCGTCTTGACTCGGTCCATCCACGCCTCAAGGGACGTGGCCCATGTTTCTCTACGGGACAGGGACTGCTCGGTTGTGCCTGGTCGTGCCCAAGCACCTCGGGTGCTAGCCGGGGCTCGGTCGAGTCCCACCGGCTCGGGGTGGTCGGCGCCATGATCCGTCCATGGGTCGTGCCTTGGCATTGCGCCCAAGGCATGCTCGAGGGTCCTTGCTACTTCGCCCATGCCGCCCCAAGGAGAGAGCACACCTCTCCCTATAGTAGATGTTAAGCCGTTTCCTCAGCTCCAATAGAAAACATCCCAAAATGAGACCAAGCGTACTTTGACTGGGTCAACGCCCAAGTCAAGATTTGTCAACCCTTGCCTTGTGCCAAGGCACGACCTTGCCCATGCCAAAGAACCCGCCAAGTCTTGCACGTGTCTGCGCCAAGGCGCGTGCCAAGGTTTTCTCGTGCCCGTGTTAAAGTCCGCCTGTGCCTTGCGCCAAGGCGCGTGCCTAGGTCCGCCCTGCCTCGCGCCAAGGCGCATACCTAAGTCCACTTGTGCCTTGCGCCAAGGCACCGTGCCAAGGCGTGTTAAGGTGTAACCCCCTTCACGCCTATAAGCCATTTCGCATGTTCTCCCGCAACCGAACCTTATGGAACAATCCGAGCCCTCCAGAACTCGATCATTGGCTAGGTTTCTTGCTGCCTAGCCCAGCCTACTCAGGTCACGCTATTGAGAGGCTGACAGGGTGTCACTTGGTAATCACTCTATTTAAATAATCTTTGACAATGACCTTGGACCTTGGGGCATTGGTTTGTTCAAGACTTAGCCATTCATAAACATAGTTTCTCTTTTTCTTTTTTCTTTTTTTTTCGTTTTTGAATAAATCAAAAGAGTACCAACAGTTGCTAAGTTCGAATTAAGAAGTTAATTAACTATCAATTAGTGGTACATTAATTAAGACCACTACTTAGATAGTTATTGAAAAACTGTCCACAAATTAGACAGTTAGATCATTCTCTATAAGAGAAGAGTCTATTGACTTAAAAAAAGATAAGTTTTTTCGAAATCAAAATTTTATGTGATTTGTGTTTTTGAGAAAGAGTCGATTTTGCAGTTTGAAGGTTCTTTGATTGGTGCTTCGATCAAAGAGCAAACCAGTTGTATCCTCGAGACAGAACTCCTAGTTGAATTCAGCATTGAGTTGGAAGAAATTTTCTGTCTTAGGTCATTGCATTGCAAGCCTCTGGTACACTTTGTTTATTAATCTTCTTAATTATTTAATTAACATGTTTAGTTGCTTGTGATAACAGTGTCATGTTCAGATTTATGCTTAAATTAGATTGCTTGGTCTAACGGTGACTAGTTTCTCTATGAGCTCTAGTTTGGAAGCGAGAATACTTCAAATAAGCTGTTCGCAAGTTTTGGTATCCATATGTAACTCTAATTATATAGCAGGAAATGCAGTAACTAATGAAATGCACTAATTTTTCAATCTCGGACGGTATGGTATGAATTCAAGTTCTTATTATACGTAGATGAAAAATGTCACAACGATCAACAATAGAATTTGAGTTCATTACACCGTATGAAATTTGGGTTCCGGGTCTTTATGTTGTGCTCTACTTAATCTTCTACTTCAGGTTATGGGGGAAGAAAAATGAGGCGGTATACATACATTACAAATAATAACTTAGAAGGACAGCATAGAAATTAAGGCAAAAAACTGATGGCACCTTTTGGTAGCTCTTTCAATATACTGGGGAATATTTATCTACCCTGATGCCGCTGCAGGTTCAGCATCTCTGTACTGCTCGCCCTGCTCTTCCTTGCCAAACTCTTCAATCAGTTCGCGCTGCCTCTGTGTCAAATTCCTGTCCAACAAACATTTCATTGGGGGCTTGCCTTGAAAATTGAATGACAGGTTCAACAGAGGGGGAATCAGCCAAGAAATATAAATGAATGAGAGACTTACGTTGGAATGCTAACGTTGAAGTGCACAAACTGGTCGCCAAAAGAATAAGAGCTTCTGGTCTTGATTCCTTTAGAAGGGTAAGATAGAAAAAGCAATTCAGTCCATTCAGGAGGAACAAGTGATGGAAAATTACAACCCCATTTAAGCATGCAGACGAATAACAGAAGAAAAATGATGAACACATTTAAACACACGAAGTAACAACCGGTTGGTCTGCGTGGCAAGGGATTCACGTCCCCTTAAGCAAAGTTTCAATAGTGCCCAAGTGAGTTAGTTGGCGCGATCAACGCCAAACTCAAAAAATAAAAATAAAAATAAAAATAAAAGATAAAAATAGCAAAAACAGCATTAAGGACCAGGCACTTTACCTTTTTTCTTCAGCACCACCTTCTGACCAGGTTGTGTACCAGGACGAACCTGTGAAGAAAGATTTAAGTTACACATGCAAGACAAACAGTTCAATAAATAAAGGTGCAAGAATTGCTGACCATCAAGCCATAAGTTCCATTCAAAAAATAGAAGTAAATCTAAAATAGGAACTTTCTTGAAAATAATGATTTGCATAAAAAAAGAAAAGAAAAATCCACAAAGCACCTTCAGAACCACATCTCCTGTTAAAGTTGGGACTTGGATGGATCCTCCAAGCATTGCCTGAGAAAGAGAGGAATGATACTTAACACAGAAAAAAAAAAAAAAAAAAGACGAGAAATATAGTAAATAATGACCAAACGAGCTCATTTTCCAAATTGCAAAACAAATTTATTTTTCAAAGATATAAATGAAATATAAAAACCGACTAGTTGATTTTCTTTTCCTATAAAATGCTACTATTACAGTTAAACCACATTAGTCCCACTTGATACTTTCAGTTCTGTAGATGACATTATTATTTTGTTTAAGGAGAGAAGACAAAGAATCATGTTTAACATGATATCCTGTCTGAGTAATTTAAAGACGTACCCATCATTCTCGAGCATCCCTCCTCTTTCAAATGAGAAAAGACAAATTTAAAAAAGAAAAGGAGAACAATTAACCTGGGTGACACTCAGCATAGCATCTACATGGATATCCGGGCCCTCCCTCCGATAAACAGGATCTTCTCGAATCTGCATATTGATATCATTAAACAAAATAAAAGAGGTCAGCAGCTTCTACACTTGCAAGCAAGCAACATATGAAGCATCGAAAAGTACCTTGATTGTAACATAAAGATCACCCGGTGGATTGCCCTCAGGGTCTGCTCCTCCAGATCTCCGTATCTTTATTGTCTCATTGTTATCAATTCCTGCCATGATGTCATTGTTGACTACTTGTTTTTTGTGGTATATAATTGGAATCATGTAAAACAATCAAAACATGTCGAGGTTGACAAAAAAATAAGACCATCCTTCAACCGAAAAATGTGAAAAACAAGTTGTTCAAATAAGATGCACGTGATTTTTAGCCAAAACTTATACACCAAACATGAGTTATAAATGCTTGACAACACACGAAAACAAAGTTCCCATCATATGCGTATATATTTGGGCTCCATTGTGTGTGTGGGCGCGCTAGAGCGCGTGTACAGATATATATATATATATATATATATATATATATATATAGAGCACCGCATTACGCATACCAGGAACAACATCGATTTTGACACTGTTTGATCCTTTCACAACTCGTCTACCCAAGCAAGACTTGCAAAAGCTCTGTAAATAAAACAAACAAACATGAAAAGAAAGTCAAATACCACTCCATAAGGGAAACCACTCAGAAAACAAATTATTCCATTATGATAAAACTGAACAAAAGTAGGAAAGATATCCACCAGGTTATTGAAATCCCACGAGGAAAGTTTAATTACCAATGCATTGATCATGTGTAACAAGTAATAGCTTGATAAGCAGTAAAAAAGATGATGAAAAAGCCAAAAAGGTGATAGAAAAAAAAAGTCATGGAAGCAGCCGGGCATACATAAAAGGAAAAACAGAAATATATCATCATATTTAATGAATTATTGCAAGCAGGACCAAAACAAATAACAAACGAAATAATTGTCGTGTAGAACTTAACCAAATCAGCAACTGGTTTCAATACTTTCAACATGTTTCCAAGCTTTTCGCGTGATCAGAATTATCCACTAGAATTGTCTAACTGACAAATGGAAGATCGTCAATTTTTTGTATTCCACTTTGAAGTTAACTAGACAGGATTTGACTATCATAAAACATGTTCTCTCTTCAATGATTTCGCATTTCATGGATATCCTACGCTCTCAAAGGCTTATTTGTACTATAAAATACTTGCATCTCAAGTGAAGTACAATGGATGCATCATCAATTTTTTTATCCAATGCTTACTTGCAATTTGCACCATGAAACTGTGAAGCACACAACAAAGATGATACAAACTGCATGCATACCATAAAAGAGCACACACAAGCACAGAGCTTATCAAGAGTATTGCCAATATGACATCGTTCAGAAGGGTCCACAGAAGAGTCTAGAGTAGTCAGCATTTGTGAGTTCTGGGAAGACCTTTGGTCAAGGGTGAGAAGAGAGTCTCTTTCTCTGGGTATCTTAGTTTGCTCTCCACGTTGTATCTCTCTTTGATTTCATTCATCATCAATAAAAATACCAAGGCGATCCCCTCTTTGATCCAAATCATAGTTGGATCTTAACAGTATAGTGCTAGATTGTGATGATAAGTACTTATCTTCTAGTAGTGTTAAAAAATGCCACATCCACAATGTCACATGCCCACAGCAAGATAGCTTAGAGCAATATTTTCACTGAAACAACATAAATTTTCAAAAGGAGACCTAAAACAACATCTAAAACTAATATATCCCAAAATAATGCCAAGTAAGGCCTTTCAAATCTTTCGACTAAGTGTAACTGTGTAACTAAAACCCATGGACTAGTCAAGTTAATTTTCACTGAAAAGGAAAACAAATATGTATTCAAATTGTTTTCGTTGTGAAGTGAGAATAAGAGGCACATAACCAAGTCCTGGCAAGTTGAAGACATAATACCTTCACAGTTTTCCCAGACCCACCACAATGAGTGCATGTCGACTGCAATCTAAATGAGCCTCTCTGAAAGGAAAGCTGCAGAAGACACAAAACATAGAATCTATTAGTCCCCTCAACATCAAATCTGAACATAGCCCCAGCTGATTATGCTGATAGCACTAACCATTCCTGAACCTCTGCAAGGCCTACATGTTTCAGGTCTGGTACCAGGAGGCACACCGGTTCCACCTAAATTATATTTTTTCCATAAATGCAAGCAAACATATAAACAATTTTTCAGCAATTCACTGGTTACCCAGGAAATCAAGCAGAACTCTATAATGAGCCCCCAAAAAAGTATATGTAAAAGATAATCTTAAAGCACCCTACCACAATCTTCACAAGTTAAAGCAGCTTGAAACGTCACAGTTTTGGAGCACCCTTGTACAGCTTCCATGAATGATAATTCCAGGTCAACCTGAAGGAAATGGAGAAATTTATGCATCAGCGAAACCCGATTCCCACAACTTAACAAGCTCAAGTTGGAAAGCAACCTATCAATTATTTTTCAAGAAAGAAACTGAGAAGCAATCTGAGTTGATCAAAGAGAACTAACCTTCACGTCCTGGCCACCTTCTCTTGACCCACCAAATATGTCTTTGAAGAACTGCCCATTAGCAAATGAAACATGTAAAACAAAAAACATTCTTGTGCTTCAATGGGCATGAATAAGAAACAAGCCAACAACAGAGCGTCAATCCCAAATTAGTTGGGGTCAGCTAATAAGGTTGTGCAAATATTGTCCAAACACTATAACCAGGTTACTTGGAAATCAAGTAAATTCGTGCAAATGTAGTGTGGATTTGGAAATCGAGTGGAGATGCTTTTCCATTCCCCAACAATAATGACTTGAGCAAATATCGTGCAAACAATATGACCTGGTTACTTCAACATAGGCCTTGCCAATTTTTTCCTTCTTTTACTACTTTTCCTCATCTTTCTTTTTAATTTTTCTTTCAATCTTGCAGCTTTTGCTCAGTTTTCCTTTTCCATTTTCCTGTACTCATTGATGCATCTGAAGACATATTTTCATGTTTTTCACTTAATAACTTGCCTTCATTTTCTTTGGAACATTTAGTAGAAGCGCCAAGAAGTCCATAGAAGATTTACATTGAAAAAAATATTAATTGGGAAAACTTAGTTAGAGTGAAGAATCCAGATACAAAGATTAGGGAATGGTTGTTGTGATAGTTTGGTCACCTGCAAAGAAGGCCTACAAATGCTCCAATTAAAAAACTTGACTCAATAGAAACTGTAGAAATTCGACGAGGTAGGGGGCAGACCAAAGTTAACATGAGATGCGTTAATTAGCAAATGTATGTTCGGATATCTTGCCTTCATTTCCTGTTGTTGTTTGTTGTTGTAGAGTGAAGAATCCAAATAAGCTAGGGTCATGAGTTACTAGGAATAAGAAAAATGTGTGCACGTAGACATAGAGCAGGTAAGAAAAAACATTACATCATTCATTCCACCACCACCACCACCACCAGCAGAAAAGAAATCCTCAAAACCAAAACCACCACCAAATGGACCACCAGCCGCACCTCCAGCAGCACCTTGTTCAAATGCTTCATGACCAACCTAAGAGAATTACCCAGACAAAAGTGATGGACATGTTACTACAACAGAAGAAAAAGGTTAACAGAATGGGTTTCACTGATAATAAGATGAAAATTAGTTCCATAAAAGGGGAAAAAGGATCAGAAATAAAACAAGATGACAGCATCAATATAGACAAAGCAAGACATTTATCCTTTATCCCTAAGCAATTACGAATGATCTAATGTTCCTAGTTGAAAGAAGCCGTGACATATAACCCAAAAGAATTAAAGCGCAAATTTTAGATGAGTATACCAACCATGAGCGTTATCCACAACTAATTTGAGAATGATTGAAGCTATGCTGTTATTGTTGTATATCAACCGTGACTGTCCAAGGACTCAACTAGTAGACCGTTCTAGACAAACGCCTATCAACAAGATTAACAATGTGAAACAGGAAAATGAATGCTTAATCTGAACATACATTTGCTGCACACATTTATCGGAGTCCTTCAGTTTGAACAAGGATTGCAAGTGGCCAAGGAAATCCCGAGATAATTAGCCTCGGTTGGGTGAGGCGATACCTAGGCTGCTAAAAAACTATTTATTTAAAGGCCCCTGTATTATTATTTATTCATAGGCCCTTAAGTAACATTAATTTTCTATTAGTCATTGTGGTCCATATGCAATATATTCTTCAAGAATACTAATAAGCCTTTAGGTACAAATGTAACACTAACTGTGTTACGATTTTGTTGTTGGGTAGGTATTTATAATGTCAAATTTAGTTGTAATTAGCCCCTTCAATTTTATTAAAGGCCAAATTGGTTAAAATATCCTAACCTTTCATCACTTTCGTTATTATATCCTAACATTTTGAGATTTGTTGTTATATCCTAACCTTTATAGATTGTTTTATTTGTATCCTAATTCCTAAACCATTTTTGAACTCCAAATGTGATGATGTGACACTTAAATAATGAGTTTGAGTCATAAAATTAATAATTGTTTTGATAATTATGGGTGAATAGGTGGCTTTTCAAATTCATATTAAGGTGCCACCTCATCAAATTTTAAATTAAAATTAACTTGGGATACAAATCAAACAATCTAGAAAGGTTAGGATACAATAACAAATCTCAAAATGTTAGGATATAATAACAAAAGTTGTGAAATGTTAGGATATTTTAAACAATTAGGCTTTTAAAAAAAAATATTTAAAAGGATAATGCCCGCTTAGAAAACTACCTAGGTGATTTTTCCCCAAAATGCCTCGGCAATACCTAGGCAACCACCAAGGCGCCACCTAAAAATCATTGATTTAAAATCAAGATTTGTGCACACACCTCTTAAAGTAGGCACGTAGCCACATTGAAGCCTAGCTCATGGCAAGCTTTGAAAAAATAAAATAAAAATAAAAAAGTTGTAGTTAGCCCAAAAAACATTCTCACCCCAACCCAAACAAATTTCAGCATAGGACTTGCGAGCCTATGCGTGGTCACCTGCGACAATTTAATCAGTATCACCCAACAAAATAATTGACGCAATGACCTAGAAAACAAATCAAGATTTATTTGGGTGTGCACGCCATTTTATCTCCTCTTACTTTCCAATGTAAAAAAGAAAGTCATGAAATCACTAATTGCCCCAACTCTTTTTCTTATCTTCTTCGTTCTATTCTATTTCTTGGCTCAATATTTTTTTCTTTGATTGATCTTATCATATGTCTTTGCTTTGTTTTCACTCCTCTACTTCTTTAAAATATCAAAGCTTTAGCCATAATGCATATAGGTTGTTCGCTTATCCTCGATTGCAATTATGCTATGGCAATTCAATAGGTAACCTCATATTGGAATCATATTAATCGGTTTAGCTTTAAATTGTGGGTGTTTTACACACAAATACTTTGTGGTTATTAACTATCAAAAATAATTACTTTGCGGTTTAAATACTAACAAACCAATTAATTTGAGTGGTGAGAAACTTGGTTTTCCTTAAGCAAGGTCTCGATTTTGATTCTTGTAAGTGAAACGAAGTGGGTTGGGAGATCGCCCCTCACTAGTGGCCTGACAATGCCCAACCATCGATTAATCGACGTAATTCACGCCTGATACGACTGAAGAAACTAAGAAAAAAATATTGTGAAGTATTCTTTCTTAACTAAATTGTGTGACTAAGTATTGATAATTAATTTGACGTTTGTAGTGCATGCAGACATACATGTTCAGTGTTTTAACTTGAAATAGGCTTTAGTAGTGTCAAAACTAGTTCCTAAGCTTTTAGCCCAAGAGGACCAAAAATCCTGGCTCCGCCCCTATCTCGAAGTGTGTCAAAAGGATTCCAACCAATGTTTTCAAGGTGGTGCCTAGGCGCCACCTTAGGCGTTTAGGGGTGCCTACTGCCTAGTTCTTACTTAGGCGGGTGGAGGGCTTGAAAATATTTTTTAAAACATTTCGGGAGGTATCTATAATTTTTGAAACTTTTTTACAATTTTATCAATTTATTTGTTTGAAAATATTTTTATTTCAAAAATGTGGAAAAGTTCGGAGGTGAAAATATGTTGATGAGAATATATGGGTGAAAAAATACACCCCTCACTGTTGAGGGGTCTCTAAATAAATTAAATTATGTCTTAGGGAGGTCTAAGTAAATAGTTTTTTGCCCGCCTAGGCACTGCATAGCCTAGGCGGAACTAAACCGCATAACACCGTCTCGCCACCTTGAAAACATTGATTCCAACAACTATGCAACAAATGCATGTGTCATGACAATGACATTCAATTGTCGTTTAATGAAATACGTAAGGGGAATGTAGTTCATAAACATAAGCACTCTTTTCAACACATAGTTATATGGATATTGAAAAATATAAAAGCAGAAATCAACTTGAGATTATAATGCTTGGAGCAAGATACAACTCTTTCAAAATTGAAATAGTTACACAGTGAATAAAAATTAAGAGTTGGTCAGCATCATTCAAAACACCACGCTAGTAGTATTCATTTTCAACACCACACATGGTTAATATTAAGATACATAAATAGCTCAATAGACAAGTCAAAGCACAGAGCACTATGAATGTCTATCATTATCCCTTAATGAGAGAAGTCATGTAAACTCCTAGAAAAATAATGGAGAAAAATAAAATTCCAATAGAATTCCCCTACTTCTAACTTGCTTTGCATATTGTTTTTAAACTACAAACAATGGAAAACTATAATCCCGTCCACCCAAAAATACAAATGTTATCATATACTTATTAGAGAAATTTGGCCTTAAAAATGTGATCAACTTAATTGTATACACAAACCTGATCATAAAGTGACCGCTTTTCATCATCTTTCAAAACCTACACATGGTTATAGTACAAAATTATTAAGTGTTAAAGATGTTAGCAAAGGGTAGTGAATCTTTGCAAGTATGAATCAACAGTAACAAACTAAAAGGCAAGTCATACCTCATATGCTTTTTGAATCTCTTGGAATTTTTTTTCAGCATCCGGATCACCTTTATTTACATCTGGATGTTCTTTCTTCGCAAGCTATCAAATCAAAAAATTACATCAAGGATGTTGATATTGGCTTGAATACGGGTCGATACTTAACCCGGATGGGTTTGGGTTAGTTCAACCCGATTAGTAAAACACAGTTAGAATCTTAATACAACATGGTTAGTCTCCTAGTACAACTCTAAAACCCTAGACTATATAAGTAAGGTATACCATTGATTTGGTAATGTCTTAGTTAATCTCTTATAATGTGTAGAGAGTTGTTAGTGTGCGATAGTTGGAGGCATATTGCCGAACCACATAATCCTTTGTGTCGACAGTGCGCGTGTATTGTTTGTTTGTTGTGTTTGCTCTAACACGCGCGTTAGAGCAAGACCGAGTATAGAGTTTAAATAAGATATTGCAATATTATTTTTAGAAGTTATTATCAACTTTAATTTTTCTCTCAAGAATTACATTATATATTTTTAAAAGGTAAAGCCTTTCTTTTATTTTTACTAGCCGGAATCCCACGCTCTGCGCATGAGCAAGATCGAGTATCAATTTAAGATAAAAATAAATTCGATGTAAAAAACAAAATTAAAAAAAGCTTATGATATAATATTTAGTTGATTTGAAGCAAAGAACAACAACACTAGACAAACTGAGTTTATTCTCACTAGGTATATGGTCAAATTATTATAAACATTTTGAGGCACTTATTAGAACGCAACATGTAGAGGGTGTGATTGGGGCCTTGGTGTCTAAGATCTTGTATCTCTAGGAGTCACGAGATGTAATGTATCAATTTGTCCCACAAAGCAGGAATAGCATCGCCCATAGTTTGGCACGCCTTGTCATCCCTTGCGCAATTTCTTTAATTGTAATGTGTGATCGTTGTAGATGAATAAAAATCACTTGTTTGAGCTTAAAAATATAAATCAACAACAATATAGCCTCAGTCCCAAATTAACTAGGGTCGGCTACATGGATCAAACTTTTCCATTGTGCTCAATTAAGTACAATTGATGGTGAACTTTGCAAACCATTCAAATCTCTCCTAATTAATGCATCCCATGTCAACTTTGGTTTGCCCCCTACCTCGTCGAATTTCTACAGTTTCTATTGAGTCAAGTTTTCTAATTGGAGCATTTGTAGGCCGTCTTTGCAGGTGACCAAACCATCGCAACCGTCATTCCCTAATCTTTGTATCAATTAATGCTACTCCTACTTGTCTTTGAATTTCTATATTTCTTATTCTATCTTTACGAGTTTTACCACACATCCACCTAAGCATCCTCGTTTCTGCTACGTTCATTTTATGTAATTGTTGTTGTTTTACCGCCCAACATTCACTTTCATAGAGCATAGCTGGCCTAATTGCGGTCTTATAAAATTTTCCTTTTAACTTAGTAGGAACATTTCGATCACAAATCACCCCTGTTGCACTCCGCCATTTTTCCATCCAGCTTGAATTCTATGTGTGACATCATTCTCAATGTTACCATCATTTTGTATGATTGATCCTAGGTATCTAAAGTGGTTTACATTAGGAACTTCTATTTCCCTTAATTTTACCACTCCGTCATCTCGATGTCTAGTGTTTCTAAACTCACAGTGCATGTATTCGATTTTCGTCCTGCTCAACTTAAAGCCTTTAGATTTTAATGTATTCCTTCAGAGTTCTAATTTCCTATTCACTTCATCTTTAGTTTCATCCACTAAGACAATATTATCTGCAAATAGCATACACCATGGTATATCTTCTTGAATATGCCTAGTTAGTTCATCCATAACTAAAGTAAATAGATATGGGCTTAAAGCCGATCCTTGATGTAGTCCTATCGTAATCGGAAATTCTTTTGTAGCTCCTCCAAATGTCTTTATACACGTTACTACTCCATTATACATATCCTTAATAGTGTTTATGTATCTAGCATGCACTCTTTTTCTTTCTAGAACCCACCAAAGAACATCTCTAAGGACCCTATCATATGTTTTTTTTAAATCTACGAATACCATATGAAGATCTTTTTTCTTTTCTCTATATTTTTCTAACAATCGTCTTACAAGGAAAATCGCATCCATAGTTGACCTCCCAGGCATGAAACCAAATTGGTTATCTGATATTGTTGTTTATCTCATTAACCTATTGTCAATTATCCTCTCCCAAAGTTTCATAGTGTGACTCATAAGTTTAATTCCCCGGTAGTTTGAGCAACTTTGAATGTCTCCTTTGTTTTTGAAGATTGACACAAGCGTGCTTCTTCTCCAATCCATTGACATCCGTTTTGATTTTAAGATTTTATTGAAAAGTTTTGTTAACTAAGTCAATCCAATTTTCCTAAGCATTTCTAAACCTCTATGGGTATTTCATATGGGCCACATGTTTTCCCTATTTTCATTCTTTTCAATGCCTCTTTAACTTCTACAATTCTAATATTGTGTGTATAGTTTACATTTCTTTCTTGGTGTGGATTTTCATCTATTATAGTATCAACTTGGCCAACATTAAATAAACTATCGAAGTAACTTCTCCATCTCTCCTTAATATCCTACTCGCGCGTTAAAACATTTTGATTTTCGTCCTTAATACATCTTACATGACTTAGGTCTTGTTTCTTTTTATCTCTTGATTTGGCTAGCCTATATATATATTTTTCGTCATCTCTATTAACTAACCTTGTATATAGATCTTCTATGAAAGTTATTTTAGCTTGACTAACTACTTTTTTAGCTTATTTTCTAGCTTCTCTATATTGATTGTACACATCTTCATCTTGACGCTTAGGTATTTTCCTATACATCTCTCGTTTAGTCTTAATTGCTCGTTGGACATCCTCGTTCCACTACCATGTTTCGTTCTTTGGAGGTCCCAAGCCCTTAGATATACCTAATACGTTTGATCTCACTCTCCTTATGCAACTACTCATTTCTAGCCACATTGTATTAACATCTAAGTCAAGATTCCAAACATTTTCCTTTAGTAGTTTTTCTCTAAACTCTACTTGTTTACTATGTTTTAGGTTCCACCACTTTATTCTAGGGTCGCTAACTCTTTTATTCATATTATGTCGTCGTGTTAGCTTAATATCAAGTATTACTAACTTATGTTAGGTAGTAAGTGCTTCACCAGGTATTTGCAGTCTCTACATATTTTTCTATCTATTTTTCTTGTTAAAAGAAAATTTATTTGACTCTTGTTATGACCACTACTAAAAGTAATTGTATGCGACTCCCTCTTCCTAAAACTAGTATTTGCTAAGACAAGATCGTATGCTGAAGCAAATTCTAAGATTGATTCTCCTTCTTCATTTCTACTACCGTAACCAAAACCTCCATGAACTCTCTCAAACCCATCGTTACTTGCCCCGACATGCCCATTTAAATCTCTCCAATAAAAATCTTTTCATCTAATGGTATACTTTGCATAAATCCATCCATATCGTCCCAAAACTTGTGTTTGATGCTCTCGCTTAATCCTACTTGTGATGCGTAGGCGCTAAGTATGTTAATTTTTTCACCTCCAATAATTAATTTAACTAGAATCAATCTATCCCCCATTCTTTTAACCTATACGACCTTATCCTTATAATCATTATCCACCACAATTCCTACTCCATTGCATTTTCTATCTATATCAGTGTACCACAGCTTAAAAATAGAAACTACATGTTGCAAATGTACCACGTTATTTCTTTTATTGTAAACTCCAAAATATATTAGGTTAATAATTATTATATCAATGACATAGATTAAGTTGGTTTCCTAATTTTGTCATAATCCAAATTGTAATCCTACACCAAATTATAACATAGTTTAACATGCAATCAAATACATCACTTTATAGCCATCTACTTTTTTGTGTCAACCTATGTTCAAAATTAATTTAAAAGGGTTAATTCTGCAAATGTACCGTGTTCAAAATTATAATGTCACTTTTTTTTCGGAGAGCAATGTCACATTAATAATTATTGGGAGAGTGAGCATAGAAGCACAACATAATGTACAGTAAAAATTTGTAAGTTTTCTTTAAAATAGAGAAAAAGACCCTACGACTTACATCATTGGCTAAAATAAAAGAAAAGTTAATAAATAAAGGAAGATGCTACAATGACACCCCAAAGTCACCCCCTGGTGATGTAGTGTGTGGACCCCATGTGAAAATGTATGCACAAAAATAATTCTCGGTGCATAACACGTGTGGTGTGTATCCCGAGGCGCGCACCGACAACTCCCAAATGCGGGCCCCCATGGCACGGGGTGTGACTTTAGGGTGTCGTTGTAGCATTTTCCATATATAATTAAATAACATAAGAAATAGGGCCACAACTAAATAAACAAAAAACCCAAGGACATGATACCACGAGTCATCGATTTTCTCCTCAAAGATGTTTTATTACGTATACATACATATAGATGGAGTAATAAATTTTCATGATAACATATATCAATAATGATCATTAAACATAATGACATATAAATATATAAGTATCTCTAGATGGCTCTCAAATCGTTGATAATGTCTACAATTAATAGATTAGGAATATACTATTAATTACAATGATGAAGTTTCAATATAAATGATGATGAACATCAAACGTATTGTACCCAAAAAAAAAATAATCAACAGTTGCTTATTTATGATAGTTTGAGTTTCCAATATGAAATGAATTAGATATGCATTTCATTCTCTTTATGACATTTTGGGCTACCTACTATAATAGGTTGCAATGGAGATCACCATTCATGGTGATTTCTCCCAATCACCAAGGTAGAACTCCCTATTGTCGACTTCAACAAGATAATCATGGCACTGAGGAATGTGGGGCACAAGCTTGATGAAGAACAAGAAGTTATGTACATCTTGTGTTCACTACCGGAATCCCTCAAGAACTTTGTTGATACAATATTGTTCAGTAAAGATTTTTGTATTTGGAAGATGTCGAGACTGCACTGAATTCAAAGGAGTTGCAGCAGATGATGACAAAAAATAAAAGACAAGAATTTGGGGAAGGATTGATAGTCGGGTATATTTGAGCAGAGTGCTAGATGCCAGAGATGTAAATTTAGATCAAAGTCCATGGCAAAAAACTAAAGTGCTTTGAATGTCACAAAGAACGACAATCAGGAAAGATTGTTCAGAGCGAAAAGGAAAGGGAAGTGAAGCAGGCGTGGGTTGAATCGATGATGTGTATTACGAGGCAGTTGATGGATTGGAGCTATTGTGAGAGAGTCATCAATCGTGAAAGTTTTACAAATTAGAAACGTGAGTTAGGTTTAGGTAATTAATTTCTTTTTACTTAGTGTCAATATTTAGGAAGCACAATCAATTAGGATATATAATTAGTATGTCAATATTAGTAAGAATACATTAGAATCTAAAGGCTTTAAGTTGAGTAGAACAAAAATCGAATACATGCACTGTGAGTTTAGAAACACTAGACATCGAGATGTAGTTGTAAAATTAGGGGGAAGTAAAAGTTCCTAAGGTGAATCACTTTAGATACCTAGGATCAATCATACAAAATGACGGTAATATTGAGAATGATGTCACACATAGAATTCAAGCCGGATGGAAGAAATGGTGGAGTGCAACAGGGGTGATTTGTGATCGAAATATTCCTACTAAGTTAAAAGGAAAATTTTATAGGACCGCAATTAGGCAAGCTATGCTTTATGGAAGTGAATGTTGGGCAGTAAAGCAACAACAATTACATAAAATGAACGTAGCAGAAATGAGGATGCTTAGGCGGATGTGTGGTAAAACTCGTAAAGATAGAATAAGAAATATAGAAATTCAAAGACAATTAGGAGTAGCACCAATTGATACAAAGATTAGGGAATGGCGGTTGCGGTGGTTTGGTCACCTGCAAAGACGGCCTACAAATGCCCCTACTAGAAAACTTGATTCAATAGAAATTGTAGAAATTCGAAGAGGTAAAGGTAGACCAAAATTAACATGGGATACATTAATTAGGAGGGATTTGAATGGTTTGAAAAGCTCGCCATCAATTGCACTTAATCGAGCACGATGGAAAAGTTTGATTCATGTAGCAGACCCCAATTAATTTGGGACTGAGGCTATGTTGTTGTATGTCAATATTAGTAAGAGTTAAAGTAGGGGTCTTATATTAGTAAGAGTTAAAATAGGGGTCTTTCTAGTGGTACGTTGGAAATTTAGAAAGTTTGGTTGATTAGAATACTGATTAGCTAATATTATTTTTTTATATGTTTTTTTAATTAAAAGTTTTATGTTTTAATTTCTTAAGCCTATATAAAGGCTTAGGGTATTATGTAATAGGGAGATTGATTTTCGAATAAAGTTAATTCTTGAGAGATGGTATTCTCTTGTTTGCTCTAAATTTGATTGTGCGCGTATTTGTCAATCGATTTAGAAGATCCTTGTTGCGTTAATTGCTAAGAGAGCTTTCGCCAAACGTGATTTGGAGATAATTATGGTGACACCAAAGAAGAACCAATGGCACCAAAGAAGAACCAACAAAGAGTTGAAGATGTCTATGAAAAAGACAACCTGGCCCGAAACGAGCAACGATTTACCCAGTTGTTTGATACGCAACAATGCATATCTGACAAGCTAAGACATATGCAAACGATGATGGATCAACTAGTTGCAAAATTAGGGGAGTTGTTGAGGGCTCCGGCAACAAACCCTACCAAATACCATTGAAAAAAACATGGTGAAGAAATAGAGCGAGATTCCTCTTTTGATGGAAAGGGTGAGTTTGAAGACGAGGAAGATTATGTCAACTTTGACAAGCCACCAAAGTTTGACGACGTCGACCAAGGTTTCACCGAAGACACGGTGGTCTTTGGAGATGAAGATCTTGTTATCACAATTATTCCAATGTTTGAAGTTTCACAAGGGCTTGAAGAGGTAGTTGGTGATGATGGCGTCGACAATTACTCCCTTGAAGTCGTTGCAAAGGCAAAAAACGAATTTACAACCAAGAATTTATGTTCGTCGGCCGAAGTTGCAGACGACGTGAAGATAAGTATCTTTCAAATCACAAGCTGCGTGAAGGTACGAAAATTCGAGGGCGAATTTTTGTCACCGGGGGGAGTATGATGCATGCATAAGTTGAAGTGATGATGTGTATTACGAGGCAATTGATGGATTGGAGCTATTATGAG
This sequence comes from Stephania yunnanensis, assembly GCA_039657365.1. NCBI lineage: Eukaryota > Viridiplantae > Streptophyta > Magnoliopsida > Ranunculales > Menispermaceae > Stephania > Stephania yunnanensis. The sequence continues at coordinate 43,813,152 of CM077586.1, read as the reverse complement.
AGAGTCGTCAATTGGAAAGTTTTACAAATTAGAAACGTGAGTTAGGTTTAGGTAATTAATTTCTTTTTACTTAGTGTCAATATTTAGGAAGCATGACCAATTAGGATACAAAATTAGCATGTCAATTTTAGTAAGAGTTAAAGTAGGGGTCTTTATAGTGGTACATTGGAAAGTTAGAAAGTTTGGTTGATTAGGAAACTGATAAGCTAACGTTATTTTTTTTATGTTTTTTTAATTAAAAGTTTTACTTTTTAATTCCTTAAGCCTATAAAAAGGCTTAGGGTATTATGTAATAGGAAGATTGATTTTCAAATAAAGTTTATTCTCTTGTTTACCCTAAGTTTGATTGTGGGTGGATTCGTCAATCAATTTAGAAGATCCTCGTTGCATTAGGAAGGCAACGAGCCGAAGATTGTGGAGATGCATCACTTGCAGAGGAATGTGGGGTTAATGTTCTTTCAGTTAGCATGGAAAGCTCAGGAAACAAGTGGATGTTAGATTCAAGATGTTCTAATCGCATGCGTCCCAAGAAGAATTGGTTTACCACTTATCAATTTATTGATGGGTGTAAAGCCTTGATGAGGAATGATGCAGCTGTGAAGTTGTAGGAATTAGAACTGTTAGAATCAGAATGAATGATGGAATGGTGAGAACTTTGACAATTGTCAGACATGCTCCTAATCTGAGAAAGAATTTGATTTCCTTGGGCTCACTTGACTCAGTTAGTTGTAGCGTGAAGATACATAATGGAGAGATGATGATACATAGAAATGCTATGGTCATGATGAAAGGGTCTAAACCGAATGGCTTGTACACATTGAAAGGAAGTACAATCTTAGGTATTGAAGCAGTATCATCTTCAGAGACAAATACCACCAGGTTTTGGCATATGTGACTAGGTCGTATGAGCGAGAAAAGATTGACAATATTGAGCAAGCAAGGGTTGATGACTGGGAAGAAGATAGGTAAACTTGATTTCTGTGAGAATTGTGCATTTGGAAAACAATAGAGTCAAGTTTAGTACTACAGTGCATAAGACAAAGGGTACTTTGGATTACATTCATTCAAACATTTGGGGTCCTTCTCCAGTTTCTTCTCTAGGTGGTGGTAGATACATGTTGACTTTCATTGATGACTTCTCAAAGAAATTTTGGATATTCATCTTGAAGAAGAAATATGACGTGTTTGGCAAATTCAAACAGTGAAAAACTTTAATTGAGAAGCAGACTGGCAAGAAAGTCAAGCGGCTAAGAACTAATAATGGCCTTGAGCTATGCGGAGGGAAGTTTAATAAGTTCTGCATTAGTGAAGGGATTGTGAGACACCGCACAGGCCGGCATACTCCTCAGTGGAATGGACTTGCAGAACGAATGAACAAAACATTGATAAAGAGGGAACGATGCATGCTTCCTAATGTTGGATTATCGAAGGAGTTTTGAGCTGAAGCTATTAATACAACTTGTTATTTGGTGAACTGGTCACCATCCATAGCGATTGAGTGTAACTGTGTAAGACTCCTAAAAAGGTATGGACTAAATCCCCATCTGATTATCATAATTTAAGAGTGTTTAGTTGGCTCGTGTATGCTCATGTGAATGAAGGTAAGCTTAAACCATGATCAAGGAAGTGCATCTTCATGGGTTACGAGCATGGAGTGAAAGGGTACAGGTTATGGTGTCCCAACACGAAGAAGATTATGATAAGTAGGGATGTTATTTTCCATGAGGCAGCATTGTTAAGTCTTAAAAGTATGTAGAGTGCGCCAGAGAAAGTTCAGAGAGTCAAGGAACAGGTGAGTTTGAAGGTGATGATAGAAGAAACATGAAAAAGAATGTTGCTAAGTAGATGAGTTATGGTGGAGCACGAGACACCAGTCAGATACTGGTGACACATGTTAATGAACGGCCATATAGTATTGTCAAGTATCGACCGAGAAGAGAGAAAAACCCTCTGGATAGATACGGTCGTGCAAGTCTTGTCGCATCTGCACTCAGTGTGAAGTTACAGTGAGCAAGTTCAAAGGTTGCCTGCGCTTGGGTGGAGTTCAAAGACTGTGAAAGCCCTCAGGGGCATTTGCAGAGTGAGGTTTTGATGAAGGTCAGAGAATTCAAGCCAAGGTGGAGATTGGTTGATATTGGCTTGAATATGGGTCGGTACTTAACCCAGATGGTTTTGGGTTAGTTTAACCTAGTTAGTAAAACCCAATTAGACTCCTAATACAACATAGTAGTATCCTAGTACAATTCTAAAATCCTAGACTATATAAGTAGGGTTTACTATGGATTTGGTAATGTCTTAGTTAATGTCTCTTATAATGTGTAGAGAGTTGTTGAGCGTGAGAGAGTTGAAGGCTTGGCGTTGGTGTAATCTTTTAAATTAATAAAATCTTTGTGTTCTCTGTCGTGGATGCAGACATATTGCTAAACCACATAACTCTATGTGTCGATGGTGTGTGTGTTGTTTGTTTGTTGTGTTTGCTCTAACAAAAGATAATATTACGCATCCAGCCATTTATCCGTATTTGGAAACGGTCCTCTAGGTAAAGAATAGAACAGTCAACTTAATCACATACAAGAAACACGAGCTTTTGCAAACATTTCTTTAATTATCTTTAGGTGTAAAATATAAAACAGTACAGATTTAGAACACTTGTACCATAAAACATTTCTTATGGAGACAAAACTCTTACCGCATAATATGCTTTCTTGATATCTGATGCATTCGCATTCCTACTTACACCAAGCGTGTCATAGTAATCCCTTGAAAATGTAGACCCTAACAAAGCCAACCCCAAAAAAAAAAAAAAAAAAAAAAAAGAAGCAAATTTTTAACAAAAATAGCGCAAAAATTGACGAGTCATGATCAACTAACCAACACATTCAGGTCCCAATTGCATATTACACAGAAAAAAAAAGAACTTTTGCACACCAGTGGCATGTATAAACCTCGCCCCATCGCAATTCAAGAACCCATTTCTCTGTTTCACTGCATCAAAGAAAAAAACAACTCAACGATCCCAAATTAGTTGGGTCGGCTACATGGATGCATTGCGCTAGATTAAGTGTCAACGAAAAAGAAAACAAACTGAAATCATCCAAAATCCACACCACGAAATAAACTTTCAGTTCAAATTGGCAATCAAAACTCACCATTGTCCAAATTAACAAATCTAAAAATGGTCGAAGAACTCGAAACGAATCCCCTGCAACCCCCAATCCTCTTAGCATTGCCCAACTACAGAATGGTAAGTGAGTAACAAGATTAACTGTAATCCAAAACAATCAAACGAAGAAGAAGAAAAACTCACGAAAGCGGGAGAGTCTTCAACGAGTTGGTAACTGAGAGACCTTCGCGCGAAGCAGTACGCGAGTTTGGTACCTCTAGAGCGAGCCATTAAAGATCAAAACTGTGGCGCCACAGATTGAATTCCGCGGACGCGAAACTGAAACCCTAATTTCAGTGAAGAATCTAGATTTCACAGTCGCGATGATGGAAAGGTTCGAACTTTTTTCTTAATAAACCTCAACGAGGGGCTTAAACCCTCGACGCCAATTTCTCGGGCTTTCTCTCTCTAGTTTTTGGTTTCTAATTCTCTTTCTCTGTTGTACGGTGTGCTCCAGATGCCACATTGGAAAGCGACTCCCATATCCAAGGAGTTGACACGTGTAATTGAAACAGAAATCATGAAGGTTTTTTGCTTGATTAGTACACCTAAGAAAGAGGGCCGCTAAGGGCACCCCACCATTTAATGAAGGCACCCAGTTAATGTGGGCACAAATTGATTTACCTTGGGCACCCGAAAATTAAATCCACAATACCGAAAATACCCCTCGTGCAAAAAACCCTTGCACCCCACCACCACCACCACCACCACCACCACCACCACCGCCGCCACCACCACCACCACCACCACCACCACCACCACCTTCACCGAACCGTGAGCACCCAACCACCCCCACCACCACCTTCACCGACCCGAGCACCCCACCACCTTCACCGAATCGTTGTGCAAGAACCCATTTGGTTTGAATCCACCAAAGTGAGGAATCTCCAAAATCGTGTTTCCGTGTCTCGCCTTGTGTTTCTCCTTCCGGTTTACGGCTTTTTACGATTCGTAGGGTCGTGGTGTGAGCCGATTTCGTCTCAAAGTTAGGGTTCGGTTGAATAGTTAAAGAAATGGGAATTCGCGGTTCTCGGCCACACAGCCCAGAGGCGTGCTAATCTGTCTCGGCCTCGCATGGCGAGACAAAGCTACATTTTGGGAACTCGAAGTCTCGGCCACAAAGGCGGAAGAGTTCACGGTGTCTCGGCTACGCATGGCCGAAAGTACTCTAGTTCTCTCGGCCGAGACATGACGAGAGCTACAATTAGTGGTAGGTAATGTGGTGTCGGTGGCGTACAACCGAGAATGTGCTCATACTCTCGGTTGTACACTGCGTACCATACCGTGACCTAAGTACACCTCTCGGTCCTTTGGGACCGAGACATCACCATACATCTCGGTCTGCGAGGCCGATACAATCGCGCACATCGACGAAACTTCGGATAACCGCAAAAAAAAACACAATAAATTTGCAAAATTACCTCAACTTCGACCTCCTCTTGCACCGTAGCGAAGACAATCCTCCATTATATAGTGGAAACAAGTTCGGATTTGAGCAAATTACTAAACCCTACGTTGACAAACAAATCATCATTTTCACCGTTTTTCCACAACTAAACAGTTCTAATAAACTATCATATGGTTGTCAAACATTTTTAACTCGTTTGTCGGATGATGTCAATCCGCAAGAATCGATAAAAAGCCGACAAACGCAGTGTGGATTTGTGGTTCAACCTTGTGGTGGGGTGCTTTTTTTTCTTTGTCAAAATGATTTGTGAGGTTTGAATCACTATATATACAAGGGCAAAATAGTCTTTTCCACTTTTGCTGAAATTTTTACAAAAACTTTGGGTGCCTTCATTAAATGGTGGGGTGCCCTTAGCGGCCCTCCTAAGAAATCTTCAAAACTTATTCCCCAACTAACACATTTTTTGCCCCGTCAGCGCCACCTCACTAGGTGAGGTGGCCACGTTGCCCCCCCACACCCCCTGCACAAACCCTAGTCCCCCAACCCTTTCCGCTGCTGCTGCTGCTTCGACGCGCCGCCGCTTGCCACTTGCTGCGCCGGTGATCTCGCTCTCCACTGCCGCTCACCTGGCCTGCCACCACCGCCCCCACCGCCCGTCGTTCCGCCGTTCCGCTACCGCCGCTCCTGCTCCCACCAGCCGCCGTTCCGCTCCCCGTCGCCCCGCTCGCTCCCGCTCTCGCCAGCGCCAACCGCTGCTCCCACTCTCGCCGGCCGCCAGCCGCCGTGAATCGCGTCCCGCCGGTTCGGTCATCGCCTCCAGGTCACCTGGCTCCCCGACGATGTCGCCGCCCTCGCCTTCAACCACTGCATCATCGACGACATCGACACCTCCCTCTTCCTCCACTCCTTCGCCGACCTTGCCTCCGGTCGCCGCTCCCGCCTCTCCGACCTCCTCCCCCTCCCCGTCTGGGACCGCCGCCTCCCCTCCCTCAACTCCTCCACCCCGCTGACGTCATCTCGCCCTCACCCGGAGTTCCTCAAACTCCCGGACCCGACCAGGTTCGCCAAGCGGTTCAGCCAGGAGGCCCTGGTCCCCACCTCTCTGGTGTTCGATGCAGAGAAAATAGGGCGAATGAAGAAAATGATGGCGGTCAGTTGTGGTAGTAAGGGCGACGATTACACAGGGTTCGAGGTGGTGAGCGGGTGAGTGTGGAAGAGTTGGGCGGGGGCGCTCGGGATGGAGGTGGGGAAGGATGGTGTTCAGCCGGCCGGCGTCAAGCGCAGCGACAGAGCGGGGTTGGGGGACTAGGGTTTGTGCGGGGGGGTGTGGGGGGGGGGGGGCAACGTGGCCACCTCACCCAGTGAGGTGGCGCTGACGGGCCAAAAAACGTGTTAGTTGGGGAATAAGTTTTGAAGATGTGTTGAGTTGATAAAAAACTTTCTTAGGTGTACTAATCAAGCAAAAAACCCGAAATCATGAGGAGTAGAGCAACCCCAATAGATATGTAATGATGAAGAGTTAAGAGTCACGCACATGTTTGAAATGTCATCTAGGCCAATTAGGTTGAATTAGGTTCAATTCATAATTCGATTATATTATTATACAACGAGAAATTACAATATAATCCAATCCAATTTATCTCATTTATTTCTTTAATTCAAATTGGTCCAATTTACTTAGTCAATATTCAATTGTAAAGCTTTCCCTTTGATTTCTTATCTGAGTTTTTATTGGTTTCTTGAAAATGAGCAAATTGTTAACATCAACATCTTAATTTTGCGAATTTCTTTTTTTTTAGAGTGTGTCTTCACAATGTTGTTTTATTTGGTGGGGTGGCAATGGATTGAACAATACAATGGTTCACTTTATATCATATTCTAGCCAACGACACTTTAACCAAAAATAATTATAAACTACATTTTTTTTTAAGTTATGAATTGTATTTCAACAACAACCTAGAAAAAAAATGTCATTTCTATTGAAAGTAAAAGGTAATTCAAAAAGGAGATTGATATTCTAACAGCTTTTTACTACACACAATTGATACGCTGCCCATGTGGAGGGGTCTGACAGGCTCTGGGCCCACAAAAAGTTAGATGGTGTTACTTCGTTAGGGAAACGAAAATGAAACATAAGTTTTAAACTTCCGTTTACGTCTATTTTGTTTGACAAAAAGTGACTGAAGCCCAGCGCATAAGGTTCACTTCACCTGTTGTGCATTACAGAAGCCCCGCAATATGTCACTACAGAAGAATTTGTTTCGGTTCCTTCAATGAGGTGAAGCAAACCACTTTGCGAAGGCACACATATCCTTCATTGCTGCAGAACATAATAAGTTAGAGAGTATTGGTTTAACTTTGTGTACGGAACCCGAAAAGAAGAAAAGCTGATGTTGTATTTTTCTTTGAAAGTCTATAAAATGTGCTAACTGTAAGTGTCTTCCATCTGTGTATCTTGTAAGGAGGTATCTAACAGCCTGCTATACATGAAAGGAAGTAATTGGTATTCCATATTCTTTTGCAGCATGATTGTATTGAAGTTAGTGTTGAAAAAGGGTACTTTGGATTTATTCGTTTGTTATGTTATTTATTGTGGTAGATAGTTTTTGGGTAGTTAGAGTGAATCATTTATTGATCAATGTCGAATGGAACTCTACGCAGAACTTATATGGATCCCCTTCATTGAATGGGAATGAATGTCATTTTGTGTGCCCATGAGTTTTAATGCTATGAGCAGATGGTTTTTTCCTATGAGACACATAACTCTATACCATGCATGCTCCATTGTTTTATGCATATAAATCTCCAACAAAATCCAAAAGGAACTCTAACAAAAAACATTTTTTTTCAAGGCACAAAAAACTTAGTTGGTGTATTTATTTTTAGATTTCATGATGTAGGTATAAATAAAGCAGGGAAGTGTTAAAGAAGGCTTTGGGAACCTGATTGTTCTCAATGATGGGGATATTAGTGATGGACATGGCAAATAAGGAGAATTGAATGATAACAAAAGTGATGGCGAAGTCGAGTTGCCTGAACCTGCAAAGGAAGTCATGGTGTTTCCACGATTGAAGATGTTGTAAGGTTTTATAACAAATATGCTTACAGTGTTGGGTTTGAGACTAAATCTCATTCTTCATGTAAGATAGATGATGGTGTCACATGGAAATATGTGTATGCTTATGTTCGACAAGGTTGGAGCATATCTAAAGGGAAGTATTAGTTGACAAAACAGTCGCGTTGTGGGTACGCAACGAGATTGACTGCTAGACTTTTAATGATATGAAATGGCATTTGATAAAGGTGCAACTTGAGCACAACCATAGGTTAAGTCATTCCAAGTCAAGGTTCTACCATTGCAATAGATCTATAAGTATTGCAGCAAAGAGAAAACTCGATTTAAATGATACCGTCGATATTCCAGTGGCTAAGTCTTACATGGCGGAGTCCGTTTTTGCTGGAAGGATTGAAAACTTAACGTACTCCAAAAAATATGTAAGGGATCACTTAAACGAAAGCCGATGATTGCGTCTTGGGACAGGTGGTGTTGAAGCAAGATATAAGTATTTCATGAAGAAACAAAAAAAATTCTAATTTTTCCATACCATAGTTGTAGGCAGCGAGAACCAATTTAAGCATGTGTGATGCCTATGATTATTTTAGGGATGTTATCTCTTTCGACTCCACGTATTTGAAAAACGAGTAAAATATGTCATTCGCTCCTTTTGTTGGGGTCAATCACCACGGGCAATCAGTGTTCATGGGTTATGTCTTGCAAGATGATGAGAGTATGTATTGATCATAGAACAACTCTCCATAGAAAACTAAAGTAGGTACTGGAATCGTTCCATATACTGTATCAGTGTTAGATTACACTGTCTCAGGGTCAAAACTCCTCCCTCAGTCACAACCTCACCTCTATGGGTATGTACCGATCATAGAATAACTCTCTAAACTCAGCCCATGTTGTCGGCTATGGGTGGGTGTCCTGATAGGTAGTCTACCAAACTGTTGTGTGGCCTCTCATACATGCTCTAGAAAGATGCTGCCTGAACGCTTTCATTGTTCCTTATCAGCTTATGGAACCTCTGATGGGACACTATCCACTTCCCTGCCACTGCCTCCGTAAAAGAAGCTTGGCTGGAACATTAAGAACTCTCTCAACATCTTCGCCTTTGGGGCCAAAATGAATCCTAATGTAGTAGTAGTAGTAGCAGCGATATTCATTAATTGCTTCGTACTTGAAGGTGTAGGCATAAGAGTCGACATCTCCAGTGGAATGACAACCGTTGTAGCTCTCTATGCCTGTGTCTTAGGAGCTACTATCTCAACTGGTGTTTAGGGAACAACCAGAGCGACGACTATCCCTATAGGTGTTGTAACTACTACTGGGTCTCAAGGTGTTGTGACTTTTGTAGTAAGTGTCGTAAATGCGGCGGCCTAATCCCCTAGTAATTATAATACTTCGACCATTTGAGTCTCTTGGGCCGAAAGTCGATCCTTCCTACTCACTGTACCAGGGGGATCCCTAACTGTATCGCTAGTCTATCCAGTCTTATGAGGCGTAGTCGATTGTCAGTCCATGATATGCATCAAGAAATGTGCTCCGGATCAGCCTCAATATATACGTATATCATATGCATAACAAAATATAACACGTATATCACCTCTAACTCTACATGCCTCACATCACTTCCTAACTAAAGTTCTAAGGTAATAACATCCGGGTTCCACATCTAAAGTTTATTTATTAAGTTTTACGCTCTTTCATTTAAATTTCCCAAATTCCTCGAACTTTCGCTATGATACCAACTGCGGCGGCCTCACACCCCGATGCCGCCCCGAGGTGTCATCGTGTTGTGCTTTCCTCGCTCGGCGGGCCCAACTACACGTGTTCGGCACCTACCCGTCAACCTCGTGTCTCAATTATCATGTCCACATGTGTGTTAATAATTTAATTAGTTGATTATTCATATTTTCTTAAATTATTTCCTTAAGTATTTCAAGTTCTTTAAGTTCAACTATTTGTAGTTTATTCGAGTTCCTTGCCATGCTAGTAGGTTGTATTTTACAAGTTAATAATAACTTAGCAGAAATCTTAATATGATACAAATAAAGTATTAAATTAGCATGAGAAGCATTATACATAAGAGCATGTCCTACTGTGGAAAATTCAGAAAAGTACTTTGTATATAGGCAATAATACCATAACATAGTGTATATATACAAGTACTGTGTCACTCTAGTCTCCCAATACCCAAAATAATACAAAATATCAAAATGAACACGTACTAGTAGGTCCTCGACGGCGGGCAATCAGATGTAGTCACCTAGGATCTCCTTAACCCTACTAGTGTTAGGATCTACACTCAATCATCACAAAAAGACAGATGACGAGTCCAGTAAGTAAAATCTCAAGGAACCCCTCTGAACATTCACATAAAAAAGTAAGGAAATGCAAGAAATATTGTTAAGTAAACATGCGAAATGTAAAGACAGACAACTGTAATTGGCTCATCGCATGAATAATTAACATATAAGCTAAACAAGTGTAGGTGTTCGCTCCAGATGGATTAAACTATACTTTGGGTCACAAGTTCCCACCAGTGGACGCACCCAACTAGCTCAACACTTGGTCCCTCGCGGTGCTGGATAAATTCGTTAGTCACCGACATGTGCATCAAGGGCAAGCTCGGGTTGCCATTCACTGAAGGCCGGGTCACGCATGTTATAATATAGTGCATCATGAACACGCGATAGAGAACCCAAGGGAGTAAACTCAACCCACGTCCAAGTAACGAAATTGAATAATAGAAACAACAAAAATTGATAAAAGGGGAATTAAAAACAAAATCAAATATAAAGTTTTTCAATTGGGCTTTACAAACCTCAAACCATTCTTCGACCTCTCCGAACTCCTGTATATGACCTGACAAGCTCCTCGACACCGAGCTACGGTCCACTAAGTCCCTGAAGTCCAATTTTATGAGTTTAGGTTATTTAGAAGTGTTTAGATATGTATTAAGTTGAAAATCATCAAAACATCCCTTAATGTTCAGGTTTCATCTATCATTAGCGCGCTAGGTGGAGTTAGCGCGCTGGAGAATCAATCTAGCGTGCTACTATTCTTCATTTTGAAAAAAACGGTTGAGAGCACAAAATGATTAGCGCGCTAACTAACCTAGTTTACACATTCTCCACACAATGGTGACTCCAAAACATCAATTAAACCCATATCAGAACATCAATTAGATTAAAATCCTTAAATCCCACCTATTCACTAGTTTTTTCAAATTCATCAAAATCTCGATTCATGCAAAAAAGTGATAAGTCTTCATTGGAAATAATAATTATACATATAATACATTTAGACAACATCAGAAATCATAAATCTACTCCTCAAATTCGAATAGAAGATGAAGAAGAAGATTACATCAATTTTGATCCTTAAAATTAGGTTCATTGGAAAAAATAGAAGATGAAGAAGAAGATTACATCAGTTTTGATCCTCATATTAACTTCCCAAATGTTGATTTCCAACTCTGATTTCTCTCTATTTCTCTGGTAAATTCTTAGATTTGCATGTATTATGAGTTAGTGGATATGGAAATTCCCACTCACTTGGTATATGTATATGTTTGGAATGATCAAGTGTGCTATGAATATCTCGAGGATTATCTTGCGGTCTCTATTCATGCTGTCACCATAACTTAATGACTCCATTAGCATACTACTTTTCTAGTTTCACTCACTACGTTCATCTTAATGCCCATCTAGGTGCACATTATTTAAGTCAAACTATAGGCTTTTCATTATTTGATTTATATTACATTACATTTAGCCTCATTAAACCATATGGTTAGCGTTTTCATTCACCAAAATCAACCAACTTATGGTTCCACTAACCTTCGGCTACCCAGTACTTGGTGCCTTACGTCTCGACAAGCATTTCGAGGCATGCCATAGCCAATTGTTCTAACTCAATTGACTTAGCCTATGGTTACATTACCCATTTTATTTGATTATTTAGTCGTCTTAACATGAATTCGTCGAATTTTCTATTGTACCTGTAATTCACATCTTGATACCCGCATTTACACGCATTTTGAAGCAACTACCCATCACACAACCTCACACGATATAACCATACAAAATACACACATGCGATGTATTAGCAAATAAATTCATAAAATGCATCGCAAATAAGCAATACAATACACAATTAACTAGTGTACTTAGGTTAACGTCTGTCCTAGCCTACCCGCTGCATCCATGTGGATCTGAGCTGGCGTCCATCTCAAAGATTATGAAATAAATAACAGCATTAATCAAACAGGCCATTACACGAAGGAATGAACTATTATTTGAAGGGTATGTGAACTCGAAGACAACATTGAAACAATTTGTAAGTCAATATGATTTGGCTTTGTCAAGAAAATATGAGTTGGAGGCGACTTTTGGTTTTTATTCGTATCATACAAATAGGACTTTTTCATGTATTCCTTATGAGGAACAGATGCAAGACATATACACGGATGACATATTTCAAAAGTTCCAACGGTATGTGAGGATTATAGTAAATTGCAAGACTGAATATGTTTTTGTTGATGGTGGTCTGTGTAAATATGAAATTATGGACATTACAAAGCATGAAGGGATGTCTTTACCTCATCGAATGTATGATGTTATTTATGATTAGGGCAGTTAGGAGGTGAGATGCATTTGTAGCAGCTTCGAGTTCAAGGGTTTCTTGTGTTGCCATGCTCTATATTTTGTTTCAGAGGAACATTATATATGTCCCCCAAAAGTACATCATGGATAGATGGAGAAAGGACTTCAAAAGAATATATGCGAGAGAAAATGTATACATGAACAAGATTCCAATGCAAGTACTGAGTTGGAGAGGTATGATGCAATTATCACAAGGTCCACGAGGTTGGCGGAGGCTGGTTGTACTTATGCAAATAAGTTGAAGATAGTTTTTGATGCTATAAGGAAATTGGAAATTCAACTTCTTGATATAGACGATGATACTGAATAGGGAGAAGGTGAAAGTACAAGAAATCATAGAGATGGAACCAAGGGAGCTGAAGTGATGGGTTTTGGGGTTCTGAGAAACTAAAGGAGCCCAAATGAGGTATGCGGAAATGACAACATCCAACTGAAAGAAAGAAAAAAAGGGGGACACGAAAACCACTAAGAAATGCAAAACCAATATTGGAAATAAGGCAAGTGGCACATTTGCATTTTTTTTAATTAATATTTTGTGTAACTCCCATTTTGTTGTATATTATTGATTGTTTGCATCTAATTTTATAGGCCAAGCATTACATTGTCAATTTATCTGAAGATGGACCTGAACCTCAAGTGGAAGCATCAACCTCAAGTAAAGGAAAGAAGGCAAGTGGCATATTAAGGGTCATATTTGCATTTAAAAAAAAAATTGATTGTGAGTCCATTTTGTTGTCCATTATTCATTGATACTTATATATATAATATCAGGGTGGGCTAACTCTTAGCTGCATGTATCAAACTCAATAAAATGCCAACAAAAAAAGAATAACAGATACAAAGGAGGAAAGAAGCAAAAGGCAAAGGGAACACGTCTAATTATTTATTTATTTACTTTCTCTTATATTGGTTATCTTGCTATTTTTATTAACTTATTTAGTCATTCTCTCAGTATTGCTTCTTGGTGGTAATGCATATGCTATTTTAAATAGGCTTTATATGAAAGTGATGGAGAAGAGCAAGAAACATTGATAAACTGTAAGGTAATAGATTTTATGATTCAAATTTGCTCCTATTTGTGTTGTTCAGATGTCACTATTGACAGTTAATTTTGTTGTGTAGATCCAACTCACCAAAGACCTAGAATTTTCTTGCGGTGGTATTAATAGTTAGTTGGCATTCGAAAGTCTCTGGTCCATATGTGAGGCTACAAAGTGGAGTAGGGCGTTGGAATCACAAGACAGAGCGTTTGTGGGTATGGGATCCCAAGGCGTACCCCAAAAGCAACAATAGTAGGGTCCGAAGTAATTAGATGCAGCCTCAATTTTTTCATGATATTTTTTTTTTGGACTTGGACTGTATATTTTTGGTATTTATTGGGCATGGACTAGTAAATGTTGGGCTTAGTAATTGTTGCACCTTTTTCTTTCCTTTTATAGAAGGAAGAATTGGGTGACAATTATACCTAAGTACTGACTTTGCACCTATTTGTAAATGTTAAACCAATTCTTTCTATATGTTAAGGAAGAATTGGGTTCACATTTACAGCCAAACTATATGAATGTACTACTCTTCACTCAGTTGATCGGTAGGGACTCCAATAACTGACCGACTACTTACAAACAAAATAACTCAGAAATATTGCATCACCTAGATAACTAACCAAAAAGTTATTTATTCATCACTTCTTTACGATAATCCAACTTGTGTTACTACAACAACACATCCCACTATAAAACATGACCAAATTGTGTCACTTAGATAACTAACCAAAAAGTTATTTATTCAAGAAAAAATAAGTATGACAGACTATAAAAATGTACATAAGTAAATGCAACAAGAAAGTTAAACCATAACAATATTAATATAATATAATATAATAGAAAATAGATTCATATCTATGCTAGTTTCTCCTATGAAACCATTTGAGATAAAAAACCACATTACCAAGCGAAAATATAAGTACCCCATGCACAAGGGCCAATTTAGGTGTACGGTATTACCAAAAACACATAAATATAACAGTTTCAAGGCTTAAAGAGCAGTTAATAGAGTCAATATAAAGAAGAACGCAACGAGAAGTTGTTTGTCCCATCATAACCATTGTTGTAGCGGACCATTTTCTAAATGAACCGCCACGAGGGCTAATGCGGGCCCACAACCTAACCTACCAGTGCCTAATGTGTCCCACATGCAATCTCATCCACCATTTAATCATTATTAACCTCAATGAACAACAATTTACAGTTTAAATTGTTAGTGAACTCAATTCATCTGTTTTCATATCATTTTAATCCCCAACAAGCCATAGTGGAAGTCTTTTATCATGACATATTAAAATATGAAACATCAAAGTCATGCATTTAACTCTGATACCTAGTATGGATAACCCATCAATTAAAATAGATCAAAGTACACTTCAAAGATCTCAAAAGATTAAAAATATAGGGTCCTAAAGTGTCTCACAATCTCAAATCCCTAAAATAAGATAAAATTAGCCTGTTCAGTTCATGGGATAGCATAGGATAAGTGGTGATACTAAATAATACTAGTGTTCGGTTCGAGTTTTAAATTGATGATGGGATTATTTTAACCCACAGGAGTTGGATTAAATAAAACCATGAAATGGATGGTTTATATAATCCCATTGTTAGTGACTCGAAAAATGACCAAATTACCCTCATTATAACAATCAAAAGAGAACAACGATTCCTCTCTTCTTCCCATCTGCACCGCAAGCATCTTCGTCTCTTCTGTCCCTCCACTATCCATAAACCCTAGGTCCTCTATCACTCACTCTCTCCAGGTATTCTCTCTCTCTATGAAGTTATTCATTCTACAATTTCTGGCATTTTTTTGTGAACATTTTACAAGCTGTTGAATGTTGTATAAGTTTCAAAGGAGAAAAAACAATAGACCTTAAACTTGATGGTTAAGTAAATTGCAAAACTAGAGAAGAAGATGGGACTAGTATTGGAGGGATAGGTGCAAGTCATTTGAGAGTGACAAATACCTAATTACATGTATTTATTTAATCTACTCTCGGTTGAATCATTTTCACTTGGGAGAGTCCCACTATTATTTCTAATCACTCTTTTTCTTTGTCAAACTCTTTAAATTTGTGCTCCAAATGTATCAAATGACATATGAACTGAAAATCGAAAAAGTTGGTACTTTTCCCCTAACAAGTGCATCTTATGTAGTGCAAATAAATGAGGAATATGGATTGTAATGACTTTGGAAGCTTGCTACAATCAATTCAATTATGCAATATCTACCGAAGTTTTGCTTTTAAAAGATCATTCACTGACTATGTTGTTATCCCTGTTGAAGTGTAAGTTTTTCATTGAATATACACATGCATATTTTTTTAAGTCAATCTAAATTTGGTACAAGGTTTTCGAAAGATGATTTGGTTGTGAAATGCTCAAAATCTTCAATAATGCCATGCCTTACATCCATCGATCCACCCTCTGGTTTTTAAATTTATTTCCAATTATTCAATAATGCTCAATCTATATTTGGCACAAGGACCATGACATCACGAGCTCAGCTTAAATTTTGGTATATTTGGGGGTACCCTATGCTTGCTTGAGCGAGTCGAAAAGAGTAAAACGTATGAATGCCTTTCACCATCACCAATTGCTAATATATATTGTAAATACATTGTTACCTTCTATACACAAAGGAATCAACTTCATTAGTCACTATCATTATTTCTTTTCTTTTATTTTCTATATGATCATAGCTGCATTAACTACGTTTTTTGTTTGTTGTTCAATTGGTTTCATGGTTTATGTGTCCAATGGACTTTTTGGTTATCGATGACTTTATGATAAGGTCAATTTCTATGTTTGTTCTTAACTTGAGTTGTTTTATTGTTGGTTTAGTAGGTTATTTACTTTAAATTGCTTGTCATGAATCCAAATTCATTTATAGCTCCACCTCATTCAAGGGGCGTTGCCATTAACCACCTCATAATTTGTTTGAGGGTCGTTTCATTTATGCTAGACTTGTTTAGAGTCGTAGCAAGTCATAGGCAACACGTACAATGAAGATACGAATTAAATTATGATAAGCATCGAGCAATCATCAAAGAGCTCATCTACAAAAAAGACTATGATTGTTACGATATGCTTCAAATGAGAAGGCAACCGTTTACAAAGCCTTGTGGTTTGTTGTATGAACATGGAAAATTAAGGGATAAACATTGCATCAATGTTGATGAACACTTGTCCATTACACTCCACATACTAGGGCACAACATATGTAATAAGGTTATTTCAAAATGGTTTCAAAGGTCGGGCGACACTGTAAGCGTGGTGCTTAGAAAGACTATTCGTGCATTTATACAACCGCAATATCTACTTATGAAGAACCCTGAGCCAATTGGTCTCAAAGAAATCGATATTATATGGAAATATTTTTCGGTAAATCCTCATTCTTAATGATTGATTTTTTTTTTTGGTTTTACCTTAACTTGATGTTTTCAAACCTTACTCATTCTATTCTTTGGTTCAATGTAAGGATGTCTTGTTGCTGTTGATGGGACACATGTAGAGGTTATCGTCCCAAACACCATGAAAGCACGCTTTAGGAGTAGGAAATGATTCATAATGATGAATGTAATGTGCGCTTCTACACCATCTAAAGTAATTACTTACATCCTACCTGGATAGGAACAATAGGCAGTAGACGGAAGGATTATGAGAAACGCAGTTTCATGTCGCAATGGTTTAAAAGTGTATAACGACACTTATTACTTAGTCGACGTATGGTACTCTAATAGCAATGGTTTTCTAGCAACATTCTGTGGTTAACGATACCACTTGTCAGCATGGGCCACTGGCAACCGCCCTATACAAACACTAGAATAAGTTTTCAACATGCATCATGCAAGGGCGAGAAACATTATTGAAACTTGTTTTGGTGCGCCGAAACAACGTTGGACCGTACTATGAAGTCCTTTGTACTACAACATTAAAATGATGTCATTCATGATCATTGCCTGTGCAGTGCTTCACAATTACCTTCAGATAGAGGTACCATATGATGTGTTGGAAAATATGGTACCAGAGAGCCAGGAGTTGGGGCTAAAGATGATGCAAGCAATGAGGAACCAGAGGTTATCGGCTTAGTGGGTTTGACTAATGCGTGGACTACATTTCGCAACAACGTTGTTATAGATATGAGGCATAGTTATCATTGATATCATGTGGACTTTGTTGCGTGTGATCTTCATTGTCGTTAGTTTCTACTTTTTGATGTATTGAACTATTTCGTCATTGGTGGGCACCTTGTTGTGATCTTTATGTGCGTATTCACTTTATTCATCTGACAAAACTTCGTTAAAGTTTTTTGGGTTGTGAACTTTCTTTGCGAACTAAAATATGGTGCACTATTCTTTGGTTGTAAATTTATTGTTTAAGTCATTTCCGGAGCTTCCATATTAATGTCATGTTGTATTTATTAGGATATGGGAAGCAAATGGCACGTTGTCTTCAATGGTAAGAAGCCTGATATATATGACACGTGGTACGAATGTTACAACAATTATGGGAATGTCATATCTGCAATTACGAGCACTTTGACACCAAGGAAGAGGCAATAGCAAGATGGAATAGTCGCACGGGTGGTAAGAAAAAGATAGAGGTACTACCATGTCAGCTTACTCTAGAATAAGCACTAGTACTTATTGGGGTAGAAGAGATCTCACATCTGCCACACCCCCCAACGCAATGGATTAAAGCATACGACCGACTATACTACCTGAAGAGGTGGAAAGCATTGATTCGTGGTCGTGAGATATTACTCTTTATAAGAAGGTTGGCAATGGATATGAACCAGTGCAGGAGCCTTATTGGGATATGCTATGAAACAATGTGATCTATGAACTATTGGAATCATTGGTTGTTCGAACATATGTTTGTATTTTTGCTATCTTAAACTAAACTCCTTCAAGTTATGCAACCATTCAACTATAAAATATTTTTCTATATATTCAGCAAAAATTTCTACTTTCTCACTCTAGTAGCATAATTTATTAACGGCATGAAAGAGCAAACTATGAAAAGTCCATTTTTACCTATCATAAACATTGCATCATTTCCAAAAGAATCATAAACATTGCATCATAAAAAAAGTATCATAAACATTGCATCATAAAGAAAAGTATCATAAACATTGCATCATAAAAAAAGTATCATAAACATTGCATCATAAATAAAAGTATCATAAACATTGACTTCCCCCAACAAAAGTATCATAAACATTGCATCATAAACAAAAGTATCATAAACATGTTTTCATAAGCAAAAATATCATAAAGAAGATTCTTCGTTGTCAAAGGTGATCTCTAAAAGTCAGTCAAACATTGCATGCACCCAATCGTAGCGAAGCTGTAACGATCATTAAATTACACGTGCCACGTGTCATGTTTCAGGACCATTGACTGGACCGTCCTGCGTTGAAGTACTTTTCGAAACCTGTTGAATTGACACCGAGGTAAATATTATTTTTTCGTGGTGTATGTATTATTTATTTATATCTAAAAATGTGAATTTTCTAATGTCCAAATGTATATTTATTTTGTTGTGTCAACATTGCGAGTAAGGTATATGCCGGGCATTTGGTGAGCCGAGACATTGAGCGGGGACATACCTCGAGTTGCATGTCGAAGTGAGACCGAAGTGGTGGCTTATAGGGTAATTGTATGTTGAATTATTTATAATGGTTTATAGGGCTTTAATGTGGTCACGTGAACTAAACAAATAGAGGCTTAAAGTTAGTGAATTAAAACAAATGCTTTAAGATTTGCATCGAGACACGTATTGCACCATCTAGAGACCAAGTGAGTCCATGATTGGAGTCACTCGAACATGACTTGAGGGACAAGTGGGAGAGGATGGACCATAAGATGAGCCTTAAGATGTGAGAGTGTACATAGATGTGTGGCACATGTTTAATCACCTTCATACACATATAACCAATTAGTTAACCAAACTTATCACTTCATCATTTTCATCTCCAATGATTTGGCCAATGAGGAAGAGAATAAGAGAAGATGCTAGAGTGCTTAAGAGGTGGAAAAAAGCTCATGGAAACTTGAAGTGCGGAAGAAGATCAAGCTAGGTACTCCATTTACATAGTTTGGCCCATTCATTCAATTCATGTATTTGGAGTTATTATTGTTGTTTTGTGTTAAAACAAGGCCTATATGTCATGCAAAACCCAGATTCGAACTGCAAAATTCTGGGTTCTGCTGCACATACCGCGCTAGGTGAGAAATATAGCGCCCTAATATATATTAGCACGCTAGATATCAAAGTTAGCATGGTAATGTCAAAAACTAGCACGCTAATCTGGATTAGAGCGCTAGACGTACACGGTAGTGCACTAATATAGGAATTAGCATGCTAATATCGGAATAGCGCGCTAATTCCCCTGGTAGTGCCAAAATTGAAAATTTTCAAAATCTCCAAAACACTATAATTTGGTCTAAAAGCATGTTTTAGGACCTCACGAACCTAAGGGACTATCTCGGGACTTCATATATTCATTTTGGGAGCGTGTCCGAGCCGCGAGGGTGGATTAATGCGAGTCCGAGGTAAGTGAGTAAACCAGTTAAGGAAATGCATAGTAATTCATTTTTCGTATTTAATGGCTTTGTTGATAAATACCTTCTTGTTGGGATTCTATTCATTATTCTTTGGTTGAGTGTCTATGGCCTAAGTGTATTGGGAAGGTACTCTTGGGATTATAACTAGTTGGGCTAACGTAAACACTACCTGCGAGGGTGCATCTGTTGGGTTTTGGGGTTCATACGCAGCGGAGATTACAAAATAATTTTGACAAAAACCCCAACGGGATCCGAATCTAATTCCATTAAAACGTTTAAACGAAGAAAACTTAATCATACTTCGGTCACAAAATACCTTTCTGAAGGTTGATCAATCTCTAAGGCGCTGCTAATGACGAACGCCCTCTACTAGCAGTCCACACACGAACGGCGGCCGATATTCAAAGTGCTAGCTTCAAGAGAATACCAAACCTTTTTGTTTCTCTCCAAAACGATTCATAGTGTACCAGAAAATCCTAATTCATTTCTAAACGAAAATAGAGTTTCGACCCTAAATTCTCATCCGTGTGTTCTAACTTATTAAAGCGTCTATTTATACAACCCTTGTATATAGACGGTTAAGTAAATTATACATATATCCCTACTAAAGAAGTATAAGTGTAATACGCGACAAGGATGTTTCAGTCATGAATTTTATCATATAAAATTCATTTTTCTGAACCATCTTAAAATCTTGCAAAACCATTCTTAGTGTGCGACCCAATAGGCTCATACAACGTTGGTAGTGTACCAAAACATATTTTGGTATACAAGTCATAAGCGGCCTCTAACAAGACATTATGACTACCCAAGTTGTACGCATATCAAATCGATACAACCTAATCAATAATGTATACAACATCCTTTTGTCACACGATATCCTTTTGATCAAACATAAGGCATGGAATTGTCATCCAACATGTTCAATCGTACTAGTCTCGATCTCTAGGTAGACTGAAAACATCCAAGTGACATTGATCAATATTAATTCACTTAGACTAGGCCTTTTAACAGTCTAACACATTGATGGATCCACTGGATATCTCTCTTTATATGAGAGGGACAAATTCTATCTCGATTACACAACTTCATCACATTGCTCACACAATAACCAATCACAACCTTTATAATTGTCCGGTTAAAGACAACGTTTGATTGTGTCAAATCACTGTGTTCCTAATGTTGAAGTCTCTGGTAATCTCAAGTCAGAGGACCGAAAAATATACCTATCATGAGAAACAACTATGACTTAATCCATGTGAAATTCTCATAGCGGGTCATTCCAGTACTTTGTTCCCTAATAAGTACTCGTGATCTTGACTCATATCCCTATATGTATAATCATCATATGATCATCAATCAAGACTCACACTAGTCTTAATTCATTATAGTTCCCAGTATAATGATCGACTAGGGACATTTAGGATATTTCTGCAAATACCTATGGATCTTATTATAATGTAAACATGTAAATTAATTATGATAAACATCAAATGAAATTCTCTATTTTATTAACTAAAAGTAAACTCCACCTATGTTGTATACTATGTGCGCTACATTGCCGGTCCCAAGTCCGGATAAAGGAGGAGGACTCTGACGCCCATTTTTTCATACCGAAAAATGGGTAAGGGAGGTCCCAAACTCACTTTTCATACCCGAAAAGTGAGGGAGGGAGGCCCCAAGCTCATTTTCCATTCTTGGGAAATGGAGGAGGGTTGCGATAGGTTGACAGCCAGCGTAAAACTTTTGTCACTTTTCATGAAATGGATCATACATATATAAACGTTGGGGCGTTCCCACCTAGCGACGCGCTGCATCGGAGCTCGGGTGTAGTGAGAAATGAGCAAGGGTATGTTTCACATCAAATTTGGGACTGAGGCTATGTTGTTGTTGTTGTTGTTGTTGTATTAACTAAAAGTATTTATAAAGACAGTTAATGTATCGACCTATGGCACATGCCCAAACAGCAGCTACCCAACCAAACGTAAGTTTTCCCCGAGTAATGGATTGTTGTGGATTTAACACCATTTAGTTGCATCTTTTGATTCCTAGGTAATCCTATCTAGTTGTGAATATCTGTCAGTCTGTTTATCATGCACTTTCGTTATTTTTCATCTTTCTTTACATGCCCGCATGATATTTGGACTATTTTTACATGATTCATGAATTAATATTTATATCATTCTGGTTATTACTTTCTACTTTACTATACTTATCGTCTAGTTTGTGACGGTGGGTGCAGAGCGGACAGAGACGGTCGATGGGAAAGGACTAGTGATTGGTGATTTTCTTTAAGGACTTTGTGGTGCGGTTCCTTCCTTGCACGACTATATGTGTTTGCCATTTTTGTTGTATTTAGTATATATTATTGTTTTTGAAGACACTGGATAGAATGGGACCGAGCGATATCGGATAAACATGTTTATATCATGGTTTTTAGGGTTTCCATACTGTAGGTTATTTCATTTTTAATGAAATCTGCATTATTTAATCTTGTCATAAGTTTAATTTTACTAGAAAATATAAATTTAAGAGAATGTACTTATTTGAGGTTGACTGGGCCTGCATTGACTTTATGAGGATTGACTCAGGGGTCCACGTGGGCTTAGGTCGGGTATGGCCCAGTTTTATGGGGAACTGGGGTCGTCACAATTGGTATTAGAGCCCGGTTAAAGTTTAACTAGTAAACAACATAAGACACAATTGGAACCTAGAGTGGAACCTTATGATCCCGAGTTAGAAATTTGGATGGGTAGTGAGGAGAGTTGGGCAAAAGAAAAAAAAACTTGATTATATATGCCCTATTTGTTGTATTGTACTCAAATATATCGATAACTATCCATTGATTCTGGGATTCGCTTTCTATTGCAGATAGCGATGACAGATCAAGCTGGACTTAGTGATGACAGTGGGGCTGCAGGTTCTCGATATGCGAGTGAAGAAGAGTTGCATACTCTACTAGAGAGAGTTGCGTCCCAGGATTTGAGATTATATGTGATTTTGAGGATACTTAGAGCACTAAGTACTGCTATAACATCACCACCAGCTTCATCGACATTGATTGTTATTTAGGAGACAAACATACCGATTTTAGTGACTACCGCTGTGGCTATTACGGTTATTGCAGCCGTACCAGAGACTATCATTGTACCTCTTGTATAGACGAAGATAGTGCCTGCGCCATCAGTTAAGAAGGGCACTGAGGCGACTGTAGATGATAGGCAGTTGAGGGAGTTTAAAAGGCATAATCCGATATAGTTTTATGGTAGTACCGATTTGGAGGCTACTGAGACGTTCTTGAAGAGCCATGAGAAGTAGGGGTGGGCAAACCGCGATTTGGTGGTGAAAACCACCAAACCGCGACCAATCCGATGGTCTACGGTTTCGTGATTTTTCAAACCACCACCAAACCGCGAACCACCAAAACCGCAACCAAATCGAACCAAGGTTTGCGCGGTTTGGTCGGTTTGGTTGGGTTTTGGTGCGAGGCAGCGGCGAGATAGCGGTGCGAGGCGGCGGTGGAAGGCGACGACGATGGCGATGGACGACAGCAGTGACGACAGCGAGAGAGAGAGAGAAGCGGCGGGAGTGACGGGAGTGAGAGGAGAGAGAGGAGGAGCCGCGGTGACCGACGGGGAGCGAGGAGCGCGCGGGAGTGAGAGGGAGGTGACGGGCTGGAGCGGGAGTAAGAGGGAGGTGACAGTCGGAGCGGGAGTAAGAGGGAGGTGACGGGCGGAGCGGGAGTGAGAGGGAGGTGGCGGGCGGGAGTGAGAGGGAGGCGGCGAGCGGCAGAGTGAGAGGGGGGTGGCGGACGAGAGCGAGAGTGAGGAGGTGGCGGACGAGAGGGAGTGAGGGAGGTACATGAGTGAGGAGGTAGCAAACGAGAGCGAGGAGCGGGGGTGGCGAACAAAGCGAGAGTGAGGAGGTGGCGGACGGGAGCGAGGAGTGAGGGAGGTGGCGGACCGGAGCAGGAGTGAGGGAGGTGGCGGACAGAGAATGAGTGAGGGAGGTGGCAGACGGGAGCATGAGTAAAGGACGTGGGGATGTGACGGCACGGGCTGGCTGGAGGAATGAGAGGAAGAGGAGAGGATTGAGAGTTTTGGTTACATTTTAGGGTTTTTATTTGTATTTACCAAAATGCCCTCGGTTTGGTTAAACCGCAATTTTCCCAAAATGAAAACCGCGACCAAACCGCGATTCTGCGGTTTGGTCATTTTCCAAACCGCGACCAAACCGCGAGCTTTAAAAACCAGACCAAACCGTGCGGTTTGGTCGGTTTGGGCGATTTTTTGAAAACCGATGCCCACCCCTAATGAGAAGGTACATAATATCATTGCCACTTACGAGCATAGGAAAGCCTTGATTTCTTCATCGAATGCTTCTAGGAGAGGCCGACGACTGGTGGACAATGATGGTTGCTACCGGAGGAGTACCCAAAGATTGGGCAGACTTCAAGAGATAGTTCAACTCGAAGTATTTTCCTCCTACTATACTGAGAGAGATGAGGAACCAGTTCACGTCATTGAGATAATACGCTGATAAGTCTGTCATGGACTATATGGGACGTTATTTACAGCTACTTTCGTATGCTGGAAGCGTGGCCGATTTAGATGTCGATCAGGTGTTCTATTTCACTAAGGGCTTACTACCCTCGATCGGAGGGGTTATAGTCTCTACTGAGCCAGATACATTGCAAAGGGCTTATGAGAGTAGTTTAGCCAGGGAGGTTTATCTACGTACACATCTTAAGGAGGCTATACCTGTTCGACCGGAGATACCGTTGGATAGCCGATCCGATCGGGATAGGAAGAGGAATAAGTTTGGTAAGGGTTTTAGAGAAATGAGATCCCAGAGGGTTGGGTCTGTCTCAGCACCAACACGACCTACTTAGACTGCTTATGTCCTACTTTTACCAGCGCCGATTTTTTTGTAGCTAATTACCACAGGCTATCTGATTCATACAACAGCCACAGAGGCAACGTTCAGAGAGAAGGGATGTGGGTAGAGGAAGTGGACAAATGTAGAGGTCTAGACAGGCACAAACCCAGAGTCAGAGACTTACACAAGGTCGACGACAGAGTCAGACACAGGGGTTGTCTTTTGGACCGAAGGAGCAACGTAGATGCTTCAAATACGGTCTGATAGCTCATTTCTAGAGTCAGTGTCCGCAGCTAGGTCGAGGGCAGACACAACAACACTAACAACAGCGGGAGAAATTTCATGTTATTGTGGAGCCAGATTGCTTATGAGTTAGATTTACCGCCTCAGCTCGCCGGTATTCATCCAGTGTTTTACATATCTGTGCTTCGACTTGACAAGTCGAAAGAAGGACGGCGACTGATGGTTGACTTAAGTCAGATTGACTTGAGTGATGATATTATATATGAGGAGCAACCGATTCAGATCTTAGACCAAAAGGTGAAGGTATTGAGGGGCAAGGAAATACCTTCATTTTTTGTCAAATGGCAATATCACAGAGATGAGGAACTAACATGGGAGCTGGAGTCGTATATGCGCGAGCACTTTCCCTATCTATTTTGATTATGGTAAGATTTACTTGTAACGGTTCATTTTTTGTTTCAATTTCGATGACAAAATTCTAATAAAGTGGGGAGACTGTAACGACCCTTAAATTATACGTGCCACGTGTCATGTTTCAGGACCGTGGATAGGACCGTTGTGACTTGACATACTTTTCGAAACCTCTGGAATTGACACTGAGGTAAATATTATTTTTCCTTGGCATGTGTATTATTTATTTTATACCAAAAAATGTGAATTTTCTAACGTCCAAATGTATGTTTATTTTGTTGTGCCGACATTGCGAGTAAGGTATACGCGAGGCATTCGGTGAGCCGAGACATTGAGCGGGGATGTACCTCGAGTTACGTGTCAATGTGAGACCGAGGTGGTGGCTTATAGGGTAAATGTATGTTGAGTTATTTATAATGGTTTATAGGGCTTTAGTGTGGTCACGTTAACTAAACAAATAGAGGCCTAAAGTTAGTGAATTAAAACAAATGCCTTAGGATTTGCATCGAGACACATATTGCACAATCTAGAGACCAAGTGAGTCCATGATTGGAGTCACTCGAACATGACTTGAGGGACAAGTGGGAGGGGATGGACCACAAAATGAGCCTTGAGATGTGAAAGTGTACATAGATGTGTGGCACATGTTTAACCACCTTCATACACATATAACCAATCAGTGAACCAAACTTATCACTTCATCATTTTCATCTCCAGCAATTTGGCCGATGAGGAAGAGAAGAAGAGAAGGTGTTGGAGTGCTTAAGAGGTCGAAAAAAGCTCATGAAAACTTGAAGTGCGGAAGAAGATCAAGCAAGGTACTCCATTTACATAGCTCGGTCCATTCATTCAATTCATGTATTTGGAGTTTTTGTTGTTGTTTTTGTGTTTTAATTGATGTTGGGGACCCTACTAATGTGTATGACGGTTCCCAAACAAAAATAAGGCATATGTGTCATGCAAAACTCAGATTCGAACTGCAGAGTTCTAGGTTATGTTGCACATAGTGCGCTAGATATCAGAGTTAGCCCGATAATATGTAGTATTAGAGTGTTAATGTCAAAAACTAGCACGCTAATCTGGATTAGAGCGCTGATGTACACGGTAGTGCGCTAATGTAGGAATTAGAATGCTAATATCAGAATAGCGCGATAATTCCCCTGGTAGTGCCAAAATTGAAATTTTCCAAAATCTCCAAAACACTATAATTTGGTCTAAAACGTGTTTTAGGACCTCACGAACCTAAGGGACTATCTCGGGACTTCGGATATTCATTTTGGAAGCGTGTCCGAGCCGTGAGGGTGGATTAAATCGAGTTCGGGTAAGTGAGTAAACCAGTTAAGGAAATGCATAGTAATTCATTTTTCATATTTAATGGCTTTGTTGATAAATACCTTCTTGTTGGGATTCTATTCATTATTCTTTGGTTGAGTGTCTACGGCCTAAGTGTATCAGGAAGGTACTCTTGGGATTATAACTAGTTGGGTTAACGCGAACACTACCTACGGGGGTGCAGCTACCCAACCAAACGTAAGTTTTCCCTGAGTATTGGATTGTTATGGTTTGTTGTGGATTGTTATGGATTTAAGACCACTTAGTTGCCTCTTTGATTCCTAGGCACTCATATTTCGTTGTGAATATTTGTCGGCCTGTTTATCATGCACTTTCGTTATTTTTCATCTATCTTTATATGCCCGCATGATATTTGGACTATTTTTATATGATTCATGAATTACTATTTATACCCTTCTGGTTATTACTTTCTACTTTTATGTACTTACGGTCTAGTTTGTAACGGTGGGTGCAGAGCGGATAGAGACGGGCAAGGAGAAATGACCAGTGATCGATGATTTTGTTTGAAGACTTTGTGTGGTTCGGTTCCTTCCTTGTACGACTGTATGTGTTTGTCATTTTTGTTGTATTTAGTATATATTGTTGTTTTTGAAGACACTGGGATAAAATGGGACTGACTGATATAGGATAAGTATGTTTATATGATGGTTTTCAAGGTTTCCACACTGTAGGTTATTTCATTTTTAATGAAATATGTGTGATGTAATTTTTTCGTAAGTTTAATTTTACTGGAAAATACAAATTTAATGAGAATGTACTTATTTGAGGCTGACTAGGCCTGCGTTGACTGTGCGAGGATTGACTCGGGGGTCCACTTGGGTTTAAGCCGGACAGGGCCCAATTTTATAAGGAACTGGGGTCGTCACAGAAGCTTTGGTTTTAATGTTAAGGAAAACATCCATAAGTTCCACGAGTGCCATTATCTTACTTCTATAAATAACTTTCTCAACATCATTCAATAGATAGACTTCCCCCACAACAGTAAGGAACGAAACACACATCTCATGTTCCGTATTAAGTGCTTTAGACACCTTTGATATTTCACTCGACACCATCTGTGCCGCTACCACCATTTGGTCTGCCAAGTAAGTATCACTTATGACCTTCTTCTTCTTCTTCTTCTTCTTCTTCTTCTTCTTCTTAGATGGATTCCCATTACCATCTAGTGTAATGGTGCGGGGCCGTGATATAGTGGATGTTATCTCTACATCCTCAGTGGCGGGTGGCATTTCAGTTGTGCGTTCTACTTCACAGTCACTCTCGCTGCTTCAATCAATATTTTCCACTTCCTTCAGGGCATATTCTGGTGCGACTTCGTCTTTCCCCGTCGCCCTATCATTTCCGAAAATGACACAACATCCATTGTAAAATGGGAATGACTTTCTACGCCATTCTTTCACATCCGGGAAGCTCTGAAAAAGAATAGTGTAAATAATTAATTAATACCATGAAAAAAATATTCACAGTTCAACAACAATTTCATGCCTTCAAATATTCATCCCATACATCAAGAGCAGTCATCATGTTAGTGTTGCTATCAAAACCAAATCCACTAAAACCATGTTTGATGCCCATAATCATGTCATTGACCATGCTCCATTGCCTTTTCAAAACATTAACTTTAGACTCAATATGTGGCTTAACCTTTATCCCTGAAGTTGGGCAAGATTTTCTCAACATCTCCTCCAAATGGTTGAGATAACCGGGCTTGAATCCATTATCACATTTATAGACTCCGAGACTAACCATCTCATATATAGCATGCACGAGTGCTACTTCCTCCATGTGAATCCACATGCGTCTACAGACCTTGGTATCTTCGCCTTGTGCTTCCTGCGATGGGTTACGAGGCATCTTTGCTTTACCCTTGCCTTTCTTTGGAGCAAGTGTACTTTGTTTGAGCAGTTTGGAAGGTCGGGGTGCACTAGTACATGCTTTCCTTGGCCTTTGGAATCCTCCATGTCCAGCCGCTTGTTGTAATCCGGCCTTGTCCATACCTAATTTTCTTCAAACAAATAAATATTGATGCATAATGCTATATACAAACTAAACTGCGTACAAGCTTCAAAATTCAAGTTTGGAGAAATGAGTTTCTTTGTATACTGACACAGAAAAGTAATCATTGTTTAAAAATTGAAAGCATGCATGTATCCAAAAAAGGTGGGTGGCACCTCTACATTGATTAAGTAAATTAAGTGCTTTTAACTTGCTCTAGAAAGATAAACCAACTCACAAAGATCATGAACATTAGAATCCCATAAAAAAGTAGTTTCAAATAGATTTGACAGTCAAAATATAACGAAGGAATAAAAAGAGCTAAAAGCTAAACAATAGAGCTCTCGGATCTATAGTTGCTCTTGTTAAAAAAGTTATTTACTAAACTAAATTGCATTTAGTTCTATGATACATCAATATACAAGAACAAATTATATTGCAAACAAATATTACATTCTTCCTCATGACATAGAAATAATGCAAGTTAAATGGACACCATTAAATCCTGAAAATTTAACACTTGTTAAACTCAACTACTCCTCTGTTCATATACACTAAAAGAAGCCTACATTTGTTGACCAAATTATATTGCAAACAAATATTATATATTTTAATAGGCTGGGGAAATATGAATTCATTATGGGGGTCGGTTGAGGAGATAACGCATTCGATATCACCCAAGTAGTAGAATGGTGAAGAGGAATGGCAATTCTTCGGGTTGTTGATGGAATTGTGTCAATGGTGATGAAGGTATATCGCGAAATAAAATTTTGAGAGGAAATCTCAATGAAAACCTCAGTGGAAATTTTATTGATTGGTAAACGAGGAAGTATGTTAAGCATTCCAAACTCTTCATCACTATAACTAATTGTGATGTTTTCAGTGAAAATTTCAAACTTCTTACTTTTACCCACCATTGTAAGAAATTGAAAATCCCGTGTTAAGAAGATGCAGACAAATCAATGTATGCAGTGAACATCAAGATTAAAGAAATGACAAATCAATGTATGCAGTGAACATCAAAATTGAAAAAACGGCATTAAAAAAAAGCACAGGAAAAGCATCGTTGATGTTGAGAGGAGGAGAGAGAAACAAAGAGTGATGGAAAGAGAGATGGAGCAAGAGAGAGAGAGAGAGAGCGAGTGAGTGAGAGAGAGAGAGAGAAATACCTAGTTTCAAAGAAGCTCGAACACCATAACGCATTAGGTGGCCCGAAAAGGGATAACACGGGAATGAATGGGAGGTGATGTGAAGAATGGATAACACGAATAGGTTTTAGAGTTGGGAGGAAGGATTTTTGTTGTTGATATAAGAAGGCATTTTTGTAACTTCACCTATTTAATCCTAACCTCTATACCCCCTACTAAACAAGTCCCTATATTGGGACTAATACCCAAGCCCATGTTATAATCCCAATATAAAATAAACTCATGATCATGGGTTTATTTTACTTGCGAATCGAACGGGCAAAATATGTATAATACAAACGTATAAGCCCGACTCAATATCTCTAAATCATTGTACTCTACAAGCTTTCCCTTGCCACGGTTCGTACTCGAATATGCACTCAAGCCATCACAAAAGCCAGATTAGAGTGCGTATTCCCAAGGAAATTAAGTGAGCATACTGAAAGAAAATACTAAAATTTAAATAAAACTATTAAATAAACATGCGTAAATAAATACATGCAACTGTGATTATCACATGCATAAGTAATAGTGCAAGCTCAAAGTGTATTCTTAGAGCCTAAGGTTAGACTAGTTTCATACTTCAAACTCTCCACAAACTATTGCCAGTTAGTAGCACTCAAACAAGACCAGTATCTAGATCTGCTAAGTAATCGGCGTAGAACCTATGACTCACCTACACGTGCCCCGAAGCGACTCTTGGGTCGAACTATTCACCGAGATCCCTGTCACCGTGCTATGTGGCCTAGTGGACATACACACAGGAATGACACGGAGGAAGAGCCTCAACGTCCGTCCATTTAAACTAACACCAAAAATAGAGTATTGAAAGACAAAATATGAATTCAAAAGCAAAAATAAGGAACTGCTCAAGAGATTTCAGTTAAGATACTACACACCTCAAGCCACACTCCGTGTCCTGGTAAATAACCCCTGGTCAAGCTCTGTCGAATCATCGATATCCAAATTACTGTCCGAAATGACCTATTTCCATTTATAATTGATTTTTAGTCAATTTGATGTATTTCATGATACTTAGAAAAAATAGTCTGAAATCTTCAATATTTAGCATGCCAAGTCTAGGATTAGCGCGCTAGATTTATGGGCAGCTAAACGTTCTTCATTAGGAAGAACATCAGAGTGCTATATTTGTATGTTGCGCGCTAATCGGGTTCTGGACAACAGTTTGGTTGGAGTTTTGGGTTTTAAACATCACCACCACCAACAACCACTATAACAACATATATCACTTAACTTCGTAGCATTTAAAATCCACCAAAACAACTACTTAACAACCACTTAACAATCCATATAGGATTCACACAAACACCTTAAAAATTTGTACTAAAAAATAAAGAAAGTTGAGGTGAGTGTGAGTCTCACCTTGCTTTGATGAATCAACCACTTCAAACTCCTCAAATGATCAATTAGAAACTCTAAAACCCTTGTTTCTTCTTCTCTATTTTCGGATTAGAGATAAGGAGAGAGAAAGGGTGGTGGAAATGAAAGTCAATTTGACTTTTTATAGTCTAATGTGATCTTTCCTCACTTGTGCATCACAATGCAATATAATGAGCACCATTTGCTCCCTTATTCAACCGCTAATGACTCCAAATGTGACATCAATGACAACCTTGCCCTTGTTCTTAACCAAAAAAGTGGTATTTTGGGTGTTTCGATGCCCGATTTCACGTCCCGAAACGCGACATACACGTACTACCATGACCTAACCACCAAATATGCATTACATATTATTATTTAACTCATTTTATTCATTTTATGTATATATTATTTTATCTGGCCTAGTATTTAGTCTTTTAGTCTATCCGGTACCCGTGTCGACATGCATATCAAAGTGAATACTTATCACATAGTTTCGCATGTCAAAAGTAATATAAATACACACATTACGATGCCGTTTAATCTATCTCAACGTAAACATCGCAAATTAGACAAATCAGCATGTAAAATAACTATTTACCTAGTTTCACGCACGCACTATCCTAGTTGCGGGTCCCACGGGCGTTTGAGCTGTCCGCCACGTCTGCAACCACGTTAGTAATAACGGTGAATTAACTCAGGCTGTCAAAGTTCTTCCCAACTAGGTGTCTCGTATTGAAATTTAAATTGAACTTAAATTCTTACCGTCAAATAAGTGGGGATACCGTAGTTGCATAGTAGACTCAAGCTCCTAAGTGAATCACTCGGTCCCGTTATGCTGCCATCATACCAAAACCTTCGGGATCTCCCTATTCCTCAAAATCTGAGTCCTCTTATCAATGATCTCCACAGGTTGCTCCTTATATGACACGTCAGGTCGCACCTCAATCTGACGTATATCAATCAAAGGCCCCGCGTAACGGCCCGACAATTTGACTTGTACCACGTGATAGGTCAAGGTCGTATGTGGGATCCACTCGTCGAAATCCGTGTCCGAATCTCGAGTGGAGATGCAAATTGTTGAGAAAAGTATATGCGGGGAATGCGGTGAGCCGAAACACGAAAGGGGACGCGCCTCGAGTCGCCTGTCAACGTGGGAACGAGGTAGCGGCTTAATGTGGCTATAGTGACTATGTGGTCACATTAAAAATAAAAGGAAAAAAAATGAATGTGTCTCGTGATGTGCGTGGCGCGAGTGTCGAGATTGTGAAATGAGGCGGTATGATGCCTCGAGATCCGCGATGCCCAAGGGTTAAGGAAAACATTGAATAACTATGTTTTTTTATGTGCCTCGAGTTTCATTCGCACGAATCTCGAGGACACATTGGTTTCCGCGACTGGTGGCACGGTTCCACAGCGGCGGCTGCGTCTCAGCGGCCAGCGGCGATATGGCAGCGGCGACGATCGCGCAGGGCTTCAGCGACGGTGGCAGACAACTAGCAACCCGACAGACGGGTGCGACTGGCGCAGACGGTGGCACAACAAAGAATGGCGGGAGCGCGATCAGTAGCGGCGCGGGCAATGGGACGACGGCGCGGCAGCGACGGCAGCGACGCCGACGGTGACGACTCGACGATGGTGGCGCGACGACGACGATGGTGGCAGTGGCGTCGACGGCAGCGGCGCGACGGCGGCGTCGGCGCGGTGAACAACGTGATGGCGTTGTCGGACTGATCGATCCTCGACGAGGGGCGCGATTCGACGAGATTCGACTACGTGCGACAACAAATTGATTTTAAAGGCCATGGTGAGTTTTATGTTGAGAAATTTGGTTGTGATTGAATGAACTAATAAATTAGGCTTAAAAGGTATAAATGGACACTAGGGACGTAAGAGTTGGGTGTCGAGTGCGCAAATCGAGGCGTGAGCGGGACGACTTGATGGTGAATTACGGATTTCGAGGTAAGTATACCAGTTAGAAAATGTACAGTAGTTCATTCAACTTGCAATTTTGTTTGATGTTGAACCATGTCCCTTTCTTGGAATTCCCACTCACTTATGAGTGTCCGAGGGTCAAGTGAGTTGTACTTGTGTATCTGATGGAGTGGTTGTCGGCTCGCAACCGGGGCTATGACCTCGAGTCACAGTATTTGGTCGGAATGAGATGAGTTTTATCCGGGGCGCCGTTGATATCCCTCTTTCGCGACATTTTAGGTACGGCGATGCCGCATCCAATGACCCTAGTCTGCTTGGCGTTGCCACGACTTTGCGACCCCGACCCTGTGGCACCCGCATTCGGTGGTCTTAGACTACTTAGGCACCTCTCTATTACACTCATTCTCATTGTACTTTCATTGTTTTACAATCTCATGATCATGCATTCCGTACCGTTTTCTTTTTATCTGCATGACTTTTAGACTGTTTCATTTTCCAAGATGGTTCACTTCATCCCATGCAAGAAGACCACAGATGCTGTAAAGGTGGCTCAACTGTTATTTCGGGAGGTGTATAGATTGCATGGCCTTCCTACCTCGATTGTTTCAGATCAAGACACTAGATTCCTTAGCCATTTTTGGCGCAATTCGTGGGCTATGGTGAACACGCAGCTCAAATTTAGTAGTGCTTATCATCCGCAAACAGATGGGCAGACTAAAGTTGTCAACCGTTTGTTAGGCAATCTTTTGAGGAGCTTGGTGGGTGAGAATGTCAGGAGTTGGGACGTCAAGTTGAGTCAGGCAGAATTTGCGCACAACCATGCTGTTAATCGAAGTACCAAGTTTAGTCATTTTTAGGTTGTGTATTCAATGCTACCTCGAAGTCCTCTTGATCTATTACCAGTGCCAAGTAAGACTAGATGGCATGGCAAGGCAGAAGACTTTGTTTGTGGGCTGCAAGAGATTCATCAATCTGTCAAAGATAACTTGAAGAAGGCTGCTGACGAGTACAAACAATATGCAGATCGAAAGAAACGTCACGTGGAGTTTGAAGTGGGTGACTTTGTGTGGGCAGTTCTAACTAAAGACCGGTTCTCTGTAGGTGATTACAACAAATTGTCAGTTCGGAAGATTGGTCCTGTGGAGGTTCTTGAGAAAATTAATCCTAATGCTTACAGATTGAATTTGCCAAGTCACATTCGCACGGCTGATGTATTTAATGCCAAACATCTTGTTCCCTATTATAGGGATACGTCTGATGATGACAATTCGATGGTGAATTCTGTCCAACCTGGGGAGAATGATGAAGTCCAAGAATTACCTTGCAAATTCTTGGAA
The DNA here is from genome assembly GCA_039657365.1 of Stephania yunnanensis. Lineage (NCBI taxonomy): Eukaryota > Viridiplantae > Streptophyta > Magnoliopsida > Ranunculales > Menispermaceae > Stephania > Stephania yunnanensis. The sequence goes on along the minus strand of CM077586.1, from coordinate 43,778,513 downwards.
AAATATGATGGAAAGATATGACAGGATGGCATTTTGGTAATTTCGGTGAAGTTCGGGCATTTGAGTTTCGGCGTTACGGGGGCATGGGTTGATTGGAAACGGTGTGGAGATCATGTATCATAGCTATGCTGTGTCTACGACATTTTTCGGCGAAATTCTATCGTTTCGCCCTACGAAACGGCAATTTTGCTATTTTAGGAAAGTTTTGTTTAGTTTATAACTTTCATTAGGAATTTCCCTTTTTATTGACGTTTGCGACATTTGTTGCTATTTTTTTGTCTAGTTTCCAGTTTATGGCTTTTAGGGCTTTTTGAAATTTTTATTATTTTTGGCAAATTTTAGGGTTTCGCTATTTAAGCGACCTATCGAATGTAATTCACGGTTTTTAGCTGGAATAAAAGAATTTTTATAACTTTGGCTTTAGTTCTGACCTAGATCGAGTTGTTCGTGGATTCGTTCAACTGGTTTAGAAGATCTCCGCTGCGTAAGTATCAAAGTCGAAGTCTTAAATACTGGACTCTTGATTTAAATCACAAGCAATGGAGACGCAAACCAGCGGAAGTTAGGAACCCTGAACTTAGAGTGGAACCCTATGATCTTGACTGAAGTCTTCGTTGGGAAGTGAGGAGAGTTGGAGAAATTAAAATTTGAACTATATGTGATATTTGATGTGTTATATTATATTATTATCGATAGATATACGATATTCACTCTTGTGTATCGCGTAAGACGCGATGAGTAAAAAAATTGAAAAAGATTGACGATAAATTTATTGAATTTAGAGAAATTGATTTTAAAGGCCATGGTGAGTTTTATGTTGAGAAATTTGGTTGTGATTGAATGACTTAGTAAATTAGGCTTAAAAGGTATAAATGGACACCAGGGACGTAGGAGTTGGGTGTCGAGTGCGCAAATTGAGGCGTGAGCGGGACGTCTTGATGGTGAATTACGGATCTCGAGGTAAGTAAACCAGTTAGAAAATGTACGGTAGTTCATTCAACTTGCATTTTTGTTTGATGTTGAACCATGTCCCTTTCTTGGAATTCCCACTTACTTATGAGTGTCTGAGGGTCAAGTGAGTCGTACTTGTGTCTCTGATTGGAGTGGTTGCCGGCTCGCAACCGGGGCCATAACCTCGAGTCACGGTATTTGGTCGGAATGAGATGTGTTTTATCCGAGGCGCCGTTGATATCCCTCATTCGCGACATTTTAGGTACGGCGATGTCGCATCCAATGACCCGAGTCTGCTTGGCATTGCCGCGACTCTGCGACCTCGACCATGTGGCACCCGCATTCGGTGGTCTTAGACTACTTGAGCACCTCTCTATATTGTTTCCTTTGACACTCATTCTCATTGTAATTTCATTGTTTTACTATCTCATGATCATGTATTCCGTACCATTTTCTTTTTATCTGCATGACTTTTAGACTGTTTCATTTTATCTTGAATTACTGTTTAGATTCTACTGGATTTTACTTACCTGGGCTCGTCAATCTTGTGTTTGACTGAGTGCAGAGTTACAGACGAGTAGCAGAGGGAAAGCTCCATAGCTAAGTGAAATTTTTGTATATCTTGTATTTACTCTCCTCTGATGATAACATTTTTACTGGATTTCACAATTAGGTTGCCTAACTCCTTGATATTATTGTTGAGTTATTTCATTTAGTATTGTTTCCGCTAAACTGTAAAACTTGAGAAATATTAATAACTCAACTTAAAACTTTTGAATTTATTGATAATGATGGATTGGAAGGCTGACTAGGTCTGCGTTGACCTTGCAAGACTGCTCGGGGGTCCACGTGGGCTTAGGCCGGGCGGTGCCCAGTTTGTGGGAACTTGGGGTCGTCGCAGTTGGTATCAGAGCCTAGGTTGAGAGACCTAGATGGTTTAAGAAAATATGATATCAACAGCTCATGCCAGTTGTTTACAACATTGTGGAATATGAAAAAAAAAGAATGGCAACAATATGTAAAACTAGAATTTAGTTAGTTCAATTGATAAATTGAGATAAATAGCATTGTTGGTTTGGTGAAGCCAATGGAAAACGAAACAATTCATTTTGAGTAAAATGAGATAATTAGGACTTTTAAGGTTTTCGATTCGAAACTTTGGTATTTCAAAGGGTATGGTTTCCAATTGAAACTTAAAATGCCATAAACATTTCATCTAAAACTAGTCAGTAAGCTTGTCTAGGCTAGTTTTACTCATTCCACTTTAACTTGGCCAATGCATCTCATTTAGCTATCCAAATTGGAGATCGATGTATGGAAATATTATCTTCTTGTGGGCTATCATCATTGTAATGGCCCAAAAATTTGACTCGTGCCACGTGTCATTTTAGGTCGTATGTGGGATCCACTTGCCGGAATACGTATTTATATACATCGAGAATTCGGGGAGCCGAAACACGAACAGGGACGCGCCTTGAATCGCGTGTCGACGTGGGACCGAGATATGTGGCTATAATGGATTTATGTGGTTTTAATGTGGTCACGTTAAAATCATATACGGCGGCACGGACGGCCGCGCGTGACGCGACTATGCAGTGGTGGGTGACGCTCGCGTGGTGGACCGACGAGGAGATGCGGACCAACGGCAGCGGTGGTGGCGGACATATCGACGCGGCGCAATGGCGTGGACGATCGGCCAGCGGACCGACGACAACGGCGAGATCGGAGTAGCCCAGCAGCTACGCGGTGGGCGGAGTTCCTAGCGACGGACGGTCGTGAACGGTAACCAGCAGGCGGACGGCGGAGGGGCACGCATCGCGCTCCAGTGACAGCCAGCAGCGATGATGCATGGAACGGCGCGGCTGCGCGAGCCCAGGGCTGGGACGACACAATGCAGCGCGGCGCGAGGGCTGGTGGTCGCGCGGCAGATCGCAGCGCCGCCGCTGCGCTGGAGCAATGCGAGGTCGGCCACAGCACATTGTGAGCGCGCGAGCTGGCAGAGTAGGCGCGCGCCGGCGAAAATGCGCGCGCACACGGCGACGGTGACGACGACGTAAGAGCGCATGATGACGGCGGCGTCAGCTCGGCAACGACAACGACGCGGTGAACGACGCGATGGCGTTGTCGGACCGTTCAGAGGCGTGAATCGACGAATGTCGACGATGCGATTGAGGTGAGGTGTATTTCACCTAATTTTAAATTGTGATTTGCATGATTTAGTAGCTAAATGTACGAATGGACACCAGGGACTTAGGATGCTATAGTCAGGTGTCGGGTGTGCATATCGAGACACGAGCGAGTGCGTTTTGAGGTACGTAAGATTCCTTCTGAAAGTCACTGAGGGTTTACTTTTCTATCATTGATTTCATGTTCGTGGTTATTGGATGATATTCCTCCTATTCCTTGTTATTGATTTTCGTGACACATTTGAGTTGGGGGTCGAGACTTTGATATTCGTGTTGTACTTATGGCACACTAGGCTGTACGCGGGTTATCAGGTGAAAGGAAGTGAGGCACCCATCGAAAGGATCCTGGGGGTTCGACGTACAGTTTAGTGTGACCAGGAGGAGTACACGGTTTGTTTCTCTCGTGTTATTTATTCATGTGATGATCTTAGTACAGTTGCCTGTTTAGTTTCCACATGATTAATTGACATGGTTATTGATATTTGTTTATGCTCCTATAAATGCTCGGTGTACTTTGTTGGAATCTTACTAACTGTACTCTCCATCTGACTTTTTGTGATGGTCGAGTGCAGACCCTACTAGTAGGTGCAAGGAGATTTTGGATGACTTTATCTGACTGCCCGCGGTCAAGGACCTACTAGTACGTGCGATTTTAATATTTTGCTTACTTTTGGGAAATGGGAGACTGAATAGATACTGTACTTGTATATATTACTGTTTAATATTGTCGCATATGTACATAGTACTTTCCCCGGGTTTTCCACAATAGGCGTTGCTCTTAAAATTTTGTTTTATACGATAATAAATTTCATTGTTTTACTTGTTTTAAATTTAAGACATCCGTTGTTGTTTTAATGATTAAACTATCGAACTAACTGTTTAACGAAAGGGAGTTAACACGCATATCGAGGAGTCGTATTGTAGGCTTTGGCGTCAGTGGCGCGTGGGACCCAGTGGGTCAAGGATCGGACGGAACCGCTGGGCCAGCGCCTCCCCACGTGGCGACCTCGGGATTTGGGGCCGTCAGAAGTGGTATCAAAGCGAGAGTTCGAGGAACCCCGGGAATTTAATCGAAAGAGCATAATACTTAAAAATTTAAAAGTTAGATGTGGAAACCCGATGTACTTACCTTATAACTTTAGTTGGGAAGCAAAGTGAGCGGGTAGTACTAGGACTTATATGTGTATATATTGATTGTAATACTTATATACACGTAGTACGACCCTGACATGCAACATTTTCGCTGTTTACTCATTCAACATGGATGGACGACCGGTACTTCATGCGGATAATGAGGCTAGAAGAGCAGTGCAATATTGTGGACCGCCCGTACAGTTGCCCACGGAGAGCCGAGTACTTGGGCAGAATTCAAGGAAGTATACCCCGATCGAGATTCAATTGAGACTGAGAGATGAGTTTTTGATGTTGAGGCATGGTGGCGCAAAACATGAAGAGATTCACATACTTGCGTACCTTTCGATGAACGTAGCTGGAATCGAGCGACTTCAGATCCATTATTTTATTCGAGGACTCCGACAAGAGATTAAGGGAGCGCAGATTGTACGCCAAGTCCAGTAAGTGCGAGTTTTGGTGTTCGGAGGTGAAGCCCTCGGGACATGTGATCAACGACGAAAGATATTATCGACGCTTGTACATGACTTCTCCAAAAACATTACAGCAACGATGACCAAATTGACCAATAAGGATATGATTTGTTCATTTGGTCCAGTGAATGTGAGGTGACCTTCATAGAGTTGAAGAAGAAGTTGACTTCTGCACCGTTATTAGTGTTTTCAGAGCTGGACCAAAAGTTGACGGTTCATACGGATGTTTGTGGCACTGGATTGGGATGGGTATTGATGCGGGGAGACAGAGTGATAGCTTATTTATCGCGTTAGTCGAGGACTCATGATAGGGACCAGACAGGGAGACAGTAGTTCGCCAGATGACATACGAGTTTTGTTTACTCGAGGCGGCAACAACTACGAGTTTGTCAAAGGTTCCAGATGCTGCAGAGGCACATATTTACAAACAAATGAGAGTACCGACAATATCCATTCTCGCGCGTGTTGGAGAGTCAGAGAGCTGATGTGATGTATCAGAGGTTTAAGGACATGACATAAAGTCTAGGTTTTTCAAATTTACGCTGAGATAATTAGGACCGTTCAGAGTCACAGCACGAGTTGGCAGTGTGGCTTACAGATTTGGACTTGCAAGAAGAGTTAGCTGGGGTTCATCCGACATTTCACATTTCAACGTTGACATTCGCTAGGTCAGGGCCGAGATCGACGATTGAGTTGAGACAGGTGAATATACAGTCTAACGTGATCATGTCTTAGTTGTTGGCAACATCGTATGATGAAGGGACTCACCCGGAAGCTCAAGTCGACGATAAGGACACGTTACCCTCAGCTATTCTCTGGTATGGGAGTCTGGTTACAGTTAAATTTCGGGACGAAATTTCTTTTAGCTGGGAAGACTGTAACGGCCCCAAAAATTCGACTCGTGCCACGTGTCATTTTAGGGTCGTATGTGGGATCCACTTGTCGAAATACGTATGTGTATACACCGAGAATTCGAGGAGCCGAAACACGAACGGGGACGCGCCTCGAATCACGTGCCGACGTGGGACCAAGATATGTGGCTATAGTAGATTTATGTGGTTTTAATGTGGTCACGTTAAAATCATATACAGTGGATACGCCTCGTGATGCGTGTAGCGCGAGTGTTGAAATTTTGAAAGTGAGGCGGGTTCGTGCCTCGAGATGCGCACTGCTCGAATTTCGAGGACACTTTTGATTTTGAAATAAAAAGAAAATGTATATATATATATATATATATGTATATATATATATATAAGAAAATAAGAGAGAAAAAAAGTAAGAGAGAGAGAGAAGAACCAGAGAGTGAAAGAAGAGAGAAAAAGATATCGTGAGGTGAGGAAAAGATCGGAGGAGAGAGGACGGCGATGCCAGATCGGGGGAGATCGAGGAAGATTGACGCGCGACGAGCTCTGGCTCACGGCGGCACGGACAGCTGCGACGGCCAGGCAGTGACGCGACTGTGCGGTGGTGGGTGACGCTCGCGTGCGGACCGACGAGAAGATGCGGACCAGCGGCAGTGGCGGACATATCGGCGCGGCGCAGTGGTGTGGACGATCGGCCAGCGGACCGGCGACAACGGCGAGATCGGAGTAGCCCAGCAGCGGCGCGGTGGGCGGAGTTCCCAGCGATGGACGGCCGCGAACATTGACCACCAGACGGACGATGGAGGGGGCTGGTCGCGCTCAGCCGGGCCGCATCGAGCAATGGCAAGCGCATAAGCGCCGGGTCGCGCAATCTGACAGCGCGACGCTGGCTGCGCAAGCAGGAAGCAGGGGCGCAGCGCGCGCAGCAGCAGCGAGCGGACAGCGCCGACAATAAGCGCAGGAAGCGGCGGAGCGAGCCGGCAAAGCAAGCGCGCGCCAGCCAGCGGCGGGCGGTGGCGCGACGGTGACGACGGCGGCGTCGCACAGAGCAGCACGTTGTCGGCTTCAGCAGCAATCAACGCGCGGTGAACTGCGCGATGGCGTTGTCTGACCGATAGGAGGCGTGAATCGACGAATGTCGACGACCCGATTGAGGTGAGGTGTATTTCACCTAATTTTAAATTTTGATTTGCATGATTTAGTAGCTAAATGTACGAATGGACACCAGGGACTTAGGATGCTATAGTTAGGTGTTAAGTGCGCATATCGAGACGTGAGCTAGTGCGTTTTGAGGTTGTAAGATTCCATCTGAAATTCACTGAGGGTTTACTTTGCTATCATTGATTTCATGTTCGTGGTTATTGGATGATATTCCTCCTATTCCTTGTTATTGATTTTCGTGACACATTTGGGTTGGGGGTCGAGACTTTGCTATTCGTTGTGTACTTATGGCACATTAGGCTGTACGCGGGAAAACCAGGTGAAAGGAAGTGGGGGCTTCCACTGAAAGGATCCTGGGAGTATGGAAACCAGGTGAAAGGAAGTGGGGCACCCACCGAAAGGATCCTGAGTTCGACGTATAGTTTAGTGTGACCGGGAGGAGTACACGGTTTGTTTCTCTCGTGTTATTTATTCATGTGATGATCTTAGCACAGTTGCCTATTTAGTTTCCACATGATTGATTGACATGATTATTGATATTTGTTTATGCTCCTATAAATGCTCGGTGTACTTTGTTGGAATCTTACTAACTATACTCTCCATCTTACTTTTTGTGATGGTCGAGTGCGGACCCTGCTAGTAGGGGCAAGGAGATTTTGGGTGACTTTATCTGACTGCCCGTGGTCGAGGACATATTAGTACGTGCGATTTTGATATTTTGCTTACTTTTGGGAAATGGGAGACTGGATAGACACTGTACTTGCATATATTACTGCGTACTATTGCATCTATATACAGAGTACTTTCCCTGGGTTTTCCACAATAGGTGTTGCTCTTAAAATGGTGTTTTATACAATAATAAATTTAAATTGTTTTACTTGTTTTAAATTTAAGACTTCCGCTGTTATTTTAATGATTAAACCGTCGAACTAAACTGCTTAACGAAGGGAGTTAACACGCATGTCGAGCGGTCGTGATGTATCAAAGAGCGTCAGTGGCGCGTGCGACCCAGTGGGTCAAGGATCCGACAGGACCGTTGGGGTAGCGCCTCCCCACGTGGCAACCTCGGGATTTGGGGCCACCACAATCATCTTCTTCATCTTCATAAATATCTTCATCATCTTCACATAGATTTTCGAGATTTTCTTCTCTCAAAAATTGTATATCGCACAACATGCTAAAATGACATTTGATTGAGTTTTAACATCATAAAATGGTTCGTGCCGCAAAAATGCAAATCATTTCTTTAGAAGCCCTATTGTTCTTTCTACTACGTTACGCAAGGACGAATGTCGAAAGTTGAACAACTCTTTTCCATTTCTAGGTGTACGACCAACTTGATCTTTTAAGTGATACTTTGTACTGCGATAAGGTGCTAAAAACCCAAAAACATTAGGGACCCAACATCAACCAAATAATATTTTCCTACATTAAAATGATATCATAGTAGTTGTAATTAGTTGAAATAATCACAACAAAAAAATAACAATAGTACTTATACAAATGTTATATAAAATGTATCTAACCTGGTGGTATAGTTAGTCTATTCACTCGATTTGGCCTAACAACATCTCTTAATATACAACCATCGTGAGCCGAACCCTCCCAACCGGCAAGTACACATGTAAATCTCATATCAAATGTATATGCCACTAAGACATTTTGGGAAGTAAAAAATTTTCTATTGCGGTACTTTCGTTGCTCTTCAATCGGTACCGTGCATAAGAAATGAGTTCCATCTAATGCTCCGACTGCATCCTAATGTTTAATATTTATTTAGTTTATATCCACAAATTATTATAATGTATTATTATGCTATTTACATGACCTTTAAAAATATCTTAAGTAAATCCATTACCTCAAAATAGTGATACCAAACACTTGGGTTCGATTCTTTGTCTTGTGGAGAATTATTTATATTTGCAGGCTTGATTACTCCTTTGTACATACTGATCAGAGCTCTTGTAACAACGTGGAAGTAGTGGCTAACTGTCTCACCGAACGAATAAATTCAAAATTTGTTCGTCTATTTCGATTATCGTGTCCAACTATCAGCAAAAAATAGCTACTTGTTCTTTTACTTTTACACTGCGCCCGTCAACTAGCCCATGCGTACGAAGAATTATGCAAAGCTCTTTGAATGGAGCTCGTTTCAATCGTAACTGTTCCTTACAGTTTTTGTCAGATTCTTTGTAAAAATGCTTTAATATTAGTTTCCTTTCTTCATTTCTATTAACTCGAGGTTGTATGTTCAACGAGTTACGACGTTGTACGTAATCGAGCAATAACATCATCATCATTGTAGCTGCTTTTTTTCTATCTTCTTCAGTAGGCATCTAAGTAAATGCATGTAAACTTAATGAATAAGTGAATGATAGTAAATCAATTTTTATAAAACAAATACATGCTTAAAAGTTGATAAAAATGGTAAAGCTTATACAACAAGAAAGTAATGAATGCAGGCATGTGTAATGCACATCTATGGCAATCCAGGGTCTACATTCATTTAAGAAACTATATCCAAATCATCGCACCAAGGAAATTGAAGCATGTATTGGAAAAGCTGTTAATTTTACTAAGAGCTTACAATGAAATGATGGCTCATGGTCAGTCACTAACTCATTGTTTCCTTGATCATTGCTATTGTTCACACATCACCTACCACTAGAGAATATCTATAACACTTAAATACTAACACTATTGGTTTTTAATTCCATTAAATATGTCATGCAATTTATAGAATTCTAATTACCTGAAGTAAGTATAAGTAAGTAAGTGCTTTTGATTTACGATACACGTCATTGCATATATTGTTTTTTATCTAATTGCAAAGCTAAACACTTTGAAAAAGGTATGGGTCTTGGGGTGTCTGCTTCACCTACGGTACATGGTTTGGAGTGAAGGGGTTGTTGGCTGCCGGTAAGACCTACCATACTAGTTCTAGCATTCGAAGAGCTTGTGACTTCCTACTATCTAAACATGGAAATCGATGGGAAGGAATTGAAGGCCCAAATTTGGGACACGGCGAGGTAGGATAAGTTTTGTACTGTCATTCTGTATACTACAGAGGTGCTATTGGTGCACTTGTTGTTGCGATAGAGCACGGGTTTGGAGTTAATTGTTATTCTTCTTCCTTCTCAAAACCCAAAAAGTTAGGGCAGTCCCTAATTCGAAGACATTAGAGATGGTTGAGGCTTTTCAAAAGCTCCCAACAACATGAATAAGGAAACAAAATATGGAAAGTGCAATCGAAACAATACGATCGAATTAAGAATCATTGAAGCTCAAACAAGAAAGAGAGATTCATACCTGAAGCATCGGAGCGAATGCAGAGGCGAAGATTGGGAGATGAGAGGAGGAGATCCGCATAGGCAAAAGTGAGAATTGAGAGGGGATAGTTGGAGTTTATAAAGGAAGAGATTTGAGAGGAGATTGTTACAGCTAGGGTAGAAGAGTTCTTGTAGAAGGAGGAGTTTCGGTCAATCACGGATTAGTTACACACAAAAATATGGAATTTCCACACCGGACTAAGAGAAAAGAAACGAGAAAAAAAAGGAGGGTGAATTTTTTTTCTATTCGGTTACCAAGTTTATCAAACACCTAATAAAAACGGTTACATAATTTTTCACAATTTTTTTCATTTTCTTTGCTATCAAACACACCGTTAAGAATGAAATGGGGTAAGCCCCCATTTTGTTCATTTTTTTTAATTTATATTTTTTTGTTAGGCAAATTACCTAAATGCCCTTCTAGTAATAACTTGTTTTAAATCTAAACTATAGCCACTTATTCAAATAAATGGTATAGTTTGATTTCATCTATATCGAATTAAATTGACTATGTATTATGAAAATAAGCACACCAAACACAATTAATTATATATATGTTTGAGCACTTCGACTAATCGCAACTCTCAATTGAGTTTTAGACCACTAATGATTTGTGGTTATTAATTAGTCATCTAATTAAAAATACAAGTCGTTATAGTCTTCCCAACTAAAAAAAAATTCCGTCCTCGAAATTAGAAAGAAGTTTCGCCCTTGACTAGATTAAATAGAAACAAATGTTTGAGTGCATATGTATCTACCCCCAAATCTATAGTTTCCTTATCTTTTAATTTGAGTGCTTTTTTGTGGTAGTTGCATGGCCAATCAAGTTTATCTAGTGTCAATCCAAATATTATCTAATCCGTTTGGCTTCCTCTGTGAGATTTTTAAATATTCACTAACTCCAATGTTTCAATATCATTACTTACCAGAGTTTCAAGGCAACTCTCGTAGAGTCTCAAATGGAGCCACACCACTTTAACTCAACCGCTAAAGTCATACTTACATCATGCACATAGGCAAACATTCTTTCATAATACAAACATGAGCCCGACCTCCAGAATCTGAATCAACCATGTAATCTAACTGTCAGACTAAAAAGCCATACTTAGATGTAGTCTGGTGCCCATCAATGACAGTAACTACCACAACTAGGTAGTAAAAGAAAAACTCTGCCACAACTTGGCAATAAATATAATGATCACAATCCGATATAATGGACATTGGTACACCGTCTGACTAACAATCTCGGCTTCATATGTCTAAATTGCTCAGTTGTACTTCGAGTCTATTGGTAGAAGTTGGAAAAAATGCAAGCAAATTTAAGCAACTAGCGTATGATCATCTCTAAGCATTCACCATCATATAATATTCGTAATTTTGCAAGTCAACGATCACGTTAATTTTTTTTTTCACCAGTAAGCGTACATATGCATCTGAACCACATCGAGATTTCGTGAGAATTTTATAATGCACCATCTTAAGGGTTAGTCCTCATATTGTCTCTAATCCTACAGATAATCCACAGACTCTATCTTTGCCCACAACACTAAATTCATTCCTCAACTTTATAGGTGGTGGTCGACTTCTCCATCCTTAGGACTATGAATGAATAGTGTCGCTAAAGTGGAGTTACTCCGGCTTCTGATCCAGCACCACTACTCCAGAGCTTTCGTCAAAGCTAAAGGAATCCATACATGTTTTACTCATTAGTTCTCAAGTAATCTCAACACTCCGCTTCCTTAGAGTCTGCGTTAATCCACTTATATTACAAATCTTCATCCTTTTTTTTTTTACACATTCCTTGATATATTATGTGATTTCACCAATTTTCTCAAACCTTTCTTTCCCGGGTGCTCTTATTCAGATTATCATATAAGGACGTATACGCTGACGAAATTCCTATTATTTCTATAGTATCAAACAATGTCAATTCCCTTATATAAATTATTCTAAGTGGATCCTCTAGAATCACATGCATGAAATTTTCATGAGTTATGGATAACTTGAATCTAACTCCATGTATCTACTTCAAAGACTTGTTATAATATTCCTTTCCTACCACATGCAACTAATATATGCCTTGGAAACTTGAAAAGTTTCAAATTCTTCAATGCGTACCAAGTATGTTTAATTGATTTCTCAAATTGCTAACATCCAACACTACAATTATTAGGAAACTCTAACTCCTTAAGGTACGCAACAAATGAAAAAAAAATCTCGTTTCACTAGTTTAGGTTAGATCATATTAGGGTCAACCCTAACCCAATTTACATCTCATGGTTAAACAATAAAGTAGAACTATTGACACGCTAACTAAGGTATGCATAAATGTTCGCTACACATCCTTCATTCAACAAGATTTTTTTACGTCAATCATCACTTCCATTAGTGCTTGAATTCCTTCTTCACGCTAAAGTGTAGTTTTTTTTTACTGGTATAGTTACATCTTTAAAACAAAGAATTACACGTAGTTTAAGCGTCCTTGAAATTTTTTATCTCACATTTTCATGCCTAGATAGTCATTAAATTGAGAGAATAGTTGTAATTATTTTTTAAGGTTCACTTTAGTCACAAATTCTCAAGATTTGACAACTTGAAATCATCGAACACTACGTTCTCTACTAGTCTTCACTTTTGACTCGATCCTCGTAACTAGTTCCAATTTAATATATTGAAATCTATTATTTCTTTTTCATGTTTCGGTATCTACACGCTTGACTTCTATCGAAATATTTATCATCACCATTAATTTTTTTTTCAATTTCCTTGAATCTCATAAATCTATTGTCTATCTCTTACCATTTACTCATAATGCCTCACGTGAAAACGCAAGAGTGAATACAGCTTTAGAAATAGTTACATAATATATCTATCGATATCATATAATTCATACAATCAAATAGCATATAATAAGATTTACTCAAAAATTCCCCAAGTCTTACTTTCTTTCACTTCCCAACTAAGAATCTAAGTTAGGATCATAGAGTTTCCACACTAAGTTCATTGGTGTTCCTAATTCTGCAAGTTCGTGTACGCGAACTAATCTGGTTGTAGGCTTATCAGAAGCTAAAGTTAAAACCTTAGGCTCTGATACCAACTGTGACGGTCCCAACCCTAAAAATTGGGCACCGCCCGGTACTAGGCAGTAAACCAGTTCGAAGTTAATAAAGGCCTAGTCAATCTCACAAATCGATCTTCCATGCCTAATAGTCCACACAACAAATATATATATATATATATATATACGAAATCATACGCAACGAAATTTAAATGCAGTGAAAACTTGATAACAAATAAATTAAACACACGACGAGTTGTAGATGTGGAAGCTAGTGTGTGGAAACCCCGTACAACATATACAATGTACAAATCATCATAACGAGGAGAAATACATGTATCTCTCAACTCAAATATTCAATTATAAAATAGTATACATGTGATATAGATACATTAAATAACCTACGTATGCAGCACATCAATGTTCTCGAGGTCGAAGATTATGCCTGCAATTTTCACCAAAAGCGAAGACAATACCAGTGAGTAAATCCAGAAAAGGTTCAACAGTAATTCAGATTAAACAATAAATAAGTCTATAAATCATGCAGGAAAGGAAACGAAGCTTAAAAGAACAATAAAGCGCATGATAAATAGACTACAATGGTCAACAATAGAGACCAAGTGACCCGAAAGCAAAGTATAGGCGCCTAAGTGGTCTTGCCACTCTTCATGTGGGCTTAAAGCCACTTAAAACATGTCAGTATCAAATACTGGTACATTGGGACCAAGTCCGGAGACAATTCCAGTGAATAAATCCAGAAGAAGTTCGATAATGATTCAGATTAAACAATAAATAATTCTATAAATCATGCAGGAAAGGAAACGATGCTGAAAAAAATAATAAAACGCATGATAAACAAACTACAATGGTCAACGATAGAGACCAAGTGACCCTGAAGCAAAGGATAGGCGCCTAAATGGTCTTGGCACTCTTCACGTGGGCTTAAAGCCACTTAAAACGTGTCAGTGTCAAATCCTGGTACGTTGGGACCAAGTCCGCTTCAACCGCACCAAATCTATTCGGCATTGTCGGCTCACTTAAGCCGCAGCCTGAGAAAACATTCCAAAGGGAGCCATAGTTGCAGCCGGATGCTCAACCGCAATGGGATCCTTGAAGTCCTGTGAGGAGCCACGACACTTGGCGATGCTCACTCGGAGGATTCAATCTCATCTAGGAGCCACAAGCGCGACTCGAATGCTCAACTCACGAGTAAACAACGACTCAACTCGACCACTTCGACCTAGGTCACTTGGTAGGGAAGTAGAGTCCAACAATAAGTATCCATTTTCATCAAAAAATGCAAGGAAAGGAAAATAATTAATATTGAATTTTTTATTGGTTTACTTCCCATACATTCGCATAAATCGCCACATCGAATCGATGATTCCCATAGCCTAGTTGAGTTATTCTTGCATATCTACAATCATAAATAGTATAACAAAGTTTTTTTATGGACCATTTGCTAAATAGAGGCCTTGCAAAGCTCAAATGAACTAATTCATTAATTAGTGCCATTAAAGATTCAAGTCATTACATAAAGAGCTTAACATATTAAGACAATCTTATATTAGTTTCATTCTTGAACTTAATGAATATAAGTATAGGAAACTCAAATTCATAAAACCTTTGTTCTAGTAATTTAAACCAACTCGACAACTGCAAGTAAAATCCTTCTTAATAAGATCGAAATTTAGAAAAGATAGTTAAAAATTAATATGACTAAATCTTCGTTCTCACCCAATTAAAATAGCTTGCATTGAGCTAACAATTATTGAGGAATAAGGAAAACATTCTTAAAATGATTCAATACACTTTAAACCATCCTTGAAATTCAAAATTACATTGAAGTTTATGAATTGGTTTAAAACTATTAATCTTTGGTTGAAAGCTTGAAGGAAAACATGTGAACATCTTGTTGGGTCATTTTATCAAACACTAAGTATGCTAATCAAAAAGGTTCTAGCCAAACAATTGTGAATCAACCCAAAAATAAATAAATCTCTTCGAAGCTTGGAAATATATGAAATCATGTTTAATTCATCAACAAGGTCTAAATTCCATAATAATTGAGCCGGCTAGAAAAATCAATATTGCATAATGTAAGTCAAAACTTAGGTTTGAGGAGAGTTAGCACTCAACTTAGTCCTCAAATGAGATTTTCTATTTTCAAAATCCATCAAATCTTAGTTCAAATAATTCTCAAGATTCAAAAACTTTAAGAACTTAACCTGATCATCCATAGAAATTTAACCAATTGAGTTTAAGTTATTAATGTTTGCTTAAAAACTTAAAGAAGAGAAATGAAACCTTCTTTGAGGCATTTCATTAAATACTAGGCGGACAAATCAAAAAAGTTTTACCTAAATACATGAATTAGCCTCAACTTTTCCAAATCATCTTGAATGATTTCTCAAAACAATAATTTATAAAAATAGAGTTCAAATTACTAGCAACCACTAAAACCAAGTTTGTTTGACATAAAT
Organism: Stephania yunnanensis; assembly: GCA_039657365.1. Taxonomy (NCBI): domain Eukaryota; kingdom Viridiplantae; phylum Streptophyta; class Magnoliopsida; order Ranunculales; family Menispermaceae; genus Stephania; species Stephania yunnanensis. The sequence goes on along the minus strand of CM077586.1, from coordinate 43,762,878 downwards.
CTAACGACAAAGATGACATTGGAACGATTGTGAACGTAAAACATGATTTGAACAAGTATGAAAATCTCACCTAGCCTTTGATGGAGTCTCAAATCCAAGATTTTGGTTCTCCAAACAAGGATCCTCCCTTTCTTTTCTTTCTTTGTTCCTCATTTCAAGCAACCGTCGCAGCGTTGTCGCTCCACGCTATTCACTGCGCCGCTGCCGCTGCTGGTCATCCGCGTCACAAGCTCCCCGGAGCTGCTGCCCCTCGCCGGCTCGTTGTCCATCCGATCCGTCCGCGCATCAGCTGGCCGTCATCCGCACCTGCCATCCGACCAACCTGCTTGTCCGCTGCTGCTGGAGTCGCGCTGCTCGGCTAGCGTCCGCACCAGCAGCTCCTCCGAGCCGCACCACCGCCTACGTCGCATCCTGGCTGGTGTCGCCTTCGCCGTCTCCGCCATTGCACGAACAAGGGTTTCCCCCCTCCCCTCTTTGTTTCTTTTTTTTAAGAATGTAATGGGGCTTTTTTCCTTGATTAGTACGTTTAGGTGTAAAAACTATCAATCCAACACACCCACCAAAGTATTTACAAATCTAACACACTTCCGGCTACGTCAGCGCCACATCACGCGCCACGTCAAATGTTTGTTTTGGTCGCTGGAAAACGTGACCTTAAGTCACGTTTTCCAGTGGGTGGAAGTCGTGACTTGTAGTCACGACTTCGTTCAAAAAAAAAAAAAAAAAAATTGACTGCCGGCTTGTTTGATCACTTCACTGTAAATTTATTTTGCAATGTGTTTCTTATGCTATATGTAGTATCCTTGCAGCCCCAAGGAGCAAGGCCACATGTGCATCATGTCCACAAGCATGCATTTTCCCTTCCAATTTGCTCTTGTGCTCCCACTCTACTAATTCATGAAATATGATGACAAAGCTATTTATGATTCATGAGAGGAAATCAGTGAGAATCCAAAAAATTTAGTATCTTTGTCATACATATAATAGCATACACAAAGTTTCAATACAAGAGGTTCAACACATCAAGGAAAAATAAGTTAAAACTCACAAAAAATAAAGAACTTGAAAGTTGAATTGATATAAATGATGTAATTGGTAGGTGATCAACTACAAAGGAAAAATGAGTAAGGAGAAAATGTCTTATAACAGTATAGAAAAAGTCCTAGTCTGACCCCAAATAATGACTTCCAGTCCCACACCGTGTTCTCTTGACGACTCGGACATTACGGTTTAAAGCTAGTGGAATATCCGAATGGCCCACATCTGCCGAATTTTGAGCATCTTCTCTTTGAATATCATCATTGTCATGCATTCCGCCATCATGAGTACTTGTACTCCCAGAGAAATTCATCATTACTGGACTCGCATGAAAATGGCGAGAAGATGCAGGTGCCCTATCCAATGGAAAGGATTCCATAGCCTCGAATGTCATGTTGGGAGGAACTGATGGAGTATGTGGAGTCCCAAACTCGTTGAGAGGCACTGATGGAGTATACACTGGAGTATCATGCCTCGAAGGTGTATCGGCATGGGAAGAATGATGAGAAGCTTGAAATGAACTGGGCATATTATGCATCATATAATCTGCGTGTACTGCTGTCAAAGTTGATGCAGCTACATCTCTAATACGTGCAATAGATACATCATCACCCAGTGTCAACTAATAAATTGAAGTAATTCCATGTGCCTACATATGAAATATTTATGAAGTTATATGCGAAAGTACAAGGAGAACAACTATTTGGCAAGGCTTCATGACTGAAAGAAATGAAATTTTACTTACCAAGGCCTCAACAATAGCTCCACGGGGAGACATGAATCGTCGTGTAATGCGACGATACCATATCATATACGGGTTGTAAAAGTCCATTGGCTCCTCTAAGCTTTCATCAGTTGCAATATTGGAGGCACGTTCGTTCCACATGCAGACATAAGCACTATGTTTTGCTCTCCAATCCTTATCCGTCTTCCCTCTCAAGTCGATCTTATGTAGCTGCCTGTTTGTGCTCTGTAAAAGTGGTATCATTTGTCTGAGACCAAATTGTCGCATGACTCTATCCGGATTGTACATTTCGACAACACAGAAGAAAATTAAAGGTGCCCTCGTTCGCCATGTCCATTATCACTGCCTCAGGATACGGTTCCCATATTACTTGTAGTCAATAAAAACAACATGAAATGAATAAAAAACGCATTTTCCATGATGTCGACATAAGCACTACGTGGAGAAGTAATTATGTATATCTCTTACTTCATCGAGTGCTTGCATGTCAATCATTTCTCTGTACTTTGTCAGGACGTGCATTGATGTTCCCGTGGTCTCCAAAGCATGTCTCCACCTGCACAAATGAAAAAAAATCACACAATGCATGGATGTCGGCACATGTAGGAAAAAAGGAAGAAATTGAAATTATTATGTGAGAAAATACTAATTACCTGTGACCAAATGGAGGAGGTGGAAATAATTCTTCGTTTTCTAAGATGTCGTCTCGAAGAACGTTTCCCATTATTGGTGCAAGAAACGGCAACCTATCCCATGTCCATAATTGCAATAAGATGACCGGACTTGCAATCTCTGCTCCATCAATGTCGGCTGCAAGACATAATTGTCCGTATAGGTGAGCCAGAGTTGCACTACCCCAACTGTCCTGCCGCCTCGAAATCCTCCAAAAATTGCAAATATGTGATGTGAACGAGGTTGTTCGACTTGTCTGCAAATAGTGTTCCCCCTGGAAGTTGCAGGATGTATGCTCTCGCATAGCGTTGCACTTCCACATCATTAGCATTGTTTGGGAGGTTTGGAAACCACCTTGAAAGTTGGCGAATTTGAATCCGCCCTCTAGTCCTGTTATTTTCGGGGAAAGGGAATCCGAGTTGTGTCAAACACAAGGCATCGTAATCTTGGTCGACGCGGCCGGTAATTGGTAATCCATCGACCGGCAACCCCAAGATGATTTGTACATCTTGGAGGGTTATAGTCATCTCGCCGACGGGGAAATGGAACGTGTGAGTTTCTGGCCTCCACCTCTCTACAAGGGCAGTTATGAGATGCCAATCAATTGAAATGAAGCCTACTCGCGCATTCCCGTAAAATCCGGCTTCCTGAAGATGCCCAACTATGCGTGGATCCAGTTGGACCAACCGGTGAAGTGCAGCTGAATTACGCCTGATAGTCAATATACCAGGCTCCTATGAAGATATGAGATTTAAGTGAAATTAGTTAAAATGTGGCTATGCAGCTAAAAACGTAGAGAAACATGCGAAAAGAAGTACTACCGGTCTATTCCAAACTCGGGTAGATATATGGAGAGCTTGCATAGTCAAAACCGAGTCATCTATAGGGCCAGGACCCATATCGCGCTTAAACCCAAAATCGTTACCAATGTTTTCATTAATTCCAGCAAGCAATGAAGAAACATGAGAAGTAGCAATACATTACATTCAATAAACAATATGCAAATATGCAATAAAACATTTTTAGATTTGAGTTGAAATACTTTGATCCTTTTCTTCAATTGGATGAATTCTCTGGTGGGTGCCTCTGCTTTTCTCTATTTTATTTGTTAATTCCTCTGTTTTTGAACTTGTGAATTCAATCAAAAAGAGCACTTTATGTTGCAGGTATAGAGTTATCAATTGTGCTTTACATTATATAAGGAAGAATTTAACATATAGTTGCAAATGCAAGCAATGTGAATATAATGCAATGTGACTTCATTTGATCAAAGATCATATAAGAACTTTAAAAAAAAAAAACACCAACAAACAAACAAATTGATATGAAAAGTAATGAAGCCTTTACTGATGAAAGTTCTGAAAAAATTACCGGATGGAATTAACATCAAGTTTTTTAAACAAAAAAAAAAATCACTCCCGGACAGAAATCAGGCAAAAAAAAAAAAAAGACAAAGAAGAAGAAATCATGTCACTTTTCAAATTGAAAGTAAGAGCATGTACCACCAATTCATAAGAAAAAGAGATCAAGTACAAGGAAAATATAGGTCACAAATTGAAAGGGGCACACATGTGTGTGGTTAGGGTTCAAATCAACAATCAATTTTTTTCTTTTCTTCTTTTTCTTTTCTTTAATCAATCCAATAAAATTGATCTAATGAAAGGAAGTCCTAAAATACATCACAGGAACATGTGGGCACAAATTGACGACTCACACTACAATAACCTCAACATACATCACATGTTAAAACACGTATACAAACATACAATGTTACACCATGCACTACTCAATGATTCATTCTTACATCCTCCTCAAACGACGGGGGAGAGACATTACCCCAAGTTTGCTATGTAGAAACGAAAACCAAGAAACTATAAAAGCCTTTGTGAAACAATTCGCAACTTGATCAGAACTGGGAACATGATGAACAAGTAAATGACTACCCAACACATTGTCACTGACGAAATGAAGATCTAACATCAAGTAATTGGCAAAAAAAACTAAAAAACCTAGAACTCACATCAACTAATTGGCAAAAAAAAAAAAAATCGGATAAAAAAACAAAAACAGCCGGATACAATAACAACTACCGGATACAAAAAAAAATTAAACAAGCAACAATACATGAACCACATGAAGCATAAACAAACAAGTTGATCTTACAGAGTTGTATACACAGATTGAGTTGGGGTGGGTTGCGGTTCGGATCTGAAGTTGAAGATGGAGAGGAGATCTGCACCAATGGAGCCAATCTGGTCACCTCGAGTCCGGTGGATTTGAACGAAGCTTGGAGTTCATCCGGAGTAGAAGGAATGCAGGGTGGAGCTGATCTGTTCGTTGGGGGAAGAGTGAGTTGAAGGAAGGAATCGTTGGGGGAGTTGAAGGAAGGAAGGAAGGAAGAAGAGTGCCCTGATCTCTGTTGGTGTTTTGTTGAGTGGAAATCGTGACCTCGGGTCACGATTTCCTTTTAAGTGAAATCGTGACCCGAGGTCACGACTTCTCTCTAGAAAAAACCAATCAGACACCATGCCACTTGCCTCGTGATGTGGCGGTTACGTGGCTAAAAGTGTGTTAGATTTGTAAATAGTTTGGTGGGTGTGTTGGGTTGATAATTTTTACTCCTAATTGTACTAATCAAGGAAAAAAGCCAATGTAATGGTGTAAGCCGCGATTTTGTTCGTCCTTTTTTAATTTATATTTTTTTGTTAGGCAAATTACCTAAATGCCCTTCTACTAATAACTTGTTATAAATTTTAACTAGTCACTTATTCAAATAAATGGTCTAGTTTGACTTCATCTAAATCGAATTAAATTGACTGTGCATTACGAAAATAAGTACACCAAACACAATTAATTATATACATGTGTGAGCACTTCGACAAACCGCAACTCTCAATTGAGTTTTAGATCACTAATGATTTGTGGTTATTAATTAATCATCAAATTAAAAATACGGATCGTTACACAACAAGAGCAATAATTTATCATGTACAAAGAGAAAAATATATACGGAGACTTGATTATAGAATATAATTAAAGAATTTGTAACAAATTATAAAACTAATATGTTAAAATCTACCTTTAAATATTATGTCCAAACCAACTCATAAGCTGTCACTTTTTGTGTTAATGGATCCCAACCAAATAACCCATTTTGAGAGATTACTACCTTTGCTTTCATGTACTCTTTTTTCAATGTCTTCAACCTTGCTTGAGTATTATTACGATTTACTGTTTGTCCTAATAACTTAAAATTTTCATTGCAAACATGAAGATATGCTTTAGGTTTCCATCCATTATCAGCTTTATTTCCCAAGTTATACTCGTCAAGTAAAATAATTATTAACACTTTATCCATGCTTTCACTTCATCGCACTTGGCCTTTGGCATCATTGTTGTTCCAGTCTGCACTCATGCAATCAGGTGATAATTGCTCCATCCCTAAGCACATGAAAACAAAGAGTTATTTTGTTGAAAGCTTAACATATGTTCACACACATATAAACAGGTGAAGTATGATATATAAATAGACAAGTAATAATTAAATCTAACAATTCTAAGAAATAAAAAAAACCAACTATAGTTTATTAAACAAATTAACATGAAGTGAAATCTATTATTTAAAAAAAAAAACTATTCTTGATTTGGTACTCCATTTTTATTCCACATGGACGTCGCCAACATATCTTGTTTAGCAATCCAAACTAGAGATGGTTATATTGTTATATATTCTTCTTCAATAATCAAATATTCATCTTCCTCTTCTTCAAGTACTTCTTCTTCACCTTCACATACATCTTATGGATCAACTTCTAGCAAGAAATTATGTAGCACACAATATGCCAAAATGACTTTAGTTTGAGTTTCGATATCAAAAAATGAGTATTTCTCAAATATGCAAATCGTTTCTTCATAAGCCCAATTGTTCTCTCAACAACATTACGTAATAATGAATGTCTATAATTGAATAATTCTTTTGCGTTTGAAGATGCATGATCAATTTGATCCTTTAGATGGTATCTAGTACCACAATAAGGCGTTAAAAACCTAGGTACATTTGGAAACCCAACATAAGACAAATAATATTTTTCTGCATTCGATTAATTACTAAATGATTAGTTAACTATCGCTTTCTATTTGAATTTTTCAACTAAAAATATTATGGATAAATATATATCAAAACATTTTGTGTTATTTCACATTTCCTATTACAGTATCTTGATTGTTCATCTAATGGAATATTTGCACAAATATATGTTCCATCTATTGCTCCAACAACATTCTATATATTATGAGTAAATATGTTAAAACAATTAAACATCATGCAACTATAATATTATAAAATATTTATATTAATGATATTAAAATTTTACCTCAAAGAAAGAATACCAATTCTTAGTTTTGATTTTGCATTGTGGTGATTTGATTCTAGTTGTTGGCTTCATTTTATCCTTGTACATAGTAATTAGAGCTCCTAAGAACTTGTGAAAATAATGACTAATCATTTGACCTAATCGAATGAAAGTAAATGTAGATCGTCTATTTCGTTGATCATCTCCAACAATTAGTAGGAATGAAGCTACTTGCTCTTTCACTGTAACATGACGTCCTTTAAAAAACCCATATGCACGCAAAGATTTGCAAAGCCTATCAAATGGATCCTACTTCATGCGCAATTGCTCATGACAATATGTGTCAGGTTTTTTATACATCCGCCTTAGGATCAATTTTCTTTCGAAGTCTCGGTTTATATGAGGATGCTTACAGATAGTGCTATCACGTTTAATACGTAGAGCAACATAAATGAGAAGGATCATCATGATCGTAGTTGCTTTCTTTTTACCATTATTGTAGGAATTTCGCACATCTAAAAATGCAAATCATAATCGTTTACATTTATTTAAAGTACGCAAAAATTAAATAGACAAGTAGAAGTCAAATTAAATTATATAACAAGTTTGGCAATGAGATTTTATCAACACATGGCCAAAAAACGTACAAAGGCAATGAGATTTTATCAACGCATGCGCTAATAGAAAATAAAGGCAATGAGATTTTATCAACACATGTACTACTAGAAAATAAATTAATTAGTCACCCACAGACTAGTTGTATACAAAAATAATGAGATTTGACCAAAACATGTACATTGGATTCCATTAACTTGATTGTATCAATACAAATATCATGATGTAGTTGTCTAAAAAGGTGTGTTGTCAAAAAGATGTCATGATGTAGGTGTCTAAATAGAAGGTCAACATAGATATGTGAATGACAACACACATCTTTATCAAAAAACAATGAGATTTGATGAACTATATCTGAAGAAGCACTAACATGAGGGTTACTCTTGTAAAGAACTTCTACATACAAATATATATATACATATGGAGTTCTGCATCCATATCATTAAAAAAAATCTGTGAATGAAAAGCCCAATAATGTAGAATACTAGAAACCACATATCACAAACAATCGCAGATATGTGAATAAAAGGCTAACACTTTACCTGGTGAACGAGAACTCTCCAATCCATGGTTGACATAAGGTTGCAAGAAAGCTCGATGAAGCGTTAATGGAGTTTTTTTTGTTTGAAGATAAGGATGATAAAGTTTGTGTGCAGTGCTATGCACCCATTTGAAGCATGAACGTCTCTTTGTAGAGAGAGAGAGAGAGAGAGAGAGAGTGAATGAGTGAGAGTGAGTGAGTGAGAGTGAGAGAGAGTGAGAGATTGTTTTGTACGAGATCCTTTAAGATCTTCGTGATTTAGCGCCAAATCTTTCATTTTTCAATGGAATATCTGATTTTCTCACCGTAATAGGTGAAAAAAAGAAGAAATGGAAGGAAAATCGACCAACTTGAGAAAATATTCCATCCGAAAATATGGGTTACCAAACACACGAAAAATGTCATTTTTATGATGAAAATCTTGATTTTTCAAGGAAAATGTTCATTTTGCATCTTATTAAACAGACCCTTAAAGTGAAAAAAATCTTAGCAAAGTATTCCCTTTTTGACGAAAATAATTTAAAACATGTTAACTTTATATATTTATCGAATCAATTACTCAATAATTAAATAAAATAAAAATAAGATGTGTGAAGAAGAGAATGATGAAAGAAAAATTGAAATTGAAAACAAGACGTGCGTCTCTGCTGAATTGATTGTGTAACTTGTATTTAACAATTGTTACATAACATCATGTCATTTTTTTTTGGTGCTATGTCATTGTAAATATATACATAAGATTATAAACTACTAAGATAAAGACTTAAAATTTTACTTCTGAAAGAAAAAAAAGATAAAAATTGAAAATTGATACTAATTTGGCTACCCAACTTGATCCACTAATGGAGTATATTGAATTGACAAAATCATAATCTAACTCCACATAATGCAAGTTAGGTGGCGCTCAAAGAGATGGTTCAAGCTTTTATTTTTTATTTTATTTAATTATCAAGTCATTGATCTGATAAAGTTTTTAATTATCAAGTCATTGATCCTATAAAGATTGCATTTTTTAAACTATTTCCATTAAGAAGGGTATACCTAGCTCTACGTTTTTCATTTTAAGAGTTTTAATGACCCATTAATTACTTTAAGGTTTAATCCATCCGAGCACTTCTAGTTTAAAGAGGTTTTAGTACCTTATGCCCCGTAATGATGTGAGAGGCTAACACAAACCTAATTAGGAATTAATATTACACGAGTCCTAATTAATGAATGCACCGAATACAACAATAATTACCATATTGATGGACTAAATTTAAGCCTTGAAACTATGCACAAATTTGGACTAGTAAATATTAATTCGTAACCTCCATAATCTCTCTTGTTGACCCATTTAGGAATTGTCTTTCATTTCAAACAATTCAATAGTCCTTGATATTGAACTTAGCAATGCAAGAACATCATTTATATAACAGCCCAAAAATATTTTATAAGTGGATGATGATGTGTAATATCTATTTATACCAGTAATGATATAATTTATGGATTTTGTCAACGACTTTGCGAGAGTGGCGTACTTTGATATGCGTACAGGTGGGAGAACCGAATAGAGAGTGGTGTGTGAATTTTGATTAATTTCTATGCACATTAATATAATTAAATGATGCTTATATGATTATTTGGACTATAGTGTATAAATCAAAGTACCTAAACTATGTAAATAAACTATAGACCATGGATATACCTCGAGATACATGTTGGAACGAAATCCATGAGATTTGCGTCAAGATTTTTGTTAGTGTATTTGTATGAGTGGAGATGATGGGGTGATTTGGAGATTTTGATTTACATTGGGATGAACAAGAAAAATGAGACGAATGGTTATAAATGATTCTTGTGTATATATAAATAAGTGCATTTTCCATTTCCATACAAACATGGAGATAAAATTATGAAAGAGGGTTGCTAAATTTTGGAGATATGAGAATCAAAATAGGCCTTGAGAGCATCCCCAACAAGCAAGTTCAAGCAATTAGGAGATCAAGCCCTAATTATGCTTTATATCAATCTTTGTGCTTCAAATGGGTTTGAGCTCAATGCATGGTAGGAAATTGTTCATAAACTCAAATGAGGGCCTTCAATTTTGATATTTCAATCGAAATGAGTTCTTAAAATGGTTTTCAAGTTATGAAATTCAAAAAAAAATTGGGTTTTAAGGTTCTATGTGTTCATAAATGTGATGTTAATGTGGTTTACTTTGATAAAATGATCGATGAATTTGATATATTGTGACGTCCTTACTATTTTGGGAGGTGGTTAGACCTTATTAAGGGTGATTTAGGTGATGAAGAAGGATTGGGTGGGATTTGGGGTAAAAAAACTCCAAATTCTGACCTACTAAAATGCAATCTGCAGTGCAGATAGTGCACTAGCTAGACCAGTTAGCGCGCTACTGTTTCCGCAAACAGGACAGCTCGACATGTTTTCGTAAAACGCCCATATCTTACTTGTTTTAACTCAGATTTTGACATTCCGCTTATTGTTGGAAAGCTAAGAAAGAGAGGAACAACTTCAAACCATTAGTTTTAAAAAATCAAGCCATCTTGTTTTTCAAAAATGGTCTGAAAGAAGGGGATTGTTCGTAGGATGGTTTTTTGTTCAAGTGTTGTTGATTGTTTTGGTTCCGATCGGTCTTAACCCTTAATGATAGACTAAAACAAACCTAATACAACTTAAATTGACACCAAGAATGTAGAGAACTAGTGTCGAGTGTCGGATGCGCGATTTGAGGTGCGAGGGAGCTGTGAGCGCATGTAATTGCGTGTTAATTAGATAAGTAAACTAGCAGTGGCCTCTACACTAAATCTCATCAATTGTTTTGTTATCATACTAGGTAATTCATTCTATGTGAACTCTCTTGTCATGTTATCGCCAATGTTGATGCTCTCTTTGTGATTCTCATCCCATATCTCGGCGATCTGCTTTCCTTGCGGATTTATTATCCATAACTTATCTGTATGGTTCATTGTTGATCTTCGTGACTTACGTTTTGAAATGCATGCATTATTTGCGTGTAATGATCCTAAAATTTTTCCCGTGCCACGTGTATTTCAGGGTCGTGCGTGGGACCCACTGGTCGTGATACACAAATTCAAACCTCAGGAGTCGACACCGAGGTATGTTATTTTTGGTTTGATGCTTGTATTAAAAAATTTTATACCGAAGGTTGAACAAATTAATTTATGCATGGCAAAATGGTGCCGAGACGAGCGGAACGCGCGTCGAGTCGCGTGTCGACGTGGGACCGAGGTAGCGGCATATGGGGTACGCTTAGTATATTTGAGAAAAAAACAAATGAATTGAGTGGCTAGCATTAATCCACATATTATAGAAAATAATTAAATATATATATATATATATATATATATGTAAATATATGTGTGTGGATAAGGGGGTAAGTGGATAAGTTTAAAAGAAAGAAAGAAAGAAACGAAACGAAAAAACGTACAGAGGAGAAAAAAAATAGTGGCGAGAGGAAGAAGAAGGAGAAGGGAAGGAGAAAGAAACTAAGCTCGAGGAGGTGGAAGGTGAGTTGATTTCCATTGTTGATTTGGTGTAGTTGTTGTTACAGTCTGTTGTTGTTGTTGTTGGTGGTCGTGGCCATGGAGGATCCGCCTCCATGGCTGACCGATAGAGGAACGGGAGAGATGGCAAGGGGATCTCCCTTGCCATCAAAACCCATTAGGGTTGGAGTTGGGAGCCAACCCCAACACCTCACAAAAAAAAAAAAAAAAATCAGAGCCATTGTTTGCTCTGTGAGGAAGATGACCATGGGAGTCGGGTCGGGTCGACCCGAACCCATGTGGTCGAATGGGTCCCGGCCGACCCGATCCGAAGTTCGGAATCCGGTTGGACCGAGTCGGGTTTGACCCGAACCCACCTCAATATAATATATATATATATATATAATTATATATATATATATATTTAATTATTGAATTAAATTAAACAATTTTTAATATATAAAATAAAAATCCTGAAAAATAGATAAAAATATGGAAAAATTCAGGAAAATTCTAGAAAAATAGGAAAAAAATATATTTGTGACCCAAATCAATAAAACGTCAATATTCCCATAAAAAGTGAAGAATTCGGGAGTCGGTCGAGGCGTTATACTGGAGTTTTACCTCGAATAACATGAAATCAGTAAATTTTTGTCGAACTCAATTTTGACCGATGTCGACCAATTTGGGATGTTAAATGATTAAACTGGAATCTAAATTGATACATTTTCAACTATTAGGATCCTAGAGGAGCTATTACGGGGTTTGGGTGCGTACATCAACACGATGGAAGCCGAATAGCTTAGGAATTGATGTGTGAGGTAAGTAAACCAGCTAAAGAATTATACATTATTTCATTTCTCTCCATTGGCTGTTGTTGTTTACTGTTTTGTGATAGCTTTATTGTTGTTGTTCACTGCTTTGTGATGATAGCTATCGTTGAAATTGTTGTCGATTGCCATTGGCAAGTGAGTCATGGTTACTGTTTATCTGTGATATGAGAGGGTTAAGGCTGGAGGCCTCGTCCTAAACCCGAGGTTTTTTTCCTGGTCGTCCGTCGATATTATCCGGGTCCATGGATGTTTCGTAGTCGTACGGGCTAGGGCTGGGAGGCAGGTGTCTCGTCCTAGATCCGAGCCTGTGGATGTTTCATAGTCGCAAGGGTTAGAGCTGGGAGGCTAGGGTCTCGTCCTAAACCCGAGTCTGCTAAGCTTTTGCCATGACTCAACGACCTTTTGGTCGGGACTCCTTGTTATTTGGCATCATTCATTGATGGATTGTTTACAGTCTTTTATATTCATGTGTTCTTTATTCCTTTCATTCTATTTGCATGAATTTGACTGCTTTGGATATTGTGAAATGTTGTGTATATGTCCTACTGGATTTACTTACCTGGGCTCGTCATTCTTATGTTTGATTAAGTGCAGAGCCGCAGACGAGTAGCAGAGGGAAAGCTCCATATCTAGGTGATCTTTATATATCTTGTATTACTCTCCTCTGATGATACATTTATGTTGGGTTCCACAATTGGGTTGCCTAACTCTCTGATCTTTTTGTTGAGTTATTTAATGTATTAGTTGATTCTGCTAAATAGTAAAACATCGAAAAATACTTATAACTCAACTTAAAACTTTTGAATTTACTGATAATGATGGATTGGAAGGTTGACTAGGCTCTCGTTGACCTTACGAGACTGGCTCAGGGGTCCACGTGAGCTTAGGCCGGGCGGGGCCCAGTTTGTGTGGAACTGGGGCCGTCACAGTTGGTATCAAAGTCATCGTTGGGAAGTGAGGAGAATTACAATGTATCCGATATGGTATATTTGTTGTAATATAATATATATACGATATCGAGGATTCGAGCCTATAGAAAATGCGAGGACGTTTCGCAAAGACGATCGTGAGGCTGTAGGTTCGCGGTTTGCGAGTGCTGATGAGCTGCATATATCGCACGACCCGCAACGATATAACTGTGTTTACTCTTGTGTATCGCGTGAGACGCGATGGAAAAAATAAATAAATAATATTTTTGGAGGTGTCTCGAGATACACAATTTGCGAGATTCGAGACATGCGGTGCCTCGAGATTCATGTCGCATGAATCTCGATGACACATTTACTTTGAAAGTCATAAAGTGAACGTGTTCGAGTGAACGTGTTGAACTCGTAATTTCATGAGGAGATGTTGAGCGCGCCAATTGATACATGAATTGGAATGACGACTCAGGTGAGGCGTTGAAAAGTTTTAGTGGCATCACTCGAAAAAGTGTCACGGTGGTATGAATTTCGGAGCAGCAAATATTCATGACGTCTTGACCACACCAGATCATATGAGGTCGAGCATCGTATCAGTTTCGTTGTTCGGAGAAGCCGATGTCTAGTTGTGAACTTCAGTGGCGTCGATGTGGACGTTAGGGGTGTTATGCACAGAGTGAGAGCGTGGGAGTACGCATTGGAGTACCGGTGTAACGGCCGAAAATTGGACTCGATGTTATGGTGGGACCCACTTGAGTGAGATGCAAATTGCGTGGGAGTACACGCATTGGAATGTGTACTATCTTTAATAGTTCGATCCGCGTTATTTAATAACATTCTCGCGCATCGATATTCATAATATATTATATTATATTATATTATATAAATCATCTTCTTTCTCCTTAAATTGCTCCTTAAAATCCGGAAGTGGGGTGGAAAAAGACAAAAATGGGGTGTATAAATAAGTGGTTTGATTGGAGATGATCGAGAAGAGAGAAAAAGCAGAAAATGAAGATTAGAGCTCGGCGGTGCGGGTTGGCGAGCTCGGCGGTGGCGATCGAGCAGAGGATAGAGACGGCGACGGCAGATCGGAGACGACGCAAGCAAGGGAGCGCGGACGGCAGCTGCAGCGGGTGGCGTGGACGGCTGCAGGCAGCTTCCAGAGGAGAAGGTGAACACATTCACCTGGGCTCCGGGCCCAGAATGGGCCAGATACGTGCATTGCTACAGTAAAAAAAAAAAAAAAAAAAAAAAAAAAAAAAAAAGAGAGAGGGGAAAAAGAGGAAAAATTGGGAAAAATAATGAAAAATCCAGAAAAAATCAGGAAAAATATATAAAAATGGGAAAAATATAAAAATGGCAGTTTTGAGGACATTTGGGACATTGACACCGGTATAATTCGTCATTTTTGAAATAAAATTTTAATTTATAAAGCCTTTATAATCGGGTTGACTAACACCCCAAATTATTTATTACTTTCCGCCGTTTAGTTTTCATGTTTACTCTATTCCCGTTCATGGATCTCATGCATCGAGTGTTGAGAGAGTATTTGGATAGGTTCGTCCCATTGTGTTCATAGATTCGATATTTCATTCTTTTCTTGGATCTACTCTAAGACTTTTTTTGTGACAAATCGCGAGGATCATGGGGTATAGCACCTCGGGATAATTTTCAAAATTTACTAAGTTGGAGAATTAGGTGGTAAGTTCGTCGGCGTCACTTTGAGGGATTATAGAACACCCCAACAAGGTTCATGGATCTCATGCATCGAGTGTTGAGAGAGTATTTGGATAGGTTCGTCTTGTGTTCATAGACGACATTCTTATCTACTCTAAGACTCGCGAGGATCATACCCCGTTAAGGTCAAAGCTGTCATATAGATTGGCCTACCCCGCGGATAGTGACAGAGATCCTGAGTTTCTTGGGGTTGGAAAGCTATTATCGACGTTTTATTCAAGATTTCTCAAAAATTGTGGCACCAATGACACAATTGACGAAGAAAGATATAAATTTTCAGTGGAATGATAGTTGTGAACAAGTTTTCCGGCTTTTAAAGGAAAGATTGACTACCACCCCAGTTCTGGTATTACCTGAGTCAGGAAAGAGTTTTGAAGTGAACACTGATGCTTCTAAGGTCGGGCTAGGTTGTGTATTGATGCAGGACGGTAGAGTGATTGCATACGCGTCCCGACAACTGAAGATTCATGAGAAAAACTATCCTACACATGACTTGGAGCTAGCGGCAGTGATTTTTGCACTGAAGATTTGGCGTCATTATCTTTATGGAGAAAAGTTTGTGTTGTTCATTGACCACAAGAGTTTGAAGTACCTGTTTACTCAGAAGGATCTGAATAGGAGACAGAGGCGTTGGCTTGAGTTCCTCAAGGATTATGACTTCTCTTTGGAGTATCGTCTTGGAAAGGCCAATGTTGTTGCAGACGCGTTAAGCCGCAGAGGGGGAGACTCAGAGAGTACTACTTGCCACATGACACACGAGTATGGTTTACTCGAGGCGGTCGAATTGATGTATTCTGCTGATATTCCGACCGGTACCAAGGTGTTGATTTGTGGGCAGATGAGTACTCAAACAGTGTCGATTCAGAAGGTACTTGAGGGTCAGCAGACAGATGAGCAGTACCAGAGATTTTTGGAGTTTGCTCAAAGTCCGGATCATCCAGATTGGAGTCAGTCGACAGACTCGTGTTTGAGGTTTAGAGGTCGACTATGGATTCCATTAGTGGCTGAGTTACGTAATGAGATACTTGATGAGGCTCACCGCTCACGTTTTGCGGTTCATCCGGGTCATACCAAGATGTACGCTGATGTGTGTTGTCTTTTTTGGTGGCCGAGGATGAAGACCGATGTTTCTGATTATGTTAGAGCGTGTGAAGTATGCCAGCGAGTTAAGGCTGAGCATCGGAGACCGGGTGGGTTATTACAGCCACTTCCCATTCCTCGGCGGAAATGAGAGCATATTGCCATGGATTTCTTTAGTGGGCTTCCTCGATCTCAGCGCGGACATGACAGTATCTGGGTGATAGTGGACAAATTGACGAAGTCTGCGCATTTTTTACCGATCTCTACCACACATCGGGTTGATAGATTAGCGAGTTTGTACGAAAGGGAAATCGTGCGATTACATGGCGCTCCTTTATCGATTGTGTCTGACAGAGGGCCACAGTTTACATCTCAGATTTGACGGAGTATGCAGGCACAGTTTGGTACGCGTTTGGACCTAAGTACAGCTTATCATCCACAAACTGACGGACAGTCAGAGAGATTGATTCAAATTCTCGAGGATATGTTGAGGATGTGTGTGTTAGAGTACGGTGGATCTTAAGAAGAGTATCTTCATTTGTGTGAGTTCACCTACAATAACAATTATCAGGCCAATATTGGTATGGCACATTTTGAAGCACTCTTCGGTAGACCGTGCAGATCTCCATCTTGCTGGGCGGAGCCCAAGGATGTGGCAGTGATTGGGCCTGAGATTGTAGTGGATCACACGGAGAAGATACGACTGATTAGATTAAGACTGAATGGTGTGCAGGAGAGGCAGAAAGAATATTATGACATGTATCATGGCGAGTTAGCATATGATGTCGGAGACTATGTGTATTTGAAAGTTTCTCCGATAAAGGGTCACAAGAGGTTTGGGATTAAAGGAAAGCTTGCGCCGAGGTTCATTGGTCCTTTCAAGGTGAAAAAACGAATAGGCAAGGTTGTGTACGAGCTGGAGTTGCCATATCAGTTGTCTGATATCCACCCTGTATTTCATGTTTCTATGCTTCGACTGTATAGGTCGAAAGAGGGCGAACGACCAATAGTGGATTTGAGCCAGATAGACTTAAGGGAGGACATTACGTATGACGAGCACCCTATTCAAATTCTGGACCGTAAGGTAAAGATTTTGAGAAATAAAGAAATCCCATCAGTCCTCGTCAAATGGCGGTATCACAGAAATGAGGAGCTGACGTGGGAGCTGGAGTCGTACATGCGCGAGTACTTTCCTTATCTCTTCTGAATCTCTGTAAGTCTTTCCTTTATACTTTGTCAATTTCGAGGACGAAATTCTAATTAGTTGGGAAGACTGTAATGATCCTAAAATTTTACCTCGTGCCACGTGTATTTCAGGGTCGTGCGTGGGACCTACTGGTCGTGATACACAAATTCAAACCTCAGGAGTCGACACCGAGGTATGTTATTTTTGGTTTTATGCTTGTATTAAAAAATTTTATACAAAAGGTTGAACAAATTAATTAATGCATGGCAAAATGGTGCCGAGACGAGCGGGAACGCGCCTCGAGTCGCGTGTCGACGTGGGACCGAGGTAGCGGCATATGGGGTACGCTTATTATATTTGAGAAAAAAACAAATGAATTGAGTGGCTAGCATTAATCCACATATTATAGAAAATAATTATATATATATGTGTGTGTGTGTGTGTGTGTGTGTGTGTGTGTGTGTGGATATAGGGGGTAAGTGGATAAGTTTAAAAAAAGAAAGAAATGAAAAAACGCACGAGAGGAGAAAAAAAAACAAAAAACGTGGCGAGAGGAAGAAGAAGGAGAAGGGAAGGAGAAAGAGGAGAGAGACCGGGAGAAAGAGACTAAGCTCGAGGAGGTGGAATGTGAGTTGATTTCCGTTGTTGATTTGGTGTAGTTGTTGTTACAGTCCTTCGTTGTTGTTGTTGGTGGTCGTGGCCATGGAGGATCCGCCTCCATGGCTGACCGAGAGACGCCTCACAAAAAAAAAAAAAAAAAAAAAAAAAAAAAAAAAAAAAACCGGAGCCGCCGTTGACTCTGTGAAGAAGATGACCATGGGAGTCGGGTCGGGTCGACCCGAATCCAGTTGGACCGAGTCGGGTTTGACCCGAACCCACCTCGATATAATATATATATATATATATATATATATATATATATATATATATATTATATATATATAATTATTGAATTAAATTAAACAGTTTTTAATATATAAAATAAAAATCCTGAAAAATAGATAAAAATATGGAAAAATTCAGGAAAATTCCAGAAAAATAGGAAAAATATATTTGTGACCCAAATACAAAAAAAACGTCAATATTCCCATAAAAAGTGAAGAATTCGGGAGTCGGTCAAGGCGTTATACCGAGGTTTTACCTCGAATAACGTGAAATCGGTAAATTTTTGTCGAACTCAATTTTGACCGATGTCGACCAATTTGGGATGTTAAATCATTAAACTGGAATCTAAATTGATACATTTTCAACTGTTAGGATCCTAGAGGAGCTATAACGGGGTTTGGGTGCGTACATCAACGCGACGGAAGTCGGATAGCTTAGGAATTGATGTGTGAGGTAAGTAAACCAGCTAGGGAATTATAAATTATTTCATTTCTCTCCATTGGCTGTTGTTGTTTACTGTTTTGTGATAGCTTTATTGTTGTTGTTCACTGCTTTGTGATGATAGCTATCGTTGAAATTGTTGTCGATTGTCATTGGCATGTGAGTCATGGTTACTGTTTATCTGTGATATGAGAGGGTTAAGGCTGGAGGCAGGGGTCTCGTCCTAAACCCGAGGTTTTTTTCCTGGTCGTCCGTCGATATTATCCGGGTCCATGGATGTTTCATAGTCGTACGGGCTAGGGCTGAGAGGCAGGTGTCTCGTCCTAGATCCGGGTCTGTGGATGTTTCATAGTCGCAAGGGTTATAGTTGGGAGGCTGGGGTCTCGTCCTAAACCTGAGTCTGCTAGGCTTTTGCCGCGACTCAACGACCTATTGGTCGGGACTCCTTGTTATTTGGCATCACTTATTGATGGATTGTTTACACTCTTTTATATCCTCGCGTTCTTTATTCCTTTTGTTCTATTTGCATGAATTTGACTGCTTTAGATATTGTGAAACGTTGTGTATATGTCCTACTGGATTTACTTACCTAGGCTCGTCATTCTTATGTTTGATTGAGTGCAGGCCGCGAACGAGTAGCAGAGGGAAAGCTCCATATCTAGGTGATATTTGTATATCTTGTATTACTCTCCTCTGATGATACATTTATGATCGGTTCCACAATTAGGTTGCCTAACTCCCTGATCTTTTTGTTGAGTTATTTAATGTATTAGTTGCTTCTGTTAAATTGTAAAACATCGAAAAATACTAATAACTCAACTTAAAACTTTTGAATTTACTGATAATGAAGGATTGGAAGGCTAACTAGGCTCTCGTTGACCTTACGAGACTGGTTCGGGGGTCCACGTGAGCTTAGGCCGGGCGGGGCCCAATTTTTGTGGAACTGGGGCCGTCACATTGCGAATCTAAATTCAATTTATTTTCTATGATAACATGCATGGTTCATATTGATTATCTTCGAGATGTAATCTCGTAAGAGCGGATTAGGGCCTAAGTAGTCAGATGGTAGTCACGGTGCGGTACACGAGCTATATGATCATGTGTATCACCATGACTACATGGATTGTAGATTGTGTTAAGTCCGCAGTTTAGGATTGGATAGTCAAGCTAGTAGAGGTGATTGTGTGTTTGCTATAGTTGATGGAACCAATCTAAATTGTTGAGGACTTAGTTAAGTCTACAACTTGCTTTAGAAGTTAGGTTGCGTATTATGTGTTACAACAGGATGGACTTAGACCACTTAGATACCTATATATGTATGATATTGTCACTCGATTCTCTTTGAATTCCTTATTAGCTTATTTATCATGCGAATTCTATTTCTTTTATTTGTGATTACCTGCATGATCTATTGGCTAACCTTTTACTTGATTCTAGAATTAATGTTAAAGACTCCTATGGCCTTACTCATTGGAATTGTCTCCTGTGTAGTGACAATTGCAGGTTCGTCGTCTAGCAAGGGAAATGAGCTAATACTTGGTGACTTCCTCCAACCTTTCCTCAGAGTTGGCTTCCGCTTTTGCCACGCGTAGGTCTTTTTGGTGTAATTGTGTTATATATTTTCTAAAACTAGTTAAATGGGTCGAGTGCACTTCGATACATGTATATTTTCATATTTTGTCACCTTACATATACATGAGATCATAGTTTCTGGATTCCACACCGTAAGTCGTCTCGACTTGTTATTTATTGAGTTATTCAAATTGCTTAAGTTTAGTTCTGCTGCTTTAATTGTAAAACTTGCAAAATGTAATAACTCGACTTTAAAACACTGAATAATTAATAATAATGAAAATGGAGGCTGACTATGCTTGCGTTGACCTTGTGAGGGCTGACTCGGAGTCCATGTAAATCTAGGTCAGACGGGCCTAGTTTGTGGGGACTGGGCTGTCACAACTTACACTATTTGCTAAGGCTTTAATCTCAGCTCCTAAAACATAGAGGCTTTGTTGCTTTAAGCTATCCAAAGACGTTACATAGTTTGCAAGCACGGCGCCGAGTCACGATTGTGTATCGGTGATTGTATGTTTTCGACGCCATGGCTTTGCAAGTGGTCTTTTATTTCAAACAACTCGGTACTTTTTGACATTAAACTTAGCAAGACAAGAGGATTACTTGCATTATTTGCTAAGGCTTCAATATCTGCACCTAAAACAAATAGGTTTTGACCCTTTAGGCTATCCAAGGACGTTACATAGTTTGCAAGCATGACGCCGAGTCACGAGTGCGTATCGGCGATTGCTCATTTTCCACGCCATCACTACAAAAGGATATTGAACATGTCGCTAATCCGATATTTTCTTGTACCGTGTTAGCAACGGAAACCGTCGCTAATTTTTTTAACGACGGTGTGTCACATTTGGCGATGGGAACCCGTCGATAATCCCGTCGCCACATCCGGTCGCTAAATTGCCACATGGTTGCGGTCGAAACTTTTTTTACCATGCCACGTGGACAATTAGCGACGGGACCCGTCGCTAATTGTCAACGTAGTTCATTGGCCGCCACATGGTTTGGGGTTCCCGTCACTAACCCCGTCGCCAAATTGAGGAAAAAACTTTTTAAAACTTTTTTTGCTATTATATATATTATATAATAATTAATATTTATAAATATTTTATATTTATAAAATGCTAAAACTATTATATATAATATAATATAAGATTTAAAAATTTAAAATTTAATATTAGTAATAAAATTAATTTATAAAACTAAATAGCAAAAACTTTATTAAAAATTTTTAAATTTTAAATGAAATTAAATGTAAATATTTAAAATATATAACTATTATATATTTTTTATATAAATGCAAAAACTATTATATATAATATTTAATAATTTTTTGAAATTTTTTAAATTCAGTTAAAATTAAATTTTAAATGAAATGTTTGAAAATAACATTATTTATAAATAATATTTAAATTTAGAAATTATTTATAAATTTTATTAATAATTATTTTTTAAATAATATATTTTAATCTATACTATATAATTTATTCGGAATAACTATACGGACAGAAAATTAAAGGAAATTAAAGTTAATAACTGAAGTCCATCAATCAAAATGAATTAAATATAATAAAAAAAGCTAATTACAAGTATGAAAATATGCAAAACAAGATATGAACAACCTAAGGCTAAACATACAAGGAAGTCAACTCAATCGTCGAGATCATCGTCGGTCTCTGAGTCATCGACTCGTACATCTCTCGGAGGCGCTGGCGCAAATGAAATCCCAAGTCTGTCCATTAGAGTCTGCTCCATGCGACGCAACTGGCATTGGACCTTTCGCAACTGATCTTGGGTTATAGTGTGATCCTGCATAACCCAAAGAATGTGTGTCCGCATCGTCTGGAAGTCCCTCCGCAAAAGCTTGATTGGCTCATTAGGAGAAGAAATAGGCCGAGAAGATCCAGCTCCATCTCCACCTCCAGCTCCTCCAGCTCCTCCAGCTATAGCATGTCTGCGCAGCCTATTCCATATGTCCGTCCTTTGTCGTCGCGCTCAACGACGGACAAATATAGGTCAGTTTCATCTATCGAGGTGTCAGGCTGCGACTATGTCAGCTCAATCCGCCTACGCTGGATCGTCGTCCAAAATAAGAATTTAAAACATTTAGAAGTCATTAATACATGTCATTAATTAACTAAACAAAATTTAAAAGCAAAACTATTTATTTAGGACGATCTTCTCTACTCTTGAATCGAGAAAAGTTACGCCATCATGATCTTTCGTATGAAAATATAGGCATAACTCTAAAGCAGTCGGAGGTCGACCCAACTTCTCCGCTTACAAAACATATATTTAAAAAGGATTAAGTTCGGGACTAAACCCATGTATATTATATATATAAACTTAACATAACATAACTTACCAGCTTCTTTGCGTGCGCATAAATGGATATTTAGCCACCAGTATGCACTGCGATCCCTGTACCGGGTCCCCCTGTCTCAGTTCTCCGATTTTTACTTGCTCGCTCTGACTTCTTCTTAAAATCAAGAGTTGACCGCATCTTCTTATAGTGGTTGAAGATCTCAGCAGATACATGTGCTGGCTTTTTATCTTTCGAGCACATCTTGCTAATAAAATCAGCGTACCGAATGGCAATCTGCCTATTGTATGCCTTTCTAATAGTTGCATCATCCAATGGCTCCCAGTCGAATGACAACTATAGAGAAAAAGTAATAAAATCTTAAATTTATCTATAAACATTTTTCAATTATATATTGTTTGTAAATCTTATGTAAATGAAACAATATTAACTTAAACAACTTTACATTCAATTGATTCCAGTAAATATCTCCCATGTGCTGCGGGACATGCTCCTAAAAATAATCATCCTTATGCGGGGAGTGTTTGTATGCCCTAGTCATCTCCCGGGCAGCTCTATCAGACGGGTGTAATTTTCGTCCACTAAATTAAAAATGAGGTGTTAGACTAAGTTTCTAAGAAATAAGTAAACGTAAAACTTCGTACGTACTTAATATCTTTCATCTTTCACGACCAAGAATATTCGCCCCGAGGGTTGAGTAGCAGTCCTGCTTCGTCTTCGTCTACGTAGGACCGTACCTATAAACGAGCCGCTCGAATGATGTGCCAAAGAACTCGACGACTACTCTACCGGCTGACCCCAAGAGGGCGAGGCACGCAAATCATGATGGAGTGGTGGTGGGACTGTAAGATGGTCATATGTACGATCATGAAGATGCGATGGAGATGCTGATCCCCCTAATGAAAATGTAGGCCCGACAGCTGGCCTAAACATACCACGACCATTAACGGGTGGAGCGGGTAAGGAGGAAAGTAAAGTAGAATACATCTGCATAGAGGTGGGATCATCACCAAAAATAGATGACAAAAACATGAAAGATGTAGATGGATGTGATGGATGCGCGTAATGTGGGGAAAACATTTGATGGAGAAATAAGGTCTGAGGAGAATGGTGGTATGGGTACGGATGAAATGGAGTCTGTGAGAAAGGTGGTATGGGTATGGATGCAGACTCTGCTGACCTTGAGCAGTATGTGCGGATGGAGTAGCATCATCATGAGAACGACGATGTGATCCATCCGATCGTTAATCTCCAGTAGCGTTGGATCGTCCGCTGGATGGACTACCAGATCGTCCACCTGATCGTCTACCGGAGCCTTCACAAAAAATGGGGCATAACTTCTACCTGAAGACATTATTTTATAAAAAATAAAAACTAAATTAGAATTTTGAGTTGGACCTCCAACATACAAAATTTACATAATAAATGAAAAAATATAATTGCTTCAATTACCAACTGATGAACATGATAGTATCATGATTTATCGTCACCGTCCTCATCATTCGATGAAAAATCGAAGTTATCGCTTTCATCGTCTTCTTCGTCGACGTCCGACATGTGTGCCCACTAGGATCAGCTAACGAAGTCGGAATATTGTTTCCAATATCGACATCAGTATCATGCTCAGGTAGCTACTCCTGAAAAACATCTTGTTCTATATGCTCACTGTTAACGTTTTCGACTAATTTTGTTTGTCGATGAATTTGGTTTGAAGTCTGCATGTAACTTGCCAATTGTTCTGTGCATTTCTTATACTTATGTATGAAAGAAAGTACACCTGACTAGCTTGTATGGCTAGTATGAAAGGCTCGTACTTGTTCAATCGCAGATTTTGATGTACATCGATGATTTTTAAGGATCAATGAACTCTTATCCCGACATTGATCGTTGGATCGAACCATTGACACTTAAACAACACAGTACGTAGGAATCCATCGTATTCGATTTCAATCACTTCTTTTAATTACCCGCAAAAGTCATTGTCACATTGAGCATAATTTGTGCCCATAACGCACATCTCGCTACTACGCATATATTTGTTTGAACAATGTGACACGGTCTGAAATTTGTAGCCATTAATAAGATACGTGCGGTATATGGTGCAAAGTCGACTAGGGCCATATAACAACATTTGAAGTGTTGTATCTTGAATAGATGATGAAGCCTACTGCCAAAAATGTTTCATTCATAAACTTCAATTTCAAATAAACAACAAAAAGAAAGAATTATTTTAATATCCACGTACAAATGACTTACGAATTGTTGAAACCAACTTGAGAAATGTTTCTCAAGATGTTCATCGATGGCACTTTGTGTAAAATTCACATGTTTGGAACCCAATTCCGATACGTACATCCTAACAAGAGAATCGAAATATGTAAGGATTGCTATTGAATAAATTTAAGATAATAATTAAGATTAAAGCATACCTAATGAATGGAGTGGCCTCGGGACAATTTAACAACACATAAGAGTGTGCGGTGTTACACTCCTCATCCGTGAGATAACGCTTCTTTGATCTCCTATAGGCCAGACCTGGGTGGGTGAATATTGAGAAGTGGCCATTAAAACTTTGACTTGGTCCAACTCCACTATCGTAATTGCGGGGCGGACGATTGTGCGAGGTGGAAACGTGTTCCTCAAAATAATATGAACAAAATGCGCCTACTTCTTCCACTAAGTAAGCATTGCATATTGAGCCCTCAACCCTTGCCTTATTCCTAACATTATTTTTTAAATGTTTCAAGTACTTACATTTGTAGAAGTAAATTGTTTAAAATGTATATGTTAGAGTGTGATATAAATTGTTTACGAGTCTAGTTGATTACCTCTTGAAATGATACATCTACCGAAATTGTACTGGGTCAGCAAGGACAGCCTCGTACACCAAATGGATAGGGGGAGATGCTCCATTGAGTCGAAAAAACTTGGCGAAAATATCTTTTCCAACGTACGCAATATCTTCGAAATGTTTTCATGCAAAAGTTGAAGATTCTCAACATTAAAATTTCTAGCAGTTAAATCTCTGAAGAAAATATTTAACTCGCTAATTGCAATCCATATGTCATCCTCTATGAGATCTCGAAAAGCAATCGACAGCAATCGTTCCATCAAAATATGACAATCGTGGCTTTTCATCCCAAACATCTTCAACTTCTTAGAATCTATGCAGCGACCGATGTAACCATTAAGGAAGTTTAATTCCTTAATCCACTTACACAACGCTCGTTTTCTTCGTTTGTCTAGCGCATATCGTGCCTTGAGATATTTCTTAGAAATTGGATCATAATGAAGTTCTGGACGATTACAAATCTCTTTTAAGTTTTCCCTAGACTTTGCATTATATTTCTTCTTCCCCGACAAACTCATGATTGTGTTGAAAATATTGTCAAAGACATTTTTTCCAATGTGCATCACGTCTAGGTTGTGCCCGATAAGGTTCGTCTTCCAATAAGGCAAGTCTCACAATATGCTTCATTTTCTCCACCTACTAGTCCTTGAGATTTTTTTATTGATTGCATCTGATCCCAATTCAGTGACTTTCATCAGCCCTAAAGCTTCGGTTTCTCGCAAGATGTCTTAACTTGATTTATAAGCTGGTGGCATCTCAAATACGATTCTATCTCTGCGAAAACTAGACTTGTCTTTCCGCTCCTTCAAATATCCCGACAAGAAACGTCGATGACAGTCGAACTAACTCGCTTTCCCTCCGAACCTTAACTAGAAAGCGTCGGTATCTTCCATGCAATAAGGACAAGCATTCATCTCGTGCGTGCTCCATCCTGACAGCATGTTGTACGTTGGAAAGTTGCTAACAGTTTACATAAGTGCAGCGCACATTTGAAAGTTTTTCTTAGTCGATACGTCGTAGGTATACACACAGTCATACCACAACTCTTGCAATTCTTTCACCAACGGTTGGAGAAACACATCAATTTTTTTCGATGGATTAGTTGGCCCAGGTACGATTACCGTTAAAAACATCACTTCTTTCTTCATACACATCAAGAGAGGCAAGTTGTGCGGTGTTAGAATCACCAGCCACGAGGAGTACAGTTTGTCGATCATTCCGAAAGGTTGAAACCCATCAGTGCATAAGCCAAGTCGAACATTACGAACCTCGAAGCTCAACATAGGGTTCACTTGATTGAAGTGGTTTCATGCCAAAGAGTTGGAGTAATGTTACATATTGCCCTCTTCTCGGACGTGTTATGCGTGCCACCGCATGTGTTTCGCAGTAGCTTTTGAGGCGTACAAACGTTTGAGACGAGGCGCCAAATGGAAGTAAACCATTGTCTTATGCAAGCGTTTGTTAGAGTTAAACCTAAATTCTCCGCAAAATTTACAAGATGTAAGCTTGGAGTCGAGCTCCCAATAAAGCATGCATAAGTTGGGATAATAGTCAATTCGCTCATATGGGAGACCCAAACAGTGCATCAAGCCCTTGCATTTGTAAAAGCTATCTATCAAACAGTTGCCTTCAGGCGACATGTCTTTACATACTTGCGAAATTTCGTCGAATGCTTGCTCCGAAATATGGTGATTCGACTTTATTGTCAATAAATGTGCCATTGCTGAGAGTTTATTCATCTTCTTGCAACCCGGCCAAAGCAGTTGATTTGCCGCGTCAATCATTTCAAAAAAATGCTTGCTTCAGGGTTCGGCTCATTTTCATGATTCCAATCGAAATCGGAGCCCGCAATGTCGTGTATCATATGATGATATGATGTCGGATATTTATCCATTGGATCATCACCTTCATCGTCTTCGTCGCTTACTATTTCTTCCTCCCCATGCGCGGTCCAACGATAGTAATCGGGAACGAATCCATCCCTTACTAGATAAGCTCTACGGTGTTTATATTGTAGTATTTGTCGTTGCTACATTTTCGACAAGGACATCGGATTTTCATTTCGTCCAAGTAAGTGTTGCAGTGTTGCATGTCAAATTTTATAAATTCCTTCACGCCATCTAGAAAATCTAATCTAATGTAACCGCCTTCAATACGGTTGTATATCCAATCTCGAGACACAAACATTTCGAAAGACCTAAACAACCCCAATTGAATACACATACACATCAATCATTATATAAATTTTAGTCGAATGTTAATCGTAATTAGTTGAATCAATTGCATTTGCAAATACTTTGCGTAATATATTTTATATATTTTAGTCGATTGTTTACTGTGATTATTCACATTGGTTGCAATATATGCACATAATTTTGCGTAATTTTGCCTAATTTATAGTTTTTCCTTTGAGATTTTAAATTTTACTTCAATATTTACAGTTTATAATTTTATTGTCTTATTTATATAAATATATATATCTCGTATATCAACATTGTTATATAAATATTATTCGGTTCAACCAATTCTAATTTCCTTATTATAGTTAAATTATTGTTAACTACTTTATATTTATTTATAGTATAATATATTATACTCTTCTATTTTTGTTCGAATCGAAATTTAATTTGTCCAATAAATTTGCACCATTTTATTAAATTTTTATCAGTACAATTTATCGTATTAATAATTAATTTAACTTGTAACTTCAAACTTATTTTAATTTCAACTTAACATAATTTACATATATAGTTATATATGTATAGGAATATCAATTTTCCCTACCTATACTATATATATCTATATATATATATATACTAGTCGATGAGCACGTGCGTTGCACGTAAGGGATATATTATATGTTTTTCTTAAAGTATTGTGTTGGAATAGTAGATAATCTTAGTTGGTGAAAAATTAAAAACATTAATGAAGAGGAAAGAACCATAGAGGAACCGTGAGGAGAGAGAAGGGAAGAGAGAACCGAGTGGAAGAGAGAAACGTGGAGGAGAGAAAAAAAAATCCTCTAAATCTCACTTTATTAGAAAAACACGCATATTAATTTGGACTTATCAATTAAATTACCAATTTATCCTTAATTTTAATTATTTCTATCAATTCATAGGGTCATTGTTGGGACTTTTAGCCAAAAAGGCTTCATGATTAACCGTTTGGAGATTGCTATTATAATAATATATATATATATATATATATATATATATATATATATATATATATATATATATATATCGTATGTAAGCGTTGTTATATAAATATTATTTTGTTCAACTAATTACAAATTTCTTTATTATAGATAAATTGCTTTTAAGTACTCTATATTTATTTATAGTATGATATATTATACCTACTCTTTTATTTTTTTGCCATAATCGAAATTTAATTTCTCCAATGAATTTGTATCGGTTAATTAACTTAATACTTAAATCCTTTTCAACTTAACCTAATTTTTTTTATTATAATTAAATAGATTTTAATTTGATTTTTTTAATTACTGTAAAAAACAATTAAATAATAATTTAATAGACATATTTGAAATTCAACTAATTTAATACTAACACATTAAAAGAAATCATTCAATAAACATCTCAAATAATCAAAAAGATTATTATATTCAAATCACAAGCATGCTTTTATTTGTCATAAAAATCAAGAATTAATCAATATCAACATACACAATTTATTCGAACCTACATTTTAATCAATTTAACAAATTTTATTCACCTAAAAATACATGATATACAAATTTAATTTTCAAAAATTTAATTCCAACATAAAACACAAAATTACAACTTCTTTTTATCAAACTATTACATTTTTTTTAATTTAACATGCATATACCTACAAAATTTATTCCAAATTTTCATCCTAACATAAAATACAAAAAACCCATTTTTTCACAGAAAAATGCTAATTTCCACATAAAATACATATTTCCACAAAATATACAAAATTTCACGAAAAAATATTAGAAATCAACTTAAATAACAAAAAACATAAAAATAAAATAAACAAAAATTTATACATAAATCCCAAATCAAGAACGAAATGGGAGTGTGGTAGCTACGACGAGGCGGACGACCAAGGCGGAGGTGGGGCGGTCTGAGTCAGGCGAGGCGCCGGATGGCGGGTTCGCGCATGGGTTTTAGGGTCCAGTGAGAGGAATAAGCACGAAGAGGGAGAGGGTCGAGCACGGAGAGGGAGAGGGAGAGGGCCGAGCACGGAGGGTCGGGTCGAGTGAGGAAGACGGGCTCAAGTGAACCAGGGAGGGAGAGAAAATGCTTTTTGATCTGAAAATTGACAAATAGCGACAGGGATTCCCATCGCTATTTCCCCACGTGGCTGAGCAAAATAGGGCTTGGGCGGGAGTTTTCCCGCTCAAAAATAGCGACGGGGGTCGTCGCTAACCCCGTCACTATTCTGGTCAAAGGATCAGCGACTGCCCCCAATTGCTTCCTCGTCGCTATTCCCCGTCGCTATTGTAGACGTTTTTTGTAGTGCATGGTTTTGCTGCTTAAAGTCTGAATCCACCGTCCATGACTCCGTCTTGAAAGGAGTTGAGGAGGTAGATGCAATCTGCTAAAGCAAAGTGCACATAACATTTTACTACAAGAAAATGATCTTTTACAATATTTAATAATGTTGTTAAAACTTATGAAATTTTAAATTAAGATTTAATAAAATATTGTATATGACATAAAATAATACGTAATAATATTTGGTAGTATATGCAAGCACGTATACCTATGTGAGAATATATAAAAATGGATGATGCAAGCTTTTACAAACGGAGAATGATAAAACGATACATTTTGGGCGCACACTTTATTTTTTAGCCATTTATGGCTTTTTCTTGTCTCCCAAGGCATGGGATCCACATGTGACAAAACACCATAAATAGCTAAAAAATAAAGTGTGCGCCCCAAGTGTGCGTTCAAAGTGTGTCATTTAATCATTTTCCTTTACAATATTGCATATTAGAGGCACCTGAGCCATGTGGTGTAGTGGTAATGTTGGGGCATGTGCCTTATGTCAACTTACAAACATTGTTTATCTTATAATTTTAGTTAATAGAATTGAGATTTTCATTTGTTGTTTTATTATAAGTGATTGCAGGTTGACCTTATAGTAAGATCTATGAGTATTAGTTGAAATATCATAAATGTCCCTAGTCGATCATTTTACTGGGAACTATAATGATTTAAGACCAATGTGAATCCTGATTGATGGTCATGTGATGATCATGTGTATATGGATATGAATCGAGATCATGAGTACTTGTTAGGGAACAAGGTATTAGATCGACCCGCTATGAGAACACCACATGGATTAAGTCGTAGGTGTTACTCATGATAGGTATATCATTTTGTCATTTGACTTGAGATTACCATAGACTTCAATATTATGAGCATGGTAATTTGACACAGTCAAATATTGTCTTTAACCAGATAATTATAAAGATTGTGATTGGTTACCATTTGAATAATATGTGAAGGTGTAATTAAGATAGAATTTGTGACTCTTGTATAAAGAGAGATATCAATGGATCCCTTGATATGATAAACTGATAATGGCCAAGTTCATGTGAATTGATATGATCAATGTCACTAGGATATTTTAAGTTTACCTAAAGATCGAGACTAGTATGATTGAACATTAAGGGTGACTTTCCATGCCTTATGTTTAGTCAAAGGATATCGCACGACAAAAGGATATGATATATGTTATTCATTATGTTGTATTGATTTTGATATTTATGCTACTTGAATAGTCATAAACGGTCTTTAGCAGTCATAATGTCTTGCTAAAGACTTTATGACTTGTGTACGAAAATTATTTTGGTTTATTGCCAACGTCGCATGAACCTATTGGGTCATACATAAATAATGGCTTTGCGCAATTTCAATTAGTCCAGAGTAATGAATTTTATATGATAAAATTCATGACATAAAAGCTCTTATGATTTGTTATATGATAACTTATTAACAAGGACGTATGTATAATTTGCTTAAACTGCCTAAATACAATAGTTATATTACGAATAAGATTTTAACTGAAGGTTTATCTACGCATATAAATAAAGGGTGAAACCCGTAAACGAAATAAGATTTTCGTTTTCGCAAATTTCGAGTTCTCTGGATTTGAGAGAAAGAAAAACGTTTTCAATCTCTTAGGGCTAGCACTCCAAATTGTGGTTACCATTCGTGTGCAAATTTCTGATAGAGCACGCGTGCTTGAACGTCTTAGAGATCTAACAATCACAGAAGAAAAATTCGGATTAAGGTATTGTTTACTTTTTAAATCTAGTTTAATGGAACATATTTTTGATCCGCCCAATAGATAACGACTCAAATTTAGATAAAAGTCCCGAGTTCGAATCGCAACAATATGATTGCATTAATTGTGATTCAACAAAACAAAGCTCATGATTTTAGACATTGTCGATTAATGGTCTCTTACTCCGTAATTGCATGAACAATGGTTCAGCAATAGACAAGGGAATGGAAAGAAATCGATGGAAAAAAAAAAAAGGAGGTAAGAAATCGATGATGCAAAAAAAAAAAAAAAAAAAAAAAAAAAAAAAAAAAAAAAGCAATTCTCATAAGGTCACACACCCTTTAGCTTTTGACTTGCTTTTCCTTTTGTTTTTGGCTCCTGTTTTGCCACATGCTTTTCATTTCCACATGCTCTCCTTCACATTGGCATTGCTGCACAAAGAAGAAAGGGATAGGATGTTGCACAGAACCATGTTTCCAAGCATGTAATTCACTTTTCAAATACATCTCTGCAAATGCACCCTTATTATATATATTTAATAAAGCACAAAGATTTTGACATTAAGAATGAAATGGAGAGCATTTCAATGCATGTTTGGTAGAGAGACCCAAGCAGAATCTAACCAGACAAGCAAGCAAGGAATTTTAGCTGTATTTCAAAGCAAATAATGACTTTGCAGTCTAAAGTGAACACTTATCTTTATTCGAATAAAGAAGTAAAGGATCTTGAAAAACTAATGGTGTGCAAAAGTAATTAATGGAGAAAGAGTTAATCACTCACTAATGCTTTTGAGTTGAGGAACGTGACTTCTCTTCACTTACTCACCTTCAAGCTCCATGCATTGTGCTTGAAACTTCGTCCATTTCACCCTTTTGTATCTCCTTCCCCATCAAGTCAAATCTGCTGGAATGTTAAAGAGAGAGCGACTCGAAGCTCGAGATATTCCTATCTTTTTCTTTTCCATCTTCCCCACTTAGGATACCTTTGCTTAAGAATATAATCCTAGATTTCTTGCGAGGGACCGCTTTCGTTGTTGTTTCTTGCAACAAGGGAGCAAACCAAAAAGAAAGTAGCATGAAGTTGGTAGTGGAAGTGGTGGATGCCCACGATCTAATGCCAAAAGACGGAGAAGGATCCTCGAGTCCATTTGTCGAAGTCGATTTTGGAAACCAGAGGATTAGAACTCAAACAATTTACAAGAACCTTAATCCTTCATGGAATGAGAAGCTCTTCTTCAACCTTGACGACCCAAATATTCTCGAGCATAACAGCATTGAAGTGTGCATTTACAATGAGAGAAGGCAATTCCCAGGCCGAAACTTTCTTGGAAAGATAAGAATTCGTGGCTCTAACGTAGTTAAAAAGGGAGAAGAAGCATTACAGAGGTTCCAATTGGAGAAGAAGTGGTTCTTCTCATATGTAAAAGGCGAAATTGGCCTAAAGACTTTCATTTCACCTGAAACTGAACCCAAATCTTCTCCTTCTAATACTTCTCCTATTTCAAATACTTCTACTGATGCTACTACTACTTCCACCAAAACTGAGACCACCGCCGATAATCCAGCTATCTCTGATTCTACGCCAGTGTCTTCCGTTGATGACAAGCCCGCTACAGTTCAAGAACCTGCTCCTCCTGCTCTTGCTCCAGATGAAATAGCTGATACTTCTAACATCGAAGAAGACTACACCACGAGTGAAGCTAGCGAAGTTAAAGAGCTGAAAGAGAGTGACAGTTTTGAGGTGCACGAAGAGGTGAAAATCAAGACAACGCAACACGTACAACGGCACCAATTTTACCATCAACCACGAGTATCAGTGGAGAAGAGGCCGCAAGCGGTACCAGTGGTGACAATGCACCAAATCAACCCGCAATCTCCACAGTATCCTCATCATCCCAACAACCACCAAGAAGACTTCAAATTGAAGGACACAAGTCCAGTTCTTGGAGAACGGTGGCCAAATGGAGGAACCCGTGGCGGAGGAGGAATCTCATGGTTCACTGGAGACAAAGTCACAAGCACCTACGACCTCGTGGAACAAATGCACTATCTCTATGCTCGCATTGTCAAAGCGAAGGACCTCCCTACAAACGCCATCAATGGAAGCTGTGACCCTTACGTAGAGGTGAAGCTCGGGAACTACAAAGGCACAACAAGGCACTTTGAGAAGAAGAGCAACCCGGAATGGAATCAAGTCTTTGCATTCTCAAAAGACAGAATTCAATCATCAATGCTTGAGGTGATCATCAAGGAAAAGGAGATGGTTGGCAGGGATGACTATCTAGGCAAGGTTGTATTCGATTTGAACGAAATCCCCACAAGGGTACCTCCAGACAGCCCATTAGCTCCACAATGGTACAGATTAGAGGATCGACGAGGTGAAGGCAAGGTGAGAGGAGAAGTAATGCTTGCAGTGTGGATGGGCACACAAGCAGATGAAGCATTTCCAGAAGCTTGGCACGCGGACGCAGCATCAGTTCATGGCGAAGGCATATTCAACATTCGATCCAAGGTCTATGTTTCTCCCAAACTATGGTACCTCAGAGTGAATGTAATCGAAGCTCAAGACGTGCAACCCAACGACAGAGCTAGAGCTCCAGAGGTTCTCGTAAAAGGGCAAGTGGGAAATCAAATACTCAGAACCAAAGTATGCCCAATTCGCACTGCAAACCCGCTATGGAACGAAGATCTAGTATTCGTTGCAGCAGAGCCATTCGAAGAACATGTAACACTCACAATTGAAGACAGAGTTCATCCTGGTAAAGAAGAAGTCCTGGGTAAGATCACATTACCTCTAAGCCTCTTCGAGAAGCGATTAGACCACCGCCCGGTTCACTCCCGTTGGTTTAACCTCGAGAAATTCGGGTTTGGCATCCTCGAAGGCGACAAGCGAAAAGAGCTCAAGTTCTCAAGCAGAGTTCACCTAAGAGCTTGTCTTGAAGGAGCCTATCATGTCTTAGATGAATCAACAATGTACATTAGTGATCAAAGACCCACTGCAAAGCAACTCTGGAAGAACCCCATTGGCATCTTAGAGGTTGGAATCTTGAGTGCACAAGGTCTGCTCCCAATGAAGGCGAAAGACGGTCGCGGCACCACCGATGCCTACTGTGTGGCAAAGTACGGCCAGAAATGGGTCCGAACAAGAACGATCATCGACAGCTTCAGCCCCAAATGGAATGAGCAGTACACATGGGAGGTCTATGATCCATGCACTGTGATCACATTGGGAGTTTTTGATAACTGTCACTTGGGCACTCATGAAAAACCAAACAGCACAAACCCAGTTAAGGACTCACGTATTGGCAAAGTGAGAATCAGATTATCAACACTAGAGACTTATAGAATCTACACACATTCATACCCTCTACTTGTTCTTCACCCAAATGGAGTGAAAAAAATGGGTGAGCTCCAAC
Organism: Stephania yunnanensis; assembly: GCA_039657365.1. Lineage (NCBI taxonomy): Eukaryota > Viridiplantae > Streptophyta > Magnoliopsida > Ranunculales > Menispermaceae > Stephania > Stephania yunnanensis. The sequence continues at coordinate 43,727,878 of CM077586.1, read as the reverse complement.
TGGCCGTCCGATTCACTTGTTTGTCTCTCGCGAACATGATCTACGTCTATGGCCATCCATTGCTCCCCAAAATGCATTACATTCATCCATTCACAGTGAACCAAATAGACAGTCTGAGATATCAGGCCATGAGCATTGTGGCTGCTAGACTTGCAAGAGCAGAGCCACCATTGAGAAAAGAAGTAGTGGAGTATATGCTTGATGTGGATTCACACATGTGGAGTATGAGGAGAAGCAAAGCGAATTTCTTCAGAATCATGTCTGTCCTTTCGGGATTGTTCTCCGTCACGCGATGGATCGACGAGGTGTGCCACTGGAAGAACCCCATCACAACTGTTCTATTCCATCTTCTCTTCTTGATTCTCATTTGCTACCCAGAACTCATTCTGCCCACTGTTTTCCTCTACATGTTCTTAATTGGGATTTGGAATTACAGGTAGTGATTCAAAAGTTTATCAAACTAGACTTTGTTTTGATCAATATTCAAAATCTGACTGAATGTGTTCATTGTTATGTGCAGGTTCCGGCCAAAGCACCCGCCACACATGGACACGAAGCTGTCATGGGCGGAAACGCTTCACCCCGATGAGCTGGACGAGGAGTTTGACACATTCCCAACGTCCAGGCCGCACGACATAGTGCGAATGAGGTACGACAGGCTGAGGAGCGTAGCGGGGAGGATACAGACAGTGGTGGGCGACATGGCTACGCAGGGGGAAAGAGTGCAGTTAGTAGTGAGCTGGAGAGATCCGAGGGCGACGAGCTTGTTCGTTGTGTTCTGTCTAGGCGCTGCAATTGTGTTGTATGTGACTCCATTTCGAGTTCTGGGTTTGATTGCTGGGTTGTATGTGCTGAGACATCCGAGGTTCAGGAGCAAAATGCCGTCTGTGCCCAGCAATTTCTTCAAGAGACTGCCTGCTCGAACGGACAGCATGCTTTGATTTATCGACATCAACACAGTGGAAGAAAATGAGAGCCTACCTTTTTCAACTAAGTAGTTAATGAGATGAGTCACTAACGCTTGTAAGTCCATGTTTGCATAATTGCGTTGTCAAAAGGCAAATTACGATGCAGTTGTGATGCTAATAGAATTGCCCAATTATCGCCTCTAAAAAGTTTGGTTAGTCATTAGAAACCGGTAGCCATCCTTTAACGCTGAATTTCAACGTTTAGAGAGGTTGTAAAAAATCTAGGGCCAAACACGCGCAACAAACACGTCCTAACTCAAAGCAGTAGCGCCATAGCAGTTCTGGTGAGATGTAGGGAGGTCGTTCGACTCACGCCGTAGCTACAGATTCAGTTACTTTCAAGGAAAAATTCGATGTGCTAACTCAACCTTTAGCGCCCATAAGCAGCAGACTAAAAATGTAAACCTTGAATGAATTTCAACTCAAACACCAGTAATGCACCTAGGTAGCTCATTCGACATATTAATGTCGACATATTAATGTAGTAGAAGTACGTAAATGAATGACCAACAAAAATACCATAAACGCAAAGAAAATCAGAGTTCTCTATTCTAATTACTAAAAGTTTCACAATTATGCAAATAATCGTAGTCTTCTGACAATAAGGGCATCTTAATTTGATAATGTAGTAAGCAGACTCAAACTAGCAAATTGCCGTTCCTACCCAAATGGCAAATACCATTCATTTTCATCAGTTAGGATCTTCACTCAGTAAAACACAATCAACTTCGATGGAGAAAAAGTAAAACCAATTAAGCAAAATTCAATCTGACGTACTACAACGATAATTACTTGAACTCACCGCAGTAATAACACCTAGAAGGGTACAACGTTCATCCCCAAAAAACTCATTTGAAATTTTAAAGTAGAAAAGCAAAAAACCAGTTCTGAAATATTCCTAAACATTTATTAGAAGACAAGCTCATGAGGTTTCATGCCTGCCTTCAAGGAAAATCTTGCAGCCAAGTAAGCCTTCAACTCCGGTACTCCCTCAATGGCCATTATCAACGCTGCATCAACAGATTTCTGGTCATCTTTTTTCTCTTGAGGCAGCACGCTCTTTTCCTAAAATTTTAATCACGAAACAAGAAAATTTAATTCTGGCAAAAATGTGGACGTTAGAGAACTTGCACTAAAAAAAACAATAGCGAACAAATTAACCTCCTTCTCTGCTTCAAAGAACTCTCCCTCAGTTTTCTTCTTCTTCTTAACAGACTCCTTAGTAAAATACTTGTCATCAAACTTCTCACATGTTACTGCAGAAACATCAACTTTGGTGGAGGTTGCGACGACATATGCTTGGTTGACCCGACGGAGAGGAACACCATTAATTTTGAATGGACCTGCAGAAGACATGAGAGTACAACTTAAGCAATAAAACGAATATTTTCCAAGGACCAAAAGGACAGAGCTGAGTATGTTATTTAAGAATATGCAAAACATTAAGAAAAGCAAGTGAGCAACATGAACTCCAATCAACCCTATAAAACCAATATGCTTTCCTACCTAAATTATTTATGCATCGTACTTCATGTTTACAATGAATACATTATTCCACAATTGCTGATCCAATCACTGCAGGGCCTTCAAACATTCAAATCGCCAACCTCATGAAAAACCACATCCAATCACAAAAGCATGGCCAACTTGGTTCCCGCGCACACAAAATCAAATACACAAGCCGTTTGCAAACTAATACAATAAGTGAAAGAACTGTGGCGCGGATCATTGACAGCACAAGATGATGCACCGAAACCATTTTATAATCTAAAAACGGAAAACCAAACTACAAATGGTAGACGTACCCATTCAAGAAAATGTACAGTAATCAATAATGGCGAAGAAAATAAAGCTGACTTAGATGCAAAGGCTACGAAACAAATTGTTTCACTATACATAGTAAATACATTAGAAATACAACTTTGACGCTCATAATTAACATAACACACATTACACATTTAAAACGCATTCCGTTAACAAGCATCTAGCGATCCAGCGAAACATGTAACAAGGACCTAAACAAATTTAAGTGCAAACGTTGAGATAATAACAACAGAAGAAACAGTAATAGGAGATCCAAAAATACAGGTTATGGGATCAGACTGACGTGCAATACATTCAGCAGAGAACAATAAAATTAAATTGAACCTCTGATAAAATGTTTGAATCTCTCGTCATTTCCCAGAGATCACGCCATCAACAAACATAGGCAAATCAAAACAGCCCTAATATGCAATGCAATGAAGATGAACGCTAAACTTATATACAAACATTCTATCAAAAAAAAACCCAAATCAGAACGCAAAACCCTAGATCCAAATCAATTTCACAACTTTATCAACACAATCAACTACTCACCAGTCACAAGCAGCAACCCGGATTGGAGCTGCTTCAGGAACACGACTCTCTTCCCCTTGAACCTCCCGGCGAGAATGATCAAAACAGTTCCAGGAGTGATGCTTGCCCTAATTTCATCAACAAAAAAACCACAAAAACACAACTCAAATCAGCAGATCTGACAAACAAACGAACGTTAACACGAAAGGAAGAACAAGAGATCGATGGAGCACCTAAGCTTGGTGGGTTTGGGCTTGCGCTTGTTGACGAGGGGCTTCTTCACGTCGTCGGCTGGGTAGAACTTGGACGGCTTTTCGACGGGTTCGGACACCTTCGGCTTCGGATCATGGCGAGGGAAGACGCCGCCGTTTTTGGCCTTGATTGCCCACAAACCTCTCTTGTGGTACATCTTCGACCGAGAGTACTTGCCGATACCCCTCACGAGCTCTGGGTTTCTCGAAACCCTAGCAGTCTTCGTCTTCGGCGCCATCGCAGGAGACCTCTCACAGACTCAACAACGCTATTGTGTATAAACCCTAATGTGTATATATAGAGGTTACGAGGTGATTAGGTTACGCATTTGGCACACCGTTGTTTGCTTCTTTGGATTTTGCATCGAGATAATCGTCGAACAGATGTAGAGGACCGCAATGTATGTCACTGTGCATATTTTTGTTTTCTTTTCTTTTTAATAAAAATATATAAGTACATCTTTTTTTCTCAAATAAAATGAAAAATCATCCACCAAAAAAAAAAAAAAACATAGAAACTATTAGACCCCATCCAAACCCCAAACAATATCAGCCCCTAATTTTTATGTCATATTAGTAGCCCGTGTTAAATTAATAAATATACTAACTACTTCTCTAACATTAAAAAAAAAATACTATCTTCCTTAAAAATTAGAAAACTTTTTAATTCACCCTCAAGCTTCTTTGTTGCCGAAGAAACTCTATTTTGAACTGAGCTTAGAGTTTTAAGGAAATGACGTTGGATAAATAGGGTTTCAAAATTATCTCATCCCCCACCATATTTCAACCACTATTTTTATGTTTGTAATGGCCCACTCTAATTAATTTCAATTAACTGACAAATTACAAATTAAGATCATAAGCTCAAACCCACGTGGACGTTGCAGAAAAGTCTAGGGCACGCCTAACGAGGTAGAATTTTTGTGTGTGAGTGTTTATTTATTTTACTATTATTAAATAATTCGAGTCGCGTTATTTGATATTTTATTGGTCGCGTTGTGCGCGTGTAGTGACGAGAGTGTAGAACGTTGCGGTGAGTGCGTAATGCCGGTGTATGAGATAGCTTGAGATTTAGTTGTCACATCACAAATCCCATCACATCACACATCACACATCACATCACCATACCTAAACCCATCCCTCATCATTTCTCTCTTTTTCTCCAAAATAAAAAAAAATAAAAAAATAAAAAAATTTATCCTCATTTAAACACATATAGAGAGAGAGAGAGAGAGAGAGAGAGAGAGAGAGAGAGAGAGAGAGCCAGGAGAAAGAGAGTGAGAGAGAGGTGGCCAAGAGAGAGAGAAGGGGAGGTGAAGGAAGCTCTGGCGAGGAGTGAGACGGGAGGCTGCGGATGGCGGACGGCGAGCAGTCAAGGTGGTGAGGCAACAGCGCGGACGATAGTTCCAACAGCGGCGAGGTGGCTTGGCAGCGGCGGCGGCGAGGCAGTTGTGGCAGCAGCGGCGGTGAGGTGGCAGCGGCAGTGGGGCGATGGCGCGTTGCCAGAACAATCAATCCCCGACGAAACGCAACGACAGAGGACTAAGAGACTATAGTCGTATATCGAGCGCATATCTCGAAGCGTGAGCGGGATATTTTGGAGAGACAATTGCGATTGCTTGAGGTAAGCACGCCCACAAGAAAATTAGTTAAAGTTCATTTATGACACTTACTTTATTTCGCATTCCAATGATTTCATTGTGTTATTTATTGATGTTCATTCATTGTTCATCCACTCCCACGTGTGTGTATGTGTGTTTGTCGACGGGGTCGGGCATGGCACAGACTCATATCCCAGGGCTAGCTACCCCGCGTTGTTCGAGTAATTGGTCATGTTAAGGCTATGTGATGATTATTCTTTGCGAGACCCGTAGGGTAAGAGATGATTGATGAAAACCTAAGTCTACATCATGGGTTCCTCTCGAGAGATGTTTGGATGGGGTTCTACCGTTCATGGGTTCCTCTCATTCGACCGTGAGATGTTTGGCGAGGTGGTCGTCATGGGTTCCTCTCGATTTAGCTAAGAAGATTCTCGGATGTCGACCAAGGTTCTCTGTCAGGCTGCACTCGTGTCCAAATTTGACTTCTCTACGACTTATTTTCATGCGATTACTTTATTCTCGTTCCTTATTTAAATTGCATGAATTGTAGCCGTTTTATTGGATTTCGTAAATATTAGCTAACGTTCTCTGGGATTTACTCACATGGGATTTGTCATTATTTTTTGTGACAAATCGCATATCCAACGACGAGCCGGGGCAAGGGAGTCTTAGGCGACTACGTCTGAGTTAGGAGAACCCCATCAATTTTATTTTTTTTGCATAAGTGTTTGTATGTATCTATTTACTGCTTTTATGAAATTTTTGGGAGGACTTGTATACCTGATACATGTATATGCTCACATTTTATACTTTTGTCGCTCTTCGATGTACATGGTATCTAATACCGGGTTTCCACATTTTAGGGTTATTTATACAATACAAACATTTCATCTCTACGGTGTTTGCATGCTTCAAAGACTTCCGCTTTGATGTTTAATTTATATTAATTTAATAAATCGTGAATTACTTAACTTTAGTCAATTTAATGTAAATATTCATAAAAATGTCCATAAATACTAAGTTAAGGCGAATAAGATACGTATAAAGATTTAGGTTGCAAGCAGTTAAAAATAAGTGTGCGGTGACATGGCATGCTTGATGACGTGTCTGGCGACTTGGTGGTACCCAGTTTGCCTTAGAGTTTGGGGCCGTCACAATGTCATATGAGTAGCCCTCGCTAAATTGGTAAATATACTAACTACATTCCTTAAAAATTAGTAAAGTTTCTAATACATCCTCAAGCTTATTTGTAGTTGAGCAAATTCTACTATTAACCAAGCTCAAAATTGCAAGAAAATATTGTTGGCCAAATAGGGTTTTAAAATTGTCCCATTTTATGATTTTAGTTTATGTATTAGAATCCTTTGTATCGTTTCCTACTATTTAGCAACATGACTCATCAATTGACAAGAGGCTATATAAACCTTAGTTCTTTTGGCATTTTTAGGACACTTAAGGCTTTTTTTATCTTATTTAACCATTTGTCGACTTCCTTTACATTAGGCCCCGCCATATGTAATTGGACTTAATTGTATAAAGCCTCGGATTATGGTAATTGAGATTGAAGCTTCATTCATTAAGCCTACATGCGCGCCTATACAATTCTCAAAACCAACCCATGTGCAACAACAATAAAGCCTTAATTTTAAGATGTTTGAGGTCGAGTATATGGATCAAACTCTTCCATTGAGCTTTGATTTAAGCTTTCTTTGACAGAACTAGCTGATAATTTAGCCGAAAGTTAGTAATCAACTGATAATTGAAAGTTGATAATCTAGTTGATCTATTAAAACCGTTTGGAAAAACTTACTGAATGAGTAGCTGATTAATGTAAAATTGTATAAAAGACACATTTATATCATTTGAGTTTTTAACACCAAGCCCAACCCATATATATATATATGCATATATATTGTTAAAAATATAATAATAAACAAATTATTTATTTCATAAAACTTTTTTTTTCAACACCATTTGCATTTCTATTTATTTATTTATATACAATTATTGACAAAAAAAAGGATGTAGCTTAAATATTAAGGTATCTACAAGGTCCACATTAGATAGGTTCAAATTCAACCGACACTATTATTTATTTTAAAGTTCTTTCTTATTAGCTTATATTCAGACTAGGTTAGACATGAATTTTAGATGGTGGCGTAGGTCGAACCCAATTTAAAACAAACCAAACAAGACATAGATTAGGGTGGGCTTTTCTTTGAAAAAGGCTACTTATATTCGATTCTTTATTCACAGGTTTGGGTTGGAGAGATCGTAGGCCCATGAACAGGTCTAATTAAGGGTAAAGTTTGGCTTGGTGCAAGCACTACAGGACGATCTCCTAGTAAAATGGTGGATTATTGTTGACTCACATAACGTAAGAGGCTTTAAAAGGTTGATCTATGTTTGGCTCCTAATTTTATTCTAGAGGTTCAATAGGTTTTCAATCATTAGGAACTTTCTCTTGGAGCCCAATGTTCATAGGTCTCATTGGCAAGGTTTATGTTGTTTATTTGGGCAACATAAATAAAACGAAGGTCGCCTTAGTATGATAAAAAAAGTTCAACTAAACAAAATCATAGTTATGTCATAACAACCCCTATTATAAGTTCACCCCACCTATTTTGTAAAAAAATAAATAGATAAGTTTGCAATCTTTCTAAATTACCCACCCCGTGTCTTCCCCACCCACATCTCGCATTAATAATTTGTTTCTCATTCTCATCGTCTTTACTTTCACTACATCAACGTCGGGTTTGTCACTACCACTACCATCTTGCCCTTTTTCACTGTGATATTGCCTCTATGATCTTCGAAGAGTCGTTGTTGAATTTGCGGGTACCAACCCAAGCATTGAGGTAATTTAAAAAAATAGCATAATTTTTTAGGATGAGAATTATAATGGTTCAAATCACTAATAGTGTATTTGTCCTTAATTGAAGGTTCTTGACCTGTATGTGGCCCAACAGCGAGTACACAGACCGATACTCGACACGGGGCCGAAATGTATTCTATTTTTGAGTGGTATATGTCTAGTGTGTGTTTATGTGTAGATTATTAAATCATTATCGTACACTATCTATACCCTTCGAGATGCGAGTGGGGACATGCCTCGAGTTGCATGCATGTGTGGGAATCGAGTAAAGAGTGATGTGTAAATTTGAATACACATAATAATATTAAATTTTGTGTATTAGATTATTTGTTCTAAGGTTTATAAACTCAATAAATCAAAGTACCCAAGTTATGCAAATAAAAGATAGACCATGGATGTGTCTTGAGAGACGTGTTGAAAGGAAAACCATGAGATTTTTGTTAAGATTGGTGTTAGTGAGGTTATGTAAGTGGAGTTGTTGGAGTGAATTGAAGCCTTGGTTTTCATCTAGATGAACTACTAGAAATAGATGAAGGGTTAGAAATGAGTCATGGATTCATATATTAGACTTGATTCATCATTTATATGGGAATCAAAGGAGATGTTTTGAGGTAGGGTTGCTAGAACTCATAAGAATTTGAGGAAGAGAAAGACCAACAAAGCATCTAGGAGGAATAATTAGGTGCTTTAGATCAACACACACAACTTAGGTAAAAAGCTTAAGTTGCTATTATTTTGTAATTCTTGAAATTCAGTGGGTAATTGAAATTGAATTTGTAAACTAATTTTAGATTTAGATTCTTCATGAAATTTCACTCAATCTACTATATTGAATTTCTATTTTTGGGTGAGGAATGAACTTTCGTGAGTTTTTGAAGTTAATGAGGTTCTTGATGTAACGACCTAAATTAATTAAACTGGGATTTACATTATCTCGGGAATTAACGGTCGTAATTCGCGCGTTACGTAGGAAAATTGGGTTAACTCGGATACGAGAATTGAGGGAATATGTTATTTATGGATGATGGTTGATTAGGTGTGATGTTTAAAACATTATATTATTGTAACATCGCATGTGTGTACATTGTTATCGGGCGAGTTGGTGTAACAGATATTCGTTTCTTAATGCGTATCAACGTAGGTATCGGGTATGCGAACTATAGGTACCTTAGAAAACTCGACTAATTTACGTTAAGATGACTAATTGATCAAACAAAATAGATAATGTAACCATATGCTAAGTTGTTTAAATTAGAAAAAATAAGCTATAATGTACATCGAAATGCGTGTCGCGACGCGGAGCATCGGGTGTCGAGGGTTATAGGGATAACAAATTTATCAATTTTGGTGAATAAAAATAATAACCATATATATTACAACGGGCCTAAGCTAATGTAATTAGATCAAATAAGAAAGACCTATAGTTTGGTTAATTAATTTGAAACCATAAGATTGATTTAGAGATACGTATTGACATATCTAGAAACAAAGTGAGTATCAATTTTGTGTCACTAGGAGGGAGTTAGTGGGATAAGTGGAAAAAAGATAGGCCATTAGAAAAATCTCGGGATACATAAATACATAAAAATCAAAGGCTAGGAATCAATCTTACCTTGATATAAAAGAATGAGTTGATCAAGCACATGCAAACCAAACCATCTTCGTCTCTAAAGTTGTTAGAGAAGAAGGAAGTTTTGCTGAGTTGAAGAAATCAGTAGTATTATTAAGGAATTGATCAAACTAGACAGTGTATCAACTAGGTAACATTATTACACTAGCAACTTAGCTAAATTTGGGTGTTTTTATGTAAATACTAAATTGAGGAGTAGGTCACTGGTTTTTGATGAACTTGTGATGAAATACAAGTATGGTAACCAATTCTATGGAGTTTATAAATTGATTTGGATGGCAATTGGAGTTTTAATGAAAATTGGAAAATTAGTTTATGCATGATTTAATGATTTTGATCCAATTGGTGTTGTTTCTGTTATATGGATGATGTTTTGGAGTCACCATGGAGTGGAGAATGTATTTGTGGGGTTTAGTTAGCTAATTCGAGAATTGGGGACATAATTCTCGAGTTGAGAATTCTATCACAGAGCGCAGTTAGCGCGCTAGACAGATCCATCAGAGCGCTAATGACATATGAAAATTGAATTTAAAAGGCTAATTTTGGGATTTTCAATTTAATACATATCTAAACACTTGTAACCATCTTAAAATCATAAAATTGGTCTTTAGGAACTTAGGAGATCGTAGCTCGGTATCGAGGAGCTAGTCAGGTCGAATTCAGGAGTCTAGGGAAGTCAGAGAGCGTATTGAGGTTTGTAAAACCCACAGAAATGTCACTTGAATATTTATTGCTTTCATTACTATTTTATTCTATTTTGTTCAGTGTATTCTTGATTCTATTACTTATTTACTTCGATTATCTATGTTTGTGTCACTGTTTGAACGGTTGGTTGAGTTTACTCCTGTCGGATTTTCCGTTGTGTGTCTATGGCACGCTAGACCATAACATGCTTATCAGGAGTCCTCGGTGCATAACGACCCGAGCTACTTTTTTGATACATATATCAGTGTGTTGTGGGTCTACAACAACCTCCAAGAGGACTGGGTATTAGGCTAGTTAGGTGCGCCCACTAGTGGGATCCTGGGAGGGTATCCGAAGTATGGTCTAGTCTGACTGGAATAGGCATATACATTTGCACTTTATTGTTATTTACTCATGCGATGATCCATTTTACAACTGCCTGTTTAAATTTCACATATTTATTTATTAGTATTTATTGGATTTCCTTTACTTCATCATATAAATGCTCAGTGAATTTCTTTGGGATTTTACTTAGTTGACTCGTCATCTATTTTGTTGTGATTGCTAAGTGCAGATCCTTCTACAAGTAAGGGTAAGGAGATTCTTGGCGACTATCTTTTAGCTCGCCCACTATTTAGCACACTACTCGTAGGTGTTTCTTTTGGTATATTTCTATATTTTGGATTTATGGGAGACTGGTGAGACATGTATACTTGTATATATTTAATTTTGTCGTCTTATATATACAATGTGCTATATTATGGGTTTTCCACATTAGGACTGATGCTCTAAAAAACCTAAGAGTTAATGAAAATATATGCTTATGTTACTTAAAGATTTCCACTGTAAAATACAGATTATCTACTTGCAACTCTATAAAATAAGAACCACTAGCATAGCTAGAACTTGAATAATCTACATATAGTTAAATTTATGGTATTCATAGAATTAAGAAAAATATGAATAACATATTAACTAAACTAATATCACATGTGGACAAGAATATCGGGACATGAGATGGACAGGCAGGTGTTGGACACGTGTAGCTAGGCTACCGAGAGCGGATAACAAAAAAGATGACACCCCGGGGCAGCCTTGGGGTGCGGTGCTATCACACTTGAAAATAAAAGCTGAAATTTGCATGTTTTCATTCTAAACCAATCTATGTAATTTGGTCAAAACTTTTTCATTTTAAACCCAAATTGACTCATTTTGGTGGCATTGAAAAGCTTAGCCATAATGCTAAAACTTTGATCTCACGGTCCATTTGAAGATTTGGACTCCTTCCTATTCGAAAATGCTCCACAACTTTGGTGATGAATATGAGATTTTTGGGTTTCACAGTTTTAATAATGTTCAGATGTTTTGAGCATAACTCTCTCATTTCTTATTGGATTGAACTCATCTTTTAGTATGGTGTTCTGGGGTATGTTTGTAGGCTTCAGTAAAATATCCATACCTCCCTCATTTCTTAATGAAATTGCAGAAACCTTATAGTTTCGAAAAGCTAAGACATAGCTCTAAAACTTCTCTTTGGACTACAATACATAATTTTAATGTTTTGGTAATTGAAATTGTAACGACCCGAAAATTGATTTGTGCCACGTGTCAAGTCAAGGTCGTATATTGGACCCACTCGTCGAAATACGTATATCCGAATCCAATTTGAAAGATAATGCTAACTATGCGAGGAATTCGGTGAGCCGTCACACGAACGGAGACATGCCTCGAGTCGTGTGCCGACGTGGGATATGCCTCGTGATGCGTGTAGCATGAGTATCAAGATTTTGAAATGAGGCAAGTTGGTGCTTCGAGATGCGCGTTGTACGAATCTCGAGAACACTTTGATTTAAAATTAAAAATGATAAGGATCAGGAGAAAATAAATAATATATATATATTATAATTATATAAAGAAGAAGATAAGATTGAGAAAAAAAAAAGTGATCAGAAAGAAAAAAAAAACGAGAAACCAGAGAGGAAGAAAAAACGATCGGGAGAGAAGAGGAGAGGAGGAGGCTGCGGATGGCGGACCACAAGGCGGCGATCGGACGGCTTCCGACGCGGCGCGGCGCGGCGCAGCGCAGCGGCAAGTCCGACCGGCGAGCAGTCGCTGGGTGGCGGTGATCGCGCGCAGCAGCAGCGATAACGCGAGCAACGCAGCGGGCCAGCAGTGCAGGCGGCGCTCGGCGGCGGCGGCGGCGGCGGCGGCAAGGCGCGGTGGCGCGAGGCAGCGACGCCGACGAGAAGGCAGCGGGTCGGATCGACAGCGCACAGCAGCGCGACAAGTGGTGGCGAGCGCGGCGACGCGACGCGGCTTGAAGGTCGGCAGCGGCGCGACGATTTTGGTGGCGCCCGCGAGGGGCTGGCGGTCGGCAGCGGCGGCGCAGGCGAGGCAGCGGCGACGCGGTGAACAGAGCGGTGGCGCGTTATCGACCGGTCGGTTGCGCGATCGCGACGACGCGATGAAGGTGAGGTTTATTCACCTAATTTGAGTTATGATCTGAATGATTTTCAGTAAAATAGGCTTAAAAAGTCTAAATGGACACCAGGGACTAGGAGTCGGGTGTCGGGTGCGTAAATCAAGACGCGAGAGAGACATTTTGAGATTCGCGATTTTTCGAGGTTAGCAAACCAGTTAGGGACTTATACGGTATTTCATTTCTCTCCATTGACTGTTGTTGTTTATTATTATGTGATAGCTTTATTGTTGTTCACTGCTTTGTGATGATAGCTATCGTTGAATCTGTTGTCGATTGAGGGGGTCCATTAGCAAGTGAGTCATGGTTACTGTTTATATGCGATATGAGAGGGTTAGGACTGGAGGCAGGGGTCTCGTCCTGATCATGGTCGTCCGTTGATTTATCCGGGTCCATGTATGTTTCATAGTCGTACGGGCTAGGGCTGGGAGGCAGGGGTCTCGTCCTAAAGCCGGGTCTATGGATACCTCATAGTCGCAAGGGTTAGGGCTGAGAGGCTGGGGTCTCGTCCTAAATCCGAGTCTGCTGGGCTTTTGCCGCGACTCAACGACCTTTTGGTTGTGACTCCTTGTTATTTGGCATCACTCATCGATGGATTGGTTACAATCTTTTATATTCATGAGTTCTTGATTCATTTCATTCTATTTGTATGAATTTGACTGCTTTGGATATCGTGAACTGTTGTTTTTGGATATTGCGAAATGTTGTGTATATGTCCTACTAGATTTACTTACCTGGGCTCGTCATTTTTATTTTGACGGAGTGCAGAGCCGCAGACAAGTAGTAGAGGAAAGGCTTCATAGCTAGGTGATTTTTTGTATATTTTGTATTTACTCTCCTCTGATGATATTTACTGGGTTCCACAATTAGGTTGCCTAACTCCCTGATTTGTTTGTTGAGTTATTGAATGTGTTAGATGCTTCCGCTAAAATTGTAAATCTAAAAAAATATTAATAACTCAACTGTAAAATGTTAAATGTATTGATAATGATGGATTCGAAGGCTGACTAGGCTCTCGTTGACCTTGCGAGACTGACTCGAGGGTCCACGTGGGCTCAGGCCGGGCGGAGCCCGATTTGTGAAAAATTGGGGCCGTCATAGTTGGTATCAGAGCCGATGTTTTAAGGAATTCGACTCTTGAAATTAAGACACAAAACAAGTGGAAGTTAGGAATGGTTGAACTTAGAGTGTGATCCCTATGATCGACTTGAGTCTTCGTTGGGAAGTGAGGAAAGTTGGAAAATGGAAAATGGCAAATGGAAAATGTTTTTGTCTCATAGACGTTTCGAGGTGGGCTGGTACCCTTGGCGTATATGTGGACCATAGATGGATTGATTCGAGGAATCGTGACTATGGAAATGATATTGTCAAGTTCCGACTACTATCCATCGTACTTGATAAAACGAACGAGTTGGGTTGAGACTCACTCGATGAGAGAGACTGATTTACATTATGGCGGATATACAGCGGATATACGTATGTTAGTCACGGTGGATCATGAAATTAAATGTTTGTTTGTATTCATTTGTATTCCAATATATGTTACGAGGATGTTGCCCTGACATATATTGACGGGAGGAGACAGATGGTGTGTTCTCTGCTTGGAGGTCGCGGAGAAGCCCAACTCGTCACGGAGGAGCCCAGCTTGTCGCGGAGGAGCCCAGCCCTACAGAGTAAGATGGGGGTATGGCCTTGGGCGAGTATGGCCTTGGGCGGGTATGACCTTGGGTCTTTATTCATAAAACACCATTGTCTCATGAGACTTGCTTCAATTTCGAGGACGAAATTCTCATTCGTAGGGAAGACTGTAACGACCCAAAAATTTGACTTGTGCCACGTGTAAAGTCAAGGTCGTATGTTGGACCCACTCGTCGAAATACGTATATCCGAATCCAATTTGAAAGATAATGCTAACTATGCGAGGAATTCGGTGAGCCGTCACACGAACAGGGACGTGTCTCGAGTCGCGTGCCGACGTGGGATATGCCTCGTGATGCGTGTAGCATGAGTATCAAGATTTTGAAATGAGGCAAGTTGGTGCTTCGAGATGCGCATTGCACGAATCTCGAGAACACTTTGATTTGAAATTAAAAAGGATAAGGATCAGGAGAAAAGAAATAATATATATATATATATATATTATAATTATATAAAGAAGAAGATAAGATTGAGAAAAAAAGTGATCAGAAAGAAAAAAAAAACGAGAAACCAGAGAGAAAGAAAGAGACAATCGGGGGAGAAGAGGAGAGGAGGAGGCTGCGGATGGCAGACCACCAGGCGGCAATCGGACGACTTCCGGCGCGGCGCAGCGGCAAGTCCGACCGGCGAGCAGTCGTGGGGTGGCGGTGATCGCGCGCAGCAGCAGCGACAACGCGAGCAACGCAGTGGGCCAGTAGCGCAGGCGGCGCTCGGCGGCGGCGACGGCAAGGCGCGGTGGCGCGAGGCAGCGACGCAGACGAGCAGGCAGCGGGTCGGATCAACAGCGCACAGCAGCGCGACAAGTGGTGGCGAGCGCGGTGATGCGACGCGGCTTGAAGGTCGGCAGAGGCGCGGCGATTTTGGCGGCGCCGGCGAGGGGCCGGCGGCCGACAGCGGCGGCGCTGGCGAGGCAGCGGCGACGCGGTGAACGGCGCGGTGGCTTGTTATCGACCGGTCGGATCCGCGATCGCGACGACGCGATGAGGTGAGGTTTATTCACCTAATTTGAGTTATGATCCGAATGATTTTCAGTAAAATATGGGCTTAAAAAGTCTAAATCGACACCAGGGACTAGGAGTCGGGTGTCGGGTGCGTAAATCGAGACGCGAGCGAGACATTTTGAGATTCGCGATTTTTCGAGGTAAGTAAACTAGTTAGGGACTTATACAGTATTTCATTTCTCTCCATTGACTGTTGTTGTTTATTGTTATGTGATAGCTTTATTGTTGTTCACTGCTTTGTGATAATAGCTATCGTTGAATCTGTTGTCGATTGAGGGGGTCCTTTAGCAAGTGAGTCGTGGTTACTGTTTATATGCGATATGAGAGGGTTAGGACTGGAGGCAGGGGTCTCGTCTTGATCATGGTCGTCCGTTGATTTATCCGGGTCCATGTATGTTTCATAGTCGTACGGGCTAGGGCTGGGAGGCAGGGGTCTCGTCTTAGAGCCGGGTCTATGGATGCCTCATAGTCGCAAGGGTTAGGGCTGGGAGGCTGGGGTCTCGTCCTAAATCCGAGTCTTGATGGGCTTTTGCCGCGACTCAACGACCTTTTGGTTGGGACTCCTTGTTATTTGGCATCACTCAACGATGGATTGGTTACAGTCTTTTATATTCATGCGTTCTTGATTCATTTCGTTCTATTTGCATGAATTTGACTGCTTTGGATATCGTGAACTGTTGTTTTTGGATATTGTGAAATGTTGTGTATATGTCCTACTAGATTTACTTACATGGGCTCGTCATTTTTATTTTGACTGAGTGCAGAGTCGCATACAAGTAGCAGAGGAAAGGCTTCATAGCTAGGTGATTTTTTGTATATTTTGTATTTACTCTCCTCTGATGATATTTACTGGGTTCCACAATTAGGTTGCCTAACTCCCTGATTTATTTGTTGAGTTATTGAATGTGTTAGATGCTTCCGCTAAAATTGTAAATCTCGAAAAATATTAATAACTCAACTGTAAAATGTTAAATGTATTGATAATGATGGATTCGAAGGCTGACTAGGCTCTCGTTGACCTTGCGAGATTAGCTCGAGGGTCCACGTGGGCTTAGGCCGGGCGGAGCCCAATTTGTGAAAAATTGGGGCCGTCACAGAAATCAACTTACAAATTATTGCTCCAAAACTATCTTTATTTAATAAAGTAGATTTCAACATAAACAAAGTATTAAGGGGGCTAATTGTGAAAAATTAGAATTTAAAACTACTTAACCAAACTTAAGAAAGTTAAATTAAATTTCTTAGGACACTTCAAGATCTTAAAAGGACTTATGAGGTATGAAACTCGAGTTTATAGTGGTCGCGAGCCAGTTTAGGCTAGGAATTGCATGCCATTGAAAAGTAAACCTATCGGGCATTCATTTCTATTTCGATTCATTTTTATTATTGGAATATAGTTACTTGGACTATTTTTACTGTTTTGAATCTCCCAATGCCATGATATATATTGATTTACTGTCTATGTTTAGTATAAGTACTGAATTCATAGTACCGAATTGTTTCTTGGCATTTCATTCCATTTGTTTTCTTATCATAGTTAGGACTCTTTATTGTTGTTGATCTCCTTACTTGTGTGTTGTGAACTAGCATGCTATTGTAGTATCATTTAGTATTGTTCACCTACATGTTCATATGTTTTTGTGTTGGTCTTATTTGTGGTTCATGTTATAGGATGGTGTACAATATTTGTGAGGTAGTCCACACGTTTGGGTTCCTTGATTTTTTACGAGTGAGTGCGGCGCACGGGGTTAGAGTCCCTGGGGATTCGACGCTCTTTATTGGTTGATGTGACATAGCTCAAGACCAAATATATAAGCTGACATGACAAAGCTCACAGCTGATCGAACCTCGATTTATGTGACTATCCAGTATGTTTCTTTTGGTGTATTTGGTACCTATTTGCTTACATTCCTTTCAATTTTTCTTTAGTTGCTAACCATATGCTTTTAGTTGCGGTTTCTTGTATATTTGGAAATGTGAAGGAATGGTCGTAGGAATTACTCACTGGGATTGTCGTCTTTGGTGATAATTATAGATCCGTTGTGTAGCAGAGCGAGGAAAGAGAAAATCCGCGACTACCTTTGAGTCCTGGGCAACTGTCTGCCACTCTTTTGTGTAGGTTTACTTGTTTGTATTTATGACATATGTATTTGATATATTTTGGGTTGTATATTTGGGTTGAGAGACTAGACTCCCTGATTGATGCATGATGTTACACAGCTTATCACTACTTTTTATATACATACATGTGATATATTCCATGATTTTCACATATAGGTATTTTATGATTGCTTCCGCAATATTATTTAAGACTTTCGCTAAATTATTAAAAATGTTTAAAAAGCTTTAATTAACTCTTAAAATTATGAATAATGAGAGACGAGAAATACTTATTCTGAACACAAGTTACGAGAAGAATAAGACGAAAAGGTTGACTGATACATTGTTGAGTCCTACGTGGATGAGATTAAGGCTTAATGATGAAATTAGGTCGAACGGTGCGCTGATTAGAGGATCAGGCCGTTACAAGAATATTAACTTCTTCTTTTTTTAAAGTAGGCAAACTTATCAATATGAGTTGTTACAACATATATAGGGTTTGGTTTAACCAAACTCTAAAAAAAATTCCTTTTTCTTTTTTGTTTATCTATATTTCTTATATTTTGACTAACATAGATTGTAGTTTATTGGTTTCTACCTTATTTCATCCAAGTTGTAGAATAATCGCAACTTGTACCTCCCTCATATCCATTAAGTTTACATGATTCATACCGTTTAACTCAACGATACAAGCTTTTTTCAAAAGAAAAACTCAAGGATGTGAGTTATTATGACGACCTCAACTTACAACTAAGGCATCATCCAACATTAAACCATTTATAGGACTCTCTGGTAAGTCAAGAACATCCTAATGGTAGTCTAATAGGCTTTTTCAAACATGTACTTGATCATCTAATGACCCAACATTATAAACACATGTATCTCAAGAAAACATGTATTAAATTAAATTAAATAAAAACTCGCAATGAAAATGAAAATTGTAGAATTTAGATCGAGAATTTATGTGCGTAGAAACTTGGAAATTATATAGTACATGTATGCCAAAAGTAAAGGTGACCAACAAAAGTATACAATTATCAAGTGTCTGTCAAATATATACTCATGCCTAAAACATGTATTATCAAGGCCTAGGCACCACACAGGACCTCCTAGCCTTGAGTCACAGGTAGGTGCACCACCTAGGTCACACCCATCTGTGTCCACCCATATATGACACTACACAAGACCTCCCAACTCAATGGTACGCAACTCGCTAAATCAGCGACCTTAAGCCTCTAGGGTGCAGACTCGAGTCGTGGGAGGTAAAAGACTGTGCCCATATATGGAGGTCTTGTGTGGTGCCATATACGGGGGGACACAGATGAGTGTGACCTAGGTGGTGCACCTGCCTGTGACTCAAAGCTGGGAGGTCATGTGTGGTGGCCATGCCTTTACATATACATATGTATGAACAAATTGTTGGTGGAGTTTGTGAAAACTTAATAAAGTGAATGCAAGAGAACTTAATATAATCGATCGAGACTTGAGTTATACTTAATGTCCTAAAGACTATTTCGACCCGCTATAGTACTTACAGTTTAATGATGATAGTCTATCATGATACAACGATTATACTAATGATTGTAGCACTTCAAATCATTAGTCTACAAATCAATTGAATGATTTACACTCTTTTTGACTCAAAACCATAAAAAACATAAAGAGATTTTAATTTGACTCATTTTCTTAACCTTCTAACTCTATTAACTTACTTGTAAAAATGATATATCTAGTGAATACATAGACTTTCATGTGTCTATTAGAAAAAACGCACATTTAAGTATGTTATGTCCTTTCACATGATTACACACCTTTTCATATAATTCTCATTCAAATGATAAATAATTAAATAGATTTAATTGTTTCGACAATTCCCACATAAATAGAAATTGATCATCAAGTCTATATATTTATATATGTCCTCCACATAAATGGATTTTAAAAACTATTTTAGTGCATACACAATTAAGAGAGTATTGGCAGAATAAAGTTACATCAGGAGAAGTATCGTATAGAGACTTGAACTTACCCTGCTGAAATATTATTGAATATATTTCGTGACGCAATGGATATAGATGATAATGAACTATTCACTTTTACGATATATGGAGATAATAATACTCAGATAACTTAATTCCTATCATTATTGGTTCTTACGGTTTTGTCCATTTTGGTCCTGAACACAATCATGGTTTCATAATAGATTTAGAGAATTTAGCATGTGTGATGGTCTGGTCCTCTAATTAGCTCACCGCCCGGCTTAATCTTTTCATTAAGCCCTAATCCCAGCCACGTAGGACTTAACAATGTATTAGTCATCCTTTTGTCCTATTCTCCTCGTAACTCGTGTTCATGATAAATATTTCTTGTTTCTCGTTCTTCATAATTTTCGGAGTTAGTTAAAATTTTTTAAACATTTCGTAATAATTCAGCAAAAGTCTTATTATATGAAGGAAGCAATCATAAAACATCTATATATGGAAACCAGGTAACATATCACATATATGTATATTAAAAGTGGCGATAAATAATGTAACATCATGCATAAGTCGGGGACTCTAGTCTCTCAACCCAAATATACAACTCAAAATGTATCAAAGACATATATCATAAATACAAACAAATAAACCTACACAAAAGAGTTGCAGACAGTTGCCGAGGACTCAAAGGTAGTCGTTGATTTTCTCTTTCCTCGATTTGCTACACAATGGATCTACAAGTATCACCAAAGATGACAATCCCAGTGAGTAAATTATGCGGCCTTTCCTTCACATTTCAAAATATACAAGAAACCGTAGCTAAAAGCATACGATTAGCAACAAAAGAAAAACTAAAAGGAATGTACACAAATAAGTACCAAATACACCAAAAGAAACATACTGGATAGTTACACAAATCGAGGTTCAGTTAGTTGTGAGCTTTGTCACATCAGCTTATATATTTGGTCTTAAGCTACGTCACATAAGCCAATAAAGAGTGTCGACATCTACAGGGACTCTAACCCCGTGTGACGCACTCACTTGTAAAAAAATAAGGAACCCAAACTTGTGGACTACCTCACAAATATTGTACACCATCCTATAACATGAACCCCAAATAAGACCAACACAAAAATATATGAACATGTAGGTGAACAACACTAGATAATACTACAATAGCATGCTAGTTCACAACACACAAGTCAGGAGATAAAAAACAATGAATAAAAAAATAAGTGCAAGTTCGACCTTATTGATAAGAGCAGGGTCAGTTCGACCTCTGACCTAAAACAGGGGCTAACTTGCGCCTGATCCAAAAAATATATAAATAAATAAATAATAATAATATATAATTGGAAATATATATATATATATAAGTAAATCCTGCATTTAAATGAGGCGGTCTATCGCATCCTCGAGGGGGGACCAATCAGGTCCTATCATTCGACCCTCGCACCGGACGACGGTGAACTTACGGGACCTACACTAATGTACCCCAAAATAAATGTAAAAATAAATTGGAATTGATATATGACTTATCGATGATGTGAATGTGTCTTTACGTGTTTAGATTCGCAAGGTGGTTCACATTAGACCCCGAGTGCCCGATGATCGAGAATAGGATTCGCGACGAGTCGAGGTAAGTGGGGAGCTTGCTCAATTATTAAATATGACATGATATTAGTTATGTGATGACATATGTTTTTTAACTAGAGACTTGAGAAATGGGTTGCATCATGTTATTGGCTTGGATTTACGTATCTATGGAATGTGAATGCAATTATTTTCCCCTCTTATAAAATTCATTGCCCCAGGATGTTTGTGGAGTCCCCACCGAGGGTATTATTAGCAAGTAATATCTAATGCCCTAGGATGTTTGCGGTGTCACCGATGGGCTTTACTATTTATTGCCCCAAGATGTTTGTGGAGTTTGCCATCGAGGGCTTTACTTATCTAATTGAATTCATAAGTGTATCAATTAGGGACATGAGTCGGACTTGCCTTCTCTTGTACTTTTGTGATATAGAGACATGCATCGGTCACACCTTTGGATGAACCTACTATTGGTTTGATGGGACTAACGAGAAGGCACATAGGCATGTGTGTCGTCTAGTGGTTGCCATCACTCCGAAGGTACACAAATCGATCACCAGATTCTTGCCAATAACTAGTATGCATTGAATGAAACCACGACTTTATATTATTACTACTTTCTATGTATCTTTTTTTTGTGAACCCTATGCATGATGATGAGTTTTGACTTAAATATGCTTTATCAATTCTAGTGATATGGTTTATTGATGCTTTATGAATTCATGCGATGTCTTGTTTTAAATGCTTCTTTATTCAAATTCAATTCATGCTAGCTTTGCATGCTTATTAAGTATTACTTGCGTATTTGGTGGTTGAGCAGGTTTTCTGCATTACTGAGCTCAGTTATCCCTTTTAGCTCACCTTCTTGCATCTCAGGACCATACACATCGACGCTAAATCGAGATAAGGGATAGACGATAACTTGAAGCTTTCTCTTTTATGTGAGCCTTGTATTACTATATTCTAATATATTTTTTTGAAATTATTGTAATTGGGTTGTAGTAAAATGGGTCTTTCGGGTAGATTGAACTTTACACTCATCTAATTTGAATTTCTTCTTAGTGAATGAATGACTTCAAGACAATTTATGAATTGAGGCTCACATATAGTTTCATGGTTAGTCATATGGATCTTATTTACTTTATTCCGTAGATTTGGTCCATATGAACTTGTTGCATTATTCCGCAGTTGTTTTAGGCGTGCCAGACCGTTCGCTCAGGCCTAGTTTAGGTATTTGGCTTGGGATGTGGTATGGGTCGGGCGACCTGAACATAGATTAGGAGAGGGTCGTTGTTGTTGGTATTAGATCATAGGTATTAAAAGGTGAGGGTCGTTGCTGTTGGTATTAGATCATAGGTATTAAAACTTAAGGAAACGTTAGGTTAATGGAAGCTAAGTTTTTAGAGCCTTTAAAATTTAAAGGTCAATTTTAAGTTAGACGAATCAATGGTAAGAGACACTGGTTCAACCTCAACTTAACATACATATATGATAAATCGTAGGATGGAATATGATAAAAGAAACTTGAGTAAGGCATAAACAATAAATATATCAAGAAACATGTGTAAAAGTTAGTATTAAAATATTATCTTAATGACATGCATGTATAATTTATTGAATTTATATTTACAGAGAAAAATATGTGTCAAAATTACTTTCCAATAAAAATGCTCAAAATTATTAGTTGGGTCTAAATACCAATTTTTCGGTGAAATTAAATATATGCAGTGCTCATAAATTTAGAGTATCTCATGGTAGATACATACAACCCATAAAAATATTTATTGTGATAAGAATTTAGACAATATTATAAATATCATTTTGAATAATTCAATCCAACGAAATTAATTTAAACATGATCATAATCCATAACATGTATCAACATATACCAATTACAAAAAAAAAAACCTTTTAAAATAGTTTGACTATGAAAAGGAAAGAAAAAAATAGATAAACATAATGTACGTATAACATCATCCAAAAAAAAAATTGCAACAAAATATTTTTTTAAAAAATAGAAGATGTGCTCATGGAAAATATTATAACTTAAATAATGTATGTACATGGAAGAGTGAACTCATGAATCATCGTGATCAAATTGATGATCTCAATCAACATTCTTATGAAAGAAATAATGTCTTTATATCTAATCCCCATTTTAATAATAAAGAAATGAATATAACTCTTTAAAGATTTGCTCTTTTTAGAATAAAAACCCAAGAATCTCCAAAACAATCATAAAAAATATGATCACACGTACCGGATGGTTAATGCAATCGTTGTTTCAGATCCATAAATCTACTCTCGGTCTTAGAATTGATAAATGGAAAATGATTTTTTGACATTCTTTTGTTACATACATTTGCTACACAATGATGTAGATCATCTTAAAACTTGTGGGTTCACATGTCTCAATCAAATCTATGCCATTGTGTAGCAAATGTATGTCTCCTAAAATGTTAGATTACCATCTTCTTTAGATTGTTAATGGAATTTGTGAAAACTTAAGGCGAAATGCAAGAAAAATTAATACAATCGATCGAAGCTTGAGTTATACTCAATGTCCTGAAGACTATTTCACCTAGTTATGGTGCTTATGGTTTAATGACGATAGTCTCCCACCAGGGGTAGACACAGTTTCCGACTTAAGGGGTCCAAGATTTCTCTCTTAAAAAAGTTGTAAGTGTTGAAGATGTGTGGACCGAAATTTAGTCCCACATCAATTAAATAAAGGCTCTAAGTGAAGTATATAATTAATTTACTCCTCCCAATTAGCACCAAGGTCTTTTGAAATAAAACTCAACACCTATAAGAGTTGAAGATGGTTAAGTTGGGGACAATATCAGAGCTAACATAGGAGATCCAAGGGCTCGCGCACGCTTGTGCGGCGTAACCATGAGAATTTTACATGGTATCAGAGCCCCAATTAGCACCGAAGCCTTTTGGGATAAAACAACACACCTATAAAAATTAAAGATGGTTAAGTTGGGGACAATATCAATGCTAGCGGAGGAGATCCACAGACTCGCGCACGCGTGTGTGCCACAACCTTGAGAATTTCGACATTAAGCTAGAAAATGCTAGGATAAGCGCTTATCACACATAACTGTTACGGTATTTTAGATACATTTCTCGATGTAAAAACCAAAGAACTACAATGATTAAGTATCAAAAATTGGTATGTTAATAATGCTTCAAATTGAAAATCAAAAACCTGAGAAGGGCCAATTAGAGACTTATTCAATATGTGATGAGACAAGTTGGGTATGTGTATACAAGGTGATAGCGAGACCAAAAAATTTGAAGGGTCATGGCCCTTTGGCAACAATATGTGTTCGCCTTGTCTCCCAGGATACAACGATCATACTAATGATTGTAGCACTCTAAATCATTAGTATATGAACCAATTGAATGGTTCAACGAGTCAGTCTCGCAGGTAAACGCAAACCTAGTCAGCCTTCCAATCCTTCATTATACATAAATTTACAATTTTAAGTTGAGTTATCAGTATTTATCAAGTCTTACAATTTAGTGGAAATAATTTATGCATTAAATAACTCAACAATAATATATATAAAAAAATTGGACAACCTAATTGTGGAACCCTGCATAACTATATCATCATCGGAGGAGAGTAAATAAAAGATATACGAAAATTCACCTAGCTATAGAGTCTTCCCCTTGCTGGACCGTAGATCTGCACTTAGTCAAACCTAAAAATGAGCACAGGTAAGTAATGCCAGTAGGACATATACAACATTTCAAAATAACCAAAGCAGTCAAATTCATGCAATTAAAAAGAAATGAACAGGGAATGCATGAATATAAAAGACTGTAAACAAATCAATCGATGAGTGAGGCCAAATAACAAGGAGTCCCGACCAAAGGTCGTTGAGTCGCGGGAAAGCCCAGCAGACTCGGGTTTAGGACGAGACCCCAGCCTCCCAGCCCTAACCCTTGCGACTATGAGATATCTATAGACCCAGATAAGAGCCCCCAACGCACACTCAATTGGGAGATATCGACGGCGTCTAGATAAGAGCTCATATCGCAGATAATAGTATCATGACTCACTTGCCACTAGAGTAACTCATGCATATAAAAGACACAAATCAATTGATAAGCGAGACCAAATAGCAAGGAGTCCCGACCAAAAGGTCGTTGAGTCGTGGTAAAAGCCCAACAAACTCAGGTTCAGGACGAGACCCCTGCCTCTCAGCCCTAACCCTTGCGACTTTGAGATATCCACAGACCCCGATAAGTCCAGATAAAATCTCATATCGCAGACGAATAGTAACTATGACTCGCTTGCCAATGACCCACTCAATCAATTGCATTTTCAATGATAATATCCAAGCAATGAATAATAGCCAATGGAGTGAAATGAAATACTGTACAATTTCCTATCTGGTTTACTTACATTTTTGCGAATATCAAGACGTCTTGCTCACGCCTCGATATGCGCACCCGACACCCGACTCCTACGTCCCATGGCCTTCCAACCTCATTTGAATCCATCACGTCATCGAACTTCGTCGAATTTCATCCCTCACCGAGGATCGATCAGTTCGACAACGCGCCATCGCGCCGTTCACCGCGCCGTTGTCGCTACTGCGCCGATGCTGCCGTCATCGCACCTTTGCCGCCGTCGTCGCTGCCGATCGGACGCCGCTGCCGGCGTTGCTGGAACCTCTACCGGCCGCCTCTGCCACCGCCAGTCGTCGCACTGCTGCCGTTATGCCACTCTGCCATCGTCATCCGCAAGTTGCGCCGCTGCTGGTCCACTGTGCCGCTGCTAGGGTCGCGTTGCTACCGGCCGAGCCGCTGCTAATCGTCACCACTTCCGCGAGCCGCTACTGGCCCGACATCTCGCCGCGATGCTCGGCTGGCCGGCATCGTATCTGTAACGGCCCGAAAATTTGACTTGTGCCAGGTCAGGGTCGTATGTAGGATCCACTCGTCGGAATACATATGTCTTAATCTCGGGTGGAGACACCGATGCATTATATTTTTCGTGATGTGTGTATTATTTAATAATATCCAATTTGAGATTAGAATGCCTATCGTTGAGTTGTTTTACGAGTAACGTATACGCGGGGAATTCGGTGAGTCGGAACACGAACGGGGATGCGCATCGAGTCGCGTGTCGACGTGGACCGAGGTAGCAGCTTAATGTGGCTATAGTGATTTTAATGTGGTCACATTAAACTTAAACATTTAAAACAAAATAAAATAAAATAAAATATACATTAGATGCGCTTCGTGATGCGTGCAATGCGAGTGTCGATACTGCGAATATTTATGGTATTTCGTGACGCGCATTGCCAAATTTTTAGGAAACCAAGTGAATAAATATGTTTTTGATGTGCCTCGAGTTTCGCTTTGCACGAATCTCGAGGACATCTTTGTTTTCTTCTCAAAAAGGGGGAAAACGAATAATAGAGAGAGAGAGAGGGACGACGGATAGAGGGAGTGATGTGAGGAGAAGGAGCGGACCGGCGGGACAGCGAGCCGACAAGGGTGGCGGACAGCCAGCAGCAGCAGCGGACGGGATGGCGCGACACCAGCACCTGCGAGGCCGCGGATGAGCTGCAGCAGCGGCAAGTGCGGTGGCTCGATCGACAGTGACGACTCCAGTGGCAGCGGCGACTCCGGCGGCAGCGCGGCATGACGACAACACTTGCGAGGTAGCCGACAAGGGATGGCAGCGGCGGACGGCACTTCAGGGCGCGCAGAACTATAGTGGCGCGGACGATGCACTGTAGCGGCGTGGCGCGACATCGGAGCTGGCTGGCGGCGGCGCGCGCGCGCGCAGCGACGATCGGCAACGGCCGAACAGCGGGTCGGGGACGGCCGCCGCGTTGCATCGATTGCGGCGAGGTGAACGACGCGGAGCAACTGCGCGGTGGCGTGTAATCGGACCAATTGATCCTCGACGAGGGGTGCGACTCGACGAGATTCGACGACGTGCGACTACGAATGGGTTTTAAAGGCCATGGTGAGGTTATGTTAAGTAATTTAGTTGTGATTTGAGCGATTTAAGTAAATTAAGCTTAAATGATATAAATAGACACCAGGGACTTAGGAGTCGGGTGTCGAGTGCGCATATCGAGGTATGAGCAGGTCGATTTGAGGACGATTTGGTTTGTTCGCAGAAAATGTAAGTAAACCAGCTAGGGAGTTGTACAATATTTCATTTCGCTCCATTGGCTATTGCTCACTGCTTTGTGATAGTTTCCTTTCACTCTTGTTGATTGTTGCTTGGTGATAACTATCTTTGAAATTCTTGTTGGTTGAGTGGTCCATCTGCAAGTGAGTCATGGTACTGTTTATTTGTGATATGAGCTCTTATCTCATAGTCGCAAGGGTTAGGGCTGGGAGGCAGGTGTCTCGTCCTAAACCCGAGTCTGCTGGGTTTTGCCGCGACTCAACGACCTTTTAGTCGCGACTCCTTGTTGGTTGTTTTGCTTGTATTCCAAACCCTCATTTATCGATTGACTTGTTGATTGAATTGTTTACAGTTTGTATATTCATGCGTTCTCTGCTCATTTCTTTTTACGTGCATGAATTTGACTGCTTTGGTTATTTTGAAATGTTGTATATACGTCCTACTGGATTTACTTACCTGGGCTCGTCATTCTCATGTTTGACTGAGTGCAGAGTCCCAGACGAATAGCAAGAGGGAAGGCTCCATAGCTAGGTGTTTCTTTTGTTGTTTTAAAAACACTGAGATTTTGGGCATGTATATCTTGTATTTACTCTCCTCTGATGCTGATATACTTATGCAGGGTTCTACAATTAGGTTGCCTAACTCTTTTACATTATAGTTGAGTTATTTAGTTAATCGCTTCCGCTAAATGGTAAAACTTGAAAAATATTAATAACTCAACTTAAAATTTTGAATTTACTGATAATGATGGATTTTAAGGTTGACTAGGTCTGCGTTGACCTTGCGAGATTGGCTCGGGGGTCCACGTGGGTTAAGGCCGGGCAAGGCCCAGTTTGTGGAAAACTGGGGCCGTCACAGCGTCGCCGCGAGCCGCAGTCCGTGGCCTCCAGTCTCGCTGGAGCCGCTGCCCTCGTCGGAGCTCCGCCTCGCCACCGTCTCTCTCTTTCTCTCTTTCTTTCTCTTTCTTTCCCTCTCTCTCTTATTCGCGTCGCTCTCTCTTTTTGTTTCTTCATTATGAAGAAATCATGCGTCCTCCAGATTTCCGCGGAGCAGAACTCGAGGCACATCGAAAACATATTATTCAATGCTTTCCTAGAAGAAATTAGGCAGCGCACGTCTCAAGGCACTATAATTATTCACACCACTACCACATCATTTCACTATCTCAACACTCGCGCCACACACATCACGAGGTGCATTCAATGTATATATTTTTTGTAACGTGACAATATTAAAATCACTAACCCGATCCCACATCGACACGCAACTCGAGGCACGTCCCCGTTCGTATTTTGGCTCACCGAATTCCCCGCGTATACGTTACTCGTAGAACGACCCAACGATTACCATTCTAATCTCAAATTGGATATTATGCAATAATTCATACATCACAAAAAAATATCACACCTCGGTGTCTCCACCCGAGATTTGGACATACGTATTCCGACTAGTGGATCTCACATTCGACCCTGACCTGACACGTGGCACAAGTCAAATTTTTGGGTTGTTACAAAAACCATGAAAAATAGAAATTGATTTTAATTTGACTAAGTTTCTTAACCTTCTAACTCTATTAACTTACTTGTAAAAACGATCCATCTAATGAATATATACATAGACTTTCATGTGTATATTAGGAAAGACATGCCTTTTAGTGAATAGACACACCTTTTAATGTGTTATGTCCCTCCACAGGATTTCACACCTTTTCACATAATTTTTTATTCAAATTATAAACAATTAAATAATATATTTAATTGTTCCAACACAAACATCTATTGTGAAATCCCAGATTTCATTAAACTAGCTTTTAATCTTAATTACGGGAAAAAGGAGTTCAAATTAATGATCACACATGTAGTGATTACTGACTTGGATTGACCAAAAATAGGAGTTTAGAGTAAATTCCACGATTTATATTTGTTGTGGAATATGGATGACCATGCATGTACACCAACATATTGTGTAGTCATGTATCTTATATTTCTCACTTAATAGTACCTCCATTTGTCTATGTATTGTCATGTAACTTGTAATCCTCTCCAATGTACACAATTCCATGTATTCTCTATGTTGCTTGTGATGTGTTGTATGACTTGTGGTGTATGTATAACTTGTACATATTGTATAAGTACAATTATCATCATCACCAAATGACCTATATAAAGGGTGCCAACCCCATTGTAATTCACACACCAAGTTGAATGAAAACTTCTCATTCCAATTATCTCATTTCTTCTCTTCTCTTTTGTAGTAGTAGTTTGTAGTAGTAGAAGTTTTTAGTCTTCTATTTTCCTTCTCTACTTCTAAGCAAGTTCCAACTCAATTTACAACACATTATCAACACGATGCTCTAGCATTAAGTCGATCTTGAAGTTCAAGAAGGCTTGTTAAGGAGAGAAAGCTAGGAAGGTATAACTTTTGTTATTTAAATAAGTTCAATTTATTTCTATATTATCATGGTTGCTTCCTTTATTACATGCATCACTTCTATATGCATTATAACATCACCGATTGCGAAATTATGCTTTGTAGTTGCGTCTTGTACGATCTTCTACATCAGAAATCAAAAGTCAATGTGTGACATATGTCTTGCTGATTATGATACGACGCACACAATCCTTAAAAACAGAGAATATTTCTCCAATTTGAACTTAGCTGAGGCTAATATTCAAACAATATCTGGCATCTCCAACTTGATTAATGGCTCTGGAAAAGCAAATATTATGTTGCCTGGGGGAACAACAATTCATGTTGACAATGCCTTATACTCTGAAAAATCCAGAAGAAATTTACTCAGCTTTAAAGATATTCGACAAAATGGATATCACATTGAAACCATGAATGAAAATAATAGAGAATTTCTCTATGTCACATTGGTTTCAAATGGGAAAAAAGAAGTGTTAGAAAAATTCTCAGCTTTATCCTCTGGATTATATTTTACTCATATAAGGCATGTCGAAACGAATGTCGTTTTAAATAAGAAAATTAATGATCCAAAGACATTCATTTTATGGCATGACCGCCTTAGTCATCCAGGGTCATCAATGATGCGAAGAGTAATTAATAATTCGCAAGGACATCCTTTAAGGAGTTACAAAATATTTTCAGCTGGTGATTATAATTGTGCTAGTTGTTCTCAGGGAGACATATGTGGACCTATTCATCCTCACTGTGGACCATTTAGATATTTCATGATTTTGATAGATGCATCAACTAGGTGGTCACATGTTTGTTTGCTTTCGACCCGCAATGTTGCATTTGCTAGACTTTTAGCACAAATCATTAAGTTAAAAGCACAATTCCCTGACAACCCAATCAAGACCATCCGTCTTGATAATGCCGGGGAATCTCAATCTCAAGCATTTAAAAATTATTGCATGTCTATAGGAATTACCATTGAACATTCTGTTCCACACGTGCATACCCAGAATGGTTTGGCAGAATCTCTGATCAAACGCATTCAACTAATTGCCAGACCTTTAATCATGAGAATTAAGTTATCAACTTCAGTTTGGGGACATGCAGTCCTTCATGCAGCATCTATCATTTGTTACAGGCCTACTGCATACCATGAACATTCCCCCATGCAACTCATTTTAGGTCAACAACCAAATATTTCACACTTGAGAATTTTTGGTTATGCACTGTATGTTCCTATACCACCTCCCTATAGAACTAAGATGGGTCCACAACGAAAACTTGAGATTTATGTTGGATTTAACTCATCGTCCATTATAAGATACATTAAGCCCTTAACAGGGGATTTATTTACTGCACGTTTTGCTGATTGTGACTTTGATGAATCAATTTTTCCCGCCTTTAGGGGGAGATAAGAAGCCAATTCAAAAGGAATGGCATGAAATTGCTTGGAATGCATCTACTTTATCGCATTATGGTCCACACACAAATCGATGTGAACTTGAAGTTCAAAAGATCATTCATTTGCAACAAATCACAAATCAATTACCTGACGCATTTAATGAAGCAAAACAAGTGACAAAATTACATATTCCATCTGTGAATGCTCTTGCAAGAATTGATGTCTCTATGCAACAAAATGCACAAGAACCAACGAAACGCTTAAAGCATGGAAGACCGGTTGGTTCAAAAGATACAATTCCTCGAAAGAGGAAAACATGAGTAAAAATAAATACAAATCAAAATGCTCCTGAGAAAGTACAAGAATCCTTTGATAATGATTTGTCAGAAAAAGTTGATTCTGACGAGGAATAACTGCCTCTAGAAAAAAAGGAAAAAGATGAAAATAATGATATCTCAATAAATTACTTAAACTCAGGTAAGACTTCGGATCCAAATAAAATTGTTCCTAATGATATATTTACTTTCAATGTGTCCTTTGAAATATGTGAAAATAATGATGATCCAGAACCACGATCAGTGGACGAATGTCGGAAAAAACCTGATTGACAAAAATGGCAAGAGGTTATCCAAACAGAGCTAAACTCGTTAAGGAAAAGAGAGGTTTTTGGACTGATTGTTCAAACGCCAGATGGCTTAAAACCTGTTGGATATAAATGGGTATTTGTACGAAAGAGAAACGAAAAAAATGAGGTTACAAGGTACAAAACAAGACTTGTAGCTCAAGGTTTCTCACAAAGACCTGACATCGATTACGAGGAAACATATTCTCCTGTTATAAATGCAATCACATTTCGGTTCTTGATAAGCCTTGCAGTTTCTGAAGGGCTTGATATGCATTTAATGGATGTCGTTACACCATATCTGTACGAATCCCTAGACAATGAGATATATATATATATATATATATATGAAAATCCCTGAAGGATTTGTAATATCTGGAGAAATAAAATCAAAACCTCATAACATGCATTTTATAAAATTACAAAGGTCTTTGTACGGATTGAAACAATTCGGACGAATGTGGTACAAATATCTTAGTGATTATTTACTGAAAGAAGGATGTGTAAATAATCTACTTTGCCCATGTGTCTTCATTAAAAGATCATCAACAAGATTTGTGATTATTGCTGTATATGTTGATGATTTAAATATAGTGAAAAACCACGACGACATCGTTAGAACATTCGAATACTTGAAAAAGGAGTTCGAGATGAAAGAACTTGAAAAAATAAGACTTTGTCTTGGTTTGCAAATTGAACATTTTTCAAGTGGAGTACTTGTCCATCAATCAAATTATATTGAGAAAATATTAAAAAGATTTTATAAGGACAAGGTACATCCATTGAGTTCTCCAATGGTTGTCAGATCACTTGAAGTGGATAAGGATCCATTCCGACCTCATGAAAGTGAGGAAGAGCTAATTGGTCCAAAGGTACCATATTTAAGTGCAATTGGTGCACTTATGTATCTTGCAAATTGTACAAGACCTGACATTGCTTTTGCTGTCAACCTACTTGCAAGATACAACTCTTCACCAACTCGAAGACATTGGAATAGTGTTAAACATGTTTTCCGATATCTTCGAGGAATAAGTGACATTGGTTTATTTTACTCGAGAGGGGTAAAATTGAATCTCCAAGGTTATGCTGATGCTGGATTTTTACTGATCCCCACAAGGCCGTTCTCAAACGGGATATGTATTCGCCTATGGTAATACCGTTGTATCATGGAAGTCAGTAAAGCAAACTATGGTTGCTACTTCTTCTAATCATTCTGAAGTACTTGCAATTCATGAAGCAAGTCGTGAATGTGTATGGTTGAGAAACATGATTGAACATATTCAAGAATCGTGTGGATTGCCTTCAATAAAAGATTCTCCAACCATATTATATGAAGATAATGCATCATGTATTACATAATTACGTGAATGATTCATAAAAGGGGACAAAACAAAACATATTTCACCAAAATTCTTTTATGCGCATGAGCTTCAGAAGAATGGTGAAATTGATGTCAAGCAAATCCGATCGAGTGATAATCTTGTTGATTTATTCACAAAAGCCTTACTAACTACGACATTTAAAAGGCTTACATATGGTATTGGCTTGCGTAAACTTAAAGACATTATAAGTAAAGAAACTGAACAAGTTTCACCTATGTTCACATGAGGGGGAGTTATTGATTAATGTATTGCACTCTTTTCCCTTAGCTATGGTTTTATCCCATTAGGTTTTCCTAGCAAGGTTTTTAATGAGGCAATCTTAACAATATTATACCCATCTTAATATTTATGAGAATAGTGTACACTTTTTCTTTTACTATATTTTTTCCCACGTGATTTTTCTTAGTAGAAGTTTTAACGAGGCATAATCTCTAAGCAAGTGTCATCCAAGGGGGAGTGTTGTGAAATATGGATGACCATGCATGTACACCAACATATTGTGTAGTCATGTAACTTGTATTTCTCACTAATAGTACCTCCACTTGTCTATATATTGTCATGTAACTTGTAATCCTCTCCAATGTACATAAACTCTTCCATGTATTGTCTATGTTGATTGTGATGTGTTGTATGACTTGTGGTGTATGTATAACTTGTACACATTGTATAAGTACAATTATCATCATCACCAAATGGCCTATATAAAGGGTGCCAACCCCATCGTCATTCACGCACCAAGTTGAATGAAAACTTTTCATTCCAACTATCTCATTTATTCTCTTCTCCTTTGTAGTAATAGTTTGTAGTAGTAGAAGTTCTTAGTCTTCTATTTTCCTTCTCTAGTTTTTAGCAAGTTCCAACTCAATTTTCAACAATATTAATGTTTATATGAGAATTTCAAGTTTCATTTTCCAAACGTATGGTTTTTGTATTACTGCAATAACATGACATGAGGTTTTACCTCGATTCACGTGCGAGCTGGTGTGAGTTGGAGTGAAAAGTGGATGAAAATGTAGAAATTGAAATTTACTTTTGAATTTAACTCAAATGGAAGTAAGTTTATTTAAGTGAATAGTGAAAAATAACATAAACTGATGTTTTTCTCGAGATACGTACATTAACAAATCCAAATCATTCACGAGAATATATATATATATATATATAAGTCAATTACCACCATAAGTATTCATTCCCAAGTTTTTGACTTTTTGGGAAGTTTTTATCATTTGTAATCCACAAGTAAACAAACCCAATCAATCAGAATTCACTAATGACAATGTTAATCTAGCCTAACACTCCCGAAATCCAATTTACACAATACAATAACTTAAACAAATAATCAATCAAAAACGAAAAAGTACAGCTCAAGCAAAATTACGATACCCTATAGAGCTTCTATTTCATTTTTGTCAACTTCATAATCCGAAATCACCAACAAATGGTAAAAAGATAAAGAAATCCTACACTATCTTGTATACCTATAAATGAAATAAATACACAATACAAGAGTAACCATGCTTGGCAACATCTTAAATGAAATAAATACACAATATAAGCATGAGCCATAACCTTTTAGGTCACATTTCATTATCATTTTGCGCGATGACCTAATGAAAATATAGCAATACTAGAAAGACAACCATGATGCAATGCAAGAGTAATCCGTCAGATAGTCATTTAACAAAACCTACATAAGTTTTGGATCCCCGTCCTTCCGGTACCTTCAGATAACAAATCTTAGGTTTTTGAGGAACGACAAATTAAGGCATATTCGTAAGGTCCAAGACTCTACACCCAGGAGAGTCTCAAGACTCTCAAACTCGACACACAGCTCACCCAAAATCGTAAATGCATGCCCAAGGATTATATTAATGCAATACCCAAAACAAGGATATACAACACTTAAATAATAAATAGAAAATATACAGATCACCATAGAACTTTATTTACCATATACTCAAGACCAGTTGCCTTTTATCAAGGTTTTGAACTTTTTATCTTAGGGTTCCATTTGCATTAACCAGATAAGAAGATGGGGAAAGAATAGAAGGAAATAAAGATTAAACTTCTTTTTTCTTGTTTTCACTTATAAACAATGATACTATTTATACATACTTCGCCTTAAAGTGATTAAAAGAGTTACAAACATCTCCATAGCAAGGTGACTTAATTGGAAATGGTAAACTTGATTGGTAAAGACACTCACCTAAGTAGCATTCTTGAGATGTGAGCTCACATGTCCCAACGTTCATAACACTTCGCCACGTATGCGAGTGCGATTAGGTAAGTGTGTTAATCAAGAGTAGCCTTTGCCTAACTTAATTTCTACTTAGGGTGTTAGTCTAGCAACTCAAGAGGTCTCTATTTAGCTAGCTCGTGCCTCCTCGATGAAGTAGTAGGCTTCAAATGAACTTGAATACGAGCCCCTAAAATTGAATACATCTCTTTGTACGCATCAGATTAGTAATATTGGATTGGGGCCGGGCTGTGACTTTGATTTTATACAAGTAGAGGCGTAATCTGGCTCTGATCAACATCATCACAACTGTTCATCGCGTGGAATGCTTCCTCTTTACCCTTTGACCACAAATAAATGTAGAGTCCCACAACTATCATAATGGATCCCACGACACTGCATACATCAAGCCAATAACCACAACAATTAAATTCTCAATAGATGTAGAGTTCCACAGCTATCATAAATATCAAAAAATAAACCACGCAAAAAAATCTAAAAAAAAAAAACCAACATGGAAACCCCATTTGGTTACATTAACAAAATCAAAACATCGTATACACATAGGCTCCATACTAGCCCCTTATTTTGAAAGGAATATGAAAATTATGAGAAATTCTTGGAAATCTTTCAACGAGACTTGAATGGCATTTTTCTCTTATAAGAGACCAACAACTTGACTCCGGCACGAGTCAATCTCATGAACTCTCACGACCTTGTTTTTTTATAGCTAGTGATCATGCATTATCCATCTTACTAGAGATGCTTTGACAGCCTTGAATATCTGATAGAGCGTCGATATCGATTGATTGAATTGGGGATAATTACAAAACCAAATATAACCTAAGAGAAAGTCTTAAGACTTTCTTAACCAAAACTCCTAAGTGTTCCCCAAATTACATTCAATTTCTTATCCCCCCAACCTCACTAACTCATACTTATTTATAGTGTTTACCCCTAAGTAACTAACTCTAAATGACTCCCTCTATATGAAATTCTATCATTACTCCTCCCTCAAACATCCACCTTGTCCTAGAGGTGGCAGATAGAGAAACGAACACCGAATAAAAAGGGATATGTCCGGATCATGAAACTATGTAGTGGGAGGTACGTGAAAAACACAAGAACAAATGCCCATGCCATAATCCATATGAACCTTGTAGCCAAATAACGAGATACCCCATTCATCAACCTGATGCTCGACCATGTCATAGTGATAGTTATATCAGTCCAACAGTGAGGAAGCATGACCAAATGAAATTCCAGTGTCTGAACAGTGCAAGCCAAAACCTAATCCCATCGGACCATATCAAGACACATGGTATCAAAACCAAAGAACCAATAATGCACTAGCCTATTTAGCCATATATCAGGAAGGCTGATTGTAACATGAAGAACCCCATCAAAGGTGATTCGAACAACATCTCGTTGCGTCCCCCACCCCAACAAACAAGTAACATCCTCCCAATTGTATCCACCACCAAGGGCATCAAAATGAACATCTTTCGTAACCTCTTCATGCATACGCAACGTGAAAGGAGATGCTATATAATATGTAAACATCATGATCAAGCTAACAAACACTTCTTCAAAAACTTCGAAAGTAGTAAGAGACGACCCGATATTTATAGACCAAAACGAGCTACCACACATCTAATAGTCAACCCCATTTTGAACATTTTGATACACTCCCGAGTGACGCACTCTCCCCTCGTCATCACTTGAGGGCATGGACTGCAACAAAATGAAAAACCGCACCACCAAGAAGTTTATAGGAAAAGAAACATCCAATGGAGGAGACAAAACAACAAGGGTTAGATAGTCATCAAGTGATGTGGTATTTAAATGGACCAACCCCTCTAAGTGAAAGAAGTAACACGGTGATCAAAGAAAATCAAGGGCTACAATATAACCCACCATGATTTGGGATGTGAGGCACGTTAAACTCATGTGGGTCCGTCATATTAAATAAGACCAATGAAGCGTTAATCGATGAGGATTGATAGCTCTATCATGAAGCAATTGAATTAATGTGGGACGTATTGCACTTGTAATGAAACATTTACCTTCATGTGTTGGCAACTTTCCCATCATCCATATACCTTGAGATCCCCATCGATCATCTAGTGTCCTTTGCCCTAATTTGTCTGCTTTATTCCCCATCGTTAACCAAATATCAACTAATACATAGACCCTTGAGAAATTAGCCCAACAACACAAGAAAACAACAAGAAAATCAGCCCAACAACACAAGAAAACAACAAGATTGAAGGTGAAAATCATTGTCGAGTGAAAATGATGTGGAGGCCACAGTGAAGGACGTAACGTCGTGACATGAAACGTGATTTTCGCCAACCTATAAATATGTTGAAATTCATTATGCAAAGGTGATTTCGGCTACATTGAAGGATATGTTGCACCAATCTTGATCGCGATGACAACACGACTTTTTGTAGTCGCCACTAGCATATTGTTACGACTCAAATTGATGACCATGAAATGCAAATCCATTGGAATCGACTTCAATGAAATTTGATCTGGCCATTTTGAGACCTTCTTTGCTGGAATCGACCTTGAAGAAACTAGATTAAGCCATGTTGAAATCTTCTAGACGTCCAATTCAACCAGAGAAAGTCGGATCTGACGAGCCTTCATTTGAGCACCCAAATTTGGTCAATCTGGCTGAATCCGAACTTTATGGATGCTGCCATCTGCGATCTGTCTGACCTTCGAAAACGGCGAGTTTTGTTGAAGTCACATGCTCTTGATCAGCTGCATTAGACCGTG
Organism: Stephania yunnanensis; assembly: GCA_039657365.1. NCBI lineage: Eukaryota > Viridiplantae > Streptophyta > Magnoliopsida > Ranunculales > Menispermaceae > Stephania > Stephania yunnanensis. The sequence continues at coordinate 43,689,663 of CM077586.1, read as the reverse complement.
GACTTCAACTTTCAGTTCCTCAATAGAATCCTCCAGTGCTGAGATTCGCTACAACTCCGTCGGAATCACCTTCATCTGCTCTTCTAGGTAATGAACACAAGCGACGACTCGAGCATCTACCTTTGGATCCATGGAGTTTGCTCTGATACCAATGATAGAACATCGATATCGATTGATTGAATTGAGAACAATTACAAAACCAAATGTAACCCCAGAGAAGAGTCTTAAAACTCTATCAACCAAAACTCCTAAGAGTTCCCCAAATTATATTCAATTTCCCATCCCCCAAATCTTACTAACTCGTCCCTATTTATAGTGTTTACCCCTAAGTAACTAACTCTAAATGACTCCCTCTATATGGGATTCTATCAATATCCTTTTGGTATGACTTAAAAATTGATAACTGTTTCTAACAAACTTACCGGAGCCAAAGTTATTTCTATTTGGTTGGTTCATCAGAGATGAAGAAGATGTAGAAATTTAAACAGACAAACATTATAAGTAATGACATATTATTAATAATAATTACCTTCCAGAGCTCAAGCCATGGCCAAGAAACAAGAACTCCAAGATGGTGGTGAAGAGCAATCCCAAGGGTGAGAATGAGGCCACAAAAACCGGGCCCTTTAATCCAGCACACCATGCCACAAAGAAATTCGCTAATCCACTATTCAACGCTCCCTGCATGAATTTACATAACATCTTATAAATGTCTATTGCGCTGTCTCCAAGCAAGTGTTTGAATAAATGGATGCGAGTGTGAGGCCTACTTACGCCAACAAAGATGTTAAGAAGCTCCAAGTCCCAGGTAAGCTTCCATTGGGAAGCCTTGTGGTTCAAAGCTGCAGCTACTACCCCAGTCTGTAGAGTTGCAAAGAAGAACATAATTGCTGTCATTGACAACTCTGCTGGGAAGCTCTTTGTCATGGGCTCCTGCAATTCAAACACCATTAAAAAAAGGAAAAAATTTCGAGGCAATTTGATCAAATGATCGTAGCTCGTCGGATGGGCATCGAGTTGCGGGTAAAACACGTCAATGCAAGTATACAACCGCTTGATTTCAAGCGCTAATGTTGTTACAATGATCAAAATCAATGTGGACTTACAAGCATTAAAATCCAAGAGCTGAAGGCAACAACTCCAACAACCACCATGAACAAGCCTAAGCCCCAATTGTTACTAGCAGCAGAGTCAACAGCGACGGCGTTTAAGCGGATTGTCGATCCGTGCCAGAACATGAGAGTTAGTGCGCCTGAAACAGACACAACAGTGCCAAATACCTTGCCAACGCCCCACAAAGTGTTGAATTCAAGCTTTTCTTGTCTTGAAATGAGAGATAGAATGTAAGTAATGGCGGGAATCATGTTCAGAACAGAGGACTCTATGGTGCTGGATATGAAATACAGTGCAGTGGCCAACATGATCTGCGCCAGCGTTACCCTGCACACGCGCGCACACAACGTACACAAATTAAGTTGACAAAAAGCTAAACCATATATCGTGCGTGTAGAATGCACAAATAAAAATACAAAAACCAACTTTTTTTTTTCTTATAATTGTGGGTGTCAAGGTTACTATGGCGAATTCAACATGGGATCGGCGTTTAACTCACACAACCCTATACTCGCCCTTGCTGTTATGTCAAACCGTTCGAATTGAATCAACTCTTTTGTAGATAGTGGCGAATGATCCATCTCAAAGAGAATCGATATTTTTCTCAAGTAAAAAGGTTTGACAAGGAAACTAACTAACTAAAATAACAAGAAAACAATAAAGAGACAAAGGAAAATAGTTTTGAAATCATTTCATGGAAAATACCTCGATCAAGAATTATAAGTTGGGTTCGTTTTGAGACTGGGTTTTATCATCAATTCTACAAAGACACGTGAAACTCAATTTTAGTAGATTAGCTACAGGATTTAACGGTCGTCTAATTTTTCTAGTCTCGGCGATCAAGGCACGACTGTTGATTACTTCTTTATCAATATAATATAAATCGTGAGACATCACAAAAAATGCATACCCAATGAGAGCCAGGAAGAAAATCCCAAGTAATATCCGGAATGTCAGGGGAGGCATCTTGTTCCTGCAGAAAATGTTGAGGAAATTAAGGATACCGAGATGAGGAAATAGAGAAATGCATGATTAAGAAATATAAGGGACCTTTCGAAGATGAAAGCTAGAGCACCCATGAAAGCTGTGGCCAAGATGAACTGGTAGACGAGGAAGACTGTTGAGCTTATGCCTTGAACTAGGATCACCTTGCTCAGAACTACATAACTCGCTGTGATCACCTGCCCCAACACTAAGCTTCCATGGGGAGCGATCCTACTCAATGTGTTTTTAATCGAAGAGATCCCCATCTCCAACAACAGCAACAACAACAACAACAACAACAACAACAACAACACAGCTCTCTCTGGGAATATGGAGAGGGACTGAGCGAGCATTCGGAGTAGTTGATTTGCATGAGAGGAAGAAAGTTAAATCTGTTCAATCGTGTGTCCATCGAGATTTGTGCCGAGGCGATGGGTAGGTACAGCACGTGAGTTGAGTCGAGAGAGGGTCAACAAAGCCCACGCGCATCACGGGTGCTGGGGATAAGGCATGGTTAATATCGACGGCACACACGCGCTCAAGGCCACGTGGCATCATCTACCACGTACAATATGTGGAGATCGTCTTTCCGAGAGTCAAGACTATTCAAAAATGCACTAATTAACTGTTAACTGTTATAAATTTGATGACCTTTTAACCAAGCTTATAAATGATCACATTGTCAAGCATGACTCTCACATTGAATTGTAACATCAAGCATGACTTCTACATTGAATGTAACTTGTACACTGTACATAACTTGTATTCAACTCTAATGTATAATCACTTATCCATGTATTGTCATGTAACTTGTAATCTTCTCCAATGTACACAAACTCTTTCATGTATTGTCTATGTTGCTTGTGATGTGTTCTATGACATGTGGTGTATGTACACATTGTATAAGTACAATTATCATCATTACCAAATGACCTATATAAAGGGTGTCAACCCCATTGTAATTCACACCAAGTTAAATGAAAACTTCTCATTCAAACTATTTTATTTCTTATCTTCTCCTTTGTAGTAGTGTAGTAGAAGTTCTTAGTCTTCTATTTTCCTTCTCTAGTTCTTAGCAAGTTCCAACTCCATTCACAACACGTTATCTGATGGGGCATGTGCCCTAGGTCAATCCATTAACTGTCTTTATAAATACTTTTAGTAAATAAAATAAAGGATTTCATTTGCTGTTTATTATAATTAATTTGCATGTTTACATTATAATAAGATCCATGGTATTTACATAAATATCATAAATGTCCATAGTCGATCATTATACTTGGGAACTATAATGAATTAAGACTAGTGTGAGTCTTGATTGATGATCATATGATGATTATACGTATAGGGATACGAATCAAGATCACGAGTACTTGTTAGGGAACAAAGTACTGGACCGACCCGCTATGAGAACATCACATGGATTAAGTGATTGTTGTTTCTCATGATAGGTATATATTCCAGTCCTCTGACTTGAGATTACCAGAGACTTCAATATTAGGAACACAGTGATTTGACACAATCAAACGTTGTCTTTAACCGGACGATTATAAAGGTTGTAATTGGTTACTGTGTGAGCAATGTGATGAAGTTGTGTAATCAAGATAGAATTTGTTCCTCTCATATAAAGAGAGATATTCAGTGGATCTCTCGATGTGTTAGACTGTTAAAAGGCCTAGTTTAAGTGAATAGATATTGATCAATGTCACTTGGATGTTTTCGGTCTACCTAGAGATCGAGACTAGTACGATTGAACATGTTGGATAACAATTCCATGCCTTATGTTTGATCAGAAAGATATCGTGTGACAAAATGATGTTATATACACTATTGATTAGGTTGTATCGATTTGATACTCGTACAACTTGGGTAGTCATAATGTCTTGCTAGAGACTGCTTATGACTTGTATACCAAAATGTGTTTTGGTACACTGCCAACGTTGTATGAGCCTATTGGGTCGCACACTAAGAATGGTTTTGCGAGATTTTAAGATGATTCAGAAAAATGAATTTTATGTGATAAAATTCATGACAGAAACGTCCTTGTGGTGTATTACACTTATACTTCTTTAAGTAAGGGTATATGTGTAATTTACTTAACCGTCTATATACAAGGGTTGTATAAATAGACGCTTTAAGTTAGAACACACACACAAAAGATTAATAGGCCGAAACTCTATTTTCGTTTTAGAAACGACTTAGGGTTTTTGGTATGCTCTGGATCGTTTTGGAGAGAAACAAAAGGATTTGGTATTCTCTCGAAGCTAGCACTTCGAATCTCGGCCGCCGTTCGTGTGTGGACTACTGGTAGAGGGCGTTCGTCGTTGGCAGCGCCTTAGAGATCGATCAACCTTCAGAAAGGTATATTGCGACTGAGGTATGATTAAGTTTTTCATGGTTTAAACGTTTTTAATGGAATTAGATTCGAATCCTGTTGGGGTTTTTGTCAAAATTGTTTTGTAATTTCCTCTGCGTATGAACCCCAAAACCCAACATTATCAACATGAAGTTGTTCTACAAGAGGAGGTATTGAAAATCAAGAAATTTTTCAAAGATATAAAGCTAAGAAGGTACAATCTTTATTTATTTAAATAAGTTCAACTTATTTCCATGTTGTCATGGTTAATTTCTTTTTGTTACATGCATATTTAATTATGTAAATGTACTTTATTCATACATTATGCATTGTAACGTCACCGACTACGAAAGTACGCTCTGTAGTTGCGTCTTATACGATCTTCTACATCAGAAATCAAAAGTCAATGTGTGACATGTAGTTTTTCTCTTAAAACTACAAACGATTAGTTATTGTTATATTCTTGATTTTATAATACAAATAATGCTATAAGTTTGAGTTGATAGTGGGTAAGCCTTGTCCCCAGTAAAGCTAAACTGTAACGACCCGAAAATTTGACTTGTGCCACGTGTCAAGTCAAGGTCGTATGTGGGCCCCACTCGTCGAAATACGTATATCCGAATCCAATTTGTGATGAAAATGCAATTATGCGAGGAATTTCGGTGAGTCGAAACACGAACAAGGGCGCGTGTCGAGTCGCGTGCCGACGTAGGATCGAGATAGCAGCTTAATATGGATATATTGGCTATTGTGGTTTTAATGTATACATCGGATACGCCTCGTGATGCGTGTAGCGCGAGTATCGAGATTTGTGAAATGTGGCGGGTTGGTGCCTCGAGATGTGTCTCTGCTCAATTTATTAGGAAGGCATTAAAAAATATGTTTTTTTTATGTTCTTCGAATTTCGCTCCGCACGGATCTCGAGGACACAAGCTTACTTAATAAGGAAGTCAAAAATAAAATATATATATAGATATGTGGATAAGATGTGGTTTTAACCACACATTCAAAAAAAAAAAACGGAAGTAAAAAAAACAGTGAACCAGAGGAAGAAAATCGAAAGAGAATGAGAGAAGGAGAGAAGAAGAAGAGACCGAGAGAGTCCGGGGGAGAGAGAGAGATCTAGCTCGAGCAAGATGAGTGGATCTCCTTATTGTTGTGTCGATTGTTGTTGTTGATGTGTGGGTCGTTGGGTTCGGGTGGCAAACTCGGACGAACTGCCATGGCGGTTCGTCCGAGCTCGAGAAGAGCGGGGAGTGGTCTCCACGCATACGAACCCCACTGGGGTTGGGGATGGAAGCCCAACCCCGCTAAAAAAAAGAAAAAAAAAAAAAAAAAAAAAAAAAATCCGAACCGAGCATGAACTCTCTCGTGAGAAGATGACTCTAACGGGCGGGTCGACCCCGAGTGGGTCGGATCCGGGTCCGCGTGGACCGGAGCGACCGGATCCGCGTCAACCGGGTCGGACCGGACCATCCCCAATAAAATAATATATTTAATTATTAAAGTAATATTAAACTATTTTTTTATAAACGGTAAATATAGATTAAAATAGATAAAAATTATGAAAAATTCTGAAAAATCCTCAGAAAATATGAAAAATAGGGAAAGCTAGAAAAAAATGAGTTTGGGGCTTTTCGGGCGTTTGGCACCCCGGTATAATTCGAAAAAAGGGTGCTAAAAACTTAATTTTTATGAAAATAAAAATGGCAAATCTATACTCACATATTATACTTGCACGTAATGCGACCCTAAAACTTTAATTGGTACAAATGGACACCGGGGACGTAGGAGTCGGGTGTCGGGTGCGCAAATCGAGATGCGAACAAAACATTTTGAGATTCGCGATTTATCGAGGTAAGTAAACCAGCTAGGGACCTATATAGTATTTCATGTTTATCCATTGATTGTTGTTGTTTACTGTTTTGTGAAAGTATATTGTTGTTAACTGCAAATCTATGCCCATATGTGTAGTTCGCCGAGCGTGCTCGCACGCACATATGGGGGGAAAATAGAAGATGTATATGGATTCGCAGTCGCCGAGCTTGCTCGCCTGGTGTCCATTTACATCTACTTTGGGGGTTCCAGGGTTGCTTGCCTTGCCGATCGCGATCGCGAGAGCTTGCTCGCCTAGCTGGGAGGTGAAAGTACTATGCCCATATGTGTAGTTCGCGGAGCGTGCTCGCACGCACATATGGGGAAAATGTATATGGATTCGCAGTCGCAGAGCTTGCTCGCCGGGATGCCCGGGATGCATATACATCTAAGATGTATATGAGATGTCCTGTGTGGTGCTCATATACATCTACCTTGGAGGTGCCGAGGGCTTGCCTTGCCGATCAGCGATCGCCGAGCTTGCTCGCCTAGGCTGGGGGGGTGTCTCAGGCTGCGCACAAAACATAATAAATTTGTTGGGCCTTACTGAATTGTTTACAGTTTTTATATTCATGCGTTATTGAATTCCTTTCATTCTATTTGCATGAATTCGACTGTTTTGAATATCATGAACGGTTGCTTTGGATATTGTGAAATGTCGTATATATGTCCTACTGGATTTACTTACACTGGGCTCGTCATTCTTATGTTTGACTGAGTGCAGCGCCGCGGACGAGTAGCGAAGGGAAGGCTTTATAGCTAGGTGATTTTTGTATATTTTGTATTTACTCTCCTCTGATAATATTTATTGGGTTCCACAATTAGGTTGCCTAACTCCTTGAAATTATGGTTGAGTTATTTTATTTGTAGTAATTGCTTCCGCTAAAATTGTAAAACTCGAAAAATATTAATAACTCAACTGTAAAATGTTGAATTTGTGAAAAATAATGGATTGGAAGGCTGACTAGGTCCGCGTTGACCTTGCGAGACTGGCTCGGGGGTCCACGTAGGCTTAGGCCGGGCCGGGCCCAATTCGTGGAAAATTGGGGCCGTCACATAAACATTGAAAGGGAGATGGGTTATCCTGTTCGAGGAGGTATGGTATTAAGTAAACTATGTCTCGTCACCCAACCTGGAGGTTGTCCCACCAACTCATACGAATAGTACATTTTATTTATTAACGAATCAAGTTGTGAACATATATTTAATCATAGTTATGTTTTTACATAAAAAGGGGAGAACTATTTTATATTCAATTTATTTTCAAAATATTATTCAACCATAGTTGAACTTGTTGCCTTATTATATTACCGACAAGAATATTACTTGTCATGATAATTAGATACTACAATTTGTGAATAAAACATATACGCAAAACTGTGTGTTATACATAATCATTCGTTAATTTCTCTTTAGAGATTTGAAAAGTGAATATTTCATTTTATATATCTTTTCACCTTATGAAGTTATATATATACATACCAAAAGGGTAATGCTCCAAAAGCTCAAAATGAGCGACTGGGTCTCATGCTACAAAATCTAATCAGTCAAATATTAATTATAATTTCACAATTTTAATTAACTCTATGTTGAGGCCATGTGGAAATATGACTGATGAGACAATAAAAATAAGGTCACGTGGCCCGCCTCAATTTATTGCCGCAACAAATATCGGGTGCGCACGTCAATCCAATAAATATTAAGGATTGATTTCTTGTCTCGTGGTAGCTGAGTAAAATAATGAGATATTATAAATATAATATCGCTCCCGTCCAATTAGTTCGGCTTCAAATTAAGAAGCATATATGTGTTGCATATAATGATCATGATCGCAATAATAAATTTATGGATGTGGAAAAGGTGAAAATATCATGTAAATGTCGTATTGACAATTCCACCAAAAATTGGAACAAAAGTTGTGCATCACTACAAATGACAAATAATTATTGACAATGAGCGCTTATAATTGTGACATTTTTTTGGTCATATATGAAAGGCTATTTTGCCTAAATATTGTCATATATATACCCGAATATTTTTGTGACCTTTACCATGCCTTCAAAATCAAAGGCAAAAATATTATGAATTTTATCATTGAAAATGGTTCGATACAACATGCACATCGAGATGTGTTTAAATCGTGACCTAAATATGGGCAATGAGTTATGTCTTATGTATCATGCTACATGCATGTACAAAAGTGAATATTTCTCGAATTCGAACTTAGCGGAAGCTAATGTTCAGGCAATATCTAATACAACAATTTTATTGTTAATGACTTATTCAAAAGAAGTCTACTCAGAATAATAGAAAACTTATCTATATGATTTAATCTGAGTATAATATTTTTGGCTTTAACTTCTGAAGATATAATGCACATTAAAACGAATGTTGTCTTAAATCGAATGACATTCATAATGTGAAAAAATCTATTTGATTATCCATAATCATCAATAATGCGAAAATATCGTAAATTCGCACGGACATCCTTTATCGAACTGAAATTTTTTTATCAGCTGGAGATTATTTCAAGGCAAATCAATATGAGACTTATATTGATTTAACTCTCATTAATCATATTTTAAGATGTCTTGGATCCTTGATAGAGAATTTATTTATAGCAAGTTTTGCTAATTGTCACTTTGATGAAGTAATTTTCCCACCATTAACAGGAAATATAAGCCAATCCAAAAAGAATGACGTGAAATTGCTTAAAACACATCAAATTATATTAAGTTTGTTGTTATTATGATCCATGTATAAATTAATATGAACTTGAAGTTCAAATGATCATTCAGTAGCAACAAGTTATGAATCAATTACTTGATGCAAGTACTATATACAAAAGAGTGGCAATCATATGCTTCAATATTAAATGGTTCATATAGAAAACGATGTCCATGTGCAACAAAATGAATAAAATGTCTCACCCATGTGAACAGGAGGGAGAAAATCAAAATGAGTTATTAGTTAGTGTATTGCACTCTTTTTCTCTTTGCTATGATTTTATCCTACTGTGTTTTCTTTGCAAAGGTTTTTAATGAGGCAATTCTAACAATATTAAAACTCTTCATCAAGGTTGGTTAGTGTATTACACTATTTTTCTTTCTCTATTGGTTTGATCCCACTGAATTTGCCTTGCAAGGTTTTTAAAGACGCAATCTTAACATTATTATACTCCGTATAAAAAAAAATTATGAGAGCAATGTACTCTTTTTTCTATACTAGATTTTTTTTTCCCACATAATTTTTTTAGTAAAAGTTTTAATGAGGCATATATATTATTTCAAAGTGTATCAATATGTAGCACTTTTTTCCTCATCTTTGATTTCGTCCCACTGAATTTTCTTAGCAAAGTTTTTAATGAGGCAATCAATAATATTATATTGCAAATCAAGATTGACGAGAACATTGTACTCTTTTTCCCACAAGATTTTCTTAGTACAAGTTTTAACGAGACATATTATCTCAACAAGTGTCGTCCAAAAGGGAGTGTTGTAAATTTGATGACCCTTTAACCAAACTTATAAATGATCATATTGAATTGTAACATCAAGCATGACTTCTACATTGAATGTAATTTATACACTCTACATAACTTGTATTCAACTCTAATGTATAATCACTTATCCATGCATTGTCATATAACTTGTAATCATCTTCAATGTACACAACTCTTCCATATATTGTCTATGTTGTTTGTGATCTGTTATATGATTTGTGATGTATGCATAACTTATACACATTGTATAAGTACAATTATCATCATCACCAAATGACCTATATAAAGGATGCCAACTCCATTGTAATTCACACACCAAGTTGAATGAAAACTTCTCATTTCAACTATCTCATTTATTCTCTCATTTGTAATAGTGTAGTAAAAATTCTTAGCCATCTATTTTCCTTCTCTAGTTCTTAACAAGTTCCAACTCAATTCACAACATTAACAAAATTTTCACCTTGAAGTCAAAAATTCAAATGTCTTTCTTTTCTTTAAACACGTCTCTTAGAAATGAGACACTCGCGGAATAGTCACACATTACAAAAAACAATAAAAGAAAAACAAATGCAATAATAATAGTCATAAATTCACGACAGTTCTTTCAAACAAATTAAATTAGCAAGTCAATATATTTTGATTGAGGCAGTTGATTCTATTTCTGGTATTCAGCCATTACTGATTGATAAAGTTTATGTTTTACTTCAAATATATATATATATATATATAGAGCATTCTAGCAAGCACGACAAAATTGTAGTGGAGTGTCTAAAACTGCAGAGCAATCAAATAATATGTTGATTCCTCGGGCAAGTTGAGCCTTTTTGAACTGCGCTTTAACACGGAATTAAAAGCCAGGAAAAAAAAAGATTAAAATCCTAACTGGGCCGAGACCTGAGAAGTACAAACAGCATAAAAAAGGATCTCACAGTGAGACGATGCTACTCGTAGTATTGTTCTACAAACAGGAGAACAAAAGCTTAATTTACACCTCTTAGAAAGACATTTAACATGTCACGAACAGCGTTGTCGTCACCTTCTGAGGCCAGTCAGTCACCTTGCAAGCAGTAGAGTTGGCGTACGTTCCCAGAGGCTGCAACAACCGCAAAAAAAGAAAAAAAAGACTAAAAAGTCTTCTTTTGATGTAACGAATAAAATGTGAAAAACAAGTACAAAAACACTCACAAACAGTATGCTACTAAAAGAAAAAGAATCAGTGCCATACCGTATAACCAATCCTTGAAGTAGACATGCAAGGCAGATGATATTTCCCGTTTGCGGTTTTCTTCAAGTTGTAAATCACGCAATGCCTGTTTGATCTCTCCCAAGCTCTGATGCTGGAAAAAGAATAATTACATTTAAATTTCCGATAAATGAATATTCAAGCAAATCGATAATGCCAAGAATGGCAGAAAAAGGCAGCAGCCCATCACAATCATCAATGCTTCACCCACATACATTTTTCTGCTGAGAAGTCATGTAAGCCTCGGGTAACGGAAAGGGGTTGAGTGTTGTTGGATTTGCCGAATCCCCTCCAAACCAGTTAGGAATCTGTTCATCAACAATAAAAGATCATATTCCAATAATTATGCAATCATATACTGACAATGTATACAGGAGCATTTTGTACTCTAAGCTATTAATGTCTACAATAATCAATAGAATTATAGATCACAAATCATTAATTAATTATATCTAACTCCCAGATAGGGATAAGTTGAAAGTGAAATACAAAAGGAAAATCATTGAGGAACAAAATAAATAAGTATTTAAAATGGTCTAGCAATGTATGCATCATTGACCAAATGTATTTCACATTACACCCAAAAAAGAGCTCGACTGACGCACCAGAAAGTTTGTGAACTGATCAGGGTCAAGGCATGCAGCAGACTCTGCTTGTGAATCAGAGACCCCAGCAGGATGAGACAATGAGTCATGTGGATCAACCATTCCCAGTGCCAACGGTTCATTCCATCTATTGATGCTTGCATCAATGCCAACTTGAGTCATATGCTCCTCCAATTGTGAATAAAATGTGTTGTATGGAGCAACCTAGTTCAATAACAAAATTCTTTAAAATTTTTGGAATACGATTTAGGAACTGGGATCTAATTTTATTTTATTTTTTTCGATAAGAAAGAAACAAACTTATTCTCCATTGAGACTCGAACCCCTCTTAAACCAATAACCACATACCAAACCATACCAAACCATTGGGCTACCCACTTGGTACGTGAACTGGAGTCTGATCTTGACCACAAAGCAGTTTCAAAACTAATTGAAACGAAAGGTCTTTGAGCAATTAACAAAGCCCCATAACGGATCATGTTGCAGAATGTAAATGCAAAAACAGAAAGATCAATGGCAGTATTTACCTGCAATTTATGATTATCACCAAGAATAAGCGGCCGTTGATTCACCCCTAAGTAGAATACACACTCTCGACAGTTGGCAATGCAAATGCGTCTGGCTGCAACAGCCACTTGTACCCGTTCACAATGCTCCACTCTAACAGCCTGCAAATGAAAGAAAAAAAAAGAATATCCGAGAATATCAATAATCAAGTGTCAGATATAATTGAAGAAGCAGTGATGCACCTAGAAATATGGCAGAAATAGGTCTTTTCTTTGGGATTTACTTCATTCCGGGCATCATGGAAACATTTTCAAAATCCCGCAAGTCCCGAAGCCTAAGTTGCCTTCTTTGTCATTTGACGAGGTTTCTTAAATAAAAATTAGCACCAATTAACTTAGAAATCATACTTACTACGTTCCAAATTCCTTGGTCATCAACTAACTTAACATCTAAATTTCTTAAGCAACGCATCCCCAGCCACAACTCTCTTCAATTCTTCAAATGTTTGAATTATTAGCGTCTTATCTAAGGCTTGTACACCGATCCCATATTTAGGACTAGAGTGTTGTCTGTTACTTAGCTAGCCGTTATATGCCTTCCAGGCTGTTGAGCACAACCTGCTCATTAAGTGCTCATTTACTGTTACAATTATAATATACTGCATCTAGAAGAATAGAATACAAAAAGGTCCTCAGGCTTGACCTCAAACTAAAAGTAGAGACAAATATGCTTCGCACTAAGCAAAAGGAAATATTCATATGCATTGTGCATTGTATATAGTAAGAAAAGAAAAGGAACATAAATCATCAATATTGGGTTTTTCAGTTTTTTTTTTTTTTTTTTTTTTTTTTTTTTTTTAAAAAAAAAAACTCATCGATGATGGAGAATAACTTGGAGCAAGTTAATCGCTCAATCCATCTTAAGTTCCAAACCAAATTCAAGTTATTGGTCTTTAGACCCACTGATCAACTACAGCCAATACCCATAAAATCGTTCAATTGTAGAAGGATTATGTGTACAAGTTCCCTTGCTAATCAGCATTTTCTCTCTCTCCCAGTAATGAGACGTCACTCTGCCTTATCAGCACTCGACATGGATCCCAAAGCCAAAGATATGTTTTAAAATATCGCTTTTTTTTTTTCTTGCAGGTCAATTTGGACATCCAAGACTCCCAGATTTTAAAGCAACCAAAGTCGCTTTGAAGAAAAGAAACTAAAACCTAATTTCATCTAACTACTCTGCAGTTTAAACAACCAACTAAAATTTCCAAGCAACTCAGATTTTTCACACCATCTGGGAAATTTCTTGCTGGTAAATGGAATTTTGAATTTCACATCACACTACTTCAGATAATAGAGACACTAAAGACAAAAAACACATACATTAGAAAAAAACAAAGCCCTACCAGCTTCATCATACCTTGCCAATAGCTCCAAGAACAATAGTTGCATCAGAACATCCATACACTGTAGCATACCGTAACGGTGCTAATACGTAAATCACAGAATCATGACAATTTAGAACCTGCAATGACAGTGGGTGACAATGGTTTTAAGTCAACTTATACTTTAGGTGTGTAGTTTTGCATTTGTATACGGTACTGGAATGTGTTTAGAAAACAAAACAAAAAAAAACAAAAAAAAAAAAAAAAAAAAAAAAAAAAAAAAACAAAAATAGAATAAAAAAATTAACTGGAAGATCATGCAATGGAAGAGAGATAGGACACAAAAAGAAGAGAACAAGTTTTCCAGAAAAGTTGACAAATTTTGTGACAGACATCAGAACAATTACTTTTTCTTTTGTACAAGTTCAAGATCATATCTTGCAAGTAACAACTACACAAAAACTAAATTAAGTTGAGCAAATTCCAAGAATAAAAATGCCCAAACTCACCTATTTAACAAATAATAAATAATAACATGGCAGACAACCACAAGAAATATAACAAATATTACCATCCAAAGGGTTCAAAGCACGAGAATATAAACACTAAATGCTATATAAAAAAATTTACACAGATACCATGTAATAGCAAGCTAGAGATGCAAAGGAGTGATAAGTACGCAGGAACAAAAAGAAACAGCTCTTGCCCCGCCCCACATCAATAATCAACACCCGAAAGACCAAAAGAAAAGAAAAGAGTTGAAACCAAGAACTAAATAAATATGCAAAAACAAAGGAAATGAAGGAGGTGGAGACCGTAGGTGCTTTGGAGAAACCTTCCCCCTGACTCTTTGACAACAGAAATAGATCAACCAAGAAAGTCAATAATAGACAAGAAGACAATTGTGAGGCTCCGGGGGATTCTGGTTATACTATAAGTCTTTCAAGGATACCTTGACACAAAACCAATGAAAAGTTGTTCTATAGTCGAGATCAAGTTCTCGCCCACAAATGTTCCCTGTTCAATGGAAAACGACCTTCATGTTACTTTCTTTAATCGAGTTGTCGACCTAATGTCAAAAGGATGGATCAAATCGTGTTTGTGAGACTTTTATGCAAAAGGACTGGTTATAAAGTGCTCTATAACAGAATTCATAACCTATAGAAACCAAATGGGGACTTGAAGGTTAGGGGTTTTGTAAAGGGGTACTACATGATTAAATTCTCAAACCAGAACGATTATTTGCATGTGCTAATTGATGGTCCTTAGATTATAATGGGGCATTAACTGACAATGCAACAATGGTCACCATCTTCTAGTACTGTGGATGATAATCTATTGAGAATTGTAGCGTGGGTAAGTGTTATGAACCTTAAAATAGGTTCTTAGAACAAGACTAGTCGTGACTAAGTCTTGTATAAAAGAGTCTGTGACTGCTTCTCCTTAGACTAATTTCTTCGCAATTAATAGCAAATTTTTTTTTTAGTTTCCTTCGGCATTGCCCACTCTGGTTGAATAAGTGAGCTCCACCTTTGGATAGAAATCATGTTGGAGTACTAAGTCATACCACCATTAATTGTGTTAGGAACCAACTAACTACCTGTGGCAAGCGATACATGTGTGCCAGTTGAGATCTTTTGCTTGCATTTTAGTGCTTGAGCCATGAATTGATTATTGCAACTCCTAGACTTCCTAGTTGTTGCATCTTGATGTCTATCCACCGATCTTTAGTCAAGCCAGTGGTGAAAATATCCAACCTATTGACGAAGCTTCAGATAGGACATCCAAGCCAAAAATAACTCGATACTCTTTGACAAATCTAGTCTGCTTCAAATTAGTTAATTCTTTCGATCTCCTATTGCATCCTTCACAACCACTATTTTGTCCCTTAACATCATCCCTAATGGGTTCCTTTAATGTGCGTCGAACTGCAATGGAGATATCAACCAACCATTTCTCCAACACTCATTGTCAATTTATCGCATGCTCCATGAAATCTCAAGTTTCTTTGTCAAAGCCTCAATGTCAGCCAAGATCGTCAACTCTGACACCTAATGTTATGAACCTAAGAATTTGTTCTTAGAATAAACTAGTCCTTGACTAAGTCTTGCATAGAATACACTTTGAATGTTGCTCCTTAGACTAATTTCTCCACAAGTAAAAGCTTATTTCATTGATTGCATAATACTTCAATATATAGACTTCTCTTACAATCAAAATAGAATATAATAATAGGAAATATAAACTACTAATTAGAAAATAAGAAACCTACTCTAATAGAAACTTTCCAACTAACACTACCTCTAAAATAGAAACTAATAATTAAAAATAGAAACTACTAAACTTCCTAAAGATTGTATCAATAAGATTCCTTGGACTAATTCTATAATACTATAACAAGAACATTCTAAAGGTTTAAGCTGAGACTGTGTAAGATTTCTTCGAGATTGACTACAACATAGACGCTTCTCGACGTGGTCAATTTAATTTTATGGTAGAATTTCTCGACCTGCAACAACCATCGATTGCAAAACATCAAGAACAAAGGATTGTTGATAATCTATTATAAACATGTTCATTATGCCCATGTAAATGAGCTACACCCTTTTGTTTACAAAAAAAGTGCAAATTGATATGGACCTAGCAAACCAAAGCAGAGCAAGTTGCTACCATGTTGGAAAAGGTGAAAGTATAGGTTTGGGGTCGGACCTTTTTTTCAAGACAGTTGCCAGAGACGACAAACCAACACCAATGTCGTGATCCCGAATTGCGACAATCAAGGAAGTCGAAGGATTTTGCTCCTACTTTCTCTCGGTTTGTTGTATTACATAAGGAACATGGGAGGGTTGAGGTGTTGGAAAATATGGGGGAAGCGAATAAGGAAACAAATAATCTCCAATCCAATAATATTGGAGACAATGTTTGCAAGGTGTTGCCTAGGCAGTGGCTTAGATGGCGGTGTACTTCCAAGAAATTATTATAAAATCGAAATTTTGATAATATATATACCTATCTAATAATAAAATCTTATCATGATTAATGTTACATAAGGACCCAAAGGCTTATAACTATTCTCGAATATACGTTGAATATGGATCGCAATGATTAATAGAGAATTAGTGTTACTTAAGGACTTATATAAATAAATAATTATCCAGGGACCTCTAAATAAATATTTTTTTGGCCTTCTAGGCACCGCCTCGCCTAGTCCAAAGAAATTGTCTCGAGATTGTCATGGCACCTTGCAATCCTTGATTAGAGATACAACTAGAATAGTGGGTGGCATGAAAGAATGTAATCACAACAAGACGTCTTTTAAGGCAACAACGAAGGGAGGCCTAAGATGATGAAGTCAAGGTTAACCCATAGGCTAATGATGCTTTGAAAGTGAATGTGAATCTAAACAATGAAAAGGCTAAAAAAGAAGGGTTCAAACCAAGATGGTGGTCGACAAATGCCTAAACCTGGTGCACCACACTGGTGAATTTCATCAAAGATAACATTATTGCCGTGACTCCATTGAATACTGAAGTGGGTCTTTCATTGCCTCCTATGGTTTGAAGGTGTGGAAGTGGTAATTGTCCTCTAGATAAATCCAAGGTAGTCCATTTGAGGAGTGATTTAAGTTTAATAATCGCTCGAGCAAAGGAAAGAAGAGCAATAAAAGGTCTTCTATAATTGATTTGCTTAAGGCAAGTCTACTAGACGAAGATGAAATAGAGACAGTGAAGTCACTCTAGTCTAGGGCTGGCAAAATGTGACAAGACCCGTTTGTCTAGTTTTGCCTATACCCACAGGTCCAGACAAGATTTTCCTTAAAAGATTATAGGTACTAACAAAATTTTATGTCCGCTTTAAAAAACGGGTCTAAACAAGGTTCTCAAAAAAAAGGTACCCGTTTCATGATTAATTCATAAGGTATAATAGTAATTTCTAATTATATTATAATTTTAATGTACCACTCTATCTCACACACCTAATTGATTCTTACTGTCCAGCTCTAACACAACTCTTGGCCGCGCCTCCTCTACCTTGCAGAATCTTTAGCCTAAGATTAAAATCGTCCAAGAAAGATATAAGGGAAATCAGGTAGAACACAGTTGTAAAACTCTGATCTATGATTATCGAGCTGCATATAGTCGAGCATTTGATTGAGCAAGTATCTTTTTGTTTGGAATGCTTCATGAGGACCTTAAAGAAATATTAGTAATCTCCATTAAAAGATCAAGTGTCTTTTTGTTTGGAATGCTTCATGAGGACCTTAAAGAAATATTAGTAATCTCCATTAAAAGATCAAGTGTTTTGGTGTCACCCTGTGTAACTCCACTATCTGGTGTGAATGTCACCAAATGATCAATTTAATGTGTTTAATTTAACTAAGACTAGCTGAGACAAGGGAATATTTTATGTTGCTTTGGTGTAGTAAAAGATGCTTCTCAAGCTTCACATTGGAGTTTAAGTTTTCTATAAGAAGAACACGTGCGAATGTTCATTTCTTTAGTTAATTTCTTCGGTTATGCTTCTTTTTTATTTGAGTTCCAAACGGGTCCAGACAAAAAAGGGTCCCGTTTGTTTTACAAAAATATGGGATTGGACAAAAAAAAAAAGTTTCGATTTTCAAAACGGTACGAGTTTGCACGTCATTTAAGTCATTATTAGGAGGTGGTGTCCAGACTCGTTCCAATCCGGATACATTTTTCTTCAGCCCTACTCTAGTCCCTGCCATCACTCTGCTTGAACTATGATCTCTCTTTGGTCTTCCTAATGGCCAACACTCTATCTTGGATGATCATATTTTTTTGGTGGAGTATCGTTTTTGTTTCTTAGGAATTGAGCATTGCAATCGGGAAAATATTTGCCCACATTTAATCAAAAAAAAAAAAAAAACTAGAAAATACAAGGAACGAGCATCATCTTACTCATGACTTCTAAGTCAAAACAATAAAATTTACTAGACAAAACATATGTTGCCACATAGTAACTAAGCTATGATTGTCCATCGTACATGTCTAAAAGCCAAAACCTTAACAGGGAAACAACAACAACAACAACAACAACAACAACAACATAGCCTCAGTCCGAAATTAACTGGGGTCGGCTACATGGACCAAACTTTTCCATTGTGCTCGATTAAGTGCAATTGATGGTGAGTTTTGCAAACCGTTCAAATCCCTCCAAATTAATGCATCCCATGTTAACTTTGGTCTGCCCCTACCTCGTCGAATTTCTACAGTTTCTATTGAGTCAAGTTTTTTAGTTGGAGCATTTGTAGGCCGTCTTTGCAGGTGACCAAACCATCGCAACCGCCCTTCCTTAATCTTTGTATCAATTGGTGTTACTCCTATTTGTCTTTGAATTTCTATATTTCTTATTCTATCTTTACGAGTTTTACCACACATCCACCTAAGCATTATCATTTATGCTACGTTAATTTTATGTAATTGTTGTTGCTTTACCGCCCAACATTCACTTCCATAGAGCATCGCTGGCCTAATTGCGGTCCTATAAAATTTTTCTTTTAACTTAGTAGGAACATTTTGATCACAAATCACCCATGTTGCACTCCGCCATTTTTTCCATCCAACTTGAATTCTATGTGTGACATCATTCTCAATGTTACCATCATTTTGTATGATTGATCTTAGGTATCTAAAGTGGTTTACCTTAGGAACTTCTATTTCCCTTAATTTTACCACTTCGTCATCTCAATGTCTAGTGTTTCTAAACTCACAGTGCATGTATTCAATTTTCGTCCTACTCAACTTAAAGCTTTTAGATTCTAATGTATTCCTCCAGAGTTCTAATTTCCTATTCACTCCATCTTTAGTTTCATCCACTAAGACAATATCATTTGCAAATAGCATACACCATGGTATATCCTCTTGAATATGTCTAGTTAGTTCATCCATAACTAAAGTAAATAGATATGAGCTTAAAGCCGATCCTTGATGTAGTCCTATCGTAATGAGAAATTATTTTGTAGCTCCTCCAACGCGCTCCGTAGTTAACCTCCTAGGCATGAAACCAAATTGGTTATCCAATATTGTTGTTTCTCTCCTTAGCCTATTGTCAATTATCCTCTCCCAAAGTTTCATAGTATGACTCATAAGTTTAATTCCCCAGTAGTTTGAGCAACTTTGAATGTCTCATTTGTTTTTGAAGATTGGCACAAGCGTTCTCCAATCCATTGACATCCGTTTTGATTTTAAAATTTTATTGAAAAGTTTTGTTAACCAAGTCAATCCAATTTCTCCTAAGCATTTCCAAACCTCTATGGGTATTTCATCTGCGCCACATGCTTTCCCTATTTTCATTCTTTTCAATGCCTCTTTAACTTCTACAATTCTAATATTGCGTATATAGTTTACATTTCTTTCTTGGTGTGGGTTTTCATCTATTATAGTATCAACTTGGCCATCATTAAATAAACTATCGAAGTAACTTCTCCATCTCTCCTTAATATCCTCCTCGCGCGTTAAAACATTTTGATTTTCGTCCTTAATACATCTTACATGACTTAGGTCTTGTTTCTTTTTATCTCTTAATTTGGCTAAGTCTATATATATATTTTTCGCCATCTCTATTACCTAACCTTGTATATAAATCTTCCATGGAATTTGTTTTAGCTTGACTAACTACTTTTTTAGCTTGTTTTCTAGCTTCTCTATATTGATTGTACGCATCTTCATCTTGACACTTATGTATTTTCCTATATATCTCTCTTTTAGTCTTAATTGCTCGTTGGACATCCTCGTTCCACCACCATGTTTCCTTCTTTGGAGGTCCCAAGCCCTTAGATACACCTAATACGTTTGATCCCACTCTCCTTATGCAACTACTCATTTCTAGCCACATTGTATTAGCATCTAAGTCAAGATTCCAAACATTTTCCTTTAGTAGTTTTTCTCTAAACTTTATTTGTTTACTATGTTTTAGGTTCCACCACTTTATTCTAGGGTCACTAACTCTTTTATTCATATTAGGTCGTCGTGTTAGCTTAATATCAAGTACTACTAACTTATGTTGGGTAGTAAGAGCTTCACCAGGTATTACTTTGCAGTCTCTACATATTTTTCTGTCTATTTTTCTTGTTAAAAGAAAATTTATTTGACTCTTGTTATGACCACTACTAAAAGTAATTGTATGCGACTCCCTCTTCCTAAAACTAGTATTTGCTAGGACAAGATCGTACGCTGAAGCAAATTCTAAGATTGATTCTCCTTCTTCATTAACAGGGAAACAACGATAAAAACAATTTGAGAAGGCACCAAAGATCTCATATTTATGTCCTTAAGGTGAACCTTATAATCAAGTTGCAAAACAAAGTCTATATGAAGATAATATCACATGGAATATTTTACAGCTTCCAAGGAATATGATGGAAGAACTGCACCAGAATTCAAAGACAATTATCCAAAAAAGAGAGGGCCGTGTATTAACTAAAATAAAAATTCATTTATTTCAACAGTAGTATTAGTTGGACTCATCCTGGACATCTTAAAAACATACTCATTTTAGTTGACACCAGCCATTTGTGTCCAAAGAGGCAGTAAAAGTCCAAGTATCTGCTTTTCAGATATTGGCTTTTCAGGAAAAACAAAGAAATATACAAGTGGAAGCATTCATGAGGACCTAGAGTTCTATCCAAGTATCAAATAAGAGTGAGTGTATTCAAACATACAGAAAGTAATTATTCAAGAACATAACAGGAATTCGAGTGGTTGTCATTTTTATTTTTTATTTTTTTAAGAAAAGAATTTTGAGTCCTGCGCTTCGGTTTTCTGCGAGTAATTATTCACTAAAACAGCACAGAGTAACAAATGATTCTCAGAAATACACTACAGCCAATAGAAAATGAAGAACAAAGATCAAAATAAAGTGGCCAAGTGGGAAACGGAAACAAAATAAGATGAGTGAAATTCTCATTGAAGAACTCAGTCCAAGGTCTAGCTATGAAAACAAAGAACTCTGTCCAGTGTCTTGCTATGAAACCCATTACGTAACAAAATTCAAGAATTTGAGAAGCGAAGAAAAATTAAGGACCTAAGGCAAGTTCTAAAACAAAGGTATCCAAAAGAATCCCAACAGAATAAAGATCAAGTTCCCTGTTTTTCTCAATTCTACTATGATTTCAATTCAAAATCTAAAAGACAACTAAAAAGACATGCTCTAAAAGCATCAACATGATTAAAGCTATGGCACGTCGACTTCCATCAATTCTGAGAGATGGCTAAATAAGATGAATCCATCTTCCAATGAAACAGAACATGATTTACTACCATAATCATAACTGATAGTAACAGGTTAGCCTTCAAGTACCTAAACAATGATGAAACTCAAAAGAGGGAGGGAGGGAGGGAATTAGCAACAAATTAGCAATGGAATAACCCTCACCTTAACAAAAGAACCTTTAAGGTCGGATGGGTGATTAGCAACAAATTAGCAATGGAATAACCCTCACCTTAACAGAAGAACCTTTAAGGTCAGACGCTTTCTTTACAAGCGAAGCTTTTGAAATCCCCTCAATGAAGCTTATGCTCTTAGTCCCACTCCCTTTGAATGAACTTGTGGATGCATCAGTCATAGAAACATCCTGGTCGCCAATACTTGATGGACCGTTTTCTTTTGGAGGAACTCTTTCAGCAGTATGTTCCAATGCCGCCGTAATATTCTGCAGAATCCAGTCATGGACCTGTGTTGCCGAAACATGAACAGCAGGCATGTCTGGATCTGAGTTTGCAAAAAAGGGAGCAGCCTGGCTTAATGGAACTCCATTGGATCCTTTTTCCCCGAACTGAAAGAGAAACCCAAGGCGCTCAAACCTTTCTAAAGTCATTACCTGCACCGGAAGATTAATTAGCGATTATAGGCATGGTTAAAATCATAAACAAGTAAAAATCACATGCTACAGCAGCTAGTAATCAGTAATGAGTTGAAGAAATACATCCTAGCCGGTTAATGCAAGGTATTCATCCTGAGAGAACCTCGCTCGTGACTATAACCCAAATAACATAGTATAACATGAAAAAAATCATTAATTAACATCGATTGTATATTAAACCACCAAATCTTTTGCTTCTCTTTTGAAAGAGACATTGGATTATTTGTAAGGAACAATACAATGAATATTAAGTTCTAAATGTCTAAATGCAGGATATCATAGGGCATATATAGTATATTTTCAACACATTAGCGAATTATTTGTAGAATACAAGTATCTTAGGTGTATTCATAACCGGATTTCCAATTTTGAATATGAAATTTCAACCACGAAGAAACCGTGTACTAGAAACTGAACAACTACAGATAAAAAAAGACCAAAAAGAAAGGAATAAAGACCAACAGTGATTATACTGACCAGAGATTCTTCCTCCTCGCCTTCCACGGATTCAGCTAAAAGAGAAAGTACATTAGCCAGGTGCTTCTGTAAATAGGATAATTGATGAGCCTCTTCATCAACTTGTGATGGCATGAAGCGGCGGCTGTTGCTGCGGACAAGCTGCAAAAAAATGTACCAAGAATCTCAAATCAACCTTATCTTGACAAACATAAATAGGATCTATGTACTCTCCATAAATTGCTTCACAAAAATTACGAAGATGCGACATATTTGGATGCATATCAAACACGTAAAACAACACAAATTTATAAGGAAACAAAAGAGAGCCCAAATAAGTAAACTAAAACTAAAACACAATTAAATGCGTTGCTCTACCTAAAGCATTTTCAGCTCCCAAAAATGTTGTTCTACAATTGGACGGATCATCAAATTCTTTTACCAAACAACGATGCCGCCGTAGAAACCACAACAATAGTAGAAAACCTAATTTACCAAATTGCAAGAAAGCAAACACTTTCCTGATGGTCTGAGCCTCAATCAATTACCTCAGAAAAACATCCTCAAATCACCACAATTTCAGAATATAAGCACTGCCAATCAAAAAATCCTAGAATTTCAACCTTGCATATCAAATGCTTCGATAACCAGAGCAACCACAACAAAGCAAAGTAACCTTTCGATTCATTACCTGCAAAGGCGATAAAGCGGAAAGGTAACCATCAAAAACGGAAGTCGACGGCCAAACATCCGCAACCGCGGCCGAATCCTTGTGCGATCGAGGAAGAAGCCTACGGTAAGACTGAATATAAAGAAACAGAATGAGATCATACACATCCGCGCCAACAACGCCACCGATCTCATCCGGCTTCGCCGCGACGAGCGGATCAGAATCTGAAGGGAGAACGGCGGTGAGCGTGTCGAGGACCAATCCAGCGTTGTCAATCGAGATCTGCAGCACTTCCGCTACACCCTCGGCGTCGATCCTCAGCGATGAAGATCGCTCGATGAGCTTCTCCTTGAGAGGGCCTAGGGTTGCGGTTCCGTCAGAGAAGATGAGCTTCGAGATTGGGAGGAGACCGTGCTCGAACGGCTCTTTCCTCGCGCGAATGAAGATCTGATCCTTCATTGCTGCTGTTGCTGCGGCGGCGGGTGTGGTTGGAGATGATGAGGTCGATGGTTCGACTTCATCATTCATCTCTGCGTGTGAGTGCAAGGGGTTTCAGAGGAAATGTGGTGCGAAGGGAAAGAAGAAATGGAGGTCGACGAATAACCAAGGAAGAGAGAAGTGCGTGAGCCCTGATTTTCTCGCTTTCTCTGGTTTTCGATAGAGAGAGAAAGTGGATCTCGCAAGAGCTACACGTGTACAGGTCTCTTCGACGTGATGTTTAAACCGAATTAGTAGAACACAAACACTTGAATAAACTCAAGGAAAATAATAGATTAACCCAATTTGAACATGGGGTGTCAACAGAGCTAGGAATCCCACGGAAAATAGAAATTTCCCACGATGGGATGGAGAAGGGGGTGGAGAATTTAAAAGGGTATGGGGACATGGATGGGGAAGAAATTGGTTTCCTGCACGAGGATGGTGATGGGGAGGAAAATATCTCACGGTTTCTCATTGGGTACATCCGTGAGGAATCCCGTTTATTATGAATAAATATATCTTGTATTTTGTATATACTCACATTCAATATCATGTAACATGTAGGTGTATATACATTATATAAAGGTTTATATATTACCATATAAAATATAAATATATAATTAAATGCACACTAAGAAACATATATATTGCAGTATATTATATAAATTATATATTATTTAAGGGTTTATATGATTTTGTTGAGAATTAATTACAAGTGTTAGAACATAGAACTTTCATTGGATGAAATGTTAGTATTTTGTTTTGGTTGGAACTTCGATGAATTGTGACGCTTGTATTTCATACCTTACTTTTTTTGTTAGTTTATTTTTAAGTACAATTTTTTTTAGATGATATGATGATTTTTTCCCATAGAGATTCTCATGGGGATTTGAATGAGGACTCCCCGTGATGAACTAAATAGAAAATAATAAATCCCCACATGAATTCTCCATCCCGACGAGGATTAGACGGGGATGAGGACGAGGATTGAAATTTTGGATGGGGATGGAGACAGGGACTTACTCCCCATCCCTGCTCTGCCCCATTACACCCTACTTCGAACACCGACTTAAGCGCATCCACCAGTAGGTGTGGTTCAATGCAAGTGCAACTCGCATCTCGTGATATATCGTGTGGACTCCACCCAATAGGTGTGCCTTAACTGGATGCCCGAAATGGGTCAACGTAGGAACTCCAAAAATATTTGAAAAAAAAATATTTTCCAATACAACACACCAAAAATATATGACAATTTTCTTATAAGAAAGAAATCGACTTTTTTTTGCCCTCTATGAGACTCGATCTCTCGCCCACTCGCAAGAACATCACATATAAAATCATTGAGCCACCTACTTAAACAATTTTCTAGGTTAACTAAGACGAGTTTGTGGGACAATAATATAAAACTAAACTCCAAAACTTAAATTGATAAAATAACGATGAATCAAACAACGAACTCCTAGTGTAAAAAACTTGAAATATCATAATTTTTTTTCTCCAAAAGTGATATACAAAATTCAAAATCATTTACTTATAATGTGTGTGTGTGTGTGTGTGTGTGTAGAGAGTGGCTAAACGGGTTCCAAATTAAATCCAAGGTAGTGCCCGACATTAAAAGCCATTAGAGCGTTTAACCGGCCTAGATTACCCTAACCTACTAATAATCTAGTCAGCCTTATCTATCAAGAGACTTATAAATCTAATCCAATTTCTAAGTTATTTTTTAAAAGGTTTATTGGAGTTAAGATTCCTTAAAGATCTTTTTGAAATTTAAAACCCTATTTGGAAATGATTTTTTTAATCCTCAATTTCAAAAATTTTTCGGTAAGATCTTTTTTTTTTCTAAGCATATACTAAAAAATTCGGTCTTAACAAATCTTGAAAAACCTATATAGTATGGTGAAAATGTCGAAGGATTCACGATCCATCCCATTATAATATATTTCGAGAATAAATATTTATATCCATTCTTATATATTTCGAAAGATCAAAATCATTTCAAACTTTAAACAAACGAAACCCTAGATCCCAAAGTAGTTTCGGTCCACCTAAATTCATTACGAATATCCAAAAGAACTTCCTAAACCACACACGAACCTAAAACCCCATTTATGCAATATAGTATGTAAAAAACATACATACATCAAATAAAGAAAGCTATAACTAAATCTCACGCTATCTAATACACCTATAGTAATAAAATGAAACGTATTCCAAGAATTTAAACGAACAATAATATTGTGATGAAATATAAATATACAAAAATGAAATCCATCTCGTTTCTGTTAACCGACTAAAATCATATGACGTTTTCTAAAAGTTGTGTATAAGCAATAATAAAGATTCATGAGTTTGAGAGGAAGTCCCTAAAGAAGTCACGCCCTTAACTATATATGGAGTATGATCCTGACTAGCATTACAAATCCCCCTAAAACCTTCTACATGTCTGCAAATGATAAGTGACTCTAGCCATAGAGCACCACGATATTCACCTTAAGTGAAATTCAAGAATTTCATAAACTTAATTAAGCAACTATTTAAGTATTTTCGGATTTAAATTGAGATTTCAGTATCCGAGGTGGGATTCACGTGTCACTGATCATAAATCACAAGTAAAAACATTATTTTTGTGTGTTGTTTAACTAGTGGATGTATCATACTCTATTTGACGTGAAATAGGGTCAAGTAGAGGTGTAGAGGTAGTGTTCGCATGTTTTGGAGCGCGTTGAGAATTTTTCCAAATTTTGACGAAATTGGGGTATTTTCTAAGATTTAATTTGGGCATTAATTAAAGAGATAAAAATGAAAAATTAAAACAAAACAAAATAAAATGGGCAAAAGACTAAAAAAGGTATGAATTAGTAAGAGAATAAGGGAAAAACTTGAGGTTGAGTTGGTCATTTGACCTACTCAACCTAACAAAATGGTGAAGATCAAAAAGGGGTTTTGATCTCCCATTTTCTTCATTTTTTTCTTCGTTTCTCTTACACCTACGTGATGTCTCTGCTTTTGTCTCTCATATTTCCTCATCTTTCTCGTTCCTCTCCCTCAAGCTCGTCTCTGTCTCTCTGCCTTATCGTTTTCCCCTCTCACAAGCCTTTTATGCTCATCTTTTTCATCTCCCTCTCTGTTCCAGTTGATGCATCTCGCTCTCTCTACTATCTCAATGATGAAAAAAGAAAAATAACATGGTGAGCAGAGGATCCATTGTCATCCCTCTTAGTGCTTTGCTTGTTTTCTCTCTCTCTCTCTCTATATATATATATATCTCTTTCTCTCGGATGTTCTCTCTCAAGCTCTTTGATAAGTCGTTAATTGTCTAGTATTATTTAGGGTATTTCTATATTTTTATGGTTAAGTCTCTAAAATATTAGCCTAATTGTCTATTTATTATTTTCAGGTTTAAAGGAGTGCGCGATTGAATTTGGAGCGAAAAACTTAGCAAACATAAGTCATTCTTGTAGTTTTATTCATATACCGTTTGATCTGCCTCAAGACACGCACTACACAGGTGATGAAAATATGAGGAGCAACTAAGGAGACGCAGCAAATGAACACACTTAAGTCACACAGCGTGTCAAGAGCCTTTGATCGAGCCTCGAGATCAATATCCAAATCATATTAGATGAGCAAATTAGGGATTGATCTTACTTTAGGATTCGTGCTGCACTGTCTCCCAAATTGACGTTAAGTCTGCCTACACGTTCCACCCTTACCTTGAGATGCGCAATTGCATAAACTCCTAAATATTGATTGATTCCTTGAGTGAGAGTTCTCAAACACAACAATTGTTGATTATCCTCGAGATCCATGCTAGCACAAACTCCTAGATTTTTATATGAGCCTTGAACACGTTCTCTCCTTACCAGCCAGCGCCATGTCACCTTCCTAGATGTGTGCCATGTCCACTCCACCAATTCGAGCTCGCCACGTCAGCAACCAGCAACGGTTCAGCTAGTCACAATGTGCCACGTGTCCTGGAACCAAAAAATAAAGGTAGCACAACTATGAGATCGTATTTAATTCACTTACTTTTTCAAAAAATAAAATTAAAGATGTTTCTATAAATAGAACTTAGGGTTTTAATTAAGAGGTCTCTTTGAACTCTAGACACAATTTATTTCTCATTTTTTATTAACTTAATGGAGTTATTCAAGACCATGTTTGGTTAATCTTCTACAAATTTAGGCCGAAGGTAGACCGAACAAGTGTTTGGTTTCATAAATTCATTATGAGATCTATCTAATCTATATTCTTTTGTTCTTCTGTTATATTTTATTTCTTTTGGCACTAATTTGAATATATGGTTAGATTTATTTGTTTGCGAAGGGCCCTCACATGCAAAATAGATTGACTACCATAAGTTATTGAGTTGAAGCATCCATATTTATATGATGGAATCATCTAAGTAACGATTGACCCTACTGATTGGTTAGCCACTTTTGATACCAGTCAAGTGCCTTAAAGAATCTAGGCTAGATTGGAAGCATTTGTTCTTGTGCGATTCGACTGTCTAGGTATAATAATGCCTTCACAAAGCCTAATGCAATCAACACATTAAACCCAATTTACGTAATTTCAGGGCTGTGTGTTTGGTTAGGGAAGTAGCCATTATCTTACCTTGACTATCGAAAATAGGAAGTGTGAGGAACTGCACACGTTATCGGGTCTATAACTACATTGTAATATAATTGAATTACATATCTTTGTATGGATCGAAGACCAATGAATTTCATATGCCATTAGACTAAGTTTGAGAACCCAAAAGTCTAGGTTGTTTCCTCTATTGAATTCCTTTCTCATAAAAATGTTTTACATTCCTTTAGTTTTTAGTTATTCTTTCAAATATTTTTACAAACCCCCCTGATTTACTTTCTTGTTAGTTAGCTTAAGTTAGAAACCTTGGTCTTCGTGGATCGACCCCATGCTTGCCACTACTACGGTATTTATGATACTTGATAATCTCATTGGGATTATACATTTTGATGCTTTTAACACGCGTCAAATTTTGGCGCTATTTCCAGGGAGCAAGTCCTTTTTTAACTTAGGTTTTTCTTTTTCCTTTTTATGTGTTCATCTTTATGCCCAAAAGTCTTTGAAGATCGAAGTCCACTGGATCTTTACTACGATTTGATCCAGAGATCGAAAAGACTTGATGTCGAATAAAGAAAAGGTAAGTTTGAGGGAGAACATCTCAACTTTGATCCAGAAAAAGATATCCCCTAAATGCCAAGACCTTGGCATATTTGCTATTCTATTCAAGATAGGTGACACTTTTATTGAGAATTCCATGTGCAATTTGAGTGAGTCCATTAATATTGTCTTTCTTTTTGTTTAAATCCTTGCATGATGGTCTATCGAAAGACACACAAGTTATTACCCATCTCGTGGATGGGTCGATTATACACCCAATTGGGATCTTATAGGGTGTCTTAATAAAAGCTCAAGAACTAGTATTTCCTACAAAATTTCGTAATGGCTTAATATTAATTGACGACATTATTTTGATTATTTTATGACTTAAACGCCAAGTTAGGCCCACGTGGATGCCTCGAATAGGCTAGAACACGTCTGATTAGGCTTAAATCATTATTTGTGTCTGTTGGTTGCATAAGTGCGATGCTAATTATTATTTATTTCATAACTCATTGCACGTGTGTATTTATATTGCCATACCGTATGAGATAGTGTGATGAGTAAACGCTTCTTAAAACATGTCGATGCGAGTATCGAGGAGGCGTAGTACGGGTACACCAAGTCTTATAATGCTTACTTAAACAAAATGACTAGAATAAGGGTAAATATCGCACAAAATACAAAATCAAACTTTAGGCTAAAACATAATAATCGGGTACATCAAGGATTGGCGTGCCTCGAGATGCATGCCGAGATGTGGGGCACGGGGTGTTGAGTAGTTGGGGGTTAGTAGGATCACAAATATATGAAGTATGTAACTAAACATACTAACCATATGTAATTATGTGTCTAGGTAAATTAATTTGATTTAAGATAAAATAAAGTCCTATAGCTGGATAGGAATTAATTGACCATTGATCAACCTAGTGGTCATTCTAGAATACATTTAACAAGGCAAGATGATTTGGCTTTCATGTGGGAGAAGTGGCTTCATGTGGGACAAGTGGTTTTCATTTGGGGACAAGTAGCATTAAGGGATGACTCACGTCCTAGCAATTAACTAATATTAAATCAAAGATTTGGCTAATTAATCCACTTAATATAAGTATATTAGACCTATACTTAACGGATGAGCTTAACATATACATTTAAGCTAAAAAATCAGAGAAATTGAGGAGGGACTTGGTTCAAAAACTCAGGGAGATCAAGAAGAGTTGGATCTCAAATCAAAGTATCATCAACCCTAGGTACACATCTCAATATTTCAAGTTGAAACCAGTTATAGTTTTTGGTCAATTTCAAAGGGTAGATGATTAAGTCTTTGTAATTGGTTTATATATTTAGATTCCTCATTTCAATTTGATAATCCCGCTATTAAGAAGTTAATTTGATTTTGAAATAAAAAAGATATAAATCTTTAAGTTGTAAGACTAAAGTTGAAATTATGCATGTTGTACTATGAACCAGCCTATGTAATTTGGGCATAACTTGCAATTTTAAATCGAAATGAACCCAATATGGTGGAATTTGAAAGTTAACTCAAAGGGGAACAACTTCGTCCTACTGAAAATCTTGTAATTTGAATTTTTTTCATGTCCAAAAGTGCTCTACAAATAGGTGATTGAATGCAATACGAGATTTTTGAAACTAGATTTTTAAAAGGCATAACTCACTAATTATTTATCCAAATGAGCTGATATTTTAATATGTTATTATTAGTTATGTTAGCTGCCTTTTGACAAAAAACTCACTATTTTTTGAAACTATAGATTAAGAGAAATAAATTTTCTAAGTCTGCAGTCGGATTTTGCTTCAATTTGAGCTATT
Organism: Stephania yunnanensis; assembly: GCA_039657365.1. Taxonomy (NCBI): domain Eukaryota; kingdom Viridiplantae; phylum Streptophyta; class Magnoliopsida; order Ranunculales; family Menispermaceae; genus Stephania; species Stephania yunnanensis. The sequence continues at coordinate 43,658,644 of CM077586.1, read as the reverse complement.
TTTGGTAGAATTACGATCTCTTTCATTTTAAATCGGAGTTTCGCAAACCAAAACTTTTCAAAAATCTAAGATATAAAAACCTTAAATTAGTGGAAGTCTTGAGATTTGGACAATTTCATGCTTAAAAATTGCGTTGCAACATAAGATCGAAATTGAGACTTTATTTAGTCTTTAGGGGTTGATTTGGGAATATCAATTCAAAACCAATTAAACCAATCTGAATACATAATAAACACACTTAATTGACTTCAAGAACTAAGAAAACGTAGCTCGGGTACGAGAGAGCTAGGCAGGGTCGGATTCAGGAGTCCAGGGAAGTCATAGCATGTGTGAGGTTTGTAAAACCCATGGAAAGTTACTTGAGTATTTACTTGCTTTTATTACTACTTTACTCTATCTTGTTCAGTGTATTCATGATTCTATTCCTTATTTAGTTCAGTTATCTATGTTTGTGCCATTATTTGAACGGTTGGTTGAGTTTAATCCCGTTGGGTATTTCATGTGTGTCTATGGCAGGCTAGACCATAACATGTATATCAGGAGCCCTCGGTGAATGAAGACCTAAGCTACTTTGTTGGTACATGTGCTAGTGCGTTGCAAGTTTACGTCGGCCACCGAGAGGACTAGGTGATGGGCCAGTTGGGTGCACCTATTATTGGGATCCTGAAAAGGGAATTCGAAGTATGGTCTAGTCTAACTGGGATGGGCACACACATTTGCGCTTTATTGTTATTTACGCATGCAATGATCCATTTACAGTTGCATGTTTATTTTACAGTATTTATAGGATTTCCTTTACTTTATCATATGAATACTCAATCAATTTCCTTGGGATTTTACTTACTGGACTCATCATTTGTTTTGTTGTGATGGCTAAGTGCAGATCTTTCTACGAGTAAGGGTAAGGGGATTCTTGGTGACTATCTCTAAGCTTACCCACTATTCGACACACTACTCGTAGATGTTTATTTTGATGTTTTGTTATATATTTTGGGTTTATGAGAGACTTTGAGACACTTATGCTTGTATATGTTCACTTTTGTCACCTTATGTACAGTGTACTCTATTCCGAGTTTTCCACGGTAGAACTGATGCTCTATAAAACTTAAAAGTTAATGGAATCCATGTTTATGTACTTTCGCCGTAAATTTACTGGTTACCAACTTGCAACTCTGAAAAATACAAGCCATACTTGTAACTTAATGTATATCTCGAATAATTGGCAAATAAAATAAATAATACGATAAATAACATACACATCAAGGAGCGTCGACGTGGTGACAGACGTTAGTGGGGTCGTGGGACCTACGCGGCAGCACACCCAACAGCCTCGGGGGGCGGGGCCGCCATATTTTTATGTGAAAGATATGGGGATGAACCTTCTCATTACTTACCTCCAATTTTGCTAGGTAGACCTTTTCTTCGGACTGCTCAAACCAAAGTCGACGTCTTCGAGGGTACTTTATCTATGGAGTTTAACGAGAAAATCGTAAAATTTACTATTTTTGATATCATGAATCCTTTTATTGATAAATTTTGCTTATTTGCAGTGCATATTCCTAACCATCTATTGCAGGACAAACTTAGGTTGGAGATGCAGGACGGTCGCCAAGTACCGAGAATTAATGAAAGTATTTCACCGTTGACCTTGAAATTAGGGGTTACTCACCCTCTCTATGGAGATGCACAAATGAGAACCACTAGAGACTTGATCGGATGGGACAACGTCACTTAGGATGCATACATCTAAGTCGAGCTAAAGATGTTTAACAAAGGTGCTCTTGGGAGGCACCCTAAACTTCTATCCCTTATCTATTTCATTTCCTATTTCATTATTCTTGTGGTATTCTTATCATTATCTTTTTAGTGATTTTTTTTATAGGTGTTGCAATCTCTACATAGTGCACCGTATTGCGATAGCCCGATATCACTCATTTGGCTTGTCACATTGTCCTATATCCATGGTTAATCAAACCAGGATTACATAACTTTATTTTGTTTACTTGTTATGGATTTTGTTGATTTTTTATGCTTAGATGAAGGGATTAGTTTTAGTTTTATGTTAAGAAACATTTTGACTTGTTTATTATTATGCATGAACTCGTATCATTTCTTTAATTATATATCTATCATGTTCATTCACCCCCTTGTTTGTTTATATGCGAACCTCTTGACTTGTTTTAAATTTTGATGACAATGCTCGGAATAATTTTGGGGCTGTTTTAGGGATTATGGATTGAGTTGGATGGATGTTTTAGCGAAAGACCATAGGTGAGATTGTTTAAAATTCTCAATTATATGCAATTATATATGGTTGAAGGATGGTAATGGATGTGTTTGTATCCCTTATTCTCTTATTTCTCTCACATTCCATTTCTTTTGCTTTCATACTTTTCATTCTCATTTCAATAGGAGTTGATACACTTTCATGCAAGTATTTAGTATAGTTTTTATCATTATTATTGTTTAGAGTCACCCAAAGCTTTGTTTCATTCCTTTAGTTGTGGATGAGAAAACTATGGTTGCCTTTTTGACTTGAAACTTATGGAAAATTAAGAGAAAAACTCACTCTGGCACGTAGCCCGATATTTTTATGATTTCATATTAGGGACATAGTGTGAGGGTTAAGCCTTGTGCTAGATACCAAAAGGGGCAGACGGTTAGAACTGTGAGAATGGAAAAAAGTCAGATTTCTAGGGTGCTAGAACGAGGGTGTAACCCACTCGAGGCAGAATTCCTATGACTAAACCACTTATGGGGAAATGATTTATGCTATTTTTGAATAAAAACCTTTAGCCTTAAGCCTACCTAAAGTAATTTCCCTAGTTGATCCATTTCGAGCTAACCCAACCTTTAATTCTTACATACCTAATATTAAACCTATAGCCATAACCAGATATAATCCTTTACCTAGTTGGAAGCTAGTCTTAGACTTGAAATCTTTAAAAAGAGATATGAAGAGAAGGAGAGAAAAATTAGAAAAAAAATGTTTATATACCTAAAATAAGGGGAAAATAATTATGATGAAAAATCAAGTCATGATTAGAGAGTTCCACCTAAAATAGTATGTAATGGACCGTTTTATTAACGTCGTTATTTATTGCATAATTTTAGATTAGGACGCTAGCTAAAATCAACGTGGACACCGCGGATAGGCTAGGACACATGTCGACTAGGTACACTAGCAATTTGTCAGTTGATTGCTTATTTATGACACATATTTATGAGTTTATTCGATAATACATCGCATATTTGTTTAAGTATTATTATATCATGCAAGATTATGTCACGGTTATTCGCTTCGTAATTCATGTCAACTCGGGTATCGGGTAGACAAACTACGGATACACTAGAAAACACAACTAACTCACTTTAAGATGGCTAATTGATCAATTAAAATGGGTAATATAACCATAAACTAAGTCAATCTAATAAGAACAATGGGCTATAGTGCGTCTCAGGATATATGCCGAGACGCGAAGCACCAGGTACCGAGTAGTCGAGGGTTGATGAGACCACAAATTTGTTAATAAAGGAGTCTAAGTATACCAATCATAATCAATTGTATGCCTAAGTTAACTATTCAAATAGTTGAATCTAATTTTCCTATTGTTGGAAGGAAATATTCTAAGCCATGAATGAACATTGAGATGATCATAGTTGAGTGATGATACTAGGCTATTAAATGGCATAATGGAGTTGATAATCTGTGTGACAGCATTAATAAGGACCACAAAATAGTCGTTGAGATACGCATATCACATTAGATCGTGACATAACATATATATATATATATATATATATATATATATATATATACATATCAAGTGAGTGGGATCTTCTCATCTCCACTAGAATAAGTACATGCAAATATGAAGAGAAAGAGGGGAAGTGTAGATCTTTGAGCTTGATTTCAACATTTGGAGGAAAAATTATGAGATCAAATACAAGGTAATCATTTCCATATCACTAAATTCATCATAATGAGCTAAATTTGGTATGTTTTGATGTCAATTAGAATTTAAGGACTAGATCTCTATTTTTGATGAAACCTTGATGATTTACAAGTCTAATTAACACTACAATTAAGATTTGTAAATTGATTTTGATGGAAATTGGGTTTTTGGTGAAATTAGGAAAAACTAGTGAATGCATTAATTTGATAACTATGATTGAATTATCATTGTTTCTATTATTTTCAATGGTGTTATGGAGTCCCCTTTTGGTGGAGAATGGGTTGACAAGGTTAGGATAGCAAAATTAAGGTATTGGGGAAAAAATTCTCGAGTTGAGAATTTTTGTCACTCAACACAGATAACGCTATCCAAACTGGCTAGTGCGCTATCCGGTTTGAGTGCTCAACTATTTTTCAAAATGAAGAATAGTAGCGCGCTAGACAGACTCCCTAATGTATTATATACACCTAGCACACTAGACAAACCCCCGTGCATGCTAATGGCAGATGAAAACTTAGTTTATGGGTTGTTTTGGGTATTTTTTGACTTAATACATACTTAAACACTTATAACTAGTTTAAACACATAAATTGGACTTTAGGGACTTAGGGAACAATAGCTCGTGTACTGAGGAGCTAGGCAAGTCGGACTTGGGAGTTCGGGAAGTTAGAAAGCGTGTTTAAGGTTTGTAAAACCTAAATGAAAAATTTGAGTATTTGATCATGTCTTGACTTCCATTTTTATCAGTTATGCTTACTTCTATTACTCCATTATGTTATTTAGAAGTAAGTTGAGCTTACTTCCCGAATTCCTCGTTTTGTGTTCTTGATGCGCTAGAGTATAGAATGTGTGACCTAGGCCTCGGTGAATGGCAACCAGAGCTTGCTTCTGGTGCACGTGTCGGTGACTTAGCCGATTTGGCTAGCATTGCGAGGGACCAGGTGAAAGAGTATTGAGGGCACCCAACGAAGGGATCTTGGGCCCAAGTACAATCTAGTCCATCTGGAATGTGCACACACTTTGTTTAGCTTATGTGTTACTTATTCATTTGATGAGTCAATTATAGTTGCCCTTCTTTTATATTCCGCATGTTTATTTAACATTATTTATTGAATTTCCTTCACTTATCATACGAATGCTCCGAGTAGTTACTTGGGATTTTACTCACCGGACTCGTTATGTGTCTTTTGTGATGTCGAGTGTAGATCTTAGTACCAGCAGGGGCATGGGGATCCTAGGTGACTGCATCTGATTGCCCGCTGTTAAGGACCTACTAGTACATATTTATTTTTGTGGCGACCTTGCCACCCCGGGGTGACATGTCTTCGTGTACTCCTTACCTGGTGGGCCTAATTACATGTGTCCGACACCTGCCTATCCACCTCTTGCCTTAGATTTCGTGTCCACGTGTATTATATCAAATTAATTAGTGAATTATCAGTATTTTCTTAACATATTCTCTTTAAGTATTTAAAAGTTTATTCTAATGCTTAATCATACTAGTGGTTTGTATTTTACAAGTTAACATATATTAGCGGAAGCCTTAATCGATACAATTAGAATAAGTAACTAGCATGGTAAATATGATTTATAAGAGCAAATCTTACTGTGGAAAACCCGAAAATATACTCTGTGTATAAACGATAGTACCATAAATAAGGTATATAAACATGTACCGTGTCATCTCAAGTCCCATATACCCAAAATAATACAAAATATCAAAACAAGCACGTACTAGTAGGTCCTCGACAACGGGCAATCATATGTAGTCGCCTATGATCCTCTTGCCCCTACTGGTACTAGGATCTGCACTCAATCATTACAAAAAGATAGATGACGAGTCCAATAAGTAAAATCTCAATGAACACTTCTGAGCATTCACATAATAAAGTAAAGGAAATGTAAGAAATACTGTCAAGTAAACATACGAAATGTAATGACAAATAACTGTAATTGGCTCATCGCATGAATAGATAATAGATAAACTAACAAATATATGTGCTCACTCCAAATGAACTAGACTGTACTTCGGGTCACTAAGTTCCCACCAGTGGTCGCGCCCAACTGGCCTGGTAGTTGGTCCCTCGCTATGCTGGCCAAATTCGCTGAGTCACCGACACGTGCACTAAGGGCAAGCTTAGGTTTACGTTCATCGAGGGTGGGGTCACACGTGCTATAGTCTAGAGCATCATGAACACATAACTAGGAGGTTCGGGGGAGTAACATCAACCTACGTCCAAGTAACAAAATATAATAACAAAATCTACAAGGAAATGATAAGGATGAAATTTAAAACAAAATTAAATACTTGGAGTTTCTCAGTTGGGTTTTACAAACCTCAATGTGCTCTCCGACCTCTACGGACTCCTGTATCCAACCCATCAACTCCTCGATACCGAGCTATGGTCCATTAATTTCCTGAAGTCCAGTTTTATAAGTTTAGGTTTACAAGTGTTTAGATATGTATTAGGTTGAAAATCATTGAAACAAACCCTTAATTTCATATTTTATCTGTCATTAGCGTGCTAGGTGAAGTTAGTGCGCTAATGGATATACTTAGCACGCTAGCTAGGTGAAGTTAGCGCGCTAGGGGATTTGTCTAGCGTGCTACTATTCTTTATTTTGAAAAATAGTTAGAAACCTAGAACGATTAGCGCGCTAACTAGCCCAGTTAGCGCGTTAATTACTATTTATGACATAATTCTTAAGTCGAGAATTCTATCCTTCCCTCTCAATTAGCTACTTTATCCAGGTTTACATCCTCTCCATAATAAAGTGACTTAAAAACATTAGTTAGGCTCACCTTAAAACAACAATTAAGTCAAAATCATCAAATCCCAACATTCACTAGTTTTATCCAAATTCAACAAAAATCACAACTCATGCAAAACCAGTGATAAATCCCTAATAGAAATGATCATTAAACCTATAATGCAGTAAGTTTCCATAAAAACTAGGGATCTAACCCTCCAACTCGAATTTTACCAAAAACACACAAGAATGGGTTCATTGAAGAGCGTATGAGATGAGGAAGATGATAACCTTAGTTTGATCACTTGATTTGTCTTCTAAAGTGTTGAAATCCCAGCTTGAAATCCCCTCTTATGCTCTGGTTTTCTCAGATTGTATAAGAGTTTTAGTTAGTGGAGATGAAAATCCCACTCACTTGTTATATATAGTTTTGGTCTTGATCAAGTGTGCGTTTGTATCTCGAGGATTATCTTTGAGTATCATTTTATGTTGTCCCACACCACTTGATAACTCCACTAATACACTTATATCCTAGAATTACTTAATATGATCATCTTGATGTCCATCGTATGGTCCTTATTATTTAGTTCAAAGCGTAAGCTTGTTATTTATTTAATTAACCCACCTTATATTATGTCTTATCAAACCATACGGTTAGTGTTTTATTAATCAAAATTAACCAACTCATGGTCCCACTAACATTCAGTTACTTGATATCCAATGCCTCGCGTCTTGACACACATTTCAAAGTGCGTCATACCTTATTATTTAAATTTCAACTCAATTAGCCTATGGTTACATCACCAATTTCAATTGAATTACTTTGTTATATTAACATGAACTAGACGAATTCCCTAGTGTACCCGTATTTCACTTCTCGATACCTGTGTTGACAAGCATTTTGAGGCGACTACCTGTCACACAACCTTCACACTATATAACTATTCAACAAACTCACATGCGATGTATTAACAAATAATTTCATAAAATGCATCACAATTAAACAATATAACACATAATTTACTAGATTACCTAGGTCAACATGTGTCCTAGCCTACCCGTGGCGTCTACATGGATCCTAGCTGGCGTCCATGTCTGAAATTACAAATAAATAATGACGTTAATAAAACGGGGCGTTACAGTTCTTCCCAACTAAATAAAACTTCGTCCCAGAATTTAACATAACCGAATGTCGTACCGTGAAATAACTGAGGGTATTGTTCTCGCATCGTTGACCCGAGCTCCCAAGTAAGTCCCTCTGTTTTATGATGTTGCCAATGAACTAGGACCTTAGAGAGCTCCCTGTTCTTGAGAATCTAAACTCTGTAGTCAACAATCTCCATCAGCCTCTCCTCGTAAATCACATCAAGCTGAATCTTAATCTGGCCCAAATCAATAGTCGGTTTGACCCTGACCTCTAGTCTTAACTTCGAAATGTGAAATGTCGGATGAACCCCAGCTAACTCGGCAAGTAACTCTAGATAATAAGCGACACTGCCCTCTCTCTTTGCGATCTCGAATGGTTCAATAAATCTTGGGACCGGTTTCCCCTTCATAGCAAATCTCTCCTGACCCTTTCAAGGGGGTACCTTCATATATACCATGTCGCCTTCTTCATTGCTCAGACCATCGCGATATCGATCCGCGTATTTCTTTTATCTATCCTGTGCGACTTATAATCTCTGACGAATCTTTCTGATCTTCTCTATATGATCAACAACTATCTCAGGCCCAATGGTCACTGTATCTTTCGGCACTGCCCAACATGCAAGTGGTCTACAGGGCCTCCCATACAGTACCTCAAACGGTTGCACGCCAACACTTGCCTGATAGCTCTTACTATATGAAAACTCACACAAAGGCAAATAATCATCCCACGAACCCCCAAACTGCAATATACAAGCCCTGAGCATATCCTTTAAAATCTATATCAGTCGCTCTGACTATCCGTCGGTCTGTGGATGATAAGCCGTACTAAACTGCAACCTAGTGCTAAACTGCTCCTATATAGGCTCTCAGAGCCTCAAGTCAACTTAGGATCTTTATCCGATACAATAAAAATTGGCACCCCAAGCAATCTAATAATCTCTCGCTCAAACAATATGCTTAGCTGTGGGAACGTGTATCTTATAGAAATCGAAATGAAGTGACCCAATTTCTTCAGCCTGTCAATCACGACCCAAACTGCATCGTGACACCTTGATGTCTGCGGTAGTCCACTGAAGAAACCCATGGTAATGTGCTCCCATTTCCACTATAGAATGGGTAATGGCTGTAACAGTCTACTAGGTCTCCTGTGCTCAGCCTTCACTTACTGGTGATTTGTATACAATATGAACCACTTTTCATAAAGGGAGCGCCCTATGCCTTCAGTGCAAAGACGACTGCTGCAAGCTCCAAGTTGTGTATTGGATAATTATCCTCATGGCGCCTCAATCATCTGGAAAGATGCGCAACTGGTCTACATTTCTACATCTACACACATCTAAGAACAATGGCCGACGCATCCGTATAAATTGTAACAGTTTTGCCTGGCTTCGACAATGCCAATACTAGTGCGGAAGTCAACCTCTTATTTAGCTTACAGAACGCATGCTCACACTTTGTTTAGCTTATCTATTACTCATTCATACAATGAGCCAGTTGCAGTTGCCTATATTTTATATTCTATATGTTTATTTAACATTATTTATTGAACTTCCTTTACTTATCATACGAATGCTCAGAGGAGTTCCTTGGGATTTTACTTAGTGAACTCATCATCCGTCTTTTGTGATGTCGTTTGCAGTTCCTAGTAGTAGTAGGGGCAAAGGGATCCTAGGCGATTACATCAGATTGCCTGCTCCTGAGGACCTACTAGTACTCTTTATTTTGAAATTTCTTTATTTTAAGAACTTGAGAGACCGGAGTGACACTGTACATGTATATAAATATACTATCTTATAGTATTGTCACCTATACAAAGTACTTTTTCGGGTTTTCCATAATATGACAGGCTCATATGAATGATCTTATATATTATGATGAACTTATGCTTTACTTACTATAATTAAGACTTTTGCTAATTTATGGTTAAGTGTGATTAATTGTTAACTTGTAAAACACTGATCACTAGTGCGGTTAGGACTTGAATATGCCATGAACAATTGAACTTAAGGAATTGAAAGACTTAAGGAAATAACTTAAGAAAAATATGAATAATCGATTAACTAAACTAATAACACATATGTGGACATGAATATCGAGACATGCGATGGGCAGGCAGGTGCTAAACACATGTAGCTGGTCCAACCGGGAGAGGAGCATAGGACACACGTCACCTCGAGGCGGCCTCGGGGAGCGGTGCCACCATACAGTGTCCATAGGAAATAGAGCAAGGAGCTGGGTCGTTGGAAAAGGCGAGGATTGCACATATTAAAAGAAAAATGAAGTTAAGTGCAATATAACAACTTCCGTTATTAGAAAAGCTTTTGACGGTCTAAGTTTTAGTTTTCCAATGTTTCATATTACTTTTATATCATTTCCTTGCTACTCTATCCTAGCCATGTTCAACCTACTGAAAGTCATATTGATTCCCATTGGTGCCAAGTCTGCCATAGTGGAAAGTGTGGTTGCATTTCTCGCATATGGTACATTTTAAACGTTGATGCGTTTTTTTTACAGAGATTGTAAACTTACGTGCTTGAGTGTATATGCTAAGAAAACTCAAACGTAGTTGATAGCCTTTGTCTTGACTGAGTCTAGTGTTGGGTTTTGTGGGTTCATACGCAGCGAGAAATTCAAAACAAATTTTGAAAAACCCCAACAAGATCAAAAATAAGTTCCATTAAACTAAATCTATGAAAGTAAATTATACCTTATTCTGTGATTTCCTTTTGATAGTTCAATTTTCAAGACGTTCAAGTGCGCATCCTTTATCAGAAATCCACATACAAACAACGACCACAATTTGGAGTGCTAGCCCTAAGAGAGATTGAAAACAATTTTTCTTTTTCTCCTTAAATCTAGAGAACTCAAAAATTGTAAAACGAAAATCTTATTTCGTTTTTAGGGTTGCACCTTTTATTTATATGTGTATATAAGCCTTCACTTAAAATCCTATTCATAATACAACTATTGTATTTAGGTAGTTTAAGCAAATTACATATACACCCGTATTAATAAGTTATCATATAAAAAATCATAAGGGCTTTTATGTCATGAATCTTATCATATAAAACTCACTACTCTGGACTAATTGAAATTATGCAAAGCCATTCTTCGTGTGCAACCCAATAGGTTCATACGACGTTGGCAGTGAGCCAAAAACCATTTTCGTACACAAGTCATAAGCGGTCTCTTGCAAGGCATTATGACTACTCAAATAGCACGAATATCAACATCGATACATCGTGCGATATCCTTTGATTAAACATAAGGCATGGAAAGTTACCCTTAATGTTCAATCGTGCTAGTCTCGATCTATTGATAAATTGAAAAACATCCAAGTGACATTGATCATATAAATTCACATGGGCTTGGCCATTACCAGTCTATCTTATCGAGGGATCTACCGATATCTTTCTCTATACGAGAGTGACAAATTCTATCTCTATTACACACCTTCACATATTATTCACATGGTAACCAATCATAATCTTTATAATCGTCCTGTTGAAGACAACATTTGATTGCGTCAAATTATCATGCTCCCAATATTGAAGTCTATGGTAATCTCAAGTCGAATGACTAAATGATATACCTATCATGAGTAACACTTATGACTTAATCCATGTGGTATTCTCATATTGGGTCAGTCCATTACTTTATTCTCTAATAAGTACTCATGATCTTCATTCATATCCCTATCTGCCTGATCATCACATGACCATCAATCAAGATTCACACTGAAATCAGGTATAGGATTAATTAGTTAAGTTAGTTCATAATTATATTAGGAGTTTAGTTTATTTTTGTTTTAGCAGTTACACTTTTGCTCGAGACATGCGAAGTCCTAAGTTTGGGGGTATTTGACAAGTCATTAATTGTATAGTATTATTTAAGGTATTTATTTATTTATTTATTGGTTAAGTCTAAAAAATATTAGCCTAATTGTCTTTATTCATTATTTTCAAGTTTAATTGAGTGCGCGGTTGAATTTGGGGCAAAAAATTATGCAAAAATAAGTCATTCTATAGTTTATTCAGCTATCGTCTAATTTGCCTCGATACCTACACTGCACTGTTGATGAAGAGATGAGAGCGATCGAGGAAACGCAACAAACAAATACACTTGAGTCATACAAAGTGTTAGGAGCCTTGAGATTAGCAAACATATCATATCAGATGAACAAATTAGGGATTGATCTTACCTCGAGATGCGTGCTGTACCATCTTCTAGATTGAAGCTGAGTCAGCCCACACGTTCCACCCTTGCCTTGAGATGCGCAATTACACAAACTCCTACATATTCATCTATTCCTTGAGTGAATTCTCAAATACAACAACCATTATTTTCCTCGAGATCCGTGCCAGTATGAACTTCTAGATCTTCGTATGAGCCTGGAACACGTTCTCTCCCCACCAGTTATCGTCACGTGTCACCTTCCCAAATGCGTGCCACGTCCACTCCACTGATCCGAGCTTGCCATGTCAACAACCAGTAGCGGTTCATCCAATTGCAATGTACCACGTGTCCACGACCCTAAAAACAAAGCTAGCATAATTATCAGATTGTCCTCGGTGCATGAGTCACTCTACAACCCATGAAATTCACTTTATTTTTTCTAGAGACCAAATTAGAGGGGTATGTATTGATAGAACTTAGGGCTTTAATTCAGAGGTCTCTCTAGACTCTCGACATAATTGATTTCTCATTTTCTTTATTAATTTAGTAGAGTTATTCAAGACTATGTTCGACTAATCTCCCACAAATCTAGGTTGGAGGTGGACCGAATAAGTTGTTGGTTTTATGGATTCATTGTGAGATCTATATAATCTATATTCTTTTGTTTATCTTTTATATTTTATTTCTTTTGGCACTAATTCGAATTTTGAGTTAGATTTATTTGTTTGTGAAGGGTCCTGATGTAAGGCGACTATGATTTTGCCTCGAGATCCATGTATGCACATCTCGAGAGTATTTTATGATATGCCCAGGTCTAAAGTTGACTTGATAAGGAAGAATTGCATAGGATCCCCAAGATTTTATCGAATCTTCGATAAACTTGGATCGGAGGAAAATCTTACAAAAAAAGGAGAAATCGAGATTTACCAAATCAAAATAAAATAGGAAGTTAGGATTCGACGAGATCTCGATGGGAAATGAAAAGGCTATAAAAACATAGACAGATTGGAAGAACATGTATGCTCTTTTCTCTAACCCCAAGTCCTCCTTTCTTATTGAGATCCTTAATCTAACTTAGTCATCAGAGCATTCTCCTTGGAGCCTCCGCTCTAGATTTTATTTTGTAGTTTGCGTTCTCAAAAGATTATTGACATTCACCTTGAGATTTGTGCGGCCTACTGCTCCAAAACATCGTGTGATAGTTAACGCATTATTTGGCACTAGAAAAAGGGCCATCAATCATGTTGGTAAGAACAAGAAATTCTGGAACAAGAACTCCTCAACATCAAGAATGAGTTTCTGGGCATACTCTCATTGAGATCCCTTAGAATCTTCACCGTGAACCTTTAAGGCGATCCCGACCATGAAAAGATACGTACGCTGAACCGACTAATCTCATGGAGGAGTTGGAGCGGCGATAGGTGGAAAAAGGAAAAATGGTCTAAGGCCCGCACGACAAAAGCAACAATAAAGTGAATGAACTACGAGAAAAGCTTATTCACTTGCAAGATTAAGTCGAAGCACTAAGTGGGGACGATATGGAACAACAGTTGAAGGTTCCCAAATTGGGCATAATGTGCAAGACGTTGATGCAAGAATTGAATGAGAAGTGGACTAGAGACTTTAAGAACATCTTAAATTTGCTATAGCAAAGGAGGTATTACTCTTAGCGAAGAAGTCAAATGAGTTAATCATCTATGAAGCTGGCCCCCCTCATTTTATTCAAGGAATTATAGAGGAACCCCTTCTGAAAGGATTTAAGATGCCAAACATTGATAAATCTAATGGCACATGGGATCTAACTGAGCATGTCCTCAATTTCGATGCAGTCTTATTTCTACATCGAGTTTCGGATGTGATCAAGTGCAAGGCTTTCTCTCAAACATTAAGAGGGTCGACTCAGAATTAGTATCACCAATTACCCACAATATCAATCAATTCGTTTAGACAACCGAGTGAAAAATTTGTCAACCAGTTCATAGGAAATAAAACTCATGCTAAGAGTTTAACATCCCTGATGGCAATAAGAAAAAGGAATGACAAGTCTTTAAGAGACTATATAACTTATTTCACAAACGAAGCATTGAAAGTCCCAAACTTGGACCAATTGGTAGCAGTGGTTGCCCTTACTAATGGGACAAACAATGAACACCTCAAGGTTTCCTTAGTCAATAACCTGCCAAAAACTATGGATGAGTTGTAAGAAAAGGCTAGAAAATATATGGTGGTTGAGGAGGTCGTTTAGCCTGAACGAGAAGGCAAACGAAGAGGTGCTTTGGAAGATAAGAATAAGGAACAAGCCAAAAAGCCCAAGCATGACTCTTCTTCAGTGCCAAAAATTGGAAATTCGTAAAGATTTTATCAATATACTCCTCTTAAGTTCTCAAGAGGAAAATACTACTTGAAATCAAATTTTAAAAATATGTTCGATGGCCAAAACCAATCCGGTTTAATACCACAGAAAGGGATAAAACACTAAATTATCATTTTCAGAAAGATCATGACCACGACACTGAGGATTGCAAGCAATTGAAATAGGAAATTGAGTTCATAGTCCGAAAAAGACGGTTGGAGAAGTTCATCTAGCATGGCGACAATAGACGTGGCAAAAACTCAAAGCCATTTCATCGAGAAGAAAAATTAGAAAAGTAGGAAGCGAAAAAGAAGGAGAAGATAAAGGGAAGAGACATCAATGTCATATCCTGAGGACCACGACTTGGATGCAATACTTTTTTCGTCTAGGAAGGCATATGCAAGAGAATGCCTATTGAAGTTCCACCTAAAAAGGTGCATCTCGATTTAGAAATTACTTTCACTGATGCTGATATGGAAGGAGTGAAGTTTCTACATGATGATCTAATAGTTTTTAAATTAATGTTTGGAAATATCATGGTGCGAAGAGCTCTAATCGACCATGGATCTTCTGTGGATATATTGTATTATGAAGCCTTCAAAGGAATGGGCTATGAAGACAATCAATTAACTCCTTTTATGAATCTTTTTACTGATTCAATGGAGCAAAGGTAAAGGTAGAAGGGTCAATCATGTTACTAGTAACCCTCATAAGGACACCACAACAAGTCACACATATGATAAGCTTCATAGTAGTAAAGGTTCCTTTTGCTTATAACATCATAATTGGGAGGATAGGTCTAAATAGCTTGAAAGCCATTCCCTTGACATACCACCTTCGGTTGAAGTTCCCTACACTAAATGGTGTGGGTGAAGTAAGGGTGATAAAAAAATAGCAAGAACTTGTTATTTCATGGCCACTAAATCAAGCACAGTTGGTGAGCAAGTCTTACTTATGGATTCGATGGCCATAAATGATAGCAAGTTATGGCTGTAGCTGGTAGAAGACTAGATCCCAGTCATGTTAGATCCATGAAGTGATGAGAAGGTTACCTACATGAGGTCTAGTCTCGATAAAGACATCTTGAAAACTCTTGCTCAATTTTTAAAAGAAAATGTGGATATTTTTCCATGGACTCCAGAGAACATGCCCGGGATAGACCTAGAGGTTATCAAACATTGGTTGAATGTAGATCCAAGAAAGAAACTGGTAAAGTAAAAGAAGAGATCT
Source organism: Stephania yunnanensis (assembly GCA_039657365.1). Lineage (NCBI taxonomy): Eukaryota > Viridiplantae > Streptophyta > Magnoliopsida > Ranunculales > Menispermaceae > Stephania > Stephania yunnanensis. Next base: position 43,643,029 of record CM077586.1, on the reverse strand, counting down.
TTTGCCCAAGAAAGACAAAGTGCTATCGATGAAGAAGTGGAAAAGTTGTTGAAAGCACAAGTGATTGAAGAAATCAAATATCCGAAGTGGGTTTCGAATCGAATAATGGTTCAAAAATCAAATGACAAATGGATGATGTACATTGATTTTACGGACTTAAGTGATGCATATATGAAAAACTAATTTTCTTTGCTGATTGATGTTTTGATTGGCGCTATAACAGGCCATGAATTGTTAACGTATATGGATGCTTTTAGCGAATATAATCAAATTCATATGGAGGAGACATACATGCTAAATGTTGCATTCATCACTAAGCATGAACTTTATTATTATCAAATGATGCCATTCGGATTGAAAAACGCGGGAACGACATATAAAAAATTAGTGAATTCCATTTTCAAACCAATGATAGGCACGATTATGGAGGTTTATATAGACTAAATGCTCTTAAAAAGCCTTTACACTGATATGCATGTTCAAGATTTAAATGAGGTATTTCAAGTACTCAGGAAATATCGTATGAAATTGAATCTGGAAAAGTGTGCCTTTAGAGTTGCTTTAGGAAAACTTTAGGTTTAATGGTCTCAAAATAAGGAATTGAAGCCAATCCTGAGAAAATGCAAGCAATAATGGATAAATGTCCACCAAAGATAGTCAATGATGTTTGAAGGCTAATAGGATGCTTGGCTGCGTTGGGTCCATTCTTGTCCCGCTTCGCCGATTGGTTCGCACCAAACTTTGACTTGCTTAAAATTCTAAAGAATTTCATTTGGACCGAAGAGTCTCAGAAGTCTTTTGAAGACCTAAAGCAGTACTTAATGACTCCACTGTTGCTTTCTAAGCCTTTAAGGGGATATGATTTGTATTTATACTTGGGCCATATCTGATGCAGCAATCAACATAGTGCTAATCAAAGAAGAGGATAAAATTCAGAGACCAGTTTACTATATCAGTCGAATTTCTCAAGGAGGTTAGAAAAGATATTCGATAGTGGAAAAGCTTGCTTTAGCTATTGTCATGACTGCTTGAAAACCACGTCCATACTTTTAAGCTCATCAAATAATGGTGTTGACCAATAAGCCATTAAGAAAAATTCTTCATAGCCCTGATACCAATGGATGAATGCTCAATTGGGCAGTTGAACTTGGCAAATTTGATATCACGTCTAAGCCGTGCACTGTGATTAAAGGGCAAATGTTAGCAGATTTTGTTGCGGAGTTCACTACTCACAACGAGGAACTTAGTCATGGTTACCAAAAAGAATGTGAGGAAGAGATATGGAGTCTTTATATTGATGGGGCTTCTAGAGCCTCAAGAGACAGAGAAGAGCTATTGTTAGAATCTCCAGAAGGCTTTACAGTGAAGTATGCTGTCAAATATTTGTTGGGGCATGTGCCCTAGGTCAACCCATTAACTATCTTTATGAATACTTTTAGTTAATAAAATATAGGATTTCATTTGTTGTTTATTATAATTAATTTACATGTTTACATTATAATAAGATCCATGGGTATTTGCAGAAATATCCTAAATGTCCCTAGTTGATCATTATACTAGGAACTATAATGAATTAAGACTAGTGCGAGTCTTGATTGACGATCATATGATGATTATACGTATAGGGATACGAATAAAGATCACGCGTATTTGTTAGGGAATAAAGTACTAGAATGACCCGCTATGAGAACATCACATGGATTAAGTCATAGTTGTTTCTCATGATAGGTATATTTTTAAGTCTTCTGACTTGAGATTAACGGAGACTTCAACATTAGGAACACAGTGATTTGACACAATCAAACGTTATCTTTAACCAGATGATTATAAAGGTTGTGATTGGTTATTGTGTGGCAATGTGATGAAGTTGTGTAATCGAGATATAATTTGTCCCTCTCATATAAAGAGAGATATCTAGTGGATCCCTCGATGTGTTAGACTGTTAAAAGGCCTAGTCTAAGTAAATTGATATTGATCAATGTCACTTGGATGTTTTCGGTCTACCTAGAGATCGAGACTAGTACAATTGAACATGTTGGATGACAATTCCTTGCCTTAAGTTTGATCAAAAGGATATCGTGTGACAAAAGGATGTTGTATACACTATTGATTAGGTTGTATCGATTTGATATTCGTACAACTTGGGTAGTCATAATGTTTTGCTAAAGGCCGCTTATGACTTGTATACCAAAATGTGTTTTGGTACACTGCCAACGTTGTATGAGCCTATTGGGTCGCACACTAAGAATGATTTTGCGAGACTTTAAGATGGTTCAAAAAAATAAATTTTATATGATAAAATTCATGACAGAAACATCCTTGTCGTGTATTACACTTATACTTCTTTAAGTAGGGGTATATGTGTAATTTACTTAACCGCCTATATACAAGGGTTGTATAAATAGACGTTTTAAGTTAGAACGCACGAATGAAATTTTAGGGCCGAAACTCTATTTTCGTTTAGAAATGAATTAGGGTTTTCTAGTACGCTCTGGATTATTTTGGAGAGAAACAAAAAGGTTTGGTATTCTCTTGAAGCTAGCACTTTGAATCTCGGCCGCCGTTCGTGTGTGGACTGCTGGTAGAGGGTGTTCGTCGTTGGCACCGCCTTAGAGATTGATCAACCTTCAGAAAAGTATTTTGCGACCGAGGTATGATTAATTTTCTTGGTTTAAATGTTTTAATGGAATTAGATTCGGATCCTTTTGGGGTTTTTGTCAAACTTGTTTTGTAATCTCCGCTGCGTATGAACCCCAAAACCCAACAGTGGTATCATAGCCTTCGAGTTTGATTCCATTAAAAACATTGCATGTTTTCTTCTGATATGTACATGATATATGATTGAAAGCATGTTAATAGTTGATGTATATGTGATATACATAAGTTTTCTGTGAGATTTATTATCATGTTTTGTGTTTAGGATACATATATTCGTGATTTAATTGAAATCAGTTTCGTACATCCTAGTAACCATGTTAGGTTAATTTGAATAATTTTTATGAATTGAATTTCGTGTTCTGTGATCCATGACACCATTAGGTATAATCTTTATTTTTCGTGTATTGATGCATGGATGAAATCTATGTAATTCGGTTTGCATATTTAGGTTACGTTGTTTTACGTTTCTTAAATTGTATAAGTGTGAATATTAATTCGAAACTAATATGATTAGGTTCAATTGTGATAGTAGTTCATGATTCAATGACATGTTTGTGATTATTTGGATGAGGACCGAAATTGCAAATAATTAATCTTCGAAATTGTTTATTTATCTTATTATATCTATTTTGTTATGAAATTTCTATTTGATAAGAGATAGATAACAAATTAGATTAATATATATTAGCAAAATCGATTTCGTTATCCCCATTGGATAGGAGATAAATATGGAGAATTTTATTATTGGTGATATGCTAGGATTCAAATATCTTAAATCCTAATTGGATTAGGATAAGATGTTTAGTTAGATGTGGACCCAGGTTAATTAAAAATGTTTAATTGACTTAATTTTGGATAAATTAATGGGTAAATTTAGGATAATAAAATCATAAAAAATATGATTTTCTATAGCGAATTTTAATTTTCAGAATTGAAATTCGTCTTCTAAAAAAAAACGGGGCGCTGCCCCCTGTACCCCGTCCGCTGACCGGCCAGCGGGACCGCCGTCTAACTAATCCTAGCGCACGTAAATTCTTTTATTAGTGAACATTATAAAAATCTCCAAATTGTTTAGTGATTTAACAAATCAATAAAATATATGATATTTCATTGTTTACATAAAATCACTAAAACTGAATAAAATCCCTCTATTAAATCTTAAGTCTCATGCCATCCATTTTAAACACTTGTCAAGGCCTCGATCACACTAATACAGTTTCAGCCATAACTGGGTGTATTGTGTTATCTTCGCGAGACAAGTTGGATAAGAGTTACCTAAATGTTTAAAATGGTCCGACTTAATAAAGCTATCAAAATAGTTTTGAGCTTTAGACACATGATGAGATAAAAACATGATAAGACATAAGATGTCACGTATCTCATAAAAGTATCTAAAATTACATAAGATGTAATTGGTAACAGTTACCTACCTAAATAATCTAGTTTTGTGTTTTATGCCATAACTGTCATAGAATTTGGTGAAATATGATTTTTAGTCCCCTAAATAAACAATGTGTTTTAGGAGGGTTGTTAATTTAGTGGGAGTCTATTCCTCTATACTAAAATAAACTTTGCATAATCTTTATTGTATATCAATGGCCTCTTCAAGTAACAATAATCCCTTGTCACTACGATCCATCCTTGAGAAGGATAAGCTATCTGGGACTAACTTTCTTGACTGGTTCAGAAACTTGAGAATTGTTCTCAAGCATGAACACAAGTTGTATGTCCTAGATGCTCTAATCCCCGAGGACCCACCAGCCAATGCTATGAAAGCTGTGAAGGATGCGCATAATAAGCATGCCAACGATTCTACTAATGTTGCATGTATTATGCTGGCAATTATGGTTCCTGAACTTCGAAGGACATCGAACCAATGGAAGCCTACGACATGGTACATGCGCCATGAAGGAAATGTTCCAACTGCAAACTAGGCAAGAAAGGTTCGAGACAGTCAAAAACTTACATTCTTGCAAGATGATTGAGGGTGCGTCAGTTAGTCCTCATGTTCTGAAGATGAAGGGCTATGTTGACCAGCTTGATAGACTCGAACTTCCCATAAGCCAAGAGTTGGCTACAGATTTGATCCTGAATTCATTACAAGAAAATTACTCACAATTTGTGATGAACTACAATATGAATAATATGGAGAAATCAATTTCAGAGTTACATTTGATGCTCAAAACTGCTAAACAAAATATCAAGAAACCCTATAGTAATGCGTTGATGGTCTAAAAGGGAAAGGGAATGCTGAAGAAAGGCAAAGGTAAGGCTAAAGTTGTCAAGGCAGCTGCTGCACCTGTCGCAAAGCCTGTGGAACAAGTCAAGCCCCAGCCTGTCATTGCTTTAAAACACCCAAAAGAAAAGGAAGGAAATTGTTATTTATGTCATGCACCTGGACATTGGTTAAAAAATTGCAAACTCCATCTGGAAGATCAAAAGAAGAAAAAGGATAGTGCGACTAATACTACAAGTATTTATGTTATTGAAATTAATTTATCTTCTAGTGATTCATGGGTATTAGATACCAGATGTGGATCTCACATTTGTATAAATGTGCAGGGACTCACTAGAAGTAGAAAGTTGAAGAAAGGAGAAGTCATCCTCCGCGTAGGGAATGGAACAAGAGTTGCTGCCCTGACTGTTGGAGCATATGACTTAGTCTTACCTAGTGGACTTATTTTAACTTTAAATAATTGTTATTTTGTTCCTGCCTTGAGCAGAAACATCATTTCTGTTTCATGCTTGGATATATATGGTTTTGATTTTATTATTACGAATAATAGATGTTCATTTTCTCGCAAAGGTATATTTTATGCAAATGCTGATTTGTGTGATGGTCTTTATATTCTAAGCATGAAAAGGTCCTCTGATACTCCAGTCTTGAACCAAAATACAAAAAGATTCAAGTCAAATGATTTGAATCAAACCTATATTTGGCATTGTCGTCTCGGGCACATAAACGAGAAATGCATAACGAAGCTCCATAAAGATGGACTTCTAGATTCATTTGATTTAGAAACATATGAAAAGTGCGTATCTTGTTTACTAGGCAAGATGACTAAAAGTCCTTTTACTGGACACAGTAAAAAGGCAAATGGTTTATTGGGTCTAATACATACTGATGTATGCGGTCCTATAAACACAATGGCTAGAGGAGGTTATCAGTACTTCATTACATTTACTAATGATTTCAGCAGATATGGTTATGTATATCTAATGAAACATAAAGCTGAATCATTTGAGTTGTTTTGAACATTTCAAAATGAAGTGCAGAATTAACTTGGTAAAACTATCAAAACACTTTGGTCAGATCGAGGTGGTGAATATTTGAGCCAAAAATTTGATGATCATCTTAGAAATTATGGGATTGTCTCCCAATTGACTCCACCAGCAACTCCATAGTGGAATGGAGTTCCTGAAAGGAGAAATCGAACCTTATTAGATATGGTTCGATCTATGATGAGTCATGCAGATCTTCCATTATCCTTTTGGGGTTATGCATTACAAACCGCAGCTTTCACTCTAAATCGAGTTCCTTTTAAAGCGGTTGATAAAACACCATATGAGATATAATACGGGAAGAGACCTAGTTTGTCTTTCCTTAAGATTTGGGGTTGTGAGGCTTACGTAAAATGACAAGTCTCAGAAAAACTAGCACCTAAATATGAGAAGTGTTTATTTGTGGGGTATCCTGAGGAAACAAAAAGATATTGCTTTTATAATCCCGCTGAGAACAAATTATTTGTTGCTCGGTATGTTGCCTTTATGGAAAAACAATTTATTTCAAAAGACACTAGTGGGAGAGAAATAAATCTTGAAGAAGTTTATGAATCATAGATAAAGACTGAACCGCTACTGGAAGTTCAACAACGTTTTAAACCAGTTGATCCTCCACAAATGACACAAGGCCCACGTAAATCTAGTAGGGTAAGACATGAGCCAGAGAGATTCAGATTTCTTATTACTGATAGTCGTGATGCGTTGCTTATGGATCTAAATAAGCCCACCACTTATCAGGAGACTATGTCTTGACAAGACTCAGATAAATGGCTAAGTGTCATGAACTCTGAGATGCAATCAATGTATGATAACCAAGTTTAGAACTTGGTTGATTTACCTGAAGGTGGTAAGACCATTGGATGTAAATGGGTTTTCAAGAAGAAAACTGACATGGATGGCAAAGTGCATACTTTTAAAGCAAGACTTGTAGCAAAAGGTTTCAGGCAGACTCAAGGTGCTGATTATGATGAAACTTTTTCGCCAGTAGTCATGCTTAAATCCATAAAAATTCTAATTGCCATTGCTGCATATTATGACTGTGAGATATGCCAAATGGATGTAAAAACATCATTTCTTAATGGAAAGCTGCTTGAAGACGTGTATATGACACAACCTAAAGGTTGTGTACATCCTGAGAATTCTAGGAAGGTATGCAAGCTTCTCGGAGTTGGAATCTTCATTTTGCTGATGCAGTCAAGGATTTTGGTTTTATTAAGAACGAAGATGAGCCTTATGTATACAAGAAGGTCAGTGGGAGTGTAATTGTTTTTCTGGTACTGTATGTTGATGATATATTACTCATTGGAAATGACATCCCAACATTGTAGAATGTCAAGTCTTGGTTAGGGAAGTGTTTCTCAATGAAAGACTTAAGAGATGCAGTCTATATCCTAGGGATAAGGATCTATAGGGATAGATCTAAGAGGCTAATCGGTCTAAGTTAGAGTGCTTACATAGATAAGGAGCCGAATAGGTTCAGTTTGCAAGACTCTAAAAGAGGATTGTTGCCAATGTCTCAAGGCATAAGTCTCAGCAAGATTCAATGTCCTAAGACAAATGATGAATGAGACCGTATGAATAAGAATCCATATGCATAAGCTATTGGATCTATCATGTATGCCATTCTATACACTCGACCTGATGTATCATTTGCTTTGAGCACTACAAGCAGATATCAGTCAGATCCTGGTGAGAGTCACTGGATAACAGTAAAGAACATTCTTAAATACTTAAGAAGGACTAAGGAAGTGTTCTTGGTCTATGGAGGTTTTGAAAATGATCTAGTTGTAAATGGTTAGACAGATGCAAGTTTTCAAACTGATATAATGATTTTAGATTGCAGTCTGGATATGTGTTTACTTCGAATAGGGGTGCGATAAGGGCTGGAAAAGTTCGAAGCAAGAGACGTGGCGGATTCTACAATAGAAGGGAGTATATTGCAGCGTCCGATGCAGCAAAGGATGCGGTTTGGATAAAAAAGTTCATTTCAGAACTAGGTATGGTTCCAAGTATTGCTAACCCTATTTGTTTGTATTGTGACAATAACGGGGCAATAACACAGGCCAAGGAAGCTAGAACACACCACAGATCCAAACATATACTTAGGTGTTTTCATCTCATCAGAGAAATTATTGAGAGGGAAGATGTGAAGATTTGCAGAGTACCTACTGAAGACAACGTTGCAGATCCATTGACAAAAGCTCTTCCACAAGCAAAACATGATGGTCATGTTAAATCATTAGGCATTAGATGTATGTACAATTGGCCTTAGTGCAAGTGAGAGATGTAGGGGCATGTGCCCTAGGTCAATCCATTAACTGTCTTTATGAATACTTTTAGTTAATAAAATAGAGGATTTCATTTGCTGTTTATAACAATTAATTTACATGTTTACATTATAATAAGATCCATAGGTCTTTGTAGAAATATCCTAAGTGTCCCTAGTTGATCATTATACTGGGAACTATAATGAATTAAGACTTGTGTGAGTCTTGATTGATGATCATATGATGATTATACGTATAGGGATACGAATCAAGATCACGAGTACTTATTAGGGAACAAAGTACTGGAATGACCCGCTATGAGAACATCACAAGGATTAAGACATATTATTTCTCATGATAGGTATATTTTTCAGTCTTCTGACTTGAGATTACCAGAGACTTCAACATTAGGAACACAGTGGTTCGACATAATCAAATGTTGTCTTTAACCAGACAATTATAAAGGTTGTGATTGGTTAATGTGTGAGCAATATGATGAAGTTGAGTAATCGAGATAGAATTTGTCCCTCTCATATAAAGAGAGATATCCAGAGGATCCCTCGATGTGTTAGACTGTTAAAAGGCCTAGTCTAAGTAAATTGATATTGATCAATGTCACTTGGATATTTTTAGTCAACCTAGAGATCGAGACTAGTACGATTGAACATGTTGGATGACAATTCCATGCCTTATGTTTGATCAAAAGGATATCGTGTGACAAAATGATGTTATATACACTATCGATTAGGCTGTATCGATTTGATATTCATACAACTTGGGTAGTCATAATGTCTTGCTAGAAGCCGCTTATGACTTGTATACCAAAATGTGTTTTGGTACACTGCCAACGTTGTATGAGCCTATTGGGTCACACACTAAGAATGGTTTTGCGAGATTTTAAGATGATTCGGAAAAATGAATTTTATATGATAAGATTTATGACAGAAACATCCTTGTCGTGTATTACACTTATACTTCTTTAAGTAGGGGTATATGTGTAATTTACTTAACCGTCTATATACAAGAATTGTATAAATATACGCTTTAAGTTATAACACACGGATGAAGATTTAGGGCCGAAACTCTATTTTCATTTAGAAACGAATTAGGGTTTTCTGGTATGCTTTGGATCGTTTTGGAGAGAAATAAAAAGGTTTGGTATTCTCTTGAAGTTAGCACTTCGAATCTCAGCCGCTGTTCGTGTGTGGACTATTGGTCGAGGGCGTTCGTCGTTGGCAGCGCCTTAAAGATCGATCAACCTTCAGAAAGGTATTTTACGACCGAGGTATGATTAAGTTTTCTTGGTTTAAACGTTTTAATGGAATTAGATTCAGATCCTGTTGGGGTTTTTGTTAAAATTTTTTTGTAATCTCCGCAGTGTATGAACTCCAAAACCCAACAATTTTCATTTTCGGTTACAAATAATGAATCAGAATATAAAGCAATGGTAGCAGGGTTAAGTCTAACATGGGCTTTATGTGTTATCAAACTAAAGGTATTTAGTGGTTCTTAATTGGTAGTCATGTAAACAGTAGGGGAATATGAGGCTAAAAACCTGAAGATGAAACATTACCTCAACATGGTGAAACTAATAATGTTAAACTTCAAAGAATGTCAAATTCATCATGTGAACTAATCACAAATCTCAAAGCTAATTCTCTTTCGAAGCTGATTGTATATGAAGGAGAAGGCTATAAGCCAATCTACTTTGAAGTCTTAGAAAAATCAAGCCTTGAAGGCCAACAAGTGGCATCAAGTACTAGCAAGACATCCTAGATTGATTTGATTAATAAATATATCGAGGAAAGGATTTTACCTCATAATTGAGGCAAGGCCAAAAAGTTAATGAAAAGATTAGCAAGGTATGCAGTGATTGATGGAGTATTGTATAAGAGGTCGTTCATGATGGCTTACTTTCATTGTCTTCCTCCTATGGAAGCAAAATACTCTTTAAGGAAAGTTCACGAAGGAATATGCAGACAACATTTAGGTGGATGCTTTCTCCCCTTTAAGATACTACAACAAGGTTTCTATTGGCCAAACATGCTGAAAGAAACAATAAACTTTGTTAAAAGATGTGAATAATGCCAAAAGTATGCTTCCCTACACCACCAATTGGGCGAAGAAATGTCCATAATCCAATCACCACTCCCTTCCACGATTTAGGGAATGGATATACTTAGCCTTTTCCCTCTAGCGTCTGGCCAAAGAAGATTCATCGTATCTTCAGTGGATTATTTCACAAAGTGGGTACAAACAGAGGCACTTACTACTATTATCAATTAAAAAATTATCAAGTATTTTTGGAGTCAGTAATAACCAGGTATGGCATAGCTCAAGTTCTAATCACAGATAATGGAAAACAGTTTGACAGCTTGAAGTTTCGTGATTATTATCGAGAGCTCCATATTGAGCAGAGGTTCTAACCAACATGATTATCATTGACGGACTAAAGAAGAGAGTAGAAGGAGCAAAAGGACTATAGGTTGATGAACTTCATAACATTTTGTGGGCTTATAGGACAACCGCTAAATCTTCTATGGGTGAAACACTATTTTATTAGCTTTTGGCGTAGAAGCAGTAATCCCGATGGATATAAGTGCATCATTTTATCATGTCAAGCACTTTAATGAGACAAATAATAGCAATGCGCTTTGTTAAGGGTTAGATTTTATCGATGAAACTCCTGAATCTGCAGCTTTGTGAATGCAAGAATACTTTTGAAGAGCTGGACGATTTTATAACTTTAGAATTAAGAAGTTTTTCCAATTAGGAGGCTATGTGATGAGAATTTCAAAATTATCTCAGCATTTATCCGTCGACAAATTTTCTCTGAAATGGGAAGGTCCATAAAGAGTCCGCAAGATGGTCGTGTTGGACGTATACAAGTTCGAAACTTTAGATGGAAAAGAAATACCATGATCATGGAATGTCCCTAACTTGCATCTGTTTTGATCAATGCAATGTGTGGAAGTCAAAAAGCCCATTTTTAGGCTCTAAGATATGTTTTGATCATATAATGACTTCAAGTTAAAGAGCCCATTTTAAGGCTCTAAGATCTGTTCCGGTCAATGCAATATGTTGAAGTCAAAAAGCCCATTCTTAAGCTTAAAACCTATTTTAATCTTGCAATGACTTCAAGTCAAAGAGCATGTTTATAGGCTCTAAGATCCATTTTGATCATGCAATGATTTCAAGTCAAAGAGCCTATTTTTAGGCTTTAAGGTCCGTCTCAATCAATACCATGAAAGAGATGCTAAGAGCTAAAGTGATACAAAAATACTTTTCGATTCATAGTTTTTATTCAAAATAAAATGCGATAAGAGTTTGACCACATATGACTCAACAGTCACGAAAAAATGAGTAAACCTACAACAACAAAGCTACAATGCTTTAAAGAAAAGGGAACAACCCGAATAGTAGACTTACAAAAATCAATACATAATTGATTTTCAAGCAGGTGGAAAGTTATCATAGCCGGGGATATCATCTCTGACCACTTCATGAGTAGATGTATTCATGACATCACTTGTGCCTTCATTCGCTCCATCCTATGTTCTTTGGAATATTCCCTATCTAACTTCATCCACTTATTAGTGAGCGCGGATGAAGTTAAATGCAGGCCCAAGTAGTTTAACAGCCTTCACTAACCTATCAATGAAGAGATCAATACTATTGTCAATCAATTAATCTTCTTGCTTATTATGGAATGCTTTAGACATCTCATATTGGGGAATGTAGTCGTCCAGTTTTGCTTGTATAGTAAACATATCGAATGAATGTTGGGCCGACTGTGCCTCCAATTGCTTATCCCTAGCTACGACTAGCATGTTTGCAACTCGCAGCTTTGTGGCGATGTCTCCAACATTAAGTTTATTATGTCAAAAGAAGTTTATATATTTATATATAAATAAATGTAGTTGCTAAGACAAATATAAAGGAGGCATATTACGATCGTAAAAGTTACGTACCATCGCGGCAGCTTGTTCTGAAGCGACAATGAATGTTCTATGTCATACCCAGTCACTGCATTACGATCATGATGGGTGCTTCCATGCAACACTAAATCTTGCGAGATCATGTCATTGCCTACACATGTATCGATCATTTTTACTTTCCAGCTGGGGACGTAAGAGTCCTCATAACCAGTGGATATAGGCTTAAAGGATGAAGGGATATGTGAAGGGGTGTTGATGATAGGTTCATCTACTTGAATTGCATCATAAACTTCATTCGTTTGCTGCCTTTTCACTTGCTCGTTCGCAAAAAGGGCATCTCTCATATTCATAGCTGCGAAAGAAAAATAAGGGACAAAAAACTTAAAATATGCAAAACAAAGAATGCATGAAAGTCATCGTAGTTTTTTCTCAAAGAGTACCCTCCTTGTCAAGATGGCTAATGCCACATTTGACAAGCACACTCTTTTTAAGGAGAAGTACGATTACAGTTTGCCACTTATCAGCACATAAAGCACCGTGTATCCCTTTTTCACGACATGGGATATTTCTTTGAGCTGCTTTGTAGAAAGCCCATGAAAAAGAAAAAAATGTTGACCAATCTTCTTCAACTTACTCATTGCAAATAAAGCATTCCTTCCAGGAAGAAGGGATGCTGCGAGAAATCGAATCAGTATCGAAAGTGGGACCAACCTTGGGTCGATGTCAAAAGCTGACCCACCCGGGGTAGTTTGCATTACTTTTTCTCATAATGAATATGTGTTTGAAAACATTGACACAAAGGGAAGACCAACTTGTGTCCACTTAATAATAAAATAACTCACCAATCTCCATGAGTTCGGTGTTAATTAAGCAGGATGAACTCTATAACTACGGAGCAATTCGTAAATGAAAGGGTGGGGAGGAAGCCTAAAGCTAGCTACTAATGCAGCTTTGAAAACATAAAGATCCTTAGTAGCATTAAATGCTCTTTCCGATGGCAATGCAACTCGAAAACGATAGCGATGACGAATACAAAAGTCATTGACAATAGATCCAATGTCATGCAGATCGACAATTAAAGAGGGATAGTTAAAAGCTTCCAAAGAGCTATGCAAAGTTTGATTATTTCGGCCATCTGCCATTGTCTCAGTAAGACTATGACCTCTATGTATAGGCAAGCCTAAATAAATAACACGGGAAGAAGAAGTGGACGAAGATGTACCTGGTTTGACATTTTTTTGAGACGCATGAGAACAACTCCTTACTTAATGCAATGGATTGGAAAATTTGTTTCCATAAACAACTACGAGAAAAGAAAAACAAGGATCAAACAAGATGAAAATGAAGAACAAGTTGAACAACTTGAAAACCAAAAAACAAGTGAAACTTACTCAAGATTGGATGGAGAAAGAAATGGTCCCCCCTTTTTATAAGGAAAATGGGCACGAATTATGAAACCATCAAAATGTGACGAGATATCTCACCAACGTGACTTCAATGTGGTTAAACACCCAACCATATAAGTTTAATGCGGTCAAAGTCTCCGAACATATGAGTTCCATGTAGTAAAAGTTTCTAACAACATGATTTCGGTGAGGCCAAGTACCTGAGATGGGGAGAACGACTTTGAAGACTTGGATGGCAAGGGATCGAATCTCATCTGCTTCAAAACCTTCGTCACTAATTGCAAGTAAGTAACTATTTACGAAGTCAAAGAAATGCTTCTTTCACTTGAGTTATCTAGGACTTGATGAAAAGTGTCAAGTCAATGCGATAAATAGTGTCAAGTTAAAGAAAGTCATTTGACTTAAAATAATCTTTGACTTGATGAATTGTACTTATCAAACCAAAAAAGAGTTTTTTTGACTCTATAACAGTGCCAAATTGAATTTTTACATCTCCATTCATAGCCATGCTAGGCCGCCAATACATGTCGACATCACAACACTTAGGTGTTTAAAGTGAACCAAACCTTAACTTGAAATAAAGTCTGACTTGATGAATAGTTCCAAGTCAATGACTTGAATAGCGTTAAGTCAATGACATGAATAGTAACAATCCAATGACATGAATAGTCCTTTGACTTGAGATGAATTTTGACTTTTTGAATAGCTCCAAGTCAAAGACGTGAATAGTGTCAAGTCAAAATATGAATAATGTAAAGTCAAAGAAATGAATAGTGTCAAATCAAGACATGAATAGTGATAAGTCAAAGAAAATCCATTGACTTGAGATGAAGTTTTACTTGTTGAATAGTTCCAAGTCAATGACGTGAATAGTGTCAAGTTAATGACGTGAATAGTGTCAAAGTTTGACTTGTTGAATAGTTCCAAGTTAATGACGTGAATAAAGTCAAGTCACTGATGTGAATAGTATTAAGTCAAAGAAAGTACTTTGACTTGAGATAAAGTTTGACTTATTGAATAGATCCAAGTCAATGACGTGAATAATGTCAAGTCACTGATGTGAATAATATTAAGTCAAAGAAAGTACTTTGAATCGAGATGAAGTTTGACTTATCGAATAGATCCAAGTCAAACATGTGAATAGTGTGGAGTCAAATACATGAATAGTGTCAAGTTAAAGAAATGAATAGTGTTAAGTCAAGACGTAAATAGTGTTAGTCAAAGAAAGTCTTTTGACTTAAGATGAAGTTTGACTTGTTGAATAGTGTCAAGTCAAAGACATGAATAGTGTTAAGTCAAAGAGAGTCCTTTGACTTGAGATGAAGTTTGACTTGTTGAATAGTTCTAAGTCAAATAGATCAATAGCATCAAGTAAAAAAAAATACTCGTTTAGTTTATCTTAAACAACATACGAGCACCTCATCTCAACCATAGTCAACCTAGGCCATCGATATGCGTCGAGACGTGCAACACTCGTGTAGTGTATCTTAAATAACATAAGCAGAATACTCTTTAACAGAGTTCTTAGAGCCAAACTAGGCAACCGATACATGTCGAGAGGTGCAATACTCATTTAGTGTATTTCAAATAAAAAATGCAGCATATTCTTTGACATTGTTAACCTTATAGCCAAATTAGGCGACTCAACAGTGCGCACCGCCAAACAAAACACTTATGTACTCATACGTAAGACTTGCATTTTCGTAAGAGTAGGGGCATATGGTGTAGGCCGCCTATGATTTTGCCTCGAGATCAGTGTATGTACATCTCGAGATGGTTTTATCATATGCTCAGGTCTAACATTAACTTGATAAGGAATAATCTCATAGGATCCCCAAGATTCTATCAAATCTGTGATAAACTTGGATCGAGGAAAATTTTACCGAAAAAAGAAGAAATCGAGATTTACCAAATCACACTTAAATAGGAAGTTTGGATTCGGCAAGATCTCGATGGGAAACCAAAAGCCTATAAATACATAGACAGATTGGAGGAACAGGTATGCTCTCTTCTCTAACCTTAAGTCCTCATTTCTTATTAAGATCCCTGATCTAACTTAGCCATCAGAGCTTTCTCCCCAAAGATCCCCACTCCGAGTTTGTTTTGCAGTTTGTGTTCTCAAAAGATTTTCAGCATTTTCCTCGAGATTCATGCAGCCCACTGCTTTAGAACGTCGAGCGGTGGTTGATACATCGGGCCCTCTCATGAAAAATAGATTGACTACACTAAGTTATCGAGTCAAAACATCCGTACCTATGTGATGGACTCATCTAAGTAATGATTGACCTTATTGATTGGTTAACCCCTTTTTGGTCTGGTCAAGTGCCTTAGGAATCTAGGCTAAATCAAAAAAATCCATACTTGTGCGGTTCGATTGTCTAGGTGTAGTGCCTTCACAAAGCCTAATGCAATCAACACATTAAACCTAATTCACATAAGTCCATGGTTGTGTGTTTAATTAGGGAAACAATCATTGTCGTACCTTAATTATCAAGAATAGGAAGTGCGAGGAACCGCATGCATTATCTGGTTTATAGCTACACTAGCATATAATTGAATTACATATTCTTGTATGGATTGACGACCAATGAATTCCATGTGCCATTAGACTAAGTTCAAAAACTTGAAAGTTTAGGTTGTTTCCTTTATTGAATTTATTTCTCATAAAAGTGTTTTTACATTCCTTTAGTTTTTAGTTGTTCTCTCCAATATTTTCAAAAACCCTCGATTTACTTTCTTGTTAGTCAGTCTAAGTTAGATACCTTGGTCTTTGTTAATCGACCTCGTGCTTGCCATTACTACAATACTTATGGTACTTGGTAATCTCATCGAGATTATATATTTTGACGCAATCGACTATTACGACCCAAATTAATTATACTAGGATTAGCATTAATCTCCAGGATTAACGGGCATAATTTGAACGTTACGTGGACAACTCAGTTGGCTCGAACACAAGAATCGAGGAAATATGTTATTTGTGGAATGGTGATTGTGTAAATGTGGTGTTTAGATTTATTATTATTATATTGCACTGCATGTATGTATGTTGATATCGGCGAGGTTGTGTGATGGGTGTTTGAATCGAAAGGCGTGTCTGCGGGTGTTGAGTAGGTGAACTACGGGTACACTAGGAAACTCCATTAATTCACATTAAGATAATTAGTTGATGAATTAAAATAGGTAATGTGACCATAGGCTAAGTTAATTCAATTAAAATGATAGGCTATAGTACCTTGAATTTCATGTCGAGACGTAGAGCACTGAATGCCGGGTAATCAAGGCTTAGTGAGACCACAAGGTAATAATTTTTAGTGAATAAAACTATTAACCATAGATACTATGTGGGCCTAAGCTAAGGTGAGCAAATTCAATGAATCAAGGCCTATAGTTTGAGTAATTTAAATGGAAATCATAAGATTATTCTTGAGATATACAATAGCATATCTGGGAGCCATGCGAGTACTAAAATGGTGTCACTTGAGGTTGAGTAGTGGGGGGGTTAGTGGGATACATGGCAAGAGGTGGACCATTAGATAGACCTCAGGTTACGTAAATCCATGAAGATTAAGGGCTAGGAAACACTCTCACTTTAATATATATGCAAGTTTGATCAAACCATGCAAATAAACAAAATCAATTGAACTGCCAGAAAGAAAAAAATAATTATTGAAGAGCTGGAATTAGAGCGGAAAACATCAAATTGGTGAATCAAACCTATGTGAAATGGGGAAAACTAGTGAATTCATGAGATTTGAGGAAACTAATCAAATTATTGTTTTAAGGTTGTTCTAATTGTTGTTTTGGGTCAGTTTGATATGGAGAGGGTATTAAATGGGTTTAGTTAGCTAATTGGGGGTTTTGGGACATAATTCTCGAGTTGGAAATTTTGTCACAGAGGTCAATTAGAGCGTTAATGAGGAAAATTAGCGCGCCAATGATTCTCGGCCGAAACTTGAATTTAGTTTCGTGATTAGCGCGCTAATAAGCCCTATTAGCACGCTAACTAAACACCAATAATTCGATAAAAATGAGTTTAATAATGTAGCTAGTTGAAATCCACTTTTGACACAACGATCCTTAGATTTACTATTTTTAACTTATTTTGAATGAATTAACCTAATAAAAGACTATTTAATAATTTTTAGGTTTTGAAGTAAATATTGGTTTTAAGAGTTTATAGACACTAAATTATTCTTAAACCCACTATATTTGAACTGTTTAAACACTGAACTTAGGGACATCAGGTATCAGGGGATAGTTCGGTCTTATTCGGGAGTCCGAGGAAGTCGGAGCACGGATTAAGGTGCGTAAACCCAATGAGAATGCTTTACAAGACTCATGATTTGGATTTTATCAATATCGTATTTCATGTGTGACTTCTGGTAGGCACACATATGTTTTCACTATTATTCGGTTTGCATATATATTAGTTGTGGCTAAATCGCTTGCACGAGTTACTTGTTTTCAGTGCTCGTGTCGATGGAAGTATAATATATCTACGACTATCGGGAAGGATTTAGGGTGTTCCTTTGACTTGAAATAGGGTCGGGTGGGGTTCTTCCAGTAATTGAAGTTGTGGTTTAGTCATTATAAATTTGTAAGTGTATACGTAGTTCCTATTTGATTTATCGATTACTGGCTAATGTAGGTCAGGGTGTTCTCATGATTAGATGGATGTTTACTGCTTATTGCTTCATTTCCAAGCTTATTTAATTAGTACACGCTGCTTATTTATTTCATGCTATTGCTTTCGCTTGTCATATGTTGCCTACATTCATGGGATTATAACATATTATTGCTAAGAGTTATATTTGCATGTCTCGTAGTTTATCAGTTTTATTTCATGAATATTGTGTGGACTTCTCTGGGGACTTTACTCATTGGACTCGTCATTCCATTTGTTGGGTGACTGAGTGCAGATTCTTCTTCGAACAAGGGTAAGAACAAGGAGGTACTGGGCGACTACCACTAAGATAGTGGAGTCAGCTCGTGTGTGACTATAATATGTATATATATTTATTTTTGTAGGATTTTAGGGACTGTAGAACACTGATTACATGTATATGGAGCTTTTGTTATACCTATCTCGCCTCTATATATACATGGTATCTTTCGCTGGGTTTTCCTCTACTTAGGATTTTTAAATATTGTATAAGTTACTCATTTAAAGACTTCCTCTGTAAAATTATAATATAACTTGATAAATCGAATAACCGGCTAATTAAACTATTAATACTTATGCAAAGATTAGTTAGCATAAATAAGGTTAGCGGGGAAAAGGGTAAGCAACTCGTAGGGTCGCGAGGTGTCAAGGATAAGCGGGCCATGATGTGGCAAGGCTAGGTGACGTGGGATGCGACATGGCGGTAGCGAGGCAACCTAGAATTTGGGGCTGCTACATAGAAATACGTCGCTTTTTCCCTCACAGCCTTTCTCTCTCTCTCTCTCTCTCTCATGTGACGGTGATGGAGCAGTGGAAATTGGTCATTGGATTGAGGTGAGTTTTGAGTTTGAATTTATTGATTTAAATTTTTGAACTTAGTTGGTTTATGGATTAGAGTTGTTGTGGATTTAATGAAGAGGGGGATGGACAACAAAGTGGTTGTTGTAGGTGTTATTATTGCTGTTGTTTAGTATTGTTTTATTGTTGTTTGGTTTCCATCGGGGTTAAAGATGATAATGGACTACTGAAATCATAGCGGTTGTATCAATTGGGAAGGGACATTGAGGTAGAAATGAATGATAACTATAATGCAGGGCAGCATATAAGGGAAATAAATAGACTGTTATGTAAGGTTAAGAAACTGGTATCGATAGTGGGAGGGGACTATGGCTACTATTTTATGGTCATTGTTGTTGGATGTTGATTTTGGAAACTTAACTCATGTTTTTATTAGGTTTGATGATTCAATGGAATTGAATGCATATAATGAAGTAAATAGATAAATGATATGGTTTTATTGGTGAAATGAGTCAAATTGAGGTCCATTAAAACTCATAATTGGAAGTTAGGGAAATTGGATAGCCCACATTTGTCAATTAAGTTAAAAATCTTAATTTGGAATAAATAGGTTGGTAAGACCTTATTTGAAATTGCTATATAAGTTGTAAGTTGTTTAGAATTAAGTAAATGGTTTCAGACCTAATGAAAGTTGAAAAACATTAGAAAGAGTTGTTAAAGTAGATAAATTGCCAATTTATGGTTTAATAGGATATATGGAAGTATGTGAAAGTTAGGCTTCGAATGTAAGGCTTTGTAACCAACTTTGTGTTGGTTTGAGTGTAAGTAAACCCTATGATAATCTTTACTACTATAGGATTTATCTTTGTTCCGGCATTTGTATTTTGTCTGCATTGCATTTCGCATCATTCTTGGTCATGCATTCATGTCATTCCGAACGATTGCTTATTAGTGGTACAGCTCACGGGTGGGACTCGAGTTAGGTTTCCTGACCAGGTAAACTGGAACACGGAAGACATAGGGCACACAAGTTTTTCATGGAACATACATTGGAATTTTATTATTGTTTTAGGCTCGTTCTTGCGTCGGCCAACTTGTTTATGAACCTTGAATAGTAATAAAAGGATTTCACTTTGTTATATAAATTTTTTAGGTAGCAACTAAAATGACCCCATTTATTGCTTAGAGGACCCCATTACTTCATCATACCCCATTTCTGAATTTTTTTTATTAAATAGACCACATTCTTTTTTCGAAATCCCAAAAATACCTATGTCTTCAACCCGGAAACCATCTCCCCAATTCGTTTCTCACTTGCATACACCAAATCAAACCTTCCAAAAATCTAGAAATAACCACATATTCATCATCTGCAATGGTCAATGAGGTCATGAGAGGTTGTATTTTACTCGAATCGCAAAGGATCTACCGCTGACCAAACACGAAGAATGAAGGACCACCAATGCTCTCTTTGGCTTACCGCGACTGATTTGGTAAGTTTTTAATACTCTAAACTTGTGGGTTTTAACTTTCATGATCTTACACATCATTTAGATCTAGTTTGTGGCCATTGATTAGGTGTAGTGAGGTTAAGACTTATGGGTTATGATTCTAGGTATCTCGTAATGGACGGTCGCTCAGAATCGATACCATATGATAGGTGTCGGTCATGTTGAATCGATAGCTTTCATATGGTGTCGGATTAGTCAAGCAGTAATGTCTTATGTTGTTTCGGTTAGTGCATACCGATATCGTTGAAGAGGTTTCAAATATTATAGACCGATAACACTCCTATTTGTTTTGGTCATGTTAAATCGACACTTTTATAATTGAATTGTTATTCTCATTATTCGAACTGTGTATCTATTATACCAACATTTTATTTTGTCTTAATGTATGATGAAATTGAAAATAAGAGCACGGAGACATCCCCAAAGGGTCGATACTAGTACCGCAAGGTCCCCAACAGTGGAGGGTGTGCTTGAGAGGAAACATCCAACTTCTTATTATAGGAAGCAAAAGAACCTTGACGCTAAAGAGCATCCAGTTAAGAAATCTAAGCTGGGTCAGCCGGATTTAGGAGAGGGTGATGTTGAGGCCATTGCTACGACCAGTAGGTGAGAGGGATACCCTAGTTAGAGGAACCAATGGGAGTGGGTCTACAGGGGGCACTGAAACGAGTCATACACCATCAAGTAGTGATTCTGCTGAAAGCTGGGAGGGAGAGGATCGTTTTGATACGTCGATCGATTTGGCCGACTTAGTTTCCACTTCATTTCCTTATGGCACCTCGAATTTAAGTCTCATACCCTCATTCAGGCACCACGTGCTCTTAGATATTTGGAGGAACTAGGTAAGTTACATTTGGAAAGACTGACTTGATCATCTTATTGGTTATATAGTGTTTTAAATATGTACTATATATCTTTTAGGCCTGAGGTTTATTGAGGTGCATAAATCATGGTTATCATATATCTGTTTGGAAGAAAATCATTCAGCACCTCGAAAAGGAAAGAGTTGAAAAGCTGATTAACGACTCAGGTTTAGCATCACTGGGCTTCATCTCATACGATGGAGGTAGTAGAGTCTATATGTTTCAGGCATTGTGGAGAGATGGCAGCCCAAAACCAAAATGTTCCACTTACCCTTTGGCGAGATGATGATCACACTTGAAGACGTGTGAGTCTTTCTCTATATTTCGGTCACCGGTAAGATTGTGTTTGCACCTTACAAGGACTTTAAAATGGTAAGGTCAATGGCTAGTAGGTTGTTGGGGGTGTTAGTGAGCGATGCTGACGAAAAGATTAGGATCAGGCCTGGGCTGACCATTAGTTTGTCATGGTTAAAGGATCGGTTCTCTTAATCAAAGAAAAGAGAAGGACATGACGACGAAAGAGGTTATGATGTATATCCTAGTCCCGATGTCTTGGTTTGACACTTTTTGCAAACAAGTCTGGTACAAGATTCTCTTTTCTCTCATCCAGCTTTTGGAACACATGGAAAAGATTGGTTCTTACGGATGGGGAGTCGCATCACTTGCATACATGTACCGTCAACTTGGCATTTCCAGTCATGCAAAAGTCACTCAAATTGGTGGTTATATGACATTGCTAGAGGTATAATATTGTATTTAAGTTTATTACTTTACTGCCGCATTCAATTTGGTTTCTATATGTCATCCATACCATTGTTTTATGTAGAGGTAGAAGTGCGATCACATTCCGTTTATTGAGCCCATTTTGCGTAGCGACTACTCCTTCGATAAGCCCTAGGTTATAAAGTGGCACCACAAAAAAGAGTCCAAGCTCTATAAGAAGGACAATAAGTGAGCGTTGGATCTTCTTGTATCTTTAGGCGCTGTCTTGACCAGCAGAGATCCCATGATGTGAGAGCCAAATTGGCTTATTCAACAATAAGCCTTTATGTTTATTGACGACTAATATTTTTTGTTGTAGGTGATTTGGAATAATACTTTCAAGGGTGCATCGCATGTCCATCATATTGCATTCTACTTTGGTCCCATGCGATTTATGGATATCATGGAACCATAAAATCCCATAAAGGTGCTGTGACGAATGGGATACGTTCAACGGATTCCAAGAGAACCTTACTGACCAATTGACGCTGATAGGAAGAGTGTGGCTAATTTTTACAACGTCAAATACTCGTACGAGACCCAATTTTAGGAGGATTAGGAAAGGCATCTTGAATCTGTTGAGAGACGCGGTGACAAGGCAGAATATCCTCATCAGGCAGCACCCGACTATATGGAATGGTTTCACAAAATCAACCATCCATTCGCGATGAATTCGGTACATGTTTCGGGCATGGTCCATGAAGATGAAAACTCTTTGGTAAGAATTTCCATGTAGTTTGATTATTTTTGTCTCTCATATCCCCCATCGTATTGTATTCATGGTATTTTTGAAAATATATTAACACTTTTTTGACTTATATGTATACAACGCAACTGTCGGGTGCTTGATGTGGCATTGCGGTTCTGGTGCATAGATATGGATAGCGTTAAAGTTGCCGATGCATTCGACATGGCTGATTGTGTCATCACCTTCCTCTTGGGAGTTTATGATACATACGAAACCACCGGAACTGTCACTCAATGTGAAGGAGGAACAACATCCACTGGGGCTGCTAGTCAATATGGCCTGAAGGGCAAGCAGCTAAGAGTGAAGCAATATGCCTTTTTGTACAAAATGCCTTAGTGCATTTTCAGAACAATGTTTTTCATGTACAATTGTTGTGTGGTTTGTTAACTTTAGATTACATTCTTTGTTTTTCTTTGAAATAACGGAGTCGTGAATAAGGTAATGCTATGTTCATAGTCACAACAACTTGATGTCCACATTATCTTAGTTTTGGTGTTTCATCTGTGCCTGACGGACATGAATATCAGAGATCAACAATATTCTTATGGTTCGTTCTAGTCGAAAGTATCAAACATATTTTTGAATAGTTGATCCGATATTTTTCAAATCTCGAAATCATACGTTAAAGGGTGGGGTACGGGTGGGGTATATGTAGTCGAAATGTGGGGTATAATATGAATTACAGATTGTTTTGACCTAAAGTTACATACATATTACAGTTTAAGTAATATGAAAGTATCAAATATGTTTTGGTTTAATTGCATTGATACAGTTCATGCACAAACAAGTAGTTTTCGTATGGGGTACGAAAAGTACATAAATGGGGTAAGGCACAAATTGCAGATTATACAAACCAATAGTGTCAGACATGGTTCGGTTGCACTGATACAGTTTGTACATAAACAAGTAGTTTTAGATGGGGTACGAGAGGTACATAAATGTAGTATGGCAAAAATTATAGATTATATAAATCAATAGTGTCAGACATGTTTCGGTTCATGTTAACCGAAAGTTATAGACTATTTACGATTTCAATACTCTAATACAATTTCGTATACAACCAAGTCATTCTATCATGGGGTAGGAGCTGTAAAAAGGTGGGGTATGGTCCCTTATAAAATGAAGTTGATCCGAGACAATCTCCCAATTGTTAGACTAACGTAACCAAACTTTTTTCCAGTGGTTTATGTGGGGGTATATATGGTGTATTAATGTGGTATGGACAGTCAATGACACAACATGTCTGAGACAGAGCATTCTATTTCAGCTATACAAGTCTGAGACATATATGTTGCTCTCGGTTTTATATGCCCGACACCAACCATAAACTACTACAGAAGCAATTAATAGTTACATACTATTCTCATAATGAACTTCCAAGCAAAGTTACACAAAGATGCTCCAAAATCATGACCAAGATAACATAATCCACAAATGATATACAATTATGGGAGAGCAAGATATTTCAGTTTCTATTAGACAAAATATGTGCCTCATCCAAAGTCATGACCTACAAAATAGAAACAATGTAAAATCAATTTTAACAAGGTAATCAATCAAGACTAAAGTAAGTTCACCAATCCCATATACTCCATGTACATCCATATATAATGTATATATGAACAAATTATGTTGCATATACACTCTAAAAAATGGGTGCATGCTGCATCCTAATCTAGTGAAATGACGTCCATAGAACCACTTGATTGTGGTCGAGGTGGAATGTTGAGTCCAACCTCCCATTCTCTACTTTATGGCTCCGTAAACGCCTCCCATTATTTCTTAGTTAGTAGTAAAGGAAAGCCATCTCTCATTAGAAGCTGGAAAGGAAAACGAAATACGAGTTAGTAGTGGATAATGATAATCATTATGAAAATAAAAAACAACTTTAGTGCAATGTGAAGTAACTCATTCTAATAAAATGATTCTCGTTGATGAAGCATAGCCATATTAATTTCCTCTCAAATAACGGTGGGGCGGATTTTTTATGGGTACCCAAAGCTCGGAGCTTCTTTTAGCCAACACCGCAAAACCTATATGAAAATGGGTTGCAACGACCAACCTCATATTTGGTAATGTAAGCCAAGAAGTTCCTAGGGCGGGGCTCTCATTCACATTAATTGCATTCCCGATTCTTTCATACTTAGTGTCTTGAAACACAGTTTGTACAAGGCCTCATTGCTTACCATCTATTCAAACATCTCGCGTCAAACCCTCCTCCATCCCTCATCACCTCCTTCGTTGACAACATCAGTGGCTATCACTCGAAACTTACAACTTCCATCGGGATTAACATCTATAGTGTTGATACAACACATGTTCCACATTTAGGGCATCTCATAGATGTACCCCCAATAGCCTGATTTTGGGTCCTAGAACCTCTCGGTGCGACATATGGGATTGCCTTTCCTTTTCCTCGACCCTTTCCTCATCTATATGTTGAAGGAGGTCCCTCACTCAGCCCCTTATGTCCCTCACTCGGCCCCTTACTTGTTCTCGAGGGTACAACCTTGCTTGATACCTCATTTAGTCCCCCACTTGGCATATTTAGCTTAATTGATTGAATTGGATGCAGTGGCTCACTAGGATGGCTAGTTACATTTTGTCGAAGGGCTTGACTTGCTTAAGTTGGCAAGCTTGGCTGGCTTGTCTGGTTCGGATGGGTTCCATGGCTTGGCTGGCTTTGTTGGCTGTTATGACTAGGCTTCAGTTTTTTGGAAACACGCATCATAGACTCTTGTGCAACTTTGGCCTCTGTACACTCAAAAGCAGAAGGAGTTCTCTTTGTGGAATCGTCAACTCGGGCCCTCTTGCTCTTCGACTTCCTCTTACTGAGATGCATCTTCCTATTTTTCTACACCTTTGTTGTAATCTTCTTTTTGGGTGCAGAAATAATAGTCGATGCAGGGCAGGTGATTTCCCTTAACTTTTGTACAATCTTTACCCTAATGTCAGGACCACTATTTTTGAACTTAGCCTCAGCTCCTTCCATTTGAACTTGGTATAAATAGTCTAACTCCCCATTCAATGAATGCCTAATGGGGGTCATGTTCAATTCTTCCAATTTGGGTGGATTTCATCAAGAGTGACAGGCCTACCATCAAGCAAATGTAGTGCAATCTCATGCACACATGGCAAGCCATGAGTGGAATGCAAAACACATCCACAAATGGCCTTATCAATACCAACACCATCACTTAGTGTTCGTGCCTCCTTACAAATTACATCCAATGCATGTCGGGCTACAAAACCTATGATGTTACTGTACAAGTGGTGCTGATACTCATGTGCCACTATGTGCATTGATCAATTGAATGAGGCCTCTAAGTTACGCTATTGGTGGGTAAGAACATCATGTATTGACTTGAAAGCATTTCCAAAATGACCTTGTGATGTCTTGAGCTCTCTCTTCAGTACATTATGGGCACTCTCAGCCCGATTAGTAGTCGCATTCCCTAAGTGCAATACAGTGTTGGTCCATGCATACACAAACTTCTTTTTTTGACATAACCATGTGTCTTTAACATAGTCCAATAACCCTGGGACTCCACCATATTTTGCCTCTAGTTTCGCATGGTGACCATTGCAAGTTGACTCAATTTGGTACTGCACTAAGTTAATCCACATCTCCCTGAAAAATAGATCTTTTGTCTTAGCGATAATGTTCTTGTTCACGTGCCATGAATAAAGCAAGCGGGTTGCGTCAAGGAGCTCATCTTCTTTTACCGCAACCAAACCCAAGTCATTATTCGTCAAAACAACACTTGGGAGTTGCCGTCTATCCAATAATGACTTCAACTATTTAAGCGCCCACGCATAGTTTGACCTAGTATCTCTTGCTTAAAATGCATATGCCACTAGGAAGGTAATGTGCATTGAGGTGACCCCGACAATCTCAAGTAGTGAGTACTTTAATCAATTTGTCTTGTAAGTGCAATCCATGATCAATACATGAGGAAAACACAAAAGGAGTTGCACTGAATTAGGGTGGGCAAAGAATAAATCCCTCATGCTATGCGTGCCTTGCCAAAAAGAATGTTGCTTAATGTATTTTTGGTCGTCCAACTGGTGAAGTAGAAGCTGCATCTTACTATTCTCATCAACTTCGATCTTTCTCAACCTTGCCTTTTCATTGTAAATTGTCTTCATGACAATCACATTATCCTTGTTCTTATTCTTGATGTTACTTAAAATATCCCAAGGGTGGGCACTAGTCTTGCTCATGTCTCACACTATTTCTTTCTCATTGATACTAAGTCTCTTAGCATAAGAGTGCCTAATAAAAGAATTAGTGAAGACTTGGTTGTGTACCATACACACAACCCAAATGTGCCATAATCCATCAAGCTTGTGCTTAATATTGATTTTAAAGTGACATCCGCACTTCTTGGATCCCGTCAGTTTTTTTTTCTCCCCAGTTGTCTTATCTTCCATTCCTTTCAATATTTACTGTCTTTGAAAATTTCACTTCAAAGGCCCCATACCTTTCATAACCTATTGACAACCTAGGTCACCTACCCTAGCCAATGCCACTTGAATCAGACTTCAATATGATTACTACAAAACCACAATGCCTGCCAGTTTAGCCTAAGCTACTACATCTTTTCTCCTCTTAAACAACACATCTGGTGTAAAGATCCTCATGAAGTTAGAGAAAGCCCCGCTAGATGTACCTACTGTGTCGCGTGTACCAACCTACAAAAAACAAAAATTAGTCAAGAACTGAGGCAATAAACAAATTCTAGACCAAAAAAGGAGGGTGTTGGTCCAACATGTCCAATTCATTAAGTATGAGTGTCGGTTGGGTAAAGCGAAAGTTAAGCATTGCTAACGGCTTACATGTGCCGTAACCATAGGTCACCTTTCGGTTGAAGAATACCGAAAGGTACCTGTAGGTTTTAGAGTTGATGGGCCGAGATGTGTAGTATACATCTCGGCCATGTTACTCCTCGGAGCATGGGTTTTGTAACCTCTAATGGAGGGTTTTCCTCAGTCTACAAAACCCAATATAAATTAAAAAATACCTCTTCATTGTCGGGATGGCTTCATTTTGAGGAATCCTTCAACATTTCAATCCAACGAATTTGAAATCAACAAGAACTTGAAAGCCATAATAATAAAAAATGGAAACCGACAACATTCATTCAATTGAGGCCTAACAAACTTGAAATCATCCATAAAACAAGCATAAACGAGGTGATAACAAACTTATTTTGTCGATTACAAGTTGAGTCAAACGTTTTGTTGGGTTTTGGGGTTCATACGCAGAGGAAATTACAAAACAATTTTGACAAAAACCCCAACAGGATCCGAATCTAATTCCATTAAAAACGTTTAAACCATGAAAAACTTAATCATACCTCAGTCGCAATATACCTTTCTGAAGGTTGATCGATCTCTAAGGCGCTGCCAACGACGAACGCCCTCTACCAGTAGTCCACACACGAACGGCGACCGAAATTCAAAGTGCTAGCTTCGAGAGAATACCAAATCCTTTTTGTTTCTCTCCAAAACGATCCAGAGCATACCAAAAACCCTAAGTCATTTCTAAAACGAAAATAGAGTTTCGGCCTATTAATCTTTCGTGCGTGTGTTCTAACTTAAAGCGTCCATTTATACAACCCTTGTATATAGACGGTTAAGTAAATTACACATATACCCTTACTTAAAGAAGTATAAGTGTAATACACCACAAGGACGTTTGTGTCATGAATTTTATCACATAAAATTCATTTTTTTGAATCATTTTAAAATCTCGCAAAACCATTCTTAGTGTGCGACCCAATAGGCTCATACAACGTTGGCAGTGTACCAAAACACATTTTGGTATACAAGTCATAAGCAGTCTCTAGCAAGACATTATGACTACCCAAGTTGTACGAATATCAAATCGATACAACCTAATCAATAGTGTATATAACATCCTTTTGTCACACGATATCCTTTTGATCAAACATAAGGCATGGAATTGTCATCCAACATGTTCGATCGTACTAGTCTCGATCTCTAGGTAGACTGAAAACATCCAAGTGACATTGATCAATATCAATTCACTTAGACTAGGCCTTTTAACAGTCTAACACATCGAGGGATTCACTGGATCACTCTCTTTATATGAAAGGAACAAATTCTATCTTGATTACACAACTTCATCACATTGCTCACACAGTAACCAATCACAACCTTTATAATCGTCCGGTTAAAGACAACGTTTGATTGTGTCAAATCACTGTGTTCCTAATGTTGAAGTCTCTGGTAATCTCAAGTCAGAGGACTGGAATATATACCTATCATAAGAAACAACAATGACTTAATCCATGTGATGTTCTCATAGCGGGTCGGTCCAGTACTCTGTTCCCTAACAAGTACTCGTGATCTTGATTCGTATCCCTATACGTATAATCATCATATGATCATCAATCAAGACTCACACTAGTCTTAATTCATTATAGTTCCCAGTATAATGATCGACTAGGGACATTTAGGATATTTATGTAAATACCCATGGATCTTATTATAATGTAAACATGCAAATTAATTATAATAAACAACAAATGAAATCCTCTATTTTATTTACTAAAAGTATTCATAAAGACAGTTAATGGATTGACCTAGGGCATATGCCCCATCACGTTTTTCCTCCTAAACAACGCCGAGAGTGTGAGGGCGCTGAGGGCTTTCAAAGTCTACAATGATGAAGGAAAAATGAGGGTGGGGTTTGGGGAAGAAAAAACCTTTTTATATGAATTGTAAAAATGTCATTTCCTATGAGGACAGTTTTGGAACTGCTCTAAGATTTGAAAGCTTTGGGTTCCTTTTAGCCACTCCCATTTTTTACTATTTGGAAATGCAATTACATGTCTCCATGTATTCGTACTAACATTTACATGAGTATAGTGTGGTATAAGAGTTTACTTACCTGACATCTTTGAGTTGTTTTTTATGATGTCAGGTCCTATGCAAAGACAAGGAAAAAATGGACAAGACTCGAAGATTGTGGTGATTATTCTCAAAAGTCTAAAGTTAAATTTTCTTGTTGTAATCACTTTATATATATTGTTTTGTGCTTTGGGCTGAATATAGGGCATAAAACACCTTAGTTAGGTGATGAGATTGCTATGAAATGGTACCAAATAGTTTTAAGACAATAATAGTTCAATTTCATTTTGTTTTGGGTTGTAAAACTATAAATGATGTTTCAGAGACTGGAAGTCATGTTGAATGATTTAAATTGATATATACTGTGAACTGCGGTGAATTGTGAGTACTTCTAGGCTTCTCCCCATTCAGCTTTCTATTAGGTGAATTTTTTGTTAAGGTAATTTTAGGGGAGGTGCTATCTAAATTTTTGCAAAAATACGGAGGATAACCTATATGATTTCCTAATTTACTCTAATTAATTGAGGATGTGAATTTACTTTTGGAGCATTATTAAGGATTGAAATACAAAGTCTTTTGAGGTCATAGTTAATTGAAATGATTATGTGCCTAATTAAGGTAATTTGGTATAAGCCACGACTTAGTGAGACGGGCCATGAAAAACATGGTATTAGAGCATATGTTTTGCTCAATTGAGGATAAACTTTGGTAGGAAACCGAAGGGTGATTGAGTGCGATTAGTTGGGAAGCGATTATGAGCTGGGATGTTTTGGTTATTGTGTTATATTTGTGATGTGTAATTATGTATGTTATCGCTAAATATGGGATAAAGATTTTATTCTCCTTATCTGTTCGATACTTAACTCGTGAAATATGACGAGTGAAATTACGAACATACAAATAAAAAGAGAATACTATGAAAAAAATAAAAATAAAAAGAGAATAGACTTATGAAATGAAACTGAGCTTAAATGGACATGAAATAGACTGAGAAGTCTAAAACTCACAAGAGGAAGTATTGAAAATAGTTAATAATAAAACCAATGGGAAATTGGTTATGCAAGAAGTTCGAATGATTTGGGAATGTAAGTCAGAGCTAACTTAAATCGAGTCTTAAACGATTTAAAATCATGTGGCAAAACATGAAAAATGAAATTGAGATTTGTGGGAAGCAAAAGATATGAATATATTAGGTTTTAGAATGAAGTTAGTACTGGTTGAACTAGTGACTCAGTAAGACCTATTCTATAAAGTATTGGTTGAATTTATTACCTATTGCGAGTTGCTTCTGAAAATAGTCTAAATAAAAAAAATAAAAAGAGACACGTCGTTTTGAAAATAGAAATTGATTAGACAAATTGAATTTGATTGAAAAATCATAATGGGATTATGATATGATCAAATAAATTTGTTGAAGCCAGTTTCTATGAAAATAAAATACTTTTAAGCAAATTATTTTCTCATTTTCAAAACAAAACTCAAAGCGAAAAGTTGAGTAAAATAACGGTTTAAAACAATCAAATGACTTTCAAAAGAAGTATTGAAAAACCTTGATTGCTTATTTCTCAAGTCACTTAAATAAGCGACGTTGAGTATAATGGTTATATGCGTTGGATAAAGTAATGATAAAAACAAATGGAAATATACATGTTAGAAGTGTCTTTGTTAACACCGGATTAGGTGTTGTTACAAAACAATGATCAATAAATTTTCTAACTAAAAAAAAATGAAACGAAAAGTGTATTGATAAGATCAACATGTTAGAAGTTGAGATTGGGGAAAACAATATGAAGATAGCTAGGATTAGCTATTAAATGAAACATGAGTATTTGTGTTTCGAAACTCAAAGTACCCAATAGTAACTTCTAACCAAATTAAGTTATGATGTCTATTACTACAACTTTAAATATAACAAAAGAAGATATAGATGTGCTGGTTGAATATCAGTAAGTGATTTATATAGAACATCAATATGAGCTCTTATATTGTGAGAATGTCCATTTATATGACTTAAATGATCAAAATTGTATCCTTTCAGAGTTTAATTAGAAATCAAGTTAATCAAATATCTTGGAAATTCTATTTCATCTATCTCTTAAGTTGAACAATAAAAAAAGTGAATTCATCAAAAATAAATTGATGAATAGTAAGATATTAAGTTATCTTACATAGTCTCTTGAAAAGTATCGAACTTCTTTTTGAGAAAAAGAAAAGTTGAGAAATTCGAGACCGATTGAGATAATTTAAGGCAATAACAAATAGCAAGACTATTTGATTTGCAAAATTTCTCTATTTCGAAAAACGATTAGCCAAGGAAGACTTCAATTTACTAAATGGTCATAAGATGTCGCACCATCTCTAGCTATATTTTTGAAGAAAGAAGAAGTGAAAAAATTGCTTTTGTTAGTGAAGTTAAAGAAGCTGTAGGAGGTATAAGTGTTGATCAAAGTTTTATGTTAAATCGGTAAAAGGGCCAAGAACTAGATCAATATGAGAATAGCTAAGATTGACAAAAACTGAATGGAATAGACTCTATGTATAAAACAAAATGAGAAGTTGAGATGACTTGTGTTTGCTAGTAGTGACACTAATGGACTCTTTTAGTCAAGGTAAGTGTAACGACCTTAAAAATATTTTATATTTATTTGATGACATGTACTACCTATGTAAATTCTTATTGCGTGACATAATAATATTATCGATAGTGCGAGTGAGGTTCTCATCGAGATGTGTGCAGGTGCAAGTATCGAATAGGTTGAGCTATTGATGGAAAACTTGGGTTAGTATGAATTAAATCTAATGCAATTAAATTAGAATACTTAATTTTAATATTGCAAACTCAAAAAATTAAGTATAATAACCTAAGTTTATTGAAATGGCTTCAGTAAGTGCCAAAGTTAGTCAATTGACTAAGTGAAAGGGATTAGTTGGCATTGGTGAGATGATGAGGGGTATTTACGTGAATTCAAAAAAATGAAGTATAGGAATTTATTAGAAGGAATAATAGGTGTCACTTGTGGGTGGTTTATTTCAAGATAAAAAATTACTTGGTTTAAAAAGTTAATTTAATTTTTGTAGAGAGAAGAGCTTCAACTATTTGTGTTTGCTTTTTGTAGGAGAGAACCCTAAAAAAAAGAGAACCCTAAAAAAGAATAAGTGGAGTGGAGAGGTTGAGTCTTCTTTGTACATTTAAGGTGAGTTTCATGGAGAGTTCAGTGTGTGTGCATTAGTGGAGGCATGTGGGTTGAGAAATTGAAAGCCGAGGAAGCTTAAAGAGATCGTTGATGCAAAGAGCAAACAACTGTTGTTCTTCTTCTTGTTGGCGGATGAGATGTTTGTTTTCTTTTCAAACTAGAGAGAAGATGATGGCTCCGAGCCTCAATCTTAAAGGTTTGTGGTTACTTTTCTTTTTGTTTGTTTGATTATGGTTCTTGCATCCTAATCAAGTAATTGATTATGCAAAAAAAAAAAAAAAACGAGAAGGTATGTGTGCGTTCACGCACAAGCGAACTGCGCGTGAACGTACATGATCTTTGGGTGGCTAG
This sequence comes from Stephania yunnanensis, assembly GCA_039657365.1. Taxonomy (NCBI): domain Eukaryota; kingdom Viridiplantae; phylum Streptophyta; class Magnoliopsida; order Ranunculales; family Menispermaceae; genus Stephania; species Stephania yunnanensis. The sequence goes on along the minus strand of CM077586.1, from coordinate 43,609,706 downwards.
GCTTTGGCCAGCACCCAAGAAAGAAAATATTATTAAATTATTATATGCAATATATAATATACATACATTATATAGTATGTATGTATATATAAAAGTATACACATAATGTATATATATATATATATATATATATATATATTTGTTTATACATGTACATAAAACCCACTAAATCAATCAATCCATTAGCTTGAAAATAAAAAATAAAAATAAAGGCCAAATTTAGAAAAAATTCGGTTGAGTCGGAACTTGGCTAATGTGGTGCAACCTGAGACGCTACCGATATATTGCAACAAAAAAAATAGGAAATTCTTATTTCAAGTAAGGTTTTATACCGTAAAGCTTGTTACCTAATCTATTGCGCCAAAAAACTAATAAATTGACTTTAGATGCAATCTAATACGCATAAAACATTAAATTTAGTACAAGGAATCTAAGGACCAATGATTGGGAGTTGGATATCGAGTACGTTCGAGGTGTGTGGGAGCCATTTTAACGTGGTTTTATTTGCATTTACAGGTAAGTAAACTAGTGGGGACCTTAACATGATTTCATTTGTGCATTTATTGGTTATTATCCGTTGTTAATCCATGTTGAGATGCATTCTTTGTTTGACTACTATTGTGAATTCTCATTCTTGTTGTCCTTGTGTTATTTTGACCTTATGATGATATCTATTCAAATAAATTGTTGTCTTGTATGTCGGTTGTGCATTTTTTTTGGATTTCGTAATGAGTAGCCTATGGTCTGAGTGGGTGATATGGTAGTTACGGGTGCGGTGGAATGCTTTGTCATCTTTTCCTCCACCGTAACTACATGGACTGTTGGACTTACCTAAGCCCACAGTTTAGAATTGAGGAAAGTCAAGCTGGTAGAAATGGTTGCGGTGTGCTACAGTTGATGGACCCGATCTAAACCGTCAGTCAAGTAACTTAGCTAAGTCCACCGATTGTCTTGAAAATCAAGTTGATGGTACTTTATCGCACTTGATGAACTTGGAGCACTTAGATGCCTTTGTTTTGTGTACTTGGCACTCAATTATTCATTGATATCTCTGTTATATTGGAAATCATGCTTTATTCATTATTTTGTGGTAATTCTTGTATAATTAATTGATTAACCATTTATTTGACATTTGAAATACAAATAAGGCTCATTTGGCTTTACTCACTGGAATTGTCCCTATTTTGGTGACAATTGCAAGTCCTTCTAGTAGTAAGGACAAGGAGCCAATACTTAGTGACTTCCTATGAGCTTCCCTTAGAGACGAATTCTACTTTTACTACTCGTAGGTATATTTTATGTAGATATGTATGGATCATTTTTGTTAAAAACTGGTTAATGGGTTGAGAGAACACTTGGATACATGCATATGTCATTTTTCTCATATTTGTCACCTAATATGCATGAGATCTATTTTGCAAGGTTTCCACATATAGGGTTGTCCCATCGTCGTGTTAAATTAAATTCTTGTCGCTTAAATTCTTTTATTTTCGTTGCGTAATTCTTTAAGACTTGTTAAAATTAATAACAACTTTGATAAGCGACTAAATTGTAAATGTAATGGTAAAAGAGGCTGACTAGACTTGCATTGGCCCCGTGGGGGTTGATCAAGGGTCCATGTATGTTTAGACTGGGTGGGGCCTAGTTTGTGGGAGTAAGGCACTGGAGTAGTCATGCATGACCAAAAGTTTAAGTAACTCCATTTCATAATCACGATTCATTCAGAGCGTAGAAGATTGGTGTGATGCATCCTCCTAACTTTGAATAATCGAATTAATTAGAGATCCAACATAAAAAAATGTCCATGAAGTTTCGTTGGAGTCAAATTGGAAGATTAAGTATATACAAATAAATGGTCAATAAACTCTTACATAAGGTATATAAGAAAAGGAGATTTCAGGTCAACAAGTTCGATAAGTTTTAGGATGTCAAACTACAAGTGCGATGGAATTTAGTAAATCTTTTAAAGGATCTTACTAGGAATCAAACTCCAGAAGTCGAAAGTGCTGAACCAAAGTAGTATACAACTAATATCGATGAATATGTTGTATATTTATTCAAATATAATGCTATACCATGTGATTAGTTAGTTGTGAAGTTTTGAAGCACTAGGTTATTTTTAATTGAAATTAATGTAAGATGCATGTATGGTCGGTGAAGATATAAAAGAAACGAAAATAGACACACAACTTATAGTTCAGTTAGTCATTATTATCCTTGTTGGGAGAAATTACTGAATAAAGGACAATATAATTGATTGGATATGCTTGAAGAATTGATATTCTTCCATTGAATTGAGTAGAGCAAAAAGTTTGTATTGAGTTGTGATGGCAAAGAAATATATCATATTTATAACTTGTATGGGATATCAGTTAAAAGTTATACTATGAGAGTATAAGCATAGAATATGTCGAAATCTTTGTTTAAAAAGCTTATATCTACTCAAGTTAGTGATAAATGTCTATATCCAAGTAATGAAAGAAGTTTAGTGAATAATTATTATTGAGATGATAAGAAATTTCAAAAATTGGAGAAATGGTGAAAATCGGAGTAGTGGTCAAGGTAATATAAAAGAGACTAGCAGTTAAGTGAAAGAATGAGGTTCTTGATGAACTCATAAATAAAGAATGATTTGACAGAGTTAGAAAAGTCCTTAACTTTCTAACTAGTCAAATGGAAAGTTTAGTGAATTGGGTGATGAGTCAGAATTGATAATTTCTTTCTAGTCCAAAAATCAAAATAATATTGTGAGAAGACATTTCGAGAATGAGTGAAAGTTGCATGACATGTCAGGTTTCATTTTTTGATCAGATTTAAATTCCACATATCTTGTTATGGGATGACATATATAATTAGAGATCTATAGTCATGGGATGACTTGTGTAATTCCATGTTTCTATTAAGAAACGCTGTAATGGTGATGGTTAAGATAGAAACATGACTTTTCTTAGTATTCAATGTTGTGCTCAAATATTATTTACATCATTATACAAATATTTAGACTGATGATAGTCTAAGAATTGATCGATTGATGTTTCTAATTAGAAAAGATGATTAGTGATGAGAAATTAAATTGGAATGTGTAAACCAGAGTATGATGGATAAGGAAAGAATTATCAATAGTTTGTAGAAATGGTGTAGTTAAGAAGGAAAATTGTGTTATTAAAAGTAAGATAAGCTAAATCTTGCTATGAATTGATTCTTAAATGATATTCAAGATGTGAAATATGAAGTACACCTAGGTTTATTAGATATTCCATAAAGTTATTTGTTTATGTAACGACTTGTTACCTTAAGCTGGTAATTAGTACTAATCCAAATCTTAATTAAACCGAGTTAAGCTCAGGGTTAAGTCCAGAGTACCTCTATTAGTGTGTGCATGCATTTACATAATGTAGGTGTTTGTTTTGATTGTTAAATGAAAATAAAAATAGGCTGTGATATAATTATAGATTATATACAAACTTATAAAATGGAAAATACATAATAAACTATGATTTGCCACAACACGAAGTGTGACGAAGGAGACGTGGTATGAATGTGCCCGCTCAAGGACACTTATAGGCACGTTCGGTGAGTTTATTGGTGAATAATGCACGAAATATATTTATTTGTATGTTTTTGAATATATAAATATATATTAGAAAATAAAAGAATAATTGAAATATATGGATTCTTTGATCATCTCAAACGAAGTGTGAGTGCTTGATGAGTTAAGATTGGTGTCATTATAGGGAGTGTGACTTTAATGCATCAATTGCTCGATTAGTCTCAAGATGACATGATGCATATCTCGATGAGAATCCATATATAAATAAAAACTCATGTTTATCCCTTTAGTTCATTCAATCAATAGTGAGAAAAAAAGGTTTAGGGGTTTGATTTTCAGTCGAGAGAGAGTGTCTAGGGAGTCAAATTGACCGTGATTGAGGAGCTTAATCAATGAACAACTCTAGAGCATCATTTTGGTATGATTTGTTGTTGTGTTTATTGACTTTCAATTTGACATAAATGATAGAAACTTGATGAATTATGAGTTTTGATGGTTGGTTTTAGTGTATTACCTCATTTGAGGATCTGATTGATCGATTTTGATGGTTCTTATAACTGGTTTGGGTGATTTGATGAATTTGGTAAATGACAGTGAGTGCTGCCTTGTACGACTAGTTTAACTGTAGGGGAGCGTGCTCTCTTCATCAATTGGGATGAACCCAAATTGATGGAGCGCGCCCCACCCACAGATGGAGCACGCTACCACCCTAGAAAACAACAAGTATGCCGTGATTTCATGTGGATTTATAAGGGACTTAGGGGTGTGATTAAAGGTTCTAATTAGAGTATAATGGACATATATTAACTATAATTGGTCTATGATAGGTGTTGGTCATCCAAGAGAGAGTTATTAGCCCGAAACATTAAGAAATTGGACGAAAAACTAGATCGAGTTAAGTATGGATTCTCTTATTTATCAATATTGTATGGCTATTTAGTATATATAATTAAAAAGTTAGCGACGGAATTGAGACGGAAACGTTCGAGACGGAATTGAGACGGATCGAGACGGAATTAGAGACGGAATTAGAGACGGAATTAATTCCGTCTCTAAAAAATGGCGCCAACATTCCCACCAAAATTTTCATTTATTACAACCGTCCGTTACGTCTCGAGATTCGTGCGTGTCTCGATCTCGATAATTCAAAAATGGGGACCAAAACTCTATCTCTCCCTAAAATCTCTCTCCCACCGCTCTCTCTCTCTCTCTCTCAACGAAACCTCTCTCTCTCACCGCTCTCTCTCACCGTCACCGCCGCTCTCTCTCACCGTCACCGCCTTCTCCTCTCTCTCTCACCGTCATAGCTCTCTGCTCTCTCTTTCACCGTCACCGCTCTCTCTCTCTCTCACCGTCGCCGCTCTCTGCTGTCTCTCTCTCGCAGCTCTCTGCTCTCATTCTCTCACCCTCTCTCTCACCGCTCTCTGCTAGGGTTTGTTGCTATAAAATGTGGTGCTAACTAGCAAACCCTAGTGCCACAAGTCTTCTTCTCTTCTCTCGCTTCGCTAGGGTTTTGTTGCGGCGATTTGCGAGAGGAATCTCCTTCTCTGTGACGGCCGAGGTGAGATTCTATCTTCTCTTCTCCTTTCGAGCTTGGATTCAATTCGTTTGTAATGATGTTCTTTGCTTTCCGATGTTGAGCATCGTGGTTGATCTTGTTCTGGATTTTAGATTTGAATCGTTTGTGGCTTCAAAGTCAGTGATTATCATGTTGTGTTGACTGATTATTGTTTTGTGTAGATCTGGATCTGCTTAGTGTTTTTTTGTTGTTCATAGATCTGGTTCTACATTTAGCTTTGATTCTTGGAAGGTTGAAAGGAAAGTCTTTTATGTATTATTTCCTTGTACATCCGTTTTTGTTGATTCTTAGACTCTCGTTTAATTGTTTTAATTCATGTATTATTAACTTGATTACTATTGCTTCTGAAAATGAAATCATGTCTCTTACTAATGTTTTAGAGTTTTAGGGTGCTAGAGGTTAAGTTACTTCTAATTTGAAGTACCTGAATCATATAATTTTCTGTTTTATTTCTTCTCTTATTATATGTTGCCATTTACTAGTAAACCAACTTCATTTTATATGTTGATTCGTTTTTTTATTCTTTTTGTCAAAAAAAAAAGTGAGAAAATAATTTGATACCTTAGTTGTTTTAGCTAGTAAAATGCTTCTCCCATACAAGCAACTTTGTAGTGAGAAAAAGGTAAAGTTTTCTATGTTAACCTTCAAGCCTATAAAAACAAGCATATTAGAGAATTCAGTGGCAATGATATGTTAGATGTTTCTCTTTAGTTGTTTTTTAGACTAACTATTGATGTGAATTTGAATCATTCTTTTTCCTTTTAGGGACTTGAAAATGGTTCTCTTTAGTTGTTTGATGCATAATGGATTTATGACATAATTAGCTAATGAGTAGTAATTAGAAACTATTTATTCGGATTTTATCTTTTATAGTTTCAGCTCAATGTGCCAAACAATTTATTAGAACTTTATTAGAAATTTGCTACTTGCTTACAATGTATTCTTTTTGGAACTTTGTAGGAAACGATAGGCTTAGACAAGTGATTGAGAAGGAAATGCTAAAAGTCGAGGTAAGTTTGTTCTTCCCAAAATAACAACTAAAGAGAGAGATCCTTTGCTAGACATGTTATTTCAAAGAAAAATTGGAGTTGAAGCCCTCTATTGAAGGCATGGTGAGAATCTAACTCCTCAATTAGTTTATTAAAACATGGACTTGTCGATAAGGGCCGAGTTGGCTCATCAAGTTTTTTTAATGATCCTTAGTTTAACTTTAAAAACGGATTTTTATTGGTCGATTCAAATATAATGAGTTTTATGGACAAGTTGATTAAGTTGTTATGGTTAGTTGCATTCCATGAAAAAAAATTTATATGATATTGATGATTTGGGCTAGTATTCAAAAGTGATCATGCCTTGTAAAAGGTATTGGTGGATAATGTGCTCTTTTGTTTGATGAAATTGTCAAAAGAGACCTTAACTTGTTCTTTTAACGAAGTGCATGGAAAAGCATGATTCTAAAGTCTCATGGATTCTTTATTGAGCTTTGTTTCTATGATATGATTTAATCGAGCAATCATTAGTATGATTTTTCATGTCTCGAAAGGATTGTAGCTAATTTGCATTGATTTGGGTAAAATCCTTTTAAAACGCTTCAAGGAGAGCTCATTCATTTTTTTCCCAAGTCTTGAAATATGTTCAATCCAACTTTATTGAATGTAGTTAGTAATCATCATTTTGGGTGAGACTTGAAGCTAAGTTGAGATGCGGAAGAGACTTTGTTTTATCCATTGAAAAAAAGACTTCGATTAAATCATGGATTTTCGACTAAATGCTATGATTTGAGAATTTTAAGTCGAACTTGACTCTAATGAGTTGATTTGAATCTTTTTAGTTGTGATTAGTCGATCGCATTCAATTTATATTGGTCTATCTATGAGGTAGCATATTTTTGTTTTCTTATATGTTTTTAGAAAATGAAGATAAAAGTGAAAATGACAAACATTGCTATCTTCCTCCTACTGGATTGGTAAGAATTTAATTTACTTAAATCAGTATATGCAGTGTTTATCATCGTTTGTGGATTCTTAAATCTCAAATGAATTAATGTTAATCTTTTTGCTTGTTTGTAGACTTTGATGGTCGAGTGCGGGGATCGTCACTATAAGTTCGATGTGAGTCATTGCTCTTCTACCTTAGCTCTATCTCCTATGATGCTTATGTCCCTGAAAAATTTAAGTTCAACTATTCAATTATTAAGTCGTTTCAAATGTCCCTTGGGCACATGCGGGTGGTGTTGAAGAACATCTCAAGACTTTTCGATTGATAATTCTTTTTGTGCATATTTATAGGATTGTAAGTTTTTTTTTTTTTTTTGTGGTTGTTGAACAATAGGATTGGTGGTTTTGTGAATACTTAGAAATTTGGAGCATTTAATACTATACAATTTTTTTGGATATATATCTTTTTCAATTTTTGATTTTTACATTTTTGTTCTCTCAATTGAATATTTGTTGATATATATTGTCGATGTATGAATGTCAATTTATTATATATTGGCGAGTTAAATGTGCTTGGATTGAGACCTATATATGTAAGACTTTAAAAACTAAACAAAAACGAAAATTAGAGACGGAAATAGCAACGGAATCTTTGGATTCCGTTGCTATTTCCGTCTCTAATTTTCGTTTTTGTAAGATACATAAATCAGAAACGGATTAAATTCCGTCTCTGATCCGTCTCTGATTAGCAACGGATCAGAGACGGAAATAATCAGAAATGAAATTTATTCCGTCTCTAATCAGAAACGGAATTAGAGACGGAATAAATTCCGTTTCTAATCAGAAACGGAATTTATTCCGTTTCTGATCCGTCTCTAAATCAGAAACGGAATCCATTTTCCGTTTCTGATCCAATCAGCGACGACGTTTTCAGAGACGGAACGCATTCCGTCTATGTTCCGTTTCTGATTTGCTCATATAGTTGTTGGAATGGAATGGAGGTTTATGTACACTGTGATGGTTTTCGATAAAGGGAAAATGGTGTGTAATGAGACCATATTATAATTCATGATTTTGAGAATAGGTTTATAAGAGATGGGTTCCCTTCCTGACCTATATATAACTCCTGCTCAATTCGATAGGTTGTGTGGACTACACACATACTAGAGGGTTAGGGACATAACTATTAGGCATTGATGGATAAGCTAGACAATGTATCGGTCAAGATGTTGGTCTAACAATGGCATTAATGGCGCTGGTGGGTAATCGAACCTAGTTTTATAAAATAAATAAGGATCACAGTATAATAGTCCATTAAACTTGCTTTGTATAAGTTCTTTATTGAATTTATATGATTTCCATATTCTTGTTAGATATCATTAGTGCATGTTGTTATTGCATGATATCTTTGATTACTATATGGAATATTGATGTTTAAAGTGAATCCTTACTTGCTGAGCAAGTTGGAGTGCTCACCCAAATTCAATATTTCAAGTTCGCAACCCAGCACTTCAGGTAAGGGAAAGGAGAAAATTTAGGAGTTTTGTGTCTTCTCTACGATGTAATGAGCCTTCATGTACTTATATACTCTATATGAAATATTTTGTTGTATATAAACAGGGTTGGGAGGGTTTAATAAGGTTGTTAGAGTTTTGGTAAACTCTGTTTTACTGTATATTTGTATATATAAAAAAGTTTTCAATTTTCGCTACGTATTACTTTGATTTTTTTATTCGATATAAATATATAGGTTGAGTTTATCAGGTGTTGATGAAGAGGCTGCTAGCTCTAGTTAAGTCTGGCTAAGTTAGTAGGGCTTAATTAGGGTTTCAGGCTGAGTATTGCCTTAATCGAGATGGAGGATGCTACAACTTGGTATTAGAGCCTTAAGTTTATTACTTTTAGAAATAAAGTGGTAACGGTGATATAGTATCGTATTATAGACAAGGTTGTGATCCTAGTTTCACTGTTGAATGTTGTTCATAGTGAATGATAGCATAATCTGTTGTTTCGAAACCTAAGTTTATTGACTTTGAGAGTTATCTCGGGATATGAATAGGCTTAGGGTTTGATTAACGATTTTTATCGTGTTTTGTGGGGAAAAGAAAATGAAAACACTATTTTACAATTTCCTTGAATTCTCGAAATGTTACCTGATGATCTTATCTCTCATTTAACTACATAATCTAATGGTGGATCAAGGAGAGGGATCCCAGAGGTCTGAAGCTCAGGGTAATATGAAGATAGAGAATCAATGGAAATCTAGAATGGAATGAGAGAGTTAATGGAGTCTCAGGCGAAATTAATGGCAATGCTGATGGCTTAAATGGGACTACCAGTACAACAACCTGAGGCACAGCCCGCAACCAGTCCCAAGGTTAGTAGAGCTGAGGGAGGAGTTGAGATAGTAGCAGCTCCAGTCCAACTAGTAGTACCACATATTCAGGTAATGGAGACAATTGCCAAGGTGCCTGTGGATTCTGAGAAGGCTGCATTTCTCAAAACTCGCAAGGAATTCATAAAATATGACATTATAAGATTCGATGGCACTATGGAGGAAGGGGTAGCTAAGACTTGGATATTGAAGATGGAGCAACGATTCATTGATCTAGATGTTGAGGACTGATTTAAAGTTAAACTGTTTACATTTTTATTGTATGATTTCACAAAGAAGTAATGGAATCCCTTTGAGAGAGAAGGGAAAATTTTCATTACTTTTCCACAATTCAGGACAATATTTTACAGGCAGTATTTCTTGAATTCAATTAGGAACAAGAAGACCGAATTTATACAATTGAAATAGGGAGCGATGTCTATTAGGGAATATGAAAGGAGGTTCACTTAGCTGAGAGAATTTTCTCCAGAAATGGTAGAATTGGAAAAGAACAAGATTGACTTGTTTCTTGGTGGGTAGAATTATGAGATTAAACTTATTGTGTCCTTTCATCCTCGCACTAGCTATGCTTTTATATTCGAGAGTGCGATGGAAGTGGAAGCGGCCATGTTAGCCAGACCTTCTAGAATAGTAGTTGCACTAACACCACCGCCATAGTATTTTGGAAGTCAGAGGGTCCAAGAATTTGGTTATTTTTGGTAAATGAAGAAGCGTAAGAGTGTAGCAGGCACATATACACCAATAAGGTCTACGAGGATGACTTTTGTCAGTGCACCGGTTGTACTAGTTTCTCAGGCTTCAGTAGCCAAACCACCTTTACCGCCTTCATAGTCCAGAGGTAGGGGTAAGAGAAATACGCAGTCTTCACAGAAACCAAGTGGATCAGTGTAGGCATCGTGGGCTAGTAGTTTTCTGTAGAGAGCATCGGTGATATGCTATAGGTGTGGGTAGTTGGGACATATTGTGAGGGAGTGTTCCTTACCGCCAGCCATATCAGTAGGCAGTACCATACCACCCACATAAGGACATGCTCATGTAGTGGCGGAGGCAGACATAAAGGCCAACGAAGATTGGTAGAAGGTATATTGAACATTTGTTGTCGAGATATGCATGTTTTAATTGATGTCGGTTCTATAGTTTCTTTTATTGCTGGTGCGATGGTTGATGAGTTGAAGTTAAAACCTGTAAGAGCAGATACATTTTTTATTCTGAGCATAAAAGTGAGTGAAAATTTTTATCGTAACCTAATTTGTGAGAGATGTGTAGTTAAAATTGGGGAGAATGAATTTCTCATTGATTTGAGGGTAATGGAGTTCCTGAAATTTGATGTATTGCTAGGGATGGATTGGTTATTAGCATACCATACCAGTATTGATTGTTTCCATAAGACGGTGATCTTTCACATTCATAAATTTTCTGAAATTATAGTCTATAAAGGCTATAATCCTTCGTGAATTGCAACAGGTAGTAGGGAAGCTACTCCTCGAGATTTAGAAGTCATGACGATAGTTGTCACATTTAGAGAGCTTGGATAGGAACTTAAGGTTAATGAGATACTCGTGGTTTGTAAATTTCCAAAAGTTTTTCCATCCGACTTACCTGGACTTCCATCGCCACGTGTCATTGAATTCATTATTAATCTTATTCCTGGTACAAAACTTATATCTATTCCTCCGTATTGTATGACATTGAAACAATTATGTGAGTTGCAAACTCAGTTTAAGGAGTTGTTATAGAAAGGATTTGTCCATCCTAATATGTCATCGTAGGGAGCACCGGTTCTTTTTGTAATGAAAAAGAACATAAACCTATGTATGTGTATTGATTATAGACAGTTGAATAGGGTGACTATGAGGAACAAATACCCATTGTCCACGATTGATGATTTATTTGATCAGTTGAATGTGTCAAACACTTTATGAAGATTGATTTGAGGTCAAGTTATCATTAACTGAGGATCAGGGACGATGATATCTTGAAAAAGGCTTTTAGTACTTGCTACGGGCACTTCGAGTTTACAGTGATGATGTTTGGGCTCACTAATGCCCCTCCTATGTTCATGGATCTAATGCATAGGGTATTCAAACCTTATCTTGGCCAATTTATCATGATGTTTATCAATGATATTTTGATCTATTCGAAGATAGAGGAAGAACATTCGCATCATCTCAGAGTTACATTGCAGACTCTGAAGGATAATCGATTGTGTGCCAAGTTCAGTAAGTGCGAATTTTGTTCTTTAGAGGTCAAATTTCTTGGACATGTGGTTATTTCCGAACGTATATTTGTTGATCCAACGAAGGTAGAGGCAATCAGGGATTGGCCTACTCTACCACGGTGTTAGAGGTTCAAAGTTTTATAAGGTTAGTAAGTTATTATAGATGGTTTAGTGAAGGATTCTCTCATATTGCTTTGTTAATGACCCAACTAACACAAAAGGACGTTGAATTTGTATGGTCAGATAAGTGCTAGGGTGCTTTCAAAGATTTAAATGACAAACTGACTACGACACTTATTCTTACATTACCTAAATCGAGGAAAGAATTAGTGATTTATACTAATGTTTCTCATTCAGGCTTGGGTTGTATGCTGATGTAGGAAGGCAGGGTTGTAGCTTATGCTTTGAGGCAATTCAAGGTTCATGAAAGAAATTATCCGGTTCATGATCTTGAGCTAGCTGCAATAGTTTTTACTTTGAAGATTTGGAGTCATTATCTATACGGTGAGAAGTTTACAGTATTTTCTAATCATAAGAGTCTTAAATACTTGTTTACTTAAAGTGAACTGAATATGAGACATCTCAGGTAGCTTAAGTTTCTCAAGGATTATGATTTCACTCTTGAGTATTACCTAGGCAAAGCAAATGTAGTTGTTGATTCCTTGAATAGGAAAAAAAAATCAGGCAGAGAAAATGTTGCTAGTGCCAGAGTTTTCTCAGTTTAAAATTATTGAGGAAACTTCAGTAATGATGATTCGTGAAAGTCCAGCTGGCGCATCATAAACTGAGACAACTAGTTCTAGAGCTACTAATACGTTCTTTGTTGCTCAAATTCGAGCCGAACTGGAGATGATTCAATGGGTGATTGATAATCATAAAGCTGATAAGAACTATACAACACGTTAGAGGTTAGAGGCTAGTATAGATCATCCTGATTAGTTGGTTTCTAATGACAATGCGTTATGGTTCAGAAATAGGTTATGGATTCCAGCTTAGGATCAGTTGAGGCAGGAATTACTACGTGGGATCTCATCAATCTCTTTACTCTATTCATTTAGGTAACACTAAGATGTATCGCGACATAAGGCTTGTTTATTAGTGGCTTGGGATGAAGACTGATATTGTTGAGTTTGTAATGAGGTGTGAGATATGTAAACAAGTTAAGGCTGAACATAGGAAACTTGGAAGGTTATTGCATTTAATGCCTATTCCTGAGTGGAAATGAGAACATATATTGATGGGTTTTTTTTTTTTTTTTTTTTTTTTTTTTTTTTTTCGATCTACCTTTGAGTCAGTGTAAACACGATGCCATTTGGGTGGTAGTTGACAGGTTGACGAAATCTGCGCATTTCTTACCAGTTTCTATATGAGATCCTCTTGACTATTTATGTGAGGTGTACGTACGGGAGGTATTGAGATCCCATGGGGTTCTAGTGTCGATTACTTTGGATAGAGATCCGAGACTCACATCCAGGTTGTTGAGTGAATTACAAAGACAGCTGAGAACTGTGCTTAACCTCAGTACAACATGTCATCCTCAGACTGATGGACAGACTGAGCGGTTTATATTGGTGCTTGAGGATATGCTTCGAGCTTGTGTCTTAGAGTTTGGTGGTAACTGGGAGAAATATATTCTACTGTATGAGTTCTTTTATAACAATAGCTATCAGGCTAGCATTAGGATGACTCTTTTTGAAGCACAGTACGGTAGGCCTAGCCGTTCACCAGCGTGTTGGCCAAAAGTTAGAGATACAATTTTGTTGGGGCCGGAGCTTATTCATGACTCCGTAGAGAGAATACAACAGATTCGCTAGCGTTCGACTATAACACAACTCTGACAGAAGAGATACGCCGACAAACATCATATGTTTCTGGAGTTTTCAAATGATGATTTTATCCTATTAAAAGTCTTGCCTATATAGGGCTTATATAGATTTGGGGTGAGGTAAGCTAGCTCTAAGGTATATCGGGCTGTTCAGAGTACAAGAAAGGATTGGTCCTGTTGCTTATTGGTCAGAGTTACCTCTTTAGCTTGCTGGAGTTCATAACGTCTTCCATATATCTATGCTTCACAAAATGGAGACTCAATTCACTCCAATAATTGATTGAAATAAATTTGATCATCGGGAAGACTTATCTTAAGATGAGTAGCCGATTCAGATACTTAATCCTAAGACTCAGAAGCTGAGAACCAAAGAGATTCCTTTGGTTAAAGTGAAATGGAAATTTCACGGAGAAGAGAAACTAACCTGGGAGTGGGAATCCTATATGAAGGAACAATTCCCATTTCTCTTTGAGATTACGGGTAATTTTAAGTTTACTTTAATTTCGAGGATGAAATTGCTTCAAATTGGGGAGACTGTAACGACTTATTACCTTAAGATGGTGATTAGTACTAATCCAAATCTTAATTAACTCTAGTTAAGCTTAGGGTTAAGTCTGACGTACCTCGATTATCATGTGCGTGTGTTTACATGATGTATGGTGTTTGTTTGGATTGTTAAATGAAAATAAAAATAAGTTGTGATATAATTACGGATTACATACAAACTTATAAAATTGAAAATACAAAATAAAATATGATTTACTGGGACACCAAATGTGATGAGGGTGATGTAACATAAATGTGCACTCTCAATGACACTTGTAGGCATGTCTGGTGAGTTTATTGGTGAATAATACACGAAATATATATAATTATATGTTTTTGAATATATAAATATATATTGGAAAATAAAAGAATAATTTAAATATATGGATTGTTTGATCGACTCGAATGGAGCCTGAGTGCTATATAAGTTAAGATTGATGTCACCATAAATAGTGCCACTTTAACGCATCAACTGCTCGATCAGTCTTGAGATGATACGATGCGTATCTTAATGGAAATCCATATATAAATAAAAACTAATGTTTATCCCTTTAATTTGTTCGATTAACAGTGAGAGAAAGAGGCTTAGGAGTTTCATTTTCAGTCGAGAGATTGTCTAGGGAGTCAAATTGATCGTGATTGAGGAGCTTAATCAAATAAACAACTCGAGAGCATCATTTTGGTATGATTTGTTCTTGTGTTTGTTGACTTTCAATTCTATAAGAATGATAGAAACTTGATAAATTATGAGTTTTCACAGTTGGTTTTAGTGTATTACCTCATTTGAGGATGTTATTGATCGATTTTGATGGTTTTTATAATTGTTTTGAGTGATTTGATGAATTTGGTAGAGGATGGCTACTGCCCTGTACGTCTGATTTGACAGTACAGGGGTGGAACGCGCTCCACCTCTTAAGGGAGCTCTCTCCTTCATAAATTGGGATGAACCCAATTGATGACCCACTAAGGGAACACGTTCCCACTCCAAAAAATAATAAGTATGATGTGATTTCATGAGGATTTATGAAGGACTTAGGGGTGTGATTAATGGTTTTAAGTAGAGTTAATATACTTATATTAATTATAATTGGTCTATGATAAGTGTCGGTTACTTGGGAGAGAGTTATTGGCTCGAAAAATTAAGAAATTGGACGAAAAACTTAGATCGAGGTAAGTATGAATTTGCTTATTTATCAATATTGCCTACCTATTTAGTATATATAACTCATGTAGTTGTTGGAATGGAATGGGGGATTATGTAACTTGAGATGCTTTCAATAAACGGAAAACAGTGTGTAATATGACCATGCTATAACTCCTGGTTTTGAGAATATATTTATAAGAGATGGGTTCCCTTCACGGCCTATATATAACTCCTACCCAATTCGATTGGTTTTGTGGATTACATACACGCTAGAGGGTTTGGGATAGAACTATTGGGCATTAATGAATGAGCTAGACAACATATTGGCCAATATGTTGGTCTAGCAATTGCATTAATAGCGCTGGTGGGTAATCGACCCTAGTTTTATAAAATAAATAGGGATCACAGTGTAATAGTCCATAATACTTGCTTTCCATCAGTTATTTATTGAATTTATATGATTTTCATATTCTTGTTAGATATCATTGGTGCATGTTGCTATTGCATGATATCCTTGATTACTATATGGAATTTTGATATTTAATGTGAATCCTTACATACTTAGCAAGTTGGAGTGCTCACCCAAATTCAATATTTCAGGTTCGCGACCAGACACTTCAACTAAGGAAATGAGGAAACTTAGGAGTTTTGTATCTTCTCTACGATGTAATGAGCATTCATGTACTTATATACTTTGTATTACGTATTTTGTTGTATATAAACAAAGTTGGGAGGTTTTAATAAAGGTTTTAGAATTTTGGTAAACTCTGTATTACCGTATATTTGTATTTATTGCAAAAAGTTTTAAAGTTTCCCTATGTATTACTTTGATTTGTTTATTCGATATAAATATAAAAGTTGAGTTTATCAGGTTTTAACGGAGAGGCTGTTGGCTCTAGTTAAGTCTGGTTGAGTTAGCAGGCCTTAATTAGGGTTTCGGGCTGAGTATCGCCCTAATCGAGATAGGGGATGCTACTGTTTAACTCATCAGAGATTCGCAAATTGCAGGTTGGCAGAGAATTTGTTATAACTTTTTATTGAACAAAGAATTTGGAAATGAAAAGTTGAAATATTTATGATCTTTACCACCTAGTTATTGATTACAATGAAAGTGATTGGGTCCACTTAACAGTTTCACCTTAGAAATGATTTTTTATAGGTTTAGATTAAAAAAGTTATATTTGAAGGATCATTTTCCCATATCACTTTTAGTTCCATTAACGTGTAAGTTTGAATTTCGAGGATGAAATTTTTAATTAGATGAGAAGAATTGTGAAATTTGAAAATTTTATAAACTTAATTAAAAGACTAATTAAGTATTTTCGAATGTAAATTGAGATTTAAGTATTCGAGGTGGGACTCACGTGTAACGGATCGAAAATTATAAGTAAAAATATTATTTTTGCATGTTGTTTGACAAGTGATGTATTATACTTTATTCGACGCGAAATATGATCAAGTTGAAGTTTATACGTGCGTTGGGAATTTTTTCAAATTTTGACAAAATTTCGGTATTTTTCGAGAGGTTTAATTTGGGCATTAATTAAAGAGATGACCATGAAAAAATAAAACAAAACAAAACAAAATAAAATGGGGAAAAGACTAAAAAGGGTATGAGTTAATAAGAGAATAGGGGATCCAATAAAATAGTGAACGAGAAGGGGTTTCGATCTCCCATTTTCTTAATCTCATCCTTCGTCTCCCTCACACCTACATGACGTCTCTGCTTTTTATCTCTCATATTTCCTCTCTGCTCGCTTTCTTCATCTCCCTCACGGTCTCTCTCCTTCTCTGTTCCAGTTGATGCATCTCACTCTCTCGGCTCTCTCAACGATGACAAAGGGTGAAGAAGAACATGGTGAGCAGAGGATCCATTATCATCCCTCTCTTTTCTCTAATTTGCTTATTTTCTCCCTCTCTCGGCTGTTCTCTCTCAAGCTCTCTTCCTTATGGCCTTTCTCTTTCTCTCATGTGATGGTGATGGAGCAGCGAAAATTGGCCATTGGATTGAGGTGAGTTTTAGTTTGAATTTATTGATTTAAATTAATGAATTTAGTTGGTTTGTGGATTGGAGTTGTTGTGGATTCGATGAAGAGCGGGAGGGACAACATAGTGGATGTTGTAGGTGTTGTTGCTGCTGCTGTTGAGTATTAGTGTTGTTTTATTGTTGTTTGGTTTCTATTGGGGTTGAAGATGATGATGAACTACTGAAATTATTGTTGTTGTACCGATTGGGAAAGGACATTGAGGGAGGTGTGAGTGATAACGATGAGGTAGGGTAGTAAAGAAGGGAAACAAATAGACTGTTATTGTTGGGAAGGAAGGTTGATGAAAATGAAGGGGAAGGAATAGGGCTTTTGTAAATGTAGTTGTTAGGGATTTTATGTAAGGTTAAGAAATGGGTATCGATAGTGGGAGGGGACTATGGCTACTATTTTGTGGTCATTGTTGTTGGATATTGGTTTTGGAAAGTTAAATCATGTTTTTATTAGGTTTGGTGATTCAATGAATTGAATGCATTATATAGTGATGTAAATAGATAAATTATATGGTTTTATTGGTGAAATGAGTCAAATCGAGGCTCATTAAAATTCGTAATTGGAAGTTTAGGAAATTGGATAGCCGACATATGTCGATTAAGTTGAAAGTCTTAATTTGGAATAAATAGGTTGTAAAGACCCGATTTGAAATTGATATGTAAGTTGTAAGTTGTTTTAGAATTAAGTAATTGGTTTTAGACCTAATGAAAGTTTAAAAACATTAAAAAGAGTTGTTAGAGTAGTTTAATTGTGAATTTATGGCTTAATAGGATGCATGAAAGTACGTGAAAGCCGAGACTCGAATGTGAGGCTTCGCGACCAACTTTAAGTTGGTTTGACTGTAAGTAAAACCTACAGTGATCTTTACTACTTATGACATTTATCTTTGTATCTGCATTTTTTGTTTAGTCTACATTGCATTTTGCATCATTCTTGGTTATGCATTCATATCATTCTGGACGATGGCTTGTTAGTGTTATGGCTAACGGGTGGGACTCGGAGCTTGGTTTCCTGACCAGATATACTAGAACAAGAAAAACCTAAGGCATACAACTTTTTTGAGGAGCATGCATTGGACTTTTATTACTATTTTAGATTCATTCTTGGGTCGGCCAACCTATTTATGCACCTTGAATAGTAATAAAAGGCACTTTGTTATATAAATTTCTTGTTATTTGGAAATGCAATTACAAGTCTCCATGTATTTGGACTAACATTTGTAGGAGTAGAAAGTAGTGTAGGAGTTTACTTACCTGACATCTTCGAGTTGTTTTTGATGATCTCAGGTTCTATATGAAGACAAGAAAAAATGGATAGGACTCGAAGATTGTGGTGATTATTTTTAAAGGTATAAAGTTTAATTTTCTTGTTGTAATTACTTTTTATATATTGTTTTGGGCTTTGGTCTGAGTGTATGGCATGAAACACCTTAGTTAGGTAATGAGATAGCTATGAAATGGCTCAAAACAGTTGTGAGACCATAATAGTTCAATTTCAGTTTATTTTGGGTTGTAAAACTATAAATGATGTTTCGGAGGTTGGAAGTCATATTGAATGATTTAAATTGATATATAATGTGAACAGTGATAAGTGATTATATGGACTTTTATATAACACTAGTTTAGTATTAAATTTAGTATAAATATCTCGAAATGAGCTTTATTTGACTGCATTTATGTATTTTCAGGTATACATGGTATTAAGGAGATAATTGAGTGATTTCATGAAGAAACGAGGATAAAATACATAAAAGTAGTATTGACGCTTTGATAAAGATGCTTGATGCCGTGGGAGATGACTAGACAGCGTGGGTAAGACGTGGAGGACCAAGAAGAGAAAAAGTGCCAGCGCAGTGGCGGCGCCATGGGACACAAGAAACGACGTCGAAGTTATCTACATAGGGCGCCAAGTTTACTGAGAAGGGAAAAATGTATATAAAGTGGTCAAAGTTGTGGTGGCCTCGTTGCTTTACACACACAGAGCCGGATCACTAATGGACAACACTAAGACGTAAGAAATAGAAAGTTAGCATTCTATTTTATGTGGAATAGTCTATTAGAGTATCTAATTGTTTTCTAAAGTATCTCAAGAATATAAATCATTATTATAACTTGCTAAAATTACACACCACCATAGATTGCAACCAATTATCATAGTTTAACCTTTTCACATTTTTCTTGAGTATTAAGAAGAGTTGTGGAAGAGAAGACATTGAAGACTCACATGTTGCTATTGGACATTGTTTTCTTGATTTAATTAAAGTTATTTAGTTTGATATTTGATTGCAATGAATACCATTATGTGCATGTTTATTTCAATGATGTGTGAGTAGTTCATTATTCGTAGGAATCAATGGATTCTAAGGTATGAATGATATGCTAAAGTAGTTATAAATGGATTATAAAGTTAAAAAGTGCAGTGGCTAGAATTTGTATTGATTTTACACGTAATGCTATGAACATCTTGATCACGTATTTGTTGATTATTGATTTTAGGAGTTATCATGGTCATTGGATCTTCTAAGCCGGATATACTATAAAATACATAACATCGATAGATAAGTAATGATTTGGGAGACATAAATAGTAAACTTAATTGGTTATAAATCTAAAGATTTAGAACTTAAAGGAATGTAGAGCTTACGTTATGTGCACCGATAGGTGGAGTTCTAGTTAGAATCTTTTCAGTCATAATAGTGGGGTTGAAGTGGATTTGTAGGAAATATGTCTATTCTAACTAGGCATTGCACACACATAATGAAAATGAAATACATAATTTGAAAAGCATATTTATTCATTACCTAGGTGAAGTTGTGAATTAAGATCTTCTTAATATAAGAGTTTACAAGTATTTGCATTGTTTTGTTAGATTAGAATAATTAGTTTAAAATCACTTAAAAATGGGTTTCCTGAGCAATAGAGAAATTTGACTAAGTATGCTAAGTGCAATACATTTCCTTGAGGATGATATCCGTAATCAACGTAAATTAAGCACATTATTACTACAATCAAGCCATTATACTTGCGGCCATGACTAAGTTTTTGGCACCATTGTCAGGGATATGTAGCCACTCTAGTTTAGTTAGTTTACAAAACTGTTATGTTTTAGTTTAAATTATTTACTTTCTAGTTCATTAAAAAGATTTTATTTTCAAGTTTGACAATTTGCACTTAACCTTTTGTGTTTTCTTTTTCGGGAGAATTAGTGCATGCATAGTAAAGGACAAAAATACTTAGTGCCTTACAACCCTGAGATTGACAGAACCAACGAAGGAAAGTGAAAGATAGGAATCAATATGGTAGATGATTAAGCATGAAACCAACAATATGGCCAAAGGAATAATCAACCCGAATGTGATCTGGTACCGGAGGATATAGTGTAAGGACGGAGATGTCTTCGTGACTACTTCAAGCAAGAAGTACAAGAGAGTTACAACGAAGTGATGAAAGTTCCAGTCAACACCACCAAGTTCAAACTGAGACCGTCTTTAATCAATAAGATGCAAAATAGCTTGTTCAAAGAGCTAGAAAATGTAGATCCAGTTGCACTTATAGAGAATTTTTTGGAGATATGCGACATTGTGCACATTACTAAGTTATAAAGGAGGTGACCAGGATAAGACTTTTCCCATTCTCATCGGGTGGAAAAGCCAAATCTTGATTCCAAGGACTAAACGCAGGGAATATGACTTCATGGGTGAAAATCAATGAAAGATTTTCGGATAAGTTCTTTCCCCAGTGAATGTCAGTAAAATGAAACATGAAATCAATCAATTCAAGCGAGAAGATGTCGAGTCTCTTGGTGAGGCTTGGGAAAGATTCATAGAGATGTTGAGGAGATGTCCATGACATGGATACGTGAAAATGGGCACAATCATAAATTTTCTATTATGGGATGAATCACAGCACTAGAATAATAGTAGATGACGCAGCAGGTGGTTCTCTACTAACCAAGGATGAGGATGGAGCATTAAATTTCCTAGTTCTTATATCTCGGAACTTTACAAAAGTGGTTCTCTACTAACCAAGGATAAGGAAACCAAGTAGGCGTATATGAAATTGATTCACAATCTGCGATCATGGAACAATTATCCAATATGAGTAGTCAAAGGGCAAAGCTTCAATGGGACAACAAAGTCCATAAGTGCAAGTTATACCTCAACCCGTTAATCACCAAGCCATAGTGGTTAATCAAATGGACATGCAACAAGGAATGAAGCTTAAGGAGATCAACTTCATGAATAACCAGAGCTATGGAAACAACTTTTGGTAGAGAGGAATAGCTCCTCAGAGGTTTTATCAAGGATACAACAACTCCAACTTCTCATATGAAAATCCTGATGACGCACTGAAGTTACCTCCGGGCTTCGATTAATAAGTCCAACAAGGAAAGCTAGAGCAAAACGAAAAGATGACTTCATTGATGTCAATTGAAAAATTCTTGCACGCCATTAACATGATCAATAGGGAATGCCGTAAGAAGCATGAGAAAAAGATGGAAAATGTGAGGCGAACTATGAAGAGGATGGGTGATGAGAGATCACAATCCATCAAGAACTTGAAGAGATAGATTAGTCGGCTGATCATTGTTTTGAATTCAAGGAAGGAAGGGTAGTTTTCACGTAACACTATCTCAAATCCCAAGGAGAATGTTAATGCTATTCACATGATGAGCACTCCGGCAATAAATGAGCTAATGCAAGAGCGAATGATGTACAAGCCAGATAGAGTCAACACTTTAACTATGAGAAAGTATGAAATGATGCATATGTACAAAATGGAAGTGAAGCAAGATGAACTTGAAAGATTTAAGCAGCAACATATCAATTCCTTGAAGAATAATATGAAGAGAAAGAAATAATGGAGAGCTAAGCAACAAGATGAAGGACCTTCTAAAGAAGTATCAAAAGGAAATAACATCAAAGTTGTTCCAAAGAAGTGAAAAACAAAATTTAAGTTCACATCGAGACTTCAACCAATCTAGAGGAGATATCTTGGAGACATATGCATACAGTTAAGCATTGATAGACACCGATTTAGAAACATCTTGTGTGATGTGGGAGCCTCAATCAATGTGATGCTTATAAAGGACATGTTGCTAGCCAATTTGAAGATCAATTGTTCCAATACAACAAATTTGTAAGTAGTTGATGGTAACTTGGTACCAACAAGTAGGAGAGTCCTTAATATGCATGTGAAAGTAGGTAGATTCATATTCATCGTTGATTTTGAGATTATGGATCATGATATATATGATGATGTGTCTATGATACTTGCACGACCATCCTTGAACAATGCCAATGAGGTCCTGCATATGAGGAAGAAAATGATCACAATGCGTATCGAGGAGGATGATGATACCAAGAAGATTATCTTTGTCGAAGGGCAAGAAGTACATCCAAATGGGAGAGATATCATTATATCCGACCTACAAATGGAGTATCTGACTCGGACTAAACGATCGAAAAAGGCGTCGGGCTAATGATATTAAATTAAGTGCTACTAGGAGGCTGCCCAGAGGTTTTTATTTAAAGTATTTTTTCTTGAACTTCAACCAATTAATTATTTAGTTAGTTTAGTTAGTACAATCCAAATGTTTTAGTTTTCTAACTTTGAAAGTTTTGTGCTAAATGTGCAGGAAAGTCCATTTGCTGGGTTGCATTTCATCGGAATGGAAAAGTCTCTACTAACCCAGGTTAAAGAGTGTAAGAGGGCAAAAGAGTTAAAATGGTAAGGTTAAGTACATGAGAAAATCATGGGTAAGTTTTTATGAAATTTTTATACATACAAGATATTTCACACTGTCATGATGCCTTGTGTAGTAATACACAAAACCGAGAATGCGTGAATAGGGAGTAAATGAAAATAAGCAAAATTATGAAGACGAACTGGTCAAAACTATATGTGTACAAACATGGCGTTATGGGCATAAGGAGATAGCACCATCAGGGCGCCGAGCTGTGATCAAGAACTACTCATAGCAGTCTCGACGTTGTGGTTATGTTGTGGTGGCTCTGTGTCCTATAAGGGATGGCGTCGGCGTCAACGTCAAGATAAGGGTTTTAAATCCCCTTTTAACCCATATTATTCACACTTGAAACCAACTCCATACACCACCAACCAAGCATACACCCTCTAGAACTCAATCTATAGCAATTTTAAGAGAGAAAAGAGAGTTCCTAGTGATTAAGAGTGAAAAGAGAGTGCATTGTCGATTTGCACAAGGAGGAGAGGTAGGTCATTGATTTTAAAAAGAAACTCAAGTGACTGCTAGGGTTTTAATGTGTGAGCAAAGTGAGAGGGCTTAGATTCATAAAGGCTTGGAAAAGTAATCTACCCTAGAAAATAGTCTAACATTGAGGTTGTTGGATAGGGATTTAAGTATTGTGGATTTAGAGCATGAATGTGGCTTATGGTGACTTAGTGTATGTTTTTTGTAATATTTGGCATGTGAATGACCCATGTGAATGAAAATTTTAATTTTAGGAGATTTAAAGACCTGTGTTGTGAATTGTTGTATTGTTTGGGATTTTGAGAAAATGCCAAGAACAGGAAGAAAAGAAAGTCAAGTTAGTTAAGTATGGGCAAATGATTATGAGGCATCATCCTTAAGAGACCCGAATGAGGACGAATTGAGACCTTTTAAGTCTAAGTATTTCATTAGTAGAAAGGTTAATGAAAGATACAAGGTCATTGAGCATAGATAATTCATTTGTAATAGAGAAATTGATTTATTGGCTAAGTATGACAAGAGAGTAAACAATTTCATTAGGCAACAAGGCTGAGAGCAATTCACTCAAGACTATTTGGAGAACAATGTTAGAGGAGTGGGTGAAATTGTTTATAAATTTTTACGCCAATGCAAAGTTGACCAAGAAACATGACCCAATGAAAATGAGAGGGGTATTTGAGCGTTCCATGAATATCATTTATGGGTTAAAGCATATAAATATGGTTAAAGCACCATAGAGTCTTCTAGATGATTTCTATAAGAGACCTTATAACTTATACCCTTTTAAAACTATAGAGAGAAAATTGGTTGTCCGATAACAACAAGGATGGATAATGGGAGCTGAGAATTGCTGAAACACATTAACAAGGGGAGCGTGAGGAAATTTTATAGAATGTGGCAACACTTTCTAGGTGCTTCATTATACCTGACCACTTAGCAGGGCGAGATCAATAAGCCAAAGATGGCTTGTTTCTATGAGACTACAAAATACGGGGAGATCAACGTGAGATATACCATTTACAAAAACTTAAGGGAGTCTATTATTTCAAAGAGAGACAACAAATAGTTGTTTCCAATTTTGATAACCCAAATGTGCTTGAAGGCCAGAGAGTGCGATTGATTCATGATGAAGAGTTTGATATTGAGGCCCAAGCAACCATAAATGAGGAGTTTATGCTCAAATTGAAATCACCGACTGGTTACCAAGACTCAGAGGATGGGAGAGAGAGCTGAGAGGTACAAACTTGAGGCCGAGTTATTACTCAAAAAGCAAGAAGGCCAAGCAATAGCAATAGCAACAGTAGCGGGATTAGCCCAAGTTGCACAACGAAGGATATGGAGAGGAGGATCACCAACAGCGATTTGCTGAGCGCTATGAGTTTGTAGACCTACTGATAGGAGAACATGACTTAGATGGTCCTGAAGTTTTTCCACCATCTCTACCACCACAAGCACCATTACCACCACTAGAAGACTTTACTATATGGCGGTAGAGGCTGTGGATTACTAAGATGAGGAGATAACATAGAGAAGACATGGCTTAGTATCAGGATGCCTTGTTGAGATATGAACAAGACAGGCAGAGGAGAATACAAGATCGACTGAATGGACAATAAAACTTCATGTTATTTGATATAGCTAGATATGAGAGGAGCAGACGGATGAGACCTATTTATAGGTCTATTTGCTTCCCAATAACAATGAACTATATGTTTGATCTAGTGGTGTAGGGCAGATGGGTGGAGCATCGTTTGACACCATCTTTTATTGGAGATGGTGAGGATGCTTATGATGATGATGTTGATGATGATGATGATGATGCGCAATCCTAGAGTTAGAGTCTTATGATTTCTTTAGACCTTAGGGAGATGAAACTGATTATTTTTACATTTGGGATATTTTGTACCTTTATTAGTTATTTACGCTTTATGTTTATGCATTATTATATCTTGTGTTATTATATGTTTATGTTTAGTGTTTTTATGTTTTTGGCTTATTTTTAAACCTTGAGGATAAGGTCTAGTTTAAGCTTGGGGGCATCAACTCTACACCGTGGGAAGTAGTAAGAAAGGATGAAATAAGGATAAACATTGTATGTATGATTGTAAAATTTTATTTTTAAAATAGTTAGTGTATTTTTTAATTATTATTTGAATGTGTTTAGGTAGTATAGATTAGGTTATACATAGTAATATGTAATGAATAAGTAATTTATTTGCAAAGTTCATGCCTTTAATTGAGGATGAGTAAGAATACAAGTGTCTTGTTGATAAGAAACTCAATAGAGTGTTATTAAATGTTTGAAGAAAATGAGAAATGTAGCAAACAATGGTATGTTTTCATGATTAGAAACATTGAGTTAGGGAAGATCATGGACTTAAAACAAAAGCAAAAAGAATACTAGAACACTTCTTGTGGAAAAAGTTAGATCTTTAAGAAATTATGTAATAAGTATGAATCTTACTTGAGTTTAAAGTAAATAAAAACTTAGTGCTAAGAGAGGAAGAAATGGGTACGATGTCTTAATCAAAAGTTGGAGTTAAAACTTGCGTGATAAAGTGAAATCGAGAAGTGCTAACAAGAGTTTTAAATAAAAAAATAGAGAGTCCCACAAGTTCTACAGGAAAAGGAGTAGAGAATTTAATGGTTGAAAAAAGTGAGGAAAAAGGGAATCGAAAGGAAAAGGAGCAGGGACCGTGCAACTAGAAAATATGAGAAGAAAAGAAAAAGAGATATAAAAATAAAGAAAAGAAATGTGGAAGTTAGATTAAAACTCTTCAAATAAAAAATTTATCTCGAGTACAAGTAGTTTAATTAAGTTAAGTTTTCTTTCCAACCATATTAAGTTCTATGGACTCTTGAAGTACTAAAATCTACAAAACTAGTATGATCTTTGCTTATTTGTGAATTTATGAGCTTAATGAGAAGTCATAAGATTGTACACTTGGTACTTGAGTGTCGAGGTGAAATGAACTTGAGAGTAGTAATGGTTTTGGTTGTGAACTTCTTCGGTGTTTTGAAAGTGAATTGTATGTGTTGTTAAAGCTACATATTTAGAAAGTATAAGTTTTTGCAAGGAAAATCTCTTGAGTGAATTATTAACTTGAACTTATTTGAATTAAAGAATACTCCATGAACTATGTGAAATGAATATGAACTTAAATAATAGTAGTAGTAAGAATACTTAGTAAAGTATAATTTTGCTCAGGACGTACAACATCCTAATTTTGGGGTATTTGATAAGTGATTATATACACTTTTATATAGCACTAGTTTAGTAGTAAATTTAGTATAAATATCAACGAGCTCTAATTGATAATATTTATGTATTTTTCAGGTATATAACGTATTAAAGAGATAATGGAGTGATTTTGTGAAGAAATGAGGATAAAATGCATAAAATTAGGATTAAAACCATGGCGAAGATGCTTGACGCTGTGGGAGATGAATAGACAGCGTGAGCAAGGCATGAAGGACCAAAAAGATAGAAGAAAAATGAGATAGCAGTGCTGGCGTAGTGGCGGCGCTAGGGTGGTCTACACTAGGTGACGAGTCTACTAAAAAGGGAAAATGCATACAAAGTGACCGAAGCTGTGGTGGCGCCATTGCTTTACGTACACATTGCCAGATCACTTATGGATAGCGCCGATACGTTAAAAAAAAGAAAATTAGAGTTATATTTCATGTGGTAAACATATACACCACCATAGATTGCAACAAATTATCATAGTTTAACCTAGTTTACTTTGTTTTAGAGTATTAAGAAGAGTTGTGGAGGAGAAGACATTGAAGACTCACGTGTGGTTACTCGATATTTTTTTCTTGATTTAATTAAAGATATTTAGTTTAATCTCTGATAGCACTGAATACCATTATGTGTATGTTAATTTCAATGATGTGTGAGTAGTTCATTCATCTTAGGGATCAATGGATCTTATGGTATGAATGCTATGTTAGAGTAGTTATGAATGAGTTATAAAGTTAAAAAGTGCAATGCTTAGAATTTGTATTGATTTTATACGTAATTTTACGAACATTTTGATCACGTGTTTGTTGATTATGGATTTTAGGAGTTATCATGACCATTGAAGCTTTTAAGTCTGATATGGATGATACAACTGTAAAATACATAACATCGATAAATAGTTATGATTAGGGAGGTACGAATAGTAAACTTATTAGTTATGAATCTAAAGATTTGGAACTTAAAGAAAAGTGGAGCTTACGTTATTTACAATAATAGGTGGAGTTCTAGTTTGCACATTAGAATCTGTTTCATTACGCTAGTGGGTTGAAGTGGATTTGAAGGAAATCCGTCTATTCTAATTATGCATTACACACATAATTAATATGAAAGAAGTGAGCTGAAAAACATAGTTATTCATTACCTAGGCGAAGTGGTGAACTAAGATTTTCTTAATAGAAGAGTTTCGAGTATTTACATTGTTTTGTAAAATTAGAATAGTTAGTATAAAATCAATTAAAAAGGGACTTCCTTAGCAATATAGTAAATCTAACTAAGTATACTGAGTGCAATACACATTTCTCTGAGGACGATATTCGTAATCAACGTAATTTGATCACAATATTACTCCAACTAAGTCATTATACTTGTGGCCACGATCAAACTATACGGAGTTGTAAGTTCTTCTAGGTTTCTCCTCATTATGCTATATATTAGGTGAATTTTTCGGCATCTCACTTTTAGGGGAGGTTTTGTCGAAATTTTTATAAAAATATGGAGGATAATTCATATGATTTCCTAATTTGCTCCAATTAAAAAATCATAAATTGATTCTCATTGAGCATGTAAATTTAGTTTTGGGGCATTATTAAGTATTGAAATAAAAACTCTCTTGAGGTCAAGGTTATTTGAATGGATTAGTTGCCTAATTAGGGTAATTTGAGATAAACTAGGGCTTAGTGAGATGGTCCCTGACACCCTATCATACATATAGCCAAAGAACACAATGGACCCCCAAACGCTTCCTTCCTCTCGTGACTGTGAATGCATGACCAATTTAGTATGTAACGATAAATAGTGCATGCAAGTATATTTGAGAAATTAATCATGAAATGTAATGGTTACTGTAGGATTTACTTATAGTAAACATAACTAATCGTTGTTTCCTCGCGTTTCGGGTAAGCCAACGAGTCCATATAGGGTTCCAATTGTGATCTTACAATTCATTTGCATTTCGAATAAATTTACTAATCAATTCCACAAAAGAATTTCTAATTAAACTCATTAAATTGGTACAATCACGTTTCGAAAACCTTGAAAATCTTCTCTACATAAATTCACTGGTGTTCGAATTTAATGTTTTACTTAAATTATTGTTCAACATCAGAAACTAAGATTTTCTAGCCCTTAAAACAATTTCAAAATTTAAAGCCTTTTCGGAGCATGCTTTACTTGGCAGTGACTCGACATAGTGTGACGGCTCAAACTCCACAAATAGCGCCCCGCTCGGCCTAAACATATGTGGACCCTCGATAAACCCTCATAGGAGCCAACATAAGCCTGATAAGCCTTTTTTTTACCATTTCATCTACAATTTAGTTGCGTAATAGAGTTTTCATTAAGTTTAATAAGTTTTAATGAATTGTGCTGCAAAAAATAAAAGAATTAAAATGAAAATATTTTAATCTAACACGAAGATGGGACAACCCTATCTCTGCAAGGTAGATCTCATGCATATCAGGTGAAAAAATGAGGGAAATAACATATTTATGTATCTAAGTATTTGCTCAAACCATTAACCAGATATATACACATCTACACAAAATATATCTACGAGTAGCAAAAGTAAATGTCATCTCCGAGGGAAGCTTAGAGGAAGTCACCAATTATCGACTCCTTGGCCCTGCTACTAAAGGAATCTACAGTTGTCACCAAAATAGAGACAATTCCAGTGAGTAAAGCCAAAGGAGCCTTAACAACATTTCAAATGTCAAAAAATAGTTAGTTGAATAATCATGAAAGAATTACCACGAAATAATGAACAAATCATGATTTCCAATTTAACAGAGATATCAATGAATAATTGAGTGTCGAGTACGTAAAGAAAAGGCATCTTAGCTGTGACTACCCAAAACCCAAAATACTCGGCCCAGTGAAAATTTAGTAATTATGCAAACCCTACATTAATTCAACCCAAATAACTTAAGTATAAACACTTTAGCTAAGAAACCCGAGCCACTCTTACGCTCAAATCACAAAATGAAGAGAAGAGAATATAAGAGTGCACAAGTGGTGAATTTGGGTGGACTTGGTGTTATACAACCAATGAGAGCTCCTTTGAAGGTAAACCCAACATGTCTACCATCTACTTTCTTGATTTAGTGAGTTACACATTTGGATTTGATTCAATAATAATGAGAACTTTGTTTTGAGTGTTTTATTGTTGATTTGAGAAATTTGGACCATTCAAAGGTATTTATGAGGTTAGAGAACCCCAAAAGGGGGGAGGGGGCGACGCTATCACGACATCGCCGTAGAAGGGTGGCGTCATCGCCCGACGCCAGTAGAGAAGGGTGGCTATGAGGTTGCTGGCGCCGCTACCAGAGTAGGGTAGCTATGAGGCTACCGCCGCCGCCACTGGAGTAGGGCGACAGGCGCACCATCGCGACCATGGGGAGGAGGGCCTCCATTAGGAGGCCTCCCCATGCCTGACCTGCT
Source organism: Stephania yunnanensis (assembly GCA_039657365.1). NCBI lineage: Eukaryota > Viridiplantae > Streptophyta > Magnoliopsida > Ranunculales > Menispermaceae > Stephania > Stephania yunnanensis. The sequence goes on along the minus strand of CM077586.1, from coordinate 43,579,560 downwards.
CACTGTTATGAGCAATGAGAAAATAGGGCTTCCTCTTCCTAGATGCCCTACCAGGGGTCATCTTGACCTCTTGCCACCCCTAACCGAGGGCTGAAATGGCCCCTTAATTGAATTTCAGGGCCAATTTGGCCCTTTGACTGAAAAAAATAAAAAAACAAAAGTAATATACATATATATTTATATATATGGGAATGTATATGATATTAACACTTATATTGTTTGTTAAAAGCGATGATGTGGCGGTATGCTCTTCGAAAGAGAGCAATCCACGCCATAAATAGTGGTGGTGTAGCGGTGTGCTTACCAAAATATAGTGGTCTATGCCACGAATTTTAGTGGTGTGGCTATGATCCCACAAAAAAGAGTGGTCTGCACCATGAAATATCAAGTTCACAAGTGGTCACATTCGGTGATCTCTTTGGAAGAACTTACTATTATTTTGAAAGAACTAGTTAGAAGGCACATTGGCTATTGTGTCCACTAATGGCTCGCATCATTTCAAGAGTGAGGGCTTCGGTCGGTGGGTTCTTACCAATAGCCAGCATGCATTGAATGGAACAATGACTTATATTAGTTACTATTCCTTTATGGTATATCTCTTGCCCTTTTGCATGATGAACATGTTTTTAATTATGATTTTGCGAATCTGACATCTATTATATTTTTAATGACTTATGAATCTTGCTCTAATGCCACATGTTACTGATTCTTTACTTGCCATGAATACGAAATTTTGTTTCCATGCTTGAACTTAATGCTTATCGATTTGATCTAAACTTCATGGTAGTTATTTGATAAGTGATTAATTATACTCATATAGAGGGTTAGTCTTGTCGTATATTTAGTATAAATACCTCTAAATGAATGCTAATTCATGGCATTATTGTATTTTCAGGAAATTAAGGTTTAAATGAAGGAATTAAGGAAAAATAAGAAAACTGGAGTAAAAACCAACAAAAACACACTTAAGGCTGTGGCTATGTGTTGACGCTATGGAACATAAAGCACATCATGGGAGGGAAATGCACAAAGCGGGAGAGATGAAAAAGTGAAGAAAATCAACTCTGGAGGTCTAGCGCAGTGGCGGCGCTATGGAGCATAGGGGATAGCACCAGAAGAGCATGTGACAACGCCGATACACCAGGGAGCAAAACAATACACATGAATGGCAACAAAGTGGCGGCAGAGTGGGCTATAAATCATGGCGTCGGGCAATAAGAGACAACACTAGTCATGCAGGAAATAGAAAGTTAGAGTTTTAATTTGAGTTAAATTGTTAAGTATGGTTTGTTATTCTTATTAGGGAGTATAAATAGGTAATATGACATGGTAAACTTACCACATACCAACTATCAATGGGGTGAATATCGAAATTGAGGATTCCAAATTGAGGGTTAACTTGAAACATAAGTACATGACCTACGAGATATCGAATGAGAAGTTAAAGAATACCTCAAAATAACTTGATTGAAAACACTAGTGATTACAACTTAATGGTGCACACTTTAGTAAGTGCCATGCTAGTACACCCGAAGATAGTTGAATTACAAAATTTGGGGATCCCAAGTGAAGGACTATCTTTGGTATGATTGCCACGTGTGATGATCACGTTTCCAAGTAGAGATTTGTAAATATTTAACGAACTCGGGACATGAGGTTAAAATATTCAAAACTAAAAACTATTGACATAAGGATAATATGTCTTAACTTAACTAGGCGTGAGTTGACTCAATTAATTGGGGATACCAAAAATTGATGAATCATTTTCGAAATAAATGTGGTGTAAGAAATTACAATACCATAACTGAAATTAAGGAATGCGTTAAATTGAATGCTTTATATAAGTCAAAATTTGTACAGTTTGAAGGGTGTACATTGTTGTTAATAACATCGTAATAAACTCAATGATAAACGAATCATCAAAATTGAGGATACATAACTAAAATAATATCTTTGGTATGATTGTCCGTTAATGGACACATGAACTAACGACTATTAAGTCAAAGTGGAACCTAACTTGATTTGTAAGGGAAAGTTGAATAAAAATAATGTCGAGGAATACATAGCGTAACTAATGTCACCTAACCCAAATCAATGATGAGTTAATTCTTAAAATTGAAGATCCTATGATAGGATCGACCTGTGGAAAAATGAATAAGTGAATAGGTGGTTTGGAAAATCATGAATCCAAGAGGGAAGACGCTTACTACAATAGCTTTTAGTAGCCATAGGACTTCCAAGTGGGAGTACCATGTCAAAAAACTTAAAATTCTCGGTTAAAATGGTGATGTCACGAGAAATCATGATAATCGCTTATAGAAAGTAACTTGAAACTTCTCAGTCAGAGAGAGCGTTTTTTAGGAGCTGGAAGACTAATCTAAATAATTTTGGGAAGGATAAATGATCAAACTAATAATATGTTAACGATTAAAACTGGGAATCCTAGTCTAAGATCGACTCCTAATAAAGTTCATACCGTGTAGCACGAACAATACGATAACAAAGTGTTAAAAAAATTGTTGGTAGCATTTGGGTGCATGAGGACTTAGTGCAAGTTCTTAAGTGAAAATCATAACAAATAGTGTAAAGAAACCTGAAAAGCAACTTACATGAGTAAGTGATAAGTTCGCAAGGACAGCCAAATATTCAGGGTATCAACAAATGGTGACATGCAAGAACAATTAAGGTTGACGCCTTAACAAATAACATAAGTTTAAGTACTTTATATGAGACGAAAGTTTCACCTAATCATGAAGTAATATGAGTTGTTTAGAGGGGATTTACACCAATTAAGTTTGCTTAAGTAGAAATTTCGAATGAATGCATCTACATCGTAGGAGTAGAAATCTCGAATGAATGCATGAACGTGTAGGATATTTGATGAATAAAGGGACATGAACCTTATCTACATTGGAAGTTAAATCACTTGATAAATGACAATGACAATATAAAAGTCTAAAACCATAATTGCTCATGTTGGTGAGGTAGATTTAAAAAAAACTCATTCCGCTGAAAGTAAAGTTTGTGAATGTACATAATCTTGAAGTCAAGGTACCCTTGAACCAAAGTTTTAAATGACATGACATGCAAGTTATACTCGTCTAAGTACTAAGTACACAGTAATGTACATTACTCTGGTGTACCTGAAGAACAAAAAAATAACAGTAGTAATGCATACGAGCAACAAATTGAAATATTAAGGATGAATTATAAACTTGAAATAATTAGATCGTAGTGAGTTATGAGCCCTTAATGACAATTCTCTGGGTATGAGTTGTATACTTCCCAAGAAATGATATCAATGTCAAACATGAAACATGAAAATTAAATTAATTTTCTTTCTTAGTGAGAGAGTTCTGAAAAAAACTATTAAAGCTAAGAGTTAGCTTATGAGGGAGATAAGAGACACTTGTGCACTAAATGTGAAACTTGGCTATGCCAAAAAAATTTAAAATGGTTACACAGGATCATGATACGATATGAGACCTTGACATGAAACAAAAATTATGAAGTAATAAAACGCATACAAATGAGTATTAAAAGCCGCTTAGGGATATCGATGACGATGAATATTCCACACCTTACCAAGGGTGGAAGCTGGCTGTGTAAGTAAATGGTTAATTATGACAGAGGATTTACAAGGTGGACCATTGGTCAAAAGTTGGCTTGAATTATGAACATACAAGAATGATCATCGATAAATGTGTATTCACAATGATGTTGAGGTACAATTCCAGAAAGGAATACTATGTTTGCTCATTTCTATCCTCCACAGATAAGTCTCAAAGACATAATGAGTCGCTCATTGATATGTGTAAATGGGATGGTGACAGAGATGGTGTGCTATTGTTCATACTGTAGCAGATAGCTACCCTTGTTCCTACTACCAGTTGGCAGTATGAATTTGTTGCTAAATAGATAGAGATATTTCTCTACACACATACATACCATATCATATCTCGGTATAATTTTCTTTAGCTATTGGTTGGACGATTTATGTGCATGTAGGGAATTCGAAGGAGATTATAAAAGAGTACCTAAAAACGTATGATGATATAAGGACTTGGCTGGTAGCTAAGGTATAATGACTCTATTGGGACTCATACGACATATGCCTTCTGAATTTTAGCCTGTTAGATAGAAATGATACTGTTAAGAAGTTAGAGTCAAAATTTATATTTTATGTCATGCAGGGTACGGTCATATTTAATAAGTGTAGATTTGCATCAGTTTAAAAAATGGGTCGTAAAAGTAATCGTTACAAATAGACATGCCGTGCAATGGGTGTACCTCACTTTTGGGCACTAAAGTTCTAAAAATTAAAGAATTGTGATGACCCAAAACCCAAAATACTTGCCTTTGTGGCTATTTAGTAATTATGCAAACCCTATATTAATTCAACCCGAATTACCCTATGTACAAAAACTTAAGCTAAGAAACCTTAGCCACTTTTGGGCTCAAATCACAAAATGAAAAGAGGTGAATGTAAGAGTGCAAAAGTGGTAAATTTGGGAGGACTTGGTGCTATACAACTAATGAGATCTCTTTTGAAGGTAAACCTAACATCCCTACCATCTATTTTCTTGATTTAGTGATTCACAAACTTGGATTTGATTCAATAATGATGAAGAACTTTGTTTTAAGTGTTTTATTATTGATTTAAGAGATTTTGGACCATTCAAATGTATTTATGAGGTTAGAGAACCCCAAAGGGGGGAGGGGCAAGGCCGTCACGACGTCACAAGTAGAAGGGCAGCATTTTCGCGAAGCCATCGGAGAATGGCAGCGGCGAGGTTACCACTGCCACGAGAGTAGGGTTGTAGGCCCACTACCGCCACCATTGGGGAGGAGGGCCTCCACTAAGAGGTCCCCTAGCAAGTTAATAAATTAGACATGTTTTATAATTTAATTTAGGTTGATTTTAGATGAAAATGATGATATTACACTGGGCATTCTCTTATTTTTGTGATTTAAGGATTTAATAAGGAAAAGTGAAGAAATGGAAGAAAATAGGACGAAAAGTGAAGAATTTGGTTAAGTGCAAAAAAAAAGTGCAGTAAAAGGTGCAGTGCAGTGCAACAAAAAGTTCCAACAATTTCCTTGCAAATCTAAAATACAAAGGACTCATTGACAAAATCGCTCTCGGAAAAATAGCTAGCTGTTTCCAAGCGAATAAAAAATACATAGGATTCGCTGGCTAAATTGGTTAAGAATAGAAATAGTTTTTTAGTGATTTTCTCAGCAGTTTGAGCACAAATTGGATTCACTGAGGTCAGTAACAAGTTTATTAAATAAGAACAAGGAATTTGAGTTATCTATAATATGTACACATTAGGAAACTATAAACTGGACCATAGAACTTCGAAATTAAGTGCCCCATATTTGCCATTAATAGGTTTAATAGAGGTTCATTGTTCATTGCTTTTGGAGATTCTTTGAAGATTCAAGACTTATTTAATAGAGGTGTTTTTCATCAATGTCTTTCAATTATTTGTTTATTGTGATGTTTATTATTAATAAGTGTGAGTAGTTCGTTAATCTAAACAAAAATTATGAACATGAATTAAGCTGGATTGCATGTTTATTATAATTATGAAATACAATGCTTAATATTTTAAAGCAATCATATACATAAGTTACAGTTTTAAAAAGTTGTTTTTGTGTATTACAACTAATGATTATTGTATTGCATGCATAGTTGCAAATATGTATTGTTATATTTTGATTTTGATTCTACTATAATTATTGACAACAATTATATAGAAGTAGTAACTAGGATTAATCTATAGGGAAAATTTTCTGAGTGGATGTTCTAGGTGATTGTGTTCTAAGTTATTTATTGACTGGCATATTCTAGTTTTTTATTTAGTTTAGATTAGGCATGATTTTCATTATGTATTAATGTTATCATAATTTATAGTTTATTGTGTTTTATCTAATAAGTAAAACTACAATGATAAGAGTATGACTTTTTCCATTGAATATAGGAGAATCGGTGGATGGTTACAGGCTAAAAACCTATTATGATATTGGGTTTACTGAACTAAAGACTCCATGATATAATTATAACTATTATGCTATGTTTGTTAAGTTAAGTTTGAATGTTCAGAGGGAATCTTGTTTAATTTCATTGTTAAAGAGGTTTTGTTTATACATTTATCTTATATTGGTTACTTGATTTGAATTGTGTTAGTTTAGTTAGTTTAATTAGTTCAATTAAGTTAGTTCATGTAAATAGTTTAATTGCGGTCCTATAAAGGAAAATTTTATAGGATCGCAATTAGGCCAGCTATGCTCTATGGAAGTGAATGTTGGGCGGTAAAGCAACAACAATTACATAAAATGAACGTAGCAGAAATGATGATGCTTAGGTGGATGTGTGGTAAAACTCGCAAAGGCAGAATAAGAAATATAGAAATTCAAAGACAAGTAGGAGTAGCACCATTTGATACAAAGATTAGGGAAGGGCGGTTGCGATGGTTTGGTCACCTGTAACGACGACCTACAAATGCCCCAACTAAAAAACTTGACTCAATAGAAACTGTAGAAATTCAACGAGGTAGGGGCATACCAAAGTTAACATGGGATGCATTAATTAGGAGGGATTTGAATGGTTTGCAAAGCTCACCATCAATTGCATTTAATCGAGCACAATGGAAAAGTTTGATCCATGTAGCCGACCCCAGTTAATTTAGGACTGAGACTATGTTGTTGTTGTTGTTATTTAAATAGTTTAATTAGATAAAGTTTAATTTATGTTTTAATTAAATAATTAAAGTAAAATAAACAAAATAATAAAAAATCACTTTCTTGAGAAGTTTGCAAAATCCCTATGGAGATGATATCCTACTTATCACTACTAAAAGTGATGAATATACGAGAAATTTAGTATGCATGCTTAACACGTGTCAATTTTTGGTGCCGTTGTCGGCGATTTTAATATAATTTATTTGGAATCTTTCTCATTGTATGTCACATAATATGATGGAAGATGAGTGAAAACTTACTTTTAGGCAATATTATAAAAATATAGCAGCTTATGAATCAATATGCGTTGCTTTTCTTGTAGAATTCCCCAACTTTGAATTAAATTCTAGACTCATCAAATCTTGACCACACTTTCATGGTGAAGATGATGAAGATCATCAAACATTTATTAGGGACTATATATATAGAGTAAATGCGATGAAACCTAAGGATGTAGAACTTGGGTATGTTAAACTGAAAGCTTTTCTTCCTTCATTAAATTTTAAGCTATAGATTGGCTTTTCTATCTTCCTCCATATTCCATAACCACTTGGTCCAAAATGTTACAAGCATTTATACATAAATACATCCCCAGCATGCAAAATCAGTTTACAAAGATAAAGAATTAATAATGATAGGATGGAAACTGATGAGACCTTTGGTGAGTCTTAGGATAGGTATTAAAGAGTGATCTTATTATGTCCACAATATGGATCTACAAAAGAGCTTTAGTACAATATTCATATGAAATATTAAACCATTTAGAATGAAGATTTTTAGACACAGTGTGTGGAAGATCTTTATTCAAACTTATACCAACTTTAGCTATAGAAACTATTAACAAAATAGCTAAACAATCTAAGGTGAAAAGAATAGACCCATAAAGGAGATACTTTATCAAGAGAAAAGAAAATTGAACACATTAGATGATGAAATTGATGAATTGAAAAGCATGGTTAAGCTATTATTAAAATATAGATAAATCCAAGCGAAACCTTGTGCTTTTGTAATAATAATAATCATCCTGATAATGAATGCTCTTTAATGCAATAAGACAAAATTGAAGAAACTAATGTGATAATGAACCATTATGGTAGATTCACTAAACCTAATTATAACTCTAATAACTATACAAATTATCTACAACCAAATATAAGAAATGGTCTAAATAACTAGAGTTATCAAGGGTTTAGGTCACCTATGTGGATTGAAAGAACCATTCCCTTAGAAAATTCAAACAAGGAGCAATATCATGTAATCTAAGTCTTACTAAGTGATATTAATGAATTGAAAAATCAATTAAATGAAATGAACCAACAACTTAACACATTCATTAATCAAACTAAAACACCTACTCAAAATGTTCATACTAGTTAAGTTAATGCTTTATTTAGAGATAATGAGAAAGACACACAAATACTTGAAAAGACACCAAAATGGGGTATTAAGAAAAAGAAAATAAAAAAAAAACATTGAAGAAGAAGAAGAAGAAATGATGATTTATGTCATTCCTACTAGAGAATGCATGAATGAACAATTGAAATATACACATTTTCTTGAAAGGCTATACCCATGGTATTTAGCTAGAGTTGAAGCTTATGAAAAATCGTTACAAGAGTTTGAAATTGTTAATGAAGAGAATGATGATAAGATTCTTGATAATTTTAATGAAGATATGTATTTAAGTTCTACCGTTCTACAAGGATTATTTGATGCTAGGAAGGAAGAAAACAATGAAGACATACTTGAATCATTAAGGAAAATAGAAATCAATAAACCATTAATGGAATCAATTAAGCAATTTTCTAACTATGATGATGTTTTGAAAGAATTCTCTGAATCAAAAGATAAATTTTTAGAAGAATCTAAAAAAAACTTAAGAAAAAAGATATCTACTTTTATTAAAAAGAAAATACTAGGGAAATGTTTTGATCCAGGAATGTTTGGAATACCTATTACAATAGAAACTTATTCTATAGACTTTGCTATGTGTGATCTTGGAGCATTAATTAATGTGATGTCCCTTAAACTCTATGAATTATTGAAAATAAGTTCGTTAACTAATACATCTATTAATCTTACTTTGGCCGATAACACAAAAGTTAAACTTATTGGTTTATTATAAGATGTTTTAGTAAAAGTAAATGACTTAGTACTTCCTACAAGCTTTTATGATGTGGAAATGAGAGATTCGATATCACCTAATTCTCCATCTATACTGTTAGGTACACCTTTTCTTAAAACTGCTAAGGCTAAGTTAGACATATTTGAAAGAACTATGTCAATGGAGTTTGAAGACAATGTTGTCACTTTCAAATTCAATAATCAGGATAACTATAATGATTCAAATGAATTGCTTAGCATAAAATTAAAAATAATAATTCTTTAGAATTAAATCATTATAATAGTTAAAATATTGAAGTATATGCAATCAATGCAGTAAAGATGGAAATTGAAAATTGATATTTCAACGAAGGAAGAATTTGAAGACACTCCTAATGATAAGAAAAGAAAATCAAGAATGGAGAATTTAACAGTCGAAAAATATAAAAAATACTATCAAGCCGGAAGATTCAAGTGTTAAAAAGAATATTAAAAAGAAAATCTGAGTTCAAATCCTGTAACGTTCCATGATCATGAAGGAGTCAATTTAAATACTAAGATAGTAAAGGGACTGAATTCTTTCAATCCATTCTTTATAAAAGAACTAAAAGAAATAACTAATAAGAATAAGGATGATAAATCAAGAAACATAGCAATCTCCATTGTTATCAATAATAAGAAATTTGAGAATGTCAAATTTGAATCAAACGTATCATATAACATCCTACCTTTCTACTATCTTTTAGAACATAATGTTCCTAGTAGGAAATATGATAAAGATCATAATATTATAGTTTCTTCTAATGATCGAACTATAATAGAGAATAAGCGTATACGTAGAGATGTGGAAGTTAAAATTGAAAAATTTACTTTCTTGTTAGATTTCATTATTCTAGATCATAAACTAAATGATGAATGTAGGTATTACATTAGGAGAACCTTTCCAAACAACTACTAATGCAACACTTGATGTAGCTCGAGGAAATATCAAAATAATAATTGGGAATGGGGAGATTATTTTTAAACATGGTATAGAATTGTAATTCTCTCAACATTTGACTTTTCTTTTGCGAATATTTTAGGACTGGTTCAGTCGAGCCAACAAAAGTAAACAAAAACGCTCTATGGGAGGCAGCCCATAATCTATCTATAATTTATGTTTTAAAATTAGAATTAGTTAGTTGTTTTTAGATTCTCTTAATTTTTAACTCTTCTTTTGCGAATATTTTAGGAATTGTGATTCTAGAATAACTTTATGTAGCGAGGGCTGATCGAGCCAATGTCTTTTCGTATTATATTATTTTTATAAATTTTATATTAATTGGCTATTTCATTTATATAGTAATAAAATTATTGTTTAGTGCATATCATACTCAAAATCAGATAATTTTGAAAAATTATACCTTATTGTTAATATTTATAAGTGAAATGTGTGAAAAACGATCAATTAAGTTGAAAAAAATAGTCAAATATGTTTGGCGAATTCTTAGCGACATGAATTAATACTGGGAATCGCTAGTAAAATCAGTAACAAATTGTAGAATTTATAGTGAATACTCAAGTTAGAAATTTAACAACGAATCCACCGTATAACTGAAAATCGTTGAGCACATCAGTGGGTTACAAAGCCTTGTTTTCATCGATTTAAGTACTTAATACTCAGCGATTCCATTAAAACTCACGATTGGTTGGGCCATAAATCAAGTTTTAATAGTAAAATCCCAAATTGCAAAACACATAACTTATTTTATATACATAGCCATTGCAACACATTCGATTGAAAAACAAAAATTTTGTATAGATTGAACTTTCGTAACTTAGATTATAGTATAATTGAGTGATTCATTCCTCAATTTTGAACCTTTAAATGTAAAACAATTGAGTTTGAGAATGGATATTTATGTTTTAAACTATTAGAGTTTAAATAGGAAAACTCAAACAAATTAATAGAAAGTGAATACAAAGATTCTTAATATACAAGGAAAAGCTATGAAAATTATGGTTTTAAGTTACCAATTCAATGATTTAATATGCAGTTGATTTGATTATGAGTTTAAAATGAGTTTGGGAATATTTTAGGAGAACTTGAATTCGATTAGTTTGAGATGTTTAATAACTTTAAAATGTGATCTATTATGTAATACTTTGACAATTGTTTTTGTATCATGATGATGATGCTAGAATATTATGTTAATCATTTAACTTTTTCTTTGCAAGAAGTTTATTCATAAATTCAAGTGTTATTAACATTAGTTTTACACATATAAATTCATTTATGCTTCACGAGATATATTTGTTTTGTTGAAAACTCGAATTAATTTTCAAACCTTGAGGACAAAGTTTGGAATGAGTTTGGGGGTATTTTAGGTGAAGCATAACAATAGCAAGTATGTATGAGTTTGGAAAAAAGATAGAAGATATGTTCAGAATTGATCCAAAGTTCAAAAATCTTGATCCGATATTCAAGTGAGTTGATGAAAATTTTCAAATTTCTTCCGAATTCAAGTATGTATGAATTTCATTTTCTTATTTTTACTTAGGAAAAGAATAACATGAATATATATAGAATAGATTTTGGATGAAAGTCATATTTTTATTACCCAAGTGCATTCTTTGATAGAAGGAACCAAATTTTATATCCTTTTGATTAACTTTACTAGTTGATGTATGCACTGGGAATTAATTCCTTTGTGTTAGTCATGAGAATGGGTAGAAGATCGAAACGATAGTGCAAAACGAACATGATAGGCCTCGAATAATCTTGTGATACGAAGGCTATTGATTAAGTATTTTTATAGGTTATATATATAGAAAATTATTATGCCACAATTGAAAGAAGAAATGGGTTAGAAACCAATGAATTTCTATAAGTTAGAAAGAATACTTTTTTAGACTTTAGTGGACATTGTGAAGTGCTAACAAGAGTTTACAAATATATAGGGAGTCCTATAGATTTCATAAGAAATGGAGTACGGAATCTATAATGGAAAAATTTTGAGAAGTACACAGGAAGAGGAGTAAGGACTCAAAAGTCGAATGAAAAAAACATATAAAAAAGAAAAAAAATAATTAGGATGAAGTAGAAAAAAATGAGAGATGAAAAAGGTGGATGTTCTTAAACTCTTCAAGAAAATATTTAGCTTGACTGCTTGAAGCTAAGGTCGAGTGAAATATTTTTTAATCTATCACATTTTAAACATATTTTCATTGGTATATTGACAAATCCCTATTGATTTTGATTGTGGTGTTATTATAATGTATTTTCTACAAATAAGATTATGTTAGTGGGTTTTTGTGTTTTGAGATTCCACACTAGTCATCGTAAGCTTGATGCTTGTCAGTGATGATTGAGAAAACTTATATTGTGTTCTAGCCTTGGTATTGATTGAACTTTAAGTTCTAAGGGATATTGCATTGGGCGGTTGAGTTGTCACTAAGGGATGGTTAGTTTTTTTTTTCTAAATCATTCTATTATATCATAACCTCTATTTACTTAAAGGGTAATATGTCTTTATTTAAAGATCGCTTCTATTTAAAACTTCTATTATTTAAAGTTAAGATTAATTAAATTGAAATCAGTATATAAAGAATGAAAATAGAATATGATTGAAAGTATTCCCTTACTCGTTATAGCAAAATGCTGAGTTTGAGGGCATTTGACAAGTCAATAATTAGACATGTTTTATAGTGTAATTTAAGTTGATTTTAGATGAAAATGATGATATTAGGCTGGACATTCTTTTTTTTTTTTGTGATTTCACGATTTAATAAAGAAAGTGAAGAAATGGAAAAAATAGGATTAAATGTGAAGAAGTTGTTTAAGTGGAAGAAAAAGTGCAGCAAAAGGTGCAGTGCAGTGCAATAAAAAGTTCCAGCGATTTCCCAGCAAATCCAAAATACAAATAATGCGCTAACAAAATCAATCTAAAAAAAAATAGCCAACGATTTCCTCGATGAATCTAAAATACACGAGATTCGCTGGCTGAATAGGTGAAGCACATAAACAATTTTTAGTGATTTTCTCAATGATTTAAGCATAAAAAGGATTCGGTAAGGACTTGCTGAGGTCGGTGAAAGAGTTTTTTAGATAAGAACGAGGAATTTGAGTTTATTTATGATATGCACACAATAAAAAACTATAAATAGGACCGTAGGGCATCAAAATTAAGTGCCCTATATCAGCCAACATTAGTTTTATAGTCTTTTCAATTAGGGTTTAGTTTAGTTCATTGTTGATTGCTTTTGGAGACTTTTTCGAGATTCAAGACTTATTTAATGTTGGTATTTTACATTAATGTCTTCCAATTATTTGTTTATTATTATTTTTATTATTAATATATGTAAGTAGTTTATTAATCTAAACAAAAACTCTGAACATGAATTAAACCACATTGCATGTTAGTTGTAATTATGAAATACAATGCTTAATGCTTTATACCAATCAAATACATAAAACATAATTTTAACAAGTTGTTTTTTGCATATTAAAACTAATGATTCTTGTATTGCATGCATAGTTGCAAATATATATTGTGATATTTTGATTTTGATCTATTATAATTATTGACAACAATTATATAATAGTAATTAAGATTAATCTATTGGGCAAATTTCCCGAGTGGATGTTCTAGGTGATTGTGTTTTGAGTTATTTATTGACTAGTATATTCTAGTTTTTTATTTGGTTTAAATTAGGCATGATTTTCATGGAGTGCTAATGCTATAGTAATTTCTAGTTTATTGTGTTTTATCCAATAAGTAGAATTACAATGATAAGAATATGGCTTTTTCCATTAATATATGAAAATCAGTGGTTGGGTAAAGGCTATCAACCTATTATGATATTAGGTTTAATGAACTAAAGATTCCATGATATAATTATAATTAGTATGCTATGTTTGTTAAGTTAAGTTTGATTGTTCAAAGGGAATCCGGTTTAATTTCACCATTTAAAAGGTTTTGTTTTTTCAAATCCCAAATTTTTTAAACAGGTAATTACAGTTAATAAGGGATTAACAAAGACTAATTATAATTTTGGCTGCGACTCGAAAGCTAAGAACTGGTGAATTGAGACTTATGGGAAATTTTACTTTTCTATTATATGTGCCAGTGTTGTGTACTATATATTGTATTCTTTTACAAAATTCAAGTTAATCGAATAAATTTGAGATTTTATGGGGTTTTATCTCGAGATATGTATCGAAATGAGTCCTGGTAGAGTTAAAATATCAAATCAAACTATTGTTTAGAATTTTACAAAAAAATAATTGAAATTAAGTTTAAAAATATAATTTTGAAGTTTAAATGAATTTAATAATCCGACACGGAGATTTTGCCTCGATTTGCATGTAAGTCGGGATTGGAAGTAGCGTGAAATGAAACGAACTTTGTGCGAGATCTTGTTTCAAGTTTTGTGTCAATTAACGGTAGTCAAGGTTGAGATAGGGTCCAAATTGGTGCAAGTTTAGTTAAATATGACAAGTGGATTAGTCCAAAAAACTTTGGTATGTCATGGACAAAGTTAAGATTTTTGGGGTTTTAGCACGACCAAACTAGTGTTTTGGATGTTTTATGAAGATGAACTATTTTATCGAGAGTTTGACTTAATTTGGTGAAAAATTGTATCTAAAATGAGCACTAGAAGTCAAAACACGTCAAAATAAGTATTTCAAGAATTAATAAATAAAAAATTAAGCTTTTGACAAGCGGGGTGAGGGTTTATATATAAATATAAACAAAAATAAAATAGAAAATAAACAAATCAAATGATTCATTTACATTTCAATAATACGTTCGATTCCTAAACCCTTCCGCCGATTCCTTCGCTCACGGAGCTCCCTACATTCATTTTCACTCGGTTTCTGTATGCAACACTCTATAGCATCGCGAGGTGATCAGTTCGGGCTAAGTTTCACTGTGGAAATGAAGTATTTGACACGTAATTTGGAAAATTCTTAATGCCGAGCATTTTTTCACAATTCAATTTGAATTCACGCGATTTTTTGATTTGTTTGCATCAATTTGGGATAAACTCCATCGACATGGGTTAGGGTTTTGATGAAGCGAACTAATGCAATTCAGTTGATAACTATTTTGGAGATGATTTAATTGTTGATATTGATTTGTATTGGGTTTCTAGATGAATTGATTATTGATTTTGATCCTATTTAACTCCATGAACTATGGAAATATTTTGGTGTTGGTATCGAGTGGTTTCATGATTGTCGAGTTTTGAGGATTTAATTGGGAAAATATTGATTTGGAGAATCTTTTTAGTTCAAAATAAATAAAGTTTGCCTTATTGACGTGTGATATTGGAAAACTCATAGTTTCTCCGTTAGTGATCCGATTTGGGCATTCTCAGAATCTAAGGAAGTAAGACATGATTATTACGAGTTCCTTTAGGTCATCATTATAAATATTGAGGTTTTCAAGGTTGAAAAGTTACCCTAAGTTGGCTAGTGGAAAGCTAGTTAAAATGGTTATATAAATTAATATTTTTGGAAATTGTTCTTAAGCGTACTTTGATCATTTTTTTCATTGAGTTTCGTGATATGGTTTCACTTGAAGCTGAACCAAAATATAATTAGGTATGCGGGGAAGCTATTGGAATCATTTTCAAGGTGATCCAACGCTTTGGGAACCTAAAAAATTAAGCTGGAAGTTGGATGTTCGTAAGGTTGAGTAAATCCCATAGTAACTTTTACATTGTATAATTATAATTTCGTATAAATTGTATTGAAACTTGATATTACATTTTTGTTGTACATGCATAAATGGGTTGGAAGGATAGGGCGTTTCGAGTCTCATTATAGGGTCTACCTAACTGTATTACAGGGTAAAACTATTTAGTGTCTACCTAATTGTGTGCACAGGTTATATTAAGCTACCTGGCTGTGTATTACAGGGTAGAACTTATAGTGTCTACCTGACTATCTACAAGGTAAAATTATATTATGCTTGAGGGGTTAGAGTCACTGATACTTTGCATCATGTGATTATCATGAGATCACGTTTAACCAAATCATACTTTGACATAATCGAGGAATGAAAATCCTTTGGTTATTCTCCCTAAGCATGAGTCCTTATTACTGTTTACTTACCACTTAAGAGGATGTCATCTGATTGTGGTCAGATAACAGAAACGGGATGGATTCACGGTTGTATTTAAATTCTTTGGATTATATTATTTGTTTCATTTCTTGGATTATTATGCATTTGGTTATTATAGGTATACTGGATAGTGTGAGATTTACTTATCTGACATTATCGAATTTTTATAATTGGGCAATGACAGGTTATAGTGGCGATAAGGGAAAGAGAAAGCTTTTTGACTCTTTGTGATTTGCTAAGTTCTTTTCTCTTTATGTATGTATTGTTTTTGAATATAATATATTATATAAATGGGTTTTTGGATTCGTGTGAGGTTAGAATCTTTTTTGAAATTGTTGAAATGGTTTTGAGATGGATTGAATGGAGTGGAGCTAAGGTAATTATGGTTTAAGAATTTTGAAATCTTGAGATAGGTTAAAATGAATAAATAATCTTTATTATTGCGATATATTATTATGGGGTAGATTATGGGTCCTTCGACATTTCCACTAAAGTGAGCAAGTTTTGATGAAGAATTTTTGAAGGTCGAGTTTTTTGGTGTAGTCTTAAAAATAGAGGAAATGCTGTCCAAAAATCTTTACGTAATTTAGAGGATTATTTAAAATAATCTAAATGAACTTTAAGGATTAAACAATTAATTTTTACGGAACATTGAGGTTTTAGATTCAATTTAAAATATTTTATGGTTGATAAAGAATTACATTTTATAATGAAGACAATGAGATTTTTAATTATTTATTGATGGTAAAAGTAAGACATCTAGATTATCAGGGGATTAAGCTAATCTAGGCTGGTCAGATGCCCTAATTAGATAGGATCGGGCATGTTTAGATGTTTATCTTATAGTGGTTACTTGATTTGAATTGTGTTAGTTTAATTAGTTTAATTAAGTTAGTTTATTTACGTAGTTTAATTAGATAGAGTTTGATTCCTATTTTAATTAAATTAATTGAAGTAAAATAAACAAAATATCCAAAATCCACTTTCCTGAGAAGTTTGGAAAATCCATGTGTAGATGATATCTCGCTTATCACTACTAAAAGTTATAAATATACAATAAATTTATTATGCACACTCAAAACGTGTCACCCCATGCCCGACCTGCTCATTGTGTAATGACCCAAATCACTAATAGTAGATTTGTTCGTAATTAAGGATGATTGACCCGTTACATGGCCTGAGGGAGGGTACACTGTCCTAGTACTCGGCACGAAGGCCGAGTAAGGTATTATATTTGGTATGATTGATGCTTAGTGCATTGCATATATGTAGACTTATTAAGTCATTTCTATTGGTATATAGACGTGGTGACGAGAATAGGGATGCGCCTCAAGATACGTGCCGATGTGGGATCGGGGTAGAGAGTGGCATTTTAGGTTCTAGTTGAATTAATTATGATTAGAATGATCTCTTAAATATGGCTGTAGTTGAATTTATATAAATGTAGCGTAAGTTAATAAAATAAAACAATAGCCATTAATATGGCTCGAGATATGTGTTGATACCATCATGTGTTAGAATAGATTATTAAGTTGGATATGGGACCAATAGGTGAGCCGTGAGATGATCCTAGAGATGAGTGTGAACATAAAGATCAAGGGCTCCAATTTCACCTTATCACTATATATGGAAATGTTAGTTGATTTGCATGCAAATCATTAAACTTTTAGCAAGAGAAGGGAGAAAAGGATATGGAGAGTGAGATCAACAATTTGGTGATGAAATTATGATGAATTGAAGAGATTGATCAAGTTAGAGAAGCTCCACATCTAGGTAAGCTAATCAACACCTCGACTTTGTGAAATTTCAACAAAAATTGTAATTTTTTGTTTGGTTCTAGTTTTTTAGCAATTTTAGTAGGCAAATTTCATTGTTTTCAAAATCTAATTCCATATTTTGACTCATGAAATTTCACTAATTCTACTATAAAGGAATTCTTGATTTTGATTTTTTTTTCTTAAAATTGTGAATTTTTGAAGTTTTAAGACTAAATTGGAAATTCTGCATATTATTGTTATGAAACAGCCTCTATAATTTGGTCATGCCTTACTCATTTTAAATCGAAATGGACCCATTCTGGTGGCATTCAAAATCTAAGTCAAAGGAGAACAACTTTTGTCTACATAAATATTTTGAAACTCGAATGTTTTCATGTCTAACACTCCTTTCCAACTTTGATGATAAATCTGGAATTTCTGGGTTCACAAAGAGCTCTAAAGCTATGGTTTAGGATAAATGAAGTTTACGAAGTTGCTTGTCCAAATCTAAAACTATTTTGAGTAATTGTAGTAAAACTTCCATATCTCATTCAATTCTTATCGAAATGAGTTTGACCTATAGGAAGGTTTTAAGATTATAATGTTTTCATGCCCAAAACTGCACTGCAACATAAGATCGAATTCAAATTTTATCTAGTAACTAGGGGCTGATTTGGGAAGATCAACATTAAACCCTTTCAACCAAATCTGAATACACAATAAACATGCTTAGTTGAATTCAGGGGACTGGGGGAAGGTACCAAAAGCGAGTCTAGCCGGATTTGGAAGTTCGAGTACGAGTTTAAGAAAGGATTTGCATTAATTATTCATCGAAGCATATTAGGAAAAGAAAAGATTGAAAACTATGTGTGAGCCCTAGACAAGAGTAGACGATCACTTTGTATTGATTATTTACGTCTATTTGAATGATTTTGGGTCGTATATTGGGTTAAGAGACTAGACTCCTCGATTTTTGCATGAATTATGTTGTTTGATTTGTGATCGTCTTGTTAACTAGTTTTCATAGTAGGCATTTTATAATGCTTTCAAATATATTGTAAGTTTTGCACTGGTAATATTGAATTGATAAATTTTTTAATTAACTATTGAATCCTGAAAAAGATAAAATGAATAATACTTATTCCAAACATATATAACGAGGTGAATGAAACAAAAATGCTCACTAATATGTTGTTAAGTCCTATGTGGCATAGATTAGGGCTTAGTGTCGGGATTAGGCATGGTGTTATCGCATTTAGGGAAACAGGTCATCACAGTTAGTATAAGAGATAATGTTCTTGGTAAGTATGAAATGAAACTTGAATAAAACATAAACTTTAAATGTGGAAACCACACGATCTTTGCTTAGAAACTATTAGTTGGGAAGTGAGCAAAAGTAAGATAGGGATTGTATATGTACATGTTATGTTGTATAAGTGTATATATATGATATACACATATAAATTGATTCTTGATGGCGATTGACTTGTGGAGTATGATGAGAGATCAGTCAGGAGGCGAAAATTGCTAGACTAGCCCCGACATAAAACAATAGAATAACAAAGTAGTTCATGAACCTGAGACAGGCTAAGAAAGAAATGATGATGAGTACCGAGATGTTATGAATACTTACGATATTTTGCTGAAGATATTATCAAGGTTGAGCCAACTTAGTTCATGATACGTTAATTCAGGTTGATTGATCTGGGCAACAATTGCAGTTTAGATTGTCGAGGGTTATTCGACTTAGTTCATATTTACAAATTAAAAATTTCATAAATTGGAGTAGTGTTATCTGAATAAAAAATATTTAAAACTCCTTAGAAAGTTACACTTATCAAGATTTTCTTTTGAGTATTATGACCAAAGTCCCATATATAGTGATGATATCTAGGAGTTTGCTATGAGTGGACTTGCTTATCGAGACATATGAACCTAGGATGAAGTGGTCAGTAGATCCACCTGTGGTTGATGAGAAAGGCGGGCTTTGGGGCTAGTATCATTTATGTTTTGGCTATGTTAATTACAATGAGAATAAAGAAATAATTAAAGATGAGAAATTATCATGAAGTAAATTTCGAGGATGAAATTCATGTTAGTTGGGAATATTGTAATGACCCAAATTGCTAATAGTGGATTTTTCCATAATTAAAGGTGATCGACTCGTGACGTGGCTCGATAGCAGGTACACGGTCCCAACATTCGACACGAAGACCGGGTAAGGTATTATTTTTGGTATGGTTGATCCTTAGTGCATTATATATGTGTGGAAATATGAAGTCATTTCTATTGGTATATAGATGTGGTGATGTGACTAGAGATGCACCTCGAGATACTACTGATGTGGGACCATGGTAAAGAGTGACGCGTAGGTTCTAATTGAATTAATTATGATTATAATGATCAATTAAATGTAGGTAGAGTTCAATTCACATAAAACAATGGGATTAGGCTGGGCGGTACCGAGTTCGGGGAAACAGGTCATCATAGTTAGCATAAGAGACAATGTTATGGACAAATACGAAATGAAACTTTAATCAAACATAAAATTTAAATATGGATACTAGACAATTCTTGCTTAAAAACTATTAGTTGGGAGGTGAGCGAAAGCGAGATGGGGATTGCATATGCGCATGTTATATTGTATATGAATTTGTATACGATATACGCATAGAAATTGATTCTCATTGGCGATCAACTTGTGGAGTACGATGAGAGATCAGTCAGAGGGCTGAGATAGCTACACTAGCTTCAACATAAAATAATAAAATAAAAAAAGTTCATGAACCTGCGACGGGCTGAGAAATAAATGATGATGAGTACTAATATGTTATGGATACTTATGATAGTTTGCTAAAAATATTGTTATAGTTGAGCCGATTCCGTTCGTGGTACGTGAATTTTGGTTGATTTATATGGGGAAGAGTTGATCTTTGGACTGTTGAGGGTGATCCGACTTAGTCCGTATTTATGAATGAAAAAATTGATAAATTGGAGTAGTGTTCTCTTAATAAGAAACATCGAAAACTCCTAAGAAAGTTATGCTTGAAAAGATTTACTTTTTAGTACTATGACCAAAGTGTCGTATATAGTGATGATATGTAGGAGTTTGCTATGTGTGGACTTACCTACTGAGATATGTGAACCCAGGTTGAAGTGGTCATTGGACCCACCTGTGGTCGATGAGAAAGGTGGGCTTTGAGGCTAGTATCATTTGCAGTTTTAGTTACGATAATTGCAATTTGAATAAAGATATAATTAAAGAAGAGAAATTTTCATGAAGTAAACTTTGTGGACGAAATCCCAATTATTTGGGAAGATCGTAACGACCCAAATTGCTAATAGTGGGTTTTTCCATAATTAAGGGTGATCGTGTAACGACCCATTTTCCAAATGGACCGCCACAAGGGCCGATGCGGGCCCATAACATGGCCTACCAGTGTCAGCTGTGTCCCACATGCCATCTCATCCACCATTTAATCATTATTAAATGCAAATTACAACAATTTACTATTTAAATTGTTATTGAACTCGAGTCATCTGCTAAGATCATTAAACCACAGTGGAAGTCTTTTATCATGACATTCTACAATTCTAAAACATTAATGTCATGCATTTAACTTTGATACCTAAAATGGAAAACCCATATACCATCATAGATCAATAATGTACCTCAATGTATTAAAATATCAACAATATAGAGTCCTGAGCTATCTCATAAGCCCGAATCCCCAATATAAAAACAAAATAGATATATACAAATGTACAAGCCTGGCTATATGTCTCTGAATCACAAATATTCCATAGCTTACCCTTGCCACGACTTGTACTAGGATTTGCACTCAAGCCATCACAAAAAGACAAATGATGAGTCCAAAGTGAGTATTCCTAAGGAAATTAAGTGAGCAATATGGAAAGTAAATACTAGAATTTAAACAAAACTATTAAATAAACATGCGAAAATAAATACAGGCAACTGTGCTCATCACATGCACAAGTAATAGTGAAAGCTCAAAGTGTGTGTTCCTAGAGCCTAGGGTCAGACTAGCGCCATACTTCAGACTCTTAAGAGACTACTGCCGACGAGTAGCACTCAAACAAGGCCAATATTTGGATTCGCTAGGTTGTCAGCGTGGTATTTACTATGCACTCATACGTGCCTGACATGACTCTCAGGTAGCCCTATTCACCGAGATGGCACACATGCTATGGCCTAGTGGACGTATACACAATAATGGCATCGAGGAAGAGCCTCAATGTTCGTCCATTACAACAACCAAAAATAAATTAATTAAAGACGAAATGTGAATTCAAAAGCAAAATAAAGTAGTGCTCTAGAAATTTTAGTTGGGATACTATACAACTCAAATCGCACTCTGAGTCTCATACCGGTTTGGCTCTGCCTGTCCTAGATATCTCAAATTGTCACCCGAAATGACTTATTTCCATTTATAGTTGATTTTTAGTCACTTGGATGTGTTTTGAGTCACTTAACAAAAATAATGTTAAAACTGCAAGGTCTAGCGCACTGGGTCTAAAAATAAGCACGCTAATTCCCAAACAGTTATACGTTCTTCATCAGGAAGATCATTAGCGCGCAAGGTGACGTCATTAGTGCTAATCGCATTCTGGATAGTAAAACTACTAAAAATTCTGGGTTTTTAACAACCCACCAACAACCACAACACCAACAACTTAACTTCATAGCATTTCAAACCCATAAACACAATAACTCAACAACCACCAAATAATCATCAACATCTCTAAAATTGAGATCAAAAGATAAAGAAAGTTGAGGTGTATGTGATTCTCACCTTGTTTTTGATGTTTTCACCCCTACAAGATCCTCCAATCACCAAGTTTCATCTTTAAAACCCTTGTTTTCTTGTCTCCAATTTCGGATGTGATGATGAGAGAGAGAAAAGATGGTGGAAAATGAGAGTCAATTAAACTTTTATTGTCAAATTTGATCTCCTCTCACTTACATATCTCCATGCAATCTAAGGACCTTCATTAGCTTCATTTCTAACCTCTCATGACTCTAATTGTGAATCTGATGGCACACTCACCATTGTATTTAACTCAAAACGTGGTGTTTCGGGTGTTCCGACGCCTGATTTCATGTCCTGAACGGCGACATACGCATACTACCATGTCTCTAACCACCAAATATACATGTCACATTATTATTTAACCCATTTTATTCATTTATGTATGTGTTATTTCCCCTAGGCTAGTGTTAAGTCAGTTAAACTATCTGGTACCCGTATCGACATGCATATCAAGGCGAATACTTAACACTCAATCTCGCACATTAAATGTAATATAAGGACACACATTGCGATGTTGTTTACTCTATATCAATTATAACATTAAAAATGTAATATATTTACCTAACTCCAGGACACACATTGCGATGTTGTTTACTCTATATCAGTATAATTATTTTTGGTATGATTGATGTTTAAAGCATTATATATGTGTAGACTTATTAAGTATTTTCTATTAGTATATAGACATGGCGACGCATGTAGGGACGCGCCTTGAGATGCGTTCTAGTGTGGGACCAGAGTGGAGAGTGACATGGTAGGTTCTAATTGAATTAATTATGATTAGGATGATTAATTAAATGTTTCTATAGTTGAATTTACGTAGATATAGTCTAAGTTAAGAAAATAAAACAATAGCCATAGATATGCATCAAGATACGTGTTGACACCACCACAATGTGACTTGAGAAGTTATGTGTGTTGGCATAGATGGTTAAATGGGTTGTGGAACCAAGAGGTGAGTCATGAGATGATCTTAGAGATGAGTGTCCACATAAAGATCAAGGGCTCCAATTTAACCTTATCACTATGTATGGAAATGTTATTAGATTTGCATGCAAATCATCAAATTTTTATCAAGGGAAAGGAGAGAAGGATATTGAAAGTGAGATTAACAATTTGGTAATGAAATTTTGATGAATTGAAGAGATTAATAAACTTAGAGAAGCTCCACATCTAGGTAAGCTAATCAACACCTCCACTTTATAAAATCTCAACAAAAACTAAAAGTTTTGGTTCAGTTTTGGTTTTTCAACAATTTCAGTGGGAAAATTACTTTGTTTTCTAAATCTAATTCCATATTTTGACTCCTTGTGAAATTCCAGCAATTCTAGTCTAAAGAAGTTTTGGATTTAGATTTATTTTCATAAAGTTATGAATTTTCAAAGTTGTAAGACAAAATTGGAAATTTTGCATATTGTTATTATGAACCAACCTCTATATTTTGGACATACCTTACTTATTTTAAATCAAAATGGACCCATTCTAGTGTCATTCAAAAGAAAACTCAAAGGGGAAGAACTTTTTACACTCAAATATTTTGAAATTCAAATGTTTTCATATCTAAAATTCCTCTCCAACTTTGATGATGAATATGGAATTTTTAATTTCATAGTTTTGTTAATGACCTGTTGTTTTGAGCATTACTCCCTTATTTCTTATTGGATTGAGCTCATCTTTTAGTATGATATTTTAAGATATGTTTTTAGGCTTCTGTATAAAATCATGAGTTTAAAGTTATGGTTTAGGATAAAGGAAGTTTATAAAGTAGCTGGTCCAAGTCTAAAATTGTTTTAAGTCATTGTGGTAAAAATTCCATGGGACTGAAATTTCAGAAACCTCATAGTTTTGGAAAGCTAATATAGAGACCAAAAACTTTGTCCATGGGAAGATTTTATGATTCAAATGTTTTTATGAACAAAAATAGGCTACAATATAAGACCGAAATTGAAACTTTATTTGGTAATTAAGGGCCTATTTGGGTGGATAAAATTAAAACCCATTCAACCAATCTGAATACATAATAAACATGCTTAGTTGGCTTCAGGGGAATGAAGGAACGTAGCTCGAGTACCGGGGGCGAGTCGCGTCAGATTCAGAAGTCCTTATATGAGTTTGGAGTGTTCGAGAGCCGGTTTCAGCTAGGAATTGCATTAATTATCCATCAAGTAGCAAACTGGGCAAAGAGAAGATCAACGACTACATTTGAGCTCTAGACTATAGTAGATGATCACTTTACATATTAATTATTTACATCTCATTGAATGGCTTTAGGTTGTATATTGGGTTGACAGACTAGACTCTCCGATGTATGCATTTACTATACTGTTTGATTTACATGTGATCATCTTTTTATCGGGTTTCCATAATAGGTGTTTTATAATGCTTCCGCAAATTTTATTAAGTCTTTCATGAGTAATATTGAAATGATAAATAGTTTTAATTAACTTTGAAATCATGAATACAGATAAAATCAATTATTGCTATTCTAAAAACAAGGTGAATGAGAAAAAATGCTTACTAATACTTTTTTAAGTCATATATGACGTGGATTAGGGTTTAATGATGAGATTAGGCCATGCAGTATTGCGTTTGGGGAAACGAGTTGTCACACAGCACCCTGGGAATTGAGCAAGGGGTGTCCTCTTCAACGACGCTTTGCCAAGGGTCATCTTGACCCCTAGCCTCCCCCAACCAGAAGCTGAACTGACCCTTGGACCAAATTTACGGGTTGAACCGTCCCACGAACTAGGTTTCTGGGGCCAATTTGGCACTTGGGACTAAAAAACAAAAATAATAAAAATAATATATATATATATATATATATGGGAATGTACGTGATAGAAACACTTGTGTTATTCAATCAAAAGTGATGATGTTGCAGTATGCTCGTTAAAAAGAGTAGTCTGCGCCACGAATAGCGGTAGTTTGGAAGTGTGCCCACCAAAAGAGAGTGGTTCGTGCCATGAATTGTAATGGTGTGGCTATGATCCCACTAAAAAGAGAGTGGTTTACACCACAAAATATCAAGTTCATAAGTGGTCATATTAAGTGGGGGCGTTGGAAGAAAATACTATTCCTTTGATGGGACTAGCTAGAAGGCACGACGACCATTATGTTCACTAATGTTTTGCATCATTTCAAGAGTGAGGGACTTGGTCACCGAGTTCTTACCAATAGCAAGTATGCATTGAATGGAACAATGACTTATATTTATTACTATTCATTTATGTATGCTATAAGCCCCTTTGCATGATGAACATGTTTATAATTATGATTTTCCAAATTTGACATCTATGCATTTGGGTTAATAACTTATGAATCTTGCTTTAATGTCACTCATTAATGATTCTTTACTTCCTATGAATATGAAAATTGATTTTCATGATTGAACTTAATGCTTATCGATCTGATATCAACTTCATGCTAATTATTGCATGTTTATTAAGTAGTACTTGAATGCTTATTAGTAGAGCGTGTTTTCCGCATTATCGAGCTCCGTTGTTTCTTTTAGCTCACCTCACATACATCTCATGATCTTTTACATTGGCGCTAGATCTAGGCAAAGGAGAGGCGATATGTTGGAACCTCCTCTTTTGACGTGAGCCTTGCATTGTATTATTCTATTTATTTGTTTTTGAAACTATTGAAATTGGGTTGTATTAAAATGAGTCTTTTGGGTAGATTGAACCTCATTCTCCTTTAGTTTGAACTTCATGTTAGCGATTGTATGACTCTGAATCAATTTACAAATTAAGAACCCACATATAGTTTCATGGTTAGTCATATGGATCTTGTTTACTTTATTATGCATTTCTAGTCCATTTGAACTTGTTGTACTATTCCACAAGTTGTTTTAGGTGAGTAAGGCCATTTACTTTGGACTAGTTCGGTTATTGGGTTAGGGAGGTGGTCTGGGCAGGGACCCGACCCTAGCTCAAGTGGGGGTTGTCACATAAGTGCTTCAAGTCCATCAAGTGCAATAAATTACTACAACTTGAATTTCAAGACGAACGGTGGATTTAGGTAAGTCATTTGACTGACAGTCAAGATCGGGTTCATTGAATGTAGCAGACTACAACTATTTCTACCAGCTTGACTTTCCTCCATCCTAAATTATGGGCTTAGATAAGTCCAACAGTTCGTGTAGTCATGGAGGAGGAAAACATCACAAAACATCTCCACCGTGCCCGTAACTACCATGTCGCTTACTTAGACCCTAGGCCACTCATTACCGAATTCAAAGAATACACTACCTATAATTTACTAAGGATAGCATAACTCGGATAAAAAAGAACAACTTATGTATACATATATCACGAGGAAGACAATATAACGTAAGGATATCAATTTACTAAGGATATCAATTTACCAAAGATGACATGAATATGAATTCAATTAAATCGATTCACAAGGGATATAACTCAACAAGAGGTAATTAACCATTAAATGCACAAATGAAATCATGTTAAGGATCTTGAAAACTATTGTGAGTGAAACCTCATGATCTTCACCTTAAGTATGGCGAAATAAACTTCCCTTCTATGGTGTGAGATATTTCACACTGTGTGAATTTTCTACTTGTATTTTCCATTATTTCCCGATCTTTATGTTTGTATTCTTTTTTTTTCTTTCTCCTCTATTAAAATCGTGTTTCATCTGTTAGTGTGTGTTACTTTTATTATGGATACTGTCAACTTTGCACGTCTCTAGAAGGTATTGGAAGAAGATGATGATTCAGTTCTTGTTATGGATTAATCTGTTTATGTTAGTAGAAGTTCCAAACTGGATAGATGCTTGGTTTGGGAAATTTCTGGCAACAAGGCTATTAATAGAGATGGTTTTTCTACCATAATTTAGAAAGTATGGCACTCCATCCATTTTTTCAGGATTGAACTTGTTGATGGAGACGATACTTTCATGTTCCAATTCCATGAAAAAATAGATAGACAATGGATCTTTATGGGCAATCCATGAAATTTTGGTAATCAACTCATTGTCCGTGCAAAACTAAGTGGCATTGGGAATTTATCAGATTTTGATTTCACTTATGAACCATTTTGGATTTTGACTTTCAACGTTCCTTTGGCCTACATGTCCGATTTAGTGTCTAAACACATTAGATCAGATTTAGGTAAAGTGGAGTGGACTGACTTGGGTGATCTAGGCGATTACGAAGGCAAATTTCTTAGGGTCATTCTTACAATCAATTTACTGAATTGTCTAAATAGTGGAAAACATATTATTTTTAGAGAAAATTAGTAAAGAGACTCCATTTGTCATATAGTATGAACGTTTTCTTGAATTTCATTTTCATTGTGGTCGTATAGGCCATTGGTATATCGAATGCTTTCAACTAGAAGGAAATTTTCCTGACACATCCAAGTTCAAATATGGGAATTAGCTCCAACCTCTTCATCGGACTCAGGTTGAACTTGCAATGGCTAATCGATTGAATTTCATTGGAAAGGGTTGATGCAGATTTGTTCAAGGTGGTTCCAAAGGGAGTTTGGCTCGTGATCAATTCAGTCTCTGAGCAACACTTGGTTTTCGATGGTTTCTGACAAAGATTTTCGATATGATGATTCAGTTATAATAACTAATAAAGGTTTAGTAACTGACATGGTTTTGGATCATAATGGTAAAAGGAAACGCGTTTTAGGATGTGATGATCAGGTGGTTCAACTAAACACTATCTCTAATGTTTTTCCAACTTCTCGTTTATCCAAATATGTTGCCAATACTACTCTATTAGATGTCCCTCTTAGTGATGCAAATACTTTTCTTACATTTTTAGCTTTATTTTATCCTATGGTTTCTTTACCTTATACATTAGTCTTATATTACAACAATTTCTAACAACATATTACCTTTACATGAAAGAAAGCTAATGGGAAATAAGGTAGATATAGGTTCTTTCTTCTATTTCAATTGATGTGTGGTGCTAGAAGTGATTGGAAATTTACTACTCGTATGGCTCTTGTTGTGTCTTCTCTTTTTATCATTCTACTAAAGGGAAGTCGAAGGCAATCTTCACCTATCCTACCACTCTAAAACCAGTGAAATAAAAAAATGTAAGTCAGTGATGTTTCATCAGGAATTTCAAAATTTTGGTAAACAATTAAAGATCATACCTAATTGTGTTATTCCCTCTTCACCCATATCGAAGACCTTGAAAACCAAGGCTGATTGAGAGCCATGATGATCATTTGTTGGAATGTGCAGGGTTTGGGTAACCCTTACACCCAAACTTCCTTTTTTGATCTTTTAAATAAGGAAACCAGTAGTCTTATTTTCCTTTCAAAAACTAGACTAGCGAGAAAGATAGTTGAACAAATTAGATATAAGCTTGGTTATTCTGATACTTTCATTGTGGACAGTATTGATAAGAGTGGTGGTTTAATGCTATGTTAGCAGGATGATTGGGATATCTTTATCCAACTTTTCTCTAAATGACATATTGATTCCATTATTACTAATGAGGATGGCTTTCGATGGAGATTTATGGGCTTTTATGGACACCAAAAAAGGAAGAGAGATCCCACTTTTTGTCCCTTCTTTCTAGACTCAGTGGCATGTCCTCCTTTCCTTGGGTTTGTGGTGGAAATTTTAATGAGATTCTCAATCACAGGGAGAAATTGGGAGGAGTTGATAACACTTTTACTTAAGTGCTTCCCTTTCAAAATGTGGTTTCATATTGTGGTCTGAGAGATATAGGATTTGTTGGATCAATGATGAGTTGGAATAATAAAAAGTCGGATGTGGCTAACATTCAACAACATCTGGACCGATATTTAAATAATATATCTTGGGCTGATAGGTATCAATAGGCTTTAGTAACTCATTTAAAGTTCTATAGATATGATCATAAACCTATTCGATTTGCAACTCCATGCATCTCTACAAGGTATTCATCATCCTAGAGATCGCTATTGGTTTTAGTTTGAACTATATTCGATTCGTTATGATCAATGTAGAGAAATTGTTGCTGAAAATTGGTATCCTTCCAATTATTCCTCTTCTCTTATCACTAATGTTTTTAATTATTTAAAACAATGTGGGTGTCACTTGCAAAAATGGAGTTCTCAACCACTTGGTAGTTTAAGCAAAAGAATTCAAGCTTTTAAAGATTGTTTGGAGGACCTCTATCCACACTCTCATCTTCCTGGCACTATGTCTACTATAAAGAAGTATGAGGGAGATCTTAATAGGCCATTATAATTAGGGGAGTTACACTAGAGACAACGATCCCATATTGACTACTTGAAAGGAAGCAAAAAGAATACAAAGTACTTTCATTCAAAAGCCAATCATAGGAAATCAAAGAAATTCATCTAAAAAATTATTGATGATGATGGTGGCTGGGATAATAAAGATGATCAAATTGCTAGAGACATTGACAGATCTTTCTCAAAAATCTTTACTTCTGCTAACCTTTCTTCTATTGATTTATTAACGGGTATTGAAAAGATTAACAAAATTTTATTTATGAAGGATTTTCATATTCTTTCATAGGCTTTTATGAAGGAAGAGATCACAAAAGCTGTATTTGATATATGTTCTACTAAAGCACCTTGACTGGATGGGTTTCAAGCTCTCTTTTATTGGAAATATTGGGATGTTATTAGAGGTAGTGTTGCGTCTGCTTGTGTTGAAGTTCTTTATAATAGAGGCTCCTTAAAGGGAAATGAAAATACAAACACTATCATAATACCAAATAAATAGAAAACTAAAAGAGTGGGGGATTTTTGACGTCTTAGCTTGTGTTATGTTCTCTATAAAATCATTACCAAGTCCATTACAAATTTCTTGAAACCTATTATTGGTTCTCTTATAGCTGAACACCAAAGTGCATTCATACCAGGCAGATGAATACAAAATAATATAATGATAGCTTTTAAAATGTTACACTCTCTAGCCAAGAGAAAAAAAGTAAAGCAAACCACATGGTATTGAAGTTAAACATGAGTAAGACCTATGACCGAGTCGAATGTGTGACGGCCCCAGACCCCACAAATTAGGCCCCGCTTGGCCTGAACCTACGTGGACCACCGTTAACTCCCATAGAGTCTATGCAAGCCTAATTAGCCGTTTATCCAAGTTACTTAATCATTAGTTGCATATTAAATTTATTATTTAGTTTAATGAGTCTTAATATTTATGCAACGAAACTTGAAAATATTTAAAACAACTTAAAAAATTAAACTGTAGTTGGGACATGCCTAGGTGTGGTAATCTGGCAAAAATAGATCTGATGCATATATCTGGTGACAAACAGTGAGAAGAAATGTCATATACATGTATCAAACATCTCACAACCCAAAATGAACCCCAAGGTAACAAAAAACATAAGTCCAAAATATCAAAAATAAAACTACTATAGTAACAGAGAGAAGGTGACTTTGAGGGAAGCTAAAACGGTCACTGATCACAGGCTCCTTGCCTCTCCAACTAGAGGGACCTGCAATTGTCCCTAAAAGTGGATACAATTCCGATGAGTAAACACAGAAGAAGTTCAACAGTAATTCAGATAAAATAATAAACAAGTCTATAAGTCATACTGGAAAGAAATAAAATGCTGAGAAAGAATAGTAAAACGTATGATAGACATACCACAATGATTAAAGGTAGGGACCAAGTGACTCAGAAGTAAAGGATAGGGAGTAAGTTGTCTTGATACTCTACACGTGGGCTCAAAGCTACTTAAAACATGCAAGAGAAAGTTTCGAAGGGAGCCGTATACTTAATCGAATACTCAACCACAATGGAACTCAAATACCAGAGAAGAGCAACGATACATGGTAGATGCTCACTCAGAGGATTCAGACTTGTCGGGAAGCCACGAAAGTTAGTCGGCAGCTCAACTCGCATGGACACGATTATACCAAACCACTTAGACCCTAGGTCACTCGATTAAGAAGTAGAGTCCAATAATGGCAATCGTTTCATCAATATAGCTAGGAAATGAAAAGAATTAATATTGAGTTTCTTATTGGTTTACTTACCTCAATTTGTAAAATACCAAGCAAATCGCCCCTTTACTTCTCAAAATACGTACTCGATACCCAACACTAGTTTTATAGGCTCCTCGTATCAATTTATAATGGATTAGGTGTGTTTGAACCTATTTGATATAATTTAGATTTTTAAATCCCAATATAATTCAAAATATGGAATTTATATTGGGGCACTTTTTTAAGGAAAATCTCGGTGTAAAACTTCCCTTAAAATCTCCAAACTTACTTTTCTACGATTTTTTCATTTTTGTTATTTTTCCTAATATCTCTTATCTGTTTTGAATTTTTCTTAATTTTTCGTTATTTTTATGATTTTTTATTAATTAATATATTAAAATATATATTTGTTTTTGTTAAAATGGGATTTCGGGCCCCCGAACTGGGTCCAAGTTGAACCGAACCTGATTCATGCCTGTGGGACGAGCATGAGCTCGGCCTAGCCTAACAGGCCAGGGGATCGCACGCATGAAGCTCGGACCATCCATCACCCTTTGTTTTCTTTTAAATCGATTAGGATCAACTTCATAAAATTAGACCATGAATAATAAATTAACCCAACCTACCATGAATCCATAAACATTAAAATTACATGAAATTATCGATACTTACTTGGCATAATTAGGATCTCCAAATGAAATTAAACTTTCTCCTTCGTCAACACCACCTTTAAACCTTCAAATCAAATAAAATTTACTTTCCATCTCTCTCTCTCACTTTTATACTCTCTCACACACTCACTTAGGGACACACAACATACCCTAAATGTGTGGCCTTCCAAAAAAACTATAACTTATGGTTCTTACTAAGCCACATCAATTATTAATCTTTTTCAGGGACTTAGATACATTGAATTAGAACAAAAACATTAACTACAATTATTTTAGTAATTGAGATATTCTCACTATTTATTTTTAGATATTTGAATTAATAAATTTCATTAGCACCTAAATTCCATCTATCTTGTTGACCTATCTAACCCTGTGCATATATCCCGAGGACTACGCTTACACGTTAATTCGACAACAACGTCAATAAAGTTGTGTGCACACACATAGATAAATATAAAATATTCAAGGCATCACACACAAGTAAAACTATTGAATTATTACCTCGGTGTCGAGACTGAGTTGGGACCGACTCACCACGTCAGGGTCCTATTGGGCAAATGACTAGGATTAGATTTATTAAGGTTGTTACAGTCTTCCTAACTAATAAGAATTTCATCCTTGAAATTGAAATATCTAAAATGAAATTACTTATCAAAATCAAAAGAGAAATGGAAAACGCTTACATATATAGGACTCCCGCTCCCATGTTAATTCCTTGTTTCCATAATGTTGCCACTTGACGAGTACTAACGATATATCTTTGTTCATCGAACTCTGCACCTTGCAATCTAAAATTTGCACAAGCTGCCCCTCCTAAGTAATATCTCCAGCTAGGTAATCTGATTCAGGTCCAATATTGATATTTCTCCCTCTATCAACCTGTCCAATTTCAGCATTAATATATGGAACACTGGATGAACGCCTGCCTACTTCATTGGTAACTCAATCTTATATGGAACCTTTCCAATTCTCTCTATGATTTTGAAAGGCCCTATAAACTTTGACGCAAACGTTCCTTTGATTCTGAACCATTTGTGACCATTCAGTGGTAAATCTTTTAGATAGACAAAGTTTCCAACTTAATTTGTACTCAAATTCATCTCGGTACTTGTCAGCATATTTCTTCTGTCTCTCTTGTGCTCCTTGAAGATGCTAACGTATCAGTTGTAACTTCTTTGTGTGACTTTCCATACTCTTTAGCCTAACTGTCGCTATATCCTTAGGCTCTGCCAAACATGCTGGCGATCTACACGACCTGCCCTAAAGTACCTTAAACAGTGCCATTGCGATGCTAGCCCAGTACCTATTATTATAGGAAAATTCACACAAAGTTACATACTCCTCCCATGATCCACCGTACTCAAGCTCTTAGCATGTCATCTAACACTTGAAGCAGTTTTTGTGACTGTCCATCACTTTGCAGGTGGAAAGCCATAATATGCTATAACCTTGTTCCAAACTGTGCTCGTATGCTCCTCTACAACATGGAAGTGAATTGCAATCCTCTATCTGACACAATAGATAATGATACCCCATGAAGTCTGACAATCTTTCTCTTATAAAGGATGCTCAGCTGGTTGAACTTGTGTTTGGTAGGCAAGAAGTGTGCTGATTTGATCGGTTTGTCCACAATAACCCAAACACTATTATGCTTGTGTAGAGATCGAAGTAAACCACTTACTAGATCCATGGCAATATGCTCCTACTTCTACTCAGGAATGAGAAGTGGTTGTAACAGTCCTCAAGGCCTTCGATGCTCAGCCTTAACCTACTGGTAAATCTCACAACTCTTAACGTAATCCCAAACTTTCGCCTTCATCTTCGACCACCAAAATAGATGTTTATATCCTTATACATCTTGGTCCTATCTTGATGAATACTAAAATACGAGCGGTGAACCTCCTGAAGTATTTATGTACGTAACTCAGCCACTAATGGAATCCACAGTCGTCCTCTATATCTCAAGAACGAGTCCGTCGATTGACTCTACTGTGGATGTTCTAAAATTTCTGCCAACTCATATAATCACTGATATTCCACTAACTCCAACTACATCCCCAAAAAATCTGACCTTTTACAACTAGAACTTACACTTGCTAAACTTAGCATAAAGTCAATGATTTCTTAGTGTCTATAAAAATTATCTTAAGATGACCCTCGTGATCCTTACGGGTCTTGGAGTAGATCTAGATATCATGTTTGAATATAACGAAACCGTCTAAGTATTGTCTAAACATGTGGTGCATTAAGTCCATAAACATCGTTAGCGCGTTTGTCAGCCTAAACGACGTGACGACAAACTCGTAATGACCATAAAGTATACTGAAGGCGGTATTCTCTCTGTCCTCGTCCTCGATCCTGAGCTGGTGGTACCCTGACCTCAAGTCAATCTTGGAAAATCACACAACATCTCTCAACTAATCAAACAAGCTATCTATATAAAGAAGCATATACTTGTTATTGATCGTAACTTAGTTCAAGTGCCTATAATCAATGCAAAGTCTTAAGATTCCATCTTTTTTCTTCACAAACAATACTGGAGCGCCCTATGAAGACATGCTAGGATGAATAAATCTTAAATTCATCAACTCCTCAAGTTGGGTCCCCAACTTCTTTAATTCATTTGGTGCCATTTTGTATGGAGGTATTGAAATCAGCTTCGTCATAGGGACTAGGTCGATAATAAAGTAAATATCTCATGGTGGTGGTAATTTGATTAAGTACTCAGGGAACACATATGCGAGTTACTCGGGGAACACATCTGGAAACTCGCACACCATGGGCACCTCTTCAATAGTTGCCACTAATTTCTCTGCTGTACTCAGAATACCGGCAAACGTCTCCATCTCCTAGCTCTAAAGCTATGTTGAATCGCTGCAAAAATTGAACTCTGACTACTAAAGAATCCAGAATGTCACTGTCTTACCGAAGCAGTCCAATTAAGCGTGATATGCTGCCAACCAGTCTACCCCAAATAACGCATCAAACTCTAAAAGCTCTAGTACTTTAAGGTCTATATCCATCTCATTTCCCTCTATCTCGATGGTACAAACCTCACAGACCATATTAGGCTAAATCTTGTCCCCGATAGCAGTGTTGAGGATCAAGTGTGCGATATGCCTAATGGGTCTCTGTTGGGGTATGTGCCCTAGGCGAATTCTATAAACAATGTTTAACTATTATAAGTAGATGCATGTTTCTTCTACAATAATATCCATGGATAATTACAGTATTATTCTAAACGTCCCTAGTCAGTTATTATTATGGGAACAATAATAAATTAAGACTAGTATGAGTATTGATTGATAGTCATGTGATGATTATGCATATACGGATACGGATCAAGATCATGGGTATCTATTGGGAATAGATACTTGATTGACCCGCTATGAGAACACTACATGGTCAATGTCACAAGTGATTGTCATTAGAGTTATATTATTTATTCCTTTGACTTAAGATCACCAGAGGCTTAAACATTTGGAACACAATGATTTAACACAATCAAATGTTGTATTTAACAGGATGATTATAAAGATTATGATTGGTCATTTTTTAACTAATATATGGATGTTATGTGATTAAGAGGAGATTTGTCCCTCTCTTTTAGAGATAGATATCTATTGGGCCCCTCGATATGTTAGACTGATAAATGGCCATGTCTAGTGAATTGTTTGGATCATTGTCGCTCGATAATTTCAATCTACTCGGAGATCGATACAAGTAGATTGAACTATAAGGGCGACATTTCATGTCTTTTGTTCAATCAATAGATATCATGTGACAAAGGGATATGATGTAAACTGTCTATTAGGTTGTATCAATTTATTGATCTTCATGCTACTTGGATAGTCAGAATGCCTTGCTAGAGAATGTTTACGACTTGTATACCAAAATAGTTTTGGTACACTGCGAATGTTGTATGAACCTATTGGGTCACACATAAAGAACATATTTGTGCGATTTCATATTATCTAAGTAGATGAATTTAATTTGATAAAATTCATTTTAAAGATTCTAATTAATCATCCTAGTTTGACTAGGATTCAAAACTCTCATACAGTTCTAGTGTGATTAGATATTTATCTCTTAGTAAATCTTATTTTGTATATAACTCTAATTGGAATTAAAATATGACTTTAATTCTTATTTGAGTTTAAGATAAATTCTAAATCTCGTTGGATTAGTGATTAAAGATTATCTATGACTCTATCCTTTTTGGAGTTGGACTTTATCTAAGACTTTATTTGGAGTGTGACTATGAGATGGAGTTCTTTTACAACTTGACTTAGTCACAGTTGTTGTATAGATTTTTTGAGAGAGATTTTCCTATAGAATTCTTGTATGAATTTTCGCCCTAGAATTTTTGGGCTAGCATTCCAGACCGTGATCATCCGTTCGTGTATGGATTTTTGATAGAGGACGTTCCTCTCAGGTAGTGTCTTAAAGGAATTAATCAACACCAAAAAAGACAGACAAGGAGTTGTTCTTGTAAAGGTATAGTTTTTCTCTTTTGATACATCAATTTAATGGAATAAATAAGATCTTTATTCATGGATGTTCGAAAAATTTTCGAAAACTTCAACTGCGCATGATCCTTGAAACCCAATAGTGGTATCAAAGCTAGGGTTGCTTGAATTCCATTAAATTTGATATCAAGATCTAACTTTCGTGTTGAGATAAGTTGACAAATCTTCATGCACGTGGATTTTTTAATTTTATTTTTGTAACCCATGATGTCCACTTTCTATCGTAGTACGTGATTAACTATGGGTCTTGATTGTTACCAAAATAATGTGTCCAATTTAGTATTCTGTGTCTAATATGATTAGAGGAGATCTCTTTCGAATAATAATAAATTGATTTTGGCTAATATGTGTGTTTCATGAGGCAAGATAATTTAGTAGGATTATTAGTTGGGATACTTTAATTGGGTTAAAAGTAAAATAAAGAGCTTCGGCTAAGATGGTATTTGATCCCTAGTTATCCAACTCGTTAAAGTGTCTTAATCATCCTAGCAAGCAAATCAACTCGTAATAGGATTACAAATCAAAATTAAAGTACATATCGTATTGTTATAGTATTACAAAATAAAATAAAAAAGACTTTTGATGAGAGTAGGATTCGATCCTATTACATCGACGTCCTGTTGAAGAGCCGAACCACTCTAACTAGCAAGCCAATCTTATCTTATTTGTAATAGGACTACAAAATCAAAGGCTTATATTATTTGTAATAGGATTAGAAAATAAAAGGAGAATTTTTAGGAACTGGAATTTGATCCCTGAAACTCAAACACGTTGGAGTGCCTTAGCCATTTAGGTTGTCCATTCCAAGTTGTAATAGGATTACAACTTTATTTATATTAATTGATTTATATATATTA
Organism: Stephania yunnanensis; assembly: GCA_039657365.1. Taxonomy (NCBI): domain Eukaryota; kingdom Viridiplantae; phylum Streptophyta; class Magnoliopsida; order Ranunculales; family Menispermaceae; genus Stephania; species Stephania yunnanensis. The sequence continues at coordinate 43,542,001 of CM077586.1, read as the reverse complement.
ATTGAAAGAAGTTTTAATTGATTAATTACCAATTAATTGGATGGGGTAATTGTTCATCAATTGGATTGAATTAATTTAATTAGAAGGTGTTTTAATTGAATTAATATTAATTTAATTAGTCGAACTATTATTATTAATTAGAATATTTAATTAAAATAGGTTTTAACTAAACAGAGTCCGATAAAAAATATATGGAGATATATTTAATTAATAAGATTCATGAAAATATAATCATTGAGGCACTTGGAAAGTTTTTTGAGTATTTAATTTCCTTGATTTGTTTTATGATGTCATGTTGATATATGAAGATGTTTATTTTTGTTTTATTTTAATGATCTTTATTCTATGCATATTGGGTATATATATGATATTCCATAATTAAATAGATGCGAGAATTAGTCATTGTAAAACACTACATGGATCATAAAACTTGATAAAAAAAATCCCTCAATTAGAATTTTAAGTTAATGCCAACCATTTTTAAACACTTCTCAAGGCCTCGATCAGATCAATATGAGTCCGCCTTCGCATGGTGTATTGTGTTATTTTGGTAAGGCAAGCTGGGTAATGGTTACCTGGATGTTTTAAATTTGTTTTACTTAATAAAGTTATTAAAATAGTTTTCGGCTTTAGGCATAGATGAGACGTGACTTGTTATGACATATGATGTCTAGGTCTTATAAAGAATCTAAGAGTTGCATATGATGCAATTGAGTTACCTACCTAAATAACTTGATTTTGAGTGTAATGCCTTAGTTGTGTCTAAATTAAGTGAAATATAGATCTTAGACCACTAAATTAATATTTAGGTTGGTTATTGATTTAGTGGGAGTTTAATTACTCAATAATAAATTATTCTACATAATCTTCTAAATGTAGATTTTAAACATCTATTAACACTAATTCATTGTAACTGCGATCAATCCTTAAGAAGGATAAAATGATTTCTAAGACTAATTTCCATGTTTTGATTTGAAAATTGATAAATGTTATCAAACATAACAACAAGGATTTATGTCTTAGATTAATGGTTCCTTTAAAACTACCATCTATTAGTACAAAGATTATATGTCATGTTAGAAAATATAAAACTAGACTTTAGGAAAGATTTGGGACCGTAGGAACTAATGACATGACAATGATACCGAAGGAAATGGTCCAACAATAAGTTACTTAGGAAAGGTATAAGATTACAAAATTCCTAGATTCTTGTACAATGGTTAAGAACCTATTAATACGTCTTTATGTTTGGAACATGAAAGGAATATATTAATTATCTCAAAAGGCTTGAATTCTCATATGCCAAAGGTTGGCAGTAGATTTGATCTATAATTCATCAAAATAGTTTTCAACTACATAATATGAGTGACATGGAGAAATTTGTTTACAGTTTCATATGATGTTAAAAACTGTAAGACAAAATATCAGAAACAAAAGGCCTTAGATATGTGTTTGATGGTTTATAACAGATTGGAACTAAATATAGAAACGATAAAGGGAAGGTAAAGGCTAACAAAGACATTTATGTGTTGGACACAAAAATCTTAGTTGTGAGCTTGAACTTTTGCTTAGTTCTAAAGAAAATCCTTAAAGGACAAATTTTGTTATTTAAAGAATGAAATTGTTCATTTAATATTGAATTACAAATTCTATCAGGAAGATATAATCTTGATTTGTTATGAACATGTCAAAATGAGTATAAAAATAAATCGATTGGCAAACTATTAACATACTTTGATGAGATCAAGGTGAAAATACTTGAGCCAAGAGTTTAAATGACAATCTTTGAAATTGTGGGATTGTCTTGCAATTAACTATACTAGGAACATCATTTGAAATGATGTTTTAAGAGAAGAAATTAAACTATATAGGATATAATTCGATTTATGATGTGTCACACAAAACTTCTTAAGATGTCCTATTGAGGCAATACTTTAGAAACCAATGCACTTGCACTAAACCTTATTTTCTTTAAGTTGGTTGATAAAACACCATATATTATAAGGTATAAAAAGACCTAGTTTGTATTTTCTTACGATTTTAGGTGGCGAGACTTGGGTAAGACGTTAAGTCACATGAAGTTTGATGCCTAAGTCCTTTAAGTCTATTTGTGGTTAATCATTATGATATTATTTTATACAATTAAGAACAAATTGCTTATAGCTCAAAAGAACGTCTTTCTAAATAAATAGCTTATTTTAAAGGCACTAATGGGAATAAAGCCACAAATAAAACCGAGCCACTTTAGGATGCTTAACAAAGTTTTGAACTAGTTGAGTATACATAAGTAACATATGTTTCTTGAAAATCTAGAATGATAGTTGTGATGTATTTTGATATTGGATCAGAATGAATCACTACTTATCAAGAGACATGTCTCATGTAGATTGAATGAAGAGACTAAGTGTTACGAGCTCTGAATTTTAACTCATGTATGTTAATCAAGTTTGAAACTTGAATTATTTAGCTGAAGATAATATGACCATTAGATGTAAATGAGTTAAAGTGACATGAAAAAAAAGAAATGCATACTTAAAAGCACAACTTATTGAAAATTCAATCTAAATCAAGGTGTTGATTATGATAAGATTTTTCATTGATAGCTAAGCTCAAGTTCTAGAATTCTATTGTCCTTACTTCATAGTTTGACTAAAAGATATGACAAACGAATGTCAAAATAACATTTCTTTATGCTTCTTAAAGATGTGTATGAGACAACTTGAGGGTTCTTGATTATCTCGAGAGTTTGAGAAAGGTATGCAAGCTTAAAGTATCCATTTGTATATTATAGTAAGCTTATCAGAGTCGGGATCTTTGTTTTCATGAAATAATTAATGAATTACATTCATTGAATCGAAGATAAACCTTGTGTATACATAAAGGTTAGTGGGAGAGCAATTATCTTTTTGAATCTGTATGTTAATGATATATTATTCATTGGAAATGATGTCCTAATCTGTAGAATGTCAAGTCTTGGTTAAGGAAAGTTTGTCAATGAGATTCTTAGACAATTAGGCCTATATCCTTGTGATATAGATCTATAGAGATAGATCTAAGAGGCTATTTGCTTTACATTAGAGTGCTTATATAGACAAATAACTAAAAATGTTTCAGTGTACGAGATTCTTAATAGAATTTGTACTTATGTCTTATAACATTAGTCTCTGCAAGACTCAAAGTCTTAAGACAAATGATGAGTAGGACAATGTGAATAAGATTTCATATGTATAAGCTATGAGAATAATCACATATGTTATACTTTGCACTCAACTTGATATGTCATATGCTTTGGGCAAAAAATAAATATATCTCATAGATTCTAGTGAAGGCCACTGGATATTTATTAATAACATTCTAAAGTACTTCAGAAGCACTTGAGGGATGTTATTAGATTTGCAGAGGCTTGAAAAATATGAGTCTTGTAAATTGTTGCAAAATTTAAAATCTCAAGCAAAAATAAAAGATTAATGATCACAATATGGATATGTGTTAACTTCGTAGGAATGAGTTGGAAACGTTCTAAACTCACTCTAACAAGTTCTATAATATAAACTGAATTTTTAGCAACATTTGATGCAGCTAAAGAAAATGTTTATATCGTAAGAATAAGGTGTGGTTCTAAGTGTTGGAAATAACATTGGCTTTTATTGTAAAACCAATGAAAAAACTTAGGTTATGGAACCTAAATCACATTATAGATCTAAACAATCACTCGAGTGTTTTTGTCTTATAAAAGAAAAAAACGTAAAAATTTGCAGAACATACATAATAAACAATGTAGCAGATACACAAATAAACTTCTGTCACTGGGAACGAATTGAGGTTACTCAGTATTGGATACGTGTAGATTGGACCTAGTGCAAGTGGGAGATGTTGGGGTATGTGCATTAAGCCAATTCTGTAAACGTTGTTTAACTATTATAAGTACATGCATGTTTCTTTCATAGTAGTATCAATGGATAATTATTATATTATTGTAAACATCCCTAGTCAGTGATTATTTTGGGAACAATAATATATTAAGACTAGTATGAGTCTTGATTGATAGTCATGTGATGATTATGCATATACAAATATAAATCAAGATCATGGGTATCTGTTGGGAACATATACTGGATAGACCCATTAAGAGAACACTAAATGGTTAATGTCATAAGTGATTCTCATAAAAGTTATATCATGTAGTCAGTTGACTTGAGATTACTAGAGACCCAAACATTAGGAGCACAATGATTTAACACAATCAAATTTTGTCTTTAACTGGATGATTATAAAGATTGTGATTGGTCATTGTTCGACTAATGTGTGGATGTTGTGTGATCAAGATGGGATTTATCCCAATCTTTTAGAGAGATGTACACTATCTATTAGGTTGTATCGATTTGTTGATCTTCATGTTACTTGGGTAGTCATAATGCCTTGCTAGACACCACTTATGACTTGTATACCAAAATGATTTTAGTACACTGCCAATGTTGTATGAACCTATTGGGTCACACACAAAGAGTGGATTTGCGCTATTTCATATTATCTAGGTTGATGGATTTTATTTTATAAAATTCATTTTAAAGATTATCATTAAACGTCCTAGTTTGACTATGATTCGAAACTCTCCAACATTTCTAGTGTGACTAGAAATTTTATCTCTTTGTAAATCCAAATTTGTGTAGGACTCTAATTGGAATTAAATTATTACTTTAATTCTTATTTATGTTTTAGTTAAATTACAACTCTTGTTGGATTAGTAATTGTAGATTATCTATATCTCTATCCTTTTTGGAGTTAGACTTTATCTAAGACTCTATTTGGAGTATAACTAGGAGATGAAATTCTTTTACAACTCGGCCTAGTGTATAATAAATAAGACATCAGGGTCATAGTTGTTTTAGAGATTTCTCGAGAGATATTTTCCTATAGAATTTTTGTGAGATTTTTTTCCTTAGGATTTACAGGGCTACCACTCTGGATCGTGATCGTTCATTCGTGTATGGATTTCTGATAGAGGACGTTACTCTCTAGTAGCGTCTTAAAGGAATTGATCAACACCAAACAAGGCAGACATGGAGTTGTTCTCGTTAAGGTATGGTTTTTCTCTCTTGATACATCATTTAATGGAATAAATATGATCTTCGTTCGAAGATGTTCCGAAAGGTTTCAAAAACTTATGCTACGCATGATCCCTGAAACATAACAGTCTCAACCCTAACTCATTTACCATTCGTCATGAAATAAATAATACAGATGAACTAAAATCAATCAAAGTATGCATCATATGATGAAAAATATAAGTTATACCTTCTATAAGATGTCACGTTGCCTAAAGGTCTGACTGGGCCACTATATATGCTCTCTCTTTTGGGGTCACTACTGCTACAAACTTTGTTGCATGCTAATGAGCCGCTAAAAAATGATCTTAATATGCCCTTTTTGTTTGCACTCAAAATATAGTCTCGGTCCCTACTACCCAGTTTGTCTGCATTGCCATTGTCGTGACCTTTGGCCCTCCTGTCCTAACCCTTGGCCTTGATGGCCACTACCAAGACCTCCAATCCTACTATCAATAGCCCTAAAATATTTCCCTAACTTAGAAGCCTGCGGTGCCTATAGAGGTCTGCCTGTGTAACTCTATGTCAAAGCGGGCGCGCCTGCATAAACTGGCTAGTATGCAACAGACCTTACACTTTGCTCTCTCCCGAACCTCTAATGGTTCCTCTTCCTCTTCTTATCTTTACCAGAACCCAATTTAGATTTCCACTTTGAACTCTGACTAATCAATGTCTTGGTGGGTCACAGGGCACTATCCATGGGGTGCATAATAAAATAGGCCTCTCAAGTCAAGCTGCACTCGTAAGCCTTATCAATGTTACTCGGCTCTATCGTAACAACTGTGCCCCTAATGGCGGGAAACAACCCCTTGCAGAAGAAGTGAACTTGATCCCTATTAGTGTCGACCACTCCATCAACAAACGTTATTAGTTGTTGGAATCTCCCTATATACCGAATCACAGACTCTTTCAGCATTTGTCGGATATGCATGAATTCCTACCTCTTGGCGATTCACTTAGGGTAGGAAGAATTTCTAGTTGAACAATCTCTTGAAATCCTTCAATGTCTGCAGCTCTCCTTAGGTGGCTAATAGGTTAATCCACTAAGTGTCTACATCTCATGAGTAGGAAAAAACTGCAAACCCAAGCCTCTTGCTATTTTCTAACCTCAAAAGTCTCTGGATCTTCTCGTGAATCCCAATGAATTTCTTTACCTTCGACAAATTAGAATCTCCAGTGAACTTCCCTAGTCTGTACCTCTTGTACTCCTAAGTTAATCTGGCCTTAGGAGTCAAATCGAAGCCAACATCTCTCTCAATTAGTGTCACAACTATTGATCTGCTATCTCTAGTACGATGGCGACTACTGCCATTTGTACCGTAGATTGTGAATGAGTCGCCTGAGGTGTGGTTGCACTCATTTACTATATGGAAGGCACTCTAAATATTGATGGTGATGGAAACTGTTCCTTGAGAATAGTTAAAATCTCATCAAGATGTATATCCTGTGAAACGACCCTTTATGTCAAGGACTGAAAGTCTGCTAAGTCAATAAGGCTTGGACCTGTATCCCAACTCTGACCACCGATGTCCCATTGATCGGCTATCGTAGTCTGCAAAGGTGATAACCAACTTCGATCAATTTTTGTAGCTACCGTTAATAGTATATAATACATATTAATCAATTAACATGTCAAATCCAAACGTATATTCCCCAACTTTCCTTTTTTGTTAACTAAAACTCTAAGTCATGATCATATGATTCCCATTTTCTAAATAGACTGCCACGGGGGCCAATTCGGGCCCACAACCTGGCCTACTAGCGTCAACTGTGTCCCACATGCTATCTCATCCACCATTTAATCATTTAAACAACAGTTTATAGTCTAAATAGTTAATGAACTCAAGTCATCTGTTAAGATCATTTGAAACCATAATAAATGATAATGGAAGTATTTTATCATGACAATCAAAATATAAACATTATAGTCATGTAATTAACTCTGATACCTAGTGTGGAAAACCCATAAATAATCAAGATATCAAAAATGTAAAGTCATGAAGTATCTCATAATCCCAAATTCCCAAATAAAAAACAAAGTATATATAATACAAATGTACAAGCCTTGCTCAATCTCTCTGAATCACAGGTATTTCGATAACTTGCCCTTGCCACGACTTGTACTAGGATATGCATTCAAGCCATCAAAAAAAGGCATATGACGAGTCCAGTGTAAGTATTCCCAAGAAAATTAAGTAAGCATTATGGAAAGTAAATACTGGAATTTAAATAAAACTATTAAATAAAAATAATTAAATAAATACAAGCAGCTTTAATCATCACATGGATAAATAATAGTGAAAGCTCAAAGTGGGTCCATAGAACCTAGGGTTAGACTAGCGCCATGCTTCGGACTCCCCACAAACTACTGCTGGCAAGTAGCACTCAAGCAAGCCCAGTATCTGGATCGGCTAGGTGGTCAGCGTGGAATGTACGACGCACCCATACGTGCCCCAATGCGACTCTCGGGTCGACCTATTCATCGAGACCCTTCGCACACGTGTTATGGCCTAATGGACATACTCACAGGAATGACACAGAGGGAGAACCTCAACGTTCATCCATTTAAATCAAACCATGAATAGAGTATTACAAGACATAATATTAATTCAAAAGCAAAAATAAGTACTACTCAAGAAATTTTAGTTGAGATACTACACACCTCAATCCGCACTCCGTGTCCCGATAAATAACCCCCGAGTCCGACTTCGTCTAATCCCATATATCCAAATTACTGCCTAAAATGACTTATTTCCATTTATAATTTATTTTTAGTCAATTGGATGTATTTTATGTTACTTAGCACAAATATTCTCAAATTTGCAATATCTAACGCACTAGGTTTGGGAATTAGCGCGCTAGATTGCTAAGTAGCTAAACGTTCTTTGTTAGGAAGAACATTAGCGTGCTATATTTTTCACTTAACACGCTAATCTTCATCTAGCGCACTAGATGACCTTATTAATGCGTTAATCGCATTCTGGACAATAGTTTAGCTGAAAAGTTTGGGTTCTAAAGTCCACCACCAACAATAATAACAACCACAACATAAACCACTAAACTTCATAGCACCTATAACCCATCAAAACAAATACTTAACAACTATTTAACAATCCGTATTGGATTCACACAAACACTTCAAAACTTATACCAAAAGATAAAGAAAGTTGAAGTAATTGTGAATCTCACCTTGCTTTGATGAATCAGCCACTCCAAGCTCCTCAAATGATCAATTTTAAACCTCCAAACCCCTTGTTTTTACTCTTCAATTTTTGGATTTTCAATAAGGAGAGAGAAAAGTGGTGGAAAATGAAATTCAATTTGACTTTTATACAAATTATGTGATCTCTCCTCACTTATGCATCACAATGCAATCTAATGCGCACTATTTGCTCCATTTCCAACCTCTAATGACACCAAATATAACGCTAATGGCACAGTTGCTTTTGTTCTTAACCCAAAAATTTGTATTTTGGCTGTTCTGACTCCAGATTTCGCATCCCAAACTGCGACATATGCATACTACCATGTCCCTAACCACTAAATATACATTACATTTTACTATTTAACCCATTTTATTCATTTTACGTTTGTATTATATACACTTTGTTTTTATTTTGGGGATTCGGGCCTGTGAGATACCTCAGGACTCTATACTTTTAATATTTTGATACATTGAGGTGCATTTTTAGTCTATGATGGTATATTGGTTTTCCACACTAGGTATCAGAGTTAAATGCATGATTATAATATTTTTTTTTGTTTTAGATTGTCATGATAAAAAGACTTCTGCAGTGATTTATTATGGTTTAAAATGATTTTAACAGATGACCTGAGTTCAGTAAAAAGATAAATAGTAACTTGTTGTTATTGATGGTAATAATGATTGAATAGTGGATGAAATAGCATGTGAGACACAGTTGGTGCTGGTAGGCCAGGTTGTCCCCCGTGGCGGTCCATTTAAAAAATGGGCCTTTATATAAGTTCAGCTATGTCCTATATTTAAATTTGCATTTTTAGTCGAGTTGTGGGTTATATATAGTTAAGGTATAAAGCTACGCTCGGATACCAACTGTGACGGCCCCAGACCCTACAAACTGGGCCTCGCCTGGCCTAAACCTACGTGGACCCCCTGTCAATTCTCACAGAGTCAATGCAAGCCTAGTCGGGCTCTTATCCAAGTTATTTAATCATTAGTTACATATTTGGTTTGTTAGTTAGTTTAACAAGTCTTAATATTTATACATCGAAATTTGAAGATACTTAAAGCAACTTAAATAAGTAAATGGTAGTCGGGACATGCCTAGGCATAGAAATCCTGCAAAAGTAGATCTCATGTACATATCTAGTGTCAAACACAAAGAAGAAGTGTAATATACATGTATGAAATATCTCACAACCCAAAATAAACCCCTATGTAACAAAAAACATAAGTATATATTATATGTACAGTCCAAAATATAAAAAATAAACATGTTATAGTAACAGAGAGGAGGTGCCTCGGAGGGAAGCTTAGAGGAAGACACCGATCATAAAAAAAGTCTATAAATCATGCTAGAAAGAAATTAAAAGTCTATAAATCATGCTAGAAAGAAATAAAGTGCTGAGAAAGAGCAGTAAAAGGCATGATAGACAGATTATAATGATCAAAGGTAGTGATTAAGTTAGACAGAAGAAAAAGATGGGGAGTAAGTGGTCTTGAAACTCTACACATATGCTCAAAGCCACTTAAAACATGCAAGTATCTAAAATTCATACGACAGGTCAAGCCACTTTGACCGCATCTAATATGTTCTGCACTATTACCTCACTTGAGACGCACCCCGAGAAAATTTCAAAGGAGCTGCAGACTTTATCGGATGCTCAACCATAATGAAACTCGAATACCAGAGAAGAGCCACGACGCATGGCGGATGCTTACTCATGGGATTCGGACCCGTCGGGAAGCCACCAGATCTAGTCGAATGCTTTACCCGCGAGTAGATATGACTAGACCTAACAACTTAGACCCTTGGTCATTAGATAAGGAAGTAGAGTCCAATAATAACAATCATTTTGTTAAATATTGTAAGGAAATGAAAAGAATTAATATTGAATGTCTTACTGGCTTAAGCACTTCAATACGCAAGATACTAAGCAAATTGCGGCTCCGACACACCTCAAAATACGTACTCAATATCCGACACTACTTTCCTAGGCTCTTGGTATTAATTTACAATGAATTAAATGTGTTTGAGCCTATTTGATATAATTTAAATTTTCAAATCCCAAGATAATTCAAAATATGGAATTTGTAGTGGTGACACATTTTCGAAGAAACTCTTGATGTAAAATTCCCCAAAAAATCACAAAACTCAATTTCCCACAAAGTTTTCTCATTGTTTCTATTTTTCCTAGCTTTTTCCTATTTTTCTTGAATTTTTTAAATTTTTATGTTATTTTTTATGATTTTGTTATTAATTAATATGCTAAAAAATATATTTTTGTTAAAATGGGGTTTTGGGCCCCTGATTTGTGTCTGGGGTAAACCATACTCGGTTCAGCCCTATTGGGTGGGCCTAAGCTTGGTTCAGCCTAACAGGCCAGGGGATCACATGACAAAGCGTGCGATCACCCCTACTGTCTTTCGTTTTCACGAAACAGAGAAGGGAAACCAACCAACATTTTTTTTCCTTTTAAATCAACTAAGTTCAACTTTATAAAATCAAACGACAAACAATAAATTAATCCAACCAACCATGAATCCATAAATACTAAAATTACATGATATTATGGGTACTTACTTGGCTTAATTATGATCTCCAAATGAAATTAATCTTTGTCCTTGATCAACACCATCTCTACACCTCTAACTTAAATAAACTTTACTCTTTATCTCTCTCTTTTATACCCTCTCACACATTCACTTTGGGATGCACACCATAACCTAAATGTATGGCCTTAAGAAAAAACTATAACTTGTGGTTCTTACTAAGCCACATCAATTATTTATTTTTTAGGGACTTAAATACATTGAATTAGAACAAAAACATTAAATTCAGTTACTTTAGTAATCGATATATTCTTTCCATTTAGCTTTGATATTTAATTTAATAAATTTTGTTAGCACTTAAATTTCATCTATCTCTTCGACCTACCCAACTTCGTGCACACATCTCGAGGACTATAACCACTCGTTAATTTGACAGTGTCAATAAAGTTGTGCATTTACACATATATAAATATAAAATATTCAAAGCATCAAACACAAGTAAAATTATTGAATTATTACCTCAGGGTCGACACTCGAGTTGTGACCGAGTCGCTACGTAGGATTAGCCGCCACGTCATGGTCCTATTATTAGATTTAGAAGGGCCATTATAGAATGGTCCTTCCTTCAATTAGTTTTAATGAAGATGATTTTCCTTATCTCTCTAATCAATGTCATCATGGAATATACATCTTCTCTAATTTTTTCTCTCTCAATTAATTGTGGCTTATATGGGCAAATTACCCCTTTGCGTTGTTTATGACAAGGCTATCCTCTATCTCCCTATCTCTTCTTGCTATGTACTGAATATTTTTGTTTCCCTTTTGAACAATATTGATTGTAACAACTCATTAGGGAGATTACAATGTTCTCGTGGAGGTTCTCAGGTGAATAATTTACTATTTATAGATGAAAGTTTACTCTTTTGCAAAGCAACTAGGGAACCCCATCGACATCTTCAGAAAATCTTTATTACTTATAAGAAGGCCTCTAGTAAGTAGACCATCTGCGGCAGCTCGATAAAAAATCTCTACCTTTGCAGCTATTAAAGATAAAGTTTGGAAGAGCATCCAAGGATATCATCATGAGATGTTCTCAGCAGGTGGTAAGGAAATCTTAATTAAGGCTGTTGTTCATGCAATTCCTATATATGTCATAAGTATGTTTAAGTTACCAAAAAAGTTGTGGGATGAACTTACAAAGTTGATGAGGGACTTCTGGTGGAGGTATAATGGTTCTCAAAAGAAATTGGCTTGGATTAAATAGGATAATCTATGTGTCCCAAAAAATATTAGAAAACTCGAGTTTAAAGATCTGAAGTATTTCAAAAAACCCTTCTTGCAAAACAAGCTTGGTGAATCTTTTCAAATTCGAGGAGTTTAATTTTTAGGGTTCTAAAATGAAAAAAAAAATACAAAAGTTTCAAGTTTTTAAAAGCCCAAGTGAAACAGAATGCATATTTCTATGGAGGAATGTTTTATGGGTAGAGATTTACATAAAAAGGACTCATTTGGAGAATGAGGAATGGTGAATAGATTAGAGTGTACCAAGATGACTGGATTCCTCAAAATTAAAGTTCAGAACGATTTCCCCTATAGTTTCTGCAATTCACAATGTATCTGACTTAATTTCTCCGAGTCGCATTTGGAGAGTTGATTTCCTGAACCAATGTTTCCTCACCCTTAATATTGAAGGCATTATATCCATCATGCTCCCTTTTTTACTAGGACGATTTTCAAGCATTGGAATTTGAGAAAAATGGATGTTATTTTGTGAAGAGTGGCTATCGAAAAGCAATCCAGTTGAAAAATACAAAAAGATCGACGTGTTCATCACCTTTTAATATATGGTGGGAGAAACTTAAGGCTCTTGATGTTACTCCTAAAGTTTAGATCTTTGCTTAGCGTGCATGTCAGAATCTACTACCCTCCAATCTTAACCTTAATCGAAAGAAGATCAAATAGAGCAATCTATGTAAAATTTATAGATTTGAGGTCGAATCGATCATGCATTCGCTATTCAGATGCAAAAAGAATCCTCAAATTTTGGAAATCTTGGATCTTGTGGGATTGTCTTCAACATTCTGTTGGTAATGACCTTCTCGACTTTACGATAAGTGTTTCTTATTCCCTACTGAAGGATCAGCTCCGCTTTGTTGTATCTGTTTTATGTTTTGTGTGGAATAAAAGAAATCGATTGATTTTTGAACCGCAACAGAGAATGCTAGATCTGCACGGGGACCAAATAAATGTATGGCTTGATGAGTATCAAAAGTGCAATTATTGAACAAACTCAAACACCAATAGTGGATCAATGATCAATAAAGATCAAACTGATCAATGTAACAGTACACATTGTACACGATGAAACAATGGAATACAGAAGAACTATAAATCTTTCTTATTCAATCTATCTCAAAATTACATTGTACATTGTTTATATACAAACTCATATGGTGTACATTGTACCCCCTAGTTATAACTGCCTAGAACAAACTAAGATAAACCTATAGTACATTACACCAGAGTATAAGATTCAATACATACACATCAGTTAACATAAACAGCTACATAAACAGCTCTGTTCCTACATGATATAACTCTACATCCCCCCCTCAAGATGGAAGTCTATGCCAATGACATAGACCCATCTTGGACAATAAATCAGAAAACAAAGGAGCTGGTAAAGATTTGGTAAACATGTCAGCCAACTGTAACCGAGTAGAAATATGTTGTGGAAGAACAAATCCAGGACTTGAGCGATGTCTAACCAAGTGACAATCAATTTCCAAATGCTTAAATACGTTCATGAAAAATAGGATTAGCGAGATAGATGTATTGCGAACTTGATTATCACACCAAAGAGGTATTGGAAGGGAAGTAGGAATATGTAAGTCCTTAAGGATATATGAAATCCACAATAACTCACTAACTGTGGAAGACAAACTGCGATATTCAGCTTCAGCAGAGGACTTGGACACAGTAGCTTGTTTCTTAGTTTTCCAAGAAACCAAAGAGGATCCCATGAACACACAATAGCCAGTGATAGCTTTCCGAGAAAGACGACAAGCAGCCCAATCTGAATCACAATAAGCAACAATAGAGAGATCCTGCTGAACAGGGAAGAACAGACCCTGGGAAGGAGTACCCTTAAGGTATCGTAAAACATGAAGTGCACCAGACCAATGTTGCTTTGTAGGGGCTTGAACATACTGAATTAATTGTTGTGTGGCATAAGTAATGTCCGGATGAATGAATCCCAGGTAAAGAAGACGACCAATGAGTCTTCTATATCTATCAACTTCAATTAACAAAGGTGAATCAGGATGAATAAACTTGTAGTCACGAGGGAGTGGAGTAGCAGCCGGTTTAGCCATGAGAAGACCAGCATCATTAAGTAGATCAAGAACATACTTGAGTTGATGAACATAAAGACCTGAAGAAGATCGAACCAATTCCAAACCCAAGAAATAACGAGCTTGACCAAGATCCTTAATGGTGAACAATGTATGTAAGAATGTCTTAACTTGATCAATTAACTCAAGTGAAGTACCAGTAAGAAGAACATCATCAACATAAGCCAAAGACACCAAAAATTGACCAGCAGTGTTGTAAGTAAACAAGCAGGGATCATGAGCAGATTGATTAAAACCAAAAGATTGAAGTTAAGTTGTAAGCTCATGATTCCATTGTCAAGAGGCCTGCTTTAAACCATACAGGGATCTTTGAAGGTTGCATACTTGATTAGGTGAAGCCAAATTATAACCATCAGGTGGCTTCATGTAAACATCTTCATCTATATAGCCATGTGAGAAGGCATTGTTAACATCCAATTGATGTAAGGGCCAATCTCGAGCAGCTGCTAAGGATAAAACAATTCTAACAGTGACATTCTTGGCAACTGGAGAGAAGGAATCTGTATAATCAACACCTTCAATTTGGTTAAAACTTTTTGCAACCAAACGAGCCTTACATCTATCCAAGGAACCATCAGGATGAAGTTTAACCTTGTAAACCCACTTAGAACCAATGGCTTTTTTACCAGGTGGTAGAGTAGTAAGACTCCAAGTACCATTAGTTTCCAAAGCCTGTAACTCATTCATTGCTTCAACCCAAACAGGATCATGCTGAGCTTGAATGTAACTAGTAGGCTCCTTTATATTTGAAACAGCAGCCAAGAAGCACTTGTAACTAGCAGTGATGTTTGGAGAATGAAGAAAAGGAAATGTAGGAGGGGTACCAGTAGATAGAGGAATTGTTGTATAAGGGAAAACAAATGCCTCTACATTGTTTAGAACAAAATCATTCATCCAAAGAGGCTTATGAACTGCACGAGTACTTTTCCTAGTAACTACAGCAGTAGGAGGGAGAACATCTTCATGTAAATCATCATTAGTATGAGGTACTAATGCATCATTAGTAGGTACAGAAGAGACAACTTCAGGGACATCAAAACGTGTTTCATTGATAGGTAAATCCTGAGAAGGAGGTACAGTAGCTGATGTAGGAGCAATAGGAGCTGGAATGTCTCTCAAGTAATCAGAATTATCTCCATAAGGAATAGGCGCAGGACACCTTGACATTGCAGTATCTTTATGAAAAGGAAACTATTTTTCAAAGAAAATCACATCTCTTGAAACAAAACATGTATGTGTGGCCATGTTATACAGTCTATAAGCCTTTTGTCCAGGAGAATAACCAATGAAGATACACTTAATAACTCGTGAATCCAACTTAGATTTGCTTGGTGAAACATTTGTAGCAAAACACAAACAACCAAAAGTCTTCAAAGAAGAATAATTTGGCATTCTTCCAAATAAAAGACAATAAGGAGACTTCCATTTCAGTAACTGAGAAGGTAATCTGTTAATGATGTATGTGGCGGTAAGAACAGCATCTCCCCATAATTTTGTAGACAAATTAGACTGAAAAATCAAGGCTCTTGTAACTTGCATTAAATGTCTATGCTTTCTTTCAACTACACCATTTTGCTGAGATGTATATGGTGTTGATCGTTGATGAACAATTCCCAAACCTGAGAACAAAGCATGACAATCTTTATTACAAAACTCGGTACCATTATCAGTCCTAATGGTTTGAACCGAGACCTTGAAATGAGTTTGAATGTAAACTATAAACTGTTTGATGATGTTGCCCGTCAAGGACTTATGTTTCATCGAAAACGTCCATGTGAATCGACTAAAATCATCCACAATAGTCAAAAAATAATGAGCTCCTTGAATGGAAGACTACTTATATGGTTCCCAGATATCCATATGTAACAACTGAAAAGGACAAGAAGTTTGAATAGAACTCACTGGAAAAACCATTCTGCATTGTTTGGACATCTGACAAACATCACAAGGTTCAGTATGTTTTACACTTGAATGACTGTTAAGTAACATATCAAGTTGTCTTGTTACATGAACAGAAAGGTGCCCCAATTGACGATGCCATGAAAAATTATCGGTAGCATTATTACAGTAGGCTAATGATAATTCTAAAGGAGACACAAATGAAGCAATGACATCTTTATGAAAAGAACTGGAATCCAGTATGTATAGTCCTCCAATCATCCTTCCCACAGCTAGAACTTGAGAACTCTCAATGTTCTGTATAGCACAAAACGATGGATAAAACTCGATTGTCAGTTTAGTAGATGAGAGTAACTTACTAACTGGAAAAATATTATAATTGAATGAGTTTATATGTAAACAGGAAGAAATAACTAAGTCTGAACTCAGCTTCACATCTCCAATGCAATTAACCTCTTTAGTATGTCCATCAGGTAAACAAACCATAACAGGTTTAGTTAAGACAGTGACATTAGCAAGTAAATCATAGCTAGTACACATATGATTTGTTGCTCCACTATCCACAATCCTAGCATCTGAATTAAAAGAGGAACAAGAACTGGAAAGTCTTTTATATGAGCTACCTGTAAAATCAGATATAGCTAAATTCACATATGTAGAAGCTCCTGCATCTGAAACAGACTTTCCTTTCATGAAATTCTCAATCCCCTACTGTATCATTGCTGCTATATTAGACTGAAAATCTTCAAATTGAGGTGATCCTGCATCTTGTATATCCAGAGGTGATTCCATCAAATTCATAAAAGTCTTTGAATTATTTGACATCCGCTTCTTGTCAAGGTCTTTTTTGTACCAATCTGGAAATCTATGAAGTTTGAAACAAGTTTCTTTTGTGTGTCTTTTTGCCTTACAATGATCACAAAACAGATCATCTTCATTGACAAATTTCCTTTGATTTCCTTTTCCAGCAAACCTATGAACATTTGCTGAACCAGATGAACCTGAATTTATCTTGGTAGTTTTCATCATCATGGCTGTATCTATCATAGGTGAATAGCTAACATGTACCTCCTTTTATTTTTCAACTCTAAGAACCATAGAGTAAGCTTTGTTTATACTTGGCAATGGATCTATCACCAATATTTGATTACGAATATGATCATACATATCATTCAAGCCCATCAAAAACCGCATCAGCCTATCATTAGACTCCAGAACAGCCATTGCTGCTGATGCTCCACATTCATACTCAGGTAAAGGAACTAAACAACTCAGTTCATCCCAAAGTTTTTTAAGTTTTGTATAGTACTATGCAAGTGATAGATCTCCTTGACTTATAGAAGCAATATCTCGTTTCAATTGGTACAAGAGAGGACCATTACATTCTCCGAACCTTTCTTTTAATTCATTCCATAGATCAAAAGAATAGGTTGTATAAAGGAAGGCTTCAACAATATCCTTTGAAATAGAATTCAAGATCCAAGAAGTGACCATATAATCCACCTTGATCCATCGATCAAGATTAGGATCGGTAGATTCTGGTTTTAAACATCTACCATCGAGGAAACCAATCTTTATTTTTGCACCTAACGCAATCATCATAGCTCGACTCCAAGACAAGTAATTTGAACTAGTAAGAGAATTGGAGACAAGTACCATACCAGGATGATCAGATCCTTGAAGAAGATAAGGACTCTCAACTCCAAGATCACCTGTTTCAGGAGCTCTCCCTGCTCCATTTCGAATTGAAGAACTTACAGAACCATGAACAGATGCCATGTTCAGACAGTCAATTCAACCAAAAAACAACACGAATCAAGAACCGTAGAACCTGCTCTGATACCATGAACAAACTCAAACACCAACAGTGGATCAATGATCAATAAAGATCAAACTGATCAATGTAACAATACACATTGTACACGACGAAACAATGAAATAAAAAAGAACTGTCAATCTTTCTTATTCAATCTATCTCAAAATTACATTGTACATTGTTTATATACAAACTCATATGGTGTACATTGTACCCCCTAGTTATAACTGCCTAGAACAAACTAAGATAAACCTGTAGTACATTCCACCAGAGTATAAGATTCAATACATACACATCAGTTAACATAAACAGCTACATAAACAGCTATGTTCCTACATGATATAACTCTACAATTATTCTCTTCAAGTTTTCCAACAACCCTCGGTGCCTTAAAGAGTGTGGCTTTTAATATCGAGAGGGAAACCAAAGTTTAATATCGAGGCCTTTATTATTGCAGATTGCCTGTACTTCGTTGTTGGAGGTGTTTTAAAAAGAAAATTTGGTGTAGTCATGGGAGTCTTTACCTAATGTTTAGAGGGTTCATGCTCAGCTGCAACAGTTGAGATGGTTGTTATGATGGTTGGGTGTTTTTAAACCCTAGATCTTGGTTACCAAATCGACTATGTCAAAACTGATGCAAAGAATGTTGTTGCTTTACATGAACAACACATGGGAAACAATGTGGGACCACTTATTTATGATATTTTGGGGTTATTAAAACCATTTTCCAAATATCAATTTAATCGCAACTCTAGGAGTGGTAATTTGGCAGCTCATCACTTAGCTTTCCTTGCGATGTATAAGAATGTATTTATTTTTATGAAAGATGCTATTCCTATAGTTATCTCTTCACTTGTACTCCATGACTCTAGTAATTGAATGAATTTGCCTATGTGGGCATAAAAAAATAATGTTAAGGCCACAATTGGTTTACTTACCTGTAACACTTCAAAATGCCACCAAAGTGACTCTAATATGGCGCATTTACTCCCCACAATATGCACCCAACACTAGTTCCATATGCCCTTAGTGTCAATTTACATTAATTAGGTCTGTTAGAGTCCCTATTTTCAAAATAATTTATTTAGTTTCATTTTCTTTCCATTTACCTCACACTTGTAAAATTTGAGGTTTTCTTCTAGTTGCGACCATATTGGCCACATCTCTGGTTGGACTATGTTGAGCAAGTCTCAACTTGATTACTTTTTTCAAATTTAGCCTTTATTATTTTTTTCTAGCCAATTTGATTAATTATTGATTTCTTATACATTTATATATAATACATATTATATATATAGATGAGTGGCCAGACCAGCCTAGCCCTACTAATTTATATTATGCGTGTTCATGCACATTTTTTTTTCTTTCTTTTGTCTTCTAATCCATCGTTATCCAAACTTTGAATAATCAATCCCCGATTAGCAATATCTTGGTGTATGATCTTAACATCCCTAACTTATATTCATAACTATTTAGAGTGAAAGAAATGTAAATATTAGAGGGGATTTCACTTTGATTTGGTAGGAACTATGGTTTAGATGCCATTACTTATTGGTTCTTTTCTTCTCCAAACTTTAGTTCTTTCTCTTGATACTCTTCTCCTCCAATCTCCTAGCTTTTCTTCTTTCCTTCCTTGGCTTTCTTTCCCCTCTCCACCATTCTCTCTCTTCTCAAAACAAAAAACTACAAAAGCCTCTCCACTACTCCTTTTTTATCAATTCACTTTATAACCCAAATAATACACCTCATACACACACATATGTGACTTTTATCAATTGAAGTGTCAAATACACATCTCAAGATCAATCTAAGGTGATGATATTATCTCAATTTATTTTATTTTATTTTTTATTTGCTAGACTTTGAATTTTGACGTCAATTTATTAAAACCTAAGTCATTACATAGTTTAAGCCGGACTAAACGCCTATTTAACTGATGTCTCATTGATATTTCCATTTACCCGCTTACCCATAGTGCACATGCATCTCGAGGTGAGCCTTACACACACTATTGACAATAAGATATTGTCGTGCAATATGAGTATATATATATATGTATAGTACACGTCGTCAAACAAATATTAAATATTTTATAATCATTACACTCTTCCCAAATAATAAGAATTTTGTCATCAAATTATATTTAACTTGGGCAAATTCTCACTAGAAATACAAAGCAAGCAAGGTTAGCTAACTAGTCCTTGCACAACTACTCACATGGACTCATCCGAATGTGATTAAGTGGACTCAAATATCTCTCTAATCTATGGGCCTAAGGTCATTTCAAAACAATTTACAATACTTATCAAGTTGTGGACTCAAAAAGAAATTCCCCAAGCCGTTCAATTCATCACCTTGAACCACGGTTTCATTAAGAACACATTAGCGAATTGTTCGAATTTCACCGTAAATCATAGGCTTAGTCAGGACATTTGACTGAAAATGCCATACTGTGGGATCATAAAGCGACTTAACTAATAATATGCATTGTGGACTTAACTAGGTCATTCGACTAAAAGTTTTATCTTTTTAATCCGAATTGTAGATTTTGGTAAGTCACTTTACTCACGGGTTCCTACTATGGAATCACAAATTCACATTACTAACATGAGTCATGGACTTCCAAGGTCGTTTAACTAACAATTTTTACTTACAACTGAACTGTGGACTTCGTCAAGTCACTTGACTAACAGTCACATATTGTGGACTCATAGGTCGCTCGACTGATAGTACGAACTGTGGGCTTGACTAGGTAGCTTAACTAATAGTTCACTGTAGTCGCGGAAGCAAGATCACTTGTGGTCAAATGTCCTCTCATGCGAGTACTTATAATATTCCCAATTTATCTATTAAACTAATGCTACATCTAAACATAAGCCTACCTACAGTATGGTCGCACATCTTTACCGGATCTGGCCCTGCAATAACGAGAACTCTCTCTCTCTCTCTCTCTCTCTCTGTCGTTCGCAGTTGAGCAACATTTTGTTGTGTAACCTTCAGCTACGAAAAACTCTATTTATAATGTCTCGATTGTCTGCAATGGTAACACAATCTACTGCCGCTACCTCCACTTTTGCTCTCGGTGCCTTGTGGCGATAGCTCCTATACCGACTTCATCATTCGAGGTGGTCAAATGATAGAACTCGGTATCAGAGTAAGTGGAACTGCTACATTAAGTACTGGTTGCACAAGCAGTTCCATCAACTCTATGCCTGGACTATCACGAAAATCACGATCCCAATTCTGGTTCCTCTTTCTTTTCTTATTCCATCTTAATCCTTACTCAAATTGTGGCTTGAACTGCAAGACATACCTTTCCTTAGGGCGAGTTCGAATATATGCCTCTTTAGTGAGACTGCGATCGTAGGCTCTTTGTAAAGTCACTGGCTTAGTATTTTCAACTGTACATCTCACACTTGGCAGTAAACCCTTGTAGAAGGAATGAACCTAATTTCTGTCAATATCTGCCACACCTCCAAAAAATTATAATGTGTTGATACCTACCCATGTACTGCATGGCTGACTCATCTCCCACCTGCTTGATGTTCATGAAATCCATTCAGTTAAAGATCATTATAGATGATGGATAATACTTCGCATTGAAGTGTTTCTTCAAGAAAATCCAAGCCTTGGTCTCTTCGTGTGTACCTATAAGATTGGTCCACATGTGTTGAAATCCCCTTGAAATAAAAATGTTGTTGACCCAGGTTTCCTGTTATTGTCGACCCTTGGAAGGCTATGTATCGTCTTTTGACTTTTGAGGAATCTCTATGCCTCAATTAAGACCGGCTCACCATGGAATCTCTTAGGTCTGAACTTCTCATACTTCCTAGTCAACTTAGCATCTGCTGTCATTTGAAAAAAAATGTCTATAGGGGATAATGCTACTACTGCTGGAAGTACGAAAACTACATCGGTAGCTTGTGTTGAGTGAACGTAGAAACTCTATGAGCGGCCCGAAGCAGGCGTACTAATATCCTGAGTCGGAGGCACTGCGAGTGTATGTGATAATGGTAATAATATTGTTAATATTCTAAGAATGGTCATGATTTCATCCAAATGACAATCTCGAGACTCAATTTTTCGTGTCCAAGTCTAAACCTTTGATGCGTTGCCATACTCATAAGTGTTTAATTAGACTTATATATAGGACTAGTTTAGTTAGATAACGGGCATAAATATCTCAAAATAAGCTCTAATAGATGGTGATTATGTGTTTTCAGGTCTACAAGGTTTAAAAAAGACAAAGAAGTGATTTCATGATGAAATAAGGAAAAAAAGCACAAAGTCACATGTAACGTCGTTGAATACACACTTGACGCCATGGAAAATGAATATAAGGCAAGGAGAAGGTATGGAGACCAAAGAAGAGATGCAATACACTTGATGTAGTGGTGATAGTGTGAGATGACACACATGACACTGGGCAAGTACACAGGGGACACCGAGTCCTCTATCAGGAGAAATTACACATAGAAGGTTGACGTTGTGGTGACACAGTGGCTTTACACAGGGAGCACAAATCACTTTCAAATAGCGCTGGGAAAGAAAAATAGAAAATTTCAAAATCCTAATTCATTTGGAATTGTTAATTAAGGTTTCTAATTGTATTCTTAGGAGTCATGAGTATAAAAAGGTATTAGAACATAGTAAACTCATAGTTTTAACACAATATCACCATAAGAGAACAATTATCATATATTAGCTTAGTTAAGAAGAGTTTGAAGGAAAAGACATTGAAGATTTTTATTTTGCAATTTAATCTTTGTTTCATTGATTCAATTAAAGGTAATATTTTGTTTAATCTCTCATTTCAATGATGAGTGAGTAATTTATTTATCTTAAGGATCAATGGATCCTATGGTATGAATACAATGCAAAAAGAAGTATGAATGGATTATAATTTTTAGAACTGCAATGGTTAGAATTTGTGTTGATTCTATGCGTAATGCTATGAACATCTTGATCGCATGTTTGTTGATTAGAGGTTTTAGGATATACCATGGCCATTGGAGCTTTTTAAGCCATATATGAATAATACAATCGAAAAATATATAACATCAATAGATAGTTGTTGATTAAGGAGGCATAGATAGTAAACTTAAGTAATTATAAGTCTAAAGACTTGGAACTTAATGCTATGTGAGACTTAAGTTATTCACACCGATAGGTGGCGTTCTAGTTTGCACATTAGGATCGTATTCACCACGAAAGTGGGTTGAAGTGAATAATGTGGAAATCTGTCTATTCTAATTAAGCATTGTACTCACATACTAAAGATGAAGGAAGTGTGAAATAGGAAGCATAGTAATTCATTGCCTAGGTGAAGTTGTGAATTAAGAGTTTTCTTAATATAAGAACATAAGCTAATTTATACCGTTTTATAGAATAGAGTAGTTTACTTTAAATCCGAACAAAATAGACATTCTTAAAAATAGTCAAGGTGATAAGGATTTGCGCCTTATGATATGGGAATCTACAAAACCAATAAGGGAAAGAAGAAGAAAAGAACTAATATGGCGAATGATATAGCGGGACAGAAGGATCAACCTGAGTGTGATCTAGTAGTGCAAGAAATTGTAAAAGGACAAAGATGTTTTTGACATTACTTCAAATCGGAAGTGTTAGAGACATAAAATGCAGTGATGAGGCTTCCAGCCAATACCACTAAATTTGAATTGACACTATCTTTCATCACCGTGGTGCAGAATAGCCTATTCAATGGGCTAGTAAATGAAGATCTAGTTGCACATGTGGAGAAATTTATTAAGAAGTGTGATACTATTCACATTATTGGAGTTATGAAGGAAATAATCAGGATGAGACTTTTCCTATTCTCATTAGGTGGGAAAGCCGAATTATGGATTCAAGGACGGAATTAGGGAGCATGACTTCATGGGAGGATATCAATGACAGATTCCTAGAAAAATTCTTTCCTTAGTGAAAGTCAAAAAAAGGAAATTGGAGATCAAACAATTCAATCAAGATGATATCGAGTCTTTAGTTGAGGCTTGGGAAAGATCAAAGAAAAGCTGAGAAGATGTCCAAGACATAGATATATGAAATGGGCACAACTGCAAATCTTCTACTATGGAATAAATCATAGCACAAGGACATTAGTGGATGCCATAACAGGTGGTTCTCTACTGACCAAATATGAAGACGGAGCATTAGATCTTTTAGATCTTATATCCCATAATTCTAACATATGAACTTGTTCCACGGTGAGAAAGCCAATAGGAGTGTATGAGATTGATTCACAAATAGTGACCATAGCATAACTATCTAACCTAAGTAGTCAGATGGAGATGGTACAAATGGGACAATCAATTCCACAAGTGCAAGAACTATAGCAACCCATTAATTACCTTGCAATGGTGGTTAATCCATTGGACATGTAACTAGGAATGAAGTTCGAAGATGTCAACTTCATGAATAATCATAATTATGAAAACATCTTCACATAGAGAGGAATGGATCCTCAAAGATATTATCAAAGATACAACAACCCAAACTTATCATATGGAAATCTTGATAATGCATTAATGCTACCTCTTGATTTTGATAAACAAGTCCAAAAAGGGAAGCTAGGTTAAAGTAAATAAATAACTTCATTCAATTCAATTAAGAAATTCTTGCAAGCCATTGATATCAACAATAGATAATGTCATGAGAGGCATGAGAAATAGATGAAAAATGTGAATCAAACTTTAAAACGAATAGATGATGAAAGAACACAATCCATTAAGAACTTGAAGAGACAAATTGGTCAGCTAGCCATTGCTTTGAATTCAAGGAAGGAAGGGTAATTTTCAAGCAACACAATAAAAAATCTCAAAGAGAATGTCGGTGCCATTCACATGATGAGCATTATAGTAAGTAATGAGCCAATGCAAGAGTAAGTGAAGTATAAGCCAAAAAAAGTCAAAACTTTAGCTATGAGAAAGTCAAGAAATTCCAAAGTTATGCCGGATAAGGGAACATAAATGAGACAAGATGAACTTGAAATGGTTCGAGCAACAAATGATCCAGGCCTTGAAGAATAACAAGAAGTGGAAGAAATAATAGAGAGTTAAGAAACAAAATGAAGGACCTTATGAAGAAGTACCAAAAGAAAATAACATCAAGATTGTTCCAAAAAAGCCAAAACCAAAAGTCAAGTTCATACCAAGACTTCAACAATCAAAACGAGAGATCCTGGAGATATATGCATACCATTAAGCATTGATGAGCACTAATTTAGAAACATCTTATGTAATATATTAGCTTCAGCCAATGTAATGCCTATGAAAGACATGTTACAAGCAGATTTAAAGATCAATTGCTTTAATACAATAAATTTGCAACTAGTTGATGGTAACTTGGTACCAACGATAGAGAAAATTTTGAATGTGCATGTGAAAGTGGGTAGATTCACATTAATAAATGGTTTCGAGATTAGGAATCATGATATGGATGATGATGTGTCTATGATACATGGGCAACCATTCTTGAACACTGATAGTGCAGTTTTTTCTTGCGAGGAAGAAAATGATCACATTGAGTATCGATGAGGATGAAGATAGCAAGAAGACTGTATTTGTTGAAAGGCAAGAAACACATCTAAACATGAGAGATATCATTATATTTGATTCACAAATGGAGTATCTCTTGATTAAGACTTAGATTAAACGAGAAAAAATGCATTGGGCTAAGGAAGTTAAACGAAGCGCTATTAGGAGGCAGTGTCAGACCTTTCATTATTATGACAACTGATTGCCTTAGATTACCTTAATCCCTTGATAATCTAGTTAGCCTAATCAATTCTTTTAACTTTGACCTCCAAATAATTTTTATTTCAATCCTTAATAAGGCTCTAAAATTAAATTTATATCCTCAATGAGAGTTAATTCATGATTTGTTTTATTATAGCAACTTTGAGTTTCATACATATCATTCTCCATATTTTGTAAAAAATTTAGCAGCACCTCCCCAAAAAGTGGCGTGTGGGAAAAGTTTTCACTCAATAAACATCAAAATTAGGGAGAGGCCTAAAAGGACTCCCAAATCCTCGCAGTTCACAATATATATCAAATTAAAATCTATAACTTAACTCAAAAGTCTCAATTTGATCATCAATCAATACCATTTATTTCATTAACTAATCAATTTAGTTCATTTGTTTTGGCCATTTTCATGACTATTTTTCACCAACCAAAAAGTTGTACCAAGGTCTGAGATTAAGTTCTATTCAAAATAGGATATATATGGTGCTAAAAAGTCTAAACTTAAATAATTTTGATAGCAAATGCGCATTTAAATAAATATGCAAAGTTGCAAAGTCACAACTGTTACAATTCGACAGTTTTGAACCATACTAACATGCCATATTCTACTATATTTTTAAATTACCAAATCAGTTCCATTTGTCACAACCTGTATTTTTTATCAAAGTAGATCATACTAGGACTTAAATTAACCTATTCACAAGTCAATCAAATTAATGCCTTAACATGCCTACTAAAAATAGTTAAAAAATAACTATGCAGTCCCAATTTTCGACCTCCTTTCTGACCTTCAAAACACTCTCAAACCTTCTCCAAATCAAAATCAAATTCTCACACATCATTATTGATATAGAAGGATTAGAACCCATAAAAACTCTCACATAAAGATGTCTATTTGATTGCTTAAAATCACACTTCAAATAAGCCAAAAACTAAGAATGCACAACTAATTTTGTTTTACACAAATGCTACCAATTCGACCCAAATTAGCCAATGAAACTTCATCCGATGGAAAAACTGATTTTAATGAACCAAGTTAGATGTATAAGCATCAGTTTTCATAAAAAATTCAATCCAATAACCTTCAATGTGTCCCTCAAAATCGACACCCAATAAAGCTTAAAACAAGACTATTATACCGTCAAATATGAATCAAAGCATACAAACTTCACTTTAAATTCCATAAATCTGATCGTAAATGACTTAAAATTGATTGAAATCTTCAAAGATCATCAAAATACAATAAAGATTATCAGAACCATTGATTTCCCATCATTCCTATCAAATTAAAACCTTCAAAGCTTCAAAGTTCAATACTCACACCCACTTCGCATTCACAGCTTCATGCCTTTTTCATCTTCTCTTTTCTAGTTATTACTAATGGAATTGGTGGACGAATTAAGAGAGAAGAAGAGACTAGGAGAGTGAGTAAAGAGAGAAGAAGAAAGAATAGTGAGAGAGTGAGAAAAGAACAAGCGAGGGGACTTGGGGAAATGCATGGAGAGAGAGAAAAAGAGAGATATCATTTAAAAGATCTCTTTCATCTAGTTCACACTTAAAAATTAGGTTTAAGCTTGCCAAAAGAACTTTTTGACCTCAATTTATCCCATTCTCTTCACTATTTAATTTCCCACCTTGGTCATTTTACCATTATAAATATCAATTGACCAAAATGTCATTGTGCTTATCTATTTTTCATTTACTCTTGTATGCATTTTTTAGTCTTTTACACTTTTTTTAATTTCCATATTTATCTCCTAATTTTAAACCTGAATTAAAACCTGAAAAATACCCCAATTTTTTCCAAAATTGAAGAAAATTCCTTAAGTGCTCTGAAACTCACCAACATCGCATATACACTTCAACTTGACCCTATTTTGCGTTGAATAGAGTATATTATACCAATTAGTCATGCGGTGGACAAAAATAATATTTAAACTTATGATCTTCTGTCTATAATGCGTGGGTCCCATTTCGGATACTTAAATCCCAAATTTAATCCAAAAATACATAATTAGTATCCTAATAAAGTTTATAAAATTCTCAATTTCACAGGCAGCCGAAGGGTTTTTAATTCAGTTATTTATTTTGTTTAGATAAAACAATCCAAATGTTTTATTAGTTTTCTAATTTTAAGAAGTCTTGTGCTAAATCTTTAGGAAAAGTTTATTTTCTAGGTGAATTTTCATCGAAATGGAGGTATATCAACATACTCAGGAAAAAGCCTAAGCGAGCAAAGTAGTTAGAGTGGTAAAGGTTAGATGAATGGACAAACCATGTGCAAGGTTTTATGAAATTTGTATGTGATATCTCACACTGTCCCCATGCCTTGTGTACATTTATGAAGTGTCGATATAATGCCAATAGGGAGTTAAGTAATAAATAAAATTTATGGAGAAAGGACCAGTTGATGTTGTGAATGCACAATCCCTTGAGCCAAAATAGGCTGCGCTAGGACATCGCTGACCTGTGAGCATAAAATACTAGTAATGGTCTAGATGATGTGCCCATATTGTGTGGCGCTGTGCCTTGTAAGGGATGGCATCGACGTTGAGGAAGAATTTTTAAAACCCTTTCCACCTAAAATTTACACACTTACATCTCATTCCAAATAACACTAACCAAGCATACATCCATCTAAAACCTTAGTGCAAGTGGTTTTTATTAAGATAAGAGTGTTCCTAGTGACTAAGAATGATGAGAAGTTACATTATGGATTTGCACAAAAAAGGAGAGCCAGGGCATTGATTTTGAGAAGAGGGTCAAGAGAGCAACAGGGTTATAGATAATGAGCAAAGTGAGAAGGTTTTGATTGATAAAGGCTTGGAGAAGTAATCCACACTGGAAAGTAATCCGACATTAAGGTAAGCTTTCAATTTTATTGGTTATGATAAGAATTGTTTATATGATAGATGAAATTGAATGAATTGTAGAAATCAAATTTTTGGATTGGATAGGAATTTGAAGTTATGTGGATTTATATTATAGATGAAATTGAATGAATTGTAGAAATTAAGTTTTTGGATAGGAATTTGAATTTGTGTGGATTTAAAGCATTAATGAGCTATTTGTGGATTAGTGTAAGTCCTTTCAAATTAATTTGGCATGTGAATGACCCTAGTGAATGAAAAGCTTGATTATAGATAATTTAAAGACCCATTGTTGAATTTTTGTGGTTGTGTGAGTTATTATGACAACAACAAGAACAAGGAGGCAAAAGAGTCAAGTTAATGAAGTTACGACTAATGAAAATGAGGCATCATCCTCAAGAGCTTAAAAAGAGGATGCCTCAAGGCCTTTCATGTTGAAGTTCTGCATTAGAAAGGAGGCCAAGAAGAGGTACGTGACCATAAAAAACAAGGAATCTATTTGTGAGAGAGGAACTAATCACCCAACAAAGTAAGATAAAAGGGTCAATAACTTCATTAGGCAATGGAGTTAGGAGCAATTCATGCAAGACTATAGAGAGAATAAGGCTTATGGAGTACGTGAGATTGTTTATAAGTTCTATGCCAAGGCTAAGTTCACAAAGAAAGGAGATCCAATTAAGGTGAGAGGAGTGATGGTACCATTTTATGAGCATTTCATAAATGATATCTATGGGTTAGAATATTTGAGTTTAAATGAAGAACCACAGACCTTCCCAAATGATTTATATGAGAGACCCTATAACCAATATCATTTTATAACTATATAGAGCATTAATTATTCAGGACAACAAGTTTGGATAATTAGAACTGAGAATGTGTCGAAACACATTAAGAAGGGGAGTGTAAGGAAAGTGTATAGAACGTAGCAATATTTTCTATTTGCTTCACTATACTTGACTACTTAGCAAGGTGAGATAAACAAACCCAAGGCGACTTATCTATATGAGATTATAAAGAATAGGAGTATAAATGTAGGGGAAATAATTTATAAGAACTTGAAGGAGTCAATAATGACTGAGAGAGACAACAAGTTGTTGTTTGCAATCCTCATAACATAAATATGCTTGAAGGCTGGAGTGAGATTAATATAAGACGAAAAATTTGATATAGAGTTCCAAGCAGTCAAAAATGAGGAGTTTATGTTAACTTTGAAATCACCCACTAAATATAAGGACTCTACAAATATGAGAGAGAGAGAAAGAGAGGGAGAAGGGATAAACTTGATGTTGAACTGTTAGCCAAGGAAGCCAAGGATCACGCAACAACAATAACAATAGCAACATAGTTGGCTCAAGAATTGAGGAATGAAGGATATGGAGAGGATGAGGATAACTAATAAGGATTTGCAGAGGGCTATGAGTGTGTACACCCATTGATAAAAGAGCAGGACTTGGATGGTCTAGAACTTCTTCCACCACCTCCACTACCACAGGCACCGATACCACCACCTGAAGGTTTTACTCCACAAAAGCATAGGCTGTGGATTTTAGATATGCGGAGACAATATAGTGAGGATAAGGTTCAATATCATGAAGCCTTGTTGAGACATGAGCAAGACAGGTAGAGAAGATTCAAGATCGACTGTATGGATAAAGAAATTTCATGTTATTTGCAGGTCGTCAAAAGGGCATAACTAGATATGTGAGGATTAGAAGGTTGAGACCTACTAATAGGTCGTCACATTTTCAGTGACATCGAACTACATGTTTGATCTTAACTTGGTGCATAAAGTAGAGTGGAGCGTCATTTGATGCCATCTTTTGTAGGAGCTGATGATGATGATACTGATGCATAGTCCAAGATTCTGGGTCCTAGGATTTCTCTAGATCTTAGGGGAGATGAGAGACACTTTAATACTGATTATTTTTAAATTTAGGATATTTTGCACTTTAGTAGTTGTTTAAATTTTATGCTTATGCATTTTTATGTTTAGTATTATGCTATTATCTAATTATATTATGTATTTTTGTATGTTTAGTGTTTTTATGTTTAAGGCATATTTTTAAACCTTAAGGACAAGGTTCGATTTAATTTTGGGGGCATCAACACTATAAGAAGTGGTAAGAAATAATGAAATAAGGATAAACACTACACTTATGATCGTAAAATTTTGTTTTTGAAGCAGTTAAAGAGGAAAGAATGGTAATTTATCTATTTCATTTACTTATTATTTAAATGTGTATATGTATTATATATTATGTTATCTATAGTAGTATAGTAATGAATATAATAATTTATTTGCAAAGTTCATGCCTTTAATTCAGGGTGAGTACGAAAACAAGTTTCTTGTTGATATGAAACTCAAGAGAATATTATCATTTTTGAAGAAAATAAGAATTGTAGCAAAAAATAATATAAATTCATGATTAGAAACTTAAAGTTAGAGAAGAACATGAACTTAATACAAAAGCAAGAAAGATACCAGAACACTTATTGTGAAAAAAGTCAGATGTTTAAGGAATTCTATGATAAGTATGAAATTTACTTGAGTATAACGTAAATGAACACTTAGTACTAAAATGGGAAGAGATAGGCTTGATGTTTAATGAAAAGTTAGAGTAAAAACTTGATTGATAAAGTGAAAGTGAGAAGTGTTAATAAGAGTTTTAAATAAAAACTGGAGAGTCCCACAAGTTCTACAGGAAAAGGCGCAGATAACTTGGTGGTTGAAAAAAGTGAGAAAAATGAAATTCAAAGGAAAAGGAGCACGAACCGTACAAGTAAAAAAAGGTAGGAGAAAAGATATATATATATATATATATATATATATATATATATTTATAAAAAGAAAGAACATTGGAAGTTTATTTCAAACTATTCAAATGAAAAGACTTAGCTCGAGTATTAATAGCTGAGTTAAGTTAAGTTTTCCTTCCAGCCAAACTAAGTCCTATAGACTTTTAAATTACTAAAGTCAACGAAAATAGTATGATCTGTACTTATTTGTGAATTCTTGAGCTCAATGAGAAAACAATAGATTGTACACTTGCTATTTGAGTGTTGAAGTAAAATAAACTAAGGAATAGTGATGGTTTTGGTTATAAACTACTTTTAAGTTTCGAAAGTGAATTTTATGTTATGTTAAATCTATGTTTTTTGAAAGTAATAGTTTTTGTAAAGAAAAACACTTGAGTTTATTATGAACTTGAATTTATTTGAATTAAAAAAACTCCATGAATTATGTAAAATGAGTAAGGACTATAAGTAGTAGTAGTAAGCATACTTAGTAGAATACACTTTTGCTCGAGACTTGCAAAATTTTAAGTTTGGGGGTATTGGATAAGTGTTTAATTAGACTTATATATAGAATAGTGTAGTTATATAATAGGTCTAAATATTGCATAATGAATTCTAATTGATTGTAATTATATGTTTTTGGGTCTACAAGGTATGAAAGAGATAAATGAGTGATTTCATGATGAAATGCGGAGAAAAATCACAAAATCACATGTGATGCCGTGGCATGCACACTTGATGCCATGGGAATTGAACACAAGGCATGAAAAAGGCATGAAGACCAAAAAAGATATGCAGTACACTTGACTCAGTTGCAGCGCTTTGGGATGACACATACAACATTAAGCAAGTATATTGGGGTGCCGAGTTCACCGTGAGGACAAATCACACATACAAGGTTGACATTGTGGTGGTGATGTGACTTTACACAGGGAGCGTGGATCACTTACAAAAAGTATCGGGAAAGTAAAATTAAAAGTTTTGGGATTCCAGTTCATTTTAAATTGTTGATTAGGGTTTCTAATTGCATTCTTATGAGTCTTAAGAGAATAAATAGGTATTAGAACGCGGTAAACTCATAGTTTTAACCTAATATCACCATAAGAGACCAATTATCATAGATTAGTATAGTTTTGAGTATTAAGAAGAGTTTGAAGGAAAAGACATTGAAGATTCCTATTTTGTAATTCAATCTTTCTTCATTAATTCAATTAAAAGTAATATTTAGTTTAATATCTAATTTCCATGATGTTTATTAATTGTATGATATTTATTTCAATAATGAGTGAGTAGTTTATATATCTTAAGAATTAATGGATCTTATGGTGTGAATATTATGCATTAAGAAGTATGAATGGATTATATTGTTGAGAAGGGCAATGGTTAGAATTTGTGTTGATTCTATGTGTAATGCTGTGAACATCTTGATCACATGTTTATCGATTAGAGGTTTAGGAGTTACCATGGCCATCGGAGCTTTTAAGACGAATATGAACAATACAATCGTAAAATACAACATCAATAGATAGTTATTGGTTAGGGAGGCACAGATAGTAAACTTAAGTGTTTATGAGTCTAAAGATTTAGAACTTAATGCTATGTGAGACTTATGTTATTCACACTGATAGGTAGAGTTCTAGTTTGCACATTAGGATCTTTTCACCATGACTGTGGGTTAAATTGAGTTATTAAGGAAATCTATTTATTCTAATTAGTCATTGCGTTCACATAATAAAGATGAAAGAAGTATGAGTGGGAAACATAGTAATTCATTAACTAGATGAAGTTGTGAACTAATAGTTTTCTCAATATAAGAATACAAGTTAATTTACATTATTTTATAGAATAGTAGTTTAGTTTAAATCCAAACAAAAAAGACCTTCTTAACAACATAGTTAATTTAACTAAGTGGTGTGTGTCTAAATACACCTTTGTTAATTACATTACTACTGCAATTGAACCATTATACTTGCGTTTAAGGTCACATAATGAGGACCTGTGGCTACACCCTTATCACCAGGCTTTGGCTGATTGGCCATTACAATCTTCAAATGTATATTACGAGTCTTGATGAGTTTCCTTAGCTACCTGTATATATATATATATATCTAATACATATTAGTAACATGTATAATTCTGGTTTTAACTTTCCCCAACTCATCTCACTTCCCGACTAAGATTATAAGTCAAGATCATAGGGTTCTACCCAAAGTTCATTAGTATTTTGACTTTAAAATTTGTTTTTGTATTTTATTTAAGTGTGGCTTATCTATAGTTAAGGTAGAAACCTTACGCTTTGATAGCAACTGCGACAGCCCCGGACCACACAAACTAGTCCCCACCCGACCTATACATACATGGACCCTCGATCAACCCTCGTGGAGCCAACATAAGCCTAGTTAGCTTCTTTATTAGTCAATAATTACACATGTTTTATAGTACATTTCAAGGGGATTTTAGATATAAAAGACTATATTACACGAGGTTTTCTCTTGTTATTGATATTTCAGCTTAATTAGAATATATGAAGAAATGGAGTAAACAACGAAGAATATGATAGATTTGATCAAGTGTAAAGAATGTGCAAAAAATAATCAGGAAATCAAGGAAGAATTGGAAATTAATGTCAGCGATTCCTAAGTGATTTTGCATTTGTATTAGGAATTGCTACTAAGATTGGTGGAACATTAAAACTATTTTTCGAGGATTTTCTCTACGATTCCACTTAAACCATGAATCATAGAGGAATTATTGGTTTCGATTTTGAGAACTTTAGATAACCACGAGATGTTTGAGTTAGTTTAGGAAGTGTACTATCTAGAATACTATATATACAATCCTACGGTTATGAAATCAATTGCCCTTGAGTACTTAGATAAATATTGCATTGCCGTAGGAGCCATTGTTTATTGTTTTAGTTTATTGCTTTATTTTTCATTGCTTTTGGAGACTATTTGAAGATTAAAAGTATTTGTTCCTGAGGTATTTATCTGTCTTTTATTTACTTTATTGCAATGTTATTTATGAATATGAACGAGTATTTCATCTATCTCAAAAAAGTTTGAACATGAACTACATCAATTTTGCAATGTAATTGTGATGAGATGATCTTATGCTTAGTGCAATAAACCAATCATATGCTTTGATTCGCTGATTTAATATTATCATGTGCATATTTTAATCATGAACTTTGTATTGCATGCATAGTCTAGAATGTGTATTATGATATTGGGACTCATTATCTAGTTAAAAGTAGTAAATAGGATTGTTGAAAGGTCTATTAGCATTTAGATGTCCTAGGTGAATTTGAGATTTAAGTCTAGTATTGAAGTGGCTTTCCGAAGGTATTAGATTTAGTAGTTCAAGTTTTTCACTAAGTGTAATGCAGTTTTATTGCCTAAAGTTAATTTATTTATGTATTCAAAGTGTTATCTCAATAAAATTAGAACGTGGTATTTTCACTGGTATAAGGAGAACCAATGGTGTGCTGAGGTCTGTTTACTTACTTATGATTAGAGTTTAATGATCTATCGTACTTTATAAACTGTGCTAATGACTATATGATTGAAGTAACATGTTTGGATGCAAAATGGATTGATGTTTTATTTTTTTGGATGTTTGTTTATATATTTATTTATTATTGAATAAAATTGATTTGAATATTGGTGAATTTTAATTGTGTTATTTCAGTTAATTATTAAATGAGATATTTAAGTTAGTTTAGTTAATTATTATAATATTATAGATTGAATTAGTGATTGTTAATTCCTATTTTAGTTAAATTAAAGCAAAAAATAAAATAATTAAAAAATATTGAAAGTCTTTTTCATAAAGAAGTTTGATAAGTATTTGTAGAGATGATCCTACTTATCACTACTGCAAATAATAAAGATATATGGGAAACTTATTGTACACACTCGCAATTTGTCAAATTTTGGCATCGTTGCTAAGGATTTTTTTTAATTTCTCAGAAGATTTAGACATTTTATAGTTTACCCACTTCGTTGTTCCAATTCTATGAGTTCTTTATATCCGTTTGATCATGAGGTAAATAGGACTTTCAATCGTACCCCAAGACAACAACAACAACAACGTAGAGAAAACCAAATTACCACAATGGACGCAAATAATAACCTTGATATTAATAATAATAATGATAATAGATAACTTAAATTTAGGCAATCCAATCAAAATATCACTGCTAATGAATCAATATGTATTGCCTATCTTGAGGGATTTCCTGAATTGAAATTAGATATGGATTCATTAATGCTCTACCTAATTTCTATGGTAAAGACATTGAAGTCCTTGAAAAGTCAATAAGTAAACATGTTTTATATTATAATTTAGTATGGTTTTAAATGAAAATAATGATATTAGACTGGGTATTCTCTTGTTTGTGTGATTTCAGGATTTAATTAGAAAAATGAAGAAATTAAAGAAAAAGAGGAAAAAGAGCTAAACAATCAACTGAAAAGAAGAGCAAGTGAATAGCCAGCCAATTAGGGTTTATAAAGGAATAACTGGAGCACATAGTGCTATTTTCAGTGATTAACTTAGAGATTTGCGAACAACATAGGATTCGTTGACAAATAGTTGAGGTCGATGATGAACATTTTTAGATTATTACTAAAAATCTGAGTTTATCTATGATTTGTATATCTTAGGAAACTATAAGCCCTCTTTTCTTTTAACAAGTTTTTAAGAGTCGTAAGTTAGTTTTTATTGAGCTTATGTTTGAAGCAATGTTAGAGCTTTGTTTATTTCAATTAAAGGTATTTTTATAATTATGTCTTTTAATTATATTATTGTGTCATTTATTTCTAGCCTGAATGAGTAGTTTATTAATCTAAACAAACCCTAGACATGTATATACTTTGGATTTCTATATAGTTATAACTAAAGAATCTTGCGCTTGATGCTTTAAATCTATTCATACACAATAATCACAATTTTAATAAGTTATTTTTGCATATTACAATTAATGAGGATTGACATTGTAAGCATAGTTGCAGATATGTATTATGATATTTGATTTTATGAAACTATGTCTATGATTATTGACAAAAATTGTAGAAGTAGTGATTAGAAATAATCTATAAGGCCAAATAACCCAAGTAGATGTTCTAAGTGATTGTATTCTTAGTTAATTATTAATTTTCATATTCTGATCAATATTCGATTTAGATTAGACATGATTTTCATTGAGTGTTAATGTTATCGTATTTCTATTTTATTACATTTTATCTAATAAGTAGATTTATAATGACAAGGATATTGCTATTTTCCATTGATATACGAATATCAATGATTTTCTAAAGGCTATCAACCTATTAGAATTATGATTTAATGATTCCAAGATTTCATGTGATATAATTATAAGTAGGTTACGATGTAATGTTATGTTCTAGTATTTGAATGCAATCGAAGTATATTACATTATTTTGGTGTGGATTTGTTTAGATATTTATATTATATTAAACTTGAATTTAGTTTCATTAAGTTTGAATTGAATTTTTTGAATTAGCTTAGTAAGTTTGGTTAATTAAGTTCGTAGTCATAGTTTATAGTTATTTATTATATCAATTCCCATTTAATTAGATTAAGTAAATTAAGAAAAAAACACATGAAAAAAACACTTTCCTTAGAGGTTTGCAAAATTCGTATGGAGACGATATCTCACTTACCATTACTACTGATAATAAGAAAATACGGGAAACTATTGGGCAAGCTCGACACGTGTCAACTTTCTGCACTGTTGCTGGGGATTTTTAAAATTTTTTTTAGGATTTTAGACGTCGTATGGTCTACACTTTTCATCATTCTAATTCTACATTATCCTTACATCTGTTTGACCCTGAAATAGATGGAACTTTTCATCGAAGTTTAAGACAACAAAAACTTGGGAAAAATTTACCTAATAGGAGGGAGGATAACAACAGTAATAATATTTAAAATTTCATTGATAATAATAATAATGCTAATAGAGTTATCAATAATAATAATAATAATGCTAATAGAGTTATCAATAATAATAATAATAATAATGCTAATAGAGTTATCAATAATAATAACTAAAATAATAAAGAATTTACTTTTAAACAAGCAAATCAAAATATTGCAACATATGAGCCTATGCGCATACATACCCCGATGAATTTCCTAAATTTGAACGTAGATCTAGATTTATTAGTGCCTTACTTAACTTCTATGATAAAAAATAAAAACCAATAGAAATTCATAAGAGAGTATCAAAATAAGGTTAATGGGATGAAATTAAAAGAACATACCCTAGAACAAGTCAAACTTAAATCTTTTCCTTTTGCATTGAAAGATGAAGCACAAAATTGGTTGTTCTACCTCCCCCAAGATTCAATAACTATATGGACTCAATTGTTAGAAGCTTTCTTAGATACATGTCTGCTAGAAAAGTTAGTTCGTATATCAAGCATATCAAAGTTTGCAAAGATGAAAGATAATGGAAATTTTAATTAATTCTGGGATAGATTCTAAAGACTAATTTATTCTTGCCCTGAACATGGTTATACCCAAAGACCTTTAATAGAATATTTTTTTAAAGGACTCAACCACTTTGAACAAAGATTATTAGACACAGTATGTGGTGGATGGTTTTTTGAAACAACGCTTACTTTAGCAAAAAAATAATTAATAAAATATTTAATCATTCTAAGCAATTCGGTGAAAAGATTAAATCCTCAAGAAAGAAACTTTATGACGTTAATAATAGAATAAATAACACGTCTGAAGATAAAATTGATGAATTATCTAATATGATTAAGCTAGTAACTAAATATATATCTAATCGAGTTAAAGCTTGTAGATTATATAATGAGGTTACATATCCTACGGATGCGTATCATACTCTACATGGAGAGAATACTTAAAAAGGTTAATGCAATGATGAACCAATATTACTGGTTCTCTAAGAAATTAATGTAATAATAATAGTTATTGTCCTGGAAGACAATACCCAAATCTTAGTTATGGTCCTCAAAATCAAAATTATAATACTTTTAGGCCAAGAACTTAGATGCCATCTGCACCTAATCAGGAACCTCAACAAAATGCTCAATCTACGAATCTAAATCTAGAGCAAGTCTTGCACAATTTTATGAACTAAAGTCATTAAAACTTTACATAGATTTCTCAAAATCAGATTAAGACTGATACTACTATTAATGAACTGAAAAATCAGTTAAGTCTAATGAATTTACTAATAAATAGGTTAAGTACTCAATAGAGTAATCAAGCTAAATCACCTACTAAAGTTGTTGCTGCTCCTACTAATCAAGCACAAGTCATTGTTTTATTCAATAATGAAAAAGACACACCTATAAGTGGAAAGATATTTAAACAACGTAATAAAAAATACATAAAACTATTGAATAAGAAGAAAAAAGAAGAAGAATAAGAAGAAGAAGAAGAAGAAGAAGAAAAAGAAGAAGAAGAAAAGAAGAAGAAAAGAAGAAGAAGAAGAAGAAATTAACGCTAATGTCATTCTTACTAGAGAATGGATGGCTGAATAATTGAAATATACCCATGGTATTTAGCCGGAGTTGAAACATATTAAAAATCTGTACAAAAGTTTAAAGTAATTCACAAGGATGAAAATGATGAGATTTTTGACAATTTGAATGAATATATGTATTCATATTCTACCGTTCCATAATGATTAGCTAATGTTAGGAATGAAGAAAACAATGAAGACACTCTTGAAGCATGTAGGAAAATAGAAATCAATAAACCAATGATGGAATCAATTATGCAATTTTCTAATTATGGTGAAGTTTTGAAAGACTTCTCTAAATCGAAGGGCAAATTTTTAAAAGAATCTAAAGAAAACTTAGGACAAAAGGTGTTTGCTTTAATTAAAAAGAAATTACCTGAG
This sequence comes from Stephania yunnanensis, assembly GCA_039657365.1. Lineage (NCBI taxonomy): Eukaryota > Viridiplantae > Streptophyta > Magnoliopsida > Ranunculales > Menispermaceae > Stephania > Stephania yunnanensis. The sequence continues at coordinate 43,502,675 of CM077586.1, read as the reverse complement.
AAATGTTCCGATCTAGGAATGTTTGGAATTCATAGTATATTAGGAACTTCTTTTATAGATTTTGCTATGTAGAATCTTGGAGCATCAATTACTATTATGTTACTTAAACTATATAAGTCATTGAAAATAGGTTCATTGACTAATATACTTATTAATCTGACCTTAACTTATAACACAGTTATTAAACCTTATGGTTTACTAAAAGATGTCTTAGTAAAGGTAAATGACTTTGTATTTCCAACTGACTTTTACGTTATGGGAGTGGGAGACTCAGTATAATCTAAATCTCCATTTATATTTTTTGGAAGATGATTTCTTAAACAACTAAAATAAAGTTAGACATTGATGGAACAATGTCTAAGAAATTTGAAAAAAAAATTAGTTTTTCATTTTAATGATGAAGATGTCTATGATAATTATGATGAATCTAATAATGAACAAACAAATGATAATGAATTTTTATAATTAAATCATCATAATTTAAAATTCGAAGTATATATTATTAATGTAGTAACAATGGAAGATGAAAATATTATGACAAATACTGAGTGAGTTGAAGATACTTCAAATGAAAAGATAATAACTCAAAAATGGAGGTTGAGCAACTGAACAATGTTATGAATGATCTTAAAATGGAGAAGTTTAAAGTTATGAAGAATAAGAAGAAGAAAAAAAGAATCTAGCTATTTTCAAGCTCGATGATCCAGGAGATATATGCATAAACAAAAAAATTAAATGGGCTTGGTATTTTAAATCTATTTGTGATACGAGTTCTAGAGCAAACTACATGCTAATTCACTTCTTTTTTCACACTGAACTGGAGTTGGATGTACTTACTTCTAAAAAAGTTCCTCTACCAAACGATTATTCAGGGAAATCAATAGGACATGCTACTAATGTACAAGTTCAAATTGACAAGTACATTATTCCCAAAGACTTTTTGGTTATGCTACACTTCATCAATAAAGATCCTCCATTAATCTTAGGATGACCCTTCTTAGCCACTTCGAAAGCTGTCATGGATACTCTAAAGAAGACAATCACTTTTAAGGTGTATGGTCGAGCAATCACTTTATGGAATGGCACTAGAGTGGAGAATCCTACATTTAAGTTTATAGAACCAATTTAGAACTGCGCGGTTCAATCGAGCTAACGATAGTAAACAAAAGTGCTCTATGGGAGGCAACCCATACTCTATTTTTACTTTCAGTTTTAGTATTAAGATTAGTTAGTTGTTTTTATTTTCTCTCAACTTTTGAATCTTATAATTGGATAATTTAAGAATTTAATTTCAGGATAATTTCATATAAGAGGGATTAATCGAGCCAATGTCTTTTCACATTATATTGTCTTTATGTGTTAGTTTTTTATGTAAGTCTGTTATTTATCGTAATGAAATTATTGTTTAGTACAAATCATGGTAAAATTCTTATAATCTCGAATAATTCTACCTTTATATTGGACATATATGTGATAAAAAAATATTGAAAAATCAATTAAATTGAAAAAAACACTAAAAATAAGCTTGCAATTTCCCAACGATTGCGGTTTGTACTGGAATTCAGTGTGAAAATCGATATCAATTTGCATAATTTTTAGTGCAATTACACATTAGCGATTTGTCGTCGATTTGCACTTATAACTAGGATTTGCTGAACTAGTCAGTGAGCCACTAAGGCTCATTTTTAGCAATTTTGGCAGCAATTATCTAGCAAATCCATTGAAACCCGGATTTGCTTATAATGAATATGCATTTTTAAAAACATAAACCCAAAATCACCACATTTACTCATATCACACTCACAAACCATTGCAACTTTTTGCCTCAAAGATCAAATTTTGACTAGATTCAACCTTTTTGCCCAAAAGACCAAATCTTGTCTAAATTCAACTTTTTGCCACATTTACTTACTTCATAGTTACACATTCAATCCAAGTTTTCGTAAAATTTGAGAGTGTAGAGCCAACTATGGCTTGAGCAAGGGGAATTCAATGTTGGAGCTTGGAAGAGTGTTGTAAATGTATTCTACAGTTCCAATCTTGAAAGATTCACTTTCAAGAAGGTAATCACTAAGAATCATAGCCTTTTGTTGGTTATATTTTTGATTTTTTGATTATTTTTTGGATTTTTATTTAGATTAGAGCCTAAATTTTGAAATTTTAATTCAAAATTGGTTTTTGATGTCAAATATTTTCAATTATAATGCTAGTATGAGAGTGGTGTGATAATTCGTTTATTTATATTGACTTTTCAAACTATTTTTAGTTTATGGTGAATGGATTGAATTTTATACACAAATTAATTTGAGACTAAGTTTCAAATGAGTTTGGGGGTTTTGTGTTTGTCTATCGCATGGCTAAAATTACTTACAAATGATTGTTTTTATTAATGAATTTCATATTACTTTCAAACTCTTAGTTTATAAATGACGTTTTCCAATGAACTTCCCCTTATTAGATAAATAGGTTGAGTTTTACCGAATACTTTCTGACAATTTGGTTTTAAATGGTATTATAGGCTTATTCTTTTACTTTTATCTATTGAAATGGTCGAAAGTGGAAGGGTTAGAAGTTTGAGAGAAGAGAAAGGAAAATGAAAGTTAGTATAGAAACCTAAGGATGAATCAAAGTTTCCTCCACTTAGACTAATAAGAATTTCTTTCAATACACTTAGGATTAGACCATAAAGAGAGCCTACTCCAATTTTTTGTTTGGCTATGATTCTGAGGAAGAATACGAGGATGAGAAGGAGGGAGCAAATAAAAAATACCAAGGGAGTGAATAAGTATTTACTTAGGGAGGGAAATTTGTCTATGCTAAGGCATTTGCCAATATTAAGAAAGATATAGAAAGAGGAAGGAAGTTGATCCCAAGGAAGGGATTGAATGTGAAGAATGAGTTAAAATATAGGCTTAAGATCTTTAATATCATTGATGCAAGAAACTGGGGATTATTTACTAGGGACTATAACCATTTAGACCTTGAGAATGTTCCCAGTGATAAGGGATGTGCCATTTTAATGAGAGAGTTTTAAGTGAATGCTTATGAAGTGACAACAAGGCAGATTCATGAGTTAGAGGAAGAACAATGAATAATTCTACTGTGAGAATAAAATGATACTTTGGTTTATTAGAAGTTCACTAAAAAAGAAAAAGATGAATACCCAAAGCCTGAATATTTGATTAAGTTTCATTAACCTATTGAGGAAATTAGGGGAGGATTAGTTGCAATCGATATTGATGGATTCATTTTAGACTTGGAAGGGTACCGAAGCATATTACTACTAAATTTTCTAGGAAGATCATGAAAGCCTGGTGTTATTTCATCAACGCCTACTTACAACTAATTCTGCAATAGTATGAGATCATGAACTATAAAGCCATTTTGCTTTACTACATTCTGAAGGGATTGGAATATTTAGCTGGCAGCAAGATTATCTATGAATTGATAAGGAGTGCCATTATAATGAAGAAAAATGACGAATTACTATTTCCTTGGATGATTACACCTTTTTGTAGAGAAAATCGAGTAAACATAGAAGGACTTGAGATGGATGTTTTACTCGAGAAGACTACCATGGAAGCAGTAATATAGAGTTATGGAAAATTGATGGATATGAAGACTATGAAGAGAAAAGGGAGAAGGCTAAGATAGCCAGTAGAGAGACGGAGCAAAAAAGAAAGATTTGAGATAACAAGAGAAGAGTTTTATAAGAAATGTCGAGAGAAAGAAATGATCTGAATATAGAGCTACCTGCTATTGACTATGATTGAATTTACATGGAGGAGTTAGAGTAGGCCTTTACGAGTTCAATTTTGCTAAATCAAGTGAGAATTCAAATGAATCAAGAACTGGTAATTGAGAACCAGAGGGTCTTAGCAAAGAGCATTCACATGACGGAGAGGACGATGTCAAGAATACATAGACAATAAGAAGTGAAGAGGCTCTTGTACCATCTACATAAATGAGGCTGCCGTAATGGTATTTTTGATGACCAACTACCTTCAGATTAGGACTACAACTTCTATGATCCCTCTGCGAGTTACCATTTTGAGAGGATTGTTCCAGTGGAGGATGATGAGGCTTCAGGATAAGGAAATTAATTGTTTTACTCTATCTCCTTTGTCTCTTAGAGATAATGTGTAAGATCTTACATGTAACTCTGGTGATGATACTATGTGATATGTGCTACTAATCTATTGTCTTTGATACTGTTTCCGGTGATGTGATCTCATGTGATATATTTGATACGGTGCTGCGGTGATAAATCTGATGGTGATATTACATTTGATACTCATTGGTGATGATTATTCATATTTTTAATGAACTCTATTTGATGAAGATTTCTATACTGACTTTATACATTGATTATCCAATTTATGATTATATTAATTTTTTATACTTCACTAAATATTTTTGTTTTATTGGAAGCCCAACTTAAGTTTTCAACCTTAAGGAAAAGGTTTGGAATGAGTTTGGGGGTATTTTAGATGAAACTTGAAAAGCAAAACAAAGAAGGCAAGGAAAGAAAAGAAAGGTAGAAGATAAGTTCAAGAATCGATAAAAAATTCAAACTTTTGATTCGATATTCAAATGAGTTGATGAAATCTTTCAGAATTTCTTTTGAATTCAAGGAAGTATGAATTTCATTTTTCTTTATTTTTAGTTAGGAAAAGAATGAAAATAAATATGTAATAGATTTTAAATGAAAGTGATATTTTTATCATCCAAGTGAATTTTATGATAGAAGGAATCAATTTTTATACCATGTTGATTAACTTTACTAGTTGATGTATGTACTGGATTGATTGCATTATGTTAGTCATGAGAATGGATAAAAGATCGAAATAATAATGGAAGATGAAATCTTGTTCATATAGTATATATAGAAATTTATTATGATTTAGTATTTTTATAGTATCTATAGAAATCTATTATGCCACAATTGAAAGAAGAAATAGGTTAGAAACCAATGAATTTGTATAAGTTAGAAAGAATATTTTTTCCAAATTTAATAGACAGTGAGAACTGCAAACAAGAGTTACAAACATATAAAGTGTACTATAGATTCCATAAAAATGGAGCAGGGACTCAAAATTCAAATGAAAAAATATATAAAATAATAAATAATGAATTATAATGATGAAGTATTAAAAAATGCGAGATGAAAATGGTAGATGTTCTTAAACTCTTCAAAGAAAAGACTTGGCTCGAGTACTTGAAGTTAGGGTTGAGTGCAGTATGTCTTAATCTAACACGTTTTAAGCTATATATTCATCGATATCTTGGCAAAATTCTTATTGATTTTTATTGTGGTGTTATTCTAAAGTATTTTCTTAAATTAAGATTAATCAAGTATTTTTTGTGTTTTGAGATTCTACACTAGTCATTGTAAGCTTGATGCTAGTCGGTGGAGATTGAGAAAACTTATATTGTGTATTGGCCTTGGTATTGATTGAACTTTAAGTCCTAAAGAGTATTACATTGGTTTGTTGATTTTTCATTAAAGGATGGTTTATTTTTCTCTAAAATAATTCTATTCTATCATAACTTCTATTTACTAGTAGGTAATATGTTTATATTTGAAGATCATTTCTATTTGAAACTTCTATTGTTTAAAGTTATGATAATTAGATTGAAATCATGATATAAAAAATGAAAAGAAAATATGATTAAGAGTATTCCTTTGCTCAGGATAGCAAAGTGATGAGTTTGGAGGTGTTCGACAAATCTATAATTATACATGTTTTATAGTATAATTTATGATGATTTTAGATGAAAAAAGATGATATTACCTTGGTTATTCTCTTGTTTTTTGTGATTTTAGAACTTATTTGGAAAATGAATAAAATGAAAAAATTGGAAGAAGAGGAAAATAGTAAACAAAAGAGAAGCGCCAGTTATTAGCCAGCGAATTAGGATTTACAAAAGAATCGTTGGATGAATTGGTGGGGGCACAAAGAGCTAGTTTCAATGATTAACTAAGTGATTTATGAACAACATAAGATTCGCTGACAAATCATAGAGGTCGATGACGAGTTTTTTAGATTATTACGAAGAATTTGAGTTTATATATGATTTATATAGCTTAGGAAACTATAAATAGGACCTTCGGGCTTCAAAATAGAGAGCCCTCTTTTCTCTTAACTAGTTAGTGAAAGCCGTAAGTTATTTTTTATTTAGTTTATGTTTGAAGCAACATCGAAATTTGTTTATTTAAATAAGAGGTATTTATTTAATTATATCTTTCAATTATATTATTGTGTTATTTATTTCCAGCATGAGTGAGTAGTTTATTAATCTAAACAAGCACTATACATGTATATACTCTAGATTAGTATATAGTTATAATTAAGGAATCATGTACTTAATGTTTTAAATCTATTCATACACAACAATCATAAATTTAGTAAGTTGTTTTTGCATATTACAATTAATGAGGATTGATATTGTACGCATAGTTGCAAATATATATTGTGATATTCGATATTCTGAATCTATGTCTATGATTATTGACAATAATTATAAAAGTAGTAACTACGATTAATCTATAGGACCAAATTATCTAAGTAAATGTTCTAGGAGATTGTGTTCTAAGTTAATTATTGATTGGCATATTTTAATGAATATTTGGTTCAAATTAGACATGATTTTCATTTAGTGTTAATGCTATATTGCATTTTACCCAAAAGTAGATTTATAATGATAAGGATATGACTATTTTTCATTGAATATAGGAAAATCGATGGTTTTCTAATGGCTAATAACCTATTATGAATTAGGATTTAATGATTCCAAGATTCCATGTGATATAGTTATAACTAGGTTACGAGGTAATTTTATGTTCTAGTGTTTGAATGCAATCCAAGTATATTACATTGTTTAGTAGGGGTTTGGTTAGATATTATTATTATATTGAATTTGAATTTCTTCTAATTAAGTTTGCATTAAATTGTTTGAATTAGTTTAGTTAGTTTGGTTAATTAAGTTAGTAGTTATAGTCTTTAGTTATTTACTATTTCAATTCCCATTTAATTAGATTAACTATTAAGTAAAATAAAATAAAAAAAACTTTTTCCTTAGAAGTTTGCAAAATCCCTATGGAGATGACATCCCACTTACAACTATTACTAGTAATAGGAAAATACATGAAACTTTTCTGCATGCTCGACACACGTTAACCATAAAAAATTTATAAGAAAATAACAACACAAAGTCAATGGGATGAAACTTAAAAACTGCACGTTCGAACAAGTCAAGCTTAAAGATTTCCCATTTTTATTGAAAGATCAAGCAGAAGATTGGATGTTTTATCTTCCTCAAGATTTGATAACCACATGAGCTTAAATGTTAGAAGCTTTCCTAGATCAATATATACCTGCAAGAAAAATTAGTACTTATAGAAGAAAAATCACAGTTGTAAAAATGAAAGATGATGAAAATTTTAATCAATTTAGGGATAGATTTCGAAAATTAATTTAGTCTTGTCCATAACATGGATACACCCTAAGAGCTTTATTAGAATACTTCTATGAAAAACTTAATCATTTTAAACAAATACTATTAGATACCGTATACGGTGGTTCATCATTCGCTGTTACACCAATTTTGGCAAAAGAAGTTATTAATATGATGGACAAACAGTCGAAACAATATGGTGAAAAGACAGATACATCAAGAAAGAAGTCTTAAGAAATTAATAATAAAACAAGTAATAAATTTGAGGTTGATGAATTATCTAGCATGGTTAAACTACTACTAAAAGATAGATCAAATCAAGTGAAACCATAAGGATTTTGTAATGAAGTTATACATCCTACGGATGCATGTCTTATTTTACAAAAAGATAATAATGAAGAATTCAGCGAGGTTATGAACCAAAATTCTAGTCCTCCTAGAAACCAATATAACAACAACAATTATTACATTGGAAAAAAATTCAAATCTTAGCTACAGTCTACAAAATCAAGATTACACAATTTATAGACCGAGAGCACCATTACAATCTACACCAATGCAACAACCTCAACAAATTATTCAACCTACGCAACCAAATTTAGAACAAATATTACATAACTTTATGACCCTAAGTCATCAAAAATTTACACAAATTTCTCAAAAATCAAATCGAAATGTATACATCTATTAATGAGCTAAAAAATAATTAAATTAAATGACTCTACAAATCAACAAGTTAAGTAATCAAACTTAAGTATCTACTCAAACTACAAACACTACTAATCAAGCACAAAAGTTAACTCTTTATTTAGTGATAATGAAAAAGAAACGCACACACAAGAATAGATACAAAAAGAGGCATAAAGAAAAATAAAGTACATAAGACAATAGAACAAAAAGAAGAAGAGATGATGACATATGTCATTCCTACTAGGGAATGGATGGTCGAACAACTAAAATACACACTTTTCTCGAAAGGCTATATCGATGGTATTTAGCCATAGTAGAAGCCCATAAAGAATCTTTACAAAATTTTGAATCAGTTAATTAAGACAAATTAGATTATAATATTTTATGAATCGAATGAAGATATACATTTTACTTCTACCATTTCACAATGATTAACAAATGTTAGGAATGAAAGAACTAATGAAAAATAACTGAATCGTTTAATAAAATAGAAATTAATGATATTTTAATTGAATCAAATTGTGTTGAAGTTACCAAAGAATTATATGAGTGCAAAGAAATTTTTTTAAAAGAATCTAACGAGAATTTAGAACAAAAGATGTCATCAATGAATAAGAGAATGCCTAAAAAACTTTTTCATACATGAATGTTAGTCATACACATAACAATAGGAGATTTTTCTATTAAACTTGGTATGTGTGATCTTGGAGCATCAATCAAGGTTATGTCACTTAAATTTTATGAATTACTAAAAATATGATAGTTTAATAATACGCCTATTAATCATACTTTAGCAAACAATATCATCGGTAAACAATATGGATTATTAGAGTATATTTTAGTACAAGTACATGATTTAGTATTTCCGGCTAACTTTTATTTCATGGAAATAGAAGATTCATTGTCACCTAATCCTTTACCTATACTATTAGGTAGACCTTTTCTTAAAACGGATGGAACTAAGTTAGATATTTCTAAAGGAACAATATCTTTGGAATTTGAAGATAAGATTGTTAAATTCAAAATTAATAACGAACACATCTATGAAGAATATGAATTATTCGATAATGAAGTTGATGTTAATGATTTTCTAGACTTCAACTATTATAATAACTTTAATATTGAAATTTATGCAATTAATGTTATGACAATGGAAAATGCAAAAGATATTTCAAAGAAAGAACAAGTAGAAGACACTTCAAAATAAAAGAAAGTAACTCAAGAATGGAGAGTTAAGGATCCTAGAGGCATACACTTGCACATCAAAATCAAATGGGTTTGGTACTTTAGAGCTCAGTGTGATACGAGCTATAATGCAAATCTCATGCCCATACATTTCTTTCTACATACTCAATTGGAGTTGAATTCACTTGCTTTTGAATGATTTTCTTTACTGGATGGTCCTTCAGTTCAACCAATATGAGTGGTTATAGATGTGCTTGTTTAAGTGAACAACTACACCATACCCACACACTTTTTAGTCATGCCACATTTTATTAATGAAGATCATATTTCAATCTTAGGACGACCATTCTTAGCTACTATTCACGCTGTCATAGATATTATGAATAAAATAATTACTTTGACGATTAACGATCGAGCACTTACTTTTTAGAATGACACTAGAGTGGATAATCTTAAATTCAAGTTTAGAGACCCAAACTAATTATATAAGGGTTCACTCAAGCCAACAATAGTAAACAAAAGCACTCTCTAGGTGGAAGCTCATATTCTGTGTTTATTTAATTTTATTGAGAATTTAGTTTAGTTTAGTATATTATTTTTTTATTCTCTTACTTTTTGACTCTTGTATTGGAAATATTTTTAAAATTAAAACTCCAAGGTAATTTTAATTAAGGGGAAGCGATCGAGTTGTTTTTGCTTATATAACATTTATGCAAGTTGCATTATTCACTTGTTTGTTTGTTTATGTATTTATTTACTAAAATTATTTAGTTAGTTACATATCCTAATCAAGTTTTTGAGATTTTAGTCAATTCTACCTTAATATAAGTTTTTATGAATGATATATAAATTAATTATGTAATAAATTAAAAAATAGTAACTTAGACCTGGCGATTCCCCAACGAGTCAAAGTTACATTAGGAATAGTTGGAAAAATTATTGACAATAACTAGCAAATTAAGTGAAAATTTGAGTTTGGTGAATCCTTAGCGATTTGCCATTTTAGAGAAATCGTTGCCTAGATTGTGGGTCGCTACACCTCACAATCCACCAATTCACCTAACAACTTCCTCACGATCCCACTTAATATAGGAATCGATGGGCACAATTTTTTATCTTTAAGATAAAAACTCCAAATCGCCTCAAACACAAACAAACTATTGCATCCCTTGATACAAATTTCAATTTCTTGTCTAGATTTAACCCTTCTAAGCTCAATCTTAGTATATTTAAGTGATTATCATCTCAACCTCATTCCATTTAACCCAAAATCTTTGAATTTAAGAGTGTTAAGCCAAACTAGGGTTTTAGAGATATAAGGATAGAGCTTGAAAAAATGGTCTAGAAGAGTTCAAGAGCTTAAATCTTGAGAGAATCACTCTCAAGAAGGTAATTACATTAACTGTAGCTCTTTACTTTAAAAAAATTTCAATTTGAAGGATTTTGACAAATTTGTTTTAAAAATATTTCAAAATTATTTATTGGAATTTATTATATTACTTTGAACAAATAATTTCATTGATTTCAATAGATTAGGCACTGCGATTAAACTGATTGTTGGTTTTCAAATTTTACAATTTTAAGATTTTGGTATATTTAAACGTATTTGCAAATATTTTGAAAATCAAGTTTAAAATGAGTTTGGGGTTTCGTTTTGATTTTGTTTTAATTTGTTTTAATTTGTTTTCAAAAAGATTAGCATTTATCACACAATTGCTTCACAAGATTTACAAAACCAATTTATAATTTATAATTGAGTTAACACTTCGACCCCAATTTTATTTGAAGTTTCCAATGAATTTTTAAGCTAGCTTTCTAAATGATTTTTTCCTTTAAAATAAAATCTAGAATTTTACCATATTATTTCCAACAAACATTGTTATTATGATCTACAGGTTTATTTGTTATTTGGACTTATGAGTTTTTTATTTAAGACAATGGTTGGAGGTGGTAAAGGTAGAAGTTCAAGATAGGAGAAAGGGAATTCACCTTAAGTAGAAAAACCCAAACAAAAATCCAAAGTTCCTCCCACACCTATTAGGCCAATGAGGATTTTGATAAATAACCCCCGAACTAAAACACGAAGAGAACCTTCTCCCTCACTAGATTTTACCGATGAGTCAGAGAGAGAGTAAGAAATTAAGGAGACGCCAAGCATTCTTTTTTCATCGCATAACCTTATCAATGCCAGAGCTCTTGCTAAGATGAATAGCAATATAAGTAAGAATATGAAGATTATACAGAAGAGGGGTTTCAATATTAATAATGAGATTAAGTATGAGCCTAGGATTTTGAAGTTAATAAGGGAATGGAATTGGGGATTGTTGACTAGGGACTATTATGTCGCCAATGACGCGAGGTCCTCAGTAGAGATGGGTTGCAAAGTCTTGGTATAAGAATTTTACGCAACTGGGCATGTAGATGGTGATAAGACGGTATCCATGATCCAAGGAAGACCAGTAGACTACTCACGTGAAAGAATAAATCGATACTATGGTTTACCAATATTTCATAGGAGACAAAAGAACGAGTACCTAAAACTAGAGAATGTGTTAGACAAGAGTTTCTCCACGAAAGCACTAGAAATGGTTCAAAAGCTATTCCGGGGGTAGAACTTGTTTTGATAAGGATGGGTACCTGAAACATATTCAAACCAAAAATTGTAGAAAAACCACAAAATCATGGATCATTTTTTATTAATGTGAGCCTACAACCGAGTTTGCAACAATACAAGATTGTGAACTACAAGGCGACACTTTTTTAGTATATTGTCTAAGGCATAGGGTATATCAATGTTAAAAACATTATCTATGATTCAATTACAATGCCATGACCACAAAAAATGAAGGGTTTCCTTTTCCATTAATGATCATTAAATTTTACAAACAAGACCAATTTCCCATGATAGGTTTAGGGCTAGATGTTTACCCTATAAAGACCATCACCGACGAACTCATAAAAAACACCATATAGGTGTTGGGATATATGAATTCACAGGAAGAATAAGAAAGGAATGAAATGCTAAGGGGGGAGACCACATAGAGAAGAAGAATATGGGTAGAGAAAAGATGAGTTTTAGAAGAGATGTAGTCTCTTGTGTATAATGATAGAATGAACTAGAACTTTGCTACCTATAGAGGATTTTACTGGCATGTATGCGACAAGACGGATATGGCAATGATGGGGTCGATCTTGTGGAACCAGATAAGAACTCTAAGAAATCAAGAGTTAATGTTTTTGAACCAGCGCGAGATTAATATAAGCATACAAGAGTTTGAGAGATGCATGACCAGGACAATGCAAAGCAAGGGAGCTGATATTTCGGCACCATCTACCGAACTAAGAATGCCTAGTCAATGATTTTTTTCAGATATAACTCCAATGGAGGGAGTGGACTACATGTTCTATAACCCTATAATGAGCTTCCAGTCCTTACAAAAAGAATAAGGGGATGGTGGTGACAATGCAACTTATAGTCGACGCTTCTGATCTACTCATTCTTCTTTGTTTAGTCTATCCCTGAGTGACTATGCTTGATGCCTTAGTTTGTAATATTTTGGGATGTATAATAATTTCCTCTTTTACATTATACTTTAATTATTTTGTAGCAGTAGTAAGTGGGAATCGTCTCCTTGGGGATTTATCAAACCTCTCTAGGAAAAAGGACTTTTAAAGATTTGTATTATTTTTATTTTTATTTAATAATAATAATTAACTATCTATATAATACAATACTTAACTAACTATTTGATCTTAATTAACTAACAAAATATGGATTCACAATCAATCAAATAGCTCAAATTCAATAATAAATAATATCTAAACAAATATCTACAACAATGAAACATTGACACGTGTGTTGAGCTTCCACAATAAATTTTTGTATTTTACTACTAACTTATAGTAGCAATAAATGGAATATCATCTCAACAAAGATTTTTCAAATCTTTTAAGAATTTAACCTATCCTAAAGTTTTATTGGATATAACTTGTTTTAATTTAATTACTTTAATTAAATGGGAAAATAAACACTAAACAATATAAAATTCAACTAAACAATTAATTAAAATAACTAAACTTCAAACAACTTAAACTAAAGTAACTAACTTAATAAATTCAAACTAGTAAATAAATAATTGATGAATCAACTTAAAGAAAATATCTAACAATCATCTAAACAAACCCTTACTAAATATCATAATATACTCAGATTATTTTTAAACTCTAAAACACAACATTACTTCATAATATAGCTATAATTATTTTATATAGAATCTTAGAATCATTAAATCCTAATTCATAATATGTCAATAGCCTTCAGCTAACCACTGATTTTCCTAAATTCAATGGAAATGCCGTAATTTTATCATTGTAAATCTACCAATTGGATAAAATGCAATATCGTAGATATATGATAGCATTAAGTTCACTGAAAATCATGCCTAATCTAAGCCAATATTACCAAAATCACATAATAAACGACTTTAAACGTAATCACCTAAAACATCCACTCGGAAAATGTCCTACATATTAATTTTAGTTACTACTTCTATAATTGTTGTCAATAACTATAGACATAGAATTTAATACTCTATATTAAGGAACATATTGGCTATTATGCACTCAACATAAATAATTACTAGTTGTAATACGCAAAACAACTTGTTTTATTCGTAATTGATGTATATGAATCGATTTAAAGCATTAAGTACATGATTATATAATTATAACTACATAACAATCCAAGGCATATTACATGCTCAGGGTTTGTTTGGATTGATAGACTACTCGCACATGCTGGAAGTAAATAATACTAATATGTAATTAAACAACATAATTAAACAAATAAATACCTTAAAATTAATGCTCCAATGTTGATTCACATAAAGAACTTAATAAAAGAGAGAAAATCTAAAGAATAGTTAAAGAGTAGTTCGAGAGAGTTATTTCGAAGCTCTCTGGTCCTATATATAGTTTTCCTAGGAATACATATCTTAGATAAATACAAATTCCTCATATTAATCTAAAAAAGCCATCAAAAACCTCACCGATTTGCCAGTGATTCCTCAATTATACACAAATTGCTAAGCAAATAACTGAATTTAGCTCTCTGTACTCTACAGATTTAGCTTGTGATTCCGAATGTTATTTCGAATCGTTGCCTAATCGCTGGTGTAGTTTTTCAGTTAACTGTTTTGCTTTTCTTTCTCTTTTCTTCCATTTCTTCATTTTCATATTTAAAACCTAAAATCATAAAAATAAGAGAATACCTAGTGATATATCATCATTTAGGTTTAATCAACCTAAATCTCACTATAAAATATGTCTAAATATTAAGCTGTTAAAAACTCATAAACTCAGCACTTTGCCATCCCAAACAAAGGAATACTCTCAATCATATTCTTTTGTAATTCTTTATATATTGATTTCAATCTAATTCATCTTAACTTTAAATAATAGACATTTTAAAATAGAAGTGATTTTCAAATGGAAATATATTACCTACAAGTAAATGAAAGTTATAGTAGAATGGAATGATATAGTCAAATCCAAACATCCCTTAATGATAACTCAACCACTTAATGTAACAATCTTTAGAACTTGTAGTTCATTATGAAGGTTAGTGCATGACGTAGGTTTTCTCAATCTCCACTGACAAGCATCAAGCTTATGATAACTAGTATAGAATCTTAAAACACAGAAACTACTAGATTAGTTTCAATTTTCGAAAATATTTTATAATAGTACCATAATTAAAATCAATAGCGGTTTTGCCATGATATTAACGAATATATCATCTAAAACATGTTAGATTAAGAAATACTTCATTTTACTCTAGCTTCAAGTACTCGAGTTAAATCTTTTCTTCACAGAGTTCAAAAACATTCGTCTTTTTCTTCTCTCATTTTTTACTCAATTGTAATTGTTTCTTTTTAACATATTTCTTTTACCTTTTCTTTTGAGTTCTTGCTCCATTTCTGTTGGACATTCTTACGTTTTACAACTATAGATTCCTTGCTCCATTTCCTTTGGAATCTATAGGACTCTCTACATATTTATTTTTATAAACTTTTGTTAACACTTCTCATTATCCATCAAAGTTGAAGAAAGTATTCTTTCTAACTTATAAAAATTCATTAGTTTCTAACCTATTTCTTCTTTCAATTGTGACATAATAGCTTTATATACATATATAAATATAACAAACCAATAATTTTTGTATTACAAGATTCTTAGAAATCTAACTTGTTCATCTTGCACTATTAACTACCTATTATTGTGACTTACACAAGGTATCCAATTTAGTCAGATCAACTAACAAAGTTAATAAAAAAGGATATATTATTTCTATCATAAAATTCACTTGGGTAACAAAATATCACTTCAATTCAAGATCTATTATGTATTCATTGTCATTACTTTCATAAGTAAAATAAAGAAAAATAAAATTTATAATTGATTTCGAAAGAAATATGAAAAATTTCATCAATTTACTTGAATATCATATTCAAAAACAATTTTGAACTTTACTTCTACCTTTCTTTCCTTTCATTGCCTTCGTGTCATACATCACCTAAAATACCCTCAAACTTATTCTAAACCTTGTCCTCAAGGTTTAGAATTAAGTTGGGATTCCAACATAACAAACATATCTTGTGAAGCATAAACGATTTGATGTGTGATTAAACCGTAAATAAATATGTAAATATACAAGTCAACAATCTCAAATGAATGGAATGAAGAAAGGAACATAAACTAACATTAACTAAAATTCCACCAAGAGTACTACATTATATTTTCAATCGTTCAATGCATACAAGAGAAAAATATTACACACGACGATGTCTAAAAGTGAGTTCATTATTAGCTTCATCATTTTCAACCATATCTATAGAAGGCTTAGAAACACAACTATTAGCTGTAAGTCCTAGTTGGAAATTGCAATCATAGAGATGGAATGTCAATACTCCTCCTCGGATCCTATAAATGATTATCTTGTCTTCTCTCAAATATAGAATGGTAGCGCTGTAGAGTCCTCTCATTTGCCGCTATCTTTTCTTCATTTTGATGGATCGTCATTTGACTAAACATTAATGAAGAAAATATAGTTCAAAAAAATCTTCTTCTACGAGGTTGTGATGAAGATAGTGCCAAAATCATAGGAACATTCGATATGTTCACTTGAGCCATTAAGCTTCCCGATCTCTGTATGTCTTCTCTTATCTTCCTTCTATTTTTAGTGGTGCTTCAATTTCTTGCTTACCTCACATTCATTGCATTGAATACTTCTCATTCATCCTTCGAGTCATTGTATCCTATCACCTTCTTTATTCATTGTACTCCCGTATCATTTATGTTCCTATCGGCTAATACATCAAGTTTGGTGTCGAAACCTACCCCAGCTTTTTTACATAACTAAATGATCAAAATTGAGAATGGTAATCCTTCATTCTTCGTAGTCTGCATGGCGAACTTCATAAAATCATGTATAATTTTTCTAAAATCGATATAACCATTTTTCATCACTATATGGTACAATAAAGCAACTTCGGGGTTCTTCACTTCGAAATGTTGCTTGGTTTGGTAAAAGCACACGTCTATTATATAACTTAAACTCTTTGTAATCTTCTCAAAATATGTGATTTTAATAAATTTTGAGTAGCCTTCACTATCAAGTGCAAATGCCCTCCCCGTAGGTATCTATAATGCATCATGGATTATTTGAAATTGGTAGGATTCCTTATCTTCATACTTAAAATTTGGATTATCCTCCACCATTCTATTTATGTTTTATGGGAGACTTAAAAATCTATTTAACCTTGCAGGAGAAATAATGATTCTTTTCCCTTTAACCACCACTTTTCCAATTCCTTACCAATATGTCCATTAGCATAAAATCGTCATACGATTTCTAAACATCCCTTTTCTTTTCTTCTTGTATAATCTCACATAAGTCAATCACAACCCCTATCTCTGATGATACTGACAATTCTATCGTTATACTTAGTCACGTTTTGAATGTTGAACCCTCTATCATGAATGATGACTCTTTTTTTGTCACTATAATACCTCATTTGAGCTCTAGGCCACACAAATAAAGAAAGGTCATAAAGTACCAAGTGACTAGGGTTTGTGTTCTCAAAATATTCTTTCTCATCAAACAATAATGGAGATTATTCTCTAAGTTCAGCCCTCCCAGGTCTAGGTTCATTAATGCTAATCCTAGTAGGTATATATTCTTTAGATGACCCGCATATTTCTACTTTTGTTTGGTTTGCACTACACCTTTCCCTTTGTCTTGTTTACTACCTCTACCTCTTCCTCTACCTCGTCGCGCCATAGGATAGTTCATCTATAATGAAATAGGTAAAGTAGAATTCTATCATTGAAATTCCATAATAACGAGGTTAGGAAAATAATTTATATAAAGGTTTTAGTGTAAAATTCAAAAGAGTTGAAAACAATTCATATGAAATATTTGTTTCGACATATCCCTTTTTATAAGTACGTATCTATTGGAAAAATTTGTAGAAACCCCCAAACTCATTTGAAAACCCATATTTTAATTGAAAGTTTGCATAAATATAGTTTTCAAAAATAATTTATGATAAAACCCTAAAGGTACATAAGTATAAAATGATCAAAAATCAATTTTTGTTCAAGGCATTAAAATCAAAAGGGTTGTAGGGTATTCATTCATTACCTTATTGAGAGTGAATCTCTCAAGTAAAATGCTTTACTAGCTCCTTAAATTTTCTCTCCCAGCTTCAATTTCAATCAAAATGTTCTCTAAGCTTTAAGTATAGTGCATGAACTAGGATTTCAAATATATAGGGTTGAAGTGCTCTTAACCAAGGTGAGATGCATTTAGGAAGTTTAATTCAAGCTTTGAAGGGTTGAATCTAGGTAGTAATTAGTATATCAAACGAATGGGGGTAAGGCTTTTTGGTTTGAAAGGTTTTAGTGTTGGCGGTTTTTGGTTTTATTTAAAAAAAAACATGGATTTATGCTCACTGATTTGTGGTTTACGTTAAATCGCGGACAAATCGCCAGTGAAATTGATGAAAATTGGTCTCAGTGGTTCAATGATTAGTTTAGCGAATCTTAATATAAAACCAAAATCGTCGATATTTGCTGAGTCGATTCTTCACATGAAAACCTACAAACTGCTTGCGATTCACACATCAATTTCTAGTGTTAATTGGTATCACTAAAAAATCGCTAAGGCATTTTTGCTATTTTTTCAATATATTCTACATTTGAATGGTTATCTCACATATCAATCATAATTAAGGTAGAATAATCTGTATTAAATAAAAGATAATGTAGTAACAATCTTTGCACTTTTATTTAAGGGATAATTGTGATGAATCCTTCTCAAATTAAGGGACCGCATGGCTTAATCCCATCATGAAGCCCTAATCTCGCCACTTAGGACATAACAATGAATTAGTCACCTTTTTTCAAAACCATTCTACTTTCAAGTCATTTTTTTTAAATAAGCATTTTATTAACTTATGTCAGTTAATAAATCAGAGTTAATAAATTAAAATTTATTCCGTGGAAGTCTTAACAAATTTGCATAACTTTTAACATGATACCTAAGATTTGTGGAAAACCAAGAAATAAGGATCACATGCATATATATAATGAAACAACGATAATATATCATGTATCTTGTCAGGGTACTATCTCTCAAGCAGTAATATATACAACCCCAAACATATATGGAAGACATAAAAAAGTCATACAAGAAACAAAAACCTACAAAATCCAATGTAGCAATGCTCCACTTGCTCAAAGGTAGTCACCGATTTTCTCTTTGCCTGGCCTGCTACTTGATGGATTGCACCCACCGTCATAAAAAGGAAGGTGAGTACATAAAAGTAGAAAGTAACACTGTGAGACATTTGTTCACATTTCCAAATATACAAGAAATATCTGAATGCATAATAATAACAACTATGTTGAAGAGAAATCATGCTAAAAATACAACAGTTAAACAACATGAAACTAACACTTGGCTAAGTAATAATGATATAGAGTTGGTCAACCGTGAGTCTTCTCACAATGCCTTTTTCCACTATATAAAGATGGAGTTGCGCTTGACATCTCTGTGGAAGGTCTGAGCTGAGCTCTATGCCTCTATAATTTTTCACAAGTGCCAGCACTGGTGATATATGCTTGCAAACAACCCTGGGTCCCATACCCTATGTGCTGTGCAAGATAGTGAAGAGATCCCAAACACCCCGAAAGTTTAGTGACCCTCGTATGCCGCACCATCTCTATCATATCATGGTCCTAGATACGAGAACTACTTTTATACCCAAGAAATGACATTGTTTAAGATTCCAACAATGTAATTGCGTACTAATGCACAAAGGAATATTAGATTTGCAATACCATTAAATATCTACCTAATCGCATGCTATTTCATTTGACTAAATGTCTTAACAATAAAAAATGGCATATCATATGATATGGAGTGAATGAAACTATTCAACCAATAATCTATACCATGATAGCAAACTCATGAAATAAGAGAGGAAATCAGTCATGGTATGTAGAGTACAATAGGCGAATCAGTCCAAGTGAACGGAAATAAATTAAAAGTCATGAATGAAATGTAAATTAATATCTCGATCAGTTTACTTACAATCTACGCAAATTTCCTATCCATTCCGGCCTCCCAATACTCAAAACTCACATTCGAACACTCAAGACACTTTTTTAGGTTCCTGATATCGTTTAACATGTTTTTAAGTGTGTTAGACCTTTACTTAGGATGTTAGACTTGTTTTTAGTGTTTAAGTTTAAGTTAGGAAATTCATATTTTTGCACTATCATACCACCAAGTGTGATGGATAGCTTTCCTAGCGTGCTAATGACCTTATTAGGAACCTACCAAGTTTCTCTAGCGCGCTTACAAAGTTAGCGCGCTAGTTGATTAAACCTAGCATGCTATGTGCAGGACAACTCAGAATTCTGCACTTTGAATTCCGAGTTTTCTCCACTTATGGCCAACTTCCAACACCTTGGGACCTCTATACTACACCTCCAAATACCCAAGACAGCTTTTAACACCATAAAAATAGCCATACACCATTTATTTCATAAATTTATCAAATTAAGGTAACCTGGTAGTGTAAATAGGATTACATAGTTGATGAATACCTAGTTTGATCTCCACCTACACCAAACTCACAAACTCTTGCTGATCTCCTTCCCGAATCATTTTCTCTGGCCACTTTACTTCTCTACTAAGTTTTAAAAATGAAATGGTTTAGTTCGCATATGTTAATTAATCCAATCTTATATCTTTAGATAAGGTTGATTTATAGCCTTTGATATTTTTATGCATGCGTATCTCGAGACTAATCCAATGGCCTAAACCTTGCCACATTTTTCACTAACTCTCCACTATCTCTTTCTTAGTAACACCAATTATTTACTCAATGGTCACTTGATGTGTTAACACATATCTCGATAAAATCATCATATGGCTATTGTTTTAATTTGCTAACTTAGGTTACATTTAATATAAAATCAATTATAGCCACAGTAATAATACTATTTAAGCTACACTAAAATGAAATCAACTTACCACTTCACTCTCTACCCTAGTCCCAAATCGATACGCATCTTAAGGCGAGTCCCCACTCACCACTCAACACTTAAACCTCCATAAAAGTGACTTAGTAGTCTACACATACACAATACAGTAGGCATACATCATAAAAAATCTAGCATATACCTTGACCTTCTCGCCTCAATTAATGAACGTATCTCAATGCGGGTCTCACGTCATGGTTCACTAATCTCGATTAAGAGATTAAACTCGGATTTAGAAATTTGTGTCGTGATAGCTCTTTCCAACTAATGTGAATTTCGTCCTTGAAATTAAATTTAAGTTAAAGTTATACTTAACTCGAAAAGGTATGAAGATCTATCTCGCTTATAATCTTCCCATTCCCAAGTGAGTTTTGAGTCACCATGGAACTACCACTGGATTAACATCTTTGGGATAGCCTTGCCTCTCAACTGCTATACTATCCGATCTAAGATCTATAGTAGCTGCTCCTCATAGGGTACATCCTTGCTCAGATCAATCTGATTCAATAAAACCGTCGATTTCGCACCTGCCTTCGACTTAGCTAGTCGAAGCATAGAAATTTGGAAGACTAGGTGAATCTCTAACCTCAGTGAAGGTAACTCAAGATCATAAGTAACCTTCCTAACCCATCTTATGATCTTGAAAGGATCGATGAATCTCGGTGCTAACTTGCCTTTCAGACCAAATATGTGAAAACTCTTATAAGGAGAAATCTTCAAGTACACAAAGGCTCCTTCATCACTCGTGAGATCACTGTGATACGTGTCTACATAGTTCTTCTGCCTCTCCTATGCCCCTTGAAGCCTCTAAAATTTTTTTCATACCCTCTCTGTATGATTAATATCAATCTCGGGCCCTACTAACTCTCGGTACTCTAGCTCAACCCAACAAGATAGCGAGCGACACGATCTGCCATATAAAGTCTCAAATGGTGTAATCTCAATGCTAGCCCGATAACTATTATTGTATGCAAACTCACATAATGGTAGCTACTCCTCCCAAGATCTTTCAAACTCAAATACACAAGCCCTGAGCATATCCTTACAAACGTGAATCACCCTCTCAATCTGACCATAAATCTGATGGTGAAAGGTTGTGTTGAACTGTAGGCACATACCAAGCTACTCCAACATACTTCAGCAAATCCCTGACATATACATAACATTTGTTTCTGACGTGATAGTTAATGGTACTCCATGCAGTCTGATTATCCCCCTCTCGAATAATATGCTCAACTAGTCCGATGTATAGAAAGCTGCAACTAGTAAGAAACGGGCTGGTTTTGTCACTCTATTTACAATTACCCAGATAGAATCGTTTTTATAGGCAGTCCATGGAAATCCCTTGACAAGGTTCATGGCTATGTCTTACCGCTTATATCATGGAATGGGAAGTGGCTGTAATAATTCTCTAAGTCTACGATGCTCAGCCTTCACCTGCTGGCAAATCCTGTTGTTCTTGATGAACTTCGATTTGTCTGCTTTCATCCCTGGCCACCAAAAATGTCTCCTCAGTTCATTGTACATCTTGGTCCTAAATGAACAATGAACCAAGAACGATGTAAATCCTGAAGAATCTCATATCTTAGCTATACCACTGATAATATCCACAATCTGCCTCCTAATATGAAACACTAATCCATCATCTCCATCCAGTCATTCTAATTAGTACTTTGAGCTAACTCACTGAATCTCGAGTATTAGATGTCGGCTCTCTAACCATTAGACACTCTTTGTGTAGACACAGTCGGTACCCTCATCTGTGCATAAATCATCACTTGAGTATTGGTAGGAATATTTGATTACTTATCATCGTCGCTAGCTCGAGTAATCCATACTCATATGTCATATGACATCTAACAATCTCCGCATCTCTGATCGGTATCATACTCAGCACATCGACAACTACGTTAGCTTTTCCTAGATGATATTCCAGAAAGAAGTCGTAGTCATTCACAGAAACTCTAACCATCTGTATTGTTTCATATTCGGATTTTTTTATGTGAAAAGGTATTTTAGACTCTTATGATCAATGTAGAGTGTGAACATCTTTTCATACAGACAATGTCTCCATATATTCAGAGCAAATACCACCACTACTAACTCTATGTCCTGAGTGGGATAATTCTTCTAATGTGTCTTCATCTATTTAGATGCATAAACCGTTTGCTTTTTTCCTGCATCAACACACAACCTAGACATGTACGAGAAGCATTGTATATACCAAGAATCCCTATCTAGGCTCTAACAATACTAACACTGGTGCAGTGATCAACAACCTCTTCATTTGAGCAAATACCTCCTCGCATTCCTCAGACTAATCAAATCTAACTTCTTTATAGGTTAATCTAGTAATCGGTGAAGCGATATTTGAGAAATCCTTCACGAATCTCCGATAATATCTTGCTAATCCTATAAAACTTCTGATATTCGTAACTGATGCTAGTGTCGGCCAATCTATAATAGCTTGAATCTTGGCAAGATCTACAACGATACCTACTGCTCGAACAACATGTCTCAAAAACTTGATCGTTAATAGATAAAATCCATACTAGCAAAACTTGGCGTGCAGTTTGTGCTCCCTTAAAGTCTACAATGTCTCCTTGAGGTGTTGCTCGTGATCCTCTCAAGTCCTCAAGTATATCAATATATCCTCGATGAAAACTATCACGAAATGTTCAAGAAATGGTCTCACCACTCAATGCATCAAATCCATAAACATGGTAGGAGCGTTAGTCAAACCAAACGACATGACTGTAAACTGATAATGTCTATATCTCGTGCTGAACTTTGTCTTAGACCTGTCTTCATCCCTGATCCTAAGTTGATGGTACCTCAACATATCTATCTTGGAAAAAAACTATGTTCCTCTAAACTGATTAATCCTTGGCAATGGATACTTGTTAGTGACTGTGACTTTGTTCAATTGTTTATAATCGATAAACAACCTTAAAGTACCGTCCTTCTTTTTCACAAATAGGACAAGTGCTCCCCATGGTGACATAGAAGGTGTGATAAATCACTTTTGTCCCAAATCCAATAATTGACTCTTTAACTCCTCCAACTCTCTCGAAACCATGCGGTATGGTGGTATAGAAATAGGTATAATGCTTGGTACCAAATCAATAAAAAACATCTATCTCTTTTGGTGGAGGTAAACTAGGTAAGTCCTCTAGAATCACATCTGAAAACTCGCACACAACCGGAATCTCCTTGAGTTTGGGTACCTGACTCTTTGATACTGTGTATAATGATACCAGAGTCTCCATCTTTCTACTAGTCAAAAGTAGACCTCTAGTGCCCTTGGCTCTTGGTGTACTACCACTATATGTAAACGTCGAACGTTATTGGGATCTCAAATATCATTTTCTTACTGAAATAATCAATATGAGTGTGATACGCTGCTAGTTAATTCATCCATAACAATGTGTCGAAGTCTAAGAAATCAAGAACCCTGAAGTCTGCAGGTAACTTTACTCTGCTTATCTCTAATGAACATATTTGAATCAGCCAATTAGGGTAAACCCTATCCCCAGCTGCGGTACTCAAAATCAAATCTATGCTAACTCTAACCGGTGTCAACCATAAGATACCTATCATGCAACCAGAAATAAAAGATATTAGAGAACCCGAGTCACATAAAACATATAAATATCTACCACAAATGGAAACCGTACCCTCAATGAGTCCTCGTGTGGCATTGGTATCAGGGTGTGCTACTATGTGTACACCCCTCACTCTATGGTGGAATCACGACTACTAGCTGTGGATAATATCTAATCACATGCCCAACCTAGCTAAAACTTAAGTAAGTACTCGGCCTATGCTGACTCTATGTCTAATCCTTATCTCAGTCCCTGTCGAGAATTATCTTTGTAGTCCTTGCCTACTGCTACCCTGGGTAACATGTCTCCATGTACTCCTTGCCGACTGGCCTAACTACACATGTCCAGCACCTTCCCGTCCTCTCTATGTCTCGTAAATTATGTCCACCAGTGTATTATCCGATAAATTAGTATATTATCCTCGTATGCTTTGTCCATTCCTAATTGGAATCTAACTGTTTCGTTTGTGACCTAGTTGTCCATTTATTGATATCCTAACCATACTAATGGGTTGTATTTTAAAGGTGAACATATTCATTGGAAGTCTTACTTAATACCATTTAAACAAGGTAATTTAGCATGATAAACATTTTTCAAAGGCAAAACCTCTTTTGGAAAACCCTGGAAAGCACTTTGTATATAAGCGACATCACCACAATAGGTATATATACATGTACGGTGTTATCTCAAGTCTCCTAGTACCCAAAATATATAAAATATCAAAAATAAACACGTACAAGTAAGTCCTCGATAGTGGGCAATTATATGTAGTCACTTAGGATCCCCTTGCCCCTACTGGTACTTGGATCTGCACTCAATCATATCAAAAAGACAGATCACGAGTATAGTAAGTAAAAACCCAATGAACTCCTTTAAGCATTCATATAATAAAGTAAAGGAAATACAAGGAATGATATCAAGTAAATGAGCGGAATATAAAATAGACAACTGTAAATAGCTCACCGCATGAATAAACAAATATGTGTGCTCGCTCTAGAGGGACTAGACTGTACATCGAGTCACCAAGTTCGCACTAGTGGTCGTGTCTAACTGGCCCGACACTTGGTCACTCACAGTGCTGGACAAATCTGCTGTCACCGACACGTGCACCAAGGCAAGCCCAGGTAGCCATTCACTGAGGGTCGGATCACACATGCTATAGTCCGATGCATCATGAACACATAACATGGAAACTTGGGGGAGTAACCTCAACCCATGTCTAAGTAACCAAATAGAATATTGAACAACAAGGAATGATAGAAACAACATGTGAGCAGAATAAATACTCAGAGTTCTTCAGTTGGGTTTAACAAACCTCACACCGCTCTCCGACCTCCTCGAGCTCTCGGATCCGACATGACAAGCTCCCCAACACATAGCTACACTCCACTAAGTTCCTAAAGCCCGATTTTAATAAGTTTAGGTTGTTTATAAGTGTTTAGACATGTATTAAGTTGAAAATAACAAAAACAGCCCTTAACTTCAAAGTTCATCCGTCATTAGCGCGCTAATTTGGTCTACCTAGCGCTCTGGTTTTGAGTTAGCGCGCTAAGGGGGTGTACCTAGCGCACTAGATGGAATTAGTGTGCTAGGAATTTTAACTAGTGTGCTATTGTTTTTCTTTTTGAAGAACAACTACGCACTCAGGACAGTTAGCGCGCTATTTGCCTTCTGGAACATAATTCTCAATTCGAGAATTCTGTCCTAACCCTCTCAATTAGTTATTCTAATTGGTTTTTCACCCTCTCCTCATTAAAATAACTTCAATCCATAAATTAGAATAGTCCAGAAACCTCAAATTACATCCATTTCCACAATCATGCATTTACCACCATCTCCACTAACAACCAATTTCATCAAATATAACTAAACTAGTGATAAATTTTCCCTTTATATGATCTAATAACATGAAATGCATCGTATTTACACAACAAACCAGAGATTAAATCATCAAGTTGAATTTCACTAAAAATACCCAAAATGGGTTCATTTGCAAGCTTAGAAGGTGGAGAAGTTGATTACATAGGTTAGATTACTTGGTTTGATGCCTAGGTAGTTGAATTCCCAGTTGGAAGTCTCATCTCCCTCTTCAAATTCTTCTTTGGTTTTGCATGAGAAATTTGTAATTAGTTGAATCAAACTTTCCACTAACTTGGTTTATGTATATGTTGGGTTGGAATATAGTGTGCCTACGTATCCCGAGGCATATCTTGTGGTTTACAAGTACTCTGTCCCATTCCTCCTGGTGACTCTAATAGAACACTAATAATCTACTACCACCCACTATGTTAATCTAGATGTCCATCTCATGGCCCTTTTTTTAATGTAAACCGTAGGCTTCCATTTATTCTATTAATGTCACATCACATTAAGCCGTATCCAACCATATGGCTAGTGTTTTATTTATCAAATTAAACCAACTCATGGCCACACTAACCCTCGGCTACCCGTACATGGTGGCCCGCGTCTTGACATGCATTTCAAGGTGCGACATAGCGTACTGTTCAAGTTAATTTAATTAGCTTATGGTTACATCAATTATGTCAATATGATAACCTAGACATGTTTATATAAGTTTATTGAGTTTTCTCTAGTGTACTCGTATCTTGCCTCTCGATACTCGTGTTAGCATACACTTCGAGGCAACTACCCGTCACGTAACCTTGCTCGCTATCGTGATTCAACATACACACATGCGATGTGTTTAACCAATAATTGAATAAATTACACCGCAATTAAGCCATCGAACACATAATTTAATTAGTGTACGAAGGTCGACGTGTGTCCTAGCCTACCCACGGCGTCCACGTAGATCTGAACTGGCATCCATCTCTTCAATTATGAGATAATTTATTGCATTAATGAAATGACTATTATAATCTAGACCTCTACTTCTACCTTTTCCTCGGCCTCTACCACCTTGGTGTTGGTGTTGGAAAAGTTAACAAAGTAGTAGGAGCTGGCAACACAGGTCTAACTGGTAGTAGCAAGGGAGCTCTACAACTATAGTCTGCAATGGCGTAGGGGATGATACGTAGGGCACAAGTGAGGTAGCTCTACAACTATAGTCTGCAATGGCGTAGGGGATGATACGTAGGGCACAAGTGAGGTAGCTGTGTCTAATCCCTAATAAGGTTTCTCCCATCACCTCTGTCTCTTGCCTCATTGTCTCGTCCTCTAATGATGATACATAGTGAGAGATGACTCTGAGGATGTGTACTATTTTGGCCTCAGTCCTTGATCCTTAAGATTATACGTGCTTCTCCTGAGATAACACCCACTTCTCAATCTTCTCAAAGTCTCGCTACCCATCAAAGTAACCTAGCTTCAGTCTGATGAAGTCTTTCACCAACTGAATCTCTATTGTCGAGCTAGAAGATGTCGGTAAGAAATATGGTGTATAAACTGTCTCTATGGCAGGTGCTATCACTATCGGTATAGTCTGTACTAGCGAAGCGGTTGCTGTTAGTAATATGGGAGTACTAGTAGGGGCGGATGTCTTTGCTAATGGAAAAAAATGATGTCATCATGCTTATGAAATCCGCTAACTGCACTCCCTAAGTAGCTACTCGGTCAGATGGCATCTAAAAATCATCAGCAGATGGAATAAGAGGTTGGCTGTAACTAGCACGTGCATCTCCAATATCACATGAATCAGCCTTCCGCATTTGCAGGTTGATAGCAAATGTGAATCAGCTACTATGTAGATAACGTATATATATATATACGCATATAGAAACTAACATGTACGTATAAGATATTCTCGTCTCATTTTCTATAGCTAAACTCTATAAACTTAGGCTATGATACCACTTGTGACAACCCTTTCTCAAATTAGGGCACTGCCCGGCCTGATCCTGTTACTAAGCCTTAATCTCACCACGTAGGACTTAACAATGAACGAGTCACCCTTTTTCCAAACCATTCTACTTAAAAGCCACATTTTTAAGAAGTATTTTCTTATCTTACATTAGTAAAAAAATCAGAGTTATAAAATTCTACTAATTTAAAACTTATTCAGGAGAAGCCTTAAGAAATTAACAAAAGCTTTAAACATGATACCTAAAATTTGTGGAAAACCAGGAAATAAGGATCTCATGTATACATATAATCAAACAGTGATAATATATCATGTATCTAGTGAGGGTACTATCTCTCAACCCACAATATATATAACCGTAAAAGTATTTGGAAGACATATAAAAGTCATATAAAAAACAAAAACCTACAAAATTCAGTGTAGTAATGCTCCACTAGCTCTGAAGCAGTCGTCGATCTTCTTTTTGCCTGGTCTACTACTCGATGGATCTACACCTCCCGTCATAAAAAGGATGGTGAGTACAGAAAAGCAGAAAGTAACACTTAGATAGCTTTGTTCACATTTCCAAATATACAAGAAGTATGTGAAAGCGTAATAATAGCAACAATTCTTAATATAAATCATGTTAAAAGATACTACAGTTAAATATTATAAAACAGACACTTCACTAAGTAGTAATGATCCAGGGTTGGTCGACCGTGAGTCTTATCACAATGCCTTTTTCCACTATATAAGGATGGAGTTGTGCTCTACAACTCTGTTGAAGGTCAGAGCTAAGCTCTACACCTCTGCAACTTTTAACAAGTGCCAATCACCTGTGATATGTGCTTGCCAATAACCCCGGGTCCCATACCCTGTGTGCCACGCAAAATAATAGAGAGATCCCAAACACCTTAATGACCCTCATGTGCAACACCATCTTTATGATATCATGGTCTTATATACAAGAACTACTTTCATACCTAACAAATGACATGGTTTAAGATTCTAACAATGTAATTGATATTAATGCACAAAGGAAATTAGATTTACAATACCATTAAACTTCTACCTAATAACATGCTATTTCATTTGAGTAAATGGTAAATAATAAAAAATGACATAGCACATGATATGGAGTCAATGAAACTATTCAACCAACAATCTATACCATGATAGCAAACTCACAAAATTGGAGAGGAAATAAGTCATAGTATGTAGAGTACAATAAGAAAATCAGTCCAAATAATTGAAAATAAATAATAAGTCGGGAATGAAATGTAAATAAATATCTCATTCAGTTTACTAACAATCCATGCCAATTTCCTTGCTATTTCAGCTTCCTAACACCTCATAACTCGTATTCAAACCCCCAAGACACTTCCTTAGGTTCTCGATATCATTTAACATGTTTTTAAGTGTGTTTAGGCCTTTGCTTGGGATATTAGACTTGCTTTTATTATTTTAGTTTAAGTCAGAAAATTCAAATTTTTGGGTTTCATAGCACCAAGCGAGCTGGGTAGCCTACCTAGCTTGCTAATGACCTCATTAGCGCACTACCAAGTTTCTCTATAGCACTATATAAAGTCAGCACACTAGATGATTACACCTAGTGCACTATGTGCAGGAAAACAAAAAATCCCGCACTTTGAATAATGAGTTTTCTCCATATAGGGCTAACTTCCAAGACTATAGGACCTCTATATTACACCTCCAGAGACCCAAGACACCCATTAACACCATAATAATAACCACACGCCATTTGTTTCATAAATTTATCAAACTAAGCTAAACTAGTATTGTAAAAAGGATTACATAGTTGATGAACAACTATTTTGATCTTGACCTACACCAAACTCATAAACTCTTCTTGATCTCCTTCCCAAATCTTCTTCTACAATAAGGTTACTTCTCCATCAAGTTTTGAAAATGAAATGGTTTAGTTTGCATGTGTTAATCAATCTAATCTTATATATTTAGATAAGGTTGATTTATAGCCTTTGATCTTTATGTGCATACGTATCTCAAGACTAATCTAATGGCCTACACCTTGCAACATTTTCCACTAACTCTCCGCTATCTATTTCTAAGTAACACTAATTATATACTCAATTGGTCTCTTAATGTGTTAACATGTATCTCGAGAATCATCATATGGCTATTATTTTAACTTGCTAACTTAGGTTACATTAATATAAAATCAACTATAGTCACATTAATAATACTTTTAAGCTATACTAAACTTAAATCAACTTACCACTTCACTCTCTACCTCGTCGCATGCTCGCATGCATATCGAGGCACACCCTACTCACTTCTCTACACATAAACATAGGTAGAAATAACTAAGTAGTCTACACATATAAAATACATAATGCATACATTACAACAAATCTAACTTATGCCTTGCCCTTCTCGCCTCGGTCAACGTATGAATCTAGATGCGAGTCCCAAGTCACGGGTCACTGATCCTGATTAAGAGATTAAACTCGAATTTAGAAATTTGGACAGTGACAATAATAAACAAAATAAATGCTTAATTACTTGAAATAGTTAAAAACAAATAAGATTCGAGTTAAAGATAAATATACTAACAATCCCAATTCTAGTAAATTGAAAGACTTTGGATCGATCAACCCCTTTACATGAAATTATTTCAGAATAGTAATCCAAAAATATTTCCATTATAAGAGTCAAAAGCTGAGAGAATAAAAGAACAAATAAGTAATCCTACAACTAAAGCAGAAAATGAAAATAGTTTATGGGCTGCCTCCCAGAGAGCGATGTAGTTTATAGTTATTAGCTCGACGTTGTAAATAAGAGCACTTGTCGCTAAGTTTGAGTAAGTCAAACTGACCATCAACTGATTCTTCATTGGTCTTGATAACTTCATCTTCCTTATCATTCTAAGCATCTGCATAACGTTCTTTAGCGTATTCATCACAATAGATGTCTCGCCGTCATAGCCATCGTCATAATCATCGTCATTGATGTAGTAATCTATTTTGTAACCATCCTGAAGATAAATGTACTCATTTTCCATCCTAATTACAACTATACATTGTTATACATCGAGAATAGGTCCAACAATTTTGAGAAATGTTTGTCCCATTAATATCACATCATTTTTCTCAATCAGTGGCATTATCAGGAAATTAGTGAAATACTTGAATCACCCACTTGCACTGACACATTCATCGACATTCCTACTGGTAAGATCTTGTCACAATTTACTTTGTTGACAACCAGAGGTGGTATAAAATCAATATTCAACCTGGCTTTTCTTTTCCATCGTTTCGGTAAAATGTTCATGTTCGTCCCTGTGTCAAGTAAAATATTAGAGAAATTGACGTCATTGATCATCACGTAGAGGAATGTTTCCCTGGATCATCTTTGTAAATTTCAAATGTATGTCCGAAGTCTTGAAGCTTTAACTGCTTATTAGTGAATTCTTTTTCCATCGGTTGCTTTCCTTTTTATTGGTGCGCTTCAGGTTATTACTACTTTGACTTCTTCTTTTTCTTATTGCGCATTTTCTTATACATCCATAATGTAATGGTTTCATTCTTAACGGTTTCACTAGCGTGGATGCAGACACCGGACTCCATTTCGTTACTTTGCGGATTTTGTTGGTTAGTCTTAAGGTTGATGATTTTTATATCTTGTTCAACAAAGTTTTCATAAAAAGGTTTTAACCTACGACCATTTACTTCAAATATTTGTCTTATTTGTAAGCTTTCAATCTCTACTACGCCATGAGGTAGTTGATTGAGGATCAGGTAAGGTCTTGTCCATTTCCAACGGATTTTAATAGGAAATAGTTTTAGTTTTCAACAAATTAATAGAACTTTCTCTCCTACTTGAAAATTTTTGGGAATTAATTTCTTTTCATGAAATGCTTTAATTTTATCCTTATAAATTAATATATTTTTGTATGCGTCATTCCTGATTTCTTCTAGTTCTTTAAGGCTCAACTTACGTTGGTCACCTATTTCTTATAATTCATGTTGCATGTTTTTACTGTCCAATAGGCTTTATGTTCTAGTTCGACTAGTAAATGACATGCTTTTCCAAATACTAACCTATAGGTGTCATGCCTATAGGTGTCTTAAATGTTGTTTTATATGCCAATAATGAGTCTTCCAGTCTAAAGCTCCAATCCTTACATGTTGGACTAACTATTTTTTCTAGTATTTACTTAATTTCTTTACTCGATGTTTCAGCTTGTATGGTAGTTTTTGGGTGATATGCAGTAGATGTCCTATTTGTGACATTGTACTTAGCAAATAGATTAGCAACTAATGAATAACAAAAATGTGATCCTCTATTGCTTATAAGTGCTATAGGTGCTCTAAAAACTGTAAAAAAAAAATTTAAGTTAAGGAAATCAATCACTATTTTTGAATGATTTGTCTTTATAGCTTTTGCTTCTACCTACTTAAACACATAATCCGTAGTAAGTAAGATATAAACATAGCCATTTGAAAGTGTAATAGGTCTCATGAAATCTATGACCAATACATCAAGCACTTCATAAAATAGAATAGCAGTTGAAGGCATTTGATTTCTACGTCTTAAGTTTCCAGTTCATTGGCAATTTGGACAAAATTTTATATAAAGGAAAAAATCATGAAATTAAGTAGGACAAAAGAATCTGAAATTAAGAATTTTAAAAGCAGTTCTACGTAGACTAAAATGAACTCCACACGCATAAGTATGACAAAGAGTTATAATTGATTATACTTCTGAATGTGGTATGCATCTTCTAATTATTCGGTCATTGCAAAACTTCCATAAGTAGGGTTCATCCCATGAACATTGTTTAGAATCCTTTTTAATCTTATTATTTGGGGCTCTCGTTAAGTAAGGTGATAACCTATTGGTGGTAAAATAATTAACTATATCGGCATACTATTGGTCTTCAGTATGCATATTATATATACTAGTCAAAGGGCACGCGCTATGCGCGTGAGGCGTAAACAATAAATGTACCAAGAAACATTTGTGAAAGTTAATATTAAAATATTGTCTTAATAATTTGTATAATTTATTGAATTGATATTTAGAGAGAAAAATGTGTGTCAAAATTATCTTTCAATAAAAGTGCTCAAAATTTTTAGTTGGGTCTAAACAATTTTTTTTAGGTAAAATTAGATATTTGTAGTGCTAATGAATTTAGAGTATATGATGACAGATATTTATATATGAAGTTCATTTTACAACAGTAATGTACACATGTCTTCATTACATTGGACAATCCTTTAACAAACTCGACAACCGTAACAACCTTAACTAATTTTCACTCCTATTTGCGATATAGTACTTCTCTCTCCTTCTCTGGAAACTTCTTCTGCATTTGTCGACACAACATTTCCCTTTCGCGATGAAGTGCCCTCATGCTGCACTCCAAAAGATCAGGTCAGGAAACTCATCGAAAGAATGTAACATAAGAAATAAATAGCCAGTGTGGAATATTGATAATTTTTTCAAGTAGAAGTTCGGAACATAACATATATGGTTGCAAGAGAGTGCACAAAGATACCTGGAAGACGGTGAGAATTCGTTCCCAAGACTTCCCTCCGCGAATGCTTCCTTGAGAAATGAAAGTCTTCGGAGCTCTACCTCCAAGTAAATAGAGTCGGCAGGATCACCTTTGAAGAGCAAGAAAAAGTAGGTTCTATGAACCAATGAGACATTGCAAGCATGCCACAAAGGCAATGATATCCTTTTGTTGCTTCCTCGAATTCCAAGGGCCAATTTTTAGGAGATTCAAAAGATTGTTGCTTTGTATCCACGCTTGCATCTTTTGCGCTCTTTCTGCCTCATCACCTTTAGGCGTTTTTTCCTAAACTCGATAATAAATAACCAAACAAAATGCATCGAATCATATTATAAATATGTTCTACTGTATATGTCTATCTGAGAAGAAGTATCATTATGAAGATGACTAAATGCAACTGATCTAAAGATAACATAGGACAATTTTTTATTTCTTATTTTTTTTTTTTGAGAAAAACATAGGTCAAATCTCATATTGCTCTATAAATCAAAATTGAAATTGTGGAATATCAAAAAATACCTAACCAGTGCACACATGAGGATAGAGAGTAGTTCACAAAATAATTCATCGCACCAGTGAAGATCTTGAAATATATGAATAGATATTCCACATTGCATGTATGTAATAATAAGTACAACAAATCATAGTTAAGAAGAAAAATAAATAAAGAACAACAGCATAAGCAAAGGCAAACCACAATGGTGGTGCATGCTTTATTAATACATCATGTCTGACTTATGAGCAAAAAATAAATTGTGCTAGGTAGACAGCCGAGAAGTTGTTGTTTAGCGTTAGTATTCAAAAATCCAAACAAAGATCCATCATCATTAAGTTCCAAAATAACATTAGTTAAACGTTGAGCTAGCTAATTATATACAAATAGAGTGCAAGGTGCAATATCAATTGCACTAAATCGAGTGTGATAGAAGAGTTCGATCTATGTAGTCGATCCTAACAAATTAATCATTAATCAAGCACTACTTCATTAATTAATTAATCGATTGCATTACAATTATATTTGAAGCATGATTAGAAAAGGAGACCCACCGTGCGCATCACATAGAGGTAAAAGGGCAAAATACCTATTCTTGCGACTCATCTTTCTCAAACTTTATAAAATTTGAAGGGCTGAAAAACCGTCGACACTTTGGCCGTATTTGCTCTGTACATACGGATGCAATGTGGCGTAAATCCTCATAATTCATCCGTAAGAAGTACCAAAAAAAGATTTTCCACTGTCATCAAAAGATAATGATGGGAAAGGAAAGAACATTGACCAGCTTGCAACATATATATAGGAGTTTTCAAACCAAAAGAAAAAGATTTTTACACTTACGCATTAATGAAAAGAAGAAAGAATACCTAACCAAAGGCACACATGAGGATGAGAGTAGTTCACAAAATAATGGCCAAGAATATCGACATTAATATTCCTTACGCTTAGTTAGCACACAAAACAAAGTAACTCGCATGCCATCAAAAACTATGTAAACTTGTTATTCAAGGAATTGATGCTTGATTAATCACTTATTCAGTGTTTGTAAATAGGCTACACTTCAAGTTCGAGATAAATAATCAGGAACATTTAAGGAAAAAAATGTTGATCAATCCGTAAGAGCAACTGAGGGTGAATATTCACAACGTTACCTTAAACCACCTCATCTAGACCAACCCATCTCAACTCTTATTTTATCTGAAGCAACAATGGCATTTGGAAGGATGCTTGTTAGCGACCGCAACTGAAACTTTAAAGGCCCTTTGAATATATATGTTTCAAATTTTATTTTTTGCTCATAAGTAAACAATGCTTTTGTCGATCTGAATTGATATATATGTTTCAAATTTTAAAGGCCCTTTGAATATATATGTTTCAAATTTTATTTTTTGCTCATATGACACTAAATTGATATAAACAATAATTATTGAAATTGATATAAACAATGGCAAAAAAATAAATTTTACACTTACCTCACCTATTGTAGGGTCGTCAACTCGCGATTCACCGAACTCGCGTTCTCACCGTAAGCACTCTCTCTCTCTCGTCGCTCAATATTCGAAGGATATCTCAACTATTCACGCACAATTTCACTGTTGTCGATCGGATTCGCTTGAATCCCCGCAAATTAACCAAATTTAAAAGGATTTTGGTGGGCACGGCGCTTGCGGTTGCCAATGGCGTTGTCTTTTAATCTGTTTGGCTTTTTGATCCCTGTTTACCTTCCTAAGGCCTTGAAGATGTACTATGGCAGTGGCAGTGGCGGGAAAAAGAGTAGTAGTGATGAGGTGAAAAGGAGCGATTGACTTGGTGGTGAGAAGAAGAAGAATAAGTATCCGTTCCTAAATAATAGAGAGAACCTGTAATCGGACGAAGATGAAGAAGAGGTGTGGCCGCCGTTGCGATGCCTTCTTCTGCGCTTCGATCGCGACTCTCTCTTCTTGTGGATCTTGATCGAGTCCATGTTCTTTCGGCGAAGACGGCGGTCGCGACGATGAAGAAGACGAATCTGTTGAAGAAGAGAACTTGTAATCGGACGAAGAGGAAGAAGAGGTGTGGCCGCCGTTGCGATGCCTTCTTCTGCGCTTCGATCGCGACTCCCTCTTCTTGCGGATCTTGATCGAGACCCTGTTCTTTCGCCGAAGACGGCGGTCGCGACGCGACGATGAAGAAGACGAATCTATTGAAGAAGAAGAAGTCGAAGACGATGTGGTCGCCATTGAAGAAGTGGCGGACCTGTTTTTCTTGATATCTCTTTTCGTCGGGTTTGGATCTGCGCCTCCTTTCCCGTTCCACCATGAGAGGAACCCATTTTCTTTTTCAATTCGTTCTAAAATTGGTGGAACTGCCAAGGTTTTTTTATGTGAAACCGTCGATTAAATTGGATTTAATCGAAAATTCGTTATACTACACGCGCCACCCTCTCCCCTGTTGTTGTTGTTGTTGATGGTGGTTTTCAACACCACCTCTCCCATTTCCATCTATCTTTATTGATTATTATTAGCCTATCATCACAGTCCATAGGTTTAACTCTGGTTAGCGATGATCTAACGCTGGTCAATCTCACCAAATCAAAATCAAATTTGGAAATGAGGGTCCGACTTG
The DNA here is from genome assembly GCA_039657365.1 of Stephania yunnanensis. Lineage (NCBI taxonomy): Eukaryota > Viridiplantae > Streptophyta > Magnoliopsida > Ranunculales > Menispermaceae > Stephania > Stephania yunnanensis. The sequence goes on along the minus strand of CM077586.1, from coordinate 43,465,665 downwards.
GATTGGATGTCAAAATCAATTGAATTTTTACAGAACCGCAGAGTTTCATCGCATTTGTGATAATTTGGGGATTTGGGGAAACTTAGGTCAAATCATGATCACAGAATTAGAAATAGAAGGGGTTTTGGAATCTGAGGACTAATTTAGCAAATACCGAACAATACAAAATCTATCAGAATTGGAAAATCAAAGAGATTATTATTAACGAATAGAATCCGAAAACGGAGAAGAAAAACTTTTGAATCAACAAAAAACCGATCTGTCTTGCAAAATCAATGACAATTTCGAAAAATCGTTTTGAAGCGCGAGAGAAGAAGAGATGTCCGAAGTTTTACCTAAAATGCGTAAACAGAGTTCTGCCTTCTATGTTCGTAACTGTCGTGTCCGGATCGATTTCTAAGGCGTAAATCGAGCAATTCTTCAAGCGAATCAAGAGAAAAAAAATGGATCGATTTCTAAGGTTTTTTTTTACGTGAAACCGTCGATTAAATTGGATTTAATGTTTAACTTACCAAATTGTCCATTTTTTGAATTTTTTCATTTAAAGTAATAAGGGCATTGTTGGAAGTTTTAGCCTAAAAGGCTTCACGGTTAACCGTTTTAGGATTCCTATTATAATAGTATAGATATTCATCTATAAATTCATCCTTTCATGGTATAGGTGGTTCTCCATTTTGTAACCTACTTAAATGGTTTGCTACTAGATTTTTCAGTCCTTTCTTATCTTTTATATTAAGGTCCAATTCTTGTATGAGTAATATCCATCTTATTAGTAAAGGTTTTGCATCTTTTGTTTTTCATTAAATATCGCAAAGCTACGTGATCCGTATAAATTATTACTTTTGTTCCTAATAGATATGGTCTAAATTTTTCTAACGAAAATAATACTACTAAGAGTTCTTTTTCAGTAGTGGTGTAATTATATTTGGCTCTATCTAGTTTCCTGGAGGCATAATATACAATATGAGATTCTTTCCCTATTTTTTTGGCCTAAACGGCTCTGACTATAAAATTACTTGCATCACTCATAGCTTCAAAAGGTAATGACCAATCTGGTAATTTAATCTGAAGTGTAAATGTTAAAGAATCTTTTAGTTTATCAAATGTCATCTTGTATTTATTAGTAAATTCAAAAGGAATGTCTTTTTGTAAGAGTTTGCATAATGGTTGTGTAATTTTGAGAAATCTTTTACAAATCTTCTATAAAATTCTGCATGTCTAAGAAATGAACGTATCTCTCTTACAGTGGTGGTTTTGATTACTTGAATTTTTTCAGTGTCTAGCTTTATTCCTTTATGTGACACTATATGTCCTAATATTAGTCGACCATGAAATGACAATTTTCATAATTTAGTACTAAAGTATTTTATATGCATCTTCTAAGTACTTTAATTAAATTAATTAAGCATTTATCAAAAGAATTATCATAAACAGTGAAGTTATCCATAAAAACTTCAATGAATATTTCCACATAATCAGAGAAAATACTAACTAAACATCTTTGAAATATTGCAAGTGTGTTATATAAACCAAAAGACATACGTCAATAAGCAAACGTATCGAAGGGAGAACTTAAAGTAGTTTTTTTCCTGATCTTCAGGGGCTACTGGTATTTGTTGAAATCCTGAATAACCATCGAGGCAATAGCAATGTGTTTTTCCTGCTAATCTTTCTAACGTCTGATCTATAAATAGGAGTGGGTAATGATCTTTTATGGTTTAAGCATTCAACTTTCTATAATCTATACATACCCTCTAACCATTTTTTATTCTAGTTAACGCTAATTATCCATATTAATTTGTTATTAATTTAATTCTTATGTTTTTAAGGATTACTTGGAGTGGGTTTACCCTATTGCTATCGACTATCGAAAATATAATTCATGTATCTAATAGTTTTAATATTTCAGCTTTTACTACGTCTATCGTAGGTGTGTTTAAATTACGTTGAGGTTGTCTAAAAGCTTTAGTATCGGTTTCTAGGTTTATCCTATGCATACACGTTGCTGGATTTATTCTTTTTAATATCCGCTACGGTCCATCCTATTGCTCCTTTAAATTTTTACAATACATTTATCAGCTTATTTTCTTTTTGACTAGCTAAGTTGTTGGAAATTATTACTGGCAATTTATCACAATCCCCTAAATAAACATATTTCAAATGGTTTGGTAAAGTTTTTAGATCCAATTTAGGGTTTTTAATTATAGTGTAGAAGTTTTAAATGAGATCTAGATAAGTCTAGGTGATAAGTAAGTTCTAGTAGTTCATTATATGATTCTAGAATACTTATTATCTCTTTTACTTCTTCATCTCTATCCTCATCTTCATTTAAATCTTCGACTGCCAGTGCTAGTTTATCTATTTTATCTGTTCTTAAAGATTTATCTATTAATGGATCTATCATATCAAATGTGCATATAGAGAAAACATTCAATGGGTATTTCATTGCATCGTATATATTACGATTTACTGCATCATCGTCTACTCGCATTATTAATATTCCATTTGACACATCGATCTTTGCTTTTGCTATTTTCAAAAATGGACTCCCTAAGATTAGAGAAGTTATCTTCTTTCATATCTAAAAAACGAAAATCCGCAGGGAAGATTAAATCATTAAATTTGACTAATACATCTTCGAGTAACCCTACTAGTTTAACAATAGATCTATCAGCTAGTTGTACAACTATACCAGTTTCTTCTAAATGTACGTCTATCATTTATGAATAGATAAATAAATACATCACATTATGAAGGCTCTCAAATTACACAATGCTTTAGAAATTCCTATTTTCTCAATCATACACGGAATGAAAAACATTCCAAGGTCATAACATTTATGAGGTAATTTCTTTTGGATTAATTCTAATACTTATTCTCCTAGACTCACTTTTTCATTAGCCTTAATCTTATTAGTGCATAAATCTTTAATAAATTTTTAGTAGTTAGGTAAATTTTGAATGACTTCAAACAAAGGTATATTAACTACTACTTTCTTTAATGTATCATATATATGTTTTTCTTCCTAGAGTTTCTTAGCTTTTTTTTATCTTCTAGACAATAAAGTAATGGTGGTTCTATATTTATTTGTTTATCTTCATTAGGTTTATTACCATTTTTGTTGGGAGTTTTGTTACTTGTTACTTCAATTTATTTTTATAATTATGCTTCTATTTCTTTTCTAGGAAGTAATTGGTCTGACAGTTTTAGGTCCATCCATCTGCTTACCACTTCTTAATTTTATAACTGGTGTTTTTCATATATAGTTGGATAAGGTTGAGATGATAATTTCCCTTGATTTACAAATTCACTCATCCATGTTGTCATTTGAATCAATTGATTTTTCACTTCATTCATATCATTTAGTAATGTTTGAATTATTTGATATTATTCTCTTCTGTAATTATTCGATGTTTTGTACCTTTAATAACCTTGGTTGTCAATATGATTACCTACATTTGGTTATGGGTAATTTGCATAACTATTAAAATCTTAATTAGGATCAACAAACCCATCATATTGGCTTCTTATAGCATTATTTTTTCTATTTTAGTTTGTTGTTTCAAAGGATATTCATCGTTAGAATGCTTAATTCATTACAAGATTTTATTAAGCTAGATCTATCTTTTAGTAATAATTCAACCATGGCTTTAAGCTCATCTCCCTTATCATCTTGTGTTTTATACGTCTTATTCATGTCACTTAGATTTTCTTTAGACGGTTCACTCTTCTCACCATATTGCTTTGATTGCTTAGCCATTGTATTTATAGTATCTCTTTCTAAAATTGGTGTTTTCTCAAGTAATGACCCTCCACACATGCTGTTTAAGAATCTTTATTCTAAGTGATTTAATCCTTCATAAAAATATTCAATTAAAGTTTTGTTTGTAAATCCATGCATTGGACATAGCGAGATCAATCTTTTATACCTATCACAAAATTCATCTAAAGTTTCTCCAGTTTCCATATTAGCATTACTAATTTTCTTTCTATTTAGGCTAATTTGTCTTGTGGGGACATATTAATCAAAAAAACTTGTAAAATCTTAGACCAGTTGGTTATGAAATTTAAGGAAGAAAAAATAACCAATCTAAAGCTTGGCATTTCAATATGGAAGGAAAATCTTTTAATTTAACATTATCTTTTTTTTATATCTTTAGGTTTTCACGTGCTTACTTTATGTACGAACTCTCTAATAATTTTTTTAGCATCCTCATTATCTTCACTTTAGAAGCAAGGTAAAAAATTTATGAGTTCGAATTTCAATTTGAAATCCTGAAATTATGTTGTGAAAGTTATGCACATAGGTTCATAAGCCGTGACATTTCTATTGGATTGCTTTGAAGTCAATTCTTCCTCGTTTTCAACCATTTTATGACATTCAACAAGAAGGTTTCCAAGATATTATTTTTATAATCCCTGGCAACAGCGCCAAAAATTGACACGAGTCAAGTGTATACAATAAATTTACGTACTTTATTATTAACGTGTAATAGTTGTAAACGAGATATCGTCTCTATAAAGATTTTTCAAATCTCTTAAGAATTTAGTCTATCCTAAAGTATTATCAGATTTAACTCGTTTTAAGTTAATTAATTTAATTAAACGGAAAACAAACACTAAATGATATAAAAACTAAACTAAACAATTAAAACAAAATAACTAAACTTTAAACAACTTAAAATAAATAAACTACCTTTATATACTCAAACTAATAAATAAATAATCGATAAATTAACTTAAAGAAAATATCTAACAATTATATAAACAAACCCCAACTAAACATCATAATATACTTGGATTGTTTTCAAACTCCAAAACACAACATCACTTCATAATACTGCTATAATTATTTTATACATAATCTTTGAATCATTAAATCCTAATTCATAATAGGTTGATAGCCTTTAGCTAGCCAAAAAAATTTCTAAATTCAATGAAAATGCTACATTCTTATCATTGTAAATCTACTTATTGCATAAAACCCAACACCATAGAAATATGATAACATTAAGTTCAATGAAAATCTTGCCTAACCTAAGCTAATATTACCGAAGCCGCCAAATAAACAACTTTAAACACAATCACCTAGAAAATCAACTCGGGAAATGCCCTATAGATTAATCTTAGTTACTACTTCTATAATTATTGTCAATAACTATAGACATAGAATTGAATACTTTATAAGCAACATATTGGCCACTATGCATTCAACATAAAGAATTAGTAGTTGCAATATGCAAAAAAAAAAAAAAAACTTGTTTTACATGTATGAATCGATTTAAAGCATTAAGTACATGATTTAATAATTATAACCACATAACAATCCAAAGAATATTATATGCTTTGGGATTGATAGACTACTCACACATGCTGGAAGTAAACAATACTAATATGTAATTTAACGAAATAAATAAATAAATAAATAAATACCTTTAAATCAATGCTCCAAGGTTGCTACACATAAAGAACTTAATAAAAGAGAAAAGTAAAAAAGTAAAAGAATAGTTGAAGAGTAGTTGGAAATAGTTATTTCGAAGCTCTCTGGCCCTATATATAGCTCACCTAGAAATACATATCGTAGATATATATAAATTCATCATACTAATCTAAAAAACTCATTACCGACCTTAGCAATTTTTCAGCAATTCCTCAATTATACACAAATCGTTGAGCAAATAATTGAGTTTAGCTCTTAGTGCTCCATCGATTCAGCTCACGATTTATAGTTCATTCTCCAATTCGCTGAGGATTCGTTAGCCTTCTTCTGTTGCTGATTTAGATGGTGATTCCTAGTGTTATTCTAAATCGCTTTCTAATTGCTAGTGTAGTTTTTTGGTTGCCTTTTCACTTTTCTTTCTTTTTTCTTCCATTTTTTCATTTTCCTATTTAAAACCTGAAATGACAAAAATAAAAGAATACCTAGTGTAATATAATAATTTATGCTTAAAATCAACTTAAATTACACTATAAAATGTGTCTAATTATTGACTTGTCAAACATAAACCCGTTTTGCATTCCAAACATGTAAATCAAATCCATATATATAGTCATGAGCATACTTTATAAAGTAAGATATATCATTAAACTCTAGTATAAGTAAATAAACAACCTTTAGCTAGATATTTGTTCTCCTTTTATTGGTGAAAAAGCAGCGTTTTAATTCTATTAAAATAACCCCTTTATTCGCACAAAGACATTAACTTCACGCAATAAAACCACATTAAACTTCATGAGAACTTCCAACTATGAATTCTAACATCTTCAGAAAGCTACTTCAATAGTAAATTTAGGTCTCAAATTCATTCAGGACATTTAAACGGTATTTGCCTTTCAAATAATCCTAGTTACTACTTCAAATAGATAATAAAACCAAGTATCACATACATATTTTTGACTATGCATATAATTCTCAAATCTATGATTGAAATCAACAGATATTAACATATTAAATCATTGAATCAAAAGAATACAATTTCTTTTGAAGCATTAATCACATTCATATGATCATAACTACATTGCAAAACATATCTAGTTCACGTACGGACTTTGTTCAGATCAAACAAGCTACTCACTCATAATCATAAATAACATTGTAATAGTATAAATAAAAGACATAATTGAAATACCTCAGAACTAAAATACTTGAATCTTCAAAAGCAATGAAACAATAGAGATTGTATGTAAACTATGTAGACTATGGCTCCAAGAACAACAAAAGCTTCTAGCGCTTCAAAGTATGATCAAAGGCAATTAATCTCGCAACTTTAAGTTAGTATTTATAGTATTTTAAGTAGTAAACATCCAAAAATAACTTAAACAACTTGTAGATATCTAAAATTCCCATAATCTCTCCCGAAGATTTGTAACGATTTAGGTATGATAGGAATCACTGGAAAAATCCAAATTTCTTTGCTCACTAGTTGTTTCTTGTGTCCACTTATTCGACTAGCGATTCAGTGCCTCCTAGGAATCACTATGAACCGTTGAGACGTAATTCCACTTCTTCTTTATTTTTTTAGTGATAATGCTTCATATACTTCTTCCACTTGATTAATTCGTTCATAATCTTCCCTTTTTCCTTCATTTCTTCATATTCTCCATTTATCACCTGAAATATTAAAAACAAGAGAAAACCCCATGTAATATAGTATTTTATATCTAAAATCATCCTAAATCAACTATAAAACATATATTATTATTGACTTGTCAAATACCCCAAAACTCGATACTTTGTCGTCTTGAGTAAAGGAATACTCTCAATCATATTTTTTCTTACCTCTTTTTGATTTCATACTCATATACTTTAATTGCTAAAAAGAAATGATCTTAACATCAAAAAATATTACCTTCATAAAAATTAGAATCATGATAGAATAAAAAGAGCTAAAGAACAAACCCTTTATTTGATATTTTAACCTCCTAATTTTGCAACACACCTCAGAATTCAAAGTAAAATCATTAACCAATGTCAAGCACCACATAGGTTTTCTCAATCTTTACATACAAGCATAAATCTTACAATAACTAATATTGAATCTCAAGATAAAAAATCACTAAATCAATCTCATTTTTCAAACAATACTTCAAATATCACCCCAATCAAAGTCGATAGGAACTTTTATTCACTAATAATCATCATTTCTTATGAACTAATTAGAGTAAAAAAGATATACTTCACTTAACTTAGTTATAAGCACTCAAGCTAATTTTTTTATTCGAAGAGCTTTTTCATAAACTTCCTCTATTTTCTTATATCTCTCTATTTCTTTTCTTTCAATTAGATTCATTTTATTCTTCAGATTGTATCCCTACAGTTCCCTACTCCATTTTCTTTGGAATCCATTATTCTTTATAAAGGAATTATTCTTTTTACTTTTTCTACTACTAGATTCCTTACTCCATTTCCATTGGAATCAATGGGTCTCTCCATTAAAAAAAATCTTGTTAGCTCTTATCACTTTCACTTTAGTTAAGGAAGTACTCTTTCCAACTAAGTAAAGTTTTGTCAAGGCTCGTTTAACTAAACCCTGACTTATCCTAATTCCCTTAATTAGGCATTTAATCCATTCAATTCAATTTACTTTTGAAACAATTTTTCTTTCAATCCTTGTTAATGCTCTAAAACTAAATTTAAATCCTCAATTCATAATTTGTTTATTTGGAGCTAATTGGGAAATCATACTGATTATTATTCTCATTTTGTAAAAATTTAAGCAACACCTCCCCTAAAAGTGGCTGGCCAAGAAAACTCACCTAATTGATTGCAAAATGGAAAAAAGCCTAGAAGGACTTATAACTCACCGCAGCTCACAATGTATATATATATATATATATATATCTATATATATATCAAATTCAAATCTTTTAAACTAAATTAGAGTCTCCATTACCTCAATTACGATCTTAAAATCACAAATTAGATCAAATTGGAAACACAAACTTCTCAACTTATTTTAAACTAACTTAGGAGACTCTCATAATTTATTCGATAGTAATTCATGTTCTACACTCATCCCAAAGCCCAGAACAATATATATAAAGTGATTACAACAAGAAAATTAAACTTGAAACTTAAAAGCAATCACAAAGATTTTCGAGTCTTATCCGTTCTTCCTTGTCTTCACAGAAAATCTGACATCATCAAAAACAACTTAAAGATGTCTGGTAAATAAACTCCTACATTGTTCTAAACTCCTGCAAATGTTAGTCTGAATACAAGGAGACATGTAATTTCATTTCTAAATAACAAGAAATATAAATAACAGCGCGAATCCCTATGTTCTTGTTTCCTACCTATACCCGGACGTTTACTTTAAAATATAGTACAAAAATGGTACTATGAGTTCATGAAATGTAAAGGCAATGTGTCGAAGTGGATTCTCAACATAGACGTCTCAACTCACTCATCTGCATCTGCCACTAACTTAAAGAAATAATCGACCATACTTCAACTACATCCTTTCCCATCAATGCATGCTCGTTGAAAAACTTGCATGCCTTGGGTCTTTCGTGTTCCAGTCTATCATGTTAGGAAACCTAACCCCGAGTCTCGCTCAAGAGCCGTAGCACCAACAAGCCATTATCTGGAATGACATGAATGCATTACCAAAAATGATGCGAAATACAATGCAAACAAAACACAAATGTAGGTACAAAAACAAATTTGATAAATAGTAAAGACCATTGTAGGGTGGTTTACTTACAATCAAACCAACTCCAAATTGATAGCAAAGCCTCACTCGCATGTTCCCCGACTTTTAGTTTTTCCTGAAATCCTATTTAAATCATGAAAATCTATAATTTATGAGTCTTGACTCAATTGTACTATTTTTCAATAATTTATCACAAATTTTCAAACCATGTCGGTATTTAAACTTCTTAAAACCCCAAATGACACATTTGAAATATTCAAACCATTCCTTAAAACCTCATTTCTTTAATTGGATTCCCAATTATAGTATTATATCACTAATTTAACTCAAAAAAATCAATTTATATGGTTTTTGGTATCCAATTTGGTGTTTTAGGCTTAATCGACTAAAATTATGCTTTACGAGGTAAAACCCCAGATAAAAAGTCTAGTGAAAATCCTAACTTTTTCATTTTTCTCATAGAAAATCATCATTTCTATTTATTTGGGAAAAATCCCATTTTTTTGAATTTCTTAATTTAAGAACTTTTTTTTAATTGAAGAGTTTGATCATAGAACTGGGCCTGGTTCGGCTCAGCTGAAGCAGACTCAATTCACCCCAATTTAGGGGATCAATCTTTTCATCTTCCCTATTGGAAATGAAGTAGAGCACAGGCTCTGCTTCATCCTCCGCTTTCCCATTTTTTTCTTTTTTTCTTCTAGGGACACGTCTGGGAGCTCGCAACTTCGTTATCCTCTTCGTCCTCCTCCTTCCCCCTCTATCCATCATCTTCTTCTCTGGTTTTTAGTTATTGTAGTTGACTTGTTGTTTGTGTTTTTCTTGATGTTATGTACTGGTTTCTTACTATCTCGTTGTTGTGTGTTGAGCCCAAATTAAACCTTCATCTCAATAACAACTTCAGTACTCCTATCTTTTTATTTTCAAATTGAAAATCAGATTCAACAATCCCTACTAATCAATTACGGCCCTAAATTGAAAAAGCTTGATTGATTCACCTTAAATAGGAAATCAACTTCTACACCAAGGCCAAAACGTCACAACTTATTTCCAATTTAAGAGAGATCACGATGATAGCGAGAGAATCAAGAGAGTGATTAAACACACAAGATGAGTGTGAGAGAGAGAAATAGAGAGAGAGATATGAAAGAAAACCATTTGAATATGATGGATATGCCATTTGATCCCCCTGATTCGATTTGATTGTTACTCAAAAGGGCTCGGTAAATGACAATTTTAATCCACTTATTATCCTCATGTATATAAGAACACTGCCCCTTTTGATTTTTTGCTATTTTTATTTCAGGATTATCTCTTGTTTTTAAGTCCAAATTAAACCCTGAAAATACCCAAATTTCACCAAAAATCGAAAAAATTATCAATGCACTCAGAAACACTTGACAACGCGATTAAACATTAATTTAACCTTATATTGTGATGAATAAAGTATATTACGTCAACTAAGCATGCGTCAAGTGAAAATAATATTTAAGTCATGATCTCTGGTCTATAACGCGTGGGTCATAACTCAAATTCCTAAATACCAATTAAATCCGAAAATACTTAAGAAATCGCCTAATTAAGTTTGTGAAATTCGAGAATTTCACAATTCTTCCCAACTAATTTAAAAATATCATCCTTGAAATTTAAACTTATAGATTAACTGTACCAAAAGAGATATAATAAAATAATACTTCATATTGAACTCTTTTTTAACCAAACCTATAAAGCTATTTTCAAGGTGAAACTATTAAGTGGACCCAATCACTTTAGTTGTAATCAACAACTTGATGGTAGAGATCATAAACACTTCAGCTTTTCATTTTCAAATTATTGGTTTAATGAAAAGTTATCTCCATTACTTTGCCAATCCTGACCATTTTTGAATTTTTGACTAGTTTAACAATCAACTTTATGGAATATCCAATAACTTTAATTCACTTCAAATTTCATATGGTACTACTCATTCTTAACTGATAACAATTCCACAAACTATTGATAATTCTTTCCCTATCCATCAAATTATGGTATAGACATTCCATTTAACTTTATCTTCACTTATCGTTTTTTTCATGAAGATTGTCTGTCGATCAATTTTTAGACTATCATCAGTCTAAAATTATAAAGCAATGCAAATAATATTTGATCACGACATTTGATACAAAGTAGAGTTCGTATCTATCTAATCTATCACCATTCCGACATTTCTCAACAGAAACTTTGAATTACACAAATCATCCCATGACTATAGATCTATAATTACATCTGTCATATCATGACAAAAGATCTTGAATTTCAATCTGATCAAAAAATGAAACATGGCACATCGTGCAAATATCATTCATTCTCTAAATGTCTACTCACAATACCATTTCGATTTGTGGGCTTGAAAGCTATTATCAATTCTGACTCGTTAGTTAATTCACTTAACTTTTCATTTGATAGGTTAGAAAATTATAAACTTTTCTAAGATCATCAAATCATTCTTTATCCATGAGCTCACTAAGAAACTCATTTTTTTCACTTGACCACAAATATTTTCCAAATTGCCTTGATCACGACTCTGTTATTCACAGTTTCTCTAATTACCGACATTTCCTATCTCGATCATTACTATTCACTAAACTTCTCTCATTGCCTAGATAGAGACAATTATCTTTAACTTAAGTAGATTATGTTTCTAAATAGAGATATCTACATATTTCATCATTATATTCTTACAGTATAACTTTTAACTTGTATCTCATACAAGTAAAAATATGTTATCTCTTTTTGCCTTTAGTCAATACATAGTTTTGACTTTTCTCAATTTATAAAGGAAGAACATTCAATTCTTTAAGCATATCTAGTCAGATACACTGTACTCCGTTCAATATTTTCAACCAACAAGAATAATACTAATTGAGTGAGCAGCATGTTGTGCGTCTCTTTTCATATTTCATTCGTATCTTCACCGTTCATGTAAGCATCTTACATCAACTCTGACTTTGAATGACATACTACGTCCAAACTTTACAATTGATTGATCATGCAGTGTAGCACTGCATTTGGACCAATATACAACTTATTCCTTAATATCAATTATATACTACTTTGGTTCAAAACTCTCAAATCTTGAAGTTTGATTCCTTATAAGATCCTCGTGAAGATTTAATAAATTCCATCAAACTGATAGTTTGACATCCTAAGTCATATCGGGACATATTAACTTGAGATTTCCTTTTTTGTGCGTATGCCAAAATCTTTTAACCATTTATTTGCCTATACATAAGCTTCCAATTGACTCAACTAAAACTTCATTGACTATTTTATACCAAACCTCACAATTCATTCATTTATTCAAATACAGGTAGGGCCCTCACACCAATTTTCTATGCTGTGAATCAATCATGATTATGAATCAGAGTTAGACTTTTGATCATGCACTATTACTCCAGTGCCTTACCTTGATTAAAGGAGTCCATTTGTGTTACTTACAGCAGTCACAAGTTATCTCGACATCTCATTTTATTTTCTACACAAAGTCTATTCTGTTCAATTTATGTCAATCTTGGTTGTCCTCAATTTATCTCGTTCTTTGTCCTTTAACAAACATACTAGAACTTTGCTCAACGTCGAGACCATTTAGGGCTTCTTAGTCTTTACTTTGGAAAGAAATTTAGGTCTGTTCTCTTTTCGAAATTCATTGCTAAAGGTGATGCAACCTCTTATGGTGATTCAAGGAATCGAAGTCTTTCTTAGCTAATCCTGATTCAAAATAGAGAAATCTTGTTAGTTGAACATTTTACTATTTGTTATTGCCTTTAATTGTTTATATTAGTCAATTGTTTCCTGAATTTACTTTTTGTTAAAAGAGATTCGATACTTTTCAAGAAACTACAAGATATTAAAGTATCTTACTATTCATCAACTCACTTTTGATGATTTCACTTGTCTACTATTGATCAACTAAAATGATAGAGGAATTAGAATCTGTAATACTTTGATTAACTTATTGACTAATTAACTCTTAAAGGATGATATTCAATAATCTAAGTCTTATTAATGAAAGTTCTCACTATATAAGAGTTTTTACTAACATCCTATATATGTATCACTTACTGATACTCAATCAATACATCTTTCTCTTCCTCTATTATAATTTAAGTCGTAGTGATAGGCATCAAAATTTAATTTGGTTACAAGTGACTATTGAGTACTTCAAATTCAAAAACACCATCATTTACGTCTTATTTAATAGCTAATCCTATTTATTTTCATACTATTTTCCCCAATTTCAATTTCTTACATAATGGTTTTATCACAACACCTTTCATTTTCAAGTTAGAATTTTTGTTGATATTTGTTTCGTAACAACACCTAATAACATATTTACAAAGATTACTTTTAACTCATTTATTTTCCATTTATTTTATCATTACTTGTTCGACTCATAGAACCATCATACTCAACCTCACTTATAGTTAAGCAATATAAGTAAGAAACAATCTAAAACGCTCAATACTTCTACTTAGATATCATTTGATTGTTTCAAACCATGACTTTATTTCACATTTCACTTTGTGTTTCATTTCCAAAAGGAGACAATTCTTTGCTTCCAAATATTTTACTTTCATACAAACCGACTTAAATAACTTGATTGATCATATCACAATCTCGTTGTGATTTTCTAGTCAAATTCTATTTGACTAGTAAAATTCTATTTTTGAAACCACATGTATCCTTTTTTTTTCTTTCATTGAGACTATTTTAGGAGGCAACCTTCAATTGGTTATGAATTCACCAATACTTTGTAGAATAGCTCTTCTAGAGTTACTAATTGTATTGGTACTAAATCGTTCTAATATCCCTAAAGACAACACAACTTGTGTTTTCTACGACTTCCTAATTTATTTCACGTTTATCAATGTTTCTCAATCATTTGAGATTGTGATTTAGGTCAATTTGTCATTTTCCTGAGCATTTTTATACACATTGTAATTGTCCAATATACTTAATTTCAAAGAGATCCGAGTTTAGTACTTACATTCCTAAATTCCTAAGATTTAATTTCAAGCAATTACCTATTGGTTTTATAAACCGATTTATCCATTAATTAAATAAATAACGAACTAGTTACAATAGTTTTTCGTGAGTTTAGACAACTCAAGTCTATTTCACTTCCAATCTCGTTCAATTAACGTATATTAAGTCTATTCTTTATTTAAAGTTATGGTCTTATCCTCACTCATTATATCACACGAGTTTAGTATCGAATAGATATGGAAAATAAACTTTCTATCGCATATATGACGATAATACAATAATACATATCAAATATAACACAATACCAAAGTGTTCCCAACTAATTGCAACCTCATTTCTAAACATTGTTCCTTAAGGCCATCACTTAAGTTCGTGTATTATAATCTAATCCGAGAGCCTAAATTAACCCAAACTTCTCGAATGACTCAATCCTAACGTCACTATCATTTCTTAAATTTTCTTGATTGAGATTAACCATAACTCTAATACCAAGTTTGTAAAGGTCCATATCACTAAGCCCTAACTTATCCTAATTCCCTTAATTAAGCATAAATCCATTCAATTAACTTCAACTTCAAAGTAGTTTTTATTTCAATCATTGTTAATGCTCCAAAACTAAATTTATATCCTCAACCAAACTAAATTCATAATTTTTTTAATTGGAGCAAATTAAGAAATCATACGGATTATTCTTTTCATTTTGTAAAAATTTTGGCAGCACCTCCCCTAAAAGTGGTCTGCTAAAAAAAATCAACTAATAGACAACAGAATAGGGAGAAGCGACTCATAACTCCCCGCATTTCACAATATATATCAAACCCAAATCATTTAAACTAACTTAGAGTGTATGATACCTCAATTACAACCTTAAAATCCCAAATTACATCAAAATGGAAACATAAACCTCTCAACTTATTTTAAACTAACTTATGAAACTTTCGTAACCTAGTTAAGAGTATTTCATGTCCTACATTCACCCTAAAGCACAGAGAATTTTCAACTTAAAAGCAATCTCCAAGATCATCGAATCTTATCCGTTTTTCCTTGTCCTCATTAAAAATCTGACATCATTAAAAACTACTCAAAGATGTTAGGTAAGTGAACTCCTATATTGTTCTATACTCCTGCAAATATTAATCTGAATACATGGAGACATCTAATTGCATTTCCAAATAAAAAGAAATGTAAATAACAATGTAAATCCCTCTGTTCTTGTTTCCTAACTATATTCAGACATCGACTTCCAAATATAGTACAAAAATGGTACTAGGAGTTCATGAAATGCAAATCCAATGTGTTGGAGTGTACTTCCAAGCCAGACGAGTCAGCTCAATCATCTGCATCTACTACTAACTTAAGGAAACAGATGCAACGCACAGCTACTACTAACTTAAGGAAATAACTAACCATACTCCAACCACATACCTTTCCATCAATGCATGCTTGCTTGAAAACTTGCATGCCTTGGGTCTTTCGTGTTCCAGTGTATCGAGTCAGGAAACCTAGCCCCGAGTCCTACTCGTAAGCAGTAGCACTAACAAGTCATCATAAAAAATGACATGAATGCATGACCAAGAATAAAGTGAAATGTAATGCAGGTACAAAGAAAATTTCATAAATAGTAAAAACCACCGTAGGGTTTACTTACAATCTAACCAACTTGAAATTGATAGCGAAGCCTCACTCACGCATTCCCTACATTTTACATGCTCCAAAAAACCTATTTAAATAGAAAAAAATCCATAATTTATGAGTCTCTACTCAATCGTCAAATTTTTCAATAATTTCATATAATTTTTCAAACCATGTGTGTATTTAAACTCCTTAAAACCTCGAATGACTCTTTTGAAATATTTAAACCATTCCTTGAAGCCTCATTTCCTTAATTGGATTCCCAATTATAGTATTATATCGCTAATTTACTTTAAAAAACCAATTTATATCATTTATTGAATCCGATTTAGTGTTTTAATCTTGATCGACCTAAAATACGCTTTACGATGCATAACCCCAGATAAAAAGTCTTGTGAAAATCCTCACTTTAAAATTTTTTCCATAGAAATTCACAATTTCTATTTTTTGCGTAAATCCCAAATCTTTTCTAAATGTTCTGATTTAAAAACTTTCTTTTAATTAAAGGGTTTCATTACTAAACCAGGTTGAGTTTGATCAAGGGCTCGGTTTGCCTCTGTTAAGACGAACTCGGTTCGACCCGATTTAGGGGATCAACTCTTTCATCCTCCTTATTGGAAACGAAATAAAGCATAGGCTTTATTTCATTCTCCACCTTCCCACTTTTTTCTTCTTCTAGGGATAGGTCTTGGGAGCTCATGGCTTCCCTTTCCTCTTCGTCGTCCTCCTTCCCCCTTCATCCCTCATTTTCTTCTTTGTTTTTTCGTTATTTTAGTTGAGTTGTTGTTTGTGTTTTGTTGATGTTGTGTATGATTTTTTTGTTGTTTTGTTGTTGTTGCGTTTGTTTAGCCCAAATCAAACCATCATCTCAATAACAACATCAGTACTCCTCTTTATTTTAGAATTGAAAACCAGATTTATTAGTCTCAACTAAACAATTACCGTCCCAAATTGAAGAAACTTGGTTTACTCGCCTTGAACAATAGATCAACTGCTACACCAATGCCAAAATAGTCGTAACTTCTCGTTTCTAATTTGAGATAGATCACGATGATAATGAGAGAATCGAACCAAAAAGAGTAATAAAACATAAGAGACTACAGAGAGATGAAAGAAAACCATTTGAAGGCGATGAACACGTCATTTGATCTCCCTGATTCGAATTGTTTATCAATCAAAAGGGTTTGGTCAAATGACCATTTTACCCTTCACTTATTGTACTCATGTTTACAAGACTATTGCCCCTTTTGGTCTTTCATTATTTTTATTTCTTGATTATCTCTTTTTTTAAGTACAAAATAAATCCAAAAAATACCCCAATTTTGGCAATAATTGGAGAAAATACCAACGCACTCTGAAATACTCGGACAACGCATTTAAACATCAATTTAACCTTACTTCATGACGAATAAAGTATATTATATCAACTAGGCATGAGGTATACAAAAATAATATTTTGTCATGGTCACTAGTCCGTAATGCGTGGGTCCCACCTCGGATTCTTAAATTCGAATTAAATGCAAAAATAATATTTTAAGTCATAATCAAGTTTATGAAATTTTTGGATTTCACAAGTTTATTGGCTATTTCCTATTTTTCTCCTCAATTGTGACATAAACTTTCAATAAATATTTATAAAAACCTGATTATTAATCTTTGCATAAAAAGATTTTTAGAAATTTTTATTATTTATCTTGCACTATCGTCTCAATTTTCTACTCATTATAATGTCTAACACAAAGTAATCAATATCCTCTAAACTCCTTTCATGTATACACAATCTAGGTGAAGTCAAATAGGGTATAACAATTCATTTCCATCATAAAATTTCTATTTTCATGGGTAATAATAATATATCATTTCCATTCAAATTATAATCATATTCCTATTTCTAACTAAACAAAGTAAATAAAATGGGAAAAATAGTACTTGTATTGTGGGAAATATTAAAAAATTATGTCAACTTTGGATAAATGGATTCAACCTCTCATTTCGTCCATACTTCGCATCTTCATACTTCACTTCACCTAATACCCCCAAATTCACTTCAAACCATATCCTTAAGGTTTAAAAATTAAGTCGGGTGTTCAACAAAAATAAAAATACCTCGCGAAGTATAAACAAATAAATTGAAATATTACTATTATAACACAAAAATGAATTGAATAAGTAAAGATAATTTAAACAAATCCAAGCATCAATGCATAGAATTGAATTTAACACATCAAACCAAATCATCGTGACAAATTGTGAACACACCGAAGCAAATAAATTATATTATAGCACATATACAACAACAACCAAATAATAAGATTACAAACATATACCTCACATGAATAACACTAAAGAAAACATTGCATAGAAAATAAAAAATCTCAGAACCATTGTCCATTTGTCGCATCATCACCATTATCCTCATGATCAGGCTGTTGAGACTGGTAGCTTGCGTTAAGATCATAAATTGTGTAGTGTACTCCCTCCACTAGATTATTTTCGGTAAAGACTCCCTTGTTAGGCATCTTTAACTGGAGTGATGGAATGTGAATGTATGCTCCCCCACCTTGAGTTTTCTTGGTTCTGCATCACTTTGATCCATAAATACTTCAAGCAATCTCATGTTCATTTTAGAATATGAACTCTTGATGTCTCAGACTTCTCATTTGATTACGCAAGATTGTCTACATCATGGCCATCTTTGTGTCCTCTGCATCTACGCTAGTGAAGTCTTTTGCAGGTGGCTCTGCAATCTGGTTAGTTTTTCCATAATATGTGGCATTTTGAGTTTCTCTAAGCTTATTCGGTTGTCTACGCGTACTCTTCTTCTTTGTGTGGTCTCATTCCTTTATGTGGCGTTTCTCTCTTGTTCGTCCTCTGAGTCAACGTATCCCGATACCTTCTTACATTTTTCAATGACATTGTTAGTGATGGTCTTTTCTGGTAATACATCAAATTCTACTCCTCTCATTAGGACTCAGATTTGCATGCAAAACTTAATGATCATCGAGGGATAAAGAATTCCATTATTCATGGTGGTCATGGCATTCCTAATTATTTCATAGATTATTTGGTCAACATTAATGTACCCGATCCCTTGGGCTATGTGGTATAAAAGAGATGTCCTATAGTTCGTTACATCATAGTATTATGAACTAGGTCGTAGGCTTACGTTTAAGAAAAAGCTCCATGCTTTGGTTTTTTCTTAAAATTCTTTGTTTGTATGTGCTTTGGGTACGCATCTGAATCAAAATGGAAACCATCCCTCGAAATAGCTTCTAAACCATTCCTAATGGTATCATTAGGAAATCTGTGTCTATACATGTATTCAGGTTTAAGGAACTCGTTATGTTAGTCCCTTATCATTAAGATGACTGACCGACCTACATTACCTTAATCCCATGATAATCTAGTCAGCCTAATCTATTCTTTTAACTTTGACCTCCAAATAATAATTTTCACAATCCTTAATAATGCTCCAAATTGCAATTTAGATCCTCAATTGATTCGGCTCTTAACTTAATTTATTGGACCTATTAAGAAATCATATTCGTGTTTTATAAAAGTTTCGGCAACACCTCCATTAAAAGTGGCCTACTGGAAAACTTCCACCTAATAGACTACAAAATTGAGGATTAACCTAGAAGGACTCACAACTCCCCGCAATTCACAATATATAACAAATTTAAAGTTATGACCATATTAAGGGTCTCTGAAAGATTAATTTCAGCTTTACAAATTCAAAGTAGCACAAAATAGAAACATAAACTTTCTCAACTTATTTTAACTAGTTTAGGAGAGTCTCTTAACCATTCAGCAACACTTCACATCCTACACCCACCCTAAGAATTTTAAAACAATATATATATATATAAACAGTTTATAAAAAGAATTTAGTTTAACTTTTGGAAATAATTACCACAATCTTCAAGCCTTTTCTATTCATCCCTTGTTTTCATTTAAAATCTAACACCATAAAAAACAACTCAAAGATGTTAGGCAAGTAAATTCTTATATTGATCAATACTCCTGTAATTTTTAGTCTAATACATGGAGACATGTAATTACATTTCCAAATAAATAATTAGATATAAGCTTCCCCATGAAATGTAATCCAATTTGTCACCATCTCCTAACTATAATCAGATATCAACTCCCAAAAATAGTATAGAGATAAAATTATGAGATCATGAAATGTAGAGATAACTTATCGGTGTTAGACTCCGCTGGTCTCAATAAATGATGTAAAGGTAGGATAGAAACAAACCAGACAATGAAACAAGCTTATCCCCCACACTCTCTCTATGTATGGATTGCAAGAATGATAAATGCAATGCAGACTATGATACATTTACAGGTATATAGATTTTCAATCAATAGTAAATACCATTATAAGGTTTACTTACCACCAAACTAACTAAATATTGGTTGTGAAACCTCACACAATGTTTCCCCGGCTTTAACGTACTTTGAACCTATTCCATGAGCTTCATTTCGAGTGGTTTCAAAATCTTTGACGTTATTTAAGACCATCGAGGAATTTGGATAACTTCCCTATTCAAGTTTCTAAAGGTTTCAACTAATTTTTGAGTTATTTTGATATTTTCATGTCCTAAAAATTAGGAATCACACCAAATCAACTCTTTGGATATCCGGATCCCAATTTTGAGTGCAAATTGTGGTTTGAAATTGAAGATTAACTTTGACTAGGCTTTTAAATAATGTTTCAAATTTTGAACATTTTCGGGTATTGTAACACTTATTATGAGGCAAAACTTCAGTTTAAATCCTCGAGAAAATTTCAAAATCCTTATTTTTCATAAAAAATTCATAATTTCTAATTATTTGCCACTAATTTAATTCTACCTAATTTTTTCCTCATTTTTTGAGATTTTTTCAATTTCTAGCATTTTCTCTTTTTTTAATTGAAATTTGACCCCTTAACTAGACCTGAATCTGTTTAGTCTGGTCTAGGGGATTAAACCCCATCTTCTTCCTTATCACGTTTTGCGCTTCATTAGTCATTTTTTTTCAAATTTTTTTGAATTGCAATTGGACTTGATCTAACCTCAAATGGCGTTTGGGAAGGGGTCTTCTTCCTCGGATGAGTTGAGTCTCCCCTCCATCTTCTCAATTTCCATATTGATAAACATCCCAAAAGACAACATCGACATCAATAACCTACAACAACAATCAACAAATACTTAACCCAACAACAATGCAACATTAAACAACAATCTCTCCTCGGTTTGACGTCTTATATGATCTCTCTCTCTGTCTCTCTCTCTCTCTCTCTCTCTCTCTCTCTCTCTCTCTCTCTCTCCTTCGAATCCCTCTGTAGAAACATGGAATTGAGGACACGGTTATGTTGAGGTTTAGAAATAAATATAAGATTTCCTCGAGATTTGCATCACACTCAAGAAAAACCTAAATGTTCATATTGATTATATAATTTGACATTCCTCGATATATGTATTGCGTATCTCGAGGTCAATCTCGTGGCTATTAACAAGATAATCACCACCTCTAATCAACTTTTATAAAATCAATTATATTGATCTCCTCAACATATGCATCGTGTACATCAAGGTAGATCAATTGGTTATATAATCATACACCACTCAATTTTTCTCGAGATGTGATTGCATGTATATCGATGCATGGACATATCTCCAAGAATCACCAATCATCTATTTCATTCCTTTCATTAATGCCTACGGTACGTGTATCTCAAGGCGCGTCCAATGTATACTTTAATTTAATTTAAACTTTAGGATTCATTTATTTATATAAACCATACATATATAAATATATACGCTTATATATATTCACGGCTATAAATTCACAACGCGCGCCAACGACCAACCTCGGGCATAGATACTGTTGTACATCCCACGCATGTCACCCTCGACCCTACGTGTCACTTGGCGCCCACCAATTTATCAATTATTTTATTTAATTTCAAGGTTATCTCTTATTTTTAGGTCCAATTAAATTTCAAAAAATACCCCAATTTCGATAAAAATTGAGAAATATTCTTAAAGCGTTATAAAACTCACGAATACTGCGTATACACTTCAACATGACGCTATTTTGAGTTGAAATAGTGTATAATACACCAAATAGGCATGCAACATACAAAAATAATATTAGACTTATGATTTCTGGTCCATAATGCGCGAGTCCCACCTCGAATACTTAAATCTTAAATTTAGTTAAAACATACTTAATTAGCATCCTAGTCAAGTTTACAAAATTCTTGGATGTCACAACCTTCCTAGGAAATTAAAATTTTAGTTCTCAAAATTAATACTTACAAGTTATTGAACCAAAAGATATATAAGAAAATAATCATTTATATAAAACTCTTTCAATCCCAAATTGTAAAATTATTTCCATGGTGAACCATTAAGTGAACCCAATCACTTTCATTGTATTTAACAACTTGGTAGTAGAGATCATAAACGTTTAAACTTTTTAATTCTAACATCTTTTTTTAATAAAAATTTATCACCACTACTTGGCCAATCTTAGCATTTTGTGAATTTTCGACAAGTTAAACAATCAACTTTGCGGAGTATCTGATAAACCTCGTTGTTCTTCACATTTGATGCCTTGAATCTCATTCAAGTATCAATACATAGCAAGACCTAACCTATCTCCGTTACTTTCCTATTTTACTTTCTCATCACTAATCATCCCTTATAAGAATTGTCGATCGACCAATTATTAGACTTTGATCAGTCTAAAATTACATAGTGATGCAAATAATACTTAAGCACGACATTATATATAAAGTAGAGTTGCGTTTCTATCTAATCCATCATCATTATAGCGTTTCTCAACAGAAACCTATAATTACATAATTCATCCCATGACTATAGATCTCTAGTTACATATGTCATCTCATAACAAGATATCTCAAATTTCAATTCGATCAGAAAATGAAATCGGATACATCGTGTAACTCTTACTCATTCTCTAAATGTCTACTCATAATATTATTTAGATTGTGGACTAGAAAGAAATTACCAATTCCAACTCGTCAGCCAATTCGCTTAACTTTTTATTTGAATAGTTAGAAAATTAACCCATTTTCTAACTTCATCAAAGTCATTTTCTATCCATGAGTTCACCAAGAACCTCATTCTAGTCAATTACTAAAATCTTCCATAATCTCATCACCGGACTAAAAACAATATCTTAAACTTGAGTAGATATACATATTTAAACAAAAATATCAACATATTCGATGATTATACTCTCCTAGTATAACTTTTAACTTGTATCGCATACAAGTTTATAAAATGTTATCTCTTTTTCATTTCTACTCAACTACAGTGGAAGAATATTCATTTCTTGAAACTTATCAAATCAGATACAATATCGTTTATTCAATAATTTTACCCGATGGGGAAAATAAAAACTAATTGAGTTATAAGTCACGCATTTCTTTTCCATTCATTTATATCTTCACCATCATTCAAGCATCTTACATCAACTCCAATTTAAGATAACATAGTTCTTCATTTATATCTTCACCATCATTCAAACATCTTACATCACCACATTGGAACCAAATACAACATATTCAATTGTAGTAGTTGTATATTACTTTGGTTCCATATTTTCAACTTTTGGAGTTTGATTCCTTATAGATCATTTTGAAGATATATCATGTTTCTTTAAACTTATGGTTTGACATTCTAATTTGATTGGGACTTATTAACTTAAAATTATCATTTTTATGCGTATGCGAGAATTTTTTTAACCATTTAATCACCTATACTTAACCTTCCAATTCACTCCAACAAAACATCATAGACTCTTTTATATTGATTGTCACCAATTCATTTGATTATTTAAAGACAAATGAACGCGTTACACTAGCCTTCCATGGTATAAATGAATTGTGATTATAAAATAGAGCTATTCTGACTTTTGGTCATCCACAACTACTCCAATGGTTTACCTTAACTAAAAGAGTCTGTTTGTGTCACTTCCAGCAGTCACAAGTCATCTCAACATCTCATTTTATTTTATACACAAAGTCTACTTCATTCATTTTTTGCCCATATTATCTATTCTCACATTGATCTTAGTCTTTGTCCTTTTATAAACTTACCATGACTTTCGCTCAACTACCAGGCTACTTATAGCTTCTTAATCTTAACTGACAATGGCAATTTATATGTTTTTTCTCCAAAAAAATATAGCTAGGGACAGTGTGACTTCTTATGATCATTCAATCAATTGAAGTCTTCCCTAGCTATTCTTAACTAGAAACAAAGAAATTTTGTGACTTAAACAGTTAAACTGCTTGTTATTGCATTACGTTATTTCCATTAGTCTCAATTTACTTTTGACAAATTCACCTTTCTATTATTATTCAATTGAAGAGATAGAAGAATTTGAATTTGCCAACTCTAATTAACTTAGTGAATAATCAAATTCTTAAAGGATGTTGTTTCAATCTTTTGATTCATATTAATGAAAATTCTTGCAATATAGGAGCTCATACTGACATCCTATACATATCACTTATTGATTCTCAATCAATATGTCTATCTCTTCCTTAGTTATATTTTATGTTGTAGCGATAAGTGTCATAACTTAATATCATTAGAAGTGATTATTGGGTAATTTGAGTCTAATTACACAACTACTCGTGTTCTTTTAATATCTAATCCAAGCTATTATTAGACCACTTTCCTAACACTTTAACTTCTAACACGCTGATCTTATCACTACGCCTTTCATTTTCAAGTTAAAGATTTTTTTTATTGATTTTTGTTCTATAACAACACCCAAATGATGTTAACAAAAATTACTTCAGACCCATGTATTTCTATTTGTTTTATCATTTCTTTATTTGACTCATAGAACCACTATACTCAACGTCGCTTATGAATAAGCAACTTGAGTAATAAACAATCTAAAACTTCAGTACTTCTTTTTACAAATCGTTTGACTTTTTCAACCCATGATTCTATTCCATATTTGACTTTGTTTTGTTTCAAAAACGAGACAATAGTTTACTTCAAAGTATTCTATTTTCATAGAAACCGACCTAAACAACTTGACTAATACAATTACAATCCCATTGTGATTTTTCAGTCAAGTTCGGTTTGTCTAATCAATTTCTACTTTCTAAATCACGTGTCTCTATTTTCCTTATTGAAACTATTTTAACATTTTCCTTAGCTTTTTTACCTTATATATAATGGCAATATCCCTTGGGATCTTCTTGAAGACAAATTAGCTTTATTTCCAAAACTGTCTTTAAAAGCTTTTTTCTTATTAGTTGGAATAATTTGCAAATAAATAAAATTAAGGGTATTTGAGTATATCTCGATTTAAATAACTTTTTTTTTCTTTTTCTATTGGTTGGGACTCGGGAGTTTGAGTGTGGAAATTCAAAAAGATCAAATAACTTGGGAGAAAAAGAATTGGAAAAGAGAAAATAACGTGTGCATGTGAGAATGAGAAAGAGATTGTAGTTAGTTACTTTGTTTGTTTGTGATTTCATATTGGCAAAAATCACTCCTAAATTCTCACCATCTAACTTTTAACCATTCCCTCTTTATAATCTGCACGCAATGCACGTGCCATACTCTGATAGTTCGATACTTTTGATTTCCAAGAAATCCATGTTCAATACATACATACCGAAATCAATGGACTTCCCTTTCAACCAATTTCCTATTGGTTTCATAACTGATACTTTCATCAGTTATATTAGTATCGACCCACTTACAATATCCTTGTGAATTTGGACTTCCCGAGTCTATTTCACATTGACTCGCACTCAGTTTCAATTCATAATTATATTCTCTTTTTAATTATCTGATCCCAATCTTACACGTCGTATCTTACGAATTAAGTATCGAACGCGCAAGGAGAATAAACTTCCTATCACATAGTTAGCAATAATATATAAATACATATCACTAATATAACACAATAATACCTTGGCTCATAGTCACTTCCCAACTAATCCCGTTCAAACACCATTTGGTTCTCAATCAAAGTTTATCCTTAGTTGAGCTAAGCCTCAGGCTTTGATACCAAGTTTGTCTGACCTCTTATCATTAAGAAGAATAATCCTTCAATAATCTAATCTTTCTAATCCGTTCTATTGACTCTGACCTCGAAATAATAATTTTTCTAGGTCACGGCTTTTCGGGCCCCATGTTTTGCTCCCTTTACCCCATTACTTCACCGTACCCCATTTTTGAATTTTTTTTACTGCTTTGACCCCACTTTTTATAAATTATTCTAAAATTACCCCTCACCCTTAATGAATGTTTAACCCATCTCCTACCCTCATCCCAACGCCCTATAATCCTCTCCATTTCTCAATTTTGGTCATTATAGTTAGTCGGGTCCAAGAAGTGAATAAGTTTTGATGCGGGGTTCGAACAACTTCGACCGATACCCCTAAAGAGGTAACGTTCGACTCTAATAGATACCTTTTTAGAGGTACTGGCCGACTTTGAACGATAATGCTAAGTGAACTCGATTTTAATTAGTGGCATAGGGATCTAGCATAGATGTCTAAAGAGGTGTTGGCCATGTATGTCTGATACCTCTTTAGAGGTGTCAACACTCTGTGTCAAACACCTCTTCAGAGTTGTCGGCCCTATGTGGCCGACACCAGTGGGTAACAAGAACGAAAAAAAAAATTTAAAACTCTTAAAAATACAAGATAATTACAAAAAATAGTGGGTTTTGCTCGTAATCGCTTGACATTTTCAATTCCATCGAGACTTTATAACCAAAATACAAGATTTAACCTCCAAATCAAAGCCTAAACCCAATGACAAAAATACGAACAATACCGACTCAAAAAAGTTAAAAACCCTAAAAAACCTCAAAATCGACACGAAAAGAGATAAGGAATGCACCCACGGCATTGAATCGATATGGTTTTTCTTGACTTTCATCGAATTTGGGTTGGTGGTGAGAATATGATTTGAGATAGGGTTGACTAGGCTATGCATGGTGGGGTGAGTAAAAACTCTTTTATATGAAAGGGTACTTGGGTCATTTCACTAGTAACAGAAAAAAATTCAAAATTGAGATAAAATGAGCAAAACGTAAGGTCCGAATAGCTTTGACATTTTTACAATCCTTAATAATGCATTGCAATTTAGATCCTCAACTGATTCGATTTTTAACTAATTTTATTTACGCTATTAAGAAATCATATTCGTATTTTGTAAAATTTTGGCAGCACTTCCACTAAAAGTGGCCTACCAAAAAACTTCCACCTAATAGATAGCAGAATTGGGGACTAGCCTAGAAGCACTCACAACTCCACGGAGTTCACAATATGTAACAAATTTAAATTTATAACCTAACTTAAAAGTCTTCGAAAGATTAATTTCAATTTTACAAACCTAAAGTAGCCTGAAAAACAACATAAACTTTCTTAACTTATTTTAACTAGTTCAAGAGACTTTCCTCACCATCCAACAATACTTTACGTCATACATTCACCCCATGAATTCTAAAACAATATATATAAATAATTTACAACAAGAATTTAGTTTAACTTTTGGAAACAATTACCTTAATCTTTGAGCTTTGTCTAATATTTCCTTTATTATCATATAGGATTTGACATCATCAAAAACAACTTGAAGATGTTAAACAAGTAAATTCCCGCATTGATTTGTACTCCTGCATTGTCAGTCTGATACATGGAGACATGTTATTGCATTTCCAAATAAATAATAAGATATATTCATCAACATGAAATGTAACCCACTCTGTCACTATCTTCTAAATATAATCGGATGTCGACTTCGAAAAATAGTATAGAAACATTATTAAGAGATCATGAAATGCAGAGATAAATTGTTAGCATTAGACTCCGCTAATCTCACTAGACGGCATAAAGGTAGGATTAAAACAAAGTTTCAAGAAATCCAAACGCCAAAGCAAGCTTATCCCCTTCACTCTCTCTATGTATGCATGCCTAAGAATAATAAAATGTAATGCAGACTATGATACAATTACAAGTACAAATATATTCAAACAATAGTAAAGATCACTATAGGATTTACTTACCACCAAACCAACTCTGAGTTTGTCGCGAAACCTTACACAACATTTTCTTGGTTTTCATGTACTTTGAACCTATACCTCGAGCTTCATTCCAAATGGCTTTGAAATCTTTGATGTTACCTAAAATTGTTGAGAAATCTAGATAAGTTCCCTATTCGAATTTCTAAATGTTTTGACTAATTGTTTTAGTTATTTTAGTATTTTCAAGTCCTACAAACCTGGAATCGCACCAAATTAACTCCTCCGATGTCGAGATCCCAATTTTGACTAAAAATTGTAGTTTGGAATGGAAACCTATCCTTGACAAGGATTTTAAACAATTTTTAAAATTTCATACATTTTCCGGTATCATAACATGTATACAAGGCAAAACTGTGGTATAAATTTATAATAAAACTTCAAAATCCTCATTTTTCATAAAAAACCACAATTTCTATTTATTTGGCACAAACATAATTTTTTCAAGTTTTTTTTCATTTTTTGAGATTTTTTCCAGCTTCTGGCATTTTTTCTAATTTATTTTCAATATGGGTTTGACTAAATCGAACCCGCTTTAGTTCGATCTGGGGATCAAACCCCATCTTCTTCCTTATCACGTTTTGTTCTTCATTAGTCCATTTTTTTAAAAAGATTTGAATTAGGGTTAGATTTGATCCAACCCCAAATGACATTTGGGCATGGGTGTTCTTCCTCGAACGAACCAAGTCTCCCATCCAGCTTCTCTAACCTCCATTAACAAACATCACAACTGATAGCATCGACACCACTAGCCTACAATAAAAATAAACAACTCATTCCAACAAAAACGCAACGATAAACAACAATGTCACCTCATTTTGACCTCTTGTTTGATCTCTCTCTCTCTCTCTCTCTCTCTCTCTCTCTCTCTCTCTCTCTCTCTCACCGCCCTTTGAGTCCCTTTGTTAAAACATTGAATTGAGAAGGCAATAAATATATGATTTTCTTGAGATTCACATTGCGTAAATCTCAAGGAAAATGTAAGAGTTCATATTCATTATATAATTTGATCTTCCTTGAGATACGTGTTGCGTATCTCAATGTTGATCTTGTAGATATTAACAAGATAATCACCATCTCTAACTAACTTACATAACATCAATTATATTGATCTCTTAGATATATATCACGTATATCGAGGTAGATCAAATGATTCTATAACCATACACCGCTTGATTTTCCATGTGATGTGGTTGCATATATCTTGAGGCATGGACAATTCTCCAATAGCCACATATCATCCATTTCATTCCTTTCCTCGATGCCTATGCTACGAGCATCTCAATGAGCATCCAATGCATACTTTTATATAATTTAAACTTTAAAATTCATTTAGATATATTTATATATATTTAAACCATATATACATATATAAATATATATATATACTTATGTAAATTTGTGGCTATAAATTTTCCACACGCTCCAACGGCCATCCTCGGATGTGCACACTATTGTATATCTTAAGAGTGTTACCCTCGACCCCGCATTTCACTAGATGCCCACCAATTTATTAATTATTTTATTAAATTTCATGATTATCTCTAATTTTAAGGTCTAAATAAAATTTCAAAAATACCCCAATTTCGTCAAAAATTGAGAAATATTCCTAATGCACTCAGAAACTTACGAACACTGCATATACACTTCAATTTAACCATTTTGATTCGAAATTATGTATAATACATCGAATAGGCACACATCACACAAAAATAATATTAGACTTATGATCTCCGGTTCATAATGCGTGGGTCCCACCTAGTATACTTAAATCTCAAAATAAATTCGAAAATACATAATTAGCATCCTAATCAAGTTTAAGAGATTCTCAAATGTCATAGTTATGTTACCTCAAATGAAATTTCGATAAACGATTGTATTGGTTTATTCTTTCAAATGAGTAGTCCACTAGTCTTCCTCAGACTAAGGCTACTTTCTTTTTCTCATCTCTGTGCCTGCTTGCATAGAATTCTCTAACTAAAATTACACACCTCTTTTAACCTTAGGAACCCGCGTCGTTATTGGGAATGTAATCCATAATCGATGATCCCCAGCTTCTCTCACTTATTATGTTTAGTATCCTAGGCCTGTACATAATTTCATTTTTAATGTTGAAACCCCTCTCCGGTATAATCTTTCTACTTTAACTAATGTCGGCCTCCATCCTAGCAATTGCTTTGACAATTATAAGGTTATGAGCATAGAAAGAAATGGTGGGTGTCTCCTAAATATCTTCCCCTCCCTTCGTATCATATTCAAAACTTAAGGGTGGAGAAGGCTCTCTAGGTACTCCAGTTCAAGGTTTATTTAAAGAAATCATCATTGGCCTAATAGGTTTGGGTGGAGCATTGGGATTTTGTTTGGGTTTTTTACAAAACTGTGCCTTTTTATTCTTCTCTCGAGAACTTCTACATTTTCCTCCTTTGTCCATTGTTTTGGATTTCAAAACTCACAAGTTCAAAAACTTAAGAAACCAATTGATAAGTCATCATACTATGTTTTTTTACACATTTGCTATGAGTTTTGATACTTTTATCATAATTTATAGTAATAAATCTAAGTTTTTGTGTCTTCGGGGTTAAAATAGGCTATTGGGTGAAAAGGAGAGATTTTCCTCAAGAATCAATGAAAAAAGCCAAGAAAAGGTTTAGCGACTCCAGTTGGTCAAACATCGCCATGGAATCATTAGGCTTAACTTCGGCATATAGAAGATTTGACACTAAAGTTAGACCAGCAAAAGCCTTATGAAGACCCAGGAGAAAATCGATAGTCAAAGAGCAAGACATACCCAGCGATTTGGTAGTGTATTGGAGCATATGTACGACACTATGACAATATATGGGTTGATTCAGAACTAATTGGATAGAAAATAGAGCAACGCAGTGCTTTGGCAATGATTCTTCACCGCTGTGTCTGTTCAACGTATGGTCCTGAATAAATCTAGGGATTTTAAATCCTAGATTCAGTGGATTTATTGGATTTGGTGAATCTGTTTTATTGTATTTCCAATCCATATAAATACATAGGGTTGAATGTGCAAAAAACATTTTATCTTTTCTCTAGCTTTTAAGTTGTAAAAAATGAGCTCTCTAGAGTTTTGGTTTTCCTATTTTTAGGTGTTAATTTTTTACTTTTAAGATACTACTTAATTTGTTTTATTATTGTAATTAGTTTATAAGTGTACTACTAACTAAATCTCACTGGATTGAGAGTTTTTCTTACAATTGTAAGTATTGATGATATGAGGTTTTGTCCTTTAAAGTGAATTTTTCTTTTAGTGAAATCTTATAACTTTGATTGAAATATAAATATACTAGATTTTCAAAAGATTAGATTGAATATGCTTTGCTTGTGTAGCGGCCAATGCATAAGTGGGTTTAAGAGATCTAGGTTAGTAAAACTATTGTTGCTCGGTAAGGGGGTTTACGTTAGGTGACAAATAGAGCCTAGTATGTTCGCAATCGATGTGCTCTTGTACATTAAAGTATACGTTGGGTAATTGTTCATACTAGTTACTACTTATTGTAAGTGTTTTCATTGAAAGCTAAAGCTTCAAGCTCGTTGAAAGCCTACGGCATATCCGTTGATTTTGCGGGTCTAGTTAGTATATGGTACTATCACTCGTTCCTACCATTGACCATGAAAAACGTAGTGTCCCCACTCAAACTTGTCTATAAGAATCCAATAAGATGGATATCTTTTGTAACCATTGATTAAGTCAATTACTTGACAATTGTTACAATGCTCTCTATCCAAACTTTTATTGTAATGTTTAAATCATAGTTTTTAGTTTTCTATTCATGTTTCTATTGTTTAGTAAAATTTGTTAAGATTATTTCTTCCAGATTAGGTTGAATAGTGATGGACCTTTCTCAAATTAGGATATCCCCCATCCTAATCCCATCATTAAGCCTTAATCTCAGCCATTTAAGACTTAACAACGTATTAGTCCACCTTTTCAAACTTTTCTTCAAACTAGCTAACTTTAAAATAAGCAACCTATAGTTATCTTGTCAATCAATTTTTTAGAGTTAATTAAAATTTGTATAACTTAACTTAATTCGGATGTCTAAATTAGAGAAAACTACTAACATAAATCCTAAATATGTAGAAAACTAAGGAACAAAATTTACATGCATATATATATATATATAATAGAACGGTAATAATAATATATTAACATGTGTCTAGTCGAAAAAAAAAACTATCACTCAACCCATATATACTTTATACAACCCCAAAAGTATATTTATAGAAGGCATATATAAGTCATTAAACAAAACCAAAAACCCAAAATATTAAATGTAGCAGCACTTCAGTGGCTCAGAGATAGTCGTTGATCTTCTCTTTGCTTAGTTCGCTACCTGATTGATCTTCACCCACTGTCTTATTAAGAACAATGAGTATAGGAAAGTAGAATGTAATATTGAGAGAAATTTATCAACATTTCCAAATATACTGTAAGTATCTAAAAGCATAACAATAGTAACTATGCTGAAAAAAAAAATCATGCTATAAGATACTTTAGTTAAACAACATGAAACTGACACTAGGCTAAGCAGTAATAATATAGGGCATGCCGACTGTGAATTACATCACGTCGGCTTTATTCCAATATTTCTGGTGTAATCTATCTTATAGATGCCTTCACATCATTACAAATGCCCATTACACATGTATAAATACTCACAAATGCACCTCAAATCTATAGTATACTTGTCAACAACATTAGGTCCCATACTTCATCTGCTGCATAAGCTAGTAGTGAGATCCTGACAACCCTAGAAGTTTGGTGACCCTGTGTCCCATGCTCATCTCTATCATATTATGGTCCTAGATACAAGAAGTAATTTCATAATTCAAGAAATGACACAGTTTAGAAATCCAACAATGTAATTGCATAACTAATGTACAAAGGAAAATAGATTTAAAAAACCATAAATCACCTACCTAATAGCATGCTTTTTAATTTAACTAAAATTCCTCAACAACCAAGAATGACGTAGCACATGATTTAGAATCAATGAAACCATTAAACATCAAACAATGCCATGATAACAAAATCATGAAAATGAGATAGAACAAATAAGTCATGGCATTTATAGTACAATAGGTAAATCAGTCCTAATGACTATAAATAAAAAAACATAATAAGAAAGAAATGGAAATAAACATCTCAATTGGTTTACATACAATCCATGCAAAGCTTCTTGGCTAATTTGGCTTCCCGACACTCTGTATCTCACTAACAACCTCTCAAGACTCCCTACATTCCTGAGGTCAATTAATATATTTTATGACTCATACAAACTATCAAACTTATATTATATTGATTAAGAAAACCCCAAACTCATATCTTTTGCTAAAAAAAATCCACTAAGAACACCTTCGACTTCAAAATGTCATAACTTTGACAATTCAAATCAAAATTTGAATTTTCTAAATAACAAATTTATTGATTTTTCATGAGGAATCCAAATCTGTAAACTAATTTTAAAAAAAAAAACTTTTAATCTCTGAAATTAGGCAAAAACCAAAATTGAAATAAAACTCTAATTTCTTTAACAAACTTTTAGAAAATGATAGTGTACACTGCTTACCTAATTGTAGAACATCGCCGACTTGATTAGTCCCTCTCAAATTTACCAAGATCTCCTTACAATTCTTTGATTTCCTTCTCTAGATCTTCTTCTCTCCCCTTTAGATCAAATGAAATATTTGCATGTTTATCCCATTCAATCTTATATATATTAAGTTAACTTAGATTTTTAGCCCTTGATCTTATGTACATCACCTATCTCTAGATCAATCTAATGGCCATAATTGTAACCCCACAATCTGTTAAATCTCCACTTACTATTCCTTAATAACACATAATGTAACATAAATGGTCTTGGGATGTGGTTACACGTATCTTAAAGAACATTAATGACTAATATTTTATTTTTTAACTTTTTTAACTTAGGCTTCATTAATGTAAATGAAACTATAATCACATCAAATTAGCTATATAAGCCACTTTAACTTAATTAAACTTACTATATCATTCACCTGGTCCCATGCCATATCACATCTAGAGTCACATCCCTGCTCATATCTTGACATTTATACAAAAGTAGAAGTGATTTAGTAGTCTACACATATACAATACACAAGGTATACATCACAACAAATCTAAGATATACCTCGGTCATATGCCTCAGTTAGTGCACGTATCTCGAGAGTCCCATGTCACGAGTCAATTATTCTGATTAAAAAATTAGACTAGGATTAAGAATTTGGTCGGTGACATTAGAAGTCCACCTCACCATTTCCTTTTAGTCGTAGTCTATGAATCATTCTCAGACTCTATGGGTTCGACCCCGTACTTGCCTTACTACATATCCAAGTAGTCGGTAAATCAAAACTATTATTGGCGTTGAATGATGTGACAAAAATTTTTGGTGTCATTGTTGAGGACTATTTTAAACGTTTTTTTAGGTTAACATAAAACAAATGAGCCAAGAAGAAAAAAAACTCACTTTTAAAGAAATGAACCAACTTAGGGAGGTTCTCAACCTCTAAGCATAGAATCCCCCGCCCAAGCCAGAGAGTTCATGTTAAAAAATGGACTTATCCAGAAACTTCCAATATTTTTCGAAAAGGATGATGCGGTTCCTCATAAATTTTTGGCAAAATTCAAATGGGTTGTTGTTGTTATGAAACCTACTGCAGTTGAGCTTTTTATGGTTAAACCGAAGCTTTTTCCATTTTTTCTAAGAGGTAATGCTTTGGATTGGTTATTCCACTTACCCCTTAGATCTATCCATTTTTGGAAGGATCTACACCTTAAATTTCAGGAACAATATATGCTAGTGAACAAAGTTACTTTATTAGGACACAAATCTCCACCATTTATATGAAGGAAAGAGAATCTTTCAATGAGTATTGGGAGACATTTAAAAGACAAATCTCCACCATTAAAAAGGCCTTGTCAAGCTTGCTCACAACACGATTTCACTAAGAAATCATTGTTAGAATACTTCTATGAAGAGCTAACTAAAAGCGTGAAACAATGGGTGGATACAGTTTGTAATGCGAATATTTCAAAAGTTACACCCTTTAAAGCCATGAAAATCATTGAAGAAATGGAAAATCAATCTAGCCATTATGGTGTAGCGAATAATACTTTGAGGAGTCGAGCTAAAGTCAATTCATGAGAGGATAGGCTTGAGAGCAAAATCTCAGAATTGAAGTCCATGATGAAACACTTAATGTTAGGATCAGGGAGAGTTCAAGCGTGCAGTACTTGTTTTGAATACACACACGCCACAGATAACTATCCTTTACATTTTAGGGAAAAATATCAAGTTGATGTGGTTAAGCAATTTCTAGGATCATTTTCAAGTTAGAAATTTTTTTTGTTGATCTTTGTTTTATTACAACACCTAATATGGTGTGAAGAAAGACTACTTCTAACTCGTGTGTTTCTATTTGTTTTATCATTTCTTCATTTGACTCATAGAACCACTATACTCAACGTCGCTTATGAATAAGCAACTTGAGTAATAAACAATCAAAAGCTTCAATACTTCTTTTTGGAAGTCATTGGACTATTTTAAACCATGGTTCTATTCCACATTTAACTTTGTTTTGTTCTGTAAATGTGACAATAATTTGCTTCAAAATATTTTATTTTTATAGAAACTTACTTAAACAACTTGACTAATGTAATTGAAATCACTTTGTGATTGTTTGGTCAAATTCAGTTTGTCTAATCAATTTCTACTTTCAAAACTACGTGTCTCTATTTTCCTTATTGAAACTATTTTAACATTTTCCTTAACATTTTATAATTGTAATAGTTCGATACTTTCGATTTCCAGGAAATCCATTTTCAGTACATACGTACTTGAATCATTGGACTTCCTTTTCAATTAATTTCATATTGGTTTCATAACTGATACTTTCATCAGTTATATTAGTACCGATCTACTTACAACATCCTTGTGAATTCGAAATTCTTGAGTCTATTTCACTTTGAGTTACACTTAGTTTCGATTCATAAGTCTATTCTCTTTTTAATTATTTGAACCCAATCTCACTGGCTTTATCTTACGAGTTAAGTATTGAACGGACAAGGAGAATACACTTCTTATCGCATAGCTAAAGATAATATATAATTACATATCACAAATATAGGACAATATTTCAAATACCTCTTCTCACGGTCATTTTCCAACTGATCACGCTCAATCACCCTTTGGTTCTCAATCAAAGTTTATTCTCAATTGAAGCGAACCACAGGCTCTGATACCAAGTTTATTGGCCCCTCGCCATTAAGATGACTGACCGACTTAGATTACCTTAATCCCGTGATAATCTAATATGCCTAATCCGTTCTTTAAACTTTGAACTCCAAATAATAATTTTTACAATCTTTAATAATGCTCCAAATTGAAATTTAGATCCCCAACTTATTTGGTTCTTAACTTATTTTATTGAAACTATTAAGAAATCATATCCATATTTCATAAAAACCTCGCCAGAATCTCTACTAAAAGCGGCCTACCGGATAACTTCCACGTAATAGACTGCAGAATTAGGGTTAGCCTAAAAGGACTCATAACTCGCCATAGTTCACAATATATAACAAATTCAAATTTATAACCTTACTTAAGAGTCTCCAAAAAATTAATTTCAACTTCACAAATCTAAAGTAGCCCAAAATAGAAACATAACATTTCTCAACTTATTTTAACTAGTTTTTGAGACTCTCCTAACCATTTAATAACACTTCGCGTCTTACACTTACCCAAATAATTCCAAAACAATATATAGGAATCATTTACAACGAGAATTTACTTTAACTTTTGAAAATAATTACCATAATCTTCGAGCCTTGTCTATTTTTCCCTTGTCTTCATATATAATCTGAGACCATAAAAAAAACTCGAAGATATCAGACAAGTAAATTCCTACATTGATATGTACTCCTTCAATTGTTAGTCTGATACATGGAGACGTATATTTGCATTTCTAAATAAACAATTAGATATATGCCTGAACATGAAATGTATTCCAGTTTGTCAGTGTCTCTTAACTATAATCTGATGCCAACTTTTATAAATAGTATAGAGATATTATTTAGAAATCATGAAATGCAGAGACAACTTGTCAGCGTTAAACTCTAGTAGTTTTACTAGACAACATAGAGGTAGGATTGAAATCAAGTTTTAAGCAGACCGGACTCAGAAACAAGCTTGTCCCCCTTACTCTCTATGTTTGCATGGAAAAAATGACAAAATGCAATCTAGACCATGATACAATTGCAAGTGCAAAGATATTCAATCAATAGTAAGATCATTGTAGGGTTTACTTCCCACCAAACCAACTCAAAGTTGGTTGCAAAACCTCACACAATGCTCACCTGACTTTCACATACTTTGAGCATATTCCTTGAGCTTCGTTTAGAGTAGTTTCAAAATCTTCGAGGTTACCCGAAACCATTGAGAAATTTTGATAAGTTCCCGATTCCAATTTCTAGAGGTTTCGACCAGTTTTTGAGTTATTCTGGTATTTTCAAGTCCTAAAATCTCGAAATCACACAAATCAACTCCTAAGATGTATGGATTCCAATTTCAACTACAATTTGTAATTCAAAATCGAAAATTAACCTTGACTAGGCTTTCAAATAATTTTTCAATTTTATGATATTTTTTGGTATCGTAACATGTATTATGAGGCAAAACCCCACTATAAATCCTCAAGAAAATCTCAAAATCCTTTTTTTCATAAAGAAATTCCAAAATTTCTATTTTATTTGCCTTAAATATAATTTTTCCTTATTTTTTCTCAGTTTTTGAGATTTTTACCCAATTTCTAGCAATTTTTTTCTTTTCTTTTTAATTGGGATTTGACCCCTGAACCAAATTGATCCTGTTCAACTGAACCCGACCCGGTTCAGTTAGGTAAGAGGATCAAACCGCATATTTTCCCTCATCACATTTTGTGCTTCATTAGTCCATAATTCTTTTCATAATTTTTTTTTCGAAATGAGGTTAGATTTGATCTGACCCTAAATGAGTCTCCCATCCATCTTCTTTAACCTCCATTAACAATCATCACAACATACAACATCGACATCAAAAACCTACAACAATAATCAATAACAACTCAACCCAACAACAATGCAACAATAAAAATAATCTCACCTCAGTTTGACCTCTCTCTCTCTCTCTTTCCCCCTTCAAATACCTATGTCGAAACATAGAATAGAGGAGGCGGTCATGCTGGGGTTTAGAGATAAATATAAGATTTTCTCAAGATTCATATTACATGAATCTCGTAACAAAATATGAAAGTTCATATTCGTTATATTATTTGATTTTCCTCAAGATAAGTGTTCAGTATCTCAGGGTCGATTAACTTGTTATTAACAAGATAATCGCCACCTTTAACCGACTTATATAAGATCAATTATATTTATCTCCTTGAGATACATATTGAGTATCTCGAGGTAGATCAAATGGTTTTATAACCATACACCACTTAGTTTTTCTTGAGATGTGGTTGCCCATATCTTGAGGCATGGACACATCTCCAACAACCACCAATTATCCATTTCATTCATTTCCATGACGCCTTCGCTACGCTTATCTCAAGGTACATCCAATGTATATTTTAATTTAATTTAAACTTTATGATTCATTTATATATAAACCATATTTATACATATAAATATATGGAAATGCTATAATGACTCATAAAATGACATTCTAAGTGACACCCCCATAACCTGGGGTAGGGGCTCGCATAGGACTGTTGTGCGCACTTCGAGATACACACTATGCATGTTATATAGGAGAAATTATTTTGCGCACACTAATTTTTACGTGGGGCCTATGCCCCACATAGGGGGTGTTATATTGGGTGTCATCCTGGCATTTTTATAAATATAAATACGCCTTTGTATTTTCATGGCTATAAATTTGTCATGCGCTCCAGTAGCCATCCTCGAGGATGCACACTATTGTACATCCTACACATGTCACCCTCGACCATGCATGTCATTAAGTGCCCACCAATTTATTAATTATTTTATTTTATTTCATGGTTATCTCTTATTTTAGGTCCAAATTAAATTTGAAAAAAATACCCCAATTTCGTCAAAAATTGAGAAGTATTCCCAACACGCTCCGAAACTTACGAACACCATGTACACACTTCAACTTGACCCTATTTCACATTGAAATAGTGTGTAATACATCAAAAAGGCATGCATCACACAAATATATATTAAATTTATTATCTATGATCCATTATGCGTGGATCCTACCTCGGATACTTAATTCTCAAATTAAATCTGAAAATACTTAATTAGTATCACAATCAAGTTTACAAAATTCTTGGATGTCACAATTATGTTGCCTCAAATGAAATTTTGCTATGCCATAAGATTGGTTTATTCTTTTAGGTGAGTGGTCCACTTGTCTTTCTCGGACTATGACCATTCCTTATTCTCATTTCTATGCCTGTTTGCATAGAATTCTCTAACTAAAATTGCACGCCTTTTTTAAACTGAGGACCCAACGTCGTTATTGGCATAGTAATCCATTATAAATAATACCCAGTTCTTCTTTCCTATTACGTTTAGTATCCTAGGCCATGCTTAATTTCATTTTCAATGTTGAAAACCCTTTCGAGTATAAACTTTCTACTTTTTATAATGTTACTCTCCATTCTAGCAATAACTTTGGTGTTTATAAGATTATAGGCATGGAAAGAAATGGTGGGTCTTTCCTAAATCTCTTCCTCTCATCCAAATCATATTCAAAACTTAAGGATGTAGAAGGTTTTCTAGGTATTCTAGTTCGGGGGGTTATTCAATGAAATCTCCATTGGCCTAAAGTTTTGGGTCGAGCATTGGAATTTTGTATGCATTTTTCTATTAGTTGTGCCTTTCCCTTCTCTCGAAAACTTCTACATTTTCCTCCTTCGTCCATTGTTTCGAATTTCAAAACTCACAAGTTCAAAAACTTAAAAAATCAGTTGATAAGTCATCATGCTATGTTTTGTACACTTTTTCTATGAATTTTGATACTTTTATCATAATTTATACTAATAAATCTTTATTCTTTTGTTTTTAAGGTTAAAATAGGCTATTGGGTGAAAGAGTGATTTTTCACAAGAATCAGTGAAAATGCCAAGAAAAGGTTCAACTACTCCAATTGATCAAACATCACCAAGGAATTGTTGGGCTTAACTTATACATATTGAAGATTTAACACTGAACTTGTACTAGGAAAAGCCTTATAAAGACCCTGGAGAAAATTGAGAGTCAAAGGGTTAAGACACACCTAGCAATTTTGCAACGCCTTGGAGTATACTCACGACGCTCTGATGGTGTATGGCTTGATTAAGGACAAATTAGACAGAAGGCATGTGACATATGAGAATCTCGTAAACTTAATTAGGATGCTAATTAAGTTTTTTTCATATATAATTTGAGATTTAAGCATCCGAGGTGGGACCCACGTGTTATGGACTAGAGATCTTAAGATATATTTTATTTTTGTGCTTAGTGTTTATATTATATGGTATTTTTTGCGAAGTCAAGGTGTGTTGAGGTGTATCCTCATTTTTTCATACTCGAGGTTGTAGGTGTGTATCTGAAGGACACGTTTAAAAATAAATTATTAGTTGTTTAAAAACTAATTAACTGAGTGTTACTCCTCACATGAAGATTCCATCTCGATTTGCATGCAAGTATTGATTGGTTGTAATGTAATGTAAGAACGAAGTAGATGCAAGACGTTGTATCAAGTTTTCTATCTATTGGTGGTGGTTGTGGTTGAGATCGGGTCTGAATCAATGCATGTTTAGCTAAGTATTGCAAGAAAATTGGTTCGTAAGATTTTAGTATGTCTCTAACAAAGCTAAGATTTTTGGGTTTTAGCATGACAGAAATCAATGTTATGAAAATTGTACAAAGATAGATTATTTTTTCAAGAGTTTGTTTCAATTTGGTGAAAAACCAGATTGAAAATGAGTGCCGAAAGCCAAAACATGTCAAAATTAGGATTTATGAAATTAATAAATAAAAATAAATTAAGCTACTACAAGCAGCAGAGGGTTTGTATATATAAGGAAAGAAAAAAAAAGAAATGAATCATTCCATTTCATTTCTTAATCGAACAATTTAAACGTTCGTTCCTCAACCTTCTCCGCACTTTCTTTCATTTCGCAAGCCTTCGACGTTAGATTTTCGCCTGGTTTCTTTCTGTAAAATCATAAAACATTTTGAATGGTCAGTTCGAGCTAAGTTTTTGCGGTGGAAACAAGGTATTTGGGCATTTTCCCTTAATTCATTTTTAATTCTCATGATTTCTCGATTTTTTTGCGGGGTTTTGTAGGAATTGGTAGGGATTGTTGTGAATTGATATATTAGATTAAGTTGTGCCAATTTGGAATTAATCACACGGAAGTGGGTTAGGCTTTTGATGAATTAAACTAATGTGATTCAGTTGATAACTATTTTGGAGATGTTTTGTAGTTGATATTGATTTCCATTGGGTTTTTGTATGAATTGATTGATTATTGGTTTTAATCTAATTTGACTCCACGAGGTATGGGAATATTTTGATGTTGGTATTTAGTGGTTTATTTGTGTTTGTTGTTGAGTTTTAAAGATTTAATTGAAAAAATATTGATTTGGAGAAGTTTTTCAATTCAAAATAAATAAAGTTTACCTGATTGAGAAGCCATATTGGAAAATTTATAACTTCTCCGTCGATATTCCAATTTGAGTGCTCTTGGAGTCTATAGAAAGTATGACATGCATAATACAAGTTCATGACAAATATTAAGGTTTTCAAGGTTAAGAAGTTACCGTAAGTTGGCTAGTTGAAAGCCAGTTGAAACAGTTATATAAAATAATATTTTTATTAGGTTTCGTGATTTTGTTTCACTTGAAGCTTGAACCACAATATAATTGGTTATGTGGGTAAGTTATTGGATCTATTTTCAAGGTGATCCGACGCTTTGAAAACCCTGAAAACTACGCTCAAAGTTGGTTTAGTTGTAAGTAAAACTTACAGTGATCTTTACTATTGATTAAATTTTTTTTACATGTAATTATATCATAATCTGCATTGCATTTTATCAAT
This sequence comes from Stephania yunnanensis, assembly GCA_039657365.1. Classification (NCBI taxonomy): domain Eukaryota; kingdom Viridiplantae; phylum Streptophyta; class Magnoliopsida; order Ranunculales; family Menispermaceae; genus Stephania; species Stephania yunnanensis. Next base: position 43,423,625 of record CM077586.1, on the reverse strand, counting down.
CTTGGTCATGTATACATAAAGTAAGTAAGGGGGACAAGCTTGTTTCAGAGTCTATCTTGCTTGAAACTAGATTTCGATCATGCCTCTACGTTATTTAGTGAGACTGGTGCTGACGAGTTATCCCTGCATTTCATGATCTTTTAATACAGTCTCGTACTATTTTTGAAAGTCGACATCTAATTATAATTAGAAGACAACAACAGAGTGGATTGCATGTCATGTTAATGCATATATCTTATTGTTTATTTGGAAATGCAATTACATGACTTCATGTATAAGACTAACAATTGCAGGAGTACAGATCAATGTAGAAATCTACTTACTTGATTTCTTCGAGTTGTTTTTAATGATGTAAGGTTCTATTTGAAGACAAAGAAGAACAAACAAGACTTAGAGATTTTTGGTGATATTTTTTAAGTTTTAAACTTTTAATTCTTGTTGGAAATAGTTTATACATATTGTTTTAGGATTCTTGAGGTGAGTGTAGGACGTGAAGTTAATTCGAATAGTTATGAGAGTCCCCTAAGTTAGAAATTAAAATAAGTTTAGAAGGTTTATATTCAATTTATGTCAATTTGGAATTGTAAAGTTGAAATTAAGGTATAGGAGACTCTAAGTTAGTTCATTAATTTGAATTTGATATATTTTGTGAACTACGGGGAGTTATGAGTCCTTGTAGGCCTTTCCCCAATTATGTTATCCATTAGGTGAATTTTTCGATAAGCCATTTTTAAGGGAGGTGCCTCCAAGATTTCTATAATATGTATATGATTTCCTAATTTGCTCCAATTTAATAAATCATGAATTGAGTTTCATTGAGGATAAAAATTCAATTTTGGGGCCTTATTAATGATTAAAATAATTGTTATTTTGAGGATAAATTTGAAATAATGGATTAGGCTGACTAGATTATCATAGGAATAAGGTGATCTTGGTCGGTCAGTTGTCTTTATTACGAGGGGGCTGAAAACTTTGGCAACGCCTCTCTAGCAATGTGTTTGTTCAACGAACGACGCAGAACAAATCTAAGGATTTTAAATCCCAGATTTAGTGGATTTGTTGGATTTGGTGAATCTATTTCGTTGTATTTCCGACACATATAAATAATTGGGGTTGGATATGCGAAAAACATCTTATATTTTCTCCAGTTTTTAAATTTTAAAGAGATGAGCTCTTTGGAGTTTTGATTTTCCTTTTTTCGGATGTTTGTCTTTTACTTTTATTGTATTGTTTAATTTGTTTTATTATTTCAATTAGTTTATATGTGTACTAGTAACTAAATCTCATTGGATTGAGAGTTTTCTACAATTGCAAGTGTTGATAGTATGAGGTTTTCTTCTTTAAAGTGAATTTTCCTTTCATTGGAAGCTTGTAACTTTAATCGTATTAATTCTAAATCTATTGGTTTTTCTTTAGATTGGAATGAATATGTTTTTCTTGTGCAGTGCCCAATTCATAGGTGGGTACAAGAGATCTAGGTCAATAACCTACCATAGCTCGATAAGGGGATTTACGTTAGGTGACATATAGAGCCTTTTCTGTTCACAATCAATATGCTCTTATACAATCGAAGTATACATTGGGTGACCAGTCATACTAGTAACCAGTTAGATAAGTGTTTTCATTGAATGCTAAAGTTGTTAGCCCGTTGAAAGCCTACGGCATATCTGGTGGTTTTGCGGGTCTAATTAGTATATAGCGGTGTCACTCGTTCCTACCATTGACCATGGAAAATAGAATGTCTACACTCGAAATTTTCTACCAAAATCCAATAGGATGTATATATTTTGTGAGCACTGTTTAAGTCAATTATTTGTCAATTATGAAAATACTCTCTATCCAGGCTTTTGTTATATTTTTTGAATTATTGTTTTTAGTTGTCTATGCATGCTTCCATTGTTTAGTGTAAGTTATTAATATTATTTCAGGTTGATTAGATGTGACGAACCCTTGTTCAATTAGGGCACTGCCCGGCCTAATCCCATCATTAAGCCTTAATCTCAACCACATAGGACTTAAAAACGTATTAGTCAACCTTTTGAAACTTTTCTTCAAACTAGCTTACTTTAAAATAAGTAACCTATCCTTATCTTGTCAATTAATGTTTTAGAGTTAATTAAGATACGTATAACTTAATCTAATTAAGTAGATGTCTCAATAAATCCTAAGAAGCTATTAACATAAATCATAAATATGTGGAAAGCCAAGGAATAAAATCACATGCATATATATAACATATTAGCGATAATAGTATCAACATGTGTCTGGTCGGGAAAAACTATCTCTCAACCCATATATACAACCCCGAAAACATATATAAAGAAATATATATATATATATATATATATATATATATATATATCATAAAACAAAACCAAAAACTTGCAATATCAGATGTAGCAGCATTTCAGTGGATCAGAAGTAGTCATCAATATTATCGTTGCCCAGTCTGATACTCGATTGATCTTCACCCACCATCATAAAAAGTCGATGAGTACAGGAAAATAGAAAGTAATACTGAGAGACATTTATCCACATTTCCAAATATACCATAAGTATCTATAAATATAACAATAGCAACTATGCTGAAAAAGAATTATGCTATAAGATACATTAGTTAAACAACATGAAACTGAGACTAGGCTAAGCAATAATAATCTAGGGCCCCTCAGCTGTAAGTTAAATCCCGTCAGTGTGATTTATCTTATAGATGCCTTCATATCATTACAAATGCCCATTACAAGGTATAAATACTTACAAATGCCCCTCGAATATGTAGTATAGTTGTCAACAACTCCGAGTCCCATACCTCGTATGCTGCACAAGCTAGTGGTGAGATCTCGATAATCCCAAAAGTCCGGTTACCCGATGTGTTGTGCTCATCTCTATCATATCATGGTCCTAGATACAAGAACTACTTTCATAATTTAAGGAACGACCTAGTTTAGTATTATAACAATATGATTGCACAACTAATGCACAGAGGAAAATGGATATACAAAACCATAAGTCACTTACCTAATAGCTTGCTATTTCATTTGACTAAAATTCCTCAACAACTAAGAATGACATAGCACAGGATTTAGAATTAATAAAACCATTAAACATCAAAAAAATCTCATGATAACTAACTCATGAAAATGAGATAGAACTACTAAGTCATGGAATTTATAGTACAATAGGTAAATTCCAAATGACTGTAAATGAAAAGCATAATAGGAAAGAAATGGAAATAAATATTTCAATCAGTTTACTTACAATCCAAGATAAGTTCCTAGGCTAATTCGGCTTCCTGACACCTCGTATCTCACTAACAACCTCTCATGATTCTTCCCTAGATTCATGAGATTAATTATTTTAGTACTTATACAAACTATCAAAGTTGGATTAAATCAACTAGACAAAACCCGAAACTTATAGCTTTTGCTAAAGAAATCCACCAAGATCACCTTCAACTTCAAATGTCATAACTTTATCAATTCAAATTGAAATTCAAATTTTCTTGTTATCAAATTTATTGGTTTTTTTCATGAGGAATCCAGATCTATAAATCAATTTAAAAATGATTTCATTAAGCCTCTGAAATTATGCAAAAACTAGAACTGAAATAAAACTCTAATATTTTTAACAAACTTTTACAAAACAGTAGTGTACACTAGCTTACCTCGTTGTAGAACATCATCAACTTGATCAATCCCTCTCAAATTCACCAAAATCTCCTCACATTTCTTTGATTTCCTTCTCCAAATCTTATTTTCTCCCTTTTAGATCAAATGAAATGTTTGCATGTTTATCCCATTTAATCTTATATATATTAAGTTAACTTAGATTTTAAGTCTTTGATCTTATGTACGTAAGCTATCTTTAAATCAATTTAATGGCCTTAATTAAGACCCCACAATCCATTAACTCTCCACCTACTATTCATTGATAACACAATTGGTCTTGTAATGTGCTCACACATATCTCAATAAACATCAATAACTAATGTTTTATTTTTCTAACTTAGGCTTCATTAATATAAATCAAACTATAGCCACATCAAATTAGCTATATAAGCCACATTAACTTCAATTAGAACTATCATATCACTCTCTACCCCAGTCTCACATTGGCGTGCATTTTGAGGAGCATCTCTTTTCTCATGTCTCGATATCTATACATAAGTAGGAGTGACTTAGTAGTCTATACATATATAATATACAAGGTAAACATCACAACAAATCTAACATATACCCCAGCCACATGCCTCGGTCAGTGCACATATCTCGATTCGAATCCCACATCATGGGTCAATGATATTGATTAAAAAATTAAACTAGGATTAAGAATTTAAGTTGTAACAAAGGAAATCCACCTCCTCAATTCCTTTTAGTGGTAGCCTAGGAATCCTTCTCAGTCTGTTTGGCTTCGACCCGTACTTGCCTCACTCCATACCCAGTTAGTCAGTAAATCGGGACTATTATTGTTGTTGAATGATGGGACATTAATTTTTGGCACTCTTACTAAGGACTCTTTTAAACTATTTTTTAGGTTAACATAAAAAAAATGAGCCAAGAAAAAAAAACTCACTTTTAAAGAAACAAACCAAGTTTGGGGAGGTTCTCAACTTCTATTCATAGAATTCCCTATCCAAACTGGAGAGTTCATGTTAAAAAGTAGACTTATCTAGAAACGTCCAACATTTCTTGGAAGAGAGGATGAAGGTCCACATAAATTTTTGGCAAAATTCGAATAGGTTGTTGTAGGTATGAAACCTACTGCAGTTGAGCCTGATATGGATAAACTGAAACCTTTTCCATTTTGTCTGAGAGGTAATGCTCTGGATCAACTATTCCACTTCCCCTAGATTTATCCATTCCTAGAAGGATCTACACCATAAATTTCAGGAATAATATATGCTAGTGAACAAGATTAACTCTATTAGGAGACAAATCTCCACCATTTCAATGAAGGAAAGAATATCTTTCTTGAAGTATAGGGAGACATTTAAAAGGCTCCGTCATGCACGACCATAACACGATTTCACTGAGAGATCATTATTAGAAAACTTCTATGAAGGGCTAATGAATAGTATGAAACAATGTGTGGATACAGTATGTAATGGAAGTATTTTAGAATTCATACCCTCTAAAGCCATGAAAACCATTGATGAAATGGCAAATCAATCTAGGCATTATGGTGTAGTAGATAATACTTAGAGGATTCGAGCTAAAGTCGATTCACGAGAGGATAGGCTCAAGCGCAGAATGTCAGAATTGAAGTCCATGATGAAACACTTAGTGTTAGGATTAGGGAAAGTCTAAGCACGCAGTACTTATTCTAAGTACACACTCGCCACAAAAATTTTCCTTTACATTTTAGGGATAAATGTCAAGTTGATATCACAATTTCAAGATCATTTTCATAGAGATATCCAAGTTTCATGAGCTGCCCCATTAGTCATGACAAAGGTAAGGATGATCAGCCCTATGGCCTCAAGGGCAATGATCATCAATAATTGTTCCATAAGCACAATATTCACCCATACATCTGAAAGCATTCATTATAGGAGAACTTCATAATCCGTTTGAGTCTTTTAGTTAAAATGTAACACGAGATTTGGTGAGATAGTAATGCAAATCAAGCAAGTCAAAAATGAAGCTAAAGCAAACAGGGAAGAAATATTATGCACTCAGCATTTTATTTTGGCTAGTAAGATTACTTTGAGGGATGGAACTGAACTCGAAGGACCCAAGCAACCAGATCTACCAAGTAAACCAAAGGAGGTAAGAGCTGAGGTCTGAACATGAGATAAAACTTACTATTGCAATACTTGAGGGACGTAGGGTAGAACCAATCACCAAACCTATTGATATTCATCCTCCATTTCCCCATCGTCTAGCAAAATCAAAGAAAGAGGAATAGGAAAAAGGAGTCATAAACTACCTTAAGAAAGTAGAGATCAATATCCCTATGCTAGATGATGTAACCAACATGCCTAGGATTGCCAAGCTCTTGAAGGAGTTGTGTAGCAACAAGTTAAAGCCAAATGAACATGAGAGAGTCATCATTGGTGAAACTATCTCACCATCCTTTAAAAGAAACTTCCTCCTAAGTTTAAGGATCTAGGAATGTTCTTAATGCCAATCACCATTGGTGATAGGAACCTTTCTAAGGCAAAGCTAGACTTAGGAGCATCCATAAATATCATGCCTTTATTTATGTTTGACTCTCCTAATTACAAAGAACTCAGGGAAACTTGTATAGTGATCCAGTAAGCAAATAGATCTATCATACACCCTATATGATTCTTAAAAGATATCATTGTTGTGACATCCCTAATTCCTATAGCCAGGGTCACCCGGCCTAACCCATCGCCAAACCACTCAAGATAACCTAGTGAGTTGGGCAATTTTCTAGTAAGCCTTAACCTATAGAAATAATATAAGATAATCTACCAAAGACTACAAAGATATAAGAATAATGCAGAATAAAAGTCCTCTAAGTCTATTAGGTGCAAAACTAAAGTATACTTACAAAAGTTCAATAACTAACCTATAGGTTTCTCTAAGTCTACCCATGGTAAAATGCTCTATTTATTACATAATATCTTAAAATTAATTAAATATAATTTCAAAAAGCCTTGAAAACAAGAAAAGAGTTTGTACGCTACGGCCTTGCTCTTTCTTTTATCCTGAGTAGCAGCTGAGGTACCTAGAGGGGGGGAAATAGTGGGGTGAGCAATATTTCAATAGGCTTAGTAAATTAAAAGTATGTTTTACCCTCAATCATACAAGTAATATCTAATGCATAACAACAAGCATGATTAATGTTATTCTTCAATTCTTATTATCATCCGAGTATGAAAGGATGACATAAACAAGCATACTATATAATGCAAGACATAATGAAACACAACCCAAACAAGATAATTAACAATATAACAATGATAACATGAGTGTCATTGAGTCAACAAAGTGGAAACCAATACAAGTGTGTGATGTTATAACCAACTAGCTTTAACAGTGTCATAAATGACCTGGCTTTGATAGATTGGTGTATAAACAACCAACTGGCTTCTACAGTATCTAAGAGGCCTCGGCTTTAACAGATTCATGTTCAAGTATAGTGGAGGGAGATGATGGGTAGCCATCGACTCTCGAGTTCGAGATACTATTACGATTGTTCATTCCAAGCAAATTAGTTCCATAGGCATTCATAAATAGAGAGGACAAGATGAAATGGAAATACAAGATATATTTAACTTGAATCCAACAAGATATCAACCATTCACTATCATGAATTCTACCATAATTAATAGCATGACATGATTGAAGATCAAGCAAACCCCACTTATCTATAGCACTTCTTTCCTATCCAAACCTAGTTAGAAAGTTCCTATCCAGTCCTCCTTGTGTCTATATTAGTATAGGTTCTTGTATGTATTATTAACATGTTGTTTGAGGTAAGTTTTCTCAATTCGTATTAATATCTTGAAATCGAGGTAAAAGCCTTCTCAAATCAATGTCACGCCTTCGCCAGGTCACAAAACGTTTTCGGGGTTAGTTACCACTGCCCCACCCTTGTCCCAGCATTATATCTTGATTAAAACATGATTAATTCATAAAATAGTGAAATAAATTTAATTTCGGAAACTAGACCAGATTCATACCAATGCCATAAGTTTACCCGTGGCGCACTGGATGAGATCGTTATGCTTCAAATCGACAAACCAAAATTGTGTTCTAGCGATGTGCCTGTGTCATAAATTATACATCACGACCCTGAGAAATTGTTGGGCTCATATTGTCGATCCCAGTCAATGATGTGGCGAGCGTCATACCGCCAATAAGTAAGGTACTGGCATGGCGATGGGCTCAAACTCATAATTCCATAAGTGAGAGTTCTTCAACGACACACCCTAACCCCCAAAGTTCCATACCCTGTCAAAATAACACTAAAACGCATGTTTTAAACAAAAAAAATCTTCCATCTAATTCTAATCAACCATTAAATCATGGATTTGTATACTCTTTTGAATCATAAAATAGGTACAAGAATTGAATCCCCAAATCGATACGGAAATTAATGAAGACATGGCAGAGGTGAATCCAATCAAAAATCCAAATGTAATGATTCATTTCCTACCTAAAACCTCTTAACCGATTATTCCTTTAAAACTAACTTTGTGAATCAAAAGAATGGAATAATAGAAAAAATGGTGAGTAATTTACCTAATCTTAGTGACAACATGATTTGAATTTCCTCTCCTTTACCAAATCCACTAAGAAAGGACTTTGGGGTTCTCTCCAAAATCTCTCTCTTAGCTTATTCCAAACAAAAGAGGCTAGTAGCCTCTAAGTGCTTTGTGAAACTTGTTAGAGAAGGTAGGGTCTGGTTGACCAAATCCAAGTCCTACATCTCACTAAGTTATATTCTAGCCAGACTTAATAAGAGCTAGCAGCCTCTCCGTTAATATCTGATAAACTAAACTTGTATATTAATATTGAATAAACAAAACAAAGTACACACAGCGAAAAATAAAACTTTTTCTATATATATAATATGTGGTAATACAGAGTTTTTCAAAACTTAAAACCTTAATTATAAATCTCCCAACCTTGTTTATTTACATCAAAATATATCAAATAGTATATATAAGTATAAGACGGCTAATTACATCGTAGAGACGATATAAGACACCCAAATCTTCTCCTTTCCCTTGGTTGAATCACTATGTTGCGAACCTAAAATATTAAATTTTGGTTAGCACTCCAACTTGCTCAATAAGTAAGGATTCTTAAAGCCATCAACAATCTATATAGTAATCAAGAACATTATGTAGTAACAATATGCACCAATGTTAACTAACAAGAATATGGAAAACATATAAATCAATACCTAATGGATGCAAATCAAATTATAATTGTCTATTATATTGTGATTCTCATTTTATTTATAAAACTAAGGTTGATTACCTACCAATGCCATTAATGTGATTGCTAGACCAACATATTAGTCGATATGTTGTGTAGCCAATCCATTAATGCCCAATGGCTCTCTCTGAAACCCTCTAGTAAGTATATAATCCACGTAACCTATCAAATTGAGCAAGAATTATATATAAGCTGGGAAGGGAACCCATCTCCTGTAAACCTATTTTCAAAACCATGAGTTATAGTCGTGATCACATTACACATTGTTTTCCATTTATTGAAAACCATCACAGTGTACATAGTCCCCTCACTTCCGCAAATAAACTTTACGAACGACATATACTAAGATAGCCAGGGAACGTTGGTTAATAAGCGAATCCGTACTTACCTCGGTCTAGGTTTTTATTCCAAATTCTTAACTTTTTCCAAGTCACTGATGCTTTCCTTGGGGATCCAACACCTATCATATACTATTTGTAATCAATTTAGTTCTAGTACACTGCAATTAGAATCCCTAGTCCAGTCCCTAAGTCCTCAAGAAAACTTAATCAATTAACAACAATATTGTTGCTTTCTGGGGTTGAAACACTCTCCCTCGGTAGGTAGGGCGCGCTCCAAATATAGACTTTGTCTCAATTGAATAAGGGGTGCACTCCGCCTTGTGCTATCTCAATAGAACATAGGGCAGCAACCACTATTCCACTTACAAATCCACAAAACAACAATATAAACTCCCAAAATTCATCAGGGAGGACCTCTAATAAGATAATAAACCATTTCCAACCATCAAATAGCATAATCCCTAAAGATTTCATCATCACCAACAAATTGAACTTCAACTAATACAATGAAAAATCATACCAAAGTGACGATCTCTAGTTTTTTATCCGTTTAAGCTCCTCAATCCTTGTTGATTTGACTGCCTGAGTGAACTCCAACGATCTAAAATCAAGCTTAAACCTTCTCTTTCTCTTTCTAGTTTTGTTTCAAATTAAATGGAAGATAAACGTGAGTTTTAGTTTAAATATATAGATTTTCTCGAGATACGCATCGCGCTATCTCGAAACCAATCAAGTGGGTGATGTGTTAACATGACACTCCTTAAAGTAACACGTATGTTAACACCATCAAGCGCTTACACTTCTCTCGAGGTGATCCGACAATCCATATAATTCAAACTAACTTTTAATTTCTAATATTTATATCTTATGTATTTTCCTGCCAATAAATTCACCGGACATGCCTACGAGTATTTTCGGGTGTGCACATTCACTCCACAACCCCTTCGTCGTACTTGGTATACCGATAATTTGTTATTTTTTGTGTTTTTTTGTTTATAGGCTTTTGAAAAAATTTCATTTTTATACTACAAACTATATAAACTAGTTAAACAATTCAAACAAACACCATGCAAATTGTAACAACCTAAATTAATTAAACCAGGATTAGCATTAATCTTTAGGATTAACCGTCGTAATTCGGGCGTTATGTGGTAAGCTCGGTTGTATTAGACACGAGAACCAAGGGAATATATTATTTGTGGATGATAGTTATGTATATGCGGTGTTTAAAATTATTATTATTATATTGCACTACATGTGTGTAGATTGCTATCGAGCGAGTTAGTGTGACAGGTGTTCGCTTTGAAAGGTTTGTCAACGCGGGTATTAAGTAGGCAAACTACTGGTACACTATGAAACTCAACTAATTCATGATAGGATGACTAGTTAATCAATTAAAATGGGTTATGTGACCATAGGCTAAGTTGATTAAATTAAAACAATAAGCCATGGCTTACCTCGAAATGCATGCCGAAATGAGGGGCATCGAGTGCCGGGTATTCGAGAGATTAATGGAACCATTAATGTGTCCATAGGAGGTTCTATAAATATTAATCACAAGTATGATAATGGTCCTAAACTAAGTAATTAAATCAAATCAATCAAGGTCTATAGTTTAGTTATTTAAATTTGAAACTATATGATTTTTCTAGAGATGTGCATTAACACATCTAGGAACCATATGGAGTATCTATTAATGTCACTTAAGTCTAGTTAGTGGGAGTTATTGGGCTAAGTGGCTAGAAGTGAACCCTTAGATGAACCTCGAGATATGTAAAGTCATAAAGAACAAGGGCTACAAATTAATCCCACTTTGGTATATAAAGCGGTAGTCGCCCAAACAACCTCTGAGATTGTGGAGCCAGCTTGTGTGTGACTATAGTATGTATGCATTTATATCTTTATCAATTTTTGGGGACTGTAGAACACTGATTACATGTATATGGAACCTTTGTTATACTTATCTCACCTTGATATATATATGGTATATTTTGTTTGGTCTTTCACTACTTAGGATTATTAAATGTTGCATAATTTACTCGTTTAAGACATCTTCCATAAAATTTCATTATAACTTGATAAATTGATTAACTAGTTAATGAAATCATTAATATCTATCGGGATGATAGAGAGGACAAATCTTTTGGTTGAGACTGTAGGGATGATGATCAGGTAGCTAGAGCTTATATTGTACCCACATTACCAATGCCACCGCTGAGACAAGTACAAGACCAGGGAGGCGGGGACTAGAGATCGTAGGGTCAGAGCCGGTGGTCAGCATATGGTTATTCAATCGCATGTTGGCAGTGTGGGCGAGAGGGGCACATCAAGATGGATTGCCCCAAGAGATCAGTGACTCCATCAATAGCGACACTAGTGCCGACTCGAGAGTCGGTGCAAGTGGTGACTGAGCCAAGCCGAGAGATGTCCCAGCTGCAAGTTCAAGGTATGTGATTTTTTTTTATTTTTCATAATTATAGTTTAAATTCATGCATGCATGGTGGTACTATAATGGTACCGTGGTAGATCTTAATAGTATGATTGTAGATTATTGTGTTATGACATGGGATTGTCATAGGTCGAAGCATGGAATGGGATTTTCATGGTGAGTAAAAGCAGATCGTGGCATGACATATGATTGTCATGGTGAACTAAGGCAGGTTATGGCATGGCATGGGATTGTCATGGTATGATATGTTGTTTAGGACTATTATGTTGAGATACATGATAGGAGAGGTTTACAGTTACCGTTAGGTAACTTGATTAGGGAAACATGAACATGGAAATCAAATTGAGAATAGGTTGCAGAGATGTTGGAAAGAGAATAACTGATTTTGACAACCTCAGCAACATGCGCCTATGTCTCAGGGTAACACTACGTTCCCTATGATGGGAGTAGTGGGGTGTTCAAAGGGTACTATCGAGGTGTGAGGTTTAGTCAAACGGGGATAGGTTAGAGGCAAAAGAATTTACTCGAGAATTAAATTTTGAGGATGAAATTTATCTTAGTTGGGAAGAATTGTAACGACCCAAATTAATTAAACCAAGATTATCGTTAATCTCAGGGATTAACAGTCGTACTTTAGGTGTTACGTGGTAACCTCGGTTGGATCGAATACGAGAATCGAGAGAATATATTATTTGGGGATGAAGGTTGGGTATATGTGATGTTTAAAATTATTATTATTATTATTATTATTATTATTATTATTATTATTATTATTATTATACCGCATGTGTGTACGTTGCTATCAGGCGAGTTAGTCTGACAGGTGTTCGCTATGAAAGACGTGTCAATACTGGTATTGAGTAGGAAATTACGGGCACACTAGGAAACTCAACTAATTCACGTTAGGATGACTAGTTAATCAATTAAAATGGGTAATGTAACCATAAGCTAAGTTGATTAAATTAAAATAATAGGCTATGGCATACCTCAAAATACGTGCTAAAATGCGGGGCATCGAGTGCCGGGTAGTCAAGGGATTAGTGGAACCATTAATATGTCTATAGAAGGTTCTAAAAACGTTAATCACATGTATTATAATGGGCTTAAGCTAAGTAATTAAATCAAATCAATCAAGGCCTATAGTTTAGTTATTAAAATTGGAAACTATAGGATTTTTCTATAGATGTGCATTGACACATCTAGGAACCATATGGAGTATCAACTAATGTCACTTGAGTCTAGTTAATGGGAGTTAGTGGGTTAAGTGGCTAGAGGTGAACCACTAGATAAACCTCGGGATACATAAACGGAAAGAGATCAAGGGCTAGGAAACAATCTTACTTTGATATATATTGATGTGTTGCTCTACACATGCAAACCTAAAATTCATTTCATTAGAGGAAGCTAAGAAAACAAAGAGAAAAAGAAGAGGAATTAGAGCTGGATATCTTCAACTTGGAGATCAAAACTTAGGTAATTATCATCTCCATCTCCCACACTATCTAATGAACCCAATATTGTAGGTTTTTGATGAAATTGGAATTAAATGGTTAGATCCCTGGTTTTTATAGAAACTTGATGAATTGTATGTTATATAACCATTTCTAATGTGGATTTATAAATGGTTTTGTTAAAATGGAGCTTTAGGTGAATTTGGGAGAAGTTAGTATTTTCATAGAATTGTTGATTCTTTATCTAATTGATGATAAGTAGTTGATTTAAATGTTGTTTTGGAGTTTATTTTAACTAGAGAATGCAATTATAAGGTCTAGGTAGCTAATTTAAGAGTTATGGTTGAGAATTCTATCATAGAGGGTGATTAGCGCGCTAACTAGATCGATTAGCGCGCTAATTATTCTTGGCACTTAAGTATTTTTGAAAATGAAAAACAATAGTGCGCTAGACAGATCCCCTTGTGCGCTAACTTCACCTAGTAGGCTAGGTAAACCTATTAGTGCACTTATGCCATATAAAAACTGAATTTAAGGGACCGTTTAGGCATTTCCAACTTAATACATATCCCAAACACCTATATAAATTGGACTTTAGGGACTTAGGGGACCATAGCTCAAGTATCGGGGAGCCAGTCAGGTCGAATTTCGAGAGTCCGGGGAAGTCAGAGCCCGGTTAAGGTGTGTAAACCCTTTGGGATTCCTCACAAAATTCATGATTTGTTTTATCGATGTCGGATTACATTTGTGAATGCTGGTAGTCACATATGGGATTCAATCCTATTTTGGTTTGCATATATATTGGTTGTGGCAAAATCGCTACCATGGGTTACTTACGATAGTGTTCTTGTTGACGGTAATAGGATATACTTATGTCGTCGGGAGGGATTAGAGTGGTCCTGATGTGTAAAAATGTCAGGAAGGGACCATGTCATTTACTAAAGTTGGGATTTAGTCACTGTAGGCTTGTAAGTATATACATGGTTTTTATTCAATTTTTTCGATTACTGGCTTGTTTGGGTTAGGGTTTTCTCGTGATTATACAGTTTATTATTTAATATTGCTATAGTTCTGAGCACGTATAATTGGTATATGTTGTTTATTTATTTCACGCTACTGATTTTGCTTGTCATGTGGTACTTACATTCATGGGAATATGACGTACTGTTTCTAGGAGTTATATTCGCATGTCTCGTAGATTATCATTTTTATTTCATGAATATTGTATGGACTTCTCTTGGGAGTCTACTCAGTGGACTCGTCACTATATTTGTTGGGTAGCCGAGTGCAGATCCTTCAACGAGCTAGGGCAAGGGCAAGGAGGTACTGGGTGACTACCTCTAAAATTGTGAAGCCAGTTCGTGTGTGGCTATAGTATATACGTATTTATATTTTTGTCGAGTTTTGGGGACTGTAGAACACTGATTACATGTATATGGAGCCTTTGTTATACTTATCTTGCCTTGATATATAAATGGCTTCTTTTGCCAGGTTTTTCACTACTTAGGATTGTTAAATGTTGCATAATCTACTCGTTCAAGACTTTCACTGCAAAATTTCATTATAACTTGATAAATCGATTAACTAGCTAATGAAATCATTAATATTTATATGGAGATTAATTAGCTAAGTTAAATGGAAAAGTGTAAGTAACCAGTTAGGTCATGGGGCGTCGAGGATAAGCGGGCCATGACGTGGCAGGGCTTAGTAACGTGGGATGCTAAGTAGCGGGTAGTAAGGCGGCCTAGAATTTGGGACTGCCATACAAATGCTCTCAGACACTAATTGAGGTACATTAAACTTAACCATGAGCCCAACTCGCGTTAATTAGGATTTGGATTAGTACTAATGACCAACTTAAAGTAACAGGTCGTTACACTAAAGCCCTTATTATCCATCCATTCTTTTATTTTACAAAATTACCCATACGCAATGCACGCATTAATCACTCCATTACACAAATATCATGCATATTTACTAAAATAATCTCGACGTCAAGACAATTTATAAGAATAGAATTTAGGGGCGTTACAATTGTCGTTGTATGATAGTTATACTTCTCAATAGACTTCTTTATCTTAGACATGAAAGAGGAACCATTCCCTAATTCCATTTCAATTATATTAGGTAGTTTCTCATGAAAACAACACAGGCTAAGATTGACTTCACAAACGGATCTTTGACTCTTGAGTTTATGGTGACGTTATGAAATTTAAAATTTATGACTTCATGAAATATCATGTTGATGTATCATCCTTGTGTATATTGAATACAATTGATCTATTGGTATAGCAAGTATGGACTATCCTTAGGGATCGAGATACATTGAACTAAATCATCTATCAAGGAGCGACTTCTAATGATTAAGAGTACATATTTTCACTCGACAAAGATGTTGAGGGTATCGTTAAGGAGTTAGATTCTTATGAGTTTCATTTCAAACTCCCAGTCCCCATAGATTTGTTGACCTCTAGTCCCAAGCTTGAGCCTTCGATTGACAAATCCCCAAAGCTCGATTTGAAAGAGCTTCCTAATCACCTGAAGTATTCCTACTTAAATGAAGATTTCTCGCTTTCAGTAATCATTTCTAGAAAATTCTCGAAACTGGAATAGGAAAGACTAGAGTGCATCCAACGAGACTGTAAGGCAATGATAGGATGACACTAGCTAACATCAAGGAATTGCATCCCTCCATATCCACACAAAAAATACATCTAGAGGACAATTGTAAACCCACGAGGCAAGCTCAAAAGCGATTAAACCCGCCTATGATGGAAGTATTCAGGAAGAAGATTCTGAAACTTTTTTATGTAGGGATGATTTATCCCATTTCTGATAGCAAGTAGGTTAGTCCAATGCAAGTCGTACTCGAAAAGATTGGAGTAAACATTATGACCAATGCCCAATTAGAGTTGGTACCTAGCCATGTCCAAAACGGATGGTGAGTTTGTACTGACTACAGAAAACTCAATTCATAAATAAAATGTTTGAGCGTCTGGCTGGAAAATCCTACTACTTTGTTTAGATAGGTATTTTGGGTTTCATCAGATTCTTGTTGCACCGAAAGATTAGGAGAAAACCAACTTCACCTATCCTTTTAGAACAATTGCTTATTAACGCATATTGTTTGGGTTATGTAATGCACTCGCAACATTTAAATGGTGCTTGGTAAGTATTTTCTCTGATTTTGTCAAGAACTTCATTAAAGTCTTCATGGATGATTTCATCATTTATAGAGATTATTTCAACAATTTTCTTAATTTGACCAAAGTGTTATCCTGATGCATTGAAAAGAATCTTGTTCTCAACTATGAGAAATACCATTTTTTGGTAGACCAAGGGATCATTTTAGGTCATAATGTTTCTACTAGAGGTATGGAAGTTGATGCAACAAAAGTGATGTCATTCGTACCTTGCCCCATCCCTCCATTGTGAGAGAGATACGTGCATTTCTAGGTCATGCAGGCTTTTATAAGTGTTTATCAAGGGGTTTTCCAAGATGTCACATTATATGTATCACTCACTCAAGAAAGATGTTCCATTTTTCTTTGATGACAAATGTAAAAAGTATTTTTCCATACTAAAGACTACAGTCACCTCTACCCCAATCATTAAAGTTCCAAATAAGTCGTTTCCTTTTGAGATTATGTGTGATGTGAGCAATTATACTGTGTGGGCTTATGCTGGGAAAAATTAGGGAAAGAATCTCATGTGATTTATTATGTATCTAGAACTTCAGATGTGCTTAAGTGAATTACACCACCACTAAGAAAGAACTCCTTGCAGTTAGCTTTGCACTTTAAAAGTTCAGGCCTTATCTGTTAGGTACCAAAGTCATTGACTATTCAGACCATGTAGCTTTGTGTTACCTAAGTTCTAAAATGGAGTCTAAGCCTAGACTTATAAGATGGATACTCTTACTTCAAGAGTTCGATTTTACAATCAAAGATAAAAAAAGATGCCGAGAATCTAGTGGAAAACCATTTTGGTTGCCTAGAGAACGGAGAACACCTGCTACTCGGAATGAAGAGTACCTTGATGAGTGCATTTATGTATTGTCTTTTTAAGTTCCATGGTATGCTAACCTTGTTAACTATCTAGCCACCAAGCAGTTACCATCAGACCACTTACGGGCACAAAAGTAAAAGCTTGTCTAAGATTTGAAGCATTATCTGTGGAACGATCCATATTTATGGAAGTTTTATGTAGATCAAATGATTTGCTGGTGTATTCCTCAGTACGAAACACATTCAATCTTATCTTATTATCATTCATACGTTTGTGGCAGTCATTTCAATCTATGGTGTATAGCTAGGAAATTTCTGGACTGTGATTTTTATTGGCCCATACTTTTCCATGATGTTTATGTTTTCATGAGAACTTGTCCTAACTGTCAGAAGTAATTACGAGTAAGAGATCAGAAGTAGGGGAATACCTATATCCTGGTAATGATAGATTATGTCTCAAAATGGGTTAAAGCTAAAGCCACTAGAATTAATGACTCTCAAACGGCGTTGAAGTTCTTAAAGTCACGAATTTTTACACGATTTGGAGCTTTACGCTCAATCGTCAGTGATAGAGGAGCTCACTTCAGCAATAGCATTGTAAAGTCTCTATTAGGGAAATATAAGTTACCTACAAGACATCTACAACCTATCCTCCCCAAGCTAATGATCAAGCTGAAGTCTCTAATAGAGAGAACAAATCCATCATTGAGAACAATTCTCACCCATTGAGGAGAAAATGGAGTCTACGGAGTGATGATGCATTATGGCCATACAAGACAGTTTTTAAAATGCCTATTGGAATGTCTCCATATAGTTTGGTTTGTAGGAGAGCATGTCATCTTCCTATAGAGTTAGAACATGGAGCATATTAGGCCGCTAAACGTTGTAACATGAATTACAACGAAATCAGTGTAGCGCAAAAATTGGATATTAGGAATGATGCATGTGAGAATGCAAATATTTACAAGGATAAGATGAAAGCTTATCATGATCATCTTTGATGAGAAAACCATTTGTAATAGGTCAAAAACTCCTCTTTAATTCTAGGTTAAAAATCTTTCAGGGTGAGCTTAAGTCTAAATGGGTAGGTCAATTCCTTGTTACTAATATATTTTTCCATGGCGTTGTTAAAATACATTGTATGAAGAGTGGGAAGACTTTCAAAGTGAATGGATACAGGTTGAAGCTCTTCTATGAAGACTTCGACAAGACCCTAAAATATAGAGTTAACTTAGCCAATAAAGCATCAAGGCTCATACTAGAGGAATTCTTAAGGCATTATATGTCTTGACTTTAGATAGCATGCCAAAGTAGGTATGCCAAGTGTGCTAGGTTTTGGGGTTCAAAACACAGTAGAAATTTTAAATTTTTATTTTGAAAACCCCTACATGATCAAATCCTAGTTTCATTAAACTAATTGATTGAAACTAAATCGTACCTTAATCGCAAGTTTCCTACTCTGTGTTAATCGATCTGTAAGATGCTGCCAGAAATAAACACCTATTAGAAATCCACATACGAATGGCGGTTGAGACTCCTAGTGCTAGCCGGAAAGAGAACACAAATATAATTTTCTATCCTCCCTAAAACTCGAGAATGGCTAAAAACCTCACTAGTTCTCTCAAAGCGAAAATTATATTCCAACCCTAATTTCACACATAATGTGAAATCACTTTACACGCCTATTTATACCCCTACTTAAAAAGGTATTAAAATGTGATATCATATGGCATTTTATGTTCCAAGTCATTTGAAATACTACAGCACCATTCTTTGTGTTTGACCTATTTGGTTCATGATACATTGGCAATGAACCAAAACTATTTTGGTACACAAGTCATAAATGGTCTCTTGCAAGGCATTATGACTACCTAAGTGTTGGGTTTTGGGGTTCATACGCAGCGGAGATCAAAAAACAATTTTGACAAAAAGGATCCGAATCTAATTCCATTAAAACGTTTAAACCAAGAAAACTTAATCATACCTCGGTCGTAGAATACCTTTCTGAAGGGCCCCAACATCTCCCACTTGCATTAGGGCCAATCATACATGCATATAATGCCCAATGATCTAACATGACCATCATGTTTTGCTTGTGGAAGAGCTTTTGTCAATGGATCTGCAACATTGTCTTCAATAGGTACTCTGCAAATCTTCACGTCACCCCTCTCAATAATTTTTCTGATGAGATAAAAACACCTGAGTATATGTTTGGATCTGTGGTGTTATCTAGGTTCCTTGACTTGTGATATTGCCCCGTTACTGTCACGATACAAACAAACAGGGTTAATAACACTTGGAACCACACCTAGTTCAGAAATGAACTTTTTGATCCAAACTGCCTCCTTTGCTTTGCATCGGACACTTTGCAATATTCTCGAACTTCGGTTGTAGAATCTGCCGCGATCTCTTGCTTTGAACTGTTCCAGCTTACTGCACTCCCATTCAAAGTAAATACATATCCAGACTACGATCTAAAATCATATATATCAGTTCGAAAAATTGCATCTGTGTAACCATTTACAACTAGATCATTTTCGAAACCTCCATAGACCAAGATCACTTCCTTAGTCCTTCTTAAGTATTTAAGAATGTTCTTTACTGCTATACAGTGACTCTCACCAGGATCTGACTGATATTTGCTTGTAGTGTTTTAAGCATATGATACATCAGGTCGAGTGCATAACATGACATACATGATAGATCCAATAGTTTATGCATATGGAGTCTTATTCATACGGTCACGCTCATCATTTGTTTTAGGACATTGAATCTTGCTGAGACTTATGCCATGAGATATAGGAAACAATCCTCTTTTAGAGTCTTGCAAACTGAACCTATTTAACACCTTGTCTATGTAAGCACTCCGACTTAGACCAATTAGCCTCTTAGATCTATCCCTATAGATCCTTATCCTTAGGATATAAGCTGCATCTCCTAAGTCTTTCATTGAGAAACACTTCCCTAACTAAGACTTGACATTCTGCAATGTTGGGATGTCATTTCCAATGAGTAATATATCATCAACATACAGTACCAGAAAAATGACTACACTCCCACTGACCATCTTGTATTCACAAGGCTCATCTTCGTTCTTAATAAAACCAAAATCCTTGATTGCTTTATCAAAATGAAGATTCCAACTCTGAGAAGCTTGCTTTAATCCATAAATGGATCTTTGAAGCTTGCATACCTTCCTAGAATTCCCAGGATGTACAAAACCTTCAGGTTGTGTCATATACACGTCCTCAAGAAGCTTTCCATTAAGAAATGTTGTTTTTACATCCATTTGCCATATCTCATAGTTATAATATGCAGCAATGGCAATTAAAATTCTTATGGATTTAAGCATGGCTACTGGCGAAAAAGTTTCCTCATAATCAACAACTTGAGTATGCTTGAAACCTTTTGCTACAAGTCTTGCTTTAAAAGTATGCACTTTGCCATCCATGTCTGTTTTCTTCTTGAAAACCCATTTACATCTAATGGTCTTACCACCTTCAGGAAAATCAACCAAGTTCCAAACTTGGTTATCATACATGGATTGCATCTCAAAGTTCATGGCACCTAGCCATTTATCTGAGTCTAGTCCAGATATAGCCTCCTAATAAGTGGTGGGCTCCTTTTGATCTATAAGCAACACATCACGACTATCGGTATTGAGAAATTCGAATCTCTCTGGCTCATGTCTTACCCTACCGTATTTACGTGGGCCTTGTGCCACTTGTGGAGGTTCAACTGGTTCAGAACGTTGTTGAACTTCCAGTAGCGGTTCAGGGTTTATCCGTGATTCTTGAACTTCTTCAAGATTTATTTCTCTCCCACTAGTGTCTTTTGAAATAAACTATTTTTCCATAAAGGCACCATACCGAGCAACAAACACTTTGTTTTCAGCGGGATTATAAAAGTAATATCCTTTTGTTTCCTTAGGATACCCCATAAATAAACACTTCTCAGATTTAGGTGCTAGTTTTTCTGAGACTTGTCATTTTACATAAGCCTCACAACCCCAAATCTTAAGGAAAGACAAACTAGGTCTCTTCTCGTACCATATCTCATATGGTGTTTTATCAACCGCTTTAGAAGGAACTTGATTTAGAGTGAAAGCTGCAGTTTGTAATGCATAACCCCGAAAGGATAATGGAAGATCTGCATGACTCATCATAGATCGAACCATATCTAATAAGGTTCGATTTCTCCTTTCGGGAACTCCATTCCACTATTGAGTTGTTGGTGGAGTCAATTGGGAGATAATCCCACAATTTCTAAGATGATCATCAAATTCTTGGCTCAAATATTCACCACCTCGATCTGACCAAAGTGTTTTGATAGATTTACCAAGTTGGTTATGCACTTCATTTTGAAACATTTGAAACTTCTCGAATGATTCAGCTTTATGTTTCATTAGATATACATAGCCACATCTGCCGAAATCATCAGTAAATGTAATGAAGTACTGATAACCTCCTCTAGCCATTGTGTTTATAGGACTGCATACATCGGTATGTATTAGACCTAATAAATCACTTGCCCTTTCATTGTGTCTAGTAAAGGGACTTTTAGCCATCTTGCCTCGTAAACAAGATACGCACGTTTCATATGTTTCTAAATCAAATGAATCTAGAAGTCCATCTTTATGGAGCTTCGCGTTTCTCATTTTTGTGCATGAGACGACAATGCCAAAGATAGGTTTGATTCAAATCATTTGACTTAAGTCTCTTGTATTTATGTTAAAGACTGGAGTATCAGTGGACCTTTTCATGCTTAGAATATAAAGACCATCACACAAATCAACATTTGCATAAGATATGCCTTTACGAGAAATGGAACATCCATTATTCGCAATAATACAATCAAAACCATCCACATCCAAACATGAAACGAAAATGATGTTTCTGCTCCAGGTAGGCACAAAATAACAATTATTTAAAGTTAAAATAAGTCCACTAGGTAAGACTAAGTCATATGATCCAACAGCCAAGGCAGCAACTCTTGCTCCATTCCCTGCGGGGAGGATGACTTCTCCTTTCTTCAACTTTCTACTTTTGGTGAGTCCCTGCACATTTATACAAATGTGAGATCCACATCCGGTATCCAATACCAAGGAATCGCTAGTAGATAAATTAATTTCAATAACATAAATATCTGTAGTAGTAGTCGCACTACCCTTTTTCTTCTTTAGATCTTCCGGATAGAGTTTGCAATTTCAGAACCAATGTCCAAGTGCATGGCAGAAACGACAATCTCATTCCTTTTCTTTTGGGTGTTTTAAAGCAGGAACAGGCTGTGGCTTGACTTGTTCCACTGGCTTTACGACAGGTGCAGCATCTGCCTTGGCCATTTTAGCTTTGCCTTTGCCTTTCTTCTTCATTCCCTTTCCCTTTTGGACCATCAAAACATTACTAGAGGGTTTCTTTAGTATCAAATGCAACTTTGAAATTGATTTCTCTAAATTATTCATATTGTAGTTCATCACAAATTGTGAGTAACTTTCAGGTAATGAATTCAGGATCATATCCGTAGCCAATGCCCTTCATCTTCAGAACATGAGGACTAACTGACGCACCCTCAGTCATCTTGCAAGAATGTAGGTTTCTGACTGTCTCGAACCTTTCTTCCCTAGCTTACTGTTGTAACGTTTCCTTCAGTGTTATAGCCATGTCGTAAGCTTCCATTAGTTCATTGTCCTTCTGAAGTTCGGGAACCATAGTTGCCAACATAATACATGCAACATCAATAGAATCGTTGACATGCTTATTATGCGCATCCTTCAAAGCTTTTGTAGCATTGGCTGGTAGGTCCTCGGGGATTGGAGCATCCAGGACATACAACTTGCGTTCATGCTTAAGAACAATTCTCAAGTTTCTGAACCAGTCAAGAAAGTTAGTCCCAGATGGCTTATCCTTCTCAAGGATGGATCGCAGTGATAGTGGATTATTGGTACTTGAAGAGGCCATTGATCTACAATAAAGATTATGCAAAGTTTATTTTAGTATAGAGGAATAGGCTCCCACTAAATTAACAACCCTCCTTAAACGCACTGTTTATTTAGGGGACGAAAATTCATATTTCACATAATTCTATGACAACTATGGCATGAAACACATAACTAGATTATTTAGGTAGGTAACAGTTACCAATTACATCTTATGTAATTTTAGATACTTTTATGAGATACGGGACATCTTATGTCTTATCATGTTTTTATCTCATCCTGTGCCTAAAGCTCAAAACTATTTTGATAGCTTTATTAAGTCGAACCATTTTAAACATTTAGGTAACTCTTATCCAACTTGTCTCACCAAGATAACACAATACACCCAACTATGGCTGAAACTCTATTAGTGTGATCGAGGCCTTAACAAGTGTTTAAAATGGATGGCAAGAGACTTAAAATTTAATAGAGGGATTTTATTCAGTTTTAGTGATTTTATGTAAACAATGAAATATCAAATATTTTATTGATTTGTTAAATTACTAAACAATTTGGAGATTTTCATACTATTCACTAATAAAAGAATTTCCGTGCGCTAGGATTAGTTAGACAGCGATCCATTGGCCGGTCAATGTAATGATGGTTCCATTAACCGATCGGCGGACGGGGTAAAGGGGGCAGCGACCCCGTTTTTATTTATTTTAGAAGACGAATTTCAATTCCGAAAATTAAAATTCGCTATAGAAAATCATATTTTTTGCTGATTTTATTATCCTAAATTTACCCCTTAATTTATCAAAAATTAAGTCAATTAAAACATTTTTAATTAACCCGGGCCCACATCAAACTAATCGTCTTATCCTAATCTAATTAGGACTTAAGATATTTGAATCCTAGCATATCACCAATAACAAAATTCTCCATATTTATCTCCTATCCAATAGGGATAACGAAACCGATTTTACAAATATCTATTAACCTAATTTGTTATCTATCTCTTATCAAATAGAAATTTCATAACAAAATAGATATAAAGAGATAAATAAACAATTTCGAAGATTAATTATTTGCAGTTTCGGTCCTCATCTAAGTAATCACAAACATGTCATTGAATCATGAACTACTGTCCCAATCGAACCTAATCATATTAGTTTTGAATTAATATTCAAACTTATACAATTTAAGAAATGTAAAACAATGTAACCTAAATATGCAAACTGAATTACAGATATTTCATCCATGCATCAATACACGAAAAATAAAGATTATACCTAATGGTGTCATGGATCACAGAACACGAAATTCAATTCGTTAAATTTATTCGAATTAACCTAACATGGTTACTGGGATGTACGAAACTGATTTCAATTAAATCACGAATATATGTATCATATACGTAAAACGTGATAATAAATCTCACAGAAAACTTATTTATATCACGTATACATCAACTATTAACATGCTTTCAATCATATATCATGTATATATCAAAAGAAAACATGCAATGTTTTTAATGGAATCGGACTCGAAGGCTCTGATACCACTGTTAGGTTTTGGGGTTCATACGCAGCGGAGATTACAAAACAATTTTGATAAAAACCCCAACAAGATCTGAATCTAATTCCATTAAAACGTTTAAACCAAGAAAACTTAATCATACCTCGGTCGCAAAATACCTTTCTGAAGGTTGATCGATCTCTAAGGCGCTGCCAACGATGAACGCCCTCTACCAGCAGTCCACACATGAATGGCGGCCGAGATTTGAAATGCTAGCTTCAAGAGAATACCAAACCTTTTCGTTTCTCTCGAAAAAGATCCAGAGCGTACCAGAAAACCCTTAAGTCATTTATAAAATGAAAATAGATTTTCGACCCTTAATCTTTCGTGCGTGTGTTCAAACTTAAAGCGTCTATTTATACAACCCTTGTATATAGATTGTTAAGTAAATTAAACATATACCCCTACTTAAAGAAGTCTAAGTGTAATACACCACAATAACATTTCTGTCATGAATTTTATCATATAAAATTCATTTTTCTGAACCATCTTAAAATCTCTCAAAACCATTCTTAGTGTGCGACCCAACAGGCTCATATAACGTTGGCAGTATACCAAAACACATTTTGGTATACAAGTCATAAGCGGTCTCTATCAAGACATTATGACTACCCAAGTTGTATGAATATCAAATCGATACAACCTAATCAATAGTGTATATAACATCCTTTTGTCACACGATATCCTTTATATCAAACATAAGGCATAATATTGTCATCCAACATGTTCAATTGTACTAGTCTCGATCTCTAGGTAGATAGAAAACATCCAAGTTACATTGATCAATATCAATTCACTTAGACTGGGCCTTTTAAGAGTCTAACACATCGAGGGATCCACTAGATATCTCTCTTTATATAAGAGGGAAAAATCCTATCTTGATTACACAACTTCATCACACTGCTCACACGGTAACCAATCACAACCTTTATAATCGTCCGGTTAAAGACAACGTTTGATTATGTCAAATCACTGTGTTCCTAATGTTGAAGTCTCTGGCAATCTCGAGTCAGAGGATCAAAAATATACCTATCATGAGAAACAACTATGACTTAATCCATGTGATGTTCTCATAGCGGGTCGATCTAGTACTTTGTTCCCTAACAAGTACTCATGATCTTGGTTCGTATCCCTATACGTATAATCATCATATGATCATCAATCAAGACTCACACTAGTCTCAATTCATTATAGTTCCCAGTATAATGATCGACTAGGGACATTTAGGATATTTATGTAAATACCCATGGATCTTATTATAATGTAAACATGCAAATTAATTATAATAAACAGCAAATGAAATCCTTTATTTTATTGACTAAAAGTATTCACAAAGACAGTTAATGGATTGGCCTAGGGCACATGCCCCAACATCAAGTTGCACGATGATTAAAATCGATACAACCTAATCAAAAGTGTATATTATATCCTTTTGTCATATGATATCCTTTGATCAAACATAAGGCACAGAAAAGTCACCCTCGATGTTTAATCATACAAGTTTTGATCTCTTGGTAGACTAAAAACATTCAAGTGACATTGATCATATCAATTGACATGGACTTAGCAATTATCAGTTTATAATATCAAGGGATCCATTAATATATCTCTCTATACGAAAGGGATAAATTTTATCTCGATTACACACCTTCGCGCATTATTTACATAGTAACCAATTACAATCTTTATAATCATTTAGTTTAAAGAAAACGTTTAATTGTGTCAAATTATTATAATCGTAATGTTGAGATCTCTAGCAATCTCAAATCAGATGATTAAATGATATACCTATCATGAGTAACACCTATGACTTAATCCACTTGGTGTTCTCATAGCTGGTCAGTCCAGTACCATGTTCCATAACATGCACTCATGATCTTGATTCGTATATTTATACGTATAATCCTCATACGACCATCAATCAACACTCACACTAATCTCAATTCATTATAGTTCCCAATATAATAACTAAATAGGGACATTTAGGATGTTTCAATAAATATCTATGGATCTTATTGTAATGTAAACATCCAAATCAATTTGTTTTGAGCCTAAATGAATGCTCAATTCTAGCTTAGAAAAATGGTTGATAATTTTTTAGATTAATATGTGGAATGATTCGCCAATGATGGAAAAGTCCTAGGTAGAGAATAGGTGAAACATAATGTTCTTGTTATTGGTCTATCAACTGAGTCTACACCAACGAGTACTAGTGCGGAGTCAACACTCTATGCTAGATATGAAAGCCAGAAAAGGTCGCAATAAGACAAGAGTCAACTTAATCTCGACAGATTCCATATTAGGTTTACATCCATTTGAAAATGAGTGTGACTAAAGAATAAGTTTGGGGGAAGACGTAGGCATTGCTTGTTTAGCCATTAGTCATAGCCCACCTATAATTTATCCCTATTTAGCCCAATTGAGCCAAACCAACTTGATTTATTCGCTTCACAATGAAACTTATAGCCATTAGCCTGAAAATCATTTTACCTACATTAGAAAGCTAGCTTAATCACAACGAAAGCGAGAAGTGCTAACAGGAGTTTGTAAGTAATATATATAGTGTCCCACAGATTCCACATGAAATGGAGCAAGGAATCCAATGATAGGAAAAAGTGAGAAAAAATGGAATCCATTTGAAATGAAGCAAGGACCGTAAGAAAAATAATAATAATAATAATAATAATAATAATAATAATAATAATAATGGATCCAAATTAAATAAAAAATTAAAGTCTATAAACACTCCTTAAACAGATTTAGCTAAAGTGTTTATAGCTAGATTAAGTAAGAATTTCTAATGCTTTGAGTCTTTTAATATCCTTTCCTTGTTACCCTAGCCTAGCAATAACAACCCAAAAGAAAGTCCTATTGACCCCAAATGATGTTTTGGTTGTGCTAGTGAAATGGTTGTATAAGTTTCTATTTATGGAATCTTGATATTCAATGCCCTATTTATAAATTAAAGATTTTTGGCTTGTTAAATGTTCTGATGTGACTCATCATTAATCGATGGCTCTAGTCTCGACAAAGCCTAGTGTTTTGCAAAGTATTCCTCAGGAAAGTAGTCGAAGTACCTTGACTTAAAGTAACCAGTTTTGTTTAAGTTTTCTTGTCTCCTATTTAGAAAAGATTTTGTGAACAATTGGACGAAACCGTTTAAGTTAGACTTGGGCATTAGAGCAGCTGAATTGTAATTTATGTATGCAAGTTGATTGTCTCATACTCCTTTGCTCGGGATGAACAATTGTCTAAGTTTGGGGGTATTTGATAAGTCATAAGATATGCTTGTTTTTGTAAACTTTTGCTATTAATTCTAATACTTTTATTATCGTTTATAGTAACAAATCTATGTTTTGTGTTTTCAGTGTTAAAATAGGATATTGGATGAAAATGAGAGATTTTCCACAAAACTTAGTCAAAAAGCCAAGAGAAGGTTCGGCGCCCTCACAGTACCTCTAGTTGGTTAGACATCGCTATGGAATCACTGGGCTTAACTTATGCATATTGAAGATTTGACACTAAACTTGGACAAAGAAAAGCCTTATGTAGATTTAGGAGAAAATCGAGAGTCAATACGTCAAGACAAGCCCAGCAATTTGGCATCACCTTGAAGTGTATGTATGGAAATATGACAACGTTGGGCTCGATTAAAGACAATTAAGGCAAAAAATAGAGCATCGTAGCGATTTGGTAGCGATTCTTTGGCAATATGTCTATTCAATATACGACACCGAACAAATCTAGGGGTTTTAAATCTCAGATTCGGTAAAATTGTTAGATTTGGTGAATCTATTCTATTGTATTTCCAACCCATACAAATATCCAGGGTTGGATGTGCAAAAAACATCTTATCTTTTCTCTAGTTTTTAAGTTTTAATGAGATGAGCTCTTGGGAGTTTTGGCTTTCCTATTTTTGGGTATTTGTTCTTTACTTTTAAGGTACTGTTTGATTTGTTTTATTTTGTAATTATTTTATGTGTGTACTAGTAACTAAATCTCACTGGATTGAGAGTTTTCTAAAATACCAAGTATTGACAATATGAGGTTTTATTCTTTAAACCGAATTCTCCTTCCATCAAAACCTTGGAACTCTGATTGTATTAATTATAAATCTACAGATTTTTCATTAGATTAGATTGAATATTTTTTGCTTGTGTAGTGGCAAATGAAAATGTGGGTGTAGGAAATCTAGGTGAGTAAGGGGGTTTACGTTAGGTGACAAATATAGCCTTTATCTCTTGGCAATTGATGTGCTCTTGTACATTCGAAGTATAAGTTGGTTGATAGTTCATACTAGTTACCACTTAGGGTAAGTGTTTTCATCGAATGCTAAGGCTGCTAGCTCGTTGAAAGCCTACGACATATCTAGTGGTTTTGCGTGTCAAGTTAGTATACAGTAGTGTAACTCGTTCCTACCATTGACCATAGAAAATAGAGTATCTGCACTCATACTTGTCTATGAGTATTGATCATGTGTCGTGTGTGTTAAATATAACTCATAATAGGTTACCAAATCCTACAGGAATGTAGTAGAGATAAGAATGAGGTCGAATCCACAAGATTCAATCAAATCGAGTTCAAAAAATAGAAAAGTAAATCTTGGAGTTTTCTTAAAGATTTTTATCTAAAAGTCTATTAAACAAGAAATTAAATATATTGTAAATCAGAAAAATAAAGACATACCTAATTCTAGCAATCCACAATCTAACCCAGTGTTGTTTCCATGTCCTGTATCATTAATTTTAAAAAATGGGTTTCAAAATATTTTTCTCTAGATAGGTTATAGGTGTTGGGGTCACCAACACCCTAGTCCCACTATTCTCGATAGATAGGGCAATTGCACTATAAATACTTCTCTTACTCCACCATAAAAACATAGGCAATAGCTCTCAAAATTTAACACGTGAGCGACATTAGTAGCTCTGTAGTAACACTTGCCTGTAGACAACCTTGGGCAACCGCTCTCAAGATTTAGCCTAGTTCTCGATGTTACTCACCTATAGAAACAAGTGTGTCGGGTTTATTTGCTTAGGTGATTGCCACTTCTCAACCCGATCGGTATCACAGACTTAATATGATCGATAGTAGGTCAATGGGTTTTACGCCTAAGAATTTGCAATGAAAATACAAACTCTAAAACACCATTGGGAAATTGTTAAAAAATCAATACAAAGATAGAGAACTGAAATATAACATTATTATTATAGAAAATCTCAACAAGACATAAAAAAACAACATACTACAAGCTGGAGAGCATCATCCCCAACCTAGGTACTAAAGAACCTAACCGGACATGGCTACTCTACCTTGCTCTACTCTTAAATCACTCTAAATACAATATATTTTTGTTCATAGAGGTGCCTCCTTTCTATAGGCGTGCTTTAGTACAAGAATCACAACTCCTGGGAATAAGAACCTTCTAAAATTCCAAAAACTTCTATTTTGTGATGTTGGCGATGTCCATTGTGTCATGGTTTTGTGGGCACGACGCTAGGTGGCGACATGGAAACATATTAAAAGTCTTGGGCAACAAGTCGATCAGAAACTTCTATTTATAGACATGGTGTCGTGGGTGACACCATCTATTCAAAGTATGGCACCATCCGTTCAAGTATGGCATCGTGTGTTGTCCTACCATAATGCCTTGCTTAGCGTCGTGGGTCTTTATTGGCAACGTTTGTCCACTCTGGCCATGTCGAGCCTACTAACTGTGACCAATGTTTAACTTATTTCTCGATTTTTCCCGAATCATGCACAATGCTCGAATACCCTATAAATCTCCAAATTAAACATGTAGAGCCATAAAACCCAACTTTGGACTTGATTTACATAGCAAAACTCCTATGAAAATGTATATAAATAAAGACTCAACTTGAAACCAATAGGATGGATATCATTTGTAACCAATGATTAATTGAATTACTTATCAATTGTGAAAATGCTCTCAATCCATGTTTTTATTATATTGTTTGAATTATTGTTTTTAGTTGTCTATGCATGCTTCCATTATTTAGTGTAAGTTGTTAAGTTTATTTATTCTAGTTTAGGTTGATTAGAAACCCACCTCTCCATTTCCTTTTAGTTGTAGCCTAAGAATCCTTCCTAGTCTCTGTGGGTTCGACTCCATACTTGCCTTTCTAAATATCCAAGTAGTCGGTAAAAAGAGACTATTATCATTGTTGAATGATGCATCATCACTAGTAAATGATAGAAACAATGTTGTCAAATATAGTTCAGTAAAATTCAAGATTATATTCCTAAACGGAGAAAGTTAGTTTGAAATTTGTTGTAAAAGTAAAATATAATTGGCATCGAAGTGATAACAAGTATGTAAACTTGAGAATCAATTTTATAAATATTGTAAAGCAATTCGGTGACAAATTGTAAGTCTTTTCAAAATCATAGCAACTTAAATTAAAATAAAACCATAATCAAACCCCTAAACTCATTTCAAACTTGCATTTATAAACCATTTGTAAATATGCGTAATTATAGCAAAACTCAAAATTGTTGATTTTGCAAATCAATGATCAATGCGAAAGATATTCCTAGTCCATCAAAATCAATAAAACCATTTTTGCATGGCAATTGAATAAATTCCAACAAATCAATTTCAAGAAATATTGACAACTTCTTGAAAATTTCTAAATCAAAAATTTGTCAAAGTAAAGAGCTATGGTGAATATAATCGCCTTCTTGAGAGTGAATCTCTCAACATTGAAGCTCTTGAACTACTCTAGACAATCCATCCAAGCTCTAGATTAAAAATTCCTAAAACCCTAGTTTGACTCAAAACCCCTAAAATAAAAATTTTGGTTTGAATGAACCTAGGTTGAGGTGAAAATCACTTAAATACTATGGGATTGAGCTTAGAATGGTTGAATCTATACAAGAAATTCAAATGTTGGTGAAATGGTCCAATGGTTTGTAGGTGTGAAAGGTGTGAGGTATATGGGGATTTAGGGTTTTTATCAGCCCCTTGTCATTAAGACGATTGACAGGCCTAAATTTTCTTAATCTTCAGCTGATATTCTAGTTAGCCTAATCCATTATTTAAACTTTCACCTCAAAATAACTTTTATTTAAATCCTTAATAAGGCTACAAAATTAAATTTATATCCTCGATGAATGTTAATTCATTTAATTGAAACAAACTAGAAAATCATACATATCATTCTCCGTATTTTGTAAAAATTTCGGCAACACCTCTAAAGTGGTTTGTCAGAAAAACTTTCACATAATAGACAACAGAATTGGGGAAAGGCCTAAAAGGACTCAGAACTCCCAGCAGTTCACAATATATATCAAATTTGAATTCATAAACTAACTTAAAGTCACCGATAGCTTAATTACAACTTTACAATTCTAAAGTAGACCAAAATTGAAACTTAAACCTCTCGACTTATTTTAAACTAGTTTAGGAGACTCTCATACACACCATTCAACGAAATTTCAAGTCTAGTTTAAAGAACGTCCTACTCTCACCCAAACCCAAAAATATAGATTATATTCACAAAACCAATTCACATACAGAGAAAGTAAGCTCTAAATGGAATTAAAAAAAGTCTTCGAGCTTCTCCTTTCCCTTGTTAGTGAGAGATGAACCTGTCACCATTCCATCAAATAATGATGTCAGATAAGTAAGCTTTACACTTTCTAATACACCTACTAATAGCAACATGATAATATGGAATAATCATAAAGCCAACTAATTAAAGAAATAAATATACAACTATGCAATCTACTTTATTTGTGTTTCCTAACTATAATCAGACTTTGACTTCCAAAAATAGTAAGAAAATAGTATTAAGAGCTTATGAAATGTAGAGATAACTTATTGGCATTTGACTCGGAAACTAGTCTCACTAGCCAGTGTTTGAGGTAGGATTGAAATCTAATTTCAAGCAAACCATACTCAAAAGCAAGCTTATCTCCCTCTCCCGTGCATGTATGACCAATAATGAATCCAATGCATGCAAATAGATAAACCATATCAATGTAAGAGTCATTGTAAAGTTTACTTACCATCAAACCAACTCAAGGTTGGTTGCTAAACCTCACATAACGTTATCAAACTTTAACGTACTTTCACGTGGCCTATTAAACCATAAAAGCTCATATCTTAGAGTTTTGATTCAATTTAATAATTTAAATACAACTTCATATAGTTTTCAAGTCAAGTCAATCTTTAAACCCTTCAAAACTCCAACCAAAGTCCTAAAACTTTTTAATAATTAATAACCAAGTCCTTTCGAATCTCAAATTAGAATTTTCAACATCCCTTCATTAACACCAATTTCATTTAATTGCCTTTTATCATCAAACAATTTTAAGTCAATAACATCCATTTGTACAAACTAGGATATAGAATGGTTCAATCAAGTCAAATTCCAAGCCATTCCGACACTTACAACCCAATTGCAGCAATAACATCCATGTAGCAACAATAATAGTTATAACAACAACTTCAGTTGTGACAACACAATCGCAACAATAATAGTTCCAACCTAAGCATTTGCAACTAAAAGTAGTAGCAACTACCACAATTACAATCAACAACAATTGCAACTATAATAGTTGTAACAGTTTTCAACAATACCAATTGCAACTCGGGACAGAACTGTGAACAAGATTTTTGATTCACTGGTTGCATCGCCATCCTTTCAAGTTTTAAAAACAATAAAAATTACCTCCAATAGAGGTCTTATATCAATCAAAATAATCCATGAAGATTAACAGCAACCAGTTCAAGAGATTCTCTCTCAATTTGATTTATTTATCATCGAGAACATAATAAACCCATTCATGATAGTACAACAAACATGCTTCCACAACTTAAACTGGTCCTAATAAATATATTTAATCTCTAATTCATTTGAAAAACTCAAAAATCCAGAGATCCTTATGATCTCTTAACTAGTGTCAATGAATTTAAGTGCAACTTCAAATAAAAATATGAAAGAACACTCACGTCAAGTAATGCTAAATCAAAATCACCTCAAATTAGTGTTTTATTCCTCGCTCATTCACCACCATGTTCATTGGTCACCCTTCACTGACCGAAAGGGAGAGCAATCAAGAGAGACAGTGAAAGGATGATTCACAGCCAAGAGAGAGGAAGATCAAACTCGATAGAGATATAAGAGTTCAACTGAGGGGATGGAGAGGTTTTGTAAGGAAAACATAAACATTGACAAAAGAGGAAGAGAAAGAGATATGGCTTTTGAAAAATAAACAAAGAAAATAATAAGGGGAGATCCATTAAAGAAGAATAAGAACAATACGAGGTAGGGGTAGGCAAACCACGGTTTGGTGGTTAAAACCACCAAACCACAACCAAACCGAGGGTTCACGGTTTGGCCACATTGCAAATCACCACCAAACTGTGAACCACCAAAATCGCAACCAAATCGATTGCAGTTTGCGCGGATTGGTCGGTTTGGTTTTTGCAATTTTTTTGGTCACATGTTTTAAAAAAAATAGTGCTGGGAGGCGGCGGTGAGAGATCATTGGTAGGAGACAGGGATGGGAGGCATGGGACTATCGGACATAGTTGCGGGAGGTAACTATGAGAGGAAGTGATCGATGGGAAGTAGTAGAGGAGGAGTAGAACAGTAGGAGGTGGTGGTGAGAAGAGGTAGTGGTGGGACGCGGTGGGAGGTGGTGGTGAGAGGAGGCGGCGTTGGTGGGAGGTAGGAGGCGTCGAGTGGCACGATGATGGCTGGTAGGTGGTGGCATTGACGACTAGTGGGAAGTGGCAGCGACGACGATTTTTGGAAGGTGGCAGCGGATGGCCTCAACTAGTGGAGGTAGATATCTTCAGGATCTTGAGATGGAGATGAAAAAATGACACTGTTGTTTAAGTTATTTATATTGGTTAGGGTTAAGTTGTTTATATTGGTAAAGTTTTTGAAATGTGGATTAAATAAATTTACTAAATTAACCTTGGTATGGTGAATCGTGGGTTTTCAGAATTGAAAACTACCACCAAATCGTGATTTTGCGATTTTCAAGTTTTTCAAACTTCCACCAAACTGCAAGTTTTAAAAACCAGACCAAACCATACGATTTGGGCAGTTTTGGTAGTTTTAGGGAAACTGATGACCACCCCTAATACAATGGGATAGATGAAATGAAGAGTTACGTTTGGGTTAAGTAGTTTGAGGTGGAAAATGACCTTCTTGCCCCTTCATAACTTGTCCAATCCAATATAAGTCAAATGCCCTTGGTGATCATTTTGAATTTTTATTTTATTTTCATGATCATCCTTTATATTTTAAACCAAATGAAACCTTAGAAAATACCCCAATTTCACCAAAATTTGAGAGAATTCCCAACGCCCTCTAAAATACACGGACACCATGTCTACACCTTAATTTTACCTCATTTTGTGTCGAATAGGGTATAATGCACCAATCAGTCACTCGACACATAAAAAATAATATTTAGATTTATGATCTCTAGTTCATAATGCGTGTGTAACGACCTGAATTTAATGCACTATTATTTATAACGTGGTTGCAAACGTGGCTGACAACTCAAACGCTCGTGGGACCTGCTACTAGGCTAGTGCGTGCCTGAAGTCAGGTAAATAGTTATTTTTCGTGCTGATTTGTCTAATTTGCGATGTTTACGTTGAAATAGAGTAAACGGTATCATAATGTGTGTACTTATATTATATTTGACGTGCGAGGCTGTGTGTTAAATATTTGCCTCTATATGCGTGTCAAAGTGGGTGTCGGGTAGGCTAAAAGACTAAATACTAGGCCGGGGGAAATAGTGCACACATCGAATGAATAACATGAGTTAAATAATCATATCTAATTCATATTTGGTTGTTAGGGTCATGGTAGTACGGGTATGTTGCATTTCGGGACGAGAAATCGGGCGTCGAAACACCCGAAAGATGACTTTTTGGATTAAGAACAAGGTCAAGTGTGCCATTGGAGTCACATTTGGAGTCACTAGGGGTTATAAAATGGAGCAAATAGCTCTCATTTGATTTCCTTGTGAAGAACAAACGTGAGGAGATGCACTAAGTGTATAAAAAAGTCATTTGACTTTAATTTTCACCAACTTTTCTGTCTCCTTAGCAATAAATCCGAAATTTAAGAGATCAAAAGCAAGGGTTTGGAGCACTCAATTTGATCATTTGAAGATCTAGTAGTGGTGGAACCATCAAAGCAAGGTGAGAACCACAATCACCTCAACTTTCATATTCTTTTGGTACCATTTTTTGGGTTGTTTGTCTGAGTTTTAAATGGAGTGATATGTGGCTGTTTTGGTGGCTATTTTGATGGGGTTTTTATATGATTTTTGAGTTGGATAGGAGCAATTATCATGATATTGAATGTTGTGGATGGTGGTGTTTTTTATTCGGCCAATTAGGGGCCTATCTCGGGGATCGACATCGGGCATAATATGAATTAATATGATGAATTTAATACTCTAATGTAAATTTGGGAAATCCCAAAGTTTGAGAAATTGATAAATTAGCAAATATTAGGTACTTGGATTTGATCGACGGGTGTTGGGGCACGCATTTGGAGGTGTAGAGATTTTTTTTTATATTTGTAGAGCGTGGTTTGAGGAGTGTAGTATCCCAACTGGAATTTCTTGAGCAATACTTTATTTTTTTTGAATTCATATTATGTCTTTCATTACTCTATTCTCGGTATGTTATAATCGTCAGACATTGAGGGTTTCCTTCCTTGCCATTTCTGTATGTATGTCCACTAGGACATAGCAAGTATGCCATCTCGGTGAATAAGTCGACCCAAGATTCGTGTCGGGCACGTGTGGATGGTCGTAGGTTCCACGCCGACCACCTAGAAAATCTAGATACTGCCCTTGCTTGAGTTCTACTCGCCGGCAGTAGTCTGTTGG
The DNA here is from genome assembly GCA_039657365.1 of Stephania yunnanensis. NCBI lineage: Eukaryota > Viridiplantae > Streptophyta > Magnoliopsida > Ranunculales > Menispermaceae > Stephania > Stephania yunnanensis. The sequence continues at coordinate 43,387,078 of CM077586.1, read as the reverse complement.
GAGTCTGAAGTATAGCGCTAGTCGGCCCTAGGCTCTAAGAACACACTTTGAGCTTGCACTATTACTTATGCATGCGATGTGCACAGTTTCCTGTATTTATTTCCGCATATTTATTTAATAGTTTTGTTTCAATTCCAGTATTTACTTTTCGTAATACTCACTTAAGTTCCTTGGGAATACTCACTTTGGACTCGTCATCTGCATTTTTGTGATGGCTTGAGTGTAGATCCAAGTACGAGCTATGGCAAAGGCAAGCTACCTGAATATTTGTAATTCAGAGACATCGAGCCAGGCTTGTGTGTTTATATTATACATATTTTGTTTTATTTTGGGATTTGGGATTGTAAGATACATAACATAAGGACTTTATACACAGATATTTTGAGTTCTTTGAGGTTTATATCTATATATGATGTTATATAGGTTTTTTAAATTAGGTATCAGTGTTAAATGCATGACTATAATCATTTATATTTTGATTGTTATGATAGAAGACTTCAGCTGCAGTTTATTATGATGATCTAAGTAGATGATTTGAGTTTATTAACAATTTAAACAATAAATTGTTGTTTGTTGCGGTTAATAACGATTAAATGGTGGATGAGATGGCATATGGGACACAGCTGACGTTAGTAGGCCAGGTTGTGGACCCGCATTAGCCCCCGTGGCAGTCCATTTGGAATATGGGCCAATATAGCGTATGTCTTACCTCGGATACTTAAACTCCTATTAAAACCCGAATATCCTTAATTAACCTCCTAATCGAATTTATGAAATTCTCGGATTTCACATTTTTTGTTTTAAAAACCAAAAATCGTGCCCATCGAATTTTGTTTAAGTGGAATCGCTTAAAATCACTGAGCGTATCGAAAATAATTAAGAAGCTGGAAAATGTTATGACCCGCTAATTAAACCTGCGATTCCAGTTTTAGGTGAACCACTGGGAATCACCAGACTCCTAATTTTGCATTGATTTTTTTGTTTATGGCTATCGATTTTGGCAGCGATTTCTAGTGTTAATCTCAATCACTGGGAATCGCCATGCCTATTTAACTATTTTTTTTTTTGATCTTATAATTAACTTATTCATAATTCATAATAACTCATATCAAGGTAGAATTGACTAAAATTTTGAAAGTTTGAGTAGGACATATAACTCAAAAAATATATTTATTGATTTAATAAAATAAATAAACATATAATCAAGTAAATAATGTGACTTGAATAAAGGCCATATAAGCAAAAACAACTTAATTACTCTCCTTTAATTGAAAACACCTCAGAGTTTAAATTCCGAAAATACTTCCAGTAAAAGAGTCAAAAAGTGAAAGAATAAAAACATACTAAACTAAGCAAAATTGCTAAAAAAATAAAATATGGGTTGCCTCCCATAAAATGCTTTTGCTTACGGTAGTTGGCTCGATTTAACCTCTCCAGAATTAGTTTGGATCTGTACACTTAAATTTAAGGTTTTCCACTCTAGTCCCATTTCAAAAAGTAAGCGCTTAGTCATTGATTGTCGGAGTAATTATTTTGTTCAGAATATCCATAATAGCATGAGTAATGGCTAAAAATAGTCGTCCTAATATTAAATAAGGATCTTCATCGATCAAGTGTGGCATTACCAAAAAAATATGTGGGTACAATTTTGTTGTCCACTTGAACTAGCACATAAGTGACCATTCCTATTGATTGAATTGAGGTTCCTTTTGGTAAATAGAATTATTCAGAAGCAAGTAAGTTCTACTCCAATTAAGTGTGTAGAAAGAAATTTATAGGCATGAGATTTGCATTAGAGTTCATATCACACTGAGCTCTGAATTAGCAAGCCTATTTGATTTAATATGCAAGTGTATGCCTTTAGGATCATTAAGCTTTATAGGATTCAAGTCTGGCTTTTTTCTTTTTCTTATTGTACATGGACTTAGAAACTTGCGTCTTGTTAATGATTTTTTCATTCTCTGGTTGTTTAACTCTCCATTCTTGAGTTACTTTCTTTTCTTTTGAAATGTCTTCAACTGAATCTTTCTTTAAAATCCCTTTATTTGTAACTATTGTTACTGCATTGATTGCATAAGTTTCAGCGTTAAAATCATCACAATATCTTAAGTCTAAAAATTCATTATTATCTATTTCATTGTCAAATAATTCATCATATTCTTTATAACTATATTTATGTTCAATATTAATCTTAAACTTGACAATCTTATCTTCAAACTCCATAGACATTGTTCCTTCAGAAATATCGAACTTAGTCCTAGCTGTCTTTACATAAGGTCTAATTAATAGTATATACAAAGGGTTGAGTGATGTTGAATCTCTCTTTTCCATGACATAAAAATCAGCTGAAAATGCTAAATCACGTACTTGTACTATGATGTCTTCTTATAATCCATATGGTTTGATAGTGGTATTGTTTGCTAAAGTAAGGTTAATAGGTGTAGTAATTAACAATCATATTTTTAATGATTCATATTTAAGTGACATAACATTAATTGATTCCCTGAGGTCACGGATAGCAAATTCAACATAAGAATTGCATATGGTGATTGGTATAACAAACATTAATGAGTCAGAACATTTCTTAAGCTTTTTTGTTAAAGGTAAAATCTTTTGTTCAAAGTTTTCGTTTGTTTCAAATTTCTTAAATGGTTCAAATATATCTTCTTTAGGTTCTTTCTCCCTAGCATTTGCTAATCGTTGTTGAATTGTAAAATTGGAATGCATGTCTTCATTTGACTTATAATTATCGTTTACTTTGTCTTGTTTAATTAATTTAGAGTTTTGTAAAGATCTTTCATAGGCTTCTACTTTGGCTAAATACCATGAGTATAGTCTTTCAGGAAAATGTGTGTATTTTAACTATTTGGCCATCCATTCCTTAATGGGAATGACATTTGCCATCGTTTCCTCTTCTTCTTGTTCTATTGCCTTAGGTATTTTAGTTTTCTTTTTACCTCTTTTAGATGTCTTTTGTTGCATATTCGTTCTTTTTTTCAATTTCATAAAATAAATTGCTAAATTGTGCTTGATTAGTAGCATTTGTTGTTTGAGTAGTTGATTTAGTTTGATTGCATAACTTTTTTATTTGTAGTGTCATTTCACTTAATTGATTTTCAGCTTATTAATAGATGTATTAGTTTTAATCTTATTTTGAGAAGCTTGCGTAAGGTTTTGACGAATTTGGGTCATAAAGTTATGTAATATTTGTTCTAAGTTAGATCGCGTAGATTGAATAGTTTGTTGAAGTTATTGCATTGTTGTAGGTTGTGTTGGCGCTCTCGGTCTGAAAGTGGTATGATTTTAATTTTGTAGACCGTAGCTAAGATTTGAACTTCTTTTTCCATTGTAATAATTGTTGTTATTGTATTGGATTCTAGGTGGACCCGAATTATGGTTTATAACCGCGTTGACTTCTTTATTGTTATCTTTTTGTAAAGTAGGATACGCATTCGTAGGATGTGTGACTTTATTACAAAATCCACATAGTTTGACTTGATTTGATCTATCTTTTAGTAGTAGTTTAACCATGTTGGATAATTCTTCGACTTTTATCAAATTTATTACTTATTTCATTATTAACCTCATAAAATCTCTTTCTTGATTTATTGGTCTTTTCACAATAATTTTTAGATTGTTTAGCCATCTTATTACTAACTTATTTTCGTAGCGTTGGTGTAACATCAAATAATGATCCACCACATACAGTATCTAATAGTCTTTGTTCAAAATGATAAAGTCCTTCATAGAAGTATTTTAATAAAGCTCTTTAAGTGTATCAATATTGCGGACTAGTTGAAATTAAACTTTGGAATATTTGTTTCACGACTGTGATTTTTCTTGTATAAGTACCAATTTTTCTCACAGGCGTAGGAAAGCTTCTAACATTTGAGCTCATGTGGATATCAAATCTTGAGGAAGATAAAACGGTCAATCTTGTGCTTGATCTTTTAATACAAAGGAAAAGCTTCAAGTTTGACTTGTTCTAACTTGCAATATTTAGGGTTTATCCCATTGACTTTGTTTTGATATTCCCTTATAAATTTTTGTTGGTCTTCATCGTCCTTACTATAGAAGTTAGGTAGAGCACTAACGAATCTATATCTAAGTTCAAAATTGGAAAATCCCTTAACATAGGCAATCCACATTGGTTCATACGCAATGACATTTTGATTAGCTTGCCTAACAGAAAGTTCTCTATTATTATTATTATTATTAATATTAAAGTTATTATTGGCTTCCACTGTGGTAGGTTGGTGCCCTGTACATTGTTATTATCATAAATTATGATTAAATATCATATCTACCTAATGATCAAATAGATGTAAGGATCATATGGAATTGGACTAGCGAAGTACACAGACCATACAATGTCTAAAAATCCTAAGAAATTTGTTTAAATCCTTAGCAACGGCGCTAAAAATTGAAATGTGTCGGGCGTGTACAATAATTTCTCTTTTTATATTATACTGCCATTATTTTGTAGTAGTGGTAAGTGAGAATTGTCTCCATAGGGATTTATTAAACCTCTCTAGGAAAAGGGACTTTTAAAGGTTTTTTTATTTTTATTTTTATTTAATAATAATAATTAACTAACAATCTATATAATATAATACTTAACAAACTATTATATCTTAATTAACTAACACAATCCAGATTCACAATTAATCAAATAGATTAAATTCAATAATAAATAAATATCTAAATAAATATCCAAAACAATGAAACATAAACCTATTTTGCATTCCAAACATGTAAGTCCAATCCTTATGTAGTTATGAGCATACTTTATAAAGTAAGATAGATCATTAAACTCTAATTATAAGTAAGTAAACAACCTTTAGCCAACCATTTGTTCTCCTTATACCGGTGGAAAAGTCATGTTCTAATTATGTTGAGCTAACCCCTTTATTCACACAAAGACATTAACTTCATACAATAGAACCGCATTAAACTTCATGAGAACTTCAAACTATTAAATCTAACATCTTCTGAAAGCCTTCAACACTAAATTTAGATCTCAAATTCACTTTGGATGTTTGAATGGTGTTTGTTTTTCAAATAATCCTAGTTACTACTTCAAATAGATAATGAAACCAATTATCACATTCATATTCTAGACTATGGATATAATACTCAAATCCATGATTAAAATTAATAGATATTAACCTATTAAATCAGTGAATCAAAGAATACAATTAAGTTTAAAGTATTAAGAATATATTCATCTCATCGTAACTACATTGCAAAACAAATCTAGTTCTCGTTCACACTTTGTTTATATCAAACAAACTACTCACTCATAATCATAAATAACATTGCAATAATATAAATAAAAGACATAATTGAAAATACCTCTGAATTAAAATACTTGAATCTTCAAAAGCAATAAAATAATAGGGAATGTATGTAAACTATGTAGACTATGGCTTCAAGAACAACCTAGGCTTCTAGGGCTTCAAAGTATGATTAAGAGAAATTAATTTTATAATCTTATATTAGTATTTATAGTATTCTAAGTAGTAAACATCCCAAAATAACTCAAGCAACTCATAGTTATCTAAAATTCTCATAATCTTACTAATCAATTAACAGCAATTTAGGAGCGATAAGAGTTGGTGGAAAAATCAAGATTTCTAAGCTCACTTGTCTTTTCTTGTATCCACCTATTTAGCCAGCGATTCGGTGCCTCCCAGGAATAGCTGAGAATCACTAAGACATAATTCTGGTCGTTCTTTGTTTCCTTCGTAATAATTATTCATATACTTCTTTCACTTGATTAATTTCTTCATAATCTTCCCTTTTTTCTTCATTTCTTCATATTTTCCATTTATTACCTAAAGTATCAAAAACAAGAGAAACCCCAGGTAATATAGTTTTTTACATACAAAATCATTCTAAAATAAACTATAAAACATATACTATTATTGACTTTCATTTAGCTTGAGTGTTTATAACTAAGTTAAGTAAATTATATATTTTTTACAATATTCCATTAAATGGATATGAAATGATAATTATTGGTGATTAAAAATTCATATTGACTTTGATTGTAGTGATATTTTAAATATTGTTTGAAAATGAGATTGATTTAATGAGTTTTGCATCTTGAGATTCTATTCTAGTTATTGTAAGCTTGATGCTTGTCAATAGAGATTGAGAATACCTATGTAGTGGCTAGACCTTAGTGGTTGATTTAACTTTGAAGTTTAAGGTGTATCGCATAGTAGAAGGTTGAGTTGTCAAATAAATAGATTGTTCATTATTTTTTTCTATTCTATCATAATTTTTTAATTTTATAAGGGTAATATATTTCTATTTAATGATCACTTCTGTTTAGGAATTATAGTATATAATTATGAAATCAAAATAAGGGAAAAAAGAATATAAATGAGAGTATTCATTTACTCAGGACAACAAAGTGTTGAGTTTGGGGGTGTTTGATAAGTTAATAATTAGACATGTTTTATAATATATTTTAAGGTGATTTTAGATGTAAAAGACTATATTACACTAATTGTTTTTTTATTTTTGATATTTCAGGTGATAATTAGAATATATAAAGAAATGTAGTAAACAAGGAAGAATATGAAGGATTTGATCAAAAAGAAAAAATATGCAAAAAATCGTCAGCAAAACAAGGAGGAACTAAAAATTATTGCCATCAATTCCTAAGCAAAGTTGCATTTGTACTGGGAATCGCTACTCAGATTGGTGGAACACTGAAGCTATTTTCCAGGGATTTTTCCAACAATTTCACATTAACCATAAATCACCGATGAATCACTAAGTTCGATTTTGAGAATTTTAGATAACCACAAGACATTTATGTTAGTTTGGGATGTGTAATGCCTATAATACTATATATATATACAACCCTAAAGTTACGAAGTCAATTTCCATTGAGTACTTAGATCAATATTTCATAGCTCTAGAAGCTATTGATTATTGTTTTAGTTTATTGCTTTAATATTTTGACAAGTCAATAATTAAACACATTTTATAATGTAATTTAGATTGGTTTTATATATAAACGATGATATTACACTAGGTATTCTCTTGTTTTGTGATTTCAGATTTTAAATAGGAGAATAAAGAAATGAGAGCAAAACTGTCAACCGGAAAAAAGCCCACTGATTAGCAAGTGATTTGGAATAACATTAGGAATCGCCACCTAAATTAGCAGCAGCAAAAGGTCAGTGAATCCACAGTGTATTGGAGAATGAACTAGAAATTGCCAGCGAGTCAGTGGAGCACTAAGAGATAAACTCAGTGATTTGCTCAGCAATTTGTGTATAAGTTAGGAATTGCTGACAAATTGTTGAGGTTGGTTACAAGTTTTTTAGATTAATATAAAGAATTTGAGCTTATTTAAGATATGTATACGTAAGAAACTATAAAAAAAAAAGGCTAGAGAGCTTCAAAATAACTCTCCTTGTGTTCTTCCTTTTGCTTTGTTTTTGCTCTACATTATTTCTATTATCTATGTTTGAATACATTGGAGCTTTGATTTCTATAATGGTATTTATTTGTTCATTATATCTTTTAATTATATTTGTGCATCATTTATTTACAGCATGAAAGAGTGGTCCATCAATCAAAACAAACCCTAGACATGTAATATATTTTGGATTGTTAGATAGTTATAATTAAGGAATCATGAAATTAATGCATTAATCTATTCATACAAGTCAATCACAGATTTAACAAGTCGTTTTTGCGTATTACAACTAAAAAAGATAAGTATTGCATTCGTAGTTGCAAATATGTATTGTGGTATTATGATTCTGAATCTATGTCTATAGTTATTGACAACAATTATAGAAGTACCAACTAGGATTAATCTATAGGGCAATCTATAGGGCATTTCCTGAGTAGACGCTATAGGTGATTCTATTCTAAGTTGTTTATTATGCGACTTTAATTATTATTGGCTTAGATTAGGCATGAATTTCACTAAGTGTAATGCTATCGTATTTCTATAGTGTTGCATTTTATCCAATGGGTAGATATACAATGATAAGAATGTGACATTTTCATTGAATTTAGAAGAATCGGTAGTTGGTTAAAGGCTATTAACCTATTATGAATTAGTATTTAATGATTCCAAAATTCCATATGTGTTATGATTATAACTATGATATAAAGTGATATTAAGTTATAGGGTTTGAAAGCAATCCAAGCATATTATATTATTTAGTAAGGGTTTGTTTAGATGTTTGTTAATCTATGTTGAATTGAATTTGAGTATTATTTAATTTAGTTTGCATTTGAATTGTTTAAATTAGTTTAGTTAGTTTGGTTATTTAAGGTAGTTATTATAGTTTTTAGTTATTTAATATTTAAGTTCTTGTATTATTAGATTAACTAAATTAATAAAAACTAGAAAAAAAAAATACTTTCCTTTGAAGTTTGCAAAATCCTTGTGGAGACAATATCTTATGTATCACTACTTCAAGTTAATAGTAAAATACGCGGAATTATTATGCACGCACGACACGTATCAATTTGAGGCACCGTTATCGGGATTTTTAAATAATTTTTAAGGATTATAGATGTTGTATGGTCTAAACACTTTGTCGTGTTAATTCAACAGGATCTTTACATCCATTTAATCCTGAAATGAATAAAACTTTTAATTGAAGTTTAAGACAACAACAACTTTGGGAAAATTTAGCTAATATGATGGAAGACAATAATGATGGTATTAATGACAATGTCATAAATAATAAAAATGATAACAAAGTTATCAACAATAATAATAATAATAATAGAGAACTCACTTTTTTGGCAATCAAATTGTTGGGTTTTGGGGTTCATACATAGCGGAGATTACAAAACAATTTTGACAAAAACCCCAACAGGATCCGAATCTAATTCCATTAAAAACGTTTAAACCATGAAAACTTAATCATACATCAGTCGCAATGTACCTTTCTGAAGGTTAATCGATCTCTAAGGCGCTGCCAACGACGAACGCCCTCTACCAGTGGTCGACACACGAACGGCGGCCGAGATTCAAGGTGCTAGCTTCGAGAGAATACCAAATCTTTTGTTTTTCTCTCCAAAATGATCCGGAGCATACCAAAAATCCTAAGTCGTTTCTTAAACGAAAAAAGAGTTTCGGCCTTTCGATCTTTCGTCACATGTGTTCTAACTTAAAGCGTCTATTTATACAACCCTTGTATATAGACGGTTAAGTAAATTACACATATACCCCTACTTAAAGAAGTATAAGTGTAATACACCACAAGGACGTTTCCATCATGAATTTTATCATATAAAATTCATTTTTCCGAACCATCTTAAAATCTCGCAAAACCATTCTTAGTGTGCGACCCCACAGGCTCATATAACGTTGGCAGTGTACCAAAACACATTTTGGTATACAAGTCATAAGCGGCCTCTAGCAAGACATTATGACTACCTAAGTTGTACGAATATCAAATGGATACAACCTAATCAATAATGTATATAACATCCTTTTGTCACACGATATCATTTTGATCAAACATAAGGCATGGAATTGTCATCCAACATGTTCAATCGTACTAGTCTCGATCTCTAGGTAGACTGAAAACATCCAAGTGACTTTGATCAATATCAATTCACTTAGACTAGGCCTTTTAACAGTCTAACACATCGAGGGATCCACTGGATATCTCTCTTTATATGAAAGGGACAAATTATCACTTGATTACACAACTTCATCACATTGCTCACACAGTAACCAATCGCAACCTTTATAATCGCTCGGTTAAAGACAACGTTTGATTGTTTCAAATCACTGTATTCCTAATGTTGAAGTCTCTGGTAATCTCAAGTCAGAGGACTGAAAAATATACCTATCATGAGTAACAACTATGACTTAATCCATGTGATGTTCTCATAGCGGGTCGATCCAGTACTTTGTTCCCTAACAAATACTCGTGATCTTGATTCGTATCCCTATACGTATAATCATCATATGATCATCAATCAAGACTCACACTAGTCTTAATTCATTATAGTTCCCAGTATAATGATCGACTAGAGACATTTAGGATATTTCTGTAAATACCCATGGATCTTATTATAATGTAGACATGCAAATTAATTATAACAAACAGCAAATGAAATCCTCTATTTTATTAACTAAAGGTATTCATAAAGACAGTTAATGGATTGACCTAGGGCACATGCCCCAACACAAATCAAAATATTACATCATATGAGCCTATGTGCATAGCAAACCCTGATGGATTTCTTGAATTTGAACTTAGATCTGGATTTATTAATGCCTTACCTAACTTCTTTGGTAAAAACAATGATGACCTACAAAAATTCATAAGGGACTATTAATGGGATGAAACCGAAATAAGGTACTTTAGAACAATTCAAACATAAGGCATTTCTTTTTGTAATGAAAGATCACGCACATGATTGGTTGTTCTATCTCCACATGACTGGTTGTTCTATCTCCCATAAGATTCGATAACCACATGGACTCAAATGTTAGAAGCTTTCTTAGATAAATATATGCCTGCAAGAAAAATTAGTTCCTCTAGAAAGCAAATCATGGTTGTGAAGATGAGAGACGATAAAAACTTTAATAAATTTTTGAATAGATTCTGAAGACAAATTTCTTCTTGTCCATAACATAGATATACTCAAAGGGCTTGATTAGAATATTTTTTTGCAAGGCTCAATCACTTTGAAAAAATACTACTATACACATTATGTGTTGGATCTTTATTTGAAACAACGCGTGCTTTAACGAAAGAAGCAATTAATAAAATGGCAAAATAATCTATGCAATATGGTGAAAAGGTTCACTCTTCAAGAAAGAAACATTATGAAGGGGATAATAAGAAAAATAATGCGCTGATGATAAAAATTGATGAATTATCTAAGATGGTTAAACTATTAGTTAATGATAGATCTAATCAAGTTAAAGCTTGTGAATTATGTAATGAAGTTACACATCTTACATATGTGTGTTCCACTATACATGAAGAAAATACTGAAGAGGTTATGCAATGATGAATCAAATTTCCGGTCCCCCAATAAATAAATATGATAATACTTACTATCCTAAAAGTCCGAATCCAGATCTTAGTTATGGTCCTCAAAATCAAAATTATAATACTTATAGACTAAATGCTCAAATACAACTTTCACCTAATTAATAGCCTCAACAAAATACATAACATATGAATCCAAATTTAGAGGAAAACATGCATAACTTTATGAGTCAAAGTCATCAAAGTTTTATATAGATTTCTCAAAAATCAGATTAAGACTGATACTACTATAAATGAACAAAAAAATCAGTTAAGTCAAATGAAATTACAAATAAATAAATTAAGTACTCAGTAGAGTAGTAAAGCTAAAGCACCTACTCAAACCAATGTCGCTTTTACTAATCAGACACAAGTTAATGTTATATTCAGTTATAAGAAAGACCCAACTATAATTGGTAAGACACTTGAACAGAGTAATAAAAAGAAAGTTCATAAGACTATTGAAGAAGAAGAAGAAATGATGGCTAATGTCATTCCTACTAAAGAATGGGTGGCTGAACAATTGAAATATACACATTTTCCTGGAAGACTGTACCTATGGTATTTAGCTATAGTTGAAGCATAAGAAGACTTATTACAAAAGTCTGAATTAATCGATAAGAATAAAAATGATAAGATCTCTAATAATTTGAATGTAGATATAAGTTCATATTCAGCCGTTCCACAATGATTACCTGATGCTAAGGAGGAAGAAGTCAATGAAGACATTCTTGTAGCATTTAAAAAATGGAAATCAATAAACGATTGATGGAATCAATCACATAATTTTCTAATTATTATCATGCTTTGAAAGAATTCACTGAATCGAAAAATAAATATTTAGAAAAATATAAAGAAAAATTTGGACAAAAGTGTTTGTTTTAATTAAAAAGAAAATACCAGAGAAATGTTCCAACCCAGGAATGTTTGGAATTCCTATTACATTAGGGACTCATATAATAGAATTTGCTATGTATGATCTTGGAGCATCAATAAATGTTATGTCACTTAAGTTATATGACTCATCGAAAGAAGGTTCACTAAATAATACACCTATTAATCTTACTTTAGCTGACAACAATATTATTAAACCCTATGATTTACTAGAAGATGTCTTAGTTAAAGTACATGACTTAATATTTCCCGCTGACTTTTATGTCATGGAAATGGGAGACTCAATTTCAACTAAGTCCCCCTCTATGCTTTTAGGAAGAACATTCCTTAAAATAGCTAAAACAAAGCTAGACATCTTTGAAGAAATAATGTCTATGGAATTTGAAAACAAAAAAGTCACTTTTCAGTTTAATGATGAAGATATATGTGGAAATTTTGATAAATTTGATAATGAACAAACTAAGGATAATGAATCTTTAGAATTTAATCATCATGAAGCTAAAATATATGCTATTAATGCAGTAACAATGGAAGATGGAAATGCTAAAACCACGAACAAGCGAGGTGAAGATATTTCAAGTCAAAAGATAATGATTCGTGAATGAAGGGTTAAGCAACTGAACAATGTTAAAAATAATAAAATAGAGGAATTTGAATCTACGAAAAATAAGAAGAAGAAAAAGAAGAATCTGAGAATTGTCAAGCTTGATGATCCAGGAGATATATATATATATAAACATAAAGGTCAAATGGGCTTGGTACTTTAATGCTATTTGTGATACGGGTTCTAGAACAAACTTCATGCTAATTCATTTTTTCTTTCACACATAATTGGAATTGGATGTACTTGCTTCTGAAAAAGTCATTATACCAAACGATTATTCAGTAAAATCTATAGGTGTGGTTACTAATATTCTAGTTCAAATTGACAAGTATATTATTCACGGATACTTTTTGGTTATGCCTGACTTCTACAAAGATCCTCCATTAATCTTAAGATAACCCTTCTTAGCCACTTCGCAAAGCTTTCATGGATACTCTAAACAAGACAATTAATTTTCAAATGCATGGCCAAGCAATCACTTTTTGGAATGACACAAGAATGGACAATCTTACACTTAAGTTTAAAAAACCAATTTAGAACTACGTGGTTCAGTCGAGCCAATGACACAATGACAGTAAACAAAAATGTTTTATTGGAGGCAGCACATACTTTATCTTTATTTTCAGTTTTAATATTAGGATTAGTTAGTCATTTTTAAATTCTCTTAACTTTCGACTCTTATAATGAGGACAGTTTAGGATTTCAATTCTAGAATAGTTTCATGTAAGGGGGTTAATCGAGCCAATTTATTTCCTTATTATATTATTAATGCAATAGTTCTTATGATTAATTAGCTATTTATGGTAATGAAATAGATTATTTAAAACATATCATAGTTAAATTCTAAGAAATTTTGAATATTTCTACCTTTATTAAATATATATATGATAATTAAATGTGACAATCGATTTAATTATAAAACTAGCAAAAATGGGTCGGCAACTTTCCAATGATTCCAATTTTTATTAGAAATCGCTGAGAAAATCGATAGATGTACGTAGAGTTTTTTGTGTAAATTCGAGTCAGCGATTTCTCACCTAATCAAGTTTATAACTAGAATTCGCTAGACAAATCGTTAAGCCACTGAGGCTCATTTTAGCCATTTTATCAGCGATTCCTTAGCAAATCCACTTGAACCCCGATTCACTGAGAACGAATTTGAGTTTTAAAAAATATAGACTCTAAATCGCCACATTTAAACCTTTCACATTCATAAACCAGTACAACCTTTCAATCAAGAGATCAAATCTTGACCATATCCAACCTTTTAAAGCTTAATTTTAGTGTATTTAAGTGATTCACACCTCAATCTTCATACATTCAACCCAAAATTTGGTTATTTTTTATAGTACAGAGCCACCTAGGGCTTGAGCAAGGGAGTTTAGATTGGAGCTTGGAGGAATGTCGTAGAGATTAGTTTTGAGCCTCATACTTGAAAGAATCATTTTCAAGGAGGTAATCAGAGAAAACTTTAACCTCTTATAGATAAAAAAAATTTGATTTTTCATCGATCTTGGATTGATTATTAGGTTAGAAACTCAATTTCAAAAATTTTACTACAAAATGATTTTGATATCGAATGATTTCTATTATATCTCGAGTATGGGAATGATGTGATCATTTGTTTATCATTTTTGAATTTTTGAACAATTTTTCATATATGGCAAATAGATTGAATTTTATATGCTAGCTAATTTAAGACTAAGTTTTAAATGAGTTTGGGGTTTTTGAGAATATTTATCGATTGATTTGAACTACATACAAAGTGTGTTTTTTTTAATAATGTTTATCAACAACTTTCATATAAATTTTAAATTCTCAATTTTTAAATGTTCCTAATGATTTCTCATTCTCAATAGATAAGTTGAAGTTTATCAAACACTTTTCTAACAAATTTGGTTTTAAATGGTTTTATAGGTTCATTCTTTTACTTAGACTATTCCAAATAGCCAAAAGTGGAAAAGGTAGAGGTTCACGAGAGGAGAAAGGGCTCAAAGACCTTCTTTTAGCTATCGAAGCTAAAGTCAGGATTGGGCGTTATCAAAGTGGATAGAAAAGACAATCTTCCCAGATCTCTAGTAGAGAAACTAAAATCAAAATCAAAAGTTTCCTAAATCCAACCTACATAAATATCTTTCAACACACCTAGGATTAGACCACAAACAGAACCTACTCCACCTTCTTCATTTAGTTTCAATATCGAGGATGATTATGTAGAAAATGACATAGAGGAAGTTGATTAAGAGATACCGATGAAGGAGAAAGACTATGAACAAAGGAAAGAGAATTTTGTCAATGAAAAGGCATATGAGAAATTCAAAAATGATATAATTAAGGGTACGAAATTGATCTCGAAGAGGGGATTTAATGTGAAGAATGAATTGAAGTATAGTCCTTGGATCCTAGATATCATTGAGACTAGGAACTGGGGTTTATTGACTAGGGATCATAGCCACCTAGACTTAGAGGATGTTTTTAGTGAACGGGGTTGTGATGTTTTAGTGAGAGAATTTTATGCCAATGCATATAGAAGTGAGAGTAAGATTGAGTCCCGAGTTCGACGGAGGACAGTGAATTAATTTGTTGCAAGAATAAACCAGTATTTTGGATTACCGTATTTTCATAAAAGATAAAACGATGAGTGTCCTAAACCCAAATATGGCATCAGATACCATTACCCCTACAGAGACAATAAGGGGAGGTTTAGAGGCAATACTTGGAGACGGATTTATTTTTGATTTGGAAAGGTACCCTAAGAGTATAAGCACTAAATTTTTCAAGAAGACCACCGAAGCTTGGTGTTATTTCATTATTTCATCAATGCCAACTTACAACCAAGCCTGCACTACTACGAGTTAGTGAATTATAAAGTTGCCCTACATTACCATATTGTCATTGGATTAGGATACTTGGATGTTGGCAAAATCATTTATGAATCGATTAAGAATACCATCGCCACTAAGAAGAACGATAGACTACCTTTCGCTTCGATGATTGCGGCATTTTGTAGGGAGGATCAAGTAAACATAGTAGGGCTTGACATGGATGTTTTACTAGATACGACCATCACTGATTAGGTTATAAAGAGATATGGAAAAGTGAATGGTTATGAAAATACATAATATGAAAGAGAAAGGGCTGATATAGCAAAAAGAGAAAGTGGGCAGAGAAAGAAAATCAGAGACGACATAAAGAGAATCTTGGAAGAGATGTCGAAAGCTAGAAATGTTCCAAACGTGGAGTAGCCTGCTAGGGATTATGAGGGATTATAAATGGATGAGTTGGAATTGGCTTTCATGGGTGCATTTTTGCGCAATCAGATGACCACTCTCCATAATAAGAGTTTTAGTAAGAGCATCTATAGGATGGAGCGTACAATGTCCAAGAGAAACAAACACCGAGGAGGTGCAGAGGTTCTTGTACCGTCTACACAGATAAGATTACCACTTAGCAGTAATCTTGATGTTCTGACATTGCTAGGTTAGGGATACCACCTCTACGACCTCGCTGTGAGTTACCAGTCCCAAAAGATTGATCCAGTGGATGATGTTGATGACGTGAGTTCCGAACGTTGACATTGATTCCCTTATTATATTTATTTTCTCTATCTCTGTGTAATATTGTGAGAGCTCTTCTATGAAATTCTAGTAGTGTAGTATACTTTGTGTTTCTTGGTGATGCTTTGTGTTATGATGCTATACTATGTGATAAATTTTTTTCAGTTCTTGGGTATGATATTTAACACACTTAATATATAATGGTGATGTTTACTTATTACATTTTAATGTACTCTATCTTATTATAATTTTAAATTAATTTTAGCAATTTCTTGATTGTCATATGTATGATTTTATCAATTCTTTTATACTTCACATGGTATGTTTGTTTTGTTGAAAATCGAGTTAGTTTTTAAACCTTGAGGACAAGTTTTAGAATGAGTTTAAAGGTATTGATCACTTGTCATGCGTGTCAAATATAACCCGCAATCGAGTTACCAACCACAAGGATGTAGTAGTGGTAAATACGGGGTCGAATCCACAAGAATTGAGTTTTACTCCAAGTTAACTAAAAATGGGGGGTTTCAGCAAGTTCAATGAAATAATTAACTAAACTAGCGCAAATAGAAAAATTGTAAAAATAATATCAATGAGAAGAAATTACCTAAGTCTACTGTTCCACAAGCAAGAATCAAGATTCAATGGCATTTAATGGTCCTCAATCATTCCAAAAAGTTATTAACTCAATTTCTCCTAGATTAGCCATGGAAAATCAACGTCCACCAGAAATTCCTAATTTCCCTAATCTCGATAGCTAGGACGTCTGCCACTAACTATTTTCCTAATCAATGTATAACCCTAGACATCCGCCAATCGGGTTTAACACACTAACCGCAGTAATTTGGGTATATGGGAACACTCATCCTAAATACCTGGATCACATCCGCTCCCGATTTAACCTAGATTCAATTGTTGCACACTTAAGAACCGATAGGGTTTGACGGCAAACGGATGAGTGTTTGTCACTTTATTGGTCTAAAAGCACAATTACACGGATACTAATAGTCCGAATAACCATAGGTTGTCCACCTAAAAGCATGCACTGACCACCTACACACCCTAGGTGTATAGGTGACTGATGTGCCGAGGAGCATCGTAGGGCTATTTTTGGCTTGAAAATAGGTGTCAACCATGTGTTGCCGCACGATTGGTTTGTTTCCTGTAGAGCGCTAACGTGTCGCCTTTTAATTTGTCGAGAGAAGTGCTAATGACGTTGTGAGTCAGTGAGTGAGCGCCAGGTGGCGTCATCTGATTGGCTGAACCAGAGCTTGTGACGTGGTTAGCACTGTGAGTGTGCGACACGTGGCGTCCAAAAGGTGGAAGGGAGAGTCGCCCGAGTTCAGCGAAGATTTGGGAGTTTGTGCGGACACGTATCTCAAGGCAGATCGACAGTTACTATGCGAGAAGAAGAAACGGTGGACACGATGTGCTGTGTTGATGACGCGTAACGCTGATATGGTGGCATGTGATTGGAGGAGAGAAAATGGGTGACATGCTTGGAGAGGGTAGGAACACGCCAAGTGGCAGCAGTTGTGATGGGAACCGTTGACATGGCGAGACATGATTAGTTAACATATACTGTATCCTATTCTACCCACCGCGTAATGCGTAACTTGAGGCAAATTGTCCGACATCCAGTCACTGCATGTAAATACTCCATTTTGAGTATTTTTCCGCCATAAATTCAACCACACACTCCGTTTCACCTGAAAATGATCAATAAATATAATTAAATATATATATTTTAAATACTTAGCATAATTAAATATACTGAAATAAACTACTAAAGGCATATAAAAACTAACTTATCAGGTACTTTAGGTGAAATATGACATTGACGACAATGAAATGAAAGAAAGGTAGAAGAAAAGTTCATAATTACTTTTAATTCAATATTCAAGTAAGTTAACGAAGTTTTTCAAATTTCTTCCAAATTCAAGTATGATTTTCATTTTACTTTATTTTTTAGTAAAAATGATAATGAATATAGAATAGATTTTGTATTGAAGTGATATTTTTATTACCCAAGTGAGTTTTATGATAGAAGGAATCAATTTTTACACCCTCTTTGATTAACTTTACTAGTTCATGTATACACTAAATTGAATGTCTTGTGTTAGTCATGATAATAGGTAGAAGATAGAAATAACAGTGCAAGATGAACAAGACAGATTTATAAGAATCTTATGATACAAAAGGCTATTGATTAAGTATATTTATAGTTTGTGTGTTTGTATATATATAGAAAGTTATTATGCCACAATTGAAAGAAGAAATGAGTTAGAAACCGATGAATTTCTATAAGTTATAAATAATACTTTCTTCAACTTTAGAGGATAGTGAGAAATGTTAACAAGAGTTTATAAATACATAGAGAGTCCTATAGATTCTGAAGGAAATGGAGCATGGAATTTATAGTGGGAAATGTTTAAGAATGTCTAAAGGAAATGGAATAAGGACTCAAAAGCAAAAGTAAAAGAAATATGTTAAAAAGAAACACTTAGAATAAAGTAGAAGGTTATGATGAGAGATGAAAAATATGGATGTTCTTCAACTCTTCAAACAAAAAATTTAACTCGAGTACTTAAAGCTAGAGTTGAATAAAGTATTTCTTAATCTAACAAGTCTTAAACAATATAGTCATTGGAATCTTAGCAAAAATATTCCTATTGATTTTGATTGTGGTACTATTAAAAAGTATTTTCTAAAATTACAATTGATCTAGTAGTTTTTATGTTTTAAGATTCTATATTAGTTATTGTAAGCTTGATGCTTGTTAATGGAAATTAAGAAAACCTACATTGTGTACTAACCTTGGTTATGAACATTAAGTTCTAAAGAGTGTTACATTAGGTGGTTGAGTTATCATTAAGGGATGTTTTATTTTTTAAAATCATTCTATTCTATCATAAATTTCATTTACCATTTGAAAATCACTTCTATGTTAAAATCTTTATTATCTAAAGTTAAGATGAATTAATTTAGAATAAATATATAAAGAATGAAAAGAAAATATGATTGAGAGTATTCCTTTGCTTGAGACAGCAAAGTGTTGAGTTTATGGGTATTTGACAAGTCAATAATTAGACACATTTTAGAGTGTAATTTAGGTTGGTTTTATATATGAATAATGATATCATACTAGGTATTCTCTTATTTTGTGATTTCAAGTTTTGAATAGGAGAATAAAGAAATGGAAGAAAAAAGTAAGAAGAGCAAAACAATCAACTAGAAAAGAAGCCCAGCGATTTAGAATAACACTAGGAATTGCCAACTAAATCAGCAGTCAAAAAAGGCCAACAAATTCACACCGAATTGGAGAATCAATTAGAAATCGCCAGTTGAAACTATTGAGCACTGAAAGCTAAACTTATTGATTTGCTCAGCGATTATGTATAAGTTGGGAATCACTGACAAATTACTGAGGTTGGTTGTGAGTTTTTTAGATTAATATGAAGAATTTGAGTTTATCTAATATATGTGTACATAAGGATACTATAAAAAAGGCCAGAGAGCTTTAAAATTACTCTCTCCTTTTGTTCTTCCTTTTGCTTTCCTTTTGCTCTACATTATTTTTGTTGTATATGTTTGAAGATACATTAGAGCTTTGATTTATATTAAGGTATTTATTTATTCATTATATTTTTTAATTATATTTTTGCATTGTTTATTTTCAGCATGACTGAGTAGTCCATCAATCTAAACAAACCTAGACATATAATATATTTTGGATTGCTAGATAGTTATAATTAAGAAATCATGACCTTAATGCTTTAAATCTATTCATACACATCAATCACATATTTAACAAGTTGTTTTTGCGCATTACAATTAAAGAAGATTAGTATTGCATGCGTAGTTGCAAATATGTATAGTGGTATTATGATTATAAATTTGTCTATAGTTATTGACAACAATTATAGAAGTAGTAACTAGGATTAATTTATAGGGCATTTTTCAAGTAGATATTCTAGGTGATTATGTTCGAAGTTGTTTGTTATGCGGCTTTGGTTAATATTGTCTTAGATTATGCATGATTTTCACTGAGTATAATGTTATCATATTTCTATGGTGTTGTGTTTTATTCAATGGGTAGATTTACAATGATAAGAATATGACATTTCTATTGAATTTAGGAGAATTGGTGGCTGGCTAAAGGCTATCAACCTATTATGAATTAGGATTTAATGATTCAAAGATTCCATATGAGTTATGATTACAACTATGATATGAAGTGATATTATGTTCTAGTGTTTAAAAGTAGTCCAAATATATTATATTATTCAGTAGGGGTTTGTTTAAATGTTTGTTTATTTATATTGAATTGAATTTGAATATTATTAATTTAGTTTGCATTTTGATTTTTTAAATTAGTTTAGTTAGTTTGGTTATTTAAGTTGGTAATTATAGTTTTTAGTTATTTAGTATTTTAATTCCCATCTAATTAGATTAACTAAATTAATAAAAACTAGAAAAATACTTTCCTTTGAAGTTTGCAAAATCCATGTGGAGATGATATCATATTTAGTACTCCTACAAGTTAATAGTGAAATACGAGAAATTATTGTGCACGCTTGACACGTGTCATGTTCATTGCTTTTAGAGACTATTTGAATATTCAAAGTATTTATTCCAGAGGTGCTTATTTATGTCTTTTATTTACTTTATTGTGATGTTGTTTATGGATATGAGTATGTAGTTCATTCATCTGAACAATGTCCAAGAATGAACTAGATTCGTTTTGCAATGTAGTTTTGATGAGATGATGTGTGCTAAATTGTAACAATCAGTTATCTTAAGCTGGTGATTAATGTTAATTCAAGTCCTAATTAGCCAGAGTTAGGCTCGTGGTTAAGTCCGGCATATCTCGATTAGCGTGTGTATGGGTTTATATGATGTTTTGTATTTGTTTGAGATGTTTAATAAAGTTTTTAGGTTGTGGGATTAATAGAAGATTAATATAATCCTATAATCAATAAAATAAATAATTAAACAATAAATAGTCGGTACATCAAGTGCGACGAGGGGGTCGTGAAATGAATGCGCACACCCGAAATACTCATAGGCATATCAAGTGAATTTTTTGGTGAGAAAATACATGAAGTATATATTTATATATATGATATATAAATACATTTATTTAAACTATAAGTTTGGTTTGAATTATAAGGATCATTAGATTGCCTCTAGATGAGCATAAGAGTTGATGGTGTTAAGTTGTGTGTCACTTCAAACACAACAATCACTTGATCAGCCTTGAGATAACGTGATACACATCTCGAGAAAAATTCATATATTTAAATCAAAAGCCTTCAAGTTTATCCTCATTTCATCGATCAATCGAGAAAGACTGGGAAAGGATAGCAGCTAGGTTTGAGGAGTTGATCAAGAGAGGATCCTCCACTGAATCGAAGTGATCAAAACAGTAGTTAGATCAAATATCATCACGTTGATAAGTAAGTTTTGAGTTTGAAGTTCAATTCAATAGTCGGTGATGGTTTCTCTGTGAATTGTTGTTGATGATGATTCTAAATGAGTTTATACCTCACTAGAGGTCTTCCGTGTTGTATTTGGGGAGTGGTAACTGTTGTTTTGATGTTTTATGGATTTGACAGTGATTGCTACCCTGTTCACTATCGAGACAGTGAAGGGCGGAGCGCGCTCCACCTAGCAAAAGATGGCGCTCCCTTCATCAATTGGGACAAACCCAGTTGGTGGAACTCACCTAACTAATTGAAGGAGCATGCTCCCACCCTAGAAAATAGTAAATCAACTTTAATTTGGTTAGAATTTCTTGAGGTCTTAGGGATTGACTTATGGGTTCTAAATATAGGGTATTATACCTATATTGATCACAAATGGTTTGTGATAGGTATGGGATCATCAGGAAAGCGTGAGTGACCCAAAAAGTTGGGGAATTTCTTAACAGAAACCTAAACCGAGGTAAGTATGGATTCACTTATTTATCAATATTGTATGGATATATTAGTATGTGTAGTTCATATAGCTTATGGACTGGAATGAGGGAGTATGTACACTATGATGTTAATATTGAATGAAAAACGATGTCTAATGTGATCCATAAGTGTAACTCCTATGACTGAGGCCAGGTTATATAGGATGCGGGGTTGAACTCCCGACCTCTATTTAACCGCTACTCAGTTAGATATGTTGCATGGGTTGCATATTAACTAGAAGGTTTGGGATATAACCATTGGACATTAATAGATTGGCTAGACAACATATCGACCAATGTGTTGGTCTAGCAATTGCATTAATGGTGTCAGTGGGTAATTGCCCTAGTTTTACAAATAAAAAAATGAAAATCACAGTGTAATGGTCATTGACAGTTTGAGTTGCATCTGTTATTTATTGGATTAAATATTGTTCATAATCCCATTAACTATTTATGACGCATATAGTTAGTGCATATCATTCTTAATTATTACATAGAATGTTGATGGCTTTGTGAATCCTTACTTACTGAGCAAGGTGGAGCACTCATCCCAATTAACATTTCAAAAAAATCGACAAGCACTACGACTACGGGATAGAGAAGATGTAGGAGTCTTGAACTTCTTTTTAATGTAATGAATCTTCCTCTATTTTATATATTTGATTTGAATTACAGTTTTGCAATATCATAAGGGATGGGAGGTTTTGTATAACTAAGGTTTATTCCAGTTGGATATGGTTCTTGTATATCGTGTTTAAATATCAAAAAAGTTTTAATTTTCATTGTGTTTGATATTTTTACATCGATATTTGATACACAATTATGTTTATCAAGAGATAGAAGGAGTGGCTACTAGCTCTAGTTAATTCTAGTTTGGTTACCGGAGCTTAGTTAGGGTTTCAAGCCAAGTGTTGCCCTAATTCGTGATAGGGGATACTACGACGTGGTATCAGAGACTACTCCAAAGCTTAAGGTGATTAACTCTGATATAGTAAGGTATTAAAGATTAATTTAGAGAATAACCTTATTACTTGAAAATAAGTAATAACTCAAATATAGTTGGGTATCAAAGTTTAAGGTTATTGACTTTGATATACCTTGGTACCATTACCTAAGTTTACTAACTCTGAAAGTTTTCTCAAGTTATGAAGAAACTTAGAATGTAATAAATGGTTTTATCGTGATTTTTGGGGGTAACAAAAAGATAAAAGAGTGAGATATATTATTACTTAATTATATCTTTGCGGTAGATATAAGAGTTATGTCTTTCCTCGAAGAGTTTGAAAAGGAAAGACATAAGAAAAGTTTTCAAAGATGAAATTATACTCTTCTCCTATTAAATATTGTCAATGTTCTTTGTTCTCGCTAATATTATTTGACAAATAATAGTTAGTGATGAAGTATTTATTGGACATAGACCATGAGATGTGTATTAGGAGAATGATATTTATGAAGTAATAAAATACTAAATGACTTTACGGGGAACTCAAAGATGGTGTACCACTTTGAGATGTGATGTAATACTAGTATTAAGAGTAGTTGAGAAATAATGGAAGTTATTTAGTAAATAAATTAGTAGTTAATAGTAAAAGTCTAATTGAGGTTAGAAAATCACTAATGTATTTATACTTCATAAGTTTTTATGAAGTAGGAATTCCAGTTATGGTGTGAATCCATATTGGAATGTCAAGCAATTTGTAGGTTAATGAAAGATAAAGTTGAGAACTTAAACTAGTGAATCTGGAAGATAGTTAATCCAGGACATAGCAGTGAGTTGGTAAGATATCCTAGTCTGATGTTTTAGACTAGTATAGTCTAAATTAAGGAGAATGAGTTATCAATGAATATAAGAATTTAAGGAATAGTGTGTGATTGTGGGAATGAATATTCATTGCCCATAATTGATGACTTATACTGATAATAAGGTGAAATCAGTTGTTCTTAAGAGTTAGTTGAAATCTGGCTATCATAGAGGTATAATTAGATTTAAGGCTATACGTAAAGATGATTTCAAGCGGTTGTTGAATTATGTTAAGTGGATGGTGGAAATCATCAGAACGTACTAGAACTCATGTTATGTTCATCAGTAAAGGGTGTCAAGTTTTAAAACCCTATTTTAATTAAGTTGTTATTATGTTATCAATAATAGAATGGAATCTTTGAAGACTTAGAAGATGCACCAACATTACTGTACAGAATTGTAAATTGTGATGGTAAATCTATTCAGGCCAGATTTTGCAAGTGCTAGTACTAAGTTTCAAAGGTAAATTGTTTGTTTGAGTATTGAATATTAACAACAAATCAAGGGATTTGACTAGAATCGAGACAATATGAGATTGTCATATATTCACACTAAGGCAAAAGTGTAAAATAATCTTTAAATGATTGAATATTATAAACGATTGATCCAGAGATCTTTGGTATCATTGTATAATTTATTTAGTTAAATCAAATATAAGGATTGGAGTAAGTTAAAATAGATATTAAAATGTCTTATAGGGAAGTTGAAGTATAGTTTGACTGCAATGTTTACTTGATTTTATCTGAATTATGGAAGAAGTTAGAGGTTCATCCTAAGAGTTCTTATACGGGTAGGAATGTGTGTTGACACCATAAAGCAAGATTGTAGCTTATACTTCTATATATAGTTCAAGAATTGGGAGAAGAACTATTGAAGATTGATAATTTTGGTTATTGTACCAAATATGAAAAGACATCACTTATAAATAAGAGAAAAGTTTTGTTGAGAGTCTTTTAATCATTTTTAGAGGTTATTGGGAGTCTTAGAAGAATCATTAAAAGACAACCTGGAAGTATAAAAACCAGAGGATTGGTGTAAGGTTAAAGTAGTGAGTTTCAAACTATGAAAGTTTGTAAAATGGAATTGTCAGAGTGATAGAAATGGAAGGTAAGATTGATACCTTGAATTTTTTAAATGTTAAGGATTCACTCTGAAACATCACTCATTTAAGGTGATTGTATTGATAATGCCTTGAAAAAGAAATTGATAGGGGTTGTAGTTACAATAA
Organism: Stephania yunnanensis; assembly: GCA_039657365.1. NCBI lineage: Eukaryota > Viridiplantae > Streptophyta > Magnoliopsida > Ranunculales > Menispermaceae > Stephania > Stephania yunnanensis. Next base: position 43,361,996 of record CM077586.1, on the reverse strand, counting down.
AAGCTGCTCAGTAATATCTTTTAAATGATATATGTAATGATGAACAATTGAAGTCTTGCGTAGGCACATTATCAGCTAAGTTGTCTAGATTGGTAACTACAAGTATGTTCTTTAGAGCTCAGATTGGAGCTGAGTTAATGATGGTTGATTGAGTGGTGAGTTATTAGAGAAGTTAATTGAGATTATCTAGTAGGTCAAGGTTTGACTATCAGTTAATGGTATTTTATATGTATAATCCCAAAGCAGAATATTGAGCATGTAAATGAAGTTCTTACAACTCGAATTAAAAAGCGAGGCAAAAATGTTACGAGAATCTTATGGATTTTTTTTAAATATTCATTCAGGCAAAGTTTAAAATCATTGTGATCAGAATGAGTTGTTGGCGACCTGGAACTAAAGTTGATGGTGTCAATTTTATAAAGAAATGTAAGATATATCAGTAAGTGGAAGCTAAGTAACATTAAACTGGATTGTTATTTTATTCTTGCCCTATAAGAATGAAATTTCATGCTCAAAGATTTATGATGAGTTAACTTAAGTTGTAATGACAACTGAAAGTTAATGATGTTGTAAATTGTAGGACTGATATAGTATGAGATATTTCTTGCCAGTATTGTGGTTTAATTATTATGGAAAAGTAAGCGAGATATATATGAGTGGAAAGAGTTGAGATTTTATGAAGAACCAGGATTATTATTTCAATGAGGAACCAAAGGTTTAGTTCCCAGTGGGGAATAAATGTATAATAGCTGGGAGGGACCTTTCTCAATATTAATACAATATATATGTAGCTAATCTTAGTTCTAGAGAATATAATTTTTGAGCTTGTGACTTGGAAAGTGATAGTTACTGGAAGAAATATTTTACTGCATGAGTTCTCTGGTATTGATATTATCAGGCCATAAACATTGAAGTGTTTCCCTTAAAAGGTTGTATGCTTAACTTCGTTGTCAATTGGTGTAGAATGAGAAGTAAAAATAAGAGTTAATTGGAGTTTGAGTAACTTAGAACTGCACAGAAAAGTGTTAACAAACTGTCAAGATACAATTACAACTCAAATAAATGGAAAGAATGTTTTGACAAGCATCATAGAATGTTGGAATATTCAAAAAATATATGAGGGAGTGTATATGGCTTGAGTTTTTCAGGAACTACGACTTCACTCTGGAGTACCACTCAAGTAAGGAAAATGGGGTTATTGATGTCTTGAGTGGAAAAGAACATGCATAGAGAATGTAGCTACCGCTAGAACTTCTCAGTTTAGATTTCTTTAGGAAGCATTTATGATGATGATTTATGAAAGTTCAGTTGACACATCATCGACTGAGAGAGCCAATTCTAGAGCTACTAATATGTTCTTCTAAGTTTATAATCAGGATGAAATGGAGATGATTCAATGGGTGATTGGTTGTCAAAAAACTAATCAGGATTATATAGTGCGTTAGAGGTTAATGACAAGTGTGGATCATCCTGATTAGTTAGTTTCTAGTGATAGCACATTATGGTTCAGGGATAGATTGTAGATTCTAGCTTAGGATCAGTTAAGGCAAGAGTTGTTATGGGAATCTCATAGATCTCTTTACTTTATTCATCCAAGTAACGATAAGATGTATCACGATAAAGGCATGTTTATTAGTGTCCTGGGATGAACACTAATATTGCCAATTTTTGTAAAGAGATGTGAGCTATGTCAGGAAGTTAAAAACGAGCAGACAAAACCTAGAAGGTTATTACATTCATTGCCTATTCGTAAGTGGAAATGGGAACATATATTGATGGATTTTATTTTTGATCTACCTTTGAGTCAGCGTAAGCACGATGTTATATAAGTTATAGTTAACAAGTTGATGAAGTATGTGCATTTCTTGCCATTTTCCATGTGAAATCCTCTTTACCAATTATGTGAGGGGTATGTATGTGAGATGTTAAGATTTCATGGAGTTCTAGTGTTGATTACTTTTGATGGAGATCCGAGATTCGTATCCAAACTGTAGAGTGAATTTCAGAGACAACTAGAAAATGTTCTTAACCTCAGTATGGTATACCATCCGCAGACTGATGAGTAGCCTGAGCGGTTGATTTTGGGGTTAGAGGATATGCTTTGAGCTTGTGTCTTGGAGTTTGGTGGTAACTAGAAGAAATACATTCCTATGTGTAAGTTATTTTGTAATAATAACTTTCAGGCTAGTATTGGAAAGCTCATTTAGAAGCTTTATACGGTTAGCCTTGTCATTCACCAAAGTGTTTGGGCAAAGGTTGAGATACAGTTTTATTGGAGCCATAGTTGATTTAGAAGTACATATAGAGAATTCTGTAAATTCAATAGCATTTGACTATGGCACAGCTAAGACAGAAGAGATACATCAGTAAACATCATAGGTTGTTGGAGTTTTCAAAAGACAATTTCGTTCTATTAAGAGTCTCACCTATGAAAGGATCATATTGGTTTAGATTGTGAGGTAAGCTAGCTCCAAAGTACATTGGGTCGTTCAGAGTGCAAGAAAGGATTGGTCACGTTGCTGACAAGTTAGACTGACCTCCTTAGTTAGCTAGAGTTCATAATATCTTTCATGTGTCTATGTTTAGTAAAACAAAGACTCGATTCACTCCAAGGACTGATTGGAATGAATTTGACCTTTGAGAAGACTTATATTATGACGAACAACTGATTCAAATACTTAATTATAAGATTAAGAGGCTGAGAACCAGAGAGATTCCCTTAGTTAAAGTGAAAGGGCAATTTCACGATATGAGAGACTAACCTGGGAGCGAGAGTCTTATATGAAGGAACAGTTTTCATTTCTCTTCAAAACTACAGGTAATTATATGTTTACTTTAATTTCGAGGATGAAATTGCTTTAAATTGGGAAGATTGTAATGACCCGTTACTTTAAGCTGGCGATTAGTGTTAATTCAAATCTTAATTAACCCGAGTTATGCTCGTGGTTAAGTTCGACATATATCGATTAGCATGTGTGTGGGTTTGTGTGATAATTTATATTTGTTTGAGATGTTTAATGAATTTTATATTTTGTAAGATTAATAGAGATTAATACAAGCCTATAATCGAAAAATAAATAATTCAACAATAAATAGCCTGTACATTAAGTGCGACGAGGTTGTCATGAAATGAATGTGCACACCCGAGAACACTCGTATGCATGTCTGGTGTATTTATTGGCGATAAAATAAATGAAGTATATATATTTATATATATTTGATATATAAATATATATTAAAACTATAAGTTTGGTTTGAATTATATTTAAATTCTATTTCTCTGGGAGGATTACCACCTCATAGATTGATACTAAAAACAGGATGTCCAATAATTTTGCTTAGTAATCTAGATCACAAATAGGCTTATGTAATGGAACACATTTGATTTGTCGCATCTTTCATAGAAAAATTATAGATGCCGAAATAGTTAATGGACCTATAAAGGAACTATAGTTTTTATACCACAAATCCCATTAAGACCTTCAGATAATGTAAAATGCCTTTCAAACTCATTCGAAAACAATTTTCAATAAACCTAGCATTCGCATTGAAAATTAATAAATCCCAAGGACAAACTATACCCAATGTAGGGATTTATCTCGAGGTGTGTGTATACGTCAAACCAAAATTTTAGTTAAAAATGGAAAATTAGATAGACATATAGGTACATTCACAAAAAATGTAGTTTATCGCGACATCCTCCACAATTGTACGTAGCTAAGTAAAATCACAACACATAATATATGAAAATAATTTTTAATATAGTAATTGTTTACAATTCTTTGCGTCTAATATGAAACTGCTTCAATGAGCACTAATGCCTCTATATAACATATGACATGGTTAGCTTATTTGTTATTTAACAAAATTACATGAAGGAATTGTTTTCGATGATTTTCAATTTATTTATTTTTATTTCTTATATTCCTTATAATGTTTTGATGGACTTTAATAGCCATGGTTGTGAGGTTTTTCTTTTATGATGTGGTAGCAGCGGCGTCAAAAATATTTTGACATAGGCGTCATACAAGAGATACGTTGAAAATCTTTGTAGTTGGTGTTTACATAATGACATCGTTTTTACTACAGAGATGGACTCAATACCTTGGTAAGCCTTATAATGTTTTGTCTTTTTAGTCATTTAATTGTTGGTTCTTTTTGTCGGGCTTATATTACGTGCATTGTGGTTGAAAGAGTTTATTAGTGATGCATTTTGCACATTACTACTTGGTTGGGATCTTACATGGTCGGGGCAAGTTGTGTTGATTGTGTCTTGATTTGGAGCCATAAAGTTTGGCTGGTCAAAGCCTTTATATGAGAGTGGTTTACTGCCTTTGATTTCGGATCTGTGTGCATTTTCGGAGGATTGTGATTGGTGGTGCTGGCACTTTCTTCATTTCTATATTTTGTAAGGTTTTGCCTAATTCACATCTAGTTGCAACGTGGATGATACGGTCATGACTTGAGGCAATGCCTTAACAGGAGTTTGTACTCTACATGTCTTTCCTAGCTCATCCATTGATCTGTTTAGTTCTATATCACTGGTGGTGTTATTGTGGCAAGATGAGTAAGGTGGTCGTGAGCTTTGACTCTATTTTTGGTTGCGGCCTATTGTGTTGTACCTTTGATGATGTGTTAAGTGGGTGGGAGTAATTGATGCAGCTCCATTTCTATGCACCAATTCTTTTGTATAGTGGTCATGTGTGACTCAAATTCGGAAGAACATGCTCTCTTCCATGTACATGCATTCTTTGAGTTATAATATCTTCCATGAGCACATCTTCCATTCTCTAAAAAAAATATAATGTTGCATTCTTTTTTTGTTGGATGATGTTATACATACAATATGTTTATCTATTTTTTTCTTTCCTTTTCATTGTCAAACTACTTTAAAAGGATTTTTTGTAAATGGTATGTGTTGATACATGTTATGAATCAAGATCATATTTAAATTAATTTTGCAAAATTGAATTAATCAAAATGATATTTATAATATTGTCAAAATACTTATCACAATAAATATTTTATGGGTTGTTTGTATCTGTCATAAGATACTCTAAATTCATGAGCACTACAAATATCTAATTTTACCTAAAAAAAATTGATATCTAATTTTACCTAAAAAAATTGTTTACACCCAACTAAGAATTTGGAGCACTTTTATTGGAATGTAATTTTGATGCACATTTTTCTCTCTAAGTATAAATTCGATAAATTATACATTTCATTAATATAATATTTTAATATTAACTTTCACAAATGCTTCTTGATATATTTATTGTTTACGCCTCACGTGCATAGCATGTGCCCATTAACTAGTTTATCTTAATCGGTTATATATATGAGATGGCTAGACAAGCCTAGTGCCTCCAATTTATATCGTGTGAACGAACTTTTTTTTTCTTTTTTTGTCTTCCAGCCCATCATTCCCAATCCATCTTCATCCAAACTTTGAATAATCAATCCTTAATTAGCAATATCATGGTGTATTATCTTAACATCCCTAACTTATGTCCATAACTATTTAGAGTGAAAAAAATGTAAGATTAGAGGGGATCTCACCTTTATTTTGTGGGAACTATAGTTTGGATACCACCACTTATTTATTTTTCTTCCCTTAAACTTTAATTCTTTCTCTTGATACTTTTCTCCTCCAATCTCTTAGCTTTTCTTCTCTCCTTCCTTGGTTTTCTTTCCTTTATCTACCGTTCTCTCTCTTCTAGAAACAAAACACTACAAAAGCCTCTCCACCATTCATTTTTTATCACTTCGCTTTACACCCAAAATAACACATCACACACACATACATACATATGTATGTGTGACTTAGATTAGTTAAAGTGTCAAATACACATCTCAAGATCGATCTAAGGTGACCACATTAGCTCAATTTATTTTATTTTATTTTTTTATTAACACAATTTAGGCTCTTGACATCAATTTATTAAAACCTAAGTCATTAAATAGTTCAAGTTGTACTAAAATCATGTCGTGAACCATAATCGCACTATTTAATTGAAGTCTCACTGATATATCCATTTACCCACTTACTCGTAGCACACACGCCTCTCGAAGTGAACCTTACTCGCACTATCGACAATAAAATCTCGTCGTGCAATATGAATATACATATGTAGTACACGTTATCAAACAATTATAAAATATTTTTAGGGTTTTTACAAATAGAAACCCCAAATATTTCAAGCTTTCATTTATTTCCAAAATTATCTTGTTTTAATCAATTCACCAAAACTTTATATTATTCTGATTTTTTTTTCTTTTTGGCCGATTTCGACATGCCAAACATACCTCGGGCATTGCCTAGAGCTGCCAAGGTAGTCATCCTTGGATCACGCCAGCACTCCCTTCCCTGGCGTAAGGCAAGGACTACCTTACTTAGGACAACCCTACTGCTCCCTTTAGGGACAACCTAGGCATAGATTAGCTAACGATGCTTGACAGCAGCCATTACAGGAGCTATCTTAAATTTTGTTTTAATTCTTTGATCCCTCGCCAATCCATACTTGAATCCCGACCTTGAATCCCACCCAAAATCTTAAAAATTTCATCGAAAAGTGAGAGATTTACCTTACTTTTCCTTGATAGTTTGTTGGTCACCTTTCAAGAGTAAACATTACATGTAACGACCCTAATTTTTAAACTAGTAACATATACCTTATTTGTATGTGTATGGTGTGTTAGATATGTACATTAAACCCTTGAATCTATTCTCACATGTGTAGGGCCTATAATGTGCACGCAAAATTTAGAAAAGATGAAATATGGAGAGAAAATATGGTGGCTAGAGTTTCCAAGTAGTAGCTTGGAGGTAATCGCCAAGTACATGCTCCTTCCTCTTACACCTTTAGGGACTTGCAATTATCACGAACAACAGAGAAAACTCCAACAAGTAAAGCTGAAGAGATTCAATTATATTTATGAATAATAAATGATAATATTCTCTAAATCATGCGGCTATCTAAAGAAAACCTTAAATAAATGACAAAGTGCATGATAAATAGACTAATCAAGTAAAGCAATGAAAATCAAGTGGCAAGGAAGCAAATAGATTGGTGAATTGGTAATCTGGTCTAAACTACTAGTCATTAGACCAAAACACGGTTTGGAATCGAAACAGCAGGCCTAAGGCCACTTCCAACTGCCCAACACAACTTTTTAGGTACTACAGACGCATCGAGTCACTTTCAACAGCCCTTTTTAAACTATTAAGATGCACCATGGTGACTCCTAATGCTTGATCCCTTCAATAGTCCTTAGCGAGAAGCTATAATGACTCTGGATGTTTAACTCACAAGATGACACAACTAGTGGACTACCTAAGACCTAAGCCACTTAGTGAAAAGTGGAATACAAGTACGACATGCATCTCAAGAAAATAATCATGAAAGGAATTGAAAGTAATCATGTTGATGCTCTTACTAGTTTACTTTCTAAACCTATGCAAAATTAAACTCTCCCGACTCTCACATGCCTCCAGCCAATCCCCGAAATCCAATACTATGTGATTAGGCTCCTGATTAGGGCTGGCAGTTAGGGTCATGACAAGGTTAACCCGGCACGACATGACATGTAATAAACATGTCATGGGTTTGCCATAAGTGGGTCTGGGTCAAAACATATAAACACATTTATACACGATTAATAAATGAGTCATTAACATGTCAACATGCTTAACTCATTTATGACTCACTTAACACAATTAAAGAATAATATATAAATAATAAATAGAGTATAATAAATAAATTAGTACAACATCCACTAATTCGAATACACATTAATAACATTTTATTTTTTATTTTTGGACATCTTTTATCATACTTTATCATATTTTTAGAGGAAATATTTATTTTACTTTTAATATATTATTTATGTTTTAAAAACAAAAACAAAAACAAAATCATAGATATTGATACTAGATCTTTTAGACAAAATAGAAATAGAAAAGGAAAACAAACACAAAGGGGAGAACAAATTCATTTAGGAACATGGAACATAGAAACACTTACAGATAAATCAATAGAACTAGTAGATATTATGATTAGAAGGAGAGTCAATATTGCTTGCCTCCAATAGAAAAAATGGGTAGGAGAAAAGAGTAAAGAAATAGGAAGCACAGGGTTTAAATTGTGGTACACTGGTATAGATAAAAAATGCAATGGAGTAGGAATTGTGGTGGATAATGATTATAAGGATAAGGTCTAGAGGTTAAGAGAATGGGGGATAGATTGATTCTAGTTAAATTAATTATTAGAGACAAAAAAAAAATTAACATGTTTAGCGTCTATGCACCACAAGTAGTATTAAGAGAGAGCATCAAACGCAAGTTTTGAGATGATATGGATGGATTTATGCAAAGCATACCATTAGATGAAAAGGTTTTTTATTGGAAGATATTTAAATGGGCATGTCGAGGCAAATAACGATGGATTGGACAGAGTTCATAGAAGTTTTGGTTACGGTAATAGAATTGAAGAAAAGAATCAATCTTAGAATTTGCTTCAGTATACGATCGTGTCTTAGCAAATACTAATTTTAAGAAGAGGTGTTCGCAAATAATTAATTTTAGTAGTGTTAATAACTAGAGTCAAATAGATTTTCTTTTAATAAGAAAAATAAATAGAAAAATATGTAGAGACTACAAAATAATACTTGCTGAAGCGCTTACTACCCAACATAAGTTAGTAGTACTTGATATTAAGCTGAAACGACGTCATAATATGAATAAAAAAGTTAGCGGTCCTAGAATAAAGTGGTGGAATCTAAAAAATAGTAAACAAGTAGAGTTTAGAGAAAAACTACTAAAGGAAACTGTTTGGGATCTTGACTTAGATGCTAATACAATGTGGCTAGAAATAAGTAGTTGCATAAAGAAAGTGGGATCAAACGTATTAGGCATATATAAAAGCTTAGAACCATCAAAGAGGGAAACATGGTGGTGGAATGAGGAATTAAGACTAAAAGAGAGATGTATAGAAAAATACCTAAGTGCGAAGATGAAGATGCGTACAATCAATATAGAGAAGCTAGAAAACAGGCTAAAAAAGTAGTTACTCAGCATAAAACAAATTTCATGGAAGATCTATATACAAGGTTAGGTAATAGAGATGGAGGAAAATATATATATAGGCTAGCCGAATTAAGAGATAAAAAATAAACAAGACCTAAGTCATGTAAGATGTATTAAGGAAAAAATCAAAATGTTTTAACGCACGAGGATGATATTAAGGAGAGATGGAGAAGTTAATTTGAAAGTTTACTTAATGATGGCCAAGTTAATACTATAATAGATGAAAACCTACACCAAGAAAGAAATGTAAACTATACAAGCAATATTAGAATTATAGAAGTTAAAGAGTCATTAAAAAAGGAAAAACATGTGGACCAGATGAAAATACTTATAGAGATTTGAAAATGCTTAGGAGAAATTGGATTGAATTGGTTAACCAAACTTTTCAATAAAATTATAAAATCAAAACGGATGCCAACGGATTGGAGAAGAAGCGCATTTGTGCCAATCTTCAAAAATAAAGGAAACATTCAAAGTTGTTCAAACTACCGAAGAATTAAACTTACGAGTCACACTATAAAACTTTGGGAAATGATAATTGACAATAGGCTAAGGAGAGAAACTAAAATATTAGAGAACCAATTTGGCTTCATACCTAGGAGGTTAACTATGGAAGCGATCTTTCTTGTAAGACGATTGTTAGAAAAATATAGAGAAAATAAAAAAGATCTTCATATGGTATTCGTAGATTTAGAAAAGCATATGATAGGGTCCCTAGAGATGTTCTTTGGTAGGTTCTAGAAAGAAAATGAGTGCACGCTAGATACATAGACACTATTAAGGATATGTATGATAGAGTAATAACGAGTATAAAGACATTTGGAGGAGCTACAAAAGAATTCTCCATTACGATAGGACTATATCAAGGATCGGCTTTAAGTTCATATCTATTTACTTTAGTTATGGATAAACTAACTAGGCATATTCAAGAGGATATACCATGGTGTATGCTATTTTCAAATGATATTTTCATAGTGGATGAATCAAAAGATAGAGTGAATAGAAAACCAGAACTCTGGAAGAATACATTAGAATCTAAAGGCTTTAAGTTAATTAGAAAGAAAACTAAATACGTGCAATGTGAGCTTAGAAACACTAGACATCAAGATGATGGAGTGGTAAAATTAAGGGAAGTAGAAGTTCCTAAAGTGAACAACTTTAGATATCTAGGATCAATCATACAAAATAATGGTAATATTTAGAATGATGTCACATATAGAATTTAAGCTGGATGGAAGAAATGGCGGAGTGCAACATAATTGATTTGTGATCGAAATGTTTCTACTAAGTTAAAAGAAAGATTTTATAGGACCGCGATTAGGCCAACTATGCTCTATGGTAGTGAATGTTGGGCACTAAAGCAACAATAATTACATAAAATGAACGTAGCAGAAATGATGATGCTTAGGTGGATGTGTGGTAAAACTCCTAAAGATAGAATAAAAAATATAGAAATTCAAAGACAAGTAGGAGTAGCACCAATTGATATAAAGATTAGGGAAGGGCGGTTACGGTGATTTGGTTACTTGCAAAGACGGCTTACAAATATGCCCCCACTAGAAAACTTGACTCAATCGAAACTGTAGAAATTTAATGAGGTAGGGATAAGCGAAAGTTAGCATGGGATACATTAATTAGGAGGGACTTGAATGGTTTGAAAAGCTCACCATCAATTGCACTTAATCGAACATAATGAAAAAGTTTGATCCATGTAGCTGATCCCGATTAATTTGGGACTAAAGCTATATAGTTGTAGTTGTTGTATATTATTTATGTTTTAGATTTTATTAATAATTATTAATTTAAAAAAAAAACTAACTCTTCACCAAAGTAAAATTTAGATATTTTTTAAAGAATTCTTATAATTTTGTATATGTTATTATTACGAGTCATTTTCCCTCTTTTATTAAGATTAATAAAGACTTGAACGAAAAAGTAAAGTAAAATATAAGACTACATACTACCACATTATATTTTATTAGCTATTTAATTATGTTTGTTTTATTCATGTAGATATATTTAAAAAATTAACAAACAAATTATAAAAGTTCAAATGAATTAAAATTTTAAATAAAATATTTAATAAATAGGTGACACACGAATACACGACATATCTAACACGACTCATTTAGACACGATTAATAAATGTATCATGTAATGAGTTTACTTTATATGGGTCATTACCTGTTTACGACATGATACATTTATGACTCGCCGACACAAATTGTCATCCATACTCCTGATGTTCATTTGGATCAGTTCTAAGTGTGTTAGAATCTATTTAACTTGGTTTACATCTATTAATATAATCTTAGCCCTATATTGGTTCATACCAACCTTTTTTTTACAAATTTTCATTCACAAAAATGAATAATAAATGGCTCAAACATGTCCAAAAATGACCCCGAAAATACCCGAGTCTTAATTTCCATGCTACCGAGTGAAATTTAGTGTTAGAAACTCATTTAGAAATAAGTTATATGGTTTGAAATCAAGTTGCGAAAATTAGTTCATATATGGACTTGTTTGAGATCAATAAATCCTTACATTAACTTATATCTTAAAAATTATGCTAGAAACTCAAAATGGTGTGAAAATTGACAGACAATGAAATGACATATAGAAACCTTGATCTAGAGAAACTGAGCTAAATCGATAATTGGAAGGTCCCTGAATAGTCCTCAAATTAAACTAGCCCAAAAAGTTACAAAAATGTTATCCTTGGGGGATAAACCCTGAGTTTCAACCCATTTTGACAAAATAAATGACTGGATTTTTTAGATCTTATGACCTTAAGTTGTTGTTCTCTCTCTAAGCTTTCCAACAGTATATGGAGCGTCGAAATCTGAGTTAAAAATGAGTGAGCCATGACCATTATAGGAAAGTCATTCAAAATAGTCCTGAGGCTACCTAGAAGGTGGAATACATTGTACATCTTGGTGGAACGCACTCAAGGGTCATGCAAAATTGTAGAAACGCACTTTTGCACTCTCAAATCATTAAAAATCAACTCCAAATGTTCCCTAATCATACTTAAACCCAAAAATTGGACCAATCTTCATCAAAAATTATACATACAAAATATTTGTATCGATTTAACCATAAAAACAACATCAATTACCTCAGATTAAGCATGCATTTGAGCAAGAACATCCATCAATCTAAAAAAAACGAAAGTGGGATTTCACACCCAATTTTTATTCAAATTTAAAAACCTCATTGCATATATGATTATGAGTATAAATGTAATGGCTTGGAAACTCCTTTAAACCATAAATTAGTCCAATCATGGTCTCACCTAAAAAAAAAACAAATTTGATCATGAAAACATAGGACTGGGAGAAAATAGGTTTTGTTCTTGTAAAAGCATTTTAGGAAAACTAATTTAAATCTAAAACACCGTGAAATTAGGGAGAGTAAATCTCCTAAAAGTTCAAAAGTTGTTGAAGTTTGAGAGCCCTCATTTATCATTACGTTTTAAGTTTAAAAATGGGAGAAAAGAAGAGGTTAATTACGGCTTCAAGAATTAATTGATTTCCTGGACATTTTGACTTTAATTCTCTTCCCTAAGCTCCAATTCTCCATGCTCCAAAACTTGACAATGTTTTTTCTTGTCAATGTGTGGCTGAAACTTTGTTGTTAAAGATGCAAGATGCATACCCTTAGAGACAAAACTTTTTTATACCCTTATCCTTTAGATGTTCATCCCATGATTGATCTAGTATTTCTCCCACCGCACATCTTTAAGTAAATTAATAGGAATCGGTCCTCAATGTTATAACCCACTAATCTCCATTAATATCATACTTAGTCTGCCTTTATAGCTTTTGTTGGAGGTGTATGCTATTTATTTCAAGAAATCAAGGTTTTTTCTATTTAGGCCAAATTAGAACCTCTCATACACCATAACCTATGTCTTAATTTATAATTAAGATTTAGGCCAATGACTTAGCTTCTTTCATCTAGTTTTACGTAAACAATTAGCCCTAGGTTAGAAGGTAGAGAATCATTTATTTCATGTAAATAGTTTAATTAGAAACTATTAGGAATATTATTTCAATAGGAGGTTGGCTTGATAAATTAGCTAAATCTCATCCTTAAGTTAGGTTCAAAGCTTTATTTTTATTACTTAGCAGATTAATTAGTCAAATCAGTGTTCAAGCCATTTACTAGTCTAAGTTCTTCCAAGTATACCAACCTACCTATGCAATTCTGGCATATCCTCATACTAAAAATATTCGCTTGCTAGTTCGACAATAAGGTCGATATAATTTGCAATTCAACTAGGTAGTTATAATATACTACATGGAATGAAAACACAAATAAAGTGATTTAATTATTACCTCGGTGTAGACACCCGAGTTCTAACCGAGCTCGCCATGTAAGATTGGCCGCCAGGTCACAGTCCTACAAAGCTTACACATAGGATTAGATTATACGGGTTGTTACAACTAGAATGCAGTTTAGCACTTCGTTCCATCCTTAGACAAATGGTTATTCATAGAGGTTGATACATATACTCGAGGATTTACTAAGGGTTTGTATGTTACAATTTGGCGGGTATGGGGAGAAGTACTTTTCGAGTTGTAAGTTTGCATACAACAGTTATCAGGCTAGTATTGGGATACCACCATTTGAGGCAATGTATAGTAGACTGTATAGATCACTGACTTGTTAGGCTAAACGTGAGAATGCAATTGTCGTAAGGTCTAAGATTGTTGTAGACCGTAGAGAGAAGGTTAAGACTAATTCGTCAGCGGTTGCAAGCTACCCGATACAGACAGAAGAAATACGCGAATAATTACTGCAATGGGCTAAACTACGAGGTAGATGATTGGCTTTATATAAAGGTTTCTAATCTAAATGGTCATCAGAGATTTGGAATCAAAGGGAACTAATGCTAAGGTTTATAGGGTTGCTTCAGGTTATAGGACAAGTTGGGGAGTCGCTTACAATTAAATTTATCGAGTCAGATGGCATAGGTTCACAATGTGTTTCACATATTGATGTTGTAACTGGCTAGGTTAGGGCCGAGGCCGATGGTTGAGTTATGCACTATTCAGGTCAGGCCAAATACTACGTACGAGGAACATCTTATACAGATAATAAATCACAAAGTTCAAATTCTTCGAAGTAAGGAAATAACGTTGGTACTCGTTCGGTGCAACATCACCGGAATGAGGGACTAACTTGAGAGTGAGAGTATACCATGAGAGCGTTATCCCTAATAGTTTTAGGGTAAGTCTTAACCTTAAGTTTAGATTTCTAGACGAAATCCATTTTAGTTGGGAAGATTGTTATGACCCACGTAATTTATTAACCTATTTTGTGACTAGAACTACTATTTTAGACCCATGTGGACGTCGCCGACAAGTCTAGGGCACACATGACAAGGTATAAAATGGTTATTTTAGTGTCATGCCCTAATATAATTATTGTATTATTTATTTAAAAATCTTGTCACACTAATCTAATTTCCATTATCGCATCGTACTTTCATGTAATGAAAGCATAGAATGCCTCGGGATGTGTGTACCACGATATGAGATGGTTTAATCACTTAGGTGTTGCTTAATTGAACAAATAATTAGTTTGATTCCTTACCTAAGCTATGTTAGATTAAATTAAATGGACCCAATTAAGTCATTCAATTTAATAAATAAGGCCTTCGAAGTGTGCCTCGTGATATGTATTGGCATGGGGCGCTAAGTAGAGAGTAAATAAGACTTAGCACCTTATTGGGGATTTTGTTTGATTAGAACTCATAGCTAAATTATTTACTTAATGTAATGTGCCTAAAGTTCATAATTAAGACTAATATAATATAGGCCTAAGTTAGTAGAAATGAATCAAGGCCTTTGACAATCCTAGCGATGATAAAGTTTGTAGGAATCATATGTAAGATAAGTAACAATCGAATGTCTATTAATGAGTTTAATGTGATAGATGTGTCTTAAGCTGTGGAGTTGGGTCTTGATGAAAGTTTAAGATCAAGCCACAAAACTATATATAAATAGGACTTAGTTTCTTTTTCCATTAGAACATGCATGCTGAGACTTTTCAAGAGAAGAGAATGAGTTTGTTAGCTTAAAATTTCTAGAGTTCAAGAGACCTTTGAGGGCCAATTGAAGGGAGATCTAATGCTTAGTGATCAAAATCAACCAGATTCACTCACTAGGTATCAAATTGCATTATTTTAGTTAAGTATTCATGAGAATTTGATCCCATGGATAGAGATTTTACTTGGTGATAGGAATTATGATGTTCAAGGGTACGAATTCATGTTTAAGCATATAAAAATTAATAAAAATTTAGGAAATTGAAAAAGGGTAGGAAATTCATTTTTGAGACTTTTTGGGGGTTTTACACTGAGGTGTAACTCGTAAAATGTGTCCCCACTAGATATTTGGATTAAAGTTCGGATTTTTTTTGTCACATATTATAAACTCACTTAACATGACTCTAAAATACTAAGGAGACTATAGTCAGATGTCGAGTGCCTACTTTGAGGTGTGAGCGAGGCATTTCATATAGATATTTGCGATTGTTTGAGGTAGATAAGCCCATAAGATATTTAGTTAGTATTCACTTGCAGCACTTGACGTGTGTCGAATGCGTCAAAATATACAATCCTAGTAAGATTACCAAAGACCACAAGAACTGCAGTAGTGGCAAGTAAGGGGTCGATATAAAGATCAAGTTTCTAACTTAGGTTAATGAACTAAAAAGTGAACCAACGGATTCCCAAAAGTGTTCTCAAGAATTCACTAAAAATAAATAATAAAAAGATTATGTAGAGAAATCAATTAAGAAAAGTAACATAAACCATCAGTATCACAAACTTCCTCATTTTAGCAAAATTAAAATATGGTCATCAATCTAGATAAAGCATGCAAATCAAAGGTAATTTAGAGTAGCTATAGACCCGGTAATATATGCGGGTCCTCGCACTTCTTATTCTTAATAGCCAATGTACGATAATGACCACTTCTTTAGCCAAACACACTACCTTGGACTCAAGCGAATTTGGTTTAATGCGTTGACCGCAATGGGTTTTATGAAAATACTACACCTAGACAACTGGATCATTAGTGTATCCAATTTAGCCTAGATCCCTAAGGTATTTAATCAGTCCCAAAAGAGGCAAATCAATTGGTAAGGTCAATTTCCACTAGTGTGGTCTTATTGCATAAGGTCGGATGCTTACGATATACTGGCATAAGAATCAAGGTTTAATATAAATTTAACCCTAATTATTCAATCTATAACAAAGGAAATAAATACTAATGAAAAACAATTTAAATAAATTAAAGTAGATCTCACATATGTTCATGCCAAAAAGTAGTTTGCTCCACCTCTGGTCTAAATCAACGAAATTAGCCGGACATGTTGCTTGAAAACTCTATTAAAAAAAGAAAAAAAACGACAAATTGTTTTTGAGAAGAAGAGAGAAAAATAGCCGTCATGGTCGTTCTCTAAAAGATACCTAAGTCCTAATTTGAAAAACACCTTCTAATTTGCTTTTTGGAAGAGAAAGAAATCAAAATTAGTGGTTGCGTTCGTGAAAACTTGTGAGTTTATTGCTATTAAAAAAAAAAAAAACGACAAATTATTTTTGGCGGACACATGTACGAGAAGAAGATTCGTACAAATGCTGCCACGAAAAACTCACCGATCTGTCCTCTCCCTGGCTGGACCGAACATTCTCGAAGAATGTAAGAAACCTTTTACTAATCCAACCAAAGCAAACTAAACTAAATAACTACCTAACTAACTAGCTAAGTAACCAAAGTAAAGTAAACTAACTAACCTCATGGTCGTTCTCTAAAAGATACCTAAGTCCTAATTTGAAAAACACCTTCTAACAACCTACGATGTCATCTCCACCGAGCTTTTTGGAAGAGAAACAAAACCTACGAAACAATAATGAAATCAAAATCAATTAACGAACTTACTTGTTTCCTATCGGTTTTCCGCCGCAGTACCTTGGTTGCGATTAGTTTTGTGCGGTTTTGTGTATTGGCGGTAGGGCTATCATGGAGGGAATCATGCGTTGAAAGATATATGTGACACGTGTGCCGAGGCAGATCTGGTGGCCATTGTGAGTTTATTGCAGTGCTGGACACGTCGTGTGCTGATTGGCGGAACTGTTGTTGTATTGATAATGTAGTAGGCAGTGGTTGTAGGAGATAGCTCGGTTGACTGCTAGAATTATACCACATGGCAGCTGACTGGATGAGAGGCAAGAACGAGAGAACGAGTGAGAACTTGGGAGATAGCACAATTACGTATCATGAGGAGGATCGAACAGCTGTTGTGGCATGGAGAAAATTCATGAAGACTCGATCGAAGACTGGGAGAGAGTACTACACGCATCTCTAAGATTATCGAAGGGGGGCTATGGACGAAAGAAGACGTACAGGGAGGCCGAAAATTTGGGAGGCAGCATGGGTCAGATCCCGAGGCAAGGTGAGACCCTTTACTCCTCATTTGATGCTTGACATACGTGCTAATCGCGAGGTAGATCTCCATGGTTATGGTGCACTGTGTATTCGAGTGTGTACTTTCAGCATTACTTAGCCTGCTGCCACTTCTGAATCAACTATGCAATGTGTGTCTCGAGGTAGATTCTCTAGTATCTTATCCACTGCATGTAAATATACTATTTCACATAATTTTTCACCTCGGATTCAACTGCGTTCTCCAGTAACCCTGAAAATAACAAATTAGAACAATTAGGCTAATATTTTAGAGACTCGATAATAAAATAAATATAAATAATCTTAATAATTTTGCATAATTAACGAATTATCAAATATCCCTAAACTTAGGACATTGCACGCCCGAGCAAAGGTGTAAACACAAGTAAACTAGACTCCTAATATAACTATGCACTAACTCAACTAATCATATACCCAATTCCAGACTCATGGAGTTCCTTCGATTTACATACTCTCCAAGTTAACAAGCCACTTAAGAAATTTTCGAATTATGATATATCAAGAACTGCAACCCAAACACAATTAAGATAACACTTTAAAGACATAGACTATATCAAGACAAAGTCCATCAACTACTCACGAGTTTTTTTGGTCTATACATTCGAGCACACAAGTTTACAATATCCGTAAAAACAGCGCATCTACGCATAAAAGGTACCATAGGCGAGAAATGCAACCAAACTCCCCACTAATTGTAGACTTAGCACAAAACATTAAGACTTTAATAGGTTGTAACATGGTTATGATAGGGTACCAAGGAAATTATATACAGGATATAGAAAACATTGAAAAACTAAAACTTAGATTATCAAATGATTCATTGCACTTCAATTCAGTTTTCTTTTAATGTCTGCAGTCCTCACCTTTTTCTAACCATCCGGCTCCCTGCTCCATTTCCTGTAGATGCCATTTTAGGTAGGACTCTCTAATCATGACTTTTCATTTATTTTGGGCATATAAACAATTTTTTCTCTAGTTTTTTTCCTCATGTC
Source organism: Stephania yunnanensis (assembly GCA_039657365.1). Classification (NCBI taxonomy): domain Eukaryota; kingdom Viridiplantae; phylum Streptophyta; class Magnoliopsida; order Ranunculales; family Menispermaceae; genus Stephania; species Stephania yunnanensis. The sequence continues at coordinate 43,343,415 of CM077586.1, read as the reverse complement.
TCTTTCTAAAGATTCCAAATTTAAGACTAGTTTCCAACTAGGTAAAGGAAGGTATCAGGATATGTCAATAAGCTCAACATTAAGTATGAAAGAAATAAAGATGGGTTAACAAGAGAAATTACTTTAGGTAGGCTTAAAAATGGCCTAAATCATTTCCCCAAAAGTGTCTCAGTCATAGGAATTCTGCCTCTAGTAGGTTACATCCCCGTTCTAGAAAGCTAAAAACCTGACTTGCATCGTTTTGACCATTTGACCCCTTTGATATCTAGCACAAGGCTTAACCATCATACTAATTTCCTAATCATGAAATCATAAAAATGCCTAGCTACGAGCTCGCATGAGTGTTTTTCCTATTTTTCCCTAAGTTTCAAATAAAAAAGGCAATCATAGTGTACTCATCCATAACCAAAGGCATGAAATAAAATTCAGGTGACTCTAAACAATAATAAAAAATGAAAACCATACTAAATACATGCACAAAAGTTTATCAACTCCTAATAAAATGAGACTGAGAAGTATGAAGGAAAAAGAAATGAAAGAAATGAAAGAATAAGGGACACTAAACACAACCATTACCATCCGTCAACTGCATATAACTGCATATAATTTAAAATTTTAAACGATCTTAAGTGTTGTCTTTCGTAAAGCAATCTATCCGACTCAATCCATGAATCTTAAAGCAACCCCAAACTTATTTTGAACCTTGTCCTCTAGGTTCAAAATAAGTCAAGATATGCACATGTAAAGATGCAAGATGGTGAAAGAACACGATAAATGTAGGAGTAAGGAAATGATACAAGTTCAAGCATAAAACTAACATTAATCCCTATATCTACGAACAAAAAGTAAACAAAATAAAGATGGGTAACCTTACCAAATCTCAGTGTAACTAACCGTGGGTATAGAATAACGTAATGAGCCGCAGGTGTGATATCAGGCTCTCATAATCTGGTGCACTATGCAGAGGTCACAACACTTGTAAAAAGTCACCAAAAAGATAATGATAAGAATACCATAAAAAACACTAAAATAGGAAATCAAATAGAAAAAGGATAGAAGCTTGGGGTGCATCCCAAAAGCATTTTTTTAACATCATTAGCTCGACTTAGTCAGACTCTCTCAGTCAGTGTACTCTATAACGGCTAGAGTCTCACTCTCAATCTCATACTATGGGATGTTCTCATATAATAGCTTCAGTCGGTGTCCATTCACTTTGAGAATTTTTCCTGTATCCATGTTCCTAATCTCAACTACAACACGTCCAAAAACAATAGTGACAACAAAAGGTTCAAGCCATCATGACCTTAACTTTTTGGATGGTAAATTAATCTGGAACTATAAAGTAAGACTTTTTGACCGACTAAGAAAGTTTTGTAAGATAAGTTGCGATCGGGGAACGCCTTGGTTTTATCTTTGTAGATTCGAGCGGACTCATCGGTATCGTTCTGAATCTCATCCAATTCTTGGAGTTCCGACTTTCTCTATTTATCGGCTACATCGAGTTCCATATTGAGCTATTTGACGGCCCATAATGATTTATGCTCTAACTCGACCAGTAAATGGTAGGATTTATCGAAGACTAATCAATACGGTGACATTCTAATTGGCATTTATACACCATTCGATAAGCCCACACTACGTCATCAAAACTCATACTCCAGTCTTTCCATGATGGATTTACGATCTTCTCTAAAATGCATTTAATCTCTCTATTTGACACCTCCACTTGGCCACTCGTACGAGGATAGTAGGTCACAGATGTATGGCGTGTAACACTGTACTTGCATAAGAAATTTTCAACTATACGGTTGCAAAAATGGGTACCTCGATCACTAATAAAAGCACGTAGAGCTCCAAAAGTAGAAAAAATCCATGATTTCAAGAAATCGCATTCCACTGAGGAATCGTTGGTGCGAGTGGCTTTCACTTCTACTCATTTGGACACGTAGTCCACTACCAATAAGATTTAGAGAAAACCATGCGACGATGGAAATGGCCCCATAAAGTCTATCCCCCAAACATCAAAAATCTCACAGAATTGGATTGAGGTTAGTGGTATTTGATTTTGATGACCCAAGGTACCGATCGATTGACATCTAACACAAGCTTGGCATATAGATAGGAGTCGTAAAAAAGGGTAGGCCAATAGAACTCACTCTCCAAGACCTTCATAGCTATCCTACGTAGACCAAAATGGATGTCGCAAGCATATGAGTGATAAAATGCTAAGAAAGATTGTGTCTCAGTCTGAAAAACACATCGACGGATTACTTGATCTAAGGAAAACTTATGCAAGTATGGGTCATCCCAAACATAATGTTTAGAGTCTCTCTGAATTTTACCCTTTTGGGCTCGTGGAAGGTGAGTTGAATACTCTCGTGTAACGAGGTAATTAACCAAATTTGCAAACCAAAGGACTTCGTCATAGATGTCTAAGAGATGTTCATCAGGGAAATCATCTCGAAGCGGGACAGGTGCTTCACCATTCTCGATGTAGCTGAGATGGTCAACAATAAGATTTTTAACACCACTTTTTTCTTTAATCTCGATATCAAACTCTTGTAACAAGAGTATTTATCCAATGAGACGATTTAGCTTCTTTTTTGGGCATTAAGTACTTTAAGGCTGCATGGTCAGAATAAACGAACACCTCAGTGCCTAAGATAGGGCCGAAACAAAGACGACAACTAGAAGCTCCTTCTCGATAGTAGTATAATTTGGTTGGGTAGGATCAAGAGTTAGAGAGGTGTAGTTTATGACATGTGAAACACACCCGACTCGTTGCCCAAGCATAGCACCCACAACATGGTTACTGGCATCGCACATGTGTCGGCCCCTTCCAAAAAAACAGGGAACCGTCCGGCCTAATCCCGTAATTAAGCCTTAATCATAACCATATAAGATTTAATAACGTATTAGTCAGCCTTTCATCCCTATATAGGTAATTTAAATTTTCTTTATCATGTTATGCAGAAGCTTTCATTATCCAAAATTCTAAATGTAGAAAACCAAGAAAATACAGCATCAAATGCATATATATATGGAACTAGTCACACAACCCAATGTACAACCCAAAATAATATAAATCATAATAAGACAAAAATGTCGAGACATAAAAAAATGAGTGAGGAGAGTCGTCGAACTGCTCGGAGGAAGTCGCTGATCTTCTCCTTCCCGGGTCTGTTGTTGCTCGATGAACCTAAACCCACCGTCACAAACTAGACAGTGAGTATAGTAATATTTAAGTAATAACTGGAGAATGCTACCACATTTCCAACATAAGCAAATGGTATTTAAAAGCAGAAATAGCGAAAGAATTGTTGAATCAAATAATGCAAGTAAATACCATAGTTAAAAATGTAAAGACGGACACAGGCCAAGTCGAAATGATCTACGTCTAGTCGGCGGTGAGAACTATCACCTAACCTTTCCCACTACTATATGGAACTGTGCTCAATATATTCCACACAAAAAATGGAGCTGCGCTCTATGCATATACGTCATCTATCTCATTCTTGCCGATCACGCCGAGTCCCAAACTCGTGTGTCGCGCGAATGTAGTGGTGAATGTCGGAACCCGATAGACCCATGTCCCCTTGAATCATGCATCTCTCGTGCAATGGACACTAGATAATCTCTACTTTAGTTTCGAAGACAAATAATTCCAAATTTTTAGGATTCCAAAACAAGTTAGGCAACAGAGTCCAAACGAAATCAAATACAAGTCCAATTGAATCCAAATTATCCCAATAGCATGCTTTTTATGACATCAAAAGTACGAATTGGAATCAATGAAACACTCACAAGGCATCATGTCACAGTATTCAATCATAAATAGACACAAGAACAACATGATGTGAGATTACAAATAGTAATGTCTACAAATAGACCAATGAAGCAAAAGAGAATGAAATGACATATAGAATTCTCATAGCTTTTATTACAATTTACAACACTTATCTTAGTCAATCCGATCCCTCGATACTTCGAAATGCGTTCCCAAACTCCTGAGTTCTCCCCTTAGTTCCCTAATATTCGATAATTTATTAATTTAGATTCAATATTAATTATTTACAATCCCTAAATTGGTCCAAATCGAATTCAAGACCAATTTCTCAATTTTTTTACCAATCCGCCCATTTTGCGCTTTTTTAGGTAGAAACCCCATAAAAGTCTTGTCCGAACTTCCAAATATTTTCTTTTTCGTAGACATTCATCAATTTCTATTTATTTTGTTGACATAGAATTTTTTAGAGTTTTTCCCTAATTTTTTTGGAATCTTTTTCCAGATTTTTTCTCCCCTTTTTTATTTATTTGGGTCGGGTCGACCTTGGCCCAGGCCCCTGGCCCGGCCTAGACAAAGGAAAGGGGTACACACCGACGGCCTGTGCCTCGACCCTTGCCTTGGTAAATGGACATATCACGGTGTAGGCCTCACAATATAGGTCGTTTATCTTATTTAAGGAATTAAACAAGGTTAAAATTTTTGTGTCATTACGATTCTTCCCAACTGATGAAAGTTCTGTCCTCAAAATTTAAAATTCGAGCTAGGCGTTACACCTGTCTTGAATAGGTACGAAACTTATATAGCATGTAGTCTTCCCTTTCCTAAATGAGTTATGTATCATCGTGAAATTGTCACTTGACAAGTACCTTAGGGATAAACTTGTTCCTCAACTGTTGTACCCTTCGATCTAGGATCTGAATAGGCTGCTCCTCATATGAAATATCCTCACTCAGATCTATCTGACTTAAATCCACAGTCAAACGATCACCTGTTCTCGACTCTTCCAATCAAAGCATGGACATATGAAAAACTGGATGAACACATGACATTTGTAGAGGTAGCTCAAGCTCATACGCAACCTTTCCAACCAGTTTCTTAATTCTGAAAGGTCCGATAAATCTTAGTGCAATTTTACCTTTCACTCCAAACCTCTAAAGACCTTTCCGAGGGGAAGCCTTTAAATAAATAAAGAATCCCTTGGTGTACGTGAGATCACCGTGATATATGTCCGCATACTTCTTTTGTTGATCCTAGGATCCCTTGAGTCTCTAAAGAATCAATCGTATTTTCTCCATGCGATCAACAACAATCTCAAACCCCCGGTCTCCCAGTCCTCTGGCTCAGCCCAATACGATGGCAAGTGACAAGGTCTACCATACAAAGCCTCGAAAGACGCCATCTCAATATTGGCCTGATAACTGTTGTTATATGCAAACTCACACAACGGTAGGTATTATTCCTATGATCCGCCAAACTCCAAGACGCATGCCCGTAACATATCCTTGAGAACCTTTATCAATCTCTCAATCTACATGTCAGTCTGAGGATGAAAAGTTGAACTAAACTGTAGGAGCGTACCATACTACTCCTACATACTATTCCACATCCTAGACTTATACATAACATCTCTGCCTGATGTAATAGTCACTGGTACCCCACGCAGTCTTGTAGTCTCTCGCTCGAACAGTATACTCAACTGATCAAATGTATAATATGCGCCACTGGTAGAAAATGAGCAAATTTTATCGGTCTATCAACAATAACCCAGATAAATCTGTCTTCGGGCGATTCTCGACAATCCTCTTACCAAATTCATAGCAATGTATTCCCACTTCCACCATGGGATGGGAAGAGGCAGTAGCAATCCTCTAGGTCTGCAACGTTCGGCCTTCACTTGCTGACAAATCCCATAGTACCTAATAAACTTTGACACATCCGTTTTCATCCCAAGCCACCAAAAATGTCTCTTCATGTCGTGGTACATCTTGGTCCTGCCCGGATGAATGGTGCATGTGATTCCTGACAAATCGCGTCTCGCGGCTCTGGTAATGATGGTATCCATAGTCTGCCCCTGAATCGCAAACACTAGTCAAAAGTCTCCATCTAATCAACATAATCTGCACTCTGCGCTAACTCACTAAACCTATAGTACAACCTGTCGATCCTCTGACCCTCTAACACTCTTTGTGTAGATACAGTCTGTACTCTCATCTGCGCGCAAACCTCAACTCGAGTTTCAGTAGGAACCTCTGCATCTCTGCAGGTATCCTACTCAGCACATCGACGACTACATTTGCTTTTCCTAGATGATAATCTAAGGAAAATTCATAATCTTTCAGAAATTCTAACCATCTGCGCTATCTCATATTCAGTTCCTTTTGTGTGAAGAGATACTTCAAACTCTTTTGATCAGTAAAGAGTGTGAACGTCTCTCCATATAGATAATGTCTCCATATCTTCAATGCAAATACCACTGCGGCCAACTCCAAATCATGCGTCGGATAATTTTTTTCATAGACTTTCAACTATTTAGATGCGTAAGCTACTATACCAACACCCTGCATCAACACACATCCCCGACCTCTATGAGAAGCATTAGTATACACTAAAAATCCTTGTCCAACCTCTGGTAACACTTATACTAGCACAGTAGTTAATAACCTTTTCAACTGAGCGAATGCCTCCTCATATTCCTCGACCAGGTGAAATCTAACTTTTTCCAGAGTCAATTTAGTAATCGGTGAAACGATTTTCGAAAAATCTTTCATGAATCCGCGATAATACCCTGCTTCCAAAAAACTCATAATCTCAGTCACTGAAGTCGGTGCTAGCCAAGCTATAATCTCCTGAATCTTTGCTAGATCCACTGATATTACTGTTGCTCTGATAACATGACCTAGAAACTTGACCTCTGAAAGCCAGAATTCATATTTACTGAATTTGACGTATAGTCTATGCTCCCTCAAAGTCCGCAATGTCTCTCTCGAGGTGTTGTTCATGTTCTTACCTCGTCTTCGAGTATACCAGTATATCATCGACGTATACTATCATAAATCGGTCAAGAAACAGTCAGAAACCATGATGCATCAAATCCATAAACACTGTTGGGGCATTGGTCAACCCAAACGGGATGACTGTGTATTGAAAATGTCCATATCTCGTACTGAATGCTGTAATGGACCTATCCTCGTCCCTGATCCTAAGTTGATGATACCTTGATCGCAGGTCTATCTTGGAGAAAAAATGTGCTCATCTCAGCTAATCAAATAAATCATTTATCCTCAGGAGTGGATATTTGTTCCTAATTGCGACTTTGTCCAACTGTCGGTAGTCGTTATAAAGTCTCAACATAAAAAGGATGGATGCTCCCCATGGCAACGTAAAAGGTAAGATGAATCCCTTCTATCCCAAATCTTGAAGCTGAGTCTTCAACTCTTCTAGCTCTCGTGGTGCCATCTAGTATGGTGGTATGGAAATCGGTTTCACACCCGGTACCAACTCAATAATGAAATCGATCTCTTGCGGCGGCGGTAAACCAAGTAAATCCTCTAGAAACACATCAAGAAACTCTTTCACCACCGGTATGTCCTCCAGCCTAGGTCCCCGACTCTCTGGTATAGTGTATAGTGAGATCAACGCCTCCATCTCCTTACTAGTCGCAGGTCAACCTCTCGTACCTACAGTCCTCGCTACATTACCTATATAGGTAAACGCCGGATGCCCTGGGATCTCAAAGATCACTATCTTGCTGAAACAGTCGATATGAGTGTGGTATGCTACTAACTAGTCCATCCCTAAGATCGCGTCGAACTCTAAAAATTTGAGGAGCCTAAAGTCAACAAGTAGCTCTACTCCATCTATCTCGACGAGACATCTCTCAATAATGCTATTAGGGTAAACTCTATTCACGGCTGCAGTACTCAACATCAAATGTATGCTAAGCTTAACAGGTTTCAACCCTAGGATGTCTATCGGGCGACCATCAATAAAAGATACGGTAGATCCAGAATCAAATAAAGCATATGCAGCTCTCCCGCAAATAGAAACTGTACCTTCAACGAGAACTTACGCAGCATCAACGTCTGGCTGGGCTATCATGTGAACCTCCTCTAGGGGCTGCTGTATGTATACTTCTGCAAGATATGGGCACTCTCTCGCTATGTGTCCAACCTATCCACATCTGTAGCATGTCAACCGTTTGCGCTTAACCTGCGTCTTAGACTGGCCTTGTGCCTGATACTGACCCTGTCTCTGCGACGGTTCTTATTTATGTCTCATATCTCGGCCTCAGCCTCTACCTCGGCCCCTGCCACCCAGCGGCTGCTACCGTAAAGTCTATGGGGGCGGGAAGTGCAAGGACAACAGGAGCTGGTAAGGCTAGTCTGGTGGGAGGTGGCAAGGGAGGTCTGCCAATAGTGTTTTGTAATGGAGCAATGGATGATATAGGATGCACAGCCAGTGGGTGAGTAGCTGTCCCCGAACCCTGAGAACCTCGGTTCCATCCCCTTGCTCATTTACCCCTTTTATCGCATCCTCTCATACTTTAAGGCTAGCTCTGCAAATAAAATTGGACCCGGTGCTCTGCCATCAGCAACTCTACCCAGATAGTATGTCTCATGCGCTAAGACTCGCTCATAGATCTCGGTGAGTGTACTCACACCTGAATTGATAACATAATACCCAATATTGGACCTGAGTCCATCACCGAAGTGGTGCACATCCTCAGCCTCATCTCTCACCAAGTCCCCAACAAACTAGCACAAATAATCTTATTTGTCCATATAGTGCATCACAGGCTCCTCTGGCCCCTGTCTCAATTCTATAAACTCTATCCTCAATCTCTTCATGACTGAAAGTAGAAAATACTGCTCCCATGTTTCGAACTCTCCATGGCCACTGTCATATGCCACCACACGTCGGCATATCTCTTAAGAGTATATGATGAGATCTCTGCCCGAAATCTATCATCAATCCTCAATACCCGATGAAGCTTCTCTTGAGACGGGATATATTTCTCAATTTTTTAAAAATCCCTGACTCCATTGAAATAGGCTGGCTTGAGTCTGATGAAGTTGTTCACCACCGTGAACTTCAACAGATGTGCTGGAAGATGCGGGCATGGGAGACGGTACTGCTTCAGCTGTCTCCACCACTGCTACAGTCAAGGCTATTGATGCTGCTAAAGCTTCAGTAGGAACCGTTGGCGCCTAGAAAATAAGAGTAGCAATTGTAAGAGTCAAAGTTGATATTGGTGGAGCAAAACGAGTGGTCAGCATAGTGATGAAATCGGTCAACTACTTGCCTTGATCTATCACTCGCTCAGACAATCACTGCAGATCCTCCGCAAGAGTAAGAGGCTGACTACCACTAGGCTCTACATTTCCTCTTCTGCGTGTATCAGCCATCAGGGTCTGCAATGGATAGCGAACGTGAATCAGCTTCTACGTGACATAGCGCATAATTATATGGATACAGATAGCAAGTAACGAATACATAAAAGAAATCCACCATCTCATTGTCACTCACTTCCCAACTAATGGGTCTATGCAAAGGTCATCTGGTTTTCACAACTACAGTTTGTGTTTTATTCATCTTGTTCTCTAACTTATGCTCTGATACCAACTGTGACGGCCCCTTCTAAAAAAATAAGGCATCGCCTAGCCTTGTCCCGTAATCAAACCTTAATTCTAACCACAAAAGACTTAATTACGTATTAGTCAGTCTTTCATCCCTATATAGTTAATTTAAAATTTCTTTATCATGTTATGCGGAAGCTTTCATTATCCAAAATCCTAAACGTAGAAAACTAAGAAAATACAACATCAAATGCATGTATATATATGGAGCTAGTCACTCAACCCAATGTACAACCCAAAATGATATAAACAATAATAGTACAACAAAAGTCGAGACATACGAATTGAGTGAGGAGAGTCGCCGAACTGCTCAGAGGAAGTCGCCTATCTTCTCCTTCCCTAGTTTGTTGCTGCTCGACGGACCTACACCCACCATCACAAACTAGACGGTGAATATAGTAATATTTAAGTAATAACCGAAGAATTTTAAGCCACATTTCCAACATAAGCAAATGGTATTTAAAAGCATAAATAGTGAAAGAATTGTTGAATCAAATAATGTAAGTAAATACCACAGTTAAAAATGTAGAGACTGACACAGGCTAAGTCGAGATGATCTACGTCCGGTCGGTCGAGAACTATCACCTAACCTTTACCACTACTATATGGAACTGTGCTCAATATATTCCACACCAAAAAATAGAGATGCGCTCTACGCATATAAATCATCTATCTCATTTTTGCCGATCACTCCGAGTCCCATAACTCGTGTGCCGTTCAAGTGTAGTTGTGAGTGCTGGAACCCCGGTAGACCCATGTCCCCGTGAACCGCACATCTGCAATAGACACTAGATAATCTCTACTTTAGTTTCGAAGGCAAATAATTCCAAATTTCTAGGATTCCAAAACAAGTTAGGCTCAGAGTCCAAACAAAATCGAATACAAGTCCAATTGAATCCAAATTATCCCAATAGCATGTTTTTTATGACATTAAAAGTAAGAATTGGAATCAATGAAACATTTCACAAAGCATCATGCCATAATATTCAATTATGAATAGACACGAGAACAACATGATGTGAGATTACAAATAGCAATGTCTACAAATAGACCAATAAAGCAATAAGAGAATGAAATGACATATAGAATTCTCACAGCTTTACTTACAATTTACTATGCTTGTCCTAGTCTATCCGATCCTTCGATACTCCGAAATGCCTTCCTAAACTCCTAAGTTCTCCCCTTAGTTCCCTAACATTCGATAATTTATCTATCCAGGTTCAATATTAATTATTTACAATCTTTAAATTGGTCCAAATCTAATTTAAGACCAATTTCTCAATTTTTAGGCCAATCCGCCCATTTCGCGCTTTTCGAGGTTAAACCCCGTAAAAGTCTCATCCGAACTTTCAAGTATTTTATTTTTCATTGAAATTCATCAATTTCTATTTATTTTGTCGACATATGATTGTTCAGAATATTTCCCCAATTTCATGGAACTTTTCTCCAATTTATTTCTCATTTTTTTCTTTTTCTTTTTTTATTTGGGTCGGGTAGAACCCGACCCTAAATCGGGCACGGGGTCTGGCTCACCCCTTGGGCCGAGCCTAGCCAAGGCCCTTGGCCCAGCCCGGACAAGTGCGTGTGCCCCATTTCTTCCTCAACGAACCAGGGACTTCCCTGGTCCGTTGGTGAAATTTTTTTTTTCACGAGCTGGGGTTGGATCTCCAACCCCAACTCATTTGGGGAGGGGAGACGACTCTTCCGAGTCGTCTCTTCCCTCAGACGAACTATGTTTGCAGTTTGTCCGAGCTCCCTTCTGCCTCCTTGACCAACATCAAACCACAAATAAACATCGAGTTAACAACACCAAACTCACCTCGATTGTCTCTAATTTCTCTCCTTCTCCAACAATTCTTCAATCCTCCACAGTTCCTTCTCACTAAAGTAACCGTTGATGAGGAAGAGAAGAGAGAATGAGGTTCTTTGAATTGATTTACATGATTTATATGGTTTGGATAGACATTGATGATAGCCTATCATCTCCACACATGCATCCCGAGGCATATCTTGTGGTCCTCCTCACCACATGTCCCACTATCACATTACTTGATGACACTAATTCGTACATCACTTATATTGAACCATGATGACGCGTGTCTCGAGGTTTGGCAAGTGGCTATTGTTTCATTTTACAAAGTTTAATACATTAAGGTTTAATTAAATGTGACCACATTAACCACTTATAAACCAACATAAATTAACATTTAACTCTATTTGATTACACTAACCCCATAAGTCGCTACCTCGGTCCCACGTCGACACACAACTCGAGGTATGTCCCTGCTCGTCTCGGTACCATACACCCATATAAAACTGACTTAATAGTCTACACATATATGATACACTAGGCATACATCACAACAAAAATAAAATATACCTCGACCCTTGCGTCGATAAATGGACATATCATAGTGTGGGTCCCACAGTTTGGACCCTTGATCATGTTTAAGGAATTAAGAAAGGTTAGAACTTCTAGGCCGTTACAGCACATGATCTCAAAGGGTAGCTCCCAGATAGGAGCTCAAATCATAAGAGTAGAGATGAGAGTTTTTGAGTGCATTGATGCACTCTTACATGCCTTGTCGAGATCAGAAGGCACGTCCTTGTGAAGAAGACAACATAAGGGTTGTGCAATTTTAGAGAAATCCTTAATGAAACGCCGATAGAAACCGGCTTGGCCAAGGAATGATCAGATTTCTAGCATAGTTGTGAGGTAAGACAATTTTTGAATTACTTCAATTTTGTTGGGTCTACCTCCATACCTGTACCATAAATGATGTGATCCAAGATAAGACCTTGGTCCATCATGAAATGAAATTTCTCATAATTTAGGACCAAGTTCTTCTCGATACATCTGTGAAGAACCTTAGTTAAGTGATTAAGGAAAATATCGAATGAATCGATGTAAACGATGAAATCATCTATGAGTACTTTGATGAAATGCTCAACAAAGTCGAAGAAGATGTTCATCATACACCTCTTAGAGGTAGCATGTGTTGGGTTTTTAGGGTCATACGCAGCGGAGATTAAAAAACAATTTTGACAAAAACCCCAACAAGATCCGAATCTAATTCCATTAAAACGTTTAAACCAAGAAAACCTAATCATACCTCAGTCGCAAAATACCTTTCTAAAGATTGATCGATCTCTAAGGCGCTGCCAACGACGAACGCCCTCTACCAGCAGTCCACACACGAACGGCGGCCGAGATTCGAAGTGCTAGCTTCAACAAAATACCAAACCTTTTTGTTTCTCTCCAAAACGAACCAGTGCGTACAAGAAAACCCTAATTCGTTTCTAAACAAAAATAGAGTTTCGGCCTTAAAATTTCATCCGTGTGTTCTAACTTAAAGTGTCTATTTATACAACCCTTGTATATAGATGGTTAAGTAAATTACACATATACCCCTACTTAAAGAATTATAAGTGTAATATACGACAAGGATGTTTCTGTCATGAATTTTATCATATAAAATTCATTTTTCTGAACCATCTTAAAATCTCGCAAAACCATTCTTAGTGTGCGACCCAATAGGCTCATACAACGTTGGCAGTGTACAAAAACACATTTTGGTATACAAGTCATAAGCGAACTCTAGCAAGATATTATGACTACCTAAGTTGTACGAATATCAAATCGATACAACCTAATCAATAGTGTATACAACATCCTTTTATCACACGATATCCTTTTGATCAAACAAAAGGCATGGAATTGTCATCTAACAAGTTCAATCGTACTAGTCTCGATCTCTAGGTAGACTGAAAACATCTAAGTGACATTGATCAATATCAATTTACTTGGACTAGGCCTTTTAATAGTCTAACACATCGAGGGATCCACTGGATATCTCTATTTATATGAGAGGGAAAAATTCTATCTCGATTACACAACTTCATCACATTGCTCACACAATAACCAATCACAACCTTTATAATCGTCCGATTAAAGACAACGTTTGATTGTGTCAAATCATTGTGTTCCTAATATTGAAGTCTCTAGTAATCTTAAGTCAGATGACTGAAAAATTATACCTATCATGAGAAACAACTATGACTTAATCCATGTGATGTTCTCACAGCGGGTCATTCCAATACTTTGTTCCCTAACAAGTACTCGTGATCTTGATTCATATCCCTATACGTATAATCATCATCTGATCATCAATCAAGACTTACACTAGTTTTAATTCATTATACTTCCCAGTATAATGATCGACTAGATACATTTAGGATATTTCTGCAAATACCCATGGATCTTATTATAATGTAAACATGTAAATTAATTATAATAAACATCAAATGAAATCCTCTATTTTATTAACTAAAAGTATTCATAAAGACAGTTAATGGATTGACCTAGGGCACATGCCCCAACATCTCCCACTTGCACTAGGCCCAATTATACATGCATCTAATGCCTAGTGATCTAACATGACCATCATGTTTTGCTTGTGGAAGAGCTTTTGTAAATGGATCCGCAACGTTGTCTTCAGTAGGTACTCTGCAAATCTTCGCGTTTCCCCTCTCAATAATTTCTCTAATGATATGAAAACGCTTGATTATATGTTTGGATCTGCGGTGTGATCTAGGTTCTTTGGCCTGTGTTATTGCCCCGTTATTGTCACAATACAAACAAACAAGGTTAGCAATACTTGGAACCACACCTAGTACAGAAATGAACTTTTTGATCTAAACTGCCTCTTTTGCTGCATCGGACGCTACAATATACTCAGCTTCTATTATAGAATCTGCCACAGTCTCTTGCTTTCTTGAACGTTTCTAGCTTATCGCGCCCCCATTCAAAATAAACACATATCCAGATTGCGATCTAAAATCATCTATATCAGTTTGAAAACTTGCATCCGTGTAACCATTTACAACTAGATCATTTTCAAAACCTCCATAGACCAAGAACACTTCCTTAGTCCTTCTTAAGTATTTAAGAATGTTCTTTATTGCTATCCAGTGACTCTCACCAGGATCTGATTGATATCTGCTTGTAGTGCTCAAAGCATATGATACATCAGGTCGAGTGCATAGCATGGCATGCATGATAAATCCAATAGCTGATGCATATGAAATCTTATTCATACGGTCTCGTTCATCATTTGTCTTAGGACATTGAATCTTGCTGAGACTTGTGCTATGAGACATTGGCAACAATCCTCTTTTAGAGTCTTGCAAACTGAGCCTATTCAGCACCTTGTCTATGGAAGCACTCTGACTTAGACTGATTAGCCTCTTAGATCTATCCCTATAGATCCTTATCCCTAGGATATAGGCTGCATCTCCTAAGTCTTTCATTGAGAAACACTTCCCTAACCAAGACTTGACATTCTGTAATGTTGGGATGTCATTTCCAATGAGTAATATATCATCAACGTACAGTACCAGAAAAACAACTGCACTCCTACTGACCTTCTTGTATACACAAGGCTCATCTTCGTTCTTAATAAAACTAAAATCCTTGATTGTTTCATCAAAATGAAGATTCCAACTCCGATAAGCTTGCTTTAATCCATAAATGGATCTTTGAAGCTTGCATACCTTCCTAGAATTCTCAGGATGTACAAAACCTTCGGGTTGTGTCATATACACGTCCTCAAGCAACTTTCCATTAAGAAATGTTGTTTTTACATCCATTTGCCATATCTCATAGTCATAATATGCAGCAATGGCAATTAAAATTCTTATGGATTTAAGCATGGCTACTGGCGAAAAAGTTTCATCATAATCAACACCTTGAGTATGCTTGAAACCTTTTGCTACAAGTCTTTCTTTAAAAGTATGCACTTTGCCATCAATGTCAGTTTTCTTCTTGAAAACCCATTTACATCCAATAGTCTTACCACCTTCAGGTAAATCAACCAAGTTCCAAACTTGGTTATCATACATGGATTGCATCTCAAAGTTCATGGCACTTAGCCATTTATCTGAGTCTGGTCCAGACATAGCCTCCTGATAAGTGGTCGGCTCATTTTGATCCATAAGCAACACATCACGACTATCAATAATGAGAAATTCAAATCTCTCTGGCTCATGTCTTACCCTACCAGATTTACGTGGGCCTTGTGTCACTCGTGGAGGTTCAACTGGTTCAGAATGTTGTTGAACTTCCAGTAGCGGTTCAGGGTTTATCCGTGATTCTTGAACTTCTTCAAGATTTATTTCACTCCCACTAGTATCTTTTGAAATAAACTATTTTTCCATAAAGGCACCATACCGAGCAACAAATATTTTGTTCTCAGCGGGATTATTAAAGTAATATCCTTTTGTTTCCTTAGGATACCCCACAAATAAACACTTGTCAGATTTAGGTGCTAGTTTTTCTGAGACTTGTCGTTTTACGTAAGTCTCACAAACACAAACCTTAAGGAAAGACAAACTAGGTCTCTTCCTGTACCATATCTCATATGGTGTTTTATCAACCATTTTAGAAGGAACTCGATTTAGAATGAAAGCTGCAGTTTGTAATGCATAACCCCAAAAGGATAATAGAATATCTGCATGACCGATCATAGATTGAACCATATCTAATAAGGTTCGATTTCTCCTTTCAGAAACTCCATTCCACTGTGGAGTTGCTGGTGGAGTCAATTGGGAGACAATCCCACAATTTCTAAGATGATCATCAAATTCTTTGCTCAAATATTCACCACCTCGATCTGACCGAAGTGTTTTGATAGTTTTACCAAGTTGGTTATGCACTACATTTTGAAACGTTCAAAACATCTCAAATGATTCAGCTTTATGTTTCATTGGATATAAATATCATATCTGCTGAAATCATCGGTAAATGTAATGAAGTACTGATAACCTCCTCTAGCCATTGTGTTGATAGGACCGCATATATCAGTATGTATTAGACCCAAAAAATCACTTGTCGTTTTACTGTGTCCAGTTAAGGAACTTTTAGTCATCTTGCCTAGTAAACAAGTTATGCATTTTTCATATGTTTCTAAATCAAATGAATCTAGAAGTCCATCTTTATGGAGCTTCATTATGCGTTTCTCATTTATGTGCCCGAGACGACAATGCCAAAGATAGGTTTGATTCAAGTCATTTGACTTGAGTCTCTTTGTATTTATGTTAAAGACTGGAGTATCGGTGGACATTTTCATGCTTAGAATATAAAGACCATCACACAAATCAACATTTGCATAAAATATACCTTTACGAGAAATGGAACATCTATTATTTGCAATAATAAAATCAAAACCATCCGTATCCAAGCATGAAACATAAACGATGTTTTTGCTCAAGGCAGACACAAAATAACAATTATTTAAAGTTAAAATAAGTCCACTAGGTAAGACTAAGTCATATGATCCAACAGCCAGGGTAGCAACTCTTGCTCCATTCCCTACGCGGAGGATGACTTCTCCTTTCTTCAATTTTCTACTTCTGGTGAGTCCCTGCACATTTATACAAATGTGAGATCCACATCCGGTATCTAATACCTAGGAATCACTAGTAGATAAATTAATGTCAATAATATAAATACATGTAGTAGTAGTCGCACTACCCTTTTTCTTCTTTAGATCTTCCAGATAGAGTTTGCAATTTCTGAACCAATGTCCAGGTGCATGACAGAAATAACAATTTCCTTCCTTTTCTTTTGGGTGTTTTGAAGCAGGAATAGGCTGGGGCTTAACTTGTTCCACAGGCTTTGTGACAGGTGCAGTAGCAGCCTTGACAACTTTAGCATTGCCTTTGCATTTCTTCTTCATTCCCTATCCCTTTTGGACCATCAACACATTACTATAGGGTTTCTCGATATTTTGTTCAGCTGTTTTGAGCATTAAATGCAACTCTGAAATTTATTTCTCCATATTATTCATATTGTAGTTCATCGCAAATCGTGAGTAACTTTTTGGTAATTAATTCAGGATAAAATCCATAGCCAACTCTTGGCTTATGGGAAATCTGAGTCTATCAAGCTTGTCAACATAGCCCTTCATCTTCAAAACATGAGGACTAACTGACGCACCCTCAGTCATCCTGCAAGAATGTAGGTTTTTGACTGTCTCGAACCTTTCTTGCCTAGCTTGCTGTTGGAACGTTTCCTTCAGCGTTATAGCCATGTCGTACGATTCCATTAGTTCCATGTCCTTCTGAAGTTCAGGAACCATAGTTGCCAGCATAATACATGCAACATCAGTAAAATCGTTGACATGCTTATTATACGCATCTTTCACAGCTTTCATAGCATTGGCTAGTGGATCCTCAGGGATTGGAGCATCCAGGACATACAACTTACGTTCATGTTTAAGAACAATTCTCAAGTTTCCAAACCAGTCAAGAAAGTTAGTCTCGGATAGCTTATCCTTCTCAAGGATGGATCGCAGTGACAAAGGATTATTGTTACTTGAAGAGGCCATTGATCTAAAATAAAGATTATGCAAAGTTTATTTTAGTATAGAGGAATAGACTCCCACTAAATTAACAACCCTCCTAAAACACACTATTTATTTAGGGGACTAAAATTCATATTTCACCTAATTCTATGACAGCTATGGCATGAAACACATAACTAGATTATTTAGGCAGTTAACAATTACTAATTACATCTTATGTAATTTTAGATACTTTTATGAGATACGAGACATCTTATGTCTTATCATGTTTTTATCTCATCATGTGCCTAAAGCTCAAAAATATTTTGATAACTTTATTAAGTCGGACCATTTTAAACATTTAGGTTACTCTTATCCAACTTGTCTCACCAAGATAACACAATACACCCAGCTATGGCTGAAACTGTATTAGTGTGATCGAGGCCTTTACAAGTGTTTAAAATAGATGGCATGAGACTTAAAACTTAATAGAGGGATTTTATTCAGTTTTAGTGATTTTACGTAAACAATGAAATATCATATATTTTATTGATTTGTTAAATCACTAAATAATTTGGAGATTTTTATACTATTCACTAATAAAAGAATTTCCGTGCGCTAGGATTAGTTAGATGCAGCAGTCCCATTGCTGCGTCAATGACGATGGTTTCATTGACCGGTCATCGGACGGGGTACGAGTGAAGCGCGCCCTGTTTTTTTTTTTTTTTTTTTTTAGAAGACGAATTTCGATTCAGAAAATTAAAATTCGCTATACAAAATCATATTTTTCGCTGATTTTGTTATCCTAAATTTACCCCTTAATTTATCCAAAATTAAGTCAATTAAAACATTTTTAATTAACCTGGGCCCACATCTAACTAATCATCTTATCCTAATCCAATTAGGACTTAAGATATTTGAATCCTAGCATATCACCAATAACAAAATTCTCCATATTTATCTCCTATCCAATAGGGATAACGAAACCGATTTTGCTAATATCTATTAATCTAATTTGTTATCTATCTCTTATCAAATAGAAATTTCATAACAAAATAGATATAAAGAGATAAATAATCAATTTCGAAGATTAATTATTTGTAATTTTGGTCCTCATCTAAATAATCACAAACATGTCATTGAATCATGAACTACTATCCCAATCGAACCTAATCATATTAGTTTCGAATCAATATTCAGACTTATACAATTTAAGAAATGTAAAACAATGTAACCTAAATATGCAAACTGAATTACAGAGATTTCATCAGTGCATCAATACACGAAAAATAAAGATTATACCTAATGGTGTCATGGATCACAGAACACGAAATTCAATTCATTAAAATTATTCGAATTAACCTAACATGGTTACTAGGATGTACGAAACTGATTTCAATTAAATTACGAATATATGTATCATATACACAAAACATGATAATAAAACTCGCAGAAAACTTATGTATATCACATATACATCAAATATTAACATGCTTTCAATCATATATCATGTATATATCAGAAGAAAACATGCAATGTTTTTAATGGAATCGAACTCGAAGGCTCTGATATAACTGTTGGGTTTTGGGGTTCATACACAACGGAGATTACAAAACAATTTTGACAAAAACCCCAACAGGATCCGAATCTAATTCCATTAAAACGTTTAAAGCAAGAAAACCTAATCATACCTCGGTCGCAAAATACCTTTCCGAAGGTTGATCGATCTCTAAGGCGCCGCCAACGACGAATGCCCTCTACCAACAGTCTACACACGAATGGCGGTCGAGACTCGAAGTGCTAGCTTCAACAGAATACCAAAACTTTTTGTTTCTCTCCAAAACGATCCAGAGCGTACTAGAAAACCCTAATTCGTTTCTAAACGAAAATAAAGTTTTGGCCTTAAAAATTTTATCCGTGTGTTCTAACTTAAAGTGTCTATTTATACAACCCTTGTATATAGACGGTTAAGTAAATTACACATATACCCCCACTTAAAGAAGTATAAGTGTAACACACGACAAGGATGTTTCTGTCATGAATTTTATCATATAAAATTTATTTTTCTGAACCATCTTAAAATCTCGCAAAACCATTCTTAGTGTGCGACACAATAGGCTCATACAACGTTGGCAGTGTACCAAAACACATTTTGGTATACAAGTCATAAGCGGCCTCTAACAAGACATTATGACTACCCAAGTTGTACGAATATCAAATCGATACAACCTAATCAATAGTGTATGCAACATCCTTTTGTCACACGATATCCTTTCGATTAAACATAAGGCAAGGAATTGTCATCCAACATGTTCAATCGTACTAGTCTCGATCTCTAGGTAGACTGAAAACATCCGAGTGACATTGATCAACTTCAATTCACTTAGACTAGGCCTTTTAACAGTTTAACACATCGAGGGATCCACTAGATATCTCTCTTTATATGAGAGGGACAAATTTTATCTCGATTACACAACTTCATCACATTGCTCACATAATAACCAATCACAACCTTTATAATCGTCCCGTTAAAGACAACGTTTGATTGTGTCAAATCACTGTGTTCCTAATATTGAAGTCTCTGGTAATCTCTAGTCAGAGGACTGAAAAATATACATATCATGAGAAACAACTATGGCTTAATCCATGTGATGTTCTCATAGCGGGTCATTCCAGTACTTTGTTCCCTAACAAGTACTCGTGATCTTGATTCGTATACCTATACATATAATCATCATATGATCATCAATCAAGACTCACACTAGTCTTAACTCATTATAGTTCCAGTATAATGATCAACTAGGGTCATTTATGATATTTCAGCAAATACTCATGGATATTATTATAATGTAAACATGTAAATTAATTATAATAAACAACAAATGAAATCCTCTATTTTAACTAAAAGTATTCATAAAGATAGTTAATGGGTTGACCTAGGGCACATGGCCCAACAGCATGTGCATTGCACAACCCAAAGGGCATGCATCAGTAAGCAAAAGTACGAAAAAGACAGGTGAAGGTGGTATTCTCATGATCCTCAGGTGTTACAGGAATCTAGTGAAAACTAGAGTATCAATCCAAGCAGTACTAATTTGACCTACCAACTAAACACTCTAACATCTTATAGATGAAAGGAAATGGCAAGTGGTCTTTCCAAGTAGAAGCATTAAGCTTCATGTAATCGATGCAAACTCGCCATCCATTTTGGACGCGAGTTGGAACTAACTCACCTCGTGAGTTCGTGACCACTGTGATCTTCATTTTTTTGGGAACCACCTGAACGAGACTGACTCATTGTTGTCGGAGATCGGGTAGATCATCCCAACATCAAGAAGCTTCAGAATCTCCTTTTTAACTACTTCCATCATCGGTGGGTTCAGTCATCGCTATGCTTATCATGAAGGTTTATACCCTTCTTCCAAATGTATCTGATGCATGCATGTGGAAGGGCTAATACCTTTGATATCATTAATCTTCCACCCTAAAGCTTTTTCGAGCTCTCGAAGCACATTTTTGAGCTTTTCTTCCTATGGTAATATGAGTTTAGTTGAGGTGATCACAGGTAAAGTCTCAGTCTCACTTAAAAACATATATTTGAGATAACTCAATAGTGGTTTGAGCTCCAGTGTGGGGGCTCGCTCCATAGAGGGGTGAAGTCTAGAGTTTGAAGCATGTAAGTCAATATATGCTAGGATGGGAAAGTGGAGCGGAGCAAAGTCCAACTCAGAGATCAGCTCCTCAATTTTAGTTTCAAGGATCAAGGATTGCTTTCGCAAAAATTCAGTGTCGAGATGATTCTCTAACACCACCTTCATATCATCGCCTTCATAAGAAAGGCATATTGGACAAATGAGTCCACACTATCCAAGGCAAGCTCCACAAAAGAGGAATCGCAAGGATGGCGCCTCGTATTATAGATGTTGAACTTAATGAGTTCACCATCAAACTTCATAGTAAGAGAACCACTGTAAAAATCAATCTTAATCTTAACAGTCTTTAGAAAAGTCCTGCCGAGCAAGACTGAGGAGAAAGGGGGCATGGATGATTCTACATATCAATGATATAGAAGTCAGTAGGGAATACGAGCTAACTAACTTTCACGGGCCAGCCTTCACTGTCTCATATATGTATAATGACATGACATTGATAGAGGCGCTGAGGTCGCACATAGCTTTCTAGATCTTAACTTCACCAATTGTGCAAGGGACAGTGGACATGTTTGGGTCCTTACACTTAGTGGACAACTTTTTACGTAGAATAACTAAAATATTTCCACCTATGGTGATTTTCTCGTTGCCTTTGAATCGACCATTGTTGGTACATAGGTCTTTGAGCAACTTAGCATAGCGGGGCATATGTGCTAAGGCATCTAAAAGTAGGATGTTTATTACCACTTTCCTTAAAATTTCCAAAACTTCCTTCTCTTCTCCCGTATTTTTATTCTTAATGAGGTGTTGAGGGAATGTGGGTATGGTTTTGAGAGAAGGTTGTGTTTCCCTATCCAAGATTACCATTTAAGCGGTAGAAGGTTGAACTTCGAGCTATCGCTTGACTTCCTTAGATTTAAAGGCGGCCTTTTTATGTTTGGGTTCTTTGGGAGTCTCCTCTAACTCTTTGCTACTACGAAGTGTGATGACATTGACATTCGCATTGGGATTTGGATGTTGCTGAGAAGGCAACTTGCCTTTATCATCCATACGCCATACCCGTAGGGCTAGTTGCCTTACTTGAACCTCGAGATTTTAATGCTTATAGCATGACTCCCGGTTGTTTCAGTTTTAAATTGGGCTAACTCTTTAGAGAGTGTGTCTTGATTAGCAATGGGTGTCCTCATTATATCTTATAAAGACATTGAATTATGTGTGGGTTGGGATTATTGAGGAGAAGGTTGTCCCTTGAGAACATATTGGAGATAATTTTGGTTCTAAGGTCCAAGACTATGATAAGGGCTTTTGACGACATGATTGTAAGTGTTACTTAAATTGTTGTCATATTGATTCCTCGATGGTCCTTGGAATCTGCCACCTATAACGTTTGTTTGTTCGTTCTCGAACAAAGTGGAACAAGAATCAGTGGGAAGGTAAGTGGCTGAGCAAAAACCACAAGCTTTAATTCGAGCTTTTCTAAAAGTAAGGAATCACTCCATGAGATCAATATGTTTGTCAAGCTTGCTGTTGGTAGGATTTGACCCTACTCCATTAAAAAGATTTCGTGAGGGTCCCTCTTCCTTTTCATCAATGTAATGATGTTATTGACTTGCTAAAGAGTAATATAAATCAAACATCTATTGAGTTGTCTTACATCTATAGTCGCCTCCACATGCATTATCAATCATGCATTTCTCAAGGGGTGTAAGTCCGATATAGAAGAAATGAATAATGGAGAGGTTGCTTTAGCCATGTTGGGGCATTGCTCAAACAAGCGCTTATAACGACCCCATTAGTCACCAAAGGATTTGCCTCGTTTCATTTTGCCTAGAGTCTGATCTAAAGAAAGGATGGTAGTGAAATGTGGTTGGGGTTGTCTGCATCCGGTGTAAAGGTCAGTAAAAGAAACGACTAGTGGCTGCGAGTTGCATATGATTGGGAGCGACCAGAGGTGACGACACTAAACGATAGCGACCCTTTCCGAGTGGCACTGCCCAATCTTATGTTCTTTGTTTGGGTGATGATTCTAGTGTTTTTGTTGTTTAGTTATATTTAATTCTCGTGTATGTGCGAATGTTGAGGTTATCCTCATTATTGAGGTTGTTGTCCCTATTACTGGTGGTTGTCCCTGTTGTTGAGGTAGTTGTTTATGCCTTCGAGTTAAGGTTGGGGTCATAGTTTAGTGTGTATGTTTGTGGAATTTGTTATGTGCTTCATTGTTGTAAGATCTATTTGTAATTGATGTTTGTCTGATTGGACTAGGAACACCTTAATACAAATCATTTTAGCAAACAAAAGAGTTAAATCAAACCCTACAATGTTGTAACAAGCCGCATTGATAAATTCAACTAATGATTTTCTTAACTTAACATATTCATTAAAAAAAAATAGCATTTCAAATTACTTTAGCCTCGTAACGTCAACGACTTCAAAGACCATAAAAGCAACATTGCAACGGAAGGAACTAGATGGTGGAGGTGACATTTGCATTGAGGTTTTTTTTTTTTTTTTTTTTTTTTGTATGTCACTTCCACATTAAAGTGACACTTATTTTTTTCCTTAGTTTTTTTTAAGCCCAAAAAGTCACATTTCATTTCATTAACTGAGATCACTGATTACATGTGAATCGATTGCCAAAGGGATGACATCCTTCCAAGTACAATTACGACTATTATCCATCACTAATTAGGTTAAGCGATGGGCTATACAGTTACCATTTAAGAACATATGTAACTATTATATCTCTTAATTGCTCTTCGAGATATATAATCTTAACAATCAAAGTTCCACATTCACCATCCGTTCGTCGGTTTTTCTACAATTCACATACCCATTGGAGCTCTTAAATTTTCTCCAACCACAAACTCTATTTCTCCTCTAAAAATGAATATTCCTTCACCACTACTCTTTACATATTACTTACAACTCCTTCCTTTTTCTTTTTTATATACCTACTCCTAACTACACATTATATATAATAATATTATTTAACATATTATATAAAGTAATAAATTAAAATATTATCAATAACTACACAATACTATAATGAAAATAAAATATTGTTTGCAAACTTGAAAGATATTGACGAATCAATTGTTCTTGATCAATATGCGCGAGTGCAACGAGCAAAAATCTTAGAGGAAAGGAGACAACAAGATATTTCTTCCCCTCAAAATACATTTGACCCATTGTTTGATAACCTTGGGAGATCGGGCACTGATTTGCTTTTTTACAAAAAAAAAAAAAAAAAATGATTTGCCTAATTATAATACTTGGGGTTGATTTGTCTAATAGGTAGAATCATATTAGAGATCGGGCACTGATTTATAATTTAACATATTATCTGTATCGCATTGTGATTTATCGTATTGTGACTTATCGTATTGTAATAGGTAGAATCATATTTTAGCTACAACTGAGCAAGTTTGCTAATTTCATGTTGATTTTTAAGGAAAATTTCATGTTGATCTTATGTCATTATAGTATTGTGTAGTTTAATTTCGACTAGACTAGTAATCCACCCCTATAATACTTTTTTTTCTTAATTTATAGTTGTTTATAATTAATAATTAATAAATATAAATATTAGTTTTAATATGAAAACACATTAAATATAGTTAATGTTACCAAAATTATTGTCAAGAAGGCTAAAAAATGCACATTAAGTTTGTTACCAAAAAATACATATAATAAAACTCGTTGAAAAAATACTAAAAATTGCTTTAAAAAATGCACATTAAAAATCCGATAAGATTTCTCAAAAAAAATCGGAAGAGATTCTCATTAGACTAGATAAACTTAATCTTGTACATTTGGATAAGCCGAGAGTGTCTCAGACATTTTTTCATTAAAATAAAGAAAAACTGTTCATCCCTCTATTTTAAAAGAAAATATGGGTTTGGAGCGTCATATTTAGGGAAGGAACTGCATTTTGTAGTTTAGTTGGAGATGCTCTTATTTTGCTTCTTAAAAGAGCTTTTTTCTAAAAAAAAAAATAAACTCTTATTTTGCAAGTTAGACTTAAAAATGTCACAGCAAAAGTCAATTTATTTTAACAAATATGACGGTTACGTGGGCAGAAAAATGACACCGGGGTTTATATGTCCGGTCCACGTGGCAAGTCCAACTCATTCATACACACGTGGTACTCAAACTGCCATGCAATGCAAGTAAACCGCATTCGCGTTACTCTAACATACGACACAATTCAAAAAGCTACGTAACGTCCAGGCTCTCCGACCATTGATATCCACCGTTCTTGGAAAACGATCTAATCCAACAACGGAGAAACACTATCAAAACCCAGCCGAGACCATCGGGGGGCACGTAATCGCTGTACAGTGAATCAGGGACCGAGTTGATGTTAAATATCGGGAGAAAATAGCGAGAAGGAGAACCAGAGGTTTTGGGAAACGTGAAAGGACAAAAAACCCTCGCACGACAACAGTCCTCGCTCGAGCGCTGTTAGGTAGGAAAATGGTTGGGTGAAAAGATATTGTACGTGAATTGTTACTCACTTCTTGAGATTTTTGGATTATTCATCGAGATCAGCATCATTACTTTCAAGAGTATCTAGAGAATATCACGACTCTCATTATTATGGTGGTTGCATGTTGTATTGTGCTATGCTGCTCCCGAGCATTCAATTGTGTTTTAGCGTCGTTGTCTAAAAGAGCGTAAAAGCGCAACCACAGAGATAGAGAGAGAGAGAGAGTACCCATCCACCGGAATTTGTAGGTTTATTCTCAGCGATTCGGATCTCCGATTTGGCGAAATGAAAACTTGTGTGAACGAAAAGTGAAGAATCTCTATTTTCCATTGCTGATCGATCTATCTATCTGCGTTGTTGCGCTGGCGAGCGAGTTCAGTGACTGATTGTCTTCACAACTTCAGTGCTTCAACGAACAGTCCGCTCTCAAGGTCTCTCTCATTCTCTCTCTGAATCTCACGTTTTATTTCGTTTTTGTTCAGATCTTGTGCTATCTGGAACTATTTTAAGGACTAGTAAAACTTTGACGGTTAATGGTTAGGTTTTTGTTTTTTTGAAGTGTTCGAGGTTTGGGCATACAGTTCAGTTTTTTGTTTCATGGTTTCAGATCTGGAGTTCTGGCAAGTTTTACTGTTGTGCAGTGAAGATCGCCACGAATGTGACAGGTTTTTGCTTGTGTTGGTTCTTGTTGGTTGAGATTTTAGGGTTTTCGCTTCGTCTTTGTTTCCGATTTGATGTTTGCTCTCTTGTATATAGAAATTTCTGCAGAGATGTCTCTATGTGTAGTGTCCAGGTTGAAGAATGTTTGTTTTTATTGTGCAGGTGAAATGCTAGTTCTCAAATCTTCAACAGAACTCTCCTTGGTTGCGGTTCTGTTCAAGGATCTGTTGTTGTAAACGTGTTGAATATCCGTGTTTTTAGGGTTGGAGGGTAGTTTTTGAATTTGAATTTGAATTTGAAACTTCATCAGTTTCCGAACGGTTTCTGTGCATTCTAAACCTAGAAAATGCAGAGGCCTCACCCAGCTGAAGAATTCGCCTTGAAGGAGACCTCTCCCGCCCTCGGGGGAGGTCTCGCAGGCGACAAGCTCACCAGCACGTATGATCTTGTTGAGCAGATGCAGTACCTATATGTTCGTGTTGTGAAAGCGAAGGATTTGCCTGCTAAAGATGTTACTGGAAGCTGTGATCCGTATGTGGAAGTCAAGCTTGGAAACTACAAGGGGATTACCCGCCATTTTGAGAAGAAGAGTAACCCGGAATGGAATCAGGTCTTTGCATTCTCGAAAGACCGAATTCAGTCTTCTGTGGTGGAAGTTGTGGTGAAAGATAAGGACTTGGTGAAGGATGATATGATTGGTCGAGTCAATTTTGATCTCAATGAAATTCCTAAGCGAGTTCCGCCGGACAGTCCTTTGGCACCTCAGTGGTATAGACTTGAAGATAGAAAGGGAGATAAAGTTAAGGGGGAACTCATGTTGGCTGTTTGGATGGGGACCCAAGCAGACGAAGCATTCCCTGATGCATGGCATTCGGATGCTGCAGTAGTTAGCGGTGAAGGTGTTGCGAATATTCGATCAAAGGTGTATCTTTCTCCTAAGCTATGGTATTTGAGGGTCAATGTGATTGAAGCTCAGGACTTACAACCCAGTGATAGGACTAGGCCTCCTGAAGTCTATGTGAAAGCTATACTTGGGAATCAAGCTTTGAGAACTAGGATTTCTCCCATGAAGAGCATTAATCCTATGTGGAATGAGGACCTGAT
This sequence comes from Stephania yunnanensis, assembly GCA_039657365.1. Lineage (NCBI taxonomy): Eukaryota > Viridiplantae > Streptophyta > Magnoliopsida > Ranunculales > Menispermaceae > Stephania > Stephania yunnanensis. Next base: position 43,315,747 of record CM077586.1, on the reverse strand, counting down.
GTTTGTAGCTGCAGAGCCATTTGAGGAGCAGTTGCTGTTGAGTGTTGATGATAGGGTGGCACCGAACAAGGATGAAGTCTTGGGGAAGTGTGCTATTCCCTTGCATAATGTGCAGAGAAGATTGGATCATAAGCCTGTGAACACTAGGTGGTATAATCTTGAAAAGCATATAATTGTGGAAGGGGAGAAGAAGAAAGAAACAAAGTTTGCTAGTAGGATTCACTTGAGGATTTGTTTGGATGGTGGGTATCACGTTCTGGATGAATCCACACACTACAGTAGTGATCTTAGGCCAACAGCCAAGCAGTTGTGGAAGCCTAGCATTGGGGTTTTGGAATTGGGTGTCTTGAGTGCTCATGGTTTGGTGCCCATGAAAACAAGGGATCAGCGTGGGACTACTGATGCCTATTGTGTAGCAAAGTATGGGCAGAAATGGGTACGTACGAGGACGATCATTGACAGCTTTATGCCAAAATGGAATGAGCAGTACACTTGGGAGGTTTTTGATCCCTGTACTGTTATCACTATTGGGGTGTTCGATAATTCCCATTTACATGGCGGAGATAAGGTTGGGGGATCAAAGGATTCGAGGATAGGAAAGGTTAGGATTCGGCTTTCTACGCTAGAAGCAGATCGGGTTTACACTCATTCTTATCCACTTTTGGTGCTCCATCCGTCAGGAGTGAAGAAGATGGGTGAAGTTCAGTTGGCTGTGAGATTCACATGCTCATCGTTGATTAATATGCTGTATATGTACTCTCAGCCGCTGTTGCCAAAAATGCATTATCTTCATCCATTGTCTGTCATGCAACTTGATAATTTGAGGCACCAAGCCACGCAGATTGTCTCGATGAGGCTAAGTCGTGCTGAACCACCATTGAGAAAAGAGGTGGTTGAGTTCATGCTAGATGTGGATTCTCACATATGGAGTTTGAGGAGGAGCAAAGCAAACTTTTTCCGGATTATGGGTGTTCTTGGCGGTCTCATTGCCGTTTTCAAGTGGTTTGATCAGATATGTAATTGGAAGAACCCCTTGACCACTGTTCTGATACACATTCTCTTTATAATACTTGTCTTGTATCCGGAGTTGATACTGCCAACAATATTTTTGTACCTTTTCTTGATTGGTATATGGTATTATCGATGGAGACCAAGGCACCCTCCTCATATGGACATTCAGCTGTCTCACGCAGACAAAGCGCTTCCTGATGAATTGGATGAAGAATTTGATACCTTTCCTACTTCCCGCCCGTCTGACCTTGTGAGGATGAGATATGATCGATTGAGAAGTGTTGCTGGAAGGATACAAACTGTTGTTGGTGATTTGGCAACCCAAGGGGAGAGACTGCAGTCTCTTCTAAGCTGGCGAGATCCCAGAGCTACAGCCCTGTTTGTGATATTCTGTTTGATTGCTGCCATAGCTTTGTATGTTACACCATTTCAAGTGGTGGCCCTTCTTGCCGGTCTCTATGTGCTAAGGCACCCTCGGTTTCGTCATAAGCTTCCTTCAGTGCCCCTTAATTTCTTCAGAAGATTGCCAGCAAGAACAGACAGCATGCTATGAGAACAACCTAGTGAAATGTAGTTCGCCTATGTAGTTATGTTCATCCTCAGATTTTGCACCGTCTCTTCTCACCTTTTCCCCTTATACAAATGTTGCAGTGCAAAAGATGTAGCAAAGGATGGAGCTTGATTTGTTTTATTGTATTTTATTTCCAAGTGAAGATTGATGCCTGCCAGCCCCTGTTATTCCCACCCTATCCACAGGTAGGGATCATCAATTTGCATCATATGCTTGTTATTTCTGGAACATGTGTTTGAATTTTTCTCCATTGAGTAATCAATGCGTGTTGATCTTTCTCTTGGTTTTTTCCATGTATGACAGCATTGTGGTTTATTTTTGGAACCTATGGTTGCCTTGAAGATAGCTTTTCTGAGTATTATTGTGCACTCAAGTGATCCAGTGGGGATCACATTAGCATCTTAAGCTTGTGTTTTCACTAGAGTAGCTTGTGCAAAACTATTGACGTTCTGTCTGTTGTTACTTTTCTATTATAATATATAAACATTAATAGGGCAGGACAGGACTGCCTACTTAATAGCATATGCATGTCCGTGTCATTATTGTGTTTTTAGCATGATGTGCCATAAGTTTTGTTATATTGGGAAGCAGCTGTAGCAAAGGAACAGTGAAACTTACTAAATGTTCACTTGGGTTTCATAGAGCTACATATTCAAATCTTCTTACCTTTTGAGACATCTTTGTCTCGTATGGAATAGTTTGGGATAATTTGGACACTGCAGTATTAAAAATAAAGAAAAAAACAGCTGTGATTTATGCGACTTACATAGTCAGCATTGTCTTTCGTTCATTTTCTACAATTTTTTTTGTTGCTTTTCTAAACCGTGGTTGCTTGAAGAGCAACAAATCTATGGAAAGTGAATTTTGCTCGAAAGTGAATTGATATTTGAGCGTTAAATTGGGTCTAGGCAGGTTATGTTTGTAGTAGGCAGTAGTTGGAAATTTGGTGAAGGTGATTTTTCTTATCATTAGAGACTGAGCTTTCTTGTAAGTTGTAACTTCTGTGTTCCCAAGCAACTATTAGGGCAATGATGTGAACATAATAATTTATTTTTTCTTATTCGTGTTTATTTATTTATTTATTTATTTATTTATTTTCAAGAAACATAAACTGTGTTTTTGACATTTGTGACCTGCTCGGCTTTTATGTTTTCATGCTTAACTTGTTACTTAGCTATGGTTTTGATAAGTGTGATTTATAGCTTTTGATCAACTTTATAGAGAAGTGAACCTCATGATCTCTTTGGCACAAGTGAATTCCAGGTAAAAGCCTTGGATACATGGACTAGCTGTTGTAATTTGATAAATGGTTTTCCGATTCGATTTCTCTATTAACAGAGCTGAAAAAAGTTGCTCTATAATTCCCTAGCTTGTGTTGCAGTCCTCTTTTACTGCTTTGTGTAGTCTTTTCTTACTGGGCCTCTCTTTATCTTCATCCGTGTGAGTGTGAAATGTCAATAGACAATAGATGTGCTTTCTTCTTGGGCCTGCAGAAATAGAGTTAACATTCTTCTTTTCTGGGGCGTGTGTGCGTGGTGAATTGGTGGGTCTTGCTGCAGTGGTGCTTTACAGCTCGACAACGCCTAGATGGTTCAGTGCTTATTCTACCAAAAAAAAAAAGCAAAAAAAGAAGGAATTGTTGAAATAGGTCAGGAGGGACCAAAGCACTGTTTGTTTTTAGGTGCATGAAAGTGATACGAGAGGTAAGGAGTTAGGACCTTGGTAGATAAGGTGAATACTAGTTTGGTTTTTTTACTTGTTTCAATGCAAGTTTGACTGTTACTCCTGACGAGGCAAAAATCTTGGCTTGGAATGGTCAAGTTTTTGAGAGTGAAATGTGGGAACAAGGCGTGAAACCTCTTGGAATCTGAACCTTTTCTAATCTATACTACATATTGGCAATGGTGAAGCAATCTGTAATATCTTGGTTTACTTTTTTGAGGACTTCATGGCCTTGTTAGAGGGAATGTGATAATCTCCTTAAATTGTTTGCTTATCAGAAATAATTGCTCTACATGTAATTGCATTATTTGTTGAAGTGTCTTCATAATGGTAGAAAAAAGATTTTTTTTTTCTTAATCTTTTTAATGGTAATAGAAGTTTGATCCAAATAAAGGACTCTAGTTTAATTTGGAAGTGAGTTTTTGTTGCTGATGTTTAATTTTGTAAAATGATTTTAAGACTATGAATTGAATTTGCAAGGAATTGACTGAGGCACGCACCATACATGCTATTGAAGAATGAAAGAAAACTTGAATGTAAGAGTTATCTAATGAGCATTCAGACTATGAAATCAAGAAAAACAGAATTGTATTGATTGAGAAATTGTATTTTTACAACTCAGTAAGTATTGTATATATATACATTCAAATGACATCACGTCACTCATCTAACTAACTAACAATTATCAAAAACTAACTAACAAAACTAACAGAATTTTGTAAAAGACTAACAAACAGTTTGTTACAAGTCTTGACAACCAAAACACATGATCATCAACTGCCTTAACACAATCCATATTGTTTTGTTCTATCATCAACTGTACTAGGTGAATCTTGATCTCTAACATGCCCCCTCAAACTGAATCTAGGTGAACAAACCAGGTTAAGTTTGAAAGATAAGAAAAGAAATCGAGAAGTAGGAAGAACTTTTGTGAAAAGATTAGCAGATTGATGTTCAGTAGGAACATAACGAAGATCAAAAACTCCAGCAGCAAGTTTTTCCCGCAAAAAATGAACATCAACTTCAATATGTTTAGTTCGAGCATGATAGACATGATTTCAAGCTAAAACACGAGCACTAGTATTATCACACCACAGTATAGGTTTAGAAGAACTATCAAAACCAAGTTCACAAAGTAGAGAAGAAGTCCATAAGATATCAGTAACTCCCAAAGCCAATGCTCGATACTCAGCCTCAGTACTAGAGCGAGCTACAACTGATTGTTTCTTGGAATACCAAGTAATAAGATTGCCACCAAGAAGAACACATACACCACTAGTAGAACGACAATCATCAATGTCACCAGCCCAATCAGAATCAGTAAAAACTTCAAGAGAAAGAGAGGTAGCAAGGCGAAACACAATGCCAGTAGTAAGAGAAGATTTCAGAAAGCGAAGAACTCTTTTGACAAATACTTGCCAATGAAGATCGTAGGATCTTCTTTGAAATTGACTAAGTTTGTTTACAATGAAGCTGATATCTGGACGAGTGTATGTGAGATACTGCAGAGCACCCAAAGTACTTCGATACAATGTAGGATCGGAGAACAATTTGCCATCAGTAGCATTTAGATGAACACCAACTGAATATGGAGAAGACAGGGGTTTTGAGTCCAACAAATTTGTCTTCTTAAGTAGATCAAGAAAGTATTTACGTTGAGATAAATACAATCCTGAAGAGTCACGATGAACTTCAAAACCAAGAAAATAATCAACATCACCCATGTTTTGAGAGAAAACTTGGAATTTAACCAAGTAATGAGTTTCTGAATCAAAGAAGAATCAGATCCTGTGATTAGAATATCATCGACATACACAAGAAGAAGTAAAATAGAAGAACCAGATCGCTGAAAAAATAAACTAACATCAGCTGAACTGTTAGTGAATCCCCAAGTGAGCAAAGCAGTTTTGAGCTTAGAAAACCAAGCCCGAGGAGCTTGCTTTAAACCATACAAAGCTTTGTTGAGTTTACACACGTACTGAGGATATTTCTTACTGATGAAACCTTCAGGTTGTCTCATAAACACATCTTTAGAGAGTTCACCATTAAGAAAAGCATTGTTCACTTCAAGTTGTTTAATAGGCTACTGAAAAGTAACAGCAAGAGTGAACATTATACGAAGAGAAGACGACTTAATAACATGTGAGAAAGTATCCAAAAAATCAAGACCAAGAATTTGATGAAACCCCTTAGCCACAAGTCTTGCCTTATACCTTTGAATCTCACAAGTAGGACTAGTCTTAACTCGAAAAACCCATTTACAACCAACAACACTCATATCAGGAGTAGGAGGAACCAAAGCCCAAGTGTTGTTTTTGTCCAAGGCTTGAATTTCATCATTCATGGCTATATTCCAATTTGTATCAGCAAGGGCATCTTTAACATAAGTAGGTTTAGTAAGAGAATGCACCAAAGCATATGGAGAAGTAACAACCAATGCTTTTAGTTTGAAAACACCACTCTTACTTCTAGTATGCATAGGGTGAGTGTTAATATGAGAACTGGTAATGACGGGTTGTGATAATTCATTAGTTAAAGGAGGCTGAGAAGATTTAGAAGGAAGAGAACTAGTTGAATCAGATGTAGGAGGAACAAAAATAGATTAATTAGAAGAAGAAGAAACATGACAGAACTGAAGAACAAATAAAGGAAGACTAAAAGAAGACGAAATAGCAGAAGAAGATGTATGATTAGAGGAAAATAGACTAGGATAAGGAAAATCATCTTCATTAAACACAACATCACGAGAAATATAAATCTTTTCATTTGTATGTAAACACTTATAACCATGATGCATAGGACTATAACCAATAAAGACACATTTGGAAGATCGAAAATTGAACTTGTGTTGGGAGTAAGCAGTAAGATTTGGATAACATGCACAGCCAAAAGTCTTAAAATAAGAGTAATCGGGTAGTTTATGAAAAACATACCTCATATGGAGATTTAAAAGAAAGAACAACAGATGGTAAGCTGTTAATAAGAAAAACAGCTGTTAAAAATGCTTCCTCCCAAAAAGAGAAAGGTAGTTTAGAATGAGCAAGAAGAGTGAGACCCATTTCAATAATGGAACGATGCTTTCTTTCTGGAACATCATTATGTTGATGAATATAGTGACAAAAATAACGATGAGTAATACCAGATGCATTGCAGAATTTTTCAATAGGTTAAAACTCAAGTCCCATATCGGATTGAAAAACTTTCAACTTAGAGTTAAGTTGAAGTTCAGCTTGTTTAACAAAATGAATAAAGGCAGCATAAGCATCTGATTTCAATTTAAGAAGATAAAACCAAGTAAACCGACTAAATGCATCAACAAACACAATGTAATATCTTGAACCTTGAGAAGATAACGATGGAGATGGACCCCAAAGATCAGAATAAACCAATTCCAAAGGTTTAGTTGCAGTTATATTGCAAGAAGTAAAAGGAAGTTTGTGCATCTTGGCCACTTTAAAAGTGTTACAAAATGATATGCAAGATTTATTAATAGATGTGTTAAATGAAAGTAAAACTTTTTGCAAAACAGAAGTAGATGGATGTCCTAGCCGAGCATGCCATACATCATTATTTGTAGAACTAGGCAATAAAGTATTACAAGAATTAGTTGAAGAAAAAATAGTTGGAATAGAGAAAACTGAACCAGATGTAGGTGGATCAGCTTTTGGAAGATAATATAGGCCATTACGGAGCACTCCTTGAAGCAAGGTTGTCTTCGAATCCTTGTCCTTGACAGAGAAAGAAGAAGGAGTAAACTCAGTAATAACATTGTTGTCGCGAGTAAGCTTTGAAATACTTATAAGATTCTTAGCAATTTTTGGAACGAAAAGAACATTATTTAATTGAAGAGAGTGAGAAGGAGCTGAATTAGACTTAACCAGAGCATTACAAGTATGAGAAATTTTTAACAACTCACCATTACCAACAGTCACCAACTGATTACCTTTGTATTCAGTCTTGTTGAGTAGAGCATATCCATCAGAAGTCATGTGACTGGATGCTCCACTGTCCATGTACTAATTTGGATCAATAACATTTTAAGGAGTCACCACCATGCCTTGAAAATGATTGAACATAGTATGAGGTGCGGTTTGTTGGAAATTATGAGACACTGGATGATGAATATGTGCAAGAGGTCATCGATTCTGATTAACATGACTTATAGAACCTGAGGACTGATTTTGAGGACCATAGAAAGATTGATCAAATCTATGATAACATTGAAGAGCCATGTATCCAGGACGATAGCATAATTGACAAAACACATTTCCTTTATTACCAGATCTTCCTCCACGATTCTTGAATCCACCTCGAAAGCCATTGTTAGAACGATTTTGAAATGGTGCAGAACTGATTTTCACACCTTGTGAATTTTTGTCACTGTTTTCAACAAAATTTGCTGAAACATTATTCATATCTATTTGTGAAGCTTGATTAAGATCTTCAATTCTCTGTTCATACATCATCAACATATATTGTGCATCTTGTAATGATATATTTGCACGTTGAGAAGAAATTAAAACCACAACAGGATCAAATTCATCACCAAGACCATTCAGTATTGATTGAATCATATCAGATTCAGTGACTACTTGACTTACTGATCTTAATTCAACATCTATTGTCTTATCTTTGAGAACAAATTCAGAGATTGAAGACGAACCTTTCTTGATGTTGTTTAACTTCTTCTTGAGCTGCAGAACTCGTGCCATGGATGACTGAGCAAACAAACTCTCCAATGTTTTCTAGATCTCATAAGAAGACTTACATTCAGTTACATGTCTAATGACATCTTTACTTATGTTGGAAAATAACCATACCATAAGTAAGTTATCACATCTGCTCAAAACTTCATCAGTTACATGTGAGTCTGATGTTACTGAGGACCTCTTATTGTCAACGAAAAACTTCGAACCTAAAGCTTGAATTGCAGCTCTTACTTGAACCTTCCAGTAGATGTAATTACCTTCATCGAGCTTTATAGGTAGATTGAAATTGAGAGATTTTGCAATTGCAGTCACATCAGCAAATGTGCTGAGACCACCAGAATCACTTTAAGAAGAACTAGCTTCTGCCATTGCAGGAAGCTCTGATACCATGTAAGAGTTCTCTAATGAGAGAATGCTCTGTTACTTCAGACTATGAAATCAAGAAAAGTAGAATTGTATTGATTGAGAAATTGTATTTTTACAACTCAGTAAGTATTGTATATATATACATTCGAATGACATCACGTCACTCATCTAACTAACTAACAATAATCAAAACTAACTAAGATAACTAACATAATTTTGTAGCAGACTAACAAACAGTTTGTTACAAGTCTTGACAACCAGAACACATGATCATCAACTGCCTTAACCATGATCAGACAATCCACATTGCGTTGTTCTATCATCAACTGTACTAGGTGAATCTTGATCTCTAACAATGAATAAGGACGACCAAGTTGCTAAAGCCTGGTGAGTGGGACGGTGAGAACATGCGAGAAGGCAAGGTTGAGAAGACTACCAAGTGTTTAGCTGTGATGGAATGTATTAGTGTAAAAATAAATTATTACTAATTGTACAATTTGTTATAGTATAATCAATCACATATTCAAAAATATCGTTGCAACAACAACAGTTGCAATAAGAGCAATTGTAAACAAGTTAGTTCCATTACGGGCAGTCATAAACATTTCGGTTTCAATGGAAACAAAAATAGAAAATTCTTTATAACGAAATTTCTATTTCAGATATACATCTTAACTCATCTTTGAGAAGATCTCAGACAAATTTCTAACTGTATGAAAAGAAGATCAACACACACATGCTATTTTGGGATTCTTAAGCTCACATCAACATTAGTTTTTGAGAAGTACACGAATATATATCAACCATCGTGCTATATTGTTTTGTTTGTTAATTATTTTTGGTTCAATAGTTGCAACTTGGAATTCTATTGAACTTATATTTTCTTTATTGATTTGTAATCACTAAGGGGAGCTTGCATATACCTTTAAAGGGGATCTTTGTTTGTGGGACATCACTGTAAGGGTTGGTTTGTGGGACATAACTGTAAGGGCTAAGCGTAGTATAACAAGTATGCGAGGGATCACGAGTTGAGGGCTTTTGTAAATATGTACCTCTCATCATTAGTGGATGATTTTCACGTTTGAGCATTGCACCATAGATTTAGGTCATGGATTGAACTGCGTGAACATCTCTTTGCACTGTGGTGTGTTTATGTTTGCGTATTTACCATTAGCAATTGAAAACTTACAGTGTGTGGGACTACCCTATAACATCAATATAACATCAAACGTTGTGAGTTGAACACCAAATTTAACAAACTTGGTTGTCCTATTTTGAGTTACGTCTGTGAGGGTGCTATTAAAAAAGGATGTAGATAATACTGACTATAAATTTGGGAGTAATTATTAGCACCTTACACCTTATGTCCGACCCCATTTACTTAAATGTTAATAATTTATAGCTCCCAATAAGTTAGTTCATGTTATAAGCACCCCTCAATTATTAGTTAACTCTCCAATGTCTCCCTAGCTTATATTTTCCCCTCCCAAAGAAAACCCTATTCCCCAAAGATCCCAACCTCCAACGTCTTGTTGCACACCATCTTCTTCTCCCTTAACTCAATTTGCTCCATGTTGCATTCCAAGATTGGTTTTTTGATTTTTAAAAGCTAAGATTCAACACAAATAAATGTTCTAGCCATTCATGAATGTGAATCAAATCTCAACCAAATACTATAATCAAGATGTTGCATTATGTGAATGCCCGCAATTCCCAATGCAAACTGGGCACCGTGTAGCGGCTCTGCGCCCTAAGACCACCCCGATGTGTCGTCGCGTCGTGTGCTCCTCACCTGGTAGGCCTAGCTACACGTGTCCAGCACCTGCTCGTCCATCTCATGTCTCGATATTTGTGAACACATATGTGTTATTAGCTAAGTACATCAGTTATTCGTAATTTTTCTTCAGTCATTTCCTTAAGTCTTTAAATTCCTTAAGTTCAACCGTTTGTAGCTTATTCAAGTCTTAAGAGTGCTAGTGGTTTATGTTTTATAAGTTAACAATTAATCACGTTTAGTAATAAATCAACAGAAGTCTTAATTTGTGCAAATAAAGTGTAAAGTTCATCATAATATGTAACATCATTCATATGAGCATGTCCTACTATGGAAAACCCGATAAGTACTCTGTATATGGGCGCTAATACCATAAGACGGTATATATGTACATGTACAATGTCACTCTAGTCTGCCAATATCCAAAATAGAACAAAATATCAAAATAAAGAAGCACTAGTAGGTCCTCGGCAGCAACAATTAGATGTAGTCGCCTAGGATCCCCTTGCCCATACTAGTACTAGGATCTACACTCGACATCACAAAAGACATATAACACTTCCAATGAGTAAAATCCCAAGGAACTCTTCTGAACATTTGTATGATAAAGTAAAGGAAATTCAATAAATACTGTAAAATGAACATGCAAAATGTAAAAGACAGACAACTATAATTGGCTCATCGTATGAATAAGTAACACATATGCTAAACAAAGTATGCATGCTCGCTCCAAAATGGACTAGATTGTATTTCGAGTCCTAAGATCCCTTCGTTCGGTGCCCCCAATACTCTTTTACGTTGTCCCTCGCGATGCTGGCCAAATTCGTTGAGTCACCGACACGTGCACCAGAAGCAAGCTCGGGTTTCCATGCATTGAGGGTCGGATAGTACGTGTTACAATCTAGCGAATCATGAACACACAACTAGGAATTCAGAGGAGTAAACTCAACCCACGTCTAAATAAAAGAATGGAGGAATGGAAGTGAGCATAATTGATAAATATGGAAGTCAAAACAAAATCAAATATTCAGAGTTTTTCAATTTGGTTTTACAAATCTCAAATACGTTCTCCAGTTTATTTGGACTCCTGAATCCGACCCGACTAGCTCCCTTATACTCGAGCTATGGTCCCCTAAGTTCCTGAAGTCCAATTTTATGAGTTTAAGTTGGTTATAAGTGTTTAAATATGTATTAAGTTGGCAATCACAAAAAAACAACCTTTGATTTTAGTTTTCATTTGTCATTAGCACGCTATGTGTAATTAGTGCACTGGGGAGTCTATCTAGCGTGCTACTGTTTCTCATTTCGAAGAATAGTTGAGCACCCATACTGGATAGCACGCTAGCCAATCTGATTAGCGCGCTATCTACGCAGGGTGACAATTCTCAATTCGAGAATTATGTCCTCAACACCCCAATTATCTAACTTAACCTTGTAAACTCATTCTCCACTGAATGGGGACTCCAAAAAATCATTCACAACAACATAAACAACCATAATTCGATCAAAATCCTCAAATTCATGCATTTACTAGTTTTTTTTCTTTCAATTTTCACCAAAACCCAATTTCCATCAAAATCAATTCATAATTCTCAATTGAAATATTAATTATACTTATAATTCATCAAGAATTCATCCAAAAACCAGTGACCCATTCCTCAAATTCGGATTGACATTAAAACACACCAAATTGAACTTCAAATGCTGAATTCCAGCTTCGTGATCAACCTTTTCTCCTCTGATTTTCTAGATTTGCTTGTATTTGTTGTTGGGTTTGAACAAAAATCCCACTAACTTGATATTTATATGTTTATTATGATCTAATGTGCTATGCATACCTCGAGGAAAATCTTATGGTTCCAAAACAAGATGTCAACAACTTGTTGATACAAATTTATGACTCCATGTATCTTAATTTTACTTAACTAGGATCATCTAGATACTTATCTAAAGTCCACATTCAATCAACCTAACTATAGGCCTTATATCATTTTATTTAAGTAAATTACATTAGGACCATTTAATCATATGGTTAGTGTTTTTTATGTACCCGAATTAACAAATTTGTGGTCCCACCAACCCTCGACTACTCGGCACTCGGTGCCCATATTCTGGTACATATCTCGTGGCACACATTAACCTATTGTTCTGATTAGATTGACTTGGTTTATGGTTATATTACCCATTTTACTTGATCAATTACTCATTTTAACGTGAATTAGTCAAGTTTTTTGGTGTATTTGTAGTTCGCCTACCCAATATCCGCGTTGACACGCATTACGAAGGGAATAACTATCACATAATCACGTACGATATAACTATACAAATACAAACATGTGTTATATTATCGAATAAATTCATAAATAGGCATTGCAAATAAGCGATCAACAAACAAATAGTTAGTATACCTAGGTCGACGTGTGTCCTAGCCTATCCTCAGCGTCTACTTTGATCTGAGCTGGCGTGACGTAAATAAAATGGGTCGTTGCAATTCTTCCCAACTAAGAAAAACTTCGTCCCAAAATTTAAGTAAAACTAATCGTCGTATTGTGAAAAAGCTGAGGGTATTGCTCTTGCAAAATCTACTCGAGCTCCAAGTTGAGTCCCTCTATCCCATGATGATACCAATGAACTAGAACATTAGAGAACTCCCTATTCTTAAGAACCTGAACCCTGCGGTCAAGGATCACCATTGGCCGCTCCTCTTATGTCGCCTCAGGCTGAACCTCAATCTGTCTCAAGTCAATCATCGGTCTCGGTCCTGACCTAGCCAATCTCAAGATAGAGATGTGAAAATGTCGAATGAACCCCCAGCTAACTCAGCAGGTAACTCTAAATGATATGCAACACTGCCAACTCGTTCTGCGACTCTGAACACTCCGATAAATCTCGGCACCAGTTTTCCCTTAATCCTAAATCTTTACTGACCCTTCCTAGGGGAAACCTTAAGATAAACCATGTCGCCCTCCTTGTACCTTAAGCGGTCATGATACTTATCTGCATATTTCTTTTGTCTATCTTGTGCGGCTCAAAGTCTCTATCGAATCTGTCTTTGTGTAATCAATAACTATCTTTGGCCCAATGGTAACTATATCCTCTAACTCTGTCCAATACGCATGCGATATACAGGGACTCCCATACAATGCCTCAAATGGTGGCATCCCAATACTCGACTGATAGTTGTCGATGTATGCAAACTCATACAAAGGTAGATAATCCTCCGACAAACACCCAAACTGCAATATAAAAGCCCTGAGCATATCCTCCAAAATCAGTATTCGTTAATTAGACTGTCCGTTTGTCTGAGGATGGTAAGCCATACTAAACTACAACCCGGTGCCAAACTGCTCCAGAAAGCCTCCCAGAATCTCGAAGTCAACCTGAGATCTCTATCTGATACAATAGAGAATAACACCCATGCAATCTAATAATCTTTCGCTCGAATAATATGCTCAGCTGTAGGAACGTGTATCTCATTAGGTATGAAGTAAGAAAATTTTTTCAGTCCGCTGATCAATACCCAAATGACATCATTTCGCCTAGATGTCTGTGGTAGTCCACTGATGAAATCCATAGTGATGTGCTCTTATTTCCACTATGTAATGGGTAGCAGCTGTAGTAGTCCACCGGGTCTTCTTTGCTCAGCCTTCACTTAATGGCAAATGTGAAAACTCCTAACATATGCTCCCACATTAACCTTTATCCTTGGCCACCAAAATAATTGCCTTATGTCATGATAGATCTTGGTCTGGCTAGGATGAATAATGTAGTGAGACCTGTTTACATCCTTAAGAATCCCGTCCCGTAGCTCCTAATCCACAGGTATCCATAACTTCCATCGGTGTCTCAAACGCTAATTTGTCGATTCGGCCCAATTAGTACACTTTGAATCCCGAGCTAGACCATTAAACCACTCATAGAGCCCATCAACCTTCTCACGCTCGTCGAACTGCTCAATCGATACAATCAAAATTCTCATCTGAGAACAAATGTGTGGCTCAACGTAGTAAATACTTATGTCATGAACATAACTGATGCCACTTGTAGTAAGCCATGCTCATGTGTCATATATCGCACAACCATCTGACAATCAATCCCATTCTTGCTTAATGCGTTAGCTACGGCATTCGCTTTCCCAAGGTGATACTTAATAGCGAAGTCGTAGTCTTTCGGTAGCTCAAGCCATCTCCTCTAACCCGTGTTCAGATCTCTTTTGGTGAAGATATAGTGCCGACTCTGGTGATTTGTGTACAAGGTTAATCTTTCTCCTTAAAGATAATGCCTATAGGCCTTCAGTGCAAAGACGATTTGTTGTCGGCTTTAAGACATGAACTGGATAATTTCCCTCATGGGGTCTCAAAAGTCGAGAAAGATTAGCAACTGGTCTACCCTCCTACATTAATACTCATCTATGACCAATGCCTGACGCATTTATAAAAACTTACAAACTCTTTCCCGATTCTGGCAATGTCAATACAAGTGCGGAAGTTAATCTCGTCTTCAACTCCTAAAAAGCCTGCTCATAATCCTCTGAACAATCAAATCTAAAGTTCTTATTGGTCAGTCTGGTAATTGGCGCCAAAATCAAGGAAAATTCATGTACAAATCGCTGGCAGTATCCTGCCGATCCTAGAAAACTCTGAATATCAACAACATACTTAGACATTCTCTAGTTAATGATAGCATAAATCTTATTTGAATCCACAGAGATACCATGATCACTGATGACATGTCTAAGAAATCTCATTACACTCAGCGAGAGTCACACTTGGTGAACTTAGCATACAACCGATACTCTCTCAATGTCGTCAAAACTATCCTGAGATGTCTTTCGTGCTCCTCACAAGTCCTATTGTAGATTAAGATATCATCAACGAACATTATGATAAATCTGTCCATATATGGTTTCATAACCTAGTGCATCAGATCCATGAAGATCGCTGGGGTGTTAGTCAACTCAAACAGCATGAATACGAACTCGAACAACCCTTGCCTCATACTGAAAGCATTCTTCTTGATGTCCTCTTCTCAAATCCTCAACTGATGATATCCTGAGCGACGATCAATCTTCGAGAAGAATTTGGCACCAACTAACTAGTTGAATAGACTTTCTATCCTAGGAAGTGGATAACGATTCGTAACTGTCACATGATTCAGCTTCCTATAGTCTATGCACATCCTAATCGAACCATCATTATTGTTTATAAATAACACTATAGCTTCCCATGATAACATACTAGGGTGGATGAAACCCTTCTTCAATAAATCATCTAGCTATCGCCTTACCTCCTCCTACTCAGATGATGACATCTTATAAAGTCTGCTGGCAATTGGCTGAGTCCCCGGTATCAGCTTAATTGTAAACTCAATCACTTTTGGCGATGAAAATCTTGGTAGATCATATGGGAATACCTTGATGAAATTTTTAACTACCGAGACATCTTTAACCCTCACCTAGATCCTAACCTTTGACTCAACTATCGTTGCGAATGCCTCCATCTCATGTGCTGAAACAAATCGACCCCTAGTGATAGGTAAGTCGGTCGCAGATCTAACTAGTGAGAACTTTGGTATCACAGGAATGTGAAACTCAACTCTCTTACCAAAATAATCTATCTGTGCATGATAAATAGATAACTAATCCATCTCTAGAAGTGCATCAAACTTTAAGTACTCTAATAATCAAAGATCCGCCGGTAACGAATGAGCCTCAACCTCTATCATCATGTATCTACATATTCGGTTGGGTATATCTTGTCCCTAGCGACCATACTGAGAACACGGTATGTGTCTAGTGTCTATACAACTAACCTTAACTCTCCAACAATCCATCCAAAGTACTACCATAATCAAACGTAGTATGCATAGGTCTACCATGGAAAAGTAACATACCCTCGACGAGCTATCTAGTTGCTTTTCCATTCGGTTATGCTACTGTATATGGCCTATATCTGGCCTGATCCAGCTCTCGTCATGGTGACGGTGGTGCACTACAGTCTGCCCCAAACGTCCTCTCTAACCTTACCTATGAAACCCACATCTCTCTTACCTATCAGCCTGTCCGTTTTGAGATCTCTAACCTTAACCCTAGTCTCTTTTAACCCTATCATGTCATCCCTAATCTCTACCCTAATGGTATAGCTGTGGCTGCTTCCTACGCTGCTCAGTCTGTGCTATAGGAATAATGTGAACATGCTGCCTATCCTCATATTGAAACTGACTGTCCTAGTGTTCATCCCTTTAGTACTTGTCCCATCTATCATCCTTTTGACCCTTGTTCGAATGATCCCTCTACCTCTTTGGCCATCAGTCTAGTCGATAACTCTATCTAATCTACACCTCAATCCTCGTAATATGCTTACCCTCTCTTTGCATCAGAAAGGTCTCATGTGCCAATGCTTTATTGTAAATCTCCTACAGCGTGATAGCCCTAGATGACACCACTACTGCAGTAATCCTCTCATCCATACCTCTAGTGAAGTAATAGATCTGTAGTCGCTCTGTCCCCTTCACATACATCGAAAATTGTAACAGGTACCGATAATGCTCCATATACTGCAACATTGATCAGTTACCTTGTCTCAGGGCTAAAAACTCATCTCTCAAACTCAATCTCACCTCTATGGGTATATATTGATTATAAAATAACTCTTTGAACTTTGCCCATGTTTTTTGACTCTGTGTGTGTATCCTGATATGTGATCCACCAGACTGCTGCATGACCTTTAGACATGCTCTAGATAGACGTGCATGTACCCTTTCGACGCTTCTCATCAGCTTATGGAACCGCTGATGGGAAACTATCCATTTCCTTGCCGCTTCAGGGTCACCACCTCCATAAAAAAAACTTGGCTGAAAATTTATTAACTCTCTCAAAAGTTTCACCTTTGGGGCCAAAACAAACCTTGAAGTTGCAGCAACAGTCCTGGTAGTCAACTGCCCTATAGTCGTGGGTGGGGGTGTAAGAGTCGGGGTCTCCAGTGGAATAACAACTGGTGTAGCCCCTCTACCCATATCTCTGCATCTGCTCCATTAATAAGTGTTTGTAAGACAACAGGGCGACGACTATCCCTACTGGTGCGGTGACTACCACTGAATCTCGGGTTGCTATAGAAGTAGCGGTAGCAAGTGTTGTAAGTGCAACGGTCTAATCCTGTAATTGTCAGAGTACCTCAGCCATCCGAGTCAGTCCTCCATACTCATTATGATAGGGCGATCCCTAGCGACATTGCTAGTCTATCCAAACTCCTATGGCGTCGTCGACTATCCGTCGATGATTTTGAACGAGAAGCGTGTGTCAGATTAGCCTCGGTATATATACATATATTATATATATAACGAAAACATAACACATATATAAATGCTAACTTTACTCGCCTAACATCACTTCCCAATTAAGGTTCTAAGTCAATATCATCGGGTTTCTACATCTAAGGCTTATTTATTAAGTTTTATGCTCTTTCATTTAAATTTTCAAAGTTCTTTAAACTCGTGCTTTGATACCAACTGGGTCGCCCTACACCTTGAGACCGCCCTAGAGTGTCATCGCATTATGTGCTCCTCGCTTGGTGGGCCCAACTACACATGTCTGGCACCTGTCCGTCCATCTCAATTCTTGATATCAATTTCCACGTAAGTGTTATTAGCTAAAGTCCATCGGCTATTTGTAATTTTTCTTCAGTCGTTTCTTTAAGTCTTTAAATTCCTTAAGTTTAACTATTTGTTGCTTAGTCAAGTCCTAACCGTGCTAGTGGTTTGTGTTTTACAAGTTAACACTTAATCACGTTTAACAATAAATTACCTGAAGTCTTAATTTAAGTAAGAAAATTATAAAGCTCATCATAATATGTAACACCATTCATATGAGCATGTCCGACTATGGAAAACTCGGTAAAGTACTCTGTATGTAGGCGACAATACAATATTAAGATGGTATATATGTACATGTACAATGTCACTCCAGTCTCCCAATACCCAAAAGAGAATAAAATATCAAAATAAACACAAACTAGTAGGTCCTCAATAGCGCACAATCAGATGTAGTCGCCTAGGATCCCTTTACCCCACTGATACTAGGATCTGCACTAAACATCATAAAAAATAGATGATGATTCTAGTGAGTAATACTCCAAGGAACACCTATGAGCATATGTATGATAAAGTAAAAAAAAAACTTAATAAGGAATTCGAGGGTCGGAACACACATGCTATAATCTAGCGCATTATGGACACGCATGAGGAATCTGAGGGAGTAAGTGCAACCCACATCCAAATAACACCATGGAGTTATGGAAGTAAACATAATTGATAAAAATATAAGTCAAAATAGAATCAAATACTCATAGTTTCTCAATCGAGTTTTTTAAACCTCAGATACGCTCTTCGACTTCCTTGGACTCCTGAATCTGACCCGTCTAGCACCCTGATCCCTAAACTATTATCCCCTAAGTCCCTAAAGTCCAATTTTATGAGTTTAAGTTGGTTACAAGTGTTTAAATTTATATTAAGTTGGCAATCACCAAAAACATCCCTTAATTTTAGTTTTTATCAGTCAATAGCGTGCTAGCGGGTCTACTTAGCGCACTAGGTGTGATTAGCATGCAAGGGATTCTATCTAGCGCACAACCCAAACTGGATAGCCCACTAGCGAGTTTGGTTAGCGTGTTATCTACTATGGGTTACATAATTCTCGATTCAAGAATTCTATCCCTAACACCCCAATTAACTAAACTAATCCTGTAAACTCATTCCCCACTAAATGGGGACTCTACAACATCATTCATAACGATAAAAACAACTGTAATTCGATCAAAATCCTCAAACTCATGCATTCACTAATTTTTCCCAATTTTCACCAAAGCCCATTTTCCATTAAAATTAGTTTATAATTCTTAATTGAAATGCTAATTATACTTGTAACTAATAAAAAACCAATGACCTATTCCTCAATTCTGATTGACATCAAAACACAACAAATTGAGCTTATTAGCATGTGTATGAGGTAGAGAAGATGATTACCTTGTGTTTGATTGTTAGGGCATGTATTTTCTGTCAATCTACAAACATTGTTTATCTTATAATTTTAGTTAATAAAATAGAAGTTTTCATTTGTTGTTTTATTATAAGTGATTGCATGTTTACCTTATAGTAAGATTCATGTGTATTTGTTGAAATATCTTAAATGTCCCTGGTCGATCATTATACTTGGAACTATAATGAATTAATACTAGTGTGAATCTTGATTGATGGTCATGTGTATTGGGGCATGTGCCCTAGGCGAATTCTATAAACGTTGTTTAACTATTATAAGTAGATGCATGTTTCTTTTATAATAGTATCAATGGATAATTATTATATTATTCTAAATGTCCCTAGTCAATTATTATTGTGGGAACAATAATAAATTAAGTCTAACATGAGTCTTAATTGATAGTCATGCAATGATTATGCGTATATGGATATAGATCAAGATAATGGGTATCTGTTAGGAATAGATGTTGGACCGACCCGTTATGAGAACACTACATGGTCAATGTCATAAGTGATTCTCATGAGAGTTATATCATTTAGTCTTTTGACTTGAGATCACCAGAGACTCCAACATTAGGAGCACAATGATTTGATACAATCAAACGTTGTCTTTAACTGGATGATTATAAAGATTGTGATTGGTCATTGTTCAACCAATGTGTGGATGTTGTGTGATTAAGATGGGATTTCTCTCTTTTTTAGAGAGAGATATCTATTGGGCCCCTCGATATGTTAGACTGATAAATGACCAAGTCTAATGAATTGATTAGATAAATGTCACTTGACAATTTTAGTCTACTTGGATATCGAGATTAATAGATTGAACTATAAGGGTGACATTCCATGTCTTATGTTCAATTAAAAGATATCGCGTGATAAAGGGATATGATATACATTATCTATTAGGTTGTATTGATTTATTGAACTTCATGCTACTTGGGTAGTCATAATGCCTTGCTAGAGACCATTTATGACTTGTATACGAAAATTGCTTTGGTTCACTGCTAACGTTGTATGAACCTATTGGGTTGCCCACAAAGAACGGATTTGTGCGATTTAATATTGTCTGGGTTAATGAATTTTATTTGATAAAATTCATTTTGAAGATTCTCATTAAATGTTCTAGTTTGACAAGGATTCAAGATTCTCATACATTTCTAGTGTGACTATAAATTTTATCTTTTAGTAAATCCTACTTTTGAATAGGACTCTAATTGGAATTATAGTATGAATTTAATTCTTATTTGATTTTTAGATATAATACAACTCTTATTGGATTAGTAATTGTAGATTCTCTATTACTCTATCATTTTTAGAGTTTGACTTTATCTAAGACTCTATTTGGAGTGTGACTAGGAGATGGAGTTCTTTTACAACTAGACCAAATGTACTATAAACAAGAAATTAGGGTTACAATTGTTGAAGGGAATTACCGAGATAGATTTTTCCTATAGAATCTTTGTAAGAATCATTTTCTTAAGATTTCTTGGGGCTAGCAAAAATAAGTATTTTTGATCATCCGTTCGTATGTGGATTTTTTATAGAGGGCGTTCGTCTCTGGCAGCGTCTTGAAGGAATCAATCAACACCAAACAAAGCAGACATGAAGTTGTTCTTGTTAAGGTATGATTCTCTCTTGATACATCAATTTAATGGAATAAATAGGATCTTCGTTCGGGGATGTTTGAAAAAGTTTTGAAAACTTCCGCTGCACATGATCCCCAAAACCCAACAGTGGTATCAAAGCCAAGGATGTTGGAATTCCATTAAATATGATGTCAAGATCTAACTTTCACATTGAGATAAGTTGAGAAATCTTCATGGTGGATTTTTTTAATTTTATTTTCAAAAGCCAAGCTGTCCATTCTATGTCATAATACGTGATTAACTATTGGTCTTAATTATTGCAAAAATAATGTGTCGAATTTAGTATTATATGTCTAATATGATTAGAGGAGATCTAATTGGAATAATAATAAATTGATTTTGGCTAATTTGTACGTTTCATGAGGCAATAGCTTTAGTTGGATTATAAGTTGGGTTACTTTAATTGGATTAAAAATAAAATAAAGAGCTTTGGCCAAGATGGGATTCGATCCTTGGTTACTCAACTCGTTGAAATGCATTGACAATCCTAGCAAGCAAATCAACTTGTAATAGGATTACAAATCAATATTAAAGTACAAATCGAATTTTCATAGTATTACAAAATATAATAAAAGGACTTTTAATGAGAGTAAGATTCAATCCTATTGCATCAGACCTCCTGTTGAAGAGCTTTAACCACCCCTACTAGCAAGCCAAACTTGTATTATTTGTAACAGGATTACAAAATGAAGACTTATATTGTTTGTAACGAGATTACAAAATAAAGGCTTACATTATTTTTAATTGGATTACAAAATAAAAGGAGAATTTTTAGGCTTATAGTATCCCTAGACCTCAAACATGTTGGAGTGGCTTAGCCATCTAGGTTATCCATTCCAAGTTGTAATAAGATTACAACTTTGTTTATATTACTTGAAAGATGTTTTAATCGATTAATTACCAATTAATTAGGTGGAGTTATTGTTCATCAATTGTATCGAATTAATTTAATTAGAAGGTATTTTAATTGAATTAATATCAATTTAATTAGTGGGACTATATTTAATATTAATTAGAATATTTAATTAAAAGGAGTTTTAATTAAATAGAGTTCGATAAAAACTATAGGGAGATATATTTAATTAATGAGATTAATGAAACTATAATCTTTGAGGCACTTGGCAAAATTTTAAAGTATTTAATTTTCTTGATTTGTTTTATGATGCCTCGTTGATATATGAAGATGTTTATTCTTGTTTTATTAAATAGATGTAGAATTAATCATTGTAAAACACTACGTGGATCATAAAACTTGATAAAAACTCTCTCGATTAGAATTTTAAGTTAATGCCACCCATTTTTAAAAACTTGTCAAGGCCTCGATCAAAGCCTTTGTAGGGTATATTGTATTATCTTGGTGAAACAAACTGGGTAATGGTTAACTGGATGTTTCAAATTGGTTTGACTTAATAAAGCTATCTAAATGGTTTTGGGCTTTAGGCATAAATGAGACATAACATGTTAGGACATATGATGTCTAGGTCTCATAAAGAACCTAGGAGTTGCATATGATGCAATTAGTAATTTTTACCTACTTAAATAACTTGATTTTGCATGTCATGCCTTAGCTACCTCAAAATTAAGTGAAATATGGATCTTAGACCACTAAATTAATATTTACGAGGGTTATTGATTTAGTGGGAGTTTAATTACTCACTAAAAGTTATTCTGCATAATTTTCTAAGTATAGATGTTAAACTCCAACTAACACTAATTCATAGCAACTGCGATCAATCTTTGAGAAGGATAAAATAATTTCTAAGACTAATTTCCCTATTTTGATTTGAAAATTGATAAATGTTATCAACCATATAAATAAGGATGTATATTATAGATTAATGGTTCCTTCTAAACTACCATCTATTAGTACAAGGATTATATATCATGTTAGCAAATATAAAACCAGACTTTACGAAAGATTCGGGCCGTGAAAACTAATGACATGACAGTGACACTGAAGGAAATGTTCCATTAGTAAGTCACACGGGAAGGGCATAAGATTGTAAAATTCTTAGATTCTCGTAAAATGGTTTAGAACCTATTAATATGTCTTTATATTTGGAACAAGAAAGAACTATATTAATTATCTCAAAAGGCATGAATCTTCCTATGCCAAAAGTTGGCAGTAGATTTGATCTATAATTTATCAAAATAGTTTTAAACTACATAATTTGAAAGACATGGAGAACACTATTTACAGTTGCATATGATGTTTAAAACTGTAAGACAAAATATCGAAAACAAAAGGCCTTAGATATATATTTGATGGTTCATAACAAAAAGGAACTAAATATAGAAATGATAAAGTGAAGGTAAAGGCTACCAAAGATGTTTATGTGTCGGACACATAAATCTTAGTTGTGAGCCTAAACTTTTGCCTAGTTCTAAAGAAAAGCCTTAAAGGACAAATTTTGTTATTAAAAGAATGAAATTGTTTATTTTATAATGAATTACCAATCCTATAAGGAAGACATAATTTTGAATTGTTATGAGCATTTCAAAATGAGTATAAAAATAAATTAATTGGCAAAAGAGTGATCGAGTTGAAAAAATAAAATCTTTCCTATTTCCATTCCATCATTCCACTCCCACTATTAATATTCTTTGATGAGATGAAAGTGGATAATATATGAGCTAAAAGTTTAAATGACCATATTTGAATTTGTGGGATTGTCATGCAATTAACTCCACTATGAACGTTATTTGAGAAATGATGTTTTAAGAGGAGAAGCCAAACTATATAGGATATAACTTGATTTATGATGTGTCACACAGACTCTCCTATGATGTCTTGTAGAGGCTATACTTTGGAAACCAAGGGACTTGCACTGAACCTTATTTTCATTAAAGTGGTTGATAAAACTCCATATATGATATGGAATAAAAAGGCCTAGTTTGTCTTTTATTAAGATTTGAGGTGACAAGATTTGTGTAAGAAGTTAAGTCACATAAAGTACGATGCCTAAATCTTTTGTGTCTAATTGAGGTTGAACACTATGATACTATTTTATACAATTGAGAAAAAATTATTTGTTGCTAAAAAATAATGTCTTTCTAAGTAAAGTGTTTATTTTAAAGACACTATTAGGAATAAAGTAAATCTTGAAATGTTCAAGTGCCATAAATGAGGACCGAAACACTTTAGGAAGATCAAAAAAAGTTTTGAACTAGTTGAGTATACACAAGTAACATATATCTCTTAAAAATCTTGAATAATTAGAAATTGGCTAGAGAAACTTCGAATTTCTTATTATTGATAGTTGTGATGTATTTTTGATACTGGATCAAAATGAATCACTACTTATCAAGAGACATATCTTGTCTAGATTGGAAGAAACTAAGTGTTATTAACTCTAAATTTTAATTCATGTATGTTAACCAAGTTTAGAACTTGAATTATTTACCTGAAGATGGTATGACCATTGGATGTAAATGAGTTAAAGTCACATGAAAAAGAAAAGATGCATACTTAAAAGCACGGCTTATCGAAAATTCCAATCTACATCAAGGTGTTGATTATGATAAGATTTTCACTGGTAGCTAAACTGAAGTTATAGAATTCTATTGTCATTAATTCATAGTTTGACTATAAGATATGACAAAAGGATGTCAGAAATAGCATTGTTTTATGCTCCTTAAAGATGTGTATGATACAACTTAAGGGTTTTTTGATTATTTTGAGAATTTGAGAAGGTATGCTAGCTTAAAGGATCAATTTATAGATTATAGTAAGCTTATCAGAGTCATAATCCTTTTCTTGATGAAATAATTAATGAATTACATTCATTGAATCGAAGATAAACCTTGTATATACATAAAGGTTAGTGGGAGCGTAATTATCTTTTTGAATCTATATGTTAATGATATATTATTCATTGGAAATGACGTCTTAACCCTGCAGAATGTCAAGTCTTGGTTAAGAAAAGTTTCTCAATGAGATTCTTAGCCAATTAGGCCTATATCCTTGTGATATAGATCTATAGTGATAGATCTAAGAGGCTAATTGCTTTAAATAAAAGTGCTTATATAGACAAATAACTAAAAGGTTTTAGTGTATGAGATTCTTAAAAGAATTCGTACTTATGTCTTATAACATAAGTCTTTGCAAGGCTCAATGTCATAATACAAATGATGAGCGGGACAATGTGAATAAGATTTCATACGCATAAGCTATGAGAATCATCGCATATGTTATACTTTGCACTCAACATGATATGTCATACGCTTTGGGCAAAACATACATACATTTCATAGATTCCAGTGAAGGTCACTAGATATTTATTAATAACATTCTCAAGTACTTCAGAAGCATTTGAGAGATGTTATTAGATTTGTATAAGTTTGAAAGATATGAGTCTTGTAAATGGTTACATGATACAAACTTTCAAATTAATATAAAAGATTAATGATCGCAATATGAATATGTGTTAACTTCGTAGGAATGAGTTGGAAATGTTCTAAAATCACTCTAACAAGTCCTATAACATAAACTGAGTTTTTAGCAACATTTGATGCAGCCAAAGAAAATGTTTAGATCATAAGGTTCATGATTGAATAAGGCGTGGTTCCAAGTGTTGGAAATAATATTGGCTTTTATAGTAAAACCAATGAAAAATTTAGGTTATGGAACCTAAATCACACTATAGATCTAAACAATCACTTGATCATTTTTGTCTTATATACTTTAGATCTAAACAATCACTTGAGCGTTTTTATCTTATAAAAGAGAGAACGTAAAGATTTGCAGAACATCAATAACAAACAATATATCAGATACATAAACAAAATTCTTCCACTAAGAATGCATTAAGGTTACTCAATATTGGATAAGTGTAGGATTTGACCTAGTGCAAGTGGAAGATGTTGGGGTATGTGCCCTAAGCCAATTCTGTAAACGTTGTTTAACTATTATAAGTAGATGCATGTTTATTTTATAATAGTATCTGTAGATAATTATTGTATTATCCTAAATGTCCCTAGTCAATTATTATTATGGGAACAGTAATAAATTAAGACTAGTATGAGTCTTGATTGATAACCATGGGATGATTATGCGTATACGGATACAGATCAAGAGAATGAGTATCTGTTGGGAACAGATGCTAGACTGACCCGCTATGAGAACACTACATGGTTAATGTCATAAGTTATTCTCATTAGATTTATATCATTTAGTCATTTGACTTTATATTACTAGAGATTCAAACATCAGAAGCACAATGATTTGATATAATCAAACATTACCTTCAATCGGATGCTTATAAAGATTGTGATTGGTCATTGTTTGACTAATGTGTCGATGTTGTGTGATCCAGATGGGATTTCTCTATCTTTAAGAGAGAGATATCTACTGGGCCCCTTGATATGTTAGACTGATAAATGAACATGTCTAGTGAATTGATTGGATCAATGTCACTTGACAATTTCAGTCTACTCAGAGATCGAGACCAATAGATTGAACTATTAGGGTGACGTTCCATGTCTTATGCTCAATTAAAAGATATCGCGTGACAAAGAGATATGATATACACTATCTATTAGGTTGTATCGATTTATTGATCTTCATGCTACTTGGGTAGTCATAATGCCTTACTAGAGACTGCTTACGACTTGTATGCCAAAATGGTTTTGATTCACTGCCAATGTTGTATAAACCTATCGGGTCGCACACAAAGAACATATTTGCGCGATTTAATATTTTCTGGGTTAATGAATTTTATTTGATAAAATTTATTTTGAAGTTTCTCATTAAATTTCCTAGTTTGACTAGGATTCAAGATTCTCATATATTTCTAGCGTGACTAGAAACTTTGTCTCTTAATAAATCCTATTTTTGAATGGGACTCTAATTGGAAATATAGTATGACTTTAATTCTTATTTGAGTTTTAGATAAAATACAACTCTTATTGGATTAGTAATTGTAGATTCTCTATGACTCTATCCTTTTTAGAGTTGGACTTTATCTAGAACTTTATTTGGAGTGTGACTAGGAGATGAAGTTCTTTTACAACTCAACCTAGTGTACTATAAATAAGAATTAAGGTTACATTTGTTGAAGGGAATTCCTGAAATAGATTTTTACTAAAGAATTTTTGTGAGAATTCTTTGTCCAAGGATTTTTTGGGGCTAGCACTCCGGATTGTAATCGTCCGTTCGTATGTAGATTTTTGATAGAGGACGCTCATCTTTGGCAACGTCTTGAAGGAATTGATCATCACTAAACAAGGCAGACATGGAGTTGTTCTTGTTAAGGTATGATTCTCTCTCAATACATCAATTTATTGTAATAAATAAGATCTTCATTTGGGTTTGTTCAAAAAGGTTTTGAAAACTTTCACTACGCATGATCCCCGAAACCCAACAGTGATGATCATGCATATAGGGATATGAATTGAGATCATGAGTACTTGTTAGGGAACAACGTATTGGATCGACCCGCTATGAGAACACTATATAGATTAAGTCATAGGTGTTAATCATGATATGTATATCATTTAGTTATTTGACTTGAGATTACCATATACTTCAATACTAGGAGCATGGTAATTTTACATAATCAAACGTTATCTTTAACCAGATGATTATAAAGATAGTGATTGGTTTCCATGTGAGTAATATATGAAGGTATGTAATTAACATAAAGTTTTTCAATCTTATATAGATAGAGATATCAATGGATCCCTTGATATAATAGACTAATAATTGCCAAGTCCATGTGAATTGATATGATTAATGTTACTTAGATTTTTTCAGTTTACCTAAAGATCGAGACTAGTATGATTAAACATTAAGGGTGACTTTCCATGCCTTATGTTTATTAAAGGATATCGCACGACAAAATGATATGATGTATGTTATTCAATAGGGTGTATCGATTTTGGTATTTATGCTACTTGGGTATTCATAATGCTTTGCTAAATACTGCTATGACTTGTGGACCAAAGTAGTTTTGGTTCATTGCCAATGTCATACGAACCTATTAGGCTGCACACAAAGAATGGCTTTGCGCAATTTCAATTGGTCCAGAGTAATGAATTTTATATGATAAAATTCATTACATAAAAGCCATTATAATTTGTTATATGATAATTTATTAATATGGGCGTATGTGTAATTTGCTTAAACTGCCAAAATACAATAGTTGTATTACGAATAAGATTTTAAGTGAGGGCTTATCTACACATATAAATAAAGGGTAAAACCTTAAACGAAAAGAGATTTTCATTTTCGTAAATTTCAAGTTCTTTGGATTTTGGGATAGAAAGCAAAACGTTTTCAATCTCTCTTGGGGCTAGCACTCCAAATTGTTGTCACCATTTTTGTATGGATTTTCGATAGATGACACGCACTTGAACATATTAGAGATCGAACAATCACAAAAGAAAATGACGGATTAAGGTATAGTTTAATTTTTAGATCTAGTTTAACGAAACCTATTTTGATCCTATTGGGGTTTTTCAAAACTTGTTTTGAATTTCTCATTGCGTATGAACGCCATAAAATCCAACGGTGATATCAGAGCGTTAGGCTCGGATTAATTAGACGTTTGCATGTTTTTTCTTATGTATATATGTTATATGAGTGAAAACATAATCTTGATTAATGTATATATATAATATACATATAGGTAATGTGATAATTGTTATCAAGAATTAGTTTTAAAGCATGTTGTTAATTCATATATATTGATACATACGCATGATTTGATTCCATGATAGAATTCATGTTTAGAATATTTTGATTAACATATATTTTTAATATTGAACAACGCAAATTTTGTATGTTCATGAAAGAATTCACGTTTATGTTAATTTGATTTTGGTGTTAAATACATATTTAGTTTTTGTTCAATAATTATGTATGTCTCCATGATAGAAATGATGATTAGGTTAATATGATTAATTTAATATGATTCTGGTGTTGAATGCATGATTAATATTTCGAAATTGATTTTGATTATATATCTCATTGTGGTTATATTTAGTATATTCATATTATATAGGAGATAAACTTGTAATCGGATAAAAATTACAAATTCTATACAATAGGTGAGATACATAACAAATTCTAATTGGATAAGGATTTAAATTATCTTAAATTCTAATTAGATTAGAAAAAGATATTAAGTTAAAGGTGGGCTTGAGTTAATTTAAAATGTTTAATTAATATTTTTTGGAATTAAAATAAGGGGCAGTTTTGGTCAATTGGATTGACTAAAATAATGGAAAATTTTAAGCGAATTCCAATTTTTGGAATTGAAATTCGTTGTCTGAAAAAAAAGGGGCGCTTCCCCCGTGCCACTGCTCGCTGATCAGCCGATGGGACTGCCATTAACTATTCGTAGCACAAGGAAATTCGTATAGTAGTCAATATTAGTAAAATTTCCTAGCTTGTTTAGTGATTGTTCATGGATTGTAATATATGATATTTATATTGTTTAATTATGATCACCAAAACAAATAAAAGTCCCTCTTCCAAATTTTAAGTTAAGTGTCATCCATTCTCAAACACTTGTCAAGACTTCGATCACATTAATATGAGTTTGCCTCCGCAGAGTGTGTTGTGGTATCTTGGTGAGGCAAGTTTAGTAACATATACTCTATTATTTGAAATTGTTAGACTTGATAAAGCTATGAAAGGGGGTTTGGGCTTTAGGCACTAGATGAGATATAACATATTAAGACATAAGATGACATAATCTCATAAAAATAATAAAAGTTACATATAATGTAATTGGTAATTGGTACCTACCTAAATAACCTAATTCAAAGTGTCGTGCCTTAACCATATTGGAATTAGGTGAAACATAGATTTTAGTCCCTTAAATTAATATAACATTTTTAAGGAAGGTTGTTAATTTACTGGGAGTCTATTCCTTGATACTAAAATAAAATTTTGCATAATCTTTGTTATAGATCTATGATTTCTTTAAATCACACTAATACCTTGTCACTGCGACCCATCCTTGAGAAGGATAAGTTGTCTGGGATAAACTTTCTTGATTGGTTTAGAAACTTGAGAATTGTTCTTAAGCATGAACGCAAGTTTTATGTCTTGGATAATCCTATTCCTGAGGAACCACTAGCCAATGTTTTGAGAGCTATGAAGGATGCACATATTAAGCATGTCAACGACTCAACTAATATTGCATGCATTATGTTGGCAACCATGGTTCCTGAACTTCAGAAGTACAAGGAACACATGGAAGCTTACGACATGGCTATGATGCTGAAGGAAATGTTCCAACAGTAAGCTAGGTAAGAAAGGCTCGAGATAATAAAAAACCTTCATTCTTGCAAAGTGGTTGAGGGTGCGTTAGTTAGTCCTCATATTTTGAAAATGAAGGGCTATATTGACCATCTTAACACACTTGGATTTACCATAAGCCAGTAGTTGGCTACGGATTTGATCCTGAATTCATTGCCCGATAGTTATTTATAATATGGAGAAGTCTATCTTAGAGTTGCATTTGATGTTTAAAACTATTGAGCAAAATGTTAAGAAATCCATAGCTAATATGTTGATGGTTCATAAAGGAAAGGCTATGAAGAAGAATGCCAAAGACAAGGCTAAAGTTTCCAAGGTTGTTGTGACTACCACAAAGCCAATGGAACAAGTTAAAGCTAAGGTTGCTTCTATTTCACAGTTGTAGAAGAAAAAATGAAAAAAGGAAATTCTCATTTCTACCATGCACCTGGGCATTGATTTAGAAATTGCAAGCTCTATCTTGAAGATCTAAAGAAAAAAAAGTAGTGTGACTACTGCTTCAGGTATTTACGCTATTGAAATTAACTTTTCTACTAGTGATTCTTAGGTATTGGATACTAGATGTGGATCTTAAATTTGTATTAATATGCAAGGTCTCACCAAAAGTAGAAAGCTAAAGAAAGGAGAAGTCATCCTACGAGTTGGAAATGGAGCAAAGGTTGTTGCATTGGTTGTAGGATGTTATAAGTTAATTTTACCTAGTTGACTTATTTTAGTTTTAAATAATTATTATTATGTCCTTGCCTTGAGCAGAAACATCATTTCAGTTTCATGTTTGGATTTGGATGATTTTAATTTCATTATTATGAATAGTAAACGCTCAATTTCTCATAAATACATTTTCTATGTAAATGCTAATTTGTGTGATGGGCTTTATATTCTAAACATGAAAAGGTCCACATACACTCCTATTCTTAACGTGAATATAAAGAAGTTCAAGTCAAATGATTTGAGTTAAACCTACCTTTGGCATTGTCATCTTGGCCACATAAATGAGAAACACATATCCAAAATCCATAAAGGTGGACTTTCAGATTCATTTGATTTTGAGTTATATGAAATATGTGTATCTTGTTTAGTAGGCAAGATGACAAAGAGTCCCTTTATTGGACACAGTGAAAAGGCATGTGATTTATTAGGTTTAATACATACTAACGCATACGGTCCTATAAACACAATGACTAGAGGTGGTTATCAAAACTTCATTACATTTACTAATGATTTTAGTAGATATGGTTACGTGTATCTCATGAAACATAAAGGTGAATCTCTTACGATATTTTGAACATTTCAAAATGAAGTGCAAAATCAACTTTGTAAAACTATTAAAGTACTTCAATTAGATCGAGGTGGTGAATATTTGAGCCAAGAGTATGATGATAATCTTAGAAACTGTGAGATTGTTTCACGGTCGACTCCCCAATAACCCCATAATGGAATGGTGTTTCTGAGAGGAGAATCGAACTTTTTTAGATATGGTTCGATCTATGCTGGGCATTGCAGATCTTCAAGTTTTTTTCGGGGTTATGCCTTAGAAACTGATGCGTTTACACTAAATCATGTTCCTTTTATAGTGGTTGATAAAACACCACAAGATATGTGGTTTGGAAAAAGACAAAGTTTGTATTTTCTTAAGATTTATGGCTTTGAGGTTTTTGTACAACGGTAAATCTCAGAAAAGTTATCAGCTAAATTAACCAAGTGTGTATGTGTTGGTTATCTTAAAGAAACTAGAGGATACTACTTTCATAATCCCACTTAGAACAAAGAGTTTATGGCTCGGAATGGTGTCTTTATGGAAAAAGAGTTTATTTCAAAATACAACAATGTGAATAAAGTAAGTTTTGACAAAGTTTAAGAACCACAAATAAACATTCAACCACCAGTGAGAGATCAACAAAGTCTTGAACTAGTTGAACCTCCACAGGTATCATAAGGTCCACATAGGTCTGATAGGGTAAGACATCAGCTTGAGAGATTTGGGTTTCTTATTACTGATAGTAGTGAGGTGTTGCTTATAGATCAAAATGAACCTACTACTTATCAAGAGGCCATGACTAGCCCTGAGGCAGATAAATGGCTTAGTGCCATGAATTCTGAGATGCAATCTATATATGATAACCAAGTTTGGAACCTGGTTGATTTACCCGAATGTTGTAAGATCATTAGATGTAAATGGGTTTCAAGAAAAAAATTGACGTGGATGTCAATGTGCATACTTATAAAGCACAGCTAGTAGCAAAAGGTTTCAAACACACCTCAAGGTGTTGAATATGATGGGACTTTTTCTCCTATACCCATGCTTAAATCCATTAGAATTCTAATTGGCATAGCCGCATAATATGACTATAAGATATGACAAATGGATTTCAAAACAACTTTCCTAAATGAAAAATTACTTGATGACGTGTATATGATACAACCTGAAGGGTTTATTCATCCTGAGAATTCTAGGAAGGTGTGCAAGCTTTAAAGATCTATTTACGGATTAAAGCAAGCTTCTCAGAGTTGTAATCTTTGTTTTAATAAAGAATTAAGGAATTTGGTTTCATTAAAAATGAAGATGAGCTTTGTGTATACGAGAAGGTAGTGGGATTGCAGTTGTTTTTCTAGTACTATATGTTGATGATATATTACTCATTGGAAATGACATCCCAACCTTGCAAAGTGTCAAGTTTTGGTTAGGGAAGTGTTTCTCAATGAGGGACTTACGAGATGCAGCCTACATCCTTTGGATTAATATCTATAGGGATAGATGTAAAAGGCTTATCGGTCTAAGTCGGAGTGCTTACGTAGATAAGGTACTGAAAAGGTTCAGTATGCAAGGCTCTAAAGAGGGTCGTTGCCAATTCCTAACGGTATAAGTCTCAGTAAGACTTAATTTCCAAAGACTAATGATGAGTGTGGATGCATGAATATGATTCCATATGCATCAGCTATTAGATTTATCATGTATGCCACGTTATGTACTCGACCTGATGTATCATATGCTTTAAGCGCAACAAGCATATATTAATCTGATACTGGTGAGAGTAACTGGATAGCAGTAAAAGACATTATTCAGTACTTGAGAAGGACAAAAGAAGTGTTCTTGGTCTATGGAAGTTTGGAAGACGAGCTTGTTGTAAATGGTTATATAAATACAAGTTGTTAAATTAATACAAATGACTTTAGATTGCAGTCTAGATAGTTGTTTACTTTGAATAGACGCGCAATGAGCTGGAAAAGTTCAATGCAAGAAACTATGACAAATTCTACAACATAAACTGAGTATATTGCAGTGTCCGATGCAGCTAAGGAGGCAGTTTGGATAAAAAAGTTCATCTCTGAACTTGGTGTGGTTCCTAGTATAGCTAACCCTATTCGCTTGTATTGTGAGAACAACGGGGCGATAACACAGGCTAAGGAACCAAGATCACACCACCGATTGAAACTTATACTTAGACATTTTCATCTCATTCAAGAAATCATTCAAAGGGAGACATGAAGATTCAAAGAGTTCCTATAGAAGACAATGTTGTAGATCCTTTAACGAAGACTCTTCCATGAGCAAAACATGATGGTCATATTAGGTCATTGGGTATTAGATACACGAATGATTAGCCCTAGTAGAAGTGGGAGATGTTGGGGCATGTGCCTTAAGTCAATCCACACATATTTTTTGTCTTATAATTTTAGTTAATAAAATTAGGTTTTCATTTACTGTTTTATTATAAGTGATTACAAGTTTACCTTATAGTAAAATCCATGGGTATTTGATGAAATATTTTAAATGTCCCTAGTCGATCATTATACTAGGAACTATAATGAATTAAAGCTAGTGTGAGTCTTGATTGATGGTCATGTGATGATCATGAGTATAGGGACACAAATCAAGATCATGAGTAATTGTTAGGTAACAAGGTATTGGATCGACACGCTATGAGAACACCACATGGATTAAGTAATAAGTGTTACTCATGATTGGTATATCATTTAGTCCTTCGACTTGAGATTACCATAGACTTCAATATTAGGAGCATGGTAATTTGACATAATCAAACGTTGTCTTTAACCAGATGATTATAAAGATTGTGATTGTTTACCATGTGAATAATATGTGAAGGTGTGTAATTAAGATAAAATTTGTCACTTTCGTATAGAGAGATATCAGTGGATCACTCGATATGATAGACTGATAATGACCAAGTCTATGTGAATTGATATGATCAATGTCGCTTGGATGTTTTCAGTTTACCTAAGAATTAAGAATAATATGATTGAACATCAAGGGAGAGTTTTCATGCCTTTTGTTTTGTCAAAGGATATCGCACGACAAAAGAATATGATATATGTTATTAATTAGGTTATATCGATTTTAATATTCATGCTACTTGGGTAGTTATAATGCCTTACTAGAGATCGTTTATGACTTGTGTACTAAAATAGCTTCGGTTCATTATCAACATCAAATGAACCTATTGGGCCACACACAAAGAATGACTTTGCGTAATTTCAATTGGTCATGAGTAATAAATTTTATATGATAAAACTCATGACATAAAAGCTTTTACGATTTGTTGTATGATATCTTATTAATAAGGGCTTAGTGTAATTAGCTTAAACTTCATAAATACAATAGTTGTATTACAAATATGATTTTAAGTGAGGGTTTATATACACATAAATAAAGCGTGAAACCGTGAAATGAAAAGATATATTCATTTTTGCAAATTTTGAGTTCTTTAGATTTTGGGAGAGAAAGAAAAATGTTTTCAATCTCACTTGGGACTAGTACTCCAAATTGTTGTCACCACTCATGTATTGATTTCCGATAGAGGATGCATGCTTGAACGTCTTAGAGATTGAACAATCACAGAAGAAAATCACGGATTAAGGTATGATTTACTTTTTAGATCTAGTTTAATGGAACCCAATTTCGATCCTGTTGGGGTTTTTAAATTCTTTTTTGAATTTTTTCCTGAGTATGAACCCTAAAAAAACCCAACATTGATCTCACTATTTGAACTTCAAATGGTGAATTCCAACTCTAAGATCAACCTCTTCTCCTTTAGTTTTCCAGATATGCATATATTCGTTGTTGGTTTGAACAAAAATCTCACTAACTTGATATTTATATGTTTGTTATAATCTAATGTGTTATGCGTATCTCAAAGACAATCTTATTATCCCAAATCAAGTTGTCCACACCTTGTTGACACAAATTTATTACTCCATCTATCCTAGTTTTACTTAACTAGGATCATCTACATACTTATATAAAGTCCACATTCAATTAACATAACTATAGGCCTTATATCATTTGATATATTTAAGCTACCTTAGACCCATTCAATCATATGGTTTATGTTTTTTATGCACCAAAATTGACAAATTTGTGGTCCAACTAAGCCTCGACTACCTGGCACCCGGTGCCCGTATTCTAGTATGTATCTCAAGGCTCACCAAAGCCTATTGTTCCAATTAGATTGATTTGGTTTATGGTTATATTACCCATTTTACTTTATCAATTAGTCATGTTAACATGAATTAGTCGAGTTTTCTAGTGTTTTTGTAGTTCGCCTACCCGATACCCATGTTGACACGTATTATGGAGCAAATACCCGTCATAAAATCATGCTCAATATAACCATACAATACAAACATGTGATGTATTATCGAATAAATCCATAAATATGCATCACAAATAAGCAATCAACAAACAAATACATAGTGTACCTAGCATGAAGTGTATTTTAGCCTACCTGCGCCGTCCACGTAGATATGAGCTAGCGGCCTGATCTAAAACTTTAAAATAAATAACAATGTAAATAAAATGGGTTGTTACACACCACCATGTCGCCAGACACATCACTAAGATGGCAAGTCATTGTGCGCTTATCGATAACGCCCCTCGAGCTTATCCACTATCTAAAACTCCAGCTAGCCTAACTTAATGATTTTCAAGTTATTAAGTCATTTAGAAAAAAATTACAAGTTAGATGTTTACTACAACTTCATTAGTTAATATCAGCTGGTTAATTTAAGTGGAAGTCTAAAAACATACATACAATAAATTTAGAAGATTTATGCATCAACAAACAACTATGGTATGGAAACCTAGCAAAGATACCATGCATATCATGTAAGTAGCAACAAGATATACGAAAGAAGTTAATATGCATGTATTAGGTACATAATTCTTCCCCAAAACCCATAAAATAGTAAATAAATATATATAACCACCTACAAAAAACTTGGCGAGGTCATGCTGCCTTAGAGATAGTCGCCTAGTACCTCATTTCCTCGGCTCGACTGCGGATCTGGAATTTGCAAACATTGTTATTGCCACATTGAAAAAATAATGAGGAAAACTCCAATAAGTAAAAGCCAGAGAATTTCTGCAAATATTCAAGAGATTCAATAGAGCGGCTATGATTCATGCTAATAATTTAAAGGATAGGATAAAAGTAAATTGCATGAAGATAAGTAACAACTGGAATAAAGAACATGAGTGTGGGGTCACATCGCGTCGAATCGGGGGAGGAAATTGCTTAATAGAGTGGGCCTTACTGACGATTGACTTACACCAACTCTATACGATCGAATGAGAGTTATTCGGCAGCCGGTAGTCAAACTACCGTCCAATTCCTCTCTGGAAGGGTAGATGATGAGAGTAAACTCATCGTCAATCCTTTCGAACCGTACACCACATTTGCAGGAGTGACCTTGACCGCGGTTGCGAACATATGCACATACCCAAGCAAACCCTGAGGTAGCGATCCCTGAGTGCGAGGATATGCCATGACCGACCCCATCGATGAGCAACATAATACTCATGAGAAGAGAGTACACATGGATGGAAATAATAGCATAATCATCAATTGGAAATAAATAATGATATATATGAATGCAAGCCAAAACTCTAATGATTTTACAAACCTTAAGTGATCGCAAATAACACTATAAAAATGTCCTGCTCAAAGCTCAAAGTGCACACCCGACACTCGACTGTAGTCTCCTGAGCCTTTAGTGTCCAAATATGCCATTTTAAATATTTTACAGTTAAATTAATTAAGTTTATAGCGTGAGACTAAAAATAAATATTTTTATTCCAATAATTTAATGGCAGAGCACATTACGAGTTATACACCTTGTGCCGAACATCCAAAATATTCTCAAAACTGAATTTCCTACTTTTTCCAATTTTTTATATTTTTCTCATTTTTCCATGATTTTTATCTATTTTTTCTTATTTTTTTGTAATTTATTGTATTTTATTCATTTTTAAAAAAATTTAATATTAAAATATGGGGTTGGGTCCACCTAAACCAGGCTCAGTTCGGCCCAATCGGGCCGGGCCCAAGCCAACTCGGCCCGACGTGCATGTTAAGTCACCCTACCCTAGAGACGAATTCTTCACCTTTTGAAGAAACAAGTTTTTCTTTGGAAGTCCTGAGACTTCTAAAGTTTTTACTTTTTCTTTTTTATCTTAACAAATAAACAACAACAACAACTAAAGAATAACAACTAATCATCAACAACAACAATTTATTCACTAATCTTAAAAATGGTTGCTTTTTTAGGAAAAAGTCAAGAACACCAACAAAAACTCAAAAATTAGTATGTTAATTTAATCAGTGGTGCCCTTACAAAATTTGAGTATAATAAATTCATAGAAATCTCATTTTTAGGCAAAAACCTTAAATTTTGATGCATTGAAAGCAATAAAGACCAACTAAAAAGGGTTTAAATTTGTTGCGTAGGGTTTAGCTTCCTTTATTATTGCCTTTTCTTAAGTTGAATCATTTCCAAATTGAGATTTTAATCCCACCAATTCCACCAAGATTCTTGCCCTTAATTCTTCTCTTGAGATAAATCTAGGACTTTTTTTGCATGTATTCAGGAACACACTTATTTATATAGTCCATTTTTAAATTCACATCTAGCCCTTCATCTCCTTTCACTTACTTATCTAGATGCACATCAAGGGTTTGGATTTAAAGAGCCCATGCACCTTAATATCCGCTAAATTTCTTAGGAAAATCTTGATGGAGTCATCACAAGGATGATCTAGAGGTCCCAATTGAATGTCTCAACTTAGGTTTTGTTATTATTTTTGTTCATCACAAGGATGTTAGCCTATGTTTTTATAACTTTAGGCACATCAAAATAAATAGTTTAGTTTATAGACGTCACATTTATTTATCTCCATTATCAACTAAGCTACGGTCAAGCTAGTTCAAAACAAAAACGAAAACAAAAACAAAATCATAGATACGAACACTAGATCTTTTAGGCAAAATAGAAATAGAAAAGAAAAACAAATACAAAGGGAGAAAAAATTCGTTTAGGAACATGGAACATAGGAACACTTACGGGAAGTCAATAGAACTAGTAGATACCATGATTAGAAGGAGAGTCAATATTGCTTGCCTCCAAGAGACAAAATGGGTAGGAGAAAAGAGTAGAGAAATAGGAAGCACGGGGTTTAAATTGTGGTACACTTTGGTATAGATAGAAAATGCAATGGAGTAGGAATTGTGGTGGATAATGATTATAAGGACAAGGTCGTAGAGGTTAAAAGAATGGGGGATAGATTGATTCTAGTTAAATTAATTATTGGAGACGAAAAAATTAACATACTTAGCGCATATGCACCACAAGTAGGATTAAGCGAGAGCATCAAACACAAGTTTTGGGATGATATGGATGGATTTATGCGAGAGTATACCATTAGATGAAAAGGTTTTTATTGGAGGAGATTTAAATGGGCATGTCGGGGTAAGTAACGATGGGTTTGAGAGAGTTCATGGAGGTTTTGGTTACGGTAATAGAAATGAAGAAGGAGAATCAATTTTAGAATTTGCTTCAAGACATATGATCTTGTCTTAGCAAATACTAGTTTTAGGAAGAGGGAGTCGCATATAATTACTTTTAGTAGTGGTTATAACAAGAGTCAAATAGATTTTCTTTTAACAAGAAAAATAGATAGAAAACTATGTAGAGGCTGCAAAGTAATACACTGTGAAGCACTTACTACCCAACATAAGTTAGTAGTACTTGATATTAAGCTAACAAAACGGAAAAATATGAATAAAAGAGTTAGCGACCCTAGAATAAAGTGGTGGAACCTAAAACAGAGTAAACAAGTAGAGTTTAGAGAAAAACTACTAAAGGAAAATGTTTGGAATCTTGACTTAGATGCTAATACAATGTGGCTAGAAATGAGTAGTTGCATAAGGAGGGTGGGATCAAACATATTAGGTATATCTAAGGGCTTGGGACCTACAAAGAAGGAAACATGGTGGTGGAACGAGGATGTCCAACGAGCAATTAAGACTAAAAGAGATATGTATAGGAAAATACCTAAGTGTCAAGATGAAGATGCGTACAATCAATATAGAGAAGCTAGAAAACAAGCTAAAAAAGTAGTTAGTCAAGCTAAAACAAATTTCATGGAAGATTTATATACAAAGTTAGGTAATAGAGATGGCGAAAAATATATATATAGGCTAGCCAAATTAAGAGATAAAAAGAAACAAGACCTAAGTCATGTAAGATGTATTAAGGACGAAAATCAAAATGTTTTAACGCGCGAGGAGGATATTAAGGAGAGATGGAGAAGTTACTTCGATAGTTTATTTAATGATGGCCAAGTTGATGCTATAATAGATGAAAACCCACACTAAGAAAGAAATGTAAACTATACACGCAATATTAGAATTGTAGAAGTTAAAGAGGCATTGAAAAGAATGAAAATAGGGAAAGCATGTGGTCCAGATGAAATACCCATAGAGATTTGGAAATGCTTAGGAGAAATCGGATTGACTTGGTTGACAAAGCTTTTCAATAAAATTTTAAAATCAAAACGGATGCCAATGGATTGGAGAAGAAGCACGCTTGTGCCAATCTTCAAAAACAAAGGAGACATTCAAAGTTGCTCAAACTACCGGAATTAAACTTATGAGTCACACTATGAAATTGTGGGAGAGGATAATTGACAATAGGCTAAGGAGAGAAACAACAATATCGAGAGAACCAATTTGGTTTCATGCACAGGAGGTCAACTATGGAAGCGATTTTCCTTGTAAGACGATTGTTAGAAAAATATAGAGAAAAGAAAAAAGATCTTCATATGGTATTCGTAGATTTAGAAAAAGCATATGATAGGGTCCCTAGAGATGTTCTTTGGTGGGTTCTAGAAAGAAAAAGAGTGCACGCTAGATACATAGACACTATTAAAGATATGTACGATGGAGTAGTAACGAGTGTAAAGACATTTGGAGGAGCTACAAAAGAATTTCCCATTACGATAGGACTACATCAAGGATCGGCTTGAAGCCCATATCTATTTACTTTAGTTATGGATGAATTAACTAGACATATTCAAGAGGATATACCATGGTGTATGCTATTTGCGATGATATTGTCTTAGTGGATGAAACTAAAGATGGAGTGAATAGGAAATTAGAACTACGGAGAAATACATTAGAATCTAAAGGCTTTAAGTTGAGTAGGACGAAAATCGAATACATGCATCTTGTGAGTTTGGAAACACTAGACATCGAGATGACGGAGTGGTAAAATTAGGGGAAGTAGAAGTGCCTAGGGTAAACCACTTTAGATACCTAGGTTCAATCATACAAAATGATGGTAACATTGAAAATGATGTCACACATAGAATCCAAGTTGGATGGAAGAAATGGCGGAGTGCAACGGGGGTGATTTGTGATCGACATGTTCCCACTAAGTTAAAAGGAAAATTTTATAGGACCGCAATTAGGCCGCTATGCTCTATGGAAGTGAATGTTGGGCGATAAAGCAACAACAATTACATAAAGTGAATGTAGCGAAATGAGGATGCTTAGGTGGATGTGTGGTAAAACCCGTAAAGATAGAATAAGAAATATAGAAATTCAAAGACAAGTATGAGTAGCACCAATTGATACAAAGATTAGGGAAGGGCGGTTGCGATGGTTTGGTCACCTGCAAAGACGGCCTACAAATGCCCCTACTAGAAAACTTGACTCAATAGAAACTGTAGAAATTCGACGAGGTAGGGGTAGACCAAAGTTAACATGGGATGCATTAATTAAGAGAGATTTGAATGGTTTGCAAAGCTCACCATCAATTGCACTGAATCGAGCACAATGGAAAAGTTTGATCCATGTAGCCGACCCCAGTTAATTTGGGACTGAGGCTATGTTGTTGTTGTTGTTGTATCAA
This sequence comes from Stephania yunnanensis, assembly GCA_039657365.1. Classification (NCBI taxonomy): domain Eukaryota; kingdom Viridiplantae; phylum Streptophyta; class Magnoliopsida; order Ranunculales; family Menispermaceae; genus Stephania; species Stephania yunnanensis. The sequence goes on along the minus strand of CM077586.1, from coordinate 43,274,442 downwards.
CTAAGCTACCGACTACTTGGCTCTCTGGCGCCTCATGCTAATGCACATCTTAAGGCACACTTTAAGCTTTTATTTAATTTAATTTTGTTTAATTTAGTAACTTCGGCATTATTTTGATAAATTATTTAAACCTTAGCATAGGGAAAATTAGTAGTAGCTTTACTAGTTCAATCTAGCTTTCATATGCTAAAGTCCTAACTGTCTTATACCCGTGCTACGCAAACCATGGTATTCCATGCCCTCAATACACATATGCACAAATCGATAATGAAAACTAACAAGTGTGACGCGATTTATAAATAAATAATACATCAAAATAGCATGCATCACAAAAATATAAACTTTATGTCGACTTTGAACATGAAACATCGATCTAGTTTAACAAGTCAACTAGAATTACAAGTCGTTAATCCCTAATTAGAGTATAATCTCGATGAATTAATTTGGGCCGTCACAATCTTCCAAACTAAAAAATTTAAACTTAAGGTATTTGCTAAATCAAATAAGGATGTCGCATAAGTCCTAATGTGACTTACGTAACCAAAGGCTCAACCCTTACTCAACCTTTTAGTACTTATAGTATAGTAGGGAACCCATTAATTGGTCTACTTGACAATTCCTTGAATGACGTCTGACCAATCTTGATTAGGAAGTTGACTGCTAGTATATAAAAATGGACACTCTTCCCTTGTACAAAAAACAATTTAATTATGTGCCCTAGGCATAACCACCAATAATTGTAGTCAAATTGATCATCGACCTTGAGGCACAATGTTGTTATGGGATATAGGTGCGTGTCATGCAATGAAATCTCCTCAACCTACCACTTCTCATTCATAACTTTACCCAACTAATATGTCGATTTCATAACCATAAGGAAAGAAACTCTAACAGCCCTACGCCAAATATACCCTATCATTCGTGAGACTTACAAACTTGTATGTATCTGGAACAAGCACAACTAATATGTCTTAAATTACTTTTGAGTTATAGGCGTTCAGCCCTATCCTACGCCTCATATGATGATATGTCACCAGCCTATTGAGGCCCTAAAAATTTAAGGCTCATATCTCAAATTGATCAAAGTATGTAGGTTTTACCAACTTAAACATTGTGTATCCTATAAATACCATTAGGGTAACTTCATCTCTAGGTGTCGTACTGAGATTCAAATGTTTACTAACTCTCGCTAGCATAAAAACCCTAACTATCATGGATATACATCTAGATATGATAAAATTGTAAATCCCAAATCACTTACTTGAAATATTTAAACTTCTCGCACTATCAATCATAAATCTTGCCTGCAGTAGGCTACCTAATCACCTCACGATCTGGCTCTACCACTACATGAGCCTACTCCTTGATCTGCACTAACGGTACGGGAGTCAGTGTAACTGACACTCTAAACAATTCCCTTTTATAGTGCCTACGCTAATTACACTTGAAACATATCACCTGTCATCTTTGTCCTGAACCCTAGCCCTATCCAGTGTCTATCTCGAGCCCTGCCCCTCTTGGTCATGAGTCAATTGCTGGCCCTATGGTTGTGCATATCCACTACCTATAGTTTAAGATAGTCTCGTTGACGCGATGGCATGAGCACTCACTGCTTGCTGATCACCATGTCTAGGCCTCTGCCCTCATCTATCTCTCTGATTTTGGTTCCTCTTATTCTTCCTATCCTACCTTAACTATCCGTCGTCTGCTGCAGGCATGGGAGTGAGATCACGCAATAATATGTAAGTCTTGTGCGCTAATGCCCTCTCATATATCTCATATATGGTCTTAGAACTAGTAGACACTATAATGCTGGCTATCTTTGGCTCAAGTCCCCTACGAAAATAATAGATCTGTAGTTAATTTGTGTTAACCACATTGAATGCAAAGAAAAGTAAGTACTGGTATCGCTCCATGTACTGCACAACTAATCAGGCACCATGTCTCAAATTCACAAAATCGTATCTCAACCTTAGTTGTATCTCTGGTGAGATGTACTGATCATAAAACGCTCGATGGAAGTCTGCCCAAGTGGTGGGCTCCCTATGAGTACCGGTGTGAACGATGTACCAAATAGCAGCTTCTCATTTGAGCATATACCCTAAAACCTTAGCACAAATACTATCGTGGATCCTTAAAAGTTCATGAAGTCTCTCATGCACGAAATCCCACATCCCTGCTATGTCTAGATCTCTGCATCCATGGAAGTAACATGGTTGAGACCTGATGAATTCATTAATCAATTTCATCTTAGCTAATAAGGATGTCTAAAAAATAATCTCCTATGTCGGGGTAACTGCTGGTGTCATTGCAGGCATAACTATCAGTACGACTACTCTCGTAGGGATTTTAGTGATAAAAGTTGGCTGGGCGGTCTCAACTAGTACCCCAGCACTCACCGTCGTAACTACAGTCTCATGGAAGACCTAAGCGACGATCGTCCCTGTGGTGGTTAGAGCACACGAGGCTAAAAGTGTCGCGATCTTTGCAGATTGGGTGCACATCGTGTCGATTAGTACCTTAAACTGCCTATAATGAGCATTGAGTATATCGATGATAGATCTAGATGAACGGTGTGATTCGGGCAGTAGTGGGCAGAGTCGATTGTCCGTCCATGTCGTATTTGCAATATTGAAAGCGTGTTCAAATCAATCTCAAATATGTGTATACATACTATTACAACTAAAATATATAACATATAATTCCAAGTACTACTCATCTCACATTCGCTTCCCAACTAAGGTTCTAAGTTAAGATATTTAGGTTTCAATGTCTAAGTTTATGTTTTAAGTGTTATTCGAGTTCCTTAAACGTTTCCCTAGGTTTTCTTGAACCTAGGCTCTGATATCAATTATGAAGGCCCCAAATTTCAATGCAAGTTGGATACTGTCACATCGTCGGACATGTCACTAAAACGCCATGACACAACGAACTTATTGATGACGGCCCACTAACTTTTCCATTATTCGAAACTTTAGTTAACCTAACTTAGTGATTTTTGAGTTATTAAGTCATTTAGAAAAAAATTATAAATTAGATGTTTACTACAACTTGATAACTTAATATTAGTTGATTAATTTAAGCGGAAGTCGTAAAACACGTATATAATAAATTTAGAAGATTTATGCATCAACAAATAACTTACGACGTGGAAACCTAGAAAATATGCCATGCACATCATGTAAGTAAAGACAAAATATACAAAAGAAGTCAGTATGCATGTATCAGGTACATAAGTATTCCTAAATACCCATAAAATAGTAAATAAATGTATACAACCACCTACACAAAAACTTTGCGAGTTTTGCTACCTCAGAGATAGTCGCCTAGTACCTACTTTCCCAAGCTTAACTGCGGATCTGGAATTTGCAACCATTGTCGTTGCCATATAGCGGAAACAATGAGGGAAATCTCAGTAAATAACACCCAGAGAATTTTGGCAAAATATTTAAGAGATTCAATAAAGCGGCTACAATTCATGCTAGTAAATTAAAGGACATTAAATAAGTAAATTACATGAAGTTAAGTCGCAACTAAAACAAAAGAACATGAGTGGTCACATCATGCCAAATCAGTTGTCAAAGTTGCTTAACTGAGTGGGCCCTGCTGGCGAGTGACTTACACCAACTCCACACGATTGAATAAGAGTTATCCGGTGGTTGGTTGTCAAACTACAATCCCTCTCGGGAAGGGTCGATGATGGGAGTAAACTCATCGCTAATCCTTCCAATCCGTACATGGCATTTATGGGAGTAACCTCGACTACAGTTGCCAACATATGTACACTACTCAAGCAAACCCAGGGGTAGCGAGTCCTGAGTGCGAGGATATGTCATGCCCGACCCCATTGACGAGCAAAACAACACTCACTAGAAGAAAGTAAAACATGGATGGAATTAGTAGCACAAATATAAAGTGGAAATAAATAATGATATAAATGAATGCAAGCCAAAACTCTAATGGTTTTACAAACCTTAAGCAAATAACCTTAGACCACGTCTCGCTCACGCCTCGAAGTGCGCACCTAAAACCTGACTATAGTATCCTAAGTCCCCGGTGTCCAAATATGGAATTTTAAATATTTTACGGTCAAATTAATTGATTTTATAGTGTGTGACCATAAATAAATATTTTTAGTCCAAATATTTAGCGGCGACACTCATTTCGAGTTATATTCCTAGTGCGAAACCCCCAAAACTTTCTCAAAATTCAATTTCTTACTCTTTTTCCAATCTTTTATATTTTTCTCGATTTTTTTAATTTTTCCATGACATCTATTTTTTCTTAATTTTTTGTAATTTATTCATTTTTTTAAATTAATATTAAAATATGGGGTTTGGGCCACCTGAACCGGACTCGGTTCTTTTGGGCCCGCTTTGACCAAACCGAACCAAGCCTGGGCCAACTAGGGCTAGCCCGGTGCTTTGCACATGTGTGTGCGAAGTCACCCCCCACCCAAGAGATGAATTCGTCTCTTTTTCAAGAAATGAATTTTTCTTTGGAAGTCTAGAGACTTCAAAACTTTTTTTTGTCTTAATAAATAAACAACAACAACAACTAAACAACTAAACAACAACAACTAACCATCAACAACTACAATTTATTAACTAAACTTACAAATTGGTTGGATCTTTAGGAAAAACTCAAAAACATCAACAAAAACCCAAAACTCAATTAAATTAATGGTGTCTTTACACAATTTAAGTCCAATAATTTCGTAGAAATCTCATTTTTAAACAAAAACGTCAATTTTTGATGAATTAAAACTAGAAAGACCAACAAAAAATTGTTGAAATTTGTTACCTAGGGTTTAGCTTCTTTGATTCTTGTCTTTCTAAGTTGAATCTCCTTCGAATTGAGTTTTTAATCCAACCAATTCCACTCAAATTCCAGCCCTTAATTCTTCTATTGAGATAAGTCCAGAACTTTGTTTTGCATGTGTTTAAGAACACACTTATTTAAATAGTTAGTTTTTAAATTCACTTCTAGCCCTTCATCTCCTTTCACTTACTCATCTAGATGCACACCAAGGGTTTGGATTTAAATAATCCATCCACATTTAATGTCCATAAAATCTGGTAGGACACTCTTGATGGAGTCATCACAAGAATGATCTAGAGGTCCCGATTAAAGATCTTAACTTAGGTTTTGTTATTATGTTTATTTCACTTAGCCTAAGTTTTTGTAACTATTGGCATATCAAAATAAATAGCTTAGTTTGTAGACATCACATTTATTTATCTCCATTGTCGACTAAGCTACCGACTACTCAGCTCCCTGGCGCCTTATGTCAATATACATCTCAAGGCACACTTTAAGCTTATATTTAATTTAATTTTGTTTGATTTAGCAACTTAGGACTTATTTTGATAAATTATATAAACCTTAGCTTAGAGAAAATTAGTAGTAGCTTTACTAGTTCAACCTAGCTTTTATTTTCCTAAGCCCTAACCGTCCCATACCCGCGCTATGCACAAACCAAGGTATTCCACGCCCTTAATGAACACATAACTCGGTAATGGAAACTAACAAGTGCGATGAAATTTATAAATAAATAATACATTAAAATATCATGCATCACATAAAAATAACAATTTTACACTGACTTTAAGCACGAAGCATCGATCGAGTTTAACACATCAATTAGAATTATAGGTTGTTAATATCTAATTAGAGTATAATCTCAATTTAACTAATTCGGGCCGTCAACATAAGGTGGTGAGTTGTTGAGTGTATGCACAATGAAATGTAAAATGGTGTAGTGATTAATAAGTAGAAGAGAAAACACTATGGTTTTATGGTTTAATTTGGGGTGGGGGTATAATAAGTGAAATTTAAGTAGAACGGAGAATGTTAGTGTAGTGAGTGGAATGTGATTCGGGGATAAGTTTAAGGTTTCATTTAAGGAGGGGTGTAGATAGGAAAAGAAAAGTTTGGGATGGGTGTACAGAGTGAAAAATAGAAGGGAAAAAGAAAATGAGTTCATGATTTAGAGTAGGGTTATTTATGTAATTTCACCTAAAGACATTTTAGTTTAAAAATGTATTAATTTAAATGGGGATTGATATAGGGAAATGGGGGCTAATAGTTGCTATCTCTAAATTTATTAAGTTCAACATTGGGTAGTTGTTAGTAATATGTAGTCCTCTTTTCTGGACTCAAGTTTCAACTCTTAAGTGCTTCAACATCGTGTAGGGTTGCAAGTGGGGCGGGGAATCCTTATTCCCCGTGGGGCCTCGCCCCAGTGGGGCAGGGATTCCTCACTCTTTGCTCCTTGCAGGGCGAGGCACGGGGTGATGATGGGAATTGTTCTCGCCCCGTGGAGCTTCCGTGCCCCGCATCCCTTGCATAAAACTATCCATTTTTTATGTTTTTACTAATAAATTATATAATTTTTTTTTACTTAAAACATATGTTATATATGGAATGAAACTTAAGATCTCCAAAAATAAAATCTATTTTTACTATTAAATTAATTCTATAATATATATGTTGTTACTTATATTACATGATTAACTAACTAATTAACAGACATAAATACGTACATAAAAAAATTAAATATAAGGGTTACCTCACATCACGATGAATTACATGTTTCGCCTAGCTTTGTTGGAATTCTTACGGGAATGATTACACTACTACTATGGAGCGCGATCCGTATCCACAACCTAGAAGTGGAAGACGAAAAGAGAACACACACCACTATTCTTTAGAAACTCGATTAATCAATGTACATCCTTTATCTCCCTACAAATATTTATAAAAATCCAAAAGACATGGATATAAGCTTGCGACATTTGGTAGGATGTGTCCCTATACATGCTAAAGGAAAGAGTGCAACTTTTCACATGAAGCGACTCTTCATAAACTTGACTCCATTTTTATATTACAAAAAACTCTAACAATCTCCCACTTGCACATGATGTGGGTAATTATCACACGTTTATGGGCGTTATTTTTTAGCGTTTGTATATATTGAATCTCTCCCACTCACACATGAAGTGTGATGGTTCTCAATCTTCCTCAATAACTTCCATACTAGCTAATAGGCCGTGCGACTGTAAGACAACCTGCAAGTGGGAGCTCTACACTAGCAATAAGCATTATAGAGACATCAAACCCCCCAAAAAATGACTTACATGTACTAGATCCGTTTTGGTTTTATCAACTCAAGTATCTCTAATCCCTAAAAAATGAAGAGTCATATTTTAACCAGTATAAGCATTATACAAAATAGCAACAATTATATTCAGTTGGATATTTGTGAACTATAAATGATATGGATTCAGGATATAATGTACATCATGATGAAAACTTAATGATCTTCATTTTTTCCCTCCTACTATTCACTAGAATAATAATCGCTTTCCTAGTGAAGTCTCATCAGGCCGAATCAATCATGATCATTGGCAACTTACCAAAGTAGCAGACATCATTTTCCACCTTATAGTAAAGTCAAAAGTGATAAGGAGATTTAGAAATATGTCATATAAAAAGGACAACTTAGAACTCACATGATGATGAATGAGGGATCCATTCATATCCTTTTAAGATGGTTGACTTACACATGCATTCTATAGAAGCATGCTACAGTAGAGTCACTCTTAAAGAGTGTATGTTCGACTCTAAAACACTGTCTTAGTCTAGTCGCTATAGTAAGCGCCTAACCTGAGTTTTGTTAGCTTGCTATCATTTAAGCTTCAAATACTAGACCTCGCATCTGGTATCAACTTCGCTACGGACAACATGGATAGTGGGAAATCAAAGTCGATCATAATATTGATCTCATCTTGACCTCTATCTAGGTGACATATAAAAATAAGCTAAATGAATTTAACTACATGATAGATTCAATCTTAACTATAAGCTCTAATTTCTCATCTTTGTTCGCTAATTCCAAAGCCAAATGTGATCGCTCATGTGAGAAAGTCGATCTTCAAGTCCAGAACATACTAATCAACATAATAGAGTATTGTGTTTGCTAAAAATAATCAAATAAGCTTCCATAAAAGGTATACTTGATTCATTAAACAAGGAAGATCTCATACATAAATAACTATCTTATCAAAAATAAATAGAGTCACAATCTATGCAATCCCAAAACTCTAACATGTGTGATAAAAGCATGATGAGCTATAGATTTTGTTAATGGATCAGCTACCATTTGCATTGTAGGTATATATTCTAAAGAAATTTCTTTATGGGAGATGATATCTCTAATGAAATGATAACACAAATCTATGCATTTGATTTTCCCATGGTATTTGGGATCTTTAACATTGGCTAATGCGGCCGTGCAATCAGAACTGATTATCTCAGGATCATTAATGTTTGTGACAATTCCCAAATTGTGAAAAAATCTTTTTAACTAAACAGCCCATTGCACAACAGCAGAACATGCAACAAATTATGCTTCCATTATTGATATGACAATGCATGATTGTTTCTTGCTACACTATAGCCTACTAAATGCAAACTTGAATGTTGGAAATATAGTTTATAATCAACAGTGCCTTTGAGGTATCGCATTATCCTTTTAACTACTTTCCAATGAGCAAGTCCTAGGTTGGATTGATAATGACTTACCAATCTAACCACATATCAAACGTCGGAGCATTTACACATCATAACATACATTAGACTCCCAATAGCACTTAAATATGGTACACATACCATTTTTTTCTTTTCTTCTAATGATTGAGGACATAAATTAAGGCTTATGGATTCACATTTTACGATAGGAGAGTCAATGGGTTTGCAATTATGCATTTGAAATCATTCAAGAATTTTGTCAATATGAGTTTCTTGAGACAAAGCTAGAAGTCTCTTAGAACGATCTTGCATAATCTTTACACCTAAGATGTAGTTCGCATCACCCATATCGTTTTTCTCAAAATTTGAAGACAACCATAGCTTGGTTTCAACAATCATCCCCTTATCATTACTAGCCATTAAAATGTCATCAACATATAAGGATAGGATTATTAAAATCTCCTTCGATTTCTTAACATATACACAATGGTCTCCATTTATCATCGTAAACCCATTATAAGTAATGGCTTTTTGAAATCTCAGATTCCATTGTCTAGATGATTGTTTTAGTTCATAAATGGGTCTATTAAGTTTGCAAACTTTATGTTCATTTTTATTTATAACAAAACCTTGCGATTGATCCATATAGATCTCCTCATCTAGTTCTCCATTAAGAAAGTCAATTTTTACATCTATTTGACATAATTCTACATCCAAATATGCTAAAATGGCTAAAATAAGATGTATTGAGGTGAATCGGACAACTGGAAAAAAGTTTCCTCATAGTCAATTCCTTCTTGTTGAGTGTATCCTATTGCGACAAATTGCACCTTATATCGTTCTATGGAACCATTAGCATTACGTTTAACTTTTAGAACCCATTTCTTTTTTTATAGTTTTATGCCCTGGTGATAAATCAACAAATTCCATATATGGTTAGCTAGAATCTAATTCTTCATTCATCATAGCAATCCATTCTTTGCTATTAGAGGAAGATAATGCTTTCTTAACAGTTTTAGGATCAACGTCATCAAGTGGAGCAATCATTAAATCATCCCCCTCAATCGCAAATTGACAATGTGGGACTTGTCTCCTCGCACTCTGCCTAAATTGTTCTTAATGAGTATTTTCATCAAGATTTTGATGACTCAACTTCTAGCATTGCACTATCATTTTCCCTCATAATTCGAAGTACTACATCCTCCATAAATATTGGATCTTGAGTTCTATTAGTTTGATACTCATTTTCATATAATTCGATGTATTTTGTCACTTTATATTGACTCAAAAAATCTTCCTCTAAAAAATCACATCTCGAGATTCTATGTTCGTGATCTCCCATTTGACATGATCACCTAGAAATACATATCCTTTAGAAATAGAAAAATATCTTATGAAGATACACTTTTTGCCTCGAGGTTCTATTTTCTCATATTTATGTAAAGCATCATGTATATAAGTTGCACACCCCATGGACACAAATAACTTAAATTTGGTTTGTTTCCCTTTTATAACATAGCTCTTTGAATTGTTTGGATAAGTATTCGCGTCCTCGGTCAGTTCTTAAAATTTTTATCTTTCTATCTAACTGATCTCTACCTTTAATATATAGAGATTGAAGTAATCAAATGCTTTAGACTTGTGTGAGATCAGATAGACATGAGCATAACGTATATAATCATCTTTAAATGTGATGAAATAAGGTGCTCCATGACTAGCCTTTACATTCATTAGACCAATTATACATAATGGATTAACTGTAAAGGCTTATATGTTCGTTTGGCTTTACCAAATGGTTTTCTTGTTGCCCTTCCTATGATGGCCCAAATTAATTAAATCAAGATTATGCTCTAATTAGGGATTAACAACATGTAATTTTAGTTGACTTATTAAACTCGATCGATGCCTCGTACTCATAGTCGACGTAAAGTTATTATTTTTGTGTGATGCGTGCTATTTTAATATGTTATTTATTTATGAATCGCATCACACTAGTTAGTTTCCATTATCACATTGTGCTTGTGTGCGTTGAGAGCATGGTATACCTTGGTTTGTGCGTAGCGCGGGTATGGGATGGTTAACACTTAAACAAATAAAAGCTAGGTTGAACGAGTAAAGCTACTACTAATTTTTCCTAACCCAAGATTTATGTATTTCATTAAAATAAGGCCTACGTTAGTAAATTAAGCAAAATAAAATTAAATAAAAGCTCGTAGTGTGCATCAAGATTTGCATTGGAGCGAGGCACCAGGGAGCCGAGTAGTTCTTAGCTTAGCGGAAAATGGAGATAAATAAATGTGATGTCTACAAACTAAGTTATTTTGATATGCCCAAAGTTATAAAAAAATTAAGCTAAGTGAAATAAAGATAATAACAAAACTTAAGTTGTGACATTTAATTGGGACCTCTAAATTATCCTTGTGATAACTCCATCAAGTGTGTCCTAAGAATTTTAGTCGACATTAAAGGTACATGGAGTCTTTAAATCTAAACCCTTGATGTGCATCTAGATGAGAAAAATTAAAATGAAGAATTCGATCTCGGGTTGGGGTCTCACCCCCTCCCCCTATCATTTTCTCCTTCCCCAAACCACGCACTTAATCATCTCCCTCAACCATCCAAACCTTCCTCTCCCCTCCGCTATTAACAACAATACAATAAACAACAACGACCAACGACAACAACAACAACAACAACCCACGCAACTCACCTTGGTCTTGATCTCTCATTCCTCGAACCCAATCTCGATCTCAAACAATCTCGAAAACTCTCACTCTTAATCGCCATTTTTTCTCCTTTTAATTTTGCCCTCACAATCAAAATAAAAAGAAATAAAAGAGATGATTCTGATTGATTTGCAAGTTATATATTAGATTTTCTCGAGATTCGCATTACACGAATCTCAAGATAAATCTAATGATTTCTATTCCGTAATATAAATTTGATCTTCCTCAAGATATGTACTATGTATCTCGAGGTCAATTTTTGACTCAAAACAAATTGATGAGGCGTTTTGTTGATTTGAATATATATATATATTAAGATTTTCTCGATGTTCACATCGCATGAATCTCAAGGTAAATCTAATAATTCACTTTTTTATATATAAATCTTCTTTAAGATAAGTGTTGCATATCTCGAGATCAATCAAGTGGCTATCAACTAGATAAGCACCACCTCTTGATCGACTCACTATAAAAACAACTATTTTGATTTTCTTGAGATACGTATCGCGTATATCAAGGTAAATCAAATGATTATATATAAAACAAACACCCATTAATTTTTATTGAGATTAAATAATACGCAACTCAAGGCATGGACAAATCACCTCACTTACAACAATGTTCAATCATTTCTCTTCCTCGACACATCAGCTATGCATACCTCGAGACAAATTCAAGGTATAATTTAATTTAATTCAAACTATAGGATCTAATTATATATTTATCTTATATATAATGGTAATACCCCTAGGATCTTCTTAAAGCCAAAAAAGCCTTATTGACAAAATTGGCTAGAAACGTTAACATTTCATTGGATAAAAAAGTCTTCGAGAAAATAAGAGTAGGGGTGTTTAGGTAAATTTGAATTAACTAACTTAAAATTGGATATTTAAAAGTGAACCATTATCCCATGATTCAAAAGAGAGGAAGAGAGAGACTTTTTTTTAAAAGAGAGAGAAAATGGTTAGTGATTGATATGAGTAGTTACTTTAATTGAATTGGTATAATAGTTTAGTCAAGCTATGAAATATATTGCACTTGTGTAGCCAAGTTCCCTCCCACTAGTATATATAAACTATATATAAATATATATATATATATATATATAAACTATATATAAATATATATATATATATATATATATATATATATATATATATATATATATATATATATATATGTACCTATGTATTTTCGTGGCTATAATTCACCACGCGCTCCAACGACCAACCTTGAGCATGAACATTATTATACACCCTACGTGTATCACCCTCGACCCCGCGTGTCACTAGGCGTTTACCAATATATTAATTATTTTATATGATTTTGTGATTATCTATTCAATTTATATCCAAATTAAATTCTGAAAAATACCCAAACTTTATCAAAAATTGGAAAATATTTCCAACACGCACCAAAATTCACGAACACCACGTATACACTCTACTTGACACTATTTCACGTCAAAATAGTGTATAATACATCATATAGGCACACGAGATACAAAAATATTAATTAAAATTTATGATCTCCAATCCGTAACACGAAGGTCCCACCTTGGATACCTAAATCTCAAATTAAATTCGAAAATACTTAATTAGCCACCAAATCAAGTTTATAAAATTCTCGGGTGTTATAAGTTAAAGGAGGTGTAGGGTTAGATGTGAACTAAAAACCAAACTATATAAACAAGTATCTTCTTAAGCACATGCAAAACAAAGCCCTGAACTTATTTCAAGAGAAGAATTAAGGGCTGGAGTCTTAGTGGAATCGGAGAGAGTAAAAGCTCAAAATAGAGGCGATTCAACCTAAGAAAGCAAGAATCAGAGAAACTACATCCTAAGTAACAAACTTCAACCCTTTCTACTTGATTTTTCTTGCTTTCAATGCATCAAATTGGGGCTTTTTGTTAAAAAAGTTATTTGTATGAATTTATTGGACTCAAATTGTGAAATCCAAGAATTTTCAAACTTGATTAGGTAGCTAGTTAAGTATTTAAGATTTAGGTGTCCGAGGTAGGACCTACGTGTTACAGATAAGAGATCATAAATCTTAATATTATTTTTGGTGTGTCATGTGCCTATTTGATGTATTAAACACTATTTCGACGTGATTTAGGGTTAAGTGGAGTGTATACGTGGTGTCCGTGAGTTCCGAAGCGCATTTGAAAATTTTCTCCAATTTTGATAATTTTAAGGTATTGTCTTGAGATATGTATCGACATAAGTTCCGTAGAAGTTTAAATGTCGACCCGAGCAACTATTTTGAGTTTCACAAAAATATTTATAAGTAAGTTTAAAAATTCAAATTTTGGACTTTAAATAGACTTAAGGAGTTGACATTGGTCCCAAACCTCGATTTGCATGTGAGATCAGTTGCTTATATGTTTTGGAGTGATTTGGTAAATTCTCCAACTTTTGGCAAAACTGAGGTATTTCGGCATATTTATTTTGACATAAATTAAAAAAATAATCATGAAATTAATTAATATAATAAATAAATTGGTGGGTGCCTACCGATACACGAGGTTGAGGGTGACACACTTAGGATGTACAATAGTGTGCACGCTCAAGGATAGTCATTGGCGTTCATTGCGAATTTATAGTTGGAAATATATAGGTGTATATGTACTTAAATATGTAATATAGTTTATATACATAAATCAATCCTATAGTATGAATTAAATGAAAGTATACATTGGACGCGCCTCGAGATATGCATAGTGTGAGTGTTGAGGAAGAAAAAGATGGAACATGATGTTGGTGAAATGATTTGTACATGCCTCAAGATGCATGCTGTCCAATCTCGAAGAAGATCAACATATAATATAGCAAATATTTAAATATTTTGATTGTCCTCGAGATTCGTGTGATATAAATCTCGAGAAAACCTTTTATTTATCCAAAAAAGATACACCACCTCTTCAACTTTGTTTTAAAACAAGGATTGACATCAAGATGCGTAGGACGTATCTCGAGAAAGATCAAAAATTTATATTATAGAATGAAAATCATCAGATTTATCTTGAGATTTGTGTGATGTGAATCTCGAGAAAACACAACAATAGATTCTTCCCAATTTCCATTTCACGTGCAAGAAAGATTGACAGTGAGAGGATCGAGAGATCGAGGTGGAGGGAGAGAGAATGCGAGAAGACTGAGAGAGAGGTCTCCATACAAGGTGAGTTTTAGTATGGTTGTCATTGATTGTTGTTGCCATGATTGTTAGGCAGTTGGGGTTGTGGTTAATGTAGATGAGATTGGACGGGATTAAAAAGGGAGATGACAAGGGGCCACTCCCCTGCCCAAACTCATCTTAGGGTTGGGTGTACCCAACCCCGATTAAAAAAAGTCTTTACAGTTGTAATATGGGCTATTTTGTGAGGAAGAAAAAGATGGGTTTTGACGTAGATCGGACCAAACCGGGTATGGTTCACGGGTCAAACCCCAATTAAAAAGAAAAGAGGAGAAAACACTAGAAATTCATAAAAATAAAAAAAAAATTGAGAAAAATTCAGAAAAAAATTATATTTGAGCCAAATAAATTGAAATTGTGTATTTCTATAAAAAATAAAGAACTTGAAATCTTATCGAGGATTTATTTCGAGTATTTTTCTCGTAATGCGCGCTATGGTACCTTAAAATATCTAAAATTTAGAAAATTATTTTAAAGCTTAATCAAGGGTAATTTTCAACTTCCAACTACAATTTGGAGCCAAAATCGTGATTTGGACATCCAAAGAGTTGATTTGGAGGGATTCCGAGCTTTTCGAGTTGAGTAGGATCGATAAATATATAAAAAAAATTAAAAAATTATATTCGAGCCTAAATAACATAATTTGCAACGTCGAACAATAATTTTGAGTTAAAAATGAAGTTTGGGCATCAGAGAATTTATTTTGGAAGGATTTGAAGGGTTTCGGGACGCGATTGGGTTTAAATTGCAAATAATTAGAAAAATGGTAAAGTTATTATGAAGGCTTGAAAGAAGTATTAATGAATTATAGAACCACGATTGGAGCCCTGTGTAGACTAGTTTACCGACTCAGAACATAAAGGAGTTGCGATATAGCACTTGTAAAGTTAAATAAATCCCATATTAACCTTTACATATTATGAATATAACTTCGTATAAATTGAATTAATATTTAATATTGCATTTTTGTTGTACATGCATACGCGTGTTGGGAAGATAAGGCAATTCAAGTCTCCTTATAATGTCGGTCTGATTGTATTACATGGTAGAACTATTTAGTGTCTACCTGACTGTGTGGATAGTGTATATTAAGCTACCTGACTGGGTATTACAGGGTAGAACTTAAAGTGTCTAACTGACTGTGAACAGGGTGGAATTAGATTTTGCTTGAGGGGCTAGAGTCACTGATACTTTGCATCACGTGATTATCATGAGATCATGTTGAATCAGATCATAATTATAAGATCATGTTGAACCGGATCATACTTTGATAGACTTGAGGTATGAGACTCGATTGGTTATTCTCTCCATGCCTGAGTCCTTATTAATGTGTATTTACCACTTTCGGATAACGTTATTTAATCATGGTCGGATAACAAAAATGGGATGAACTCACGGTTGTATTTAAATTCTTTAGATTATATTCTTCATTTAATCTCTTAGATTATTATGCATTTGATTATTACATATGAGTATGGAATTTACTTATCTGACATTATTGAATTGTTATAGTTGGATAATGATAGGTTTTAGCGGCAACAAATGAAAGGAAAAGCTTTCCAACTGTATGTGACTTGTTTAATTCTTTTCTCTAAATATATATTAGTATTTTAAAATATTATATTTTATAAATGTGTTTGTAGGTTCGAGTATGATTAGGATGTCATTTGGAATGGCTGGAACAATTTTCGGATGCATTGAAATAAATTTTGGAATTAAGGTAATGATAGTTTAAGGATTTTGAAAATCTGATATATGTTAGAACAAATAAATAATTTTTGTGAATGCAATTTATATTGTTATGGGTGGATTATGAATCCTTCGACATTTCCACCAAAACTGCACAGGTTTTGTTACATATTTTTGAAGGTAGGAATTTCGATGTAGGCTTAAAAATATATGAGATGTCGAAAAACTTATAAGAAGTTTTGAGGATAATGTGATCAATCTAAATGAACTTTGAGGACTATTAAACGCATTTAAACGTGATTTAAGGTTTAATTTTCAGTTTAGAATCCTTAGTGATTGATAATATTTTATAATTGATTATTACAATATCTTAATCTTAATTGTTTATTGATGAAGATGTTAAGGCTACTAAATTATCAAGGGATTAATATAATCTAGGCCGGTCAGATGCCCTGATTAGGTCGGGTTTGACAATGTTGGTATCGAGCCTAGGTTTGACTCAATTGAGGACAAAACTTTGGTTGAAAAGCAAAAGGTGATTGAGTGCGATTAGTTGGGAACACATTGGAACAGGGTTAAAAAGTTTTAAAACTTTATTATTGTATTATATTTGTGTTGTATGTATATATTATTGCTAGATATGGGATTGGAAATTTATTGTTCTTGTCCGTTCGATACTTAACTCGTAAAATATGATGCGTAAGTTTAGAAACGAATTATTATGTGTGAGAATAAACTTATGAAGCGAAAGTGAGCATGTTTGGATTTGAAATATACTTGTGAAGTCTGAATTCACAAAGGTGTTGTAAGTAGTTTGGTACTGATATAATTGATGAAAGTATCGGTTATGAAACCAATTGGAAATAGGTTGAAAGGGAAGTCTTAATGATTCATGTACGTAAGTATTGAACATGGACTCCTTTAAAATTGAAAGTATCAAACTAATGCAATTCTTAAACGCTTAGAAAAATATTAGAATAGACTAAATTAATTCTAAAGTGATTGAGAATCGTTTGGAAAACGCAATATGAAATTTGAGCTTTTGAGAAGCACAAGATATGGATATCTTGGATTTTAGAATAAGGTTAGTACCGGTTACATGGTTAACTCGAGAAGACCTATTCTATAAAATATTGGTTTAACTTATAGCCAATTAAGAATTGCTTTCGAACGAGTCAGATGAAAGGAAAAAGGAGACATGTGGTTATCGATAAAGCAGAACGAAAATTGATTAGACAAATTAAATCTTGACTTGGAATCACAATGACATTGTGATATGATAAGTCAAATTATCTAAGTCGATTTCTATGAAAACTAAAAACTTCAAAATAAAGTATTGTCTCATTTTCAAAACAAAACGTCAAGTGAAAAATGGAACATAACCATATTGTAAAATAATCAAATGACTTCTATGTAGGAGTAATGAAAACTTTGATTGTTTATTACTCAAGTTACTTATTCATAAGTGGCATTGAGTATATTAGTTTTATGAATAAAAAAAAGTAATGATAAAATGAATGAAAATACACAAATTAGAAGTGATCTTTGTTAACTCCAGATTAGATGTTGTTACGAAACAAAAATCAATGAAATTTCTAACTTGAAAATGAAAAAATGTAGTAATATGATCAACGTGTTAGAGGTTAAAGTGTTAGGGAAAATTGTCTAATAATAGTTTGGGTTAGCTATTAGGTTAGCTATTAAACATTAACACAAATGATTGTGTTTTGAGATTAAAAATACCCAATAGTCACTTCTAATCAAATTAAGTAATGATGTCTATTACTACGACTTAAAATATAACCAATGAAGAGATAGATGTACTGATTGAGTATCAGTAAGTAAGTTGTATAGGACGTTAGTATGAGATCCTATATTGTAAAAACTTCTATTGATAAAACTTAAAGGATTAAAATAACATCCTTTAAGAATTTGGTTAGTAATTAAGTTAATCAATCTTTAGAAATTCAAACGCTTCTATTTTTTTAGTGGAATATTACTAAAAAGGTGAATTCATCAAAGCTAATTTGATGAATAATAAGATACAAAGTTATCTTACACAATTTCTTGAAAATTAAGTAGCGAATTTCTTTTCAAGAAAAAGAAAAGTCTGGATATTAAAGATTGATGGAAATAACGTAAGGCAATAACAAACAGTTTAACTATTTAAGTAATGGAGTTTCTCTATTTCAAATTAAGATTAACTAAAGAAGGCTTCGATTTATTAAATGATAATAAGAAGTCGCACAGTATTTAGCTATAGTTTTGAAAAGAGAAAAGATATAAATTGCATTTCTGGGTTAAGATTAAGAAGTTGTAAGTGGTCCTGGTTGTTGAGTGAAAGTCGTGGTATGTTTATAAAGGAACAAAAAATCGAGATTAATATGGGAATAGTTAAGATTGATAAAAACTGAACAGAATAGACTCAATGTATAAAATAAAATAAGATGTCGAGATGACTTATGACATCTGGAAGTGAAATAGATGGACTCCTTTAGTCAACGCAAGGCACTGGAGTAGTTGTGCATGAACAAAAGCCTAAGTAACTTTGTTTCATAATCACAACTCATTCACAGCATAGAAAACTGGTGTGTGGCTCCCACCCGTCTTTGAATAAACAAATTAAATGATGATATTCAGAATAAAAGAGTCTATGAAGTTCTTTTGAAGTCAATTAGAGGCTTAAGTATATGTTAGCAAATGGTCAATAATTCTCACATGAGTATAGAAAATGGAAGTTTCAAGCGAACGAGTCTCGATAAGACTCAGAATATAAAAATCTGAGCTTGATAAAATCTAATGTATCTTTACAAAAATCTTACGAAAAGTCAAACTCTGAATTATGAAACTTTGAACAAAAGTAATATATTACTAATATCAGTGAATATGTTGTACATTAGTTCAATTTAGTGCTACATCTTCTGATTAGTCAGTGGTGAAGTTTAAAACACTAGTTATTATAAATTGGAGATGATGTAAGATGTTTTTATGTTAGTGAAGATGTAAATGAAATGAAGAGAAATGCATGACTTACAACTTCATCAGTTAGTTTTATTATCTATTAAGTTGGGAATATTAAATAGAGTACAATGTATTTGACTTGCTATGTTTGAAGAATTGAATATTCTTCAATACTAATTAAATAAAAATGCAAAAGAGATAACATATTTATAAACTTTTATGAAATACAAGTTTAAAAGTTATACCATGATAGTATAATCATTGAATATGATGATATGTCCGTTTAGAAATGCATATCTACTAAAGTTAACAATAACTATATCTATTCAGGCAATGAGAGAAGTTGGTGAATAGTAAGTGATTAAGATGGTTTATGAGAGATCTCAGTTAGGTGAAAGGAATGTGGTTCTTGATGAACTCATCATTAGAGAAAGATTTGAAGAAGTTAGACAAGTCGATAATTCTCTAACTAATCAAATAAGAAGTTAAGTGAATTGGCTGACGAGTTGGAATTGATAATCGCTTTTTAGTCCATAATACAAATAATATTGTCAGTAGACATTTAGAGAATAAGTAATAGTTGCATGATGTGTCAGGTTTCTATTTATGATCGAATTGAGAATTCGAGATCTCTTGTCATGGGGTGACATATGTTTATGAGATCTATAGTCATGAGATGACTTGTGTAATTCCAAGTTTTTGGTAGAAAACGCAGGAATGGTGATAGATCAGATAGAAACACATCTCTACATTAGTATCTAATGTTATGCTAAAATATATTTGCACCAATATATAATTTTAGACTGATGATAGTCTAAAAACGAATCGGCTGATAATTGAAGTAATAAGGGATGGTTAGTGATGAGAAAGTAAATCAGGATGTGTACCAGAGTTTGAGTGGATAAGAAAATAATTATCAACTGTTTGTTGAATAGCGTTCGAATTAGAATGAGAATTGTGTTACGAAAAGCAAGATAGGTTGGGTCTTGTTATGTATTGATACATGAATGTGATTCAAGGTACGAATTGAGAAATGAATTAACGTTATTGAATATTTCACAAAGTTGATTGTTTAACTCGTCAAAAATTCGTAAATTGCCTAGATTGGCAAGGTAATGAAGATAACCTTTCATTAAACCAAAGATTTGGAAATGAAAAGTTGAAGTGTCTATGATTTCTTCCACCAAGTTGTTGAATACAACGAACATGATTGGATATAATTAACGGTTAACCTTGAAAATTGTTTTACAAGTTTGGATTAAAAGAATTATATATGAAGAATTATTTTCTCATACCTCTTTTGCTTCAGTAATCTGTATGTTTAAATTTCGATGAAGAAACTTTTATTAGTTGCGAAGATTGTGACATCTGAGAATTTATAAACTTGATTAGGCAGCTAATTAAGTATTTTCAAATTTAATTTAAGATTTAGGTAACCGAGGTGGGACCCACTTGTTACAGATCGGAGATAATAAGTTTTAATATTATTTTTAGTGCGTCGTGTGCCTATTTGATGTATTATATACTATTTCAACGCGAAATAGCATTAAGTGAATTGTATATGTTATGTCCATGAGTTTGGGAAAGCATTGGAGATTTTTCTCCAATTTTGATAATTTTGAGATACTGTCTCGAACTCCACCTATGTTGTACACTATGTGCGTTACATAACTGGCCCCAAGTCCGGATAAAGGAAGGGGACTCTGACGCCTATTTTTTCATACCAAAAAATGGGTAAGGGAGGTCTTAAATTCACTTTTCGTGCTCGAGAAATGGGGGAGGGAGGCCCCAAGCTCATTTTTTATTTTTGAAAAATGAAGGAGGGTTGCGAAAGGTTGACAGCCAGCGTAAAACTTTTGTCACTTTTCATGAAATGGATCAAACCTATATAAACATTACGGCATTCCTACCTAGCGACACGCTGCATCGGAGCTCGAGTGTAGTGAGAAATGAGCAAGGGTGTATTTTACATCGCCACCTGGGTGTGAAGAAAAATGAGCAAGGGTTCCTACACATAGGATATGTATGGGTAAAGAAGCTAGTCCCTTCACATCGTCGCCCGGATGTGAAGAAAAATGAGCAAGAGTTCCCATACAAAGATGGGTTTTTGTAAAGAAGCTAGTTCAAAACAAACACGAAAAAAAAAAATAAAATCATAGATACATATACTATATCTTTTAGACAAAATAGAAATACAAAAGAAAAACAAATACAAATGGGAGAAAAATTTTTGTTAGGAATATGGAACATAGGAACACTTACGGGGAAGTCAATAGAACTAGTAGATACCATGATTGGAAGGAGAGTCATATTGCTTGCCTCCAAGAGACAAAACGGGTAGGAGAAAAGAGTAAAGAAATAGGAAGTGCAGGGTTTAAATTGTGGTACACTGGTATAGATAGAAAATGCAATGGAGTAGGAATTATGGTGGATAATGATTATAAGGATAAGTTCGTAGAGGTTAAAAGAATGGGGGATTTATTAATTCTAGTTAAATTAATTATTGGAGACGAGAAAATTAATATACATAGCGCCTATGCACCACAAATAGGATTAAGCTAGAGCATCAAACGCAAGTTTTGGGACGATATGGATGGATTTATGCAAAGTATACCATTACATGAAAATATTTTATTAGAGGAGATTTAAATGGGCATGTCAAGGCAAGTAAAGATAGGTTTGAGAGAGTTCATGTACGCTTTAGTTACGGTAATAGAAATGAAGAAGGAGAATCAATATTAGAATTTGCTTCAACATACGATCTCGTCTTAGCAAATACTAGTTTTAGGAAGAGGGAGGCACATATAAATATTTTTAGTAGTGGTCATAACAAGAGTCAAATAGATTTTCTTTTAACAAAAAAAATAGATTGAAAAATATGAAGAGATTGCAAAGTAATACCTGGTGAAGCACTTACTACCCAACATAAGTTAGTAGTACTTGATATTAAGCTAACACGACGACATAATATGAATAAAAGAGTTAGCAACCCTAGAATAAAGTGGTGGAACCTAAAACATAGTAAACAAGTAGAGTTTAGAGAAAAACTATTAAAGGAAAACGTTTGGAATCTTGTCTTAGATGCTAATACAATATGGCTAGAAATGAGTAGTTGCAAAAGGAGAGTGAGATCAAACGTATTAGGTATATCCAAAGGCTTGGGACCACCAAAGAAAGAAACATGGTGGTGGAACGAGGATACCTAACGAGCAATTAAGACTAAAAGAGATATGTATAGGAAAATACCTAAGTGTCAAGATAAAGATCTGTACAATCAATATAGAGAAGCTAGAAAAAATGCTAAAAAAGTAGTTAGTCAAGCTAAAACAAGTTTCATGGAAGATCTATGTACAAGGTTAGGTAATAGAGATGGCGAAAAATATATATTTACGCTAGCCAAATTAAAAGATAAAAAGAAATAGGACCAAAGTCATGTAAGATGTATTAAGGACGAAAATCAAAATGTTTTAACGCGCGAGGAGGATATTAAGGAGAGATGGTGAAGTTACTTCGATAGTTTATTTAATGATGGCCAAGTTGATACAATAATGGATGAAAACCCCATCAAGAAAGAAATGTAAACTATACACGCAATATTAGAATTGTAGAAGTTAAAGAGACATTGAAAAAAATAAAAATATGGAAAGCATGTGGCAAAAATGAAATACCCATAGAGGTTTGGAAATGCTTAGGAGAAAATCGGATTGACTTGGTCAACATAACATTTTTGAATAAAATTTTAAAATCAAAACGGATGTCAATGGATTGGAGAAGAAGCACGCTTGTCCCAATCTTCAAAAATAAAGAAGACATTCAAAGTTGCTCAAACTACCGGGGAATTAAACTTATGAGGTACACTATGAAACTTTGGGAGATGATAATTGGCAATAGGCTAAGGAGAGAAACAATAATATCAGAGAACCAATTTGGTTTCATGCCTAGGATGTCAACTATGGAGGCGATTCTCCTTGTAAGACGATTATTAGAAAAATATAGAGAAAATAAAAAAGATCTTCGTATGGTATTCGTAGATTTAGAAAAAAACATATGATAGGGTCTCTAGAGATGTTCTTTGGTGGGTTCTAGAAAGAAAAATAGAGCATGCTAGATACATAAACAATATTAAGGATATGTTGATGGAGTAGTAATGACTATAAAGACATTTGAAGGAGCTACAAAAGAATTTTCCATTATGATAGGACTACACCAAGGATCAGCTTTAAGCCTATATCTATTTACTTTAGTTATGGATGAACTAACTAGACATATTCAAGAGGATATACCATGTGTATGATATTTGCAGATGATATTGTCTTAGTGGATGAAACTAAAAATGGAGTGAATAGGAAATTAGAACTCTGGATGAATACATCAGAATCTAAAGGCTTTAAGTTGAGTAGGACGAAAACCGAATACATGCACTGTGAGTTTAGAAACACTAGACATCGAGATGACGGAGTGGTAAGATTAGGGGAAGTAGAAGTTCCTAAGGTAAACCACTTTAGATACCTATGATCAATCATACAAAATGATGGTAACATTGAGAATGATGTCACACCTAGAAATAAAGCTGGATGGAAGAAATGGTGGAGTGCAATAGGGGTGATTTGTGATCGAAATGTTCCTACTAAGTTAAAAGGAAAATTTTGTAGGACCACAATTAGGCTAGTTATGCTCTATGGAAGTGAACGTAGTAGAAATCAGGATGCTTAGGTGGATGTGTGGTAAAACTCATAAAGATAGAATAGGAAATATAGAAATTCAAAGACAAATAGGAGTAGCACCAATTGATACAAAAATTAGGGAAGGGTGGTTGCGGTGGTTTGGTCACCTGCAAAGACGGCCTACAAATGCCCCAACTAGAAAACTTGACTCAATGGAAACTGTATAAATTCAATGAGGTAGGGGCATACCAAAGTTTACGTGGGATACATTAATTAAGAGGGATTTGAATGGTTTGAAAATCTCACCATCAATTGCACTTAATCGAGCACAATGGAAAAGTTTGATCCATGTAGCCGACCTCAGTTAATTTAGGACTGAGGCTATGTTGTTGTTTGTTGTTGTTGTTGTTGTTGTTGAGATATTGTCTCGAGATACATGTGGACACAAGTTTCGTGGAAGTTTAAATGTCGACCTGAGCAACTATTTCGCGTTTCGTAAAAAACATTTACAAGTAAGTTTGAATATTCAAGTTTTGAACTTTAAATAGACTTAACAAGCCGCGAATGGACAATAGTTTGCAAGCCTAAGGATGGTCGTGGGCGCGCGTGATGAATTTATAGCCACGATATATAGGTGTATATGTATTTATATATAATACAGCTTATATATAACTATATAAATCAATACTATAATTTGAGTCAAATAAAAATATACATTGGTTGGCCTCGAGATACGCATAACATTAGTGTCGAGGAAGAAAAATGATGGAATGTGATGTTGGTGAAATGATTTGCACATGCCTCGAGTTGTGTGTTGAGCAATCTTAAGGAAGATCAACATATAGTAAAGCAAATACTTAAATCTTTTGATTGTTCTCGAAATTCGTGCGATGCTGATATCGAGAAAAATCTTATATTTATTCAGACAAGATACGTAGTACATATCTCGAGAAAGATCAAAGATTTATAGTATAGAATGAAAATCATTAGATTTATCTCGAGATTCACGTGATGCGAATCTCAAGAAAATATAATATATAATTTGCAAACATAACAATAGCTTCTTCTCCATTTCCATCTCACACACAAGAGAAATTGACGGTGAGTGGATCGATATGGAGGGAAAGAGAACGAGAGGAGACCAAGAGAGATAGAGAAAGAGGTCTCCATAAAAGGTTAGTTTTGGTATGGTTGTTGTTGATTGTTATTGCCATGATTGTTAAGCAGTAGGGGTTGTGGTTAATGGAGATGAGATAGGATGGGATTAAAAAGGGAGATGGCAGGGGGTCATCTCCCTGCCTAAACTCATATTAAGGTTGAATTACACCTAACCCCGATTAAAAAGAAAAACTCTTCACAGTTGAAACAACGGTTGTTTTGTAAGGAAAAATAAAATGAGGCTTGACCCAGATCGGACCGAACCGAGTCCGGTTTAGGGGTCAAACCCCGATTATATAGAAAATAGGAGAAAAATGCTAAAAATTCTTAAAATTTTAGAAAAAATGAGAAAAATTCAATATATATATATATCATCCAAATAAATTGAAATTGTGTATTTTTATGAAAATAAGGAATTTGGAATTTTATCAAGGATTTATTCTGGGTATTTTCTCATAATGCGTGCTATGATGCCCAAAAATGTCCAAAATTCAAAAAATTGTTTTAAAGCTTAGACAAAGGTAATTTTTGATTTCGGACTACAAAAATTGGGATCCGAACATTTGAGGAGTTGATTTGGAGGGATTCCAGGATTTCAGGTCGAGTAGGATCGATAAATATATAAAAAAATTAGAAAAATTATATTAAGTTTAGACTGAACAATAATTTTGAGTTAAAAAATGAAGTCTAGGCATCGATGAATTTATTTTGGAATGATTTGAAGGGTTTCAGAATACGATTGGGTTTAAATTATAAATAATTGGAAAATGGTGAAGTTATTGTGAAGGCTTATAGGAAGTATTAATGAATTGTCGGACCGCGATTGGAGCCCCATGTGGACTAGTTTACCGACTCGGAGAGCAAAGGAGTTGCGATATCGCGTTTTTTAGGTTAAGCAAATCTCAAAGTAACCTTTACATTATATGATTATAATTTCATATAAATTGTATTGATTTTAATGTTGTATTTTTGTTGTACATGCATACATGGGTTGAGAGGATAACGCAATTCGAGTCTCCTTATAGTGTCTGCTTGACTGTATTATAAGGCAGAACTATTTAGTGTGTCACGCTCCCTCTCCTAATCTAGAGCACTGCCCGGCCTAATCCAGTAATTAAGCCCTAATCATATCCATGCTGGACTCAACTACGTATTAGTCAGCCTTTACAACCTAAACACTTCTTTTCTTGTGTTTAGGATAAGTAATACACTAGTCTTACTAGTTTATAAAATTTAGAGTTAATTAAAACTTTTTATTAAATCAATTATTTAGCAGAAGTCTTATTGGTTATGCGGAAGCAATTAGTAGATTATGCGGAAGCCATTTATAATTATGTGAAAGCCATTTATAAAATGCTAAGTGTGGAAAATCAAGAAATGACATCATATATATATAAAGTCATCAAAATGTAAAGAAACGGTAAAATAGTCTAAGTCAGGTCGGGGAAACTAACGCTCAACCCAATATACAACCCAAATAGTATTTGAAAGACGTATATAACATATACAATCAAACTACCAAAAAGAAGACCTACAATCGATGCAGTGGTGCGCCGCGGGCTCAGGGATAATTGCTGATCTTCTCCTTGCCCGCATGTTGGTAGATGGCTCTGCACCCACCATCATAAAAAGGATGGCGAGTACAAGAATAAAATAGTAATCCCTGATGACAAGTTTAATTTGCAATTCCAAATATTCAAATGGTATTTAAAAGCATATAAATGGGAAAACTGAAAAATAAACCATATGCGAGTAAATACCAGATTAAACAAGTGATACAGACACTAGGCTAAGTAGTGGTGATTTAGGTCTGGTCGGCAGTGAAACATGTCACTCCGACTCAATAATCATATAGCACAAGGGACTCTAACCCAAGTGTTACCAGGGACTCTAACCCCGGTGTGTAGACCACCTTAGGGACTCTAACCTCGATCGTCATATAGTGTTAGGTAATACGTGTCGACATCCCCAGGGACTTTAACCCCATGATTTGCGCACGCCTCGATCGAGTACGGGACCTAAATACGAAAACTACTTTTAAAATTTCAAGAAATACCAAGTATGGATTGTCAAGGCATAGCCACATCTACACACCTAAACAAATAAGGAATACAAGTCCCCTTAAAAATTTATAAGATATTCACTAGCCTAATAGCATGCTATTTGTCATTCAACTCACATTTAAAACAACAAGAATAGACATAGCATGGGATAGAATCAATCAATCAAATCAAATGAATGGATATCATACAAACTAGACTCACCAAGTGAACATAGACACAAAGAGCACATGATATAAGAATACAAAGGCAAAATAGTTAAAAAGACTATGCAAGGACAACAATTAATAAAAATGAAATGCCAAGTAAAGTTGTCATTGGGTATACTCACAACAACAAAGTAAAGTCCTAGCTTTACTGGCCTCCCGATACTCCAAATCTTGTATTCGCTCTCTCGTACCCTTTTCATAGGTTCATGAGTTTGGTATATCATTAGTTCAAATATAGTGGGTTTAAGCTCAATTTAGTGGTGTTTATTGTGTATTTAGATTGGTTCAATAGACTTTAAATCAATCTTCCCAAACTAGTCCCTAAAGACTAAATTAAGTCTCAATTTCAGTCCTACACTTTAACGCAGTTTTTAGGTACGAAATGGTCAAAATATCGAAATCCTCCACCAGTACAATTATTGTTGGTCTCTCTCTTAGCTTTCCAGAAAGGTTTAGTGTGCAAATTTCTAATTTAGAATGAAGGCAATATCATGATTTTACTAGACATAGGTCTAATTGGAATTTAATCCGATCAGCGGATTTAAAAAATCTATTTCTCCCAATCTATAGTTCATACTGTGATTTTTGGTCACGAGGCAGAATATATATCCAAATACAACATATTAATATATCAACTCATTTGGATAAGTAGTTAGGGAGTTATGCCCTTAACAGATTTAGTTTCAAAACTTTCCTTTTTAATTCCAACACCTATTTGTAGAGCATGTTTGGACATAGAAACATTTGAATCAAAACACCTTCGGTTAAGTAAAGTTATTCCTCTTTAAATACGCTTTCAAGTGTCATTAGTTTGGATCAATTTGGATCTAAAACGGGAAGATTATGACAAAATTACCCAGGTTGATTCCTAATACAATATGCAGAGTTCTAGTTTTGGTGTTGCAAATTCGAAAATTCATATCTTTATGATTTCAAAACCAAATTAAGAACTTCAATATAGCTAGATTATCAACTTGAAATGAGGAATCCAAATATATAAATTAATTGCAAATACTCAATCATCTATTATCTGAAATTAGCCTAAAACCAGAACTTGTTTTAATTTCAACTAAAAAGATGTGCACCTAGTTGATGTAGCACCCTAGCTTGAGAATTTCTCACCAACTCTAATGGATTCCTTCAACACCTTGATGATTCACTCCCCTCCAGCAATTCCTTCTTCTTCTCCAGTAAAAATGAATGAGCGATTTTTTTTGCATGTTGTTTGATCACTAATAATATATATTAAGGTGATGTTCTTTTCTAGCCCTTAATCTTCATGGATTTATGTATCCCTAGGAATATCTAATGGTCCAAATTTTTCATATATCCCACTAACTCCCACTAACTCAACCTTAAGTGACACCATTTTATTACTCACCTAGTTCTTAGATGTGCCAATGTGTATCTCTAGACCAATCTTATGCTTTCCATTTAATTTACTCAACTATAGGCCTTTAATTTGATTTACGTTAACAAACACAATCATAAGCTTATAAGTAATTCCTTATTTCATATTAGTATTAAATAAGACTTACCAAAATGCTAACTACCTGGTTCTCCGGCTCGCATGCTACTCTAGGCATGTCCCTGCTCTCGTCTCAACGCCTACAACTGTACAAATTGACTTAGTAAGTCTACACAATACGTAACACTAGGCACACATCAATATAAAAAATGCGATATACCTCGGCCACCTGCTTCAGTCGATGCACATATCACAGTGTAGGTCCCACGTTAAGGGTCGATGATCCTGATTGAGGAATTAAAACGGGGTTAAAGATTTGGGCCGTGACATAGTGTCTACTTAACTATGTGCACAGGGTATATTAACCTACCAAACTGTGTATTAGAGAGTAGAACTTATGAAGTCTATCTGACTGTGTACAGGATAGAATTATATTATGTTTGAGGGACTAGAGTCACTGATACTTTGCATCACATGATTATCATTAGATCACATTGAACCAGATCATACTTTGATAGACTCGAGGTATGAGACTCGATTGGTTATTTTATCCGCGCATGATAGTTTAAGGATTTTGAAAATCTGAGATATGTTAGAATGAATAAATAATTTTTATAAATGCAATATATCTTATTATGGGTGGATTGTGAGTCCTTCGACATTTCCACCAAAGCAGACATGTTTTGTTAAAGATTTTTGAAGACTGAAATTTCAGTGTAAGCTTTAAAATAGAGGAGATGCCGTCGAAAAGTTTTCAGGAAATTTTGATGATAATGTGATTAATCTGAATGAACTTTGAGGATTATTAAATTTATTTAAACGTAATTTAAGGTTTAAGATTCAGCTTAGAATCCTTAGTGATTGATAATATTTTGTAATTGACGATTACAATATCTTAATCTTAAATTTTATCGATGAGAGATTAAGGCTGCTAGTTATCATGGGATTAAAGTAATCTAGGCGGTCAGATGCCTTAATTAGGTGGTGTCTAACATAAATTGTGTAAGGACACAATTATTTTAATTAACAAACTAATTTTAGAGTTATTGTTGTTGTTTTTGAGTTTCTCCTAAAAATGAAACAATGTTTTGTTGATAAATTTTTGTTGTTTGATGAATTGGTTGTTGTTATTTGTTTTTTTAAAAAAAAATAGAAAATTTCGGGAGTCCAGAGACTTCTGGAGACGAATTCATCTTCTGAAATAGAGATGAATTCATTTCTAAGGTGGGATGAGCACCTGTGCGAAGCGCGGGGCCAAGCCGAGTGGGCCTGGGCCCAAACAAATCGAACCTAATTCAGGTGGCCCAACTCCATATTTTAACACAAATTTTTTATAAATAAATATAATATAATAACACAATAAATTATAGAAAAACAAAGAAAAATAGATAAAAATCATGAAGAAATTCAGAAAAATTAGGAAAAATATAAAAATTGGAAATAGAATAGGAAATTAAATTTTTGAGAAAAGTTTTGGGGGTTTGGCACTAGGTGCGTGACTTGTAAAGCGTGCCGCCATTAAACATTTATGTTATAAATTATTTTTTGTCACTCTATATAAACTCAATTATGACCCAAATATGTTAAAAATAATATATTTGGACATCAAAAACTTAAGAGACTACAGTCGGGTGTCAGGTGCATATTTCGAGACGTGAGTAGGATGTGCGCGCTCATTCGACCTTGTAGAGCTATGTAAGTCACTCGCCAGTAGGGCCCACTTGGTTTAGCGACTTCGACCCCCGATTCGGCACGATGTGACTCAACAATCATGTTCCTTTACTTCGGTTGCGACTTATCTTCATGCGATTTACTTATTTTCTTGTTTTTTATGTTACTAGCATGAATTGTAGCCGCTTTTTTAAATCTCTTGAATATTGGTTGAAGTTCTCTTGATTTTAGTTACTAGAACTTACCTCATTGTTTTTGCTATGTGGCAATGACAATGGTTGCAAATTTCAGATCTGCAGATAAGACGTGGAAAGGATGTACTAGGTGACTATCTCTGAGGCAGCTAAATCCCGCTAGATTTTATGTAGGTGGTTGTATATATTTATTTTCTGTTTTATGGGTTTTAGAGATGACTTATGTACCCGATACATACATATTAACTTCTTTTGTATATTTTTCACCTCTTAAATGATATGCATGGTATTTTTATTAGGTTTTCATACTGTAGGTTGTTTGTTGATGTATAAATCTTCAAATTTTATTATATGTATGTGTTTAGATTTTTGCTTAAATAAACTAATGGATATTAACTTATCAAGTTGTAGTAAACATCTACTTGTAAAATTTTGAACTAAATGACTTAATAACTTAAAAAACCACTGAGTTAGGCTAACTAAAGTTTCGGATAATGGATTAGCTCACGGACTGTCATCGATAAGCGCAGTGACATGGCGACTTAGTGACGTGTCCGGTGATGTGGCGGTTCTCGAATAGCTTTGGAATTTAGGGCCGTCACACTTCCAGCGAGACAACTTTCAGATGTACACAACGTTACTTTAGCAAGTGAACCTAAAAGGCCCTCTCTAGCTAGTCGTGCTAACCTTTCTTGTCCAATATGACCTAATCTAGCACGCCATTTGATAGAATTAATATAAAAATTTGATGTAAGATAACACAGAATCATTATCAGCATTTATGCTGGAATAGTCAATATCCATTATTAATAAACCATTTTATACATAACTACAACCATAATTAGTATTGTCCAAATATGATTTCGTACCATTGTTTGCAAACGTAAATGTAAATCCCTAAGTCTATTAAGGCGAGCATTGAAATCAAGTTATGGTAAATCTTCTGAATGTATAATATGTCATGGAGGTATAAAATGTGCCTTGATCGCAAATCTAGACAATATGTGTTTATGCCAAGATCATCTGAACTCGATTGATCTAAGATGAAAACCTTGCGACTCCTAATAGAAATTCGGCAAACTCAATGTATCCTGCTCACGTATCGCTATGTGGTCAGTTGCTCTTGAATCTGCAACCTATAATTGAGGAGAATAAGCAACTAAAACTTGAATTGTAACTAAATAGTTAGACGTTACAAGTTAAGGTACATATACCTTCTTTGGTTCGATGCATTCATGAGCAAAGTGTCCCAGCGTTTTGCAATTATAGCAAGTGACTTTGGGTTTGTAGCATATTCCACCTCTTTTGCCTCTTTTGAATTTCTTAAATTTGCCTTTTTTTCATATGAGCAAAATTAGAATTATTGATTTTCCTTTTGTGATTCTTAAATCGGCCATGAGAACCGGACTCTGCAACATAAGCGAACCATCCATTTTAAGACACTCAAAATGTTTAGTCTCCAGTCCTAAATGACGTGAAATGTCCTTAAATGTTCAGACATTTTATGTTGTTTCATTTGATCCCATGAAGAAGGTAGTGATCTTAAGACTGCTTGAACCTGTAGTTCATCAATTAAATGATGTCTGGCTGCTCAAAGCTCTCGGATCGTCACTGACATCACTCTTATATGTTTTTTTCATATAGTGACCAGTCTTCTTTTTATATGAATCAAATTTCATTGTCAGTCCTTGCAATTTGGCAAAAGAAGTAATACCAAAGCAACATTTGGTTGATTCTTACAAATCTTTGGCATATTAATATTGCTCAAAATCATCGATTAAGTCATTGTGCATGCTACTGAGCATTGTGAAACGAGCACATCGATCTTTAACAAGCCATTTCTTATAGACTTCTTGATCTTGTTTATGTTGAGCTGTATTCACCTCCTCAAAACAACAACCATTGTTAGGTCAATGGTAGTGAGAACATCTTACACATTCAAGAGGTACCGGATCTTACGTTACCTGTAATAGCTATAAAGGATTATAAACACATGTTATATATGTTATTATCGTTTGTTACTTGTTACTAAAAAAAACAAATTGTTTTGAAAAAATTCCGGAGACCTTCTTTCCTTTTTTAAATATTCTTAAATGTCCTAATGGTGAATTGGTGTCATTGGATTCACTTGATCAGTGTGTCAAGAAAATGATTTTATAATTGGATTAGATTTGTTTAAGTAGTGATCAAAATAATCACGATGGGATAAACATGAAATCCAACAAGTTCCAAATTAATATAGATGATAAACACCAAAACATATGATTATATTGATTAGTGTTTGAGAGCGGACTAAATTGTATGTGGATCTATTAATATCTCGTAAAATCTCAAATCGAAATATAATGATTTTATAGTTTGATAAATACCAAAATTATTTTAACTTAAATGAAACTCTGCTTTGTGTTTTCAGGTTCATCATTAAAAAAAAACTTTAAGACACGAAATCATCGCATAAAAGCTTTGATATCAATTGTTACTTGTATGACATGATTAACAACTAAGTAACAAACATACATACACACATCGTGAGAATTAAATATAAATGTTACCTCACATCACAATGAATTACGTGTTTCGCCTAGCGTTGTTGGAGTTCTTACGGGAGTGATTGCATTACCACTATGGAGCATGATCTTTATCCACAGCCTAGAAGCGGAAGACAAAGAGAGAACACACACTACTATTCTCTGGAAACTCAATTAATCAGTGTACATCCTTTATCTCCCTATAGATATTTATAGAAATCCAAAAAGTATGAATCTAAGGTTGCAACCTTTGGTACGACGTGTCCCTACACATATTAAAGGAAAAAGTGCAACTCTTTACATGAAGTAACTCTTCATACACTTGACTCCATACGTGTTACAAAAAACTCTAATTAACATATGTTATATCATAAAGATACATAAATATGTATTTAGAACATCATTGAACTATATTTGTCATACTAATTTTAGAAATCTTATATATTTAATTAACTATGATAACTCGTAATTCAATCAACAAAACAATATCAAAAATAAAATAATATTAATCCTTCAATTTGAGAAAAATAGTTTCTTAAAAAAATTGACCAAGTTGTACTTGAGTGTCAAAATGACCAAAGAATGAAGATCAAAATAGATATTTTTTACAAAATTGATGGGTACAGAGATTCATTGCCCCACAAGGATCCTCGCGGGATGGGGAATGGGGGTAAAGTTTGCCCTACGTGGAAATCGTGGTGTAAGATAAACTTATAACATGGGAAACACATACCTATAAGCGAAGCAGAAGCATAAGAGATCGGATCTATTGTTTATTCACTGATCACGACAAGATTACCAAAATGGGAAGCTATTAAATATCACAACCTAAGTACTCTTTTGCAAAGATTCCCAATGGAAGGAGACCTTACATTAGTTCACCCACATTTTCTTGGGATAAGAGATAATCTTATATTATTTCACTAAAATAACTACTTTGTAGTTATCTTTTAGTTATTGAAACTGTCAAAACACCTAGGTGGTGAAACCACCCAACACTAACGTGGGAGTTTTTTTCAACATCTCCCACTCACACATAACGAGTTTAATTTATCATAATTAAACACTAATGTGCGTATACGCATGTTGAACACACATTTCCCACTTGCACAAATGAGGTTAACTTCTTATAAGTTTCTTCTTTAGAGAACTACATCTCTAACTCTGCTACAACGTATTCATACGAGTAAATAGGCCATGCGACAAGCATACTATTGAGAGCTCATTGCTATACAACCGTTAGGTATATATATCAGCTTAAATTACAAGTAGTGTAAGTATGATGCACCCTTGGTGCATCAATCACATTTAAATATCTCAAGATCTCATTTTATTCTTTAATTTAAATTCTCATTCATCCACAGGTATATTTAACAAATAAATATAATTGGTCGACTGGTGGATACAACTTAAGCAAATGAGACACATATATGATCTTCCTAAACTTCTTATCTCTTTACATTTTAAACCAACTATTATCTAGAGATGCCTCTTTAGATTGAATTATTCATAATCATCGCTAACACTCTAAGATAACTAACATTAAGATAAAACTTCGAGATTACTCAAAACTTCTTAAGGGTACTTAAATGAGATTATATAATTCCAAAGGTTACACAACTTGAAAGTTTAGATAAAAAACTTTTGTTACCTTTAATGGTCATTAAATGCACATGCGGTATAAAACACATGCTACAATATTATTCTCTTTTTGTTATGGAGCGTATATCATAAACAAATATTGTACAGGTGATAGTTCAGATATACTCAATATCTAACTTGAGTCCACAACTCTACTTTAAATTCTCAAATTATAACCATAGAACTTTCACCTGGCATATAAAGACAACTAAGGTGAACTAGTGGGAGGCTTCACCTTTCGATTATAAATGACCTCATCTTGATTCACTATCAAGGCGATCATTTG
The DNA here is from genome assembly GCA_039657365.1 of Stephania yunnanensis. Lineage (NCBI taxonomy): Eukaryota > Viridiplantae > Streptophyta > Magnoliopsida > Ranunculales > Menispermaceae > Stephania > Stephania yunnanensis. The sequence goes on along the minus strand of CM077586.1, from coordinate 43,239,460 downwards.
TTTTAAGCCGAAGCTCTCCAAATTTGTCCCAAAAGCTTAAAACCAATCTCATTTCTATGCACCACCAAGTCATGGAAGCATTTGCCTATGTGAGAAGGCCAATCTGATGTCCGACATATCTTTTATTTTATGTACAAAATATAAATGTGTGTGTATGCATCAATAATCATAAAATAAAGTACGAAACTTTGAAAGACATTAATAATAACAAATAATATTTTACAAACATAAAGGAAGATTAACTACAAACTTTTTCCTATCAAGTACAATGCTTACATGTTAAACTCTATGCAATCCTAGAGATTTCACATGGTCTTTGAACATATCTATAGGTATAGGCTTCGTAAGAGGATCGACAATCATCTTGTGCGTAGAGATGCATTGTATTTTCACTTCCTTTTGTGCAATCATATCTCTAACAAATTTATACTTGGTCTCAATGTGTTTAGTTTTTTAGTAATACTTGGGATCTCTTGTGAAGGCAATTACAGCTTGACTGTCACAATTTACCAAAACTGGATTCGAAGCATTTTTTTCAAACCTAAGTTACTAAAAAGTCTCTTAAGCCAAACCGTTTCTTGCACCGCTGCTGAACATGTTACAAACTCAGCTTCCATTATTGACAAGGCTATACATGTTTATTTCTTACTACTCCATGAAATCACTCAATTGTTCAGTAAGAAAACATACCCTGAGGTAGATTTTCTTTCATCTAAATCTCCTCCCCAATCAGCATCGATATAACCAATTACATTCAAATCATTTCCTTGATAACATAATGAATAATTTGCAATGCCTTTGAGATACCTAAGTATCCTTTTGATAGCTTTACAATGGGTTTGTCCAGGGTTTGACAGATATCTACTTACCATTTCAAAAACAAAGAAAATATCAGTTCTTGTACACATCATTGCATACATTAGGCTTTCAACAACACTAGTGTGAGAAACTTTTACCATTTGTTCATTTTCATATGAAGCCTTTGGACATATTCGTTAGCTCAGACCTTGTTTTTTTTAGAATATGAGTATCAATGGGTTTGCAATTTTGCATATTGAATCTGTCAAGAACGTTTTTGATGTATGGCTCTTGTGAAAGAGTCAACATCTTCTTTGATCGATCCCTTTTGATTTTTACACCATGTATATATGATGCTTAACCCATGTCTTTCATATTGAAATTGGAGGACAACCATTACTTAATGGTTATTAAGTACTCCTTATCATTTTCAGCTAATAGTATGTCATATACATAAAGTGAAAGAATCACAAATTTACATTTGGACTTCTTAACATTTACACAGTAATCTTCATCAATCATCACAAAATCATATAAAATGATTGCTTGATGAAATCTTATATACCACTGCCTGGAAGATTGTTTAAGTCCATAAATGGATCTTAATAGTCTGCATGTGTTATGCTCTAGACCTTCAACTATGAAACATATAGGTTGTTCCATATAGATTTCCTTTTCTAGTTCTACATTTAGAAATGCAGTTTTTACATCAATTTAATGTAACTCCAAATCTAAATTTGCAACAATGGCTAGAATCAATCTTATAGAGGTAAATCTCACAACCAGGGAAAAAGTTTCTTAATAATCAATTCCCTATTGTTTTGTATACCCCTTGGCTACAAGTTGTGTCTTATACCTTTCAATAGAATCATTGGTCTTTCGCTTAACTTTGAGAACTAATTTGTTCCTAATAGTTTTGCATCCTTCAGGGAGATCAATTAATTCCTAAATATTGTTTGATCTCATGGACTTCATTTCCTTTCCATTGCAATTTTTCATTTCTCTTTCACAGGACAAGCAAGAAATTCTTGAACACTTTTAAGCTCATCATCATCATCTTGAGGTGCAATAATATATACCTCGTTTTCAATAGGAAATTGACGTTTGGGAATATTGCCACAATTGCTATACCTTATTTGTGACTAGGTTAAAACGGATTCAACATCTTTTGTCTTTCTCCCACTTGGATAAGATACTATTGGTATTTCTTTAGGCACACGAACCAACCGATTCACCATAGTAGAATCATCTTGATCATGTATCTCGTAAAAAAAAATCGATTTATCTCACCCTATGTTGGAAAATCATTTTCCATAAAAGTAGCATCCCGATATTCAAATTCAGTATATGCACCAACTCGAATGTTCACCAATGAACATATAACCTTTTGAATATTCAGAGTATCTTTTAAATATACTATTTGTTCCTCTTGGACTTAATTTATCCTTGTTCATAATGCAAATCATGAATATAGGCACTACAACCCTAATGTCTCAGATTACATAAATCTGATTTTCTTTTAGTCCATAATTCATAAGGTGTGGAAGCCATTGATTTGGAGGGTACTTGATTGAGAATATAGTAGCAGTTAACCAAACATCACCCCAAAAGGTGATTGGTAAATTGACTTAGGCCATCATAGACCTAACCATTTTAAGAAGAGTTATATTTCTTCTTTCAGTTACTCCATTTTGTTGTGGAGTATATGAAATAGTTAACTACCTATCAATTGCTTTTTCATCACACATTTGTTTGAACTAATTAGACAAATATTCACGCCCTCGGTCCGTTCTTAACATCTTTATTTTTTTGTCTAGTTGATTCTCAATCAAAGTAATGTACTTTTTGAAGCACTATAAAGCTTCGGACTTATGAGAAATCAAATAAACAAAATCAAACTGAGTGTAATCATCAATAAATGTGATGAAATAAATACTTACATGTCAGGATCTTACATTCGTTGTACCATAAATGTCCGAGTGAATTAACTGTAATGGGAATTCAGCTCGTGTCCCTTTGCCAAATAATTTTCTTGCCAATTTTCTTGCTAGACAACTTTCACATGTTGGTAGATTAACCTTTTCAAGGTGCCCTAATAGACTTTCTTTTGCTAATCTATCCATTCTTTGTTAACTAATATGACCAAATTTAGCATGCCAAGCATTGACATCAACATTTTAATCAATAGAAGATGTAACAAAGGAAAAACAAGCACAATTCATATTACTATTTGAAACATAGTCAATATCTAGTACAATCGAACCATCTAAAACATAGCCACAATCATAATAGGTTTGTCCAAGAAACAAATTGACACTAGTACCATAAAAGCTCATAACAAATCTACACTTTAGAAGAACACTAACAAAAACTAAGTTCCGTTGAATCTCATGAGCATATAACACATCATGTAGGATCAAAGATCGTCTACCACACGTGCTCAACTTGTAGGTACCAATCCCTTTTACTTCAACATGAGAGTTGTTTCATACGTAGATCCATTTCGTTCCATGAGGAATTTGACAAAACTCCACGAATACATCACGTCACTACAAAAAAACAGCAAATCAGAAACGGAATTAGAAACGGAACTTATTTCCGTTTCTAATTCAGAAACGGAACTTATTTCCGTTTCTAATTCAGAAACGGAATTAGAAACGGAATAAGTTCCGTTTCTAAATTTAACAGTTAGCGACGGAATAGACAGGGAAATATTTAGAGACGGATTTGAGACGGATCAGAGACGGAATTAGCGACGGAATTAGAGACGGAATTAAATTCCGTCTCTGAAATTTGGCGCCTCCATTCCCGCCAAATTCTTCATTTCTTATGACCGTTCATCATTCCTCGAGATTTGTATTTTATTGGATCATGGCAGCCTATTTTCGTTCCCGCACCCCACCCCCCCCTCCCCAACAACACAGCAGAAATCCCCAAATCATTCACACGAAACAACCGCAAAAACCTAAATCTGTCTCTCCGTCTCGTCGCGCCGATCGATCGTCTCGTCCCCAACCGTCCATCCCGTTCGATCGTCTCGTCTCTCCGTCTGGTCGTGCTAGCCGGTCTCTCTCGCTGTCTCTCGCTCTGGCCGTCCGGTCGCGGTGGTCTCCGTATCTCCGTCCGGTCGTGCTACCCGGTCTCTCTCGCTGTCTCGGTCTCGCCGTCTCTCTGGTCTCTCCGTCTCGTCGCGCTTGGTCTCCGTCATCGCCGATATCTCCCGCTCTCTCTCGGTCTCGATTCGGATCCGGTTAGCAAGGCATTTGTAGTTTTGGAGTCTTACTACATTCTCGATATATTTCTATCAATTTTTGATTGTTCTTAATTTATAATGCGTAGCAACACTCATGATCAAGAGCTCTTCACTTTTTCATAGAGATCATTCACCTTGTGACGGTTTTGAGGAAGTATTGAGCGACGAGCTGCATCATTCGCTAAAAATTCGCGTCTGTCAGGTTGGCATTCTAGTCCCCTTGTTTATCTAATTTTAAAAATTTATGGAAAACCAAGGGTGACATGAGAATTATTTAAGTTTCCGCTATGGTTCATTTGATAGTTCGATCTTCTAGTAAAGATCGGAGTTGAAGGCAAGAAGCTATTTTATCTTGAAAGATTTTCCAATTTAAATTAAGCATGCAGACTTCATAAATTTCCATCTATCAATAAATATTTGGGGTGTCCGGTGTTCCTACGTACCTTATATGCGGCATCTAGGAATATTAAAGTCGTAATACTTGTTAGCATTGCAAATATTATGCTCATGAATGAAATATGTTATAGATTTTCACTTGAACTGAAGCTATATCTCGCTAGGCAAGGCAAGGCAGCATATATATGCCTTGATGTTCAAACATAGGAAATGAACATAATGTGGTGACCATTGTGTATACTAGGTTTTCTTAGCGGCTCATATACTAGTCTAATAAATGGATTTAAAAAAAAAATTATTTTCTTGAAAGGTCTTAGCTATTATGGTCATGGAATCCTTTTTATTTTTGTAAATTCGCTTGGCAATTGGCCGTGTTATAGTACTACCTTATTGTTTATGAATGTGAAGGAACAAACTCTTGATCGGTGACATATTTTAAGAGTTCGCTTCTTATAATTGTTATTACTTTATGAGGTTTTATTTTAACTGTTCTTGAGTGATTTGATTTGTTCCTTGGTTGATTGTGCGGTGAATGAGTGCACGCGTTCGATTGTTTTTGAATTTCGATCTTGAATCTCCGTGTCTTTCATTGCTCTCTGCTCTCCGGTCGCTCTGTGCTTACCGCTCCGCTCTCCGCTCGTCAAGGTAACACAAAAAAAAAATTTTAACACCCGAATTCTCTTCACATTGTATCTGCTCACATTTTCCCCCGGATTGGCTTTCATGTGCATTAGTTGGTGTTCTTCACTTGATCTATTAAGTTAATGTTGTGTCTTTTGTTTGGTTTAGAAGTTTTTGTTCTGCTCTTCTCTTACATGCTCTTCTCTTACATGCATAGTTTTTGAGGTTATGCTTGTTCTATTTTTAGGTTTATTAATATGTACTATTTCATTTCAACCTTTTAATTGAGCAATTCAAGATTTATATTGATTCCGTATTTGGTTGTTATTCCATGTTTATTTTATCGGTAAAGCATGTCATCCGTATTTGGTTGTTATTCCATGTTTATTTTATCGGTAAAGCATGTCATGATCAACATTATAATACATTAGAATCATGTACTGAGGTAATTACTTTGTCGTTTGATGTTATAGTTGTTAGTAATTTCATATTCATGCACTTGCTATGGATGATTGATTAGTTAGGTGTTGTTGGTTACGATTGAATAGTACCTATAATTAGAGACGTTTCTACTACTAGTTAGGGTTAGGAACACTAGGATTACTCTTTTAGTGAATGTTGCTATTTCACATTACATTTCTAGAGAATGGAATAAACCTATAACCTTAAGGACGTATGAGTGAACAAGTAGTAGACGCGTTGATACTATGTGGTATTTGTATGCCTCTGATATCGATATAGGTTAGGCGCACGGCCTCAACTTCGATTCCCCACACAACTAAATGTCGGGCTACTGGTGGTATCTTTTTGCAATCTTAGGGTCTTAAAAATTTTAATTTAAGTGCAAAACCCAGGAAGAGTTTATATCAAGGATTTCCTTACAAAACTGATTTTCAAATCAAATACACAAAACAATGTCGATTAAGCACAAGAAAGAGTTTATATCAAGGATTTCCTTACAACCAAGAGGATGACAAAAGAGATCAGCTTTGGAGAGACTCTTATATTCCTTTGAAAGCCTCAAAGGTGCTGGATTTGAGAACTTAAGAGCAGCCACAAAGATCTCCTATTGCTCCTTCTAAAAAATCAAATTTCTTCTCTTTGTAGATCTTGAATTTTGGAATGTGTTTCTTCTTCCTTATGTTAAAACCAAGTTTGTGGTGGTTTTATAGTGATAGGAATTCCAATATGACCGTTTATAGCCGTTCTAGGAATCCAGGAAATCAAAAATTCAAATTTAAAGCTTGATTTCCAAAAGTCAAAATATCGCAGTAAGGCAAATTAGCGCGCTAATATCTGAATTAGCGCTAACCGCAGCTGGGGGACCTCAAACTAATTAATTTATCCCTTTGTGTTAGCGACCCTTAAACTCGTCCAGGACCTAACCAACCCTTATAAAACATGTTATACATGTTTATTATGAGTCATTAAGCTTAATTGGGTGGTCCGGATATTTTTACAAATCCCGAAAACGAAAATTTACGATTTCATAATGTGTTAGGGGCTTTTCTGCAAATTTTCTGTTTTATTTTTGAAAACATTTAAAAAACGAGTTTTTCTTTTTCGAAAACATTTACAATGATTTCTAAAATGCAAATTGACAATTCTCACAAAGTTTCAATTTGTTTAAACTCTTAGACCTAGTTATTTGTTTAAATTCCATTTTGAAACTTGAAGTAAACTTATAGCTTTTGAAAAAATGGTTTGAGAAACATGATATGCATGAACTAATGCATTTGGCTTGCGTGAAAGAATTTGTATACCTTACATTGAAGTTACATATTGTGGTTCGGACTTTCATCTTCATTTCTTCATAAATGCCGAATCTTGAACTTGTATTTCTTGAGTACCCTTGATGTGTTATATTGCATCCTTTAACACAAACACTTAGTCCAACAATCTCCCCGTATTTGTTGAGTACCCTTGATGTGTTGTTTTGCATCCTTTAACACAAACTGAAATACACGAGATATTTATTAGTACATTTTCACCTTGTTTGTTTCCATCAAAATCTCGGTCGGAATGTGAGTGACTAACCACTTAGTCCAACAATCCTTTTGATAATGCCCAAGCTTCTTACATAAACAACATAACTCAATCAATTCCTTCTCTTTAGATTGTGATGACTCATTAATGACTTCCTAACTTTGTCAAGTTATGAAGTTCCTGAGTTTAATGTGCGAACCTCGTTCTTTCACTTAGCTATCAATTTCTTCTAGATGGTGTAGATCGCTATTCCAATTTACAATATTCTCCAATTAGTGAGATTTCTTATCATCTTAATCATTATTATTTCATTACTTGAATAGACAACCGCTCGACAAGGGTTACGTTCGACAAGGAATGTCGTCTACAAACAGAGACTGGATGTACAACCGGCTCGACAACGGTTATGTTCGAATTGAATTCGCGGCGAAGGTTAAAGAATTCATATCATTTGCAAAACAACATTGTCCTACATACCAAAGTGAAAGGAAGATTAGATGCCCGTGCAATTTTAAGAAATGTCGACTTGTTCCGCACTGACGTCGAAACGGTTGAGCACCACCTATGTAGGTATGGATTTGTCCGGGGATATCACAGTTGGTACGAACATGGTGAGAACGGAGATGAAGGGCCGCAATATTTCCACGAAATGGATTGCCATATTGATGATGCTGATGTTCGAGGCTACGATCCGACACCTTATCGCGAGATGCTACACAACGTGGCAGGTCCAAGTTTCAATTGGAATGCCGTGGAAGAATCACCAAACCCCCAAGCACGCCAACTATATGACATGATTGATGCAAGTAGGGAACAATTATGGCCTGGTTGCGAAACCATGACAACGTTGTCCGCAATGGCAAGATTACTTGCGATCAAGTCTGAACATCATATATCTGAACGAGGGTATAATGAAATTATTAAACTCATGAAGGATTGTTTGCCAAATGACAACTCAATGGTTGAGAATTTTTATGCCACTAAAAGACTAATGCGAGGTCTAGGTCTACCTGTTGAGAAAATAGATTGTTGTGAGGACCAATGTATGATTTATTGGGGAGTGGACTCTGAGATGACGTCATGTAAATTTCGTGGGAAATCACGATACGTTGCACATCGACGAGGTCGTGGTCGGAACACAAAATACCGCCCTTGCAAAAGAATGTACTACTTCCTTTGGGCCCTCGGTTGCAACGATTGTATGCGTACGAGTCAACCGCAAAACATATGCGATGGCATGGAGATCATTCATCGCTCGAAGATGTTATGCAACACTGTTTCGATTCGATTGCTTGGAGACATTTTAATGACGTCAATAAAGACTTTGCCGCCGAGGTTCGGAATGTTCGTTTAGGATTGTGCACTGATGGTTTTCAAGTATTTGGGATTTCCGGAAAATCGTACTCTTCGTGGCCCGTGATTTTGACTCCTTACAACCTTCCACCGTCGATGTGCATGAAATCGAGTTTATGTTCTTAACGGTTATCGTTCCCGGACCGACCAGCCCAAAGCGTAAAATCGACGTGTTCCTTCACCGCTTGTGAAAGAGTTGCAAGATTTATGGAACAATGGGGTGGTTACATACGACGTTTCCACCAAGACAAATTTTGTCATGCGAGTTGCCCTTTTATGGACTGTTAGTGATTTCCCCGCATATAGCATGTTGTCCGGTTGGAGCACACACGGTAAGTACGCTTGTCCAAATTGTATGGAGGATACAAATGCATTTCATTTGCGAAATGGTGGTAAGACATCGTGGTTCGACTGTCATTGTCGGTTCTTGGAGAAGTCATCACCATTAAGGAAAGAAAAAAATTTCATTAGAGGCAAAATGGTCATAAATGATGATCCGCTTCGCTTTGCGGTCTGGTGAAGAAATTTTGGCGTAAATTGAATCGTTTGGCTTGATGAAGGTGACAAATCGGCGCTAATCGTGAATGGCCGGATAGCTAAGAATTCGGGATGGAGGAAGAAAAGCATATTCTGGGGACTTGCCGTATTGGAAGACAAACTTGATCCGCCACAACTTAGATGTCATGCACATCGAAAAAAATGTTTTTGACAACATATTCAACACTATTATGTGTGTACCGGGCAAGAGTAAGGACAATGCAAAATCGAGGCAAGATATTCGTGAATATTGTCACCGACCTTCTCTACACATTGATTCGGCGACAAATACTTACGTCCTTGGGTGCTATGCTCTTGATACCTCAAGAAGACAAAAATTGTGCGAGTGGGTTGAGAAGTTGCGTTTTCCTGATGGTTACGCATCGAATCTTGGTCGATGTGTAGATCCAAAGAAACTGCAATTGTTCGGCATGAAGAGCCATGATTGTCCTATATTCATGCAACGGTTGATACCAATTGCATTCAGAGAACTTCTCCCAAACCCGGTTTGGGTTGCAATTAGCGAATTAAGCCTATTTTTCCGGTCCCTTATCACGCGAAATGTGTCGATATCAAGATATGGAGGTCTTACAATCTGAAATACCAAAAATCATTTGCAAGTTGGAAAAAATTTTCCTCCAAGCTTATTTGACTCTATGGAATACCTACCAATCCACTTGGCCTACGAGGCCCGTCTCCCGGTCCCGTTCAATTTCGATGGATGTATCCATTTGAGAGGTACTATCTTGAGCCCTTGTTATTATTTTCCCATTCAATAGGTTTTATATCAACATTTCTTATAACATTCATATAGGTACCTTAAACATTTGAAGAACAATGTGCGAAACAAAGCGAAGGTTGAGGGCTCCATGTGTAATGCTTATCTGGTCGAAGAGGTCACATCCTTTTGTTCTTACTACTTCGAAGATCACGTCATTACGTTGCATGACAAAGTGCCACGTAACGACGATGGCGGTCTCGGGCCCACACCGAACTTCGTTGGCAATTTCTCAATTTTCACTTATCCTGGTCGACCCATGGGCAAGTCGAAGGAGCGGTACTTAACAGAGCAGGGAGTATAATGCCGCTCATTCGTACATACGCTCAATTGTCCAGAGATCGCTCCTTACGTTCGCATATGTCCATCACTTTCTTTCAATAATGCAGTACATTCATTGTTCATATTTTAGTAAGACATCCGACTTACACGTTCGTTTCTTCTAGGATATTCGTCGATGAAATCACTCAAGCAATGGGGGAGTCGCAGGTTGATAGTAGTCTAGAGCACAACTTCCCCATTTGGTTTCAAACATATGTAAGGGCATTACTTTTGTAATTCTGATTCAAATGTTTCTCCCATAACTAATGTGTCATATTGCATCTCTAATTATGATGAATAGGCACGGAATTCTATAGTTGACGAGACGCTCGTTGATCTTTCTGTTGGTCCTAGTCGATCATGTACTGTCTACCCTGGTTACCTTGTTAATGGGTATAAGTTCCACTCCGCAACATATGACGTTAATAGATCGACGCAGAGCAGCGGTGTTTTGGTGAAGGGTTCAAACTACGCTGATGTTTCCCATAACTATTATGGAGTACTGCAAGAGGTTGTGGAGATTGAGTATACCGGCCTCAAACGTGTGGTCTTGTTTAAGTGCGAATGGTATGACCCTACACCGAATCATGGTGTGAGGACTCACCCAACCCTTCAATTGGTAGAGGTTCATCGAAGTCGACGATATAACAACTATGAGCCATTTGTACTAGCAATGCAAGCCACTCAAGTCTACTACCTTTCGTACCCTTCTATGCGGAACGATCGACAAGAATGGCTAGCGAGTTGTTCTTGTCACCAAAATTCGGCGACGAGGAAACTAGCAAAGACGATAATGACCAGGGCTCGGCGAGATTGCTTTCCAAGATGGGATGCCCACCACGTGCGTAGTCGATGATGCGACGCCGATATCAACAATCTGGATGTTCCGACGGGACTCGATTCATTGTTGAAGCGGGTCCAAGCGATGAAGTTTATAGTGGAGATGAATCAGAAGAAGAATCCTCACCTTCTACTCATGAGAGTGAATTTGAAACGGATGATAGCGAATAAAGTTTGTATATGATATGTCGACGACCAATAATGTAGTTACTTTTATTTGCATGGATCCCGTGTTATTAATAATTTAATTCGGATGTGCATCTACTTTTTTATGCCCTTCTTTTCGATGTTTTACTCGTGAATATTGTTAGGTATCATGGCCGGACGTGGTCGTAGGGGATGTCGAGGTTTGCCATTAGGAGGCCATCGTCCAGGCGGAATAGGTGCGGCACCGACATCTGGCGGCGAAATACCTACTGGCACTCCTGGTCTGGCCACAGGAGGGGTCCATAGAGGTCGTGGCGGTCGAGGTCGTGGTTCGATAGCTCCATTATCGATTCCGACTTCTCGGTCTCTCGAGCACGATACGATCGCAATGCCGCGTCACATTCCCCTTCCATACCGTCGGGTCGTCTCGTACCATCTTTGTCGTCATCAAGGACTATGCCTAATACACACTTCCCCACACCTTCTCCGACATCAATGACTCCTTTACCCACGAGGCTCGCACCCCACCACAAAGATCGGCGGCAAAGCATCCCGACAAGAAGACGTAAGAGCGGGTTGGAGGTGACAGCCCTCCGCCCACCTCGAGGACAGGGCGGAGCCCCCGCGCGTGCGGGGGGATTCCTATCACGCTGATTGCCAATGATACGTAAGTTTGCGTTTGACTTTTATATGTCAATTTCAATATGGATGTCAAATATTGAAGAAGTAGTTAAGGTGATATGCATGTTCATGAAACACGGGAGTTGCATCCTTCGCACTTTTGTGCACGGAGGATGACAAAAGTTTTTAAACGATGGATGATTCCTGAAGGGTATTGTTGGAAGTCGGTACCGCCTCATCATAAAGACCAATACTGGCGCCAATGGAAGGTAAACAAGACTACCATATGCCTTATGATTTAAACTATTTTCTCAAATAAATGCTAACAATAGCAATCGCCAATTTGTAGATATTTTTTAGATGGGATGATGCGCTTCCCGAGGATCTCGTGCGAGCGGCGTACGACAAAGTCTTGCAGCACAAGGTACACCGCGTTGATGCACAAGTTGAAGAAGAATCGGGTGCGACGCTTTATGTTACAGATGAGGCATGGAGGAGATACTTGCGATCGATCGGGAGAGCGAGGACTTCCAGGCTAGGTCTAGGCAAGCGACGGAGAATAGGAACACTGAGGTCGAAGGCCCTGGGACTGGACCCTCGAAGCACGGTGGTGGTTCCGTGTCATTTGTGACTACCCAAGAAAGATTGGTAAGTTTTTTGTAACATCTAGGATATTTTGTACATTTATACTCTTGTTCACTATGCTTGGTCCTGCACGCAGGCTGATTCATCCGAGACGCCACCGACTGTGAATGACTTGTATTTGCATCTCCACACCGTTAATCACGACAGGATGACATTCATCGATACTAGATCAGAGCGGTTCTATGTAAGTATAGAAATGATATGTAAAATATTATTAAGTCTTTCACTTACCCCATATCATGTATGTTGTTTGTTGTGCATATTTGCAGGATAGGCTCCAGAGCAGACGCCAGGAGGTGACCCAGGCTACACCGGAGCAAGCGGTGGATGATGAGGCGGTGTACCTCAATGTGGCGGGTGAGTCTTCCAAAGGACGTGTCTACGGACTCGGGTCCTTAGGGAGAAAGAAGAGGAGATACGGAGCTCCTGGTGCTAGCACGTCGCAGACGCCGGATGTGGTGCCGCGGCCAGAGTTCGATGTCGTTGCGGAGCAACTACGAAAGGTTATGGAGTTCATGCATCGAGCGTCTTGGGATGGACATGGACGAAATAGGCCTAGCTCAAAGAACAACCACCACCACCGCCACCACCACCGCCACCTCATGACCAAAGAACAATGCCGCCGCAAATAGATCCGGCGATCCACCCCAACAAGGGGACAATGTTGGGCGTGAGACGTAAGCGTGGCTCTCGAGAGATGAGCAGGTTGGTGATACATAGGTACTTCACTTGTTGTTTGTTTCAAATTCTTAGATTAAACGTTTTATAGTGTAGAAAACTTTAGAAATTCTTCGAATTACATTATGATTCACACTTCTTTTTGTGCATTTTTAGGCGATGTTCCATATTTTATCGTGGATTTTAATTTTTTTCCCTTTTGCTCCCCCAAATATTTTTTTGTTTTTAAGTAAAATATATTATAAGTACCGAATGTTTGCATAATCCATGGGAGAAGAAAACATGCTGGCTGTTGTGTGCAAATCTTAGGCCGTTGCAGGTTCTCTCGAGTGCTACGATGAAGAAAGTGGTAGAATCGACAGGGAGCGACATCTTCATGCAATAGCAAATGAATTTGGGAAGTTGATAAAGGCTCATTTTTCGGTCATCCATGTTCTGCACATGTAGGCTCTTCTTCTTCTATTATGGCATGTCCGTAGAAGAAGAATAGCCTACATGTTCTCAACACAGATGACCGAAAAACGACCCTTTATCGATTTCCCAAATTCATTTGCTATGGCATGAAGATGTTGCTCCCTGTCGATTCTACCACTTTCTTCATCATAGCACTCGAGAGAACTCGCAACGCATAAGATTTGCACACAAATGTACCCAAGATGTTTTCTTCTCCCATGGATTAATTCTGCAAACATTCGGTACTTATAGTATATTTTACTTAAACTGAGGTTATAAAATTTATTTTGGGGAGGATAATGTATTAAAAATAAAATCCATGATAACTTATGCATGAACTGGGCGTCCAAGCCAACTAAGATATACAGAGGATAAATGGACAATGAATGTACCTGCGAACATGGTGGTTTGTTGAAGCCTGATGTAGTGGAGGGTACTGATGATGAAGTTCCTTTATTTTTTTTTTCCTGTTTTCGGATAGGCGGGTTTTAGTTTTTCCTATCATTCTCGAGGGAATGGGTTCATTGCTTTTAACGATGAGCATGTTGTAGACGATTTGTTTCATTTGCATGTTAAACTCATTCTTTTTTTGGTGGTGGTGATTTTGGTCCTTATAGGACTCCGTGTCTCGGAGGTAGGCTTGGTGGGGGTTATGGAGGCTTTGGGGGCGGTGGCTTATCGAGGTGAATCTTCTCTTGGCTATTCTATTTTAGCGATCGAATCAATTCCTTTCAATAGTTTGTCGTGTAGACTTTTTAAGTTACTTGATTTACATATTGCTTTGGTGGTTTAGTTTGTTTCTAACATTAGTTTATTATAGTCGATACCGTAGATAATTTGAGGGAATAGATGGCGATATAGATAATCATGTGGGTGAAGAGACTGGACCACAAATTTCTTCTCTTTGTAGATCTTGCATTTTTGAATGTGTTTCGTCTTCCTTATGTTAAAACCAAGTTTGTGGTGGTTTTATAGTGATAGGAATTCCAATATGACCGTTTATAGCCGTTCTAGGAATCCAGAAATCAAAAATTCAAATTTAAAGCTTGATTTCCAAAAGTCAAAAATCCCTGGCGTGGCTAATTAGCGCGCTAATACTGGAATTAGTGCGCTAACTGCAGGGACCTCAAACTAATTAATTTATCCCTTTGTGTTAGCGACCCTTAAACTCGTCCAGGACCTAACCAACCCTTATAAAACATGTTATACATGTTTTACAACTCAACTTACATGATAGGTCCATCTTATAGAAACATTGTTCGCCATCTCCTATGCGTAGGAAAATAGCAACATTGACACCAACTTCATCCGTGATCGCATTTTGCTTGATGATCCTGGCTGTTTTTGGAAGCATTCTTATTCAACATTGTATGGTTTTTTTCTGTTCTTCACTGCTTTTCTTGAATCCCAGCTGGTTGTTTTTTTTTTATTTTTTGAGTAGGAACACATGGCTTGTCGCCTTTGGAGCACACAACAGTTTAGATGGGGTGAGAGGATGAGTTCTAGAATCATACTTACATGATAGGTTTGTGCTTAACTTTTAGTTTTTCCCTTTTAGCATTCTTGCACTTATGCCATTCTTCTCTTTGTAGATCTTGCATTTTTGAATGTGTTTCTAACATTAGTTTATTATAGTCAGATACCGTAGATAATTTGAGGGAATAGATGGCGATATAGATAATCATGTGGGTGAAGAGATCGGACCACAAATTTCTTCTCTTTGTAGATCTTGCATTTTTGAATGTGTTTCGTCTTCCTTATGTTAAAACCAAGTTTGTGGTGGTTTTATAGTGATAGGAATTCCAATATGACCGTTTATAGCCGTTCTAGGAATCCAGGAAATCAAAAATTCAAATTTAAAGCTTGATTTCCAAAAGTCAAAAATATCTCAAGCGCAAAGTGGCTAATTAGCGCTAATCTTTGGAATTAGCGCGCTATCTTCGGAATTAGCGCTAACTGCAGGGGACCTCAAACTAATTAATCTCTCCTTTGCCTACTTCTTTCGTGTGCATACTCACCGGTTGTTGCCCTCGATGGAGATTCGAAATTGCTTCAAAGTCTGCGTTTTAGTTATTAGATGAAGTCCTTTTTGTGTATACTTCCAAATTTTGGACCTTTTGTGAGTGTTCTTTTTTTTTTTGCTTGTTGAACGATAGGATTGGTGGTTTTTGTGTATACTTCCAAATTTTGGAGCTTTTGTAATACATGACAACTTTCCGTGGATATATAAATTTTTGGGCTAATTTTGAGTTTCACATTTTTTCTTTCTCTTTTGAATTTTTGTTGATATATATTTTTGATGTATGGATGCGCAATTTGGCTTCTTTGGGGATGTTAGCACCCTCAAGGAGTTGTTGGAGGGGTGCGAAGCGATGGAGTATGTCATATCGGGTTGTATTTTGATTTTTTAGGTTGGAGAATCGATTGGATTATGTATCCGTGCCATATTTAAACAAAACAGAAAATTAGAGACGGATTAGCAACGGAATTCAAATTTTTCGTTGCTATTCCGTCTCTAATTTTCCAGAAATATTTCTATCAATCACAAACGGATCGAGACGGAAATATTAATTCCGTCTCGATTCCGTCTCTAATTAGCAACGGAATCGAGACGGAATCGAAACGAATAATCCGTTCCGTTTCTAATTAGAGACGGAATCGAGACGACTCTTTGCATTCCGTCTCGATTCCGTCTCGATTCCGTTGTTGATTAGAAACGGAATCGAGACTCGAATTCATAAATTTATTAATTCGTCTCGATTCCGTTGCTAATCAAGAACGAATCGAGACGGAATGCAATTACAAATGTACCATTTCGAAATAAAATCCATTTCTTCGTCTCTCGTTCGTTTCTAATTTCCGTCTCTAAATCCATCTCTAATCAGAAACGGATATTTTCCGTCTCTATTCCGTCTCTAATCAGAAACGGAATCCATTTTTCGTTTCTGATCGTATCAGCGACGACGTTTCCAGAGACGGAACGCATTCCGTCTCTGTTCCGTTTCTGATTTCAATCAGAGACGGAATTTTCGCAAATCAGAAACGGAAAATTCCGTTTCTGATTTGCTGTTTTTTTGTAGTGCGTCCATTGGCTATATGGTATGTTGCTCCAGAGTCTACAATCTACAAATAAATGAGATTCAGTTAAATAAATAAAAGTAAAAACATAAATTACACTTTTTAAAAGAAATTTAGAAAGTGAATAAGGGTTATTACCTTTTTGGCTCGTTGCAATCACGAGTAAATTGACCCTTTTTCCCACTATTGTAGCATTTGAATTTTGTTTTGCCCTTTTCTAATGAACAATAAGAGCTTTACCCTTTCAATAGTGATCATACTTAGCATGGTGATGAACCATATGATCTTTACCCTTTCTATGATGATTATTTTTAGCTCTCTTTGATTCTTCCCCTTTGAAGCTACAAAAGGTTTGCGCTTATAGTCACCATGACCTTTTTGTGACTTAAAGAAGCCATGTACACATTAGTATCAGGCCTTGAAGCCTCGATTCGGTCTTCCACAAGTTCTAAATGACGCCTTGCATCATTTAGGGTCATGATACTCTCATTATGGCTTAGATTAACCTTCATATGCTCCCAGTTTTGAGGTAAGGATTGAATAATAGCTTGAACCTATTGTTCATTAGTGAGAATGTGTCGAGCCTCCCTCAACTCACTATTCACATTTGACAACTCCCTTAAATGCTACCTCGTATTATGATTAGGTCATTTTTTATATGTGTCAAACTTGATGGTGAGCTGACGAAGCTCGGTGACAGACGTTCCACCAAACTTCTTCTTCAAGGCCTCCTACATTTATTCGGCAACCTCAAAACTCTTGAACTCTCACATAATGTCATTTTCCATGCTACCGAGCAAGGTAATGTGAACAATTGATTTTTTCTTCTTTCAGGCCTCGAATGCCTCGTGATCCTTTCGGTGTTGGACCGTGTTGCCATCTTCTAGTTCGGTCTGGACATTGTTAAGAACTTCTAAAGCCTCTTACTCTTCCAGGACATACTGGATTTTCAAACTCCAGATTTCATAATTGTCCCCATTCAATTTCTCACCCTTATTAAGCTCAGCAACAATATTTTTGCTAGCACTTGTCATTTTCAGACAGAAAAATCTGCATAGAAAGACATATGCACATCAATTAATGTCTTGCACACCACACTTATTTTGTCACAATTTTAAATAGCTAATTCACAATTATTCACATAGTTAGAGCCAAAAGTGCATAATTAAGTGTCACAATCATCGTCCATATTTATATGTCTAATTACTATTAGTTTATTAAATTATACAAGATTTTATCAACAAAATCATTTTCCCACAAACATGTACATGCATGTAATTGAGATATAGATAATAATGTACATATGAGATTCTTAAGCATGCATATTTTAAAAAATATTTATATCGTATCATGGATACTATAACATATACATACATTAATATTTGTCAATCACCAATTTAAATAGGGCATTACCCAACTGACAGTGTTCGATTTTGTAATATAAGTCTCAATCCAAGGTGAAGAGAGTGTAGTGACTAACTTTTATGTTTAGGCTACAAGTGTGAAAGCGGGGTTCACTCCAAAATGTCAAGGCAAGATGGAGTGTCCACTCCACACTTATAGGCCTTATTTTTATTTCCAAGTAGTCGATGTGGGACTATCCCAACATCTCCAACAGATAGCATGTATATATATATATATCGGTGTACTATTCATTAAAAGATAATATATATTATTTAAGAACATGGATCTTTTTTTTAAATGGACTAATTAGGCACACATGCATTAGAAGGATTTTTTTTTTTTTTTGATGTCCTGTGGTATCCAAGACCCCGTCTCGGCACACATGGGTTTAACGTAGACATTACAGAAGGATTTTAATTAAACTGATTAAAGCCTTCTACCAAATCATCAACTTATCATGATCTCATGATGAAGTCATGAACTTAAATTATCATGATTGATGTTATATGATACATATGTCATACTATATGGCTATAACAATACATGCCAAGGCTTTACGACTAAAGTAATTTCAAGTAGATCACAATTTGTAAAAATAGGCCATATGCACATGTAGTTGAAATAAACAGTTGTACACCAAGAACTTTATTGTGACACGGCCATATCACAGCATATTACATGAAATCTAAATCAAAGCACACGAATTATCAACATGAAAATCCTATTTCATGCTTATCCATAAAATAAAGCACGATGAAAAAAAAAAAACCTATCCCCAAAATCAATCTTACGATTATCAATACAATAACAAATAAATAGCCGCACGAAGTAATTAAAATAGGCTATGCCGAAATAGTCTCTACGAAAACAAATAGGCAAACAAAAAAAATCCAAACAAACCAAATACCAGAAACAAGTAAATTTTAATGCTATGATATCAATGTAAGATAAACTTATAACACGGGAAACACATACGGAAGCGAAACGGAAGCAAAAACAAGCGAATCAATTGTTTGTTCACTGATCCGACAAGATAACGGGAAGTTGCCAAATATCACGGCCTAAGTACTCTTTTGCAAAGATTTCCCATGGAAGAAGACCCTATGTTGGTTCACCCACTTTTTCTTGGAATAAGAGATAATCTTATATTATTTCACTAAAATAACTATTTTGCAGTTATCTTTTAGTTATTCAAATTGTCAAAACACTCACTTGGTAAAACCACCCAACACCAACTAGGAAAATTTTTTCAACACGTAAAAATAAATCCCCGCCCGCGCCCCGCCCCATGCGGGCCTTGCCCTGCCACACTTGCAACCCTATCGTCGTGCAAATGCAATGAAATAAAATTGAATGTACATTATGTTTCCCAATGCATGAACACAGACAAGATGACAAGATAAAGGCATTATAAAATAAAATAAAATAAAATAAAACACAAAGGAGTTCCATCAGAAACAACCCAACAAGTATAGGCTGATAGGCGGGTTTTTTTTTTTTTTTTTTTTTTTTTTGAGTGGAGTATATCCGAGTCACTGCCGTTGACACCGAACTGATGGTGGACTCGACTAATCTCTTGTGGGTTTTTAATTGCCCCTCGTAAGGAAATTCGAAAAAAAAAAAATTAGACGGTGAAAGAAGTGAGTAAATTTCAAACTAGATGGGTACCTTAGTCAACATAATAGAGAAGGAACTTTACTACTCGACCAACGTCGTTAATGGGATATAGGCAGTGCAATTTAAATGTTCCTCTCTTGATGATTCTCCAAGGGCTTCTCTAGTGGACTATTGTGATTCAACTTGGACAACCGCATGTTAGCCAAGTCCAAGTTTTTAAGTTCTGCTTTTTGTGATTCAACTTTAATCCGAAATTCAGTAACGGGTTGAGAGTTCACAGCTCACCTTTTTTTTCGGTTAGAACACAGCTCACCTTTGAAACTGAGTGTTTTGAGACTTCGGTAAGCTTGCAGTGTTAATGTAAGATTTTTCTGTTATTATTTGCACAATTTCCATTACTGTGATCACCCACAAATTCTGGTGATGTCCATTGGGTTATCTGTGTATATTGGAAACAATTGTTAAATAATTATGTAATACCTTTGTGATTTGGATATATATTGTGCTCTCATCTATTTTTGTTCTTGGGGGTAAAATCGGACTTGGTCGTAGTAGCTCAATTTTAGGGGATACGATGCCCAAAAACTGAAAATAATTTAAAAACTGTTGTGGAATATGGATGACCATACATGTACACCAACATATTGTGTAGTCATGTAACTTGTATTTCTCACTTGATAGTACCTCCACTTGTCTATGTATTATCATGTTACTTGTAACCATTTCGAATGTACACCAACTCTTCCATGTATTGTCAAATTACTTGTAATGTGTTGTATGACATGGGGTGTATGTGTTACTTGTACACATTGTATAAAGTACATTTATCATCATCACCAAATGACCTATATTAAGGGTGCCAACCTCATTATAAAACACACAAAATTGAATGAAAACTTCTCATTCCAACTATCTCATTTCTTCTCTTCTCCTTTGTAGTAGTAGTTTGTAGTAGTAGAAGTTCTTAGTCTTCTATTTCCTTCTCTAGTTCTTAGCAAGTTCCAATTCAATTTGCAACATGTTATCAGCACGAACTTGCTCTAGCATTAAGGAGATCTTGAAGTTCAAGAAGGCTTGTTAAGGAGACAAAGCTAGGAAGGTATAACTTTTGTTATTTAAATAAGTTCAATTTATTTCTATATTGTCATGGTTGCTTCCTTTTATTACATGCATCACTTCTATATCCATACTTTATTCATATACTATGCATTATAACTTCACCAATTGCGAAAGTATGCTCTGTAGTTGCGTCTTGTACGATTATCTACATCAGAAATCAAAAGTCAATATGTGACATAACTAGTTTTCTCGCTATACTACAAACGATTAATTATGCTCTATTCTTGATTTTTTATATTGCAAATAATGTTATGAGTTTGGGTTGATAGTGGGTAAGCCTTGTCCCCGGTAAAGCTAAACAATGAAAGGGAAACGGGTTATCCCGTTCGAGGACGCATGGTTTTAAAGTAGACTTCGTCTCGCCACTCAACCTGGAGGTTGTCCCACCAACTCATACAAGTAGTACATTTTGCATATTAATAATCAAGTTGTGAACATATATTTAATCGTATATTATTTATTTTATCTAAAAGAGAAAAACTATTTACTCAATTTCTTGACATATTTTCAGACTATGGCAAACCTTCAAAAACTTGAATTTATACTCTTGATATCACTGGAAATAAATATTTGCCGTGGCAACTGGATGCCGAGATACATCTCCAAGCTAAAGACTTAGGAGAAACTATTATAGAAGGAAATGAAATATTAATGCAAGACAGTGCAAAAGCACTGATATTCCTTCGCCATCATTTCTATGAAAGTCTGAAAAGTGAGTATCTCACTATAAAAGATCCTCTCACCTTATGGTTAAGCTTGAAAGAGCGATATGATCACCAAAAGACGGTGATATTTCCAAAAGCTCAAAACGACTGATTAAATCTTAGGATACAAGATTTCAAAACAGTCAGTAAGTATAACTCCATCATGTTTAATATTACCTCTCGTTTGAGGCTGTGTGGAGAAAATATTTAATGAGGCATTGATAGAAAAAACATTCAGTACTTTTCATGCCTCGAATATGTTGTTGCAACAACAGTATCGAGCGCGTCAATTTAAAAATATTCAGAATTAATTTCTGGTCTCTTGGTGGCTGAATAAAATAATGAGCTTCTATTGAAGAACCACAACTCCCGTCCAACTGGTTCCGCTTCCTTTAATGACCATAAAAATGGTCATGGAAAGAAAAACCACGGACGTGGAAATGGGAAAGGATCAATCAACAAATATCGTGGCAAGCCCTATTCTAAATTTTGTGGCAATAAGTTTCAAAATAAATGGAATAAGAATGACGCTGTTGAGAATAAGGAAAAAATACTACTGAAAATGGGCATGCTCGTAATCGTGACCAACCATGTCACGAGTGTGGTCTAAAAGGCCACTGGGCTCATGTATGCCGCACGCCTAAGCATTTCATCGATCTTTATCAAGCCTCCTTAAAGGAGAAAGGCAAAACAGTTGAGATGAACTTCACTGTCGGAGATGGCTCGTCGGACATCAATTTTATGGATGTCCCGAATTTTCATGATGATCCAAACACTAATCTCGACATTTTTAATGATCATATGTAATGATTTTCAATAATTCTATGTACTAGTTTTTGTTATGCTTCTTAGTTATATGTACTAGTTCCTTATTATGAATGAAATATGACTTTTTTCCAAATTTGCCTAGATGGATCAACAAATCACGAATCAAATAAGAGCGATATATGTCTTGCTGATTGTGCTACAACGCTCACAATCCTTAAAAATAGAGAATATTTCTCCAATTTGAACTTAGCTGAGGCTAATGTTCAAACAATATCTGACATCTCCAATTTGATTAATGGCTCTGGAAGAGCAAATATTATGTTGCTGGTGGAACAACAATTCATGTTGATAATGCCTTATACTCTGAAAAATCCAGAAGAAATTTACTCAGCTTTAAATATATTCGACAAAATGGATATCACATTGAAACCATGAACGAAAATAATAGAGAATTTCTCTATGTCACATTGGTTTCAAATGGGAAAAAATAAGTGTTAGAAAAACTCTCAGCTTTATCCTCTGGATTATATTTTACTCATATAAGGCATGTCGAAACGAATGTCGTCTTAAATAAAAAAAGTAATGATCCAAAGACATTCATTTTATGGCATGACCGGCTTGGTCATCCAGGATCATCAATGATGCGAAGAATAATTAATAATTCGCATGGACATCCTTTAAAGAGTCACAAAATGTTTTCAGCTTGTGATTATAATTGTGCTAGTTATTCTCAAAGTAAATTGATAGTTAAACCATCCCCAAGTAAAATTGTTATGGAATCCCCTGTTTTCTTAGAACACATTCAGGGAGACATATGTGGTCCTATTCATCCTCACTATTGACCATTTAGATATTTCATGGTTTTGATAGATGCATCAACTAGGTGGTCACATTTTTGTTTGCTTTCGACCCGCAATGTTGCATTTGCTAGACTTTTAGCATAAATCATTAAGTTAAGAGCACAATTCCCTGACAACCCAATCAAGACCATCCGTCTTGATAATACCGGGGAATTTCAATCTCAAGCATTTAAAAATTATTGCATGTTTATAGGAATTACCATTGAACATTTTGTTCCACACATGCATACCCAGAATGGTTTGACAGAATCTTTAATCAAACGCATTCAATTAATTTTCAGACCTTTAATCATGAAAACTAAGTTCTCAACTTCCGTTTGGGGACATGCAGTCCTTCATGCAACATCTATCATTCGTTATAGGCCTACTGCATACTATGAACATTCCCCCATGCAACTCATTTTAAGTCAACAACCAAATATTTCACACTTGAGAATTTTTGGTTGTGCATTGTATGTTCCTATACCACCTCCCAATAGAACTAAGATGGGCCCACAACGAAAACTTGGGATTTATGTTGGATTTAAATCATCGTCCATTACAAGATACCTTGAGCCCTTAACAGGAAATTTATTTACTGCACGTTTTGCTGATTGTCAATTTGATGAAGCAATTTTTTCACCATTAGGGGGAGATAAGAAACCAATTCAAAAGGAATGACGCGAAATTGCTTGGTATGCATCAACTTTATCACATTATGACCCACGCATAAATCAGTGTGAACTTGAAGTTTAAAAGATCATTCATTTGCAGCGAATCGCAAATCAATTACCTGATGCATAACAAGTGACAAAATCACATATTCCAGCTGTAAATGCTCCTGCAAGAATTGATGTCTCTGTGCAACAAAATGCACAAGAACCAACGAAATGCTTAAAGCGTGGAAGACAGGTTGGTTCAAAGGATACAATTCCTCGAAAGAGGAAAATGGGAGTAAAAATAAATACAAATCAAAATACTCCTGAGAAAGCATAAAAATCCTTTGATAAGGGTTTGTCATAACAAGTTGATTCTGACGATGAACAACTTCCTCTAGAAAAAGATGAAAATAATGAGATCTCAATAAATTATTTAAACTTTGGTAAGATTTGGGATCGAAATAAAATTGTTCTTGATGATATATTTGCTTTCAATGTGTCCTTTGAAATATGTGAAAATGATGATGATCCAGAACCACGATCGGTGGACGAATGTCGAAAAAGACTTAATTGACAAATATGACAAGAGGCTATCCAAGCAGAGCTAAACACATTAAGGAAACGAGAGGTTTTTGGACCGATTGTCCAAACGCCAGATGGCGTAAAACCTATTGGATATAAATGAGTATTTGTAAGAAAGAGAAATAAAAAAAATGAAGTTACAAGGTACAAAGCAAGACTTGTAGCTTAAGGTTTCTCATAAAGACCTGACATCGATTATGAGGAAACATATTCTCCTGTTATAGATGTAATCACATTTCGATTTTTGATAAGCCTTGCAAATTCGGAAGGGCTTGATATGCATTTAATGAATGTCGTTACAACATATCTGTACGGATCCCTAGATAGTGAGATATATATGAAAATCCTTGAAGGATTTATAATATCCGAGGAAATAAAATCAAAACCTCATAACAAGCATTCTATAAAATTGCAAAGGTCTTTGTACGGATTGAAACAATCCGGACGAATATGGTACAAAAGTCTTAATGATTATTTACTGAAAGAAGGATATATAATAATCCGCTTTGCCCATGTGACTTCATTAAAAGATCATCAACAAGATTTGTGATTATTTCTGTATATGTTGATGATTTAAATATAGTAGGAAACCTCGACGACATCGTTAGAACATCTGAATATTTGAAAAAGGAATTCGAGATGAAAGTGCTTGAAAAAATAAAACTTCGTCTTGGTTTGCAAATTGAACATTTTTCAAGTGGCGTACTTGTCCATCAATCAAATTACATTAAAAAAATATTAAAAAGATTTTATATGGACAAGGCACATCCATTGAGCTCTCCAATGGTTGTCATATCACTTGAAGTGGATAAAGATCCATTTTCGACCTCATGAAAGTGATGAAGAGCTAATTGTTCCGGACGTACCATATTTAAGTGCAATTGGTGCACTTATGTATCTTGCAAATTATACAAGACCTGACATTGCTTTTGCTGTCAACTTACTTGCAAGATACAACTCTTCACCAACTCGAAGACATTGGAATGATGTTAAACATATTTTCCGATATCTTCGAGGAACAAGTGACACGAGTTTATTTTACTTGAGTGGGGTAAAATTGAATCTCCAAGGTTACGGTGATGCTGAATTTTTATCTGATCCCCACAAGGCCCGTTCTCAAATGGGATATGTATTCACCTTTGGTAATACTGCTGTATCATGGAAGTCGGTAAAGCAAACTATGGTTGCTACTTCTTCTAATCATTCTGAAGTACTTGCAATTCATGAAGCAAGTCGTGAATATACAAGGTTGAGAAACATGATTGAACATATTCAAGAATCACGTGGATTGCCTTAAATAAAAGATTCTCCAACCATATTATATGAAGATAATGCAGCATGTATTGCACAATTAAGTGAATGACTCATAAAAGGGGACATAACAAAACATATTTCACCAAAATTCTTTTATGCGCATGAGCTTCAGAAAACTGGTGAAATTGATGTCAAACAAATCCGATCGAGTGATAATCTTGCTAATTTATTCACAAAAGCCTTACCAACTACGCATTTAAAAGGCTTACATATGGTATTGGCTTGCGTAAACTTAAAGACATTGCGAATAAAGAAACTGAACAAGTTTCACCCATGTTCACATGAGGGGGAGTTATTGATTAATGTATTGCACTCTTTTTCCCTTAGCTATGATTTTATGCCATTGAGTTTTCCTAGCAAGGTTTTTAATGAGGCAATCTTAACAATATTATACCCATCTTTATATTTATGAGAATAGTGTACTCTTTTCCTTTTACTATATTTTTCTCACAGGGTTTTTCTTAGTATAAGTTTTAACGAGACACAATCTCTAAGTAAGTGTCATTCAAGGGGGAGTGTTGTGGAATATGGATGACCATACATATACACCAACATATTGTGTAGTCATGTAACTTGTATTTCTCGCTTAATAGTACCTCCACTTGTCTATGTATTGTCATGTTACTTGTAACCATTTTCAATGTAAACCAACTCTTCCATGTATTGTCAAATTACTTGTAATGTATTGTATGACATGGGGTGTATGTGTTACTTGTACACATTGTATAAAGTACATTTATTATCATCACCAAATAGCCTATATAAAGGTGCCAACCTCATTGTAAAAACACACCAAGTTGAATGAAAACTTCTCATTCCAACTATCTCATTTCTTCTCTTCTCATTTGTAGTAATAATTTGTAGTAGTAGAAGTTCATTCTTCTATTTCCTTATCTAGTTCTTAGCAAGTTTCAATTCAATTTGCAACAAAAACGGAGTTATAAAATGAAAATATATTGATTTTTTTAAGCCGAAAATATATTGATTCGAGGATTAAAAAATATTCAGAATTACTCAGAGAATCTTATTGCTGAAAGGAAAAGCTTTGATCTTGATTACGTATCTCGAGAAACGTAAGGGTGACTAAGTTATCAGTAGAATTAACACCATAATGACGCACGGTCTGACTATTATTATTTCATCTTCTTGACTATGATCCAACGTTGGATGCCTACACGCTAACACGATAGGTTTTCACTTAAAAAAGATTGGACATTCTACTTGAATATGCCAGAAACCAAAACATTCTCCACATTGCACATTTCCAGCCCATTTTTTGTTGTTGCAATCTTTGGAGTAGACTTTGACACTGGAACTCTCAAGTCTCATTTCACTTTTCAAAACAAAAGGACTAAGTGGCTGCTCTGATACCATTTGAGTGCAGAAAAAAAGAAGAAGAGGCAAGATAAAACAACGAAACACATTAAAGGACACAAGAATTCACTAAAGCACTTTGGTACCCACACCTTCATTAGGGGGCGCCTAGTATCAATTTTTTGACTATTAAAGACAAGAGTATATCCTCCATCCAAGAACCCCTCTCCAATGACTCCCTCGCCAAGCTTTTGATGCGTTAACCCTTTCTTTCAATAGTAAATCAAGAGCATCTCCAATAGTAAATGTGAATTAATTGTAGGTGTGGATTGATTCTCCATCAACAAATGAAGAGGTTGTCCATCTTAAGTGGCATGAATAATCATGAAAATAAAAGTGGCATGAATAAATACATTGAAGTTCAAAAGTGCTCTCCAATGGTTAAGGTGAATTTCATTTTTTTATTTTTTTTTTTATTTTTTTTTATATATTTTAGAGAGAATCGTTGACGTGCTTATGAATTGCATCGTCTAGAAGTAGACCTTGAGAAAAGACATTGTCTATTTCTTATGTCAGCTCGACATTCGAAATAGACATTTGCATTGGAAATGACTTTTTTGTTCCAATATCTATTCAGTCTTAAGTGGCACATATTAACATCCAATTCACATCCCTATTGGAGATGCTCAAGCATGCATAAATAGAAGCTTTGGGGAAAATAGGGAGAACGCGAAATTGAGAACCCAAGAAACACGATTGTTTCACCCCTTTTTTATTTTCTCGAGTGTACGTGTTGACCAATCAGGTGGCGACACAAGCATTGCACAAAGAGCTGTATAGAAGCCGCTCCCAAACCATATTGAAAAATATGAAACTCGCCGAATCAAATCTTTATTCTCCTTGTGCAAATAATGACAACTATTGAAAGACAAACCTTCTCATTTTGCTTCTTATTAGAAAAAAATTCTAATTTTGATTTAACTATAGGTGTATTAAATTTACTTAATTTAAGGGTTAAATTGTAAATTGGTCCCTTAAATTTACTATAACATGCACTTTAGTTCCCGAGGTTTCTTAAATATGCACTTTGGATCCCCTAGTTTACTTCTAGTTAGTCAAAAACATTCTTAGGTTGGTGTTAAATTAAAACGTTATTAATTTATTACTTTTTGATGATGTGGCATATTTATTTTATCAACAATATAATACAGTATAAGTTTTGAAAAAAAATTTCTTCCCTAACCAACACTAGCTATGTTAAAAAACATCAACTTTAGTCCCTTACCTATATGGACATAACTATATTTATTTATTTGTTTAAAGATTATTCATTTATTTTAAATTAATAAGAATCATATTTTGCGCAAAAAACAAATAATAATAAAAATGTAAGTATGTTTATTATTTATTAATAAAAAAAGTTGATAATTTATAATTTGTAAAAAGGCGATTGGGTGCTTACAATCAAAACCGTTAAGTCATGTTGATTTCCACATTATAATAAAAAAGAAATGCAAAAATGTGTGTAAGTTTACATATATATCCAAAAATTAAAACTATTAATTAAATTCTCACCTTGTATTTTCAATTTACACATTTCTATAATTTGTGAAAATAAATACACAAATTATTATTAAAGGCTATAAAATAGTAGATCAACACTAAAATCAAATGCTAATTAATAAGAATATATATAAATACTTACAAAAAAATATAAAAAAATATTTTTAAAAAAGTCATGATGCGAAAGTATCGGGATTCTTTGTGTGTTTGTCTCTTTTATAGTGGTAAATTAATCTTTTCACACTAACTCAACTATGATTTGAAAAAGTTGGTAGGATGGATCAAAGTGCATATTTTTTTAAACCTTAAGGACTAAAGTACATATTAAGGTAAACTTCAGAGACCAATTTGTATTTTATCCTAATTTAACTTCAACATGTATTTTTATTTTTGAGAAAATTAATACAACTTCAACATGTATTTAACCCATAATAATAAGAAATAATTAAGAAGATGATGACATAAAGAGGGAAACAAAGAATCCAATGTAAATGTACTTCAAAAGTTGATGATATGATATGCACTGCGGAAACTATTTAACCAATGATTGCATAAGTTTTAGAAAAAAGGTGCTCAAATTGACTCAATTGCGTTGCTTGCTTGTCTCTCGTGGTGGATACCCGGTTAATGATTTGTATATGATAATTGTGACTAGCATTTATATAAAGTGTATGTGAAACAACTCTCTGTTTCAAAATAAAAAAATAAAAAATGCTCTACTAATAATTTGTTGGTTGATGGGTAGGGACCATTGATCATCAAAAATTATATGCATCATTTTATCTTTCTTGGATCCCTATCTCCATCCATCGATGCTTCATCCATGGCATAGAAATTGTTGCTGTTGCAAAGCCATAAGTTCTGAAAAGCAAAAGAGGAGAAATTAAAGAAAAAAATAAAGATTAGAAACTCAGTTGTGGGACTAACAATTAATTAGTGGACATGTTTTGTTGTTTTCTTGTTGAGCTTTTCAGTATCTGACGAGAAAGAGAGTGGGCTTTGTTGGCATGCGAGTTGGAAGACTTGAGAACAACAATAGCTTTATATTTTTAAAGGAGATTGAATAATTCCAGTTATTCGTCACCATCCTTGCGATGATCATTACTTTCTTTTTTTTTTTACTTTTATTTTCATTTTTTAAGAATTCACTCTTGGGAAAGAAATGATTTCTTGACATCAGAAGGTGCAAGTGTAACCGAAGTGACGAAGTGAGCATATACCGTTGTATATATTTTGTCGGACTAGAGTATATATACTAGTTTCATTGACTCTAAATCATGTGTTATGCCATTTTTAATTATGGATATATGTAATGAAATAGCATAATATTAAGTAGATATTTGATGGTATTGTATATTTCATTTCCTTTGTGCATCGGATATGCAATCCTATTGTTGGATTCCAAAACCGGATATGCAATCCTATTGTTGGATTCCAAAACCATGTCATTTCTTGAAATATGAAAGTAGTTCTTGTATCTAGGACCATGATATGACAAAGGTGGTGCGACATGCAGGGTTCACTAGACTTCCGGGGTGATCGAGATCTCTCCACTATCTTGCGCAACACATGGGATATGGGACCCGAGGTTGTTGGCAAGCATATATCACAGGTGACTGGCACTTGTAAATGATTATAAAGGCGTAGAGCTCGGCTTCGACCTTCAACAAAGATGCGAAGCTCAACTCCATACTTATATAGTGGAAAGGCATTGGTGATAGGACTCCCTACCGACCGGCCCTAGATCATTACTACTTAGTTGAGTGTCAGTTTCATTTTGTTTAACTACAATATCTTATAGCATGATTTCCTTTCAACCTAGTTGCTATTTGTTTGCTTTCGGATACTTGTTGTATATTTGAAAATGTGAACAAATGTCTCTTTATGTTACTTTCTACATTCATGTACTCATCGTTTTTTTTATGACGGTGGGTGCAGATCCATTAAGTAGCAAACTAGGCAAAAAGAAGATCGATGACTACCTCTGAACCAGTAGAGTGTCGCTACACCGGATTTTTAAGGTTTTTGGTTTTGTTGTATGACTTTTATGCCTTCCACATACTTTTAGGGTTGTATATATTGTGGGTTGAGAGATAGTACCTTGACCAGATACATGATGATATATTATCGTCGTTTCATTATATATACGCATGTGATATTTGTTTCCTGATTTTTTCACAATTCTTAGGTATCATGTTAAAAGCATCCACTAAAATTGTTAAGACTTCCGCTGAATAATCTTTAAGTTTGTAAAATCTTAATTAACTTTGATTTATTAATTGACGTAAGATAAGAATACACTTATTTGAATAGTTAAATTGTAAGTAGAAACTTTTTTTGGAAAGGCTGACTAACTCTTTGTTAAGTCATACGTGGTGAGATTAGGGCTTAATGACGGGATTAACTCGAGCGGTGATCTAATTTGAGTAGGGGTCGTCACAGTAATATGCAAGGCTAAGCACTGATTAAGAGAAAAGAAAAGGACACTACTCAAAGCTATATCATACATATTACTAAAAAAATAAGATTGATATATAAACTATATAATTAAAAATAAAATAAAAACAAAAACAAGACAGTCACTTTTTTTTTACTTAAAAACAATTATTTAATTAACACAAAGTTCAAAAAAAATTAACACATAGTTCTATAGTTTTCTGTATTTGTTTTTTAAGAGTGTAAACTGTAGTTATTAGTTTTTTTTTTCTGTCAGATTATAGTTATTAGTTGTTGTGTTTAAGTTTAAGTGGAACACTTAAATGTTGTATACTTATATATATATAACACGACTTTAAGATAGGGACATACGACTAAACTCATTATCCCTATTGAATTACAATGTCCACAATTAAACAATCAAACTAACTAAAAAAGTCGATAAAAATGAAAATAAAACTAAAATCGCAACTAAAGCCCCACAAACCGAGAAATTCAAACCAAAAATAAAAATGTTACTTTCCTCACGGTCCACATTGGTGCTCTTAATATAGTAGTAATATATATATATATATGACTGCAAGAAATGAGAGCGGCTAAATAGACCCTAGTTATTGCTTACATGACCTCATTTTAATTTTTTTATGAGTTCTAATTCTGCCTATAGAGGAAATGACCAAGTTACCCTTAATATAAAATGGTCTTTTCTTCCCTAAACCTCACCCCTCTTCTCTTTCACTATTTTGTCCTAAAACCAACTCCATACTCTCATCTTCGACCGACTATTGACTCGTGAGTACAAATATAAATGACTTGTTAAGTTTGTTCTCTTGTTGTTTTTGCTTGTTTGGTTGGTTTTTTTTTTTTTGAGTTTTTTAGTCGTCATTTTCACTATCATTGATGTTGGTTGTTGTTTGGTTTTTAGGGCTTTTGATTTGTTGATGATCTCCTCATTTTTAGTATGAAATGTTGAAGAAGCCTTTAAAACGAAGCCACCTCGAAAACGAAGAGTCATTTTATGGTTTTTATTGAGTTTTTTAATTGAGGAAGAACCTTCCTTTTTGGTTGTCGTCTTCGTGTTGTATGGAGTAAGAGAGCAAAGAAATGTATACACATTTTGGCAAAGAGTCACCGATATCTATGGGTAAGTGTCAGTTTACTTGAACCGACATTGTTGCTATGGTTTCGGTATCTCTCAACCTAATCACATAGTTACATATCAGTTTTTTTGGCCGACATATTATATATACCCGACGTAGTTGCTACGTAGACCCCACCCGATTGGATATCTGAATTCTTAAAATAATTTCAGGCACATTTGTCTGCGATATTACAAGCATTATCGTCTACCACTAACCGTATGACCTATAAAGGTTTCAATTAGTATACATTGTAATCATACTAGACCCCATCAGTTTAGTCCACAGACCCCACATGCTTATATATTGGAATTTTAGGTTGTTGTTGGATTTACAAGTCTGCAATATTATTGGCAATATAGGTTAACAAAGGCAGTTACGCTTGTAGAGGTTCCAGTTTCTCTAAACCGCAATCTTACTTATACCCCCACTAAATTACTAGAAGGACCATATATTGGAACTTTAGTACATGGATGACAGATTTGTCGGTTTGACTAAAATAGACCTTCCAATAACCTCAG
Organism: Stephania yunnanensis; assembly: GCA_039657365.1. Taxonomy (NCBI): domain Eukaryota; kingdom Viridiplantae; phylum Streptophyta; class Magnoliopsida; order Ranunculales; family Menispermaceae; genus Stephania; species Stephania yunnanensis. The sequence continues at coordinate 43,206,976 of CM077586.1, read as the reverse complement.
CGACTGTGAAAGACGAAGAAGATGAGTTTTTTTAGGTTTTGTGAAAGTCTTGATTTGGGGTATGAATGTTGAAACGAGTTAAAATGGTGGTTTTTTTTTTGTTAAAGATAAGGGTATTCTGGGGATTTTGAAAAGAAGTGGGGACCGTTTGATAAAATAAATTTAAAAATGGGGTACGTTGAAGTAATGAGGTCCTTTAAGCGAAACCTGGTACAAGGCAAGCGAATGAGGCTACTCATGTATAACATAGTTTTTCTTACATATGCTACCAAATGGCCAAATGTATGAAATCAACCTCTTGATGAGGTAGCTATAGTTGTACTAAATATAGAATCTCAGTGTTGAATGAAATTAAAATACGATCTTTCAAAAAAAATTGGTATGCAATAACAAAAAAGATTATTATTATTGAGTGCTACATTCAAATGGCTTTGTCAATTATTACCATACCAGACAAAATAAACGCCATCTCCATTGAACTGCATAATTTAAAAGTTTCTATCCAAACTCTTAACGAAATCCCACCTCTTTAACTCAGCATATTATTCTTCTCCCCAAAGTCTATCTCTACTACTTTAGTACTGAAAGAGGAGAAACGAGATCGTGAACAAAGCCAAACGAGATTACGGTATGTTGTGAAGCTGACCATTTTCTTCTCTTACACTACCAATTAGATGTCCATTATGCCTTCTACTTTTTTATTTCTTTCGTAGGTCGTTCTTGAGTATCGATCATTTGCATTTAATGACGAATGTATCCCAATGGAACATGCCCTTGTAAAATCATTAAGTAATTGGTAAAGATGGGAATATCTAGATAGAAACATGAGGCTGGAAATAAATAGTCGTTGAGTTTGTGTCCCCTTATTGTACTTCAAATTGATTTTAGAAAACTCCACATTTTGGCATGGGAATGTTTTGCTCCTAATTATACTTATCGCTGCTGGAGATGCTGATGTGCCACGTATGTTATTGAACTTAACTTTGCTGATTTGAATCAGTGGCAATTTCGGAAAAACCACAAATAAGAACATATGTGATGAACAAATACAGTTCTGCAATTACAAAATTAATCTTTTTCAAAAGTTGGAGCAAATAAAAGAAGTGGAATTGATGAGTTCTTTTTACTTATTGAAAATTAACTTGTACCTTTTGATTGCATGAACCAAATGGGCAATACTTCTAATCTATGATGATGGGATTTTGGACATGTCCCTCAACTGTTCTTCATTCGTATACTTGCCAAAGCTGCCAATACTAATATTATGGCCATCTTTACATTGAACGTCAAAGATATTAATGTCATTGTTTCCAAGACCAATATAAACGCATTCATTGCTGGTTCTGATAATTGAATGAGCTAATAAGATCCCTGTTGATTCATCGATATGAATTACATCTGTGTTTCTACTATTTTCAAGTGCAGAGATCCTTACAGATATGAATTTCAAGTTGTTTGATATTGTAGCTGCAAGTATAACGCCTCGATTGTAGTAATAATGTGATCAACTCACGTTGATTACGTATATCATCCTCAGGGAAATGTTTATTGTACTTAGTATACTTAGTCAGATTTACTCTATTGCTAAGGAAATCATTTTTTAATTGATTTTAAACTAAACTACTATATTCTAACAAAATAATATAAATTATGTTAAAAATCTTATATTAAGAAAATCTTAGTTTGTAACTTCACCCAGGTAATGAATGCCTATGCTTTTCGACTCACTTCATTCATCGTTATTATGTCTGTGCAAAGCCTAATTAGAAATATACATATTTCTTTCAAATCCAACTCAACCCACAATCGTGAAAAAAAAATTCTAATGTGTAAAATAGAACTCCAACTATCGATGTGAATAATGTAAGCTCCACATTGCTTTAAGATCCAAATAAGATTCATAACCAATTAAATCTACTATCCATGCTTCCCTAATTAATAACTATCTATCGATGTTATATATATTTTATGGTTGTACTATCCATAGCTGGCTTAAAAGCTCAAATGGCCATGGTAACTCCTAAAACCTCTAATCAACAAACACGTGATCAAGATGTTCATAACATTATGCCTAGAATTAATACAAATCTAACAATTCCACTTTTCAACTTTATAATCCTTTCATACTACTTTAGCATAACATTCACACCATAAGACCCATTGATCCCTAAGATTAATGAACTACTCACACATCAGTGATATAAACATGCACATAATGGAATTTGTTGAAATCATAGATTAAATGAATAATTTCAATTAAATCAAAGAAAACAATATTGAACAACCACACGTGAGTCTTTAATGTCTTCTCTTCTACAAATCTTCTTAATACTTAAGAACAAAGTAAAACTAGGCTAAACTACGATAATTAGTTGCTCTTAATATTAATTGATGAGTTTAACACGTTCTAATATTTATTTATACTCATAAGACACTTAAGAAAAAAATTAGAAATCATAATAGACAATTCTATACGAAATAGAACTCTAACTTTCTATTTTCTCACGTCTTGCCGCTGTATGTAAGTGATTCGACGCTGTGTGTATGTAAAGCTACAACACTGCCACAAATTTTGACACTTTTTGTGCATTTTCCCCTTCATAGTAAACTCAACACCTTGCTTAGACAACCTCGGTGCCATCCCCTTTGGACTATTACGTCGCCACAACACCGTCTTTACTGTCTATTGTTTTCTCTTCTTAGTCCTCCACGCCTTGCACACACTATCCAACCATCTCCCATGGCATCAAGCATTTTTACTACAGTTCAACCTTACTTTTTCTTATTTTATCCTCGGTTTTTCACGAAATCACTCCTTTGTCTTTTTTATACCTTGTATACCAAAAAACACATAAATGCCATCAGATAGAGCTCATTCCAGGATATTTATACTAAATATATGATAAGTGATTATTTATATGTACATATAAGGTAGTTTAGTTGTATATTTAGTATAAATATCCTCGAATGAGCTTTAAATGGTATTATTGCATTTTTTTGGGAATTAAGGTGTAAAGGAAGAAATTGAGAAAAAAAGGGAAGAAATAGAGTACAACTCCACAAAAAACACTTGGCGCCATGGCTATAGGTATTGACATTGTAGGTATACAAGGCAGAATGTGGGAAAAAGGCACGAGGTGGGAGAGAAGAAAAAGTGAAGAAAACCAACTTTGAAAGTCCAGTGTAATAGCATCGTAGTGGTGCATAGGAGACAACATCGGGTATATAGGTGACAGAGCCAAGACACCAGGGAGTGAAAAATATGTATGTAGTAGCGACTATAAAGCTGGGGCAGTAAGTGATAGTGCTAGACATGCAAGGAATAGAAAGTAGAATTTTAATAAGAGTTAAATTGTGAAATATGGTTTCTAATTGTTATTAAGAAGCATAAACAGATTTTAGGGCATGATAAACTCACTACATAACAACTATTAGCCACCATTAGAGTAATTTAGCATAGGTTTTACATTGAGTTTGATTATTAAGGAGTTTATGTGAAGAAAACTTTGAAGACTTCACGTTTGCAATTCAAGTTTGACTTCATTGATTAAATTCAAGGTAATATCTATATTCATCCCTGATTTACAATGATTTCCATAATGAATTGTGATATGTGTGTTTCAATGAAGTGTGAGTAGTCTATTTATCTTAGGGATCAATGATCCTATAGTATGAATGCTATGCTTTGAATATGAGTAAAAAATGATTGTAAAAAGTGCAATGGTTAGAATTTGTATTGATTTTGAGTGTACTGCTTTGGATATCTTGATCACGTGTTTAATAAACTTAGGCTTTAGAAGCTATTATGGCCATTGCAGCTTTTAATCTTGACATAAAAGGTACAATCATAAAATACACAACATCGAGAAATAGTTTTTTTTATTAATGAGGCTTGTGTAATGACCCAATATTTATTGACATCGTTATTTTGTTTAATTTCTAAGTTGGGCGCAAGCTCTGGCCCAGGTGGATGTCTTGGATAGGCTAGGACAAGGTTGACTAGGCCTAAATTATTATTATTTTTTCTGTTGGTTGCATAATCGCGATGTTAATTATTATGTATTTCAAATAACTCATCACATGTTTGTATTTATATTGCTATATCATGTGAGATTGTGTGACGGGTAAATGCCTTGTAAAGTGTGTCGAAGTGAGTACCGGGTAGGCATAGCAATGGTACACTAAGTCTTATAATGCTAACTTAAATTAAATGACTAGAACAAAGGTGAATATGACATAAAATAGATAATCAAACTTTACGCTAAGTCATAATAATCAGGTACATCAAAGATTGACGCACCATGGGATGCATGTCGAGACATGGGGTACTGGGTGCTGGATAAATGGGTATTAGAAGAAGTGGTAGTACACCAATTTAAGACCATAAATAGCCTACATATGTATAAAAGTGACTAAGTTAAATTAATTAAATCAATTGATTACAAATGCCTATAGTTGAATGAGAAAATTGATATCATAGATTTACCTCGAGAATCGTACAAGAATGGAATCCTAAGAGATTTGAGTGAGAAGTTGGTGTCAACAAGATGAAAATTACCAGAGTAGGAGTTAATAGGAACCATATGATCATCTTGGGAAGAGAGAGTAATCATAGATGAATGGTAAGGATCATAAATAAGAGGTATGAAAGAACTTATAATAAAGTTCTTAACCATTCAAACACTTTAAAGAAAAATCACGATTCCTTGGGCAAAAGAGGGTTTGGTGACTGGAATTTTGGGATCTAGGAAGATTTGAGCCAAGTTGATGGTGAGGTCAAGCTAGCAAAGACATTTACTAGGTATAAATTTCATGTCTTTTTCAATTCCAATTTCAAGAAAATGAACGTTAAAACCCTTAATTCTATCAATGTAGATGGTCATTATAGTTGTCTTGGGTTGATTGGGAGTAATTGAGGTAAAATAGGCTTACAGTGAGCAAGAATTTCATGATTTAGATCGAGATTTCATATTTAGATTATGTTCATTCTCATGCATATTGGGCTGTTAGAGAAGATAATGAATAGTGTTTGTACCCACAGGACGTCTGTACTCACAGGGAAATTTGTACCCACATGGACGTTTATATCCATAGGGACGTTTGTACTCATAGCGACGTTTGTACGCATAGGGAAGCCTGTACTCATATGGACGTCCATAACCACATGGACTTCTATACTCACAAATGACATTTGTATTCTTAAGCCTTATTACTCACAAGGGATATTTGTATCCATAAGCCTTTGTACTCACAGGGGGCGACTGTACTTACAAATGACTTTTATACCCATAAGGGACGTTTGAAACCACAAGAAATGTAATAATAATTTTATTTCAATTACACAATTAAATGGATATCTAAATACCAAGAATTTATCAAATCAACACTAAGGACCTAGGAGTTGATATGCGGGTGTTAAGAATAAGATTATGGTGTTTTCGGGGATCTGGAGAGAATTTTTTAGGTCCGTAAATCTCTTAAGAAACACATCTTGAGTATTTAATTGTTTCAAACGTGCTATCTAATATTCATTTTTGTTCATTTTCCATATTCTATCACTGCTTGATTTGGTATAACAGTCAGTAGTCTTGTTCGCCGCTGAGATTTATTCAGATGTTGTGTTGTATGGGTTCTAGCATGCTAGACCATAACATGTTTAACTCGCGCCCTCGATGAATGGCAACCCGAGTTGCTAACCTCATTGGTGCACGTGTTTGGTAGGTTATGATACAGACCGATCCTCCACTAGTGGTCTGGATGTGAGCCAGTGTGGTAAGGGCACTGAGATCAGCCAAATTGACAAAGTATTGTCTATTCTGCTAGAAGTGACACAACTATTTGGTTTCATTGGTGTTAGTTATGTATGCGATTATCTTACAGTTGGTCGTTTATTTACGCATGTTTATTTAACATTATTCTAGGCTTCTTTATTATTGAATGCTCCATGGATCTTACTCATTGGACTCGTAGTGATAACTGAGTGCAGATCCTAGTACCAATAAGGGCAATGAGGTCCTAGGCAACTATATCTGATTGCCTATAGTCCTGGACTTACTAGTATATGTTCACTTTGATATTTTGTTTTACTTTTAAGGCATGAGAGACTTAATAGATGCTATACATGTATATATATTTACTTATCACAATATGATGTCGCCTGATATATAATGTACTTTATTCTGAGTTTTCCACAGTAGGACTAAAGCTCTATATGACTTGAAAGTATTGAAAATCTATGGTTATGCTATGATAAGACTTCCGCTATAAATTACTGGTTACCTATTTGCAACTTTGTTAAGAATAAGCCATACTTGTAACTTAATGAATATATTGAGTAATTAGCAAATAATATAGAGAATATGATGACTAGTATGTACATTAAGGAGTGTTGATGTGGTAATAAATATCGGTAAGGCTGCAAGACTAGTGTAGTAGCTCATTCGATGGCCCAAGGGGGTAGGGCAGCCACGACGTAGAAAATAAACTTAGTTAGTTATGAATCGAATGATTTGAGACTTAAAGTAAGGCGGATCTTAAGTTATTCACCCCGATAGGTGGAGTTCTAGTTTGCATATTACAATTTTCTCCATCAAGATAGTGGGTTGAAGTGGATTTGAAAGAAATATGTCTATTCTAATTAGGCAATGCACTTCACATATTGAGATGTAAACATGAACACAAAGCATAGTATTAAATTACCTAGGTGAAGTTATGAATTATGATATTCTTAAGATAAGAGTTCAAGTAAATTTTAAATTGATTTGTGAGAGTAGTTTAGTTAGCATAAAACCAATTAAAAGTGAATTCCTTAGCAATAGTTCAAGTTAAATAGGTAATTAACAACTAGTGCAAAAAAAATTCTCTGAGGACGATATCCGTGATCGATGTAAGCTGATTGCACTTTTACTAAAAGCTAGCCGTTACACTTGCGATACATATCAAATTTTTAGCGCCGTCATTTATTTTGTTATTTTGAAAGTTTGTAAGTCTCATTTAAAGTACTTTAAGTTTCAGTTCATAAAAAGAAACTAACAAAAATTAGGCTTAAGTTTCAGTTTAATTTTCTGCACTTGATCTTTTTGTGTTTTCTTTTCAGGGACACCAAGTGCATGCGTAACAATGGAGAGAAGGACCTAGTGCCTTACAACTCGGAGATTGAAAGAACGAACAAATGAAAGAAAAAGAAAGGAATCAAGATGGCTTAATTGCCAGCTAGAAACCAATAATAGGGCCGCGGGAATAACCAACCTGCAGGTGATCTAGTAGTGCAAAATAAAGTGCGAAGACAAAAATGCCTTTATGACTAATTCAAGCTAGAAATTCAGGAGACAAAGAAATGATGAGGCTTCCATGCAACACCATCGAGTTTGAACCAAGATCGTCATTGATAAACATGATGTAAAATAGTCTGTTCCGTGGGGTATCCAATGAAGATCTAGTTGAACATGTTAAGAACTTCTTGGAGAAGTGCGACACCATGCATATCATCAGAGTTACAAAAAAGGTGATCAGGATTTAACTTTTCCCATTCTCATTGGGGTGGAAAAATCAAGTTCTAAGGGCTGAATGCATGGAGTATGAATTTATAAGCAGAAATTAACGAAATATTTATTGACAAGTTCTTTACCAATAATGAAGGTCAGCGAAACAAAACTTGAGATTAATCAGTTCAAGTAAGAAGACAACAAGTCTCTTGACGAGGCTTGGGAAAGATTCAAAGAGATGCTAAGGAGATGTTCGAGATATGAATACAGAAAATGGGCACAACTCAGGATTTTCTACTATAGGATGAACCACATCATGAGAACGCTAGTAGATGTTGTATTAGGTGGCTCTCTACTAACCAAAAATGATGATGGATCGTTGGATCTTGTTGATCTTATGTCTCAAAATTCTACTGTCGGTACTCCTTCCACAATAAGGAAACCAACATTTGTCTACGAGATTGACTTGCAAGCGACAAATATGGCACAACCATCAAATCTGAGTAGTCTGATGGTGAAACCTCATATTGGACACCAAGGTCCACAAATAGAATAAAAACCCACAAATCACCAGGGTATAGTGGTTAACCAAATAGATGTACAATAAGGAACGGAGCATGAAGACATCGAATTCATGAACTACCAAGACTATGGGAACAAATTCAAGCTAAAATGAGTGGTTCCTTAACGGGTTTATCAAGGATGCAAAAACAACAATCTAAGATTTTTGTATGGAGATTATGATAATGCACTAAAGTTACTTCAAGGCTTCAAACAACAAGTCCAATAGGGGAAACTAGGGCAGAAGGAAGAGATGACTTTTTAGAAGCTAATAGAGAAGTAATTGCAAGCCATGGAAACGAGAGATAGGGAGCGCCATGAGAAACACAAAAAAGAGTTGGAAGGAATAAAAAAAGTAATGAAAATGATGGATAATGAGCAATCAAAATCTATTAAGAATCTAGAGAGGAAAACTGGTCAACTTTCTATAGACTTGAACTCGAGGAAAATTGAACAATTTTCTAGCAACATTATCACTAGTCCCAAGGAGAATGTGAGTTCCATTCGCATGATGAGCACCAAGACAACAAAGGAGCCAAAATTGGACGAAGTAATGTATAAGCCCTAAGAGATGCATGAACACAACACGGAAGTAGGGCAAGATGAGCTTGATGGTTTCTAGAAGCAAATAATTAATGCCTTGAAGAGAGTGAAAGGGAAACATAAATGGAAGGCAAAGTGAAAAGATTAAGGGCCTTTCAAAGAAGCCTAAAGGCAATGACGTCAAGTTGGTTCCGAATAAATAGGAACTGAAGCTCAAGTTCATCCCGCGACTTCAATCAATCAAAATGAGAGATCCTGGAGAGATAAACATACCGATAAACATTGATAAACACTCTTTTAGAAATGTTTTATGTGATATGAGAGCCTCTATTAATGTCATGCTATTGATGGACATGGTACATGCTGATTTGAAGATCAATTGTCCTGATACCATGAATTTGAAAGTAATAGATGGTAATTTGATACCTACTATAGGAAGAGTTTTGAATGTGCATGTGAAAGTTGGTAGATTCACATTCATCGCAGATTTCGAGGTCATGAACCATAATATGGATGATGATGTGTCTATCATACTTGGATGACCATTCTTAAACACTACTAACACAAATTTGTACACAAGAGAGAGGAAGATCACGAAGAGTATCAATGAGGGCGATGATGCGAAGAAGGTTGTCTTTATTGATAGTGATGAAGTACATCCGAACGAGAATGACATCATAATTTGCGATTTGCATATGAAACTTTTCAATTTAGACTCGGAAGAAATGATCGACAAGGCGTCAGGTTAATGATGTTAAATTAAGTACTACTGGGAGGCAGCCCGAGGGTTTTTAAATTTCAGGTTTTTCTCAATTTCGGTTAGTAGTTAGTTATTTAATTCAATAATTACAATTAACAATTTTAATTCTAACTTTTGAAAATTTATGTCAAATGTGCAAAAAAGTTTATTTCATGGGTGATGATTCATCAGAATGAAAATGTCTCGCTAACTCATTAAAGAGCAAAAAATAGCGAAGGAGTTCAAAGTAGTGAAGGTAAGGTGCATTAGCAAATAAAAGGTGAAATTTATTAAATTTTATATTTTTCAAAGACTTTATGCGGTTGCCCCACCTTGCATGAGTTATACATAAAGTTGGAAGAGCGCTAGAAGAGAATTAGCAAAAACAATAAACGCAAATATGTGGGCTGTAAGGTCGGCGTTGTGTGTATTACCCACGACGTCATGAGTGTAGGCCACAACCCCAAGGTGGCAGCAGATAAGAAATGACAAAAAGCATCACTGCGTCGTTGACGTAGTAGAGGCTTTGTCATGGCGTCGTGCTTTATATGTACCACGCTGGGGTCGATATTTATCATACCCCACCTAATTAGGGCATCTGACCAGCTTAGATTACCCTAACCCCTTGATAATCTAGCAGCCTTCACCTCTCCATACATAAACAATTAATATTAAGATTTTATTATTATCAATTATAAACTTTATTATATAATCCTCAATGTCTGTTTATATTAATTAGATAGTCCTCAAACTTTTATAAAAAAAATTTCGACAACATCTCCTCAACTTTTAAGCGTACACCGAAAATTTCGGGCTTCAAAATTCTTCAATAAAATATGTTCGGCTTTGGTGGAATTACCGAAGGACTCATAATGCACCTATAACAATATCTATTGCATCAACTAAATTATATATTCATTCTAACTTGATTTAAAGGATCAAAACTTTAAACTAACATTACTTTAACTCGAAAATTATCTCAACTCGTACATAAACCATTCCAACCATTCCAAAAGAAATCCTAATCACACTCGAACTCAAAAACCCGACTTATACATTGTATAATATAATAAAAAACCAACACATACATTGATCAAAGAACTAAACAAGCCACATACAGTCAGAAAGCTTTTTCTTTCCTTTGTCGCTGCTAGAACCTGTCAATATCCAATTATAACAATTCGATAATGTTAGATAAGTAAATCCCACACTATCCATTACACCTGTAATAATCAAATACATAATAATCCAAGAAACTTAAACGAAGAATATAATCCAAAGAATTTAAATACAATCGTGAATCCATATTCTTTTTGTTATTCGACCACAATCACATAACGTTATTCGAAAATGGTAAGTAAACAATAATAATGACTCATGCACGGAGAGAATAACCTATCGAGTCTTGTACTTCGAGTCTATCAAAGTACGATCTGGTTCAACTTGATCTCATGATAATCACGTGATGCAAAGTATCAGTGACTCTAGCCCCTCTTGCATAATATAATTCTACCATATACATAGTCAGGTAGAAACTATAAGTTCTATCCTCTAATATAAAGTCAAGTAGCTTAATATACTTCGTGTACACAGTCAGACAGACACGAAATAATTCTACCTTGTAATAAAATCAAGCAAACACTGCCATATCATCTCAACTCGTGTATGCATGTACAACAAAAATGCAATTTATACAAAATTATAATCATACAATGTAAAGGTTACTATGAGATTTACTTAACCATACAAACGCGATATCGTAACTCTCTTGCGGTATGAGTTGGTAAACTAATCCACTCGGACTCCAATCGCAGTCCTACAATTCATTAATATATCATGTAAGCTTCAACAACAACTTCACCATTTTCCCAATTATTTTCAATTTAAACATAATTGCGTCTCGAAACCCCAAAAATCCATCCAAATCAATTTTCTAAATTTTGGACATTTTCGAGTACCGGAGCACGCATTATGAGAAAAACCCCGATAAAATTTTTGACTAAATCCCAAAATTCTCATTTTCATAAAAACTCTTAATTTCCATTAATTTATCTAAAAACCCCATTTTTTATATTTTTTCTAATTTCCAGGGATTTTATTTACTTGTTTTCCTATTTTTAAAACAATATATTATTATTATTATTATATTTTTATCGTGGTTGGGCTCCCAACCCTCAATCCCGGGTTGGTACCTGGCAGGGGATATCATTCCCTTGCCATCCTCTTCCTCTTACATCATAGTTTCTAATCCCTTACTGATTCGAACCCCCTCTCCAATCCGCCATTAACGACTCAATGCATTAAAAACAACAACAAATAACAATGCCACAACCAATGACTTTCCTTGATTCGTCTCCATCCCTTCGCATTCTCTTGGTCTCAAGTAATCTTTCTCTTCCTCTTGATTTCCAATTTTTTTTTCTATATTCAGTTCACCTTCACTGTAATGAAGACGATTCTGGTTTGTATTGAAAACATATATATTAGATTTCCTTGAGATTCACATTACGCGAGTCTCGAGAAAGATTTAATGATTTTCATCCATAATATAAATTTAAATTTTCATGAGATATATACCACGTATCTCGAGGTCAATCTTTGGCTTAAAAAAAAGTTGAATGAGGCAGTGGGTCGTTTGGATATATATTATGATTTCCTCGAGATTAGCATAGCACAAATCTCGAGTCAAATCTACTTATTAACTTATTTTACTTATTGTTCTTTCTCGAGATTGGACAACATGCATCTCGAGACATGTAACACCTCACCAACAACCACCGAATCGTCCAACCATTTCAATTCCTCGATGATTACACTACACGTATATTGATGTGCATTCAATGTATATTTTTATTTAATTCAAATTATAGATTCGCCACGCGCCCCAACTACCATCCTCGGGCATGCACACTATTATACATTCCACGCGTGTCACCCTCCCCGTGTGTCACTAAGCGCCCACCAATTTATTTATTATTTTATTTAATTTCATGATTATATTTTCAATTTATATTTCAATAAATCCCCAAAAAATACCCCAATGTCGCAAAAAGTTTGGAAATTTACCAACGCTCTCCAAAACTTTCAAACAACTGGTCTCACACGCAAATGAAGTTTGGGGCCCACGTAGGCTCGTTAAGCCTATTTAAAGTTCAAAATTCAGATTTTTAAATTTACTTATAAATATTTTTTGCAAAATTTGAAACAGTTGCTCGGAGCGACATTTGAATTTCCATTGAACTCGTGTCGACACATATCTCGAGACAATACTCCAAAATTATCAAAATTGGAAAAAACTCTCCAACACACTTCGAAACTCATAGACATCGTGTATACACTCCACTTGACCCTTCTTCACGTCGAAATAATGTATAATACATCAAATAGGCACATGACACACCAAAAATAAAATTAAAATTTATGATCTCCAATCCGTAACACGTGGGTCCCACATCAAATACCTAAATCCAAAATTAAATCTGAAAATACTTAATTAATCTCCTAATCAAGTTATAAAATTCTCAGATGTTACAATCTTCCAAACTAATTTAAAATTTTGTCCTCGAAATATAAACTTACAAGTTACTGAACTAAAAGAGATATGAGAAAAATAGTCTTTCATATTCAACTCTTTTAATCTAAACCTATAAAACCATTTCCAAGGTGAATCGTTAAGTAGACCCAATTATTTTTATAGTATTCAACAACTCAGTTCTAGAGATCGTAGCCATTTCAATTTTTCATTTTCCAACATCTCTGGTTTAATAAAAAGTTATCACAATTACTTTGCCAACCCTAGCAATTTGTGAATTTCGGATAAGTTAAATAATTCACTTTGTGGAATATCCGATAACTTTACTTTATTTATCATTTCATACCGTAAATCTATTAATACATAACAAGACCTAGCCTATCTTGTTTTTCATAAAACAATCCCCATTCTAATCTGAATACTATTCCACAAAATGTTGATAATCCTTTCCATATCCACTCAAACTCTGATACACATTCCACTTTACTTTCTTATTACTAACCATCCATTTTTATTTCGATTATCAGCTGATTAATTCTTAGACTATCATTGGTCAAAAATTACATTTTGATACAAATAATATTTAAGCACAATATAAGATACTAAATAGAGTCGCGTGTCTATTTGATCCATCACCATTCCTGTGTTCCCTACAAGAAACTTGGAATTACACAAGTCATTCCACGACTATAGAAACCTAACACGTCATGCAACTCTCACTCATTCTCTAAATGTCTATTCACAATATTTTCATATTATGGACTAGAAAGTAATAACCAACCCCAACTCATCAGCTAATTCACTTAACTTCTTCTTTTGACTGGTTAAAAAATCATTGACTTTTCTAACTTCGTCATATCATTTTCTAATGATGAGCTCATCAAGAACATCATTCCTTTCACTTAACCGAGACCTCCCACAAACCCAAGTCTCAATCACTTACTATTCACCAACTTCTCTCATTACCTGAATAAAGACGGTTATCTTTAACTTGAATAGATATATATTTCTAAATATAGATAAAAATATATTTGATAATTATACTCTCATAGTATAATTTTTAAACTTTTATTTCATACAAGTTTATATATATGTGATCTCTTTTGCATTTCTACTCAATTACAATTGAATAATATTCAATTCTTTAAATATATCAAGTCAAATACATTGTAGTCTATTCAATATTCCCAACCTAACAGATAATAAAACTAACTGACTAAGCTATAAGTCACGCATTTCATTTCATTTCATTTACATCTTCACCAACATATAAGCATCTTACTTCATCTCCAATTTACAATAACTAGTGCTTTAAACTTCACCATTGACTAATCAAGAGGTGTAGCACTACAATTGAATCAATGTGCAACATATTCACTAATATTAGTTGTATATTACTTTAGTTCAAAACTTTATCATTCAGAGTTTTACTTTTTGTAAGATCCTTGTAAAGATACATTAGATTTTATCAAACTCATAGTTTGATATTCTAAGTCCTATCGGGACTCGTTCGCCTGAAACTTCCATTTTCTGTACACATGTGAAGATTTATTTACCAATTGTTAAGCTATACTTAAGCTTTCAATTGACTTCAACAAAACTTCATATACTCTTTTATTTTGAATATCATCATTTCATTCGATTATTCAAAGCAGGTAGGCGCCACATACCGGTCTTTTATGCTGTGAACGAATTGTGATTATGAAACAAAGTTACTTAGACTTTTAGTCATACAAAACTACTCCAATGCCGTAACTTTAATAAAGGAGTCCGTTCGTGTCATTTCCAATAGTCACAAGTCATCTCAACATCTTATTTTATTTTATACGTTGAGTGAATTTTGTTCGGTTTTTTGTCAATCTTAGCTATTCCTACATTGATCTCGATTTTCTGTTCCTTCATAAACTTACCACGACTTTCCCTCAACAATTAGACCACTTACAACTCCTCAATCTTGACATAGAAAAGAATTTATATCTCTTCTTTTTCAAAAATATAGCTAAGGACTGTCGACTTCTTATTATCATTTAATAAATCAAAATCTTCCTTAGCTAATCTTAATTCAAAATAGAGAAACTTCACGACTTAAACATTTAAATTGTTTGTTATTGCCTTACGCTATTTTCATTAATCTCAAATATCCCGACTTTTCTTTTTCTTAAAAAAAAATTCGGTACTTTTCAAGAAAATGTGCAAGATAACTTTGTATCTTATTATTCATCAAATTACCTTTGATGAACTCATTTTTCCACTATTATTCTACTGAAGAAATAGAAGAATATGAATTTTCAAACTTTGATTAACTTAATAACTAATCGAACTCTTAAAGGATGCTATTTCAATCCTTTAAGTTTTATCAATAGAAATTTTCGCTATATAAGATCTCATACTAACGTCCTATACAACTTACTTACTGATACTCTCACTTTATTGGTTATATTTTAAGTCGTAGTGATAGACATCATTACTTAATTTGATTAAAAATGACTATTGGGTACTTTAAATCTCAAAACACAATCTTTTGTGTTGATGTTTAATAGCTGACATAAGCTATTATTAGATCATTTTTCTCAACACCTTAACTTCTAACACGTTGATCTTATCACTTCATTTTTTTCATTTTTGAGTTAAAAATTTCACAGATCTTAGTTCGTAACAATACATAATCTGGTGTTAACAAAGAATACTTCTAACTCATGTATTTTCACTCATTTTATCAGTATTTTATTCGATTCATAGAGCTAATATACTCAATGTCACTTATGAATAAGTAACTTGAGGAATAAACAATCAAAATTTTCATTAATTCTACATAGAAGTCGTTTTATTGTTTTACAATATGGTTTTGCTCCATTTTTCACTTGATGTTTTGTTTTGAGAAGGTAGCAATACTTTATTCCAAAGTATTTTATTTTCATAGAAACCGACTTAGATAACATGACTTATCATATCATAATCTCATTGTGATTTCAAGTCAAGATTTAGTTTTTCTAATAAATTTCTATTTTACGTTTTTGATAACCACATTTCTCTTTTTTCCTTTCATTTATTAATCATTCGAAAGCAATTCTCAATTGGTTTTAAACTAATATTTTATAGAATAGGTCTTCCCGAGTTAACCATGTAACTAGTACTAACCTTATTCTAAAACCCAAGAAATCCATACCTTGTGCTTTCTAAAAGTCCAAATTTCATATTACATTTTCCAAACGATTCTCAATCATTTGAGACTTAATTTAAGTCTATTTTAATATTTTTATGAGCATTTAAAAATTCTAGTAATTCGATACTTTCGATTTCCAATAAATTCATGTTCGGTGTTTATGTACATGAATCATTTGGACTTCCCTTTCAACCAATTTCCTATTGATTACGTTAACTGATACTTTCATCAATTATATCAGTCCTGAACTACTTACAACAGCTTTGTGAATTCAGACTTCACAAGTCTATTTCACATTCAAACACGCCCAGTTTCATTTCATAAGTTTGTTCTCACATATAATTATCAATTTCTAAATTTAATTGTCATATTTTATGAGTTAAGTATCGAATAGACAAAAAGAATGAACTTTCAATCGCATATTTAGTGATAACACATGCATACAACACAAATATAACATAATAGTAAAGTTTTTAAACTTTTTAAACCCATTCCACCACCTTACTTCCCAACTAATCACGCTTAATCATCTTTTGCTTCTCAACCAAAGTTTTTATCCTCAATCGAACTAAACCCAAGCTCTGATACTAACATTGTCAGATCCTACCTCATTAGGGCATATGACCGATCTGGATTACCTTAACCCCTTGATAATCTAGCAGCCTTCACCTTTCCATCCGTAAACAATTAATATTGAGATCTTATTATCATCGATTATAAACTGTATTGACTACAATCGTCTCTAAAGCGAATCTTAAACCTCAATGTTCCACAAATAATTATTATATAATCCTCAAAGTTTTTTTACATTAATTAGATAGTCCTCAGACTTTCATAAAATTATTTTTCGATAGCATCTATTTTATTTTTAAGCCTACGCAGAAAGTTTAGGCCTTCAAAAACCTTCAACAAAACTTGCTCAGCTTTGGTGGAAATGTTGAAGGACTTACAATCCATCCATAACCACATACATTGTATCAACTATATTATGTATTCATTCTATCTTAATTTAAAGCATCAAAACTTTAAACTAACATTACTTTAACTAAAACATTATCTCAACTCATTCAAGAACCATCCTAACCATTCCAAAAGAAATCCTAATCACAGTTGAACCCAAAAATCCCATTTTTATAATATATAATATATTCACAAACTAATACATACATAAAGAAAAGAACTAAACAAGTCATATACAGTAAGAAAGCTCTTCCTTTCCTTTGTCGCTGCTAGAACCTGTCATTATCCAATTATAACAATTCGATAATGACAGATAAGTAAATCCCATACTATCCTGTACACCTGTAAAATAATCAGATGCATAATAGTCCAAGGAAGTCAAATGAAGAATATAATCCAAAGAATTTAAATACAACTGTGAATACATCCTATTTTTGTTATCTGACCACAATTAGATAACGTTCTCCGAAAGTGGTATATAAACAATAATAAGGACTCATGTGAGGAGAGAATAACCAATCGAGTCTTGAACCTCGAGTCTATCCAAGTATGATATGGTTCAACGTGATCTCATGATAATCACGTCATGCAAAGTATCAGTGACTCTAGCCCCTTAAGCATAATATAATTCTACCCTGTACACAGTCAGGTAGACATTGTATGTTATACCCTATAATACACAGTCATGTAGCTTAATGTACTATGTGCACATAGTCAGGCAGACACTAAGTAGTTCTACCTTGTAATACAGTCAGGAAGACAGTATAAGGAGACTTGAAATGTCCTTTCCTTTCAACCGTTGTATGCATGTACAACAAAAATGCAATTTCAAGGATCAATGCAATTTATACATTATTATAATCATAAAATATTGCGTTTTATATCGTAACTCCTTTACACTCCGACTTGGTAAACTAGTGCATATGGGCTCCAATCGTGGTCTTACAATTCATTAATACGTCATGTAAGGCTCGACAACAACTTCACTGTTTTCCCAATTATTTGCAATTTAAACCCAATCGCATCGGGAAACCCCCAAAAATCTTTCCAAACCAAATTATCCAATGCATGGGTTTCATTTTCGAATCAAAATCATTCTTTAGCATCGAGAATTACATTGTCTAGGCTTAAATATTACTTCCCCTTTTTATATAGTTATCGATCCTACTCGACCTTAAAACCTCAAAATCTTTCCAAATCAACACTTCGGATATTCATATCTCAATTTTGAATCCAAATTGTGGTCCAAAATAAAAAATTACCCATTGACTAGACTTTAAAATAATTTTTCAAATTTTGAACATTTTCGAGTACCGTATTACGCATTATGAGAAAAACCCTGATAAATTTTTTAACAAAAACGAAAAATCCTCATTTTTCATAAAAACTCTCAATTTCCATTAATTTATCCAAAACCCCATCTTTCATAATTTTCCTGATTTCTAGGGATTTTATTTACTTGTTTCCTATTTTTCAAACCATATATATTATACATATTTTTTATATTATTATTATTATTTTTAAATAAGGGGAAGGGGTCATCCCTTCCTCCCTAGTGTTACGTTCCCGTTTTTTTAATCGGGGTTGGGATCTTAACCCCGTGTTTCGTTCCTTTTTTTAATCGGGGTTGGGTTCCCACCAAACCCTGAGTTGGGACTTAGCAGGGGAGATCATTCCCCTGCCATTCTCTTCCTCGCACCCCATACTCTCTCATCCCTCACTGATTTGAATCCCCCTATCCCAACCATCATTATCAACACAACGCATCGAAAAAAATAACAAATAACAATGCCACAACCAACGACTCACGTTGGTTCGTCTCCATTGCCTCGCAATCTCTCGGTCTTCCACAATCTCTCTCACTTTTCCTCTAGATTTCCAATTTTTTTCTTCTTCAGTTCGACTTTAATGTAATGAAGATGATTTTGGTTTGTTTTGAAAACATAGGTACTCCCTCTAGTCATTTATATCAATTTTTCCAGCAAAAACTTCTTGTTAAAAATCATAAGTCGTTTTCAAAATTCAAGAGCGTATTTATTGCATTTTTACCTACTTTACCCTTAAATAATTATAACATTTATGATTCTTCAATTCTTCAATTCATTTAATGCCAAAAGACATATATGTAAATTATATTCGTAATTAATGCTGCTTTAATTCTTGTGTCCTTACCTTAAATGACTTATATAAATGACCAAAGGGAACATTAAATTTCCTCAAGATTTGCATAATGTGAATCTCGAGATAAATCTAATGATTTCCATCCATAATATAAATTTAACTTTTCTTGAGATACGTACCACGTATCTCGAGGTCAACTTTTGTCTCAAAATAAAATTGAATGAGGCAGTGGGGGTTGTTTGGATACATATTAAGATTTTTTAGAGATTCACATTGCACGAATCTCGAGGCAAATCTAATTATTCACTTATTTTACTTATTGTTCTTTCTTGAGATTGGATAACATGCCTCTCGAGGCATGTAACATCTCACCAACAACCACCGAATGATCTAACCATTTTGTGATGGCACTAGTTCCATGACCCAAATGGGGCCCCGCCGACCTAAACTTCTGTGGACTCTGAGTCAATCCTCGCGTCATCAACACAAGCCTAGTCAGCCTTCCTAACCATTTTTCATTATAATTCAACATAATCTAACTTTTATAGTGAGTTATTCAAATTTGTAAGGTATCACAGTTTATGCAAAAGCAATTTTAACTTAAACAAATCTAAACAACTCTACATAAATTAGCCAGGAGAACCTAGTCAATGGAAACCCCGCAGAATTCAGTCAACATGTATAATAAATAGAGAGAGAAATAATATCATGTACATATCCTAAAGTATCTCACAGATTCCACATACACCATGTGACCAAAATAATATACATAAGTAATACAAAACCTATAAAAACATGAGAGGGAAGGCCTCTCCAAAGTCCTCAGAGTAGATCTCCTAGCGCTGGCCCCTTTCCCTTACTTGATTACGGATCTGCACTCAGTTAAACCCAAGAATAACAAGCCCATGTAAGTAACGTCAGTAGGATACTAAACTTCATTTCAAATAAATAAATCAATTTATATTCATGCAAATATAAAGAAAGGTATAAAGACGCATGAATAAATAAAAGACTATAAATAAATTAAAAGCAATCGGTACATGAATGTTAAGGAATGGAAACAGAGAGGTGCAAGTTGTCCCGACCAACAGGCCGTTAAATTTTGGCAAAATTAGTATCCAGTGCAGTGCATTCCACGGTCATGACTTTGGTATGTTACCTCAGCTAGCCACACCTTCCAAGGATCACTGTTGATTCACTTACCCTTGGACAACTCAATCTGAATAGAATTCTAAGGATATATAGCAAAACAATGAACAACAATATTCAATATCTTAAAATGAAATACTGTGCATTTCCTAGCTGGTTACTTACCTCAAATCCACAACATTATTCCTAGCCTATCCGGCCTCCCAACACTCCTAAATGCACTTTTGAATCCCTGTAGCTCTTCCTTAGGTTCCTGATATTATATTAAAAGTTTTTAAGCATGTTGGAATCTTTACCTAGGGTATTACACCAGTTTAGAGTGTTTATAGAACTTTTAAAAATTGTTGATTTTGGTACTGCTAGGGCAATTAGTGCGCTACTTCTTGACATTAGCGCGCTACCTCGAATATCTAGTGTGCTAATCAATATTAGCACGCTAACTTTTGACATTAGCGCGCTAATTTCAACATTAACACGCTAATTCAAATATCTAACGCGCTAATCAATATTAGCGTGCTAGATTGCCTACCTAGCGCGCTATGTGAAGCAGAACCCAAAATTTTGCATTTCAAATTTTGTGTTTTTGCTATACATAGACCTTGTTAATGCTTTGGGACTCCTCATACACACTACTAGAGGTCCATAACATTAACCCTTACACAAAAACAACAACAACAACACCACCGAATTCATGAATTCTTGAAATTATCAATCTATGTTAATGGAGTTACCTACCTTGATGACTTGATTTTCTCCTTCACCAACACCACTGATCTCTCCTAGCCCCATTTGCTGGTCTTCTTATAAATACTCCAACAACTTTTCTCTTTCTCTAATTCGTGGCCAATGAAGAGATGAGAAAGTAAGGTGGTAAGTTTTTTATTTTTAATTTATATGTAAATGGATATGCTTGAACCTTGGCCCTTGATCTTTTGTGCACACGTTTCTCAAGACATTTCCAATGGACCACCTTCATATAATTATCACCCAATTCATTCATAAATGACTCCATTTATTCACTCCCTTGGCCTTTATATTGGTCATTACGTGTCTCGATGCACATCATATGGCAATTTTATTTATTTCACTAATTTAGGCCTACTTATTTTCACATCAAACGTGCCACATCAAAACTAGTATAAAACCATAATTAGCTCACATAAAACTTACCCTATAAGCCGCTACCTCAGTCCCTCGTCAACAAGTAACTCAAGATATGTCTCCGTTCGTCTCAACACCGATATACCCCGCGTGTACCTTACCCGCACATTTATGAAATCAATTAGTTTAAATTGTTCAATCTTTTTTAAACTACAAAATACAAACATCAAACAAAGATAGCATACCTCAGAGTCAATTCCTGAGATTCGAACATACATATCATGACAAGTGGGTTCCACATATGATCCTGAAATGACACATGATATGAGTTAGTTTTTAGGGTCGTTACACATTTTAACTCCTCGATGATCACGCTACGCGTATCTCGAAGCGCATCAAATGTATATGTTTATTTAATTTAAACTATAGGAGTCATTTATATATTTTAAAAAATAAAATATATTGTATATATAAATACATATACACCTATGTATTCCGGCTATAAATTCGCCACGCTCGGCAACAACTATCCTTTGCATGCACATTATTGTACTTTCCATGCGTGTCACCTTAGACCCTTCATGTCACTAGGTGTCCACCAATTTATTTATTATTTTATTTAATTTTGCGATTATCTTTTCAATTTATGTTCAAATAAATCCATGAAAAATACCTCAATTTTGCCAAAAGTTGGAGAATCTACCAAAGCGCTCCAAATTTCCAAACAATTGGTCTCACTTGCAAATTGAGGCGTGGGGCCCACGTCAGCTCGTTAAGTTCATTAAAAGTTCAAGATCTAAATTTTTAAATTTACTTATAAATATTTTTCATGAAATTCAAAACAGCTTCTCGAGTCGACATTTGAACTTCCACGGAAGTCATGTTGATATGTATCTTTAGACAATACTCCAAAATTATCAAAATTGGAGAAAATTCTCCAACATGCTATGAAATTCATAGACACTTCGTATATAATCCACCTGACCCTATTTCGTATCGAAATAATATAAAATACATCAAATAAGCACACGACACACTTAAAATAGAATTAAAATTTATGATATTCGATCCGTAACATGTGGGTCCCACCTTGGATACTTAAATCCAAAATTAAATCCGAAAATACTTAATTAGCCTCCTAATCAAGTTTATAAAATTCTTGGATGCAACAATTTTAAAGGTTTTAACCCTATTTTGCATCCATTCTTGACACTTGCACTAAAACCATACCACAACCACCAAGTATACATCCCTTTAGAGCCAAAGTTTAATCATTTTTAAGTCAGATTAGTGAGTTCTTAGTGATTTAGAGTAAGAAAACAAGTGTGTACTGGATCTGCATAATTAGAAAAGCTTAATCTTACATTAAGGTACATTTACAATTTGATCTAATTATGTTTGAATTTTGAAAATTTTGATGATATTGTATAAAATTGTGGATTTGAGGTTGTAAGATGGGTTTTGCAAGGTTGTATGAATGTGAGCATTAATATCATCCATGGAGACTTAGTTCATATCTTCACATTATTTGGCGTATACATGATCCATGTTATATAAATTTTAAATTTTTAGGTGATTTGGAGTTCGAGTTGAATTGCATGGTTGTTAGTTGCTTGAAATTGAAAGTAATGGCAAGAACAAGGAAATAAGTTAGCCAAACTAGAGCAAATAATTTTGAAGCATCTACCTCAAGCAACCCCAATGACAAAGAGCCTAAACCTTTTAAACCCAAATTTCTCATTTGTAAATAGGCAAATGAACGATATGAGAAAATTTTACGTAGGGAGTTCATTTTTGAAAGGGGATTAAATTATCGGCCAAATAAGATAAAAGAGTAAACAATTTCATTAGACATCGAAGTTGGAACTAACTCACTCAAGAATATATGGAGAATAGAGTAAAAAGAGTGAGTGGGATTGTTTTTGAGTTATATGCAAATGGAAAGTTCATGGCTAAGGATGAGCTAGTAAAGGTGAGAGGGGTTTTAGTACCCTTCGATAGACGTGAGATTAATACTTTCTATGTTAGAGGAGTTAAGCTTGTATGAATCCGAATCGACTTTCCTGGTCAGATTATATGAGAGACCTTATAACCTATACCCATTTAGAGCTATAGAAGAGGCATTGGTTGTCCTAGGACAACAAAGATGGGTCAAAGGAGCTGAGAATGTTCTGAAGTACATTAAGAAGGGGAATGTTAGAAAATTTTACAGGATGTGGAAACATTTTCTTGTTGCATCGCTATACCCCACTTCTCAGCTTGGTGAGATCAATAAGCCAAATCGGCTCGTCTATTTGAGATTACGAAGTTCGGGGAGATTAACATCGGGGAGATTATACACACCAGTATAAGGGAATCCATCATGTCAAAAAGGGACAATAAGTTCTTGTTTCCTATATTGATTACTCAAATGTGCTTAAAGGCCAAAGTGAGACAAAGAGATGATGAAGAATTTGATATAAAGGCATAAACAATCATAGATGAAGTGTTTATGCTTACGTTGAAATCATGAACTGGTTACCAAGACTCTAAGGATGAGAGAAAGAGAAAGGGGGCCGAGGGAGATAGACTTGAGGCCGAGTAGTTGACCGAAAGGTAAAAGGATCAAACATCAACAACGAAGAGTAGAACTAGCCTAAAAGTTAGAAAGGAGGAAAATGAAGAAGAGAATGTGCATCAACAACAAGGATTTGCTAAGGGCTACGACTTTGTAAACCCAAAGATAGGAGAACATGACTTGTATGGTGCTAAAGTCTTTCCACCACCTCCTCCACCACATGCACTTGTACTACCACCTAACGATTTGAATCCATGGCAGTAGACATTATGGATTGTTGAGTTAAGAAGATAATACTAGGAGAACAAAGCGTAATACCAGGCAACCATGCTAAGATACGTACCAGATATGGAGAGGAGAGAGCATCATCGAAGGAATGGAGATTGTAATTTCGAGTTGTTTATTGATCATCATTGAGATATATCTAGATATGAGAGTAGCAGATAGTTGAGACCTACTGATATGTTATTAGGTTTTCTAGCAGGACCAACAAACGTGTTTGATCTGGATTTGATGTAGAGTAGGAGGGTGGAGCGTCTATTAACACCATCCTAAGTTGGAGCAGATGATGTAGATGATGATGATGACGTGTAGTCCTAAAGTCAGTGTAATCAGAATCCTTTAGACATGGGGAGTTGAGAGTGACTTTGATACCATCTATTTTCTAACATTTGGGATATTTTGTAAACTGTTTAATTATTTTAATCGAATGTTTCGTTTAGTTTATTATAACTTATGTTATTATATATGTTTATGTGTTTTAATGTTTCATGTTTCAAACTTACTTTTAATCCTTAAAGATAAAGTTTGGTTTAAGTTAGGGGGTATTGATACTACACTACACAATGAAAAGTGGTAAGATAGGCTGAGAAATAATGATAAACATTGAATATATGATCGTTTAAATTTTGATTTGAAGCAGTTAAAAAGGAAAGCATGGTAGTATATAAAATTTTCACTTTTTCTTATTATATAAATTTTTAAGTAGTATAGATTAGGTTATATATAGTAATAGGTAATGAATAAGTAGTTCATTTGCATGTTCATGCCTTTAATTGTGGATGAGTAGATTACAAGTATCTTGTTAATATGCAATGATTTTCATTATTAGAAACCTAGAGTTAGGGAAGACCTTGAACTTGAAACAAAAGCACAAAACTAGAGCACTTCTTTTGGAAGAAGTTAGATATCTAAGGATTTTATAATAAATGTGAATCTTACTTGAAAATACAAAGCAAATAAAGACGTAGTGCAAAGAGGGGAATATAAAAGTATTGTATGTTAGAAGTTGGAGTCAACTTAATTGATTTAGTTAGAGTGAAAAGTGCCAACAAGATTTTTAGAAATAAAGAAAAAATGAGAGAATCCTACAAGTTCTACTGGAAATGGAGCAGAGAACTTGATGGTTGGAAAAATGAATAAGAATAAAGTCTATAGGAAAAGGATTCGGGATTGTTAAATAAAAAATGAAAGAAGAAGAAGAAATGAGAGAAGAAAATTAAGAAAAAAAAAGCAGAAGTAAACTAAAACTCTTCAAATAGAAGATTTAGCTCGAGTACAAGTAGCTAACTGACTTAAGTTTCCATTCCAACTGTGTTAAGTCATATAGCATCATGAAGTACTAAAGTCTACCAAAGATGAGTTTGATCTATGCTTATTTGTGAATTATTGAATTTAATAAGAAATCGCGAGATTGTATACTTGGTAATTGAGTGTTGAAATGAAAGATACTTATGAGTAGTGATGGTTTTTCGTTAAGATTTACTTTAGTGTTTTAAAAGCGAAGTTATATGTGTTGTAAAGGCTACATGTCTTAAAAATGACAAGTTTTTTGCAAAGAAAAACCCTAGAGTGGATTGTTAACTTGAAAATTAGTGAATTAAACGATGTTCCATGAACAATATAGATTGAACGAGAATTAGTTATTAGGAGTTTTAGTAGAATACACTTTTGCTCAAGACGGGCAAAATTCTAAGTTTGGGGCTATTTAATAAGTGATTATTTATACATATATGGTTAGTTTAGTTGTACATTTAATAAAAACATCCTTAAATGAGCTCTAAATTATGGTATTATTGCATTTTCAGGGAATTAAGGTGCAAATGAAGGAATTAAGGAAAAATCAACTCTAGAAGTCTAGCGCGGTGGCAACGCTGTGGTGTAGAAGGGACACCACTGGGTATATAGGTGACAACACCGAGACACTAGGAGTGAAAAAATATGTATACAGTGGCGGCGTAGTGGGCTATAAGGCACGGTGTTTGGGGCAATTAGTGATAGAGCTAGACACGTAGGAAATAGAAAATAAAGTATTAATTCGAGTTAAATTGCAAAGTAGGATTCTAATTGTAAATAAGGAGTATAAATAGGTATTAAGACATGATAAACTCACCATATACCAACTATTATCGACCATTAGAGTATTTTAGCATAGGCTTTACATTGAGTTTGATTATTAAGGAGTTTATGTGAATAAAACATTGGATACTTCAAGTTTGCTATTCAAGTTTGGTTTCATTGATTAAACTCAATATTAATATCTAATTTGCAATGATTTCCATAATGAATTGGGATATGTGTGTTTCAGTGAAGTGTGTGCAGTTTATTTATCTTAATGATCAATGGATGATATTGTATGAATGCTATGCTTTGAATATGTGTAAAAAGTGCAATGGTTACAATTTTTATTGATTCTGAGTGTAATGCTTTAGACATATTTATCACATGTTTAATGAGCTTAGACTTTAGAAGTTGTCATGACCATTGAAGCTTTTAATCTTGACATGAATGGTACAATCGTAAAATAAACAACATCGAGAGATAGTTGTTGATTAGGAAGGCATGGATAGTAAACTTAGTTGCTTATGAATCCAATGATTTGAGACTTAAAGCGATATGAAGCTTATGTTATTCACATTGATAGGGGGAGCTCTAGTTTGCACATTAGAATCTTCCCCGTCACGACAGTGGGTTGAGGTTGATTTGAAAGAAATCTGTCTATTCTAATTAGACATTGCACACAACATATTAAGATATAAAAATAAACACAAAGCATAGAATTAAATTACCTAGGTGAAGTTGTGAACTAAGATATCCTTAATATAAGGGTTCAAGATTTAAATTGATTTTTTATAGTAGTTTAGTCAGCATAAGTACAATTAAAGTGAATTCCTTAGCAATAGTTCGGTTAAATAGTATTAACAACTAGTGCTAAAACCTTTTCCTAAAGATAATATATGTGATAAACGTAAGTTGATTAGACTATTACTACAAGCTAGCCATTATACTTGCCCCACACATCAATATACTACTAATCTAGTGCTATATAAAAGTCTATATAATCAGTTATCAAATACCCCCAAACTTCGAGTAAAAGTGTATTTTATTAAGTGTTTCTACTACTACTACTACTACTACTACTACTAAGTGTTTCTACTACTACTACTACTACTACTACTACTACTAAGTGTTTCTACTACTACTACTACTACTACTACTACTACTATTACTACTACTACTACTATTACTACTACTACTACTACTACTACTACTACTACTACTACTACTACTACTACTACTACTACTACTACTACTACTACTACTACTACTACTACTACTACTACTACTACTACTACTACTACTATACTACTATACTACTATTACTAGTACTACTACTACTATTACTACTACTACTACTACTACTACTACTACTACTACTACTACTACTACTACTACTACTACTACTACTACTACTACTACTACTACTACTACTACTACTACTACTACTACTACTACTACTACTACTACTACTACTACTACTACTACTACTACTACTACTATCGCTGCTGCTGCTACTACTACTACTACTACTTCAGTTCATAATCATTTCACATCATTCATGGAGTATCCTTTAATTCAAATAAGTTCAAGTTAATAATTCAATCAAGAGTTGCTCTTTTGCAAAACATATATTCTCAAAACATGTAGCATTAACAACACATACAATTTACTTTCAAAACACTAAAGTAGTTCGCAACAAAGAATATGACTACTCGCAAGTTTATTTTACCTTAATACTCAAGTAGCAAGTGTACAATCTCTTGATTGCTAATTAAGCTCAAGAATTCATAAATAAGCATAGATCAAATTAGTTTGGTAGACTTTTGCACTTCAAGATTCCATAAAACATAAAATAGTTGGAAATGAAACTTAAATGAATTAAGTTACTTGACTCAAGCTAAATCTTTTATTTGAAGAGTTTTTATCTAATATTTTTTGCTTTTTTTCTTTATTTTTATTTCTCTTTTCTTTTCTCCTCATATATTTTTTAATTGCACGGTCCTACCTCCTTTTCCTATGGGTTCTATTTTTCCTCTGTTTCTCCAACCATCTAGTTCTCTGCTACTTTTCTTGTAAAATTTGTGGGACTATTTTTTTATATGTTTCAAACTCTTGTTAGCATTTCTCCCTCTCACTCTATCAAGCAAGTTTAAACTCTAACTTTTTCATTAAACATCGTGCCTATCTTGTCACGTGTCGAGCGCGCACAATTATTTTTTGTATTTTCCTATTATTTCAAGTAGTGGTAAATAAGATATATCTCCACATGGATTTTTTCAAATCTCTTTAAAAATTAAGGCTACCCTAAAGTTTTATTGGATACAACTTGCTTTAATTTAACTAATTTAATTAAACGGGAATTAAAAACTATCAATCTCAAAATAAATTTAACAATTAATTAAAATAACTAAACTATAAACAATTTAAATTCAATAAACTAACCTAATGCAATTCAAACTAAGAATTAAGGCTACCCTTAAGTTTTACTAGATTTAACTTGCTTTAATTTAACTAATTTAATTAAATGGGAATTAGACACTATCAATCTTAAAATATATTAAACAATTAATTAAAGTAACTAAACTATAAATTATTTAAATTCAATAAACTAACCTAATGCAATTAAAACTAACAATCAAATAAATCAATAAATCAATATAAATAAAAAATCCAAAGAAACATCTAATCAAACGCCTCTAAACAATGTATTATATTTGGATTGCATTCAAATGCTAGAACATAACATTGCTTCATAACATAGTTATAATTTATAACATGAAATCTTGGAACCATTAAATCCTAATTCATAATAGGTTGATAGTCTTTAACCAGCCACCAATTTTTCTAAATTCAACTGAAAAGCTATATTCTTATCATTGTAAATCTACCCATTAAAAAAACGAAACACAGTAGAACTACGATAGCATTAACATTGAATGAAAATTATGACTAATTTAAGACAATAAAAATCAAAATATGCTAATTAATAAATAACTTAGAACACAATCACCTAGAACATCCACTCGAGAAAAAGCCCTATAGATTAATCCTAGTTACTATTTCTTTAATTGTTGTCAATAATTATAGACATAGACTTATATTAAGGAACATATTGGCCATTATACGCTCAATACAAAGAATCATTAGTTGTAATATGCAAAAACTCATTTAATCTGTGATTGACAAGTCAATAATTAGACACATTTTATGATGTAATTTAGGTTGATTTTATATACAAAAGATGAAATTACACTTTGTATTCTCTTATTTTAGTGATATCAAGATTTAAATAAGAAAATAATGAAATGGAAGAGAGTAGAAAGAAGATCAAAACAACCAAACTGGAAAAGAAGTCCAACAATTTGCAATAACACTAGGAATTGCCACCTAAATTAGCAGCAGAAAAATCCAGTGAATCCATAATGAATTAGGGATTGAAGTAGAAATCGCCAGCAGAATCAGTGGAGCATAGTGAGCTAAACTTAGTGATTGGCTTAGCAATTTTGGTATAAGTTAGGAATCGCCGACAAATCACTGATGTTGGTGACAGATTTTTTTAGATAAGAATGCGAAATTTGAATTTATCTAGATTACGTACTCTTAGGGAAACTATATATAGGACTAGAGAGCTTTGAAATAACTCTCTGTTCTCTATTATTCTTTTTTTAACTTTCCATTACTCTTGTCTTTTAAGTTTAGTTTTATATGTGAAGTAATGTTGGAGCTTTGATTAAGAGGTATTTATTTATTTAATCATGTCTTTTAATTGCATATTTTTATTATTTATTTTCAGCATGTGTGAGTAGTTAGTTAATCTAAACAAACCCTAGGCATGTAATATACTTTGGATTGTTATTTAGTTATAATTCATGTAATCACATACTTAATGCTTTAAATCGATTCATACACGTCAATCACGTAAACAAGTTGTTTTCGCGTATTACAACTAGTAATTCTTTACGTTGAGTGCATAGCAGCCAATATGTTCCTTAATATGGAGTGTTCAATTCTAGGTCTATAGTTATTGACAACAATTATAGAAGTAGTAACTAGGATTAATCTCTAGGGCTTTTTTGAGTGGATGTTCTAGGTGATTGTATTTTAAGTTGTTTATTATATGCGACTTCAATTAATATTGGCTTAGATTAGGCATGATTTGCATTGAACGTAATGCTATCGTATTTCTATGGTGTTGTATTATATCTAATGAATAGATTTACAATGATAAGAATGTGGCATTTTCATTGAATTTAGAAAAATCGATGGCTAGCTAAAGCCTATCTACCAATTATGAATTAGGATTTAATGATTCCAAGATTCCATGTAATATAATTGTAACTATGATATTAAGTGATGTTATGTTCTAGTGTTTGAAAGTAATCCAAGTATATTATAATGTTTAGTGGTGGTTTGTTTAGATGTTTGATAGATAATTTGTTAACATTGATTTATTGATTATTTGAATGATTAGTTTGAGTTATATTAGGTTAGTTTATTAAATATATATTTTTTAGTATAGTTATTTTAATTAGTTATTTATTTTTTTCATATTATTAAATGTTTAATTCTTGTTTAATTAAATTAACTAAAGTAGAACCAGTTAAATCCAGTAAAACTTTAATGTAGTCTTAATTCTTATGAATTGGAGATATCTCTTTGGAGACGATATCCCACTTATCGCTACTACAAATTTAAAGTATAGTAAATATGTTGGTATTATTATTGCACACTCGCACATGACAATTTTTGGCGCCATTGTTGGAGATTTTAAAAATAATCTCTTGGAAACATTCTTGTTGAAAGTCATGTAATATGGCCGAATTCAAGGAAGAATTAACTTATAGGCAATCTGATAGGAATGTCACGCCTTATGAACCTATGTGTATAACTTTCACAATAGAATTTCAAGAATTCGAATGGAGGTTTGGACTCATAAATTTTTTACCGTGTTTTTATGGTGAAGATAATGAAATGCTCAAAAGTTTATTAGAGAGTTTGTACACAAAGTAAGCACGTTAAAACCTAAGGATATTAAAATAAATTATGTTAAATTAAAAGCTTTTCCTTTCGTATTGAAAGACCAACCTTTAGACTGGTTATTCTATCTACCTCAAAATCTCATAACCAATTGGTTAGAGATGCAATAAGTTTTTATTGATCAATATGTCCTAGCAACACAAATTAGATTATATAGAAATAAACTACTAATGCTCGGATGAAAATTAGAGAAACTTTTGATGAATTTTGGGATAGGTACCAAAGATTGATTTCATTATGTCTAATGCGTGTATTTACAAAAAAAAATTTAACGCAATATTTTTATGAAGGATTAAATCACTTAGAATGGAGATTCTTAGACATAGTATGTGGAGGCTCTTTGCTCGATAAAACATCAACTTTAGCAAGAGAAGCTATAAGAAAAATTGTTAAATAATCCAAGCAATATGGTCAGAAAAGTGAACTAACCAAAGATAATTTAAGTGATGTGAATAGGACATATAAAACACCATTCAATAAGATAGATGAGGTAGAAGCTATGGTTGAATTATTACTAAAAGATAGATCAAACAAAGTAATTAAGCCATTCTAATGACGAATACCCTTTGAAATAACAAACCAAAATATAAGAAGCAAATGCTATAATGAAACAATATGATGAGTTTGTTGATCACAATTATAACTTTAATATTTATGTGAATTACTCACAACTGAATGTAGGTAATTAACTGTTAAGGTTATCAAAGGTATAAAACATCGAGTAATTCAGAAAGAGAAAATGATCAAATGATTCAAACATTATGAAATGATATGACCAAATTGAAAAATAATTGAGTCAAATGGCAAGACAAATAAGTGAATTTGTATATCAAGGGAAATTACCATCTCAACCTCACACTACAAGAAATTATAGTTTTTGTAACAACTTAGATTCCGTAGCGACAAGTTGTTTTCCATCACATATAGTTTTTGTCACGGTATTGTCACGGAAAAACTAAAGTTGCGTATACTCCTTTGCAAAAACATTTTTGTCATGGAAATTAGCGTGACAAATACCTTTTATGACGGATCTCTGACATATTTATTACGAGATTATTGCACGTCATAAAAAACACATTTTTGTTATGACTGTATTTGCGTCACAAACGTTTCATTAAACAACGAAGAAAAATGTTTTACGTCACAAGACTTTATTCCTCACAAATACATGTAGTTACGACTTTGTACTGGTGAAAAAAAATAATAATATTTTATATGTACATTGCTCCATCACAAAAAAGTAGTTTTTGTATAAAAGTTGTTGTAACTATCTTGCATCTGTCAATATAAAAATATTGCATCTATTAAAATATTAAGAATTTACTTTACTTGCATTACAAGGCCAACATTATCAATCTATTCAAAGTTTGATTTTTGTGATTTTGAATCCAAAGTACCAAAAAAATGATAATACTTAATTTAGAAGTCTAACATAGCAAAATAAAATTTAACTTTGACAGGTTTCTTCATGGCTTATGTCTAACATAGTAAAATAAAATAAATCCATGTTTTCTTCAATGCTTTCACTCCATGCTTCTTCAATTTCTTCTTCACGTGAAGCTTTCTTCCAGTTCATCATCTTTACCCTTTGAAGTTTCATCCAATTGCGCATCTAAAATTTCAAAGTTATAAATATAAGTAATTGCACTTAAACACTTATATAAATAAAAAATCTTTAATAAATCATAACGTAGTAATAAAATTTCAACAGAACCTCCACTTAAATTAAAGATTAGCAAAAAATTTTAAACATTTTACAAACTTCCGCATGCATCAAGTAATTGTACAAGTCAAATATAATCACCTTCATGAATCATAATGTATTACGGAAACTCCAGCAAAACCTCCCTTTAAATTTAAGATTCTTAAAAATTCCACTTGCATCAAATAATTCTACAAGTCAAATACATTCTTCTTTAGTGAACCAAAATGTATTACCAAAATTTTAGCAGAACATGCACTTAAATTAAAGATTCACAAAAAATTTCAAACATTGTGCAAACTTCAACATGCATCAAATAATCATCTAACTCAAATATATTCAAACCATAGTGCTTAAATTATTGGTGCAAATTTATGAGTTTCATCTGTATAGAACATAAAATAGTAAAAAGCTTAAAAAATCATCAAAAGTTAGATGGTCAACATATTCTAAAAGCATTAACAATTCTTGAAATAGTAGTTTAGCTAGCAAATGTCATTCAACTCAAAGATAGAATAAATTGTCAAGTTTAAGAGATGAGTAAATGTTCAAAATAACATTCATGAAGGTGGATGCTCTTAAGTTGGTCACATGAAGGTAACTTAAGATATTCTAGCAAAACTTAAATTATTACCTTTTTGATCGTTCACTTTTGAATAATCAACGAGCAGGAGAACATCCATCATGAGAAGATGTTTGAACATGAGGCCTATGTGAGCTTCCAACATCTGAACTCTAACATGTAATCAAGAAAACCAATTAATTGTCTCATTTGTAATTTGAACATAATTAATAAACTTCAAGTATCAACAATAATGTCAATGAATTACTTGATTGGCGTTGATAGGCAGTTGAATTTCAACTTTCTCCAAACATAAATATATATGTTAAATATTCGTGACTGCATGTTTGTCTATAAACAGTAAATTTGTAATAGATTGTTGTATTAGATTCATGAAAGAAATGATAAAAAAACAATCAAAATTGATGAAATATTTACTTTCATCGCAGCAAGTTCCTCGCGAAGGGGCTCATTCGTAGTATTTGCCTTTTCTTGTGCTCTCCGTATTACAATATCTGTCGAACATTCAGACTCTTTTCCAAACACATCTTTAAATGAGGGTCCATGACCATAAGTTAGCACACGCCCGCGTTTTTCATCTTCTATTACCTTTTCTAAAAATTTCTCTCGAACTTCCGTCGTTTGCTTTGACTCGGGAATTTGCGAAAGTTCATTTTGCAATCGCAACTAAACATAAAGTTTGAAATTAACATAAAAAGGACTTGTTATGATGTAAACTAAATATGTATTACTAGTTATGAAGAAATAAGTCTTTTCTTACCCCGAATTCTTATGTATCTTCATTCAATCTAGTTCCTGCCCTTTCATAATAAGCTGTCAACCATACTGAAGCACGGTCAGTGGGTAGACCCTTATTTTCTCTATTAAAGGTAAAATCGTCAAGTAAGAAATGATTATCTTTAAAAAATAGAGAACACTCAAAAAAAATTTAAGAACCTACTCGATTACCTTTATGTCGTACATTCGTGAAAGACTTGCGACTTGTTCGATGGCTAATAGTCTTTTGCTTTCTATTTTCGACATTTGTTTTAGCAATTTTCTGCAGCATTATTAAAATACTTATCGCACATAAAAATGAATTAAATTAAAATCCAACTTATTATTCATTTCTAAAAAACTAACTCAAAGATCTACAAAATTTTAAGGCAATTGAATAGAAGGAAGCATTGTATCCAATGGAATGGAATTATTTTAATGAGCTGAGATCAAATGCAAGACTAAGAATTTTGATTTGTACCTTAACTTCATCTTCGTTCCAATACCTCATAAGTATTGGCCATTGTTCATCTTGTACGCGCTCATCAGGCACTCGAGTAAGAATATCTTCATCGTCTTTGTGTTTCTCGTAATGCACTTTCAATGTATGCTTCCACGATCTCCAGGTATTGGCAACTTTCTCTAAACAATTTTTGCGAAACTCAAGTGGGGCATAAGTATTATCCTGTACTTAAACATCATGAAACTCAAACTAAAACTAATTATACAAATAATATATTATTTTTATTTATATAGTTATCTTCTTACCTGTACCTCACGCCAAATGGCATTCTTATTTTCTTCAGGCACATCATTCCATGATTCATACGTTAATGGTACTAAAGACCCATTTCTAGCCATGATGCATAATTGCGTTGAGAATTTAATTGAGGTTTTTCCAATAGGCTGCGTAAAGTCATTAAATTGCAGCTTCAACTTATTTCCAGACCCCCAAATATGAATTGGACGAGCTGGACCTCTACCTTTCTTCGTTGATGTAATTGATTGTTCCTTTATATGCAAAATTAATTAGAAATAGTGTTGGTAATATAAGAAATATTCGATATCAAAATTCAAAATCTTACCTTTATCGGATGAATGCATCAATGCTTCACTTGTTTCATCACTTTCATGCGATTGTTCAACTCGTGCTTGTTCTTTTGAATTGAGATAATCCTCCATAGTTCTCTTCGAAGACTTTCTACGAGCCATGAACCTGAAATGATGGTAATTATAATGTTGAACAAATCATCATGAAGATAAAAAATAATAAATTGAGTGACAATAATCAAAGGTGGCAAAATAATGACTCACTAACTTTCATAATATGGTACATAAGGATTTTGTGAATAATCACGCACAATCCATTCTTCTTAATCTTCAACATTGTTTACTTCTATTGTAGTTCCATCGACATCATGTCTCACACATACGAAATTACTGTCATTTCCACTTTTCTTTTCAGCTAATTGTTGATGTTCACAATCTTCTATTTGTGAAGTATTATCAAAAGCATCCCTGCTTGTCACTTGACAACAACATACCAATCAGGATCTAGAGGATCTCTCACATAGAAAGCTTGTTTTGCTTGAGCCGCCAAAATAATAGGTTCGTCTCTAATTTGATTATTCCGATATAGAAGACGATTAAAATTCACCAAGGTGAATTTATAACCATATGTTTTCCTCCCAGTCTTATAGTCAATCCGATCACCTTTGAACAAAACAAACTTGAGGTTGGTAGGGTAAACTATCTCTAAAATATCAGTGAGCACTCCATAGTAAGTGACTTCTCCCCAACGTGGATTCTTATTATTAATACCGGCATAACTCTTGGTACCTGCATCCATATATATACCACTATTTTGGGTTGCTCTTCTATTGTCGATTTCTTTAATGCGAAAATGCATACCATTTATGATATACCCCTCGCATGGGCAATAATTTTTTTCCTTTGTCCCATTATTGGCATAAACGAAATCTAAAGATTTTTCATACCCATCCATACATTCTTGAGAGTTTCGATCAACTAAAGATATCCAACTCTTATCCGTTATTTCTGCTTTGGGATTATCAAACATGACATTAACAAAAATAAATTAAGATTATTACAATAGAATATATTAATCATCCCTAGCAAGCGTATGAACATGAAATTACAAACAACTATAACATCAAAGATTAAGCAATTACCTCGATACATGATTCTGATGCATTATAATGTTGATCATGACATGCTTTACTGGCAAAATAAATATGAAATATCCTACCAAATACACACATTGTAGGAATCTAAGAAAATTCACAACCTTGTATCAGAGGTCATCTGCCATTTGACAGGTATTCATTTTTAACGCTTGTATCAGAGGCCATCTGCCATTTGATATATCCGTTCCGGTGGCAGGTATGTTCTTTGATCACCTTCAATTATATTAATGCGTTGACAACAAGGATACTAATATGATCTTTTTCTTGTATGTGCTGAAGCATGTATACATTCAATTACTATTTTTCTGTGGGGTAGACTACATTGATGCTCCTACTCCATACATGATGGGCCTACTTTCAGGGGTTGATACATCAAGTTTGACTATGGATGGTGTAAGTTTCATTCTTCAGATACTCTTGGACCATGGATAGATTTTCATCGACTAATTGAATACCATTTGAGTTTTTTATCGAGAATTTTGTGATGGTTTTTTCATTCTTGTGTCATGAGCTTTGTAGACTTAATCTTAGTTGCAGAATTTCCTTCTTGTTGATTGGCGAATGCTCTTTACATAAAAAGGAATCGTTGTTTTTATACCTTTCAAAACCTTGCTTCCATTGTGAAATGTTTTATCACTGTGGACTTCAAAATTCACATCCAATTCTACTTTATCAATTTACTTCTTGATTTCTTACTAATCTTTCCTTTATATTGGTCATTCAACACACTTTGGAAATGTTGGAATTAAAATCATTAGACTAAAAATCTAATTCACATGATCCAAATTTCACACCAACGATTCAAAATCATCATTATTGAAATCGAGGAACACATGTTAATTGGGTCAATCATCAAGGAAGTATTTTGATTTAACTTTAGGTTTCTAAAGCGAGATTCTTTGAGCAACATTGTGATCGAACTATAACTCACCAAAACAGTAAAATCTAAAGCCCAAATTAAAATCACAAATCATTGTAAGATCAAACAAAACAAGCAAACAAAACATCAAATTGTCAATTAACCAAAAAAGCAAACATGAACAATGTTTTGAGATGAAAGAAGGAGAACTCACGACGAAGGAATGTGAAGACGATCAGGGAGCAACGATCAGGGAGTAGAGCAGTGCAACTAGGGAGCAGAAGAAGACTAGGGAGTATAGGCGCGATGGTAAGGCATCGGTGAGAGGACAAGCAGGGAGCTCGCCGACCAGGGAGCAAAGGCGCGAGGGTGAGGCGTCGGAGAGAGGACAATCAGGGAGCTCGCCGACTAGGGAGCATAGGCGTGAGGGTGAGGCGTCGGCGAGAGGACGACCAGGGAGCTCGCTGACCAGGGAGCAGAGGCGCGAGGGTGAGGCGTCGCCCGCGGATGACCAGGGAGCAAATGCACGAGGGTGAGGCGTCGGCGAGAGGACGACCAGGGAGCAGAGGCGCGAGGGTGAGGCGTCGATGAGATGCAGAGGCGTGAGGACGACTGCGAGCAAAGGCGCGATGGTGAGGCAGACGACAGGGAGCAGAGGCATGTCGGCGACGAAGGTTCCACAGTTGCTTGACGCGGAGATGCAGGACGACCAGAGAGGAGGCGTGAAGGAAGAGGACGACGATGGATCATAAAGGATGACGAAGTAGAGGTGAGAGGAGTGCGAGGATGACAACGACGAAGTAGCAGTGCGACGATGAGGATGACCACGACGGCAGATCGGAGGCTTGAGGACGATGATTGGTGTGAGTAGTAGGGCACGATTTGGATGAAGGAAGTGGAGGAGTTGGATGAGAAGGGAAGAATGAAGTTATTTAGGAAATAAAAAATGGGAAGGAGACTACGGGGGTTTCAAGCTTTGTCTATGATTAATTTATCGTCCCTAAAACGCCTATTGGGTACACTTATTTTAAACCGTGACAAATGATTCGTCAAATTTGTAGTAAAAGCTCAAATTTCTTGTAGTGTTATCTTACTTTATCTAAAAAAGCACTAGCCATAACATTAAGGAATGGTGAGCAGATGGATGAGCCTAAAATACCTAACCAATTACTTTCAAGAAAAGAAATAGAAGCGGAACTAGATAAAGAAATTGAAGTAACAAGTAATAAGATTCTTAATGAAAAGGGTAATGAAATTGATATAAATAGACCAATTAACATAAAACCATAATTCCCACATTGTTTGGAAGATAATAGAAATGCTAAGAAACTACATGAAAAAAAAACAAATATCTGACACTTTAAAGAAAGTAGTAGTTAATATACCTCTGTTTGAAGTCATTCAAAGTGTACCTAAGTATAAGAAATTTATAAAATATTTATGCACTAATAATACTATAGCTAATGAAAAAGTGAGTCTGGGAGAACACATATTAGCACAAATTCCAATTAAGATGCCTTCTAAATGTTCTAATCCTGGAAAATTTTTTGTTCCATATACGATTGAGAACATAGGAATTTCTAAAGCATTGTGTGATCTGGGAGCCTCCACGAATGTTATGCCTTTTTCTAATAGGACCTCTCTAATATTATGAATACCATTTTTTAAAATAACAAAAATAAAAGATTGATTTTTTAAATTAAACATTAACAATGCAAGTAGATGATGATACAATAAATTTTAATATATATGATGCAATAAAATATCAATAAATGTTTTTTCATATGCACATTAGATATGATATATATGTTAATAGATAAATCTTTTGGAAGAGATAAAATATATAAACTAGAATTGGTAACAGAAGGCTTAGAAGAAGATGATGATAGAAATGAGAAAGAAAAATAGATAATAAGCACTTTAGAATCATATAACGAACTACCAAAACTTACTTATTACCTAGACTTATCTAGCTATCATTCACAATTTTTAAATTTAATAGTTAAGGCCATAGAATTAGATATAAAAACCTTACCGGATCAATAAAAAAATTTTATCTAGGGGACTGTGATAAATTACCAATAATAATTTTGAATAAACTAACTAGTCAAGAAGAAAATAAGCAAAAAAATGTATTGAAAGAATTTAAGTAGCAACGGGATGAACCATGGCTGATATTAAAGGAATAAGTCCACCTACTTGCATGCATATGATAAAATTAGAAATTAATACAAAAGCTTTTAGATGATAGAAAGATTAGCTGGAAAAACCTATTACTACTATCTAGATGGTTATTCAGGATTTCACTTAATACATGTACCCCAAAGGATCAGGAAAAGACTACTTTTACTTGCCCTTCAATACATTTTTTGATAGATGTATGCCTTTTTGTTTTTGTAATGCACCTGCAACGTTTCAAAGGTGTATGGTTATATTTTCTCCGATTATGTGGAAACTTTCATTGAAGTTTTCATGGATGATTTTATAGTTTATGGTAATTCTTTCAATGAATGTTTGGTTAATTTAATAAAATACTTAAAAGATGCATATAAAAGAATTTAGTACTAAATTATGAAAAATTTCATTTCATAGTAGACCAAAGACTTATATTAGGACATATAATGTTTCATAAAGGAATAGAGGTAGATCCAACAAAAATTTAAATAATCAAAAACATTTCTTTACCCCACCACGGTAAGAGAAATACGTTTATTTCTTGGTCATACAGGATTCTATAGAATATTTGTAAAAGATTTCACTAAAATTACACGAACTTTATGCAAACTTTTACAAAAAGATATTCAATTTGAATTTACCAATAATTGAAAGATAGCATTTGATAAATTAAAAGATTCTTTAGCAACCACACATGTGATTAAATCACCAGATTCCTGTTATCCTTCGAAATTATGAAATATATAAGCAACTATGTAGTTGGAATGATTTTAAGTAAAAAGTAGGTAAAGAATCTCATGTTATATACTATGCTTCTAAGACACTAGATCCAGCTCAACAAAATTATACCACCACTGAAAATGAACTTTTAGTGGTAGAATTTGCCTTAGAAAAAGTTAGACCATATTTATTAGGAACGAGGTAATAGTTCATTTAGATCATGCAGTTTTGCGATATTTAATGACCAAATAAGATGTAAAACCTAGACTAATAAGATGGATACTACTTCTACAAGAATTCGACTTGCCTTAGAAAAATTTAGACCATATTTATTAGGAATGAAAGTAATAGTTTATTTTGTGATATTTAATGACCAAACAAGATGTAAAACCTAGACTAATCAGATGAATACTACTTTTACAAGAATTCAACCTTACAATTTCACATATAGAACATCTACTGCATACACCCACAAACTAGTGGACAAGCTAAAACGTCAAATGGAGAAATTAAGTCAATACTAAAAAAAATTAGTTAGTCCAACACGTAAGGTTTGAAGCCTTATATTGAAAGACGCATTACGGGTCTATATAACAACATTTAAAACACCCATAGGCATGACACCTTATAGGTTAGTACTTGGAAAAGCAAGTGATTTACTAGTAGAACTAGAACATAAAGCCTACTAGGCAATAAAAACATGTAACATGAATTACAATCATTCAAGAAAACAATGTAAAGTCTTCAAGAATTATAAGAAATTAAGAATGATGCGTATGAAAATGCTTTAATTTATAATTAAAAACAAAAGCCTTTCATGATAAGAAATTAGTTGCTAAAAATTCTCAAGTAGGAGATAAAGTTCTTTTCTTTTGTCCAAGACTTGCATTATTTCTTGGAAAACTCCATTCGAGATGGATGAGACCATATCTAGTTGTCAATTTACTACCTCATGGTGCAATAAAAATATAAAGCTTAGAAATATGACGAATATTTAAAGTAAATGGTAATAGGTTAAAACCTTATTATGAAAACTTTGTTGAACATGATATGGAGATCATTAATCTTGAGACTGACCAATAAAGTCTACAAAGTAAAGAAATGGAGTTCAATGTTTACATCCATGTGAGTGAAACCATTAAGTATGAAACTATTACACTGTGGATGTACAAGAAACTATGTAACTAGAAAATGAAATAAAAAAGCAACTACCTAGAGAACAACCACCTGAAGTTCAACATAATAAAGGGAAGCAACCAGCGGAAGAAGAACTCACTAATGAACAACTAAAGCTTCAATATTTTAGGATATATGTTTGAAATTTACAAAAATGATCTTGGGAAACTCTTCCTCCATTTGATGATCAATGACGTCAATTTTTTTGGTGTTTTACTTGACACATGAGCTGATATAAATATCTTACTAGAGCAATGGTGCAGAAAAGCCAAGTTAAAGATTGATTTTATACCACCTTTCACTGTCCACAAAGCAAATGGTGATAAGATCTTTTCATTAAGAATGTCAATGAATGTGCCAGAGCAAGTGAGACGATTCAAGTATCTCACCAACTTTTTAATAGTACCACAGATTAAGAAAGATGATGTAATATTGATGGGACGTACTTTTCTCAAGAAAACTTTTTAATAGTTATATGCATCTTCAGGATGGTTACGAGATAGATGACTACGTCAATGACGACAATTGTGATGATGATTATGAAGAGAGACATCCCATCATGATGATTATCTTGAATGATCTTATGAATATGCTGAGAATGATGAGGAAGTTGAAAGTATCAAGAATGATGAGAATCGACTGATGGTCAGTTTTACTTGCTTAAACGGAACAACGAGTAAAATTTTCTACCAAGCCAAGCTAATGAATATAAAAAAGTGCTCCATGGGAGGTTGACCATACGTTATCTTTATTTTTAGTTATAGTAGTAGGATTAGTTAGTTGTTTTTCTATTCTCTCAACTTTTGACTCTTATAATGGAAGTATTTTAGGATTACTATCCTCGAATAATTTCATGTAAGGGGGTTTGATTGAGTAAATGTCATTTCGTTTTACTAGATTTAGGTTAGTTATTATATTTATTCTCTCTCTTTTTAACTCTCTTTTTGGATATTTCTAATTGAAAGGGGGATGATTGAGTCATTTTTCAACCAAATCTTATTTGTCTTTAATAACTTTAATTAATAATGCATTTATTTAGTATAATATTCCCAAATTAAAAGTCTAAATTTATTTTTATAATATCTCTTATTGAATACAAATTATTCTACCTTAATTATGATTGCTATGTATGGTAATTAATCAAGTATATAATATATTGAAAAAAAACAGTAAACGACTCAGTGATTCCAATTAACATTGGGAATTGCAAGGTAAAACGCTAGCAGTTTGCAGGTTTTTAAGTGAAAATGTACTCAACGATTTGTTAGCGATTTTGATTTTTCATTAGGATTTGCTGAACTAATCATCAGACCACTGAGACCTATTTTTAGTGATTTCATTCACGATTTGTCAGTGATTTCAATCAAACCTCAATAAGCTGAGCACAAATCCTTTTTTTTTAAAACAAAACTCTAGATCGCCAACAATAAACCCTTTCACACCTAAAACCCTTACACCCATTCATTTGATTTATTGATTTTTTATTGGATTCAACCATTCAAAGCTTGAATTAGAGCTTAATTAAGTGCATCCCACCTTGCTTAGAAGTATTTCAACCCAATAAATTTTGAATCCAAGTTCATACAACCTACTTAGGGCTTGGAGAGTGTTTTGTTCGAAATTGAAACTTGGAGAAGGGATCTATGGAACTAATAGAACATTTTACTTTAGAGATTCACTCTCAAGAAGGTATCGAATTGATACTTTACAATCCTTTTGATTTTGATGTCTTAAACAAAAAAAAAAATTTTGTTCTATTTTTATACGTATGTACTTTTTAGGTTTTTTATTGCAAATTATTTTTGAAAATTATTTTTCATGCTCATTTTCAATTTGGGTTTGGTTTTTTAAATGAGTTTGGGGGTTTCTAAATTTTTTTCCATTATATACATACCTATTAAAAGGGATATATCGATACAATTATTTTATATTAATCACTTTCAATTGTTTCAAGATTTTATGCTAAAACCATTGCAAAAACTTGTTTTCCTTACCTTGTTATTATTGATTTCCAACTATAGGATTTATATTTACCTATTCTAACATTAGTTGAGTTATTCTATGGAGGGGGGAGGTAGAGGATGAGGTATGAGTAGTAAACAAGACAAAGTGAAATGGGAAATGCAACCTAAACAAAAGCAAAAATATGGGGACCACCTAACGAATGTTACACCTACAGGGGTTAGAACTAGAGATTCTAGACTTGGGAGGGTTGAACTTAGATAACAATCTCTATTGTCTTCTAATGAGGGATGATATTTGAGAATCTAAAACCCAGTGACTTAATGCCTTATGACCCTTCTTTCTTTGAAAGACCTAGAGGTTAAAGGATGTATTATAGTGATAAGAAAAGTCATAATTCTTGATAGATGGTTCAACATTTAAAATATGACCAAGTATGAGGACTGAATTGAGAGCATCATCAAAGATAGGGAATGAGAATGCCTATGCAGGAAGAAAAAAGAATGTTAAAAAGTTGTACGACAATTTTATGCTAATGAGCATGTTAGTAGGAAATGGGACAAAATAGTAGTTAAATGGAGAAAATTAATATTTCACCTATGATGTTGAATAGATTTTTCGATCTCCACAAAACTAACAAAGAATAAAGGAGG
Organism: Stephania yunnanensis; assembly: GCA_039657365.1. NCBI lineage: Eukaryota > Viridiplantae > Streptophyta > Magnoliopsida > Ranunculales > Menispermaceae > Stephania > Stephania yunnanensis. Next base: position 43,162,896 of record CM077586.1, on the reverse strand, counting down.
ATTACCTGTATGTCAACTATGAAGATAAGGAATCATACCTCTTTCAATTAATCCAAGACACGTTAGAGATGCCTCCGAGGAAGGGATTTAAATTTGATAGCGAAGGCCACCCGAAATTAATTGAAACTATTTATTTCAGGAAGATTACGAAGAGTTAGGGTTATATTATAGATGCATGCTTTTATCTAACCAAGCAACACTTTGAACTGAAGAACCCTTATAGCTATTTTATTGTATCATATAGTGAGGAAGAAGGGTTATATTGATGTTGAAAAATTATACATGATTCTGTGAAGTTTGCTATGCAGACTACGAACAATGAAGGATTACCATTTCCAATTTTGATCAATGAATTATGTAAGAAAGCCAAGGTTTCGACATTGAATTTGATGTATTACTCGATAGAATCATCAATGATACGGGAGTACAACGAATGAAAAAGGTGGAAAGATACAATGAATTGGAGGATGAGCGTGAATCATTCAATGCAATAAATTTGAGAGAAGCAAGGAAGCAAAACACAAGTGAAAATAGAAGGAACATAAGAGAAGATGCACAGAGAGTGGCTAGATTAATGACTAGAGTTAACGTATTGAATATTCCTATAAGTTCGGCACCATCTTCATTACAGCTACAGACAAGATTTTTTCGGACCATGTTTTCTTCATTAATGTGTAGCCAGACTAAGATTCATCGCAATGAAGAAATGATAGCAGCAAATGAAAGAACTTTAAATGCTACCATTCTATATTTGAGAGAAAATATAATAGCCATTTGTAAGACTCGAGAAAAAGCGTCAACATCCCATCTCTGCAGTTACAATTTCCAACTGGGACTTACTAGTATGTCGATAGTTATGTTTCTCAACCTTCTATAGAAATGGATGAGGATGATGAACCTAACAATGAACTTACTTCTAAAAATCATCATGTGTAAAATTTTTGTCTTGTATGCAATGAGTGAATGAATGATACAATTCATCACTCTTGGTGACATGTTTATTAATGAAAGTATATGTTTCCTTCAGCATTCCATTCATTTAGAAATTGTTAAACTTAATATTTGCATCTTTAGTTACATTTTTATTAGACATTTTAAATCGCTTATGCTTCATGTGGTATGTTTGTTATGTTGGAAATCCAACTTAATTCTAAAAACCTTAGGGACAAGGTTTGGAATGAGTTTGGAGGTATTTTAGGTGAAGTATGACATTAATGGCAATAAAAGCAAAGAAATCAATGAATGGTAGAAGATAAGTTTAGAATTGATCTAAAAGTTTTTATCCGATATTCAAGTGAGTTGACTTAGATGCTAATACAATGTAGCTAGAAATGAGTAGTTGCATAAGGACAGTGGGATCAAATGTATTAGGTATATCTAAGGGCTAGGAACCTCCAAAGAAGGAAACATGGTGGTGGAACGAGAATGTCCAACAAGCAATTAAGACTAAAAGAGATGAATAGGAAAATACCTAAGTGTCAAGATGAAAATGCGTACAATCAATATAGAGAAGCTAAAAAACAAGCTAAAAAAGTAGTTAGTCAAGCTAAAATAAATTTCATGGAAGATCTATATACAAGGTTAGGTAATAGAGATGGCGAAAAAAAAAATATATATATATATATAGGCTAGCCAAATTAAGAGATAAAAAGAAACAAGACCTAAGTCATGTAAGATGTATTAAGGACGAAAATCAAAATGTTTTAACGCGCGAGGAGGATATTAAGGAGAGATGGAGAAGTTACTTCGATAGTTTATTTAATGATGGCCAAGTTGATACTATAACAGATGAAAACCTACACCAAGAAAGAAATGTAAACTATACACGCAATATTAGAATTGTAGAAATGAAAGAGGCGTTGAAAAGAATGAAAATAGAGAAAGCATGTGGCCCAGATGAAATACCCATAGAGGTTTGGAAATGCATAGGAGAAATTGGATTGACTTGGTCAACAAAACTTTTCAATAAAATTTTAAAATCAAAACGGATGTCAATGGATTGGAGAACAAGCACGATTGTGCCAATCTTCAAAAACAAAGGAGACATTCAAAGTTGCTCAAACTACCGGGGAATTAAACTTATGAGTCACACTATGAAACTTTGGGAGAGGATAATCGAAAATAGGCTAAGGAGAAAAACAACAATATCAGAGAACCAATTTGCTTTCAAGCTTGGGAGGTCAACTATGGAGGCAATTTTTCTTTTAAGACGATTGTTAGAAAAATATAGAGAAAAGAAAAAAGATCTTCATATGGTATTCGTAGATTTAGAAAAAAACATATGATATGGTCTCTAGAGATGTTCTTTGGTGGGTTCTAGAAAGAAAAAGAGTGCATGCTAGATACATAGACGCTATTAAGGATATGTATGATGGAGTAGTAACGAATATAAAGACATTTGGAAGAGCTACAAAAGAATTTCCCATTACGAAAGGACTACATCAAGGATCGGCTTTCAGCCCATATTTATTTACTTTAGTTATGGATGAACTAACTAGACATATTTAAGAGGATATACCATGGCGTATACTAATTACATATGATATTTTCTTAGTGGATGAAACTAAAAATGGAGTAAATAGGAAATTAGAACTCTGGAGGGATACATTAGAATCTAAAGGCTTTAAGTTGAGTATGACGAAAACCGAATACATGCACTGTGAGTTTAGAAACACTAGACATCGAGATGATGGAGCGGTAAATTAAGGGAAATAGAAGTTCCTAAGGTAAACCACATTAGATACCTAAGATCAATCATACAAAATGATGGTAACATTGAGAATGATGTCGCACGTAGAATTCAAGCTGGATAGAAGAAATGGCGGAGTGCAACAGGGGTGATTTGTGATCGAAATGTTCCTACTAAGTAAAAAGGGAAATTTTATAGGACCGCAATTAGGCCAGCTATACTCTATCGTAGTGAATGTTGGGCGGTAAAGCAACAACAATTACATAAAATGAATGTAGCCGAAATGAGGATGCTTAGGTAGATGTGTGGTAAAACATGTAAATATAGAATAAGAAATATAGAAATTCAAAAACAAGTAGGAGTAGCACCATTTGATACAAAGATTAGGGAAGGGCGATTGCGATGGTTTGGTCACCTGCAATGACGACCTACAAATGCCTCAACAAGAAAACTTGACTCAATAGAAACTGTAGAAATTCGACAAGGTAGGGGCAGACCAAAGTTAACATGGGATGCATTAATTAGGGGGATTTGAATGGTTTGCAAAGCTCACCATCAATTGCACTTAATCGAGCACAATGAAAAAATTTGATCCATGTAGCTGACCCCAGCTAATTTGGGACTGAGGCTATATTGTTATTGTTGTTGTTGTTGTGTTCAAGTGAGTTGACGTAACTTTCAAATTTCTTTCGAATTAAAGTAAGTATGAATTTCATTTTACTTTATTTTTAGTTAGAATGATAATGAAAATAGATTGAATTTTTGAATGAAAGTGATATTTTTATTACCTAAATGAGTTTTATGATAGAAGAAATTAATTTTTATACCCATTTTTATTAACTTTACTTGTTGATGTATACAATAAACTAAATACCCTGTGTTAGTCATGATAATTAATAGAAAATCAAAACAATAATGTAGGATGAAAAGGATAGATTTCTAAAAATCTTGTCATACAAAGGCTATTGATTAAATATTTTATAGTATATATAGAAAGTTATTATGCCATAATTGAAAGGAGAAATGGGTTACAAACCAACAAAACTCTATTAGTTAGAAAGAATACTTTCTTCAACTTTAGTAGATAGCGAGAAGTGTTAACAAGATTTTATAAATATATAAAGTCATCTAGATTCCAAAGGAAATGGAGCAAAAAATCTATAGTGGAAAAAATACGAGAATGTCCAAAGGAAATGGAGCAGGGATAAAAGAAATATGTTAAAAATAAATAATTAGAATGTAGTAGAAAACAAAATAAGAGATGAAAAAGATGGATGTTCATAAACCGTTGAAAGAAAAGATTTAACTCGAGTACTTGAAGCTAGAATTGAATGAAGTATTTCTTAATCTAACATGTTTTAAATGACATATACAATGGTATCTTAGTAAAATTCATATTGATTTTTATTGTGATACTATTATAAAATATTTTCAAAAAATTAAAATTAATCTAGTGGTTTTTGTAATTTGAGATTCAATTTTAGTTATCGTAAGCTTGATACTTGTTAGTGGAGATTGAGAAAACCTATGTTGTGTACTGGCTTAGGTAATGAACTTTAAGTTCTGAAGAGTGTTACATTAGGTGGTTGAGTTATCATTAAGGGATGTTTTGTTTTATCTATATAATTCTATTCTCTCATAACCTTCATTTACTTTGGGGTAACATGTTTACATTTGAAGATCATTTCTATTTTAAAATTTATATTATTTAAAGTTTAGATGAATTAGATTGAAATTGGTTTATATGAATGAAAAGAGAATATGATTAAAAGTATTCATTTGCACGGGACAACAAATTCTTGATCTTGGGGTATTTGATAAGTCAATAATTAGACACATTTTATAATGTAATTTAGGTTAATTTTATATATAAATGATGAAACTACACTAGGTATTCTCTTATTTTTATGATTTCAAGATGTAAATAAGAAAATGAAGAAATGGAAGAATGTAGAAAGAAGAGCAATATAGTCAAACTGGAATAAAAGTCCTGTGATTTGCGATAACACTAGGAATAGCCCCTAAATTGGCTACAGGACAAACCAGTGAATTCATGGTGACTTGGAGAATGAAGTAGAAGTTGTCAGCTAAATCAGTGGAGAACAGAGAGCTAAACTCAGTGATGGGCTTAACAATCTTGGTATAAGTTAGGAATAGTAGACAAATCGCTGAGATCGATGATAGATTTTTTAGATAAGAATGAGAAATTTGTATTTATCTAGGATATGTACCATAACAAAAACTATATATAGGACCAGAGAGAATCAAAATATTTTTCTTTTTTCTCTGTTATTCTCTTTTTAACTTCCCATTACTCTTGTCTTTTAAGTTTAGTTTTATATGTGAAGCAAAATTAGAGCTTTGATTAAGAGGTAAAGATTTGTTTAATCATATATTTTAATTGCATATTTTTTACTATTTATTTCCAGCATGTGTAAGTAGTTAATTAATCTAAACAAACCTTAGACATATAATATACTTTAGATTGTTATTTAGTTATATTTATGGAATCACGTACTTAATGCTTTAAAATCGATTTATACACATCAATCACGAATTAAACATGTTTTTTTGCGTATTACAACTAGTAATTCTTTATGTTGAGTGCATAGTTGCCAATATGTTCCTTAATATAGAGTGTTTAATTCTATGTCCATAGTTATTGATAACAATTATAGAATTAGTAACTAGGATTAATCTATAAGGCTTTCCCAAGTGTATGTTCTAGGCAATTGTGTTCTAAGTCATTTATTATGCGGCTTCGATTATTATTGGTTTATATTAGGAATATTTGCATTGAGCATAATGCTATCGTATTTCTACAGTGTTACGTTTTATCTAATTGGTAGATTTATAATGATAAGAATGTGGCATTTCCATTGAATTTAGGAAAATTGATGGCTAACTAAAGGCTATCAAGCTATTATGAATTATGATTTAATGATTCCAAAATTTCATGTGATATAATTATAATTATGATATTAAGTGATATTATATTCTAGTGTTTGAAAACAGTCCAAGTATATTATAATGTTTAGTGGGAATTTGTTTAGATGTTTGTTAGATATTTTATTCACATTGATTTTTTGATTATTTCAATTATTAGTTTGAGTTATATTAGGTTAGTTTTTAAATTTAAATTGTTTATATTTTAATTATTTTATTTAATTGTTTATTTTGTTTGCATATTATTAAGCGTTTAATTCCCATTTAATTAAATTAATTAAATTAAAACCAGTTAAATCTGGTAAAACTTTAGGGTAGCCTTAATCCTTCAGAGATTTGAGAAATCCCCCTGGATACGATATCTCACTTACCGCTACTACAAATTTAAAGTATAATGAATAGGTGGGTATTATAATTGCACGTTCAACACATGTCAGTGATTGACTTCTATGAATAGATCTAAAACATTAAATACGTGGTTACATAATTATAGTTATTTAGCAATCCGAAGTATATATATGTTTACGGTTTGTTTAGATTAACAAACTACTCACTCATGTTGGAAATAAACAATGTAAATAAATAACTAAAAGACATAATTAAATAAATAAATACCTCTTAAATAAATCGAAGCTCCAATATTGCTTCAAACATAGACTCAATAAAACTAACTTATAAAGGCAAAAGCTTGAAAGGAAGAGTAGTGGAGAGAGTAATTTCGAATCCATAAGGTCCTATTTATAATTTATCTAAATGTACATATCATAGATAAATACAAATTCCTTGTTCTTATCTAAAAATGTCGTCACCAACCTCAGCGATTTTTCAACGATTCCTAAGTTGTATACAAATCACTTAGTTAATCACTAGGTTTAGCTCTCTGTACTCCATTGATTCAGCTAGCGATTTCTAGTGTATTTTCAATTCGCTATGGATTCGCTGGCCAATCTCTACTATTGATTTAGATGGTGATTTTTAGTGAAAATTCAAATCGCTTGACTTCTTCTCCAATCGACTGTTTTGCTCTTCTTCATTTTTTTCTTTTGTTTCTTCATTTTCCTACTTAAACCCTGAAATTATAAAAATAAAATAATATCTAGTGTAATATAATCATTTATATATAAAATCAACCTAAATTACACTTTAAAACATGTATAATTATTGATTTGTTAAATACCTTTAAATTCAACATTTTGCTGTCCCGAGCAAATGAATACTCTTAATCATATTTTCTTTTTATTCTTTATAAATTGGTTTCAATCTAATTCATCTTAACTTCAAATGATAGAAGTTTTAAAATATAAATAATTTTCAAATGAAAATATATTGTCCACAAGTAAATGAAAGTTATGACATAATAGAATAATTTAGATAAAATGAAACATCCCTTAATTATAACTCAACCACCCAATGCAACACCCATTAGAACTTAAAGTTCATTCTCAGGACTAGTACACACTATAAGTTTTCTCAATCTCCACTAATATAGAATCTCAAAATCAATAGGAATTTTGCCAAGATACCAATGAATACATTGTTTAAAACATGTTAGATTAAGAAATACTTTTCTCAATCCTAGTTTCAAGTACCTGAGTTAAATCTTTTCTTTGAAGAGTTTAAGAACATCCATTTTTCATCTCTCATTCATTTATATTCCATCCTAATTATTTCGCTTTACTATATTTCTTTAGCTTTTGAGTCCCTACTCCATTTTCTATGAACATTCTCACGTTTTCCAACTTAAGATTTCCTATTTCATTTCATATGGAATCTATACGACTCTCTCTATATTTGTAAACTATTGTTAACACTTCTTACTGTCCATTGAAAGTTGAAGAAATTATTCTTTCTAACTTATAGAAATTCATTGATTTATAACCGATTTCTTATTTCAATTGTGGCATAATAGCTTTCTATATATACTATAAAAATACTTAATCAATAGCTTTTATATCACGAAATTCTTAAAAATCTATCTTCTTCATCTTATACTATTTTTTCGATCTTCTACCCATTCTCATGACTAACTCAAGGTATTCGATTTTTATTTATACATCAACTAGTAAAGTTAATAAAATATGGCATAAAAATTGATTCCTTCTATCATAGAATTTACTAGGGTAATAAAAATATTACTTCCATTCATAAATCTATTATATATTCATTTTCATTGTCATTCTTTTTCTAACTTAAAATAAAGTAAAATGAAATTCACACTTTTTACTTGAATTTGGAAGAAATTTGAAAATTTTCATTAACTCACTTGAATATCAAATCAATAGTTTGAGCTTTTGGGTTAATTCTAAACTTATTTTCTAACTTTCTTTTCTTTCCTCATTTTCGTTGCTATCACTGTCTTACTGTACCTAAAATACCCCCAAACTCATTCCAAACCTTGTCCTCAAGTTTTTAAAATTGATTTAGGTTTGGAACAAAACAAATATACTACGTGAAGCATAAAAGAATTGATATATGTAATAAAAATGTAAATAAATTGACAAATATTGAATTCAACAAATTTTAAATGAATGGAATGCGAAAATAGAACATATTTCATTCATAAGTGAAAGTTTCATCAAGAGCAATATATTGAATCATTTATTCATTCATTCAATACAAGAGAAAATAAATTACACACGGTGGTGTCTAGAAGTTATTCATTTATGTCATCATCTTCATCCATTCCATTATAAGGATGGGAAACATAACTATCAACTAGGTTTTGAGTCCCAGGTTCAAAATTGCAACTGCAAATATGGAATTTCGATGCCTCTCCTTGAGTTTTACAAATGATTGTCATGTCTTCTCTCAGACATAGAATGGTAGCATTATAAAGTGCTCTCGTTCTCTACTATCATTTCTTAATTGCGATAGGTTTTCGTTTGGGTACATATAAGTGAAGAAAATATGGTTTGAAAATCCGCACGTCCTAGGTTGTGACTAGGATGGTGCCAAACTCATATAAACACTCGACACATTCACTCTAGCTATTAATGTTACCGCCCTTTGTGCATCTTCTCTTGTCTTCCTCCTATTTTGATTTGTGCTTCGCCTTTTTCGCTTCTCTCACCATTTATCGCATTAAATGATTCTCGTTTATCCTCCAAATTATTGTTCCTACCACCTTCTTTATTCTTTGTACTCCTGCATCATTTCTTGTTTTATCATGCAATACATCGAATTCGGTATGAAAACCCACCCTGGCTTTTCCTACATAATTTAGTGCTCAAGATTAGGAACGGTAATCCTTCATTCTTTGTAGTCTGCGTTGCAAACTTTAGAGAATCGTGTATAATTCTTCCAACATCAATATAACCCTTCTTCTTAATTATATGATAAAGTAGAGCAACTCTAGGCTTTTTCACTTCAAAGTGTTACTTGGTTAGATAAAAACATGCATCTATGATAAAGTAGAGCATCTCTAGGCTTCTTCATAATTATATATTGGAAAAATTCGTAGAAACCACCAAACTCGTGTGAAAACCTATATTCAATATGAAAATTTCTATAAACCCATTATTAAAAACAATTTGCAATTTAAGCTCAAAAACTACATTTGAAGAAAATATCATCAAAAAATGATGTTGTTCAAGAAATCGAAATCAAAAGGATATTACAATATCGATTCATTACCATCTTAAGAGTGAATATCTTAAGTAATATGCATTATTGGCTCTTTAGATTCCCTTTCCAAGCTTCAATTTGAAAAAACTTTTACCAAGCCTTAACTAGGTTGTATGAACTTGGATTCAAAATTTACAGGGTTGAATCACTCCTAAACAAGGTAGGATACACATAATAATCTATAATTCAATCTTTAATGGGTTGTGTCTAGATAAAAATTGATTAATAAATCGAATGGATGCAAGGGTTTAAGGTGTTAATATTGTTGGCAATTGGGTTTCTATTTTCAAAAACACGGATTCGTGCTTAGCAAATCAGGGTTTAAGTGAATTTGCTGACAAATCACTAATGAAATTGTTGAAAATTTGTCATAGTTGTCCAAAGACTAGTTTAGCAAATCAGGGTTTAAGCGAATTTGCTGACAAATCACTGAGTTATTTTTCAATTTAAAAACCTACAAACTACTGGCGATTTACGCAGTGATTCCAAGTGTTATTTAGTAGCATTGGAAATTGCAGACCAATTCTTGCTATTTTTCCAACATATCGAATAGTTTATTAATTATCGTACATAACAACCATAAATAAGGTAGAATTGATCAGTATTCAACCAGAAATATTATAAAAATAAAATAGGATTCGTAGTTAGGAAATATTATGCTACTACATAACTATTTTATTACTTAAAATAATTAAAGAAAAATGTGATTCAACTGAAAAACAACTCGATCATCCCCCTTTTAATTTGAGATATCCTAAAAAAGTTAAAGGGGAGAGAAAATAAATATAGTAACTATCCTAAATATAGTAATACGGAAAGACATTGGCTCGATCAACACCCTTATATGAAATTATTTCGGAATTATATTCCTAGAATATTTCCATTATAAGAGTCAAAAGATTAGAGAATATAAAAACAACTAACTAATCGTAATATTAAAGCTAAAAGTAAAGATAGAGTATGGATTGTCTCTCATAGAGCGCATTTGTTTATAGTCATTAGCTCAAGTTGATACTTGATAGATGAGATCACACAACGTTCAGTTTGAGAGAGTTAAATTGTCCATCAATTGACTCCTCATCATTCGTGACGTCATTAGTTTTTTATCATTCTTAGCATCTGCATTACGTCCTTTAGGTTAATCATCACAATAGGAGTTCTCCTCTTCATAACCATCATCATAACTATCATTATTAATGTAATCGTCCATCTCGTAACCATCCTGAGATACATATAATCATTTCCCAAAATAAGTATAATTATACGTTGTTCTACATCGAGAACAGCTCTAGATGTTTTGAGAGAATTACAGCTCATCAACATCATATCATCTTTTCAATTTGTGGTACTATAAAGAAGTTGGTGAGATACTTGAATCGTCCTACTTACAATGACACATTCATCATCATTCCTAGTAGAAATTTCTTATCACTATTTACTTTATTGACAACAAAAGGTAGTATAAAATCAATCCTCAACTTGGCTTTTCTGCACCTGATCAGGTGTCGTACATGCTAAATATAACACGTAATCTAGTTACCAACCACGATGGTGTAGTAGTGGTAAATACGAGGTCGAATCCACAGGACTCGAGTTTTACTCCAAGTTAAATAAAAATGGGTTTCAAGATTTCAAAGAAACAATTAATTAAAACTAGTAAGAATGAGAAATTGCAAAAAAAAAATGATATCAATGAAAGAAAACACATAGGTCTACAGTTCAACAAGCTAGAATGAAGATTCAATGGCATATTATGTTCTTCAATACAACAACAACATAGCCTCAGTTCTAAATTAATTAGGGTCGGCTACATGGATCCAACTTTTCCATTGTGCTCGATTAAGTGCAATTGATGGTGAGCTTTGCAAATCATTCAAATCCCTCTTAATTAATGCATCCCATGTTAATTTTGGTCTGCCCCTACCTTATCGAGTTTCTACAGTTTCTATTGAGTCAAGTTTTCTAGTTGGAGCATTTGTAGGCCGTCTTTGCAGGTGACCAAATCATCGCAACCGTCGTTCCCTAATCTTTGTATCAATTGGTGCTACTCCTACTTGTCTTCGAATTTCTATATTTCTTATTCTATCTTTACGAGCTTTACCACACATCCACTTAAGCATCCTCATTTCTACAACGTTCATTTTATGTAATTGTTGTTGCTTTACCGCCCAACATTCACTTCCATAGAGCATAGCTGGCCTAATTGCGGTCCTATAAAATTTTCCTTTTAACTTAGTAGGAACATTTCGATCACAAATCACCCCTGTTGCACTCCGCCATTTCTTCCATCCATCTTGAGTTTTATGTGTGACATCATTCTCAATGTTACCATCAATTTGTATTATTGATCCTAGGTATCTAAATTGGTTTACCTTAGGAACTTCTATTTCTCTTAATTTTACCACTCCATCATCTTGATGTCTAATGTTTCTAAACTCACAGTGCATGTATTCGATTTTCGCCCTACTCAACTTAAAGCCTTTAGATTCTGATGTATTCATCCAGAGTTCTAATTTCCTATTCACTCCATTTTTAGTTTCATCTGCTAAGACAATATCATCTGCAAATAGCATACACCTTGGTATATCCTCTTGAATATGTCTAGTTAGTTCATCCATAACTAAAGTAAATAGATATGTGCTTAAAGCTGATCCTTGATGTAGTCTTATCGTAATGAAAAATTCTTTTATATCTCCTCCAAATGTCTTTATACTCGTTAGTACTCCATCATACAAATCCTTAATAATGTCTATGTATCTAGCATGCACTCTTTTTGTTTCTAGAACCCACCAAAGAACATTTCTAGATACCCTATCATACGCTTTTTCAAAATCTATGAATACCATATGAAGATCTTTTTCTTTATTTTCTCTAAATCTATGAATACCATATTATGGTCTTCAATTTTTCCCTAAAAAATTATTAATTCAAATTCTTTTAGATTAGCTATGGAAAACCGACATCCGCCAAAAACTCCTAATTCCCTTAATCTTGATAGCTAAGACGTCCGCCCCTAACTACTTCCCTAATTAATGCATAACCCTAGACATCCGCCAATAAGGTTTAACATACTAACCACAATAATAAACATCCATATGAATACTAATCCTAAATAACTGAATTGCACCCGCTTCTTATTTAACCTAGATTCAATTGTTGCACACTCAAGAACGGAAAGGTTTTGACGGCAATCGGGTGAGTGTTTGTCATTTTTATTAGTCCAAAAGTACAAGTACGGATACAATTGGTCTAATTACCTATAGATTGTCCACCTAAAAGCTTGTAATGCCATATATATATCATAGATTTAAACCAGATTCATGAAAATCAACAACAATGAAATATAAGAAATTAAATTGAATTAAATAATAAAATACTAGATCTCAAAAGTTATGCCATGAATCAAGAATCCCGACTTATTTCCCCTCCGACCTAGGCAAGGGTTTATTTAGCCAGACATGGTCTTCACAATTACAAAACAAAAATATGAAAATTTGAGCGACTGCAACCTCAAAACAATAAAAGTCAATGTTCCTCAAAATACCTTAAATTCCTCATATGAAAAATCACTCAAAATTGATCTCTAGAATTGAGAGAAACTAATTTGGGGGTTGGTCTCGTAACAAGTGCGCTTGAGGAACATCTAGGGGTGGTTGGGCATTTTCGGCATGGGGCTTGCACACGTAACATGGTGTAATTGGCTGAATCTACTAGATTCGCTGACGTGGAACTGTCTGATTTATGGAGAAAGCAGCTGGTGACGCGTTGTGCTAACCGGGAGGTGCCACATGGAGGCAGTTGCTAGGTTGCTTTACTTGTACAAAGTTGTGCGAAAACATAGAAGATTCCACAACTGCATCTTGAAGGCAGTTTGATAGATGCTGAAGCGAGAAATGAATATTGTTGTGACGTCCTGCTAGACGACACGTGGACAAGATAGTCCAATGAAGGAGATCCATATGGCACTGATGGAAAGTAAGGAACTCGCACGAGCTGTGCGTCAAATATGGGAGTCCTCACGGCTTGCATCTCAAGGCTTGATCAATGGCTATCACTGCATAGTAGCCTAAACGCATTTAGTTTCTGCGTCACTAAACCTCTTGTCCACTACAACACCCACTATGAAATGTGTGATTCGAGGCAGATCCTCTGGTATCTAATCATTACATATGAATACTCCATTTCATAGAGTCTTTTGCCCCAAATTCAACCACGCACTCTGTTTCACCTGAAAATAAGAAATAAATATAATTAAATATATATTTTAGAGACTTTCCTAAATAAATATATCTACTAAAACTCTATAAATATCGACTTATCAAATACCCACAAACTTAAGACTTTGCACGTTCTGAGCAAAGGTGTAAATGACAACACAAACTAAACTAGACTCCTAACATAGTTATGCACTGACCAAACTAATCTTTTATTATACCCGATTCAAAATTAATGGAGTTCCTTTGATTTACATAGTCGCCAAGTTAACAAGTCACTTAGAAATTTCTGAGTTATGATATGTCAAGACTCACAACCCAAACACAATTAAGATCACACTTTAATGACATAAACTCGGTCAAGATAAATGTCATTAACTACTCATGAGTTTTCTTAGTTTATCCATTCAAACACGTAAGTTTATAATCTCACCTAATCTAGTTATAAGCACTAAAGCTAAATCTTTTTATTTGAAGAGTTTTCACAACTTCTGCCTTTATTTTTTATATTCTCTATTTTTTATCCATATTTTTTTTCAAGTAATACGGTCCCTGATCCATTTCCTATGGATCGCTTTTCTCACTTTTTCCTACCACAAAATTCCCTGCTTCATTTCTTGCGGAACCTATGGGATTCTCTATTTTAAGAAAACTCCAATTATCCATTCTCACTTCCACTATGATTAAGCTAATTCTCCAATATGGGTTAAAATATTATCACTTGTACAATTTTGACCTACTCCATTTGGTATCTAGCACAAGACTTACCATCAACTAAGTCCTTAATCATGAAATCATAAAAATGCTGAACTACGAGCTTGATTGAGTGTCTCCTAGTTTTTTCTAAGTTCCAAGTCAAAAAGGCAAACGTAGTGTACTCATCCACAACCAAAGACGTGAAACAAAGTCTTGGGTGACTCTAAATGCAACATATGACACTATATAAGGCCTAAATGCAAGAACAAGCATAAATCGACACATGTTTACTACTTATAGTAATAACAACTATACTAAATACATACATGAAAGTGTATCATATCCTAATGAAATGGAAGATAAAAGTATCAATGAAAAGGAAAGAGAAATGGAAAGATAAGAGAATGAGAATAACACCACCATTACCATCCTTCAACTACATAATTTTTAAAAAACTTTAACGATCATACCTATAGTGTTCAGCAAGAAAATTCATCGAACAAAATCCACAATCCCTAAAATACCCCCAAACTTATTTCGAACCTTGTCCCCAAAGTTTAAAATAAGTCAAGAGGTTCAAACATAAAAACAAACAAGACAGTGAAAGAACATGATAGATATAGGAAGAAGGAAATGATATGAGTTCATGCATGATAATAAACAAATGCTAAAATGAATAAACAAAATAATACTTATCAAAATTTGGGCTGCCTCCCAGTAGCGCTTTTGTTTAAAGTATTTGGCTCGACTTGGTCTGAGTTTGTCAAACAGGTAATGGCTTCAGCTCAAGTGTAGAAGTTTTAACCAATAAGGGAGAAAATTTGGAGTTAGTACTAGGCAACTCCAAATAACAGACATTTGGGGGCAGGTGTTGGAATAAATCCAACTCCAAAACAACATCCTCGACATCAGTATTGAGGGTTAGAACACTCTAGTGAATATGAGTAGTGTAAAAATGACTCTCTAACACTACTTTCTTATTTCATCATCGCCACTTATAAGTAAAGCCTACTTAATGAATGGATCCTCATAGTCCATGGAACATACTATAGAAGACACGTCACTGGGGTATCGCATCGCATCATAGATGTTAAGATTGATGACTTCACCGTCAAACTCTATGGTAAGAGATCCATCATCAACATCTATCTTTGTCTTCGCTGTCTTCAAGAACGGGTGTCCAAGTAGCACTGACGAAGCATTGGATAATGGTTCCTCCCTCGTATGTACCACATAGAAGTCAGTAGAAAATACAAACTCATTCACTCGGACTTAAACGTCCTTAAGAACACCAATGGGTTTGACAACTGAATGATATGCCAACTGAATGGTAATACTCGTCTCCTCTAATGGGCTTGTATTCAATGTCTCATAAATAGACAATGGCATGAAATTATTGGAAGCGCCAAGGTCACACATAGTCCTCCAAATGCTTACATCACCTATAACACAAGGCACTGAGAACATCCCAGAATCCTTGCATTTAGGAGGCAACTTCTTTTGTAGGATAGGCATGACGGTTTCTCCCATTTGGACTTTTTTGTTGCCTTTTAATTTTCCTCTGTTAGTGAATAGTTCCATCAGAGACTTTGCATGCCTAGGGACTCGCTTTAGAGCGTCGAGGAGTGGAATATTAATTTCCACTCGCCGAAATGTCTCAAGAATTTCATTCACTACCTCCTTTTTTTATCCACGATGAGACGTTGTGGAAAAGAAGGTTTGACCTTGAATGTAGGTCGTTCTTCCTTTTGAGTAGTTACCATCTGTTTAGGGATATACAGAGTCACTACTAACTCGTGTTCTTCCTCATTTGCCTGGTCCTTAGCATAAGATGGCCTATTGTTCCTTTTAGGTCCCTCCGGCTCTTTATCACTTCTGAGTGTAACTACATTAGCACCCGCGTTAGGATTTGGGTAAGGTTACGAAGGCAACTTTCCCTTATCCTCGAGACGCTCCAATTGTTGTGACATTTGGTCCATTTGAACTTGAATGTTCCAAACTGTCGAATTGGTATTACTGATGGATTTCTTGGTGGTAGCCTTGAATTAAGCAACCTCTCTCATAAATTGGCTCTGTTGAGCTACAATAGCTTTAATCATATCCTCAAGTGAAGAGGGATTATAGGAGGGTGTAGGCAATGGATGACCACTCGGGATAAAGGTCTGGTAGTTCTAATTTTGAGGCTCATAACTGAAGTTCGGGTTGTTCCTTACCATTGCATGATTGTATGTATTCCAAATGAGACTCTAGATGATCCCTGGAACTGATTACCCATGGCATTGGCATGTTGATTGTCCTCAAAGAGAGTAAGACATTCATTAGTGACATGATTTGTGGCAGTACAAATGCCACAAGCCTTGACTTGCACTTTTCCAAATGAGAAGAAACATTCCATCATGTAGGTAAGTTGGTATATTTTCTTGTCGGTAAAACTCGAGACACCTCCTGCAGTCAAACTTCGGTAAGTAGTATCATTAAGATCACAATAAAAGCACAACTATTGTGCGTTATCCTTATACAGTTGCTTCATTGGGTCGGAGTTTTATTTCCAATGTGACCCCACATGCATTGTCAATCATGTATCATTGACGCACGCCGAACGTGTCAATAAAGTAAAGTTTCATAAACCAACTATTTTGTAGAATAGTGGCAAAGGGTCGATCCCATAAGATTGGTAGTCTTTCATAAGGTAAAAATAACAAAAAAGAAAAATCGAGGGTTTTAAAATAAATTAGTTTAACTAACTAATCTAACAATACTAAATAAATAAAACAACTAAACTAATTTTGAAAATAACTAATTAATACCTAAGTAACACCTAAGTCTACAGTTCCACAAATCAGGATCAAGACTCAGTTGCAATCATGGTCTTCAATCTTTCCTAAAAAGTCATTAATTTATATTCTCCTAGAGTAGCTATGGAAAATCAACATCCGCCAAAAATTCCTCAGTACCCTAATCTCGATAGTCAGGACATTCGCCACTAAATATTTCTCTAATTAATGTATAACCCTAGAAACTTCACTTAAGTTGTACACTATGTGCGCTACATAGCCGGTCCCAAGTCCGGATAAAGGAGGAGGACTATGATGCTCTTTTTTCATAGCAAAAAATGGGTAAGGGAGGCCTCAAACTCACTTTTCATACCCGAAAAGTGGGGGAGGGAGTCCCCAAGCTCATTTTCCATTCTTGGAAAATGGAGGAGGGTTGTGATAGGTCGACAGCTAGCGTAAAACTTTTGTCATTTTTCATGAAATGGATCAAACATATATAAACGTCGGGGCGTTCCCACCTAGCGATGCGCTACATCGGAGCCCCGGTGTAGTAAGAAATGAGCAAGGGTGTGTTTCCCAACGCCGCCTGGGTGTGAAGAAAAATGAGCAAGGGCTCCAACACATAGGATGTGTGTGGGTAAAGAAGCTAGTCCCTTCACATCGTCGCCTGAATGTGAAGAAAAATGAGCAAGGGTTCCCACACAAAGGACGGGTGTGGGTAAAAAAGCTAGTTCAAAACAAACACAAAAACAAAATAAAATCATAGATACGGACACTAGATCCTTTAGACATAATAGAAATAGAAAAGGAAAACAAATACAAAGGGGAGAAAAAATTCGTTTAGGAACATGAAACATAGGAACACTTACGGGGAAGTCAATAGAACTAGTAGATACCTTGATTAGAAGGAGAGTCAATATTGCTTGCCTCCAAGAGACAAAATGGGTAGGAGAAAAGAGTAGAGAAATAGGAAGCACAGGGTTCTAAAAAACTTAACTCAATAAAAACTGTAGAAATTCGACGAGGTAGGGGTAGACCAAAGTTAACATGGGATGTGTTAATTAGGAAGGATTTGAATGGTTTGCAAAGCTCACCATCAATTGCACTTAATCGAGCACAATAGAAAAGTCTTATCCATGTAGTCGACCCCAGTTAATTTGGGACTGAGGCTATGTTGTCGTTGTTGTTGTTGAATTTATAACCCTAGACATCCGCCAATCGGGTTTAACGCTCTAACCGCAGTAATATGGATTTGTGGGAACACCAATCCTAAATAATCGAATCACATCCGCTCCCGATTTAACCTAAATTTAATTGTTGCACACTCAAGAATCGAAAGGGTTTCACGGCAAACGGGTGAGTGTTTGTCACTTTATTAGTCCAAAAACACAATTACACATATACTAATAGTCCAAATAATTGTAGATTGTCCACCTAAAAGCGTGCACTAGCAACATACATACCCTAGATATAAACCATAATCATTAAAATCAACAACAATGAAATAGGAGAATTTAAATTAAATTAAATAATAAAATAAAAGATCTCACATAATATGCCATGAAACCATAATCCTGACTTGCTTCCCCTTTGACCAAGGCAAGGAGTTGATTAGCCGAACATCTTCGACGAAGAAAGTCGATAACAAAAAAAATAATAGTCCGTGTTCATCATAATAAAACCTAAGTTCTTAATATATAAAACTACTAAAATTGGTCTCGAGAGGTGATAAAAACTAATTTTAGGGTTGGGGACTTGTGCGCGCGAAGAGCATCGTAGGGCTGTTTTTGGCTTGAAAATAAGTGTCCGCCACGTGTCTGCACGCTATTGGTTCATTCTTGCTATCGCGCTAATGTGTTGCTTTCTAATTGGCCGAGTGATATGTCGATGACGCGTTGTTTGGGATAAGAGAGCCACGTGTCGAGACGTCATTGGAGAAGGCCCTTACGATGACGTTGTGAATAGGTGAGAACGCGCCACGTGGCGCATAAAACGTGGAAAGGAGAGTAGCACAAAAATGGCAAAAATCTGGGAGTCTGTGCGGACGCGCATCCCGAGGCATATCGAAGAGCAGCTGTAAAGTATGTGAGAATTTGTTAGTGTGTAACGTGTAGCGTAATGGGGACGCGGCGACTGCTGATTGGTGGAGCTGATTAGTTGACGCTACGTGACAGCCTGCGATTGGTGTAAACAATGTGTTGATTGCAAGCTGGCAGTTTTGATGCTACATTGTGTTCTACCATTGGTTGAACCGGTTATGATGACGTGCTGATATCCAATGAAAATGCACCACGTGGCCACAACTGTGATGCTGGGTGACTGGTGGCGCTGACGTGGCATCGCTTGATTGGTTGAACACTGACGTGGCAGCTCCCAATTGGTTGAAATACGATGTCTCTTATTCCACCCACTACGCGACGCGTAATTCGAGGCAAACTATCCGGCATCCGATCACTACATGTAAATAATCCATTTTGAGTATTTGTTTGCCACGAATTCAACCGCTTACTCCGCTTCACCTAAAAACAACCAAAAAATATAATTAAAAATATATTTTAGAGACTTTGCATATTTAAATATACTAAAATAAACTACTAAATATATATAAATACTGACTTATCAAATACCCCCAAACTTAAGACATTGCACGTCCTGAGCAAAGGTTTAAATGACAACGCAAACGAAAGTGTCTCCAAATATAAATATGCACTGACTCAACTAATCCTATACACATACCCGATTCAGAATTCTTGGAGTTCCTGCCACCAAATTAACAAGTAAATTAGAAAATTTTACAGAGTTGATATGTCAAGATTCGCAATTCAAACACAATTAAGATCCCACTTTCAAGACATAGACTCAGTCAAAACAAAGGACATCAACTACTCACTAGTTTTCTTGGTCTATACATTCAAGCAAGCACGTTCAAATTTCTCACTTAATCAAGTGAAAGCACTCGAACTAAATCTTTTATTTTAGGAGTTTCACAACTTCCACCTTTATTTATCTTATTTGTATTTTTTTCACTTTTTTTTTTCTTTCCAAATCTTTTTTTTCAATTAATATGATCCCTGCTCCATTTCCTATGGACATATTTTCTCACTTTTCCTACCACAAGTTTCCCTACTCCATTTCCTATGGAAACTTGTAGAACACTCTACACTAAGAAAACTCTTGTTAGTCCTTCTTACTTTCACTATAATCAAGCAAATCTCTCAATGTGGGTTAAAATAATATCACTTGCACAAATTTGACTATCTACTCATTTTCGTTATCTAGCGCAAAGTCCAACCAACAACTAAGTCCTTACTAATGAAATCATAAAAATGCAAAGCTACGAACTCGACTGAGTGTTTCTCCTAATTTTCCCTAAGTTTCAAGTTAAAAAGGCTATTATAAATTACTCATCCATAACCAAAGGCATGAACAAAGTTCCGGGTGACTCTATATAACTAAAAATATATGTATATTCTAAATACATATATGCATGAAAGTATATCAAATCCTAATGAAATGAGAATGGAATATGAATGGACACGAAATGAAAGAAATGAGAGAAATGATATAAAACACCACCATTACCATCCGATATCCGCATATAACCACAAAATAAATAAATGATCTCACATGCGGTCTTTCGCAAAAGAATTCATGCAAAGCAATCTACAATTCCTAAAACACCCCCAAACTTATTTCAAACCTTGTCCTCAAGGTTCAAAACAAGTCAAGGCATCCATATAACAAAACAAATACAGTGGTAAAGAAAAACATGGATAAGAATATGAGACAAATGTATGCATGACAAAAAGTCTCTAAAAATCAGTGAACGAACAAAATTTTTCATGTGTAGATGACTAAGGAAGCTATGAAAGAAAAACCATAACATGAGCAAGAACTAGTAAACATAGGAGTTAACTGAAAAGATTCCAATCAAATCTTGCGAACCCGAAGTCTTTCAACTAAGGGTGAAATCAACAAGATGATAGAATGAAGTTTAGGGTTTTGGGTCTACTAAAAAAACCTGCCACTAATGCGGCGACTTAAGTTGGATATTTCGCAACTAAGTCTCAAAACACCTAAAAACCTATAAACATGTTGATTCCTTAAAAAAATGCTCAATTATGCTAAAAATGTAATCCAAAGTCAAACCTACAAAACTCGGTACTCCAATCCTCTAATGAATTTCAAACGTAACATATCACCTATAAAAATAAAGAGAGCAAATTAGAGTCTTATTAAATATAAATAAAAAAACTAAAACTAAACTAAACTGAAATAAATGCACGCAATAAATAAAATAAAATAAAAATGAAGTTGGGTTGCCTCTCAATGAGCCGCCTTTCTTTTAAGTCTTTAGCTAGACTTGGCGTGATTGATCACGTGATGCCTTCTCCTTTAGAGATGTCAACAACAAATGGCGCATCTATGTATTTGGGCAATGAAGCATGCACGTCCTCTTTCAGATTTAGGAGCTCATTCGGGACTTCCAACACGAAAGAATCTATCGCATCAGGATCGTCCAACATAAAGGTGTCCGCAGTGTAGAAGATCTGCAAATGCTCTCTATCTGCGGCTTCTCCAGCTTGTCTGAAATGGCATCAATTTTCATCTTATTTTCCCCTCATTTAGTACAATGACAAATTTTGGCTCGTTTTAAAGACTTCACGTTCTTCCGATGTTTCTCTCAAATAGTCTTCCACTTATGTATCCTCATTCACCTCAGAATTTTTCAATGTATCAACACTCACATTTTTCTCTGGGTTAAGAATTGGTTGGTACTACACAACTTTTCCTTATCAATCATATTTTGAAGCCTGGCATTATATTGAATTAATTTGGTTTCCAATTCCTTCAAGCATGGAATCTTGAAATCAATTTGTCGGATCTCGTCAAAAAGTTATCGAAACAGTTGGTAATTATCTATCAATTGCTTCACCATATCTTCCAAGGAGGTGCATTGATGAAACTGTCCATTTCCTTCAAGTTGAGGAATATGTGTGTTTGATACGAGCCCATAGAAGTTGAGTTGTGGCGATGCATAGCTATAATAGTGATAATTCTCATATTGTGGATAATAGGGACAGTTATGTGTGGAATGAGAATAATCTCCACAAATTTCGCAAACCTCAACATATTGCATGAAAGATTGCAAGTTAAAAAATTGATATCAATTATGTGACATACCTACCCCATTCACATTATAATAATGTGAGTCTTCGAATCGACCATAATTATGAGGGTTGGAGGAGTCCATCTCGGGGTTCCCTGTATACATGTTAAGAGCAAGGGACTAGATACGCAAGAAAAAAATAAAAATAAAAATGAAAAATAAAAAACAAAGAAGAAAAATACCAATCCCAGACGACAACGCCAAAAATTGACGAGCGCCGAACGCATCAATAAAGTAAAGTTTTCTAAACCAACTATTTTATAGAATAGTGGCAAAGGCCGATCCCACAAAGGTTGGTAGTCTTTCTTAAGTTAAAAACAAGAAAAAAGAAAAATCGGGGGTTTAAAATAAATTAATTTAACTAACTAATCTAACTAAACTAAATAAATAAAACAACTAAACTAATTTTGAAAATAATTAATTAATACCTAAGTAACACATAAGTCTATAGTTCCACAAATCAAGATCAAGATTCAATTGCAATCATGGTCTTCAATCTTTCCCAAAAAGTCATTAATTTATATTCTCAAAGATTAACTATGGAAAATTGACATCCGCTAAAAATTCCTCATTCCCCTAATCTGGATAGTCGGGACGTCCGCCACTAACTATTTCTCTAATTAATGTATAACTCTAGACATCTGCCAATCATGTTTAACACACTAATCGCGGTAATATGGATTTATGGGAACACTAATCCCAAATAACTAGATCGCATCTGCTCTCGATTTAACCTGGATTCAATTGTTGCAAACTTAATAACTTAAAGGATTTGACGAAAAACGGGTGAGTGTTTGTCACTTTATTGGTCCAAAAGCACAAATATACAGATATTAATAGTCCAAATAACTGTAGATTATCCATCTAAAAGCACGCACTGGCCACATACATACCCTAGATATAAACCTTAATCATTAAAAGCAACAACAATGAAATAGGGCAATTTAAATTAAATTAATTAATAAAATAAAAGATCTTACATAATATACCATGAATCCATAATCCCGACTTGCTTCCCCTTTGACCTAGGCAAGGAGTTGATTAGCCGAACATCTTCGTCGAAGAAAGTTGATAACAAAAAAGAATAATAGTCGATGTTCCAGATAAAACCTGAGTTCCTAATATATAAAACTACTAAAAATTGGTCTCGAGAGGTGAGAGAAACTAATTTTAAGGTTGGAGAGGTGACTCGTGTTCGGAGGTGTATCGTATGGCTATTTTTGGCTTGAAAATAGGTGTCCACCTCGTGTGCACACGCTATTGGTTCGTTCCTGCTATCGCGTTAAGGTGGCACTTTCTAATTGACCGAGTGATGTGTTGATGATGCACTACTTGCTGTGAGAGAGCCACGTGTTGAGACGTCATTAGAGAAGACCCTTGCGATGACGCTGTGCATGGGTGAGAACGGGCCATGTAGCGCACAAAACGCAGAAGGGAGAGTCGTGCGAAAACGACAAAAATCTAGGAGTCTGTGCGGATGCGCATCCCGAGGCAGATGGAATAAAAGCTGAAGCATGAGAGAATTTGTTGGTGTGTGACATGTAGAGTGATGTTGACGCGGCGACTACTGATTGATGGAGCTGATTAGTTGACGCTACGTGGCAGCCTATGATTGGTGGAACCAGTGTGTTGATTGCAAGATGGCAGTTTTGATGCCACATGGCACTCTCCCATCGGTTGAACCGGCTATGATGACGTGCTGATATCCAATGAAAACGCACCATGTGGCTGTTGCTGAGATGTTGGGTGATGCGTGGCGTTGACGTGGCATCGCCTGATTGGTTCAACACTTACGTTGCAGCTCCTAATTGTTTGAAATATGTGTTCTCCTATTCTACCCACTATGTAGCGCGTAATTTGAGGCAAATTGTCCAACATCCGATCACTACATGTAAATACTCCATTTTTAATATTTTTCTGCCACGAATTCAACCGTGTACTCCGTTTCACCTAAAAACAACCAAAAATATATAATTAAATATATATTTTAGAGACTTTGTATATTTAAATATACTAAAATAAACTACTAAATATATATAAGTACTAACTTATCAATCATTCTATGGGCGACATGCCAACATAAAAGAAATGGGCTATGGCCTTCTCGAACTGCCCATGCTATGGGCAACTAGCACTCAATCGCTTATAGTGATCCCAATATGCACTAAATGAGTCATCCAATTTCATTTTGATGCTGCATATATCTTTGATGAGCTGAGAAACTTTATCCTCAGGGAAATATTCATTTGAAAATGCAGTTGTCATCTCATTCCAGGAGTTATTGCAATTAGGTGGAAGGTAGAAAAGCCATTCCTTTGCTTTGTTTTTAAGGCAAAACGGAAAAGATCTAAGCTTAAGCATGTCCTCATCCACATTAGAGGGTTTCATTGACTAGCAATTAGTCTAATACTCCTTCAGAAAAGTTATGGGGTCTTCATTCTCGCCACCATGAAAGGATCGTACGAAATGAATAAACCTAGACCTCAACTCGAAATCTCTGGCATTGTTCAGATAGTTGATGTGGAGGGGTTGTTATACTAAAAGAGCCTGAAGCTCTTGATTGGCATGCCCTATAGTGACTTGGCGATTTTCATCCATGTTTAAAGGATTTTAGCTTTGTTGTTGCCTAAGTTGGGTCTTTCTATTCCACCTATAAAATGTTCTCTCCGATTCAGGATCGAAAAGTAACAGTGAACAAACTGATTTTGACCGAGTGAGTTGTGGGAGCACAAAACTAAGAAAAAATAAAAAAAAAAAAAAGGAAAGCTAAACTTAGAGTAAGGACTAAGTCTTTGGCAATGACGCCAAAATTTGATCATGTATCGTGTGTGCTAAATATAACCCGTAGTCAAGTTACCAACCACAAGGGTTTAGTAATGGTAAGTACGGGGTGGAATCCATACGACTTAAGTTTTACTCTAAGTTAACTAAAAATGAGGGGTTTAAGATTTCAAAGAAACAATTAATTAAAACTAGTACGAATGAAAAATCGTAAAAAAATGATATCAATGAAAGAAGACACCTAGGTCTACGGTTCCACAAGTTAGAATCAACATTCAATGGCATATCATGGTCATCAATCTTTCCTTGAAAATTATTATTTCAAATTCTCCTAGGTTAATAATGAAAAATTGACGTTTGTCAGAAATTATGAATTCCCTTAATCTCGATAGCTAAGACGTTCGCCACTAACTACTTCCCTAATTAATGCATAACCCAAGACATCCGCCAATAAGGTTTAACACACTAACCGCAATAATAAACATCTGTGGGAATACTAATCCTAGATAATTGAATCGTGTCCACTTTTTGTTTAACTTAGATTCAATTGTTGCACACTTAAAAACTGAAAGGTTTTGACGAGAATTGGGCGAGTGTTTATCAATTTTATTGGTCCAAAAGTACAATTACGGATACAATTGGTCTAATTAACTATAGATTGTCTACCTAAAAACACGTAATGGCCATATAAATACCCTAGATTTAAACCATATTCATCAAGATCAACTATAATGAAAAATAATAAAATAAAATAAATAATAAAATAATAGATCTCATAGCCATGAATCAAGAATCCTGACTTCTTTGCCCTCCGACTTAGGCAAAGGTTTGTTTAGCCGAACATGGTCTTCACAATCACCAAAGAAAAAGATGAAAAATTGAGTGACTGCGGCCTCCAAACAATAAAAGTCGATGTTCCTCAATATAACCTAAATTCCTCATATGAAAAACCACACAAAATTGGTTTCTGGAAGTAAGAAACTAATTTTGGGGGTCGGTCTCGTAAAACATGCGCCGAGAAGCATCTAAGCGTTACTGGGTATTTTCTACATGGGACTTGTATACGTGCCAACTCGCAATTGGCCAAATTTGCTTTAGTCGCTGACTTGGCAGCATTTGATTGGTGGAGAAAGCATCTGGTGATGCATTTTGCTAACAGGGAGGCAGTTGCTGGGTTGCTTTGCTTGCACAAAGTCATGCAAAAACATGGAAGATCGCACAATCGCATCTCGAGGATAGTCTGATGGATGCTAAAACAAGAAATGAATACTATTGTTACATGCTTCTAAATGACACGTGGACAAGCTAGTCCAATTAAGGAGAGCCACGTGGCATTGATGGAAGGCAAGGAACTTGCACGAGCTGTGCATCAATATGGGAGTCCTCACCGCATGCATCTCGAGGCTTAATCAATGGCTATCGCTGCACAGTGGCCTAAATGAGTCCAGTTTCTGCATCGCTTAACTTGCTGTCCATTACTACACCTACTATGGAATGCGTGTCTCGAGACAGATCCTCTAGTAGCTGATCATTACATATAAATATTATATTTCACATAGTTTTTACCTCAGATTCAATCTCGCAATTCGTTTCACTTGAATACAAGAAATAAATATAATTAAATATATATTTTATAGACTTTCTATATTAAATGTATTAAAATAGACTACTAAAACTCTATAAATACCAACTTATCAGCAATATTAATCTAATAATATATTCATATCAGCTCCCTATCAAGTAAAACACCAGAGAAACTAACTTCATTAATCATCACGTGGAGGAAAAATTTCCCAAGATCATATTTGTAAATCTCAATCATATGTCCTAAGTCTTGAACCTTTAGTTGCTCATCATTAAGTTTTTCATCCGCTGGTTGCTTCCCTTCTTGATGTTGCACTTAAGGTTATGGCTCTTATGGTTGATGCTTCTTTGATTTCTTTTTGTTATTACGCGACTTCATATACAACCATTGTGTAATGGTTTCACTAGTATGGATGCAAACATTGAACTTCATTTCATTACTTTGTGAACTTTGTTGCTCAGTTTCAATTTTGATGATCTCCATATATTGTTCAATAAAATTTTCATAATAAGGTTTTAACCTATGGTTGTTTACTTGAAATATTTGTCTTGTTTCTAAGGTTTTTATTTCTACTGCACCATGAAGTAGTAAATTGACAACTAGATAAGGCCCTATCCATTTCAAATGGAGTTTTTCAGGAAATAATTTAAGTCTTAAGAGAGTATAACTTCATCTCCTACTTGAGAATTTTTAGAAATTAATTTCTTATCATGAAATGCTTTGGTGTTATCTTTATAAATTGATGCGTTTTCATAAGTCTCCTTCCTAATTTCTTCTAATTCTTGATGACTCAACTTACGTTAGTTTACTGCTTCATTATAATTCATGTTACATGCTTTTATTGCCTAATAAGCTTTATGTTCTAGTTCTACTGGTAAATGACTTGCTTTCTCAAATACTAACCTATAAGGTGTCATGCCTATTAGTGTCTTAAATAATGTTCTATATGCCTATAATGTATATTCTATGCTAAGAATCCAATCCTTATGTGTGAGACTAACTATTTTTCTAGTATTGACTTAATTTCTCTATTTTACATTTTAGCTTGTCCACTAGTTTGTGAGTGATATGCAATAGATGTTTTTGTATGACATTGTATTTGGCAAGTAGATTAGCAACTAATCAATTACAAAAGTGTGAACCTCTATCACTAATAAGTGCTATAGGTGCTCCAAAAACTTTAAAAATCTTTCATCTAAGGAAATTGACCACTATTTTTTTGAATCATTAGTTTTAGTAGCTTTTGCTTCTACCTACTTATACATATAATATACATCAAGTAAAATATAGACGTAGTCGTTTGATGGTGGAAAAGGTCTTATGAAATCTATACCCCGTACATTAAATACTTCACAAAAAAAGGAATTAAAGGCATTAGATTTCTACGTCCTAAGTTTCAAGTTCGTTGACAATTTGGACAAGCTTTTGTATAGAAAAACCAAGGTATATGATAAGCCAAAAGAATTCAGAATATAAATTTTATGATAAGTTCTATGTTGACCACAATGTCCTCTACATGCATATGTATGGCGATGAGTTATAATTAATTGTACTTCTAAATGTGGTATGCATCTCCTAATTATTTAGTCGGTGCAAAACTTCCATAAATAGATCATCCCATAAATAATATTTAGAATCCTTTTTTATTTTATTCTTTTGAGCTCTCGTCGAGTAAGGTGATAACCTATTGGTGATAAGATAATTGACTATATCTACATACCACGGGTCATCGGCCTTTATACTATATAAATATTAAATCGAAAATTAATCTCTTAATGGTATATGTGGTTCTCCATTTTTCAACCTACTTAAGTGATCTACTACCAGATTTTTGGCTCATTTCTAATCTTTTATAAAAAGGTTGAATTCAAGTAGAAGTAGTATCCATCTTATTAGTTTAGGTTTTGCATCTTGTTTTGTCATTAAATATCGCAATGATGCATGATATGAATAAACTATTACTTTTATTCTTAGTATATACGGTCTGAATTTTTCTCAGGGAAACACTACCACTAAAAGTTCCTTTTCAGTAGTAGTATAATTTTGTTGAGCTAGTTTTAGTGTCTTAAAAGCATAGTATATAACATGAGATTCTTTACCTACTTTTGACCTAAAATCGCTCCAACTGCATAGTTGCTTACATGACATATTATTTCAAAGGGTAACAGCTGATCTAGTAATTTAATCATAGGTTGTTAAAGAATATTTTAATTTATCAAATGTTATCTTGCCTTCATTGGTAATTTCAAAAGGAATATTTTTTGTAAAAGTTTGCATAAAGGTTGTGTAATTTTAGGAAAATCTTTTACAAATCTTCTATAAAATCCTGCATGACTAAGAAATGTATGTATTTCTCTCATCGTAGTGGGATAAGTTATCGTTTCCATAACTTGGATTTTTGTTTGATCTACCTCTATTTATTTATGTGGCACTATATGTCATAATATAAGTCCTTGATCTACCACGAAATTACATTTTTAATAATACGATACTAAATTCTTTTCCAATGCATCTCTTGAGTACTTTAGTTAAATTAACTAAACATTCATCGAAAGAATTACCATAAATCGTAGGATTATCGATGAAAACTTCAATAAAAATTTTCCACATAATCAGAGAAAATACTAACCATACACCTTTGAAACGTTATAGGTGCATTACATAAACCAAATGGCATACGTCAATAAAAAATATACCGAAGGGGCAAGAAAAAATAGTTTTTCCCAGATCTTTTAGGGCTATAGATATTTGTTGCAATCCTGAATAACCATCTAGACAACAGTAATGGGTTTTTCCAGCTAGTCTTTCTAACATCTAATCATGAAAAAGAGTGGATAATGGTCTTTTCTAGTTGAGGCATTCAACTTTCTATAATCTACACAAACCCTCCAACCGTTTTATATTCTAGTTGGTACTAATTCTCCATGCTCATTTATTATTATGGTAATCCTTTTCTTTTAGGGACTACTTGGACTAGGTTTACCTAATTGCTATCAGCTATTAGAAATATCATTCATGTGCCTAATAGTTTTAATATTTCAGCTTTTCCTATGTCCTTCATAGTCGAGTTTAATCTACATTAAGGTTGTCTAGAAGCTTTTATGTCAGTTTCTAGATTTATCCTAATCATACATGTAGCTAGAATTATTCCTTTAATATTAGCTATAGTCCATTCTATTGCTCCTTTAAATTGTTTCAATATATTTATTAATTTATTTTCTTCCAAACTTGTCAATTTATTAGAGATTATTATGGGTAATTTATCATAGTCCCCTAAATAAACATATTTAAAATGATCTGGTAAAGTTTTGATATCTAATTTTGAGGCTTTAACTATATAAGGTAAAACTTTTGAATGAGATCTATAAAATTCTAGGTAATAAGTAAGTTCTAGTGGTTCATTATATGATTCCAAGGTACTTATTATCTTTTTTGTTTCCTCTCTCTATTATCATCTTCTTCTAGATCTTCTATTGCCAATTCCAATTTATCTATTTTATCTTTTCTAAAAGATTTTTCTATTAATGTATATATCATATCTACTGTACATGTGGCTATTAATGTATATATCATATCTACTGTGCATGTGGAAGAAACATCCACTGGTTATTTCATTGCATCATATATATTAAAATTCACTGTATCATCATCTATTTCCATTGTTAATATTCCATTTGAAACATCAATCTTTGTTTTTCTTGTTTTCAAAAATGGTCTTCCTAAGATTAGAGAAGTCCTATAAGAGAAATTATCTTCTTTCATATCTAAAACATAGAAATCTGTTGGGAAGACTAAATCATTAACCTTGAATAGTACATCTTCTAATAACCTACCAGTTTAAAAGTGGACCTATCTGCTAATTGTACCACTATACCAATTTCTTTTAAATGTATATTGATAAGTAATTATTTAGACTTATATATAAGGTTAGTTTAGAAGTATATTTAGTATAAATATCCCTAAATGTGCTCTAATTAAAGGTGTTATTGCATTTTCATGTAATTAAGTTGTATATGAAGGAAATGAGCAAAAATGAGAAGAAACATAGCAAAAATCCATAAAAGCATGGTTGTCGCCGTGGCTACACATAGTGGCGATGTGGAGTACGAAGCCATTACATGGGAATAAAATGCAACGAGTAGGAGAGGAAAGAAAATGGAGAATATGAGACTAAAGGTTTAGCACAATGGTGATGCTTTGGAGTATTAAGGGATAACGTTAAGGTTACAGGAGCTAAAAATGTGCACATAGGATTTGGTGCAGTGGCGGAACCGTGGCTTTAACACACACGGCGTTGGGGCATAAGTGACAGCACCAGACTTGAGAAAATTAGAAAGTTGGAGTTTTATTTCTAGTTAAATTGTAAATAAATTGTCATTAGAATGTTTAGATAGGTGTTAGGACGTGGTAAACTAATAACATATAAACTATTACCCACCATTAGAGTAATTTAGCATATGTATACTTTAATTTAACATATAACATATAAAGTTGAAGACTCTAAGATTGCAATTCAAGTTTGGTTTCATTAGTTTAATTGAAGGTAATATAGTTATATTTATCTCTAATTTTCAATGATTTCAATTATGAATTGTAATGTGTGTGTTTCAATGAAGTGTGAGTAGTCTATTAATCTTAAAGATTAATGGATCTCATGGTATAAATGTTATGCTATGGATATAAGTAGAAAATGATTATAAAAAGTGCAATAGTTAGAATTCGTATTGATTATGAGCATAATGTTATAGTCATATTGGCAACATGTTTATTGATCATAGTTTTTAGAAGTTATCATGGCATTGAAGCTTTTAAGCTGGACATGAATGGTACAACCGTAAAATACACAACATCGACATATATTTATTAATTAAGGAGGCATGGATAGTAAACTTAGTTGGTTACGAATCCAACGATTTGAAGCATTAAAATAATGTGGAGCTTAAGTTATTGATACCGATAGATTGAGTTATGGTTTGCAAATAAGAATCTTGTCCCATCATAAAGTGGGTTAAAGTGGATTTGAAGGAAATTTACCTATTCTAATTAGGCATTGCTCACAACATATTTAAAGTGGTTGAAAAACATAGTATCGAATTACCTAGGTGAATTTGTAAACTAAGATATCCTTAATATAAGAGTTAAAGTAAAGTTTATATTATTTTGTTAGATAAAGTAGTTTAATATAAAACCATTTAAAAAGGGATTTCCTTAGCAATAATTCAAAGTTAAATAGGTAACAAACTAGTGCAAAAACCTTTCCCTGAGGAAGATATCCATAGTCAACATAAGTTAATTACACCATTACTAGAAGCGAATTGTTATACTTGTGGCACGTGCATCAAGTTTTTGGCGTCGTTGCTAGGGAAAGGTAGCCACTTAGTATTACTTAGTTTGAAAAGTTTCTAAGTTTTATTTTAAGTACTTTACTTTCAAGTTCATTAAAACAAAAACCAAAAAAAATATAGGCTTAAGTCTCAAGTTTGACTTTCTGCACATGATCTTTTTGTGTTTTTTCCCAGGATAACTAGTGTATGCATAGGAAAAGAGAGAAGGACCTAGTGCCTCACGACCCTGAGATTGATAGAACTAATAAAGGAAAGAAAAGGAAAAGACTCAAGATGGCAAATGAGCAAGCAAGAAATCAACAATAGGGCCATGGGAATAACCAACCTATAGGTGATCTAATAGTGCAAGATAAAGTGCAAGGATAGAGATACCTTCGTGACTACTTCAAGGTAGAAGTTTGGTAGACTTATAATGGACCGATGAGGTTTCTAGCCAACACTACGAAGTTCGAACTAAAAGCATCTCTAATAAACATGGTGCAAAATAACCTATTCAATGAGTTATCCATTGAGGATCCAATTGTACATGTTTAGAATTTCTTGGAGAAACGCGACATCGTACATAGTACCAAAGTTATAAAAGAGGCGATAATGATGCGTTTTTCCATTTTAATTAGGTAGAATAACTAAATCCTGGTTCTAAGGGCTGAATGTTAGGAGCATGACCTCATTGGCGGAAATTAAAATAATTAGTTCAAGCAGGAAACACTAGTCTCTTAGCAAGGCTTGGAAGATATTCAACGAGATGTTGAGGAGATGTCCAGGACATGGATACGTGAAATGGGCACAACTCCAGATTTTTTACTATAGGATGAACTACAACATGAGATCGCTAGTGAAGCTGTAGCAGGTGGCTCTCTAGTGACCAAGGTTGATGAAGGAACATTGGATCTCCTTGATCTTATGATTTAAAATTCTACAACCAATACTCATTCCACAGTAAGGAAATAAGCATAAGTATACTAAATTGACTAGCAAGTTGCAATTATGGGCAAGTATCAAATCTGAGCAATCAAATGGTGAAACTTGAGATGGCAACCAAGGTCGACAAGTAGCACAACAACCAGATAATCACAATGCTATGATGGTTAACCAAATGTTCATAAAACATGGAATGGAGTATGAGGACATTAACTTCATGAACAACTAAGGCTACGGAAATGACTTTTGGTAGAGAGAAATGACTCCTCAATGGTTTTATTAAGGATACAATAATAAAAACTTGAACTTCTTTTAAAAAAATCTCGATAATGCACTAAGGTTAACTTAAGGCTTTGATCAACAAGCCTAATAGGGGAAGTTGTGGCAGAGCGAATAGATAACTTCATTGAAGTCAATAAAGAAGTATTTGAAAGCCATGGACATAAGCAATAGAGAATGCCATGAGAAGTATGAGAAAGAGATGGAAGGACTGAAGCAAGATATGAAAAGAATGGATGTGAGAGATCACAATCCATTAAGAGTCTTGAGAGATGGATTGGTTAGTTTACCAGTGCATGGAATTCACTAAAAGAAGAACAATTTCTGAGTATCCCTATTAGTAATAACATAGCAAATCCACATGCAGTCCAATTGAGGAGCGAAAGAATAACCGATGACTTCATGCGACTAAGAGGTATAATAAATGACATAAGGAAACAAATCAATGACTAGCAACTGAAGAGTGCAGTGCAATTTTACAAATGAAGTTAGTGCCAAAGTTGAAGGATTCAGTAAGTTTTTTCATCGCATGCACATTAAGAGTACACTTACTCGATAAAGTCCTATGTGATTTGGGAGCAAACATAAATTTAATTCCCTAATCAGTTTTCAAGAAATTAGGATTGGGAGAAGTAAAGTCAACACTTATGACTTCACAATTAGCACATCGATCGGTGACATAAATAAAAAGGGTGATTGAAGATGTCTTGGTGAAAGTGGATAAGTTCATTTTTCACATGGATTTTGTAGTATTGGATATGGAAGAGGATTTGAAAGTACCATTAATTTTAGGGAGACCCTTCTTAGAAACTGCATCAGCATTAATAGACATTCAAGAAGGAGAGTTAAAGTTACTAGTAAAAAATGAGGAAGTCATGTCCAATATATACAAAACCTCAAAATTTCCAAGTGAGGGAGAACACTACAAGAGCATCGAAGTCAGAGATGTGATTTTTTATTATGTTACTGAGATAGCCCTGGAGTGTACGCCAGATGATCTGTCAGAGCAATGTCTAGTTCATAGCATAATAACGAGTTCTGTAGTAAAAGGTGAACTTTAGGAGGTAGTAAATGCTTTAACACTAATAGGGCCCCTTAAGTTTCATAAAGGTCCCAAGAAATTAGAAATGAAGGTGGAAAATGTAGCTATTAAACCAATAACGGAATTGAAGCCTCTAATATAGCATATAAGACATGCGTATTGAGGAGAAAATTCAACATACCCTTTGATCATTTCAGCAGAGTTAAAAGAGTTGGAAAAAGAAAAATTAGTTCCAGTTTTGAGAGAGCCTAAGTCAGCCTTGGGATGGACAATCAAGGACTTAAAATGAATAATCCTTAAGGTATGCATGCATAAGATCTTATTGGATGAAAATCATAAAAAAATCGATTTAAGTTCAAAGGCAGTTGAATCTAGTAATGAAAAAAGTAGTAAAGAAAGATATCCTGAAATGGTTAAATGTTCGAATCATCTATACTATTTCAGACGGTTCATGGGTTTCACTTATACATGTGGTACAAAATAAATGAACGACTATTATTCAAACTGAAAATGGGGAAATATTGTCTACGAGAACAATAACTGGCTGGAGAGTTTGCATTGATAACAGAAAGTTAAGTAAAAGAACAAGAAAGGATCACTTCCTATTACCATTCATTGATCAAATGTTGGACAGACTAGCAGTATATAAATATTATTATTTCCTAGGTGGGTACTAAGCATACAATCAAGGTTCAATAGTACCAGAAGATTAGGAAAAAATGACGTTTACTTGGCCTTATGGAACATTTGCATTCAAACGAATGTCATTTGTATTATGCAATGCGCCAGCAACATTTCAAAGAGGTATGATGCCTATTTTCTCTGATATGATCAAAGATATTATGGAGGTATTTATGGATGACTTTTTGATTTTTGGGGCTTCATTCGATCTATGCTTGCAAAACTTGGCTTTGGTATTGAAAAGATATCAAGACATAAACTTAGTACTTAATTGGGAGAAGTGTCACTATATGGTTCAAGAAGGAATTGTTTTGTGACATAAGACATATGCTCGTGGATTGGAGGTTGGTAGAGAAAAAATAGTACGAATTGAGAAACTTCTTATACCAAGAAACATTAAGGACATAAGGAGTTCTTTAGGGCATGCAGGTTTCTACAAAAGATTTATTAAGGATTTTTCAAAAATCACTGAACCAATGTAAACTTTGTTGGAAAAAGATGTTCCATTTGAAATGATACCGAATGCAGACCTTAAAAGTAGCTTTGATTTTAACACCAATAATGGTAGTACCAGATTGGGATTCTAAGTTTGAAATAATGTGCGATGCAAGTGATTATGCAGTAGGAGCAGTATTAGGCCAATGGAGAGATGAAATGTTTAGAGCTATGTATTACACAAGTTGAACACTAGATCAAGCACAACAAGATTATACTACAAAAGAAAAGGAGCTATTAGTAGTGGTGTTTACGTGTGACAAGTTTAGAATGTACATCGTAGGGTCCAAAGTCACTGTGTATACTGATCAGGAAGTAATTTGCTATCTTTTTGTAAAGAAGGATGCCAAACAAAGGTTGATTAGATAGGTGCTATTATTGCAAGAGCTTGAATTATAAATCAAATGATAAAAAGGAAGTGAAAATTTGGTTGCACACCATCTATCTAGGTTACCTCATAAAGAAAGTGATACATGGAAGTCAGTAATCGATGTATTCGTAGATAAGCAACTATTTGAAATCTCTTATCTGCAAATGGAGTTTCTTGATTTAGACTTGGAATAAATGAGCTAAGAGGGCATCAGGCTCATGACGTTAAACTAAGCGCTACCGGGAGGTAGTCTAGGGTTTTAAATTTTAAGTGTTTAAATTTTCAGCAAGTAGTTAGTTGTGTAGTTTAGTTAATTAAAATTTAAACGTTACAATTCTAACTTTTGAAAATTTTTTGTCAAATGTGCAGGAAAGACCATTTGTCGAGTGATAATTCATCGAAATGGATAAGCCTTAAGAATTCTGCCAATAATCATGACAAATCAAGGAGTTTCATTTGGGATATTTTGTTATATTTATTGAGTGATTTAAACTTGCATGTTTATTTGATGCTTATATATTATGTTATTATTATATGTTTATGTGTTTAAGTTTTTTTTAATGTTTTAGGCTTATTTTTAAACCTTGAGGAGAAGATTTGGTTTAAGTTTAGGGCAATCAACACTACACTACACTCTGGAAAGTCGTAAGATAGGCTGAGAAATAAAGATAAACACTGCATATATGATCGTTTAAATCTTATTTTGAAGCAGTTAAAAAGGAAAATAAAGTAATGTATACATTTTTCATTTTACTTACTATTTAAATGTTTAAATAGTATAGATTAGGTTATATATAGCACTATATAATGAATAAGTAGCTCATTTGCATGTTCATGCCTTAATTGAATAGTAAATTACAAGTATCTTGGTTGATATGAAACTCAAGAGAGTATTTTTAAATTTTTGAAGAAAATAACGAAATGGAGCAAACAACGAGGTGATTTCATGATTAGAAACCTAGCATTAGGGAAGACATGAACTTGAAACAAAGCAAGAAATTAGAACACTTCTTGGGGAAAGAGTAAGATCTCAAAGGATTTTATAATAAGTGTGCATCTTACTTGATAATACAAAGTAAATAAAGGCTTAGTGCAAAGAGAGGAAGAAATAGGCATTGTAAATGAAGAGTTAGAATTAACTTACTTGATTTAGTGAAAGTAAGAAATGCTAACAAGAGTTTTAGAAGTGTAAAACAAATGAGAGAATCTCATAGGTTCTACACAAAATGGAGCAGAGAACTTGATGGTTGGAAAAAGTGATAAAAACGGAGTCCAAGGGAAAAAGAGAAGGGACTATAAAATAAAAATGAAAAGGAGAATAAGAAAAGAAAAAAAAGAAATGAAGGAAGAAGTAAAATAAAACTCTTCAAATAAAAGATTTAGCTCAAATACGAGTAGCTTATCAAGTTAAGTTTCCTTTCCAACTACATGAAGCTCTATAGACACTTGAAGTGCTAAAGTCAACCAAAGATTAGTATAATCCATGCTTATTTGTGAATTCTTGAGCTTAATGAGGATTCATGAGATAGCAAACTTGCTACTTGTGTTTGAGATCAAATAAACTTGTAAGTAATGATGGTTTTTGGTTGTGATCTACTTTGGTATTTTGAAAGTGAAGTTATATGTGTTGTTAAAGCTACATGTCTTACAATAACAAATTTTTGCAAAGAAAAGCTCTTAAGTGGACTATTAACTCGAAATATACTGAATTAAAGGATACTCCATAAACAATGTAAATTGAACGAGAAGTAGTTATTAAGAAACTTAGTAAAATACATTTTTGCTCGGGATGCGCAAAATCCTAAGATTAGGAGTATTTGATAAGTGATTATTAAGACTTACATATAGGGTTGGTTGAGATGTATATTTAGTATAAATATCCCTAAATGAGCTCAAAGTAATAGTATTTTTGCATTTCAGGTAATAAAGGTGTAAATGAAATAAATGAGCAAAAATGAGAAGAAACGGAGCAAAAATCCACAAAAGCACGGTTGGAGCCATGATACACCTAGTGGTACTATAGAATACTAAGGCATGGCATTGGAAGAAAAGGCACAGTGTGGGAGAGCAAAGCAAGTGGAGAAAATGAGTTTAGAGGTTGTTCGACTAAGTGGTTAGTCACTTATACTTCACCCGGGATTTTGATGGCAACAAACAATGCGAAAGGATTCTAATAAGTCTGCTAAATGTGTTTTAGAATGTCAAACTTGGTTATGAATCACAAGCTAAAAAGGAAAAATCTAATTCTTACATGCTTAAATCAAATATAGCTAGTAAAGCTCTATATTTGACTCAGAAGAAAACAAGGATAAAAAAACCTACAATACATATTGTACAAACTATGCTAGGTATATAAGTCTAATTATACAAGCCAAATGCATTAGTTTCATGCATACAATGTTTTCTACATTTTTCAAAGTTTCAAGTATCCATTTTAGTATCAACTAAAGTTTGTTACTTCAAATGATCTTATAGTGTTTTGTATTATGAAAACTCATTTTTATACATGCATCGAATTTGGAAAACTATTATGACTATTTTTTAAAGCACCAAACTCAATATGAACAACTTTTAAAAGCGAAATAAAATATTTACAGAAAATCCCCTACATGCTTTATAAAACCAAGCTTTCTAATTTTGGGGATATGTGAAATCATCTGGACCGTCCAAATGGGTATAATGAATCATACTAAACATATCTAGTATGTTTCCAGAGGTTTAGTTGAGTTGTATGTATGATAAGGAGTCACTAACATGAGATCTAAAAATATTTGATTTCATGTCCCTACTGGTTAGCGCACTAGTAGGACTCACTAGGGCACTAACTGTAGATTAGCATGCTAATGAGGTTACTTAGCGTGCTAACTAGATTCATGACAAATTTTTTAAAAGCATAGATCGAGATAATGGCCACAAACTATCAAATAGGGTTGGAAACCATTCACAAAACACTTAAGACATTCCTTTATTCTCTTAAGCCAAAAAAACTCATTAGTGCTCAAGTTTTCACATCAAAAGTTTTTTATTCTTGTGCTCAACCACTAGGAATCTTTTTAGGCAACTAAATCATCCTCAGAACTAGTGTAACCGAGGTGTTCTAAGGCTTGCAACTACTTCTTAATAAATGATTTCACTTTCACTTATTTGGGGTTGTAAAAAAGTTTGATTTCCTAGCTTGTTTGCGCTTAAACTATATCTTTTGTTGTGCTTGGTATGTGTAAATCATTTATTGTATTCTTGAACACATTTGTTATAGACTTTGCACTTAAACTTGATTTTATAAACCCTAGGACTCATATCAACAAGGGTTAAGGCTTAAACTAGATTTTTATCAAACTACTTGTTCATCAAATTTAAAACTGGATTTATTCTCATTGATTTGTTTTAGTCGATTTCTTGCTTGAGATTTGTGCAAATAAGTTACCTATTTTCATATCTCATTCATATTCACACATGCATGCATAAAAGTTGTTAGGTTCTAGGTGGCTTGCTTGTAATTGAACTTATTATCGTTTTATTTTGTAAAGTGAACTTTATTATATTCATTTATTTGTCGTAAGTGGCTGTTGTAAGACTTAGTGGGATCTAAGTAAAGGAAAACCTACTTGAGGCTAGGGATATAGCCTAGTTGAGGCTAGGTAGGAAATCCTAATATGTGATTAGGCATTTTAGGCTTGTATGTTTAGGATGTAACATTTATTCTTAATATAAGTCGGGGTTTGAAACTCATAACTAGGGAGGTTAGGTAGTGTATGTAGATCTGTTGGATCGAACGACTATAAATCGTGTATCTATTTTCCATCTCTTCTACCCCCTTCACTATTGCATTGCATTTATAACTATTGATTATGCATGCGCAGAACATTATTGTTCATTGAAAGTTATTAAAAGGTGATAACATCTCAATACACCTAATTCACCCCCCTCTTGGATGCGATTTCAATTGGTATCAAAGTGTGTTATTTCTCAAAGGATTATTAACATATCTTTGATTATTTTTGCGCAAGGATGCAGACTCTAGATCCGGCTCACCTTAAGGAAGACAACTCATCGAGTAGGCCTCCGTACTTTGATGGAACAAACTATGATCATTGAAAAGTGAGGATAAAGTTCTACATCAGAGCTACACTCTATCGGATAAGCCCATGAGGGAATACACCCCTGAGAAGACAAAGATTAGGCTCTTAAATGATCAAGCTATGAGTCATTTATTTTGCACGCCAAGTGAAAACGATTTCAACCTGGTTAGTGCATGCAAAATGGCAAACAAAGTTTGGGAGAAGCTTGATGTATTTTATCAGAGTACAATAAAAATGAAGAAAACTATTGAGGATCCTTGAGGATGATTATGAGACTTCGCATGTTGGCTCCGATAAAGACCTAGCCACCAGCATCACTCGGTTCAGAAAGCTCTTGAATGAGATAAAAAACCTTGGAAAGAATTATGATCAAGAGACTTCGGTGTACAAATTCCATAGAGGCTTTCCTAAGGAATGGGATGTAAAGTAATATGCCATCCAATCAGTGCAAAACCTTGAAGACTACAATTTTAATGCTATTTGTGGAGAGCTACAGTCCATGAATTTGAAATAAATGGGCCACATTTTCAAGTCCGAGAAGGTCTTGGACAAGAGGAAATGCAAGAAGAGCTTCAAGGCAACATGCCATGACTTATCTTCATCAAGCTCCGACTCTGAGTCGAAAAACGAGAAGGCTATACTTTGTCTCATGGAACAATATGAGGTAAATTCAAATGTTTTGAATTTTGATGATGTTGATGATTTAGATGATGTGCCTAGTATTGATGAGCTAAGGAAAGAGTTGAAAAAGAGGTCAAGAAGACCAAACAACTCAAAAAGAGCTTAACCATAGCAATTCGTGAAATTAAGTCACAAAATGAGACAATTAGTGATATCCAAAGTGACTTAAATGAAGTACTAAAGGAAAGAGATGCCTTAGCCTAGAAAAGTACATACATTTGACTTTGGGTCAAAATTTTCCATATCATCCCTTTCATTTAAAGCATATCAAGTGCAACCGAACACCTTAAAGTAACTAATATTGGGCCTTCGACCTTTTCATATTTCATAAGGAGTCTTTTTATATTTCATAAGGACTCTAATTGTAATTATAGTATAAATTTAAATCTTATTTGAGTTTTAGATAAATTACAACACTTGTTGGATTAGTAATTATAGATCATCTGTGACTATCATTTTTAGAGTTGAACTTTATCTAAGACTATATTTGGAGTGTTAATAGGAGATCGAGTTCTCTTACAACTCGACCTATTATACTATAAATAAGACATTAGGGTCGCATTTGTTTTAAGGAGATTTTTCTAGATAATATTTGTGAGAGTTTTTAGGGCTAGCACTCCAGATCATGATCGTTTGTTCGTCTCTCGCGGCTTCTTGAAGAAATCGGTCAACACCAAACAAGGCAGACATGGAGTTTTTCTTGTTACGGTATAGTTTTTCTCTCCCGATACATCAATTTAATTGAATCAATAGGATTTTAGTTCAGGGATGTTCGAAAAGGTTTCGAAAACTTCCACTGCGCGTGATCCCCGAAACCCAACATAAGTATTACACTGCACATTAGTAAGTGACAGATGTTTTAACGAAATCTTTTCCTTATGACAAACATCTCTACTTCAGAGATTAACTTGATGTTTGCAGGTTTGAATCAAGGGGTTATGTTGAAAATGTGATGCAAAGTTAGTCACTTTACAATTATGTTGATATGTTTCTTTGTTAGAATAAGTCCATTTCAGTTTGGATTGTATTTCCTAGATTTTCTGATGTTCAATTCAGTCAAACGTTGTGTACATGCTTACAAATTGTGCCTACAACATGTATGATCAAATGCCTATACAAAGGTAGACTTCGCTTATCAATAAAATAAATAAAAGCAAAGTTTTTTTGTTCAATATAAAGGCATTATTTTTCCTTTGTTTTTTAATTATCCCAATAGAGAGATCTTGTTCTTCTCTTCCTTGGGAATTTCCATATAGCTAAAGAATGCGTCAAATCAAAACTACCATTAGTTGTCCTTTTACTACTTGATAGATTAATGATAACGAAGTAGGCATTAGGCAATAGCAGTAGCAGTAGAAAGAGACATTTACATTTGTTCATAACCATCAAGTTGAAAGATTGGATCCCATCCAAAATCATTTGGTCCCCTCTGAGGCAGTATTTCCTCCAAAAACCACACACAAAATCGATGTTAGAGCAAATATTAGATGCTTAGATAATATTTCCAGGCATGTTGCACGAGATTTTTAACACTCTTTCTTGTACAATAAAATAATGGCATGTTAATCTAAAAGGCTCATATAAGCTCCCACCTAAGATTCTTAACTATTTTTTGTTAATTTGAATAAAAAAAACATAAGGAATAGCAAGAATCAGTTAAATAATCAATGCTTTAGAAAAAAAAAGCGAGCGAGAATAGAACGCACCAGAGTTTTCCCCAGAATTGTTACTGCTGACATTCGGGCCAAAAGCAATTGAAAATCCAAAGCGCATTGGAGGATTTTCCCCACAAGCCTTCAGCAAATTGTTAAGACCTGGGATTATATCGTGGCACAGTGAAGCATTAAAATACAGCTTCTTAGGAATTTTAACCATATGAACAACAAAAGGCTGAAGGGGGAAGAAAATAAGGATTGAGGGTGCAGTGGAGTAGAACCTTCATGGCCAATAATCTTTTATAAAATCCACTTGTTGGTACATTGCATATACGCGGATAAAATTTGCCTATGCGGAAAGCAAAAAATGAGATATGCTAAAAAACAATTACGCATAACAACAAAACGTTGGTTAGCATTCAACATGATTATGTGATCAAGATTTCTAGTCCCCGTGATGCTAAAATTAAGAAAAAAAATTATTAACAATGTAGGTCTATCGATAGAAGTGAAATGAGAAACTATTTCACATACAGTCATGTAAGAAATCGTGCTTGAATGTAATGTGTACTATTGAATAAGGTAGGTATAGAAGAAACAGAGGAGAAAAAAGAAGAAGAATAAGTCAGTTAAAGGATGACGTTCATATATTCATTCCTTATTCCCCATTAAAATTACAAATATATATATTTAGGAGTGTTTACATGGGCACCATACAACCCACATCCACTAACATGTAACTTACATAACTACTACTAAGTGCCACTCTACTTTAACTAATATAACCCACATGGCCACAATAGGTACCATTTATTTATACCTAGCACAACCACTAATAACTGAATAACTATCCTACTTTTATGGTATGCAAGACAAATCATTCACCCCCTCTTGAAGAATCCTTGTCCGTAAGAATGAATTGTGGATATGATTTGGAGAAACACCATAAATTCTCCTAAGTAGCATCTTCCACTTGGGTGTCCACCCATTTGACCAAAATCTCTATTTTTGGTTTGTATTATCCTTTTTGTTTGACCTTTTTATCAAGAATTTCTTAAGGTTGAGGAATAGAGTATACAATCTCGAAAGTAGGTGATACTTGCACAGATGTACTTGGTGTGTCACCAAAATGTCAATGCAACAAACCAACATGGTAAAAATTATGAACATGGGAACCTATTGGTAATTCTAATTTATAAGCAACCGCCCCAATCTTCGAAATAATTTGATATGGACCATAGAAACGAGCTACAATTTTGTGAGAGCTACGAGATGCCACCGAACTTTGTCGATATGGTTGTAACTTGAGATACACATAATCCCCCATATTGAATGAGACCTCTTCCCTATCATTGTCTGCTTGGCATTTCATGCAGTTTATGAGCCTGAACCAAGTTTTAATGTAGATTTTTAAAATTTTATCCCTGTCACGAAGATACTCATCCACTTAAGAAACTTATCCACTGCTTCCAACTTTGTTGTACCTAGAATATAAGAAAGTATACTTGGTGGTGGTATCACATATAAATCTTTAAAGGGAGTTATTTTTGTGGAAGAATGATTTGATGTATTATAACTAAATTCTGCCCATAGATTTCACGCCATCCATTATCAGGGCTGATCTCATGAAAAACATTGTAAATACTATTCCAAAGTGTGGTTGACAACTTTTGTTTGTCTTTTTAACTACGGATGATAGCTAGAACTCATGTAAAGTTTGGTACCTTGTAACTTAAACAATGTGGGCTCAAATGAGCTAATAAAAACTTTGTCCCAGTTACTCACAATTAAAGTTGGGATATCTTGTAGTCAAAAAATATTAGATATAAAAGATTTGGCGACTGTAGATGCAATGTAAGGATGTTTCAATGGTATAAAGTGAGCATATTTTGTGAATCAGTCCACTATAACCATGACAATCATGTAACCTTTGGAGGGTGGCAATCCTTCCAAAAAATCCATTGAAATCTTTGTCCAAAACTTTTAAGTGATGGATAATGGTTGAAGTAACCACACTGGCTTCAAGCAATTCGCTTTAAACCATTGACAAATACTGCGTTGCTGTATATATTCCTTCACCATACGATTCATGCCACTCCAAGCGAAGTTTTTTTTTGACATGAGCAAGCATTTTGTGATACCCAAAGTGACTATCTATTGATGATGAATGACAATCAGAAATAATTAAAGGAATTAGGGACGACTTCTGGCTTAGATAAATTTTTTCATGCTTGAACCAAACACCATCTCATTGAAGCAAATGATGGTGGTTGGAGACACTGACCTCAAATAGATTACTATAAAAGGAATCTTGATGAATTTCACTTTGTAAGGTGGACCACCAATTAGCATTTGGTAGGGATAAATATAAAAGATTAAATTCAACAACTCTAGATAAAGAATCAGCACCCATATTTTAATTTCCCTTTTCTTACTCGATCTTGTAATTAAAACCAAGAAGTTTCGATAACCACCTTGATTGTGCCAGTGTCGTGATCCGTCGCTCCAAGTATTTAAGACTTATATGGTTGGTACTCACAGTGAAAGGCTTGCTCAGCAAGTATGTCGACACTTGTGAATTGATTTGATAAGAGCAAGCAT
The DNA here is from genome assembly GCA_039657365.1 of Stephania yunnanensis. Lineage (NCBI taxonomy): Eukaryota > Viridiplantae > Streptophyta > Magnoliopsida > Ranunculales > Menispermaceae > Stephania > Stephania yunnanensis. The sequence goes on along the minus strand of CM077586.1, from coordinate 43,118,268 downwards.
TTACTTTTCATATTTGGATAAGGTTAAGGTAGAGTCTTTCAAGGCCTCACTATCGTGTACAATTAGCCTATTTTCTTGAGAAAAAATTACTCCAATGTCAATTCCACTTGCATCACACTCTATCACAAAGCTCTTTGAAAAATCAGGATGTCTCAAAAATTGTGTCATAGTTAATGGTTGATTTAATTGATTGAACACCAATTCTTCATCTGAGCACCAACGAAAGCCTTCTTTGGACAAAAGACGGTTCAGTGGGGTTGCAATACATTCGAATATGTGAATACATTTGCGATAATATCCAGCCAAGCCAAGGAACCTACAAACACCTTTTGTTGATGTTGGTATAGGCCAATCAAGAATAGATTGGAATTTTCAGGGTCCACCGCTACACCTTTGTTAGAGAAACAAGCCCCAAGTAGTGAACCTTGAGACACAAAATTGACATTTTGTTTCTTTTGCAAATAATTTGGTAGTATATAAAACATCTAAAACAATGTGTAGATGTGCAAGGTGATCCTCCCAATTTTGTGAGTATATTAGTATATCATCAAAGTAAACTAAAAGAAACTTTCGCAAGTATGGTCGAAAAAAATCATTCATGAGACTTTGAAAAGTGAATGGTGTATTTACGAGCCTAAAGGGCATGACTAGGAATTCATAATGTCCCCCGTGTATGTGAAATGCAGTTTTTGAAATATCATCTTCTTTCACATGAATTTAATGATAACCTGCCCTCAAAGTTTAGAAAAGAATTTTGCACCATGAAGTTCATCTAGAGTTTCATCAATGATAGGAATGGTTTATTTGTCTTTAATAGTAATATTGTTAAGAGCCCTATAATCAATGCAAAATTGCCAATTCCTATCAGACTTTTTAATAATAGAACAGGAGATGAAAAAGGACTATTATTGGGTCATATGAAACCTGATTGCAAGACTTCTTTGATCATTTTCTCAATCTCGATTTTTTGGTAATTTGGATAGCAGTAAGGTCGAACACTTATATGTTTAGAATTTGGAAGCAAAGGAATGGAGTGATCATGGGATCGTGTTGGAGGTAGGCAAGATGGTTCTATAAAAATATGCTTGAAAGTGGTTAGTAGATGAGCTAGGTCATCAGTATAGGAATTTATATTTTCGGTGGTACAAGTAGAACCAATATGTAAAAAGAGTCAAGTGTCTTCGAGATTGTGAAACTCGTTATCTGATAATGCTTGAATGCCTGATTGCTTGAGTCCATGGAAGGTGTAAGTGTTTCCTCCATCATTGAAAGAAATGGTTAGCTTTTTGTAATTGGTTACAATATCACCAAGTGTTTGAAGTCATTGAACTCTAATGACAACTTGACAAGCAGCCACTGGAAGCACATAATAATTAGTTTTCACAAAATAGACTTGTATGATAATAGTTAGTGTTTGACAACGTCTTACACACTCAATTTTTTCATGATTACTAACCACGACGTGCAACTTCTTATCTTCGACCATTTCTAACTCATGTTTAGATACTAATGACTCAGTAAAATTGTGAGTGCTGCCACCATTTATCAAGACCATGATGTCCTTGTTCTTCAATTTCCCACGTACGCGAATAGCTTGTAGATGTTTTGCGCCCGTCATCGAATGAAAAGAGATTTCTGGTGTAATTTCAGTATCTATTATGGCCTTGAGTATGTCATCGTCAGTGACAATGTCACCTATTTGAGAATCCTCTATCACGAATAATTGTGGTCATTCACATCGATTTTCAGGAATGTATTTGTCATCACAATAGTAGTATAACTCTTTTTGTTAGTGTTCATGTGCTTCTTGATTAGTATTTTTGGAAAGAACTAGATTCATTAGCTAATTTCCGGCTACGCGGAGGAGCGAGCATGCCTACTATTGGGTTGTTTGTTGCTTTAATTGCAGGAATTATCTGAGAACGATAAGATTGATTAGCTCTTCTCAGTAACATGTTCCTGTCCTTGATGACACGAGACACCCCTATAGCTTCCACTAATGTATGCGATTTCTTGACCTTAACATCCAAGCGAATGTCATATCTAAGCCCTGCAATATAGTAGCCAATAAAAAAGATTTCGCGTAACCCATCAACTCGGTGAGAAAGTCTCTTAAATTCTTCTTGGTAGGCAGACACTGTAATGTTTTGCTTCACATGAGTAAATGCTTCGGATGGATCGTCATAGCCTGTTGGACCAAAGAAAAGTAGTTGAGCATCGGTGAGTTCTATCCAAGTAACCAAGCCATGAAACTTCATGAACAATCTATTCCACTGTAAGGCGATACCTTCCTAGTGAAAAGAGGCTAATTGAACTTGTTGATCTAGTGGGATATGCTTGAATTCAAAATATTGTTCAGCCTTGTAGATCCAGTCATTTGGATCTTCTCCATTAAATTGTAGAAACGATAACTTAAGATAATGATGGTTTTTGTCAATCAAGTGATTAAAATGAGATGCATGTGAATGATTTGGAGGATCTGACTATTCACTTGGAACACACTTATGAAGGAAAAGATTTGAACTTTGAGATATTCGAAAGGACTAAAGTTTAGTAAGCATTGTTTGTAATGCAACATCAACTTGATCAACGCTGGTCTTATGACGGGATAAAATCTTGTGAACTTCATCTCGAAAGTCATCATTAGTTTTCAAATGAGTTTTCATGATTCAAAGGGCTATCTCTAATACCAAATAATGTGTACTATTGAATAAATAAAAAATAGGGAGGTAAATACAGAAGAAACAGAGGAAAGAAATAAGCAGAAGAAACATGTTAAAAGGAAGAAGTTCATATTTTCATTCCTTATCCCCCAGTACAATTATAGAATTATATATTTAGGAGTATGTACATATCCACCATACAACCCAAATCTACTAAAATGTAACTTACATAATTGTGCTTTTAGACCAATAAAGTAACAAACAATCACCCGTTTGTTGTAAAACCCTTTCGGTTCTTGAATGTACAATAATTGAATCTAGGTTAAATCGGTAGCGGATGTCATCTGGTTATTTAGGATTAATGTTCCCATAGATCCATATTACTGCGGTTAGTGTGTTAAACTTGATTGGCGGATGTCTAGGGTTTTACATTAATTAGGGAAATAGTTAGTTGCGGATGTCCTGACTATCGAAATTAGGGGAATTAGGAATTTTTGGCGGATGTCAATTTTCTATAGCAAATCTAGGAGAATTTAAATTAATAACTTTTTAGGAAAGATTGAAGACCATAATTGCTATGAATCTTGATTCTAATTTGTGGAACTAGAGATTTAGGTGTTATTTAGGTGTTAATTAATTATTAATTAATTGTTTTAGAAATTAGTTTAGTTAATTTATTTATTTAATTTAGTTGGATTAGTTAGTTAAATTAATATTTATTTTAAAACCCCCGGTTTTCTTTTTTTGTTGTTTTTACTTAAGAAAGACAACCACTCTCTGTGGGATCGACCCTTTGCCACTATTCTACAAAATAGTTGATTCAGGAATTTTTACTTTATTGACGTGTTCGGCGCGCGTCAAATTTTTGGCGTCATTGTCGGGGATTGGTATTTTTTTTCTTTGGTTTATTGTTATTTTTATTTTTATTTTTATTTTTCTTATTTTGCTTATCTAGTTCCTTGCTCTTAACATGTATCCAAGCAATATCTCGAGTTCCACTGACCAGAAACTTGACCGAATAATCTCCATGATGGAACATCTCCTCTCCTCTGGTGAGGTGCAAGTCAACCTGCGATTGACTTATCATACGCCCATAATTATGATCAATACGAAGACTCACATTATCATAATGTGAATGGGGTAGGTATGTCACATAATAGATATCAATATTTTAACATGAATTATTTTGTGCAACAGGTCGAGGTTTGCGAAATTTGTGGAGACTATTCTCATTCCGTACACAAATGCCCATATTATCCACAGTATGAGAATTATCACTATTCTAACTATGCATCGCCACAACCCGACTTCTATGGATTCATGTCACACCCACAGGTTCCTCTACATGAAGGAAATCAACAGTTTCATCAAAGCCTCTCCTTGGAAGATATGGTGATGCAAATGATATATCAAATGAGAGAAAGTGTGCAAGACTTTCGACGAGCTTGTCATAACATTTGACAACTTGATTTTAGTTGTCCAGGCTCGAAGGACTTGGTAACTGACTTGGATCAATATATTTCTAATCGTCAAAGAAAAATTGATGAAGCAGAGTTGTGTAGTACACAACAAACTTTTAACCTAGAGGAGGATGTGAGCGTTGATACGTTGATGAATCTTGAGGTGAAAGAGGATACACAGATGGAAGACTATTTGATAGAAACATCCGAAGAATGTGAAGTCTTTCAAATTGAGCCAGAGATTGTCATTGCACTAAATAAGGGAGAAGATGAGATGAACATTGATGTCAATTCAGACAAGTGGAGATGCCGCAAATAGAGAGCTAGGAAGACCAACCTCTGGTGTTGGTACAACCGCCAACCCTCCCATGCACATTTGGTACACCTTATAAGGGGGTAGAAGTAAGGGAGCGTTTGCAGATCTTCTACACTGCCGACACCTTTATGTTGGACGATCCTGATACGATAAATTCTTTCGTGTTGGAAGTCCCAAATGAGCTCCTAAATCTAAAAGAGGGTGTGCATGCTTCATTGCCCAATTAAGTAGATGCATCATTCGTTGTTGACATCTCTAAAGGAGGGGGCATTACGTGACCAATCATGCTAAGTCTAGCCAAAGACTTGAAAGAAAGGCGGCTCATTGGGAGGCAGCCCAACTTTATTTTTATTTTATTTTATTTTATTTATTTCTTGCATTTATTTTAGTTTTAGTTTAGTTATAATTTTTTATTTATTATTTTTAATAACACTCTAATTTGGTTTCTTTATTTTTACAGGTGATGGAGGGTTGGAACGCTAAGTTTTGTAGGTTTGACTTTGGATTACATTTTTAACATAATTTGAGCATTATTGTTTTAAGGAATTAACATGTTTATAGGATTTTAGGTGTTTTGAGAGTTGGTTGGGACATACCCAACTTAAGTCGCTGCATTAGTAGCAGGTTTTTTAGTAGACCCAAACCCTTAATTTCATTCCATCATCTTGTTGATTTCACCCTTAGTTGAAAGACTTCGGGCTCGCAAGACTTGATTGGAATCTTTTTAGTTAACTCCTATGTTTACTAGTTCTTGCTCTTCTTATGATTGTTATTTTATAGCATCCTTTGTCACCCACACAAGAGAGATTTAGTGCATTCACTAGTTTTTAGAAACTTTATTTTATGCATAACTTTGTATCATTTCTTTCATCTTATTTTTATCATATTCTTTCACCATCTTGTTTGTTTTATATGTTTAGATGCCTTGACTTGTTTTAAACCTTGAGGACAAGGTTTGGAATAAGTTTGGGGGTGCTTTAGGGATTGTGGATTGATTTGGGTATTTTGCGAAAGACCGTAGGTGAGATCGTTTAATTTTTTTTATGCGGTTATATGCGGATATTGGATGGTAATGGTAGTGTTTTATATCATTTCTTCCATTTCTTTCATTTCTTTTCTATTCATATTCCTTTCTCATTTCATTAGGAATTGATACACTTTCATGTATATATTTAGTATGTTTTATTTATTTTAGAGTCACCTGAAACTTTGTTCATGCCTTTGGTTGTTGATGAGTAAATTACAGTTGCCTTTTTAACTTGAAACTTAGAGAAAATCAGGATAAACATTTAATCAAGTTCATAGATCGGCATTTTTATGATTTCATGATTAGAGACTTAGAAGATGGTTGGACTTAGTGCTAGATAACGAAAATGAGTAAACGGTCAAATTTATGCAAGTTATATTATTTTAACCCACATTGGGGGATTTGCTTGATTATAATGAAAGTGAGAAGTACTAACAGGAGTTTTTCATAAAAAAAAATAGAGAGTCCCACAAGTTTCCAAAAGAAATGGAGCAGGGAAACTTGTGGTGGAAAAAAGTGAGAAAATCGGTCCATAGGAAATGGAGCAGGGACCGTATTAATTGAAAAAAAAAGAAAAGATTTGGAGAACAAAAAAAAATAAAATAAAAATGAACAAAATAAATAAAGGCGGAAGTTTTGAAACTCCTTAAATAAAAGATTTAGTTCGAGTGCTTTCACTATATTAAGTGAAATTTGAACTTATGTGCTTGAATGTATAAACCAATAAAACTTGTGATTAGTTGATAGCCTTTGTTTTCACCGAGTCTATGTTTTGAAAGTAAGATCTTAATTGTGTTTGACTTGCGAGACTTGACATATCATAACTCTGAAATTTTCTGAGTTACTTGTTAATTTGGTGACTATGCAAACCAAAGGAACTCCATGAATTTGGGTCGGTATAGGATTAGTAAAGTCAGTGCATTATTATATTAGAAGTCTAGTTTAGTTTAGTTTGTCATTTACACCTTTGCTCGGGACGTGCAAAGTCTTAAGTTTAGGGGTATTTGATAAGTCAGTATTTATATGTTTTTAGTAATCTATTTTAGTATATTTAATTATTAAAAGTATTTAAAATATATATTTAATTATATTCTTTGGTTATTTTTAGGTGAAACGGAGTGCGCGGTTGAGTTTGTGGCGGAAAAATACTCATAATGGTGTATTTACTTAGGGGTGATCGGATGTCGGATAGTTTACCTCGAAATACGCGTTGCGTGGTAGGTCGAATAGCCGACAGTATGTTTCAACCAATTAGAAGATGACACGTAAGTGGTTCGTAACACCGTGGGTGCCAAGTGTCACGCGCCTGTTGGTTCACAGCGTCAACACAAGCCAACGCCACCAATCACGCGTTGCCACGTCAACAAGGAAGACCACATCATACACAACACCGCCTTATTTGCTTCTCGCGTTTCAGATACCGTCGATATGCCTCGAGATCCGGGCTAACACAGACTCCCAAATTTTCTCTAGTGTTCGTGCAATTTTTCTCTGCCAGCGCAGGTACACGTGGCGCTATCTTATTGGTCCAACGCGTCAAACTAGCGTGGTTCGGCCAATCACACGAAGCCACGTGTCGCTAAGTCACTACACACACAACGAACGCACTAGGAGTTCGGCGAATCGCGAGGCGACAAATCAGCGACACGGCAGCGGCGGTCCAATCGGTTTTTGACACGTCAGCACGGCAGAAAAAACCAGTGAATCACGCTGTGCCACATGGCAGAGTCCGATTTTTTATGTAAAAACACCCCTAAGTTGCTCCTCGGCGCACGAGTCACCTCTCTAAGCCCTAAAATTAGTATCCGAGTCCAATTTGGAGTACTTTTATATATTAGGAAGCTAGGTATTATTAGAAGAACAATTAATTAGTATTTTTTAGAGATCAATTATTATTTTTAGTATAGATTTTTGAAGATGATGTACGGGTAATCAATTTCTTGCTTAAGTCAAAGGGGAAGCAAATCGGAGTTATGGATTCATAGCATATTATGTGAGATCTTTTTATTTTATTATTTAATTAATTTAATTTCTCATATTTCATTGTTGTTGATTTAATGATTATGATTTAGATCCATGGTATGTATGAGGCCAATGCATGCTTTTAGGTGGACAATCTATTGTTATTTGGAATATTAGTATCCGTGTAATTGTGCTTTTAGACCAATAAAGTAACAAACATTCACCCGTTTGTTGTAAAACCCTTTCGGTTCTTGAATGTACAACAATTGAATCTAGGTTAAATCGGTAGCGGATGTAATCTGGTTATTTAGGATTAGTGTTCCCATATATCCATATTATTGCGGTTAGTCTGTTAAACCTGATTGGCGGATGTATAGGGTTATACATTAATTAGGGAAATAGTTTGTGGCGGATGTCCTGACTATCGAAATTAGGGGAATTAGGAATTTCTGGCGGATGTCGATTTTCTATAACTAATCTAGGCGAATTTAAATTAATAACTTTTTGGGAAAGATTGAAGACCATGATTACTATTGAATCTTGATTCTGATTTGTGGAACTGGAGATTTAGGTGTTATTTAGGTGTTAATTAATTATTAATTAATTATTTTAGAAATTAGTTTAGTTAATTTATTTATTTATTTAATTTAGTCGGATTAGTTAGTTAAATTAATATTTATTTAAAAACCCCCGATTTTCTTTTTTTATTGTTTTAACCTAAGAAAGACAACCAGTATCTGTGCGATCGACCCTTTGCCACTATTCTACAAAATAGTTGGTTTATGAAACTTTACTTTATTGACGTGTTTGGCGCGCGTTATCTACTTAATTTCCTTTTTGAAGCAACATGTCTATTATCTTAGACTTATCATCCTGTCTTTCCACAACTTCAAAATCTATAACAAATGAAGCGGTTTCCTGATTGACAGTACCACCCCTTGAAATCTAAGAATGACCTAGCACAAGATTGGCATCAAACTTAAACTTCTCTTTTTCATTTTCAATCTTTTCTAACCTTAAATTAATCTCTTTGACTCTATGAGCCATTTCAAAACGAAAAGCAAGTGGGTTAAAGTAAATAAGTCTCGCACCCTCCCTTTTATGAGGTTTTTGGTCTCTAATTGTTGTCCAATACTTTCATAAACGATCTCATCCAACAAGTCGTCAGCTTCATAACCCACCTCCTTAAGATCTCTAAGCCAAAGCCTTACTCCCACATCATCCACTTGATTCTTCTCAGCATCCTGAAATACTATTTCAATCTTCTTAACCACCTTCTCAAGTTTTTTCACCTCTTCTCCACACCCTTCATTAAAAAATCTCATCAATGGATTTGGAGAGGAGCTTGTTCAAGATCTCGCCTACACCATTCATAAGATTACCTTAAACCATTATGATAAATGAAAACAAAACTTAATTCAGAGATTGCAAAGAAGAATTGATTTATCACTTATCGATCAATTAATAGGGGTAAAGTCTTGATGGGAATGATGCGGCCTGTAAGGTTGTAGGAATTAGAACAGTTAGAATCAAAATGCATGAAGAAATTTTGGGAACATTGCTAGATGTCAGTCATGTTCCTAATCTAAGAAAGAATAAGATTTCCTTGGGTTCACTTGACTCTGTTGGTTGTAGTATGAAGATACAAAATGGTGTGATGAAAATATCAAGAGGTGCTCTGCATAGGATCAATTGGTTGATAGCGAATGCCAAGTACACATTGGGTAACAGTCTGAATTTAATTTTTCGTCATTAATTACGTGATAGCAAACGTGGCTGACAGCTCAAACGCTCGTGGGACCTGCAGCTAGGCTAGTGCGTGTGTGGAACTAGGTAAATAGTTATTTTGTGTACTAAATCATTTCATTTGCGATGTTTATGTTGAGATAGAGTAAACGACATCGAAATGTGTGTATTTATATTATATTTGACATGCGAGACTGTGTGAGAAGTATTCGCCTCAATAAGTGTGTCCATATGAATACCGGGTAGCCTAAAAGACTAAATACTAGGTCGGGGAAAATAATATACACATGAAATGAATAAAATTGGTTAAATAATAATATGTAATGCATATTCGGAGGTTAAGGACATGGTATTATGCTTATGTCGCATTTCGGGATGCGAAACTGTGCGTCGAAACACACGAAAGATGACTTTTTGGGTTGAGAACAAGGTCAAGTGTGCCATTGGAGTCACGTTTGGAGTCACTAGAACTTGAAAAATGGGTCAAATGGAGGCCATTTGATTGCCTTGAGATGCACAAGTGAGGAGGGATGCCATTTGACTATTAAAAAATCACAAAAACTTATCTTCACCACCTTTTCTCTCTCATTGACACAAAAATCTAAAAATTGGAGATAAGAAGTAAGGTCAGCTCTACAATCACTTCAACTTTCATGTTCTTTTGGTATGAATTTTTGGGGTGTTTGTGCGAATTATAAGTGGAGTGATATGTGGTCTTTTTAGGGCTATTTTGATGAATTATCATGATGTTGAATGTTGTGGATGGTGGTGTTGAAGTTGTGGAGTTTTGGTTTCACCGAATTTTATCGGGGTTTCGCCAAGTTTTATCGGGGTTTAAGTTTGATTTGGCCAATTTGGGGCCCCAATACCCTTTGATACTCTAATGTGAATTTAGGAAATTCCAAAGTTTGGGAAATTGATAAATTAATAAATATTAGGTACTTGAATTTGATCGAAGGTATTGGGGCACACATTTGGAGGCATGGAGATTTGTTTTTATATTTATGGAGCGCGGTTTGAGGTGTGTAGTATCCCAACTAAAATTTCTTAAGCATTACTTTATTTTGCTTTTGAATTCATTTTATGTCTTTCATTCTTCTATTCTTAGTGTGTTATAATGGACGGACGTTGAGGCTCTCCCTCCGTGCCATTTTTGTGTGTACGTCCACTAGGCCATAGTACATGTGCCATCTCGGTGAATAGGTCAACCCGAGAGTCATGTCAAGCACGTGTGGGTGCGTCGTAAGTTCCACGCCGACCACCTAGCGAATCCAGATACTTGCCTTGCTTGAGTGCTACTCACCGGCAGTAGTCAGTTGGGAGTCCAAAGTATGGCGCTATTCTGACCTTAGGCTCTAGGAACAGACACTTTGAGCTTTCACTATTACATATGCATGCAATGAGCACAGTTTCCTGTTCTTATTTCTGCATGTTTAATCAATAAATTTTTTTAAAATTCTAGTATTTAATTTTTGTATTGCTCACTTAATTTCCTTAGGAATACTCATTCTAGACTCGTCATATATTTTTTTGTGATTGTTTGAGTACAGATCCTAGTATTAGTTAAGGCAAATGCAAACTTCCAGAATATTTGTGATTCAGAGACATATAGTCAGGCTTGTACATTTGTATATACATATTTCGTTTTATTTTGGGATTTGGGATTGTGAGATACCTCAACACTCCATATTTTTGATATTTTGATACATTGAGGTACATTATTGGTTTATGATGAATATGGGTTTTCCACACTAGGTATCAAAGTTAAATGCATGACTATAATGTTTTATATATTAATTGTCATGATAAATACTTCCGATGTGGTTACTTATAGTTTAAAATGATATGATAAACATATGATTTGAGTTCATTAACAATTAAAACAGTAAATTTTTATTTATTGAAGTTAATAATGATTAAATGGTGGATGAGATGGCATATGGGACATGGCTGACACTGATAGGCCAGGTTGTGGGTCCACGTTAGCCTCGTGGCAATCCGTTCAGAAAATGGGCCGCTACACATTGAAAAAAAATACTATCATGGGTACTATTACGGTATCATCTTTAAAGACAGAGATAGACATCCCTAGGTTATGGCATATGAGATTAGGTCACATGAGCGAGAAGGGATTGACAGTACTAAACAAGCAAGGCTTGTTGGTTGGGGAGAAGACATGTAAGTTTGATTACTGTGAGCATTGTGTGTTTAAGAAACAATGTAGACTTAAGTTTAGTACTGCAACGCATAAGACAAATAGTATTTTGGATTACATCTATTCAAACCTTTGGTGTCCTTTCTAACTCATTCTCTAGGGGTGGTAGATATATATTGACTTTCTAGATGACTTTTCAATGAAAGTTTGGATATTCATCTTGAAAAAGAAAGATGAAGTGTTTGACAAATTCAAACAGTAAAAACCTTAATAGAGAGATTGGCAGGAAAGTCAAGGAGCTGAGAACTGATAATAGCCTTGAATATTGCAGAGGAGAGTTAATTGGTTATGTAGTGATGAAGGGATTGTAAGACACCGCATAGTCTGATATACTCATTAGCATAATGGACTTGCAGAACGAATGAATATAATATTGATGGAGAGAACACGGTGCATGCTTTCGAATGCTAGATTACCGAAAGTGTTTTAGGCTAAAGCTGTTACCACAACTTGTTAGTTGGTGAATTGGTCACCATCTACAGTGATTGAGTGTAAGAATCATGAAGAGGTGTAAGAATCATGAAGAGGTGTGGATAGAATCCCTAGAAAATTATCAAAATTCGAGAGTGTTTGCTTGTCCCACATATGCTCATTTGAATGAAGTGTGTCTTCATAAGTTAAGATCATGGATTGAAAGGGTACAAGTTATTATGTCTCAACACAAAGAAGATTCTAATAAGGAGGGATATTATTTTCCACGAGGCATCACTGTTAAGTCTTAAAAACGTGCAGAGTGCGCGAGAGGAAGGTCAGAGAACCGAGGAACAGGTGGAGTTTGAAGCTGATAATAGGAGAAACATGAAAAAAAACTGTTTTTAAGCAGCTGAAAGATGGTTGAGCACAAGAAACTAGTTATATAGCAAAGACACTTGTTGATGATCAACCATATAGTATTCTCAGGGATCAATCACTTAGGGAGATAAAGCCTTTAGAAAGATACGGTCATGCAGATTTTATTACATTAGCACTTAGTGTCACTAATGCATATATGTAGAGTGAAGTTCCTGTAAGCAAGTTCAGGGATTGCCTGGACTTAAGTAGAGTTCAAAGATACTGAATGCCCTTAGGAGGCATTTGCAGAGTGAGGTTTTGATGAAGGTTAGGGAATTCAAGCCAAAGTGAAAATTTGTTGATATTTGCTTGAAATCCTAACACAACATTTTTTTGGTCTCCTAGTACAACTCTGATAGGTTTTCTTTTCCTAGTATAACTCTGATACCCTAGTGCATATATGTAGCAGCCCCAAATTCCAGGCCACTTCGAGATCTCTCCACGTCGCATCCCTTGTCACCAAGTCATGGCACGTCATGGTCTGCTTATCCATGACGCTTCGTGACCTAACTTGTTGCCTACACTCTTCTAGCTAACCCTAGTTATGCTACATAACCTTTACAGAAGTATTAATAATTTAGTTAGCCGGTTACACAATTTATCAGGTTATATGATAATTTTAAAACGGAAGTCTTTTAACGAGTAACTTATGCAATATTTAATAATCTTAAGTAGTGAAAAACCCTGCCGGCGGTGAGTGATGCAATCGTTGCAGTCAATGTGCGCATCATCTCCTTCAATAGCTCAAACAACCTAGCATGAGTTGCTAGTCGCGCGGCTACTGTCGAATCCGAGCCTTCATCTTTAGTCTGGTCACTAGTTTGACCAACATCTGTAGTCGGTGGATTCGGCTGGCCATCCATCGTGATCTGCATCGAAAAACATGTGTCGGATCACCTTCCGAATACGTATATATAATATACAATCCAAAAACATAGCACGTATATAACCCTATCAATGCCCATCTCAAGTTGCTTACCAACTAAGGTTCTAAGTCAAGATCATCGGTTTCCACATCTAATGTTCATTTGTTTAAATTTTATTCAATTCCATTAAACTTATCCTGAGGCTTCCTCGAGACCTCGCTCTGATACCATACTGCAATGACCCCAAATTCCAAGATGCCTTAAGATATTTCCACATCGCATCCCACGTCACCAAGCCGTCCCACGTCACGGCTCGCTTATCCTTGACGCCTCGTGACCTAACTTGTTGCTTACACGGTTCTAACAAACCCTAATTATGCTAACTAACCATTACAAGAGTATTAATAATTTAGTTAGCCAGTTACTAAATTTATCAGGTTATATGATAATTTAATAGAGGAAGTCTTTTAATGAGTAACTTATGCAGTATTTAACAATTTTAATTAGTGAGAAACCCCTCAAAAAATACCATGTATATATCAAGGGAAAATAAGTATAACAAAAGTTCCATATACATGTAATTAGCGTTCTTTAGTCCCCAAAACCCAACAAAAGTAAAATAAATACATATTATAGTCATACACAAACTAGCTTTACAATCTTTGAGGTAGTCGCCCAGTACCTCCTTGCCCTTGCCCTTGCTCGTCGAAGGACCTGCACTCAGTCACCCAACAAATAGAGGGACGAGTCCAGTGAGTGAGATCCCAAGAGAAGTCCACACAATATTAATGAAATAAAACTAATAAACTACGAGACATGAAAATATAACTCATGGCAACAATGCGTTATATTCCCATGAACGTAGGCAAAATACGACGAACAAAAGCAATAACGTGAAGTAAATAAGCAGCATGTGCCAATTAAATAAGCTTGGAAATAAAGCAATAATCAAAAAATATTCATCTAATCACGAGAAAACCCTGACCTACATCAGCCAGTAATCGATAAATCAAATAAGATCCACATATATACTTACAGGCTTAAGGTGACTAAACCACAACTTCAGTTACTGGATGAACCCCTCCAGACATTATTTTAAGCTAAGGGAACACCCTAAATCCCTCCCGACAGTCATAGATATATTCAACTGCTATTGACACAAGCACATAAGTAACTCGCGCAAGCAATTTAGCCACAACCAATATATATGCAAACTGAATAGGAGTGAAAACATGTGCGCCCACCAGTAGCCACTCATGAAATGTGATATCTATAAAACTAAAATCATGAATTCCATGAAGCATCCTCATTGGGTTTACGTACCTCAATCCGCGCTCAAACTTCTCCGGACTCTTGTATCTGACCCTACAAGCTCCTCGACATTGAGCTATGGTCCCCTAAATCCCTGAAGTCAATTAAGTATGTTTATTTTGTATTCAAATTGGTTCAATAGCATTTAAGTCGATCTTCCTAAATTAGCCCCTAAAGACTTAATTAAGTCTCAATTTTAGTCCTACATTTTAACACACTTTTAGTTTGCAAAATTCTGATTTAAAATGAAAGATATATCATGATTTTACTAAACATAGGTCTAATTGGAATCCAATCCGACCAACGGACTTAAAAAATCTATTTCTCCCAATCTATAGTTTCCAAAAATGCGATTTTTTGTTATAAGGCAGCAAACATACCCAAATACAACATACTAAAAGATTTGAATCAAAATACCTTCAGTTATGCAAAGTTTAGTTTCAAAACTTTCCTTTTGAATTCCGGTACCTAATTGTAGAGCATGTTTGGACATAAAAACATTTGAATCAAAATACCTTCAGTTAAGCAAAGTTTTTTCTCTTTAAATAAGCTTTCAAATGCCACTGGTTTGGATTAAGTTGGATCTAAAATGAGCAAGCTATGACCAAATTACCCAGGTTGATTCCTAATACAACATGCGGAATTCTAATTTTTGGTGTTACAACTTCAAAAATTCATATCTTTATGATTTGAAAAACGAATTAAGAACTACAATACAGTTTGATTATCATATTGAAATAAGGAATCCAAATATATAATCCAATTGAAAATATTCAATCATCTACCCCTTGAAATAAGCATAAAACTGGAACTTAATTCAAGTTCCACTAGAAAGATGTGTACCTAGTTGATGTAACGCGCTAGCTTGAGAATTTCTCACAACTCCCATAGATTCCTTTAACACCTTAATGATTCACTCCTCTTTAGCTATTCCTTCTTCTTCTCCAACAAAATGAATGAATGATTTGGTTTGCATGTTGTTTGATCACTAATGTCATATATTGAGATGATGTTCTATCCTAGCCCTTGATCTTTATGGATTTATGTATCCCGATGACTACCTAATGGTCCACCTCTTGCCATGTATCCCACTAACTCCCACTAACTCATCCTCAAGTAACACCATTTCATTACTCACCTAGTTCCTAGATGTGTCAAGATGTATCTCTAGACCAATCCTATGCTTTCCATTTAATTTACTCAACTATAGGCCTTGATTTATTGCGTTTATTCACCTTAGCATAGGCCAAGCATAAAGCCTATGACTAGTGTTTTTAGTGACCAACAATTATCAACTCGTGGTCCCACTAACTCTCAACTACCCGGCAATCAGTGCCCCGCATGTCGATACACATTTCAAGTTACGCTAACCTATTATTTTAATTGAATCAATCTTAGTCTATGATTACATTACCTATTTTAAATTGATTAACTAGTCATTCTAACATGAATTCGTAAAGTTTCCTAGTGTACCCATAGTTCGCCTACTCGACACCCACGTCAACATGCCTTTCGATGCGAACACCCATCACACAACCTCGCTCGATATCAACATACACACATGCAGTGCAACATAATAATAAATTTAAACACCACATTTACACAACCACCATTCCACAAATAACATATTTCATCGGTTCTTGTGTTCAAGTCAACCAAGTTGTTAATGCCAATCCAAGATTAAATAATTTAGGTCGTTAAAGTTCTTCCCAACTAGGAGATATTTCGTCCTTGAAATTTAAATATCGAGTAAAATCTTGTGCCACCATCCTATCCCCATGTGACGACTCCTCACACCTTGATAGTCCCTTCTACAGTCCCTTAAACACCCCACTACCACCCATAACAGGGAAATAGTGTTTCCCTGAGACATAGGCGCATGTTTCCTAGGTAGTCAAGATCAACTACTCTCCTCCAACATCTCCGCAACCTACTCTTAGTTCGATTTCCATGTTCAAGTTTCGCTAACCAAGATACCTAACACCCGTAACTGTAAACTTCTCCTATCATGTATCAGAACATGATAGTCCTAACCAACCATCACATACCATGACAATCACATGATATGCCATAACCTCCCTTTATTCACCATGACAATCCCATGTCATACCATGACTTATCCTTACTCACCATGACAATCTCATGTCATGCCACAACCTATGACAGTCTCATGCCATAAAACAATCATCTACTATTGTACCACTATGATCTACAATCATAATACCATTTTGCATGCATAAGATTTAACTAGAATTATTCATAACTTTAAAATCACGTACCCTGAACCCGCTGTTGGGACGTATCCCGGTTTGGCTCAGTCACCACCCACACCAGCTCTCGAGTCTACACCAGTGTCACCACTGCTAGAGTCGTCGATCTCTGCATACAGTCCGTCCTGATGTGACCCTCTTGTCCACATCGCCAACATGTGATCGTTCATCTCGGTCTTGCTCGTTGAATCCTTAACTACTGGCCCGACCATTTTGATCTCCATTCCCGACTTCCCTGGTCCTGAGTCTGTCTCTGCGGTGGCACTGGTAGTGCCGGTACAGCATACGCTCTAGCTACTTGATCATCATCTCTATGACCTCGACTGTACCCGCTGTCCTCTATGTCATCTCGATCTCTTGGTCTCTTCTGCCCAAAACTCTCTCCAATCTATCTCTTCGACTTAGTGGATGAACACATTTTTCGGCCCTATACATCAGATGTGTCTCATGGGTAGGCACTTTATTATACATCTCCTGCAGTGTCTATTGTCACGGCCCAAATCTCTAACCCCGTTTTAATTCCTTAATCAGGATCACCGACCCTTGACGTGGGACCTACACTGTGATACGTACACCGACCGAGGCGCGTGGCCGAGGTTTATGATATTTTTGTATTGATGTATTCCTAGTGTTATGTATTGTGTAGACTTACTAAGTCATTTTGTACGGTTGTAGGCGTCGAGACGAGAGTGGGGGACACGCCTCGAGTAGCGTGCGAGCCGGGGGAACCGGGTAGTTAGCATTTTGGTAAGTCTTATTTAATACTAATATGAAATAAGGAATTACTTATAAGTCTATATAGTCAAGTAAATAATATGGGATATATATTGGGTGACTTACGACGCGACGATACGCGGATATCACGTTTCGGACGCGAAACCGAGCGTCGAAACGCCCGAAAACGCAGGCGAGTGTCTTAATGGTGTCACCATTAGGTGTCAATACACAACAACACACACCTGTCCAAAAATACATACACTTGTTCAATTTTCCAGCAAGTGTCATCACCCCAACCTACCCACTTATATCATACACACACTCACGCACACACTGTACACACACACAGAGAACCGGGATGCCGAGAGCAAGTAAGAAGAAGATGAAAGGAGGATGAGAAGAAATGATGTTCCGGGAAAGAGAGTGAAGAGATCACAATTGAGGTGAGTTGATTGAGTTGTTGTTGTTGATTTCGCGTTGTTATTGTTGTCGGTTGTATCATCGTTGAAGTAGTTCGAGGTGACGAACTCGAACGAACTACCATGGCAGTTCGTCCGAGCTCGAGGAAGGCAGAGGAGTAGTCTCCCCTGCATGCAAAACTCCACTTGGGTTGGGGATGGAAGCCCAACCCCAGCGAATAAGATATGAAAAAAAAAGAAACAGAGCATCGGCTCTATTTTGGCGAAGAAGAAGAAGATCCGGGTCGGGCCGATCCGGGCCGGACCCTGACCCGGCTGGAATGGGTCATACCGTCCTTGATCTAGCTGGACCAGGTCGGGTCGACCTGGATCCGGCAGGAACGGGTCATACCGACCCGGATCCGGCTAGACCAGGTCAGGTCGACCCGGATCCACAAAAAAAAAAAAATAATAAATAAAATAAAATAAATATATATTTAATTAGTTAAATAAATTAAACTGATTTTTAATATATAAATTCCAAAAAATAATGAAAAATATGGAAAAAATTAATGAAAATGCAAGAAAAAGAGGGAAAAATATATTTGTGACCCAAATCAATAGAAGTTCAAGATTTCCATAAAAAGTGAAGAATTTGAAAGTCGATCGAGACGTTATATGGGGTTTTACCTCGAAAAATGTGAAATGGGCCGAATGGCCGAAAATAAATAAGAAATGTGAAATTTGTCTCGACTTCGATTTGGCCTTGTGAGACATTATTGAATGTTAGGGAATTACAAGGGAACGCAGGCGTTTGGGCACTCACTTCGATTCATCGAGGAATCGGCTAGCCTAGGATAAGCGTGTGACTGTAAGTATGACTGTGAGAATTTCATATTTCATTTCATTCTCTTATTGTTTTATTGGTCTATTGGTAGACATTACTACTTGTCATCTCACATCATGTTGTTCTTGTATCTATTCATGGATGAATATTGTGACATGATGCCTTGTGAATTATTTCATTGCCTCTAATTCCTACATTTGATGTCGTTCTTGAATACAATTGATGAAAAGCATGCTAATGGACTACTTTGAATTTAAATAGACTTGTATTCGATTTCCTTTGGGGCTTCGCAGCCATAACCTTTCTTGGAGTTCTAGAATTTTGAAATTATTTACTTTTGAAATGAAAGTAGGGATTATCTAGTGTCAATTGCACGAGAGATTCCCGGTTCACGGGAATATAGGTCTACCAGGGTTTCGGCACTCACCACTACACTTGCGTGACACACGAGGTATGGGACTCGGGGTGGTCGGCAAGTAAGAGATTGATGATGTAAAGCGTAGAGCGCAGCTTTGCTATTCATGTGAAATATGTTGAGCGCAGCTCCATATCATAGTGGGAAAAGGTAGGTGATAGGTCTCATCGTCGACCGGACGTAGATCATCTCGACTTAGCCTGTGTCTGTCTCTACATCTTTAACTGTGGTATTTACTTACATTACTTGTTTCAGTAATTTATTTTGTTCCTTTATGCTTTTAAATACCATATGTTTATTTGGAAATGTGACAAGACACTACAAAAAAACAGCAAATCAGAAACGGAATTTTCCGTTTCGATTTCTGAAATTCCGTCTCTCGATTGGAATCGAAACGAACGAGAGATTTAACGCGTTCGTCTCTCGAAAACGTCGTCGTCGATACGATCGAAACGGAAAACGGATTCCGTTTCGATTAGAGACGAATAGATTTTAAAATATCCGTTTCGATTAGAGACGGATTTAGAGACGGAAATTAGAAACGAACAGAGACGAACGAAAATGGAATTTATTTCGAAATGGTACTTTTGTAATTGCATTCCGTCTCTGATTCTGTTGCTTGATTAGCAACGGAATCAGAGACGGAATTAATAAATTTATGAATTCCGTCTCTGATTCCGTTTCTAATCAGCAACGGAATCAGAGACGGAATCAGAGACGGAATGCAAATAGTCCGTCTCTGATTCCGTCTCTAATTAGAAACGGAATCAGAGACGGATTATTCCGTTTCTGATTCCGTCTCTGATTCCGTTGCTAATTAGCGACGGAATCAGAGACGGAATTCTTATTTCCGTCTCTGATCCGTTTGTGATTGATAGAAATATTTCTGGAAAATTAGAGACGGAATAGCAACGGAAAATTTGAATTCCGTTGCTAATCCGTCTCTAATTTTCTGTTTTGTTTAAATATGGCACAGATACATAATCCAATTGATTCTCCAACCTAAAAAATCAAAATACAACCCGATATGACATACTCCATCGCCTGCACCCCCTCCAACAACTCCTTGGGGTGCTAACATCCCACAAAGAAGCCAAATTGCGCATCCATACATCGACAATATATATCAACAAAAATTCAAAAGAGAAAGAAAAAATGTGAAACTCAAAATTAGCCAAAAAATTTATATATCCACGGAAAATTGTCATGTATTACAAAAGCTCCAAAATTTGGAAGTATACACAAAAACCACCAATCCTATCGTTCAACAAGCAAAAAAAAAAGAACACTCACAAAAGGTCCAAAATTTGGAAGTATACACAAAAAGGACTTCATCTAATAACTAAAACGCAGCTTTGAAGCATTTCGAATCTCCATCTCGAGGGCAACAACCAAAGGAGTATGCACTGAAAGAAGTAGGCAAAGGAGAGATTATTGAACTAAGGATGTACATTGGAAGCGAATGAGAAAAATGGTGGATTTGAAGAAACATAGAAATTACTAATAATCATACATAACAAGTCGGCTCCGAACCTAATTTATAATTTCTTTACGATTGAGTTTGCTTTGGTCTTTTGTCAATTATGCACATATGTAGGTAGAAAGGAGTACTAGAGGTAATAAGGAACATGAAAGAGGATAATGGTGAAGTGCAAGAATGCTAAAAGGAAAAAACTAAAAGTTCAAGACAAACTTCCATCAATGCAACATTCACATGCATCAAATTTGATCCTGAACTCAAATTTCATCCCATCTAAAAATGCTATGTGCTCCAAAACAAACCAGCCATGTGTTCCTACTTAAAAAAAAAAATTCCAGCTGACATTCAAGAAATGCAATGAAGAAAAGAAATAAACCATACAATGAGGAATAAGAAAGCTTCCAAAAAATACATGAACATCAAGCAAATGCGGTGAAGGACTGAAGTTTTATTGTTGTTGTGAGTTTGGGGGTCAATGTTGCTATTTTTCTACGCATAGGAGATGGCGAACAATGTATCTATAAGATGCACCTATCATGTAAGTTGAGTTGGATTATTTATCAAGCTTTGAAAGGCTTGCATTTCAACATGCATATGATAAGTAATGGTGAAGTGCAAGAATGGTAAAAGGGAAAAACTAAAAGGATGGCACAAACCTATCATGTAAGTATGATTGTAGAACTCATCCTCTCACCCCATCTAAAACTGTTGTGTGCTCCAAAGGTGACCAGCCATGTGTTCCTACTCAAAAAAAAAAAAAAACCAGCTGGGATTCAAGAAAAGCAATGAAGAAACGAGAAAAACCATACAATGTTGAATAAGAATGCTTCAAAAAAAAACATGAACATCAAGCAAATGCAGTGGACTGAAGTTTGGTGTCAATGTTGCTATTTTCCTACGCATAGGAGATGGCGAACAATGTTTCTATAAGATGGACCTATCTTGTAAGTTGAGTTGGATTATTTATCAAGCTTTGAAAGGCTTGGAAGTCAACATGCATATGTTAAGTAATGGTGAAGTGCAAGAATGCTAAGAATTTAAAACATAGTGTGAATAGAACAAGCAATGGTTAACTCATACAGTCAAACATAGACCATTTCCACAATGAGCAAATCTCTCTCCTTTTTGTGTTCAAATACCATGTTATTCATCTCTTTCCAAATCAACCATATAGATCTATAACTTAAAAACAATCTACTTGTCCCAATCCATTTGGAAACATATAATTTGGAAACATATAATTTTGCATTTATAAAAAGCTTCCATACATAAAGGAGCTAATAACAATGACCTCCTATTGTGTAACGACACTTGATTTTGGATATCATGGTTCTACCTAGAGAATTAACATATTGGCACTTCTATCTGTCTTGTGGTTAATGCTAGTGTTATTAGCCCCTCCATTTTTGTTAAAAGCTGTGAGAATATTGCTATTTATCTTATAAACGAGAATGAAAAAAAGTAGTAAGAACATACCGGGAATAACGTGACGTAATAATCTTGAGATGTTAGCATACCGTTCCATGCAAAAAGACAACCATTTCCAAGAAGCCAACATAGCACCATTGCAAAGATTCTTTCCCTTCAAAGATAGACTTGACTAAAAATGCAAATTGAAATAAACACAATAAGCATAAGAGTGTTTTTGGAATTAAAAGATTCGAGACAAAATGGGAAAAAAAAAACCACCTCATGGGGCACATTACGATAAATATAAGCTACGCACCTCAAGCTTAACAAAATCTCTGTTTTCATCAGGGCTTCACATCAATGCCTCACTTAGCTCTTGCATCAAGAAATGAAAACCCTGTTGAAGATAATTAAGAAACCTTCACCTCAGTTCTATACAAAACAAGGAAGATGACAATGTTTCCTAGAACTCAAAATCAGCTATACCCTGCGAGGATGGTTTTTAAAGATGCTATGTAAGTTTGTGGAATAAACACCGCCATGGAAATAGGTAAATGTTAAAACAAAATTTAATGTTCAACTGGCATTCCAGTTGCAAATCCCAATACACATGATAAATAGATAAGGCATTCACTATGATTGAATATGAGGCCCAAATTCATAAATTCAATATCTAAATCATCTAGGAATTGGGCTTCCATTAGATGATTGAATGAAAGCTCACAGATTACTCGCCATGGAAGCTAAATGAAAAATATACATCAGTTGTACTCCCAATTTAGAGAAACCAATTTCATCAAAACTCTAACAAAAGTTGAAAAAAGCAACCAACAGATTGTGATGGACTTCTTTTGCTCTTGTACTACATGAAGAGACTAAACAAAATCTAATGGATGATGGATAGATTCCTCACCTCAATCACTGGTTTTGCACATAATAGATTCAAAACGAATCGCATTACCTACGATATGAAAGCAAAATCCAATAAGCTAATTATATCCAAATCCTTCACATGTTCTAACTATAATAAACTAATATGTCTAGAACAAACTAACCCACGAGCAATATCTAAATCAAGTAACTTAAAAAGTCTACACGACAAACTATTGAAAGGAAGTGATTCAGTCGCTAAAATAGAATAGCCAAGAGAAGATTCACCTCGATAAGCACCAAAGCCACTGCCGCCTTAAGGTTACCTTCACCCCCACCAAGCTCACTTTCCCGTGCTTGGAGAAGAAGTTCTTGAACTCGTCTACTCAGTTTAACATGCGAATGAAACAACCAGATTAGAAGACCACACGCAGGAACCCAACATGCTTTTCATCAAGTGCCGATACAGATAGCTTGGCTATGCTTGCGATACATTGCTCCAGAGATGCATGCTTCAGCTTGAAGTCTTCTATGGTACAACTCTTCTCCTCCATAGCTTGAAGAAGTCTCACCTTTTCGTGATCAAAGTTCTTCTCTGCGATAATTTGCATCAAAATTAATGATTCTACCTCCCTCGTCAGAAATTCTTCCTCCAACAAATCATTCTCTTGCAAAAGATGGTCTATCCTCTTCCCTTTCCCTTCCATCGTTTGCAGCAAGTTCTTCTTTTCTTCCTCAAATTTACTTTCCAACTCCTTCCTAGCTCGAACAGCTTCAGTTTCAGTCCTCATCAGTTCCTCATCCAAAACAACTATCTGTTGCTTGAGATTCATCAGCTATTTTATCTTTCTCTTCTACAATGTGAAGAAGGCCTTCCATTTGCAAATCCCATTCAAATTCTCGAGCTCTCAGATTTGCTGAACATTCTTTGTGTATTTGCTCCAGACTTCGGAGCTTGTTACGCAACTTTTTCAGTGAAGAAGCAGATAAGAATTCCTGGATCTGAGATTCCAGGAATTCTTTAAGTGATTTCAGCAAGTCCTGATTCTCTTGCTCGAGGTGCCTTCTTCTTAATTTTGTTTCTTTGAAGTGCCTTTGAACTGATCTTTAAGTGATTTCAGCAACTGTGTAGCAACCACAACTGCATGGAATACTAGACACACATATTGAAGGTCACACCGATGCTCTAATTTAACAAGATATTCAAAGCTTGATCAAACATAAATCTAGCTAAGAATGCAATTTCACCAAAGAGCAAGAATCTCCGGATGTCATAGGCCATAAAAAAATCTACACATCGACCAATGAAAAATTCTAATGCAAGAATGAACAAAACCAAAATAGAGGAGTAACTCTTACAACTACAAACCTGTAAACACCGCTGCTCCACTAGGATGAATCGACTGGGAAAGAGGAGAGGGTGCACTCCTATCACGGCCACAAAGAGCATCTGGTTTTTGAAGCCGCTGAAATGCAGACATTGCATCGGCATGGGTGCTGATATCCTCAGGTAAATAAATCTCCTCAACATCTGTTCAACCCCAAGGTTCTTCAATCTCTCAAGTACCTTATAACCAGGAAAGCTAAAAACAAAACGGCATCAGACTGTGAAGACAATCAAGTGATAGGTGCATTGCTGCAAACAACAACATAGGAAACAATATGAACAGGTGAATCAGTAACCTTTTGTCCTACTTAAAAGCCTATGTAGGGAAATTAAACCAGAAACCAGCAGCTACTTAAAAGCCCATGTAGGAGTAAAGAACCAAGACATAAGAGCAATCTTCTCTTTACTAAATGTTCATTGTCTATCACTTGTTTATTGATTAAATGACATACCAAAGACTACTTGAATTATAATGTGCACTTATTTGAGCAATGAACATTTAGTAAGGTTATTACACACCAACCAAGCGGGTGGCCCAATGGTTTGGTATGTGGCATTGTTGGAAGAGGGTGAAAGTTTGAGTCCCACAGAGGCAAGAAAAGTTAGTTTCTTTCTTTTAAAATAAAAAGTAAGGTAATAGGTTGGTCCAAATTCTAGGCTCTCCAATATCTTGGAGTGTATCTATGTGCTCCTAGTTTTTGATAGAATGGAACCTAGTGGTTGTTAACTAGAGATTGCAAGTTTAATCGATAGTAGGTTGGCCCAAATTAGTACGGGTAAATTAGTACGGGTGGTTGGCACAAGATACCAAATCAACAGACGTCCTATAAGAAAAAAATTTAAGTTTCAATTACTTCTATTGTGCTTGTCTATTCTATTTTATTAGTTCTTCTTAGCATTCAAGAAATGTATCAAACTTTACTCATCTTCTCTCAATGATGTGAGAGACAGAGAATGCTATATTTATAGAAGATAACAATCAGTGATGTACCTCAGTGTACCGTCTCATTGAACTTAGAGTCTAGAACATTCACTCCAACTGATCCTAACTAACTCTCATTTACACAGTACAGGATACTCACAAAGACACTACATTGTACACTAACATTACACTATCTCCTGTCAATGACTCATGCTTACAGTTCTTAAGAATTCCACACATGAACTGAAACAAAATCAGGTTGAAACTTGATTTTGTTGTTGCCTCAAGAAAAAAAAAGAATGGCAAGGCATCATTCTGATCCTAGGCAAATTACCTAGGTGATGCCTATGCAACAAGAACAACATTTATAAGAGTCTTTAAACAATCAATATTATTCATTATAAGGTGCTATAAGACGAATCGCATAATTACAACTTCAAAGATGGGTGGGCTGCATGGATCAAACTCGACAACAACGAAATAGCTTGATTCGTTGTGCTTGATAGTGTTCTTTCAAAATCCTTAAAAATCTTTTTCTAGTCAATGCATCCAAGCTATCTTAGGACTAATCGTATACCACCTAATTTCTACAAATAATGCAACTAGTTTAAACTTTTCTTTTGAAAATTTAATGAAAAGACACTGCCTTCTCTAAGTAATGCACTTGGAACTCTAAGAAACCATGTATTGATTAGATAAAGAGAACAATCAGTGCCATCAATCATCACCTTCTTTTGGTCCTGTCTCTTCACCCACATGATTATCTATATATGCCATTTTTTCCCTCAAATCATCTACGGTATCTGACTATAATAAACTAATGTTTGAAACAAACTAAACCACCAGCAATATGTAAATCAAGTAACTTAAAAAGTCTACACGACAAACTATTGAAAGGAAGTGATTCAGTCGCTAAAATAGAATAGCCAAGAGAAGATTCACCTCGATAAACACCTAAGCCACTTTGCGCCAAAGCCTCCATAACCCCCACCAAGCTCACCGCCTCCACTATACCCACCAAGCCTACCTCCGAGACCTGGATATAAGGACCAAAATCACCACCACCAAAAAAAGAATGAGTTTAACATGCAAATGAAACAAATCGTCTACAACATGCTCATCGTCAAAAGCAATGAACCCAAACCCTCGAGAACGATAGGAAAAACTAAAACCCGCCTATCCGAAAACTGCAAAAAAAAAATAAGGAACTTCATCATCAGCACCTCCACTACATCAGGCTTCAACAAACCACCATCGTCCGCAGGTACATTCATTGTCCATTTATCCTTTGTATATCTTAGTTGGCTTGGACGCCTTGAGTTCATGCATAAGTTATCATGGATTTTATTTTTAATACATTATCCTCCCCAAAATAAATTTTTTAACCTCAGTTTAAGTAAAATATACTATAAGTACCGAATGTTTGCAGAATTAATCCATGGGAGAAGAAAACATGCTGGTTGTTGTGTGCAAATCTTATGTCGTTGCAGGTTCTCTCGAGTGCTATGATGAAGAAAGTGGTAGAATCGACAGGGAGCAACATCTTCATGCCATGACAAATGAATTTGGGAAATCGATAAAGGGTCGTTTTAGGTCATCTCATGTTGAGAACATGTAGGCTATTCTTCTTCTACGGACATGCCATAATAGAAGAAGAAGAGCCTACATGTGCGTAATACGATGACCGAAAAACGAGCCTTTATCGACTTCCCAAATTCATTTGCTATTGCATGAAGATGTCGC
Organism: Stephania yunnanensis; assembly: GCA_039657365.1. Lineage (NCBI taxonomy): Eukaryota > Viridiplantae > Streptophyta > Magnoliopsida > Ranunculales > Menispermaceae > Stephania > Stephania yunnanensis. The sequence goes on along the minus strand of CM077586.1, from coordinate 43,091,412 downwards.
TCCCTTTCGATTCTACCACTTTCTTCATCATAGCACTCGAGAGAACTCGACGACGCATAAGATTTGCACACAACAAACAAGATGTTTTCTTCTCCCATGGATTAATTCTCAAACATTCGTACTTATAATATATTTTACTTAAAAACAAAAAAAAAAATTGGGGGAGCAAAAGGGAAAAATATTAAAATCCACGATAAAATATGGAACATCGACCTAAAAATGCACAAAAAGAAGTGTGAATCATAAAGTAATTCGAAGAATTTCTAAAGTTGTCTACACTATAAAACGTTTAATCTAAGAATTTACACAAACAACAAGTGAAGTACCTATGTATCACCAACCTTGCTCATCTCTCGAAAGCCACGCTTACGTCTCACGCCCAACATTGTCCCCTTGTTGGGGTGGATCGACCGGATCTATTTGCGGGCACTTGCTTCTGGTCATGAGGTGGCGGTGGTGGTGGCGGTGGTGGTGGTTGTTGCTTTGAGCTAGGCCTATTTCGTCCATGTCCATCCCAAGACGCCGATGCATGAACTCCATAACCTTTCGTAGTTGATCCGCAACGACATCGAACTCGCCCGCGCACCACATCCGGCGTCTCGCGACGTGCTAGCGCCAGGAGCTCCGTATCTCCTCTTCTTTCTCCCTACGGACCCGAGTCCGTAGACACGTCCTTTGGAAGACTCACCCGCCACATTGAGCTACACCGCCTCATCATCCACCGATTGCTCCGTGTAGCCTGGGTCACCTCCTGACGTCTGCTCTGGAGCCTATCCTGCATATATGCACAACAAACAAAATACATGATATGGGGTAAGTGAAAGACTTAATAATATTTTACATATCATTTCTATACTTACATAGAACCGCTCGATCTAGTATCGATGAATGTCATCCTGTCGTGATTAACGGTGTGGAGATGCAAATACAAGTCATTCACAGTCGGTGGCGTCTCGGATGAATCAGCCTGCGTGCAGGACCAAGCATAGTGAACAAGTGTATAAATGTACAAAATATCCTAGATGTTACAAAAAACTTACCAATCTTTCTTGGGTAGTCACAAATGACACGGAACCACCACCGTGCTTCGAGGGTCCACCCAGGGGCCTTCGACCTCGGTGTTCCTATTCTCCGTCGCTTGCCTAGACCTAGCACTCGAAGTCCTCGCTCTCCCAAGATCTTGCAAGTATCTCCTCCATGCCTCATCTATAACATAAACTGGCTGCACCCGATTCTTCTTCAACTTGTGCATCAACGCGGTGTACCTTGTGCCTGCAAGCCTGTCGTACGCCGCTCGCACGAGATCCTCGGGAAGCACATCATCCCATCTAAAAAATATCTACAAATTGGCGATTGCTATTGTTAGCACTTATTTGAGAAAACAGTATAAATCATAAGGCATATGGTAGTCTTGTTTACCTTCCATTGGCGCCAGTATTGGTCTTTATGATGAGGCGGTACCGACTTCCAACAATACCCTTCAGGAATCATCCATCGTTTAAAAACTTTTGTCATCCTCCGTGCACAAAAGTATGAAGGATGCAACTCCCTGTGTTTCATGAACATGGATATCACCTTAACTACTTCTTCAATATTTGACATCCATATTGAAAATGACATATAAAAGTCAAACACAAACTTACGTATCATTGGCAATCAGCGTGATAGGGATCCCCGCACGCGAGGGGGCTCCATCCCTGTCCTCTGAGGTGGCCGCGGAGGGTCTGTCACCTCCAACCCTGCTCTTACGTCTTCTTGTCGGGATGCTGCCGGTGATGCTGTGGCTGGGGGTGCAGGCCTCGTGGGTAAAGGAGTCATTGATGTCGGAGAATGTGTGGGGAACTGTATATTAGGCATAGTCCTTGATGACGACGATGATGGTACAGACGACCCCGACGGTATGGAAGGGGAAGGTGACGCCGCGGCTGTATCGTGCTCGAGAGACCGAGAAGTCAGAATCGATAATGCAGGTATCGAACCACGACCTCGACCGCCACGACCTCTATGGACCCCTCCTGTGGCATGACCACGAGGGCCAGTTGGTATTTCGCCGCGAGATGTCGGTGCCGCATCTATTCCGCCTGGACGATGGCCTCCTAATGGCAAACCTCGACATCCCCTACGACCACGTCCGCCATGATACCTAACGATATTCACGAGTAAAACATCGAAAAGAAGGGCATACAAAAAGTAGAAATTCAGATCTAAATTATTGGACTTAATAACACAGATCCATGCAAATAAAAGTAACTACATTATTGGTCGTTGACATATCATATACATACTTTATTCGCTATCATCCGTTTCAAATTCACTCTCATGAGTAGAAGGTGAGGATTCTTCTTCTGATTCATCTCCACTATAAACTTCATCGCTTGGACCCGCTTCAACAATGAATCGAGTCCCGATCGGAACATCCAGTTGTTGATATCGGCGTCGCATCATCGACTACACACGTGGTGGGCATCCCATCTTGGAAAGCAATCTCTGCCGAGCTCTGGTCATTATCGTCTTTGCTAGTTTCCTCGTCAGCGAATTTTGGCTGACAGCAACAAACTGCTAGCCATTCATGTCGATCGTTCCGCATAGAAGGGTACGAAAGGTAGTAGACTTGAGTGGCTTGCATTGCTAGTACAAATGGCTCGTAGTTGTTATATCGTCGACTAGGACCAACAGAAAGATCAACGAGCGTCTCGTCAACTATAGAATTCCGAGCCTATTCGTCAAAATTAGAGATGCAATATGACACATTAGTTATGGGAGAAACATTTGAATCTATAACGTACAAAAGTAATGACCTTACATATGTTTGAAACCAAATGGGGAAGTTGTGCTCTAGACTACTATCAACTTGCGACTCCCCCATTGCTTGAGCGATTTCTTCGACGAATATCCTAGAATAACCGAACGTGTAAGTCGGATGTCTTACTAAAATATGAACAATGAATGTACTGCATTATTGAAAGAAAGTGATGGACATACTGAATGTAAGGAGCGATCTCTGGACAATTGAGCAGTATGTACGAATGAGCGGCATTATACTCCTGCTCTGTTAAGTACCGCTCCTTCGACTTGCCCATGGGTCGACCAGGGATAAGTGAAAATTGAGAAATTGCCAACGAAGTTCGGTGTGGGCCCGAGACCGCCATCGTCGTTACGTGGCACTTTGTCATGCAACGTAAAGACGTGATCTTCGAAGTAGTAAGAACAAAAGGATGTGACCTCTTCGACCAAATAAGCATTACACATGGAGCCCTCAACCTTCGCTTTGTTTCGCACATTGTTCTTCAAATGTTTAAGGTACCTATATGAATGTTATAGGAAATGTTGATATAAAACCTATTGAATGGGAAAATAATATCAAGGGCTCAAGATAGTACCTCTCAAATGGATACATCCATCAAAATTGAACGGGACCGAGCCAGACGGGCCTCGTAGGCCAAGTGGATTGGTAGGTGTTCCATAGAGTCAAATAAGCTTGGAGGAAAAATTTTTCCAACTTGCAAATGATTTTTGGTATTTCGAGACTCTAAGACCTCCATATCTTGAATACTGACACATTTCGCATAGGGACCTAGGAAAAATAGGCTTAATTCGCTAATTGCAACCCAAACCGGGTTTGGGAGAAGTTCTCTGAATGCAATTGGTATCAACCGTTGCATGAATATATGACAATCATGGCTCTTCATGCCGAACATTCGCAGTTTCTTTGGATCTACACATCGCCCAAGATTCGATGCGTAACCATCAGGAAAACGCAATTTTTCAACCCACTCGCACAATTTTTGTCTTCTTGATGTATCAAGAGCATAGCACCCTGGGACTTAAGTATTTGTCGCCGAATCAATGTGTAGAGAAGGTCGGTGACAATATTCACGAATATCTTGCCTCGATTTTGCATTGTCCTTACTCTTGCCCGGTACACACATAATAGTGTTGAATATGTTGTCAAAAACATTTTTTTCGATGTGCATGACATCTAAGTTGTGGCGGATCAAGTTTGTCTTCCAATACGGCAAGTCCCGAATATGTTTTTCTTCCTCCATCCCGAATTCTTAGCTATCTGCCCATTCACATATTCGGCGCCGATTTCACCTTCATCAAGCCAAACGATTCAATTTCGCCAAAATTTCTTCACCAGACCGCAAAGCGGCGGATCATCATTTATGACCATTTTGCCTCTAATGAAATTTTTTTGTCTTTCCTTAATGGTGATGACTTCTCCAAGAAACGACGATGACAAATAACCACGATGTCTTACCACCATTTCGCAATTGAAATGCATTTGTATCCTCCATACAATATGGACAAGAGTACTTACCGGGTGTGCTCCAACCAGACAACATGCTATATGCGGGGAAATCACTAACAGTCCATAAAAGGGCAACTCACATGACAAAATTTGTCTTGGTGGAAACGTCGTATGTAACCACCCCATTGTTCCATAAATCTTGCAACTCTTTCACGAGCGGCTGAAGGAACACGTCGATTTTCTGCTTTGGGCTGGTCGGTCCAGGAACGATAACCGTTAAGAACATAAACTCAGATTTCATTCACATCGACGGTGGAAGGTTGTAAGGAGTCAAAATCACGGGCCACGAAGAGTACGATTTCCCGGAAATCCCAAATACTTGAAAACCATCAGTGCACAATCCTAAACGAACATTCCGAACCTCGGCGGCAAAGTCTTTATTGACGTCATTAAAATGTCTCCAAGCAATCGAATCGAAACAGTGTTGCATAACATCTTCAGCGATGAATGATCTCCATGCCATCGCATATGTTTTGCGGTTGACTCGACGCATACAATCGTTGCAAATCGAGGGCCCAAAGGGAAGTAGTACATTCTTTTGCAAGGGCGGTTTTTGTGTTCCGACCACGACCTCGTCGATGTGCAACGTATCGTGATTTCCCACAAAATTTACATGACGTCAACTCGAGTCCACTCCCCAATAAATCATACATTGGTCCTCACAACAATCTATTTTCTCAACAGTGTAGACCTAGACCTCGCATTAGTCTTTTAGTGGCATAAAAATTCTCAACCATGAGTTGTCATTTGGCAAACAATCCTTCATGAGTTTAATGATTTCATTATACCCTCGTTCGAGATATATTATGTTCGACTTGATCGCAAGTAATCTTGCCATTGCGGACAACGTTGTCATGGTTTCGCAACCAGGCCACAATTGTTCCCTACTTGCATCAATCATGTCATATAGTTGGCGTGCTTGGGGTTTGGTGATTCTTCCACGGCATTCCAATTGAAACTTGGACCGCCACGTTGTGTAGCATCTCGCGGTAAGGTGTCGGATCGTATCCTCCCACATCAGCATCATCAATATGGCAATCCATTTCGTGAAAATTTTGCGGCCCTTCATCTCCGTTCTCACCATGTTCGTACCAACTGTGATATCCCCGGACAAATCCATACCTACATATGTGGTGCTCAACCGTTTCGACGTCCAGGTACGGTACAAGTCGACATTTCTTAAAATTGCACGGACATCTAATCTTCCTTTCACTTTGGTATGTAGGACAATATTGTTTTGCAAATGATATGAATTCTTTAACCTTCGCGCGAATTCAATTCGAACGTAACCGTTGTCGAGCCGGTTGTACATCCATCTGTTTGTAGACGACATTCCTAGTCGAACGTAACCCTTGTCGAGCCGGTTGTCTATTCAAGTAATGAAATAATAATGATTAAGATGATAAGAAATCTCACTAATTGGAGAATATTGTAAATCGGAATAGCGATCTACACCATCTATAAGAAATTGATAGCTAAGTGAAAGAACGAGGTTCGCACATTAAACTCATGAATAGAGAATAAATTGACAAAGTTAGGAAGTCATTAATGAGTCATCACAATCTAAAGAGAAGGAATTGATTGAGTTATGTTGTTTATGTAAGAAGCTTGGGCATTATCAAAAGGATTGTTGTAAATGAAAGACATGATTCAAAAAGAAAGATAAGCCTACTACTTTTGTATGTTCGAATTAAATCTTACTTTGAAGTTTCTTTAAACACTTGGTGGATTGACTCGGTGCTACTATCCATATTTCTAAGATCTTGTAAGGATTTCTTATGATCCAAACCATAAAGGAAAACAAGAATCTATCGTCCTAATCATAGTACAAAAATTGTAGAAACTAGAAATACAGATGTTATTGAGAATGGTGAAGTCAATGAGAGTATTATGCCATAAAATGTAAATATTTGAGAAGTAAGGGATCACATCCTTATGCCCATTACTTATAAGAACAATGGCAATTCCTCGATATAATTCACACCAATAAGACAGCTTGTAGGCAAACTAAAAGAAATAGCATTAAGAAGGTGTGAAAGATCGAAAAAATCAGCTATTCTAATTGATTTTGAGGTATATATGCAAGAAAATGATTATGATATAATAATTACTAATGATCCAATATCTTACTAAAAATCCTAAATCACGTTGATTCGACAAATGGATCGATGCTATGAAAGATGGGTTGAACTCGATGGCTCAAAATGAAGTTACGGATCTCGTTGAATTGCGGAATAAACGCGTGACTCTAGTGGTAATATTGAGAGATATAAAGCTAGACTTATAGCCAAATATTTTACTCGAAATATGGTATTGATTATACGAAAACTTTATCTCCGCTTTCTAAGAAATACTTTTTCGAATAATTATGGCATTAGTAGCTCATATTGACTTAGAGTTGTAGCAAATTGATGTACGAACGACTTTCCTAAATGAGAGTTTCGATGAAGAAGTTTACATCGGTTTGCACTGAAGAATTTAAGATTGTTGGTACCGAACATATTGTATGTAAACTTAAGAAATCAATATATGGACTTAAGCAAACTTCTCGACAAAGTGGTATCTTAAGTTTAATGATACAATAACATGTTTTGTTTCTAAGGAAAACATCATTGATCAATGTATATATCTTAATGTTAGTGGGAGTAAGTTCATATTTTTGATATTATATGTTGATGATATTATGCTTGCCATAAATGATTTTGGTCATTTATTTGACACTAAGCATTTTCTCTCAAAAAATATTTTTGAGTAACTGTGGTATCCAAACACTTTGTCTTACTCGGCCCACATGCCTTAGGATTGCAAAAAGAGACCACCAGTAGCCCGACATTTAGTTGTGTGGGGAATCGAAGTTGAGGCCGTGCGCCTAACCTATATCGATATCAGAGGCATACAAATACCACATAGTATCAACGCGTCTACTACTTGTTCACTCATACCTCCTTAAGGTTATAGGTTTATTCCATTCTCTAGAAATGTAATGTGAAATAGCAACATTCACTAAAAGAGTAATCCTAGTGTTTCTAACCCTAACTAGTAGTAGAAATTAAGTAATTATAGGTACTATTCAATCGTAACCAACAACACCTAACTAATCAATCATCCATAGCAAGTGCATGAATATGAAATTACTAACAACTATAACATCAAACGACAAAGTAATTACCTCAGTACATGATTCTAATGTATTATAATGTTGATCATGACATGCTTTACCGATAAAATAAACATGGAATAACAACCAAATACGGATGACATGCTTTACCGATAAAATAAACATGGAATAACAACCAAATACGGAATCAATATAAATCTTGAATTGCTCAATTAAAAGGTTGAAATGAAATATTACATATTAATAAACCTAAAAATAGAACAAGCATAACCACAAAAACTATGCATGTAAGAGAAGTGCAGAACAAATACTTCTAAACCAAACAAAAGACACAACATTAACTTAATAGATCAAGTAAAGAACACCAACTAATGCACATGAAAGCCAATCCAGGGGAAAATGTGAGCAGATACAATGTGAAGAGAATTCGGGTGTTAAAATTTTTTTTTTGTGTTACCTTGACGAGCGGAGAGCGGAGCGGTAAGCACAGAGCGACCAGAGAGCAGAGGAGCAATGAAAGAGACGGAGATTCAAGATCGAAATTCAAAAAGAATCGAACGATGTGCACTCATTCACTGCACAATCAACCAAGGAACAAATCAAATCACTCAAGAACAGTTAAAATAAAACCTCATAAAGTAATAACAATTAAAAGAACTGAACTCTTTAAATATGTCACCTGATCAAGAGTTTGTTCCTTCACAGTTCATAAACAATAAGGTAGTACTATAACACGGCCAATTGCCAAGACGAATTTACAAAAATAAAAAGGATTCCATGACCATAATAGCTAAGACCTTTCAAGAAAATAAATTTTTTTTTTAAATCCATTTATTATACTAGTATAGTTGAGCCGCTAAGAAAACCTAGTATACACAATGGTCAGCCACATTATGTTCATTTCGTATGTTTGAACATCAAGGCATATATATGACTGCCTTGCCTAGCAGATATAGCTTCAGTTCAAGTGAAAATCTATAACATATTTCATTCATGAGCATAATATTTGCAATGCTAACAAGTATTACGACTTTAATATTCCTGGATGCCGCAGATAAGGTACGTAGGAACACCGGACACCCCGAATATTTATTGATAGATGGAAATTTATGAAGTCTGCATGCTTAATTTAAATTGGAAAATCTTTCAAGATAAAAAAGCTTCTTGCCTTCAACTCCGATCTTTACTAGAAGATCGAACTATCAAATGAACCATAGCGGAAACTTAAATAATTCTCATGTCACCCTTGGTTTTCCTTAAATTTTTTAAATTAGATAAACAAGGGGACTAGAATGCCAACCTGACAGACCCAAAAGTTGAGCGAAAACATTGTAGCGATTCAAGATTTTCCTCAAAACCGTCACAAGGTGAATGATCTCTATGAAAGTCAAGAGCTCTTGATCATGAGTGTTGTCTGCATTATAAAGAACAATTAAAAACAAATAGATTATATCAGAATGTAGTAAGACTCCAAAACTACAAATGCCTTGCTAACCGGAATCAGAGACCAGAGAGAGCGAGAGATATCGGCGATGACAGAGACCGGCGCGACGAGACGGAGAGAACAGAGAGACCAGGTAGCACGACCAGACGGAGAAACGGAGACCACCGCGACGAGGTACGGACGACAGACCGAGACAGACAGTAGAGAGACCGGCTAGCACGACCAGACGGAGAGACGAGACGATCGAACGGGATGGACGTTTGGGGACGAGACGATCAAATGAATTTGGACGAGACGGAGACACGAGATTTAGGTTTTGGGGTTTTTTCGTGAGAATGATTTAGGGATTTCACTTTTTTTGTTGGGAGGGAGGGGGGTGGGGTGCGGGAAAGAGGAGAGGGTGCCATGATCCAAGAAAATACAAATCTCGAGGAATGATGAACGGTCATAAGAAATGAAGAATTTGGCGGGAATGGTGGCGCCAAATTTCAGAGACGGAATTTAATTCCGTCTCTAATTCCGTCTCTAATTCCGTCTCTAATTCCGTCTCAAATCCGTCTCTGATTTTTTCCGTGTCAATTCCGTCGCTAACTGTTAAATTTAGAAACGGAACTTATTCCGTTTCTAATTCCGTTTCTGATTTAGAAACGAAACTTATTTCCGTTTCTAATTCCGTTTCTGATTTGCTGTTTTTTTGTAGTGAGAAATTCTCCAGTTAGTACTTAAATATCACTATACTCATCGTCAAGTTTGTGAGGGTGGGTGTAGGTCCGTTGAGCAGTGGCAGACCGGGCAAAGAGAAGATCGGCGATTATCCCCGAGCCCGCGGCGTGTCACTGCATCGATTGTAGGTCTTATTTAGATATTTTTTTTTGTATGTTATATATGTCTCTCAGATACTATTTGGGGTTGTATATTGGGTTGAGCGTTAGTTCCCCGACTTGACTTAGACTATTTTGGTTTTGTACTGCATTTCAAAGATTTTACATATGCGATGGCATTTCCTGGTTTTCCACACTTAGGATTTTATAAATTGCTTCCGCATAAGTTACTCATTGCTTCCGCATAATCAATAAGACTTCCGCTAATTAATTAATTAACTTTAAATTTTAATTAACTGGTAGGATTAGTGTAATACTTATCATCAACACAAGAATAAAGGCATTTAGGTTGTAAAGGGTTACTAATACGCAGTTAAGTCCTGCGTGGATATGATTAGGGCTTAATTACGGGATTAGGCCGGGCGGTGCCCTAGATTAGGTGAGGGGCCTTCATAGTTGGTATTAGAGCCAGGTTATCTTTTTTAGAATCTCATGGCTTAAGACATTGTGATACCAACATCACAGTTGGTATCAGAGCCTGTTATTAGGGATAAATAACTCGTATAAAACACAAACCTTAGAACTGGAAACCATATGATCCTTGCCTAGGAACTATTTTGTTGGGAATTGAGTGAATGTGAGATGGGGATTTCTTATACGTACGTGTTAGTTTCTATATGTATATATATGAGTTATGTCATGTAGTAGTTGATTCGCGTTCGCCATCCACTTGAAGACACCGAAGGAGAATTTGCGAGAGGGTTGAGACTCCGAAGCGAGTGGCAGTCAGCCTTTCATCGTTTAAGTTGACAATTTTTAGAGGATGTCTGATCCGAGGACTGCTCAGGAGCGACAGATCGCCGAGTTCATCGCCAACATGTCGGCACAAATGACCGCACTGGTTTCGACCGCCCCCGTCACCACAGCTACTACTACAGCACCCCCGACCACAAAGACTCCAAATGCACTAGCGACTACTACTATCACAGAGGCACGAGCACCAGTACCACCCGCAGAGCCAGCGGCACCGCGTCCACTAGAACTACCGGTCCTCACAGTATCGATAATAAAGGCAATAGTAGACACTCCCACACCCGATATATCTGAGATCACTAGCTTGTCGAGGGACGCCAAGGTAGTGAAGGAATTCATTAGACTCAGGCCGACGTATTTTTCGGGAGAGAGGGACCACGACAAGATTGAGAAGTGGATCCTATCGCAGGAGAAACCGCATCTACTAATGGGTATTGAGGACACGTAAGGATCACGAGCAACATCTCGGAGAGACGTTGCAGACATTGAGGGAACACCGACTTTTTGCTAAGCTTAGCAAATGTGAATTCTGGCTTGTTGAGGTCAAGTTCTTGGGGCACGTTGTTGGAGCAGCAGAGATTGCAGTATATTCGGCCAAGATTCAGACGATCACGGATTGGTCGGCACCGACATCAGTACCGGAGATCAGGTGCTTCTTGGGGATAACAACATATTACTGTAGATTTGTGAAGAATTCTTGAAGATCGCTTCACCGATGACGAGGCTGACGCAGAAGGATATTGCTTTTGAGTGGACTGAGAAGTGCGAGGCTGCATTTACTCAATTAAAGAGGTCATTAACTACCGCGCCAGTGTTAGTACTGCTAGAGGCTGGACAGGGATTTCTAGTGTACATAGATGCTTCTTATATGGGTCTAGGTTGTGTGTTGATGTAGGGTAGCGGTGTCATGGCATACGCATCGGAGACAGTTAAAGATACCTGAGAATAACTACTGCACACATGATCTAGAGTTAGCACATATTTGCGCACATATGAGACTACGGACCGAGTCTACACAACGAGTGTCAAAGGGTCAGAGGAGAGACCGATTGTACTCAAGATCCAGCGAGTTAGAACAGAGTGCAGAGTGTGCAGATTGGGCAGAGACGACAGATCAATGTTTGAGATACCGAGGCAGGTTGTGGATACCAAAGGTAATGGAGCTAAGAGATGAGATCCTTCAGGAGTAGCATCGTTCCAGATTTACAGTACATCCGGGCAGGACTAAGATGTACCATGACATGAGGAGACATTTATGGTGGCCTGGAATGAAAGCAGACGTGTCTAGATTCATCACGAACTATGGTATATGTTAGCAAGTGAAGTCCGAGCATCGCGGACCCGGGGGATTACTACAGCCGCTTCCCATTCCTCGATGGAAGTGGGAAGACATCTCTATGGATTTTGTCAGAGGATTGTCGAGGACCGCGAGGAGACATGATTCAATCTGGGTTATAGTTGACAGACTGACGAAGTCTACTCATTTCCTACCAGTGGCATCGCATTACACATTCGATCAGCTGAGTATACAGTTCGAGAGAGAGATTATCAGGTTGCATGGGGTACCATTAACGATCACGTCAGATCGAGATGTTACGTATACGTCCAGGATGTGGCGGAGTATGCAAGAACAGTACGGCACTCGCCTATAGTTCAGTATGGCTTTCCACCCCCAGACCAACGGGCAGACTGAGAGATTGATTCAGGTCCTCGAGGACATGTTGCGGGCATGCGTGTTGGAGTTTGGCGGATCTTGGGCGGAGTATCTACCGTTGTGTGAGTTTGCTCATAACAACAATTATTAGGCTAGCATTGAGATGGCACCATTTGAGGCTTTGTATGGCCGACTGTGTCGCTCGCCATCGTGTTGGGCTGAGCTAAAAGATCGGGAGATAATGGGGCTTGAAATTGTTGTTGACCACACGAAAAAAGTCAAACTGATCCGTCAGAGACTCAGAGGAGCACAGGAGAGATATAAGAAATATGCGGATAAGTATCGCGGTGATTTCGCGTATTTCGAGGGAGCCTTTGTCTATTTAAATATTTCCCCTCGGAAAGGTCTTCATAGATTTGGGTGAAATGCAAGCTTGCATTGAGGTACATCGGGCCTTTCTTGATTAAGAAACGGGTCAAGAAAGTGGCATACGAGCTTGAATTACCTCCAAAGATGTCAAGGGTCCATCCAGTGTTCCACATTTCGATGCTTCGACTAGCCGAGTCGAAGGCAGGTGTGTGACCGACAGTTGACTTGAGTCAAATCGACCTAAGCGAGGACATTTCTTACGAGGAACAACCCATTCAGAGGTACAACAGTTGAGAAGCAAGTCCATCCCGAAGGTACTCGTCAAGTAGCAGTTCCACAATGACACGTGTAACTCACTTGGGAGCTGGAGGACTACATGCGAGATAGATTCACGTACATGTTCGAGTCAGGTATAACCATAACTTAAACTTAATTTCGAGGAAAAAACTCTCATTTTGTTGGGAATATTTGTCACGACCCAAATCTCTAACCCCGTTTTAATTCCTTAATCAGGATCACCGACCCTTGACGTGGGACCTACACTGTGATACGTACACCGACCGAGGCACGTGGCCGAAGTATATGGTATTTTTGTATTAATGTATGCCTAGTGTTATGTATTATGCAGACTTACTAAGTCATTTTGTATGGTTGTAGGCGTCGAGACGAGAGCGGGGGACACGCCTCGAGTAGCATGCGAGCCGGGGGAACCGGGTAGTTAGCATTTTGGTAAGTCTTATTTAATACTAATATGAAATAAGGAATTACTTATAAGCCTATATAGTCAAGTAAATAATATGGAATATAAATTGGGTGACTAACAACGCGACGGTACGCGGATATCACGTTTCGGACACGAAATCGGGCGTCAAAACGCCCGAAAACGCAGGCGAGTGTCTTAATGGTGTCACCATTAGGTGTCAACACACAACAACACACACTTGTCCAAAAATACATACACTTGTTCAATTTTCCAGCAAGTGTCATCACCCCCACCTACCCACTTATATCACACACACACACACACACACTCACGCAAACATCGTACACACACACAGACAACCGGGAGGCCGAGAACGACGAAGAAGAAGAGGAAAGGAGGAGGAGAAGAAATGATGAGCCGGGAAGGAGAGTGAAGAGATCACAATTGGGTGAGTTGATTGAGTTATTGTTGTTGATTTCGCGTTATTATTGCAGTTGGTTGTATCGTCTTTGAAGTAGTTCGAGGTGACGATCTCGGACGAACTGCCATGGTAGTTCGTCCGAGCGCGAGGAAGGCAGGGGAGTAGTCTCCCCTGCATGCGAAACTCCACCTGAGGTTGGGGATGGAAGCCAAACCCCAGTTTAGAAGATATGAATAAAAAAAACAAAAATAAAATGAAACAGAGCATCAGCTCTGTTTCAGTGAAGAAGAAGAAGAAGAAGAATAAGCCGGGTCGGGCCGACCCGAGCTGGACCCTGACCCGGCCGGAAAGGGTCGGGTTGACCCAATCCACAAAAATAATAATAAATAAAAAAAAATAATAAAAAAATATATATATATATATAATTAGTTAAATAGATTAAACTGATTTTTAATAAATTAATTCCAGAAAATATAGAAAAATATGGAAAAAAACTCAGGAAAATGCCAGAAAAATAGGAAAAAATATATTTGGGACCCAAATCAATAGAAGTTTAAGATTTTCATAAAACTTGAAGAATTCGGAAGTCGGTTGAGATGTTATACGGGGTTTTACCTCGAAAAATGTAAAATGGGCCGAATGGCCGAAAATAAATAAGAAAAGCGAAATTTGTCTCCACTTCGATTTGGCATAAGTAAGACATTAATGAATTTTAGGGAATTATAGGGGAACGCAGGCGTTTGGGCACGCACTTCGATTCGTCGGGGAATCGGCCAGCCTAGGACAAGCATGTTTCTGTAAGTACGACTGTGAGAATTTCATATTTCATTTCATTCTCTTATTGCTTTATTGGTCTATTGGTAGACATTACTACTTGTCATCTCACATCATGTTGTTCTTGTATCTATTCATGGATGAATATCGCGACATGATGCCTTGTGAATTATTTCATTGCCTCTAATTCCTACATTTGATGTCGTTCTTGAATACAATTGATGAAAAACATGCTAATGGACTACTTTGAATTTAAATAGACTTGTATTCGATTTCCTTTGGGGCTTTGCAGCCATAACCTTTCTTGGAGTTCTAGAATTTTGAAATTATTTATTTTTGAAATGAAAGTAGGGATTATCTAGTGTCAATTGCACGAGAGATTCGGTTCACGAGGAATATAGGTCTACCAGGGTTTCGACACTCACCACTACACTTGCGCGGCACGCGAGGTATGGGACTCGGAGTGGTCGGCAAGTATGAGATTGATGATGTAAAACATAGAGCGCGGCTCCGCTATTCATGTGAAATATGTTGTGCGCAGCTCCATATCATAGTGGGAAAAGGTAGGTGATAGGTCTCATTGCCGGCCGGACGTAGATCATCTCGACTTACCCTGTGTCTGTCTCTACATCTTTAACTGTGGTATTTACTTGCATTACTTGTTTCAGTAATTTATTTCGCTCCTTTGTGCTTTTAAATACCATTTGTTTATTTGGAAATGTGGCATGAAATTCTCCAGTTAGTACTTAAATATCACTATACTCATCGTCTAGTTTGTGACGGTGGGTGTAGGTCCGTTGAGCAGCGGCAGACCAGGCAAGGAGAAGATCGGCGATTATCCCTAAGCACGTGGCATGTCACTGCATCGATTGTAGGTCTTATTTTGATATTTTGATTTTATATGTTATATATGTCTTTCAGATACTATTTGTGGTTGTATATTGGGTTGAGAGTTAGTTCCCCGACTTGACTTAGACTATTTTGGTGTTGTACTGCATTTCAAAGATTTTACATATGTGATGGCATTTCCTGGTTTTCCACACTTAGATTTTATAAATGGCTTCCGCATAAGTTACTCATTGCTTCCGCATAATCAATAAGACTTCTGCTGATTAATTAATTAACTTTAAATTTTAATTAACTGGTAGTATTAGTGTAATACTTATCATGAACACAAGAAAAGAGGCGTTTAGGTTGTAAAGGCTGACTAATACGTAGTTAAGTCCTCCGTGGATATGATTAGGGTTTAATTACGGGATTAGGCCGAGCGGTGCCCTAGATTAGGAGATGGGTCATCACATCTATGCTCCGGAGGAAACTATGGCACCAGGTATGTCCTCAATCAACCCTCTTACGAAGTAATAAAACTGTTGTATCTTTGTGCCTGCGACGTCTGTGGCAAACTTTATCTAGTATCGATATCTATCCATGCACTGTAACACCAACCGAATACCCTGCCTCAAAGCCAGAGACTTTTCACTTAGTCTTAACCTCACTTCCATGGGTTTATATTGATCATAAAATAACTCTCTGAACTCACACCATATCATCGGCTCTGGGCGAGTATTTGTATACGTTGTCCACCATTCAACAACGTCCACTCTCAGCATATGCCATGATATCCTAGCCTATATGCTCTCTGAAATCCGCAGTAGCTTGTTTAATCTCTTATGTGCAATCAGCCACTTCCTAATTGCCTCTGGGTCTCCACCCCCATGAAAATATCTAGTATCGAGCTTGATGAACTCTCATATCAACTTGACATTTGCCGTCATCGAAGTCTCAAACATGTCTGCTAGTGCTGGTGTAATAGTTTGTGTCTTAGTCTGTGTTATGAACGGAACAACATTTGCTGTCGAAGTGTCTTGTACCACCGCATTCATCGGTACAGTCTGGATAGTCGATGGAACACTTGGAGCAATTGTCATCTCGGTCCTGCTCTATACCCTGGCGCCAGTGAGTGATGCAATCCCTGTAGTCTATGTGTGCATTATCTACATCAATAGCTTAAACAGCCTAGCATGAGTTACTAGTCGCGCGCCTACTGCCAAAACCTACCCCTCCTCTCTAGTCTGGTCGCTCGTCTAACCAACATCTAAAGTCAGTGGAGTCGACTGGCCATCCATCATGATCTTCATCGAAAAACATGCGTCGGATCACCTTCCAAATACGTATATATAATATATAATCCAAAAACATAACATGTATATAACCTTATCACTACCCATCTCAAGTTGCTTCCCAACTAAGTTTATAAGTCAAGACAATCGGGTTTCCACATCTAATGTTTATTTGTTTAAATTTTATTCAATTCCATTAAACTTATCCCGAGGCTTCCTTAAAACCTCGCTATGATACCATACTGCAGCGACCCCAAATTTCGGGATGCCTTAAGATCTTTCCACATTGCGTCCCACGTCACCAAGCCGTGGCACATCATGGCCCGTTTATCCTTGACGCCTCGCGACCTTACTAGTTGCTGACACTGTTTCAGCTAACCATAATTATGCTAACTAACCTTTACACAAGTATTAATAGTTTAGTTAGCCAGTTACTCAATTTATCAGGTTATATGATACTTTAAAAGCGGAAGTCTTCTAATGAGTAACTTATTCAGTATTTAACAATTTTTAAGTAGTGAGAAACCAAACAAAATATACCATGTATATATCAAGGCGAAATAAGTATAACGAAAGTTTCATATACATGTAATTAGCGTTCTTTAGTCCCCAAAACCTAACAAAAGTAAAATCAATACATATTATAGTCACACACAAGCAAGCTCTACAATCTCTAAGGTAGTTACCCAGTACCTCATTGCCCTTGCCCTTGCTCGTCAAAGGATCTGCACTCAGTCACCCAACAAATACAGTGAGGAGTCTAATGAGTGAAATCCCAAGAGAAATCCACACAATATTAATGAAATAAAACAGATAAACTAAGAGATATGCAAATATAACTCCTTGCAACAATACGTTATAATCCCTTGAATGTAGGCAACATACGACAAACAAAAGCAATAGAGTGAAGTAAATAAGCGGCATGTCTAATTAAATAAGCTTGGAAATAAAGCAATAATCAGAAAACATTTGTTTAATCATGAGAAAACCTTGATATACACCAGCCAGTGATCGATAAATCAAATTGGAACCGCGTATATACTTACAGGCTTACGGTGACTAAACCCCAACTTATGTTACTGGATGAACCCCTCTAGACGATATTTCAAGTCAAGCGAACATCTTAAATCCCTCTAGACAATCATAGATATATTCTACTGCCATCAACATAAGAACCAAACTCAAGTAACTCATGCAAGCGATTTAGCCACAACCAACATATACGCAAACCGAATAGGAGTGAAAGCCCATGTATGCCCATCAGCAGTCACACATGAAACGTGATATCGATAAAACCAAAACCATGAATTCCGTAAAGCATCCTTATTGGGTTTACGCACCTCAATCCAAACTCCAACTTCTCCGAACTCTCGTATTCGACCTGACAAGCTCCGCGACACTGAGTTATGGTCCCTAAGTCCCTGAATTCAATTAAGTGTGTTTATTGTGTATTCAAATTGGTTCAATAGACGTTAAATCAATCTTCATAAATCATCCCCTAAAGACTAAATTAAGTCCCAATTTCAGTCTTATATTTTAATGCACTTTTAAACATGAGATGGTCTAAATATCGAAATCCACTATCAGTATAATTATTTCTTTCTCTCTCTTAGATTTCTGGAAAGGTTTAGCTTGCAAAATTCCGATTTAAAATGAAAGAGATATCATGATTTTACTAAACATAGGTCTAATTGAAATCTAAACTGAACAGCGACTTAAAAAATATATTTTTTCCAATTTATAGTTCCTTAAAATGTGATTTTTGGTCAAAAGGCATCAAACATACCTAAATACAACATACTAAAATATCGGCTCATTTGGATTAGTAGTTAGGGATTTATGCCCTTAACAAGCTCAGTTTCAAAACTTTCCTTTTGGATTCCAGCACCTAATTTTAGAGCATGTTTGGACATAAAAACCTTTGAATCAAAATACTTTCAGTTAAGCAAAGTTTTTCCCCTTAAATAATCTTTAAAATGCCACTTGTTTGGATCAATTTGAATCTAAAATGAGGAAGTTACGACCAAATTACCTAGGTTAATTCCTAATACAGCATGCAAAATTCTAGTTTTTGGTGATACAAATTCAAAAATTCATATCTTTATGATTTCAAAACCAAATTAAGAACTTCAGTAAAGCAGGATTATGAGCTTGAAATGAGCAATCCAAATATATAATCTAATTGCAAATATTCAATCATCTACCCTCTGAAATCAGCATAAAATCAAAACTTGTTTCAAATTCAACTAGAAATATGCATACCTAGTTGATGTAACATGCTAGCTTGAGAATTTCTCACCAACTCTCATGGATTCCTTCGACACCTTGATGATTCACTCCTCTCCATCAATTCCTTCTTCTTCTCCAGCAAAATGAATAAATGATTTGGTTTGCATGTTGTTTGATCACTAATGTCATATATTAAGGTTATGTTCCTTCCTAACCCTTGATCTCCATGGATTTATGTATCCCGAGGACTATCTAATGGTCCACCTCTTACCATCACTAACTCATCCTCAAGAGACACCATTTCATTACTCACCTAGTTCCCAGATGTGCGAATGTGTATCTCTAGACTAATCATATGCTTTCCATTTAATTTACTAAACTATAGGCCTTGATTTATTGTATTTATTCACCTTTGCTTAGGCCCATCACAGTGCCTATGATTAGTGTTTTTAGTGACCAACAAATATCAACTTGTGGTCCCACTAACTCTTAACTTCTCGGCACTCAATTCCCACGTCTCGACACGCATTTCAAGGTATGTCATAGCCTAGTATGTTAATTGAATCAATCTTAGCCTATTGTTACATTACCTATTTTGAATTGATTAACTAATCATTCTAACATGAATTCTTCAAGTTTCCTAGTTTACCCGTAGTTCGCCTACTCGACACTAGCGTCGATGCGCCTTTGATACGAACACCCGTCACACAATCTCTCGCGATATCAACATACATACATGCAGTGCAATATAATAATAAGTTTAAACACCACATTTACAGAACCACCATTCCACAAATAACATATTTCTTCGGTTCTCATGTTCGAGTCAACTGAGTTGTTCACGTAATGCTCAAATTACGCCCGTTAATCCCCGAGATTAATTCTAAAATTAGTTTAATTAATTTGGGTCGTTACAATATATAAGTAGGGCAAACCATTAAATTGGTAATCTCTAAGTTAATGTCTTGAGTTGTTGAGTGTGAGAGAGTTGGAGACTTGGCATTGGTGTAAGCTTCTAAATTAATAAAATATTTGTGTTCTCTGCCATGGACATAGGCATATTGCCGAATCACGTAATTCTCTGTGTTGATCATGTGTGTATGTTGTTTGGTAGCTGTGTTTGTTATGTTTGCTCGAACACTATAATTAGCAATTCAAATAGACAAAGCTATTACTTCTACAAAGACAAACAAAGAAAAAGAGTATCAAGATATTATTGTAGGAAAAATATGAGTGACCATGATGACCGTCACCATGATAGCCTTGGTGGTATTGGTGGCGGTCAGGCGATTTCTCTATGCGTACGACCTCCGCAACGATCATGATGGCAATCGAGCAACATGATGCGAATGTTTAGACGAGAATTATTCATTTCTAGTCATTTTTCACACAAAAATACAAGTTTTTATGTATGGATATCATATTTTTGGTCTTCCATATAAATTAACTTTTAATACGTCTTAGGGTTTAGGGTTTTTCAAAGCATCATTCTCTTAAACTCTTTTCAAGAGCGGTCTTAGACATAATTGAGTTACTGTAACGACCAAAAATCTATAATCATGTTTAATTCCTTAAATAGGATCAACGACCCGTATTGTGGAACCCACACCGTGATATGTCCATTGACCGAAGTAAATGGCCGAGGTATATTTTATATTTGTTGTGATGTATGCCTAGTGTATTAAGTAATATTTTAACAGTTAAAATGTATGTGCAGACTATACATCACAACAAATAAAAGAATGGTTTTTAAAAGCATAAAGTAGCAACAAAATTGCTAAATCAAGTAATGCAAATGAATACCACAGTTGAAAATGTATAAACTGACACAGGCTAAGTCAAGATTATCTACGTCCGGTCGGCGATGAGAACTATGACCTTACTTTTCCCACTACCATATGGAGCTGCGCTCAACATATTACGTACCAATTGCGGAGCTGCGCTCTACGCATACAAATCATCTATCTCATTCTTGCTTACCACCCCGAGTTCCATAATTCATGTGTCGCGCAAGTGTAATGGTGAGTATCTGAACCAGGTAAACCCATGTTCCCATGAACCGCGCATCTCTCGTGCAATGGACACTAAATAATCCTTACTTTGGTTTTCAAAGACTAATAATTCCAAGTCTCTAGAATTCCGAAATTAGTTAAGCTACAAAACCAAATGAAGTAGAATACAAGTCTAATTTAATCCAATTTACCCCACTAGCATGCTTTTCATCTACTATCTATCAAGAATAACATCAATAGTAGAAATTGGAATCAATGAAACACTTTACAAGGCATCATGCCACAATATTCAATCATTAATAGACACAAGAACAAAATGATGTGAGATTATAAGTAGCAATATCTACAAATAGACCATAAAATGATAAGAGTCAATGAAATGAAATATAAAATTCTCAAAGCTTTACTCACAATTCACAACGTTTGTGCTAGCCTATCCGATCTCTGAACACTCCGAAATGAGTTCCCAAACTCCTGAGATCTCCCTTTAGTTCTTAGGAGTTGTTAGATAAGTTTTAAAGTGAGTTTGGACCCATTTATAATGTTTAAACCATGTTTGGACTTTGTTGTCTTTTGTACTAACGGGGGCAATTAGCGGACTACTTTTAATCTCTAGCGCGCTAATCAAGATTAGCGCGCTAGTTTTCGACATTAGCACGCTAATTTGAACACTAACATGCTACTTTACATATGTAGCGCGCTAATTAATATTAGTGCATTAGATTATCAACCTAGCGCGTTATGTGCGGCAGAACCTAGAATTCTGCACTTCGAGTTCTAGGTTTTTGCTACACATAAGCTTCGTTATTGCCTTAGAGATTCTTATACGCACTACAAGAGGTCGCTAACACCCATCCCAACACAAAACAGCAACAACAACATCAAATTCATGAATTGACAAAGTTAATGGAGTGGAGAAGTTACCTAGCTTGATAAACTTCTTCTTCTTCACTAAATCTTCAATGATTCTCTCCTCTTTCTCACCAAATTACTCCAGGATTCTTTCTTCCTCTCTTCTCTTCCTTGCAAAAATTTTGGTGATGATAAGAAATGAAAATTGTTAACTTATAAGGTGCATTTGACCATAGTAGATATGCTAAAACTATAGCCATTGATCACTGTGTGCACACGTATCTCAAGGCTTAACTAGTGGATCACCTTGTCACACTTGTCCCTCAAGTCATAATTGAATGACTCAACAAGTTGACACCTTGTTTTCTTGATAAGTGAATACGTGTTTCGATTCACATCTAGTGACCATTATTTTATTTTACTAACTTTAGGCACATTAAAGCTTACATTAAATGTGACTACATTAAGCCATTTACAAAACCAACATTAATTCACATTTAATTCCAATTAATTAAGCTTACCCTATAAGCTACTACCTTGGTCCCACGTCGACACTCGACTCGAGGAACGTCTCTGCATGTTTCGATACCTATACACCTGTATAGTCTACACATACATTTTTTACTTAAATATTACTATACTAACCGTCAAGTTTGTGATGGTGGTGTAGGTCCGTCGAGCAACAACAGACCAGGAATGGAGAAGATCGGCGACTTCCTTTAAGAACTTCGGTGACTTTCGCATCTCATTTTGTATGACTTGACTTTTTTGTATTATTATTACTTATATTTTTCCAGCACGTTTTGGATTGTACATTGGGTTGAGTGTATAGTTCTATATATACATGTATGTGATGTTGTATTTTTCTTGATTTTCCACACTTTGGATTTTGAATAATAAATGCTTTCGCATGATTTTTGAACGACATGATAATATGAAAATTATAAAAAGTTTTAATTAACCCTAAAATTTAATAATATCTGAACATGTGTATTAATGCATATTGGGACAAAAGGCTGACTAATACATAATTAAGTCTTGTATGGTTAGGATTAAGGCTTGATTACGAAATTAAGGCTGGGTGGTGCCCTATTTAGAAGTAGGGGTGGTAACAATTGGTATCAGAGCATATGTTTAAAGAACAATATGAATAAATCACAAACCTTAGTTGTGGGAACCAGATGACCTTTGTGTAGAAACCATTAATTGGGAAGTGAGTGATAGTGAGATGGGGATTTCTTATATGTACTTGTTAATTTTTGTATGTATATATATACTTACGCGCTGTGTCACGTAGAAACTGATTTGCATTCGCTATCCATTATAGACCCTGATGGTTGATACATGAGGCAGAGGAGATGCAGAGCCTAGTGGCAATCAGCCTCCTACTATTGCAGACGATCTACAGAAGCTGTCTGACCGAATGACAGCTTAGGGTCAGCAGTTAACTGACTTCATCACTATAATGACAGCTCATTTTACTCCACCGGCATTGACATCGACTCCAATTACTGCTACACCTATTGTACAAATGCCAGCACTTCCTACTACAGCTTTAGCAGTGGCAATAATCATGACCACGCTAGTGGAAGAGACAGCTAAGGCAATATCGTCTCCCACACCTGCATCCTCCAGCACTTCTATGGAAGTTCAGCAGGTCAAGGACTTCATCAGACGCAAGCCAGTCTACTTCGATGGCGTACAAGATTTCCAAAAGATTGAGAAATGGATTCTATCTCAAGAGAAACTCCATAGGATACTAAAGATTGAGGATAGACTTCGGGCAGAGATCTCATCATATACTCTTGAGACAGACGCTGACGTGTGGTGACGCATGATAATAGCTACTCACGGAGACTTTGAAACATAGGTTGTTTTTAAGCAGAAGTTCTATCAGTAGTACTTTCCACCTTTAGTAATGAAGAGGTTGAGAAGACATTTAATGGACTTGAGACAAGGACTAGAAGAGCCTGTGATGTAGTAATGGACATATATGACTATTTAACAGAGTTTACTGGGGACTTGGTAAGAGATAAATCTGAGGATGTGTACCATTTCGGTGATGGACTCATGTCAGATATTGGTTATCACATAGTCAGTACAGGCATTAGGACACTCAGCGAAATCTACGAGTGAGACCTAACATATGAGACATATTAAGAATTGTTGATTGTTGAGCATCGGGTCCAATTTTATCTGCATAGCAATCCATAGAGTATGAGAGACGGAGATAAAGGGGTAAATAGGCAAAGGGAAGGAATAGAGGTACTTAGGGTTCGGGGACAACCACTCACCCACTGGATGTGCCTATTGTATCATCCATTGCTCCAGCATAGAGCACTGTAGGCAGACCTCCCTTGCCACCTCCCATCAGACTAGCCTTACCAACTCACATTGTTCTTGCACTTCCCACCCCACAGGTTTCACGGAAGCAGCCTCGGGGTGGTAGAGGCCAAGACAAAGATATTGACGGGGACTGGAACAGCCGCAGAGAAAGGATCGGTATTAGGCACACAGCTAGTCTCATACTCAGGATCAGCACAGACAGTTGACATGCTACAAATGTGGATATGTTGGACACATTGTGAGAGATTGCCCGCATCTAGCAGTACTTTACGCTTAACAAGCCTGAGAAGAGGTTCATATGGTAGTCCAACCGGACACAGATGCCACGTGAGGTCTCATTGAGGGTATGATTTCCAGTTGTAGTAGAGATTTATATGTTTTATTTGATTCTGGATCTATCGTATATTTTATTGTTGGTCGTAAAGTAGACATCCTAGGGTTAAAACCTGTTAGGCTTAGCATACATTTGATTTTGAGTACTGTAGCTGAGGATAGCATATACCCTGATAGTGTTATTGAGGGATATCTCATCGAGATAGATGGGGTAGAGCTACTTGCTGATTTTAAGGTCCTCAAAGTTTTAGAGTTCGTCGCGATCTTAGGGATGGACTGGTTAGCAGCATACCATGCTCATATCTATTATTTCAGTAAGACAATGATATTTAAGATCCAAGGACATCTGATATTCACTTATATAGGTAGTTCAGGAAGGACAGTAGGTACGAGAGGTCGACTTGCAATTAGTGAAGAGATGGAAGCGTTGATTTCCCTATACATTGTACCAGAAAGTCGATGACCTAGGTTGGAGGACATACCAATTGTTAGAGAGTTTCTTGATGTCATTCTGGAGGATTCACCTGGTTTACCACCGCTATGAGAGATTTATTTCATTATTGATTTGGTACCAGGTAGTGAACTAATTTCCATACCACTATACTGGATAGCAGCATAAATGTTAGTGTTGAAGACTCAACTCCAAGATTTGGGGCAAAAGAGATTCATCACACCTTCTATGTCGCAATGGGGAGCACCCGTCCTATTTGTGAAGAATAAGGTTTGTACTTTGAGAATTTGTATCTACTACAGATAGTTGAACAAAGTTACCATTAGGAACAAATATCCACTCCCGATGATTGATGAAAGCAGAAAGGATGAAAGCTTTTCTTCAAGATAGACCTGCGATCAGGGTATCATCAGCTCAGGATCAGGTATGAGGATAAGTCCATTATAGCTTTCAGCACGAGATATGGACATTTTCAGTTCATGGTCATGTCGTTTGGGCAGACCAATGCTCTAACAGTGTTTATAGATCTGATGCATCGATTTTCAGACCATTTCTTGACCAGTTCGTGAAAGTCTCCATTAATGATATATTGATATACTCGAAGAACAGGGAAGATCACGAGCAACATCTTAGGGAGACATTCCAGACCTTGAGAGAGCATAGACTGCGCATCAAATTCAGTAAATGTAAATTTTGGTTGTCAAAGGTTAAATTTCTAAATCATGTTATCGGAGCAGCAGGGATAGCAATAGATCCAACTAAGATTCAGGCAATTATGGATTGGCCAGCACCAACTTTAGTGACTGAGATCAGGAGCTTTCTAGGTTTGGCAGGGTATTATCACCGATTTGAGAAGGATTTCTCGAAAATCGCTTCATCACTTACGAGATTGACCCAGAAAGATGTTAGATTTGAATGGACCGAGGAATGTGATGAGGCATTCACTTAGTCGAAATGATTATTGACTACTACACCAGTATTAGTGTTACCAAGATTTGACAAGGATTTTTAGTATATATTGATGCGTCCCATAGAGGTCTGGGATGTGTGTAAATACAGGGTGTTGGTGTAGAAGCTTATACATCCAGACAGTTGAAGGTATGTAGAAGAATTATCCGATGCACGATTTGGAGCTGGCAGTAGTAGTGTTTGCTCTAAAAATATAGAGACATTATTTATAAGGAGAGAGATTTACACTCTTTACTGATCATAAGAGTTTGAAGTATCTCTTCATACAGAAGGATCAGAATATGAGATAGCGTAGATGGTTAGAATTTCTTAAGGATTATGACTTTTCTTTAGAATACCATTCGGGAAAAGCGAACGTAGTCGCTAATGCGTTGAGTAGGATAAATCTTGGAGATACGAAGGTTCCTACCGAGACTCGAGTTGAGATTTACGCTCGATAAGAGTACAGACCGTGTCTACATAGATAGCGTCAAAGGGTCAGAGGACCAACAGGTCATACCCTAGGTTTAGTGAGTTAGCACTGAGTGTTGATTATGTTGATTGGATGGAGACATCTGACCAGTGTTTGAGATTTAAGGGTAGACTGTAGATACCGTTATTACCAGAGATGTGAGAGGTGATTCGTCAAGAGTCACACCATTCCTAACTCTTCATTCATCCAGGAAGAACCAAAATGTACCACGACATGAAGTGGCATTTTTGGTGGCCTGGGGTGAAGGCGGATGTGTCGAAGTTTATTAAGAACTATGGGGTTTATTAGCAAGTGAAGGCTGAACTTCGCAGACCTAGAAGATTACTACAACCTCTTACCATTCCACGATGGAAGTGGGAAGACATTGCTATGGATTTTGTGAGAGGATTGTTGAGAACCACTCGGAGACATGGTTCCATCTGGCATATTATTGACAGACTGATGAAGTCTGCTCATTTTTTACTAGTGGCCACATATTACTTGTTTGATCACTTGAGTATATTGTTCAAGCGAGAGATTATAAAACTGCATGGGGTACCGGTGACTATTACATCAGATAGATATGTTATATAAATGTCCAAGATGTGGCGGAGTATACAGGAACAGTATGGCACGCGCCTACAGTTTAGTACGACTTTTCATCCTCAAACTAACGGCAACCGAGAAATTGATTCAGGTTTTGGAGAATATGTTTCGAGCTTGTGTTTTGGAGTTTGGAGGATCATGGGATGAGTACCTACCATTGTGTGAATTTACATATAACAACAGTTATCATGCCGTACTAGAGATGGTGCCTTTTGAGGCTTTATATGGTAGACCAAGTCGCTCACCATCAGGTTGGGTTGAGCCAGATGAGCGGGAGACCGTGGGGGCTAGAGATTGTTGTTGATCACACGAAGAAGATATGGCTGATTCTTCATAAACTTAAGCTAGCCCATTAGCAAGAATAACTCCATGTCTTGCTTGTTTGGTATTGATTGATTCTTTTAAGACGCTGCAAGAGAATAACGTCATCTATCAAAATCCACACAAGAACGGACGATCACCATTTGGAGTGCTAGCCCCAAAGATCCTAGGAAAAATATTCTCTAAAGAATTCTTTAGGAAAAATCTCTCTTGAGAATTCCATACAAAAATTGTGACCCTAATGTCTTATTTATAGTACACTAGGTCGAGTTGTGAAAAAACTCCATCTCCTAGTCACACTCTAAATAGAGTCCTATATAAATTTAAACTCTAAAAGTATAGAGTCATAGATAATCTACAATTACTAATCCAATAAGTGTTTTAATTTATCTAAAACTCGAATAAGAATTAATGTCATACTATAATTCCAATTAGAGTCCTATTCAAAATAGGATTTACTAAGAGACAAAATTTCTAGTCACACTAGAAATGTATGAGAATCTTGAATCCTATTCAAACCCGGACAATATTAAATCGTGCAAATCCGTTCTTAGTGTGGGACCCAATAGTTTCATACAAAGTTGGCAATGAACTAAAACCATTTTGGTACACATGTCATAAGTGGTCTCTAGCAAGGCATTATGACTACCCAAGTAGCATGAAGATCACTAAATCGATACAACCTAATAGACAATGTATATCATATCCTTTTGTCACGCGATATCTTTTGATTAAATGTAAGACATGGAATGTCACCCTTATAGTTCAATCTACTAGTCTCGATCTCCGAGTAGACTGAAATTTTCCAGTGACATTGATCCAATTAATTCCCTAGACATGTCAATTTACCAGTCTAATATATCGAGGGGCCCAATAAATATCTCTCTCTAAAGGAAAGGGACAAAGTCCATCTTGATCACATAACATCCACATATTAGTCGAACAATGACCATTCACAATCTTTATAATCATCCAGTTAAAGACAACGGTTGATTGTATCAAATCATTCTGCTCCTAATGTTGGAGTCTCTAGTGATCTCAAGTCAAAGAACTAAATGATATAACTCTCATGAGAATCACTTATGATGTTGACCATGTAGTGTTCTCATAGTGGGTCGATCTAGCACCTGTTCCCAACCGATATCCATAATCTTGATCTATATCCTTATACGTATAATCATCACATGCATACTAGTCTTAATTTATTATTGTTTCCACAATAATAACTGACTAAGGAGATTTAGAATAATACATTAATTATCCATGGATACTATTATAAAAAGAAACATGCATCCATTTATAATAGTTAAACAACATTTGCAGAATTGGCCTAGGGCGCATACCCCAATATCTCCCACTTGCACTAGGTCCAATCCTTTACGTATCCAATAAGTGACCTTAATGCGTTCTTAGTGGAAGAAGTTTGTTTATGTATCTGCTACATTGTTTGTTATTGATGTTCTGCAAATCTTTACATTCTTTCTTTTATAAGACAAAAATGCTCAAGTGCTTGTTTAGATCTATAGTGTGATTTAGAATCTATAACCTAAATTTGTCCATCGGTTTTACAATAAAATCCAACATTATTTCCAACACTTGGAACCACACCTTATTCAATCACGAACCTTACGATCTAAGCATTTTCTTTGGTTGCATCAAATTCCGTTAAAAACTCAGTTTATGTTATAGGACTTGTTAGTGTGAGCTTAGAACATTTCCAACTCATTCTTTGGTTGCATCAAATGCCGCTAAAAACTCATTTTATGCCATCATTAATCTTTTATATAATTTGAAAGTTTGCATCGTGTAACCATTTATAAGACTCATATCTTTCAAATCTCTGCAAATCTAATAACATCTCTCAAATGCTTCTGGAGTACTTAAGAATGTTATTAATAAATATCTAATTACCTTCACCAGAATCTACGAAATATATGTATGTTTTACCCAAAGCATATGACATATCGAGTTGAATGCAAAGTATAGCATATGCGATGATTCTCATAGCTAAAGCGTAAGAAATCATATTCACATTGTCCTGCTCATCAATTGTCTTAAGACTTTAAGTCTTGCGGAGACTTATGTTATAAGACATAAGTAATAGTTAAGAATCTCATACAATGAAACTGTTTCAGTTATTTCTCTATATAAGCACTCTTATTTAAAGCAATTAGCCTCTTAGATCTATTTCTATAGATCTATATCACAAAGATATTAGCCTAATTAGCTAAGAATCTCATTGAGAAACTTTCCTTAGCCAAGACTTGATATTTTGCAGGGTCAAGATGTCATTTCTAATGAATAATATATCATTAACATACAGATTTAGAAAGATAATTGTGCTCCCACTAACCTTTATGTATACATAAGTTTTACCTTCGATTCAATTAATGTAATTCATTAATTATTTCATCAAAACAAAGATCCCGACTCTGATAAGCTTACTATAATCCATAAATGGATCCTTTAAGCTTGCATACCTTTCTCAAACTCTCAAAATAATAAAAAACTCTTAAGTTGTATCATACATATACCGTGAAAATCTTATCATAATCAACACCTTGATTTAGATTGGGATTTTCGATAAGCTGTGCTTTTAAGTATTTATTTTTTTCTTTTTCATCCAAAGTTCATGCCATCTTCAGGTAAATAATTCAAGTTCCAAACTTGGTTAAAATACATAAATTAAAATTCAGAGTTAATAACACTTGGTTTCTTCGTTCAATCTAGACAAGACATGTCTCTTAATAAGTAGTGATTCATTCTGATCTAGTATCAAAATTATCACAACTATCAATAATAAGAAATTCCAAACTTCTTTAGCCAATTTCTTATTATTCTAGATTTTCGAGAGATATATGTTACTTGTGTACACTCAACTAGTTCAAAACTTTGTTGATCTTGCTAAAGTGGTTCGATTCTCATTAGTGGCAGTTGAATATTTCAAGAATTATTTTATTCCCAATGGTGTCTTTAAAATAAACTCTTTAGTTAGAAAGACATTATTTTGAGCAACAAACAATTTGTTCTCAATTGTATAAAATAGTATCATAGCGTTCGACCAAAATTAGACACAAAAGATTTGGGCATCAAACTTTATGTGACTTAACGTCTTACACAAGTCTCGACGCCTTAAATCTCAAGAAAAGACAAACTATGTCCTTTTATTTCATATCATATATGGAGTTTATCAACTATTTTAATGAAAATAAGGTTTAGTGCAAGTCCCTTGGTTTCCAAAGTATAGCCTCTATAAGAGATCATAGGAGAGTTTGTGTGACACATCATAAATCAAGTTATATCCTCTATAGTTTGGTTTCTCCTCTTAAAACATCATTTCTCAATGACATTCCTAGTGGAGTTAATTGCAAGACAATCTCACAATTTCAAAAATGGTCACTTAAACTTTTGGCTCAAATATTATCCATCTTGATCTCATCAAAGTATGTTAATAATTTGCCAAATGAGTTTTTTAATACTCATTTTGAAATGTTCGTAACAATTCAAAATCATGTCTTCTTGATAGGATTTGTAATTCATCATAAAATGAACAATTTCATTCTATGAAAAACAAAATCTATTCTTTAAGGCTTTCTTTAAAACTTGAAAAAGTCTAGCTCAGAACTAAGATTTATGTGTCCGACACAAGCATCTTTTGTAGCTTTTACATTCCCTTTATCTTTCTTTATTATACTCCTTTATGTTATGAACCATCAAATGTATATTTAAAGCCCTTTTTATTATTTTTTCTTACAATTTTAAACATCATATGCAACTATAAACAGTGTTCTCCATATCTTTCAAATTGTGTATTTTAAAATTATTTTGATGAATTATAGATCAAATCTACTGCCAACTTTTGGCACATAAAGATTCAAGCCTTTTATGATAATTAATATAGTTCTTTCATGTTCCAAACAGAAAGACATATTAATAGGTTCTCAACCATTTTACAAGAATTTAGGAATTTTACAATCTTATGTCTTTTCCGTGTGACTTACTGTTGGAACATTTCCTTCAGTGTCACTTTCATATCATTAGTTTTCATGGACCGAATCTTTACTAAAGTCCAGTTTTATATTTGCTAACATGACATATAATCATTATACTAATAGATGGTAGTGTAAAAGGAACCATTAATCTTATACATACATCATTATTTTATTGTTGATAACCTTTATCAATTTTCTAATCAAAATAGGGAAATTAGTCTTAGAAATTATTTATCCTTCTCGAGGATTGATCGCAGTTGCTATGAATTAGTGTTACTATGAGTTTAACATCTACACTTAGAAGATTGTGCAGAATAGTTTATTAGTGAGTAATTAAACTACAATTAAATCAATAATCCTCGTAAATATTACTTTAGTGGTCTAAAATCCATATTTCACTTATTTTTGAGACAGCTAAGGCATGACACTTAAAATCAAGTTATTTAGATAGGTAACCATAACAATTGCATCATATGCAACTCTTAGGTTCTTTATGAGACCTAGACATCATATGTCACAACATGTTACGTCTCATCTATGCCTAAAGCCCAAAACCATTTAGATAGCTTTATTAAGTCAAACCAATTTAAAACATCCATGTAACCGTTACCTAGCTCGCCTCACCAAGATAACACGATACGCCCTGCAAAGGCAAACTCATATTGATCTGATCAAGGCCTTGATAAGTGTTTAAAATGGGTTGCACTAACTTAAAATTCTAATCGAGAGATTTTTATCAAGTTTTGTGATCCATGTAGTGTTTTATAATGAATAATTCTAGCATCTATTTAATTATGGAATATCATATATATACCCAATGTGCATAGAATAAATATCATTAAAAAAACAAGAATAAACATATCATATATCAACAAGGCATCATAAAACAAATCAAAAAAATTAAATACCTTGAAATTTTCCAAGTGCATGAAAGATTTTATTTTCATTAATCTCATTAACTAAATATATCTGAATATAATTTTTATCGAACTCTATTTAATTAAAACCTCTTTTAATTTAATATTTTAATTAATATTAATAATAGTCCCATTAATTTAAACTGATTTAGTTCAATTAAAACACCTTCTAACTAAATTAATCATTAATATTAATGGTTGCCAATCTATCCAATTGATTAACAATAACCCCATTCAATTGATTGGAAATTAATTAGTTAAAACTTCTTTCAATTAATATATAGCTCGATTAATATAAATAGAGTTATAATTTTATTGCAACTTGTCTTGCTAGCTTGGATGGCTAAGGCACTCTAATACGCGTGAAGACTGGGGATCGAATCATACTCTCAACAAAAGTTCTTTTATTGTATTTTGTAATCCTATTACAATTAGTTTTGTACTTTAATTTTGATTTGTGATTCTATTACAAGTTGGTTTGCTTGCTAAGATGGTTAAGGCATTCCAACGGGTAGGATGACTAGGGATCAGGTCCTACTATGAACAAAAGTCCTCTTTTTATTTTATTTTGTAATCCTATTACAAACAGATTTGCCTTTTAATTTTTATTTTGTAATCCTCTTACAACTTGGAATGGATAGCTAGAATGGCTAAGTCTGTGGAATAACGTGGAGAAGTATGGATCGATTCCAACCTTTGACAAATCCATATTTAATTTTGATATATACATATCTATGTACTCAAAAATAAGATCTTATCCGCTAAATTTGATATGCACCCATTCATGTACGTGTGTGACGGTGCGACTACATCAACAGCACCATGCCGATACTTTCACACTTTTGCAAATAAACTAATTCTTTTAAACGCAATGATGCAGCCATATATAAAATATCATGATTGACTTACATATATCATGTATATGTAAATAAGGGCACATTACAATTTAATTAAATCATGTCTATTGGCTCTGATACCACTATTAGGTTCCGAGGATCATGCGCAGCGGAAGTTTTCGAAACCTTTTCGAACATCCCCGAAACAAGATCTTATTGATTCCATTAAATTGATGTGCCAATAAAAATCATACCTTGGTAAGACTAACTCCATGTCTGCCTTATTTGGTATTGATCGATTCTTTTAAGAAGCAGCGAGAGATGAACGTCCTCTATCAGAAATCCACACACGAACATACGATCATGCTCCGGAGTGCTAGCCCCTAAAATCTTAGGACGAAAATTCTCACAAAAATTCTCTAGGAAAAATCTCGCTTAGGAGTTCCATACAACAATTGTGACCCTAATGTCTTATTTATAGTACACTTGGTCGAGTTGTAAAAGAACTCCATCTCTTAGTCACACTCCAAATAGAGTCTCAGATAAATTCTGACTCTAAAAAGGATAGAGTCATAGATAATCTACAATTACTAATCCAATAAGAGTTTTAATTTATCTAAAACTCAAATAAGAATTAAAGTCATACTATAATTCTAATTAGAGTCCTATTCAAAATAGGATTTACTAAGAGACAAAATTTCTAGTCACATTATAAATTTATGAGAATCTTGAATCGTAGTCAAACTAGGACATTTAATGAGAATCTTAAAAATGAATTTTTATCAAATAAAAATTCATTGACCCAGACAATATTAAATCGCACAAATATGTTCTTTGTGTGCAACCCAATAGGTTCATACAACGTTGACAGTGAACTAAAACCATTTTGATACATAAGTCATAAGCGGTCTCTAGCAAGGCATTATGACTACCCAAGTAGCATGAAGATCAATAAATCGATACAACTTAATAGACGGTGTATATCATATCCCTTTGTCATGCGATATCTTTTGATTGAACATACGACATGGAATGTGACCCTTATAGTTCAATCTATTAGTCTCGATCTCTGAGTAGGCTAAAATTGTCAAGTGACATTGATCCAATCAATTCACTAGACATGGCCATTTATCAGTCAAAGATATCGAGGGGCCCAATAGATATATCTCTAAACGAGGGGAGAAATTCCATCTTGATCACATAACATCCACACATTAGTTGAACAATGACCAATCACAATCTTTATAATCATCCGATTAAAGACAATGATTGATTATATCATATCATTGTGCTCCTAATGTTGGAGTCTCTAGCGATCTCATGTCAAAGGACTAAATGATATAACTTTCATGAGAATCACTTATGATGTTGACCATGTAGTGTTCTCACAGCGGGTCGGTCTAGCACCTGTTCCCGATAGAAGCCAATAATCTTGATCCGTATCCATATACGCATAATCATCACATGATTATCAAACAAGACTCAAACTAGTCTTTATTTATTATTGTTCCCACAATAATAACTGACTAGAAACATTTAGAATAATACATTAATTATTCATGGATACTATTATAAAAAGAAACATGTTTCTACTTATAATAGTTAAACAATATTTGCAGAATTGGCCTAGGGCACATAACCCAACAAGTATATCCCAAAAGTACTTGTCAAGTGGCAGTTTCACGATGATACGAAACTCACTAGGGAATGGGAGGACTATATGCAAGATAAGTTTCCTTACCTATTCGAGTCAGTTATAAATCCTATTTCAAATTTTAAATTTAGAGGACGAAATCTTTATTAGTTAGGACAAATTGTAACGGCCCAAAATCTCTAACTGTGTTAAATTTCTTAAATAGGATTAACAACCCGTACAGTGGGACCCACACCGTGATTTGTCCATTGACCAAGGCAAGGGTCGATGTATATTTTATGCTTTTTGTGATGTATGCCTAGTATATTGTATATTTGTAGACTATTAAATCAATTTATACTAGTTTATAGAAATCGAGACAAGTGGGGACGTACCTCGAGTCGCGTGTCAACAAGGAACCGAGGTAGCGGCTTGTGGAGTAAGTTTAATTAATTGGGATTAAATGTGAATTAGTGTTGGTTTTCTAAGTGGCTTAATGTGGTCACATTTAATGTAAGCTTTAATGTGCCTAAAGTTAGTAAAATAAAACAATGGTCATTGGATGTGCATCGAGACACGTATTCACTTATCAAGAAAACAAGGTGTCAACTTGTTGAGACATTCGATTATGACTTGAGAGGCAAGTGCGACAAGGTGTTCCACTAGTTGAGCCTTGAGATATGTGTGCACACAATGATCAATGGCTATAGTTTAACCATATCTACTATGGTCAAATGCACCTTATAAGTCAACAATTTTCAAATCTTATCATCACCAAAATAGTTGCTAGGAAGAGAAGAGAAGGAAGAGAGAATCCTAGAGTAATTTGGTGAGAAACATGAGAGAATCATTGAAGGTTTAGTGAAGAAGAAGGAGTTTATCAAAATAGGTGACTTCTCCACTCCATTAACTTTACGAATTCAGGAATTTGATGTTGTCGTCGCTATTTTGTGTTGGGATTGGTGTTAGAGACCTCTTGTAGTGTGTATGAGGGTCCCAAAGGCGATAAAAAATTCCTATATGTAGCAAAAACCCAGAAATCAAATTGCAGAATTATGGGTTCTGCTGCACATAGCGCGTTAGGTCTATAATCTAGCGCGCTAATGTTGAAAACTAGCGTGCTATTCTTGAATAATGCGCTAGAGATTAAAAGTAGCACACTAATTTCCCCTGTTAGTACAAAAATTAGCAAAGTCCAAACATGATTTAAACACTATAAATGGGTCCAAACTCATTCTAACATCTATCAAACAATTCCAACGAACTAAGGAGAGATCTTGGGAGTTTGGGAATGCATTTCAAAGTGTCAAGAGATCGGATAGGCTAAGACAAACATTGTGAATTGTAAGTAAAGTTGTGAGAATTCTATATTTCATTTCATTGACTCTTCTCATTTTATGGTCTATTTGTAGACATTGCTACTTTTAAACTCACATCATGTTGTTCTTGTGTCTATTCATGATTGAATATTGTGACATGATGCCTTATAAAATGTTTCATTGATTCCAATTTCTATTATTGATGTTATTCATGATAGATAGTTAATGAAAATCATGCTAGTGGGATAAGTTGGATTAAATTAGACTTGTATTCTACTTCCCTAGGCTTTGTAGCTTTAGCTAATTTTGGAATCCTAGAGACTTGGAAGTATTGGTCTTTGAAAACCAAAGTAGGGATTATCTAGTGTCCATTGCACGAGAGATGCACTGTTCACGGGGACATGGGTCTATCGGGGTTTCGACACTCACCACTACACTTTTGTAGCACATGAGTTAAGGGACTCGAGGTGGTTGGTAAGAATGAGATAGATGATTTGTATGCGTAGAGCGCATCTCCGCAATTGGTATGTAATATGTTTAGCGCAGCTCCATTTAGTAGTGGGAAAGGTTAGGTGATAGTTCTCACCGCCGACCAGACGTAGATCATCTCGACTTAGCTTGTGTCAGTTTATACATTTTAACCGTGGTATTTACTTGCATTACTTGATTTAGCAATTCTATCACTACTTTATGCTTTTAAATATCATTCCTTTCTTTTGGAAATGTGGCATAGAATTCTCTAGTTATTACTTAAATATTACTATACTCACCGTCTGGTTTCTGACGGTGGGTGTAGGTCCGTCGAGCAGCAGCAAACCAGGGAAAGAGAAGATTGGCGACTTCCTTTGAGCACTTCGGTAACTCTCCTATCTCATTTTGTGTCACTCGACTTTTGTTGTATTATTATTGTTAATGTTTTTCCTACACATTTTGGGTTGTACATTGGGTTTAGTGTATATTTCTATATATATACATGCATGCGATGCTGTATTTTTTTTGGTTTTCCACACTTAGAATTTTGAATAATAAATGCTTTCGCATAATCTTTGAACTACATGATAATATGAAAATGATAAAAAGTTTTAATTAACCTTGAAACTTAATAATATCTGAACATGTGTATTAATGCATATAGGGACAAAAGGCTGACTAATACGTAATTAAGTCTTATATGGTTAGGATTAAGGCTTGATTACGCGATTAGGTCAGGCGGTGCCCTATTTAGATGTAGGGGTGATCACAGTCACACACTAAATCTCTAACATAACATGTTTAGATTGATAAACTACTCACACTTATTTAAAATAAACATTACAATAAAATAAATAGAAGGCATTAATGGAAAATACCTCTTATTGAATACTTAAATCTCTAAATATCTTCAAAAGCAAGAAAAATAAAATTAAACTAAAATTAATTGAAAATAGTCTAAACTAATCAAAGGCACTTAATTTTGAAGCCTTATGCATATATATAGTATTTTAAAGTGTACATATTTCAATTGAACTCAAATTCATTATTTTAATCTAATATTCCCGTGGCTGACATCAGCGAATCCTGACTGAATCCTCTTTCTCAGCTAAATCACT
Organism: Stephania yunnanensis; assembly: GCA_039657365.1. Taxonomy (NCBI): domain Eukaryota; kingdom Viridiplantae; phylum Streptophyta; class Magnoliopsida; order Ranunculales; family Menispermaceae; genus Stephania; species Stephania yunnanensis. The sequence continues at coordinate 43,054,007 of CM077586.1, read as the reverse complement.
GGAAAAATAGTGGAATTATGACTTTATGGTTCATCGATTTGTGTGGCGAATCTTAGTTCATTTCTTGAATCTCTGACAAATCGCTAGACTTCTTTGATATCGATTTATATAGCAAATCCTAGTGTATTCTTCGAATCTATGTAGAATTGCTGGCTACTTTTGTCAACTAGCTGAATTCTTTACTTTTCTAACCTTTTCCTTCATTTCTTCACATAACTTTAATATAACTTCAAATAATAAAATAAGAGAAAATCAAGTGTAATATAGTATTTTACATCTAAAATGACTATAAAATAAATTATGAAACACGGTCTATGTAATGACCTGTGACCTTAAACAGGTAATTAGTGTTAATCCAAATTTTAATTAACCCAACTAGTCTCGATTAGCTTGAGCATGGATTTACGTGTCTTTTGTTGTTTGTTTGATGTGTATTAGTATTTATTAAAATTAATTGAGTTTAATTGACGTATAATTGAACACTTGAGAAATTATAGGACGTTTGATACCGTGTATGGGTCAAAGGTGACGCACATGAGTCGTGGGGTAGCATGCGTGCACGAGTGTACTCGTTGGCGCGCACGGCGAAATTATAAACGCATGAATATATATATATATATATATTTATTTATAATTGTATATATACAAATATATTGAAAATAAAAAATAATTAATACTTGGTGGGCGCCTAGTGACACGCGTGTCGGGGTGACACCTATAGGACGTACTATAATGCGCACGCCCGACAGTCATCGTTGGATCGGGCGACGAGTTTTTGGGCACGAGAATAAATAGGTGAATATGTATTTGTATATATATAGTTATATATAAATATATATTAACGAATCTTAAAGTTTAAACCAAATAAAACTATGCATTGGATTCGCCTTGAGATACGCGTAGCATAAGAGTCGACAAAGTGTAAGATTTGTACATTGAACAGTTTGGAGAGATTTTCCACGCCTCGAGATGCGTGTGACCACATCACAAGAACAATCTACTGGTGCATACATAAGTATGTATGTAAAAAATAAAGGCTATAGATTTACCTCGAGATACGCATCATGTATCTCGAGGAAAGCAAAATATAATTAATTTTAAGTCAATCAAGAAAAGGTTTTTAGGTTGATTGATAGCATGAGATTGAACTCGAGATACGTTTTACGTATCTCGAGAAAAATTAAAATCAAAAATGAAATATTAGATCTGCCTCAAGATCCATATTACACAAATCTCGAGGAAATTCATTATTTATCTTCTTACACCACTGCCTCCTCTCTGTAAAAGTCAAAATTGAAAATGGAGAAGAGGAAAAGAGAAATTAGGGAGAGATATGGATAAAAGGGATAGAGAGAGTGGCGATGAAGACTATGTCGAATGTGAGATTGTTGGGTTATTGTTGGATTGTTAGGTCGTTGTTGGATTTGGTGGAGTGGGGAGGTTTGTCCGAGGATGGAGAAGACTCTTTGAGTCATCTCTCATCCCAAATCAAGCTGGGGTTGGATCTCCAACCCCATATTAGAAAAAAAAAAAAAAAAAAACAAAAAACTGCTCTATTGGGAGAGGAAGAAGAAGGGCTGGGCCCTCAACCGAGCCGAAACCCAAATAAAAAAGGAGAAAATAAAAGAGAATAGAAAACAAGTCCAAAAAATTGAGGGAAAATCTTGAAAAATGATATTTTGATCAAATAAATTGAAATTGATGAATTTCTATGAAACATAAAAAAAAATCTCAGGATTTGTGCTAGACTTTATACCGAGATTTTTACCTTGAAAAATGTTAATTATTCACATTGGCATAAAAACTGATAAATTAGTTCTCGATTTGAATGGAAAGGATTTAGGGGTTCTAAATAATAAATATTGGACCCAAATTAATGATAATTGGTTTAATTTATTGATCGACGAGAAAATGTGTATGGATCTCGAATAGCATGTAAGTTGGTAAAAAATTAGAAAAGCTCAGCACATGTAAGTGGGACTTATATTCTTATCAATTATGTATCGTAAAATAGTTATATTTAGTGCACATAGTTTATGGACTAGGAAATGGAGCAATGTACTGAGATTTGAATGTGTCATTGAATTGTTTTATGAGAAATTATTCGAAAAGAGGTACGACGAGCGAATCGAACTGAAGTGATGACGCAGGTGATTGGTTAGCTACCGACACCTTCCCTTCAGCAACTTTGAGGTACCCAGTTATTGCTTTCCTTTTGCTTTATATCGAAAACTAAACTCGGAGAGGTGCAACGGGGAATCTGATTAAGGCTGATGACCGAGGTATTGGGAGGCCAACCAATACCCTTCCCTCAGATTTGTGACACTAACTGATTACCATTTCCCATTTAAAAGTAGGCAGCTACGTTATACCTCGATACACAAAAGAATCACAGACCTGTGATTCTGTGGATCGTAGTCTGGGTGATGAAAGTCTACAACCTTTCTTTTGAATGCAAAAAAAAATAAAAGAAAAAAAATCACGAGCACAGTTGCAATTGACCATTGAACTTGCATTATGTTATGTATTGTTTATAATATTTTCAATAGCTACATAAATATGTTTTGGTTTTATATTGCTATTCATTAATTCGTTGATCTTAAAATGATAGGTTATACGATTACGAGCATCACTTACTAAGTAAGGTTGAGCGCTCATTTCCCCATTAATATTTTAGGTTAATAACTGCACTTTGACTCAAGAATGGAGAAGATTGGGAGTTTATGTTTTTCTCTAAGGTGAATTTACTATCCCACTATTTATATATTGTATTGAATTATTATTTTGTAATAACCAAGGTAGGGATATGGTTTTACGACTGAGATTTATGTCGATTTTAGGTACATCTTATGTTTGATCAAAATGTAATTTCCGCTATGTTTTTAGTTGTTTGTTCGATATAAGATATATTGTAATTCTCATTATCGGTACGAAGGACGGTTGTGTTGTTACTCTAATGAGTCTGACTGGTGTATCGGAGCTTAATTAGGGTTTCAAGTAAGGCATCGCCTTAATCAGGAGAGGGGATGGCACAACTTGATATTAGAGTCACGCTTCTGATACAATTCTAATAGTAAGATATTAGCAGCTAAGTTGTCGTAACTTGAGAGTATTCGAATTAATAATCAAGTTATGGATTAACTTAGTACTTGATAAATAGTTTTTATCGATGTTTTAGGGAGTAATGAAAAATAAAAGATTGATGTGTGATTTGTTGTGATGTATTATATCTATACGATAGATAGAACTCTAATGTTTTTCCTATACGATATCCTAAAGGTCTTATCTTCCATCTTTATCTTGGAATCTAATCAATAGATGGTGAGGGTTTGTGGGAAACCTGGACTTCAGTGATATTATAATAAAGGAGCACAGTATAAAATATTATAAGATGGTTGTATCCATCAATTACTTAGGAGTTGAGATAGCTTTGAGGTTCAGGGTTTGTGGAAACGTAAATCACAATCGAATATGTAAAAAGGAAAGACATTAGAAGTTTTATGATAACAAAAAGTAAATTTTTCTCCTATTGGACAGTCTCTAATGATCTTTATTCTCATTGATATTGTTTGATAAATGATAGTAAGTGAATAAGGATTGACTAGACCTAGACTTTGAGCCATATATTAGGAGAATGGACGTTAAAAAGGAAGTGATTTCTAACAAAACTCAAACATGATAATTCACTTTAAGTGAATATATACAAGTATATAGACCAGTTGAACAAGATTAAAGGTCATTCAATGAAAAAGTTTATTAGTGTTGTTGTGGTTTAACCGCACTCACCAATAAAATGATTTTAATGGCGAAATTACACTAAAAGTAAAGATTTATAGCAAGAGATAAGAAATGAAAGATTATGAAAAATTTGTGTTGATAGTCAACTCTATCTTATCTGTTGGACTTAGATCATTTTATGGTAATTTCAAATAAAAAAATTTGAAGTCAAGAAATTTTTAAGGTGTATAGTTTGGGTTAGAACATATTTGTGAGCTAGTGAGATGTTCTAGTCTGATCTTATAAACTAGAATAGTATAAATTGGGGAGAATAAGTTGTCAATGAATCTAAGGATTTAGAGAATCCAAAAAATATTTTACAATATTGGGAATAAATGAGCAAGCAATATATCAAAATATTGGTAATAACTGCTGCTCTTAATGAAAAGATTGTGCAAATCACTAAATTCCTACGAATAGCGATTCATGGAAATAAAGCTGTCACTCGAGATTCTAGTGGTTTGAACTTGTTTTAGAATAGTATGGAAGTTTAATGTGGGATTCAAGCTTGATAAACAAAAGTTATGACTCTAAGAATTTTAAGAGATTTGTTTATTAGTTTTTTTTTTTTTTGAGATTTTGTTACAATTTGAGATTAATTTCATCAATTACTTGATTCTGATTTCAAACCAATGATCAGTTTCATTTATACTTGATATAATGTGGAAATTGTATGAGTTTGAGAACTTAAATCGAGAGATGAGTTAATTTTAAGCGAATCAAAGATGAAAATTCTTTGTCCGGAAAGCGGCAATTCTTTTGATTTATTACATGAAATCAATTGTTCTCAAAAGCTGATTGAGATCTGATTATCATTTATTCAAGATCAGAATTAGAACTATAAGAATATGAAGTCATGCAATGGCTTCATTATGGTAAAAATTGTAGTGAGAATCATGAAAACTCATTAGAGCTTGTGTTATGTTCATAAATTAATAAAGAAATTGAGTTGTTGAACTCTATTGGAGTAAGATTATCATTAAGTTTTCAATGATGATATAAAAAGGATTGAAGACTTAGCAAAGGCACAAGTAATATCGCAGAATCAATGGACTTAACTAGGATTTGAGACAATTAAAGAATTGTCTTATATTTAACACATAGTGAGCAAATGTAATTTTATTATGGAGTAATTGAATGATACAAGTGAGGTATACAAAGAGTTATGTATCGTTGTGTTGTATATTCAATTGAACTAATAGTGTAATTGAGTTTAGTCGTAAATGACACAAGCATGCCTTGAAAGAGAATTGAAATATTGTTCAACTAAAATAATTGCTTGTCATACCTGGATTATAAAAAAAAAACTTAGAGACTTATTCTAATACCTTTATTCGGGTAGTCATGTGTTAACACAACGAAGCAAGAAATGGTAGTTTATAATATTATATAGTTCAAAGAAGTTTAAGAAGAACTATTGTGAAATAATTGTTTTGGTAGTTGCACCAAACAATTTAAGGCATCGCTTGTAGAATAAAAGCTTAAAATGTATTGCAAACGATGAATAGAATGAATGCAAAAAAATCCTAGAGCTGAGGCTTACGGTTATGAGATATGGTGTAGATCATAACTTATTTATGAATCCATCCAATTGAATAGGTTGCACAAGTTCATTCATTCATTATAGGGTTTGAAATATAGATTACCTAGTAAAAAGGGTTTTGGAGAATCGTTTAGTTATCCTTAACATTTTAGAATCTTATAGGAAATAATAGAAGACAATCGAGAAGTATAGAAACCCTTGAATTAGTAAAGAATGTCATATGTAAATCTTCAAGCTATGAGAGTTTGAATAGTATAGTTTTCAGAGAGAAAAGAATTAGAAGTGAAATAAGTAACCTAAATTCATGAATATAATGAATTCATTCTAAAAAATCACCCTAATAAAGTGATTGATGTGATCGATACTTTGAATAGAGAAAGAAACTAAAATTGTAATTATAATAGGAATTTCTCAATATTATCTTTTAAGAGAGATGTGAAGGATGGTGATTTATAAAGCTTGTCGGCACATCCTCAACTGAATTATTGGAATAAGCAATTACAAATATGTTATTCGAAGCTTAGATTGGAACTGAGCCAAGAGTTTGTTTAATTGGATGATAAGGTGATTAAGAAGTCTAATGAGAATCACTTGATATGTTAGAATTTTAGCTATTAAGGATGAATATCCACATTAGATCACTTAATCAAATTGTTCAGGACTCATTAGATTCCAAAATGAAAATACCAGTTCAGAAAAGAATTTTCAACAAGAATTATTTCAATGATCTCATGGATCTCTTTATATTGGTTATACAGGTAATGTCATATCGTATTAAGGTATAGGAGAAGATAATGGATTGTCTAGAGGTAATGTAATATTTTGTTAAGTTTATAAAGAGATATGAGAGTTATTTAGTAGGTTGAGACTGAATAATATAAACCTATAGGGTTAAGTAATTTCTTGTATATATTTGATGGTAGACGAATAACATAAATGATGGTTATGTAATAGAATTAACAAGACTTTGGCGTCAGCACAATATAATAAAAGTTGTAGTTTATAGATTGACCGAAGTCTACAGATTCTTGTCAGTGAGGTTTTGTTATTCTTTTGACGGATTGAGCAAGATATATATTGGAAATGTGAGATGATATAGTGTTTTAGTATTTGATTCCCCCGACAGAAATCCGAGACTTGCTCCCGACAATGGAAGAAGTTATTGATACAGCTGAAAATCATTCTCAATCTCAGTAAAAAATATTTTCTTAATGTTGAGGAAGAAATTGAACTAATAATCCTGGTTTTTAAGAATAAATGTTTTGAGCTTATGTCTCATAAAGTTTACCCACTGAAAGAAAACATATTCTTTTGTGTGAGCTCTTTGATAATAAAGGTAATCAGGTGGATTACATTGTTGAATGATGAAGCTAAATATACTTAATCTTGTATATAATGAGATATATATATATATAACTAAGATTGGAGTATAGCTTTTGCAGAGAATGAAATAATAAGAGCTACATAGAGAAGGTATGGCAGACCGGTGATTTATAACTACAACTGGTAAAGATAAAGATGTTAAGGAGTCAAACATCATAGATTGTTGGAGAGTTCAAAAGATAATTTTGTTGTGCTTTTGAAAGTCTCATCTATAAAAGGGCTTTGTAGGTTCGAATTAAGAGAAAATAGAGTTTCATGAAAACTAAAAGGTCACTTGGGAACGGGAGTTATACATAGAAAAGCAATTTCAATTTCTCTTCTGAACTACTGCTAATTTGTGTGTTTCTTTTAATTTCAAAGACAAAATTGTCTTAAATTAGGGAGACTATAACGACCCATAACCTTAAACAAGTGATTAGTATTAATATAAATTTTAATTAACCCGAGTTAAGTTCGTGGTTAAGCCCGACTTGTCTCGATTAAAGTCACTACAAAAGGATACCAGATTAGCGACGGGTTTCCGCGTCACTAACTTGCTCGTTGTTATTTTTTTAAGCGACGGTGTGTCAGGTTTATCGACGAGACATGTCGCCATGCCCCGTCGCTAATGTGCCACGTAGTTTGGTTGAAAGTCGTTTGACCCAAGCCACGTGGACGTTTAACGACGAGGCCTCGTCGCTAAACTCCGTCGCCAAATTGTCCACGTAGCTCGTAACTAGCCACGTGGCTAGGGATCACTAATTAGTGAAAATTTATTTTTAAAAAAAAAATAGTTCATTTTATATATAATATATATTAAAATATATAATTTGATTTAATAAAATTAATTTAATATATAAAATATTTTAAAAAAAATTGTTTTATATAAATTCAAAAACTAGTATATATAATTTTTAAAATTTTAAAAAATACTTTTTAATTTAATTAAAATTATATTTAAATGAAATGTTTTAAAATAATAATTTTTTAATAATATTAAATTTTAAAAATTCTTTTTAAAACTTTATTAAAATTTTTAAATTATTAAAATAATGTATTTTAATTTATACTATAATATTTATTTGGAATGACAATAAGGACAAGAAAATATAAGCAAATTAAACTAAATTACTTAAGTAAAAAACAAACTAAATGAAATAAATACAACAAAAGAAAGTTAATTACAAGTATAAAAATGTACAAAATAAGATAAGAACAGCTTAAGGCCATAAATACAACGGTGACAACTCAATCGTCAGGATCGTTGTCAGTCTCTGAGTCATCAGTTGGAACTTCTCTTAGAGGCGTGAATGAAATCCCAAGTCTGTCCATTAGAGCCTGCTTCATGCGACGCAACTGTCCCTGGACCTCTCACAACTCATCGCGGGTTAGAGTGTGATCATGTATAACCCGAAAAACATGTGTCATCTCCTTGAAGTCCCTTCGTAAAAGCTCAATTAGCTCATTATGAGAAGAATATGCTAAGAAGATCCAGCTCCATCTCCACCTCCAGCTCTTGCTCCAATTATAGCATGTATGCGCCGCAACCACTGTGGTGTCCACCCTAGTCCATATGTCCGTCCTTTGTTATCACGCTCCATGATGGATAAATATAACTCGGTTTCATAAATCAGGGTGCAGGCTGCGACTGTATCAACTCAATCCTTCTATTCTAATCGTCGTCTAAATGAAGGATTAAAACATTTACAAGTCATTGATACCTATCAGTGCATAAGTCAAGTCGAACATTACGAACCTCGGAGCCGAACGTAGGGTTCACTTGATTGAAGTGGTTTCATGCCATATAATTGGAGCAATGCTGCACATTGCCCTCATCTTTAACGTGTTCTATATGCCAACGCATATGTTTCGCAGTAGCTTTCGACGGGAACAGAAGTTGGAGACGAGGCGCTAAAGGGAAGTAAAGCATTGTCTTAAGCAAGCGTTTGTTAGAGTTAAACCTAAATGCACTGCAAAACTTGCAAAATGTAAGCTCAGAGTCGAACCCCCAATAAAGCATGCATAAGTTGGGACAACAATCAATTCGCTCATATAGGAGCCCCAACCAGTGCATTAAGCCCTTACATTTGTAAGAGATATCTATCAAACAGTTGTCTTCAAACAACATGTCTTTACATAATTGCAAAACTTCGTCGAATGCGTGCTCTGAAATCTTATGATTCAACTTTATCATCAATAAACGTGTCATTGCTAAGAGTTTAGTCATCTTTTCGCAACCCGGCCAAAGTGATTGATTCGCCGCATCAATTATTTTGAATAAATGATTCGTTTCAGGGTTCGGCTCCTCTTCACGGTTCCAATCGAAACTAGGGCATGCAATGTCGTGTATCTATGATAATATGATGTCCGATATTCATCTATTAGATCATCACCTCCATCGTCCTCATCGTTTACTATTTCTACCTCCCCATGCGCGGTCCAATAATAGTAATTAGGAATGAATCCACCCCTCACTAGATGAAGCTCTACTGTGTCTACATTACAATATTTCTCGTTGCGACATTTTCGACAAGGACATCTCATTTTCGCTTCGTTCAACTAAGTTGTGCAGTGTTGCATGACAGATTTTATAAACTCCTTCATGCCAGCCACAAACTCTAATCTAGTGTAATTGCCTTCAATACGGTTGTACATCCAATCTCGAGACATAGATATCTCGAAAGACCTAAACAACCCTAATTGAATAAACGTACACATCAATCAAAATATAAATTTTAGTCGAGCGGTAATCGTAATTAGTCGAATTGGTTGCATTTGCACATACTTTGCGTAATATATTTTATACATTTTAGTCAATTGTTAACCGTAATAAGTCGAATTAGTTGCAATACATACTTTGCGTAATATATACTATTGTACAGACGTTATAATAAATTATTATAATTTAACTTTGCCTCATTTTTAGTTTTTCCTTAGTAATTTTGAATTTACTTTAATATTTGTCGTTTATAACTTTATTGTCTCATTTATATTTATATATATCTCGTATATAAACGTTGTTATATAAATATTATTTGGTTCAACTAATTAAGATTTCCTTATTACAGTTAAATTTCTTTTAACTACTCTATATTTATTTATAATATAATATATTATACTCTTCTATTTTTGTCCTAATCAAACTTTAATTTGTCCAATTAATTTGTAGCACTTTATTAAATTTTTATACAAAGTACCGTTTTAATATTTCATTTAACTTGTAAACTTCATAATTATTTTTATTTCAACTTAACATAATTAATATATATGGTTATACATATGAATATCAATCCTCCCTAACTATATTATATATATCTCGTATGTAAGCGATGTTACATAAATATTATTTTGTTCAACCAATTAAAAATTTCTTTATTATAGTTAAATTGTTTTTAACTACTCTATATTTATTTATAGTATAATATATTATACTGTTTTATTTTTTTCCCTAATCAAGATTTAATTTGTCCAATGAATTTGTATCATTTAATTAACTTTAAACTTGAATTTATTTCAACTTAACATAATTTCGTTATTATAGTCAAATAGATTTTAATTTGGTTTTTTTTTAAATTAGCTTAAAAACAATTAAACAATAATTTAATGGACATATTTAATTTGAAACACAACTAATTAAATTATAACACATTACAAAAGAAGTACATGCATATATCAATACTAAAAAAATTACATGCAATAAACATCACAAACAATCACAAAAAAAATAATTAAGTTAAAATCACACACATGCATTTTATTTGTCACAAAAAGTAAAAAAATAATAAATATCAACATAAAAAATTTATTCCTAGCTGGTTTACTTACAAATTACAAAGCTTGTTCCTAGCCTATCCGGCCTCCCGCACTCTAAAAAGCTTATTTGACTCCCCGTAGCTCTTCTTTAGGTTCCCGACATCATATTTTCGGTTTTTGACTGTGTTGGGACATTTACTTAGGGTATTATACTTGTTTATAATGGTTATAGAACTTTTGAAAATTGCATATTTTTGTACAGTTAGGGCAATTAGCACGCTAACTCTGAAATTAGCGCGCTAATTCTAACTTAGCGAGCTAATAAGCTATATCTAGTGCACTAATCAATATAAGCGTGTTAGATTTCCTACCCAGCGCGCTATATACAGCAGAACCCAGAATTCTGCAATCATAATTTCGAGTTTTCTCTACACATAGGCCATGTTGATGCCTTGGGAACCCTCACACATACTACTAGAGGTCCCTAACATCAACCACTACATAAAACAGTAACCAACAACATCAAATTCGTGAATTCACCAAATTTACAAAGCTATGTTAATGGAGTGGAGAAGTTACATATTACATGAGTTCCTGGCTTAATCTCCTTCACCAACCCAATGATTTCTCCATGCTAAGCTTGCTGATTTTCTCCATATCTTGATCACTTCGGTAGCTCTCTCTCTCTTTCATTTGTTGATAAATCCTTGATGTGAGAAACTTAGATCATAAATTTTGGTTTGGATTTTTTTATATGTGATTGGATATGGTTGAATCTACACCATACATCCATTTCACATACATATCCCGAGACATGTCTAATGGTGTAGGTTGACCCACATGTCTCACTAATCACTCCCACTTGACACGAATTGTTACTCTTCTTGTCTCTAGATTGCTCAATACATGTCTCAATGCACATCAAGTGGCTATTTAAATTTGGCCCACTAACTTAGGCCCATTAATTTAATATTAAACATGGCCACATTAAAGCTGCTATAAAACCTTAGTTAACTCACATTAAACTTACCCCATAAATCTCTACTTTTGTCCCACGTCGACACGCAACTCGAGGTACGTCTCCGCTCTTGTCTCGATGCCTATATGCCCCGCAAGTACCTTACTCGCGAATTTTTTATATCAATTAATTTAAATTGTTCAATCAGTTCTTTTGTATATGAAATAATAAAAGCATCAAATAAAAATAGAATACCTCGGTGTCGACTCCCGAGATTTGGACTTGCGCATCACGACAATTAGATCCCACATACGACCCTAAAATGACACGTGGAACGAGTTAGATTTTAGGGTCATTACAGTCTTCCCAATTAATTAGAATCTCGACTTCGAAATTGAAATAAATCACTAAGGAAGAACTTACTAAAACTCAGAAAAGGTAGGGAAAGTACTCGCGCATGTATGACTTGAGCTCCCACATTAGCTTCTCATCTCCGTGATGCTGTCATTTAACAACGATGGATGGATTCTCTTTGTTTCTAAGAATCTTCACCTTACAGTCCATAATTTGAATAGGCTGCTCGTCATAAGTAATGTCCTCCCTCAAGTCTATCTGGCTCAAGTCAACCCAATCAAGGGATAGAAACATGAAATACAGGGTGGATCCGAGACAACTGAGATGGCGATTATAATTCATATGTAACCTTTCATATTCGCTTATTCACTCTAAATGGACCAATGAACCTCGGCGAATGCTTTCCTCTAATCACAAACATCTTAATCGATAAAACTTTCAGATACACATAGTTCTCGACATCATACTCTAACTCGTCGTGATACATGTCATAATACTTTTTCTACCTCTTCTGAGCACCTTTCAGCCTTAATATAATCAGTCGTATCTTCTTTGTGTGATCCACTACAATCTCAGGTCCAATAACTACCACATCCTCAGGCTCCGTCCAACAAGATGGAGATATGCATGGTCTATCGTAGAGTGCCTCAAACGGTGCCATACCAATACAGGCCTGATAACTTTTATTGTAGCCAAACTCACACAAATGAAGATACTCTTCACATGATCCACCATACTCTAACATACACATTTTCAACATATCCTCTAGAACCTGAATCAGTCTCTCTGACTGTACGTAAGTCTGTAGACGATAGGTTGTACTGAGATCCAACCGCGTGCCGAACGGTGCCTGCATGCTCTGCTAAATCTGAAATGTAAATTGTTACCCTCTATCAGACACAATTGATAACAGAACACCATGCAGTCGAGCAATTTCCGATCATACAAAATCGCCAACTTATCCACCCAATGTGTGGTAGAGATTGGTAAGAAGTGCGTAAACTTTTTCAACCTATCCATAATCACCCAAATACTATCATGCCCGCGCTGAGATCGAGGTAGGTTACTAAAGAATTCCATTGCAATATGCTCCCACTTCTACCGAGGAATGGGAAGTGGCTGTAATAAACCATCGAGCCTCCGATGCTCAACCTTAACTCGCTTGCATACCTCACGCACTCTAACTTAATTAGAAACACCAATCTTCATCCCCGACCACCAGAAAAGACGACCTACAGTAGCATACATCTTAGTCCAACTCGGATGAACCATAAAACGTAAGCGGTGAGTCTCATCAAGTATCTCATCAAGTAATTTAGTCACTAATGGAATCCATAGTCGACTTTTAAATCTCAAGCATGAGTCTGTCAACTAATTCCAATCTAGATGATCTGGACTCTGAGCAAACTCCACGAACCTCTAGTACTGCCCATCTGCCTGCTGACCCTCAAGTACACCCTGAATCGACACTATATGTGTCCTCATCTGCTCACAAATCAACACTCTGGTACTAGTCGAAATATCAACAGAATACATCGACTCGACCGCCTCGAGTAAGCCATACCCATATGTTATGTGGAAAGTAATAATCTCTGAGTCCAACCCTCTACGGCTCAATGCGTCTTCAACAACATTGGCATTCCCTGGGTGATACTCCTATGAGAAGTCATAGTCCTTGAGAAACTCAAGCCAACGTTTATGTCGCATGTTCAACTCTTTCTGAGTGAAGAGGTACTTCAAACTCTTGTGGTCGGTAAACGACACAAACTTTTCCCTATAGAGATAATGATGGAAAATCTTCGATGCAAAGACCACGGCCGCTAACTCCGAGTCATGGGTAGGGTAGTTCTTCTCGTGAATCTTTAGCTGTCGAGACGCGTGTAGGTAATCACTCTACCGCCCTACATCAAATCTTCAAAACCCTTCCCCAACTCAGGTAATACCAAAACTGGTGCGGTAGTCAATCTTTCCTTCAAAGTCTTAAAGGCTTATTCACAACTGTCATTCCACTTAAAACTCGTATCATTCTTCGTCAATTGCGTTATTGGTGCCGCAATCTTCAAGAAGTCTTGAACAAAATGCCTATAATAGACTATTAATCCTAAGAAACTAGGGACATCTGTCGCTGACCGCAGTGTAGGCAAATCTATCACAACTCTTACCTTAGTCGGGTCCACCGACACTCCGTTGGCTCCGACGATGTGTCCAAGAAATCTGACCTCCGTAAGCCAAAACTCACGCTTTAAACTTTGCATATAGTTTGTATGCCCTCAAAGTTTGCAAAATCATCTTGAGTAGATAAATATGTTGTTGATAAACACAATGATGAACCTATCTAAATACTCTCTCAGCACTCGATGCATAGGATCCATGAACATTGCCAAGGCGTTAGTCAACCAAAAAGGAATGACTGTAAACTAGTAATGCCCGTATCTCATGTAAAAAGTAGTTTTCTCCCTGTCTTCTACTGTAATCCTCAGCTGATGGTACCTAAATCTCAAATCAATCTTTCAGAACCACTATGCTCCCGTCGGCTGGTCAAACAAATTGTCAATGCGAGGAAATGGAAACTTGTTCTTCATTGTCACCTCGTTGAGCTGTTTGTAATTAATGCATGATCTCAGGTTGTCATGTTTCTTCTTAACAAACAAGACTAGCACACCCCAAGGTGACATGCTCGGGTGGATGAACCCTAACTTTAAAAATTCATCAAGTTGTCCTCTAAGCTCCTCTAGCTCCTTCAAATCCATTCGGTACGGAGGAATAGATATAGGTTTGGTCCCCAAGACCAAATCAATGATGATGTCAATCTACTTAGGTAGTGGTAATCCCGGTAGCTTTGCAGGAAAAAATCTAAAAACTCACACATGACAGGTACCTCCTCTAACATAGTCTCGACCTTCTTCGTCGTACTCAAAACACTAGCGAATGTCTCAACCTTTACGCTAGAAGCTACTCTCCCTCTGGTAATTGGTGAACTAGTTGAAATCCCCTGAAAACTAAACTTGGGTGTCCGAGAATCTGAAATGTAACTCTTTTGCAAAAATAACGGATGTGTGAATGATGAGCACTCAACCAATCCATGTCTAACAATGCATCAAATTCTAAGAACTCTAACACTTTCAGGTCTTCTGGAAAAACATGACCCTCTATCTCTACCGAACATTAAACATACAACAAGTTTGGGTATAACTTGTCCCCAACAGCTGTGTTAAGGATCAAGGGTCTCTCTAATCTAATGGGTTTCAAACCTAACTCATCAACCATGCGACCGCAAATAAAAGATGTAGTAGAACCAGAATCTAACATAGTGTACATAAAATGAATGTAAATGTAAATCATACCCTCAATCAGGTTACAGGTAGCAGCATAATCTGGCACGACAATAGCGTGAACCAGCTCCTAGCTCTATTGTTGTTGCCCTCTACTCAATCGTGGACACGTCCTGACGAAGTGACCAGGTTGTCCATACTTCTAATAAGTACATCGAAATCTCGATCCAAATGGAACATTTATCCACGTCTCTGTACCTGACTGAAACTAGGACCACGTCCATACCTCTACCCTTGACCACTGCCTCTGCCCCCGACCATTGCCTCTGCCCCTGCCACACTGCCACTGCCCTTAGCCTTCTAATATTGTTGTCGCTGAGGACCTAACTATGTCAACTACTGTGGTGTGCTAGCATAACTCCGTACTAGATCAGATGGTATTGGCACAGTACACGCTGTAATAGGTGAAGATGCAACAGATCCCACACACTGAGCTCGATCTCTCGACCTCCACTGTCTAAGTCTCTTCTTCCTCCCGTCACCTCTAGGGCACACATCTGAATGCGATTGTGGTGGAGTCGCGACTACTGCACCGGTACGCATGCTCATAAAGGTCTCACTAGCCATATTCCTTTCGTAGTCCTCCTATAAAGTTTTTGGAGTTGTGGTCACCATAATAGTCTCGATCTTACTCGCATGCCATTCATGAAATAGTAGGCATAGTCAGCGACTGTATCAGCTATGCCCCGACATAGTCCATCCACTGCAAGTATCGATCCATATACTGCATCACTATCTCGCCGATAGCCTATCGAATATTTTGAAACTCGGTCCTATTCATGTTTCTAATCGAATGAGAGAAATATTTTTGGTTGAATCTTCCCTTGCACTCAGCCCAGTCTTTGGGCTTCCCCTTCGTAGCCACCATAGCCACCATGGTACGCCACCAAACATCCGCCTAACCGAACAAAGATGTTGACGAGATGCTCAGCCTCATATGATCTGGATGTTGCTAAGATATCTGGGATCTTCTCGTGACTCCTCATAAACTTCTCTATCGCTCCTATATTGTACCACCGTGAAACTTCTCCGGATGATGTCTCTAAAACTTGCGAGACTGCCTTGCCTCAGCTGTCGCTCGAGTACTCGCATCAGTGGGCATGCTCAGCGTATCCTCGGCTAGTGTATTAGGCGTAGGTGGTACTCTCTCAACCTGAACTTGAACCCCCTCATCAATAACTGGTCTCGTCGGTGCTGTAGGAGCCATAATAGTGTCCTCTACTGTAGGCGCACTCCGGCCCTTAGTGACTGTTAATGCAAATGTATAAGGTAATGGTGTAGCCTGTGCCCTCAATAGTCAGAGAATCTCCTGAAGTTGTTGCCCATGTGAGGTGACCAGTTGGGACAACTCATCTAACCACTCATGAATGTCACCCGGACCGCTATCGTTAATCTCAGGCTGATCAGCCATCGCGATCCGCAAAGAATACAATTCCTCGATCATGACATAGCTATATAGTAGTAATATACAACACATCAAATAGCTCATATAGTCCAATTTTAATTTTCCCAACTCTCCTTACTTCCCAACTAAGACTTAAGTCAGGATCATAAGGATCCACTCAAAGTTCCAACCTTGTCCTAACTTTATTATTGATTTGTGTCTTATGTTGGTCGTGGGTTGTTCTTGAATTAGGCATAAAAACTTAGGCTTTGATAACAACTGTGACGGCCCCAGTTCCACAACCTAAACTGAGCCCTTTCCGACCTAAACTTACGTGAACCCCAAGTCAATCCTTGCGACGTCAACGCAAGCCTAGTTAGTCTTCCTAACCATTTTTCATTACAAGGCAACGAAATTTAACATTTATAGTGAGTTATTCAAATTTGAAAGTTATCAAAGGTTATACAGAAGCAATTTCAACTTAAACAAATCTAAACAACTCTAAACCAATCAACCAAGACATCTTATAGTGTGGAAACCCCGCATAACTTAGTCAACTTGTATAATAAACAGAGAAGAGAGAAATAATATCATATACATGTCCTAAAGTATCTGAAAAATCCCATATACCCCATGCGACAAAAACAATATACATAACTAATACAAAACCTACAAAAATACGAAAGGGAAGGTCGCTTTAAAGTCCTCACAGTAGACCTCCTAGTATCGGCCCATTTCCCTTACTCGATTGAAGATCTGCACTCAGTTAAACATGAGAATAATGAGCCCAAGTAAGTAACGCTAGTAGGATACTAAACAACATTTTGAAATAAATATATCAGTTTATATTCATGAAGATAGAAAAAGGTATAAGGACGCATGAATAATTAAAAGATTGTAACTAAATCAAAAGTAATCGATACATGAGTGTCTAAGGATGCAAACATAGAGGTGCAAGTAGTCCCGACCAACAGGTCATTGAGTCTTGGCAAACCATCAAGACTCGGTTCTAGGACTTGGTACACTCACAAGCTCTAAACACGCGAGATAGTGAGACTTCCTGGGACAACCACGCCAAGAACTCACACCCCATCAACAATCAGTATCCAGTGTAGTGCATCCCAAAATCATGACTCTGGTATATTACCTCAGCCAGCCACTCCTTCTAAGGATCACGGTTGACTCACTTGTTCTTAGACAACTCAATCAGAATGAAATTCTAAGGATAGATTTCAAATAATGAACAACAATATTCAATAGCTTAAAATGAAGTATTGTGCATTTCCTAGCTGGTTTACTCACAAATCACAAAGCTTGTTCATAGCCTATCTAGCCTCCCGACACTCTGATACACGTGTTTGGCTCCCCGTAGCTCTTCCTTAGGTTCCTGACATCATATTATCGATTTTTAAGTGTGTTGGGACCTTTACTTAGGGTATTATACTTGTTTAAAGTGTTTATGGAGCTTTTGAAAATTATAGATTTTTGTACTATCAGGGCAATTAGCACACTAACTCTGAAATTAGCTATATCTAGTGCACTAATCAATATAAGTGTGTTAGATTTCCTACCCAGCTCGCTATGTACAACAGAACCCAGAATTCTGCAATCAAAATTTCGAGTTTTCTCTACACACAGGCCATGTCGATGCCTTGGGAACCCTCACACATACTACTAGAGGTCCCTAACATCAACCACTACATAAAACAGTAACCAACAACATCAAATTCGTGAATTCACCAAATTTACCAAGCTATGTTAATGGAGTGGAGAAGTTACATATTACATGAGTTCCTGGCTTGATCTCCTTCACCAACCCAATGATTTCTCCATGCTAAGCTTGCTAATCTTCTCCATATCTTGATCACTCCAGTAGCTCTCTCTCTCTTTTCATTTGTTGATAAATCCTTGATGTGAGAAACTTAGATCATAAGTTTTAGTTTCGATTTTTTTTATATGTGATTGGATATGGTTGAACCCAAACCACACATCCATTTCATATATGTATCCTGAGACATATTTAATGGTGTAGGTTGACCCTGATGTCTCACTAATCACACTTACTTGGCACCAATTGTTACTCCTCTTGTCTCTAGATTGCTAAATACGTGTCTCAATGCACATCATGTGGCTATTTAAATTTGGCCCACTAACTTAGGTCCATTAATTCGATATTAAACATGGCCACATTAAAGCTACTATAAAACCTTAGTTAACTCAAGTTAAACATACCCCATAAGTCTCTACTTCGGTCCCATGTCAACACGCAACTCGAGGTACATCTTTACTCATGTCTCGACGCCTATATGTCCTGTGTGTACCTTACTCAAAAAGTTTTGAAATTAATTAATTTGAATTGTTCAATCAATTTTTTTTATATAATAAATAATACAAGCATCAAACAAAAATAGCATACCTCAGTGTCGACTTCAGAGATTTAGACATGTGTATCACGACAATTGAGTCCCACATACGACCTTGAAATGACATGTGGCACGAGTTAGGTTTACGGTCGTTACAAGAGTTGTCTGTAACGAGGCATAGGTGCCGATACGGAGGGGGCCACGGGATTGAAGGAATGAGAGGGATGGATGGGACGGGACAGCACCGTGGATGTGGACAAAGAGGGACGAGGACAGAGAGGTGGGATGGGCAAGCGTGAAGAGGATCAAAGGAGGAGAGGAAAAGGAAGAGAGAGGGAAATAAGGCGTTAGGGTTTTTAATCGACATGTCACCGCCTAAATAATTGATGCACGTTTAATTAGCTAATCAAGACCAAATAACCAGTGATGTGGAATCGTAGCGCGATACGTATCACTACCGAGACACTGTGGCCGTGGTATCATCAAATGACCCTAACCATAAGAAACACTTTCATTTTCACTAATGACTCGGTAATAAAATCCAAGAGATATAATTGCATACTAATGCACAAAGGAGTAGAGGCAAAACAAACTAACTAACCTAATAGCATGCTATATCACTTAACAATGACAAATACAATAATCAACATGATAACGTATAGGAATTGGAATCAATGATATACACAACAGAGTATGCTATGAACAACATCACAAAATGAGAACTGAGTGCAACCATACGTAAGACCTCTCAACGCTGTGATGGAATCACTGTCGCTGGCTATGAACACTCTTAACTGATATGTCCCACCTAACCACATCGATAACAAGTGATTGCTCTAGGCTGACTTTGCGTTCAGTCTTGGGCCTGTGACGATGCCTATCTCTGCCCCGGTCTGGAACTATCTCGTCCTCGTCCTCTACCTCTACCTCTGCCTCTACCACTATGTTGCTGACGTGGAGCTGGTGGTACTGGTAAAGCTGGTAAAGTAGATATAGCGGGAGCTGGAAATGCAAGTCTGACTGGTGGTGGTACGGGAGGTCTACCCACTATCGTCCGCAAAGGTGTAGGAGATGCTACATAAGGCACAATTGCCCCCTAAACACCTCTATCCCATCTCCTTGGTCCTTTGCCCTTTTATCTCCTTCGCTCATACTCCGCCATCTGATCAGGTGTCATCGCAGGTACTAAGGGTGTCCCACCAGTCATTCGGCTCATATAATAAGTCTCGTGAGCAAGTGCACGCTCGAGAATCTCTCCCAGTGTCCTAGCACCTAAACTCACCACATAAAAACTAATATCCGACCTCGATAAGTCGCTAAAATGATACATATCATCGGCATCCTCCTTCACAAGATCTCCGACAAACTGCCTCAGGTAGTCGTATTTGTCTTAGTGGCTCATCACTGTCTCGTAGGCTCCCTGTCTCAGACTCATGAATTACTTCCTCAACCACTTCATCACCGCAGGTGGGAAGTACTGCTGATAGAACTTAGTCTTGAAGGCATCCCAAGACTCAAACTCTCCCTCAGCAGCTATCGTTGCACGGCACCACACATCGGCATCTCGCTGCAATGTGTATGACGATATCTCAGCTCTGAGTTTATCCTCAATCTATAAGACTCTATTTAGCTTCTCCTTTGACAAGACCGACTTTTCGATCTTCTCAAAGTCTCTCATACCATCGTAGTATACTGGTTTCAGTCTGATGAAATCTTTCACCAGCAGAACTACCGTTGTAGAACTAGCTGATTAAGGTGTGGAAGATGGTGTAGACACGTCTCTACTGCTGGAGCTGCTGTCATCAGTGTTGTAGGTACGATCGGCACTACGGTCGATACTATAGTCGCAGTAGGACACGATGTTTGAGCCGGCTGTGCTGGTGGAGCAAATCGAGAAGTCATCATTGCAATGAAATCTGCCAATTACTGCCCCTGAGCGGCTACTCGATTTGAAAGCCTCTTGAAATCCTCTGCTGATGGTATCGAAAGGCTGGCTACTACCGCTCGCACCGGCATCATTGCTATTGCGTGAATCCACCATCTTTGACTGCAAATGGAGAATGAACGCGAATTAGCTACTACGTGGATAATGCATATATACACAGAGAAAAATTAACATGTATATAATAGATCAAATCCACAACTCACTGTCACTCACTTCCCAACTAATAGTTTCTAGGCGAGGATCATCTGGTTTTGCACATCTAACTAAGGTTTTCTAACTTCTACAATTTTTTTAAATCTTTTAGTTGTTTCTAGCTGAACAAGGTAGGTCGTTTACTACATATTGTAGCTGTGGTATCATATTGTAGAAACTCCATATTCTACAATCATAAAGCCATGTTTTCTCAAACCCATGGCGTTGATACAAACTGTGTTGGTATCATATAGCCTGAGACCATATAAGTAAGCCAAGCTTTATAAACCTTGGCTCTGATACCACCTGTGACGGCCCCAACTACAAATAAGAGCACCCCCGGCCTAATCCCTTAATTAAGCCCTAATCTCCCTAATAAGAACTAACAAGGAACTAGTCAGCCTTATTTAAATACCTAATTACCAACCAATTATGATACCACCTACAGTTAACAAACTAGTTCTACTGAATAACCTATTTGAAGGTCACACAATAGTTTAACAAAATTCAAGTTTAAGTGCAAAACTTTTGTTCAAATCAATCTTAGGGTTTGATAAAATAAATTTCAGTACAAAAACCCAGAGAAGATGTTCAAACACACACCAAAATGATTTTCAAATCAAACACACAAAAATATGTAGATTGAGCACAAGTAAGATTGTAGATCTAGAAATTTCTTACAACCAAAAGAATGACAAAAGAGATCAGCTCTGGAGTGATTCTTGAACTCCTTTTGAAAGCCTCAAATGTGCTGGATTTGTGAGCTAAAGAACAGCCACTAAGATCTCCCTTTGCTTCTTCACAAAAATCAGATTTCTACTTTGTAGATCTATGGATTTTGAGTGTGTTTTCTCTTCTTGTTGTTAACACCATGTTCTTGGTGGTTTTATAGAGCTAGGTATTCCATATGACCGTTTTGTGACCGTTCTAGTGATCCAATGGTCCAAAATGGATCAAAAATTCAAATTAAAGTTGGTCGAAAAAGGCAGCCGTCGAGACGACACCTAGCGCGCTAACATCGTGTGTTTAGCGCGCTAACACTGCCTTAGCGCGCTAACATCTTGCTTGTCTTAGCGCGCTAACTTCAGGGACTTGAGAATAATTATTCTGTCCTTTGTGTTAGCGACCCTAAAACTTGTCCTGGACCTAACCAACCCTTATATAACATGTTATACATGTTTATTATGAGTCATTAAGCTTACTTGGGTGGTCCTGGATAATTTTACAAACCCCGAAAACGGAAATTCAAAGTTTCACAACTTATTAGGGGCTTTTCGCAAATTTTCGCTTTTCTTTTTAAATACATTTCAAAAACGAGTTTTCCTTTTTCAAAAACATTTGTAATGAACTCTAATATGCAAATGACTATTCACACAAAGTTTTCACATTGTTTAAACTCATAGATCTAGTTATGTGTTTAAATTCCACTTTGAAGCTTTGAAGTAAACTTATAACTTTTAAAAATGATTTAGGAAACTTGATGTATGCATGAACTAATGCATTTGGCTTGCGTGAATGAATTTGTATACCTTACATTGATTTTACAAATTGCGGCTTGAACTTTCATCTTCATTTCTTCATTAATGCCGAGTCTTGAACTTGTATTTCTTGAGAACCCTTGATATGTTGTTTTGCATCCTTTAACAAAAACCGAAATACACTTTGGACGTTTATTTAGTACATTTTCACCTTGTTTGTTTCCATCAAAATCTCGGTTTGAGTGTGAGTGACTAACCATTTAGTCCAACAATCTCCCCCTTTTTGATGATAACAAACAATGTGAACTTTAAAGGTGTAAAACGTAATCTAAATGTATATCGCATTCATGATTTTATACTTCATATATGCAAGTAGTTATGTGTTTAAATTCCACTTTGAAGCTTTGAAGTAAACTTATAACTTTTAAAAATGATTTAGGAAACTTGATGTATGCATGAACTAATGCATTTGGCTTGCGTGAATGAATTTGTATACCTTACATTGATTTTACAAATTGCGGCTTGAACTTTCATCTTCATTTCTTCATTAATGCCGAGTCTTGAACTTGTATTTCTTGAGAACCCTTGATATGTTGTTTTGCATCCTTTAACAAAAACTGAAATACACTGGATGTTTATTTAGTACATTTTCACCTTGTTTGTTTCCATCAAAATCTCGGTCGGAGTGTGAGTGACTAACCATTTAGTCCAACAATCTCCCCCTTTTTGATGATAACAAACAATGTGAACTTTAAAGGTGTAAAACGTAATCTAAATGTATATCGCATTCATGATTTTATACTTCATATATGCAAGTTCAAAACACATCAACCTTTTCAAGTTCAACCACATTTTTCTCCCCCGTTTGATACCATCAAAAAGTGGGGTCAAGCATCCCCATAAATAAACACAATAGAAATAATACGAGAGAAATATACTCTCCCCCTCACTTTATGCATATCAAGAAACAATAGACGGAAGCGATATAAATGCATAGACGATAAAACATAGTGAAGCAAGAAATATCCATATAGAAAACTCAGAGATACGCAAAAAAAAAAATTCATGATATGGATAGCATAAAGAAATGAGAGCATAATTGTGGCTTAAACCTGAGTTTGACAAAATAAATAAAAACATCTAAGACTAACATATTTGAACCTAATGCTCATCTAGATGTGAGTTTTGAGGGTAAAAACGAATTTATAGACGCCGGCGAACGACATTAGCGCGCTAATAGTAGCCGTGTAGCGCGCTAATTCCTCTCTCGGAATTTTTCGGTCACGAAAGTCATGTTAGCGCTAATTCTAAATATTAGCGCGCTAATTCCTCTCTGGAATTTTTTGACAAAAAATTTGGATTTTTGCAATATAGCTCCGATTCTCCTCAAACTTCATGGACACTTCACTAACACCATATAAAAAGGTTTGGAATAGCTAAAACATATGTAGAAGGTCCGATTCTCGAAACATGCCTAACTCACGCCGAATTTTAGAAAATTGTTCTCTAGGCAAAGGCTTAGTGAATATATCGGCTAGTTGATCCTCTGTGGGCACATGGATGAGTTTAACATCGCCCTTTTGGACGTGATCACGAAGAAAATGGTGTCTAATCTCAATATGTTTTGTTCTTGAGTGTAACACCGGATTTTTCGATATGTTTATCGCACTTGTGTTATCACAATAGATTTCAGCACACCCAACTAGGATTTGATAATCCTGAAGTTGTTGTTTCATGTATAGAACTTGAGCACAACAACTCCCGGCAGACACATATTCGGCTTCCGCCGTAGATAAAGCAACGGAATTTTGCTTTTTCTTTTGAACCATGAGATAAGTGAATTTCCTAGCAAATGACAAAATCCGGAAGTACTTTTCCTATCGACTAGACTTCCCGCATAATCAGAGTCAACAAAACTGCGGAGTTCAAAACTCTTAGTTTTGTTGAACCACAATCCTAAGTCTTGTGTTCCACTTAGATATCGAAATATGCGCTTTACACATTTTAAGTGGGACTCCTTGGGATCGGATTGAAATCTAGCACATAAGCACACACTGAACATAATGTCGGTCTACTAGCGGTCAAGTATAGGAGGCTACCTATCATTCCACGATAAAGTTTAGGATCTATGGGTTTTCCTAGTTGGTCTTTATCCATTTTGATGGTGGAACTACTAGGAGTGTCACATGCTTTCAGATTTTCGAATTTGAATTTCTTTAACATGTCCCTCACATATTTTGCTTGATTTATAAAAATGCCATGTTTGGATTGCTTTATTTGCAAGCCTAGAAAGTATGTTAGTTCTCCCATCATGCTCATTTCAAATTCATTTGTCATTAATGATGAGAATTCATTACATAGACTTGTGTTGGATGACCCAAAAATGATATCATCAACATAAATTTGAACAAGTAACATATCATGTTTTTCGATCAAAATGAACAAAGTGGGATCTAGCGTTCCTTTCTTGAATCCTTTTTCAAGTAGGAATGCACTAAGTCTGTCATACCAAGCTCTAGGAGCTTGTCTTAGTCCATACAAGGCTTTTTGAAGATGATATACATGACCTGGGTGTTCATGATCTTCAAAACCCGGTGGTTGTTCTACATATACTTCTTCATTAATGAAGCCATTTAAGAATGCGCTTTTAACATCCATTTGATATAGTAGAAACCCATTGTAGCAAGCATAAGCAAGTAACATTCGAATTGCTTCTAGTCTTGCTACGGGTGCAAAGGCTTCCTCATAATCAATTCCTTCTTCTTGATTGTAGCCTTGTGCAACCAACCTAGCCTTGTTTCTTACAATTTCACCTTTTTCATTCTTTTTGTTTCTAAAAACCCATTTGGTGCCTATGGTTGTGTGGTCCTTGGGTCTAGGTACTAATGTCCATACCTTGTTCCTAACAAAGTGGCTTAGCTCCTCTTGCATAGCCATTACCCAAAATTCATCTCCTAAGGCATCATCTATCTTAGTGGGCTCGGTTTGTGATACAAAAGCTATATGTCCTTCATCTCGATGTAATGTGGACCTAGTGATTACTCCTTTGTTTGGATCACCTATTATTTGTTGGGATGAATGGCCAATTAGAAGTCTTGAATTCTTAGGCGCACTAGTGTCCGATTCTTTACATGCCTCAACTTCTTGACTATTTGAAGTTTGTCCTAGGGTGTCATCATCTTCATCATCGATCCTCAATTTTTCCAAGTTTTGCATCATCTTAACTTTGGGATCCACTTCATCAAATTTCACATGGATAGACTCTTCTATGGTTTTGGTTGATCTATTAAACACCCTATATGCTTTGTCTTTGTGCATAGAGTAGCCAAGGAAAGTACATACCTTTGACTTTGGGTCAAATTTGTCTAATTGATCCTTATCATTTAGAACATAGCAAGTACAACCGAACACCTTAAAGTAACTTATGTTGGGCTTTCGGCCTTTCCATAGTTCATAAGGAGTCTTTTTCACTTGCTTTCGGACATTTACTCTATTTATAACATAGCATGCCGTGTTAATGGCTTCGGCCCAAAAGTGCTTAGCTATGTTGTACTCATTTAGCATAGTCCTACATATCTCTTGGAGTGTCCTGTTTTTTCTTTCAACAACTCCATTTTGTTGGGGTGTTCTAGGAGAGGATAATTGGTATGTATAACCTTGTTTAGCACAAAAATCTTCCAAGTTTCTATTTACAAACTCACCACCTCTATCACTTCTAATGATGGTGATTTTGTATCCCTTTTCATTCTCAACTAAAGCACAAAATTTTACGAACACATCAAACACTTCATGCTTATGAGAGAGAAAATACACCCATGTATATCTAGTAAAATCATCAACAATGACAAAGCAATATGATTTACCTCCTAGGCTTTTTGTTTGGGTGGGTCCGAACAAATCCATATGGATAAGTTCTAAGGCTCGAGTCACATCACTTGTTACTTTCGTCTTGAATGATGATTTCACTTGTTTACCGAGGATACAAGGTTCACACTCCTTGTCTTTCTTAAACGTGCATTTGGGTAGACCCTTAACTAGATCATGCTTAGTCAATTTTGACAAGTTCTCCATGCTAGAATGTCCTAATCTACGGTGCCACAACCATGCATCACATTCACTTTGTGCACTCAAACATGAAACATTTTGCATATTCATCTCATCAAAGTTAATGGCATAAACATTTTTATCTCTATATGCGAAATAAGGTTTCATGCTTCTCATTCCTAACAATACATTTCGATGATTCAAACATAACATGAAATCCTTTGTCACACAATTGACTAATACTAAGCAAATTATATTTCAATCCATCAACAAGATAAACGTTAGAAATAGAAAGTGAATTGTTACCGATGGTTCCGAGACCAATAACTCTTCCTTTGTTGTTGTCTCCAAATGTAACCTTTCCACCATCATGCTGTTTTAGTTCAATAAATTGATGTGCATCTCCGGTCATGTGTCTTGAGCACCCGCTATCCAAGTACCATGGGGTGCTCTTCCTCGCATCCTACACAATGGGAAACACACTAGATTTTGGTACCCAAACACCTTTGGGTCCGAGAATGTTAGTGTAGTAAACATTTTTAACTACCCATGCTAGTCTACCCACTTTGGCCTTTTGTAATGCACATTTCCCGACCACATGAGTCTTGTTGCATTTAGAGCATCTACGATCATCATTTAGCAATTTCTTGTAACTTAACAAGTTTGCTCCATAACCTATGCCTCTTTTGTTGAGTGCACGTCGTTGTGCTCCCAACATCATGTCAAACATTTCTTTACCATTTGTAAACTTATGCACCGTGCTAGTCAAGTCCTCTACTTCCTTGACTAAAGCATCTCTCTCCTCTATGACTTCATTTAAGTCACTTTGGAGATCATTAATGGTCTCATTTTGTGACTCTATTTCACTAATTGCAATGGTCAAGCTCTTTTTGAGTTGTTTGGTCTTTTTGACCTCCTTTTCCAATTCTTTCCTAAGCTCATCAAGATTTGGAACATCATCTAAATCATCAACATCATCAAAGTTAAAAGAGTTAGAATTTACCTCGCTTGTGCCATGAGACAAAGTATTGCCTTCTCACTTTCCGATTCGGATTCGAACTTGATGATGATGAGTCATCCCAAGTTGCTTTGAAACTCTTCTTTCCTTTCTTCTTGTCAAATACCTTCTTGGATTTGCAATCCGCCTTGATGTGACCCGGTTTGCCGCAACCGAAGCATATGGTTTCATTTGATTTTACTCCCTTGCTTCCACTTCGAAACTTCTTCTTATACTTGTCTCGCTTGTACATGGCCTGTTGAGCTTTCTTGAGAGCATAGCTACTTCCTCCTCAAGATCATTGTCATCACATGATTTTTCATTTTCAATGATCTCTACCGATGCACTAGGGGAGCTATTTGCCTTCAAGGCGATATCTTTTCTTGAACTTTTAGTACCTCCACTTAATGCTTCCAATCTTGCTCGGTCTTTAAGTTCAAATTCATGGACCGTTAGCTCTCCACACAATGCATCAAATGTGTAATCTCCAAGATTTTGTGCCGATTGGATTGCATACTTCTTGGCATCCCATTCCTTAGGCAAGCCTCTAAGGAATTTATACACCGAGGTTTCTTGATCATAATTTTTTCCAAGATTCTTGATCTCATTCAATAGTTTAGTGAATCGAGTGATGGCGGTGGCTATGTCTTCATCGGACCCAACTCGGAAAGTTTCATAGTGCTCCTCAAGAATTCTTAACTTGGTCTTCTTCACTTGCATGGTACCTTCATAGTGTACCCCAAGCTTCTCCCATACTTCCTTAGCCGTTTGACAAGCACTTACTCGGTTAAATTCATTTTCACTTAGCGCACAAAACAAGTGATTCATGGCTTGATCATTTGAGAGCTCAATCTTTATCTCCTCGGCGGTGTACTCTTCCAAGGGCTTATCCGGTGGAGTGTAGCCTCTTTCAATTGCATTCCATAAGAATCTATTTTGTGCTCTAATGTAGAATTTCATTCTCACTTTCCAATGAGCATAGTTAGTTCCATCAAAATACGGAGGCCTACTCGAAGAGTTGCCTTCCCGAAGCGAGCCGGATCTAAGGTTTGCATCCTTGCACAAAAAGAACACTCAAAGATACGTTAGTAATACTTTGAGCAATAACCCGCTCGATACCAATTGAAGGTCACCCAAGAGGGGGGTGAATTGGGTTACCGAGTAGTTATTGCCCTTTTAAAACTTTATGCGCAAATTACAACTATAATGCATACCCTATCAATGAATATATATATATATGCTATGCAAGTGAATGGAATGGAAGAGATGGAAAGTGACACACAATTTATAGTGGTTCGATCCAACGATCTACGTCCACTACCTAACCTCTCCGGTTAGGATTTTTAACCCCCACTTATATTGCAAATAAGTGTTACAACCTAAGCATACAAGCCTAGAGTGCCTAATTACAATTAGGACTTCCCACCTAGCCGCAACTAGGATTTGTGCCTAGCCTCAACTAGGTCTTCCCCTTTGACTTAGATTCCACTAAGTCTTACAATCATACAAATACAATAATTTGCTGAAAAATAATGAGATACACTTTACAACACAAAGTGGTATCAAATTCAAACACTAGCAAGCCACCTAGAGCCTAACAACTCTTATGCATGCAAGTATTAGAATGAATGGAATATGCACATATGCCACTGGTTTTATTTGCAAATTCCAGTTGTGAAATCGTTCTAAAAACTTGATATGTTAATGTAAAACCGATTTCAAGTCTAAGAACAATAGTTTAACAAAATTCAAGTTTAAGTGCAAAACTTTTGTTCAAATCAATCTTAGGGTTTGATAAAATAAATTTCAAAGTACAAAAACCCGTAGAAGATGTTCAAACACACACCAAAATGATTTTCAAATCAAACACACAAAAATATGTAGATTGAGCACAAGTAAGATTGTAGATCTAGAAATTTCTTACAACCAAAAGAATGACAAAAGAGATCAGCTACGAGTGATTCTTGAACTCCTTTGAAAGCCTCAAATGTCTTTGGATTTGTGAGCTAAAGAACGACCACTAAGATCTCCCTTTGCTTCTTCACAAAAATCAGATTTCTACTTTGTAGATCTATGGATTTTGAGTGTGTTTTCTCTTCTTGTTGTTAACACCATGTTCTTGGTGGTTTTATAGAGCTAGGTATTCCATATGACCGTTTTGTGACCGTTCTAGTGATCCAATGGTCCAAAATGGATCAAAAATTCAAATTAAAGTTGGTCGACAAAGGCGTCGACAACACCTAGCGCGCTAATATCAGTGTGTTAGCGCGCTTAACACTGCCTTAGCGCGCTAATGACATTATTAGCGCGCTAACTTCGGGGACTTCGAATAATTATTCTGTCCCTTTGTGTTAGCGACCCTAAAACTTGTCCTAGACCTAACTAACCCTTATATAACATGTTATACATGTTTATTATGAGTCATTAAGCTTACTTGGGTGGTCCTGGATAATTTTACAAACCCCGAAAACGGAAATTCAAAGTTTCACAACTTATTAGGGGCTTTTCTCGCAAATTTTCGCTTTTCTTTTTAAATACATTTCAAAAACGAGTTTTCCTTTTTCAAAAACATTTGTAATGAACTCTAATATGCAAATGACTATTCACACAAAGTTTTCACATTGTTTAAACTCATAGATCTAGTTATGTGTTTAAATTCCACTTTGAAGCTTTGAAGTAAACTTATAACTTTTAAAAATGATTTAGGAAACTTGATGTATGCATGAACTAATGCATTTGGCTTGCGTGAATGAATTTGTATACCTTACATTGATTTTACAAATTGCGGCTTGAACTTTCATCTTCATTTCTTCATTAATGTCGAGTCTTGAACTTGTATTTCTTGAGAACCCTTGATATGTTGTTTTGCATCCTTTAACAAAAACTGAAATACACTGGATGTTTATTTAGTACATTTTCACCTTGTTTGTTTCCATCAAAATCTCGGTCGGAGTGTGAGTGACTAACCATTTAGTCCAACAATTTTACAAATTGCGGCTTGAACTTTCATCTTCATTTCTATAAATCCGAGTTTCGTTAATTTTTTTTTTGCTTTAACAAGTTATTTTATTTAGTACATTTTCACCTTGTTTGTTTCCATCAAAATCTTATTTCATTACTAGTGGACATTAGATCCTAAGGCCTAACCTATTTTAGAAAAACCAGGAAATAGAGATCACATGCCTATATAAACAAACGTGGTGATATATACAACATGTGTCTAGTCATATATTCCTATCACTCAACCCAAAAGTAAAAAGAAACATGTACATAAAAATGTAATACAAAAGAATACTAAACGTAAAAAAGTATATCGTAGTAGTCCTTCACTGGCTCAGAGGTAGTCGTCAATCTTCTCTTTGCCTGGTCTGCTACTCGGTTGATCTGCACCCACCGTCACAAACTAGACGGTGAGTATGTGAAATTCTTTAAGTAATACTGAGAGACACTGATCCACATTCCCAAATAGGCAATAAGTATCAAATGACATAATTTAACGTGCAACTATGCACAAAAAAACATCATGAAAAGAGATACTTGAGTTAACCAAATATGAAACAGACTCAAGGCTAAGTAGTAATGATTAGGATCGGTCGACCGTAATCTTCATCACATCAGCATTTCCACTACAATTTGAGCTATGCTCTATAGCATTTCAATACAAATTGAGCTCTATGCCATAATGTCAAAAGGTCGTACTTACGATTGCGTATTTTCTATTCCAAGTGAATTAGTCATAACTGGAATGTATACTTGCTAACATACCAGAGTTTTAAAACTCGTCATGTTCACCCAAGTTATTCTTACGCCAACAAACCCCGAGGTCTGGTTACCTCGTTCGAGGCACGTTACCCCGTGTGTCATGCAAGGTAGTGGAGAAATTCCCTAACATCCCAATTATTTGACTCGAGTTCTACAGTTTCTTTCATTTCTGGCCGCATGGTCGGCATGTTAGGGTTGAAACCGATTAGTGTCGGAGTCCATTTCATTTTGAGTACTGGAGCTAGAGATAGAAGTGTACCCTAATTCTCTGGTTGAGAAATGCCCAGTAGAGATTCACGAGGTCAAATTACTTGCAGACTTCAGGATGCTAGAATTCTTGGAATTCGATGCATTGCTAGGGATGGATTGGCTAGCATCATATCATGCTCATATTGATTGTTTTATGAAAATAGTGATATTTGAGATTCCAGGATGTATAGTATTCATGTATAGTAGTACACCGAGAGCCGAGGGCACTCGAGGTCGGCTTACGACTAGTGGGGAGATGGAGAATTTGGTATCATTATATATCGTTGCAAAGAGTCATGGACCTAAACTTGAAGAGATTTCGGTTGTGTGTGAGTTTTCGGACGTGTTTTTGGAAGACTTGGATTACCACCACGGAGGGAGATTGATTTCATTATTAAGTTGGTGTCAGGGAGGAAATCGATATCCATACCACCATACCATATGGCTCCACGCGAATTGAAAGAATTGAGGAAGCAGTTGCAAGAATTGAGAGGGGAAAGGATTCATCACACCTTCGATATCACCATGGGGAGCACCGGTCCTGTTTGTGAAGAAGAAGGATGGTACTTTGAGACTGTGTATTGATTACAGAAAATTGAACGATGTCATAGTCAAGAACAAGTATCCATTACCGCGTATTGACGATTTATTCGATCAGCTGATAGGAGCACGATTTTTCTCCAAGATAGATCTACGATCAGGATATCATCAGCTGAGAATCAGGGAGGATGATAGATATATAACAGCGTTTATTACGAGGTATGGACACTACAGTTTACAGTCACGTCGTTTGGTTTGACTAATGCTCCTGCCATGTTTCTGGATTTGATGCATCGAGTGATGAGACCATATCTTGACCACTTTGTGATCGTGTTTATTGATGATATATTGGTGTACTCGAAAACTCGAGAAAATCACGAGGAACACCTCAGGGAGACGTTGCCGACTTTGAAGGAGCACAACTATATGTCAAATTCAGTAATTGGAGCAGCAAGTATTGATGTAGATCCAGCAAAAATTCAGGCAATTTTGGATTAGTCAGCACTGATGTCAGTGACTGAGATTAGAAGTTTTATGGGCTTAGCAGGCTATTACTAAAGGTTCGCGAAGGATTTTTCGAAGATCGCTTCACCGATGACCAAGTTGACCCAGAAAGATGTGAAGTTTCAGTGGTTTAAGGAATGCGAGGAGGCATTTGCTCAACTGAAGAAGTTGTTGACTACTGCACTAGTGCTAATATTGCCAGAGGCTAGGAAAGAGTTTCATGGTGTATAAAGATGCTTCTCATATGGGTTTAGGTTGAGTGTTAATGCAAAAGAAAGGCACAGTGGCCTATGCATCAAGACAGTTGAAGATACATGAGAAGAATTATCCAACTCATGACTTAGAATTGGCGGCGGTAGTGTTTGGTCCGAAGATATGGAGACATTATCCGTATGGAGAGAAGTTCACACTTTATACTGACTATAAGAGTTTAAAATATCTCTTCACACAGAAAGAGCTAAAAATGAGACATCAATGATGGTTAGAATTTTTGAAAGACTATGACTTTTCTCTGGAATATCATCCAAGAAAAGCAAACATAATTGATGATGTGCTGAGTAGGATTCAAACCGGAGATGTTAAGACTATTTGATGTCATATGACGCACAAGTATGATTTACTCGAGGCAGCAACGAGGCTAAGTCAATTAGATATTTCTAATGACACGGAAGGTACTTATTTGTGCTTAGGTGAGACTTCAAACAGTGCCAACTCAGAGAGTGTCAGAAGATCAGAAAATTGACATTCTATATCTGAGAATCAGTGAGTTAGCTGAAAGTCCCAGTGTACTATTGGACTAAGATAACATATCAGTGTCTCATATTTTGAGGCAGATTGTGGATACCAGCAGTGGCAATGCTGAGAGATGAGATTCTTCAGGATTCACACCGTTCCCGATTCATTGTTCATCTAGGAAGGACCAAAATGTATCATGATATGAAAAGACATTTTTGGTGGCCAGGGATGAAAGCGGGCATATCAGAGTAACTGTGGGATCTGCCAACAGGTGAAGGTAGAGTATTGTAGACCTGGATTATTTCTACTGCCACTTCCCATTCCACGATGGAAGTAGGAAAACATAGCCATGGATTTCGTTCGAGGACTGCCGAGGACTATTCATCGACATGATTCCATTTGGGTGATTGTGGATAGATTGACAAAATCTGCCTATTTCATACCAGTGGCAGTTCATTACACATTTGACCAGCTGAGTGTATTATTTGAGATAGAGATCATCGGGCTGCATGGAGTACCTTTGACTATTACGTCAGACAGAAATGCTATGTATACGTCTAGGATGTAGCGGAGTATGCAGGAGCACTACGGTACACGCTTATAGTTTAGCATAGCCTTTCACCCTCAGACTAATGGGCAGACTTAGAGGTTAATCCAAACTCTCGGGGATATGCTTAGGGTGTATGTACTTAAGTTTGGCGGATCATGGGAAAAGTATTTATCGTTGTGTGAATTTGCATACAACAACGGTTATCAAGTGAGCATTTAAATTGCGCCATTTGAGGCGTTATATGGCAGACCGTGTCGCTCACCATCTTGTTGGGCTGAGGCAGAAGACCGAAACTTGTTAGGGCCTGAAAGTTTGTCAATCACACAGAAAAGGTAAAACAAATTCGCTAAAAGCTTAAGGGAGCCCAAGAGAGGCAAAAGAAGTATGCAGACACGTATCATAGCGATCTCACATATGATGAGGGAGCTTTAGTGTATTTAAAGGTTTCTCCTCAAAATGGTCATCAACGATTTGGTTTGAAAGGCAAACTAGCACCGAGATTCATCGAGCCTTTCAAGATCAAGAAAAGGGTTGGAAAGGTTGCTTATGAGTTAGAGTTACCTCCACAAGTGTCGGGAATTCATCCGGTATTTCATATTTTGATGCTTCGACTAGCTAAGTCAAAAGCAGGCGAAAGACCGACAGTGGATTTGAGTCAGACTGATTTGAGTGAAGATATCTCATATGAAGAGCAACCAGTTCAGATCCTTGACTGATGGGTACAACAGTTGAGAAGCAAGTTTATCCCGAAGGTGTTAGTCAAGTGGCAGTTTCATGGAGATTCAGAACTCACTTGGGAACAGGAAGACTATATGCGAGATAGATTTTTGTACCTCTTCGAGTCAAGTATATTTAGAATCCGTTTAGTTTAAGTTCGAGGACGAACTTCCTATTAGTTGGGAAGTATTGTCACGGATCAAATAATTAATGCGCGTTTAATTTGTTAATCAGGACCAAATGACTCGTGATGTGGGACCCGCAGCGCGATACGTGTCTTTACCGAGGCATGGTGGCCGAGGTAAATGTTATATTTGTTGTATTGTTTGCCTAGTGTAAAGTATATGTGTAGACTACTAAGTCATTTACGGTTATGCAAATACCGAAACGAGTGGAGACACGCATCGAGTCACGTGCCGACGTGGGCCCGAGGTAGCACCTTGTGGGGTAAATGTCATTAGGTAAAAAAATATAAAAAAATAAAAAATTGATATGTGATTAGTGGACCATAAGTGGCCACATCACATACTATATATATATGTGTGTGTGTGTGTGTGTGTGTGTGTGTGTGTGTGTGTGTGTGTGTGTGTGTGTGTGTGTGTGTGTGTGTGTGTGTGTGTGTGTGTGTGTGTGTGTGTGTGTGTGTGTGTGTGTGTGTATGTGTGTGCAATGTGTGTGTGTGTGTGTGTGTGTGTGTGTGTGTTTCAACATTATCTCACTGTAATCTTCAAAAAAACAAAAACAAAGAACAGAGAAGAGAAGAACAACCTAGGAAGAAGAAGAAGAACGAAATGAGAGAAAGAAAGAGAAAGAGAGAGAGAGAAAGAGAGAGAGAGAGAGAGAAAACAGCCCGACAGCTCGACGACGAGAACGTAAGGTGACTTGATTTCCATTGTTGATTTGGTGTAGTTATTGTTGCACTCGGTTGTTGTCGGTGGTCGTGGCCATGGAGGATCGGCCTCCATGGTCGAGAGAGGTGTGGGGGAGATGGCAAGGGTGTCTCCCCTACCATCAAAACCAATTGGGGTTGGGGTTGGGAACCAACCCCAATGCCTCAAAGAAAAGAAAAATCAGAGTAGTAGCTCTAGTTATTGCGAGGAGGCGAAAGATGGGGTAACCCGACCCGGGTTACCCCATCTGAGTCGGGTCGGTCCGCCAACCCGGGCCCATGTGGGTCGGGCCAGGCCGAGCCTAACCCGAGGGGACATGGTCAGACCGACCTGAGTCCGGCTGGACCGAGTCGGGTCGACCCGGATCCTCTTCAATAAAAAAATATGTATTTAATTATTTAATTAAATCAAACTGCTTTTTAATATAATAAATTCCAAAAAATAGATAAAATTATGGAAAAAAATCAAGAAGATTCTGGAAAAATAGGGAAAAATATATTTGTGACCCAAATCAATAGAACTTCGATAGTTCTATAAAAAGTAAAGAATTCAGGAGTCAGTCGAGACGTTATATCGGAGCTTTACCTCGAAAAATGCGAAATCAGCAAATTGGTCTCGAATTCACTTTTGACCGAGGTCGACCAATTTAGGAATGTTAAATCATGAAGCATGAGTCTAAAGTGATTCATTTTCAAATGTTAGGATCCTAAAGGAGCTAGTACGTAGTATTGGGTGCGTACATCGACGCGACGAGAAGGCAGATAGCTTAGGACTTGTGTTGTATGTAAGTAAACGTATTTGAGACATTTATTTACATTTCATTCCATTTATTTATTTATTCTCAGCTATTCGAACTGAATTTCCTTTGAAATCTATATGCTATGACTTGTTTAGTTCTCATTTTTTGATGTTGTTCATAGCATAATTTCATATCATTGATTCCAATTCCTATACTTTGTCATGTTGATTGTTGTGTTTGTCATTGTTTAGTGATATAGCATGCTATTAGGTTTGTTTGTTTGTTTTGCCTCTACTCCTTTGTCCATTAGTATGCAGTTATATCTCATGGATTCTATTACCGAGTCATTAGTGAAAATGAAAGTGGTTCTTGTGGTTAGGGTCATTTGATGATAGAAATTCAGCTTTCATACGGGGGTCACTAGACTTGGCGAGATGTTAGGGAATTTCTCCACTACCTTGCATGACACACTGGGTAACGTGCCTCGAACGGGGTAACCGGACCTCAGGGATTGTTGGCGCAAGAATAACTTGGGTGAACGTGACGAGTTTTAAAACTCGGGTATGTTAGCAAGTATACATTTCAGTGACGACTAATTCACTTGGAATAGAAAAGGCGTAATCGTAAGTACGACCTTTTAACATTATGACCTAGAGCTCAATTTGTATTGAAATGTTATAGAGCATAGCTCAAAATGTAGTGGAAAGGCTGATGTGATGAAGATCATGGCCGACCGACCCTGATCCATTACTACTTAGCCTTGAGTTAGTTTCATATTTGGTTAACTCAACTATCTCTTTGCATGATGTTTCTTTCAGCTTAGTTGCACATTAAATTATGCCATTTGATACTTGTTGCCTATTTGTGAATGTGGATCAATGTCTCTCGGTATTAGTTAAATAATCTCACGTACTCACCGTCTAGTTTGTGATGGTGGGTGCAGATCAGCCGAGTAGCAGACCAGACAAAGAGAATGTTGGTGACTACCTTTAAGCCAGTGAAGGACTGCTACAACATACTTTTTTACGTTTAGTATTCTTTTGTATTACATTTTTATGTACATGTTTTACTTTTGGGTTGAGTGATAGGAATATAGGACTAGACACATGTTGTATATATCACCATGCTTATTTATATAGGCATGTGGTCTCTATTTCTTGATTTTTCCGTAATAGGTTAGGCCTTAGGATCTAATGTCTACTAGTAATGAAATAAGACTTCCGCTGAATAACTTGTTAGAGAAAAAGAAAATTTAATTGAACTCTGATTTATAGACAACAATAGGTTAGTCAGTAGAACTAGTTTGTTAACTGTATGTGGTATTATAATTGGTAGGTAATTAGGTGTTTAAATAAGGCTGACTAGTTCCTTGTTAGGTCCTATTAGGGAGATTATGGCTTAATTAAGGGATTAGGCCGGACGGTGCTCTTATTTGTAGTTGGGGCCGTCACTTAACATTTAGTGACAATATTAGCGACGGGGTCTACCCCGTCGCTAATCTGCCACGTGGCCCAAGCCACCTGGGCCATGTGGTAAGACGAGGCGACACGAGGCATAAATTGGGCGAGGATTTTCTAACCCAAAAATAAACAATACGGGTCGTCGCTACCCCCGTCGCTAATTTAGTCAAACTCTGACGCCTTGACCTAGTCACTATTCTTAACACTTTCTAGTAGTGCGTACGCGTAGATTCGCATGTCATTTGGAGTTTGTTTGATGTGTATTAGTATGAATTGAAATTAATTGAATTTAACTGGCGTATAATTGAATAATTGAACATTTATGGGATGCCTGCTATTGTGTATGGGTCAAGAGTGTCGTACACGAGTCGTAGAGTAGCGTGCGCGCCCGAGTGTACTCATTTGCGCGCATGGCGAGATTATAAATGCAAGAATATATATGTGTATATAACAATACCAACAACATATATAGCCTTTTGGGAAAAAAAAAACACATATAGCCTTTTGGGAAAAAAAAACACATATAGCCTCAATCTTTAAAAAAGCCACTTTAACATATAGTCCGAAAAAAATAATCAGAGAGATTGACGTTGCATATCACATGAAAAACTAAAAAAACTAAAAGTCATCACTCTTATTTTAAATATATATATATATCACCTTAACCTTTTTTACAATAATTAATCATATATATAAAAAAATGTCCATATCTTATATTTTGTAAATTAAGCAAATTGAATTGAGCATGTTACCTCCGCATGAGGTTATATATATACAAAAGATATTGGATTAGCAACGAAAAAACCCATCGCTAATCCGGTATTTCCCATTACTAACTTGGTCGTCGCTATTTTAATTAGTAACGACATGTCAAGTTAAGAGACGAGACCCCGTCACTATTCCCATTGCCACGGCCCGTCGCTAATGTTACGCATAGATTATTCAAAAAACAACTTATCTAAAAATAAAAATTTATTATTTTTAATTTATTTTTAATTATTATGCATAACACAAATAAAAAAATATTATAATTTATGGAATGAAAGAATAATTATTTTATTTTTTAAAACTATTTCAAATTTAATTCTTATTTTAAAAATGAAACTTTTATGTTAAATATTCATAAAAATAGTTTTTTAATTCCAAAAACTACATATTTAATATATAGTATTATTTTATTTAAGAAGCAAACTAAAGATACGAGACTTTTTCTTGCCAAGAAACATAAATTTGTTCTTTTATGACATGCTTTTGAAAATACATGCAATATTCAATCGTTCCGATAAAGTTATTAACTATAGAAATAATTTAATTATTTTAATATTTAAATAACTTATTAATAACTAAATTTAATAAATTAATAAATTAATTTGAAACAATATAAAAATGAATATTTTCTATTATATATGTATAATGGCCTAACGAAAAAAAAATTAGAAAGAAAATGAAGGCAACACCGTCAAGGTCACTATGTCTTATTTTGTTCAATTAGACTAGGTCAATTAAAACCAATAAAGCTACACACTAAGCCAACTTTAGTCACCTCGAGCATGAGATCATTTCAATTACACGTAAGTCGCATATGGTCATATCATATAAAAATTGGTCTCTATTTTTTATAACCTTTCTTTTAAGATAATTTATTTTTTATTATTTTTTGACTTAATTATGTGAAATTTGAACTCAAGACCTCTTTTAAACAATGCCTTTTGACAAGTGATGTCTCTATTATCTTACTGGAAATGCTTGGGCATTAATTTTTTATTTTTAATTATAGACAAGCTATATTCTTTTTGTTTGTTTTTGTTACGTTTTTATTACATGCATGATTACAAGATTTTATTTGTACTATGCATGATATCTAAAAATAAATTAAAATTAAATAAATCATGTTAGTAATTTATTTGTTTCAAGTATTATTATTAAATACAATTAATATAATTTTCACCCATTTTCACATAATATGTTTATTTAGAAATATTATTTTTTAAGTCGAAAGAAAAAAAAATATTTTTATGATATGATTTTCAGACATATATCACCTAACTAGATGCATGACTTTAAAGTGTCATACTAAAACTTGGTTTATGACTTAAAGTGTGTCGTCTAGCACTTTATTTTTTAAAAGAAATATAGTAAATATTCTCTGCAAAAAAAATAAATATTAGCATTTAAAGAGATAACCACATTTTTATGGAGAGAGAAAGTTAAAAATGGACAAATTATTGCTTCAACCCTTTCTCATATCGTGCATGATACGCTTTTAAGAACCATGCAATACTCAATCATAAAAAATCGTGAATTATAAATTGAAAGCCGATTTAAAACTCGACAAAGCCCCTCTCATCATGAGATGGATGAAGCATCAATTGATGAAATACAAGGTTTAGAGAGATCGTGAGTTCGACTCCTTCAAATACACCATGTCACCTTCCTCAGAGCTTAGTCCCTCGTGATAACGATCCGCGTATTTCTTTTATCTATCACATGCGGCTCGTAACTTTATCAAATATGTCTGATCTTCTATGTGTGATCAACAACTATCTCAGGCCCAACTATCACTGTATTTTCCACCTCCGCCCAATAGGCAGGTGATCTACAAAGCCTCCTATATAATGCCTCAAACAGTGGCATGCCAATGCTTGCCTGATAGACGACACACTTTAAGTCATAAACCAAGTTATGTATCAGTCACTCTGATTGTCCATCGGTTTGAGGATGATAAGTCGTACTAAACTGCAACCCGGTGTCAAATTGCTCCTGCATAGCCTCCCAAAGCTTTAATGTCAATCTGGGATCTCTATCCGATACGATGGAAATCGGCACTCCATTCAATCTAATAATCTCCCACTCAAACAATATGTTCAGTTGAGGGAACGTGTATCTCATGGAAATCAGAATGAAATGAGTCGATTTCGTCAGTCTATCAATCATCACCCAAACTGCATCGTGACGCCTCGATGTATGCGGTGTCCACTAACGAAATCCACAGTGATGTGCTCTTATTTCTACTGTGGAATAGGCAATGGCTGTAATAATCCACCGGGTCTCATGTGCTCAGCCTTCGCATGCTAGCAAATGTGACAACTCCTGACGTATCTGCCTACACAGCCTTCATCCCTGGCCACTAGAATAATTATCGCAAATCATGGTACATCGTGGACCGACTAGGATGAACTGTGTAGCGAGACCAGCTGATAAGTCGGTATTTATAGGTATTTAGTAGTCTATTTTAGTATATTTAATTATTAAAAGCATATTATGTGAGATCTTTTTATTTTATTAATTAATTAATTTAATTTCTCCTTTTTCATTGATGTCGATTGACAATCTGCGTAATTGTTCCCATAGATCTATTTTATTGCGGTTAGTGTGTTAAACCTGATTGGCGGATGTCTACGGTTATACATTAATTAGGGAAGTAGTTAGTGGCGGACGTCCTGCTATCTAATTAGGGGAACTAGGAATTTCTGGCGGTTGTCGATTTTCTATAGCTAATCTAGGAGAATTTAAATTAATAACTTTTTGGGAAAGATTGAAGACCATAATTGCTTTTGAATCTTGATTTTCATTTGTGGAACTGGAGATTTAGGTGTTATTTAAGTGTTATTTAATTATTAATTAATTGTTTTAGAAATTAGTTTAGTTGTTTTATTTATTTAGTTTAGATAGATTAGTTAGTTAAATTAATATTTATTTTTAAACCCCCAATTTTCTTTTTTGTTGTTTTAACCTAATAAAGACAACCAGTCTATGTGGGATCGACCGTTTGCCACTATTCTACAAAATAGTTGATTTATGAAACTTTACTTTATTGACGTGTTCGGCCCGCATCACCAGCATGCATCTTCCAGAATCTCATCTCGTATCTCCTAATATGCAAGTATCCACAATCTTCCTCGGTGTCTCAAATACCAATTTGTATTCTCTTCCCAATCAGTGCACTCCGGATCCAGAACCACACCATTGAATCGCTCATAAAGCCCATCAGCACTCTACCACTCGGCAACTCTTTCAATCGATATGGTTGGAACCCTTATCTAACCACAAATGTGCTGCTCAGTCATAGTGGATACCTCTGTCATGCACATAACTGATGTTGCTTGTAATAGACTATGCTCATGTGTCATAACTCGCAAACCAGTCTGACTGTCAATCCCATTCCGACTCAATGCGTCTGCTACGACGTTCGCCTTTCTAGGGTGGTACTCAATAGCGAAGTCGTAGTCCTTCAGCAAGGCTAGCCATCTCCGCTGGCGCATGTTCAGATCCCTCTGAGTAAAATATAAAGTAAACTCTAATTATCTATATTCAGGATTAGTTTATCCCCGTAGAGATAGTGCCTCCAAGCCTTCAGTGCAAAGGCGACCTTTGCAAACTCCAGGTCATGCACGGGGTAATTTCCCTAATGGGGTCTCAAACGTCTGAAATATAGGCAACTGGTCTACCATCCTGCATCAATACGCATCCAAGACGAAAGCCCAACGCATTTGTATAAACCGTCAAAGTTTTTCTCGGTTCCGACAATGTCAATACTGGTGCAATAGTCAACCTCTTTTTCAGCTCACAAAAGGCCTGCTCGCACTTCTCTGACTAATCAGATCTAACATTTTTCTTGGTCAGTCTCATCATTGGCGCTGCAATCGAAGAAAAATTCTGTACAAATCATCGGTAATATCCTGCCAGTCCGAGGAAACTTCATATATCGGCAACAAACTCAGGCGTCCTCCAATAAATGATAGCCCTAATCTTCTCTGAGTACACCGAGATACCCTGGTCACTGATGACATGTCCTAAAAACCTCACCGCACTCAGCCAGAAGTCAAACTTACTGAACTTGGTGTACAATCTATGCTCTCTCAGTGTCGTCAAAATTGCCCTGAGATGTCTCTTGTGATCCTTACGAGTCCTGCTGTAGATTAAGATGTCGTCGATGAACACTATGAAAGATTTGTCTAGATATGGTCTCAATACCTCGTGTATCAAATCATGAAGATCGTTGGGGCGTTAGTCAACCCAAACAGCATGACTGTAAACTCAAATAGCACGTATCTCGTGCTAAAAGCAGTTTTTTGGATATCCACTTCTAGAGTCCCCAACGCATGATAACCCGAGCGAAGGTCAATCTTTGAAAAGAATCTGGCACCTGCCAACTAATCGAACAGGTCATCTATCCTAGGAAGTGGGTAATGGTTCCTAACTGTCACCCGATTCAACTTCTATATTCTATGCACAACCTCATCGACCCATCCTTCTTCTTCACAAACAATACTGGAGCTCCCCAAGGTGACATATTAGTAGGTCACCTGATTTTGCTCCGATGGCGACATCCTATATGGTCTACTGGCAATAGGCTGCGTCCCTGGTATCAATTCTATGATAAACTCGACAGCTCGTGGAGGTGGTAATCCAGGTAGGTCATCTGAAAATACATCAACAAAATCTCTCACCACCAATAAATCATCAATCTTGTTATCCGTCCTAATCTCCGGCTCAACTGTCGCTGCAAACGCCTCCATCACTTGTGTTGTAGCTAGTCGGCCTCTAGTGATAGATAAGTCAGTCACAGATCCAACTAGTGCAAACTTTGGTGTCCCAGGAAGAACTTTATCCTCTTACCATAACAATCTATCTATACATGATAGGATGACAGCGAATACATCTCGAAAAGCGCGTCAAACTCTAAGTGCTCCAATACTCAAAAATCGGCTGGTAATTGATTTCCTTCAACCTCTATCATCACATCTCTACATTTCGGTTAAGGTATATCTTGTCCCCAACGGCCGTACTGAGGACAAGGTGTGTGTCTAATGTATGTGTATCTAACCCTAACACTCCAACAATAATTCCAGCAATAAATGATAAAGTACTGCTAGAATCAAATATAGCAAGCATAGGTCGTCCAAAAATATGCAACGTACCCTCGACGAGCTGTCTGGTCGCTTCACAATCAGCTTGTGCTACCGCATGATCTCTCTTTCTCTTGCCTGCTATGGCTCTCGACATGGAGACGTTGGCATCCTGTAATCGGCCCTCAAGTGTCCTCTCTAACAACACCTGTGGCATCTCGGTT
Source organism: Stephania yunnanensis (assembly GCA_039657365.1). NCBI lineage: Eukaryota > Viridiplantae > Streptophyta > Magnoliopsida > Ranunculales > Menispermaceae > Stephania > Stephania yunnanensis. The sequence goes on along the minus strand of CM077586.1, from coordinate 43,010,306 downwards.
ATCCTGACTTCCAATCTGTCCATCTCCATATCTCGGCCCAGACCCCAGTCTCTCTGACCTCTATTTTTTCCCCTTTGATCTCAACCCCGATAGTGCATCTGCGGTTGTGGCTTATGTTGATCTACTAGTCCCGATGTGATGGCATGTACCGAATGTCTCTCCTCACACCGGAACTGACGGCCCTGATGATCATCTCTATGGGCCATATCCCGTCTATCATCCCTCTGGCCTCTATCCTGATGATCCCTCTGTCTCTTCGACCTTTGATCTAATCGAGAACTCTGCCCTGCCTGTACTTGGGTACTAGTCACACGCCTGCCATCTCTCTGCATCAGATATGTCTCATGCGCTAAAGCTCTTTCGAAGATGTCCTGCAGAGTAGATACCCCAGATGATACAACCGTTGAAGTGATCCTGTCATCAAGCCGCTGGTGAAATAGTAGATCTACAGGCACTCCGTCTTGACGACATCCATCGAGAACTAAAGTAAATGTATGATCCTCAACATATATTGCATCAAGGTCCGGTTACCCTGTCTCAAGGTCCAGAACTCCTCCCTCAGTCTCGGTCTATCCTCTATATGTATATATTGGTCGTAGAATAGCTCTTTAAACTCTGCCCATGTCGTTGGCTCTGGATGCGTATCCTGATACGTGGTTGACCATACTGCGGCGTGACCTCTCAAGCATGCACCCGACGGTCGTACCTAAACACTCCCATCATTCCTCATCAGCTTATGAAATCGCTAGTGAGAAATAATCCACTTCCCCGTAGCCTCAGGGTCACCACCTCCGTAAAAGAAGCCTTGCTGAAACTTCAGGAATTCCCCCAACATCTTCGCCTCGAGAGCTAAAGACGAATCCCGATGTAGTAGCAGTGGTAGTATTAGTTGTCGTCTGACCCGTAGCGGTAGGTGGAGGCATAATAGTCGACGTCTCCGAGGAAACGGCATCGACTGTGGCTCTTTCCTTCTATACACCCTCTACTACTCTCTCAACTGGTTTTTGGGGTGTAACCGGAATGACAATTGTCCCCGTAGGTGTCGTAAGTGCTATCGGCTCTCTAGATGTAGCAACTACTATAGCCAAAGCTGTCAATGCAGCAGTCTGGTCCGATAGAAACCGAAACACCTCGACCATCTGCCTCTCCTGAGCTGAGAGTCGATCCTTCATACTGGGTTCAATAGGGGAATCTCTAGTTGTACCACTGGGCTAACCAATATCTTGATGCGTCATCGACTGTCCATCCATGATCTGCATTGAGAAGCGTGCTCCGAATCAGTCTTGGTATATATACATATATCATCTATATCTATAATGGAAAAATAACATGTATATAGATTATAACTCTACCCGCCTCACATCACTTCCCAACTAAAGTTCTAAGGCAATAACATAGGGTTTCCACAACTAATTCTTATTTATTACGTTTTATGCTCTTTTATTGTAAATTTTCTCAAGTTCCTCAAACTCGGGCTTTGATACCAACAGCGGCGGCCCCAACCGTCCCGTGGTGACATGTCTCCATGTACTCCTTGCTAGCTGGCCTAACTACACGTGTTCGGCACCTGCCCGTCCTCTTTATGTCTCGTAACTCATGTCCACAAGTGTAATATTAGATAAACTAGTAAATCATCCTTATATTTTTTGTCTCATATCATCTGTGGCGTTCTAACTGTTTCAACAGTTACCTAGTTGACCATTTATTGAGATCCTAACCATACTAATGGGTTGTATTTTAAGGTTAACATATTTATCGGAAGTGTTACTTAATAAAATTTAAACATTATAATTTAGCATGATAAACATTGTTTAAAGGCAAAACCTACATTGGAAAACCCTGAAAAATTCTCTACATATAAGCGACATCACCACACCAGGTATATATACATGTACTATGTTATCTCAAGTCTCCCTATACCCAAAATATCAAAAATAAACACGTACAAGTAGATCCTCGACAATGGGCAATCAGATGTGGTCGTTTAGGATCCCCTTGCCCCTACTGGTACTAGTATCTGCACTCAATCATCAAAAAAAAATAGATGATGAGTACAGTAAGTAAAATCCCAAGGAACTCCTCTGAGCATTCATATAATAAAATAAAGGAAATACAAGGAATGTTGTCAACTAAACATGCGGAATGTAAAACATACAACTGTAAATGGCTCATCGCATGAATAAACAATAGAAAAATGTGTGTGCTTGCTCCAGAAGGACTAGAACATATTTTGGGTCATCAAGTTCCCACTAGTGGTCGCGTCCAACAGGCCCAACACTCGGTCCCTCGCGACGCTAGCCAGAACCACAAAGTCACCTACACGTGCACCAAGGCAAGCCCAGGTCGCAATTCACTGATGGTCGGGTCATACGTGCTACAGTCCAGTGCCTCAAAAACACACAACAAGAAAATTTGGGGGAGTAACCTCAACCCAGTCCAAATATCTAAAATAAAATATGAACAACAAGGAATAATATAAATAACATGTAAACCGAATAAATGCTTAGAGTTTTTCAGTTGGGTTTTACAAACCTCACACCATTCTACGACCTCCGCGGACTCCCATACCTGACTCGTCAAGCTCCCCAACACTAAGCTTCGGTCCACTAAGTCCCTGAAGTCCATTTTTACTAGTTTAGTTTGTTTACAAAGGTGTAGATATGCATTAGGTGGAAAACCTCTAAAATAGTCCTAAATTCTCATTTTCATCTGTCATTAGCGAGCTAATTTGTCGACTTAGAGCACTAGTTTTGAGTTAGCAAGCACGTTAGATGGAATTAGCGGGCTAGAAATTTTAATTAGTGCAGTATTGTTCTTCATTGCGAAGAATAGCGGGACAGTTAGCGCGATAATATTTTCAATTAGCGTGCTAATTGTCGTCCGGGACAGAATTCTCAATTTGAGAATTCTATCCTAGTCCTCTTAATTAGCTAGTCTAACTGGTCTATTACCCTCTCCTCATCAAAATGACTTTAATACATCAATCAGGACACTCCAGAAACCTCTATGTACATAAATTTTCGCTAATTCATGCATTCATCACATTCTCCAATTTCAATCAAAATTAGAAATTCTAGCTAGACTAATGATCAATCCACTAATAATATGATCTATAAACATGAAATTGCATCATATTCACACAGCAAACCAGAGGTTAAAACATCAACTTGAATTTAATTAAACAGACCCAAAAATAGGTTCATTTGCAAGCTTAGAAGGTGGAGAAAGTGATTACCTAGGTTAGATCACTTGGTTTGATCTCTATAGTGTTGAATTCTCAGCTGAACGTCCTTCTCCCTCCTCAAATTTCTTGATTGTGCATGAAATTGGTGAGTGTTTTTTATCAACACTTCACTAACTCTACTATATATATATGTTTATGGAATCAATTGTGCGTATGTATCCCGAGGCATATCTTGTGGTTTACAAGCATGCTGTCATATACCTCCTAGCGACTCCAATAACACACTCATCATCTAGTAATACGCACCTTGCAAATCTAGATGTCCATCTCATGGACCCTTTTTATTCAATGTAAATTATAGGCTTCCTTTAATTTTATTAATGTCACATTACATTAAGCCTTATCCAACCATATCGTTAGTGTTTTTATTTATCAAATTTAACTAACTCATGGTCACACCAACCTTTGGCTGCCCATACCCGGTGTCTCGCGTCTCGACACGCATTTCGAGGTGCGCCACAGCCTATTGCTCTAGTTTTTTTAATTTTCCTATGGCTACATTAATTATGTCATTTTGATAACCTAGACATATTTATGTAAGTTTATTGGGTTTTCTCTAGTGTACCCGTATCTCACCTCTCGATACTCGCGTTATCACGCACTTCGAGGCAGCTACCCGTCACACAACCTCGCTCGCTCTCGTGATTCAACATATATACATGCGATGTATTTAACCAATTATTGAATAAATTGCACCGCAATTAAGCCATCCAACATATAATTAAGCCAGTGTACCTAGGTCGACGTATGTCCTAGCCTACCCGCGGCGTCCGAATGGATCAGAGCTAGCATACATGTCTGCAATTTCGAGATAATTAACGGTATTATTAAAATGGGTCGTTATACACGTATCTCGAGGCTTAACCCATGGACCACCTTGTCCCACTTGTCCTTCAAGTCATTGAGTGACTCCGCATGTTGACTCACTTATCTCTTGATGAGTTAATGAGTGTCTCGATGCACATCCAATGCTTATTGTTTTATTTCACCAACTTTATGCACATTAATGTTTATATTAAATGTGACCACATTAAGTCACTAAAACCACTTACAAAACCAACATAAATTCACACTTAACTCAACTTCATTAAGCTTCCATAAGCCGCTACCTCGGTCCCCAAGTTGACATACATCCCCGCTCGTCTCGATATCTATACACCCGTATAAAATTGACTTAATAGTCTACACATATACAATACACTAGGCATACATCACAACAAATATAAAATATACCTCAGCACTTGCCTCGGTAAATGGACATATCACTGTGTGGGTCCTACAGTACGGGTCGTTGATTATGTTTAAGGAATTAAACACGGTTAGAGATTTTGGGTTGTTACAATTTTTCCTAACTAAAGAGAATTTCGTCCTCGAAATTTAAAAAGTGAACTAGGATTTATACATGACTCAGAAAGGTGCGAAAACCTCCTCCTTTTCCCAAGTAAGTTCCATATCATCGTAAAATTGTCACTTAACAAGTACTTTTGGGATAGACTTGCCCCTCAAGTTATGTACCAATCAATCCAAAATCTGCACAGTGTTCCCCATATGAAATATCCTCGCTCAGATCTATCTGACTCAAATCTAAAGTCGGACGATCACCTGCTCTCGACTCAGCTAATTAAAGCATGGATATATGAAAAACTAGATGAACTCCTAACATCTGTGGTGGTAACTAAAACTCATACGCGACCTTCCCGACCTGTTTCTTAATTCTAAAAGGTTCATAAACCTCGGTGCAAGTTTACCTTTCACTCCGAAACTCTGAAGACCCTTCCAAAGAGAAAGCTTTAAATATACAAAGGATCCCTCGGTGTACGTGAGATTACCGCGATATTTGTTTGCATATTTTCATTGTCTGTCCTGGGCTCCTTTGAGGTTTTGACGAATCAGTCGTACCTTCTCCATGTGATCAACAACAATCTCAGGCCCCACGGTCTCCCGGTCCTCTGGCTCAGCTCAACATAATGGCGAGCGACACGATCTACTATATAAAGCCTTAAAAGGCATCATCTCAATACTGGCCTGATAACTAATGTTATATGCAAACTCACACAATGATAGGTACTCCTCCTATGATCCTCCAAACTCCAAAATACAAGCCCGCAACATATCCTCGGGAACCTAAGTCAATCTTTCAGTCTGCCCATCAGTCTGAGGATGAAAAACCATACTAAACTGTAGGCGCGTACTATACTGCTCCAGCAAACTCCGCCACCTCCTGAACGTATACATAGCATCTCGATCTGACGTAATAGTCACTGGTACCCCATACAGTCTGATAATCTCTTGCTCAAACAGTATTCTCAACTAATCAAACGTGTAAAGTGCGGCCACTAGTTGAAAATGAGCAGATTTCGTCAGTCTTCCAACAATAACTCATATGGAATCATGTCTCCGGGCGGTTCTCGGTAATCCTCCCATAAAACCCATAGCAATGTCCTTCCACTTTCATTGTGGAATGGGAAGAGGTTGTAGCGATCCTCTAGGTCTGCGATGTTCAGCCTTTACTCGTCGACAAAATCCACAGTTCCTGATAAACTTCTACACATCCGCGTTCATCCTAAACCACCAAAAATGCCTCTTCATGTCGTGATACATCTTGGTCATGCCTGGATGAATGGTGAATCGGGAACGGCGTGACTCCTAAAGAGTCTCCTCTCTCAGCTCTGGTAATGACGGTAGCTACAGTCTGCCTCTGAATCACAAACACTAGTCAGACGTCTTTGTTCAATCAACACAATCTGCACTCTCCACTAACTCACTAAACCTCGAGTACGACCTGTCGATTCTCTGACCCTTTGACACTCTCTGTGTCGATACGGTCTGTACTTGCATCTGAGCGCAAATCTCCACCGGAGTTTTGGTAGGAATTTATGCATCTCTAACAGGTGTCCTACTCAGCATATATACGATTATGTTCGCTTTTCCCGGATGATACTCTAAGGAAAAGCCATAATCTTTTAAAAACTCTAACCATCGACGTTGTCACATATTCAAATCATTTTGTGTTAATAGACACTTCAGACTCTTATGATTAGTAAAAAATATAAATTTCTCTCCATATAAGTAATGTCTCCATATCTTCAATGTAAACATTACTGCTGCCAGCTCTAAGTCGTGCGTCGGATAATTCTTCTCATGTACCTTCAACTGTTTGGATGCATAAGCTATTGTACCAACACCCTGCATCCACACACATCCCAAGCCTCTACGAGAAGCATTAGTATATACTGAAAATCCGTATCCAACCTCTGGTAATACCAATATAGGTGTAGTAGTCGATAATCTCTTCAACTGAGTGAATGCCTCCTCTCATTCCTCAGACCACTCAAATCTAACATCTTTTTGGGTCAATTTCGTAAGTGGTGAAGCGATTTTCGAGAAATCCTTCATAAATCAGCTATAATACCTCACCAAACCCAAAAAACTCATGATCTCAATTACTGAAGTCGATGTTGGCCAATCCATAATTGCCTAAATCTTAGTTGGATCTACCGATATCCTTGTTGCTCCAGCAACATACCCCAGAAATCTAACCTCTGACAACCAAAATTTACATTTACTGAATACAGTTTATGCTCCCTCAAAGTCTGCAACATCTCTCTGAGGTGCTACTCGTGATCCGCCCTCTTCTTCGAGTATATTAATATATCATTGATGAATACTATCACGAATCGGTCAAGAAACGGTCTTAAAACTCGATGCATCAGATCCATAAATACTGCTGGCGCATTGGTCGGCCCAAATGGCATGACCGTAAACTGAAAGTGTCCATATCTCGTGCTGAAAGCTATAATGGACCTATCCTCATCCCTAATCCTAAGCCAAAAATACCCTGATCGCAGGTCTATCTTAGAGAAAAATTGTGCTCCTCTCAGCTAATCAAATAAATCATCAATCGTCGGGAATGGATATTTATTCCTAATTGTGACTTTATTCAACTGTCTGTAGTCGATACAAAGTCTCAAAGTACCTTCCATTTTTTCACAAAATGACGGGTGCTCCCCATGGCAACATAGAAGGTGTGATCAATCCCATATGCTCCAAATCCTGAAGCTGAGTCTTTAACTCCTCTAGCTCTCGTGGTGCTATCTAGTACGGTGGTATGGAAATTAGTTTCATATTTGGTACCAACTTAATAATGAAGTCAATTTCTCGTGGATGTGGTAAACCAGGTAAGTCCTTCAGAAACACATCAAGAAAGGCTCTAACCACCAGTATATCCTCCAACCTAGGTCCTCGACTCTCTGGTATAGTGTATAGGGAAATCAGAGCTTCAATCTCCTCACTAGTTGTAAGTCGACCTCTCGTACCTATTATCCTCGTTGAACTACCTATATAGGTAAATGTTGGATGCCCTGGGATCTCAAATATCACTGTCTTACTGAAATAGTCGATATGAGCGAGGTATGCAACTAACCAATCCATCCCTAAAATCGTGTCGAACTCTAAAAACTCGAGGACCCCAAAATCCGTAAAGTAGCTCTACCCCAGCTATTTCTACCAGACATCTCCCAATAACACTATTACGTTAACCCTATCCCCGGCTGCAGTACTCAAAATCAAATGTATGCTAAGCCCAACAGGTTTCAACCTTAGGATGTCTACCTTGTGACCAACAATAAAAATATGGTAGACCTTGAATTAAATAACATGTATAATTCTCTACCTAAAATAGAAATCATACCCTCAATAAGACCTCGTGTACCGTTGATATCTGGCTGAGCTACCATATGAACCTCCTCTCGGGCCTACTGTGCATAAACTGCTGCAGGATGCGGGCACCCTCTCACTATGTATCCGACCTGTCCACAATTGTAGCATGTCAATTGTCTGCGCTGACCCTGATTTCGAGCCCAGCCCTGTACCAAATATTAACCTTGTTTTTGCGACTGTCCCGATCCTTTTCTAGCATCTCAGCCTCGGACTCGGCCTCTGCCGCGGCCTCTGCCCCTTGCGACTGTTGCCATGAAGCCTGTGGGGCAGGAAGTGCACAAACAACGAGAGCTGGTAAGGCTGGTCTAATGGGAGGTGGAAAGGGAAGTCTACCTATTATGCTCTGTGTTGGAGTAATGGATGATACTATAGGCATAACCAATGGGAAAATGGTTGTCCTCGAACCCTGAACACAATTGTTCCATCCCCTTGCGCCCTGACCCCTCTACATTCGTTTCTCATACTCAATTTTCTGCTCTGTAGATAACACTGGACCTAGTGCTTTGCCATCAGCAACTCTACCTAGATAGTATGTCTCAAGTGTTACAGCTCACTCGTGGATCTCGGTGAGTGTCCTCACGCCTGAACTAATGACGTAACACCCAATATCGGGCCTGAGTCAATCACAAAAATGGTAAATGTCCTCGGACTCGTCTTTCACCAAGTCCCCAACAAACTGGCGTAGATAATCATATATGTCTATATACTTCATCACAGGCTCCTCTGGCCCCTGTCTCAAGTCCATAAACTCTCCTATTAATCTCTTCATTACTGAAGGTGGAAAATACTACTGATTGAACTCCTGTTTAAATGAATCCCATGTCTCGAACTCTTCATGAGTAGCTACTGTCATATGCCACCACACATCGGCATCTCTCGAGAGAGTATTTGATGAGATCTTTGCCCGAGGTCTATCCTCGATCTTCATTATCCTATGGAGTTTCTCTTGAGACATAATCCATTTCTCAATTTTTTGGAAGTCTCGTACGCCATCGAAATAGACTGGCTTGAGTCCGATGAAGTCCTTCATCAACTGAACTTTCGCTAATGTATTGGAAGATGCGGGCGTGGGAGACTATATTGCCTTAGCTATCTCCACCACTAGTGTGGTCACGGCTATCAGCGATGCTAAAACTGCAATAGGAAGTGCTGGCACTTGGACAGTCAGTGTAGCAGTCGTAGGAGTCGATGTCGATGTAGGTGGAGCGAAACAAGTGGTCATCATAGAAATGAAGTCAGTCAACTGTTGACCCTAAGCCGTCACTTAGTTAGACAGCCTTTATAGATCCTCTGCAATAGTAGGAGGCTGACTACCACTAGGCACTGCATCTCCTCCCCCTCGTGTATAAGCCATCGAGGGTCTGCAATAGATAGCGAATGTGAACCAGCTTCTACATGAGACAGCGCATTGTATGTACATACATATAGCAATTAACAAGTATATATAAGAAATCCCTATCCCACTTTCACTCACTTCCTAACTAATGGTTTCTAGGCGAAGATCATCTGGTTTCCACAACAAATGTTTGTATTTTATTCATATAGGTCTCTCAACCTATGCTCTGATACCAACTGTGACGGTCCCAACTTCTAAACAGGGCATTGCCCGGCCTAATCCCTTAATTAAGTCTTAACCCTAACCACATAAGACTTCATTGTGTATTAGTCAGTCTTACGTCCCTATATTTCTCAAAACACATGTTCAGGTGTTATTAGATTTCAGAGTTAATTAAAAAAAATTCATTTTAATATTATTACATATTTTAAAGATTATGTGGAAGCTTTTACTATTCAAAATCATAATTATCTGAAACCGAGAAAATAAAGCATCACATGTAGGTATATATATATATATATATATATATATATATATATATATATATATATATGAGTCTCAAAAATGGCAAACCATACACTCAACCCAATGTACAACCCAAAATGTACAGTAAAAACATAAGCAGTAATAATACAACAAAAGTCGAGTCATACAAAATGAGATAGGAGAGTCGCCGAAATGCTCAAAGAAATTCGTTGATCTTCTCCTTCCTTGGCCTCCTGCTGCTCGACGGACCTACACCCACCGTCACAAACTAGATGGTGAGTATAGTAATATTTAAGTAATAACTAGAGATTTATATGCCACATTTCCAAAATATAATAATGGTATTTAAAAGCATAATGTAGCAAAATAATTGCTGAATCAAGTAATGCAAGTAAATACCATAGTTAAGTATGTATAAGCTTACACAGGCTAAGTCGAGATTATCTACGTCCGGTCGGCGGTGAGAACTACCACCTAACCTTTCCCACTACTATATGGAGAGAAGTTCACACTTTATACTGACTATAAGAGTTTGAAATATCTCTTCACACAGAAAGAGCTAAAAATGAGACAGCAATGATGGTTAGAGTTTTTGAAAGACTATGACTTTTCTCTGGAATATCATCCAGGAAAAGCAAACATCGTTGATGATGTGCTGAGTAGGTATCAAACTGGAGATGCTGAGACTATTCGATGTCATACGACGCACAAGTATGATTTACTCGAGGCGGCAACGAGGCTAAGTCAATTAGATATTTCTAATGACACAGAGGTATTGATTTGTGCTCAGGTGAGACATCAAACAGTGTCAACTCAGAGAGTGTTAGAGGATCAGAAAATTGACATTCTATATCCGAGAATCAGTGAGTTAGCTAAAATCCCAAGTGTATTGATTGGACTAAGACAACATATCAGTGTCTCATATTTTGAGGAAGATTGTGGCCGGCGGTGGCAGTGCTGAGAGATGAGATTCTTCAGGATTCACATCGTTCTCGATTCACTGTTCATCTATGAAGGACCAAAAAATGACCAAAATGTATCATGATATGAAAAGATATTTTTGGTGGCCTAGAATGAAAGCGGGCATATCAGAGTATATTAAGAATTGTGGGATCTGCCAGTAGGTGAAGGTAGAGCATTGTAGACCTAGAGTATTTCTACAGCCACTTCCCATTCCACGATGGAAGTGGGAAGATATAGCCATGGATTTCATTCGAGGACTGCCAAGGACTATTCATCGACATGATTCCATTTGGGTGATTGTGGATAGATTGACAAAATCTACCTATTTCATACCAGTGGCAGTTCATTACACATTTGACCAGTTGAGTGTATTGTTCGAGAGAGATGTCATCAGGCTGCATGGAGTACCTTTGACTATTATGTCAAACAGAAACGTTATGTACACGTTCAGGATGTAGCGGAGTATGCAGGAGCACTATGGTACACGCTTACAGTTTAGCACAGCCTTTCACCCACAGACAAATGAGCAGATTGAGATGTAAATCCAAACTCTCTGGGATATGCTCAGGGTGTATGTACTTAAGTTTGACGGATCATGGGAAAAGTATTTATCGTTGTGTGAATTTTCATACAACAATAGTTATCAGGTGAGCATTTAAATTGCGCCATTTGAGGCGTTATATGGCAGACCGTGTCGCTCACCATCTTGTTGGGCCGAGGCAGAAGACTAAAATTTGTTAGGGCCCGAAATTGTTGTCAATCACACAGAAAAGGTAAAATAAATTCTCCAGAAGCTTAAGGGAGCCCAGGAGAGGTAAAAGAAGTATGCAGACACGTATCATAGCGATCTCACGTATGATGAGGGAGTTTTAGTGTATTTAAAGGTTTCTCCTCAAAAGGGTCATCAACGATTTGGTTCGAAAGGCAAACTAGTACCGAGATTCATCGAGCCTTTCAAGATCAAGAAACGGGTTTGAAAGGTTGCTTATGAGTTAGAGTTACCTCTACAGATGTCGAGAATTCATCCGGTATTTTATATTTTGATGCTTCGACTAGCTAAGTCAAAAGCAGGCGAAAGACCGACTGTGGATTTGAGTCAGACTGATTTGAGCGAAGATATCTCATATGAAGAGCAACCAGTTTAGATCCTTGACTGAAGGGTACAACAGTTGAGAAGCAAGTTTATCCCGAATGTGTTAGTCAAGTGGCAGTTTCATGGAGATTCAGAACTCACTTGGGAACAGGAAGACTATATGCGAGATAGATTTTTGTACCTCTTCGAGTCAAGTATATTTAAAATCCGTTTAGTTTAAGTTCGAGGTTGAACTTCCTATTAGTTGGGAAGTATTGTCATGGATCAAATAATTACCGCGCATTTAATTTGTTAATCAGGACCAAATGACTCGTGATGTGGGACCCGCAGCGCGATATGTGTCACTACCGAGGCATGGTGGCCTACGTAAATGTTATATTTGTTGTACTGTTTGCCTAGTGTAATGTATATGTGTAGACTACTAAGTCATTTATGGATATGCAGATATCGAAACGAGTGGAGACATGCCTCGAGTAGCGTGCCAACGTGGGCGCGAGGTAGCAGCTTGTGGGGTAAGTGTCATTAGGTAAAAATATATAAAAAAATAAAAAAATTGATATGTGATTAGTGGACCATAAGTGGCCACATCACATACTATATATATATATATATATATATATATGTTGTTCAATTAACATTATCTCACTTTAATCTTCAAAAAAACAAAAAAACAACAACAGAGAAGAGAAGAACAACTGAGGAAGAAGAAGAAAGAAAGAAGAGAAAGAGATAGAGATATAGAAAGAGAGAGAGAGAGAGAGAGAGAGAGAGAGAGACAAACAAACAGCTCAACGATGAGAACGCAAGGTGAGTTGATTTCCATTATTGATTTGGTGTAGTTATTGTTGCAGTCGGTTGTTGTCGGTGGTCGTGGCCATGGAGGATCGACCTCCATGGTCGAGAGAGGTGTGAGGGAGATGGCAAGGGTGTCTCCACTGCCATCAAAACCAATTGGGGTTGGGGTTGGGAACCAACCCCAATGCCTCGAAGAAAAGAAAAATCAGAGTAGTAGCTCTAGTTGATGCGAGGAGGAGGAAGATGGGGAAACCCGGGTCGGGTTACCCCATTTGAGTCGGGTCGGGCCAACCCGGGCCAATCTGGGACGGGCCAGGCCAACCCTAACCCGAGGGGACAGGGTCAGACCGACCTGAGTCTGGCTGGACCGAGTCGGGTTGACCTGGATCCTCTTCAATAAAAAAATGTGTATTTAATTATTTAATTAAATCAAACTATTTTTTAATATAATAAATTCCAAAAAATAGAAAAAATTATGGAAAAATTCAAGAAGATTCCAGAAAAATAGGGAAAAATATATTTGTGACCCAAATCAATAGAACTTCTATAGTTCTATAAAAAGTGAAGAATTCAAGAGTCAAACGTTATACCGGAACTTTACCTCGAAAAATGAGAAATCAAAGAAATTGGTCTCGAATTCACTTTTGAGTCGGTCGAGACATGAAGCATTAAAGTATAAATTTTCAAATGTTGGGATCCTAAAGGAGCTAGTACTCATATTGGGTGCGTACATCAACGCGACGAGAAGGCGAGATAGCTTAGGACTTGTGTTGTATGTAAGTAAACGTATTTGAGACATTTATTTACATTTAATTCTATTTATTGATTTATTCTCACTATTCGAACTGAATTTCTTTTGAAATCTATATGCTATGACTTGTTTATTCTCATTTTTTGACTAGCATAATTTCATATCATTGATTCCGATTCCTATACTTTGATGTTGATTGTTTCATATTTATAGCATTAACTCTACTCCTTTGTCCATTACTATCTCATGGATTCTATTACCGCATGATGTTTCTTTGGTTAGGGTCATTTGATGATAGAAATTCAGTTGCACGATTTAAATCCACTACCTGCCATTTCGAACGGGGATACTTTGTTGCCTATTTGAGAATTTCAGTGGATCAAAATGTCTCTCGTAAGTACGACTTTTGACATTATGACATAGAGCTCAATTTGTATTGAAATGTTATAGAGCGTAACTCAAATAATCTCACGACCCTCATTACTACTTAGCCTTGAGTCTTGATATTTGGTTAACTCAACTATCTCTTTGCATGATGTTTCTTTCAGCTTAGGTGCACGTTAAATTATGCCATTTGATACTTGTTGCCTATTTGAGAATGTGGATCAATGTCTCTCAGTATTACTCAAATAATCTCACGTACTCACCGTCTTGTTTGTGATGGTGGGTGCAGATCAGTCGAGTAGCAGACCAGACAAAGAGAATGTTGGTGACTACCTCTAATCCAGTGAAAGACTGCTACAATATATTTTTTTACGTTTAGTATTCTTTTGTATTACATTTTTATGTACATGTTTTACTTTTGGGTTGAGTGATAGGAATATAGGACTAGACACATGTTGTATATATCACCATGCTTATTTATATAGGCATGTGGTCTCTATTTCTTGGTTTTTCCATAATAGGTTAGGCCTTAGGATCTAATGTCTACTAGTAATGAAATAAGACTTCCGCTAAATAACTTGTTAGAGAAAAAGAAAATTTAACTGAACTTTGATTTATAGACAACAATAGGTTAGTCAGTAGAACTAGTTTGTTAATTGTATGTGGTATCATAATTGGTAGGTAATTAGGAGTTTAAATAAGGCTGACTAGTTCCTTGTTAGGTTCTATTAGGGAGATTATGGCTTAATTAAGGGATTAGGAAGAGCGGTGCTCTTATTTGTAGTTGGGGCCGTCACACAACATTTAGTGACAAGATTAACGACGGGGTCTACCCCGTCGCTAATCTGCCACATGGCCCAAGCCACCTGGGCCACGTGGTAAGACGAGGCGACACGAGGCATGAATTGGGCGAGGATTTTCTAACCCAAAAATAAGCAACACGGGTCGTCGCTACCCCCATCGCTAATTTAGTCAAACTCTAACGCCTTAACCCAGTCGCTATTCTTAATACTTTCTTGTAGTGCGTACACGTAGATTTGCGTGTCATTTGGTGTTTGTTTGATGTGTATTAGTATTAATTGAAATTAATTGAATTTAACTGGCGTATAATTGAATAATTGAACATTTATGGGATGCCTGCTACTGTGTATGGGTCAAGAGTGACGTACACGAGTCGTGGAGTAGCGAGAGCGCCCGAGTGTACTCATTGGCGCGCACGACGAGATTATAAATGCAAGAATATATATGTGTATATATATTTATAAATAATCGTATATATAAATATATATTCAAAATAAATAAATTTTGGTAGGCGCCTAGTAGCACGCGGGTCGAGTGTGATATGCGTGGGACGTACAATAGTGTGCACGCCCGATGGTTGTCGTTGGCGCGCGCAACGAATTTTTGGACGCGAAAATATATAGGTGAATATATATTTGTATATATATAGTTATATATAAATATATATTAATGAGTTATAAATTTTTAATCAAATAAAACTATACATTGGGTTCGCCTCAAGATACGCGTAGAGTGAGAGTTGAGGAAGTGTTTTATATGTTGGTTATTTTGGATAGACTTTTCACGTCTCGAGATGCATGTGACCACATCACAAGGAAAATCAAGTGGTGCATACATAAGTATGTATGTAAAAAAATAAGAACTATAGATATATCTCGAGATACGTGATACATATATCGAGGAAAGCAAAATATAATTGATTTTAAGTCGGTCAAGAAGAGGTTTTTTGGGTTAATTGATAGCCACAAGATATGCCTCGAGATATGTATTGTGTATCTCGAGAAAAATCAAAATAAATGTGAAATATTAAATTTGCCTCGAGATTCATATTGCATGAATCTCGAGGAAATTCATTGTTTTTCTTCTTCAACCACCGCCTCCTCTCTGTAAAAATCAAAAATTGAAAATGGAGAAGAGGAATAGAGAAACTGGGAAAGAGAAGGAGAAAAGGGACCGAGAGAGAGAGAGGCGATGAAGACCACGACGAATGTGAGATTGTTCGGTCGTTGTTGTTGTTGAGTTGTTTTGGGTTGCTGTCATTGGATTGTTGATGGTATGTTGTTAATGGTGGAGTGGGGAGGTCGTCTGAGGAGGGAGACGACTCAGAGTCGTCTCCCATCCCAAATTAAGCTAGGGTTGGATATCCAACCCTTGACTAGAGAAGAAAAACATAGCAGAATGAATTGCTCTATTGGGAGAGAAGAAGAAGGGTTGGGCCCCGAATCGGGCTGGTTCGGCTCGGTTGAGTTGAGCCCCCTGGTCGGCCCGATTCATGCCCAAACCTTAAACCCTAATTAAAAAAAGGAAAAATGAGGGAAAATGGAAAAAAATTATAGAAAATTGAGAAAAAATCTCGAAAAATAATATTTTGTAAAATAAATAGAAATGGATTGATTTCTATGAAAAACGAAAGAAATCGGGGATTTGCGCTAGACTTTATACCAAGATTTTTACCTCGAAAAACATGAAATGGTAACATTGGCATAAAAATTGATAAATTGGTTTTGAATTTGAATGAGACCAATCTAGCGGTTCTAAATAATAAATATTGGAACCAAATTAATGATAATTGATTTAATTTAGGTTATTGATCGACGAGGAAAGGTGTCGGATCTCGAGGAACGTGTAAGTTGGTAAAAAATTAGAAAAGCTCATCACAGGTAAGTGGGACTCGTATTCTTATCAATTATGCATCGTAAAATAGTTATATTTAGTGCGCGTAGTTTATGGACTGGGAAATGGAGCAATGTACCTTGACTTGAATGTGTCATTGAATTGTTTTATGAGAAATTATCGGGAAAGATGTACGACAAGCGAATCTGATTGAAGTGATCATGAAGGTGATTGGTTAGCTACCGACAACTTCCTTCAGCAACTTTGAGGTACCCGGTTATTGCTTTCCTATTATTTTATATCGAAAAGTGAGCTTGAAGAGATGTGAGGTCGATGAGTGAAGTATTGGGAGGCCAACCAATACCCTTCCCTCATATTCTTGTTGCTAACTGATTACCACTTTCCGTTTAAGAGTAGGTAGCTACGTTATACCTCGATACACTACAGAATCACAAACGTGTGATTCTGTGGATCGTAGTCTTGGGTGACGGAAGTCAACAACTCTTCTTTTGAATGCAAAAGAAATAAAAGAAAAAAAAAAGTCACTGGTACAATTGCAATTGATCATTGAACTTGCATTCTGTTATGTATTGTTTATAATATTTTCAATAGCTGAATAAATATGTTTTGGTTTCATATTGATATTCATTGATTCATTGATATTTAGATGATACTTGATACGATTACGAGCATCGCTTACTGCGCGAGTTGAAGCGCTCATTTCCCAATTAATATCTCAGGTTAATAACGTGCGCTTCGACTCGGCAAATTAGGAGTTTATAGTCTTCTCCAAAGTGAATTGATTATCCCACTATTTGTATGTTGTATTGAATTATTATTTTGTAATAAATAGGGTAGGGATATGGTTTTACGACCGAGGTTTATGTCAGTTTTAGGTATATCTTATGTTTTATCAAAAAAGTTTTAATCTCCATTGCGTTTTCAGTTATTTGTTTGATATAAGATATATTGTAATTATGATTATCAAGTATGAATGATGATTGTACTGTTACTCTAATTGAGTCTGATTGGTGTTCCAGGGCTTAATTAGGGTTTCAAGCTAGGTATTGACCTAATCGAGAGAGGGGATGCTACAGTCATACTTGTTGGACTAAGCTTCTACTAAAACTATGACATTTACTATGTATTCAACGAGACTCGAATCTTGTTCTTATGAGTGAAAATCCAAAACTTCGGCCACCCATATATATAATGGGGAATACATATATTAGGAATTCATTCAATATTAAAGATAAGTGACTGTAAAACAAAATTAAAGATAGTTAAAATGAACTTTAAAGAAACAAATGACATGTTTAGCTTATTGGAAGGATTTACTTTCCACAGTACAACTCTTACACAAATTTATATCATGAAATTAACTACGTACACTATCACCCAGTTGAATAACTGAGATTGTTGGACTTTCATCATTAATAAAGCCACCCATTTATTACAAAACCAACATTTTTTATTCTTCAATCGTGCCATTAAAATCAAATGTCACACTATAATAGTTGCTCTCTCAAAGTCACTTTAATCTATACAACAATAACAACAACATATATAGCCTTTTGGGAAAAAAAAAACACATATAGCCTCAATCTTTAAAAAAGCCACTTTAACATATACTCCGAAAAAATGAAAAACTAAAAAAACTAAAAGTCATCACTCTCATTTTAAATATATATATATATATCACCTTAACCTTTTTTACAATAATTAATCATATATATAAAAAATGTCCATATCTTATATTTTGTAAATTAAGCAAATTGAATTGAGCATGTTACCTCCGCATGAGGTTATATATATACAAAAGATACTGGATTAGCAACGAAAAAATCCATCGTTAATCCGGTATTTCCCATCGCTAACTTGGTCGTTGCTATTCTAATTAGTAACGACGTGTCAGGTTAAGAGACGAGACCCCGTCACTATTTCCATCGCCATGGCCCGTCGCTAATGTTACACATAGATTATTCAAAAAACAACTTATCTGAAAATAAAAATTTATTATTTTTAATTTATTTTTAATTATTATGCATAACACAAATAAAAAATATTATAATTTATGGAATGAAAGAATAATTATTTTATTTTTTAAAACTATTTCAAATTTAATTCTTATTTTAAAAATGAAACTTTTATGTTAAATATTCATAAAAATAGTTTTTTAATTCCAAAAACTACATATTTAATATATAGTATTATTTTATTTAAGAAGCAAACTAAAGATACGAGACTTTTTCTTGCCAAGAAACATAAATTTGTTCTTTTATGATATGCTTTTGAAAATACACGCAATATTCAATCGTTCCGATAAAGTTATTAACTATAGAAATAATTTAATTATTTTAATATTTAAATAACTTATTAATAACTAAATTTAATAAATTAATAAATTAATTTGAAACAATATAAAAATGAATATTTTCTATTATATATGTATAATGGCCTAACGAAAAAAAAAATAGAAAGAAAATGAAGGCAACATCGTCAAGGTCACTATGTCTTACCTTGTTCAATTAGACTAGGTCAATTAAAGCCAATTAAGGTACACACTAAGCCAACTTTAGTCACCTCGAGCATGAGATCATTTCAATTACACGTAAGTCGCATATGATCATATCATATAAAAATTGGTCTCTATTTTTTATAAGCTTTGTTTTAAGATAATTTATTTTTTATTATTTTTTGACTTAATTATGTGAAATTTGAACTCAAGACCTCTTTTAAATAATGTCTTTTGACAAGTGATGTCTCTATTATCTTACTGAAAATGCTTGGGCATTAATTTTTTATTTTTAATTATAGACAAGCTATATTCTTTTTGTTTGTTTTTGTTATGTTTTTATTACATGCATGATTACAAGATTTTATTTGTACTATATATGCATGATATCTAAAAATAAATTAAAATTAAATAAATCATGTTAATAATTTATTTGTTTCAAGTATTATTATTAAATACAATTAATATAATTTTCACCCATTTTCACATAATATGTTTATTTAGAAATATTATTTATTAAGTCGAAAGAAAAAAAAATTATTTTTATGATATGATTTTCAGACATATATCACCTAACTAGATGCATGACTTTAAAGTGTCATACTAAAACTTGATTTATGATTTAAAGTGTGTCGTCTAGCACTTTATTTTTTAAAAGAAATACAGTAAATATTCTCTGGCAAAAAAAGTAAATATTAGCATTTAAAGAGATAACCACATTTTAATGGAGAGAGAAAGTTAAAAATTGACAAATTATTGCTTCAACCCTTTCTCATATCGTGCATGATACGCTTTTAAGAACCATGCAATACTCAATCATAAAAAAATCGTGAATTATAAATTGAAAGCCGATTTAAAACTCGACAAAGCCCCTCTCATCATGAGATGGATGAAGCATCAATTGATGAAAAACAAGGTTTAGAGAGATCGTGAGTTCGACTCCTTCAAATACACCATGTCACCTTCCTCATAGCTCGGTCCCTCGTGATAACGATCCGCGTATTTCTTGTATCTATCACATGCGGCTCGTAACCTTTATCGAATCTGTCTGATCTTCTATGTGTGATCAACAACTATCTCAGGCCCAACTATCACTGTATTTTTCGGCTCCGCCCAACAGGCAGGTGATCTACAAAGCCTCCCATATAATGCCTCAAACAGTGGCATGCCAATGCTTGCCTGATAGACGACACACTTTAAGTCATAAACCAAGTTATGTATCAGTCACTCTGATTGTCCATCGGTTTGAGGATGATAAGTCGTACTAAACTGCAACCTAGTGTCAAATTGCTCCTGCATAGCCTCCCAAAGCTTTAATGTCAATCTGGGATCTCTATCCGATACGATGGAAATCGGCACTCCATTCAATCTAATAATCTCCCGCTCAAACAATATGCTCAGTTGAGGGAACGTGTATCTCAAGGAAATCAGAATGAAATGAGTCGATTTCGTCAGTCTATCAATCATCACCCAAACTGCATCGTGACGCCTCGATGTATGCGGTAGTCCACTAACGAAATCCACAGTGATGTGCTCTTATTTCTACTGTGGAATGGGCAATGGCTGTAATAATCCACCGAGTCTCATGTGCTCAGCCTTCACATGCTAGCAAATGTGACAACTCCTGACGTATCTGCCTACGCAACCTTCATCCCTAGCCACCAGAATAATTATCGCAAATCATGGTGTACATCTTGGACCGACCAGGATGAACTGTGTAGCGAGTCCAGCTGATAAGTCGGTATTTATAGGTATTTAGTAGTGTATTTTAGTATACTTAATTATTAAAAGTATTTAAAATATATATTTAATTATATTATTCGGTCATTTTTAGGTGAAACGGAATGCGCGGTTGAATTCGTGGCGGAAAAATACTCAAAATGGAGTATTTACTTGCAGTGATCGGATGCCGGACAGTTTGCCTCGAAATACGCGTTGTGCAGTGGGTCGAATAGCAGACAATATATTTCAGCCAATAAGAGGATGCCACGTCACAGGGAAAAGCCACTCTGGACTAATCAGACGCTGCCACATGGCGTTCTAACCAACAAATACGTCAACACTCCCATTTCAACCAATCGGGTATCGCCATGTCAGCAGATCAAGTTCCAGCAGCCAATCCCGCGTCGCCACGCGTCGCCCCGTCACCAAGACATTTCTCCGCGATTTAGCTTTCGTCGATCTGCCTCGAGAACCGTATCACACCAACTCCCAGATTTTCGGGCGAGTCGCGCGATTCTCTCCGCTCCAGCTGCGTGCCACGTGGCGATCTCTCATTTGTCCAGCGCGTCATTAAGAGGTGTTCCAGTCAATCAAGAACGGACACGTGGACCTGACTCATCCCACACAACAGAACCCGCAGATTTCGGCGAATGAGGCAGCGACACATCAGTGGCGCTGACAGGCAAATGGCCAATGAGGCGCTGACACGTCAGTGTAGCGTTAAAATACTGCAAATCATGTGCAGACACGTTTCAGACTCGAAATTTTGATCTAAAAACACCCCTACGATGCTCCTCGACGCACGAGTCACGTACCTAACCCCTAAAATCAGTATTGGAGTACAATTTGGACTATTTTTATATATTTGGAACCTAGGTATTATTTAGGAGGGAATTAATTAGTAATTTTTAGAGATTAATTATTAGTTTTTAGTATAGATTTTTGAAGATGATGTCCGGGTAATCAATTTCTTGCCTAAGTCGAAGGGGAAGCAAGTCGAAATTATGGATGCAAAGCATATTATGTGAGATCTTTTTATTTTATTAATTAATTAATTTAATTTCTCCTATTTCATTGTTGTTGATTTAATGATTATGATTTATATCTATGGTATGTATGAGGCATGTGCATGCTTTTAGATTGACAATCTATTGTTATTTAGAATATTAGTATCCGTGTAATTGTGCTTTTAGACCAATAAAGTAACAAACATTCACCCGTTTGCCGTGAAACCCTTTCGATGTTTGAATGTACAACAATTGAATTTGGGTTAAATCGGTAGCGGTTGTGATCCGGTTATTTAGGATTAGTGTTCCCATAGATCTATATTACTGCGGTTAGTGTGTTAAACCTGATTGGCGGATGTCTAGGGTTATACATTAATTAGGGAAGTAGTTAGTGGCGGACGTCCTGGCTATCGGAATTAGGGAAACTAGAAATTTCTGGCGGTTGTCGATTTTCTATAGCTAATCTAGGAGAATTTAAATTAATAACTTTTTGGGAAAGATTGAAGACCATAATTGCTATTGAATCATGATTTTGATTTGTGGAACTGGAGATTTAGGTGTTATTTAAGTGTTATTTAATCGTTAATTAATTGTTTTAGAAATTAGTTTAGTTGTTTTATTTATATAGTTTAGATAGATTTGTTAGTTAAATTAATATCTATGTGGGATCGACCATTTGTCACTATTCTACAAGATAGTTAGTTTATGAAACTTTACTTTATTGACGTGTTCGGCGCGCATCACCAGCATGCATCTTCTAGAATCTCATCTCGTATCTCCTAATCTGCAAGTATCCACAATCTTCCTCGGTGTCTCAAACACCAATATGTATTCTCTTCCCAATCAGTGCACTCCGGATCCAGAACCAGACCACTGAATTGCTCATAAAGCCCATCAGCACTCTACCACTCGATCGGCAACTCTTTCAATCGATATGGTCGAAACCCTTATCTGACCACAAATGTGCTGCTTAGTCATAGTGGATACCTCAGTCATGCACATAACTGATGCTGCTTGTAATAGACTATGCTTGTGTGTCATAACTCGCAAACCAGTCTGACTGTCAATCCCACTCCGACTCAATGCGTCCGCTACGACGTTCGCCTTTCTATGGTGGTACTCAATAACGAAGTCGTAGTCCTTCGGCAAGGCTAGCCATCTCCGCTGGCGCATGTTCAGATCCCTCTCAGTAAAATATAACGTAAACTCTAATTATCTGTATTCAGGATTAGTTTATCCCCGTATAGATAGTGCATCCAAGTCTTCAGTGCAAAGACGATCACAAACTCCAGGTCATGCACGGGGTAATTTCCCTCATGGGGTGTCAAACGTCAGGAGAGATAGGCAACTGGTCAACCATCCTGCATCAACACCCATCTAATACCAAAGCTCAACGCATTTGTATAAACCGTCAAAGGTTTGCTCGGTTCCGACAATGTCAATACTAGTGCAATGGTCAACCACTTTTTCAGCTCACAGAAGGCCTGCTCGCACTTCTCTGACTAATCAGATCTAACATTTTTCTTGATCAGTCTCATCACCGGCGCTGCAATCGAAGAAAAATTATGTACAAATCATCGGTAATATCCGGCCAGTCTGAGGAAACTTCATATATCGGCAACAGACTCAGGCATCCTCCAATAAATGATAGCCCGAATCTTCTCTGAGTCCACCGAGATACCCTGGTCACTGATGACATGTCCTAAAAACCTCACCGCACTCAGCCAGAAATCACACTTACTGAACTTGGCGTACAATCTATGCTCTCTCAGTGTCGTCAAAACTTCCCTGAGATGTCTCTTGTGATCCTTACGAGTCCTACTGTAGATTAAGATGTCGTCGATGAACACTATGACAGATTTGTCTAGATATGGTCTCAAGACCTCGTGTATCAAATCATGAAGATCGTTGTGGCGTTAGTCAGCCCAAACAGCATGACTGTAAACTCAAATAGCACGTATCTCGTGCTAAAAGCAGTTTTTTGGATATCCACTTCTAGAGTCCTCAACGCATGATAACCCGAGCGAAGGTCAATATTCGAAATGAATCTAGCACCTGCCAACTGCTCGAACAGGTCATCTATCCTAGGAAGTGGGTAATGGTTTCAAGGTGACATACTAGTAGGTCACCTAATTTTGCTCCGATGGCGACATCCTATATGGTCTACTAGCAATAAGCTGCGTCCCTGGTATCAATTCTATGATAAACTCGACAGCTCGTGGTGGTGGTAATCCAGGTAGGTCATTTGAAAATACATCAACAAAATTTCTCACCACCGATAAATCCTCAATCTTGTTCTCCGTCCTAATCTCCGGCTCAACTGTCGCTGCAAACGCCTCCATCACTCGTGTTGTAGCTAGTCGACCTCTAGTGATAGATAAGTCAGTCACAGATCCAACCAGTGCAGACTCTGGTGTCCCAGGAATGACTTTATCCTCTTACCATAACAATCTATCTATACATGATAGGATGACAGCGAATACATCCCGAAAAGCGCGTCAAACTCTAAGTGCTCCAAAACTCGAACATCGGCTAGTAACTGATTTCCTTCAACCTCTATCATCACATCTCTACATATCCGGTTAAGATATATCTTGTCCCCAACGGCCATACTGAGGATAAGGTGTGTGTCTAATGTCTGTGTATCTAAC
Source organism: Stephania yunnanensis (assembly GCA_039657365.1). NCBI lineage: Eukaryota > Viridiplantae > Streptophyta > Magnoliopsida > Ranunculales > Menispermaceae > Stephania > Stephania yunnanensis. Next base: position 42,986,006 of record CM077586.1, on the reverse strand, counting down.
CCTAACACTTCAACAATAATTCCAGCAATAAATGATAAAGTACTGCTAGAATCAAATATAGCATGCATAAGTTGTCCAAAAATATGCAACGTACCCTCGACGAGCTGTCTGGTCGCTTCACAATCAGCTTGTGCTACCGCATGATCTCTCTCTGGCCTGCTCTGGCTCTCGACATGGAGACGTTGGCATTCTGTAATCGGCCCTCAAGTGTCCTCTATAACAACACCTGTGGCATTTGCGGTTATCCCGACTTCCAATCTGTCCATCTCCAGATCTCGGGCGCAAACCCCGGTCTCTCTGACCTTTGTTTTTTCCCCTTTGATATCGACCCCGATAGTGCATCTGCGGCTGTGGCTTATGTTGATCTACTAGTCCCGATGTGATGGCATGTACCGAATGTCTCTCCTCACACTGGAACTGACTGCCCTGATGATCATCTCTATGGGCCATATCCCGTCTATCATCCCTCTGGCCTCTATCCTGATGATCCCTCTGTCTCTTCGACTTCTGATCTGATCGAGAACTCTGCCCTGCCCGTACCTGGGTACTAGTCACACGCCTGCCATCTCTTTGCATCACATATGTCTCATGCGCTAAAGCTCTTTCGAAAATGTCCTACAGAGTAGATGCCCCAGATGATACAACCGTTGAAGTGATCCTGTCATCAAGCCCCTTGTGAAATAGTAGATCTACAGGCACTCCGTCCTGATGACATCCATCGAGAACTAAAGTAAATGTAAGATCCTCTCCATGTATTGCATCAAGGTCCGCTTACCCTGTCTCAAGGTCAAGAACTCCTCCCTCAGTCTCGGTCTATCCTCTATATGTATATATTGGTAGTAGAATAGCTCTCTAAACTCAGCCCATGTCGTTGGATCCTGATACGTGGTCGACCATACTGCGGCGTGACCTCTCAAGCATGCACCCGACAGTCGTGCCTGAACACTCTCATCATTCCTCATCAGCTTATGGAATCGCCAGTGAGAAATAATTCACTTTCCCGTAGCCTCAGGGTCACCACCTTCGTAAAATATGCCTGGCTGAAACTTCAGGAATTCCCCCAACATCTTCGCCTCGAGAGCTAAAGACGAATCCCGATGTAGTAGCAGTGGTAGTATTAGTTGTCGTCTGACCCGTAGCAGTAGGTAGAGGCATAGTAGTCGACGTCTCCAAGGAAAGGGCATCGACTGTGGCTCTTTCCTTCTGCGCGCCCTCTACTACTCTCTCAACTGGTGTCTAGGGTGTAACCGGAATGACAATTGTCCCCGTAGGTGCCGTAACTGCTACTGGCTCTCTAGATGTAGCAACTATTATAGCCAAAGCTGTCAATGCAGCAGTCTGGTCCGATAGAAACCGAAACACCTCGACCATCTGCCTCTCTAAGCTGAGAGTCGATCCTCCATACTAGGTTCAATTGGGGAATCTCTAGTTGTACCACTAGGCTAACCAATATCTTGATGCGTCATCGAATGTTCATCCATGATCTGCATTGAGAAGCGTGCTCCGAATCAGTCTTGGTATATATACATATATCATCTATATCTATAATGGAAAAATAACATGTATGTAGATTATAACTCTACCCGCCTCACATCACTTCCCAACTAAAGTTCTAAGGCAATAACATAGGGTTTCCACAACTAATGTTTATTTATTACGTCTTATGCTCTTTCATTGTAAATTTTCTCAAGTTCCTCAAACTCGGGCTTTGATACCAACAACGGCGGCCCCAGTCGTCCCGGGGTGACATGTCTCCATGTACTCCTTGCTAGTTGGCCTAACTACACGTGTTTGGCACCTGCCCGTCCTCTTTATGTCTCGTAACTCATGTCCACAAGTGTAATATTAGATAAAATAGTAAATCATCCTTATATTTTTTTGTCTCATATCATCTGTGGCGTTCTAACTGTTTCAACAGTTACCTAGTTGACCATTTATTGAGATCCTAACCGTACTAATGGGTTGTATTTTAAGGTTAACATATTTATCGGAGGTGTTACTTAATACAATTTAAACATGATAATTTAGCATGATAAACATTGTTTAAAGGCAAAACCTATATTGGAAAACCCTGAAAAATTCTCTGTATATAAGCGACATCACCACGACAGGTATATATACATGTACTGTGTTATCTCAAGTCTCCCTATACCCAAAATATCAAAAATAAACACGTACAAGTAGATCCTCGACAGTGGGCAATCAGATGTAGTCGTCTAGGATCCTCTTGCCCCTACTGGTACTAGTATCTGCACTCAATCATCACAAAAAAGATAGATGATGAGTATAGTAAGTAAAATCCCAAGGAACTCCTCTGAGCATTCATATAATAAAATAATGGAAATACAATGAATGTTGTCAACTAAACATGCGAAATGTAAAACGGACAATTGTAAATGGCTCATCGCATGAATAAACAATAGAAAAATGTGTGTGCTTACTCCAGAAGGACTAGAACATATTTTGGGTCACCAAGCTCCCACCTGTGCTCGCGTCCAACTGGCCCAAAACTTGGTCCCTCGCGACGCTAGCCAAATCCACTGAGTCACCGACATGTGCACCAAGGCTAGCCCATGTCGCCATTCACTGATGGTCAGGTAATACGTGCTACAGTCCGATGCCTCATAAACACACAACAAGAAAAATTTGGGGAGTAACCTCAACCCAGTCCAAATATATGAAATAAAATATGAACAACAAGGAATAATAGAAATAACATGTAAATCGAATAAATGCTCAGAGTTTTTCAGTAGGGTTTTACAAACCTCACAACGTTCTACGACCTCCCCGGACTCCCATACCTGACTCGTCAAGCTCCCCGACACTAAGCTTCGGTCCACTAAGTCCCCGAAGTCGATTTTTACTAGTTTAGTTTGTTTACAAAGGTGTAGATATGCATTAGGTGGAAAACCTCTAAAATAGTCCTAAATTCTCATTTTTATATGTCATTAGCGAGCTAATTTGTTGACTTAGCGCACTAGTTTTGAGTTAGCGAGCGCGCTAGATGGAATTAGCGGGCTAGAAATTTTAATTAGTGCAGTATTGTTCTTCATTGCGAAGAACAGCGGGACAGTTAGCACGATAATATTTTCAATTAGCGCGCTAATTGTCGTCTGGGACAGAATTCTCAATTCGAGAATTCTATCCTAGTCTTCTCAATTAGCTATTCTAACTGGTCTATTACCCTCTCCTCATCAAAAAGACTTTAATACATCAATCAGGACACTCCATAAACCTCTATGTACATAAGTTTTCACTAATTCATGCATTCATCACATTCTCCAATTTCAATCAAAACTAAAAACTCTAGCTAGAACAATGATCAATCCTCTAATAATATGATCTATAAACATGAAATTGCATCATATTCACACAGCAAACCAGAGGTTAAAACCTCAACTCGAATTTAATTAAACAGACCCAAAAATAGGTTCATTTGCAAGCTTAGAAAGTGGAGAAAGTGATTACCTAGGTTAGATCACTTGGTTTGAACTCTAGAGTGTTGAATTCTCAGCTGAAAGTCCTTCTTCCCCCTCAGATTTCCTGGTTCTGCATGAAATTGGTGAGTGTTTTTTATCAACACTCCACCAACTCTACTTTATATATGTTTATGGAATCAATTGTGCGTATGTATCCCGAGGCATATCTTGTGGTTCAAAAGCATGCTGTCATATACCTCCTAGTGACTCCAATAACACACTCATCATCTAGTAATACGCACCTTGCAAATCTAGATGTCCATCTCATGGACCTTTTTTATTCAATGTAAATTATAGGCTTACTTTAATTTTATTAATGTCACATTACATTAAGCCTTATCCAACCATATAGTTAGTGTTTTTATTTATCAAATTTAACTAACTCATGGTCACACCAACCTTTGGCTGCCCGTACCCGGTGTCTCGTGTCTCGACATGCATTTCGAGGTGTGCCACGGCCTATTGCTCTAGTTTTTTTAATTTTCATATGGCTACATTAATTATGTCAATTTGATAACCTAGACATATTTATGTAAGTTTATTGGGTTTTCTCTAGTGTACCCGTATCTCGCCTCTCGATACTCGCGTTATCACACACTTCGAGGCAGCTACCCGTCATACAACCTCGCTCACTCTCGTGATTCAACATACATACATGCGATCTATTTAACCAATTATAAAATAAATTGCACCGCAATTAAGCCATCCAACATATAATTAAACAAGGGTACCTAGGTCGACGTATGTCCTAGCCTACCCGCAGCGTCCAAATGGATCTGAGCTAGCATCCATGTCTGCAATTTCGAGATAATTAACGGTATTATTAAAATGGGTCGTTATACACGTATCTCGAGGCTTAACCCATGGACCACCTTGTCCCACTTGTCCTTCAAGTCACCATTGAGTGACTCCACATGTTGACTCACTTGTCTCTTGATAAGTTAATGCGTGTCTCGATGCACATCCAATGCTTATTGTTTTATTTCACCAACTTTATGCACATTAATGTTTATATTAAATGTGACCACATTAAGTCACTAAAACCACTTACAAAACCAATATAAATTCACACTTAACTCAACTTCATTAAGCATCCATAAGCCGCTACCTTAGTCCCCACGTTGACATACATCCCCGCTCGTCTCGATATCTATACACCCATATAAAATTGACTTAATAGTCTACACATATACAATACAATAGGCATACATTACAACAAATATAAAATATACCTCGGCACTTGCCTCGGTAAATGGACATATCACGGTGTGGGTCCTACAGTTCGGGTCGTTGATTATGTTTAAGGAATTAAACACGGTTAGAGATTTTGGGTTGTTACAATTTTTCCTAACTAATGAGAATTTCGTCCTCGAAATTTAAAAAGTGAACTAGGATTTATACATGACTCAGATAGGTGCGAAAACCTCCTCCTTTTCCCATGTGAGTTCCATATCATCGTAAAATTGCCACTTAACAAGTACTTTTGGGATAGACTTGCCCCTCAAGTTATGTGCCAATCGATCCAAAATCTGCACAGCCGTTCCCCATATGAAATATCCTCGCTCAGATCTATCTGACTCAAATCTACAGTCAGACGATCACCTGCTCTCAACTCAGCTAATTAAAGCATGGATATATGAAAAAGTAGATGAACTCCTAACATCTGTGGTGGTAACTCAAACTCATACGCGACCTTCCCGACCCGTTTCTTAATTCTGAAAGGTTCGATAAACCTCGGTGCAAGTTTACCTTTCACTCCGAACCTCTGAAGACCCTTCCAAAGAGAAAGCTTTAAATATACAAAGGATCCATCGGTGTACATGAGATCACCGCGATATTTGTTTGCATATTTTCATTGTCTGTCCTGGGCTCCTTTGAGGTTTTGACGAATCAGTCGTACCTTCTCCATGTGATCAACAACAATCTCAGGCCCCACGGTCTCCCGGTCCTCTGGCTCAGCTCAACATAATGGCGAGCGACACGATCTACTATATAAAGCCTTAAAAGGCATCATCTCAATACTGGCCTGATAACTATTGTTATATGCAAACTCACACAATGGTAGGTACTCTTCCTATGATCCTCCAAACTCCAAAACACAAGCCCGCAACATATCCTCGGGAACCTAAGTCAATCTTTCAGTCTGCCCATCAGTCTGAGGATGAAAAACCATACTAAACTGTAGGCGCGTACTATACTGCTCCAACAAACTCCGCCACATCCGGAACGTATACATAGCATCTCGATCTGACGTAATAGTCACTGGTACCCCATACAGTCTGATTATCTCTTGCTCAAACAATATATTCAACTAATCAAACGTGTAAAGTGTGGCCACTAGTTGAAAATGAGCAGATTTCGTCAGTCTGCCAACAATAACTCATATGGAATCATGTCTCCGGGCGGTTCTCGGTAATCCTCCCAGAAAACCCATTCCTTCCACTTTCATTGTGGAATGGGAAGAGGTTGGAGGAATCCTCTAGGTCTGCGATGTTCAGCCTTTACTCGTTGACAAATTCCACAGTTCCTGATAAACTTCTACACATCCGCGTTCATCCTAGACCACCAAAATGCCTCTTCATGTCGTGATACATCTTGGTCTTGCCTGGATGAATGGTGAATCGGGAACGACGTGACTCCTAAAGAATCTCTTCTCTCAGCTCTGGTAATGACAGTAGCTACAGTTTGCCTCTGAATCACAAACACTAGTCAAACGTCTTTGTTCAATCAACACAATCTGCACTCTGCACTAACTCACTAAACCTTGAGTACAACCTGTCGATTCTCTGACCCTTTGACACTCTCTGTGTCGATACGGTCTGTACTCGCATCTGAGCGCAAATCTCCACCGTAGTTTTGGTAGGAATTTCTGCATCTCTAACAGGTATCCTACTCAGCGTATATACGATTATGTTCGCTTTTCCCGGATGATACTCTAAGGAAAAGTTGTAATCTTTTAAAATCCTTCTGTGTTAAGAGACACTTCGGACTCTTATACTTAGTAAAAAATATAAATTTCTCTCCATACAAGTAATGTCTCCATATCTTCAATGTAAACATTACTGCTGCCAGCTCTAAGTCGTGCGTCGGATAATTCTTCTCATGTACCTTCAGCTGTTTGGATGCATAAGCTATTGTACCAACACCCTGCATCAACACACATCCCAAAGCTCTATGAGAAGCATTAGTATATACTGAAAATCCCTATCCAACCTCTGGTAATACCAATACTAGTGTAGTAGTCAATAATCTCTTCAATTGAGTGAATGCTTCCTCCATTTCCTCACTCCACTCAAATCTAACATCTTTTTGGGTCAATTTCATAAGTGGTGAAGCGATTTTCTAGAAATCCTTCATAAATTAGCTATAATACCTCACCAAACCCAGAAAACTCATGATCTCAATTACTAAAGTCGATGCTGGCCAATCCATAATTGCCTAAATCTTAGTTCGATCCACTGATATCCTTGTTGCTCCAGCAACATGCCCCAGAAATTTAACCTCTGACAACCAAAATTTACATTTACTGAGTACAGTTTATGCTCCCTCAAAGTCTGCAACATCTCTCTGAGGTGCTACTCGTGATCCGCCCTCGTCTTCGAGTATATTAATATATCATCGATGAATACTATCACGAATCGGTCAAGAAACGATCTTAAAACTCGATGCATCATCCATAAATACTGGCGCGCATTGGTCATCCCAAATGGCATGACCGTAAACTGAAAGTGTCCATATCTCGTGCTGAAAGCTATAATGGACCTATCATCATCCCTGATCCTAAGCCGAAAATACAGTGATCGCAGGTCTATCTTAGATAAAAATTGTGCTCCTCTCAGCTAATCAAATAAATCATCAATCGTCGGGAATGGATATTTATTCCTAAATGTGACTTTATTCAACTGTCTGTAGTCGATACAAAGTCTCAAAGTACCATCCTTTTTTTCACAAAAATGACGGGTGCTCCCCATGGCGACATAAAAGGTGTGATGAATCCCTTAAGCTCCAAATCCTGAAGCTGAGTCTTCAACTCCTCTAGCTCTCGTGGTGCTATCTAGTACGGTGGTATGGAAATCAGTTTCATATTTGGTACCAACTTAATAATGAAGTCAATTCTCGTGGCTGTGGTAAACCAGGTAAATCCTTCAGAAACACATCAAGAAAGGCTCTAACCACTGGTATGTCCTCTAGCCTAGGTCCTCGACTCTCTGCTATAGTGTATGGGGAAATCGGAGCTTCCATCTCCTCACTAGTTGCAAGTCGACCTCTCGTACCTACTATCCTCGCTGAACTACCTATATAGGTAAATGTTGGATGCCTTGGGATCTCAAATATCACCGTCTTACTGAAATAGTCGATATTAGCGAGGTATGCAACTAACCAATCCATCTCTAAAATCGCGTCGAACTCTAAAAACTTGAGGACCCCAAAATCCGTAAAGTAGCTCTACCCCAGCTATTTCGGCCAGACATCTCTCAATAACACTATTACGGTAAACCTTATCCCCGACTGCAGTACTCAAAATCAAATGTACGCTAAGCCCAACAGGTTTCAACCATAGGATGTCTACCTTGTGATCATCAATAAAAATATGATAGACCCATAATTAAATAACACATATAATTCTCTACCGAAAATATAAATCATACCCTCAATAAGACCTCATGTACCGTCGGTATCTAGCTGAGCTACCACATGAACCTCCTCTCGGACCTGCTGTGCATACACTGCTGCAGGATGCGGGCACCCTCTCACTATGTATCCTACCTGTCCACAATTGTAGCATGCCAACTGTCTGCGCTGAACCTGATTTCGAGCCTAGCCCTGTACCTAATATTAACCTTATCTTTGCGACTGTCTCGATCCTTGTCTAGCATCTCAGCCTCGGACTCTTCCTCTGCCTCGGCCACTGCCCCTTACGACTGCTTCCATGAAGCCTGTGGGGCAGGAAGTGCACAAATAACGAGAGCTGGTAAGGCTGGTCTAATGGGAGGTGGCAAGGGAAGTCTACCTATTGAGCTCTATGCTGGAGTAATGGATGATACTAAAGGCATAACCAATGGGAAAATGGTTGTCCTCGAACCCTGAACACCTTTGTTCCATCCCCTTGCGCCCTTACCCCTCTGCATTCGTTTCTCATACTCAATTGCCTGCTCTGTAGATAACACTGGACCTAGTGCTTTGCCATCAGCAACTCTACCTAGATAGTATGTCTCATGTGTTAGAGCTCACTCGTGGATCTCGGTGAGTGTCCTCACGCCTGAACTAATAACGAAATACCCAATATCGGGCCTGAGTCAATTACCAAAATGGTAAACATCCTCGGACTCGTCTTTCACTAAGTCCCCAACAAAGTTGCGTAGATAATCATATATGTATATATACTTCATCACTGGCTCCTCTGGCCCCTGTCTCAAGTCCGTAAACTCTCCTATCAATCTCTTCATTACCGAAGGTGGAAAATACTGCAGATCGAACTCCTGCTTAAATGAATCCCATGTCTCGAACTCTTCATGAGTAGCTACCGTCATATTCCACCACACATCGGCATCTCTCGAGAGAGTATATGATGAGATATCTGCCCGAGGTCTATCCTCGATCTTCATTATCATATGGAGTTTCTCTTGAGACATAATCCATTTCTCAATTTTCTAGAAGTCTCGTACGCCATCGAAATAGACTGGCTTGAGTCTGATGAAGTTCTTCATCAGCTGAACTTTTGCTAATGTGTTGGAAGATGCGGCGTGGGAGACTATACTGCCTTAGCTGTCTCCACCACTAGTGTGGTCACGACTATCAGCGCTGCTAAAACTACAACTGGAAGTGCTGACACTTGGACAGTCGGTGTAGTAGTCGTAGGAGTCGATGTCGATGCAGGTGGAGCAAAACAAGTGGTCATCATAGAAATGAAGTCAGTCAACTGTTGACCCTAAGCTGTCACTTAGTCAGACAGCCTTTATAGATCCTCCGCAATAGTAGGAGGTTGACTACCACTAGGCACTGCATCTCCTCCCCCTCGTGTATAAGCCATCGAGGGTCTGCAATAGATAGCGAATGCGAATCATCTTCTACGTGACACATCGCATTGTATATATATACATATAGCAATTAACAAGTATATATAAGAAATCTCTATCCCACTTTCACTCACTTCCTAACTGATGGTTTTTAGGCGAAGATCATCTGGTTTCCATGACTAAGGTTTGTATTTTATTCATATAGGTCTCTCAACCTACGCTCTGATCCCAACTGTGACGTTCCCAACTTCTAAACAGGGCATTGCCCGGCCTAATCCCGCAATTAAGTCTTAACCCTAACCACGTAAGACTTAATTATGTATTAGTCAGTCTTACGTCCCTATATTCCTCAAAACACATGTTCAGGTGTTATTAGATTTCAGAGTTAATTAAAAAAAAAATTCATTTTAATATTATTACATATTTTAAAGATTATGTGGAAGCTTTTACTATTCAAAATCCTAATTGTCGGAAACCAAGAAAATATAGCATCACGTGTAGGTATATATATATATATATATCAATGAGTCTCAAAAATGGCAAACCATACACTCAACCCAATGTACAACCCAAAATGTACAGTAACAACATAAGTAGTAATAATACAACAAAAGTCGAGTCATACAAAATGAGATAGGAGAGTCGCCGAAATGCTCAGAGAAAGTTGTTGATCTTTTCCTTCCTTGGCCTCATGCTGCTCGACGGACCTACACCTACCGTCACAAACTAGATGGTGAGTATAGTAATATTTAAGTAATAACTAGAGAATTATATGCCACATTTCCAAAATATAATAATGGTATTTAAAAGCATAATGTAGCAAAATAATTGTTGAATCAGGTAATGCAAGTAAATACCACAGTTAAGGATGTATAAGCCAACACGGGCTAAGTCGAGATTATCTACGTCCGGTCGGTGGTGAGAACTACCACCTAACCTTTCCCACTACTATATGGAGTTATGTTCAACATATTCCACACCAAAAGCGGAACTGCACTCTACGCATATAAATCATCTATCTTATTTTTGCAGATCACCCTAGTCCCATAACTCGCGTGTCGCGCAAGTATAGTGGTGGGTGCCGAAACCCCGATAGACCCATGGCCCCGCGAACTGCGCATCTCTCATACAATGGACACTAGATAATCCCCACTTTAGTTTTCAAAGACAAATAATTTCAAATCTCTAGGATTCCAAAACTAGATAGGCTACAAAGACCTAAGGAACAGAATGCAAGTCTAATCAAATCCAAATTATCCTAATAGCATGCTTTTCATCAATTTTTTATCAAAAAATGACATCAACAATAGGAATTGGAATCAATAAAATATTTCACAAGGCATCATGTCACAATATTCAATCATGAATAGAAACAAGAACAACATGATGTGACATTACAAGTAGCAATGTCTACAAATATACTATAGACCAATAATAGTGAACGAAATGAAATATAGAATTTTCAGCTTTACTTACAATTCACACGCTTGTCCTAGCCTATCCAATCCCTCGACACTCTGAAATGCATTCTCAAACTCCTGAGATCTCCCCTTAGTTCCCCGGAGTTGTTTGATAGGTTTTAGAGTGAGTTTGGACCCATTTATAGTGTTTGAACCATGTTTGGACTTTGCTGATTTTTGTACTAACATAGGCAAATTAGCGTGCTATTTATACCTCTAGCGCGCTAATCATGATTAGTGTGCTAGTTTTCAACATCAGCGCGCTACTTTACATATCTAGTGCACTATGTGCAGCAGGACCCAGAATTCTGCACTTAGAATTCTGGGTTTTTGCGACACATAGGCCTTGTTTTCACCTTAGGGAACCTCATACACATTACAAGAGGTCCCTAACACCCATCCCAACGTAAAACAGCAACAACAACATCAAATTCATAAATTCACAAAGTTTATGCCGTGGAGAAGTTACCTCACTTGATGAACCCCTTCTTCCTCACCAAAGCTTAGATGGATTCTCTCCTCTTTTCACCAAATCAATCTAGAAACTCTCTATTCCTTCTCTTTTCCTCTCTTACCAATTTAATGAAGATAAGAAATGAGAATTGTTGACTATTGCTTCATTTGACTATATATATTAATATGTTTGAACCTAAGCCATTGATTCATGTGTGCATACGTATCTCGAGGCTTAATTCATGGACCACCTTATCCCTCTCGTCCCTCAAGTCACCATTGAGTGACTCCACATATTGACTCGCTTGTCTCTTGATGAGTTAATGTGTGTCTTGATGCACATCCAATGTTTATTGTTTTATTTCACCAACGTCAGGCACATTAATGTTTATATTAAATGTGACCACATTAAGTCACTAAATCCACTTACAAAACCAACATAAATTCACACTTAATGCAACTTCATTAAGCTTACCCTATATGCTGCTACCTCGGTCCCCACGTCGACACGCGACTCGAGGTACGTCCCCGCTAGTCTCGATACCTATACACCCGTATAAAACTGACTTAATAGTCTACACATATATAATACACTAGGCACATCACAATAAATATAAAATATACCTCAGCACTTGCCATGAAAAATAGACATATCATGGCGTGGGTCCCACAGTACGGTCGTTGATCATGTTTAAATAATTAAACATGGTTAGAGATTTTTGACCGTTACAAGTGCCCAGTAAATAGTATGCAAAAGTAATTAATGGGTTTAATTATTAAATTAACCTATTAATTATTAATAAAATAATTTGATAAAATAATAATTTAATTTGATATAATATGATATGAAAATAAGTATTTTCCACTATATATTGTATGATGACCTATACAAAACAAAGATCAAGCCATCAAGGCCACCATGTCTTGTATTCGTTGATCTACTATTTAAAAGTAAATATAAGGTTACACACAAACCGACTTTGGTTAGCTTAGCTTTAATCTAGCACTAGTTCATTAATTTCAATTATATTCTTTTACTACGTGAATTACAGTATTTCTTATTTGTATTATACATGATATCTAAAAAAAATTAACACTAAATATTTTTTGTTTTTAATTAAGTTGTAAAAAATATCATATGTACCAAAAAAAATATTATCATATAATATAGTTGTTTCTAATGTAAATTTTTCACATTATTTTTGTATTATTTAATTGTTTGAAAAATAGTTTTTTAGAGAGAGAAAGTCTTTGTGTGACTTAAGTGTGTCAATATTATCATTTCTTTTGAGAGAGAGATAGAGAGAAAGCTACTTATTTATAAAGAGGGAGAAAGTCAAAAGTAGGTACATTAATGCTTTAAATACTTCAATCATTTATCTCTCTCTTGATCTTTTGATCCAATGGTTCAGATCAAGTACCCATATCATGGGTATCTTTTTGATACCCATGGTAGAAGCACCCTATATATATAAACTTATTATAACATAACTTACCAGTCTCTCTGCGTCCTGATAAATGTATATTGAGCCACCAGTATGCACTGCAATCCCTATACCAGGTCCCCCTGTCTCAGTTCTCCGATTTTTGCTTGCACGCTCTAACTTCTACTTGGGGTGGACCGCATCTTCTTATAGTGGTCGAAGATCTCAGTAGATATATTTGTAGGCTTCTTATCTTTCGAGCACATCTTGCTAATAAAATCGGCGTACCAAGTAGCAATTTGCCTATCGTACGCCTCTCTAATGGCTGGGTCCTCTGATGGCTTCCAGTCGAATGACAACTATAGGCAAAAAAACAATAAAATTTTAAGTTTAACTATGAATACTTTTCGATTATTGTTTGTAAATCTTAGGTAAATGAAACAATCTTAACTTAAATAACTTTACCTTCCATTAATTCCAATAAATATCTCGAATGCGCTTCGGAACATGCTCCCAAGAATAACCGTCCTTGTGCAGGGAATGTTTGTATGCCCCAATCATCTCTCGGGCAACTCTGTCAGGCTAATGTAATTTCCATCCACTAAATTAAAAACAAAGCGTTAGATCAAGTTTATAAAAAATAAGTAAACATAAGACTTCGTATGTATATTTACTATCCGTCATCTTTCGCGACTAATAATATCTGCCCCGAGAGATGACTAGTAGTACTGCTTCGTCGTTATCCACGTAAGGCGGTACCTATGGACAAGTCGCTCGAACTTTGTACCGAAGAACTCGGCGACTACTCTACTCATTGACTCGGAGAGGGCGAGGCATGCAAATCGGGATGGAGTAGTGGTGGGGGTTGTACGATGGTCATGCATACGATCACAAAGATGTGAGGGAGATGCTGATCCCTCTAATGAAAAAGTAGGCCCGACACCCGGCCTAAACGTACCACGACCATCAACAAGTGGAGTGGGTAGGGAGGAAAAATGGAATATATCTGCATGTATGGGATCTTTACCAAAAATAGATGGTAAAGACATGAAAGATGTAAAAGGATGTGATGGATGTGCATAATGTGGGGAAGCGTTTGATGGAGAAATGGAGTTTGCTGAGAAGGGTGGTATGGGTATAGATGAATGGTGTATGCCGTGAAGGGTGGTATGTGTATGGATGCAGACTTTGATGACCCTGACTAGTATGTGCAGGTGGAGTAGCATCATTATGAGAACGTCGGCGTGATCCACCTGATCGTCGATCTCTAGTAGCATTGGATCGTTTGCTGAATCGACCACCAGATCGTCCACCGGATCGTCCACTGGATCCCTCACTAGAAGATGGTTCATAAATTATATATAACGATATAACTTTATAAAAGAATTAAGACTAAGTTATATACGCATGAACCTCTAACATTTGAAATATTATGTAGCAAGTAAAAAAAATATAATTGCATCATTTACCAACTGAACAAGATAGTATCATGGTTCGTCGTCACCGTCCTCATCATTCGATGAAAACTCAAAGTTATCTCTTCCATCATCTTCTTCGTCGATGTTTGACATGTGTGCGCCACTAGGATCTGCTGGCGAAGTTGGAACATTGTTGCCCATATTGACCTCAGTATCATGCTTAGGTAGTTGCTCCTGAAAAGCATCTTGTTCTATAAGCACACTGTCAACCTTTTCGACTAAGTTTTGTTCATCGATGAGCTTCGTTGAATTCTACACGTAGCTTGCCAATTGTTATGCGCATTTCTTACACTTGGATATGAAAGAAAGTACACCTGACTAGCTTGCATGGCTAGTATGAAGGGCTCATACGTGTTCAATCGCATATTTTGATGTATATCGACGATTTTGAAGGATCGGTGAACTCTTGTCCCGACATAGATCGTGGGATCGAACCATTGACACTTGAACAACACAGTATGTAGAAATCCACCGTATTTGATTTCAATCACTTCTTCTAATTGCCCTAAAATTCATTGTCACACTGTGCGTAATTAGTGCCCTACCGCACACCCCGCTACTATACATATCTTTGTTCGAGCGATGCGATTCGGTCTTAAATATGTAGCCATTAACAAGATACGTGTGATATATGGTGCAAAATCGACTAGGGCCGTATGAAAACATTTGAAGTGTTGTATCTTAAATAGATGATGGAGCCTACTGCCAAAAATGTTTCATTCATAAACTTCAATTTCAAATAAACAACAAAAATAACAAATTATTTTAATATGCATGTACAAATGACTTATGAATTGTTGAAACCAACTTAAGAAATGTTTCTCAATATCTTCATCGATTGCACTTTGTGTAATATTCACGTATTTGGAACGCAATTCCGATACGTACATCCTAACAAGAGAATGGAAGAATGTAAAGATTGTGATTTAATAAATTAAAGATAATAATTAAGATTAAATCATACTTAATGAATGGAGCGACCTCGGGACAATTTGATAACCCATATGAGTGTGCGACGTTACACTCGTCATCCAAGAGATAACGTTTTTTTAATCTCCCGTAGGTCCGACCTAGGTGGGTGAATATTGAGAAGTTGTCATTAAAATCTTGAGCTGGTCCGACTCCACCATCGTAATCTTGGGGCGGACGGTTGTGCAAGGTGGAGACATGTTCCTTAAAATAATAGGAACAAAATGCGGGTGCTTCTTCCACTAAGTAAGCATTGCATATTAAGCCTTAAACCCTTGCCTTATTCCTAACATTATTTTTTAAATGTTTCAAGTGCCTACATTTGTAAAAGTAAGTTAGTTAAAATGTATATGTTAATGTGTAATATAAATTGTGTACGAGTCTAGTTTATTACCTCTCAAAATGATACATCCATCGAAATTGTACTAGGCCAGCAAGGATAGCCTCGTACGCCAAAGGGATAGGGAGATGCTCCACTGAGTCAAAAATGTAGAGATTTGGGGTCCATACTCAGCGTAAATTACAAAACAATTTTGACAAAAACCCCAACAGGATCTGAATCTAATTTCATTAAAAATGTTTAAACCATGAAAACTTAATCAGACCTCGGTCGCAATATACCTTTCAGAAGGTTGATCGATCTCTAAAGCGCTGTCAACGACGAACGCCCTATACCAGCAGTCCACACGCGAACGACGGCCGAGATTCGAAGTGCTAGCTTCGAGAGAATACTAAACCGTTTTTGTTTATCTCCAAAACAATCTAGAGCGTATAAGAAAACTCTAATTCATTTCCCGAAACGAAAATAGAGTTTCGGCCCTTAATCTTTCATACATGTGTTCTAACTTAAAGCGTCTATTTATACAACCTTTGTATATAGATGGTTAAGTAAATTACACATATACCCCTACTTAAAGAAGTATAAGTGTAATACACCGCAAGGATGTTTCTATCATGAATTTTATCATATAAGATTCATTTTTCTGAACCATCTTAAAATCTCGCAAAACCATTCTTAGTGTGCGAACCAATAGGCTCATACAACATTGGCAGTGTACCAAAACACATTTTGGTATACAAGTCATAAGCGACCTCTAGCAAGACATTATGACTACCCAAGTTGTACGAATATCAAATCGATACAACCTAATCAATACTGTATATAACATCTTTTTGTCACACGATATCTTTTTGATCAAACATAAGGCATGGAATTGTCATCCAACATGTTCAATCGTACTAGTCTCGATCTCTAGGTAGACTGAAAACATCTAAGTGACATTAATCAATATCAATTCACTTAGACTGGGCCTTTTAATAGTCTAACACATCGAGGGATCCACTGGATATCTCTCTTTATATGAGGGGCAAATTCTATCTCGATTACACTACTTCATCACATTGCTCACACAGTAACCAATCACAACCTTTATAACCACCATGTTAAAGACGACTTTTGATTATGTCAAATCATTGTGTTCCTAATGTTGAAGTCTCTGGTAATCTCAAGTCAGAGGACTGAAAATATACCTATCATGAGAAACAACTATGACTTAATCCACGTGATGTTCTCATAGCGGGTCAGTCTAGTACTTTGTTCCCTAACAAGTACTCGTGATCTTGATTCGTATCCCTATACGTATAATCATCAAATAATCATCAATCAAGACTCACACTAAACATAATTCATTATAGTTCCCAGTATAATGATCGACTAGGGACATTTAGGATATTTCTATAAATACTCATGGATCTTATTGTAATGTAAACATGCAAATTAATTATAATAAACAGCAAATGAAATCTTTTATTTTATTAACTAAAAGTATTCATAAAGACAGTTAATTGATTGACCTAGGGCACATGCCCCAACATCTCCCACTTGCACTAGGGCCAATCATACATGCATCTAATGCCTAATGATCTAACATGACCATCATGTTTTGCTTGTGGAAGAGCTTTTGTCAATGGATCTGCAACGTTGTCTTCAGTAGGTACTCTGCAAATCTTCATGTCTCCCCTCTCAATAATTTCTCTGATGAGATGAAAACGCATGAGTATATGTTTAGGTCTATGGTGTGATCTAGGTTCCTTGGCCTGTGTTATTGCCCCGTTATTGTCACAATATAAACAAACAGGGATAGCAATACTTGGAACCACACTTAGTTTAGAAATGAACTTTTTGATCCAAACTGCCTCATTTGCTGCATCGAACGCTGCAATATACTCAGCTTCTGTTGTAGAATCTGACACAATCTCGTACTTCGAACTTTTTCAGCTTACTGCACCCTCACTCAAAGTAAACACGTATCCAGACTGCGATCTAAAATCATCTATATCAATTTGAAAACTTGCATCTGTGTAACCATTTACAACTAGATCATTTTCAAAACCTCCATAGACCAAGAAAACTTCCTTAGTCCTTCTTAAGTATTTAAGAATGTTCTTTACTACTATCCAGTGACTCTCACAAAGAACTGACTAGTATCTGCTTGTAGTCCTCAAAGCATATGATACATTAGGTCGAGTGCATAGCATGGCATACATGATAGATCCAATAGCTGATGCATATGGAATCTTATTCATACTGTCTCGCTCATCATTTGTCTTAGGACATTAAATCTTGATGAGACTTATGCCATGAGACATTGGCAACAATCATCTTTTAGAGTCTTACAAACTGAACCTATTCAGCACCTTGTCTATGTAAACACTCTGAATTGGACCAATTAGCCTCTTAGATCTATCCCTATAGATCCTTATCCCTAGGATATAGGCTGCATCTCCTAAGTCTTTCATTGAGAAACAGTTTCCTAACCAAGACTTGACATTCTACAATGTTGGGATGTCATTTTCAATGAGTAATATATCATCAACATACAATACCAGAAAAACAACTACATTCCCAATGACCTTCTTGTATACACAAGGCTCATCTTTGTTCTTAATAAAATCAAAATCCTTGATTGCTTCATCAAAATGAAGATTCTAACTCTGAGAAGCTTGCTTTAATCCATAAATGGATCTTTCAAGCTTGCATACCTTCCTAGAATTCTCAAGATGTACAAAGCCTTCAGGTTGTGTCATATACACGTCCTCAAGTAGCTTTCCATTAAGAAATTTTGTTTTTACATCCATTTGTCATATCTTATAGTCATAATATGCAGCAATGGCAATTAAAATTTTTATGGATTTAAGCATGGCTACAGGCGAAAAAGTTTTATCATAATTAACACCTTGAGTCTGCCTGAAACCTTTTGCTACAAGTCTTGCTTTAAAAGTATGCACTTTGCCATCCATGTAGGTTTTCTTCTTGAACCATTTACATCCAATGTTCTTACCACCTTCAAGTAAATCAACCAAGTTCCAAACTTGATTATCATACATGGATTGTATCTCAGAGTTCATGGCACTTAGCCATTTATCTGAGTCTAGTCCAGACATAGCCTCTTGATAAGTGGTGGGCTCATTTTGATCCATAAGCAACACATCATGACTATCAGTAATGAGAAATCTAAATCTCTCTGGCTCATATCTTACCCTACCAGATATACATGGGCCTTGTGTCACTTGTGGAGGTTCAACTGGTTCAGAACGTTGTTGAACTTCCAGTAGCGATTTAGTGTTTATCTATGATTCTTGAACTTCTTCAAGATTTATTTCTCTCCCACTAGTGTCTTTTGAAATAAACTATTTTTCCATAGAGGCACCATACCGAGCAACAAACACTTTGTTCTCAGCGGGATTATAAAAGTAATATCCTTTTGTTTCCTTGGGATACCCCATAAATAAACACTTGTCAGATTTAGGTGATAATTTTTCTGAGACTTGTCGCTTTACATAAACCTCACAACCTCAAATCTTAAGGAAAGACAAACTAGGTCTTTTCCTATACCATATCTCATATGGTGTTTTATTAACCGCTTTAGAAGGAACTCGATGTAGAGTGAAAGTTGCAATTTGTAATGCATAACCCCAAAAAGATAATAGAAGATCTGCATTACCCATCATAGATCGAGCCATATCTAATAAAATTCGATTTCTCCTTTCATAAACTTTATTCCATTGTGGAGTTGCTGATGGAGTCAATTGGGAGACAATCCCACAATTTATAAGATGATCATCAAATTCTTGGCTTAAATATTCACCACCTCGATCTGACCGAAGTGTTTTGATAGTTTTACCAAGTTGATTCTGCACTTCATTTTGAAATGATCGAAACATCTCAAATGATTCAGCTTTATATTTCACAAGATATACATAACCATATCTGCTAAAATCATCAGTAAATGTAATGAAGTATTGATAACCTCCTCTAGCCATTTTGTTTATAGGACTGCATACATCAGTATGTATTATACCCAATAAATCACTTGCCCTTTCACTGTGTTCAGTAAAGGAACTTTTAGTCATCTTGCCTAGTAAACAAGATACGCACGTTTCATATGTTTCTAAATCAAATGAATCTAGAAGTCCATCTTTATGGAGCTTCGTTATGCATTTCTCGTTTATGTGCCCGAGATGACAATGCCAAATATAGGTTTGATTCAAATTATTTGACTTGAATCTTTTTGTATTTTGGTTCAAGAATGGAGTATCAGTGGACCTTTTCATGCTTAGAATATAAAGACCATCACACAAATCAGCATTTGCAAAAAATATACCTTTGCGAGAAAATGAACATCTATTATTCGTAATAATAAAATCAAAACCATCTATATCCAAGCATGAAACAGAAATGATGTTTCTGCTCAAGGCAGGAACAAAATAACAATTATTTAAAGTTAAAATAAGTCCACTAGGTAAGACTAAGTCATATGCTCCAACAGCCAGGCAAGGAACTCTTGTTCCATTCCCTACGCGGAGGATGACTTCTCCTTTCTTCAACTTTCTACTTCTAGTGAGTCCTCGCACATTTATACAAATGTGAGATCCACATCTGGTATCTAATACCCATGAATCACTAATAGATAAATTAATTTCAATAACATAAATACTTGTAGTATTAGTCGCACTATCCTTTTTCTTCTTTAGATCTTCCAGATGGAGTTTGCAATTTTTTAACTAATGTCTAGGTGCATGACAGAAATAACAATTTCCTTCCTTTTCTTTTGGGTGTTTTGAAGCAATGACAGGCTGGGGCTTGACTTGTTCCACAGGCTTTGCGACAGGCGCAGCAGCTTCCTTGACAACTTTAGCCTTACCTTTGCCTTTGTTCTTCATTCCCTTTCCCTTTTGGACCATCAACACATTACTATAGGGTTTCTTGATATTTTGTTCAGCAGTTTTGAGCATCAAATGCAACTCTAAAATTGATTTCTCCATATTATTCATATTGTAGTTCATCACAAATTGTGAGTAACTCTCTGGTAATGAATTTAAGATCAAATCCGTAGCCAACTCTTGGCTTATGGGGAATCCGAGTCTATCAAGCTGGTCAACATAGCCCTTCATCTTTAGAACATGAGGACTAACTGACGCATCATCTTGCAAGAATGTAGGTTTTTGACTGTCTCGAACCTTTCTTGCCTAGCTTGTTGTTGGAACATTTCCTTCAGCGTTATAGCCATGTCGTAGGCTTCCATTAGTTCCATGTCCTTCTGAAGTTCAGGAACCATAGTTGCCAGCATAATACATGCAACATCGGTAGAATCGTTGACATGCTTACTATGCGCATCCTTCACAAACTTTCGTAGCATTGGTGGTGGGTCCTCGGGGATTGGAGCATCCAGGACATACAACTTGCGTTCATGCTTAAGAACAATTCTCAAGTTTCTGAACCAGTCAAGAAAGTTAGTCCCAAATAGCTTATCCTTCTCGAGGATGGATCGTGGTGACAGGGGATTTATTGTTACTTGAAGAGGCCATTGATCTACAATAAAGATTATGCAAAGTTTATTTCAGTATAGAGGAATAGACTCCCACTAAATTAACAACCCTCCTAAAATATACTATTTATTTAGGGGACTAAAATCCATATTTCACCTAATTCTATGACAGCTATGGCATGAAACACATAACTAGATTATTTAGGTAGGTAACAGTTACCAATTACATCTTATGTAATTTTAGATACTTTTATAAGATACGGGACATCTAATGTCTTAGCATGTTTTTTTATCTTATCATGTGCCTAAAGCTCAAAACTATTTTGATAGCTTTATTAAGTCGGACCATTTTAAACATTTAGGTAACTCTTACCCAACTTGTCTCACCAAGATAACACAATACATTCAGCTATGGCTAAAACTATATTAGTGCGATCGAGGCTTTTACAAGTGTTTAAAATGGATGGCACGAGACTTAAAATTTAATAATGGGATTTTATTCAGTTTTAGTGATTTTATGTAAACAATGAAATATTATATATTTTATTGATTCGTTCAATCACTAAACAATTTAAAAAATTTTATATTGTTCACTAATAAAAGAATTTCCGTGTGCTTGGATTAGTTAGACGGCGGTCCTGCTGGCCATTCAACAAGCGGTGTGGTTCTCGTGGCCAGGTCCAAATTGACAACGAAAAGGGAACAAAGGGAGCGCCCTCGTTTTTTTTTTTTTTAGGAGACGAATTTCAATCCCGAAAATTAAAATTCGCTATAGAAAATTATATTTTTCACTGATTTTATTATCCTAAATTAACCCCTTAATTTATCCGAAATTAAGTCAATTAAAACATTTTAATTAACCCGGGCCCACTTCTAACTAATCATTTTATCCTAATCCAAATAGGACTTAAGATATTTGAATCCTAGCATATCACCAATAGCAAAATTCTCGATATTTATCTCCTATCCCAAAGGGATAACGAAATCGATTTTGCTAATATCTCCTAATCTAATTTGTTATCTATCTCTTATCAAATACAAATTTCATAACAGAATAGATATAACGAGATAAATAAATAATTTTGAAAAATAATTATTTGCAATTTCGGTCCTCATCCAAATAATCACAAACATGTAATTGAATCATGAACTACTATTTCAATCGAACCTAATCATATTAGTTTCGAATTAATATTCAAACTTATACAATTTAAGAAACTTAAAACAATGTAACTTAAATATGCATACTGAATTATAGAGAGTTCATCCATGCATCAATACTACGAAAAATAAAGATTATACCTAATGGTGTCATGGATCACAGAACACGAAATTCAATTCATTAAAATTATTCGAATTAACCTAACATGGTTACTAGCATGTACAAAACTGATTTCAATTAAATCACGAATATATGTATCATATACACAAAACATAATAATAAAGTAAAGTTTCCTAAACCAACTATTTTGTAGAATAGTGGTAAAAGGTCGATCCCACAGAGACTGGTTGTCTTTCTTAGGTTAAAACAACAACAAAAAAATCGGGGGTTTTAAAATAAATATTAATTTAACTAACTAATCCAACTAAATTAAATAAATAAATTAACTAAACTAATTTCTAAAACAATTAATTAATAATTAAATAACACCTAAATCTCCAGTTCCACAAATTAGAATCAAGATTCAATAACAATCATGGTCTTCGATCTTTCCCAAAAAGTTATTAATTTAAATTATCCTAGATTAGCTATAGAAAATCGACATCCGCCAGAAGTCCCTAATTCCCCTAGTCTCGATAGTCATGACATCCGCCACTAACTATTTTCCTAATTAATGTATAACCCTAGACATCCGTCATTCAGGTTTAATACACTAACCGCAGTAATATGGATCTATGGGAACACTAATCCTAAATAACCGGATCACATCCGCTCTCGATTTAACCTAGATTCAATTGTTGTATACTCAAACACCGAAAGGGTTTTGCGGCAAACGGGTGAATGTTTGTTACTTTATTGGTCTAAAAGCACAATTACACGGATACTAATATTCCAAATAACAATAGATTGTCCATCTAAAAGCATGCACTCGCCTCATACATACCATAGATCTAAATCATTATAATTAAAATCAACAACAATGAAATAAGAGAAATTAAATTAATTAAATAATAAAATAAAAAATCTCACATAATATGCTTTGAATCAATGATTCCGACTTGCTTCCCTTTCGACTTAGGCAAGAAATTGATTAGTCGGACATCAACTTCAAAAATCTATACTAAAAACTAATAGTAAATCTCTAAAAAATACTAATTAATTCCTCCTCTAATAATACATAGGTTCCTAATATATAAAACAATACTCCAAATTGTACTCGGATACTAATTTTAGGGGTTAAGGAGGTGACTCGTGCGCCGAGGAGTATCGTAGGGGTATTTTTAGATCAAAAATTGGACTATGCCACGTGTCTGCATGCGATTCGCTAGTTTTTCCTGTCTGCGCCACGTGTCTGCACCGGATTGGGTCGTAGCTGCACCGCCTCTGATATGTCGCCGCATCATTCGCTAAAAACTGTGCGTTCTGTTGTGTGTATGGTCACTCAGTGCCACGTGGCGCTTCCGGATTAGCTGAACCACTTGTTGTGACGTGTCTGGACGAATGGGAGAGCGCCACGTGTACATGCACTAGCAAGGAGAAAATCGCGCGACTCGACCGAAATTCTGGGAGTTTGTGTAGGCACACTTCTCGAGGCAATCGACGAAGGTTGTGCGAGAAGAAGGAATGATGTTGTGTGACGTGGCTTTGTGGTGCTGACGCGGCGACGTGTGATTGGTGGCGCTGGCTTTGTATTACTGACGTGACGACGCTGTGGACCAATAGACGCTGGCACGTGGCACCTACTGTGCCGCGAACCGCTGACGTGTCATCTTCTGATTGGTTGAAATATACTGTCGGCTATTCAACCTACCGTGCAATGCGTATTTCGAGGCAAACTGTCTGGCATCCGATCATTGCAAGTAAAT
This sequence comes from Stephania yunnanensis, assembly GCA_039657365.1. Lineage (NCBI taxonomy): Eukaryota > Viridiplantae > Streptophyta > Magnoliopsida > Ranunculales > Menispermaceae > Stephania > Stephania yunnanensis. The sequence goes on along the minus strand of CM077586.1, from coordinate 42,961,871 downwards.
ACTCCATTTTGAGTATTTTTCCACCATGAATTCAACCGCGTACTCGATTTTACCTAAAAATGACTAAAGAATATAATTAAATATATATTTTAAATACTTTTAATAATTAAATATACTAAAATAGACTATTAAATACCTATAAATACCGACTTATCAAATACCCCAAACTTAAGACTTTGCACGTCCCTAGCAAATGTGTAAATGACAACACAAACTAAACTAGACTCTTAATATAATAATGTACTGACTCCATAATCTTATACTCGACCCAAATTCATGGAGTTCCTTTGGTTTACGTAGTCACCAAATTAACAAGTAACTCAAAAAAATTCAGAGTTATGATATGTCAAGTCTCGCAAGTCAAACACAATTAAGATCTCAGTTTCAAAACATAGACTCGGTCAAAACAAAGGCCATCAACTACTCAGAGTTTTCTTAGTCTATACATTAAAGCACACAAGTTCAAAATCTCATTTAATATAGTGAAAGCACTCGAACTAAATCTTTTATTTGAGGAGTTTAACAACTTTCGCCTTTATTCATTATTTTTATTTTACTTTTTTTTCATTTTTTTCTTCTCCATTTTTTTTTTCAATTAATACGGTCCCTGCTCCATTTCCTATAGACCGATTTTCTCACTTTTCCCACCACAAGTTTCCCTGCTTTATTTCCTGTGGAAACTTGTGGGACTCTCTATTTTTTTATGAAAAACTCATGTTATTACTTCTCATTTTCACTATGATCAAGCAAATCTCCCAATGTGGGTTAAATAATATAACTTGCATAAATTCGACCGTCTACTCATTTTCGTTATCTAGCACAAAATTTAATCATCATCTAAGTCTCTAATCATGAAATCATAAAAATGCAGAGCTACAAACTTGATTAAGTGTTTCTCTTAATTTTCTCTAAGTTTCAAGTTAAAAAGGCAACTATACGTTACTCATCCACAACCAAATGCATGAACAAAGTTTTGGGTGACTCTAAAATAAACAAAACATACTAAATATATACATGAAAGTGTATCAATTCCTAATGAAATGTGAAACGAATATGAATAGACAAGAAATGAAAAAAATGGAAGAAATGATATAAAACACCACCATTACCATCCAATATCCGCATATAACCGCATAAAGAAAAATTAAACGATCTCACCTGCGGTCTTTCGCAAAAAATCCATCCAAAACAATCCACAATCCCTAAAACACCCCCAAACTTATTCCAAACCTCGTCCTCAAGGTTTAAAACAAGTCAAGGCATCCATATGACAAAAAGAAAAAGATAGTGGTGAAAAATAACATGGATAAGAAAATGATACAAATGCATGAATAATAAAAAGTCTCTAAAAACTAGTGAACGCACAAAATCTCTCATGTGTGGGTGACTAAGGAAACTATGAAATAACAATCATAACAAGAGCAAGAACCAGTAAACATAGGAGTTAACTAAAAAGATTCCAATCAAGTCTTACGAGCCCGAAGTCTTTCAACTAAGGGTGAAATCAACAAGATGATGGAATGAAATTTAGGGTTTTGGGTCTACGCAAAAACCTGCCACTAATGCAGCGACTTAAGTTAGGTATGTCCCAACCAAGTCTCAAAACACCTAAAATCCTATAAACATGTTAATTCCTTAAAAAAAGTAATGCTCAAATTATGTTAAAAATGTAATCCAAAGTCAAACCTACAAAACTTAGCGCTCCAACCCTCCATCACCTATAAAAATAAAGAAACCAAATTAAAGTGTTATTAAAAATAATAAAAACTAAAACTGAACTAAAACTAAAATAAATGCAAGAAATAAATAAAAGAAAAGAAAAGAAAAATAAAGTTGGGCGGCCTCCCAACGACTCGCCTTTCTTTTAAGTCTTTGGCTAGACTTAGCATGATTGGTCACGTAATGCCCTCTACTTTAAAGATGTCAACAACGAATGGCGCATCTACGTATTTGGGCAATGAAGTATGCACTCCCTCTTTCAGATTTAGGAGCTCATCCGGAACTTCCAACACGAAAGAATTTATCGTATCAGGATCGTCCAACACAAATGTGTCAGCAGTATAGAAGATCTGCAAACGCTCCCTTACTTCCACTCCCTTATAAGGTGTAACAAACGTGCATGGAAGGGTGGGTGGTTGTACCAACACCAGAGGTTTGGTTTCATCGCTCTCTATTTGCGGCATCTCCAGCTTGTCTAAATTGACATCAATTTTCATCTCATCTTCTCCCTCATTTAATGTAATGACAATCTCTGGCTCAATTTGAAAGACTTCACATTCTTCAGATGTGTCTATCAAATAGTCTTCCATCTGTGTATCCTCTTTCACCTCAAGATTTGTCAACGTATCAACACTCACATCCTCCTCTGAGTTAAAATCTGGTTGTGTACTACATAACTTCGCTTCATCAATTTTTCTTTGACGACTGGCAATATGTTGATCTAAGTCAGTTACCAAGTCCTTCAAGCCTGGGAAACTAAAATCAAGTTTTCGAATCTCATTGCAAATTTGCCAGCATTCTGGCATACTTTCCATCACTTGCATCACCATATATTCCAAGGAGAGGCTTTGATGAAACTATTGATTTCCTTCATGTTGAGGAACCTGTGGGTGTGACATGAATCCAGAGAAGTCGGGTTGTGGCGATGCATAGCTAGAATAGTGATAATTTTCATACTGTGGATGATATGGACAATTATGGATGGAATGAGAATAGTCTCCACAAATTTCGCAAACCTCGACCTGTTGCACAAAAAAATTCATGTTAAAATATTGATATCTATTATGTGGCATACCTACCTCATTCACATTATAATAATGTGAGTCTTCGTATCGACCATAATTACGGAGGTTGGAGGAGTCCATCGCGGGGTTGACTTGCACTTCACCAGATGAGAGGAGATGTTCCATCATGGAGATTATTCGGTCAAGTTTCTGGTCAGTGGAACTCGAGATATTGCATGGATACATGTTAAGAGCAAGGAACTAGATAGGCAAAATAAAAAATGAATAACAAAAAAATAAAAATAACAATAACAATAAACCAAAGAAAGAAATATACCAATCCCCGGCAACGGCGCCAAAAATTGATGCGCGCCGAACACGTCAATAAAGTAAAGTTTCCTAAACCAACTATTTTGTAGAATAGTGGCAAAGGGTCGATCCCACAGAGACTGGTTGTCTTTCTTAGGTTAAAACAACAAAAAATCGGGGTTTTAAAGTAAATATTAATTTAACTAACTAATCCAACTAAATTAAATAAATAAATTAACTAAACTAATTTCTAAAAAAATTAATTAATAATTAATTAACACCTAAATAACACTTAAATCTCCAGCTCCACAAATCCGAATCAAGATTCAATAACAATCATGGTCTTCAATCTTTCCCAAAAAGTTATTAATTTAAATTCTCCTAGATTAGCTATAGAAAATCGACATCTGCCAGAAATTCCTAATTCCCCTAATCTCGATAGTCAGGACGTCCGCCACTAACTATTTCCCTAATTAATGTATAACCCTAGACATCTACCATTCAGGTTTAACACACTAACTGCAGTAATATGGATCTATGGGAACACTAATCATAAATAATCGGATCGCATCCGCTCCCGATTTAACCTAGATTCAATTGTTGTACACTCAAACACCGAAAGGGTTTTACGACAAACGGGTGAATGTTTGTTACTTTATTGGTCTAAAAGCACAATTACACGGATACTTTCCAAATAACAATAGATTGTTCATCTAAAAGCATGCACTGGCCTCATACATACCATAGATCTAAATCATAATAATTAAAATCAACAACAATGAAATAAGAGAAATTAAATTAATTAATTAATAAAATAAAAGATCTCACATAATATGCTTTAAATCCATGATTCTGACTTGCTTCCCCTTCGACTTAGGTAAGAAATTGATTAGCCAGACATCAACTTCAAAAATCTATACTAAAAACTAATAGTAAATCTCTAAAAAATACTAATTAATTCCTCCTCTAATAATACATAGGTTCCTAATATATAAAACTATACTCCAAATTGTACTCGAATACTAATTTTATGGGTTAAGAAGGTGACTCGTGCGCCGAGGAGCATCGTAGGAGTGTTTTTAGATCAAAAATCGGACTCTGCCACGTGTCTGCATGCGATTCGCTGGTTTTTCCTACCCACGCCATGTGTCTGCACCGGATTGGGCCGCTGCTGCACCGCCTCTGATGTGTCGCCGCATCATTCGCTGAAAACTGCGCGTTCTGTTGTGTGTGTGGTGACTCAGCGCCAAGTGGCGCTTCCTGATTGGCTGAACCACTTGCCGTGACATGTTCGGACGAATGGGCGAGCGCCACGTGTACGTGCACTGGCAAGGAGGAAATCTCGCGACTAGACCAAAATTTTGGGAGTTTATATGGGCACGCATCTCGAGGCAATCGACGAAGGTTGTGCGAGAAGAAGGAATAATGTTGTGTGACGTGGCTTTGTGGTGTTGACGCGGCGACGCGTGATTGGTGGCGCTGGCTTTCTGTTGCTGACGCGGCGACGCTGCAGACCAACAGACGCGTGACACGCGGCACCCACGGTGTTGCGAACGGCTGACGTGTCATCTTTTGATTGGTTGAAACATACTTTCATTTATTCGACTTACCGCGCAATGCGTATTTCGAGGCAAACTGTCCAACATCCGATCACTGCAAGTAAATACTTCATTTTGAGTATTTTTCCGCCACGAATTCAACTGCGCACTCCGAATTAACCTAACATGGTTACTAGCATGTACGAGACTGATTTCAATTAAATCACGAATATATGTAGCATATACGCAAAATATGGTAATAAATCTCACAGAAAACTTATGTATATCACATACGAATCAGCTATTAACATGTTTTCAATCATATATCATGTATATATCAAAAGAAAACATGCAATGAATTTAATGGAATCGAACTCGATGGCTTTGATACCACTGTTGGATTTTTAGGGTTCATACGCAGCGGAAATTACAAAACAATTTTGACAAAAACCCCAACAGGATCCGAATCTAATTCCATTAAAAACATTTAAACCATGAAAACTTAATCTTACCTCGGTCGCAATACACCTTTCTGAAGGTTGATCGATCTCTAAGGCGCTGCCAACGACGAACGCCTCTACCCGGCAAGATCCCACGCACGAACGGCGGCCGAGATTCGAAGTGCTAGCTTCGAGAGAATACCAAACCTTTTTTTGTTTATCTCCAAAATGATCTAGAGCGTTCCAGAAAACTCTAATTCGTTTCTAGAACGAAAATAGAGTTTTGCTCTTAATCTTTCATACGTGTGTTCTAACTTAAAGCGTCTATTTATACAACCCTTATATATAGACAGTTAAGTAAATTACACATATACCCCTACTTAAAGAAGTATAAGTGTAATACACTACAAAGACGTTTCTGTCATGAATTTTATCATATAAATTTATTTTTCTTAATCATCTTAAAATCTCGCAAAATCATTCTTAGTGTGCGACCCAATAGGCTCACACAACGTTGGTAGTGTACCAAAACACATTTTGGTATACAAGTTATAAGCGGCCTCTAGCAAGACATTATGACTACCCAAGTTGTATGAATATCAAATCGATACAACCTAATCAATAGTGTATATAATATCCTTTTGTCACACGATATCCTTTTGATCAAACATAAGGCATGGAATTGTCATCCAACATGTTCAATCGTACTAGTCTCGATCTCTAGGTAGACTGAAAACATCCAAATGACATTGATCAATATCAATTCACTTAGACTAGGCCCTTTAACAGTCTAACACACTGAGAGATCCATTGGATATTATTTTATCTCTATTACACTACTTCATCACATTGCTCACACAGAAACCAATCACAACCTTTATAATCATCCGATTAAAGACAACGTTTGATTGTGTCAAATCACTGTATTCCTAATGTTGAAGTCTCTGGTAATCTCAAGTCAGAGGACTGAAAAATATACCTATCATGAGAAACAACTATGACTTAATCCATGTGATGTTCTCATAGCGGGTCTGTCACGTACTTTGTTCCCTAACAAGTACTCGTAATCTTGATTCATATCCCTATACGTATAATCATCATATGATCATCAATCAAGACTCACACTAGTCTTAATTCATTATAGTTCCCGGTATAATGATCGACTATGAACATTTAGGATATTTCTGTAAATACCCATAGATCTTATTATAATGTAAACATGCAAATTAATTATAATAAACAACAAATGAAATACTCTATTTTATTAACTAAAAGCATTCATAAAGATAGTTAATGGATTGACCTATGGCACATGCCCCAATAGAAAACACTTGGCGGAAATATCTTTTCCAACTTACACAATATCTTGGGAATGTTTTCATGTAAAAGTCGAAGATTATTTACATTTAAATTTCTAGCAGTTAAATCTCTAAAGAAAATGCTTAACTCGCTAATTGCAATCCATATGTCATCATCTAGGAGATCCCGAAAAGCAATCGGCAGTAATCATTGCATGAGAATACGACAATCAAGGCTTTTCATCCCAAACATCTTCAATTTCTTAAAATCTACGCAGCGACCGATGTTAGACTCGTAACTATCAAGGAAGTTCAATTCCTTAATCCACTTACACAACGATTGTTTTCTTCGTTTGTCTAGCGCATGTGCCTTGGGATATTTCTTAGAAATTAGATCATAATGAAGCTTTAGATGATAACAAATCTCCTTTAAGTCTTTCCTAGACTTTTCGTTATCTTTCGTCTTCCCTGGCACACTCATGATTGTGTTGAAAATATTGTCAAATGCATTTTTTTCAATGTGCATCACGTCTAGGTTGTATCTGATAAGGTTGGTCTTTCAATAAGGTAAGTCCCACAGTATGCTTCGTTTTCTCCACTCGCTAGTCCTCGAGACTTCGTTGTTTATTGCATTTGATCCCAATTCAGTGACTTTCACTAGCCCTAACGCTTCAATTTCTAGGAGGATATCTTCTCCTGATTTATTAGTTGGTGGCTTGTCGGATACGACTCTATCTCTGTGAAAACTAGACTTGTCTTTCCGCTCCTTCGAATATCACGACAAGAAACATTGATGACAATCGAACCAACTCGTTTTCCCTCTGAATCTCAACTGGTAAGCGTCGGTATCTTCCATGCAATAAGGACAAGCAATCCTCCCGTGCGTGCTCCATCCCGACGGCATGTTGTACGCTAGAAAGTCGCTAACAGTCCACATAAGTACAGCGCGCATTTAAAAGTTTTTCTTAGTTGATACGTCATAGGTAGGCACTCTGTCATACCACAACGTTTGCAATTCTTTCACCAACGGTTGGAGAAACATATCAATTTTTGCAACAGATTAGTTGGCTCAGGTACGATCACTGTTAAGAACATCACTTCTTTCTTCATACACATCGAGGGAGGCAAGTTGTATGGTGTTAGAATCATTGGCCACGAGAGTACGGTTTGTCGGTCATTCCGAAAGGTTGAAACCCATCGGTGCATAAGTTAAGTGAGACATTACAAACCTTGGAGCTGAACGTAGGGTTCAATTCATTGAAGTGGTTCCATGTCATGGAATCGGAGCAATGTTGCATATTGTCCTCTCCTATGACGTGTTCTATGTGCCACCGCATATGTTTTGCAGTAGTTTTCACGCGTACAAAAATTGGAGCGAAGCGCCAAATGGAAGTAAATCATTGTCTTATGCGGGCATTTGTTACAATTAAACCTAAATTCTCTGCAAAATTTGCAAGATGTAAGCTCAGAGTTGAGCTCCCAGTAAAGCATGCATAAGTTGGGACAACAGTCAATTCGCTCATATGGGAGACCTAACCAGTGCATCAAGCCCTTACATTTGTAAAAGCTATCTATCAAACAGTTGTCTTCAGGCAACATGTCTTTACATACTTGCAAGATTTCGTCGAACGCTTGCTCTGAAATATGATGATTCGACTTTATCGTCAATAAACGTGTCATTGCTGAGAGTTTAGTCATATTCTCGCAACCCGACTAAAGTGGTTGATTCGTTGCGTCAATCATTTCAAAGAAATGCTATGCTTTAGGGCTCGGCTCCTCTTCACGATTTCAATTGAAACTGGGGCCCGTAATGTCGTGTACCATATGATGATATGATGTCGGATATTCATCCACTGGATCATCACCTCCATCGTCCTCATCATTTACTATTTCTTCTTCCCCATGCGCGATCTAACAATAGTAATCGGGAACAAATCTACTCATTACTAGATGGAGCTCTGCTATGTCTACATCGTAGTATTTGTCGCTGCAACATTTTCGACAAGGACATCGAGTTTTCGCTTTGTTCAATTAAGTGGTGTAGTATTTCATGACAAATTTTATAAACTCCTTCACGCCAGCCACAAACTCTATTCTAATGTAACCGCCTTCAGTACGGTTGTACATCCAATCTCAAGACACGAACATCTCGAAAGACCTAAACAACCCTAATTGAATACACATACACATCAATTACTATATAGATTTTAGTCGAGTGTTAATCGTAATTAGTCGAATCGGTTGCATTTGCACATACTTTGCACAATATATACTATTGTACATACGTTATTATAAATTATTATAATCTAATGTTGCCTCATTTTTAATTTTTTTCTTAGTAAGTTTAAATTTTATTCCAATATTTGAGGTTTATTTTTAAGTGCTTCAATGTGTTCTAAAAATTTTTGTTTACTTCATTTTTTGATTCGTACATGAACATGTTATATATTAAGCTTGGAACAATCAGTAGGACTCCATGTACTCAGTAAAATAATGCTTTGGAAACAAAATGAGGGTATATATGGTACATGAACCTTCTAATGTTCTATTTTGAAACATTACTTTTTTGTGGTTTAATATTATTAATGGTTGTTGTAAATCGCATTGTGTACATGAATGTGATTGTTTCTCCATTTATTCGTTTGAAATGAAAGGACACAGTTGCTAAGAGGATTTTATTGATGACACCACTAATTACAAAGAAAGTGCAAGAGCCAAAGAGTGATAAATAGGATTACTTTGGTTCATAATCTGAACAGACTAATCAAACAAAGTTCAAATTTGTGTTAACTACCAAATTTAGATAACAAAATGGTTCATGGGAAGAAGGTCGTCTCAGGAAATCATTTTTTTAAGTTTATGATTCTTGGATTTTTAAAAAAAATTGGTAATCTTTTCTCTCACTCCTTATGCATACAATATATTTTTGTGTTTAGGTTGTGAGATTTTTCATGTTTAGTGGCAGACAATACCAAAGGCTTTAAGAAGTAAGAGACTCAACCGATGGACTAATTATAAACATGTCATGCTTCATAAAGGAGACAAAACTTGACATGTTAAAGTAAGGAGTGATGACGATGATATGTGGTTGGAGGAAGGATGGGCGGAATTTGTTAACGATAATGAGATAAGACTTTGAGATTTGGTAGTTTTGAGCACAATGGCAACATGGCTTTCGCAAACATGCATTTCATTTCTATTTTTCGCAATAAAAAAATCTTAAAATATTACTATCATACATACATAGATTTTTTTTTTTTCTAAATATAAATAATTCAAAATCAAACAAAACAATTATTATAAAATTTCATTTCTAGCCTAATGCATTTTATTTTAAAATGTACAAATTTAAAAAATTCATATATATATCATGCAAATTTGCATTTTTTTGCTCAGAGATTTTTAAAATTGATATTAAATTTTAACCAAATCACACAATATTCTAGATTTATAACTTAAAATTTTTTAAAAAAATTAATTTTACCTAGCTAGGGCACCGCGGAATGCGACACAAAAATAATCAAAAAATAAAAATTTAAATCACAAGCATGCATTTTATTTGTCGCAAAAATAAAGAAATAATAAATATCAACGTACAAAATTTATTCCAATATTTTAATCAATTTAACAAATTTTATTCACCCAAAAATGCATGAAATACAAATTTAATTTCCAAAAAATGTATTCCAACATAAAATACAAAATTACAAGTTTTTAATCAAACCATTACATTTTTTAATTTAACATGCATATATATACAAAACTATTCCAAATCTTCATTCTAACATAAAATATAAAAAATCCGATTTTTCACAGAAAATACAAATTTTCACATGAAATACAAATTTTCACAACAAAACATTATAAATCAACTTAAATAACAAAAATTAGGATATATAAAATAAATAAAAAATTATACCTAAATTCCAAATCAAGAAGCATATGGGAGTGGCCGAGGCGGTGGCGGTGGTGAGGCGGAGGCGGTTCACGGTGACCATGGTGAGGGAGAGGGTCATGGTGAAGGAGAGGAGAGGGAAGATCGAGTGAGCGAGAGAGGGTGAGGAGAGGAGAGGGCGATAGAGGAGTGAAAACCAGAGAGGAGAGGAAGAGAGAGGGTTTTGATCCGAATCTAATTTCCCAGATTAGCCTCTATTTTCAGGCCACGTGGCATTCTTTTTTGCCACGCAGCCGAGTAAAATTTGACCTGGGCGAGAGTTTTTCCGCCCATAAAATAACAACAGGGGTCGTCGCTAACCCTGTCACTATCTTCGTCAACGGGTCAACGTCGGTCCCCTTTGCTGACCCGTCACTAAATAACGACAGGAAATAACCTGTAGCTATTCTCCATCGCTATTGACATCCATTTTTGCAGTGCTATGTGTATGAGTGTGTGTCTATATATATATATATATAAGTGGGTGCGGCTGATGTTGGATATACCACGCGAGAAATGGTAAAAAAATAATAATAAATTTATTTGAACTCATGAGTCCCGACTCATAGGGAGGTTTTTAAAATTTTTATAAATATTTAAGGGGTATTAAAGAAATTTTATAAGTAATTGTAGTTGATTCATTAATTGCTCGATTATGATTTTGAAATAAAAAACTTTTCAAGACTGGACTCATGAGTCCAAATAGCACTACCCAAAAAAAAATCTTCCATCTACTCTTTTAAAGTTAAAACACCCAATAATTAATAGAATTACGACAAGAAAAACTAAGAGCTAGGGTGGTCAATGGAATGTTTGAAGAAGTCAATAGTTCAAGTGGTGATACGTGAAGGAAAGATATAATGTGGTGGTGATGATGACAATGATGATGAATAAGATGTTGGGCAATGGGCATGAGAAAGAGATAATGATGATGTTCCATTTCAAAGTCCTCGTCTCATTTGCATGTTTAGGGAATTGAGACATCGCATGCACCTCTCTTCTCTGCCCATAATCATATCACTATATTATTCACCCTCCCCTCGGACCCTTCATTATTATCTTTATCATTACCTTCCTTAATGCCGCTACTCTCGTCAGTAAATCCAGCAGCGGGTGGATACCACGTGAGTTGCACTTATGCAGTTTCTTTTTATTTTTATTAGGTAGTATTATTTAGACTCATCAATTTAAATTCAAAATTTTTTTTTAATTTTAAATTCATCCTCGATCAATTAATTAAGTAATCATAATCACTTGTAAAACTCTTTTGATACCCCTTAAATATTTACAAAAATTTTAAAAACCTCTATTTGAATTCTAACTCACGAGTCCAAATAGATTTATTGATTTTCATTTTATGCCTAAATCGATCTATTCATTAGTTTTTAATCCAAGAGAGAGTAAGTCAATTTATTTCAACATTTGAACGACATAAGTAGAATAGATACTGCATAATAAGTTGGTTTGATTTACCTATCTATCTTTTAACCCATATAAGTTGACGAAGAAAAAAATTTTAATTGTAATAAATATTTAAGTTGTACAAAGGTACATAAGGTAAAAGAGCAATAAATACTCTTTCAAATTCTTTAAAGCCATTTAGTATAATTTTTAAAAGATTTTTTTTCAAAACAGTTTATAATAATGAATGGAGGTAGCATCATCCAATAAAATGTTAATTGCTTGGTAAACACAACATCCATTGATTGCCACGACATATCAAAGACTGCTTGCCGGCTTGGTGCATTTAGTCACGTGCTGGGTTGACATTGTTGGCCTAGCGTCGCATATACTGTCACTTCCATCGTGAATTAACAGACCCAATCACATCTTTAAAACCCTAAAAATCTCTCTTCAATTGAGTAGATCGCACTCTTCCATCAATACCTCATCTCTAAGGAGGAAAGGAAAACAATTACTCAATTAATACTACACGATAATACTCCCTTCGAAAAATGGTTAATATTTTCTCAAAAAAAAACAAAAATAGTAATGCTAAAGTAAAACATATTTTTGACACAATTGTTGAGGTCATTTGTTCACGCTTTGCGACACTCCGCACACCAAGCAAATGTCAAATGCATGTGTTAAAAGTACGTCACGCAATCATTTAAAAAAAAAAACAATAACAACAACAACAATACCTCAATCTCAAATTAATTAGTTTAGATTGGTTACATTATGGATCAAAATCTTTCATTATAAACTTGATTAAATGTAATTGATGGTGTGTTTTTCAAGTATTTTAGATCTCTTTAATTTCTAATCAATATTTATGTTTCAAGTTAGCTTTCAAAAAAAAAATGAAAGAATTCTTATACAAACACTAACCACCTAATTCTTTGCATAGTAGTCATTAATGCATGGTTTTAACAGAGTTTTTTCTTTTAACATATGTTTAAGTATTAATTATTTACTTTATATTAACAACAATAAAAACATTTATAGACTTCCAAACTTGGAAGATCAAAATGACTTGAAAATTTTCGTGCGTCGGCATAACACAGCGCCCAAGAAATTGGTGACTGGTGACCATGGCTAACCCTTTCTCATGCATGCAATCTTTGACGATAATACTAAGCGGGAATTAAACAATTTCTTTGTCAAAAAAGAATCAAACAATTTCTTTCTTGAAAAAGAATCAAACAATTTCAATCTTTTTACTAAAAAAACAGTTTTAAATTTTTTCAGAAGACTGATCGGTTGATACACTTCGAATAGGAAAACAATAAATCTATTCGGACTCAAAGAGTCCAGACTTAAAATGCCTTTTACTTGTAGTTTAAATACACCACTAAATTAAAAGAGACAATTACCCTCATCTTTAACCCCAACACACATTAACATATTGACCCACTTCCACCACCACAACTGCTTGTCGGTGCCGACCGCCCCCAACATCACATTTCACCAACACCGATGACCTCTCTCTCTCTCTCTCTCTCTCTCTCTCTCTCTCTCTCTCTCTCTCTCTCTCTCTCTCCCCCCTCTCTGCTTTCTTTCTTCTCTCTGCCCTCTCTCTATACAATATACATCTCTCTCTCTCTCGCTCTCTCTTTTGTTTTTCTCTCACGTTTTTCTCCCTGGTGGCGGGGAAAGAGGAGAGGATGGTGGTCGGAAGGCCATCTACTCCATGCCAAAGAGAGAGAAAAGAAAGAGAGGATGGTCGACGGTGGTGGTGGATGGTGAAGACGACTCTATCGATAGCCGGTGATTATAGTGGCAACGGTGGTTGCGGCATTGGCGGCGGCTGTGGCGGCCGCAATAGTGGAGGTGGATTGAAGAAGAGGTTATAGATTTGAATTAAGGGCATTGAAGTCTTTTTAGACGTTTGAGTCCTGACTCAATGAGTCCGTTTAGCACTACCCATAGGAAAATGCTACAATGAAACTTTAAAGTCACACCGAAAGTTATATTGGGTGACATGGCATGTGGGCCCACGTAAAAATGAGTGACTTTGAGATGTGTATCCCAAAACGTGCATGAACAGCTCCCAAAGTCGATGTAACTTTAAGTATGAGTTCAATGATATGTTAAAGTCACGTCGATCTTTGGGAACCTTTTATGCGCGCTTCAAAATACACACTTTGCATGTTATGCACCGAAAACTACTTACACCTCAAATCGCACTTATTTTTACGCGGCTCATACGCCATGCACGTCACCTAATGTGACTTTAATTGGAATGTCACGGTAGCATTTTTTCCATTGGATACGTACTTAGGGAAAATCCCACTAGAACAAATTCTACTTTTCATAGAGGTTTTGAACCTCTATGAAAGACTTTTCATAGAGGTTTTTGACCTCTATGAAAAGTGTTATCTTTTAAGGCGTTATCGTATCCTCAAAGCTTACATAGGGGTTTCAAACCTCTATCAAATCTTGGATATTTCATAGGGGTTTCAAACCTCTATAATATCTTCGAGGCTTACATAGGGGTTTCAAACCCCTATCAATTGTAGTGATTTCATAGGGGTTTGAAACCTCTATATTATCGTCAAAGGCTTACATAGGGGTTTCAAACCCCTATCAAATGTAATTTTAAAAAAATAATAACTAAAAATGCCCAGAATTAATTTCCATTTCCATTTTCAATTGAAAATATACAAATTTACATTCCGCTCGCAATATTATTATTCCATTCAATCAATAATGTAAAGTTTGAACAAATATTCTTGCCATTCCAAAATCAGAAATCTTTTGATTCATCTCTGCGTCTTAGCAGAACATTACTTGCTTTAAGGTCTCTATGAACAATTCTTAATCTAGAGTCTTGATGAAGATATAAAACTCCTCTAGCAATCCCAAGAATTATATCACGACGCATCGCCCAATCCAATGATGTGCTTCTACTTTGATCTGCATATAAATTTTGCTCAAGTTACTAAGTACATAATATATAGTTTGTAACAAACATTGAAAAGTAAATAATATTCATGGAAGCATATACTGAAGAGAAGAAATTCCAAGCATACCTGCAATGCTCCTGCAAATGAAGCAACAAGAAGAAGAGGAGCAATGTAGGCGGTTGTGTATGTTAGAAGTAGACTGCCTCCAATAACTGGATCATGCCAAACCAAACTTCAAATAAACAAATTGGAAAACAATCTAGACTAGACAATATGATGTGGTGCAACATTTTAGTTACCAGGTAGAAACTCAACATAACGTCAAGAACACAATGCAATTAAAATTTGGCATTACCTTGGATGTAGCCACATAACCAAGAATAGAGGCAAGCACAGATGTACTGCAAGGTGAGGCAGCTAAAGCAAATGTAAGCCCTGCCAAATATGCTTGCACACCTTCAAAAGTTGTATAACAAGAGTTAGAACAATGGTAAAATCATAAAAATATTTTAATAACTGGATAAAATAAATAAATTAGAACAATGCAACCCAAGCAGATAAAAGATGCATCCAGTTACTTGAAGGCAAGTTAGGCTGCAAGAAGATGAGGATCAAAGTTGTTGAAAAGTGAGGGAAGCTGCAATTCAACTACCTGCAACAACAAAAAACCTCCATGAATTCATCGGAAGCTATTTGCAATACATGATTTTCTGCTATGTAGGTATAGATTATGAAGGCAATTAATACGTTTTCAGTCGAGCTATTTACTTGGGAACTATTATGATTTCTACTGGAGCATTATAAACTAAGCTCATACGTTTTCAGTCAAGCTATCATATATACCAATTAATACCAACATGGCAGCAATGACACTAATTCAATCTAAAAAAAAAAAAGTCACTCAGAAATTGTAGTTATATAACCACGAGTTTCACACAAGTCTAGCAAGTTCAAGATCTCTTGGAGAATTAGCAATCCTTAATTCATATCACAACACCAAATAAGCTGACTGCATTTTAAAGATGTACTAAGATTGGAACATTTGATCAGGCAAGAGACATTAAACTTAACTCCTAATTTCTAAAACATGTCTTTTTGTGTTTGTTTGTATCCAATATTCCTGTCACACATTTTGAGGTTTATGTGTCATGTACCAGTTATATATAGGACCACAGATTCTTAAGAAAATTGTCCAAGATGTCTATGTGGTGCATGGTGGTTGTTGTTGCTGATGAACTGATGAATTGGTGAACTGATTTAAAGATCTCTGAAGGGTAACAAGGCCGGGAAACGATTAGCTGATCTTTTGTCCTTCAGATCGCCCATAATTGAATTTTGTAGGCTTGAGCCTATAAATGGAGTAGAAGATCCAAGAAGGTCTGTTGATGAATTTTGTAGGCTTGAGCCTATAAAATCCTAGCTTAACCAAAATATGTCTTGCTTGCCACTAGAATTATAAGTAGACACTCATAGGCAATTTGGGCTTCAAGAACAGAACTTGTTTAGACCAACAACAGTTCTCTTCTTCTACATTTTTTTATTTTTATTTTTATTTTTATTTTTCACTAGATATATCTCTTTGTTCATCAGTGAAGCAGAGGTTGTTAGCTAGATCTAATCAGTCATGGACCCTAAAAGATGGGTCATTGCAGCTCTACTTGGTTTCATTATTTTTGGGTCGTCTCTGTGAACTTGTTCACTAGAGATAATGGTGTTCAATCTCATGACCAGTACTACTTTTCATTTCTAAGGTATGTTATGTATATGTTAAGCTCATCAACATATTATTACATTTCTAGCTTTCATTCTAGCTCATTTAGACTATTTTCTTCAAGGGTAGTCATGAATGACTTGTAATCCTAGCTTAACCAAAATACCAATAAATATGGTAGCCTAAAAGAACTTCAAAGAAGACAAAACATACACCAAGAATCTCAACATGTGCATGTTTATAGCTTAGTAAGAACACTTTTCGCATTATAGAATATATAAATCGGAGGCATGTAGTTGTACCAATACCAATAAAATATTTTCTCTAGACTCGACATGAAATCAAAAACTGTATGGAAAGGAATTTAAGGGGAAAAAAACATTTGCTCTCCGAAAATTCAGAATACCTTTAAACTCTAGGACTAGTTGGACTTCAGCAAGACAATCTGCATTCCTACAGTCCTACTAGTTTTAAATTACCATACTAGTATTAATAAAGTTTCAGATATACAAGGCAAGAGAATGTCAAACTTACTTGAAAATTCGGGCATACAAGGTCGATGAATCTTCTGTCGATTTTCCCCAAGTTGAAACTTTATGTTGCGCCAAAGCTTCCTGACACAATTTTATGAACTCTTAGTACTTCCAATCAAGCAGGTGCACATCGATGCAAAAAAGAGACAAAAAGCAGTATAAATATTTATAAGGACAATAACTTTTTAAAAATCTTAGTTTGGAGAACTTGTACCTGATTTTATATGTGGTCATGCGACGCAGCTTTACGAGTTTACAAAACATGCAATTGTTCTCAAAGGCTCCGCCATATATTGATAGATTGCCTCTTCCATCGCCATGAACAATATCCCCACCTTGAATCATAAACCCAGAAACGATACGATGAAATGGTGTTCCCTTGTGGTAAAGCTTTTTCCCACTTTCACTAATGCCCTTCTCCCCTGCACTTTGTTTTGGTATGATTAATTAACCTCTCCACCAAACACAAGTATCAAATCAAATTTTACGAACATGAAATAATTTCGTACACTGTGTACTGTGCATAAAGCCCTAAAATTTTTTGCAAAACCAAACACAAATATATTCATCAGGCGTTTGAGTAAAGCTTATTTGTTTGGATGTAAAATTAAGCATGTATTGATGGTAAGAGGTTTTACGATTAGAAAAAGAAAAGGCTAAAAGCTAATCAACTATCGAAAGCATGAACCAATCGATGCATGAATATTGAAAACCCGTAACAAAATAAAAGTTGGGAAACCTCACCAATGTAACCCATCCCAAGTCTAAATGCATAGATTTAGCACAATGCACTGAGCATTGTTGTAAGTGCGAGGAAACACTCATGAAAAATAGAAGAAATTGCAGAAAAATCCCATTCTAAGTTCCAAAATAGCAACCATGATTGTTCAAACTTCAAAGTGGGTGATATATACATGAATCTTCATTGGATTAATGACAGTAAGCATCACTAAGAGAAACAAAGAAAGACATCAAATAAGTCATGCAAGACATATGATGAGAACAAAACAACCAACATCAGAAAGAAAAAAAAAAAAAAAAATCACAAAACCTATGCTAAAAATCAATGGAATCCAAAATCCACCAAGTAAATGGAAGTAGCTCTAAGTAAGATAAAGAAAGAGAAATTCATCAACATAATAAAAACTACTGCTCGATATCCAATTAGGTTAAGTTTTTTCTTGCAAATAATTCATATTTTTCATCTAATAAATGTCAAATGAAAAAAATAAGTGGTCATTTTGGGTCTTCGCTTCTTACTTCCACCTACAATTACCAAAATTTTTACTCATAATGTACAAGCAACAACTAAAAGTTTAGTGCATGTATCCGAGATTAGTAGCACAAATCAAATTTGGACATTCAACTAAACCCGCGTCATTACTTCTTGCCAAATCAAAGCGACTATATCTTTCCAGGAAAACAACAATCCAAGTCAAGTATGGTTTCCTTTTTTTTTTTTTTTTTTTCAATCGTTGCACCTCCAAATTACACCATCAACTACATCCGTGGCCTTTGATTTTTATTTACAAGCAACAACTATAACCACTCCATAAATCTTTCTGCCATCTAAAGTCATACATCAACATGCACAAATTAATACTGTACAAATTAATTAAGTGATAATAGACATGAAAATGTAAGAATTTGATGAAGAGCAATGTCCTTAGTCCACCCTTTTAGATGTTATGTCCGTGTTACAAGCATCAACCATATGTTAGAGACACACGCATGTATGTATAGAGAAGCGAGAGCAAAGCAGAATGTATTTAAAGAAACACTAAAGTAAGAAAGCTTAGTCTCATACAAAGCACTTAAAACTAGACAAAATAAGTTCCTTTTCTATATACGAGCAAAAGTAACATAAAAGAAGATATTGAAACAAATATGAAACATCGAAACTCATCAAGTTTCTAGCACCATCTATACGCTCTTCCCTTCATCTGCAAGCACAAAAAAATTAAATTCAGAGACACAAGATGAGTAAGAAAATAAAACTAAATGGTTGAAACGTACTTTCCTCAAGTGTTAGGTATGAAGACATGTTGTTTGGGCCATGGAATCGATTCCCCTAAAGCTTGCTCATCAAAAATAATAATAAACACACAACAAATCACTAATTTTTTCGCATATAAAAGACAAGACTTTTATTGATCAACATTAATTTGAGCAAAAAAAAATACAAAGTAATTGTGTTGAATTAAAGTGATACTTTAATTCAACAATTACTAAACAGAAAGTAATTGATCCTACAAGTAAAAGAAGAGCTTGAACAAAAAAACATAAAGTAATTGTGAAACATACATACACACCAATAAAAATTCAAAATTTCACATATGGACTTGGAGCTATCAAAGGGGAAAAACAAAGGGTTACAAAACGTCGTTACCTAAAATTTTCTGTCACCAGTGCCTTCCATAGGAGGAATGAAAGCAATATCACAACATTAAACTGATAAGGGAATGTATAATAGTATAACGTACCTCCAAAAGTCTTTTCCATTATAGCGTGTATAAAGTCTTAATGATCATTTAGTTTTTCAGCTAATTGGAAGAGGTTCTATTGTACTGGTCAAATACATAGATTCAACTTTGTTCATTACAGTTCAAAATATACTACACTCTTTGGGATTTAGGAGGCATTTTTCACAAGAATATGCATACAAAAAAGAAAACAACTCTCTTGTTTGCCCAGTTTATCAATGGACTGAATGCAGGTATAAAGAAGTACTCAGAATGCAGAACTCGTTTTTCCTTGTCAATTAAAGAACTTGTAATTGTAAATGAATACATGTTTAATTAGTTGTATAGGAAGTTTGGCAAAGCTATATTATGCCATAGTATTAAAAGTGTCATTAATCTCTCGAAAATAGTATCAAATTTTACAAAAATGTTCCATACCGAAGTATATACTAGTCTCCTTCTGCACAATTCGACTCAAACTGTGATTAATGGAAACAAATCTTGGCAGCCATTGATACGAACCTCCTTCTGCACAATTCAATTTCCTTATAATAAAAATCGACTACTTCAAAAAATTTTGCCAAAATGTAAGACCAAATTTTTTTTTAGAGAAGTATGACCAACTTGTACAATTGTACCAACAAAACAAGTGTACTGCTAAAGTTCCAAAAAATAAAATAAAAGAAGAGACAACGCCACTCTTGTCATGTAGGGAGAGAGCATAGTAAAAAGTTTTAAGAGTCCTAAGCATCAAGATGCACCTCAACAAATGAATGACAGATTAATGTTGCATGAAGATGCACCTCAACAAATGCTCAGTAGAGTGAAAGGAATAGTGCAGACTCGATCATTACGTCGAAGCATCCTCGTCGAGTTGCACCTCATCAAGGATTAATTATCATGAATCTTTGTGCTTCAAATGTTCAATGCATAACTATTATTGTTCTGCATCTTCATTTGCTTTGAAAAAAGATCATGAAGAACAATAATAGATATGCTACTATGTGACTCTAAAATTCAAGAAACTACATAATCAAGGCAGAAACCACATCATGAGTATTTATGAATTAGTTTATATTTCAATATGAGAATAAGTAAAATAAACTTGTTGATCAAGAACATCTGTGTACATTTACAGAAATGAATAAACACGATTTCAACGTCTAATGAGACTTTTTCGATTGAGTTTGAGCTGTTATGAGGATCATCAAATATTTGCTGGAAGTTCCACTTAAAAGAGTTGTCAAAGTCATAGTAGGCACCTATCATTGTAGTTCAATAATCAATCACAGTTCAATCTATAGAGCAAAAAAACTTGCTTGGACTTTCGATCTAGAGAAAATCAATCACCAAAGCCAATTCAACATAGAACCTATGAAATTAACTACATTCATCGCTAATTCAAGTCACAAAACCATTAAAAATAAAATTCGGTTAACCTAATCAATATAGAGACTGTAAATCAGTAAATTCATCATAATAGATAAGAAAAAATATATACTATATGCCTAATTGATAACCAAAAGATTCACAGCTTCATCAAATCGAATCGTTAGGGTTTGAGATCGATCGAGTCTAACCTTGCAGATTGGACAACTGGTCTTGAGATCGATCGTCCCTGCGAGAGACAGTCGATGAGGCGATGAAGGTGAGGACGACAGAGTCGGGGGAGGAGGCGATGATGGTTTGAATCCGAGCTCAGCCACCCCAACAATGGCGATTGCGAGTGAGTGTATGTTTACGATGACGGACGAGCGACTGCGAGCGCGAGCGAGAGCGAGATGAGCGAGCTAGACGAGCGATCGAGAGCGAGACGAGTGAGAGGAGCGAGTGCGAGTGAGATGAGCGAGAGGAGCTAGAGCGAGACGATCGAGAGTGAGTGTTGGGCATTCATTTGTTGTTAGGGTCAGAGTTTCCATAGAGGTTATTTTTAACCTCTATGAATTAGTGCTATGAAAAGCCTACTTGTCTAATTCATGAGGGTTAATTAAAACCTCTATCTATTAAGTGCTATTAAAAGCTCAAATTGTCTAATTCATGGGGGTTAATTAAAACCTCTATCGATTAAGTGCTATTAAAAGCTCAAATTGTTCTAGTGTTCATTACATATATGGTGCTTGCAAACACAAAAAGGTGCGCAAATTAAAGACAATTTATATACATTTTCCAAAAAAACTAAAGACAATTCATCAGTTTCTGGAAGAAATATGCATGCATCAAACGTCACCCCTAATTAATTTCTATTAAAGCCAATAATTAATTGCTTCTTTTTAGTACAAAATTAAAATAAAAATAATGTCAAAGAATGCATTATTACTTGCTAAAAAATTAATTAAGGGGGACCAACGATTTGTGTTGGAGTTACTTGTTAGTAAAAAAATGAAATAACGAGAGAAGTTTTAACTCTACTTGGAGTCATGAATCCGGACTCATAGAGGAGTTTTTAAAATTTTTACAATATTTAAGCGGTATCAAAAGAATTTTACTATCATCACAAGACTTCTACATGATTACGGGGAGACTCCTATTTAATTACTTACAAAATTTAAGGAAATTACATATAATCAAATTAGAAAGACCAGCTTAATATTAGATTAGATTACAATTCTAACAAATAAAATAAAATAATCTATCGTGAATCGTGAACGTGATATACACAGTTGGTACTGGTAGAGCTCTGCCGTTAAATAAATGCGTTTTCGTTAATGGAATGGGGATGTAGATAGAGAGAGATACAAATAGAATGATGAGTAAAAGAAGGGAGAAGAGTAGGAGTAGCAGGGGAGAGACTAGGGATGCAAATGAGTAGGGAAATATCAATGGGTGATGAGGATCTACCTTAACGGATGCGTAGGGATGCAAGTGTAGCGGTTTTGGGGCGGGGAATGTAATCCTCATCCCATTCCCATCCCCATCCCCATCCCCATCCCCACTTATAGCAGAGTGAGAATTCCCTGCTTGAAATTCCTCACTGGGAAGTTTTTGACCTCCATTCCCCACCCCTATGGGGATTTTCCATCCCTATTACTTTTCTACG
The DNA here is from genome assembly GCA_039657365.1 of Stephania yunnanensis. NCBI lineage: Eukaryota > Viridiplantae > Streptophyta > Magnoliopsida > Ranunculales > Menispermaceae > Stephania > Stephania yunnanensis. The sequence continues at coordinate 42,939,537 of CM077586.1, read as the reverse complement.
TAATGTCTAAAAAAAGAGATCAAATACATTATAGATCCAAAATTAAAATCATTAAAAGCTTTTTCTTCGCAATTGTAAGTCGATTTTTTAAACTTTATGTGAAACATTCACCATACTAAAAAGGGAAATATAAAATTTAATGATTTTAATGCAACTCCTACATGAGAATATTCAGGATCCCCATGGGAAATCCCCATGGTAGGGGAGGGGTAATACCGGCCCCCGCCACCCCTGATGGTGGGGATTAAATTGCCCCTTCTTCGGCCCTGTGGGGGTTAGTTGGCGGGGAATCCTGCCCAATTGGGGCGGATCCCTGTGGGGAATGGGTATTCCCCGCCCCACCTGCATCCCTACGGATACGGATATAGGGATTTTAAATGGGGATGAGGATGTGGATATGTACAAAATCTCATACCCAGACATGTATGGGTTCGGATATGAGTAATAAAATATATCCACGGGGATCCCCATGGGTACGGGTAATCCCCACATGGATCTCCACGGGTAATCCCCACAAGGATATCCATCTACCTATGAAAATCCTCATATATCAATTTATACACCATTCGATATTTATTATTAATATATACCATATGATATTTATATATAAATATTACATAATATTGCATAGTTTCCATTCCGAAATACTCATAAATATAACAAAAAACCTCTTAATGAGATTTATAATTTTAATTTATTTGGTTAATTAATAACTATATGTTTTGTTTTGAATTGTTTGCAACTATATTTATATTTTGGAATCTTAAGATAAAAAATACTAAAAAAAGATCAAATGAGAAAAATTACAAAACCTTATTTTATAGACTCGTCCTAATTATTTGGGGGCACTTGATGGTGTTGACTTTATACGTAATTTATATTTATACATACATGTGATAAATTTGTAACTTATTGACATTACTATTTTTTTTTATAACACTACATTATGGTTATGTATATATATTTGACACATTATTTGTTACGATTTTTTTTTTTTTTTTTTTGAGAATTCTCGCTTAGATCCCCAATAAGGAATGAAATGACAAAAAAACATCATCACGAGGATTCCTCATTTTCGTAAAAATTTTCATGAAAATCCCCACAGAATCTCTAATGAAAAATAAAATGAGTAAAATATTTTACTCATGTGTATTCCTCGTACCCACCCAAAATTTGATGGATATGAAGATGAGTACGAGAATTAATTCCAAAATAAATAAGAATATGTGTACAGGTGATAATTTTTTTAGTGGTATGGGTATGGCCTACACTAACATTTGCATCCCTAGGACTTAGGAGAGACCCATTCAATCAACCCTTAATAATTAAGATGCGGGCCCCACAAATGAGTAGTCACACCCAGCCGTACTAATCATTGCTTCTGTAGACTTGTCCCTCTCTCAGCCGCACCAACATCATTGCTTCTGTCCCCTCCAATCCTTGCTCACGTGACTCCTCTTATCCCATCCTAAAACGGTTCGCCACCGTTCCGGTTTAATAAATCCCATCTCTACTCCTACTACCCTACCTACTCCCCCAACCTAGCAGTAATAGTAGTAGCAGTAGTAATAGGTCTGCTTTTTGATTCGCTCGCGATCTCCTCTGCCATTATTGCACGACGATCATCAAAGGCACTCGAGTCAAACCCTAAACGAGCTTGGCTAAGATGGAACCGAGCGTACGTGAGAGAGAACGCTTCTGGTCGTTGGATTTGGAATCTCACCAACCTATTCCCGGGCCGCACGTGACGGATCTTGTGCGTTGATTGAGGGGTTTTTGTGTAGTACGGGCGAATATTTTCAGGTGGTTTTTCGAATCCTAGGTCGTCCTCGTTTGGGGCCCTTCAGGATTAAATTTGTTTAGGCTCGTTTGGTTGTATGCTTTCAAAATGATTTTCTTTTTCTTTTTTTTTTTCCTTTTTTATATTCTTTTTCTCGCACTTTTTTTTTTTTTTTTTTTTAAATCTCCTGGACGAGTTTTTTTTTTTTTTTTTCGAGAAAGAAAGTTATAACTTGTTGACTAGTTTAGTTCAAACCAAGTAGGGAACATACCAAGAAACTTGTTATATATTAACTAAAAAGTTTTTTGTAATCTAATAAAAAACATACCAACAACTAATTGATTTAAATAGTAAGAGATTTGATTCCTTTAAGCAAGGTGTCGAGTTAAAGTTCTCATATGTAGATTAAAAAAATTGAGTTGAATATGCCATGCACCCCTAATTAAAAAGCTCGACAATGCCTGATCCTGATTAATATATGAGCATCCATTATGTAAGGACAATGCAAAAGGTCGTTTATTTTTGTGATAATGAAAATTAAAGTATTATATATAGTAATATAGGAAGCCATCAAAGCTAATGAGTTAGCTGATAAGGCTACTTAATGCTTGTCAAACAAAGCCTAAGGCCTAATTTGATTCGTTTTTGCCAATTTACAATTTGGTCCACTACAACAAAAGTTGTTTGTTGTGGCAAGGTATTTCATGGCAGCCAAAAAAAACTGTCACAAAAATATTTATTGTGGCAGTAATTGCATGTCACTATTAAATAAGCAAGAAGTCAAATATTTTTGTGATTTGGTATAAGTTATTTAAGGCGACTTCAGACCTGCCTTAAAAAACCAAACCAACAAAAAAAATCAAAACCAAAGTATCAAAAACCAAAGCCGCTTACACAAAAATCGATTCAAGAAGTCGATGGGCAAAAAAAACACTCTCGTCAGATCTGATTGACTCTTAACGAGAGGGTAGCCTATTTTACTACTTTTCATGAGCACTCTCGATCAATTCGTTGATGGGCGAAGTTAGGGTTTGTGTTGGGGAAGATGATTCAAGCTCTCATCAGATCTGATCGTCCCTTCAATGACGCATCCATCACTCTCCTAGATTGTGCGTAGTTCTCGATTATGTTAGAGACTTCGTCTTTGTAGAGTTATGTAATGTATAGGAACTGTAATGTATTGTATCATATATGCTGGTGTATATTGTATCATAGGTACATGTTAGTTTATATCAGTTGGTTATGACAAGGGTGTGTAATGTACACTTTCTTTGTATGTATATAAGTTATGTACTCTGTATTTTTGATGTATAATGAATAACAGATGAATATGGTTCATGTTTTCTACTTCGTTTGATTCACTGAACTGTTACATTGATGATCAACTGATCATCCGATCTTTGATCTACTGGTTTGGTGTATTAATTGTTCATGGTATCAGAGCAGGTTTTTTACTGTTCTTGATCTGTGTTGAGTTTGATTACTCGAGTGTCTGATCATGGCATCCAGCCATGTTTCTTCGAGTTCTTCGATTCGAAATGTAGCAGGAAGAGCTTCTGATGCTGGCAATCTTGGTGTAGAGAGTCCTTATTTTCTTCAAGGATCTGATCATCCTGGTATGGTACTTGTTTCTAATACTCTCACTGGTTCGAATTATCTTTCTTGGAGTAGAGCTATGTTGATTGCTTTAGGTGCGAAAACAAAGATTGGTTTCATTGATGGAAGATGTATGAAGCCAGATTCAACTGATTTCAATTTGGATCGGTGGATCAAAGTGGATTATATGGTAACTTCTTAGATCTTGAATTCTATTTCAAAAGATATTGTTGAGGCATTTCTTTATACAACTTCATCTTTTGATCTATGGAATGAGTTGAAAGAAAGGTTTGGAGAATGTAATGGACCTCTCTTGTATCAACTAAAATGAGATATTTCTTCTATAAGTCAAAGAGATCTCTCTGTCTCACAGTATTACACAAAGCTTAAGAAGTTGTGGGATGAACCGAGTTGTTTGGTTCCTTTACACTTGTGAGTGTGGAGCTTTCAAACAATGGTCATTTCGGATTCTAATGATAGATTGATGCAATTTTTGATGGGATTAGGTGATATGTATGATCATATTCGTAATCAAATCTTGGTGATGGATTGTGACGGCCCCAAATTCCCAATGCATTTGGGTACGCCCGCGACTAGACCCGTGCTGAGTCCCGAGTCGGTTTCTCAATGAATCTGGACGAGCCTAGTCGACCTCAACTTATCAAAATTTTAAGGTTTTTAAGGTTTATGAAAGAGTTATTGCGGTTATAATACAAATGGAAGCAAAAATCATATTCTAATCAAATAATGGGAAATAACTCAATCAAGGGAAATTAGGAATCTATATAAATGTGGAAACCCCAAGACAGTCATATCCAAGTCAACAAAATAAATTATGGAAATCACCTCAAACCTAGTTCCGGTTCCAAAACAACCATATATGTATATACATAAACGTCATACAAAAAGGATAGGTACGAGCCTACATCTCGGTACCTCACGTCCATTGCTCACAAAAATCTCCTAGACACGGTCCCTTGCCCCTACTTCTCCGTCTTATCTCGCACCCACCGTCACAAACTAGACGGTGAGCAAGCGAGAGAAGTTGAAAGTAAAGCCGAGAAAGAATATAACGGTAATTCATGAAACGACAAACAAGACAGTCTAAATATCATGCGGGTATGCGAAATGCGGGAATACAAATAAACAAGAATGCATGATAGACAGTGGAAATGATAGCAATCGAAACATGCGTGTTCTACGAGTCAAGAGAGGCAATAAGTAGTCCATATTCCACAACAATACCACAACAATCCACAACCATCCACAACAATCCAAGTACATGGTATCACACAATCACTAGGGGTGGTCAAACACTCGTGCGCTCGAGTGCCGCGTTTATCCCTTCTAGTGCGGCCGCATGTACCTTCGAGACGTACTTATGCCAAGAACACACATACAAGAACATAGAATGGAATGCCAATGATGGGATAATAACGAACACAAGAAAAGTGAAAATGAATCACATGATATCTTCTTAGGCGGCTTACTAACGTACAAATGCTTTTTAAGGCAAGTGTACTTACCTCGAGATTATCGTAATCCACGTAAAACTCCCGCGACTCCTAACGCGTATCCTCAAGTTTCCCGTTACCTGACAAGGTCGGAAACTCGTGTTATTAGGTCGAGTCATTCACTAACACTTAGGTTCAAACTTATCATTATTTCCAATGTTTTGAATGGCTCGGACGGTCATACATTTTAATAAATAAAAGAAGACACTCTCTCTCGGGTTTTGAAGACAAACTACGTATTCGCTTCATCGCGAGTCATAGGCTCGGCTCAGTCGTATGCGGGTCACGTCATGGTCTCGCGGACCGGCAACATGATCACGACGTCATAGCCATTCATCGCCACGCGACGTTTGAATAGCAACTATACATTTTTTCGACTCAACGATGGCATCACACGAACTAATTCTAAAAGCCTTACGTACGTTTGTTTCGGACTTAGCCGAGGATTGCTAGACGTCAACTAATATTAAGTGAGACCTCGACAACCTTTAATGATCGTGGTTCGACCGGTAGGACCGCCGGCGATGGTGGTTTCCGGCGAGCCTCCAACGTACACATCACATGAAATATCGATTCCTTTGCACCTATAAAACTGTTTTTGGCCACTTTTAGGGTTGTGGGACCCACATACGAGTTTTGGTGGGGTCCCCGACACGTTCCGGTCCTGGTGGTCCGGCGGTGGCGCCGCCAATGAGGGCCTTTTCCGGCGAGAGGGTCAACACCTAGCAAAAGCCGAGTTTGTTGTATGTATACAACAAGTACTTTGCATGGGCCATGCGGGGGTGGTTCCGGACGTCTTGGACTCCGGTGGGTCTCCGGAGGTCGCCCACGGCCGGTCCTCGTCACGGCAACCACATGCACACGTAACGAGTGTGACGAACAACAACAAAACAAAGAGAAATGAAGAGAAACGTGAGCCGAGAGGGGAGAGCAAACCGTGAGGAGAGGGAGAGTGGTCGAGTGCTCACGGGAGAGAGAGAGAGTGTGAGACCTCCGGCGACCTTCCTCGCCACCACGGGACCTCCGACGACGGCTTGGTCTCGGCCAACCGAATGGTGAGCGAACCTAGAGAGAGAGCCCGTGAGAGAAGTGAAACGCGAGAGAGGAGAGAAAACCGAGGTGAGAGTGTTACCTCCGGTTGGCGGCCTCCTCCGCGTCCTCGGTCCGGTCACCGGCGAGAGCAGAGGCGGCGGTGAGTGAGGGAGAGAGAGGTTTGAAGCCGAGAGGAGTGGGAGTGTGGTTTGAAGACCGAAATGAGTGGGAGAGAGTTGAAACCGTGAGTGAGTGTGAGAGTGATTGAAAGATCGGGAGGAGAGAGAGAGAGTGATGGGAGTGTGACGTGAATGAGTGGGAGTGTGAGGTGTGAGTGATGGGAGTGGGTGGGGTGGTTGGTTTTTTGTTTGAAATTCAAACCAATATGGTGAGGTGTGTCCTAGGTGTGCCTTACCCACCCACAAGTCCCCAACCTTAACCCCTGGGTTCCCGGACTCACCTTACCTCATCGACCCGTATTTTTCTCCGTCACGTGCACACTTTTACTGTATTTCCTCCCCCGGTTACCTAGGCGAGAACTCACGCATAAACAAAAAGGAAATCGCTCGAGTGGCTCGTGACACGCATTTAATCCAAAATGCTATTACACATATAAAAAAAAATCGTAAAATTACCTCGGTGTCGACTCCCAGGTTCGAAATACCGTCCGAGTATCGCGTGGCGGGTCACGATCCCGACACGTGTCACATAAGTCGTGTTAGAAATCGAGAGATGTTACAGTCCTCCCCACTTATTAGAATTTCGACCCCGAAATTTACTAATAAGTAAACTAAACTTCGACTCACCTAATCAAATAGATAGGGAAGTGCTCTCGCATGTATGACTCTAGTTCCCAAGTTAACTCCTCGTCCCCGTGGAATTGCCATTTCACGAGAACGGAAGGGATTTCCTTGTTCCTCAATATCTTGACCTTACGGTCGACAATTTGAATTGGTTTGTTCCTCGTACGTGGCATCGTCTTGCAATTCGATCGACTCGAGTCCACGGTAGGTCGTCGCCCTCCGCCCGACTTATCTAGTCGAAGCATTGAAATGTGAAATCTTGGGTGAACACCGACGCGCCATTGTGGCGGTAACTCTAACCGTAAGCAACCTTACCTACCCTCTTCACAACTTTGAAGGGACCGATAAATCTAGGAGCAAGCTTCCCTTTGATTCCGAATCTTTTGTGATCCTTCAGAGGCGAGACTTTCAGGTATACATAGTCCCCCACGTCGTATTGAAGCTCATCGTGATCTCGATCATAGTATTTCTTTTGCCGCTCTTGAGCACTCTTAAGCCTCTCGACGGATCTGCCGTACCTTCTCGGTGTGATCAACAACGGTCTCGGGACCAACGGTCACAACATCCTCTGGCTCACCAAGAAGGTGATCTACAAGGCTCGCCATAGCGCCTCAAACGGTGCCATCCGATACTTGCACGATAACCGTTTGTTGTAAGCAAACTCGCACAAATGAAGATACTCTTCCCACGACCCGCCGTATTCCAAAACACACATCCTGAGCATGTCTTCCAACACCTGTATCAACCTCTCGGACTGTCCGTCTGTCTGTGGATGGAACGCCGTACTCAACTCTGAGTCCGTGCCGAACCGAGCCGCATGCTCGCCACAATAACGAAGTAAAGCTATGCGCTCCTCGATCGACACGATCGACAACGGAACTCCGTGTCCGACAATCTCACGCTCGTAAAGAATGCTCGGTCTGTCAACTCGGTGTGTAGTGGATACGGGTATGAAATGAGTAGATTTCGTCAATCGATCCACAATTACCCGGATGCTATCATGGCCACGAGGAGATCGGGGCAAGCCACCGACAAAATCCATAGCAATGTGCTCCCACTTCCATTGAGGAATAGGTAGGGCCGCAGCAATCCTCCAGGTCGTCGATGCTCGGCTTTCACATGCCGGAATATCTCGCACGCTCTAATGAATTCCGACACATCGATTTCATCCCCGCCACCAAAAGAGACGTCGCATGTCGAAGCATACATCTTGGTTCGACCCGGATGCACGAGAAAATCGAGAACGGTGAGCCTCCCGGAGTATCTCGGTGCGTAAGTCGGCCGCCAATGGAATCCATCGGTCGCCACGATACCTCAAACAAGAGTCGTCGTCGACCGACTCCAATCTGGATGTTCTGAATCGTCCGCCATCTTCTTGAATTGTTGGTACGACTCATCGCCTTGTTGTCCCTCGAGAACGATCGATAGTGAAACGATCTGCAACCTCATCGACCACAAATCGTATCCTGGTAGTCCCCGTGCGTCCGCCGAACTCCTCAACTCGGCTGCCTCAAGAAGACCATACTCGTGAGTCATCTGACATACGACCACCTCAGCATCAGATCCCCTACGGCTCAAAGCATCAGCAACCACGTTAGCTTTCCCCGGATGATACTCTAACGAGAAATCATAGTCCTTCAAGAACTCTAGCCAACGTCTCTGTCTCAGGTTCAGTTCTCTCTGAGTGAATAAGTACTTCAAGCTCTTGTGGTCTGTGAATAACTCGAAACGTACGCCATACAAGTGGTGCCTCCATATTTTTAATGCGAACACTATTGCAGCCAACTCCAAGTCGTGTGTCGGGTAGTTCCTCTCGTGCACTTTCAGCTGTCGTGATGCATAGGCGATAACCTTGCCCTCTTGCATCAATACACAACCCAAGCCAACCTTCGACGCGTCAGTGTACACCACTAAGTCTTTCTCAGTCTCGGGCAACGCTAACACAGGCGCGGTAGTCAATTTCTGCTTCAAAGTGTTGAATGCATGTTCACACTCCTCATCCCAATCAAACTTTGCATTTTTCTTAGTCAATTTTGTCATCGGAGCAGCAATCTTGGAGAAGTCTTGCACAAATCGGCGATAGTATCCCGCCAATCCCGAAAATCGCGAATTTGCGTAACGGTAGTCGGCGTAGGCCACTCAATCATTGCTCTAACCTTCTCTCGGGTCAACAAAGAACACCGGTAGCTCCAACAACATGCCCAAGAAATCGGACTTCGACAACCAAAACTCGCACTTAACTTGAACTTGGCAAACAATCGATGATCTCTTAAAGTCTGCAACATCTTTGTTCGTAGATGCCCCTCGTGCTCCTCACGAGTCCTGGAATAGATGAGGATGTCGTCTATGAACATAATCACGAACCGATCAAGGTATTCCCTCATCACACGATGCATGAGATCCATGAACATTGCGGTGCATTAGTCAAACCGAACGGCATGACCGTAAACGAAAATGACCGTATCTCGTGTTGAACGCCGTCTTTTTCGATCTTCATCCCTAATCCCGAAAATTTGGTGATAGCCTGATCGCAGATCTATTTTCGAGAACCAATGCGCTCTTGTCAACTGATCAAACAAATCATCAATGCGTGGCAACGGATATTTGTTCTTCACTGTAATTCGGTTCAGCTGACGATAATCTATGCATAGCCTCAAACTTCCATCCTTCTTCTTCACAAATAGAACTGGTGCTCCCCAAGGCGACATACTCGGACCGATGAAGCCCGAGCTCTAACAAGTCATCTAGCTGACTCCTCAACTCTTCAAGCTCTCGGGGTGCCATACGGTAGGGTGGTATCGAGATCGGCTTAGTCCCCGGAACAAGGTCAATAGTAAAGTCAATCTCCCTCGGTGGTGGTAATCCCGACAAATCCTCCGGAAACACATCCGGAAGTTACACACAACCGGTACTTCGAAAAGCAAATCTCTTGCGCTCCAAGGTGCTCATGACGCCGCAACAACAATCTCAATCTCGTCACTCGTGGCTTCCCGCCTCTCGGTGATAGGTAGTAGCGATGCCGTGCCCTGAATCTTGAGCTCCGAACCACCTTCTAACGGAATCATGATTCTCTTCTCATAACAACTAATGTGAGCATGAAACGATCCCGACCAATCCATGCCCAACAAAGCATCAAACTCCAAAAACTCGAGCACTCTCATATCCACTGGTAACTCATAACCCCTATCTCTACCGAAATATCGAGGCACAACAAATTCGGGTAAATCTTATCTCCAGCAGCGGTGCTTAGAGGATGAGGGGTTTACTAAGCCTAACGAGGTTTCAAACCTAGCTTATCTACCATTCGACCAAATAAATGAGACAGTGGAACTGAATCGAACATGGTGTGCATGAAAGTACCACAAATAGAAATCATACCCTCGACAAGGTTTCGGGATGCCCCCGGTCGGGCTCAATGTTGCTGAACGCGTTCTTTCGAGGCCGATAATGCCGTGGCGGTACTTTTGGTGGTTGAGGGCACTCCTCTCGTATGTGTGATCGACCTTTCCGCACTTTGTAACAGTGCACGGGTATCCTGCGATCCTTGAGTCCGCTCTGGCCTCGTCCTTGTGCGAACTTTGTGTCCGAGTCCGACCGGCCCCCGTGTCCTCCTCTGCTTGTCTCCTTGATCGGTACCCCTACTCTCGCAGTCTGTCTCGTGACTCGCTTGTCCCGATCGACTAGGTTTGTGGTGGATGACCGGCAAAGCTAGGTACCTTGGCGGATTAGTATGGGTCGGACGAATAGTCGATCGTGCAACGGACCTACGCTCTGAGTCCCGCGATCACGGAAATTCCACCTATTCTTCTTCCTCTTCTTGTCTCGATGATGCTCCTCCAATCGGGACTCGGTCCGCCGATCTAGTCTCCTTAGGATGAGTAAGTAGGTAACTCTCTCGAGCTAAACTCCGCTCGTATGCAATCTGTAAAGTCTCCGTTTGTGTAGTGACTACGAACCACCGATCGTAAGTAATAGACCCTCGGTGAAATAATACACTCGGTCGTCTCGGTGTCGTAGATCCTCCAAAGATAAGGCAACAATGATGAGAATCTACCCATATACTCCATAACTGACTCATTAGCGCCCTGCCTCAACGCCATGAACTCATTCCTCTTTGCTCGAAGTACAGTCGGTGGAAAGTATTTCTGATTAAACTGGGTCTTGAAGTCGATCCAGTCTCTCGGAACACCCCAGTAGTAATGATCGTCGTCCACCAATCATCTGGCCTCTCCATGTAACATCGACGAAGAGATAGTCGCTCGCATGTGGTCCTCCGTGGCGATGGTCGAGTGAATCTTCTCATGATTCTTCGAAACAACTCTGCTTGTCTTAACATCGTGCGCCATAAAACTTCATGGGATCATGTCTCTTAAATTCCCTCCACCGCTTTCGCCTCGGTGGCTCCGGACTCTTCGACGGAGTCGTAATCGGAGTGACCTCTGCATTAGTTATTCTTGGCGCAATGGTGCCTCTGTCGCTCGAGCTATCACTTGTCACTAAAGGATGTGCCTCTCGCCTCATTCTGCGTGTCTGGCGCAACAACAGCTCCCTCAGTGCTCGCCTCTAACGAGTCGGAGCGTGGATGCCGCATCAATCGGGGTCTCGCCTCGAGTAGTAGTATGTGGCAATGGTGTAGTCGGAGTCGATGGTGTAGCGGTAGGCCGATACGAGTGTCTTCAACGGTCGTAACATTTCTGTAGTGCGAATCTGCGTCGCAACTCTCGAGTCAAGGCATGCACATCGTCCGCACCGGCATATCGTGTGCCGGATGTGCTTTGCTATCGTCGCCCTCGACCGGTGATCGATCCGTCATCGTCGTCTCGAATCAAGAAAACGAACTTCTCGAATCGATCTATAGCTACCGTATACTACAATAATATACATAGCAATCATAATATGTATTAAAATAATTTGACTCGCCCATTACTTCCCCGACTAAGTTTCTACGGGATCCTAGGGTTTCCACTTTTCGGTTTGACCGTTCCTAACTTCCGCTGGTTTCAATGGCTTGTGTTTTATGAATTTACAACATGAGTCGGTCTATATAACCAAACTGTAGGCTCGATACCAATCGTGACGGCCCCAAATTCCCAATGCATTTGGGTACGCCCGCCTGAGACCGTGCAGTCCCGAGTCGGTTTCTCAATGAATGGACGAGCCTAGTCACCTCAACTTATCAAAATTTTAAGGTTTTTAAGGTTTATGAAAGAGTTATTGCGGTTATAATACAATGGAAGCAAAAATCATATTCTAATCAAATAATGGGAAATAACTCAATCAAGGGAAATTAGGAATCTATATAAATGTGGAAACCCCCAAGACAGTCATATCCAAGTCAACAAAATGAAATTATGGAAATCACCTCAAACCTAGTTCCGGTTCCAAAACAACCATATATGTATATACATAAACGTCATACAAAAAGGATAGGTACGAGCCTACATCTCGGTACCTCACGTCCAAATCTGCTCACAAAAAATCTCCTAGACACGGTCCCTTGCCCCTACGCTCTCCGTCTTATCTGCACCGTCACAAAAACTAGACGGTGAGCAAGCGAGAGAAGTTGAAAGTAAAGCCGAAGAATATAACAATAATTCATGAAACGACAAACAAGACAGTCTAAATATCATGCGAATGCTTGAAATGCGGGAATACAAATAAACAAGAATGCATGATAGACAGATTTGGAAATGATAGCAATCGAAACATGCGTGTTCTACGAGTCAAGAGAGGCAATAAGTAGTCCATATTCCACAACAATACCACAACAATCCACAACCATCCACAACAATCCAAGTACATGGTATCACACAATCACTAGGGGTGGTCAAACACTCGTGCGCTCGAGTGCCGCGTTTTATCCCTTCTAGTGCGGGCGCATGTACCTTCGAGACGTACTTATGCCAAGAACACACATACAAGAACATAGAATGGAATGCCAATGATGGGATAATAACGAACACAAGAAAAGTGAAAATGAATCACATGATATCTTCTTAGATAGCTTACTAACGTACAAATGCTTTTTAAGGCAAGTGTACTTACACGAGATTATCGTAATCCACGTAAAACTCCCGCGACTCCTAACGCGTATCCTCAAGTTTCCCGTTACGACAAGGTCGGAAACTCGTGTTATTAGGTCGAGTCATTCACTAACACTTAGGTTTAAACTTATCATTATTTCCAATGTTTTGAATGGCTCGGACGGTCATACATTTTAATAAATAAAAGAAGACACTCTCTCTCGGGTTTTGAAGACAAACTACGTATTCGCTTCATCGCGAGTCATAGGCTCGGCTTTCGATCGTATGCGGGTCACGTCATGGTCTCGCGGACCGGCAACATGATCACGACGTCATAGCCATTCATCGCCACGCGACGTTTGAATAGCAACTATACATTTTTTCGACTCGACGATGGCATCACACAAACTAATTCTAAAAGCCTTACGTACGTTTGTTTCGGACTTAGCCGAGGATTGCTAGACGTCAACTAATATTAAGTGAGACCTCGACAACCTTTAATGATCGTGGTTCGACCGGTAGGACCGCCGGCGATGGTGGTTTCCGGCGAGCCTCCAACGTACACATCACATGAAATATCGATTCCTTTGCACCTATAAAACTGTTTTTGGCCACTTTTAGGGTTGTGGGACCCACATACGAGTTTTGGTGGGGTCCCCGACACGTTCCGGTCCTGGTGGTCCGGCGGTGGCGCCGCCAGTGAGGGCCTTTTCCGGCGAGAGGGTCAACACCTAGCAAAAACCGAGTTTGTTGTATGTATACAACAAGTACTTTGCATGGGCCATGCGGGGGGGGGGGTGGTTCCGGACGTCTTGGACTCCGGTGGGTCTCCGAGGTCGCCCACGGCCGGTCCTCGTCACGGCAACCACATGCACACGTAACGAGTGTGACGAACAACAACAAAACAAAGAGAAATGAAGAGAAACGTGAGCCGAGGAGGGAGAGCAAACCGTGAGGAGAGGGAGAGTGGTCGAGTGCTCACGGGAGAGAGAGAGTGTGAGACCTCCGGCGACCTTCCTCGCCACCACGGGACCTCCGACGACGGCTTGGTCTCGGCCAACCGAATGGTGAGCGAACCTAGAGAGAGAGCCCGTGAGAGAAGTGAAACGCGAGAGAGGAGAGAAACCGAGGTGAGAGTGTTACCTCCGGTTGGCGGCCTCCTCCGGCGTCCCTGGTCCGGTCACCGGCGAGAGCGAGCGGCGGTGAGCTGAGGAGAGAGAGGTTTGAAGCCGAGAGGAGTGGGAGTGTGGTTTGAAGACCGAAATGAGTGGGAGAGAGTTGAAACCGTGAGTGAGTGTGAGAGTGATTGAAAGATCGGGAGGAGAGAGAGAGAGTGATGGGAGTGTGACGTGAATGAGTGGGAGTGTGAGGTGTGAGTGATGGGAGTGGGTGGGGTGGTTGGTTTTTTGTTTGAAATTCAAACCAATATGGTGAGGTGTGTCCTAGGTGTGCCTTACCCACCCACAAGTCCCCACCTTAACCCCCTGGGTTCCCGGACTCACCTTACCTCATCGACCCGTATTTTCTCCGTCACGTGCACACTTTTACTTGTATTTCCTCCCCGGTTACCTAGGCGAGAACTCACGCATAAACAAAAAGGAAATCGCTCGAGTGGCTCGTGACACGCATTTAATCCAAAATGCTATTACACATATCAAAAAAATCGTAAAATTACCTCGGTGTCGACTCCCAAGGTTCGAAATACCGTCCAGTATCGCGTGGCCGGGTCACGATCCTGACACGTGTCACATAAGTCGTGTTAGAAATCGAGAGATGTTACATGGATCCCTTACCAAATATAAACAAAGCTTATTCTATGATTCTTAGAGTTGAAAAGCAAAAGGAGGTTCATGTTAGTTATTCACCTGTAATGGATATAGCCATGATGATGAGAACTAACAAGATGAATTCAGGCCCATCTGGTTCAACTAGTGGTCCTAGATTTACTGGTAAAGGAAATCACAAGAAATTTGTTAATAAAGATGAACTGTTCTGTGATCATTGTAAGACAAAGAGGCACACAAAAGAGACTTGTTTCAAGCTACATGGAATTCTAGATTGGTATAAGAAAGAGCTTGACAAGAAGCAGATGAATAATAGTTCAAAATCTTTTGTGAATCTGATGGAATCACCTATGGATATACAAGATGCAGGAACTTTTCAGTTTGAAGACTTTCAAACTAATATTGCAGCAATGATACAGCAAGGCATTGAGAACTTCATGAAAGGAAAGACTCTTTCAACTGAAGGTGTTTCTGCTCATGTAAATTCAACTGTTTCTGATTTTACAGGTAGTTCACACAAAAAGCTTTCTAGCTTACCTTTTTCATTTAGTTCAGATGCTTGGATTGTGGACAGTGGAGCAACAAATTATATGTGTATTAACTATGATTTGCTTACTAACATCACCGTTTTGGCTAAACCTGTCATGGTTTGTTTGCCTGATGGACATACTAAAGAAGTTAATTACATAGGAGATGTGCAACTGAGTTCAGACATAGTTCTATCTTCCTGCTTACATATAAACTCATTCAAGTATAATCTTTTGTCAGTTCGCAAGCTACTTTCCTCTACTAAACTGACGGTTGAGTTTTATCCATCATTTTGTGCTATACAGAACATTGAGCATTCTCAAGTTCTAGTTGTGGGAAGGATGATTGGAGGTCTCTACATACTGGATTCCAGTTCTTTTAATAAATATGTCATTGATTCATTTGTGTCTCATACAGAATTATCATTAGCTTGCTGTAATAATGCTACTGATAATTTTTCTTGGCATTGTCGTTTGGGGCACAATGTACCTTGTGATGTTTGTAACAAAATAGTTTGATTTGTTACTTAATAGTTCTTCAAATAGAGGATACAATGTACCTTGTGATGTTTGTCAAATGTCCAAACAATGCATAATGGTTTTTCCATTGAGTTCTATACAAACATCTTGTCCTTTTCAATTGTTACATATGGATGTTTGGGGACCATATAAGCAATCTTCTCTTCAAGGAGCTCATTTTTTCCTGACAATTGTGGATGATTATAGTCGATTTACATGGACATTTTTTGATGAAATATAAGTCCTTGACGGGCACTCTAATCAAGCAGTTTCTAGCTTTTGTTCACAATCATTTCAAAGCCTCTGTTCAAACCATTAGGAATGATAATGGTACTGAATTTTGTAATAAAGATTGTCAAGCTTTGTTATCTGGTTTGGGGATCATACATCAGAGATCAACACCTTATACTCTTTAGCAAAATGGTGTGGTTGAAAGAAAGCATCGCCATTTGTTACAAGTTACAAGAGCTCTCATTTTTCAATCTGGTTTGTCCAAAAAGTTTTGGGGTGATGCAGTTCTTACTGCTACTTATCTCATTAATCGACTGCCTTCTTAGTTGCTGCAATGGAAATCTCCTTACCATCTCTTATTTGGAAGGTTACCAAATTATCTCTCCTTAAAGACATTTGGATGTTTATGCTTTGCTACTAATGTTTCACCAAGTAAAACCAAGTTAGATACACGAGCAATTAAATGTATCTTTCTTGGTTATTCTCTTGGACAAAAAGCTTACAGATTATACAATATAGCAACACATACCTGTTTTGTTTCAAGGGATGTGATTTTCTTTGAAAATCAGTTTCCATTTCATAGTGTTTCTTCAAGTTCAGAGTGTCCATTACCTATTCCTTGTAATGACTCATCTGATTCCTTGAGAGATGTTCCTGCTACTATTGTTGTACCTTATTCAAGTAATGTACTTACTTCTGCTGCTATGCCTCATTCTAGGGAGTTCCCTGTTGAAGTTTTTCATCCTCACGAAGCACCTTCTGATGTTCATGTGCATGTCTCCTCTATGCCTGTTGAGGATACATTAGTGCCTCCTACTGATATTGTCCTGCCTCCTACTGCAGTTGTTCCTCGCAAGAGTCATCGTGCTGTTCACAAGCCTCTTTTGATGAATGATTTTATTTTGAACAATGTCCATACATCTGCTTTCACTCCTGCAGAGTCTACTCTTTCTGCTGGTACCCCTCCTACATTTCCCTTTGTTCATTCTTCTCACATTACTGCTGATTACAAGAGTTTTCTGGTTGCTGTTTCAAGCATTAAGGAGCCTACTTGTTATGCTCAAGCTCAACGTGATCCTGTTTGGATTGAAGCAATGAATAAGGAGTTACAAGCTTTGGAGGAAAATGGTACTTGGAGTCTCACTGATCTACCACCTAATAAAAAGGCTATTGGTTCTAAGTGGGTTTACAAGGTTAAACTTAATCCTGATGGATCATTGGATAGATGTAAAGCTCGATTGGTTGCAAAGTGTTTTCATCAAATTGAAGGTGTTGATTACACTGATTCTTTCTCTCCTGTTGCCAAAAATGTCACAGTTAGGATTGTTTTATCCTTGACAACTGCTCGAGATTGGCCTTTACATCAAGTGGATGTTAATAATGCCTTCTTACATGGTTCTCTTGATGAAGATGTTTATATGAAACCTCGAGATGGTTACAATTTGGCTTCTCCTACTCAAGTTTGCAAACTTCAGCGATCCTTATATGGTTTAAAGCAAGCCTCAAGACAATGGAACCATGAGTTTACTTCTAAACTTCAATTTTTTGGTTTCATTCAATCTGTCCATGATCCTTGTTTGTTTACTTACAACATTGATGGTCAGTTTTTGGTATTGTTAGTATATGTTGATGATGTTCTTATTACTGGTACATCTCTTGAGTTGATTAAAATGTCAAGGACTTCCTGCACAACTTGTTCACCATTAAAGATCTTGGCCAAGCACGCTACACTACAAAGAAACAGCAAATCAGAAACGGGATTTTCCGTCTCTGATTTGCAAAAATTCCGTCTCTAATTACAATCAGAAACGGAACAGAGACGGAATGAGTTCCGTTTTTGAAAACGTCGTCGCTGATTCGATCAGAAACGGAAAATGGATTCCGTTTCTGATTAGAGACGGAGTAGAGACGGAAAAAATCCGTTTCTGATTAGAGACGGATTTAGAGACGGAAATTAGAAACGGAACAGAGACGCAACAGAAATGGAATTTATTTCGAAATGGTACATTTATAATTGCATTCCGTCTCTGATTCCGTTGCTGATTAGCAACTGAATCAGAGACGGAATTAATAAATTTATGAATTTCGTCTCTGATTCCGTTGCTAATCAGCAACGGAATCAGAGATGGAATCAGAGACGGAATGCAAATGTTCCGTCTCTGATTCCGTCTCTGATTAGAAACGGATTCAGAGACGGATTTTTCCGTGTCTGATTCCGTCTCTGTATCCGTTTCTGATTAGCGACGGAATCAGAGACGGAATTCTTATTTCCGTCTCTGATCCGTTTGTGATTCATACATATATTTCTGGAAAAATTAGAGACGGAATAGCAACGGAATATTTGAATTCCGTTGCTAATCCGTCTCTAATTTTCTGTTTTGTTTAATTATGACACATAAACATAATCCAATTGTTTCTCCAACCTAAAAATTCAAATTCCAACCATATGACCTACTCCATCGCCTGCACCCCCTCCGACAACTCCTTGGGGGTGCTAACATCCCACAAAAAGCCAAATTGCACATTCATACATCGACAATATATATCAACAAATATTCAAAAGAGAAAGAAAAAATGTGAAACTCAAAATTAGCCAAAAAATTTATATATCCACGAAAAATTGTCATGTATTACAAAAGCTCCAAATTTGGAAGTATACACAAAAACCACCAATCCTATTGTTCAAGAACCAAAAAAAAAGAACACTTACAATCCTATAAATATGCACATAAAGAATTAAGTTTAATAACCAAGAACAAAATCCATCTAATGTTCAACACATCCAATCACCAACACTCCAACATGACTGGTCAAAATAAGAATAGCAAAAATGACTTCATATAATAACTATAACGCAGCTTTGAAGCATTTCTGATTCTCCATCTGAGGACAACAACCAGTGATTATGCACCTGAAAGAAGTAGGCAAAAGAGAGATTATTGAACTAAGGATGTACATTGGAAGCGAATGAGAAAAATGGTGGATTTGAAGAAACATAGAAAGTAATAATAATCATACATAAAAAGTAGGCTTCGAACCTATTTTTTAATTTCTTTACGATTGAGTTTGCTTTGGTCTTTTGTCAATTCAACACATATGTAGGTAGAGAGGAGTACTAGAGCTAATAAGGAACATGAAAGAAAATTAACTCATATTAAACATTAAATACAACACCATAGTCAATACATGAAGTTCCTTAAGGAGACCCAATTTTCATTCAATTCAAAAGAAGACAACAACGACAACAAGTCGTAATAAAACACTGAAACAAAGTAGAAAAAACACACACATTGTTGACTTTGATTTAGTTCTTTGAAAATTAAGATGAAAGCATTAACAACATTATGTGGATTGTAATAGGTGCAATGAGAATAACATGGAGCTTTTAGCATTAAAATAAGAAGAATTGAACTTTTAAGTTGAGTTGGATTATTTATCAAGCATTGTAAGGCATGCATTTCAACATGTATATGATAATGGTGAAGTGCAAGAATGCTAAAAGGAAAAAACTGAAAGTTAAGCACAAACCTTTATCAAAGCAACATTCACATCCATCAAATTTGATCCTAAACTCATCATCTCATCCACCAACACTGTCGTGTGCTCCAAGACTGAACCAGCCATGTGTTCCTACTCAAAAAAAAAAAAAACAGCTTAGGTCCTCTCCTGCAGTGAAGAAAAAAAAAAGCCATACAAATAGAATACGGGCCAGCTTTAAAAAAAAAGTAGGAGCAACAAGCAAAACTGATTTAGGACTGAAGTTTTGTTGTTGTTGTGAGTTTGGGGTGTCACTGTAGCTATTTTTCTACGCATATGAGATATCGAACAATGTATGTATAAGATGGACCTTTTTTAAGTTGAGTTGGATTATTTATCAAGCTTTGTAAGGCATGCATTTCAACATGTATATGATAATGGTGAAGTGCAAGAATGCTAAAAGGAAAAAACTGAAAGTTAAGCACGAACCTTTATCAAAGCAACATTCACATCCATCAAATTTGATCCTAAACTCATCATCTCATCCACCAACACTGTTGTGTGCTCCAAGACTGAACCAGCCATGTGTTCCTACTCAAAAAAAAAAAAACAACCAGCTGAGGTCCTCTCCTGCAGTGAAGAAAAAAAAAACCATACACTGCTGAATAAGAAAGCTTAAAAAAAAAGTAGGAGCAGCAAGCACATCTGATTTAGGACTGAAGTTTTGTTGTTGTTGTGAGTTTGGGGTGTCACTGTAGCTATTTTTCTATGCGTAGGAGATATCGAACAATGTATGTATAAGATGGACCTTTTTTAAGTTGAGTTGGATTATTTATCAAGCTTTGTAAGTCATGCATTTCAACATGTATATGATAATGGTGAAGTGCAAGAATGCTAAAAGGAAAAAACTGAAAGTTAAGCACAAACATTTATCAAAGCAACATTCACATCCATCAAATTTGATCCTAAACTCATCATCTCATCCACCAACACTGCCGTGTGCTCCAAGACTGAACCAGCCATGTGTTCCTACTTAAAAAAAAAAAAAAACAGCTGAGGTCCTCTCCTGCAGTGAAGAAAAAAAAAGCCATACAAATAGAATACGGGCCAGCTTCAAAAAAAAAAGTAGGAGCAGCAAGCAAAACTGATTTAGGACTGAAGTTTTGTTGTTGTTGTGAGTTTGGGGTGTCACTGTAGCTATTTTTCTACGCATAGGAGATAGCGAATAATGTATGTATAAGATGGACCTTTTTTAAGTTGAGTTGGATTATTTATCAAGCTTTGTAAGGCATGCATTTCAACATGTATATGATAATGGTGAAGTGCAAGAATGCTAAAAGGAAAAAACTGAAAGTTAAGCACAAACCTTTATCAAAGCAACATTCACATCCATCAAATTTGATCCTAAACTCATCATCTCATCCACCAACACTGTTGTGTGCTCCAAGACTGAACCAGCCATGTGTTCCTACTCAAAAAAAAAAAAAAAAACCAGTGAGGTCCTCTCTGCAAAGAAGAAAAAACCACTCACAAATAGATAGTATACGTACATTGAAATGTTGGGTCACTTCCTTGATCTGCTTGCAATTAAATAAAAAACATAGCGAACTCACTTTGATAAACACCCTCACAAGGTGCCCTCTATTTTCCCGGCCTCTCTATTTTCCCATCAATCTTGATAGGAAGTCATCATCTCATCCACCAACACTGCTTGTGTGCTCCATTAGATGAACCCAAATACCATGTGTTCCTACTCAAAAAAAAAAAAAAAAAAATGAGGTCCTCTCCTGCGCAGTGAAGAAAAAAAAAACCATACACTGCTGAATAAGAAAGCTTAAAAAAAAAGTAGGAGCAGCAAGGAAATGCAGTCAAAATTGAAAAGAGTTACTCATTGATTCCATTTGAAACAGAAGAGAGAGGATCAACTGCCCTTCATGCCGAATCCAAAGAAACATTTCACCAAAGAACACCAAAAGCTCACCAGATCACTTCCACCATCCTACCATTTCACCAAAGAACACCAAAAGCAAATAAGAGTGTTAAAATTAGTGCTTTAGCCTACATAGTTTCTATTTATGTTATTTATTTAATTATGATGTGTGCAGTCCAAGATTTAGAAACTTCCTATTTCTTTTTTAAATTGGGGAAGCTCATACTTCTTAGGTGTTTAGTTTAGTTCAGATGAACTTATTTAAGGTTTAATAAGTTTCTATTCTTAAGTGTTTTGTCTAGGAAAGTTATAAGATTTATGAGTTTATGTAATTTATGAGTTACTATTTTGGTTTAGTTTACTATTTATTACGTGCAACTATTTTTCATGAAATAAAGAGACCAAAATTACTTTTCAAGTTTTGTGTGCAACAGTGTTTAAGGAGAACGAAAACATTGTATTTTGGACTCCTTTGTTCATTCTCTCCTATGTGTAGAATACAAGTCAATTGTAATTTCTATCTTTCATTGGCTTTAAAACCAAGAATATTTACCAACTTCGAGTTTGACTTTGAGTTTCAAAATTATATTTTTGAACATATCCTTGAGATTTTATCACTCAACAACCTCAGTTTAAAGTTAATAGACTTTAATGAAAAAAAGTCGAGAATTTTGAAAACTTCTATGATTGTTTTGACGCAATTCAAGTTTCACAAAAACCAAGTTTTAAGAAATCTTTTTCCATAAGGGATTGTCTTACAAACCATTGCCTTAAACTAACTTGAAATGACTTCCAATGGACTTTGATTATTCAATAATACTTAAAAACAATAGGGAAAGTGTCTACAAACTTGTAACACCAAGTTTGGACATTTGTGCTAAGTTAAGTATCAATAGGGTATTTAATATGAGTAAAAGACGCCTCTCGGGTTTATTCCTTCGCATCAAGCCTTCGTATATAGTAACAATGAGCAATTTAGGACTATGTGGACTTAGTATAAACTTGTTTAGGACACATTAAAGTTGAGATTGGATCTATGCTATATAGAAAAGACATAGATTGGTCTTCGCATCACACGGGCCAGCTTCCTCAATCAAGAAATCCCCTATATCCACTTGGCTAGAAAAAAAAGCATTTAAGACTAAATGGAAATGTCCTAATTAGTACGCAAGTTCGAATCTCCCATGGCATTGCAATCATATTATATCATAACATATATTCTTAATCATAGAACCCCAAAGACTCTACTTACAATAATCTGAGTTTTAAAATAGGCATCTTTGTCAATGAGTTGAGTTTTTGAAGGAGATGTTCTTGAATGGGACTTAGCCCAATAACAAAACAATTAACAAAAAAACCAAACAAATTAAAACACACCCAGATGATTCAAAAAATCAACTTTCTAGAAACCTAATATAATTTAGCCGAGTAAGATGAGGTGCAGAAAAGGCCATTCAACTATCACTAATGAAAAACGAAACGAAGAAGAAGGCAGCATAAAGAAAAAAATGTAATACCTAATGTTGGTTTGAGTCAAAGATGAAAGGTCCATCTTAGCTTTCTCAGCAGTCCCCAGTGAGGCGCCGAAGAGCTTGATTGTCTTTCAAAAGATCAATGCCATCGTCTCTCTTGCTTGTCTCAGTGAGGTCCCAGCAAGGCAAACTCCAAACTCTCTGTTACAACATGAGATAGGTAGGTCAACAACTAACAAATAACAACATTTTGAAAACTGCAAAAAACGAAATAAGGAACTTCATCATCAGTACCCTCCACTACATCAGGCTTCAACAAACCACCATGAATTGCAGGTACATTCATTGTTCATGTATCCTCTGTATATCTTAGTTGCCTTGGAAGCCCAGTTCATGCATAAGTTATCATGGATTTTATTTTTTATACCTTTTCCTCCCCAAAAATGTTTTTTTAACCTCAGTTTAAGTAAAATATACTATAAGTACAGAATGTTTGCAGAATTAATCCATGGGAGAAGAAAACATTTTGTTGTTGTGTGCAAAATCTTATGCGTTGCGAGGTTCTCTCGAGTGCTATGATGAAGAAAGTGGTAGAATTGACAGGGAGCAACATCTTCATGCCATAGCAAATGAATTTGGGAAATCGTTAAAGGGTCGGTTTTCGGTCATCTGTGTTGAGAACATGTAGGCTCTTTTTCTTCTAGGGACATGCGATAATAGAAGAACAAGAGCTTAAATGTCCTCAACCCAGATGAACGAAAAATGAGCCTTTATCGATTTCCCAAATTCATTTGCTATTGCATGAAGATGTTGCTCCCAATCAATTCTACCACTTTCTTCATCATAGCACTCGAGATAACTCCGCACCGCCATAAGACTTGCACACAACAACCAGCATGTTTTCTTCTCCCATGGATTATGCAAACATTCTGTACTTATAGTATATTTTACTTAAAAAAAAAAAAATTTAGGGGAGGAAAAGGTCAAAAAATTAAAATCCACGATAAAATATGGAACATCAATCTAAATATGCACAAGAAGAAGTGTCAATCATAAAGTAATTCGAAGAATTGCTAAAGTTGTCTACATAGGCAAACGTTTAATCTAAGAATTTACACAAACAACAAGTGAAATACCTATGTATCACCAACCTGCTCATCTCTCGAGAGCCACGCTTACGTCTCACGCTCAACATTGTCCCTTTGTTGTGGTGGATCGACCGGATCTATTTGCGGCATTCTTTGGTCATGAGGTGGCGGTGGTGGTGGCGGTGGTGGTGGTTGTTGCTTGAGCTAGGCTCGCTTTGTCCATGTTCATCCCTAGATCTTTGCTTTGCATGAACTCCATAACCTTTCGTAATTGCTCCGCAACGACATTGAACTCTGCCCTCGGCACCACATCCGGCATCTCCGACGTGCTAGCACCAGGATCTCCGTATCTCCTCTTCTTTCTCCCTACGGACCCGAGTCCGTAGACACGTCCTTTGAAACACTCACCCGCCACATTGAGGTACACCACCTCATCATCCACTGATTGGTCCGGTGTAGCCTGGGTCAGCTCCTGACGTCTGCTCTGGAGCCTATCCTGCAGATATGAACATCAAACAAAATACATGATATGGGTTAAAGTAAACTTAATACTATTTTACATATAATTTCTATACTTACATAGAACCGCTCTGATCTAGTATCGATGAATGTCATCCTGTCGTGATTGACGGTGTGGAGATGCAAATACAAGTCATTCACAGTCGGTGGCGTCTCGGATGAATCAGTCTGCGTGCAGGACCAAGCATAGTGAACAAGTGTATAAATGTAAAAAATATCGAAGATGTTACAAAAAACTTACCAATCTTTCTTGGGTAGTCACAAAAGACACGGAACCACCACCGTGCTTCGAGGGTCAAGTCCTAGGGCCTTCGACCTCAGTGTTCCTATTCTCCGTCGCTTGCCTAGACCTGGCCTGGAAGTCCTCGCTCTCCCGATCTTGCGCAAGTATCTCCTCCATGCCTCATCTCGTAACAAAAACCGGCCGCACACGACTCTTTCTTTAACTTGTGCATCAACGCGGTGTACCTTGTGCTCTGCAAGCTTTGTCGTACGCCGCTCGCACGAGATCCTCGGGAATCGCGTCATCCCATCTAAAAAATACCTACAAATTGGCGATTGCTATTGTTACAAGACATTGAGAAAATAGTATATATCATAAGGCATTTAGTAGTCTTGTTTACCTTCCATTGGCGCCGGTATTGGTCTTTATGATGAGGCGATGCAGACTTCCAACAATACCCTTCAGGAATCATCCATCGTTTGAAAACTTTTGTCATCCTCCGTGCACAAAAATGCGAAGGATGCAACTCCCTGTGTTTCATGAACATGCATATCACCTTAACTACTTCTTCAATAATTGACGTCCATATTTAAAACGACATATAAGAGTCAAACACAAACTTACGTATCATTGGCAATCAGTCTGATAGGGATCCCCTGCACGCGAGGGGGCTCCATCCCTGTCCTCTGAGGTGGCCGCAGAGGGCCTGTCACCTCCAACCCTGCTCTTACGTCTTCTTGTGGGGAGGCTGCCGATGACGCTGTGGCTGGGGGTGCAGGCCTCGTGGGTAAAGGAATCCTTGATATCGGAGATGGTGAGAGGAAGTGTATATTCGGTATAGTCCTTGAGGACGACGACGATGGTACAGACGACGCCGACGGTATGGAAGGGGAAGGTGACGCTGCGGCTGTCTCGTGCTCGAGAGACCGAGAAGTCAGAATCGATAATGCAGGTATCGACCCACGACCTCGACCGCCACGACCTCTATGGACCCCTCGTGTGGCCTGACCATGAGGCCCAATCGGTATATCGCCGCCAGAGGTCGGTGCTGCACCTCTTCCGCCTGGTCGATGTCCTCCTAATGGGAATCCTCGACGTGGGGGATGACCACCTCCCGCCATGAAACCTAACAAAATAGCAATAAAACATCAGAGAATGAGGGCATAAAAAAATTAGAAATTAAGTCTAAATGATTGGACTTAATAACACATGATCCATGCTAATAAAAATAAACTACATTATTGGACGTTGAGATATCATATACATACATTATTCGCTATCATCCATTTCAAATTCACTCTCATGAGTAGAAGGTGAGGATTCTTCTTCTGAATCATCTCCACTAGAAACTTCTTCACTTGGACCCGCTTCAACAATGAATCGAGTCCCAGTCGGATCATCCAGATTGTTGATATCGGCGATTGCATCATTGACTACGCACGTGGTGGGCATCCCATCTTGGAAAGAAATCTCTACCGAGCCCTGGTCATTATCGTCTTTGCTAGTTTCCTCGTCAGCGAATTTTGGCTGACAGCAACAAACTGCTAGCCATTCTTGTCGGTCGTTCCTCATAGAAGGGTACGAAAGGTAGTAGACTTGAGTGGCTTGCATTGCTAGTACAAATGGCTCGTAGTTGTTATATCGTCGACTTCGATGAACCTCTACCAATTGAAGTGTTGGGTGAGTCCTCACACCATGATTCGGTGTAGGGTCATACCATTCACACTTAAACAAGACCACACGCTTGAGGCCGGTATACTCAATCTCCACAACCTCTTGCAGTACTCCATAATAGTTATGGGAAACATCAGCGTAGTTTGAACCCTTCACCAAAACACCGCTGCTCTGCGTCGATCTATTAGCGTCATATGTTGCGGAGTGGAACTTATACCCATTAACGAGGTAACCGGGGTAGACAGTACATGATCGACTAGGACCAACAGAAAGATCAACGAGCGTCTCGTCAACTATAGAATTCCGAGCCTATTCAAAAAAATTAGTAATGCAATATGACACATTACTTATGGAAGAAATTTATGAATCTATAACGTACAAAAGTAATGACCTTACATATGTTTGAAACCAAATGGGGAAGTTGTGCTCTAGACTACTATCAACTTCCGACTCCCCCATTGCTTGAGTGATTTCATCCACGAATATCCTAGAAGAAACGAACATGTAAGTAGGTTGTCTTACTAAAAAATGAACAATGAATGTAATGCATTATTGAATGAAAGTGACGGCCATACTAAACGTAAGGAGCGATCTCTGGACAATTGAGCGGTATGTACGAATGAGCGGCATTATACTCCTGCTCTGTTAAGTACCGCTCCTTCGACTTGCCCATGGGTCGACCATGATAAGTGAAAATTGAGAAATTGTCGACGAAGTTCGGTGTGGGCCCGAGACCGCCATCGTCGTTACGTGGCACTTTGTCATGCAACGAAGAGACGTGATCTTCGAAGTAGTAAGAACAAAAGGATGTGACCTCTTCGACCAAATAAGCATTACTCATGGAGCCCTCAACCTTCGCTTTGTTTCGCACATTGTTCTTCAAATGTTTAAGGTACATGTATGAATGTTATAGGAAATGTTGATATAAAACCGATTGAATGGGAAAATAATTCCAAGGGGTCAAGATAGTACCTCTCAAATGGATACATCCATCGAAATTGAACGGGACCGGCCAGACAGGCCTCGTAGGCCAAGTAGATTGGTAGGTGTTCCATAGAGTCAAATAAGCTTGGAGGGAATATTTTTTCCAACTTGCAAATGATTTTTGGTATTTCAGACTCTAAGACCTCCATATCTTGGATACCGACACATTTCGCAGTTAGGGATCGGAAGAAAAGGCTTAATTCGCTAATTGCAACCCAAACCGGGTTTTGGAGGAGTTCTTTGAATGCAATTGGTATCAACCGTTGCATGAATATATGACAATCATGGCTCTTCATGCCGAACATTCGCAGTTTCTTTGGATCTACACATCGACCAAGATTCGATGCGTAACCATCAGGAAAACGCAATTTTTCAACCCACTCGCACAATTTATGTTTTTTTGATGTATCAAGAGCATAGCACCCAAGGACGTAAGTATTTGTCGCCGAATCAATGTGTAGAGAAGGTCGGTGACAATATTCACGAATATCTTGCCTCGATTTTGCATTGTCCTTACTCTTGCCTGGTACACACATAATAGTGTTGAATATGTTGTCAAAAACATTTTTCTCAATGTGCATGACATCTAAGTTATGGCGGATCAAGTTTGTTTTCCAATACGGCAAGTCCCATAATATGTTTTTCTTCCTCCATCCCAAATTCTTAGCTATCCGCCCATTCACATATTCAACTCCGATTTCAGTCACCTTCATCAAGCCAAACGATTCAATTTCTGCCAAAATTTCTTCACCAGAACGCAAAGCGGGCGGATCATCATTTATGACCATTTTGCCTCTAATGAAATTTTTTTTGTCTTTCCTTAATGGTGATGACTTCGCCAAGAAACGATGATGACAATCGAACCACGATGTCTTACCACCATTTCGCAATTGAAATGCATTTGTGTCCTCCATACAATATGGACAAGCGTACTTACCGTGTGTGCTCCAACTGGACAACATGCTATATGCAGGGAAATCACTAACAGTCCATAAAAGGGCAACATGCATGAGAAAATTTGTCTTGGTGGAGACGTCGTATGTAATCACCCCATTGTTCCATAAATCTTGCAACTCTTTCACAAGCGGCTGATGGAACACGTCGATTTTCTGCTTTGGGCTGGTCGGTCCGGGAACGATAACCGTTAAGAACATAAACTCAGATTTCATGCACATCGACGGTGGAAGGTTGTAAGGAGTCAAAATAATGGGCCACGAAGAGTACGATTTCCCGGAAACCCCAAATACTTGAAAACCATCGGTGCACAATCCTAAACGACCATTCCGGACATCGGCGTCGAAGTCTCTATTGACGTCATTAAAATGTCTCCAAGTAATCGAATCAGAACAGTGTTGCATAACATCTTCTGGCGATGAATGATCTCCATGCCATCGCATATGTTTTGCGGTTGACTCAGACGCATACAATCGTTGCAACCGAGGGCCCAAAGGGAAGTAGTACATTTTTTTGCAAGGACGGTTTTTTGTGTTCCGACCACGACCTCGTCGATGTGCAATGTATCGTGATTTCCCATAAAATTTACATGACGTCAACTCAGAGTCCACTCCCCAATAAATCATACATTGGTCCTCACAACAATCTATTTTCTCAACAGGTAGACCTAGACCTCGCATTAGTCTTTTAGCGGCATAAAAATTTTCAACCAATGAGTTGTTATTTGGCAAACAATCCTTCATGAGTTTAATGATTTCATTATACCCTCGTTCAGATATATGATGTTCAGACTTGATCGCAAGTAATCTTGCCATTGCGGACAACGTTGTCATGGTTTCGCAACCAGGCCACAATTGTTCCCTACTTGCATCAATCATGTCATATAGTTGGCGTGCTTGGGGGTTTGGTGATTCTTCCACGTCATTCCAATTGAAACTTGGACCCGCCACGTTGTGTAGCATCTCGCGGTAAGGTGTCGGATCGTATCCTCCCACATCAAGCATCATCAATATGGCTATCCATTTCGTAAAAGTTTTGCGGGCCTTCATCTCCGTTCTCACCATGTTCGTACCAACTGTGATATCCCGGGACAAATCCATACCTACATATGTGGTACTCAACCGTTTCGACGTCCGAGTGCAGTGTACAAGTCGACATTTCTTAAAATTGCACATACATCTAATCTTCCTTTCACTTTGGTATGTAGGACAATGTTGTTTTGCAAATGATATGAATTCTTTAACCTTCGCCGCGAATTCAATTCGAACGTAACCGTTCTTGCAGAGTGGTTGTACATCCAGTCTCTACTTGTAGACGACATTCCTATTCGAACGTAACCGTTGTCGAGCCGGTTGTCTATTCAAATAATAATATATTAATGATTAAGATGATAGGAAATCTCACTAATTGGAGAATAGTGTAAATCGGAATAGCGATCAAGACCATCTAGAAGAAATTGATAGCTAAGTGAAAGAACGAGGTTCTTGTTGAACTCATGAATAGAGAATAAATTGACAAAGTTAGGAAGTCATTAATTTTCTAACTAGTCAGCGTTACACGATGTCTCGGGTTTCATTTATGATCGTATTGTAATGTAATGTCTCTTTTCATATGATGATAGATGTAATTAGATCACTCTAGTCATGGAATGACTTATATAATTATAGGTTTTATTAATAAATGCTAGAATGGTGATAGATCAAATTTACTTTAATATCTAATGTTGTCCTTAATTATTATCTTGCTAACTATTAATGTTTGAATGCAATTCAAGGCACGAAATGCAAAGTACAACAACATTTATTCGATATTCCTCTAACTGGATTATTTACCTCATCATAAATATGTAAGATGCCTGGATTAGAAAGTAATTGTTTTAACTTTTCATTGAACTAAGGATAGGGAGTTGAAAATTCAAAGTGTTTTTTATCTATACCAACTATGCTCATTGGAAAGTAAGGATGAAGTTCTACATTAGGGTGAAAATTAGACTTTTGTGGGAGTCAATTGAGAATAGGTACAGTCCACCGAACAGGGCCATGTGAGAATACATCATTGAGGAGACCAAGATTGAGCTCTCCAATGATCAAGCCATGAATAATTTTTTTCCTCGCTTTATGAGAACAAATTTAACAGAGTTAGGGCTTGTCAAACAACTAAGGAAGTGAAGGAGAAGCTTAGGGTACATTATAAAGGTATACATTAAGTGAAGAAAAAGTTGATAATCGAGGGCACTATGAGACTTTCGAGTTGGCTCAGATGAAGACATAGCCACAACCATCACTTCGTTCACTAAGCTCTTGAATGAGATCAAGAATCATGCAAAGAACTATGATCAAAGTAATACCTAGTATATTCGAATTAGATTTTCATATTTCGATCATTGCACCTATTATCAATTTTTTGGCATTTCGAATAGCATAACCAAACATAATAAAATAGCAACGAATAAAAAACACCCCATTCATGATAAATTTGAACAAAAATACGAACGAAAATTCTTGATTTCATTAGACTGAAAGGAAGTGGAAACTTGTTCTTTTTATAAATGTTAGTTGAACACCTACATAACACATCAAGAGAGACACCGAACATATAACAAAGACATCAATATATCGCTTATGATAGCCGAATATTTATACACATCAAGATATCATACAATAGCAAGGGAGACATACTGGTAAAGTTACAACCAAATCAAATTTATTTAAATTATACATTTAAATAGGTAAACCAACATCAATATATGATAAAATAGCAATGAACACCTACATAACATGTCACTACCAATTCACCAAAAATAATGGTTCGAGAGGAAAGAGGGAGAACTCACCAATCAAGCACAGCGAGGCGCGGAATGAATGAGAGCACATTACCACCGAACAGAGATCGAAGAGGGGACTGAATGAGAGCACGAAGTGAGACACGAGAGGAGCAGAGGCGCGGACGAAATGGTGCAAGACAACCGAACACGACCGAGCGAGGCAACGCGCTACCGGGGAGCAATGTAGTGCGAGGACGACTTGTTGGGGGTTGGGGATTTGGGGGCGGTGGACGGAGAGAGACGGAGAGACCGAGAGAGAGAGAGTTGAGAGCAACGGACAGAGACGCCGATTTGTTGGGGGTTGGAGATTTGGGGGCCGGTGGACCGGAGAGACGGCGCGACCGAGAGAGAGAGACGAGAGTATAAGGAGAGACGACGAAGACGATGAGATCGAATCGCGCGATTCCGTTGCTTGGTTAGGGCTTTCGGTGGTGGGGAGGACGAGACGAGACGAGACGAGGGGGGGTTTTGGAGGGGGTAAAGAGAAATCTCGAGATTTGTTGTCACAAATCTCGAGATTTGATGAACGGGTATAACAAAATAAAGTTTTGGCGGGAATGGTGGCGCCATTTTTCAGAGACGAAATTTAATTCCGTCTCTAATTCTCGTCTCTGATCCGTCTCAAATCCGTCTCTGAATGTTTCCGTCTCAATTCCGTCGCTAACTTTTTAATTTAGAAACGGAAATTATTCCGTTTCTAATTCCGTTTCTGATTTAGAAACGGAACTTATTTCCGTTTCTAATTTCGTTTCTGATTTGCTGTTTTTTTGTAGTGCTATTTTTGGGCTTAGAGTTGGTTCGATCTTCATCAGGACTCTATGTTCATCAACGCAAGTATGTTCTTGATTTACTTACTGATGTTGGTCTTACCATGGCTAAACCAGCAGCTACTCCTCTTCCTCGTGACTGTAAATTTGATGATGTTGATTCACCTTTGTTACTTGAAGCTGATCAGTATAGGAGACTAATTGGTCGTCTTCTTTACTTGGGTTTCACTCGTCCTGACATTACTTATGCCACACAGCAGTTGAGTCAATTTGTTCAAGCTCTTACTGAACAGCATTGGTCTGGTGCTCTTCATGTTTTGAGGTATCTTAAGGGTTTTGGATCTTCCAATTGTTGCCTACTGTGATTCTGATCGGGATGCTTGTCCTCTTTCACGAAATCTCTTACTGGTTATTGTGTATTCATGGGCTCATCTTTAATCTCATGGAAAACTAAAAAACAAGCTACTGTTTCTAAATCCTCTGCTGAGGCTGAGTATAGGAGTATGTCTTCCACAGTTTGTGAATTGTTATGGATTTCTCATATCCTTAAGGACTTAAGTATTCCTACTCCTCTTCCTATACCTCTTTGGTGTGATAATCAATTATAAATGTTTTGAAAGACTACATGATCGAGTAGCTGATGAATGTAAAATGGCGTAAGAGGACATATTATCTAAATAAATTAATAAGTACAAGCACATAACTTTTTCTATTAACATTTAACATTTGTGAAATTTACTCACTATAAAAAAATGAATCAAATAGCGACAGAAAATAGTCTATCGCTAATGAGCGATGAATTTGGGACGAGAGCTCTCGTTGACCCGTTGACTAAATTAGTGATGGGGTTAGGGACCCGTCGCCTAATTATTAGGCGGAAAAATTTACACCTAATAATTTCCCTGCCCACATGGCAGTGGGCCTACACCCTCTCTCTTTTTCACCCACCAACAAATCCTAATCTTTCCCACTTATAAACTCCCCTCTCCTCCTCTTTCTCATCTCTGCGCCTCTCCACCCATCTCTCTCCTCTTTCCCCCACCTCCTTCCTTCTCTCGCCTCTCCCTTTCTCCACCACCTCTCTCGCCTCTTTCCCTTTCTTTAGCCACCTCTCTTGTCTCATTCTCTCGCCTCTCCCTCTTTCCAGCCACCTCTTTTCTCTCCTTATGTCGCCTTTCCCTCTCTCCAGCCGCCTCCTCTCTCGCCCCCTCTCGACCCTCTCTCATCAAATCTCTTTGCCGGTGCGCCCTTGCTCTCCCTCGCTAGAGCACCTTCACTGTCGCATCGCTCACTACCGTTGCCAATGTCGCTGCCATCACCACTGCAAGATCTCCTCATCGATCGACACCATTATCACTGTTTCCATTTAAAAAAAATAATAATATTTTTTAAACAAAACTTGCACATAAAGGTAAAAAAAAGTAATAAAAATGCAAAATGATGTTTTTATTTGAAACGCTACTTGTACTAGCATTTCATCTAGCTGATTTATAAAATCATCTGCTAACCAAACATAACTTATTTTATAAAATAGCTTATAATCTAACTTATATATAAGCTTGTTTATAAGCTTGTTTGTGTATGCCAAACAAAGCCTAAGTATGTCATGATCAATTATCTCATGAATATTCATTGGAGCTCTATAATTTGGACAAACTCATATCGAATAAAGATCGAGTCCAATTATGACCACGTAATGAAGAACTTGTATTAATTTGTAGATATTCTTCAACTAGTCGACATTCTGAGCTTTGCGCACAGGAAAGACTAAGTTTTAATAGTAGCTAAAATATACTTGCATTAATATATATACTCTAGTGAAAATAAGTTTTGTTATACAAAGAAAAGAAAAAAATAACTTAGAATAAAGATTTATTCATCGATGATGCAGTAATTGGAACTACAATATAACTTGTGGAAACTTAATTTATAAGATGGGCCTTACTTATCATTTAACAAATAAAAAAGAAAAAAACATTATAATTAATCCAAAAAACTCTTGTGAAAATAAATGATAATATAAAACTTAAAATTAAAATTGTCATCCCGAGCTTCGCGCAATAAATTAAATTATAATATATATATATATATATATATATAATTAACGAAAACAAATTCGATAAGGAAAAGAAAAGTGAAAAAAAGGAAATTATATGAATTTTTTTGGCCTATACCCAAATTATGTTTTTTTTTTGTAAACAAAAAATATAATTTCATCAATATCAAATAAAGCACACAACATAATAATATTGGAGGAGATAATATATAACTGACGTGATGGATAAACTATATTGAAGACTTTCATATTCATAAGTGCAATTGGCAACCTCATTAAATATCCTACAAACATGAATTAAATTAAAACTACAAAGTAGACATTAAAAAAATAGTTGCATTCCATCAAAATTATCGCAAACTCATAAAAAGTTTAATGCATTCTTCATACCTTAAATCGAGATATTTGCATTCCTTCAAAATTGTTGCAAACTCGTAAAAGTTTGAAAAAATTTAAAGATGCATTCAACATATCTTGAACCACCATTATGAGTTTGGTTCACCAATACATTGTTCTCTCACCTCAAAACCAATTACCATGAAAGTGATTTATATAAACTTTGTAATTCAAAACATTTAAAGTAGGGTTTAATATAAATTAAAATAATGAATAAGAAATTGATTTAGGTAGTTACATATATGTATGAAAGACCAAAAGACACCAAATATAATGCATGTATAAGGGGATCAAGCTAATAGATTAATTTGTCTTGAAGGTGTAATTAATTATTAGTGCATGAAACGTAAATTTAGTGGGTTCATTGGTCTTTAACATCATTAGTGAAATGGCATATTTAATATAAAAGCACAATCATATGAATATATATGGTATAAGAGTAAAAAATTGCACGACAAATTAATAAACAACATTAAGATCAATTAACAGCATTAAGATCAATTACAATACTTCCATTTGGTCCATTAAAAATTAAATAGAATAAATATCAGGAAAAGAAGATCATAAGCAACATGCATGCCATAACCTTCTCAACTTAAATGCATACATTACAATAGTACCAACTTATTTAATTTCTAACATTCTCTCCCTCTAAAAAAATGCCACGTGTCACATACCATTTATATAGGTTGTAGAAACATACATCTTGGGTATGACACATGGTGCGTTGAAAAATCTCCAAAACGCCATGTGTCACATATATACCATATATATATATAGCTTGACAAAATTGACAACTTGGGCATGTCACGTGGCGATACGAGAAGACTCGAAAATGTCACGTGGCACATAAAATATATATGGTATGTGCCATACAATAAGCTTACATTTTGAGTATGCTAAATGGTGTGTCAAAAAAGATCTAAAACGCCAAGCGTAACATACCATATGTAGCTTGATGAAGCCTACATTATTGGGGCATGTCATGTGGCCTTATGAGAAGGCTCGAAACTGCCACGTAGCACATTCAAGATGTAGACTTATTATATATATAGATATAGATGTGCATGAATAACATAATTGTGAGGTGGATAATTAACACAACATTTGACGTGCAGGGCAAAGATTTGTGATAACATAGTAGTAGTATATATATAAGGCGGAGGAGAGAGAAAATTAAGAATTAAGCTACCTTATCTCACCATTTCAATTTTCTATTTTTGCAGTTTTGTTATTTATTCTTGCTATTTTTTATTTCTATTATATCATACGATCGACATGCCAAACCCCACAACTACAACAACGCTTCTACATTCGTGAAATTTATAGGAGAATAGAACTTGCAGTACACTCCATTCCATGTATCTGCCCATAGTTTTGAATTTAACATACTCATTCTATATTCATCTATTCGTTGATAAGATAACACTTATTAATTATTAATAGATGTACACATAACACGAAGCATCGACCTTTTTTATAATTAAAACAAAGATTAAGTAAGATCTCTTTGGGTTTTTTTTAAACACATTAATTAAGCCAAGACGCATGGAAAGGCTATAGTACACACACTAAACCTTAAGTTCACAGCCTCACAAACGCGTA
The DNA here is from genome assembly GCA_039657365.1 of Stephania yunnanensis. Taxonomy (NCBI): domain Eukaryota; kingdom Viridiplantae; phylum Streptophyta; class Magnoliopsida; order Ranunculales; family Menispermaceae; genus Stephania; species Stephania yunnanensis. The sequence continues at coordinate 42,903,759 of CM077586.1, read as the reverse complement.
TGCTTAACTTTATCTTAATTAGCTATATGTTAGTCGATCAATAAACTCATTCTATCATAAAAGAAAATTATACTTCCATTTAGCGCTTTTGTTTTTTAAAATTATGGGTATCCACACCCTTTGGATGCGACTATTTTATAATGTCAAGTTAGTCCCACCAAACATATTGACTAAGATAAATTACCAATAAATTTTTATTACAATGCTCTTCACTATTAAAAAATTAACATATTTATAAAGGTGTAAAATAATTTATGAAACTTTTCATGGTATGCTTTCAATAACACAGATGCTAAGAGAAAAGACAAGTTTTATGAAAGGAAAATGGTCACGTGCTTGAGTTCCACATTATTATTTCTTAGTCCTTAGTTTTACTCCTCCTGCTTGGTCAATCAACATTTCGAATTTCCAATAAATTGTTTTTCAATGTGGTCCATTACATGGCCTGTAACATAGAGACACGAGTAAAATGTGGGGTCGACCCGCGGTATTGCTTGTCCATCGGCAGTCCACTCAACTCGGTCATCAAACGCCGATTGATTAATATTGACTTGGTCGAGAGACTCAAAGTTTCAAACCATCACAACACATATGATTATATATATATATATTAGTTTCCAAACGTGATTTGCACGACCGAACTCGAACCCGAACCCGCTCTGCGCTCACGGAAATTAATTCAATCATGTACAATAATATATTTATATTATTCATAAAATATTTTTAAAATTTTTAAAAGTACATACAAAAAATAAGTTCTAATATGAAGAGACAATCTCTGCGTCGGTTTCCAGCTTAGGCGCAGGGGAGAGGCGACTTTACGGGGGTAGGGGACGTAGGGGTCACGGGATTACTAGTAATCCCGTGACCCCGGATGATCCCCGTCCCTATATAAGGAGGGGATCATCTCGTTCGGGAGTGATCGCAGACGGAGGAGCTGAACGAGGACGCGGGAGAGAAGCGAGAGGACGCATGAACGAGCGGAGAGCGGGGAGTGGACGCGAGCCGAAGAGCGGAGAATCGGACTGAGGCGTAAGAAGGGCGGGGAGGAGGAGGTCCGCGCGAGAGGTGAGGCGAGAAGAGCGGGGAGGTCCGCGGAGCGCCGGCGGCGGTGCACCGATCGTGTCATCGGAGGAGAAGGAGGAGGTCCAGTGAAGTGAAGGAGGAGGAGGTATGACTTAAGTGGAAACCATGAGATTTTGTAGTTAAAGTATGTGTTTTTAGTTTGTTTAGTTGAGGTTTGTGTAGTTTGGTTTAAGTTTGTTTAATAAGTTTAGTTAGTTTAGGTTTAGTTTGTTAGTTAATTAAGTTTGATTAAGTTACTTTGATTTAGTTAGTATAAGTTTGTGGAAGTGAGTTTTTGTTGTTATGTTTGGTTTAATTAAATTACGTTTGTTTAAGTTGAGGTAGTTTGTTTGTTAAGTTTGTTATAAGTTTGGTTAAGTAAGTAAATGTAAATTATTTGTTATAAGTTCATTTAAGTTTGTTAATAAGTTAATTAGGTATGTTTAACTTAATTTCGTATGTTTAAGTTAGGTTAGTCATTCATGAAGTTTGTTTAAGTTAGTTTAGGTAGCTTGGTTTTGTCTAGTTAGTTTGTTAAGTTTGTTAAGTTTGTTATAAGTTTGGTTAAGTGAGTAAACGGATTTTACTTGTTATAAGTTCATTTTAAGGTTGTTAATAAGTTAATTACATGTGTTTAACTTAATGTCCTATGTTTAAGTTTGGTAAGTCATTTATGAAGTTTGTTTAAGTTAGTTTAACTTAATTTCCTATGTTTAACTTTGTACCATCGCCTACTTGCCACCTACAACCCTCATACAACCCTCATTGGGCAATGGATTTGAATAGAACTTTTACCCCCACCCCCGTTCGAGAATGAGCAAAACCTGCTAGGACGATATCCTTTTCCACAACCTATCTTTTAAGAATTCGAAGATGTCACACTTAGCCATCTCAATAAACAATGTTGAGATTTTTCACAACCTATCTTTTAAGAATTTGAAGATGTCCACAACCGATCATCGTTTAAGATTGTTAATAACTTAATTACGTATGTTAAAATTTATTTCCTATGTTTGTTTAAGTTACTTAAGGTAGTGTGTTTTTGTGTACTTACTTAATCAAGTTTGTATAAGTAAGTTTGTTTAAGATTGTCCAAGGAGAGTTTTAGTGAGTAAATGTAATTTACTTGTTATAAGTTAATTTAAGATTGTTAAGTTAGTAATCACGTATGTTAAACTTAAGTTGCTATGTTTATTTAAACTTAATTTGTTTTTCTAACCTTCTATATAGTTGTACTTTTGCAATGGATCCAGTCCTTGGATCCATCATCTGTTGCAACTCCAATCTACTCACATGGATCGACGCGAACCTGGAGAGGCGAGGTAAGGCCATTTTACATGAATGCGTCATTTTTACCACAATATTGTATCAAATACATACTTTAATACATTATTGTTTCGTAGGTTTACGAAACAATGCGCGTACGTCGAAGACGTGGGGTCGTTGATCGAACGATGCGGTTTCATTCGAGGATGATCCCATATCTCGTTCCGAGTGGGTTCTATGGGATATCCCGGGTAGCATTTTTCGGCCTTGATTGGGCTCTAATTACTGCGTTTGTAGAGAGATGGCGCCCTGAGACGCATACTTTTCATATGCATTGTGGGAGTGCACGATTACACTCCAAGACGTGCGAGTGCGATTGGATTACCTATTGAAGGTATGCACCGTGGCGGAACGAGTGACGCAGACTATGCTTGACGTCTACGAGAGGCTACTTGGGCGAACTCCGGGTGGAGATGACATCGTAGGTTGTAAACTTAAGGTCGATTGGCTTGAGCGTAACGTTCCAGCAATAGATGATGAAAGCGATGAGGAGTCGGTCCAACGTTACGTTCGATCGTACATACTACAACTCATCGGTGGTTGTCTTTTCGCCCACAAGTCAAATCGTTTCGTACATTTGATGTTCCTACTTTCTTGGAGGATTTCCAAGTAGCAGGCCAATATAGTTGGGGAGTGCATGTTTGGCTTATTGGTACGGGGAGTTGTGTCGCGGATCTCGCGCGCGGGGGCACATGAGGTTGCTTTGCGCCTCCATTCTTGTACAAGCGTGGGCATGGGACAGATTTCCATTCATAGCACCGCGACGTCTGCGTACAGCTAGAGCTCAACAACGAACGGTGGATGGCCAAAATATGCTTATGGACGTTCCACTCGGACATAGGTATTTTCGTTGTGATTTCTCATCACTTTGTAAATAATTCTTGTCCATGTTCATTTATCATAACTTATTGTTTCCTACACAGATGGCTCGATGCATTTTCGGTTTCACATAATGCGACGCACGTCGTATCGGCATACCGTGATGCACTCGACTCTCGAGGCATGAGGATGATGTGGTGTGGCAACCATATAATGAACTCATGGCGTCTCTTCCCGAGTACTGTACAAATGGTCAAGGCAGTTGGCTCTCGACGTGTCCCCTAATTTGTTTCCACATTGTGGAGTGGCATCGACCTGAAAGGGTTATGAGACAATTCGGCATGGTACAAGTAGTGCCACCTAATTGTGCCTACGACGCCCAACTGCACCGCATCGAATTGCGTGGACATCATCATGAAAATTGGGTGACTTTCCACGCAAGCTACATAAACATGTGGGAAAATCGTGGGGACACCATTGCGACAAAATGACGACATCGAATGAAGGGCATGACCATCAAGACTACATGACGTGGTATCGATCGGTCACTAGGAGATTTATAGGACACGACGGGGCGTTACGTGACTACACGGTAATCTGCTAACTATTAATTTTCCTCAAACATTTAATATTATATATTGCGTGATTTGAGAACTTATTTTTTATATTTCAGCGTAACTTGGTGCATCGACTTAGGCGTGTGTTGATTGAGGATGGGTACGAGCAAGGTCTTGCGCCTTGATGAAGGGATTAAAATTTTGGACGAAGATGAACGACAAAGGTCTAATCTTTCGCATGACGTAACGACGTCCAACAAGACGTAGATGAGGATATTGAACAAGAAGATGAAGAAGACGATCAAGGCGAACCAAACATAGAGGTGAGAAGAAGACGAACACGACCCGAGAGATCGTGCGAGAACGCACCGGACGTCCTCGTCCCCACGTCCATCTACTCGGGCGAGGTTGCTGCAGAGAGTAGTAGACCTTCTCTCTCCAAAGACGTTCATCTCGTTCGAGAGTGAGTAGAAGAGATAATGTTGGCGAGAGTAGTCATTCTTCTCATGGGTATATACCAAGATCTTCCGCACCCCAACCGAACCTCATATGTTTGTACCCAGGGCCGCCGAGCGTGAATCTTCCTCCTTACCATTTTGATCCGTACGCACCAGGGCCTTCGTCTTCATACGTGGATCCACGCGAATGCCTCATCATCAAACGTATCCATCACTCCCTCCATACATGCCTAGTCCATACACTCCTACTCCGTATAATTACAATATGGCGTATAGCGGAGACCCTTCATTCATGAACTTGTTGACCATGCCGCGGCCGCATGTTCCATTCCCCAACCCCATGCGGGAAGCCGGTATTTCGGGATGGTTCCACCTCCAATTTTTGGTAGCATAAGTAGCGAGAGGTGAGTCGAGTCAAGAACCGGAGGAAACGCACAATCTACTCGACTTGATTCATCGCAACACCAACTACCTCAACCGGATGTACAACCACATCGTCCAACTAGACAAAGAGTACGTCCGGTTTGCTTCAACGAGGAACAACGTCAATGAACCGCCGAACTAGACTGCATAATGAGTTTACTTGATGTCATAGTGATTTGTAAATAACTTATATTTTGGGTTAACGAATTGAAATGCGTGTATTCAACCTTATCATTGAATAAACTTATTTCTCATGTTTTTCGATATTACGTGGAATTTCGTATATGTGATTACTCTTCAATAGTTAGTTTAGTTTGTTAAGTTAGTTTAGGTTATATGTTTAATTTAACTTAAGTGGTTAGCTTAGTTAGTTAGGTGTCGGTGGTTAGGTTTTATTATTTTAGTTTGGTTAGGTTAATTAGCTTAGTTAGTTTTGTTTAGGTGTTGAGGTTATGTTTGTTTAGTGTAGTTGAGTTAGGGTATGTTCGTTAGTGTAGTTTAGTTAATTTAGGTTACGTACTTTGGTTAGGTTAGGTTAGTCGAGTTTAGTTCACAAGTAACTCTCGAACTCGAGCTACTTGGATGTTTGTGTAGTTTCGTTTGGTGGTTAACGTGGATCGTTTTTAGTTGTTTGTTTAGTTAGTTAAATTAGTTATTTTACTTTACTTAGTTTGTATTGTTTTGGTGGTTAGGTTAGTTAGGTTAGTTAGGTTAGTTAAGGTTAGTTACGTTAGTTAATGTTAGTTAGTTTAGTTTGGTTAGTTCCATTTAGTTAGGTGGTGTAGTTTGCAATTAAGCTAGTTAAATTTGTTATTTTAGTTTACTTAGTTTGTATTGTTAGGTGGTTTGGTTAGTTAAGGTTAGTTAGTTTAGTTTGTTAGTTTGTTTAGTTTCGTTATGTTAGTTAGTTAGTTACTTAGTTTAGTTGAGGTTAGTTAGTTACTTAGTTTAGCTCGATTTTGTTAAGTTAGTTTAGTTTGGTTAAAGTTAGTTAGTTAGTTATTTTAGTTTACTTTGGTTAGTTACTTTGGTTTTGTTAAGTTAGTTTAGTTAGTTTATTCAAGGTTACTTACTTATTTAGTTTAGTTTGGTTTGGTTAGGTTAGGTTAGTTAAGGTTAGTTTAGTTAGTTAGTTGGTTAGTTAGTTAGTTAGTTAGTTTAGTTTGGTTAGGTTATTTATGGTTAGTTAGTTTAGTTTAGTTTAGTTTGGTTAGTTTAGTTTGGTTAGTTAAGGTTACTTAGTTTAGTTAGTTAGTTAGTTAGTTTGGTTAGGTTAGTTAAGGTTAGTTAGTTTAGTTTACTTTGGTTACTTAGCTAGTTAGTTAGGTAGTTATTTAGTTTAGTTTGCTTTGGTTGGATTAGTAAAGGTTTCTTACTTTACTTTAGTTAGTTAGTTAGTTAGGTAATGTTAGTTAGTTTAGAATAGAGAGTTGAAGGTTGAAACCAATATATTTAAAATTTGTTTTTTTTTTTTAATACAAATATAAACTCCTTGTATGGTTATTCAAATTTGGTTGTAATTGTCGAGATCGCTCGATGATCGACGCAGCGGCGGCCAGCGAGGACTGTATTTTTTATTTTATAATGGTAAATCATCAACGCATTTGTACAGATAGCGCCTTTTGAGAAGGCGTTATCTGTACATGTGTCCGCGCCACAAATGACGCCTTTGAGAAGGCGTTATTGAGAGAGAGAGAGAGAGAGAGAGAGAGAGAGAGAATTTAAGTAGATCGGAAGGGAGATCGAAATGATCATTACTATATAAGCGTTAATTGGTGTCACGATTTGTGTAGATATTATATAGGTGTTTGATCAGTGATCGGAGTTTGACTTGAACATAAACTCTTGCTTTACTATAATTTCTCAATCATCGGAATGAAAAAAAAACCAAAAACATAGCTAATTAATTTTTTGGCAGATTATAGCTAATTAAAATTTTATACATATATAGATTCTATTTGTGTGCCTTAATTAAAATTTTATTTAGTAGGTAATTGGTTAAGTTAAACGTGAAAAAAACTATTAAAAAGAAAATCGACTATTTAATAAGTAATTAAAGGGTAAAAAAGATAATTCAAGTAACAAATGAATCTTTTGCTATTCGTGCTTTTAATGTATAGGTAGATAGGTATATATATATATATATATATAGAGGAAATTTTACTATAGTGATCTTTTTAAATCACCATCTTTGATGATTTTTATTCTCGATCATTGAATTTAAATTCAATGGTCAATTTTATAGGTACATTAATGACCCTTCGATATGTGCACAAGTACCAAAAAATTATATTATTCATTGTATGAAAATTTAATGGTTAAAAATAAAAATCACCATGTCACCATAGTAGAATCACCATATATATATATATATATAGTTGATCACAATTAACCGTTTGATCAACATCAACGTTTATTCTACCGTTATGCAAGTCAATCGTCTCCATTTATTATTATGATTCAAGTAATCACGGCGTGACAATTGGGCAATAACGATATTTATAAAGAGATAATATCTTCATATGATATATATTGAGTATGCATAAGTGAATGACTCAAAAAAAAAAAAAAAAACTAGACGAGTTGGCCAATGATAAGGGCGATCTTAAAATTGTGTGGGTTAGGCAATTGTGTTGCGTCAAGATTGTTCGAATCACTAAGGTACACTCATGTGACATAACAATATGTTTCATTAATGCTGTTATTTATTTTGTATTTTCAGACATGGACGCCAGCTCATATCTACGTGGACACTACGAGTAGGCTAGGACATACGTCGACCTAGGTACACTAGTAAAATGTGTGTTATGTTGTTTAATTGCTATGCATTTTATGAATTTACTTGTAAATACATCGCATGTGTGTATGTTGAGTAGAGATATCGTGCGAGGTTGTGTGACGGGTAGTTACCTCGAAGTACGTGTCAATGCGGGTATCGAGAGGCGAAGTATGAGTACACTAGAGTAACAAAACAAACTCACGTAAGTATGACTAAGTAATTCAATTGAAATGGTAATGTAACCATAGGCTAATTAAATTGAAATTTAAACAATAGACTATGGTGCACCTCGAAATGCGTATCGAGAAGTGGGGCATCGGGTATCAGGAGGCCAAAGGTTAGTGGGATCATAAGTTGGTTAATTTTGATAAATAAAACACTAAGCATATGGGTTGATAAGGCATAATATAATGTGAGTTAATTAAATAAAGAAAAGCCTATAGTTCTATTAAATAATGTGGACCATTGATGGACATCTAGATGATTACAAATGAGTAAATCTAAGAGTGTGTGGGCCATTGGAGTCATTCAACTAGATGCCATAACATGTTTATGAACCACAAGATAATCCTTGGGATACGCAAGCACACTCGATCAAGACCAACATATATAAGCCACATGAGCGGGAGCTTCATTTCCACTAACTCAAACTCTCATGCAAATCTGAGAAAAACCATAAGCTGTAGAGGATCTCAAACTGGGATTTCAACACCTTGGAAGAAAAATCAAGTGATCCAACCTAGGTAATCATCTTCCTATCTCCTATACTTTTCAATGAACCCATTTTTTGTATGTTTTAGTGAAATTTGAGTTTGATGATTAGACCTCTGATTTTTAGTGAAAACTTGATGAACTAGATGTTATTAGATCATTTTCATAGAGAATTTACAGTTGGTTTAGCTGGAATTGGTGTTTTGATGGAATTGAAAAATTTGGTAGAATTAGTGAATTTGGGTCAAATTGTTGTTCTAAGGTTGTTCTGATTGTTGTTTTGGGTTAAATTGATATGGAGAAGATATAAACCAGGTTAGAGTAGCTAATTGAGAGGGAAAAGACAAAATTCTCGACTTGAAAATCCTATCAAAAAGGCAATTAGCGCGCCAACTGGATTGGTTAGCACGCTAATCATTCTGGCTTTCCAACTATTTTTCAAAATGAACAACATTAGCGATCAAGACAGATCCCCCAGCGCGCTAGGTAGACCCATTAGCGCTCTAATGACATATAAAATATGAATTTAAGGACTGCTTTGGTGATGTTCAACTTAATACATGTCTAAACAATTATAAACAACCTAAACTTATAAAATTAGACTTCAGGGACTTAATGGATCGTAGCTCGGTGTCGGGGAGTTGAAGGTTTAAATAAGGGAGTTTGGGGGTGTCAGAGAGCGGTTTGAGGTTTGTAAAACCCAACTGAAAAACTCCGAGTATTTGATTATGTTTTAAATTTCATTCTTATCATTTCCTTGCTATTTTACTATTCCATTCTATTACTTGGACGTGGGTTAAGGTTACTCCCCCGAATTTCCTGGTTGTGTGTTCATGATGTACTGGATTGTAGCACGTATCACCCGAACCTCAGTGAACGTCAACCTGAGCTTGCCATTGGTGTATGTGTCGGTGACTCAGTGAATTTGGCCAACACCGCTGTTACGGCCCAAACCTCTAACCCTATTTTAATTCCTTAATCAGGATCACCGACATTGACGTGGGACCTACACTGTGATACGTACACCGACTGGGGCGCGTGGCCGAGGTATATAATATTTTTGTATTTATGTATGCCTAGTGTTATGTATTGTGTAGACTTACTAAGTTGATTTGTACAATTGTAGGCGTCGAGACGAGAGCGAGGACACGCCTCGATATGCGTGTCGACGCGGGTACCAGATAGTTGACATGACCAAATATTAGGTCGGGAAAACGAAAACATACAAAAAAAATATGTCAAGTAACTCATATGGAATAGATATTGGGTGACTAATGACGTGATGGTACGCATATGTCACGGTTCGGACGCAAAATCGGGCGTCGAAACACCCGAAAACATAAGGACAAGTGTCTTAGTGGTGTCACTTATACAAATACAACAACACACACACACTTGTCTTAAAATACCATACACTTCTCCATGCCACCCCACGTGTCCACCAAACACTCCCACCTACACATCATACACACACAACACACCACACATGCAAACAAAATCGAACGATCGGACCGAAGAAGAGGAAGAAAACTGAGAGAGGAAGAAGAAGAAAAGGAGGGGGGAGGAAGAGAAGTGATGCGTCGAGAAGGAGAGCAAGGTGAGTCGTTACTTTGTTGTTGTTGTTGTTGGCAGAGAATTGAGGGGGGGGAGGTTCGGCCTCCATGGCCGAACCCCATGACCGCGGTGGTGATGGCAGGGGTGCCTCCCCTGCCATCGGCTCCAACGGGGTTGGGGGTGGAGAACCACCCTAACCCATCACCGGAGGAGAGAAGAACAAAAAAAAAGTTTTTCCTTCCTCCCGATCGAACCAGTCGATCGGGAGGAAGGAGGTGCACACGTGTGCTGCGTTCGCGCGTATGCACCCCCTTACTGGGCCGTGCCTAAAACGGGCTAGGCTCGGCCCATGGGCCGAGCTCGGACTGTTCAGTCCAGCCAGGTCGGGTCGACCCGTTTGGGTCGACCCGACCCAAACAGTAAAAAAAAAAGAAATAAATAAGAGAAAAAGGGAAGAAAAATGAAAGAAAATTTGAAAACAATTCTGGAAAATTGGAAAAAATTGGGAAAATTATATTTCGATAAAATAAAGATTATTGAACTAATTTGAATACACAATAAACCCACTATATTTGAACTAATGAGACACCAAACTCAGGAACCTAGAAAAAGGGTACGGGAGAGCGAATACAAGACTTGGTGTATCGGGAGGCCAGTAAAACTAGGACTTTACTTTGTTGTTGTGAGTATACCCAATGAAAATTTTCCTTGGCATTTCATTCCTATTAATTGTTGTTCTTGTATAGTCCTTTTGACTATTTTGCCTTTGTACTCTTATATCATATGTTCTTTGTATCTATGCTCACTTGATGAGTCTAGTTTGCATGATATCCATTCATTTGATTTAATTCATTAATTCTATTCCATGCTATGTCTATTCTTGTTGTTATAAATATGATTTGAATGATAAATAACATGCTATTAGGCTAGTGAATATCTTATAAATGTTTAATAGGACTTGTATTCTTTATTTGTTTAGGTGTGTAGATGTGCCTATGCCTTGACAATCCATCCCCGCTATTTCTTGAAATTTTAATAATAGTTTTTGCATTTAGGTCCCGTACTCGGTCGATGTGTGCACAACTCACGGGGTTAGAGTCCCTGGGGATGTCGGCACCTGTTACTTGACATTGTATGACACTCGGGGTTAGAGTCCCTGAGGTGGTCTACACACCGGGGTTAGAGTCTCTCGTAACACTTGGGTTAGAGTCCCTTGTGCTATATGATGATGGAGTCGGAGTGACACGTTTCATTGCCGACCGGACCTAAATCACTACTACTTAGCCTAGTGTTAATATCACTTGTTTAACTCTGGTATTTACTCGCATATGGTTTATTTTCCGGTTTTCCATTTATATGCTTTTAAATACCATTTGAATATTTGGAAATGCAACTTAAACTTGTCATTGGAGATTACTGTTTTATTCTTGTACTCACCGTCCTTTTTATGACGGTGGGTGCAGAGCCGTTTACCATCAGGCCGGGCAAAGAAAAGATCAGCGATTATTCCTGAGCCCGCGGCGCGTCACTACATCGATTGTAGGCCTTCTTTTGATATTTTGATTGTATATGTTATATACGTCTTTCAGATACTATTTGGGGTGGTATATTGGATTGAGCGTTAGTTCCCCGACTTGACTTAGACTATTTTGTTGTTTCACTACATTTTGAGGACTTTATATATATGTGATGTCATTTCCTGGTTTTCCACACTTAGGATTTTATAAATGGCTTCTGCATAAGTTACTCATTGTTTCAGCATAATCAATAAGACTTCCACTAATTAATTAATTAACTTTAAATTTTAATTTACTTATCAAGAACACGAGAAAAGAGGCTTTTAAGTTGTAAAGGCTGACTAATACATAGTTAAGTCATGCGTGGATATGATTAAGGCTTAATTACGTGATTAGGCCCTAGATTAGGAGAGGGGCCGTCACAGTTGGTATCAGAGCTTTAGGTTCAGGCGAACCTAGGAGAAAGTTTAATGGCTTAAGACATTGTGATACCAACGTCACAGTTGGTATCAAAGACTAGGTTATTAAACCTTAGGGATAAATAAGGAAAACACGAACTCGTATAAAACACAAACCTTAGAAGTGAAAACCCGATGATCCTTGCCTAAGAACTATTTTATTGGGAATGGAGTGAATGTGAGCCGGTGTGTTTTCTTTATATATACATGTTAATTGCTATATGTATAGAAATACAAGATACGCCTCATAGTAGCTGATTTGCGTACAATTATCAACATGCAGACATCGATGGCGGATCCACGCGATGCGGGAGACATTGGAGCTAGCGGCAGTCAACCTTCCACCGTATCAGTTGACGATTTTCAGAGGTTGTCTGATCGGATGACTGCTCAGGAGACGGATCGCCGAGTTTATCACGTACATGTCAGCACAGATGACTACATTGGTTTCGACCGCCCCCGTCAGCACAACTACTACTACAACACCCCCGACCACAGAGACTCCTACTACACCAGCCAATACTACTATCGCAGATGTACGAGAACCAGTACCACCCGCAGAGCCAGCGGCACAGCGTCCACTAGCACTACCAGACGTCACGCCCACACCCGCTACACCTGAGATCACTGGCTTATCGAGGGATGCCAAGCTAGTGAAGGAGTTCATTAGACTCAGGCCGGCGTGTTTTTCAGGAGAGAGGGACCACGACAAGATTGAGAAGTGGATCCTATCGCAAGAGAAGCTACATCTATTACTTGGTATTGAGGACAAACTCCAGCCAGTTCTTTCATACTATACCCTGGATAAGGGTGCTGATGTTTGGTGGCGCACTACGGTGGCGAGCCGAGGCAGTTTCACATCATGGGCAGACTTCAAAGTGGAATTCTACAAGCAGTATTTTTCGACTTCGATGTTGCAGAGGTTAAAGAAGAAGTTTATGAGTTTGAGACAGGCCGAGGGGGAGATAGTGATGACGTACAGTGACCGATATGGTTACATGAGGCAGTTCGCGGGAGACTTGGTGAAGGATGACGCAGATGACGCCTTCTACTTTGGAGACAGACTAAGGCCAAATATAGCTAGACACGTTGTTGTCACCGGGGCCCACACTCTGCAGGAAATCTATGAAAGAGCACTCGCCCAAGAGACTTATGAGTTGGGCAGAGAGGAGGAGAGAGCAACAGAGGGTTACGATCAGGGTTCAAATTACGACAGGAGGCGGAGGGGTAAGGGACAGAGGAGATGGGATAGGGGTACACAAAAGGGTGGGGCACCTGTTGTCCCTATTTCAGTAATGCCCTACGCACCTCACCCCGCACCTACACAAACATATGGTAGAGCTCCCTTACCACCTTCCACCAGACATGCATTACCAGTTCCACCGATACCACGACAGCAGCAGCTGCAGGGTAGCCGAGGCTGAGGTAGAGGCAGGGATGGACCACGACAGGGTCAGCAATAATTACAAGGACAGACGCAACAGGCAGGGAAGCATCGACAAATCACTTGCTGGAAATGTGGTTAGGTGGGACACATGTCTAGGGAGTGGACACAACCGGCAACATATCCCCCACAGAAGGGCGAGAGAGAGAGAGAGAGTTTACATGGTCGCACAACCAGATGCTGGAGCGACACGCAGCCTCATCGAGGGTACGATTTCCGTTTATGATATAGACTTATATGCATTGTTAGACTCTGGATCTACTGTTTCTTTTATTGCTGATCGCATGTTAGGCATATTAGGATTGACTCCTATTAGGCTTAGCCTGATTTTGAGCACCGCACCCGGGGATAGAGTTTACCCTAATAGTCTAGTTTGGGGATGTCCAGTAGAGATAGACGGGGTAGAGTTACCGGCAGATTTTAGAGTCCTCGAGATGTTAGAGTTCGACATGCTGCTAGGGATGGATTGTTGTCAGCCTACCACGCACGCATTGATTGTTTCAGTAAGTCTGTCGTATTTGAGATATCGGGACCTCCGATATTCGTTAACCGAGGTAGTACACCGAGACTCAACACCACGAGAGGTCGGCTTGCATCCAGTGGAGAGATGGAGACTCTGGTCGCGTTGTACGCTGTAGCAGAGAGACATGGACCCAGACTAGAGGAGATACCGATTGTTCGAGACTTCCCAGATGTTTTTTCAGAGGATTTACCTGGATTACCGCCACCACGAGAGGTAGACTTCATTATCAACCTAATACCGGGTACCATACCGATCGCGATACCGCCGTACCGTATGGCTCCGAGGGAGTTGGAGGAGTTGAGGACTCAGCTTAATGTTTTAGGGGAGAAGGGATTCATCACACCTTCAATGTCACCGTGGGGAGCGTCAGTTCTATTTGTGAAGAAGAAGGATGGTAGTTTGAGACTATGCATAGACTACAGATAGTTGAACAAAGTGATAGTAAAAAATAAGTACCCACTTCCGCAAAGAGACGATTTATTTGATCAGCTGAGAGGAGGAAAATTTTTCTCCAAGATTGACTTGAGATCAGGGTATCATCAGCTTAGGACCAGGGATGAGGATAGGTCCAAGATAGCATTCAACACTAGATATAGACACTACCTGTTCACGGTCATGCCATTCGGGTTGACCAACGCCCCCGCCGTATTCATGGATTTGATGCACCGAGTACTTAGACCATACCTCGACCGGTTCGTGATAGTCTTCATCGACGACATCTTGATATGCTTGAGGACACGTGAGGATAACTAGAAACACCTCAAAGAGACGTTGCAGACTTTGAGGGAACACCAACTTTTTGCTAAGTTCAACAAGTGTGAATTCTGGCTTGCAGAGGTCAAGTTCTTGGGGCACGTTGTTGGAGCAGCAGTATTGCTGTAGATCCGGCCAAGATTCAGACCATTACATATTGGCCGATACAGACATCAGTATCAAAGATCGGGAGCTTTCTAGGGTTAGCAGGATATTACCGTAGATTTGTGAAGGATTTTTCGAAGATCACTTCACCGATGACGAGGCTGACACAGAAAGATGTTGCTTATGAGTGGACCGAGAAGTGCGAGGCTGCATTTACTCAGTTGAAGAAGTCATTAACTACCGCGCCAGTGTTAGTACTGCCAGAGGCTGGACAGGGATTTCTAGTGTACACAGATGCCTCTCATACGAGTCTAGGTTGTGTGTTGATGCAGGGTAGCGGTGTCGTGGCATACGCATCGAGACAGTTAAAGATACATGAGAAGAACTACCCCACTCACGATCTAGAGTTGGCAACGGTTGTATTTGCGCTAAAGACTTGAAGACACCTTCTGTATGGAGAGAGATTCACACTCTTCACTGATAACAAGAGTTTGAAATATCTCTTCACACAGAAAGAGCTAAACATGAGACATCGCAGATGGTTGGAGTTCTTGAAGGACTACGACTTTGTCTTAGAGTATCACCCAGGAAAAGCGAACGTATTGCAGATGCGCTGAGTAGGAGACCGAGTAGAGATGCTGAGGTGGTCAGATGTCACATGATGCATGAGTATGGATTGCTCGAAGCAGCTATGACAACATGTCAGACAGAGGTTCCTACCGATACTTAGGCGATGATTTGCGCACAAATGAGACTATAGACCGTATCTAAACAACGAGTGTTAGAGGGTTAGAGGACCAACCAGTTGTACTCGAGATTCAGCGAGTTAGCGTAGAGTGCAGAATGTACAGATTGGGCAGAGACGACAGATCAGTGTCTGAGATACCGGGGTAGGTTGTGGATACCAGAGGTACTGGAGCTGAGAGATGAAATCCTTCAGGAGTCGCACCATTCCAGATTTACCGTACATCCAGGCAGGACTAAGATGTACCACGACATGAGGAGACATTTCTGGTGGCCTGGGATGAAAGCAGACGTGTCTAAATTCATCAGGAACTGTGGTATATGTCAGCAAGTGAAGTCCGAGCATCACGGACCCGGGGGATTACTACAGCCTCTTCCCGTTCCCCGATGGAAGTGGGAAGACATCTCTATGGACTTTGTCAGAGGATTGCCGAGGACCGCGAAGAGACATGATTCAATTTGGGTTATAGTTGACAGACTGATGAAGTCTGCTCATTTCCTGCCAGTGGCATCGCATTACACATTCGATTAACTGAGCGTATTGTTTGAGAGAGAGATTATCAGGCTGCACGGGGTCCCATTAACGATCACTTCAGATCGAGATGCTACGTATACGTCTAGGATGTGGGGGAGTACGCAAGAGCAGTACGGTACGCGACTACAGTTCAATATGACTTTCCACCCTCAGACTGAAGGGCAGACTGAGAGATTGATTCAGGTCCTCGAGGACATGTTGCGGGCATGTGTGTTGGAGCTTGGCAGATCTTGGGCAGAGTACCTACCATTGTGTAAGTTCGCATATAACAACAGTTATCGGGCTAGCGTCGAGATGACGCCATTTGAGGCTTTGTATGGCAGACCGTGTCACTCGTCATCGTGTTGGGCTGAGCTAGAGGACCAGGAGATAGTGGGGCTTGAAATTGTTGTTGACAACACGAAAAAGGTCAAACTGATCCGTTAGAGACTCAGAGGAGAATATGAGAGACAAAAGAGATATGCAGATAGTGATAGGTCATTATTTATGCATATTATATATAGTTTATTTATATATTTTTATTATCGAATCCTCGATATATGGGCCTAATTATCTTTATTATTCATTTTTAGGTGAAACGGAGTACGCGGTTGAAATCGTGGCGGAAAAATACTCAAAATGGAGTATTTACTTGCAATAATCGGATGTCGGACAGTTGCCTCGAAATACGCGTTGCGCGGTGGGTCGAATAGCGGACAGAACGTTTCGACCAATCAAAAAATGCCACGTCAGCGTGAAAGCCATTCTGAACAAATCAGACGCTGCCACGTGGAACGCCACCACGTGGAACGCCACTAACAACCGCGTCACTCAGTTGTTTCGGACCAATCGCAAGCCGCCACGTCATACTCGCCGTTTGGCTGACAAATCACAATCTGACATGTGTCGCAGCCGCGTCAGCACCTTAGGCCACGTGACATCGCATTTCCTTCTTCACGCTTGAGCAGGCGGTCGATCAGCTTCAGGATTCGTTCCGGCACAAACTCCCAAGATTTCGTGCGAGTCACACGATTTCTTCATCCGCCACATCATGCCACGTGGCATTCTCCCATTGGCCCATACACGTCACAAGAGCCACCGCACAAATCGATCGCGACACGTGGCGATCCCTCTCACACCAACACGTTCGCCAGCAGCCCTCATCCAATCATCACGCGCCACGTCGCCAGGTCCACCTCTCTCGCCCAATAACGTGGTGACACGTGGCAGAGAATGGAAACCAATTCATTTAGGGATTTTTGGGTTCGATCAGACGGGGAGGAGTCTTGAGTTTATTATTCATTTTGTTCCGGCGGCTTTGTTTTTTTTGCTCTTTTCTCTTCCACAAAAAACCATTGTTTTACACTTTATTCTTGAATTTCGATGGAGTTCTTGACGACGATGGCCGGCTAAACTTATCAATCTGAACCAGAGGTGGATCAAATCACCCGTTTTGGCATAAAAACATATGTGAGATCTATTTATTTATTTATTTAATTTGTTTTTCATAATATTTTATTCCCTTTGATATTGGTTGAAATATTGAGATTAAACGCTGGTTTAAATCTTGATTTACATACCAGTAGGTTGTACGCACCCGTGCTTGTGCAACAAGACCACATCAGTGGCATCCGACCATACCAATTGATTAGACCCTTTTGGGACCGGTTGAATATCATAGGGATCTAGGATAAATTGGACATACTAGTGATCCGGTTGTCTAGGTGTAGTGCCTTCACAAAGCCCATTGCGGTCAACGCATTAAACCCAATTCACTTGAGTTGTGGTTATGTGTTTGATTAGGGAAGTGGTCATTGTCGTACCTTGACCATCGAGATAGGGAAGTGCGAGGACCCGCGTACGTTACCGGGTCTATAGCTACACTAACTTATTATGGATTGCATGCTTTGATTAGATTGAGGACCGTATGTAAAATTATGCCAAATTGAGGAGATTTGTGATACTGATGGTTTGGATTGTTTCCCACTTGATTGATTTATTTACTTGCTATTTTTAGTCTAGTTTTAATTAATTTAGAAATTATTCCTGTGAACACCCCGAGTTATTTTTAGTTTCGTAGCATAGGTAAGAAACTTGGTCTTCGTGGTTCGACCCCGTGCTTGCCACTACTGCAGTTCTTGTAGTCATTGGTAATCTCATCGGGATTATATATTTTGACGCATTCGACACTCGTCAATAAGTATTGCGGTGATCTCGCGTATTCTGAGGGAGCCTTTGTCTATTTAAAGGTTTCCCCTCGGAAGGGTCTTCAGAGATTTGGGGTGAAAGGCAAGCTTGCACCGAGGTACATCGGGCCTTTCATGATTAAGAAACGAGTTGGGAAAGTGGCATACGAGCTTGAATTGCCTCCACAGATGTCAGGGGTCTATCAAGGTCTCCACATTTCGATGCTTCGACTAGTGAGTCGAAGGCAGGCGTGCGACCGATAGATGACTTGAGGCTGATCAACCTGAGCAAGGACATCTCTTACGAGGAACATCCCATTCAAATCCTAGATCGGAAGGTACAACAGTTGAGGAGCAAGTCCATCCCCAAGGTACTCGTCAAGTGGCAGTTCCACGATGACACGGAACTCACTTAGGAGCGGGAGGACAACATGCGAGATAGATTCCCGTACCTGTTCGAGTCAGGTAGAACAATAACTTAAACTTAATTTCGAGGGCGGAATCTTCATTTTATTGGGAATATTTGTCACAACCCAAATTTTTAACCCTATTTTAATTCCTTAATCAGGATCACCGACCCTTGACGTGGGACCTACACTGTGATACGTACACCGATTAAGGCGCGTGGCCGTGGTATATGATATTTTTGTATTTATGTATGCCTAGTGTTATGTATTATGTAGACTTACTAAGTCGATTTGTACAGTTGTAGGTGTCGAGATGAGAGCGGGGATACGCCTCGATATGCATGTCGACGCGGTAACCGGGTAGTTGACATGACCAAATATTAGGTCGGGGAAATGTAAACACGCAAATTGAAAAAAATATGTCAAGTAACTCATATGGAACATATATTGGGTGACTAACGACGCGATGGTACGCGGATATCACGGTTCGGACGCGAAACCGGGCGTCGAAATGCCCGAAAACACAACAAGTGTCTTAGTGAGCACAGTTAGGTGTCACTTATACAAATACAAAAACATACACACTTGTCTTAAAATACCCTACACTAGTCCATGCCACCCCACGTGTCCACCAAACACTCCCACCTACACACCATACACACACAACACACCACACATGCAAACATAACCGAACGATCAGACCGAAGAAGAGGAAGAAAACCGAGAGAGGAAGAAGAAGAAAAGGAGAGGAGGAGGAAGAGAAGCGATGCGCCGAGAAGGAGAGCAAGGTGAGTCGTTACTATTGTTGTTGTTTGGGTAGCCGAAAGGGGGGGGGGGTTCGGCCTCCATGGCCGAACCCCATGATCGCGGTGGTGATGGCAGGGGTGCCTCCCCTGCCATCGGCTCCACCGGGGTTGGGGTGGAGAACCACCCCAACCCATCACCGGAGGAGAGAATAACAAAAAAAAAAGTTTTTCCTTCCTCCCGATCGAACCAATCGATCGGGAGGAAGGAGGTGCACAAGCGCGCGACGTTCGCGCATGTGCACTCCCTTACCGGACCGGGCCCAGAACGGGCTAGGCTCGACCCATGGACCGAGCCTGGACATGTTCTGGTCCAGGCCAGGTCGGGTCCGACCCGTTTGGGTCGACGCGACCCAAACAGTAAAAAAAAAAAAGAAAGAAAGAAGAGAAAAAAGGAAGAAATATGAAAGAAAATTTGGAAACAATTCTGAAAAAATTGGAAAAAATTGGGAAAATTATATTTCGATAAAATAAATTTATTGAACCAATTTGAATACACAATAAACCCACTATACTTGAACTAATGAGACACCAAACTCAGGAACCTAGGAAAAAGGGTACGGGAGAGCGAATACAAGACTTGGTGTATCTGGAGGCCAGTAAAGCTAGGACTTTACTTTGTTGTTGTGAGTATACCCAATGACAATTTTACTTGACATTTCATTCCTATTAATTGTTGTTCTTCTATAGTCCTTTTGACTATTTTGCCTTTGTACTCTTATATCATGTTCTTTGTGTCTATGCTCACTTGATGAGTCTAGTTTGCATGATATCCATTCATTTGATTTAATTCATTGATTCTATCCCATGCTATGTCTATTCTTGTTGTTATAAATGTGATTTGAATGATAAATAGCATGCTATTAGGCTAGTGAATATCTTATAAATGGTTACGAGGACTTGTATTCTTTATTTGTTTAGGTGTGTAGATGTGCCTATGCCTTGACAATCCATCCCTGGTATTTCTTGAAATTTTAAAAGTAGTTTTTGCATTTAGGCCTCGTACTCGATCTATGTGTGGGCGACTCACGGGGTTAGAGTCCCTGGGGATGTCGACACCTGTTACTTGACACTGTATGACACTCGGGGTTAGAGTCCCTGAGGTGGTCTACACACCGGGGTTAGAGTCCCTGGTAACACTTGGGTTAGAGTCCCTTGTGCTATATGATGATGGAATCGGAGTGACGCGTTTCACTGCCGACCAGACTTAAATCACTACTACTTAGCCTAGTGTCAGTATCACTTGTTTAACTCTGGTATTTACTCGCATATGGTTTATTTTCCATTTTTCCATTTATATGCTTTTAAATACCATTTGAATATTTGAAAATGTAACTTAAACTTGTCACCGGGGATTACTGTTTTATTCTTGTACTCACCGTCCTTTTTATGACAGTGGGTGTGGAGCCGTTTACCAGCATGCCGGGGAAAGAAAAGATCAGCGATTATTCCTGAGTCCGCGGCGCGTCACTGCATCGATTGAAGGTCTTCTTTTGATATTTTGATTATATATGTTATATACGTCTTTCAGATACTATTTGGGGTGGTATATTGGGTTGAGCGTTTGTTCCCCAACTTGACTTAGACTATTTTGTTGTTTCACTACATTTTGAGGACTTTATATATATGTGATGTCATTTCCTGGTTTTCCACACTTAGGATTTTATAAATGGCTTTCGTATAAGTTACTTATTGCTTCCGCATAATCAATAAGACTTTCGCTAATTAATTAATTAACTTTAAATTTTAATTTACTTATCATGAACATGAGAAAAGAGGCGTTTAGGTTGTAAAGGCTGACTAATGCGTAGTTAATTCATGCGTGGATATGATTAGGGCTTAATTACGTGATTAGGTCGGGCGGTGCCCTAGATTAGGAGAGGGGTTGTCACAACCGCGATGGACCAAGTGTTGGGCCAGTTAAGCGCGACCATTAGTGGGAACTTGGTGCCTCGAAGTACAGTCTAGTCCATCTGGAGCGAGCACACACATTTATTACCTTAGCTGTTATCTATTCATGCGATGAGCCATTTACAATTGTCTATATTTACATTTCGCATGTTTACTTGGCAGTACTTCTTGCATTTCCTTATTTTATTTACACGAATGCTCAGAGGGGTTCATTGGGATTTTGCTTACTGGACTTGTCATCTATCTTTTTGTGATGTTTGAGTGCAGATCCTAGTACCAGTAAGGGCAAGGGGATCCTAAGAACTACATTTGATTGCCAGCCGTCGATGACCTACTAGTGCGTGCTTATTTTGATATTTTGTATTATTTTGGGTATTGGGGGACTTAAGATGACAAGGTACATGTACGTATACCTTGTTTATGGCAGACAAAATACTTTTCTGGGTTTTCCATAGTAGGATTTGCTCTTACGAATAATATTTACCATGCTAAGTTACTTATTCTAATTGTATCAATTAAGGCTTTTGTTGATTTATGTTAACTTATAATATACAACCCACTAATATGGTTAGGCATTAGAATAAATTGCAAATTATTGAACTTAATAAACATTTAAATACTTAAAGAGAATAAGTTAAGGAAATATGGATAATCGACTAACTAATTTGATAAAATAAACATGGACACGAATTTCGAGAAAAGAGGTGGATAAGAAGGTGCCAGACACATGTAGTTGGACCCACTTAGCAAGGAGTACACGGAGACACATCACCCCGGGGCGGCAGGGCAGCCACATGTGCACTACAAGAAATAAGTCTATCAATGACATTTAAAATCTGTCACTAAAAGTAAAAGATGACAATTTTTATGACAGTTTTTAACAGTCATAGAATGAGGGTGTCGTGGAAAGTATAATTTATAATGACAGCTTTTTACATGTCATCTTTAATATATAATGACACTTTTAAACTGTCATTTTAACTATGGGCCAGGATTTGTGCATCCCAAAAATCCTTATGGGCAAGCCACGTAATTAGTGCACCCTATTGATTATTAAGGGCACCAAGTAAAACCTTTTTGTTTTCCTGAAATGCCATTGTTTGTTTGGAAGGGCGCCCCACAACAGAAAAGGAAAATTTGAAAAAATGAATTGAGCGAGAAGGAGAAGAAGAAACCCTAGGATATTGAAAGCAGTCGATCTATAAATGAGAATGAGGCGCGTAGTACGGTAGTATGAGCACGAGCCTTGCAAGTCCATTTCGTGGATGAGAGGACGAACACGTAGGTTGTTTGTGCTGCTTTAGTAGTTTCAATTTGGGTGTTCATTAATTTTATGTTTGTAAGGCGAGATTTTTAGTTTTTTTTTAATGTTATTCTTGAAGTTTGTTGTTTATATGCCCCTTTTCGTGGAATGGGTGGAAATTTTAGGGAGTTTGGTGCCATTGTTCTGCTCATCTCTAGTTCGGTCACCTAAGACCGAATAGATGATTGTAGCTTGGTCGTAGGTGACCGAACAAAGACAGGGTGTTTGATTTTAGGGTGCCACCATGTCATACATCGTTCAATTTGTTTTGGTTGTTGTGTATGCCATTGTTATTGTTTGTGGTCAAATTTGAGTATACAGTTTTATGGGAAATATGGTAGACTGTACTGCATTTTTTGATTCGGTTGGGTGTGACCAAACAAAGTAATGTTCGTTCAATTATATCCCAATAAGCAAATGGGGTATTTCGTTGTGTAAATTATGGGTTTTATTTGGTATTGCCCAACTGAATAAATCAATTTAGCTTGGTGATCACGTGTCATCCGTGCAAAATATAACGCGTAATGAAGTTACCAACCACAGGGGTGTAGAAGTGGTAAATACAAGATCGAATCCACAGGACTTGAGTTTTACTCTAAGTTAACTAAAAATGGGGAGTTTTTAGATTGTTCAAGGAAACCATTAACTAAACTAGAAAAATAAAAAGTTCACAAAAGAAATAGAATATCAATGAGAGAAAACACCTAAGTCTACAGTTCCATAAGCAAGAATCAAGATTCAATGACATTTAATGGTCCTCAATCATTCAAAAAAGTTATTAATTAAATTTCTCCTAGATTAGCTATGGAAAATCGACGTCCGCCAGAAATTCCTATTTCCCTAATCTCAATAGTCAGGACGTTCGCTACTAACTACTTCTTTAATTAATGTATAACCCAAGACATCCGCCAATCGGGTTTAACACACTAATCATAGCGATTTGGATAAGTGGGAATACTAATCCTAAATAATCGAATCACATCCTTCTGGTTTAACCTAGACTCAATTGTTGCACACTCAAGAACTGAATAGATTTTACGGCAAACGGGTAAGTGTTCGTCACTTTATTGGTTAAAAAGTACAATTACAAGGATACTATCGGTCCAAATAACTATAGGTTGTCCACCTAAAAGCATGCACTGGTCACATACATACCCTAGATCTAAACCCTATACTTTGAAAAGAACAACAATAAAATAGGAGAAATTAAATCGATTAAATAAAAAATCATAGAACTCACATAATATATGCCATGAATCATGAATCCCACTTGTTTCCCCTTCGACCTTGGGAAAAATTGATCTAGCCGGACATCATCTTTACAATCTCCAAGTATGAAACGTTGTGTATGGCGGCTCCCATGTCGACTCCCCATATGAATACCCTAGTTCCTAATATGAAAAACCACTCAAAATTGCTCTCCAGAGGTGAGAGAAATTAATTTTGGGGGTTGGTCTCGTAACACATGCGCCAAGGAGCATCTAGGGACTATTTTCGGGGTGAAAATGAGTTTCGTACACGTGGCAGCACGCTAGTGCCCGAGTTTGCTGGTTCGAGTTGACGTAGTAGTAGGCGATCGGGCGAGACAGCTAACTGTGGAGGAGCAGGACGAACCGGGAGGGGACACGTAATAGGCTGGAATGAACTGAAAACTCGCACGAATCGTGCGAAATTTGGAGAGACATCAATGACCACATCTCGAGGAATAACTAATGGCTACTGGAACGAGGGAGTTGCTGTTGCGTTGGACGCAGACAACATGTGGACGAATCTGTAGCTGACGCGTGGCTTTGCTTGGCGAGCTGGGCGAATGAAGGATTGCCACGTGGCAGCAAAATGAAAATCGCACACATTGTTCGAATGTGGGGAGAGAGTGTAATGCGAATCTCGAGGCAATCCAACAGTAGCTCAACTCAAGTAACCGAACTGTGTCACTTCCTGCATCATTTAGTCTGCTATCTCTTATTTTACCCATCGCGCAATGCGTAACTCGAGGCAAACTGTCCGATGTCTGATCACTGCATGTAAATACTTCATTTTGAGTATTTTTGCCATGAACTCAACCGCGCACTCCGTTTCACATGAAAAGAGCCAATAAATATAATTAAATATGTATATTTTGGAAACTTTCGACATTAAATATGCTAAAATAGACTAATAAAAGCATGTAAAAACCAACTTATCACTTGGGCATTAACCACCAAGCTAAATTGATTTGCTCGGTCACTCTTAACCGAACGGTTATTGCTTATTCGGTTAGTATCTACTGAATAGATCTTTTTTCAAGTAAAAATTATTAAGTGATTATATATTGATATATGAATGATTGTGTATTGATTTGAGGTTACATTTGTGTTACTTTCTTATATGTAAGGCTTGTACTAAGACCACTAGCAGTGGAGATGATACTCGTGCCCCGAAAGGCAAGCGACCTAGCCGAAGAGGTCAGATGGTGTCTTATAGGAAATCAAAGGAGTTGGGACAAAAAGCTAATGATGTCGATGAGGGATTCGAAGCACAGGCCTTAGATGTACAAGGAAGAATCTTCTTCATCTGACTCAAGCGAAGAAGATAGGGAACAAACTGTTCCGGAAGGAGATTCCATTGAACGAGAAAGTGAAGAAGAGAATGCACCAGAAGATGGGGATGAAAAATATGAAAGTGAAAGAAATGAGGGAAGGGGAGAGTGAATAGAAAGAAGAAGAATATGAAAATGAAGAAGAATAGGAGGATGTATGCGAACAAGTGGTCAAAGAAAGATGAAGTGCTAAAGGCCGTGGTAGTAAGCCAAGGGCTCAACATCAGGGAACAAGTCTGTCTAAAGGCCAGCAGGTGATGACTCTTCAACACCTTTTCCTAGTAAGCCATAAAATAGGAGTCTATTGAAGAGTTTTAACTATCACGTCGCCGCAACCATTTTGAACAACAAGGTATTTATTTTTTCAATTCATAATACAAATTAATTTTCTATGCGTAGTTTCCAAAACTCTATTAGTTTAAACATTTAATTTTTAATCTTTTAGGAACTCCCTTGCTTAGATGCATCAATCAAGGTGCCCAATTGGCAAGTTGGGATTTGAGTAAGTGTCACCGAGATGCAGTTGGGCTAAATATGATCATTTGGGCATTTGAGCTTAGTGCACTGACCCAATGCTCATACGAGAAGGCACACAAGACGCTCATATATGCCTTCGTAGAGAGATGGCAGTCGAAAACCAATTCATTTCACCTCCCATTTGGTGAAATGTCGATTACACTGGAGGATGCTAGTAGGCTATTGCAAATTCCTGTGATGGGAAAGGTGGTTGAGTATGACACCCTGTCTGGCGCCGAGGAAATTGAGTTGGTGTCTTGGGCTCTTGGTGTATCAGAGGCAGAGGCTGAGGCTGAGAACCAGGTCAATAAAGATTTGAAAATGAAAAAATCATGGCTGAAGGGGCGATGAGGTGTGAAACCTAAGCCGCTGAAAAAAGGCAACTTGAAGACACAGTTGTTCCCCTCGGTTGAGTGCACAGACTAAGCCTACTTGTTGTATATCCTCGATTGCACTTTTTTTGTTGACAAGTCAGGAACCAAGGTGTCGGTATAACTTCTATAGTTGTTAGAGGATTTAGAATAGATTAGCACGTATTTATGGGGTGCTGCAGGTCTTGCCTACCTGTACCAACAACTTAGGGCGGCAAATCGGGTGGATGTTTGTTAGATTGTGGGATATCTGATGTTGCTTGAGGTATTTATTTATTTGCCTTTTTTAAGGTGGTATTTTTTGTATCTGGTAATATGTAATGACTTATTTATTTTATTCCTTTGCAGGGATGGGTGTACGACCACTTCAATCTTCACGAAGTGGACATAAACACGAGGTACGTTGACATCCTCCCACTGTCAGTAGGTGGGTCGTTAAGAAAGAAAAATGGCTTAATTTTGACCATCTCTCGAAGCTTCGTGGAACACTCCGAAAATGCTCTATCTACTAAGGTAGGTTTTCAAATCATGAATTGTTTACAATCTATGTGATTTTTTGAAATTTTCAAGTGATTTTGCTTACATCTTCCTTTGCTAGGTTACCTGGGACCCTTACTCCAGTATTCAGAGGGACGAGGATATTGCGGAGCTCGCTTTCTACAAGGGGACCATCAAGTACATGGGAATTGTTAAGCCATATCACCACGATAGATTTTTGCGATACCTCGGTCACGTGCAGTGCATCCCTTCGGTTCGATACAATCATACACGAGCACAACAAGGAAAAGTGGCAGCTAGTTACGTAGTAAAGTACAATTTTCAAATCGAGATCTGGGAGAGGTGGTAGGATCACGTTTTGTTCACTAGATCAAGAGGACAATGTGCTAGTATGCCATGGGAGGCAACAGAGGATTACATCGAGTGGTTCAATGAGATTTCACACCCAATCACTCTAAATCCTACGTGAACAGTTGTTGATCATGATCGTGAGGATGACATCTACGATGTGAGTTCTCTATACAATTACTTTTCTTAAAAATTATATTTTAACATTGTCATAAATTCATTAGGACGATTCGTGTTATGTTGTTTCTTTAGCGAGTACGGTGAGGTGTGGATGTCGTGGTAGCGTGGAAGGCGTTGCCCCCGAGTGAACGAGACAGGGCATCCGCATTGAAGATGATGGATGAGGTGTTAAAGCACCTTACAATCATTGGTACTTCTGGTCCATCGGGCACCCTCACATCCGGTGCCACCCAGTCCTAACAACCAAGCAATCTGAGAGATGCTGGTTCGTCGAAGCGCAAAGGAAAAGTGCCAGCAACATCCAAACAACCGACCAAGAAGTTCAAGAATTGAAACCTAGTTTTTGTATGCAATTTTTTTTTATTGAATTGTGTGTAAATGTTGAACTTGTTGTGACTGTGAAATATTTTGTTCAATTGTTATATATTTTTTTGATTTTAACCATAATTTGAATGGTTTTATGTTTTCTTCATTTTGGTATATTTTTTGAATTTAAAGTTGCAAACACTCCGATAATTATTGTGGAAAAATGTGTCGTTCGGTCATGCAGGACCAAGTGACCATCGTTTGTTCGGTCCTGCATGACCGAACGATTTGCAATTAACGTGGGCAAGATTCAACAGAACAAAATATACGTAATACACTTGGACCATTCGATCGTTTTGAACCAAATTCAAACCAATAGCTCGGTTTGTGATGACCGAGTGGACATTTGATATTCGGTATGTTACGCTCGAACTACATACTATTACATATATTGATTTGGCTCGGTAACACACCATCGAGTAATATGACACAGATTGGTTATGCCAGACCGAACGAATATGATACATTTGGTGAAGTACGACCGAACTACATATGATGGTATATATTGATTTCTTTCGGTGACACACCACCGACTAATATAACACGGATTGGTCATGCCTGACCGAACAAACATGGTATGATCGGTTGTGTACGATCGAACAACATATTATGGTATATATTTTCATAATAAATGAAATACATGGGGATAGATAACACAACTTAATTAATAGTAACTTACTTTGTATATATGAAGGTTACAAGTAAGGCGTTTGTTAGTGTACAAAAATATCATCCAACTATGTGCAAACGGGTGCACAAAAAAATGACTTTTACTATGACAATACGACCATTGTCGAGTATTGGATGTACAAAAAAAGACTGATTAGTTACAAATTTGGCATTTACACACTTGTTATCAAAACCTTTTTACAATCATGGTGTGTCCAAGCCAACGGCAGTAGGAGTACCATGTTGGAAATTAGCGGGTGTTGCTGGGAGTTTCCAATTCAAGTTCACACACCATTGTAAGTGTCACTGGGCTATTAAGCGAGGGGCTTACCCTAAGGAAAATTCTCTCGCTTAACCCAACCCGTGGTGCTTAAGGGCCACCTTAGTTCAGCACTACCAATACTCATAGTGAATGAACAACAAATATGGCCTTAAGGAAACGTTTTACTAAGCTCTCAATGGGAATACAACACTGGCACTCTATGCTTCCCCAAGCCTAGAGCCCATGGCTTTATAGATCATCCAACAAGTAGTTACATAACTATCAAGGACCCATGTCCTGATTACATTGATTCGTAGACTAAGTAAAACCCCATTTCTTGTGGTCAAGGCAGTTACCCAACTGCCTTGTTCCCTTGTTGCCACCTGGTTCCACAACCGCCACAATTGCTTGGTCAATTACAACATGCTCTATGTGTTCGGGACATTCTCGGACGTGCCTTGGTCATGCCAAGAGCTATGACCAAGGTAGTTACCCAACCGCCTAAAACCACCTTGACTTGGTCCATCCGTGCCTCAAGGCGACTTGGTCCATGTTTCGTTTAGGGACAGGGACTGCTCGGTGGTGCCTAGGTTTGCCTAGGCACCCTAGGTGCTAGCCGGGGCTCGATCGAGTCCCACCGGCTCGGGGTGGCTCGGACCATGGGTTCGTGGGTCTTGCCTTGGCATGGTTGCCCAAGGCATGCTCGAGGTTTGCTTCTATGCGCATGCCACCCCTAAGAGAGGACACACCCCTCTTTATAAAATATGTTAAGCCGTTCCTCGAACTCCAATAGGAAACATCAAGAAATGAGACCAATTGTACTTTGACTTTGTCAATGCCAAGTCAAGCTTTGTTAACCCTTGCTAAGGCATGCCTTGCCCGTGTTAATGCATGGCCTTGCCCATGCCAAGGCGTGAACTTGCCCGTGCCAAGGCGTGAACTTGCCCGTGCCAAGGCACGACCTTGCTCATGCTAAAGGAATCTGCCAAGGTGTTTCCTTGCTCGTGCCCAAGGATCCGCCTAAGGCGCGACCTTACTCGTGCTAAAGGAATCTGCCAAGACGCGGTCTTGCTTGTGCTAAAGGAATCTGCCAAGGCGCAGCCTTGCTCGTGCCAAAGTGCAACCTTGCTCGTGCCAAGAGGCGCATACTTGCTCGTGCCAAGGGAATCTGCCAAGGCTTACCCGTGCCTGTGCTTGTGCTAATGGATGTGCCAAGGAGCAACCTCATCTGCGCCCAGGCGCCATACCTAGGCGTGCACCACAGATCGACCTCATCCACGTCTATGCGCCGCCTCATCCGTCCCTCATGCTATCGCATAACCAAGCCTCATGGAACCATCCGAGTCCTCCAGAACTCGGCTATTTGCTAGGTTTCTCGTTGCCCAGCCCAGCCTACTCGGGTAATGCTATTGAGGGGCTAACAGTAAGGCCTCTGGTTGTATATTATTGCGCCGCCCTGGATACAATGGAGGAAAGGGGGCATGTGCCTTGAACAATACCTATAAAAGAAATATGAACCCGCGATCTAAGGGCACTAATTAAAGACGTATAAATAAGAATACTTTTATTGATTTTTCCCACATAAAATGGTTGTTATTAACGTGTTTCATCCCAATTACAACCTTGTCACTCATCAAACTGGTGGTGTGCCTCCAAGTAGAAGGAATGTCATACTGCCTAAGGGTAATAGAGACACAAGAATGACATTGTAACACGTAGCAATCACGAGACCCAAATCGGGCATACACATCCACTTGTCAAATGGAACATCATTGGTATCGTCGTAATGTTGGATGGAGAGTAGAACCGTCTCATAATGATCCTCACCAAGGATTGGATGCCAAATATTTTGGTGGCCTTGAAGCTTCCAGTACATATCATTTTAGATTTATTTCTATGCATTGTCTTTGTGAAGTCCATGACCGGCTGCAATGACACTACGTCCATGATTACCATCTCCTTTGACATTATCAACCTTATTAATATGATGAAGCCAGTCTTTTGGTGCGACACCGGAATAACCATCCCTACACACAAATGCATTAATGTACGCGTTCTGTGAACCTTGTGTGCTACTAGATGAGTAATCTTCTTTGGTATCATCTCTGGATGAAGTACATGCTCAAAGTGAGATGGATTTCTTTTGGTAGATGTGTCATCATTTTCGACATGAAGCTCGGCCTTACTTGCCTTCCCCGTTTTTCTTTTGTCGGGTAGTGATGGCTTTCCCCTTGTCTTCAATTTCTCCCTTGGGACAACCAAGGACACGGATGAGGGACAATTAATCTCTTGAAGTTGTTGCACAATCCTCATTCACATATCATCGATTTCGACAATTTTAAACCTCTAAATCACCCTTTGAATTTTCGCTTTGAAATTGTACTATGTCTAATTTACTGCTTGCTTGGGATTCATGCTTAACTTTTGCCAATGAATATGGATATCATTAAATGGTATTGATGAAGATGCCAATTGGCGACTTGCAAGTTCGTGGGCACAAGGAAGTCCAAATGTCTTGCGTAAAACACAACGACGTCTATTTGGATCGGTCCTAACATTTTCGGCCATTTCCAACTCTTTATGGATTCTACCCAATGCCGCTTGTGAAACAAACCCTCGCAACACACGGTACAAGGTATCGCCAAATTCGTGTTGCACTACATTGAAAACTGTCTCAAAAGATGCCTTGATTTTAGTATGTTGGCCAACAACCATATTATCAACGACCTGCCACAAATCCATAAACGTTCCCTGCGAATGTCCAAGATGCTTTTTCAAGGTATTATGTGCACTTTCTACTCTGCCAGTCGTAGTCTGCCTAAGATACAATGATTGGTTAGTCCATGCTCAGTCAAACCGTTCATTGTAATCCTTAACCCATGTATCCATCAAATAATCAAGCAATACATGTATACAAGCATATTCGGCGGCCGTACTCGACATCCTTGTATTGAACACAGCTTTAGAAGCCACACTTATCAAAGCATTACACCTACTTTGGAAAAGGTTGAAGTCTTCGGTTTGTGCAAAAATATTCTTCATGTTCACAACCATGCCTCGATTAATGTGTCAAGTTCAAAGAAGTTGTGTGCATGTAGGAAATACCAACTCAATTGCTTTCATCAATCCCAACTCCCTAACAGTTACAATCACATTTGGTTTACCCCACCCATCCATGAGGTTATTAACATTCTCTAACACACAAATGTAGTTCTTTTTTGTCTCATTTGACATAAATGCAAACTCGATGGCGAACGTGAGCTCGGTTGACGTCACACCGATGATCTCAAACAATGACATGCGATACCGATTGGTCTTGTTCGTGCAATAATCAAAACCAACAGAAAACATCAGAGCAAATTTATGGAGTCAGGATGAGACCAAAACAATTCTGTCACAATGTCGATTTTCGCGTTTTTCCTATGCCACGAAAGATAACCATGTGTGTCCAATAAATGCACAAGTTGTTGCATTTGTTATCTCCCTTAGCCTCGACTACCTTTTGTTTTTACCTTGCATTGTATATCGTGTGCAAGGTTGATGCATTATCTACATCCCTTTTCTTTAAGGTGTCTAATATCTCTTGGGGCTTGATGTTTTCTTGCATCATCTGTACGACCACAATGTGCTCTTCCGGAACTACCCAACCGACGTATAAATGACCTTCATTATAACGACCAATTTCATGGTTATGCTGCCCGCATGCCACATACAATAAACGGTCTTCATGTTCTTTTATGTTTATTGCAAATGGACATCCACATTTTTTTGTGCCAGTTCTTCTCCTTAATGTCCCTTTCAAAACCTCCCCTTTGTCATCTATCGCAATTTTTTCCATAATAATAAGTTTTTCTTTACTAGCTTTCATTTTCCCAACTCTTTGGGTGTCACCCCTATAACTAACAAACCTCTCGCACACCATGTTAACCCTCTCGCGGCGAAGACCATCACCCCTTTCATCAGAATTCTTCGTGACAATAACAAAATTTTTACTTGATCTTCGACTTTGAACCCATTTTACTGACTCATCCCTAATTAGAAATGGGCCGTTGGGGGTGAAGTCATTTGTGTAGTCTACAAATCCAGAAGAATACGACATTCCCTGCAAAATAGTAACTAACATCATCACGAAGGCCCTTTAGTTAATACTCACAAAAAATAACATTTTATGGTTCGGTCGATTCAACCGAACATATTCCTACTGTTCGGTCACATGCCACCGCGTCAAACACAATTGCATGGTGGGTCAACACTGAACAGTCTGTGTTTACTTGGTATTATATGATCGAACAAACTTGCGGGCAACAACACTATAAAAATACAACAAAATTTTCAAACGAAGAAAATAAGAAGAGATACCTCTCTATCTTGCACATTCGCACCCCTTTGACATTCATCCTCCATTTCGGGAGCTCAATAGACACCGAAGAACAACAATGAATAATTCCCTACAATACAAAATTTTGTACAAACCCCATTAAAACAAACCAACACTTTCAAACCATCAACTTTCATGAAAATGCATGAAAAGATCGACTCTTACAATGGTATTGGCCTCCGAAATGCGAATTTGCATTGTTGGTATTCGTCGGTGGTCGAAGGGGATCTTTGGAGACAAACGTGGGATCTTGTGAGGTGCACAATCGTGAAATAGATGAAGGACTTTGAAGGAATTTTGGCAGTTAATGGGGGTAAATAGGTCATTTCCAGTGAGGGCAAATCTGAAAATGGTTTCAATTTTTTTTGTGGCTTGCCCATAAGGATTTGTGGGGTGCACATAGCTTGGCCTTTGAACTATTCAAGGATATAAGAAAAGTGTCATCAAATATTATTTAACGACATTTTATAAATATCGTAAAATTATATGAAAATTAAAAAAATCGATAAATAAATGCATATAGAACGTACTAAACAATCAAATATATTGCACTAAAATTTACATACCAACAATAACAATAAAAATATCTAAATTTAAATTTAAATTCAAATGACAATCTCAATATATATTGTTATTTAACAACAAAAGGCTACACCTAATTCAAAGTATCTTCATGGTTTTTTAGTAATGACTAGATATGAGTGCAATGTGGGAGGACAAGCACATCTTCAAATTCACTACTTTTTTTTTAACCTTCATGTCCAATAATAACCCAAAACTAAAGTAAGATGACTTACAAATAGAAGATTATAGAAAAGCTTTCGTGGTCGTTAATGAACCTAACTAACATACCACTAAAGAACAACCCCTTAGACACCTTAATCTATGATGATCATATTTTGTAAATTGAAGTTGCAGTATGGGGAAGGTAGAATATAATCAGAACTAATACCCAACTAATACATTGTGCAATGCTTCCCAAACTCATAATCTAGTCCCAATAAATGATAAATAGTACTTCATTTCTTTGAATAATAAGACAAACAGTATGGTTATTATATCTAGACAAAAAGCAATCGAAGGTCAAAAGAATAATAAGGCAAACAATATGCCAACAACATTAAAACACGATAGGCTTTTGCTATCAAGATACTTGAAAAACAGATGGTTATGCACTAAAAACGAACTTGAAATGTGAACTTACAATTCTTTTGTAACACAGCCCAAAATGAATTCAACTAGTTATTTCCAATAAGCACAAGATTTGAATAAAAACATTTAATTGGAAGCACATACAAATTAAAGAACATCGACAATGACAAAGCTTAAATCCCAAATTAGTTGAAATCGACCATCGTACAAATTGTCTATCAAGGAAAAGGGAGACATATATGAAGACAATGACAGAACGATGATAAAGACTAAATTACTTGATATATCATCAATCCCAAATTATTATTAAGAGTCGACTACATGGATCAAACTATTCAATTGCGTTCGATTTAGTGTAATTAATTGTCTATTTTTCAAATCATTTAAATCCATCATAATCAATGTATCCCAAGTTAGTTCGACATCACTTCGTTCAATTTCTAAATTACTTGACATGCACATGTGCCCTAACTAAAAATGATAGGAGCTACCTATTAATACCAATAGAACCCAAAGAATGAAGTGCTCAATCAAGTTTAGCACCTATACCACATTAGTTTCTCTTCTTATAATTCTTTATTGAACATGCATGTCTAATTCTCAACTACCAATTTTCTTGAAACAGACAAAAAAAAATAGCCGATTCGTTCAGATAATCTGCCATTTCATGCCGGGACTCCCAAGAAATGTTCTCATTCATGAAATATATCCTCAGACTTATGATGGACATTAAGGTAAAAAACTTAATTACAATGCCCTCGACTCCAAAACATCACAAGCACAATAATTAAGTTGTTATTTTGTCAAACAAAATCTACTAATAGTCAAAGACTTCTCATAAAAGTAAAAGAAAAATCTTCAATCATAAACCAAAACATAATTTAGTTGTCATTCACTTACACAAGTACACCTTTACAATCCTCTCTTACATGTGACTTGTCAACATCAACATTACATACATCAATCCTCGACATATCTAAAGGTGAATAAGAGGCATACATAATCTCATTTAACATTTTCAAGTCATGAAAACCTCTTGGTGGAGCCTTAAATACAACATACCAGTGTGATGTTAGACTATCTTTAGAGTAAAAAACTTGTTTGGCTTGCGATGCCAATATGAATGGATCATTTTTAAATTGCCATAATCCTTCATGTAAATAACCTAAAAGAAAGATGTCCTCCTTTCTTATACCAGAAGTAATGTTGGCCCTATCACATAGGAATACTGGCTCCACAAAGTAACAAAAATCCAACAATAAAATCTTTCTTATGACTCCATAATAAGAGTAATTTTCTAAGACTTGTCTTTCTTCTCTTAACTTATAAGGAGTTTCAGCTTCAAAATGTATGCCAAAGTTCTGTGTAGCCTTCTCAACATCTATTGTATGAAAAAGTCTTCCATTGATGATGTAACCATAAAAAAAAAGTTTTCATGTGTCTACGACCTTGCGCGAGCCATTTAAGCCACTTTGGAACTATGATAGTCGCACACTCTCTTTTAATTTAATCTATTCACAAGTAAATTTCTAAATAAGCTTATTGTTCTCATCAAGATTACTTTCAAAGTAACTTTGTTTACATTATTCAATAACCAAGAAGGAAATGTGTCTACGTGTCTTTTATATAACAATGGTCTATCATCCAAAAGTTCATCTTCTTGCTTCAATTCATCCTTATGCATCCTTATGAAGCGTAATAAGAAATTAAGTAAGATAAAGATATTCATCAATAAAATTAAAGATTTTAAGGATTATATCTTATTATATTTACGTGATATATGGTTAAACTATTGCACTATTTAATAAGACGTAAAGATGAGCAACTTTTAACATTTCATCAGACAAAATAAACTCTTCACCCTTCAAAAGTGGACGCCCTTACAAAACCCTTTCATATTCATGATTTGCATCGCAAAGATGTTTCGATTTCGTAGCTTTTATATTTATGTAAGTGCTACAATGCCTCACACATTCTTCGACTTTTATATTTATGTAAGTGCTACAATGTCTCATACATTCTTCGACTAAATAACATTCAACAATACATCCTTTTGGGCGTGCACGATTCCTTACATATCCCTTAACCACCTTCACAAACCTAAAAGTAATATATATATATATATTAAAAAACTGATATTAAAAGAAAAATATGATTTTTTTAATGAAATAGTTGTACCTTAAATATTACCTCTTAAAAGGGTACATCCATCTGTAGTGTATCGGTCCACATAATCTTGCTTCTCATCTTAAACAAATTGTTAGGTGTTATCATTATATTAAAGAAGGAAGGCATAAAATACCACTCTAACATACACAATGCCTCCACGAGTAAGTCGAGGACTCTCTGGCATAACTTATTTAAAAATGAACTTAAATGCAAAATATCATTTCTAAACCCCTTCATTAAAAGTCCTATTAGTGCAACTGACATTATTGTTGCATTAATATATGATAATCGTGTGACTTGAAACCAATCATTTTACACTCTTCTTCTTCGACACAATTTCTGATATTAGAACAATATCCATCGGGTAGTTGAAGATTAAATAGCCTCTAAAAAAGATACGTTTCTCTTTGATAATGAATAAGGAGCTGCATTGAGATGGACCTCCCTTGACCTAGGGTCGGGTCGCCCAGCCCAGACTGCCACCTAGGCCCGATACTTGAATCAGGCCCGAATAATGGTCTAACACACCTAAAAAACTTGCATAATAATCATAAAGACAATATGGAAATTAAAAGTGCGGGATAAAATATAGAACAAATCCATATGTCTACTAATGAACTATAAATGAGTTTTCATTTTGTACAACTATGTAGGGTCATCCAAAGGCTTCTAAATAATTTAACTACAAGGGGGATAGTATTCAAACTACCCAAAAGAATTATTTTAAATATAACCTAAGTTTAATAGTTTCAAATACGAATATTTAGATAATACAATACAAGGCTCACATTAAGAGATAAGGCTTCAAGCTATCGCATCTCCTTTTTCTCGTTCTAGCGCTGTCGTGGATACTTGAGGTGTAAGTGGGATGAGCTAAAGAACCAACAAAGCTTAATAAAAGAAGAACTGCACTCAAATATTAAACCTGCAAGTAATACCTATAAAGCAAAATAAAGCTAGCGTTGAAATTTGTAGCATGGAATCAATTCCCACAAAGAGTAAGCATATCATATTCATAAAGCAACTTAAGCAGTGATAAAGAACTTCAAGAGTTGTAAAACATAAGAAAATCAACATCTGCATGCAAAGGTTACAAGAGAGATACATGGAAAGTAGTAGTTATAAATGCAAGTCCATTGTCTCATTTGCCATTACCTCTCCTTGTTGACCAAATTATCAAAGTATAATAAATATGCATGGGTGAGTTGATTCCACCGTGTGTCCATGGCTCCTCAAGAGGCCTGGGTGACTTGGTTCCAGTGTGCATCCACGACTCCCCAAGTGGCCTTTACAGAAATGGGTGACTTGGTTCCACCACTTTATTATGGCTCTCCAAGAGGCCTTTAAGCATGTAACATAACTTGGTTCCACCATACGACTATGGCTCCCCAAAAGGCCTTACGTGAAGTCAAATAAGGTAGGTAATAACCCCATCTTAAGTCTTTTAGTGAAAATCATGAATTCTAAATATACTAGTAGCAAGCAACGTTTAATTGATGAGTCGAGCTCCCCACTTACCTAGACTCGCTAAGCTAAACTCTCTCGGTTGGCCTCGCACGCTCGGGGCTCGATGTGAACCTCCTTGCGAATCTAGACAATTTAAGCAATTATCGCATTATTTGACGATTCAAAACCCAAAATCAATCATTTATTCGATTACTTCAGGTGGGGCCCACTAGTATAGTCCCGGCGGGTCCCCCATCGCCTATGAGAGGGTCGAGAGGTGGGGAACCGCTTCAACTTTCCTGCGGGGCTTGAGTGCATATATTTTTAATTTTATTTTATTTTTATTATTATTATTTTTTAAAGGGACATTTTAGCATTTGGACGCCTCTCCCTTCCACGCACTGCCCGTATGGCAGTGAGGGGAAAGAGTAGGGTGTCCATGTGGACACCCCCTCTTGTCCCTTATGGGGCCTCCATTAGGAGGCCCCTTCCCCTTCCTCGCTGCCCCATTTTGAGAACGATAAAGTGGGTGGTCATTTTGCCACCCCCTCTCTTGGTTATGGGGCCTCCTGATGGAGGTCCCCAACGGTTGGTGGGGGTGCCCCTTATGGTGCCCTCTCGACTTGGCGTTCGCGGTGGCAGGACTGTTGCCGGCGACGCCGTTCGGTGTTGCCTCATTTAAGGGTGTTTATCGCCATTTTTGTAGATCTCAAACCTAAAATAACTAACAATAAGAGAAGAAAATGTTAGAGATAATGTTTGTACCTTCAATGAAGATACACTTGACTTTGAGGCACCTTAGATTCACCCCTTCAAGTTCTTCTCCCTTTCTCCCTCTCAAAGTGAGTGTTTAACGAGATGAGGGCTAGGGTTTCTTATGATTTAATTAAATAGTATTAAGGTTAAGGATTAGGGTTGTGCTCACTTACAATTTGTCTAAAATGCCCTTTTCTCCATAAGCCCTATTAGGCTTTATTAATTTTAATAAGACTTTATTAATCTTTAACTCATATTTAATTTGATAAGATTTGAAACGTATTTACATATCAAACACCCGACACATATTTTACTATGAAATTATGAAAATACCCATGAAGTGGGGATATTTGGGTCGTCACAATATCCCCAATTTTAAGGACTTTCATCCTCGAAAATAAAATTAAGGTACACACTTAGCCTGATGTGTTCATTCATAATGATCTCTTTTAACGACATTTTTTTAACTGATGTAAGTCTGCACTTGTGAAATCTGCTCATGCCTCGCGTGAAATAAAATCTTACTCTTGACTCTAACTTCTCAGTAGTATTATTTCCATCCCATAGGCAAAATATAAAGCATGTCTCGTATGAGTCTCAACAGATTCATTATATCTTAGCTACCTGCCTAGTCTTTGTATCATCACACATTTCTAGGTATTCCTTTCTAATCTTCATCGAAGTCACAAAGTACACCCGAGTTGTCCAACTAGCACGTAGAAAGAACCATACTGAGATGTGATCAGGTGCCTATCTATGTCATAAAACATCTCTTCCTATTTGGCAATAAATCCATACCACCAACCGATAGTAGGTACAAGGATAACTATCTGCTATAGTATGAACACTACCACACCATCTCTGTCACCATTTCAGTTACACGTATCAATGAAAAACTCATCATGTCTTTGCAACTTATCTATAGAGACTACAAATGAGCAGACATAGTATTCCATCATGGAATTATACCTTAACATCATTATTATTACACTTAGTCGACATTATTTCTTTGCGGGCTCATAATTTAAGTCAACTCTTGATCAACAGTCCACCTCATAACTTCTCTATCACATTTAACTGTTTACTTACATAGCATGCTTCCACCTTTGGTAAGTTGCGGAATAATCATCATCATCACTATCCCTAAGAGACTTTCAATACTCATTGTATGTGCTTAATTACATCGTAATCGTTTTCTCATAACAAGATCTCATATCGTAATCATTTGAATTTCTGGAGACTTTTCGTCGTGTATTCGTACCGATCAACTCTTACGATCCTGAGTGACCGTTTTAAAGTTTTTTGGCGAAACCAAGGTTCGCATTTATTGTACAAGTGCCTCTTATTTTCCTCTCAAGCTAACTCTTAACCCTAATAGTTTGTATAGAACTTCTTTCACTAAGAAATCAATAGTGGTTTAACTTTCATGTTGTTTCTTAAGAATATATAACCTATAACTTGGGTTTTTTTTCATTAAGGCCTCGTAAATCACTACGATCCAATTATTTTAAGTTCATAATTCACCCTAAACATTTCAATTTGTTACTAGTGTGTGTTACTACTATCATACTTTTTATTTGTTTTTTGGTACTCCAAAAGTTATGTACACAACTTTGTACTTAGTACTTAGACAAGCATAATTTGCACGTCATTTCATTTAAGAATTTACTCAAGGGTGCCCCGATTTCAAGATGATGTATGTTCACAAACTTTACTTTCATCAGAACTAATTTTCAAGTCTACCTCACCAACACGAGCAATTATGGTTTTAGACTTTTATATTGTTACTATCTTTTGCCCAATGATTAAATCTCGGTGTAGGTCAAGTTCAGTCCCTTGACTCATCAAATACTCTACATCGTATATGTGTTTATTTTTTAAATAGTATTTGAGCATATTTGGTTGATGTGCGATTCCTTTTTGTACCTCGTACATAGGAAAGTCTTTGATGCCATATAAATTACCATGCATTTGTTACTGTCAAGGCATCAACCTTGAGTATTTGTATATCTCGCCACTTATTGAGTATCTTAAACACTTGTTCATCTTTGTATAACTATTATTTTCCCATTTAAGTTGCATTTCAAGTTCTCTTACACGTACCATTTGGTTAGGGTTTCCACTTTTAAACTTTCACTAAGCTTTCAGGCTCCTAAGTTCCAGTAACACTATTTGTTTTGCAATTCCAAACGGCGTCAAGTTTAGATGATTTTATCTCCATATCTCCACTTGGAGATTCATGACTTATAGCTAGCTTAAAGGTTCCTCATTTGTTTTACTGATCATATTTTTCACGGTACATGGTATGAACTTCATCCGGAATCAATCCTGACCTAGGATCCCCAATTTTAATCGTCGACCTGTCACTAGTTTGATCCTTTATCTTTCTCCGAAACATCTAGTTTGGTAGTTTTATGTTCTTATGGTAATGTACACTCTTACCGAAAAGGTTCAAGTTACTTTATATAATCAATTATCACGATTTCCCCTATTGTCACCATTTCAGTTTGAAGTATTAAGTTCATGGAAAGGGTACTCCCCTTGCAAATCTTATGGCTAGGAAAAGCTATCGTAGTATGTGTTTTCTCTCTCGAGTCAGTGATTCTTCATATATCTAATTTACTTATTCATTTTTTTCTTCATGGGTCGATCCTATTTTAGGATCCCCGATTTTTAGTATCAAATCATTATTCACTTAGATTAGGTGATAATAGTCCTTTTAGTTATTTCTTTGTGTTATCTTTCTTTCAACCGTCCCTTACTGATCAGGTTAGGTTCCTCTTTGTCTTTAGAGTCGTTAGTACGTATGTCTAATCACAACGTAAATATTCCTTTTTGTTGGGTATCCCCATTTTAATGATTCTCCTATCATTGAGTTTATTATAATATTATCAACCCCGAAGTATGTTCTTCAAGTTAAACTAATTTGTCTCACATATGTCATTCAAATTGAGGCATTCCTTAATTATTCAATCATGTTACCGACATCGCGTACACCTCATTCATTTGGAAAACAATTTATCAAGTTTTGGTGTCCTCGATTTTTATGAGTCAACACACCTCTAGTTAAATTAGAAATTTTTTTTAGTGTGGGTTGACTTTGATTTGTATTATTTTGACTTATTCCCTTGGTTCCTTCGACACTTATGACTTTCAATTTGATGACATGATACGCACACGTGACGATAATGTCAAAGGTAGTCTTTTGACTCAGGATCCCTAATTTTAGTAACTTGACTACTCTCGAGTTTACTAATGCGACAATTACTAAAACAAGCACTGTTTGAGTTGCAATTATTTTATTTGCGCATTCAAATTATTCCTTAACTTTTAATGCACTGCGCTTTGTGGTCAATTCAAGATAACTCTAGTTTGGGGTCCTAAATTTCGATATTCAACCCATCGATAACTATTTAAGATTTATCTCCTTTTTAAATAAGGCCGATCAATGCTTGAGAGATATGATTGCTATCATCGAATAGTTAAATCAGAATTAAGATTTTTTCGAACTCTTAAGTTTCATCAAGAACCATTTTTCAAGCCGTGTTAAACTTATTTTTATGTAAACATCCGAAATATTCCTCCGTTTCAAGAAACTTGTAAAATTCCTTTCAAATTGATTTGGTCAATTTAATTTTAAAATAAATTATGACTATACAAAAGTTTGTATTCCAACCACAAAATAGTAACATAGGTCTAAACCAATACTTTACCCTTTTTCATTTAGTCAAAAATCTTTAAATTTAATAAAACTTAGGTTTCATGGAAATCGAACTTGTCCAAACTGTTGTAAGTTCAATTATTCAAGGAATCTCTACAATGTTAGTTGAATATGAGTAAAGTTCATTTTTTTTAAAAGACCAAATGAAATTACGATGACAAACCTATGAAGTACACATAAGTCTATTCGTCGATCCTTTTTTTGAAAAAAATAGGTTATATGTAACAACATAAATTAAACCAGAGTAATGACTATTTAGTCGAATTACACACCAATATCTTGCATCTTTAATCGAAAGTTAGACGTGTAATAATACTTACGACCTTCTATTTTGAATTAAGTTTTTAAGTATAGCTTTATAGCCGAACTAACTTGATTTTGTTATTTGGGACCGAAATTCATTTGTATCCTTACTAGGATCGAGGATCTTCCTTTATAAACAAGGCATTATGACTTTTAACCGTTTTAATAGAGTTTGACCACATCACTACTCCTTTTTGCGTACGTAGCATGGAGTTTCACTATCCTTTCAGGTCTCATGATTATTGTTTAACTTTCCTTGCACCGTGCATTTAAAATCAGGATAGCTTTGAAATATGTAGCATGACATCAATTCCCATAACGAGTAAGAATATCATATTTATAAAGCAACTTAAGGAGTGATAGGGAACTTCAAGAGTTGTAAAATATAAGAAAATCAACTTTTGTATGCAAAGAGTTATAAGAGAGATACATAGAAAATAGTAGTTATAAATGCAAGTCCATTGTCTCATTTGTCATTACCTCCCCTTGTTGAACAAATTATCAAAGTATAATAAATATTCGTGAGTGACTTGACTCCATGTGTGTCCACGGCTCCTTAAGATGCCCAGGTGACTTGGTTTCATCGTGCATCTACGACTCCCCAAGATGCCCTTGCAGAATTGGGTGACTTGGTTGCACCACTTTATTACGGCTCCCCAAGAAGCCCTTAAGCATGTAAGGTGACTTGGTTCCACCATAAGACTATGGCTTCCCAAAAGGCCTTACACGAAGTCAAACAAGATAGGTAATAACCATATCCTAAGTCCTTTAGTGAAAATCATAAATTCTAAATATGGTAGTAGCAAGCCACGTTTATTAGATGAGCGGAGCTCCCCACTTACCTCGACTTTTCGAGTTAAACTCTTTTGGTCGACCTCGCACGCTCGAGGCTCGATGTGAACCTCCTTGCGAATCTAGACAATTTAAACAATATTCGCATTATTCGACAATTTGAAATCCAAAATCGACCAATTATTCAATATTTGCACTTTCCCAATCATTCTTAAAATCTTTCAATGTGTTTAAAATTTCTTTTCTAGCCGTTAGTTTGGTCGGACCACTTCTCTTTTTAGTTCCATGTGAACCATTTTGTTACTACATGTTAACCATTACGAGCATGCAGCAGGACCACACAAAAGACAAGCAAACTCGACCTTTGTAGTATATCCAACAAGATTATTGTATGCAAGGAAGTCATTTATGGTCCACATCAAGATTGCTTTCAAAGTAAATATAGACTTGGAAGATGCATCATACACTTCAACTCCAATATTCCAAAGCATATTCAAGTCATCAATGAGTGGTTGTAAACATACATCAATGTCATTTCCAGGTTGCTTTGGTCCCAATATGAGCGAACTCAACATTAAATGTTCAAGTGACATGCAAATATGTGGTGGAAGGTTGTACACTACTAGCATCGCTGGCCAACAACTGTATGATGGAATTTGATAGCCAAATGGATTGAACCTATAAGAGGAAAGGACAAATTTGATCTTTCTTGGACTTGAGGCAGACTTGGCCATTTTTTTATCAATCAAGTTCCATGCAAATGAATCAACTGGGTGTCGAGCAATACCATCTTGACTATGATGAGCTGAATGTGACTTTAGGTTCTTTACTAATTTAGATGATATAAACACCCTTTTAAGTCTTAGCACAATAGGAAAATAGCATAAAACTTTAGTAGGCACCCCTTAAAATTTTCTTTAGTGAGAGAATTAACTTTCCATCTAGAACTTCCACACTTAGGACACGAATCCAAATCTTTATTCTCATTTCTGAATAAATAATAATCATTCATACAAGTATGTATTTTCTCATATCCCAAATCAAATTCATTAAAGAATTTTCTCACTCCATACAATGAATTTGGTAGACAATTATCTTTCGATAATATATC
Organism: Stephania yunnanensis; assembly: GCA_039657365.1. Lineage (NCBI taxonomy): Eukaryota > Viridiplantae > Streptophyta > Magnoliopsida > Ranunculales > Menispermaceae > Stephania > Stephania yunnanensis. The sequence continues at coordinate 42,859,783 of CM077586.1, read as the reverse complement.
CCTTAAAAGGTTGAGAAGCTCATTGAATCCCTTATCAGTCATACCATTATAAGATTTAAGTTTATATAAAGCTATATTTGCTGGTAGCTTCGTGTATTTTGTACACTAGGATATAAGGGAATTGTAACATCTTCAATTTCTACCTATACTTCTCCTAAACACTAGTCCCAATTCTCTTTATTCCCAGTTCATTAAAAAATATGCATTATCATACATCATGTGTGCTTCAAGCATATTAAGATCATCATCTAATGGATTAAAATCTTGAAGTACTTCTGAAGATTCCCCATGAAGTATCCAAACCTTTTAATTATAATCAAAATAGTTCATGATCAAATGATTATATAGCTCACTATCCTCTTGAAGAGAACAATTTTTACAAATCTTTGAGGACAAATAATCATATCGACATTCCTCACATGTTTTTTAGCTTCAACCTTTCTTGGTATTTAAGACTAAATCTTGGATATTTAGTCTAACTTTCATCCATCTTAGAATCTCTCAATAACTTTCTTGTATATTTTCCTAAAACAAAAATGTTAAAAACCATACACATTACCATATTCAAGACATAAAGATAACTAGGTAAATGTTCAAATTAAAATGCCAATTTAGAGTAATAAAGAAGAATGATACAGTTAATCCACAGTATTCAGAACCATCTAAAATAACCTAGTACCTGATTGGGGTGACGAAGTTGAGGGCACAACTTCAAATAACCTATAACATATTAATCCTAAATCTCTATTTAAGATGAAATACCAAAATCATCAAAAATGATAACCTCTTTGAAAGCTAAAATAATAAAAATCCAATCAATCACAAAATAAAAAGCATTGAGTTTTGGGGTTCATACGCAGCATAAATTACAAAACAATTTTGACAAAAATCCCAACAAGATCCGAATCTAATTCCATTAAAAACATTTAACCATGAAACTTAAACATACCTCGGTTGCAATATATCTTTCTGAAGGTTGATCGATCTCTAAGGCGCTGCCAACGACGTACACCCTCTACCAGCAGTCCACACACGAACAACGGCCGAGATTCGAAGTGCTAGCTTCAAGAGAATACCAAACCTTTTTTTGTTTATCTCCAAAATGATCCAGAGCGTACCAGAAACCCTAATTCATTTCTGAAACGAAAATAAAGTTTCGGCCCTTAATTTTTCATACGTGTGTTCTAACTTAAAGCGTCTATTTATACAACCCTTGTATATAGACGGTTAAGTAAATTACACATATACCCCTACTTAAAGAAGTATAAGTGTAATACACCACAAAGACGTTTCTGTCATGAATTTTATCATATAAAATTCATTTTTTTGAATCATCTTAAATTCTCGTGAAACCATTCTTAGTCTACGTAGGCTCATACAACGTTGGTAGTGTACCAAAACACATTTTGTTATACAATTCATAAGCGGCCTCTAGCAAAACATTATGACTTCCCAAGTCGTACGAATGTCAAATCGATACAACCTAATCAATAGTGTATATAACATCCTTTTGTTACACGATATCCTTTTGATCAAACATAAGGCATGGAATTGTCATCCAACATGTTCAATCATACTAGTCTCGATATCTAGGTAGACTGAAAACATCTAAGTGATATTGATCATTATCAATTCACTTAGACTAGGCCTTTTAACAGTGTAACACATCGAGGGATCCACTGGATATCTCTCTTTACATGATAGATCCAATAGCTGATGCATATGGAATCTTATTCATACGGTCTAGCTCATCATTTGTCTTAGGACATTAAATCTTGATGAGACTTATGCCATGAGACATTGGCAACAATCATCTTTTAGAGTCTTGCAAACTGAACCTATTCAACACCTTGTCTATGTAAGCACTCTGACTTGGACTAATTAGCCTCTTAGATCTATCCCTATAGATCCTTATCCCTAGGATATAGGCTGCATCTCCTAAGTATTTCATTGAGAAACAGTTCCCTAACCAAGACTTGACATTATGCAATGTTGGGATGTCATTTCCAATGAGTAATATATCATCAACATACAATACCAGAAAAACAACTACATTCCCACTGACCTTCTTGTATACACAAGGCTCATCTTCATTCTTAATAAAACCAAAATCCTTGATTGCTTCATCAAAATGAAGATTCAAACTCCGAGAAGCTTGCTTTAATCCATAAATGGATCTTTGAAGCTTGCATACCTTCCTAGAATTCTCAAGATGTACAAAACCTTCAGGTTGTGTCATATACACGTCCTCAAGCAGCTTTCCATTAAGAAATGTTGTTTTTACATCCATTTGTCATATCTTATAGCCATAATATGCAGCAATGGCAATTAATTTTTTATGGATTTAAGCATGGCTACAGGAGAAAAAGTTTCATCATAATTAACACCTTGAGTCTGCCTGAAACCTTTTGCTACAAGTCTTGCTTTAAAAGTATGCACTTTGCCATCATTTTTAGTTTTCTTCTTGAAAACCCATTTACATCAAATGTTCTTACCACTTTCAAGTAAATCAACCAAGTTCCAAACTTGGTTATCATACATGGATTGTATCTCAAAGTTCATGGCACTTAGCCATTTATCTGAGTCTAGTCCAGACATAGCCTCCTGATAAGTGGTGGGCTCATTTTGATCCATAAGCAACACATCATGACTATCAGTAATGAGAAATCTAAATCTCTCTGGCTCATATCTTACCCTACCAGATATACGTGGGCCTTGTGTCACTTGTGGAGGTTCAACTGGTTCGAACGTTGTTGAACTTCCAATAGCGGTTCAGTGTTTATCTATGATTCTTGAACTTCTTCAAGATTTATTTCTCTCCCACTAGTGTCTTTTGAAATAAGCGATTTTTCTATAAATGCACCATACCAAGCAACAAACACTTTGTTCTCAGCGGGATTATAAAAGTAATATCCTTTTGTTTCCTTAGGATACCCCATAAATAAACACTTGTCAGATTTATGTGCTAGTTTTTCTGAGACTTGTCGCTTTATGTAAGCCTTACAACCCCAAATATTAAGGAAAGACAAGCTAGGTCTTTTCCCATACCATATCTCACATGGTATTTTATCAACCGCTTTAGAAGGAACTCGATTTAGAGTGAAAACTGCAGTTTATAATGCATAACCCCAAAAGGATAATGGAAGATCTGCGTGACTCATCATAGATCGAGTCATATCTAATAAGGCTCAATTTCTCTTTTTGAAACTCCATTCCATTGTGGAGTTGCTGGTGGAGTCAATTGGAAGACAATCCCACAGTTTCTAAGATGATAATAAAATTCTTGGCTCAAATATTTACCACCTCTATCTGATCGAAGTGTTTTGATAGTTTTACCAAGTTGATTCTGCACTTCATTTTGAAACGTTCGAAACATCTCAAATGACTCAGCTTTATGTTTCATATGATATAAATAACCATATCTGCTGAAATCATCAATAAATGTAATGAAGTACTGATAACCTCATCTAGCCATTGTGTTTATAGAACCGAATACATCAGTATGTATTTGACTCAATAAATCATTTTACCTTTCATTATATCCAGTAAAGGGACTTTTAGTCATCTTGTCTAGCAAACAAGATACGTACGTTTCATATGTTTCTGAATCAAATGAATCTAGAAGTCCATCTTTATGGAGCTTCGTTATGCGTTTCTCATTTATGTACCCGAGATGACAATGCCAAAGATAGATTTGATTCAAATCACTTGACTTGAATCTCTTTGTATTTATGTTAAAGGCGGGACTATCAGTGGTCCTTTTCATGCTCAGAATATAAAGACCATCATACAAATCAGCATTTGCATAAAATATGCCTTTACGAGAAATGGAACATCTATTATTCGCAATAATAAAATCAAAACCATCCATATCCAAACATGAAATAGAAATAATGTGTCTGCTCAAGGCATGCACAAAATAACAATTATTTAAAGTTAAAATAAGTCCACTAGGTAAGACTTAGTCATATGATCCAACAGTTAGGGCAACAACTTTTACTCCATTCCCTACGCGGAGGATGACTTCTTCTTTATTCAACTTTCTACTTCTGGTGACTCCCTGCACATTTATACAAATGTGAGATCCACATCCGGTATCTAATACTAGAAATCACTAGTAGATAAATTAATCTCAATAACATAAATACTCGTAGTGGTAGTCGCACTACCCTTTTTCTTCTTTAGATCTTCCAGATAGAGTTTGCAATTTCTGAACCAATGTCTAGGTGCATGGCAGAAATGACAATCTCCTTCCTTTTCTTATGGGTGTTTTGAAGCAGGATTGCGACAAGTCCAACAACAGCCTTGGTAACTTTAGCCTAGCCTTTGCCTTTCTTCTTCATTCCCTTTCCCTTTTGGACCATCAACACATTACTATAGGGTTTCTTGATATTTTGTTCAGCAGTTTTGAGCATTAAATGCAACTCTGAAATTGATTTCTCCATATTATTCATATTATAGTTCATCACAAATTGTGAGTAACTCTCCGATAATGAACTCAGGATCAAATCTGTAGCCAACTCTTGGCTTATGGGAAATCCGAGTCTATCAAGCTGGTCAACATAACCCTTCATCTTCAGAACATGAGGACTAACTAACGCACCCTCAGTCATTTTGCAAGAATGTAGGTTCTTAACTGTCTTGAACCTTTCTTGCCTAGCTTGCTGTTGGAACATTTCCTTCAGCGTTACAACCATGTCGTAGGCTTCCATTAGTTCCATGTGCTTCTGAAGTTCAGGAACCATAGTTGCCAGCATAATACGTGCAACATCAGTAGAATCATTGACATGCTTATTATGCTCATCCTTCACAACTTTCGTAGCATTGGCTAGTGGGTCCTCAGGGATTGGAGCATCCAGGACATACAACTTGCGTTCATAATTGAGAACGATTCTCAAGTTTCTGAACCGGTCAAGAAAGTCAGTCCCAGATAGCTTATCCTTCTCAAGGACAGATCACAGTGACGAGGGATTATTGTTACTTGAAGAGACCATTGATCTATAATAAAGATTATGCAAAGTTTATTTCAGTATAGAGGAATAAACTCCCACTAAATTAACAACCCTCATAAAACATACTATTTATTTAGGGGACTAAAATCCATATTTCACCTAATTCTATGACAGCTATGGCATGAAACACAGAACTAGACTATTTAGGTAGGTAACAGTTACCAATTACATTTATGTAATTTTAGATACTTTTATGAGATACGAGACATCTTATGTCTTAGCATATTTTTTTATCTCATCCTGTGCCTAAAGCTCAGAACTATTTTGATAACTTTATTAAGTCGGACCATTTTAAATATTTAGGTAACTCTTACCTAAGTTGTCTCACCAAGATAACACAATACACCCAGCTATTGCTAAAACTATATTAGTGTGATTGAGGCCTTGACAAGTGTTTAAAATGGATGACACGAGACTTAAAATTTAATAGAGGGATTTTATTCAGTTTTAGTGATTTTTTGTAAACAATGAAATATCATATATTTTATTGATTTGTTCAATCACTAAACAATTAAGAAATTTTTATATTGTTCACTAATAAAAGAATTTTCGTGTGTTAGGATTAGTTAGACGACGGTCCCACTGGCCCGTCAGCGGGCAGTGGTTCCACTGACCGGTCAGCGGACGGGGAAACAGGGGGCTGCGCCCTCGTTTTTTTAGGAGACGAATTTCAATTCCAAAAATAAAAATTCGCTATAGAAAATCATATTTTTCGCTGATTTTATTATCCTAAATTAACTCCTTAATTTATCCGAAATTATGTCAATTAAAACACTTCAATTAACCCAGGCCCACTTCTAACTAATCATATTTTCCTAATCCAATTAGGACTTAAGATATTTGAATCCTAGCAAATAACCAATAGCAAAATTCTCTATATTTATCTCCTATCCGATAGGGATAACGAAATCGATTTTGCTAATATCTCTTAATCTAATTTGTTATCTATCTCTTATCAAATAAAGGTTTCATAACATAATAGATATAACGAGATAAATAAATAATTTCAAAAAATAATTATTTACAATTTTGGTCCTCATCCAAATAATCACAAACATGTAATTGAATCATGAAATACTATCCCATCGAACCTAATCATATTAGTTTCGAATTAATATTCAGACGTATACAATTTAAAAAACTTTAAACAATGTAACCTAAATATGCATACTGAATTAAGGAGATTTCATCCATGCATCAATAGACGAAAAATAAAGATTATACCTAATGGTGTCATGGATCACAGAACACGAAATTCAATTTATTAAAATTATTCGAATTAACCTAACATGGTTACTAGCATGTTCGAAATTGATTTCAATTAAATCACGAATATAAGTATCATATACATAAAACATGATAATAAATCTCACAAAAAACTTATGTATATCACATATACCTCAACTATTAACATGCTTTCAATCATATATCATGTATATATCAGAAGAAAACATGCAATGAATTTAATGGAATCAAAATCGATGGCTCTGATACCACTGTTGGATTTTTGGGGTTCATACGCAACGAAAATTACAAAACAATTTTGACAAAAACCCCAACAGGATCCAAATCTAATTCCATTAAACACGTTTAAACCATGAAAACTTAATCATACCTCGGCCGCAATATACCTTTCTGAAGGTTGATCGATCTCTGAGGCACTGCCAACGACGAACACCCTCTACCAGCAGTCCACACACGAACGACGGTTGAGATTTGAAGTGCTAGCTAAGAGAGAATAACAAACCTTTTTTGTTTATCTCCAAAACGATCCAAAGCGTACTAGAATACCCTAATTCATTTCTGATTCGAAAATAGAGTTTCGGCCCTTAATCTTTCATACGTGTGTTCTAACTTAAAGCATCTATTTATACAACTCTTGTAGATAGACGGTTAAGTAAATTACACATATACCCCTACTTAAAGAAGTATAAGTGTAATACACCATAAGGAAGTTTCTGTCATCAATTTTATCATATAAAGTTCATTTTTCCGAATCATCTTAAAATCTCGTAAAACCATTCTTAGCGTGCGACCCAATAGGCTCATACAACGTTGGCAGTGTACCAAAACACATTTTGGTATACAAGTCATAAGCGACTTATAACAAGAAACTATGACTACCTAAGTTGTACGAATATCAAATCGATACAACTTAATCAATAGTGTATATAACATCATTTTGTCACACGATATCCTTTTGATCAAACATAAGGCATGGAATTGTCATCCAACATGTTCAATTGTACTAGTCTTGATCTCTAGGTAGACTGAAAGCATCCAACTGACATTGATCAATATCAATTCACTTAGACTAGGCTTTTTAACAGTCTAACACTTTGAGGGATCCACTGGATATCTCTCTTTATATGAGAGGGACAAATTCTATCTCGATTACACAACTTCATTACATTGCTCATACAATAACCAATCACAACCTTTATAATCGTTCGATTAAAGACAACGTTTGATTGTGTCAAATCACTGTGTTCCTAATGTTGAAGTCTCTTGTAATCTCAAGTCAGAGGACTGAAAAATATACCTATCATGAGAAACAACTATGACTTAATCCATGTGATGTTCTCATAGCGGGTCGGTCCATTACTTTGTTCCCTAACAAGTACTCGTGATCATGATTCGTATCCCTATACATATAATCATCGTATGATCATCGATAAGGACTCACACTAGTCTTAATTCATTATAGTCCCCAGTATAATGATCGACTAGGGACATTTAGGATATTTATGTAAATACCCATGGATCTTATTATAATGTAAACATGAAAATTAATTATAATAAATGACAAATTAAATTCTCTATTTTATTTACTAAAAGTATTCAAAAAGACAGTTAATGGATTGACCTAGGGCACATGCCCCAACAAAAAGTACTTGAGGGAACTAAATTAAAAGCTTCAGATAAGCACAAGAGGACATTAATCATGGATTAAAACTTTTAAAACTAGGTTGAAGAATTGAAAGTGTTTATTAATGAAGTCACAAGAGTGGCTAAGACTTGCATATAAAAAACATACAATATAGCTAGCTAGCTATAATACAATGGCATAAAAGCTGAAACAGCTAGGCCTGGCATTGCTGAAATAGATATCACAACTAATAAGTAATATTGATCCACTTAAAATACCGTAAATGTACAAATATTACATGATACATGTAAATAAGTCAAAGGAAGGTCATAATTAAAAGTTTGTTCTCAATGTAGATTTTAAAATGATTGAGACAAGTGAGTTTAGACTAGTTCCAAACACAAAATTCTAAAGTGAGTTTTTGACTTGGAAATGAAATACTTTTGCCAACAAAGCGTGGTTGGGTAGATGAGACTCAGTGATTTCCAATGAAAGATCTTTAATTTGAGGTGGCATGAAGAAAACCTTGTTAAGAGAACTCATTTGTACAGGAAGGACTTCTAAAGGAGGAATAAATGAAATCAAATGCAATATTTGTAACGACATGTTACCTTAAGCTAGTGTTTAGTACTAACCCAAGTCCTAATTAACTCGAGTTAGGCTCATGTTTAAGTCTGTCATACCTTGATTAGTGTGTGCGTGTATTTGCATGTTGAATTATGTTTGTTTGGTTAGTTTAACAAATTTAAATATAGGTTGTAGTATAATAAAAGATCGTGTACAAGCCTATAATTGAGAGAATTCATAATAAACAATGAATTACTGGTAAATCAAGTGTGACAAATGGGTTGTGGAATGAATGTGCACGCCCAAGTATACATGTAGGCTTGTCTGGTGAATTTATTAGTGAGAAAATACACGATATATATATTTTAGATATATAAATATATATTAGAAAATATAAGTATAGTTCAGTTATATGGATCATTTGATTGTCTCGAGTGGAGCATAAATGCTTGATGTTGTCAAAGTTCGTGTCACTTTTAGAAATGTCACTTTAATGCATCAATCACTTGATCAATCTTGAGATAGGGCGATGCGTATCTCGAAGAAAGTTCATATATTTAAACTTAAAACTCATGTTCATCATCTTTGTTTTGATCAATCAACTAAGAGAGGGAGAGGGTTAGGTTTTGATTTCTTATTAAAGGAAAGTGCTTATGGAGTGGTTTTGGCAAGGATTGAGGAGTTTAAACATATTAAAATCCAGAGATCATCACTTTTGTATGATTTATTTTTGTGTTAGTTGAAGTTTAATTTGATAGTGATGGTTAAATCTTTGTGAATTATGTTGTTTGATGATTGAATATTGTTTGTTACCTCACTAGAGATTCTCGTTGGTGAATTTTGGGAGTTTATACTGTTGTTTGAGTGATTTGTGGATGGAATAGTAGCTGCTGCACTGTGTTACGTCAAGACAGTAGAGGGTGGAGAACACTGGGTGGAGCATGCTCCACCTAGTAGAGGAGCGCGCTCCTTTCATTAACTGTGATGAACACAGCTGCTGGAACGTGCCCCAGCCATTGAGGGAGCGCCTTCCCACCCCAGAAAACAACAACAATGTTGTGATTTGATGAGGATTTCTGGAGGACTTAAGGACCAAACTACGAGTTCTAATTAGAGTGTATTGAACCTAAATTGATTAAAGATGGTCTACGATAGGTGTTCGATCCCTGGGAAAGAGTCGGTGACCCAAAAAGTTAAGAGTTTGGAGTGGAAACCTTGACCAAGGTAACTATGGATTTGCTTATTTATCAATGTTGCCTTGCTATTCTAGTATATGTAGTTCATATAGATATTGGACTTAAATGGGAGACTATGTACACTATGTTGGTTTTCAATAAACGAAAAGCGGTGTGTAATGTGACCACGACTATAACTCATGGTTTTGAGAATAGGTTTATAAGAGATAGATTCCCTTCCCGGTCTATGTACAAATGCTACTCAATTTGATAGGTTATGTGGCTTTCATACTCCCTAGAAGGTTTGAGATAGAACCATTGTGCATTAATGGATTGGCTAGATAGCGTATTGGCCAATATGTTGGTCTAACAATCACATTAATGGCGTCAACGTGTAATAGATCCTAGTTTTATAAACAAAATGGGGATCACAGTGTAATAGTCCATGATAACTTGCTTTGCATTCATTATTTATTGAATTTATATGCTTTCCATATTCTTGTTAGTTAACATTAGTGCATATTGTTATTGCACAATGTTCTTGATTATTATATGAAATGTTGATGGCTATGTGAACCCTTACTTACCGAGCAAATTGGAGTGCTAACCCAAATCTAATATTTCAGGTTTGCAACCCAGCACTTCAGCTAAGGGAAATGAGAAGATTTAGGTGTCTTGTATCTTCTCTACGATGTAATGAACCTTCTTGTATAAATATATTTACTGTTTGATATACTTTAATGTATATAAACGGGGTTAAGAGGTTTATAATCAAGGTTTTAAGTTTTGGTAAACTCTGTATTACTGTATATTGTTATATATATCAAAAACTTTTTAAATTCTCCACTGCGTATACTTTGATATGTTTATTTGATATTAGTATACAAGTTCAGTTTACTAGGTACTGAAGGAGAGGTTGCTGGCTCTAGTTAAGTTTGGCTGGGTTACCAAGGCTTAATTAAGACTTCAGTCCGAGTATCTCCCTAATTAGTATAGGGGATGCTACAACATTATTCTCTCTACAAACTTTAATCCACTTGAAGACATAGTGATGAATTAAGGAAAGTGAAGACTTGTAACAACATGAATTTGTATTTTCATTCTTAGTGAAAGACAATAATCTTCTCTCATGTCAAGCTCTCCATCTTTACAAGCAATGTTGTAAGGTAGTTCCCAATCGAACCAATACAAAATGTCAGACAAAGCATACTCATGCCATAGTGACACCATGAGACATTCATAGGCAAACTCTTCAACCTTACCCGAAAGGAATGAACTCGAAATCTTGGCCTTTAAAATCGATAGTACTACCCATGAATCTCTCTAGTATGAAATCTTCAGGTTATGTCCATAATTCTGGTTCTTAGATTGTCCATACATTGATCAACAACCATGTTCTACTTGGAATTTGATAACCTTCAACATTGGTGCTTGCCCATGATTTCCTAGGAAGCGAAGTAGGGACGACTGAATGTAGTTTAAGTATCACTTTGATGACACACATAAGTAATTCATTTGCTTAATGTACTATTCATTAAATTCCCTTTTATTTCCAACCACTCTTATTGGGCTTTCTTCATCACAGTTCAAATCTTTATAAACTTTGCGATCCCCCATTCTATGGTGGTCATCGAAGTTTCAATACCCACAATGAACATGTCTGGTAGGAGAGTGACATCCTCTATTTTTCAATCCCAAAAGGAAATAAATGCTATTATGCTAATACCTTTTTTAATTGGAAGTATATATAAAATAAGTATAATACTTTAGTGATAATTAAGCTTAAGTTTAATTAGGCTCATAGGACTTAAAATTACTAACAAGGCTTTAAACCCAGGACTCATCTAAGATGCAAGTACAGAGGACTATATTAGGTTCCTCTGTTTCATGACTTCACTATGAAGCAAATCTCGATAATTAGAATGTCTTCTCATTTCAATTGTTCAACCAAGTCATTGGATCTCAACTCCCCATATTTCGTTGCATTCTTCAATGCTGATACTACAAATGGTACAATCACATAAGTCTTTTGGAGGCCAGTGGCTGACATTGGGGAGCCAATGTCGACTTACATTACGAATTTGATAAACATGGGTGAGGTTAAGGTGAGTGTTAAGCCCATCAAATTGGTGTTCAAATAAAAATACCAGAAGCTAAATTATAAACTGACCTTGAAGGGGCTATGCAGAGTGCGCGATCGAGTGATTCAATGATCTTTTACTTGGGTTGGTAATGGTGGGAAATGCATTGTTAGAAGTCCAATCAGAGCTACTAGTGTAACGACCCGTTTTAACCAATCCCGATTAACTGATAAATTACGGGTTAATATCATAAGCTCAGACCAACTTGGACGTCGTGGAAAAGTCTATGGCACGCCTAATAGGCGAAACATGTTATTTTTGTATGACGAGTGTTTAATTATTTTATTTTTAGTTAATAGTTCGCGCTACGTTAATTAAGAATTTCTCTCAGTCGCGTAGTGCGCGTGTAGTGGCGAGAGTGTGCGACATCGCGGAGTGCGCGTAACGTGGGTGTACGGGGTAGTATGAGATTGAGTTGTCACATGACATCACACATCACGTCAACCCATCCCTCATCATTTCACTTTGTCTTTTTCTTTCAAAATTTTTTTTTTCTCTTTAAATCTGGAAGAGAGAGAAAGAAAAGAAGAGAGAGAAAGATAGAGAGAGAAAAATGAGAGAGAGGAAAGAGAGTGAGAAAGAGAGACAGTAAGAGAGAGATCGGTCATGAGAGAGCGGCGGCGGCGGTGCGAGCGGCTCCGACGAGGATTGAGACGGGAGGTCGCGGACCACAGATGGCAACTCGCGGCAGCGAGGCTACGGGCAGCAGCGATAAGCGACGACGGTGGGGCCAGCGGCTGTGAGAGAGCAGCGACAACGGCGGCAAGCGGCGACCGGTAGCGGTGGATGGTGACCAGCCCGCGACAGCACCTCGCGAACGGCGGAGTAGCTGCGGCGAGGGAAGAGAGGGAAAGAGAGCAGCGGTGGCAGTGGAAGATCGGGGGCGGTAGCGATACTGGCGCGGCGTCGGCTAGGCGCTAGCCGAGGCCGCGTCGGCAAGGCAGCAGCGGCGACGCGACAACGGTGGTGGTGAGGCGGCGACGCGGCAGCGGCACGACAGCGGCGCTGTGGCGCGTTGACGGAACAATCGATCCCTCGGTATGGTTCGGAAAGTGTGCAAAATATTAATTTTTTGGAATAAAAGTTATCTCAAATTTTGGTATCACATTATAATTCATTTAATGAAACTCTAAAATGATAAAAAATGTATAATTGGACACTAGGGACTTAAGCTACCATAGTCGGGTGTCAGGTACGTATTTCAAGGCTAATGCGGGACGTTTCGAAGGAGTTGAGGTAAGTAAACCCATGAGAAATTTAGTTAAAATTCAATTTATGGCACTTACTTTATTTCGCATTTGAATTATTCCATTGTGCTTTCCATTGCTGTTCATTTACTGTTCATTCACTCCACGTGTGTATGTGTGTTTGTCGACGGCATGGCACGAACTCACACCCCGGGGCTCGCTACCTCGCGCTGTTCGAGTAATTGGCCATGTTAGGGCTACGCGGTGACTATTATTCGCGAAACCCGTAGGTTGAGAGATGTTTAACGAAGACCTAAGTCTACATCAATGGTTCCTCTCGAGAGATGTTTGGATGGGGTTTCTTCCGTCCAATGTTTCCTCTCATTCGACCGTGAGATGTTTGGCGAGGTGGTCGTCGATGGTTCCTCTCGGTTTAGCTACGATGATCCCGAATGTCGACCAGGGTTCTCTGTCACGCTACACTCGTGTCCAAATTTGACTTCTTAACGACTTATTTTCATGCGATTATTTTATTCTTATCCTTTATTTAAATTGCATGGACTGTAGCCGTTTCATCGGAATTCGTGAATATTAGCTAACGTTCTCTGGGATTTACTCATCTGGGATTTGTCATTGTTTTTGGTGACAAATCGCAGATCTTGCGACGAGCCGAGGCAAGGGCATCTCATGAATCTACAACCGAGTTAGGAGAGCCCGTCATTTGCGTAGGTGTTGTACGTATTTATTTACTGTTTTATGAACTTTTTGGGAAAGACTTGTATACCTGATACATGTATATGGTCATCTTTAGTACCTTTGTTGCTCTCGATATACATGGTATCTATTGTCGAGGTCCCACCCTATAAGTTGTTAATTAATGCATAACTTGTGTACATTAATTATATGCATGTTATTAAGACTTCCGCTAGTAAAATAACTTAAATAAATCAAAACAAATGAATTAAGTTATAAAACTTTATAACTTAGTATATTTTGCTAAAATAATCATTTAGATATCAAAATTTACTAAGTTGGAGTATTAGATGGTAAGTTCGCGGGAAGTCACAGACAAGTGTGCGGTGACGTGGCATGCTTGGTGACGTGTCCGGCGATGTGGCGGTGCCCGGTTTGCCTCGGAATTTGGGGTCGTTACAACTAATCTTCAAATTATTGATGGAGGGAATGAATGATTGAATCCTCAAAAGTATTAGAAATTGTAAAGGGAGAAGAAACCAGACACTCCTAATAAAATAGTAATGAAGTCATAACTTTCAATGCTTTCACAATAACACAACCAACTCTCACCACCTTCTTTAATCTTGATCTAACAAATTAAATCACAATAACAACACATAAAAGTGTAGAATCTAAGAAAGTAATTTACAAAATAATAACAAAAGTGGTGAGTCTAAAGAAACATCAAAACCTGTGAAGTGTAGATCATTAGATATGCTTTGATTGATCCAATAAAGTATCACCGAAGAGACAACAAAAAAACTCTGGATTCAATTAAAATAAAAAAAACCTAAACAAATTTTAGATTCAAAGCAATAGTAGTACAACTAAAATTCTTCTTTCACCTCAAAAATTGATTTGAAAAATCCGTGAACAAATTTTAGCCGAAAAACCCCCAAATTAGAGAAAATCTTCAACAATAGCACACCCAAATAAATGAATCAAAGAAAATGAAGAAGAACCAACTCCAAATCTTCTTGTGAAGTAGCAAAGACGAATCGCTCGATTGATCAACGATGATGAAGCAATTGGTTTCGAGAGAGAATGAATTCAAGCGAGGGCAAGAGCAACGAACACGAGTGTTGAAAGTGAGTGTTTTTAGGGTTGAAATGGAAATGATGAACCTACCCCTTCTCTAGAGTGGGGAATGCAGAATCAAATTAAGCATAAGTGGCACATTATTCTTTGTTTTTGTGGTTGAATTCAGAGGAGTAAAGTGAGAGTAAAACCGTCCCACATTAGTTTAACTCATACTTTATTATGACAACTGAAAATTGTCATTAAATATTGTTTCAAATGTCATCAAATAAAAGCATTATACTTACATGATTTCATTTCTCTTTCTATGATATGTTTTTTTCAAAATCGTCATCTTAAATAAATTTCTATGACGGTTTTCTAAAATTTTCATAAATTTTGTATCATTAAAAGCACATTTTGTTATAATGGTGATTGTTTGAAACTTAAACACAGGGCACCGCTCAACCTTATCCCATCATTAAGTCTTAATCGCAACCACGTAGGACTTAACTCCGTATTAGTTAGCCTTTACAACACGATTGCCTCGTTATTCATGTTGATCATGATACATATTTCTCATTAAAACATTAAGTGTATTATTAAAGTCAATTAAAACTTTTAAATAGTTTAAAATCTTGCGGAAGTCTTAATTTAAGTGCGTAAATAAATAATGAACACCTATATGTGAAAACCAGTGAAATATATTTTATGTATATCAACGGAGGCGAGTAATAAGTGAGTACGTGCATTAAGTAGGGGATTAGCCTCTTAAACCAATGTACAGCCCAAAAAGCACACAAAAGACGTACATAAGTAAGTAAAAATACATGTACATAAAAAACATAAAGAAGAAGTTGTAGCTCATCATCTAAGACTCTTAAGTAGTTGTCAATCTTTTCCTTCCCTAGTTTGCTATTGGACTAATATGCAATTTTCACTATAGATGGTAATTCCATTGAGTAAATCTTGAGGCCACTTATCCACGTTTCATGAGAAAGATAGGTAACTAAAAGCATGTAGAGACGGTAAATACATGCTAGAAAAGAACATATACAAGGAGTTACAATGGTAAGCTAGTAAGTCTGCAAATGCGGGAAAAAAACTAGGTGTAATATAAGTGATACTAAGCTCAAACATGTTTGGACTTCCCTAAACTAAAGCCGGGGTGCCCTTCGATCTATAGGAAAATAACTAATTGCTCACCAGTAGTGACTATTAAGAACATTGGAAGGAATCCATCCCCCAATTCAAAGGAAAATCATTAAATATATTCGTGAGCTTCCTGACCCTATATGAGCCCAAGTCTGAAAGGGTATCCTTGATATACTCTTAGAATCCAAATTATATTTACTGGTTTGACTAGAAACCCATGTAATGGCCCAAATTAATTAAACTAGGATTAACGTTAATCTCAAGGATTAACGATCATAATTTAGGCGTTACGTGAGAAAACTCTGTTGACTCGGACACTAGAACTGAGAGAGTATATTATTTGCGGATGACGATTATTTATGTGTGATGTTTAAAATATTATATTATTGTAACATCGCATGTGTGTACGTTGCTATTGGGTAAGTTGGTGTATTGGGTATTCGCTTCGTAATGGGTGTTAATGCGAGTATTGGGTAGGCGAACTACATTAGAAAACTCGACTAATTCAAGCTAAGATGACTAATTGAAAAAATAAAATGGGTAATGTAACCATAGGCTAATTTGATTAAATTATCACAATTATCTATGAAGTTACCTCGAAATGGGTGTTGAGGTGCGGGGCATCGGGTGCCAGGTAGTCGGGGATTTGTGGGACCACTAATGTGTCCATAGGAGATTCTAAGAACACCAATAATAGGCATTATAACACTAGAATAATTTTGGTATTTAATAGAGGTTTTTAAACCCCTATTAAAAGGGGGTGTTATTAAATAACACCTAATTGATAGGAGTTTTAAAAAACCTCTATGTAATACATGTATTAAAAATTAAAACATAACACATTTTCACATGACATTTAATAACACTTTATTTAATAGGGGTTTTAAAACCTCTATTAAATGCCAAAAATGTTCTAGTGTAATGGGCCTAAGCTAAGTTAATTAGATCAAATATATAAGGCTCATAGTTTAGATAAATTAATTGGAGCCATCGGATTACCTATATGTAGCATCTCCTATCTCGATTAAGGAGATATTCGGCCTGAAACCCTAATTAAGACTTGGTACGCCAGTCAGACTCAATTAGAGTAACAATATAGCCGTCCTTCATACTTGATAATCACAATTATAGTACATCTTATATCGTATAAATAACTGAAAACGCAGTGGAAATTAAAACTTTTTTGATAAACCATAAGATATACCTAAAATCGGTAAAAACCTCGATTGCAAAACCATATCCCCACCCTATTTATTACAAAATATTAATTTTATACAATATATAAATAGACAGGAAATCACTTCACTTTAGAGAAGATAATAAACTCCTAAATTTCTTCGTTCCTGAGTCGAAACGCACATCATGAACCTGAAATATTAATTGGGGAATGAGCGCTCAAACTTGCTCAGTAAGTGATGCTTGTAATCGTATCAACTATCATCTGAATATCAACAAATAAATGAATAGCAATATGAAACCAAAGAATACGTATTCAGCCTTTGAATATAATATAAACAATACATAACGAAATGCAAGTTCAATGGTCAATTGCAATTGTACTCATGACTTTTTTTAATTTCTTTTGCATTCGAAAATATAGTTGTGGACTCCTGTCACCCATGACTACAACCCACAAAATCATACGTTTGTGATTCTATGGTGTATCAAGGTATAACGTAGCTACCCATTCTTAAATGAAAAGTGGAAATCAGTTAGCGTCACGAATATGAGGGAAGGGTATTGGCTGGCCTCCTAATACCTCGGTCGTCAACCTCAGTCGGATTCCCCATTACATCCCCTCTTTGAATTCACTTTTCGATATAAAACAATAGGAAACTAACAACTGAGTAGTTCATGGTTGCTAAAGGGAAGGTGTCGGCAGCTAACCAATCACCTCCATTGTTGCTCCAGTTCGATTCGCCCGTCATACCTCATTCCGGATAATTTCTCATAAAATAATTCAATAACACATTCAAGGCACGGTACATTCCCCATTTCCCAGTCCATAAACTACGTGCACAAAATATATAACTATTTTACAATGCATAATTGATAAGAATACGAGTCGCGTAGACCTGTGCTGAGCTTTTCTAACTTTTTACCAATTTACACGATTCTCGAGACTTATTATCCTTTCCTCATCGACCAATAACCTAAATTATATCAATTTTCATTAATTTAGGTATAATATTATTCAATTAGAACCCTTAAACCGGTCCTAATCGAATTATAAATCAATTTATCAAATTTTAGGCCAATGTGACCATTTTACGCTTTGCGAGGTAAAAACCCGGTATAAAGTCGCGCCCAAAGTCTAGAATATTTTATTTTCATAGAAATTCATCAATCTATATTTATTTTATCAAAATATTATTTTTTTGAGACTTTTCCTCAATTTTTTGGAATTTGTTTTCCAATGTCTTAGCATTTATTTCCATGTTTTATTTGTTCGACCCTGGCCAGAGCTGGCCCAGGCTCGCTCCATGGGCCGAGTCTGGCTAAGCTCATGGCCCAGTCCACTAAAGGGACGCATACGCACGATTTTTGCATGTGTGTCTTCTTCACTGGAACTAACTTTCCAGTGAGGATTTCTTTTAAATCCGAACTGGGGTGGAGGCCCAGTTCGATTGGGAGACAAGACGACTCTCATGGTCGTCTCCTTCCTTAGACAAACTGCAAAAGCAGTTCATTTGAGCCTTTCCCTATTTCCTTAACAGTCCCTTACTGCAACACTAAAAACAACAGCTATAACCTCAACAGCAACATCGAACAACAACCCACAACTCGCCTTGATCATCTCCTCTCCTTCAATCTATCCTTCTCATGTCTCAATCCCTCTTTCCCTCAATCGATTTCCCAAATTCTCTTGTTCAATTTCGATTTTCACTGAGGCATAGAGGACTTGTTTGGAGAAGATAAATATCATATTTCCTCGAGATTCATACCGTACGAATATCGAGGCAAATCAAATGTTTTATTTCTTATTATGATCTTTCTCGAGATATAAAATGCGTATCTCGAGGCATATCTTATGACTTTTAATCAAAATTATCACCTCATAATCGCCTTACTTAAGATCAATTATATTTTTAATTTTCTCAAAATACGTATCGCGTATTTCGTGGTAAATCTATAGCCTTTATTTTTTAAATACACTTGTATGCACAACTTGATTGTCCTTGTGATGTGGTCACACGCATCTCGAGGTGTGGAAAGTTTCTCAACTCAACCAACAACTACACCATTTATCTCCTTGATACTTATGCTATTTGTATCTCGAGGCAAATATAATGTATAGTTTCATTTTATTTAAACTTTAAATCTTTTTATATATATTTATATATATAACTCATATATATATATATATATATATATATATATATATATATATATATATATATATATTTTACCTATGAATTTCGTGCCCATAAATTCGTCGTGCACGCCAATAACGATAATGGGCGTGCACATTATTATATGTTCCATGCGTATCACCCTGGACTCCGCGTATCACTAGGCGTCCACCGATTATTAATTAATTAATTATTTTTAATATATATATATATATATATATACAATTATATATAAATATATATACGCATATACATTCATGTGTTTATAATTTCGCCATGTGCGGCAACGAGTACATTCGGGCGAGAACGCTACTCCACGACTCGCGTGCATTGCCCTTGACCCATACACAATATTAACTATCCCATAATTTTTTAATTATTCAATTATGCGTCAATTAAATTCAATTAATTTCAATAAATACTAATATATATCAAACAAACACCAAAAGATACGCAAATTTATGCACACGCTAATCGAGACAAGTCGGGCTTAACCATGAGCTTAACTCAGGTTAATTAAAATTTAAATTAACACTAATCATCTATTTAAGGTAACGGTCGTTACAGTCTTCCCAATTTAAGACAATTTTTTCCTCGAAATGAAAGGAAACATATAAGTTACGAATAGTTTCATTTCGGAAAATCCATAATCTTCTTGTATACCTCAATATGATATAGCATTGCCAGTATAACCAATATAAAGAGATCCATAAGATTATCAAAGTAATTCTTGTCTAAAATTCTTTCTTGAAATGGTATTTTCATTTCAGAGTCTAATTCATCCAACACAATTTCATTAGATAGTCTAATCTGAATATTGATCCTTGATAGCCAAATTTTGACGTATAAAGTGGTTCACGTTAGACTTCTTAATTACCTTATCACCCGATTAATCAAACTATTGGCTTAGCTCTAATCTAAACTTCAAAGAACAGATTTGTAATTATCAATCCCAACAACTCAATTGATGATGTGGTTGTAGAAGACTTTATTCTATCATCATTTTTACACATATTTCAAGAGATAGTACAGAGAAGTTCCAATTATAATTATGCTTCGTGATCTTTTCTCTATTCAAAGTATTGATCACATCAATCACTTTGTATGAGTGATTTCTCAGAGTGAATTCATTATATTCAACAACTTAGGTTACTCACTTCACCTTTAATTTCTTTCATTTTGACAACTATACTCTTTAAACTGTCATAGCTTGAAGATCTTCATTTTACATTTCACCAACTCTTTGATTTTTGTAGTTCTCGCTCGTCTTCTAGTGTTTCCTTTAAGATTCTTTAATCTCAAGGATAACTAAAAAACTCTCCAAACATGGATATATCTATATTTCGGACTCTACGATGAATGAACTTAAGCAAACTATTCAATTGAATAGATTCACAATAATTTGTGATTTACACCCATATTTAATTACCCTAAGCCTCAGCTCTAGGATTTATATTTGCAATTCATTCCATTCAAAACAATTATTTCATAATAGTTCATTTCAACATTCCTTGAACTATATAATAGTATAAACTCCAATCTCTTGCTTCGTTGTATCAACACATAACTACCTGAATAAAGGTATTAGAATAAAAATCTCTAATTTTTTCATAATTCGAGTATAATTATGCAAATATTGTAGTCCAACTACATTTCAATTTCCTTTTAAGGCATCCTTGCGTTATTTATAACTTATCACAATCTTACTCTTGGGTTAATTGAATATACAACATAACGATACCATAAATCTTTGTAACAAATCTTTGTATATGTGGTTTGTATCATTCAGTTTTTCCAATATCTCACTTTGTTTAGTATAAGACAGATCTCTAACTATCTCAATCTTATTCAATTCCTTTGACTCGCAATTCACATTCAACATATATCTGAGTAGTTTAATTCGAAGCTTAGAACTTACATAACCAATTTCTACTATAAACCAATCTATCATCAAAGTTCACATGACTTTGCAATGTTGCTTGTGCCTTTGTTAAGTCTTTAAACCTTTGTATGTTATCATTGATAACACAATGATAATCGTATTCCAATAGAGTTCAACAAATCCATTTGTTTATTCATTTATGAACATAGCTCGAGCTATAGCGAGTTTCAATGGTTCTCACCATAATTTTTATCATAATCAAGCCATTGTGTGATCTCATATTCTTATAGTTCTAACTCTGATCTTGATCAATGATAAACAGATCTCAATCAACTCTTGGGAACCACTAGTTTTGCATAATAAAGCCAAATGAGTTGTCGATTATGGGCAATGAATATTTGTTCTTGATTTAGTTTAACCTGATTCATCACTCATAGTTACGAGACTCATAAAACTCCCATAGTACACTAAGTAAAATGGAATTGATAATCGACTTAGCATCAAAATCAACTAATTGATGAACTTCATTTCAAGTTGTGTCAAAATCTCAAAAGAGTACGATAAATAAACTTGAAACTTTTCGAATCACGATTTTCAATCATCAAGCTTGAACTCCCTTCATGAACTAATTATTATTTTAAGACAAATGCAACCATTTGAATCTCGAGTGATATCATTATTTCCATAAATCAATATTCAAATAAAATTATAAATTTGTACAATTTGTTTTATCAAGACTAGAAGTTAATATCACTCTATTGATATATTGCTTACTCATTCATTCCCAGTATCATATGGTATTCTTTGGATTCTCAAATCCTCGGATTCATTGACAACTCACTCTCCCCAACTTAGACTATTACTTTCCTTTCTGTACATGCGTATCCACCACAATGTCATTCTTTTTTATTCTATTAGTAGGTCCAGTTATACCAGAACCACTCTAATAACTTCTTCTCATTATTTTAGAATGGGCTAACGCCATATCTGGAATATGATACATCACAACAATTCATGAAGTATTCATTCATTAGTAGTTATATAACCACAATTAAGTTTTTATCTTTATTTACCACTAATTTCCTTATTAAATGAACTTTAATCTCGTTTAACTAGTCTCAACGCTAGTATATATTCACTCAAAGTCAATCATCACCTTTGAGTTTTGCTGAAGATCATTTATTTTTTTATCTACTTCTTAATATCAATTATCCTAATTGTCTCGTAGTCTAGGTCAAATAAATCTTTCTTAACTGACAATCATTAATTGAATAATACCAGTGAGATACAAACCAAAAGAGACTGTTCAAAAGTAGAAGAGTTTTCTTTTCCTATTTGTAATATTTCATATGTCTTTCCTTATATAATTGGAATTCATGTTTCTATAAACCCTAATCCTTAATAATTCCTCATTATATATCATTTTCACATCTTTTCTTTTTATAATATCCATGAAGTCTAGGTTTTCCAACAACCCTCACCATCTATTCATTGGGTTTTATGATAAAGATATGAGATAAAACCTTCAGGATAGTGTATAGGAAAGACATTACAGTTATATCTATCACATATATATAATATATCACAACAAATCACATTTCTAGATCTTTTATCTTTCATTACTACCTAAAACATTGATAAAAACCAGTTATCATGCACTAAGTTAATCCATAACTTGATTATTGGTTCGAGTATTCTTGAGTTATGAAAACTTAGATTTTAATATCACAATATTAGAATTGTATCGAAATTGAGGCTATGATATCGAACTGTAGCATCCCGTATCCTGATTAGGGCATACCCGACCTGAAATCTTAATTAAGACCGGTACACCAGTCGCACTCAATTAAAGTAATAGTATAGCCGTCCTTCATACCTGATAATCACAATTACAATATATCTTTTATCGAATAAATAACTAAAAAACACAACGAAAATTAAAACTTTTTCGATAAACCATAAGATATACCTAAAATCGATAAAAACCTCAGTTGAAAAACCATATCCCCACCCTGTTTATTATAAAATAGTAATTAAATATAATATGTAAATAGTAGAGAAATCACTTCACCATATAGAAGATTATAGACTCCAAAACTTCTCCGTTCCCGAGTCAAAACGCACTTCATTAACCCGAAATATTAATTGGGGAATGAACGCTCCAAATTGCTTAGTAAGTGATGCTCGTAATCTTATCAACTATCATATAAATATTAACGAATCAATGAATAGAAATATGAAACCAAAGCATATCTATTTAGCCATTGAAAATAATATAAACAATACATAACGAAATGAAAGTTCAATGGTCAATTGCAACTATACTCATGACTTGTTTTTTTTTTTAATTTATTTTGCATTCAAAAATAGAGTTGTAGACTCATGTCACCCAGGACTACAACCCAGAGAATGGCATGTCTCTGATTATGTGGTGTATCGAGATATAACATAGCTACCCACTCTTAAATGGAAAGTGGCAATAGGTTAGCATCATGAACCTGAGGGAACGGTTTTGGTTGGTCTCCAAATAACTCGGTCATCGACCTCAATCGGACAACAATCGAGTACCTCAAGGTTGCTGAAGGGAAGGTGTCGATAGCTAAGTAATCACCTTCATAGTCACCCAGTCCGATTCGCTCATCGTACCTCTTTTTGAATAATTTCTCATAAAATAATTCAATAACACATTCAATTCATGATACATTGCCCCATTTTCTAGTCCATAAACTATGTGCACTAAATATAACTATTTTGCAATGCATAATTGATAAGAATACGAGTCCCTCTTACCTATGCCAAGCTTTTCTAATTTTTTACTATTTTTCATGATTCCCGAGATCTGTAATCCTTACCTCGTCAACCAATAACCTAAATTACATCGATTATCATTAGTTTGGGTTCAATAATGTTCAATTGGAACCCTTAAACTGGTTCTAAATCAATTTATCAAATTTTTGGCCAATGTAACTATTTTATGCTTTATGAGGTAAAAACTATGTACAAAGTCTCACCCGAAATCCTGAATATTTTATTTTCATAGAAATTCACCAATTTCTACTCATTTTATCGAAATATTATCTTTTCAGGATTTTTTTTCTCAAATTTCTTGAATTTTATCCAATTTCTTAGCATTTGTTTCCTTTTTTGTATTTGTTAAGGTCGGGTCAATCCTAATGGGTCTGACACGAACCTGGCCAGAAGTAGCCCAGGCTCGCTCCATGGGCTGAGCCTAGCCAAGCTCATAGCCCGGTCCACCAAAGGGAGACATACGCATGACGTCTTCTTCACTGGAACGAACTCTCTGTTCGTCCCAACGAGGATTTGTTTTAATCCAAACTAGGATGGAGGCCCCAGTTCGATTGGGAGAGGAGACGATTCTCATGGTCGTTTCTTCCTCGCTTTCATAGTTCGTCTGAGGCTTTCCCTTTTTCCTTAACGGTCCCTCACTGTAACACCAAAAACAACAACCACAACCTCAACAACATCTAACAACAACCCACAACTCACCTTGATCATCTCCTCTCCCGTCTCGGTCCCTTTTTTCTGTCAATCGATTTCTTGATTTCTCTCTCTCTCTCTCTCTCTCTCTCAATTTTGATTTTCATAGAGGCACGAAGGAGTTGTTGGGAGAAGACAAATATTAAATTTCCTCGAGATTCGTACCGTATGAGTCTTGAGGCAAATCAAATGTTTTAGTATTAATCAAAATCATCACCACATAATCGCGTTAATTAGAGTCAATTGTATTTTTTATTTCCTCGAGATAAGTATCCTGTATCTCGAGGTAAATCTATGGCCTTTATTTTTTACATACATACTTATGTATGCACCACTTGATTGTCCTTGTGATGTGGTCACACGCATCTTGAGGCATGAAACAATTACGCCATTCACCTCTTTGATACTTAAGCTACGCGTATCTCGAGAAAAATTCATTTATAGTTTTATTTTATTCAAACTTTAGGATCCATTGATTGATTTATATATATAACTCATATATATATATATATACAAATATATATTTACCAATGTATTTTCATGCCCATATATTCATTACGCGCGCCACCAACGATCGTCATGTGTGCACATTATTATACGTTTCAAGTGTGTCACCCTCGTCCCCTTGTATCACTAGGCGTCCACCAATTATTAATAACTTATTTATTTTCAATATATATTTTTAAATACAAATATATAAAAATAAATATACGCATATACATTCATGCGGTTATAATTTCGCCGTGCGTGCCAACTAGTACACTCGGGCGCACATGCTACCCCACAACTCGTGTGCGTCACTTTTGACCCATACACAGTATTAGGCGTCCTATAGTTTTTAATTATACATTAATTAAATTTAATTAATTTCAATAAATACTAATGAACATCAAACAAACAACAAAGGACACACATATCCACACACAGGTTAATCGAGACAAGCTAGGCTTAACCACGAGTATAACTTGGGTTAATTAAAATTAAGATTAAGATTAATCACTTGTTTAAGGTAACGGGTCGTTACACTAAAGATACGTAGTGACACATCTTGGAACCAAATGAGTTACAAATTGGTGTTACTTGGAGTAAGTTAGTAGAGAGTAAGTGGGAAATATGTTAAGGTATGGACCATTAGATGAGTCTCGAGATATGTAAACACATGAAGATCAATGACCAGCAATCAATCTCACCTTAATGTATAAATGAGACTTGATCAACACATGCAATTAAAAAAAAATTTCATTTACAAATCTTGGAGAAGAAGAAAGTTACTCGAGAGAAGAAATAGTAGATGTTGGTGAAGAATTGATCAAGTTAAGGATTAAAGCTAGAAAAGACATTTACCAGGTATAATTTTCACGTCTATCTTCAATTCCAATATCATGAAAATGCATGTTAAAACCCTTGATTCTATCAATATAGATTGTTATTATAGTTGTCTTGGATTGATTGGGAGTAATTGAGGTCTAATAGTTCCACGGTGAGCAAGAATCTCATGATTCGGATCAAGATTTGATGTTTAGATTGTGGTCATTTTCGTGTATAATAAGCTGTTGGAGAAGATAATGAACATTGTTTGTACCTACATAGACGTCAGTACTCATAGAGATGTTTGTACCCAAAGGGACGTTTGTACCTACAGAGTGTCTCTACCCACAGGGACGTCTATACTCACAGGGACGTCTATACCCACAACGATGTTTGAGGCCACAAGAATTGTGATTATAAGTTTGTTTTAGTTATGCAATAAAACAAATATCTAAATACCATCGAATCGACACTAGGGAACCATAGCTCGGTATCGGGGAACTAATCAAGTCAGATTCTGGAGTTCGGGGAAGTTAGAGAGCGTTTTGAGGTTCGTTAAACCTACGGTAACGTCATTTGAGTATTTACTTTCTTTCATTACCGTTTTACTTTATATTGTTCCGTGTATTCTTTATTCCATTCCTTTATAGTTATCTATGTCTATGTCACTATTTGAATGGTTAGTTGAGTTTACTCCTATCGAGTATTCCATTGTGTGTTTAGGGCACACTAGACCATAACAAGTGTATCATGAGTCCTCGGTGGATAATGACCCGAGCTACTTTGTTGGTACATGTGTCGGTGCATTGTAGGTCCATGCCACCACCAAGAGGACCAGGTATTAGGTCGGTTGGGTGTGCCCACTAGTGGGATCTTGGGATGGTTTTCGAAGGATGGTTTAGTCTAATTGGAACAGGCACACAAGTTTGCGCTTTATTGTTATTTACCATGCGATGATCCATTTACAATTGCTTGTTTACATTTAGCATGTTTATTTAACAGTATTTATTGGATTTCCTTTACTTTATCATATGAATGCTTAGTGAATTTTCTTGGGATTTTACTTATTGGACTCGTCATCTATTTTGTTGTGATGGTTGAGTGCATATCCTTCTATGAGTAAGGGTAAGGGGATTCTTGGCGACTCTATTTGAGCTTGCCCACTATTCGACACACTACTCGTTAGTGTTTATTTTTAAAGTGTGTTATATATTTTGGGTTTGTAGGAGACTTTTGAGACACTTTTACTTGTATATATTTACTTTTGCCGCCTTATATATACAGTGTGCTCTATTTTGAGTTTTCCACTACACGATTGATACTTTATAAACTTAAGAGTTAATGAGAATCCATGTTTATATAATTTAAGATTTCCGTAGTAAAATACTGATTTTCTACTTGCAACTCTGTAAAATAAACCACTAGCACGGCTAGGACTTGAATAATCTATAGACAGTTGAACTTAAGGAAATAAATTAAGAAAATATGAATAATCAACTAACCAAACTAGTAATAGATACGGGGACACGGTTATCAAGACATGAGATGGACGGGAAGTGGCCGGACATGGTAGCTGGGTCCGTTGGGTGAGGAGCGCACGATGCGATGATACCCCGGGGCGGCCTCGGGGCACGAAGCCACCACAGATGGTATCAGAGCGAGATTGACGGAGCCTAGTAAAGGAAGCATAGTTTGTTCTTTGATATGATATTAATGCTACAATTAGCAAAATCTAAATGAAAGAGCATAAAATTTAATAAATGAAATTAGATGTGGAAACTCGATGATATTGCCTTAGAACCTTAGTTGGGAAGTAATGTGAGGTGGGGTTATATAAATGTTATTATTTTGTCATATGTATGATATACATAGTATACCAAGGCTGATCTAGCGCACTCTTCTCGATGCAGATCATGGACGAACATTTGACTATGCCTTGTGAGATAGGACAGACTGACGATGCAGCTAGGGATCCCCTTATTACGATGAGTGTGGAGGACCAACTCGCAACCTTGGATTAGGCTACCGCACTTATTACATTCGCTACAACTAGGGCTATAGCACCCCGAGACCCAGTGGTTGTTACAGCACATGAAAGGAAAACTATCACTCGGATTGTTCCACAATCATCGATTAATAGAGTAACTGTAGAGACACAGACAAAGAGAGCTATAGCGATTGTCAATCCATTAGAGACATCGACTCTTACACCTCCATCTACAACTCTAGAATAGTTGACTACTACTATTACTGTTGCGACACCAGTATTTTTATTGGCCTTAGAGTCGAAGCTTTTGAGAGAGTTTATGAAGTTTCAGCCAAACTTCTTCTACAGAGGTGGTGACCCTGCGCGACATGTAAGTGGATAGTGTCCCATTAGCGATTTCATTAGTTGATGAGGAATGATGAGAGCGTACATGCATGTCTATCCGGAGCATGTTTAAGAGGTAATGCAGCAATTTGGTGCACCACGTAACGGAACACACACGCCTAGAGCTGACGACATGGGCAGAGTTTAGAGAGTTATTTCATGACCAATATATACCTTTGGAGGTGAGGTTGAGATTGAGACAGGAGTTTCTGGCCCTGAGACAAGGTAACCGCGCGCTGATGCAGTACATAGAGCGTCATCGGTACCTGTCTGCTGCAATTTTTGATGAATGTGGCAGGAAAAAATTAACTACAGATCTATTACGTCACCAAAAAGGTAGATGATAGGATTTTTGTGGCAGTGGTATCATTTAGGGCTCATACTCTACAAGAGATATTCGATTGAGCATTGACACTAATACATTTCTGATGCAGAAAGAAGATAAACGTATTATTGGGATTGAGGTATAAACGAGATAAAGTTCTTAAGATAGATCAGAGTTCGAAGAGACAGAGGGATCATTTAGACATGGACCGCAAGGATGACCACTAGGACAAACAACTTTAATATAGGGATAGGCAACAAGTTCGCACTGTAGCACCAGCATCGGTTAAGTAGCGTAGACCATAGCCACAACTGTACCGTCAAGGTAGAGTCAGGGAGGACATGACATGGGTGAGAGAGACTGGGGTTGGGTTTAGAGATCTAGAGACGGACATGCTAGTAGGTTAGAGATAAAACAATGTTTCCGATGTGGTTAGACAAGGCATTTGAGAGCTGATTGTTTGATGTCATCACCACCATTAGAGCTAGATCAGAACCGAGAGAGAGCTTACGCAGTCGGTCAGCCGAATAGAGGGGGCGACTAGACAACATGTCAAGGGTAAGTTATTTGACATATTTTATTAGTCAAATATTTATTTATTTAAAGTATGCGCACACGTATGTTGATTTCTAGGTATGCATATGAAGACTCAGTGTTGTGTTATACATTAGACCGTAGCACGTGGCACATGCATCCTAAGTGAATTACGACCTGAGTTGTGTCTTCGGTGCACGTGTCAGTGGGTCGTGGGTCCATGCCAATCATCGCGAGGGCTATTGGGTGATAGGCTAGTGGAGCGGGTTAGAGAGGCTCACTGGAGGGTTTCCAACATACTGAAGTATAGTCTAGTGGGGTTCGAGTATGAGTTGGCGACATCAATTGTTCCACCACTATTTTAGTTCCATGTAGGGGTGAATTTTAAATTCCTCGAGATCTAGATTTTGGGGATGAAACTTCTCTTAGTTGGGAATAATTGTAATGACCCAAATTAATTAAAAGAGGATTAACTTTGATCTTTAGGATTAACGGTCATAATTCAGGTGTTACATGGGAAAACTCGGTTGACTCGGAGACGAGAACTGAAGGAATATATTATTTGCAGATGATGGTTGTTTATATGTGATGTTTAAAATATTATATTATTGTAACATCGCATGTATGTACATTGCTATCAGGTGAGTTGGTGTGATGGGTATTAGCTTTGTAATGCATGTCAATTCGGGTATTGGGTAGGCGAACTATAGGTACACTAGAAAACTCGACTAATTCGCACTAAGATGACTAATCGAACAAATAAAATGGATAGTGTAACCATATGCTAATTTGATTAAATTAGTACAATAGGCTATGATGTTACCTCGAAATGTGTGTTGAGATGCGGGGCACCGGGTGCTGGGTAGTCGAGGGATCGGTGGGACCACCAATGTGACAATATGAGATTCTAAGAACACCGATCATAGGTATTATAATGGGCCTAAGTTAAGTTAATTAGATCAAATATATAAGGCCTGTATTTTGGATAAATTAATTGGAGCCATATGATTATCCTATAGATACGTATTGGCACATCTAGGAATCAAGTGAGTAGCAAATTGGTGTCACTTGGAGTAAGTTAGTGGGAAACGTGTCAAGATGTGGACCATTAGATGAGTTTCGCTATACGTAAACATATGAAGATCAATGACTAGCAATTAATCTCACCTTAATATATAAAGGAGACTTCATTAACACATGCAATCAAAACTATTTTCATTTACAAATCTCGGAGAAGAAGAAAGTTGTTGGAGAGAAGAAATAGTGGGTGTTAGTGAGGAATTGATCAAGCTAAGGATTCAATCTAGCAAAGATTATTTACTAGGTATAATTTTCATGTCTTTCTTCAATTCCAATATAATGAAAATGTATGTTAAAAACCCTTGATTCTATCAATATAGATGGTTATTATAGTTGTCTTGGACTGATTTAGAGTAATTGAGGTTAAATAGTTCCACGGTGAGCAAGAATTTCATGATTCGGATTGAGATTTGATGTTTCGATTATGTGTATAATGGGTTGTCGGAGAAGATAATGAATGGTGTATGTACCTTCAATATCGTATGTACTTACAAAAACATCTATACCTACAGGGACATCTGTACCTATAAGAGTGTCAGTACCCATAAGGATGTCTATTCTAAAAAGGATGTCTGTACCTACAGGGATGTTAGAAACCATAAGAATTGAAATTATTATTTTATTTCAAGTATGCAATAAAACATATATCTAAATACCAAAAATTTAACAAATCGACACTAAGGAACCGTAGCTCAGTACCGGGGAGCTAATCGGATCGTCAATTCAGAGTCCGGGGAAGTCCGAGAACATTTTAAGGTTTCTAAAACCCATAAGAACGTCACTTGAGTATTTATTTTTTTTTCATTACCGTTTTACTCTATCTTGTTCAATTTATTCTTGATTCCATTTCTTTTAAGTTGTCTATATATGTTTCACTGTTTGAACAGTTGTGTCGAGTATTCCGTTGTGTATTTAGGGCACGTTAGACCATAACATGTGTATCAGGAGTCCACGGTAGATAAAGACCTGAGCTACTTTTTCGGTACATGTGTACGTCGGCCACTGAGAGGACCAGGTATTGGGTCAGTTAGGTACGCCAATTAGTGGGATCCTAGGAGGGTATCTGAAGTATCATCTAGTCTGACTGGAACATGCACACTCATTAGCATTTTATTTTTATTTACGCATGCGATGATCTATTTATAGTTACCTGTTTACATTCCGCATGTTTATATTACATTATTTATTGGATTTCCTTTACTTAATCATATGAATGCTCAATGAATTTCTTTGGGATTTCACTTACTGGACGCGCCATCTGTTTTGTTGTGATGGTTGAGTATAAATCCTTTTATGATGGTAAGGAGATTCTTGACGACTATCTCTAAGCTCGCTCACTGTTTGGCACACTACTCGTAGTTGTTTATTTTGATAGTTTGTTATATATTTTGGGTTTATGGGATAATCTTGAGAAACTTGTACTTGTATATATTTACTTATGCCACCTTATATATACAGTGTGCTTTATTCCGGGTTTTCCATAGTAGGACTGATGCTCTATAAACTTAAAAGTTAATGAGAATTCATGTTTATATACTTTAATACTTCCGATGTAAAATATTGATTTTCTACTTGCATTTCTGTAAAATGCTAACCACTGGCATAACTAGGATGTGAATAATATACGAACAATTGAACTTAAGCAAATAAATTAAGAAAATATGAATAATCAACTAACCAAACTAGTAACACATACAGGGACATGGTTATCAAGACATGAGATGGACGGGCAGGTGTCGGACACATGTAGCTGGGCTCGCTGGGTGAGGAGCGCATGATGCAACGACACCCCGGGCGGCCTAGGGGTGCGGGGTCGCCACAACCCGACCCTAAATATTCCTTCAGAATGTGCCCGATTGAATCGTTAAACCGAGACCCCATATTTCTCGGATCTCAACATCATACAAGTCACACTCAACCAAAATTGGAACCATAAACTTATCAATGTTTCATTTGCAATAATACAATACGATACACATTTATCAACATTAGGACTATATATAATATAAGCCACATTAACAAGAATAGCATGCTATTTAGCTCAAGAGTTCCAATGCATCAAATGGAGGGTAAAGAATCATTAATAAAAAATGAATCATCATGATATTGATATGGTGTAACACCCATTTTCTCGATAAAGAGAATCCTCAACCTGAAACCCTAAATAAGCCTTGGTACACCAGTTAGACTCAATTAGCCATCCTCATACCTGATAATCATAATACAATATATCGTATATCGAATAAATAATTGAAAACGCAGTGGAATTAAGACTTTTTTGATAACATAAACAATATACTAAACTATACTAATCAGAGTCCGAACCGGTACTTCGATTTACGAAAAAACCCAAAACCTTATGATAATACAAACTGTAATTCAATATAATATGCAAAATAATAGGAAAATCAATTTATAGTAGAGAATACTATTAACTCCTAATCTTCTCCGTTCCTGAGTTAAAGCGCATGTTAGTATTCCTGAAATGTTAATTGGGATGAGCGCTCCAACTTGCTCAATAAGCAACTCACAATTATAATATCAAAAGTTTATCTAATAATCAATGAATATGAATAGCAATATGAATCCAACAATATCTATTAGGGCATGATAAATAATAAAACAATATTTGAATAGATGCAAAACCATAGTTTCGTAGCTCCTTCATGTGTGGCGTCAATTATCATTCATTTGTAAAGTCACCTCTCAGTTACGCAAGAATACCACTACCTGAGATCCACACAATGGTCGAGGTGTGATTTCATCAGCTAATTTAATGATAACGGAGTCTTCGTACTTTGTAGGATATGAATGTCAATACTAAGCCATGGTATATGAAGGTAAAATGGTAAGGCTAATCCTTAGCAACCTCATAGCCACTCCATATCCGGGTAGCATGATCCAAATCATTCTCCCATGTTCATTATGTTTTATTCTCGTCACCTTTTAGTGCTCCCAATCCAGTCCATAACCTACGCGAACTAGATATACTACAATAAATATAACAAATGATATTAGTAAATGAGTCCCACTTACCTTGATTGCTCGTTCCTACTTTATATCAAACTACACAACTCATGGAGTCCTCAATCATTTTCCTCATCAATCTAGAACCTAAAAAAGTTGATCTTCATCAATTTGAGTATAATACTCATTGACTAACACTCCAAAATTGGTCCCAACATAATCCGAAACTAATTTGTCACTTTTTAGGTAAATACGTCTATTTCATGTTTTCGAGGTAAAAACCCAGTATAAAGTCTCACATGAATCCTGAGTTCTTCATTTTTCATAAAATTCATCAATTTCTATTTATTTGGTCAAAATATTATTTTTCTATAATTTTCCTTATTTTTATAGAATTTCCCCAAATTCCCAGCCTTTTACATTTTTTTACTTTTTTATCAATTGGGTGTTTGACCCATGAATTGGACCGATCCGGTTTAGTTGAACCGAACTCGGATCAGTTTGGTTCGGGGATCATTTTTTCTTTTTTCTTCCTTGTTCCTCTGTTAGTAGATCAACAATTTCAATTTTTTTCTTGATTGTTTTCGATTGCGGTTAGGTTTGGTCCCAACAAGAGGTGTGTTTGGGCGGGGGAGATAGCTCTCCTACCATTTTCTACCTCGGACTTGAGCCTCCCATCTCTCTTCTTCCATTAAGAACCAACACCAACATTAACAACTACAACAACGATAACAACACAACTCACCTACATCGTCTCCATTGCCTCTCCCTTTCCAACCTTAGTCTCGAGCTCTTTTTCTCATCCTCAATCGATTTCTATCTCTATGTTCCTCCATATTTTGAATGTACACAGATGAAAAGATTTATTTTTTGGGATAAATATAAATCTTCTCGAGATTTGCAGCGCATGAATCTCGAGGTGAATTAGATGGTTCACACCTTTTCATTTTATATTTTAATTTTTTCGAGATACGTGTTGCACATCTGGATATCGATCTTGTAGCTATTTGCAATCAATAAACCTCCATCACCTCCTGACTGACTTAATGTGATCAAATATATATTGATTTTCTCGAGATACGTATCATGTATTTCGAGGTATATCTTGAACCTATATTTTGTCATACTTGCTTTTCTATACACCCCTTGATTGTCTTCAAGATGTCTTTACACACATTTTGAGGCATGAATAACGCATTAGCACATCAACATCCCATGCCTCCTTGCCCTATTCATTTCTTCGATGTTTATATACACGTATCTCGAGGCAATCCAATGGTTGAAATAATTCAAATGAAACTATTTATATATATATATATATATATATATCAATTATAAATAAATATATAAACATATAACTATGTATTTTCTCACCTATAAGTTTATTGGGAATGACCACTATTGGGCATGCACACTATTATACGTTCCACGTGTGCCACCCTCGACCCTATGAGTCACTAAGCGCTCACTAATTTATTAATAATCTCCTTTTCAACTATAGTTTTTATTTAAATATAATTATATATCAAAATATATAAATATATATACATTTATATATTTTATGACTTATCTCACTACAAAAAAACAGCAAATCAGAAACGGAATTAGAAACGGAAATAAGATCCGTTTCTAAATCAGAAACGGAATTAGAAACGGAATAAGTTCCGTTTATAAATTAAAAAGTTAGCGACGGAATTGAGATGGAAACATTCAGAGACGGATTTGAGACGGATCAGAGACGGAATTAGAGACGGAATTAAATTCCGTCTCTGAAAAATGGCGCCAACATTCCCGTCAAAACTTTATTTTGTTATACCCGTTCATCAAATCTCGAGATTTGTGACAACAAATCTCGAGATTTCTCTTTACCCCCTCCAAAACACCCCCTCGTCTCGTCCTCCCCACCACCGAAAGCCACCGAAAGCCCTAACCAAGCAAACCCGCAGCGCGATTCGATCTCATCGTCTTCGTCGTCTCTCCTCTATACTCTCGTCTCTCTTCTCCGGTCGCGCCGTCTCTCCGGTCACCGGCCCCCAAATCTCCAACCTCCAACAAATCTGGCGTCTCTGTTCCGTTGCTCTCAACTCTCTCTCTCTGGTCTCTCCGTCTCTCTCCAGTCACCGCCCCCCAAATCCCCAACCCCCAACAAGCCGTCCTCGCACTACATTGCTCCCTGGTAGCGCTGCCCTGCTCTGGTCTGTTCGGTTGTCTTGCACCATTTCAATCCGCGCCTCTTGCTCCTCTCGGGTCTCACTTCGTGCTCTCATTCAATCCCATCTTCGATCTCTGTTCGGTGGTATTGTGCTCTCATTCATTCCGCGCCTCGCTGTGCTTGATTGGTGAGTTCTCCCTCTTTCCTCTCGAACCATTGTTTTTGGTGAATTGGCAGTGACATGTTATGTAGGTGTTCCTTGCTATTTTATCATATCTTGATGTTGGTTTACCTATTTAAATGTATAATTTAAATAAATTTGATTTGGTTGTAACTTTACCAGTATGTCTCCCTTGCTATTGTATGATATCTTGATGTGTATAACTATTCAGCTATCATAAGTGATATATTGATGTCTTTGTTATATGTTCGGTGTCTCTCTTGATGTGTTATGTAGGTGTTCAACTAACATTTATAAAAAGAACAAGTTTCCACTTCCTTTCAGTCTAATGAAATCAAGAATTTTCGTTCAGTATTTTTGTTCAAATTTATCATGTTAGGCATTGTTTTTTATTCCTTGCTATTTTATTATGTTTGGTTATGCTATTCTGAAATGCCAAAAAATTGATAATAGGTGCAATGATCTGAAATATGAAAATCTAATTCTGAATATACTAGGTATTACTTTGATCATAGTTCTTTGCATGATTCTTGATCTCATTCAAGAGCTTAGTGAACGAAGTGATGGTTGTGGCTATGTCTTCATCGGAGCCAACTCTGAAAGTCTCATAGTGCCCCTCGATTATCAACTTTTTTCTTCACTTGATGTTTACCTTTATAATGTACCCTAAGCTTCTCCTTCACTTCCTTAGTTGTTTGACAAGCCCTAACTCTGTTAAATTTGTTCTCATAAAGGGAGGGAAAAAATTATTCATGCCTTGATCATTGGAGAGCTCAATCTTGGTCTCCTCAATGATGTATTCTCTCATGGCCCTATTCGGTGGACTGTACCTATTCTCAATTGACTCCCACAAAAGTCTAATTTTCACCCTAATGTAGAACTTCATCCTTTCTTTCCAATGAGCATAGTTGGTATAGATAAAAAACACTTTGAATTTTCAACTCCCTATCCTTAGTTCAATGAAAAGTTAAAACAATTACTTTCTAATCCAGGCATCTTACATATTTATGATGAGGTAAATAATCCAGTTAGAGGAATATCGAATAAATGTTGTTGTACTTTGCATTTCGTGCCTTGAATTGCATTCAAACATTAATACTTAGCAAGATAATAATTAAGGACAACATTAGATATTAAAGTAAATTTGATCTATCACCATTCTAGCATTTCTTAATAAAACCTATAATTATATAAGTCATTCCATGACTAGAGTGATCTAATTACATCTATCATCATATGAAAAGAGACATTACATTACAATACGATCATAAATGAAACCTGAGACATCGTGTAACGCTGACTAGTTAGAAAATTAATGACTTTCTAACTTTGTCAATTTATTCTCTATTCATGAGTTCAACAAGAACCTCGTTCTTTCACTTAGCTATCAATTTCTTCTAGATTGTCTTGATCGCTATTCCGATTTACACTATTATCCAATTAGTGAGATTTCCTATCATCTTAATCATTATGGTTTCATTACTTGAATAGACAACCGGCTCGACAACGGTTACGTTCGAATAGGAATGTCGTCTACAAGTAGAGACTGGATGTACAACCGGCTCGACAACGGTTACGTTCGAATTGAATTCGCGGCGAAGGTTAAAGAATTCATATCATTTGCCAAACAACATTGTCCTACATACCAAAGTGAAAGGAAGATTAGATGTCCGTGCAATTTTAAGAAATGTCGACTTGTACACTACCTGGACGTCGAAACGATTGAGTACCACATATGTAGGTATGGATTTGTCCTGAGATATCACTGTTGGTACGAACATGGTGAGAACGGAGATGAAGGCCCGCAAAACTTTTACGAAATGGATAGCCATATTGATGATGATGATGTGGGAGGATACGATCCGACACCTTACCGCGAGATGCTACACAACGTGGCAGGTCCAAGTTTCAATTGGAATGACGTGGAAGAATC
Source organism: Stephania yunnanensis (assembly GCA_039657365.1). Taxonomy (NCBI): domain Eukaryota; kingdom Viridiplantae; phylum Streptophyta; class Magnoliopsida; order Ranunculales; family Menispermaceae; genus Stephania; species Stephania yunnanensis. Next base: position 42,822,341 of record CM077586.1, on the reverse strand, counting down.
TCCAAACCCCCAAGCACGACAACTATATGACATGATTGATGCAAGTAGGGAACAATTGTGGCCTGGTTGCGAAACCATGACAACGTTGTCCGCAATGGCAAGATTACTTGCGATCAAGTCTGAACATCATATATCTGAACGAGGGTATAATGAAATCATTAAACTCATGAAGGATTGTTTGCCAAATGACAACTCATTGGTTGAAAATTTTTATGCCACTAAAAGACTAATGCGAGGTCTAGGTCTACCTATTGAGAAAATAGATTGTTGTGAGGACCAATGTATGATTTATTGGGGAGTGGACTCTGAGTTGACGTCATGTAAATTTTGTGGGAAATCACGATACATTGCACATCGACGAGGTCGTGGTCGGAACACAAAAAAGTGCCCTTGCAAAAGAATGTACTACTTCCCTTTGGGCCCTCGGTTGCCACGATTGTATGCGTCTGAGTCAACCGCAAAACATATGCGATGGCATGGAGAGCATTCATCGCCAGAAGATGTTATGGAACACTGTTCCGATTCGATCGCTTGGAGACATTTTAATGACATCAATAGAGACTTCGCCGCCGAGGTTCGGAATGTTCGTTTAGGATTGTGCACTGATGGTTTTCAAGTATTTGGGCTTTCCGGGAAATCGTACTCTTCGTGGCCCGTGATTTTGACTCCTTACAACCTTCCACCGTCGATGTGCATGAAATCGAGTTTATGTTCTTAACGGTTATCGTTCTGGACCGACCAGCCCAAAGCGGAAAATCGACGTGTTCCTTCAGCCGCTTGTGAAAGAGTTGCAAGATTTATGGAACAATGGGGTGATTACATACGACGTCTCCACCAAGACAAATTTTCTCATGCGAGTTGCCCTTTTATGGACTGTTAGTGATTTCCCTGCATATATAGCATGTTGTCCTATTGGAGCACACACGGTAAGTACGCTTGTCCATATTGTATGGAGGATACAAATGCATTTCAATTGCGAAATGGCGGTAAGACATCGTGGTTCGACTGGTCATCGTCGTTTCTTGGCGAAGTCATCACCATTAAGGAAAGACAAAAAAATTTCATTAGAGGCAAAATGGTCATAAATGATGATCCGCCCGCTTTGCGTTCTGGTGAAGAAATTTTGGCAGAAATTGAATCATTTGGCTTGATGAAGGTGACTGAAATCGGAGCTGAATCTGTGAATGGGCGGATAGCTAAGAATTCGGGATGGAGGAAGAAAAGCATATTCTGGGACTTGCCCTATTGGAAGACAAACTTGATCCGCCACGACTTAGATGTCATGCACATTGAGAAAAATGTTTTTGACAACATATTCAACACTACTATGTGTGTACCGGGCAAGAGTGAGGACAATGCAAAATCGAGGCAAGATATTCGTGAATATTGTCACCGACCTTCTCTACACATTGATTCGGCGACAAATACTTACGTCCTTGGGTGCTATGCTCTTGATACATCAAAAAAACATAAATTGTGCGAGTGGGTTGAAAAATTGCGTTTTCCTGATGGTTACGCATCGAATCTTGGTCGATGTGTAGATCCAAAGAAACTGCGAATGTTCGGCATGAAGAGCCATGATTGTCATATATTCATGCAACGGTTGATACCAATTGCATTCAGAGAACTCCTCCCAAACCCGGTTTGGGTTGCAATTAGCGAATTAAGCCTTTTTTCCGATCCCTAACCGCGAAATGTGTCAGTATCCAAGATATGGAGGTCTTAGAGTCTGAAATACCAAAAATCATTTGCAAGTTGGAAAAAATATTCCCTCCAAGCTTATTTGACTCTATGGAACACCTACCAATCCACTTGGCCTACGAGGCCCGTCTGGCCGGTCCCGTTTAATTTCGATGGATGTATCCATTTGAGAGGTACTATCTTGACCCCTTGAAATTATTTTCCCATTCGATAGGTTTTATATCAACATTTCCTATAACATTCATACAGGTACCTTAAACATTTGAAGAATAATGTGCGAAACAAAGCGAAGGTTGAGGGCTCCATGAGTAATGCTTATTTGGTCGAAGAGGTCACATCCTTTTGTTCTTACTACTTCAAAGATCACGTCTCTTCGTTGCATGACAAAGTGCCACGTAACGACGATGGCGGTCTTGGGCCCACATCGAACTTCGTCGGCAATTTCTCAATTTTCACTTATCCTGGTCGACCCATGGGCAAGTCGAAGGAGCGGTACTTAACAGAGCAGGAATATAATGCCGCTCATTCGTACATACTGCTTAATTGTCCAGAGATCGCTCCTTACGTTCAGTATGGCCGTCACTTTCATTCAATAATGCAGTACATTCATTGTTCATATTTTAGTAAGACAACCTACTTACATGTTCGTTTCTTCTAGGATATTCGTCGATGAAATCACTCAAGCAATGGGGGAGTCGGAAGTTGATAGTAGTCTAGAGCACAACTTCCCCATTTGGTTTCAAACATATGTAAGGTCATTACTTTTGTACGTTATAGATTCATAAATTTCTTCCATAAGTAATGTGTCATATTGCATTTCTAATTTTTTTGAATAGGCTCGGAATTCTATAGTTGACGAGACGCTCGTTGATCTTTCTGTTGGTCCTAGTCGATCATGTACTGTCTACCCTGGTTACCTTGTTAATGGGTATAAGTTCCACTCGCAACATATGACGTTAATAGATCGACGCAGAGAAGCGGCGGTGTTTTGGTGAAGGGTTCAAACTACGCCAATGTTTCCCATAACTATTATGGAGTACTGCGCAGAGGTTGTGGAGATTGAGTATACCGGCCTCAAGCGTGTGGTCTTGTTTAAGTGTGAATGGTATGACTCTACACCGAATCATGGTGTGAGGACTCACCCAACACTTCAATTGGTAGAGGTTCATCGAAGTCGACGATATAACAACTACGAGCCATTTGTACTAGCAATGCAAGCCACTCAAGTCTACTACCTTTCGTACACTTCTATGAGGAACGACCGACAAGAATGGCTAGTAGTTTGTTGCTGTCAGCCAAAATTCGCTGACGAGGAAACTAGCAAAGACGATAATGACCAGGGCTCGGCAGAGATTGCTTTCCAAGATGGGATGCCCACCACGTGCGTAGTCGATGATGCAATCACCGATATCAACAATCTGGATGATCCGACTGGGACTCGATTCATTGTTGAAGCGGGTCCAAGTGAAGAAGTTTATAGTGGAGATGATTCAGAAGAAGAATCCTCACCTTCTACTCATGAGAGTGAATTTGAAACGGATGATAGCGAATAATGTATGTATATGATATGTCAACGTCCAATAATGTAGTTACTTTTATTAGCATGGATCCTGTGTTATAAAGTCCAATCATTTAGACTTAATTCTAATTTTTGTATGCCCTCCTTCTTTGATGTTTTATTGCTATTTTGTTAGGTTTCATGGCGGAGGTGGTCATCCCCCACGTCGAGGTTTCCCATTAGGAGGCCATCGTCCAGGCGGAAGAGGTGCGGCACCCGACCCTGCGGCGGCGAAATACCTCGGGCCTCATGGTCAGGCCACACGAGGGGTCCATAGAGGTCGTGGCGGTCGAGGTCGTGGGTCGATACTGCATTATCGATTCCGACTTCTCGGTCTCTCGAGCACGATACGGCCGCAGCGTCACCTTCCCCTTCCATACCGTCGGCGTCGTCTGTACCATCGTCGTCGTCATCGAGGACTATACCAGATATGCACTTCCAGTTACCATCAACGACATCAAGGACTCCTTTACCCACGAGGCCTGCACCCCCAGCCACAGCATCACCGGCAGCATCCCCACAAGAAGACGTAAGAGCAGGGTTGGAGGTGACAGGCCCTCCGCGGCCACCTCAGAGGACAGGGATGGAGCCCCCTCGCGTGTAGGGGATCCCTATCAGACTGATTGCCAATGATACGTAAGTTTGTGTTTGACTCTTATACGTCGTTTTAAATATGGATGTCAATTATTGAAGAAGTAGTTAAGGTGATATGCATGTTCATGAAACACAGGGAGTTGCATCTTTCGCATTTTTGTGCAAGGAGGATGACAAAAGTTTTCAAACGATGGATGATTCCTGAAGGGTATTGTTGGAAGTCGGTACCGCCTCATCATAAAGACCAATACTGGCGCCAATGGAAGGTAAACAAGACTACTAAATGCCTTATGATTTATACTATTTTCTCAATGTCTCGTAACAATAGCAATCGCCAATTTGTAGGTATTTTTTAGATGGGATGACGCGATTCCCTAGGATCTCGTGCGAGCGGCGTACGACAGGCTTGCATGCACAAGGTACACCGCATTGATGCACAAGTTAAAGAAGAGTCGTGTGCAGCCAGTTTTTGTTACAGATGAGGCATGGAGGAGATACTTGGAGTACTGGGAGAGCGAGGACTTCCAGGCCAGGTCTAGGCAAGTGACGGAGAATAGGAACACTGAGGTCGAAGGCCCTGGGACTGGACCCTCGAAGCACGGTGGTGGTTCCGTGTCTTTTGTGACTACCCAAGAAAGATTGGTAAGTTTTTTGTAACATCTTGGATATTTTTTACATTTATACACTTGTTCACTATGTTGGTCTGCATTCATCAGAGGCATCTCTTGTATTTGCATCTCTACACCGTAAATCACGACAGGATGACATTCATCGATACTAGATCAGAGCGGTTCTATGTAAGTATAGAAATTGTATGTAAAATAGTATTAAGTTTACTTTAACCCATATCATATATTTTGTTTGTTTTTCATATCTGCAGGATAGGCTCCAGAGCAAACGTCGGGAGCTGACCCAGGCTACACCGGACCAATCGGTGGATGATGAGGTGGTGTACCTCAATGTGGCGGGTGAGTGTTCCAAAGGACGTGTCTACGGACTCGGGTCCGCAGGGAGAAAGAAGAGGAGATACGGAGATCCTGGTGCTAGCACGTCGGAGATGCCGGATGTGGTGCCGCGGGCAGAGTTCAATGTCGTTGCGGAGCAATTACGAAAGGTTATGGAGTTCATGCAGCAGCATCTCGGGATGAACATGGACGAAGCAGGCCTAGCTCAGCAACAACCACCACCACCGCCACCACCACCACCGCCACCTCATGACCAAAGCAGCAATGTGCCAAAAATAGATTCGGTCGATCCACCGCAACAAGGGGACAATGTTGAGCGTGAGACGTAAGCGTGGCTCTCGAGAGATGAGCAGGTTGGTGATACATAGGTATTTCACTTGTTGTTTGTGTAAATTCTTAGATTAAACGTTTGCCTTTGTAGACAACTTTAGCAATTCTTCGAATTACTTTATGATTGACACTTCTTTTTGTGCATATTTAGATTGATGTTCCATAATTTATCGTGGATTTTACTATTTTGACCTTTGCTAGAAAAATTCTTATGTAAAGAAAAATATACTATATATACAGAATGTTTGCAGAATATTTGGGAGAAGAAAACATGATGACTGTTGTGTAGTCTTATGCCGTTGCAGGTTCTCTCGAGTGCGATGATGAAGAAAGTGGTAGAATTGACAGGGAGCAACATTTTCATGCCATAGCAAATGAATTTGGGAAATCGATAAAGACTCGTTTTTCGGTCATCTGTGTTGAGAACATGTAGGCTCTTGTTCTTCTAGAATTAGCTTTGTGTTGCCGATCATGTACGCTCTTGTTCTTCTATAAAAGCTAATTCTAGAAGAACAAGAGCCTACATGTTCTCAACACCGATGACCGAAAAATGACCCTTTATCGATTTCCCAAATTCATTTGCTATGGCATGATCCGAATGGCTCCCTATCAATTCTACCACTTTCTTCATCATAGCACTCGAGAGAACCTGCAACGGCATAAGACTTGCACATAACAGCCAGCATGTTTTATTCTCCCAAATATTCTGCAACCATTTTGTAGATATAGTATATTTTTCTTTAAATAAGAAATTTTCTAGCAAAGGAAAAGGTCAAAAAAGTAAATAGCATGATAGATTATGTATGAACTGGGATTCCAAGGCAACTAAGATATACAGAGGATAAAGGAAGAAAACATTTACCTGCAGTTCACGGTGGGCTCGTTCATCTCAAAGGTATGCATCCAATAATCTAAGCGGCACACTGAGTTTTTGCTCAGAAGTGAAACAATTGTCATACAACAATTGTCATACTTTGTTTGGCATAACTAACGAATGCAGGGGTTTATACACAATATTGAACCTTATAACTAACCTAAGAATTGATTTGGAATGCTTTTTTTATGTGAAAGTTGATGATTCTTAGGTCTAAGTGTTGAGTTGATCTTGTGCATCACCGTGGCATTTGTTAGTTTCTTATAATTGATTGCATTGCTCTATTAACATTCATTTATTAGTGTTCATATCTGCTTATTTTTTTTGCTTGTATGTTTAAGTTGTATACAATAGTTTAGTCTCACACATCCTCCATTAAAGTCGAATTTTTCATATATTTGTCTCCTAAACTAACAAAATTCCATGTGGTTAGGTCCCTTGAAATTTCATTACTAGTATGGAAAATGGTATCCTATTAGAGTTTTATTTTATCTCGTCAGACATTTGTGAAAATATATCACATTATATCATTCTTATTGCTTAATATTCTAAGTCTTATCGTGACTCGTTACTATGGAACTTCTATTTCAATAAACATGGGATAATTTTCTAGTCAAATCATTTGTCTATAGTTAAACATTTAATTGAATCATGGGATATTGTTCTTCACCAATTCATTCAAATATTTCAAGATAATAAGACGGGTCGCACCTATTTTTTATATTGTGATTGAATCATGATTATGATATTGAGTTGCTTAGACTTTTAGTCTTGCTCAACTACTCTAGTGCATTCCTTACATTGATTAAAGGAGGCTTTTCCTTCCATTTCCATCAATCACAATTAATCTCTACATCTCCTTTTTTCATGCAAAGTTTACTCAATTTCAATTCTTGTATCTAAGCTATTCTAATGTTTATATCACCTTGTCGTCCCTTTTACAAATTTCTCAAGGCTTTGCTTCCACTTACACCACTTAAATTCTTTTTATCTTAATTGACACAAGTTTATGTTCTTAACTCTTATTTTTTGAATTGGCTATGAACAATATAAATTCGTAGAATCTTGTAATCAATTGAAGTCTTTCGTAGCTAATTCTTATTCGAAATAGATAAACTTTGATATTCAAAGCTTACTAATATTCAAATGGTCCGCCTTGAAGCCACCCGATTTCCCTATAAACCAAGGTCCGAGGTCTTCAAAGGAGTGGTGGTACATTGAATGGACTACTCGGCCATAGAGGATGCCACTCTCTTTGGTTGATATAAGCGAACGAGGTAGTGAAGTATCTTTATTTTTCTATATGGATTACTTCATTCTCATACCATGATTGTTCACCATTTGTAGAACTCAATTCAAGTATGATATAAAGGCTATAAACATGATTATTCTCATACCATAGATCCCAATTGCTCCCCTTATATGAAAAACTGGATGTACTGCAATGACACTGTCAATTCTTTGAAGAATTCTCAGCAAATGTGCTGAGAATTCAATCAACGCAATATTTCAGCCCATATCTATTTACAAATAAAATAGTGCAAGGTTCTGGGAGTATTTGTATATGGAGTAACTGAAGTTAGCTAATTTTCTCAATCATGTTTTATGCTAATATACTTTTTTGGTGAACTGAAACAACTTCTTTATATGTGGATTACTGTTTTGCATACTCATTTGAATCTGGATGATAATAGGTGGGAATTCTGCTCATGAACATGGAGAGCAGCAGGAGTCACTGTGCTTACATCTTTACAGTTCAACAGGAGTCAGTGAGGGATACTAGGTGGGAATTCTTATAACCTACGCAATTGGATACCTCATAGCTGAATTTGAATTGTGAAACAAAGCTCATTCTCTGAGAATTTTACAGATTAAAAACTAGAAAGCTGATTCTTCTGGACTTGGCTGGATCAACAAATGTGTTGAGAAAACTGGAGCTGAAGGAAAAATTCTTGAAGAAGCAAAAACCATCAACAAGTCCTTTTCTGCTCTTGGTAATTCCTTCAGCCGCTTTGACTGGGATTCTGCGAGATGCTCCTGGTAATTACTAGGATTCTGCGAGATGCTCTTGTAAGCCATTTTCCCCTTTCCTCGATTTCTCCATGTTCAATATGCCTTATACTTGCTTTTATGGTATATGCTTTGCTCACACAACTAATTGATCTATCCATGAGACTTGGGAAATGCATTTGAGTGCCATATAGTGTCATATTAATCATAGGGAATTTGATTATTTGTTTTTGTAGCAACATTGTGTGTGAAGAGTGAAGGCACTGCTAAATGGCTACTTGATGAGATAGCTCGCAGAGAGACAAACGCCGAGAGATCATTAATGCACAGGTGAGAGCCTCAAGCATCTCACTGTTGATGCTTTGGCATGTCATAGTCTTTCTGAGATGAGAGCAGTTGTGTGATAATTCACTATTTTCTGAGATGAGAGCCTCAAGCATCTCACTGTTGATGCCTCAAGCATCTCACTGTTGACTGTTATGCTGCCTCTGATTACTAGGTTTCCATTTTTTTTTTCCCGAATCTGCCTTGTGCTTGTTTTGATGCTGCCTGTTCCAATTTTGCTGAACTTAATTAACGTTTGTGATGATACTATTTTTGAGCAGATTCAAAATGAATATGGTAACGTCAATTATGCCTATGGTGCAACTGTTAAGCCCTACATCAAATGGCCACCTCCATGGCTACATCTTTAGATACGGTGGTTCCATGGGTTATGTGCCGCAATCGATGCCCCCGATCCATAGTGAGTTCATATTTTTCAGTTCTATGTTTGTTTTTGATGAAAGCATGCTTAGGTTGTCCATGTAGTATGAATTCATCATGTATCCGATACCGAGTTAAGACAATCGGGAAAGATTTTACAGCTTCCGATCAATAGCGGTTCCTCTTACTTCTTTAATGCTTACTTTCCTCAACATTGACACATTACGGGGAACCTTGCGATCACCTTTTTTTGACAAATGGTTTATGTTCTAAACAGGAGTATGGTTGCTTGATAGGTATGCCTGGTTTGACTCCCTACGTTGACTTCCATGAAATCTGCCACTGCAAAGAATTTACCTCAACTAACCTGATCATAGAGAGATTATTAGATTGATTATGGCAACTGTTGGACGTGGTGGGCACGGTGATCTAAGGCAGAGAACTCGCGATGAAATACTTCTTATTCAGGTTTCTCCTTCACTTGTTTACTTCTGTCTTATACATCATGGTTTTTTTTTGTTTTTTGGGATTGCTATCGGCTGTTGGTTTTTTCTTTTATTAGGACAACTCCTCTTGCTTTACCTTTACTAGTGTTTCTAATAACATTCAAGTAAGCAAAGATAACAAAGATTTTTCAACTCATTGAAGAAAAATCACAGATTTCTAGCAAAGAAAGCTCTTTATTTTGTTAGTGAAACACAAAAACAAAACAACAAAAGCCTCAAACCATTGAAATAGGTAATAGCCTATTTCTCACATGTAATTCGATTACAACGCCAGTGACCTTGTTTTACTTTGAATGGAATACTAGTGACTATGCTTGAAAGAATTTTAATGCAGTTCACATAAATCCACGATTTTGCGATCTTATAGCACCAATTTCTTTTGCTTCCTTTATATACATTTTTATTTTGTGCCATATAAATGCAAATAACTAGGACTTCGACTATTATGGCATTGCAAGAACTAGATGCTGTAAGAATTTTTGCATATATTGCCACAACTCTTTATCTGTTGTAAATTTGGTAAACTTTTTTCAATCTTACCCAATTGACCGCATGGTTGATGTATATAATATCAAGTTTCCGAAACATTTGTATGCTTATAAAATGTAGAGTAGCGCAGTAAGAATTTTAGATTTTATATTGATCTCGTCGCTCTGTTTTTACAGGGCCTCTCTTGCTCTTTCCGTTTGTGCAGGGCCATGATGGCAGAGCGTGGCCCTATTAGTAGGTGGCTGGTTCTTCGATCGAGTGGGAGTTAGTGCCATTGATTGCCCATATCCCTGTGACAATACCTGCCATAATCTAGTTTCCAAGTGAGAGATGAGGAATTTAAAGCATATCATGTAACTTTTATAGTTGCTTACATTACTTTTAGATTGATAATTCTTTTTGTGCATATTTATAGGATTGTAAGTTTTTTTTGTGGTTGTTGAACAATAGAATTGGTGGTTTTTATGAATACTTAGAAATTTGGAGCTTTTGTAATACAAGACAATTTTTCGTGGATATATAAATCTGTTTCCAAATTTTGATTTTTACATTTTTTTTTCTCTTTTGAATCTTTGTTGATATATATTGTCGATGTATGAATGTCAAATTTGGCTTTTTGGTGGGATGTTAGCACCCCCAAGGAGTTGTTGGAGGGGGTGCAGGCGATGGAGGAGGTCCTATGGTTGTAACTTCAATTTATAGGTTGGAGAACAAATTGGATTATGCTTATGTTTGAAAATAAAATGAAAAGGAAAATTACAGACGGATTAGCAACGGAATTCAAAAATTTCGTTGCTATTCCGTCTCTAATTTTCCAGGAATATATGCGGGAATCACAAACGGAATCAGAGACGAAAATAAGAATTCCGTCTCTAATTCCGTTTCTGATTAGCAACGGAATCAGAGACGGAATTCATAAATTTTTTAATTCCATCTCTGATTCCGTTGCTAATCAGCAACGGAATCATAGACGGAATGCAATTACAAATGTACCATTTCGAAAATAATCCATTTCTGTTCCGTCTCTGTTCCATTTCTAATTTCCGTCTCTAATTAGAAACGGAATTTTTCCGTCTCTAGTCCGTCTCTAATCAGAAACGGAATCAATTTTCCATTTCTGATCGAATCAGCGACGACGTTTTCAGAGACGGAATTGATTTCGTCTCTGTTCCGTTTCTGATTGCAATTAGAGACGGAATTTTTGCAAATCAGAGACGGAAAATTTCGTTTCTGCTTTGCTGTTTTTTTGTAGTGTCTATTTGCTACGTACTCCAATGAATACAACCAAACATCACATTACTTCCACCTCTTCCCGTGTGATCCCCTATAATTCACATGTGTCACTCTAGACGTATAGTTAATTGCTTTATTATTTATTTTCCAATATATATATATATATAAACGCTAATAACTTTGTCGTGCGTGCCAAAGAGTTCACTCGGGTGTGCACACTACCCCACAACAAGCGTATGTGTCACCCTTGACCCACACACCGTATTTGGTGTTCCGCAATTCATCAATTATTCAATTAATTCAAATTATTTCAAATAAATACAAATTTTCACTCCAAACAAACACAATACAATCACACAAATCCACATACACAATATTCGAGACTAGTTGGGCTTAACTTTGAGTCTAACTCGGATTAATTAGGATTTGAATTCACACTAATCACCTGATTATTGTAACGAGTCGTTATAGTTACCCCAATTTAAAACAATTTCATCCTTAAAATTAAAGGAAATGTACGAGTTACCAATAGTTTTGAAGATAAATGTGATTTGCTCTTCCATTTATAACTCCCGTTCCCCGATTATCTCTTCTTTATCGTGACACAACTATTTTACTATACTTTGAATCTACAAAACCCTTTCATAGATGAGAATTTAAAAAGAACAATGAGTTTGTCTTTTGAATTCTCCAACAATATATGATTGCTGACTCATGAACATCTTTATTTTAGTCAAGTTGTAGTTATATATATATATCACCTAGCTTGCCATAACCTCTCTCTGTAGCTCTTTATTATTTCATTTTCTGCAAAATCTACACTCCAATCTAATTTATATACCATAATATATATAAGATCGAGCATATTTAGCTTTATTATTCTATGATGTAATCCCCCTTATTACCTTTATTACTAAAAAAACTCACACAGGGGAATCTATTTTCTTTCAGTGATTATACATTACGAGACTTAAGCTCAAACTATATTCTTTTAATCCAAGATTAGCCTATCGGTTTCTTCGTGAACACGAAGAAAAATATATTATACTGAGATTCAAAATGGTTTTTAACTATATCAATAACTTCTTCCACCATTGGAAGCACGTCTCGAATCTTCGCCAGGGGAATCAAACATTGAAACACCATATCATCTCACATCTCTATATACATATATCTTGCTCAATCTATCAAAAGAATAACATAACCTTACTAACAAAATCCGCAAACTTTGGTCAATCTATTAACTACAACTCCCATTATATTATGCTGACGCCTAAATCTAGTTAATCTCATTACATAACCTACCATTATTCTTTTTGTACCATTAGGTATAGGCAAGAATTTATCTAACCCTTTCAGTTCTCAATATTAAGTCATAACTTATTGAATACATCTCATATCTCTTTATGAATTTCATAACATAGATCTTCATCTCAGAAAATTCTCATCGTATATTTCAATACGATATGAAATTGCCTATACAATTAATATAAAGAGATTTATGAGATTTCTCAAAGTAATTCTTGCCTAAATCCTTTCTAAATTGGGATTTTAATCTTAGAATTTCATGCGTTTAGCACAATTCTATTAGATTATCTAATTTGGATATTAACTCTTAATAGCCAAATCTTGGCGTACCAATTGGGTCCAATTAGACTTCTTGACACCATATCACCCAGTTAATCAAACTTTTGGCTAAGCTCCAATTTGAGTTTCAAAGAACATATATGTGATGATCAATTCCAACATCTCAATTGACGATGTGCCAGTAGAACTTCATTTCATCATCATTATTACACATCTCTCTCAAAAGATGATACAGAGAAGTTCCTTTTATAATTACATTTGGTGTTCTTTTCTCTACTCAAAGTATTCATCACATCAATCACTTTGTGTGGATGATTTCTCAAATTGAATTTATTATATTCATGAATTTAGGTTATCATTTCACCTTTAATTTCTTTCACTCTGACAACTATACTCTTCAAACTCTCATAGCTTGAAGATCTCAAAATCACATTACACTAGCTCTTTGATTTGCTTACTTCTTATTTATCTTCTAGTGTTTCCACTAAGATTCTCTAATCTTAGGGATGCTTAAAAGGATCTCCAAATCTCTTTCACTTAAGTATATCAATATTTCAATCCTAAGAAGATGAAAGAAGTTGCACAACCTATTTAACTTTGAGATCTACACCCAAATTTTATAACCCAAAGTTTCAGCTCTGGGATTTATCTTTGCAATTTATTCCATTCATCGTTTGAAACACATTTCAAGCTTTTATTCTACAAGTGATGCCTTAAATTGTTTGGTACGACTACCAAAACAGGTATTTCATGATATTTCTTATCAACCTTCCTTAAACTATATATTACTATAAACTACAATCTTTTGCTTTGTTGTGTCAACACACAACTACCAGAAATAAAGTATTAGGCTAAACCTTTAACTTTTTCTCGTATTTCAGGTATAACCAAGCAATTATAGTAGTCAAACTACATTTCGATTTCCTCTCAAGGCATCCTTGCATTATTTATGACTCATCTCAACTCGACTTTTAAATTTAACTTGATTCATCATTCGAGTTGAGTTCTCAAACTCATACAATTGCCATAGTGCACTAAGTAAAATGGAATTGACCATTGTTTTAGCCTTAAAAATCAAGAATTAATGAATTCAAACCTCAAATTGTGGCAAAACTCCAAGATAATCTGATAACCAGACTTCTTGAAACTTTTGAAATCACAATTTTCATTCATCAAACTTGAATTCTCTTCATGAAGTTACTATTATTCTAAAACAAACTCAAACATTTGAATCTCGAGTGATAGCTTCGTTTCCATGAATCATTATTTGTAGAAATTTATAAATTTATACAATATTTTTTATTAGGAATAAAAGTTAATACCAATCTCTTGATATATTCCATTCTCATTCATTCACAGTATCATACGATCTTCCTCCGATTCTCAAATCATCAAGTTTTTGACAACTCATTCTCCCCGATTTAGATTATTCAATCTAACAAATCATAATAGGACATCTTACTAGCTCACTACCATATTCTAACTAAACTATACAAGCTTTCAATTTAAAATTTTCATATGAAATTACCATATAAGTAATATAGTGTTGACTAACACCACATGTTTTCCATGATCCTTCAACTTACATATCTCATTATGAATATTCAATTTTAATATAATTTCGCCATTAAAATCATTCTCTTATATCCTAGCATTGATCTACACATCAATTTGGTAATTACATGTTTCCTTTCCATACGCATGGATCCACCACAACGTTACTCTTTTCTTTTATCATTCTATTAGTGAGTGCAGTTACACCATAACAACGCTAATAAGCCTTTTCTTGCATTACCTTCAGTATGTATGACTACATCACTACAATACTGATAGGTTTCTTCTCATTATTCTGATATATATCAGCACCATATCTGGAATCTTATACTTCATAACAACTTATGAAGTAGGAATAATTAGTGGTTTTCTAATCGTAACTAGGTTCTTATCACCATTCACCACTAATTTAATCTTTTTCTTTTTTAACTAGTTTCATTACCAGTATATATTCTACTCAAAGTGAATCATCGCCCTTGAGTTTCAATAGAAATCACTTTCTTATTAATATCCATTCTCCTAATATCTATCTCAAAGTTTAGGTCCAACAAAGCTTTCTTCACTGACTATTATTAATCAAATAATATAAGTGAGAGTAAAGACCAATTGAGACTATTCAACAGGAGAAAACTTTACTTTTTTCTTTATAAAATCTCTTATGTCTTTCCTTGTGTTAAACATGATTGGGATTTAAATTTCTATAAATCAAATCCCAATCCTCAATACTTTCTCAACCTATTATGTTTCCATTGTTTTTCTTTGTAATATCCCTGAAGTACAGGTTCCCTAAGAATCCTCACCATCTATTCATTGGATTCCAAGATAAAGATGGAAGATAAGAACTTCAAAACAACGTGTAGGAAAGACATTATAGTTATATCTTTCGTATTGATACAATACATTACAACACATAACATAAATTAAGCTTTTAACTTTCATTACCCCCCAAACATCGATTAAAACCATTTATTAAGTTCTAGGCTATTAATAACTTGAGAATCAATTTCCAAGTAAGTGAACCCAAACTTCTATTCAGTTCACATGTTACAAATTCGGGTTCTAATACTAAACTGTATCAGAGCTATTCCTTGATTTCACTAAATC
The DNA here is from genome assembly GCA_039657365.1 of Stephania yunnanensis. Classification (NCBI taxonomy): domain Eukaryota; kingdom Viridiplantae; phylum Streptophyta; class Magnoliopsida; order Ranunculales; family Menispermaceae; genus Stephania; species Stephania yunnanensis. The sequence goes on along the minus strand of CM077586.1, from coordinate 42,807,131 downwards.
TTAGAATAGTGAGACCAAACTCTATAAGTCTTGGCTCTCATGTCAAACTGTATTAGAGCTATTACTAAAAACAAGCTTTGACCAGGCTTTAATATCAATTATAACATCCCCTATCCTAATTAAGAGAATGCCCAGACTAAAACCCTAATTAAGCCATGATACACTAGTCGGACTCAATTAGAGTAACAATATAGCTATCCTTCATACCTGATAATCACAATACAATATATCATATATCAAATAAATAATCAAAAATATAGTGGAATAAAAACTTCTTTGATAATAAATGATGTACTAAACTATACTAATCAAAGTCTAAAATCGATATCAACTCTGGTTTACAAAACAATCCCAAACCCTGTGATAATACAAACTATAATTCAATACAATATATAGAACCATAGAAAAATCAACTCACCGTAGAAAAGACTATAAACTCTTAATCATTTTCATTCCTAAGTTAAAGCACACGCCAATATTCTTGAAATGTTAATTGGGATGAGCGCTCCAACTTGTCAGTAAATGACTCACAATTACAATGTCAAAAGTTTATCTAATAATCAAGAAATATGAATAACAATATGAATCCAATAATATCTATCAGGGCATGAAAAATATTAAAAATATATATAAATATATGCAAAACCATAGTTACGTAGCTCCTTCACATGTGCCATCAATTATCATTCATCTATAAGAGTCATTTCTCAGTTACGCAAGCATACCACTACCCGTGATCCACACATTGGTCGAGTTGTGATTTCGTTAGCATATTCAAGAATAATGGAGTCTCTACACTCTGTAGGATATAAAAGTCGATACTAAGCCAAGGTATATGAAAGTAAAAGGGTAAAGCTAATCTTTAGCAACCTCATAGCCACTTCGTATCCAGTTAGCACGATCCAGCTCATTCTCTGATGTTCATTATGTTTTCCTCTCGTCACCGTGCAGTGCACCTAATCCCAGTCCATAACCTACATGAACTAAGTATACTACAATAAATAACATAAATGATATTTGTAATTGAGTCCTTTATACCTTGATCATTCGTTCAAACTTTATATCGTCCTATACAGCTCGCAGAGTCCTCAATCATTTTTCTCGTTAATCGATAACCTAAAATAAGTTGTTCGTAATCAATTTGAGTATAATACTCATTGGTTAACACTCCAAAACTGGTCCTAACATAATTCGAAACCAATTTGTCACTTTTTAGGTCAATATGTCTATTTCATATTTTTTGAGGTAAAAACCCTAGTATAAAGTCTCGCACAAATCCTTAATTCTTCATTTTTTCATAGAAATTCATCAATTTCTATTTATTTGGTCAAAATATTATTTTTTTAGAATTTCTTCTAAATCTCCGGCCTTTTATATTTTTTTATTTTTTTGTGAACTAGGTGGTTTGACCCTTGAATCGGGCCAATTCGGAACAGTTGAACTGGACCCAGTTTAAGTCCGATTCAGGGATCAAACCCTTTTTCTTCTTCCACGTTCCTCTATTCCAACATATGAACAATTTCATTTTTTTTATTGGTTTTCGATTGGGGTCGGGTTTGGTCCTAACCCCAAATGTGTTTGGGCGAGGGAGATGGCTCCCCTACAGTCTTCTACCTCAGACCTGAGCCTCGTATCTCGCTTCATCCATTAACAACAAACACCAACGACAATAGCAAACAACAGCCACAAACAACAACAACAACAATACAACTCATGTACATTGTCTCCATCGCCACTCCCTTTCCAACCTTGGTCTTGAACTCTCTTTCTCATCCTCTATCGATTTTCATCTCTCTCTTCCTCCCTATTTCAGATGTACATTGATGAAATGGTTTGTGTCTTAGGATTAATATAAACTTTCATTGAGACTTGCGTCAAACGAATCTCGAGGAATATCAGATGGTTCACACCTTTTTATTTTATATTTTGATTTTTCTCGAGATACGTGTCGTGTATCTTAAGACCGATCTTGTTGCTATTTGCAATCAATAAAACCTCTATTACCTCATGACTGACTTATTGCGATCAAATATATATTGATCTCCTCGAGATACGTATCGCATAATTTGAGGTATATCTAGAACATTTATTTTACCATATATACTTATGTATACACCACTTGATTGTCTTGTAGATGTGTTTACACATATCTCGAGGCATGACTAATACATAAACACATTAACGTCTCATGCCTTCTTACATTATTCATTTCCTTGATGCTTATGCACATGTATTTCGAGGCAACCCAATTGTTTAAATAATTCAAAATAATTGCTCAATTATTCATTTAATGTCAATTATTTCCAATAAATACAATTCTTCACTCCAAAATAAACACAATGCAATCACGTAAATCCATGCACACTATATTTGAGGAAAGTTAGGCTTAACCTCGAGTTCCAACTCCGATTAATTAGGATTCATATTAACACTCTTGCTTAAGGTAATAGGTCTTTATATAAAAAGTATCAATGCAGGCCAAAGAAAATGATAACAACTCAAAATGGTTTCATGTCATGTTTTATCAAAACAATCACCGAATGAAAGGTCGCAAGTCACGTAATTTTATAAGTAAAAAGGCTAGAAAAAAGTCAAATAATTGTACAAGAAAAATATAGGAAAATAAAGGTAGTGAAATCCCAAACATGTTTACTTACGATAAATCCATGTAATTCCTAGGCTACATCGACCACCACTTGTCTCCAATTACGAGTGTTTGATACCTGGTTATGGATCCTAAGTCTTTGGTGTCCTAACGAGTTAAATTTAACGGATTTATGTCAATTAAGTGGTTTTTAAATTCAATTTCTAAAATCAACCCCTTAATAATTTGTTTATTTTAAAATATACTTTATTACAATAAAGACAACTTTGGTATAACAACTTGTAAGTTGATTTCAATTACTAAAACGTTTAAATTCAGAATAATAGTCTAAATAAAAGTTGTAGGGTTATGCCTTATCTTTTTAAAACTATAAAGTATGCACAATCTCGATAAGAAACAAGGGAGATATGAAACGTTTATGATGATCACTCAAAATTATCTCAAATTCCGACCAATAAAATTATAAAACTCATTTCTCCTAAATCATAACTTAAGAAATAATAAATTTTTTAGTGAAGACTATAAATATACCCAAGAACATCATACTAAAATATGAGCTTACTCTGATAATAAATTGAATAAGTTATTTGCAAAACACCATGGCATTATCAAAACACTTAAGTCCAGAACTACAGACTTGAACATCAACGGTGCATAGTGTTTTTGAACAAGAAAGAGTCCAAATCTTCAAATTGTGCATGAGACAAGAGTTTTAGCATTATGACTTAAATTTTCAATGTTGTGCATCCCCTATCACAATTAAGGAAGTACTCGGCTTGAAACCCTAATTAAGCCCTAGTATCACAGCCAGACTTAAATAGAGTCAGTAGCCTCTCTTTCCATATTGGGTAAACTCAACCTATATATCGATATCGAATTAAGAATTTAAAATATATGTAACAAAAAACTTAAACTTTTTTGATAATTAAAACGATATACGTAAATGCAGAGTTTATTAAAACTCGAAACTCGATTATAACACCTTCCAACATTCATTTTCAACAAAGTAACTCAAATAGTGTATATGTAAACATGAAGGCTCATTACATTGTAGATAAGATAGTAAAAATCTTAGATCTTCTCTTTTCTCTTCGTTGAAGCGCTAGGTTGAGAACCTGAAATGTTAAGTTTAGGATGAGCGCTCCAACTTGCTTAGTAAGTAAGGACTCACAAAGCCATCAACATTCCATATAATAATCAAGAGTAATATGTAATAACAATATGCACTAAGATAACTAACATGATTATGAAAAGCATATAATCCAATAAATAATGGGTGTAAGTCAAACCATCAATGACTATTACATTGGGATTCACATTTCATTTGTAAATCTAGGGTCGATTACCCACTGACGCCATTATTGCGATTACCAACACATTAGTTGATGTGTTGCCTAGCAAATCCATTAATGTTCAATGGTTCTATCCCAAATCCTCTAGTGAATATGTAATCCATGCAACCTGTTTATTAAAGTGGGATATAACAAATAGGTCGAGAATCAGACCCATATCCTATATAACATGTTCTCAATTGTAGGACTTACTCTTACCGATCACATTAAATACAATTTTCCTTTTTAACAAACGCATCACAATGTACATAGTCCCTCATTCAGTCCATAAACTAAATGAACTATATATATATTAACATATTTAGACAACATAAATAATTGAGTCAGTACTTACCTCGATTTAGTTTTGTCCAAAATTTTTAACTTTTTGAGTTATTCAAGCTTTCTCGGTGTTTCAAAACTTATCACAAATCATTTGTGGTTAATATAGGCCTAATGCCCTATATTTAGAACCCCTAAGTTAGTCCTTAAGACATTAGGAGATTCTAATCAAACATAACATGTTGCTATTTTCTGAGGTGGGAGCGCGCTCCCTTACTTGGTGGGACGCCCTCCACCAACTGGGTTCTTGACAATTCACGAAGGGAGCACACTTCTCTACTAGAGGGAGCACGCTCCACTTTGCATTATCTTGACAGTGACTAAGGCAGCAGCCCATGTTGAATCCACCAAACCACCAAAACAACATCAACTATTCTCAACACATCAAGGATGACCTTTAATGAGGTACATACCACTTTACAATAATCAACAACAACAATTCACAAAGAAATCACCATATACCTATGAGTTGAACTTTGAAAAAATAAAGCCCAACTTACCACGGTGATGATCTCTGGATTGGTGGTGTTTTGATCCTCTCACATCTATTGAAACTCCCTGTTGAATCAATTCCCTCAAAATCAAACTCTCAGTTGTTTGTCTCTCCCTTGATCTAATGAAGCAGTGAGGGTAAATTTTGTTGAGGCATGTACCCTAGGTCAATCCATTAACTGTCTTTATGAATACCTTTAGTTAATAAAATAGAGGATTTCATTTATTATTTATTATAATTAATTTACATGTGTACATTATAATAAGATCCATGGGTATTCGCAGAAACATCCTAAATGTCCCTAGTCGATCATTATACTGGGAACTATAATGAATTAAGACTAGTGTGAGTCTTGATTGATGATCATTTGATGATTATACGTATAGGGATACTAATCAAGATCACGAGTACTTGTTAGGGAACAAAGTATTGGACCGACCCGCTATGAGAACATCATATGGATTAAGTCATAGTTGTTTCTCATGATATGTATATTTTTCAGTCCTCTGACTTGAGATTACCAGAGACTTCAACATTAAGAACATAGTGATTTGACACTATCAAACGTTATCTTTAACCGAACAATTATAAAGGTTGTGATTGGTTATTGTGTGAGCAATGTGATGAAGTTGTGTAATCAAGATAAAATTTGCCCCTCTCATATAAAGAGAGATATCTAATGGATCCTTCGATGTGTTAGACTATGAAAAGGCCTAATATAAGTGAATTAATATTGATCAATGTCACTTGGATGTTTTCAGTCTACCTAGAGACCGAGACTAGTACGATTGAACATGTTGGATGACAATTCCATTCCTTATGTTTGATCAAAAGGATATCGTGTGACAAAATGATGTTATATACGCTATTGATTAGGTTGTATCGATTTGATATTCGTACAACTTGGGTAGTCATAATGTCTTGCTAGAGGCCGCTTATGACTTGTATACCAAAATGTGTTTTGGTTCACTGCCAACGTTGTATGAACCTATTGGGTCGCACGCTAAGAATGGTTTTGCGAGATTTGAAGATGGTTCAGATAAATGAATTTTATATGATAAAATTCATGACATAAACGTCCTTGTGGTGTATTACACTTATACTTCTTTAAGTAGGGGTATATGTGTAATTTACTTAACCGTCTATATACAAGGGTTGTATAAATAGACGCTTTAAGTTAGAATACACGTAAGCAAGATTAAAGGCCAAAACTATATTTTCATTTTAGAAACGACTTAGGGTTTTTGGTATGCTCTGGATCATTTTGGAGAGAACAAAAAAAATTTGGTATTCTCTCGAAGCTAGCACTTTGAATCTCGGCCGTCGTTCGTGTGTGGACTACTGGTAGAGGGCGTTCGTCGTTGGCGCGCGCTTAGTGATCGATCAACCTTCATAAAGGTATATTGCGACTGAAGTATGATTAAGTTTTCATGGTTTAAATGTTTTTAATGGAATTAGATTTGGGTCATATTGGGGTTTTTGTCAAAATTGTTTTGTAATCTCCGCTGCGCATGAACCCAAAACCCAACAGTGGTATCAGAGCCTTCGAGTTCGATTCCATTAAAAACATTGCATGTTTTCTTCTGATATATACATGATATATGATTGAAAGCATGTTAATAGTTGATGTATATGTGATATACATAAGTTTTCTATGAGATTTATTATCATGTTTTGTGTATATCATACATATATTTGTGATTTAATTGAAATCAGTTTCACACATCCAAGTAACCATGTTAGGTTAATTCGAATAATTTTAATGAATTGAATTTCGTGTTCTGTGATCCATGACACCATTAGGTATAATCATTATTTTTCTTGTATTGATGCATGGATGAAATCTCTATAATTCAGTTTGCATATTTAGGTTACATTGTTTTACGTTTCTTGAATTATATAAGTCTGAATATTAATTCAAAACTAATATGATTAGGTTCGATTGGGATAATAGTTCATGATTCAATGACATGTTTGTGATTATTTGAATGAGGACCGAAATTGCAAATAATTGATCTTCGAAATTGTTTATTTATCTCTTTATATCTATTTTGTAATGAAATATCTATTTGATAAGAGATAGATAACAAATTAGATTAATAGATATTAGCAAATCGATTTTGTTATCCCTATTGGATAGGAGATAAATATGGAGAATTTTGTTATTGGTGTTATGCTAGGATTCAAATATCTTAAGTCCTAATTGGATTAGGATAAGATGATTAGTTAGATGTGGGTCCGGGTTAATTAAAAATGTTTTAATTGACTTAATTTTGGATAAATTAAGGGGTAAATTTAGGAGAATAAAATCAGCAAAAATATGATTTTCTATAGTGAATTTTAATTTTCGGAATTGAAATTCGTCTTCTAAAAAAAAAAAAAAAGGGGGCGCTGCCCCCTTTACCCCGCCTGATGACCGGTCAGCGGGACCGCCGTCTAACTAATCCTAGCGCACGGAAATTCTTTTATTAATGAACAATATAAAATCTTCGAATTTTTTAGTGATTTAACAAATCAATAAATATATATGATATTTCATTGTTTACATAAAATCACTAAAACTGAATAAAATCCCTTTATTAAATTTAAAGTCTCACGCCATCCATTTTAAACACTTGTCAAGGCCTCGATCACACTAATATAGTTTCAGCCATAGCTGAGCGTATTATGTTATCTTAGTGAGACAAGTTGGATAAGAGTTACCTAAATGTTTAAAATGGTCCGACTTAATAAATCTATCAAAATAGTTTTGAGCTTTAGGCACATGATGAGATAAAAACATGATAAGACATAAGATGTCCCGTATCTCATAAAAGTATCTAAAAATTACATAAGATGTAATTGGTAACTGTTACCTACCTAAATAATCTAGTTCTGTGTTTCATGCCATAGCTGTCATAGAATTAGGTGAAATATGGATTTTAGTCCCCTAAATAAACAGTGTGTTTTAGGAGGGTTGTTAATTTAGTTGGAGTCTATTCCTCTAATACTAAAATAAACTTTGCATAATCTTAATTGTAGATCAATGGCCTCTTCAAGTAACAATAATCCCCTTTCACTGCGATCCATCCTTGAGAATGATAAGCTATCTGGGACTAACTTTCTTGACTGGTTCAAAAACTCGAGAATTATTCTTAAGCGTGGACGCGAGATGTATGTCTTGGATGCTCCAATCCCTAAGGACCCACCAGCCAATGCTACGAAAAGCTATGAAGGATGCGCATAATAAGCATGTCAACGATTCTACTAATGTTGCATGTATTATGCTGGCAACTATGGTTCCTGAACTTCAGAAGGACATGGAACTAATGAAAGCCTACGACATGGCCGCAACACTGAAGTAAATGTTCCAACAGCAAGCTAGGCAAGAAAGGTTAGAGACAGTCAAGAACCTACATTCTTGCAAGATGACTGAGGGTGCGTTAGTTAGTCCTCATGTTCTGAAGATGAAGGGTTATGTTGACCAGCTTGATAGACTCGAATTTCCCATAAGCCAAGAGTTGGCAATAGATTTGATCCTGAATTCATTATCGGGGAGTTACTCACAATTAGTGATGAACTACAATATGAATAATATGGAGAAATCAATTTCAGAGTTGCATTTGATGTTAAAAACTGCTGAACAAAATATCAAGAAACCCTCTAGTAATGTGTTGATGGTCCAAAAGGGAAAGGGAATGAAGAAGAAAGGCAAAGGTAAGGCTAAAGTTGCCAAGGCTGCTGCTCGCACTGTCGCAAAGCAAGTGGAACAAGTCAAGCCCTAGCCTATTCCTGCTTCAAAACACCCAAAAAAAAGGAAGGAAATTGTCATTTCAGTCAAACACCTGGACATTGGTTCAGAAATTGCAAACTCTATCTGGAAGATCTAAAGAAGAAAAAGGGTAGTGCGACTACCAATATAGGTATTTATGTTATTGAAATTAATTTATCTACTAGTGATTCTTGGGTATTAGATACCGGATGTGGATTTCACATTTGTATAAATGTGCAGCGACTCACCATAAGTAGAAAGTTGAAGAAAGAAAAAGTCATCCTCCGCATAGGGAATGGAGCAAAAGTTGATGCCCTAGCTGTTGGATCATATGACTTAGTCTTACCTAGTGGATTTATTTTAACTTTAATAATTGTTATTTTGTGTCTGCCTTGAGCAGAAACATCATTTATGTTTCATGTTTGGATATAGATGGTTTTGATTTTATTATTGCGAATAATAGATGTTCCATTTCTCGTAAAGGAATATTTTATGCAAATGCTGATTTGTGTGATGGTCTTTATATTCTAAGCATGAAAAGGTCCACTGATACTCCAGTCTTTAACATAAATACAAAGAGATTTAAGTCAAATGATTCGAATTAAACCTATCTTTGGCATTGTCGTCTCGGGTACATAAATGAGAAACGCATAACAAAGCTCCATAAAGATGGACTTCTAGATTCATTTGATTTAGAAACATATGAAACGTGCATATCTTGTTTATGAGGTAAGATGACTAAAAGTCCCTTTACTGGACACAATGAAAAGGCAAGTGATTTATTGGGTCTAATACATACTGATGTATGCGGTCCAATAAACACAATGGCTAGTGGAGGTTATCAGTACTTCATTACATTTACTGATGATTTCAGCAGATATGGTTATGTATATCTTATAAAACATAAAGCTAAATCATTTGAGATGTTTCGAACGTTTCAGAATGAAGTGCATAATCAACTTGGTAAAACTATCAAAACACTTCGGTCAGATCGGGGTGGTGAATATTTGAGCAAAGAATTTGACGATCATCTTAGAAATTGTGGGATTGTCTCCCAATTGACTCCACCAACAACTCCACAATGGAATGGAGTTTTTGAAAGGAGCAATCGAACCTTATTAGATATGGTTCGATTTATGATGAGTCATGTAGATCTTCCATTATCCTTTTGGGGTTATGCATTACTAACTGCAGCTTTCACTCTAAATTGAGTTCCTTCTAAAGCGGTTGATAAAACACTATATGAGATATGGTACGGGAAGAGACCTAGTTTGTCTTTCCTTAAGATTTGGGGTTTTGAGGCTTACGTAAAACGACAAGTCTCAGAAAAACTAGCACCTAAATCCGACAAGTGTTTATTTGTGGGGTATCCTAAGGAAACAAAAGGATATTACTTTTATAATCCCGCTGAGAACAAAGTGTTTATTGCTCGGTATGGTGCCTTATGGAAAAATAGTTTATTTCAAAAGACACTAGTGGGAGAGAAATAAATCTTGAAGAAGTTTAAGAATCACAGATAAACCCTGAACCGCTACTGGAAGTTCAATAACGTTTTGAACCAGTTGAACCTCCACAAGTGACACAAGGCCCACACAAATCAGGTAGGCCAGAGAGATTCGATTTCTCGTTACTGATAGTCGTGATGTATTGCTTATGGATCAAAACGTGCCCACCACTTATCAGGAGGCTATGTCTTGACCAGAATTAGATAAATGGCTAAGTGTCATGAGTTCTGAGATGCAATCCATATATGATAACCAAGTTTGGAACTTGGTTGATTTACCTGAAGGTGGTAAGACCATTGGATGTAAATGGGTTTTCAAGAAGAAAACTGACATGGATGGCAAAGTGCATACTTTTAAAGCAAGACTTGTAGCAAAAGGTTTCAGCAGACTCAAGGTGTTGATTATGATGAAACTTTTTCGCCAGTAGCCAAGCTCAAATTCATAAGAATTTTAATTGACATTGCTGCATATTATGACTATGAGATATGGCAAATGGATGTAAAAATAGCATTTCTTAACGGAAAGCTGCTTGAGGACGTGTATATGACACAACCTGAAGGTTTTGTACATCCTGAGAATTCTAGGAAGGTATGCAAGCTTCAAAGATCCATTTATGGATTAAAGCAAGCTTCTCGGAGTTGGAATCTTCGTTTTGATGAGGCAATCAAGGATTTTGGTTTTATTAAGAATGAAGATGAGCCTTGTGTATACAAGAAGGTCGGTGGGAGTGTAGTTGTTTTTCTGGAACTGTATGTTGATGATATATTACTCATTGGAAATGACATCCCAACATTGTAGAATGTCAAGTCTTGGTTAGGGAAGTGTTTCTTAGCGAAAGATTTAGGATATGCAGCCTATATCCAAGGGATAAGGATCTATAGGGATAGATCTAAGAGGCTAATTGGTATAAGTCAGAGTGCTTACATAGACAAGGTGCTGAATAGGTTCAGTTTGCAAGACTCTAAAAGAGGATTTTTGCCAATGTCTCATGGCGTAAGTCTCAGCAAGATTCAATGTCCTAAGACAAATGATGAGCGAGACCATATGAATAAGATTCCATATGCATCAGCTATTGGATCTATCATGTATTCCATGCTATGCACTCGACCTGATGTATCATATGCTTTGATCACTACAAGCGGATATCAGTCAGATCCTGGTGAGAGTCACTGGATAGCAGTAAAGAACATCCTTAAATACTTAAAAAGGACTAAGGAAATGTTCTTGGTCTATGGAGGTTTTGAAAATGATCTAGTTGTAAATGGTTACACAGATGCAAGTTTTCAAACTGATATATATGATTTTAGATCGCAATCTGGATATGTGTTTACTTTGAATGGGGGTGCAGCAAGCTGGAAAAGTTTGAAGCAAGAAACTGTGGCAGATTCTAAAACGGAAACTGAGTATATTGCAGCGTCTGATGTAGCAAAGGAGGCGGTTTGGATCAAAAAGTTCATTTCTGAACTAGGCATGGTTCCAAGTATTGCTAACCCTGTTTGTTTGTATTGTGACAATAACGGGGCAATAACACATGACAAAGAACCTAGATCACACAGTAGATCCAAACATATACTCAGACTTTTTCATCTCATCAAAGAAATTATGAGAGGGGAGACGTGAAGATTTGCAGAGTACCTACTGAAGACAACGTTGCGGATCCATTGACAAAAGCTCTTCCACAAGCAAAACATGATGGTCATGTTAGATCATTAGGCATTAGATGCATGTATGATTGGCCCTAGTGCAAGTGGGAGATGTTGGGGCATGCGCCCTAGGTCAATCCATTAATTGTCTTTATGAATACTTTTAGTTAATAAAATTGAGGATTTCATTTGTTGTTTATTATAATTAGTTTACATGTTTACATTTTAATAAGATCCATGGGTATTTGTAGAAATATCCTAAATATCTCTAGTCGATCATTATACTGGGAACTATAATGAATTAAGACTAGTGTGAGTCTTGATTAATGATCATATGATGATTATACGTATAGGGATACGAATCAAGATCACGAGTTCTTGTTAGGGAACAAAGTACTGGACCGACCCCCTATGAGAACATCACACGGATTAAGTCATAGTTGTTTCTCATGATAGGTATATTTTTCAGTCCTCTGACTTGAGATTACCAGAGACTTCAACATTATGAACATATTGATTTGACACTATCAAACGTTGTATTTAACCGGACGATTATAAAGGTTGTGATTGGTTACTGTGTGAACAATGTGATGAAGTTGTGAAATCAAGATAGAATTTGCCCCTCTCATATAAAGAGAGATATCCAGTGGATCCCTCGATGTGTTAGACTGTTAAAAGGCCTAGTCTAAGTGAATTGATATTGATCAATGTCACTTGGATGTTTCAGTCTACCTAGAGATCGAGACTAGTACGATTGAACATGTTGGATGACAATTCCATGCCTTATGTTTGATCAAAAAGAGATATTGTAACAAAAGGATGTTATATACGCTATTGATTAGGTTGTATCGATTTGATCTTCATACGACTTGGGTAGTCATAATGTCTTGCTAGAGGCTTCTTATGACTTGTATACCAAAATGTGTTTTGGTACACTACCAACGTTGTATGAGCCTATTGGGTCGCACACTAAGAATGGTTTTGCGAGATTTTAAGATGGTTCACAAAAACAAATTTTATATGATAAAATTCATGAAAGAAACATCCTTGTCGTGTATTACACTTATACTTCTTTAAGTAGGGGTATATGTGTAATTTACTTAACCGTCTATATACAAGGGTTATATAAATAGACGCTTTAAGTTAGAACACTTGTACGAAAGATTAAAGGCCAAAACTCTATTTTCGTTTTAGAAACGACTTAGGGTTTTTGTATGCTCTGGATCGTTTTGGAGAGAAAGAAAAAGGTTTGGTTCTCTCGAAGCTAGCACTTCGAATCTCGACCGTCGTTCGTGTGTGGACTACTGGTAGATGGCGTTCGTCGTTGCCAGCGCCTTAGAGATCGATCAACGTTCAGAAAAGGTATATTGCGACTGAGGTATGATTAAGTTTTCATGGTTTAAACGTTTTTAATGGAATTAGATTTGGATCCCGTTGGGGTTTTTGTCAAAATTGTTTTGTAATCTCTGCTGCGCATGAACCCCAAAACCCAACAAATTTGAAGTTTTTAATGTATATAAATGGCTTCCTCGAGATACGCATCATATTATCTTAAGGCTGATTCGGTGAATGATGCGTTAAATTGACACATCATAAAGTGACAAAAATCTAACCTACATCACCACTTACGCTCATCTCGAGGTGATCTAACGATCCATATAATTCAAACCAAACTAATAGTTTTAATTATATACATATATTTATATATCAATTATATATAAATATGTATACTTTGTATACTTTCTCACCAATAAATTCATAAGACATGCCTAAAAGTATTTTTGAGTGTGCGCTTTTGGTTTATGACCCCCTCGTCACACTTTGTATATCGACAATTTATTATTTGAATGTGTATTATCTAATTATAGGCTTGTATATAAATTCTCTTTTTATACTAAAACCAATATATTTACCAAAAAAACCATATAAACACCAATCATCACATAAACAAGCCGAACTCGGGTTAATTAGGATTTGCGTTAACACTAATAACCAACTTAAGGTAACAGGTCATTACGAATGCCACTAGAATAAGTCAATTTAGATTTAAAATAAGGAAGTTATGGCCAGATTACAGAGACTGGTTCCTAATAATAATATGCAAAATTTTGATTTTTGTTTCATGAACTAGAAATATTCAATTCATTTCTTGCCCAAAAACATAAACCCAATCTAGTAGATTGAGTGGAACTTCACAAGGAATTTAAAACTCTAATCTATTCTCAAAATTAAGACTCATCAAAATCAGAATTGAATAGTTGCATAATAATGAAAAACCCATTTTCGGCTCAAAACATCAAAATATAACTTACTGAACTTGAAAGCTCTTCATACCTTGAAAAAACCATTTTCAAGATCATAACATTGAGGTAAATATTTGTAGAAACATGATGTCTAAACTCATTTTCAAAACCCTACACAATTTAATAACTAAATTGATCTACAATAGAAGCATTGCAAGAAGAAGAAGTGAGTTAACTATGCTAGATACTTGCTTGACTTGATTTTCTTTAAATTACTAACCTAGTTGGCCACCTTGATGAACTGTTGATCTTGAAAATCTCAGCAACTAAAGAGATTTTACAAACCTTATTTTCTCTCAATATGCCTTAGATGTGCTTGTGATGAACAAAGTAGAAGTTATTTATAGTTTGGATTTTTTATCTCCACCATTGGTCCTAATGCATTTTCTCATCACAAGATAAATCAAGGGTCTTAATCTTGTTCACCAAATCCCATAAAATCCCACTAACTCTTATCTCATCTCCTAGGGCTTTACTTTAGCATGAATCCTGAGGTAGATCTCATGGTTCACTTTAATTACATAACAATTAGACTTTTTATTTCACCAATCAATTAAACTAGCTTAGGCATATTAGATAAATGATATGGATCAATTTCTAAGATTTTACTAAGTCATTTTAATATAGTCATCAAACCCCATCCCTGCGTCGCATGCATCTTGAGGCACGCCTCTCTCGCGCCGAATTAATAAAATAACCAAACTAAATAAAAATTCGGATATAGTGTACACACATACATTACACTAGACATCCATTACTCAAAAATAAAATACATCTCGACCTCTATGCCAAGTGTTGGACTGTGTCCCTACTTTCGGGTGCCACATTCGGGTCGGTGACCTTTAATTAGGGACAAATCCACTATTAGCGATTTAGGCCGTTACAACTCATGTCGATTGCATAAGTGCCTCATAGGAATAACCAGGCTCGTCTGTGTACTCATGGATATAAAAAAAAATGACTAGGATCCTTATTTATTTACAAGTATAAAAGAATATATTACAAACATTCCAAAGCGTCTTCAATGATATGGATGGGGCATCACTTGTAGGGCTTTTGAGGTTAATACGCATCGAAAGATTCAAAAATGTTTTGAATTTTCCGCTGCATATGAACTCCAAAAATCCAACAGTGGTATCAGATCCTTAGGCTTGATTTTATTAAACGTTTGCAAATTTTCTCTGATGTATATACGATATATGTGTGAAAACATGATCTTATTTAATGTATATATGATGTATATATAGGTTCTATGATAATTGTTATCAAGAACTAGTTTTAAAGCATGTGATTAATTCATGTATTTGATACATATGCATGATTTTATTCAATGATAAAATTTATGTTTAGAATATCTTGATTAACATATATTTTAATACTGAACAATGCGAATTTTGTATGTTCACATGATAGAAGCTATGTTTAGGTTGATGTGATTCTGGTGTTGAATACATAGTTTGTTATCGTTCAATAATTATGTATTCCTCTATAATAGAAAATCATGATTAAGTTAATATGATTAATTTAATATGATTCTGGTATTGAATGCGTGATTAATATTTCGTTTCTTGATTCAATTGCTTATTTTATATGGATAAGAATCAAAATTAATTTTGATCATATATCTCATTGTAGTTATCTATTAGTATATTCCTATTAGATAGGAGATAAACTTTTAATCGGATAAGAATTACAAATCCTGTAAGATAAGTGATATATATAACAAATTCGTAATATATAAGGATTCAAAATATCTTAAATTCTAATTGGATTAGGATAAGATATTAAGTTAGATGTGGACTTGAGTTAATTAAAAATGTTTTAATTAACATTTTTGGAATTAAAATAAGTGGAAGTTTTGGTCAATCGGAATAGCTGAAATAATTAGAAATTTTAGGTGTTTTCAATTTTTGGAACAAAAACTTGTTGTCTACAAAAATGGGGGGCGATGCCCCTTGTACCTTCATCTGACCGGTTAGCGAGACCACCACTAATTGCTCGTAGGACAAGGAAATTCGTAAAATAGTCAATATTAGTAAAATTTCTTATCTTGTTTAGTGATTGAACGTGCATCGAAATATATGATATTTATCTCATTTAAATTAAAATTACTAAAACGAGTAAGAAAATCTATCTTCCAAATTTTTAACCAAGTGTCATCCATTCTCAAACACTTGTCAAGGCTTCTATCGCATCAATATGGGTTTGCTGTCGCAGAGTATATTTTTTTATGTTGGTGAGGCAAGTTGTGTAACGGTTACTCTATTGTTTGAAATGGTTAAACTTGATAAAGCTATTGAAACGATTTTGGATTTTAGGCACAAGATGAGATACACATGCTAAGACACAAAAGTATCATTTATCTCATAAATACAACTAAAAGTTACATATGATGTAATTGGTAATAGGTACCTGCCTAAATAACCTAATTCAAAGTGTCAAGCCTTAGCTGTCTTGGAATCAAGTGAAACATATATTTTAGTCCCTTATATTAATATAATGTTTTTAGGAGGGTTATTAATTTAGTGGGAGTCTATTCCTCTATATTAAAATGAGCTTTTGCGTAATCTTTGTTATAGATTTATGGCCTCTGCAAATCACACTAATCCCTTGTCACTGCGATCCATTATTGAGATATATAAGTTCTTTGGAACAGACTTTATTGACTGGTTTTGAAACTTAAAAATTGTTCTTAAGCATGAATGCAAGTTGCCTGTCCTAGATGATTCTATTTCTGAAGAACCACCAGCCAATGCTTTAAGAGTTGTGAAGGATGGACATATTAAGCATTTCAATGACTCAACTGATGTTGCATGCATTATATTGGAAAACTGGTTCTTGAACTTCAGAAGGACATGGAAAACATGGAAGCTTACGATGCTAAAGGAAATGCTCCAACAGCAAGCTAGGCAAGAAAGGTTCGAGACAGTTAAAAACCTTCATTCTTGCAAAATGGATGAGGGTGTATCAGTTAGTCCTCATGTTCTGAAAATGAAGGGCTATATTGACCACCTTGACAGACTTGGATTTCCCAAAAGCCAAGAGTTAGCAACTGATTTGGTCCTTAATTCATTGCTTGATAGTTTTTCACAATTTGTGATGAAATATAACATGAATAACATAGAGAAATTTATCTTAGAGTTGCATTTTGTTGTTTAAAATTACTGAACAAAATGACAAGAAACCTATCACTAATGTGTTGATGGTTCATTAAGGAAAAGATCTAAAGAAGAAGGCAAAGGCAAGGCTAAATTTACCAAGGCTATCGTGACTGTCACAAAGCCTATGGAGGAAATCAAACCTAAGGTTGCTTCTACTTCATAGTCCCAGATCAAAAAAGAAAAAGAAGGAAATTATCATTTATCCCATGCACCTGGGTATTGGTTTAGAAATTGCAAGCTCTATTTTAAAGATCTGAAAAAAGAAAAGTAGTGCGACTATTGTTGAAGGTTTTTATGTTATTGAAATTAAATTATCTACAAGTGATTCTAGGGTATTCGATACCAAATATGGATCTCATATTTGTATTATTGTATAGAGTCTCACTAAATGTAGAAAGCTAAAGAAATGAGAAGTCATCGTACGAGTTGGTAATAAAGCAAAGGTTGTTGTGTTAGCTATAGGATGCTATGAGTTAATTTTACCTAGTGGACTCATTTTAGTTTTAAATAATTGTTATTATGTCCCTACTTTAAGCAGAAACATCATTTCTGTTTTACGTTTGGACTTGGATGGTTTTAATTTCATTATTGCGAAAAATAAATGCTCTACTTCTTGTAAAGACATTTTCTATGTGAATGCTTATTTGTGTGATGTTCTTTATATTCTAAACATGAAAAGGTCTATAGATAAAACTATTCTTAATGTAAGTACAAAGAGATTCAAGTCAAATGATTTGAATTAAACCTACCTTTGGCCTTCGTTGTCTTGGTCACATAAATGAGGAATGCATTTTTAAACTCCATAAAGATGGCATTTTAGATTTATTTGATTTTGAGACATATCAAATATGTGTATCTTGTTTACTAGGCAAGATGACGAAGAGTCCATTTACTAGACAAAATGAAAGGGCAAGTGATTTATTAGGTTTAATACATACTGATGTATGCGGTTCTATAAACACAATGGTTAGAGGTGGTTATCACTACTTCATTACTTTCACCGATGATTTCGGTAGATATGATTAAGTGTATCTCATGAAATATAAAGGTGAGTGTTTCGAGATATTTCAAAGATTTTAGAATGAAATATAGAATCAACTTAGTAAAAATATTAAAGCACTTCAATCAAATCGAGATGGTGAATATTTGAGCAAAGATTTTGATGATCATCTAAGAAAATGTAGGATTATCTTACAGTTAACTTCTTTAGCGACTCCACAATGGAATGATGTTTATGGGAGGAGAAATCAGACTTTATTAGATATGGTTCGATAGTGGGACATCAACAAAGTCTTAAACTAGTTAAAGAGTTTATTTAAAAAATAATAATGGGAATAAAGTAAGTCTTGAAGAAGTTTAAGAGCCACAAATAAACGCTTAACTGCTAGTGGAAGATTAACAAAGTCTTAAACTAGTTAAACCTCCATAGGTATCACAAGGCCCGTATAGGTCTGATAGGGTAAGACATCCGCTTAAGAGATTTTGATCTCTTATTACAGATATCAGTGAGGTGTTGCTTATGGATCGAAATGAGCCTATTACTTATTAGGATGCTTTGTCTAACCTGAGGTAGATAAATTGCTTAGTGCCATGAATTCTGATATGCAATCCATGTATGATAGTCAAGTTTGGAACATGGTTGATGTACCCGAAGGTGGTAAGATCATTGGATGTAAATGGGTTTTCAAGAAGAAGACTGATAGGGATGGCAATGTGCATACTCATAAAGCACAGCTAGTAGCAAAAAAGGTTTTAAACAGACTTAAAGTGTTGATTATGATGAGGTTTTTTCTCTCATAGCCATGCCTAAATTTATTAGAATTCTAATTATCATAGCCGCCTATTATGACTATGAGATATGACAAATGGATGTAAAAACACATTTTCTAAATTAAAAGTTACTCGAGGATACGTATATGATACAACCTGAATGGTTTGTTCATCTTAAGAATTCTAGGAAGGTGTGCAAGCCATAAAAATCTATTTATGGATTAAATCAAGCTTCTCGAAATTGGAATCTTCATTTTGATGAAGCAATTAAGGAATTTGGTTTCATTAAAAACAAAGATGAGCCTCGTGTATACAAGAAGGTTAGTGGAAGTGTGGTTGTTTTGTTGATATTGTATGTTTATGATATATTACTGATTGGAAATAACATCCCGACCGTGTAGAGTGTCAAGTCTTGGTTATGGGAGTATTTTTTAATGAAGGACTTAGGAAATGCAGCCTACATTTTTTAGATTAAAATCTACATGGATAGATTTAAAAGGTTGATCGGTCTAAGTGAGAGTGCTTATATTGATAAGGTATTGAATACGTTCAGTATGCAAGTGTCAAGGCCCGAGTCTCTAATCCGATTTTAATTTCTTAATCAAGATTACTGACCCGTGATGTAGGACCCGAAACGAGATACGTACATTGACTGAGGCAACAAGGCAGAGGTATATGCTAGATTTGTTGTGATATATGCCTAGTGTATTGTATATGTGTAGACTAATAATTCACTCCTATTTGTGTTAAGGTGTCAAGACTTGAGTGGAGATACGCATCGAGATGCATGCCAACGTAGAACCGAAGTAGAGAGTGACGTGGTAAGTTGGTTTAAACCTAGTGTAGCTTATATAGTAATATTAATGTGGCTGACGTTGGTTTTATATTAAATGTAACCTAAGTTAGCATTTTAAAACACCAGCAATTTGATGATTCTCGAGAAACTTATTGGCACATTAAGAGACAAATTGAGTTTCATTTTGTGTTAGTTGGATTGAGATATGTGCGTACACAGAGATCAATGGCCATTATTCAACCTTATCCATTACATGTATAAAGCCTACGATCAAACATGTAATTCATTTTAATTGAAAGCTTAGAAACTAAGATTTGATGGAGAAGAAGTCAAAGAGATCAACAAATGTTGTTGGAGAAATCTTGTTTATTTAGAAGTTAGTTAATCAAGTTAAAGGTGTTCATCAATTTGGTAAGCCAAGCCTACACTATTAGTTTAATTGAATTTGATGAATTCATTAATTATATGATGTATGTCTGATTTGTAGTGTTAATTGCTATTTTGGGTCTTTGGTAAGTTAGGGAAGAGATCCCAAGGTGATGGAGAAGCCATGTGTGGAGAAAACTCAAAATCCAAAGTGCAGAATCCTGGATTTTCCCGCACATAGCATGTTAGGTGTGATCAACTAGTGAGCTAGCTGTGTATAGCATGCTAGAGAAACTTGGTAGTGCGCTAATGAGGTCATTAGCACGCTAGGTGCTATGACAACCCAAAAATCTAAATTTCTTAACTTAAACTTAAATATTATAAACAAGTCCAATACCTTAACTAAAGGTTTAAACACACTAAAAAACATGTTAAATGATATCAGAAACCTAGGGAAGAGTCCCGAGGGTTTGAATATGGGTTTCGAGGTGTCGAGAGGCCGAAATAGCTAGGAGATTTGCGTGGATTATTAGCAAATTGATTGAGATATTTATTTTCATTTCATTCATATTTTTCATTCAATTCCGGTCCTTTGGACTAATTTGCCTTTTGTACTCTATATGCTATGACATATTGATTGATTTCATTCCGCGAGTTTGCAGTCATGGCATCGGTTATTAGTTAATAGTTTCATTGACTCTAAATGATGTGCTATGTCATTTTTTATTGTTGAAAGGTTGATTCAAATGAAATAACATGCAATTAGGTAGGTGTTTAATGATGTTGTAAATCTAAACTCCTTTGTGCATTGAATATGCAATTACTTTGTTGGATTCCTAAACTGTGTCATTTCTTGGGAAATGAAATTAGTTCTTATATCTAGGACCATAATGTGATAGAGATTGCGTGACACTTATAGGTCATTAGACTTTCGGGTTGGTCATGATCTCACCATTATCATGCGCAGCACACGAGGTATGAGACCTGAGTTATTGGTAAGTACATATATCACAAGTGACTGGCAATTGTGAAAGATTATAGAGGCGTATAGCTTAGCTCTGACATTCAACGGAGTTGTAAAGCACAACTCCATCCTTATATAGTGGAAAAAGGCATTTTGATAGGACTCATGGCAGACCGACCCTAGATCATTACTACGTAGCCAAGTGTCGGTTTCATATTGTTTAATTGTAGTATCATTTAGCATGATTTCTTTTCAGCATAGTTGTTATTATTACGCTTTCAGATACTTCTTGTATATTTGGAAATGTGAACAAATGTCTCTTAATGTTACTTTCTACTTTCTTGTACTCATCGTCTTTTTTAGGATGGTGAGTACATATCCATTGAGTAATATACCAGACAAAGAGAAGATCACCGACTACCTCTGAGCCAGTGGAGCACTACTGCATCAGATTTTTTAGGTTTATGATTTGTTGTATGACTTATATATATGTCTTCCACATACTTTTGGGGTTGTATATATTGTGGGTTAAGAGATAATACCATAACCAGATACATGATGATATCTTATTGTCGTTTCATTATATATATGCATGTGATCTTTATTTCTTGATTTTCCACAATTTTTAGGTATCATGTTAAAAGCTTCCGCTAAATTGTGAAGATTTCTGCTGAATAAACTTTAATTTTTTTTAAGATTTTAATTAACTTTGATTTCTTAATTGATATAAGATAAGAAAATTCTTATTTGAGAAAAATTAATATGTAGGAAGAATGGATTGCAAAAAAGCTGACTAATTCGTTGTTAAGTCCTACATGGCGAGATTTTGGCTTAATGATAGGATCAGGCTAGATGGTGCCCTAATTTGAGAAGGGGTTATCATAGCAAGACTCTAAAAGAGGGTCTTCATAGCAATACTCTAAAAGAGGGTCGTTGCTAATGCCTCTTGGTATAAGTCTTAAAAAGAATCAATGTCCGAAGACTAATGATGAGCAAGAGTGCATGAATATGATTCCATATGCATCAGCTATTGGATCTATCATATATGTAATGTTATGCAACCTACCTGATGTATCATATGCTTTAAACGAAACAAGCAGATGTTAGTCTGATCCCGATGAGAGTCATTGGATAGCAGTATAGAATATTCTTAAGTACTTGAGAAGGACTAAAAATGTTCTCGGTCTATAGAGATTTGGAAGACAAGATTGTTGAATGGTTACATAAATGCAATATTTCAAACTGATATAAATGATACAGATTGTAGTCTAGATATGTGTTTATTTTTAATGGAGGCGCAGAAGAGCTGGAAAATTCTGAAGTAAGAAACTGTGACAGAATTTACAACAAAAGTTGAGTATATTGCAGCGTCTGATGCAGTTAAGGAGATAGTTTTGATAAAAAAAAGTTCATATATGAACTTGGTGTGGTTCTTAGTATAGGTAACCCCATTTGTTTGTATTGTGACAACAACGAGGTGATAGCACAGGCTAAGGAACCAAGATCACACCACCGATCCAAACATATACTTAGGCGTTTTCATCTTATTCAAGAAATCAGTGAGGGGAGATATGAAGATTTGTAGAGTTCATATAGAAGATAATGTTATAGATCCTTTAACGAAGGCTCTTCCACAAGCGAAACATGATGGTCATTTTGGTCATTAGGTATAAGATACATAAATGATTGACCCTAGTGCAAGTGGGAGATGTTGGGGCATATGCCCTAAATCAATCTACAAACATTATTTATCTTATAGTTTCAGTTAATAAATTAGAGGTTTTCGTTTGCTGTTTTATTATAATTTATTACATGTTTGCCTTATAATAAGATCCATTGGTATTTGTTAAAATATCTTAAATGTCCCTAGTCAATCATTATACTGAGAACCATAATGAACTAAGACTAGTGTGAATCTCTATTGATGGTCATGTGATGATCATGCATATAAGGATACGAATAAATATCATGAGTATTGTTAGGAAACAAGGTACCAGATCGGCCCGCTATAAGAACACCCATGAATTAAGTCATAGGTGTTACTCACGATAAGTATATCATTTAGTCATTCGACTTGATATTACTATAGATTTTAATATTATGAGCATGGTAATTTTTCACAATCAAACGTTATCTTTAACCGGACGATTATAAAGATTGTAATTTGTTGTTATGTGAATAATATATGAAGGTGTGTAATTAAGATCGAATTTTCCCTTCTAATATAGAGAGAGGTATCAGGGGATATGTTAGACTGTTAAATGGTCAAGTTCAAGTGAGTTGATATGATCAATGTCACTTGGATATTTTTAGTCTACCTAATGATTGAGATTAGTATGATTAAACATTAAAGATGACTTTTCATCCCTTATGTATAATCAAAGGTTATCGCACTAGAAAAATATATGATATATGTTATTCATGAAGTTGTATCGATTTTGATATTCATGCTACTTGGGTATTTGTAATGCCTAGCTAGATACAGCTTATGACTTGTGTATTAAAATAGTTTTAGTTCACTGATAACGTTGCGTGACCTATTGGGTCGCACACAAAGAATGGCTTTGCAAAATTTTAATTGGTCTAGAGTAATGGATTTTATATGATAAAACTCATGAAATAAAAGCCTTTATGATTTGTTATATTATAAATTATTAATAGGGTTGTTTGTGTAATTTGCTAAAAGTGCCTAAATACAATAGTTGGACTACAATTATGTTTTAAAGTGAGCTTTTATGCACATATAAATAGAGGTTGAAACCCTAAAACAAAGTAAGATTTTGTTTTTGCAAATATCGAGTTTTCTAGATTTTGAGAGAGAAAGAAAAACGTTTTCTATCTCTCTTGGGGCTAGAACTCCAAATTGTGGTGACCGTTCATGTGTTGATTTCTGATAAAGGGCGCATATTTGAACATTTTGGAAATTGAACAATCAGAGAAGGAAATCACGAATTAAGATATGATTTACTTTCGTAGTTCTTGTTCAATAAAACTTATTTTTTATCCTTTTGAGGGTTTTCAATTTTTTTTTGAATTTATGCTTCTTATGAACACATAGATCTTATTATAAGACATAGCGGGTCGGTCCAAACCTTGTTCCCTAACAAGTAATCATGATATTGATTCGTATCCCTATACGCATGATCATTACATGACCATCAATCAAGATTTACACTAGTCTTAATTCATTAAGATATTTCAATAAATTCCTATGGGTCTTATTATAAGGTAAACATGCAATCACTTATAATATAACAAAAAACGAAAACCTCTGTTTTATTTATTAAAGCTATAAAATAATCAATGTTAGTAGATTAATCTAGGACACATACCCCAACATCACTTGCCAAAAGGCAAAGTATATAGAGGTCGTGAGTTCGAATCTCGTTGAAGTAAAAAGAAGTATATTACAAATTTATAAGCCTCATTTGTCATAACAAAAACAAAACACCTCATCAACAACAATAACAAAACCTTAACCTAAAATTAGTTGGGTCGACTACATGTATCGAACCCGTCTATTATGCGCGATTGAATGCAATTGATGGTGTGGTTTTCGAGTCCTTTAAATTGCTCCTAATCAATAAATTCCAAGTCAGTTTCATTATGCCTTTCTATTGTTTAATTTCTTTAATTTCTACTAAGTCGAGTTTTATAATAGGCGCACTACAATTTGTAGGTCATTTTTGTAGGTGCCCAAGCCGTCGTAACCGTCGTTCCTTAATCTTTACATTAATTGTTGCTACTAATAATTTTTCTGAATTAATTAAATTATGTATTTCTCATTCTATCTTTGTGTGTTTTTATCACACATCCATCTAGAAATTTTCATTTCTTCTACATTCATTTTATATATAGTGGTTATTTTTTTGCCACCTAACATTAATCACTTCCATAAAGCATATGTCTAAGTGCATTTCCGTAAATTTCTTCATTTATTTTACTAAGACGATTTTACTTATTTTGGTGCAACCTATTGCTAAGTGGGAGCACCCTACCAATAGTTATGTTTTTTTTATCCACTTTACTAGAAACAAAAGTTGTACCCTAATTGTACCAAAACATCTCATGTGAGATGAATGACGCATCACTAAGCAAGGTTTGGAAGGACTTTGATTCGAATCCCGTAGAAGTAAGAAAAAAGACAAAACTCATGTTTTGGTCCTTAAACTTTAAGTTTTTTTATGCTTTTGGTCATTCAACTTTTATTACTGTACATTTGGTCCCTGAACTTTCAAAAGAGAGCACATTTGGTCTTTTTATTATTGGGGCCATTAGGTCTGGTGACGTAGCTAATGAAATTGACCACGTGATTGATTTTCTACTAAATTGCCAGTTTAGTAGTGAACGAGACCAAACCAAACTCCAAAAACCCTAAACATTTTCCTCAAAATCAAGTCATGTGAGCCAAATCCTATTTTGAGGCTCCAACTCTCTTAAAGAATGTGAAGCCCTCCTTGCACACTTACAACACAACCCAAATTACTAATAGTGATTTAATATTTAATTAAAGGTCACCAACCTATAACGTGGCTCGAAGGCGAGTACACCCTCATAACACTAGGCTCGGAAAATCAAGATGTAATGTTATTTCTGCATGATGGATAACTAGTGTAATGTATGTGTGTACACTATACCCAAACTTTTATTTAGTTTGGTTATTTCGTTTTTTTTTTTTTTTTGCAAGAGATGCATCACCTCGAGATGCATGTGTAATGCGGGGATATGGATAAATGAATGGATGTAGAATAGCCTAAGTGGTTTAGTTATTATGAAAACCAAATTGGTCCATATCATTTATTATGCATGTGTACACTATAACCATGTCGTTTATTATGCCTCTCGTATTCTTGATCTGGTGTAAATGAACTACACCACTACAGAAAGAGAACTTCTTGCAATAGTGTTTGCACTGGAGAAGTTTCGTTCATATCTCATAGGAACTAAAGTCATAGTATACTCGGATCACGCGACATTACGACATCTTTTAAATAAAAAGGATGATAAACCTCATTTGATCCGGTGAATCCTCTTATTGTAGGAATTAGACATTATAATCAAAGACAAAAGTGGTCCAGAGAACCCTGCTGCAGATCGTTTTAGCAGGATCAAGAAAAGTAGTGAACCACCCAACCTAGGGGTGCATACAGATTAGATCCAATCCAATTAGAGTCAATCCATATTTTGATCTAATTATTGTGGATTAAGAAATTGCAATCCAGTCCAGTTCATTTGTTTTTCTAATCCGACTTGATCAAATTTACTAAATGTGGACCGGACTGAATCAAGTTATGTTGATTGACAATTACAAAATTAATATTCATAAGACTCTAAAATTAATATTTTAAATTAAAATTACTTAAATCCTTATAAGTAAAAAAGAAATTTATGATTGCCAAAGCATTTCTAACAAGATAAGTAAGGTATCACTTACCAAAGACAATTTAGAGACATTGTTGCTCGACTCATACTAAAATTAAAAAAATACATTGTGATTCATAGGAAAACTTTGGATACTAATTTTAATTCAAACATATTAGTTTTAACATTCTTTAAATTTACTTAACTAGGCCACTTAAAATGTGTACTTGAATATAAAAAGAATTAATTTAAGTTGCGAATATTTAGATTTGAAAGTGTATATGAATAAATAGACGATGAATTAGTGGTATAGAAACTCTAACACCATCTAAATATAGTTCAAGATTTTAAGAGTACATGTGTATGTACAACGTAAAATATATATAAAGATTAATTGGAACAAATTGCGGATTGGATCCGCGGATTGAGGCATGCAATCCGCAATCCAATCCAATCTATGTGGATTGCAACTTTTGCAACCCAATCTAATTTAAGAAACTCAAATTATGATCCAATTAGAGGTAAACAGACTGGATAGAGCGGATTCACAAATTTCATGAACACCCCTAACCTAGCTCGCTTAAAAACAAATTTCCTGATAAGTATATTTATTCTGTAATGGATGATGTTCCTCGGTAAACAGATTTGGTAAACTTCATTACAACTAACATGTTTTCTACATACCTTACTAGAGCATAGAAAAACAAGCTTAGAAACGATGCATGATATTATACATGGGATGATCCGTATATATAGAAGTTTTGCACCGATCAAGTAATACGAAGATGTGTGTCCCACGCAGAAAGTCAATCTATATTGGCATTCTGTCATTCTTATGCTTATGGGAGCATATCGGACCTAACGTACAACCCGAAAAGTTTTGAAAAATTGGTTTTATTGGCCCTCTATTTTCATGATTCATATATGTTTACCAAATCTTTCCCCGACTACAAAAAATTGGGTAATCTTGGCCACAGACATCAAATGCCACTTAACCCATTACATATATGTCAAATATTTGATGAATGGAGAATTGATTTCAAGGGACCCTTTCTAGCATTTTTTGGTAATGCTTACATCCTTCTCGCACTAGATTATGTATCCAAATGGGTGGAAGCAAAAGCTACGTGCATCAATGATGCAAATATGGTTTGTGAATTCTTGAAGTCTAGAATTTTCACCAGTTTTAGAACTCCAAAAGCCCTACTAAGTGACAGAGGAACTCATTTATGCAATAGGACAGTTGAAAGCGTCTTAAGGAAATATAATGTCACTCATTAGACTTCAATAGCATATCACCCACAGACTAATGGACAAACAAAAATCTCCAATAGGGTGATCAAGTCTATTATGGAAAAGACAGTGAATCCCTTTTGAAAAATTAGAGCACACAATTGGAATATGTCGTTTAGGTATATCAAACAACTTACAAAAACGTAATCAGGATTTCACCATACTGTCTTATTTTTGGAAAAGCTTGCCATTTATCAGTTGAGTTGGAGCATAAGTCTTACTGAGGTATTAGAAATCTCAATATGCAACTTGATGAAGCAGGGGATGAAAGAAAATTGTACTTGCAAGAATTGGAGAAGATCAAGAATTGGAGAAGATACGAAACGATGCATACGAAATGCTCGTATCTATAAAGAAGAGACAAAACGAATTTCATATGATTGGAACATATCTCGAAAAGAGTTTTTTGTGGGATAAAATGTACTTTTAATTCAATATCGTCTTAAGTTTTTTTGCAAGAAAGTAGCGATCGAGATGGATGGGACTATACTTGGTACTCACATTGCACGATCATAGAGCTGCAGAAATCCAAAACCCGAAAAATGGCCATGCATTTAAAATAAATGAGCATAGACTGAAATCATATTACGAAAATTTCCCATGGCAACATATGGAGGATGAGACACTTCATGAGTCATTATGGTAAGTAACAGGTAAATTCATCGAGCCATTGAAGTTAAAAAAGGCTACAAGAAGGCAGCCAATGACCAATTTTATAGTTAATAATCGATTTTAATTCTTGTTTATCTTAAACATGCATAAAACATTGTACTAAATTATATATATCCATCTATTTTTACCATTATTGTTATTTATATTCTCAGCTTAATTTTGAACATTGAAGACAAGGTTCGAAATAATTTTGGGGGTATTAGGTACGTGAACAGAGTAAAGCCTCACCGGTATGAGCTTAGTTTTTTTTTTCATTTTTTTGTGGCTTTAAGAAGTTTAGACAATATTATCTCCTTCCCATGCCATTTCTTGTCTTTCGCTTCTTTCACCACTTAGAATTTAGTACAATAATGCATGCATGTTTTATGTAGTTCAGTATATTTAGAGTCTTACCTACAAGTAAAACTTTTCTTTCAACTAAAAAAGAAAAAACTTGGTCAAATTGTTCACCTTCAGACTTAGAAGATGTAGAGGAGCTTTCTCCACCTACTTGATAACATAAATAGAAACTTGGAGTATGGATGAGTCATAAGTTGAGACCAAAGTAAGTAGGCATACGAATTAACTTATCAAAAGAGTTCAAACCTCTAGGATTCTGAAACCAAGACTAATCCACTTAAAGTATAATTGTTAAAGATTTAGCACTTGTAAGGGGAAAAAGTAGGCTTGTTTACTAGAGTATAAAATATGGGCTTGATTATTCTACATTGGAAAGCTACCTTAATTCTTAGCAAAAGTGAGAAGTGCTAACAAGAGTTTAAATAAAAAATAGAGAGTCCCACAAGTTCCTCAGGAAATGGAGTAGAGAACTAAATGGTTGGAAAATATATAGAATCGGTATTTGTAGGAAATAAAGCTGGACCGTACAATAAAAAAAAACTAACATTGAGGGAGAAAATAGAGGAGATCTAATGAAGAATAAAGAAAAAGTTCATAAAAACTCCTCTAAAAAGATTTAGCTCAAGTGCTTGTAGCTAGGATTAAGTGGACTTCCAATGATTCAAATAATAGCCTACCCTTACAATAAGCCACAGTGTAAAAATAAGCAATTAAGCAAAAAGAAAATTGGTGGTAAAGTCTGTTTAAAAGAATCTACTTAATAAAGAGACCAATTCGATCTACTGTTTGGTAAAAGAGATCTACAAAATCTATAAGTAAGTCTAAGTTTATGGTTTTAGTATGCTTCCAATTTTGAAAGTGTTGTCTTAAGAGGTAACCAAGTTTGAGTAATCAAACCAGCCTTCAAAGATTTCAAGTCACTTGTTAAAAATATTGACCAAGTTTGGATTAAAAAAACTCCATCATTTTGCAAAATGGGTATAAAGTCTTTAGGGTAGTATCATTCAATTTTGTTGCATTATGTTTAGTCATTGTGGTCAACTAACCCTTTGCTCAGGACGTGCAGAGTTCTATGTTTGGAGGTATTTGATGAGTCATTATTTGTGCACTCTTTCACAGGTGTTTTGCTATGTAAATCAAGTCCAAAATTGTGTTTTATAGCTCTATATGTTTACTTTGGGAATTTACAAGGTGTTTGAGTGTTTGTTCGTGAATTAGACAAATTTGAAAAAGAAGTCAAGGTTCAGTAAAAAAAAATCAGCTGGCTTGGCACCTCCAGAATGGACAGACGACGCCAATGAAGACGCACGAAGCTAAGCAAGATGTCTCGGAAGAATAATACATAGTGCCAGAAATGAACTGACGGTGTCAGCACTACAAGGGATGATGCCAACGACGGCGCCAAGTTTAGAAATATAAGTTTCAAACTGATTTGAAGACCAAGAAAATTATATCTTGCCACGCCGCCACCCGACATCATCTCCGCATCATGATGAAGCCACTAACGACACTATAATCGCATAATAAAAGTTTTATATTTTTAGAAGGTTCTTATTTCTCGAGCTTTCCTATTCTTATATCCAAGCTCACCTATATAAAGGAGGGATCTCTATGAACGAAAACATACTGTATTTAGAGTGATTTAAGAGTATAGCAATGTAGAGTAGCCATGTCTAACTAGGTTATTTAATACCTAGGTTGGAGATGAAGCTCTCTAGCCAGTAGTAGGTTGTTTTCTATGTCTTGTTGACGTTTTCTATAATAATAATAGTGTCTTGTTTCAATTCTCTATCTTTGTGTTACCATTTTTAACGATGTCTAAATGATAGTTTAGAGTTTGTATATTCATTTGCAAATCTCTAGGCGTAAAACTATTGACTCGTTGTCAATTAGGTTGAGTTTGTGATACCAACTAGGTTAAAAATTAAGTAGCAATCACCTAGAGCAAGAAATCTAACACACTTGTTGTTCTAGGTCAGCAACATGAGAACTAGGTTAAATCTTATGTGCGGTTGCCCAATGTCATTTAAGGGTAAATGTTCACGTAGATTTGTTAATGTTGCTCATATGCTAAATCTATAGAATGGTTGCCCAAGGTTGTACGATGGAGTAAGAGAACTATTTAAAGAGCGGTTCCCCTATTTATCGAGAGTAGGGACTAGGGTGTTGGCGACCCCAACACCTAATGCCTATTTAGGGAAACTGTTTTAGAACCCATCTTTCAAAGTTGATGATACAATATATGAAAACAACATAAGGATAGATTGTGGATTCCTAGACTTAGGTATGGTTTTATTATCTGATTTATAACTTATTTACTTTCTTGTTTAGTATATTTTCAGATAAAGCTCCTTCAAAAACCCCATAGATTACTTTTCTACTTGTTGAATTATGTTTGACTGAATCCTATGGATTTGACCGCCTCCATTACATTCTAGTCAGATTGGTAATGTATTACATGTTGTATTTGACATGCACGACACGTGATCAGTGTTCCCCTTTTGGATGCATGGGTGTCCTGGGGCAGGGATGTCGTGCCAGTTGTCATTTTGACCCTTGACCACCCATAACCAGCGACCTAACTGACCCCCGAACTGGATTTCAGGGGACTTAATCGGCCCCTAGACAAAACAAGAATTAAAAAAAACTAAAAATAATATATATAATAAAAAAAAAAACAAACGAGGAAATGTCCCCTACCTTCAAACGGGGGGTGTTATCGCGTTGCCAGGGGAAAATTTAAGCAGGTCCCACCCACGCACGGAGAAACGGGGGACTCGTTGAACTCAGACTAGGGGACCTCGAAATAAGTTTAAAAATAAATTAAAATTAATATACGACTTGTTAATGATGTTAATGTGTCTTGTATTAGCTAGATTCGTAAGGTCGTTCGCATAAGACCCAGAGCACGTGAGAATCGAAAATAGGATTCACGACAAGTCGAGGTAAGTGGGGAGCTTGCTCAATTATCAAATATGGATTGATATTAGTTATGTTTGGACATACGTCTTTAATTAGAGACTTCGTATTATTGACTTAATTCTATTTATCTATCAAATATATATATGTGTTGCACCAAACTAGAGATTATCTCTTCATCCTGGATGAAGAGATTGAATTACCTTCTCTTAGATAAGGAGATGGATTTACCCTCTCTTGGATAAGGAATTGAGATTACCCCTCATAACATAGGAGATGAGATTATTTCTTTATAAAAATCTTTATGGCTAATAACTAAGGACATGAACGGTGTCCAACTTCTCATGGAGACTTTGAGTGATTTTGGTGTACATATCGATGACAACTTGGACAAACTTACTATTAGTATAATGGGACTAACGAGAGGGCACATAATGTCTATGTCGTCTAGTGGTCGCCATCACCTCGAAGGTAGGGAAATCGATTGCCGGATTCTTGTCAATAAGTAGTATGCATCGAATGAGACCATGACTTTATATTATTACTATTTTCTATGGTATCTCTCTTTTATGAACCCTATGCATGATGTTGAGTTTTGACTTGAATATGCTTTTATCAATCTTGTTGAGGTGGTTTACGAATGCTTTATAAATCCATGAGATGTCTTACTTTAAATGCTCCCTTATTCAATTTCAATTCATGCTAGCCTTATATGCTCATTAAGTATTGTTTGTGTATTTAATGGCTGAGCCCATTTTTCGCATTATCGAGCTATGTTCTCCCTTTTAGCTCACTACACTTACATTTTAGAATCATACACTTCAAAGCCAAATTGAGACAAGGGAAAGATGATTGTATGCAGTCTTCTCTTGTTGTAAGCCTTTTAATGTTATTATCTAATTATTTGATTATAAAATTATTAAACTTGGCTTGTATTTAAACAGATCTTTTAGGTAGAATATACCTTGCTCTTATTTAGTCTAAACTACTTGGTAGTGTTTGAATTTCTTAAGTTGTTTTAAGGAATTAAAAACCCAATTATCTTTTCATAGTGCGTCATATGGATTTTCCTTTTATTTAGTTCCACAACTATTTATTTATATGCACTAGTTTAATATTCCACAGGTTGTTTTATGCGTGCCAAACCATTTTTTCAGGCTCGATTCAAGTATGAGGCATTGGTGGCGGTTTGGACCGAACGACCTAACTTTAGCTCAGGTGAGGGTGGTCACAATAAGAGAAGGAAAGATGGGGTTTTTGTAAGGAAGAATAGAAGGATGGTTTTGGTTAAAACTAATATAAGTGCTTTCGATTCAATAGTAGTGGTGGTGGAGGTGGAGGGAATAACATCAACACTGCAAAGATGTGGTATTTTAAGAGAATACTGTTCACGACTGAACTGTCGGTTCTGTAAAAAACTGCCTATGTGGCTGGTTCCATCACACGTCACCAAACTTAACATTCCTAATAGCAAAAGAAACAAATGTGCTCTCTTTTAAAAGTTCTGAAATCAAATATGCAGTAATAAAAGTGTAAGGATTAAAAACGTAAAACCCTCAAAGTTCAAGACCAAAAAATGAGTTTTACAAAAAAAAAAAAAGAAATAAAGTTGTACCCTGACCGTCATATGTTTTGTTTTGTATTTTGATTTATGGAGTCTAAGATTATTAAGCTATTTTACTGGAAACGTACATTACTTCATATATACGTCTCACAAAAAGTTTGAAGATTTAAATCTCTAACCTTAAAGGACTTGTGAAAGAGCACTCCTTTCTAAAAAAAAAAAAACAGGTGAAAGAGCACTGGGTGATTGGGTCGGGTCCCAAGTCCCCAACCTCAATACTATTTTTTTTTCTCATAAGTTCCAACCTTAATAATGTTTGGTTATACATATTACTAATAGATTATGTTATGCTTAATGCATATTGTTAAGGAAATTATAATAGTTGTTATATTTCGTAATTTAGGTATTTAGGAAGTTTCTATATTTTGATATCTAGGTAGTTTTGGTAACATTCTTTATTTTATGACTTGTTCAGCTCTATAAATAAGAACACTCTATTGTACTCAATTAGCTCACATTAATGCAATATTATTAGATTCTTCTTTGAAATCTATCATGGTATCAGAGCTTAGTTTCTAGTGCTAGGTCGTTCGACCTTCGAGTTGATGACCGCTCCGTGGTGTTCTCTTCCGCTTGTGTTCGTTTCTTTTTTATTTCTCTGCTTTTGTCCTTTTCACTCTTTTGGTTGTTTTTCTTTAATCACCTCTGCCCAACACCAGTACACATATATGTTGATGTGTTCATCATCATTCGTTTACAATTTATGATGTCGGTGCCATCATTGCATCTAGCCACATTTCGTTGTATGCCTACTTGCCTGCCTACCGTCGACTATGTCGACTCTGTGTTTGCCTACAGTCGACTACGTCGCCTCTGCCATCTATGTCGTCGACTCATCTATCTGTACGCCGTCAAATCTGTCAACTTTGCCATCTGTACGTCGTCGACTAAGTCGACTCTGCTATCTGACCGTTGTCGACTCCGTCAACTCCGTTGACTCTGCTATCTGTCCGTCGTCGACTCCGTCGACTCTGATATCCACTATTCTATAGTTCCGTTGTTCTAACTCTGCCACATCAGAACCTGTTTTCTGTCATCTTCGGTGGTAGTTGATCTATTCCACAACGAACCTTAGATTTGTCGTCTTTGGTGGTCGTATTTGTCGTCTTGGGTGATCGTTGATCTGCTCCACAACGAACCTTAGATTCGTCAGGTTTACTGATTCGATTGACAACCACAAGTTGAATCAACTTGAGTTTGAGGGAGGGTGTTAAGGAAATTATAATAGTTGTTATATTTTGTAGTTTAGGTATTTAAGAAGTTTCTATATTTTGATATCTAGGTAGTCTTGATAACTTTCCTTATTTTATGATTTATTTAGCTTTATAAATAAGATGACTTTATTGTATTTAATTAACCCACGTTAATGTAATAGGGTAGTGCTAGATGGACTCAAAAAGTCCAGACTCAAACAATCAAAAAGACATAAAGACCCTTAATTTAAATTCATTATTAGTGTTTAGGGGTAGAGGATAATTATGTCTTTTACTTAGGTAGATATCTTAAATTGTTAACAAAAAATTTTTTGAGTCCAGACTCAAAGAGTCCAAATAAATTTTTTGAATGTAATATTCTTAAGTTCTTTTCTTAAATGTATCCCATATCATGATTGTCAAACATAAAAAGGAGGATCGAATTAGGGTTGTTTGGTGGAAGAGCGAAAACCAGACACAATAATGGAAAAGGGCAGAGGAATCAGTGCATCAGAGGAAGCATGAGAATGGGAAATCTTTCGCAAATCCAAACTTTTCAATTACATGCAATATTAATTAATTTCACGTGTGTTTGTCAACCTTGGTTTTGTCGGTCAAACTTGTTTCCCACTAGCCAATATAATCAAATAATAATACTAGTAATATATAAATATAAAAAAGAAGGCTTTATTTATACATTAAGATAAGAAAAAAACAGCAGTAGCAGTAGCAGTAGCAGAGATGGGTCTTTCTGATCAGTCTCACAAAAGTTGTCTTTAAAGCCAACCTCTTTTTATTTCTCCAAAACCAACCCATCTGTTGTCCATCTCCTTCTCTGCTTTAGGTTTCCTCCTCTTCTTCTTCTTCTTCTTCTGTAGACTGTTTGAGATCTTTAATGGAGTTAGGTCTGAGCTTAGGTGATGGTTCAAGGCAGTTCAATATTAGAATCTCATCTGAGAAGAGCAGCAGTAGCAATAGCAGTAGTAGCTCTGATAAGATTATTCACAAAGTTCTGTTGAGGAACAACAGTACTGATGATGATGATGATGATGATCATGGTAGAGATTTCAACACAACTGTTGATGGAGATGACTCTACTGATGATGATCACAGAAGGGTTGCCTCGTCAGATCCACCTGTTCAACTTGATCTTCTCCCTCTAGCTCCTGTTCCTCGGCACAACAGTAGCACCACTTCTTCACATCTTGGGCTTCCATGGTCCTCTATAAAAAGTAATACATATCAAAATCAATCAATACTACTCATTGTGTTAAATCAAACATTCATTTCAAAAGGGGTTTGAGATCTGTGATTTTCTGATTAGTTTGTGTGTGTTATTGCAGCGAATTTTGAAACTGGTCTGATGGGGGGATTTGTGAGAGGTTTTGATGTGAACAGGGCGCCTTCAATAGCTGAAGATCATGAGATCAACAACAACAATAACAACAATGGCAACGTTGTGTCTTCGCCAAACAGCACGCTGTCTTCATTCCATCAGATGGAATTCTCAATGGGCTGCAGAGAAAATGGAACAACCAGCAACAAGAGAGATTTCGAAGACGCTTTAGGAGGTTCCGGTAACGAAATCGACGCCGAAAGAGCTTGTTCAAGAGCTAGTGATGATGAAGACAACCCCCTCAATAGAAAGAAACTGAGACTCTCCAAAGAACAATCCGCTTTTCTTGAAGAAAGCTTCAAAGAACACAGCACTCTCAACCCGGTAAGTCTCCATTTCTCATTCAGGCATTTCGTCAAACAATACCAATGCACCTCATCAACTCATACCCATTTTCCTTCTTGTGTTCATGATCAGAAGCAAAAGCTCGCTTTGGCGAAACAACTCAATCTCAGCCCTCGCCAGGTCGAAGTCTGGTTCCAGAACAGAAGGGCAAGGTATATACACTCACTCACTATTAATTTTTAATATTAGGCCGCACGAGCTCGTGGATCTCTACTAGTACCGATATTGAATCAAAGGTTGTGGTACAATATCGGTAATGGGCGGAGATGCACAAGCTCACATAGAATTGCCAAGGGCAGGCCAACGTGCCGTGGGTGGGAATAACTCAACACTCACTCAATCAATCAATTAATTCATGTTTGATGTATTTTATTGCATTCATGATCATTGGGTGTCATTAAATCGATCAGAACAAAGTTGAAGCAAACAGAGGTGGATTGCGAGTATCTGAAGAGGTGCTGCGAGACGCTAACAGAGGAGAACAGAAGATTACAGAAGGAGCTCCAAGAGCTGAGAACTCTCAAGACTTCGAATCCCTATTACATGCAACTCCCGGCGACCACTCTCACCATGTGCCCCTCCTGCGAGCGAGTCGCCACCACCTCCACAGCGCCCGCCGGAGACAAGGCCGCTGGATCCGTGGCTGCTCCGGCGACCAAAGCCTCCGCTTTCTCCATTGCCAAGCCCATGTTCTATCCCCTGACGACGTCTCAGCCACAGCAGCAAACTTCGTGATTGAGCATCAATAGGAGAATGGACGGTCGTGATTGTAGTGGCAGTTTTGTAAATAGCTGGCAGTCGGTTTTTATTTTTTTTTTGGGTGGTTGTTGATTGGGGTTTGAGGTCTAGAGACATGAAAGTGTTTTTAGGCTCTTTTAGTTTTCTTAAAAAAAAAAAAACTTCTGACACAGGGAAATTGTTTTCTTCATTTTCATTGTGTACTGATCATGGGAACACAAAAAATACATTTTTTTGGTATTTTATTTTTCCTTTACTTATTTAATTAATTTTTCAATAAAGTCTACCAATTATTATTATTATTATTATTATTATTATTATTATTATTATTATTATTATTATTTATGAAAGGGAGGCTGTGCGCCTCCATTTGATTCCTATAAAGTCTTTGATTCCTAAAAAATCTGGGGAAGGGGATCCCCTTGCATCCTCCAATAATAGGGAGGTTATTTCAGAAGGTTATTTCAGAAGGAACCACATCAAGATTATAAAAGCTTAGGGGAAAATTTCTTTCATAGTGAGTGAACCGCTGCTCGGTTGCCTTCTCTGTGTGTGTGCCGCACCCACACCTCCTTGGGCTATCAATGAGCTACATGATAGAAGAGAGTAAACTCCATTGGCTATTGGCCGTTGATCTCCTGCTTCTAATTTTTTACGCCACTCCCATATTGTCCACCTCCAGAGAAATCTTAGTTGTAGTATCAACAAGACACCCCACAGCTCTGCATCAAAGACAGACAAGAGCCAAGGTTCACCATACAGCCACCGAGCCAAGCACCGCTATCAACCCAAAGAAGGCCACCGAGCCAAGGTTCGCCACACAGTCTACTAATTTAATTGTGGGTTATAACTTCATGCATAATCCGCTATATAAATCCCTTATTTCTCTCCTGCCATGGGGAGCGAGGTAACAACTATGAGCTTCTTGGTTCGGTTCTAACCTCTCTTGTGGAGGATTTTGTGACAATTTTTTTTTGATAGGAATTTTGTGACAGTTTAGAAATAGAATTGATTGGATTTTGAATAATCTCCAAATGTAACCTTTCTTGACAGTAAAATTCTAATCTTTTCTATTTTTCGCTGCTATTTTAACCGTTTCAACTTTTCTCTAGGTTCAATTTACATGGGTGTATTCAATTGAGATTTTAATAAACTTTTGATTACATTTATAAGTAGATGACTTTTCTAAAGTTTGTATATTTTTAAAAACTTTGATAAATTTTTAAGTAAATTTTTTTTTTGATGACTTTGATTAATATTTAAACTTTTTAGTGACTTTTGTGAACTTCTTAAACATGATTTTGATTGATACTAGTAGATTTTTGTGATTTTAATATTGAAACTGTTGTGAAGTGTCGATGACCATGCATGCACACCAACATATTGTGTAGTCATGTAACTTGTATTTCTCACTTAATAGTACCTCCACTTGTCAATATATTGTCATTTCCAATGTACACCAATAACTCTTCCATGTATTGTCAAATTACTTCTAATGTGTTGTATGACATGGGGTGTATGCGTTAATTGTCCCACATTGATTACTTGTAATGTGTTGTATGACATGAGGTGTATATGTTAATTGTCCCAAATTGTAAAGGTACATTTATCATCATCACCAAATGACCTATATAAAGGGTGCTAACCTCATTGTAAGAACACAACAAGTTGAATGAAAACTTCTCATTCGAACTATCTCATTTCTTCTCTTCTCATTTGTAGTAGTAGTTTGTAGTAGTAGAAGTTTTTAGTCTTCTATTTCCTTCTCTAGTTCTTAGCAAGTTCCAATTCAATTCACAACACGTTATCAGCACGAGTTTGCTCTAGCATTAAGGAGATCTTGAAGTTCAAGAAGGCTTGTTAAGGATTCAAAGCTATGAAGGTATAACTTTTGTTATTTAAATAAGTTCAATTTATTTATATATTATCATGGTTGTTTCCTTTTATTACATGCATCACTTCTATATGCATACTTTATTCATATACTATACATTATAACGTAATCGATTGCGAAAGTATGCTCTGTAGTTGCATCTTGTACGATCTTCTACATCAGAAATCAAAAGTCAATATGTGACATAACCAGTTTTCTCTTAAAACTACAAACAATTAGTTATTGTTCTATTATTGATTTTATAATACAAATAATGCTATAAGTTTGAGTTGATAGTGGGTAAGCCTTTTCCCCGGTAAAGCTAAACATTGAAGAGGAGACGGGTTATCCCGTTCGAGGAGGCATGGTATTAAGCAGACTTTGTCTCGCCACCCAACCTGGAGGTTGTCCCACCAACTCATACGAATAGTACATTTGATTGTTAATGAATCAAGTTGTGAACACATACTTAATCATATGTTATATTTTTTTTACATAAAAGAAAAGAGAAAATTATTTTATATTATATTTACTTTCAAAATATTAATTAACCATAGTTGAATTTGTTACCTTATTATAATTCTTTTCATGATAATTAGATATTACAAATTATGAATAAAGCTTGCATCTATGCAAGGTTGTATGTTGTACACAATAATTTGCCAATATCTCTATAGAGATTTGAAAAGTGAATATTTCATATATCTTTTCACCCTATGGA
This sequence comes from Stephania yunnanensis, assembly GCA_039657365.1. Taxonomy (NCBI): domain Eukaryota; kingdom Viridiplantae; phylum Streptophyta; class Magnoliopsida; order Ranunculales; family Menispermaceae; genus Stephania; species Stephania yunnanensis. The sequence goes on along the minus strand of CM077586.1, from coordinate 42,767,627 downwards.
GTTATAAATATACAAATGCGAAAAAAGGTAATACTCCAAAAGCTCAAAAAGAGCGGTTGAGTCTCAAGCTACAAAATTTAATCGGTCAAATATTAATTATAATTCCACAATTTTAATTACCTCTATGTTGAGGCTACGTGGAAATATGACTGATGAGACAATAAAATAAGGTCACGTGGCCCACCTCGATTTATTGCTGCAACAAATATCGAGTGCTCACATCGATCCAATAAATATTAAGGATTGATTTCTTGTCTCATGGTAGCTAAGTAAAATAATAAGATATTATAAATATAATATCGTTTCTGTCCAATTAGTTCAGCTTCAAATTAAGAAGCATATGTTGCATATAATGATCATGATCATAATAATAAATTTATGGACGTGGAAAAGGTGAAAATATCAGGTAAAGGTCGTATTGACAATTCCACCAAAAAGTGGAACAAAAGTGGTGCACCACTACAAAAGGTAAATAATTATTGACAATGAGCGTTCACAATTGTAACATTTCTTTGGTCATATATGAAAGGCTATTTTGCCTAAATATTTTCATATATATATAGCTGAATATTTTTGTGACCTTTACCATGCCTTCAAAATCAAAGGCAAAATATTATGAATTTTATCAATGAAATATGACTATTTTCTAATTTGCCAAACATTATTTGTCCAAATGGATCAACAAATCATGTGTTCAAATCATGAATCAAATAAGAGCGATATATGTCTTGCTGATTGTGCTACAATGCACACAATCCTTAAAAACAGAGAATATTTCTCTAGTTTGAACTTAGCTGAGGCTAATGTTCAAACAATATCTGACATCTTCAATTTGATTAATGACTCTGAAAGAGCAAATATTATGTTGTCTGGGGGAACAACAACTCATGTTGACAATGCCTTATACTCTGAAAAATCCAGAAGAAATTTACTCGGCTTTAAAGATATTTGACAAAATGGATATCACATTGAAACCGTGAACGAAAATAATAAAGAATTTCTCTATGTCACATTGGTTTCAAATGGGAAAAAGAAGTGTTAGAAAAATTCTTAGCTTTATCCTCCGGATTATATTTAACTCATATAAGGCATGTCGAAACTAATGTCGTCCTAAATAAGAAAATTAATGATCCAAAGACATTCATTTTATGGCATGACCGACTTGGTTATCCAGATCATCAACGATGCGAACAATAATTAATAATTCGCATGGACATCCTTTAAGGAGTCACAAAATATTTTCAGCTGGTGATTATAATTGTGCTAGTTGTTCTCAAGGTAAATTGATAGTTAAATTATCCCCAAGTAAAATTGTTGTGGAATCCCCAATTTTTTTAGAACGCATTCAAGGAGACATATGTGGACCTATTCATCATCACTGTGGACCATTTAGATATTTCATGGTTTTGATAGATGCATCAACTAGGTGGTCACATGTTTGTTTGCTTTCAACCCGCAATGTTGCATTTGCTAGACTTTTAGCACAAATCATTAAGTTAATAGCACAATTCTCTGATAACCCAATCAAGACCATCCGTCTTGACAATGCCGGGGAATTTCAATCTCAAGCATTTAAAAATTATTACATGTCTATAGGAGTTACCATTGAACATTCTGTTCCACACGTGCATACCTAGAATGGTTTGGTAGAATCTCTGATCAAACGCATTCAATTAATTGCCAGAACTTTAATCATGAGAACTAAGTTATCAACTTCAGTTTGGGGACATGCAGTGCTTCATGCAACATTTATCATACGTTATAGGCCTACTGCATACCATGAACATTCCCCTATGCAACTCATTTTAGGTCAACAACCAAATATTTCACACTTTAGAATTTTTGGTTGTGCAGTGTATGTTCCTATACCACCTCCCAATAGAACTAAGATGGGTCCATAACGAAAACTTGAGATTTATGTTGGGTTTAACTCATCGTCCATTATAAAATACCTTGAGCCCTTAACCGGGGATTTATTTACTGCGCGTTTTAATGATTATCACTTTGATGAACCAATTTTCTCACCATTAAGGGGAGATAAGAAACCAATTCAAATGGAATGGCGCGAAATTGCTTGGAATGCATCAACTTTATCACATTATGATCCACGCACAAATCAATGTGAACTTGAAGTTCAAAAGATCATTCATTTGCAACAAATCGTAAATCAATTACCCGATGCATTTAATGACGCAAAACAAGTCACAAAATCACATATTCCAGCTGTAAATGCTCCTGCAAGAATTGATGTCTCTATACAACAAAATGCACAAGAACCAACGAAACGCTTAAAGCGTGGAAGATCGGTTGGTTCAAATGATACAATTCCTCGAAAGAGGAAAACGAGAATAAAAATAAATACAAATCAAAATACTCATGAGAAAGCACAAGAATCTTTGATAAGGGTTTGTCAGAACAAGTTGATTCTGACGAGGAACAACTTCCTCTAGAAAAAGAGGAAAAAGATGAAAATAATGAGATCTCAATAAATTATTTAAACTCTGATAAGATTTGGGATCGAAATGAAATTGTTCTTGATGATATATTTGCTTTCAATGTATCCTTTGAAATATGTGAAAATGATGATGATCCAGAACCACGATCAGTAGACGAATATCGAAAAGTCCTAATTGGCAAAAATAGCAAGATGCTATCCAAGCAGAGCTAAACTCGTTAAGAAAATGAGAGGTTTTTGAACCGATTGTCCAAACGCCAGATGGCGTGAAACCTGTTGGATATAAATGGGTATTTGTACGAAAGAGAAACGAAAAAATGAAGTTACAAGATACAAAACAAGACTTGTAGCTCAAGGTTTCTCACAAAGACCTGACATCGATTATGAGGAAACATATTCTCATGTGATAGATGCAATCACATTTCGGTTCTTGATAAGCATTGCAGTTTCTGAAGGGCTTGATATGCATTTAATGGATGTCGTTACAACATATCTGTACGGATCCCTAGACAGTGAGATATATATGAAAATCCTTGATGGATTTGTAATATCCGATGAAATAAAATCAAAACCTCATAACATGCATTCTATAAAATTACAAAGGTCTTAGTACGGATTGAAACATCCCGGACGAATATGGTACAAACGTCTTAGTGATTATTTACTGAAAAAAGGATATGTAAATAATCCGCTTTGCCTATGTGTTTTCATTAAAAGATCATCAACATGATTTGTGATTATTTTTGTATATGTTGATGATTTAAATATAGTAGGAAACCACGACGACATCGTTAGAACATCCGAATACTTGAAAAAGGAATTCGAGATGAAAGAACTTGGAAAAACAAGACTTTGTCTTGGTTTGCAAATTGAACATTTTTCAAGTGGAGTACTTGTCCATCAATCAAATTATATTGAAAAAATATTAAAAAGATTTTATATGGACAAAGCACATCCATTGAGCTCTCCAATAGTTGTCAGATCACTTGAAGTGGATAAGGATCCATTTCGACCTCATGAAAGTGATGAAGAGCTAATTGGTCCGGAGGTACCATATTTAATTGCAATTGGTGCACTTATGTATCTTGCAAATTATACAAGACCTGACATTGCTTTTACTGTCAACCTACTTGCAAGATACAACTCTTCACCAACTCGAAGACATTGGAATTATGTTAAACATATTTTTCGATATCTTCGAGGAACAAGTGACATGGGTTTATTTTACTCGATAGGGGTAAAATTGAATCTCCGCTTATGCTGTTTTTTTATCTGATCCCCACAAGGCCTGTTCTCAAACGGGATATGTATTCACCTATGGTAATACTGTTGTATCATGGAAGTCAGTAAAGCAAACTATGGTTGCTACTTCTTCCAATCATTCTGAAGTACTTGCAATTCATGAAGCAAGTCGTGAATGTGTATGGTTGAGAAATATGATTGAACATATTCAAGAATCATGTGGATTTCCTTCAATAAAAGATTCTCCAACCATATTATATGAAGATAATGCAGCATGTATTGCACAATTAAGTGAAGGATTCATAAAAGGGGACAAAACAAAATATATTTCACCAAAATTCTTTTATGCGCATGAGTTTCAGAAGATTGGTGAAATTGATGTCAAACAAATCCGATCGAGTGATAATCTTGCTGATTTATTCACAAAAGCCTTACTAACTACGACATTTAAAAGGCTTACATATGGTATTGGCTTGCGTAAACTTAGAGACATTGCAAGTAAAGAAACTGAACAAGTTTCACCCACGTTCACATAAGGGGGAGTTATTAATTAGTGTATTGCACTTTTTTCCCCTTAGCAATGGTTTTATCTCATTAGGTTTTCCTAGCAAGGTTTTTAATGAGGCAATCTTAACAATATTATGCTCGTCTTAATATTTATGAGAATAATGTACTCTTTTTCTTTTACTATATTTTTTCCCATAAGATTTTTCTTAGTAAAAGTTTTAACGAGGCACAATCTTTAAGCAAATGTCATCGAAGGGGGAGTGTTGTGAAGTGTGGATGACCATGCATGCACACCAACATATTGTGTAGTTATGTAACTTGTATTTCTCACTTAATAGTACCTCCACTTGTCAATGTATTGTCATTTCCAATGTACACCAACTCTTCCATATATTGTCAAATTACTTGTAATGTGTTGTATGACATGGGGTGTATGTGTTAATTGTCCCACATTGATTACTTGTAATGTGTTGTATGCCATGGGGTGTATATGTTAATTGTCCCACATTGTAAAGGTACATTTATCATCATCACCAAATGGTCTATATAAAGGGTGCTAACCTCATTGTAAGAACACAACAAGTTGAATGAAAACTTCTCATTCCAACTATCTCATTTTTTCTCTTCTCCTTTATAATAGTAGTTTGTAGTAGTAGTAGAAATTCTTAGTCTTCTATTTCCTTCTCTAGTTCTTAGCAAGTTCCAATTCAATTCACAACAGAAACAAATATTTTGCACTTTATTATAAAAAAACGAATAATTATATTTCTTTTTCTTAAGAACTATTATTAATTTTTTTTTAAAGTATTTTTATATTTTAATAAAAAAAATCATATAGACATATTAATGGATTACGACTATCAAGATAGTAACATAATAAATAAGTAAATAAATATCAACAAAACAAATATGCAAATGAATAATCTTTTAGTGGTAGAAAAGAACGAAGTATGATAATTGTGTAAAAATTTTGTACTTTTTTTTTACTTAAGTAAAAAAACTTGTATCTTTTTCTTTAAGAATGATAGTTTAAAATTTTTCAAAATGCACTTCTTGCATTTGAAAAAAAAATATTATATTTTTTGAGATTATAATTATACACTTAATAAACAAAACTTCTTTGTAAAAAAATCATATAAAAATGTACAATGATGCAAAAATGAGATCTTGTTAATAAAAACATTATTTTATTTTTCATCAACATAAACATTAGAATATAATGAGTGAGCAATGAAATTCACGAGTTGTGGAGTGATTGGAGAAGTTGATAAAAACAATTGATAAGAAAAGACATTGTGAACAATGAAGTTCTTATAAATAAGGGAAATAACAAAAATTAGAAGTCTGTAAAAGTTTCTAGGTTGAGGTGAGGAAAAATTGGAGATTTTTTATGTGTATTTTTATACAAAAGTCTATAAAAGTTGATATTTGTAACCAAACTAGAAAAGTCATCAAAAATTAAATACACCTTACTTTTATAAACTCTCTAAAAGTTTAAATTGAATACCCAAAACTTTTATAAACTTTTAAAAAGTCTATAAAAGTTCACATTGAATACATCTTACTTTTAGAAACTCTCTAAAAGTTTTAATTGAATACACCTAAAATTTTGTAGTAATTAAAAGTAACCAAAAGTCTATTAAAATCTTAATTGAATACACCATGTTAAATAAAATGCCCAATTAATTTTCAAAATCCTATGTATCTACCCAACTATAACATTAAAAATTAAAATCCATAAAAATCCTCGTATACGCTTTCTACCCACCCCCACCCTACGCACCCCACCCCCACCCCTCACCCCTAGCCTACCCCTCACGAGTCACGATAGCCCATCCTACATATTTGAGGACAATTCGTCTTCAACGAATTTTTCTCTTATATCAATATCACAACTTGAGCCCCGATTTTGCATCCTCTACGATTTTTTTGTTTTTTTTTTCTTGATAAAAAAACTGATGTCTCTTTCTTCTTCTTCTTTATCTTCGAGTACTTCTCCAGCAACCTTTATTTTTTTGTCACTTTTGCAACACAACCCATTAGATTGAACTTGTGATTAATCACCATCAATCAAGCCTACCCATCTCCCAATTTCTCTCAAAAACCCTCCTAAACATCAAATAATCAAGACTACCGTCAATTGATGAGCAGATAAGCTTTCCTCAAAACAATGGTGTCATTTGGACTCGACAACTTTAGCACTTCACTCTTGTAATCCTCAATTCCCTAACACTACTTCTTCGGTTCTTAGCTTCCCAACCCACCCACCCCCTCCTCTCTCTCTATCTCTCTCTCTCTCTCTTTTTTGATGGGTAATTTAGTATATTATTATTATTATTATTATTATTATTATTATTATTTAAGGATTGGGCGGGGAAATATAATAGAAGGGTTCAAACCCAAATAAGGTCGTAGAGGTTGAAAGAATGGGGAATAGATTGATTCTAGTTAAATTAATTATTGGAGATGAAAAAATTAACATACTTAGCGCCTATGCACCACAAGTAGGATTAAGCGAGAGCATCAAACGCAAGTTTTGAGACGATATGGATGGATTTATGCAAAGTATATCATTAGATGAAAATGTTTTTATTGGAGGAGATTTAAATGGGCATGTCGGGGCAAGTAACGATGGGTTTGAGAGAGTTCATGGAGGTTTTGATTACGGTAATAGAAATGAAGAAGGAAAATCAATCTTAGAATTTGATTCAGCATACGATCTTGTCTTAGCAAATACTAGTTTTACGAAGAAGAAGTCGCATACAATTACTTTTAGTAGTGGTCATAATAAGAGTCAAATATATTTTCTTTTAACAAAAAAATAGATAGAAAAATAAGTAGAGATTGCAAAGTAATACTTGGTGAAGCACTTACTACCCAACATAAGTTAGTAGTACTTGATATTAAGCTAACACGATGATAAAATTTGAATAAAAGAGTTAGCGACCCTAGAATAAAGTGGTGGAACCTAAAACATAGTAAACAAGTAGAGTTTAGAGAAAAACTACTAAAGGAAAATGTTTGGAATCTTGACTTAGATGCTAATACAATGCGGCTAGAAATGAATAGTCGCATAAGGAGAGTGAGATCAAACGTATTAAGTATATCTAAGGGCTTGAGATCTCCAAAGAAGAAAACATGGTGGTGGAACGAGGATGTCCAACGAGCAATTAAGACTCAAAGAGATATGTATAGGAAAATACCTAAGTGTCTAGATGAAGATGTGTACAATCAATATAGAGAAGCTAGACAACAAGCTAAAAAAGTAGTTAGTCAAGCTAAAATAAATTTCATGGAAGATCTATATACAAGGTTAGGTAATAGAAATAGCAAAATATATATATATATATATATATATATATATATAAGCTAGCCAAATTAACAGATAAAAAGAAACAAGACCTAAGTCATGTAAGATGTATTAAGGACGAAAATCAAAATGTTTTAATGCGCGGGGAGGATATTAAGGAGAGATGGAGAAGTTACTTCTATAGTTTATTTAATGATAGCCAAGTTGATACTATAATAGATGAAAATCCCACACCAAGAAAGAAATGTAAACTATATTCGCAATATTAGAATTGTAGAAGTTAAAGAGGCATTCAAAAGAATGAAAATAGGGAAAACATGTGGCCCATATGAAATACCCATAGAGGTTTGGAAATGCTTAGGAGAAACTGGATTGACTTGGTTAACAAAACTTTTCAATAAAATTTTAAAATCAAAACGGATGCCAATGGATTGGAGAAGAAGCAAGCTTGTGCAAATCTTCAAAAACAAATGAGACATTCAAAGTTGCTCAAACTACCGGGGAATTAAACTTATGAGTCACACTATGAAACTTTGGGAGATGATAATTGATAATAGGCTAAGGAGAGAAACAACAATATCAGAGAACCAATTTGGTTTCATGCTTGGAAGTCAACCATGGAGGCGATTTTCTTTGTATGACAATTGTTAGAAAAATATAGAGGAAAGAAAAAAATCTTCATATGGTATTCGTAGATTTAAAAAAAACATATGATAGGGTCCTTAGAGATGTTCTTTGGTGGGTTCTAGAAAGAAAAAGAGTGAATGCTAGATACATAGACACTATTAAGGATATGTATAATGGAGTAGTAACGAGTATAAATACATTTGGAGGAGGTACAAAAGAATTTCCCATTACGATAAGACTACATCAAGGATCGGCTTTAAACCCATATCATTTACTTTAGTTATGGATGAACTAACTAGACATATTCAAGAGGATATATTATGGTGTATGCTATTTGCAGATGATATTGTTTTAGTGGATCAAACTAAAGATGAAGTGAATAGAAATTAGAACTCTGAGGAATACATTAGAATCTAAAGGTTTTAAGTTGAGCAGGACGAAAATCGAATACATGCACTGTAAGTTTAGAAACACTAGATGTCGAGATGACGGAGTGGTAAAATTAGGGGAAGTAGAAGTTCGTAAGGTAAACCACTTTAGATACCTAGGATCAATCATACAAAATGATGGTAACATTGAGAATGATGTCACACATAGAATTTAAGCTGGATGGAAAAAATGACGGAGTGCAACATGGGTGATTTGTGATCGAAATATTTCTACTAAGTTAAAAGAAAATTTTATAGGACCGCAATTAGGCCAGTTATGCTCTATGAAAGTGAATGTTGGGCGGTAAAGCAAAAACAATTACATAAAATGAACGTAGTAGAAATGAGGATGCTTAGGTGGATGTGTAATAAAACTCGTAAAGATAGAATAAGAAATATAGAAATTCAAAGATAAGTAGGGGTAGCACCAAATGATACAAAGATTAGGGAAAGGCAGTTGTGATTGTTTGGTCACCTATAAAGACGACCTATAAATGCTCCACTAGAAAACTTGACTCAATAGAAACTGTAGAAATTCGACGAAGTAGGGGTAGACCAAAGTTAACATGGGATGCATTAATTAGGAGGGATTTGAATGGTTTCTCAATTCTCTCTACTTCTAGAAAACCATTGACCATTATATCTTCCTCCATAATTGAAGCTCTTGCCTAATAGCAAATCTAACAGGAAAACATCAATACAAGGACTTCAACAGCTCTTAGGTAGCATGAGTGAAACTCATTTGTTTTTTAATATAGTTATGATCAAACCAAAGAAAGCTAGAAATAATAATCAACAACTGCAAAATACACAGCACGAATGAAGCTAATCTTTTCCTGAATACAGTTATGACCATACCAAAAAAAAAGCTAGAAGTAATGTTATAAATTCTTATCTCATTCGAAAGCCCAAGAAACCTAATTATCGAATTGTGAGCATATAAACAAAGAGGATTAAAAGTCATTTTTTCTATAATCATCAAAGTCATTCTTTAAAGAAAAGAAGGTTGAAAGAAGCTATGAACTTATAAACAGAGGAAGTTAAAGAGCCATTTGGTCACATTGTTAACATTTTGTGCATAGCTAACACACGATGTAATGTCCTACTACCACTTGAATAACTTAAGGAGAAGAGCTAAAAACACACACATTATTTTAGCCAACAAGATTGCAGTACTTGTTCAATGATTAGACTTTCAACCAAATTTGCCTTAAGAATTGAACATAACATTTTTTTTTTTTTTTAAATTGCATGAAATAAACTAATGTAAGTTTTAAAAAATGTCAAATATGCAAAAGAAATCTGAAGATCTTTGGTTATTAGCTAAACATCTCAAAATTAGAGAAACTCATTCGTAGATATCAAAATAGATCAATACTAAATGGAACTCTAATAAAACATAAGCAGAATTAAAGCCAAACAATTAACAATAACAAGCTGAACAAATCAAAGCCACATATCATGCTATATGTACTTATAATTCAGTATGATATAATCCATGCAAATACTTTTTTACTTGAGAAGGAAAAAATAAAGTCTAAATTCTTAGAGCGATATGGATGTCCATCGGCAAAATGGAAGCGAAGTTGCAAAAGACATGCAAATCTCACTTGTTGCGATAAGTCTCAGTACAATATTTTCTCTAACAGGCGCCAAAATTCCTCTTTTTATTGACAAGCACATGAAAAAAAAAATAAAGCGAAAAATAAAATAGGAAAAGCAAATTCAAAACACTACATTAGTTAGTTGTTCAATTTTCATATTTGAAACTACCCTCAATAATTATATTGTGATTTTTTGAACACCCTATTAAGAAACGAAAGAAAGTAGGCATGCACTATTAGCTATGTCGGTCGTCGAATAAAGTTCAACAAGTAATAAAGAAAGATGCAACTTTGTGATTTTTTTTTTTTTTTTTTTTTTTTGCAATAGTAGTAAAAGAACTCTAGCGGTTGTTCATTCACACAAATTTAAACAAAATCAACGTTTCATAACTTATTTGTTAAAAAGAAAAGCTTTTCAGTACCATTAATATAAAAAAGATGAATTAAGCCCATGTCATGTACTATTGATCCATGGTTGGTTCAATTTTGTTAGTCATTCTTTATTAAATAAAAAAAGAGGAATGGAGAGTGAAAGAATAACCACCATTTTTTTATTCTAAATCTTATTGACAATTTTAGATCCTTCAAAGGCAAAGTTAGTTCAATTTCATAACTTGGTTACCATTACGACAAGAATTTTGACCTATGAAGACTTATGCAAGACGACAAGCAGTTGCATAAGTTATTTAATACAATTTTTAATGACACGCATAAAAGTGTTTGTTGTCTTTACCGTCTTTGTTCATATGTTCATAAATCAATATATATTTCAACTTTATTAAAAGAATGTTGTGCTACTCATAGTATAACATTTGATGAATGTGTGATGTAAAAGAATTTTGATATTTGATGACATGCTTAATGTGAATGTTGTGTAACTCATAGTATAATAACTAGCGAATGTATGTTGTAAAAACTTCTAATATTCAATGACACGCCTAATGCAAATGTCGTGTCACACATGATCTAAAGGCTGTCAAACGTATGTCGTCAAAAACTCTCAATATTAGATAGCATGCTTAATATGGAAGTTGTGTAATACATGGTATGATAGCTCTTAGATGTATATTGTAAAAACTTTTCATATTAGATGACATGTCTTATGCAAATGTCGTGGAACACATGATATAATGACTGTTAAATGTGTGTTGTAAATAACTTTTAATATTTGATTACATGTATGATGCGAATGTCGTGTAACACATGATATAATGACCGTTAAATATGTGTTGTAAAATACTTATAATATAAGATTACATGCCTGATGTGAATGTCATGTAGCACATGATATTATGGCTATTAAATGTATGTTGTAAAAGATTTCAATATTTTAATGACAATTATGATGTGAATGCTGCAAAATACATGAATACATGGTTTGAGGAATTATAAGAAACTAGAGAAAACACAGAAGAAGTAGAAACGATTTTGAAACTTACATTGAGGGACCAGAAGAAAAATGAAAAGTGGAAATTGGATGTGGCTTTAGGAGGATGACGGAGTAAAGTCGTAACAAGCCCACTCGCGTCGATGTCGAGGAAAACAGAGGGGTACTTGGCATGCACAGACCGACGACAAGATGGGACAATACATTACAAGAAATTTTTCATACAACAACATTTCAAGCACCACGTTCTACAGAAAACATTGAGAAATACAAAAAGACAGAGATTTGTTTTTGTTTGACATTTAAATTTTAGTGAAATGTTGAGAAATACGAAATTATATAGGGTTAAACCAAACCTTGTATATGTTGTAACAACTCCTATTGATAAGTTTACATACATATTTTTTTTAAAAAAAGGTTAATATACTCATCATAAAAATATTGTAATCTTTTTAAATTATTAGTACTTGCGTGCATGAAGGAGACATTAGGGGTGAGTAATTTAAAAAAATTGTAATTTTTTTTTAAAATAACTGAAATAAATTTATAATAAGGGTTGTTACTACATAAATAGGGTTTAGTTTAACCAAACTCTATTCAAAATAACAAGGTTTGTATTGAAATATTGAACATTGTTAAATTGATAAGAAGGAATATAAAAGCTTTTAATTTATTAAAAAAATGAAAGCTTTTAGTTGCCGTAAATCTCATGAAATGGATTTTGAGGGAACACGGGCAAAGGGGCCGAGAGTCGGCATCTTAAAACCTCCCTCCTTCCCTCACTCACTCAGGTGATCACCATGTCAACTTTGGCTGCTCTCTCCTTCGACACTACATGTGCAGGACCGCTGTTCACCCCCACCACCCACCAACCACACCACATATCTCCGCTTTGCCTTCTCAGAGCTCATCCTTTCCCTTCTCTTTCACCACCACCACCAGCAATTGTGAATTGAGTGGAGGGTTGTTGAAGCCTGTCATGTTCCGTATAACTAAGGGCATCTCCATCGCGACTTCGGTAATGACGGATACAGATCAGCTTGATTCTTTAGAGCCTGCCCAAAAGTTAAGCACTAAGCAGCTTCTTATATCTATACATATACTTAGACTTGGTGCTCAGTTCAACTTCGAGAATTAAGGGCAGAATAATTTACTTATAACGTGACAATTATAGCCCAGTTTACTATACATTATCAATGCTATTGGAAGTTAATGAGTCATTCTTATTTCAATGACTAAATTGATTGGACTTGCATTTTACGTAATCATATCAAATATCATGACTATGTATGGATGAAAATGAGTATTTTGCTTTTGGAAGAAGGAAAAAAGAGTATGTTATGTATACTTAACCCTGTGCATCTACTTTTCGTTAGATCGAGGCTTTTTGTGCTTGCAAATAAGGAGTTAAGGTAGAACTCTGACTTCTAATACCTTTCATCGGCAAATTCTTAGAACTATTAGTTGTTTCAACATGAGAACAAATGCATTAAGCTTGCTATCTTTGTGGCTTGACTAATATTCAAGATTCAGGAAATTGGATTGTAGACTGCAATAGTCAATTTAACAACTGTAAGTCTGAGGACCCTTCTCTTTTTTGTTGCAATTGTGTCTTTATGGTTCTTTGGATAGGTGTTTGGTGTTATATATTTATTAACTAGTTGTAAGTCAATTCATTCCACAGTTTGGACTGCTACCAGCTTGTGCTCATTAATATTTATTATGACAATAGCAGTAGATGAATGAATGATAGTGATATTATTTGAATAAAAAGAAATGGATGGACTTGAGAAAGAGAAAGGTGGGGCTTAAGGACACAAATAATATTAGACATGGCTTGGGCGTGACACTATGAAGGCGGATGTCTCCTGACTACCGTCAAGCTTTGTGACGAAGTTAAACAATACCATTTAGGTATAACTCATATCCTAAATCTCCTGATCTAAGTTTTCTTCTAGTATCTTAGATTATTCGAATGAAAAGAAATGGATGGACTTGAGACCTAGTAACTCTAATGTTAAAACTAATTCGATCAATTATTTGGTACTTGTTTGATTTACTTTTAGTTGCTATATAACTATCTATATTAGCTAGTATGATGTTTTATTTGGCATTTCAAAAGGGCATATAAAATAGGGATTTGATTATAGTGTTATGAAATTAGAAGATTAGTTTTAATTTCACTCAGTGTTTGATAAAATGCTTAAAACAACATTTCTTGTTCAAATAGGGAATAAAGCCTTGGTTTGACATATCCTATAATCCAACATCTCTTAATATGATAGCGAGGTGTGGCCATTGTGATAAAGTTGGTTGTTTTTGCAAGATTTTGGGGTTGTAAAAGGGTTTCTCTAATGTAATAAAAAGCTTATGGTGGCAACTAATCTTGAATTTGAATATATGTGATTGTCTAATAATACTTTCTTGTCTTCTATTCGTACGTCGATTATTGTAATAATTGAACAATTGAGTACTGGGATGGGAGACGGGAAGGTATTGAAGCAAGTGGGTGAAGTTTCGACTGCGAAACTGCAAGGGTAGGAGAGGATGGCGTTGCTAGGTGGGTTTATTGTGCATGCATGTGACGACCCAAAACTAAATAAACATGCCATAGGGGTAAATTAGTAAATTCACAAACCTTAACAAATGTAGCCCTAATATAAATTAATTTTAAAACCTGCTTTTTGTGTTCAAAACCCCAGAGTTGAGGAGAAGGTGGAGGAGAAGTCAACAATTGCATAGATCTCAAAAAGAGGTAATCTCTATTCTAAGTTCTCTTCGTTTGAAGTTTTGCTGAAGATTGTACACAAAATAGAGGAGAGGTGGAGTACCGTCGCCGACGCCGAAGAGGACGGCAACGAGTCACGACCACCGCTGGAGAAAGGCAGCAGCGGCATCACCGTCACTACCACCCATGGTGGGGCCTCATGATAGGAAGCCCGAGAGAGGCTGCCCTCCCTCCCTCCCCCCGTCGCGCCCCACCACGGGGTTGGCAAGAACAACCCCCGATTTACCCCACCAAGGGGTTGGCAAGAACAACCCCCGATTTATGAATAGAGGGGGGAGCGTTGCTCCCTCCCCCCATCGCAGTTGCTCTGCCCAGCGTACCAGGGGTCGTTTGACCCTTGGTCAACTAGGGGTCAAACGCCCCTTGGACCGAGACCAGTGGTTGAACTGGCCCCTGAACCAAAAAATAAAAATAATAAAATAATAAAATAAAATAATATATACGTGTATATATATATATATATATATATATAACAAATAAAAACAAGTAATTACTTTCAACAGAGCGCTATCACGTTTTCGAAGGAGACCAATCGGGTCCCACCCCTCTACCATCACATCGAGCAACGGGGGACCCCGTAGGACCCACACTAGTGGACCCCAAAGACCAATTAATGAAAGACTTAATTAACTTAAATTAAAGTATTTTTTGATGTGATGCATTATGATTTTATAGCGTCGCGTGAAGGTTCACATCAAACCCTGAGCGTACCAGGAGTTGTTATAGGCGTCACTACGAGTCGAGGTAAGTGGGGGAGTTTCGCTCATTTATTAAATATGACATGCTATTAGTATAATTAGGCATTCATGATTTTAACAAAAATAACTTGGGATGGGGTCGTTACCTACCTTGGTTAACTTCATGTAAGGCTTCTTGGGGAGCAATACTCTTATGGTGGAACCAAGTCCCCTTACATGCTTGAGGGCCTCTTGGGGAGCCGTAGTAATACGGTGCAACCAAGTCACCCATTTCTGCAAGGGCCTTTTGAGGAGTCGTGGATGCACGATGGAACCAAGTCACCCGGGCCTCTTGAGGAGCCGTGGACACATGGTGGAATCAAGTCACCTACACATATTTATTATATTATGATGTTTGGTCAACAAGGGAAGGTAATGACAAATGTGACCACAAACTTGCATTTATTTCTATTACATTCTATGTATATCTCTTGTAACCCCTTTGTATGCAAAAATTTGAATTTCTTATGTTTTTACAATCCTTGATACTCCATGTAACTCTTAATCTATATGAAAATGATGTCATGCTACATATTTCAATGTATCCTGATTTTAAATTCATGCTAGTTTTATTTTGATTTTTAAGTATTACTTGCATGTTTAATATTTGAGCGTAGTTCTTCTCTTATTGGGCTCCGATGGTTCTTTAGCTCACCCCACTTACAATACATATCTTTCTACGAGTACGAACAATCTTGGAAATGGGAAGCCATTGCTTGAAGTCTCCTTGCTTTGTGAGAATTTGCATAATTATTTTATATAATATATTTATTTGATTTTCATAACAATAAATTGGGTTGTAACTCTAGATAGTTTTACTTGGGGGTAGAGTTGAACTTTCTTATCTATTTTCGGACCATTATAGATGTTTTAGGGTTGATTTGGAAACTTATTGAGATGATTAGATTGTTGGATTCCTATCACGCTAATTTGGTGATTTTATGGATTTTAGTTTTGATTTAAATTCCTCATTTATTGTTCTATATGGTAGTATGTTGTTCCACGGGTTGAATTAGGCATGCCAGATCTTTATTTGGGCCTGGTTCAAGTATCGGACTTGAGTAACTGTCTAGGCCGGGCGACCCGACCCTATTTAGGGTGAGGGTCGTTTCAATGCACTTATTTGTACAAAAATAAGAACTCTATATTACCTAGCTAAACCCAACAAGAAAACACGCTATATTGCCTTTTTTTCTAACATTTAAAACATAGATAATCAGTTATTTTAAGCTTAATCTTTCGTTACTCAAAGTGCTCTGAATTTACCAAAAAAATGCTTTGATATTTTTTGAAAGCTCTACCTAGATAATTTTTTTAAAGTGATTTATGTGATTCATTGTGTTATTTTTTAAACTCTAGGTTTTTTATTCATATGGTGCTAAAAGATGTAGTAATGATTGGTTCGAAATTCTTCTTCCAAGTGGTTACTAATTAGTATGTGATTGATGTCATTGGACCAACCACAATTAATCTCTACATAGTGTAGTTTCATCTTCTTCATGGAAATGTCACATTATTTTAACTAAGAAAAATGAACCATCCATCACTCGTTCGATAATACTACCAAAAAAGGCAAATAAAAAAACTTAAAAATAAAACAATACTTCAAACTTTAAACTAAGAAATACCTTACAATTAATTAGATCACCAACAAAAAATCTCAAAGAATGGAAATGAACATTAAAAAGGTGATTGAGAGACATAAATCTTACCTAAAAAATAATTTCACATTTTCTGCTATCCCCAATTCCACCAATATAGAGTTATTATTACCCATATGCAACCTTTGTGCAAACCTACAATCTTTCTTTAAAAGTAACAATTCAATAAAAAAAACTCGAAGATGTTAGTTAGGATGGGTTATATTTCTTTATAATTACAACTACATTTCCCAAAAATCTAAGTTGTCAACAAAAAAAAAAATAAATAAATCAATTGAAATTTTTATTAGCAATAGCTAACAACTTCAAAGAGAACTTTGAAAATAAGTGATAGGCAATTCATGCCTTGTTCTGCAAAATTGATTAGGTTGACAAGTTGAGCCAACTCAAACAAAAATGATCAATTAATCATAGAGCTCCAAACCACCATATCAAAACATTAATACTACTGCTAACGTAAGAAAATCAACCAAATTAATCACTACAAAAAATTCACCCTACAATGACACGCAATGTTTGTCGTATTAGACGTAAGACGACATGCAATGATAAGTCCTCTATTTAGATGTTTTCAAAAGCTTTGAGCTTTAACGACTGCATGCCATTACAATAATTTTGAATGCTGTTGTATTTAATCTTTTGATGTACTTTGAAATTTTATAGCATCTAGGAAGTGTCATTATAAAAGTCAATGACACGCTAAATGATTGTTATCAAAAGCCTTGAATTTCAATGACATTGTTTGCATGTCACCAGGAACATTTTCGAATGTTATTTTAATCCTTCTCTATGCACACTAAGATTTCACGACATCCTAAGAAAGTTATTGTATGAGTTAACGACATGCAAAATAATTGTTATCACAAGTCTTAGAACTTGAACGACAATATTTTTATGTTATCACAAGTATTTTTGAATGTCGCTATAGACTTAGTTTTGATGTACATTGAGATGTCACGATATCTAAGGCAAGTCATTACACAAGCTAATGACATGCAAAATGATTATTGTAATCAAAACCATATATAGCTTGCGATTGAATGTTGTACAAAATTTCTTTAACAACATTGAATGAATATGTCGTAAACAAACTTTCACAACTTGCATATAATTATTGCAATCGTTACTTTAAATGACACACAACAATTATCATTAATTTTGTACTCATATTCTCAACAAATTTAAATTTAAATAATTTTAATTTTGAAAAAAACTGTGATAAACATTATTAACAACATATTTTGAAAAGTGCAAAGTAAAATATTATATTCAAAATGAAGCTCGTACAACCATTAGAATCATATACATGTTCTCTATTTTTAAACAAAAAGAGACAAGTCAACATATTTTTTCAAAAAAATAATTTGGTGACATCAAAAAATTCTACATAATTTATACTATGTACATTTCTTCCAAAAAAAAAAAACCTTTCACACTACCTTCTTGAACAACCAAAATTTGTAGTTTAAACCTGCACCACAAATAAAAAAATTAATGAGTAAACAAAATTATAAAATACTCTCCTATAAAAAAAGATACTCAATAATCAAAATGATGCAAAAAGATATTGCAACATATAATACATAAGTCATGTAAGTCACCTTAAAAACTATCCTAAAAAAAGTCACCTTCAAAACTCTCATCCAAAACTTAAAAAAAATATTCTTTATTTTAACCTAAAAAACCTAGTATTTTGAATAAATAAATAAATAAATGAACTATTTTAATCTTGTACTCTGTTCACAGATCTTCAAAGACTCGAACAATAAATCATAAAAATTAGAAGACAAAGTTAAAAAACGCCACAACTAAATTTAGCTTAAAAACTTGCATTTCAAATTAGTGTAAGAAAAAAACTCCTTATAAGAAAAGATTAATGTCTCCAACATATTTACAAAAGAAAAAGAAAAAAAAACTCTAAAAGTCGGTTTACGCCATAAGACACCCAACATATTCCAACTCGAAAGTTATGGTCTTCCCCATTGTCCGACAATACTCCGACTAATTAAGGAAGAGCACGTGCATAATGTATTCGAAGCTTTCCTCAAGCAGAAAGCGGAGAAAATCAAGCAATATTTCTTCTGTGTATCATCCATTCCATGTATCGTCACCCCTTCATCCATTAATTTGTACAATAATGTTACTATCGAGGTTGGCCTAAAGAAACACACTTATCCTTTATTTTGGTTTCAATAATCAAGATCCATGAGTTTTGCCACCTAAGTTGTATATATTATAAATCTCATCAACTAGTCAACTAATGATTTTCAATCATCAAACGCAAGTTGCCAGCAACTTCTTATCAAGCAAAATCAACACTTTCAAGGCATCGAATAAAAAACTAGTCTAGTTTAAGTTATGTATTTCTCATTGTCAAAACATAAATTTCATATAGTGTATGAAAGCCAGTTCCAACAACTTTAAGAATAGGTATCACTCCTTTAGGAATGTGAAACCAACTTCTCAATTGCGAAACCAAAGAATACAAGACAATAAATTAATATATTTTTTCTGCACTCCAAAACCACCTTATACTAAAGCCAACTTCTACAAAAATGTATTGAAAACAGTTCCTCAAAATTCTACTCATTCATTCCTTTAAAACAGTTCATCAAAAAAAAAAAAAACACAAGAGAAGCAACCACTGATACATTTAATCAAGCAAGATGTTTCAATACTTAGATAGTAAAATGTATCCTCATGTAGGATGATAGAGGATATCTTGCTCATGCTCTTGTCCCTAAGTAACTTGCTAACCAAGAATATAGAAAACTCATTAAACAATAATGAAATAGGAGATTGACAAAATTAGTTTGTTTTTGGTATTAAGATGTGTCAACTTAGAGATACACAAAAAGTTTTCTCTTTAACAAATCACAATGAATTTAAGACATTTATCTTATTAAGCTTAATTTTATAAAAAACAAGAGATTTCTCTCAATTAATGAGGCAATGAGAGGCTAACTAAATATATATTCGAGAAGATCTGTATAAGACATTTCATCAAACAAAATATGTGCAACATTATTTTTGGTGACTTTTTCATGCATCTCATTTAATATAGGTAGACATTTAAAATCAATTGGTGATCACCAATTCACCGTCATAAAAAGAAATCTAGGAGAATAGTTAAACGCCAAAAATCAATCAACTGCTCAAGTATTAAAATAATGACGATTGT
This sequence comes from Stephania yunnanensis, assembly GCA_039657365.1. Lineage (NCBI taxonomy): Eukaryota > Viridiplantae > Streptophyta > Magnoliopsida > Ranunculales > Menispermaceae > Stephania > Stephania yunnanensis. The sequence continues at coordinate 42,747,700 of CM077586.1, read as the reverse complement.
AGTAGTGAATCAAGACATTAAAAATTAACCTTGATGGACTAAATAAACTTGAGATGATATCTTAAAAAAACATGCTTAGAAAAGCATTGACTGATTATTGAGTTCATCCTAACTCTGCCAACCACAATGAATCTAGAATCAAAACCTTGAATTCACCGCAGAGATCGATGCTCACATTAGAGAGATCGTGAAGGCAATAGATGAGAACAAAAAAAGATTGCGCTTAACAATACTCTATTGAAGCATATCACTGAGGCAGATTAGGGAATTCGAGAACGAGGGAGAAAGCTTCAAAGTTCCAATTGATGGAGATTAGGGCACAAGAGGAGTCGATTTGGTTAGCGGACAGAGTGCTGAGAGAAAATGGGATAGAGGGGATAAAACTTGTAACTCAGGGGCCAATTTTAATTTTTTTAAAAAGGTGCGTTTTTTAAAGGGAAGCGTGCTGGATTTTTTTTTGGGTGGGTATTTCATTTTATTTTTCTGATGAATATGTATTTTTCTTGAAGAAATGTATATCTACATGTATATATGTAAAATCGTAATGTAAATACCCAAAAAACTTAATGTTGTTTTTTAAATAAGTAATTACCATAAATAATAATAAGAATATTTTGGTTGGGTATTTGTTTTTGGGTTGCAAGGCCGGATATATTTTAATATACTAATAACATAGATTTTAATTTATATAAAAAATATAGATTTTTTAAGCAAAAATTATAAATTTTAATATTACTTGCACATTATATCAAGTTAGATCCCTAGTAGTAAAAAAGACTTTGAAATTCTTAGCAATGCTCTAGATACTTTGACAAAATAAAAAGCTCATAATATCTAGCCGTAATTATCAAAAATAAAAAGATAAATTAAGATATTTTAAGACTTGTTTATAACTCACCACATATCAACAAGTGTGCATGTATAACACACATTGTTTAGACTCGCTTATAACTCGTTTAGGGTAGCTCAGACTATTAAGGACTCATCCTTATTCCCAATTAAGTTATTATATTCATTACTGACTTTAAAACCATTCATTCAAATCAAAATCCACGAGTCCAAAAAAATAAGAATGCCGTGAAGTAAAACAAAAAAAAATCGATAAGACTTGGTTTTCCAATATGAATTGAATGCGATCGACTAATCACAACCAAAGAGATCTAAATCATTGCATAAGAGTCAAGTTTGAAATCCCCAAATCTTAGTATTTAGTCAAAATTCATGACTTAATCAAAGTAACTTTATTTTCCAAGAAGTAGGTCAAAATACCTTCAAAACCATAAAATTCTACTCCGTTTAGTACTTACTATAAGACTAGGACCAAGTGACTTAAAATGCTAATTTGAGAAAAGTCATATTCACTTTTGATCGCTTCTTCAAACATTTGGAATGCATTCATTTTAAGATTATTTGCCAAAACTTAGAAGAACATAGCAAGCTCTCTTTAAGCCATTTCAAAATGATTTTATCAAAGTCAGTGCAAACTAATGACAATCATTTCAATACTCAAAACCAAGCCGATGTCACTCGATTAATCGAATCGTATAAAGCAAACTTGGAAAAGAGTCCGCAAGGCTTAAAATCTATACCTTTCCATGCATTTTGTTTAAAATAGAAGTTAATGTCTCTTTTGACAATTTCATCAAATACATGGAGTGCAAGAACAAGGGTTTCCCAAAACTTAATCCAATTTAATTTTAAGTTAGCAAAATCAACTTAAAATCATTCATACAATCATTTCCAAAATCAAATAAGAACCAACCCTTCCAATTAATAAACCACTTCAAATTCATCAACAACTATGAGTTTCTAGATTCATCTTGGATTTAAATTTTAAATGTGGTTTAGAGTCAATATTGTTTGCCTCCAAGAGTCAATATAGATACGAACACTAGATCTTTTAGACAAAATAGAAATAGAAAAGAAAAACAAATACAAAGGGGAGAAAAAATTCATTTAGGAACATGGAACATAGGAACACTTACGGGGAAGTCAATAGAACTAGTAGATACCATGATTAGAAGGAGAGTCAATATTGTTTGCCTCCAAGAGACAAAATGGTAGGAGAAAAGAGTAGAGAAATAGGAAGCACAGGGTTTAAATTGTGGTACACTGGTATAGATAGAAAATGCAATGGAGTAGGAATTGTGGTGGATAATGATTATAAGGATAAGGTCGTAGAGGTTAAAAGAATGGGAGATAGATTGATTCTAGTTAAATTAATTATTGGAGACGAAAAACTGAACATACTTAGCGCATATGCACCACAAGTAGGATTAAGCGAGAGCATCAAACGCAAGTTTCGGGATGATATGGATGGATTTATGCAGAGTATACCATTAGATTAAAAGGTTTTTATTGGAGGAGATTTAAATGGGCATGTCGGGGTAAGTAACGATGGGTTTGAGAGAGTTCATGGAGGTTTTGGTTACGGTAATAGAAATGAAGAAGGCGAATCAATTTTAGAATTTGCTTCAGCATATGATCTTGTCTTAGCAAATACTAGTTTTGGGAAGAGGGAGTCGCATATAATTACTTTTAGTAGTGGTCATAACAAGAGTCAAATTGATTTTCTATTAACAAGAAAAATAGATAGAAAACTATGTAGAGATTGCAAAGTAATACTTGGTGAAGCACTTACTACCCAACATAAGTTAGTAGTACTTGATATTAAGCTAACACAACGGAATAAAATAAATAAAAGAGTTAGCGACCCTAGAATAAAGTGGTGGAACCTAAAACATAGTAAACAAGTAGAGTTTAGAGAAAAACTACTAAAGGAAAATGTTTGGAGTCTTAACTTAGATGCTAATACAATGTGGCTAGAAATGAGTAGTTGCATAAGGAGGGTGGGATCAAACATATTAGGTATATCTAAGGGCTTGGGACCTTCAAAGAAGGAAACATGGTGGTGGAACGAGGATGTCCAACGAGCAATTAAGACTAAAAGAGAAATGTATAGGAAAATACCTAAGTGTCAAGATGAAGATGCGTACAATCAATATAGAGAAGCTAGAAAATAAGCTAAAAAAGTAGTTAGTCAAGCTAAAACAAATTTCATGGAAGATCTATATACAAGGTTAGGTAATAGAGATGGCAAAAAATATATATATAGGCTAGCCAAATTAAGAGATAAAAAGAAACAAGACCTAAGTCATGTAAAATGCATTAAGGACGAAAATCAAAATGTTTTAACGCGCTAGGAGGATATTAAGGAGAGATGGAGAAGTTACTTCGATAGTTTATTTAATGATGGCCAAGTTGATACTATAATAGATGAAAACCCACACCAAGAAAGAAATGTAAACTATACACGCAATATTAGAATTGTAGAAGTTAAAGAGGCATTGAAAAGAATGAAAATAGGGAAAACATCTGACCCAGATGATATACCCATATAGGTTTGGAAATGCTTAGGAGAAATCGGATTGACTTGGTTAACAAAACTTTTCAATAAAATTTTAAAATCAAAATGGATGCCAATGGATTGGAGAAGAAACACGCTTGTGCCAATATTCAAAAACAAAGGAAACATTCAAAGTTGCTCAAACTACCGGGGAATTAAACTTATGAGTCACTCTATGAAACTGTGGGAGAGAATAATTGATAATAGGCTAAGGAGAGAAACAACAATATCAGAGAACCAATTTGGTTTCATGCTTGGGAGGTCAACTATGGAGGCGATTTTCCTTGTAAGACGATTGTTAGAAAAGTATAGAGAAAAGAAAAAAGATCTTCATATGGTATTCGTAGATTTAGAAAAAGCATATGATAGGGTCCCTAGAGATGTTCTTTGGTGGGTTCTAGAAAGAAAAAGAGTGCATGCTAGATACATAGACACTATTAAGGATATGTATGATGGAGTAGTAACGAGTATAAAGACATTTGGAGGAGCTACAAAAGAATTTTCCATTACAATAGGACTACATCAAGGATCCACTTTAAGCCCATATCTATTTAATTTAGTTATGGATGAACTAACTAGACATATTCAAGAGGATATACCATGGTGTATGTTATTTGCAGATGATATTGTCTTAGTGGATGAAACCAAAGATAGAGTGAATAGGAAATTAGAACTCTGGAGGAATACATTAGAATCTAAAGGCTTTAAGTTGAGTAGGACGAAAACTGAATACATGCACCGTAAGTTTGGAAACACTAGACATGAGATGACGGAGTGGTAAAATTAGGGGTAGTAGAAGTTCCTAAGGTAAATCACTTTAGATACCTAGGATCAATCATACAAAATGATAGTAACATTGAAAATGATGTCACACATAGAATTCAAGCTGGATGGAAGAAATGGCGGAGTGCAACAGGGGTGATTTGTAATCGACATGTTCCTACTAAGTTAAAAGGAAAATTTTATAGGACCGCAATTAGGCCAGCTATGCTCTATGGAAGTGAATGTTGGGCAGTAAAGCAACAACAATTACATATTACTGCCCAACAATTACATAAAGTGAACGTAGCAGAAATGAGGATGCTTAGGTGGATGTGTGGTAAAACTCGTAAATATAGAATAATAAATATAGAAATTCAAATACAAGTAGGAGTAGCACCAATTGATACAAAGATTAAGGAAGGGCGGTTGCAATGGTTTGGTCACCTGCAAAGACGGCTTACAAATGCCCCAACTAGAAAACTTGACTCAATAGAAACTTTAGAGATTCGACGAGGTAGGGGCAGACCAAAGTTAACATGGGATGCATTAATTAAAAGGGATTTGAATGGTTTGCAAAGCTAACCATCAATTGCACTTAATCGAGTACAATGGAAAAGTTTGATCCATGTAGTCGACCATAGTTAATTTGGGACTGAGGCTATGTTGTTGTTATTGTTGTTGTTGTTGTTGTTTAGAGCCTCACCATGGCCTTCAATGGGGCTTTTCAACTCTAAATCTCATTCAAGAGTCCAACTCTAGCATGGATCTACTATTTTCTCACAAATTTGAGGCTAAAACTCATCTTTTTCGCGAGCAATCTACCGCTGGAATTACTGCGGCTTCTCGGCAACTCACTGCTATCAACGCTAGTGTTCTCATCACCGTCATCCCTTCTCGCCAAAGCAGCTGGTCCGTGGCCTGCTGCCGTAATTGCTTTGGGTTACACCTCGTTGGTCTGCTAGTCGTCATCTTTTTCATGTCCGCCGCACCACTGGTCCGCCGCACTAATGCCTGTGTCGCATCCTCTCCGGATCCGCAACTCCTCGCAGGAGCTACCGTCGATGCGATGTCTACATCTCTACGCAATCTCCTCGTACATTCGTGGCGTTGGGGAAAGAGGTAGGGTTCGAAACCTTTTCATTTTCGTTTGTGCGTTGTGTGTGTCGAATAATTTAAGGTTGGCAAAAAAAGGGGACAGACATAAATGGGACCGGACACCCCCTCCCTATAATGATTAAATTTAATTTCTGGACCCGTTCCCATTTTTAAAACGGGAACATTTTTTTGTCCAGACTCGTATTTTTGTAAAACTTAGGGCTCATGTTTTGTCCGATATTTATTTTTAAATATGATTAAATATTTTATTTATTAATTATTTAAAAAAAAACATTAACTATAAGTCTACAAGTCACCTAACATTCAATTACCAAAAAATAAATACGTAACATCACGATTTCTTAATTTCCAATATAAACATCACAAAAGTTTCAAAAAAAGAGAGATCATCTCAATAGTCCAAATTATGTTGTGACATAGGGTTTTGTGACTTTGGTTTGTTTGGATGCTGGAATCATTTGACATGGAGTGTGAAATTACCCATATGCCCTTCAAATTAATCACTAAACGGGTATCTATTTTTTAAAAAATTTTGTCCAGATCAGGTCCCGTATTTTTAAATAGACACGAAAATTATCCAGACCCGCATGTTTTTTCACAAAAATATTGCCTGAACCCGTTTAAAATGGGTCCAGACAAAACCGGACAAACATGTCTGGATAACTTTTGCCACTCCTATGCGTTGTGTTGCATATAGATAAATATAATTTTTATTTTTATTTTTATTTTGAGATTTATGATATCCTTACATTTCTTTCTCGATTGAAGCAACACTTAGATCTATGGTCTATACTGTCCATGTAAGACAAGATCTAAGTGTTTTTGATGAAATAAGGTGAGATTAGTTTTTTATTCATCAAATGGGGGGGTTACTTTAAAATTACAAAAGTAATATATAGCAGTTTTTTTCAAAAGGAGTTATTGATGATGAGGTGGCGTGGTATGGTTGATGAGTGTGGTATGGTTGGTATGGTTAATGAGTGTGGTATGGTTGGCATGGTTAATGAGTGTGGTATGGTTGGTATGGTTGATGAGGTGAAAAGAACTTGCATGAATAGCTCATTTTGAAAAGGTGCTATCTATACAAAATATTAAAATGTATGGATAACTTATTTTGAAAATGAGTTATTTGTTCAACTCATATATCTTACATCGAGGTGGAGAACCCATGCAAATGACACAAGCATATCGAGATGGAAAACCCGCGTCAGTTGCATATCTCGAGGTAGACAACCCATGTAAACAACATGCACGCATATCGACGTGGACAACCCATGCTAACGTCACGCACGTATCTTGAGGTGGAGAATTCATGCAAACGTCAAGCACGTATGTTGAGGTGGGAGACCCTTGCAACCTTGTGCAATTAATGCTAACGTTATGCATGTATCTCAAGGGGTGCAACTCATGCAAACTGTTGCAATCCATGCAAACTTCACGCACGTATCTCGAGATGGACAACTCATACATCCTCGTCCAATCCATGCAAACCATGTAAAGGCTACGCACATATTTCGAGGTGGACAACTTATGTAACCTCGTGCAATCCAAGTAAATCATGCAAATGACACATATGTATCTCGTGGTTGACAACTCATGGAAACGCCATGCACATATGTCGAGGTGGGTGAGCCATGCAACCTCGTGCAAACCATTCAAACGTCGCACACATATCTCGAGGTGTAGACAACTCATGCAACCTCGTGAAATCCATGCGAATGTGAATCATGTATTTCGAGGTAGATAGACCATGCAATCCGGTGTAATCCATGCAAACCATTTAAGCGTCATGCACGTAACTTGAGGTGGACAACTAATGCAAACGATAGACACGTATATCGAGGTGGATAATCCATGTAAATGTCATGCACGTATCTCGAGGGGACAACCCATGCATATCCACTAAAGACCATGCACCTCATGCAAGCGTCACGCACGTATCTCTAGGCAGACAACCGGTGCAACCCATATTGACCATGCAACTCATCTTTTAAAGTTTTGTCTTACTTCTATCTCGTAATGATAAGAAGAGATACGAAGATAAAAATAATTATAGGTCAAAACCACATTATTTATTTATATAGAATTTACAATTAAAATAATAAGGATCTCTTGAAAAATAAGTTCATTCCATGAAAAGGTTGTATACAGTAACTTCATTCACCTAAGATATAAACTAAAAAAAATCACCACGACATCAAAAAAACTCATCATACAGGGCTATTTCGACGGTTACGTTGACGTTGTTGCTTTGTGATGCATATCGGACGTACTCTATGTCTAGTTAGATGTTTTGTTTGTACATCCAGTTGAGGTTGTTGAGGTTGTTGATCTTGCATTGAATTTCTTTGAGTCGATCGATGTTCTTCCTCTGGTTCACTCGACTCACCTTTAATACTAATTCTTCCAAAAAAAGGAGGTTGAACCATTCTAAAATACTAACTTCCTGTATGTGGTTAGCCGAAAGGAACATGAGGCGGTGGCATGCTTAACAGGTTCATAAATGAGCCATCTCCACTATATGACATATTGTAATTATAACATGGTGAAGTATATGGACTCGACATGTATTTGCACTATGAAGGATAGATTGGATGTTTAGGCATTCCATGGTCCACATATGAAGACGACGGCCCGGGTGCATAAGGATCAAAATGGTAAGGAGGAAGATTCATGATTTGAGGCTCGTAGGTACAAACATTTGAGGTTATGGTTGCATTGGGGACGATGTAGTAATGTACCCATGAGAAGAATGACATGGTGGGGATGAGAACGTCTGCTACTCTTTGCAGCAATCTCAGTTCGACGAGATGGACGTGGTGGATAAAGACGTATGGTGTTTTTCCCTACAGTCTTTATTTGTGTTGTTCTTCTTCTCACCTCTCTATTTGATTCGCCCTGATCCTCTTCTTCATCTTCCTCTTCATTCTCCTCATTTATGTCTTATTCGACATCAATTCCATCATTTCATAGAGTAGACCTTTGTCTTTCATCTTCATCTAAAATTTTAATGCCTTCATCAGGCGCAACAAGACCTTACTCGTACCCATCCTCAATGAACACTCGCCTTAGTCGATGCACCAAGTTACACTGATATAAAAAACATGAGTTTAATACATGCAATCTAAGATATTACTTGTGAGGAAAACAAAATAATAGTTTCAAGTTTACCGAATAGTTACTTATAACGTCTTGTCCAATGAATTGTTTAGTGACTGATCGATGCTACATCATGTAGACTTGTTGATCGTGTCCTTCTTCTTGTGCTGTTGTGACTATGCTGTCACCACGATTCTCCCACATTTGTATAAAGGTTGCATGAAAAGCCATCGAATTTTCTTAATTGCATCCACACAATTCGATGCGGTGCAGTCAGGTGTCGTAATCACAGTTTGGTGGCATGACCTGTATCATTATGAATTGTCTCATAACCCTTTCTAGTCGATGCAACTCGACTATGTGGAAACAAATTAGGGGACACATCGATAGTCAACTACCGTGACCATTAGTACATCATTCGGGAAGAGACCGATGACTTCAGCATAAGGTTGCCACACCACGTCATCCTCATTCTGCAAGTCAAGTGCATCACGGTAAGCTGATAAGAAGTGTGTCGTACTCTGAGTAGCCGAAAATGCATCAAACCATTTGTATACAAAACAATAAATTATAGAAAATGAAAATAGAGTTAATATTATAGAAATAATAAAATAATATTTATATTACTTGTGTCCTAATGGAACATCCATAAGCACGTGTTCTCCATCCACTGTTCGAGGTCGAACTCTAAAAACACCCAGACGCCTTGGTGCTATAAATGGAAATCTTTCCCATGCTCACAGTTGTACAAGAATTGACGCTCCTACAACGTTATATGCACCCGCGTGAGATCCACGACACAAATCCCTATACAAATAAGCCAAACAAGCACTCCCTTAACTATACCGTTCAGCTATTTGGAAATCCTCAATGGTAGAAACATCAAATGTACAAATCGGTTTAACTTGTCGGCAAATAGACAGCCACCGATAAGTTGTAGTATGTACGATCGAATATAAAGTTGCACCGATTCCTCATCGATGTCGTCATCTATAGCTGGTACGTTATGTTCAAGCCATTCGACTTTAAGTTTACAACCAATAATGTCATCTCCAACAAGAGTTCGACCAAGTAGCCTCTCATATACCTCGGCATAATCTGTATCGGTCGTTCCCGTCATAAGCATACCTTCGTTCCCGTCATAAGCATACCTTCAATGGGTAAGCCAAGTTATACTTGCACATCCTGGAGTGTAATTGTGCACTCGCCGCATTGTATGTGAAATGTATATGTCTCAGGGCGCCATCTATCTACGAATGTAGTAATCAAAGCCTAATTAAGGTTGAAAAATGCTACACAAAAAATCCCATATAACCTACTAGAATGAAGATATGGGATCATCCTCGAATGGTACTGCACCGTTCAATCAATGACACCACGTCTTTGACTCACACGCAATGTTTCATACACCTTATAATTGAATATGTATTAGTCGATATATATGTTATATGTTTATGTATGAACATTTGACGTATACATGTAAAAAAGTTTACATGCTGGTTCGCGACAATCTGTGCGTAGATTGGAGATGTAAAAGTGAAGTATTTGATGGACCTGGATCCATTGGTGTACAAACTACAATTGATTGATTTAAAAAAATTAGTCGTGTTGTTCGAAAATTCACAACAACTCATTCATATAGGTTCAAACAATAACGAATACTTAAATATTTCAATATAATTAAATTATCAACTTAAGCCATCACAAATAGTATACAAAATCAACTATCGATTTTCATTGGAAGGTTGAGCTCTAGTTGGATAATTTTTTTTTTATGTCCCTCTACACGACAAATACCATATCGGTTCTTCCTAGTAGGGACTCGATCACAATCTTCATTAAGACATGTTGTTCTTCTATGTCCTTCTTGATAACATATGCCACATCGCAAAAGTCTCGAGACATTAGGAATATCCATCTCGTTTTGCCTTCACGTTCCCTTTAGTTTCCCTCGGCCATGTCTGCACCTTGGGTCCGGTATGATCTTCATCGCAAAAGTCGGCCAATATTTCTCATCTGGGATTGGTTTGAAATTAGAGGAATAACATTGCGCGTACACATCTATCCTATAGTATGACTCAACGAATTGCACGTAGCTCACTCGAATAAAGATATATGCAGCTAATACGTGTGAGCAAGGGAAACCAAATGATTGCTATTTATTGCAACTGTACACCCGATCCTTTAGGATGACGACTTTGGTATTGTTGCCATTATGCATGTGATCTTCATGTCTTCCAGTCAGCACTTCAAACTCACCTATGTCACGATTGATCAAATTAACTTGATGCCTCCTTGCAGATTGTTCATAATGTGTGAATTTATCCATGACATATCTTGTGTAGGATAAGCCGTTTAAGATTGCTTCATTGATTTTTTGTTTACGCCGATCAAGGTATGTCACCAATCTGTAGTAAATCATTTGAGTCATCGCTGCTATTGGCAAGAATCGAGCCCCTTCAACACACTGTTAAAACACTCTACAATTAACAATAAAATTCGTGTAAGTAATATTACTTTAGTGATAACTATATAGTTACATGCAAAACAGAACTTGCATTTCATACATACCAACACCATTAGAAGTCATCTATCCGTACCACATGCCTCCGTCGTGCAATTGAGTCCATAGTTCTTTAGGGATGACATCGACATATTGCAGACATTGAGGAGTTCATGATGATAAGTATGCAAAACCCTCTATGCACGCATTAAATTTTCATTCTTGACGTTGAGCACCTGCTCAAGAAAGGAGTTTTTTTAATGGTTCATTTTTTAATTGGGTGTTGAAATTACTGAGCAAGTTTCGCAGACAATAACGGTGGTATTCTTTTGCAAAACTTGAAAGCTTGTATTGATGCTTCAAATGCAAAAAACACACGACAAAATTGAGGAGACGCAGTTCTTATCTCATCAGTAGCCCATTGTCTATTTGACCACTCTATTCTTGTCCCCAGACTTTTATTCTTTACAGCCGCCAACCATCTTTGTAATATAGCATATGACTCATCCCAATCTCCAAATGCACATGCAATTGCCTTCCTTTTGGCATCCCACATTTGCTTGTAGTTTACTTCGTGTCCGTATTTTCTCTTAATTATTTGTATTAATGCATTGATAGTTATTGCTTGATCTATCTGGACAACGCTTTGGATCACTCGCACAAGCATGTTGGCATCATGTTGGGCATGACTGCGTTCTACGTGTGGATTTATACAGTTGTGCGATATGTCTAATTGTGTGATCTCCTATAATTGTGTTTTCTTTCGCAATAAAGCATGAAGACGCCACATACACTCGTCTTGCGCACTTCTGCATTTGATCGCCCATATAATTGTAGTCGATTCCATCACATGGTATTGACAATGTCTATTAACATGCCACATTTTGATGACGTGTTGTTTATCTTTTTTGTTGTTGAAGCGCAATCCTATTTCCAACTAAAAATTTGGCATGTCCCACCCAGTCTGTTGATGAGAATGTTGGGTTGCAGTGGAGTTAGCGACCTCCCAATCGATTTTATTATACGTCGACAATGGTTGGTGAACTTCATCATCACTTGTTTCCTCTATGAAATTCTCTTCATCGATAGCAAACTGCTCATCATCTTGCACGTTTTCCGCACCTGGAGGTTCATACCTTGGGTCATCCGTAACAACATTAAGGTTTTCCCAATCGACAGCTGCTGCAGCATCCTCGGGGGGACGTACGTCCTCGTCTATTTCATTTTATCGTCGCCGTTAACTTCATCATCACTAGATGCATTAATGTTATCATGTAAGGGATTAACAAGTCCATCTTACACGACATCACCTTATGGGGATTGCATATGCAGCCTTTCCATCATCAATCTAGCGTCTGACGTGCCGACATATTCATTACGGACTTGCGAATGAACAATAGGATTTCGAAATGAGTCGATTGACTCAAATGTTAAATAAATATCTACCGTTGTAGTAAATGGTAAATTGACCACTATCGCCAACATCAAGTCGAAGTGTGTTGCATCATGCAGCAACACATGGACAAAATATTGTGAACCTCCGGGGTGGATTATTACGTGGCGATAAGTCATCCTAACTAGAGTCTCCATAGATGAGATATTGAACGGGATACATACGTCATCCATCAATTATCGTCTATTTGTCCCAAACTTAACCATCAACAATACCGATGGGGTGCATTGTGCGCGATGCCATTTAAACCATTTACAATTTCATTATGCGCATAAAATTGAAATGGGATGTTCTTATATTCCATGACTTACATAATTTATTGGACATTGATGTAAGATGATTACACATAGGATTACAAATATATCAAGTAAAAAAGTTGATTACTAACGGGAGTCAAAGCGCAATCGAACTTTCTAATGTAGAAGATCGCCATAACAACGCAACTACATAACATACTCATTTGTTTGCATCAAGTACCAATTAATAACTCATATTTACATTCCAAACGATGAAAACTACTAAACTAGTTCATAAGGAGCATGTATTTCATTAAAACAAGATCATACTAATTTGTTCCCAAAGACCAATATATATACTATATTTATCATCAATTATTCTGGACTTTTTTTTTCCTTTTTCCAAATATCAAGCCAAGAATTTTATCAAATTAGGGGATTTAAAGTACAATCAAACTTTCTGATGTAGATGATCACCTTAATAGCACAACTACATAGCATACTCATTCATCTGCTTCAAGTAAACCCTCTGTTTAAGTTAATTAATATTTTAAGCACACATACCATGCAATGAACATCTCAACTATTTTTTCAAATACCTATGTAACTACATAACATGAAAATCATGACAAAACCAAATAAATAATAATGAAAATATTAATTTTATGAACTTACTATTTTCCTCCTCTTTTTGTCTTCAAATTAATATTCCTACGATAAAAAATATAGTTAGTTATTTTATTTAAAAGAAATTAATAACTCAAAAAAATAGTTAGTTCGACTTGTGTGTATATTGAGGAACAAATGAGAACAATAAAACAGCTTAACTAAAAAGTTTAACAAAATAAAAAATTAAACAAAAAAACGGTTTAACAAATATAAATAGGTTCAAAAAAAGTTTAACAAAAAATTGAATCCTAAATTAACACTTAAAACAAAATCCAAAACTAACCCAAATCCAAAACTAAATTAAACTAAACAAAATTCTAAACTATACAAAATACATATGATAAAAAGTTTAACATAATAATATTTTAACAAAAAAAAGTTTAACAAAACTTTTAACAAATAAAAATTCCTAAATTAATTAAACTAACTAGCTAAACTAAACAAAATTAAACTAAACTAATAAACTAACTAACTAAACTAAACTAACCAAACTAAACTAACCAAAAACACAAGTTTAACAAAAAAATTCAACAAAAAAATAAGTTTATCAAAAAACAAAATAAAAAAATATGTTTAACATAAAGTTTAACCTAAAAATTAATCCTAAATTAACACTTCAAAACAAATTTCCTATCTAAACCAAATCTTAAACTAAACTAAACTAAACAAAATCCTGATAAAAAAGTTTAAAAATAACATTTTAACAAAATCTTTAACAAATAAAAATTCCTAACTAACTAAACTAATTAGCTAAACTAAACTAATAAACTAACTAAACTAAACTAATAAACTAAAACTAAACCAAACTAAACTAACCAAAAACACAGTTTAACAAAAAAGTTCAACAAGAAAAATAAGTTTATAAAAAGAAATAATAAATAAAAAAATGTTTAACATAAAGTTTAACCTAAAAATTAATCCTAAATGAACACTTCAAAACAAATTTCTTAAGCTAAACCAAATCTTAAACTAAACTAAAATAAACAAAATCCTAAAGTATACAAAATACATATGATAAAATGTTTAAAAATAATATTTTAACAAAAAATGTTTAACAAAACCTTTAATAAATAAAAATTCCTAAATAACTAAACTAACTAGCTAAACTAAACTAAACTAAACTAATAAACTAACTAACTAAACTAAACTAACCAAACTAAACTAACCAAAAATACAGTTTAACAAAAAAGTTCAACAAAAAAATAAGTTTATAAAAAATAGTAAATAAAAAAATGTTTAACATAAAGTTTAACTTTAAAATTAATCCTAAATTAACATTTCAAAAAAATTTATTAAGCTAAACCAAATCCTAAATTAAACTAAACAAAATCTTAAACTATACAAAATACATATGATAAAAAGTTTAACAAAATAATATTTTAACAAAAAAAGTTTAACAAAACCTTTAACAAATAAAAATTCCTAAACTAACTAAACTAAGTAGCTTACCTAAACTAAACTAAACTAACTAACCGAACTAAACTAACCAAACTAAACTAACCAAAAACACAGGTTAACAAAAAGTTCAACCTAAAAAAAAAGTTTATCAAAAAAATAGTAAATAAAAAAAATGTTTGACATAAAGTTTAACAGAAAAATTAATCCTAAATTAACACTTCAACACAAATTTCCTAAACTAAACCAAATCCTAAACTAAACAAAATCAAATCCTAAACTAAACTAAAGTAAACAAAAACGTAAACTAAACAAAAATCATATGATAAAAATGTTTAACAAAAAAAGTTTAACAAAAAATTTAACAAAAAAAAATCCTAAACTAACTAAACTAAACTAACCAAACCAAAAACTTTAACAAAAATGAGTTTAACAAAAATACACTAACCAAACAAAACAGTTAAACAAAAAATATTAACAAAATAAAAACTTTTAATTAAAAAAATAAAAAAAATGCTTTCCTCTCACCTTCACCTTCACTTTCTCCATCTCCTTCTCCCGTCACGTCCTTCTCCCATCAAGCCGACCCTCTTTCTCTTTATCTTTCTCCATCAAGCTCATCACTTCCTTCTCCGTCTCCTTCAAGCCGTCACCTCCTTCTCACCTTCTCCTTCTCTTCACCTCTTTCTCCTCTTTCTGCCCTATTTGTCTCTTCATTGGATCCCGAATTAAACCCTTCTACCAACACCATCAAATACCAAACTAAATCTCACCCACCTCTTCCAAACTCTTGGGACCTAAACCTAGCTTGTACCTAGCTACTACCTACAACACCAACCAAAATAGAAACACAGAGAATATATTCTCTACTGTCTGTTTCGGGAAGAAAGAGACTAGGTACGTAGATAGCATTTTTTTCGAAGGTGTTGTCTGTGTATCGGCGCCAATGTGGAAAGAAGCACATAATAACATTTTTTTGAATGCGCTATTCTTGTTTCTTTTTCCCATGTGGATATCCACGTGACCACCCTATAATATTTACACAAATAACACATTCGGAGAATGCGCTATTCGTGTAAATCTATTGCAATCAATTCAAGCGGATGTCTACATGGATTGATATATCCCAATAACATGAATAACACATTCCATGAATGTGCTATTTGTGTTACATGGATTGAACACATGAATATTTCATTTTCAAAAGGCTATATTAACCATCTTAACAAACTTGCATTCATGCTTAAGAATAATTCTCATGTTTCTGAACCAATCAAGAAAGTTTGTCCCGGAAAACTTATCCTTCTCAAGGATGGATCTATAACAACCCGGCTAAAAATGCTATGTTAATAAAGGACTTAAATTTATGTTTCACCTAATTCCAAGACAACTAAGGCATGACACTTTGAATTAGGTTATTTAGGTAGGTACCAATTGCCAATTACATCATATGTAACTTTTAGTTGTTTTTATGAGATTATGACATCTTATGTCTTAGCATGTTTTATCTCATCTAGTGCTTAAAGCCAAAAACCGTTTTGATAGCTTTATTAAGTCTAACAATTTCAAACAATAGAGTAATCGTTACTCAACTTGCCTCACCAAGATAATGTAATACACTCTGCGAAGACAAATCTATATTGATATGATCGAAGCCTTGACAAGTATTTAAGAATGAATGATACTTGGCTTAAAATCTGGAAAAGGGATTTTTACTGTTTTAGTGATCATAATTTAAACAAGATAAATATCATATATTACTATGCATATACAATCACTAAACAAGTTAGGAGATTATACTAATATTGACTATTATGCAAATTTCGTGTTACGAACAGTTAATGGCGGTCCTACTGGTCAGTCAACGGGTGGCGGTACAGGAGACAACACCCATTTTTTTAGACAACAAATTCTAGTTCCGAAAATTGAAAGTTGCTTAAAACTTCTCATTATTTTAGTCAATCCAATTGACCAAAACTGCTCCTTATTTTAATTTCAAAAAAACTAATTAAAATATTTTTAATTAACTCGGGCCCACCTTTAACTTAATATCTTTTCTTTATCCAATTAAAACTTAAGATACTTTCAATCCTTATCCAATTAGAATTTAAGATACTTTGAATCCTTTTCCAAATCGAATTTGTTATATATATCACCTATCTTATAGGATTTGTAATTCTTATCCGATTACAAGTTTATCTCCTATCTAATAGGAATACAATAACAGATAACCACAATGAGATATATGATCAAAATCAATTTCGATTCTTATTCATACAAAACAAGCAATTGAATTAAGAAACAAAATATTAATCATATATTCAACACCATAATCATATTAAATTAAACATATTAACCCAATCATGATTTCTATCATGGAGAGATACATAATTATTTAACAACACGAACTATGTATCTAACATAATAATCACATTAACCTAAACATTACTTCTATAATGTGAACATACAAAATTCGCATCGTTCGATAGTAAAACATATGTTAATGGAAATATTCGAAACAAGAATTTTGTTTTTGAATCAAATAATGCGTATGTATCAAATACATGAATTAACAACATGCTTTAAAACCAATTCTTGATAACAATTATCACAAAACCTTTATGCACATCATATATACATTAATCAAGATCATATTTTTCACACATATAAGATATATAAATCAAAGAAAACATGCAAAAGTTTAATAGAATCGAGCCTAAGGCTTTGATACCACTGTTCGATTTTTGGGGTTCATATGCAGCAAAAAATTAAAAATAAATTTTGAAAACCCCCAACAAGATCAAAAATAAGTTCAATTAAACTATATCTATAAAAGTAAACCATACTTTAATCCATGATTTCCTTCTCTGATTGTTCTATTTTCAAGATGTTCAAGTGCACGTCCTCCATAAAAATCCAACCATGAAAGGTGACAACAATTCGGAGTGCAAGCTCCAAGAGAGATATAAAACATTTTTCTTTCTCTCCCAAAATTAAGAGAACTCGAACATAGCAAAAATGAAAATGTTATTTCATTTTAGGGTTTCAACCTCTATTTATATGTGTAGATAGGCATTCACTTAAAATCGTATTCATAATACAACTATTGTATTGAGGCAGTTTAAGTAAATATACACCCCTATGAGTATGTTATCATATAACAAATTGTAACGACTATTATGTCATGAATTTTATCATATAAAATTTATTATTTTGGACCAATTGAAATTGTGCAAAGTCATTCTTTGTGTGCAATCAGTAGGTTCATGCGATGTTGGTAGTGAACAAAAGCCATTTTGGTACAAAAGTCATAAGAGGTCTCTAGCAAGACATTATGACTACCCAAATAGCATGAATATCAAAATCGAAATAATCTAATTAATAACATATATCATATCATTTTTTTCGTGTGATATCCTTTGATTAAATAGAAGACATGGTAAGTCACCCTTAGCTTAATGTTCAGACGTACTAGTCTCAATCCTTAGGTAGACTGAAAACATCCAAATAACATTGATCATATCAATTTATTTAGACTTGGTGATTTAATAGTCTAACATATCGAGGGATCCACTGATATCTCTCTCTATACGAGAGGAAAAACTCTATCACACACCTTTATATATTATTCACATAGTAACCAATTATAATCTTTATAATTATCCGGTTAAAGACAATATTTGATTGTGTTAAATTACCATGCTCCTAATATTAAAGTCTATGGTAATCTCAAATCGAATGACTAAATGATATACCTATCATGAGTAACACATATGACTTAATACACGCAGTGTTCTCATAGCGGATCGGTTTAGTACCTTGTTCCCTAATAAGTACTCATGATATCGATTCATAATCTTATACATGTGATCATTACATGAAAATTAATCAAGATTTACACTAGTCTTAATTCATTATAATTCCCAGTATGATGACCGACTAGGGACATTTAGGATATTTTAACAAATATCTATGGATCTTATTATAAGGTAAACATGCAATCACTTATAATAATACATCAAACAAAAACCTCTATTTCATTAACTAAAATTATAAGATAAAGAATGTTTGTAGATTGACTCAGGGCACATGGCCCAACATAAACTTAACAAAAACAAACTTTTGACTCTCATAAACTTGTTAAAAGAAAAGAGGGCTCTTAATTTCCAAGCCCTAGGGTCCTATTTATAGTTTCCGAAGCTATACAAATTATAGACAAAATTAATTTCTTCGTAATAACCTAAAAAATTCGTTACTGACCTCAACGATTTATCAACGATTCCTATATTGGTCACAAATTGTTGAGTTAATAACTAGAAATAACTCTCCATGCTTTACCGATTTATCCAGCAATTCCTAGGTTAAACTCCAATTCACTAGCTAATCGCTGGTTCTTCTCTTTAGTTGACTGTTTTTCTCTTCTTTTTCTTTTTCTTCAATTTCTTCATTTTTCCTAATAAAATCTTGATATAAAAATAAGAGAATAGCTAGTGTAATATCATCATTTTTATCTAAAATCAACCTAAAATACACTATAAAATATGTCTAATTATTGACTTATTAAATACCCCAAACTCAACACTTTGCTGTCCCGAGTAAAGAAATACTCTCAATCATGTTCTCTTTTCATTCTTTTTATACTGATTTCAATCTAATTCATCTTATCTTTGAATAAAGAAGTTTTAAATAGAAATGATCTTCAAATAGAAACATATCACCCCTCAATTAAATATAAGTCATGATAGAATAAAATGATTTAGAAAAAATGAACTATCCCTTAATGATAACTCAAACACCAAATGCAAGTACCCCTTTGAACTTAAAGTTCAATCAATACCAAGGCTAGTACACAATATAAGTTTTCTCAGTCTCCATTGACAAACTTCAAGCTTATAATGACTAGTGTAGTTAATCAAAACACAAAAACCACTAGATTAATCTTAATTTTAGAAAATTATTTATAATAGCACCACAATAAAATTCAATAAGGACTTTGCCAACATACCATTGAATATATTGTTTAAAATGTGTTAGATTACGAAATATTTCACTCACCCTTAGCTTCAAGCACTCGAGCTAAATCTTTTCTTTGAAGAGTTTAAAAACTTCCACCTTTTCATCTCTCATTTTTTCTACTTCATCCTAATTATTTTTTTCTTCATTATATTTTATTTATTAATACATTTTCTTTTGATTTTGACTTTTGAGTCTCTACTCTATTTCTTGTGGACATTGCCACATTTTTTCACTATAGATTCCCTGCTCCAGTTCCTATGGAATCTATATGACTCTCTATATATTTGTAAACTCATGTTAGCACTTTTCATTGTCCACTAAAGATGAAGAAAATATTATTTCTAACTTATAGTAATTCATTGGTTTCTAACCCATTTCTTCTTTCAATTGTGGAATAATAATTTTTTATATATACTATAAAATAATTAATCAATAGGCTTTACATCATAAAACTCTTAGAAATTTGTCTTATTCATCTTGCACTATTGTTTTGATCTTCTACCCATTCTCATGATGAACACAAGACAATCAATCTAGTGCATACATCAACTAGTAAAGTTAATCAAAAGGGTATAAAAATTGATTCCTTCTATAGTAGAATTCGCTTTGGTAATATACATATCACTTCCATACAAAAATCTATTATATATTCATTATATTATATTCCTAATTAAAAATAAAGTAAAATGAAATTCATACCTAGTTGAATTCGGAAGAAATTTGAAAAATTTCATTAACTAACTTAAATATCAGACCAAAAGTTTGAACTTTACATCAATTCTGAACTTATGTTCCACCTTTCTTTTATTTCCTTGTTTTTGTTCCTATTATTATTATTATTATTATACTTCACCTAAACAACCCCAAGATTCATTCCTAACCTTGTCCTCATGGTTTAAAAAATTAAGTCTGGTTTTCAACAAAACTAATATACCTTGTGAAGTATAAACGAATTGATATAATCATAAATTGGATAATCAATATAAAAATAAACTCAATATATAGATTTCATCAAACATAGTGCATAAAAACTATGAATAATCATCACCAATTCATATCAAATGTAGCATTACCATCAAATGTATCATACGAAATCACATCACTAGGCATAGTATTAAAGATAATATATCATCAACATAAATCACATAGTATCATTACTAGAGTTATATGCACAACCTCTCACATTATGAATCAGAGGCAAATGAGATAAAGTAAAGTAAAGAAATCGATTTCGTCGTCTTGAAGTCGCATCATCATCATCATCATCATCATCATCATCATCATCATCATCATCATCATCATCATCATCATCATCATCATCATCATCATCCTCTACTAGATCAATCTTCTCGGACTGGTAACTCGGTGAGGGATTATAGAGGTTGTAGTCCTGACCTAGTGGTAGTTGAACATCAAAGCTACTATTAATCGGTAGACTCATTTGTGTAGATGGTACAAAAACCTTTGCGCCTGCTCATCTTCTATGTCTTCATATCCATCAATTTTTTTATAACTATCTATTACTGAATATGTGATAGTCTTCTCTGGTAAAACATCCATCTCAATACCTACCATATTTACTCAATCTTCTCTGCAAAAAGTCATGATTGTCAAAGGAAATGATAATCCATCATTCTTTTTTGTTGTTATGGCACTGCATATCGATTCATAGATAATCTTGCCAATATTTAAATATCCCAATCCTTGCATAATGGTAAATCAAAGGGGCTCTATCATTTACAAGTTCATAATATTGCAGATTTGGCTCTAAGATGATGTTGACGAAATAACACCACATTTTCATGATCTTCCTAAAACATTTGGTAGTGACATGCTTTGGGTACCCCTCTATATCTAAAATAAATCAATCACCATGGATTGCTTCTAATCCTCCAATAATTTCCTCAGTAGGGTAATGGTAATTAATCGTGTATTCAAGTTTTGGGTACTTATCTTTTTTTTTTTGATAAAATTTTGGTAAACCAAAATACTGGCTTATTCTCATAGCAGAATGATCCACTATTCTTCCTTTAACTCGTGACTCTATCTTGATGTCACTTACATAAGCATTCGCATAAAACTCTCTAACTGAAATGTCGCATCCCTTCTCACTAAGAACATCCTTAAGGTCTAAATGATGATAGTCCCTAGTCAATAATCCCTAGTTTCTCGCATCAATGATATATAAGATCCTATGTCTATATTTCAACTTATTCTTTACATTAAATCTCATTTTTGGGGATCAACTTCCTTTCTCTTACTATATCTTTCTTAATTTTGGCTATGGCCTTATCATTGACAAAAATTTTCTCCCTAAGAACATACATCTTCCCTCTTTTTGATGTCTCTTCTTCTACTTCCTCCTCATCCTCATATTCTTCATCAAAATCATAGCTAAATCTTAAAGGTGGAGTAGACACTCTTTGTGGTCTAATCCTAGGTGTATTGAAAGAAATTCATGTTGTGGGTATGATTGGGGAAACTTTGGATTTATCTATGAGATTCTCTACTAACTTCCCATTTCTTTTCTCCTCCCTCAAACTTCTACCCCTTCCATTTCTTGCCATTTTAATAGGTACAAGTAAAAGAATAAGTCTGTAAAACCATTTAAAACCAGATTTTCAGAAACGTGTTCGGTAAAATTCAACTTATCTATCTAATAAAGAGAAATTCTTTAGAAAAAGTTGCTTATAAATCGATTGTGTGAAATTCATAAGAAATTCATTGATAAAACATCAATGATAAAAACAATCTTTCGTAAGTAATTCTAGCCACGTGATAGAAAAATACAAAAACCCCTAAACTCATTAGAAACTTAGTCTCAAATTATTTTGCGTATAAAACTTAATCCACTCACCATATACTAAAAACATTTCAAAAATTCGATATCAAGTTATCGCAACATTCCCATACTAGTATTATAATTGAAAACATTCGACATCAAAATCAATTTTGAGTAAAAATCTTGAAATTTTGGCTTTAACCTAAATAAAAATTCGAAAATCGATGAAAAATCAAAAGTATAATCAATAAAAGGCTAGGGTTCTCATTGATTACTTACTTGAAATTGAATATTTCAAGATTGGAATTATGAAACTTTTCTAAAACACTCATCCAAGCTCCAATTTTGAATTCCCCTTGTCAAGCCTTAGTTGCCTCTACACTCTTAAAACTTACCAAATTTTGGGTTGAATGTGTAAAGATTGAGATGGGAATCACTAAAATACACGAAAATTAAGCTTTGGAAGGTTGAATCTAGTTGAGAATTTGGTGTTTGTGTCGAAAAGTTGCATTAGTTTGTGAGTGTGAAGTGAGTAAATGTGGCGATTTTGGGTTTTATTTTTAAAAACGTGCATTCATTCTAAAAGTATCAAAGTTTCAATGGATTAGCTGAGAAATCGCTACCTAAATTGTTGAAAATGAATCTTGTGGCCCACCGACTAGTTCATCAAATCTTACTTATAAGTGTAAATCACTAACCTAAAATTATACTAAAATTTTTGCAAACTGAGACCAATTTTCTCGACGAATTCCTGTACAAACAAGAATCACTGGGAAGTCACTGGCCTATTTTAACTATTTTTTCAATTTAATTGTTTTCTCCATATATTTATTACATATATGTCTAATAAAAAGGTAGAATTATTCAAAATTATTAGAATTTGACTATGATTTGTACTAAACAATAATTTCATTACTATAAATAACCACTAGTTTAACAACTAATGCATAAATACAATATAATACGAAAAGACATTGGCTCGATCAACCCCCTTATATGAAGTTATTTCAAAACTAAATTCCTAAAATATCCTCATTATAATAGTCAAAATTTGAGAGAATATAAAAACAAATAACTAATCCTAATAATAAAACTAAAAGTAAAGATAGAGTACGGGCTACCTTCCATAGAACGCTTTTGTTTACTGCAGTTGGCTTGACTGAGTCACGTAGTTCTAAACTGGTTCTGTAAAATTAAATATAGGATTGTCCACTCTAACGCCATTATAGAAAGTGATTGCTCAGCCATGCACCCTAAAAGTGATTTTCTTGTTCAAAGTATCCATGACAGCTTGCGAAGTGGCTAAGAAAGGTCGTCCTAAGATTAATGAATGATCTTCATTGATGAATTCATTGATGAAGTGCGGCATAACCAATAATTTCGTGGGAATAATATACTTGTCAACTTGAACTAATACATCAGTAACCATTCCTATTGGTTTCACTGAATAACCGTTTAGTAGAGTAACATTTTCAGAAGCAAGTACATCCACACTCTAGTTGAGAATGATGAAAGAAGTGAATTGGCATGTAGTTTTCTCTAGAACCCGTATCACAAATAGCTTTAAAATTCCAAGCCCATTTTGTTGGAGCATGTGCTCTTGGTCAATCTATAAACATTGTTTATATTATAATTTTAATTAATAAAATAGAGGTTTTCCTTTATTGTTTTATTATAAGTGATTACTTATTTACCTTATAATAAGATCCATGGGTATTTGTTTAAATATCTTAAATGTCTCTAGTCAGCAATTATACTAAGAACTATAATGAGTTAAGACTAGTGTGAATCTTGATTGATGGTTATGTGATGATCATGCGTATAAGGATACGAATCGAGATCATGAGTACTTGTTAGACAACAAAGTACTCGACCGACGCACTATGAAACACCACATGATTTAAGTTATACGTGTTACTCATGATAGGTATCATTTAGTCATTCGACTTGAAATTACCATAGACTTTAAAATTAGGATCATGATAATTTGACAGAATCAAACATTATCTTTAGTTGGATGATTATAAAGATTGTGATTGGTTACAATGTGAAAAATTCGTGAAAGTGTGTAATCAAGATAGAACTTTTTTCTCTCGTATAGAGAGAGATATTAGTGGAACCCTAAATATGTTAGACTATTAAATGGCCAATTCTAAATGAATTGATATGATCAATATCATTTGGATGTTTTCAGTCTACCTAAAGATTGAGACTAATACATCTGAACATTTAGGGTGACTTACTATGTCTTATGTTTAATCAAAGGATATCGCACGACAAAAGGATATAATGTATGTTATTCATTAGGTTGTATCAATTTAAACATTCATGCTACTTGGGTAATCATAATGCCTTGCTAGAGACCGCTTATGACTTGTGTACCAAAATGGTTTTCATTCACTGCCAACGTCGCATGAACCTATTAGGTCGCACACATAGAATAACTTTGCATAATTTCAATTGGTCTAGAGTAATAAAATTTATGTGATAAAATTCATGACATAAAAGCCCTTACCATTTGTTATGTAATAACTTATTATAGGGGCTATGTGTAATTTGCTTAAATTGTTTAAATACAATAGTTGTATTGCGAATAAGATTTTAAGTGAGAGCTTATATATACACATAAATAGAGGTTGAAGCCCTAAAACGAAATAAAATTTTTGTTTTTGCTATTTTCAAGTTCTCTCGATTTTGAGAGAGAAAGAAAAATATTTTCTATCTCTTTTGGGGCTAGCATTTCAAATTGTGGTCATCATTTTTGTTTAGACTTCTGATAGAGGAAGGGCGTTTGAATGTCTTGGAGATTGAACAATTAGAGAAGGAAATCACGAATTAAGGTAAGGTTTACTTTTGTAGATCTAGTTTTATAGAATTTATTTTCGATCATGTTGGAGTTTTTCAAAACTTGTTTTCGATTTTTCTATTTGCATGAATTCCAAACCCAACACATTTGACTTTTATGTTTAATATATCTCATGGATCATCGAGCTTGACAATTACTATATTCTTCTTTTTCTTCATTTCATTTTTCGTAGCTTTAAATTCCTCCATTTTAAGATCATCCTCAATATTGTTCGGTTGTTTAACCCTTCATTCTTGAGTTATTATGTTTTCATTGAAGTATCTTCAACTTGTTTATTCTTTGTCATAGTTTTTGTCTTCTATTATTACTGCATTAATAACATACACTTCAGCTTTAAATTGAGATGATTTAATTCTAAAGACTCATTATCATTAGTTTGTTCATTATTAGATTCATCAGAATTATCATATACATCTTCATCATTAATATAGAAAGTTACAAATTTGTTTTTGAATTCTATAAACATTGTTATTTCAAAGATATTTAACTTTGTTTTAGCTGTTTTAAGAAATGGTCTTTCTAAAAGTATAGGCAGAGATTTAAATGATATTGAGTCTTCCATTTCCAAGACATATAAGTCAGATGGAAATACTAAGCCATTTACTTTTATTAAGACATCTTCTAGTAAATTATAAGGTTTAATAACTACATTGTAATTTAAGGTAATATTAATAGGTGTATTAGTCAGTGAACCTGTTTTCAATGACTAATATAGTTTAAGTGACATAAAATTAATTAATGCTTGAAGATCACACATAGCAAAATCCGTAAAAAAAGTTCCTAATGTAATAGAAATGCCAAACATTCCTGGATTGAAACATTTCTCAGGTAGTTTCTTTTTAATTAAAGCATAAACCTTTTGTCCTAAGTTTTCTATGGATTCTTCTAAAAAATTATTCTTAGAGTCAGAGAATTTTTCAAAACTTTAACATAATTAGAAAATTGCATAATTGATTCCATCAATGATTTATTTATTTCTATCTTCCTTAATGCTTCAACTATGTCTTCATTATTTTCTTCCTTCCTAGTGTCAACTAATCGTTGTGGAACGATAGAATATTAATACATATCATTATTCAAATTATCAAAATCTTGCCATTTTCATCATTATCCATTATTTTAGAATTTTGTAAAAGATTTTTCATTTGCTTCAACTCTTGCTAATTACCATGGGTATAGCCTTTCAGAAAAATGTGCA
The DNA here is from genome assembly GCA_039657365.1 of Stephania yunnanensis. Taxonomy (NCBI): domain Eukaryota; kingdom Viridiplantae; phylum Streptophyta; class Magnoliopsida; order Ranunculales; family Menispermaceae; genus Stephania; species Stephania yunnanensis. The sequence goes on along the minus strand of CM077586.1, from coordinate 42,721,199 downwards.
TATTTCAATTGTTCGGCTATCCATTCTCTAGGAGGAATGACATTTTCCATCATTTCTTCTTCGACAATAGTTTTTTTATTTTCTTATTACCTTGTTTAAGTATCTTTCCATTCATAGGTGTGCATTTCTTACCACTAAATAAAGCATTAACTTGTGCTTGATTAGTAGGAGCAGCAACAACTTGAGTAGGTTCTTTAGCTTGATTAATCTATTAAGTACTTGACCTATTTATTTGTAAATTCATTTAACTTAACTCATTTTTCAGTTCATTAATAATAATATCAGTTTTAATCTGATTTTGAGAAGTATGTGTAAAGTTTTGATGATTTTGGTTCATAAAATTAAGCAAGATTTGCTCAAAATTTGTATTCATAAATTGAGCATTTTGTTGAGATTGCCGATTAGGTGTAGATTGCATTTGAGCTCTTGCTTTATAAGTATTATAATTTTAATTTTGAGGACTATAACTAAGATTTGGTTGTTGTCTTCTACGATAATAACTATTGTTATTATATTGATTTCTTAGAGGACTAGAAAATTGGTTCATCACTGCATTAATCTCCTCGTTATTCTCTTCATGTAAAGTACGGAATGCATCTCTAGGATGTGTAATCTAATTATAGAATCCATAAGCTTTAACTTGATTAGATCTATTTTTAATTAACAGCTTAACCATATTCGATAATTTATCAATTTTATCATCAGACGTATTATTTCTTCTATGATCAACTTCATAAAGTTTCTTTCTTGAGGATTTAATCTTTTCACCATATTACTTGTATTGTTTAGCCATTTTATTAATTGCTTCTTTTGCTAAAATATGTGTTATTTCTAATAAAGTATACCACATACTGTGTCTAATAAACTTTGTTCAAAGTGATTGAGTCATTCATAAATATATTCTAATAAAGCTTTTTGAGAATATCCATATTGTGGACAAAAAGAAACTAATCTTTCAAAACTATCCCAGAATTCATTAAAATTTTCATCATCTTTCATCTTTGCAACAATGATTTGCTTTCTATAAGAACTAATTCTTCTAGTAGGCATATATTCATCTAAGAATGCTTCTAAAATTTGAGTCCATGTAGTGATTGAATCTTAAGCAAGATAGAACAATCAATCTTGTGCTTGATCTTTTAATGTAAAAGAAAAATCTTTAAGCTCGACTTGTTCTAGGGTATATTCTTTCGATTTCATCCCGTTATCCTTATAATGATACTCCCTTATGAATCTTTGTGGGTCGTCATTGTCTTTACCATAGAAGTAATGTAAGACACTAATAAATCTGTATCTAAGTTCAAATTCAGGAAGTCCATCGGGGTATGCTATGCAGATTGGCTCATATACTGTAACATTTTGATTTGCTTGTCTGAAATAAGTTCTCTATTATTGTTGTTATTATTAATGATAACTCTATTATCATTATTATTAATTATATTATTATTATTATTATTATTATTATTATTATTATTGTTTTTATTCTCCATCTTATAAGCTAAAAATTTTCTAAGTTGTTGTTGTCTTAAATCGCGATTAAATGTTCTATCTATTTCTAAATCAAATGGATGTAAAGATCTTGTATAATTAAATCGATGAAATGTGTAGAAAATACAACATCTAAAACCTCAACAACGGTGCCAAAAATAAACAAGGGTCGAGCGTGAACAATAGTGTCCCTTATTTTCCTATTATTTGTAGTAGTGGTAAATGAGATATCGTCTCCACAAGGCTTTTACAAACTTCTAAGGAAAGTGTTTTTGCTTCTTTTTTTTAATTTAGTTAATCTAATTAAACGGTACTTGAAATACTAAATAACTAAAAACTATGACTACCTAATTAACCAAGCTAACTAAACTAATTAAAACAATTCAATGTAAACTTAATTAAACACAATTCAAATTCAATATAATATAAATATCTAAAAGAATATCTAAACAAACTACTAAACGATGTAATATACTTGGATTGCATTCAAACACTAGAGCATAACATCACCTTATAACCTAGTTTTAATTATCTCACATAGAATCTTGGAATCATTCAATTCTAATTTATAATAAGTTGATAGCATTTAGCAAACCATCGATTTTTCTATATTCAATGAAAAATTGTTATATCCTTATCATTGTACACCTACCTATTAGATAAAATGCAATGAAATAGAAATACGATAACATTAACACTCGATGAAACCATGCCTAATCTAAACCAAACATTAATCAAAATATGCCGATCAATTACTCACTTAGAACACAATCACCAGAACATCCATTCGGGTAATTTAACCCTATAGATTAATTCTAGTTACTACTTCTGTAATTGTTGTGATAATCATAGACATTGATTTAGAAAATCAAATATCACAATACATATTTTCAACTATGCATGCAATATAAGAATCATTAGTTGTAATATGCAAAAACAACTTATTAATCATGATTTCTGTGTATGAATAAATTTAAAGCATTAAGTATAGGTTTCCTTAATTATAACTATATACCAATTCAAATTATATACATGTCTAGGGCTTATTTAGATTAACAAACTACTCACTCATATTGGAAATAAACAACAAAATAATATAAATAAAAGACATAATGAAATAAATACCTCTTATTAAAATAAACGAATCTCCAATGTTGCTTCAAACATAAACTTAATAAAAATAAACTTACGGCTCTTGTTATGAGAACATAGAGCTCTTAATTTCGAAGTCCTAGGGTCATTTTTATAGTTTTCTAAGCTATACAAATTATAGACAAACTCAGATTCTTTGTAATAATCTAAAAATCTTGTCATCGACCTCAATGATTTGTTCATATGTTGTTCACAAATCGATGAGTTAATCAATGGAAATATTTTTTTATGCTCCATTGATTCATCTAACAATTTCTAGTGTAAACTCTAATTCGATGGCTAATTGCTGGCTCTTCTTTTCAGTTGAGTATTTTGGTTTTCTTCATTTTTTTCTTTCATTTTTTCATTTTTCTAATTAAATCCTGAAATCACAAAAACAAGAGAATACCTAATACAATATAATCATTTATATCTAAAATCAATCTAAATTACACTATAAAACATATATAATTATTGACTTATCACAAACATCTTACTACCCAAAATGAACCCATAAGTAACCAAAAACATCAGTATATAACATAAGAGCAGTCCAAAATATGAAAAATAAACCTACTGTAATAACAGAGAAAGGCTAACTCTAAGGAAGGCTTAGAGGAAGTCAACAATCAAAGACTCCTTGCCCCAGTTACTAAAAGGACATGCAATTATCACCAAATGTGGAGGCAATTCTAGTAAGTAAATCGAAAAGAAGTTCAACATTATTTCTTAAGATAAACAATAAAAAGTCCATAAATCATATTGGAAGGAAATAAAGCTAATAAATAAACAATAAAATGCCTAATAGATAGACAATAGTAATCAATGATAGAGACCAAGAAAGCCGAAAGCAAATAATAGGGAGTAAGTGGTCTTGACACTTTATACGTAGGCTTAAAGCCACTTAATACGAGCAAGTGCCTAAAATTGGTGCAACGGGTCAAACCCACTTTGAATGCATCTAATCTATTTGGTACTATCGGCTCGCCTAAGCCGCGATATGAGAAAATTCCAAATGGAGCCACAAACTTAACTGGATGCTAAGCCATAATGGGATTTGAATACCTAAAAGGAGCCTCATTGTATGATGGATGCTCACTTAGAGGATTTAAATCGTTCGAGAAGCAACAAGAGCTAGCCGTCTGTTCAACCTGTGAGTGGACATTGACTAGACATGGTATGGAAGTAGAACCCAACAATAGAAATCATTGTATCAAATAAAACAATAAAATGAAAAGAATTAATATTGAATTTCTTATCAGTTTAGTAACTTAATGACACAAAATACCAAGCAAATCGAAGGTCTCACTCATCTCAAAATATGTACCTGATACCTGGTACTAGTTTTCTAATCTCTTGGTATCAATTTACAATGAATTAGATGTGTTTGAGCTTATTTGATAAAGTTTATATTCTTAAATCTAAAAATAGTTCTAAATAAGGAAGTTGTAGAGACGACATGCTTTACGGTGGAGAATCTAGGTGGAAAAGTCTCAAAATTTTTTAATAATAATTTAAGAATTAAGTTTCTAAAATTATACTCAACATTGTGAGATCACAAGAGAATTCAAGTTTTTCTATACCCTTTGGGTTCGGTTAGCATGCTTTATGAGGCAATTTATCGGTGTAAAAACCTTGAAAAACTCAAACTCAATTTCCTAAAAACTTTTGTCTTTTTTCCAAAATTTTCCTTTTTTTTTCTTGAACTTTCTCGATTTCTCTAATATCATTATAAATCCTTATTCATTAAAATATGAATATATATTTTTTTAAATAGGGGGTTTGCCCCAATGAACAAGGCTTGGTTTAACTTGACCCGATTCAACGTTGGGCATGTGATGCGCATGCCGCAAGTTTAATAGCTCGCTTGTAGTAATAGTGTAATCAACTTATATTGACTACAAATATCGTTCTCAGGGAAATGTTTTTGCACTAGTTAGTTACCTATTTAACTTTGAACTATTGCTAAGGAAATCCCTTTTTAAATGGTTTTATACTAAACTACTCTATCTAATAAAACAATGTAAACTTTACTTTAACTATTATATAAAGGATATCTTAGTTCACAACTTCACCTAGGTAATATAATACTTTGCTTTTCAGCCACTTTTACATCTCAATATGTTGTGTGCAATGATATATTAAAATAGATATATTTCCTTCAAATCCACTTTAACCTACTGTCGTGACGGAAAAGATTCTAATGTGCAAACTAAAACTCCACCTATCTATTTGAATAAGGAAAGCTCTATATTACTTCAATGCTCCAAATCTTTAGATTCATAACAAATTAAGTTTACTATATGTGCTTCCCTAATGAATAATTATCTATCGATGTTGTGTATTTTACGGTTGTACTGTTCATGTTCGGCTTAAAAGCTTAAATGTTTTTGATAGCATTCATACCATAGGATCTATTGATTTTTAAGATTAATAGACTATTCACAATTCATTGAAACATACATATCACAATTTATAATTGAAATAATTGAAAATCAGAGATGAATATAAATATATTACTTTCAATTAAACTAATGAAACAAAACTTGAACTGCAATATTGGAGTCTACAATGTTTTCTCCACACAAATCTCCTTAACACTTGAAATCAAAGTAAACCTATGGTAAATTACTCTAATGGTGGCTAATAGTTGCTATGTGATTTGTTTACCACGTTCTAATAACTATTTATACTTCCTAATGATAATTAGAGACCTTACTTTACTCTTTAACTCGAAATATAACTCTAACTTTCTAATTTTTTCCTGCCTGGCACTGTCACTTATGCCCCAGCGGAAATAGTGTTGAACCAAGGCGCCGCCACTGCATCGCCTTTGTGTGCACCTCTTTTATCCCCTGTGACCTCGGAGCTTTACCCACGATGTCCTGGCGCCTTCGCTTGTGTTGTATAACACCACCACTGTGCCAAACATCCAACCTTGAACTCTTTACTTGTTTTGCTTTACCACGCCATGCCATTCCTTCCCACGTTGTGCCTTAGCACTCTACAGAGCCACCATGTGTAGCCACGACGCGAACCATTCTTTTTGGTGGGTTTTTTTTACTATGTTTCTTCTTGTTTTTGCTCATTTCCTTCCTTTACACCTTAATTACTTGAAAATGCAATAACACTATTAGTTATAGATCATTTAGGGATATTTATAATAAATATACTTCTAAATTGAACCTATATATAAGTTTAAATAAGCACTTATCAAATACCCTAAAACTTAGGATTTTGCGCGTCCTGAGCAAAATTGTATTTTATTAAGTCTCCTAATAACTAGTTCTCATTCAATTTATATTGTTCATGGAGTATCTTTTAATTCACTAAGTTTCAAGTTAATATCTACTCAAGATTTCTTCTTTGCAAAACTTGTATTTTAAGACATGTAGCTTTAACAATACATATAACTTCACTTTCGAAACACTAAAGTAGATCACAACAAAAAACCATCAGTACTCACAAGTTTGTTTCACCTTAACACTCAAGTAGCAACTATGCAATCTCATGATTTCTCATTAAACTCATGAATTAACAAATAAGCATAGATCATATTCATCTTTGGTAGATTTTAGTACTTCAAGATCTATAGGACTTAAATATAGTTGGAAAGGAAACTTAACTCAAGTAGCGACTCGTACTCGAGCTAAATCTTTTATTTGAAGAGTTTTATTTTACTTTCACATTCTTTTCTTTATTTTTCTTTTCTTCATCTCATTTTATTTTATTTTTTATTTTCAGTCCGTACTCCTTTTCCTATGGACTATGTTTTTCCTCATTTTTTTCCAACTATTAAGTTCTTTGCTCCATTTCCTTTAGGACTTGTAGGATTCTCTCAAGTTTTTTTCTAATGCCTTTTTAGGACTTATCACTTTCACTTAATCAAGTAAGTTAACTCTAACTTTTCATTTACAATGCCTATTTCTTCCATTCTTTGCACTAAGTCTTTATCTGATTTATATTATCAAGTAAGATTCACACTTATTATAAAATTCCTTAGAGATCTAACTTTTTCCACAAGAAGTGTTCTAGTTTCTTAGTCTTGTTTCATGTCCAAAGTCTTCCTTAACTCTAGGATTCTAATCATGAAATCGCACCGTTGTTTGCTACATTTCATTGTTTTCTTATTCAAAATTTAAAACATTATCATGCGTTTCATATCAACAAGATACTTGTAATCACTCATCCACAATTAGAGGCATGAACTTGCAATTGAACTACTTATTCATTATATATTACCATATATAACCTAATCTATATTACTTAAACATTTAAATAGTAAGAAAATAAAAAAAAATTATACACTACCATGCTTTCCTCTTTAATTTCCTCAAAACAAATTTAAAAGACCACATTTGCAGTGTTTATCTTTATTTCTTAGCATATCTTACAGTTCCTATAGTGTAGTGTAGTGTTGATGTCCCCAAACTTAAACTAAAACTTTTCCTCAAAGTCTAAAAATAAGCCTAAAATATGAAAACACTAAAAGACACACAAACATATATAATAACACAAGTTATATAATAAACTAAACTAATTATGAAATTTAAACAATCAGATAATTAAAAAAATATCCTAATTTTTTTAAAAAATTGGTATTAATGTAACTCTCGTCTCCCCAGGACTAAAGGACTCCTAATACATTGACATTAAAAATGTGCGTCATCATCATCATTTGCATCATTAGTTCTACTATAGGATGGTGTTAAAGGATGCTCCACCCTCATGCTCTGCACCAAATCTCGATCGAACATAGAGTCCGGTGCTGCTGGAAAGCCAAATGACTTATTATTAGGTCTCATCCGTCAGCTCCTTTCATATTTAGTTATGTCTTTCTGATGATCTACAAATTACATGAAATTATGTTGTATGTTCCATCGGTATTGCTCACTTCTCTCCATATCCTGCTCATATCGTAATGAACTGCCTGATATTATGCCCTACCCTCTAAGTATTGTCTCCTCATCTCTGCTATCCATAGCCTTTATTATCATGGAGTTAAGTCCTTTGGTGGTGGTAATGGTGCCTGTAGTGGATGAGTTGGTGGAAGTATTTTAAGACCATCCAAGTCTTTCTCTCCAATCTGTGGGTCTATAAATTTGTAGCCCTCAACAAACCCCTATTACTACTGTTTCTTTTTGTCTTCTCCACTCCTTCATCTTCTATCTCTTGGGCTAATTCTTCTATTGCTGCTACCTAATCCTCTAGCCTTTTGGCTAACAACTCAACGTCAAATCTAGCTCCCTCGGCTATCTCTCTCCTCACCCTCGGAGTCTTGATAACTAGGTGGTGATTTAAGTGTGAGCATAAAAGTTTCATCCATGGTTAGTTAGGCCTTAATATTGAATTCTTCTCCATTTCTCAATCGCGCTCCGGCCTTTAAGCATATATGAATAATCAAGATAGGAAACAACAATTTGTTGTCTCTTTCTGACATAATGGACTCCTTTAAATTATTGGAAATGATGTCATGAATGTTGATTTCCCTCTTCTTTATAATCTCATAAAGACAAGTCGCTTTCAGTTTATTGATCTCACCCTACCGAATAAGTGAGGCATAGTTGTGACATCCTGTTACTGACCAGACCAGACTCATCCTAATTTGACTGGATAGGAGACCCGAAGTTAGCTTGATGATTATGTACCATAAATAATAAAATAATGTTTTTGGTGTGAGTGTAAATTTAATAAAGAATTGAATGATCATAAAATACACATATGACACAAGACTAGGTGAGGCGTTTGTTTTGCCTCGGGATATGCGTTGGGTGTGAAATACAAGACTTAGGCTAGTATCATGATCTATTGCTAACTTGATTTAATTTGGCCTAAGTGGAGTACTAAAATTGACTGATATGCCTATAGTAGGAATATAATAAAACTCAACTTATAGCCTATGCTTTAAATTAAAAATCATAGCCTATGTAAATTGTAACATATATGTCACATAACAATCAAACAAGAAACTATGGTGCATGGACTTTATGTTGTACATGGGATTGATCTCGAGATTGATAAACACATCTAGATGAAGGGCCAAGATCTATATATAATTTGGAGATATAATCATCCAATATGGGACACTTATCACTTACAAGCAACACTTTTCAATCTAAGTAAATTCATGTCTCTAAATTAACAACTAAGTAGTTTGATTTGAAGGCTTAATTAAGTACTTAACTTAAACTAACTACATTGCTAATTGTGAAAAGTAGGATCCACTTTGGACCCTTACATGTGCCACAAAACTGATATCTCGAGACCTATCTAAGGGGCATTGTTTTAAGTTGATAAAAGGTATATAAGGAACACATAGTTGTTGTTGTTGCAAATGAAAACGCCTCAAAAATTGAGAGGAAGAATATGAGTTGCTGGAAATTGAGGATTCAAGGAGCAATTGGAGTGCAATTAGAGTCTTGAAAAGGAGAAACATTAGATCCGCAACAATCCTAAGGTAACCCTATATTTTTCCCTTTCAATTTCAAGGATTTGATGGCATAATCATGAATGTGGGCTGATGTGGTTTAATAACAATGAGATCATATATGTGTTTAGATATGAACTCAAATTTGATGCCTCTAAAAAAGCATGAACTAAGAATCAAGAATTCAAACTTTGTATGACTTGAAATTTTAATTTTGTTTGCTTGAATTTGGGGATTTAGCTAAGATTCCAAAATTGGGGATTCTTGGACTCATATGAAAGGTTTTAAGACTCAAACCCAACTCACGTTATGCCCAATCTTACTATAAATTGAGGTGGATTAAATATATGTTCAAAAAGTTGAATATCTTAAGCTCTTAAGTTCCTTTAATAGGAAATTGGCTATAAGTTATTAAATTGTGGAATTCTTATTGTAAACTAATGTAAATGGAACCCAAGTAATACAAAGGGGATCCAAAAGGGACCCCAAGTCGAAACAAGATGAATCAACTAAAAAAAACATAACAACTATGTTCGAAGCTTGAGAATTAGACCCGATATTGCGATGAACATAACTCACTGAATTTAAATCCAATTAGAGTGAGCTTTGGATATGTGTTTATTTGGTATGTTAAAAACCTTGTGATGAAATCTTATGGTATTTGTAGGTATACACTAGGAGAAATTGAATTTATAACCTTGTTGGTCGAAATGAAATTCAGATGTGCGCACTGTTCATCAAACTTTGATATATCCCTTAATTTTAATCAGAATTGAGCATACCATACCTTTTCTGAAAGATAAGTAGACCTAAATCCTTGTTTACATGTACTTGCCAAATCGAAAAATTTTGATCATCAAATTAAGCTATCAAGGCAGTGCATCATATATGGAGTTTAAAGTATATTGATAAATTCAAAGAATTACATAATGGGGTTGAGAACCTCAAGATACGTGCATGGGAGTAACCGAGTAATGGAAATCAACAATCTTGACTCTAACACCAAACTTTCAAAACTAGGGCTCGACAACGACACTTCAGCTAGACTTTTGACACATAATATAAGGTACCTGACACTCGATTGAATTTCGACACGCAACACTAGAGGTTTTGAAAATTAGGAATTTATCAAATTTATTATATATCATATTATAAATCGCATGATTAGATGTGCACCACATCGTAATTATCTATGGACATGCCTTTTGATATTTGGACAATTAGGAGTGGTCTCTGAGTATTAGATGGGGTTCCTTTGACGACGAAGTGTCTCCCCTTCTGGCCTGTCGGGAAGCTTTGAGGGATGGCGATACATCGATCTTCTACTTTCCAACTAGTATGGAAGTTAGAGGATGTTTTCTGCCTTTGGCCTTTCTTGCAACAAGGGTAGAGTACGTCGGTGCTGCTTGGGTTCATGAAGTCACATGATGAGACCTCCCCTGATCATCGATGATGAATGTTGTCAGGCCGACGGGATTCAGGCTTGGTCCATGCATATGGGGTTCATGCGAACCACCTATTCATACTAGAAAAAGATTGAATAATGTTTAATTTCTGCAATTTACTTATATTACTTTTTGTCGAATTACATTATGCTGTAAATTTTATAAAACCTTGGTGTTCACTTACTAAGGCCTTTTGGAACTCAGATCCATCTTCCAGTGATCGAGGGAAGGGCAAGGCGCACCAGTTACATGACGACTTCAGGCTACCCAAATCTTCATTATATGAGTGATCTCTTTTGTGTATCTATTTTGTTTAGTATACCGAACTTATATTTTTGCTCATGTATGGATTATGGGATACTTTTGGACATGTTCCTCGACTTTAAATTTTGGTACTTATGATATGACATGTGTTTTCCCCATTTAGATTCCTATTTACATTCCAATATATTATCATATGTTCACCAAATTTTGCAAGCACTCGAATTTAACTTAATTGTTGAAAAAGAAATATAATGAATGTAAATGGTAAAAAATGGATGAGTGGGCCTGGAACGTCTTTTAAGGTCGATGGCGTGACTCAAAGGCTCGGGAGATGGTTCGGGCCAATCAATTGCTTGGTTCACGATACGTGTGCTGATAATAGCAATGCAATAAGGAAATGTTGCCATATTCTATAAACTTTCCCAACACTCCCCTTCTTAATGTGCTTTGGTACATTCTCAGCTCCCATGATCCATCCTTGCTGTCCTCGGACAACCAATGCATTCTCTATGCCTCTAAAAGAGTATATGTTATAAGGACTCTCATATAACTTATTCGGGAAACTCATTCGACTCCAAACAAACTTAAATACTCCAATCCATAGATGGTATTGATCTCGCGTCTATTAAAGGGAAAAAAATCTCTTTCACCTTTACTAGCTCATCCTTGATAGTGAACTTCACATTAGCATAAAACTCGTAAAGAATCTCACTCACTCCTTTAACTTAATTATTTCTATGGTATTGAGTGAGTTGATCTCAATTTTGTTACCTAATTAAGTTATTAACTCTATTATCATACTTGGCCAACAAATTTATTCCTCTTTCACAAATGAACTCCCTATGTTAGATATTTTCGTATCGATCCTTGGCATCTTTACTAATGAAAAACTTGGATTTAAATGGTCTAGGCTCATCTATGGAATCTCTTGAGGTAGATGCCTCAACATCATTTGCTCTAGCTTGACTAACTTGTTTCCTTGTTCTTGCAATTTCTTCAAATTTCAAACAACTGCACAACAATGCAACTAGCAATTTGGGTCTTCAATTCACCTAAAAGTCAAAATTTATATCACACGGATCATACTCACGCCAAATAATGCAAAAACAACGACTAAGTCTTCATGGGTAACATTAATGTTGAACATTCACACAATCTTGCAAAACCTATCCTACGATCTCAAATCCACAAGTCATAAAATGTTGTCAAAATTCTCAACAATTCAAAGCATAACTAAATTAAATTGTGAATTTACCTCAATGTCGAATTCATTTTCAGTGTAGAACACTCCTCCAAGTCTTTATTAATCCTAGCCCTCATATTTTTTTCACAAACTAGAACCCTAGCTCTATTTGAAATTAAATCTTAAAATTCAAGCCATAACTTTCCAACTTGTGCAAATCCACGATGTTCTTGCCTCTTTCAATCTCAATTATGAGGAACTCACTAATATTAATTAGAAGTATCAAAGTTTGGCTCTAGAGGAATGTATGTTTGGTGGTTGTGGTGAATGAAGTGAAAATAGGGTTTAAACCCCTTACAACGACCTCGATGCTATGCCTTATAAGCACGATGCCTTGACAACGCTACCATTGCGTTAAGGACGTAGTGAGGTGTTTATTCTATTAGTGCCCTGCTACCTTTTCGACATCGTCACTAGCACCCATGATGCTTAGATTATAGCCACGGTGTTGAGTAGTCTGCTAACATCTTTGCATGTATTTTTTAGTTAATTCCTCTTCGGTGCTCCTTCGACTTTGTGTATCAGTCATACAAGATGTCGTGATTGCATGAAATCCTTGAAAAACATAAAAATTAATAAATTTTACCTTTGACTTGCCCATGCACCTTAGCTTCATCGCTTTGAACTCCTTCGCTTTTTATGTTTTTTAATGAGTTAGCGAGACATTTCCATTCCAACGAATCATCACCCCACAAATGGTTTTTCCTGCACATTTGAAACAAATTTTTGAAAGTTAGAACTAAAACATGTTAATTGTAATCATTAAACTAAATAACTAACTACTAACTAAAATTCAAAAACTTGAAACTTAAAAACCCTAGGCTGCCTCCCAATACCTCTTAATTTAACATTATTAGCATGTTGCCTTTCCACTTATTTAGTTTGAGTCTAAATCTAGAAGTTCTATCTCTAGATTGGAGATTATGATGTCATTCCTTTTCGGATGTACTTATTCACCATAGATAAACACAACCGTCTTAGCATCATTGCCATCATTGATACTCATTGTGATGTTCTATTTCTCGTGTATAAACTTGCATCGGTCATGTTCAAGAATGGCTGCCTAAATATCATAGACACATCATTGTCCATATTATGATTCATAACCACAAAATTTGCAATGAATGTGAACCTACCCACTTTCACATGCACATTCAAGGATCTCTCTAGATTTGGTATCAAGTTGCCATTTACTACTTGCAAATTTGCTGTATCGGGACAATATATCTTTAAATCGAAGTGCAATATGACCATTAGTGGCATGACATTAACCTCGGCTCTAGTATGACATAAAACATTTCGAAACCAGTGCTCGTCAATGTTTATCGGTATGCATATCTATCTAGGATCTCTTTTTTTGATGTGTTGAAGTCTTAGGATGAACTTGAACATCGGTTCCGGTTTCTTCGAAAACACCTTGATGTCATTGCCTTGTAGGGCTCCTTTGAAAGGTCCTTCATTTTTTTGCATGGCCTTCCATTGTTGCTTCCCCTTCTTATTCTTCAAGGCATTGATTCTTTGTTTCTTGAAACCATCAAGCTCATCTTGCCTCACTTCCGTTCCATACTCATACATTACTTACTATTGTTTTGGCTCCTTTGTTGTTGTAGTGCTTATCATGTGAATGACACTCACGTTCTCCTAAGGATTGGTGACGATGTTACTAGGAAACTGTCATTCTTTTCTCAAGTTCAAGACTATAACAAGCTGAACAATTTGTCTCTTTAAGTTCTTGATGGATTGTGATCACTCACGATCCATCATTTTCATGGCTCGCTTCACTCTTCCATCTCTTTCTCGTGCTTCTCATGGCTCTCCATATTGCTCATGTCAATGGCTTGCAAACACTTCTCTATTAACTTTAATGAAGTCATCTCTTCGCTCTGCCCCAACTTCCCCTATTGGACTTGTTGATTGAAGCCTCGAGGTGATTTAAGCACATTATCGGGATTTTCGTAAGAGAAGTTTGGGTTATTGTTGTTGTATCCTTAATAAAACCATTAAGGAGCCATTACTCTCGGCCTGAAGTTGTTCCCGTAGCCTTATTTGTTCATGAAGTTGATGTCCTCATACTCTATTCCTTGTTGTATGTCCATTTGGTTAACCACCATTCCTTAGTGATTAATGGGTTGTTGTGCTACTTGTGGACCTTGGTGTACCATGTGAAGTTTTGCCATTTGACTGCTTAGACTTGATAGCTATGCCATAATTATAGCTTGCGAGTTGATCTCATATACTCCTGCGGGTCTCCTTACTGTGGAACATGAAGCGACAGTAGAGTTTTGAGACATAAGATCAAGGAGATCCAATGATCCATCCTCATCCTTGGTAAGTAGAGAGCCACCTGCTGCAACATCTACTAGTGTTCTCGTGTTGTGGTTCATCCCATAGTAAAAGATTTGGACTTGTGCCCATTTCACGTATCCATGTCCTGGGCATCTCCTTAGCATCTCTATGAATCTTTCCAAGCCTCGCCTAGAGACATGGTATCTTTTTGTATGAACTGATTAATCTCAAGTTTCTGTTTGCTGACCTTCACTGGGGGAAAGAGCTTGTCAAGAAATCTTTTATTGATTTCTGCCCATGAGGTCATACAACCTCTATTTAGCCATTGGAACAAAGATTTGACTTTTTCACCCAATGAGAATGGGAAAAGTTGCATCCTAATAACCTCCTTTGTAACTCTGGTGATATGCTCGGTGTCACACTTCTCCAAGACAATCTCAATATGTGCAAGTAGATCTTCGTTGGATAGCCTGTTGAATAAGCTATTTTGCACCATGTTTATAAGAGACAGTCTAAGTTTGAACTCGATGGTGTTGCCTGGAAGCCTCATCAATTTGTTGTAAGTCTCATGAATTTCTGGCTTGAAGTAGTCACGAAGGCATCTCTGTCCTTGCACTCTATCCTGCACTACCAGATCACCTGTGGGTTAGTTATTCCTGTAGCCTTATTATTGTTTATTGCTTACTCCTCTGCCATTTGATTCAATTTTCTTTCTTTCTTTTGTTGGTTCTTTCAATCTCAAGTTCGTAAGGCACTAGGCCATTCTCTCCTTTGCAACGCATTCATTAGTTATCCTTGAAAAGAAAACAGAAAAGATCAAGTGCGGAAAGTCAAACTTGAAACTTAAGCCTATATTTTTTTGTTTTTGTAAACTTAAAGTAAATTACTTAAAATAAAACTTATTAACTATTCAAAATAACTAATTAAAACTAAGTGGCTACCTATCCTCGGTAATAGCGCCAATAACTTTATGTATGTACCGCAAGTATAACAAATTGGTTGTAGTAATAGTGTAATCAACTTACGTTGACCACGAATATCATCCTCAGGGAAAGGTTTTTGCACTAGTTGGTCACCTATTTAACTTTGAAATACTGATAAGGAAATCCATTTTTAAATGGTTTTATATTAAACTATCGTATCTGATAAAACAATGTAAACTTTACTTTAACTTTTATATTAAGGATATCTTAGTTCACAACTTCACCTAAGTAATATAATACTATGATTTTCAACCACTTTTACATCTCAATATGTTGTGTGCAATGCTTAATTAGAATAAAAAGATTTCCTTCAAATCCACTTTAACCCACTATCGTGACATAAAAGATTCTAATATGCAAAGTAGAACTCCACTTATAAATATGAAAAACCTAAGCTCCTCATTGCTTTAATTTTCTAAGTCTTTAGATTCATAACCAATTAAGTTTACTATATGTGTCCTTCCCAATCAACAACTATTTATTGATGTTGTGTATTTTGCGATTGTACCGTTCATGTTAGGTATAAAAGCATCAATGGCCATAATAACTTCTAAAACCTAATATCATTAAACACGTGATCAAGATGTTTAAAGCATTACGATCAAAATCAATACAAGTTCTAACCATTGCACTTTTATCACTTTCTACTCATGTTCATAGATTAACATTCACATCATAGGATCCATTAATCCCTAAGATTAATAGACTAATTACATTTCATTGAAACAAACATATCGCAATTTATAATTAAAATCATTGAAAATAAAAAATGAATATAAATATATTACTTTCAATTAAACCAATGAAATAAAACTTGAATTGCAATCTTAGAGTCTTCAATGTTTTCTCTACATAAATCTCCTTAGTACTCGAAATCAAAGTAAACCTAAAATAAATTACTCTAATGGTGGCTAATAGTTGATATGTGATTTGCTTATCACATTCTAATAACTACTTATATTTCCTAATGATAATTATATACCCTACTTTATAATTTAACTCGAAATAGAACTCTAAATTTTTTCTTTTTTTTTTTTTGACTAGTGTTGTCACTTATGCCTCGACTCTGTGTGTGTTAAGTCATGGTGCTGCCACTACATTGCCTTTGTGTGCACCTCTTTTAGCTCCTGTGACCTCGACGTTGTCCCCATGATGTGTTGGCGCTGTCTCTTATTTGTAAAATGTCGTTACTACGCCAAACATCCAACCTTGATTTCTTTACTTGTTTTGCACTCCCACGCCATGCCTTTCCTTCCCAAGTTGTGCCTTAGCACTCTACAACGCCACCATGTGAAGCCACATCATGAACCATAATATGTGAGTTTTTTACTCTATTTCTTCTCATTTTTGCTCATTTCCATCCTTTACACCTTAATTACTTGAAAATGCAATAACACCATTAATTAGAGGTCATTCTGGGATATTTATACTAAATATAATTCTAAATTAAACCTATATCTAAGTCTAAATAATCGCTTATTAGCAGGCTCGAGTTTGGCTCGACCTAGCCTGGTTCTACATTGGAACACATCCTAACAAGCAGTGATCACATTCATGTCTGCGTTGCTAAAATGAAAGAAGCGGAGTGAACAGAGGTGTCCCTTATTTCTTAATTTCTTCTTTGCTTATTTGCTTATTTGCTTCTTCTTTCTTTCTTTATTTTTTGCTTCCTCCACTACTTATTTCTCTATTTCTTTTTAGTTTCTATAATGACCTAAATTTCTAAAAAGTGGATTTGGTTTGTAATTAAGGGTCACCAATCCATGACATGGCTCGAGAGCAAGTACACGGTCCCAACACTCGACATGAAGACCAAGTGATATTTTATTTGTGGTATGGTGGATATTTAGTTCATTGTATATGTGGAGACTTATTAAGCCCTTTTATGTGTATATTAATATTGAGATGCGAGTGGGGATGCATCTCGAGATGTGTTCCAATGTAGAACCAGGGTTAAGGGTGATGTTGTAAGTCCTAATTGAATTAAAAGTCATTAGAATAATCAATTAAATGTGGCTATAGTTGAACTTACATAAATGTAGCCTAAATTAAGAAAATAAAGCACAAGCATTGATATGCCTCGGGATACGTGTTGACATAATCACAATGTGACTTAAGTTAATTGTGAAATTCGAGAATTTCCTAAATAGGATTAGATAAGTAATTAACAATTATTGGATTTAATTTAATTTTTGGAATTCTAGGTGGGACTCATACATGATGGACCGGAGATCATAAGGTAAAAATTATGTTTATGGCTGTTGTGTTGTTTGTATTTATTATACAGTATTCGTTACAAAATACTCTTCAAATTGGTGTTGAAATGCATTGTATGAGTGTTTCGAAGTGCGTTGATATTTTCTCTAATTTTTAGTGAAATTGAGGTATTTTTTGGGCTTAATTTGGACATAAAAATAAGGGATAAACACGATATAAATAAAACATGGAAAATTACATGAAGGGGCAATTGGTTTATATACTTAGAGGATAATAAGTGAAGGGTAAAAGAGTAATTTGGCTACCCTTTCTTTTACAAACACAAATCGAATAGGGGTATCATCTTCACCGCTTAATTGTCACTGTCTCCTCTCACCTTCTTCGTTTTCATCTTTACCTTTATAGTTTGACTCTCTCTCATTCACACTATGTCGATCTCTCCCTCTTCATAATCTCTTGTTCGCTTATCTCTTTCGAAATAGAGAGAAGTCCTGATTGTGGTTGGAATATCGATCAAGGAAGATAAATCAAATTGATTTTCGATTTATGAACTGTCAATTGTTCATTATGTATTGTGATTAATTAATGGAACTATTGTGAAGGTTTAATTAGAATAAAGAGAGGAATGAGCTATTGTCTTGAGTTGAGAGAGAAGAGAGATGGAGTTATTTAAATTATTGATCGATTCAAACAATAATAATAAAAAACCAGTCAGTAGTAAAAATGAGACATAACACACAACAAAATAGTCTCAACATCAAGAAAAAAAGTAAAACAGTAGTCGGGGAGTGAGTTGAGTAAGACGACAATGGAAGGGGAAAGCGATGAGACAGTTTACCCTTATAGTGTTATAGAATTAAATAGAATTCAACTTGTTTGAGGCATGTTTTCGCTGTCCTCAAGGATATTTGATCGTAATCGATGTACCCCCAGGATCCAACAAGCCTTCCGTAATCTACTGGGAGCAGGAACAACAAAATAGCGATAAAAAACCCCAGCACAAAATAAAGAACAAATAAAACTGAAGAACAATAAAATAAAGAGGAATTGTAGAATTTTAAATGGAAGGAAAAACACTGCAGAATAGTGAACATAAAATAAAAGTCTTGCAGAATAGTGAACATAAAACAAAAATCACTTCAAAATAGTGAAAAAAAAAAAAAGAATCAATATAGAATAGTGAACGTAAGAGAAAATAGAAACATAAAACTTTTGCGTTGAAAGGAAAATGTGAACAAAAGACAAAATAGGAAAAAAATGATAATAAAAAGCTCTTTTTTTGTATATCTGAGAGTTGGGGTTGATCTCTTTATAAGCACAAACTACCAGCATATAAAAACTCATTCTCACCAACCTTTTGCTACGTCTCAAATCCTCATTCGTAAGAATGTTTTAAAAATCAGATCCATCCTTTTAAGAAACATGTGTATGCAAAAATACTTCTAATTTTCAAAAGAAAAACATTCTCAAAAAATTAGCATTCTTTGTCTCAACTATTGTATTGCATTCTAGCACATCACTTTTCAAAACAAGAAATCTCTAAGCAACACTATTTTCATCATAGTCAATAAACATGCAATCAGAAGTCTTAAAACCTATTTTCCTTTTCTTAAGATCAACCAATATGACTTTGGCTAAACAACTCCACAATTTTAAATATTTCAATTTTGGTGATAACCTTTCCTGATTCATATGGTACCCTACTTGTTTTCTTGTAAGGTATTCTATTTTCTAAGTGACATGCAGACAAGATTGCTTCACCCTAAATATTTTCATGAGCATCAGAACTAACTAGCATGCAATTCATCATGTCTTTCAAAGTCCTATATTCCTTTCAACTACTCCATTTGATTTAGGTGAATAAAGTGGAGTAATCTCATGTATTATTCCTTGCTTTTCACAAAATTCATTAAGCATATATTCTCCACCTCTATCTGATCTAATCTTTTTTATTTTTCTATTTAATTAATTTTCTATTTCAGCTTTGTAAGTAAGAAATACATCAAACGCTTCATGTCTAAGTAAATATACTTTAGTATATCTAGAAAAGTCATCAATAAAACTCACATAGTATTTCTTACCTCCTCTAGTCATAGTATGTTTTAAATCACCTAAGTCTATATGTATAAGACTAAGTAATTCTAATTCTCTATGAACCGATGGGTATGTTCTATTAGTTTGTTTTGATTCAGCACATATCTCACACTTATTCATGCATAAATTACCACAAGAAATCAAACCACGTTGTAGCATTTTCTTTACAAAAGAATTACTAACATGTGCTAGCCTAAAATGCCACAAATCAAAGAATTAAAGAGAAGAACTAGCATTCACATTCATAATTTCAGCAACATTACATACAAAAGGCCACGATTACAATAGTCCTTCCCCACAAGAGAATTTTGTTCTGTTATTATGACCTTTTCATATTCGAATGTCACTTTCACCCCCAATTTTCCTAACAATCTTATAGAAATTGAGTTACTTCAGATGTTGGGGACATGAAACACCTCATTAAGTGTTAGAGTCTTGCCAGATGTAAGCTTCAAAAGTACTTTTTCCACGAACTGGAGTAGTGCTTGAATTATAAAGAAATATGTGTTTTCCTATTTCTCTACTTGAGTGTAGGAGGTAAAAACATATTTTCTTCCACAAATGTGCCTAGGAGAACTAGAGTCTATCACCTATTGCTTTACATCAACCATAAGGTTAACTTGAGAAATGACAGCAACAATTACATCATCATCCACTTCAACCAAATTTGCATTTAGTTTAGTAGGTATGTCATTTATCACAAACCTTTTCCTACATTAAGGAGCATAGTGGCTTGGTTTGCCACAAACAAAACAATTTCCTTTCTTTTTGAAAGGAATATTATTTACATTGGGCTTGTAATTTGGTTTGTTGTCATACCTCTTATTTGGCTTTGGTACCTTTTCTTGCACCATATTAGCCTTCTTAACTATCTCCTTACCTTTCAAAGACTTTGAATCCTTCCTATTTGTATCCTCGATGATGATATGGGTGATGAGATCCACCATTGAGAGTTGTTTGTTCTTATGTTTCAACTGTTGTTTGTAGTTGCTCGATCTAGGTCGATGCTCTCAAATTTCAAATCCTTAATAAGCTTGTGGTACTCGTTGATTTAGGATTTAATATCCTTATCATCTACCATCTCCAACTTATAGTACTTTCCAATTATAAAATCTTGTTTCCCAGCATCTTCAGCTGTGTACTTGGTAATTATAGACTCCTAAATCTTTCTAGCTTCCTTATAAGAGCAATAAACATAGAACAACTCAGTAGATAAAGTACTAATAATGGTGTGTCTGCAAACCTTGTTTGCATGAATCCGAAGCTTCAATTGCTTTGATGAAGATTCCAACAGTTTAAGACTAGTAAGTGCATGCGCCACCCCGTGCATATCCAAAATTGAGAAGACACATTCTTGCCATCTCTTGAAATTAACTCCCTCAACTACTTCAATATTTAGATGTTCGAGAATGGCTTAACATAGTGAACAACAGGCATAATCGGCACCACGGGTAGAACGGTGTCCCCTTAGAGTTGTGTAGCTTCGAATGTGGTAGTAGTGGCAGTAGTGACATTGACATTAGTCGCCATATTAGTGGTATTTGTAGTAGCTGCAGAAATGGTGGCAACACCAGCATGAGTAGGGAATACAATAGTAGCTTCGGAATCCATAAATGCAAATATCCTTGAGATTGTTGGAAAATTAGACAAATTCAACTTGTTTGAGGCACGTATTCACTATCCTGAAGGATAATTTATCATAATCGACATACCCCCCAGGATCTAGCAAGCCTTCTGTAATTCAACGAGAGCAAGAATAAGAAAATAGTAATAAGAAAACCTAAGTACAAAATAGAGAACAAATAAAATTGCAAAGCAACAAAATAGAGAGGAACAACAGAATTGTAAATAGAAGGATAAACACTGCAAAATAGTGAACAAAAAATAGAATCACCGAAGAATAGTGAACAAAAAACAAAATCACCGCATAACAGTGAACAAAAAAAGAATCACCGCAGAATCACGAACGAAAAAAAAAAAAAAAAAAAAAAAAAAAAAGCTGGAAAACTTTATGCGTTGAATGGAAAACATGAACAGTAGACAAAATAGGAAAATATGATAATAGAAAGCTCTTTTTGTGTATCTAAGAGTTAGGGTTGATCTTTTTATAAACAAAAACCATCAACGGATAAAAGACTAATTCTCACCCACATTCACCAAAATAATAGGAATTACAACGTTAAGAAACGGTGAGTGAAAAGAAAATGTGGGGATAAGTGTTTAAGTGTTTCAATACTTTTGAAATACTTAATAATTTTTCAACAAAGAAACCCAAAACCAATAGTAATGATGGTGAGTAGCCATCGAAACGAAACAGAGGATGTTTCATTTTTGATGGGTGAAAGGAAGGGGATAATCCCCTAAAAATATAGAAAAGTCCAGGTTTTCTTAAAACTTTTATTTGGGGTTTGCCTCGTAAAATGTAATTAAGGTCGATCGAGCCTAAAACACCAAATTGGATTCCGATAACTATATGAATTGGTTTTTGATGTAAATTAGTGAAAACTATTATAATTGGAATCAAATGGTGGAATTGAGGTCTCGAGAAATACTTGGAGTATTGAAAAGACCTGTTGAGATTTTAATGGGTTTAAACACTGACATGAATTGGAAATTATGAGAAAATAGTTGAAAAATAGAGCAATTGAGCTGAGACTCATAAATTATAGGTTTTTTTTATTTAATAGGATTTTCAGAACAATGGAATCCAGGGAAAGTGCAATCGAGGACTCGTTTAGCCAACTTACGTTGGTTTGATAGTAAGTAAACACTATTTATTACTTTTTATAGTAATATGGTTTATATTTTGCACTTTGAGGAGTGAAACTTATGATATGCATTCATGGCATCCGGATAAAGTTGCCCCTACTTTGGGCATAAAAGTGTGAGGCGCACTACTTCATACTAGACATGTCTACAGGCCTTTAAGGCGAGTAATATCGACTTTGGGGTAGCATGCATTGAACTTATAGTACCATTCTATGTTCATCGTGAGAGGGCCTGCTCATTATGAGCTTATAATAGGAAATGGGGATTCATGTTGTATATTTATTTCAATATTTCGTTTACTGTGAAATATTCATATTATCTCTTATTATTATCTATTGTACGAAGCAAGGTAGATGTTTACTTATTTGACACTTTTATTTTGGGCAAACTATTGTTTGGTGTCCTTGAAATGGCTTTGTTAGGTTTTAAGGCTAAGGGAAACCGAAAGGGAAAAATGAAGCTAGAGGTCTTCTGCTAAGGTGCTATTTTCACTTTCCATGTAATGATTCTTAATAATATCTTGTTTTGGGTTTTCAAGGTGAGCCTAGGACATGAATCATTCAAAAAACAACTAGAGATGTTCCTCAATTGAGTGGAACTAGGTTTAAAGCTTGAATAGTTTAGTTTCGTATTAGTTGAGGCTGAGAAACAGTTTTAGTTTTAGTTTGTGGTTGAATGTTGTAATTAAGGTTTATAAGTTTGCAACTCAGTTTATAATTTCGTATTGATCTCACATTGTGAACTACGAGGAGTTGCGAGTGCTGTTGGGTGTCTCCCTATTCTGCTGTTTATTAGATTTTGGGTGTCGACATTCTATAATTAAAGGATATGATGCCGAGATGATTATAAAATACGAAAAACATTCCATAAGATTTCCTAATTAGCTTCAATTGAAAAAGTTAAGAACTGAGGTTTAAATAACTATTTCAATTTGGATTTTAAACCATTTAAGGATTGAATTAATAGTCATTTTGAGGTTTAAAGTTAACTATACGGTTTAAGTACATAATGAAGGTAACTAGGTTAGGTCAAGGCTTAGTAAGATGGGTCATAACAGAGTTGGTATCAGAGCTAAGACTTGCCTAAATTAAGGATAAACTTCGATTGAGAATCAAAGGGTGACATAGTCTAGATTTGGCATAACTTGAGGATAAACTTTGGTTGGAAACCAAAGCGTGATTGAGCTCGATTAGTTGAGAAGTAAACGTCAGTTAGGGATACATTATATTGACGTTATCTTTATTGTTTTTATACTATTATATCAGTTGATATATAATGACTAATTTATGATTGTATGCAAATTGTTTTACAAAATCATGAGTGGACAGGGTGGAGACCCTATGGATCCTCAGTACATGGATTTAGAGTCGTTTCTTAAGTGGATAGATATGATCACTGCACAACATTAGCATATCATCGAAACACTTTCACAGATGAGGGCTTAGGGTGCCACGTTTACGTTTTAGTAGTTCATTTTGATCCTGCATTTCAAAAGGAGCAGGCTACCTCGACAGCTCAACCGAGAGTAGATTCGAAGATTGTACTACCAATCTCCAGTGGATAAACCAGCACATGTCGAACCGATTAGAAAGACGAGTTGCGTAGTGAATTTAGAAAGAATAGTCCATATGGGTTCTATGGTGGTTTTGACTTGAAAAAGGCTGATGAGTGGATTTTAAATCACGAGAAAACCTATGTTGGAGCATGTGCCCTAGGTCAATCTACGAACATTGTTTATATTATAATTTTAGTTAATAAAATAGAATATTTTTTTGCTTTTTATTATAAGTGATTGCAGGTTTACCTTATTATAAGATCCATGAGTATTTATTGAAATATCCTAAATTTACCTAGTCGGGCCCTAGACCTATTGAACCTGTCTAGTTGGGGTTAAGTCGAGGGGAGTGAGATAACTTGCAGAGGAATTGGAACTTATCTTATTTTATTTGATTTATAAACTTAACTTTCCTACAAGTTATCTCCTAACTTACACTCACAAAGGGAGATAACTCTCTCATCCCTCCCTCCAAAAAAGAGTTGTGGACTTTTTTGTTTTTGCAAAAACAGACGTACTTTATTTCAAATCATCAGAAAGAACATCAACAAGAAACGAAAGTACTTCTGACTACTCGCACTAACCATACAAAGGACTTCTCTATAAGTAATATGGGCCACTAAATTCGCTGATCTATAAACAAACTCCACGCAATGGGGCTTTATGTCGGATAACAATATTAAGGCATGCACTTTAGGTCAATCCTCAAAAATTATTTATCTTATAATTTTAGTTAATAAAATAGAAGTTTCCATTTTGTTGTTTTATTATAAGTGATTGCATGGTTACCTTATAAATTAGATCCATGGGTATTTGCTGAAATATCATAAATGTCCCTAGTCAGTCATTATATTGGGAACTATAATGAATTAAGACTAGTACGAATCTTGATTGATGATCATGTGATGATCATGTGTGTAGGGATATAATCGAGATCATGAGTACTTGTTAGGGAAGAAGGTACTGGTCCGACCCGCTATGAGAACACTACATGGATTAAGTCATATGTGTTACTCATGATAGGTATATCATTGAGCCTTTCGACTTGAGACTACCATATAATATTAGAAGCATAGTAATTTGACACAATCAAACTTGTCTTTAACTTGACGATTATAAATATTATGGTTAGCTACTGTGTGAATAATATGCGAAAGTGTTTAATCAAGATAGAATTTGTCACTCTCGTATAGTGAAAGTATCAGTGGATCCCTTGATATAATAGGCTGATAATGGCCAAATCCATGTAAATTAATATGATCAACGTCACTTGGATGTATTTAGTTTACCTACAAATTGAGACTACTACGATTGAACATTAAGGGTGACTTTCCACGACAAAAGGATATGATATATATTATTCATTAGGTTGTATCAATCTTGATATTCATGTTGCTTGGGTAGTCATAATGCCTTGCTAGAGACCGCTTATGGCTTGTGTACCAAAATGGTTTTGGTTCATTGCCAATGTCGCATGAACCAATTGGGTCGCACACAAAGGATGGCTTTGTGCAATTTCAATTTGTCTAGAGTAATGAATTTTATGTGATAAAACTCATAACAAAAACCCTGCATATGTGTAATTTGCTTAAGCTGCCTAAACACAATAGTTGTATTGCGAATAAGATATTTGCACCTATAAATAGAAGGTGAAACCCTATAAAAAATAAGATATTTGTTTTTGCAAATTTAGAGTTCTCTAGGTTTTGAGAGAGAAAGAAAAATGTTTTCTATCTCTCTTGGGGCTTGCACTCCAAATTGTTGTCATTATTCATATGTACATTTGTAACAGAGGACGCGCACTTGAACCTCTTGGAATTCAAACAAATGAAGAAGGAAATCACAGAATAAGGTATGGGTTACTTTTGTAGATCTAGTTTAATGGAACTTATTTTCGATCCTTTTGGGGTTTTTTAAAATTCTTTTTGAATTTTTTTATTACGTATGAACCCAAAAACCAAAGACCACACGATGCAAAATACTCCGGAGAACTTAAAGATCAGCTTATCAACTCACTATCTCAAAATAAATGCTTTGACGTGGTGGAGAACTGTACTTGAGACACGACCAGCGTAAAAGACTTGGTCCAAGTTTCTTGAGGCATTTAAGCGAGTATTTACTGAGACATGGTAATAGATAAGAAACTTGAGTTTGATTATCTTGGGCAAGAAAGTATGTCAGTAATTGAATATGCATAGAAGTTTAATTACTTGTTGATTGTAACTGTGCAGACATACCTGCCAGAGGTCAGTAATATTCTTAAATTTAAAGTGTGTTTGTGAGAAAGTATTTCTACTGTATTATCAATGATGAGGCCAAGGACATTCACCGAAGCTTATGAAGGCAGCTAAGGGTTTTGAAATGGCTAAATCTTTTCACAGTGATAAAGAAAAAGGATGGATAGGTACTGTGGAAATTAGTCATGGTTTTGATAATGGTCGGAATGGTTAAGTAGGAAGAACGAAAAGAAGTAAAGTAAAGGTAAGAGTAGGGATTTAGTTTTAATATCATCAACCCTAAGTCCTACGCAAGCTACTACTTTTCCTCTACTTGCTTCGAGGTTTGCTGATAGATCTTCTCTACTTTAGCTACGACTTTTACCCAGCAAATACATTCGTAATCTCAGTCGTAATCTCAGTTGCGATATTAGATAGTTACATTGACCATTCATCGTACACAAATGACGTCTCACTCACAGTTATAGGGCCAGGGTTGCAGAGATAGAGGTCAAGTGAGTCAGGGTTATGGACCGAGGCTGTCACGGCCCAATAATTAATGCACGTTTAATTCGTTAATTAGGACACAATGACCCGTGACGTGGGACCCGCAGTGCGATACGTGTCATTACCGAGGCAAGGCGGCCGAGGTACATGTTATATTTGTTGTGTTGTTTGCCTAGTGTCTTGTATATGTGTAGACTACTAAGTCATTTACGGGTATGCAGATACCGAGACTAGCGGGGACGCGCCTCGAATCGCGTGCCGACGTGGGCCCAAGGTAGCAGCTCGTGGGGTAAGTTTAGTGAATTGCATTTGAAAAAAAAAAATCAAAAATCATAAGGGGATGTGGACCCTAAGAGGCCACATCACCTACTATATACACCACATATCTATATATACATGATGGGTCATTTTGATCTTCAATATATATATATATATAACAGAGAGACAAAAAGACAAAAAAAAAAAACCAAACAATAACAACGAGAGAAAAACGGTGAACGAGAGAAGCGAGGAAGAAGAGATTGGCGGTGAGAGAGAGAGATCGGGAGAGAAGAAAGAGAGACCGAGAGACACAGAGAGCTCGAGGAAGGCGAGTGATTTGTTGTTCTTGTTGATTTTCGTTGTTGTTCGGTCGTTGTTGTTTCGGTGGTGGTGGCCATGGAGGATCGACCTCCATGGCCGACCGAAAGCGTGAGGAAGAAAGATGGCGGGGGTCTCCTATGCCATCAACTTCGATAGTTTGGGGATGGACGCCAAAGTCCCAACGCCTCGAAGAAAAAAAAAAAAAAAAAAAAAAAAACGAGAGCACGAATGCTCTGGTGAGGAAGAAGAAGAAGAGTCGGGTCGGGTCGGACCGACCCACGACCCATGAAGAAACCGGGTCGAGCAGGCCGGATCGGGTTGGACCGGGTCGGGTTGACCCGGATCCACCCTAATATATATATATATATATATATATATATATATATATATATATATATATATATATATATTTAATTATTTAATTAATTTAAACAGTTTTTAATACATAATAAATCCTTGAAAATAGATAAAAATTATAGAAAATTCGGGAAAATTCCAGAAAAATGGAAAAAAAATATATTTTTGACCCAAATCAATAAAACGTCCATATTTCTATAAAAAGTGAAAATTTCGGGAGTCGGTCGAGGCGTTATACTGGGGTTTTACCTCGAAAAACATAAAAATCGAGAAATTGGTATTTCGATCGATTTCGACCAACTTATAACTTGTGAATAAGTAATAATAACACTAAATTGATAAATTTTCAAATGTTAGGACAGTAGAGGAGCTATTACGGGGTTTGGGTGCGTACATCGACGCGACGGAAGCCGGATAGCTTAGGAATTGTTGTGTGTATGTAAGTAAACTGGTTTGAGACATTTATTTACATTTCATTCCATTTATTTATTTATTTTCAGTTATTCGAACTGAATTACCTTTGAAATCCATATGCTATGACTTGTTCAGTTGCTCATTTTATGCTGTTCATAGCATACTCTATTTTGTATATCATTGATTCTAATTCCTATACTTCGTCATATCGATTGTCGTGTGTGAGTCAGTGATATAGCATGCTATTAGGATAGTTTGTGTACTTTGACTCGAATCCTTTGTGCAGTGATATGCTATTACATCTCTTGGATTCCAATACTGCGTCGTTTTTGAATATGAAAGTGGTTCTTGTGGTTAGGGTCATTTGATGATAGAAATTCCGCTTTCATACGAGGGTCACTAGACTTGTCGGGATGTTAGGAAATTTCTCCACTACCTTGCATGACACACGAGGTAACGTGCCTCGAACGGGGTAATCGGACCTCGGGGTTTGTTGGCGCAAGAATAACTTGGTTGAACATGACGAGTTTTAAAACTCGGGTATGTTAGCAAGTATACATTCCGGTGACATCGATTTCACTTGGAATAGAAAAGGCGTATCGTACGTACGACCTTTTGACATTAGAGCTCAATTTATGATGAAATGCTATGTAGCAGAGCTCAGATCGTAGTGGACAGGCTGATGTGATGAAGATCGCGGCCACCGACCCTAATCCATTACTACTTAACCTGAAGTCAGTTTCATATGTGATTAACTCAAGTATCTCTTTGCATTATATTCCTTTCAGCATAAGTTTCTATTTAAATTATGCAATTTGATACTTGTTGCTTATTCGGGAATGTGGATCGATGTCTCTCAGTATTACTTAAATATATTCATGCACTCACCGTCTAGTTTGTGACGGTGGTGCAGATCAATCGAGTAGCAGACCAGGCAAAGAGAAGATTGGTGACTACCTCTGAGCCGGCGGAGGACTGCTACGACCTACTTTTGTACGTTTTGTATGCTTTCGTATTACATTTCTATGTACATGCTTTTACTTTTGGGTTGAGTGATAGGAACACCTGACTATAGACACATGTTATATATATCACCATTTTTGTTTATATATGCATGTGATCACTACTTCCTGATTTTTCCACAATAGGTTAGGCCTTAAGATTTCATTTCCACTAGTAATTTAATAAGACTTCCGCTGAATAATTGGTTAGAAGAAAAAAAAATTAACTCTGATTTATAGACAACCATAGGTTAGTCACTAGAACAATTAAGTTAACTGTAGGTGATATCATAAATGGTAGGCATTTAGGTATTTAAATAAGGCTGACTAGTTCCTGGTTAGGTCCTATAGGGGCGATTAGGGCTTAATTAGGGATTAGGCCGGGCGGTGCCCTTATTTGTAATTGGGGCAGTCACAGTTGGTATCAGAGCCAAGGTTTCTACAGCTTGACATACTTATATAGTCTCAGGTTATATGAGACCAATACAATTAGTATTAACGTCATGAATTTGAGAAACATGACTTTAAGATTGTAGAATATGAAGTTTCTACAATATGATACCACAGCTACAATATGTAATATGTAGTGAACGGCCTACATTGTTCAGCTAGAAACAACTAAAAGATATAAAAAAAATCGTAGAAGTTAGAAAACTTTAGTTAGATGTGGAAAACCAGATGATCCTCGCTTAGAAACTATTAGTTGGGAAGTGAGTGAAGTGAGTTGGGGATTTGATATATTTATTATATACATGTTAATTTTGTTATGTGTATATATGCGTTATCCACGTAGTAGCTGATTCGCGTTCGTTCTCCATTCGCAGTCGGAGATGGCGGATTCACGTGATAGAGATGATGCCGGTGCGAGTGGTAGCCAGCCTTCGATACCATCAGCAGAGGATTTTCATAGGCTTTCGGATCGAGTAGCTGCTCAGGGTCAGCAACTGGCGGATTTCATTGCACTGGTGACTTCTCACCTTGCCCTACCAAAGACCTCCAGGCTCGGACAGCGGTTCTTACGACTACCGTGCCGATCGTAGTACCGACGTACACTGCGACACCGATGATAGCAACTCCAAAGACGGAGACAGTGCGATACCATTTTCCACACCCCCGTCACCGGTTCGACAATGCGGTAGTTCGATTGGTGAAAGATTTCATCGATTGAAACTTTGTTTATTTTGACGGTCGAGAGGAGTTTAAGAAGATTGAGAAGTGGGTCTTGTCGCAGGAGAAGTTACATAGAGTCTTGCAGATTGATGACAGACTTAGAGCGAGAGATTTCGTCGTATACCTTGCAGCGAGATGCCGATGTGTGGTGGCGTGCGACGATAGCTGCTGAGGGAGAGTTTGAGTCTTGGGATGCGTTCAAGACTAAGTTCTATCAGCAATACTTCCCACCCGCGGTGATGAAGCGGTTGAGGAAGGAGTTCATGAACATAAGACAGGGAGCCGACGAGACAGTTATGAAATACCGAGACAGATACGGCTATTTGAAGCAGTTTGCCGGAGATCTTGTGAAGGAGGATGCCGATGAGGTATATTATTTTGGCGATGGACTGAGGCCGGATATTGGTTTCTACTTGGCCAGTTCGGGTGCCAAGACATTGGGAGAAATTTTCGAGCGGGCATTGGCTCACGAGACTTATTATATGAGCCGCGTGGGTCGACGGACACCATTAGTACTGCGATGACACGATCGGATGGCGAGTATGAGCGGAGGAGACGAAAGGCAAAGGACCGAGGAGATGGGATAGGGGTGTTCGAGGGGCGATTGTGCCTTATGTAGCACCTCCTATACCTTTGCACTATTGTGGGTCGACCTCTGTACCACCACCGATCGGACCCGCATTACCGGCTCTCTACTACGTCTACTTTACCCGCTTTACCGCCACCACCTCGCGTCGCAAAGATGGTGGTAGAGGCAGAGGTAGAGGTAGAGGACGAGGACGAGATAGTTCCAGACCAGGGCAGAGACAAGCAGCTCCACAGGCTCAGGATCGGACACACGTTCAGTCGAGAGCAGTCACTTGCTATTTATGTGGTCAGGAGGGACACATCAGTCGAGATTGTCCACAGCCAGCGACAGTGATTCCACCACAGCGTCGAGAGGTCGTCCATACAATTGCACAGCCTGATACAGACGCTACGCGGAAACTTATCGAGGGTATGGTTTCTATTTGCGGTTATCGAGCTTATGTTTTATTTGATTCGGGTTCTACAATTTCTTTCATTTCTGGTCACATAGTCAGCATGTTAGGGTTGAAACCAATTAGTGACGAAGTCCATTTGATTTTGAGTACGGCAGCTGGAGATAGAGTGTACCCTAATTCTCTGGTGGAGAGATGTCCAGTAGAGATCGACAGGGTCGAGTTACCTGCAGATTTCAGGGTGCTAGAATTTTTGGAATTCGATGCGTTGCTAGGGATGGATTGGCTAGCATCATATCATGCTCATATCGACTTGTTTTGCGAAAACAGTGAGATTTGAGATTCCAGGGCGTCCAGTGTTCGTGTATAGTGGTAGTACACCGAGAGCCGTGAGCACTCGAGGTCGGCTTGCGACTAGTGGGGAGATGGAGACTTTGGTATCTCAGTATATACTTTGTTGCGAGAGAGTCATGAACCGAAACTTGCAGAGATTTCGGTTGTGTGCGAGTTTCCCGACGTGTTTTCGGAAGACTTACCTGGATTACCACCACCGAGGGAGATTGATTTCATTATTGAGTTGGTGTCAGGGACAAAATCGATATCTATACCACCATATCGCATGGCTCCGCGAGAGTTGGAAGAATTAAGGAAACAGTTGCAAGAATTGAGCGAGAAGGGATTCATCACACCTTCCATATCACCGTGGGGAGCGCCGGTCTTGTTTGTGAAGAAGAAGGATGGTACCTTGAGACTGTGTATTGATTACAGACAGTTGAATAAGGTCACAGTCAAGAACAAATATCCATTACCGCGTATTGACGACTTATTCGATCAGCTGAGAGGAGCGCAGTTTTTCTCCAAAATAGATCTACGATCAGGGTATCATCAACTGAGGATCAGGGAGGATGATAGATACATAACAGCGTTTAGTACGAGGTATGGACACTATCAGTTCACAGTCATGCCGTTTGGTTTGACTAATGCTCTTGCCATGTTTATGGATTTGATGCATCGAGTGATGAGACCATATCTTGACCGCTTTGTGATCGTATTTATTGATGATATATTGGTGTACTCGAAGACTCGAGAAGATCACGAGCAGCACCTCAGGGAGACGTTGCAGACTTTGAGGGAGCAAAGATTATATGCCAAATTCAGTAAGTGTGAATTTTGGTTGTCCGAGGTTAAATTTTTGGGTCATGTAGTTGGAGCGGCAGGTATTGCTGTAGATCCAGCAAAGATTCAGGTGATTTTGGATTGGCCGTAGCAGACGTCGATAACGGAGATTCGTAGTTTTCGGGGTTAGCGAGGCTATTACCGAAGGTTCGTGAAGGATTTTTCGAAGATCGCTTCACCAATGACCAAGTTGACCCAAAAAGACGTGAAGTTTCATTGGTTGGATGAATGCGAAGAGTCATTTGCCAAATTGAAGAACTTGTTGACTACCGCACCAGTGTTGATAATGCCAGAGGCTGGAAAGGGTTTCATGGTGTACACAGATGCTTCTCGTATGGGGTTAGGTTGTGTGTTGATGCAAGAGAAAGGCACGGTGGCCTATGCATCAAGACAATTGGAAATACATGAGAAGAACTACCCAACTCATGACTTAGAGTTGGCGGCGGTAGTGTTTGCTCTGAAGATATGGAGACATCATCTCGTATGGAGAGAAGTTCACACTCTATCTTGACCATAAGAGTTTGAAATATCTCTTCACACGAAAGAAAGAGAATATGAGACAGCGCGAGATGGTTAGAGTTTTGAAAGACTATGACTTTTCTCGGAATATCATCCAGGGAAAAGCAAATGTCGTTGCTTGATGCGCGAGTAGAATTCGACAAGAAATGCTTTGAGACTATTCGATGTCATATGACGCACGAGTATGGTTTACTCGAGGCGGCGGCGAGGCTGAGTCAGTCAGATGTTGCTAATGACACGGAGGTACGGATTTGTGCTCAAGTGAGACTTCAGACAGTGTCGACTCAGAGAGTGTCAGAGGATCGAAAGGCGACATCTTGTATCCAAGATTCGACGAGTTAGCGCGAGTTTCGAATGTCTTGACCAGGGCGAGACAACGAGATCGGTGTCTCGATTTCGAGGCGCGATTGTGGATACCAAGACGATGCGCGAGAGCGAGAGATGAGATTCTTCAGGATTCACATCGTTCCCGATTCACTGTTCATCCAGGAAGGACCAAAATGTATCATGATATGAAAAGACATTTTTGGTGGCCTAGGATGAAAGCGGACATATAAGAGTATATCAAGAACTGTGGGATCTGCCAGCAGGTGAAGGCAGAGCATCGTAGACCTAGAGGATTACTAAAGCCACTTCCCATTCCACAATGGAAGTGGGAAGACATATCTATGGATTTCGTTCGAGGACTGTCGAGGACGATTCATAGACATGATTCCATCTGGGTGATTGTGGACAGATTGACGAAATCTGCCCATTTCATACCAGTTGCAACTCATTACACATTTGACCAGCTGAGTGTATTGTTCGAGAGAGAGATTATCAGGCTGCATGGAGTACCTTTGACTATTACATCAGACAGAGATGTTATGTATACATCCAGGATGTGGCGGAGTATGCAGGAGCAATATGGTACACGTTTACGATTCAAAGACGACTTTTCACCCTCAGACTGATGGACAGACTGAGAGATTGATTCAAACTCTCGAAGATATGCTCAGGGCGTGTGTACTTGAGTTTGGCGGATCGTGGGAAGAGTATTTACCTTTGTGTGAATTTGCATACAACAACAGTTATCAGGCGAGTATTGAAATGGCGCCATTTGAGGCGTTATATGGCAGACCATGTCGCTCACCATCTTGTTGGGCTGAGCCAGAAGACCGAAATTTGTTAGGGCCTGAAATTGTTGTCGATCACACAGAAAAGGTAAGGCAGATTCGCCAGAAGCTTAAGGGAGCCCAGGAGAGGCAAAAGAAGTATGCAGACATGTATCGCAGCGATCTCACGTACGATGAGGGAGCTTTAGTATATCTAAAGGTTTCTCCTCGTAAGGGTCATCATCGATTTGGTTTGAAAGGCAAATTAGCACCGAGATTCATCGGACCTTTCAAAATCAAGAAACGAGTTGGAAAGGTTGCTTATGAGTTAGAGTTGCCTCCACAAATGTCGGGTATTCATCCGGTGTTTCATATTTCGATGCTTCGACTAGCTAAGTCAAAGCCAGGCGAGAGACCGACAGTGGATTTGAGTCAGATTGATTTGAGTGAAGATATCTCATATGAAGAGCAACCCGTTCAAATTCTTGACCGAAAGGTACAACAGTTGAGAAACAAGTCTATCCCGAAGGTATTAGTGAAGTGGCAGTTTCATGGAGATTCGGAACTCACTTGGGAACGGGAAGACTATATGCGCGACAGATTTCCGTACCTTTTCGAGTCAGGTATATTTTAAAATTCGTTTAGTTTAAGTTCGAGGACGAACTTCCTATTAGTTGGGAAGTATTGTCACGGCCCAATAATTAATGCACGTTTAATTCGTTAATTAGGACACAATGACCGTGACGTGGGACCCGCAGGTGCGATACGTGTCATTACCGAGGCACGGTGGCCGAGGTACGTGTGTTATATTTGTTGTGTTGTTTGCCTAGTGTCTTGTATATGTGTAGACTACTAAGTCATTTACGGGTATGCAGATACCGAGACGAGCGGGGACGCGCCTCGAATCGCGTGCCGACGTGGGCCCGAGGTAGCAGCTCGTGGGGTAAGTTTAGTGAATTGCATTTGAAAAAAAAAAAAATCAAAAATCATAAGGGGATGTGGACCCTAAGAGGCCACATCACCTACTATATACACCACATATCTATATATACATGATGGGTCATTTTGATCTTCAATATATATATATATATAACAGAGAGACAAAAAGACAAAAAAAAAAACCAAACAATAACAACAGAGAAAAACAGTGAACGAGAGAAACCGAGGAAGAAGAGATTGGCGGTGAGAGAGAGAGATCGGGAGAGAAGAAAGAGAGACCGAGAGACACAGAGAGCTCGAGGAAGGCGAGTGATTTGTTGTTCTTGTTGATTTTCGTTGTTGTTCGGTCGTTGTTGTTTCGGTGGTGGTGGCCATGGAGGATCGACCTCCATGGCCGACCGAAAGCGTGAGGAAGAAGATGGCGGGGGTCTCCTATGCCATCAACTTCGATAGTTTGGGGATGGACGCCAAAGTCCCAACGCCTCGAAGAAAAAAAAAAAAAAAAAAGAAACCGGTGCACGAATGCTCGGTGAGGAAGAAGAAGAGTCGGGTCGGGTCGACCGGTCGAGGCCAGATCGGGATTGGACCGGGTCGGGTTGACCCGGATCCACCCTAATATATATAATATATATATATATTTAATTATTTAATTAATTTAAACAGTTTTTAATACATAATAAATTCCTGAAAATAGATAAAAATTATAGAAAATTCGGAAAATTCCAGAAAAATGGGAAAAAATATATTTTTGACCCAAATCAATAAAACGTCCATATTTCTATAAAAAGTGAAAATTTCGGGAGTCGGTCGAGGCGTTATACTGGGGTTTTACCTCGAAAAACACAAAAATTGAGAAATTGGTATTTCGATCGATTTCGACCAACTTATAACTTGTGAATAAGTAATAATAACACTAAATTGATAAATTTTCAAATGTTAGGACAGTAGAGGAGCTATTACGGGGTTTGGGTGCGTACATCGACGCGACGGAAGCCGGATAGCTTAGGAATTGTTGTGTGTATGTAAGTAAACTGGTTTGAGACATTTATTTACATTTCATTCCATTTATTTATTTATTTTCAGTTATTCGAACTGAATTACCTTTGAAATCCATATGCTATGACTTGTTCGATTGCTCATTTTATGTCTTTGTTCATAGCATACTCTATTTTGTATATCATTGATTCTAATTCCTATACTTCGTCATATCGATTGTCGTGTGTGAGTCAGTGATATAGCATGCTATTAGGATAGTTTGTGTACTTTGACTCGAATCCTTTGTGCAGTGATATGCTATTACATCTCTTGGATTCCAATACTGGGTCGTTTTTGAATATGAAAGTGGTTCTTGTGGTTAGGGTCATTTGATGATAGAAATTCCGCTTTCATACGAGGGTCACTAGACTTGTCGGGATGTTAGGAAATTTCTCCACTACCTTGCATGACACACGAGGTAACGTGCCTCGAACGGGGTAATCGGACCTCGGGGTTTGTTGGCGCAAGAATAACTTGGTTGAACATGACGAGTTTTAAAACTCGGGTATGTTAGCAAGTATACATTCCGGTGACATCGATTTCACTTGGAATAGAAAAGGCGTATCGTACGTACGACCTTTTGACATTAGAGCTCAATTTATGATGAAATGCTATGTAGCAGAGCTCAGATCGTAGTGGACAGGCTGATGTGATGAAGATCGCGGCCGACCGACCCTAATCCATTACTACTTAACCTGAAGTCAGTTTCATATGTGATTAACTCAAGTATCTCTTTGCATTATATTCCTTTCAGCATAAGTTTCTATTTAAATTATGCAATTTGATACTTGTTGCTTATTCGGGAATGTGGATCGATGTCTCTCAGTATTACTTAAATATCTTCATGCACTCACCGTCTAGTTTGTGACGGTGGTGCAGATCAATCGAGTAGCAGACCAGGCAAAGAGAAGATTGGTGACTACCTCGAGCCTAATGGAGGAATGCTACGACCTACTTTTTGTACGTTTTGTATGCTTTTGTATTACATTTCTATGTACATGCTTTTACTTTTGGGTTGAGTGATAGGAACACCTGACTATAGACACATGTTATATATATCACCGTTTTTGTTTATATATGCATGTGATCACTACTTCCTGATTTTTCCACAATAAGTTAGGCCTTAAGATTTCATTTCCACTAGTAATTTAATAAGACTTCATTTGAATAATTGGTTAGAAGAAAAAAAAATTAACTCTGATTTATAGACAACCATAGGTTAGTCACTAGAACAATTAAGTTAACTGTAGGTGGTATCATAAATGGTAGGCATTTAGGTATTTAAATAAGGCTGACTAGTTCCTGGTTAGGTCCTATAGGGGCGATTAGGGCTTAATTAGGGATTAGGCCGGGCGGTGCCCTTATTTGTAATTGGGGCCGTCACAGAGGCCTACCAATTCAAAGGATTTGTCATTGGGCACTAGAGCGATTGGACTATGTTTTGAGTGTCAGTTGATGTATCATATTAAGAAGGATTGTGCAAAGTTGAATCGGGGACATACTTCTTCATCCTTAGTTTAGCCTAGACCTTATGCTAGAGAACGTTTTCAGGTCATTACTGAGCCAGATGTGGACGCTAATAGAAATCTAATAGAAGGTATTATTTATGTTTGCAGTCATCCTATGATAGTCTTAATTGATTCTGGTTTTACTATTTCATTTATTTCTAGCCGAATGGTTGATGAGTTGCATTTGACTCCGATGAGAGTCAACATACATTTAGTTCTTAATACTAGCGCTAGGGACTAGGTATATCCGCATTTTATAAGTGAGAGGTGTATAGTAGAGATTGTTAGATATGAAATGGTTGCAGATCATCGTGTTTTAAAGTTCCTAGAGTTTGATGCAATCTTAGGAATGGATGGGCTTGCTGCATATCATGTACACCTAGATTGTTTCCATAAGACGATAGATTTCTACATTTATGGTAGTCCAATGTTTACCTATACGAGGGCTATGACTGATTTGCCAGCGACTAGAGGTAGGATTGCCACTAGTCAAGAAATGGAAATTCTTGCTGGAATGGTTAATATAAAGGCAAAAGATTAGCTGAAGTTGTTAGATATTCCTGTGACGTGTGAATTTGAAGATGTTTTCCCTGACGATTTATTTGGTTTACCACCACTATAAAAGATTGATTTTATTATAATTTTGTTCCTAGAGCTAAAGCCATTCCATTCCGCAGCATAGTATGGCTAGGCTTAAGCTTGTGGAGCTGAATAATCAATTAGAATAACCTATTAATAAAAAAGACTTACTAGCATGAATCCTTAAGGTGCATCATATCTTTTTGTGAAGAATAAGGGCATGAGCCAAAAAATATTAGACAGTTGAACCGCATGACAATCAGAAATAAGTATCCTCGGTCGCGTATTGATGACTTGTTTGATCAGCAGACTAGAGTTAAGTTCTTTTCAAAGATTGATCTTTTATCTAGATATCTTGAGTTGAGGGTTAGGGCATAGGATGTGGATAAGAATGCTTTCATTATAAGATATGGTCACTACAAGTTTACTATAATGTCGTTTAGGTTAATTTATTCACCAGCTATGTTTGTGGATTTGATGTAGTGAATACTAAAGCCATATATAGACCACTTCATGATTTTCTTTATTGATGATATTATGATATATTCTAAAACTTGTGAGGAGCATGAAAAACATCTCAGAGTTATTCATTGAAATCTGAGAAGTCATCGACCATATGCCAAGTTCAAAATGTGAATTTTAGATTTTAAAAGTTAAGTTTTTAGGACATGTAGTTGGAGCCGATGGAATTACAGTATATCCTACAAAGATTGAGGCAATTATATTGGCCAGAATCGACCACTTTGGTCGAAATTAGGAGTTTTCTCGGTTTAGCTAGTTATTATCATAGATTTGAGCAAGATTTCTCCAAAATAGCTTCACCAATCATAAGTTTGACCTAAAATATGTAGAGCTTGTCTGGTCAAAGGCTAGTGAGAAAGTTTTTGCTGAGCATAAGAGATGATTAACTACAAATCTAGTATTTGTGTTGCCTAATCTTGATAAAGAGTTTGTAGTTTATGTTGATGCATCTCTAGTTGGTTTAGGTTGTGTGTTGATGCAGGATAACAGAGTTATAGCTTATACTTCTTGTCGATTGATAACTTACGTGATGAATTATCCTGTTCACAATCTTGAGCTAGCGACAATCGTATTTGCTTTAAAGCTATGGAGACCTTATCTATATGGGAAAATTTTACTTTGTTTTATGATCACAAGAGTCTCTAGTACCTATTCTCACAGAAGGAATTAAATATGAGATGGAGGCTATGGTTCGAGCATTTGAAAGATTTTGATTTTAGTCTTGAATACCATTATGGGAAAGCTAATGTTGTAGTTGATGCACTGAGTAGGAAATGGGAAGAGGCATTGAAGGTGGAGTATGAGTTACTCAAGGAAGTCGCTTTTAGGTCTTTGTCGGAGCTTCTAGAATCTCGTGATTTTCTAGTTGTTGCTTAGCTCAAGGTTCTGACTGTCTACATTCAAACAATCATTGAGATCCAATTCAATGATGTTGATGGTGAAAATTTTTGGGAATTGGTGAGGAGCAATGATAACTCCAAATGGACATAATCTTATGATCAGAGTCTGAGATTCAAGGGTTGGTTGTGGATTCCATTGGTGGCCGAGATCCGAGATGAGATACTCCAGGAGTCCCACAAGTCCAAGTATTGTATTCATCCTGGCAGGACTAAGATGTACCATAACATGTGACATTTGTGTTGGTGGCTAGCGAAGAAGTTAGATGTTGCTTATTATGTTAGACGTTGT
The DNA here is from genome assembly GCA_039657365.1 of Stephania yunnanensis. Lineage (NCBI taxonomy): Eukaryota > Viridiplantae > Streptophyta > Magnoliopsida > Ranunculales > Menispermaceae > Stephania > Stephania yunnanensis. The sequence goes on along the minus strand of CM077586.1, from coordinate 42,681,510 downwards.
GAGATTTGTCAGCTGGTCAAGGATGAAAGGCGGAGACCAGGAGGAGCATTGCTGCCACTGCCCATTCCAAAGTGGGTGTGGGAGCACATTGGTATGGATTTCGTGACTCATAAACTTAGATGTCAGAGGAAACATGATAATATCTGGGTTATCATTAATAGGTTGGCAAAATCTACGCATTTTCTCCTAGTAGCTCTTAATTATGGATTTCTGGAGTTGAGTGTTATATATGAGCATGAGATTCTTTGTTTGCATGGAGTACCACTTTCCACTACCTCTGATGAAAGTACTCAGTTTACCTCTAGGTTATGGAAGAGTATGCAGGATCACTTTGGTACTCAATTGTCATTCAGTTTCACGTTTCATCTGCAGACTAATGGTCAATCGAAGCGGTTTATTCAGATATTAAAGGATATGTTGAGATCCTATGTTCTTGAATATGGAGGCTTTCTAAGCATTATATGGTTGATCGTGCAAAGCACCGTCGTGTTAGGCTAAACTATACATTTTAGTTGAGTTAAGGCCACAGTTTGTATGAGATCATATGAAAGCAGTTGGGCAGATTTGTTAGAGGCTAAAAGCTACTTAAGTCATGCATGAGAATTATTATGATCTTTACCACCGATTTGTTGAATACAACATTTGTTATTGGGTCTATCTGAAGGTGTCACCTCAGAAAAGATTGTACATGTTTTGATTAAAAGGAAAAACCTATGACGCACACCGAATGCGTTAATAAAATAAAGTTCATAAACCTACTATTTTATAGAATAGTGGCAAATGATCGATCCCACAGAGATTGATAGTCTTTTATGGTTAAAAAACAAAAGGAAATCGAGGGGTTTTATGGAAAAGTAATTTAATTAACCAAACTAAATAAAATAAATAAATAAAGTAATGAAACTAATTTTGAAAACAATTAATGAACACCTAAGTAAAACCTAGGTCTACAGTTCTATAAATCAGGATCAAGATTCAATGACACATCATGGTCTTCAATCCTTCCTAAAAAGTTATTAATTTAAGTTATCCTAGATTAGCTATAGAAAATCGACATCCTCCCAAAATTCCTCATTACCACCCTAATCTCGATAGCCAAGACATCCGCTACTAACTACTTTCCTAATTAACGCATAACCCTAGACATCCGCCAATCGGGTTTAAAACACTAACCGCAATAATAAGGATCCGTGGGAATACTAATCCTAGATAATCGAATCACGTCCACTTCCGATTTAACCTAAATTTAATTGTTGCACAGTCAAGAACCGAAAGGGTCTTACGACAAATAAGTGAGTGTTCGTCACTTTATTGGTCTAGAAGTACGATTACACGAATACTATTAGTTCAAATAACTATAGGTTGTTCCCCTAAAAACATGCACTGGCCAGATACATACCGTAGATCTAAACCATATTCATTAAAATCAACAACAATGAAATAGTAGAAATTAAATCAAATTAAATAATAAAAATCATATATCTCACAAGTTATGCCATAAATCAATGATCCTGACTTGTTTCCCCCCTGACCTAGGCAACGATTGGTTTAGCCGAACATGTTCGTAGAGTTCGAGGGACTATGACGTCTCAAAAAAATATAAAAGTCGATGATATTCAATAATACACTAAGTTCCTAATATAATAAACTACTCAAAATCAGTCCCTGGAATTGAGAGAAAACCAAATTAGTGGTATCTATATTGACACGTGCGCCGAGGAGCATCTATTACTATTTTTCGACAAAAAAAATGCATTTTGTACACATGTCCACGCTTGATTGGTCCGCCTACTGTTAGTCGGTGACGTAGCGTATTCGGATTAGCTAAAGAGGTTGTTGTAAAGTGCTTAAAAGTCGGAGCTACTGCCACGTGTGGCGCTGGAGATGGTGAGAAAGCACGCACGATTTGTGCGAAAATCTGGGAGAGCACATGGGTACGAATCCCGAGGAGCATACAAAGTAGCTGAGGCGAGGAGAGAAATGGTTGTGCTTGATGACGTACTGACGCCACGTGGTTGCGTCTGATTGGTGGAGAGTTGGTGTATGATGTTATGGACGAACCGAGAGGCGACACGTGGCGCTGAAGAGAAGAAAACACATGATTTTGTGCGTTTTTATGGGTAACTATGATGCACGCATCTCGAGGTAATATAACATCAGCTGTTTCCAAGTGACTTAACTGTGTCACTCCCCTGCATTATTTGGTCTGTTGTCTCTTATTCTACCCTCTGCGCAACACATAACTCAAGGCAAATCTTCCAATACCAGATCATTGTGTGAATACTCCATTTTTAGTATTTTTTCCACCCTGGATTCAAGCGCGCACTTCGTTTGACCCGAAAACGACCAATAACTATAATTAAATCTATGTTTTAGAGACTTTCAACATTAAATATACTAAAATAAAAATCTTAAATTATATAAATACCGCCTTATCAAATACCCCTAAACTTAATACTTTGCACGTCCGGAGCAAAGGTGTAGATGACAATACAAACTAAACCGGACTATTAATATAAATATGCAATGACCTAATTAATCCTATACCCGACTCAAAATTCATGGAGTTTCTCTGGTTCATATAGCCACCAAATTAACAAGCAATTCAAGAAATTTCAGAGTTATGATATGTCAAGACTCACAACCCAAACACGATTAAGATTACACTTTAAAGACATAGATTCAGTCAAATTAAAGGCAATCAACTACTCCGAGTTTTCTTGGTCTATACATTCAAACATGCATGTTTAAAATCTCACTTAATCTAATGAAAACACTCAACCTAAATCTTTTATTTGAAAAGTTTTCACAAATTTCACCTTTATTTTTTTATTCTCTATTTTTTCATTTTTTTGAACAAATACGGTCCTTGCTCCATTTCCTATGGACCGATCTTCTCATTTTTTTTTCAACCACAAGTTTCCCTGCTCTATTTCTTATGAAAATCTACGAGACTCTTTATATTAAGAAAACTCTTGTTAGCCCATCATACTTCCAATATGATCAAGCAATTCCCCTAATGTGGCTTAAAATAATGTCACTTGCACAATTTTGATTGTCTGCTCATTTTCATTATCAAGCATAAAGCTTAACCATCAACTAAGTCCATAATCATGAAATTATAAAAATGTTGGGCCACAGAATCGATTGGGTGTTTCTCCAAATTCTCCCTAAGTTTCAAGTCAAAAAGGCAACTATAATGTACCCATCCATAACCAAAGGCATGAAACAAAGTTCCGGTGACTCTAAACAATAAAAAAAATAAAAAAACTATACTAAATACATGCATGAAAATGTATCAACTAATAATGAAATGAGAAAGAAATATGAAAGGACAAGAAATGAAAGAAATGGAAAAATGATATAAAACGCCACCATTACCATCCGACAATCGCATATAACTGCATAAAAAATTAAACGATATCACTTGCGGTCTTTTGCAAAGAATCCATCCAACTCAATCCACAAATCCTAAAGTACCCTAAACTTATTCCGAACCTTGTCCTCAAGGTTTAAACAAGTCAAGGAATTCCATCCAACTAAAATAAAAAGAATAATAGTGAAGAAGAACATGGATAAAGAACAAGAAGATGATACAAATGCATGCATAAATGAAAGTCTCTAAAAAATATGGAACGCACGAAATTTCTCATGTCTAGGTAACTAAGGAAACTATGAAAGAACATTCATAACAAGAGTTTAAACTAGTAAATATATGAGTTAACTCAAATGACTCATACCAAATCTTGCAAGCCCGAAGACTTTCAACTGAAGGTGAAATCAATAAGATAATGAAATGAAGTTTAGGGTTTTGGATCTACTGAAAGACCCGCCACTAATACGGCGACTAATGTTGGATGTGTCCCAACCAAGTCTCAAAACTCCTAAAATCTCGATGATATGTTAATTCCAAAAAGTATGCAAATTATTCTAAAAAATATAATCCATAGTAAAACCTACAAAACTCAGGGGTGCTCAAATCCTCCAGTGCTAATCAATCATAACATACCACCTGTAGAAATCTAAGAGACCAAGTTAGAGTTTTATTAAACATAAAAAACTAAAACTAAACTAAAACATAAATAAATGCAAGAAAAAAAATATGAAGCTGGGCTGCCTCCCAACGATCCGCCTTTCTTTTATGTCTTTGGTTAGACATGGCATGATTGATCACGTAATGCCCCTCCTTTAGAGATATCAACAACGAATGACGCATCTACATATTCGGGCAATAAAGCATGCACACCCACTTTCATATTTGGGAGCTCATTCAGGACTTCCTGCACAAAAGAATCTGTTGCATCAAGATCATCTAACACAAAGGTGTCGGCAGTGTAGAAAATCTGTGAACGCTCCTTTACTTCCACCCCCTTGTAAGGTTTACCAAATGTGCATGAGAGGGTGGGTGGTTTCACAACCACCAGAGGTTGGTCTCCTTCACTTTCTATTTGCGGCTTATTTGGCCTGTTTGAAATGACATCAATTTTCATCTTATTTTCCTCCTCATTTAGTGCAATGACGGTTTTTGGCTCGATTTGAAAGACTTCACGTCCTTCTACAGTTTCTTTCAAATAGTCCTCCATTTGTGTAACCTCATTCACCTCAAAATTTTTCAACGTATCAACACTTACATCCTCATCTGGATGAAAAATTGATTGTGTACTACATAACCTTTCCTCGTCAATCATATTTTGAAGCCTGACATGAAATTGAATAAATTGAGTTTCCAAATCCTTCAAGCTTGGAATCTCAAAATTAATTTGTCGAAGCTCTTTAGAAAGCAGTTGAAACTGTTGCTAATTATCTATCAATTGCTTCATCATATTTTCTAAAGAGGTGCATTGTTGAAAGTGTTGATTTCATTCATGCTGAGGAATCTGTCGATTTGATATGAGCCCAAAGAAGTCAGGTTGTGGCGATGCATAGCTAGAATAGTAATAATTCCCATACTTTGGATAATACATACAATCATATGAGGAATGAGAATAATCTCTATCAATTTCGCAAACCTCGACTTGTTGTACAAAAGAATGCGTGTTAGAAAATTGATATCGATTATGTGACATACCTCCCCCATTCACATTATAATAATCTGAGTCTTCGAATCGATCATAATTCTAGGGGTAGGAGGAGTCCATCGCAGGGTTGCCTTTATACATTTTAAGAGCCAGGGACTAGATAGACAAAATAAAGAAAAAAATAAAATAAAATAAAGAAAAATAATAAATAAACACCAAAGAAAGAAAAATACTAATCCCCGTCAACGGCGCCAAAAATTGATGCGCGCCGAACACGCCAATAAAATAAAGCTCCTAAACCAATTATTTTATAGAATAGTGGCAAAGGATCGATCCCATTGAGATTGATAGTCTTTCTATGGTTAAAAACAACAAAAGGAAATCGGGGTTTTTAGGAAAAATAATTTAATTAACTTAACTAAATAAATTAAGTAAATAATGTAACGAAACTAATTTTGAAAACAATTAATGGACACCAAAGTAACACCTTGGTCGACGTTTCCACAAATCAGGATCAAGATTTAATGGCACATCATGGTCTTCAATCCTTCCCAAAAAGTTATTAATTTAAGTTCTCCTATATTAGCTATAGAAAATCTATATTCGCTAGAAATTCCTCATTCCCCTAATCTCGATACCCAGGACATCCGCCACTAACTATTTCCCTAAGTAATGCATAACCCTATCATCCGCCAATCGAGTTTAATACAGTAACAGCAATAATGAGGATCTATGGAAATACTAATCTTAGATAACCAAATCGCGTCCACTTCTGATTTAACATATATTCAATTATTGCACAGTCAATAACCGAAAATATTTTACGGCAAACGCTTGAGTGTTCATCACTTTATTGATCCAAAAGTACAATTACACAAATACTATCAGTCCAAATAACTATAAGTTGTCCCTTAAAAGCATGCATTGGCCAAATACATACCCTAGATCTAAACCATATTCATTAAAATCAACCACAATGAACTACAAAAAATTAAATCAAATTAAATAATAAAAATCATAGATCTCATAAGTTATGCCATGAATCAAGAATCACAACTTGTTTTCCCTTCGACCTAGCCAAAGATTTGTTTAACCAGACATGTTCGTAGAGTTTGAGCGACTACGACATATCAAAAAAATATAAAAGTTGATGATATTCAATAATACCATAAATTTATAATATAATAAACTACTCAAAATCAGTCCAAGAAGTGAGAGAAAATCAAATCGGTGGTATCTTTATTGACACGCGCCCACGGAGCATCTATGGCTGTTTTGGCTAAAAAATGAGTTTCGTACACGTGTCCACTCCTGATTGGTCCGCCTGTTGTTAGTCGCTGACACCGTGCATTCGGATTGGCAAAAGAGGCTACTTGACGTACTTAAAAGCTAGAGCTACTGCTATGTGTTACGCTGGAGACGTTAAGAAAGCTCGCATGATTTGTGCTAAAATATGGGAGAGTGCACATGCACGAATCCCGATGATCATCCAAAGCAGCTGAGGCAAAGAGAAAAATGGTTGTGCTTGATGATGTCTGACGCCATGTGGCTACGTCTGATTGGTGGAGAGCTGGTGTATGATGCTCTAGACGAACCGAGAGGTGACACTTGGCGCTGGAAGAGAAGAAAAGGCACGATTTTGTGCGTTTTTATGGGTGACTATAATGCATGCATCTTGAGGCAATCTAATAGCAATTGTTTCATAGTGACTTGACTGTGTCACTCTTCTGCGTTATTTGGGCTGATGTCTCATATTCTACCTACTATGCAGCACGTAACTCGAGAAAAATCTTCCTGCATCTGATCACTATGTGTGAATACTTCATTTTGGATATTTTTACCCTAGATTCAACCTCGCACTCTGTTTCATCTGAAAATGACTAATAAAAATAATTAAATATATATTTTAAAGACTTTCCACATTAAATATACTAAAATAAACTACTAAAATTATAGAAATACCGACTTATCACTCTTTCCTTGGTCTATTGGTTCGTTTGAGATTGTTCAAAAAGTAGGGAAGGTTGCTTATAGGATTGCCTAATTGTTTAATCTTGCTAGAGTTCATGATGTATTCCATATTTCTATGGTTCGTTAGAAAGAACCATATTCACATCATATATCCGAGTGAAATCCGTTTGATTTGAAGAAAAATATCATATATGAATAGCAACCTATTCAGATCATAGATCAAATGATTCAAAAGCTGAGGACTAAGGAAATTCCGCTTGTACTTGTTAAATATCAGTTTCATGGAGATTTAAAATTAACCTCGGAGTGAGAGTCTTATATGAAAGATCATTTTCCATCTTTTTTTATCCAATTAACCAGTAAGTTTAAACTTCATGGACGAAATTTGTAATTAGTTGGGAAGAATTTTGAAATCCGAGAATTCCCTAGACTGGATTAGACAACTAATTAACAATTTTTGGATTTGTTTTAATTTTTAGGAGTCCGAGGTGGGACCTACGCGTGATGGATTGGAGATCGTAAGGTAAAATTTTATTTTTTGATTGTTGTGAGCCTATTATATGTATTATACTTTATTCTTCACAAATAGGGTTCAAATTGGTGTTTAAACGCATTATCAGAGTGTTTCGTAGTGCATTGATATTTTCTCCAATTTTTTGTGAAATTGGGGTATTTTTGGGGTTTAATTTGGACATAAAATAATTGATAAACATGAAATAAAATAAAAAATGGTAAATTACATGAAGGGGCAACTAGTTTACATACTTAAGGATAATAAATGAGAGGTAAAAGGTACCTTGGCTTCTGTCACGGGCCCGTTAAGTGAGGGGTTTACCCAAAGGAAATTTTTCTCGCTCAACCCAACCCGTAGTGCCTAAGGGCCACTTTAGTTCAACACTACCAATACTCCAATCGAATGAACAACAAGCAATGACACCAAGGAAATATTTTACTAAGCTCTCAATAGGAATACAACTCTGGTACTTTATGCTTCTCCAAGCTTAGAGCCCTTGGCTTTATAGACTAGTCAATCAAGTAGTTACATAACCATCTAAGACACTTGTCCTGATTACATTGATTCATAGACTAAGTAAAACCCTACTCCTTTGTAGTCAAGGCAGTTACCCAACTGCCTTGATCCCTTGTTGCCACCTGATTCCATAATCGCCTTAACTGCTTGGTCAATTAGCACATGCTCCATGTATTCGGGACTTTCTTGGTCGTGCCTTGGTCGTGCCAGTGGCCATGACCAAGGTAGTTTCCCAACCGCTTGGAACCACTTTGAATTGGTCCATCCACGCCACAAGGACGTGGTTCATGCCTCTCTAAGGGATAGGGACTACTCTATGGTGCCTGGCTTCGCCCAGGTACTTTGGGTGCCAGCCGGGGCTCGGTCGAGTCCCACCAACTAGGGGTGGCCGGACCATGGGTCCGAGGGTCTTACCTTGGCATGGTGCCCAAGGCATGCTCGAGGGTCCTCCTTGCTATTATGCCCATGCCACCCCGATGAGAGATCATACCTCCTATTATAGTAGATGTTAAGTTGTTTCCTTAGCTCTAATAGGAAACATCAAGAAATGAGACCAAACGTACTTTGACTGGGTTAACCCCCAAGTCAAGATTTGTCGACCCTTGTCGAGGAATGCCTTGCCTGTGCCAAGGCGCGACCTTATCTATGCCATGGCGTGGCCTTGCTCGTGCCAAGGCATGACCTTGCTCGTGCCAAATGAATCTACCAAGGTATCGCTTTCTCGTGCCCAAGGAACCTGCCAAGGCGCGACCTTGCTCATACTAAAGGAATCTGCCAAGGTATCACCTTGCTCGTGCCCAAGGAACTTGCCAAGGCGTGGCCTTGCTCATGCCAAAGGAATCTACCAAGGCCCGACCTTGCTTGTGCCAAGGCGCCGCCTTGCCCGTGCTAAGGTAATCTGCCAAGACTTGCCTGTGCCTGTGCCAAAGGATGCGCCAAGGCACTTGCCAAGGCGTAACCTCGTATGCGCCCAGGCATAGTTCCTTGGCGCACGCCAAGGAGCGACCTCGTCCATGCCTATGCGCTGCCTCATTCGTCCTGCATGCAACAAACCTTCATGGAACCACCTGAGTCCTCTAGAACTCGATCATTTGCTAGGTTTCTCGCTGCTCAGCCCAACCTACTTGGATCATGCTATTAAGGGGCTGACGGCTATCAGTTTTCTTTACAAACATAAATAAAAAAGGGGGTATTGTCTTCACTATTCCGTTGCACCATCTCTTCTCATCTTCTTTATTTTCATCTATCCTTCTCTAGTTTGATTCTTTTCTAGTTCTCATTCTGTCGATATCTCCCTCTTCATTATCTCTGATTCATTTATCTCTTTCAAGGTAGAGAGAAGTCATGACTGTGGTTGTAATATCGATCAAGGAAGGTAAATCAAATCGAGTTTTGATTTATGAACTATCAATTGTTCAATTATGGATTGTAATTGATTAATGGAACTGTTGTGAGGGTTTAATTTGAGTAAATAGAGGGATTAACTACTGTTGTTAGTTGAGAGAGAAGAAAGATTAGCTTATTTCAATTGTTGATCGATTCAAACAACAACAACGAAAAAACCAGCAACAATAGTAAAAATGAGACACATCACACAATGAAACAGTCTCAACAACAAGAAAAAGAATGTAAGACATTGAATGGGGAGTGAGTAGAGGAAAACAACGATGGAAGGAGGAAAGCATTGAGACAACGTATCCAGAGAGACCTAAAACCTGTAGTGACGATGATGAGTTGCTATCAAAATGAAATAGAGGATGTTACGTTTCAATGGGTGAGAAGAAGGGGATGATCCCCTGAATCGGCCGAACTGGGTTCGGCTCAATTCAAGGGATCAAACCCATTTCATTCAAAAAAAAAAAATTAGTTTACAAAATAAAACAAGAGCCCTGGAAAAATAGAAAAAAACTTAGAAAAATGGGATTATGGGTCAAATAAATAGAAATTTTGGATTTCTATTGAAAATAAAGAAAAGTCTGGGTTTTCTTAAAACTTTGATCCTTTGTTTTGCTTTGTAAAATGTAAATAAGGATGATCGAGCCCAAAACACCAAATTGGATTTCAATAAACATATGAATTGGTTTTTGAGGTAAATTAGTGATAAAATATTTTAATTAGGAATCAAATGGTGGAATTGAGGCCTCGAGAAATACTTGGAGTATTTAAAAGATTTGTCGAGATTTTAATGGGTTTAAACATTGACATGAATTGAAAAGTATGAGAAAATAGTTGAAAAATAGTACGATTGAGCTGAGACTCAAATTATAGGTTTTTATGATTTAATAAGACTTTCGGAACAAGGAAATCTGGGGAATGTGCGAGCGAGGATTCGTTTAACAAAATTACATTGGTTTGATAAAAAGTAAATACAATTTTTTTTTATTTTTACAGTAATATGGTTTACATTTTGCATCGTGAGGGAATGAAACTCTTTATCATGCATTCATGGCATCCATAGAGTTGCCCCTACTTTGGTTGTAAAAATATAAGGTGCTCCATTCCAGACTAGATGTATATGCTGGCGTCTGAGGCGGGTAATGTTGACATCGCGGTAACATGCATTAAACTCATAGAGACTGCTCTAGGTTCATAGAGAGATTGCTCGCTCATTATGAGCTTAGAATATGAAAAAAGGATTCATGTTTTATATTTATTCCAATATTTCATTTAATGTGAAATATTCATATTATTTCTTGTTATTAGCTATGGTACAAAGCAAGGTTGATTTTTACCTGTCTCACACTCTTTATTTTGTGCACACTATTATTTGGTGTTCTCGAAATGGCTTTGTCAGGTTCTTAGGCTAAGGAAGACTAAAAGGGAAGTGGAAGTTAGATAACTTATGTTGAGTAGCTCTTTTTCTTTTGCATGTAATGATTGTTTATATTATTATTATTTTTTGGTTTTCAGGGTGAGCGTAGGACATGAATCATTCGAGAAACAAGTTGAGAAGTTCATTAATTGAGTTGAACTAGGTTTGAAGCTTAAATAGTTTAGTTTTGTATTAGTTGTGGCTGAGAAATACTTTTAGTTTTAGTTTGAGGTTGAGATTTGTAATTAAGGTTTACAAGTTCTTATTTCAATTTATAATTTCATATTGAAAGCATATTGTGAACTAAGGGGAGTTGTAAGTCCTGTTAGGTCTTTTCTTATTATGTTGTTAATTAGGTTTTAGGTGTAGGTAGTCCATAATTAGAGGAGGTGCTGCTAAAATTATTATAAAAATGCAAAAAACATTTGTATGATTTCCTAATTAGCTGAAATTGAAACAATTAGGAAAAGATGTTTAAATCAAGATTTCAATTTAGATTTGGAGCAGTTTAAGGATTGAATTAAGAGTCATTTCGAGGTTTAAAGTTAACTATACGATTTATGTACCTAATTAAGGTAATTAGGTTAGGTCAGGGCTTTGAGACTGATCTTAACATTAATACATGCGTTAGTAAGGATGAATTAGTAGATTGTAAGATCAAGATATATGCCATTGGATTTATTTAGTGTTGGGTGTTTAAACGAGATCAATGGCCACAAATTCATGTCACTAATATATATAGTAAGTTAGTGGACTTGACATGCAAATTATATCATATTTTACAAATAGAGAAAGATAGATCTAGAGAAATCAACAACTTGTGAAGAAAATCTGGTGGATCGAAAAATGTTTAATCAAATTAGCAAAGCTCCACATCTAACTAAACAAATCTACATCACCACTTTGTGAAACTCAAACAAAAAATAATAAGTTTTGGTCCAGTTATGGTTTTTCAGCAATTTTAGTAGGCAAATGGCTTTGTTTTCAAAATCTGATCCCATATTTGGATTCCTAGTGAAATTTCACTAATTCGACTATAAAGAAGTTTTTGATTTGGATTTGTTTTCATTAAGTTATGAATTCTTGAAGTTCATGAAGTTTTAAAATATAAACTAGAAATTTTGCATGTTGTTGTTATGAACTAGCCTCTGTAATTTAGTTATAAATTCCTCATTTTAAATCGAAATGGACCCATTCAATGGTATTTGAAAGCTAACTCAAAGAGGAACAACTTTTGCTGCTAAAAGATTTTTAAGTTTGAATGGTTTTATGTCTAAAAATCATCTACAACTTCGATGGTGAATATAAAATTTTTGTGTTCACTATTTTGCTAATGTCTGACATTATTTTAGCATAACTCCTTCATTTCTTATTGGATTGAGCTCATCTTTTAGCATGATGCTCTAAGATATGTTTGCAGGCTTCAAAAAAAAACATCATGAGTTTTGAAGCTTTGTCTTAGGAGGAATAAATTTTACTAAGTTACTAGTCAAAGTATAAAACTGTTTTAAGTCATCGTGGTAGAATTTTCATATCTCCCTCATTTCTTATTGAAATCTCGCAAACCTTATAGTTATGGAAAGCTAAGACATAGCTCCAAAAACTTCTTTCTATATTACAATACATAATTTTAATATTTTGATAATGGAAATTAACACACAATTTGTTGTACCAATATTGTCTATATTTTAATAAATTAGATTTTGACAACCAAATTAGTAACAAGGTTGAATTTAAAAATTAGAATTTAAAATCACTTAAACAAAATCTAATAGCTTATACAAGTCCTAAAGCACACTAATTAACTTAGAGGATAATTTCAGGAGTTTGGGGACGCGTTTTGGGGTCTTTAGTGGCCGGTTAAACTAGGAAATTTGCGTGACTTCTAAGTAAAATGATTGAGATATTTATCTTGATTTCTTTTCTTGTTATTGCTTCATTGAACTACTATACTTGTTGTATTCTTGGTTCTATAAATTGACAAAGTGGTGAGCAATTACGGTAATACCTAAGTGCTATGTGTGATGACCTATTACATGAGGTCGATATGCCTTATTTCACAACCAATAAGGATAGTACCTATGTGCAATGTTAAATAAGTTATTACCTGAGGTCTATGTGACAAAGGGTAATATTTGGTCCAATGTGTTGGATATACGATTGACTAGATTTAGTTCTTTGATAATATTTGTGTTGATATCACTTGGTTTAGCTGTGATGTTATGTAACATGTCATGTATTTTATATTTTTGTGTGGTGTACATATGCCTTTTCATATATTCTTGTTGTGTTTGGAAATATGGATAAATGTCTCTTAGTGTTATTTTCTATATTATTATATTCACCGTCCTTTTTATGACGGTGAGTATAGATCACTGAGTAGCAGACAAGGCAAGGAGAAGATCGATGACTACCTTAGAGCCATTTTAATTCTACTATATCAGGTCTTGTAGGTTTTGATGTTTAGTTGCATGAATTATTATGTATTTACATACTTTCAGGTTTTATATATTTATGTTGAGTGATAGTACCTAACTAGACACACGTAATACACTGATTATCGTCGTTATGTTAGTTATATATGTATGGTCATTATTTCCTAGTTTCTATTATAGGTGTTTTATAATGCTTTTGCACATTTTATTAAGTCTCTCGCTGATAATATTAAAATGATTGAAAAGTTTTAATTAACAATGAAATAATAAAAATAATGTTAGTAGTGTAATGAATATTTTGAATATAGTTGGCGAGAAGAATAGTACAAAAAAAGTTGACTAGTACGTTGTTAAGTCCTACATGGCTGAGGTTAGGGCTTAATGACGGGATTAGGTTGGGTAGTGCCCTAGATTAAGGGAGGGGCCATCATAGTTGGTATCAAAGACAATTTTTATGATAAATATGAAACAAAACTTGAATAAAAATAAATCTTAGATGTGGAAACTAGATGATCTTTGCTTAGAAACTATTAGTTGGGAAGTGAGCAAAGATGAGTTGGCGATTAGTATATGTACATGTTATATTTTATATATATACGACATATATCTAGAAGCTGATTCTTGATCAAAATTGACTTGTGGAGTATGATTAGAGATCAGTTTGAGGGTGAAGATGGTTGCACTAGTAGTGGTCAATGGTTCGGACAACATACAACATTGGATTGTCATAATCACCTCTCAAGGATAGAAATTGGTCGAGTTACTCACTATGATGGGAACGCACTTTGCTACACCAGCCCTAACATAGAACGATAGAATAAATAAGAGTTATGAACCTGCGACGGGTAGAGAGATAATGAATGATGAGTTACCGAGATTGCAATGGATAGTTACTATAGTTTGCTAAAGATATTGTGAGACGACTCAAACTTCGGTAGGCCTGGTCCGCCCAGCCTAAACCATCGCCGAACCCCTCGAGATAACCCAATGATGTCGGGGGATGATCAATTCGGCTTTAACCCATGAAAATAAACCATGATATTTATAAAATAGAATAAACCAAACTAATAAGTGCAGAATATAACAAAGCCTTTATTGTCTAATAAAATGCGAAACTAAATGTAGAAGTCTTACATACCAAATTAAACATAAACTACCCAGGTACTATGGTTCAAACATCTACCCAAATAAATACCCCATTTATTAGATAATGTTTGAAAGCAAATAGATAATTATTATTAAACCTTGCAAACAAGAAAATAGCTTCTATGCTAAGGCTTTGCGTTTTCCTTTGTCATGAGCAACAATTGAGGTACTTGGGGATAAAGTAGTTGGGTGAGCAAAATATGTCAACGGGCTAAGTAAAGCAGAAGCCTGCTCTACCATAAATCATCCAAGTAATAAAATAAAATCAAACTAGATTTCAACAACTCGGATCATAAGATCCATTATCATATTCCATGCATTAAAGACATACATAATCAAGCATAATAATATAGCTAGATAAATGAAAAACAATGCCTAACCTATACTTCAACAAGGATATTGATTATACCGAATGCCTTTGGAGTTAGAAGAAGTGGCAACTGATATATCCAATTGGACAATGGGCAATAGCTTATCCTTCCCTAATGTTGTGGTTTAGGCAACAAAAGATTCATAAGTGTCCTATCATGCAGTAGGTCTTAGCTTATCCTTCCCCCAATGGTGCGGTTTAGACAACACGTGGTTCACAAGTCTAAAGACCTATTGACTAGCTTCTCCTTCCCCAAACACTACTGATCAAGTAGCCTAGAGATTCACAAGTCTAGCAAAACTCTGTAGAGTCATATTAGAGGAGGGAATCGATGCCTCCAATCCTCCGATCGCGATACCATGTATATTCATTTGACATATATCCGTTCCATAGGCATCCTAGAGATTAAGTAACAAAAAGGCACATGATAAGCAACATATCAATGAAATATATCAAGCACATTCCAAGTAATTCATAGACCAATTACTAAAATAAAATCCTAGCAAATCTACTAGCATGGCTTGATTGATAATAGAGCAAACGCCACTTACCACAAGAGCGGGTAAATCCTGATTCCGAACCTTCTATGAGTTCCCACTGTGTTCCTAAAGTATCTACATTTTATACACATTTTATTAGGTTCACCGCACTTTTGGATAAGTTTCTTAAGAATTACGAACCATGGGTAGGCCCGTACTCGAGTTTGTACTCGATGTCGCATTTAAGACCTTAATGGTGCTCTTAACTTTTAATACCTTTTTTAAGACCTTAATGGTGCTCTTAACTTCCAATATATTTTCGAATAAGTAAAAAACTCATTTTGAGTGGTCTATCAATCTCATGTTTTTAAGCTTCCATAAGCTTTCCAATGGTGTTTGAAACTTCAAAATCAGAGTTAAAATGAAGAAGTTATGGTCGTTTAACGTCGAGGTAAAAACTAGTATTTTTCAAAATTTTGGGACGATAGTCGCGGCGCAGTGTGGCTTGTTTGCCATGCGACTCTCGGATTGAGTCTCGACGACCTCCAAAACTCCCCTGGACCTTCCCCGACTTTCCCTTGGCTCAAAATTTAGTAAATAAGGCACCAAAACATATTTTCTAAAAACAAAACCATCGATTTGATATCAAAACATCACGACTCAAATTTATTAATTGTTCTTGTTGAAAACTTGAAAAAAGCTTTACCAAACCATCAAGGATTCATCAAATCCAAAACTCAAAGTACTCCACAATCAAAACCAAAGCCATAATCACCACCAATCTTGGATTCAACTCATACCCATTATGAAAACCCATGTGTTCATCACACATTTCCATCAACTAATCAAAGAAGTCTCATAATCTACATATACAACCATTGAGAATGTGAAGAACAACATTAGAACATTAAAACCCTTGTAAATCCACTTGAAAATATTGGATACAACAAAAATATGAGAATACATACTCAAAAACAAAATTTTCTTTTGAGATTTATGATTTTGGTTGTGAGATTTACCTTTGATTGTGCTCTTATAATGGCCTCCTAGCACTCCAACTTCTCTTTCTCACACTAAGCCCTAACCTCCACTTATGTTTTTGGAAAATAACTACAACATAAGTTTGTAGCTACTATATATTTGTACAACCCATCTAGGGTTTGTGGTGACCAATATTAACCCTTGATTTAAATCTTGTGCCCACTAGTTCTAAGATTATCCAATGTCTCTCATTTAAGCCATCCCATATGGATTTTGACCACTTTACCTTTGTTTTCTCTACAAGTAATTTCTTAGTAATAGATACTAATACACATATTTAGGCACACACACACCAAATCAAATTTAATAGTTTTAAATCACCACTAGTATCTATTAAACTAGAATTAAGAAGTTTGGGCTGTTACATATTGTCGAGGTTGAGTTGACTTAGTTTGTGTTTAATGAGTTGAGATCGTTGTTCTGTAAGAGAGTTGATGCTTGGATGGTCGAGGGTTATTTGACTTAATTCATGATTTATAAGTTAAGAATTTGATAAATGGAAGTAATGTAATATGAATAAAAAAACATCTAAAACTCCTTAAGAAGTTATGCTTAGCAAAATTGCTCTTGAGCACAGTGAAAAAAATGTCGTATATAGTGATGACACGTGGAATTTTGCTATGTATGAGCTTGCTTAGTGTGATATGTGAATCAAAGTAGAAGTGGTCAGTGGATCCACCTGTAGTTGTTGAGAAAATCGGGCTTCGAGGTTGGTATCAGTTGAGATTTTGGCTAAGGTAATTGCAATAAGAATAAAAAGATAATTAAAGATGAGAATTAGGATAAACTAAATGTTTAGGAAGAAAATTTTATTAGTTGGGATGATTTTAACAGCCCAAATTTCTAAATAATGGATGTGGTTTGTAATTAAAGGTTACCGACTCGTGACGTTGCTCGAGAACGAGTACACAACCCCAACACTCGAGATGAAGATCGGGCAATATTTTATTTGTATTATGGTGGATACTTAGCGCATTGTATATGTGTAGACTTGTTAAGTCACTTTTATGTGTATATTAACATTGGGACGCGAGGGGGATGCTCCTCGAGATACTTACCGATGTGGGACCGGGGTTGAGAGTGATGTAGTAAGTTTAAATTGAATTAAAGCTGATTAGAATACTCAATTAAATGTGGTTATAGTTAAACTTTTATAAGTGTAGCCTAAGTTAAGAAAGTAAAACCAAAAGCATTGATGCGCTTCAAGATATGTGTTGGCATCATCACAATGTGACTTAAGTAAATAAATGTGTTAATAAGGATAGATTAGTGGATTGTAAAACCAAGATATATGTCGTTGGATTTGCCTAAAGATGGGTGTTTAAACAAGATCAATGACTACAAATTCATCTCATTAATATATATATATATATATATATATATATATATATATATATATATATAAATGTGTTAGTGGATTTGAAATACAAATTATCTCATATTTTTTAAAAAGGGGAAGATAAATTTGCATATGAAATCAACAACTTATGAAGAAATTCTAGTGGATTGAAGAGTTTTTGATCAAATTAGCGATGCAATACATCTATTTAAACTAATCTACATCACCACTTTGCAAAATTCAAACAAATAATTGTATGTTTTGGTTCAATTCTGATTTTTTAGCAATCTTAGTAGACAAACGACTTTGTTTTACAAATCTAATTCCATATTAGGATTCCTTATGAAATTTCCACTAATTTTAATATAAAGAAGTTCTAGATTTAGATTTGTTTTCATTAAGTTATGAATTTTTGAAACTCATGAAGTCATAAAACAAAAACTGGAAATTCTGCATGTTGTTTTTATGAATCATCCTTTGTAATTTAGTTATAACTTCCTCATTTTAAATCAAAATGGACCTATTTTGGTGGCATTTAAAAGCTAACTCAAATGAGAACAACTTTTGTTTACTGAAATATTTTGAAATTTGAATGTTTTCATGTCTAAAAATCCTCTGCATCTTTGACGAAGAATATGAAATTTAGATATTCTAGAATATGTTTGTAGGCTTCGGTACACGAGTCATGAGTTTTATTTGAAGCTATGGTTTAGGAGAAATAATTTTACAATGTTATTGGTCGGAGTATAAAACTGTTTTGAGTCATTATGGTAAGATTTCCATATCTCTCTCATTTCTTATCGAAATTTTGCAAACTTTATAGTTCTCAAAAGTTAATACATAGCTCTAGAAACTTCTTTTTGTACTACAATACATAAATTTAATATTTTGGTAATGAAAATAAATTTACAACTTGTTGCACCAAAACTGTCTCTATTTTAATAAAGTAGATTTAGACATAAACAAATTATTAATGGGGCTAATTTCTAAAATTAGAATTTACAATCACTTAAACCAAATCTAATAACTTGTACAGGTCCTAAAGCACCTTAATTAACCTCGGGAACTTAGAGGAGAGTTGTGAGAGTTCGGGGATGCATTTTGAGGGTGTTGGGAGGCAGGTTAAGCTAGGATATTTACGTGACTTGTAAGGAAACTGATTGAGATATTTCTTTCCATTTCATTTCTTCTTATTGCATCATTGAACTACTATACTTGTATTTTTGGTGCTATGAATTGTGTGCATTATCACATTGTAAGATTATAGTTAAATTAGAATGTGTGTTTTGGTTTCATGATTTGTTTTGGTGTGGACGTGACACACATGGTATAAGACTCGGGGATGTCCGTATTTCGACTAGTATGTGACACATACCTACTATATGAGATTGATAAATCGATTAATTGGTGGAAAATTAGGGTTATACTGAAGTTCTATTTGTGCTTACCTCTTACATGAGGTCTATATGTCGTGTTTCACAACCAATAATGATAGTACCTACGTGCACTACTAAATAAGTTATTACCTGAGGTCTAATGTGTTGGATATACAGTTGACTGGATTTAGTTCTTTCATAATATTTATGTTGATATCACTTGGTTTAACTGTAATGTTATGTACCATGTCATGTTTTCTTTATTGTTGTGTGGTGTAAATATGCCTTTCCATGTATTCTTGTTGTGTTTAGAAATATGGATAAATGTCTCTCAATGTTACTTTCCACATACTGTACTTACCGTCTTTTTTATGACGGTGGGTGCAGATCCACTTAGTAGCAGACTAAGTAAGGAGATGATCAGTAACTACCCCTGGGCCATTGGACTGTTGCTATATCAGATTTTGTTGGTTTTGATGTTTAGTTGTACAACTTATTTATGTATTTACATATTTTTGGGCTGTATATATTTAGGTTAAGTGATAGTACCCGATTAGACACACTTAGTACACCAATTATCGCCATTATGTTGGTTATATACATGTTGTCATTGTTTCCTAGTTTCCATAGTAAGTGTTTTATAATACTTCCGCAAATTTTGTTAAGTCTTCCTTTGATAATATTAAAATGATTAAAAAGTTTTAATTAACTATGAAATAATAACAATAATGTGAGTTGATTAATGCTTATTTTGAACACGATTAACTAGGAGAATAGGATAAAAGGCAAACTAATACATTATTAAGTCTTATGTGGCTGAGGTTAGGGCTTAATGATTGGATTAGGCAGGCGTTTCCCTACATTAAGGGAGGGGCCTTCACACTTTCTTCATTAATATCAAATTATAAACCATGAATTTAATCAAATATACCACGCATTCAATCCATTTAAACCAAGAATTCGAGAAATTAAGAAAAAGAAAAGTGTTTAGGGATTACCTTAGCTTCTTAACATTGTTTAACTTGAACCTGCTCTCAACTACTACTCCATCTCCGCAATGTTTCACAATCACACAAACCACACACTCCAACATCATTTTATCTTACCCACACACTTATTTAGGGACAAACTCGCATACACCAAATGTGTGGCTTTCAATCTAGGCCACATCAAGTATTATTAGAATATAAGCAACATCAAGTATTATTTATTTTATTTTTATTTTCCTACAATCTAGGCTCATGTATTTTAATTAGTTAATTTTATTAGAGTCTAAGTTCCATCAATCTTGTCGACTTACCCAAATGCTCGAATGCAGACACATTTCTAAGTAATTCTCGTTCAAAAATCGATGATAAAATAATATAAATTTATGTATAAAAGTGTAGATAACATATATACAAACATCATGCATTAATAAAAATATTATATATTACCTCGGTGTCTAGTCCCGAGTTTCGATTGAGTCGCCATATTGGATTAGTGGCCACGTCACGCTCTTATTAGGCAAATGACTATGATTTGGTTTATTACGATCGTTACAGTCTTCACTACTAGTAAGAACTTCGTCCTTGAAACTGAAATAACCAAAAATAAAAACATACCAAAATCAAAAGAGACACGAGAAACTCTCACGCATATATGACTCCCACTCTTTTGTCAACTCCTCATGTTTGTGATGTTGCCACTTGATGAGGACTAACATGATGTCCTTATTCCACAAACTCTGTACCTTGCAATTCAAAATCTGCATAAGATTCTCTCATAAGTAATATTCTTGGCTAGGTCAATATGAGTTAGGTCCACCATCAGTCTATCTCCTAATTGTGACCACAAATATAATGATTTAATTGTAGTAATAGTGTGATCAAAAAAGTTAGATTACAAATATTTTTCCTCTGGGAAAGGTGTATATAGACATAATTACTTAGTCAAGTCTACTATATTGTTAAGAAGTTCTCTTTTTGTTTGATTTAAACTAAAACCAATCTATTCTATGAAAATATGTAAATGAAGTTATATTCTTATATTGAGAAAACTTTTAGTTCCCAACTTCACCTAGGTAATGGATATTATGATTCCCATATCTAACTTCCTTCATTTTTCTTATGTGTGCGCGATGCATAATTAGAATAGAGAAATTTCTTTACTATTCACTTCAACTTGCTATCGTGGTGAAAAAGTCATAATATGCAAACTACAACTCCACCTATAGATGTGAATAAGGTATGTCTCACAAAGCATTAAGTACCAAATCTGTAGACTCATAAATAATTAAGCTTACTATCCATGTCTCCCTAATCAACAACTATCTATCGATGTTATATA
This sequence comes from Stephania yunnanensis, assembly GCA_039657365.1. Taxonomy (NCBI): domain Eukaryota; kingdom Viridiplantae; phylum Streptophyta; class Magnoliopsida; order Ranunculales; family Menispermaceae; genus Stephania; species Stephania yunnanensis. The sequence continues at coordinate 42,660,165 of CM077586.1, read as the reverse complement.
TTTTATAGTTGTGTTGTTCATATCCGGCTTAAAAGCTCCAAGGCCGTAGTAACTTCTACAACCCCTTATCAATATACATTTGATAAAGATGTTCATAGCATTAAGCATAGAATCAAATATAATTTCTAATCATTGCACACTAAAACATTATTATCAATTCATAACTTTGCATAGTATTCATACCATATGATCTATTGATCCCTAAAATAAATAGACTATTGACTCATCATTGAAGTCAACATCATAAAACTCATAACAATCATTGAAATTTGAGATTAAACTAAATAATACCTTTAGTTAAATCAATGAAACAAAGATTGAATTGCAAATAGGAGTCTTCAATGTCTTCTCTTTCAAAAGCTTTTCTCAATGCTCAAATAAAACTTCGTAAACTCAAAAATAATGTAAACTATGGTGGTTACTGGTAAAAGTATGATGGTATATATGATTTTACCACATCTTAACCCTTATTTATTCTCCTAAACGTACTAAAATTACAATTAGAAACCTTAAACAAAAATCTCAAACGAAATAGAAGTCCAAAACTTTATATTTGTATGTCCTGACGTTGTCTGTGTTATGTGACTACACCACTAAAGTGTTGTTTTTTCTCTGCATTTTTCTTTCTAAGTGTACTTAACACCTCCCGTGTTATGCTCTGGCACTATCTGTTATGGTCCATAATGTCGTGATTGCGTTTTCTTTGACTCCAATGCCATCAGTTCATCTTTCTTTGCACCATACGTGTACTCAACATCGTCAACTACTGCTCCCATGGCGTCAACTTTATTTTTGTGTTTTTTTTTCTCTTTTCTTCATGGAATCCTTCTTTTATGTCTTTTATACTTTATAGACCCGAAAACACAAAAACACCATCGTTTAGTGCTCATTTTGGATATTTAGACATATTTTGCAACTTAACTAACCTATATATAAGTATAATTAACTACTTATCATTTCTTTCTCTCTCTCTCTCTCTCTCTCTCTCTCTCTCTCTCTCTCTCTCTCTCTCGACTTATCCGATCTTACATAAAGGTAAATATTCCTTCTACGGCCTATTGTACTCCAACATACAAGCTCTAAACATGTCCTTTAACATCTGAATCAATCTCTTTGACTGTCCATCAGTCTGCAGGTGGTACGTCGTACTATGATGTAACATCATGCCAAACTGTACACGCATGCTTTGTTATACCATAGATGTAAACTATGATCCCCGGTCTCACATAATATATAATGGTACCTTGTGAAGTTTGACTATCTGTATTTCATAAAGGATACTTAACTGCTCAAACTGTTTGATAAAGACCGACAAAAAGTATGTAGATTTGGTCAATTTGAAAACAATCTCCCAAATACTATCATGTTTGAGAGGAGATTAAGGTAAATCACTGACTAGATACATATTAATATGCTCTCACTTTTACCTAGGAATGAGAAGTGGCTATAATAGTCCTCAAGGCTTCTGATGCTTAGCCTTAACCTATTATCAAATCTTGCAAAACCTAACTTAACTTCCTACATTTGCCTTCATCCTTGGCCACTAAAACATACATTTCATATCCTGATACATCTTGTTCGTGCCCAAATGAATGGCTTAACGTGAGCAGCGAGCCTCCTGAAGTATATCGGTACATAACTCAACCATTGATGGAATCCATTGTCATCCGCTATATATCAAGCATGAGTCCGTTGATTGACTCCACTCTAGATGATTTAAACTCTATCAACTCACTGAGTCTTTAGAGCTGCTCATTGGCCTGCTAAACCTCTAAAAGCCTTTAAATATAGACAAGATGAATCCTCAATTGCCCATAAATGTGTGCATCTATAGTAGCCAAAATATCAACCGAACCTATCATATTCTGTCGCATCAAGAAGTGTAAACTCGAATGTCATTTGAAAAATAAAAACCTCTGCATATTATCTTTTACGGCTCAATGCGTCCGCCACTACATTCGCCTCCCATAGGTGGTACTACAAGGATAAGTTGTGATCCCTAAGGAACTCTAGCCACCCGCACTATCTTATATTCAGGTTCTTTTGCGTAAAGAGATACTTTAAACTCTTGTGTTCAGTGAATAATATAAATCTCTTACCATACAGATAGAGTTGCTAAATCTTCAAGCAAATACCACTGCCGCCAACACCAAGTCATGCACCGGGTAGTTCTTCCCATGAATGTTTGTCTATCCAGGTGCATAAGCAACGAAAGAGTTACCCTACATTAGAATAGACCATAATCCCTTTCTTGCCTCTAGAAGTACTAATACTGAAGTTGTCGTCAATCTCTACTTTAATATCATGAAAGCTTGATCACATTTGTCGTTATACTCAAACCAGACATCCTTTTAAATGAACCTCGTTATTGGTGTCGCGATCTTAGAGAAGTCACATATGAATCTCCGGTAATACCATGCTAAACCTAGAAAGCTACAAACATATGTAACCGACCATTGTTTAGGCCAATCAATCACTGCCATAACATTCGAAAGATCCACTTATATTCTACTACTCCAACTAAATGCCCTAAAAATCTGACCTCTAATAGCTAGAACTCACACTTGCAAATTTAGCATAAATTTGATGATTTCTCAATGTTTGTAAAGCTGTCCAAGGATGACCCTTGTGATCATCACGAGTTTTAGAGTAGATTAAAATATCATCTATGAATATAATTACGAAATGATCCAAGTATTGTCTCAACAAGTGGTGCATCAAGCCCATAAACATTATCAACATATTTGTTAGCTTAAATGACATGACAACAAACTCATAATGATCTTAGCGTGTACTAAAGGTAGTATTCTCTTTGTTTTATTCCCTAATCTTGACCAGGTCGAACCCTAACCTCAAGTTAATTTTGGAAAACCACACTGCACCTCTCAATTGATCAAACAAATGATATATATAAGGAAGTAGATATTTGATCCTGATCAAAACGAGGTTCAACTACCTATAAATATGTAAAGTCACAAACATCCATATTTCTTCTTTAAAAATAGTACTAGAATGCCACATAGAGACATGGTAGGATGAATAAATCCCAAATTTGTCAACTCCTTAAGTTGGGTACTTAGCTCTTCTAACTCTTTTGGTGCCATTTTGTATGGGGGTATCTAAATCAACTTCGTTCCAGGGACTAGTTCAATAATAAAATTTATTTCTCTCGCTGTCTGTAATCAAGGTAGATATTTAGGAAACACATATATGAACTTGCACACCACTGACAACTCTTTAATAATCGCTTGTTATGAAAAATATAAATGATACCATCTATGAGTTATCTTGTACCCTGATGGTCTGCTTGAGCAACTCTGTGTGGTTTCTCTCAAGGTTGTTGCACTTATAGCTTTGTTGCACACCAATGAGCTGCGTACACTGGATCTTAATATGTCCTTTATGCTCACTCTCAAAATATAGTCTTGGTCCTAGCTGCCCAAACTATTTTCTCTGCCACATGCCTAACCACTAGCAATGTTGTCCACCACTTTTTCCCTTAGTCCTACAATCAATACCCCTAAAATGTTGCCCTGATTTAGAAACCTATAGTGTATATGAAGGTTTACCTATATAACATTTTGTCAGTGCAGGCACGGCTGCCTAAACAAGATGTGGTGCGAAATATCCTACACTCTACTTCCTACCAAATCATTTATGGTTCCTCTTCCTCTTCGTGTTTCTTCTAAGAACCTTCTCATATCTTCACTCCAAGCTCAGACCAATCCATGTGTTTGCTAGTGGTATGGCACCAGTCTTAGGGTGTGTGATAAAATAAGCCTCTTTAGTCAAGATGCGCTTGTAAGCCTTATCTAGGATACTTTGCTATATTGTAATAACTGTACCCCCAATGGCAGGAAATAACCCTTCATAGAATAAAATGACTCGATCCCTGTTAGGTTCATCCACTATATCTGCAAATTGCAACTATTCCAAGAATTTCCCCATATACTGAATCATCAAAGTTCCCAGCCTATGTCGAATATGCATGAATTTTGATCTCTTCACGATCATCATAAAAGGTGAAAAGAGCTTTTAGTTAAACAATTTCTTGAAGTCCTTATATTTCTACAGCTCTACATAAGTGGCTACCCGATTAGTCGACCAAGTGTTCGCATCTCTTGAGAAGGAAAAAACGCTAAACCAAGCTTGTTATTGTCATCCAAACTCAAGAGTCTTTAAATCTTCTCATGACTCTAAATGAACTTCTCAGTCCACAACATATCAAAATCTCCTTTGAATTCTTTCGGTCTGTACCATTCGTACTCCTTAGTTAATAAAGCCTTAGGAGTCAAATCAATGCCACTATCTCTCTCAGCTAGTGCCATAATTGTTTGTGCTGCTATCTTGGATAGTAGGGGGACTACAATGACAAATGGTGTCGTATATATCGCAGATGGTGATGGATTCGTTAGTGGTGTGGGCCCAGCTGCGTCCTTTGTGGAAGCCAATGTAGGCATAAAAGTGATGGCAACTATCCCCAACGAATAGTTCGAGTCTTATCCAGTCACTTATCCTGTGAAGCAACCCTCTATGTCAAGGTGTGAAAGTCTATTGGATCAATAAGGCCTGGACCTGTAGCTCCAAGCTAATCATTAGTGTCTTGTTCATTAGCCATTGGAATCCACAAAGACGAATATCAAGCTTTGATAAGCTTTTATAGCTACCGATTATAGTATAGAATACATATTAGGCAATTAACATGTGTAATTCAAACTTACTTCCCCCAACTCTCCTCACTTCCTAACTAAAACTGTAAGTCATGATTAAAGGAATTCCACTTATATTCATCCGTGTCATAACTCTAAATTAATATTTTAGTCAAGTTATGGGATACATTAAGTTAAGGCATAAACCTAATCTCTGATACCTATTATTTGGCCCCAAACCCCAATAACTGAGCTCTGCCCACCCTAAACCTATATGGACCCCCGGTTAATTCATGAAGAGCTAACACAACTTAGCCATTCTTTTATCCAAATTATTCAATCATTAGTTGTTTATTAGGTTTTTTATTTAGTTTAATAAGTCTAAATACTCACTGTAACGGCCCGAAAATTTGACTTGTGTCACGTGTCAATTCAAGGTCGTATGTGGGACCCACTCATTGAAATACGTATATTCGAATCCATTTGGAATGATAATGCTAACTATGCGAAACGTTCGGTGAGCCGAAACACGAACGAGGATGCGCCTCGAGTCACGTGCCGACATAGGACCGAGATAGTGATTTTATGTAATGGATACGCCTCGTGTTGCGTGTAGCACGGGTATTGAGATTTTGAAATAAGGCGGGTTAGTGCCTCGAGATGCGCGCTACTCGGTTGTTGAGTTTTCTCGAGATTTATGTTGCACGAATCTCGAGGACACTTTGATTTGAAATTGAAAGTGAAAGAGAAATATATATATGGGATAAGATAAGGATAATGGAGAGAAAAAAAAAAAAAAAAAAGATCGGGAGAGTGATCGTGAGGAAGAGAAGGAAAAAAAAAAGGAAAGAAAAGAAAGTGTGATCGGGAGGGGCCAGCAAGGACCAGCGGCTCACGGCGCGAGCTCCGGCATGGACGGCGACGACGGCTTCTGGCGCGGCGCGGCGCAGCAACAAGTCTGGCCGGCGAGCAATCACGGGGTGGTGGTGATCGCGCGAAGCAGTAACGCAGCGCAGAGGCCGGCGGTGGGCAGCGCTCCAGCTGGACAGCGACATAGCAGATCCGGCGAGATTGGCGGCCAGCCTCGGACAACACGACGGAGAGATCGGCGGCGATCGGACGGCGGCGGCGGCCAGCTCGCGGATCAGCGGAGCGCGAGAGTCGAAAGGCGCGAGCGCGCGCGAGCGCGAGCCCGAAGCACCCAGCGATGAGCGCGCCGATGAGCGGATGCGGCAGCGGCGCGCAAGACGGCGTTGAACGGCGCAGTGGCGCGTTATCGACCGGTCGAATGCGCGATTTCAACGAAATCGCGACGACGCGATGGAGGTGAGGTTTATTCACCTTATTTGGCTGTGATTTGTATGATTTGAAGTAAATTAGCCCTCAAATATTTAAATGGACACCAGGGACTTAGGAGTCGGGTGTCGGGTGCGCAAATCGAGACGCGAGCGACGTTTTGAGGTTTGCAATTTCTCGAGGTAAGTAAACTAGTTAGGGACTTATATAGTATTTCATTTCTCTCCATTGACTGTTGTTGATTACTGTTATGTGATAGCTTTATTGTGGTTCACTGCTTTGTGATGATAGCTATCGTTGAAATTGTTGTCGATTGAGGGGGTCCATTGGCAAGCGAGTCGTGGTTATTGTTTATCTGCGATATGAGCTCTTATCCTTACGCCGTCGATATCTCCCAATTGAGTGAACGTTGGGGGCTCTTATCCGGGACGTAGATATCTCATAGTCGCAAGGGTTAGGGTTGGGAGGCACGGGCTCGCCCTAAACCCGAGTCTGCTGGGATTTTTCCGCGACTCAACAACTTTTTGGTCGGGACTCCTTGTTATTTGGCACACTCATCGATGGATTGTTTAGAGTCTTGTATATTCATGCGTTCTTTATTCCTTTCGTTCTATTTGAATGATTTCGACTACTAAGGATATCGTGAACTGTTGTTTTGGATATTGTGAAATGTTGTGTATATGTCCTACTGGATTTACTTACCTGGGCTCGTCATTCTTATGTTTGACTGAGTGCAGTCGCGCACGAGTAGCGAGAGGAAGGCTTCATAGCTAGGTGTGACACGAATCTCGAGACACCGCCTGCCTCGAATCTCGCAATTTCACATCTCGAAGTCGTGCAGCCTCACGATCATTTTTCTGAAACGTCGTCGCGTTTTCCAAAGCCTCGAATCCTCGATATCGTATATATATATTACAACACAACAAATATACAATATCGAATACATTTTTTTTACATGCACTACTTGCATGAGAATTTCCTTTCAGTGCGTTTACTAATGCATCGAAACAAATTTTAGCAGGTGAGGATCCTTGAGATATACAATCTCGTAGGACTTATACGTAAGTGGCATCTAACTTTTAGAATGAGTCGCAAACTCTACCTCGACACATAACTCATTTACAAGTCCCTAAAGGTGGTGGTCGACTTCACCGACCCTGAGACCATAAATGCGTAGTGTCACTAAAGTGGAGTTACTTGGGCTTCTGCTCCAACAGTACTACTCCAATGCTTTCGTCAAAGCTAAAGGAGTTCGTACATGATGTAATCGTTAGCTCTCAAGTCATCTCAACACTCTACCCCCTTAGAGTCTGCGTAATCCCACTTGTCTTACAAATCTTCGCTATGGGGATAAATAAGGATAAGGGAGAGAAAAAAACAAAAAAAAAAAGATTCGGAGAGTGATCGTTAGGAAGAGAAGGAAAAAAACAGGAAAGAAGAGAAAGTGTGATCGGGAGGGGCCAGCAGGGACCAGCGGCTCACGGTGCGAGCTCCGACGTGGACGGCGATGACGGCTTCGCTGCGCGCGCGGCGCAAGTCTGGCCGGCGAGCAATCGCGGGGTGGTGGTGATCGCGAGAAGCAGCAGCGCAAGCAACGCAGCGCGGAGGCCAGCGGTGGGCAGCGCTCCAGTGGATCGGCGGCAAGATAGCGAGATCCAATGAGATCGGCGGCCAGCCTCGGACATCACGACGGAGAGATCGGCAGCGATCGGACGGCAGCGGCGGCCAGCTCGCGGATCAGCGGCGCGGAGAGTCGAACGAGCGGGCGGATCAGGAGCGATGGCACGCGAGAGCGGCGCCGGCGAGTGGCCAGTGGCGGCCCGGTGAACGGCCAGCGACGGCGCCGACGAGGCTGCGGCAGCGACGCGGTGAACGGCGCGGTGGCACGTTATCGACCGGTCGGATGCACAATTTTCTACGAAATCGCGACGACGCGATGGAGGTGAGGTTTATTCACCTTATTTGGCTGTGATTTGTATGATTTGAAGTAAATTAGCCCTCAAATATTTAAATGGACACCAGGGAATTAGGAGTCGGGTGTCGGGTGCGCAAATCGAGACGCGAGCGACGTTTTGAGGTTCGCGATTTCTCGAGGTAAGTAAACTAGTTAGGGACTTATACAGTATTTCATTTCTCTCCATTGACTGTTGTTGTTTACTATTATGTGATAGCTTTATTGTGGTTCACTGCTTTGTGATGATAGCTATCGTTGAAATTGTTGTCGATTGAGGGGGTCCATTGGCAAGCGAGTCGTGGTTACTGTTTATCTGCGATATGAGCTCTTATCCGTATGTCGTCGATATCTCCCAATTGAGTGTACGTTGGGGGCTCTTATCCGGGACGTAGATATCTCATAGTCGCAAGGGTTAGGGTTGGGAGGCATGGGGCTCGCCCTAAACCCGAGTCTGCTGGGATTTTTCCGCGACTCAACGACTTTTTGGTCGGAGCTCCCTGTTATTTGGCACACTCATCGATGGATTGTTTACAGTCTTGTATATTCATGCGTTCTTTATTCCTTTCGTTCTATATGCATGAATTTGACTGCTTTGGATATCGTGAACTGTTGTTTTGGATATTGTGAAATGTTGTGTATATGTCCTACTAGATTTACTTACCTGGGCTCGTCATTCTTATGTTTGACTGAGTGCAGCGCCTCGGACGAGTAGCGAAGGGAAGGCTTCATAGCTCGGTGATTTTTGTATATTTTGTATTTTTACTCTCCTCTGATGATATTGACTGGGTTCCACAATTAGGCTGCCTAACTCCCTGATCTTTTTGTTGAGTTATTTAATTTATTAGTTGCTTCCACTAAAATTGTAAAACTCGAAAAATATTAATAACTCAACTGTAAATGTTGAATTTACTGATAATGATGGATTGGAAGGCTGACTAGGCCTGCGTTGACCTTGCGAGACTGGCTCGGGGTCCACGTAGGCTTTGGCCGGGCGGAGCCCAATTTGTGGAAAATTGGGGCCGTCACACTCACGCAATAGAATTTAAAAGCTTTTAAAGAAACTTAAATAAGTAAACTATAGTTAGACAATCCTAAATCTCGAATGTAATGACCCTAATAGTCTAACTAATACTAAGTATCATTTCAAGAATTCGACTTGGACTTGGCGTGACATGGCATACTCAATCAACCATCGAATGTCGACACCGAGGTATATTATTTTAGTTTAATGTTTTTATTACCTAGCTATATCTAATATTATCTAATTAAATGTGATTAATATCTTCAAATTTATAAGTGAGAGATTCGTCATAATGTGCGTGCATGCTATAGGCGACGGGTAAGGGATATAGTGGTATAATGCTAGACTAGAGAATAACTTAGGTTCTAAGGTAATATAAATAAAAATGCGTAAGTTAAAAAAATCATAGGCTAAGTTAACAAGACTTTGTTTGATCTAAGGGGTTAAAGTTAATTAATTGACACACCTAGGTTACTCACTTAATTTGGAAACTTGGGATTGATCTTGAGATGTATGTGTAAGAGAGATGAGATGAGGATCCAATGGTTATAAATTAAACAAAAAAATATATAAGTGGGTTTCCATTTGCATCTCACCAAAACATGCAACTAGAATCCTAAGCTAAAGAGGGCAAGTTAGAGAAAGAGTTGCTAAAAATCATCAATTCGTAGTTAAGAACTCAACAACAAAGAGCTGCACTAAGAATCCAACTTTAGGATAAGAGTTTCCCTTGCTTTTCCCTTCAATTTTCTTAATCAAATTAGGGAACATTGATTAGGTTATGAGGTTTCTAAGTGAATTCAAATGAAATAGAACCATGAGTTTTTAATGCACAAATGTCTCATATAGGGATTTCAAGAATTGAGTTCAAATATGTTGCTATGTTCATGAATGTAAAATGGATGAATTGTTGATTCTTGAGTGATGATTAATTATGGATAACTTAAATTCATTGTAAGTCCCTATAGAAGTAATTATATGGTAGGTTTTGAAGCCTTTTATGAGTGGATTTAGGCTTACTAGCCGGCGAGAAAAAGTGGGATTGAAAACCCCATTTTTTACCTTTTTCCAAATGACGCCACAAGTGGCGTCATGGGCAGGATCCCAAATTCGCACCACCCACGGTTTGGATCACTTCCAAAATGACGCCATAAGGTGTGTCGTGGAATTAATGTCCATGGCATCACCCATGGCGTGAAATCTGACTTTGCCTAAATTTCCTACTTTTTGGTCGAAACTTTGAGACCTTTTACTGGGGTCCCCAAAGTCCAAAAATCACCAAATTTATAGGGAACATCAAAATACTATAAATTTGAGTAATTAAGATTGTCAAGTGATTCTGACATGTTTTGAATGGTTTTCAAAAATAGTTTCGAAATAAGAAAATGACAAGTTTTAAAATGAGCTAAAATGGGTTTAAGCAAATTTCGAGCATCAAACAATGTTTGAATCGCACCAAACATTTTAGATCATATATTTATATTGTTAGGAAGGTTTTCACTAAGTTTCATAATTTTTTAAGTTGTTTGGTTACACCTATCGAGTGTGTACAATAAGTTTCCTGTTTATCCTTATTATTTGTAGCTGTTATAAGTGGAATTGTCTTTACAACGATTTAGCAAATTTCCTTAAGAAAAAGGATTTTGAATGTTTTATTATGTTTTACTTTAACTTAATTAATTTAATGAAAACATGAATTAAAAGTTACTTAATAAAACTATAATAATTGACTAACCTAATTAAATGAACTTAATTAACATAATTGAATTTTACTAAATTCAAATCTATAGAAAACAAACCTCTTAACAAACATCCAAAACAATGAAACAATGATCAAATTTTTTTTTATCAAAACATATTACTCAAATTATAGTCATAAGCATATTTTAATTTTAATTATAAAATATTCTAGATCATTAAACTCAAATCAAAAGTAAGTAGATAGTTTTAAAATTTTTGAAACTAGCAGAATTGAGGAGATTAACAAATCAGTTATGAACTAATAAACACACATCAAAACTAAATACATAATTGATATTGCAGTAAGACTTGAATGTCTTCCTATGCGTAGGCTCAGCCTAATCAATTAATCAAATTGATAATGTGTACAACCACTATAATGATCTATCATTCTCATAAAACTCAAGTAAAAAATGATTATCCACATAATGAAGATCTTGAGTATTTGGTCTATATACCATATCTAAGAATTCAGTCCTAAATATAATACAACTCAAAAAACCTCATCGGTGTCTAATTGTAATTCCTATTGGATTCATCCAATGTTCAACAACTAAGTCTTTTATTCTTTCAAGAATCTCAAATCGTTGTTTCCATAAAGTTCTTTAGTCCTTTATGCACCTTTCTCTTGGATTTTGTATTTGTAAGCCATCTCAAAGTTCTCTGCTTGCAGTATCGAATTCTTCACTGTTGCAAACTAATACTAACAATGGCTCTGTTTCGATATCCAACTCATATTCAATTTCTGCTTCGAATTCAGATTTTTTTTCATCTTCGACTCTAACTTTGATACTGTAATATTCACTAGAATATTCATTTTATTTTTACTCTGAGTTGTATCTACTCTCAAACATCTTGCTTAGTCAGCTATTTCATTTTCATTGTAGCATTTACCTAACTAACTTAACTCCAATTTTGATAATATAATACTAAAAAGGTTAGATCGACACAAACACAGTAAGATAGGGTCTAATAGATAGATAGTCCTTGGCAAACCATTAGTTCTCCTTATATCATTGGAAAAACTGCATCCTTATTTTTATCGGATTAATCCTTTGATAGCTCAAAGAATTAATTATGCAACAAAACAACATTAAGTTATGTCAAAACTTCAAACTACTAAGCCTAATACCTTTGGAAAGCCACTCCAATATTAAACTTATATATGAATTCATCTGGGAAATCTAAACGTTAAAAGACCTCTTGAAACAATCTTAGTTACTACTTTAAACTAGATATTGAATCCTAATATCACAATACATATTCCAGACTATACATGTAATACAAAGCTTCATGATTATAATCCATAAATAGTAATCTATTAAATCAATGAATCAAAGAATGCAATTGATTTAAAGCATTAAATGCAAATAGATCTCATTTGGACTACATAACAAAATGGATGAAGTTCATGTTCGCACTTTGTTTAGATTAATAAATTGTTTACTAATATTCATAATAAACACACAATAAAGTAAATAAAAGACATAAATAAATAAATCTGATTAAATACTTTGAATCTTCAAATCATCTCCAAAAGCAATGAACAATAAATTTAAATTAAATAAAAACTAATAAATATAACTCCAAAAGCAATGGAATATTGATCTAGGGTACTCATAGGCAATTGATTTCAAAGCCTTAGATTCATATATATAGTATTCTAGGTAGTAAATATCACAAACTAACTCAAGATCTTTGTAGTTATCTAATATTCTCAAATCAACTTCAGCGATTCCTGATCGATTCCATTTAAAATGTAAATCATTGGGCAAATTGCTGGAAATGTGTTTTAAGACTTCACCGATTTGTCTGGCGATTTGTGTACAAATTGTGAATCCTTGTCAAATTGCCATCAATAACTTTTTGTTCATTCTCGATTCACTGCTAATTTGTTGTGCACTTCTTCAACTTTATTAAATCCTTCATTTTCTTTCCTTTTCCATCCATTTCTTTACATATTCAAATTATAATCAGAAATCACAAAAACAAGAGAAAACCTCCTGTAATATAACATTTTACATCCAAAATTACCTGAAAATGTACTATAAAACACTATCTAATTGTTGACCTATAATTCTGAATGGTTTTCAAATGGATTTTGAAATAGGCAAAATGTACTTACTTAATGGGCTAATTTTTTACTTAAGATTTCTTAGGCATCAAATGATGTCCAAATTGAACCAAAATTTCCAGAATGTGTCATTGGATCATTGTAAAGGTGTCTACTGAGAATTCAATATTTACAAGTAAGGACTTGGAATTTCACTTAAAAGTACAAATTGAATTTTTGGACTTTTAAATGAGATTTTATCAGTAGAAAACCTTGGTTTCAAGGATTTGGACTTCATAGAACTAACCTCAAGAATTTACGAATTTACATTTATTTTTAAGTCATTTTACACCCATTTGCAATGATTTCTAATGATAATAAATAGTTCAATAAAACTAAAAAATAATAGATAAAGTGTGTTGAAAAATATTAAGCAAGTTTGGACTTTTCTGGTCTAACTAAGTGCCCAATGAGGAATTGCAATAAAAGAAAAGAACCATTAGACCCCAAATTGACTTAAAATGATTTGTAGGACTCTACATGGGATTATTTTAAAATGATAGGACTCTACATGGGATTGTTTAGCACCAATATATCAAGTTATATAGCTCATACAGTAACAACCCTTAGTAGTCTAATACCAAGAACATAATGAGAGTTAAGTTACAAATAGGTAAGTTAGATTACAATTGAACTATATTAGCAACAATGATGGTAAATGCAACTTAATGACTCTAATACCTATATAACCAATCTAATGGGAAACCAAATACCTAGCTAGCTAGATTTGGACGTCATGGGTTTATTAGGACGTGTGTTGAGAACCGCGAGGGCATATTTTTTTTGCGTAGTTTGTGGTAAATAAACCAACAAAGATCTCTATAGTAATTCAATATCGTTTCTTCATTCTTTAAAATTCTCATGGACTCTCATTCTTATTATGAGTGTTTGAGGGCCAATTGAGTTACGAAGGTGTCTCTGGGGTGTTGTCGTCGACTTGCAATCGTGACCACAACCTCAATTCACCAGATATAGTCAAAATTAGATATGTCTTATCTTGAGCACCATTGATATCTCTCATTCGTAATATTATACGTTCAATAAAAGCTACCACGCCCTAGGACCCAAGTTTGCTTGGCATTGTCATGACTTTATAAGGCCGACCCTATAGCACCCGCATTTGTGGTTTTGAGTATTTAGACGCCTATCTTTTTAGTTTCTTTTACACTCATTTCTCACAATCGTAATTGTTGGGACATCTGCCCTAGGTCAATTTACAAACATTATTTATCTTATGATTTTAGTTAATAAAATTGAGGTTTTCATTTGATGTTTTATTATAAGTTATTACATGTTTACCTTGTATCAAGATCCATGGGTATTTTTTGAAATATCCTAAATGTTCCTAGTCGATCATTATATCGGGAATTATAATGAAATAAGACTAGTGTGAAACTTGGTTAATGGTCATGTGGTGATCATATGTATCGGTATACAAATCGATATCATGAGTAATTGTTAGGGAATAAGGGATTGGACCAACCCGCTATGAGAACACCATATGGATTAAGTCATAGGTGTTACTCAAAATAGATATATCATTTAATCCTTCGATTTGAGATTACCATAGACTTCAATATTATGAGCATAATAATTTGACATAATCAAATGTTGTCTTTAACCGGATGATCATAAAGATTGTTATTGGTTATAATGTAATTAATATGTGAAGGTGTGTAATTAAGATTGAGGTGTGTAATTACACTCATTTCTCATAATTGTAATTGTTGGGACATCTGCCCTAGGTCAATTTACAAACATTATTTATCTTATGATTTTAGTTAATAAAATTGAGGTTTTCATTTGATGTTTTATTATAAGTTATTACATGTTTACCTTGTATCAAGATCCATGGGTATTTTTTGAAATATCCTAAATGTTCATAGTCGATCATTATACCGGGAATTATAATGAAATAAGACTAGTGTGAAACTTGATTAATAGTCATGTGGTGATCATATGTATAAGTATACAAATCGATATCATGAGTAATTGTTAGGGAATAAGGGACTGGACCAACCCGCTATGAGAACACCATATGGATTAAGTCATAGGTGTTACTCAAAATAGATATATCATTTAATCCTTCGATTTGAGATTACCATAGACTTCGATATTAGGAGCATAATAATTTGACATAATCAAATGTTGTCTTTAACCGGATGATCATAAAGATTGTTATTGGTTATAATGTAATTAATATGTGAAGGTGTGTAATTAAAATAAAATTTGTAACTCTCATATAGAGAGATATCAATGTATCCCTCGATATGATAGACTGATAATGGCCAAGTCTATATGAATTGATATGATCAATGTCACTTGAATGTTTTCAGTTTACGAAAAGATCGAGACTAGCACGATTGAACATTAAGGATGTGACGGCCTAATCCTACAAACACTGCCCGACACTAGGCCTCCATCAACCACCGATAAACCAGTTAGGAGTTAATAAAGTCCTAGTCAGCCTCACAAATCGATTTTCTCTACCTTATAGTCCACACAATAGAGTATATATATATATATATATATATATATGGGAAATCATATGCAGCGAAATTTAAATGCTATGAAAACGTGATAAAAAATAAATTAAACACACAACTAGTTCTAGGTGTGGAAGTTAGTTTGTGGAAACCCCGTACAACATATATGATGTACAAATCATAATGATGAAAGGAAATACACATATATCTCAACCCAAATACCCATTTATAAAATATAATACAAATCATAAAGACGAAAGGAAATACACCAAACAACCTAGTATGTCGCATATCAATGTTCTCTAGCTCGAAGATTATGCCTGCAATTGTCACCAAAAGCGGAGACAATTCCAATGAGTAAATCAAAAGAAGTTCAACAATAATTCAGATTAAATAATAAATAAATATATAAATAATGCAAGAAAGGAAAAGAAGCTGAAAAGAACAATAAAACGCATGATAAACAGACACTATGGTCAACGATAGAGACCAAGTGACCCGAAAGCAAATGATAGGCGCCTGAGTGTTTGTGACACTCTACACATAGGCTCAAAGCTGCTTAAAACATATAACTGCCAAATACAAGTACGATGGGACCAAGTCTGCTTCAACCGCACCAAACCAGTTTGGCACTATCGACTTACTTAAGACGTAGATCGAGAAAACATTCCAAAGGGAGCCACGGTCGCAACCGGATGCTCAATCACAATGGGATCCTTGAAGTCTTGTGAGGAGCCACGACATATAGAAGATGCTCACTCAGAGGATTCAGTCTCATCTAGGAGCCGCGAGCGCGAATCGGATGCTCAACCCATGAGTAAACAACGACTCAACTCGACCATTTAGACCCTAGGTCACTCGGTAGAGATGTAGAGTCCAACAATAGATATCATTTTCATCAAAATATACAATGAAATGAAATGAGTTAATATTGAATTTCTTATAGGTTTACTTACAATAAAATAGCACAGGTCGCCACATCAAATTAATCGTTGGAATAGTAAGAGGTCTCGTCATGTATCTACTAGCATATAGGTATAACACACAAGTTTAGACTCGTTTATAACTCGTTCGGGGTAGTTTAGACTATTAAGGATTCATCCTTATTTTCAATTAGGTTATTTAATTCATTCTTGAATTAAAACCATTCCTTCACATCAAAATCGGCGGCTCGAATAAAATAAGAATGTCACGACCAAAACAAGGAAAATTCAATAAGGCTTGGTTTTCCAATATGAATCGAATGTGATCGACTAATCACCACTAAAGACAACTAAATCACCGCACAAGAGTCAAGTTCATCTTTGAATCTCCAAATCATAGCATTTAGTCAAAAATCTATGACTTAATCAAAATAAGTTCATTTTCAAAGGAATAAATCAAAACTTCTCTTATGCCTTGACTTAGTCTCCTTCTTTCCAAAATTGATAAATCGCAACCATGTTCGATAATGAGACTAAAATATACTTCAATGAGACTAAAAGTCATATTTAAAGAACCATTTACTTAGTAAGCAATTTAAAATAGTTTTATCGAACCAAGCGAACAAGTAACAATCATTTCAAGGCTTTAAAATAATGCCGAGGAAACTCGATAAATCAAATCATAGAGACAAAGTTCGATAAAGAAATCCACAAGACTCAAATTTCATATTTTTCATGTATTTCCTTAAAAAAGCAAGTGAATGTATTTTTGACAATTTCATCAAACAAAAGAGTGCATTATTTTCCAAAATCATTTCCAAGTTATGAAACCTTCAAAACAAAGTTCAATTTTACAATAATATGAAAAGCCTTTATCATGAGTCGCAACTAACTATAGCAACAAGATTAATTAATCGATAAGAATCGTTTCAATATAAGTTTTTCAATAAGAATCCCTTTTTAAAGTTAGACACAAGAACAATGAGCAAAACCCCCAGCATTTACTAACTTTCACTAACCACGCCATGCTCAAATAAAAGTTGAGAGGGTTGAGGTCTCACCATGCCTCAAATGTAGTTTTCAATTCCAATTCTTTTTCAGGAACCCAAATAGACTAGATTTACATCTTTCCTACAACTTTTGGAGCAAGAACACCTTTCTTCTTCGCGAGCAACACTATGCTATTAAGCTTCGTCTTTCACTACGTGACGTTGCGCCGTCATTCACGAGTCCCTGGTCTGATGCCCTTCCTTTTTGGAGCTGTTGCTCCTCACCAGCGTCGTGTCCTTCGAGTCTTGCTGCCTATCCAAGCCAGCCACTCCTCCAGGCTCGTTGTCCTTGAGTTCTTCCTCCGCTAAGCCGAGATTATGCCTGTTAGTCCGCCGCTGCTGCTGACCGTCCATCCCCTACTAGTGCCGCGCTAGCCATAGCTCCTTCATACTGAAGGCTCACTAAACCCTTGCCAGTGGAGCAGCCCACCGTCGCTACCGTCAACACGCCACCGAGCCTAGCTGCTATCGCTCATTCTCACCTCTATGCCCTGCTATTTGTTGTCGCGGCTGCTCTTTCGCCGGTGCTCCGGTCGCCACCACCTTGTGCAGTCGGACCTTTCTTCGCCTCGTGATGTTTCTCTCTCTCTCTCTCAACCCTCTCTCTCTTTCTACTCTCTCTATGTGTGTGGTTGTTGTGTTATAGCTAGGGTTTTGTGTTGTAACCTAGTAATTAGGGTTTTTATCCCCTTTTTTATTTGGTTGAGTGAGAGCTCGGGTTATGACTCAATTTATTTAGGTTCCTTTGTCTACTAATTGTAACACTCCAAACTTGACATACATTATGCACAAACCCTAGCCTTGTCCTCACTTAGCCAATTTAAATAAATTGATGGTTTATAGTCTTGTTGTTGCACGCGCACTTAGTTTAAAGTCACGCCAAGTCACGGTATCATGTAATACTCGTGGTATTATGCCAGACAAAAAATTAAAAATGTTTTATTTATTTTCTTTTATAAATTCTTGAACACTTCGACTTACCCCTCGATTGGGTATTTGATCACTAATAGTTTTTGATTCGCAATTAATTACTAAATTAAAAACACGGTTCATTACAGTCTTCCCAACTAAGAGAAAATCTCGTCCTTGAAATTTGAAGAAAGTTACGCCCACGACTAGATTAAGTAGAGAAAATGTTTGAGTGCAAATTTCTTTTCACTTTGAATTTGTAATGTCTTTAAATCTTAACCTGAGTGCTCTCTTGTGATAGTTTGCTTGACCAATCCATTTATCTAGTGCCAATCCAAATATTATCTAATCTGCTTGGCTTCCTCTGTGTAATTTTCCTTAAACAATCACGAAATCCAATGTCTTAATATCATTACTCACCAGAATTACAAGATCTCTCTTGTAGACTTTCAAATGGAGCCACACCACTTTGACTCAAATTCTAAAGTCATACTTACATCACGTATATAGCAATCGATCTTTCTCACTTGTTACCAAGTTCGTAATACATACATGAGCATGATCTATATAATTTGGATCAACCATGCAATCTAACCGTTAGATTGAAAACCCCACTTAGTTGTAGTCTGGTGCCCATCAATGTCAATAACCTACCACAATTAGGTAGTAAAAAAAAAAACTTTGCCACAACTTTGCAATAAATATAAAGATTACAACTCGATATAATAGACATTCGTACACCATCTAACTAACAATCTCAACTTCACATGTGTAAATTGCTCAGTTGTACTTCGAGTATATTGGTAAAAGTTGGAAAAAAATGTAAGAAGATGTAGGCAATTAGCGTATGATCATCTTTAAGCATTCACCATCATATGATCTTCATGATTTTACGAGTCAACGATCACGTCAATTTTTCTTCATCAGTAAGCGTACATATGCATTTGAAACACATCAAGATTTCGTGAGAATTTTATAATGCACCATTATGAGGGTTAGTCCTAAAGTTGTCTCCAATCCTACGGATAATCCACTGACTCTATTTCTGCTCACAACACTTAATTCATCCTTCCTCCTTATAGGTGGTGGTTGACTTCACCAACCCTATGACTATGAATGAATAATATCGTTAAAGTTTAGTTACTCAGGCTTCTGATCAAATACTACTACTCCAGAGCTTTCTTCAAAGCTAAAGGAGTCATACATGCTTTAATCATTAGCTCTCAAGTCATCTCAACACTCTGCTTCCTTAGAGTTTGCATTAACCCACTTGTCTAAAAAATCTTCATCACTTTTTTTACGCATTCCTTGACATATTTTGTCATTTTACTAAGTTTTCTAAAATTTTACTTTCCAAAGTGCTCCTATTCAGATTATCATATAAGGACGTATACATAGACTAAATTCTCATTCATTTTCTATTATCAAACAACATCAATTTTCTTACATAAACTATTCCTAGTTGATTCTCTTGGAACGCATGCAGAGACTTCTTACGATTTATGAATAACTTGATCTAACTCCATGTATCTACTTCAAGGTCTTGTTAGCACATTCATTTCCTACAATATGGAGCTAGTATGTGCCTTGGAAAAGTGAAAGTTTAAAATTCTTCAATGCGTACTAAATATGCTGAGTTGATTTCTCAAATCACTAATATCCGACAATGCAACCATTAGGAAAATCTAACTCATTAAGGTACATAACAAATAATGAAAAAAAATCTCGTTTCACTAGTTTAAGATAGATCATATTAGGGTGAACCCTAACCAAATTTACATCTCATGGATAAAAAAATTAAGTAGAACTATAGACACATTAACTAAGGTATGCATAACTATTTGCTACACATCTTCATTCAATAAGATTTGTTTTATATTTTTTTAACTGGTATAGTTACATCATTAAGACAAAAACTGACACGTAGTTTAGGTGTCCTTGAATTATTTTTATCTCACATTTAAGTGCCTAGATAGTCATTAAATTGAGAGAATAGTTGCAATTACTTTTGGGTTTACTATTGTCACAAATTCTCGAGATTTAACAACTTGAAATCATCAATTACGTTCTCTGCTAGTCTTCACTTATGACTCGATCCTCGTAACTAGCTCCAATTTAATATATTGAAATCTATTATTTCATTTTCATGTTTCGGTATCTACACGCTTTACTTCTATCCAAAGATTTATCATCAGCATAAATCTTTCTTTTTTATCAATTTCCACAAATCTGATAAATTTACTACATATTTCTTACAATTTACTCATCGTGCCTCAATGAAACACAAAATTCAATATGACATTAGAAGTAGTTATATCGTATGCATAGATACAATATAATTCATACAATCAAATAACATAAGTCAAAACTCCCCCAATCTCAAGTCTCAACTAAGTTCTGTTAAGTTCGTAGTGTTTCATTTAATCTACAAGTTGTATTTAATCTAGTTGTAGGCTTATCAAGAGCTAGAGTCAAAATCTCAGGCTATGATACCAACTGTGACAACCCCAACCCTTCAAATTGGACATCGCCCGGCACTAGGCCTCCACTAACCCATAGAAAACCAGTTCAGTGTTAATAAAGGCCTAGTCAGCCTCATAAACTGAATTTTAGTACCTCATAGTCCACACAATAGAGTATATACATACGTGAAATCATATTCAACAGAGTTTAAATGCTATGAAAACACGATAACAAATAAATTAAACACACAACGAGTTCTAGGTATGGAAGCTAGTATGTGGAAACCCCGTACAACATATACGATGTGCAAATCATAGTGACAAATGGAAATACATGTATCTCTCAACCCAAATAACCATTTATAAAATATAATATAAGTGATATAGATACACCAAATAACCTACGTGTGTCGCACATCAATGTTCTCGAGCTCAGAGATTATGCCTGCAGTTGTTACCAAAAGCGAAGACAATTATAGTGAGTAAATCCAAAGAAGTTCAACAATATTAAATAAGTCTTTAAATCATGCAAGAAATGAAAATAAGTTGAAAAGAACAATAAAACACATGATAAATAAACTAAAATAGTCAACGATACAGACCAAGTGACCCGAAAGCAATTGATTAGCACCTAAGTGGTTGTGACACTCTACACGTAGGCTCAAACCCAGTTAAAACGTATAATAGCCAAATACTAGTACGGCGGGACCAAGTCCTCTTCAACTGCAACAAATCCGTTCGGCACTGTCAGCCAGCTTAACGTGAGCCGTAGTCCGAGAAAATTTTCCAAAGGGAGCTACAATTGAAACCGAATGTTCAATCGCAATAGAATCCTTGAAATCCTTTGAGGAGCCATGACATATGGCGGATGCTCACTCAGAGGATTCAATCTTGTCTAGGAGCCACGAGCGTCACTCGGGTGCTCAACCCATGAGCAAACAACGACTCAACTTGACCACTTAAACCCTAGGTCACTCGGTAGGGTAGTAGAGTCCAATAATAGTTATCATTTTCATCAAAATATATAATGAAATGAAAAGAATTAATACTGAATTTCTTACTGGTTTACTTACAATAAAATCGCATTGATCGCCACATCAAATTAATCGTTCTAATAGTAGTTCTCATCGTGTATCTACAAGCATATATACACATTGTTTAGACTCATTTATAACTCGTTATGGGTAGTTTAGACTATTAAGGGTTCATCCTTATTTTCAATTAGGTTATTTAATTCATTCTCGACTTTAAAACCATTCCTTCAAATAAAAATTGGTGGGTCGAATAAAATTAGAATGTCACGGAGAAAAATAGGGAAAATTCAATAAGACTTGCTTTTTCGGTATGAATTGAATGTGATCGACTAATCACCACTAAAGACATCTAAATCACCGTACAAGAGTCAAGTTCGACTTTGAATCTCCAAATCATAACATTTAGTCAAAAATCTATAACTTAGTCGAAATAAGTTCATTTTCAAAGGAATCAATCAAAACTTCTCTTATGCCTTGACTTAGTCTCCATCCTATCCAAAATTGATAAATCCTAATGATGTTCGATAATGACACTAACATATACTTCAATGAGACCAAAATTCATATTTGAAGAACCATTTACTTAGTAATCAATTTAAAATAGTTTTATCGAACCAAGAGAACAAGTAACAATCATTTCAAGACTTTAAAATAATGCCGAGGAAACTTGATAAGTCAATCATAGAGACAAAGTTTGATAAAGAATCCACAAGACTCAAACTCCATACGTTTTCACGCATTTTTTTCAAAAGAGCAAGTGAATTTCTATTTGACAATTTCATCAAACAAAAGAGTGCATTATTTTCCAAAACCTTCAAAACAAAGTTTGATTTGTCAATAATATGAAAAGCCTTTTTCATGAGTCACAACTAACCATAGCAACAAGATTAATTCATCGATAAGAAGCGTTTCAATATAAATTTTTCAATAAGGAAATCCCTTTTAAAAGTTAGACAAAGAACAAGGAGCAAAAGCCCCTAGCATTTACTAACATTCATTAACCAAGCCCTGCTCAAATAAAAGTTGAGAAGGTTGAAATCTCACCATGCCTTCAATGTGATTTTCAATTTCAATTCTCCTTTAAGAACCTAAATTGACTAGATCTACATCTTTCTTACTACTTTTGGAGCAACAACAACTTTCTTCTTCGCTAGCAACCCCACCGCTATTAAGTTTTGCCATTCATTGCGTCACGCTGCATTGCCATCCGGGAGTCACTAGTCTGACGTTTTTCCTATCCGGAGGCGCTGCTCCTCGCCAGCGTCGAGTCCTCCGCATCCATCTATGCCAGCCTCTCCTCCAGGTTCGTTGTCTGTAAGTTCCTCCTCCACAAAGCCGCATCCGTGCCTGCTTGTCCGCCGCTACTGCCTACCATTTGTCCGCCTACTAGTGCCGCGCCGGCCATAACTCCATCGTGTTAGAGGCTCCCCAAACCCTTGCTAGTAGAGTCGCCCATCGTCACCACAGTCAACGTGCCACCGTGCCTAGCTATTGTCGCTCACGTGCCCAGTTGTTCGCTATCGCGGATGTTCTTTCGCCGGAGCTCCCATCGGCCGCCACCACCTTATGCAGTCAGACCTCTTTTCACTTCGCGTGGTTTCTTTGTCTCCTCTCTCAGTCGTCTCTCTCTCCCCTCTCTCTCTTTATGTGTGTATGTTATGTTATAGCTAAGGTTTTTTGTTTTAACCTAGTAATTAGGGTTTTATCCCCTCTTTATATTTGGTTGAGTGAGAATTCGGGTTACGACCCACTTTATTTGGGTTCCTTTTGTCCACGCATTGTAACACTCCAAACTTGACATGCATTATGCACAAACCTTAGCCTTGTCCTCACTTAGCCAATTTAAATAAATTGATGGTTTATAGCCTTGTCGTCGTGCACGCATTTAGTTTAAAATAAGTCACGCCAAGTTGCAGTATCATATAGTACTCGCAGTATTATGCTAAACAAAAAATTAAAATCATTTTATTTATTTTCTTTTATAAATTTTTGAACAATTCGACTTACCCCTCGATTTGGTATTTGATCACTAATAATTTTTGATTAGCGATTAATTACTAAATCAAAAATACGAGTCGTTACAAATGGCGACTTTCAATGCCTTATGTTTAGTCAAAGGATATTACACACCAAAAGGATGTAATGTATGTTATTCTTAAGGTTATGTCTATTTTGATATACATGCAACTTTGGTAGTCATAATGCCTTGCTAGAGATCACTTGTGACTTTTGTATCAAAATGATTTTGGTTCACTGCCAACATCACATGAACCTATTGGGTCGCACACAAATAATGGCTTTGCACAATTTTAATTTGTCTAGAGTAATGAATTTTATATGATAAAACTCATGACATAAAAGCCCTTACGATTTGTTATATGATAACTTATTAATAGAGGCTTATGTGTATTTTGCTCAAACTACCTAAATAAAATAGTTGTATTATAAATTGGATTTTTTGTGAGGGCTTATCTACACATATAAATAGAGGGTGAAACCCCAAAATGAAATCGGATTTTCGTTTTTGTAACTTTCTAGTTCTTTAGATTTAGGGGGAGAAAGAAAAACGTTTTCAATCTCTGTTGGGGCTAGTACTCCAAATTATGGTCACCGTTCGTGTGTAGATTTTCGATAAGGGATGCGCGCTTGAACATCTTGAAGATCCAATAGTCATAGAAGAAAGTTACGGATTAAGGTATAATTCACTTTTGTAGAACTAGTTTATTGGAACCTATTTTCGATCATATTTGGGGTTTTTTGAAATATTATTTTGAATTTTTCTCTGCGAATGAACCTTATAACCTAATAGTGGTATCAAAGCCTTAGGCTCGGTTTTATTAAACGCTTACATGTTTTCTCTTATGTATATATGATATATGTGTGAAAACATGATCTTGATTTATATATATATATATGATGTCATATAGGTTTTGTGATAATTGTTATCAAGAATTGGTTTTAAAGCATGTTGTTAATTCATGTATATTGATACATACGCATGATTTGATTCAACGATAGTATCAATGTTTCTAATATTTTGATTAACATATGTTTTTAATATTGAACAATTCGAGTTTCATATGTTCATGTTAGAAGTTATGTTTAGGTTAATGTGATTCTAATGTTGAATACATATTTCTTTTTTGCTAAATAATTATTTATGTCTCCATGATAGAAATCATGATTAGGTTAATATGATTCTAATGTTAAATGCGTGATTAATATTTCGAAATTGGTTTTAATCATATATGTCTTTGTGATTATCCATTAGTATATTTCTATTAGATAGGAAATAAACTTGTAATCGGATCAGAATTACAAGTCATATAAGATAGGTGAGATTTATAACAAATTTTAATTGGATAAGTATTCAAAGTATCTTAAATTTTAATTGGATTAGGATAAGTTACTAAGTTAAATGTGGGCCCGAGTTAATTAAAAATGTTTTAATTAATGTTTTTTGAAATTAAAATAAGGGACGATTTTGGTTAATTGGATTGACTAAAATAATGAGAAATTTTAGGCGATTCTCATTTTTAGAATTAAAATTCGTTGTCTAAAAAAAGGGTGCGCTACCTTTGTACCCACGTTCGCCGACCGGCCAACAGGACTGTCGTTAACTATTCTTAACGTAAGGAAATTCATATAATAGTTAATATTAGTAATGTTTCCTAACTTGTTTAGTGATTATCTATGCATTGTAATATATGATATTTATCTTGTTTAAACTATGATCACTAAAACAAATAAAATACCTCTTTCAAATTTTAAGTAAAGTGTCATCCATTCTCAAATACTTATCAAGGCTTCGATCACATCAATCTGGGTCTGTGTCCGCAGAGTGTATTGTGTTATCTTAGCGAGGCAAGTTGAGTAAAGGTTACTCTATTATTTGAAATGGTTCGACTTGTTAAAGCTATCAAACTGATTTTGGGCTTTAGACACTGGATGAGATCAAACATGCTAAGACATAAGAACGCATAATCTCATAAGAATTACTAAGATTTTCATATGATGTAATTAGTAACTGGTACCTACCTAAATAACTTAATTTAAAGGGTTATGTCTTAACTGTCTTAGAATTATATGCAATATGGATTTTAGTCCCTTCAATTAACATAGTGTTTTCAAGAGGGTTATTAATTTTGTGGGAGTATATTCCTCTATACTAAAATGAATTTTTGCATAATCTTTGTCGTAGATATATAGCCTCTTCAAATTACACTAATCCCTTATCGTTACGATCCATCCTTGAGAATGATAAGTTGTTTGGGACAAACTTTCTTAATAGTTTCAGAAACTTGGGAATTGTTCTTATGCATGAATGCAAGTTGTATGTCCTGGATAATCCTATTCCTGAGGAACCACTAGCCAATGCTTTAAGAGCTATGAGGGATATACATACTAAGCATGTCAACGACTCAACTGATGTTGCATGCATTATGTTCGCAACTATGGTTCCTAAATATCAGAAGGACATGGAACACATAGAAGCTTACAACATGGCTATGATGCTGAAGGAAATGTTCCAACAACATGCTAGGCAAGAAAGGTTTGAGACAGTCAATAACATTCATTCTTGTAAAATGGCAAGGGTGCATCAGTTAGTCCTCATATTCTGAAAATGAATGGCAATATTGTCTATCTTAACAGACTTGGATTTCTTATAAGCCAAGAGTTGGCTACGAATTTGATCCTTAACTCATTGCTTGATAGTTATTCACAATTTGTAATGAACTATAACATGAATAACATAGAGAATTATATCTCAGAATTGCATTTGATGCTTAAAACTACTTAGCAGAATGTCAAGAAACCCATTGCTAATGTGTTGATGGTTCAGAAAGGAAAGACTCAGAAGAAAAAGGGCCAAGGCAAAACTACAATTGCCAAGGTTATTATGACTATCACAAAGCCTATGGAACAAGTCCGACCTCATGCTGCTTCTTCTTCATAGTCTCTTAAGGAAAAGAAAAAATAAGAAAATTGTCAGTTGTACCATGCACAGGGCATTGGTTCAAAAATTGCAATTGCAAGCTCTATCTTAAAGATTTAAAGAAAAATAAGAGTAGAGCGGCTACTACTTTAGGTATTTACATTATTGAAGTTACCTTGTCTACTAGTGATACATAAGTATTGGACACCGAATGTGGAACTCATATTTGTATTAATGTGCATGGTCTCACCAAAAGTAGAAAGCTAAATAAAAGAGAAGTCATCCTATGAGTTGGAAATGGAGCAAAGGTCGTTGCATTGGCTGTAGGATGATATGAGTTTATTTTACCTAGTGGACTTGTTTTAATTTTAAATAATTGTTATTATGTCCTCGCTTTGAGTAGAAGCATCATTTTTGTTTTATGTTTGGATTGGATGGTTTTAATTTCATTATTGCGAATAATAAATGCTCAATTTCTCGTAAAGACGCTTTAAATGCGAATATTGATTTGTGTAATGGTCTTTATATTCTAAAAATGAAAAGGTCTACAGATACTCATATTATAAACATAAATATAAAGAGACTCAAGTCAAATGATTTGAGTTAAACCTACATTTGTCCTTGTCATATTGGCCACATAAATGAGAAACGCAATTATAAACTCCATAAATATGAAGTTTTAGATTCATTTAATTTTGAATCTTATGAAACATGTGTATCTTGTTTATGAAGCAAGATGACAAAGAGTCCTTTTACTAGACACAATGAAAGGGCAAGTGATTTATTGTGTCTAATGCATAATGATGTATGCGGTCCTATAAACACAATGGCTAGAGGTGATTATCAATACTTCATTACTTTCACTTATGATTTCAATAAATATGGTTTCGTATATCTCATGAAACATAAAGGTGAATTTCTTGAGATGTTTTGAACATTTTAGAATAAAGTGCAAAATCATTGTAAAACTATTAAAACACTTCGATTAGATTGATGTTATGAGTATTCGAGCTAAGAGTTTGATGATTATCTTAGAAATTGTGGGATTGTCTTACAGTTAACTCCTCCAGCAATGCCACAATGGAATGGTGTTTCTAAGAGGAGAAATCGAACTTTATTGGATATGGTTCGATTTATGATGAGTCATACATATCTTCCAATTTCCTTTTGAGGATATGCCTTAAAAACTGTTGTGTTTACACTGAATCGTGTTCTTTCAAAAGCAGTTGATAAAACACTACATAAGATGTGGATTAGGAAAATACCAAGTTTGTCTTTCCTTGAGATTTGGGGCTATGAGGTTTTCATAAAATGACAAATCTCAAAAAATTTAATAGCCAAATCTACTAAGTATGTATTTGTTGGTTATCCTAAAGAAACTAGAGGATACTACTTTTATAATCCCATTAAGAACAAAATGTTTATGGCTCATAATGGTGTCTTTATAGAAAATGAGTTTATTTTAAAAGACAACAATGAGAATAAAGTAAGCCTTGAAGAAGTTCAAGAACAACAAATAAACACTCAACCGTTAGTGGGCGATTAATGAAGTCTTGAACTAGTTGAACCTACATAGGTACCACAAAGCCCATGTAGGTATAATAGTGTAAGACATCAGCCTAAGAGATTTGAATTTCTTATTACTGATAGTAGTGAGGTGCTGCTTATGGATCCAAATGAACCTACTGCTTATCAGGAGGTTATGTCTAGCCCTGATACAATTAAATGGCTTAGTGCCATGAATTCTTAGATGCGATCCATGTATGAAAGCCAAGTTTGGAACCTGGTTGACTTACCTAAAGGTGGTAAGAACATTTGATGTAAATGGGTTTTGAAGAAGAAAACTAATATGAATGGCAATGTCTATACTTATAAAGCACGACTAATAACAAAAGGTTCAGACAGACTTAATGTGTTGATTATAATGAGACTTTTTCTCCTATAGCCATACTTAAATTCATTAAAACTATAATTTCCATAGTCGCATATTATGACTATGAGATACGACTAATGGATGTCAAAAAAGTTTTTCTGAATGGAAAGTTACTTTATGACGTATATATGATATAGCCTGAATGGTTTGTTCATTATGAGAATTCTAGGAAAGTGTGCATGCTTCAAAAGATCCATTTATGGATTAAAGAAAGCTTATTGGAGTTGGAATCTTCATTTTGATGAAACAATTAATGAATTTCGTTTCCTTAAAATTGAAGATGAGCCTTGGAAAGGATCAAGTTTTGGTTAAAAAAAAGTTTCTTAACGAAGGACTTAAGAGATGCAGACTACATCCTCTGTATTAAGATCTATAGGGATAGATCTAAAAGGCTGATAGGTCTAAGTTAGAGTGCTTACATAGATAAGGTACTGAATAAGTTAAGTATGCAAGACTTTAAAATAGGGTCGTTGCCAATGTCTCATAATATAAGTCTCGGCAAGACTTAATGTCCAAAGACTAATGATAAGCGAGAGCGCATTAATATGATTCCATATGCATCAACTATTAGATCTATCATGTATGCAATGTTATGCACTCAACCTGATGTATCATATGCTTTAAGCACAACAAGCGATATCAGTATGATCCTAGTGAAAGGTACTAGATAGCAGTAAAGAACATTCTTAAGTACTTAAGAAGGATTAAAGAAGTGTTCTTGGTCTATGAAAGTTTAGAAGTGATAAGTTGGTATTCATATAATTTTAGTAGTTTATTTTGCTATATTTAATGTGGAAAGTCTCTAAAATATATATTTAATTATATTTATTGGTCGTTTTTATGTGAAACGGAGTACGCGGTTGAATTCGTGGCAAAAAATACTCGAAATTGAGTATTTACATGTATTGATCGGACGCCGGACTATTTGCCTCGAGTTATGTACTTGTGCGGCAGGTAGAATAGGAGATAACAGACCCAGTAGACCACCACATGTCACTTTTCCATTAGATAAGCATGTCATTTCTTGCAATTTTCTCTTCAAACCAACATCAGGCATCAGGCACCTATTGGTCCTCCACGCTCTCAGACTTCATTCCACCAGCTTTGCGCCAATCAGACGTTGCCACGTCACCATCACAATTACACAACATCCCAACCATTTCTTCTCCTTGCTTCAGCCTCTATCAGACACACCTCGGGATTTGTACTGGTATGGTTTCCCAGATTTTCGCACGATGCGTGCGAGCCTTCTTCACCACCTCCTTACAGCCACGTGGCGTGCTCTAACTCGTCCACAACGTCACTAGTAGCTTTTTCCACCAATCCAAACGCGCCACATAAGCAGTTTCCATTTTCTTCACCAATCAATTGTTGACTCATGTCGGCCTTCCACCAACCAGCACGTCATGCGAATGATGTCATCCAATAGGCAGCGGACACATGGCATACGACAGACAAAATAACCTATACACTGTAGACACATGGCGAACAATAGTTTTTGACCCAAAAATAACCCCTAGAAGCTCCTCGGTGCACGAGTCACGAGACCACCCAAAAAAATTAGTTTCTCTCACCTCTCGAGACCAAATTTTAGTATTTTATATATTAGTAACCTAGGATATTATTAGAGAACACTGACTATTATTATTTTGTTATTTACTTTCTTGGACTGCCATGTTCGACTAATCAAATATTTACCTAGGTCAGATGGGAAACAAGTCGGGATTATAGATTCATAGTATATTACGTGAGATTTTTCATTTCATTATTTAATTTAGTTTAAATTCTCATACTTCTTTATTGTTGCTTTTAAAAATTATGGTTTAGATCTAGGGTATGTATATGTAGGGCTGGCAAAATATGTCCGGTCCCGTTTTGCCCGTTTTGTCCAGTCCCGTTTTAAACGGGACCGGACAATATTTTTTTGACAAACATACGGACTGGACAAATTTTTGTGTCCGTTTAAAAATACGGACCGGGTTCGGGCAAATTTCAAAAAAAAACCCGTTTGTGATTAATTTGAAGGGCATATAAGTAATTTCACTATTTAAAGTTTTTAACTTTATGATTTATCATTTCATTTTCTATTATCTCATTCAGTCATTCTCATCGTCATCTGTCTCTCTACTTTCTGTCTATGAAACAAAACTAGAAACCCTAACGCCTCCGCCTCACTCCGCCTCTCACCGCCTCACGGTCGTTTCTCACTACCTGACGGTCGTCTCTCATCGCCTCGCGTTTCACGGCCACGCACGGCGCTCCTCCGTCCGCCTTTCACTCTCTCTTCCTCTCGCGCGGCTCCGTCGACCTGTCGTCTCTCGCACTCTCGAGCCGTCCGCCTCTCACTTTCTCTCTCGCTCTCCGTACGCTTCTCCTTTCTCTCGCTTCTTCCCCGTCTCACTTCTTCTCGTTCTTCGTCTCTCTCACTTCTCGCGACTGCTCTCTTCGCACTCCCGAGTCTCACTTTCTTCGCGACTGCCGTCGTCTCTGCACGCCGAGTCTCACTCTCTCGCCTCCGTCCGCCTCTCACTTTCTCGCGACGACCGTCGTCTCTCGCACTTCCTGCGCCGACCTCTCTTCGCTCTGCCTTCTCGCTTCTTTTTTGCCTCACGCACGGCTCCGGCTTCGGCTCTCACTCTCCTCCTCGGTCTGGGATTAGAATAGGTCGAATTGGTAATTTGGATTATTGAGAATTTGAGGTGATATCTCTTTTTTTTTAAAAAATTTGTGATATTTATATTGAAAATTAAAAAATTGTGATATTATGTATTTATTTTTTGGTAATTGGTGACTTGTAGTTGTAAACTTGTAGACTTGTAGTTGTAGTTGAGGGGTTTTTTTAAGATAATTGATAAATAAAATATTTAATCATATTTAAAAAAAAAATGGGCAAAACGGGTCCCGTATGTTTTACAAACATACGGAACTGGACAAAAAAATAATGCCCGTTTTGAAAACGGGACCGGGACTGGGCACCAACTTTAATCATTTTCAAAATAGGTGTCCAGTCCCGTTTTTGTCCGTTCCCGTATTTTTGCCAGCCCTATGTATATGGTCGATGCATGCATTTAGGGGGACAACCTATAGTTATTTGGACCATTAGTATCCGTGTAATTGTGCTTTTACACCAATAAAGTGACAAGCACTCACCCGTTTGTCGTAAAACCCTTTCGGTTCTTGAGTGTGTAACAATTGAATCTACGTTAAATCGGGAGCGGACTCGTTTTGGATATTTAGGATTAGTGTTCCCACAGATCCATATTATTGTAGTTAATGTGTTAAACCTGATTGGTGGATGTCTAGGGTTATATATTGATTAGGAAAGTATTTGGTAGCGAACGTCTTAGCTAGCGAGATTAGGGGAACGAGGAATTTCTAGCGGATGTCGATTTTTTATAACTAATATAGGAGAATATAAATTAATGGCTTTTTAGGAAAAATTGAAGACCATGATTGCCATTGAATCCTGATTCGGATTTGTGGAACTATAGACGTAGATGTTTTCTTGAAACTATTTGAAATTTATTCTCATTATTTTATTTATTTAGTTTAGTTAGTTTAGTTAGTTAAATTATTAATTTTTTTTAAAACCCCTGATTTACCCCTTTTGTTATTTTTAATCTAAGAAAGACTACCAATCTATGTGGGATCGACTATTTGCCACTATTCTACAAAATAGTTTGTTTAAGAAACTTTATTTTATTGACGCATTCGAAGCGCGTCAAGAAGATGAGCTTGTTGTAAATGGTTACATAGATGCAAGTTTTCAAACTTATATAGATGACTTCAGACTACAGTCTTGATATTTGTTTACTTTTAATAGAGGCGCAGTGAGTTAGAAAAATCAGAAGTAAGAAACTGTGGCAAATTCTATAACAGAAAATGAGTATATTGCAGCGTCCGATGGAGTTAAGGAGGCGGTTTTGATCAAAAAGTTCATTTATGAACTTGGTATGGTTCCTACTTTAACTAACCCTATTTACTTGTATTGTGACAACAACATGGCGATAACATAAGCCAAGGAACCAAGATCACACCAACGATCCAAACATTTGATTAAACGTTTTCCTCCATTTGAGAAATAATTGAGAAGGGATACTTGAAGATTTGTAGAGTTCCTACAGAACATTATGTTGCAGATCCTTTGACGAAAGCTCATCCACTAGAGAAACATGATGGTCATGTTAGTTATTAGGTATTAGATACATAAATGATTGGCCCTAGTGAAAGTGGGAGATGTAGGGTCATGTGCCTTAGATCAATATACAAACATTATTTATCTTATGATTTTACTTAATAAAATTGAGGTTTTCATTTGTTATTTTATTATAAATGATTGCATGTTTACCTTATAGTAAGATCTATGTGTATTTGTTGAAATATCCTAAATGTCCTTAGTCGATCATTATACTGAGAACTATATTGATTTAAGACTAGTGTGATTTTAATTGATGGTCATACGATGATCATGCGTATAGGGATACGAATTGAGATCATGAGTACTTGTTAGGGAACAAGTTACTGGACCGACCCTCTATGAGAACACCGCATAGATTAAGTCATAGGTTTTACTCATGATAATATATAATTTAGTCCTTTGACTTAAAATCACTATAGACTTCAATATTAGGAGCATAATAATTTGACACAATCAAATGTTATCTTTTACCCGATGATTATAAAGATTGTGATTGGTTACCATGTGAATAATATATAAAGGTGTGTAATTAAGATATAATTTGTCACTCTCGTATAGAGGGATATATCAGTGGATCTTTCCATATGATAAACTGATAATGGCCAAGTCCATGTGAATTGACATGATCGATGTCACTTGGATGTTTTCAGTTTACTAAAAAATCGAGTCTAGTATGATTGAACATTACGGTGACTTTCCATGCCTTATGTTTAGTTAAAGGACATTGCACGAAAAAAGGATATTATACATGTTATTCATTACGTTGTATCGATTTTGATATTCATGCTACTTTGGTAGTCATAATGCCTTGCTAGAGACTGCTTATAACTTGTGTACCAAAATGGTTTTGGTTCACCGCCAACGTCGCATGAACCTATTGGGTCGTATACAAAGAATGGCTTTTCGGAATTTTAATTGTTCCAAAGTAATAAAATTCATGACATAAAAGCCTTACGATTTGTTATATGATAACTTATTTATAGGGGAATTTGTGTAGTTTGTTTAAACTGCCTAAATACAATAGTTGTATTACAAATATGATTTTAAGTGAAGGCTAATCTACATATATAAATAAAGGGTGAAACCCTAAAATGAATAAGATTTTCATTTTTGCAAATTTCAAGTTCTCTCGATTATTAGAGAGAAAGAAAAACGTTTTCAACCTCTCTTATGACTAGCACTCTAAATTGGGGTCACCATTCATATGTGGATTTTTTATTGAGACGCACGCTTGAATATCTTGGATATCGAATAATCACAGAAGAAATAAAAATTAAGGTATGATTTACTTTTGTAGATCTAATTTATTGGAACCTATATTTGATCCTGTTAAGGGTTTTTCAAACATTGTTTT
Organism: Stephania yunnanensis; assembly: GCA_039657365.1. Classification (NCBI taxonomy): domain Eukaryota; kingdom Viridiplantae; phylum Streptophyta; class Magnoliopsida; order Ranunculales; family Menispermaceae; genus Stephania; species Stephania yunnanensis. The sequence goes on along the minus strand of CM077586.1, from coordinate 42,626,108 downwards.
GAATTTTCCACTATGTATGAACCTAAAAACCTAATAGTAACTTTTACTTTTATTATCTTGCATTTTAATTATTTGTTGCTTATTTTTATCTCCCGCATGATTCTTGAACAATTTATTATTATTCATGCATTACTGTCGATATCATTCTGGCTTGACTTACTGAAATTGTCTACTTTTGAGACAATTTCAAATCTGTCGGCGAGTATGGGTAAGGTGTTGGTGATTGGTTACTTACTCTGAGACATCAAATGCCCTCACATTTGCCATTTTGTATTGTTTTTACTTATATACTTAATATTCTTTACACTTGGGATATCTTAAATGTACTGAGAGACACTTATGAATGTATATCACTTTGTTTACTTTCTGCACTTGGTCACCAAATATACAGGTTTATGAATATGAATGGTTCCATGATAAATGATTATTATGCATATACATAGGGTTAGCTTAGTATTATATTTAGTATAAATATCCTCAAATGAAGGCTAATTCATGGTATTATTGCATTTTTAGGGAACTAAGGTGTGTTGGAAGGAATTAAGGAAAAATGAGAAGAAATAGGGCAAAAAACCACAAAATTAGAGTTGAAGCTGCGGGAGCATGTATTGACGTTGTGGGGAGAAAATGCACGGCATGGGGATGAAAGACACGACATGGGAAAAAAGAAAAAATGAAAAAAATCAGCTCCGAAGGTCTGGTGTAGTGGCGTCGTCGTGGCACACAAAGGACAGCGTCGGGACACAAAAAAGGACAATGTCGAGTTTCTGGGAGCTCAAAAACCCATCATGAAGCATTGACGCAGTCACAATGTCGTGGCTTTACACACACATTGCCGAGGCAGTAAGTGACATCACCAACCTCGCAGAAACTAGAAAGTCAAGCTTTAATTTGGGTTAAAATGTAATTTAGGATTTCTAATTATTATTAGGAAGTATAATTAGGTATTAGGACGTGGTATGTAGCGACCCAAAAATTTGACTTGTGCCACGTGTCAAGTCAAGGTCGTATGTGGGACTCACTCGTCGAAATACATATATCCGAATCTTATTTGGGATGATAATGTTAATTATGCGAGGAATTCGGTGAGCAGAAACACGAACGGGATGCGCTTCGAGTCGCGTGCCGACGCGAGACCGAGATAGTGGTTTTATGTGAGTTTAAAATATACATTGGATATGCCTCGTGATGCGTGTAGCGCGAGTATCGAAATTTTTAAATGAGACGGGTTGGTGCCTCGAGATGCGCGCTGCTCGGCTGTTCAATTTGCTTTGAGATGCGTGTTGCAAGAATGTCGAGGACACTTTTGATTTTAAATCAAAAAGAAAATAAATAGAAAATGTATATTATATATATATATATGAAGGAGATAAGGATTGAAAAAAGAGAGAAAAAAACGACAGAGAGGAAAAAAAAAAAGGATCGGGAGGACGATGATGACCGGCGGCTCTCCGGCGCGACCTCGCGAACAGCTCAGGTAGCGGCGGCGGCTCGGCTCGGCTCGTAGGGCAACATGGCGGCCACGCGGAGGTTGGCAGCGGCGGAGATAGACCAGCAGAGCACGACGATTGGTGGCGTGGACGGGAGCGCGGCTGGATGCTCACGTGCGACGAGGACGACGCTGCGCGACGGAGGTTGGCGCAGCGGCGGACCAGCAGCAGTGAGCAACTCGCAGATCAACCGCGGATGGCGGTTCGCAGCAGGCGGCGCTAGGCAGCGACTCCGGCACGGCAGCGGGTCGGATCGGCTGCGATGGCGCGAGAGCGCGGCGACGCGACTTAACGCGGTGAGACGGCTTGAAGGTCGCAGCAGCGGCGCGCGGCGACGCCGGCGAGGGTGGCCGGGCGCGGCAATGCGAGGCGCCGACAAGTGGCGGGCGGCGCGCGCCGGCGAGGGAGCGGCGACGCGGTGAACGACGCCGTGGCGCGTTATCGACCGGTCGGATGCGCGATTTCGTCGATATCGCGACGACGCGATGGAGGTGAGGTTTATTTCACCTTTCCAGTATGACTTGAGTGATTTGAAGTAAAATAGACCTCAAATGTTTAAATGGACACCAGGGACTTAGAAGTCGGGTGTTGGGTGCGCAAATCGAGATGCGAGCGGGACGTCTTGATTTTGATTTACGAATTTTGAGGTAAGTAAACCAGTTAGGGACTTATACAGTATTTCATTTCTCTCCACATTGTTGTTGTTTACTGTTATGAGATAGCTTTATTGTTGCTCACTGCTTTGTGATGATAGCTATCGTTGAATTTGTTGTCGATTTAGGGGGTCCATTGGCAAGTGAGTCATGGTTACTATAAATCAGCGATATGAGAGGGTTGTATTTCATTTCTCTCCATTGACTGTTGTTGTTTATTGTTATGAGATAGCTTTATTGTTGCTCACTGCTTTGTGATGATAACTATCGTTGAATTTGTTGTCGATTGAGGGGGTTCATTGGCAAGTGAGTCATGGTTACTCTATATCTGCGATATGAGAGGGTTAGGACTGGAGGTAGGGGTTTCGTCCTAATTATGGTCGTCCATTGATTTATCCGGGTCCATGTGTGTTTCATAGTCGTACGGGCTAGGGCTGGGAGGCAGGGGACTCGTCCTAGAGCCGGGTCTATAGATGCCTCATAGTCGCAAGGGTTAGGGCTGGGAGGATGGGGTCTCGTCCTAAACCCGAGTCTGCTGGGCTTTTGCCGCGACTCGACGACCTTTTGGTTGGGACTCCTTGTTATTTTGCATCGCTCATCGACGATTGGTTACGGTCTTTTATATTCATGCGTTCTTGATTCATTTCGTTCTATTTGCATGAATTTGACTGCTTTTGATATCGTGAACTGTTATTTTGGATATTGTGAAATGTTGTGTATATGTCCTACTAGGATTTACTTACCTGGGCTCGTCATTCTTATGTCTGACTGAGTGCAGAGCCGCGAACGAGTAGCAGAGGGAAGGCTTCATAGCTAGGTGACTTTTTGTATATTTTGTATTTACTCTCATCTGATGATATTTACCGGGTTCCACAATTAGGTTGCCTAACTCCCTGATCTTTTTGTTGAGTTATTTAATGTATTAGTTGCTTCCGCTAAATGTTTAAATCTTGAAAAATATTAATAACTCACCTGTAAATGTTGAATGTACTGATAATGATGGATTGGAAGGCTGATTAGGCCTGCGTTGACCTTGCGAGACTGGCTCGGGGGTCCACGTAGGCTTAGGCTGGGCGGGGCTCAATTTGTGGAAAATTGGGCCGTCACATGGTAAACTAGGAGGACACCACTACATATAAGGAGATTAGCCTCAATTAGAGTAATTTAACATTGAGTTTGAGTATTAATGTTGGAAAAACATTGAAGACTCCACATTTGCAGTCAATGTGTGGTTTCCTTGATTAATTCAAGGTAATATTTATATTCATCTTTTATTTCCAATGATTTCTATATTGGATTTTGATGTGCTTGTTTCAATGATGTACGAGTAGTCTATTTATCTTAGGGATTAATGGTATGAATGTTTTGCTTTGAATTGGAAAAATAGTGAAAATAAAAAGTGCAATGGTTAGAATTTGTATTGATTTTAAGCGTAATGCTTTAGACATCTTGATCATGTGTCTAATGAACTTAGGCTTTAGGAGTTATCATGGCCATTGAAGCTTCTAATTTAGACATTAATGGTACAACCATAAAATACAAAACATTGAGAGATAGTTGTTGATTAGGGAGGCACGGATAATAAACTTAGTTGGTTATAAATCCAATGATTTGAGACTTAAAGCAATGTGGAACTTACGTTATTCACACCGATAGGTGGAGTTTTGGTTTACATATTAGAATCTTCTCCATCATGATAATACGTTGAAGTGGATTTGAAGTTAATACCGGGCGATTCGATGCATCAAGGACCCCAGACGATTTGCATGAAAAAGAAGGGGATGAAACTCTATCAAATATGGTTTGTTAATTCAGTTAACTTCCTTAAAGAATTAATGAACTTTCTTCACCAACTCAGAAGTAAGAAACATGAAAGACATCCAGGTATTGGTATGACAAATAACCCACACAGCTTGTTCAGCTTTACGACAAGTCTAAAGATAAGGCAAGGCTGCTAAGGGAGAGCAAAGTGACCATTTTATGTGCTTTTCCCTATCTTACTAATAATAAGGAAGGCGACCACTTATTAAACATGAAAGGGCATAGCTGCTTGCATCATATTTTTGTTAGAGAAAGAGTAACGAGTTTGTTTGAAATAAGTCCAATAAGATGATACGAAAACTAAGAGGGAAAAGCTAGCTCAGAATACAGTCTAGTGGGGCATGGTTTAGAAGGTGGGTTACCTGCTGCCTAATCTAATTAGGCATTACACAAAACATATTGATATGTAAACATGAATACAAAGCATATTATTAAATTACCTAGGTGAAGTTGTGAACTAAGATATCCTTAATATAAAAATTTGACTAAAGTTTAAAGTGATTTGCTAGATAGTTTAGTTTAATATAAAATCAATTGAAAGTAAATCTCTTATTAATAATTCAAGTTAATTAGGTAATATAAAACTAGTGCAAAAAACTTTCCCTGAGGACGATATTCGAGATCAACGTAAGTTGATTATAGTATTACTACAAGCGAGCCATCATACTTCTGACACGCACACCAAGTTTTTGGCGTTGTTGCTGGAGATAGGTAGCCATTAGATTTACTTAATTTGAAAAATTGCTAAGTCTTATTTAAATACTTTACTTTTAAGCTCATAAAAACAAAAATAACAAAAAATAGGCTTAAGTTTAAGTTTGTCTTTCTGCACTTGCACTTTTTATGTTTTCTTTTTAGGGTTAATTAGTGCATGCATAGCAAAGGAAAGAAGGACTTAGAACCTTATGATACAGAGATTGAGAGAACAAGTAAGGAAAAGAAAAAGAAAGGAGTCAAGGTGGCTGAGGAGCAAGCTAGAAATCAACAACAGGGCGGTAAGAATAACAAACTCGCAGGTGATCTAGTAGTGCAAGAGTGAGTGCGAGGACAGAGATGCCTCGTGACTACTTCAAGCCAGAAGTTCATGAGACGTACAATAGAGTTATGAGGCTTCTAGCCAACACCACCGCATTTAAGCTGAGAGTGTCTCTAATAAACATACTGCAAAATAGTCTATTCAACAAGCTATCCAATAAAGATCGAGTTGCACACGTTGAGAGCTCTTTGATAAGTGCGACACCGTGCACATTACTAGAGTTATGAGAGATGTGATCAGGATGGAACTTTTCCCATTCTCAATGGGTGGAAAAGCCAAATCCTTGTTCCAAGGGCTGAATGCAAGGAGTTTAAGTTCACGGGTTGAAGTTAATGAGAGATTTCCTGACAAGTTCGTTCCCCAAGTGAACGTCAGTGAAACGAAACTTGAGATTAACTAGTTCAAGCAGGAAGACATCGAGTCTCTTGGTAAGGCTTAGGAAAGATTTGATGAAATGCTAAGGAGATGTCCGGGACACGAATACGTGAAATGGGGACAACTTTAGATTTTCTACTATGGGATGAACCACGACATGAGAACACTAGTAGAATGGAGCATTATGACATTAAGTTCTTGAACAACCAAGGCTACGGGAACAACTTTAGGGTGAAAGGAGTGGCTCTTCAACAATCTTATCAAAGATGCAACAACTACAACTCGAACTTTTCTTATAGAAATCTTAATAATACACTAAAGTTACCTCAAAGCTTCGAGCAAAAAGTCCAACAAGGGATGCTCGGGCAGAGCAAAAGTTGACTTCACTGAAGTCAATTGAGAAGTATTTGCAAGCCATGGAAGTGAGAGATAGAGAGTGCCATAAGTAGCAAGAAAAAGAATTGGAACGAATAAAGCAAGCCATGAAAAAGATGGATAGTGAGCGATCACAATCCATTAAAAACCTAGAGAGGCAAATTAGTCAACTTACTATAGCCTTGAACTCAAGGAAATAAGTAAAGTTTCCTAGCAACAATGTTACCAATCCCAATGAGGACATAAGTGTCATTCGCGTGATGAGCACTACATAAAAAAATGAGCCAAAACAAGAGCAAGTAATGTATAAGCATGAAGAATAGCATGAGCATGGAACGAAAGTAAGATAAAATGAGCTTGATGGTTTCAAGAAGCAAAGAATTAATGCCTTGAAGAAAAATAAGGGGAAGCAACAATGAAATGCCAAAAAAATAAATGACAAACCTCCTTAAGAAGACCCAAAAGGAAATGACATCAAGTTGGTTCCGAGGAAACCGTAACCAAAGATCAAGTTTATCCAGGACTTCCATCGATCAAAAAGAGAAATCCTAAAAAGATAAACATACCGATAAACATTGACGGACATCAATTTTGAAATGTCTTATGTGATACGGGAGCTTCGGCTAATGTCATGCCATTGATGGAAATGATTCATGTAGACTTGAAGATAAATTATCAGGATACCATGAATTTGGAAGTAGCAGATGGAAACTTGATACCTATTAAAGGATGAGTTTAAAATGTGCACGTGAAAGTAGGTAGATTCATAGTCATCACAGATTTCAAGGTCATGAACCACAACATGGAAGATGGTGTATCTATGATACTTGGGCTGCCATTCTAGAGCACGTCTAAATTAAATTTGAACGTAAAAGAAAGAAAGATCATGATGACTATCGATGCGGGCAATGATACTGAGATGTTTTTCTTTATTGATGGTGAAGAAGTACATCTGAACGGGAATGACATCATAATCTCCAATTAGCAGATGAGACTTCTCGACTTAGCCTCAGACTAAACGAGCGAAAAGGCGTCGCTAACGACGTTAAATTAAGCGCTACTGGAGTTAGCCCAGTGTTTCAAATTTCAAGTTTTAAACTTCAGTTAATAGTTAGGTAGTTAGTTTAATTATTACAATTAACGACTTTTAGTTCTAACTTTCAAGAAATTTGTGTTTAATATGTAGGCAAGACCATCCGCCAGGTGATGATTCATCGAATGGAAATGTCTTGAGAACTCATTAAAGAGCATAAAAGAGAGAAAGAGTTAAAAGCAGTGAACAAAAAGTGCTTGGGTGAATCGAATGGTAAAATATATTAATTATTATATTTTCATAGATTTTATGAGGTCACGACCCTTATGTGATTTGTACACAAAAGCGGAGGAGTACCGAAGGAGAATTAATGAAAAATCATACGCGAAGATTTGAGCAGATGAGCCGACGCCGCGGGTACAAGCCACAGAGTTGAGGTGGCAGAAATCACTAAAATAAATAAAAGCTCAACTGCGTCGTTGATGGAGTAGCAGAAGTGAGGGTTTTAAACCCATTTTTCTCACAATTCTCCACACATGCACTTAAACCCTACTAAAATCTCTAAGCATACACCCCTCTAACCATTTCCTCATCCGCATTGGAGGGTTTCATTGACTTGCAATTAGTATGAAACTCCTTCAAGAAAGTGACATGATCTTCATTCTCGCCACCATAGAAGGATGGTAGGAGATGAATGAACCCAGACCTCAACTCAAAGTCTTGGACATTATCTGGATAGTTGATGCAGAGGGGTTGTTGCCCTAAAAGAGCTTGAAGCTCTTGATTGGCTTGACCCATGGTGATTTGACGATTTGCAGCCATGTTCAGAGGATTTTGGCCTTCTTGTTGCCCAAGTTGGGTCTCTCTAATCTACCTATGAAATGTTCTCACTGGCTCAGGATCGAAATGTAATAACGAACTAGCCGATTTTGACCGAGTGAGGTGTGGTAGCATAAAACTAAGAAAAAGAAAAGAAAAGAAACCTAAACTCAGAGTAAGGACTAAGTCCCAGGCAACGGTGCCAAAATTTGATCACGTGTTGTGCGTGCCAAATATAACCCGCAATCAAGTTACCAACCACAAGGGTGTAGTAGTAGTAAATACGGGGTCGAATCCACATGAGTTGAGTTTTACTTCAAGTTAACTAAAAATGGGGATTTTCCAAAAGTTCAATGAAATAATTAACTAAAGTAGCACAAATAAAAATTCGCAAATATATTATCAATTAGAAGAAATCACTTTAAGTCTACGGTTCCGCAAGCAAGAATCAAGATTCAATGGCATTTAATGATTGAATCATTCCAAAAAGTTATTAATTCAATTTCTCCTAGATTAGCTATGGAAAATCAACATCCGCCATAAATTCCTAGTTCCCCTAATCTCGGTAGCTAGGACGTCCGCCACTAACTATTTCCCTAATCAATGTATAACCCTAGACAACCGCCAATCGGGTTTAAAACACTAACTGTAGTAATTTAGGTATGTGGGAACACTAATCCTAAATAACCGAATGGCATCCACTTCCGATTTAACCTATATTCAATTGTTGCTCACTCAAGAATCGAACAGGCTTGATGGCAAATGGGTGAGTGTTTGTCACTTTATTAGTCCAAAAACATAATTACACAGATACTAATGGTCCGAATAACTATAGGTTGTCCACCTAAAAGCATGCACTGGCCACATACACACTCTAGATCTAAACCATATACTTTAAAATCAACAACAATGAAATAGGAGAAAATAAATCAAATTAAGTAAAAATCATAGATCTCACATAGTATTTGCCATGAATCATGAATCCCACTTATTTTCCCTTCGACCTAAGAGAAGATTGGTCTAGCCGGACATCATCTCTACAATCTCCAAATATGAAAAGTTGCGTGTGGCAGCTCCAATGTGTTCTCCCTATATGAATACCCTAGTTCCTAATATGAAAAGCCACTAAAAATTACTCTCTCAAGGTAAGAGAAACTAATTTTGGGGTTGGTTTCGTAACACGTGCGTCGAGGAGCATCTAGGGACTATTTTTGGGGTGGAAATGGGTTTTGTCCATGTGTCCGTAACCCATTGGTTGAGAGTGTTGTCACGCGGTGACATGTCGCTTTCTGATTGGTGGAGACCGTTGTGATGACATTGTTGGCGTGGGTGAGAGCGCTCCACGTGGCGCACAAGAGGCGGTGTGAGAGTCGCAAGTTCCCTCCATGCGAGGGACAAATTCGTTTTTCTATCTCGAGGAGTATATGTTGGTAGCTGAAGCGAGGAAAATTGGTTTGCATGTGCTGTGATGTGTTGATGCTGACGTGGCAGCATGTGATTGTTGGAGTTGGCTCCCTTGCTTGCAAGCCAGAGGGATGTGAGCATGATGTGGCGCTTGCTGATTAGAGGAGAGAATAGAGACCGCCGACATGGCGACTTGCTATTGGTGGAGAGCATACTCCCCACGGTTTTGTGCAAAGATGTGCATAACCTCGGTACACCATGTATCCCAGGCTGGCTAATGGAACGCTGCCACGTGGCAGGTATTACTTGGTCTATTATCTCTTATACTACCCACCGCGCAATACGTAACTCGAGGCAAACTGTCTGGCATCCGATCACTACGAGTAAATACTCAATTTTGAGTATTTCCCACCACGAATTTAACCGCGCACTTCGTTTCACGTAAAAACGACCAAAAAATATAATTAAATATATATTTTGGAAACTTTGCATAATTAAATATACTAAAATAAACTACCAAAAGCATATAAAAACTAACTTATCGCCCCTCTAAAGCTAAAGATTGATAATTTTTGAATGAGATTTCCTAGTAATTTAGAGTGAAGAAATAAACACATTATGGATTCGCACAAGTAGAAGAGTTAGGGCTTGGATTTTTGGAATTTGATTCCAAAGAGAGCTAGGGCTCTAGTTGGTGAGAAAAATTAGAATGCTTGTATTAGAAAAGACTTGAAGGAGTGGTCTACGTCAAAAATTAATCCGACATTGAGGTGCTTCTACAATTTCATCTAGTTATGTTTGAATTTTGAAATTTTTCACGATATTGTATGAAATTATGGATTTGAGATTATAGGATATCTTTTATACGAGTATGTGAATGTCAACATTAAGATTACCCAGGGAGACTTAGTTGACATATTTTCTTTATTTGGCATATGCATGATCCATGTTATATGAATTTTGGTTTTTAGGTGATTTGAAGACCAAGTTGCATTGCATTTTTGTTAGTTGCGTGAAATTCGAAGAAAATGGCAAGAATAAGGAAACAAGTTAGCCAAATGAGAGCAAATAATTTCGAGGCATCTACCTCTAAGAACCCCAATGATGAAGAGCCTATAATTTTTAAATCCAAATATTCCATTAGTAAAGAGGCTAAGGACCGACATGAGAAAATCCTATGTTGGGAGTAAATGTGCAAAATAAGAGTTAATTTGTTGGCCGAATATGATAAAAAAGTGAACAGTTTCATTAGAGATCAAAATTGGGAGCAACTCACTCAAGACTATAAGGAGAATAAATTAAAAGGAGTTAGTGGGATTGTTTTTGAGTACTACACCAATGTGAAATTCACGGTTAAGGATAAGCCAGTAAAGGTGCGAGGGATTTTAGTTCCCTTCAATAGGCATGTGATCAATAATTTCTATAGGTTGGAAGAATTAAGCTCATATGAATCCACATCGAGTTTCCTAACCAGATTATATGAGAGACCCTATAACCTATACCTATTTAGAGCCATAGATGATGCACTAGTTGTCCTAGGAAAATAATCATTTGTCATGAAATGTGCCGAAACACATTAAGAAGGGGAGTATCAAAAAAGTTTACAGAATATGGCAATGTTTTCTTGTTGCATCGATATACCCCACTTCTCAGTAGGGTGAGATCAACAAGCCGAAAGTGGCTTGTCTTTATGAGATTACAAAGTTCGGGGAGATCAACATGAAGGAGATCATACACACCAGTCTGAAGGAGCCCATCATGTTGGAAAGGGATGACAAACTGTTGTTTCTTATTTTGATTACTCAGATGTGCTTAAGGATCGGAGTGAGAATGAGAGATGACGAATAATTTTACATAGATGCCCAACAAACCATAGATGAAGCTTTCATGCTTACGTTGAAATCACCATTTCGTTACCAAGACTTCGAGGAGGAGAGGGAGAGGGCCGAGGTAGCTAAACATGTGGCTGAGTTATGGCTAAGAGGCAAGAAAATCAACCAACAGCAAAAGCAACAATAGAATTAGGTAGGAGTTAGAACATGAAGAGAATGAAGAATAGGAAAAGCACCAGCAGCAAGGATTTGCTTAGAGCTACGAGTTTGTCGACCAAGATATAAGAGAGTAGGAGTTGGACGGTTTTGAAGTCTTTCCACCACCTTCTCCATCACAACCACCTATAACACCACTTGAGGATTTGACTCCACTACAACAGAGGATGTGGATAGCAGAGATGAGGAGACAATACTAAGAGGATATGGTGCAATACCATGCAACCATGTTGAGATATGAGCAGGATATGAAAAAGAAAGAGCAATACCGACGGGATGGGTTGCAAAATTTTAAGTTATTTCTTGATTATCATCAAGACATAGCTAGATATGAGAGAAACAGACGATTAAGACCTTCTAATAGGTCATTAGGTTTTCCAGCAATACCATCATACTTGTTTTGATCTGAATTTAGTGCAAAGCAGGACGGTGGAGCATCCATTGACACCATCGCAAGCTGGAGCTGATGGTGTAGATGATGATAATGATGCACAGTCTTTAAGTCGGTGTTCTAGGATTCCTTTGTACTTGGGAAGTTGAGAGTGACTTTGATGCTAGGTTTTTCTAACATTTATGATATTTTATTAACTATTTAGTTATTTCAATTTTAATATTCAATTTAGTTTATTGTAAGATGTGTTATTATATATGATTGTGTATTTTGGTGTCTTTTTTGTATTAGGCTTACTTTTAAACCTTGAGGACAAGGTTTGGTTTAAGTTTGTAAGCATCAACACTACAACACACTATGGGAAAGTGGTAAGAAAAGGTGAGAAATAAGGATAAACACAATATGTATGTTCGTTTAAATTTTAATTTGAAGTAGTTAAGAAAGAAAGAATGGTAATGTATAAAGTTTTTGTTCTATTCACTATTTGAATGTTTAAATAGGATATATTAGGTTATACATATATTCAAATATGTAATGTATAAGTAGTTGATTGCATGTTCATACCTTGAATTATGGATGAGTAGATTATAAGTATCTTGTTGATATGAAACTCGAGAGAGCATTTCAAATTTTGAAGAAAAGAAACAATGAATTTAGCAAACAACGGTGTGATTTTATGATTAGAAACTTAGAGTTATGGAAGACCTTGAACTTGAAACAAAAGCAAGAAATTATAACACTTCTTGTGGAAAAATTTAGATATCTAAGGATTCTACAATAAGTGTGAATCTTACTTTAAAATACAAAGCAAATAAAAAAAATTAGTTGAAAGAGGGAAACAAATAGACATTGTATATTAGAAGTTGGAGTTAAATTACTTGATTTAGTGAAAATAAGAAGTGCTAACAAGAGTTTTAGAATATAAAGAGAAAAATGATAGAATCCTACAAGTTCTACAAGAAAATGAGTAGAGAACTTGATGGTTGGAAAAAGTGAGAATGAATAAAGTCCATAGGAAAAAGGAGCAAGAACTGTTAAATAAAAATGAAGAGAAGAAAAAAAGAAATGAGAGAAAAAAAACTAAAGAGAAAAAGGCGGAAGTAAACTATAACTCTTCAAATAAAAAACTTAGTTCGAGTGTGAGTAGCTAGTTAAGTAAAGTTTTCATTCCAACTATGTAAAAGTCATATAGACTCTTGAAGTGCTAAAGTTTACTAAAAATGAGTTTGATCTATGCTTATTTATGAATTCTTGAGCTTAATGAGAAATCATAAGATTGTATACTTGCTAATTAAGTGTTGAAATGAAACAAACTTATGAGTAGTGATGGTTTTTGGTTGAGATTTACTTTATTGTTTTGAAAGTGAAGTTATATGAGTTGTTAAAGCTACATGTCTTAAAAATATAAGTTTTTGCAAAGAAAAGATTTTAAGTGGATTGTTAAATTGAAACTTAGTAAATTAAAGGATACTCCATGAACAAAGTAAATTGATTGAGAACTAGTTATTAGGAGACTTAGTAGAATACACATTTGCTCGGGACGCACAAAAAATTAAGTTTGAGGTATTTGATTAGTGATTATTTATGCGTATACATAGGGTTAGTTTAGTAGTATATTTACTATAAATATCCTTAAATGACTGCGAATTCATAGTATTATTGCATTTTCAGGAAATTAAGGTGTATTTGAAGGAATCAAGGAAAAACTAAAAGAAACATAGCAAACAACCCACGAAATCAAAGTTGGCGACGTAGGAGGAAGTATTGACGTTGTGGGGAGACAAGGCCTGACATAGGGATGAGAGGCACAGGGTGGGAGATAAGAAGAAATGAAGAAAATCAAATCTAGAGGTCCGACATAGTGGAAGTACCGTGGCATGCAAAAAGATAACACCGAGACCCAGAAGGGACAGTGTTGAGACTCTAGGAGCTTAAAAATACATCATGAAGCATTGGTGCAATCACGACTTTGTAGCTTTACACACATGATGCTGGGGCAATAAGTGACAACGTCAACCTCATAGAAATTATTGAAGCTTTAATTCAGTTTAAATTATAATTTAGGGTTTTAATTGTTTTTAGGGAGTTTAAATAGGTATTAGTACGTGGTAAACTAGGAGGACACCACCACATAGAAGGAGATTAGCCTCCATTAGAGTAATTTAGCATTAAGTTCGAATATTAAGATGTTTTTGTTAAAGAAACATTGAAGAATCCATAATTACAATCAATATTTAGTTTGTTGATTAATTCAAAGTAATATTTATATTCATCTCTGATTTGCAAGGATTTATACATAGAATTGTAATGAGTGTTTCAATAATGTGTAAGTAGTCTATTTATCTTAGGGATCAATGAATCCCATAGTATGAATGTTATGTTTTGAATAGGAACAAAAACTAAAAATAGAAAGTGAAATGGTAAGAATTTGTATTGATTTTGAGCGTGATTTTTTAGACATCTTGATCATGCGTCTAATGAACTTAGGCTTTAGGAGTTATCATGGCCATTGAAGCTTCTAATCCAGACATGAACGGTACAACCGTAAAATACGTAATATCGAGAGATAGTTGTTGATTGTGGAGGCACAAATTGTAAGCTTAGTTAGTTGTGAATCCAATGATTTGAGAATTAAAGCAATGTGGAACTTACGTTATTCACACTAATAGGGGGAGTTCTAGTTTGCACATTAGAATCTTCACCATCACGACATTGGGTTGAAGTGATTTTGAAGAAAATTTGTCTATTCTTATTAGGTATTGCACAAAACATATTAAGATGTAAACATGAATACAAAGCATATTATTAAATTACCTAGGTGAAGTTGTGAACTAAGATATCCTTAATATAAAAATTTGACTAAAGTTTAAAGTGATTTTCTAGATAGTTTAGTTTAATATAAAATCAATTGAAAGTGAATCTCTTAGCAATAATTCAAGTTAAGTAGGTAATATACAACTAGTGCAAAAAACTTTCCTTAAGGACGATATCTGTGATCGACGTAAGTTGATTGCACTATCACTACAAGTGAGTCATTATACTTGTGGCACACACACCATTCCACATTTAGGTTGTTCGAATTTTTCTTTCATTTGTTCAGTTATTTAATTTTATTTATTGCTTATGTTAAATCTGTAAATCTTGCAAAAGATTACTAACTCAACTTAAAATTATGAATTATCACATAATGTTGGTTTGGATGGATGACTAAGACGGTGACTCGAGGGGTTCATGTAGGCTTAGGCCAAGCAAGGCCAAGTTTGAGGGGGAACTGGGTTCGTCACATGGAATTGCTGCAAAGCCTATGGTTTAACACCTAGCTCTTGACTTACCCACAAACAACATAAGACAAAAATCAATAATAGAGTTAGGTCACGAATGAAACTAACACATGTCCTTAGGGATTGTGTAACTTTCTTTAGTCAAAAAGGGTTTTTGTTTCTTATCGCTAATTACTATTTAACTTAAATATTTAGAAGGTAATAAATAAATAACTAAACACACGAATACTACTCAAAGGAATTAAATGTGAATAAAGTAGTATAAATATGAGCAATAATTAAAAGAATCAATGCAAATAAATATAACCTAGACCAAAGGTAATTACTAACTTAGTTTTAGTCGACTAATCATCGATCATGAAAGATAAGTTCAAACCATTCAATAAGTAAGTGGATAGCCCTAAGCAAACCATCGGTTCTCCTAATATCGAAGGACAAGCCACATTCAAATTTAATTGAATTAATCCTTCGTAAGCTCAAATGAATTAACTTTAAGCAATAAAACCGCATTAAGTTCTGTAAAAACTTTGAACTATTAAGCCTAATATCTTTGGAAAGCCACTTCAATATTAAATTTAGATCTCAATCTACCTAGGACACCTAAATGGTAAAAGACCTCTTTAAACAATCCTAGTTACTACTCTAAATTAGATATATAATCAAAATATCATAATACTCATTTGCAGTTATGCATGCAAAACCAAGTTCATGATTGGAAATTGTAAATAACAATCTATTAAATAAATGAATCAAAGAATACCGAATAATGTTAGAACTATTAAGATAAAGACCTCATAAAATACTTACAACCATAATAGCAATCCCTTGGTCTAGAAATAAACTTACCTAAACACCATTAAAACTATAAAAGGGAAGAGAAATAAAGTAAAATAAATAGGGGAGAGAGAGTTAATTAAGAGACCTATGGTCTTACATATAGTATTTTCTAAATTTTTGTGCTAGGCTTTAGAGTGGTTTGGAAAGGCTAGAATAAACTATATACTCATTTTATAGATACAAAATTTGTGTCAATTACTTATTTCTTAGTTGAATTCGGTTTTGTTTGTTTTATAAATAAAGTATTCAAAATCCTTTCAAATTCGGTCAAGTAACTCATTGGTTAGGCTTGTGTATCATGTAGATGGCCTTGTGTTCGATCCCTCCCAACTCCCCTTTTATTTCTCCTTTATTTTCTCAACTGATTTCGATTGGAATATATGTAAAACTTTTTTATTCCGTTTCATAAGGCCAATTAGCCCAATTGGTAAGCAACCAACGAATTTGGGTAACTTGGATAACCAAGGGATCGATTCCCTCCTTCTATAAAGTCTCATTTATAATTTGGTATTCATCAATCCGTTATGTATGCATCTCGAGGACGATGGGACAACTTCTAAACCACCATAGTGTGACAATAATTGTGTACGCAAATATGTGACACAATTAACATGAGTCACAAAGTCCTCATCAACTTTCAGTACATATCTCAAGGCTGATATCATGGTTTTATGTACACATATTTATCTAACTTCATAGGCTATACTATATTGGATCAATGCCACAACCACATTTGCATGGGCCATGCAAAGACATGTTCACATCACTTCCTTACACTAGTCACACACCGCCATATCATCACACGTCCAACCACATGTTGCCATATCATCACCACGTCACATCAGCCTTTGCCATGTCATCATTATGTCATATCAGCTCAGCCGCTTCACTACTTCAAAATCTGCGCAACATATTTTTCAATGTAAATCTAACTTAGGACTATAATATATGTATTTTACATTATTTTTTGCCCCGATTTCAATTATACACCTTAAAAAACTGAAATAGAAAAATATAATTTATTATGACCATATTTTAGAGTATTTACCTTATAAAACATACTTAAATGCTCTATAAAATATGTACTTCCTCCAGTCATTTATATAAGTCGTTTAAGGTAATGATACAAGAATTAAGGGAGTTTTAATTATGAGTATAATTTACATATATATCCTTTGGCATTAAATAAATTTAAGAATTGAAGAATCATAAATGTTTGAATTGTACAAGGGTAAAATAGGTGAAAATGTAATAAATACTTTTGGATTCCAAAAATGACTTAAAATTTTGAACAAGAAGTTTTTGCTAGAAAGACTCATATAAACGACCGGAGGGAGTATAATTTATGACTTATAGTGGAACCCTTTGATCCTGATTTAGAGTCTTAGTTAAGAAGTGGGGTGAGTTTGGGAACTTAAGAACTTGTGTTATATATGTTTTTTGTAGTGTACTATATTATTATCAGTAGCTATAAACTAATCAAGAATATAAATTCCTTCTAAACCATGATGGTCGATCAGCTAGAGTCCACCAGTAGCGATGGTAGCTCAAATGTACAGAGGAGGCTGAATGAGATGTCCCAATTGGTCACATCTCACACCCATTAGCTTGAGGAGATCCTCAAGCTATTGAGGGCACATGCTGCACAATCACCATCTTTAGTTACGACAAACCTTTCCTTGCTCTTGAAGGGGGTGCGTCTATTGTATAGTCTACTTAAGTGGCTCCCATCATACTAGCAACACCAATTATCATAGAGATTATACCAGTACTAACTGAGACATTATAGCTTATACTTCCTACGCCAATATAGATAGTGCCACCCACGTCCACAAAGACTAGTATAGGGGCTACAACCGAGTAATGACGAAACCACAAGTATAACGACTCTATTGTAGTGATAATTTGATCAACTTATGTTGATTATGGATATCTTTCTCAGGGAAAGGTGTATTGTACTCAATATACTTAGTCAAGTTTACTTTATTGCTAAGGAAATCCCTCTTTTTATTGATTTTAAACTAAACTACTCTATTTTAACAAAATAATATAAATAATTGTATTTTTATATTAAGATGATCTTAGTTCTCAACTTCACCTAGGTAACGAACAACTATGCTTTTCAAGTCATTCTTTTATCTTCATTATGTTTGTGTGATTCTCAATTAGAATAGACTGATTTCTTTCAAATCCACTTCAGCCTACTATCTTGACGAAAATGATTCTAATGTGCAAACTAGAATTTCACCTATCAGTGTGAATAACATAAGTTCCACATTTCTTTAATTTTCAAATATTTGGATTCATAACCAATTAAGTTTACTATACGTGCCTCCCTAATCTATAACTATTTATTAATGTTATATATTTTACTGTTCTCTCATCAATATTTGGCTTAAAAGCTCCAATGGCCATGGTAATTCTTAAAACCTCTAATCAACAAATACATGATCAAGATGTTCATAGCACTGAGTCAAGTATCAATACAAATCCTAACCAATGCACTTTTTAACTTTAAAAAGTAATTCATAACTACTTTAGCATAACATTCATACTATAGGATCCATTGATCCTTAAGATTAATTAGCTACTCAAACATCATCGAAACCAACATGCACATATTGGTATTCATCGCAATAAAAAATTAAATAAAATAACTTCAATTAATTCATGAAAATAATACCGAATAACCACACATGAGTCTTTAATGCCTTCTCCTCCAAACTCTTCTTAACACTCAAGAACAAAGTAAATTATGCTAATTGGTTGCTCTTAATGAGCATTAGTGGTAATTGGTATGTTTACCATGTTCTAATACCTATTTATACTTTTAAGACACTTTAGAAAATAATTAAAAACCATAATAGACAATTTCACACGAAATAAAACTCTAAAATTTCTATTTTCTACGTCTCAGCGATGTCCATAAGTGATCCGACACTGTGTGTAAAGCCATAGTGTTGCCACAACTTCTCATTTTCTTTTCCTTTCTTCCCCTCTATGCCACGCCCTCGCTATCTAGTCATCTCCCACAACATCAATCATCCTAGCCACAGCGTCAGCCATATTTTTATGCATTTTATTCTCGTTTCTTCCCGAGATCATACCATTATTTCTTTTATATCTTGTATACCTGAAAATACATAAATACTATCAATTAGAGCTCATTATACCTTAAAATACATAAATACCGTCAATTAAAGCTCATTCCAAGATATTTATACCAAATATACTACTACTACTACTACTACTACTACTACTACTACTACTACTACTACTACTACTACTACTACTACTACTACTACTACTACTACTACTACTACTACTACTACTACTACTACTACTACTACTACTACTACTACTACTATTAAATACCGTCGATTAAAGCTCATTCCAGGATATTTATACCAAATATATTACTACTACTACTACTACTACTACTACTACTACTACTACTACTACTACTACTACTACTACTACTACTACTACTACTACTACTTTAAGTTCATAATCATTTCACATGATTCATGGAGTATCCTTTAATTTAAATACATTCAAGTTAATAGTCCACTCAAGAGCTTTTTTTCCAAAAAATTATACTTTCAAAAAAAAAATATGTAGCTTTAACAACACATACAATTCATTTCAAAACACCAAAGTAACTCATAACCAAAACCCAATACTACTCACAAATTTATTTTACCTCAACACTCAAGTAGCAAGTGTACAATCTCATGACTTCTCATTAAGCTCAGAGATTCACAAATAAGCACAGGTCATATTAGTTTTGTAGACTTTAGCATTTTAAAAGTCCATAGGTCTTAATATTATTGGAAATAAAACTTAACTCAACTAGGCTACTTGTACTTGAGCTAAATCTTTTATTTGAAGAGTTTTAATCTCACTTCCGCCTTTCGTTCTTTATTTTCATCAATCTCTTTTCTTTTTCTTCTCATTTGTTTTAATTGCACAGTCCCTACTCCTTTTCCTGTCAATTCATTTTTTCTCTCTTTTTCCAACCATCAAGTTCTCTACTCATTTTCTTGTAGAACTTGTGAGACTATCTTTTTTTTATTTAAGAATTTCGGTAACACTTCTCACTTTCACTTTATCAAGCATGTCTTAACTCCAATTTCTTTATTAAACATGGTGTTTATTTCTTCCCCTCTTACTATTAAGTCTTTTTTTGTTCTATACTCAAATAAGATTCATATTTATCATAGAATTCTTTAGAGATCTAACTTTTTCTACAAGAAGTGTTCTATTATTCTTCTTGCTTTCATTTCATGTTGATGGTCTTTCCTAACTCTAGGTTTCTAGTCGTGAAATCATATCGTTGTTTGCTATATTTCTTATTTTATTCAAAAAATCTGATAACAATCTCTTTATTTTCATATCAACAAGATACTTGTATTCTTACTCATCCTCAATTAAAGATACGAACTTTGCAAATGAATTACTTATTTATTATATATTACTATATATAACCTAATCTATACTACCTAAACACATTCAAGTAATAAGTAAATGAAAAAGATTACACTACCATGCTTCCCTCTTTAACTACTTCAAAAATAAAATTTTATGTTCATACTTGCAGTGTTTACCTTTATTTCATCATTTCTTACCATTTTCCCATTGTTTAGTGTTCATGCCCCTAAACTTAAACCAAACATTTTCCTTAAGCTTTAAAAATATGCTTGCAACATGAAAAACACTAAACATAAAAAATATAATAACACAACATTATAAAAATACATAAACTTAAAATTTAAATAAAGTGACAAAATATCCCAAATATTAAGGTAATTAGTAAAAATGTATCTCTCATCTCCCCAATATCTAAAGAAATCCTAAGACACTAACTCTATAACTGTGCATCATCATCAACATCATCAGTTCCAACAAAGGATCGTTTCATAGGACGCTCTACTGCTCTGCACCACATTTGGATCAAACATGTAGTTTGGTGCTACTGAAAAGCTAATAGACCTATCTATAGGTCTCATATCTACTCCTCTCACATCTAACTATGTCCCTCTAATGATATGCAAATAACATGAAGTTAAGTTGTTTGTTTAGTTGGTCTTGCTCATATCTCATCGAAGCTTCACTATATTGAGCTCTGTCTTTTTTGTACTGTCTCCTTATCTCTGCAATCCATACCTTCTACTATTGTGTGTCAAGACCTCTAATGGTGGTACTAGTGCCTGTGTTGGAGGAGGAGGTGGGAAAACCTCAAGACCATCCAAGTCCTGCTCTCCTATAAGTGGGTGTACAAACTCGTAGCCCTCATAAAATCCCTGTTGGTGATCCTCCTCATCTTCGTAGCCCTCGTTTTGTAACTTTTTAGCTAACTTCAATGCTGTTGATACTACTCTTGCGTGATCCTCTTGCTACTTGGCCAACAACCCGATCTTAAATTTGCCCATCTTGGCTCTCCCACGGATCTTAAAAGTCTTGGTAACTAGTCAATGATTTCAAGGTGAGAGTAAGCTCCTCAATATCGAACTCTTCATCCTGAATCAGTTGCACTCCAACCTTGAAGCACATCAGGGTGATCAAAGTTTGAAACAATATTTTTTTGTTTCTCTTTGACATATTAAACTCCTTCAATTTCTTGAATATGATCTCCCTCATGTTGATCTCCTCGTACTTTTTAATCTCATACAACCTAGCCGCCTTTGGCTTGTTGATCACACCTTGCCGAGTGGTCAGACATAATGAAACAACTAGAAAATGTTGCCACATTCTATAAACCTTCCTCATGCTCCCCTTCTTAATGTGCTTCGACACATTCTTAGCTCCCATTACCCATCCTTGTCATCCTTGGACAACCAATGCTCTCTCTATGGCTTTAAAAGGTTATTGTTTATAGGATCTCTCAAATAAATCATTTGGAAAACTCAATGAGGCTTCAACCATACTCATATGCTTTAACCTATAGATGTCATTAATTAATGCTTAGTAAAGGGGACAAGTACCCCTCTCACCTTCACTGGGTCACCTTCATGGTAAACTTTTTATATTGGCATAAATTCATAAATAAATTTATTAACTCCTTTAACCTTGTTCTCTCTATAGTCTTGAGTGAATTGCTCCAAACCTTGTTGCTCGATAAAATTGTTTACTCTTTTATCATACTTAGCCGATAAGTTTATTCCTCTCGCGCAAAAGAATTCTCTATGCTCATTGACCTCAAATCTCTCTTTAGCATTTTTGCTAATGTAGTACTCAGACTTAAAAGGTCTAGGTTCATTCTCATTCGGATCTGTTGAGGATGATGCCTCATAGTCATTTGCTCTCGCTTCACTAACTTGAGTTGCATGCCTTCTTGTTCTTGGCATTTTCAACAATTCATACAACACAATAACTGACAATATGAGTCTTCAAATCAATTAAAATCAAGATTTTCATTCATGAAGATCATTCACTTGCCAAATAATGCAAGAGATAAAGACTAAGTCACCATAAGCCACATGATGATATAAATCCACACAACTTAAAATTACTCTACAACTATCCCATATCTACAATTCATGCAATTTCATCAAGATATTTCAAAAATTTCATAGCATATCTAATAAATTGTAAATTCACCTCAATACCGAACTACTTTTCGGTGTAGAATACTCCACCAAGCCTCTATCAATCCAAGCCCTCTCACTTTTCTCCCTAACTTAAACTTTAGTGCTCACTTTAATATCTTTTTCAAATAAATGCCCTAGCTATTCTTTGTGATAATATACAAGGCACTATCTTTTTTACCTCTTAATCACAAAGAACACTTTTTTTCTTTAAAATTGCTCTATCTTGGGTTCTAGTAGGTTATATGCTTGGTTGGTGGTGTATGAAATTGGTTTCAAGTGTGGAAAATATGAGGTGAAAAGGGTTTAAATCCCTTTTTCTTGATGTCGATGTCATCCTTTATAGGGCGCGGTGCCCTAA
This sequence comes from Stephania yunnanensis, assembly GCA_039657365.1. NCBI lineage: Eukaryota > Viridiplantae > Streptophyta > Magnoliopsida > Ranunculales > Menispermaceae > Stephania > Stephania yunnanensis. The sequence continues at coordinate 42,603,597 of CM077586.1, read as the reverse complement.
CTATGCTACCATGACATCGAGACTATTGTGCGCATATTTTACTCACGCTCAGGGCCCTATTGGTGCCATCTCCTTGTGCCCATAGTGCTATGTGTGTGCACACGGCGTCGACCAATCTATCTCCATAATTTTGCACATTTCTCGTTAACTCCCTCTTGGCGCTCTCCCGGCTTAGTGTATTGCTACACAAGGCGCGTGATACCGTGAAATACCATCTATATATAAAATTTCATAAAAACTTCCCTTTGATTTCATGTAACTGAGTTTTACCAATTTAACTCCTATGCTCTTTTACGCTCTTTACTGAGTATTTTGAGACTCCTCCATTTCGATGAATATTCACCCAACAAATGGTATTTTCCTACACATTTAGCATAAACTTTCAAAAGTTAGAAAACTACTAAACCATTTGGATTGTAATAACTAAACTAAATAAATAACTAATTAGCTAAAATCCAAAACTGAAATATGATGCCTCCCAGTAGCGCTTAGTCTAAATCGAGATATTCCATTCGAGAGGTATGAGATAACGACATTTATCCTATTTGGATGTATTTCTTGCCCTTCAACAAAGAAAATCTTCTCAGCTTCATCATCCTCCTCCATACTCATGGTGATCTTTTTCTTCCTCATGTACAAGACCGCATTGGCAGTGTTCAAGAATGGTCGCCCAAGTATCATAAACATAGCATCATCTATATCCTGACCCATATTCTTAAAATCAGTGATGAATGTGAACCACTTTCACATGCACATTCAAGACTCTCCCGATTGTTGGTACCAAGTCACTATCAGCTACTTGCAAATCTGTGGTATCGGGACAATTTATCTTTAAATAAGCTTATAATATGTCCTTTATGTTAGGTTTTGAGGTTATACGTAACAAAAAATTCAAGACAATTTTTAAAAAACCCCAACATGATCCAAAATAAGTTCCAATAAACTAGATCTACAAAAGTAAACCATACCTTAACCCATGATTTCATTTCCTAGTTGTTCGATTTCCAAAACATTTAAGTGCGCGTCCTCTATCCGAAATCCACATATGAATGGTGACCAGAATTTGAAATGCTAGTCCTAAGAGAGATTGAAAACATTTTTTTCTTTCTCTCTCTAAATCTAGAGAACTCAAAAATAGCAAAAAATGAAAATCTTATTTCATTTCAAGGTTTCAACCTCTAATTATATGTATAGATAAGTCGTTACTTAAAATCCTATTTGTAATACAAATATTGTATTTAGGTAGTTTAAGAAAATTACATATACGCCCATATTAATAAGTTATCATATACCAATTTGTAAAGGCTTTTATGTCATGAATTTTATCATATACAATTCATTACTCTGGACCAATTGAAATTGCAAAGTCATTCTTTATGTGCGACCTAATAGGTTCATGCAAAGTTAGCAATGAACCAAAACCATTTTTGGTACACAAGTCATAAGCGATCTCTAGTAAGGCATTATAACTACCCAAGTAGCATGACTTTCAAAATCGATACAACCTAGTGAATAACATGTATCATATCCTTTTTTCGTGCGATATCCTTTTATTAAACATATTTCACGAAAAGTCACCCTTAATGTTAAATCGTACTAATCTTGATCTTCAGGTAGATAGAAAGCATCCAAATGACATGGATCATACCAATTCACTTGGACTTAGCCATTTAACAGTCTAATATATCGAGGGATCCATTGATATCTCTCTCTATACAAGAGGGACAAATTCTATCTTGATTACAAACCTTCACATATTATTCATATTGTAACCAATCATAATCTTTATAATCATCCAGTTGAAGACAACATTTGATTGTGTCAAATTACAATGCTCATAATATTAAAGTCTACGGAAATCTCAAGTTGAATGACTAATGATATACCTATAATGAATAACACCTATGACTTAATCCATGTGGTGTTCTCATAGCGGGTTAGTCCAGTACCTTGTTCCCATAACAAGCACTCATGATCTCGATTCGTATCCCTATATACATGATCATCACATGAACATCAATCAAGATTCACACTAGCCTTAATTCATTATATTTCATGTTATAATGATTAATAAAAGACATTTAGGATATTTCAACAAATACCAATGGATCTTACTGTAAGGTAAACATGCAATCACTTATAATAAATCGACAAATGAAAATGTGATTTTTTTAAACTAAAATTATAAGATAAATATTGTTTATAGATTGACCTAGGGCACATGCTTAACACTTTATAGGCATTACATTGACTGAGGATACCGTATCACACAAGATGTTTCTAAATTGGTGTTCATCAATGCTTAATGGTATGTATATATATAGAGGATATCTCCACTTGATTGGTTGAAGTCTTGGTATGAACTTTTATTTTGTTTCTGGCTTCTTTGGAATTACCTTGATAATATTTCATTTCGATGCTTCTTCAAAAGGTTCTTCATCTTTTTGTTTAACTCTTCATTATTTCTTCTTCTTCTAGTTATTCTTCAAGGTGTTGATCCGTTCTTGCATGAATCCTTTGAGTTCATCTTTCCTCACTTCCATTCCATTCTCATGAATCATTTCATTCTTTCTCATAGCTAAAGTGTTGACTCTTTCTGACTTGTACATAACTTTCTCTTGCATTGGCTCATTGACACAGTAGTGCTCATCATGTTAGTAACACTAACATTTAATTAGGGTTTATGATAGTGTTACTCAAAAATTGTCTTTCCTTTTTTGACTTCAAAGAAATGGCTAACTGACCAATCTTTTTCTCAAAGTTTTTTATGGATTGTAATCTCTCATCGTCTACCCTCTTTCAAACTTTCTTCACATTTTCCATCTCTTTCTCATGTTTTTTATAGCGTTCCTTATTGCTCATGTTGATGGCATGCAAGAATTTCTCAATTGACTTCAATAAAGCCATTTATTCACTCTGCTTTAGTTTCCCTTATTGGACTTATTAATTGAAGCCTGAGGTAACTTTAGTGCATTATCAGGATTTCCATATAAGAAGGCGTTGTTTTATCCTTGATAAAAACTTTAAGAAGCCATTCCTCTCAGCCTGAAGTCATTTCCATAGCTTTGATTTTTCATGAAGTTGATCTCCTCAAGCTTCATTCCTTGCTGCATATTCATTAGATTCACCACCATGGCTTGGTGATTAATGGGTTGTGTATAGCTTGCAATTATGGAATTTGTTATCCCATTTGAAGTTTCTCCATTTGACTACTTAGGTTAAATAGTTGTGCCCATGATCACAACTTGTGAATCAATCTCATCTAGCTTATTGGTTTTCTCACTATTGAAAGAATACCGGTTGTGGAGTTATGGGACATAAGATCTAGGAGATCTAATACTCTATCATAATCCTTGGTTAGTGGAGAACCATCTCCTACGACATCAACTAGTGTTCTAGTGTTATGACTCATCCCATAGTAGAAAATCTATTGTTGTGCCTAATACACATATCCATGTCTTAGACGTCTCCTCAGCATCTCCTTGAATCTTTTCTAAGCCTTACCAAGAGACTCAACATCCTCTTGCTTGAATCGATTGACTTTCATTTTCCTTTCACTGACCTTTATAAGGGGAAAGAACTTGTCTAGAAACCTTTTACTAATTTCTACCCATGAGGTCATACTCCATGAATTTAGTCCTTGGAACTAGGATTTGGATACTCCACCCAATGAGAATGGAAAAAGTCATCCTGGTCACCTTCTTTGTAACTCTAGTGTTGTGTACGGTGTTGTACGTCTCTAAGATGTTCTCTACATTTACAACTAGATCTTCATTTAGTAGCCCATTAAATAAGTTATTATGCACCATGTTGATTAGAAAAGCTCTCAGTCTAAACTTGATGGTGTTGGCTGGAAGCCTCATTACTCTATTGTAAGTCTCTTGAACTACTGGCTTGAAGTAGTCACGAAGACATTTATGTCCTTGCACTCTGTCCTGCATTACCAGATCACCTTGGGGTTGGTTATTCCCTCAGCCCTGTTGTTGGTTTCACGATTGATCTTTTTGTCATCTTGATTCCTTTCTTTTTCTTTCCCTTGTTAATTTTGTCAATCTCAGGTTTGTAAGGCATTAAATCTTTCTCTTCTCAATTATGCATGAACTAATTTTATGTGAAAAGAAAACACATAAAATCAAGTGTAGATTGTCAAACTTGAAAATTAATCCTTTTATTTTTATTTTATTTTATTTTTATTTATGAACTAGAAAGTAAATTACTTAAAATAAAACTTAATAATTTTGTAAACTAACTAAATTAGAGTGGCTACCTATCCTCGATAATGGCGCCAAAAAATTGATGAAGAAACCACAAGTATAACGACTCAATTGTACTAATAATGTAATCAACTTACGTTGATTAGTGATATCTTCCTCAAGGAAATGTGTATTACACTCAGCGTATTTAAGCAATTTTACTCTATTGCTAAGGAAATCCCCTTTTTATTGATTTTAAACTAAACTACTCTATTCTAACAAAATATTAGAAATACGTGTACTCCAATCTAAAGAAGATTTTAGTTCAAAACATCACATAGGTAATGAATTACTATGCTTTTCAACTCACTTCTTTCATCTTCATTATATGTGTGCAATGCTCAATTAGAATAGATAGATTTCCTTCAAATCCATTTCAACCCATTAGTATGACAGAAAAGATTCTAATGTGCAAACTAGAACTTCACCTATAAGTGTGAGTAACGTAAGTTCCGTATTGCTGTAAATAACAAATCTTTAGATCCATAACCAATTAATTTTAGTATTTGTTCCTCCTTATATCTATCTATGTTATATATTTTACGGTTGTATCGTCCATATCCGGCTTAACAGCTCCAATGTCCATGGTAACTCCTAAAACTTTTATTCAAGAAATATGTGATCAAGATGTTCATAGCATTAAGTCTATAATCAATAAAAATTCTAACTATTGCACTTTTTAACTTTATAATATGTTCATAACTACTTTAGCATAACATTGATACCATAGGATGTTGATCCATAAGATTAATGCATTATTCACACATCAAAGAAATCAACATGCACATAATAATATTCATTGCAATCAAAGATTAAACGAAACAACTTCAATTAATTCAAGAAAACAATATCGAATAACCACACATGAGTCTTCATTGTCTTATCCTCTAAACTCTTCTTAATACTAAAAAAAATGTAGACTAGGCTAATTGGTTGCTCTTAATGGCAATTAGTAGTGATTGGTATGTTTACAACACTCGAATATATATTGTACTATTAAGAAACTTTAGAAAATAATTATAAACCTTAATAGACAATTCCAAATGAAATAGAACTTTGAAATTTCTATTTTCTACGTCTCCGTGCTGCCCATAAGTAATCTAGCGCAGTGTGTGTAAAGCCATGAAGCCACCATAGCTTCGGCCTCTTAGTATGCATTTTCCTCACTCAGTAGTATTGGCGCCCTGTGCATACAACTCTAGCGTCGTCCCCTTTGTGCCCACGACGTTGCCACTGCGCTGCTATAGATTCTCATTTTCTTCTCATTTCTTTTGCTCCACATCTTGCCTACCCTGTCTAGTCATCTCCCCCGGCATCAAGCATACTTACCAAAAGTTCAACCATATATTTGTGCATTTATCCTTGTTTCTTCCTGAAATCACTCCATTGTATCTTTTATACCTTTGTATACCTGAATATACATAAATATGGTCAATTAGAGCTCATTTCGAAATATTTACACCAAGTATACTACTAAACTATTGCTATATATAAGTCTAGATAATCACTTATCATCGAGGTGAGACAATCTCGAGAGCTTCCAACGCATAGACCAACTGAGTTCTACACTGGCACATATCTCGAGGCTGCTGAGAAGTTTATGAAGAGCCATGAGAAAAATTCACAGTATCCTTGTTACCCTGGTGCACATGAGAGCCACAATATTGTCGGCATTAATTTTTCGATAAGCATATGTGTCACGGCCCAAATAACTACTATTAGTTGGATTCCTTAATTAGGATTATTGACCTATGACGTGGGACCTGAATTAAGATATGTGCACTAACTAAGGCGTGTGGGCGAGGTATACGTTAGATTTGTTGTAATATGTCTAGTGTATTTTATATGTGTAGACTACTAAGTCACTTTAACTTGTATTTATATGTAGAGATGTGAGTGGGGAAGCACATCGAGATGTGTACCAACGTAGGACAGATGTAGAGAGTGATGTGGTAAGTTTAATTTAAGATTAATGTAGTTTAAATAGTTGAGTTAGATGTGTCTATAGATTAATTTGTATTATCAAAACCTTAGCAAAATTAAACATTAGTTATTGATGATCCTCGAGATACGAGTTGACATATCATAAGATTAATTGAGTTAAGTTTGGTGTCAAATGACATGATTAAGTGGAGAGTTAGCGGATCGTGGTGTCACAATTGTAGCCATTAAATTGATCTAGAGATATGAGGTTCAAATAAGATCAAGAGCTAAAAATCCAACTTACTTAATATGTATAAGATGAAATGAGATCAACATGCAAACATAATTCATTTGATCAAGACAAGAGAGAAGGAGACATGGAGAAGGGAAACCAGAGATTATAAGGAGATTTTGGTGAGTTTGAAAGGGGTTGATCAAGTTGGTGATGTTCTACAACTAGGTAAGTTAGTGTACACTATCATTTTGTAAAAGTTTGTTAAAAACCTTAGAGTTTTATTTCAGTTCTAGATTTTGTATAATTTTAAAGGACAAATGAAATCATTTTCAAAGTTGGTTTATAGTTTGATTCATCGAGAAAAACCAATAAATCTGCTATCAAGAAAACTCGAATTTCGATTTGAATTGACAAAGTTATGGAATTTTGAAGTTGTTGGCATTCTTGGTGGTTTTTTTTCGCAAACGCTATAAGTTTGGGGTTTTTCTAATTATTTACATCCAACTTTAATAGTTTATATAAGTCCTAAAACACTCTAATTAACCTCGGGAAACTAGGGAGGAGTCTTAAGAGGTTGTTGGCGAGATACGGGGTGTCGGGAGACTAGATGAGCCTATGAACTTTGCACGGATAATAAGTAAACTGATTGAGATATTTTTCTCCATTTCATTTCTAGTTTGTGCATCTACATTAGAGTCATTTGGACTGATGTGCCTATTGTACTCTTAATGCCATGACTTTATTGTTATCTCATTATATGAGTTTGTTATCATGTCGTTGGTTTATGTTTAAATGGTTTTCATTGACTCTTAATCATGAGCTATGTCATTCTTGATTATTGAGAAATTTAGTCAAATGAAATAGCATGCTATTGGTAGGTGATTTGTAATATTATGAATCTAAATTATTTGTGCATTAGTTATACAATTAAACTCTTATATTCCTCAACCGTGTCATTTCTTGATTTATGAAAGTAGTTATTGTATATAAGACTATGATATGGCAAAGATGGGTAGCTTATTATATATATACATATATATACATATATATATATATATATATACCTGTGTGATGAGAATTCAACATCTCATAACTATCTTGTGCAACACATGAGGTATTAGACTCAGGGTTATTGACAAGTATATATATATATACATGTGTGATGGGCATTCGTAATGATGTGAAGACATCTATGAGATTTTTTATGCCCTAAATAGTGGAATAAGGCTGACATGATGTAACTCATGGCTTCCTAGCCCTAGACCATTATTGCTTAGTTGAGTGTCAGTTTCATATTATTTAACTGAAGTATCTTATAACATGATTCATTTTCTGTATAACTGCTATTGTTATGCTTTCATATACTTGTTGTATACTTGGAAATGTGGATAAATGTCTCTCAGTGTTACTTTCTACTTTACTGTACTCACTGCTCTTTTTATGACTGTGGGCGCAGATTTATCGAGTAGCAGACTAGAAAAGGTTTTTGTTTTTTGTTATATAGGTTATGTCTTTTATATACTTTTGGGGTTGTATATTTTAGGTTGAGAGATAGTTTCCTGACTAGGCACTTGTTGGATATATTGTTATCGTTGTTTTGTCATATATCAGTGTGTAATCATTTGTTCCATGGTTTCCACATATTTAGGATATATATTAATGTCTTCCACTAATTTGTTAAGACTTCCATTGAATAAGATTAAGTTATAAAAATTTGAATTAACTTTGAATTATTATTAAAAATGAGAATAATGAAATATTTATTTAAAATGTAACTAATAAGGAGAAAAAATTGAAAGTCCGACTAATACGTTGTTAAGTCCGACTAATACGTTGTTAAGTCCTACGTGGTTGAGATTAAGGCTTAATGACGGGATTAGGCCGAGTGATGCCTTATTTTAAGGAATGGGGTCATTACAATATGCTTGGTGGCGTACCAAGGTAGCCACCAAATGAGTGCCTAAGGGTTGGGAAGATTTCAAGAGGTAGTTCTTGTGACAGCCCCAATTTCCCACAAATAGGCACTGCCCGACCTAAGCCCACGTAGACCCCCGAGCTAGTCTCGCAAGGTCAACGCAGACCTAGTCAGCCTTCCAATACATCATTATCAGTAAACTCAAAAGTTTTAAGTTGAGTTATTAATATTTTTCAAGTTTTACAGTTTAGCGGAAGCAATACCACATGAAATAACTCAACACTAATATCAAGGAGTTAGGCAACCTAATTGTGGACCCAACATAAATATATCACCATCGAAGGGGAGTAAATAAAAGACATACAAAAAAATTCACCTAGCTATGGAGCTTTCCCTTTATTACTCGTATGCGACTCTGCACTCAGTCAAACACGAGATTGACGAGCCCGGGTAAGTAAAATTCAATATAATCTAAACATTAATTCATAAAAAATGAAACAATCTAAAAGTCATGCGGATAGAAAGAAAAAATATATATGAAATGCATGATAATGAGACTGTGAAAACGAAAGTACAATGAGAATGAGTGTCATGGGAAACGATAGAGAGGTGCCCAAGTAATCCAAGACCACCGAGTGCGGATGCCACAGGGTCGGGGTTATAGAGTCGCGGCAACGCCTAGTAGACTTGGGTCCTAAGACGCGGCGTCGCCTGCTGTACCTAGACCATCGCGAATGAGGGATATCAACGGTGCCCCGGATAAAACACATCTCATTCCGACCAAATACTCAAGTGACTCGAGGTCATGGCCCCGGTTGCAAGCCGGTGACCACTCCAATCAGAGACACTCGTAGGACTCACTTGGCCCTCGGACACTCCTAAGTGGGTAGGAATTCCAAGAAGGGGACATGGTTAAACATCAAACAAAAAATGCAAGCTCAATGAACTACTGTATATTTTCTAAGTGGTTTTAATTACATTTTTCGCGAACAATCCAAATTGTCTGCAAAACGTCTCGCTCACGCCTCGATATGCGCATCCAACACCCGACTCCTAAGTCCCTAGTGTCCATTTATACCATTTAGGACTATGTTACTATGTCATTCAAATTACAACCAAATTTCTCAACATAATACTCACCATGGCCTTCTAACCTCGTTTGAATCCATCGTGTCGTCGAACTTCGTCGAATCACATCCCTCGTCGATGGTCGATCGGTCCGACAACACGTCACCGCGCGGTTGCTCCGCGCCATTCACCGCGCCAATCGGCTGTTGCGCCGCACCACTGCCGCGCCGTCATCGTCTTCTCCACCACAACCAAACCGCTGCCGCTGGAGTAGCCATGCCAGCTAGCTTTGCCGCCGCTGCCGGCCAGCTCCGCCGTCACATGATTGAACATTAAGGGTTACTTTCCATGCCTTATGTTTAGTCAAAGGATATCGCATGACGAAAAAATATGATATATGTTATTCATTAGGTTATATCGATTTTGATATTCATGCTACTTGTGTAGTCATAATGCCTTGCTAGAGTCCATTTATGATTTGTGTACCAAAATAGTTTTGGTTCATGGCCAACGTTGCATGAACCTATTGGGTTGCACATGAATAATGGCTTTGCACAATCTCAATTGGTCAGAGTAATGAATTTTTTATGATAAAATTCATGACATAAAAGCCCTTACAATTTGTTATACATAACATACATATATGTAAATTTGTTTAAACTGCCTAAATACAATAGTTGTATTACGAATAAGATTTTAAGTAAGGGCTTATCTAAATAGAAATAAATGGTGATACCCTAAAATGAAATAAGATTTTAGTTTTTGGAAATCTCAAGTTCTTTGGATTTTTGGAGAGAAAGAAAAATGTTTTAAATCACTCTTAAGGTTAGCATTTCGAATTTTGGTCACCATTCGTATGTAGATTTTCGATAGAGGACACACGCTTAAACATCTCGGGGATCGAACAATAATAGAAGAAAATCACGAATTAAGGTATCACTCACTATAGATCTAGTTTAATGAAACCTATTTTGATCCTGTTGGGGTCAAAATTGTTTTGAATTTTCTACTACATATGAACCCAAAAACCCAACAACGATGACACCAACAACTTCAACGCTATCAACAACGATAACAACAACAACTCACCTACATCCTGGATCTCCTCCACCTCGATCTCTCACCTCTCCCTTCTTTTCCACTTCTCTCTCACTTTCGATATCACACAGTCGTAACAAATGTGGGAGATGTTGGGGTATGTGCCCTAGGTCAATCCATTAGCTGTCTTTATGAATACTTTTAGTTAATAAAATAGATGATTTCATTTGTTGTTTATTATAATTAATTTACATGTTTACATTATAATAAGATCTATTGGTATTTGCAGAAATATCCTAAATGTCCCTAGTCGATCATTATACTGGGAACTATAATGAATTAAGTCTAGTGTGAGTCTTGATTGATGATTATATGATGATTATACGTATAGGAATACAAATTAAGATCACGAGTACTTGTTAGGGAACAAAGTACTGCATGACCCGCTATGAGAACATCACATGGATTAAGTCATAGTTGTTTCTCATGATAGATATATTTTTCAGTCTTCTGACTTGAGATTACTAGAGACTTCAACATTAGGAACACAGTGATTTGGCACAATCAAACGTTGTCTTTAACATGACGATTATAAATGTTGTGATTGTTATTGTGCGAGCAATGTGATGAAGTTGTGTAATCGAGATATAATTTGTCTCTCTCATATAAAGAGAGATATCAGTGGATCCCTCGATGTGTTAGACTGTTAAAAGGCCTAGTCTAAGTGAATTGATATTTATCAATGTCACTTGGATGTTTTCAGTCTACCTAGAGATCGAAACTAGTACAATTGAACATGTTGGATGAAAATTTCATGCCTTATGTTTGATCAAAAGGATATCGTGTGACAAAAGGATGTTGTATACACTATTGTTTAGGTTGTATAGATTTGATATTCATACAACTTGGGTAGTAATAATGTCTTGCTAGAGGCCGCTTATGAATTGTATACCAAAATGTGTTTTGGTACACTGTCAACGTTGTATGAGCCTATTGGGTCGCATACTAAGAATGGTTTTGCTAGATTTTAAGATGGTTAAGAAAAATGAATTTTATATGATAAAATTCATGACAGAAACATCATTATGGTGTATTACACTTATACTTCTTTAAGTAGGGGTATATGTGTAATTTGCTTAACCGTCTATATACAAGGGTTGTTTAAATAGACGCTTTAAGTTAGAACACGCGGATGAATTTTTAGGGGCAAAACTCTATTTTCATTTAAAAGGGAATTAGGGTTTTCTGGTACGCTTTGGATCGTTTTTTAGAGAAATAAAAAGGTTTCGTATTCTCTTGAAGTTAGCACTTCGAATCTCGGCCGCCGTTAGTGTGTGGACTACTGTTAGAGGACGTTCGTCGTTGGCAGCGCCTTAGAGATCGATCAACCTTTAGAAATGTATTTTGCAATCGAGGTATGATTAAGTTTTCTTGGTTTAAACTTTTTTAATGGAATTAGATTCGGATCCTGTTAGGGTTTTTGTCAAAATTGTTTTGTAATTTTCGCTGCGTTTGAACCCCAAAACCCAACAGATAGTTCGATGTTGAAAAAAGATAAATATTAAATTTTCTTGAGATTCGTATCACACAAATCTAAGAGCCAATCTTATGGTTCTTTCTTTTCCATTTTCTATTTTATCATTCTCGAGATATGTGTCGTGTATCTCGAGATCTATCTTGTGGCTTTATTGAAATCTATCAAACGCTCGTCACTTCCTGACCGCCTTACTTATGATCAAATACTAACTTTTCTCAAGATTTGCATGTACGAATCTCGAGGATGATACAAAGAACTTGAAATAAAGTCACATTCCTTAATGTGGACACCAATTTTAACCCATATATACACATATACATTGATTATCCTTGTGAAGTGGATGCACGCATCACGAGGCACCACCCTAACTAATGAACTCATTTATTTCATCGATTCTCACGCTACGCATATGTCGAGGCAAATCAAATGTATATTTTTATTTGATTGAAACTTTAGTATTAATTATATATATAAATAATTTTTATTTCTTGCCCGTAAATTCGTTGTGTGCGCCAACGACCACCCTCGGGCGTGCACACTATTTATGTCCCATGCGTTTCACTAGGCGCCCACCAACTATTAATTATTTATTATTTTTCAATATATATTTATATATGAAATTTGTATATAAATATATAAGCTTATATTAGATGTCCCATAATTCATTGATTATAGGCCTATTTATGAGATTAATTCCAATAAATACTTATACACATCATATAATTGCCAAACATCACACAAATCTATGCACACGTTATTCGAGACAATTGAGCTTAATAACGAGCATAAATTGGGTTAATTAAAAACCGAATCAATGATAATCACCTAGTTAAGGCAACGAGTCTTTACAGCTTCCCCAATTTAAGACAATCTCGTCCTCGAAATTAAAGGAAACGTATAAGTTACAGTTGGTTCCTAAGAGAAATGGAATTTGCTCTTTCATTTGCAACTCTCGTTCCCCTATTATCTCTAATTTTTTATGGCATAACTATTTTCCTATATGTAATCCAAATATAAAAGGTCCTTTTATAGATGACACTTTCAAAAGTACATTGAAATTATCTTTCGAATTCTCCAAAAATCTATGATGCTTGACTCCTCAACATTTTTATTTTTAACTAAGGTGTTGTTATATATCATCTAGCCTATGATACCGTCTTTGTGTAGGTCTTTCTTTTTTCATTTTTTTGCAAAAGATATACTCAAATCTTTGTTATATAAATCATTTTATACAAGATTGAGTGTATCTAGCTTTATCAATTTACAATGTAATCCACCTAATTAATTTTATAATTGAAAAGCTCATATAAAATAATTTATTTCTTTCAGCGGTCATACATTTCCAAGACACTAGCTCATAAATTTAAATTCTGAATGGATAGTGAATGCTTGGAGTGATTCAAGGTTACAAATTATAAAAGGGGCGGAGTTTTTCTTCCAGCTAACCTTTTCCTCGTCCAGGCCCAATCCACCTTACCACATCCCACTTCCAAGCATTTCAGATAATCTATTGAAACTAACTAGAAAAGGCAAACTTAGGTCAATCTGTCAACCACAACTCATACATCATTGTGATGACACCTAGATCTAGCTAATCTTATTTCACAACTTACAGTTATGTTTTCTTTTTACCATTAGGCATATACAAGAACTTACCTAACCTTTCAGGGTTTTATTATCTAGTCTTAATCTAATAGGTAACTCTCACATCTCTATATGAAATCAATAACACATATCATCACAAAAAATTCATACCCTCGTCATGAATGTGATTTTTCAACTCATAATGTAAAGCCTCCATCAAAATCTCACTAAACGGTCTAATCTAGATATTAACTCTTAATAGCCAAATCCTGGCATATCAAATGGTTCTTGTTAGACTTCTTTATCAACTTATTACCCAGTTAATCAAACGCTTGGCTCATCGTCAATCTAATCTTTAAACATCAAACTTGTTAGACTTCATTTCATCATCATTATTACACATCACTATTAAGAGATAATGCTGAAAAGTTCATACTGTAATTACATTTGATTTTTTTTCTCTACTCAAAGTATTGATCACATTAATCACTTTGTGGAGGTGACTTTTGGAGTGAATTCATTATATTCATGAATTTAAGTTACTCACTTCATCTCTAATTTCTTTCACTCTGACAACTATACGTTTCTAACTCTTATACCTTTAAGATCTCCATTCACATTGCACCAGCTCTTTGGTTTTCATACTTCTAATTTGTTTTCTAATGTTTCCTCTAAGATTCTCTAATCTTAAGGATAATTAAATGTCTCTCCAAATCCCTTTCACTAAATCATTATTTCAAACCCTATAATGAATGAATGAACGTGTCCAACCTATTCAATTGAATAGATACACAAATAAATTAAGATCTACACTCATATTTAACAACCTTAAGTCCAATCTCTAGGATTTATCTTTGCAATTCATTTCATTAATCGGTTGAAATACATTTCAAGCTCTAATTCTACAAGTGATACCATAAGTTGTTTGGTACGACTACTAAAATAATTATTTCACAATAGTTCTTCTCAAACTACCATGAACTGTACAAAATTTAAAACTACAATCTCTTACCTCGTTGTGTCAACACACAACTACCTGGATAAATTACTAAGATAAACCTCTAACCTTTTCCTTTATCCAGTATAATTTAAGCCATTATTGTAGTCAAACTAAATTGTAATTTCATCTCAAGGCATCCTTTCTTTATTTATGAATCATCTTAATTCCACTCTTGGATTAGTCGAATATATAACAGAATGATACCACAAGTCTTTGTATACCTAGCTTGTATCATTCAATTACTTTGCAATAACACTAATTTTCTTACTTCTCTGTTGAATATAAGACAATTCCTAATTGTCTTAATCCTGGTTGAATCTATTAACTTGCAATTTACATTCAACATATATTTGAGAAATTCACATTTGAAGCATTGTATTTGCACTTGTAAATCTTTGGTATAAACCAATTTATCATTAGAGTTCACATGACTCTGTGATATTGCTTGTGTCTTTTCTAAGTCTTCAAACCTTTTAGATTATCATTGATAACATAATGATACTCTTATATCAATAGAGTTTAATAAGTATACGTTTTCCATTTATGAATATATCATGAGCTCTAGTACGTTTTCATGATTTCTACCTTGATTTTCAATATGAACAAGCCATTGCCTGACATCATATTCATATAGTTCCTATTTTTGATATTAAATTAAAGATAACCAGATCCTAATCAACTGTTGAGAACATCTAGTTTCATGTAATAAGTCAAATGGGTTGTCAATTTCTAGGCAATGAATATTTATTCCTGATTTAGTTTCATTTGATTCATCATTCGAGTCGAGTTTTCAAACTCATACAATTCCTATAATACATCAAGTAGAATGGAATTGATAATTGGTTTAACCTTAGAAATCAAGTAACTGATGATTTTAAATCTCAAATTGTGGCAAAAATCCAAGGAGATCTAACAACAAGACTGCTTGAAACTTTTGAAATCATAATTTCCATTCATCAAGCTTGAATTCTCTTGAACTGACTAATATTCTGAAACAAGTCCAAACCATTGATTCTTGAATGATAGCTTTATTTCCATGAATCACCATTCGTAAAAATTTAGAGATTTAAACAATTTTTGGTTAAAAGTGGCACTTAATACCAACCTTTTGATATACTGCTTTCTCATTCATTCTTAATATCATAAAATATTCTTTGGATTCTCAAATCCTCATATTATTTGACTACTCATTCTCCCTAATTTTGACTATTCCAGTCTAAAAGATCAGACTATAAAATCTCACTAGCTCTCTTCCATGTTCTAACTCAGATTATACAAGTTTTAAAGTTTAAGTTTCCATATGAAATTACTATAAAAGTGATAAAAGTCTAACTGATAAGATAGAGTTAACTAACAACATTGATTTTTCATAATCTTTCAACTCTTATCTTCCACTGTGAATCTTCATTTTTTTAGAATTTCGCCATTAAAACCATTTTCATATATTCCAACATTAATCTACATATCAATATGGTAATCTCATATTTCATTTCCTTGCATGTGGATCCACCACAATGTCACTACTTTCTCTTATCATTCTATTATTAAGTGCAGTTACACCACAACATCATTAATAAGCCTTTTCATATTTAAAATTTACTTTTAGTATGCGCGGTTACATCACAACTATATTGAGATACTTTTTTCTCCTTATTCCAATATGAACTAGCAAAATACCTGAAATCTTATACTTAATAGTAACTTATGAAGTATGAAGAAATTAGTGGTCATCTAACCTCACTAGGTTCCTCATTGAATGACCTTTAACCTTATTTAACTAGTTACAATACTAGTGCATTTCCTACTCAAAATGCATCATCACCTTTGAGTTCCACTAGAAATCACTTTCAATGTTTCCTTTACTTCTTAACGTCCATTCTCATAACATTTGTCTCAAAGTCCAGGTCAAATTGATCCTTTTCACTAACAATCATTTATTAAACAATATCAGTGAGAATAAAAACTTTTAGAGACTATTCAATAGGAGAAGAGTTAACCTTTTCTCATTATAAGATTTCTTATGTCTTTCCTTATTCTATGTATTATTCAGATTTAGGTTTCTACAAACCTTCAATCCTTAATACTTTCTCATTATATTACGTTTCCATTAGCTTTCTTCGTTGTAATATCACTAAAGTCCAGCTTCTCCTAGAGCCCTCACCATCTATTCATTGAATTCCATGATAAAGATGGGAGATAAGTCCTTCAAGATAATGTAAGGAAAGACATTACAACTATATGTATCTCATAGATACAACATATCACAACATATAACATAACTCGAGCTTTTATATTTCATTACCCCTACAACATCGATAAAAACTATTTATAAAGTCTTAGGTTATCAATAACTTGAGAATAAATTTCCAAGTAATGAACCTAGAATTTTTATTCAGTTTACAGGTAATTACTTCAAGCTCTAATACTAGCTGTATCACATTCATACCTTGATTCCACAAAATATTGAAATAAGGAGACCAAACTCTATAAGTCTTGGCTCTCATGTCAAATTGTATCGGATCTATTCTTGGTTCTTAGAGAATTCAAGAACAGGGATGCTCGCTTTATAACCTGGCTCTGATACCAATCGTAACATCCCATATGTTGATTAAGAGAATGCCAAGCCTGAAACCTTAACTAAGCCCTAATACACCTGTCAACTAAATTAACGTAACAGTACATCTGTTCTTCATACCTGATAATCGCAATACCATAGATCGTATATTGAATAAATAATAGAAAATGAAGTAGAACCAAAATTTTTTTAATAATACAAACCATATACTAAAATCAAAATAAATCTCGCTTATAAAACCATATCCCACCCCGTATATTACAAAATAATAATTTAATATAATATATGAATAGTAAAGAAATCAGTTCACTATAGAGAAGATTATAAACTCCTAATCTTTTCCATTCTTGAGTCGAAGCGTATGTCAATGACAAGTCAAATTAGACATATTTTATAGTGTTATTTAGGTTGGTTTTATATAT
Organism: Stephania yunnanensis; assembly: GCA_039657365.1. Taxonomy (NCBI): domain Eukaryota; kingdom Viridiplantae; phylum Streptophyta; class Magnoliopsida; order Ranunculales; family Menispermaceae; genus Stephania; species Stephania yunnanensis. Next base: position 42,586,047 of record CM077586.1, on the reverse strand, counting down.
AAATGATGATATTACAGTAGGTATTCACTTGTTTTTATGATTTCAGGTTTTAAAAAGAAAAATAAAGAAATGAAAGAAAAGAGCAAAAAGAGCAAAATAGTCAACTAGAAAAGAAGCCCAGTGATTAGCCAGCGATTTAAAATAACACTAAGAATCACCACCTAAATCTGCAGCAGGAAAAGGCTAGCGAATCCACAACGTATTAGAGAATGAACTAGAAATCGCCAATTGAATGATGGAGCATTGATACCTAAACTCAATTATTTGCTTAGCAATTTATTGAATGATTTGTGTGTAAGTTAGGAATCATACTGAGGTTGGTTATAGGTTTTTTAGATTAATATGACGAATTTGAATTTATCTAAGGTATGTATACGTAAGGAGACTATAAAAAGGTTAGAGAGCTTCGAAATAACACTCTTATTTTGCTTTCCTTTTGCTCTAAATTATTTCTATTGTCTATTTTAGTTAATGCTTGAAGATCCATTGGAACATTTATTTATATTGAGATATCTATTTTTCCTTATGTCTTTTAATCATATTTATGCATTGTTCGCTTCCAACATGAGTGGGTAGTTTATCAATTTAAACAAACCTAGACAAATATTTTGGATTGCTAGATATAATTAAGAAATCATGAACTTAATGCTTCAAATCTATTCATACATGTTAATCACAGATTAACATGTTGGTTTTATGTATTACAACTAAAAAAGATTAGTATTTCATGCGTAGTATCAAATGTGTTATGTGGTATTTTGATTTTTATTCTTTGTCTATAGTTATCGACAACAATTATATAAGTAGTAACTAGGATTAATCTATAGGGCATTTATAAAGTGGATGTCTTAGGTGGTTGTGTTCTAAGTTGTTTATTATGTTGTGTCAGTTAATTTTGGCTTAGATTAGGCATGATTTTCAGTAAGTGTAATGCTATCGTATTTCTAATGTGTTGTGCTTTATCTAGTGGGTAAATTTTACAACGATAAGAATGCGACATTTTCATTAAATTTAAGAAAACCAATGGCTGGCTAAAGGCTATAAACCTATTATGAAGTAGGATTTAATAATTCCAAGGTTCAACGTATGTTATGATTATAACTATAGAGTGAAGTGATGATATGTTCTAGTGTTTAAATGCAATCCTAGTATATCATATTGTTTGTTAGGGGTTTGTTTAGATGTTTGTTTATATATATTGAATTGAATTTGAATATTATTTAATTTAGTTTGCATTAGAATTGTTAAATTAGTTTAGTTAGTTTGGTTATTTAAAATAGTTATTGTAGTTTTTAGTTATTTAATATTTTAATTCCCATTTACTTAGATTAATTAAATTAATAAAAACCAAAAAAAAATTTCCTTTTGAGTTTGCAAAATTCATAGGGAGACGATATCCCACTTATCACTACTACAAGTTATAAATATACGAGAGAATATTGTGCATGATCGACATGTGTCAATTTTTTGGCACCGTTGCTTAGGATTTTTAAATAATTTTAAGGATTCTAGACGTTGTATGGTCTACACACTCTTCGTCGTGTTAATTCAATATGATCTTTACATCCATTTGACCCAAAATTAGATCGAACTTTTAATCAAAGTTTAAGAAAATAACTACTTAGAGAAAATTTAGCTAATAAGGTGGAAGACAATAATAATGATATTAATGACAATATCATTAATAATAAAAATGATAACAGAGTTATCAATAATAATAATAATAATAATAATAATAATAATAATAATAATAATAATAATAACAATAATAATCAGAGAGAACTCACTTTTAGGCAACCAAATCAAAATGTTACAACATATAAGCCTTTGTGCATAGCATACCCCGATGTATTTCCTGAATTTGAACTTAGATCTAGATTTATTACTGGCTTACTAAACTTCTTTGGTAAAGACAACGAAGACCCATAGAAATTCATAAGGGCGTATCAACATAAAGTTATTGGGATGAAATTGAAACAATGTACTTTAGAATAAGTCAAACTTAAGGCTTTTCCTTTTGTAATGAAAGATCAAGGCTAATATTGGTTGTTCTATCTCCCTCATGATTTGATAACTACAAGGACTCAAATGTTAGAAGCTTTTCTAGATAATATATGCCTTTTAGAAAAATTAGTTCCTATAGAAAGCAAATCACAATTGTGAAGATGAAAGACGATGAGAATTTAATGAATTTAAGATAGATCCCAAAAACTAATTTCTTCTTGTCCGCAACATGGATATACTCAAATAGCTTTATTAGAATATTTTTATGAAGGACTTAACCATTTTGAACAATGACTACTAGACACGGTGTATGGTGGATCGTTATTTGAGATAGCACCTACTTTAGTGAAAGAAGCAATTAATAAAATAGCAAAACAATCTAAGCAATATGGTGAAAAGGTCGAGTCATCAAGAAAGAAACTTTATGAAGTTGATAATAAGAAAATAATGCATCTAATGATAAAATTAATGAATTATCTAAGATGGTTAAGCTGTTAGTTAATGATAGATCTAATCAAGTTAAAGCTTGTGGATTCTATAATGACGTTACACATGCGGATGCGTGTCCTACTCTACATGAAGAAAATACTGAAGAGGTTAATGCAATGATAAATCAAGTTTTTGGTCCCCAAAAAATCAATATAATAGTACTTATTATCCTAGAATACCGAATCCAAATCTTAGTTATGGTCCTCAAAATCAGAATTATGAAACTTATAGACCAATAGCCCTATACAACCTGCGCCTAATCAACAACCTCTACAAAATACTCAACCTATGAATCCAAATTTAGAGCAAATTTTGCATAAATTTATGAGTCAATCTTCAAAACTTGACACAAATTTCTCAAAATCAGACTAAGACTGATACTACTATTAATGAGATGAAAACCAAGTTAAGTCAAATGGATTTACAAATACATAGGTTAAGTACTGAAAAGAGTGGTCAAGCTAAAGTACCTACTCGAGCCAGTTTTTCTCCTACTAATCAAGCACAAGTTAATGTTATATTCAATGATAAGAAAGTCAAAACTATAATTGGTAAAACACTTAAGCAGAGTAATAAAAAGAAGGTTCATAAGACTATTGAAAAAAAAGAAGTATAATAAGAAGCAAAAGAAGAAAAAGAAATGATGGCCAATGTCATTCCTACTATAGAATGGATACCTGAGCAATTGAAATATATACCTTTTTCCAAGAAGACTACCCGTGGTATTTAGCCACAATTGAGGCATATGAAAAATCTTTATGAAAGTTTGAATTAATTGTTAAGAACACAAATAATAACATTTTTGAAAATTAGAATGAAGATATGTGTTCATATTCTACCGTTCCACAACAATTAGCTAGTGCAAGAGAGGAAGAAATCAATGAAGACATTCTTGAATGATTACAAAAATAGAAAGCGATTAACCAATGACAAAATCAGTTAAGCAATTTTCTAATTATAATGGATTTTAGAAAGAATTCTCCAAATCAAAAGATAAATTTTTAGAAGAATCTTAGGAAAACTTAAGATGAAAAGTGTCTGCTTAAATTAAAAAAAATGTATGAGAAATATTTTGACCCAAGAATGTTTGGAATCTCTATCACAATAAGGACTCATTTCATAGATTTTTCTATGTATGATCTTGGAGCTCAAGTTATGAGTCATTGAAAATAGGTTCGTTGACTAATACACATTAATCTTACTTTAGCTCACAACACTTTTTTAAACTCTATGGTTTATTAGAAAATGTCATGGTCAAAGTAAATGACTTAGTATTTCTTTTTGACTTCTATGTCATGGAAAGAGAGATTTAATTTCAGCTAAGTCCCCATCTATACTTTTAGGAAGACCATTCCTTAAAACAACTAAAACGTTGCTAGACATCTTTGAAGGAACAATGTTTATGAATTTGAAAAGAAATTGTCACTTATCTTTTCAATGATGAAGATATATGTGGAAATTCTGATAATGAACAAACTAAGGATAATGAATTTTAGAAATAAATCTTCGTGAAGCTGATATATGCTATTAATGCAGAACAATGGAAGATGAAAATGCTAAAACCATGAACAAGTAAGGTGAAGGTATTTCAAATAAAAAGACGATAACCCGTGAATAGAGGGTTAAGGAACCAAACAATGTTGAGAATAATAACATGGAGGAATTTAAATCAATGAAAATAAGAAAAGAAAAAGTAGAATCCAACAATTGTCAAGCTGGATGATCAGGAGATATATATATATATATATATACATATAAGCTTAAAGGTCAAATGGGCATGCTACTTTAAAGCTATTTGTGATATAGGTTCTAGAGCAAACTACATGCCAATTCATTTTTTCCTTCACACTCAATTGGAATTGGACGTACTTGCTTCCAAAAACATTATTCCACCAAAGAGTTATTCAGTAAAACCAATAAGTGTGGTGACTAATGTACTAGTTCGAATTGACGAGTATATTATTCCCAAAGATATTTTGGTTGTGCCACACTTCATCAATGAATATCCTCTATTAATTTTAGGAAGATCTTTCTTAGCCACTTCACAAGCTGTCATAGATACTCTAAACAAAACAATTACTTTTCGAGTGCATGGTCGAGTAATCGCTCTCTGGAATGGCACAATAGTGGATAACCCTACATTTAAATATATAGAACCAATGTAGAACTGCATGGTTCAGTCGAGTCAACGACAGTAAACGAAACCGCTTTATGGAAGGCAGCTCATACTTTATCTTTATTTTCAGTTTTTGTATTATGATTAGTTAGTTGTTATATATTCTCTCTATTTTTGACTCTTATAATGGGGATATTTTAGTAATTCAATTCTGAAATAGGTTCATTTAAGGGGAATTGATCGAGCCAATTTAATTCCTTATTATATTATTTTATGCATTGGTTTTTATGTTAATTAGCTAATTATGGAAATGAAATAGATTATTTAATACAAATCATTGTTAAATTTTGGAAATTATGAATATTTCTACCTTTATTACATATATAAGATAACTAATTGGAACAATCGATTTAATTGGAAAAACACTAAAATTAGGCTGGCGATTTCCCAACGATTCCAGTTTGTATAGGAAATAGCTAAGGAAATCGGTAGCATTTTGCAAGATGTTTAGTGTAAATTATAAGGCAGAGATTCCTTAGTGATTCGACATTATAACTAAAACCGGTGCATAAATCGCTAAGCCACCGTGGCCCTTTTTCAACATTTTTGACATAAATTCCTCAGCAAATCCATTTAAACCCTGATTCGCTAAGTACGAATTCGAGTTAAAAAAATTGAAACCTAAATCGCCACTTTAAAACCCGTCACACTAACAAACCCTTGCAATCTTTCAATCAACATACCAATTTTCTGCAAAACTCAACCATCAAAAGCTTAATTTGAGTGTATTTAATTGATTCTCACCTCGATCTTCACACATTCAACCCAAAAAATGGCGAGACCTAAGAGTGTAGAGCCGCCTATCGCTTGAGCAAGGGTGTTCAGATTTTGAGTCTCATACTTGAAAGAATCACTTCCAAAAAAGGTAATCGATGAAAACCTTAACCTCTTGTAGATAAAATTTTTTGTTTTTAGTTAGTTTTAGATTGATAATTAGGCTAGCAACTCAATTTCAAAATTTTCACAGTAAATGATTTTGATATCGAATAATTTTTATTATAACACGAGTATGGAAACGATGTGATCACTTATTTATTACTATCGACTTTTTGAACCACTTTTCATATATGTTGAGTAGATCGAATTTTATACTCAAGCTAATTTCAAACTAAGTTTCAAATGAGTTTAGGGATTTTTTTTGTGAATATTTATCAACTAATTTGAATTACATACAAAGTTTATTTTCCCAATGATGTTTTATCAACAACTTTTATACAAATTCCAAACTCTCAATTTCTAAATGATTTTTCCTTCTCGATAGATAAGTTGAATTTTACAAAACACTTTTTTGACATATTTGGTTTTAAATGGTTTTACAGGTTTATTCTTTACTTGCTCTATTCAAAATTGCCAGAGTTGGAAAGGGTTGAGGTTCATGAGAGGAGAAAAGGAAGGGAAAGTTAGCAGAGAAGTCAAAAACAAAATCAAAAGTTTCTCAAATCCATTAAGTTTCAATACCGAGTATGATTATATGAAAGAAGAGGACATAGAGGAAGTTGATCAGCAGATACCGATGAAGGAGGAAGCTGAGAAGGGAGACGTGAAGATTTGCAGAGCACCTACTGAAGACGACGTTGCGGATCCATTGACAAAAGCTATTCCACAAGCAAAACATGATGGTCATGTTAGATAATTAGGCATTAAATACATGTATGATTGGCCCTAGTGCAAGTGGGAGATGTTGGGGCATGTGCCCTAGGTCAATCAATTAACCGTCTTTATGAATACTTTTAGTTAATAAAATAGTGGATTTCATTTGTTGTTTATTATAATTAATTTGCATGTTTACATTATAATAAGATCCATTGGTATTTATAGAAATACCCTAAACTTCCCTAGTTGATCATTATATTGGGAACTATAATGAAATAAGTCTAGTGTGAGTCTTGATTGATGATTATATGATGATTATACGTATAGGGATACAAATTAAGATCACGAGTACTTGTTAGGGAACAAAGTACTGCATGACCCGCTATGAGAACATCACATGGATTAAGTCATAGTTGTTTCTCATGATAGATATATTTTTCGGTCTTCTGACTTGAGATTACTAGAGACTTCAACATTAGGAACACAGTGATTTGACACAATCAAACGTTGTCTTTAACATGACGATTATAAATGTTGTGATTGTTATTGTGCGAGCAATGTGATGAAGTTGTGTAATCGAGATATAATTTGTCTCTCTCATATAAAGAGAGATATCAGTGGATCCCTCGATGTGTTAGACTGTTAAAAGGCCTAGTCTAAGTGAATTGATATTGATCAATGTCACTTTGATGTTTTCAGTCTACCTAGAGATCGAGACTAGTGCGATTGAACATGTTGGATGACAATTCCATGCCTTATATTTGATTAAAAGGATATCGTGTGATAAAAGGATGCTATATACACTATTGATTAGGTTGTATCGATTTGATATTTGTAAAACTTGTGTAGTCATAATGTCTTGTTAGAGGCCGCTTATGACTTGAATACCAAAATGTGTTTTGGTACACTCCCGACGTTGTATGAGCCTATTGGGTCGCACACTAAGAATGGTTTTGCGAGATTTTCGGATGGTTCAGAAAAATGAATTTTATATGATAAAATTAATGACAGAAATGTCCTTGTGGTGTATTACGCTTATACTTCTTTAAGTAGGGGTATATGTGTAATTTACTTAACTGTCTATATGTAAGGGTTGTATAAATAGACGCTTTAAGTTAGAACGCACGTATAAAAGATTAAGGGCTGAAACTCTATTATTTTTTTAGAAACGAATTAGGGTTTTCTGGTACCCTTTGAATCATCTTGGAGAGAAACAAAAAGGAGTGGTATTCTCTCGAAGCTAGCACTTCGAATCTCGGTCACCGTTCGTGTCTGGACTACTGGTAGAGGGCGTTCATCATTGGCAGCGCCTTAGAGACCGATTAACCTTCAAAAAGGTATATTGCGACTAATGTATGATTAGGTTTTCATGGTTTAAACTTTTTTAATGGAATTAGATTCGGATCCTGTTGGTGTTTTTGTCAAATTTTTTTTGTAATTTCCGCTGCGTGTGATCCCCAAAACTAAATAGAGAAAAATTATGAACTAAGGAAATAGAATTTCGTCAATAAGAAGGCCTATGAAAAATTTAGAAATGATATAATTAAGGATAGGAAATGGATCCCTAAAAGGGGTTTACTGTGAAGAACAAATTAAAGTACAAGCCTAGGATCCTAGATATCATTGAGACTAGGAACTGGGGTTTATTGACTATGGATTATGACCATCTAGACTTTGAGGATGTTCCTAATGAATGGGGTTGTGACGTTTTAGTGAGAGATTTATGCCAACGCATATGGAAATGAAAGTGAGAACGAGTCCCGAGTTCGAAGGAGGGCAGTAGATTATTCTGTTGTAAGAACAAATTGATATTTTGGATTACCGAATTTTCACCAATAACGAAATAATGAGTACCCTAAACCTAAATATGACATTTAATATCATTAACCCACATAGAGTGTAAGGGGAGGTTCGAAGGCAATCCAAGGAGATTGATTTATTTTTGATTGGAAAGGTACCCCGAGCGCAAAACCACCGAATGTTTCCAAAATAACACTAAAGCTTTGTGTTATTTCATTAACTTCACCTTACAGCCGAGTTACAAGATATCGAACTACAAAGCTGCCATACTTTACCACTTTTTCATGGGATTAGTATATTTGGATATTGGCAAAATTATTTATGAATCAATTAGGAATGCCATCACCATAAAAAAGAACGATGGATTACTTTTCCGTTTAATGATTACGACGTTTTGTAGGGAGGATCAAGCGACCAAAGCAGGGCTTGATATGGGTGTTTTACTGGAGAAGACCATCACTGATGAGGTTATAGAGAGATACGAAAGAGTGAATGGTTATGAAGAGACAAAGGATGAGAGAGAAATGTCTGAGATAGCCAAAAGAGAAACTGAGCAGAGAAGGAAAATTAGAGATGAAACAAGAACAGTTTTAGAGGATATGTCAGAAGTTATAAATGATATGAATGTGGAACACTGTGCTATGGATTATGATAGATTATACATAGAAGAGTAGGAGTTGGCTTTCATGGGTGCAATTTTAGGCAATCAAATGACCATTCTCCGTAGTCAATAATTGGTTATAGAACCGTAGAGCCTTAGTAAGGGCTATCCTCATGATGGCGTGTACGATGTCTAGAAGAAATAAACGTCGAGGAGGTGAAGAGATTCATGTACCATCTACACAGATGAGAGTACCTCTTAGCAATGATCTTGATGTTCTGACATTTTATTCAGTGCTTGGGTATGATATTTAATACACTTGATATATAATGGTTTTATTTATTCATTAAATTCTTATACACTCTGTCTTATTATAATTTTAAATTAACTTTATTAATTTCTTGATTGTCAAATTTATGATTTTATCAATCCTTTTATACTTCACGTGGTATGTTTGTTATGTTGAAAATTGGATATCATTTTTAAACCTTAAAGATAAGGTTTCGAATGAGTTTTGGGATATTTAAGGTGAAATTGATGGCAATGAAAGGAAAGAAAGGTAGAATAAAAGTTTATAATTACTTTTAATCTAATATTCAAGTAAGTTGACGAAATTTTTCAAATTTCTTCCAAATTCAAGTAAGTATGATTTCCATTTTACTTTATTTTTAGTAAGAACGATAGTGAATATATTATAGATTTTGAATTGAAGAGATATTTTATTACCCAAATAAATTTTGTGATAAAAGGAATTAATTGTTTTTACCTTTTTAATTAACTTTACTTCTTGATGTAAACACCACATTGAATGTCTTATATGAGTCATGATAATTGGTAGAATATCAAATTAATAGTGCAAGATGAACAAAAAAGATTTTTAAGAATCTTATGATACAAAAGGCAATTAATTAAGTATTTTTATAATATATATATAGAAAGTTATTATGCCACAATTGAAAGAAGAAATGTGTTAAAAACAAATGAATTTCTATAAGTTGGAATGAATACTTTCAACTTTAGTGGATAGCGAAAAGTGTTAACAAGAGTTTATAAATATATAGAGAGTAATAGATTCAAAAGGAAATAGAGTAGGAAATTTATAGTGGAGAAAATATGAGAATGTGTAAAGGAAATGGAACAGAGACCCAAAAGCTAAAGTAAAAGTAATATGTTAAAAAATAATAATTAGAATGAAGTAGAAAGAAAATGGAAGACGAAAAAAAAGGATGTTCATAAAATCTTAGAAGAAAATATTTAACTTGAGTACTAGAAGCAGAGTTGAATTAAGCATTTCTTAATCTAATAATTTTTAAACGATATATTCATTGGTATCTTGGAAATATTTCTATTGATTTTAATTGCAGTATTATTATAAAATATTTTTTAAAACCAAAATTAATCTAGTGGTTTTTGTATTTTGAGATTCTATACTAGTTATCGTAAGCTTAATGCTTGTCATTGGAGATTAAGAAAACTTATGTTGTGTACTAGTATTTTAAGTTCTAAAGAGTATTACATTAGGTTTTTCAGTTATCATTAAGGGATGTTTCATTTTGTCTGAATCATTCTATTCTATCATAACTTTCATTTTCTCGTGGTTAATATGTTTTCATTTGGAAATCACTTCCATTTTAAAATTTCTATTATTTATAGTTAAGATTAATTGATTTGAAATTAGTATATAAAGAATAAAACGAGAATATGATTAAGAGCATTCCTTTGCTCGGGATGGCAAAGTGCTGAGTTTAGGGGTATTTGACAAGTCAATAATTGGACAAATTTTACAATGTAATTTAGATTGATGTTATATATAAATGATGATATTACACTAGGTATTCTCTTATTTTCATGATTTCACATTTTAAAAAGGAAAATAGAAGATATAGAAGAAAAGAGCAAGAAGAGAAAAATAGTCAATTAAAAAAGAAGCCCGGTGATTAACCAACGATTTGGAATAACACAAAGAATCGCAACCCAAATTGACAGCGGAAAAAGGCAGCGAATCCATAGTGAATTAAAGAACAAACTAGAAATCACATGTTGAATCGGTGGGGCACCGAGAGATAAACTCAGTGATTTATGTATAAGTTTAGGAATTGCTGACAAACAGCTGAGGTCAGTTACAAACTTTTTCGATTAATATGAAGAATTTATGTTTATCTAAAATATGTATACGTAAGGAGACTATAAAAAGGCAAAGAGCTTCGAAATAACTCTCTCCCTTTGCTTTCTTTTTGCTCTAAATTATTTCTATTTTCTATTTTAGTTGATATTTGAAGATATATTGGAGTTTTGATTTATATTAAGGAACCTATTTATGCAATGTGTCTTTTAATCATATGTATGCATTTTTTATTTCCAGAATGAGCGGGTAGTCTATCAATCTAAACAATCCTTAGACATGTAACATATTTTGGATTGATAGAGAGTAATAATTAAAGAATCATAAACTTAATGTTTTAAATCTATTCATACATGTCAATTACGGATTTAACAAATTATTTTTGTATATTGGAATTAAATAAGATTAGTATTGCATGCATAATTACAAATGTGTTATATGTTATTTAGATTCATATTCTATGTCCATAGTTATTAATAAAAATTATAGAAGTAGTAACTAGATCTTTTAGACAAAATAGAAATATAAAAGAAAAACAATACGAAGGGGAGAAAAAATTCGTTTAGGAACATGGAACAAAAGAACACTTATGGGGAAGTCAATAGAACTAGTAGATACCATGATTAGAAGGAGAGTCAATATTGCTTGCCTCCAAGAGACAAAATGGGTAGGAGAAAAGAGTAGAGAAATAGGAAGCACAAGGTTTAAATTGTGGTACACTGGTATAGATAGAAAATGCAATGGAGTAGGAATTGTGGCGGATAATGATTATAAGGATAAGGTCGTAGAGGTTAAAAGAATGGGGGATAGATTGATTCTAGTTAAATTAATTATTGGAGACGAAAAACTGAACATACTTAGCGCATATGCACCACAAGTAGGATTAAGCGAGAGCATCAAATGCAAGTTTTGGGATGATATGGATGGATTTATGTAGAGTATACCATTAGATGAAAAGGTTTTTATTGGAGGAGATTTAAATGGGCATGTCGGGGTAAGTAACGATGAGTTTGAGAGAGTTCATGGAGGTTTTGGTTACGGTAATAGAAATGAAGAAGGAGAATCAATTTTAGAATTTGCTTCAGCATATGATCTTGTCTTAGCAAATACTAGTTTTAGGAAGAGGGAGTCGCATATAATTACTTTTAGTAGTGGTTATAACAAGAGTCAAATAGATTTTCTTTTAACAAGAAAAATAGATAGAAAACTATGTAGAGACTGCAAAGTAATACCTGGTGAAGCACTTACTATAAACATAAGTTAGTAGTACTTGATATTAAGCTAACACAACGGAATAAAATGAATAAAAGAGTTAGCGATCCTAGAATAAAGTGGTGGAACCTAAAACATAGTAAACAAGTAGAGTTTAGAGAAAAACTACTAAAGGAAAATGTTTGGAATCTTGACTTAGATGCTAATACAATGCGGCTAGAAATGAGTAGTTGCATAAGGAGGGTGGGATCAAACATATTAGGTATATCTAAGGGCTTGGGACCTCCAAAGAAGGAAACATGGTGGTGGAACGAGGATGCCCAACGAGCAATTAAGACTAAAAGAGAGATGTATAGGAAAATACCTAAGTGTCAAGATGAAGATGCGTACAATCAACATAAAGAAGCTAAAAAACAAGCTAAAAAAGTAGTTAGTCAAGCTAAAACAAATTTCATGGAAGATCTATATACAAGGCTAGGCAATAGAGATGGCGAAAAATATATATATATAGGCTAGCCAAATTAAGAGATAAAAAGAAACAAGACCTAAGTCATGTAAGATGCATTAAAGACGAAAATAAAAATGTTTTAACGCGCGAGGAGGATATTAAGGAGAGATGGAGAAGTTACTTCGATAGTTTATTTAATGATGACCAAGTTGATACCATAATAGATGAAAACCCACACCAAGAAAGAAGTGTAAACTATACACGCAATATTAGAATTGTAGAAGTTAAAGAGGCATTGAAAAGAATGAAAATAGGGAAAGCATGTGGCCCAGATGAAATACCCATAGAGGTTTGGAAATGCTTAGGAGAAATCAGATTGACTTGGTTAACAAAGCTTTTCAATAAAATTTTAAAATCAAAACGGATGCCAATGGATTGGAGAAGAAGCATGCTTGTGCCAATCTTCAAAAACAAAGGAGACATTCAAAGTTGCTCAAACTACCGGAGAATTAAACTTATGAGTCACACTATGAAACTGTGGGAGAGAATAATTGACAATAGGCTAAGAAGAGAAACAACAATATCAGAGAAGCAATTTGGTTTCATGCCTAGGAGGTCAACTATGGAGGCGATTTTCCTTGTAAGACGATTGTTAGAAAATATAGAGAAAAGAAAAAAGATCTTCATATGGTATTCGTAGATTTAGAAAAAAACATATGATACGGGCTTAAAGCCGATCCTTGATGTAGTCCTATCGTAATGGGAAATTCTTTTGTAGCTCCTCCAAATGTCTTTATACTCGTGACTACTCCATCATACATATCCTTAATAGTGTCTATGTATCTAGCATACACTCTTTTTCTTTCTAGAACCCACCAAAGAACATCTCTAGTCACGAGTATAAAGACATTTAGAGGAGCTACAAAAGAATTCCCATTACGATAGGACTACATCAAGGATCGACTTTAAGCCCATATCTATTTACTTTAGTTATGGATGAACTAACTAGACATATTCAAGAAGATATATCATGGTGTATGTTATTGGCAGATGATATTGTCTTAGTGGATGAAACCAAAGATGGAGTGAATAGGAAATTAGAACTTTGGAGGAATACATTAGAATCTAAAGGCTTTAAGTTGAGTAGGACGAAAACTGAATACATGTGCTGTGAGTTTGGAAACACTAGACATCGAGATGACGGAGTAGTAAAATTAGGGGAAGTAGAAGTTCCTAAGGTAAACCACTTTAGATACCTAGGATCGATCATACAAAATGATGGTAACATTGAAAATGATGTCACACATAGAATTGAAACTGGATGGAAGAAATGGCGGAGTGCAACAGGGGTGATTTGTGATCGACATGTCCCTACTAAGTTAAAAGGAAAATTTTATAGGACCGCAATTAGGCCAGCTATGCTCTATGGAAGTGAATGTTGGGCGGTAAAGCAACAACAATTAAATAAAGTGAACGTAGCAGAAATGAGGATGCTTAGGTGGATGTGTGGTAAAACTCGTAAAGATAGAATAAGAAATATAGAAATTCAAAGACAAGTAGAAATATCACCAATTGATACAAAGATTAGGGAAGGGCGATTGCGATGGTTTGGTCACCAGCAAAGATGGCTTACAAATGCCCCAACTAGAAAACTTGACTCAATAGAAACTGTAGAAATTCGACGAGGTAGGGGCAGACCAAAGTTAACATGGGATACATTAATTAAAAGGGATTTGAATGGTTTGCAAATCACCATCAATTGCACTTAATCGAGCAAAATGGAAAAGTTTGATCCATGTAGCCGACCCCAGTTAATTTGGGACTGAGGCTATGTTGTTGTTGTAAGTAGTAACTAGGATTAATCTATAAGGCACTTCCCAAATTGATGTCTTAAGTAAATGTGTTCTACGTTGCTTATTATGCGACTTCAGTTAATATTAGCTTATATTGGGCATGATTTTCACTGAGTTTAATGCTATCGTATTTCTATGGTCTTAAGTTTTACCCAATGAGTAGATTACAATGATAAGAATGTGGCATTTTTATTGAAATTAGGAAAATCGGCGGCTATCTAAAGGTTATCAACCTATTATGAAGTAGGATTTAAAGATTCCAAGATTTAACATACGTTATGATTAAAACTATAAAGTGATGTGATGTTATGTTCTAGTGTTTGAATGCAATCCTATTATATTATATTGTTTACTTGGGGTATGTTCAGATATTTGTTTATTTATATTGAATTGAGTTTGAATATAGTTTAATTTAGTTTGCATTTGAATTGTTTAAATTATTTTAGTCAGTGTGGTTATTTAAGTTATCAATCATAGTTTTAGTTATCTAATATTTTAATTCTTTTCTAATTAGATTAACTAAATTGATAAAAACCAAAAAAAAAAAAATTTCCTTTGAAGTTTGCAAAACTCATGTGGAGACAATATCCCACTCATCACTTTTTCAAGTTATAAATATACAAGAAATCATTGTGCACGCTCGACACGTGTCAGTCGATAACCTAAAATGTTAATTGGGGAACGAGCGTTTGAACTTGCTCAGTAAGTGATGCTTGCAAAGGTATCAATTATCAACTAATAATAAACGAATAGAAATATGAATTCAAATTATATTTATTTGGGGCATTGGAAACATTATAATCAATACATAAATTAAATGCAAGTATTAAAGTTCATTTCAATATACATGCGACTTGTATTTTCATTTCAAAATTGAGTTGTAAACTCATGTTACCCGGGATTATGGTCCTCAAAAACTCACAAGTTGGCCAACGTGTGATTTATGTGGTGTATCTTGTCATAGTGTAGCTACCAACTCAAATAGGAAAGTAACAATCAAGTACCTCAAGGTTTCCGAAGGTAAAGTGTTGGTAATGATCCGATACTTCCATCGTCATTCCAATCTGATTCGTTTGTCATACCTCTTTCCGAGAATTTAACATAAAACAAGTTCAATTCAAAGTATATTGTCATGTTCCCCAATCCATAATGCTATATGAACTAAATATACAACTTACGTTGCATAGTTGATAAAAATACGAGTCCCACTTATCTATGCCGAGCTTTCCAAACTTTTTACTGATTTATTCAACTTTCGAAATCTATAGATTTTTTTTCTATCGACCGAGAACCTAAATTAAACCAATTTTAATCAATTTGGGTCCAATACTTATTAATTAGAGCCTTTAAACTATCCCTAGTCGAATCTGAAATCAATTTCACTTTTTAGGTCAATACGATCATTTCACTATTTTCGAGGTAAAAACCTCAGTATAAAGTCTTGAAAGGATATCAAATTCTTCATTTTTCATAGAAATTCATCAATTTCTATTTATTTGGAAAAAATGTTCTTTTTTTAGATTTTTCTAGATTTTTTTGGAATTTTCTTTATTTTTCATCAACTATTTCTTTTTTATTTTTTATCGGGTCGAGTCAGGTTTGACTCGACCCTGGCCAGGGCACTGGGTCTAGCTCACCCCATGGGCCGAGCCTGGAATAAGCCTCTAGCTTGGCCCAGGACAGGGGAGTGAACACACAAGTCCCGTGCTTGTGTATCACTTTCCTTCAAATCGAAATGTTCGACGTCAAGATTTTTTTAATTTTTTTTTAATCTAGGGTCTGGCTTAGCCAAACCCCATGGTTGATTTCAGCATAGGAGACCTCTCCCCTACATCTCCTTCCTCATTCCTAAATCATCATCTCATTAACAACGACACCAACAACGTGAACTCTATCAAAACCAACAAAAACAATGCATCAACAATAACAATAATCAACAACTTTCCTACATCGCGGATCTCCTCCACTTCGATCTCTCTCCCTCTCCCTTTGTTTTCACCTCTCTCACACTTTGATTTCACACAGTCAAAATGAATTAGGGATATGGTTTTGTTTTGAAGAAGATAAATATTAAACTTTCTCGAGATTCGTATAGCAAAAATCTTGAGGTAGCCCTGATGGTTCCTTTTTCCATTTTATATTTTTATCTTTCTTGATATACATGTTATGTATCTCGATATCGATCTTGTGGTTATTTGCAAATCAATCAAACCTTGGTAACATCCTGACTGCCCCACTTAGGATCAAATTGTTAGGTTTCAGGGATGATACGTAGCGGAAGTTTTCAAAACCTTTTCGAACATCCCCGAACCCAGATCTTATTAATTCCATTAATGTTATGTGCAAATAAAAAAATCTATACTGCCAGAGACGAACGTCCTCTATCATAAATCCACACGAATGGGCGATCACAATCTGGAGTGCTAGGTCCAAAAATCGTAGGACAAAAATTCTCATAAAAGCTCTCTAGGAAAAACCTCTCTTGGGAATTCTCTACCTTGAAAAACCACTTCACAACTGTGACCCTAATGTCTTATTTATAGTACACTAGGTCGAGCAGTAAAAGATCTCCATCTCATAGTCACACTCCAAATAGAGTCCTAGATAAATTCCAACTCTAAAAGGATAGAGTCATAGATAATCTATGATTACTAATCCAATTAGATTTGTAATTTATCTAAAACTCAAATAAGAATTAAAGTCATACCATGATTCCAATTAGAGTTATATTCAAAATAGGATTTACTAAGAGACAAAATTTCTAGTCACACTAGAAACGTATTTGAACCTAGAATCCTAGTCAAACTAGGACATTTAATGAGAATCTTCAAAACGAATTCTATCAAATAAAACTCATTAACCCATACAATATCAAATTGTGCAAATTCGTTGTTTGCGTGCACCCAATGGCTCGTACAACGTTAGCAGTGAACCAAAATCATTTTGGTATACAAGTCATAAGAGGTATCTAGCAAGGCATTATGACTACCTAAGTAGGATGAAGATCAATAAATCAATACAACCTAATAGATAGTTTATATCATATTCCTTTGTCATGCGATATCTTTTGATTGAACATAAGACATGGAATGTCACCCTTATAGTTCGATCTACTAGTCTCGATTTCCAAGTAGACCGAAATTGTCAAGTGACATTGATCCAATCAATTCACTAGACATGGTCATTTATCAGTCTAACATATCGAGGGCCCCAATAGATATCTTTCTGAAAAGGAGATGGACAAATTTCATCTTGATCACACGACATCCACTTATTAGTCGAACAATGACTAATCACAATCTTTATAATCATCCAGTTAAAGAAAACGTTTGATTGTATCAAATTATTGTGCTCCTAATGTTGGAGTCTTTGGTGTTCTCAAGTTAAAGGACTAAATGATATAAATCTCATTAGAATCACTTATGACATTGACCATGTTGTGTCTCATAACGGGTCGGTCCAACATCTGTTCCCAACAGATACCCATTATCTTGATCCGTATCCGTATACGCATAATCATCACATGATTATCAATCAAGACTCATACTAGTCGTAATTTATTATTGTTGCCACAATTATAATTGACTAAGAAAATTTAAAATAATACAATAATTATCCATGGTTACTATTATAAAAGAAACATGCATCTACTTATAATAGTTAAACAACGTTTATAAAATTGGCATAGGGCACATACCCCAACATCTCCCACTTACGCTAGGTCCAATCCTACACGTATCCAATAGTGAGTAACCTTAATGCATTCTTAATGGAAGAAGTTTGTTTGTATATCTGGTACGTTGTTTGTTATTGATGTTCTGCAAATCTTTACGTTCTCTCTTTTGTAATAAAACAATGCTGAAGTGATTGTTTAGATCTATAGTGTGATTTACGTTCCATACCCTAAAATTGTCTATTGGTTTTACAATAAAAGCCAACATTATTTCCAGCACTTGGAACCACACCTTATTCAATCATGAACCTTACTATCTAAACATTTTCTTTGGCTACATCAAATGTCACTAAAAACTCAATTTACATTATAGGACTTGTTAGAGTGAGTTTAGAACATTTCCAACTCATTCTACAAAGTTAACACGTATCTATATTGCGATCATTAATCTTTTATATTAATTTGAAAGTTTGCATCGTATAGCCATTTACAAGACTCATACTTTCAAACCTTTGCAAATATAATAACATCTCTTAAGTACTTCTGAAGTACTTAAGGATGTTATTAATAAATATGCAGTGACCTTCACTGGAATCTATGAGATGTATGTATGATTTACACAAAGCATATGACATATCAAGTTGAGTGCAAAGTATAACATATGTGATGATTCTCATAGCCTATGCGTATGAAATCTTATTGACAATATCCCGCTCATCATTTGTCTTAAGACGTTGAGTCTTGCAGATACTTATTTTATAAGACATAAGTACGAATTCTTTCAAGAATCTCATACACTGAAACCTTTTAAGCTATTTGTCTACATAAACACTCTTATTTAAAGTAACTTGCCTCTTAGATCTATCTCCATTGATCTATATCATAATGATATAGGCCTAATTAGCTAAGAATATCAATGACAACATTTCCTTAACTAAGACTTGACATTTTGCAGGGTTAAGATGTCGTTTCCAATGAATATATCATTGACGTATAGATTCAGAAAGATAATTGCGCTCCCACTAACCTCTATGTATACACAAGTGTATCTTCGATTCAATGAATGTAATTCATTAATTATTTCATTAAAATAAAGATCCCAACTCCGATAAGCTTACTATGACCCATAAATGGATCCTTTAAGCTTGCATACCTTTCTCAAATTCCTAAGATAATAAAAAACCCTTAAGTTGTGTCATACACATCTTTAAGGAGCAAAGAGCAATGCTATTTTTTGACATTCTTTTGTCATATCTTATAATCAAACTACGAAGTAATGACAATTGAATTCTAAAACTTGTGCTTAGCTACCAGTGAAATCTCATCATAATCAATATCTTGATTTAGATTGGAATTTGCGATAAGCCGTGCTTTTAAGTATACATCTTTTCTTTTTCATGTCACTTTAACTCATTTACATCCAATGGTCATACCATATTCAGGTAAATAATTCAAGTTCCAAACTTGGTTAACATACATGAATTAAAATTCAGAGTTAATAACACTTAATTTCTTCATTCAATCTAGACGAGACATGTCTTTTTTAAAATGGTTATTATTTTTTATCAAATATCAAATCTACATCACAACTATCAATAATAAGAAATTCCAAATTTCTCTGGCCGATTTCTAATTATTCTAGATTTTCAAGAGATATATGTTACTTGTGTATACTCAACTAGTTCAAAACTTTGTTTATCTTCCTAAAGTGGTTCGATTCTCATTTATGGCACTTTATTATTTCAAAATCTACTTTATTCCCTATAGTGTCTTTAAAATAAACACTTCACTTAGAAAAACATCATTTTTGAGCAATAATCAATTTGTTATCAATTGTATAAAATAGTATCGTAGTGTTCAACCTCAATTAGATACAAAAGATTTAGGCATCAAACTTTATGTGACTTAACTTCTTACGGAAGTCTCGCCTCCTCAAATCTTAAAAAAAAATACAAATTAGGTCTTTTATTCCATATCATATATGGAGTTTTATCAACCACTTGAACGAAAATAAGGTTTATTGCGAGTGCCTTGGTTTCTAAAGTATAACCTTAATGGAACATAGTAAGAAGGTATGTGGGACACATCATAAATCGAATTATATCCTATATAGTTCGATTTCTCCTCTTAAAACATCATTTCTCAAATGACATTCCTAATGGAGTTAATTGCAAGAAAATCCCAAAAACTCGAAGATGGTCACTTAAACTCTTGGCTCAAATATTATCCACCTTGATCTCATCAAAGTATTTTAATAGTTTGCTAAGTTATTTTTTTCTTATACTCATTATGAAATATTTGTAACAATTCAAAATTATGTCTTCCTGATAGGATTCGTAATTCATTATAAAATGAGCAATTCCATTTTATGAAAAACAAAATCCGTTCTTTAAGGCTTTCTTGAGAATTTGGCAAAGTCTAGCTCACAACTAAAGTTTCTGTGTCTGTCAGAAACACATTTTGTAGCTTTTACCTTCCTTTTATCTTTCTTTATTAACTTTTTTGATGTTATGAACCATCAAATATATATCAAAGGCACTTTTACAAAAACTGTCTTGCAGTTTTAAACATCATATGCGACTGTAAACAGTGTTCTCCATGTCTTTGAAATTATGTAGTTTAAAACTATTTTAATGAATTATAGATAAAATCTACTGCCAACTTTCGGCACATGAAGATTCAAGTCTTTTGAGATAATTAATATAGTTCTTTAATGTTTCAAACATAAAGACATATTAATAGGTTCTCACCCATTTTACAAGAATCTGGAAATTTTACAATCTTATACCCTTCCCGTGTGACTTACTATTGGAACATTTCTTTTAATGGCATTGTCATGTCATTAGTTTTCATGGCCTGAATCTTTCCTAAAGTATGGTTTTATATTTGCTAACATGACATATAATCCTTGTAATAATAGATGGTAGTTTAAAACGAACCATTAATTTAAGATATACATCCTTTTTTATATGGTTGATAACATTTAACGATTTTCTAATTAAAACAGGGAAATTAGTCTTAGAAACTATTTAATCCTTATGAAGGATTGATCACAGTTACACTGGATTAGTGTTACTAGAAGTTTAACATCTACACCTAGAAGATTCTGCAGAATAATTTATTAATGGGTAATTAAACTCCCACTAAATCAATAACCCTCGTAAATATTAATTTAGTGATCTAAGATCCATATTTCACTTAATTTTGAGACAGCTAAGGCATGACACTCAAACTCAAGTTATTTAGGTAGGTAACCATTACCAATTGCATCATAGGCAACTCTTAAGTTCTTTATGATACCTAGACATTATATGTCACAACATGTTGCATCTCATCTATGCCTAAGCCTAAAAACCGTTTTGATAGCTTTATTAAGTCAAACCAATTTAAAACATCTAGGTAAGCGTTACCCAACTTACCTCACTAAGATAACATAATACTTACTACGAAGGCACACCCATATTGATGTGATCGAGGCCTTGACAAACGTTTAAAATTGGTGGCATTAACTTAAAATTCTAATCGAGGAATTTTTATCAAGTTTTATGATCCATGTTGTGTTTTTACAATGATTAATTCTAACATCTATTTAATTATGGAATATCATTATACCCAATATGCATAGAATAAATATCATTTATATACAATAAGAATCAACATCTTCATATATCAGCAAGGCATCATAAAACATATCAAGGAAATTAAATACCTTAAAATTTCCTAAGTGCATAAAAGATTATATTTTTTAAATTAATGTGACAATAAAAAAATTATACCTTAGCAAGAATAATTTCATGTCTGCCTTGTTTTGTGTTGATCGATTCCTTTAAGACGCTACCAGAGATGAACGTCCTCTATCATAAATTCATACACGAATGGACGATCACAATCCGGAGTGCTAGCCTAAAATCATAGGACAAAAAATCTTACAAAAGTTCTCTAGGAAAAACCTCTCTCGGGAATTTTTTACTAAGAAAAACGACTTCATAACTGTGACCTTAATGTCTTATTTATAGTACACTTGGTTGTGTTGTAATAGAACTCCATCTCCTAGTCACACTCCAAATAGAGCCCTAGATAATGTCTAACTTTAAAAAGTCATAGATAATCTACAATTACTAATCCAATTAGAGTTGTAATTTATCTAAAAATCAAATAGGAATTAAAGTTATACTATAATTCCTATTAGAGTCCTATTCAAAATAGGATTTACGAAGAGACAATTTTCTAGTCACGCTAAAAATGTGTAAGAATCTTGAATCCTAGTCAAACTAAGACATTTAATGAGAATATCCAAAATGAATTTTATCAAATAAAATTCATTAACCCACACAATATTAAATCGCGCAAATCCTTTCTTTGTGTGAGACCCAACAGGTTCATACAACGTTAGCAGTGAACCAAAACCATTTTGGTATACAAGTCATAAGCACTCTCTAGCAATGCATTACGACTACCCAAGTAGCATGAAGATCAATAAATCGATATAACCTAATAGACAATGTATATCATATCCCTTTGTCATGCGATATCTTTTGATTGAACATAAGACATGAAATGTCACCCTTATAGTTCAATCTACTAGTCTCGATCTCCGAGTAGACCGAAATTGTCAAGTGACATTGATCTAATATATTCACTACACGTGGCCATTTATCAGTCTAACATATCGATGGGCTCAATAGACATATCTCTCCAAAAGAGAGGGACAAATTTCATCTTGATCACACAACATCAACACATTAGTCGAACAATGACCAATCACAATCATTATAATCATCTAGTTAAAGACAACGTTTGATTGTTTCAAATCATTGTGCTCCTAATGTTAGAGTCTCTGTTGATCTCAAGTCAAATGACTAAATGATATAACTCTCATGAGAATCACTTACAACATTGACCATGTAGTATTCTCATAGCGGATCAGTCCAACATATGTTCCCAATAGATGCCCATTATCTTGATTCGTATTCGTATACTCATAATCATCACATGATTATCAAGCAAGACTCATACTATTCTTAATTTATTATTGTTCCCATAATAATAACTGACTAGGGACATTTAGAATAATACAATAATTATTCATGGTTACTATTATAAAAGAAACATGCATCTAATTATAATAGTTAAACAACTTTTACATAATTAGCCTAGAGCACATACCCCAACGCAAATACAAACTTTTCTTGATATTCGCACGTGCGAATCTCTTGGACAATCCAAGAACATGAAATAAAATCACATTCATTAATGTTACACCAATTCTAACACTACACAAATACATTTATTATCCTGAGATGTGGTTGGACGCATCTCGAGGCATCACAATGCCAACCACTTCAATTAAAGAACTCATTTACTTTGTCGATTCTCATGCTACACGTATCTCGAGGTGAACGACTACCTTTGGCCGTACACATTATTGTACGTCCCACGCATGTCTACCACGACCACACGTGTCGCTAGGTGCATCAATTATTAATTATTTATTTTCAATAAATACTTATAAATACAATTTATATATAAATATATATTAGCCTATATTAACTTGCCCATGACTTCACAGTGCACGCCAACGAGTTAACTCTGGTGTTCACGTTACCCCACGACTCTTGTGTGTCACCCTTGACCTACACACGATATTAGGTGTCTATAATTAATCAATTATAAGCCAATTTATGCAATTAATTCCAATAAATACTACTACACATTATACAAATACCAAACATCATGCAAATCTATGGACATGCTATTCGTGACAAGCCAAGCTTAACTTCAAGCCTAATTACAATTTGAATTAATGCTAGTCACCTATTTAAGGTAATGGGTCGTTACACGAATAATAATATATTAAATTAGTGAATTGAAGAATGCGATTGGTTTAAATAATTAAGTAGAAAATCACCTCATAATGACTACCTCACAAAATGAATCAAGTTCATATTTGGACTTTTTTTAGATTAATAGACTACTCACTCATCATCATAATAAATAACACAATAAAATAAATAAAAGACATAGATAAATATCTATAAATAAATACTTTGACTCTTCAAATTATCTCTCAAAGCAATAAATAATAAATATAAAAACCCACAAACAATAAACTATGGCTCCGAGAAAATAAAATATTGATCTAAGTACTCAAGGACAAGTGATTTCGTAGCCCTATTGTCATATATATAGTATTCTAGGTAGATGATGAGTCATTATTTTTGCACTCTTCATAGGTGTTTCGCTATATAAATCGAGTCCAAAGTCATGTTTTATGTATCTATATGTTTACTTTCAAGATTTACAAGGCATTGCACTGTTTAGGTGCGAATTAAACAAATCTAGGAAGGAAGTCAACTATTGGTTAATTGATTGATATATATTATATACTATTAACAGTAGTTATAAACATTGATCGAAGCTCGCTATTCGCCTTTGCAAACCGTGATGGCCGATCTGTGGGACACCGGCGATCAAAGTGGAGCTAAAGTTCCAGGCCCTATTGATACAACAGACATTCAAGCCTTGACACAGGGGGTTACTTCATAGCATAGACTTGTGGATTAGAATTTAACTATTCTCAAGGGGTACTTGCCATCACCCTCGACACCTACAATGGCTTCTACACAGGACGTGAGTGCACTCACACCTCAAGTGACTCTAGCACGATCTTCGGTACAAACATCACCAGTTATTGTTATAGTCCCCACACTACCTAAAATAGCAACGCTAGTAGTTACGACATTGGTTGAGAGATACCAAGGAAGTTCAGTAGAGATTTTGATGTGTCGAAAGTATAGAAATTCATTAGGAGTCATGAGAAAATCCAATGAGAGTTTTGAGGCTAGAGGATAATAAGAGGCTTGGTTGGCAGTTTTTTCCTTTTCTAGATACGCATACACCTGGTCGACTAACCTGGTAGCCACCCAAGGAAACCTACAGACAAGGAAAGATTTCAAGAGATTGTTCAACTAGAGATTCTTTGCGCCCTTAGAGATGATCACCAAGAGGTCGAGATATATAAGGAGATTCTAGCAACTATTGTCATTTTCGGATGAAGTGGCTAACATTTATAGGGACCAGGCCCACTTTTTCTATGAGGGGTTGTTTCCTGCCATTAGAGGGACATTTGTTATGATAGAGCCGAGTAACATGGATAGGGCTTACGAACGCAACTTGATTAGACAGGCTAATGTTATTACACGCCCTGAACTTGATGTGGTGGGACCAACATAAACACTAATTTATAAGAGTTTAGAGTAGAGATCTGAGTAAGTTTATGGTAAGGACGGGATGGGGAAGATGAACCATTAGAGGTAGGTAGGGGACATAACGTTAGGTCTGTTATAGCGTATCTAGTTTACCTAGTCGCGTCTCCTCTGATGCAGAGTTACTTAGGCAGACCTCTATAAGCACCGTAAGCTTCTTAGTCAGGGTAGAAGTTCAGGGCTACTGATAGTAAGACTGGGGGGAGAGGTAGTGGCTAGCAAGGCTAGAAGTCAGGACAGTGGCAGAGTAGACAGTTTGGACAGTAGGGACAAAGGCTTTATTTTGAATGCAAATAAGATGGGTATATTAAAACCAATTGTCCACAGCTTGTTAGCGTGTAGTAGAGCTTATAGTTGCAGTGTCAAAGAGAGAGAGCACACATAGTGGCTCAAGCGGACCCACAAGTAACACGACATCTTATAGAGGGTATTATTTATATTTCTCATCGCGCAATGCATACTTTGATTAATTCTGGTTCGATCGTATCATGTACTTCTAGATAGATGGTAGATGAGTTACGGTTAAGACCTATTAGGCTTAAAACCCACTTGATCCTCAACATGGTTGCCAAGGCAAGATTTCCCCTAATATGGTCTATGAAAGTTGTACCATCGAGATAGAAGGACGTGATATGCCTATAAATCTTAGAGTACTAGAATTTTTAGAGTTTGACATGTTATTGGGGATGGACTGGCTGGTAGCATATCATGCTCATTTAGATTGCTTTAGTAAGATAACCACATTTCAGATTCTTAAGTATTCAGAGTTTAGTTATCGCGACGATTGGACAAAGCTTCAGAGTACTAGTGATAGAGTATCTACAAGCTAGGAGATGGAGACATTCGCTAGTATTCTAAGTATAGTAGAAAAATCAGCGGTGAATATTAAGAAGGTGCTCGTGGAGTGTGAGTTTCCAGATGTGTTCCCCGATTATTTACCCAAATTACCACAACCATAATAGACCAACTTTATTATCGACCTATACCTTGGGACAAATTCGATTTCGATACCTCCATACATAATGGCGACAAAAAAGTTAGAAGAGATAGGGACTCAACTTGAGGAGTTGACAAATATAAGTTTTATTCATCCTAGCATGTCTCTATAGGGCATTCCTGTACTGTTTGTAAAGAAGAAATATGTAAGTTGGAGACTTTGCATTGATTACAGGCTGTTGAATCATGTTGCGATCAAGAACAAGTATCTACTTCCCTAAATGGATGACTTGTTTGATCATTTTAAAGGAACATTATGGTTTCCAAAATTGACTCGAGTTTAGGGTACTACCAGCTCAGGATCAGGGATGACGATAGAGAGAAGACTACCTTTAGTACACTTTATAGTCATTAAGAGTTAGTCGTCATGCCCTTTAGGCTGCAAAACGTTTCGGTGATGTTTATGGACTTGATGCATCTCGTGTTGAGAAAATACTTGGACCCTTTTGTTATCGTATTCATAGATGATATTTTGATCTACTCCAAGACTCGTGAGGATCACGAGGCTTATGATAGTTTTATGAACACTGAGAGAGCTCCGACTTTATGCTAAGTTTAACAAGTGTGAGTTCTAGTTGTCCAAGATCAGACTTTTTTGGGCATGTAGTTGGAGTTAGTAGAGTATCATTGGATCCTTTGAAATTCTAGGCAGTGATGAATTAGCATACCCCCATAGTCAATAACAGATATTTGAAGCTTTCTGGATCTATAAGGGTATTACAAGAGATTCGTATGCAATTTCTCTAAGATCATGGCATCCATGACGAGGTTGACTCAGAAGGATGTCAACTTGAGTTGGACGAGAAATACGATCAGGCTTTTAGGCGTTAAAGCAGATATTGACGAAAACTTTAGTTTTAGTACTGCCAGGGCCAAAAAGGAAATGGTTGTGAATACCGATTTATCACTGGTCGGTTTAGGGAATGTTCTAATTCATAGGGATGGTGTAATTATTTACACATCTCGAGAGCTAAAGATTCATGAGAAAAACACCTTGTGCATGACTTAAAGTTGACGGTAATGGTATTTTCTTTAAAGATATGGCGGCGTTACATGTATAGCGAAAGATTTACTTTATTCAATGATCATAAGAATTTAAAGTACCTCTTTACGCTATATGTTGTGCTCTCTTCAGGTATTTGATTTCCTTTTTTGTTGAACATCCGGTTTACTATGTGGTTCCCCTTTGAATTTTCTCGAACTGTAGCTCGAGTGAGCCGACAGTGCCGAACAGATAAGGTGCGATCGAAGCGACTTTGACCCGCTGCACTAGTGTTAGACACTTACACGTTTTAAGTGGCTTTGAGCCCATGTGTAGAGTGTAAGGACCATTAACTCGTTCTCATTTGCTTCAGGGTCACTTGGTCCCCACAATTGTTAATCGTAATTTGTCTATCATGCATTTTACCATTCTTTCTCATGACTTTATTTCTTTCCGAAATTGATTTATAGACTTGTTTATTATTTAATATGAATTACTGTCGAGTTTCTTGTGGATTTACTCATAAGAATTTTCTCAGCTTTTGGTTACAATTGCAAGTCCCTCTAGTAGTGGTGGTGAGGAGCCGGTGATCAGTGACTTCCTTTAAGCTTCTGTTAAAGTTAGGTCCTCTTTTGTCAAACTAAATAACAAACCAATAAGCAACTAATGATTGAATAAATTGGATGACTGGGTGACTAGGCTTGTGTTGACTGAGGGTCTACATAGGTTTAGGACTAGCGGGGTCCAGTTTGTGACACGTGTCAAGCGTGCACAATAAATTCTTGTATTTTACTTTTAACTTTTAGTAGTAGAAAATGAGATGTCGTCTCTACAGATATTTTCAAATCTCTTAAGTATTTAATCTATCCTAAGTTTTATCAGATTTAACTTGTTGTAATTTAATTATTTTAATTAAATGGAAAAATAAACAATAAACAATTTGCAAATAAAGTAAATAATTAATGAACTAACTTAATATACTTACAATAATAAACAAATAATTGATAAATCAATTTAAATAAAAAATATAACAAACATCTAAATAACCCGTACTAAACATCATAATGTACTCGGATTTTTCTTTAACTTCAACACGTAATGTCACTATATAATATTGCTATAATTATTTTATACGGAATCTTAGAATCACTAAATTCTAATTCCTAATAGGTTGATAGCTTTCAAATAGCCACCGATTTTCCTAAATTCAGTGGAAATGCCATATTCTCTTCAATGCAAGTCTACCCATTGTATAAAATGCAAAATCGTAGAAATGCGATAGAATTAAGTTCCATGAAAATCATGTCTAATCCAAGCCAATATTACTAAAGTTACATAATAAACAAATTATAACACAATCACCTAAGACATCCACTTAGGAAATGCCCTATAGATTAATCTTAGCTACTATTTTAATAATTATTGTCAATAACTATAGACATAGAATTGAATAATCTATATTAAGGAACATATTAGCCCCCATGCACTCAACATAAAGAATTACTAGTTGTAATATGCAAAAACAACTTGCTTTATCCACGATTGACGTGTATGAATCGATCTAAAACATTAAGTAAATGATTACATAGTTATAATTACATAGCAATCAAAAGCATATTACATGCTTTGGGCTTGTTTAGATTAATAGACTACTCACACTGCTAGAATTAAACAATACTAATATGTTATTAAATGACATAATTAAATAAATGAAAACCTTTACATCGATGCTCCAATATTAATTCACATAAAGAACTTAATAAACAACAAAAGAAAAAATAAAGAAAGAGTATTTTAAGAGAGTTCTTTCGAATCTTTGGTCCTATATATAGTTCCCCTATAAATAAATCTCCTAGATAAATACAAATTCATCATATTAACCTCAATAAAAACCTTCACCGACCTCAGCAATTTGTCAACAATTCCTCAAGTATACACAAATCGCTAAACAAGTCATTAAGTTTCGCTCTCAGTGCTCCACTTATTCAGATGGCGATTTCTAAGTCATTCTTGAACTCGTTGTGGACTCGTTGGTCTTCTTTTGCTGCTAATTTATATGGTGATTCCTAGTGTTATTCCAAATTGCTCGCTAATCACTGGGGTAGTTTTCTAGTTGATTGTTTTGCTTTTCTTTCTCTTTTTTCTATTTCTTCATTTTTCTATTTAAAACCTAAAATCACAAAAATAAGAGAATACCTAGAGTAATATCATTATTTATATCAAAAATCATCCTAAATTACATTATGAATTATGTCTAATTGTTGACTTGTCAGTTTATGGTGTCTGGGTTTGTCACAAAACCCTTTTTGATTTACTTTTCTGTTTATTAAACTTAGTTTGATTGAATCTTGTGGATTTGAACCCATGCTTGCCTCTACTACATTCCAATAGGATTGGTAACCTTATACTGTGTTATATTTGACACGCGTGATAAGTGATCAAATTCAAGTGTTGTTGCCGGGGATTTAGTTCCAAATAGAGCTTAACTTTTATTTTCTTTTTCTTTTTTTTTTGTTTTCTAAGTCTACTAGTTTATGCACGATAAGAGAACTTGATCTAAATCGACTGTTTCATTGTCACCTTTCAATTTCGAAATCGATAGAACCCATCGAATGTTGGCTAGGGAAGTTTTAAAATAAGAGTCCAGTTCTCCCCAACCTATTATGGTTGACCATGCTCGCCACGTTGGTGATGATCACCAGATTACCATGGGGAGCATCAATGAAGATTTCGAAAATCTTCTTGATCAGCAGCCCATCTGGATAAACTTTCTAGCAAACGGTGAAGCTTTTGTGCTTAAGTTTGACTTCATTCACCTCTTGACCACCTTTAATGGCATGGATGGTAAAGTCCTAATGGCATTCTTAAAAGATTTTTAGGCTAGTTGCCAGTCTATGAGTCATCCTCAAGCGGAAGAGAAAATAGTAAAGCTTATAGATTTCTCATTCTACTTAAACGATAAGGGCAAGCAGTGGCTTTTTTATCTCTGCTTTGGCTGCATTAACTCATTGCATGATATGATAGATGAGTTCCTTAGGTAATATCTCCCAAAAGATAAGGTAACCCAACTCATCTCCGAGAATGAAGACGGTTGAGTCTTTTATTGATTATTAGGAGTAATATAAGCACCTAATCTCTAATTGTCCACAACATGACCAATCCGATAAGCCCATTGTCAAGTTCTTCTATGTCAGAATGTTCCCTCTAGCGAGGCGTATGAATGATAGCACTTGTGGTGGTCACATTGGTGATAAAGCCCCTGCCCAGATAAAGGAACTCTATAAGGACATAGTGTAACAGTCTCGATTATACTAGGATATTGGTATTGAAACGTGCCAAAGTCTGTCAGTTGGAGCTAGTACTAGCTCCACTGACAAGAAAGTTGATTAGTAGAATTCTCTAGTGGAACGTCTCATGAGCTATGGCTAAGCGCATGTTGAAGCTTGTAGATTATGTTCAACCACAAGCCATGCGACTAATGAATGTCCTACTATGTTTAAGGACCATCAATAGATCAATGTTATAGGTAAAAAATTCCTAAGGCTAACCCGAACACCCTTTCGAAACACCTATGTTCAAGCAACGACGAGTAACAACCCTAACTTTAGTTATGGGCTACGATATCATAACTATCTATCATTTGGCCCAAAAGGACAACAGTTGCCAAAACATATGAATAATCATTCCTCATTAGAGGACATGATTAAACCTCTAGCGGCTTAATATAGCCTATTCGCAAGAGATGTCGCCCAGTTCCAAGTAAACAATGAAAAAGCTCTATGTGACACAAGCACCACAGTTCGCAAATTGGAAGTCCAGATAGGCCAAATCGCATAAGGACTGGATCTACATGAGGATAGGGGGAAGTTACCTTCACAACCCTACCCTTATTCGAATATTGGCATTAACCCATTAAGCGTGCAAATGAAAGATATTGTTGATAATAGCACTACCTTAGAAAATGAGCTTTATGAAACCATCACTCTGGAAAAGACCAAATTAGGAGGTGATCCACCTAAATACCAGGGAAGTCCCATAGGCATTTCGCTTAAATGTGATGATTCAGGGGTAGTAGGTATCCCTTGCACTATAGGTGGATTCTGTGTAAATAACATAATGCTTGATTTAGGAGCATCAATTAATGTGATGTCCTCAAATCGTTGGGGCATGTGCCTTATGTCAATCTATAAACATTGTTTATCTTATAATTTTAGTTAATAAAATATAGGCTTTGTTTGTTATTTTATTATAAGTGACTACTTGTTTACCTTATAATAAGATCCATAGATATTTATTGAAACATCCTAAATGTCCATAGTCGGGCATTATACTGGGAATTATAATGAATAAAGACTAGTGTAAATCTTGATTGATGATTATGTGATGATCATGTGTAAAGGGACATAAATCGAGATCATAAGTACTTGTTAGGTAACAAGGTACTAGACCAACTCGCTATGAGAACACCACATAGATGATGTCATAGGTGTTACTCATGATAGGTATAACATTTAGTCATTCAACTTGAGATTACCATAGACTTCAATATTAGGAGCATGGTAATTTGACACAATCAAACGTTTTCTTTAACTAGACAATTATAGAGATTATGATTCATTACCATGTAAATAATATGTGGAGGTCTGTAATCAAGATAAAATATGCCCCTCTCATAAAGAGAGATATGTTAGTGGATCCCTCGATATGTTAGACTATTAAATGGCCATATCCAAGAGAATTGATATGATCATTGTCACTTGGATGTTTTCAGTCTACCTAAAGATCGAGACTAGTACGATTGAACATTAACGGCAATTTTTCGTGACTTATGTTTAATCAAAGGATATTGAATGACAAAAGGATATGATATATTTTTATTCATTAGGTTGTATCGATTTTGATATTAATGCTACTTGAGTAGTCACAATGTCTTGCTAAAGACCGCTTATGACTTGTGTACCAAAATAATTTTGGTTTACTACCAATGTCTCATAAACCTATTGGGTTGCACACAAAGAATGGCTTTATGCAATTTTAATTGGTCCAAAGTAATGAGTTTTATATGATAAAATTCATGACATAAAAGCATTTCCAATTTTTTGTATGATAACTTATTAATAGGGCGTATGTGTAATTTGTTTAAACTACCTAAATACAATAGTTGTATTACAAATATGGTTTTAAATGAAGACTTGTCTACACAAAAAAAAGAAGTTGAAACCCTAAATCGAAACAATTCATTTTTGCTATTTTTGATTTCTCTAGAATTTTGGAAAGAAAGAAAAAAGTTTTCTATCTCTCTTGAGGCTAACACTACTGATTGTGATCACCATTCATTTGTAGATTTCTGATAGAAGATGCGCACTTGAACGTCATAGAAATCAAAAAATCAGATATGAAAATCACGGATTACGATACGGTTTACTTTTGTAGATATAGTTTAATGGAACCTATTTTTGATCCTGTAGGGATTTTTCAAAAATTATTTTGAATTTTTCACTATGTATGAACCTCAAGTCCCAACAGTGGTATCAAAGCCTTAGGCTTGGTTCCATTATACGTTTGCATGTTTTCTCTGATGTATATATGATATTTGTTTGAAAACATGATCTGATTAATGTATATATGATGTACATATAGGTTACATGATAATTGGTATCAAAAATTTGTTTTAAAGCATGTTGTTAATTCACATATTTGATACATATGCATGATTCGATTCAATGATAGAATTCATGTTTAGAAAGTTTTGATTAACATATGTTTTTAATATTGAACCATGTGAATTTTGTATGTTCATGATAGAAGTTATGTTTAGGTTAATGTGATACTTTTGTTGAACACATAGTTCATTTTTGTTCAATAACTATGTATGTCTCCATGATAGAAATCATGATTACGTTAATATGATTAATTTAATATGATTCTGGTGTTGAATGCATGATTAAAATCTCATTTCTTGATTCAATTACTTATTTTATATGTTAAGAATCAAAATTGATTTTTGATCATATATCTCATTGTGGTTATTTGTTAGGATGTTCCCATTAGATAGGAGATATACTTCTAATAGGATAAGAATTACAAATCCTATAAAATAAGTGAGACATATAACAAATTCGTATAGGTTAAGGATTCAAAGTTTCTTAAATTCTTACTGGATAAGGATATACTATTAAGTTAGTGGTGGGCCTGAGTTTATTAAAAATGTTTTAGTTAACATTTGTCGAAAAATAATAAGGGGCAGTTTTGGTCAATTGGATTGACTAAAATAATGAGAAGTTTTAGGCGATTTTCAATTTTAGAAATTGGAATTTGATTTCCAATTTCGATACCTATCCATACAAAATAAGCAATTTAATCAAGAAACAAAATATTAATCATGCATTCAACAACATAACCATATCAAATTAATCATATTAACCTAATCATGATTTTTATCATGGAGACATACATAATTATTGAATAAAAATGAACAATATTTTCAACACCAGAATCACATTAACCTAAACATGATTTCTACTATGTAAACATACAAAATCTTCATTGTTTCATATTAAAACAAATGTTAATTGAAACATTCTGAACATGAATTCTATCATTGAATCAAATCACGCATACATATCAAATAAATGAATTAACAACATGCTTTTAATCCAATTCTTGATTACAATTATCACATAACCTATATGTACATCATATATAAATTAATCAAGATCAAGTTTTCATATAACTATCATATATACATCAGATAAAACATGCAAACGTTCAATAGAAGCAAGCCTAATGTTCTGATATTACTATTTGGTTTGGGGGTTCATACGCAGCGAAAATCGAAAACAATTTTTGAAAAATCTCAATAGGATAAAAAATAAGTTCTATTAAACTAGAACTAAAAAATATACCATAAATTAATCCATGCTATCCTTCTCTGTTTGTTCGATTTAAATGTGTAGCTAAGCCCTCACTTAAAACCCTATTTATAATACAACTATTGCATTTAGGCAGTTTAAGCAAATTACACATACACCCTAATAATAAGTTATCATATATAAAATTGTTAAGGCTTTTATGTCACGAGTTTTAATACTCTGGACTAATTGACATTGCACAAAGCCATTTTTTATGCGCGACCCAATGTTTATAAATTGACCTAGGGTACATGCCTCAACATCTCCCGCTTGCACTATGGCCAATCATTCATGTATCTAATACCTAATGACCTAAGATTACCATCAAGTTTTGCTTGTGGAAGAGCCTTCGTCAAAGGATCTACAACATTGTCTTCTATACTAACTCTAAAAATCTTCATGCTCCCCTCTCAATGATTTCTCGAATTAGATGAAAACATCTAAGTATATGTTTGTATCATTGGTGTGATCTTGGTTCCTCGGCTAGTGTTATTGCCCCGTTGTTGTCATAATACCAACAAAAGGGGTTAGTTATACTCGGCACCACACCAAGTTTAGAGATAGACTTTTTGATCCAAACTACCTACTTAGCTACATCGAACGCTGCAATATACCAAACTTCTATTGTAGAATCTATCACAGCTTCTTGTTTCAAATTTTTCTAGCTCACTGTGCTTCCATTTAAAACTAAACACATATCTCGATAGTGATATGAAGTCATCTATATCAGTTTGAAATCTTGCATCTGTGTAACCATTTACGAGAAGGTCAACTTTCAAACTTCCATAGACCAAGAACACTTATTTAGTCCTTCTCAAGTACTTAAGATTGTTCTTTACTGCTATGTAGTAACTCTCATCGATATCAAACTGATATTTGTTTGTTGCGCCTAAAGCATTTGATACATCCGGTTGAGTGCATAACATGGCACATATTATAGATCTGATAGATTATGCAAATGGAATCATATTAATGTGCTCTTGTTGATCATTAGTCTTCAGACTTCAAGTCTTGTTGAGCTTTGTACCATGATAAATTAGCAACAACCCTCTTTTAGAGTTTTACATACAGGAACAATTCAGTATCTTGTCAATATAAGCACTCTAACTTAGATCGTTCAGCCTTTTACATCTATCCCTATAGATCTCAATCCCAATGATGTAGGTTGCATCTCCTAAGTCCTTCATTGAAAAATAATTCCCTAACCAAGACTTGACACTCTGCAATGTTAAGATGTCATTCCCGATTAGTAATATATTATCAACATACATTACCAAGAAAACAACCACTCTCCCACTAACCTTCTTGTATACACAAGGCTCATCTTCATTTTTAATGAAACCAAATTCCTTAATTGCCTCATCAAAATGAAGATTCCAACTCCGAGAAGCTTGCTTTAATCTATAAATAGATCTTTGAAGCTTGCACACCTTCCTAGAACTCTCATGATGAACAAACCCTTCATTGTTAAATTTGAGTTTTATAAACTTGATTAGACAACTAATTAGGTATTTTTAGATTTTAATTGGAGTTTAGGTATTTGAGATGGGACCTACGCATTAAAAACCAAAGATCATAAGCTAAAATTTTATTTTTTATGATGAATGCCTAGTGTGTGTAATATATGATATTTTATTATGAAGTCAAGGTGTGTTGAGGTGTATACTCAATTTATTATAGTCAGGGTTGTAAGTGTGTGTCTGAATGGCACAAGTGCAATAAAAATTATTGGCCACTTGAAAATTAGTAAACAAGTGTTAAGTATCGTGCGGGGGTTTTACGTCGGTTTACGTGCAAATAGGAATCAGTGGCAGTGTAAAATAAGAATGAAGTTGGTGGAAGAGCTTACGTCGAGCTTTATGTTGGTTGGTGTTGGACAAGGTTGAGAGTAAGTCCAAATTGGTGTAAGTCTTTTTTAGTATTGCAAGAGAATTAGTCCATAAGGGTTCAATATGCCATGGTCAAAGTTAAGATTTTAGAGTTTTGGCATGACCAAAACCAGTATTATGGATGTTTTATGGAGTTGGACTATTTTGTTGAGAGTTTAGTGAAACCTTAGATCCAAAATGAGCACGGGAAGCCAAAACACATTAAAATAAGGATTTTGAAAATTAATAAATAAAAGGAAATTAAGCTACTAACAAGCAGGTGATAGTTTATATGCCCTATTTTTATAAAACAAATAAAAAAATCAGAACGTTGCTTTACTTTCAATAGAATGAGATTTTTTTATTTGTTCTAAACCTTCTCTGCGCTCTCTTTTGCTCCATGGTCTCCATATGTCCTATTTTTGTTAAGTTACTTTCTGCAAAATTGTAACGCATTGTGAGATAGTCAGTTCGAGCTAGGTTTTTGTGGTGGAAACGAGGTATTCGGCCGCAATTTGGTAAATACTCAATCCAGTGCATTTTCCACTATTCAATTAGAATTCTCACCATTTTTCGATTTCTTTAGCAGGATTTTCATGCAAATTTGTAGAAATCATTGTTAATTAATGTGTTAGGTTGATTTGGATTAATTTGAAATAAATCTCATCAATCTGGGTTAGGCTTTTGATGAATTGAATTAATGCTATTCAGTTGATAACTATTTTGGAGATGTTTTAATTATCAATATTGATTTACATTGCATTTCTAGATGAATTTATTATTTGTTTTGATCAAATCTGACTTCCAAGGGTTGTGGAAATATTTCAATGTTAGCATCGAGTGGTTTTGTAGTGCTTGTTGTCTATTTTTGAGGATTTAATTGAGAAAAATATTGATTTGGAGATGTTTTTTAGTTCAAAATAAATAAAGTTTTCCTGGTTGAAATGCCATATTGGAAAATTGATAACTTCTCTGTTGGTGATCCAATTAGAGTGTTCTTAGAGTCTATGAAAAGTAGGGCATGATTACTACAAGTTCCTTTTAGGTCATCATGACAAATATTGAGGTTTTTATGGTTAAGAAGTTGCCACAAGTTGGCTAGTTGAAAGCCAATTGAAACAGTTATATAATTTAATATTTTTGGAAAGTGTTCTCAAGCGTACTTTGGTCACAACTTTCTTTAGGTTTCGTATTTTGATTTCACTTGAAGCTTAACCCATAATATAATTGGGTATACGGGGAAGCTATTATAACTATTTTAAGGTGATCCGACGTTCTGAGAACCCCGAGAGTTTTGTTCCAAGTTGGTTAGTTGTAAGTAAACCCTACAATGGTCTTTACTATTTATGGAATTGTATCTTTGTACCTGCATTTGTGTTTAGCCTACATTGCATTTTGCATCATTCTTAGTCATGCATACATGGTATCCAGATAAAATTTCCCCTACTTCAGTTGAAAGAGTGTGAAGTGCTCCACTCCAGACTAGACGTACTGTAGGCATCTAAGGCGGGTAATTTCAACTCCGGGGTAGGTTGTATTGAACTCATAGGACTGTTCAATGTTCATTGTAAATGGGCCCGCTTGTTATGAGCCTAGAACAGGAAATGAGGGAACCCCACTGTTAATTAAATTTGTTGTTATTTGAAAATGTAATTACATGTCTCCATGTATTCAGACTAACATTTGTCGGAGTACACAACAATGTAGGAGTTTACTTACCTAACTTCTTCAGGTTGTTTTTTATGATGTCAGGTTCTTTGTGAAGACCAGACATAATGGGAAAATCTTGAAGATCTTCAGTGAATGTTTTTATCTTAAAAGTTTAATTTTCTTGTTGTAGTCATTTTATATATATTGTTTTAGGCTTTGTGGTGAGTGTAGGTCGTGAAATACTCTTGAATAGGTTTCGAGAGTCACTTAAATAAGTTTATAGTAAGTTATGATGTTTATGATTCATTTTTTGTTTTTGTTGGGTTTATAAAGTTGTAACTAATGTATCATAGACTCTAAGTTAAAATTTAAAGTTTGAGCTTGATATATATTTTGAATTGTAAGGAGTTGTGAGTCATTTTAGGCCTCTCCTCAATTATGTTCTCTATTAGATAAAAGTTTTTCGGGTGGTCATTTTTAGGGGAGGTGCTGCCGGAATTTTTATAGAAATACAGATGATTATCCCTATGATTTCTCGATTTACACCAGTGAAACAAATCATGAATTAATTTCAATAAGGATATAAATTTACTTTTGGAGCATTATTAATGATTGAAATAA
Source organism: Stephania yunnanensis (assembly GCA_039657365.1). Classification (NCBI taxonomy): domain Eukaryota; kingdom Viridiplantae; phylum Streptophyta; class Magnoliopsida; order Ranunculales; family Menispermaceae; genus Stephania; species Stephania yunnanensis. Next base: position 42,547,783 of record CM077586.1, on the reverse strand, counting down.
AAGTATTTTAAAGAATGTAGTTAATTTTAGGGTTTAGGTGCCTGATTAGAGTAATGAGACTAAGTTAGGACTTAATGAGACAGGTCCTATCATTCAGGCTGTATCACATACACGTCTTCAAGTAACTATCCATTTTGAAAAGTTGTTTTGAAATCCATTTACCATATCATATATTCATAATATGTAGCTATGGCAATTATAATTCTAATAGATTTAAGAATGGCTACAAGAGGAAAAGTTTCATCATAATCTACACCTTGAGTCTGTTTGAAACCTTTTGCTACTAGTAATGATTTATAAGTATGCACATTGCTATCCATGTTAGTTTTCTTCTTGAAAATCCATTAAATCTAATGGCCTTATCACCTTTAGGTAAATCAACTAGGTTCCAAACTTGGTTATCATACATAAGCAACATCTCACTACTTGAATAAGAAATCCAAATCTTCGAAGTTAATGTCTTACACTATCAGACCAACATTGGCCTTATGATACCTATGGAGGTTCAGCTGTTTCAAGAATTAGTTGATCTCCTATTGGCGGATGAGTGTTTATTTATGATTCTTAAACTTCTTTAAGACTTACTTTATTCTCATTGTTATCTTTTGAAATAAAATCATTTTCCATAAAAACACATGTGCGAGCAACAAACAATCTGTTCTCAACTAGATTATAAAAGTAGTATCCTCTAGTTTCTTTAAGATAACCAACAATTACACACTTTGTAAATTTGGTTGATCATTTTTTAGAGGTTCATCATCGTATGAAAATCATACTACCCTAAATCTTAAGGAAACACAAAATTGGCCTTTTCCCAAACCACATCCCATATGGTGTTTTATCAATCGCTTTAGAAGGAACATGATTCAGTGTAAACGCACCAGTTTCTAAGGCATAACCCTAATCGAAAATAGGGAGATCTGCATTACTCATCATAGATCGAACCGTATCTAATAAAGTTTGATTTCTCCTCTTGGAAACACCATTCTATTGTGGTGTTGCTGGAGGAGTTAATTGTGAGACAATCCAACAGCTTCTTAGATGATCATCAAACTTTTGGCCTCAAATATTCACCACTTTGATCTGATCAAGGTGCTTCAATTATTCTACCAAGTTGATTTTTCACTTCATTCTTAAATGTTTGAAATATCGCATAAGATTCACCTTTACATTTCATGAGATACATGTAACCATATCAATTCAAATCATTAGTGAAAGTAATGAAGTACTAATAACCACATCTAACCATTGTGTTTATAGGACCATATACATTAGTATGTATTAGACCCCATAAATCATTTGCTATTTTAATATATCCAGTAAAGGGGCTCTTTGTCATCTTGCCTACTAAACAAGATACACCTGTTTCATATCAAAATCTAATGAATCTAAAATTCCATATTTATAGAGTTTAGAATTGCATTTCTCATTTATGCAGCCAAGACGATAATGCCAAATGTAGGTCTGATTCAAGTCATTTGACTTGAATCTCTTTGTATTTACATTAAGCATAGGAGTATCCATGGACCTTCTCATGTATAGAATATAAAAACCATCTAACAAATTAAGTGTCACATAGAAAATGTTTTTACAAAACAACGAACATTCATTATTCGTAATAATAAAACTGAAACCATCCAAGTCCAAACATGAAACTAAATTGATGTTTCTGCTCAAGGTATGGACATAATAACAATTATTAAAAACTAAAATAAGTTCATTAGGTAAAATTAACTCATAGCATCCTACAGCCAATACAACAACCTTTGCTCCATTTCCAACTCGTAGGATGACTTCTCCTTTCGTTAGTTTTCTACTTCTGGTGAGACCCTAAACATTAATACAAATGTGAGATCCACATTCGATATCTAATACTCAAGAATCTCTAGTAGACAAGTTAACTTCGTAATGTAAATATTTGAAACAATAGTCGCACTACTTTTTTTTTTTAGATATTCAAAATAGAACTTATAATTTTTAAACCAATGCTTATGTGCATGGTAGAAATGGTAATTTCCTTCTTTTTCCTTTTCCTTCTGGGATCGTGAAGCAGAAGCAATCTTAGGCTTGACTTGTTCCACAAGCTTTATGACAGTCACAACAGCTTTGGCAACTTTAGCCTTTCCTTTTCCTTTCTTCTTTAGAGCATTTCCTTTCTAAACCATCAACACATTAGAAGAATATTTCTTGACATTTTGCTCGACAGTCTTAACCATCAAATGTAACTCTGAGATAGACTTCTCCAGATTATTCATATCATAGTCCATCACAAATTGTGAATAAATATCAAGTAATTAATTCAAAATCAAATTTGTAGCCAACTCTTGGCTTAAAAGAAATTCAAGTCTGTCAAGATGGTCAATTGAGCCCTACATTTTCATAACAATAGGACAAATTGATGAACCCTCAACCATTCTACAAGAATGAAGGCTCTTAACTCTCTCGAACATTTCTTACCCAGCCTGCATTTGGAACATGTACTTCAGTATCTTAGCCATGTAGTAAGCATCCATGTGCTCCATGTCTTTCTGAAGTTTAGGAACCATGGTTGCCAACATATTGCATACAACATTAGTTGAGTCATTGACATGCTTTATATGTGCATCCTTCACGACTTTTGAAGCATCGGCTCGTGGGTCATCAGGAATAGGATCATCCAGGAAATACAACTTATGTTCATGCTTAAGAACAATTCTTAAGTTTCTGAATCAATCAAGAAATTTTATCCTAAACAACTTTTCTTTCTCAAGGATGGATCACAGTGACAAGGTATTAGTGTGATTTTGAAGATGCCATAGATCTACAATAAATATTATGCAAAAGTTCATTTAAGAATAGAGGAATAGACTCTCACTAAAATAACAACCCTCCTAAAACCACTATGTTAATTTAAGGGACAAAAATCCATGTTTCGCCTAATTCAAAAATAGCTAAGGTATAACACTTTGAATAAGGTTATTTAGGTAGACACCTATTACCATCACATGTCTCTACGTTTTTTATCTCATCTTGTGTCTAAATCCCAAAACCATTTTGATAGGTTTATCAAGTCCAACTATTTCAAACAATAAAGTAACCGTTACTCAACTTGCCTCACCAAGATAGTACAATACACTATGCTGAGGCAGATCTATACTGATGTGATCGAAGCATTGACAAGTGTTTGAGAATGGATGACGCTTAACTTAAAATTTGGAAGATGGATTTTTATTTGTTTTAGTGATCTTAATGTAAACAAGATAGATAACATGTGTTACAATGCATGTACAATAACTAAATAAGTTAGGGAATTCTACTAATGTTCACTATTATACAAATTTCTATGCGCAATGAACAGTTATCAACAATCCTGCCGACCAATCTACGGGCGGTGGTTCTGCTAACCGATCAGCAGGCGATGGTGGTCTAGGGGCAACACCCTCATTTTTTTAGACTAAGGATTTTAGTTCGAAAAATTGAAAATAGCTTTAGATTTCTCATTATTTTAGTCAATCCAATTGACTAGAATTGCACCTTATTTTAATTTCATAAATCATTAATAAAAATGTCTTTAATGATCTCAGACCCACCTTTAACTTAATTTCTTATTCTAATCTAATTAGAATTTAAGATACTTTGAATCCTTATCCAATACGAATTTGTTATATATCTCACATATCTTATAGGATTTGTAATTCTTATCCGATTAAAAGTTTATATCCTATCTAATAGGAATATACTAACAGATCACCACAATGAGATATATCATCAAATCCAATTTTGATGCATATCCATACAAAATAAGTAATTAAATCAAGAAACGAAATATTAATCATGCAATCAACACCAGAATCATATTAAATTAATCATATTAACCTAATCATGATCTCTATGATTGAGACATACATAATTATTGAAAAAAAGAACTATGTATTCAACACTAGAATTACAATAACATAAATATGATTTCTACCATGTGAACATACAAAATTTTCATCGTTCAATATTAAAATATATGTTAATCAAAGTATTTTAAGCATGAATTCTATAATTGAATCCAATCATGCTTATGTATTAAATACACTAATTAACAACATGCTTTAAAACAAATTCTTGATAACAATTATAACATAACCTATATGTACATCATATATACATTAATCGAGACCATGTTTTCACACATATATCATATATACATCGGAGGAAAACATGTAAATGTTTCATAGAATCGAGCCTCTGATACCACTGTTAGGTTTTGGGGTTCATACGCTCCAGAAAACTCAAAACAATTTTTTAAAAACCCCAATCGGATCGAAAATAAGTTCCACTAAATTAGAACTACAAAAGTAAACCATACCATAACTCGTGATTTCCATCTTTGATTGCTTGATTTACAAGACGTTCAAGCACTTGTCCTCTATTAGAAATCCAAATCCAAGGAATTTGGAGTGCTAACCGCAAAAAAGATTGAAAATGTTTTTCTTTCTCTCCCAAAATCTAGAGAACTCTAAAATAGCAAAAAATAAAAATGAAAATCTCTATTCGTTCTTGGGTTTTACAACCTCCATTTATATGTGTAGATTAGTTTACTTAAAAAACCTATTCGTAATATAAACATTGTATTTAGGCAATACAATCAAATTACACGTACACCCCTATTAATAATTTATCATATAACAAATTGTAAGGGCTTTTATTCATGAGTTTTATCATATAAAATTCATTACCTTAGACCAATTAAAATTGTGCAAAGCCATTCTTTATGTGCAACCCAATAGGTTCTTGTGACATTGTTAGTGAACCAAAATCATTTTGGTACATAAGTCATAAGCGCTCTCTAGCAAGGCATTATGACTACACAAGTAGCATGAATTTCAATATTGATACAACCCAATGAATAACATATATCATATCCATTTGTTTTGTGATATCCTTTGATAAAACATAAGGCATGAAAAGTCGCCTTTAATGTTCAATTGTACAAGTCTCAATCTTTAGGTAGAACGAAAACATCCAAGTGACATTGATTAAATCAATTCACTTAGATTTGACCATTTAATAGTCTAACATATCGAGGGATCCACGACAAGTGGGAAAACTTTTATCTTTATTACACACTTTGACATATTATTCACATGGTAATGGATTACAATCTTTATAATCGTCCTGTTAAAGACAACATTTGATTGTTTCAAATTATCATGCTCCTAATATTAAAGTCTATTGAAATCTTAAGTCGAATGATTAAATGATATATCTATCATGAGTAACACTTAAGACTTAATTCATGTGGTGTTCTTATAGCGGGTCGTTCGAGTACCATGTTGTCACGGCCTGAATTGTTGAGTTATTTAATTAATTGCTTCCGCTAAATTGTAAAAACTTGAAAAATACTAATAACTCAACTTACAATTATGAATTTATTAGTACCGATGGATTAGAAGGCTGATTAGGTCTGCGTTGACCTTGTGAGACTGGCTCGGTGGTCCCCGTGGGCTTAGGTCAGGCGGGGCCCAGTTTGTGGGAAATTGAGGCCGTCACACACGTTCTGTAATAAGTACTCATGATCTCGATTTGTATCCATATATGCAGGATCATCACATGACCATCAATCGAGATTCACAATAGTCTGAATTCCTTATAGTTCCCATTTTAATAAATGACTAGGGACATTTAGGATATTTCAACAAATACTCATAGATCTTATTATAAAGTAAACATGCAATCACTTATAATAAAATAGCAAATGAAAACCTCTATTTTATTAACTAAAAATATAAGATAAACAATGTATATAGATTAATATATGGGATATGCCCTAACACGATGAGTACAAGGCCTCCATAGAAATTGCAAATTGCCGAATGAGGGACAAAACATATAAGTATGGATAATAGCAGGGAGAAAAGGACAGTGCCCCCTAACAAACTGCACTACCAGTTTCAATCTTACGAAAATCTTAGGAAAATCATGCTCCCAAGCAAGATTGGATACAAAAGGTTCCTTAGGGGTTATGTGACACGAGTGTTATAGTAAATGTAATGTTATCTAAAATTTTCAAACAGTGCGGATTATGTTTAATTGGTGATGCTAAAACCAATGTGATATATCCAAACGGGATGACAGAGATTTCTAGAAGGATGGCCAAGAATGTATTAGTTCGTATATGAGACTTCATCTTCGTCAAAGACTTTTTGTGGTTAATAGAAGTAATAGCCAGTGAGAAACACTTCTATTGGGTTTACCATTCCTAGCGACTGTTGGAGCAGTTATTGACTTGGAGCTGCGCTAAATTAGCATCCGGGTTGGAAAGAAAACAAGGCTCTTCCAAGATAGAAGTGAGATCTTGGAAAATAAAGAATGAATCTTCACACAATCCTCCATACCAGCTATTAAGGTCATTGATTTGGATTCTGACAAGGGGGACGTAAATTCGTCGAGCCAACGACATTAAACAAAAGTGCTACTGGGGGGCAGCCCATGAACAATTTTGTAGTCAAAATCGATTTTATCCTTGTTTTTGTTTTCCTTATTTTCCTTACTATTCATTCAGATATTTTATGAGATTCTTCTATATACATTATCCATCTATTTCCACTATTCTTCTATGTTATGGTATGCCTAGGCTTAATTTTGAACCTTGAGGACAAGGTTCGGAATAAGTTCATAGTGTTTTAGTATGTTTTCTTTTTCTTTCCATTTCTTATCTTTAATCTCATCCATTTCATCTAGAATTTAATACTGTAAAGCATTCATGATTAGATAGTTTAGTATATTTACTGTTTTAGTCTTATGTACGAGTAAAACTTTATTTTCCATTTTTAGAGTAAAGACTTGGTGAAATTGTTTACCTTCAGACTTGAAGAATTGGAGGAGCTTTTACACCTACTAAACCCCAAATAGAAACGTGTAATAGGATGAATCATTACTTGAGACCAAAGTAGGTAAGTGGTCGAATTAATTTTGTGGAAAAGTTTGAAATTTCTATGATTCTAAAACTAGGACTAATCCACTTGGAGTATAATTGTTAATGATCTAGAACTTTCAAGAGGAAGACGTAGGCTTTATACAATAATAAAATATGGGCTTGATGATTCTACATTGGAGAAGTAACTTGACTTTAGCAAAAGTGAGAATTGCTAACAGGAGATTTCTAATAAAAGAAATAGAGTGTCCCAAAAGTTCTGCAAGAAATGGAGGAGGGAACTTGATGGTTGAAAAAATAATGAGAAACTTGTATCCACATAAAATGAAACAGGAACGGTACAATAAGAAAACCATATAGAGGGAAAAAGTGAGGATCTATAGACGAATTTGAGGCAAAAGTTCATAAAATGAAACTCCTATTAAGGTATAAATATTTAGCTCAAGTGTTTTTAGCTAGGTTAAGTGAGTTTTTCAATGACCTGAACCAAATAATAGCCTACCTTTAAATAAGCCATTGGGACACTTAAGGTGTGAAAATCTGCAAAATAAGCAAAAAATGGTGATAAAGTCTGTTTAAAAATTTTCGTTTAATAATGAGATCAACTTGGATATTGTTTTGATGAAGAGACCCAGAAAACCTGAGTAAGTTGAAGGTTATGGTTTTTAAATGCTTCAAGTTTTGAAAAAGTATTATCTAGAAAGGTTACCATATTTGACCAGCCTTAAAAAATTCTAAGTCTCTTATTAAACAGATTGACCAAGTTTCAATTGTAAAGAATCCATTATTTTCCAAAGTTGGTATAAAGTCTTTAGGAAAGTATCATTCAATTTCGTCATAATGTATCCAACCGTTATAGTCAGATAACCCTTTGCTCGGGACGTGCAAAGTTGTATGTTTGGGCTATTTGACGAGTCATTATTTGTGCACTTTTTTATAGGTGTTTTGCTATGTAAATAAAGTCCAAAGTCGTGTTTTATGGCTCTATATGTTTACTTTTGAGATTTACAAGGTGAATTAGACAAATCCAGGAAAGAAGTCAACTATAATTCAAGATATAGAAGACTTGACACCCCCTATGTTCATGGACAGTGCCAACAGAGAAGACATGATACCACACAAGGTGTTAGGCTTGAAGACTAGACCATGTAAAAATGAACCTCCGGTGCCAGACTTTACAAAGGTTTCCAGAAATAGAAACTCCAAAAAGGACTTACCGTTGATTTACTATATTATGTCACGCCGCCATCCAGTGTTGCCCCTTAATAACTACGACACCGCTGATGTCGCCAGATTTGAAGAACATAAGTTTTGCAATTTTTAGAAGGTTCTTATTTCCTAGGCTTTCTTATTCTTACACCTAGGCTCACCTATATAAAAGAGCGACCTCTATGAACAAAAACACATTGTAATTTTAAGTGGTTTAGGAGTAGAGCAGGGTAAAGTAGCCATGTTCAGCTAGGTTCTTTAATACCTTGGTTGGGGATGAAACTTTCTAATTAGTAGTATGTTTGTTTTCATGTCTTATTGGGGTTTTCTTTAATAATATTATGTTTTTTTAGTTCTCTATCTTTATGTTATGATTTTTATCGATGTTTCAATGTAGTTTTGAGTTTGTATATTCATTGCAAATTTCTAGTTATAAACCCATTGACTTGATATCAATCATGTTAAGTCTGTAATACCAATCGGGTTGAGAAGTTGCAATCATTTCGAGCAAGGGACCTGACATACCTATTGTTCTAAGTGAGTAACATCGAGAATTATGTTAAATCTTAATAGTAGTTGCCTAAGGTTATCTAGGGGTAAATGTTCTAATAGAGCTTTGAATTATGCTCACGTACTAAATTTTGAGAGCGGTTGCTTAAGGTTTTATGGTGGAGTAAGAGAATTATTTAGAGATCGGTTGCCCTACCTATCGAGAATAGGGGGACTAGGGTGTTGGTGACCCTAACACTTTTAGCCAATGTAGGGAAACTGGTTTGAAAACCTTCTTTCAAAATGGACGATGCAAGACATGGAAACAACATAGGGCAAAATTGTGGACTCCTATGACTTAGGTTTCCTATACTATTTCTGAGTTTCAATTATTTACTTTCTTGTTTAGTAGACCTTTAGGATAAAACTCTTTCAAAAACCCCATAGATTTGACCCCATGTCTGCCTTTACTACAATCAGTAGGATTGGTAACCTTATACGGGTTACATTTGACATGCTTGACAAGTGATCATTAGTACATATCTCAAACTAACTCAAACGTCTCATAGTTATCTAAAATTCTCAAAACCAAACCCAATGATTCCTGACCAATTCCACTTATTACTCAAATCATTGGTTAAATCCTTGGAAATGTGTCTCTTTGCTCCATCGATTTGTCTGGCAATTTACATACTAATCTGAAATCACTACCAAATTGCTAGCAGTGAATTAAGGTTCTTTCTTGATTCGCAGATGACTCGCGGTGTATCTCCTACACTCAATTAAATTCTCCATTTTCTTCCCTTTTCAGTGTAATAGCCTTTTAAAATTACCATAAAATATAATATAAAGCATTGTTTAATTATTGACTTATCATATAGGCATATATATAATAATTAATAAATTGGTGGGTGCTTAGTGACATGTGGGGTTGAGGTTGACAAGTGGGATGTATAATAATGTGCACGTTGACCGTAACTATATGTATAACAGTTCAATTGCAGTAATAATGTGATCAACAAAGATTAATCATGGATATCATTCCTTTAGAAAAGGTTTATGTGGACATGGCTTCTTAGTTAAGTTCACTATATTGTTAAGAAGGTCTCTTTTTATATTGATTTAAACTAAACTACTTTATTCTAAAAACAAATGTAAATTAACTTATATTCTTATATTTAGAAAACTCCAAGTTCACAACTTAACCTAGGTAATTAATTACCATGCTTCCTATATCAAACTTCCTTCATCTTTCCTATATGTATGAAATGCATAATTAGAATAGACCAATTTCATTAATATTCACTTCAACCCACTGTCATGGTGAAAAAGATCTTAATGTGCAAACTAGACTTCCACCTATCATCGTGAATAACTTAAGTCTCATATAGCATTAAGTACTAAATCTTTAGACTCGTAAACATTTAAGTTTACTATCCATGTCTCCCTAATCAACAACTATTTATCGATGTTATATATTTTGCGGTTGTGTGTTTTATATCTGGCTGAAAAGCTCTAATGGCATGGTAAATTTTAAAAACCCTAATCAACAAATATGTGATCAAAATGTTCATAACATAATACATAAAACCAAAACAAATTTTAATCATTGCACGTCTGAAACATTATAATCAATTCATACTTCTTTGCATAGTATTCATACCATAAGATCCATTGATCCCTAAGATAAATAGTCTACTCACGCATCATCATCATCATCAAAAATACACAATTTATGGTTCTTATTGCAATTAACTATTAAATCAAATAACTTTGATTAAATCATAAAATAATGTTGAATCACCACAATTGGAGTCTTCAATGTATTTCCTTCAAAAAATCTTCTCAATACTCAAATTTAATGTAAAACTATGATGGTTGATTGTTGGGTATACTGATATATCATAACCTACGAGTTTACCACATTATAATACCTATTTATACTTCTAAGACTCCTAAAAGTATAATTAGAATAATTAAAAATTCCAAACAAACTATAATTCCAAGACTTTCTATTTTTCTGTATTGACGTTGTCAGTTAGTGAATCCTCGCTCCCTATATAAAATGATAGCGCTGCCACAACATCAATATTTCATGTGTATATTCTCTTCTCAGTAGACTCGGTGTCGCCTATACAACTGCCCGGAGCTATTCGTGTAAGCCCACACCGCCAACTTCGCATATGTAGTGCCAACTTTCTTGCATCTCTTCCTTTGATCACCACGCCTTCTCCATGCCTAACGCTCATTCTCCATAGCATCAATCGTATCCTTTATGGTGCCACATATTGTTTTATGTTTTTTCTCCTCATTTCTTCAATAAAGCAGTGATTTGTTTCTTTTTTACCTTGTAGACATAAAATACATAAATATTTTCAATCAGAGCTCATTCTAGGATATTTGACCAATTATACATCTAAACTAACCCTATCTATAAGTCTAATTATGTACTTATCAAATACCTTAAAACTTAGGATTTTGCACGTCCTAAGCAAAAAGTGTATATTACTAAGTACGCATAGTAATACTACTTATAGTCCTTACTCATTTTACATAGTTCTTGAAGTATCCTTTAATTCAAATAAGTTTCAAATTTATAATTCGCTCAATAGTTTTTCTTTATAAAAGCTAATACTTTTAAAAGAAGTAGCTTTAACAACACATATAATTCACTTTCGAAATTCAAAAGTAGTTCACAACCAAGACCATCACTACAAATAATTTATTTATTTGTGAACTCGGCATTGGCACGCTCTGCTCTATGTATTACTACACACTCATTCAGGAGTATGATAAGAGAGTCAACAATATTTTTTCTTTAACTCGTTATTGGCACTCTCTGCTCTATTTATTACTACACAAGGTATCGGAACAACATGAAATACCCCGTGTACATAAATTTCATAAAACGTACTTGTGATTTGAAGATTTACCTAAATTTTACTACTCTAATGCCTTTGATAATTTACACTCATTGCTAAGTATGTTGAGACTCCTCCATTCATATAAAAATTCACTCGGCAAATGGTCTTTTCCTACACATTTAGCACGAATTTTTTTTTTAACTTAGAAAAATACTTAGTAAAATGTTTGGATTATTCTATCTAATAAAAATTAAATAACTAAAATTAAAAAACCTCCGGGCCTTTAGTAGTGCTTAGTTTAACGTCCTAAACTACACCCTTTTTTACCATTTAGTCCGGGTCTAAATCGAGTAACTCCAATTGTAGATCAAGGATAATGATATCCCTCCCATTCAGATGTACTTTTTACCCTTCTACAAAGAAAATCTTCTCACTATCTTCAACCTCCTTGATACTCACAGTGATCATTTTCTCATTCGCGCACGAAATTGCAAAGGCAGTGTTCGAGAATGGCCGCCAAGTATCATAGACACATCATCATCTATTTCATGATCCATAATCTCAAAACTAATGATAAATTTGAATTTACCCACTTTCTCATGCACATTCACTACTCTTTATCATTGGTACCAAATTACCATCAACTACTTACAAATCTATTGTATCCAGACAATTGATCTTTAAAAATGCTTGTAACATGTCTATTATAGGGATTACATTGATTAAAGCTCCCATACCACACGAGATGTTTCTAAATCGGTATCCATTAATGTTTACTGGTATGCATATATCTATAGGATCTCTCCTCTTGATTGGATGAAGTCTCGGTATGAACTTGACTTTTGGTTTTGGCTTATTTGGAATAACCTTGATGATATTATCTTTTGGTGTTTCTTCAAAAATTCTTTCATCTTGTTGTTTAACTCTACATTGTTTATTCCCTTTCTTTTAATTCTTCAAGCCATTGATCCTTTATTGCTCGAACCCTTCAAGTTCTTCTTATCCTGCTTTTATCCCCCGTTCATGCATAACTTCATATTTTCTTAGCTCTTCTCATACCTAAAGTGTTGACTCTTTCTAGCTTTTTACGTTGCTTGCTCTTACATTTGCTCGTTAGTTTTCGAAATGCTTATCATGTGAATGGCAACATTCTCCTAAGGATTTGTGATTGTATTACTTGGAAATTGCCTTTCCTTACTCGAATTCAATGCAATTGCTAGTTGACTGAATTGTCTCTCCAAATTTTGAATGGACTAGTTCCTTTCATCATCCATTCGCTTTAGAGTTTAATTCACATTCTCCATTTCTTTCTCATTCCTCTCATGACATTCTCTATTATTGATGTCAATGTCTTTCAAGAATCTCTTAATTAACTTTAATGATGTCATTTCTTCGATTTGGACAATCCCTAAATTAACTCAGAAAAATGTTCCATATGTTCGGTCAATATAATTTGATGCTGCATTTTGGTAATTGAAGAAGGATTTGACTTTTAACACTAGTTCTTGTATTGCCTTAACAAATGACATGACTTACAGTTTATACTGATGCATCGAAAGTGAGTTTGGGTTATGTGTTAATGCAGAATGGTAGGGTAATTACTATTATTCTCAAAGTTAAAGACTCACAAGAAGAATTATCATATTCACAATTTGGAATTAGCAGCAATTGTATTTGTTTTAAAGCTGTGGAGACGTTATTTGTATAAGGAAAGGTTTCGCTATTTTTAGATTATAAAATTCTAAATTATTTGTTCTTTCAGAAATAATTGAATATGAGGAAAAGATGATGGTTTGAACACTTAAAAGACTGTGGTTTTAGTCTTGAATACCATCTAGGTAAAGCTAATGTTGTGGTTGATGCACTAAGCAAGAGGAGTGCTAATATTATGTGCAGCAGGTCGGTAGACTTATGAGTATGATTTGCTTAAATAAGTCATCACTATGACGTTTTTAGAGATTCTTGAGGTTGATAATGAACTAATTTGTTCTTAGCTTAAAGTACAAACCGTCTCTATTCAAAAAGTAATAGAATGTCAATAAAGTGATGTAAATTATGAAAAGTTCAAGGGGTTTGTTGAGGACACTAATAATCTAGATTAGGCTAAATTCATAGATCAGAGTTTTAGGCTAAGAGGCAACTGTGGATCCATTGAAGGCTAAGATTCGAGATGAGATATTAAGAGAGTCTCCTCGGTCCTGATATAGCATTCATCTTTGCATAGCCAAAATGTATCATGATATGAAGCGATTGTATTAATAGGCATGAATGAAAGCTGATGTCGGTTATTATATGAGGAAATGTGAGATTTGCCAATAGGTTAAGGGCGAAAGGCAAAAATCTAGGGCTATGTCGCAGCCATTTCGCATACCGTAGTGGAAATAGGAACATATTGCGATGGATTTTATTACTCATATGACTACTTCTTAAAGGAAACATGGCGCAGTCTGGATTAGTATTGATAGAACTATGAAGTCTGCTCATTTTCTTCTAATGTCAATTTTAGATACCTTTTCACAACTGAGCTTGTTGTTTGAGTGAGAGGTGTTTCCCTTGCGTAGGGTGACATAGAAGATAGTTTCTGATCATGATGCTTAGTACATATAGGGGTTGTGGCAGAGCATGCAAGAATAGTTCAGCACTCAGTTACACTCCAGTACTGCATTTCATCCTTAGACGAATGGTTAGATTGAAAGGTCGATCCAAGTGTTGGAGGACATGCTTAGGGCTTGTGTACTGGAGTTTGGAGGTTCATGGGAAGAATACATACCTGAATTCTTTAACAATAATAGTTATCAATCGAGTAACAAAATGGCTCTTTTTGAGGCTTTGAATGGGAGACCTTGCCATTCTCCTTCCTTTTGGACTAACCTAGAAGACTTGGCGAAGTTGAGGCCACATATGGTTCGAGATCACGTTGAGGTTGTGTAGCAGTTTCGTCTAAGATTGAAAGTGACTCAGGAGAATATACCAAAGGATATTATGTTTATTTGAAATTCTCCTCTTACAAAGGCAATTACAAATTTGGATTGAAAGAAAAGCTCTCTACCAAGTTTATAGGAATTATTTGAGATTGTGAAATGGATTGGTAAGGTAACTTATAAACTTGCATTACCACCTTAGTTAGCCGAACTTCGTGAAGTACTTCACGTGTTTATGGTCAGTTAGAAGGAACCTTATTTGCATCACATAGTAAAATGGAATCAATTCGATTTACAGGGTGATATGTCATATGAAGAGCAACTTATATTGATTATGGATAGGAAAATCTAGAAGCTTCAAAATAAAGAAATTCCACTTGTTTAGGATAAGTGCCAGTTTCATGGTAATTAGGAGCTAATATAGGAATGAGAAAAGTATATGAGAGAACATTCTCCGGATCTCTTTTACTGTAGGTAAATCCGGTTTCAATTTTAATTTTGAGGACGAAATTTTTATTAGTAGTAAATATTGTCAAATACCTAAAATCTTAATTCAATACTTACGACTAATTTGGGATTAACGAGTCCTAATAATGGTTTAGAGCGCGAGTCGGGAGCTGAGGATCGGTGGAATGAGATTTGTAGGTAATTTTAATTTTATGTGATGTTTGCCTAGTGTTGTGATTTATACATAATGTTAATTTTGCGAAATTCTAGCTAATCGAGTAAATTCAAAATTTATGAGATTTTATCTCGATATACGTATTGAAATGTGTTTCGTGAGAGTTAAAATGTGGACCCGAACTATCTTCTTAAGTTTCCTGGAAAATGATGGTTTAAATTTTAAAATCCGAAATGGGACTTTAAATGGACTTAATGAGTCAACGTATGTTCCACACCTAAAATTGCATGTGAGGTGTGTTGTCCGGGAGTTTGAGATCGTTTTGGTAAATTCTATAATTTTTGGTCGAATTGGGTATTTTTGAGGTTAAATTTTGACAAAAACAGAGGAGATCACCATGAAGATGAAAAATGGCCAAATTACCCAAAGACTTTAACCATACATCATTTTTTCAATTTTTTCCTATAACTTTCTTCAACATTTCTCATCATTCTCACTCTTTTTTCCCTTTTCACTGTATTTCGATCGATAGAGAAGGGGAGTCACGGGTTGTTGTTGTGACTATGGTGTGTACGTCGATTGAAGGCGAGTGTTTTCAATAAAAATTTTATTTGTAAACTGGTTTTTGGTCCAATCACAAAGAGATGGTGAGGTTGTAATTGAGATAGATGGACGGAGAGGAAGAAAGGGAGTGGTTTCATGAAAAAAAAATTAAAATGCAACTCTCTGTTACATTTTCAGTAGGAGACGAGGAAGAGGATGATCCTCGATATTAGGACGAACTGGTTTCAGCTTAGTTAAGCTGAACCAGACTTGGTTTAGGGATCAAACCATCCTTCCCATATTTGAAACAAATGGTTTTGATAAAAAAAATTAAATAAACCCCTAGATATTAGAGAAAAATAAAAAAGGGGGATTTTAGGAAAAAAAATATTAATGGAAATTAAGGGTTTTTATGAAAAATGAGGATTTTGAATTCTGTCAAGGATTTATATCGTGGATTTTGCATTACAATGCATGTTACGATACCTAAATATGAAAAAATTAAGAAATTTTTTTAAAGCCTAGTCTACGTTAATTTTGAATTCTAGACCACAATTTGCAATCAAAATCGAGATCCAAACATCCTAGGATTTAAGTTGGATTAATTTCGAAAATTTTGAATCGAGACGAGACTAATTAAAATAAAAAAAAATTGTAGAAAATTGTAGAATGATTGTGGAATCTTACCGGACTTAAAATTAATTGTAGGATGGCTATTGGAAACCCTATGGACTATCTTATGGACACAGAGCATATAAAGTCATAGTATCGCATTTGTAAAGTTAAATAAATTCCATATTACCCTTTATATTATATTATTATAATTTTGTATACATTGCATTGATCTTCAAAAGAAATATATAGAGAGAATTCAGTTGATTCACTAACGTTTGAATATGGCACAGCTATGATAGAAGAGATATGCCAATAAGTATCATAGGTTTTTGGATTTTTCAAAGAACGATTATGTTCTATTGAAAGTTTCACCTATGAAAGTGTTGTACAAGTTTAGATTGCAAGGTAAGCTAGCTTTTAGGTATATTTGTCCACTCAGAGTGAAAGAAAGAGTTGGTAACATAGCTTACAAGTTAGAGCTATATTCTCAGCTAGTCAAAGTTCACGATGTCTTCGACGTGTCTATGCTTTGCAAAGTGGAGACTTAGCTCACTCCAAGAAGTGATTATAATGAATTTAATCTTTCGGAAGACTTATCTTACGATGAGCAACCAATCGAGATTCTTGATCGTAAGATTAATAAGCTGAGAGCTAAAGAAATTCCTAGGTTTAAGGTGAAATGGCAATTTCAAGGAGATAAGGAACTAACCTAGGATCGGAAATCTTATATGAAGGAGCAGTTTTTGTTTCTTTTCGAAATATAGGTCATTTTACGTTTATCAAAATTTCAAGGATGAAATTGCTTTAAATTGGGGAGACTGTAACAACATGTTACCTTAAGCTAGTTGTTAGTGTTAACTCGAATCCTAATTAACCTAAGTTAGGCTCTTGGTTAAGTATAGCATACCTCGATTAGCTTCTACTTGGGTTTGTGTGATGATTTGTGTTTGTATAGAATATTTGGTGAATTTATAGGTTGTAGTATAAAAGGGGGAATTTATAGACAAACCTTTAATTAGAAAATACATAATTAAATAATAAATTGTGCCACACCAAGTGCGATGAGGGGGTCGTGAAATGAATGTGACACCCAAAAATACTCGTAAGCATGTCCAATGAATTTATTGGCGATAAAATATATGAAGTATATATATTTATATATAATTTGTATATAATATATATAATTGAAACTATATGTTTGAGTTGAATTATATAGATCTTTAGATCACCTCAAGAAGAGCATAAGTGGGGATGGTGTTAAGATGTGTGTCACTTTACTATGTGTCAATTTAACGCATAATTCACTTGATCAACCTCAAGATAACGCAATGTGTATCTCGAGGAAATCCATATAAATAAATCAAAATGTTCAAACTTGTCCTTAATGTTTCACTGAACGATAGTGAGAGTGAGAGTAAGCGGCTAAGAGTTTCATCCCACCAAGGAAATTGATCAAAGAGATATTTTCAGTGACTTGAGGTATTTTGAAGGAATCAAAACATGATTAACTCAAGATTCATCACTGTGTTAATTTTTGTTGTTATTGATTGGAAATGAGTTTAAACATAATTTGAGGTCTTCCCTGATGTGTTAAAAGGAGTGTGTGATGTACTTATTGTGGTTTGGTTAATCGAAGAAAGTCCGCTAGCGTTCCCTCTAGTAAAGCAGCGTGCTTCCTTTATAAGTTGTCAGGACCCCAGTTAGTGGAGTGCACCCAACCAAATGAGGGAGCACACTCCCACCCCAGAAAATAACAACTGTGCTATGTTTTGGTTAGAATTTCCTGAGGTCTTAGAGACTGACTTAGGGGTTTTAAATATAGGTTATTAGATCTATATTAACCACAAATGGTTTGTGATAGGTTTTGGACATCGAAAAAAGGTCGAGTGACCCGAAAAATTAGAAAATTTGGAAATGAAACTTAAATCAAAGTAAGCTCAACTGTGCTTATTAATCATGTTGCTTGAATATTATAGTATATGTAGCTCATATAGTTTATGGAATAAATAACGGGCTATGTACACTATGATGTGTTTATTAAATGGAAGACTATGTTTGATGTGATCGGCGAGAGTAAATTCTAGAATTGAGAATAGGTTATATATGATATGAATTTGATTTTTGACCTATACATTGGATCCTACTTAGCAGAATAGGTTGTGTGGATTACGTATTCACTAGAGAGTTTAAGATAGAACCATTGAATATTTGTGGATTGTCTAGGCAGCATATAGGCCAATGTGTTGGGCTAGTAATTGCATTAATCGTGTCAATGGGTAATCAACCTAAGATTTACAAATGAAATGGGAATCATATTATAATAGTCATTGACGAATTGATTTGCATCTGTTACTTACTATATTATATGGTTTTAATGATCTTATTAGTTATCTTACGTGAACATTTTTATTGCATTTTACTCTTGATTATTCTATGGAATGTTAATGGCTTTGTGAATCCTTACTTACTAAGCAAGTTGGAATGCTCACTCCAAATTTAACATTTCAGGTTCTCAGCCTAACGGGAAAGTAGAAGATTCGGGAATTCTATTATTTTCTCTATGATGTAACGAGCCTTCATGTATATTTATACACTATTTGAATCACTTTGTTGTAAATGAACAAGGTTGGGAGGTTTCGACTTTTGGGTAAAAAGTTATAATTTTTTTGTTGTGTATATTGTAAATTCTTAATTCAATATTGATATATAGGTTGAGTTTATCAGGTAAGGAATAATAGACTCTTGGCTCTATTAAGTTGGGCTGGGTCATTGGGGCTTAGTTAGTGTTTTCTGTCGAGTATCGCCCTAATCGGGATAGGTGATAATTGATAATTTATACTTATATATATGGTTAGTTTAGTAGTCAATTTAGTATAAATATCCCTAAATGATCTTCAATTAATGGTATTATTACATTTTCAGGTAATTAAGGTGTAAAGGAAGGAAATGAGCACAAACGAGAAGAAACAAAGCCAAAACATACTAAATTAGGTTTGTTGTTGTGGCTACACTTGGTGGTGTTGTACAGTGCTGAGGCACGACGTAGGGAGGAAAGGAATAGCATGGGATAGCAAAGAAGTTAAAAAATCTAGACCGAAGGCTTGACCTAGTGGTGGTACTATGGAGCCTAAGTGATGGTGTCGAGACATCATAGAGATTGCGTCGAAGTCACAAGAGCGAAAAGAAATGCACACAAAAGCAGCACCATGGCTTAACAAACACGACGTCGAGGCATAATTGATAGTGCCATACGAGAAAAAATTAAAAAGTTAAAGTTTTATTTCGAGTTAAATTGTAAAGTAAGGTCTCTAATTGTTATTAGAAAGTATAAATAAGCATTAGGACGTGGTAAACTAACCACATATCAACCATTAGCCACCATTAGAGTAATTTAGCATAGATGTACTTTGATTTTGAGTATTAAAGACTTTTATGTGGAGAAGACATTGAAGACTCCACTTTTTCAATTCAAGTTTGGTTCATTGGTTTAATTAAA
This sequence comes from Stephania yunnanensis, assembly GCA_039657365.1. Taxonomy (NCBI): domain Eukaryota; kingdom Viridiplantae; phylum Streptophyta; class Magnoliopsida; order Ranunculales; family Menispermaceae; genus Stephania; species Stephania yunnanensis. The sequence continues at coordinate 42,528,120 of CM077586.1, read as the reverse complement.
GGTAGTATATTTATATTCATCTCTTATTTTCATTAATTTCAATTATGAATTGTGATATGTCTATTTTAATGAAGTGTGAGCAGTCTATTAATCTTAAGGATCAATGTATTCTTGGTATGAATGTTAGGCTATGAACATGATTATAAAGTGAATATAAAAAGTGTAATGATCAGAATTGGTATTGATTCTGAGTGTAATGCTTTATACAATACTGGCCACATGTTTATTGATATTAGGTTTTAGAAGTTATCATTGTCATTGAAACTTTTAAGCCTAACATGAATGGCATAACCGTAAAATACACAACATTGAGCAATAGTTGTTGATTAAGAAGGCACGGATTGTAAACATAATTAGTTATGAATCTAAAGATTTGGAGCATTAAAGCAATGTTGAGCTTACTTTATTCACACTGATAGTTGGAGTTCTAATTTGCACATTATAATCTTTTCTGTCACGACAGTGGGTTAAAGTGGATTAGAAGGAAATCTTTCTATTTTAATTAGGCATTGCACACAACATATTGAGATGTAAAAGTGGTTGAAAAGTAAATTATCTCATTATCTAGGTGAATATGTGAACTAAGATATTCTTAATATAATAGTTACAGTAAAGTTTATATTGTTTTGTTAGATAGCGTAGTTTAATATTAAACCAATTAAAAAAAAAAAGATTTCCTTAGTAATAGTTCAAAGTTAAATAGGTAACCAACTAGTGCAAAATTCTTTCTTTCAGGACGATATCTGTAGTCTATCTATGTTGATTACACTATTACTTAGTATTACTTATTTTAAATACTTTACTTTCAAGTTCAAAAAAAATAAATAAATAAGGCTTAAGTTTTAAGTTTGAATTTCTGCACTTGATCTTTTATGTTTTCTTTTCAGAATAACTAGTGCACGCATAGCAAATGAGAGAAGACCAAGTGCCTTACAACCCTGACATTCATAGAACCAATAAAGGAAAGAAAAATAAAGGAATCAAGATGGTTTAGGAGCAAGCAAGAAACAAATAATAGGGTCGCGGGAGTAACCAACGCGCGTGTGATTTAGTAGTGGAAGATAGAGTGCGAGGAAAGAGACGCCTTCATGACTACTTCAAGCTAGAAGTTCAAGAGACTTAAAACAGAGTGATGAGGCTTCCGGCTAACACAACCAAGTTCAAACTAAAACCATCTCTAATAAGCATGGTGCAAAAGAGCCCACTCAATGGGCTATCCAATGAAGTTCCACATGTTGAGAATTTCTTGGGGAAGTGCGACATCATGCACATCACTGAAGTTACAATGAGGTGATCAAGATGCAACTTTTTTCATTCTCATTGGGTGGAAAAGCTAAATCCTGGCTCCTAGGGCTGAATGCAAGGAGTATGACCTCATAGGCTGAAATTAATTAAATATTTCTTAACAAGTTTCTCCCCCTAGTAAAGGTGAGCTAAAGGAAACTTCAGATCATCAGTTCAAGCAAGAAGACACTGAGTCTCTTAGCGAGGCTTGGAAAATATTCAAACAGATGCCAAGGAGATGTATGGGACACAGATATGTGAAATTGACACAACTCCAGATTTTCTACTATGGGATGAACTACAACACGAGAACGCTAGTAGATGCTACAGCATGTGGCTCTCTATTAACCAAGGATAAAGTTGGAGCATTGGATCTCCTTGATCTTATGTCTCAAAATTCTACAGCCGATACTCATTCCACAGTAAGAAAACTAGCAAGGGTATATGAGATTAACTCGTAATCTACGATTATGGTGCAGCTATCAAAGCTGAGTAGTCAAATGGCGAAACATCAAATAGGACACTAACGCCCACAAGTAGCATAGTAACTAAATAATCACCATGATATGGTGGTTAACTAAATGGACATACAAAAGGGAATGAAGTATGAAGACATCAACTTCATGTGTTCAAGCTTAGAGGAATGGATCCTCAACGGTTTTATCGAATAAACAACAAAAACAACATCATGAACTTCTTTTATGGAAATACTGATAATGCAATAAAGTTACCTCAAGGCTTCGATCAACAAGTCTAATAGGATAAGTTGTGGCAAAGTGAAGAGATGACTTCATTGAAGTCAATTGAGTAGTACCTACAAGCCATGTATATGAGCAATAGGGAACGTCATGAAAAACACGAGAAAGAGATGGAAAGAGTGAATAAAGCTATGAAAATAATGGATGATGAGATATCACAATCCATTAAGAGTCTTAAGAAACAAATTGGTCTGCTTACCAATGCATGGGATTCAGAGAACGAAAAATAATTTATCAGTAACCATATTAGTAATCATAGAAAATGTACACGCTGTCCAATTAAGAACTGTCAGAATAACCAATGATCTAGTGTGACCAAGAGATATAATGAATGACATAAAGAAGCAAATCGATGAGCATTAACAAAGAGATGCAAAACATATGGATAATGACATCCATACCCAAAAAAAAGTAGCACCAGCAGAAGAATCGAAATTGACTAAAAGGAAAATAGGGGGATAGATAAAAAAATGTAGTCCTATGGAGAGTCACATTTCCAGATAATCCACAATTAATAAATCCACCTTTACCATATCCTCAACGATTTAAGAAATAGAATGATCAGGGCAGTTCAAGAAATTTTGTAGAAATGTTTAAAACGATGTACATAAACATCCCATTCACAGATGCATTAGAATAGATGTCGAATTACATAAAAAAATTTAAGGATAATGGAAAAAAAAATGTGACTAAAGATTATGAAACAGTAAATTTGACTGAAGAGTGTAGTGTAATCTTATAAAGAAAGTTACCAACGAAGCTGAAATATATAAGAAGTTTTTCCATTCCATGCATAATAGGAGTACACTTGTTCGATAAGGTCTTATTTGATTTAGGAGCAAACATAAATTTGATGCCCTTATTAGTATTCAAAAAATTAGGATTAGGAGAAGTAAAGTCAAACAATACGACTTTGCAATTAGCAGATCGATCAGTGACATATCCAAAAGGAGTGATTGAAGATGTGTTGGTGAAAGTGGATAAGTTCATTTTTCCCGTGGATTTTGTAATATTGGATATGGAAGAAGATTTCAGAGGTATTATTAATATTAAGAAGACTTTTCCTAGCAACTGCACGTGCATTGATAGACATTTAAAAATGAGACTTAAGGTTAAGAGTAAATGACAAGGAAGTTTTGTTCAATAACAAAAAGACCTTGAAATTTTTGAATAAGGAAGAGCATTGCAAAATTATCAAAGTCAGAGATGTAGTTTATGATTGTGTTACGGAGAGATCCCCGATGAGTATATGCCAGGTGATCCACTGGAGAAGTTTCTACTCCAAAGCACGACGATAAGTTATGCAGTAAAAGGTAAACTTCAGGAGGCAGCAAATGCTTTAGCACAAATAGGACCCCCTGAATTTCATAAAGGTTTCAAAAAAATTGAAATGGAGGTGGAAAGTGCAGTTATTGAATCAACAATGGAATTAAATCCTTTTCCAGAGCATCTAAGAGTATTAGGGAGAAAATTCAACATATCATGTAATCGTTTCAGCGGAGTTGACAGAGTTGGAAGAAGAAAAATTACTTCAAGTTTTAATAGAGCATAAGTCAGCACTGGGATGGAAAATCAAGGATTTAAAAGGAACAATCCCAACCATATGCATGCATAAGATCTCAATGGAAGACAAATCAAATACAACCAATTGAAGCTCAGAGGCGGTTGAATCCAGTAATGAAAGAAGTGTAAAGAGAGAGATCTTAAAATTGTTGAATGTTAGAATCATTTGCGCCATTTAAGGCAGTTCATGGGTTTCACCGACACATGCGGTACAAAAGAAAGGAGGAATAACCATTATTCAAAATGAAAATGGAGAAACCTTGTCCACGAGAACAGTAAATGGTTGGAGAGTTTGCATTGATTACAGATAATTAAATAAAGCTCCAAGAAAGGATCATTCCCTTTACCATTCATTGATCAAATGTTGGACAGAATAGTAGGATATGAATACTATTGTTTCCTATGTGGGTGCTCAGGATATAATCAAATTGCAATAGCACCAGAAGATTAAGAGAAAATGACTTTTACTTACTTTTATGGAACATTTGCATTTAGACATATGTCATTTGGACTATGCAATGCGCTAGCAACATTTCAAAGATGTATAATGGCTATTTTCTCTTATATGGTCAAGGATGTTATGGAGGCATTTATGGATGACTTTTTTGTATTTGAGGTTTCTTTTGATCTATGCTTGCAGAATTTAGCTTTGGTATTGAAAAGATATCAAGACACAACAACCTTAGTACTTAATTGGGAAAAGTTTCATTTCATGATTAGAGAAGGAATTGTTCTAGAACATAGATTGCCTACTCATGGATTGGAGGTTGATAGAGCAAAAATGACACCAATTGAGAAACTTCCTATACCAAGACATTAGAGACATAAGGAGTTTTTTAGGGAATGTAGGTTTCTACGGAAGGTTTATTAAGGATTTGACAAGATAATAATTAGACACATATTATAATGTAATTTAGGTTGATTTTAGGCATAAATGATGATATTACACTAGGCATTCTTTTGTTTTTGTGATTTTAGGGTTTAATTAGGAAAATGAAGAAATGAAAGAAAAGAGAAAGAAAAGCTAAATAGTCAATTGGAAAAATACACCAGCGATTTGAAATAACATTACGAATCACCATCTAAACCAGCAACAAAAGAAGACCCACGAATCCATAACAAATTGGATAGTGAAGTATAAATGGCCAATTGAATCGGTGGAGCACATGAGCTAAACTCGGTGATTTGCTCAATGATTTAAGTATAAGTTAGGAATCGCTAAGGTCAGTTACGGGTTTTTTAGATTAGTATAAAGAAATTGAGTTTTTCTAAGATATGTATACGTAGGAAGACTATAAAAAAAGGCCAGAAAGCTTTGAAATAACTCTTCTACTTCTTTCCTCTTGCTTTCCTTTTGCTCCATATTAATCTTATTATCTATGTTTGAAGATACTTTGGAGCTTTGATTATATTAAGGTATTTATTTATTCATTATGTCTTTTAATTATATTTATGCATTGTTTATTTCTAGCATGAGTGATTAGTCCATCAATCTAAACAAACCCTAGACAATGTAGTATATTTTGGATTGCTAGGTAGTTTTAATTAAGGAATCACGCGCTTAATGCTTTAAGTTTAGTCATACATGCCATCACGGAATTAACCAGTTATTTTTGCGTATTACAACTAAAGGAGATTAGTATTGCGTGCATAGTTGCAAATGTGTTATGTGATATTAAGATTCTAAATCTATGTCTATAGCTATTAACAAAAATTTTAGAAGTAGTAACTAGGACTAATCTATAGGGCATTTCCCGAGTGGACGTTCTAGGTGATTGTATTCTAAGTTTTTTATTGTGCGGCTTCGGTAATATTGGCTTAGATTAGGCATGATTCTCACTAAACTTAATTCTATCGTATTTTTATGATGTTGTGCTTTATCCAATAGGTAGATTTACAATGATAAGAACGTGGCATTTTCATTAAATTAAGGAAAATTGGTGACTACTAAAAGCTATCAACTTATTATGAAGTATGGTTCAATGATTCTTCGATTCCATATAAAATAATTATAACTATAGTATGAATTGATTTGTTCAACTGTTCGAAAGTAATTCAAACATATTACATTGTTTAGTGGGGGTTTGTTTAGATGTTTGTTTATTTATACTGAATTGAATTTAAATATTGTTTAATTTAGTTTGAATTTGAATTGTTTAGATTAATTTAGTTAGTTTGTTTATTAAATGAGTAATCATAATTGTTAGTTATTAATATTTTAATTCTCGTTTAATTAGATTAAAAAAATTAATTAAAACAACAAAAAATCACTTTCCTTTGAGATTTTAAAAATCCATGTAGAGGCGATATCCTATTTACCACTACTACGAGTTAATAGTAAAATACATTATATTATTGTGCACGCTCGACATGTTTCAATTTTTGGTGCCATTGCAAGGGGTTTTTAAATAATTTTAAAAGATTCTAGACGTTGTATGGTCTGCATACTTCGTCGTGTTAATTCAATAGGATCTTTACATCAGTTTGATCCAAAAATTGATAGTTTATTAATTGAAGTTTAATACAACAACAACATAGGGAGAATTTAGCTAATAGGATGGAAGAAAATAGTAATGATATTAATGAAAAGGTCATTAATAATAATAATAATGATAATATAGTTATCAATAATAATAGAGAAATAATAGAGTTATCAATAATAATAGAGAACTCACTTTTAGACAAGCAAATCAAAATATTACAGCATATATGAGCTTATGTGTATATCATACCATGATGGATTTCCTGAATTTGAAGTTAGATCTTGATTTATTAGTGCTTTACCTAACTTCTATGGTAAAAACAATGAAGACCCACAACAATTCAAAATGGAATATCAACATAAAGTTAATGGAAAGCAAATGTTAGAAGCTCATAACAACATCCACATATAAACTAGTTCCTATAGGAAGCAACTCACAGTTGCTAAGGTGAAAGATGATGAAAAATTTAATGAATTTTGTTATAGATTTCAAAGATTATACAACATGGATATATGCAAAAAGCTTTATTATAATATTTTTATGAAGGACTTCATCACTTTGAATAAAAGGCTACCACACATAGTATATGGTGGATTTGTATTTGAAATAACACCTACTTTAGCAAATGAAGTAATTAATAAAATGGCACAAAATCTAAGCAATATAGTAAAAAGGTTGAATCCTCAAAAAAGAAACTCTATGAAGTGGATGGTGAGAAAAATATTGCAACTGACGATACAATTGATGAATTTTCTAAGATGTTTAAACTGTTAGTTAATGATAGATCTAATCAAGTTAAGGCTTGCGAATTCTGTAATGAGGCTACACATCATATGGATGCGTGTCTTACTTTATAAGAAGAAAATACTAAAGAGGTTAATGCAATGATAAATAAATTTTCTAGTCCCCAAGATATCAATATACTAATAATACTTATTATCCTGGAAGACCGAATCTAAATCTTAGTTATGGTCCTCAAAATCAGAATTATAACACTTACAAACCAATAGCTCAAATACAACACGCACCCAATCAGTAGCCTCAATAAAATTCTCAATCTGTTAATCCAAATTTAGAGCAAATACTACATAACTTTATGAGTCTAAGTCATCAAGACTTTACACATATTTCTCAAAATCAAATTAAGACTAACACTACCATTAATGAATTGAAAAACCTGTTAAATTAAAGGAATTTACAAATAAATAAGGTAAGTACTCAACAGAGTAGTCAAGCTAATGCACCTACTTAAGCAAATGTTGCTCATTATAATCAAGCACAAGTTAATGTTATATTCAGTGATAAAAAAGACACAACTATAATTGGTAAGACACCTAACAAAGTAATAAAAAGAAGGTTTACAAGACTATGGAAGATGGATAAGAAAAATAATGGCTAATGTCATTCTTACTAGAGAATGGATGGCTAGACAATTGAAATATACATTGTTTCCTAGAAGGTTGTACCCATGGTATTTAGCAAGAGTTTAAGCGTAGGAGAGATTTTTACAAAATTCTGAATTAATTGATAGAGATAAACACGATAAGATTTCTGATAATTCGAATGAAGATAAGTGTTCATATTACGCCGTTCCACAATGATTAGCTAATAATAGGGAGGAAGAAATCAATGAAGACATTCTTGAATCACTTAGGAAAATAGAAATCAATAAATCATTGATGGAGTCAATTATGCAATTTTCTAATTATGATGAAATTTTGGAAGAATTATCTGAATCAAAAGACAAATTTTTAGAAGAATCTAAGGAAAACTTAAAACAAAGAGTATCTGGTTTAATTAAAAAGAAAATACCTGAGAAATATTTTGACCTATGGATGTTTGGAGTTCCTATCATAATAGGAACTTTTTTAATGGATTTTGCTATGTTTGATCTTGGAGTGTCAATAAACATTATGTCACTCAAGTTATATGAGTCAATGAAAATAGGTTCATCGATTAATACACCTATTAGCCTTACTTTGGCTGACAACACCATTATCAAACCTTATGGTTTACTAGAAGATGTCTTAGTTAAAGTAAATGACTTAATATTCTTTGCTGACATCTATGTCATGAAAATAGGAGACTCAATATTGATTGAGTCCCCAATTATACTCTTAGGAAGACCATTCCTTAAAACAACTAAAATAAAGCTAGATATCTTTGAAAGAACAACGTATAGGGAGTTTGAAAATAAAATTGTCACTTTTTGTTCTAATGATGAAGATGTCTATGGAAACTCCGATGAATTTGATAATGAACAAACTAAGGATAAAGAATCTTTAGAAGTAAATCATTATGAAGCTAAAATATATGTTATTAATACAGTAACAATAGAAGATGGAAATCCTAAGACCGTGAACAAGCAAGGTGAAGATAATGCTAATCACTAAACAATAACCCCAGAATGGAGGGTTAAGCAATTAAACAATATTGCTTACCAACTATTATCAAGCTCGATGATCCAAGATATATATATATATATAATATAAAGGTGAGATGGGCTTGGTACTTTAAAGCTATAGGTGATACGAGTTCTAGAACAAACTACATGTCAATTCATTTTTTTCCTCAACACTCAATGGAATTGGATGTACTTGCTTACCAAAAAAGTTGCCCTACCAAACGGATATTCAGTAAAATCGATAGGTGCAGTTACTAATGTACCTGTTCAAATAGACAAGTATATTATTCCCACCTACTTTTTGGTTGTGCCAAACTTTATCAATGAAGATCTTCCATTGATATTAGGATGACATTTCTTAGCTACTTCGCAAGCTATCGTGGATACTATCAACAAGACAATTACTTTTTGAGTGCATAATCGAGCAATCACTTTCTAAAATGGCACAAGAGCAGATAATTTTACACTTAAGTTTATAGAACCACTTTAGAACTTTGTGGTTCAATTAAGCTAGCAACAGTAGAAAAAAAGTGCTTTATGGGGGCAATTCATACTCTATCTTTAATTTCTATTTTAATATTATGATTAGTTAGTTATTTTTTATATTCTCTCAACTTTCGACTCTTATAATAGGGATATTTTAGAAATTTAATCCCATAATAGTTTCTTGTAAGGGGGTTAATCGAGCCAATTTGTTTTCATATTATGTTGTTTTTATGCATTTGGCTTATGTTACTTAGATATTTATGGCAATGAAATAAATTATTTAATACATATCTTAGTAGAATTTTGGGATTTTGGAATACTTCTACCTTTATTGAATATATATATGTGATAATAAAAAGGGAAAATCGATTTAATTGGAAAATAGTAAAAATTAGGCTGGCGATTTTCTAGGGTTTCTAGATTGCATGAGAAATAGCTATTAAAATCGATAGCAGTTTGCAAAATTTTCATTACAAATTTGAGTCAGCGATTTCTCACTGAATCAAGTTTACAATTAGAAATTGTTGGGCAAATCGTTTTCACTGAGGCTCATTTCGAGTGATTTCATCAGCGATTCCTCAACGAATCCCACTTAAACCTTAATTTATTAGGAACGCATTCAAGTTTTTTTTAAAAATAGAAACCTCAAATCGCCACATTTAAACCCTTCGCACTCACAAATCATTGCAAGATTTCTATCAAAAGACTAAAACCCTAACCTCTTATGGATTAATTTGTTATTTTTAGTTGATTTTAAACTAATTATTAGTGTAGGAATTAAATTTCAAAATTTTTATTTTAAAATGGCTTTAATATCAAATGCTTTCCATTATAATACAAATATGGAAGTGATGTGATCATTCATTTATCAATATCAGATTTTCAAACTAATTTTCATATATGGCGAGTAGATTGGATTTTATAAGAAAACTAATTTGACACTAAGTTTCAAATGAGTTTGGGGGTTTTTGTGAATATCTATCCATTGATTTGAATTGCATATAGAGTTTATTTTTCCCAATATTATTTTATCAACGACTTTCATATAAATTTCAAAATGCTTTTCGTAATGATTTCTTATCCTCGATAGATAAGTTGAACTTTATCGAATATTTTTTCGACAAATTTAGAACTAAATGATTATACAGGTTTATTATTTTACCTACAATATTCCAAATGGCCAGAGGTAGTAAAGGTAGAAGTTTACTAGAAGAGAAGGGGAAGGGAAAGTGAGTAGAAAAATCAAAAACAAAACTCAAAGTTTCCCAAATCCAACCCACATCACTATCTTTTAACACACCTAGGATTAGACCACAAAGAGAACCTATTCTACCTTCTTCATTTAGTTACGACACTGGGGATGATTATGTGGATGAAGAGGACGTAGAGGAAGTTGAACAGGAGATATCGATGGGAGAGAAAAACTATAAACCGATGAAAGAAAATGTTTTCACCGAGAATGCCTATTAAAACTTTAGGAATGATGTAATTAAGGATAGGAAGTTTATCCTGGAGAGGGGATTTAATGTGAAGAACGAATTGAAGTGTAGGCCTAGGATCCTAGATATCGTAGAGACAAGAAACTAGGGTTTACTAACAACGGATTACAACCACCTAGACCTAGAGGATGTTCTTAGTGAACGGGTTGTGAAGCTTTAGTGAGAGAATTTTATGCTAATACATATGGAAGTGAAAGTAAGATCGAGTCCCAAGTTCAAAGAAGGATAGTGGACTATTCCGCTGCAAGAATAAAAAAATATTTTAGATTACTAAATTTTCACCCAAAACAAAATGGCGAGTAGCCCAAAACCAAGTATGGAATTAAGTACCATTTCTCCATGGAGATAATAAGGGGAGGTTTAGAGACAATCCATGGAAATAGATTTATCCAATATGGAGGGGTATCCCAAACACATAACTACCAATTTTTTTAGGAAGACCACTAAAGCTTGGTGTTATTTTATCAACGCCAGCTTATAACCAAGCCTGAAGTATTATGAGATAGTGAACTACAAGGCCATATTATTTTATTAATTATTATAGGAATAGGATAATTATATATTGGCAAAATCATTTATGAATCAATTAGGAGTGTCATCACCATCAAGAAAAATGATGGACTTCCTTTCCCCTTAATGATTACGGCCTTTTGTAGGATGGACCAAGTAAACATGGCAGGCCTAGACATGGATGTTTTACCAGAGAAGACCACCACTGATGAGATTATATAGAGATATGAAAAAGTTAATGGTTATAAGGATACATAGGATAAGAGAGAAATGGTTGAGATAGCTAGAAGAGAAACCGAGCAGAGAAGGAAAATCCGAGACAATACAAAGAGAATCTTGGAAAAGAAGTCAGAAACTAGAAATGATCTGAACGTAAAGCGGCCTGCTAGGGATTATGACGGATTATATATGGACGAATCAGATTTAGCTTTCATGGGTGCAATTTTGCACAATCAGATGACCATTCTCAATAATCAAGACTTGGCGTTTGAGAACTAGAGAGCCTTAGCAAGGAGCGTCCACATAATTAAGCGTATAATGTCCAGGAGAAACAAATGTCAAGGAGGCACATAGATTCTTGTACCATCTATACAGATGAGATTAGCACTTAGCAGTAAACATGATGTTCTAACATTGCCAGATCAGTACTACCATCTCTACGACCCCACCATGAACTATCAGCCCAAATGATTGACCCAGTAAATGATGATGATGACGCGACTTTCAGACACCAGTAATAATTCCCTTATTCCATTTTATTTTCTCTATCTCTGAGTAATACAGTGATAATTCCTCTATGTAATGTCGGTAGTGGCTATACACTTTTTGTTTATTAATAATACTTTATGTTTATGGCAGTGTACTATGTGGTACATTCTACTCAGTGTTTGGTTATCATAATCAATTCGCTTATTATACAATGGTCATGTTTATTCGTTATATTCTTATCCATTCTGTCTTATTATACTTTTAAATTATATTAATTCTTGATTGTCCAAATTTATGATTTTATCAATTCTTTTATCCTTCATGTGGTATGTTCGTTCTGTTGAAAATTGAACTTCATTTTTAAACCTTTAGGAAAAGGTTTACAATGAGTTTGGGGATATTTTAGGTGAAGTATGACAATGGCAGAAAAGAAAGGAAAGAAATGTAGAAGAAAAGTCCATAATTACTTTTAATCTAATATTCAAGTGACTTGATGAGATTTTTCGAATTTCTTCCGAAATCAAGTAAGTATGAATTTCATTTTTCTTTATTTTTAGTCAGGAAAACAATGAAAATGAAAATATAATAGGTTTTAAATTGAAGTAATATTTTATCACCCAAGTGAGTTTTATGATAGAATGAATCAATTTTTATATCTTTTTTTTAATAACTTTACTAGTTGATAAATACATTGAATCGAATGCCTTGTGTTAGTCATGATAATGGGTCAAAGATCGAAACAATAGTGCAAGATGAACAAGATTTATTTATAAGAATATTATAGTAAAAAAGCTATTAATTAAGTATTTTTACAGTATATATATAAAAAGCTATTATGCCACAATTGAAAGAAGAAATAGGTTAAAAATCGATGAATTTATAGAAGTATGAAAGAATACTTTCTTCAATTTTGGTGGATAGTGAGAAGTGTAAACAAGAGTTTATAAAAAAAAATATAGAGAGTCATATAGATTCCAATGGAAATGAAGTAGGGAATCTATAGTGGCAAAAAGATGAGAATGTCCAATGGAAATGGAGCAGGGACTCAAAAGCGAAGTAAAAGAAATATGTTAAAAAGAAAAAATAGAATGGAGTAGATAAAAATAATAATAATAATGAGATATGAAAATACAGATGTTCTTAAACTCTTCAAATGAAAAGATTTAATTATAGTACTTGAAGTTAGAGTTGAATGAAGTATCTCTGAATCTAATATGTTTTAAATAACATATTCATTGATATCCTGAAAAAATCCCTATTGATTTTGATTGTGGTACTATTATAAAGTATTTTCTAAAATTGAAATTAATCTGGTGCTTTTTGGATTTTGAGATTCTATATTAGTTATCGTAAGCTTTATGTTGTAAGTGGAGATTGAGAAAACCTTTGTTGTGCACTAGCCTTAGCAATGAATTTAAAATTCTAAAAAAGTGTTACACTATGTGGTTGAGTTATTGTTAAGGGATGTTTTGATTTGACTAAATCATTTTATTCTATCATAATTTTCAATTACTTGTGGGTAATATGTTTCCATTTGAAAATCACTTCTATTTTAAAATTTTATATTATTTAAAGTTAAGAAGAATCGGATTGAAATTATTGGGGCATAAGCCCTAGGTCACTCTATAAACAATGTTTATCTTATAATTTTAGTTAATAAAATAAAGGTTTTCATTTTCTATTTTATTATAAATGATTGCATGTTTACATTATAATAAGATACATGGGTATTTGTTGAAATATCATAAATGTCCCTAGTCAATCATTATACTGAGAACTATATGAGTTAAGACTAGCGTGAATCTTGATTGATGGTCATGTAATGATCAAGCATATAAGGATATGAATTGAGATCATGAGTACTTGTTAGTGAACAAGGTACAGGACCAACCCGCTATGAGAACATCACATAGATTAATTCATAGGTGTTACTCGTGATAGGTATATCGTTTAGTCCTTCTACTCGATATTACCATATAATTCAATATTAGGAGCATCGTAATTTGAAACGACCAAATGTTATCTTTAAACTAACGATTATAAAGATTGTGATTGGTTACTATGTGAATAATATGTGAATGTATGTAATCAAGATAAAATTTGTCCCTCTCATATGGAGAGAAATATCCGTGGATCCCTCAATATGTTAGACTGTTAAATATCCAAGTCCAAGTGAATTGATATGATCAATATCATTTGGATGTTTTTAGTCTACCTAAAAATCGAGACTAGTATGATTGCGCATTAAGGGTGACTTTCCATGCCTAATGTTTAATCAGAGAATATCGCAAGAAAAAAGAATATGATATATATTATTCATTAGGTTGTATCGATTTTGAGATTCATGCTACTTAGGTAGTCATAATTCCTTGCTAAAGACCGCTTATGACTTGTGTACCAAAATGATTTTGGCTCACTGCCAATGTCACTTGAACATATTAGGTCACACACTATGAATGGCTTTGCACAATTTTAATTGGTCTAGAGTAATGACTTTTATATGATAACATTCATGACATAAATGATAATTTATTAATAGGAGCTTATGCGTAATTCGTTTGAATTGCCTAAATACAATAGTTGTAATACGAATATGTTTTTTAAGTAAGTTTATCTACACATATAAATAGAGGTTGAAACCCTAAAACAAAATAAGATTATTTTTTATTTTCTAGTTCCTTGGATTTTGGGAGTGAAAGGAAAAACATTTTAAATCCCTCTGCTAGCACTCGAAATTGTGGTCATTGTTTGAGTTTGGATGTTAGATAGAGGACATGCATTTGAACGTCTTGAAAACTAAATAATCAAAAAAGGAAATCGTGGATTAAGGTATAGTTTACTTTTGTAGATCTAGTTAAATAGAACTTATTTTGATCTTGGTGGGGGTTTTTCAAAAAAACTACTTTGAATTTCCCGGTTCATATGAACCCCAAAACCCAACAGTGGTATCATTGCCATATGCTCAATCTATTAAATGTTTGCATGTTTTCTTTGATGTATATATGATATATGTGTGAAAAATATGATCTTAATTAATGTATATATGACGTACAAACAGGTTTTATGATAATAGTTATCAACAATTGGTTTTAAAGCGTGTTGTTAATTCATGCATTTTAATACATACGCATGATTTGATTCAATGATAATATTCATGTTTATAATATTTCGATAAACTTATGCTTTTTAATGTTGAACAATACGAATTTTGCATGTTCATGATAGAAGTCATGATTAGGTTAATATAATTTTGTTATTGGATACATATTTCACTTTTGTTCAATAGTTATGTATGTCTCCATTATAGAAATCATGATTTGGTTAATATGATTAATTTAATATGATTCTAGTGCTAAATGCACGATTAATATTTCGTTTCTCAATTCAATTGCTTGTTTTATATAGAGAAGAATCAAAATTGGTTTAGATCATATATCTCATCGTGATTGTATGTTAGTATATTCCTATTAAATAGGCGATAAACTTCTAATCCGATACGAATTACAAATCTTATGAGAAAGGTGAGATATATAAAAAATTAATAATGGATAAGGATTCAAAATATTTTAAATTCTAATTGGATTAGGATAAAGTATTAAGTTAGAAGTGGGTCCAAGTTAATTAAAAACTTTTTAATTAATATTTTTGGAATTAAAATAAGGGCAATTTTGGTCAATTGGATTGACCAAAATAATGAGAGATTTTAAGCGATTTTCAATTTTCGAAACTAGAATTCGCTATCTATATTAGTAAGGTAATTCATATAATAGTCAATATTAGTAAACATTTCCTAACGTTTAGTGATTGTACATGCATGTAATATATGATATTTTTCTTGTTTAAATTATGATCACTAAAACAAATAAAAATCTCTCTTCCAAATTTCAAGTCAATTGTCATCCATTCTCAAACACTTGAAAAGGCTTCGATCACATCAATATGGGTCTGCCTTTGCTGAATGTATTATTTTATCTTAGTGAGGCAGTTGTGTAAAGGTTTCTCTATTATTTGAAATGGTTTAACTTGATAAAGCTATCAAAACGGTTATGGGCTTTAGATAAAAGATGATATAAAACATGCTAATACATAAGATGCCAAAATCACATAAAAAACAACTAAAAGTTACATATGATGTAATTGGTAATCGAGACTTACCTAAAAAATTTAATTCAAAGTGTCATGCATTAACTGTCTTAGAATTAGGTGAAACATGGATGTAAGTCCATTTAATTGACATATTGTCTTTAGGAGGATTGTTAATTTAGTAGGAGTCTATCCCTCTAACTAAAATGAACTTTTGTGTAATCTTTGTTGTAGATCTATGGCCTATTCAAATCATATTAATCCCTTGTCACTGCGATCCATCCTTAAAAAGGATAAGTTGTATGGGACAAGCTTTCTTAACTGGATCAGAAACTTGAGAATTGTTCTTAAGCATGACCGCAAGTTGTATCTCCTGGATGATCATATTCCTGAGGAACCACCGGTCAATACTTTAAGAGCCATGAAGTATGCATATACTAAACCATTTCAATGACACAACTGATATTGCAGGCATTATGTTGGCAACCACGTTTCTTGAACTTGAAAAGGATATGGAACACATGGAAACTTACGACATGGCTACGATGATGAAAGAGATGTTCCAACACCATGCTAGGCAAGAAAGGTTCAAAATAGTCAAGAACCTTCATTCTTGCAAAATGGCTAAGGGTGCGTCGGTTAGTCCTCATATTCTTAAAATGAAGGATTATATTAACCATCTTAACATTCTTGGGTTTCTCATAAGCTAAGAGTTGGCTACGGATTTGATCCTGAATTCATTTCCTAATAGTTATTCACTATTTGTGATGAACTACAACATAAATAATATGGAGAAGTCTATCTTAGAGCTACATTTGATACTTAAAAATGTTGAGCTGAATGAAAAGAAATCCATTGTTAATGTGTTGATGGTTTAGAAAGGAAAGGCTATGAAGAAGAAGTCCAAAGGCAAGGCTAAAGTTGTCAAGGATGTTAAGCCTATGAAAAAAGTCAAGCCTAATGGTGCTTCTACTTCACTGTCCTAGAAAAAAATAAAAAGAAAGAAACTATCATTTCTGCCATGTACTTGTGCATTTGCTCAAAAATTGCTAGTTCTATCTTGAAGATCTAAAGAAAATGAAGAGTAGTGTAACTACCACTTCAAGTATTTACATTATTGGAATTAACTTGTTTACTAGTGATTTTCGGGTATTTAATATCGGTGTGGGTCTCACATTTGTATTAATGTGTAATGTCTCACTAACAATAGAAAACTAAATAAATGAGAAGTCATCCTACGAGTTAAGAATTGAGCAAAGGTTGATGCATTGGCTATAGGTTGCTATAAGTTAATTTTACCCAATGGATTTGTTTTAGTTTTAAATAATTATTATTATGTCCCTACCTTAAGCAGAAACATCATTTAAGTTTCATATTTGGATTTAGATGGTTTTAATTTCATTATTATGAATAATAAATTATCTATTTCTCTTAAAGATGTTTTCTTAGAGAATATTGATTTGTATGATGGTTTTTATATTCCAAACATGAAAATGTCCACAGATACTCCTATTCTTAATGTAAATAAAAAAGATTCAAGTCAAACCAATCTTTGACATTGTAGTCTTGGCCACGTAAATGAGAAACGTATTTCTAAATTCTATAAAGACGGACTTTTAGATTCATTTGATTTTGAATCAAATGAAACATGTGTATCTTGTTTACTAGGAAAGATGACAAAGAGTCCCTTTACTAGACACAGTGTCAGGGCAAGTGATTTATTGGGTCTAATACATATTGATATATGAATGACTAGAAATGGTCTTTCAATATTTCATTACTTTCACTGATGACTTTAGCGGATATGGTTATGTGTATCTCATGAAATATAATGGTGATCTTTCGAGTTATTTCGAACATCTCATAATGAAATGCAAAATCAACTTAGTAAAACTATCAAAGCACTTCAATCGAATCAAGGTTGTGAATATTTGAGCTAAAAGTTTGATGATCATATTAGAGACTTTGGGATTGTCTCATAGTTAAGTCCTTAAACAACTCAACAATGAAATGCATTTTTGAAAGGAGAAATCAGACTTTATTTGATAAGGTTCGACCTATGATAAATCGTGTAGATATTCATATTTCCTTTTGAGGCTATGCCTTAGAAACTGTTATATTTACAATGAATCATGTTCCGTCTAAAGTAGTCGATAAAGTACCACATAAGATGTGGTTTGAAAAAAGACCAAGTTTTTCTTTCCTTAAGATTTAAGGCTATGAAATTTTAATACAATGATAAATCTAAAAAGCGTTATCAGCCAAATCTATTAAGTGTGCATTTGTTGGTTATGTTAAAGAAAATAGAGGGTACTACTTTTATAAATCCACTGAGAACAAAGGGTCCGTTGCTCAGAATGGTGTTTTTATGGAACAAGAGTTTATTTCAAAAGACAACAATTGGAATAAAGTAAGTCTTGAAGAAGTTCAAAAACCACAAATAAACACTCAACCATCAAAGGGAGATCAATAAAGTCTCGAACTAGTTGAACCTCTATAGGTATCACAAGGCTGGCATAGGTCTAATAGTGTAAGACATCAACCTAAGAGATTTGGTTTCTTAAAACTTATAGTAATGAGGTGTTGCTTATGGATCAAAATGAGCCTACTACTTATCAGGAGGTTGTGTCTAGCCTCGAGGCAAAGAAATAGCTTAGTGCCATAAATTATGAGATGCAATCCATGTATTATAACCAAGTTTTGAACCTATTTGATTTACCTGAAGGTGGTAAGACCATTAGATTAAATGGGTTTTCAAGAAGAAAACTAACATGGATGGAAATGTGCATGCTTATAAAGCATGACTAGTAGCAAAAGGTTTCAGAGAGACTCAAGGTGTTAATTACGAGACTTTTTCTCCTATAGCCATGCTTAAATCCATTAGAATTCTAATTGCCATAGTAGTATATTATAACTATGAGATATGGAAAATGGATGTCAAAATAGCTTTTCTAAATGGAAAGTATCCATTGTTGAATATCCCGAGTTGGTCATTGTACTATAAACTATAATAAGTTAAAACTAGTGTGAATCTCGATTAATAGTCATGTGATACGAATCGAGATCATGAATACTTGTTAGGGAAAAAGGAATTGGACCAACCCGTTATGAGAACACCACAAGGATTAAGTCATAAGTGTTACTCACGATAGGTATATCATTTAGTCCTTCGACTTGAGATTATTATAGACTTTAATATTAGGAGCATGTTAATTTGACACAATCAAATGTTTTATTTAACCGGACGATTACAGAGATTGTGATTGATTATCATGTGAATAATATGTGAATATGTGTAATAAAGATAGAATTTGTCCCTTTTGTATAGAGAGAGATACAATTGGATCCCTCGATATGTTAGATAGTTAAATGGCAAAGTCCAAGTGAATAGATATGATCAATGTCATTTGGATTTTCTTAGTCTACCTAACGATCAAGACTAGTATGATCGAACATTAAGGGTGACTTTTCATACCTTATGTATAATCAAAGGATATCACCTGACAAAATGATATGATATATGTTATTCATTAGGTCGTATCGATTTTGATATTCATGATATTTAGGTAGTCATAATGTATTGCTTGAAACCGCTTATGACATGTGTATCAAAATGATTTTGGTTCACTGCCAACATTGCATGAACCTATTGGGTAGAACACAAAGAATGACTTTGCGCAATTTCAATTGGTTCAAAGTAATGAATTTTATACGATAAATTTCATGACATAAAAGTCCTCACGTTTTCTCATATGATAACATATTAATACGGGTGTATATGTAATTGGCTTGAATTGCTTAAATACAATAGTTGTGATAAGAATAGGTTTTTTAAGTTCATCTATACATATAAGTAGATGTTGAAACGTTAAAACAAAATAAGATTTTTGATTTTATTATTTTCGATTTCTCTAGATTTCGGGAGAGAAATTAAAAATATTTCCAATCTCTCTTGAGGCTAGCACTCCAAATTGTGGTCACCATTCGTGTAAAGATTTTTGATAAAAGACGTACACTTGAACATCTTTGGAAATCGAACAATAGGAGAAGGAGATTATGGATTAAGGTATTGTTTACTTTTATATATCTAGTTTAATAGAACTTAGTTTTGATCATGTTGGGGTTTTTCAAAATATTATTTTGAATTTTTCTCTGCGTATGAGCCCTAAAATCAAACAAAAATCAATTTATAAGGAATGAAAAGAGAATATGATTAAGAGTATTCCTTTGCTCGAGACAACAAAGTGCCGAGTTTGGGGTATTTGACAAGTCAATAATTAGGCATATTTTATAGGGTAATTTAGGTCGATTTAGGCATAAACGATGATATTACACTAAATATTCTCTTGTTTTTGTGATTTCAGGTTTTAATTAGGAAAATGAATAAATAAAATAAAAGAGAAACAAAAGCAAAATGGTCAACTAGAAAAATACACCAGCAATCAGCCAACATTTTGAAATAACACTTGAAATTGCTTTCTAAATTGGCGGCAAAAAAAGGCTAACGAATCCACAATGAATTGGAGAATGAAATATAAATTACTAGTTTAATCATGGAACACAAAGAGCTAAACTCAGTGATTTACTCAGTGATTTATGTATAGTTAGGAATCGTTGAGAAATCATTAAAGTTGATTACTGGTTTTTAAAATTAGTATAGATAATTTGAGTTTATTTAAGATATGTATATAGAAGGAGACTATAAAAAAGGCCAGAGAGCTTCGAAATAACTCTTATACTTCTTTCTTTTTGCTTTCCTTTTTTTCTATATTAGTTTTGCTATCAATATTCGAAAGTACTTTTGAGCTTTTATTTATATTAAGGTGTTTATTTATTCATTATGTCTTTTCGTTATATTTATGCATTGTTTATTTTCAGCATGAATGAGTAGCCTATTAATATAAACAAACCCTAGACAATATAGTATATTTTGGATTACTATATAGTTATAATTAACGAATCATGTGCTTAATGCTTTAAATCTACTCATACTTATCAATCATGGAATTAACAAGTTATTTTTGCATATTAGAATTAAAGTAGATTAGTATTGCGTGCATAGTTGCAAATGTATTGTGTAATATTAAGATTATAAATCTATGTCTATAGTTATTGACAACAATTATAGAAATAGTAACTAGGATTAAGCTATAGGTGCATTTCCCAAGTAGGTGTTCTAGGTGATTGTGTTTTAAGTCTTTTATTATACGGCTTCGATAATATTAGCTTAAATTGGGCATGTTTTTCATCCCATAGGTAGATTTAAAATGATAAGAATAAAGCACTTCCATTGAATAAAGAAAAATTAGTGATCGGCCAAAGGCGATCAACATATTATGAAGGGGGTTTAATGATTCTAAGACTCCATATAAAATAATTATAATTATAGTATGAATTGATATTATGTTCTAGTATTTGAAAGTTATCCAAATATATTATATTTCTTAGTGGGGGTTTGTTCGGATGTTTGTTTATTTATATTGAACTGAATTTGAATATCGTTTAATTTAGTTTGAATTAGAATTGTTTAGATTAACTTAGTTTGGTTATTTAAGTTAGTAATCATAATTGTTAGTTATTTAATATTTTAGTTCCCGTTTAATTAAATTAACTAAATTAATGAAAATAAGAAAAATTACTTTCCTTTGAGATTTCAAAAAGCATTGTGGAGATAATATCTCATTTACCACTACTACAAGTTAATTGTAAAATACGGGAAATTATTGTGCACAATCAACACCTGTCAGTTTTTTAAAAAATCACTAAATAATTATGCACTTTGCTGGAAAAAAAATGTTCCATTTGAAATGAGTATGGCATGCATACATGCATTCAGGACCTTGAAACTACATTTCAACACCAATAGTGGTCGTACTAGATTGAGATTCTAAGTTTGAAATAATATGCAATGCAATTGATTACGCAATAGGAGCAGTGTTAGGCCAATGGAGAGATGGAATGTTTAGAGCTACATACTACGCATATAGAACACTGGAACAAGCACAACATAATTATACTACCATAGAAAAAAGAGCTATTGGCGGTAGTATTTGCATTCAAAAATTTTGGAGCCTACGTAGTAAGATCCAAAGTAATAGCATATCATGATCATGCAGCAATCCGCTACCTTTTTGCAAAGAAGAGTGTCAAACTAAGATTGATTAGATGGGTGTTATTATTGCAAGAGTTTGACTTGGAAATCAAAGATAAAAAAAAGAAGTGAAAATTTGGTTGCCAACCAGCTATCTAGGTTACCGCATTAAGAAGGTGATACATAAAAGGCAATAACTGAAGTATTCATAGATGAGCAATTATTTCAAGTCTCTTATCTACAAATGGATTTTCTCGATTTAGACTCTGACTAAATGAGCTAAAAAATCATCGGGTTAATGACGTTAAATGAAGTGCTACTATGATGTAGCCCAAGGGTTTTTAGGTTTTAGGTTTTCAAGATTTGTAGCCAAGTTAGTTAGTTATGTAGTTTAGTAAATCACAATTTAAACATTATAGTTCTAACTTTCAAAAATTTGTGTCAAATGTGCAGGAAAGACCATTTGTCGGGTGATGATTCATCAGAATGGATAAGTCTCAAGAACTGTGTCAATAGTCATAACAGATAAAGGAGTTTCACTTGGGGTATTTTGTTATAGTTATTTACTTATTTAAATTTGTATGTTTATTTTATGATTAAATAACTTGTGTTATTATATATGTTTATGTGTTTTAGTGTTTTCATGTTTCAGACTTATTTTTAAACTTTGAAGACAAGGTTTGATTTATGTTTGGGGGCATCGACAATACACTACACTATGGGAAGTGGTAAGAAATACTGAGAATTAAGGATAAACATTGCAAAAATGATAGTTTAAATTTTATTTTGAAGTAGTATAGATTAGGTTATATAGTACTATGTAATGAATAAGTAGTTCATTTATATGTTCATGCCTTTAATTGAGGATAAGTGAAATACAAGTATCTTGTTGATATGAAACTCAAGATAGTGTTTTAAATTTTGAAGAAGAAGAAAATAAAATGTAAGAAACAACGATGTTATTTCATGATTAGAAATCTATTGTTAGGGAAGAACGTGAACTTGAAACAAAAACAAGAAACTAGAACGCTCGTTGTGAAAAAAAGTTAGATCTTTAAGGATTCTATAATAAGTGTGAATCTTAATTGATAATATAAAGTAAATAAAAACGCAGTGAAAAGAGGGGAACAAATAGGCATTGTAAATGAAGGATTGGAGTTAACTTACTTGATTAAGTGAAAGTGAGAAGTGCTAACAAGAGTTATAAAAATAAAAGAAAAAATTAGAGAATCCCGCAAGTTCTATAGAAAATGGAGTAGAGAACATGATGGTTGGAAAAGGTGAGGAAAAACGTAGTCCATAGGAAATAAGCGAGGACCGTGAAAAATAAAAAAATAAAAAGAGAAGAAGAAAAGAAAAAGGAGAAAATAAAGAAAAAACGCAAATGTAGAATAAAACTCTTGAAATAAAAGATTTAGCTCAAGTACAAGTAGCTAGTTGAGCTAAGTTTTTTTTCCAAATATGTTAAGTCTGATAGACTCTTGAAGTCTACCAAAGATGAGTATGATCTTTGCTTATTTGTGAATTCATAAACTTAATGAGAAATTATGAGATTGCATACTTGCTACTTGAGTGTTGAGATGAAACAAACTTGTGAGTAGTGATGTTTTTAGTTGTGGTCTACTTTGGTATTTTGAAAGTGAAGTTATATGTGTTGTTAAAGCTACACGTTTTAAAAGAACAAGTTTTTGCAAAGAAAAATTGTTGTATAGATTATTAACTTGAAACTTAATGAATTAAAGGATACTCCATTAATAATGTAAAATGGATGAGAACAAGTTATTAGGAGACTTAGTAAAATACACTTTTTCTCAGGACGCGCAAAATCCTAAGTTTGGTGGTATTTGATAAGTGAGAATTTAAGCTTTTATATAGGTTTAGTTTAGTAATATATTTAGTATAAATATCCTTAAATGAGCTCTAATTAATGGTGTTATTGCATTTTTAGGAAATCAAGGTGTAAATGAGTGAAATGAGCAAAAACGAGAAGAAATAGAACTAAAACAATCCAAATTAGGCTTTGCATCGTGGCTATACTTAGTGGCATTGTAGAGTGCTAATGCACAACGTGGGAATGAAAGGCATAGCATGAGAGAGTAACGAAAGTGAAGAAATCAAGATTAGAGGCTTGGTGTGGTGGTGACACTGTAAAGCTTAAGGGACGACACCAGGACATCATAGTGATAGTACCAAGGTTATAGGAGCCAAAAGAAGTGCACACAGAGGCAGCGCCGTGGCAAAATACACGCAGCACCGGGGCATAAGTGACAGCACCAAACAGGGAAAAATTAGAAAGTTAGAGTTTTATTTTAAGTTAAATTCTAAATTATGGTTTCTAATTGTTATTGGGAAGTATAAATAGGTATTAAGACGTGATAAACTAACCACATATCAACCATTAGCCACCATTAGAGTGATTTAGCGTAGGTTTACTTTGATTTTGAGTACTAAGAAGTTTCGTATGGAGAAAGCATTGAAGACTCTACTTTTGCATTTCAAGTTTGGTTTCATTAGTTTAATCGAAGGTAATATATTTATATTCATCTGTAATTTTCAATGATTTCAATTATGAATTGTGATATTTGTGTTTCTATGAAGCGTGAATAGTCTACAGATCAATGGATCTTATGGTATGAATGTTATGTTATGAACATGATTACAAAGTTAATATAAAAAGTGCAATGGTTAGAATTTGTATTGATTATAAGTGTAATGTTGTAGGCATATTGGCCACATGTTTATTGATATTAGGTTTTAGAAGTTGTCATGCCCATTAAAGCTTTTAAGCCAAAGATGAACGGTACAACCATAAAATACATAACATCGAGCAATAGTTATTGATTAGGGAGGCACGGATAGTAAACTTAATTTGTGATGAATCTAAAGATTTAGAGCATTAAAGTAATGTAGAGCTTACGTTACTCACATCAATAGGTGGAGTTCTAATTTGCAAATTAGAATTTTTTCCATTACGATAGTAGGTTAAAGTAGATTTTAAGGAAATCTGTCTATTCTAATTAGGCATTGCACACAAAATATTGAGTTGTAAAAGTGGTTGTAAAACATAGTATTTCATTACCTAGGTGAAGTCGTGAACTAAGATATCCTTAATATATGACTTACAGTAAAGTTTATATTGTTTTGTTAGATAGAGTAGTTTAGTATAAAACAAATTAAAAAAGGGATTTCCTTAGTAATAGTTCAAAGTTAAATAGGTAAGTTGATTACAATATTATTATAAGCAAGCCGTTATTACTTGCAGAACGTGCATTAATAGGGGGTGCAACATTATTATTATTCATGCATTATTGTTGATATCCTTCAAGCTTTACTCACTAGAA
Organism: Stephania yunnanensis; assembly: GCA_039657365.1. Classification (NCBI taxonomy): domain Eukaryota; kingdom Viridiplantae; phylum Streptophyta; class Magnoliopsida; order Ranunculales; family Menispermaceae; genus Stephania; species Stephania yunnanensis. The sequence goes on along the minus strand of CM077586.1, from coordinate 42,502,910 downwards.
ATGTCTTCTTTACTTAAGGGTGGGCACAAAAATGGGTATGGAACCCTCGTCCCTCCCCCCTCTAATAACAAGTAAAAGTAGTGTCCGGACTCATACCCATTTTAAAACAGACATAATTTTACGTTCGGACATGTATATTTATTAAACATACGTAACTTATTTTTTGTCCACACCCATTTTCCAATATAATAAAATCCATTTTTTCTAATCTATCAAATGCATTCACAAAAAGAAAAAATCATAATTTGGCATTATCACTACCACATTTTAAGTTCCAACACCCACACCGACATCTCAAAGTCTCAACAATACCAAAATCTCAACAGAAAGGATAACCAAAAACATCTAAATAAAAAAGAAAATGTCAACCATATCAAGATGCTCCATAACACACACACAAACCCAATAAAACATTAAGTGTGTACATCCCACACAATTCCATATTTTCCACTATATTATTTTACTCTTCATCTCAATCCTTAACTTTTTAACAATTTATGTCATTCATCATCTGCAAAATAGTAGATCGAGAGGTATCATAAGTTTACCTTCAAGTTCTAGACAAGGAAGATGGAAAAGGAGAGTCAGAGACACCATGAGAGGAGAGGTTGCGCCGAGGCCCGAGACTAAGAGGTTTAACTGTATGAGCATGAGGAGAGAGAGCCGAAAGGTACGACCACGAGAGGTCACGATTTCATGACTCACGAGTCTTGTAAATGTAAAACAACTTTAGGGTTTTATGACTTTTATTTATGTAATGCATATGAAATTACTAAACTACCCCCATAAACGGGTCCCCATGTTTTTGAGAATTTTGTTTAGACTCATACCCGTTTTTAAAATGGACAGAATTTTGGGTCCCGACTCATTTTGTTTTAAGGAAAAGCATTTCCAAACCCATTCAAACTGGGAACGGACAAATGTGGACAAATGGGTCTGAATCCTTTTGCCACCCCTACCTTTAATGACAATCGCAGATCTATAAGAAAGCAAGGGCAAGGCTTTGGTAATTGGTGACTTATTCTGAGATATCATAGAGGCTCTCCCTTTGCCATTTTGTAGGTTTCTTTTTGTATTATATTACTTATATACTCAATATTTTTACTCCTGTGATACATTATGGGTATTGAGAGACACTTATAACTTATATATCATTTTGTTTACTTTCCATACTTGATCACCATATATACAGGTTTATATATATGTTGTGTTCCACACTTAGGTTGTCTGAGTCTTTCTTTTACTTATTGAGTTATTTAATTTTATTATTTTTTTCCTCTTGATCTTTAAATCTTGCAAAACATTAATAACTCAACTTAAAATTATGAATTATCACATAATAATGGATTGAGATGTTTACTAAGCTTTAGTTAACCATGCGGAGGCTGATAATGTAGGCTTAGGTCGGGCGGAGCCTAATTTATGGGGAATTGGGTTGTCACATAAAAGTCCTACAAAAGTAGATCCCATGAATATATCTAGTGACAAACAGATAAGTACCATATACATCAGTATATAACACAAATACAGTCCAAAATATCAAAAATAACCTACTATAGTAATAGAGAGGAGTTGACTCTGAAGGAGGCTCAAATTAAGTCACCAATCATAGGTTTTATGACCCTGCTACTAGAGGGACCTGCAATTGTCACAAAAATATAGACAATTCCAGTGAGTAAATCAAGAACTTCAACATTATTTCTTAAGATAAACAATAAAAAAAGTCCATAAAATCGTGTTGGAAAGAAATAAAGCTGATAAATAAACAGTAAAACGCAGTGTAGGCATATTTATAATGATCAAAGGTAAAGACTAAGCTACCTGAAAACAAAGGATAGGGAGTAAGTGATCCCGACACTCTACACTTATGCTTAAAGCCACTTAAACCATGCAAGTGTCTAAAACTGGTGGGATGAGTTAAAGCCACTTTGACCGCACCTAATCTGTTCAGCACTATTGACTCGCTTGATTTGCGGTCCAAGAAAATTCCTAAATGAGCCATATACTTAATCGGATGCTCAGTCATAGTGGAATTTGAATACCTTACAGTAGCCATGGCATATGAAGGATGCTCCCTTAGAGGATTCAAACATGTCGGGAAGCCACGGGAGCTAATGGGTTGCTTAACCCGCAAGTGGACAACAAATAAACCTGACCACTTAAACCTTAGGTTAATCTGTAGGTAAATATTATCAAATAATAACAATCATTTCATCAAATAAAGCAAGGAAATAAAAAATAAATATTAAATCTCATATTGATTTAATTTCTCAGTAACACAAAATACCGAGTAAATCATGGCTCCCACACATCTTAAAATACGTACCCGATACTGAACACTAATAATTTAGGCTTCTGGTATCAATTTACAATAAATTAGTTATATTTGAGCTAATTTTACATAGTTTAGATTTTTAAATCGTAAAATAGTTCAAAATAGAAAAAGTTATATTGGTGGCACGCTTTATGGTGTAAAATCTTTGTGGAAAAGTCTCAAGGATTTTTTATAATAATTTTAGAATTAAGTTTCTAAAATTATACGAAACATGGTGAGATTATAAGAGAATTTGAGTTTTTATAACCCCTTAAGTTCGGTTAGTATGCTTTACGACGCAATTTATCAGTGTAAAAACCCCTGGAAACTACAAACTCAATTTCGTACAATATTTCTCAATTTTCATATTTTGTTTTCCAAATATTTCCCTATTTTTCTTGAATTTTCTTGAATTTCCTAATATTTAAATTTTTTAAGCAAATAAAATATAATAATATATTTTTAAATGAGGGGGTTTATGAAATTTCCCTCACATGAACTAGGGTCGGGTCGCCTGACCAAAACTATTACTCAAGCCCGATACCTGAACCAGACCAAAATAACAGGTACTTCAAACACTTGTGGTTAGTGAACAACACAAACTTCTCTTCATAGAGATAATGACGCCAAATCTTCTTTGAAAAAACCATTGTCGCTAGCTCCAAGTCATGTGTAAGTTAGTTCTTCTCATGAATCTTTAGTCGTCGGGACACGTAGGCAATCACTCTACCGTCTTGCATCAATACATAGCCTAAACCGACCTTAGAAGCATCGTTGTCTACCTTTTCCTGACTCAGGTAATACCAGAACTGGTGCGGTAGTTAATCTTTCCTTCAAAATCCTGAAGGCTTGTTCACAACTATCATTCCACCAAAACTTTATATCTTTCTTCGTCAATCGCATCGTTCGTGCCGCAATATTTGAGAAAACTTGAACAAAACTTCGGTAATAGTCTGCCAACCCCAAGAAACCGTGGATCTCTGTCACCGTCCGCGGTGTAGGCCAATCTATTATAGCTTCGACCTTAGCAGGGTCCACTAACACTCCGCTGGCTCCTACGATGTGTCCAAAAAATCTGACCTCTGTAAGCCAAAAACCACACTTACTGAATTTGGCATATAGTCTTTGAGCCCTTAAAATCTGCAAAATTATCCCAAGGTGCTCCCCATTATCCTCTTGAGTCTTAGAGTAGATAAGGATGTCGTCGATGAACACAATGACGAACTTATCCAAATACTCTGTCAACACTCGATGCATGAGATCCGTGAACATTGCTGGGGCGTTAGTCAGCCCAAAAAGCATGATTGTGAATTGGTAAGGCCAGTATTGGGTGCGAGATGCAGTTTTCTCCCTATCCTCTACTCTAATCCTCAGCTGATGGTACCCAGATCTCAAATCAATCTTTAAGAACCAATGTGCTCCTCTCAGCTGGTCGAACAAATCATCAATGCGAGAAAGTGGATACTTGTTCTTCACTATCACCTTATTAAGTTGTCTCTAATTAATGCATAATCTCAGGCCGCCATCTTTATTCTTAACAAAAAAAACTGGCGTGCCCCAATGAGACTTGCTTGGGTGGATGAATCCTAATTCCAACAACTCATCAAGCTATCCTCTCAACTTCTCTAGTTCATTCGGAGCCATCGGGTACGACAGAATAGATATAGGTTTGGTCCCCGATACCAAATCAATTATGAAGTCAACCTCCCTAGGCGGGGGTATTCCTGGTAGCTCTGCTGAAAAAATGTCAGGAAACTCGCATACCATTGGTACCTTGAGACGGCCCCAACTACAAATAAGGGCACCACCCGGCCTAATCCCTTAATTAAGCAATAATCTCCCCTATAGGACCTAACAAGGAACTGGTCAGCCTTAGTTAAACACCTACCATTTATGATACCACCTATAGTTAACTTAATTGTTCTAGTGACTAACCTATGGTTGTCTATAAATCAGAGTTAATTAAATTTTTTTATCTAACCAATTATTTGGCGGAAGTCTTATTAAGTTACTAGTGGAAATAGATTTTAAAGCCTAACCTATTTTGGAAAAAACCAGGAAATAATGATCGCATGCATATATAAACAAAAATGGTGATATATATAACATGTGTCTAGTCCAATATTCCTATCACTCAACCCAAAAGCAAAATAGCATGTACATAAAAAATGTAATACAAAAGAATACAAAACGTACAAAAGTATGTCGGAGCAGTCCTCCACCGGCTCAAAGGTAGTCACCAATCTTCTTTTTGCCTGGTCTGCTACTCGGCTGATTTGCACCCACCGTCACATATTAGACGGTGAGTACATGAAATTATTTAAGTAATACTGAGAGACATCGATCCAAATTCCCAAATAGGCAACAAGTGTCAAATGGCATCATTTAAATAGAAACTATGCTGAAAGAAACATCATGCAAAGAGATACTTGATTTAACCAAATATGAAACTGACTCAAGGCTAAGTAGTAATGGATTAGGGTCGGTAGACCGTGATCTTCATCACATCAGCCTGTCCACTACAATTTGAGCTCTGCTCTATATCATTTCATTACAACAAATTGAGCTCTATATCATAATTTCAAAAGGTCGTACGTACGATTACGCGTTTTATATTCCAAGTGAATTAGTCGTCACCGAAATGTATTCGTGCTAACATACTCGAGTTTTAAAACTCGTCATGTTCACCCAACTTATTCTTCCGCCAACAAACCCTAAGGTCCGGTTACCCCGTTTGAGGCACATTACCCCGTGTGTCATGCAAGGCAGTGAAAAAATTCCCTAACATCCCGGTAAGTCTAGTGACCCCCGTATGAAAGCTGAATTTCTATCATCAAATGACCCTAACCACTATAACCACTTTCATATTCAAAAATGACATAGCATTGGAACCCAAGAGATGTAATAGCATATTAATGCACAAAGAATTTGAGTCAAAATAAACAGACTATCCTAATAGCATGTTATATCACTGAACAATGACAAACACAACAATCAACATGGCAAAGTATAGGAATTGGAAACAATGATATACACAACAAAGTATGCTAAGAACAATGTCACAAAATGAGAATTGAACAAGTCATAGCATATGGATTTCAAAGGCAATTCAGTTCGAATAACTGAGAATAAATAAATAAATGGAATGAAATGTAAATAAATGTCTCAAATCAATTTACTTACATACACATAGCAATTCCTAAGCTATCTGACATTCCGTCGCGTCGATGTACGCACCCAAACACCGTAATAGCTCCTTTACAGTCCTAACATTTGACAAGTTATCAATTTAAATTCATAATTCATTATATAAAATACCTACATTGGTCGAAATCGAATTCAAGATCAATTTGCCAATTTTGTGCTTTTCGAGGTAAAAACCTCGTAAAAATCACGTCTGACATTCAAATCTTATATTTTTCATAGAGACTCATTAATTTCTATATATTTTGTCGAAATATAATTTTTTCTAATTTTTTCTAATTTTTTTGGAATTTTCCTGAATGTTTCCATATTTTTATCCATTTTCTGAAATGTATTTTATTAATATATATATATATATATATATATATATTTAGGGTGGGTCCGGGTCACCCAGACTCGGTCCAACCGGACCCAGGTCGGTCTGACCCGGTCTCCATCGGGTCAGGATCGGTCCGACTCGATGCACATGGGTAGCCCGACCCGGGCTACCCATCTTCTTCCTCACCTAGTTTTTTTTTTTTTTTTTTTTTTTTTTTTTTTAGAAGCGTTGGGGTTGGCTCCCATCTCCAACCCCAATCGGAGTCGATGGCAGGGGAGACACCCCTGCCATCTTCTTCCTCACGTCTCTCGGCCATGGAGGCCGAGCCTTCCATGGCCGAACATGGCGGCCACCAACGACAACCACAACAACGAAAATAACAAGAACACTCACCTCACCTTGAGCTTGGTCTCTCTCTCTCTCTCTCTCTCTCTCTCTCTCTCTCTCTCTCTCTCTCTCTCTCTCTCTCTCTTTCTCTCTCTCTTCTTCTTCCCCGATTTCTCTCTCTCGGTCTCTCGCATTTTTTTTTCTCTTTTCACCGCCACCGACTTGAGAGCAAAGAGGATAAGATATTTAGTGTCCTTAAGATTCGCGCAACACGAGTCTCGAGGAAACCCAATCATTATCCTTTATTTCCACCGCCTTATATTATTTCTCGAGTCTCGCGAAATGAGTATCCGAAGGCAAATCCAATATATATTATTTTATTTACAAACTATAGGCCCAATCAACACAAACAAGTCCCCTAGAAACTCCTCTGGATGCCCTAAAAATGAAATGTAACTCTTTTCCTCGTGATAAGCACCCAACCAATCCATGTGCATAGGAATTCTAACACTTTCAGATCAAGATATGACCCTCTATCTCAACCAAACAATCAACACACAACAAGTTCGGGTAGATCTTTTCCTCAGCAGCTATGTTAAGGATCAAGGATCTCTCTAGTCTAGTAGGTTTCAAATCCAACTCATCAACCATAGGACCCGAAATAAAAGAAACTGTAGAACCTGAATCAATCATAGCATGCATGAATCTACTGCAAATATAAACCGTACCCTCGATCAGATTATTGCTAGCAGTCGCATCTGGCGTGGCAACTACATGAACCTGCTTTCGGCTCTACTACGGCTACCCTCGGCTCAGTTGTGGGGACGCACTAATGAAATGAGCTAGCTGTTGACACTTCCAATAACCCCTCTAAGATCCTGATCCATACGAACCACGTTGTCCCTGTCCTTATCCCTATACCTGACTAGGCCTCTATCCCTATCTCTCCACCTGACTGAACTCTGACCATATCTCTAGCCACTTCCTCTCCCATCAGCCCTTTGATAATATTGATGTTGAGGACCTGATGATGCTGGCTGCGGTGGTGTACTAGCATAGCTCTACGCTGGACCCACTTACACTGGCGTAGTATGCGCTTCATTAAGCGGGGATGCAACAGATACCACACTTTAAGCTCAATCTCTCTGCCTAAATAGTCAAAATCTTTTCCTCCTCCGATCACCTCCAAGACCTCCTACTGACTTTGATGGTGTCGATAATGCAACCGATACCCCGGTGTGTGTGCTCTCAAAGCTCTCACTAGCCATAGTACGCTCGTAGGCCTTTTGTAACGTGTTAGGATTCGTCGTCACTACAATAGAACCAATAGAGTCCAGTCGATTGTGTACAAAGTAGTAAGCTTGGTCAGCGTCAGTGGCGGCTGCATTACCAACATACACTATCCAACGTAAATACCAGTCCATATGCTGCATAACTGACTCCTCGATCCTCTGTCAAATGGTCTAAAACTCAGCCCTCTTTCATTACGGACTGTAGGAGGAATGTACTTCTCTTTAAACCTCTCCTTGAACTCAGCCTAATCTTTGGGCTTCCCCTTCGACGCAACCATACTGTGCCACCAGACATTGGCCTCGTCGAATAGTGAAGTTGATGATATTATTGGCTGCATACGAGCTGGTGTGGCCCGTACATCATGTATCTTCTCATGGCTCCTTATATACCTCTCTACGGCCTCGAGGTTAGTACCTCCGTAGAACTTCTCCGGATGATGCCTCCGAAACTCACGAGTCTGCCTTTCCTCAACTATAGCCTTAACGCCCATATCAGTTGGCATGCTCAGCGTATCCTCAGCGGGTGTCTCAGGTGTAGGAGGTACTATCTCGGCCTAAACATGTGCCTCATCGGCCACTGCAAGTCCTACCTGAACTGGAGGTGCTACAGGTGGTCATAAACTCTAGGAGTACTCCCGCTTGCGTAACAGAATCTCCTGATATGGAAAGTGATGTTGTCGCCTTAGCCCTCAGTAGTCAAAGAATCTCTTGAAGCTGCTGATTGTGAGATGTAATCATCTGTGACATTCCATCAAATCTCCTATGTACGTCCCCCGTACCACTATCGCTAGTATCGGGCTGATCGGCTATCGCTAACTGAAAAGAAAGCGATTTTTATGATCATAACATAGCTATTGATAGTTAATAGTACAAAAAATCAAATAGGTCATAGTCCAGTTTTAAATTTCCGAAACTCTCCTCATTTCCCAACTACGACTCAGGTTAGGATTATAGGGTTTCACTCTAAGTTCAACCATTCCTAACTTCTGTTGGTTTGTGTCGCAATGGATTATGATTTAAATCAAGAGTCGACTATTTAAAACGTCGGCTCTGATACCAATTGTGATGGCTCTAGTTCCACAATCCTAAATTGGGCCCTTCCCAGCCTAGATGTACGTGGACCCCCGAGCCCGTCACGCAAGCCTAATCAGCCTTCCTTTACCATTTACCATTTATCAAGCAATTAAAATTGAGTTAATCAATTAGTGAGTTATCATAATTATAGCAGAAGCAATTAAACCTCAAAGATTCAAGTTAAGACAACTTAGAGTGTGGAAACCCCGAATATGTATATTATCATCAATGAAAATTCAAAGGAGAGTAAACGCAAGACATACATGCCCAAAATCCTCAAAAACCAAACTCCCAGTATTTCAAAACAAGTATATCCAATAATACAAAAAATCACTTAAATCAAATAAGTAGAAAGGACTACTCCGGTATCCTCAAATGATATCTTCTAGCTGTGGAGCCTTCCCCTTGCTGGATATGGATCTACACTCTGTCAAACACAAGAATGATGAACCTAGGGAAGTACAGCCAAGCTAGACATATATACAGCATTTTGAAATAAATAAATTAGTCTAATTCATGCAGAGAGAAAGGAATAGAGAACACATAAATATAAAAGACTGCAAATAAATCAATCGATAAGTGAGGGTCCGGAATACGAAAGCCGAATAGCAAGAAATTCCGACCAAAAGGTCATTGAGCCGTGACAAAAACCCGGTTAACTCGGATTCAAGACAAGACACAGCCTACCAGCCCTAACCATTGTGACTATGAGATAACCACATACCCAAATAATTGCCCCTGGCGTACACTTAATTGGGAGATATCAACGGCGTCTAGATAAGAGCTCATATCACAGATAAAGAATAACCATGACTCACTTTCCAATAGACCACTCAACCAATAGAAATTTCAAAAAAGGAACAAAGCAATAAGCCAATACCTCAGTCTCACATCGACACGCCATTCGAGCTATGCCTTCACTCGTCTTGACATCGATATTCCTCGTGTGTACCTTACACGCAAATTACCAAATTTAATTAATTTAACTTGTTCAACCTTTGGTCAAATAAATAATACAAGCGTCAAACAAAAATAGCATACCTCGGTGTCAACTCCCAAAATTTGGACATGTGTATCACGACAAGTTGGTTCGACGTACGACCCTAAAATAACACGTGGCACGAGATAGATTTTTAGGGTCGTTACATTAATAAACGATTTTATTTGCTTAGAATTCGAAGTTTCTTTATTTTTTAATTTTTTTTTGAAAAGCCTATATATATAAAGACTATGTGATAGTTTAGTTGATTTATTTTGAAAATTAATAAAGAACAATGTTTCTTTTGGAGAATTTGGTTTTAATTTTCAATGCCCTAAATTTATTGTGCATGAATTCGTCAATCGATTTGGAAGACTTATGTTGCATCAGTTTGGTATCAAAACCTTAATTCAGTTTTTGTGACCATGCAACTAAGGGTGGAGTTTTCTTTTGGTGAAAAACCCGAAAAAGAATATTGTGACAATGAGAAACTTGTATCTGAAAAAGAAGTAGATGGGATTCTTCTTCTTCGCAATGACAGTAAAGTAGATCTAATTTTCTTCAAGGAGGACTCCGACGACTTGGACAAGGGGCCAAAGTTCGACAATGACGAGCACGACTTCGTGGAGGACAAGGTGGTATTTTAATAAGACGACTTTTTCATTGAGGTATTTTCCCATAAAAATCCTCAGGTATTTGAAGTGGTAGTTGGTAATATGGTCCTCAACAAGTCTTCGGTGAACGACATTTCCAACTATCAGAACTTTGTTGTTAGATTTTCAGATGATGACGTCAAGCCCATTTTTGAAGATAAAGTGGTTCCAAATCAGAAATATCGTGAGAAAATGAAAATTCAAAGTCGAATTTTTTCGAACCGGGGGAGAATAATGAAGATGGAAATGAACAAGATCTTATGGTAGAGTCCATGCATCACAAGATGTGTAGAGTTTAATTTCCTATTATATTTAATTACTATATTTAATTAGTAGTGTTCTACATATTAGGTCTATTAGTTAAATTAAATAATATTAATTTAATTAGGAAACTTAGATAATTAGAAAGTTAAGTAATAGGTGAATATAGGTATCATTAGTGAGTCAAAATAAAAAGTTAATATTTAGGAGACTTTAATAAATGATTTTGTTTCTTTTTTAGAATTAGAAGTTTCTTTAATTATTTATTATTTTTTTGAAAGCCCTATATATATAAAGGTTTTTTTTTTTTAGGAAATCTACCTATATATATAAAGGTTATGTAATAGTTTAGTTGGTTGATTTTGAATATTAATAAAGAATAGTGTTTCTTTTGGAGAATTTAGGTTTAATTCTCAATGTTTGTGCATGGATCCACCAATCGATTTGAAAGACTTATGCTAGGTCATATTTACTATCGGAGAGGACTCAAATGGAGAATAGGAAATGAGAGGAAAATCAATACTAGGAATGAACCATGGATACCATGGCCATTCAATTCCAATCCAACCATGATCAGGGAGGGATGCCCCCCTAGAGTTTATGCTTTCCTTGATCAATCTTCACGGAAATGGAACCTAATAATGTTTGGTCAATTTTTTACCCCTGAAGAAATAAATGTTATTGAGAATATTCATATTCAGGGAGGATGAGAAGATAGGTTGGTATGACACTTCACCAAATCAAGGAAATACAATGTTAAGTCTGGATAACATCTAAAGCGAGAATTAGAGAAGCAGAATGAGATGGGTTCAACCAAAAAAGCATGTACGTGCATAAAGAAATAGTGAATCCAAGAAGAAATGGGAAACTCTTTGGAAACTTCAATGTCCTCCTATGCAGTGGCGAATCCAGGGGCGGAGTGGGCAGTCACCTCCCTACCCCCCAACTATAATTGACAAACATTTTTGATAAACTATGGATATGGTATGTAAATTACTCATATGATGTATTTGTAGTGCATATATTATCATGCTAGTTACGTATTGTATTGGGTAATTTTTTTTTACAAAAACAAGTCTTTCTTATATATATAGTTAAGTAATAACTTACAAAAATTGTATAAAAATACAATTTTAAAAGCATCATATAATACTTGCTGGAAAGATCTCGAACTCTACTTCCACTAGAATTTTACGGATCTTTATTCTGAGTTGTGGTTAAAAGTTAAGAACAAAAAACTCAACTAAAGGCAAAACTTATACTTAATTACAAAAATGCCCCTGCAAAAAATCAAACACAAAAGGGCTTTTCAAACCCTATTTTTCATTGTTTGGAGTTCTGACAAATTAAGAAAAAGCTTAGGAGAAGGAGAAGCATCAAATATTGAGAAGCTCTTCAATCTTCACACTTACAAAGAAGTGAGTGGTCTTGATTCTTGAATGAGGTATGGACCGTATGGTGGGGGAGTAGCTGATGAAACATGTGAATCGGTGGAAGTGGAATGCTCTTGACTCTTCCATGCTTATCACAAAAAAGTCCATACTACGGAGGCAGGGACCATACTTTTTTTTTTAATTAATAGGAATTAGGAGGCAATGCCCATGTCATATGTAACAATAAACTAGAAATAGTGAATACCCCTTGTAAAAAATAAAAGCTTCTTCTCTATGCACATATTGCACCAACTACAGGATTTTTTTCCAAGCATCTAATTGATGTTCTCTTCGTTGTTTAGTTACTAAATTGGGGAATTTGACTCAAAGCGCTGAAAGAGTGGGAAGTGGTGAACTTAAATTGATAGTGGGTAAGAGAACTATCTCTATTCATTTTGCGAATCATTATATTCATTTTTTTGGTTCGTAATTATTTTTTTGTTGAGTTCATTATTGAATCTAATTTAATCTAGAATTTTTATTTAATTTACTTTATAGATATGGAGAAATTTTTAAGCCAATACCAAAAAGTATTCGACCTACTGCAAGCTCAATAGCCGATGCGAGTAATGTAGCACAAAAAAACGTCGTATTAAACTTAATTCAAGTGATGTTATTGCCGATCCTGGACTTCGAAAATCAATTGAAAAGTATGACACGGGAATTAGAGATCAAGTAAGAAGAGAGTTGTGATAGCCTCAAATCCTGATACAACCCAGATTTTAACCTTACACGTTTTCCAATGCTTAGTCAGTTATTTAACCTTAATTCAAGTGATGTTATTGCCCGAACAAATCATCTAGACTGCCACATCACTGCACGCATCTTGATAACAGCCCAAATTTTTGTTAATTAACTTACACGTTTTCCAATGCTTAGTCAGTTATTTAACCTTTTTAGAGAAGATTTTAGTCTTGTCAGTATTTAACTTAGCATTTATCATTGAATTGAGTGGTTTAATAAAATTGTACAATTATAAGTGTAGAAGCCTTAAATAGAAGTAACAATGAAAAGCAAATATAGTGTGTTTTCATTAATCAAAAGTCCTAAGGGGTGGAAGCCCGGCAAAATATACATAGAAATCACGCATGAAAGGTGATAGATACAAAAGTGATACATATATTAGGTGTTCCTCAAGTCTCCCAAAACCAACGAAAAATAAATATAATATATACCAAATACCTACAAAAGTAAGCAGTTGAAAGTAGTCCTAAAGGTAGTCGCCTAGCACCTCCTGGTTGTGGCTCATTGTAGGATCTACAACTTGTTACCAAACAGTAACAAATTCCAATGAGTAAAATCCAGAGGAGCCCATAATGTATTCATAATAAATCAACAATAATAGCCTAGGTTTATAGGGAAATGAATAAGAAAGGAAAACATCAACTGTATGGAACGAAGTTAAGAATATAAACAAAGATAAATAATGAATCTCAGAATAACAAAAAGGAATGGCCACTAAGTCCATCTCTTTCGCAAGGCCAACAGCAATAGTGTCAAGTTGGTAGCCACCAACCGGTCCTACTTACGGACCACACACTACACACAGGGTAGATCCTTGGACATTTCTGACTCGTAATGAGAGCTTTCACACCTCGCTTGGTAGTCTTCAGGTTATTTCTGACTCGTAATGAGTAGGGAAGTTTCGCTCAGTGGGGTAGGCTTTAACCGATTCCGACTCAACACCGAGGGGAACTCGATAGGCTTAGCCTACGACAACTATTCAAGGAATAGAATATACAGTACTGGAATTTAAAAAAAAATAGAACATAAATTCATGTATGTTTCCTAATGGTTTTACTTGCTTTAAGCAATGCAAGTTCACACTCCATAACGAACCACACACGTTTCGAAACTCGTGACAGACACCCACCTATAAACTCTCAAGTCCTTTGTGTCCTAACAATATAAATTTCAGCATGTTTTATTTGTATTAGAACGTGTTCAAAGTCAAACTTTCAATATACAAAATATGGGATTTTCGCAGTGGCATCATTGACCGCGTCTCGATCGAATCCACATTAGACAAGTCTCACCCCGACCAATTTTCTTGAATTTAATTTTTATTCCATTTTTTGAAACCAATTATATATACATACATTACACATGTATCACATATATTATAATATTATATTATAATATATTGATAAGTTTGACTTAAATGTGGGTGTGAATCATGATCCTACCCGGGTATGCATCGGGACTCAACACCGGCACATGTCACAAACCAACTGGGTGCACATTGCCGCCAAACATGCGAGTGAATCGCACACGACTTGTACGGCATGCCTCAAATCACGTGCGCGACGCACTTGCTGCACGACCCTAAAGAGTGCGCGGCGCACACACATTGCCGCCAAAATAGGCAGCAATGAGTTGCCTAAATGAGCAGCAACATGCTGCTTTGGTTGGCAGCTATGGCAGCTAAGTTGCTGAATATGCTGCCAACCATGGCACTTTTTAAAAAAAAATAAAGCTTTTTATTAAACAAAATTAAAATCATTTCATAACTCAAGAATGATTAGAATAATAAAAAATTCCCTTTAAAACCTCATGAAAATCTAAATTAATAAAGCTAGGGGTTGATGATGCATCTAGATCTTCTCTCGAAGGTAGAATACACCACTAATCTTGCTTTAAATTGATGGATTTGTCTCCTCCACTTGCTGATCTATCAATCTCTACTAAAAATTCTCAAGAAATCCCTCTAAATCTCCATAATCTGCTCACTTTTCTCTCCAAATTTTCTCACTCACTTGCAACATTCAACTGAGAACATGAGATCTCTCTCTCTTTTATACTATAGCCAAGTATCTCCTTGAGATTCACACCAACCACATCCCCAAGTTAAATCTAAGGGATCTCATTTTTTCCATACACACACCCACACGTGACACAAATAGCAACACCTAGTTTAACCAAATTGATTCAAAAATTCTACATTAAGTTTAGGGTCAATTAAATTAAATCAAACCATATATCTTAGGGTATTTTAAGTTTATCTCGTTAATTTTAATTTAATTAGCCACACTTACATAGCTTAGTATAAATTATTTCAACTTATTTGATTCAACTAAGTTATACAAGTCTCTATTAACTTCAACTATCCAAAGCATTATGCTATACGACGCCCTGGGGTATTGCTCTCATTCGCTGAAACTCACATAATTCCCTCGACATAAGTCTTGATCTATCACGCATACATATAGTTAATTATTTACATGAAACATGCATGCATCGCGCCATAATAATAAGTTACCTCGGCTTTCAAGCTCGATGTGTTGACCGAGCTTAACGTGTCAACTCGAATTACGTGTTGCTAATCAATAATTAAAGTGTAACCCTGATTTAATTAATTTGGGTCGTTACAATCTTCCGAACTAAATGGGATTTTGTTTAGAAAATTGATTTTTAAGGAAATAACTTAGTTCGTTATCGACATGACAAATTTTCTTACATTTAAGGCACCTTTAACTTGACCTGACAATTGACTAGGTTTTGTTTTGTGATTTTTCTTAACGGTTAAACCATTTGGCTCTAATTAGGTGAAACTATTTCGTACAAATGATTTTACAAATCTATAACTTGGCTCTACTTGGTGCAAGTCTATGCTTTCCTTTTTGCCTACTCTAGTAGTTGCGAAACCACTGACGAACCTACCTGAACTCATCGTGTGATATTTCATGTTATGAGGCTCTATCCTAACATATACATAGTGGAGAAACACACTCACTTAATAGGCTCTAAACCATTTTCAACACATCATAAAGGAGGCATTCCAACTCTCGGTATCATCCAATATCATAGGAGACACAATACTCGATCTCCTCTACAAAGCCTCCGATAACATCCCACCAATTTCAATTTGTAAGTTCAGTTGCAAGTATTCACACAACGACGCCAACCTTTTCTTGAACTGTTGAAACGCAGGTTCCCTAACATAACAACCAACAATTGTACTTATAGTATTTATTGGTCAAGATGCACTGTGTTGTATTGGGATGTAGGCATTTGCCAACTTTAACTAGAAAAAAAGAACTTTAACTATCCTAGTCATGCATATAGGTATGACATAATCATATATTTTAAATTTCTTAACTTGTGAAAGTTGGCCATCAAAACGTAAATCATACCTGCATTAGACTATATGGTCACCCCACGGGCTGGCTTTGGTACTGCATGAACGTAATCTTTAGTCTATCCCGAAGCAGATGTCGTCGATAATGTTTTATTTTGGGGGCATTTTCTCTGGATGCCCCCCTCCTGACCATACTTATAACAGATCAATGGTCCTATTAATATTTTTGATTCTGTCTGACTAGGTGTCGAGCTCCAACCATGACCCTGCTAGCATCTACCTTTACTTATCTAATCATATGCCTGCTAATCTGTGTCGACTAAGTTGATGGTCTGCTCGCTGAGCTAGGTGCTGGTGAAGCGGGTACCATAACATGAGCATTAAGCTCATTGTAGTCATCCTGCCCTATCCTCTGCCTCAACTACTCTCCTTATTACCTTCCTCTTCTTCCTACTACCAATTGATCGTGTACTCTGCTCAGCTGGCACCAACATGGGGGTCATGGCTCGAGACAGCAAGTACGTCTCACGTGCTAAACCTCTCTCGTATATTTATTGTAGAGTATGGGCCCCAATCAAGATAATAGATCCAGCGATCTCATATGTCAGTATGATCCCAATTTAGTGCACAAGGTCTCTCTCATTGCGTGCCAAGTATCCAATGAACTGTAGTTGGTACCGATATCGCTCCTTGAATTATATTATTGTCCTAGTGCCTTCCCTTAAACTCAAAAACTCCTATCTAAGCCTCGGTTGGAACTCTCTCAGAATATATTTATCATTGAATAGCTCTCAAAACTGTGTCTAAGTGCTCGGCTCCGTTTGTGTCACGATGTAAGTAGTCCACCATACTCCAACCTCTCCCTTAAGCATGAACCAAGACAACCTAGCCTGAATACTCTCATGAGTCCTCATAGCTTATGAAGCTTCTCGTGTGCTAACAACCCCTTTGCAGCCATATCCGGGTCTCCTCTACAAAATTAACTAAGCTAGAAATGTACAAATTCCTTCGTTAACTTAGCCTCGACTAACAAAGAAGTCTCGAAAATGAGCACCCGAACAAGCATCTGCATCGATGTCGCTACAAGGGTAGTCTCTATAATTGAGGCCAAAGGAGTGGTGTGTGCCATCACTACAATCACTGGTGTACCCTGGACAATTGAGGTAACAATCATCTTAAGGGTACTCGAGGTAAAAGTGGTTAAAAGTGTCGCGATGGCTGTAGACTGAGCGCGAATCATTGTCATCATCTGCTCCAACTGTCTATCATGTGCCATGAATCTACAGTTGTACTTTGATCTATATCGACAACGCGTATCGTGTCGCTCGTTTGACCCCTATCAGTTGCAATTGCGAACGTGTTATCGAATCGGCCTCCAATACGTATATAAACTATTACAACCAAAATATATACTTATAATCCTTGGTTCTACTTGCCTCACATTCAATTCCCTACTAAGTTTCTAAGTCAAGATCTTCGGGTTTCCACTTTAGAGTTCAATTACTAAAATTTATCTTGATTTCCTTGCCCTAAGTTCTCTCAAACCTATGGTCTAGTACCAACAGTGACGGGCCCGAATCTTGATACAAACCGCCACTGCAACTTTACCCAGACATGTCATCAAGACTGTTATATCACTGCACAGATTCCAATAACGACTCGAATTTTTATTACTTACACGTTTTCCAATGCTTAGTTAGTTATTTAACATTTTTAGAGAAGATTTTAGTCTTTTTAGTACTTGACTTAGCATATATCATTGAATTGAGTTATTTAATAAAATTACATAATTATTAGTGCGAAAGTCTTAAATAGAGTAACAATGAAAAGCAGATATAGTGTGTTTTCATTAATCAAAGGTCCTAAAGGATGGAAACCTGGCAAAATATACATAGTTATCATGCATCAAAGGTGATAGATACAAAGTGATACATATATATGATGTTCCTTAAGTCTCCTAGCGCTTCCTAGCGGGCTTGTTGCACAATCTGCAACTTGTTATCAAACAGTAACAAACTTTAGTGAGTAAAATCAAGAGAAGCCTATGATGTATTCATAATAAATCAACAATAATAACTTAAGTACATATGGGAAATGAATAAAAAAGGAAAACATCAACTATATGGAAAGAAATTAAGACTAGAAACAAAGATAAATAACGAATGTCATAATAACAAAAAAAAATGGCCACTAACTTCATTTCTTTCGCAAGGCCAAGGGTCAACAACAGTGTCCAGTTAGTGGCCACCAATTGGTCCTACTTACGGACCCCACACTACACACTAGGTAGATCTTTGGACGTTTTCGACTCGTCATGAGAGTTTTTGCACCTCACTTGGTAGTCTTAAGGTCATTTTCGACTCGTAATGAGTAGGGCAGTTCCACTCGGTGGGATAGGCTTTCACCGTTTCCTACTCACAACCGAGGGGAACTGGACAGGCTTGGCCCACGACATTCACTCATGCAATAGAATATGCACTACTGGAATCTAAGTCAAAAATAGAACATGAATTCACGCATGGTATCCTACTGGTTTTACTTAACTTGAGCAATTCGAGTTCACACTCCGTAACAAACCATACACACTTCGAAACTCATGACAGACACCCACTTATGAATTCTCAAGTCTTTGGTGTCCTAACAATACAAATTTTAGCGTGTTTTATCAGCGTTGGAACGTGTTCAAAGTCAAACATTTAATATAAAAAATATGGAATTTTCTCAATGGCATCAATGACCATGTCTCTATCGAACCACATTGGACGAGTCTCGCCCCAACCAATTTTCTTGAATTTTATTTTTATTCCATTTTTTCAAACCAATTATATATATGTATGTATATATAGATATATTATATATGTATCATATATATTTTACTTTTATATTATATATATTGATCAATTTGACTTAAATATGGGTGTGCATTGCGATCCTACAAGGCTATGCGTCGGGACTCAATACCAACACGTGTTGCAAACTAATTGGGTACACGTTGCTGCCAAACATGCGAGTGCATCGCACACTGCTTGCACAACACGCCTCAAATCATGTGTGCAACGCACCTTGAATTGCACGCGCATCGCGACCCCGAAGTGCGTGCGCGGTACACACGCAGCAACGAGCTGCCTAAATGGGCACCAACATTGATGCCCATAAATGGCAGCAACATATGCAGCCAACCTTGGCACTTTTTTTTTCAAAAAATCAAACTTTTTATTAAACAAAATTAAAATCATTCCATAACTAAAGAATATTAGAATAATGAAAAATCCCCCTTTAAAATCCCATAAGATCTAAAATAATGAAGTTAGGAGTTGATAACTCATCTAGATCTTCTCTTGAAGGTAAAATACTTCACTAATCTCGCTTTAAATTAATGGATTTGTCTCATCTACGTGCTGATCTATTAATTTTACTAAAAATTCTCAAGAAATCCCTCCAAATCTCTATAATCACTTCACTTTTCTCTCCAAACTTTTTCACTCACTTACAACACTCAACTAAGAACATGAGGTCTCTCTCTCATTTATACTAAAGCCATGTATCTCATTGAGATTTACATTAACCACATCCCCAAATTAAATCTAAGGGATCTCATTCTCTCCATACACACACTCAAATGTGACACAAATAGCAACACCTACTTTAACCAAACATATTCAAAAATTTTAAATTAAGTTTAGGGTCAGTTAAATTAAATCAAACCATATATCTTAGAGCATTTTGATTTTATCTCGTTAATTTTAATTTAATTAGCCACACTTATGTAGCTTAGTATAAATTATTTTCAACTTATTTAATTCAACTAAGCTATACAAGTCTCTATTAACTTCAACTATCTGAAACACTGTGCTATACTGTGCCCCGAGGTAACGCTCTCACTCTCATGCAATTCCATTGACATAAGTCTCAAACTATCACGCATACATATATTTAATTATTTACATGAAATATGCATGCACCGCGCCATAATAACAAGTTACATCTGCTTTCGAGCTCGAGGTGTCGACCGAGCTTAACCTGTCAGCTTGAGTCACATGTTGTTAATCCCTAATTGGAATGTAACCCTGATTTAATTAATTTGGACCATGACAAGCGTATCTTTTGATGGGTCTATGTCAACCATTTGGTCATGATTTTCCTTGCAAACTACAAGGAAAAGATTTTCAGAGTTTTAAATAGGCATGGTTCAAAAGGTTTGTTGGTTAGAATATAACATGAAAAAAATGTGGCATATTTCTTTTATTGCTATCTTTTTAAGCAATCAAGGGGTGGTAGATTTGGAAATGAAACCTTCACAAAATAGGCTTTAACAATTAGAAGAAAGCAAGTGAGAATTTTGAGTAAAATATTGGTGGAGTTAATAGTAGTTATCATAATGCAAGACAACATTTTGAAGATTTTAACAATCAAAGGCAAAGTGTTTCACAAGAGTTTTATTCACGTAGCAAAATTACTAAAACTTCTTACAAAACCTGATTGACTATTATTTTAGATGTTATAAGATTTATTCTTATGCAGGGCCTAGCTTTCGTGGACAATATAAATCTACTAGCTCTAAAAATAAAGGAAGTTTCTTAGAGATATTAAATTGATATGGAGATAAAGTGAAGAGTGTTGGAAATGTGATTAATGAAAATGCTCCGGGGAATAATTGTTGGATTTTTTAGGTTCATACGCAGTTAAAAATTCAAAATAATTTTGAAAACCCCCAACAAGATTGAAAATAAGCTCCATTAAACTAGATCTAAAAGTAAACCATACCTAAATCCGTGATTTTCTTCTATAATTGTTCGATCTCTAAGACGTTCAAGCACGCGTCCTCCATTGAAAATCCACAAACGAATGGTTACCACGATTTGGAGTGGTAGCCCTAAGAGAGATTGAAAAAGTTTTTCTTTCTCTCATAAAATCTAGAGAACTCGAAATTTGTGAAAATGAAAAATCTTATTTCGTTTTAGGATTTCACCCTTTATTTACATATGTGGATAAGCCCTCACTTAAAATCATATTTGCAATACAACTATTATATTTAGGCAGATTAAGCAAATTATACATACGCCCCTATTAATATAAATATCATATAAAATTCATTACTCTATACCAGTTGAAATTGCGCAAAGTCATTCTTTGTGTGCGACCCAATAGGTTCATGTGACATTTGCAATGAACCAAAGCCATTTTGGTACAAAGTTATAAGCAGTCTCTAGCAAGGCATTATGACTACTCAGGTAGCATAAATATCAAAATCGATACAACATAATGAATAACATATATCATATCTTTTTATCGTGCGATATCCTTTGACTAAATATAAGGTATGAAAAGTCACCTTAATGTTCAATCGTACTAGTCTCGATCTTTAGTTAAACTGAAAACATCCAAGTGACATTGATCATATCAATTCACGTGGACTTGGCCATTATCAGTCTATCATATCGAAGGATTCACGATATCTCTCTCTATACGAGAGTGACAAATTATATCTTAATTAAACACTTTCACATATTATTCACATGATAGCAAATCAAAATCTTTAAAATCATCCGGTTAAAGACAGTGTTTGATTGTGTCAAATTATCATGCTCCTAATATTGAAGTTTATGGTAATCTCAAGTCAAAGGACTAAATGATATACCTATCATGAGTAACATCTATGAGTTAATCCATGTGGTGTTCTCATAGCGGGTTAGTCCACTACCTTGTTTCCTGATAAGTACTCATGACCTCGATTCGTATCCTTATACGCGTGATCATGACATGACCATCAATTAAGATTCACACTAGTCTTAATTCATTATAGTTCCCTGTATAAAGATCAACTATAGACATTTAGGATATTTCAACAAATACCCATAGATCTTACTATAAGGTAAATATGCAATAAATTATAATAAAACAACAAATGAAAGCCTTAATTTTATTACCTAAAATTATAGGATAAAAAATGTTTATAGATTGACATGGGGCACATGCCCCAACAATAATCAAATGAAGTGTCTGCATATTCAAAAAGAGATAGTTAAAGCTTGTGTTGAGGAGACCACATAGGTTATTTTATATAAAATTGGAGATAAAGATTTGTGATGACCACTTCTCAAAATAGGGCATCGCCCTGCCCAATCCTGTCATTAAACTTTAATCTCACCAAGTAAGACTTAACAAGGAATTAGTCATCCTTTCCAAAAAATTTCTACTTACAATTTAACAATACAAATAAGTTTTTTCTTATCTTATATTAATAATAAATCAGAGTTAATTAAAATTTATACAACTTAAAATTCATTCAGCGTAAGTCTTAACATTTTAGTGGAAGCTTTTAACATGATACCTAAGAATTGTGGAAAATCAATAAATAAAAATCACATGCATATATATCAACAAATGGCAATAATATATCAACATGTATTTAATCAGGGTACTAACTCTCAACCATTAATATATACAATCCCAAAAGTATATGAGTATCATACAAAAGTCATACAATAAACCATCAAACCTATAAAATGCGGTGTAGCAATGCTCCACTGGCTCAGAGGTAGCCGCCGATCTTCTATTTGCCTGGTCTGCTACTCGATGGATTTGCACTCGCCATTATAAAAAGGACGGTGAGTAAAGGAAAGTAAAAAGTAACACAGAGAGACATTTGTTCACATTCTCAAATATACAAAAAGTATCTAAAAGCATAACAATTAGCAACTATCCTGAAAGGAAATCATGCAATAAGAAACTCTAGCTAAACAAAATGAAACTAACATTCGGCTAAGTAGTAATTATCTAGGCCTAGTTGGCCGAGAGTCCTATCACTAATATGTGCCGGCCCTGCTGCCTAGGTGTGACGTGTCTACATGTACTCCTTGCCCCCAACTACACGTGTTCGGCAGCTGCCTATCCACCTCTTGTCTCAAAATTTGTGTTCACGTGTGTTTTATCAAATTAGTTAGTGGATTATATGTATTTACTTAACTTATTCTCTTTGAGTATTTAAATGTTTCTTATGTTCAGTAATTTGCAGTTTATTCTAATGCCTAACCATACTTATAGGTTGTATCTTAGAAGTTAACATAAATCAGAGAAAGCTTTAATTGATACAATTAGAATACGTAACTAGCATGGTAAACATTATTTATAAAAGAAAATCCAAATATGGGAAATCCAGAAAAGTACTTTGTATATAAGCGATAGTAGTGTAAACAAGGTATAATATATATGTAACGTGTCATCTCAAGTTCTCCAATACCCAAAATAATACAAAATATCAAAAAAACATGTACCAGTGGGTCATCAATAGCAGGCAATCATATGTAGTCTCCTAGGATCCCCTTACCCTACTTGTACTAGGATTTGCACTCAGTCATCATAAAAATACTGATGATGAGTCCAGTAAGTAAAATCCGAAGGAATCCCTCTGAGCATTCGCGCAAATAAAGTAAGGAGATGCAAGAAGTACTGTCAAGTAAACATGCAGAATATAAAAACAAACAACTTTAAATGGCTCATCGCATGAATAGATAACAACTAAGCTAACAAATGTATGTGCTCGCTCCAAATGGACTAGACTGTACTTTGGGTCACCAAGTTCCCACCAGTGGTCGCACCCAACTGGTCCAACACTTGGTCCTTCATGGATTTGGCTAAATCAGCTGAGTCACCGACACGTGCACCAAGGGCAAGCTCAGGTTTCCATTCATTGAGGGTCGAGTCACACGTGCTACAATTCGGTGCATCATTAACACACAACAAGGAAATCCGGGGGAGTAACCTCAACCTACGTCCAAGTAACAAAATGGAATAGTAAAATAACAAGGAAATGATAGGAATGGAATTTAAAACATAATCAAATACTTAGAGTTTTTCAATTGGATTTTATAAACCTAAAATCGCTCTCCGACCTCCCTAAACTCTCGTATTCGACCTGATAAGCTCCTTGACATCGAGCTACGGTACATTAAGTCCCTGAAGTCCAATTTTATAAGTTTAGGTTGTTTGTAAGTGTTTAGACATGTATTAAGTTGAAAATCATCAAAACAGCCCTTAAATTCATATTTTATCTGACATTAGCGAGCTAATAGGTCTACCTAGCGCGCTAGGTTAAGTTAGCGTGCTAGAGGATCTGTTTAGCGTGCTATTGTTCTTCATTTTAAAAAATAGTTGGAAACCCAGAACGATTACCATGCTAATTGCCCTTTGTGACAGAATTCTCAAATCGAGAATTTTGTCATTCCCCTCTCAATTAGCTACTCTAACCTAGTTTACACCCTCTCCATACATTATTAACTCCAAAGCAACAACTAGAACATTCCAAAACATCAAATTAACCCAGATTATCTAACTTTCATGCATTCACCAAACTTTTCAATTTCATCAAGAATTTCAATTCTAGTTAAACTAGTTGTAAATTCTCTATAAAAATGATCTAATAACATGTAATTCATCAAGTTTTTCACAAAAAAGATTAGAGGTTTAATCATCAAACTCGAATTTCATTAAATCATACCAAGAATGGGCTCATTGAAAAGTTTAGAAGATGAAGATGATGATTACCGAGGTTTGATATCTTGAATTGGTCTTTAATGTGTCGAACTCCAGTATGAATTCCTTCTTCTTCCTTGGTTTTCACTGAGTTGCATGAATGGTTTGAGTGGTTTGATCAACACTCCACTAACTTTATATATATATATATATATTTGTTTGATTAAGATTAAGTGTGCATACGTATCTCGAGGAATATCGTGTGGCTCATAAACATGCCTTCTCATACCACCTAATGACTCCAATGATAACTATAGTAGCACACTCCCTTCCTCATTCCTCCCATCATGATCATCTAAATGCCCATCGTATGGTCCTATTTATATAGTACAAACTATAGCCTTTTCTTTATTTAATTAACTCACATTATATTTAGCCTTATCAAATTATATGGTTAGTGTTTTATTTATCAACTTTAACTAACTCATGGTCCCACTAACCTTTGGCTACCCAATATTCGGTGCCCCGCGTCTCGACAAGCATTTCGAGGCGTGTCATAGCCTATTGTTTAAATTTAATTTACTTAGCCT
The DNA here is from genome assembly GCA_039657365.1 of Stephania yunnanensis. Lineage (NCBI taxonomy): Eukaryota > Viridiplantae > Streptophyta > Magnoliopsida > Ranunculales > Menispermaceae > Stephania > Stephania yunnanensis. The sequence goes on along the minus strand of CM077586.1, from coordinate 42,477,914 downwards.
ATGGTTACATTACTCATTTCCATTGAATTATTTAGTCATATATACGTGAGTTTGTCATGTTTCTCTAGTGTACCTGTACTTTGCCTCTCGATATCCGCGTTAACATGCACTTCGAGGCGACTACCCGTCACACAACCTTACACGATATCGATATTCAACGTACACACATGCGATTAATTTACAAGTAAATTCATAAAGTGCATCGCAATTTAAACAACATAACACACAATTTACTAATGTACCTAGGTCGACGTATGTCCTAGCCTACCCACGACGTCCACATGGATCCAAGCTGGCATACATGTTTGAAATTATGAAATAAATAACAGCATTAAATTCATAAAGTGCATCGCAATTTAAACAACATAACACACAATTTACATGTAAATTCATAAAGTGCATGCTATTTCACTTGACTAATTATATCAGCAATCAATAATGACATAGCACATGACTTAGAGTCAATGAAACTATTTAACCAACAATAAATATCATGATAGCAAACTCATAAAATGAGAAGAAATAAGTCATGGTACATAGAGTACAATAGGAAAATTAGTCCAAATGACTAGAAATGAACAAATAAATAGGAATGAAATGTAAATAAATATCTCAATCAGTTTACTTATTATCCACATAAATTTTCTCGCTATTCCGGCCTCCCGATACCTCAAAACTCATACCCGAACACCCGAGACTCTTCTCTAGGTTCCTAATATCATTTAACATATTTTTTTAGTGTGATCGAACTTTTACTTAGAGTATTGGAATTGTTTATAGTGTTTAAGTAAATTCTAGAAATTCCATAATTTTATGCTATCATAGCACCAAGCGCTCGGGGTAACTTGATTAGCACGCTAGTGACCTCATTAGCGCGCTACCAAGTTTCTTTAGCGTGCTATATGAGTTACCGTGCTAGCTGACCTACCTAACGCGCTATGTCCAGGAAAACCTAAAATGTTACACTTAGAATTATGAGTTCTCTCTACACAGAGGATTTACCAACACCTTGGAAACTCTCACATACACCTCCAGAGCCCCAAGACTTCAGTAACAATATAAAAATAACCACATATAATCCAATTCATGAATTCATCAAATTAAGCTAAATTACTAGTGTAACTGAATTACCTAGTAGATAAACTCCTAGGTTGATCATCACTTCACATAACCCTCTGGTTTCTCTCTTAGTTGTTGATCTTCTTCTTCTTCAACAAGTTTTCTAAGTTTCCAAGCTGTGTATTAAGATAAGGTTTATGGTTAGCCATTGATCTTCATACATTTACGTATCCTGAGACTAATCTAATGGCATATACATTGACACATTTCCCACTAACTTTCCATTATCTCAATCTAGCAAATACCAATTTGTAACTCAATTGGTTTCTAGATGTGTCAACATCTATCTCGAGGAATATCAAATGGCTATTGTTTTAAATTGCTAACTCGGGTTACATCTAATATAAAATCAACTATAGCAATATTAAAACCAATATTTAAGCTACACTAAACTTATAATGAACTTATCACATCACTCTCTACCCCGCTTCCATGTCGGCATGCATCTTAAGGCGCGTCCCCACTCACGTCTCGACACCTATACACAAGTAGGAGTGATTTAGTAGCCGACATATATAATACACTAGGCATACACCACAACAAATATAACATATACCTCGGCCACATTGCCTCGATCATGGCACGTATCTCAATGCGAGTCCCACATCACGGTTCACTGATCCGTATTAAGGAATTAAACTAGAATTTAGGAATTCAAGCCATGACAATTCTTCCCAACTAATGAAAATTTCATCCTCGAGATTAAACTTAAGTTAAGATTATACCTAACTCGAAAAAGGTATGAAAATCTATCTCGTATATTGTCTTCATGCTCCCAAGTGAGTTTCAAGTCACCATGAAATTGTCACTTGACTAATGCCTTGGAGATAGATTTTCCTCTTAACTACTGTGCCCTTTGATCTAGGATCTGTACTGGCCGCTCCTCGTAAGATATATCCTCGTTTAGATCAATCTAGCTCAATTCAGCTGTCGGTTTCACACCTATCTTCAACTTAGCTAGTCGAAGCATAGAAATATGGAAAACTGGATGTATCCCCCACATCTGTCGAGGTAACTCAAGCACATACACAACTTTCTCAACCCATATTTTAATTTTGACAGGCCCGATGAATCTTGGTGCTAACTTACCTTTCAAACTAAATCCATGAATACCTTCTAAGGAGACACATGTAGATACATAAAGACTCATTCGTCATATGTAAGATCACTGTGATACGTGTCTACATACTTCTTCTGCCTCTTTTGGGCTGTTTTAAGCCTCTGGTGAATCTGTCGTACCTTCTCCTTATGATCAGCAACAATTTCAGGCCCCGCTAACTCTCAATCATTTGGCTCGGCCCAACACGATGGCGAGCGACAAGGTCTGCCATATAAAGCTTCAAATGGTTTAATCTCAATGCTAGCCTGATAACTATTGTTGTATGCAAACTCACACAATGGTAGGTACTCCTCCCATGATCCACCAAACTTAAGTACATAAGCCGTTGCATATCCTCGAGAGTGTGAATCAACCTCTCAGTTTGCCCATCAGTTAGAAGGTGAAAAGTTGTGTTAAATTATAGGTGCGTACCATACTACTCCTGTATACTCCGCCACATCTTGGATGTATACATAACATCTCTATTTGACGTAATAGTCAATGGTACCCTATGCAGTCCGATAATCTCCTTTTCAAATAATATGCTCAACGGTCAAATATGTAGTGAGCTGCAAATGGGAAGAACTAGGCAGATTTCGTCAATATGTCTATAATCACCAAGATAGAATCGTATCGAAGGGTTTTCCTCGGCAATCTTTTGACAAAGTTTATGGCTATGTCTTCCCACTTCCATCGTGGAATGGGAAATGGTTCTAATAATCTTCCAGGTCTGCAATACTCAACCTTCACCTGCTGACAAATCCCACGGTTCTTAATGAACTCTAATATGTCTACTTTCATTCTAGGCTACCAAAAATTTCTCCTCATGTCATGGTACATCTTATTCTTACCTGGATGAATAGTGAATCGAAAACGATGTGAATCTGAAGAATCTTATCTCTCAATTCTACTACTGTCGGTATCCACAATCTTACTCTAAATCTCAAACACTGAAATGTCGTCTCTGTCCAGTCAATACAATCAGTACTCTGGGCTAACTCACTAAACCTTAGGTATAAAAAATTGACTCTTTGACCCTTTAACACTCTCTGTATAAATGTTGTTTGAAGCATCATCTATGCACAAATCATCACCTGATATCAGTAGGAATATCTGAATGACTCACCATCACCGCTGCCTCAAGTAATCCATACTTATATGTCATATGACATCTAAAAAGTTGGAGTCTCCAATCGGTATCCTACTCAGCGCATCAGCAACTACGTTAATTTTTCTTGAGTGATACTCCAAAGAAATGTCATAGTCCTTCAAAAACTCCAACCATCTACGTTGTCTCATGTCGACTCTTCCTGTGTGAAAAGGTATTTCAGACTCTTTTGATTAGTGTATAGTGTGAATTTGTTTCCATACAGATGATGTTTTTATATCTTCAAAACAAACACCACTGCTGCCAACTCTAAGTCATGAGTGGGATAATTCTTCTCATCTATCTTCAGTTGTCTAGATACAAAAGCCATCATGCCTCTATCTTGCATCAATACATAACCTAAACTTGTATGAGAAGCATCCATATACACCAAGAATCTTTGTCTAGCCTTAGCTAATATTAGCACTGGCACGGTAGTCAACAACCTCTTCAGCAGAGAAAATGCCTCCTCATATTTCTTAGACCAATCAAATATGATGTCTTTCTAGGTCAACCTTGTAATTGGTGAAACGATCTTTGAGAAATCATTCACAAACCTATAATAATATCCTGCTAATCCCAAAAAATCTTGATCTTCGTGACTAACGCTAGTGCTTACCAATTCATAATAGCTCGAATCTTGGTGATCTACAGCAATACATACTGCTCCAACAACATATCCCAAAAACTTGACCCTCGACAGATAAAATTCACACTTGCTGAACTTGGCATGAAGTATGTATTCCTTTAAGTTCTGCAACGCCTCCTTGAGATGATGTTCATGATCCTCTCGAGTCCTTGGGTATATCAATATATCATCGATGAAAACTATCACAAAGTAGTCAAGAAACGGTCTCATTACTGAATGCATTAAATCAATAAACATGGCAGTTGGTCAAATCGAACGGCATGACTATTAATTGATAGTTTCCATATCTCATGCTGAACACAGTCTTAGACATATCCTCATCCCCGATATTAAGTTGATGATACCCTAATCTCATATCTATCTTGAAGAAAACTTATGCTCCTCTCAACTGATCAAACAAATCTTCAATCTATGGTAATGGATACTTGTTTTTAACTGTGACCTTGTTCAACTATCTATAATTGATACGCAGTCTCAAACTACCATCCTTCTTCTTCACAAACAGGGTTGGTGCTCCCCTTGGCGACATAGTAGGTGTGATGAATCCCTTATATCCCAAATCTTATAACTGACTCCTCTCCTCTAACTCTCTTAGAGCCATGCGGTATGATGTTATGGAAATAGATCTAGTGTCTGGTACCAACTCAATGATGAAGTCTATCTCTCTAAGTAGTAGTAAACCAGGTAAGTCCTCCAAAAACACGTTTGAAAACTCACACATAACTAGAATCTCTTCAAGTCTAGTTCCCTAACTCTCTACTATTATGTATAATGATACTAGAGTCTTCATCTCTCCACTAGTCGCAAGGCAACCACTAGTGCCCTCGGCTCTCGAAGTACTACTATTATATGTGAATATCGAACACCTGGATCTTAAATATCACTGTCTTACTGAAATAGTCGATATGAGCATGACACAATGCTAGCTAATCTATCCCTAACAACCCATCGAAGTCTAAGAACTTAAAAACCCTTAAGTCTGCAGGTAACTCTACCCCGCCTATCTCTACTAAATATCACTCAACAAGATAATTAGGGTAAACCCTATCCTCGGCTGTAGTATTCAAAATTAAATATACGCTAACCCTAACCAGTGTCAACCCTAAGATGTCTATCATGGGATCAGAAATGAAAGATATTGTAGAACCCGAATCAAGAAAAACATATAAATCTCTACCACGAATAGAAATTGTACCCTTAATGAGTCATCATATGGCGTCAGCATCAAACTATGCTACTATGTGTACACCTTCTCAACTCTACGGTGAAACCACAGCTACTGGCTATGGACAATCTCTAATTAGATGCCCAACTTGACCACATTTGAAGCAAGTAATCAGCTTACCCTGACTCTATATATGATCCTGGGCTTATGCATGTCTCTGCCCTATCAAGAACCATTTTGACCTGTACCTCTACCTCTACCTCTGCCTCGACCTCTACCACCCTTTTGCTACTGACGTGGTGCTGGTGGTATTGGATAAAGCTGGCAATGCAGGTCTTTCTGGTGGTGACAAGGGACGTTTACCAACTATACTCTGCAATGGCATAGAAGATGATACATATAGCACAACTGAGTTAGCTGTCCCAGATCCTTGAGAACCTCGGTCCCATCTCCTCGGTCCCTTGCCCTTTTTTCTCCTCCTCGCAAACTCTACAGCCTAATCTGTTGACAATGTTGGTCCCAACGGTGTCCCCTCGGCAACTCTGCCTAAGTAGAATGTCTCATAAGAAATTGCATGCTTATAAATCTCACCCAAAGTCTTTGCACCTGAATTGACCACATAAAACCATATATGTGGCCTCTGTTCATCTCAAAATGGTATACATCCTTTGAATAATCTCTCACTAGATCCCTAACAAACTATCTTAGATAGCTATATCTGCTTCTATAGCTCATCATCATTCATCAGCTCCCTGTCTCAAATTTATAAACTCATTCCTCAACCTTTTCATTATTGCAGGTAGGAAGTACTGCTGATAAAACTTCTTCTTGAATGCATCTCAAGACTCGAAGTTTCCATCTTAAGCTATCGTCGCACTCCACCACGCATTGGCATTTCTATGCAAATTGTACGATGAAATATTAGCTCGAAGTCTATCATCAATCCTCAAAACTCTATTCCACTTCTCCCGAGACAACACCCACTTATCTATCTTCTCAAAAACGCGATGACCATCCACCACACATTGGCATTCTCTATGCAAATTGTACGATGAAATATTAGCTCGAAGTCTATCATCAATCCTCAAAACTCTATTCCGCTTCTCCCGAGACAACACCCACTTATCTATCTTCTCAAAAACGCGATGACCATCAAAGTAAATTCGCTTCAATCTGATGAAGTTCTTCACCAATTGAACCTCTGTTGTCGGGCTAAAAGATATAGGTGTGAAAGAGGGTATATAAACTATCTCTATAGCTGGTGTTGTCACTACCGGTATAGTCTATACTACTAGAACAGCAGTAGTAGTAGTAGTAGTAGTAGTAGTAGTAGTAGTAGTAGTAGTAGTAGTAGTAGTAGTAGTAGTAGTAGTAGTAGTAGTAGTAGTAGTAGTAGTAGTAGTAGTAGTAGTAGTAGTAGTAGTAGTAGTAGTAGTAGTAGTAGTAGTAGTAGTAGTAGTAGCAGCAGCAGCAGCAGCAGCAGAGCAGCAGTAGTAGTAGTAGTAGTAGTAGTAGTAGTAGTAGTAGTAGTAGTAGTAGTAGTAGTAGTAGTAGTAGTAGTAGTAGTAGTAGTAGTAGTAGTAGTAGTAGTAGTAGTAGTACGGGCCAGTGTCTGTGTTGGTGGATCAAAGTGTAATGTCATCATGGTAATGAAATCGTTAACATCCTAGTAACTACTCTATCGTGAAAATCATCAGTATATGGAATAGGGGGCTAGCTGCTACTAGCACTTGTAGTACGGGCCAGTGTCTGTGTTGGTGGATCAAAGTGTAATGTCATCATGGTAATGAAATCAGTTAACTGTTGTCCCTAAGTAACTACTCTGTCAGATAGCCTCTGAAAATCATCAGTATATGGAATAGGGGGCTAGCTGCTACTAGCACTTGTATCCTCGCTATCACGTGAATCAATCATCGATGTCTGCAAGTTGATAGTGATTGTGAATAAGCTACTATGTAAATAATGCATATATACACATGTAGAAAATACCGTGTACATAAAAGATATCCCCACCTCACTTTCACCCACTTTCCAACTAATGGTTTCTAAACAAGGATCATCTGGTTTCCACAACTAAAATTTATATTTTATTGAAGTTTTTATTTGTTACTCATTATAAAACTTGGTCTCTAATACCAATTGTAACTTTAGTATCACATTGTAGAATAATTACATTCCACTACCTAAGCTTTATAAACTTAGGCTCTGATACCACCTATGACGACCCCTACTTAAAATTAGGTCACTACCCTACCCAATCCCATCATTAAGCCCAAATCTCACAACATAGGACTTAATAAAGAATTAGTCAGCCTTTCCAAGATTTTTCTACTTACAAATTAACTATACAAATAAGTGTTTTCTTATCTTATATAAATTAATAAATCATAGTTAATTAAGATTTATACAACTTAAAGTTCATTTAGCGGAAGTCTTAACAATTTAGCGAAAGCTTTTAGCATGACACCTAAGAATTATGGAAAACTAGGAAATAAAGATCACATGCACATATATACAATAAACAGTAATAACATATCAACATGTATCTGGTCAGGGTATTAACTCTCAACCCTTAGTATATACAATCCCAAAAGTATATGAGTAACATATAAAAGTCATATAATAAACCAGTAAACCTACAAAATCCGATGTAGCAGTGCTCCACTAGATCAAAGGTAATCACCGATCTTCTGTTTGCTTGGTCTGATACTCGTTGGATGTGCACCCACCATTATAAAAAAGATGTTGAGTATAAGAAAGTAGATAGTAACACTGAGAGACATTTGTTTACATTCATAAATATACAACAAGTATCTAAAAGCATAGCAATTAGCAACTATACTGAAAGGAAATCATGCAATCAGATACTCCAGTTAAATAAAATAAAACTAACACTTGGCTAAGTAGTCATGATTTAGGTTCGGTCAGCCAGGAGTCCTATCACCAATGTATTTTCCAATATATAAGGATGGAACTGAGCTCTACATCTTTGTGAAAGTCTGAGTTGTGCCCTACGCCTTTATAATCATCCGAAGTGTCAGTCACCTACGATGTATACTTGCCGACAACCTCGGGTCCCATATCCCGTGATGTCACCCATGTTACACTTTCCAACAACCCCGGGTCTCATACCCATGATGTCGCCTAAGTTAGTAGAGAGATCCCGATTACCTCGAAAGTCTAGTGATCCTCGTGTGTCGTAATACCTCTATCATATCATGGTCATAGATACAAGAACTACTTTCATATTTCAAGAGATAACATGGTTTAAGAATCCAAAAAAGCAATTTCATATCTAATGCACAATGGAAATGGAATATACAATACTATGTAACATCTACCTAATAGAATGTTATTTTATTTGACTAAGTATATCAACAATCAATAATGACGTAGCACATGACTTATAGTCAATGAAACTATTTAACCAACAATAAATACCATGATAGCAAACTCATAAAATGAGAGGAAATAAGTCATGGTACATAGAGTACAATAGGAGAATTAGTCTAAATGACTATAAATGAATAAATAAACAGGAATGAAATGTAAATAAATATCTCAATCAGTTTACTTACAATCCATGCAAATTTTCTAGTTATTCCAGCCTTCTCGACACCTCACAACTCGTATCCAAACCCCCGAGATTTTTCCCTAAGCTCCTGATATCATTTAACATGTTTTTTAGTGTGTTTAGACCTTTACTTAACGTATTAGACTTATTTATAGTGTTTCCTTAAATTTAAAAAATCATAGATTGTATACTATCATAGCACCTAGCTTGCTAGGTGAGTTAATTAGCGCGCTAGTTACCTCATTAGCACGCTACCAAGTTTCTCTAGCGCTCTTGCGCTGACCTACCTAGCGCGCTATGTGCAGAAAAACCCAGAATTATGCACTTAGAATTCTGAGTTCTTTCCACATATAGGCTTCACCAACACCTTCAAAACTCTCATACACACCTCTAGAGCCTCAAGACATCAACAACATAAAAATAACCACATATCATCTAATTCATGAGTTCTTCAGATTAATCTAAATTATTAGTGTAAGTGAATTACTTAGTTTATAAACTCCAAGCTCGATCAACACTTCACCTAACCCACTGATTTCTCTCTTAGTTGGTGATCTTCTTTTTCTCTGACAAGATTTCTCTTCTCCAGCAAGTTTTCTAAGTTTCTAAGCTATAGAAATGAAATGTCTGGTTTGCATGTGTTGATCAATCAATCTATGTATTAACGTAAGGTTGATTGTTAGTCATTAATCTTCATACGCATACTTATCCCGAAACTAATATAGTAGCCTACACATTGACACATTTCTCACTAACTTTCCATTATCTCAATCTAGTTAACACCAATCTGTAACTCAATTGATTTCTAGATGTGTCAACGCCTATCTCGAGGAATATCAAATGGTTATTATTTTAAATTGCTAACTTAGGTTACACCTAATATAAAATCAATTATAGCAACATTAAAACCATTATTTAAGCTACACTAAACTTATAGTGAACTTACCACATCACTCTCTACTCCGATTCCACATTGGCACTTATTTCGATGTGCGTTTCCACTCACATTTCGACACTTATACATAAGTAGGAGTGACTTAGTAGTCTACACACATATAATACACTAGGCATACACCACAAAAAATATGACATATACCTCAGCCACATTGCCTCTGTCATAGCACGTATCTCGATGCGAGTCCCAAGTCACGGGTCACTGAACCTGATTAAGGAATTAAACTAGGATTTAGGAATTCAAGCCGTGACATAATTTCTCCTTCCTATCTATGACTCTCGTGATAATTATATGAAGGAACAAATGGCAATGGTAGTAAAGTTTGTGAACAAAGAAGGTCCGGTTAATGAAAGATTTCTTGCTATAGAAAATGTTAGTGATGCTTCGGCTTCTTCACTCAAAGCATGTCTAGATAATTTTTTTGCTCATCATAGTTTATTCATCTCTAGATTAAGAGAGCAAAGATATGATGGCACTTCAAATATGAAAGGACAATTTAATGGGTTAAAGATACTTGTTTCAAATAAAATCCATTTGCTTTTTTTGTCCATTGTTTCACTCATCAATTGTAATTGGTAGTTATTTCTATTGCAAAGAACATTCACATTGTAAGTGATTTCTTTTAACATCTTGCTTTAATTGATCTCAATTAGTTGGTTGATTAGAATTAGGACCTTAAGCTCGGACCCACGTCGGACGCCGCGAAAAAGTCTAGGGCACTCCCTAACGAGGTGAATTATGGTTATTTTGTGTGACAAATGTTAATTTATTGTATTATTAGTCAATATTAGCTTTGCACTAGTGTTAAATTTTAATTGATATTGTTGTATGTACGTTGTGACGAGAACGTAGGATGATGCGGGGTGCGCATAATGCAAGTGTATGGGTAGTCGGGCTTTAAAGGTCACATCGCCCATCACATTATCCATCACATTACTTCACGTCACATCACCATCATATCACTTTCTCTCTCATCTATAAATAAATAAATAAAAACTTTCTCTCTCTCTCTCTCTCTCTCACACACACACACACACACACACACACACACACACACACACACATCTATCCCTCCCATTTTCTTCTTCTTCTTCTCCAACCATTCATCACCACCTCATTTGATCCCTCTCTCAACTCGGTTTACCATCTCTCTCGCGATGTTTCTCCTTTCGCCAGCTCTCGTGGTGATATTCCTAGACCAATATGAGTAGTTATTAATGTTGTTAAAACTTATTTTTGAGAGAAATTGAAGTTTTAATGGTGGTGTATTGTTGGTTATTGATGTTTATTGTTGTTGATGTTGAAAAAGAAATAAAAATAAATAAAACAAAAAAATCAATTTCACATCTCAAATCGTCTCTTCTCTAAAGACTAAAATCGTCTCTAGAGAGAGACGATTCGAGGAAGTTGGGTCGAGCCAACTAGGCCCGGCTCGGTTAGGGCGAGTCGACTCGGGATCGACCCAGTTGGGTTGGGCCAACCAGGGTCCGACCCAATTGGGTCGGACTAGACTCAACTCGGGCCCAACCCCTATTAAATAATAATTTATGTTTTTTAAATAATTAAAAGTTAAATAAAATACAATCTAAAATAAAACAAAATAAATAAAAATAGGAAAATTAAGTAGAAGATTATAAGAAAAATCTAAAAAAATCAGGGAAATACAAAAAAAATGAGAAAAATATAAAAAAAAAGTTTTTGAGACATTTCCGGGCATTTAGCACCCTGATGTTACTTGAAACTAAATTTTGAAATAAAATTCTAAATTTTGGGTTTTCATTTTAAAATTATTAAATGTGACCCTAAAACATTTTAAAATGATAAAAATTGGACACCAGGGAATTAAGAGACTAGTCGAGTGTCAGATGCGCAGTTCGAGGCGCAAGAGCGGGTCTTTTCGGAGCGATTTCGCGAGCGTAGAGGTAGGTAAACCCACGAGAAAGTCAACTAGAATTTACTTATTTCTCTCGAAACTTACTTATTTCTCTTTTGCTTTTCGCCAATTCGGCTTGCATATTTACTCTATTCCCGCGTGTGTGTCTATGTATGGTCGAAGGGATGGTATGACCCATTTTCGGTACTCTTGTAGATGATGATCCGATTGTTGCTATGCTATTGGTCATACCTTACACTACGCACGACTTTTCTCTCCACGAGTTGATGATCTCGAGAGTTAGTTGACGTGAGGCTCCCCTTCGTCGCCGAGTCCCTCTCATTTGAGGCATTTGGCGGAAGTCTACCTTTCGACCAATAGAGTTCCTCATTTCGACCGTGAAGAGGAGGAAGGGGTTACCTTGCCTTTAGGCTTTCTCAATTTAGTGTTTGCGTCTCAGGGATTGACAGCGATACACCACGCTCACGTTCCATATTCTTGATTATCTCAAAGACTTATATTCAAGCTTTACATTTCCATTTTTTTCCTTTTCAGCATGAGTTGTAGCTATTTTTCTTGGATTTCCCGTGAATACTAACTAAATTTCTCTAGGGATTTACTCACTGGAACTTTCCATTATTTTTTCGTGGCAAGTTGCATATTAAATGACAAGCCAGATCTAAAGAGCCACAGTGGCTTCAATTGTATGCATTTGTTTTTGTGTATATAATACTTTTTGGGATAATTTTGGGAGACTTATTACTTGATACATGTATAGTGACACTTATTAAATCTTTTGTCTCCTTTATTAATATACATGGTATCCTCTTGCCAGGTTTTCACCCCATAGATTTGTTAATCGATGTAGAATTTGCTTACATTGTTTAATTGCATATTATTAAGACTTTCTCTATTTAAATAACATAAATGAATCAAAATAAACAAATTAGGTTGTAAAACTCTATAATTTAGTATATTTCAATATAATAATCATTTAAACATTGAAATTGACTAAGTTGGATTATTATATGGTTAGTTCGCGGGCCATTATGGATAGGTGTGCAAGTGACGTGGCATGACCTGGTGACGTGTTTGGCGACATGATGGTGCCCGATTTGTCTCGAAATTTGGGGTCGTCATATTTCTTCGACTAGACTAGTTTGATTGTGAACATTGTAAGCGCTTCTTGTAAAAGAAAAGATGCATTGCTTCAAAAGCATCAAGAAAAGCTTGTTGAGAAATTGGAGAAAGGCGAGATTTTCTTAGGGACAGGCAAACATCAAGAGGCTAGTCTAGTAAGAACAGATGACACTCAGTGGAGCTCACATCATGAAGTCTAATTCGCATTTTTAATATGTGGGAAGCAGAGTTAAATGTGTTGCAAATTATATATTTTGATAGATCAGTGAAAGAACAAAAATACAAGGCATTAGAGCTTATGAAGAAAATGAAGAGCTTTGAATTTGTATTTAACTTGCATTTGATGATCGAAGTGTTGGGATTGAAAAATGACTTATCATATGTGTTGCAACAAAAAAAATCAAAACATTATTAGTGCAATGGGGTTTATTGCAACTGTAAAAGACCTTTTGCAAGACTTAAGGAAAAATGGATGGGGTTCATTGCTCAAGGAAGTTAATGCATTTTATGTTAAAATGTCTATTTTAGTGCCAAATATGGAAGATAAAATAATTTCTCGATGTCGTTTAAGCGTGAAGGACAATGGGTTACTTATTATCACCATTATCATGTAGAGATTTTTGTTGTTGTAGTTGACTTACTTGTTGCTGAGATGAATAACTGATTCACTGAATCTTATACAGAATTATTGAGATGCATTGGTTGTCTTAATCTAAGAAATTCATTTTCTATATTTGACCATGGTATGTTTCTTTGAATGTCCGACATTCATGCTAATAATTTCTCTGCACATGACTATGTAATCTTGGAACACCAACTTCAAGTATACATTCTTGATATGAGAAGAAGTTCTGCATTTTTAAACTGTAATAATCTTGCAAGTCTTGTCACGAAGATGGTTCAGACTCAAGCATTTGATCTTTCCATTGGTTTACCACCTTATCGAGTTAGCATTGATCTTACAAGTGGCAACTGCAACGGTTGAAAGAGTTTTCTCGGCAATGAATATCATCAAGACAAGATTGTGAAATAAGACAGATGATGAATGGTTGAACGACTTAATGGTGTGTTATATTGAGCAAGACATATTCACAAATGTAGATAAAGAGAAAATATTGCAGCATTTTCAAAACATGCAAACTCGTAGGATTTAACTCCTTCCACATCAAATTTAGCTGTGTTTTTAATTTACATTACAAATTATTATGATTATTACTTTATTATTCTACTTTTTTCTTTATTAGTATAATTAGTTGTTTGAAAAAAAATTAGGTGAAAGTTCGCTCCCCCTAATAAGATTTTCTGGATTCGACCCTGCTCCTAAAGTTAAGTATTTTTTTTATGTAAATGTCTCCAAACCTTTTGCTTACTAATTCTTGTCGTGCTCATAGGAAAATCACTAATAACCCATTATGCCCATTATGCAACTCCAAAATGCAAGACCTTACACATATGTTCTTCAAATGTTCTCAGTCACACTATTTTAAGAAGAGCAGCCCTTTAGGTCTAGATACAAAAAAGATAATGTTGATGATTTCAATGGAGTATGGATTTTTATCACAAAGAATTTGTCAATGGAGAAAGCTAATACATCGCTTTGGACTTGACTAACCATAGGCATGTGGAAAATCTAGAAGAGAAGAAATAAAAAGGTTTTTTAATATATAGAAGATGGCATTGGTACTACGCTAGCAATCATGAATGAAAGATGTGTTGAATCGATATCAGTGGAGGACACTCCGAAGTGAATGGGAGAATTAGATATAGAAAGTTTCTCAATATTTTTCTCAGGGAATATTTTGTGTTAGCGCAACAAAGGACCCATTTAATGGAAACACAGGTATAGGTTGGGTAATGCGGAATCATCAAGGAATTATCTTACAAGCAGGTTGTCGATATGGAGGGATTTAGCATAGATGTTGACTGGGCTGAACTTAAGGCTATCTAGGAAGCACCAAGAGTCTTACAATCCTATCCAAATGAATTAGTTGTTTGTTCAGACTCGAAGAATGCAATTTCTAATCTAATCAAAGGTACCAAGCTATTCGGTGATCATGAGTGTCTTGCAGAAGAAATTAGAGATTTGAAGACCACTCAAAGAGACTCAAGTTTCCTTATATTCCTTGGAACTATAATTTAATTGCCCATGTAGCTAATAGAGCCTTGCACTTTCGCACATCCACATTATGGAATGACTCTATTCCAATTGTAATTGGAAAGCCGGTTGTAGCTATTTTGGTTAATGAAACTATTTGACACAAACAAACAAAACAATAAAAGGAGAGGAGATCGGAGATCATGGGACCACCAACAACACTTTCAATTGCCATATATAGCATGATATGGCATCAGCGGAAGCCCTGCTGGATAGATTGGAAACCGAGGTCAATTAGGGTTTCTTCAAAGCCACCACTAGAGAAAGTTTGTTCCTAATGTTGTAATGAGATATTAGATAGTAGTGATATTGAAAAATTGCATCACATCAACAACCATTGTGAAAATGTTGAAGAAAGAGTATAAATTACTTAAGAATGTAATATAATTAAAATCTTTGATGGGAGGAAATAAGAATTAAGGGATTCAATAAAGAAAATATGTACACTACAAGAAAAATGAAATTTAGAAACGGAATTAGAAACGAAAGTAAGTTCCGTTGCTAAAAAAAGAAGTTAGAGACGGAATTGAGACGGAATTGAGACGGACAAATTCAGAGACGGAATTGAGACGGATCGGAGACGGAATTAGAGACGGAATTAAATTCCGTCTCTAAAAAATGGCGCCAACATTCCCACCAAAACTTTATTTTGTTATACCCGTTCATCAAATCTCGAGATTTGTGCATCAAATCTCGAGATTTTGATGAGCCCCCTCCAACACCCCTCCTCGTCCTCCCCACCACCGAAATCCCTAAATCCCACGGCTTCCTTCGTCGTCTCTCCTCTACTCTCATCTCTCCTCTAGACTCGGTCTCTCCGTCTCTCCGTCTCTCCTGGTCACCGCCTCCCAAATCTCCAACCCCCAACAAATCTCTCGTCTCGGTCTCTTGCTCTCAACTCTCTCTCTCTCGTCTCTCCGTCTCTTGCTCAACCAATCACTCCGTGTCTCTGGTCTCTCTCGGTCTCTCCGTCTCTCTCGGTCACCGCCCCCAAATCCCCAACCCCCAACAAGTCGTCCTCGCACTCCATTGCTCCCCGGTAGCGCCGCCCCGCTTTGGTCGTCAACGCGTTGATCCGCTCCAGTCTTGTACTTTTTCAGTCCGCGCCTCTGCTCCTCTCGGCTCTCACATCGTGCTCTCATTCAGTCCCCTCTTCGACCTCTCCGCTCTCTCATTGTGCTCCCATTCAGTCCGCGCCTCGCTTAACTTGGCTCTCACTCTCTCCGTCTCAAATTCCTCTCTTCGTCCAGGGATTCAGTTTTCGATTCGTCTCGAACCTTCGCGTTGATGAAATTTCTGGTAAGCATCTTCAATCGATGTTTCTATTGAGATTGCTGTCGATGCCCTAGCTAGTTGTTTGTGCCTTTTTTTTGGGTTTCAATTTTTAGCATTTCTGATCGTCTGTGTTGTTTGATTGTTCATGCGATTAGGTTGTTTGGATAGATGTTAGGTTGAATGTCGAACCTTGAAATTTGTTAGAGGTTTTGTTGATGCTGGGGTTTCGTTAATGCTGGGGTTTGTACAAACATTGGTCTTAGTTCGGATTCCACATCGATCCTTATTAGCGCTGTTAGTACCTTGTTGATGCTTCCCTGTATAGCTATTGCAATATGACTCATGGACATCTCTGGTCGAAGTTATGTCATTTCCTTCTAGGCTTCTCCCTATTACTATTATGTTTTGATGACAATCATGTATATTAATTTGAACTAACAACTAACAAGCATGTTATAAATCGCTTGCAAATACATGTATAGAACTTACACATTGTTTCTATTGTATCTCGGTCTGATATTTTCATTCTAGTTGACACATTTCTAGTAGGTGTGGTAAATTATATAGAAGGATAGCTCGTACATTGTACACAAAGACTCTTTGTTATTCAAAGATTTTTTTTTGAGGCAGTCCAATCAAATTAGGATTCTTGAGACCTCTTTGATGAAGTAAACAACTCTCTTCTTGTGTACTTAATAGTAAAAACTTTTTGGACTACATGATAGCACTGACATACAATACTTATTGTAGAAACAAATCATTTACTTGGAACAGGTTTTGTTTGGAAAGCATTGGTTATTGACATTCGAGATTGTAATTTCAGGAATTTAAATGTTTTTGAAGTATAATAACATGTTGATATAACTTTAATGTGATTATTTATTCAAACAAAGCTTTCATGTCATGTTTCTTTCAAGATTCTCTAAAATAAGCACAATTAGATACTACAATTTGGAAACCATTAAATTTTGAAGTACCACAATCCGTTGGTATGTTTATTAATTTATATTGCTCAACGCACATCCTATGAGTAATGCATTGTCTTAAATATAGATTGATTTATGAACCAAAAAAAAGATGGATTACTTGGATGGTTAATGACATGCTATTCCTTCTCAAGTCAATATATATTTTATTGAATCTTACTTTATTTCATCCTTTAATTGGTTTTTTGGTTTTTTTTTTCTTCTATTTTACTACTGCAACAAGATTGTTACGTCTAAGTTGGAACTTACTCAACAAGGAAAGAACTTTTGGGGGATAGTTACTTCTGGATTAAGTGCAGATGGTTCCGTAACCAGGGCTCTAGAATGTTATATAGGTATTTACTTCCAGGGTTTAACTTGTAACAGTGAATATGTGGTCGCAAATGTGTTGTAGAGCAGCTGCAGTCAGTGCACTTGTGGCTTCACTTGGGGAATTGGAAAATCAATTTTCATTAGTCCTTTTCTATCTTTGCGAGGAAGATGTTACCTAACTACATTGTGATGTAAACATCTTTTAAAATGTGCAGCTGGTTTACTCTATTTTCTTCTTCATTTTTCTTTGCTTAAGTAATGTTAAGCTGTTTTTTTGTTTGTGCTTTTTTCAGTTTGTGTGGAGGTCTGGTAATTCGGTGAAGTTCGGAGACGAGTGAAATATAGAAGGTTCTTCTCAATTATGCATTGTTCCTTATCATCCTTCCCAGGTCACTTTTGTTTCCTTTTTTCTTTTACCTGCATTTTCTTTGTGTTTGTACGAATTATTGCCATTGCCTACGTTTCTTTTTCCTTTTTCTTTTTTTCTCGCATTTTCTTTGCTTTGGTTTACTCTATTTTCTTCTCGCATTTTTTGCTCATTTATCAATGCTCGGCTTTATAGGCTTGTAACTTAAATCATTAGGTATGATTTAGTCACACGTGGGAGTAGCTATTCTACATATCATGGGATATCATCGTGTTTGATGAAGATAGTAAACATTCATAGGATGATAATTTGTCTGTTTAGATTCTTGATTTAATTGTTTGGCAATCCAGTAAAGTAGAAATTAAAAACAAACTCTCATAAAAATAAATAAATAAATAAACAAGACTATGTCGCTTCTTCGTAAACTTTTTTTCTTATCATAATCCTTTACTACAAACTGTATATGCTTACTCAAAGACATTTTTCTTTGCGTTTCTGTATTAGAATATTTTTGTTTGTACTTCTTGCTATAACTTTGATGGAACAAGTTGTTGCATACTTGGATGTGAGTCAACATTTTCGGATGCATTAGTTATTCTGAGGTTTGCTCAAAAAAAAAAAAAAAAAAAAAAAAAAAGTTATGCTGAGAGATTGAGTGTAAGTATTTCTTTTACTTCAGGAATCAATTGAGTGCCTTGACCGATGTATTCTTGTTAATTTCTTTCTGCATATTTGCAGAAGGTTGCATTGTGAGATGCAGTTTCAGTTTTTTCTTGCATAACTGATGTTTTCTTCACTAAGGTGGGGATTCAATATTTGGTTATATGTATTTGATTCTTGTGATTGCATATCTTTTGTTCTGGCATTGCTCAATATAACAAGTACTATCTAGATGAGAATGCAAAATGCTCGTTCATGTTTAAAGTTGCCTTTCTTTTTAGTAGCAATTGAAAATGCTAATGATTGGTGCTTATAGATTTTTTTCTTCTTAACTGAGTTTTGCTATTCAATAGTAGTGCATCAACTAAGTAATGAACAAGATGGAATTTCTGAGCATAGCCATATGAAGCATTTCTAAAGATATATCGGGGACGTAGACTTAGTTTGAGATGATGAGAATGCCATTTTCCTTTTTCCATTAGTTTGTTTGGAGCGAGAGATAATTTGCTAATTAACACCATATTCCTTCTGGATAATGATGAATTTCTTTTTCTTTATTACTTTATTTATGATGTGTTTGGCTCATACACTTGTGCTTGCGATGATACGTAGTTCTCCCATAATATTGTTTATATTCTTATTATTGTTTGTATAATTTAGTGATTTTTTTCTTTTTGATCTTTTTTCAGGTGTTTTGTACGAAGTCAAGTATTATTTGAAGCACAATCAACTTTATATAATCTCGAAACACTTCATTTTTTTTATTTTTTTATTTTCATTTAGATCAATTTTTGCTTTTACTTTTGTAGAAAGATACGATATAGAAACTTTGTAGATTATTTTTGTTGTTTCGTGTACAGTACATTGAGAAAAGTTAATGTTAAGGATATGTTAAGTTTATATAAATTGTGCAATATCAATATATTATTTAGCTATAATTTTTATTATATATGGGCAGGTTAAATGTGCTTGGATTGAGACATATATATATATATATATATATATATAATTCAGATGGATTTGAATTCAGAGACGGAATTAGCAACGGAATTCAGACATTTCGTTGCTATTCCATCTCTAATTTTTCAGGAATATATCATGAATCAGCAACGGAATCAGAGACGGAATTCAAAATTTCCGTCTCTGATTCCGTCTCTGATTCCGTTGCTAATCAGAAACGGAATCGGAGATGGAATTCATGAATTTATTATTTCCGTCTCTGATTCCGTTTCTGATTAGAAACGAATCAGAGACGGAATGCAATTAAAAATGTACCATTTTGAAAAAAATTCCATTTCTGTTCCGTCTCTGTTCCGTTTCTAATTTCCGTCTCTGAATCCGTCTCTAATCAGAAACGGAATTTTTTCGTCTCTAATCCGTCTCTAATCAGAAACGGAATCAAATTTCCATTTCTGATTGAATCAGCGACGACGATTTTAGAGACGGAATTGATTCCGTTTCTATTCCGTTTCTGATTTCAATTAGAGACGGAATTTATGCAAATCAAAGACGGAAAATTCCGTTTCTGATTTGCTGTTTTTTTGTAGTGGTAGTATATAGAATTGACAAGAAATGAATCTCAACTCTAATTTTGCTTTGAATAAGTTTAGATCATACCCTTTCATTTTGGCAATGTCAACCAGTTCATGATGTTCGTACATTCGATTCCTCCATTTTGTGTAAACCTACAATAACGAATGATTCAAGTTATTCCACATATTGAGCATCTCCAATGGTAAATGTGAATTTGGGATTTGGATTGCTGCTACATCGGCACTATGGAAGGGGTTTGGGGAAATAGACATTTAATGCATAAAATCATCTCCAATGCGTAATGTGGATTGGGTCTATCCTTAATGAAGTGGCAATAATAACCCAACTATTTTTTTTTTTTCGTTCTCTGATCATGTCTTCTTCATCAGCGGCTTTGTTCCTCACTACCAATCCATAAACCATTTCAATTTGATAGAGATGGAATGCAAAGGTGATTGTTGATGTTTGGTTTATTCGATCAATCTATATATGGTCTTGCTTGAAAATCTCCAATCCCATCAACGGAGTGTCTTCGTTATCAATCTAGTTTTTCTCAACCTTAGGCTTGATCTTGAAAGTGGGAATCAATGAGATTTTAACTATCAGGTATAAATAACGTCTTGCCTTGCTCTCAGATTCCCTCATTTTGCCTTACTCGGATATCTCTTATTCATTTTTACCATGTTAGTGTGAGAGAAGCCCATTAATGAAGTTTTATTACTTACTGTATGTGTTTACAAGTCATTGTGATTTGTGACAATATATTTGTAATTCAACGCAAAGCATGTATGTATCTAATAGTGTATTGACTTGTGACAAAAGCCTTCTTGTATAAATATCAACTTTATCAATTACTATGAAAGAAATAAAAGAAGCATAGCTTGAGCTCATATGCTTGCTCTTTTATCTTCTATGAATATTTTCTTTTGTTAGGATATTTTCAGTTAGCAATGGTGTTGAACTTCCATAATAATTATACATTAATTTTGAGCAGTGATAACCATTCAAGAACTTGCATTTATCTTGTAAGAATATATATGATTTGAGGATTTTTTTCTGTGAATGCACTCTAAGATGATGTTTAGAGAAACAAGACTCAATAAATTATAAATGTGAAAGCATATACTATAAATGGAATTATCTGGCTTAGAGTTTTTCTTTTCTCCTTTCATGTTTGTGGTTGCAGTTGTGACTATAAATCAATCGATTGTCTTCATCGAGTTTTGAATCCAACTCAAATGATGATTCAATTTCAATTATGAAAAAGTTTGATGAGCTTGAAGAAACTGATACCTTGATGAATACAAAGGTGGCTTTAGTTCAAACTATTGCAACACATGTTTCTATCATAACTTCAACAATAAAGGTTGATAAAAAAATGTCCTCATAGAGGCTCTAAAATGGGTAGATGTTATATACATCGCAATAGAAAGGAACGTCATAAACTAATTATCAACGACTACTTCAGAGGTAATCAATCAAAATATATATCAAAGCATTTTCGGTGTCGATTTCGAATGGATATTGAATTGTTCGAACGCATTTTACAAGTAATCAATAATTATGATGATTATTTTACACCAAAAGAAGACGCGACAAGAAAAGACGAATTGAGCCCTTTACAGAAAATGATTGCAGTTGTGCGAATGTTTGCATATGGTTGTCTAGCCGATCTTCTTAATGAATATATTCAAATCGGGGAAAGCACCACAATTGAAAGTCTAATACATTTTTTTGATGTTGTGATTGGAGTTTTTAAAGAAAGATACTTAAGAAAGCCAACTACAATTGACATTGCAATGTTACTCCAAGAAAGAGAGGATTAGGGATTCCCGAGTATGCTTAGAAGTCTTGATTGCATGCATTGGCATTAGAAGAATTGTCCTATGGCTTGGCATGGTACGCATACTAACGGCTTTAAGGAGTTCCTACTCTTATTTTTGAGATTATGACGTCAAAAAGTTCATGGATTTAGCATGCATTTTTCTGCATATGGCGGGCATAAACAATGATATAACTATTTTAGAAAGATATCCACTATTTGATGATCCAATTAATAGTGTTGCACCACCATGCAATTTGGTAGTAAATGGTCATTAATACAACATGGGTTATTTTCTTGCCAATATAATTTACCCAAAGTATGTGACTATTATTCAAACTATAACCCACCCGTGTTCTATGAAAAAGAAACTATATGCTGAACACCAAAAAGCTTTACGAAAAGATGTTAAACGAGCATTCAGTGTCTTGCAAAGCAGATGGCATATTATTAAAGGTCCAACATTAATGTGGAATTCAAAAGTTTTTGGGAAGATAATGAAGACTTGTATTATATTGCATAATATGATTATTGAAAGTGAAGAAATTCAAGGAATTAATCTGGAAAGTTGGTAGCCGCATAGAGATGAAATGGTTGAAGATATTCATATAGAATGCGATTACAATTTTCTCGCAAAAATGATCAATCAAACAAAACAAATGCATGACCAAAGAGTTCACTACGACTTAAGGAATGATCTCATCAATCATTTATGGGACAGATTCGGCGGTCTTCAAGCAATTCGATGATTACGAGCTTCCAACACATTTTTTCTTTCGTACTATGAGCTAAAACTTGATACCTTTAATTAAAGAGTATAGACTCTCAATAACCGGATCCGATCCAACTATCATGTATGCATAAAAGACTTTTTTTTGTTAAATCATTTACATCTTAATGTTTAGTTTTATGTTAACAAGTGTATTGAAGTGACTACAATGCAACTACAGAGATGATAACACTTCAATTAAACCACCTTGAACAATGCAGAGATCAAACATATACGAATATTTTTAATAAAGGAAGAAAGATGTTATTTCCGATCTCACTCTTTAATTCTGAAGAACTAATTGCACCACTACTGTCAATAAAAGGTATTGTAGTTGTATCTGAAGAGTCATCACCACTCCTCTTTAGAAGGCTGGCAGCACTTAACCATAATGTTCAAAAGTAGATCCACTATTGCCTGCTGTAAAACTTTGACTCTCATTAACAAGTTCATTATACTGGAGGAAGATTCATCAGTCTTTATGGCCCATTGGAAAGCTTCATTTCCACCTGAGAGCTTTGTTAGGAGGAGCGAGCATTTCACTATGCATGATTTCAATCCTTATCAAAGATTCTCATAAGCAAACATCTTTTATTATATGGCAAGCACAAAGTAAAAGCTTGGCATATAAAGGTTTACATTCATGTACTTAAACTGCAAAAAAGTAAAAGATTCATATTATCTAGTTCAAATGCAAGAAAGAACATTCAAAACATCAAATAGTTCCAATATTACAATATTTATTTATGAATACAATGCACCCTTCCCTAGCCACGGATGATTTTATATAGCAAACTCCATCACAGTAGGTGGTACAATTATCCGAACCATTCCCGCCATCTGCAAGGAACCTAGCCAGTGTCATACATCAAACCCACAATAAATATTATATTCACAAGAAATATTCATTTAAGTATGAAATACCATCTCTGTTTAACATACCTTCTGACTAGGCACCATCAAGTTCTAAAGAATCAGAACTTCCACAGCATAAAATAATCAAATCTCTTGAAAAAAGGTAAATTCTTTTGTTAAGATCCTAAATAAGTATTACTTAGGAAAAGAATGACCAAAATATTTACCAAGGTCTTCAAAATGCTAACGTGAAAAATTGGTCTAATCGAGGAAAACAGTTCATCATTCCCACCAAGTACCAAGACTCTAAGAAATTAAAAAGTGTTAAACTGACAACTATAATACTTCTGAACATCCCGTTTTACGAACCAAAGTGTTAACCAAAATATCTTTTCTTTTTCCATTCTCTCATAATTTGAGTCTGATAGATCTCAAACTCCTTTTGCAATGGCAAGGGTAGCTTGCTGACATCTGTATTGAGGATGCGCTCTTGTTCTCATCTTTTTTGAGCATTTTCTTTTAGTTCTAATTCTCTTTTTATGGCATATTCTTTCAAATCATAGTCTTTCTTATCTTTCTCCTTTCTCTGCTCTAGATCTTCTTTAAGATGCGACTCTAAAGTACTTTGTAGCTTATGCAATGCATCAGCCACACCCTTTTTGTGACGGCCCCAATTTCCACGAACTAGGCCCCGCCCAGCCTAAGCCCACGTGGACCCCCGATCCAATCTCGCAAGGTCAACGAGAGCCTAGTTGGCCTTCAAATCCATCATTATCAGTACATTCAACATTTTACAGTTGAGTTATTAATATTATGTCAAGATTTACAATTTTAGCGGAAGCAACTAATACATTAAATCACTCAACAAAAAGATCACGGAGTTAGGCAACCTAATTGCGGAACCCAATCAATATCATCAGAGGAGAGTAAAGATACAAAATATACAAAAATCACCTAGTTATGAAGCCTTCCCTTCGCTACTCGTCAGCGGCGCTGCACTCAGTCAAACATAAGAATGACGAGCCCAGGTAAGTAAATCCAGTAGGACATATATACAACATTTCACAATATCCATAGCAGTTCAATTCATGCAAATAGAAACGAAAGGAATAAAGAACGCATGAATATAAAATACTGTAAACAATCCATCGATGAGTGGCGCCAAATAACAAGGAGTCCCGACCAAAAGGTTGTTGAGTCGTGGAAAAATCCCAGCAAACTTGGGTTAGGATGAGCCCCATGTCTTCCAACCCTAACCCTTGCGACTATGAGATATCTACGAACCCGGATTAGAGCCCCCAACGTACACTCAATTGGGAGATATCGACGGCGTCCGGATAAGAGCTCATATCGCAGATAAACAGTAACCATGACTCGCTTGCCAGTGGACCCCCTTAATCGACAACAATTTCAACGATAGATATCATCACAAAGCAGCGAACAACAATAAAGATATCACAAACAGTAAACAACAACAGCCAATTGAGAGAAATGAGATATTGTATAAGTCCCTAACTGGTTTACTTACCTCGAGAAATCGCGAACCTCAAAACGTCGTCTCTATTTGCGCGCCCGACACCTGACCCCTAAGTCCCTCCATCGCGTAGTCGCGATTTCGTCAGAATCGCGCATCCGACCGGTCGACAACGCGCCACCACGCCATTCAGCGCGTCGCCGTCGCTGTCGCTGCCTCGCCGCGCCGCCGCCGGCCGCTCACCGGCGCCGCCGCCTGCCGGCTCCGCGCTCGCGCGCCTTCGCTGCCGATCCGACCAGCTCGTCCGACTTTCCGCGTCGTCCGCGCTGCCGAGCGATCCCGCTGCCGGCGTCACTGGAGCATGGCCGCTGCCTGCCGTCCAGCCCCTCGCCGGCATCCACTTCGCCCGCCATCAGCTCCCGCTGCACCGCCCCGCTGGTCCGATCTCCGCCGCTGCCAACCTCCACGCTGGCCGTCCGCCACCTTCGCGCTGCCGCTCAGCCACCGCAGCCAGCACCGCCGGCCGATGCTGCCAGTCGCCTCCGATCTCGCCGTCGTGCTGCTGGGATGCTGGCCTTGTGCGATCACCGCCACTGCTCACCTCCCGCGGCCTCCGCGTGGCCACTGCACCAAAGAGCCGCCCGAGCCGCCGCCGACTGGAGCTGGTCCGCCGTGGTCGCGCCGAGAGCCGCCGGTCATCATCGTCCTCCCTCTCTTCTTCCTCTCTTTCCATCCTCACCTCCCGATTCTTATCCTCTTCTTTCTTTTCTTTCTTTTTTTATATATATATAATATATTATATACATTTTCTTTTTATCTTTTTGATTTCACATCAAAAGTGTTCTCGACATTCGTGCAACACGAATCTCGAGACAAACTCAATAATCAAGCAGCGCAAATCTCGAGCACCAACCCGCCTCGTTTTCAAACTCTCGATACTCACGCTACACGCGTCATGAGACGTATCATTTCGGTCCAACGTCGTCACGCGACTCGAGGCGTATCATCTCAAATTGAATTCAGATATATGTATTTCGACGAGTGGGTCCCACATACGACCTTGACTTGACATGTGGCACAAGTCAAATTTTCGGCCGTTACACTTTTCTTCATTAAACCTCCATTTTTTGTCGAAGTTATGTCTTTGTCTTTGGACCAATTTTTGCTATTAACGCCACTTTGAGTGATGTCCGACCCATTAAAAAGCTTGCATTTTTTTTCGTAGATCCTTTCGAGCTGCTAGGCATTTGTATCTCAAACGGAGCTTTGAACCATAAAGTAAATCTTGATATGAGCTACTTTGTCCAAAATGTTGAGGAGTATATGAAGGATACGAAACATTCATTGGGTTAAAAGTGAAATTGGGTTGGAAAGGAAGGTTGAATGCGCCAAGTTGATTAGCTCGAGCTTGAAACAATTGTGGGTTGGATTGAGAGGAATTAAAGACATGCTGAGAATTAATGGATTCATTAGCATACATGGGTTTAAGGTCATTGCTAAGGTATTGAGAATCCTGAGAATCCATTGCAAGATGTCTGGAAGAATTAAGACTTCATTATTAGCAAATTAAAAAAACTAGTAAAAGAAATAAGGACGATGGACATATTATTGTGGACAAACAAATAGTGACTTCTATATATAAGCATTATATATATAAGTAAATGTTGTTACATATCTATAAGAATGTCTATGTACACATTCCACAAAATATCAAAAAAATCACAGCCATCCAACTGATGTGGCCTGCAAAAATTCGCTACAATTGGTAGACAAAAACTATCCCATGTGCCCTACAAACGGCACCCTTTAATTGATCCATAAGCTCCAAACATTCATCAACACCAATAGTTAACACACAAGGCATTAAAAACCATGAGTAAAGGCCTCAACTATTCCCATAAATTCCACCCACCCAATTAGCCATAACTCACCCTTAATTCAAACACTCCCCCATTTCCCCAACATGAATGAGATATTGGCACCTCTCCACCACCAAAGATATTAACCCCTTCTCATTCACCCAAGAAACAAAAAAAAAACCTAAGACAGCAAAATGTATTAGTCCCCCCACTCTTATGTGCCCTGTTGTTTCAAAAATCCAACTACACAATCGACGTCATGCACAAAATCACAAGAAATAAGAAACAAGTGAAAAAAAATGCCCTCCACCCTTAACAATTTCATCTGAATCGCGAAAGATTGGAGCCACGCCCCCCAAGAGAGAAGTTTTCTCATGTAGGGTTTTAATGAATTGATCAACCAGTCCACCATAGAGAACCACAACAACAAATCTGACCCAAATTAATACTCAAGACAAATGAATAGGGGTGTATTCAATTGAGATTTTAATAGACTTTTGATTACTTTTAATTACTAAAAAAGTTTAGGTGTATTCAATTAAAACTTTTAGAGAGTTTCTAAAAGTAAGGTGTATTCAATGTGAACTTTTATAGACTTTTTAAAAGTTTATAAAAGTTTTGGGGTATTCAATTTAAACTTTTAGTGAGTTTCTAAAAGTAAGGTGTATTTAATTTTTTGATGACTTTTGTAGTTTGGTTACAAATCTCGACTATTATAGACTTTTTGTATAAAAATACACATAAACAAATCTCCAACTTCTCCTCACCTCAACCCAAAAACTTTTAGAGACTTCTATTTTTTGTTGGTTCGCTTATTCAATAAGGACTTCATTGTTCATAATGTCTTTTCTTATCAATTGTTTTTATCAACTTCTCCAATCACTCAACAACTCGTGAATTTCATTGCTCACTCATTATATTCTAATGTTTATGTTGATGAAAATGAAAATGATGTCGTTATTAACAAGATCTCACTTTGGCATCATTGTAAATTTTATAGGATTTTTTTACAAAGAAGTTTTGTTTATTAAGTGTATTATTATAATATCAAAAAATGCAATATTATTATTTTTGGAGAAAATAATCGTGTATTTTTTTTTTCAAATGCAAGAAGTGCATTTTAAAAATTTTAAACTATCATTCTTAAAGAAAAAGATATAAGTTTTTTTTACTTAAGTCAAAAAAAGTGCAAGATTTTTATACACAATGATATTACTTGGTTCTTTTTTGCCACTAAAATATTATTCATTTGCATATTTTTTTGTTGATATTTATTTACTTATTTATTATGTTACTATCTTGATAGTCGTAATTCATTACTATGTCTATATGATTTTTTATTAAAATATAAAAATACTTTTAAAAAATTAATAATAGTTCTTAAGAAAAATAAATATAATTATTCGTCTTTTTTATAATAAAGTGCAAAATATTTGTTTCAATATTAAAATCACAAAAAATTACTAGTATCAATCAAAATCATGTTTAAGAAGTTCACAAAAGTCACTAAAAATCTTAAATGTTGATAAAAGTCATCAAAAAGAAGTTTACTTAAAAGTTTATCAATGTCTTCAAAAATCTACAAAAATCTACAAACTTTAGAAAAGTCATCAACTTATAAAAGTAACCAAAAGTCTATTAAAATCTCAATTGAATACACCTCTGTAAATCATAGAGAAAACATGAGATTGGGAGATTACAAATGAAAAATTAGAGATGTTTAGGGTTACCTGTAAGAAGGATGAAGATGCTTTGAAGAGAATACAAAAAATAGTAGCTATGAATTTTGAGAAGCAAGTGAATAGAGGATAGAAAAGAAAGAAGAAACGAGTGAAGAAAGAAAAGAAATGCCGTCCTTTTTTCTTTTTTTTTTTGGTATATAAGTGCCGCAAATTTTTTTTTATTATTATTGCCTTGCCGTTAGTTTTTTGGTCAATTCCCGGCTTTTGTTGGTTAATTTATTTCTGTTATTAGAAGATGTGGCATCGTGAACACTGTCTACCCCACTGTCTATTTTTATAGGGTGTGATAGACAAGTATTTATGTCATGTCATTCACACAGTGCAAATCCACCGTCTCATTGGATTGGAGACGTTTTTACCAACCCAATGTCTATCCTATCTTAGCTGGCACACATCTTGCTCCAATCCATAGTCCCAATGGAGATGCTTTTACGCGCAAGAGTTGATTTTTCTTTTTTACGTCACAATATTTCCTAAGTTCCTCTTAAGCAGCAAGCCTTAGATATTACCCAACATAAGCTGCAATCTCACGCATGAAACGTCAAATATGAGAAATAGGCGTATAGTAGTATAGCAAAATAGTATCTAGCATCATAGAGAAAAACATGAGTTAAAAGTTAAGGATAGAGTTATCATTGTGTCCCATTTTTTGTTTACGGTATTCCTTAGTATCTCTAATTGTTATAGTTAATTCGTTCTATCATGTAATAATTTTTCGCATTGTTTTCCTCCTCCTTTAAGATAGATAGTTAGGGATAGGTGGACAGTATATACTAATGCTCACGAGCCTGAAACTTAACCAGGATTTGGTCTCCCTCTTAATTCTCTAAAGTAACTCATGTGCCTGAAACTTGACTAGTACTTGGTCTCTAGTTAACTGGAAAATGAGCTGGCTGTCTCCTAACATCAGAGCCTGTTTTTTTTTAATTCTCTTGGAAGGCTTTCGAGGGTAACATTGAAAATGATGTCACACATAAATTCAAGCTGGATGGAAGAAATGGCGGAGTGCAACATGGGTGATTTATGATCGATATGTTCTTACTAAGTTAAAAGAAAAATTTTATAAGACCGCAATTAGGTCAACTATGCTCTATGGAAGTGAATGTTGGGCGGTAAAGCAACAACAATTACATAAAGTGAACGTAGCAGAAATGATGATTTGTGGTAAAACTCGTAAAGATAGAATAAGAAATATAAAAATTCAAAGACAAGTAGGAGTAGCACCAATTGATACAAAAATTAGGGAATGGCGATTGCGATGGTTTGGTCACCTGCAAAGACGGCCTATAAATGCCCCAACTAGAAAACTTGACTTAATAGAAACTGTAAAAATTTGACGAGGTAAGAACAAACCAAAATTAACTTGTGATACATTAATTAAGAAGGATTTGAATTGTTTGCAAAGCTCACCATCAATTGCACTTAATCGAGCACAATGAAAAAATTTGATCCATGTAGCCAACCCCAGTTAATTTGGAACTGAAGCTATGTTGTTGTTGTTGTTGTAAGGCTTTCGAAGGTCTTCTATTCACATCGTTAGGCTTGTGGCACACCGCACGGGCTACTAACCGAATAGCCGAATTGCATACAGTTTATAACAGTTATGTTCCTCCTACTTCGATTTGGCGATAAGTATCATGATAAATACAGATGAAAAGGCTTAAAGCTAAGCCAAGTCTAGTAATCACACTAGCACTATAAGCACAAATGGCTACCAATTGAGATAAGAACAGGAGGTTATTGAACTTCAATGAGTAAAGTAAACTACGAGTCTAAAACAATATTATGATATCAAGAAAGATAAGCCAAAGTAAACCAAAAAGAAATATAAAGACATGCCAAAATCTAGAATTACTACATTCTCTTTCTGATTGATCTTAATGATAATTAATCACTTACAACATGAATGGAAGTTGGGACTTACAAAGAACAGCACTTTATTTGAGTCTCAATAAGAGGCAAAACCAATAAAGTGATTTACAACATTCGTTCTTCATAGCAAATTAACACTTTTGATGGGTAGGACAAAGAGAGATGAGATCACAGATTAAAGACTCCCCCTTTCCTTGCCTTTTCCCTCCATTCACACCCAAAAAATGATGTATATTGATACAGTTGATACTAACCACTTTCAAAGAAAGCTTTACCTCACTTTCCTCCGTTGTTGTCTTTACTCAACAACGAACCCTGACTTTCTCGTATCATCCCATGTGGTAAGAAGACAGTTATAGTACATACACTCAAGAACATAAAATTTGAGAATCGAATACATATCTGTTTACCTAAAGTTGTTTCTGTTTCTGTTGCTGTTCTTGTTGTCCTTGCTGCATCTAATGTTTCTGTTGTTGGTCTTGCTGTGGTTGCTGCTTCGGTTGCTGCTGCTTCTCCGGCTGTTGTTGATGTTGTTGGGCTTGCTGCGGTTCATGCTTGTTCTGGTTCAGTCTGATTAAGAGCTCGGCATAAATGAGCTCATTCCATGTATCAGGCACTCCTGGAAGACACCAATGACTGCAGTCCTGGTATCTCAAAGGAGACCTCCGCTCTTCTTCTGTCAAATTCTGCTTTCTGTAGATTGATGGATGAGCATCCTTTCGGTAGTCGGTCATTCTAGTTATATTAAGATAGATGACTGAGGTTTTCATTCCATGCAGCACATTCTCCAAAACTCTCATCTTGGGGGGATATTTTGCAAGATACGTCTCATTCTTGATGGGCTGTGTTTCGCTGTCACATTGGCCGCCTGAATTCCATCTTCCACCTCTGCAAAGGCAACAAACATACATCATATTATACTATTATCTCTGCCGCTTCTTGAATCAAATGCAGATTAGCCAACAGCATAATTTATCAAACTGAAGTTTCGTAGTGCTTCAAAAAAATACAACTTAGAAAATTATTAACTATCTGTACCTAAAATGAGAAGAGGAATAGCCACGGAAGAAAACCAGAGTCTTCTCATGGTTGATGTTAGCATCTACCCATCGTGCCCATGTTGTCAAAGCTTTTCTAAACGCCTCAACCACATTCAATTCACCATAAATATGACTGCCTTCCTGGTAATAATCCTTGCTGCAACAAAAGCATTTCCGGTCACGCCAATAATTCTTTCTTAGATTCTTTCGGTTTTGATTATAATTATAAAATTGCGAGAAATAACAATTGCGGAAAAGGTTATTGTCAAGGTGAGTTAAGTTAAATTGCATCAATGTACCACATAATCTAAGTACTTCCTCTGATCATTTTTATAAAAGTCATTCTACAATAACTCTTTGTCAAAATATATTTGTCATTTTTGGAATTTAAGAGAACTTTTGTACCTCTTTACCCATTTTACCCTTAAAGACTAATTTGCAATTAAACACTTGTTCTCATTTTATTGGGTAAAATAGAGGATTAGTGTAGTTAATCATGTAACTAAAGTCCGGGTAATATGTAATTTGAACCTATAACTAATGGTTTTTTTTTAATAAATGTGTTTTGTGTAAAATGACCTATATTATTGACCAAGGGAGTATTATATCTAAATTCAACTAAAGCTACTCAAATTGAATGCAGTGGAAACATAAAGGAGAAATTAAAGAGACGGATACCCTTTCGAAGTCTTCTCATGGGTCCACCAGTGGCCAGTATTGAAAATGATAATGTCTGCATTCTTGTATCTTGAAGATGACTTCTCAACCAAATCGAGCCGAAGAGTTTCGTGCTTACTACCATTTTCAGGCATTTCCCATTCTTGAACAAGAAATGGAGACCGAAAGAACTCGACCGAGCAATTGTAATCCTACCATCCCATCCAAATTACCCAAATCACGCACAAATTTTACTAAACTGTATTAAAAAATATTCAAATTGACTGATAATAATAAGAAAGAATTGAAACATTAAGGAAGAACAACATACTTTGAATACAAACGAGTAAGACCCCTCCGTTCGAAATTCTTGCCGCCCAGATGCTTCAAAAACCTTACTTTTATCTTCCACAGAGTTTCTAAGAATGCAAACAAGAGACTCCCACATGTTCCTATTCAGAGAGTCCCCAACAAACACCAAACGCTTTCCCCTTATCAACTCCAACATATCTTTCCCATCCATTCTGAAAAACAAACATAATAAACAACACAAAACCCATTTCTGAAACTCAGTTCCTATTTTTGATGGAAAACGCTCGGCGTACATCACCAAACGTGCATAGAACGCGATGTGCGTTGTAATGTTCGCCTAGCAGTTTGCCCTTTATTAAGAGCCGATGATATCCAAGCCACTGCCGCTGACACCAAACTGACGGTGGACTCAACTAATCCCTCGGGGTCCTTAGTTGCCTCCACTCAACAAAGAAATGGGAGGGAGAAAGTAGTGGGTAGGTTTCGAACTCAACACATCTACACTCGGCCAACGCAACTGGTGCAGAAACTCGGTTTCTTTACAAACTAAAATTCTTCACATTCAAAGCTTGAGATGAGACATTACCTTGGAATCTCACAGCCATGTGGTTGCCATCTAATCTTCTCGTAATCCGAATCAGGCCTGCCATTGCGATGACAATTGAAAGGCTCATCGATGTGAGGACAAGACCCAGGTAGGTAAAGCGGGTAAGAATCATCGTCAACTCTCACCCATCTTCCATCAAACACATTACAACCCATCAAACCCTCAATCAAACCTTCCCTTATCTTAGAGGAAGACAGAGCGCTTGTGACAGTCCGATTCGACCCCCGTTTCGTCTCCACCGTCCGTTTCCCGCCCAAACCCTCGAACCCCGCATCTGGGCCGTTGGATCTGGTCGAGTTTGGGAAAAGATAGGAGAAGAGAGAAGTGAAATGGGATCTGTAGTAGGAGCCAGAATCGGCGGTGAAGACGTTGGTGAACCAAGGAGAAGAAGAGTTGGGAGAAGGGCTGAAAGCGAGTAAAATAGTGCAGGCGATGAAGGAAATCATGAACCCATAAGCGAAGATCTTTGTTCTTCTTGTTTGAAACAATGAACACAAGTTGTTAAAATCAAAGTGCTTTGTTGAGTCCGCCATGAGAGATTGAAAGACAGAACAACATACAGTGGAGATTTGATGAGAAGATTATGTGTTATGGCAATCGAGAAGCATTGTCGGTGAGTATTGAAGGTGATAATTGGAAGAGTTGCAGAGAAGAGTGTGCAAAGAAGAAGTACTGCTAATGGTGGAATGTTTTGTGTGTGCGCGTTGTTGGAAAGTGAGAAGGGAAAGCAAAGATTGATTGATTACTCGGCACTAGTGTTGGAGAAAGCCCATGGTGTGGGGAGGTAATAATGGAAATGCCACTGGGGTTTAATGTAATGACTTCTGCCACGTGGAGACAAATTAGGGAAGTTGGTGTGTTTGCGCGTGAGTTGGGGTACCATACCCAGATTCGGGTGTTTTTCAAAAAATAAGGTCGCTTTAATTTTTTATATTTTTTATTCCCCAAGTAGTGCAGCTTATTTTAAAATTTCAAGACTGTTGTAAATTGAATGACCTTTAAATTAAGCTTATGAATGATCACATTGTCAAGCATGACTCTCACATTGAATTGTAACATCAAGCATGACTTCTACATTGAATGTAACTTGTGCATTCTACATAACTTGTATTCAACTCTAATGTATAATCACTTATCCATATATTGTTATGTAACTTGTAATCATCTCAAATGTATACCAACTATTACATGTATTGTCTATGTTGCTTGTGATGTGTTCTATGACTTGTGGTGTGTGTATAACTTGTACACATTGTATAAGTACAATTATCATCATCACCAAATTGTCTATATAAAGGGTGCAAACTCCATTGTAATTCACACACCAAGTTGAATGAAAACTTCTCATTCCAACTATCTAATTTCTTCTCTTCTCCTTTGTAGTAGAAGTTCTTAGTCTTCTATTTTCCTTCTCGACTTCTTAGCAAGTCCCAATTCAATTTACAACACGTTATCGGCACGAAGTTGCTCTACAAGAGGAGGTCTTTAAGATCAAGAAGCTTTTCAAATATATAAAGCTAAGAAGGTGTAATTTTTATTAATTTAAATAATTTCAATTTATTTTCATGTTATCATGGTTAATTTCTTTTTTTTTTACATGCATATTTAATTATTTAAATGTATTTTATTCATACATTATGCATTATAACGTCACCGACTACGAAAGTATGCTCTGTAGTTGTGTCTTGTACGATCTTCTACATCAAAAATCAAAAGTCGATATGTGACATGTAGTTTTTCTCTTAAAACTACAAACGATTAGTTATTGTTCTATTCTTGATTTTATAATACAAATAATGCTATAAGTTTGAGTTGATAGTGGGTAAGTCTTATCCCCGGTAAAGCTAAACATTGAAAGGGAGACGGGTTATCCCGTCCGAGGAGGCATGGTATTAAGTAGACTATGTCTCACCACCCAATCTGGAGGTTGTCCCACCAACTCATACGAATAGTATATTTTGTTTATTAATGAATCAAGTTGTAAACATATATTTACTCATATGTTATGTTTTTACATAAAAAGGGAAAAACTATTTTATATTAAATTTATTTTCAAAATATTATTCAACCATAGTTGAACTTGTTGTCTTATTATATTACCGACAATAATTATTTGTCATGACAATTAGACACTACAATTTGTGAATAAAGTGTATATGCAAAAATGTGTGTTATACATAATCATTCGCCAATTTCTCTTTAGAGATTTGAAAAGTGAATATTTCACTTTATATATCTTTTCACCTTATGGAGTTATATATATACATACCAAAATGGTAATGCTCCAAAAGCTCAAAATGAGCGGTTGGGTCTCATGCTACAAAATTTAAGCAGTCAAATATTAATTATAATTCCACAATTTTAATTACCTCTATGTTGAGACTATGTGAAAATATGACTGATGAGACAATAAAAATAAGGTCACGTGGCCCGCTTCGATTTATTGCTGCAACAAATATCGAGTGTGCACGTCAATCCAATAAATATTGATGATTGATTTCTTGTCTCATGGTAGCTGAGTAAAATAATGAGATATTATAAATATAATATAACTCCCGTCCAATTAGTTCGGCTTCAAATTAAGAAGCATATGTTGCATATAATGATCATGATCGCAATAATAAATTTATGGACGTGGAAAAGGTGAAAATATCAGGTAAAGGTCGTATTGACAATTTCACCAAAAGTTGGAACAAAAGTGGTGCACCACTACAAAAGGCAAATAATTATTGACAATGAGCGCTCATAATTGTGACATTTTTTTTGGTCATGTATGAAAAGCTATTTTGCCTAAATATTGTCATATATATACTCGAATATTTTTGTGACCTTTATCATGCCTTCAAAATCAAAGGCAAAATATTATGAATTTTATCATTGAAAATGACTCGAAAAAAAAGGCACATCGAGATGTGTTTAAATCGTGACCTAAATATGGGCGATGAGTTTATGTCTTATGTATCGTGCTACATGCATGTACAAAAGTGAATATTTCTCGAATTCGAACTTAGCGGAGGCTAATGTTCAGACAATATCTAATACAACAATATTATTGTTAATGTCTTGTTCAGAAGAAGTCTACTCAGAATAATTGAAAAATTATCTATATGATTTAATCTGAGTATAATATTCCCAGCTTTAACTTCTGAAATATATAAGTCACATTAAAACGAATGTCATCATAAATCAAATGACATTCATAATGTGGAAAGATCTATTTGACTATCCATAATCATCAATAATGTGAAAATATCATAAATTTGCACGGACATCCTTTATCGAACTGAATTTTTTTCAGCTGGAGATTATCTCAAGGCAAATCAATAGGAGACGTATATTGATTTACTCTCCATTAATCATAATATAAGATGCCTTGAATCCTTAATAGGGAAATTATTTATAGCAAGTTTTGCAAATTGTCACTTTGATGAAGCAGTTTTCCCACCATTAGGGGGAGATGTAAGCAAATTCAAAAGGAATGGCGTGAAATTGCTTAAAACACATCAAATTGCATTAAATTTGTTGTATTATAATCCATGTATAAATTAATATGAACTCGAAGTTCAAAGGATCATTCATTAGTAACAAAGTTATGAATCAATTACTTGATGCAAGTACTATATACAAAAGAGTGGCAATCATATGCTTCAACATTAAATGGTTCATATAGAAAATGATGTCCATGTGCAACAAAATGCACAAAATGTCTCACCCATGTGAACATGAGGAGGAGAATCAAAATGAGTTATTGGTTAGTGTATTGCACTCTTTTTCCCTTTACTATGATTTTATCCCACTAGGTTTTCTTTGCAAAGGTTTTTGATGAGGCAATTCTAACAATATTAAAACTCTTTATCAAGGTTGATTAGTGTATTGCACCATTTTCCTTTCGCTATTGGTTTGATCCCACTGGATTTGCCTAGCAAGGTTTTTAAAGAGGCAATCCTAACATTATTATACTCCATATAAAAAAAAAATTATGAGAGCAATGTACTATTTTTCCTATACTAGATTTTTTTTCCACAGGGTTTTTCCAGTAAAGGTTTTAATGAGGCATATATATTCTCTTTAAGTGTATCAATGTGTTGCACTCTTTTCCTTAGCTTTGGTTTTGTCCCACTGGGTTTTCCTAGCAAGGTTTTTAATGAGGCAATCAATAATATTATACTGCAAATCAAGATTGATGAGAACATTGTACTCTTTTTCCTGTACTAGATTTTTTCCCATAGGATTTTTTAGTGCAGGTTTTAACGAGACATATTCTCTCAGCAAGTGTCATCCAAGGGGGAGTGTTGTAAATTGGATGACCCTTTGACCAAACTTATGAATGATCACATTGTCAAGCATGACTCTCACATTGAATTGTAACATCAAGCATGACTTCTACATTGAATGTAACTTGTACATTCTACATAACTTGTATTCAACTCTAATGTATAATCATTTATCCATGTATTGTCATGTAACTTGTAATCCTCTCCAATGTACACCAACTATTTCATGTATTGTCTATGTTGTTTGTGATGTGTTTTATGACTTGTGGTGTATGTATAACTTGTACACATTGTATAAGTACAATTTTCATCATCACCAAATGGTCTATATAAAGGGTGCCAACTCCATTGTAATTCACACACCAAGTTGAATGAAAACTTCTTATTTCAACTTTCTCATTTCTTCTATTCTCTTTTGTAGTAGTAGTTTGTAGTAGTAGAAGTTCTTAGTCTTCTATTTTCCTTCTCTACTTCTTAGCAAGTTCCAATTCAATTTACAACAAATACTAATGTATAATTCATTTTCAAAAGGAGATATTGATGATGATGTGACATGCATCGTTGGTGAGATGGAAGATACTTATATGAATAACTTCTTTTGAAAATGAGCTATCTATAAAAAATAGTAAACTCTATGAATAACACCTTTAAAAATGAGCTATTTGTTCAACTTAAATATCGCACATTGAGGTGGAGAACTCATGCAAACGACACGTGCGTATCGAGATGGACAACCCGCGTCAACCGCGTTTCTCGAGGTAGACAATCCATGTAAATGACATGCACGCTTATCGACTTGAATAACCAATGCAAATGTCACGCATGTACGTTGAGGTGGGGAATTCATGCAAATGCTAGGCACGTCTATCAAGGTAGGCGACCCATGCAACCTCGTGCAACTATGCAACCTTTTGCAATCCATGCGAACCTCACGCACGTATCTCGAGGTGGAAAACGCATACAACATCGCCTAATCCATGCAAACCATGCAAAGGACATGCACGTATTTCGAGGTAGACACCACATGTAACCTCGTAAAATCCAAGTAAATCATGCAAACGACTCGCATGTGTTTCGAGGTGGTAAAGTTAATGGAAACGTCACACACATATCTCGTGGTTGACAACACATGAAAATGCCACGTACGATGTTGAGGTGGGAGAGTCATGCATCTTCGTGCAAACCATTCAAACGTCACACACATATCTCGAGGTGTGGACAACTCATACAACTTCGCGCAATCCAAGCAAACCATACGAATGTGAAGCACATATTTCGAGGTAGACAATTCATGCAACCTGCTGCGGTCCATGCAAACCATCCAAACGTCATGCACGCAACTCGATGTGGACATGCGCTATTCGTGTGCTCCTTCCCACGTAGACACCCACGTGTACCACGAAACAAGAATATCACATTTTGAAAAGGCACTATTTTTATTTGCCTTTTCCACGTGGACACCCAATATTATTTACACGAACAACGCATTCGAAGAATGTAATATTCGTGTAAATTGGCTCCAACCAATCCACGTGGACATCCACGGGGATTGATATATTCAAATAACACGAATATCACCTTTTCAAAAGGTGTTATTCGTGTTTTTCGTCCAACGTGGATTAGACATATAAATAACGCATTTTGAAAATGCGTTATTCATATGTCTTCGTAGGCCGAAAATTTTTCCTCCCCTAATAGCGCCTTTTCAAAATGCGACATAGCTTATATCAATAATAAAAAAACGCACTCTTGTTTTGCTCATTTATACTAATTTTTGTTGTACTTGTGTATTTTTTTTCCAAATTGGTGGCATTTGTCACCTTACAAGTTTAGAATTACTTTATTATATTTTTTTTGTATGAGAACAGATGTACAGTACTTAGTGATAATATGTTTTGGCAAGAAGGAATAACGTATATATTAAGAAAATAAGAATGATAAAAATATTGTTATGAAAAGCACAAACATATTTTTGGATCCTTTAACTTTTAGACTCTTATGCTTTTAGTTCATGAACTTTTATTAGTGTACATTTAATCCCTGAACTTTCATTATTGTACATTTGGTCCCTGAACTTTTGAGTTTTTTATACTTTTGGTCTCTAAGTTTTTTATGCTTTTGGGGGAAATTAATTTTTTTCGACTTTTATTGATCTATGCGAGTCGTTCGGTGAAATAATATGAACCACTTTACTCTTCTTGACCAGTCACGCGATACTTTTATCACTTACATCGCCAGAATTTAATACCTTAAATAGTGGAAGGGCTAAATATAAGTCTTTCTAAAAGTTTAAGGATCAAATTGTAATAATAAAAGTTTAGGGACTAAAAGTATAAAAAACATAAAATTCAGGGACCAAATAATAAATTTGGCAATATGAAAAATATGCCCTGTCCAATCAAATCAACAATAGATCTGGTTAATAGCAAGTTCAACAAACACCTAAGTCTTGAATTAGCTCAATCACATTA
The DNA here is from genome assembly GCA_039657365.1 of Stephania yunnanensis. Lineage (NCBI taxonomy): Eukaryota > Viridiplantae > Streptophyta > Magnoliopsida > Ranunculales > Menispermaceae > Stephania > Stephania yunnanensis. The sequence goes on along the minus strand of CM077586.1, from coordinate 42,438,151 downwards.
ATCTATTGGGCCCGTGTGCGCATGTATTATTAGGTTGTTTATCTCACTAGTCGAACAGTCGACACGAATACCACTTATTAGACATATCAGTGAGTTTATCTATGGGTCCATAAATCTCATTACCATTAATATTATTCCAATTCAACCATTTTGCATTCGCATGTGTGAGAGTTTTACTTTAAGCACTAATTGGAGAGAGATTGTAACGGTGCAGAATTTACTAATAGTAAATTAGTCCATAAGTATAGTTATTGATCTATGACGTGGCTCGAGAGTGAGTCATGATCCAAATACTTAGTGTGAGGACTTAGTAGTATAATATTTTTTAGTGATGGATACTTAGTTTGATGTATATGTATAGACTACTAAGTCATTTGCGAAACGCGTCTCGAGATACGTGTCGACATGAGATTGGGACAGAGAGTGATGTGGTAAGTTTAATTTAAGTTAATATAGTTTAATTAGTTGAATTAGATGTGGCTATAATTGATTTACATTAAATATAACCTAAGTTAGCAAATAAAAACAATAGTCATTTGATGCTCCTCGAGATATGCGTGAACACATCAAGAGACCTATGAAGTATGAAATTGGTGTTAGAAAGGAAGAGTTAGTGGATGTAAATCATGATGTAAGCCATTAGATTAGTCTGAAGATACGTACGTACATTAAGATCAATGACTATTAATCAATCTTATATATAAGGTGATTCTACCACGGTGATGGAAAAAAATCACCACATACGGTGATTTTTATTTTTGAACATTAGATTTAAATCCAATTGATGATATAACTTCTTGCTACTCGTGCACACATTGAAGTGTCATTAATTTAGTTATCAAATTGACCATTGGATTTAGATCCAATGGTCAAAAATAAAAATCACCATAGTAGAATTTCATATATATATATATATATATAGATTGAATAGATCAACTCATGCAAAATATTTCATTTCTCATTCATTTACTTATACAAGAAGTAAGTTGGAGAAGAATATCAACAAGGTTGATTATGAATTTATGATGGTTTGGAAGGGATGATCAAAGTAAGGGACTTACATCATTAGGAAACTAAGGAAGAGTCCCGAGAGGTTGTTGGCAAAATACTAGGTGTCGAGAGGCCATATTAACCTATAAACGTTGGATAGATTGTAAGTAAACTGATTGAGATATTTTTCTTCACTTCATGCTTTGATGTTGTTGCTTGTTTACTGTTATTTGTATTATTGTGCTTGTTTAGAATTTTAGTGATATGATTAAGGTACTTTATCTTATTATGTGATTGTTGGTAAATTAGAATATGTGTGTTTAAGTTTATGATGTGGTTTGGAATGTACGCGACTCACGAGGTATGGGACCCAGAGATGTTGCTATACTGATTAGTTAGTGCCAAGTACTTACTATATGTGGTTGATGAAATAATTAATCAGCGGCCAATTAGGGTAATACCGAAATACTATGTGTACTAACGTATTACATGACGTCGATAAGCTGTGTTTCACAACTAATAAGGATAATATCTACGTGCACTGCTATATAAGTTATTACATGAAGGGTAATATATAGGTCAATGCGTGAAATGATTAAGCGGCGACCAATAAAGGTAATACCGAAGTACTATGCCTGTAGACCTCTTACATAGTGTCGATATGATGCATTTCACGCATTGAAGTGCAATGAAATGACCCTCACTTGAAATAGGGTTGGGTTGCCTAGCCCAGACCGTTACTCAAGTCCGATAACTAAACCAAACCCAAATAATGGTCTGGCACGCCTAATTCAACTTGCGGAACAACATATTACCATATAGGACAATAAATGCAGAATTTAAATCAACACTAAAATTCATATTATCGCCAAATCAACGTGATAGGTATCCAACAGTCTGATAAGCTCAATAAGTTTCCAAATCAACCTTAAAACTTGTAAAATGATATGAAAATAGATAAGGAATAGATAAGGAGGGTTCAACTTTACCCTAAGTAAAACTACTTAGAGTTACAACCCAATTTATTGTTTTGAAAATCAACAAATATATATATATATATATATATATATAATAATCATGCAAAGGAGACTTCAAGCAATGGCCTTTCCCTTACCAAGATCGATCGCACTCGTAGATGGACCTGTATTGTAAGTGAGGTGAGCTAAAGAACCAACGAAGCCCAATAAGAGAAAAACTACGCTCAAATATTAAACATGCAAGTAATATCTATAAATCAAAATAAAACTAGCATGCATTTAAAATCAGGATACATTGAAACATATAGCATGACATCAATTTCATATAGAGTAAGTATATCATAATCGTAGTGCAACTTAAACAGGTATATGGAGTATCAAAGATTATAAAAACAAGAAATTCAACTTTTGCGTACAAAGGGGTTCCAAGAGATATACATAGAATGTAGTAGATATAAATGCAAGTTCGTGGTCACATTCGTCATTACCTTCCATTGTTGACTAATCATCATAATATAATAAATATGTATGGGTGACTTGATTCCACTATGTGTCCACGGCTCCTCAAGAGGCACGGGTGACTTGGTTCCATCGTGCATCCACGACTCCCCAAAAGGCCCTTGCAGAAATGGGTGACTTGGTTCCACCGTATTACTACGGCTCCCCAAGAGGCCCTTAAGCATGTAAGGTGACTTGGTTCCACCATTTGAGTATGGCTATCTAAAAGCCTTACATGAAGTCAAACAAGATAGGTAATGATTCCATCCCAAGTCATTTGTTGAAATCATGAATCCTAGATATACGAGGAGCAAGCCACATTTAATAGATGAGTGGAGTTGCCCACTTACTTTGACTCACAACGACGCTTATAACAACTCCTGGTACGCTCGGGATCCGATGCGAACCTTCACGCGATGCTATACAACCATAATACATCTCATCAATAAATACTTTAATTTAAGTTAATTAAATATTTCATTAATTGGTCGTTGGGATCCACTAGTGTGGGTCCCCCAAGTCCCACATTGCCCGATGTGAGGGTCGAGGGGTGGGACCCGACCGGAATCCTTCGAAGACTTGATAACGTTACATTCCATAGCATTCACTTTCTTTTATTTTGTTCTAAATATATATGTATATATATTATTTTATTTCATTATATATATAATTTTTTTTGGTTCGGGGGCCAATTTAGCCCCTGGTCTCGGTCCAGGGGCCGAGGCGGCCCTCGGCCTCGTACGTCTTGGGCGAGCACCTTTGCTCGCAGCGCTGGTCATGGGGGAGGGGGAGAAGCAACGCTCCCCTCACTGCCCTTAAATGGGGGGCGCACCACCCCCATCGGAGTTGGCCGCTCCGGCCAACCCCGCGGTGGTTGTGATGGGGGGCGACAGTGAGCCCCCCTCTCTCGTGCTTCCTCTTATGGGGCTTCCTAGTGGAGGCCCTACCATAAGTGGCAGCAGCGGCGGCCGCAACTCGCCGCCGTCTCCTTCGGTGGCGGCGACGCTATTCCACCTCCCCTCTATTTTGCGTACACTATTCACCAAAACATAAAATAAAGAGAACTTATGTGACGTGCCCTACTTATAAACAAGGCACCGCCCGGCCTAATCCCGTACTCAAGCCTTAATCCACATGATCTAAGACTTAAGTACGTATTAGTTAGCCTATCATCCCTATATTTCTCCACATCCACGTATTGATATATTATCCAATTTACAGGTCATTCAAATTTAATGATCATGCAATTGCAGAAGCATAAATTCTCCAAAACATTCATAAGTGTGGAAACCAAGAAAAAAATATAGCATCACATGCATGTATAGATATGAAACTATTCACTCAACCCACTGTACAACCCAAAATGACATAAAGAATAATGATATAACAAAAGTCGAGATATACAAATGAGTGAGGAGAGTCGTCGAACTGCTCAGAGGAAGTCACCGATCTTCTTCTTCCCTAGTCTGCTGCTGCTTGATGGACCTACACCCACCGTCACAAACTAGACGGTGAGTATAGTGATATTTAAGTACTAACTGGAGAATTTCATGTCACATTCTCAAAAGAAACGAATGGTATTTAAAAGCATAAATGAGCAAAATAAATTGCTGAAACAAGTAATACAAGTAAATACCACAGTTAAAGATATAGAGACAAACTCAGGTTAAGTCGAGATGATCTACGTCCGGTCGGCGGTGAGACCTATCGCCTACCTTTTCCCACTACGATATGGAGCTGCGCTCAACATATCTCACATTAATAGTGAAGCTGTGCTCTACGCTTTAGAACATCAATCTCATGCTTGTCGATTACCCCGAGCCCCATAACTCGTATGCCGCGCAAGTGTAGTGGTTAGTGCCGGAACCCCGGTAAACCCATGTCCCCGTGAACCGCACATCTCTCGTGCAATGGAAACTAGATAATCCGTACTTTATTTTCAAAGATAAATAAATTTCAAAATTCTAGGATACCAAGATAAGTTAGGCTACAAAGCCAAAAGAAAATCAAATACAAGTCTATTTAAATTCAAAGTAGTCCATTAGCATGCTTTTCATCAATTGTATTCAAGAACGACATCAAGTGTAGGAATTAGAGGTAATGAAATAATTCACAAGGCATTATGTCACAATATTCATCCATGAATAGATACAAAAACAACATGATGTGACATGACAAGTAGTAATGTCTACCAATAGACCAATAAATAAATAAGGGTGAACGAAATGAAATATAAAATTCTCACAGTTGTACTTACAAGTCGCACGCTTGTCGTAGTCTATCTGATCCCTCGACAAATCGAAGTACATGCCCAAATGCTTGATTTCCCCCGTAGTTCCCTAACATTCGACCCATTTCACATTTTTCGAGGTAAAACCCGCATATAACGTCTCGATCGACTTTCGAATTCTTCACTTTTTATGAAAATCTCGAATTTCTATTGATTTGGGTCACAAATATATTTTTCCCTATTTTTTGGAATTTTTTCCTGAATTTTTTCATATTTTTCTCTATTTTTCTTTTCTATTTTCTATCTTTTTTTCTATTTTTTTATTTGGGTCGCGTCCTCATCCCATGGATCGAGCCAGGCCCAGGTTTCTTGGCCTGGCCCATATAGGTGATGCACACGAGCGCGCACAGCTCGCATATGCATCTTCTCCAACGAACCAGGGACACAGTCCCTGACAACCCTTGGGAGGGAGATGACCTCAGAGTCATCTCCTTTCTCAACGAAGCCGCGCCACCACCATGGCCGACTAACACAACAACGACAATCAACAACAACGCCAAAGCAACTCAACTCACCTTGCGTTCTCTGCGTCGGGCTCTTGGTCTCTATCTCTCTCCTTCTTCTTCTTCCTTCTTATTCTTCCTTCTCCACCTCTCTCGATTCTTCTTTCTCTGCATTTTTTTAACTGACTTTGGAGAGATGGGATAAGATGGACTTTGGAGGTGTATTGATTTATATATATATATCTATAAATACATATATGTTTTGGGTGCTTGAATGTCAGCCACTCATTTTTTTCATTTTTTTATTTAACTCAAATACATTAAGCATACCATATATGCCGCTACCTCGGTCCCACGTCGACACGTGACTCGAGGCACATCGCCCGATCGTCTCGGTATCTGCATACCCGTAAATGACTTAGTAGTCTACACATGTACATTACACGAGTCAAACAACACAACAAATATAATATTTACATGGGCCACCGTGCCTCGGTAGTGACACTATCTCGCTGCAGGTCCCACATCACGGGTCATTTTGTCCTAATTAACGAAGTAAACGTGTATTAATTATTTGGGCCGTGACAACTTAGATTAGATATTACCTATTTTGAGATCTATGTAGTTGTTGTCTCCTCCACTACTTTCTATTCAAATGTGGGGTTTTGAACACAAAAAGGGGATTATGGTTTTAAAATCAATTTATATTGGGGCTAAATTGATTTAGGGTTTGTGAATTTACTAATTTGCCCCTAGGGCATGTTTATTTGGTATTTGGGTAGTCACGACATCCCCAATCTTAAAGAACTTTCATCATCGAAAGTAGAAATAAAGTCATACCTAATGGTTCGAAGAGAAATGAAACGTTTTCCATCATATAGTCCTCATGTTTCCAAGTCAACTCCTGTTCTCCTTGGAATTGTTATCGAACTTGCACCAACGAGATGTCTTTCTTCTGTAGCTTATACACCTTTCTATCTACAGTTTGAATAGGTTGCTCGTCGTAGGACACGTCTCCCCTCAAATCAACTTGCCCCCAATTGATCATCGGTGCATGTTTATTATATGCCTTCCTCAACATAGAAACATGGAATACATCATGGACTCCAACTAGCTGTGGTGGTAACTAGAGGCGATATGCTACTGGGCCTATTCGTTTCTTGATCTTGAATGGCCCGATGAACCTGGGAGATAACTTTCCCTTCAATCTAAATTAGTAATGCCCTTTCATTGGTGACGCTTTTAATAACACAAATCCTCCTTCATTGAACACAACCTCTCGATGGTATTTATCAGCATACTTTTTTTGGTGGCTCTGGGCGGTTTCCAATCGTTGCCTCGGTTTGGTCATGCACAAGTTTTGGGCTGATCAAAATGGCATCTCCGACCTCGGGCTAACAAATTGGAGATCTACACAGTTTCCCATAAAGTGCTTCGAAAAGGTGCCATGCCAATACTCGTCTGAAAACTGTTGTTGTACGCATACTCGCACAATGAAATATACTTCTCCCAACACCCACAAAAACCCAACATGCAAGCTTTGAGCATATCCTCTATTATCTGAATCGATCTCTTAGTCTGTCCATCTGTCTGTAGGTGAAAGGTCATACTGAGATTGAGCTGAGTCCCCATCCGATGCTGAAACCCATTCCAAATCTGAGAGGTAATCCTCGGATCACGATCTAGCAATAGACATCCGGACTCCATATAATTTGACGATCTCGTCTATATATATGCCCCCAACCTGTATGCTGAATACTCTATGGAAATAGGGACAAAGTAGGCTGACTTAGTAAAACGATCCACGACCACCCAAACGACATCATGACCTGAGTCACCAGCAGACCTGAGACAAAATCCATAGATATGTGTTCCCACTTCCACTGCGGAATAGGTAATGGTTTCAACAATCCCCACGGCTTCCGGTGGTCTACCTTCAGTTGCTGACTAATTTTACAATTATGGATGTAGATAGCGATGTCCACCTTCATCCCCTACCACCAAAACATCCCTCAACTGTATACGAGATGATATCCACAATCTATCCCAAAATCTAAATGCTCCATCAGTTGAAAGTCTCTAATCCACGTCATCACTGATATTTGTAAGTTTCATGTATTTCCTGTACTTTAAATAGACTATCTGACAATCAACCACTCTATATATAGCTATTGGCTCTGCTCTCATCTGAACTCGCGCCTGACCTCCTGAAACATCTAAGCTGATCCCTATGCCATCTGTGGGTACTCCTTGAATGTTCATAACGGTATCAGACTTTGTATCTAGTTGTACACGATTCAGAGCATCTACCACTACATTAGCCTTCCTCGGGTGGTACTCGAGTATGAAGTCGTAATCTTTCAAAAGTTCCAACCATCTCCTTTGTTGCATATTCAACTCGCTCTGTTTGAACAAGTAATTCAAACTTTTGTAGTCCGAGTAGACAGTGAATGTGACGGCCCCAAATCCCGAGGTCGCCACGTGGGGAGGCGCTGCTCCAGCGGTCCTGTCGGATCCTTGACTCACTGGGTCGCACGCGCCACTGACGCCCTTTGCTACATCACGACTCCTCGATATGCATGTTAACTCCATTCGTTAAGCAATTTAGTTCGACCGTTTAAGCATTAAAACAACAACGTAAGTCTTACATTTAAGGCAAGTAAAACAATTAAATTCATTTTCATATAAAACACCATTTATAAGAGCAACTCCTATTGTGGAAAACCAAGGGAAAGTACTCTGAATATATGCCACAATATTAAACAATAATATATACAAGTACAGTGTCTATCTAGTCACCCAATTCCCAAAAGTAAGCAAAATATCAAAATCGCACATACTAGTAGGTCATTGACCGCAGGCAGTCGGATAAAGTCGTCCAAAATCTCCTTGCCCCTACTAGCGGGGTCTGCACTCAACCATCACAAAAAGGAAGATGAGGAGTACAATTAGTAAGATTCCAACAAAGTACACTGAGCATTTATAGGAGCATAAACATATATCAATAACCATGTCAATTAATCATGCGGAAACTAAACATGCAACTGTGCTAAGATCATCACATGAATAAATAACACGAGAGAAACAAACCGTGTACTCCTCCGGGTCACACTAAACTGTACGTCGAACCCCCAGGATCCTTTCGGTGGGTGCCCCACTTCCTTTCACCTGGTTTTCATACCCCCAGGATCCTTTCAGTGGATGCCCCCACTTCCTTTCACCTGGTTTTCCCGCGTACAACCTAGTGTGCCATAAGTACAACACGAATAATCAAGTGTCTCGACCCCCAACCTAAAAGTGTCACGGAAAAACATACAATAACAAGGAATAGGGGGAATAGCATCCAATAACCACGAATAGGAAATCAATGATAGAAAAGTAAACCCTCAGTGAATTTTAGATGGAATCTTATGTACGTCAAAACGCACTCACCCACGTCTCGATATGCGCACCCGACACCTGACTATAGCATCTTAAGTCCCTGGTGTCCATTCGTACATTTAGCTACTAAATCATGCAAATCACAATTTAAAATTAGGTGAAATACACCTCACCTCAATCGCGTCGTCGACATTCGTCGATTCACGCCTCCGATCGGTCTGACAACGCCATCGGGCGTTCACTGCCGTTGCCAGCTGAAGTCGACGTCGCGCGCGCGCGCGCGCGCGCGTCGCTCGTCATCAGTGTCGCGTTGCCGTCGTCCACCGTCGCGCCACCGCCGGCGCTTGGCCGCCGCTGCTCCTATGCGCCGCCCTCTCGTCTCCACCGCGTTGCTTGAAAGCGATCCCGTCCCGCAGCCGCTGTTGTCCCAGGCGCTCGCAAGCCGCGCCGCTCCACGCGTCGGCGGCTATTCTGGCCGTCACGGAGCGCGACGCGTCCCCTCCGCCATCCGCTTCGCTGGTCACTGTTCGCGGTGTCCGTCGCTGGGAACTCCGCCACCGCGCCACTACTTGGGCGCTCCGATCTCACCGTCATCGCCGGTCCCGGCATTGGCCGATCGTCCACGCCATCTGCGCCGCGCCGTCTGTCCGTCTGCCGCTGCCAGCTGCCGCTCTGTCCGCGACCTCCTCAGTCTGCGTGTCATTCTTGCCATGCTGCCAGCTTGCGCAAGCCGTCGTCGCCTCGGATCCGATCGTGTCGTCTCTCTCCGTCGACCCTCGCCGGTTCTCCCTATCTCCGCTCCTCACGATCTCTTTTTTTTTCCCTTTCTTCTTCGATCTATCTCGGTTCTTCTCTCTCTCTCTTACTTTTCTTTTCTTTTCTTTCTTTTCTTTTCTTATATATATGTTAATATTAATATATATATATATATATATATATATATATATATATATATATATACATATACATATATATATATATATATACATATACATATATATATATATATATATATATATATATATATATACATATACATATATATATATATACATATATATATATATATATACATTTTCTTTTTTATTCCAAATCAAAAGTGTCCTCGAGATTCGTGGAACACGAATCTCGAGGCAAACTCAATAATTTCACCTCTTCGCCACCGCCTCTATGCTTGACCAAAATTTGTCCGAGCAACGCGCATCTCGAGGCACCAACCCGCCTCATTTCCAAAAAATCGATACTTGCGCTACACGCATCACGAGGCCTATCCAATGTACACATTAAAACTACATAAAGCGATTATCTCAATTTCATGTTGGCACGCGACTCGAGACACGTCCCTGTTCGTGTTTCGGCTCACCGAATTCTTCGCGTATACGTTTCTCAACAATTAGCATCTCCACTCGAGATTTGAACATACGCATTCTGGCAAGTGGGTCTCACATACGACCCTAAAATGACACGTGGCACGAGTCGAATTTTGGGCCATTACAGTCTTCCCAACTAAAAAAAATTTCATTCCGAAATTTAACTGTAACCCAAAACTCATACTAGATAATAGTTGAGGGTAACGTGTCCTTATCGTCGACTCGAGCTCCCAAGTGCATTCCTCCGCCCTATGATGCTGCCAACGAACTAAGACCTTCGTGAGTTCCCTGTTCCGAAGAATCTGTACCCAAAAGTCGATAATCTCTATCGATCTCTCATAGATCACGTCAGACTGTATCTTCACCATTCCCAACTCAATCGTCGATCTCGACCCTGACTTAGCAAGTCTCAACATTGAAATGTGAAATGTCGGATGAACCCCAGCAAACTTTTCTGGCAAGTCCAATCTCTAAACCACACTGCCAACTCGTGCTACGACTCTGAAAGGTCCTAATTATCTCAGCGCCAATTTGAAAAATCTAGACTTTATGTCATGTCCTCGAACCTATGATACATGACATCAGCTCTCCGACACTCCAACACGCGCGGAATGGATATTGTCGGTACTCTCTTTTGTCTGTAAATATGTGCCTCTGCAGCATCTAGAACCTCTAACAAACTCATAGTTGTTGCCGCCTCGAGTAAACAAAACTCGTATGTCATCTGGCGAACTACTGTCTCACTATGTCCAATCCCTCTTATGCGTACTCAACTGACGCAATAACTAAGCTATTACTTTGTCTCCCTGCATCCGTACGCATTCCAATCCGGTGCCATAAGCATCCGTATGAAGAACTGGTCATCCATCCATGTCGAATCTTCAAATCGCGAACAAGCCGCAACTCAGCGTCATAATACATATACATAAATATTACAATCAACATATACGCATATAAGTCCTAGTACTACCCGCGCACTTTGCTTCCCAACCAAAGTTCTAAGGCAAGTACATCGGGTTTCCACATCTAAATTTTTTTTTTAAGTCTTATTCTCTTTTAGTTAATTTTTCGAGGTTCCTCGAAACTCTGGCTCTGATACCACTTGTGACGTGGTATCAGTTTAAGGACACCTACGCTTCCTCCGACGGAGTCGACCATGCTCTGATACCACTTGTAGCGTGGTATCACAATGTTTTAAGCCATTAAAGTTTCCCCTAGGTTCGCTTGAACCTAAGCTCTGATACCACTTGTGGCGGCCCCAAAATCCTGAGGTCGCCACGTGGGGAGGCGCTGCCCAACGGTCCTGTCGGATCCTTGACTCACTGGGTCGCGCGCGCCACTGACGCCCTTTGCTACATCACGACTCCTCGATATGCGTGTTAACTCCATTAGTTAAGCAATTTAGTTCGACCGTTTAAGCATTAAAACAACAACGAAAGTCTTACATTTAAGGCAAGTAAAACAATTAAATTCATTTTCATATAAAACACCATTTATAAGAGCAACTCCTATTGTGGAAAACCCAGGGAAAGTACTCTGTATATATGCGACCATATTAAACAGTAATATATACAAGTACGGTGTCTATCTAGTCATCCAATTCCCAAAAGTAAGCAAAATATCAAAATCGCACATACTAGTAGGTCATTGACCGCAAGCAGTCGGATAAAGTCGTCCAAAATCTCCTTGCCCTTACTAGCAGGGCCTGCACTCGACCATCACGAAAAAGAAGATGGGGAGTATAGTTAGTAAGATTCCAACAAAGTACACTGAGCATTTATAGGAGCATAAACATATATCAATAACCATATCAATTAATCATGCGGAAACTAAATATGCAACTGTGCTAAGATCATCACATGAATAAATAACACGAGAGAAACAAACCGTGTACTCCTCCCGGTCACACTAAATTGTACGTCGAACCCCCAGGATCCTTTCGGTGAGTGCCCCACTTCCTTTCACCTGGTTTCCATACCCCCAGGATCCTTTCAGTGGATTCCCCTACTTCCTTTCACCTGGTTTTCCCGTGTACAACCTAGTGTGCCATAAGTACAACACGAATAATCAAGTGTCTCGACCCCCAACCCAAAAATGTCACTGAAAAACACACAATAATAAGGAATATGGGGAATAGCATCCAATAACCACGAATAGGAAATCAATGATAGAAAGTAAACCCTCGGTGACTTTTAGATGGAATCTTACGTACCTCAAAACGCACTCGCTCGCGTCTCGATATGCACACCCGACACTCGACTATAGCATCATAAGTCCCTAGTGTCCATTCGTACATTTAGCTACCAAATCATGCAAATCACAATTTAAAATTAGGTGAAATACACCTCACCTCAATCGCGTTGTAGACATTCATCGATTCACGCCTCCGATCGGTTCGACAAAGCCATCGCGTCGTTCACTGAGCCGTTGCCGCTGTCGAGCCGACGTCGCTGCCGCGTTGATGTCGTCACTGTGTCGCTGCCATCGTCACCATTGCACCACCGCCGGCCGCTCGCCGCGCGCTGCCTCGCTCCGCCCGACTTCTTCGCTCCTGCCCCGCGCCGCCGCCGCTGCTGCTCTCCCAGCGCGCCGCGCTCTCGTCTCCACCGTGTCCCCGAAGCGATCCGTCGCGCGCGCGCCGCCGTCGTCCCGGCGCTCGTAGGCTGCGCCGCTCCACGCGTCGCCGCTGATGGCTGTCACTCGAGCGCGACGCATCCCCCTCCGTCGTCCGCCTACTGGTCACTGTTCGCGGCTGTCCGTCGCTGGGAACTCCGCCCACCGCGCCGCTGCTGGCATGCTCTGATCTCACTGTCGTCGCTGGTCCGCTGGCCGATCGTGCGCGCCATTTCTGCACCGATCTCTCCGCCACCGCCATTGCCGCTGCCGGCTGTCCGCGACCTCCCGCGCACGCGCTGCTGCTGCGCGTCGTCGTCATCTTCGCGGATCCGGTCGCGCCGTCTCTCTCCGTCGTCCCTCGCCGGTTCTCCCTCTCTGCGATCCTCATGATCTCTCTTTTTTTCCCTCTCTTCTTCTATCTCTCTCGGTTCTTCTCTCTCTCTCTCTTACTTTTTTTTTCTTTTCTTTCTCTTCTTTTCTTATATATAGATATATTAATATTAATATATATATATATATATATATATATATATATATACATTTTCTTTTTGATTCCAAATCAAAAGTGTCCTCGAGATTCGTAGATACGAATCTCGAGGCAAACTCAATAATTTCACCACTTTGTCCACCGCCTCTATGTTTAACCAAAATTTGTTCCGAGCAACGCACATCTCGAGGTACCAACCCGCCTCATTTCCAAAATCTCAATACTCGCGCTACACGCATCACGAGGCATATCCAATTTACATATTAAAACAACATAAAACGATTATCTATGTCTCACGTTGGCACCGCGCCTCGAGATGCGTCCCCGTTCGTGTTTCGGCTCACCAAATTCTTCGCGTATACGTTTCTCGACAATTAGCATCTCCACTCGAGATTTGAACATACGCATTCGGGCAAGTGGGTCCCACATACGACCCTAAAATGACACGTGGCACGAGTTGAATTTTCGGGCCGTTACAGTGAATTTCTCCCCATACAAGTAGTGCCTCCACAACTTCAAAGCAAACACAACTAATGCCAACTCTAAGTCGCGCACTGGATAGTTTTTCTCATGTAATTTCAACTGCCTAGACGCATAAGCAATTACTTTCTTATCTTGCATTAATACACCTCCCAAACCAGTTCCCGGACGTATCAGAATACATTGACAACTCCTTAACGACCTTTGGCAGAATCTAAATCTCCTTACTGGTCTCTGGTAGAATCCAAATCGATGCAGTAGTCAGATGGTTCTTCAATGACTGAAATGCTTCATCACATGAATCATCACATTCATAGGCCACGTCTTTTTAGTCAAGTTGGTGAGTGGTGAAGCAATCGATGAGAAACCTTGCACGAATCGTTGATAATACCTTGTTAGGCCTATAAAACTCCAAATCTTGGATGCATTAGTCGGTTATGGCCACCTAAGGATCGCCTCGATCTTTGTCGGATTCTCGTATTCACCACGTGCCCTAAAAACTCCACCTCTGAAACCTAAAACACGCATTCGCTCGACTTAGCATAGAGTTTGTGTTCCCTCAATGTCTGCAACACTTTCATGAGGTGCTTTCTATTATTTGACTGGGTCTTGGAGTATATCATGATGTCATCGATGAACATAATCACGAATTGGTCAAGGAACGACTTGAAGACACAATGAATCAAGTCCATGAACATCGTCGGGGCATTAGCGAGCCAAATGGCAACACCGTGAACCGAAAGTGCCCATAGCGGGTGCTAAAATCTGTCTTCAGTTTGTCCTCCTCCCGTATTCACAACTAATGACAGCCCGATCTCATATCTATCTTAGAGAAGAATCTTGATCCCCTCAATTGGTCAAACAAGTCTTCGATCCTGGGAAGCGGGTACTTGTTTCGGAAAGTCACCCTATTCAATTACTGGTAGTCAATACACATCCTCAAACGGTGTCATTTTTTTCTTTACAAATAGCATTGTTGCTCCCCACGACAATACATTCGGTGTAATGAAGCCTTTCTGAGTTAACTCCTCTAACTGAGTCTTCAACTTCTTCAACTTCTTCAACTCGGTAGCCGCCATATGGTAAGGTGTCTTGGAAACTGGTCTCGTGCCGGTATGAGGTCAATCATAAAGTCAATCTCTTGATGAGGAAGAACTCCCAAAAGATCTGAATGAAAAACATCCGAAAAATCTCTAACCACTGAGATCTTCTCAATCAAAACTTCTTGTCCTTCATCCCCAACGAAGTCAAGCTCGCAATGGTCTCTATCTCAGCCAAACTCGCGAACCTCCTACGTAGGGTAGCATTGATCGGTGTACAACCCTTAAACTCAAAGGGGGGAATGCCTGAGATTAAGAAGACTACAGTTTTATGAAAACAATCTATCTTGGCATGATATGCCGCTAACTAGTCCATGCGCAGTAATACGTCAAACTTAAGGCACTCTAACACTCGTAAATCAAACGTCATCATGTGATCCCTAATTTTAATTTTGCACCCGTCACATACCATATTAGGATAAATTTGTTCAGTAGAAACTATGCTTAGAATTAAGTAAGTGTGTGTTTAACCGGTGTCAATCCCAAAGCATTAACTGCATTCCTCGATATAAGTGAAACAGTGGAACCATAATCACACAAGGTTTGCATATCTCGACCATTAATGGAAACTGTACCTGCAACCAGCTGACACGGAGCCTCTCCATCTTGCCTAACAACTACATTAACTCTTCCTCAAGATATTGGGGTCGTGATCCCCTCAGATGGCGGTGGGTTAGGGCATTTGCTCTGGATGTATCTTAGAGTCCCACACCGGTAACAAATTAATTGTGGCCTCTGGTATGTCGAAGGTGGCTAAACAACACTACCTGATGCGCTTGGCTTTGGCTCGATCGGTCCCTGACCTTTACTTCCACTCTGCTGAGACTGTCGAAGTGGATGCGGTGGCCTAAATGCCATGCTCTACGAAGTCGTATGAGTAAGGATAGGTGCATGTGCAGTAGTCGCAGAAGGAGTGTATGTCGCCCTTAAAACTGTACGTAAACGTACATGTCCACTAAAAAACCTCCAAACTTTGGTTTCTTGAAAATGTCATCCTAACTATTCCGATAACCCCCTAAGCAACATTTACCATGACCATACTGATTAGATCCTACCTAAAAATGCACGAAACCCCACGAAGTGATGCCTCACACTCAAGTTCTCGTTAGTGTGCCTGGTGATAGATCCAGACACCGCTACCATAGCACTAATGTTCGGCCTCAGTCCATTAATAAATTTTCTCCTACGAATCATATATGTCGGGGCATACTCATGTGCAAACTCTAGTAACTCGTTGAACTTCAATGCATACTCAACCATTGACATATCGTCATGTACTAAGGCAAGGAACTCTTGAATTTTTGCATCCTTCACTGGCTCTGGAAACCATTTTTGGTAAAATAGATGCTTGAACTGGAGCCAATTGACATTAGTTCCCTATGTCCTCTCTATAGTCATCTTCCACTTGTGTGCCTTTTGTTCTAACAGAAACGTCACTAGCAGTACTATGGTCCATTCTTCAATATTTAGAGTTCTCATCCTCTTCTCCATATTTAATATTCATGCCTCTATTTCAATAGGATCCCGCTCTCCATAAAAGTGCAACACATCATATTTCATAAAACAATTTTGTATCTTGCCCATTCGACATGCCTCTGGATCTCCATCCACTATTGGTACGATTGCTGCAGCTGCAACCGTAACATAATCAAGCCCTTCTTCCACAAGATGATTTTCATTGATAGACACCAAGGGAGGATTAGGTCCATGCCTCTCAAGTGCTCGCTCTATCGCCCCAGTGTTTCCTTGCTGCGTCAACTCCAATATACGTTGCATATTCCTTTCCTGTGATTGCGCCATGTCCGCCAACCTTTGGTCTTGATTAGATCTCATGTCGTGAATGGCCTTCTGATACGTTTCGACCATTACAGTCATGCATTGCTCCATTTGAGCGCGCTAATTTCTCCCATCTCTATCCATTGTTTCCTTTAAATTGTAGGAGTTTCCACATTGATTGCTCATAATGCAGCTGTGGAACAAATAAGAGTAAATTAGTCCTACATACCAAGAGAGTATCTTGTGGTTGACAAGCATGCTGTCCTATACATCCTAATGACTCTAATAGTAAAGTCCCTTCTAGAGTAAATCAATGTGATGATCTAGATATAAATCAATGTGATGATCTAGATATCCATATCAAGATCACTTTTATTTAATGCAACTATTGGCTTATCTTATTTAAATAATGTCACATTACATTAAACCTTTTAAAACCATATAATTTGTATTTTATTTATCAAATTTAACAAACTTATTGTTCCACTAACCTTCGGCTACCCGATACTGATGCCCCGCGTCTCGATACGCATTTCGAGACACGCCATAACCTTGTGTTTTAATTTGACTTTACTTGGCCTATGGTCACATTACCCACTTTAGTTGATTTGCTATTAATCTAGACATGGATTAGTCGGGTTTCCCAGCATACCCGTATTTCACCTACCCGACACCCGAGATAACACACCTTTCGAGGTGAACACCCGTCACATAAACTTGCCTGATAGCAACATACACACATGCGGTGCAATGTAATAATAATTTTTAAACACCATATATATATATATATACAACCACCATTCCACAAATAACATTTTTCCTTAGTTTTCATATCCGAGCCAACCGAGTTGTCCACGTAAAGCCCGAATTATGACCGTTAATCCCAGATATTAATGCTAATCCTGGTTTAATTAATTTAGGTCGTTACAATTCTTCCCAACTAGGAGAAATCTCGTCCTCGATATTTAAATCTAGAGTAAATTTTGATGTAACCGTCATATCCTCGTGTGACTACGCTTCACACCTTGATAGTCCCTATTACAGTCCCTCGAACACCTCCACTACTCCATCACAGAGATCGTAGTGTTACCCTGAGATATAGGCGCGTGTTGCCGAGGTGGTCAAAATTAGTCTCTCTCTTCCCAACATCCCTGCAACCTATTCTCAGTTTGATTTCTGTGTTCATGGTTCCCTAACCCAGTTACCTAACTCCAGTAACAGTAAACCTATTTTATTATGTATCCCAACATAATAGTCATAACCAACCATCACATACCATAAAAATCTCATGCCATGCCATATCCTCCCTTACTTACCATGACAATCCCATGTCATGCCACGACTTACTCTTACTCACCATGACAATCTCATGCCATGCTACGACTTATCCTTACACATCATGATAATTCCATGCCATGCTATGACCTATGACAATCGCATGCCATAATACAATAATCTATCATGCATACATGAACTTAAGCTATAATGATTAAAAATTTAAAATTCACATTCCCTTAAATTTACTATAAATTTACAAAAAGGAATGTCTACATTATTTTTAACAAGTATAGCTGTTATTTTTAGAATTTAAAATTCACATAGAATTTACAATCACATACCATGACAATGTTTGTATACCCATTTCATTATTAAGTTTAAAATTTAAAATTCACATACGGGAATACAAACATACCATGACAATATTTTTAACACATATATTAACCATCACATACCATGACAATCCTCGCAGTTGCATGGAATTCGAGTTCAAATGTAGTTTTTAGAATTTATTATAATTTAATGCATATAATAATCCCCGCAGTTCCATATAAAAATCTACAAAAAGGAATATCCACATTATTTTTAACAAATAAACAAAACAAACTCATTACCCGAAATCAATTAAGTTGGAAGATATAAATATACCAAAAACTTGGTTAATACAAGATAAAAATAAAGAAGAAAAACCTCTGGATAATATAAATGATTATATTCATGTAGAAATCAATTTTGCATCTAGAAAATCTTGTTCAACAGTACCTACTACAAAAAATGATCTATATATGAAACTCAACCTGCAAGAACATCAACCTGTAGAATACCAACTCATGTTGCATATCCAGTTACATCTACAGATGATACTGTTACAATAAATGATTTTACCGATTATCAGATCAATATGGTTAAAATAGAAGAAGAAACTTTTGAAATATATTATAAAAACTTAAAAGAACAATTTCTTAAACATCATTTAACTCCAATATTTCGTAAACTATGTTCTAAATCTCAACAAGCAACCATTAGATAAAATTACTTTGCTTATATACAATCAACAAAGCAGAATATTCAATTTTTAGATTATTTGGCACAATCATGTCCTAAAATAATAAATTAAGTTAACACCATATAGTAAGGATCTAAAGGCGAAAAATATATTCAAAATCATCCACTACTAGCTCATATTAAAATAATAGAAAATATCAAAACTGTTCCATTAAAAGGAAACTTTGATGAAAAGAAACCTATATCTAGAAAAGATTTAAATCATCCCATAGAACAAAATAACTTTACTAATATTTATTTATCTACACTATCAAAACATTCTAAGAATGAACCAGCTACAAGCAAACAAATAAGTAATGAACCCATTTTGAAAAAACCTATTATAAAAGATACATTAGGATCTCTACCTAGTATAAAATCAAAATATTCAGATAAATTAATACAAACAATATCATCTAAGTTATATACATTACAGATAAATTCAAAAAAAGAAAGTAAAAAAGGATATATCTCCATTAATAGCTAATTTAGAAAATCAATCTGTGTCAGAATCTCAATCAAAACAATCAAAGGATTTTTTTTTTTCAGATTATACCCAATTGAAGAAGAAATAAAAGAAAATGATCAATCATCTGACTTAGAGGTTCATCGTATTCATCGACCATGAAGACATCCAACCTATAATGTAAAGAAAGCCAAACACTATTATTCAAGACCATCTCCAGTTGATTTACTATTAGAGGAAAATCCATCCAAAAGAATTAAATTTAAAGGAAATGTTGTTTATGAATGGAATATAAATGAATTATCTGAATATCAAATAATAGAAGTTGTACAATATATGTTAGTTTATGCTATGTTATCTCTATTACAAAATTATCAAGAAATCAATATCACTAGTGCAATAGAATTGGTTTTACCGATCAATTACATGGCTGGTGGAACTATGCATTATCTACAAAATAACGACTAGAAATTTTAAAGTCAATACAACGAGATGATGATAACAATCCAATTTTAAATGAGCTAGGACAAGAGCAACCAAACGACGTTTTACGCTATGCATAAATATAATATGACATTTTTTAGGAACATTATCCACTATAAATGAAAAAATTAGAGAACAATTACAAAGCTTAAGATGTACAACATTAATCAATATTCGATGGTATAAATATACATTTTTATCTAAAGTATTTATGTTAATCGCTATAGACGCATTATTCTGGAAAGAACGTTTTACAGTCGGATTACCACCATCTTTTGCAGAAAAAGTTAAAATCTTATTACTACAAAAGGTTAGCGGAAATATAAATTACAATAATTTTAATTATGGGGATTTGATTCAAACAATTCAAATGGCTATATTAACTATATGTAATGGTATAAAATTTAAGAAGCAATTAAACAAAGAAAATAAATTAAAAATAAAAAATTATGCGATTTTTATTATCAATTTGGACATGATGCAAAAGTAAGAACATACTCTAGAAACTCTAAAACGCAAAAAAGAATCCAACGATTTTCTAATTATGATAATCAAGAACCTTACTATAAGACTAATAAATGACGAACATACAAAAAGAAATATAATAAAAATAAAGTTAATAAAAATAAAACACATAAATATGGAAAATCATGTCATTATGCTGATAAATGTCGTTTAAAAAATTATAAAAAGAAAGTTAATGAAATACAAGAAAATAGCTCTTCTGAAACTTGCCAATGTTTAGATAATATACAAAATATTTGTACTTCAACTTCTACCTCAGATACAGACAATGAAATAAATGTATTAAATGCACATAAAGAATTAATACTAGAAATAGCAAAACAAATAGTAGACCATACTTTAAAGTGTAAATATTATATAGAAATATTGAAT
Source organism: Stephania yunnanensis (assembly GCA_039657365.1). NCBI lineage: Eukaryota > Viridiplantae > Streptophyta > Magnoliopsida > Ranunculales > Menispermaceae > Stephania > Stephania yunnanensis. The sequence continues at coordinate 42,417,575 of CM077586.1, read as the reverse complement.
AATAGAGATAATGAAGGAACAACTTCACAAGGATTAAAACCTAATCCTAAAATTGATTTTCAAAAACAAATAGATTTACGTCATAATTATCATACTATGCAAAATGTTTTAAAGGTAGTTAATAAAAAAATGAGTTTTACCAACAGAGTCCACAATCAATTCTTTATAGCAAGAAATAAATAAATTAAAAAAAATAAAGTCTCTTAAAGATAGAATGACAAAATTAGAAGATGATAATGTAAACTTAGAAACTTTCTCGATTTATAAAAATAATGTGTTTATAGAAACACTTACCCATTATACTTATCAACGATGGTTCACCCCAATCACTTTGAAAATAAAAGATTTTAAATATTCAGGTCATGCATTAATTGATTCAAGAGCATACTTAAATTGCATACGAGAAGCTTAATTCCATTAAAATATTGTGAAAAACTAATAGTAGAATCTGTACTAATGAAGGAAATAAATAAATTATTAAATTTAAAATTCCTATAACACATATTTGTAGAAATAATGTTTGTATACCCACTTCATTCATCATTGTAAAAGATCTCCAGCATGACATGTTATTAGGAAGCCCATTTTTACTAAAAACTCAATTATTTTCTGTCACTACAAAAGGAATAACAACATTAATTGAAAATAAGGAAATTGAATTTTTTTTATTTCAACATCGAGGAATAGATATCTAAATCAAATAATAAACCAAATAGAATATAAAGAAAATCACATAGGATTTTTAAAATCAAAAAATTAAAAATCTAAAGAGAGATCAAATAATTATCACTCCCTCTTTTCAATTAAAAATAAATATTTTTCAAGAAAATTTAGTTAATAAATGTTATTCTGACATCCCATCAGTTTTTGGGATCAAAAAAAACACCAAATATCTTTACCTTATATTGATGAATTTCATGAAAAACAAATTCCCATAAAAGCTAATCCATCTCAAATGAATGAAAGGTTATTAAAATTATGTGATCAAGAAATAAAAGATCTCTTATAAAAGAAATTGATTACTCCATCTAGATCTCTCTAGAGTTGTACAACTTTTTATGTAGAAAATGCAGTAGAATTAGAACATAGATTACCTAGATTAGTGATAAATTATAAACCATTAAATAAAGTGTTAAAAACAATTAGATATCTATTACACAACAAAAATTATCTAATAAAACGAATAACCAATTCAATTATTTTTTTCAAATTTGATCTTAAATTTAATTTGTGGCAAATACAGATTAAGAAAGAAGACATATATAAAATTGCATTAGATACTCCTTTTGGTCAATATCAATCGAATGTCATGCCATTTGGCCTAAAAAATGCTTCATCCGAATTTCAAAAAATGATGAATGAAATCTTTCATCCTTATCATGAATATATTTTAGTATGTATTAATGATATTCTTATTTTTTCTAAATCCCTTTATCAACACTGGAAACATTTAAATACATCATAATCACTCATGGTTTAGTATTATCCCAACAAAAAATAAAACTTTTCCAAACTTCAATAAATATTGTAGGTTTTAAAATCACAAATCAAACTATAACTCTTATAAATCGAGTAATTGAATTTTCAAATAAATTCCCTAATCAACTTACTAGATAAAAAGCAATTACAATGATTCTTAGGATGTCTTAACTATTTAATAGATTTTTATAAAGATGCAGCCAGAGATAGAAAAGCTTTACAAGATCATCTAAAAAAGGATGTAAAACTTCAATGGACTTCAGATCATACTAATAAGTTGGTTTTTATACATATTTAGTAGTTTATTTTAGTATATCTAAATATGGAAAGTCTCTAAATTATATATTAATTATATTTATTGGTCATTTTCAGGTGAAACGGAGTGCGTGGTTAAATTCGTGGCGGAAATATACTCAAAATGGAATATTTACATGCTGTGATCGGATGTTGGATAGTTTGCCATGTGGCGCTCACTCACCCACGCACAACGTGTAGCGGCCCTCACCGCCCCGGCGTGACGTGTCTCCGTGTACTCCTTGCCAGCTGGCCCGATTACACGTATACGGCTCCTGCCCGTCCTTACTCTGTCTCGAGATTCGCATCCACTTGTGTGTGTACGGTGTATAAATGATAAATGCGACGAAAGTTGTACGTAAATGCGAGAAATATTAATGAAGTTAACAAATCCTACTGTGGAAAAACATGGAAAAGTACTGTTAGAAAATTATCATGCTAACTTAAATTATTAATAAATGAACATAGGTTGACACGGTGATCAATTGGCGACCAAGGACTCAGTGGACTTGGACCCGGGGATTGATTACGGGGCATGAGAGCGCGTTGTGAGGTTTGTAAAACCCAAAGGGAAAACTCTTGAGTATTTATTTTACTTTCGTATTTCCATTCATTTCCATTAATCCTTATGCTTTTTAATTACATTCTTATCTTGTCATCTTTTGGACGGTTGGTTGAGTTACTCCCACCGGATGTTCTGTTGTGTGTTTATGCGTTCTAGACCATAGCATGTGTATCATGAATGCTCGGTGGATAACGACCCGAGGGAACTGCTACATGTGTCAGTGCGTCGTAGGTCCATGCCGGCCACCGAGAGGGATCAAGTGATAGCTAGTTGGGTCCGCCCACTAGTGGATCCTGGAAGGAAATCCCGAAGTATGGTTTAGTCTGACTAGATTAGGCACACATATTTGAGTTTTATTGTTATTTATGCATGCGATGCCCTACTTACACTTGTCTGTTTACATTCTGCATGTTTATTTAACAGTCTTTATTGACTTCCACTTGTTTATATGAATGCTCGGAGGAGTTCCTTGGGATTTTACTAACTGGACTCGTCACTTCCATCGGTATGTACTGATCGTAGAATAACTCACTAAACTCAGCCCATGTTATCGATTCCGGATGAGTATCCGTATATGTCATCCACCAGACTGTCGCATTCCCTCTCAAACAAGCCCCCGAAAGTCGTGCCTGTACTGTCTCATCGTTCCTCGTCAGCTTATGGAAACGCTGATGGGACACTATCCATCTCCCTACAGCCTCGGGATCAGCGCTGCCGTAAAAGAATCTAGGCTGGAACTTCAGAAACTCTCTCAATAACTTCGCCTCTGGCTCCAAAACGAATGCTAGAGGTCGAAGGTGTGTCAGCAGCAGGGATGGCAGTAACCTGGTCCGTCGTCGTGTGTGGAAGCGCAAGAGTCGACGTCCCCTAAAGAATAAGTGCGGTAGCTGTATCTGTGGGTGCCTCTGCCACTACCCCCTGAACTGGTGTATGTGGTATCCCTTAAACATCGGTTGTCTCCGCCGATACAATCATAGCTACAGGCTCTCTAGCTGAAGTGAGTGCCGCCAGTACTGCGGTTTGCTCGCATAATAGTCCTAATACCTCAGCCATCTGTGTCTCTAAGCCGAGAGTCTATCCTCCACACTCGACCTAATTGGGACATCCCTAGTCACATCACTAGTCTGTACAGTCTCAAACGGCGCACTAGACTGTCCGTCCATAATCGGCATCGAACGCGCTCCGGATCAGTCTCTAGGTATATACGTATATCATATAGTAACATGAAAATATAACAATTATATAAATTCTAACTCTACCCTCCTCACATCACTTCCCAATTAAAGTTCTAAGGCTATTACTTCGGGTTTTCCACATCTAAGTTCATTGATTAAGTTTTCTTATCTTAAGTTTGGTCTCTGATACCAACTGCGACGTTGGTATCAGTTTAAGGACACTTACGCTTCCTCCAATGGAATCGATCGGCTCTAATACCAAATGTGGCGGCCCTCACCGCCCCGGGGTGACGTGTCTCCGTGTACTCCTCGCCGCTGGCCCAATTACACGTGTACGACACCTGCCCGTCCTTACTCTGTCTTGAGATTCGCATCCACTTGTGTGTGTACGGTGTATAAATGACAAATGCAGCGAAAGTTCTACATAAATGCAAGAGATATTAATGAAGTTAACAAATCCTACTGTGGAAAAACACGAAAAAGTACTGTGCATAAAGGTAGGTGAATGTACCATATAAAACTAAGCATGTACAAAGTCATGTCACTCCCCAGTTCCCAAAAGAATCCAAATATCAAAATAATCACACGTACAAGTAATCCTCAAAAGTAGGTAGTCAGAGGTAGTCGCCTAAGATCCCCTTGCCCTTACTTGTACTAGGATCTGCACTCAATCATCACAGAAGAAAATGGATGACGAGTCCAGTCAGTAAAATCCCAAGGAACTCCTCCGAGCATTCATATAAACAAGTGGAAGTCAATAAAGACTGTTAAATAAACATGCAGAATGTAAAGAGACAACTGTAAGTAGGGCATCGCACGCATAAATAACAATAAAACTCAAATATGTGTGCCTGTTCCAGTCAGACTAAACCGTACTTCGGGATTTCCTTCCAGGATCCCACTAGTGGGCGCACCCAACTAGCTATCACTTAATCCCTCTCGGTGGCCGGCGTGGACCTACGATGTACCGACACATGTAGCAGTTCCCTCGGGTCGTTATCCACCGAGCACTCCTGATACACATGCTTTGGTCTAGAACGCATATACACACAACATAACATCCGGTGGGAGTAACTCAACCAACAGTCCAAAAGATGACAAGATAAGAATGTAATTAAAAAACATAAGGATTAAAGGAAATGAATGGAAATACGAAAGTAAATTAAATACTCAAGAGTTTTCCCTTTGGGTTTTACAAACCTCACAACACGTTCTCCTACCCCGTAATCAATCCCCGGGTCCAAGTCCACTGAGTCCTTGGTCGCCACATTTATTAATAATTTAAGTTAGCACGATATTTTCAATAATTTTCTAACATTTTTAGGCCAAATTCCCTATTTCACGTTTTTCGAGGCAAAACTCCGCAAAAAGTCACATCTGAAATATCCAAATATTTTAGTTTACATAGAAATTCATAAATTTCTATTTATTTTATGGAAATATATTTTTTTCATAGTTTTTCCAATTTTTCTGGAATTTTCCACAAATTTCCCAAATTTTCTTCCATTTTTCTTCTCCTTTTCTCTTTTCTCTCTTTTTTTTTTCTTCGATTTTATCATGTTTTGGGTCGGGTCGGGTCGGGTCGGCCCAAACGGGTCGGACCCTGACTCGGCCCAGCTCGGGGTCTGGTTTGGGTGGGTCGACCCAGCCGGGTCTGACTCGACCCGGCTCTGGACCAGAATGGTCCAGGCTCGGCCCATTTTAAGCCCGGCCCACGTCGCGCGTCATCTCCTTCCCCCGATCGACTAGTTCGATCGGGAGCAGCGACGTTTTTTTTTTTTTTTTTTTTCTTTTCTTCCTCTCATCTTCTCCGGTGATGGGTTTGGGTGGCTCTCCACCCCAACCCCGGTGGAGCCGATGGCAGGGGAGGCACCCCTGCCATCCCACCGTGGCCATGGGGTTCGGCCATGGAGGCCGAACCCCACACTCCACCCCACCATCAACCACCTGACATAACAACAGCCACCACCGAGACTCACCTCGACCGTGGCCGAACCCCACACTCCACCCCACCATCAACCACCCGACATAACAACAGCCACCACCGAGACTCACCTCGACCGTGACGTCTCCTCTCCTTCCCGCGCGTCCCTGCTTCTCCTCCTCTTCTCCTCTTCTTTTTCTTCTTCCTCTGTTTCTCGGTTGTGTGTTTGTTGAGTGTGAACGGTGTGTGTGCAAGTGGTGTGCGGTGGTGTGCGGTGGTGTGGTGTATGTAGGTAGGTGGGTGATGGACAAGTGGCAGAAGTGTGTGACACATGTTGCTTGGGATTGTATGAGTGTGACACAAATCGTGACACCGCTACGACACTAGCTCGTGTTTCCGGGCGTTTCGACTCCAGATTTCGAGTCCGAACCGTGATATCCGCGTACCGCCGCGTCACTAGTTACTCATTATCTATTCCATATTATTTTCTTGACAAGTTTTTATTTAATTTGTGTGTTTTAGTTTCCTCGACCTAATATTCGGTCTCGTCAACTACTTGGTACCCGCGTCGACACGCATATCGAGGCGAGTACAATTCACACAATCTCGCACAGATTTTTATGCAACATACACACATGCGATGTATTTCACTAAATTTCACTGCAAAGAAGCATCCGACACACAATAACAAGCATACATAAGTCTCCGTGCGTCCTAGCGTACCGCGGCGTCCGCTTAAATCTGAGTTGGCGTCCACGTCCGTAAATTAAAAGACATTAAAAATGGGTCATTACACAACGCGTCATCGACAGCTGTTTCAGCCAATCAGGTGATGACACGTCAGCGTGCGCTGACTAGGTGAGCCAATCGCGCTGCAACAAGTGGTGGACACCTATTTTTAAGCCAAAAACAACCCTACGATGCTCCTCGGCGCACGAGTCACCTCCCCAACCCCCAAAATTAGTTTCTCTCACCTCTCGAGACCAATTTTTAGTAGTTTTATATATTAGGAACTTAGGTTTTATTATTTGGAGGACCGACTATTATTACTTGGTTATCGACTTTCTTCGATGACGATGTTTGACTAATCAACTCCTTAACTAGGTCGGAGGGGAAACAAGTCGAGATGATGAATTCATGGCATATTATGTGAGATCTTTTATTTTATTATTTAATTTAGTTTAAATTCTCCTATTTCATTGTTGTTGATTTTAATGATTATGGTTTAAATCTAGGGTGTGTATATGACCAGTGCATGCTTTTAGATGGATAATCTATAGTTATTTAGACTATTAGTATCCATGTAATTGTGCTTTTGGACCAATAAAGTGTCAAACACTCACCCATTTGCCGTCAAACCCTTTCGGTTCTTGAGTGTGCAACAATCGAATCTAGGTTAAATCGGGAGCGGATGCGATCTGGTTATTTAGGATTAGTGTTCCAACGCGGTTAGTGTGTTAAACCCGATTGGCGGATGTCTAAAGTTATACATTAATTAGGGAAGTAGTTAGTGGCGGACATCCTGACTATCGAGATTAGGGGAATGAGGAATTTCTGGCGATGTCGATTTCCCATAGCTAATCTAGGAGAATTTAAATTAATGACTTTTTGGGAAAGATTAAAGACCATGATTGCCATTGATTTGTGGAATTGTAGACTTAGGTATTACTTAGATTAAAGATCATAATTGCCATTGATTAGTTTAGTTATATTAGTTAGTTAAATTAATTTTTTTTAAAACCCCCTAATTTTTTGTTGTTTTTAACTTAAGAAAGACTACCAACCTCTGTGTGATCGACCCTTTGCCACTATTCTACAAAATAGTTGATTTAAGAAACTTTCCTTTATTGATGTGTTCGTGTGTGCGTCAGCTTACTGGATAAAAAACAATTACAACGATTCTTAGGATGTCTTAACTATTTAATAGATTTTTATAAAGATGCAGTCAGAGATAGAAAAGTCTTGCAAGATCTTCTAAAAAATGACGTAAAATTCCAATGGACTTCAGATCGTACAAAAGCATTCAACTCATAAAATCTAAAATTAAGTCTATCTCATGTTTTCATTTAGCAGCTAATCCTATTTATCCAAAAATAATTCAAATTGATGCCTTTGATTTAGGATATGGTGGCATTCTATTACAAAAACCACTTCAAGAAAATGAATAATTAGTCCGTTATACCTCAAAATTATGGAATGACACTCCGAAAAACTATGCAACAATCAAAAAGGAAGTATTAGCAATAGTATTAGATGTTCAAAAGTTTCAATCAGATGTTTTAAATCAGAAGTCTTTGATATGAGTTGATTGCAAATCTGCAAAAGAGATACTTTTAAAAGATATAAGAAATCTAGTTTCAAAACTAATATTTGCCAGATAGCAAGCACTTTTAAGTATTTTTATTTTGATATTGAATATATTAAGGGAGAAAATAATTCTCTTCTAGACTTCTTATCTAGAGAATTTCTCCTAACTACTCAAATTTGTTCCATACAGATCATAGCAGATAAATGCAAAATCCTTCCGACCTATAAAAAACCCTCATATTCTAATAAATTCTCTTCATTATTCAATCAATATGATAAAGCCGATAATCATTGCACCTATCACCATAGTGGTCAACATACTGTCATCCTTCTTAAACATTCTTTTTAAAGCAATCTATAGAAAATCAAGTCAAAATCCTGATGCCTCTAACTTAGAACTTTATCCCAAAAAAACCTCGCGTTTTAATGAAGTTGTATGAGGCTGTTCTTTCTCAAGTCCATTATGTAATTTTTGAACATTTCAAGAAGCTAGGAACTGATGAAATAACATATTCTAAAATGAAGATTAAAAAAGTCCTTACTATGGAAGAATAGGCTCAGCAGAGCCTTATCAAACAATCGCCTTTCACTTACCAATCAATAACAATTTTGTCAACTCAACTCCCTTATATGTAAGTTACAATGATTATATGGAAGCATGGTGAGTCATTATTTTCTATAAAAATCCAGCAGAAGGTCCATAATAATATATCACATTCAAGAAATCACTAATAATTACTTTCCCAGCTTGGTTTCTTCAAGAATGGTGGCCAAAATTTGGCCCAATAGAACAAATTCTATCATACATAGTCAAAACTTTACATGAAAAAGAAAAACTCTCATTTTTTTCAATTTATTCAGAAATACACCATTCCGTGGATCCTTAAGTAGAATTATAACACCTCAGATCACCAATACAGATAAAATAACTTTCCATTATTTAGTTCAAGAAACTTATGTTAAATGGTGGGATAAATTTAATGTTGATTCTATCAAAGAAGGTCAATTTACTCCCATCGAAGAAAAGCCTATTCCATAACACCAGCATATATGTTATTAAAACCACCATCAACTACCAAAGATTATTAAGAAGCTAGTCTCCAAAAAAAGATACACCTATTCAACCATCATCCTCTAATCAATTATCTCCAGACCTTGCTACGATAATACTTATGCATCTTTAACGAATGGAGAAACGAATGAAGAAAGTTGAAGAAATTCAATATGCAACATCACAAAATAACTTTGAAGATGGGGCTAGTTCCTCGGTTCTTGATTTCCTTGAACTATAATCAAGCCCAGGCCCAAGCCCCTGCCAAACTTAAACATTAACGCTTATGCCAAAATCAATCAATCTAGCCCATGCCAAAATCAATCATTCAGGCCCATGCCTCCAGGCTTATACCTGCCTTCGGGCCTATGCCAAAATCAATCATTTAGGCTCATGCCACTAGGCTTATGCCTACCTTCAGGCCCATGCCATAAATTATATTCAGGCCAATGCCACTAGGCCCATCAGCCTGCCTTTTGTTTATTCTACGGGATTATCAATAATTCAGCTCACATCAAATCTCAATAATTCAGTTCATCGACAAACGCAAAATATGGCGGTTCATTGAACACTACATATAGTCCAAGAAATAAGTTATCGCGTTATCACGTCATACAACCATTCCGCTAAGAATCATTCATCAATATCAATAATTCATCTTACATCAAATCTCAATAATTCAATTCATCGACAAGTACAAAATATGGCGGTTCATTGAATACTACATACAGTCTAAGAAATAAGTTATCTCGCTATCACATCATATAGACATTTAGCTAAGAATCATTCATCGTTCAACCAATCTTCAACTCATATGGATCATACAGCTGTTTAGACAGCTGTCCAATGTAGCCAGTCATCCAGTTCATAAAGTATTATCTATTTGGATCTATTTTCTTAAAGTAGATACGTTTTGGTATTTATAACAAAATTGTACAAAAGACTACAATAATGAGAGCCTACTAAAGTTATCGCTCGCGATAAAAGAGAAAAGAAAAGACACATTATCAAAAGATAGTCATCTTGACAAAAGATATTTAAAGACACATTATGAACAATCTATTGAAGTCCAACTAGCCCTTAGCGTGGAAAATCTTCAACACACAACATGACGTATCTACTTTAGTAAAGTAGATTTTTGCATGCTGCTTTACATAAAAAATAAAGAAAAGATAACAAGACGCATCTACTTTAAAAAAGTAGATCTAGACATATATAATTTATGAGCTGGATGACCGGCTGCATTATACACCTGTATGATCTATATGAGTTAAAGACTAGCTGAATGATGAATAATTCTTAGTTGAACGACTGTATGATGTGATAGTGGGACATCTTGTTTCTTGGATTGTATGTAGTATTCAATAAACTGCCATATTCTACGCTTGTCAATGAACTGAATTATTAAGATTTAATGTGAGGTGAATTATTTATAGTCCTACAGAATAAGCAAAAGGCAGGCTGATGGGCCAGGAGTTATGGGCTTGAATATAATTTATGGCATGGGCCTGAAGGCATGCATAAGCCTGGAGGCATGGGCCTGAATGATTGATTTTGGCATGGGCTAGATTGGTTGATTTTAGCATGAGCCTGAGTGTTTAAGTTTGGCATGGGCCTAGGACTGATTTAAGTTCAAAGAAATCAGGAGCTGAGGAACTAGCCCCATCTTTAGAGTTATTTCGTGATGTTGCAGTTGAATTTCTTCAACTCTCTTCATTCGTTCTTCCATTTGTTGGAGATGCTAAAGTATTGTGGTAGCAAGGTTTGAAGATAATTGATTAGAGGAGGATGGTTGAATGAGTTTTTCTTCTTTTCGGAGATCGGCTTTTTTATAAGTTTTAGGAGTTGATGGTGATTTTAGTAACATATCTGCTGATGTTATGGGAATAGGTTTTTCTTCGATAGGAGTAAATTGACATTCTTTGATAGAGTCAACATCAAATTTATTCCACCATTTAATATAAGTTTCTTGAACTAAATAATGGGAAGTTATTTTGTCAGTGTTGGTGATCGTTGAGGTATTGTAATTCACCTTAAGGATCCATGGAATTGTGTATTTCTGAATGAATTGAGAAAATGAGAGTTTTTCTTTTTTCATGTAAAATTTTGACTTTAAATTGTATAATTAGTTCTATTGGGCCAAAATTTGGCCACCATTCTTGAAGGAACCAAGCTGGGAGAGTTATTCATAAGGATTTCTCGAATGTGATATATCATGAATGGCATTCTACTGGATCTTTATAAAAAAAGAATGACTTGTCATGCTTCTGGTGAACGCCCAGGGCACCCCCAAGGCAGTGGGAGCTTTCTAAGGCCTCCCATCATCCACGTCCCCCCCATTTATGCTTTCTAAGGCCATAAATGGGCGTTGTTTTTTGACCCCCAAGTCTCGAAACCGCACTCTAGAGGCTTAAGTATGCGATTTTAGCGAGACTTGTACCATTGGGCCATAATAGCCCGATGGTACAAGTCTCGCTAAAATCGCATACTTAAGCCTCCAGGGTGTGATTTCGAGACTTTGGGGGCCAAAAAACCATGCCCATTTATGGCCTTAGAAAGCATAAATGGGGGGGACGTGGATGATGGGAGGCCTTAGAAAGCTCCCACTACGTTGGGGTGTCAGGGGCTCTGCTGGGTCGATACGTCATTCTCCGGGGTACCCTGGGCCTTCACACTTCCATTTAATCATTGTAACTTACATATAAAGGAGGATGAGTTGACAAAATTGTCATTGATTGGTAAGTGAAAAGTAATTGTTTCATAAGGCTCTGCTGAGCCCATTCTTTCATAATAAGGACCTTTTGAATCTTCATTTAAGAATACGTTATTTCATCAGTTCCTAGCTTTTTAAAATGTTCGAAAATTACAGAATGGGTTTGAGAATGAAGAGCTTCATAAAACTTCAGTGAAACGTGAGGTCTTTTTACGATAAAGTTATAGGTTGGAGGCATCATGATTTCGACTTGATTTTTTATGGAAAGCTCAAAAAGAGAATGTTCAACAAGGATGACTGTATGTTGACCACTACGGTGACAAGTGGAACGATCATTGGCTTTATTGTATTGATTGAATAATGTAGAGAATTTATTAAAATATGAGGATTTTTGATGGGTAAGAAGGGTTTGCCTTTATCTGCCATGATCTATATGAAATGAATTTAAGGAGTTAAAAGAAATTCTCTGGATAAGAAGTCTGGAAGAGAATTATTTTCTCCATTAATATATTCAATATCAAAATAAAAAATACTAAAAAGTGCTTGCCATTTGGCAAATATTTGTTTTGAAACTATATTTTTTATATCTTTTAAAAGTATCTTTTTTGCTGATTTGCAATCTTTTGATTTAAAACATCCGATTGAAACTTTTAAACACATAATACTATTTCTAATACTTCTTCTTTTTTTATTGTTGTATAGTTTTTCGGAGTGTCATTCCATAATTTTGAGGTATAACAGACTAATTGTTCATTTCTTTGAGGGATTTTTGTAATAGAATGCCATAATATCTTAAATTAGAGGCATAAGTTTGAATTATTTTTGAATAAATATGATTAGCTAAATGAAGGTATGGGAGAGATTTAGCTTTAGATTTTATGAGTTGAATGGCTTTTGTATGATCTTAAGTCCATTGCAATTTTACATCATTTTTTAGAATATTTTGCAAAACTTTTCTATTTTTTGCTGCATCTTTATAAAAATTAGTTAAATAGTTAAGGCATCATAAGAATCGTTGTAATTGCTTTTATTTTTAAGTAGATTTGGGAATTTATATAAAAAAATTCAATAACTCGATTTATATGAGTTATGGTTTGATTTGTGATTTTAAAACCTAAAAAATTTATTGAAGTTAGGAAAAAAATTTTTTTCGTTGGGATAATACTGAACCATTAGTGATTATGATGCATTGGAATGTATTTAAATGTTTCCGGTGTTGATCTAGGGATTTAGAAAAAATAAGAATATCATCAGTATATACAAAAATATATTCATGATAAGGACGAAATATTTTGTTCATCATTTTTTGAAATTCAGAATGAGCATTTTTTAGACTGAATGACATGACATTCCATTAATATTGTCCAAAAGGAGTATGAAATGCAGTTTTATATCTGTCTTCTTTCTTAATCTATATTTGCCAAAAATCATATTTAAGATCAAATTTGAAAAAAAAAATAATTGAATCGATGTTCGTTTTATCAAATCATTTTCGTTTGATAATGAATGTCTAATTGTTTTTAACACTTTATTTAATGGTTTATAATTTATCACTAATCTAGATGATCCACATACTAATTCTGCAGCATTTTCTACATAAAAAGTGGTACAACTCCAGGGAGATCTAGAAGGAGTAATCAATTTCCTTGTAAGAGTTCTTTTATTTATTGATCACATTATTTTAACATTTCATTCATTTGAGATGGATTAGCTTTTGTGGAAATTTGTTTTTCATGAAAGTCATCAATATAAGGTAAAGATACTTGATGTTTTTTCGATTCCAAAATGCAGATGGGATGTTAGAACAACATTTATTAACTAAATTTTCATAAAAAATGTTTGTTTTTAATTGAAAATAGGGAATGGTAATATTTAATCCGTCTTTAGATTTTAAATTTCTGATTTTACAAATCTTGTGTGATTTTGTTTATATTTTATTTCATTTATTATTTGATTTAGATATCTATTCCTTGGTGGTGAAATAAAAGAAAAGTCTATTTTGTTATTTTCAATTAATGTTGTTATTTCTTTTGTAGTGACAGAAAATGGTTGAATTTTTTGTAAAAATGGGTTTCTAATAACATGTCATGTTAAAGATTTTTTACAATGATGAATGAAGTGGCTATACAAACATTATTTTTACAAATATGTGCACTAAGAATTTTAAATTTAATAATTGATTTATTTCCCTCAGTAGTAGAGATTCTACTATTAATTTTTTCACAATATTTTAATGGAATTAAGCCTTCTTGTTTGCAATTTAAGTTTGCTCTTTAATCAATTAATGCATGACTTGAATATTTAAAGTCTTTTATTTTCAAAGTGATTGGGGTGAACCATCTTTGATAAGTATAATGAGTAAGTGTTTTTATAAACACATTATTTTCATAAATTGAGAAATTTTCTGAGTTCACATGATCATCTTCTAATTTTGTCATTATATCTTTAAGAGGCTTTATTTTTGTTTTTAATTGATTTATTTCTTGCTGTAAAGAATTGATTATGGACTCTGTTGGTGAAACTCGCTTTTTTATTAACTTCCTTTAAAACATCTTCCATAGTATGATAATTACGACGTAAATATATTTGTTTTTGAAAATCAATTTCAGGATTAGGTTTTAATCCTTGAGAAGTTGTTCCTTCATTATCTCTATTATTCAGTATTTCTGTATAATATTTATATTTTAAAATAGGTTCTACTATTTGTTCTCCTATTTCTTGTATGAATTCTTCATGTGCATTTAATTCATTTATTTCATTGTCTATATCTGAGGTAGAAGTCGAAGTACAAGTATTTTATATATTATCTAAACATTGGGAAGTCTCAGAAAATTTATTTCCTTGTATTTCATTAACTTTCTTGAAAAATGCTAGAATGACACCCAAATGACACCCTAAGTGACACCCTAGTGATGTGGCGCAGGGTCCGCATTCATTGGAGTCGTCGTCTGTGCTTCGAGATATACATTACATGTGTTCTGCACCGAGAATTATTTTGCACACACTCATTTTTGCATAGAGCCCACACGCCACATCACAAGGGTGTCACTTAAGGTGTCATTTGGGATGTCATTCTAGCATTTTCCAACTTTCTTTTTATAATTTTTTAAATGAAATTTATTAGTATAATGACCTAATTTTCCACATTTAAAACATTTATTTGTTTAATTTTTATTAACTTTATTCTTATTATATTTCTTTTTGTACGTTCGTTATTTATTAGTCTTATAGTAAGGTTATTGATTATCATAATTAGAAAATCGTTGAATTCTTTTTTGCTTTTTAGAGTTTCTAGAGTACATTCTTACGTTTGCATCATGTCCAAATTGATAACAAAAATTGCCTAAATCTTTAATTTTTAATTTATTTTCTTTGTTTAATTGCTTCTTAGGGGAACTTCTACTTCCCCTAGTTTTACCACTCCGTCATCTCGATGTGAGTTTAGAAACACTAGACATCGACATGACGGAGTGGTAAAATTAGGGGAAGTAAAAGTTTCTAAAGTAAACCACTTTAGATATCTATGATCAATCATACAAAATGATGGTAACATTCAGAATGATTTCACACATAGAATTCAAGTTGGATGGAAGAAATGGCGAAGTGCAACAGGGGTGGTTTGTGATTGAAATGTTTATACTAAGTTAAAAGAAAAATTTTATAGGACCGCAATTAGGTCAGCTATGCTCTATGAATGTGAATGTTAGGCGGTAAAGCAACAACAATTACATAAAATGAACGTAGCAGAAATGGGATGTTTAGGTGGACATGTGGTAATACTCGTAAAGATAGAATAAGAAATATAGAAATTAAAAGACAAGTAGGAGTATCACCAATTGATACAAAGATTAGGGAAGGGCGGTTGCGGTGGTTTCATCACCTGCAAAAAGGGTATACTAATGCCCCAACTAGAAAACTTGACTCAATAGAAACTGTAGAAATTCGACGAGGTAGGGACGGACCAAAGATAACATGGAATGCATTAATTAGGAAGGATTTGAATAATTTGGAAAGCTCACCATCAATTGCACTTAATCGATCACAATGGAGTAGTTTGATCCATGTAGCCGACCTCGATTAATTTTGGACTGAGGCTATGTTGTTGTTGTTGTTGTTGTTGTATTGCTTCTTAAGTTTTATATCATTACATATAGTTAATCCAACCATTTGAAATGTTTGAATCAAATCTCCACAAGTAAAATTATTGTAATTTATATTTCCGCTATCCTTTTGTCGTAATAAGATTTTAACTTTTTCTGCAAAAGAGGGTGATAATCTTGCTATAAAACGTTCTTTCCAGAATAATGCATCTGTAGTGGTTAACATATATACTTTAGATAAAAATGTATCTTTATACCATCGAAAATCAGTTAATGTTTTATATCTTAAATTTTGCAATTGTTCTCTAATTTCTTCATCTACAGTGGATAATGTTCCTAAAAATGTCATATTATATTTGTGCATAGACATAAAATGCCATGTGGTTGTTCTTATCCTTGTGCATCTAAAACTGGATTGTTATCATCATCTCGTTGTATTGAATTTAAAATTTTTAATCTTTGTTCTGTAGATAATGAATAGTTCCACCAACCATGTAATTGATCAGTAAAACCAATTGCTATTGCACCTGTGATATTGGTTTCTTGATGATTTTGTAATCGACATACCGTAGCATAAACTAACATATCTTGTACAACTTCTATTATTTGATACTCAGATAATTCATCTATTCAGATAGTTCATCTATATTCCATTCATAAAGAACATTTCCTTCAAATTTAATTCTTTTGGATGGATTTTCCTCTAATAGTAAATCAACTTGAGATGGTTTTGAATAATAGTGTTTGGCTTTCTTTACAATAAAGGTTGGATGTCTTCGTGGTCAATGAATACGATGAACCTCTAAGTCAGATGATTGATCAATTTCTTTTATTTCTTATTCAATTAGGTTTAATCTGAAAAATCCTCTAATTGTTCTGATTGAGATTCTGACATAGATTGATTTTCTAAATTAGCTTTTACTAGAGATTTTTATCATTTTTACTTTCTTTTTTTGAATTTATCTGTAATGTATCTAACTTATATGCTATTGTTTGTATTAATTCATCTGAATATCTTGATTTTATACTAGGTAGAGATCCTAATGTATCTTTTACGATAGGGTTTTTTTCAAAATGGGTTCATTACTTATTTGTTTGCTTGTAGATATTTCATTCTTAGAATGTTTTGATAGTGTAGATAAATAAACGTTAGTAAAGTTATTTTTTTCTATGAGATGATTAAAATCTTTTCTAGAAATAAGTTTCTTTTCATCAAAGCTTCCTTTAAATGGAACAACTTTGATATTGTCTACTATTTTGATAGGAGCTAGTGCTGGATGATTTTGAATATATTTTTTGCCTTTAGATCCTTCCTTTGTGTTATTAATTTTATTTATTATTTTAGGATAGGATTGCGCCAAATAATCAAAAAATTGAATATTCTGCTTTGTTGATTGTATATAAGCAAAGTAATTTTTCTAGCTTGTTGAGATTTATAGCTTAGTTTATAAAATGTTGGAGTTTAAGGATATTTAAGAAATCGTTATTTTAAATTTTTATAATCTATTTCAAAAGTTTCTTCATCTTCTATTTTAACCATATTGATCTGATAATCAATAAAATTATTTATTGTAACATTATCATTTGTAGGTGTAACTGGATATGCAACATGAGTTGGTATTCTAGAGGTTGATGCTCTAGCAGGTTGAGTTTCATATTCATTTTTCATACCAAGTATTTTTGAACAAGATTTTCTAGATGCAAAATTGATTTCTACTAACCTATCATCATGAGTTATTATGGTATGAATTTAATCATTTGTATTATTCGGAGGGTTTTCTTCTTTATTTTTATCTTGTATTAACCAAGTTTTTGCTATAATAATATCTTTCCAACTTAATTGCTTTCTGGTAATGACTTTATTTTGAATATTTGTTAAAAATAATGTAAAGGTTCCTTTTTGTAAATTTGTATATGCAACTACGGGTATTATTGTATGCATTAATTTATAATAAATTCTAAAAACAACGGCTACATTTGAACATATTCCTTTCATTTTGAATCCTTGAGTATAGAGACTTAAGGTTGATGCTTCAGGGGCATATTGATCGTGAAGACTTAATGTGAAATTATTAAAACAATTGAAGAAAATTGGACATTTGGCCAGACTTCCTTCAATTATTCCTAAAAGAGAATCATGAAATTCTAGATATCTTTTATCTCTAAGAGATGCTAAAAACGATGTGTTAAGTCCAAATGTTGTTAATGACTTTTTTCCTACTTGAATTAATCCTATATACAAATATTTATATTTTTTTTTATATAGTCTAGTTTTTATGGCAAAATTAACAATATTTCATGACCTTCTTCATATATTGGTCTAGTATCTTTTTCTAGTTTAATTATAAAATCTTGATTTTTTGAGAAAGAGCCTTGAGTATAAATTTGTTTTGGGTCGATTATGGCCATATCCAAATTTTGAAGAGATTGTTCTATATCATTATAAGAAATTTCACTAATATTTCTTAAATCTATTTTTGACTATGATTTTTCAGGTTTCAATTTATGGTCATTTAGGGTTTCATAAGAGGATTATGATTCAAATTTTAGAGTTGGATTTTTAAATGAAAGAGCACATTTCATTTTCTGAATTAATTCACTCATGTTGTATTTCTAGGGTTTTAAGTTCAAACATGGTCAACGGTTTACAGCCAGTCTTACGTTCATCTTTCTGCTACACTTACGACGCGACTAGGAAAGTCAAAGCTTAATTCCCTAAAAGTGAACAACATAAGAATCAAGTTAAAAATGAAAGAAGAACTTTCAAACAAAAATCACAAAATCAAAGTCTTGATTCAAAATCCTTTTATGAAATCTTTTTAATAAAATATATGTATGTAAGAAAATATATACTTACAGTCAGGAGCAATTGAGGAAGTGAAGAAGGAATTGATAAAGATGGAGGAATCTGAATATCAACTCATGTTGGTATAGACTTTCATTAAAAATGAATCTATATCATATATGAAACTATATATGTAACTCAGGTTCGACACATTTTCCGTAACTCTATTGTAATGACATGCATTATAGCGAGCAGTTCCGCCCATTCAAAGTTTGGAGGGTAATCAACAAAATGAAAGCCAGCTAAAAAGACTAGTCCTTGATATGATCTGGCAGCCCATCCTAGTCCCGTTTTGGCATTAACTAGGTCAATTATCGCATTTGCGCACGAGATATTACAGTGAAAGAAGGTATGAGCAGACCGAGGGTTATACTCCGTCGCATAGTTAGTAGAATTACTTGGCAGACCTCCTATTCGAGGCATCTAGTCAAGGCGAGATGGAGCGTTTCTTCAATTGGACTTAGAGTCCCTTAGAAAACAAACTTGTTCTTTCTCTTCCACACCCATTGCTAGTCATGTCCAAAGATTCCCTCAATTGCATTTTAATCCAAGACTTCAATAATTTGCTTCCAGAGATCCCGAAATGTAATGCCCTGTAGTTTTGAAGTGTTTAATCCCAGTAGGCTAGCCTTCCAGAATCTAGAAGCGTGAGAATCTAGAAGCGTGAGTGCATGAGCATAGGAGATGACGGAGAGTTTCCTTCTCATTGATGCAAATAGGACATGTTTCTTTCGTCGCGATTTTGCGCTTCATTTAAAAGACCTTTGTAGTAACCAACTCATGGAGGCATTTCCAAAGAAAAAATTTATCTTTAGCGGACATGGAATCTTCCACAACCTACTCCAGACCCTAATATCTTGAAGCATTAAAGCTTTATCATTTGATCTCGGACTGCCCGGACTACCCATTCTCTTCAGCATCCACGTAAGACAGTACCCGAATTTCACCGTATTTGTTCTTGAAGTCGTGTAGTGCCATATCAACTGGTCTTGACGAGAATTTGGTCTTAAGAGGAATAGAAGTTACTACTTCAGTGTCCTCCTTTGTAAAATAGGCATTTACAGGACCATAATTCCGCGTCAAGAGGATTGATTAATTAGATCCTTCGTTAGATTAGGGCAGCCTTATCGTATGATGCTTGTTTTGAAAGACATTGGACGCAGTATCCAAGGTTGACCTGCAATGAGGGTGCGACTTCCAGCTCCAATTCGCCACATCAAACCTTTGGTAAGAGGATCTCGGCCTTTTGAGTAAACTATGCCATCCCCAAGATGGGTTTCTATCTGGGTTAGCAAGGAGAAGGTGGTTATTCCCAAAAATATTTGGCTTGAAGACATCTATAAAGCAATGAGTTCGCCAAAACAGTTTGGCTAGTACGACAATGTTCATGCACTATAAGTTGCGAAACCCTAGTCCCCCTTGCTGCCCCTCACATGCTAACCTATCCCATGAGCACCAACTCCTCCCCCTTCATTTCATATTAGCTTGCCACCAAGATTTCATTAGTTCAATATGTAATCATCGACAAAAGGATTTGTTGACTCGAAAGCATGACATTTGGTAAATTGGAGCTGCTAGTGCCATAGAGTTTATGAGGACGACTTTCCCAGCTTGAGATAATAATCTTTTTGCCCAATTAGCAATTCGTCCCTGTATGGCATCCTCAATTGCATTAGTTAGGACTTTTTTGGAGGTACCGAAGTTTACAGTTGATCCCAAATACTTCCCCAACGATTGTGGTTCTTGAATGTGAAGAATGGAAGATATAGTCTGTTTCATCTGATCGATGGCATTCCGTCCAAAGACTATTTTACTTTTGCCTAGATTCAGTTGTTGGCCTGATGCTTGACAGTAGGAGGATGATATGTGCTTGAAAGTACATGATTTATTGATAGTAGCATGCCCTAAGAGAATAACGTCATTTACAAAAAAAATAGGAAAATAGGGGAGATGAGGGAGAGAAACGCAGCTCAATGAGCTGGCGACTATGAAGATAGTTAGTCAAAAGAGTTGAGAGTCCCTCCGAGACAATAAAAAACAACAGGGGAAAAAGGATCCCTTAGCAAAGACCACGCGATGGTTTAATTGTTCAGAAATGACTCCCATTTAGCAAAATGGTATATTGCATTGTGGATAAACATGTATAAATCGATTTACACCATATGGGTAGAAACCCATACATTCCATGATATTAATAAAAAAACGTCAGTCCACTTTATCATAGGCTTTGCTCATGTCAATTTGAATGGCCACTAAATTTCCATTAAAATTCGCTTTGTTGATGGAGTGAACGGCTTCATGGGCAATCAAAATATTGTCTATAATCTATCTACCTGATATAAACGCACCTTGATTTTCTCAAACGAGCCGCTGTATGATCTTGTTCAGCCTCTGTACCAGGATCTTGGAGATGATTTTATAGGACACATTTCATAAATTAATAGGTCGCATGTCATGGATGAAGTGGGGGTTGGGATTCTTAGGTATCAGGGTTACAAGAGTTTGGTTAATAGTGGGATTTAGGCATTGGGATTGGAAAAGGCTTGGACTCTTTGCGTTATTGGTTCCTTGATTTGGTCCAAAATTTATGGTAAAGCTTGCTGAGAAACAACCCGGACACTTTGTGGGATGTATTGAAAATACAGCCACTCGAATTCTCGGATCAGAAATAGGTAGATTAAGTTAGGTAGTCTCCTCCACATCGATAGTTTGTGGTATGAGACCGAGCATAGCCTTAGGTGTTTGATTCTGTTGGGTGGTAAATAAGGTATCAAAATGAGATTCTATCAATTAGAGGAGACCATTTTGTTCAGAAATCCTTATCCCTTGATCATTTTGTAATTGGATAATTATGTTCAATCTCCAACGTTGTTTCACATTTACGTGAAAGTAGCATGAGTTCATATATCACCTTCCGATAGCCAATCGACTATGGATCTCACCCTCCAATACTCCTCTTTATATTGAATGGCTTGATTGAGTTAGAATTCAATTTTGCAATTAATTCCTAATCGGGTTTGGCAAAATCATATGCTTTATGAATTTCTGTTTCTAGGAGTTTAATTTGCCTATCGGAATTTGCAAGTGGTCGAGTAATTCTCCATTGGATCAGTTTCCTCCTTGCTTTGTTCAACAATGTAGTCAATCCATTATTTTGGTTACCATTTTCGCCATTCTGCCAAACCTCCATTGAGCATTCTTGGAAATCCTCTAACTTGGCCCACCTATGATCATAACGAAAGATTGGTTTTGGGCTTCCCACCACGTCTGGTAGTCTTAAGAAGTATGGCTAGATGATCGAAGCCTCCAGTTGGTAAGTGAGTAATGTGAGATTCAGGGAATTGATACAATCAAGAGTTTGAACAGAGGGCTCAGTCAAATCTCTCCACTACATGAAAGTTACCAGTTCTTCTATTACTCCATGTGAAATTTGGCCTCGTGAGCCCCAGATCAATAAGATTAAGTCGAGCGATGAAATCTTTAAACGCATGATTTTGTGTAGAATTCTACAATTGTCCACCACTCTTATCTCTACGATGAACAGCAAAGTTAAAATCCCAACAAGGATATTTTCACCGCTCAAAATTCTAAATCCTAGTTTATTCTCTTAATAAGGGATTAGTGACTCGTGACGTAGGACTTGCATCGAGATATGTGTCGTGACTGAGGCGAGAGGGCGGAGATATTTGTTATATTTGTTGTGTTATATGCCTAGTGTATTGTATACGTGTAGATTACTAAGTCACTCCTACTTATGTATAGGTGTCGAGACGTGAGTGAGTACGTACCTCGAGATGCATGTCGGCATAGAACCAGGCTAGAGAACGATAGTGGTAAGTTTATTTGGGCTTAATATAACTTAAATAGTGATTTAAATGTGTCTATGATTGATCATACATTTAATGTACCTAAGTTAGCAAGTTAAAACAATAGCCATTTGATGATCATAGAGATACGTATTGACACATCTAGACACCAAGTGAGTTACACATGGATGTTACTTAGATTGAGTAAGTCGAATATGTGTCAATATGTACATCATTAGATAGGTCTCGAGCTACGTATGCATATGACAATCAATGGCTATTAATCAACTATATCTATTTCATATAAAAAGCTAGAGATCAACTCATGTAATTAAACCAACTCAATTTCAATAACTTAGGAGCTAAGTAAGCTTGCTTATGAGAGAATAAAAAGATTACTAGAGAAGAAGGGAAATTAGAGAAGATTAAGGAGAAATCAGCGGGTTAGGAGTAGGAAGTGTTGATCAAGTGAGGTTTCATCAAACTAGGTTTACATCTCTCTCTATTAAAGTTTGAAACCAATTCTGATTTTTGGCCATTTTAAAAAGTTAGATGATGAAGTCTTTGAAATTGGTTGATATATTTAGATTCCTTATTTCAAGCTAATAATCAAGCTACTAAGAAATTCTTAATTTGGTTTTGAAATAAAAAAAAAAAGATGTGAATTTTTGAAGTTTTGAGTCCAAAATGGAAATTATGTTTGTTGTATTATGAACCAACCTACGTAATTTGGTCATAACTTGCTCATTTTAAATAAAAAAATAACTCAATATGGTGGCATTTGAAAGCTAACTCGGAGGAGAACAACTTTGTCCTACTAAAACTTTGTACTTCAAATATTTTCATGTACAAAATCGCTCTACAAATAGGTGATTAAATGCATTACGAGATTTGCAAACTAAACTTGTAAATGGCATAACTCCACTTAACCAAATCAGCTCATCTTTTAGTATGTTGTTATTTACTATGTTAGCTGCTTTGGGAATAAAATTCACAAATTTAAAAACTATAGATTGGGAAAAATGAATTTTCTAAATTACTGGTCAGATTATGTTCCAATTTGAGCAGTGTTTAGTAAGATTATGACATCGCTTTCATTTTAAACCGGAATTAGGCAAACCAAACCTTTTCAAAAGATAAGTTAGAGACCAAAAACTTTGTATATGGACGACAGTGAGATTTGGACAATTTCATGTCTAAAAGTGCGCTACGATACAAAACTAAAATTTTGATATTGTTTAGTCTTAAGAGTTTTTTTGAGTTAAGGTTCCTAAACCCATTTAACCTGACCTAAACCCAATTTAGTTAGATTAGTTTGATATGAGGAACTTAAGGAATAGTCTTGAGAGTTTAGATACATAATACGAGGTGTTGGGATGCTGAAAAACATGGAAAATTGCGTGGATTGTAAGTAAACTGATTGAAATATTTATTTACATTTCATTCTTATTTACTTGTTCACTTCCAGTCATTTGGACTGATTTGCCATTGTATTCCATATGCCATGAATTGTTGTCATTTCTCATTTCATGAGGGCTTTTTCATGGTATAGGTTGTTGATTAAATGATTTCATTGACTCCAAATCATTTGCTATGTTATTTTTGAATGTTGATACATGTAGTCAATGAAATAGCATTCTATTAGGCGGTGGTTTATGATATTGTATAATCTATTTTCTTTGTGCATTAGTTATGCAATTATTTTATTAGATTCCAAAACCATGTCACTCCTTGAAATATGAAAGTAGTTCTTGTATTTAGGGTCATTTTATGATAGAGGTACGATTGACATACATAGGTCACTAGACTTCCAAGGTGATCGAGATATCTCCACTATCTTGCGCAGCACACGGGAAATGACTCCCGAGTTGTTGGCAAGCATAACTTGTGCAGCATATGGGGTATGGAACACTGGGATGTTAGCAAGTATACATCGCAGGTGACTGACGTTAGCGAAAGATTATAAAGGCAAGAGCATTGCTCAGACCTTCGCATTGATGTAGAGCTTTATTTATCCTCCTATAATAGAAACGCTAATGTGATGAAGATCAAGACCGATCGGCCCTAAATCATTACTACTTAGTCGTGTGTCGATTTCATTTTGTTTAGCTAAAGTATCTATTCGCATGATTTCTTTTCAGCATAATTGCTACCATTATGCTTTTAGATACTTGTTGCATATTTGGGAATGTGAACAAATGCCTCTCACTGTTACTTTCTACTTTCCGATACTCACCGAATTTTTTTACGATAGTGGGTGCAGATCGATCGAGTAGCAAGCCAAGCCAAAGATAAGATCAACGACTACCTTTGAGCCAATTGAGTGCTGCTACACCATATTTTGTAGGTTTTAATTTTGACGTATTACTTTTATATGTATTTCATATACTTTTGGGTTGTTTATTATGGGTTGAGAGATTAATTACTTGTTAAGTCCTATATGGTGAGACTAAGGCTTAATGACGAGATTAGGCTAGGCGATGCTTTAATTTGAGAAGGAGTCGTCTTAAGGTGGTATTAGAGCCTAATTTTACAAATTCTAGGTTAGAGAGCCCAAGTTTATAGAGCTTATATTGTGGAATATAGTTGTGATGACCCCTCTCCTAATCTAGGGCACCGCTCGGCCTTATCCCGTAATAAAGCCCTAATCATATCCATGTAGGACTCAACTACCTATTAGTCAGCCTTTAAAACCTAAACGTCTCTTTTCTCGTGTTCAAGTTAAGTAATACACTAGTCCTACTAGTTTATAAAATTTAGAGTTAATTAAAACTTTTTATTAAATTAATTATTTAGCATAAGTCTTATTGGTTATGCGGAAGCAATTAGTAGTTTATGCGGAAGCCATTTATAATTATGCGAAAGCCATTTATAAAATCCTAAGTGTGGAAAATCAGGAAATGACATCACATATATAAGGTCCTCAAAATGCATTGAAACAGTAAAATAGTCTAAGTCATGTAAGGGAAACTAACGCTCAACCCAATATACAACTCAAATAGTATTTGAAAGAAATATATAACATATACAATCAAAATACCAAAAGAAGATCTACAATCGATGCAGTGACGCGCCGGGTGCTCACGGAAAATCGCCGATATTCTCTTTGCCCGACCTGCTGGTAGACAACATTGCACCCATCGTCATAAAAAGGTCGGTGAGTACAAGAATAAAACGGTATTCCCCGATGACATGTTTAATTTGCATTTCCAAATATTCAAATGGTATTTAAAAGCATATAAATGGGAAAACTGAAAAATAAACCATACGCGAGTAAATACCAGAGTTAAACAAGTGATATTGACACTAGGCTAAGTAGTGGTGATTTAGGTCCGGTCGACAGTGAAACGTGTCACTCCAACTCAATAATCATATAGCACAAGGGAATCTAACCCCGGTGTGTAGACCACCTCAGGGACTCTAACCCCGAGTGTCATATAGTGTCATGTAACACGTGCCGACATCCATGGGGACTCTAACCCCGTGAGTCGTGCACACCTCAATCGAGTACGAGACCTAAATGCGAATACTACTTTTTAAATTTCAAGAAATACTAAGTATGGATTGTCAAGGCATATACACATCTACACACCTAAACAAATAATGAATACAAGTCCTCTTAAACATTTATAAGATATTCACTAGCCTAATAGCATGCTATTTATCATTCAATTCACATTTAAAACAACAAGAATAGACATGGCATGGGATAGAATTGATGAATCCAATCAAATGAATGGATATCATGCAAACTAGACTCATCAAGTAAGCATAGACACGAAGAACACATGATATAAGAATACAAAGGCAAAATAGTCAAAATGACTATGCAAGGACAACAATTAATAGAAATGAAATGCTAAGTAAAGTTTTCATTGGGTATATTCATAACAACAAAGTAAAGTCCTAGCTTTACTTGCTTCCCGATACTCCAAATCTTGTATTCGCTCTGCCATACCATTTTCCTATGTTCCTGAGTTTGGTATCTCATTAGTTCAAATATAGTGGATTTAAGCTCAATTTAGTTGTGTTTATTATGTATTAGAATTGGTTCAATAGACTTTAAATCAATCTTCCTAAATCAGCCCCAAGGACTAAATTAAGTTTCAATTTAAGTCCTACATTTTAACGCAGTTTTAGACATGAAATGATCAAAATATCGAAATAATCCATCAGAAAATTATTGTTGGTCTATCTCTTAGCTTTCCAGAAAGGTTTAGTTTGTAAAATTCTAATTTAAAATGAAAAAGATATCATGATTTTACCAAACATAGGTCTAATTAAAATTTAATCTGAACAGCGGATTTAGAAAATCTATTTCTCCCAATCTATAGTTTCGAAAAATGTGATTTTTGGTCACAAGGCAGAAAATATATCCAAATACAACATACTAAAATATTAGCTTATTTGGCTAAGTAGTTAGGGAGTTATTTCTTTAACATATTTAGTTTCAAAACTTTCCTTTTTAATTCCAGCACCTACTTGTAGAGCATGTTTGGACATAAAAACATTAGAATCAAAATACCTTCAGTTAAGCAAAGTTATTCCTCTTTAAATAAGCTTTCAAATGCCACTGGTTTGGATCAATTTAGATCTAAAATGGGCAGATTATGACCAAATTACCCAAGGTTATTCCTAATACAACATGCAGAATTCTAGTTTTGGTGTTGCAATTTCAAAAATTCATATCTTTATGATTTCAAAACCAAATTAAGAACTACAATATAGCTGAATTATCAGTTTGAAATGAGGAATCCAAATATATAAATTAATTCTAAATACTCAATCATCTACCATCTGAAATTAGCCTAAAATCAGAACTTGTTCTAATTTCAACTAAAAAGATGTGCACCTAGTTGATGTAGCACCCTAACTTGAGAATTTATCACCAACTACCATGTATTCCTTCAACACCTTGATAATTCACTCATCTCCAGCAACTCCTTCTTCTTCTCCAGCAAAAATGAATGAGTGATTTGGTTTGCGTGTTGTTTGATCACTAATGTTATATATTAAGGTGACGTTCCTTCCTAGCCCTTAATCTCCATGGATTTGTATATCCCGAGGAATATCTAATGGTCCACCTCTTGTCATATACCCCACTAACTCCCACTATCTTAACCTCAGGTGACATCATTTCATTACTCACCCAGTTCCTAGATGTGCCAAAATGTATCTCTAGACCAATCATATGCTTTCCATTTAATTTACTCAACTCTAGGCCTTTAATTTGATTACATTAACAAACACAACCATAGGCTTATAAGTAATTCCTTATTTCATATTAGTATTAAATAAGACTTACGAAAATGCTAACTACTCGGTTCCTCGGCTCGTACGCTACTCGAGGTGTCTCCACTCTCGTCTCAACGCTTACAACTGTACAAGCCGACTTAGTAAGTCTACACAATATATAACACATGACATACATCAATACAAAAATACAATATCCTTCGGCCACGTGCCTCGATCGGTGCACATATCATGGTCTAGGTCCCACGTCAAGGATCGGTGATCCTGATTAGGAATTAAAACGGGGGTTAGAGATTTGAGCCTTGACAAATATTCTCAACAAAATGAAAATCTCTCGAAATTAAGTTTAAGTTACGGTTCTACCTTAGTCGAACAAGTACGGGAATCTATCTCCATGTATTCCTCCCGCTCCCAAGTGAGTTTCGTGTCATCGTGGAACTGCCACTTGACGAGTACCTTCGGGATGGACTTGCTCCTCAACTGTTGTACTTTTCGATCTAGGATCCGAATGGGTTGTTCCTCGTAAGAGATGTCATCTGTCAGGTCGATCTGACTCAAGTCAACTGTCGATCGAACGCCTGCCTTCGACTCGGCTAGTCGAAGCATCGAAATGTGGAACACTGGATGGACCCCTGACATCTGTGGAGGCAGTTCAAGCTCGTATGCCACTTTCCGACTTGTTTCTTAATCATGAAAGCTCGATGTACCTCGGTGCAAGCTTGCATTTCAAATCTCTAAAGACCATTCCGAGGGGAAACCTTTTAAATAGACAAAGTCTCTCTCTGAATACGCGAGATCACCACGATACTTATCCGCATATTTCTTATGTTTCTCATGTGCTCCTCTGAGTCTCTGACGGATCAATTTGACATTTTCCATGTGGTCAACAACAATCTCATGCCTCATTATCTCTCGGTCCTTTGGCTCAACCTAACACGATGGCAAGCGACACAGTCTGCCATACAAAGCCTCAAAATGTGACATCTCAATGCTAGCTTGATAGTTGTTATTGTAAGTGAACTCACACAACGGTAGGTACTTCACCCAAGATTCGCAAAACTCCAACATGCATGCCCGCAATATGTCTTCGAGGACAAGAATCAATTTCTTACTCTGCCCATCGATCTAAAGGTGGAAAGTTGTACTAAACTGTAGGCGCGTACCATACTACTTTTGCATACTCTGCCATATCCTGGACGTATATGTAGCATCTTGGTCTGACGTGATCGTCAATGGTACCCCGTGCAGCCTGATAATCTTTCTCTCGAATAGTACGCTCACCTAATTGAACGTGTAATACGACGCCACTAACAAGAAATGAGTAGACTTCGTCAATCAGTCAACTATCACCTGATCGAGTCATGTCTCCTCGCTGTCCTCGGCAGCTCT
Source organism: Stephania yunnanensis (assembly GCA_039657365.1). Lineage (NCBI taxonomy): Eukaryota > Viridiplantae > Streptophyta > Magnoliopsida > Ranunculales > Menispermaceae > Stephania > Stephania yunnanensis. The sequence continues at coordinate 42,388,674 of CM077586.1, read as the reverse complement.
CTGACAAAATCCATAAAGATGTCTTCCCACTTCCATCAAGAATGGGAAGCAACTGTATTAATCCCCCGGGTCTGCGATGCTCGGACTTCACTTGCTGATAGATACCATAGTTCCTGATCAACTTAGACTCATCTAACTTCCTCCTAGGCCACCATAAATGTCTCCTCATGTCTTGGTACATCTTAGTCCTGCCTGGATGTACGGTAAATCAGGATAGGTGCGACTCCTGAAGGATCTCATCTCTCAGCTTCGATACCTCTGGTATCCACAACATGCCCCTATATCTCAAACACTGATATGTCATCTCTGCCTAACCTGTACACTCTGCACTCTGCGCTAACTCATTGAATCTCGAGTACAACCAGTCGATCCTCTGACCCTTTGACACTCGCTTTGTAGGCATGGTCTATAATTTCATCTATGCGCAAATCATTACCTGAGTATCAGTAGGAACCTCTGTCCAACATGATGTCACTGCTGCCTCGAGTAATCCGTACTCATGCATCATGTGACATCTGACCACCTCGACATCTCTAGTCGGTTTTCTACTCAGAGCATCTGCGACTATGTTCGCTTTTCCTGGATGATACTCCAAGAAAAAGTCGCAATCCTTCAAGAACTCTAACCATCTGCAATTTCTCATGTTTAGCTCTTTCTGTGTGGAGATATTTTAGACTCTTGTGATCAGTGAAGAGTGTGAATCTCTCTCCATACAGAAGGTTTCTACAAGTCTTTAGCACAAATACAACCGCTGCCAACTCTAGATCGTGGGTGGGGTAGTTATTCTCATGTATCTTTAACTGTCTCGATGCGTATGCCACGACATCGTTGCCCTGTATCAACACACAACCTAGACCCGTATGAGAAGCATATGTGTACACTAGAAATCCCCATCCAGCCTATGGCAGTACTAACACTGGCGCGGTAGTTAATGACCTTTTCAACTGAGTGAATGCAGCCTCGCATTTCTCAGTCCACTCAAAAGCAACATCCTTCTGTGTCAGCCTCGTCATCGGTGAAGCGATCTTCGAGAAATCCTTCACGAGTCTATGGTAGTATCCTGCTAACCTCAAAAGCTCCTGATCTCCGGTATTGATGTCGGTGTCGGCCAATCCATGATCGTCTGAATCTTGACCGAACCTACCGCAATCCCTGCTGCTCCAATAATGTGCCCTAAGAACTTGACCTCTGCAAGCTAGAATTCACACTTGCTGAGCTTAGTGAAAAATCGATGTTCCCTCAATGTCTGCAACGTCTTTCTGAGGTGCTGTGCTCGTGATCCTCACGTGTCCTCGAGTATATCAAGATGTCGTCGATGAAGACTATCACGAAATGGTCAAGATATGGTCTAAGTACCTAGTGCATCAAGTCCATGAATACGACAGGGCGTTAGTCAGCACGAATGCATGATCGTGAACTCGTAGTGTCTGTATCCGATACCAAATGTTGTCTTGGACTTATCCTCATCCCTGATCCTAAGTTGATGATACCACGATCTCGGGTCTATCTTGGAGAAAAACCTTGCACCTCTCAGCTAATCAAATAAATCGTCTATCCGCGAGGTGGGTACTTGTTTCTGACTATCACTCTGTTCAACTGCATGTAGTCGATGCACAGTCTCAGACTGCCATCCTTCTTCTTCACAAACAGAACCGACGCTCCCCACGATGAGATCGAAGGTGTGATGAACCCCTTCTACCCTAAATCTTTATGCTGTGTCCTCAACTCCTTAACTCCTTCGAGCCACGTGGTACAGTGGTATCGCGATTAGCCTGGTACCAGATACTAGGTCGATGATGAAGTCTAACTCTCGCGGTGGTGGTAATTTAGGTAAATCCTCTAAGAAAACATCTGGGAAGTCTTAAACAAACACTATCTCCTCTAGTTTGGGTCCCTGACTCTCCGTTACTACGTACAACACTACTTAGAGTCTCCATCTCTCCACTAGATGCAAGCTGAACTCTCGTAGTGCTGAGTCTCGTAGTCGGGGGTGTCGTAGTAGTAGTTGTGGTGACCGTGCGGTTGAAACCAGTGTAGTCATCTTCGCCGACATGTAACCGATGAAATCGGAGATCTGTAGCTCCTGAGCAGTCGTCCGGTTAGACATCCTCTAAAAATTTTCAACTAATACGGTGGGAGGCTGACTCCGCTAGCTCCGGTGTCTCGGCCTCGTGCGAATCCGCCATCGGTGTCTTCAAGTGGATAGCGAACGCGAATCAGCTACTACGTGGCATAACGCATATATATACATATAGAAGCTAACACGTACATATAAGAAATTCCCATCTCACCTTCACTCAATTCCCAACAAAATAGTTCTTAAGCAAGGATCATCTGGTTTCCACTTCTGAGGTTTGTGTTTTATATAAGATCGTGTTTTTCTTATTTATCCATAAGGTTCTAATAACTAAGCTCTGATACCAACTCGTGATGGCCCCTCTCCTAATCTAGGGCACCGCCCAACTTAATCCCTAATTAAGCCCTAATCCTATCCACGCATGACTCAACTACGTATTAGTCAGCCTATACAACCTAAACGCCTCTTTTCTTGTGTTTAGGATAAGTAATACACTAGTCCTACTAGTTTATAAAATTTAGAGTTAATTAAAACTTTTTATTAAATTAATTATTTAGCATAAGTCTTATTGGTTATGCGGAAGTAATTAGTAGTGCATGTGGAAGCCATTTATAATTACGCGAAAGCCATTTATAAAATCCTAAGTGTGGAAAATCAGGAAATGACATCACATATCTAAAGTCCTCAAAATGTAGTAAACTAGTAAAATAGTCTAAGTCAGGTCGGGGAAACTAACGCTCAATCCAATATACAACCCAAATAGTATTTGAAAAAAAAATATACAACATATAAAATCAAAATACCAAAATAAGACCTACAATCGATGCAATGATGCGCCGCGGCTCAGGGATAATCGTCGATCTTCTCCTTGTCTGGCCTGCTAGTAGACGACTATGCACCCACCCTCATATAAAGGACAGTGAGTACAATAATAAAACAGTAACCCCCGATGACAAGTTTAATTTGCATTTCCAAATATTCAAATGGTATTTAAAAATATATAAATGGGAAAACTGGAAAATAAACCATATGCGAGTAAATACTAGAGTTAAACAAATGATACTAACACTAGGCTAAGTAGTGGTGATTTAGGTTCGGTCGGTAGTGAAACATGTCACTCCGACTAAATAATCATATAACACAAATGACTCTAACCTAAGTGTTACCAGTGACTCTAACCCCAGTGTGTAGACCACCTCAGGGACTCTAACCCCGAGTGTCATACAGTATCAGGTAACATGTGCCGACATCCCTAGGGACCTAACCCCGTGAGTTGCGCACACCTCGATCGAGTACGGGACCTAAATGTGAAAACTACTTTTTAAATTTTAAGAAATACCAAGTATGGATTGTCAAGGCATACACACATCTATACACCTAAACAAATAAGGAATACTAGCCCTGTTAAGCATTTATAAGATATTCATCAGCCTAATAGCATGCTATTTATTATTCAATTCACATTTAAAACAACAAGAATAGACAACTTGGGATAGAATCAATGAATCAAATCAAATGAATGGATATCACGCAAACTAGACTTATCAAGTGAGCATAGACATGAAGAACATATGATATAAGAATACAAAGGACAAATAGTCAAAAGGACTAAGCAAGGACAACATTTAATAGAAATGAAATGCCTAGTAAAGTTGCCATTGGGTATACTCACGACAACAAAATAAAGTCCTAGCTTTACTTGCCTCCCGATACTCCAAATCTTGTATTCGCTCTCCCGTACCCTTTTCCTAGATTTCTGAGTTTGATATCTCATTAGTTCAAATATAGTGGGCTTAAGCTCAATTTAGTGGTGTTTATTCTGTATAAAATTGGTTCAATAGACTTTAAATCAATCTTCCTAAATCAGCCCCTAAAGACTAAATCAAGTTTCAATTTTAGTCCTACATTTTAATGTAGTTTTAGGAATGAAATAATCAAAATATCGAAATAATCCATCAATACAATTATTGTTGGTCTCTCTCTTAGCTTTTCAGAAAGGTTTAGTTTGCAAGATTCTGATTTAAAATGAAAGAGATATCATGATTTTACTAAACATAGGTCTAATTGAAATTTAATCCGACCAACGAATTTAGAAAATCTATTTCTCACAATCTATAGTTCCTAAAAATGTGCTTTTTGGTCACAAAGCAGAAAGTATATCCAAATACAACATACTAAAATATCAGTTTATTTGGATAAGTAGTTAGGGAGGTATTTGCTTAACAAGTTTAGTTTCAAAACTTTCCTTTTTAATTCCAGCACCTATTTGTAGAGCATGTTTGGACATAAAAACATTAGAATCAAAATATCTTCAGTTAAGCAAAGTTATTCCTCTTTAAATAAGCTTTCAAATTCACTAGTTTGGATCAATTTGGATATAAAATGGGTAGATTATGACCAAATTACCCAAGTTGATTCCTAATACAACATGCAGAATTCTAGTTTTGGTGTTGCAACTTCAAAAATTCATATCTATATGATTTCAAAACCAAATTAAGAACTTCAATTATAGCTGGATTATCAGCTTGAAATGGGGAATCCAAATATATAAATTAATTGTAAATACTCAGTCATCTACCATCTGAAATTAGCCTAAAACCAAAACTTGCTCTAATTTCGACTAAAAAGATGTGTACCTAGTTTATGTAGCACCATAACTTGAGAATTTCTCACCAACTCCCATGGATTCCTTCAACACCTTGATGATTCACTCCTCTCCAACAATTCCTTCTTCTTCTCCAGCAAAAATGAATGAATGATTTGGTTTGCATGTTGTTTGATCACTAATGCTATATATTAAGGTGATGTTCCTTCCTAGCCTTTGATCTCCATGGATTTATGTATCTTGAGGAATATGTAATGGTCCACCTCTTGTCATATATCCCTCTAACTCAATCTCAAGTGACACCATTCCATTACTCACCTAGTTCCTAGATGTGTCAATGCGTATCTCTAAACCAATCATATTCTTTCCATTTAATTTACTCAACTATAGGCCTTTAATTTGATTTACATTAACAAACACAACCATAGAATTATAAGTAATTCCTTATTTCATATTAGTATTAAATAAGACTTACCAAAATGCTAACTACCCGGTTCCCCGGCTAGTACGCTACTCGAGGCGTTTCTTCTCTCGTCTCGATGCCTACAACTATACAAACCGACTCAGTAAGTCTACACAATACGTAACACAAGGCATACATCAATACAAAAATACAATATCCCTCGGCCACTTGCCTCGGTCAGTGCACATATCACGATGTAGGTCCCACGTCAAGGGTTCGTGATCCAGATTAGGAATTAAAATAGGGGTTAGAGATTTGGGCCATGACAAATAGTTATTCTACAATGTGGTACCAAAGCAATATTTTGTAGCAAAAGGCCTAACTTTTCCAATAAGAAACAAATAAAATTTAAACCATAAAACATGAATTTTAGTTGTGGAAAACCAAATGATCCTTGCTTAGAAACCATTAGTTGGGAAGTGAGTGAAAGTGAGATGGAGATTTTTTTATATATATACATGTTAGTTTTCTCTATGTATATATATGCATTATCTACGTAGTAGCTGATTCACATTCGTTATCAACTTGCAGATATTGATGGTTGATTCGTGCGATAGGAGGGATGCAGGTGCTAGTGGCAGTCGACCTCCTATTCCATCATCTGGTGACTTTCAGAAGCTATCTCACCAAGTAGCTACTCAAATACAACAATTAGCGGAGTTCGTTGCCATGATGACGTCACATTTTGCTCCACACGCACAGACATTAGCCTCTACTACTACGACTACTCCCACATTACTGATAGTAGTGCTGGTAGTACAGACTATATCGATAGTGACACCTCCAGCCATATACAAAGTTTATACACTGTCTTTCACATCTCCATCTTCTAGCTCCACAGTGGAGGTTCAGCTGGTGAAGGATTTCATCATACTGAAAATAGTTTAGTTTAACAGTCAACGAGATTTTGAGAAGATTGAGAAGTGGGTACTATCTCAGGAGAAGTTGCACAGAATCTTGAGGATTTAGGGCAAACTCCAAGCTGAGATTTCATTGTACACACTACAGAGAAATGCTTATATTTGGTGACGTGCGATGATAGCTTCTAAGGGAGAGCATGAATCTTGGGATGCCTTCAAGAAGAAGTTTTATCAATAGTACTTTCTCTCTGCTGTGATGAAGAAATTGACGAAAGAATTCATGAATTTAAGATGGGGAGCTAACAAGTTGGTTATGAGCTATAGAGACAGGATATGGCTATCTGAGGCATTTTGCTGAGGATATAGTGAGAGATGAATCGGAGGATGTATACCACTTTAAAGACGGATTGAGTCCAGATATATGATTTTATATGATTAGCTCAGATGCCAGGAATTTGGGTGGCATTTACAAGTGTGCACTTTCTCACGAGACCTATTATTTGGGCATAGTTACCGATGAGACACCGTTAATACCAGCGTTGACACCTAATTAGGTTGCGAAATACGAGAGGATGAGACAGAGGGATAAGGGACCAAGGAGATGGGTTAATGTTCTCAAGGATCAGGCACAATCTTTTCAGTTATGCCATATGTATCATCTCCTATGCCATTGCAGATTATAATTGGTAAACCTTTTTGCAACTATCATTCAGACCTGCATTGCTAGCTCCTATTACTTTGCCAGCTATACCAATACCACCAGTGCCACAACAACAACAGCGGGGTGGTAGAGGCAGGCAAGGCAAAGGCAAGAGAGAGATGTCGAGATGGTTCCCGACGGGGACAAAGACAGTCACAGGCCCAGGATCAAATTCAGGGTCAGCGTAAGACGATCACTTGTTATAGGTGTGGTCGGGTTGGGCACGTGATTATATATTGTCCAAAGCCAATAGTCGTGGTTCCACCACAGAGACGAGAGGGTGTTCACTTTGTAGCACAGCCAGATGTCGATGTTATACGAGGATTCATTAAAGGTATGGTTTCCATTTATTGTAGAAATTTATATATATTATTTAATTCGAGTTCTACAATATCTTTCATTTCTAATCGCATGATAAGTATCTTAAGGTTGACACCGGTTAGATTTAGCGTACATTTGATTTTGAGTACCGTAGCCAGGGATATGGTTTACCCTAATTGTTTTGTTGATGGATGTCCAGTAGAGATGGGTGAGGTAGAGTTACCTGCAGACTTCAAGGTTCTCGAGTTCTTAGATTTCAACGCACTGTTAGGGAAGGATTGGTTAGCAACGTATCATGTTCATATCGATTGTTTCAGTAAGACAATGATATTTGAGATCCCAAGGTGTATGATGTTCACATATAGTGGTAGTATACCGAGAGCTGGGGGCACTAGAGGTCGACTTGCGACTAGTGGAGGGATGAAAACTCCAGTATCATTATACAAAGTAGTAGAGAGTCAGGGACCCAGCTTGAGGAGATTCTGATTATATGTGAGTCTCCAAGCGTGTTTCCAAAGGACATACCTAGTCTACCACCACCAAGAGAGATTTTATTATTGAGTTGGTACTAGGAAGTAGACCTATATTTATACCACCATACCACATGGCTCTTAGAGAGTTGGAGGAGTTGAGGAGTCAGCTACATGATTTGGGGCAAAATGGATTCATCACACCTTCTATGTTGTCATGGAGAGCACCGCTCCTATTTATGAAGAAGAAAGATGGTACTTTGAGGTTGTGTATCGACTACAACCAGTTGAACAATATCATAGTCAGAAACAAGTATCCATTGCCACGGATTGATAACTTATTTGATCAGCTGAGAGGAGCGTAATATTTCTCCAAAATAGACCGGCGATCAGGGTATCATCAGCTTAGGATAAGGGATGAGGATAGTTCCAAGACAGCGTTCAGTATGAGATATGGATACTATCAGTTTACGGTCATGTCGTTTGATTTGACTAATGCTCCTACCATGCTTATGGATTTGATGCACCGGGTAATGAGGCCATTTCTCAACCGTTTCGTAATAGTTTTCATCGATGATATATTGACATACTCGAGGACTTGAGAGGATCACGAATAACACCTTAAGGAGATGTTGTAGACTTTGAGGGAGCATCGACTCTACGCCAAGTTCAGCAAGTGTGGATTTTGGCTGTCAGAGATCAAGTTTTTGGGACACGTTGTTGGAGAATCAAGCATCACTATAGATCTGGCCAAGATTCAGGCTATTATGGATTGGTCGACGCCGACGTCAGTTACAAAGATCAGGAGTTTTCTAACATTAGCAGGGTATTACCGTAGGTTCGTGAAAGACTTCTCAAATATCGCTTCACCGATGACCAAATTGACCCAGAAAAATGTCAAGTTTCATTAGTCTGAGGAATGCGAGGAGGAGTTTGCTCAATTGAAGATATTACTTACTACCGCACGAGTGTTGATATTGCCAAAGACTAGTAATGGATTCCTGGTATAAATAGATGTTTCTTATATATGTCTAGGTTGTGTGATGATGAAAGACAAAGGCACGGTGGCTTATGCATCCAAATAGCTAAAGATAAATGAGAAGAATTATCCCACTTATGACTTATAGTTGGCAACGCTAGTATTTGCTTTGAAGATATGGAGACATCATTTGTATAAAGAGAGGTTCACAGTCTATATTGATCATCAGAGTTTGAAATACCTCTTAACACAGAAAAGTTGAACATGAGACAGTGCTGATGAATGGGATTCTTGAAGGATTACAACTTTTCTCTAGACTATCATCAAGAAAAAGCAAACTTAGTTACTAATGCACTAAGTAAGATATCGACTAGAGATGCCGAGGTTGTTAGATGTTATATGACGCATGAGTATGGATTACTCGAGGTGGTGATGATGACTCGGTAAAATATTCCTACCGACATTTGGGTGATGATTAGTGCACGGATGAAGCTTGAAACAATGTCTACACAAAGAGTTTCAGCGGTCAAGGAGCCGACATTCTATACCCGAGATTCTGTGAGTTAGCCCAGAGTATTGATTGTATTACTTGGACGGGAATGACAGATCAATTTCTGATATTTAGAGGCAGATTTTGGATACCGACAGTGGTAGAGCTGAGAGATGAAAACTCTTCAAGATTTACATTATTCTCGATTCACCGTTCACTTAGGTAGGACCAAGATGTTCCATGACATGAAGAGACATTTTTGGTGGCCTTGGATGAAAGCAGACGTATCGGAGTTTATCAGGAACTATGGGATCTGGGAGCAGGTGAAGGCTGAACATCGTAGACCTGGAGGATTATTACAGTTGTTTCCCATTCCACGATGGAAGTGAGAAGACATAGCCATGGAATTTGTTAGAGGATTGCCGAGGACTGCTCATCGACATGATTATATATGGGTGATTGTGGACGGATTGACGAAATATCCCTATTTCATACTAGTTGCAGCTCGCTACACATTTGACCAGTTGAGTGAATTGTTAGAGATGGAGATTATTAGGCTGCATGGGGTACAATTGACTATCATGTCAGACACAAATACTATGTATATGTCCAAGATGTGGCGAAGTATGTAAGAGCAGTATGGTACGCGCCTACAGTTCAGCACAACCTTTCACCCTTAGACTAATGGGCAGACTGAGAGGTTGATTCAACTATCGAGAATATGTTCAGGGCTTGTGCACTTGAGTTTGGCGGATCATAAGAGAAGTACCTACCGTTGTGTGAGTTTGCATACAACAACAGTTATCAAGCTAGCATTAAAATGGTACCATTCGAGGCTTTATATGGCAAACCATGTCGCTCACCATATTGTTGGGCTAAGCCCAAAAGACCGAGACATTTTAGGGCTTGAAATTGTTGTTGATCATAAGGAGAAGGTACGACTGATTCGCTAGAGGCTTAAAGGAGCCTAAGAGAGGTAGAAAAAGTATGCAAACACGTATCGCAATGATCTCACGTATGATGAGGTAGTCGTTGTATATATAAGGGTTTCTCCTCGAAAGGGTATTCATAGATCTGGTCTGAAAGGCAGGTTAACATCAAGATTCATCGGACCTTTCAAGATCATGAAACAGGTCAGAAAAGTTGCTTATGAGCTTGAGTTACCTCCACAAATGTCAGAGATTCATCCAATATTCCATATTTATATGCTTCGACTAGCCAAGTCGAAGGCAGGAGAGAGATCGACAGTTGACTTAATTCACATTGACATAAGCGAGGATGTGTTTTATGAGGAGCAGCCAATACAAATCTTAGACCGGAGGGTACGACAGTTGAGATGTAAGTCTATCCCGAATGTGTTAGTCAAGTGGCAATTTCATGGAGATTCGGAGCTCACTCAAGAGCGAGAAGACTATATGCGAGATAGATTTTCGTGCCTTTTCGAGTAGGTATAATTTTAATTTAAGTTTAATTTCGAGGACGAAATCTCCATAAAAATTGCTACAGTCCGAAATTTTAAATCCTAGTTTAATCTCTTAATCGGAATCAAGACCCGTGACACGGGACCCACATCAAGATACATGTCATGATCGAGGTGAGAGGGTCGAGTTATATGTTATATTTGTTATGGGTATGCCTAGTCTATTATATATGCGTAGATTGCTAAGTCACTCCAACTTATGCATAAATGTCGAGACGTGAGCGGGATGTGCCTCGAGATGCGTGCCAATGTAGGACTAGGCTAGAGAGTGATAGTGGTAAGTTTATTTAGTGTTAATGTAACTTAAATAGTGATTTAAATGTAGTTATGGTTGATCAAACATTTAATGTACCTAAGTTAGCAAGTTAAAACAATAGTCATGTGATGATCATAGAGATACATATTGACACATCTAGACACCAAATGAGTTACACATGTGTTACTTAAATTAAGTGGGAAATATGTCAATATGTACATCATTAGATAGGTATCGAGATACGTGTGCACATGAGAATCAATGAATATTAATCAATCATATCCATTGCATATAAAAAGCTAGAGATCAACTCATGTAATCAAACCAACTTCATTTTAATAACTTAGAAACTAAGTAAGCTTGCTTAGGAGAGAAAAAAATTTAGAGAAGAAGGGAAATTAGAGAAGTTCAAGGACAAATCAATGGGTTTGGAATAGGAGATGTTGATCAAGCTAGGTTTTCATCAAACTAGGTACACGTCTCTCTATTTAAGTTTAAAACCAGTTCAGGTTTTTGGCCATTTTCAAAGGTTAGATGATTAAGTCTTTAAAATTGGTCGATATATTTGGATTTCTCATTTCAAGTTGATTATTTAGGTATTAAGTTCTTAATTTGGTTTTGAAATAAAAAATATGAATTTTTGAAGTTTTAAGTCCAAAATGAAATTACACTTGTTGTATTATGAACCAACCTATGCAATTTGGTCATAACTTGCTCATTTTAAATTGAAATGAACCCAATCTCGTGCCATTAGAAAGCTAACTCAAAAGGGAACAACTTTGTCCTACTAGAATTTATAGTTCAAATATTTTCATGTCCAAAATTAATCTATAAATAGGTGATTAAATGCATTACGAGATTTTTGAAACTAAACTTGTAAATAACATAACTCCCTAATTACTCATCCAAATGAGCTCATCTTTAGAATGTTATTATTTGCTATGTTAGCTGCCATGTGACCAAAAGTCATGAATTTTGAAACTATAGATTGGGAGAAATGAATTTTCTAAATCTACTAGTTAGATTAGGTCCCAATTTGAGTTATGTTTAGTAAAATTGTGATATCGCTTTTGTTTTAAATCGGATTACACAAACCAAACCTTTTCAAAAAGCTGATTTAGAGACCAAAAACTTTGTACAGGGAAGACGTTGAGACTTGAAAGATTTCATGCCAGAAAGTGTATTGCAATACAGGACTAAAATTTCAATAGTTTAGTCTTAAGGGTTTTTTTTTGGGTTAAGGTTCCTAAACCCATTTTACATTACCTAAACTCAATTTATTTGGATTAGTTTGATATCAGGAACCTAAAGAAGAGTTTTGGGAGTTTGGATATGTGATACGAGGTGTTGGGAGGCCATAATAGCTTAGGAAATTACGTTGATTGTAAGTAAACTAATCAAGATATTTATTTACATTTCATTCCTATTTACATGTTCACTTCCAATCATTTAGACTGATTTACCATTGTATTTCGTATGCCATTACTTGTCCTTTCTCATCTCATGATGCTACTTTCATAGTATAGATTGTTGATTAAATGATTTCATTGACTCCAAATCATATGCTATGTCATTTTTAAATGTTGATACATGTAGTCAATAAAATATCTTGCTATTAAGTGGTGGTTTATGGTATTATATAACCTATTTGCTTTGTGCATGAATTATGCAATTGTTTTATTGGATTCCAAAACCATGTCACTCCTTGAAATATGAAAGTAGTTCTTATATCTAGGGCCATTTTATGAAAGAGGTTTTACTGACATACGGGGGTCACTAGACTTCCAAGGTGATCGAGATCTTTCCATTATCTTGCGCAGCATACAGGGGATGACTCCTGGGGTTGTTGGCAAGCATAACTTGTGCAACACAGGGGGTATGAGACCCGGGGATGTTGGCAAGTATACATCACATGTGACTGGCACCAGGGAAAGATTATAAAGGCAAAATCATTGCTCAGACCTTCACATTAATGTAGAGCTCAGCTCCATCTTTATATAGTGCAAAAGGTTGATGTGATGAAGATCACGGTCGACCGGCCCTAGATCGTTACTACTTAGTTGTGTGTTAGTTCATTTTCTTTACCTAAAGTATCTCTTTGTATGATTTCTTTTCAGCATAGTTGCTACTATTATGCTTTTAGATACTTGTTGCATATTTGGGAATGCAAACAAATGACACTCAATGTTACTTTTTACTTTCCTGTACTCACCATCCTTATTATGATAATGGGTGCAGATCGATCGAGCAGCAGGCCAGGCAAAGAGAAGATCAGTGACTACCACTGAGCAAGTGGAGAGTTGCTACATCAAATTTTGTAGGTTTTGATTTTGATGTATTACTTTTATATGTATTTCATATGCTTTAAAGGCTATTTATTTTGGGTTGAAAGACTAGTACCTTGAACAGACACATGATGATATATTATCGACGTTTGTTTTATATATACATGCATGTGATCTTTATTTCCCTGGTGTTTTCCATAATTGTTAGGTATCACATTAAAAGCTTTAGCTAATTTGTTAAAACTTTCGTTGAATAAACTTTTAAGTAAATCTTTAATTAACTCTTATTTATGAACTAACGTAGGATATGTAAATGTTTATTTGAAAAATAATTGGTAAGTAATGAGATTTTTGAAAGGTTGACTAATTTCCTTGTTAAGTCCTATATGCTGATATTATGGCTTAATGACGGGATAAGACCAGGTGGTGCCCTAATTTGAGAAATGTTCATTTCAGATATAGGTCTCTATGTAACCTGCCTAAGTCTGTTATCTAGCATGGGTATTTGTTACATTCTATTAGTATTCTTCGAATGAAGATATATTCCAAACATCCTCCACTTTTGCTAACGTCTCTGCTTATGGATAAAGAATTCAATGAAGAATTGTCCATAAAGTGCCACTTATACATCAACTGCATTATTCCAAAAAAAAAAAAATGCTAGGCCACCTGCTCTATTAATAAGATCGACAGCCAATGCACATTGGTAACCCATTTTAACTCTAAGCTCTTCAATCTTCATACTAGGATTCTTACTTTCAAGGAGAAAAGTTACCTCTGGGAATGCAGACAAATAAGCTTCTTGAGTATTCGGAACATCGGGGAATCCTGACTCCCTGACAGTTCTAGCATAACATTATGGTTGAGGGTGGAGCCTGTTCAGGTCGGCTACCACCACCTTTTCTTTGTGTAAGTCCTTCTCAGTTTGGTATTTGTTACATTCTATTAGTATTCTTCGAATGAAGATATATTCCAAACATCCTCCACTTTTGCTAACGTCTCTTCTTATGGATGAAGAATTAAATGAAGAATTGTCCATAAAGTGCCACTTATACATCAACTGCATTATTCCAAAAAAAAAAAACTGCTAGGCCACCTGCTCTATTAATAAGATCGACAGCCAATGCACATTGGTAACCCATTTCAACTCTAAGCTCTTCAATCTTCATACTAGGATTCTTACTTTCAAGGAGAAAAGTTACCTCTGGGAATGCAGACAAATAAGCTTCTTGAGTATTCGGAACATCGGGGAATCCTAACTCCCTGACAGTTCTAGCATAACATTATGGTTGAGGGTGGAGCATGTTAGGTCGGCTACAACCACCTTTTCTTTGTGTAAATCCTTCTCAGTTTGGTATTTCTTTTGGGGGGAGTGGAAATCTTGGAATCTTAGGTCATGGGATTGGTGCAGTTTAAGGATAAGGTATGGTAAACTAAGGTTTTTATTGGGGTTTCCATGATAAGGTAGATGAGTTACATAGGTAATTGGGAGAGTGCTTGCGTTTACTGGCCGTTGGACAAGTACTGGTTGAAAGGGAGAATGACTTCTTGGTGTTCTAATATGATTACTGGGTGGAGTCTTGGAGAACTAGGGCTTTTTTTTTTCGAAAGTTTATGTATAGTAGGGCTAAGGCAAAATGGGTCTTGAGATAATGGGTCATTATTTTTAGCTATTAGGTTGGGCTGTTAGGGAGGCTTCATGGAAGGTATGATGGGCTTAGAAAGGTTAGGGATGTGAGGTACCACCACGAAAAATTAGGCCCCCATTGTCTAGATTCAGTACGTTGTAGATCATGGGTAAAATGCACTTCCACTTCGTGCAATAGTTGCTTTTGTGAAAACAGTGGAGAATACTGCCTTTGTCTACAACTAGCCTGTCATGCGCCAAATTAGAGATTTCTACGATCATTGTGTTTGACATAGGCACGTGATCCTTCGATTCCTCTGACACCGACCTTTCGAAGTTTGTCTAACCTCTATAGACATGGAAGCAACTGAACCGACAATGGCTCATCCGGGATGAACTCAGGAAACTGAACATCAAATACATCAAATTGACATAGGGGTGTTCCAGTATTGAGCGATACTCCGTAACTATATTGTTTCTTAATTTCGCTTTGCAATCCGTTACTTTACTAGAGCAAATGACCTTTTCATGATCTAATTTGATGTTCAGTTTCCTCGAAACGAAGGAAGTATTTCATACTTGAAAGGAATCCATATAGTAGTCTTCTCATCCACCTCAAAGTAGAACTTACCCATAATAAGAAATCTCAAATAAGTTTCCACTTTGAATCCATGAATTTCCTTTCCTTGATTCCATCACTACCGTAACCCATATCGGACTTCACATCAACTCCAATTCTTTCACCAATTTGCTCAACCACTGCCTACTTTCTGAACTGCAAAAGGAGTTTAAAAATTTGAACCCAAAATGTTGCAGTTATGAATGTATAAGAATGCAAATGGAATTTATCATGCTATTGAACAGTCGCAAAAAAACTTCGTTCAAATAACCATAGGCCATGATTAAGAACATGAACCCTTTTTGCTTCATCCGGAAATGAAATCTGAAAGATATTGGCCTCTACCTCATTGATTTCGATATCCGCTGTCTGGTTCCACGCCTTAAGGAGAACTTATTTTAAACCTTTCTTATTGAATTTTTTGTGTGTAAATAGATTACCTAGGAGCCTGAGATTACATCGTTGAATTGTTGAGTAATTACGGCGGAATTGGATTTTAAGCGGCTTAGCTTCTCTAGCGGTAAGTTGGAATTAGGCTAAATCTATTAGGTTATCAACCATGGCTGGTTGGGGAAGGGTGGTATGGGGATTTTATGTGTGGTTATATAAGGTATGTTGACTGGTTATAAAGGTGGATGGGACGAGGATGGTAGAAGGATTTAGGGTTGGTGGGTTATACGACTGGGATGGTTAGATTAGAATGATGTAGGGGTGGCTAGAAAAGTATATGATAAATAACTAGGGTAAATGGAATAAATGCAAGTTTGATGGGGAAAAGGTGGGAGGCGAGTGTTAGAGAGGGAGTTGGAGAGAGGATGATCAGAGACCGCACAAGATCAGACAACTTCTCACAAGAGGAATTAAGGGGTAGACACATAAACGAGGAAAATGTTGATGGGATAATGGAAACTGATTGTGGTGAAGGTGATCTACAATCGAAGAATGGAGACGACCTCGCGCGAAGGGCAACAACCTCTCAATGAAGCAACTTTCTTTGGAGAGAGGTCCATAGTTATAATATTTAACCTTTTTTTTTTACGAAGTCTTACTTAATTGATCTTAAGTCCTAACGTAATCGAATTCTTCTCCTTCTTTTGATTTTATTTTAGTTGACAAAGTGCTTTCATATCTGATGCACTATGTTGCTAGGGGGGAACATCACGAGATTTATATATATATTTCATCCTTACATTTCATAAAGAGACGAATATTCTATGTTGCTCATATATGTTCTGCTTAAGTAGAATCGGTGAATAATAACTTCAAATATTTGAAAATAAAAAATTATATTAAACTTTCATCATTAATTTTGTGCTGCGGAGGAAACAATTCGTAAAATCTAAAAAGTATATCAAGATTTCCAAAATTACATTAAGGACACCTGGCCCTTGAATATGAAACACATACAACAAAATACAGTAACGATGCAACTAAAAACAGAATATTTTGCTACTTTTAGTCATTAATACAGTAACGATGCACTACTTTTAGTCATTTTTCAAGATTTTTATTCTTAATAATATTGGTGATATCCACCAAAAAATAATAATGTTGATGATCTTATAATTCTACATAAAGAGCATATCATCTTCACATGGCATATACCATTTCTTAATGTAGGGGTGTATTCAATTTGACAAATCCATGAATTTCTTAATGATGAATTTTCATGGATTTCATGAAATTTGATGGATTTAAAAGACTTGATCCAAATTCATCCAAATCTTATGGGTAGGGATATGATTTGGTAATGTGTATTTTTTGAATAGAAATACACCAAAATCCATTAAAATTCAATCAAATCCTAATGTCTTTAAAAATTGAATACATCTATACTTTTTATAAATCCATCAAAATCTTAATCGAAAACCCCTTGACTTTTTAAAAGTCCATTAAAATCCTTTAAAATCTGAATTGAATACACCTCAATTTCAAAATTCTCCAAACTCTTTTAAAATCCTTTCAAATCATTCAATTGAGTGCACCCTCAATAGTTTAGACTGTGTAGTTGAATTAAAGGTCAACTTTTTAAAAGGAAAAGAAAGTTGCAGTATCGTAAATAAGAGTTCAATTCTCGATCTACGACTGCCCTTAACTAATCTTATACGTTTTATATTTTTTTTTTTTTGTTAGTAGTGTTTATCGTCACTCTCAAAGCGTTGTGACCAACACAAAATTTTTTAATATTAAAGAAAATATATAATTAATTATGCAAACCAAAGTATACTCTAATTTGACAAAAAAAGTATACTCTCCAGAAATTCGTACTGTCCTCCGCGTCATTTCCTTACATTTTCCGTACATGCATCCCCAAATGAAAAGTGTTAGAATTATAATGGGGAAGCCACATCAAGACTTAAAGCCATCCGTGAAATGCAGGCACATACAAATCACTATGCAAAAAAAGTGGGTTGAAGCTGCTTAAACAACTCTTATAAACTAATGTATTTTGGAATGTAACTTACATGTTGTCATTCTAATATTTTCATCTATGAATATATATCGAGTAAGTTTATATCTTTAAGTTATTTTGATGTCTTTCAAAATTACTATTATAGCCCTTACAAAACTAATTGAACAAGCTGATATGATCAAATTTGAATATCGAGGAGTTAGATGGTAGTTCAAGATTAAGACATACCTTGCAACTAGAAGGTGATATAAAAATGTGTTTTATGTAATTACGTTGTTAGATCACATAATTCTCGAATAATGTAAAATATAGTCAAATAAATATCTGTTCTATTTTTCAAAAATTAAAAATTAAGCTAATTTTAGTAATTATGAAATTTATTATTTTTTTCGATTACGGTTTTGAGTTTCATGTAACCTATAAAAGACATAGCTAATATTGAATAAAAGGGATTAAGTTTTGAGTTTCAAGATCTCTGTGAGAGAATTTTCACCAATATGTGTGAGAACTTATCAAATCCATTGGAGTTTATGGCATTCATGACCTTATCAAACAATTCGTTGCTTGTGGCGATCTTTACATCGAGCTTATCGAACCTCCTTGTTCGTGGTGCTCCAATTTATCATCCTATCATTTTTTTTTCTTAGTTTCTTTTTGCTTTTGATTATTATAACTTCGAATTCAGACAATTCGCATTCCGATCTACATCACCCACCATATTTGGTTTCCCTTAAATTAGAAAACATGGGTCACCGTACACCTAAACCGTTGAGATGATGTCGTGAAGTCAAAACATTAGCTTTTTAGACCTAGATAACATCATCTCTTTTAAAGGCTCGGCACCTATAGTGGAGCGACCCATGTCTTGATTAGTGCAACACTCGACCTGAAACACTTATTATGCCTCAATAAATCAATTGAACTCAATAAATTTCAGTAGCCTTCAGACCTAATAAACAACTTGTATAGTTCACAAATCAATATAAATTAGGGCATTAAAGAGCAATATTGTGAAACCCCTTATTTCAATAATTATGTATTAAGATCTAATTATGAGATTAGTAGATCTTAATAATGACATGTGTTGTTGATTAGGACTCGGATCGATAAAAAGAAAATCACTAGGTAAAATATTATTTTTCGATGATGAATGTCTAGTATGTGTATTATATATACAGGGAGTGTTTTGAGTCAAGTGAACCTAAAATTAGGTCATAGTAGTGTTACAATACTAACACAAGGTTTTGTCTCGATTTTTGCAAAAGTTGGGGTTGTATGAGATTGAGACAAGTTTGTAAGGGTGAAGTAGAGATTTCTTGGTTAGTTGAGTATTGCGAAAATATTCTCGAATTTGGAAAAATGGGGTTTAATTGGAATATTGAACGGGTCCTAATTAGTGTCGAATGAAAAGGGTAAATTTGGCCTAAGGAAGGGCTAAAAAAAACCAAAATAGAGGGGCTAAAATGAGCTTAAGGGTCGATAAGTCAAGGGCTAAAGTGGGCACCAAGGGGTCGTTGATACAAAGGTAGCTGATAAAGGTTAAATACTTCACCATTTCATTTGATGCTCCCACCTCTCTACTTTTTTCTCTCCCTCAAGTAAATACTCTATTTCTTTGTGTTTTCTTCGTTCTCTCTCTAATTCACTATCATCTCTTTTTTCATTCCCTCTTCATCACTGAGTTTCCTTTTCTTTTCATTAAAGAATCAATAAAGGAGATGAAGAGAATATCATGTGGCTAGAAAAAAATTATAAACTGAGGTGAGTTTTAATGAAATTTGTGATGAATTCTTCACAAAACTTGATGGTTTTAGAAAGGAACCAATGCTTGTGATGTTGATTTTGATGTTTAGGATCAGTCGTGATTGATTTAGTTGAGTATATTTGAATTTAGTTATGGTTTTGTGGATCAAAGTTAATGAAAACAATTTTCTATATGTTCTTGGACTAGTATGAACTTGATGATCGGATTTACGGGCTTCAAATGGAGTTTGAATCTGAATTTCTTGTTGGGTTTGATTGTTGGGATATCATATAAACTCTGTTAATCGTTTTTGGGAGTTTTTTGGGGTTTTGGATGGATTTGCAAAGTTCAAAAAGGGGTAGAACCGAGCTGCAATTCGATTTGTGGTCTAGGGAGCGCGCTCCTTACTTTGAGAATACACTCAAATATAAAGGGAAATTATGTTTCAAACATAACTATCTCGAATCCCGTATAAGGTATTTTCTTGAAAGGAAATCGTGATTTTGGGGATTTTAGGTCATCTTAAGGGAATCTAGCCGAATTAAATAAATGAATAAAATTTCGAGGATTTTCTTGCACAAAACTGGTCGAGATGGGACATTATTTAAACCAAGGACTTATACAAGAATTTTACATGGTTTTGTAGGTGTTTCAAAGATACGATAACCCTGGATTTGGAGAAGTTGGATGTCCAAAATTGGAACCAAGTCATGCGATTGGTTAAGGAATCAAGGTGAATGGTCAATACGAGATCAAAAACTGGGGTAAACATACGAAAATGTGAATAAAGTGGTAAGTAAACCTTACAATAATCTTAACAATGGAATGAATTATCTTGGTACATGCAATTATATAAGTTCTTATTTATTTCAATTGCCTTGTTCACGCATTCATGCATCAAAGTAAACGCAAGCTAGGTAAGAGAGAGTCATCAACTCCAACAACTAAGGTTATGTTAGGAATCAGGATTTTGGTGGACATTCATGGTATTAAGTGTGACAACCTTAGGCTTCAGGAAGCAAGTGGTATTGGAGTGTGCTTGACACATGCCAGCTGGCCCTTGGGACGCTTGCTTGACATATTACTTTACATTCTCATGATTTCTTATTACTGTTTCTGTACTACTTTCGAAAGTCTAAATCTAATTGTCGTTAAGGAACATAAATAGAATGGATTGCATTTCATATTGTTTTATATCTTGTTATTTTACTTTGAAATACTATTATACATTGCCGTGTGTTGAACTTGACTTTTGCTAGAATATAGATCAGTGTATATGTTTACTTATCTAAAATCTTCGAGTTGTTTTCTACGAGGTCAGGTATATGGTGAAGACGCAAGAAAAAGAGCAAGCTTAGGAAACTTTGCTGATTTCTTTAAGATCATTTCACTTAATTGCATATTGTTTTGAATATTATTGTGTTTCTTAATTATGGGTTGAGAGATAGGCGGCGAAACATTTGTGTGTGATTTAAGGTTAATACAAAAACTTTAAAAGTTTCCATTTAAACAAAAAACTTCGCCTTATATTTGAGCATTACTTCATAAGTCGGGTAATACCAATCTCACACTTACCTTTAACAGCCCAAATCACTAACCCTTGATTTTTCCTTAATTAGGATCACTAACTCATGACGTGGCTTCCGCAAGCGAATACTTAGACTCACCGTGGCACGAGATCCGAGGTAAGATTTTATTTTTGTGTAATTTCTTCCCAGTGTTTGTACGTGTGTACTTATTTAAATCTAATTTGCACTAATCATTTTGTTAGTACACTACAAGAAAAATGTGAAATTGCATCAAAATATTGCAATAGATTGAATTTGTTGCTAAACAACAACAAATCAACAACAATTTTGCATCAGAAAGAGCGTTTGACTCGTTTGACCAAAAAGTAATAAATTAGTGGCAGATTTGTGACAAAAATTGTGACAAATTGTATTTTGTCACTGATCTGTCGTTGATTTCTCCCGCCATTAATTTCTCGCCCATTTTGTGACAGATCTGTGATGATCACTACGAACCTAGTTTGATCAAGAACAGATCAACAACAGATTAGCAACAGAATAATATGTTTCGATCTGTCATTGATTAGCATTTACAAATTAGCAACAACAAAATCAAACGGACTAATGTAATCAATCAGTGTCGATATGTCACTAAATTTGAAATGGTTTTTTCCAAACGAGGGGCTCTCCTATTTGGATAAAAAATCCAATGGTGCTCTTAAGTAACCAATCCAAATTGTTTAATTCTAAGGTAATGTAGTAATTTAAAAAAAATTCCTTTTCTATTGGTGCTTTTTTGTTGCAAATTGAACTTTGAAAAAACTTGCGAATTGATTAATTAACAATTTCCATTAAGTGCAGAACCATTAATAAATAGGCGGTTTCGTAAAATCAAATATTCTATTTTTACTTGAAAACAACATGCGCCTTTACATAAAAAAAATAAAAACCACGTTTAAAATTTTTTTGAACCCAAACATTTTATTTTTCAAGATCTATATCCATATATATATATATACTATATCTATCTATCTATTCAATATTAATGGCAAAATTGCTTAATTTCCTAATGTGCCCCTAACTTCAATTTTGTCATAGGATAGAGCCAAAAAGAATTACTTTGAATGTAGTTTAGAAAATTAAACCCCATTTTTAATTAAAAGATATATCTCGATTATACATGAACACTTTAATTATATAGGAACGCCATAAAATTTGACTTGGATATATAGTGGGTGGGATTAGTTAATTGATTAACAAAGACTTAAAATGGTTAATTAAGATCTAATGTTAACTCATGATATGCGAGTTACACAAGAAAGTAAGTGATGTTCATGATTGTTCAGTGATCGAATCAATATGTCAATTAGACATTATATTTTATCTAGTGTCAATGGACGTACGGGGACGAGCGTAGACATTTTTTATTGTTGTTTATTTAGAGTAAACATGCATTGAACTATGAAGAAGATTAAAAGCAAATTTTATTTTTAGTCAACATTTACAAACTACAATGATGTATTTGTGACGAAAATGGCAAAGTAATTTGTTTTAGCAACTCAATTAATGGTGAGAATTGCAGTCGTAACTTAATTTCCCTTGTGATAGTCATATACTTTCCCTTAAATATTATCGTTGTAATTGATTTGAACCATTTAAATAAAAAATACATAATTTGGGGAAAAAAATAATGTGTATACATTTGGTAATTTAGATTTTTTCGTAAATTTGATTTAATGATGATGAACAATTATAATTTTGATTAAATCGTGAAATCTATAAGGTTTTTGTGAATATATAACTATTTTATATCCAATCAATTAATTTTTTAAATGAAGCTAATATCCATTTAATTAAGTTTGTCTTTTTTTTTAATTGAAATGCAAGTCAAATGCATTATATATGCAAGTCATCTCTAATTATATACATATGGTTTGTTGCTGATTTGTCACTGTTTCAATGACAAATCGCAAAAATGATCTTGTGTCCATGTAGTCAAATCAAGACAATGATTTTGATCTGTTGCTAAACAAATAAACAAAATAGCAACAAATGCAACGTAGGCAAATCAACAATAGATTTTGATCTGTTGCTGAACAGCAACAAAATAGCAACAAATGCCACGTAGGCAAATAAGCAACAAATTAGCAACAACAACTAAGCAACAGAATAATATGTTGTTGATTTGTCGCTAATTTCTAAATGGTTTTAACAAACCCTTTTTTCTCCTCCTCCTCCCTCTAAACCCATTTCTCCTCCAAACTCAACAATAACAACTCGGCCACACCGTCACCGGAGACCGGCCGCCACCACCTTCGAGGTCGTCATCGCCGCCATGGCACTGCGCCGGCGCTGCTTCGAGCCGCGCCCTCAAGCGCGCGAGCGCTGGCCGCCCCCTACGCGACGCGCGCGCGCGCTGCCTTGCGCGGGCCCGCCCCGTGCTAGCCCGGCCCGCCGCGCGCGGCCCGACGCCAGGCTGCGCGCGCGCCCGCGCTTCGCACGCGCTTCGCTTCGCCTTTCTTCTCGCGCCTGCGCGCCGTCTGTGCCCGAGCTCAGCCCTGCGCGCGCCCGCCCGCGCCGCTCGCCCGGCTCTCGTCATTGCTGCGGCCGGCGTCGCCGGCTGCGCGCTTCGCTTCGCACGCTCCGCCTCGTCGTGCTCCGCCTCTGCTGCTGCCGGTATGAGCCCAGCTCCGCCCCTGCGCGCCCCGCCCCTGCCCTGCTCGGCTTGCGACGCCGTTGCGTGCCACTGCTCGGCCAGAGCCCCGCATGATCACCGATCTGGGCATTAGATCTCTCCACATAGAAGGATGTCTGAGGATCAACGTCATCTTTTGGATGATCACGATGAGTTTATGGAGCAACTTATGCCGTATCCGCGACCACCGCCACGGCAAGAGTGACTGGATGTCCTATCTTGTTCAATAGTAAAACTGTTATTCTCGAGTAATGTATATCTAAACATTTTTTCCCTTCTAATGTAGTCGATGTGATTACTTCATTTTGCAGGTATGTGCAATGGTCACGTTTGATATGGGTGTTGCATAAGGAGGCAAACTTACCTCACCAATCAAGGTTGCAAGTTTCGTAGAATCCTTTGGTATGTGCATGATATACATAGTTTAATATTGGCATTATAGTTTAATATTGTAAGCTTAGTTTGTTATGTTTGCTATAAACTATTGTACGTACCTTAAACAAATGTGCATGACATACATAGTTTAATATTTGCATTATAGTGATACTTAACTTAGAATATCGAGTGAACACTCCACGTACACATATATATCCATATATTTGGTATCGTCAATGCCCACATATAACATGTTAATAAGTCTCTTTGATTCTGTTGAAAAAATGAGAAAATACTTGGCATGTGATTCAATGTTTGTTGGAGTAAGGGGACACTTCACAAGAAACATAACAATATAAGATTATCTACAAAATATATATTGTTTAAAACAAGTTTCTTGTAGGCACTAGTGTTATAAAAGAGGACTTTTCACAATTTACTTAGGATTATATTTAAAAGTCCATTCTCTATTTTGAATATTTATTTAGTATTATATGTGATTCATTGAATTAAAAAAGTTGGACGTCTCTTATGAAAAAAAAAATTATTTAGTATTATGGGGTAACTCAACGGTACGTTCAAGACACCGTAGTACGCCATGTTTTCTAAGTACATGATCTTCGTCATTTGTTTGTGATTAGTTGGTTGATTAAGTAATGTCTTTTATGGTCAATAAGTCTACTTAGCGACCCTTTTATTAACAAATTGAGTGTCTCCATGCAACCCAACACATAACCTATTGACATATTTTGAGATTTGCTCTCATGCTTTTATATACATAATATAAATTAACTTTGCTTGATTTTTCTGTTGTTGTTGTTGTCTATGTTCAAACTTTGATCTAATTTCTTCCTACTCATTTGCTTTAATAGGAGGTAAAATATTTTTATTTAACCATTACGTGTCTAAATGCATGTTAGTTGATGGATGAAAATATTGAATTCTAAATGTTTTTAGAATGGTTCATTTGTGGGCTGCATGATGTCTTATTCTATGTTTTTAACTTCTTATATTTATATGAATGAATGTACAAAATGAAAGAAATTGAAAAAAATGCATGGAATGTCATGTATGAAAGTTCTTTCATTCCCTTTTGAGTTGAAAATTTTTTGTGTGTGTCACTGTGGACGATCTTTATGTACGACGATGAGCAAGGCTTGATTTTTTTATTTTTTCATTTGTGTTTGAATATTTTTATTGCAATTCGAATATTGTTCAAGTTATTCCTTTTCATTTTTAGGATTTGGATGGGACACGCACTCAAATTGTATAGTGTCTATCTTGTATCGGTGACACAATTGGGTAAGGGCGTGAGATTTACATTGTAGATATATATGTAAATTAATTTGTGTTGTCATCTTAATTTGTGTAGTATTTTGTTGGATAATGTTCATCTTTCATTAGGAAATGTTAATTTCAACATTTTTGTAGATATTTTTTTTGTCATATTTTGATAATATACAAACAACTATTCAATTTTAATTTTAATTGCAGCTGGAATAAATATATTTTTTTCTCAGATTTTACTGCTGAAGGAATTTACTGTTTACAGTGAACTGTAATTTTATAAAAAAAATCACATTCCAAATCAACAACAAACTTGGTCTGTTGTTGATTTGCACAGTCAGCAAAAGGTATCTGTTGCTGATTTGTCGCTGATTTGCAACAAATCTGCAGCAATATGCCGCTTGTGCTAATCTAATTTGATTTGCATCGATTTGCAATGCAACCACCTTTTCCAATCTGCAATGATTTTTTCTCGTTGTTGTTCAACAACATATTTCTGTCACAAATCATTCTTTGAACAAAGAATGTAACCAAAATTTGTTGCTAACTTCAATCTGCGACAAAGAGTTTAGCAACACCTCTAATCATGTCTTGATCTGTTGCTGAGTCCCTTAGCAACAAATCCGTACCAAATCAACAACAGATTAGTTTGTTGCTGTTTCTTTTTTCTTGTAGTGGTAGCACGAGTGTTGTGTGTACTACCTCGAGATGCATGCAATGCGGATAGATAGAGTAGAAGAAAATGACTAAGTGGAAAACTTGATAATCTATTTCAATCTAATGAATAAGCTACTTAGGGAATTAGTAACTTATAGTGCTAAATTTATCTAAATAGCCCAAGTCCAAATGAATAAAAAATGAGCCACTTGATTTCCTACAGATGCGTACAATTAAGGAATCCTAGGAGATGTAGTGACTACCAGTGGAGATGAAGGGACCGTTGATGATTTAAAAATGGAAAATGTTGAAGTAACATAGTTTGCACGTAATCAACTTCTATATAATTGCAAATTGTATGATTTGCACAATTACCAATTGCAACACCATATGTGTTTATTTGATGGAGGGAATAAACGAGACATAATCTATTAATTTTGTATTACTAATTTCCCCTCACTAACAAAGACAAATGATCGTTGACATCATTAAACACATACTCCAAACGCAAATCGACTTTAAGAATCGTCTATGTGTATATCGAAATACACACCTCGCGTGTTATGCATCGAAAACTGTGTGTGCACACATCTCGAGGTGTGAAAAGGAAATATGTAAATTTATTCTCCTCTGATTTAGAGACGACGTCAGTTAATGGAATAAATTAGTAATAAAAAAGTTAATACATTTTCTCTTTTATTCTCTCCATCAAATAACACATGACGTGTTGCGATTGATAATTATGTAAATCTTACATTTGTAATTGTATAGAAGTAGCTGCTAATTTGGACACCCACTTTGAGTACTAAGCATAGGTGGCAATGTTTAGCTCATCATGTGGACCCTACTTATTTTGAATGAAAAAGTTTGAGAAAGATAAAGGTCAATGGAAGTTGACAGCTGCTGACAAGCAACAATACTCATCAAACCAATTTTGAATTTCAACAAAAACCGACTATACTCCATTTTCTTTCCATGGAACTCATCTCCTCTGCAGCTCATGCACGATCCGCCGAAGATCTTCTCGATGGGTAAGCCCAAGAGTCTGGAGAGATGTCACCTGCTACACTACCTCACAATCTTGAAGTCCATCACCATCCATACACAATAGGGGTTGGCTGACAAATATGCAAAAATGAATTTGAATATGACGAAATTACTGCGCGCATGGTCGCGTGCTGCTATACTTAAGGGAGCATTTCCAATGGGAATGTAAATTGGGTGTGGATAGAGATGCAAATGGGTAAGGTAGGGAATGGAGACCTTATTCTCATACCTATACCAACTAAAAAATTTATCACTCACCCATATTCATACCCATTTGGGATGCAATTCTCATACACATTCTCATAACCATCAAATCCTTGAGAGTATGAAGAATTCTCATAAGTAAAATGATTTACCCATTTCATTCACCAATGGGGATCTACATGGGAATTTTCATGAGAATTTTTGCGGGGGGAAAATTTTCGTGGATAAATTTTTTTTTATTATATTTCTCATTGGGGATCTCCACGGGGATTCCCAAAAAAAGAATTGTAACAAATAATATGTCAAATAATATGTCAAATATACATACATAACAACACAATTGTTGAAATTTCAACAAAATAAAAAAAAATTAACATATTATGCCGTAAAAATTCTAACTACTAAATGCTAACAATTATAATTAAATTTCTACAAAATTATTGGCATAGGCAAAACGAAAAGTTTAAATTCAAATATTCATTAAAGTCATTATCTCTTAAAACTACCAAATTATCAACTTTTTTTCTCGGTACTTTGATCCTAAAATTTTAAAATATAAATATAGTAGCAAACAATTCAAAACAAAACATATAGTTATTAATTAACCAAATAAATAAAATTATAAATCTCATTAAGAGGTTTTTTGTTATATGTATAATGTATAAGTGTTTCGAGAGATAAAATTATGTAATATTATGTAATATTTATATATAAATATCATATGATATATAAATAATAAATATCATATGATGTATAAATTGATATATGAAGATCTTATGGGTAGATGTGTATCCTCGTGGGGATTACCCACCCATGGAGATCTCCGTGGGGATATTTTATTACTCGTACTCGTACACATACTTGTGTGGATATGAGATTTTGTACTCATCCTCACAATCATCATCATTTAAAATTCTCATATTTGTACCCATTAAGGCAAATCCACATCACTCGTAGGTGACCCTACCAATTTGCATCCTTAGATGTAGATGTGCGCCACTTATGACTGGATAGACATTGCAACAAAAAAACCATTTCCAATGTAAATGTGTATTTCGAATGTGTAGCTAATGTGGCAAGAAAAAATAGACAATATATATTTTCAATGTTTACTTCTAGACGGTGCAATCCATAGCCACGTCAGCAATTCTCTCTAAAATATATAAAATAATAATAAAATTTTAAAATAAAAAGTGCAATCTACATTGACTATTAGAGAGTATTTTTGAACTTCAATGTCTTTTTAAGCCACTTAGGATGGACATTATTTTTACGTTGCTGACGCGACATCAATCTACACCTACAATCCACATTTATCATTAGAGATGCTCTAACCACACCCAGCTTGACTTGTGCAACTAACCCTATGCTAATCAATATCTTTTATTTCCCTTTTTTCATCAAAGACTTTTGTACGCTCTATTCTCGTTCATTTTTTTAGGGTTTATGGACTCCTAAGATAATTAGGTGCTTGTACATATTCGTGAAATTAATTATGTTGAATTAGGTGCATGTATATATTTAATTTTTGGTGAAGAACCTTGTATTTTGTGCATCAAGTATAACTAAAAAAATCTAACAATCATAATTGAAGGTTTCCCTAATCCAAAAGAGGGGAAAAAAGGTAAAAGGTGGTTACATGTGCATCCCACAATTTTGTAAGGGCATGTCATAAATTTTTTGCACTCCAATTTCATATTTGCCCTTAAATGACCTAATTACCCCTCACAACCTCTACAATCCCTCACATGT
The DNA here is from genome assembly GCA_039657365.1 of Stephania yunnanensis. Classification (NCBI taxonomy): domain Eukaryota; kingdom Viridiplantae; phylum Streptophyta; class Magnoliopsida; order Ranunculales; family Menispermaceae; genus Stephania; species Stephania yunnanensis. Next base: position 42,359,760 of record CM077586.1, on the reverse strand, counting down.
CACTCTTTCTCATTGTGCACCCTACGCAAATCGACAACCATTCGACTTTGACAATCTCCTCCGACCACTAGTGACTATTGACCTCACAAAATGGAGGATGAATGTATAAGGATGCGGATGTGCAAGATGGAGAGATATTTCTTGATTTTTCCTTCAATTTGTTCATTTTTTCTTCGTGTTCAAAATATGGGTTCAGCCTTTGGTTCGGTCATGCAGGGTCGAACCACATGTTGTATAGGTTAGTCATACATGGTCGAACAATCTTACATTGTTTGGTTATGTATGTCCTGAACTATATATGTTTAGTTGGTCATGTGTGATCGACCTAATACTTGAACATGTGATCTATTGACTGACCAATCATCTATGGTTCGATCATGCATGACCAATCTATTTGTGTTCATTCGGCCCAGTATAACCGATCCAATACAAAGAAATGAGATTCATTTTGGTTAATTATACACCATGACCAATCATGTATAGTTTTGTCATGCAGCATGGAAGACTTTGGCTCGACAATTCTGCCAATAACCTTACGCTTTTTCCTTCATGTCAATCTTCTTACTTGATTACACACGATGTGCTTAGGAAATTCTCTATATAAGACAAAACGAGCTAATTCATCATTCTTGTCCATTTTAAAGTATTCAATTAACATGGAACGAGATGAGAGTCCATTATCAACTATATTTTGCAGCGCATTGTTCTTATTAAACTTGACCAATTGCTTACCTTCCAAATGGAGTTGAAGCATAATTACTAGTGGGTATATTTCATTTAGAGTAAAGCCATAGATGCGCCAAATTGTCTCTGAAGGTGAAACCCAACGCACTGATTGGAAGTCGTCGATCTCATCAATAAAAACATGTTCATTATTGTCAACGCATCAAACTGCAACATGATTATGACCTTTACATATGTATTTATACATATACTTGACAGCCTTAATAGTCGAATAAATCTCAACATTCAAATGACAATTAAATTTAGCTAGCAAATATGGATAGTAAGGAACTACCCAACGATTGTCCAAATAGTGCCCTCTAACCCTTGCCTCCTTTCCATCATCACGATTTCAATATTTTGGATATGAACCTTGCTCGTGCGAAGTACAATCACGAAAATCTTTCAAAATACTATTCTTATATTTTCCTTTAGAATCCATGCACAAATTATTTGAGCTCAAAATAATGCATGGACAATGCATCATATATTTTACAACTGCTTCATACAAATGGGGATGAGCCGATTGGTTAGGGAGTTCAGCACACACGAACGAGTCGAAAGTCACGAGGTCTATTAATTTTGCACTTTGTTGTAACACAATGAGAAAATGAGCATGGAGAAAGCCTCATTTTTGAAATTCAATCATATACACATACGTCGCGACGCGATAGGACCAAAGATTTGCTTTTTTATAATCTTGTCTTTTAGTCACTCCAATTTCAAATTAAAAACACTGAGCAAAAAGATTTGGTCTATTTTGCGATGAATCGTTAAATCGAAGCTCCAGTTGTATATCAGGCCAATTAGGATTACATGTCATGGTTAGAAGGATGTATGGCTTACCAAAACGCTGAACCAACGCCATCACATCCATGTACCTCGTATGCATGTCCTTTGGCCCGCCTATAAAAGATGCTGAGAGAACAATCCTACGTCCGATATTTGAATCGATACTTTCACCCATATCTATAGAATCCATAATCCCTTGATATAACTCTGAATGAATTTTATCTTGACGGTAACGAATGTAATCTAATCTAGATGTTTCCAACTTAACATATACATCAACAACATATTGTTGCAAGAGTCTACCATAATGTAATAAAATTGAATTATGAACTTCTCTAATTTGAAGCTTAAAGCAGTAGTATTCACACAAGACACACAATTCCTCTTAACCCTAGAATTCATTGTGAAAATAAAAAGTAAAACACTTCAAAATTCAATACAAAAACATAATATTTGTAACCAATCAAACTGTTGAAGGAAATAGCAAGATTGACCTTCATTTTCATTGTCAAGTAACTCATCAAACAAATTGGCTAAACGAGGACCAAGACGGGGATCTTTTTCATAATTTACATGTGATCCAATAGTCATTTTTTTTCTCCATTCCTTTGTGTCGGCCAACATCTCCATATTGGAACAACAAAATGTATTGCAAAGGATCATAACAACCAAAATGGTATTTAATCCTGCTACTACTTCCATAGTGACTATGAACAAGGATATCTCTCTCAGTTGGTTGAGCACATGCATTATCATCTATCCAAACATCAGCAAGTTGAGAAGAAGGTAGATTCGATACTCTTTGATTAATACTGACACTCGAAACTAACTGAACGACATGGTTTTCTAAACTTTCCCTATTTTTCAAAAAGCAAAAAAAAATAGGATGGATATGGGCTTTCAACAAGCATATTAATTAACTTCGTCAAAATTCTCTCGTTCAACCTATCTGAGCAACGCATTCGATTTTTGCACTTCATGATAGGTATCATAAAAACATAATTGCAAAAAAAGAAGGTTGTTCATTGATAGGAAGCAAATTATTAATAAAATGATGTATTTAGCCTTGGACTCTAAGTGTAAATACACCCTTGTTAATTTTGAAAAATTCTTTCTCGCAATTTATTCCAAAATATGTAAAATCAAAGTTGGTGTTATAGGTTCATATATACTGCAAAAACTCATTTGTCTCGTCTGTTTTTGAAGTGAATTGGTCAAACATCTCTTGAGGGAAATCATTAGGGACGAGTGTTACTTGACCATTTGAACAACAAAAGCTATTAGTTTCATGAATGAATCTCTTTGCACCGCAATTTTTATAAGGGGCGCAAATAGTAACACATCTGCTGATTTTGCAATGTGCTCAAAACCCATAGCAACTCGACTTGTTTGTGCATTCCATGAACCTAGATATCACGGGAAAAGAGAAAAGAAATTCAAAAGAGACTAATTTTTGTCATTTGTATAGTATTTACTTTAAAATAACATTTATGATCATTACTTGTGCAACCAATTTGAATTAAATTTAACTTTTGAATTTTTGGTCAAGTTTTTAATCATATCGGATGCAACATATTCTTTTTTTCTCTATACGCAATTGTATTCGACGTGCCCGCTTTGTTTCTTTTTCCTCTTCAGTAAGGAGTGCACGATTCAACCGATCCTCCTACCTACAACAATTATTTATTGCCTTTTTCATATTTGCGTTATTATCATGATACCTTGCTTGTTTTCAAGCTAAATGTCAAAAGAATTGTTGAAACAAAAGAAAAAAAAAAATTAATAATTTCACAAATGAATTAAAAAAAAAAAAAAAACAACATTCAAGCTAAATTTAGTTTCCAAAGAATGTTTGCTTGAGCATAAAATGAGAACAAAAAATTAGAAGGGAGAATGAATAAAAGGGAAGAAGAAAAGCTTAAAGTGCAAAAGATGATGTTACAAGCAATTTACCGAAGCACTACAGTTCCCAAGTGAGGAGATTGCTTTTAAATATCACCTTGAACTATCTTGTCTGTTTGCTTTTGCTCATAAACTAAACTAAAGGCAGTAATCCCTCTTCCAAGTTAATGTTACAGTGTACATCAAAAGAATTGAAGGCTTGAAGTCTTCCATCTATTAGACACCAACTGATGGAGTCCTAGTCATATTAAATATTGGATATAATTCAAAGGACATATAAGATTATACAGAAGATTAACGTCTTTTAACTTGTCACATCACTCACGAAGATCTTTATTGATTCAAAAATCAATAATTTGACAAATGATTTGAAAGAGCAACATTCAAGCTAAATTCTAGGAATGAGATATATTTTCCTTAGTTCAAATTGTAAAATCGAGTTTAGAATAACATCCTAGTAACTATGAAAGAGCATCAAACAAAGATTAAGTTAGCCTAGCGTAGAGCAATTGGAATTTCAATCTTATAGAAATAAGAAAAGACATATATGAAGAGAGAATGTGATAGAGAAGTAGGGAAGAAAATTTTTTTCTCAATTTTTATGTTTTATAGGTATAAGAGTTTCCTATTTATATGGTCATGCACTAAAGATTTCAAACTTCTTCTCCAACTAACTACTTGACATCTTAAATGCTAGCTCATATTTGTATTTCTTTTTCATACATCAATTCCTCCCCCATTACAATGAGTTTGTCCTAAAGATCAAAACAATTAATAGTTCCAATGAAACTACATTTTTATTGATAATTGAGGCAGTGAGTTGAAGAGACATGATCCACGTGATCTCTGGTTAAAACTTTATCTGTTTTTTTTTAATCATTGGGTGTTCATGGGAAGTAGTCAATATTACTTTACGAGTGATTTGTGTAAAGGGTTCGTCTATTTTTGAGGTTTAATGAAATGGGTGGATGTTAGTTTGGGTTAATTATGTATTTTATCTGAACAGAACAAGGGATGAATATGCTTAAATTCCTTTGCTTTTTGGCTTGCCATTTATTCAACAATAGTTACCAATTAAAAATTGCTTGAACAGAGGATGCAAAACTGCATAGGTGATAAACTGCAAACAAATTAGGCAAAATAAACCTGATGACCAAATAGAATCTCAAACCTAGCATCAATAGCTTAATCAAAATATGCACAACTATAAGATGAAGCTACAATGCCAAAATAAACTGCATAATTGTGTTCTTAATCATCATCAACCAATACTAATTAGGCAAAATAAACTCAAAATGAATCAGATCTATGTGCTAACAAAGCTAGCCGCAAAAAGAGAAATTAGGAGAGATGAAGATTGAGAGATAAAGCAACCTCGATCGATGACGCCAAATGTGATTACAAACTTGGAGAAATTGATGCCCGCAAAGAGAGAACTTAGGAGAGATGATGATTGAGAAAGAGAGCAAGCTGACCGATGATGCCAAACGTGATTACAAACTTGGAGAAATTGATTCGCAGATTGTGTTTTGATGCTCGAACTCCAACTTGCATTGAATAAATAGACCAGATATTTGGATTGTAGAGGAATAGGTAGTTCGGATAATGAGAGTTGGATTTGGACAATGAACTCCCATTGTGCTAATATTCAGATGAGAAGCTAGAGTTGGAGTTGGGTTAACGGGGGTAGGGAAGGGCAGAAATGGTACTTCCTTAGTGTCAACATTCACTCTTTTAATATAGGTATATATATATATATATATATATATATATATATATATATATATATATACTAGTTTCAAGACGTGCTACGCACGATTTCCCATTGCCGCTCCGCTCATGCGGGAATTAATTTCTAAGAATTTATTAACAAAATTTAAAATTGTAATTAAATTTTAAAAATTAGAAATACAAGTACCTTTTTTAGTTTATCAATATTCTCTAATGTGATTGAGATAAGATGTGAATGAAAAAACAAGCTAATCATGCTAGTACATTACTTCCTCAAAAAAAGTGTATTGGATTGATTAGAATGAGTTCATGATTGATTTGGAGATTAAAAAAAAAAACGTATAGTGGATTGATAAGGAGTTAGAGTTTGATTTGGATACAAAAGAAAATGTTGATTTGGAGATAAAAAAAAAAAGTATGGGCAAATAGGTAAATTTCATTACCACTCAAAAATTTGTGATTCGTGTGTGTGTATATATATATGTGTGTGTGTGTGTGGCTACTTGAAACTTTAAGTAATCGGGTTCAAGTAAATTATCAAACCTAGCGTTATTAGGGCGACCGACCGCCTAGATTACCATTAATCACTTGATAACCTAGTCAACCTCTAAAATCCTCGAGATACATGCCACAATCACATCCTAAACAACTATATTTCAAACTTATAAATCAAGAGAAAAAAATTAACAAGTAAAACAAATTATAACCCAAGTTACAAATCATGTCATTCCTAGATCAAATATGGCGGCATCTCCTTTATACATAGATCTACGACACAATTGTCGATCTTACCCACATTCAAAACATATGTAAACAACAATGGAAACGCCCCAAGAGGACTCACATCCAATCTAGAGGAGATATATGTTCAAAATCACCATTTTAGATCATTTGACAGTTAGAAAATTGATAGCATAAAGAGACGACCCCCAATTAGAAAGGTATACCAAAGGAAGCTCATTAGGAACACTGGAGCAATTCCCTCTTCGGGACTATTGAGTTGGGGCAGAGTGGGCCCGGACAGCTGGATGGGGAGTCAGGAGAGAAAGGTGTGGCAACAAGCAACAAGCATGCGTTCAGTTGGTCAGAGGGTGCGTGCGTGCATGACGTGTGGCTCACATGAGAAGGCTTAGGTGGGGGGGTATAAAGATGAGTTGGCTCATCTTCTTGTGGCATCTTTTTGGAAGCTGTAATTGGAAATAGGTGTGAGAGGAGAGTCTCTCCTTCTTTGGGTTTAGGAGTCCTTCTCTGTGAGTTGTATCCCTTCTCTTTGGTTTCATCAATAAAATACAACGAGGCGACCCCCTCTTTCCATACCAAAAATCTCCACAAAATTCAAAAACAATTCATGTATCCAAAATATTAGGAATGAGACTTCCTAAAGTTGCATTGTTTTGTTTGTCGGTCTAGTTAACGGGGAGAAACGAAAAAAGATGAGAGATAACGTGGTGTCAATAGGTCGTTAGGGGAGGGACCAGGTTGGTGAAGGAAAATGAGTTGAGGGACTGATTCGACCCACCTTTTGCCTTCTATAAGGTCTCAAAAAAGGGCCTCAAGTCAATCTCTGTAATCCTAAGCAAACCATATTAGGACCTTACCCTCTTCTGGACCAACGGAAAGTCGGTATCGACTAGCCTAAAAACCGAGTTCAGCACTCCTCCATATTGAAGTCCTAAATCTACTCTAAATCAAGGTCCTATCTCGCAGAGCTTAAAAACCAACGACTGTTTCAAAGTTACCAGCTGAAATATTTTATTTTTTGATGGAAATGTTCTTTAAATTAACCACAACAAAATGGAAGGGAATATGAGACATCCAATCCTTTTTAGTACAAATTTCACACAAGCTCAAGCCTGCCAATGTAACCAGGCAGGCCTGGTTGAATACAGTTAACTAAGATAAATTAGGCTTAGATTGGGAGGTTTTATTTATTAAATGCATCGAATGATAGAGCTTTAAGAGAAGTAAACACACCTCCAATGCAGAAAGACTGGCATGCAAATGAGATAAGGTTGTAAAACCAGTTTAAGAGAGCCCGCGAACCTTCCTGGTAGCAGTGTCAACATCGATTTCAAAGAAGCATGGTCGGGTTGGAAGTCCAGGCATTGTACTCATAGTTCCGACAAGGGGATATATGAATCCAGCACCAATACTGGCTCTTACATCCCTGATTGGTAGCACAAATCCAACTGGGGCTCCCTTTTGAGAAGGAATGTGTGAGAATGAATACTGAGTTTTAGCCATGCATATAGGCAGAGAAGAAAATCCTTGCTTGCTGTACATCTCAATTTGTTTCTCGGCCTAACAGTCCACCGCACGCAATGCAAAACAAACAAGAAAAAAAAAATCAAAATAGATTACATGCTGTCAAAAATGAATTCAAAAGAAGGAGACTCTCTGTGAGCGCGAAATCAAAGTATTCATGGATGTACTAGAGTTAGCTTATAGAGTTCTACCTGCTCTGAGTATTCAACACCACTGGCACCATAGGAGTTAGCTATTGCTTCAATTTTCTCTTTGATGCTGCATTCAAGAGGATATAAGAACTTCAATGTTTCTGTCATATTCTCACAGGCCTTTTGAACAGCAATGCCAAGGTCAATCTGGAAATTTTAGTAAACACTCCATAGTTAATCACTTAGCCAAGCACTGTCGTCCCCGAATTAGGAGAGGAAAGCCCATAATTTAATGAGAATCAATCAAATATTGACAACACAAGTTAACCACACGTTTAATCTAGATTTAATATGTATTGTGTGGATTGACATGTAAAATAACATTTGCTTGACCAAGTATCCAAATGAAATGCAACTGATTGAACACTTAAAAATGGTAATAATAATATTTTTTACAAGTCCGGACTCTTTAAGTGTTAGATCACACAACAGGCTACAAAATTCTGTTCAGCCAAGCAATTGGGAAGCGAAGGTTAATTTCTCCATTTCCCCATTACTTTTGGGACATCTGGAAAAGATTTTGGTACAGAGATATTGGTGATGGACGTTCAAAAATTGGCTGATTCATAAAAATGCGTATATTATTATTATCATGAAAGCCAAGGCGAAATGCAGAACAGAAATCCCTATGTCCCTTTTTTAATGTAAATTACCAGCAAGCAAGTGCAAATGAAAAAGATTGTACACTAACCGCTCCCTTGCCACCATGGGCATGATGAGTACAGATAACAGCATCAAATGCTCCAGCTGCTAATGAAGCATTTCTCACTGCCTTCAGTTCTGCTTCAGAATCAGTAGAGAACATGTTTACAGCAACCACCACATTCACCCCATAAGCTCTTGTGTTGGAAATGTGCTTTGCAAGATTAACACACCCTACTTCCACAAGAGCCATGTTTTCAGTTAAGTAGGCATGATCAAGAGGCTTCCCTGCAACCACTTCTGGTCCTCCACCATGCATTTTCAAAGCTCTTACTGTAGCTACAATAATAGCACATTGAGGGGTCAAACCACTGTATCGGCACTTTATATTCATGAACTTCTCTGTGCCAATATCCGCACCAAAACCGGCCTCTGTGACTACAAACCCTCCAGGTCCTACGAGTTTCAAGGCAATCTTATCAGCCACAATAGAAGAATTACCATGAGCAATATTGGCAAAAGGTCCTGCATGGACTAGAACAGGGGTTCCTTCAAGTGTTTGCATCAGAGTAGGGTTAATAGCATCTTTCATTAACACAGTCAAGGCACCTCCAACACCAAGGTCATCTGCTGTAATAGGCTCGCCAGCCTTGCTATTCCCAATTACCATTTTCCCAAGCCTCTCTCTCATGTCAGCAAGGGAGGTCATAAGAGCTAAAACTGCCATGATTTCACTGGCCACCGAAATGTCAAAGCCTGTTTCTCTTACCATCCCTTTCTCATCTGGACCTTGTCCGATGGTAATTTTCCTAAGGAAACGATCATTGACATCCATAACTCTCCTCCAAGTAATGGACTCTGGATCAATGTCAAGCCTAGCAAATCTTTTGACTTCCTCTGGAGAAAGATCATCAGGATTATCCTTGGAGATATTGAGTTTTTTAAGGCGCCTAAACATTATATCGGCAAAACTTCGCTTCCCTTGTTTGTTAGGTGGGCATAACCTGTTAAGTAGAGCCTTATCCGACTGAGTTGACTCATGAAAAACTCGAGTATCAATTGCAGCAGCTAAGAGGTTGTTTGCCGCTGTAATGGCATGGATGTCACCAGTTAGGTGTAGATTGAACTCATCCATGGGGATCACTTGACTGTAACCACCACCAGCTGCGCCCCCTTTAATTCCAAAAGTCGGTCCTTGAGAAGGTTGACGAAGGCAGGTAACAACCTAACAAGTCCAGTACACGTGGTACCATTCAGCAACAGAACTGATATTCGTGCACAAAATATGCTCAAGAACATCAAATAACACAAGGAAAAAATGAGTTTGCCGTACGCCACATATACCAATCAGTGCAAATTTTCGATGCAAGGGGAAGAAAGTACTACCTCTATAAGTTGTTCAGCAAATCAACACTATCAATTCCAATCACATGCAGATATGCTATGTGATTCCTTTTCCTTACAAATTAAGTTCCTTGTTAGCAGGAAATGGAACAAAGTAAATACCTTATGTAAAACCATGATGTGTCTCATAATCCTATTGATTTATATAATGAATAAATTATGTAACATATGCACCTAAAGCCTCTTGAGTTTCATTACCGTTACCAATTTGATGGGAATTGGTATTAATGTGGGAAGCTCAATGGTTCTCCCTCAAACCTATAAATAGAGCATCTTGTAGTCATCTTACATGCGCAGAAAGTTTAAGGCTTATGAGGGCGATAGGATTTTGGGTTTGCAAGTCTATATAATCGCTTCCGCAGGTAACTCTCTATTTGATCTATTTCTTATGTTAAAAGAATGCTTACAGCTTCCAATAGTGATAAAGCTATCGAGATGAGCAAGGGCAGCCAACTTCATCGTCTCATCCACGTTATTTTACTCATAATATCTTTTTGTTGTTCAGCCTACTCTACTCCTCACTGACTAAAGCTTCAAAAAATTTAGTTCTTTGAAGGGGGTTCCTGTTTCTTAAATTAGACTAATTAAAATGCATTCTTTCTTTTTTGGCAAAACTCATCATTTGGTACCTAAACTTTGTGTTTGTATGTTTTTGGTCCTTGAACTTTCACAAACATCTACATTTAGTCCTTCCACCATTTAAAGTGATATATTCCAGAGATGTGGGTAACAGAAGTGTTGTGTGACTAGTCAAAAAGAGTAAAGTTGTTTATATTACTGAATCGAATGACTCACATCGACCAACAAAAACCCAAAAAAATGAATTTTTCCTATAAACATAAAAAACTCAAAGTTCGGGGATCAAAAACATAAAAAAACTCAAAACTCAGGGACAAATGTACAACAATGAAAGTTTAGGGACTAAAAGCATAAAAGTCTCAAAGTTCAAGGACCAAAAAAATATGTTTTGCCTTCTTTTATTGACATCCAGTTATAGTTTGTTTGTCCAGTCACAAGAAAATTAAAACATTTTTCTTGCAGACTTTCTACAAATGCTAAGAACCAAATGTCGAGATCACAACATTGGATAGAAAAAATTTGATCAAATCAGCACTAAATCAATTTCTGGTTCGATTTCCCGATCCAGCACCAGTTCCCGCAAGAACTTGAGTTCCCATACCATAAGTCAACACCATTACTTGAAAAAACTTGAGCAAATCAAAACCATACCAAACAAAACAAAACCAAAAATGCCCATAATTGACTACCTAACAAGCATAATCAATTAAAAGAGCAATCCAAGAAAGCAGGGATGTGAATACCTTTTTGTCAAGAAAAGCCCCCAAAGCCTGACAAAGGCCAACAGTGGTAGTGGACTTGCCTTCACCAAGAGGGGTAGGAGTGATTCCTCCCACAACCACATAATACCCATCTCCAACTCCTTCAATTTCATCAAGCACTGACAATAGAACCTAAAATCACAAATTCCAAAATGCCCAAATCACAAAAGTCACCAAAAATCATTCGAAATCCATCAAATAGAACCCCCAATTGAACGGCTGTGATTCGATTTCGCACCTTGGCCTTGTATTTCCCGTACAGATCGTAGTGGGTGGAGCTGAGATTGAGGGACTGAGCGATCTCTGATACGTGAAGAGGCTCGACAGAGTTCGCAATGTCGATATCAGCTGGGACTGGCGATTGAACCTCCAATCTTCTTATAGTCTTTGATGAAGATAATGATGAACTCATATTGAAAAAGAATATGAACCTAACGGGTTATGTCTATCTCTCTCTCTTTTACCGATAAATCGATTTCGGAAGAACAAATTCTCAGCAACTGATGTTTTGGAGAGGAAGAGAGAGTTAGTTCCTGATTTTTTACAATGAAAAAAATAATAATAATAATATCTCTCACGTGGGCTGACCTTATCTCAACATGTTGAAAAAAAAAAAAAAAAAAAAAAAAAAAAGTCAGAGACTCGGAGATCAATACGGCCTCATTCGGTGGTGGGCCCTCGATTTTTGACGAGTCTCCATGTGGGCCTTATTTAGATTTGTGAATTTCTTTTATAATATAATAAATCAACTTGGATTCGCAACCTCTTACTTTTAAATCTCATATCAAATCATTTGAACTCATGACATTTTACTCTTAAATTCATATCAAACATTGAGCAACTTAATTGGTTAGATTTCGTTAATCTTAAACGTTCCTTAAAAGAAAAAAAAAATGCTTTTTCAACACGCATTTGTTCATATCCTTAATTTTTTGCATTCCAACGCCCGCCCACATTAATATAAACGGTGTCGGGGCCCTCTTTTGTTAATCTTAAACGTTACAAATTCAATAGCATATTCTTTTCTTTTACTACATGTTTCTTAGTCGCGCTGAAGGCACACCATATTTTTACAAGAACAAGCTAGTTTTCAATACCACATTATTCAAATTATATAGTATTTGGGGCACTTCGACTTTTACACTGAATGCCCCGAACTATATCTTTTCAAACTAATGCACCGCCTTATTGAAAGCTTAAACCCTCCCAAATTGTACTTTGTCCCTTCCTTGGTGTTTTCGATCATCGTAATGTCATTTTTTCTTAGTGTTTTCTCATTGCAGTGATCATTTCTTGAGTTTTTGGTTCGCTTATTAATCGTTTGTAAGGTTCGTTATCGCAAGGCTAAGACTTTCATTTGAGATTCGATGTTGTCACACTGAACCTCTTTGTTGAAACTTGATAAACAACCATCGAACTAGAGGTTTGTTGGGCTCCAGCTCCTAGTCGAGGTTTGGACATGCGAGGTCAAACCACTCAAAAAATAAAGGTTATAATCTTCATTTCGAAAAATCGTAAGAAAACTAAAAATATTGAAAAAAACACATCTTTTTCTTGCAAATCTTCTTTTATTGAGTAATTCATACTATTTCATCCTAAAAAAAGGCTAAAATGATATTGCCCCGCAAATCGAAAAAAAAAGTGGTGTGGGAGACAATGGTGGGTTGCACGAGACAAGAGGAATGAGGAGTGCACTGATAAGTGCTTACTTAAACTCATATATAGGACTAGTTTAGTTATATAATAGGCCTACATATCTTGGAATGAGCTCTAATTGATGGTATTTATTTGTTTTCAGGTCTACAAGATATAAAAGAGACAAAGGAGTGATTTCATGATGAAATGAGGTGAAAAAGCACAAAACCATACTTGATGTCATGGAAAAGACACTTGACGCTGTGGGAAATGATTGTCAGGTGTAGAGACCAAAGAATAAGGTGAAGGAGAGTTGACTTATGTGCATACAGTGTTGACACCGTGGGTTTACACACACGGCGCCAGGCAAGTGTATAGGCGGCGTCGAGTCCACTGTGAGGATAAAATACATATGCAAGGTTGACGATGTGGCGGCGTTATGACTTTACGTAGGGAGCATGGATCACTTACAGACATCGCCGAGATAGAAAAATAGAAAGTTTTCAAATTCGAGTTCGTTTGGAATTGTTAATTAAAGTTTCTAATTGTATTCTTAGGAGTCTTAAGAGTATAAATAGGTATTAGAACATGGTAAACATATACAACATAAGCCACCATCATAGATTATCATATATTAGCATAGTTTTCTATTAGTTTTGAGTATTGAGAAAAGCTTTTAGAGGATAAGACATTGAAGACTCATATTTACAATTTAAAATTTGTTTTATTGATTCAATTAAAGGTATTTGATCGACATGTTCCTACTAAGTTAAAAGGAAAGTTTTATAGGATCGCAATTAGGCCAGCTATGCTCTATGGAAGTGAATGTTGGGCTGTAAAGCAACAACAATTACATAAAGTGAACGTAGCAGAAATGAGGATGCTTAGGTGGATGTGTGGTAAAACTCGTAAAGATAGAATAAGAAATATAGAAATTCAAAGACAAGTAGGAGTAGCACCAATTGATACAAAGATTAGGGAAGAGGCGGTTGCGATAGGTTTGGTCACTGCCGCAAAGACGGCCTACAAATGCCCCAACTAGAAAACTTGACTCAATAGAAACTGTAAAAATTCGACGAGGTAGGGGCAGACCAAAGTTAACATGGGATGCATTAATTAAAAGGGATTTGAATGGTTTGCAAAGCTCACAATCAATTGCACTTAATCGAGCACAATGGAAAAGCTTGATCCATGTAGCCGACCCCAGTTAATTTAAGGCTATGTTGTTGTTGTTGTTGTTGTTGTTGATTCAATTAAAGGTATTATTTAGTTTAATCTTTGATTTCAATGATGTTTATGAATTGTATGATATTGATTTCAATGATGAGTAAGTAGTCCATTTATTTATGGATCAATAGATTCTATGGTATGAATATTATGCAAAAAAAGTATGAATTTATTATAATGTTTAGAACTGCAATGGTTAGAATTTGTATTTGATTTTATGCGTAATGCTATGAACATCTCGATTATATGTTTGTTGATTATGGGTTTTAGGAGTTACCATGGCCATTGGAGCTTTTAAGCAGAATATGAAGAACATAAACTTAAAATATATAACATCGATAAATGGTCGTTGATTAAGGAGACATAGATAGTAAACTTAAGTGTTTTTGAGTCTAAAGATTTGGAACTTAATGCTAATGTGAGACTCAATTTATTTACACGGATAGGTGGAGTTCTAGTTTGCACATTAGGATCTTTTTCATCACAACAATGTGTTGAAGTGAATATTAAGAAAATATGTCTATTATAATTAAGTATTGCACGCACATAAGAAAGATGAAGAAAATATGATATGGGAAGCATAGTAATTCATTACCTATGTGAAGTTGTGAACTAAGGGTTTTCTCAATATAAGAATATGAGTTAATTTACATTGTTTTATAAAATAGAGTAATTTAGTTCAAATCACTTAAAAGAGACCTTTTTAACAATAAAGTGAACTCAACTAAGTGATTTATGTCTAGATAAACCTTTCCCAAAGGAACGACATCCGTAATCAACCTTTGTTGATCATATTATTACTATAATTGAACCGTTATATTTGCAGTTATAATCATGCACATAATCTAACAATTCTATAACTTAATCCAAATTAATTACTACCAACTCTAGATCATTTAACATGTAATTAATGAGTTTAACCAGGCTAGTGAGATTGATTTGTGGTTTATCCCTATCAATCGAATCTAGTTTGTAACCGATGTGATTGAGGGTATCGCCCAATACATCGTATTTATTATAGCGTATGTCGAACTTAATAAGAACTAGTGTAGTCGTGGTACATCCCGACTCATGGTATATGAGTTTTGGTACACTTGAAGGTTGTTGTTGTCATCATTAAGTCCATCCATTTAGTTTGTGCATTAATTACGATAATGTCATCATGTGTTATTTACCACTTAACACGCCAATTAAGTTATTTATGCTCACTTAGGCCTATTTAGCCACCCAAATCCACTAAATATCATATAATACATACAACAAGCACGACGATACGCAAGTATCATTTATATTTACCAAAATACCTATGATATTATGATTAATTACCAAATTTAAAAATTTGGGGCGTTACATATACATACACACGTGCATGCGAGTGTGGAGTTATGTTTGGAGGCATGCTGGTGAAGAGAGGCGACAAGAAATGGGAGAGATGGGTAAGCAAGAGGAAAGAAAGATCGAGCTTGAAAAGTAACTGAGGAACTTATAATACAAAATGAAAAATACCTAGAAAAAGTTGAAAAAAAGTAGAAGGGAGAGAGACAGAAAAGAATGGTTTCCTTTTTTTTATTATTTTTTTTTCTTTGCACAAAAGAAATGCTAATTTAGTACATTGAATCCACACGTTTCATATATATATTAGATCAATAATTAGTCTCATCCTAATTGTATTTATTTGACTCATCATTAACACTAGTCACATATTTTAGTTTGATCCCTATTGTGTTTATATGATTCATCATCGACACATGTTATTGTAACGGCCCGGACCTCTTAGAGGAAACCCCGTGCACGTCGAAGCTACCCAGCTGTGGCCCTCTTAGAGGTTATGGATTAAATCCCTCCACAGTAACCCTGGGCATTCTCCCCTCCCACAACTCGAACCCGAGCCCCTAGAGACACAAGTACTTAGGCTCATGGAGTTGTGTACCATTGAGCTGCTTTGGCTCAATGGTACACAACTCCATGAGCCTAAGTACTTGTGTCTCTAGGGCTAGCTCAATTGGTACACGGCTCCATGAGCCTACGCCTTTATCCCTCGAGGGCGTGGGTTCGAACCGTGGGAGGTGAGGGAGGTGTGCAGAGCGCTATAAGTGCGAATCCTCTAAGAGGACTGTACACTCTGGGGGTTCGGGTGTTACCGTCCCGTGTGCCCCAACAAAAAGGTGCCTCTTTTTGTAACGGCCGGACCTCTTAGAGGAAACCCCGTGCACGTCGAAGCTACCCAGCTGTGGCCCTCTTAGAGGTTATGGATTAAATCCCTCCACAGTAACCCTGGGCATTCTCCCCTCCCACAACTCGAACCCGAGCCCCTAGAGACACAAGTACTTAGGCTCATGGAGTTGTGTACCATTGAGCTGCTTTGGCTCAATGGTACACAACTCCATGAGCCTAAGTACTTGTGTCTCTAGGGCTAGCTCAATTGGTACACGGCTCCATGAGCCTACGCCTTTATCCCTCGAGGGCGTGGGTTCGAACCGTGGGAGGTGAGGGAGGTGTGCAGAGCGCTATAAGTGCGAATCCTCTAAGAGGACTCGTACACTCTCTGGGGGTTCGGGTGTTACCGTCCCGTGTGCCCCAACAAAAAGGTGCCTATTTTTGTAGCCGACCTCTTAGAGGAAACCCCGTGCACGTCGAAGCTACCCAGTGTGGCCCTCTTAGAGGTTATGGATTAAATCCTCCACGGTAACCAGGGCATTCTCCCTCCCACAACTCGAACCCGAGCCCCTAGAGACACAAGTACTTAGGCTCATGGAGTTGTGTACCATTGAGCCAAAGCTTTGGCTCAATGGTACACAACTCCATGAGAACAACAACAACAACAACAACAACAACAACAACAACAACAAAGAAAGAAAAGAGTAGCGTTAGGGCTTCTCTACCTCACAGAGAACCCTAGTGCGTCGATACTTCATTAGTTTGAGAGTTAACTCTAGACATCCACTTTGGGCTACTAGCGTTCTCTTTCCTTCCTCTCCCCTTTCTTCTTCATTATTCTCCCCCACTCGTGATCCTCCATTCTCTCCACCACCATCTTGCTCCTCTTCCCTCTTTGACTACCGTGACCCTTCCTCTTCATCATCCCTTCCTAATTAAGTGGTATTTTTTTCTTTTGTTGCTTTCCACCCCTCTTTCATCCTACTCTAGCAGCCCTTGGCCTCTCATCTTTGCACCTTCTTTTCACATTTCTTTGCCTTTTCCCTATTTTCCTTTTCTTTTTGTTTGTGGGTTTAAAGTGATTACCACCGACGACCCCCTTTTTTTGCTAGAATCTAATGCAGATGGGAAAGGAGAATGAGTCGAGATGCGAGTCTCCATTGTAATAGCCCAAATCACCAATAATGGATTTATCCATAATTAAGGGTGATCTAACCGTGACGTGACTCGAGAATGGATACACGGCTTCAAAGCTCAGCACGAAGACTAAGTAATGTATTATTTTTGGTATGATGGATGCCTAGTGTATGGTATGTATGTAGACTTATTAAGTTATTTCTACTTGTATATAGACATCGAAACGCGAGAAATGATGCATCTCGAGATACGTGTCGGCGTAGGATCGAGATATATAGTGATGCAGTAAGTCCTAATTGACTTAAGTGTTATTAGAATAATCAGTTTAATGTGGCTATAGTTGAATTTACAAAAATGTAGCCCAAGTTAAGAAAATTAAACAATATCTATAGATATACTTTGAGATACGTATGAATACCATTATGTCACGACCCGAATCTCTAATCTCGTTTATTATTAGTAATTAGGATCACCGACTCATGACGTGGGACCCACATTGTTATATATGCATTGAACACGGCAAGATGGCCAAGGTACATGTTACATTTGTTGTAGTGTATGCCTAGTGTATTGCATATGTGTAGACTACTAAGTCACTCATATTCGTGTATAGGTATCGGAACGTGAGTGGAGATATGCCTCGAGTTACGTTTCGATGTGGGATCGAGGTAAAGCGTGTTGTGATAAGTCTATTTTGAGTTAGTATAGCTTATATAGTGGTTTTAATGTGGCTATAGTTGATTTTTAATTAAATGTAACCTAAGTTAGCATTTTAAAATAATAGCTATGTGATTTGCATCAAGACACGTATTTACACATCTAGGAACCAATTGAGTAACTTAATGGTGTTAGTTGGCATGAATTAGTGGAGGTAAGTGGGACATGTGTTAAAAGGTGTACCATTAGATAGTTCTCGAGATACGTGTGTGTAATTAGATTAATGGTTGTCATTCAATCATATCCATTTCATATATATAGTTAGAAATCAATTCATGTAAATCACATATTCTCATTTAGAAAACTTAGAGAGGAAGGAAAACTTGCAGGAAAGGAAGAATAAGAAGAAATCAGTTTGAGTTGGTGAAATTAAGGTGTGAGAGTGAGCTAGCTAGTGTACATCAACTAGGTAATCTACTTACACTATTTTACTTAGTTTAATTGGATGAGTTCATGAATTTGTTAGTATGTATGATTGTTTTTATGTTGTTGATGATGTCTTGGAATCTTAGAGGTGTTTGTAGAGGTGCCCAAGGCATTTGGGTAGCCTATATGTGGAGAAAAGTCAGAATTATGGGTTTTTCTGCACATAGTGCGTTAGGTAAGACAATTAGTGCGCTAATTTTCGATAGCGTGCTAGATACAGTGGTTAGCATGCTAATGAGGCCATTAGCACGCTAATCAAACCCATTAGCACGCTAATTTCCTTAACAACATAAAAACTTGCACTTTTCCAAATTTACCAAAACATTATAACGAAGCTCAAAACCTTAAGTAAAGGTCTAAATACATCAAAAAACATGTTATATGATATTAGGAACCTAGGAAAGGGTTTCGAGGGTGCAAATACATGATTCGAGGTGTCGAGAGACTGGTAAATCTAGGACTTACATTGCTTAATTTGAGTATACCCGTTGATTGTTTATTTACATTTTATTTCCAATTTTAATTTGTTTATTGTAGTTTATATTGACTATGTCTAGCTTTATACTCTCATATCGTGGACGTATTTGTTATTCCTTACTTGTTGAGCTTGGTTTCCATGATATTTTGATAAATTGAACTCTTTTGAATTGATTCATGTGCTATATGTCATTTCTTATTATTTTGTAGTAAACATAGTATAAATATCATGCTATTAGGGATTTTGTGAGTCGTGAATGACTTTGTGGACTTGTATTCTTTGGAGAATTTTGTGCTTTGTAGCATAGCCAATTCTTGGAATCCATAATGAATCAATTTCTTGAAATTATAAAATCTAGAGTCCATTGCATTATGAGTCGATTGGCACACAGGGTTCGAGTCTCTGGGATGTCGACACTCGCCACTATAATGAGGCACACGGGGTTAGAGTCTCTAAGGTTGCCCATATATGGGTTAGAGTCCTAATGATACTTGAGTTAGAATCCTTGATGACACTAGAGTTAGAGTCCCTAATGATATTAGAATGCGCGACATTACGCACATCCTATAGTGGTTAAGGCTTCACTAACATAGTTCACAGCCGACCGGATCTAGATCATAACTATTTAGCCTTATGTTAGTTTCACTTGTTTAACTGTGGTATTTCTTGGCATAATTATAGTGCTAGTCTTTCTTTATTAAATTTATGTCTTTCTAGACTATTTAGTTTGTTTTGGAAATGTGAATGAATTTGTCAATGGGGATTACTGTTACTTTTTGTACTTACAGACTTTTTTACGACAGCGGTTGCAGAGCCGTCTACGAGCAGGCTAGTAAAGGAAAATATTGGTGACTATCTCTGAGCGGCGGTGTACATCTGCATCAACATTTTGTAGGTTTTGATATTTTGTGTAATATACAATTTTATTTTGATACATTTTGGTGTTGTATATTGGGTTGAGCATTTAATTCCCTGATTTATTATGACATCACACTGTTTATATTTGCCACTTTGTTTTATATGCACGTGGTCGTTGTTTTCCTGGTTTCCAAACACTTAAAATTTTGAATAATTGCTTCTACAAAATTTGTTAAATTTCTCGCTAAATTTTATAACTCTTGAAATGTTTTTAACTAACTCCGAAACTTAATTGTAAAGTGACATATGTTTTATTTATCCTAAACATAAGTAGTTTAGGAGATTTTGATAGAAATGTCGAAGTAAATAGATGGTGAGTTAGTGGATAGATAATAAATGTTGGGGTCACATCATAAGTCATTAGATTGATCTAGAGATGGGTGTACATGTGAAGATCTAGGGACTCAAATTCACCTCACCTATATATATAAAGGAGTGAATGAGTTGAACATGTAAATCACTTTCATTTTGATTAAAAGAATAAGAGAAAGATTTGGAGAGGGAAATCAGTGATTTGTGATAATAAAAAAATCAATTTATTTGGAGGAGATTTGTCAAGATGGCAGTGTTTACAATGTTAGGTAAGTTGAATTATGTTATGGTCTTGTTAATTTAAATAAAAATGATAGGTTTTGGTTCAATTCTAATTTCTCAGTAATTTCAGTGAGCAAATGTATTTGTTTTCAAAATCTAATTCCATATTTGGATTCCTTGTAAACTCCACTAATTCTACTACAAAGAAGTTTTGGATTTGAGTTTATTTTTATAAAGTTATGAATTTTTAAAATTGTAAGACCAAATTTTGAAATTCTTCATGTCGTATTATAACCAACCTCTATAATTTGGTCATAGTTTCCTCATTTTAAATCAAAATGGACCCATTCTTGTAGCATTTGAAAACAATCTCAAAGGGGAACCATTTTTGCCCACTGAAATATTGTGAAACTCGAATGTTTTCATGTCTAAAAACCTTCTTCAACTTTGGTAATGAATTTGAAGTTCTTGGGTTCTCAATTTTGAGCATCACTTCCTTATTTTTATTGGACTCATCTTTTAGTATGATGTTCTAGGATATGTTTGTAGGCTTCAGTAAAAGATATCATGATTTTTGAATCTATGGTTAGGGAGAAATAATTTTTCTAAGTCTGCTGGTCAGATTAGGTTTGGATTTGAGTTATTTTTTATAGAATTGTGATATCTCTTTCGTTTGAAATCAAAATTTTGAAAACCATACCTTTTAAGAAAGTTATGATAGAGACCAAAGTTTTTTAGATTTGAATGATTTCATGCCTAAAAATGTGCTACAACAAAATATTGAAATTGAGACTTTATTTAGTATTTACGGGGCTGATTGGGAAGATAAATTTAAAATTTATTCAACCAATCTAAATACACAATTAACATATTGAATCAAAATTAGGGGTCTGATAGAAGATAGCTAGGGTATGGGAGAGATAGGCGAGGACGGGATCGAGAGTTCAGGGAAGTCAGAGCGTGTATTGAGATGTGTAAACCCATTTGAATGCTTCAAGAAACTCATAGTTTGTTATATCGATATCGAATGGCATGTGTGACTGCCGGTGGCCACACATAGGTTGTCACTATAATTTTGATTTGTGTATATATTGGCTATGACTAAATCACTTGCACGGGTTGCTTGTGTTAATGCTCGTGTTAACGATAATCGAACATATCTACGACCGTCGGGAGGGATTTAAGGTGTTCCCTTAACTTGAAATAACATCTGGTAACCGTAGTTGGGGTTTAATCACTATAAACTTGCGAGTATATAGTGGTTCATATTTTGTTTTATCGACATATTTGTTGGTTTAAGTCGGGTTTTCTTGTATTATTCGGTTATTTATCTACTATTGCTTTATTTTCGAGCTGGTTTATTTTGTATGTGTTGTTACATTACTCACCATTGTTTTTGCATGTCGTATGCCACCTACATTCATGGGAGTATGTTTTACTGTTTTCATATGTCATTTTCATATGTCTCGTAGTTTATCGGTTTTATTTCATGAATATTATGTGGACTTCTCTTAGGATCTTACTCACAAGGAGGTTTTAGGTGATACTCTAAGAATTGTTTCATTATTTTTGTTGGACATGGATCAAACTTTTCCATTGTGCTCGAGTGCAATTGATGGTGAGCTTTGCAAACCATTCAAATCCCTTTTAATTAATGCATCCCATGTTAACTTTGGTCAAAAACAAGGAGGTTTTAGGTGATTACTTCTAAGAATTGTTTCTACAATTTCCTTATTCTATCTTTACGAGTTTTACCATACATCCACCTAAACATCCTCATTTCTGCTACATTCACTTTATGTAATTGTTGTCTATATATCTAGCATGCACTCTTTTCCTTTCTAGAACCCACCAAAGAACATCTCTAGGGTTGTATTTGACTACAATACGTATATATTTACTTTTATCAGGTTTTGGGACATGTAGACCACTGATACATGTATATGAATTTTTATTTTATTATTTCGCCTTTATTATATACATGGTATCATTTTGTCGAGTCTTTTACTACATAAAATTGTTAAATACAACATAATTTATTCACTTAAAGACTTTCGTTATAAAATTGTAATATAACTTGATAAATTGATTAACTGGCTAATTAAATCACTAATACTTAAATGAAAATTAATTAGCTAAGCTAGGGTTTAATGAAAAACGTGTAAGAAACCAATTAGGTCATGGGGTGTTGTAGATAATAGGCCACTGCATTGCAGGGCTAAGTGACGTGTGATTCGACATAGTAGTGCCCATGGTTGCCTCAGAATTTGGGGCCCCCATAGTTTGGTATCAGAACGAGGTTAATGGAGCCTCGGGAATAGTTTAAAGAAATTAGATAAAACTTAAACAAACAAACATTAAATGTGGAGACTCAAAGATCTTGACTTAGAATCCTGGTTGGGAAGCAAACTTGAGTAGGGTAGTGTTACGGCTTATATACTTGTTATGTTTTTATTGTACATATATTATATACACGTATATTGAAGATGATTTCATATGTGTTATTTAATCAAAATGGACAAACAATTAAATCTTGCCAAACATTTGGACGACATGCGATGTGGTATACTATGTTGAAGCAGAGTTGTTTTAGAATTACGCTACAAGTTTCTTCAAGTGGATTTCGACATACAAGAGTATTTTGACTTGTGCAATGACACACCCACCCACATTTAATAGAATGATGCCAATCGAGTGGAGTACGAGGGCTAAAGGGAAAGGTATAAAGGAGTAGAGTGTAGGCAAGTCTAATATGATTAGTACATTTATGATTAAGATTCAGTTAAGGGTAAAGGAGAACTTCATAAGATCTACAACGTGACCCTAATGCATAAGAATTATCAATTTACTAATGCCGACACATATCTAAAATTGATGAAAGATAGTTCTAGTTAAGCTCCAGGTCGAAGAGACAGAGAGAACATGATAACAGGGAGGATAGACAACATGGTCGAGGCTGTAAGGACGATGACTAGATGGATAGAACTTGTGCAGTACCAACATTTCAAGTGCCATAACAAGGACATAATCAAGACCAGATAGGTCGAGCACAAGTATCTCAATATTAAGCTTAGAACTAAGGATTAGGTAATGGTTGGGTGGGACCCAGATGTAGGGATAAGTGTTTTCGATGTGAACTGGAGGAACTATCTTCTAAGATCGGTGACATCCTTGGTAGCGATACCGCTACACTGGAATGACGGTGTATGTTGTAACTGAGTTAGGCCGGGTGAAGCCCAGTAATATGTTCAAGGCACGTAGATTGGTAGTTGCAGTTAAAGTTCATGCTTGCATGATATGTTATGGTATATAATGGCATATTTTGGTATGTTATGGTTAGGTATATTATATTGTGACTCACGTTAGGTATATTATATTGTGACTCACCATTAAATGTCTTTATGAGTTTTAAGGTTTCATTTGTCCGATGATATGTAATCCATGGTTCGATCTACCTAGAGATCGAGACTAGTATGATTGAACATGCTGGATGATAATTTCATGCCTTATGTTTGATCAAAAGGATATCGTGTGACAAAAGGATGTTATATACACTATTGATTAGGTTGTATCGATTTGATATTCGTACAACTTGGGTAGTCATAATGTCTTGCTAGAGGCCGCTTATGACTTGTATACCAAAATGTGTTTTGGTACACTGCCAACGTTGTATGAGCCTATTGGGTCGCACACTAAGAATGATTTTGCGAGATTTTAAGATGGTTCAGAAAAATGAATTTTATATGATAAAATTCATGACAGAAATGTCTTTGTGGTGTATTACACTTATACTTTTTTAAGTAGGGGTATATGTGTAATTTACTTAACCGTCTATATACAAAGGTTGTATAAATAGACACTTTAAGTTACAACACATAGACGAAAGATTAAAAGACCGAAACTCGATTTTCGTTTTAGAAACGATTTAGGGTTTTTGGTATACTCTAAAACCCAACAAGATAATTGGTTTAGGGTGACTTGGGCACGATATTAGGCTAAGGGTTAAGTTGCGAAAGTGTCAGATAGTGACACGTATCAAGCTTGCACAATAGTTTTTCATATTTTCCTATTATTTGTAGTAGTAGTAAATGAGATATCATCTCCACATGGATCTTGCAAACTTTTAAATACATTATTTTTTTTCTTATTTTTCTCAATTTAGTTAATCTAATTAAACGAGAATCAAAATACTAAATAACTATAACTATAACTACTAATTTAATTAACCAAACTAGCTAAACTAATTCAAACAATCCAATGTAAACTTAATTAAACAAAATTCAAATTGGATATAATATAAATATCTAAACAAACATCTAAACAAACCCATACTAAATAATATAATATACTTGGATTGCATTCAAACACTAGAACATAACATCACCTCATAACCTAGTTATAATCATATCACATGGAATCTTGAAATCATTAAATCCTAATTCATAATAGGTTAATAGCCTTTAACAAACCATTAGTTTTCCTAAATTCAATGGAAAATAACCCATATCCTTATCATTGTAATTCTATCTATTGGATAAAATGCAACAAAATAGAAATTATAATAACATTAACACAATGAAAA
This sequence comes from Stephania yunnanensis, assembly GCA_039657365.1. NCBI lineage: Eukaryota > Viridiplantae > Streptophyta > Magnoliopsida > Ranunculales > Menispermaceae > Stephania > Stephania yunnanensis. The sequence goes on along the minus strand of CM077586.1, from coordinate 42,334,959 downwards.
TCAAGCCTAATTTAAATCAAATATTAATCAGAATATGTTAATCGATAAATAACTTAGAACACAATCAACTAGAAGATCCACTCGGGTAATATGACCCCATAGATTAATCATAGTTACTAATTCTATAATTGTTGTCAATAAGCATAAACATAGATTCATAATCAAAATATCATAATACTTATTTGTAACTATGCATACAATATCAACCCTCACTAGTTGTAATACGCAAAAACAACTTATTAAAACTATGATTCTTGTGTATGATTAGATTTAAAATGTTAAGTACACGATTCCTTAATTATAACTATATAGCATTCCAAAGTATATACATGTCTAGGGTTTGTTTGGATTAATAAACTACTCACTCATGCTGAAAATAAACAATGCAATAATATAACTAAAAGACATAACTAAATAAATACCTCTTAATAAAATAAACAAAGCTCCAATGTGGCTTCAAATATAAAATCAATAAAAACTAACTTACGGCTAATAGAGAATGCTTTTATGGTCCTTATTTTGAAGCCTTAATGTCCAATTTATAGTTTCCTATGTATACAAATCCTAGATTCAAATTCTTTGTTCTGACCTCAGTGATTTGTCTACGATCCCATTTTGTTCACAAATCGCTGAGTTAATACGCAGCGATTCATTTGGTGATTCTTAGTGTTGACTTTAATTTGTTGATGATTCACTGGGTCATCTCTGCTGCCCATTTTCCCCAATGATTCCTTTGTAATTTTGTATCGCTAATAAATCGATGGCTTTGTTCTCTAGTTGACTATTTTGTTTTTCTTTCTCTTTTTCTTTCATTTCTTCATTCTCCTAATTGAATCTTGAAATCATAAAAATAAGAGAATGTTGGGTTTTTGGAGTTCATATGCATCGAAAAATTCAAAACAATTTAAAAAACCCCCAACAAGATTGAAAATAAACTCTATTAAATTAGATCTATAAAAGTAAAACCATACTTTAATCTATATTTTACTTTTAAATTAGATCTATAAAAGTAAAACCATACTTTAATCTATATTTTACTTCTCTGATTATTCGATCTCCAAGACGTTCAAACGCCCGTCCTCTATCGAAAAAATTCATACACGAATGGTGACCACAATTTGGAGTGCTAGCCCCGAGAGAGAAAAAAATGTTTTTCTTTATTTTCCAAAATCCAGAGAACTCGAAAATAGAAAAATGATTTTTTTTTTGTTTCAGGGTTTCAACCTCTATTAATATGTCTAGATAAGCCTTCACTTAAAATCTTATTCGTAATACAACTATTGTATTTATGCAGTTTAAGAAAATTACATATACGCCCCTATTAATAAGTTATCATATAACAAATTGTAAGGGCTTTTATATCATGAGTTTTATCATATAAAAATTCATTACTCTAGACCAATTGAGATTGCGCAAAGGCATTCTTTGTGTGCGACCCAATAGGTTCATGCGACGTTGATAGATAAACCAAAACTATTTTGGTACACAAGTCATGAGTGGCCTCTAGCATGTTATTATGACTACCCAAGTAGCATCAATATCAAAATCGATGCAACCTAATGAATAACATATATTATATCCTTTAGTCACGCGATATCCTTTGATTATACATATGGCATGGAAAGTCATCTTTAATGTTCAATTGTACTAGTCTCGATCTTTAGGTAAACCGAAAACATCCAAGTGATACAGATCATATTAATTCACATGGACTTAGCCATTATCAGTCTATCATATCGAGGGATCTACTGATATCTCTCTATACAAGAGTGAAAAATTCTATCTTGATTACACACCTTCAATCAAAATCTTTATAATCGTCCAGTTAAAGACAAGTTTGATTGTGTCAAATTACCATGCTCCTAATAATGAAGTCTATGGTAATCTGAAGTCGAAGGATTAAATGATATATTTATCATGAGTAATACCAAAGACTTAATCCATGTGATGTTCTTATAGTGGGTGTCTAATATCTGGTTTCTTAACAAGTACTCATGATATCGATTCGTATCCTCATACGCATGATCATCACATGACCATCAATCAAGATTCACACTAGTCTTAATTCATTATAGTTCTAGTATAATGACCGACTATGGACATTTAAGATATTTCAACTAATACCCATAAATCTTACTATAATGTAAACATGCAATCACTTATAATAAAACAACAAATAGAAACCTCTATTTTATTAACTAAAATTATAAGATAAATAATGTCTAAAGATTGACCTAGGGCACATTCCCCAACAAAGAATACCTAGTGTAATATTATTATTTATATATAAATCAACCTAAATTACACTATAAAATATGTCTAATTATTGATTTGTCAAATACCCCCAAACTCATATTTTGATGTTCCGAGCAAAGGAATTCTCTTTTCATTCTTTATATACTGATCCTAATCTAATTCATCTTAATAATAGAAGTTTCAAATAGAAGTGATCTTTAAATAGAAATATAATACCTACAAGTAAATATAAGTTATGATAGAATATAATGTCTTCAAATATAAATATATTACCTACAAGTAAATATAAGTTATGATAGAATATAATGATTTAGACAAAATAAACCATCCCTTAATGATAACTCAACCACCCAATGCAACACCCCTTAGAACTTAAAGTTCAATACCAAGGTCAATATACAATATATGTTTTCTCAATTTGCACTGACAAGAACCAAGCTTACGATGACTAGTATAACATCTCAAAATATAAAAACCACTAGATCAATCTTAACTTTAAACATTACAAAAATAGCCAATCAGAAACAAAGATTTTCGTTGCTGATTAACATAAATTTCGTCTCTAATTCAATTTTGCAACGAACAGAGACGAAATCTTCCGTCTCTAAAATCGTCATTACTGATTTAGTTAGTAACATAAATGTGTTTCCGTTGCTGATTAGAGACGGATTAGAGACGAAATTTATAAACGGAACAGAGACGAACAGAAATGCACATTCTTTCCAAAATGAATGGTTTTACTTGCATTACGTTGCTAATCCGTTGCTAATTAGAGACAGATTAGCAACGAAACTTATAAATTCCGTTGCTAATCCGTTGCTAATTAGAGACGGATTAGCAACGTAATTCATAAATTTCGTTGCTAATCCGTCTCTAAACTCTGTTTACCCAGTTTTTTCATTCCATTTCTTCACAAATTAGAGATGGATTAGTAAAGAAATTTATCAATTCCATTGCTAATCCGTCTCTATTCCGTTTCTATGCCGACTTTTTTTTTTAAATATTCGCAAGAATCAAATTAGCTCTCTGAAACTTCTAAAATTAAAAATAACAACAGGACCTGCTCCATCGCCTGCACCCCCTCCAACAATTCCTTGGGGGTGCTAACATCCCCAAAAAAATAAAATTTCACATACATGCACAAATCAACATTATATATCAACAACAAAGATTCAAATGAGAAAAAACATACAATTCGATATCAAAAAAGATTTATATATTCACGAAACGTAGTCAAGTATAATAAAGTTTAAGATACCTAAGTATCCACAAAAAACTACAATTCTCATTGTTCTACAATAACCATAAAAATACCTAAGTATCATAAAGTTGTCAATCCCTCGTTGTGTTAGCACCTGAGACGTGCTAGCATCAGGATCTACGTATCTTCTCTTATTTCTCCTTAACGACCTGAGACTGTAGACACGTCATTTGGGACACACACCCGCCACCTTGTAGTACACCGCCTCATCATCCACTGGTTGGTCCGGTGTAGTCTGGTCAGCTTCTGACGTCTAATGGCAACGATATAATAGTAGCATTAATTTGTTTTCTTAAGTATGGGTACCTTAAGCTTTACTGCTCATTTTCGTGATTTCAATAACTCTACTTTTGATATACGTATTCCTGCATAGAAAGATCAAAGGTATAAGTAATTACTTACAAAAAAAAATCATAAATGCACAAGGAAAAATAAATAAAGATTTAAGGAATGTCCGCGCGACCCTTAGAGAGGCATTGCAGTACAAATAGTCCAAAATAATTAAGTTACAAGATAGCAACTCGAGTGGTTGTTGACATGTGAAGCTTACAAATGATCAATGACATCACTCAGTTAAACAATTCCATTCTAGTTTTCTACCATAGGCAACCCTTGGCCAAAGCCCAATCTACACGGCCACCTAAACAACAAAATATGAGTATTTAACTAGTTATGATCTCCTATTTCTCCTATTTCTTGGATTAGCTTACAAATGATCAATGACAGCACTTTAAGAAAATGAAAACTTGAATAACATCGATAATATGATCTCATATTTCTCCTTCCTCAAGTGTACATTCAAGCTTTTTGCTAAGAAAGAAAAATACACATTATTCAAGCTTAAATATCTAATGTTTCTCTCCTTAATGAAAACAATAAAAACTCCATAATGCTTCACTCCTTAAGCCTTAATAAGTACTTACTATTTATATATCATAGTCTTTTTAATTGTAGTCGTACATGGGCTTGTACGTCCTAAAGAAAAGAAAAAAACAAAAAGTAAATCCATGCATTCTATCTTAATCTCTCAAATCATTTCCTGTAAAATACTCTCATGTCTAGAGCAAATGAGCAGAAAAAAAGAGCAAGCGAGAAGTTACCCAGGAGACTAAATTTTGCTCGTCATTTAGCTTGGCAGTGTCGATAGCTCTCCGCCCAGTGATCAGTTCCAATAAAACGACCCCAAAACTATATACATCTGATTTCAAGGTGAGTTGACATGTTCTTGCATATTCCAGGGCACAATATCTATACGTTCTCATTACCCTTGATGATACATGAGTTTTATCTCCCATTGGACCCAGCTTGGCAAGCCCAAAGTCGAGAGCTTTGGGTTGAACTTTTTATCCAAAGAAGATTTTTGAGGATTTAAGATCACGGTATATGACCGGGGATTGGCTTTATCGTGCAAATATTCAAGTCCTTTTGCGGCTTCAGTTGCAATCTTCACTCTTGTATACCAGTCTAACGAATTTTGTTCAGGAGTTAAGTTTGAAAAGTGCCAACGAAGATGTGGCGTGTTAGGTGATTATAAATTGTATTTAACAACAACATGCTTTCATAAGAAGCTAAAATGGCAGACAAATAAGGTCGAAAGCACATTATACGTTTTAAAGGACTCTGTAAGAAACATGCAAAAAGAGAAAAGGATGTTACCAAGAAGATGGTCCTCTAAAGATCCTAGTGACATAAACTCGTACACTAATAGTCTCTGATATCCATCAGCACAATATCCAATCAAATTGACCAAATTCTGGATGATGAAGAAGACTGAGCATCAAAACTTCAACTAGAAACTCTTTGTTCCCTTGCAATCCATTCCTATCAAGTTGCTTGATACCTGCAACGTGATCATATTTGTCATATCGACCATAAGTCAGATATCAAGCTTTAACAATTTTGAGACAAAAGTACCAACATAGATTGCTATAGTTATAATTTACCTGGCCATTTTCGAGGTGCCCATTATAGACTCTTCCGAATCCACCTTCTCCTAACAGACATTCCTGCCAAGAATTCTTGGTTGTTGCAGCCAGCTCTCGAAAAGTAAAATTTTGCACCGCTATGTTTTTGTTTTCAACATCATCTTTTTTGTTTTTAGCATCATGCCCTCCCTTGGTCCCTACTTGTTTGAGAAAAGAGAAAGCCCAAACACTATAATTACCCTCGAAAGAGCCAATATTAAAACAATAGAGTTTGCTGATATCGCTGCCTAAGTTCACATCAAACTCGTCATGTATGGATTATCATGTTTGGTTGGCAATTTTCTTTCTATCTATTTGCGAGTAATAGAGAAATACGCTTATTAATCATGATACTACATTTAATATAAATTGATCGACTACTAATCTAGAAAGATTGTCATCTCTACTATTCGATGACACAAGTGAAAAAGACATCAAGACGCAGAGAGCAAACATGATAACAAGCTGAGCTTGAGACTGCATAAATAAGAAAGCCTAACCAACAGAATTTAGTTAAATTGACAATTATAGATGAGAAAGCAAAGACAAGAAACTCCACCTAAACAACAAAATATCATTTGTAAGCTTGAATAATGTATATTTTTCTTTCTTAGCAAAAAACTTGAATGTAAACTTGAGAAAGAAAAGAAAGTTAATCCAAGAAAAACTAAACCTCAATTGTAATCAAAAGTGAAAATAAGACCATCAAACTCTCATTAGCATAGAGCATATGATTATAACAAAAAGAAAAGTCAATTAATTCCCACACATATATATAATTAATTAGACCATCCACCTCTCAAAAAGTGGAATGCTAAGAGTGCATTTAAGCTTCCTTTGCAAATCAACACCAGCACGAGAGAGAAACTTTAGAGGGTGCATAAATCAAGCAAGTTAATAAATGCTGATCTGGAATACCAAATCGATGAACTAGGAGATTTCTATTTACGCTCAAATCTTCAAGTTTCACTTACAATAATTCCAAGGTTTTCAAGAGCCGCATTAAATGCTCTTCCATATTTAATATATAGAATTCAAGAGTAAGACAAACCTATTCATGGACTAGCATGCAAGTCATCATACTTCTTCCTATGAGAGAACAAAGTAAATTCCATTGAAACTCATATACTCTCCTTAAAGAGACGCACATTGTAAAAAAAAAGAATATCTTTTTATAAATCAACAAAACATACTTCCTGATCTAGTTTTCTAAAAAAATCAACAAGAAGAATAATTGATTAGCACACATAAACATCAAAATCAAACTCAAGATGAGAACCAACATTGTGGATGATATTACCGTGTTGTGATTCGCCCTACAGCTCGCAAATACTGCACCAACCAATCAATCTTGTATTCTTATATTCTTTAATTAATTAGGTTCCATTATACTTTTTCCCCACATCAAGATTAGTCTATAAATAGCAATCGATTCTTGTGTTGTCCTTTAAAGTGTAGTTTGCTTCTCAAGCAAAATAATTAATTCCTATACTTGTTGTAATATTATTGAAATACCAAAATGTGCATATCAAGTGATTATTATTGCTTACGTTGTATCGATGTAAATGTGATTTTGACTTACCTTCGGCTAGTTCGTGGAGAGAAGTTTCTGAATAGACTTCACCAATGAGTATTTGAATCAACAAAACTCTTAATGAGTCTCAACTTTATATTTCTTGCTTTTCTATATATGTCGAGTATTTGCATTCTATATATATATATATATATATATATATATATATATATATATATATGTTAGGAACCAATATTTGTCTAACTATATCAACAAGCAATGGCATAAATATTTTCAAATTTTGGTACCGAACACTTGAAACAAATTTAAAAGTAGATCATTCTTATCAATTTAAAACAAGTTAGCTCATAGTTTTATTTTATAAATAAATTTATGAAAACAGTATTAATGGCATGATATTCGATGTTCTACATCAACATGATGAACTAAATAAATTAGAGAATATACACCCAAAATCCAAATAAACAACTCAACAAATGAAAGCTAAAAAAAAACCCAAAATCCTCCACTTTTACATCGATAATGAAAGAAATGAATCAAATCAACAACTCGACATATGACAAAAAAGGCAAAAAAAAATAAATAAATCACCCATCAAACAAAAACCCCAATAATCAACAACGAACAACCACAATTCACGGCAATCAACAACAAACAACCACAAATCATAATTCATAAAAAATTAAAATTTTATTTCATAAACAACCACAATTCACAACAATCAGCAGCTAACAACCATAAATCACACCAATGACGTCTCTCAAAATTGAGAAATTACCCCAAAACCTTTCAACACGTGAAACGTACTAAAGTCGAAGGCTTAGGGTCTGGCGAGGGCAGACGGAGGTGGTTTCGGATATGGCGAGGTACGACGATGAATGATGGCGATGGCTTAGGGTGCGGCGAGGGCACACGGGGAAGGCTTCAGAGGCTCCAATCTCCCAGTGACGACGACGACGACAGACTGACGACGGCCTTGTCGCAGACTCAATCGCAGCGACGACAGATTTCGTGAGAGAGAGAAGAGAGATTTGACGGTGAGTGAGATTCCGGTGATAGAGACCGGTGAGAGAGAGAGAGCGGTCGACGGTAAGTGACATTTTTGTGAGAGAGAGCGGTGATAGAGAGAGCGGTGAGAGAGAGAGAGAGAAAGAGAGAGAGATGAGAGAGAGGGAGATTTTGGTGAGAACATAGCATTTTCGGAGAGACAGAGAGGGTTGATGATGAGAATCGGGAGAGAGAGAGGGCGAGTTCTGTTGTGTGGTTGAAATCCTTTTTTAATCATCGAGATTGAAAATGCACGGATCTCGAGACATATCGGACGATAGTAAAAAATTAAACTTTTGGTTGGAATAGTGGCACCATTTTTCTGAGACGGAGTTTAATTCCGTCTCTTATCCGTTTCTATTTTCGTCTCTGATCTCTCTCTATTCCGTCTCTAAATAGTCCATCTCTAAATAGTCCGTCTCAATTCCGTCTCTAAATACTTTTTCTTAGCAACGGAACTTAATTCCGTTGCTAATTTTGTTTCTAAATATCCATTTTCTTGTAGTGAAAAAATATTTTATAAATAGTTCCACAATCAAAATTAATAGTAATTTTGCCAAGATATCAATGAATATATTGTTCAAAACGTATTAGATTAAGAAATACTTCATTCAATCTAGCCTTAAGCACTCGAGCTAAATCTTTTCTTTGAAGAGTTTAAGTACAACCATTTTTTTCATCTCTCATTTTTTTTACTTAACCCTAATTATTATCTTTATTATATATTTATATATATATATATATTTTCATTTGACTTTTGATTCTTTGCTCCATTTCCCATGGACATTCTCACATTTCTCCATTATAGATTCGCTGGTCCATTTCCTATGAAATCTATATGTCTCTCTATATATTTGTAAATAATTGTTAGCACTTCTCACTGTCCACTAAAGTTGAACAAAATATTCTTTCTAACTTATAGAAATTCATTGGTTTCTAACTCATTTCTTATTTCAATTGTGGCATAATAATTTTCTATATATACTATAAAAATACTTCATCAATAGCCTTTTATCACAAGATTCCTAGAAATTTGTCTTGTTCATCTTGCATTATTTTTTTAATCTTTTACATTTTCTTTCGACTAACACAAAATAATCAATCTTGTGTATACTTCAACTAGTAAAGTTAATCAAAGAGGGTATAGAAATTGATTCTTTCTATCATAGAATTCACTTAAGTAATAAAAACATTATTTCCATTCACAATCTATTATATATTAATTATATTATATTCCTAACTAAAATAAAGTAAAATGAAATTAACACATACTTGAATTCGAAATAAATTTGAAAAATTTCATCAACTCACTTGAATATCGAATCAAAAGTTTAAACTTTTTGGATCAATTCTTGACTTATCTTCTACCTTTCCTTCCTAAGAATATAATTCTTTACCCTTTCGATATCTCATGTTCTACTTCCTACTCCTCATCTTCATATTCTTCCTCAGAATTATAGCTAAATGATAAATGTGGAGTAGGCTCTCTTTGTGGTTTAATTCTATGTGTATTGAAAGAAATTGATATGGGTCTATGTAGGGCAACTTTGGATTTATCCCTGAATTTCTCTACTAACTTCCTTTTCCTTCTCATCCCTTGAATTTCTACCCTTTTCACTTTCGGCCATTTCAATAGGTGCAAGCAAAAGAATAAGCCTGTAAAATCAGTTAAAACTGAATTGTCGAAAAAATGTTCGGTAAAATTCAAATTATCTATCTAATAATGAGAAATTCATTGAAATTAATATGAAACTCATTGATAAAACATCATTGATAAAAACAATCATTTGTGAGTAATTTAAGTCATGCGATAGAAAAATACAAAACCCTCAAACTCATCTGAAACTTAGTCTCAAATTAGTTTTCCAATAAAATTTAATCCATTCGCCATATACTAAAAACATTTCAAAAACTCGATATCAAATTATCACACCACTCCTATATTAGTATTATAATTGAAAACATTCAACACCAAAACCAATATAGAGAAAAAAATTTGAAATTTAGCTTCTAACCTAAATTAAAAATATAAAAATTGATGAAAAATCGAAAATATAATCGATAAAAGGCCAGGGTTTTCATTGATTATTTTCTAGAAAATGAATATTTCAAGTTTGAAACTCAATACTCCTCTAGAACACTCCTCCAAGCTCCAAATTTGACTTCCCTTTGATCAAGCCTTAGTTGGCTCTACATTCTTAAAACTCACCAAATTTTAGGTTGAACATGTGAAGATTGAGGTGGGAATCATTTAAATACACTAAAATCTAGCTTTGGAAAGTTGAATCTAGTAAAATATTTGGTTATTGGGTCAAAACGTTGCAATGATTTGTGAGTGTAAAGTGACTAAATATGGCAATTTTAGGTTTCTATTTAAAAAATGTGTATTCGTTCTCAACAAATCATGGTTTAAGTGGATTCGCAGGAAATTCGCTTTCGAAATCGCTAAAAATGAGCCTTGGTGGCTCATCGATTAGTTCAGCGAATCCTAGTTATAAGTGCAAATCAGTGACGAATCGCTGATATGAAATTACACTAAACTTTCAGCAGACTGCTATTTATTTTCTTAGCGAATTCTAGTACAAATTGGAATCGCAAGGAAATCGTTGGCCTATTTTAATTATTTTTTTCAGTTTAATTGATTTTCCCATATATTTATCACATATATATGCAATAAAAAGGTATATTGTTTTTTCAAAATTATCACAATTTGACTATGATTTATACTAAATAATAATTCATTACTATAAATACTCGATTAACATAAAAACTAATGCATTAAGACAAAATAACATAGAAAGAAATTGGCTCGATCAACTCTCACATGAGATTATTCCAGAATTAAATTTCTAAAACATCCCCATTATAAGAGTAAAAAGTTGGGATAATATAAAAATAACTTACTAATCATAATAATAAAAGCAAAAGTAAATATATAGTTTAGGTTGCCTCCCATAGATTGTTTTTGTTTACTATCGTTGGCTCGACCGAACCACACAATTCTAAACTAGTTCTATAAACATAAATGTAGGATTTTCCACTCTAGTGCTATTTCAAAAAATGATTGCTCGGCCATGAACTCTAAAAGTGATTGCCTTATTCAGAGTATCCATTACAGCTTGCTAAGTGGCTAAGAAAAGGTTGTCCTAAGACTAATGGAGGATCTTTATAAATGAAGTATGGCATAACCAAAAAGTCTGTAGAGATAATGTATTTGTCAATTTGAACTGGTACATTAGTAACCACTCCTATTGGTTTCATTGAATAACCGTTTAATAGAGTAACTTTTTTAGGAAATAAGTACATCAAATTCCAATTGAGTATGAAGAAAGAAATGAATTCGCATGTAGTTTGCTTTAGAACATGTATCACAAATAGCTTTAAATACCAAGCCCATTTGACTTTTATGTTTATGTATATATCTCATGGATCATCGAGCTTGAAAATTGCTAGATTCTTCTTTTTATTCTTCTTATTATTCGGAACTTTAAATTCCTAAATTTAAAGATCATTCTCAACATTGTTCGATTGCTTAACCCTCCATTCTTGAGTTATTATCTTTGAATTCAAAATATCTTCAACTCGCTTATTCTTTGTCATAACATTTTTGTCTTCTATTATTACTGCATTAATAACTTATACTTCAACTTTTAATTTATGATCATTTAGTTTTAAATATTCATTATCATTAGTTTGTTCATTATTAGATTCATCAGAATTATCATAGACATATTCATCATTAAATTGAAAGGTGAAAATTTTGTTTTCAAATTCCATAAACATAAAAACAAGTTCAAGTCATAGTATATTGCATCATTCCCAGTCTATAATGCTATATGAACTAAATGTACTATTTTTTAATGCATACTTAATGAGAATATGAGTCCCACTTACCTGTGTCGGATTTCCTAACTTTTTACCGATTTATTCAACTCTCGAAATCAATATACTTATCTCCGTCGACCAAGAGCTTAAATTAAATCAATTGTCATCAATATGGGTCTAATACTAATTAGTTATAACCCTTAAATTGGTCATAACTGAATCTGAAACCAATTGGTCACTTTTTAAGTTGTTACGACTATTTCATGCTTTTCGAGGTAAAATCCCAGTAGAAAGTCTCGAAAGAATATCGAATTTTCATTTTTTTATACTAATTCATCGATTTTTATTTATTTGGTAAAAATATTATTTTTTGGATTTTTTCTTATTTTTTAGAATTTCCCTATATTTTCCAACATTTTTTATTAATGAATAGGCTGATTTGATCCCTAAACCAGACCCGATACGGGGGATCAAATCCCCTTTCGTCTTCCTCTAACAACTATGTTCAATCGATTTCAATTTTTCATAATTCTTCAATTTCATCATTGGTTTGGGGCCAACCTAACCCTGGGCATGTTTGGGTAGGGGATACGACAAACTGCATTTCAATACTTCGAGCCTCCCCTCTCCAACATCAACGTTGACAACAACAACGACAATCAACATCAACAACACAACAGCCACAAAACACAAAAACCTTAATTCACCTTCGTCGTCGGTCTCTCTGCCTCTCCCTTCTCATGGTTTCCACTATCTGTCTCTTTTCAATTTCTCATTGTAGGAAATGAAACACAATTGAGACAAGGCGATGTTTAGGTTTAGAAATAAATATAAACTTTCCTTGAGATTCATATCGCACGAGTCTCGAGGAGGATCTAATAGTTCAAATCCTTGCATTTTATATTTTGATCTTTCTCGAGATATATGTTGCATATCTCGAGATCAATCTTGTGACTATTACCAAATCCATCACCTCTAGATCAACTTACGTGTGATTAATACCACTTTCTCGAGATTCGCATGCATGAATCTCGAGAACAATCTAAAGGACAAGAACTAAAGTCATATTCCTTAATGTGACATCCAATGGAACACATGTATCTACATATATATTGATATTTCATCGTGTGCGCCAACAACCACTGCCGGGCGTGCACACTATTGCACGTCCCACACATATCACCACCCCGCGTGTCACTAAGAACCCATCAATTATTAATTATTTATATATTTCAAATGTATATAAGACTATATTAACACGCCTATGATTTTGTTGTGTGCGCCAACGAGTTCACTTGGGCGTGTACGCTACCCCATGAATCGTGTGCATCACCCTTGACCCACATACAGTATTAGGCATCTCATAATTTGTCAATTATTCAGTTATAGGGTAACAAATCCAATTATTTTCATAATTTATAATACAAATCATACAAACATCAAACGACTCTCAAATCCACGCACACACTAATCGAGATAAGTCGCCTTTAACCATGAGCCTAAATCGAGTTAATTAGAATTCAGATTAATGCTAATTACCTACTTAAAGTAATGGGTCATTACGGTCTCCCAAATTTAAGACAATTTTATCATCGAAATTAAAATAAATGTACAAGTTTACAAGTAGTTCCGAAGAAAGATGGAAACTAGCTCTTCCATTTATAACTCCCATTCCCAAGCTATCTTTTCATTTTCATGAAATCACTATTTTCGCTTAATCCGAACCTACAAATCCCTTTCATAAATGAGACTTTTATAAACACAACAAAATTGTCTTTAGAACTCTTAATAATCTATAATGCTTATCTTCTCAATATTTTCTCTTTACCAATTGTAGATATAAATTACCTAATCTGTAGTACCCTCTTTGCGTAGCTCTTAGTTATCTCAATTTTCATAAAAGTTATATCTCCAATCTTAGTTCTATACATCAACGTACAATAAGGTTGAACATATTAAGTTTTATCATTCGATGATGTAATCCACCTGATTACCATTGTTATCAAAAAAGCTGACTCAAATGAATCTATTTTCTTTCAGTGGTTAAACATTATGAGACAACCTCAAAACATTTATTCTTAAGAACCAGGATTAGCAACTCGATTTCTTCGTCAACACAAAGAAAAATATCATGTACTAAGATTAAGAATGATTTTCAACTATATCAACAACTTCTTCCATTGCTGGAAACAAGTATCGGATCTCCGTTTGGGGAATCAAACACTAAAACACCATATCGTCCCACATCTCCATATACATATATCTTGCTCAATCCGCCAAAAAAATAACATAACCTCACTGATAAGAATTTGCAGACTTGATTATTGTATCAACTACAACTTCCATTATTTTGTGGTAATGTTAAAATCTGGTTAGTCTTCATTACATAACCTATCGTTATGCTTTTCTTTTACCATCGGGTATAGCAAGAATTTATTTAACCCTTTAGTTTCTCAATATTCAGTCTTAACTCACTGAATAAATCTCATATCTCTTATGAATTCTATAACATAATTCCTTATATCAGACAACCCATAATCTCATTGTATACCTTAATACGATATGATATTGTATATATAGTCAATATAAAGAGATTCATGAGATCATTGAATTAATTCTTGCCTAATATCATTCTTGAATTGGAATTATCATTTCAGAATCTAATGGATTTAGGACAATTTTATTAAATATACTAATTGGGATATTAACTCTTAAAAACCAAATCTTGGTATATCTATTAGGTCTAATTAGACTTTTTAATCACCATATCACTCAATTAATCTAACTTTTGGCCCAATTTCAATCTAATCTTTAAAGAACAGATCTGTAATTATCAATTCCAACAACTCGGTTGATGATGTGCATGTGGGACTTCATTTCATCATCATATTACATATCTTTCTTTTATAATTACATTTGGCGTTCTTTTCTCTACTCAAAAGATTGATCACATAAATCCATTTTTATGAGTGATTTCTCGGAGTGAATTTATTATATTCATAAATTTAGTTTACTTACTTCACTTCTAATTTCTTTCACTCTGACAACTATACTTTTCAAACTCCTATAGCTTGAAGATCTCCAATCACATTGCACCTGCTCTTTGATTTTCATACTTCTCATTTATCTTTTAGTGTTTTCTCTAAGATTATCTTTTCTTAAAGATAACTAAAAGACTCTCCAAATCCCTTTCACTTGAGTAAATCAATATTTTAAATCCTACTATGAATAAATGAACTTGCACAAGCTATTCAATTGAATGAATTCACAAATAAGTTGAGATCTATACAAATATTTTTGTAACCCTAAGTCTTAGTTCTTGGATTTGTCCTTGCAATTCATTTCATTCACCATTTTAAACACATTTCAAGCTTTTGTTCTTACAAGTGATGCCTTAAATTTTTTGGTACGATCACCAAAACAAATATTTCACAATAATTCTTCTCAAAACTTCCATGAACTATACCAAAGTATAAACTACAATTTCTTATTTTATTGTGTTAACACACAGTTACCTAAAATAAAGTATTAGGTTAAACCGTCAACTTTTTCATATTCCAGGTATAACTAAGCAATTATTGTAGTTAAACCATATTCAAATTCTCCCTTAAGGCATCCTTATGTCACTTATAACTTACACTACAAGAAAAATGATATTCAAAAATGGAATTAGCAATGAATTAAGTTCCGTTGCTAAGAAAAAGTGGTTAGAGATGGAATTGAGACGGACTAATTTAGAGACGGAATAAGAGAGATCGAGATTTTAAATAGAGACGGAATTAAATTTCGTCTCTAAATAATGGAGCCAACATTCCAACCAAAACTTTCTTTTTTACAACCGTCCAATACGTCTCGAGATTCGTGCGTGTTTCGATTTAGATACCCAAAAATGGGGACCAACCATAAAACTCTCTCTCTCTCCCTAAAATCTCTCTCCGCTTTCTCTCTTAACAAACCTCTCTCCCTCACCGCTCTCTCTCTCTCAACAAACCTCTTTAAACTAACAACAATGGCAGCTTCGCAATTCCTCGCTCACCCTCCCAATCTCCCCAAATCCCTAAAATGCCCCTCACCCTCTCTCCCTCTTAAACCCTCCCTCCTCTTCAAACCTAACTCCAAAACCCTAAAACCGAGGGCAGTGTTGTCCGAGAAGCTCGTCGTCGCCGCCACCGCCACCACCGCAAACAAATTCCACCGCTGCTTCACCAAGTCCGACGACGACAAGTTTCTTCGCTGCGAGGGTGTCAAAGTGCAAGACGTGATCGACTCGGTGGACAAGAGACCATTCTACCTATACAGCAAACCCCAAATCACCAGAAACTTCGACGTGTATCATGAGGCGCTGATAAGGCTTCGATCGATCATCGGATACGCGATCAAGGCCAACAATAATTTGAAGATTTTAGAGCATTTGAGGCGATTAGGTTGCGGCGCAAAGGTCTTGGTTAGCGGGAATGAGCTTAGATTGGCTCTCCGAGCCGGGTTCGATCCGACAAAGTAATGTGGAGCTTTGATTTTGATGATTGATTGATAAAGTTTGGATTTTTAGGGTTTTCTGATGTTGGTTGGGTGAAATGCAGGTGCATTTTTAATGGGAATGAAAAGCTTTTAGAGGATTTGGTGTTGGCAACGAAAGAAGGGTTTTTCTGAATGCTGAGAGGTGCGTTCTACCGTCACCGCTCTCTCCTCCCTCTCTCACCGCCACCGCTCTCTCTCCCTCTCTCACGCACCACTCTCTCTCTCTCTCTCCTCTCTCTCTTTCTCTCGCAGCTCTCTGCTCTCACTCTCTCACCCTCTCTCTCACTGCTCTCTGCTCTCTCTCTCTCTCCGCGCTCTCACCGAAATCTTACCTCTCTCTTCTCTCACCGAAATCTCTCTCCCAAACCCTAAATGTTTGTCGTCGCTGCGATTGAGGCTACGACGAGGTCGTCAGGTCTGCCGTCGCCGTCTGCCGGAGATTGGAGCCAAACTTGGTGTGCCCATTGCTTCCAAGGGTTAGATATATGTCCATAAAAGTTAGTAGAAACTTTGCTTGATAGAAAACTTACCATAGGTTTTAGGTTGTCTATTATTTTGTATAGTTAAGCCTCTGTGTCTGATACATGGTTGCAAAACAACTTATGCAATATTCCCATGATTTAGTTACAACAATTTTTAGGAAACAAGGTTATTCATTTTTCAAATTCAGGTAATGCTAGATAGTGGAAGCTCAAATATGAAATAACTCTTTTGAGATCTCTGTAACCAGAAATGCATCTTAAATATTTAGTTTTTTCATAACATTAGAAAATCAAAAACATGATTTAATTTTTACCTAGTTTGTGCTCGCTTTTAGTCCAGATCTTTAGTTTTTAACTACATATAATCCAATGTTGGGTTTGGTATATGTGGGTTTGATATATGCTAATGCAATTGTGCTAAATGATGTTAACCTCTTAAAATAGGTAATCTAAATAGCACTTGTTTAGTAGATGTCATTTTATTGAGGAGTGATTGTGTGAACATGAAACTATGATCCTTAGAAAACTATTTCAAATGTCAATTATGCACGATCATTTGCCTTTTCTCGTCATGAGCCTCATTGTCTCTATTTTCTTTGTCATCAATGATTTAGTAGTCAAATTCAACTTTTATCATCATAAATGCCTATCTTTCTCATAATTGTGTATGGGTTGTTTGTCAATGCATCTTTAAATCATGTTAGTCATTCTCATTTTCTCTAAGTGTATTTATTTTGTTGGGTATTGAAATTTATCTTTTTATAATACAATTAAACTATCTCTTATGAGAAGAAGATTGCTATAGTCGCTTTGCCTTTATTCATTTATTTATTTTTTTTATAGAAGTCAAGGACGTAATTCAAATTTAAATGGTCGTTCATGTGGTGAAAACACAGTTTATATTTTCCATGCTTGCTGTCGTGATTCAGTATGCGTTAATGCGTGCTTTAAAGGTATCTGACATGCACATGTGACATATGAATGCATCGTCTGTTGTAAAATTCTATTAGGAACCCTGAATTTTGTATGACATTGAACAACTTTCCTACAAACAAAATTTGTGTTGGAAGTGAAGTTTGCAATCTTGACATCTTTCGGATACTTAGTGAAGTTTGAAGAATAGTGTTGCAAATGGTTTGAGTGAAATATCATTTGTTTGCTTGTCTTCTACAAAATTGAATGTATCAATGCCTGCGAATGTCGTGCTCACCAGTGCTCACCAGAGCTCACCATTACTATGTGCAGGTAAAGTTTCATATCTAATCAGTATCCCTTGCATTTATACATCTCTGTTTCACTTGAAAAATACTATGCTTTGCCAAGTGAAAAAGAATAGGAGCTTTGTTTTTGGGTTTACTCTTTTTCCTCGTAATAGTTTTAAGAACAACAATTTTTTTTTATGAAATAAGAACAATTTTTTGTTAATGCAGGCTGGGTAGGTTAGTTAAACATATTGACGCAAGGAGCACTACAAGCTTATACATGAAAAATTCCTCGCGCGAAATCTCAGTAGTCTTGTTATTGCTTCTTTGCCATTAATTAAAACAAATTCGAATTATCAAACGACAAACAAATATCGAATGAACTAATATGAAATTAGTAAAAAGTGTTCTTCTAATCCCCGACTAAGCCAACTTGCTTAGTATTAAGTGTTTTGTTTGATTTAGCCTCTTAACTCGCCTCTGATCGAGTTCAAATTTGGGCTTCAAATCAGTCCGTAGTTAGTCGATTCCCTTGTGCCAAACGTAGCTTAATATTTTTCCACACTTTCATTTCTATGATTGGTCATTTTCTTAAGACTTAGGAATTTGTAGTATGATAAAACCTTCTTCATGTCACTGATTTGCATTTGCACACTTATGTCTCTCAATCATATTCATGACCTCTGTTAACATGTATCAGTCATGTGTATGCTCCATAAATTTATTGATCTTCCATTGTTTTTTGTTCTTATTTTTGAAATGGTTTTATCTATTAGGAATTAAGAAAAAGGATGATCGAATGCTTTGCGCTCTGCAATTGTAGATAGTTTTATGTGGTTGTATGGCGAACTGCAAGTTTCCCATTCACAATCAAATGTTATGTTTGATAGTACAAATGGACATGGTGATCGCTCGCAAAATCACGGCAATAAAGTTGCTTCTTTGGTCTGTTATATAAGCTTTGGGCTTTTTAAGAATTGATTCTCTTTCTTGAACATTTTTTGGTCTTTTGCTTATTGGCTGGTTTGTTTGAGCAGAGAGCTATTCTCATAAAGGGATCTAGGACAGAGCCTATTACATATGTTCATGATCTTGCTGTCCAATCTCAGGCTTTATTTAATATCAAAGACTTAAACAAGGTGTCCAATCTCAGGCTTTATTCAAGAAGCAGGTTGAAGGGCTGGAGTTGCTGCAGAAGGTTAATTTATTAACTTGGTTTTCATTAATTACTCTTGAAAATTACAGTATTTGTTTGAACCATTTTTTTTTCATGTACTCCTAGCTCTTCCTTCTAGCAACAAGGAAATAATTGAACTACTTGATATTCTCTTGAGGTGGTTTGTATTGCGTTTCTGAGAGTCAAATACAACATGCTTGCTAAAGGTTTACTTTTCCTTCTTTTATCTTTTCGTTTGTTTGTTCCTCTTTTATCTTTATTTTTCTTTAATTAAGCTAATTGTGAGAACCAGGTACTAGAGTTTCTTCCATAACTTTTTATGATGTTGAAGGATGAAAATTATTCTCTGACCGAATCAGAAGTTGCAATATTTCTACCATGCTTGATTAAGAAGGTCCGTCATGATAGTCGTTTCGAATTGGTTTTGGTGAATCAGTACTTAAGAACAAGTGAAATTGGGGTTGGAATATCCCTTATTATATCGCTTTTTACATTATTGTGTTTGTTCTGTCATAGCTAGTCTTCTAATGTGCACGTGGGATTAATATTTTGTTGATGTTTTTTTTTTCGTTTATGTTAATCACTATAAGCTAAGCTGGTTGTATGTTACTTATTACTAATATTTTGTGTTTGCAATCTAGACATAATATTGAAAAAGTGAGGGAAAGAATGCGAGAATTGACAAAGCAAATTGTTCGCTGGTACTCAGCAGGAAAGCTTTTTCCTTATATTTTGGAGGGTTTGCGCTCCAAAAATAATAGAACTCAAATTGAATGTGTTGATTTAATTGGGTTCTTAATCGATAACCATGGGGCGGAGGTAACTGTTGTGACTCGTAACTTGTTATTAGCATAGTCTTTATCGAAAAAAACTTGTTATTAGCTTAGTCTACATTTGCGATATCGATGTTGTTTGCTTCGCAAATAAAATAAGTGGACAAAGTGGAAGTATTTGCCGCTTGTTGTTGCTTTGACTTACGAGAGAGATGGAGAAATTAGAAAAGTCGCTTTAAATACTCTTGCAACTACATATAAGAGTCTGGGTATGTATTCATCTTATATTATTCCAACTCAAAAGATTTTTTTGCTATGCATTCATTCTATACTATTCACTTTTCGCACGTAGGCTTCATTGGCTTGTCATTTTTTTTTATTTTTTTTTTTTTTTTTGTGCATTGTGTTTATTGTTCACGCTAGCTTACATTCAATCAAGTAAACACGTTACTGGTGTAGGTGATGAGATATGGAGGTATGTTGGGAAGTTAACTAATGCTCAAAAGAGCATGTTGGATGATAAATTTAAATGGAAGAATTGTGTTCATTATATTATGTCCTGTGAGATTCTTTAGTTTTCAATTTTGTATAATTTGTTCTTTCAAATATCTGCACTCATTGTTCATGACATATTTTTGGCAAGCAAGGGAGATGGATAAAAGGAGGGAAGGCATGCTGGGAGAAGCTAGAGCTGCTTTGAGGCGATCTGTTAGGGACAATGGGTGTGTTTCCATTTTTAGGGCTTTATAAAATTACTTGTAGATGTACAACCATCTCTCTCTCTGCCGTTACGTTTCAGATCTTGATGTGTTCATAAAATTGGTTTTTTAAAATATTTGTCCATTTATTATGTAAACTTACCATATATATTTTCTCCATTTCTGAAGCTTTAAGAAATGTTTTAATGATTGTTTGGAAATTATTTTATTTCCATAGATTTTGAATATTTTATCCCGATCTTTATTTTATTTTATTTTATTTCAGCTCTTATATGTGAGCGTGTGTGTTGTAAATGTAGGAACGAAATAGTTTTCAACTTGTGTAAATTGTGAAGTCTGTGGTAGCCGCCATTGTTCCTATATGATCGAATTAGAAATGGAATTCATGAATTAGCAACGGATCAGAGACAGAATGCAATTACAATTGTACCCTTTATAAGAATTTCTATTTCTGTTCCGTCTCTGTTCCGTTTCTAAATTCCGTCTCTAATCCGTCTCTAATCAGCAACGGAAACACATTTTCGTTGCTGATTGAATCAGCGACGATAATTTAGAGACGGAATAAATTCCGTCTCTGTTCCATTGCAGAATTGAATTAGAGATCGAATTTATGCAAATTAGATACGGAAATTTTCGTTTCTGATCTGCTGTTTTTTTGTAGTGTTATATTAATTTCACTCTTGGGTTAATTGAATATGTAACACAATGATACTACAAATCTTTGTATAGCTTGCTTATATCCTTCAATTATTTCATAATAACAATAATTTTCTTATTTTTATGTTGAATGTAAGATAATTATCTAATTGTCTCAATTCTGGTCAAATCCATTGACTTGCAATTTACATTCAACGCATATATGAGAAATTTATATTTGAAGCTTAGTATTTGCACTTGCAATCCCTTGGTATAAACCAATTTATCGTCAGAGTTTACATGACTGCGATAGTTCTTGTGCCTATGCTAAGTCTTCGACCCTTTTATTCTATCATTGCTAACACAATAATAATCTTATTCCAATAAAGTTTAACAACTCTATGATATTTATTTATGAACATAGCATGAGCTCTAGTGAGTTGCAATGGTTCTTTCCATGATTTCTAACATAATCAAGTCATTATTTGACTTCATTTTTATACATTCCTGATCCTGATCTTAATTTAATGAAAACCATATCCAAACTAACTTTTGAGAACAACTGGTTTCATGCAATAGTCCAAATGAATTGTCTATCATGGCAATGAATATTTATCCTTGGCTTAATTCAAATTAGTTCATCAATTGAGTTGAGTTCTCAAACTCATATAATTTCAATAATACACTATCATTGGTTTAACCTTAAAAACCAATTAATTGATGAATTCACATATCAAATTGTAGCAAAACTCTAAGAGAATCTGATAACTAGACTGCATGAGACTTTTGAAATCACAATCTTCTTTCATCAAGCTTGAATTCTTTTCATAAACTTACTATTATTCTAAAACAAATTCAACCATTTTAATCTCGAGTGATAGCTTTATTCCATGAATCACTATTCGTATAAATTTGCAAATTTATAAAAAGATTTAGTTAAGAATAGTAGTTAGTTCCAACCTTTTGATATTTTGCTTAACTATTCATTCCCAGTATCGTAAAGTATTTCTTGGATTCTAAATTCTCATATTCATTAACAACTCATTCTCCCTAATTTAGACTATTGCAGATAAAAGATCGAACTAGAACATCTCACTTGCTCACTCCAATATTTTAACTCAAGCTATACACATTCTCAACTTTAAGTTTTCATATGAAATTTTCATAAAAGAGATAGAAGTCTAGTTGATAAGATAAAGTTAACTGACAATGCAAATTTTTCATAATCCTTTAAGTTTTATCTTTTTTGGTGAATCCTAGATTTTAGTGTGATTTCTCCATTAAGATCATTCTCTTATATCCCTGCATTAATCTACACTTCAATCTAGTAATCTTATATTTTTTCCCTATGTGTTGATCCACCACAACGCCACTCTTTTCTCTTATCATTCCATTAGTAAGTGTGGTTAAACTACAACAACATTGACAAGCTTTGGATATTACCTCCAGTATGTGCGGTTAAATCATTACTATAATGAAAGGCTCTTTCTTATTTTCATTTTACCTTCAGAGTATGTGGTTATACTGCAACCACCTTGCTAGCTTCTTCTCATTATTCTAGTATGAACTAGCACCATATTTGGAATCTTATACTTCATGATAACTTATGAAATATGCATTCATTAGTGGTTATCCAACCTTAACTATGTTCTTTTCATTGTTTACCACTAATTTCCTAATTGAATGACCTTTAATCTTATTCTCGCTCCGGTCACCACTCTCTGCTCTCTCTCTCTGCTCTCTTCTGTCTGAGCCCTAACCCTCGCGTGCCCTTTCGCCTCCGTCAACGCCGCTGCCCTTGCCGACGCCGGAGCCCTCGCATCTGCCATCTCTCCATCGTTGATCCTCCGTGATCTTCTTCAAGTCACCCGTCTCCTTGATCAACGATATTGATATAGTGCAAGACTTTGAACTTGGTTTTAGAGATTTGGTTTATAACATCTTTCAAGTTTAATAGATCGACTGTTAGTATTTCTCGATCTTCATTTGTATATTGTGACTTGCATTTTCTTTTCTCCTTTGACCTCCCGTGACGGGGTTGCACATGAAGGAGGGTGTCGTGGAATGGCGATGCATCGATTGTATTTATTTGCCATTTGATTCATTGTCTAGTTTCTAGCTTTCTTTTGCTGTTCATTCTTTCTGTTCTAAGATTTTAGGGAAAACGCTTCTTTCCTTTGCTTTGCTTCTTACTTGTATATGTTGGTTCTTTGCTAATAGGAATTGAACCTTGGACTTTTGTTTAACAACTTGGAGAAGTAGTCTTTATTCCTGCTGGATGCCCTCATCAAGTTCGAAATCTTAAGGTAAAAGTGCTCTTGAGGACTCTCTTTTGGTCTTGCTTCAAGTCTTAGTAATGCGATTAGATCGAACTTATTCTCAGTCTGTTAAATAAATGACGGTAGTGGAGCAACTTGTAGTATTAACTGCTTTGCAAATGCATGAATCCTAAGTATGTCATCCAATGACTTCCCTTCCTTTTTTAAATTTTGTGAAAGTCCCTCCTCTTGACTTATTTATTGTTTTATTATTCATTACAATTCCTTTTCCATTACGCTTCTATTCAATCCATCTGTTGTAGATTAAGTATGTCATTTTCATCGTTTTCTAATTTTCTGTAATTTTTCAGTCATGTTTAAAAGTTGCTCTTGATTTTGTATCACTGGAAAATGTGGAAGAGTGCATTCGTTTGACCGAGTTTTTTTTTTTTAGATGACTCGACTGGAAACAGTAACTTCTGGATGTATGTTATGGATTTTTATTTCAAAAAGATCATAATTCCATTGAAATTGGTCTTAGTTTGATCAAATGGATTCTTGCTTGAGTGAAATTGACTGTTTAATCTGTCAAGAGCTGGAATTGATCTCTTGTCTCTCAACGTGATGGAAGGAAAGATTTGTTGGGACCTTTACATAGAGGGTCTTGTGATCAATGCTGATGGAAACCTTTACATAGAGGGTCTTCAAATTGATTTAATTGCACTGTGTCAATTGCGCTTTATTCTTGGGTGATCGCTTCAATGTTTCCAACACCTTAGAAGTTATGAGTACGTACTATTAGCCTCATTAGACATTTAAAATTGGATAAACTCAACCTTGGTTCAACAGAAATAAAAAATGTTAGACAGAAACTGAAAGTCTCTTTTGTCATTCAAACTGTGATTAATTCATAGTTGATTGAATAATTAGACAAGACATGTACATACATATCAACATTATTGATATAAGAGGTAAACCCTAGATTTTATTTATTTTTTATTCGTTCTGTCAGTTTTTCCTTAGGCTAGAGTTCAAATTTCTCAAGTGTCACTGCTTCCAGGTTTCCACAAAACATAACTGGTATTTTAGCCTGTTAGAAAGTCATGAACTCTTTCTCCTTTTTATTCTCTAATAGTGTTTAGATTATGTTTGTATAGGTTCATCCGTTTGGATTTTGGATGCACACGAAGTGTTAACCTCGAACAATCTCCAGTCACACAGCCGAGGTAATCTCAAATCATTGTATGCCTTTTGGGCTAAATATTAATGCTCTAGATGTATTAAAAAATGTCTTTATTAACAAAATTCGTTTACCTTTCTTATTTCTATTTGCCAACAGACAGTCTGCCACTCGTAGAACAGCAGCGCATCAACGATAATGCTTCAGCCTTCAGATTTGCGTCTAAAATGAATGCTGGGACTAGGAACATGGTAATTTTTGCTGAAAGTTTATATCAATCAATCTCTAGGTGTGCCACTGTTTATATTCTTCATCCTCTCAATTAATTAGCAGATGTGATATGATGCCAAGAGGCATAAGGTCTTACTCTTTAGTTTCCGCATGAAATCGATACTAAATTGCTTTTGCTCATGTTTATAAGCATCTTTTAATTTTCTCATACAGAAACATAATCAAAGATTTACGCGTAGCGCGCGTTTTAGAATGTGTAGGAAACTAACTCACACCACACAAGACTCAAGTAAGTCTTATTGGTGTTAGGTGGGCTTTGAAATTGAGGATAATCAAGAGCCACCTGCATAGTAGTGGATTTCTTGATGTGCAGTGTTGATCAGCCAAACTCAAGACTTATTTATTAGCTCGCATTAGTGAACACTTTGAACTGACCAAGTTCAATGCCTAAAGTAGCCACCTTAGGAACCAAAATCTAGTTTCTTATCAAGTAACTTCAACATACACTATGTAGACCATCACACTGTTGTCCTTCTTGGTCATCCTTGGCATTAAAAAATAGGTTTGCAAGGCTCTCCACTTGATTTTACTTGTGGTTAGAGAAAACGTATCTCATTCATTTCCGCCCACAATCCAACATTATTGAATATTGCACTTTAGAAGTAAAGTTATTTGTCAATTTAAGCTGATTGGAAATTAATTGACCCTTATGATTTCTACCTTGCTTCGGACAGTTTGTGATTAATTCATAGTTGACGCACATGTCTATGTATATTTTATTGATTTGGTTTTCTCAGCAAAGTCGCATTGACTTGGATGACAAACTGAAATGTTTATAAGTAGCAAATCACAATGGCTGCTGATAATTGAAATAAAAATAAAGAAACTAATTACTACTAGCTTCCTATATTGTTGTAATCAAGACTAGCAATTGTCAACTAGCTGAGGTGCCAAAAAAACTTTAACATTCAAGACATTACTTTGGTGAACCAGGCTTAAATGGGGTGGTTCAGGTTATGTCCTTACCAATTGGAATATGGTGGACTCATTTACCATACAGTTTGATTTAAAAATTAGCAAACATATGGAAAGGTCGAAAACCTTGTATAATTTTATCACATTTACATATCTTTCTTTTTCTTCATGTTGTATAGTTGTTCTTATTGATAGTTCTAAGTGCAATGTATTTTTTTTCCGACAATTAGTGCAGCGCGCATTATATAGCACTTTCTATTGGTAAATTTTTTTGGTTTAATTGGAAAGATTGGTTTCTCACTTTTCTTCAAATGTTGTAGATGTTCAATGATAAGATATTGAAGATCAATGTAAGAAGATGCGTAAGCACATTTATTAAACTTCGAAAGAAGTACTTATACATGAATAGCCATGTACCGTCGGAAATTATAGTAAAGTATATTGTTTTCTTTTGCACTGTAAATGGAGATAGTTTTTTTGCAGTTTCATTTTTTTTATCATGAGTTTGATCTATTTTGCAATATTTGCAGAGCTTGGCCATATCAGTAGGTGACTGGTTCTTTTATCGAGTGGGAGTTAGTGCCATTGATTGCCCATATCCCTGTGACAATACCTACCATAATCTGGTTTTCAAGTGAGAGATGAGGAATTTAAAACATATCATGTAACTTTTATAGTTGTTTACATGACTTTTAGATTGATAATTCTTTTTGTGCATATTTAGAGGATTGTAAGTTTTTTTTGTGGTTGTTGAACAATAGGATTGGTGGTTTTGTGAATACTTAAAAATTCGGAGCATTTATTATACTTGACAATTTTTCGTGGATATATAAATCTTTTTCAAATTTCGAATTTTACATTTTTTTTTCTCTCATTTGAATATTTGTTGATATATATTGTCGATGTATGAATGTCAAATTTTGCTTTTTTGGGGGATGTTAGCACCCCCAAGGAGTTATTGGAGGGGTGCAGGCAATGGAATAGGTCCTAGGGTTGTGTTTTCAAGTTATAGGTTGGAGAACCAATTGGATTGAGTTTAGTTTAACTAATCTCGATACTAGTATATATTTTACTCAAAGTGACATATCACCTTTGAACTTCCCTGGAAATTGTTCAATGTCTCATGTACTTCTTAATGTCCATTATCCTAACGTTTGTCTCAAAGTCCAATTCCAGTCGATCCTTTTTCATTGACTACTATTAATCCAACAATATCAGTAAGAATAAAGATCATTAAAGACTATTCACTAGGATAAGAGTTTACCTTTTCTCGTTATAAGATTCCCTACGTATTATTAGGATTTAGGTTTCTACAAACCCCAGTCCTTAACACTCTTTAAACTTTTGAGATGTTGATATATACAAACCATTTTATTACATTTATATTGTCTTCCTTTATTGGAACATCCCTAAAGTCTAGTTTTTCACAATCCTACTCTTTGGATTCCCAAGGTATAGATGGGAGATAAGACCTTCAGGATCACGTATACGAAAGACGTGACAATTATATCTATTGCATAGAAATAACATATCATAACAAATATCATAACTCAAGCTTTATTTTCATCGGCCCCAAAAAATCGATAAAAACCATTTCTTATGTCCTAGGTTATTAATAACTTGAGAACCAATCTCTAAATCAGTGGACCTAGACTTCTATTCAGTTCATAGATAATGGCTTTAGGCTCTGAACAAACTGTACTAGACATATTCCTTAATTTACAACTAAGGAAGAAAACTTTAAGCTAAACTTTGATGCCAAACTGTATCAAAGTTATCCCTTATTTCGAAGATAATTCGAAAGTGGAAATTGAGGCTCAGACTTGGCTCTGATACCAATTATAGCATCCCCTATCCTAATTAGGGCATTACTCGACCTGAAACCGTAATTAAGCCCCGATACCCCAGTCGAAATAATTAGAGTAACAATACGGTCGTCCTTCATACCTGATCATCACAATACAATATATCGTATATCGAATAATTAATTGAAAACGCAATAGACATAAAAAATCCTCGATAATACAAATGGTATACTAAAATCGACATAAATCTCGGTGTTAAAATCATATTCCAACCCTGCTTGTTACAAAATAGTAATTTAATACAATATATAAATAGTACGAAAATCAATTCACTATAAAGAAGACTATAAACTCGTGATCTTCTTCGTTCCTAAGTAAAAGCACACATCAACAACCTAAAATATTAATCGGGGAATAAGTGCTTCAACTTTCTCAGTAAGTGATGCTCGTAAGCATATCAATTATCAACTAATATCAATAAATAAATGAATAGCAATATAAATCCAAAAAATATCTATTTATGAATTAAAATGACATAAAAATAGATAATGGAATACAAATTTAT
This sequence comes from Stephania yunnanensis, assembly GCA_039657365.1. Taxonomy (NCBI): domain Eukaryota; kingdom Viridiplantae; phylum Streptophyta; class Magnoliopsida; order Ranunculales; family Menispermaceae; genus Stephania; species Stephania yunnanensis. The sequence continues at coordinate 42,306,551 of CM077586.1, read as the reverse complement.
AGGTTAATTGCAACTGTACTCGGGACTTGTATTTTCATTTCAAGATCGAGCTGTAAACTCCCGTTACCCTGGTTTTTCACTCCATAGAACTTACAGGTTTGCCGATGTGTGATTTTTATGCTGTATCCAGGCATAGTGTAGCTACCAACTCAAATAGGAAAGCAACAATCATGTACCTTAATGTTTCTTAAGGGAAAGTGCTGGTAATGATCCAACACTTCAATCGTCACTCCAATCTGATTCACCCGTCGTACCTCTTTTCAGGAATTTAACATAAAACAAGTTCAAGTAACCATACATTGACGTATTCCCTGTCCATAATGCTATATGAACTAATTATACTATTTTACAATGCATAATTGATATGAACACGAGGTCCACTTACCTGTGCCGAGTTTTCATAACTTTTTAATGACTTATTCAACTTTTGGAATCAATAGATTTTTCCCATCGACCAAGAGCTTAAATTAAAACAATTGTCATCCATTTGGGGTCTAATACTTCCTAACTGAATCTGACACCAATAAGTCACTTTTTAGGTCGTTAAGACATTTCACGCTTTTCAACGTTAAAACCTCAGTATAAAGTCCTAAAAGAATACTAGATTTTTATTTTTTTTATAAAAGTTCATCAATCTCTATTATCTGGTCAAAATATTATTTTTCAAGATTTTTTCTTATTTTTAAGAGTTTTCTTCTATTTTTTAGCATTTCTTATTTATGAAAATAGTGGATCAAACCCCCTTTCTTCTTCCTCTAACAACTTTATTCAATTGAATGTCAACCAAAATACCGATATTCAACCTATTAATCTCTTCGATACTCATGCTATCCATATCTCGAGGCAAATCCAATATATACTTTATTTAATTTAAACTTTAGGATTCATTTATATATAAATATGTATCTTACGCTTATAAATTCGTCATGCGCACCAACAACCACTGTCGAGCGTGCACAATTTTGTACGTCCCATGCGTGTCACCCTCGATCCCGTGTAGGGCACTCACCAATTTTTATTTATTTATTTATTTTAAATAAATTTATTTATATACATGTCTATATTAACATGCCTATGTCTTTGGTGTACATGTCAACAAGTTCACTCGAGCATGCATGCTATCCCCATGACTAGTGTGTGTCACCCTTGACCCACACACTGTATTAAGCATTCCATAATTTGTCAATTATTCAATTATAGGCCAATAAATCTAATTATTTCCATAATTAATAATACAAAGCATACAAACACCAAACAACGTGTAAATCCATGCACACACTAATTGAGACAAGCGAGCTTAACTATGAGTCTAACTCGGTTAATTAGAATTCAGATTAATACTAATTACCTACTTAAAGTAATAGGTCGATGAACCTATTTTCAATGAATGCCAAAGACTCATATAGTTTAAGGAAAGATTAATACATGTATTGGTCGATGAACCTATTTTCAATGACTCATATAGTTTAAGTGACATAATATTAGTTGATGCTCCAAGATCGCACCTAGCAAAATCTATAAAAGAAGTTCCTAATGTAATAAGAATTCCGAACATTCTTGGATCAAAATATTTCTCAGGTATTTTCTTTTTAATTAAAGCATGCATCTTTTGTCCTAAGTTTTCTTTAAATTCTTTTTAAAAATTATCCTTAGATTTAGAGAATTCTTTTAAAACTTCATAATAATTGGAAAGTTGCAAAATTGATTCCATAAATGGTTTAATGATTTCTATTTTCCTAAATGTTTCAAGTATGTCTTCACTTTTTTTTTCCTTCCTAGCATCACCTAATCATTGTTGAATGATAGAAGATGAATACATATATTCATTCAAATTATTAGAACTCTTATCATTTTCATCCTTATAAACTAATTCAAACTTTTGTAAAGATTTTCAAATGCTCCAACTCTGGCTAAATACCATGGGTATAGCATTTGAGGAAAAAATGTATATTTCAATTGTCTAGCCATTCATTCTCTAGTAGGAATGACATTAGCCATCATTTCTTCTTCTTCTTCTTCTTCTTCTTCTTCTTCTTCTTCTTCTTCTTCTTCTTCTTCAATAGTTTTATGTGTTTTCTTTTTATTACCTTGTTTAAGTATCTTTCTAGTTATGGGTTTGCCATTCTCATTACCGAATAAAGCATTGACTTGTGCTTGATTAGTAGGAGCTGTAGCAGCTTGAGTAGGTGTTTTAGCTTGATTACTTTGTTGAACACTTAACCTATTTATTTGTAAATTCATTTGACTTAAAATGATTTATTAGTTCATTAATAGTAGTATCAATCTTAATCTAATTTTGAGAAATCTATGTAAAGTCTTGATGACTTTGATTCATAAAATTGTGCAAGATTTACTCTAAATCTGGATTTGTAGATTGAGCATTTTGTGGAAGTTGCTGACTAGGTGCAGATTGCATATGAGCTCTTGGTATATAAGTACTTTAATTTTGATTTTTATGATCATAACTAGGATTTAAGTCTTGTCTTCTAGGATAATAAGTATTGTTATTATATTGATTTCTTTGAGGACCAGTAAATTGGTTCATCATTACATTAACCTATTTAGTATTCTCTTCATGTAGAGTGGGACACGCATCTCGTAGGATGTGTAACCTCATTATAGAATTCATAAGTTTTAACTTAATTAGATCTATATTTAATTAACAGCTTAATAATATTAGATAATTCATCAATTTTATCATCGACGTATTATTTCTTCTATTATCAACTTCATAATGTCTTTTTCTCAAGTATTCAATCTTTTCACCATATTGTTTAGATTGTTTAGCTATCTTATTAATTTCTTCCTTTGATAAAGTAGGTGTTTTTTCAAATAAATATCTATCACACAGCATGCCTAATAAAACTTATCTAAAATGACCGAGTCATTCATAAAAATATTATAATAAAGCTCTTTGAGTATATCCATGTTGTGTACGAAAAGAAATTAATCTTTGAATCTATCCCAAAATTCATTAAAATTTTCTTCATCTTTTATCTTTGCAACTATGATTTGCTTTTTATTGGAACTAATTTTTCTAGCAGGCATATAATCATCTAGGAAAGCTTCTAACGTTTGAATCCATGCAGTTATTGAATCTTGGGGAGATAGAATAACCAATCTTGTGCTTCATCTTTCAATGCAAAAGGAAAATCTTTATGTTTGACTTGTGTTTGGGTACATTCTTTCGATTTCGTCCCATTAACTTTATGTTGATACTCTCTTATAAATTTATGTGGGTTTCATTGTCTTTACCATATAAGTTAGGTAAAGTGTTAATAAATCCAGACCCAAGTTCAAATTCAGGAAATACATCGGGGTATGCTATGCAAATATGCTCATATTCCGTAACATTTTGATTTACTTATCTAAAAGTAAGTTCTCTATTATTATTAATAGCTCTATTATTATTATTATTATTAATGACATCATCATTATTATTTGTTGTCTTTAACTTTGATTAAAAGTTTTATCTATTTCATGATCAAACGGATGTAAAAATCCTGTAGAATTTGAATGACGAAGTATTAGATCATAAAACATAAAAAATCCTAAGAAATTACTTAAAAATTCTTGGCAACGGCGCCAAAATTGACACATGTCGAACATGCACAATAGTTTCTCGTATTTTCCTATTATTTGTAGTAGTGTGGCAAATGAGATATTATCTCTATAGGGATTTTGCAAACTTCTAAGTAAAGTTCTTTTTTTCTTTTTTTCTTTATTTAATTAATCTAATTAAACATGAATTAAAATACTAACTAACTAAAACTATATCTACTAAACAAATATCTTAAACAAAATTCAACCAATCCAATGCAAACTTAATTAAACAAAATTAAAATTCAATATATGTAATATAAATATCTTAAAGAAATATCTAAATAAACATCTAAATAAACCCTCAACAAACAATGCAATATAATCGGATTGCATTCAAATACTAGAACATAACATCACCTCATAACCTAGTTATAATCATATCACATAGAATCGTAGAATCATTAAATCCTACTTCATAATAGGTTGATAGTCTTTAGCAAATAATTGATTTTCCTAAATTCAATGGAAAGTAAGCTATATCCTTATCAATATAAATCTACCTATTGGAGAAAAAAACAATAAAATAAAAATTACGATCGGATTAACACTCAATGAAAATCATGCCTAATCTAAATATAACATTAATCAAGATATGTTAGTCAATGAATAATTTATCACACAATCACCTAGAACATCCACTCGGGTAATATGATCCTATAGATTAATCCTAGTTACCTACTTCTATAATTGTTATCAATAATCATAAACATAGATTCAGAATAAAAACATCTTAATAAATATTTGCGACTATGCATGCAATATCAATCCTCATTAGTTCTAATAGTAAAAAAATGACTTATGAAAACTGTGATTGTTGTGTATGATTAGATTTAAAACATTAAGTACATGATTCCTTAATTATAACTATATAGCAATCCAAAATATATACATGTCTAGGGTTTGTTTAGATTAATAAACTACTCACTAATGCTGAAAATAAATAATGCAATAATATAATTAAAATTTATAATTAAAAAATACCTCATAATGAAATAAATAAAGCTCCAATGTAGCTTCAAACATAAACTCAATAAAAACTAACACTACAAAAAAATAGTAGATCAGAAACGAAAATTTATGTTGTTGATTAGCATAAATTTTGTTTTAATTCAATTCTACAACGAACAGAGATGGGATCTATTCCGTCTCTAAAAAATGTCGTCGTTGATTTAGTCAGCAATGGAAATGTGTTTTTGTTGCTGATTAGAGACGGATTAGAGACGAATTTAGAAACAGAACATAGACGGAACAGAAATGCACATTCTTCTAAAGGGTACAATTGTAATTGCATTTCGTCTCTGATCCGTCTCTGATTAGCAACGGATCAAAGACAAAATTATTGTATTCCATCTCTGATCCGTCTTTGATTAGCTTAAGAACGTTGATGGAATGCAATAATTTCGTCTCTGATCCGTTGCTAATTTATGAATTTTGTCTCTGATCCATTGCTATTTAGTATCAAAGTTTAGTTTTGCCCAGTTGGGCTCGGTTATTTCCTCGGAAATTAGAGACGAATAGCAATGGAATATCTTGAATTCGTTGCTAATCTGTCTCAATTCCGCTTTATTTAGTTTTCAAAACTAAGCTCAATCCAATTGGTTCTCCATAACCTCTAAACCTGAAAATACAACCATAGGACCTACTCCATCGCCTGCACCCCCTCCAACAACTCCTTGGGGGTGCTAACATCCCCCAAAAAGTAGAATTTGACATACATACATCGACAATATATATCAACAAATATTCAAATGAGAGAAAAAAATGTACAATTCGACATTGAAAAAGATTTATATATCCACGAAAGCTTGTCAAGTATAATAAATGTTCCAAATTTCTAAGTATTCACAAAAACCACCAATCCTATTGTTCAACAACCACAAAAAAAAAACTTACAATCCTCTAAATATGCACAAAAAGAAGTATCAATCTAAAAGTCATGTAAACAACTATAAAAGTTACATGATATGCTTTAAATTCCTCATCTCTCACTTGAAAACCAGATTATGGCAGGTATTGTCACAGGGATATGGGCAATCAATGGCACTAACTCCCACTCGATCGAAGAACCAATCACCTACTGATAGGGCCACGCTCTACAAATATTGCAAAATGGATCAAACTCATGATAAACAAAACGAAACCGCAAAATAAACAAAACGAAACCGCAAAAAAACTATCTCCATTTACAGTGCAAATCTTTCTTCACCGATGAAAATTCATTGTCGTTAACTTAATTCACATGTAGGCTAATATTCCCAAAATGTATTACTAGTGTAAAAGAACCTTCAAAAAATGTGCGTAGTAATTAAAAATGGTGAAAACCAACTCCTCCTCTGACAAGGGATTTTTAAGATCCACTAACTAACAAGTCTCTTCAAGTGAATATTAGTAAATATAGTAAGCCTTTCAGGAAAGCAGGAAGACAATTCATAGCAAAGAAAAAGAGCAAGTGCCTTTAGATTAAGGGAAAAAAGGTACCTTGTCTTGAATCATAGGAGAATCATATGCAAACCACGTGTCTTGTCTCTCGGATTGGCAGTGAGCAAAACATGAATTTATGAACAACCCATTTTTATTGGATTTTGAAACACCCTTAATTGCGTCCAACATTTGGTTCCTGAAGCCTGCTTCATTAAAACAAATGGTAAATCCACCTGATTTTACAAGAGAAGCCTGATCCAATAAAGCTTTAAACAAACAAAGGTAAAGTGATTAATTACCTTGCAAAAATTGGATCTGAGATACTTTGCACCATGCATGATTTAATTTACAATCATGCCAATCATTATTAGGGTCAGCTGCATGAGGAGCTAGACTTTCCTAGAGCTGATGAAAGGGAAAACAAATCAAATGCGTCACCAAATAGTAAAAAAAAACATTACACTACACAATGTGACATATAAGGATATAACATGACACCATGGTTGATGCATCAATGTGGCCATCAAGATTCTCGTCTGAATGTTTTCAGTAGGCCATTACAGTTAATCAACTTTAAAAATAAAATGATTAATGGTCTTTCTTTAAATAACAAAATCATTAACACACTAAATGTTCGAGATTCAACATTGAATATTCTTCAAGTCACTAACTTTTTTAGCCATATTGACTAGTTGTTGAAAACTGAAGGCAAACGAAATTGCTTAATATGTACTTGTGAGATCGCTTAAGCGATGATTTGAAGTTTCATGTTCACGATAAGGATAATGAAAGGAAGAGAGAGAAAACCAAACCTCATGTGACAAGTATATGCACTTTCTACTAATACCAAATGTTACGTTAATTACTATTCTAACATGTTCCCAACAAATTATCCATTACGTCTCTAATCTTCCATAAAATGCAGGAAGAATTCAACTTTAAAGCCCCAATCGGAAGGGGTGATGATTCCTTCATGAGTTGTGATGATTCTTCCATCGCTGAGTGCCAAAAGGCTCTTGTTTATTTCAGAATCCAAAATTACCAAATCACATAATCATAAGTACCAAAACAAAGAAAAGTGTAGAAAATGATCAGAAAAAGATTGGGTGACATACTTCAGAAACACACATCATTTGCACAATCGAATTTGCATTAAAGTGCGCATGAACACACCACAATTTAGTGACATTCCACTTTCCCTATATAAGTGGCATATCACTAGTCTAACACAGTCATGATTTTTAAGAAATAAGCAGATCAGTGTTTCTTTCCCCTAAAAGTATATTGACTTTGTTCCCTTCTCCCTTATTAGTATATCAACTTCAGAAATTGTCACTTTCCCCATAATGGTAAAAAAAAACTACCTGGCTGACCCTTATACTCAAGATCAAACGATGTTCCAAATCTCTCCTGAAAAGGACTTAATAGAAAAGATTCCAAACATTGACAATTTCAGGCAACACTTGCAACTAAAAGTTTCACCTGAACGTCTATCAGCGCATTGTGAGTTCACTTGTCCTAATTACTTCTCTCACAATAGTATGTTAAACAGACAGACTTCCGCAACTGAACTAGGCAAAACAAGATTCACAAAAGAAGCTAGGGACCAAGACTATACCTCAGCCACAAGGCAATGACTGGCTCAAATGCCCGGATGACCACCTATGAACACTAACGGAGCGCATTATACAGGGATCAGACAACACATGATAAGATATGTCAATGGTGGACACACCACCACCGTTGCAGTTTGATCTTCTAATCAGGCCATCAGCGGCCATAACTCCAGTAAAGAAAGGAGAACCTGCTAAGAATCCCCCAACACTTCCATCTTGGAACACAGGGAATGTTCTTGTCGTGGAAGGACAAAAAACTATTTATAGAAGCATAGGGATTTCCTTTTCTCCATCATCAAAAAATTATTTGGCAATAGTTTGTCGCTGTTAACAATCAGCATTTGAAGCTAAACATCAACAAAAAGCACAATCACTTAACTAAAACTAATAAAAAAGACTATTGCAGCAAAGCTATAGCCTGAATCTCGACAATGGGAAATATTACTATTTCTCTTGTTAATGATAAAAGCTATTTCAGAATTCCAGATTCTGTGAAACAAGACTTGAACAGCCAATTTAGGAATTCAAATCCCAAAACTTCATAAAACAGTTTCATGGAGTAGAAATTACCACGTTAAAGAATAGTGGGAGAGCATTGATGCACTAGAAGGCATGGCAAGTGAAGCAACCACTTAAGGAACCCATCTGGTTAGCCTTACGGAAGGATAACGTCCGATTAGAAGCTCGTACAATCTGCAAGCTTTGGTTAGCTAATATTAAGGTCCTCATTTCTTTGGCTTTTTTTAGCCAATCGTAGCTTTTTCATGATCATATCCATGGAAAACGACCTCTTCTTCTCGAGCTTCATCTGCGGATAAAAATATTAATGGCCTGATATTGAAGAGTATTTTGTCTCCTATAATTGTTCTACCTTGTAAGATTTTTAACTTCTTGAAAAATTAATTAATTTCAACAATAATTCCGCGAATTGATGCAGAGCAGATGATCAATAGAGCAACAACAATCCAAGCATAAAGAAACGGAATATTTAATTGATTTTAAAACATAAAATGCAAACTAAGAAACAGAACCGCGAACCTCCAGTTTCCTTATAGCTGCCTCGGCTTTTGCTTTCTACAAGTTCTCCCACGCAATAATCTTGGCTTCCTCTTTTTAACTCTGAAAATAAACAACACAATACATAAGTAATCTTGTACACCTTTTATTTTCTCTATTTCTTACATAATCTTCATTCATTTTCAACAACGGCTTGGGGTGCGGCAAACAACGGCGACGGCTTAGGGTGAGGGAAAAGCGGCGACGACTTAAGGCTTCGGAGGCTCCATTCTCCGGCCTGCGACAACGGTAGAGCCGATGGCCTCGTCGCAGCCGCAATCACAGCGACGAAAGAGATTTAGGGTTTGGGAGAGAGATTTCGGTGAGAGAGAGCGGTGAGAGGAGCGGTGAGAGCGGAGAGAGTAGCGGAGAGAGAGCAGAGAGAGCAAGAGAGCAAAGAGTGGTGAGAGGAAGCAGAGAGCGGTGAGCGAGAGACGAGAAGAGAGAGCGGTGGCGATGAGAGAAGCGAGAGCAGTGAGCGGTGAGAGAGCAGAGAGCGGTGAGCGCAGGCGGTGAGCGCAGGCGGTGAGCGGTGAGAGCAACCGATGAGCGGTGAGAGAGAGAGAGCAGAGAGCGGTGAGAGAGAGAGTTGAGAGAGAGAGATTTCAGTGACAGTACGTCGGTCCCCATTTTTTAGGCGTCTAGATCGAAGCACACACAAATCTCGAGACTCAATGAACGATTATAAAAAAAAAAAAAAAAAATTTCGGTGGGACTATTGGCGCCATTTTTCTGAGACGGAATTTAATTTCGTGTCTATTTCCATCTCTGATCTCTCTCTATTCCGTCTCTAAATTATTCCGTCTCAATTCCATCTCGAACCATTTTTTCTTAGCAACGGAACTGAATTCCGTTGCTAATTCCGTTTCTAAATATCCATTTTTTTGTAGTGTAACTTACATCTAATAGATAATGTTTCTAGGGTCCTTATTTCAAAGCCTTAAGGTCCTATTTATAGATTCCTAAGTATGCAAATCTTAGATAAACTCAAATTCCTTGCTCTTATCTAAAAAACTCATAATTTTCCTCAACAATTTGTCAGCATTTTTATTTTGTTCACAAATCGTTGAGTTAATAATTGGTTTTGGCTTTTTTTGCTCCACCAATTCATCTGGTGATTCTTAGTGTAAACTTTAATTCGCTGATGATTCGCTGAGTCTTCTCTGTTGTCGATTTTCTCAGTGATTCCTTTGTAATCTTGTATCGCTAATAAATCGCTAGCTTTGTTATCTAGTTGATTGTTTTGTTTTTGTTTTTGTTTTTCTTCCATTTCTTCATTTTTCCAAATTAAATACTGAAATCACAAAAAATAAGAGAATACCAAGTGTAATATCATCATTTATATCTAAAATCAACTTAAATTATACTATAAAACATGTCTAATTATTGACTTGTTAGAGTGCGTGACGAATTGTGATCACCTTAGCGGCACGCGCCTATTTGAGTGCAACACTACATCCCCTGTAATGGGTACGAGAGCAATGGGGGTGTTCAAGGGACCATAGAGTAACGCTAACAGAGAATAAGGCGTGGTCACACAGGGTTAGCTTAGGTGAACCATACTTCTTCAAGATCTAAATTTTGGTGATGAAATTTCTCTAGTTGGGAAAATTTTAACTGCCCAAATTGCTAATAGTGGATTTGTCTGTAATTAAGGGTGATCGAATCGTGGTGTGACCTGAGAGCATGTACATAGTTCCAACACTCAACACAAAGAGTGAGTAATGAGTTATTTTTGGTATGATGGATGCCTAGTGCATGGTATGTGTTTAGACTTATTAAGTCACTTCTACTTATATATATATCGAGACATGGCCGAGAAGTGCCTTGGGATGCATGCTAACGTGGGACCAAGGTAGCGAGTGATGCGATAAGTCTTAATTGAGTTAAATGTGATTAGAATAATAAGTTTGATGTGGCCATAGTTGAATTTACATAAATGCAGCCTAAGTTAAGAAAAATTAAACAATAGCCATTGATATACTTCGTGATATATATGGATGCCATCACTAGATAAATTAAGTTAAATTGTGTGTTAGTATAAGTGAGTTATGGATAGATAATTTAGGGTTAGGTCACATCATAAGCTATTAGATTGATGTAAAGATGGGTGTACACATGAAGATCTAAGGTCTCAAATTCACCTCACTTATATATAAATGAGTAAATGAGTTGAACATGCAAATCACTTTCATCTTGATTAAAAGAAAGAGAGAAAGATCTGAAGAGGGATTTATGATTTGTGAAGAATTCACGTTAGTCGGAGGATATTTTTCAAGATGGAGGTGTATCACAAGCTAGGTAAGTTGAATCGTGTTATGGTTTCGTTAATTAAAATAAAAATTGTAGGTTTTGGTTCTATTCTGATTTTTCAGCAATTTATGTAGGCGAATGAATTTGTTTTCAAAATTTATTTCCATATTTGTATTCCTTGTGAGATCCCACTAATTTTACTACAAAGAAGTTTTGGATTCGAATCTATTTTTATAAAGTTATGAATTTTTAAATTTGTAAAACCAAATTTTAAATTCAACATGTCGTATTATGAATCAGCCTTTGTAATTTAGTCATAACTTTTTCATTTTAAATTGAAATAGATCCATTCTTATGATATTTGAAAGCCAAATCAAAGAGAAAAAACTTTTGGCTTCTTAAATATTTTGGAATTCGAATATTTTCATGTCTAAAAACCCTATTCAACTTTAGTGATGAATCTAAATTTCTAGGTTCACAGTTTTGTAAGTGTATTGTTGTCTTAAGTATAACTTCCAAATTTCTTATTGGATTGAGCTCAGATTTTAGTATAATGTTATAGGATATGTTTGTAGACTTTAGTAAAAAACATTATGAGTTTCGAAGCTATGGTTAAAGATAAATAAATTTTCAAAGTTCGCTGGTCGGATTAGGTTCCAAATTGAGTGTTTTTGGAAGATTTGTGATATCTCTTATGATTTAAATAAAAGTTTCACAAACCAAACCTTTTGAGAAAGTTAAGATAAAGATCAATAACTTTGTAATAGGGAAGTTTTTGAGATTAGGATTATTTCATGCCTAAAACTATGCTACAACACTGGACCGAAATTGAGAATTATTTAGTCTTTAGGGGCTGATTTGGAAATATTAATTTAAAACCTATTTAACCAATCCGAATACATAATAAACACACTTAATTGACTTCAAGGAACTGAGAGAACGCAGCTCGGGTATCGGGGAGCAAGGCGAGGTCGGGTTCAAGAGTCTAGGGAAGTCAGAACATGTATCGAGGAGCGTAAAACCCATTGGAATGTTTCGTGGAATTCATAGTTTGTTTTATCGATATCGAATTACATGTGTGGTTACTGGTGGCCAAAAATGGATTTTCACTCTAAGTTCGATTTGCATATATATATATATATATATATATATATATATTTGTTATGACTAACTCACTTGCACGGGTTACTTGTGTTAGTGCTCATGTTGACGATAATAGAACATATCTATGACCATTAGGAGGAGTTTAAAATGTTTCCTTAACTTGAAATACCATTTTGAAGGGGCTTATCCATTAACCATAGTTGAGGTTTGGTCACTGTAAGCCTGCGAGTAAGTTTATGTTCATGTCCTATTTTATCGACATAATGGTTGGTTCAGGTCGAGGTTCTCTTATATTATTCAGTTGTTTATTTACTACTACTTTATTTCTAAGCCTACTTATTTCGTATGTGTTTTTACATTACTCATTGCTATTTTTGCTTGTCGTATGTCGCCTACATCCATGGGAGTATGATTTACTACTGCTAGATGTCATATTCACAAGTCTCATAGTTTATCAATTTTATTTCATGAATATTGTGTGGACTTCTCTTGGGATTTTACTCACTAGATTCGACATTATATTTGTTGGATGACCGAGTGCAGTTCCTTCGATGAACAAGGGCAGCGGGGTTTTAGGTATTGCCTTTAAGAATTTTTTCTATGCCAGCTTGTGTTTGACTACAATATGTATATATTTATTTTTGTTAGGTTTTAGGGACTTGTAGGCCACTGATACATGTATATGAATTGTATTATTTCTCCTTTATTATATACATAGTATCATTTTGTCGGGTTTTTCACTACTTAGGGATTGTTAAATACTGCATAATTTATTCACTTAAAGACTTCGGCTATAAGATTGTAATATAACTTGATAAATTGATTAATTAGCTAATTAAATCACTAATACTTAAATAAAAACTAATTAAGTAAGCCATGGTTTAATTGAAAACATGTAAGAAACCAGTTAGATTGCGGGGCGTCATAAATAATAGACCATTGCATGGCAGGGCTAGGTGACGTGTGATGTGATGTTGCAGTGACCAGTGTTGCCTTGGAATTTTGGGCCACCACATCCATGGAAATGATGGCGAACGTCAGCGACCTACCCTTTTTGGTAGTTGTGACAACCTCAGCTCCCAACAAACTAGGCCTCACCTAACCTAAACATACGTAGACCCCCAGTCAAACTCTACAGAGTCAACGCATTCCTAGTCATCCTCTTTGACCATTTCATTTACTGTTTTGGTTCTTATTATAGTTGTTATTAAGTTTTACGAGTTTAAATAAATTACGCAGCGAAAATAAATAATTAAAGTGACAATAAATTAAAATCAGCGCAATGTTGGGACAACTTTATGTATAGAAACCCTGCAATGTAGATTTCATGTATCTCATGTGATAAAAATGAGGGAAGTAATATATATATATGTATGCAGGTATTTGCTCAACCCATTAACCAATTTTAAACAAAAACGATACATACATATCTAAAAACATATACCTATGAGTAGTAAAAGTAGAAACTGTCTCTAAAGGAGGCTCAGAGGAAGTCACCAAGTATATGTTCCTTGTCTTTGCTACTAGAGGGACCCGCAATTGTCACCAAAACGAAGATAATTCCAATAAGTAAAGTCATATGAGTCATAATAGTATTTGAAATGTCAAATAAATGGTTAATCGAATAATCATGCAAGATATACCACAAAATAATGAATAAGGTATGATTTCAATTTAGAAGATATATCAATGAATAATTGAGAGTCGAATACACAAAGCAAAGCCATATAAGCGCTCCAAGTCCATAAAGTGAGATAAAGCATCACAACTTGATTTTCAAGATAGTTGGTGGACTTAGCGTCATTTGACTAACAGTTTAGATCAGTTCTATGAACTGTAGTAGACTGTAGCCACTTCTACGAGCTTGATTTTTCTCAATCCTAAACTATAGGCTTATGTAAGTCCAACAGTCTGTGTAGTCACAATGGAGGAAAATATCACAAAACATTTCCACCGCTCCTGTAACTACTATTTTGCCCACTTAGACCATAAGCCACTCATTACATAGTCCAAATGTGTAACGACTTGTTACCTTAAGCTGGTGATCAGTGTTAATCTAAAATCCTAATTAACCTAAGTTAAGCTTGTGATTAAGTTCGACATACCTTGATTAGCGTTAGCATATGCGTGTGTTTGTGTGATGATTTGTGTTTGTTTGGAATGTTTATTGAATTTATAGTTTGTAATATAAAAAGAAGATTTATATACAAGCCTATAATCAAAAAATAAATAAACAAACAATAAATTGCCGGTACACATAATGCGCGAAGGGGTCGTGAAATGAATGTGCACACCCGAGAACACTCGTAGGCATGTCCGGTGAATTTATTGGCAAGAAAATACACGAAATATATTTTTATATTAAAACTATAAGTTTGGTTTGAGTTATATAGATCGTTGGATCACCTCGAGATGAGCATAAATGTTATAGTGTTAAAATTTGTGTCACTTTAAGGAGTGTTATTTTAACACATCAATCACTTGATCATCCTCGAGATAGTGCAATGCATATCTCGAGGAGAATCCATATATTAAAAACAAAAACTTCATTCTTATCCTTAGATTCATTTAATCAATCGAGAAGGTGATGATCAAAAGCAGTTGAGGTTTTGAGAGATTGAGGAATTGATCAGGAGGGGACCTTTCCTTGAATCGAAGTAATCAAAATAGTTGTAAGATCAGAGATCATAATCTTGGTAAGTTAGTGTTTGAGTCTCAAGTTCAATTTGATGATTGGTGATGATTTCTCTATGAATCGTTTTTGTAATTGATTGGAAAATGGTTTATACCTCACTTGAGGTCCTCCCTGATGTTTTAGGAGAATTTTGGAGGTTGTTTGGAGATTTGGTAATGAAAAAGTGGCTACCGCCCCGTTCACTATTGAGACAGAACAACATGGAGCGCACTCCATCTAGCAGAGGAGCACGCTCCCTTCATCAATAGGGACAAACCCAGTTGGTGGAGCGCACCCCACCAATTAAGGGAGCGTGCTCCTACCGAAGAATATAACAACTTTGTTGTAATTTACTTAGAATTTCCTAAAGTCTTAAGGAATGACTTAGGGGATCTAAACATAGGGTATTAGACTTATATTAATAAGAAATGGTTCATGATAGGTGTTGGAACACAGGGAAAGCGTAAGTAATCCGAAAACTTACGAAGTTTGGAATTGAAAACCTAAACCGAGGTAAGTATGCATTCGCTTATTTATCAATGATACCTTGATATGTTAGTATATGTAGTTCATATGGTTTATAAGAATGAATGGCGGACTATGTACACCGTGATGTTTTTAGTAAATAGAAAATATGTCTAATATGATCCACGAGAGTAACTCTAGGAACCGAGACCAAGTTATATAGAATGCGGGGTTGATTTTTTGACCTATATGTAACTCCTACTCAATTAGATAGGTTGTGTGGGTTACAAATTCACTAGAGGGTTTCGGATAAAACCATTGGACATTAATGGTGTCAATGGGTAACCGACCAAAGTTTTATAAATAAAATGAGAATCACAGTGTTATAGTTATTGATAAACGACATTAAAGGAACAATTCAATTGATTCGATTCATTAAGAGTATCGCCCTTCCCTATCTAATCGAGTTAAGGGATGCTATAAAAAGAATGCACAACAAATAATTTAACAAGAGTATCATAATCGGATATTAAAGGAACAATTCAATTGATTCGATTCATTAGGGATACAACTTAACAAGAGATAATTAACCAATAAATGCACAAATAACATCATATTAAGTCTCTAACTAGTTGACTTACCTGAGCGACACGCAAATTCTCACTATCGCGACTCCCACGTGTATCAAACCACTCACCTCATACTCGACACTAGTCCCCTAAGCTAAGCTCCAGATATCAAGTTAAATTAATTTAGGCGCATTAGAGTCTCTATTTTGAAAATAAAATATTTACTTTTATTTCCTTTCTATTTACTTTAATTTTTGAAAATATAAAATCTTCGACCACATTTTTTGCATCCCCGATCGGACTATTTTGGTCAAATCTCGATTTGGCCAATTTTCTCGAATTTGGTTTTATTCTTTTTTTTTCTGAAACTAATTGATTATTGTTTTATTGATTGAGAATATATATATATATATATATGTATATAATATAAATTATATAAATATATACACAGTATACTATATATTTACATACATTTGATTATACTAGTTTTCATAACGAGCTTCGCACGTGCGTGCACGTGCTACGCACATTACGTAAATTAAATTAAAATAAAAAATATTTATTAACATTTTTCTTACTAATTATATTTTTTTACTTTAAAAGGAGTTGAACCAAGGGCCTCCGTAAATTACCTTTTGAGAGGTGATACCTTATCTATCTCACTAGAGATAGTTTAGCAACCATATTTTTTTACTTGTAAGTATTTGTATAATCTTTAATTTAAAATACTAATTTCATAGTTTTATTAATATTAGTTTTATAATTTTCAATACGCATAACTTGATCTAGTTCGATCCTCATTTAGTAAATTTGATCAAATCGGATTAGCAAAATAAATAGACTTGATTGGATTGTGATTTTTCAATCCGCTATAATTGGATTTATTATGGATTGACCTAATTAGATTGGATCCAATCCGTATGCACCCGACTCATTACTCATTAAATAATTAAACCGATAAAGGTGGTTTTCACTTTAAACTAATGAAGATGATATATTATATAAACTAATTAAGTAATAAAAGGGCATTGTTTTGATTTGAATTACTTATGATTGGTTAACAAAGAGTTTGAATCAAGAGATATGAGTAGAAAATTAAAAAGACGGGATTGATTTGTATTAATACTAATATATATACATATAAAGATTAGCTAAATAAATATATACCCGCCGAAGTTGAATGTCTATCAATCAAATGCGAAAAAAGAAGAAGAACAAAACCCATTGTTCGAATCTAGATTTTTTTAAAGAGGAGAACTTGGATTGATGGAGAATAAGATAAATCCAATTGTTATCAAAATGAGAGGAGAAATAGAACGCAAATTGACTAAAGAGTAAAGACTTGGCTGATTGGCTAAACAAAAAAGACACAGCTAGAAGAAGGTATATTCGACCATTCATCATGGTCGAATAGGAAATCATGTGATTGACATATATGAGTTTTCGATCGTGAGAGAAGGATACCAAATAGGATATCGCTTGACTAAAAAGGGTAAATTAGGTATTTCATCACGGCCCACATTCACTCTTTTATTATAGTAGTAAATTTATGTCTATACATTTATTTTGTTTTAATTATTTAAATCAACACATATCTCAAGGCAGTTTCGAGATGCATGCAGTTTTATCGCGCATCCAAGGCGACATCTACACCTCAAATCTCCACACCAATCTCGAGACAAGCCTTGACACACATTCATGCACCTCAAGAATCTCGAGACAATTGCATAAGCTATTAATATTACATCACAACACGGATCTCAAGGCAGTCCCACTCTCTATATGGAATCTCGAGGTGCGTACACACATTAAGTCCACCCCATAAATATCAAGTAAATGCCACCTTCTCTAGTCAAAATAAAACACAACCGACGCTAACAAAACTAAACCAAATACCTTGCTGATGGAGAGAGAGAACGATGGAATGGAGTCTTAAGCAAAAAGATGGTCATCGAGAGAAGGCTGTCGGAGCCGTAATAGGGTCCGTGAATGTGAGTGATGGTGAGGTCGAGGAGAGAGCTTGAAAATCGAAGGAAATATGGGGAGTGCGTTACAAGCGGAGAGATTAGAGATAGATATATGAGTTAGTTGGGAGAGAGGGGATGGGTGTGAAGTGCTCGAGAGAGAGAGATGGAGTGAGTGATGTGAGGAGAGGGGTAGTAGGCGATGACATGTCGAGTGAATGGAGGGTGAGATGTGTGAGTTATCTTGAAATGAAAACTAGGTGTGTCCTTTTTCATTGATCCTCTTAGTTACCCTCATCCATATGCTAATCTAGGACCCTCATTCCATCATCATCAACAACCATTGATCCATATTTACTACTCTAGGAATTCTTCAAAATCAAATGTCTAGGTAGATCGATGTTTAAGAGATTTTAACAAGACTATAGCATAATTAAGTCATGCATCCTTTAATTGACTTAAACTAATTTAATTTGTTAACGTACGCACTTATATTAATTTAATTGGAAACAAAATTATAAACCCACAAATATGTAATTGAGTAATGAACTAATATCCCAATCGAACCTAATCATATTAGTTTCGAATTAATATTCAAACTTATACAATTTAAGAAACTCAAAACAATGTAACCCAAATATGCATACTAAATTACAGAGATTTCATCCATGCATCAATACATGAAAAATAATGATTATACCTAATGGTGTCATGGACCACAGAACACGAAATTAAATTCATTAAAATTATTCGAATTAACCTAACATGGTTACTAGCATGTACGAAACTGATTTCAATTAAATCACGAATATATGTATCATATACACAAAACATGATAATAAATCTCGCAGAAAACTTATGTATATCACATATACATCAACTATTAACATGTTTTCAATCATATATCATGTATATATCAGAAGCAAACATGCAATGAATTTAATGGAATTGAACTCGAAGGCTCTGATACCACTGTTGAGTTTTGGGGTTCATACGCAGCGGAAATTACAAAACAATTTTGACAAAAACCCCAATAGGATCTGAATCTAATTCCATAAAAAATGTTTAAACCATGAAAATTTAATCATACCTCAATCGCAATATACCTTTCTAAAGGTAGATCGATCTCTAAGGCACTGCCAACGACGAAACGCCCTCTACCAGCAGTCTACACATGAACGGCGATCGAGATTCGAAGTGCTAGCTTAGAGAGAATACCAAACATTTTTGTTTATCTTTAAAATGATTCAGAGCATACCAGAAAATCCTAATTCGTTTCTGAAACGAAAATAGAGTTTCAGCCCTTAATCTTTCATAAGTGTGTTCTAACTTAAAGCGTCTATTTATACAACCCTTGTATATAGACGGTTAAATAAATTACATATATACCCTACTTAAAGATGTATAAGTGTAATACACCACAAGGACGTTTCTTTCATGAATTTTATCATATAAAACTCATTTTTCTGAACCATCTTAAAATCTCGCAAAATCATTCTTAGTGTGCGACCCAATAGGCGCATACAATGTTAGCGGTGTACCAAAACACATTTAGGTATACAAGTCATAAGCGGTCTCTAGCAAGACATTATGACTACCCAAGTTGTACGAATATCAAATCGATACAACCCAATCAATAATGTATATAACATCCTTTTGTCACACGATATCCTTTTGACCAAACATAATGCATGGAATTGTCATCCAACATGTTCAATCGTACTAGTCTCGATCTCTAGGTAGACTAAAAACATCCAAGTGACATTGATCAATATCAATTCACTTAGACTATACCTTTTAACAGTCTAACACATCGAGGGATCCACTGAATATCTCTCTTTATATGAGAGGGACAAATTCTATCTCGAATACTTTATCACATTGCTAACACAGTAACCATTCACAACCTTTATAATCGTCCGGTTAAAGACAACGTTTGATTGTGTCAAATCACTGTGTTCTTAATGTTGAAGTCTCTGGTAATCTCAAGTCAGAGGACAGAAAAATATACATATCATGAGAAACAACCATGACTTAATCCATGTCATGTTCTCATAGCGGGTCGATCCAGTACTTTGTTCCCTAACAAGTACTTGTGATCTTGATTTGTATCCCTATACGTATAATCATCATATGATCATCAATCAAAACTCACAATAGTCTTAATTCATTTTAGTTCCCACTATAATGATCGAGTAAGGACATTTAGGAAATTTCTGTAAATACCCATGGATATTATTATAATGTAAACATGCAAATTAATTATAATAAACAGCAAATGAAATCCTCTATTTTATTAACTAAAAGTATTCATAAAGACAGTTAATGGATTGACCTAGGGCACATGCCCCAACAGTAACTATGGTTGTAAAAAATAAGGGTGCACATGTGTCCAATTAGGGTCAATCCGCAATCCATCCAACAATTACAAAAATTATAGTTCAATTTAGTCTAAATACGTCATCAATCCAACTCAACTCAATTTGAAAAATGCGGACTAGATCGGATCAAGTTCCATGGATTAACATTTTCCTATCCAAAGATCCATGAAATTAAATTTAATCAAATGAATGACAAAAATCATACATCTTGTGAATGAAAAATCTACAACATACATTCCATAAATCTAAATATAGCATATTTCCCACAAACTTGTCATCACAGTAACCTTTAATATGCAAGTTCCTACATAAATAAATATGTCGACCACAAATCTACACCATACATCCTCACAAAAGCACAAAAAAAGGTGCACTTTATAACATACAACCAACAAAAAATAAACCTGAACTATAATAAAAGAGTTAAGAACAAACATAGTCTTTGAGATACTAGGTTTATAGTTGATAGTTTGGGTTGATTCTTTTCGAGATACTATATACATATAATCAAATATATATATGTGTGTGTGTGTGTGTGTGTGTTAATGTGATAAACAGACTGGATCAGATTGAATTCGCGATTTTTTAATATAGGATCCATAATCCGATTCAGTCCAGCCAAATTAGTACTTTTCAATCTAGTACAGTCCAAAAAGATAAAAAAAAAAAATTGAATCCAATTTGTGATAATTGGTTCGAATTGGACCGAGTTTGCGGATTAGTGCAATGTATGTGCACCCTTAGTACAAAATGACTTTAAAGTTGGATGAAATATTAATACAAATTTTTTTCAATGGCAGACTCACTTGAAATTATTTCTTATTAGTATTAGGTAGTTAACTAAGTTTTCCCACCATAGCCCACCTCCATAAAGCTCGCCCCATTCAAAAAGGAAAAGAAAGGAAAGCCCAATTTTTATTTTTTCGCAGGTGGCGCGAAAAGGGGCTGACGAGGCTGTTAGTTATTAAATGACTTATTTTTGGTACAAATATGCCACGCAATTGTCAAAATTAACTTAAATTGAGATAAGTGCATGTATCTCTATCTATTAAGATATAAGGACTTTAATAACTATTGACGCGTGCCGAAGGCTTCAATAAAGTAAAATTCCTAAACAAACTATTTTGTAGGATAGTGGCAAAGATCAATCCCACAGAGATTGATGGTCTTTCTAAGTTTAAAAATAATGAAAAGGAAAAATCGGAGGTTTTAAAATAAATTAATTTAACTAACTAATCTAATTAAACTAAATAAATAAAAAAAAAATTTAATTAATCACCAAGGTAACACCTAGGTCTACAGTTCCACAAATCAGGATCAAGATTCAATGGAACATCATGGCCTTCAATCCTTCTCAAAAAGTTATTAATTTAAGTTCTCTTAAATTAGCTATAGGAAATCGACATCCGCCAGAGATTTCTCATTCCCCTAATCTCGATAGCCAGGACGTCTGCCACTAATTACTTCCCTAATTAATGTATAACCCTAGATATCCACTAATTAGGTTTAACACACTAACCGTAGTAATAAGGATATGTGGGAACACTAATCCCAAAATAACAGGAGCACATCTGCTTCTGATTTAACCTAGATTTAATTATTGCACACTCAAGAATCGAAAGGGTTTTACGGTAAACGAGTGTGTGTTTGCCACTTTATTGGTCCAAAAGTATAGTTACATAGATACTACTAGTCCAAATAACTATAGATTGTCAACCTAAAAACATGCACTAGCCACATATACACCATAGATCTAAACCACATTCTTCAAAATCAACAATAATGAAATAGGAGAATTTAAAGTAAATTAAATAATAAAAATGATAGGTCTCACAAGTTATGTCATGAATCAAGAATCCCGACTTGTTTCCCCTCCGAACCTAGGTAAGGTTTAATTAGCCGACATGATGTCGAGAGCCTCTGGCATCCCAAAATAATAAAAGTCGATAATAAAATATGAAAGTCGGAGTTCCTAATATAATAAATGACTAAAAATGGTATCATGAGGTGAGATAAACTAATTTTGTGGGTTAGTCTCGTAACTCGTGCGTCGAAGAAACATCCGGTGGTTGTTGGGCGTTCATTGCATGGCCTGGGACACGTGGCAACAACCGATTAGTGAAGAAAATGGACACTTGGCAGTTGTACGGCATGTTGGGTTTTGGGGTTCATACGCAGCGGAGATTACAAAATAATTTTGACAAAAACCCCTAACAGGATCCGAATCTAATTCCATTAAAATGTTTAAACCAAGAAAACTTAATCATACCTCGGTCGCAAAATACCTTTCTAAAGGTTGATCGATCTATAAGGCGTTGCCAACGACGAACGCCCTCTACCAGTAGTCAACACACGAACGGCGACCGAGATTCAAAGTGCTAGCTTCAAGAGAATACCAAACTTTTTTGTTTCTCTCCAAAACGATCCAGAGCGTACCAGAAAACCCTAATTTGTTTCTAAATGAAAATAGAGTTTCGACCCTAAAATTTTTCATCCGTGTGTTCTAACTTAAAGCGTCTATTTATACAACCCTTGTATATAGACGGTTAAGTAAATTACACATATACCCCTACTTAAAGAAGTAAAAGTGCAATACACGACAAGGATGTTTCAGTCATGAACTTTATCATATAAATTCGTTTTTCTGAACCATCTTAAAATCTCTCAAAACCATTCTTAGTGTGCGACCCAAAGGCTCATACAACGTTGGCATTATACCAAAACACATTTTGGTATATACGTCATAAGCGGCCTCTAGCAAGACATTAAGACTACCCAAGTTGTACGAATATCAAATCGATACAACCTAATCAATAGTGTATACGACATCCTTTTGTCACACGATATCTTTTTGATCAAACATAAGGCATGGAATTGTCATCCAACATGTTCAATCGTACTAGTCTCGATCTCTAAGTAGACTGAAAACATCCAAGTGACATTGATCAATATTAATTCACTTAGACTAGGCCTTTTAACAGTCTAACACATCGAGGGATCCACAGGATATCTCTCTTTATATGAGAGGACAAATTCTATCTCGATTACACAACTTCATTACATTGCTCACACAATAACCAATCACAACCTTTATAATCGTCCGGTTAAAGAGAACGTTTGATCGTGTCATATCACTGTGTTCCTAATGTTGAAGTCTCTGGTAATCTCAAGTCAGAGGACTGAGAAATATACCTATCATGAGAAACAACTAAAACTTAGTCCATGTGATGTTCTTAAAGCTGGTCATTCTAGTACTTTGTTCCCTGACAAGTACTCGTAATCTTGATTCGTATTCCTATACGTATAATCATCATATGATCATCAATCAAGACTCACACTAGTCTCAATTCATTATAGTTCACAGTATAATGATCGACTAGGGACATTTAGGATATTTCTGCAAATACATATGGATCTTATTATAATGTAAACATGTAAATTAATTATAATAAACAACAAATGAAATCCTCTATTTTATAAACTAAAAGTATTCATAAAGACAGTTAATGGATTGACCTAGGGCACATGCCCCAACACGACACTGGTGAGAATCGCAAGAGTTTGTGCAAATTAGTGGGAGGCGGTGCAAGCACAGATCCCGAAGTGATCGAAGAGCTACTGAACGAGGAGATAATTGGTTGGGACGTTGTGTAATTGGTGATGGTGACGTGGTAACGTCTGATTGGTGGAGAGCCGATGGAATGACGTGGGAGAGCGTGGAGGACCAATAGGTGAGCGACGCGTGGTAGTTTAAAGGTTGAAATCGCACAAAGTTTTGAGACGTGTTGTGTGATGGTTCAACACTTGTCCCAGGCTGGCCAATGGCACGCAGCCATGTCAGCATGCATTTCTTGGTCTGTCATTTCCTATTTTACCCACTACGCACACGTAACTTGTGGCAAGTCTTTTGACATCTGATCACTGCATGTAAATACAAGATTTTGAGTATTTTTTTGCCTCGGATTCAATCGCGCATTCTATTTCACCTGAAATTGACCAATAAAATATAATTAAATATATATTTTAGAGACTTTTCATATTACATTAAAATAAACTACTAAGACTCTATAAATACCAACTTATCAACTATGAAGCTAATGTATGTTTAAAACCTGTTACTTTAATTTTTTTGTCCACTACCCAATATACTTCTATTTAAATGTATCTAATCGGCCATAGGTTCAACTATAATATTTCCCTATAGCCAAAAAACTTTATGAACTTTCCCTTGTTTGAATGACGGTGTATTTATTTATTCTTATTATCTTATTTTGTTTTCTCTGTAATATATATGTAAAACACTAGAATTCACATCGAGCACATAAGTCGTCGTGCAGCCTTGACCCGCGTGTTATGTACCAAAATTTATGTATGCCCCCATTTCGAGGCGTGCACAGACAACTCATGTGCCTTATGTGATCGTGAATTGGGCCTTGTCATTTAGTATATATACATATATATAATGTTTAATATAAGGGGGGGGAATGTAAGTGGAGTCGTTTTGTTATAGCCTAGGGAAAATAAAAATCTTAGGTCCGCTCTTGCATTATTTTATATTAAAAAACCAATAAAACAAGGGAGCAACTATTAGCCACCCACAACCTTATATCACCCCCATTTAATTTAATACATTTTTAAATTTAAAAAGTCTTTAGGCAAAATCACATAAATTGTAACGGCCCGGACCTTTGAGAGGAAACCCCGGTACCGTGACAGCTCAGTGGTACACAACTCCATGAGCCTAAGTACTTGTGTCTCTAGGGGCTCGGGTTCGAGTTGTGGGAGGGGAGAATGCCCAGGGTTACTGTGGAGGGATTTAATCCATAACCTCTAAGAGGGCCACAGCTGGGTAGTTTCGACGGTACCGGGGTTTCCTCTCAGAGGTCCGGGTCGTTACAAAAACAGGCACCTTTATGTTGGGGCACACGGGACGGTAACACCCGAACCCCCAGAGTGTACAGTCCTCTTAGAGGATTCGCACTTATAGCGCTCTACACACCTCCCTCACCTCCCACGGTTCGAACCCACGCCCTCGAGGGATAAAGGCGTAGGCTCATGGAGCCGTGTACCAATTGAGCTAGAGGACTGTACACTCTGGGGGTTCGGGTGTTACCGTCCCGTGTGCCCCAACAAAAAGGTGCCTCTTTTTGTAACGGCCCGCCTGCCCGAAGGCCCGCAACCGTCAAAGCTATCCAGCCCTCTTAGAGGTTCTCGCACGAAGCGCTCTGGATATTCCCCCCTCCCACAACTCGAACCCAAGCCCCTAGGGACACACGTACTCAAGCTCATCGAGTTGTGTACCACTGAGCCAAGACAGCTCAGCAGCGACGGTGACCTCGGCAACGGCGCGGTGACGACGACGGCGTCGGCGCAGCAGCGACGTCGGCTCGGTAGCGGCAACGGCGCGGTAAACGACGCGATGGGTTGTCGGACCGATCGGAGGCACGAATCGACGAATGTCGACGACGCGATTGAGGTGAGGTGTATTTCACCTAATTTTATTATGATTTGCATGATTTAGTAGCTAAAATGGTACGAATGGACACCAGGGACTTAGGATGCTACAGTCAGGTGGCGGGTGCGCATATCGAGATACGTGCGAGTGCGTTTTGAGGTATGTAAGATTCCTTCTGAAAGTCATCGAGGGTTTACTTTTCTATCATTGATTGCCTATTCGTGCTTGTTGGATGCTATTTCCCCCCTATTCCTTGTTATTGATTTCTGTGACGCATTTGGGTTGGGGGTCGAGGCTTTTGATATTCGTGTTGTACTTATTGCACACTAGGCTGTACGCGGGTAACCAGGTGAAAGGAAGTGGGTGTTTTAACTGAAAGGATCCTACGCGCCCCAGGTAGGCACTCAGTGGGCTCGAGGGCGGGCTGGGTGTAGGCTTGGGCCGTACCAGGTGAAAGGAAGTGGGGCACTCACTGAAAGGATCCTGGGGGTTTGTCGTACAGTTTAGTGTGACCGGGAGGAGTACACGGTTTGTTTCTCATGTTATTTATTCATGTGATGATCTTAACACAGTTGCCTGTTTAGTTCGCATGATTAATTGACATGTTTATTGATATTGGCTATATTTCTCATAAATGCTCGGTGTACTTTGTTGGAATCTTACTAACTGTACTCCCCATCTTCCTTTTTTGTGATGGGCGAGTGCAGACCCTGCTAGTAGGGGCAAGGACATTTTTGGGCGACTTTATCGGAATGCTTGCGGTCGAGGACCTACCAGTACGTGCTATATGGATATTTTGCTTGCTTTTGGGAAATGTGAGACTGAATAGATATTGTACTCGTATATAGTATTGTTTAATATTGTCGCATATATATACAGAGTACTTTCCCCGGGTTTTCCACAATAGGAGTTGCTCTTATATAAAATAATGTTTTATTCAATGACAAATTTAATTGATTACTTCTTTAAAATTTAAGACTTCCGCAGTTGTTTATACTGTTTAATGAACACGCATATCGAGGAGTCGTGTTAACACGCGTATCGAGGAGTCGTGTTGTGGAAAATGGCGTCAGTGGCGCGTGGGACCCAGTGGGTCAAGGATCGGACGGGATTGCTGGGCCAGCGCCTCCCCACGTGGCGGCCTCGGGATTTGGGGCCGACATAAATAACCCTACTCTAAATTATGAACTTCTTTCATTTATTTTTCCCCCTTTACTTTCCACTATCTATAACCCTCGTCAACTTTATTTTCACTCTCTACACTTATCTCCAAATAAGACCTTAAACTCATCCCCAACTCCTAGCTATCTCACTTTCTTCTCTTTTACTTAATTTTTGTTTTTTATATATTACCCAAATTAAACCATAGACTCATCTCATTTTCTCATTTACTTTCTAATCTCTACACCTCTTCTCATCTCTTTGTTTATATACTCAACAATTCACTATCAAATACAACATCTTAATTATAGTATTTGACTAAGATTTGATTCATATTCTCGAATGGTTAGAATCTTTTATTTGTGTTGAATCTTAGCTTTTTAAGATCAAATAATCAATCTTGGAATGCCTATGGAGCAAATTGAGTCAAGGGAGAGAAAACGATGATATGCAACAAGGGGTTAGAGGTTGACGATTACAAAATGAAAAGAGAGCTTTTTCTGGGGAAAGAGGAGGAAAATACAAACTAGGGGTATAATAGTGAGTTTACTAACAATTAAGGGGGTACTTAAAGCATGAACTAATTTATTGGGGGCTCTCCTAAGTTGTGCTCTCTTTTGAGAGATTGTCGTGATCTCTTTTGAGGGATAGTTGTTCTCTTTTTTGAGAGATTATTGTGGTTTTTGCTAATGTACTCCTCGATTTCTTGTTGCTGAGAAGCTTTCGTAGCCGACTTCTAGTGTCGCAGAGGCATTTGACAGGTTTTTCTTGTTAAAATTTTTCTTTAGCTTAAGTTTAGAGGAAGTTGTTGTTGTATTTAGTTGATGTATTTTGTATTTTGCTTGAAGGGGTGAGTCTTACCATGTCCTCGGGGTAGTTATTGTACAAAGGGGGTTCATTAATTTATTTAACTATTTCTGTTAATATGGGTAGATATTTCTAAGGTGGTTGGGATATTTATTACAAGTTTTTCTCTGATAGCCAAAACTCAATCTATCCTTTTCTGGTCGATTGGGTAGAATTTATTCTAGGGTGGATGAAATTTTTGCCATTATTTTATGTGATGTTTAATATGATGTTATGCTTGTAATTGGTTTGTGAGCTTGTGCAAACTTCCTTTCTAGTTGAGAACTTAAGTTCCAAATAGCTCTATAAGAAGACATTTCTGGACTTATGCATAAATGTTCTCTGAGCAAGGAGGAGGAGGATGAAGTTATCATATATGAGGAACAAACAGATGACATGATGGAGCAGGGGAGCTCCAGTTTGGTAAGTGGATTGGTACAGTTCAGAACTTCAACAAATGAGGTTTAAAATATTCTCTACTTAGAGCACGGAACATCCCTGAGATAGACGCAACGTTCATGGAAATCTCAGCAAACATTTTCAGGTGGTGTTCTCGTTACGAAGTGTCCTAAAACTCTCCCTGGACAGTGGACACTAGTTGTATGAGGAATACATCTTTCTCACCACTATTTGGAAGAGCGATCTTCATTTGCCATCATTTAACATTAATAAGTATAATATTTGGATCCAGTTTCGTGGCTTTATGATATATTGCAAAGGAGAGACGTCTATTCGAGATATCGTTATTCATGCTAAGGGATTCGTTAAGATTGATGCGTGAGTATGAGTGGAGGGAGTATTTCTCAATCGTTACACCAGAGTCTGTATGGAAATCAATGTTGATAAGCCTTTAGTAAGGGGACAATTTGCTAGGTGAAAAGAGAGGAGATACTGGGTGGATGTTGTTTATGAAAGGTTCAAATTTGTTTGTGAATACTACGGCAAAGTAAAACACAAATCAAAGATGTGCGATCAATTTGTTGATGGGCAGTCGAGGAAGAGTAGCATTACAATGGATATGAACCCGAATAAAACCCCTGACCCCAATGGCATTATGCACAAGCTATTGCAAGTAAGATGGGGACTGTTCAAGAAGGACATTATCCATATGTTCAGAAGCTTCTACTCTTCTAGTCATTTTGAGCGGGGCCTCAACAAAGCTCACATAGTTCTCATCTCGAAAATCCACTCCCCACATTTTGTAATAGATTTTAGACTAATTAGTTTATGTAACTCCTCTTACAAGCTTATTGCTAAAGTGCTTTCTAACGGGATAAAAAATATTTTGAGTTATTTAATCTTTCCCTATCATAATGCTTTTATTGTAGAACGATAAATTATAGACAACATTATCTTAGCACACGAGCTTATACACTCAATAGCGAATGGCAACAGGAATTCTCAATGGTTGGTGTTGAAGTTAGACATCATCAAGGCTTATGACAAGTTAGAGTGGCCCATGGTTATTGAAGTTATGAGAAGATTGGGTTTTTCTAAAAAATGGCTTGGGTGGATTCATTGGTGTATTTCATCAGTTTCTTTCAAAGTTATAGTGAATGAAGAATTGACGAAGACCATTGTACCTTCTAGTGCCTCCTTTTTGTTTCTTATATGTACTGAGTCTATGTCCTTCCTACTCACCAAAAGGGAAAGGGATGGTCTTTTTCAGGGATTCAAGTTAAATAGAATGGCACAATCAAATTTTCACTTGATGTTTGCTGATGAAACCCTTCTATTTTGTAAGGCAGACCCACAAAATGTGTTTGCAATTAAAGACATACTTAAGGACTATACAAAAATATCAGGACAGAGCGTTAATGTTCACAAAATTCTTCTTCACTTTGGCAGGAAAGTTTCCTCTTTGTTAAGAAGACATCTTCAGGAACTACCTAATATGAAGGATTCAAATGGGTTGGGTAGATATTTAGGCATTCAGTTCAAGGAAGGGCAATCTAAAAAGCAAATGTATAATGCTATGGTGGATAAGTTGAATAGAATGTTATTTACATGGAAAGAGAGAAGCTTATCCCCAGCTGGTAAGGAGATACTTCTCAAGGCTGTGGCACAATCGATCCCCAATCACTATATGTTGGCTTTCCTTCTTCATAAGGGCACAATCAGAGCTTTAACATAGGCAATGGCAAGGTTTTAGTGGGCATTGTCAAATAAGGATATAGGAGTCCATTGGTGTAGCTGGGAAAGGATGTCAAAACCTAGAGGAGTTGGAGGGCTTGGTTTTCAAGATATCGAAATGTTCAATATTAGCTTTTTAGCTAAACAAGCCTTGAGGATTTATTGGGGTGAAACTGGGCTGCTACGTGACTTTCTCAAAACTAAATACTTCACATATGGAAATTTGTAGGGGCTGAAAAGGGTATAAGGCCTTCTTGGGCTTGGAAGGGCATCTTGGAAGGTAAAAAACTTTTGAGTAAAGGTCTAAAGTGGAGGATTGGAAATAGGGAGAAAGTGAGAATATGGAAGGATTGTTGGGTCTCATGAAAGATTATCACCAAGTTATGGGCTCGTCGAAGAGATGGATTATATTGGGTCAAGGATTTATTCAACACAAATTCAGGGGGGATGGGATCATGACTTCATTAGGGGCACTTTTGTGGAAGGTAGGCATCATACATTCTAGTTACCCCTATCAGTAGAAATGGCTGCGAGGACAGGGAGGTGTGGCATAATGAAAAATCAGGTAATCTATCCATCATATCAGCTTATAATCTTGTTATCCAACTTGATAAGGAAGGGTTCAGGAATGGGGTTGCAGAAGGTGAAGCCAACTATGGGGAATACCAAACCTTTTTATTGGAATAAGCTCTAGAAAATTAAAGCACCAAGAAATGTACTATTCTTCATGTGGAGATCCATCATAGATGTTCTTCCCACCAAGCAATTGTTGTGGAGGCGAAAGATGGCTCAATATCCTTTATGCTGTGTTTGTGGTAAGTTAGAGGAACCCCCTTCCCACATTCTTTTTAGTGTGAATTTGCAAAATCTTTTTTATTCGGGGCTCTTCAGGATTTCGATGTAATGAAGAGGATGGTTTTTATGTTTAGGACTTCTTGAACAACTTCATTTCACAATGCTCGAAGAAGGAGGAGGGCTGGAGAATTTCGTAGTGGTATGCTTTTGGAGTTCGGCATATTTTGAAAAACAAAAACACATTGATTTTTAGAGGCAAGTACAACGACCCTCAGGCAATTCTATCAAGCAAGGTAGCACAAGTGTTTGATTTCCAAAAGGTTACAATGAAGGAACTCCCAAATTTTGAAGGCTGGACTACAAGCACGGTTATCCCATCTAGTTTTGCTCTTTTTATTGAAGCGGCAAGGAATCTACCTCTGGAGAAACAGGAATTGGATGGGTCCTCATTGGACATGATGAGAGAGTTGTTAAAGCCAGATCGGTGTTAATCAGATAATCGTCTTCAATAGAAGTTGTGGAGTGTCAAGCCATGCTATACTCACTTCACAACTGTGCTGATTTTGGAGCTACCAGACGCTTCAAATGGGTTATCAAACATTGTTGAATCTAAAAATCTTGAAGAGGAGACCATAGAGAATCCAATTTCTTCCAAGTCAACGACCTTTGATCTCGCTCCTTGCTTTCTTGGAGAGTTTTTGCATAGAGAAGATATTGTCAGATGTACAAAGATCAAAATTGATTGAGGGTTTCATCAACATGAGTATGTAGTTCGTTTGTTTGTTGAAAACCCTAATTTGAATAAATGTGAAACGATTTGGTAGAGGCTTGTCATTGTCGGTTTTGGATTATAGCAAGAACAACTCCTGTGGTATGCCCTAATTCCTAATTTGTTGATTTTGTGTTTGTGTTTGCATTGGTTTAGGGATTTGATGAAATGCACATCATGTATTTTGGACCAGGAGGGCGGGGCATGCTTATGTTTAACTATGTTATCATATGGTGGTTTATGTTGTGGCTAATACGGATTACGTAGGCGTCGCCCTATTGTGGTGTCTTGTGCTCTTGTTGGGGCGTCTTGTGTCCTATTTCTGGTCATGAATGTTTAGCTTTTATCTGATTTGTCTTTTCACTATTGCGGAGATTTTGATGACATTGAAAATGTTGATGATACTAGACTTGATATTAAAGATTTTAAAACATAAACATGTATGTTATGGCTTTCTGTTTTATCGAAGGACTATTGCATATGTCAAAAAGGGGAAGGAAAATTTTCAAATAATTAAGTGTAATTGTTAGGCATAACTCTAACGTGCGTGGCACTAGTGTTTTATGATTTTTTATGGTCCAGGGGGAACCTTTGGATTTATTTGTTGCTGGAAGGAATCATATTTGGATGAAGTAGTTGTTAATGGAAATTCAGTCTCTGTGCGTTATGCACCGGTTATTGATTACTTCATAATTCTAGAGCTCGACAATCATATTTGTTACTTTTGTTGAATATTTTCATTTATTAAACAAATGAATGAGTTTATGCAAGTAGTTTCCTACGACAAGCTACTATTGAGTTTTTCATAATGTGAAATGTAGGCTTAGAGACCACTTAAGAACGTTGTAATCAAAAGTCAGAGCTGTAAAAACATAATATCTATATCCAATAGAGTCTCTTGTGACCACAAATAGCAGCTCTATATATATAAATGTTACGGGCACAGATACGAGGTGCTTGTCTAGGTGTAAATATAAAAATAGCGAGAAAAATAAATTGAAGTAAACAAAAGACACACGAGAATTGTTTACATAGTTCAAACCTCCCGTCCTACATCTGTGGGGCCACGCCAGGTGTTAATGCAGTAAGAAAGATGATTACGGATTTACATATAACTCATAACTAGTGATCCTTCACTAAGTTCTATTACACTAATCGCTCCTCCTTACATTTTACACTTACACGAAATCCCAAGTCCCCTTGGTGTCCAAGATCCCCTCGGTGTTTAGACAAGTCCCCTTAGCCTAGTGTGTAA
Source organism: Stephania yunnanensis (assembly GCA_039657365.1). NCBI lineage: Eukaryota > Viridiplantae > Streptophyta > Magnoliopsida > Ranunculales > Menispermaceae > Stephania > Stephania yunnanensis. The sequence continues at coordinate 42,274,031 of CM077586.1, read as the reverse complement.
AAAAAATTAAAGAGAATGTATTCTATATTTCACTGTGAATGTAAAGAATACTTAGTGTGTCAAGTGGTGCTTTGCATTTGTGATGACACCCATATTTACAAAGAAGGCCTAAGATACATTTGTTTTGGTCTTCATTGCCTTCAACGAACTTAGCCCTCATTTTTCTTTCCTTTTAATTGTTTAGGAAAGAATTGATTGTTTAAATCTCCAATTTCCTTATTCCTCATCTCATTTAAAATAAGCAATCTAAGCATGGACACCCTTTCCTTATCTTGTAAATGCTTGATAATCTTTAGTAGATACACGAGATATTGCGAAAGTATTTTTTCGTGTGAGTTGTGCATATATTATTTGGACCTATGTGGCGATGTCCTGGGCAATGCTATACAAGGAAATAACTAAATGGACCATTAGTGATACAATTGTTCCATTGAGAAATAGATGCTTAAGGTATGACACACAATAACAACTTCAAGGGAATTTATGTCTTAACAATCTCCCCCTTTGTTATTTGTGTGTCACAACTTAGTAAATGGATTAGATATGCAACAAATGAATGTGCAAATGTAATGTTAATAAAAATAGTCATGCTATGAACAAAATGATAAGCATGAGTTTAAAGATAAAAAAAATCCTGAAATTTGAGATATAATGACTATTATAGTTCAAACAGAAAATTCTATTAATGAATTAAAACAAAAGGTAAAAATAAAAACTGATTGAGGCATGTTGAATGCGTCCAAATATATAATCCCGATGAAATTCCCAATGACTATAAGAACTGTAGTAGTGGCAAGCACGGGGTCGATCCACGAAGACCAAGTTTTCAACCTAGGCTAAGGAATTGAAAAATAAATCGGGGTATTCGCAAGAATATTCTCTAAAATCAACTAAAAGCAAGAATAAAATTAGCAAGTAAATAAATCAATTAGGGGAAAACAATCTAAACCATCAGTATTACAAACCTCCACAATTTGACATAACTTTACATACGGTCATCAATCTAATCAAAGCATGCAATTCATAATAATTTAATGTAGCAATAGACCCAATAATGTACGTGGATCTTCGCACTTCCCTATCTCGGTGGTTAAGGTACGCAATGATCACTTCCCTAGTCAAACACATAACCCTAATCAAGGAAATCAGGTTTAATTCGGCTTAAATGGGCTAACTAGTGGTAAGATGATGGGTAGGTCTAAGGTTAAGGGTTTAAGTCCAAAAGTGGCCTAAATCATTTCTCCCTAAAAGTGTTTCAGTCATAGGAATTCAGCCTCGAGTGGGTTACATCCTAGTTCTAGTACCCTAGAAATCTGACTCGCACAATTCTGATCGTCTGGTCCCTTTGGTATCTAGCACAAGGATCAACCAACATAGTAAGTCTCTAATCATGAAATCATAAGAATGTTGAGCTACAGGCTCGAGTAAATGTTTCTCCAAATTTCTCATGAGTTTCAAGTAAACATGGCAACTATAGCGTACTCATCTACAACCAAAGTCATAAAACAAAGTCTCGGGCGACTCTAAATAATATAAAAATGAAAACTACATTGAAAACATGCATGAAAGTGTATCAACTCCTAGTGAATGAGAAGACGAGATATGGAAGGAAACGAAATGGAAGAAATGAATGAATAAAGGATAGCAAACACCACCAATATCGTCCGACAACCGCATATAATTGAAAAAATCTAAACGATCTCACCTGCGGTCTTGCGCACAGAAATCCATCCAACTCAATCCATAAATCCTAAAGTACCCCAAAACGTATTCTAAACCTCGTCCTCAAGGTTCAAAACAACTCAAGAGACGTACTTGGAAACACACAAGATGGTGAAAGAACATGATAGATATAAAAGCAAGGAAATGATACAATATCATGAAGAGAACTGACACTAACCCTAAATCTACAGACAAAATAAAGACGAGTAACCTTATCAAATCTCAACGTGACTAACCGTAGGTATAGAACATGTGATGAGCCACATGAGTGATACTAGGCTCTCAAAATTCGGTATGGTATGCAGAGGTCGCAACACCTGTAAAAAGTCATAAGGAGATAATAATAAGAATACCACAAAAATACTAAAATAAAAATAAAAAAAAAAGAAAAGGGATAGAAGTTTGGGGTGCCTCCCAAAAGTGCCTTTTTTTAACGTTGTTGGCTCGACTCAGTGTGACTCACTCTCAGTCAAAGTATTCTACAACTACTAGAGTCTCACTCTCGATCTCATGCTGTGGGAAGTTCTCATAAAATGGCTTTTGTCGGTGCCCATTCACTTTGAAAATTTTCCCTATATCTGTGCTCTTGATCTCAACTGCAGCATGTCCAAAAACGTCAGTAACAATAACAAATTTGAGCCATCATGACCTCAACTTCCCTTGGTGGGGAGTTAATCTGGAATTATAAAGCAGGACCTTTTGATCTATTACGAAAAGTTTACGAGATAAGTTGCGATAGTGGAACGCCTTGGTTTATCCTTATAGATTCGAGCGGACTCGTAGGCATCATTCCGAATCTCCTCCAGTTCTTGGAGTTCCAACTTTCTCTCTCCTTGCCGGCTACGTCAAGTTCCATGTTGAGCTATTTAATAGCCCATAATGATTTTTGCTCTAACTCAACCAGCAATTGGCATGAATTGCCAAAGACTAAACAATACGGTGACTTTTCGATTGGCGTTTTATATAACGTTCGATAAGTCCATAGCATGTTGTCAAGGCAAGTGCTCCGGTCCTTCTGTGATGGGTTTACGGTCTTCTCCAGAATGAATTAGTCTCCCTATTTGACACCTCTGCTTGGCCACTTGTATGAGGATGGTAAGCCGTAGACGTACGGTGTGTAACATTGTACTTGCGCATGAGATTTTCAACCATGCAGGTGCATAAATGGGTACCTCGATCACTAATCAAAGCACGTGAAACTCCAAAAGTAAAAAAAAATTCATGATTTCAGGAAATTGCATACCACTGATGAATCATTGGTGCGAGTGGTTTTTTTCCACCCATTTAGACGAGTAATCCATTGCCGATAAGATATAGAGAAAATCATGTGATGGTGGGAATGGCCCCATGAAGTCAATCCCCCAAACATCAAAAATTTTGCAAAATTGGATCGAAGTTAGTTGCATTTGATCCCTGTGACTCAAGGTATCGGTCGACCGAGACCTGGTACAAGTCTTTGCGTATAGGTATAAATCGTGAAAAATGGTGGGCCAGTAGAACCCACTCTCTGAGACCTTCATAGATGTCCTACGTGGACCGAGATGGCTGCCGCAGGCGTAGGAGTGACGAAATGACAGTATAGATCGTGTCTCAGTCTGGGAGACATATCGATGAATAACCTAATCTGAGCAAAACTTCGACAAGTCATCCCAAACATAGTATTTAGAATCATTTCAGATTTTATCCTTTTGGGCTCGCATAAGGTGAGGTGAGTACTCTCGTGTAATGAGGTAGTTTACCAGATCCGCAAACTAAGGGAGTTCCTCAGAAATTGCTAAGAGATGTTCATCAGGAAAATCATTTCGAAGTGAGACAGGTGCTTCACCATTCTTGATATGGCTGAGATGGTCAGCAACAAGGTTTTTTGCACCACTTTTATCTTTAATTGCGATATCGAACTCTTTAACAAGAGTATCCATCGAATGAGACGAGGTTAAGCTTTCTTTTTTGCTATAAGGTACTTTAAGGTGGTATGGTCAGAGTAGACGACCACCTTAGTTCTCAAGAGATAAGGCTAAGATTTCTCCAAAGCGAAGACGACAATTAGAATCTCTTTCTTGGTAGTGGTCTAATTAAGTTGGGTAGGATCAAGAGTTCGGGAGGCATAGTATATAACATGAGAAGCATGCCTGACTCGTTGCCTAAACACAACACCCACAGCGTGGTTGTTGGCATCGCACTTGATCTCAAAAGGTAGCTCCCAATCGGGAGCTCGTATCACATGAGTAAAGATGAAAAAATCTTTGAGTGCATCGAATGCACTCCTACATGCCTTGTCTAGATCAAAAGACACGTCCTTCTGAAGAATGCGACATAGCGGTTCTGCAATTTTGGAGAAATCCTTAATAAATCACTGATAGAAATCGACATGGCCAAGGAATGATCTAATTTCTCGCACAATCGTGGAGTAAGGCAATTTTTGAATTACTTCAATCTTTGTTGGGTCTACCTCCACACCTATAGTAGACACAATGTGACCCAAGATAAGACCTTGATCTACCATGAAGTGACATTTCTCGTAATTGAGGATCAAGTTCTTTTGGATACATCGGTGAAGAACCTTAGTCAGGTGACATTTCTCGTAATTGAGGATCAAGTTCTTTTGGATACATCGGTGAAGAACCTTAGTCAGGTGACTAAGGAAAAGATCGAATGAATCGTCGTAAATGGCGAAATCACCCATGAATACTTCGATGAAGTACTCAACAAAGTCAGAGAAAATGCTCATAATACACCTCTGAAAAGTAGCAGGTGCATTGCGTAGCCTAAAGGGCATGCACCGGTAAGCAAAAGTACCGAAATGACAGGTGAATGTGGTCTTCTTTTGATCCCCAAGTGCTACAAGTATCTGGTGAAAACCAAAATATCCATCTAAGCAGCAGTAATGAGACCTGCCTGTTAAACGCTCTAACATCTGATTGATGAAAGGTAATGGAAAATGGCATTTCCTAGTGGAAGCATCGAGCTTCATGTAATCGATGCAAACTCTCCATCCGTTTTGGACGCGAGTTGGGACTAACTCACCTCGCAAGTTCGTGACCACCGTGATCCTTATTTTCTTGGGAACCACCTGAATGGGACCGGCCCACTTGTTGTCGGTGATCGAAAAGATCATCCCAGCGTCAAGGAGTTTCGTAATCTCCTTTTTAACCACTTCCATCATAGGTGGGTTTAGTCTCTGTTGTGCTTCTCATGAAGGTTTAGACCCTTCTTCCATATGTATCTGAAGCATGTATGTGGAAAGGCTAATACTTTCGATGTTAGCAATCGTCCACCATAGGGCTTCTTTGAACTCTCGAAGCATACGAATGAGCTTCTCCTCCTCTGTTTATGTGAGTTTAGTGGAGATGATCACCGACAAAGTATCATTCTCACCTAAAAACACATATTTGAGGTGGATGGGCAATTGTTTGATCTCCAGTGTGGGAAGAAGTGTAGAGTTCGAAGTAGGTAAGTCTAGATATGCTAGGGTGGGAAAATAAAATGGAGCTGAGTCTAACTCAGAGATCAACTCCTCCATCTCATAATCGAGGAAGAAACATTGCTTTCGCAAAGAATCAGTATCGATATGATTCTCTAACACCACTTTCATATTGTCACCTTTCACAAGAAAGGTCTCTTGGACAAATGAGTCCAAGGAAAGAATCATAGAAGAGGCATCACAGGGATGGCGCATTGCATCATATATGTTGAACTTAATAAGTTCACCATCAAACTCCATGGTTAGAAAACCATTGTGAACATCAATCTTGGTCTTAGCAGTCTTAAGGAAAGGCTTGCCTGCCATACAAGATTGAGGAGAAATGGGGGCATGGATGAGTCTTCATATTAATGATATAGAAGTAAGCAGGAAACACGAGCTCACTAACCTTCACCAGGATTTCTTCAAAGACACTTATAGGACAAACGATGGACCAGTTTGCCAAATGTATGACAATTCCAGTATCCCTTAGAGGGTCAGCCTTCAATGTCTCATATATGGATAGTGGAATGACATTGATAGAGGCGTTGAGATCGCACATAGCTTTCTGGATCTCTACTTCACAAATTGTGCAAGGGACAATGAACATGCCCGAGTCCTCACACTTGGTGGGCAACTTTTTGCGTAGGATAGCTGAGACATTCTCATATATGGTGATTTTCTCATTACCTTTGAGTCAACCTTTGTTGGTGCAACGGTTTTTGAGCGACTTAGCATAGCAGGGTATATATGCTATGGCATCAAGAAGTGGGATGTTTATCGCCACTTTCCTCGGGATTTCTCGAATTTCCTTCTCATCTCCCGCCTTTTTTATTCTTAATGACACGTTGAGGGAATGGGGGTAGGATTTTAAGAGAATGTTGTACTTCTTTATCAAAGTTTATTGTTTTAGTGGGAGACGGTAGAACGTCGAGCTCCTGTTCGACTTCTTTGGATTTAGGGGTGGCCTTTTTAAGCTCGGGTTCTTTAGGGATCTCATCCAACTCTCTACCGCTACGAAGTGTGACGATATGGACATTTGCATTAGGATTCGAATGTGGCTGAGAAGGCAACTTGCTTTTCTCATCTGTGCGCCCAACATGTGGGGCCAGTTACCCTAACTGAACCTCGAGACTTTTAATGCTTGAAGCATGACTCGCGATTATTTCATTATTGAGTTAAGTTATGTCTTTAGAGAATTTGTCTTGATTGGCAATGAGTGTCCTCATCATTTCTTCTAAAAGCCTCGAATTTTGAGCGGGTTGGGACTGTTGAGGAAGAGGTTGTCCCTTCTGAACATACTGGAGAAAGTTCTGGTTCTGGGGACCATAACTATGATAAGGGCCTTTAATGGCATGATTATAAATGTTACTGAAATTGTTGTTGTATTGATTCATTGGTGGTCCTTCGAATCTACCACCTAAAGTGTTTGCCTGCTGGTTCTCGAACAAGGTGGGACGAGAGTAACTGGAATGGTCATTGGCTGAGTAGAAGCCTCAAGCTTTAACCTGAGATTTTCCTGAGGCGAGGAATCGCTCCATGAGATTAGTGAATTTATCAACCTTGCTATTAGCGAAATTTGACCTTACTCCATCATAAAGACTTCGTGAGGGTCCCTCTTCTTCGTCATCAATGTAATGACGCAATTGACTTGTTATAGAGTCATATAGATCAAACATCTCCTCAGTGATCTTACATCTATAGTTGCCTCCACAGGCATTGTCAATCATTCGTTTCTCAAGGGGTGTAAGTCCCATATAGAAGAAACGAACAATGGGGAGGTTGTTTTGGCCATGTTGGGGGCATCACCAAAAGATTTGCCCCGCTTTATTTTGATACTACATATGTCCCTTGTAACGGCCCGAAAATTTGACTTGTGCCACGTGTCAAGTCAAGGCCGTATGTGGGACTCACTAGTCGAAATACATATATCTGAATCTAATTAGAGATGAAAATGCTAACTATGCGAGGAATTCGGTGAGTCGAAACACGAACGGGGACGCGCCTCGAGTCGCGTGCCGACGTGAGACCGAAATAATGGCTCTATATGGTTTAAAATGTGAATTGGATATGTCTCGTGTTGCGGGTAGCGCGAGTATCAAGATTTTGAAAATGAGGCGGGTTGGTGCCTCGAGATGCGCATTGCACGAATTTCGAGGACATTTTGATTTGAAATAAAAAAAAAAGAAAAAGAAAATGTATATATATAATATATATATTAAATATATATATATATATATATATATATATATATATATATATATATATATAAATATAAAAAGATAAGAGATAAGGATGGAAAAAAAAAAAAAAAAAAAAAAAAAAAAAACGAGAGAGCTCGTGAGGAAGAGAAGGAAGAAAGGGAAAGAAGGAGATCGGCGGTACTTGGAGCTCCGGTGGCGAGGACGACGGCCGGCCGGACAATGGGACGACGGCGACGACAAGAGACCGGCCAAGCAATACCGGCAGAAGAAAACGCGGAGGCCGCGAACCCATCGTGCATCGGCGAGAGATCGGGAGCAGCGCGGTGGCCAAGCGGTGGCTGCAAGCAAGGAGTTCTCAGCGATGTCTCAAGCCGGCGAGGAGGACGGCGATCGGACGACGGCGACGGCGCCAAAGCGATCGGACGGCGGATGGCGTGGAGCAATGCGCTCCGCGCAGCGGGCAAGCAGAAGCAAGCGGCGCGAGGCAGGCGCGGCGCGCGAAGGATGGCGGTTTTGGCGACGCCGCCGCAGCGCCCGGCGGCGGCGCTCCGACGAGGCAATGGCGACGACGCGACGAATCTAACGCGGTTGCGCGTTGTCGATCGAAAGCGGCTGCGCGATTTCGAAGAAATCGCGACGACGCGGTGGAGGTGACATTTATTTCACTAAATTTCAGTTTGATGTGAATAATTGGAAATAAAATAAGCCATCAAATGTTTAAATGGACACCAGGGACTAGGAGTCGGGTGTCGGTGCGCAAATCGAGACGCGAACAAGACATTTTGAGGTTCGCGTTTTTCGAGGTAAGTAAACCAGTTAGGAACTTATACAGTATTTCATGTTTCTCCATTGATTATTGTTTATTGTTGTGATAGCTTTATTGTTGTTCACTGCTTGTGATGATAGGTATCGTTAAATTGTTGTCGATTGAGGGGGTCCATTAGCAAGTGAGTCATGGTTATTGTTTATTTGCGATATGAGAGGGTTAGGACTGGAGGCAGGGGTCTCGTCCTGATCATGGTCGTCCGTTGATTTATCCGGGTCCATGTATGTTTCATAATCGTACGGGCTAGGACTGGGAGGCAGGGGTCTCGTCCTAGAGCCGGGTCTATGTATGCCTCATAGTCGCAAGGGTTAGGGCTGGGAGGCTGGGGTCTCGTCCTAAACCCGAGTCTGCTGGGCTTTTTCTGCGACTCAACGACCTTTTGGTCGGGACTCTTTGTTATTTGGCATCACTCATCGATGGATTGGTTACGGTCTTTTTATATTCGTGCGTTCTTGATTCACTTCGTTCTATTTGCATGAATTTGACCGTTTTGGATATCGTGAACTATTGTTTTGGATATTGTGAAATGTTGTGTATATGTCCTACTGGATTTACTTACCTGGGCTCGTCATTTTTATATTTGACTGAGTGCAGAGCCGTGGACAAGTAGCAGAGGAAAGGCTGCATAGCTAGGTGATTTTTGTATAATTTGTATTTTTACTCTCCTCTGATGATATTTACTGGGTTCCACAATTAGGTTGTCTAACTCCTTGATTTGTTTGTTGAGTTATTGAATGTGTTAGTTGATTCCGCTAAAATTGTAAAACTCGAAAAAAATATTAATAACTCAACTGTAAATGTTGAATGTACTAATAATGATGGATTAGAAGGCTGACTAGGCCTACGTTGACCTTGCGAGACTGGCTCGGGGGTCCACGTAGGCTTAGGCCGGGCGGGGCCCAACTTGTGAGAAATTGGGGCCGTCACAGTTGGTATCAGAGACGACATTTTAAAGAACTCGACTCTTGATTAGCACAATAAATTAAGACACAAAACAAGTGGAAGTTAGGAATGGTTGAACTTAGAGTGGAACCCTATGATCCTGACTTGAGTCTTCGTTGGGAAGTGAGGAGAGATGGAAAATGGAAAATGAGAAATGGCAAATGGAAAATGGAAAATGTTTATAACATTTTTTCCTTATATGCGTTTCGAGGTGGGCTTGTACCCCTGGCGTATATATAAAAGATATGGTATGTTATATACTATATAGGATGTCAATAATTAGACACTGATTCGAGGAATCGTGACTATGGAATTGATTAATTGGATAGAAAATAAATGGAATCAGTTCAGTGATTGATGTTCCATTTGCATACGTGATTTCATTTTTAGTAATTACAACATTATGGACAAATGGGTGAAAGTATTCGGGTTGCCTCGAGATTCGTGTTGCGTGTATCTCGAAGACACATTTGATGTCTTATTGAGGAAAACACCCTGCAAGTATTTCTAGAGGATCCGCTCGAAATAATCAATGAAATTGGAATGTGGTACGGGAATCAAATCCATGGTAAAGGTGAAAGGATTTCATGTAAATGTGGTATAGTATTGCAAGGACGCTTAAACTATATTTAAATGATTTGGAGTTAAATTTGAGCCGAGTTGGAGTTAAATTTGGTATAGTCCTTGTTTTCATTTGAGCCGAGTTGGGGATCAATTACGAGCGACCAAATGATTTTTCTTGTCAAAATTTTGGATGGAATTCTTTGGTTAAATGTTCAATTTGTTCTGTAATAATCGGCATGAGTATTGGTGGGGTAAATTGAAGGTACAAACCCGAAGAAGGAAAATGTTTAAAAGTTATATTTCCATCTGATATGAGGTCGTGTGACATTGCCTTCATGCACGGATCAGACGTGACAATGTTGGTGATGGTGGCGTATTTGGGAATAGTGGAGCTGCATGAATAAGTACTCGTGCTTTGGAAATGTGGGAGTTGTTTAAAATTAATTCACCTTCGCGGATTGGCTTAAGAATTAGTTAGTTCAATTGATCAATTAAGGTAAATAGCTTGGTTGGTTTGGTGAAGCCAATGGAAAACGAGAACTTTGGTATTACGAATAGTATGGTTTCAAATTGAAACTTAACAGGCCATGTATGACTCAAACAAACTTGTGAATTGATTTTCAAGCTATTTAGAAGAATTTTGATCTTATTTAGGACTCAAAAGAGTTCATTAAATTCATTTCACGTGGTTCAGTTAGTACTGAAATTGAGAATTTCCTATAAGTAGTGAGACTTGAAACGGAAGCTCGAGTCTCTAAATGGTGTGGAATTGATAAAGGAAATTGATGTTGTTGGATATTATACAACGAATGGAACAATTAAGGTAAGGAACATTCGAGAAAGGCTCATTCGTGAAATGAATGAATATTCGAATGTAAGGAACATTCGAGTAAGGAACATCGAATGTAGGGAACATTCGAGAACGTAAAGTTAAAAAGAAAAACAAAGAAACGAAGAGTAGACTCTAAATAAGCAAAGTGTTGAGATGACTTGAGAGCTAACGATTACATTATGTACGGACTTCTTTAGCTTTGACGAAAGCTTTGGAGTAGTACTGTTGGATCAGAAGCCCAAGTAACTCCACTTTAGTGACACTATACATTTATAGTCTCAGGGTTGGTGAAGTCGACCACCACCTTTAGAGACTTATAAATGAATTAAATGTTACAAGCTGAGGTAGAGTCCGCGAATCGTTTTAAACGTTAGAGGCCACCTTGCTCAGAGGCGTTAGTAAACGTACTGACATGAATTTTCGTACAAGTGAACAAGTGCATTTACTCACTTGACAAATCATTAAGAAAAAAGTAAACAAGTGCATTTTAAATGAAAATAAGTATGTTTTAATGTGTCTCGAGTTTCGCGCCACACGAATCTCATAGACACTTTAGATTTGGATTATGAAATGCGAGTTCGAAACTTGGGAGGTGTCTCGAAAGATTATATACAATTTTGGTCACACATAGAGGTGGTGCCTCGAGATTCGTGTTGCACGAATCTCGAGGACATATTTACTTCGAAAGTCAAAAAATGAACGCGTTGGAGTAAACGTGTTGACCTCGTGCTTACATGAGGAGATGCTGAGCGCGCCTACTGATACGAGAATGAGCGTAACGACTCAGGCGAGGTAGTTGCGTTAGTTTTAGCGGCATCACTCGGAAAAGTTTCACGGTGGTACGAATCTCGGAGTAACAAATATTCATAACTTCTTGGGCACACCAAATCATGTAAGGTCGAGCATAGCATCAGTTTCGTTGTTCGGCGAGGCCGATGCCTAGTTGTGCACTACGGTGGCAGCGATGTGGACGTTCTGGAGTACAATTGATGTTATGATGAGTGAGAGCGTGGGAACACACGAGAGCAGCCTTATTGCGTTTTCGCCATATAAGGCGTATATGGCGCCAAAGTTAGTTGGTTCAGCGTAAAGTGACGCTAGTGGGACAGCGATCTAGTCGTGCACATAGGAAAGGAAATGGACATGTTCCAGTTGGAGCGAGATTTCAACGTATCTGCATGGGCGTATGGACAGCCAGGTATAGCAGAGTAAGAAATATATGCATGCTATTGTCGCGTCATGTCCGATTACTATCCATCGAAACCTGATAGAGGGTACGAGTTGGGTTTAAACTCACTCGAGGAGTGAGACTGAGTTCATTTCTCGCGGGCATACAACAGATATACGTATGTTGGTGACGGTGGATCACGAAAGTAAAATATTCATTTGTATTAAATTGTATGCCAATATATGTTGCGAGGATGTTGCCCTGGCATATATTGATGGGAGGAGACAGATGGTGTGTTCTTTGCTTGGGGGTTACGGAGGAGCCCAGCTTGTCACGGAGGAGCCCAGCCCTACAAAGTGAGATGGGGGTATGGCCTTGGGAGAGTATGGCCTTGGGCGGATATGGCCTTGTGTAATTATTCGTAAAACACCATTTTCCTGTGAGATGTGTTTCAATTTCGAGGACGAAATTTTCAATTCGTTGGGAAGACTGTAACGGCCCGAAAATTTGACTTCTTCCACGTGTCAAGTCAAGGCCGTATGTGGCACTCACTAGTCGAAATACATATATCTGAATCTAATTTGAGATGAAAATGCTAACTATGCGAGGAATTCGGTGAGCCGAAACACGAACGGGGACGCGCCTCGAGTCGCGTGCCGACGTGAGACCGAAATAATGGCTCTATATGGTTTAAAATGTGAATCGGATATGTCTCGTGTTGCGGGTAGCGCGAGTATCAAGATTTTGAAAATGAGGCGGGTTGGTGCCTCGAGATGCGCATTGCACGAATTTTGAGGAAATCTTGATTTGAAATAAAAAAAAAAAAAAAAAAAATGTATATATATATATATATATATATATATATATATATATATATATATATATATAAATAAAAGAAAGAGATAAGGATGGAAAAAAAAAGAAAAAAAAAAAAAAAAGAAAGAAACAGAGAGCTCGTGAGGAAGAGAAGGAAGAAAGGGGAAAAAGGAGATCGGCGGCTGGCGGACAGCTGGAGCTCCGGTGGGCGAGGACGACGGGCTGGCCGGACAGCGGGACGACGGCGACCGACAGCACCGGCCGGCAATACCGGCAGCAACGACGCGGAGGCAGCGAACCCACTGTGCAGCGGCGAGGATCGGGGAGCAGCGCGGTGGCTGCAGCGCGAAAGGGAGTTCTGGCGGTGTCTCAGCAGCGGCAGGGACGGCGATCGGACCTGACGGCGGCCAGCGAGGCGATCGGACGGCGGAAGGCGTGGAGCAGCGGCTCCGCGCAAGCGGCGCAAGCAGCGCAGCGGCGCAGGGCAGCGGCGCGAAGGATGGCGGTTTTGGCGACGCCGGCTGCAATGGCCGGCGGTGACGCCGGTGAGCGACCGACTGCGGCGCTCCGGCGAGGCAGCGGCGACGTGACGAACGCGCGGTTGCGCGTTGTCGACCGGTCGGTTGCGCGATTTCTTCGAAATCGCGACGACGCGGTGGAGGTGACATTTATTTCACTAAATTTTAGTTTGATGCGAATAATTGGAAATAAAATAAGCCATCAAATGTTTAAATGGACACCATGGACTAGGAGTCGGTTGTCGGTGCGCAAATCGAGACGCGAACAAGACATTTTGAGGTTCGCGTTTTTCGAGGTAAGTAAACCAGTTAGGAACTTATATTGTATTTCATGTTTCTCCATTGATTATTGTTTATTGTTGTGATAGCTTTATTGTTGTTCACTGCTTGTGATGATATGGATCGTTAAATTGTTGTCGATTGAGGGGGTCCATTAGCAAGTGAGTCATGGTTACTGTTTATTTGTGATATGAGAGGGTTAGGACTAGAGGCAGGGGTCTCGTCCTGATCTTGGTCGTCCGTTGATTTATCTGGGTCCATGTATGTTTCATAGTCGTACGTGCTAGGACTGGGAGGCAGGGGTCTCGTCCCTAGAGCGGGTCTATGTATGCCTCATAGTCGCAAGGGTTAGGGCTGGGAGGCTGGGGTCTCGTCCTAAACCCGAGTCTGCTGGGCTTTTGCTGCGACTCAACGACCTTTTGGTCGGGACTCTTTGTTATTTGGCATCACTCATCGATGGATTGGTTACGGTCTTTTATATTCGTGCGTTCTTGATTCACTTCGTTCTATTTGCATGAATTTGACCGTTTTGGATATCGTGAACTATTGTTTTGGATATTGTGAAATGTTGTGTATATGTCCTCTTGGATTTACTTACTGGGCTCGTCATTTTTATATTTGAGTCGAGTGCGAGCCGTGACAAGTAGCAGAGGAAAGACTGCATAGCTAGGTGATTTTTGTATAATTTGTATTTTTACTCTCCTCTGATGATATTTACTGGGTTCCACAATTAGGTTGTCTAACTCCTTGATTTGTTTGTTGAGTTATTGAATGTGTTAGTTGCTTCCGCTAAAATTGTAAAACTCGAAAAAAATATTAATAACTCAACCGTAAATGTTGAATGTACTAATAATGATGGATTAGAAGGCTGACTAGGCCTGCGTTGACCTTGCGAGACTGGCTCGGGGGTCCACGTAGGCTTAGGCCGGGCGGGGCCCAATTTGTGAAAAATTGGGGCCGTCACATCCCTAGTTAGTCTGGAAGCTTTAGATTCAGGGAAGAACTATTTGAGGAATGCATAAATCATTTCGTTCCAATTTGTGATGGAATCAGGGGGAGATAGAAGAGGCAATCTTGAGCTTTAAACTTAAGGCAAAAGGAAAAGCTGAGAGTTTGACTTCGTCTTCATCAACTCGAGGGGGAATCATGGTCCTACACTTAGAATGGAAGTCCTTGATGAAGGTGACTAGATCCTCACGATCCCGTTTATGGAAGACGGGGAACAGGTCGATGAAACATGATCTGAGCTCAAAATTGCCCCTATGGGCTGGGAATGCTATGTAGTGTGGTTGATGAGCCTGGAGATCTTGTATCCCATCATTCGCCATCTTAATGGTAATGCGATGGTCGACCTGAGGTTGTGCCCAAGAGTCAGCTTGTGACCTTTGTGGAGGGGGATCAACGACTCTTTGATCGAGTGGTTGATATTGAGGTACTACAGGCCTTTGCTATTCCACTGGTGCACGTGGTACAGCTGGTGCTGCGAACTATCGAGAAGGAATAACTAGCGGTTCTTCCCATCCCTCGTGTGGTACAACAAGTGCATGTGGGTTCCTAATGTGGTCAGCTATTAAAGGAGGTTGCTCATCATTCAATTGAACTCTTGAGGAGTGGTTCCTCTGCCTAGTTTCTTTCGAGTTCCGACGGCAAGTCTTTTCAATCCCCGGATCAAAAGGGAGTAAAGATCGACGGATAGCGATCGACGAAGTCTGTGGGACATAAACGTGAACACATAAAAAAAGAAAAAAACTAAGTAAAAAATAACTTGGTTCCCCGGCAACGGCGCCAAAATTTGACGCGTGTCGAATGCGTCAAAATATATAATCCCAACAAGATTACCAATGACCACAAGAACTGTAGTAGTTGCAAGCACGTGGTGGATCCACGAAGACCAAATTTTCAACCTAGGCTAAGGAATTGAAAAGTAAATCAGGCTGTTTGCAAGAATATTCTCTAAAATCAACTAAAAGCAAGAATATAAATAACAAGTGAATAAATCAATTAAGGGAAAACAATCTAAACCATCGGTATCACAAACCTCCATAATTTGGCATAATTTCACAGACGATCATCAATCTAATCAAAACATGCAATTCACAATAATTTAGTGTAGTTATAAACTCGGTAACATACGCGGGTCCTCACTTTTTCCTATCTCAATAGTCAAGGTACGACAATGACCACTTCTCTAATCAAACACATAACCCTATACTCAAGTAAATAGGGTTTAATGCGTTGACTGCAATGGGCTTTGTAAAGGCACTACAGTTAGACAACTAGATCACTAATGTGTCCGATTTAGCCTAGATCCTTATGGTATTCAATCGATCCCAAAAGGGGTCAATCAGTTGGTATGGTCGGATGCCACTAGTGTGGTCTTATTGCACAAATACGGGTGCTTACAACTCACTGACATGTAAATCAAGGTTTAAACGTGTGTTTAACCTCAATAATTCAAACAATATCAAAGGGAATAAATACTATGAAAAACAATTTAAACAAATAAATAAATAGATGTCACATATGCGTTTATGCCAAAAAAGATGATTTGATCCACCTCTAGTATAGATTGACAAACTTAGCCAGATATCGTAGTCGTAAACTCTATTAAAATCCAAAAATAATGTAAAGAATAATGGGTTTTTAAAGAAGAAAAGGAGAGAACACTCCGCTAGCCGTCGAGTGAGAGATCAAAAACAAAACATGTCGATCCCCCTGCCAATACCCTAAGTAAAACTACTAAAAATTGGTCAAGAATGTCAATTTTGGAGTTTGGTTCGTAACACGTGCACCGAGGATGATCGTGAGGCTCTTTTGAGTGTTTTCTGGTCTCTGCAAAGTGTCAGAAGGCAATTGTTGGATGCTGCTGGTTGTCTGACGCTAGTGAGCAGAGGCACCACGTGTCGGGTGTGGATTTGATGTAGGGCTGCTTTAACGTGCTGTGAAAAGGGAGGACGAATCAGAGAGCGCTACGTGGAGCCTAGCAGATGGCGTTGAGCAGCTTTGCAGGCGTCTAGTGGGGGCACTTGTCGATAGGTTGGGCAAGGAGGAGACTACTGGCATGTGAGGTGGAGAGCGCGGCTGCTGACGCGTGGCGACTGAAGGATAAGCTGACTAGTGGCTGCGTAACACGTGGCACGGTGAGGAAATAATACGCGTGCTTTGATCTAGAGGTGTTTACGACGCGGATCGCGGCAGCTTCCACAACTGTCATTGCACAGTGTTCTGACTGTGTCCCTAGCTGCTCTCATCACCAAATCAATTGTGCTCTGCCTCTAGTATCTAATCACTTCATATAAGTAATCTATTTCACGTAATTTTTCATCCCGAATTCAACCGCTCAATCCAAAATCCCTAAAAATAAATAATAAAGATAATTATGCCCATATTTCAGAGACTCAATAATAAAAATATATAAATAAATTATATATAATATGCATAATCAAAGACTTATCAGTGATTATAATTCAAAAAAGGTGTTCCTTTATATCTAAGCCTTGTCTCCCTCTTTGTGGACACAAAAAAACAAAGGGTGCTTTGGGAGATATCATCTAATAATTAAGCAAACACAGTTAGTGCAAACGAATGGGCAAAAACAACTAACTAAAAATTCAAAATGAGAAAAACAATTGACACGTCAATTGTACAACTTGGCAAGCAAAAAACAACCTATATGTTGGACAATAGAAATATAAATGCTATAAAATAGTTGTAGCTTGAGATAGTTTCGAAGCAATAAGGAAATATGCATATGGAACATTATACTTACATTAACTCCCCTAAGTTCATTATTACTTCCAATGAAATCAATTGTGGACATAGACAATGGCTATATAGTTGACAGATGCAGACAAAAGTCTGTGGGCACATACGATGTGGCACTCTAAGGAGGTTTGTCTTCATTTTTATTTAAGGTTTTCAACATTTTCCCTAGTACAAAAAAATAAAACAAATTGCAAAAATAGAGAAAAGAATTGAGTTTTAACGTTATACCTTTCCATAGTGCATATGGTGCCGCCTTAAGATGTGAAACACGAATTCAATAGAGGATTTATGCTATTCGTCAATGTTTTGCCTTAGGAACCCACTTTGCCGATGATATGATTTTTTGTCATTAGCTTTCTTTGAAACATCACTTCTCGTAGTGATTGAACGTTGTCGTCTTGCTAGATCACTGTACATTTTGAAGCAGCGAGGTTGAATGTGCCCCTTTATTCCACAATAATAGTAGATTAGCCTAAACTAACGTGGAGGATCTTCATCACTTTCTATGGGGTGACATTCCTTTTGGCAAAAGAAGTTGTTTCTCTCTTTTGTATGGAGGTAGATGCTTCATTTTTGAATATGAGCTCTCTGTGTTCACGAAAGCATTTCCCCATATTCAGTATATCATCTAGTTGAGCTTTTCCCTTGTTTAGTTGCTTCATTATGTCATTATACTTCTCAAGTGCATTTCGAACAATGATCAGCTCATTTTCTACAGATTCAAGCTGTTGTTGGAGATTTGTAACTTCTTTTGATAGAATAATGTTTTTGTCAACAACTTTCAACCACTTCTCGTAGATCTCCTCGTAAGCTTCTTTTATATCTCTAATACTACCAGAGTCATTTGAATTTAAATCAGACAATTAGTTAGGAGATATTACATTCTCTGATAGTTCAGAAATTGTAGGCACGACACAGGTGGTTGGCTGACTGCAGGTTTGTGGGCACAAGCACTGGACAGATGATTTGAGCAGTATGTGCAGAATAAGATTAAGTAACTATGGGCACATCCGAAGGCTCATTCAACTCTTCAAAGACGGAGATGAATGTGACATGATTACTCTTTTGTCCATTTTCGCTTTCATCATCAAACTCGGAGTCACTCATAGTTGTGTTAGGTGACTTTCCTTTCTTCTTTATGAGGTTTGGACACTCGGATTGATAATGCCCAACTCCTCTACACTCTCTACACTAAATGGCTTTGTTATTTCCTTCATCAACCATGTTTTGCTTATAACCATGGTACTTGTTGCCTTCCATTTTTTGTATAACTTATTGTACCTTTTCGTGAGTAAGGCGAAGCTGCTCTCTTCGGTTTGATCTTTTTTGATGTACTAAACAATAACTTTGAGTGCAATCTTACGCTTTGGTTCAAGTGCAACTTGTACGGTGTGAGAAATCCCATTAACTCATCAAACTGCAAGTCTTTCAAGCCTTTTGTCTTCTGAATGGCTGCCATTTTCATGTCAAATTTGGATGGTAGTGATCTGATGACTATTTATATTACCATATTGCAATTTGAGTATATTTTGCCGAGCTGTTGGGCTTGATTTGATATGTCCTTAATCTTTGTTGTATACTCTGCAACAAACTCATCGTCATCCATTCTTAAAGCTTTAAATTGAGATGCGAGAAATACCTTTTTCGAATTCCTGACAAATTCATTTCCTTCGAAGACATTTCGAAGAATTGTTCATTGATAGGTCATTATTTATGCATATTATATATAGTTTATTTATGTATTTTTATTGTCGAATCACTGAAATATATGCCTAATTATCTTTATTTATTATTTTCAGGGTTTTTGGAGTGCGCGGTTGAGTTCGTGGCGAAAAACCTCGCGAAATGGACTACTCATACACAGTGAACAGACACCGAAAGATATGCCTCGAGATATGCGCATTTGGGCGATTTTTCACTATTGCAGTCCACGTGTCACTTTGTCATTCGATGGTTTCCTGTTGCAGCCCATGTGTCATGCCCCAATTGGTCGCGAGACTCAAAGAAAGTCGTCGCGCCGCCACTTCACGCCACGTGGCGCTTGTCCATTCGACATACCCTCTCGCTCGCGTCAGCAGCTGACGCATGTCTCTGCAAAAGGCATCCGTCCACCAATCCAAAAGAAACACGTGGCAGCCTTCTTTCTCACCAGCTGCAAAAAGCTTCTGTCCTTTTTATTTTTTATTTTTATTTCGATATTTTTGGGGTATTTATACTATTATCTCTTTGTGACTTATTATAGGTGTGTGACCTCTGCATAGCGCACTGGATTTTGAGAGCCTGATATTGCTCCTGCGGCTCCTCACATGTTCTGTAACTACGGCTAGTCATATCTGTGATCTGGTAAGGTTACCCATCTTCTTTTCGTTCGTAGATTTAGGGTTAGTGTCAGTCTTCTGCATGATCTTGTCTCATTTCCTTGCCTCTATATCTATCTACTTCTTTCACCTTGTTGTATGTGCTCATATGTGCTCCTAAACCGTTTTGAACCTTGAGGACTAGGTTCGGAATAAGTTTGGGGGTACTTTAGGATTTGTGGACTGAGCGAGATGGGTTTCTATGCGAAAGACCGCAAGTGAGATCGTTTAATTTTTTTCAATTATATGCGGTTGTCGAACGGTATTGGTGGTGTTTTGTATCTCTTATTAACTCATTTCTTCCATTTCTTTGCCCTCCATATTTCATTTTCTCATTTTATTAGGAGTTGATACATTTTCATGCATATTTTTAATGTATTCTTCATTTTTTATTTCGTTTAGAGTCGCCCGATATTTTGTTTCATGCCTTTGGTTGTGGATGAGTACTCTATGGTTGCCCTGCTGACTTGAGACTCAAGAGAAATTAGGCGAAACACTCACTCGAGCATGTAGCCCAACATTCTTATGATTTCATGATTAGAGACTTAGTATGTTGGTTGAGCCTGTGTTAGATACCGTAGGGGGCAGACGGTCAGAATTGTGCAAGTCTGATTTCTAGAGTACCAGAACGAGGGTGTAACTCACTCGAGGCTAAATTCTTATGACTAGAACACTTTTGGGGAAATGATTTAGGCCATTTTTGAATTTAAACCTTTAGCCTTAGACCTACCTTTCATCTTACCACTAGTTAGCCCATTTGAGCCGAATTAAACCTGATTTCTTTGATTACCTTTCATTAAACCCTCAGCCATTAGCCTTATATCTTATACCTAGTTGGAAACTAGACTTAGATTTGAAATCCTTAGAAAGAGACATGAAAAAAAATCAGAGAAAAAATTGTTTACTTGCCAAAATTAAGGGGAAATTCATGATTAGAGAGTCCCACCTAAAACGGCATCCACAGGAAATGGAGCCGGGAGCCGGGTGGTTGAAAAAAGGTCAGGACTGCACATTTTGAATGAAAAAATGAATTTTAGTGCAGTTTAGTCACATTTATGTTCTCGGATAATCATTCTATAATCTAAGCTCTAGTTTTTCAACATTTCGCGTACCCTTTACACCACTTCCTTGGTACCCTTCCATGGCCTTGTTGCAACCTATTAAAGTCTTATTGATTCCCATTGGTGCTAAGTCTATAGTAATGGATAATGTGGTTGCACTTCTTGTGCATGGCACTTTTGATGCGTCGATGCGCTATTTTCATGGAAATTGTGGACTTGTGTGCTTAAATGTATAGACCAAGAAAACCCGCAAGTAGTTGATGGCGTTTGTCTTGACCATATCTTTGTTTTGAAAATTTGATTTTAGTTGTGTTTGGGTTGCAGTTCCTGACATATCATAACTTCGAAATTTCTTGAGTAATTTGTTATCTTGGCGACTATGTAAACCAAAGGAACTCCATGAATTTTAAATCAGGTATAGAGTAGTTGAGTCAGTGCATAGTCGTATTGAGGTCTAGTTTATTTGTATGTGTCATTTACAACTTTGCTCGTGACGTGCAAAATCTTAAGTTTGGGGGTAAATTGATAGGTCATTATTTATGCATATTATATATAGTTTATTTATGTATTTTTATTGTTGAATCACTAAAATATATGCCTAATTATCTTTATTTATTATTTTCAGGGTTTTTGGAGTGCGCGGTTGAGTTTGTGGCGAAAAACTGCGCGAAATGACTACTCATACACAGTGATCAGACACCGAAAGATATGCCTCGAGATATGCGCATTTGGGCGATTTTCCACTATTGCAGTCCACGTTTCACTCCGTCATTCGCTGGTTTCCTGTTGCAGTCCATGTGTCACGGCCCAATTGGTCAGCAGACTCCAGCAAAAAGCTGTCGCACCTGCCACTTCACGCCAAGTGGCAGTTGTCTATTCGCCAGACCCTCTAACTCGTGTCAGCAGCTGATGCATGTCTCTGCAAAAAGATGCAAAAGGCATCTGTCCACCAATCCAAAAGCGACACGTGGAATCCTTCTTTCTCACCAGCTGCATCACAACAGTTGTCTCCTCCAATCGTTGCTCGCCACGTCACACATGCTAGCAAGCCCAACCAATCACACTCTTACACGTGGAGGTAGTACTGCTACAGCAGCGTCATCACAACTGTCTTCCTCCAATCACACTGCGCCACGTCAACCGGGCCACCTCCTTCGACCAATCGAACGCTGACACGTGGCAGAGACCTGAAAATCATTTTTATTTAGGGGTTTTTAGGGGATCGACATAACATTTTTTTTGGGAGGGGGGCACTTTTAGGCAGCGGCTTTATTTTTTCTTCTTTTTTCTCTTCCACAAACCATTGTTTTACACTTTGTTTTTGGATTTTGATGGAGTTCTTGACGACGACGGCCGGCTAAACTCATCAATCTGAACTAGAGGTGGATCAAATCACCCATTTTGGCATAAAAACATACGTGAGATCTATTTATTTATTTATTTAATTTGCTCTTCATAATATTTTATTCCATTTGCTATTAGTTGAATTATTGAGATTAAACATTTGTTTAATTCTTGATTTACATGCCAGTAGGTTGTACGCACCCGTACTGTGTGCAATAAGACCACATTAGTGGCAATTGACCATACCAATTGATTAGACCCTTTTGGGACCGGTTGAATACCATAGGGATCTAGGCTAAACATGACACACTAGTGATCTAATTGTCTAGGTGTAGTGCCTTCACAAAACCCATTGCAGTCAACACATTAGACCTAATTCACTTGAATATATGGTTATGTGTATGACTAGGAAAATGGTCATTGTCGTACCTTGACCATCAAGATAGGGAAGTGCTAGGACCCGCGTAAGTTACCAGGTCTATAGCTACACTAATTTATTATGGATTGCATGCTTTGATTAGATTGAGGACCTTATGTAAAATTATGCGAAATTGAGGAGATTTGTGATATCGATGGTTTGGATTGTTTCCCACTTGATTGATATATTTACTTGTTATTTTTAGTTTAGTTTTAGTTAATTTAGATATTATTCCTGTGAACACCCCGAGTTATTTTTAATTTCGTAGCATAGGTAAGAAACTTGGTCTTCGTGGTTCGACCCCGTGCTTGCCACTATTGCAGTTCTTGTGGTCATTGGTAATCTCATCGGGATTAAATATTTTGACGCACTCGACACGCGTCAAATTTTGGCGCCGTTGCCGGGGACCAAGTTATTCTTTCTTTACTTAGTTTTTGTTCACCTTTATGTCCCATAGTCTTCGTCGATCGCTGTCCGCCGGATCTTTACTCCCTTTTGATACAGAGATCGAAAAGACTTGCCGTCGGAACTCGAAAGTAACTCGACAGAGGAACCAATCCTCCAGAGTTCAACTAAATGACGAGCAACCACTTTTGATGGCTGACCACAATCGGAACCCACATGCACCACATGAGAGACGGGTGGAACCCCTAGTTATTCCTTCCCGACAGTTTGTCGCACCAGCTGGACCACATGCATCAGTGGAACAGTAGAGGCCTGTAATACACCAACATCAACCATTCGATCAACGAGTGGTTGATCCCCTTCCACAAAGGCCACAAGCTAACTCTTGGGCACAACCTCAAGCCGACTGTCGCATTACCATCGGGATGGCGAATGATGGGATATAGATCTCCTGGCTCATCAGCCACACTGCATCGCATTCCCAGCCCACAGGGGAAATTTTGAGCTCAGATCAGGTTTCATTAACCCGCTCCCCGTTTTCCATGGATTGGATCGTGAGGATCCAGTCACCTTCATCAAGGACTTCCATTCTAAGTGTAGGACCATGATTCCCCCTCAAATTGATGAAGACGAAGTCAAACTCTCAGCTTTCCCTTTCTGCCTTAAGGATAAAGCTCAAGACTGGCTTTTCTATCTTCCTCCTAGTTCCATCACAAATTGGAACGACATGATTTTTTCATTCCTCAAAGAGTTCTTCCCTCAATCTAGAGCTTCCTAACTTACTAGAGAGATATGCAGTATCAAAATGAAACGGGGCGAATCTTTTGGCGATTATTGGGGTCGTTATAAGCGCTTACTTGCGCAATGCCCCCAACATGGCCAAAGAAACCTCTCCATTGTTTGTTTCTTCTATAATGGACTTACACCCCTCGAGAAACGGATGATTGACAATGCTTGTTGAGGCGACTACAGATGTAAGACCACTAATGAGATGTTTGAACTATATGACTCTATAGCAAGTTAATCACATCATTACATTGATGACGATGAAGAGGGACCTTCACGAAGTCTTTATGACGGAGTAGGGTCAAATTCTGCCAATAGAAAGTTTGATAAACTCACCGATCTCTTGGAGTGGTTCCTCACCTCAGGAAAAGCTCAAGTTAAAGCTTGCGGCTTTTGCACAGCCAAGGACCATTCCATTGACTCTTGTCCTACCTTATTCGAGAACGAGCAGGCGAACGCTTTAGGTGGCGGATTCCAAGGACCACCAAGGAATCAATACGGCAACAACCCCAGTAACACTTATAATCATGCCGTAAAAAGCCCCTATTTTAGTTATGGTCCCCATAACCAGAACTTCCTCCAGTATGTTCCAAAGGGACAACCTCTTCCTCAATAGTCCCAACCCGCTCAAGATTCGGGATCTTTAGAAGACATGATGAGGAAACTCATTGCTAATCAAGAGAGATTCTCTAAAGATTTGGCCCAAATCAAAAATGAAACAATCGCGAGCCATGCTTCTAGCATTAAAAGTCTCGAGGTTCAATTAGGGAAACTAGCCCTTCATCTTCGGCGCACGGATGAGAAAGGCAAGTTGCCATCTCAACTGCATCTGAATCCTAATGTGACCATTAATGCTGTCACACTTCGTAGCGGAAGAGAGCTGGAATAAATCCTTAAAGAACCCATAAATCCAAGGAAGTCGAGCAGGAGCTCGAAGTTCAACCATCTCATATTGAAACGGTACACTTGGATAAGGAAGCACAACCTTCTCTCGAAATTCTACCTCCGTTCCCTCAACGCCTCATTAAGAATAAAAAGGCGGGAGAAGAGAAGGAAATTCTGGAAATCTTGAAGAAAGTGGCGATAAACATCCCACTTCTTGATGCCTTATCACATATGCCCCACTATGCTAAGTTGCTCAAAGACCTATGCACCAACAAAGGTCGACTCAAAGGCAACGAGAAAATCACCATAGGTGAGAATGTCTAAGCTATCCTACACAAAAAGTTGCCCACCAAGTGAGAGAACCCAGTCATGTTCACTGTCCCTTACACAATTGGTGAAATTGAGATCCAGAAAGCTATGTGCGACCTCAGAGCCTCTATGAATGTCATGCCACTATCCATATATGAGACATTGAATGTTGGCCCTCTAAAGGATACTGGAATTATCATACATTTGGTAGACCAATCCGTCGTTCGTCCTGTGGGTGTCTTGGAAGACATCCTGGTGAAGGTTAGCGAGCTCATATTTCCTGCTGACTTCTATTTCATCGATATGAAGACTTAGCCATGCCCACATCTCTCTTCAGTCTTGCTCGGCAGGCCTTTTCTAAAGACTGCCAAGACCAAGATTGATGTTCATAGTGGTTCTCTAACCACGAGTTTGAAGGTGAACTCATTAAGTTCAACATCTATGATGCGATGCGCCATCCCTGCGATGCCTCTTCTATGGTGCTTGCCTTGGACAGTGTGGACTCACTTGTCCAGGACACCTTTCTCGTGAAAGGTGATGATATGAAAGTGGTGTTAGAGAATCAACTCGACACCGATTATTTGCGACAGCAATGCTTCGCCCTCGATACTGAGATCGAGGAGTTGATCTATGAGTTGGACTCTGCTCCACTTTATTTTCCCACCTTAGCATATCTTGACTTACTAGCTTCGAACTCTACACTTCTCCCCTCTATGGAGCGAGCCCCCAAACTGGAGCTCAAACCACTGCCCAGCCACCTCAAATATGTGTTTTTAGGTGAGAATGATACTTTACTAGTGATCATCTCCACTAAACTCACATTACCAGAGGAAGAGAAGCTGATTCATGTGCTTCAGGAGTTCAAAGAAGCCCTAGGGTGGACGATCGCTGACATCAAAGGTATTAGCCCTTCCGCATGCATGCATCATATACATATGAAATAAGGGTCAAGACCTTCACGAGAAACACAACGGGGATTGAACCCACCGATGATGGATGTGGTTAAAAAGGAGATTCTGAAGCTCCTTGACGCTGGGATGATCTACCTGATCTCTGATAGCAAGTGGGTCAGTCCCATTCAGGTGGTTCCTAAGAAAACGGGGATCACGGTGGTCACGAACTCACAAGGTGAGTTAGTCCCAACTTGCGTCCAAAACGGATGGCGGGTATGTATCGATTACAGGAAACTTAATGCTTCTACTAGGAAAGACCACTTCCTATTGCCTTTCATTGATCAAATGTTAGAGCGTTTAGCAAGTAGGTCTCACTACCGCTGCTTGGATGGCTATTCTGATTTTCACCAGATTCTTGTAGCACTTGAGGATCAAGAGAAGACCACCTTCACTTGTCCTTTCGGTACTTTCGCTTACCGGCGCATGCCTTTTGGGCTGTGCAATGCACCTGCTACTTTTCAGAGGTGTATGAGGAGCATATTCTTTGACTTCGTTGAGCACTTCATCGAAGTATTCATGGATGATTTCACTATTTACGGCGATTCATTCGATCTTTGCCTTAGTCACCTGACTAAGGTACTTCACCGATGTATCCAGAAGAACTTGATCCTCAATTACGAGAAATGTCACTTCATGGTGGATCAAGGTGTTATCTTGGGCCACATCGTGTCTGCTAGGGGTGTGGAGGTAGACCTGACAAAAATTGAAGTAATTCAAAAATCGCCTTACCCCACGGTTTCTATCGTTGATTTATTAAGGATTTCTCCAAAATTGCTCAACCCCTATGTCGCCTTCTTCAGAAGGACGTGTCTTTCCATCTTGATAAGGCATGTCGGAGTGCATTCGATGCACTCAAAAACTATCTCATATATACTCCAGTGATTCGAGCTCCTAACTGGGAGCTACCTTTTGAGATCATGTGCGACGCCAGCAACCACGTCGTGGGTGATGTGCTTGGGTAACGAGTCGGGCGGACTTCTCATGTCATATACTACGCCTCCCGAACTCTTGATCTTGCCCAACTAAATTACGCCACTACAGAGAAGGAGCTTCTAGCTGTCGTCTTCGCTTTGGAGAAATTTCGGCCTTATCTCTTGGGAGCTAAGGTTGTCGTCTACTCTGACCATGCGCCTTAAAGTATCTTATGGCCAAAAAGGAAGCTAAACCTCGTCTCATTCGATGGATACTCTTGTTACAAGAGTTTGACATCGATATTAAAGATAAAAGTGGTCCAGAAAATCTTATCGCTAACCATCTCAGTCGTATCGAGAATGGTGAAACACCTGTCCCGCTTCGAGATGATTTTTCGGATGAACATCTCTTAGCAATTTCTGAGGAACTCCCTTGGTTTGTGGATATGGTAAACTACCTCGTTACACGAGAGTTTTCACCTCACCTTACGCGAGCCCAGAAGGATAAGATCCGGAGCGATTCTAAACACTATGTATGGGATGACCCATATTTGTAGAAGTTTTGCTCGGACCAGGTCATTCTTCGATGTGTCTCCCAGAGTGAAACACAATCTATACTGGCATTCTATCATTCATATGCCTGCGGTGGTCATTTCGGTCCACGTAGGACGACTATGAAGGTTTTGGAGAGCGGGTTTTATTGGCCCACCATTTTTCGCGATTCATATCTATACGCCAAAACCTGTGCCAGATGTCAGTCGACTGGTACCTTAAGTCACAGGGATCAAATGCCACCGACCTCGATCCTATTTCGTGATATTTTTGATGTTTGGGGGATCGACTTCATGGGGCCATTTCCACCATCACATGGTTTTCTTTATATCTTACTGGCGATGGATTACGTGTCTAAATGGGTGGAAGTTAATGCCACTCGCACCAATGATTCGTCGGTGGTATGCGATTTCCCTAAATCACGAATTTTCTCGACTTTTGGCGTTCCACAGGCTTTGATTAGTGATCGAGGTACCCATTTCTGCAACCGCATGGTTCAAAATCTCCTGCGCAAGTATAATGTTACACACCGTACGTCTACAGCCTATCACCCTCAGACTAGTGGCCAAGCAGAGGTGTCAAATAGGGAGATTAAATCCATTTTGGAGAAGACTGTAAACCCATCACAAAAGGACTGGAGCACACGCCTTGATGATGCGGTATGGGCTTATCGGACAGCGTATAAAACGCCCATCGAATGTCTCCGTATCGCTTAGTCTTCGGTAAATCGTACCACTTGCCGGTCGAGTTAGAGCATAAATCTCTATGGGCTGTCAAACGACTCAATATGGAACTCGACGCAGCCGACAACGGAAGAAAGTTGGACCTTCAAGAATTAGAGGAAATACGAAACGATGCCTACGAGTCTGCTCGAATCTATAAGGATAAAACCAAGGCGTTCCACGATCGCAACTTATCTCGTAAGACTTTCATAGTCGGCCAAAAGGTCCTATTTTATAATTCCAGATTAACTCTCCATCCTAGGAAACTGAGGTCACGATGACTCGGACCTTTTGTTGTTATTGATGTGTTTGGACATGGTGCAATTAAGATTAGGAGCACAGATATCGGAAAAATTTTCAAAGTGAATGAGGACCGATTGAAGCCATTCTACGAGAACTTCCCACAGCACGAGATCGAGAGCAAGACTCTAGCAGTTGTAGAGTACTTTGACTGAGAAAGAGTCTGACTGAGTCGAGCCAACGATGTTAAAAAAAGGCTCTTGGGAGGCACCCCAAGCTTCTATCCTTTTTCTTTTTTATTTTTATTTCGGTATTTTTGGGGTATTTATACTATTATCTCTTTGTGACTTTTTATAGGTGTGTGACCTCTGCATAGCGCACTGGATTTTGAGAGCCTGATATTGCTCCTGCGACTCCTCACATGTTCTGTAACTACGGCTAGTCATATCTGTGATCTGGTAAGGTTACCCATCTTCTTTTCATTCGTAGATTTAGGGTTAGTGTCAGTCTTCTGCATGATCTTGTCTCATTTCCTTGCCTCTATATCTATCTACTTCTTTCACCTTGTTGTATGTGCTCATATGTGCTCCTAAACAGTTTTGAACCTTGAGGACTAGGTTCGGAATAAGTTTGGGGGTACTTTAGGATTTGTGGACTGAGCTAGATGGGTTTCTATGCGAAAGAGCGCAAGTGAGATCGTTTAATTTTTTTCAATTATATGCGGTTGTCGAACGGTATTGGTGGTGTTTTGTATCTCTTATTAACTCATTTCTTCCATTTCTTTGCCCTCCATATTTCATTTTCTCATTTTATTAGGAGTTGATACATTTTCATGCATATTTTTAATGTATTCTTCATTTTTTATTTCGTTTAGAGTCGCCCGATATTTTGTTTCATGCCTTTGGTTGTGGATGAGTACTCTATGGTTGCCCTGCTGACTTGAGACTCAAGAGAAATTAGGCGAAACACTCACTCGAGCCTGTAGCCCAACATTCTTATGATTTCATGATTAGAGACTTAGTATGTTGGTTGAGCCTGTGTTAGATACCAAAGGGGGCAGACGGTCAGAATTGTGCAAGTCTGATTTCTAGAGTACCAGAACGAGGGTGTAACTCACTCGAGGCTAAATTCTTATGACTAGAACACTTTTGGGGAAATGATTTAGGCCATTTTTGAATTTAAACCTTTAACCTTAGACCTACCTTTCATCTTACCACTAGTTAGCCCATTTGAGCCGAATTAAACCTGATTTCTTTGATTACCTTTCATTAAACCCTCAGCCATTAGCCTTATATCTTATACCTAGTTGGAAACTAGACTTAGATTTGAAATCCTTAGAAAGAGACATGAGAAAAAAAATCAGAGAAAAAATTGTTTACTTGCCAAAATTAAGGGGAAATTCATGATTAGAGAGTCCCACCTAAAACAGCATCCACAGGAAATGGAGCCGGGAGCCGGGTGGTTGAAAAAAGGTGAGGACTGCACATTTTGAATGAAAAAATGAATTTTAGTGCAGTTTAGTCACATTCATGTTCTCGGATAATCATTCTATAATCTAAGCTCTAGTTTTTCAACATTTCGCGTACCCTTTACACCACTTCCTTGGTACCCTTCCACGGCCTTGTTGCAACCTATTAAATTCCTATTGATTCCCATTGGTGCTAAGTCTATAGTAGTGGATAATGCGGTTGCACTTCTTGTGCATGGCACTTTTGATGCGTTGATGCGCTATTTTCATGGAAATTGTGGACTTGTGTGCTTAAATGTATAGACCAAGAAAACCCGCAAGTAGTTGATGGCGTTTGTCTTGACCATATCTTTGTCTTGAAAATGTGATTTTAGTTGTGTTTGGGTTGCAGTTCTCGACATATCATAACTTCAAAATTTCTTGAGTAATTTGTTATCTTGGCGACTATGTAAACCAAAGGAACTCCATGAATTTTAAATCGGGTATAGAGTAGTTGAGTCAATGCATAGTCATATTAGAGGTCTAGTTTATTTGTATGTGTCGTTTACACTTTGCTCGTGACGTGCAAAATCCTAAGTTTGGGGGTATTTGATAGGTCATTATTTATGCATATTAAATATAGTTTATTTATGTATTTTTATTGTTGAATCACTAAAATATATGCCTAATTATCTTTATTTATTATTTTCATCGTTTTTGGAGTGTGCGGTTGAGTTCATGGCGAAAAACCGCGCGAAATAAACTACTCATACACAATGATCAGACACTGAAATATATGCCTCGAGATATGCATGTTTTGGGCGATTTTCCACTGTTGCAGTCCACGTTTCACTCCGTCATTCGCTGGTTTCCTGTTGCAGTCCATGTGTCACGGCCCAATTGGTCGCCAGACTCCAAAGAAAAAGCTGTCGCACTCGCCACTTCACGCCAAGTGGCGCTTGTTTATTCGCTGACCCTCTAACTCGTGTCGGCGGTGACGCATGTCTCTGTGCAAAAAGATGCAAAAGGCATCTCGTCCACCAATCCAAAAGCGACACGTGGAGCCTTCTTTCTCACCAGCTGCATCACAACAGTTGTCTCCTCCAATCGTTGCTCGCCACGTCACACGTGCTAGCAAGCCCAACCAATCACACTTTTACACGTGGAGGTAGTACTGCTACAGCAGTGTCATCACAACTGTCTTCCTCCAATCACACTACGTCACGTAACCTGGTCCACCTCCTTCGGCCAATCGAACACTGACACGTGGGAGAGACATGGAAAGCAATTTTATTTAGGGGTTTTAGGGGGGATCGACATAACGTTTTTGGGGGGCACTTTTAGGCAGCGATTTTATTTTTCTTCTTTTTCTCTTCCACAAACCATTGTTTTACACTTTATTTTTGGATTTTGATGGAGTTCTTGACGACGATGGCCGGCTAAACTCATCAATCTGAACTAGAGGTGGATCAAATCACCCATTTTGGCATAAAAACATATGTGAGATTTATTTATTTATTTATTTAATTTGCTCTTCATAATATTTTATTCCCTTTAATATTAGTTGAATTATTGAGATTAAACACTTGTCTAAATCTTGATTTACACGCCAGTTGGTTGTACTCACCCGTACTTGTGCAATAAGACCACATTAGTGGCAATTGACCATACCAATTGATTAGACCCTTTTGGGACCGGTTGAATACCATAGGGATCTAGGCTAAACAGGACACACTAGTGATCCAATTGTCTAGGTGTAGTGTCTTCACAAAGCCCATTACGGTCAACACATTAAACCTAATTAACTTGAATATATGGCTATGTGTTTGAATAGGGAAGTGGTCATTGTCGTACCTTGTCCATCGAGATAGGGAAGTGCGAGGACCCGCGTACGTTACCGGGTCTATAGCTACACTAATTTATTATGGATTGCATGATTTGGTTAGATTGAGGACCTTATGTAAAATTATGCCAAATTGAGGAGATTTGTGATATCGATGGTTTGGATTGTTTCCCACTTGATTGATATATTTACCTGTTATTTTTAGTTTAGTTTTAGTTAATTTAGATATTATTCCTGTGAACACCCCGAGTTATTTTTAATTTCGTAGCATAGGTAAGAAACTTGGTCTTCGTGGTTCGACCACGTGCTTGCCACTACTGCAGTTCTTGTGGTCATTGGTAATCTCGTCGGGATTATATATTTTGACGCATTCGACATGCGTCATCCATGCTTCCTTGGCTATCCTGCACAATGAAATCAGCTTCAAGTGCTCTTGGTTCATGCCACTAAAAATCACATTAAAGGCTTTGACATTTACAAGTAAGAGTCATTCTTCTGCCTCGGTATAAGAGTTTGTATTTTTGAGTTTTCCGTCGACTTCAGGGAGTTTGTAGCCTTTCTCTATTGCTCTCCATGTCGTTACATCTATTTATAATATAAACCCCCTCGATTTGTAGCTTCCAATAAGTGTAGTTTTTGCTAGTGAGCAATGGAGGTCTTGTGGTTGACACTCCTTCAGGTTGATCTTATTGGACAGGCTGAGATATTGCTTCCATCAAGATCTGTCTTCTTCGACACACTGAAGGAATATGTGTTTCTCTCTGATACCAAATGTAAAAACACAATATCTATATCCAACAAATTCTGTTGTGGCCACAGACAGTAGCCCTGTATATATAGGTGTTATGGGCTTAAATATGATCTATCTGTCTTGGCGTAAATATAAAAACAACGAGAAAAATAAATTGCAATAAATAAAAGAGACATGAGAGTTGTTTACGCAGCTCGGACCTCTCGTCCTACGTCTGCGGTGCCATGCCCAGGTGTTAATGCACTAAGTAAGATGATCACAGATTCACATATTACCCTAACTAGTGATCCCTTACCTAGCTAGTGATCCCTCACCAAATTCTATTACACTAATCACTCCCCCTTACATTTTGCACTTACTCGAAACCAAGTCCCCTTAGTGTAATGGCCCGTTTTAATCGATCCTGATTAACTGGCTAATTATAGATTAAGATCTTAAGCTAAGACCCACGTAGATGTCGCGACAAATTTATGGCACGCCTAATGGGTGAAATATATTATTTTTGCGTGGCGAATGTTTAATTATTTTATTATTATTTAATAGTTCGCGCCGCGTTAATTGAGAATTTTGCTTGGTCGCGTTGTGTGCATATAGTGACGTGAGTGTACGACGTCGTGGAGTGCGCATAACGCGGGAGTACGGGGTTGTATGGGACTGAGTGGTCACATCACTCACCCCATCATGTCACACATCACATCAAGCCCATCCTTCATCATCTCATTTCGTCCTTTCCAAAAAAAATAAAATAAAAATTAAAATTAAAAAAAATTTCCTCATTTAAAAATAGGACAGAGAGAGAAAGAAGACATAGAAAGAGGAGAGAGAGAAGAAGAGAGGAAGTGGGAGGAGAGAGAGAGATAGAGAGAGAGAGAGAGAGAGAGAGAGAGAGAGAGAGAGAGAGAGAGAGAGAGAGAGATAGATAGATAGAGAGAGAGAGAGAGAGATAGAGAGAGAGAGAGAGAGGGAGGCACCCAAGGAGGGATTGGACGGATGGCGCGGCTGGGGTGGAAAACCGGCAATGGCGGCGCTCCAGCAGGCGGACGATTCAGGCTATGCGGACGGACCGACGGGACAGCGAACCGGCGAGAGCAGCGGCGAGGAGCAGAGGTGCGGAACTGCAGCTCGCGGAAGCGGACCAGCAGTGACTTCGGCGGCGGCAGAGACGGTAGGCAGCGGCGGCGACCGACAATGGCAGCAACGGATGGC
This sequence comes from Stephania yunnanensis, assembly GCA_039657365.1. Lineage (NCBI taxonomy): Eukaryota > Viridiplantae > Streptophyta > Magnoliopsida > Ranunculales > Menispermaceae > Stephania > Stephania yunnanensis. The sequence continues at coordinate 42,240,745 of CM077586.1, read as the reverse complement.
GAGCAGCAGCGGCGCGTGTAAACGGCGGGAAGGAGCAGCGGCATCGCCTCTAGCAGCGCGACGCAGCTCCAACAGCGACGCCGACAAGGCGCGCGACACGGCGCGGGTCGGCGCGCGCGCCGCGCGCGACGTCGGTGAGGCGGTATCGGCGGCTACTACGGCGAGACGGCAGCGGCGGCCGCTTCGGCGAGGCGGCACCGGCAGCAGTGGTGGTGAACGACGTGGAGTAGCTGCGCGGTGGCGCGTTGCCGAAACAATCCCCGATATGATTCGAAAAACGTGTCAAGAATCAAATTTGTGGAATAAAAACTTCACAAATTTTGGGTCTCACATTATAAACTCATTTAAATGAAACTCTAAAATGATAAAAATTATAGAATTGGACACCAGGGACTTAGGCTACCATAGTTGGTGTCGGGTACGTATCTCAAGGCGTGTGCAGGATGTTTCGAAGGCGTTGTGCAATTTGTTTGAGGTAAGTAATCCCACGAGAATATTAGTTAAAATTCTTTTATTGCACTTGCTTTATTTTGCTTTCTAAATTATTCCATCGTGCTTTCCATTGTTGTTCATTTGCTGTTCATCCACTTCTACGTGTGTATGTGTGTTTGTTGACGGGGTCGGGCATGGCACGGTCTCACACCCCTGGGCTAGCTATCCCGTGTTGTTCGAGTAATTGGCCATGTTAGGGCTACGCGGTGACTATTCTTCACGAAACCTGTAGGTTGAGAGATGTTTGAAGAAGACCTAAGTCTATGTCAATGGTTCCTCTCGAGAGATATTTGGATAGAGTTTCTTCCTTTCAATGGTTCCTCTCATTCGATCGTGAGATGTTTAGCGAGGTGGTTGTCAATGGTTCCTCTCGGTTTAGGTACGACGATTCTCGGATGTCGACCAGGGTTCTCTGTCACGCTACACTCATGTCCAAATTTGACTTCTCAATGACTTATTTTCATCCGATTATTTTATTCTTGTCCTTTATTTAAATTGCATGGACTGTAGCCGTTTCATTGGAATTCGTGAATATTAGCTAACGTTCTCTGGGATTTACTCACCTGGGATTTGTCATTGTTTTTGGTGACAAATCGCATATCTTGCGACGAGCCGGGGCAAGGGCGTTTTAGGCGACTACGTCTAAGTTATGAGAGCCGTCACTTTTTGTGTAAGTGGTCGTATGTATCTATTTACTGTTTTATGAGATTTTTTGGAAAGACTTGTACACCTGAAACATGTATATGCTCATCCTTTTGTACTTTTGTTGCTCTTGAAATACATGGTATCAAATGTCGGGTTTCCACACTATAGGGTTAATCATACCATGCAAACTTTTTATTTCTACCGTGTTTGCATGCTTCAAAGACTTCTGCTTAAATGTTAATTTATAATAATTTGATAAATCGTGAACAACTTAACTTAGTCAATTTAATGTGAATATCCATAAAATTTTCCACACATACTAAGTTAAGGCGAATAAGGTACGTATAAAGGTGTAGGTCAGAGGCAATCAACATTAAGTGTGCGGTGACGTGGCATGCTTGGTGACGTGTCTGGCGACGTGGTGGTAACCGGTTTGCCTCGAAATTTGGGGTCGTCACACTTAGTGTCCGATATCCCATCGGTGTTTCGGCTAAGTCCCCTTAGCCTAGTGTGTGTAAAAAAACTAAAGAGAATGCATTCTCTATCTCACTGTGAATGCAAAGAATACTTAGTGTGTCAACTGGTGCTTTGCATTTGTGATAACACTCATATTAATAAAGAAGGCTTAAGGTACATTTATGTTGGTCTTCATTGCCTTCAATGAACGTAGCCCACATTTTTCTTTCCTTTTAATTGTTTAAGAAATAATTGATTGTCTAAATCTCCAATTTCCTTATTTTTCATCTCGTTTGAAATAAGCAATCTGAGCATGGGCACTCTTTCCTTATCTTATAAATGCTTGCTAATCTTTAGTAGATATACGGGATACTGCGAGAGTATTTTCGCGATCTTAAAAAATCGGTGAGTTGTGCATATATTCTTCGAGCCTACGTGGCGATGTCCTAGGCAAAACTATACAAGGAAATAACTAAATGGACAATTAGTGATACAATATGTTCTATTGAAAAATCAATGCTTAAGGTGACACATAATAACAACTTCTAGGGAATTTATGTCCTAAGAGCAAACATGTTCCACTAACACTACAAGAACATGGTGGAATAGCATTAAAAAATTGTGATAGACAGAATCTGTCGCTAAACAACAACGAATCAGCAACAGTTGCGCATCAGACAGTCCGTTTGACTCGGTTGACCCAAAAGCAACAACTCAGTGATAGATTTGTGACAAAACATTATGACAGATTGTATGTTGAAACAGATCTGTCGTTGATTTCTCCCGCCATAAATTTCCCACCAAGGTTGTGACAGATCTGCTACATATTAGCGATATACGATCAGCGACAAACTTAATCTGTCGCAACAAAAAAAGGTAAAACCGAAAACCCATCTTCCTCGTCCCTTCTCTGCACGAACCACTCGAAACTCCCTTCACCGCCGCCGCACCATCGTCGCCACCACCGTCCGCAACTCCGCCGCCTCTCTCCTTCCTCTGCATCGCGCGCCGACGCCCTCGACACCGCGGGTCACTCCGCCCCTGCGCGCTTTCCTCCTCCACCGCCGCTGCTCACCTCTCTCTGCCGCCGCTGCTCGCCTCTTTCCGCTGCCTCTCTCCTCCCGCGACTCCGCCCGCTGCTCGCACGCCGACGCCATCGGCCCGAGCTTCGCTCCGCCCCTGCTCCTCCTCATCCGCCACAGCTGCTTGCCTCCTCCACCGCCGCTGCCCCCCTTTTCCGTCGCCGCTGCTCGCCCCCGCCACCTCCGCCGCCGCTGCTCGCCTCGTCATTGACTCTATCGCGGGTCTCCTCATCCGCGACTTCGCGGCTCGCACACCGACACTACCGTCGTTCGAGCTTCACCCCGGTGGACTAGCACGAAGGCATAGCAGACTCGTGGATTGCCTCGCGACTAGGCGGTGGACCTTCGAATCACATTCCTAGACTCGCGTAATCCCGATTCCAGTAAATCATCGCCGGAGCACTCGCGGTTTGCGCTTTCTTAAACTTATATTTTGGGATTTGTTGGATCATTATGTTTGTTTTCATTTTACTACTGAAATTAGGAAATCGAAGTTTTGCCTTTAATATTTCAACGAAATCGTACTTAGGTTATGCTTAACATTCAAAAATAGCGACAACCTGCTAAACAACAACAAATCAACAACTCAACAATCTGTTGCTAAACAACAACAAATCAACAACTCAACCATATGTTGCTAAACAACAACAAATCAACAACTCAACAATCTTTCGCTAAACAACAACAAATCAACAACTAGAACGAATTGAATTTGTATTTAGGTAGTTTCAATTTTCACTTAGCTTGTCATATGACAATTATGAATTACTATTGTTAAATTTAGTTCATATATAGTATGTTCATTGAATAATAATACAGTAAATTAATAAATCAGTACATTGTTTAAATTATTGTTTGGCAGTGCATTTCCAACGAAAAATGATATCTTATTGAGTTATAACGAATATATTCTTATAATGTTTATTAATTGTGATTGTCATTTAGTTGGTACGTAGTTATATTTGAAATCTGAATACCGTATATATATTAGGAATTGAAGAATATTTGGATTCATTTGTAAAATAAAGAAAAGTATATTAATTTGTATACTTCATTAGTAAGAATTGATAAGAAATGTCGAGACTATATGGAATTTACATTTAGATGTCTCACTGTCCTCGTATGTTCCAATATTGAAAAGATTGGATTATCAATGAATGCACCTTTTGTGTTAGAATGAGTTTTGCTAAAAACGACACTTGGCCTTATATTTGATTGAAAGAGTGCTCTATCTAGTACTTGGCTTCCTTTTTTCTTTTCCTTGTCTTCTCTTTTTAATCTTACAACTCTCTTTGATTCTATTCGAATGATTTTGCTTTATAGTTTACCTATTGCATTGATCAAAGCTAGATTAGGGACAAATCCGACTATATTAAACCTTAACCTAGCCTTTTAAGTTGAGATTCAACTATACTTTTTAAATAAATAGCCTACATTATCTCAAGTTGCTTAAGAAGAGTATTTATATATATATATATATATATGTATATATATTAAGCTTGGATAGCTAGCTAGCTAATATATATTAAGATTCCTTAAACTAATTAAAGCATGTAAATGTTTTTAATTAATGAAGTTCTTATATATAATAATAATAAAAAGGTTACATATTTATCAAGATCAAGTGGGGATTTTTTTTAAAATTATATAAATATATATATATATATATATTTACGACATATGTATATATGTATATAACTAGATTAAGAGGTATCCAAAAAAGGATAGGAGAATTAGATCCACATGGAGCATAAACGAATATTAAATAGAGCTTTGTTCATGCACTTGAACGAGAAATCAAATAAGGTAAATTCTCAAATTGAGTAGTTTATCTAATCCTATATGGTCCATTTCATTTTTCTCGGTGAGATGGACACCCCACACTGCTCAACTTGGTCTCTATATGTAATATGTGTCTCCATTTTTTTAGGGTCGTAACGCACATTTTAATTTATGGATTGAAAATCCTTAACTTGTGTGTGTGTATTTTTGGAGTGGTTGTGTTGGTCATGTTATACATCGAGATAGAAAGACTGTGAAAGATAGTGTGTATTCAGAGACAACACTGTACAAATAATTTGGTCATGTAATTGGATGATAGCCCAATAACCCTTTATTCAATTTCACTTTAATTGGATGTGATGTTATTTTCATTTGTGTTGGAGTATTTTGGTTGCATGTCGAATATTGTTCAAGTTCCTTTTAATTTTCAGGATTTTGATGGGATACGCTTTGCTAGCTAAAGAATTTGTATAGTGCCCATCTTGTATCGGTGAAAGAATACTACAAAGTGTTTTGTAAACATTGTATATATATATATATATATATATATATATAAATTTGTCACTACAAGAAAAAAAGCAAACAACAACAAACTAATATGTTGTTGAATTGGTACGAATTTGTTGCTAAGGGACTCCGCAACAGATCAACAACAGATTAGAGGTGTTGCTAAACTCTTTGTTGCAGATTGAAGTTAGCAACAGATTTTGGTTCTTCTTCGCTGTTTAACAAAATTGTGACAAATCTGTTCTTTGAAAAACAATGAAAAAATTTGTTGCGAGATTGAAAAATGAGTTTATGTTGCTAATCTGTTGCAAATCAAGAATAGATCGTGTCTATTCTTGATTTACCTGATACACAAGATAGCGATCATTCTTGATCTGTTGCAAATCGACAGATCAACAACATCTCTTTTTGTTGATCAAAATCAAAATAGATCGTCGTTGCTTGATTTGCACACCAATCAAGAAAATCATGCTGTATTTGATCTGTTGCAAAACAATGACAGATCAAGAACATACAACTTTTTTGTTGATCAAGGCAAAACAACAACAGACTTGGTCTGTTCTTGATTTGGAATGGAATTTTTTTAAAAATAAATTACAGCTTCATCAAATAGTAAATCCCGCAAATAGAAATAGTAAATCCCGCAAAGAAAAAAAAAAAAAAAAAATTCTACAAAATTAAAACTAAAATCGAAAAATTATTTATATATTATCAAAATTTGACAAAAAATATGTACAAAATGTGGAGATTAACATTTCATAATCAACTAGTAGTATACTATATACTACTAGATGAACAATATCCAACAAAATACAAAATAATACACAAATTAAGATGGCAACAGAATTGCGATGACATCTTTCTTTGCGGGAAAAATAGGAAGAAGAATTAAAAAAAAAAAAAAAAACTCTGCAAGAAGAGAATCTGCAATAAAGCCCTTTTGGATTCTCATCAAAATTCAGCACACACAAAACATAAAAAAAGTATAATTCGATTTTCTATTTTTCAACTTAATCAACATATATAATATACGTCTAAACAAAAACAAATTTAAAGAAATCTTATAATAATTAGAACTTCTACTTCTAATCCAATACAAACATTAAAAATAGTGACTAGCTACCTAAAATATAATACTAGATAATTTTGTGTGCATATAACAAACACGAATTTTGAAATTCGGAATGGCACATTGACAAAAAAAAAAAAAAAATAAAACGAAAATAAAAAATTAGTAAACCTTTTCTCATACTTATCATGATTTGGGAGTTGTAGGCCCTTTTCTAATTAGCGGTTTGGAGTCAATGCCACACCTAAAATATTAGTTGCGGGGAGAGCTAGCAGATTGTAGGGTGCATTGGGCTTCGACATATTCTTTGTGCTTCTCGATGCTAATATTAAACTATGTATGTCATGCACATTTCTTTAAGGTACGTACAATAGTTTATGAAAAACATAACAAACTAATCTTACAATATTAAACAATAATGCAAATATTAAACTATGTATGTAATGCACATACCAAAGGATTCTCTGAAACTTGCAACCCAAATGGTGAGGTAAGTTTGCCTCATTATGCAACACACATATCAAAAGTGACCGTCGCAAATACCTGCAAAATGAAGTAATCACATCGCCTACATTAGAAGGGAAAAAATGTTTAGATATACATTACTCGATAATAACAATTTACCATTGAACAAGATATGACATACAATCACTCTTGCCGTGGCGGTGGTCGCGGAGGCGGCATAAGTTGCTCCATAAACTCATCATGATCATCAAAAAGATGACGTTGATCCTCAGACATCCTTCTATGTGGAGAGATCAAATGCCCAGATCGGTGATCATGCGGGTGCCCGGATTGAGAAGTTGTTATCTCAGTCGTCAAATGACCAGGGTGGTCATCACTCTGAGGTCCAGAACGCTCTGTTCCTAGTGATGGTGGAGTCTGCGGTGTCGGAGGCACGTGGGGCCTAATGCCAAGGTGCTGCATCAACAATGTCTCCATACGTGCTAACCGGTCCCGCATCTCTCGAGTTTCTTCCTGGCGTTCCATCTTGTCTCTCTGCATTTGTTCTTGTCTTTCCATTCGCTCATTCAGCAATGTTTCTTGCAACCTTTGGTGGTCCCGCTGGAGCTCTTCCAACTCATGCAATCCGTACGCCGGTCCTTGAGATGAACTTGCTCCCCCTGAAGATATGCTGCGATGATAACCTTGGGATCCTAAGCCGTATACACGTCCCTTGACCTCTGGCACCACCTCAAGATAAACGGCATCCTCGTCAATCGATGTGTCGGGGGTCTGGGTGGAAATCTCTTCCAATCTCCGAGTGAGTTCAGCCTGCATTAAAAAATATGATATTTTAGTTAACTCTACTGGTTTCTTTAAAATTGATGGGCTACATGTGCTGTCTTGAACTAGTTACATATATGCATTCATATTACTTACATCAATCTTCGCGGATCTCTGATCTACGAATGATTGTCCGTCATGGCCATGGGTGTGGAGGTGTCGAAACATTTCCTTCCACATTATATTGTTTCCTCTGCTAGCTAGATATCATAATTTATATGCTTATAAAATTTTAAATACAACAACAACAACAACAAGATAGCCTCACTCCCAATTATAAAAGCTTAAATAAAAAAATAAATTAATTAAATGTACCATACCATGATAATAATTAAAGATCAACTGGGGACTTAATTTGTTGTTGTAATAAAATTATTGATAGCTAGATTATTTTTAATTATTAACGCATTATACCACGTTATATTGTTTCCTCTGCTAGCTAGATATCATTAATTATATAATAGAATTAGCCACAAAACATGTCAATGTAACGCTTTAAGAAAGTCAACGTCACCGACACCCCAACCTCCCAAGCTACTATATATATATATATAGTTCAGCTCTTATTAGTTAAGCTCTTATTATATATATTAGCTAGAGGAGAGGGATGTACTCAACTAATTACCCTTACTTAATTAACGACCTAATTAACATGCATTCATATTGGCTCTACCTATTAAAGAGTATTCATGAGTTTCATTAATTAATGCATTTCGTTTAATATATATGCGTCTATAGTTATTGCATTAAATCAAGATGAATAAAAATCGTTCAATCTATCATAACTAATTTAATTGAGAGTGATGAATATGAATTGAATTATTAAAGAAAGTCATGCGTGATGTTATGAATTGTAGGTCCATATAGAGGTGTCGACGTGCATATATTACATGTAGAGAGGTGGTGCATGCCCTAAATGAAAATTTGCATATTCTTATTCATGAGTATATACTTATAAAATTTTAAATACCACAACATATAAAATAACTTAAATATGCATGTTACAAGGAAATAAAAATTTGTTAGAGCAAAACATAAAAAGATACAAAGGCACAAAATGAACAAGTTAAAAACATACAAATCCACAAAATGAACAAGTTAACAACATAGCCTCACTCCCAATTATAAAAGCTTAAATACAAACTAAATATATTTAAATGAGTTGCTACCTCATTAGGATACGTTTTACATTAAAGTTGCTAAATTTTAACTCGATTAGTTTGGTGATGTGCGTGATTAATGTGAATTATATAAACTATATCAGATAACTTAAATATGCACGTTACAAGGAAATTAAGTTGCTAATTTGTTGTAGTCGCTAGATGTATAAATTTCGGAAGTTATATAAAATCATAAATCAACGAAAATATCAAAATAGATTTTCAAAAAAATGCAAACCACAAATGATACCCGAAACTCAGTCAAGGAGAAGCCAAAGGCGACCAGCGGCTGCGGAGGAGACGGCGCGGATCCGACCTGCAGCGGCGGCGAGGTGCGCAGGGGCGGAGCTGGCCGCGCAGGGTAGGGGCGAGGTGCGCAGGGGCGGAGCTGGGCTCACACCGGCAGCGCAGGGGCGCGCAGGGGCGGAGCAAGGCAGGGGCTGGGCGCGGAGCGGCTGGGCGCGCAGAGGGGCGCGCAGCGGCGGAGCGCGCTGGGCGCGCAGAGGGGCGCGCAGCGGCGGAGCGCGCTGGGCGCTCAGCGAGGCGAGCAGCGGCGGAGCGAGCTGGGCGCGCAGCGGCGGAGCGCGCTGGGCGCGCAGAGGGGCGCGCAGCGGCGGGGCTGGCTGGGCGAGCAGCGACGGAGCGCGTGGGGCGAGCTGTGCGTGCAGCGGCGGTGCTGGGCGAGGAGGGCCGGGGCGGGGCGCGCGCAGGGCTGCGCTCGCGCAGGGGCGGCTCTCGCGCGGGACCTGTCCGGCGGTGGTCGCGGAGGGTCTCCGGCGGTGGTCGCGGAGGGTCGGCGGTGGTCGCGGAGGGTCTCCGGCTGTGGTGGAGGGTTGGGAGTGAAAATGAGTTTGGAGGTGAAATGGGTTTAGAGAGGTGAAAATGATTTTGGAGGGAGGTGAAAATAGGTTTGGAGGGAGGTGAAAATATTGAAAATGGTTTGTAAAAAGTAAAATCATTTAGATATTGATTTTTAAATGGTTTGTTGCTAGTTTGTTGGTGATCAGCAGCCTAGGTGGCATTTGTTGCTGTTTTGTTGCTGTTTAGCAACAGATTTGATCTGACCTGATCAGCCTGCTGATCACCAAATCAAGAACAAACTAAATATATATCAATTTTGATATAAACATTAATTACATTATTCACATCTCCAAATCAATCACTATTAACTTTTTATCATTTTTTTATTTAATTCGATTTGCAATCTCAAAATAATACAATTACAAAGATAATTTAAAAAAATACCAAAACAAAAAAGAATAAAAATAATTAATAGTAATATGATATGTGAATAGTGCACACCGAAATGATGTTATTCATTCAACTCCATGACATTTTGGCAAAACATCAAGCCCACTTTTTTATCAAATCGAAAAAAAAAAAACTTTATCTATCCAAACTTCTAATATTAATGAAAATTTAAATTAAATCTATATGTATATATGTTTTCAATTTAATTTCAACATCTCATGAAAAGAAATTTAATTTCAACTAAAAATTTTAATTTCAACTACATAGCCTAACTAAAGCAACCATGCGTTTACGATCATTCCAGAGTCCAAGGAAAAGAAAAGACAAAGCATAGATATATTTTGATGTAACTATATATATAATTAATTAAGGGCTTCCGAATTTGTTTTTAGCCATTTTTTTAATTTGGCTCATCCAATCTAATGGAAGTCGATCGACTGTCCCAACTCCATGGTTCGAAAGAAACCAAGAAAATATAGTTGTAAGAATTAAATTAACTTGATGTCTCCGCCTCAATTAGAGTATATATATATGGATGCTCATTTTTTTCCCACTATGCATGCTATACCCCTTAAAGACCGTGAAGATTAAATATAAATAAACACTTGTGGACTGTTTTGATGATGTTAATATTTTGAAATGTTTAGTTTGACAATTCAATTAATTTCATTATATATGTTTGGTGGTACAAATTTCGACAATGCCCTTTATTAAGTCCGTTAGGGCTTAATCTGGTTAACTATATACAAAACTTATCTTAATAAGATTAATCGATTAGCTAATTAATTTAAGTTTTCATGTACAATCGAGATATATGTTTTAATTAAAATTGGGGTTTTTCTAAAGTAGCTTCAAAGCGATTTTTTTTTTGTTGCTCTAGCCTATGACAAAATTGAAAGTAGGGGCACATTAGGAAATTAAACAATTTTGCCATTAATATTGAATAAATAGATCGATATATAGATATATTATACATATAGATATAGATCTTGAAAAAAATATTTTTTGGGTTCCAAAATTTTTAATACGTGGTTTTTATTTTATTTATGTAAAGGTGTTGCATATTGTTTTCAAATTAAAATAGAATCCATGATTTTAGGAAACCGCTTATTTAATTATCAATGGTTCTGCACTTAATTGGAACCGTTAATTAATCAATTCGCAAGTTTTTGTTCTAAGTGCAATTTGCAACATAAAACACCAATATAAAAGGGATTTTTGTTAAATTACTACATTACCTTAAAATTAAACAATATATTGGATTTTTTCATCCAAAAAGGAGAGCCCCTGGTTTGAAAAAACCATTTAAAATTTAGTGACATATCAGCAACAGAGTAGTACGTTGCTGATTTGTTTGTTGCTAATTTGTCGCTAATCAGCGACAGATCAACAACATATTTTTTTGTTGCTGACAATCTGTTGCTGATCTGTCGCTAATCAGCAACAGAATTGAATCTGTTGGTGGTTAGCGACAGATCAGAAACATAATTGAATCTTTCGCTGATCTGTAGCAGATATGTCACAGATTTAGCTACAGATCAGCGACGAACTAGGTTCTGTAGCTGATCTGTCGCATATCTGTCACAAAATGGGCGGGAGAAATCAACAACAGATCAATGACAAAAAAAAATTTGTCACAATTTTTGTCACAAATCAGTCACTGATTTGTTGCTTTTTGGTCAACCGAGTCAAATGTTCTATCGATGCAAAATTGTTGCTTGAAAATTACCATTCGAAAATTAGCGACAACTCGGAGCTGTCGCTAATTTTTCACTCTGCTCAGCGAGAGATAGCAACAGAATTGCGATAGACAGCGTCTTTGCTGACTGGGCAAATCAGCGATAGATTTTGTCTGTCTTTGAACAACAACAAATCAGCGACAGCACGCGTCTTTGCTGACTAGGAAAATCAGCGACAATCCGTGTCTGTTGCTAAATAGCAATAGATTTGCATCAGACACGACTGTGCTGACTGGACTTCGATTAGCGACAGACGTTAATCACAAATCTGTCGCTGAACAACAACAAAACACCAAATATGTCGCTGAGTTGCACCAGCAACAAAGAGTTTAGCAACAACTACTATATGTCGCTGATTTGTTGCAGAGTGGCTTAGCAACAGAAAACGTACCAATTGAGCATCAGATTAATTTGTTGTTGTATTGGTTTTTTTTTTTTGTAGTGTAATAGGCTCAGGGAAGGTCTGCACCTTCCATTTGATCTCTTTTTCTTTCTTTTTATTTCATTTTTATTTACTTACAAAGTTTTGTTTGTTTTTCTGTTGGGAATTGGAATAGCTTTCTCTTGTTGCTTGTCAAACTCCCAGTTGGTATCACCATATTGCTTTGCATATGATCGAAACCTCTTTTTTGTTAAATAGGTGCAATTTTATTTATGCTGCTGTGTAAGATTCACACTTATCAGTTCGGAGTGTAGACTAAAGCAGCCTTTTGTACTGGATTGAGACTCATTTGTGATATTTGCGTTTTTGTTTGGCTCTTTTATATTTTGTGTGTTCGTCATCTACATTTCTGAAGTCTTTTTAATTATTTAATGTGCTGAAAACATGGTCCGTTGAGAGAGCAAAGCTAATTTACCGTAAACTTTCTCATACCTCTTACCAGTTACCAGATTATATGAATGATTTTATCAATCAGTAATGTGTCTCAGACTTGCTTACTGTTTTTCCAGGTTGGTCTTGCCCTAGGACTTTCAACGGAATGACCGTATCACCCTTTCTACATATCAAGTCACTTTCTGATGAAGATCAGTAAGCACTGATGGACCACGACACGGTAACTCAATCCGAGTGATATTATAATGTGTAACCATATTTTTTTAGTCCTTAATTGATTTCGGTCATATGTTGTCGACTTGTCGTGAGTTAATTAGTGTGTGTTAGTTAATTTTAAAGTTATCTTTAGTTATGGTTAGACATTATGTTAGATTTATGAATTTTGTTAGCTTTTTAGTGTGATAATACATGTTGTCAATTCTAGCTTAGTACAACAAATAATTTGGAATTTCTTTTGAAATTGGATTGGAGTTTTAGTGTGATTTGATCAATATGTTATCATATTATGTACGTAATTTGTTTATTGTTTAATTTTTGTTTAAGAAAAGCCTATAAGATGCTAGGGGATGTTAATGTGAAAGGTGGTTGATTTGATTAAGAAAATTAGGTTTTATGTTTGGTGAGAATTTATGTAATTCTCTTTTGGATTCTTTTGGTTTCTTGTATGAGAGTGTCTGAGGTAAATACCGGAAAAGAAATGGGGTATTCTTCAATTTGGGTATATGAAGAATCAAAGAATTGGGAAGAATTCTTTTACTTTTCCTTGGAGTTAGTAATTCGTCGATTCCTCACTACATCACTATCCTAGATTTTTTGCTTGATTAGTACATTTAGGCATAAAATTTATCAACCCAACACACCCACCAAAATATTTTCCAAACTAACACTCTTTTGGCCACGTTACTGCCACATCACGCCTAACGTGGCATTATAGAACAAAAACGTGACTCAAGGTCACGTTTTCGTTATGTTCTAAACTTTTGTTATTTCATTAAGAGAAATCGTGACCTTGAGTCACGATTTCTATCGAAGTATTTTTTTTTACTTGCTTAAATTGTGACTCGAGGTCACAATTTCCACTCAATCCAAAAGCAAAATAGAGATCGCACAAGACGATCTTCACTTCAACTCCACTACACGACGTCCAGATCGGCTCCACTGGTGCTCTCCATCTTCTCTCCATCTTCAACTCCAGATCGTCTCCACTGTTGGTTCGGAGGAGGTCAATCAATCAATCGACCGAATACTCACTCTGTAAGATCAATTTTTGGGAGATTTTGTTTTTTTTAAGGTTCTTGTGGTTCTTAAATTACAATGGTGGATTGTCTTGTACTATTGTTTTTTTTTCTTAATTTTCGGCATGTTAGCTAAAGTTGAGAAAAACCAAGATTCGACATAAGTTGTGGTTGAAGTGTGAAGTAAAAAATCCAGTTAACTTGGGTGCAGTGGAGTTGAAGTGGAGATCGTCTACATATATAGCATACAACTATATATATGTACATACTCTCTTAAGCATAGTTAGTCAATTTAGTCTAATTTAAGAGGGTGAATTTGTTACGTAGCTTGGAGGCAAAGATGACAACAATAGGCACTTATATCATTGGCTTATTTAACACCGTGCTCCAAAGTCTTTATGACATAAATGTTGCTTAATTCCCATACTGATTACTTAATTAATTACCTGATTGCACTTGAGGCCACAATATATAGAGATTCAGCCAAGCCCTAGTGCCAACCCTTAAATACCTAATTAATCAATGATTTAGCCTAAAAATTGAATTAATTTATTGTGAAAGATATAATTAAGGTATAGAGAGACCATCGCACCACGAAAATCTCCCTCTCCCTCTTTATATATTCCCTTGAAAGCGACATTGAAATGGAAGACATAGTGATTGAATAGCGATAAAGTTCGAAATCCAAAAAAAAGAAACAAATTGCACCAATTAAATACCAAATATATATATGTAAAAAAAAAAATCTAAGGTTGAGTTCATTTGAAGTTTTGTATTTTGTCATATTTTGTTAAAAGATCATCTTATAAGGTCTTGTGGTTCTTGTGGTTCTTGAACTATCCAAAATGACAAAATTTGACTCAAGTGAACACAAACAAATAGAAGCCTTACATATAGGAAATGGGGAGTTAAGGGTTTCTTTGTGTTTGTTTTGAGAAAAGATTTTATAAACGAAAGATCAATTAAATTGAGGAGTTATCTTTTGAAAAGTATAGTAAGGAAAGGTTAAAGCAAAGTCAGGTAGGAGTGGTTGGCTTTTGTTTTCATTCCAATAAGCCTGATTAGACTCATCTAATGACATAAAAAGGTAGTTCCATAATATCATTTTTTTTTATTGGAGCTCACCCCCTTAAAAGTGGTAGCAACAAAGTCATTGGAAAACCACCCAAAAAAAGAACAAAAGAGTGTCATCTTATGATGTCTTGTTTTGATAATGAAAGAAACAGAACTTCTAGGTAATATAAAATATTTATTAGTGATTGATTGAGTTTATTAAGTTTACCAAGTGTTACCTCAATATAGTGGTTATAACACAATAGACGTACTTGCGCTCGTCGTCAGCAATACCAACTGCCTAATGCTTCATAGTGAAAGGCTATTTCAAGTCTGATGTTTCGCATCCACTTATATATTCATTGTATTTGTTCGCTTTCTTATGACTCTGTGGTACATGTACTTTGTTTCAATTAAACCATGTTTTCATATTATTCACACACTTTTGTTTTACCTTTATTGCTTCTTCTATGGAATGTATTGCTACTTGTGTTGTTTCTTCATTGGTTTATGGAATTAATGACAACATTGGTAATGATTTGGGGTTCAAGCGCGATATGGATCCTGGTCCTATAGATGACTCGGTTTTGACTATGCAAGCTCTCCATAAATCTACCCGCGTTTGGAATGGACCGGTAGTACTTCTTCTCGCCTTTTTGCATAATTTTATAGCTTCGTATCTATATTTTAACTAATGTAACTTATATCTCGTATTTCTATAGAAGCCTGGTATATTGACCATCAGACGTAATTCAGCTGCACTACATCGATTGGTCCCACTGGATGAACGAATAGTTGGGCATCTTCAGGAAGCTGGCTTTTATGGGACGGCGCGAATAGGTTTTATATCAATTGATTGACATCTCATTACGGCCCTTGTAGAGAGGTGGATGCCAGAAACTCACACGTTTCATTTTCCTGTTGGCGAGATGACTATTATCCTACAATATGTACAAATCATCTTAGGGTTGCTCGTCGATGGATTACCAATCACTGGTCGTGTAAAGTAAGATTACGATGCCTTATGCTTGACACAACTGGGCTTCCCATTCCCCGAAAATAATAGGACTGGTGGTCGGATTCAAATTCGCCAACTGTCAAGATGGTTTCCAAACCTTCCAAATAATGCTGATGATGTGGAAGTGCAATGCTATGCGAGAGCGTACATCCTACAACTTCTTGGAGGAACTTTATTTGCTGACAAGTCTAACAATCTCGTTCACATCACGTATTTGCAATTTTTGGAGGACTTTGAGGCGACAGGACAGTGTAACTCTGGCTCACCTATATAGACAATTATGTCTTGCAGCCGACATTGATAGAGCAGAGATTGCAGGAACGGTCATCTTATTGCAATTATGGGCATGGGATAGGTTGCCTTTTCTCCCACAAATTATGGGAAACGTTCTTCGAGATGACATCATACAAAATGAAGAATTATTTCCACCTCCTCCATTTTGTCATATGTAATTAGTATTTTTTAACATAAAAATTTCTATTTGAGTATATTTATCTACATGTACATTCATGCATGCTCTGTGTTGTTTTCTACATTTGGAAAGGTGGAGACATGCGTTGGAGACCATAGGAACATCGATGCACGTGCTGACAAAATACAGAGAAATGATTGACATGCAAGTACCCGATGAAGTAAGAAATATACTTAATCATTTTCTCCAACTAGTGCTTATGTCGACATCATGTTGATGGCATAATTTTATTCATTTCAAGTTGTTTTTTATGACTACAGGTAATTTGGGAACTGTATCCTGAAACAGTGATAAGGGATCTGCCTGCGTATTGTAGCAGTGGTCGTGCTATTTGGCGAACGAGGGCACCTTTGCTTTTCTTTTGTGTTGTCGAAATGTATAATCCTGATAGAGTCATGCGACAATTCGGTTTGAAACAAAGGATACCACCTTTACATAGCACAAGCATGGAGCTACATAAGATTGACTTGAAAGGGAAAACAGATAAAGATTGGAGTGCAAAACATAGTGCTTATGTCTGCTTGTGGAACGAACGTGCCTCCAATATTGCAACTGATGAAATATTAGAAGAGCCATTGGACTTTTACGACCCGTATATGCTATGGTATCGTCGCATTGCACGACGATTCATGTCTGGTCGTGGAGCTATTGCTGAGACATTGGTAAGTGCAATTTTATTTTTTTCAGTCATGAAGTCTTTCAAATAGTTGTTTTCATTTTACTTTCACATACAACTTCATAAATATTTTATATGTAGGCACATGGAATGACATCAATTCATCAGTTGACAGTGGGTGATGATGTGTCGATTGCACGTATTAGAGATGTAGCTGCATCGACTTTGAGTGCAGTACAAGCAGATTATCGCATGCATAATATGCCCACGTCATTTGAAGCTTCTCATCAAACTTCTCATGATGATACGCGTTCGAGGCATGAAACTCCAGTGTATACTCCATCAGTACCTCTCAATGAGTGTGAGACTCCACATACTCCATCAGTTCCTCCCTACATGGCGTTCGAGGCTACGAAAGCCTTTCCATTTGACAGGGCACCTACATCTTTGGGCCATGTCAATGCAAGTCCAATAATGAAGAATTTCTCTGAGAGTACAAGTACTCATGACGGTGGAATGCGTGATATCGATGATATTCAAAGAGAAAATGCTCAAAATCCTGCTGATGTGGGGCATTCAAATGTCCCATTAGCGTTACATCGTAATGTCCGAGTCGTAAAGAGAACACGTTGTGGGACTGGAAGTCATTATTTGGGGTCAGAATATGACTTGTTTTTAACTATAATAAGACATTTTTTTTCTTTTTATTATTGCTTTGTAGTCGATCACCTTGCAATTTCTTCATTTATAGCAATTCAAATTGCAAGTGCTTCATTTATAGCAAATCTTTTTTGTGAATTTGTTGAATTAAAATGTTGTTTTGCAGTATATGATTGCCTGTATTCTTGAAATGACGAAATCTTATCATGGAAAAGGCCTTCAACATCTGTGGTTTGTGTTTCTGGTTGCTAGAAGCAACAACTTTGGTTAACTTCGTTGATTTTTCAATTCTAATATTATAATGTTGATTTTCCAATTCTATCTTTTTTTTTTAAAAAATAGCTGGGGCAAGGTTTTCAATTGTGCATTTGTTTCTTTGAGCAAGATGAATTGCTCAAGTCATATAATCTTTTTCTAGATTCTAACGATGATTTAAATTGTTATGATGTATTACCATTTCGGTTTTTAGATCATAACTTGACTACAAATAAAAAATTCAATAAAAGCCCTTTTTCTATCTGTTCATGGTCGGCTGCATGAATCCATTTCCCCCATGCCTCTGTATTCAAGTTATGAAAATAATTTAAGGTCGCGCCTTAATTATGTCTAGACCACCTTAGAAAAGATAAGATCATACCGAGTTTAATCCTCTTCAAGGTCGAAGGTCTTTTTGATACATTTTTAGTAGTTTATGGAGGGTATGGTTCCCTTGATGGAAGATTGGAACAGCAGATGCATTTCAGAGGACATCTTTCTTCTTAGCGTAGTTTTGTTTAAGCTGTCTTCAATATAGATTAACACAAGTCCATCTAGGAAACCCCGAGCATTAGGGTACGAGCATTGATTTACTAGTTCACTACAAAAAAACAGCAAATCAGAAACGGAATTAGAAACGGAAATAAGTTCCGTTTCTAAATCAGAAACGGAATTAGAAACGGAATAAGTTCCGTTTCTAAATTAAAACGTTAGCGACGGAATTGAGACGGAAACGTTCAGAGACGGATTTGAGACGGATCAGAGACGGAATTAGAGACGGAATTAGAGACGGAATTAGAGACGGAATTAATTCCGTCTCTAAAAAATGGCGCCAACATTCCCACCAAAATTTTCATTTATTACAACCGTCCGTTACGTCTCGAGATTCGTGCGTGTCTCGATCTCGATAATTCAAAAATGGGGACCAAAACTCTATCTCTCCCTAAAATCTCTCTCCCACCGCTCTCTCTCTCTCTCTCTCTCAACGAAACCTCTCTCTCTCACCGCTCTCTCTCACCGTCACCGCCGCTTCTCTCTCACCGTCACCGCCTTCTCACCGTCACCGCTTTCTCTCTCTCTCTCTCCGTCATAGCTCTCTCGCTCTCTCTTTCACCGTCACCGCTCTCTCTCTCTCACTGTCGCCGCTCTCTGCTTGTCTCTCTCTCTCATGACTCTCTTCTCATTCTCTCACCCTCTCTCTCACCGCTCTCTGCTAGGGTTTGTTGCTATAAAATGTGGTGCTAACTAGCAAACCCTAGTGCCACAAGTCTTCTTCTCTTCTCTCGCTTCGCTAGGGTTTTGTTGCGGCGATTTGCGAGAGGAATCTCCTTCTCTGTGACGGCGAGGTGAGATTCTATCTTCTCTTCTCCTTTCGAGCTTGGATTCAATTCGTTTGTGATGATGTTCTTTGCTTTCCGATGTTGAGCATCGTGGTTGATCTTGTTCGGGATTTTAGATTTGAATCGTTTGTGGCTTCAAAGTCAGTGATTATCATGTTGTGTTGATGATTATTGTTTTGTGTAGATCTAGATCTCGCTTAGTGTTTTTTTGTTGTTCATAGATCTGGTTCTACATTTAGCTTTGATTCTTGGAAGGTTGAAAGGAAAGTCTTTTATGTATTATTTCCTTGTACATCCATTTTTGTTGATTCTTAGACTCTCGTTTAATTGTTTTAATTCATGGATATTGGATTCATGCATCGCGTGTCGTGATCGATTGTTAGGTATTCATGTATTGATTCATCTTTGTGTGTTGTCTTACGCCGTCTCACTTTGAACAAAGATGCAAAATTATTTTAATAAATGATTTGTTTGCGTGACTTGTAAGTATAAGTGCAGACTTGACTGTGATTTTTCCTGCTATTGGACTATTGATGCACTGTTTATTTCTTCGCAGATGAAGATGTGCATATTACTCTCTTATACATGTATATTTTAATTGTATATCAACATCATATATAAATATGGTGGACTTGGTTTAGTAATTGTTGTTTGAACTAGGCAACTTTATCTGTATTTCGATCGTAATCTTGCCGTCATTGTAAATCAGGAGTTAGATTTGAATCTTACTTTTATGAAATTATTTTTCAATGTCGAAAAATGCATGTTTGCAACTTTTCTTTAACTCTTTCTAGTAACATAAGGTGATTTTAGCTGGAAAGGTTCCCTAAGACTAAGAGAAGGTGGATTTGTCAAAAAAATGTGAACAGTACTTCAAATGTGCAAATGGTTTACTCTATTTTAATCTTCATTTTTCTTTGCTTAAGTAATGTAAGTCGTTTTGTTTTTGCTTTTTCGGTTTGTGTGGGGGTATGGTAATTCAAAGTGAAGTTCGGAGACGAGTGAAATATAGAAGCCGAGAAATTCTAACTTTTTGTCTGCCATCATCACAACTGTCGAGTCACTGGAAGGTAAATCTCTATTAGAAGAGTTTCAAGATTTAGATCACAACTGTCGAGAACTATCTTTTCCTAATTAACAACCTATTTAGATATGGCAGCTAGGAAAGTTCCGTATGTACCATCACACCTAAAAGCTTTGAATATTCTAGGGCTACTATTAATGGATTGATTTGCTCACATGCACATTGAAAAAATTCATTGTGATTGATTGTGAGTGCGTACCATGGGAGCAACTACGAACCATCCTATGCATAGCTATAGCTTGGTTCAAATGTCACTTTGTCGATTGTGCTTTTGGATGTGCCATGTTTTGACGTGATTCATTCACAAATTTTGATGCTCATTAAGGGATCTCATAAAATCTGCGTATCATAGATGATTATTAACTTGATTACTATTGCTTCAAAAATGAAATCATGTCTCTTACGATGTTTTAGAGTTTTAGGGTGCTAGAGGTTAAGTTACTTCTAATTTGAAGTACCTGAATCATATAATTTTCTTTTTATTTCTTCTCTTATTATATGTTGCCATTTACTAGTAAACCAACTTCATTTTATATGTTGATTCGTTTTTTATTCTTTTTGTCAAAAAAAAAGTGAGAAAATAATTTGATACCTTAGTTGTTTTAGCTATTATCGGTAAGGTTAAATTCATTTGCATTTAACAATCTACCCTATATTTTGTTTGTGCTAAGCTTTTGGTGCTATTAAGCTTGGTTTTTATTTCAAATATTCAATTCCTTTATTTATTTCATGGTGTTCATGGTAAAGTAACATCATATACATGTATGTATGTATGTACGATGAAGTTAAGAAACACTGCACCTACCACCATCTCGGATGATAATATGACGTTAAATTTTTTGAATATGATCGTGCAGGTCATAATTTGCAGTTCTTTCTGCATACTTCCTTTTGTTCTTGTATTCTATACTAATGTTGTGTTCTCAGTTTCCATCTTCCTAGCAAGAAATTAAAAAAAACTAAAACAACAAACTGTTTGACTGCCTTTTTAAACGTGAGTGAACAACTTAGGAGAAGTTGCATAGTTGAGTGTTTCTTATAATATTTACTTCCTTTTGTTCTCGCCATCTTCCATCTTCCTTTTGTTCTTGTATTCTATACTAATGTTGTGGTAAAAAATGTTCTAGTGTTTCTTATAATATTTACTTCATTCTTTCTTTCTTTTGGCCTAGGTACTATTGATATCCATTTATGGTTTTCTCTCATTCTTAATGAATGGTGGTCATATATGCATGTTCATATTACATTATCTCATTTCTGCTCTATACTTTTTGTATTTATCTGCCCATATGATGTGTGAGATAAACTGAATAAATGGTTTTGAAAGCTAGCCAATTATTCTTTTTTCTGATATTCTGTAATTCTTACGTCTTTTTACATCAATGCAAACACGAATGAAAGCAGCAAAGAAGTTTTTTTTTAAGGTTTTTTTAGCTATTTGACATTTTACATCAATTCATTACTTATTCAGTTTAAATAAAGTGTGATTCAGATTGATTGTCTTTTACATGTTTTGCAATTTAGGTTGATTTGGGTTGGATCAAATAATGAAATTATAGGAGCCACCATTTTGATTAGAATTCTAATAATTTGGCGGTAATGGTTATTCATCTAAAAGGAATATCCTGAACTGTTCTTTGATTATGATTGGCAACCTTTATTTTCTGATGGTATATTGTCTTTCCTAGTTTTGTTGATTTCCTTGCTTATGGATTTTTGACTTAACTTACCATTCGGATTTTGAACAAGTATTCAACAATCCAAGGCAATAAAGAAGGGCAATCAGGTATAGACTTATCTGACTGCTTGATTAAGTTCTCTAAATTTCCATCATAAATTCATTATATGCAATATATCTAGTGGAACTTGCTTTGTTAATGTTATCTTACCATCTTTGCGGTACAAAATGGTTTACTACGCCATTATATTACAATAATGTTTCAATAGAGATTAGTAGGATTCTTATTTGAAACTGGAATTTGTGAAAAAATAGGTCATAGAGGAAGTAAGACTGATAGCTATCTCTATGCTCGACTAATTGGTTACATTCTTCAGTTTCGTTTTGTCTACTTACTACTGAATGTATAATTTTGAAAATGCAGATTTTAAAGCATGAGTGGTCGGCAAGGTGGCAAAGCTTTGTTCCTGACTTGGTTTCAGCTGCAAAGACTAGTGAAACAATATGCGAAAATTTCATTTAGAACAATTTTTCCTTTTACTTTTGTAGAAATATACGATACATAAATTTTTTAGATTATTTTTTTTGTTTCGTGTACAGTACATTGAGAAAAGATAATTTTATGGATATGTTAAGTTTATATAAAACTGTGCAATATTAATATATTATTTAGCTATGATTTGTATTATATATTGGCAGGTTAAATGTGCTTGGATTGAGACATATATATATATAAGACTTTAAAAACTAAACAAAAATGAAAATTAGAGACGGAAATAGCAACGGAATCCAGAGATTCCGTTGCTATTTCCGTCTCTAATTTTCGAGGATTAAATACATGAATCAGAAACGGATCAAATTCCGTCTCTGATCCGTCTCTGATTAGCAACGGATCGAGACTAAATAATCGAACGAAATTTATTCCGTCTCTAATCGAAACGGAATTAGAGACGGAATAAATTCCGTCTCTGATCAGAAACGGAATTTATTCCGTTTCTGATCCGTCTCTAAATCAGAAACGGAATCGATTTCCGTTTCTGATTGAATCAGCGACGACGTTTTTAGAGACGGAATTGATTCCGTCTCTGTTCGGTTTCTGATTGCAATTAGAGACGGAATTTTTGCAAATCAGAGACGGAAATTTCCGTTTCTGATTTGCTGTTTTTTTGTAGTGGTTGTGATCCTCTTAATTTTCTGCCAAGTTGTTAGATCACAAGTTACATTTTTTTCTTTTTCTGCTGGAATGGAATCATAAGTTAGAACTTTTTTTTTTTTTTTCAGCTGGAATGGAAAACGTGACTTGCAGTCACGACTTCCACTAAATAGAAAACGTGACTTCAAGTCACGACTTTCAGTGGGTATAAAACGTGACTTGAAGTCACGTTTTCCAGTGACCAACCCTACCACTGAGATGGCGCGTGATGTGACAGTGACATGGCAAGAAATGTGTTACTTTTGAAAATATTTTCGTGGGTGTGTTGGGTTGATAAATTTTATGCCTAAATATACTAATCAAGCAAAAAGTCCTCACTATCCTTCTGAACTTGTTATGTCGCATTAGTCACCTATATTTTTAGCATCACTTCTGACGTGAATTGATACTTTTTGTATGCAGGTGGTTTACAAGGTCTTGATGGGCTTGAGCTGGAGAAAATAATTGTTAATCCACTAGTTGGTATTGAATATATGCTTCACCAGTCGGCTGGGGCTTAATATCAACTGCTTTCAAAAGAAATATATATGCTTCACCAGTCCTCTTGTGCCAAAAAAAAGCTTTATAGCTGAGTTTGAAGCATTTCCCTTTTTTTTTTTTTTTTTTTTTTTTTTTTTTTTTTTTTTTTTCTAGTTAGCCTAGTTGCCTGACTAGCTTGCTGCATATTTACGGAAGTATTAGAGTTGATCATTTGTTCGTTTTAACTTTTATGTGTCGAGTTGTTTGAACTATATCTTATGTTTTCTTCATGCTCTATTTATATGCATGACGTGGGGGTCCTCTTTTGGAAAGGTAAGTGCGGATAGAATTGTCTCGGCTTGCAAGAAGAGTTCCTGTTTTGTATGTTTCCATTAATTTTAGGCAAGCTTCATTTTCGCCAACCAGGCCTTGTGTTCTTGCGCTAGCATTCACGGTACATTCATCTTATCAAACAATGCTACTCTTTTCAGGCACTTCCTTTGATCCTACAATTTATACCATGACTTCTGTTGAAATCAAGTTCATATTGCAACCAGATCAAAGTCAAGGTTGACAGTGCAAATGGTACAGATCCAAGCATCCATAGCAGCAAGGGAAAAGAGAATTGAAGGGCCCTGTTTCCCAAAAATGCCAATAGGAAACCTCGTTCAAGCATTTTTTCGATGTACCCTTCTTGTAGCTTTGGAAAGATTGGTAGGAACTGGGCCTCGACGAAGCACCCAACTGCTATTGAACTAAACAAGAAGCTAGCTATCAAGGACACTGTTGCTGCTGAGTACTTGAGATCTCGGAGTCCAATAGCTTGTGAACCAAAGATAGGGCTGCTCATGAGGAAGTTGCGGGCATTGTAGGAGTTGTTTGTGAATGCTGCTAAGGAAGATATCAAGGCAGTTGCCACTAAAGCAGATAGTACAGAGCCCATGATAGTGTTTCTCAAGCTTTGGGCTACTAGCATGCTTTTGCTCTCATCCTGCAAGCATCGATTAGTCCGAGTAAATGACCAAATAACTATTGTTACTGCAAGTAACAGAGCAATAGTGATTTTATTTTAAGAAAGAGTTGAACAAAGAAAAAAAGCTTTCAAGGGCTGCTTGGTCAAACAAAATTAAGTTGTATGGAAAATAGGGTAAGATTTTAGGACAACCTCTATGATACTTGAAGGCCATGCTCTTCTGACTGCACTAAGCCCAATGGTGGTGAGATGAGGCTTATTTCTGTAGCTGTAGCAAAGGAAGGCATGGTAGCCCAGGAAAAGAAGAACACAGAGTGGAAGAACAAAAACATCAAAGATTAAGACCCACCCCATCTCCACAACTTTGAGATTTTGGTATGCGTGACCCACAATGGTGTATATATATATATACACATTACATATATGCTTGTATTGTTTGTATATATGAGTGGGAATGATGATATCATGCTGTGTCACAGCTGGTGCCTTGTAAAAGGTGTTTAGGTCACGTTAATTAGGTCTCTAGTGCTGCTTTGGAAGTTAAACAATTTGCGGGTCCATTTCACAACACTACCCACCCATCAAAAATGGATTTGTGTTGGAGTGTCTAAAATAGTTTTTTTTTTTTTTTTTTTTTCATTTGAGGAGGACTAAAAGTCCGATTACAAGGAAGTTATTCCGGGGAATGCAATCCCTCTAACATAATCGATTAATAAAGGTAAAATTCGTGTTGGAAATTGGGTATATCACCGTACGGAGTGTTTAAAATAGTTGATGAGCTCAAATCCATGCACATATCACCTACTTTTCATTTTTGTTTGAGGTGTAGTTCTATCTATTCTTTCTTTAAACGACCCTAACATCAAGCAACAATAATGGTTTCAGTTTTTTTTTTTTTTTTTTTTTTTTTTTTTATTTTAATTTTAATTTTAATTTTAATTTTAATTTTAATTTTAATTTTTTTTTTTGTGAAGGGTCGACATTTTAACAATAACAAATTGCTTACCAAACTATTTTGGTGGCACATGGTGGAAGCTGTGTGGATTACCAGTGAAATTTATCTTTAATTTTATTTTTGTATATACATATTAAATATGGGGTATGTCTGTGCGTGCTGGCGTGCGTGCATAGACATGGACACACAAATTAGTGCGCACAGCACATGCATAAAATCAGACATATATTACATATATCTTCCACAAAACACATCAAGATCTCAATGGTACCTGTAAGTTCTGGATCGCTAATGGCAATCATGCAATGATAAACACGTAACAAAATTAAAATTAAATTGTAAAGCAAACCACAACACAAAGAGATGTTGACGTTGTTCGGTCCAAGACCTACATATGTGGGGCCACGCCTAAACGCTAAGAATCCACTAATGATAAAGAGTTAAAGATTTACGCAAGACCCCAATCTATGATCTCTCACTGGCTTGCTACACTAGTTTCGACCCTCACAATGAACTCTCACCCTAAAATCCCCTTGGTAATGTCAAGTCCCCTTCACTGATTCTACCCAAGATCCTCTTAGTACTTAAAAATCAATAAAGAAAAAGAAAACAAATACAAAAGTTCACAGTTGCAATTGGTGAACGAAAAACTCAATGAGAGAAGAATGTTCCATGCTAGTAGATATATCATTGTGTTCTTCCTAAAAATCAATATTGATGTGAGCTATTCAAATTGGGTATCAATTTCCACTTTCATAAAATTAATTTCTGAATGTATTTAGAGAGTCTTCTTGAGATATCCCCAAAACACATTTAGAATCTAAAGTTGTAATAGAAACTTCATTGAAATATAATCTTTCTATTTGATGTTAGTTGCAACTGTCTAGCTTGTAGCTGCTACAAAATTAGATATGAAGTTGTATATAAAGCTCATTGAATTATAAACTTTCTATTTTGATGTTAGTTGCAACTTTCTTCATTGTTGCAACTGTCTCAATTGTAACTCTTTGACTATTACAGCTTCGCCTCACTTTAAGTGGGTTTGATTAATTACTTTCCCACTTAGTTGTGCAAATATTGACAAGCAAGTATGACACTAACAATTTCCCCCTTTGTCATTATTTCTTACAAACTTGTAGCATGTTAAGTAATCAAAATGTACCACAAGTAACTGAACTATATATAGGTAAAAGAACCTATCTAAAATATAACTATAGCTTGACCATCGAGATGATACCCAGACCAAAAAAATAATGAAGCGCATTGTTTACAAAGTTAAAACTCCCAATGCATTGCGTATTCTCCCTTATTATGACACAAAATGACAAAGTATCTCAGGAAGTAAGCAACCAGATAATGGAGGAATGAAGTTACTAATAATGTAGCCGATCTCAACAACATGCATGATGAAATAGAATATACCATCGAGCATGCAAAAAAATAAAGAAACTAGCTGCATATATTGAACCAGATGCAAGAAAATACTAGTGATCTCCTACGAATAAAACTTTTTTCTTAAGCAGGCGACAACAACATCTCTCTTGTGAAAGAGAGAAGGCACGAAAGATGTTACAAGAGATTTTACATTAGTAGTACGAAACGATAGAAGACTCCTCCTGAATCCATAAACTACCTAACCAGTAGTAGTTAAGCACTCGACGACAAATAACTAGTTATTGTTCCAACCAGACAACAGTTACACAGTTTCAGTTGCAACAGGACTTAAAAAACCATTAGTCTAACAACTTCTGATGCAACTAGCCGAATAGTAGAAATATCTATTACAATAATAGATGAGCCTAAATACAAGGTCTTAAAAAATGAAGTTTTAAGAAAAATAAAACGGATAAAGAAATAATGTAAACTAGTTAGGAGTACCCTTTTATAGGGCACCAACCAACTAATGAACATCGAGGATGTTACCTAGTGAAGCTGGTTACAACAGATAATAGTTATTGGAAGATCTGTAATGCAACATCACACATCTATCATCATTATCATGCACACGATGTTTTTCTTGATGAACTTCACATGTAAATCCTAATTGCATAGCTAACTGATACTTAAAAGATTTTCCTTAAGATCATTAACATGCAAGACATTTTCAAGAGTAAGGAAACCTTCAACCTTAAGTGTACCCTTATCGATAACTCTACTACAAACATTATCGTCAAATGTAACATATCCATTGATGCATGTTTTATAATCTTTCAAACATGTCTTATCCCCCGTCATGTGTTTAGAACATCCACTATCAAAGTACCAATATGAGGAATCAATCAATGCCAATGAAACACATGCAACATTGCATTTTTGGTTTGCCTTATGCACCCACTGTTGCTTTTGCTTATTTGGTAGAGTTTGTCTCTTAAATGCATCTAATTTTTGGTAATTTTTTGTCTCCTTGCAAGATCACAAAATATCATGATACACCTTGGATGAACATGTCCTTTTATCCCACAGTAGAAACAATGGGAATAAATCTCATTGGAGGCTCAGGTGGTGCATTGACCTCCATTCCTTTGACAAAATTAATAGGACTAGATTTAAGCGAAGTTGATGCATATTTTGGAACGAAGTCCCTTATTGTCACTTAGATCTTTACCCATTTGCAAAACGTCACCAAGTTTAACTTTGCCTTTATTCAACTAATGTAGGGTGGCCTCAGTCTTCACAAGTTTCTCCTTACATATAATCAACTCATTTTCTTTTGTTGCTAATTGCTCTTGAAATTGAGAAACAAGCTTTCGAAAGGAAGCATTTTCTTCTTTCAAATTTATATTTCGATTAACAACAACACTTTATTAACCATGCATTTGTTTGAATGCAACATGTATAGATGTATTATCAATACTTCTAGTGTCAGAGTCACAATCTGACTCACAACTTCTTGGTTCATTAAGAACTTGTGAGGTTGCGACTGCAGGAGCAATACTAACAGAGTTAGTTGCAACTGCAAGAGCAGTGAGAAGGTGAGTTGCAACTGCAAAAGCAATGACAGAATGAATTGCAACTATAGCTCTTACAACGGAGGTAGTTATAGCTAGACTGATTACTTTTGGTATAGTTGCACCAAAAGCCGTATAAAGATTATTGTGACCTATTTCGCTTCCATCTTCACTCTCACCTTCACTCCATGTGATGTCAAGTGACTTTCCTGTTTTCTTCAAGAATGTAGGTTATTTAATCTAAATATGTCCAAACCCACTGCATTCTTTACACTTGATAGGTCTATGCTGGATAGAATTTGGCTTCTACTCTACATCCATACATTTTTGAGAATCAAACTTAGGATATGACTTGTTTGCTTTAACTTTTTTAAGTAGTTTGCCATATTGTTTACCAAGCAACACCATCTCCTCATCCTCATTCATTAATTATTTAACAACGAAAATCAAATTTCGTCTCTATTTAGAAACAAATATGGAAATAACAACCACAAAATGGGTCATGAGTTGATGTCCATTGCTAGTCTGTTGCAAATTAGCAATGGAATAACAACATACATCGTATCAATCCATTGCTATTCCATTGAAAATTAGCAACAAAATAGCAGTAGTATACATGCATTCCATTGCTATTCCATTGCTAATTTGCGATGGAATTGCAATGGACATCAACTCATAAAGCTAAAACATTTAACAACTATTTTGATTCCGCTTCTAATTAATAACGAAAAAGAAACATAATACTATTCCATTTCAAATCTGTTTGTATGCCCAAAATTTATTTTTCATCACATTTTGTTCCAACAGGGTTCTCTTAAATACAAAACCTATAGTTGGCCTTTTCCAATGCCCTGCACCCTTACAACGACTCTTTGAGGAAGCAAATTTCATACCATTCATTCACACAAAATATCAAGTATTATACTAAAAGAAACCCAAAAAAAGAGAATTCAATCTAAATATTCACAAAACGTTGTTTGAAATTTGTTTACAAACCAAAAAGTTATACAAACCAACTAAAATACCAAACTCTATCACCAAAGTGCTCTTTATCCACCCAATCCTGGATGTCCCGATAATCATCATCGTGTTTTTGCTTCGGTGAATGAGTTGGATGATACCACACCCAAGAGGGGGGTGAATTGGGTGCATCGAGAAGTTATCACATTTTTAAAATAATTCAAAAATAAAGATGCTATATGCTCACTCAAACGTAAGTATGAATGCAATGCAAGATGAAGGGGATAGAAGAGATGGAAAGAAACACGCGATTTATCGTGGTTCGATCCAATAATCTACATCCACTACCTAACCTCCCCGGTTAAGATTTTCACACCTTATATTACCAATAAGTGTTACAACCTAAACGTACAAGCCTAGAATGCCTAATCACAAATTATAACTTCCTACCTAGTCGCAACTAGGGTTTATGCCTAGCCTCAACTAGGTCTTCCCTTCGACTTAAATCCCACTAAGTCTTACAATCAGCCACTTATACAGAATAGATGAAAATAATCAAATTCACTTTACAAAGTAAAACGACACCAAATTCAAATATAAACAAGCCTCTTAGAGCTTAACTACTCTAATGCATCCAAGTATGAGAACAAATGAGAAATACAAGGATATCACTGATTTTTTGCAAATCTCAAGTATGAAACCGTTTCAAACGAATTGATTAAAACAAATCCGGTTTCAAATCCAAAGAATAAGAAGTTTGATAAAAATCAAGTTTAAATGCAAACTTTTATCCAAACCAGTCCTATGATTTAGTAAATTAAGTTTAAGTGTAAAACCCAAGACAAATGTGTTCAAAAACACAACAAATGATTACCACAAGTCAATCACATAAAAATATGAAATTTAAGCACAAGAAAAGCTAGGAAATCGAACTTTCTTACAACCCGGAGATATTGATTTTAGAATCAGTTCTGAAGCGGATGCTGTAAGCTTTAGAATGTCGTAATAACGCTGGTTTCAAGAGTAATTAATTTGGCTTGAAAGATTACAAGTGATAGCACACAAAAATCCAAGCTTCTTCTTTGAAAATAATGAACATAGTGGGGTTTTCTTGCTTGACAAGACAATATAATGTTCTAGGTGGTTTGAGAATATTCTACATTCCTTTATAACAGTTTTTGACCATTCTGGAGATTCAAGGGCTTAGATTTGATCATCTATTCAAATTAAAGTGTGATCTTCAGCTTTATAAAAAAGTTGTCAAACAGGCAATTAGCGCGCTCATATTAGTACATAACACGCTAATCCTCTAAACTAGCGCGCTAATGCTGAGCATTAGCGCGCTAACTCTGCAATTAGCATGCTAAAATCACTATTGGCGCGATAACTGTCAGGGGCCTCCAAATAAATATTATTTGCCCTAGAGTTAGTAACCCCTTATCGCATCCGAGACCCTACCAAACCTCTTATAACATGTTATACATGTTTGCTAAAGGTCATAGAACCTATTTAGGTGGTCCAAATATTTTCACAAATCCCGAAAATTAAAAATCCTGATTTCATGACTTATTGGAAAATATACAGTTTTTCTTTTCAAAAACCTTTCAAAACAAGTTTTTCATTTCCAGAAACTTCCACAATGGTTTTTAAAGTATGATGTGAATATAAAAACATGGTTTCACATAGTTTGAGTTTATAAGATCGATTTAAGTGGTGAGTTTCACTTAAAACTCCAAATGATCACTAGAAATTTGAAAAACATGATATGCATGAACTAATGCATTAGGCTTGCGTAAATGAATCTGTATACCTTACATCAATGTGACAACATGTAATATGATCTTTCATCTTTGTTTCCTCGTGTGGATCGAATCTTGAACACTTATGGCTTGAACACTTGAGATGTGATATTCTACAAACTTTAACTAACTAAAACACACTTGATAAACTTATTAGTATACTTTCACTTTGTTTGTTTCCATCAAAATCTCAGATGGAGTAAAAGTGACTAACCACTTAGTCCAACAATCTCCCCTTTTTGATGATAACAAACAATATGAACTTGGCAATTAAAAAATGGAATTCACGTTTATTCATATATATAGTGCAATCTCATACAATCTTAAGTTCAACGCATACATTTATCCTCTTTTTGATAACATCAAAAAGTGGGGCCAAGCTCCCCCTCATAACAAGCATAACCGAAAATATGCGACGAATATAACCATAATACAGTGGGTGGAAGAATCCCCCTCACTGCATGCACATTACAAGACATAAACAGGTATATCAATGAAAGTCATTCACATGCAACTAATATAGGGCAATGAAAAAAAGCATAGCAGTTACTCAGAGATACGCGAAGTTTTTTTTTCATAATATCAAATGATGAAAATGAACATTAACATAGTTGTAGCTTAAATTGCTAAGTCTACAACATAGCAAATGTACATGAAAACACTGAAGACTAACATAAATGAGCCTAGTGCCCCCCTAACTATGCTATGCCTAGATAATCCTCTTAATGAGACAATGTCAGACACGCAGAACCGGAGGCAAGGTCATCTCGCGCTGGCTTGGCTGGTAGTAGATGGCCCTCTATACGACGAAGTCGATCACCCTAACGCTCAAGGCGGGTGTCGATGGCTGTGAGGTTTGGGTCATGTACTCTTGCATATAACCCAACTGTGCGGAGAGGTATGCCATTAATGGAGACATCTCGGGAGGAGGGGAAATGCCATAAAACGGTAGATAGTGTGGAGGTTGTTGCTTTTGCTGTTGCTGCGATTGCTGCTGTGACTGCTGCTGTGGAGGTTCGACGGGTAGCGAGATAGGCGGTGGGATGGGTAGTGGAATAAGCGGAGGTTCGATGGGTCTACATGTGTACAAACTCAAGGATGGAGATAACAATGGTGGTTCGATCTTAGTGCTAGGAAGTAAAAACACTCATATTGACAAAGAAAGTAATGTAATTTACGTAGGGATCGTGGGAGAGTCGTTAGAGAGGATGAAGACTCAAGAGGAGAAGAGTGGTGTGTGAAAAATAAGAATTTAGGGTAAAAAAATAGTTATATACTGGTCTTGGCCAAAGGACATTAGCACGCTAATGATGCAGATAAGTGATCTGGGCCATGGACGATTAGCGCACTTGGTCCTTGGATTAGCGTGTTAATTAGAGATAATTAGTGTGCTAATTAGTAGACCTAGCGCGCTAATTGCTCTCTAGAATTTCAAAATAAAATTTTTGAATTTTTGACGGACAACTCCGATTCACCTCATACTTCCTAGACACTTCACTAACAACGTATAAAAATGATTGGAACAGCTAAAACATGTGTAGAAGGTCCGATTCACGAAACCTGCGTAATTCAAGCTAAATCTTAGAAAATTGGTCTTTATGCAATGGCTTAGTGAAGATATTAGCTAGTTGGCCCTCTGTAGACATGTGGATTAGTTTAATGTCGCCCTTTTGGACGTGATTACAAAGGAAATGGTGCCTTATCTCAATGTGCTTGGTGCGAGAGTGTAACACCATATTTTTTGATATGTTGATTATAGTTGTGTTATCCCAATAAATTTCTGCACAACCCACTTGAATTTGGTAATCCTCAAGTTGTTGTTTCATGTACAAGATTTGAGCACAACTTCCAACAGCTACATATTCGGCTTCGGCCATAGACAAAGCAACAAAATTTTTCTTTTCACTAAACCATGATATAAGTGAATCTCCTAGCAAATGACAAAACTCGAAAGTGCTTTTCCTATCTACTAGACTCCGTGCATAGTCAAAATCAACAAAGCTTCGAAGTTCAAAACTCTTTCTTTGTTGAACCACAATCCCAAATCTTATGTCCCACTAAGATAACGAAATATACGCTTGACAAATTTCAAGTGAAACTCCTTAGGTTTAGATTGAAATCTACCATACAAATACACACTAAAAATAATATTGGGCCTACTAGCTGTCAAGTATAAGATACTACCAATCATGCAACAGTAAGGTTTAAGATCTATGGATTTTTCTAATTGGTCTTTGTCTATTTTGATGGTGGAACTACTAGGAGTGTCGCATGCTTTCAAATTTTCAAATTTGAATTTCTTTAGCATGTCCCTCACATATTTTGCTTGGTTTATGAAAATGCCCTGTTTGGATTGCTTAATTTGCGAACCTAGGAAGTACTTTAGTTCACCCACCATGTTCATTTCAAATTCATTGGTCATCAATGATGAGAATTCATCGCATAAGCATGTATTGGATAACCTAAAGATAATACCATCAACGTAAATTTGACCATGTAGCATGTCACGCTTTTTAATCAAAATGAACAAAGTAGGATCTAACATTCCTTTCTTGAACCCTTTCTCTTGTAGAAATGCACTAAGTCGACCATACCAAGCTTTAGGAGCTTGTTTCAATCCATACAAGGCCTTTTGAAGAAGATAGACATAACTTGGATGATCATGGTCTTCAAAACCCGGTGATTGTTCTACATATACCTCTTCATTGATGAAGCCATTTAAGAATGCACTTTTAACGTCCATTTGGTATCGTAGAAACCCATTATAGCAAACATAAGAAAGCAACATACGAATTGCTTTTAGTCTTGCTACCAGTGCAAAGGCTTCCTCATAGTCAATTCCTTCCTCTTGATTATAGCCTTGTGCAACCAACCTAGCCTTGTTCCTTACAATCTCACCCTTCTCATTCTTTTTGTTTCTAAAGACCCATTTGGTGCCTATGATAGTATGGTATTTAGGTCTAGTTACTAGTGTCCATACCTTATTCCTAACAAAATGACCTAGTTCCTCTTGCATAGCCATGATCCAAAACTCATCATCTAAGGCATCATCTATATATCTTGGTGGGCTCGGTTTGTAATACAAAAACTATGTGTCCTTCATCTCGGTGCAATGATAACCTAGTGGTTATTCCTTTATTTGGATCACTTATAATTTTTTGGGAGGGATGGCCTATAAGAATTCTTGAGTTCTTAGGTGTACTAGGTTTGGGTTCCACTCTCACCTCAACCTCTTGACTATTGGATGTTTGGCCTAGAGTGACATCATCATCATCATCATCGATCTTCAGTTTTTTCAAGGTATGCTCATTTTTATTTTGGGATCTACTTCATCAAACTTGACATGAATAGACTCCTTTATGATCTTGGTTGATCTATTGAACACCTTATATGCTTTGCTATGCATGTAGTAGCCTAGAAAAGTGCACACATTTGACTTTGGGTCAAATTTTTTTAAATGATCCTTATCATTTAGAACATAGCAAGTGCCACCAAACACCTTGAAGTAATTTATGTTGAGCTTTCGACCTTTCCATAGTTCATATGGAGTCATTTTCACTTACTTTCGAACATTTACCCTATTGAGAACATAGCACGCCGTGTTAATGGTTTTGGCCCAAAAGTGCTTAGCTATGTTATACTCATTTAGCATGGTCCTACACATCTCTTGGAGGGTCATTTTATTTCTTTCTACAACTCCATTTTGTTATGGTGTCCTATGAGAAGATAGTTGGTGTGTGTAGTCTTGTTTAGCACAAAACTCCTCTAAACTCCTATTGACAAACTCACCACCCCATCACATCTAATGATTGTAATTTTATACCCCTTCTCATTCTCAACAAAAGCACGAAATCTTACACATCAAATACTTCATGCTTGTGGGCTAGAAAATAAACCCATGTGTGCCTAGTGAAATCATCAACAATGACAAAGCAATATGATTTACCCCCTAGACTTTGTATTTGGTTGGGTCCAAACAAATTCATGGATAAAGTCCAATGCTCTAGTCACATCACTCGTTACTTTCATCTTACAAGACGATTTCACTTGCTTACTAAAGATACAAGTTTCATATTCCTTGTTTTTCTTATAAGTATATTTAGGTAGACCCTTGACAAGATCATTCTTGGTCAATTTGGACAAGTTTTCTATGCTAGAATGTCCTAGTTCATGGTGCCACAACTATCCATCACATTCACTTTGAGCACTCAAACATGAAACATTTTGCATATGGATCTCATTAAAGTTAATGAAATAAACATTCTTATCTATATATGCAACAAATAGAGTGTCATGCTTCTCATTCCTAACAATGCATTTTGATGATTCAAACATGACATGAAATTCTTTGTCACAAATCGACTAATGCTAAGCAAGTTATATTTCAAACCATAAACAAGATAAACATTAGAAATGGAAAGTAAATTGTTACCAACGGTTCCAAGGCCAATAACCTTTTCTTTGTTGTTGTCCTCAAATGTGACCTTTCCACCATCATGCTTATTTAATTCAATGAATTGATGTGCATCTCCTGTCATGTGTTTTGAGCACCTACTATCCAAGTACCTTAGGGTGCTCTTCCTTGCATCCTAAATAATGGGAAAACACTAAATTTTAGTACCCAAACACCTTTGGTTATGAGAAAGTTAGTATCACAAAAATTCTTAACTACCCATGCTAGTCTACCCATTTTGGCCTTTTGTAAGGCACATTTCGCATGAGACCTATTGCATTTTGAGCATCTACGAGCATCATCTAGCAACTTCTTGTAACTCGAAAAGTTCGCTCCACATCTTGTGCCTCTCTTGTTGAGTGCACGTCGTTGTGCTCCCAACATCATGTCAAACATCTCTCTACCATTGGTAAACTTATGCATCGTGCCAGTCAAGTCCTCTACATCCTTGACTTAAGAATCTCTCTTTTTTAGGACTTCATTCAAGTCATTTTGGGGATCATTAATGGTCTCATTTTATGACTCAATCTCACTAATTGCTATAGTCAAGTTTTTTTTTTTTTTTTTTTTTTTTTTTTTTTTTTTTGTTTGGTCTTTTTGACATTTTTTTCCAACTTTTTCCTAAGCTCATCAACATTAGGAACATCATCCGAATCATCAACATCATCAAAATTGAAATCGTTAGAGTTTACCATACTTTGTGCCATGAGATAAACTATTGCTTTCTCACTTTCCGATTCAGATTTGGAACTTGATGAAGATGAATCATCCCATGTCGCCTTGAAGCTCTTCTTGCCTTTCTTCTTATCGAACACCTTCTTGGACTTGCATTCCGCCTTGATATGGCCCGGTTTGCCACACTCGAAGCATATAGTCTCACTTGACTTTCCTACCTTACTTCCACTCTTGAACTTCTTTTTGTGCTTGTCTTACTTGTACATAGCCTTGTTGAGTTTTCTTGAGAGCATGACTACTTCATCCTCAAGATCATTTTCATCACTAGATTTCTCATCTTCAATTATCTCAACCAATAGAGCCGGTGGGCTATTTGCTTTCAAAGAAATCTCATTTCTTGAACTCTTAGTACCCCCACTCAATGCTTCTAATCTAGCTTGGTCCTTTAGTTCAAATTCATGGACCGTTAGCTCTCCACATAAGGCAATAAAAATGCACTCTCCAAGGTTTTGCATCGAATAGATAGCATACTTCTTGGCATCCTATTCCTTAAGTAAGCCTATAAGGAACTTGTTCGCCGAAGTCTATTGATCATAGTTATTTCCAAGATTCTTGATCTCATTCAAGAGCTTAGTGAATCGAGTGATGGCGATGGCTATGTCTTCATTAGAGCCAACTCAGAAAGTCTCATAGCGCTCCTCAAGGATTTTCAACTTTTTTTTCTTCACTTGAAGTGTACTTTCATAGTGTGCCCCAAGCTTTTCCCACACTTCCTTTGCTGTCTGACAAGCACTAACTCGGTTGAATTCGTTCTCACTTAGTGCGCAAAATAAATGACTCATGGCTTGATAATTTCAGAGCTCAATCTTAGTCTCCTTAGCGGTGTATTATTTCACAGGCTTGTCCAGTGGAGTGTACCCATTCTAAATTGAGTCCCACAAAAGTCTACTTTGCGCCTTAATATAGAACTTCATTCTTACTTTCCAATGAGCATAGTTGGTTCCATTGAAATATGGAGGTCTACTTGAGGAGTCGCCTTCTCTAAGGCGAGCCGGATCTAAAGTTTGCATCCTTGCACAAAACACTCAAAGATACGTTAGTAACACTTTGAGCAATAACTTACTCTGATTTCAATTGAAACCACACCGAAGAGGGGCTGAAATGGGCGTATCGAGAAGTTATCGCCTTTTTAAAATAACTCAACAATAAAGATGCTATATGTCATTCAAACGCAAGTATGAATGCAATGCAAGATGAAGAGGATAGAAGAGATGGACAAAGACACACAATTTATAGTGGTTCGATCCAATAATCTACATCCACTACCTAACCTCCCTGGTTAGAATTTTCAAACCCCCACTTATATTGCCAATAAGTGTTACAACCTAAGTGTATAAACCTAGAATGCCTAATCAAAAATTAGGACTTCCCGCCTAGCCGCAACTAGGGTTTAAGCTTGGCATCAACTAGGTCTTCCTTTCGACTTAGATCCCACTAAGTCTTACAATCAGCCACTTACAAAGAATAGATGAAAATAATCAAATTCGCTTTACAAAGTAAAGTGGCATCAAGTTCAAATACAAGCATGTCTCTTAGAGTCTAACCACTCTAATGCATCCGAGTATGAGAGCAAATGAGAAATGCAAGTATATCACTGATTTTAAGCAAATCTTAAATATGAAACTCTTTCAAACGAATTGATTAAAACAAATTCGATTTCAAATCCAAAGAACAAGAAGTTTGATACAAATCAACATTAAGTGCAAACTTTTGTACAAACCAATCCTAAGGTTTAGTAAGTTTGAGTGTAAAACTTAAGACAAATTTGTTCAAGAACACAACAAATGATTTCCACAAGTCAAGCACACAAAATATCAAATTTAAGTAGAAGAAAAACTAGAAAATTAAACTTTCTTACAACCCCAAGTGAGTGATTTTAAAATCAGTTTTGAAGTGGATGCTCTAAGCTTTAGAACGCCTCAAGAATGCTTGTTTCGAGAGTGATTCAGTTGCCTCGAAAGATTACAAGTGATAGCACACAAAAATCCAAGCTTCTTCTTTAAAAACAATGAGCACACTAGGGATTTCTTGCTTGACAAGACAATAGAATGTTCTAGGTGGTTTGAAAATATTCTACATTCATTTTTAACAGTTTTTGACCGTTCTAAAGATCCAAGGGCTTAGAATTAAAGTGTGATTTTCGGCTTTATAAAAAAGTCATGTCGAAAGGCAATTAGCACGCCAATATTGGGAGCTAGCACGCTAATCCTCTAAGCTAGCTCTGCATTAGCATGCTAATATCACTATTAGCGCACTAAATGTCAGGGGCCTCAAAATAAATATTTTTGGCCCTAGAGTTAGCGGCTCCTTATCGCATTTCGGACCCTACCAAACCTTTTATAACATGTTATACATGTACGTTAAAGGTCATAGAACCTGTTTAGGTGGTCCGAATGTTTTTACAAATCCTGAAAATGGAAAATCTTGGTTTCATGACTTACATAGGGGCTTTTCTGCAAATACACGATTTTTCTTTTTTAAAAACCTTTCAAAACAAGTTTTTCATTTCCGAAAATTTTCACAAAAGTTTTTAAAGTATGATGTGAATATAAAAACATGGTTTCACATAGTTTGAACTTATAAGACTGATTTAAGTGGCGAGTTTCATTTAAAACTCCAAATGATAACTTGAAATT
Source organism: Stephania yunnanensis (assembly GCA_039657365.1). NCBI lineage: Eukaryota > Viridiplantae > Streptophyta > Magnoliopsida > Ranunculales > Menispermaceae > Stephania > Stephania yunnanensis. Next base: position 42,201,898 of record CM077586.1, on the reverse strand, counting down.
CGAAAAGCGATTTGAAAAACTATTGGAGACATGCAATTAATTATCTGACAATAAGGAGTAACATCGAGAATATAGTTTTGTTTTTTTATCTAGTTTTTGTGTTGTTTACTTGTTTATGTGTTACTTGAGGAATCTGTGTACTTGGCCAAACTACAAAACTAAATGGCGGTGTTGGGTGTGTGTTTGAGTTAGTCAAAAAACAACTAAGTAAGGTTGTTCACTATTCTTTTGTAATCCAAAAAGTTAATAAAATAAAGTTGAAATAAAGTACTATATATCTTTTTTAGGCCAAATAAAAGTATTATATAAATATTGATCGCTTACCATATATATATACCAAAAAATTCTAATATTTCAGACTTGGTTTTGAAATTAATTTTTTAATGAAAACCAAAGAGCTTATTAAACATAGGAATCACATCATGGTTCATATGTACACAAAATAAGGAATCACATCACAGTTCGCACGTCCACAAAACAAATAAAAAGAATAAAACAAAAAATAAAAGTGCTTGTTAAAATTAGGCAATCAAAGATTCAGAATAAGCAAAAATCACGTTTAAGTGTGGCGGCCCTGCCGCCCATCGGAGTGACATGTCTCCATGTACTCCTTACACGGTGGGCCCAACTACACATGTCCGACACCTACCCACCCACTTCTTATCTCGAAATTCGTGTCCACGTGTGTTTTATCAAATTAGATGGTGGATTATTAGTATTTTCTTATATTATTCTTTTTAGGTATTAAAATATTTCTTTTGTTCCTTAATTTATAGTTTATTCTAATGTCTAACCATACTAGTGGGTAGTATCTTAAGAGTCATGATAAGTCGGTATTTATACATGTTTAGTAGTTTATTTTAGAATTTTTAATTATGCAAAGTCTCTAAAATATATAATAATTATATTTGTTGATTGTTTTTAGGTTAAACAGAGTACGCGGTTGAATTCGTGGTGGAAAAATACTCAAAATGGTGTATTTACTCGCAGTGATCGGATGCTGGATAGTTTGCCTCGAGTTAGCATTGCGTGGTGGGTAGAATAGGAGATAACATATTTCAACCAATTATAGGCTGCCATGTCAGCATATATTTTCTCTCCTCCAATCATGTTCCGCCATGTCAGCATCTCAGCTTAATTCCATCAATCAGAAATCGCCACGAGTCACCATCACAGTGCACGTCACACACCAACATTTCTCCTCACTTCAGCCTTCATCGATTCACCTCGGGATGCACGTCTGCACAAACTCCCAGATTTTCGCACCGAACTCATGCAACTCTCTCCACCTCCCATGCATGCCACGTGGCGCTCACTCACCCACGCGAAGCGCGTCATCGGTAGCTGTTTCAGCCAATCAGGTGGCGGCACCTCAGCGCGACGACAACAAGCGAACCAATCGCACTGCGACACGTAGCAGACACCTATTTTCAAGCCAAAATAGCCCTACAATGCTCCTCGGTGCACGAGTCATCTCCCCAACCCGCAAAATTAGTTTTTCTCACCTCTCGAGACCAATTTTAGGTAGTTTTATATATATTAGGAACTTAGGTTTTATGATTTTGAAGACCGACTAGACCAAACTTCACCTGGGTCGAAGGGAAAGCAAGTGGGATTCATGATTCATAGCAAAAACTATGTTTGATCTATGATTTTTATTTAATTTGATTTAATTTCTCCTATTTCATTATTGTTGATTTTAATAAATATGGTTTAGATCTAGTGTATGTATGTGGCCAGTTCATGCTTTTAGGTGGACAATCTACAGTTATTTGGACCATTAATATTCGTGTAATTATGCTTTTGGACCAATAAAGTGACAAACACTCACCTGTTTGCCGTCAAACCCTTTCGGTTCTTGAGTGTGCAACAATTGAATCTATGTTAAATTAGAAGCAGATGCGATCCGATTATTTAGGATTAGTGTTCCCAAAGACCCATATTACTACGGTTAGTGTGTTAAACCCAATTGGCGGATGTCTAGGTTATACATTAATTAGGGAAGCAGTTAGTTGCGGACGTCCCGACTATCGAAATTAGGGGAAGGAGGAATTTCTGGCTGATGTCAATTTTCTATAGCTAATCTAGGAGAATATAAATTAATGACTTTTTGGGAAGGATTGAAGACCTTGATTACCATTGAATTTTGGTTCTGATTTGTGGAACTGTAGACTTAGGTATTTATTAATTGTTTTCAAAATTAGTTTAGTTGTTTAATTTTATTTATTTTAGTTAGATTAGTTAGTTAAATTAATTTATTTTAAAACCACCAATTTTCCTTTTTTTGTTTTTAACCGAAAAAAGACTACCAATCTCTGCGGGATCGACCCTTTGCCATTATTCTACAAAATAGTTCGTTTAGGAAACTTTACTTTATTAACGTGTTCGGCGTGGGTCAATTTTTGGCACCGTTGTCGAGGATTGGTATTTTTCTTTCTTTGGTATTTTTATTTTTTATTTTTATTTTTATTTTTATTTTTACCTATCTAGTCCTTTGCACTTAACATGTATGCAGATAACCCCACAATGGACTCCTCCTACCCTCATAATTATGGTCGATTTGAAGAATCACATTATTATAATGTGAATGAGGTAGGTATGTCACATAATGGATATCGATTTTTTAACCTGCATTCTTCTGTGCAAGAGGTTGAGGTTTGCAAAATTTGTGGAGATTATTCTCGTTCTGCACATTATTGTCCCTATTATCCAGAATATGAGAATTATCACTATTCTAGCTACGCATTGCCACAACCCGACTTCTTTGGGCTCATGTCAAACCCACAGGTTCCTCAACATGAAGGAAATCAACAGTTTCATCAAAACACCTCCTTGGAAGATATGGTGAAGCAATTGATAGATAGTTAGCAACAGCTTCGACAACTTTTTGACGAGATTCGACAAATTGATTTTAAGATTCCAGGCTTGAAGGAATTGGAAACTCAACTTATTCAATATAATGCCAGACTTCAGAATATGACTGATGAGGAAGAGTTGTTAATACATAACCAATTTTTAACCCAGAGGAAGATGTGAATGTTGATACGTTGAAAATTTTTGAGGTGAATGAGGTTAAGCAGGTGAAGGACTACTAGAGAGAAACATCGGAAGAATGTGAAGTCTTTCAAATTGAGCCATAAATTATCATTGCACTAAATGAGGGGGGAAATGAGTTGAAAATGGATGTCATTTCAGACAAGTCAGAAAAGCCATAGATAGAGAGCGAGGAAGACCAACCTGTGGTGTTGGTGCAACCACCCACCCTTCCATGCGCATTTGGTACACCTTATAAGGGGTGGAAGTAAGGGAGCATTCACAGATCTTCTACACCGTCGACACCTTTGTGTTGGACGATCCCGATGCAATAGATTCTTTCGTGTTGGAAGTCCTAAATGAGCTCCTAAATTTGAAAGAGGGTGTGCATGCTTCATTGCCCAAATACGTAGATTCGCCGTTTGTTGTTGATATCTCTAAAGGAGAGGGCATCACGCGATAATCACGCAAAGTCTAGCCAAAGACTTGAAAGAAAGGCGGCTCGTTGGGAGGGAGCCCAACTTTATTTTTGTTTTATTTTATTTATTTCTTGCTTTTAGTTTGGTTTTAGTTTTTTTATTTATATTTAATAACACTCTAATTTTGTCTCTTTATTTTTATAGGTAATATGCATTCATTGGAGGATTGAAGTACCGAGTTTTGTAAGTTTGACTTTGGATTACATTTTTTAAGCTTAATTTGAGCAATTTTTTTAGGAATTAACATGTTTTTAGGATTTTAGGTGTTTTGAGACTTGGTTGGGACATATCCAACTTAAGTCGCCGCATTAGTGGCGGGTTTTGAAGTAGACCCAAAACCCTAAACTTCATTCAATCATCTTGTTGATTTCACCCTTAGTTGACAAATCTTGGCTCGCAAGACTTGATTGAAAGTTTTTTTTTGAGTTAACTCCTATGTTTACTAGTTCTTGCTCTTGTTATGATTGTTCTTTTATAGTTTCCTTAGTCACCTACACATGAGAGATTTTGTGCATCACTAGTTTTTAGAGACTTTTTGACATGTATGCATTTGTATCATCTTCTTATCCATGTTCTTCTTCACCACTGTATTTTGTTTTTGTCATATAGATGCCTTGACTTGTTTTGAACCTTGAGGACAAGGTTTGGAATAAGTTTGGGGGTATTTTAGGGATTGTGGATTATTTTGGATGGATTCTTTGCGAAAGACCACATGTGAGATCATTTATTTTTATTTTTTTATGTGGTTATATGCGGATATCGAATGATAATGGTGGTGTTTTATATCATTTCTTCCATTTCTTTCATTTATTTTCCATTCATATTCCTTTATCATTTCATTAGGATTTGATACACTTTCATGTATATATGTATTTATTATATTTTTTTTTATTTTTTTATTAGTTATATAGAGTCACCCGAAACTTTGTTCATGCATTTGGTTATGGATGAGTAATTACTGTTGCCTTTTTGACTTGAAACTTAGGGAAAATTAGGAGAAACATTAAATCACGTTGGTAGCTCAGCATTTTTATGATTTCATGATTAGGGACTTAGTTGATGGCTGGACTTTGTGCTAGATAACAAAAATGAGTAGATAGTCAAATTTGTGCTAGTGATGTTATATTAACCCACATTGGAGGATTTGCTTGATTATAGTGAAAGTGAGAAGTACTAATATGAGTTTTCTTAGTGTAGAGTGTCCTACAAGTTTCCATAGGAAATGGAGCAGGGAATCTTGTTGTGGGAAAAAGTGAGAAAAGCGGTGCGCAGGAAATGTAGGAGGAATCGTATTAATTGAAACAAAAAAGATTTGGAAAAGAAGAAAAAAATGAGAAATAAAAATAATGAATAAAGGCGGAAGCTGTAAAACTCCTAAAATAAAAGGTTTAGTTCAAGTGTTTTCACTATATTAAGTGAGAAATTTGAACTTGTATACTTTAATGTATAGACCAATGAAACTTAAGAGTAGTTGATTGCCTTTGTTTCGACGAAGTTTTTGTTTTGAAAGTCGGATCTTAATTTTGTTTGAGTTGGGAGTCTTGACATATCATAACTCCGAAAGTTCTTGAGTAGCTTGTTAACTTGGTGACTATGTAAACCAAATGAACTCCATGAATTTTGAGTCGGGTGTAGGATTAGTTGAGTCAGTGCATTATTATATTAGGAGTCCAGTTTAGTTTGTTTTGTCATCTACACCTTTGCTCGGGATGTGCAAAGTCTAAAGTTTGGGGGTATTTGATAAGTCAGTATTTAAACATATTTAGTAGTTTATTTTAGTATATTTAATTATCCAAAGTCTCTAAAATATATATTAATTATATTTTTGGTCGTTTTTAGGTGAAACAGAGTGCGTGGTTGAATTCGTGGCAGAAAAATTCTCAAAATGGAGCATTTATTCGCAGTGATCGGATGCCGGAAAGTTTGCCTTGAGTTACGCGTTGCGCGGTGGGTAGAATAGAAGACAACATATTTCAATCAGTTATAGGCTGCCATGTCAGCGTATATTTTCTTTCCTCCAATCACGTCCCGCCATGTCAGCGTCTCCATTTAATTCCACCAATCAAAAGCCACCGCGCGCACCATCACAGTATACGTCACACACCAACATCTCTCATCGCTTCAGCCTTCATTGATTCACCCTGGGATGCGCGTAAGCACAAACTCCCAGATTTTCACACCGAACTCGCGCGACTCTCTCTGCCTCCCATGCATGCCACGTGGCGCTCACTCACCCACGCACAACCCCTCATCAGCAGCTGTTTCAGCCAATCAGGTGACGACGCCTTAGTGCGACAACAGCTAGCGAACCAATCGCGTTGCGACACGTGGCGAACACCTATTTTCAAGCCAAAAATAGCCTTACAATACTCATCGGCACACGAGTCACCTCCCCAACCCCCAAAATTAGTTTTTCTCACCTCCCGGAACCAATTTTTAGTAGTTTTATATATTAGGGACTTAGGTTTTATGATTTTGAAAACCGATGTAACGGCCCAAAAATTTGACTTGTGTTACGTGTCAGGTCAAAGTTGTATGTGGGACCCACTCGTTGAAAAACGTATGTCCGAATCTTGAATGGAGACACAGAGAATGTTCAATTTAAGATTTTAATGCTAATTGTGGAGAAAAGTATATTCGGGGAATGCGGTAAGCCAAAACACGAATAGGGACGCGCCTCGAGTTGCGGGTCGACGTGGACCGAGGTAGCGGCGTAATTAGACTATAGTAATTTTAATGTGATCACATCAAAAAGAAAATAAAAATTAAAATGCATATATATATATATATATATATATATATGTATAAAAGAAATATATATATATATAAATAATGTGGGTTTTGTTTAATCCACACATTCAAACAAAAAAAAAGGACCAGAGAGAAAACGGTGATCGGAAGGAAGAAGAAGAAGGAGAGAGATCAGGAGAGAGAGACTAAGAACCCAAGGTGAGTTGTTGATTTCGGTTGTCGTTTGTGCTGTTGTTGTTGTGTTGGTCGGCCATGGTGGTGGCGCGACATCGTTGAGGAAGGAGATGACTGTGAGGTCATTTCCCTCCCAAGGGTGGTCTGGGGTTCGGGCCGAACCCAACCCCAGCAAAAAAAAAAAAAATCCGAACCAGAGAATGAACAGCTCTGGTGAGGAAGATAACCCCGCGGGCCGGGTCGGGTCGGACAGACCCGGTGCCCAAGTAGGCCGGGCCGACACGGGTCCACGTGGACCGGGCAGGGCCGACCCAGATCCGCGTGGACCGGGTCGGGTCAACCCGGACCCACCCCCAATAAAATAATATATTTAATTATTAAAGTAAATTAAACTGATTTTTATAAACTGTAAATTACATAAAATGGATTAAAATTGATAAAAATTATGGAAAATTTTTGAAAAATCCTTGAAAAAAATGAAAAGTAGGAAAGCTAGAAAAAAAATGAGTTCGAGGCTTTTCGAGCATTTGACACCCTGGTATAATTCGAAAAATGGTGCTAAATACTTAATTTTTATGAAAATAAAAATGGAAAATCTATAATCACATACTATACTTGCACGTAATGCGACCCTAAAACTTTAATAGGTACAAATGGACACCAGGGACGTAGGAGTCGGGTGTCGGGTGCGCATATCGAGGCGTGAGAGGGACATCTTGAGGACGAATTACGGATTTCGAGGTAAGTAAACCAGTTGGAAAATGTACAGTATTTCATTTAACTTGCATTTTTGTTTGATGTTGAATCATGTCCTTTTCTTGGAATACCCACTCACTTATAAGTGTCCGAGGGCCAAGTGAGTCGTACTCGTTTCTCTGATTGGAGTGGTTGCCGGCTCGCAATCGGGGCCATGACCTCGAGTCACAATATTTGGTCGGAATGAGATGTGCTTTATCCGGGGAGCCGTTGATATCCCTCATTCGCGACATTTTAGGTACGGCAATGCCGTATCTGATGACCGAGTCTGCTTGGAGTTTTCGCGACTCTGCGACTCCGACCCTGTGACACCCGCATTCGTTGGTCTTAGACTACTTGGCACCTCTCTATATTGTTTCTTTTGACACTCATTCTCGTTGTACTTTTATTGTTTCACAGTCTCATTATCATGCATTCCGTACAGTTTTCTTTTATCTGCATGACTTTTAGACTGTTTGTTTTTATCTTGAATTACTGTTTAGATTCTACTGGATTTTACTTACCAGGGCTCGTCAATCTCGTGTTTGACTGAGTGTAGAGTTGCAGATGAGTAGCAAAGGGAATCTCCATAGCTAGGTGAATATTTTTGTATATCTTTTATTTACTCTCCTCCGATTTGATACATTTATGCTGGGTTCCACAATTAGGTTGCCTAACTCTTGTATCTTATTGTTGAGTTATTTAATGTAGTATTGCTTCCGCTTAATTGTAACAAATTGAGAAATATTAATAACTCAACTTAAAACTTTTGAATTTATTGATAATGATGGATTGGAAGTCTGACTAGGCTTGCATTGACCTTGCGAGACTGGCTCGGGGGTCCACGTGGGCTTAGGCCGGGCGGTGCCCAGTTTGTGGGAAATTTGGGTCATCACAGTTGGTATCAAAGCTGAAGGTTTAAATACTCGACTCTTGATTTAAATCACAAGCAATGGAGACGCAAAGCAGCGGAAGTTAGGAACCCTGAACTTAGAGTGGAACCCTATGATCCTGACTGAAGTCTTCGTTGGGAAGTGAGAAGAGTTGGGGGAAATTAAATTTGAACTATATGTGATATTTGATGTGTTGTATTATAATACTATCGATAGATATACGATATTTACTCTTGTGTATCGCATGAGACGCGATAAATAAAATTGAAAAAGATTGACGATAAATTTATCGGATTTAGAGAAATTGATAGTAAACAAGACTGATGGTAATGATTTGATCTTGGAAGATAGTGTAGAAATCGGAGATTTCTACTTGATATATTTATTGGTGGATGGGGAACTACATAGTCATAATTTCTCCCTTGGTAACAACGCCCAATATGTTTGATTAAATGTTTAAAAGAAATGTTGTTTTCGTATCCTTTAGAAATAGAAATGATGCGGTTAAGGAAGTTTAGTGGTTCTAGTGGGTTTGAGTTATTTTAAAGTACTCAATGGAGTCTAATGAACTGAAAATGATAATTTGAGATGATGTTTCAATGTTCAAATTTATATTCTTGATGTGGCAACCATTGGTGATGTGTAAACATGAGAATCTAGTTTATGGATCAACATATTGGGGTTGCACATTAAGTATTCGATCAAATGGCCGCAAGAAATTCTAATTTGTTTCATTGAAGCCTTCTAGTATAGACAAATGTCCATTCTTAGGGAGACATGTGTTATAAAAAGGTGAACACCCTCAAATTCGATTTGAGTGGACCGTTATGTGCATTATAAAGGCATTATGTGTAAGCTTGAGTTCAAGACTTGCTCGATCATTTAGCTACCCTATAAATGAATTTCGGTGCGTACTAACAACTCTTCGCTTTCTTACTAAACTTTTGTTTCCTCAAAGTTTAGCCTAATGCTAATGAGGGAAAAATAACGTGGTTCTCATAAAATTTGAGTTACAAGGGAGGTTGACAAACTTGAACTTAGATTATTATGAGTGAATGTTATTTATTCTCTAGAGATTTTTACAGTTATATTTTACTCATTTATGTCATTTTCTATTGAGGCTTTAAAAATTAAAAAATGGAAACAAAATGTAAAACTAGAATTTAGTTAGTTCAATTGATAAATTGAAATAAATAGCATTGTTGGTTTGGTGAAGCCAATGGAAAATGAAACAATTCATTTTAAGTAAAATGAGATAATTAGGACTTTTAAGGTCTTCACTTCGAAACTTTGGTATTACAAATGGTATGGTTTCCAATTGAAACTTAAAATGCCATTTAGGACTCAAACAAACTTGTGAATTGGTTTTCAAGCCATTTAGAGGAATTTTGGTTTTTATTTAGGACTCAAAAGTTTATTACTAAAATTGAGGATTTCCTATAGTATTGAGACTTGAAATGGAAGTTTGAGTCTCTAAATGAATTTAAATTGGTAATATGGAGACAATTGAATAACTTTGAGTCTAACTTGGGACTTGAAATCCATGTTTAGGAACTTAGAGAGCTTTTGGAGTTTTAAAATGCTAGAACACCGACTAGATTTGTGAGAATGGGATTTGAAATGAAGAAGTACGTTTTGAAATAACTTTGTTATTGTATTTAAAAGGTTTTTAGGAGTTGGTTGTGTAGTTAATATTTTTAAGAACTCGAGAAATTTGAGGGTCTTAGATGGAATGTAAATGCCAAAGTGGATTTGTAAAGTATGTGAAATTGATTTAGAATATTGAATTGGAGTTCAAATATTAAGAGTGGAGTTGTATTGACTTAAAAGGATATACTCGTAAGTTACTTGAGTCACGATTGTTAGCAATTGGCTGACTGCGGCCAAATATAAGTGCCTCATAGTCTAAATCTAGACTGTCTCTGTCTCAATTACTTGCATAGCTATTTGAGTTGTATCTAGTTTTGCAAATTGCTTCCAAGTTCCTTAAAATTTTGTCATCAATATTAGGATCGACCAAAGCAATATAATATCTAGCGACAAAAGGAAGGCATCATAAAAATTGAATGAATTCTATAATATGAGATAATTGATGAAGGGCTTTCAATATGATGATGACGTGAGTACCATAGTAGAGGGTACCTAAAACTAGGGCCAATTTAACAATTAGAACAAATGGTAGGTAAATCGAAGGTGCAAACCCCAAAGAAGCAAGGATAGAGACGCACAAGGGATGTTGTGGAACAAAACAACCATTTTGATTGTCATATTAGTGAGTGGCTCATCAAACAAACAACGTGATGACCTGGTTTGATGGACCCTTTGAGTCAAGTGTGGACCATACATGTCAGAAAGAGCCATGACCCATAACTTTTGAATGCACTTGAGACAAATTAACCAACAGATGCTAAATCACGGCAGCTCTTGATGTGGGCATAACAATAGATATATATATATAGATTATCAAGCAAAGTAAAACTCAATCAAGAGTGTTCAACAATTCTTATTTATGCTCCAAGTAAGAATTTTAAAACAGACAAATTTTGAGATGAGATAGAAGATGAAAGGGAATGAAAAAGAAATACATCAATAGGTGCACTATAAAAAAAAAAAATTATGAGACAAGTGGGATTACGCAGACTCTAAAGGAGCAGAGTGTTAAGATGACTTGAGAGCTAACGATTACATCATGTACGGACTCCTTTAGTTTTGACGAAAGCATTGGAGTAGTACTGTTGGATCAGAAGCCCAAGTAACTCCACTTTGGTGACACTATGCATTTATAGTCTCAGGGTTGGTGAAGTCGACTACCACCTTTAGGGACTTATAAATGAATTAAGTGTTACATGCTGAGGTAGTGTCTGCGAATCGTTCTAACGGTTAGTGGCCGCCTATGTATAAATCTTACGAGATTGTACATCTCTAGACTGCTCACATTTTAAAGTTTGTTCAGATGCGTTAGTAAACGTACTGAAAGGAAATTTTTGTGCAAGTAGTGCATATGGTAAAAAAAAATGTATTCGATATGGTATATTTGTTGTGTTGTAATATATATACGATATCGAGGATTCGTGGCTATGGGAAATGTGAGTATGTTTTAGACCGGGTCTAGGAATGATCGTGGGGCTGCAGGATCGCAGTCCGCGAGTGCTGAGGAACTGCTTACTCTATCAAAAAGGAATGTATCGCTCGACCAACAACTACAGGAGATTTTCTATTGTTAAGGGCATAGGCTATGCCGTAATGGTCTACGTCGACAGCTCTAGCTATTCAGGTTGAGCTCGTACTTCCTACATCTGTGACACTACGTGAGGATACACGTCGATTGAAAGAGGCGAGGTAGACTCGCAAGTTTCCGAGGCATTATCCAGAGAAGTTGCACGGGGGTATTAATCTCGAGGCGGCAGACATACTGCCACGTGAAGGTACATGGTGTACTGGCTATACCAACGCAAATGTGGCCGAGTAAATCGACTCCACTAGTCGGCAAGGTCAATGTTTGATGACGTACTACAGAGGTGTCGATAGGGAACAGTCCGTAACCTGAAGATGATTTCATTTCAGACCATTCGGTAAAGAACTGGAGAGTCGGTTGAGATGGATGGATCGGTGTATACACATGATGAAGTATGTTGGGGGTATGGCTGACACGGACACTGACCAAGCTTACTACATTATACACGACTTCTTGGAAATTATTGATTTTGTTGGGTGACGACGGCTCGGAACACAGTATATGAGGTTTAAGCAAAGGCTATGGCTAACGAGAGCTATGGGAGCACACGCACTGGAGTACCAGTCACATTATCGGCATCGTTATAGTCAGTACGAGGGCCTGGAGATGATTCGAGGAAAAATAAAGTGAGACGGTAGTGGCTAAGAGATCGAGCTTAATTGCGTTTCCGCCATATGCGGCGCTAAAGTTAGTTAGTCCAGCGTAGAGTTACGCGGTGCACTACAGTAGCCAACACCGTCAGATCTTCAGCATCAATACCATCAGAGGGCTGATGGTAGAGGCAGTGGCTAGAGACAGGGTCAGAGATCCAGTCGAGTGCACAGACAGGAACAACGGTCTAGTCATGCACTGGGGCAAGGACATGGACATGTTCCATCGGGATAAAGATTTTAACGTATTTGGTTCGGCGTGTGGACAGCCGGGTCATTTCACCAGTACGTGTTCACAACAGCGGGCAGGCATAGCAGAGCTAGGAGCAGATTCATGCTGTTGTCGCGCAAGGTCCGATTACTACCCATCGTAACCTGATAGAGGGTACGAGTTAGGTTAAGACTCACTCGATCAGAGACTAACGGACAACCAGGGAAATTGATTTACATTCTCGCGGACATACTGCGGATATGAGTATGTTAATGACGATGGATCATGGGACTAATAGTTTCGTTGTATTCTAATATATGTTGCGAGGATGTTGCCCTGACATATATTGATAGGAGGAGGCGGATGATGTGTTCATTGCTTGGAGGTCACGGAGGAGCCCAGCTCGTCATGGAGGAGCCCAGCTTGTCACGGAGGAGCCCAGCTCGTTACGGAGGAGCCCAGCTTGTCGCGGAGGAGCCCAACCTTACAGGTAAGCTGGGGGTATGGCCTTGGGCGAGTATGGCCTTGGGCTAGTATGGCCTCGGGTCTTCAGTCATAACACACTATCGAAGTGCGTAAATTTCGAGGACGAAATTCTAATTCGTTGGGAAGATTGTAACGACCCGATAATTTGACATGTGTCACGTTCCAGGTCAAGGTTGTATGTGGGACCCACTCGTCGAAACACGTATGTCCGAATCTTAAATGGAGACACCGAGAATGTTCAATTTAAGATTTTAATGCTAATTGTTGAGAAAAGTATTCGGGGAATACAGAGAGCCAAAACACAAACGGGGACGCGCCTCGAGTCGCGTGTCGACGTGGACTAAAGGGGCGGCGTAATTTGACTATTGTAATTTTAATGTGGTCACATCAAAAATAAAATAAAAATAAAAATGCATATATATGTGTGTATACATATAAATATATATATATATATATGTATAAAAGAAATATATATATATATATATATATAAAGATAATGTGGGTTTTGTTTCATCCACACATTCAATCAAAAAAAAAGTACCAGAGAGAAAACGGTGATCGGAAGGAAGAAGAAGAAGGAGAGAGGGGAAGAGAGAGATCGGGAGAGAGAGACTAAGAACCCAAGGTGAGTTGTTGATTTCGGTTGTCGTTTGTGCTGTTGTTGTTGTGTTGGTCGGCCATGGTGGTGGTGCGGCATCGCAGAGGAAGGAGATGACTGTGAGGTCATTTCCCTCCCAAGGGTGGTCTGGGGTTCGGGCCGATCCCAACCCCAGCAGAAAAAAAAAAAAAAATCCGAACCAGAGAATGAACAACTCTGGTGAGGAAGATGACCCCTCGGGCCGGGTCAGGTCGGACCGACCGGTGCCCAAGTAGGCGGGCCGACCCGGGTCCGCGTGGACCGGGCCGGGCCGCCCCGGATCCGCGTTGACCGGGTCGGGTCAACCCGGACCCACCCCCAATAAAATAATATATTTAATTATTAAAGTAAATTAAACTGATTTTTATAAACTGTAAATTACAGAAAATGGATTAAAATTGATAAAAATTATGGAAAAATTTTGAAAAATCCTTGAAAAATATGAAAAGTAGGAAAGCTAGAAAAAAATGAGTTCGAGGTTTTTCGAGCATTTGACACCCCGGTATAATTCGAAAAATGGTGCTAAATACTTAATTTTTATGAAAATAAAAATGGAAAATCTATAATCACATACTATACTTGCACGTAATGCGACCCTAAAACTTTAATAGGTACAAATGGACTCCATGGACGTAGGAGTCGGGTGTCGGGTGCGCATATCGAGGCGTAAGAGGGACATCTTGAGGACGAATTACGAATTTCGAGGTAAGTAAACCAGTTGGAAAATGTACAGTATTTCATTTAACTTGCATTTTTGTTTGATGTTGATTCATGTCCTTTTCTTGGAATACCCACTCACTTATGAGTGTCCGAGCGCCAAGTGAGTCGTACTCGTGTCTCTGATTGGAGTGGTTGCCGGCTCGCAATCGGGGCCATGACCTCGAGTCACAGTATTTGGTCGGAATGAGATGTGCTTTATCCGGGGCGCTGTTGATATCCCTCATTCGCGACATTTTAGGTACGACAATGCCGTATCTGATGACCGAGTCTGCTTGGCGTTTTCGCAACTCTGCGACCCCGACCCTGTGGCACCCGCATTCGGTGGTCTTAGACTACTTGGGCACCTCTCTATATTGTTTCTTTTGACACTCATTCTCGTTGTACTTTTATTGTTTCACAGTCTCATTATCATGCATTCCGTACAATTTTCTTTTTATCTGCTTGACTTTTAGACTGTTTGTTTTTATCTTGAATTACTGTTTAGATTCTACTGGATTTTACTTACCTAGGCTCGTCAATCTCGTGTTTGACTGAGTGTAGAGTTGCAGATGAGTAGCAAAGGGAATCTCCATAGCTAGGTGAATATTTTTGTATATCATTTATTTACTCTCCTCCGATGTGATACATTTATGCTGGGTCCCACAATTTGGTTGCCTAACTCTTGTATCTTATTGTTGAGTTATTTAATGTAGTATTGCTTTCGCTTAATTGTAAAATATAGAGAAATATTAATAACTCAACTTAAAAATTTTGAATTTATTGATAATGATGGATTGGAAGGCTGACTAGGACTGCGTTGACCTTGCGAGACTGGCTCGGGGGTCCACGTGGGCTTTGGCTGGGCAGTGCCCAGTTTGTGGAAAATTGGAGTCGTCACAACTGATTATTATTTTTTTAGCATCAACTTTCTTTAACGACGATGTTCCGCTATTCCGACCTTCGCCTAGGTCGAAGGGGAAACAAGTGGGATTCATATTAATGGCAAAAACTATGTGAGATCTTTGATTTTTATTTAATTTGATTTAATTTCTCCTATTTCATTGTTGTTGATTTTAATGAATATGGTTTAGATCTAGGGTGTGTATGTGGCTAGTGCATACTTTCGGGTGGACAATCTATATTTATTTGGACCATTAGTATCCGTGTAATTGTGCTTTTGGACTAATAAAGTGACAAACACTCACCCATTTGCCGTCAAACCCTTTCGATTCTTGAGTATGTAACAATTGAATATAGGTTAAATCAAAAGCATATGCGATTCAATTATTTAGGATTAGTGTTTCAACAGACCCCATATTACTGCAGTTAGTGTGTTAAACCTGATTGGCGGATGTCTAGGTTATACATTAATATGAGAAATAGTTAGAGGCGGACGTCATGGCTATCAAAATTAGGGGAATGAGGAATTTCTGGCGGATGTTAATTTTCTATAGCTAATCTTGGAGAATATAAATTAATTGCTTTTTGGGAAGGATTGAAGACCATGATTGCCATTAAATCTTGATTCTAATTTGTTGAATTTTAGACTTAGTTGTTACTTAGGTATTTATTAATTGTTTTCAAAATTAGTTTAGTTGTTTTATTTTATTTAGTTTAGTTAGATTAGTTAGTTAAATTAATTTATTTTAAAACCATTGATTTTCCTTTTTTGTTGTTTTTAACCTAAGAAATATTGCCAATCTCTTTGGGATCGACCCTTTGCCACTATTCTACAAAATAGTTGGTTTATGAAACTTTACTTTATTGATGCGTTCGGCGCGCGTCAAGTTAGTATAAATCAGCGGAAGCCTTAATTGATATAGGTCGGTAAGGTAAGTTAGCGTGGTAAACATTATTCATAAGAGCAAGTCCTACTGCGGAAAAACCCGAAAAAAGTACTCTATATATAAGTGACAATACAATAAAAAAGTATATATACATGTACCGTGTCATCTCAAGTCCCCCGATACCTAAAGTAATACAAAATATCAAAATAAACATGTACTAGTAGGTCCTCAACGATGGGCAATTAGATGTAGTCACCTAGGATCCCCTTGCCCTTACTGGTACTATGATATGCACTCAATCATCGAAAAAAACAGATGACGAGTTCAGTAAGTAAAATCCCAAGGAACCCCTCTGAGCATTCGCGGAAATAAAGTAAGGAAATGCAAGAAGTACTATTAAATAAATAAGTGGAATGTAAAGACAAGCGACTATAACTGGCTCACCGCGTGAATAGATAATAGCTAAGCTATCAAATATGTGTGCTCACTCTAAATGGACTAAACTGCATTTCGGGTCACTAAGTTCCTACAAATGGTAGCCCAACTAGCCCGATACTTGGTCCCTCGCTATGCTGGCTAAATCCTCTAAGTCACTAACCTGTGCACCAAGGGCAAGCTTAGGTAAACATTTACTGAGGACCAGGTCACACGTGCTATAATCTAGTGCATCATGAAAACACATCAAAGAAATCTGGGGGAGTAACCTCTACCCACGTCCAAGTAACATAATGAAATATTTAAATCAACAAGGAAATGATGGGAATGAAATTTAAAATAGAATTAAATACTCAGAGTTTTTTGGTTGGGTTTTACAAACCTCAAACTACTCTTCAACTTCCTCAGACTCCAATATCCGACCAAACAAATTCTCGGACACCAAGTAATGACCCACTTAGTCCATGAAGTCCAATTTTATAAGTTTAGGTTGTTTACAAGTGTTTAGACATGTATAAAGTTGAAAATCACCAAAACAACTCTTAAATTCATATTTTATCCAACATTAGTGCGCTAATAGATCTACTGGCGCGCTACGTGGAGTTAACGCATTAGGGATGTCTAGCGCGCTACTATTCTTCATTTTGAAAAATAGTTGGAAACCCAGAATGATTAGCGCGCTAACCATTCCTTGTAGCGCGCTATCTGTCGTCTGGGATAAAATTTTCAAGTCGAGAACTCTGTCCTCTCCCTCTCAATTAGCTACCTTACTTGTTTTAACATGCTCTACATACGTTATTAACTCCAAAAAAACAACTAGAACACTCTATAATATCAAATTAACCCAAGTTCTCTAACTTTCATGTATTCACCAAACTTTTCAATTTCATTATAAATTTCAATTCTAGTTAAATCGGTTGTAAATTCTCTATGAAATGATCTAATAACATGTAATTCATTAAGTTTTCACCAAAAATCAAAGGTTTAATTATCAAACTCAAATTTCACTAAATTATACCAAAAATGGGTTCAATGAAGAATATAGAAGATGAAAATGATGATTACCTTGGTTTGTTATCTTGAATTGGTTAAATTCCTAGCTTGAAGTCCTTCTTCATTCGTATTCACTGAATTGCATGAATTGCATGAATGGTTTGAGTGGTTTGATCAACATTCCACTAACTTCCTATATATATATGTTTGATTAACATCAAGTATGCGTACGTATTTTGAGGAGTATCTTATGGCTCATAAACATGTTGTCCATACCACTTGATGACTCCATTGATAATTCCAATAGCACACTCCCTTTCTCATTTCTCCCGTTATGATCATCTAAATGCCTATCTTATGGTCCACCTTATATAGTACAAACTAGAGGCTTTTCTTAATTTAATTAACTCACATTATATTTAGCCTTATCAAAACATATGATCAGTGTTTTATTTATCAAAATTAACTAACTAATCGTCCCACTAACAGTCAGCTACCCAATATTCGGTGCCTTGCATCTCGACACATTTTTCGAGGTGCGCCATAGCCTATTGTTTAGATTTAATTTACTTAGCCTATTGTTACATTACTCATTTCAATTGAGTTACTTATTTATATTTACGTGAGTTTGTCGAGTTTCTCTAGTGTACCCATACTTTATCTCTCAATATCTGCATTGACACACATTTCGAGGTGCCTACTCATCACACAACCTCGCATGATATCGCTATTCAACATTCACACATGCGATGTATTTACATGTAAATTCATAAAGTGCATCATAATTTTAACAACATAACACTTAATTTACTAATGTAACTATGTCAACGTGTGTCCTAGCCAACTCGTGGTGTCCAAGTGGATCTAAGCTAGCGTCCAATTTTGAAATTATGAAATAAATAACGGCGTTAATAAAAAAAATGTTGTTATAGCTTTTCCCAACTAAATAAAATTTCATCCTGAAACTTAATATAAGCGAATGTCGTACCATGAAATAACTGAAGGTATCATTCTCACATCGTCGACTCGAGCTCCCAGGTAAGTCACTATGTCCCATGATGCTGCCAATGAACTAGGACCTTAGAGAGCTTCCTATTCTTGAGAATTTGAACTATGCAATCAATGATCTCTATCGACCTCTCCTCATAAGTTACATCGGGCTAAACCTTGATTTGCCCTAAATCAATCATTCATCTCGGTCCCGACCTTGCTAGTCTCCACATTGAAATGTGAAATGTTAGATGAAATCTCGCTAACTTTGCAGGTAACTCTAGGTGATATGCGACACTTCCCACTCTCTCAGCTATCCTGAATGGTCCGATAAGTCTCAATGCCAATTTCCTCTTAATACCAAACCTTTGCTGACCCTTCCAAGGGGAAACCTTCATGTATACCATATGGCCCTCCTCACAGCTCAAACCCTCGTGATATCGATTTGCATATTTATTCGGTCTATCTTGTGTGGCTCATAACCTTTGACGGATCTGTTTGATCTTCACTGTGTGATCTGCAACTATATCAAGCCCAACTGTCATTATATCTTTCGTCTCTACCCAATACGTAGGTGATCTATAAGGTCTCCCATACAACGCCTCAAACGGTGGCATACCAATACTCACCTGATAGCTGTTATTATATGCAAACTCACATAGAGGCAAATAATCCTCCCACCCAAACTGCATTGTACAAGCCCTAAGCATATCCTCCAAAATTTGTATCAGTCGCTCTAACTGTCCGTCGATCAGAGGATTATAAGCCATTCTAAACTACAACCTAGTGCCAAGCTACTTTTACATAGCCTCCTAGAGCCTCGAAGTCAACCTAGGATCTCTGTCTAATAGAATAGAAATCGACACCCCATGCCATCTAATAATCTCCCAATCAAATAATATGCTCAATTGTGGAAATGTGTATCTCATATAAATCAAAATGAAATGAGCCAATTTCATTAGTATGTCAATCATTACCCAAATTGCATCATGGCGTCTCGATGTCTATGGTAGTCCATTGACAAAATGCATGGTAATGTGCTCCCATTTCCACTATGGAATGGGTAACGACTATAATAGTCTACCATGTCTCATATGCCCAGCTTTCACTTGTTGGCAGATGTGACAACTCCTGATGTACAGCCTTACGTTAGCCTTTATCCCTAGCCACTAAAATAGTCACCTCAAGTAATGGTACATTTTAGTCTGACCAGGATGAACCGTGTAGTGAGACCGGTGTGAATCCTCTAAAGATCCCATTTTGTATCTCTTGATCCACATGTATCCACAGTATCCCTTGGTGTCCTAAACATCGATCTATGGTCTCTGCCCAATCAGTGCACTCCGAATCTCGAGCTAGAACTTTGAATTGCTCATAAAGCCTATCAGCCCTCTGACATTCGGTAACTCGCTCAATCGATATGATCGGAACTCTCATATGAAAACAAATGTGCTACTCAACCATAGTCGACACCTCAATCATGCCCAGAACTGCTACCGCCTATAACAAGCCATGCTTGTGTGTCATGTGTTGCAAAAATGGTTAGATTATTAATCCCGCTCCCACTCAATGCATTCGCTACGACGTTCACTTCTTAGGGGGATACTAAATAGTAAAGTTACAATCCTTAAACAACTCAAGCCATCTCCTTTGGCGCATATTTTGATCCCTTTGACTGAAGGTATATCGTAAACTCTGATGATCTGTATACAATATGAACCTCTCTCCATAGAGATAGCTCCTCTAGGCCTTCAGTACAAAGACGACTGCTACAAGCTCTAAGTCGTGCATTGGATAATTCCTCTCACAGGGTCTTAATCGCTTGAAGAGATATGCAACTGGTTTATCCTCCTGAATCAACATACATTCAAGATCAATGCCCAGTGCATCCGTATAAACTGTCAAAGTCTTACGCGACTTTGGCAATGTCAACACTGGTGCGGAAGTCGACCTCCTCTTCAGCTCACAGAAAGCCTTCTCACACTTCTTTGACCAATCAAATTAAACATCCTTCTTGGTTCATCTCATCATCGATGTTGCAATCGAGGAAAAAATCGTTGGTAGTATCCTGCGAATTTGAGAAAACTCTGAATATCGGCAATAGCCTCAGGTGTCCTTTAGTTAATGATAGCCTGAATCTTAATCGAATCCACAGAGATGCTCTAATCACTAATAACATGCCCCAAAAATCTCACCGTACTCAGCCAGAAGTCTCATTTATTAAATTTGGCATACAATCTGTGTTATCTCAATGTCATCAAAATTACCTAGAGGCTAGGTGTCTCTTGTGATCTTCACGAGTCCTACTATAGATTAAGATGTCATTGATTAAGACTATGAATTTTTTTTTTAAATATGGTCTCAAAACCTTGTGCATTAAATCCATGAAAATCGCTGAGGCATTAGTTAACCAAAGCGACATGATTATGAACTTAAATATACCGTACCACGTGGTGAAAACGGTCTTTTGGATATCCTCTTCTCAAATCCTTGACTAATGATAACTTGAGTGAAGATCAATCTTCAAGAAGAATCTGGCGCCTATCAACTGATCAAACAGATAATCTATCCTAGGAAGTGGGTAACGGTTCCTAACTATCACTTGATTTAGCTTCTTATAATCTATGCATATCCTCATCGAACTATCTTTCTTCTTCACAAACAACAATGGAGTTCCCCAAGGTGACATACTAGGGTGAGTAAAACCATTCTCCAATTACTCATCTAGCTATCGTCTAACCTCCATCTACTCCGATGGTGACATCATTTAAGGTCTATTAGAGATCAGCTGCTACCTAGGTATCAACTCAATGATAAACTCAATAGCTCGTGGCAGTGGCATTCCTGGTAGATCATTTGAAAATACCTCAACAAAGTCTCTAATTACCGGAACATCCCTAATCATGAGCTCTATCCTAACCTCCAACTCAATTATCGCTACAAATACCTTAATCTCTTGCATTATAGCTAGTTGGCATTTAGCGATAGGTAAGTCAGTCGCGGATCCAACTAGTAAAAACTCTGGTATCCCAGAATACAAAACTCAATCTTCTTATCCTAACAATCTATCCGTGCATGATAAGGTGATAATCAATCCATCCCGTGAAGAGGGTCAAACTCTAAATACTCTAATACTTGAATATATGCTGATAACTGATGTTCCTCGACCTCTATCATCATATCTCTACATATTCAGTTAGGGTATATCTTGTCCCTAATGGCCGTACTGAGGATAAGGTGTGTGTCTAGTGTTTGTGTATCAAACCTAACTCTCCAATAATATACCTAACAATAAATGATGAAGTGCTACTAGAATCAAACATATCATGCTTAGGTCTACCAAAAATATGTAATGTATCCTTGATGAGCTATCTAGCCGCCCCACCATTCGGTTACGCTACTATATAGGCTCTCTTTAACCTGCTCTGTATTTCGACGTGGTGATAGTGGTGTCCTACAGTGTATCTTCAAATGTCCTCTCTTATCACACCGTCTTGCCTACCATCCTGTCCGTCTCCAGATCTCGAAACCTGACCTCGGTCTCTTTGACCCCTGTCATGTCCCCCTCTGATCTCAACCCTAATGGTACATTTGTGGAGGTGGCCTACGTTGATCCGTCGGTGCTGGTGCGATGTTGTGAACCGACTAACTCTCCTCATATTGGAACTGACTGCCTTAGTGATTATCCCTGCGGCCCTTATCCTGTCTGTCATCTCTCTGACCTCTATTTAGACGACCCCTCTTTCTTTTCGGCCTCTGGTGAAGTCAAGAACTCGGCCCTGTTTGTACCTCAGTCTTAGTCACACGTCTGTCATCTCTCCGCATCGAGTAGGTCTCATGCGCTAAAGCTATATCAAATATGTCATACATAGTGGGTGGCCTATATGATAACTCTGCCAATGCAATCCTATCATTAACTCATCTGGTGAAATAGTATATCTGTAGATGCTCTGTCCTAGTTACATCCATCGAGAACTAGAATAAGTACCTGAATCTCTCCATATACCATAGCAAAGTCTGATTACCTTGTCTTAGGGTCAGAAACTCATTTCTCAATTTCAAACTCAATCTCACCTCCATGGTTGTGTACTGATCACATAACAACTCCCTGAACTCAGCCCATGTCGTGGGCTCTGGATGGGTATCCTGGCACGCGGTTTACCATACTACTGCGTGGCCTCTCAAACATGCCCCGTATAACCATGCCTAAACACTCTTATCATTCCTCATCAGTTTATGAAAATGCTGATGAGACACAATCCACTTCCCCGCAACTACGGGGTCAACACCTCCATAAAAGAAGTTTGGCTAAAACTTCAGAAACTCTATCAACATCTTCGCCTTTAGAGCCAATATGAATCCCGATGTAGTAGAGGTAGTAGCAGTCATCTGGTCCGTAGTCATAGGTGGAGACGTAGGAGTTGGTTTCCTCAGTGGAACGACAACTGCGGTGGCTCTCTTTGTTTGAGTCTCCGCTGCTACCCTGTCAATAGGTGTCTAGGCAACAATTAGGGCGTTGACTGTCCCCATATGTAAAATAACTACTACTGGCTCTTTAGGTGCAGCAACCGCTATAGCAAGTGTCGTTAGTGCGATGGTATGATCCAGTAACAAATGTAGTACCTCGGCCATCTGAGTCTCTTAAGCAGAGAGTCAATCCTCCATACTAGCTATAACCAGGGAATCCCTAATTACATCATTAGTCTGATAAGTCTCATGAGGAGTGTGGTACAGATTAGCCTCGGTGTATATACGTATATTATATATATAATGAAAATATAACATATATATAAACCATATCTCTACCTGTCTCACATAACTTCGCAACTAAAGTTCTAAGGCGATAACTTCTAGTTTCCACAACTAAAGTTTATTAATTGAATTTTATGCATTTTCATTTTACATTACTAAGTTCCTAGAACTCTTTCTTTGATACCAACTTTGGCGACCCTGCCGCCTCGGGGTGACGTGTCTCCGTGTACTCCTCGCCCGGTAGGCCCAACTACATGTTTCCGACACCTATCCGTCCATTTCTTGTCTCAAAATTTGTGTCCATGTGTGTTTTATCAAATTAGTTAGTTGATTATTAGTATTTTCTTAACTTATTCTCTTTGGGTATTTAAATATTTCTTATATTCCTTAATTTGTAGTTTATTCTAATGCCTAACCATACTAGTGGGTTGCATCTTACAAGTTAGCATAAATAAGCGGAAGACTTAATTGATACAATTCGGTAAGGTAAGTTAGAATGGTAAACATTATTCATAATAGCAAGTCTTACTAGGAAAAACCCAGAAAAGTACTCTGTACATAAGCGACAATACCATAAGCAAGGTATATATACATGTACCGTGTCATTTCAAGTCCTCCAATACCCAAAATAATACAAAATATCAAAATAAGCACGTACTAGTAGGTCCTCGACGATGGGCAATCGGTTGTAGTCGTCTCGGATCCCCTTGCCCCTACTAGTACAAGGATCTGCACTCAATCATCATAAAAACACAGATGAAGAGTCTAGTAAGTAAAATTTTAAGGAACCCTTCTGAGAATTCACGTAAATAAAGGAAATGCTAGAAGTATTGTCAAATAAACATGCAGAATGTAAAGACATACAATTGTAACTAGCTCATCGCATGAATAGATAACAACTAAGCTAAAAAATGTTTGTGCTCACTCCAGATGGACTAAACTGTACTTCGGGTCACCAAGTTCCCACTAGTGGTCACGCCCAACTAGCCCAACACTTGGTCCCTCTCTGTATTTGCCAAATCCGTTGAGTCACCGACCCGTGGACCAAGGGAAAGCTCAGGTTAATGTTCATTGAGGGCTAGGTTATGCGTGCTACAGTCTAGTGCATCATGAACACACAACTAGGAATTCCGGGGGAGTAACCTCAACCCACATCCAAGTAATAGAATGGAATATTAAAATTAACAAGGAAATGATAGGAATGAAATTTAAAACATAATCAAATACTCAGAGTTTTTCAGTAGGGTTTTACAAACCTCAAAGCACTATCCGACTTCCTCGGACTCTCATATCTAACCCGAAAAACTCCCCGACTCTGAGCTACGGTCCACTAAGTCCTTGAAGTCCAATTTTTTAAGTTTAGGTTGTTATAAGTGTTTAGACATGTATTAAGTTGAAAATCAACAAAACATCCCTTAAAATAATATTTTATCTATCATTAGTTCGCTAATGGATCTAATGGATCTACTTAGCATGCTAGGTGGAGTTAGAGTGCTAAGGGATCTATTTAGCACACTACTATTCTTCATTTTGAGAAATAGTTGGAAACCCACAACGATTAGCACGTTAACCATTCAAGGTAGCGCGCAATATATTCTCTGGGACAAAATTCTCAAGTTGAGAATTCTGTCCTTTCCATATCAATTAACTACTTTACTTGTTTTAACATGCTCTCCATACATTATTAACTCCAAAACAAGAACTATAACACTTCAAAACATCAAATTAACTCGAACTCTCTAACTTTCATGCATTCACCAAATTTCCAATTTCATCAAGAATTTTAATTCTAGTTAAACTAGTCGTAAATTCTTTATGAAAATGATCTAATAACATGTAATTCATCAAGTTTTCACAAAAAATGAGAGGTTTAATCATCATACTCGAATTTCACTAAATCATACCAAAAGTGGGTTCATCGAAGAGCATATAAGATGAAGATGATGATTACCTTGGTTTGATCTCTTGAATTGATCTCTAATGTATTGAATTCCCTGCTTTAAGTCCTTCTTCTCTTGTTTTCACTGAATTGCATGAATGATTTGAGTGGTTTGATCAAGACTCCAATTACTTCTTATATGTATATGTTTGATTAACATCAAGTATGCATACGTATATCGAGGATTATCTTGTGGCTCATAAACATGTTATCCCATACCACCTGATGTCTCCAATGATAAACCTAAAAGCACACTTCCTCGTTTCTCCCATTATGATCATCTAAATGCCCATCTTATGGTCCTCTTTATATCGTACAAACTATAGGCTTTTTTCGATTGAATTAACTCACACTATATTTAGCCTTATCAAACCATATGGTTAGTGTTTTATTTATCAATATCAACTAACTCATGGTCCCACTAACTTTCGGCTATCCAATATCTGGTGCCCCGCGTCTCGACATGCATTTCGAGGTGCACCATAGTCTATTGTTTAAATTTAATTTACTTAGACTATGGTTAGATTAATCATTTCAATTGAATTACTTAGTCATATTTACATGAGTTTGTTGAGTTTCTCTAGTGTACCCGTGCTTTGCTTCTCGATATCTGCATTAACACGCACTTTTAGGCGACTACCTGTCCCACAACCTCGCACGATATCGCTATTAAACATGCATACAAGCGATTTATTTATAAGTAAATTCATAAAGTGCATTGCAATTTAAACAACATAACAAACAATTTACTAGTGTACATAGTCGACGTGTATCCTAGCCTACCCACGGCGTCCACGTGGATCTGAGCTGACATCCATGTTTAAAATCATGAAATAAATAACGACATTAATAAAACGAGTCATTACATAAGCATGATGGAAGATATATCATTATATGTATGATCATAATATTTATTTATAAGTAATTATAAATTTCGTATTGACAAAACACTTATGAAACTACACTGATATGCTATCAATGAATGTCATTCCATCTAATCTTCGTATAGATATGAAGGAAGACATCATTAGGAGTAACATCATCCTTATCCAGAGCCTATACATAAGAAATACAAAATTACATCATATTAGTCGCGACAAACTTACAGGTTTTAAGGAAACGTCAAATAACCATGACACTTACCAATATCTCCATGGGTCTACAAAGACCGTGAGCCACCGATGTGCTTCCAATAGCATGTACCAAGGCCATCATTTTCGCTCTTTACGTTCTATGAAACCTTCTTAAACCTGGCCTTAAAATATATGCTCACCCAATACTCACGGTATCTATTCCATGCCTCATTAGTCACAAAGTCCGGCCTTACGCCAAGGGCATGGAGCTCGTGCATCAACGCGCCGTACTTAACATGCGCATTTGCATTATAAGCGGCTCTTACGATCGCCTCATCAATCAATAGGCCCCATCAGAAGTATGGCTGAAAATGATGAATATAGTTAATTATGATTTTTTAAATAATTAATTTGATCATTTAATGTCAATTTTCTTACTTTCCATCTCTTCCGATATGTATCCTTTTGATTGTTAGGTATTGACTTCAAGTAGTACCCCTCAATAATCATCCTTCGCTTGAAGATTTTGGTCATCCTCTAAGCACAAACTTTCAAAAATGTAAAATCTAGTGGTTTTTCATGTTCATTTTTAACTTGATCAAGTAACGTGGAATATAACAATATGGGGCGCGCCTCCTCCTCCCCCTTGAGGTGCTACTGATGGAGCTAATGGGAGGGGTCTACTAAAGAGGTTGCGGGAAAGCACCATTGCGCCTTGGAGGCACTCGAGCAATGGCTCCCATGGACTTGTGGGACCCACTAGATGGTGTAAGTGATGCAGTGGAAGGTGGAGCAGATATAGTAGGCGATGGAGTGCCATGTCGGGACAAACTAGCGGAACGATTATAATGCCATGATAGGGTGTGATTGGATGATGACAGGCCCGTCGCCAAAATAGTGGGCATATGTGTCGTCAAAGTCGGTTTTGTGAAGGACGACAGTGAAATAATGTTAAAACCTCGGACATACGACCATGCACTAGAAACGTTTGACCCCTTCCGGATGGGCCTAAACCTCTTGATTGTCCTCTACTTCGTGTAGTGAGAGCTCACCACTACTACCTTCTATTAGAGGCTAACCATCAAGGTCAGCGTCTATTGGAATCTTGTTCACAAGTCTACATGCAATGCCTACTAAAATACATCAAGTACAATTGTAGGTAATCTGAGTTAAGAAAGGAATCGACGTAACCGTTAAAATACAAGTAAATATACATACGCCCCTAATGTCAAAATATAAGTAAATAAACATATGTCACTCAATATTTTCTGTTTGAAATTCACTTTCACTACAAGAATTTGACACATGATCTTCCTCGTCATCTTCAATATCCTTTGGTACACTGATCATATAGGAACTCGTTGGATTAACTAGCAATCCAATGTCATTTATACGTGGTTGGTTCGTCTGCTTGGAATGTCGTATCTGTCGAATGAACAATCTTATCATTTATAATGGTTCCCTCATTGACAGATTTTGGCTGACAACAACAACCAACTTACTATTGTAAATGTAATGGGAAAGTGGATGACCCTTCCTATCCCAACCTTATGTAATACCTATTTAATTATTAGTTAATATTATATTATATATAAGAGTAACTTGTGCCCTTTGGACTTCATCTCATTATGACCAAAAAGGCTATATAAAAGGTTCCTCTCCATGTAATGTACATGACAATGTTGAGATGAAATTTCTCATATTTCTCCCTTATCTCTTCTCTTGTTTATTTTCTAATTCTTTGTTTACTTTCCCAAGCTTTGCTCAAAGTAATTTTACAACACGTTATGAGCACGAGTGTGCTCTACATGATGGAAAATTCAAAAATCAAGAAAGTGCTTTAGGTAATAAAGCTCCAAAGGTCTATATGTTCTTTCATTTGATATGTGAGTTTTTAATTGTAAATATTTTTATGTTTACCTCGAAACAAAACTGTCATTGTTGATCGTTTTGATTTCATGTTATTATTCACTACTATCTTCTTTTTTATGAGTTTATATCTTTTAATTTGAGAATTTATAAAGTAGGTATTTTCTAATGATAAATAAACATATGCCCCATCTTAAGGTTTGGTTTATGTAGGCAACAATTTATGCATGTGCTCAAGCTAAGTATGTATTACCTAGCAAACTCATTGTACTTTACTACCCTTACCCATCACATAGAGGCTAAATGAGGAAGACTTGTATTTTGGCTCTATTCTAAAGATCTAAGAAAAATTAGATGTTAGACCACTATCCACATATTCACATGTATGTTATGAAGCTAAGTGACATCAATTACATCAAGCTTATGGATCGTGGATCAAGATTAAACATAAATTTTAAGTTGAATATGAACATATATTTTTCATTTCATAAACACGTCATACATTGCGTAACATGGTCTTAATTAGCAAAGTATATTTATGAGATAAGTAATTTTATTTCTCTAATTTGAAAGACCAAGTTTTTTTGGTTGGTTAGTATTCAATTTTTTTTTATTTGAAATGCATTTTCCTTATTTAACAAAAATGATAGTAAAAGCACTAAAGATTTTGAGTCTTGACTGACATATTTTCAATACGCACATTTGTTTGAGGTACCCACCTATTCATTTAATGTATTAATAAACTAAATCCATGGGATATAGTTATTTTGTTTTGTTATGTATGAAAAGTATGAAACTATAAATTTGAACTGTTGCATATAGTAGTGATACAAAATATAGTAAGGAAAAATTATTACATTCTATTTTTCCATGTCCTATACTTTACCTTAATTAAATATCATTTTTTACAATCCCATGAGTTTTTATGTGTCAATCGAGCTCGTGATTAATAATTTGATAATGATTGATCCAACTCTCCCGATATCTACTAAAAAAAGAGAGTTTTGTTTTAATTAAAAAGATGAAATACGAATGGTCACTCCTTTATATTATTTAGACAGTTACATAATTGATATTAAATTTTAATAAATTTTAGTATTTTAATTACTAATTTGTTTTACTAATTAAATGTCATGAATATGCAAGTTAAACTTCGGATTACTTATGTACACAATTTTACTTATACTTACAATGAATTGATCGATTTAGAATACGGGAAGTCTATTCATTATATATTTTTTTAAAATCTAAAAGATATAAATATCACCATGTCCTGTTTTGTCAGCTAACCTTTGGATTATTACTCACCAAAATAATTATTTTTAGTTGTTTACCACTAGATAAACCCTTTGATATGCCTAATTAATGTATATGCATACCCTATATATTTTTATGTAAAATTTAATATGATTTATAATTATGAGCTAATATCTTAATCGATTAGTTACTTATGAAGTCAAGTAAAAAAATTAGTTTGAGTATATTCATCAAACAATATTACCATATATCTTGACCATATTGCTTGTTTAATTTATCCATTTTCATAATAAATGTTTTATATTAATCATTCATATTAAATAAAAAATACATTAGCAATATGTAGGCTGGAAAACATAAGATGCAGGGCTAATTGCTCTAAATTGTCTATAAAAATATTCATCAGGTGGTAACAATGCCATATATTATTAAATATCAAATATATTTTATCTATGCACGTCGCGTGGTATGTCACATCAATTGCAAAAGTATGCTTTCTAGTTGTGACTTTGTGCGATTTTCTGCACCTGAAATCAAAATCAATAATTGAGGCATATTTTTTCTTAAAAACTTATTAACAATTAGTTATGTTATATTCTTGATTTTTGTAATACAAACAATACTTTAAGTTTGAGTTGATAGTGGGTAAGCCTTGTCCCTGGTAAAGCTAAACATTAAAAAGGAGACGGGTTATCCCGTTCGAGGAGGCAAGGTTGTTAAGTAGACTTCGTCTCGCCACCCAACCTGGAGGCGATATATTATTGCAACAAAATATCGAGCGTGTATATCAATTCAATAGGAATATAATGAATTGATTTCTTTTCTCATTGTAGCTGAGTAAAATAATGAAATAAATATAATATCACTTCCGTCCAATTGGTCTAGCTTCATGAAGCATATGTTGCATTATAAAAATACCATGCATAGTCGAAATGATTAAATTATGGACACGAAAAATGTGAAAGGATCTAGTAAATGCCATATTCCACAAAAAATGGAATAAAAGTTGTAGACCAAATGAAATATAAATGGGTAAAGTTATTGATAATGAGCTTGCTCAACATAGTGACAAGCAATGTCACATATAAAAGGCCATTAGGCCATATTAATTATATATTGTCATATATGCCCAAATATTTTGACAACATTACCATGCCAATCAAAGGCCAAATTACGAATTTTATAGCTCATTAAAATTGACACATTAAAATGTGTTCAAATCATGACCTAAATAAAGGCGATGAATTTATGTCTTGCTTATTGTGCTACATACATGCACACTATAATATAAAAGAGAGTATTTCTCGAATTTTAACTTAGAGAGGGCTAGCGTTCAAACAATATCTGGTACAAAAATTATATTGATTATCTTAAGGCAAATCAATATGAGACTTATATTGATTTAACTATCCATCAATCACATTATAAGATGCCTTTGGCCTCTAGCTGATAAGGAATACATTTATTGCAATTTTTGCTAACTGTCGCTTTGATGAAGCAATTTTCTCACCATTAGGGGGAGATGTATACAATCAATTTAAAAGAAATGTCATGAAATTGCTTGAAACGCATCAAGTGCTAATATAAAAAGTTGCAAAATCATATGTTCCAGCATTAAAGGTTCGTATATGAAATGATGTCCCTATGCGACAAAATATGCAAGAATCAACAAAATGCTTAAGGTGTAAAAAACTAAATATTGTATTTTTAAATTACTTACAAAGACTTATTGCAATGTAACATATGATGTCTCACTTATGTGAACATGAGGGGGAGAATCAAAAGGAGTTATTGATTAGTGCATTGCACTCTTTTTCTCTTAGCTGTAGTTTTATCCCACCGAATTTTCCATATGAGGTTTTAACGAGGCTATCCTAACAATATTAATACTCCATTATCAAAATTGATTAGTGTATTGTACTATTTTCCCTTTAGCTATGGTTTTATCCCACTGGGTTTTCCTAACAAGGTTTAAAATGAGGCAATTCTATCAATATCATACTCTACATCAACATTGATGAGAACGATGTTCTCTTTTTCCTTTGCTGGATTTTTCTCATAGGATTGTTCCTAGTAAAAGTTTTAACGAGGCATATTCTCTTAGCATATGTCATCCAAGGGGAGTGTTGTAAATGTAATGAGAAAGTGGATCCTAACCATATATAACACCTATTTAATTTTTAGTTAATATTGTATTATATATAAAAGTAACTTGTGCACTTTGGTCTTCATCTCATTTTGATCAAAAAAACTATATAAAGGAGTCATCTCCATGTAATATACACAATAATGTTGAGATGAAAGTTCTCTTATTTCTCCATTATCACTCTTCTTGTTTATTTTCTAGTTCTTTATTTATTTACCCAAGCTTTGTTCAAAGTAATTTTACAACACTTACCACTATTTTTGTTCATGCTTCATAGAAGGGTATGGAAGATGGTAAACTTGACATGTTTGTATTGCCAAAATGAAAGGCGCATACTTGTTATACTGTCAAGTTCGATGAACCTCGACCAACTTGAGTAGAGGGTAAGTCCTTACACCCGCAGGCTGTGTGGGGTCAAATCATTCACATTTGAACAACAACGTTCTCTTAAATCCATTATATTCAATCTAGATAATCTCTTGTTGTCTTCCATAGAAATCATGGGAAACATTGGCCTAGTTGGAGCCGTTCACATAAACACCGCTGTTCTGTGTCGCCCTACTAGCACCATATACCATAGTGTGGATTTTTTACCCATTAACAACATATCCTGGATATACGACACAAGATTGTACAGGACCGATTGGAAGAAAATGGAGTGTCTCATCTATGATGTTATGTCGTGCCTGCTTATGAACACACAACAATTATAAGACTTGTTAGGAGATAAAAGAAATATTTCAAAACAGGAGAATTTTACATTACATATAATTGAAACCACTTAGCAAAATTCTGCTCAAGATTATAATCGTCGTCCGTCTCTTCCCCGTACGACATATGTACTTCATCGATAAAGATTCTACATTTCATACTCAGAAGTTAAAAGAAAAATGACCAGATCTATTAAAGTATGAACATAATAAATTGACATTTTAGAGTGACTTACGAGATGTATGTATGAGCATCATCGTACTCTTATTTCTTTAAGAATCTTTCTTTTCCAGTACCAACAGTACGACATGGGTGAGTAAAAATGGAGAAGTCGCCAATGAAATAAGGATTGGGACCGACACCATCGTTGCCCTTGCATTGACCTCGATTGTGCAAGGTGCCAATGTGGTCTTCCAAATAATAAGAACAAAATGAGGTTGTTTCCTCTACCAAATATGCATTGCACATCGATCCTTTGACCTTTACTTTATTCCACACATTGTTTTTCAAGTAAATCACCTCTGAAATGGGTTCATCCAGCGAAAATTGTTCTAGGCTAGCAAGCCAACTCTTATAAGGCAAGTTGATTGGCAAGTGTTTCATTAAGTCGAAGAAACTTAGAGGAAATATTTTCTCTAGCTTACAAACTATTAGAGGTATTTCAGACTCTAAATGAGCCATATCTGGGACTGTTACACTTTTAGCCGTCATTGATCGAAAAAATAGACTAAGCTCGCTAATGGAGACCCAAAAAACATCTGGAAGAATTTCTCGAAATGCAATTGGAATCAGTATTTGCATGAAAACATGATAATCATGAATCCTCAACCCGAATAAACTCTTTTGGTTTACGCAACGCCTGAAATTAAAAGCATATCAGCTGGGAAAAAGCAAAAATCGTATCCACTCGCATAGTTTTTATTTTATATGGTTGTCAAGAGCGTAGCATGCTAGCGGATACTTCTTTAACACTTCATCCATATGTAGAGATGGTTAGTGATAAAGTTCGTGAACATCTTATCTCCACTCCATATTGTCCTTAGTCTTTCTCGGCATAATCATATTAGTGGTGAATATGTTGTCGAATACATTTTTCTCTATGCGCATTAGATCCAAGTTATGTCTGACCAACTTAGTCTTTCCAATACGGTAAGTCCTAGAAGATGCTTCATTTCTTCCATTTCGGACCATTAGCAATCCCTTCATTTTTTGCATCGACATCAATTTTCTATCAAATTTCATTAATCCCACGAACTCGATTTCCATCAAAATTTCTTTCACTAGATCGTATTAGTTGAGGTTCGTCATTTATTATTGCATTTCGTCTAAGAAACCTTTTTTTTGTCTTTCCTAAGTTTGGAGTTTTGAGGCAAAAATCGATGATGACAGTCGAACCATGAAGTTTTTCTACCGAGGCAAAGTTGAAATGCTTCCCAATCATCCATGCAGTATGGACAAGCCACTTTTCCGTGTATGCTCCATCCCGACAACATGTTTTATGCAAGGAAGTCGTTTACTATCCACAATAGGGCTGCTCGTATTTGGAAACTCGATTTTGTTGAAACATCATACATCATCAAACCATTGTACCATAAATCTTGTAACTCTCTCACGATTGGTCGCAAGAATACATATATTTCATAGCTAGGTTTGGTCGATCTGAGAACGATAACCTTCAAGGACATAAATTTTTCTTTCATGCACATTTATCCCAAACAGTTAAAACCCATTCGTGCACATCCCTAAACAAAAATCTCGAATCTCGCACCAAACTCTTTATTGACTTCGTTAAAATGACATCATGCCATTGAAGCTGAAAAACGTTGCTAATATCGTTTGGGGACACATGTTCCCCGTGCTCATGCATAGGTATAGCTATTGATTGAGAATCGAACAAGCGTTGCAATCGAGGGCCTATGGGAATGCAATACATTTTTTGCAAGGCCATGTTTTGTATTCCTACCACGACTACGTTGTTGTGTTATGTATCGAGAATGCCCATAACTTTTGTACGACGTTAACTCAGAGTCCTCTCCTCAATGAATAATATACTCTTTTTCACAACAATCTATCTTCTCGACAGGTAGCCCAATCCTCATATAAGTCATTTTGTTAAGTAGAAATTGTTAACTAATGTGTTGTTATTAGGCAACGCTTTCTTTATGGATTTTATCGTAACAACGTTTAGAGACATGGTGCACCAATTTTAAAGAAAGCAATCTAACCATGGCAGATAATTTTGTCATGCTCCCATAACTTGACCACAATTGCTCGTTACCAGCATCAATCGTGTCGTATAGTTTTTGTGTGTGGAGGTTTGGCTCTTTTTTCATGTGATTCCATTTAAAACTAGGCCTCGTCGCATTGTGTAATATCTCTTGGTAAGTCAATGCCGTTTGACCATAGTCAATGTCGATTTTGACATCATAATTGTTTTTGAAATCATCGAAAATGAACTTCGTATCCTAACCTTCTTTCTCACCATGTTTGTACCAACAATAGTATCCAGAAATGGACCTATACCTACATATGCGGTACTCAACAGTCTAAATGTTGAAGTAGGGTAGAAGTTGATATTTGTTGTGATTACATAGGCACCTAATCCCACCAATCATTGTGATAAGTGGTACAATTTGTCTTCACACATTCTATGAATTCCTCTATCATTACAATGAAGTTGTTTCAAATAAACTTGTTATCGAGGTGTTTGTACGTTCACTTTCTTTTTGCAGTCGACACTTCCTACAAAATATGATAACTTAATTTGGATGCAAATGTTGACAATTCAGTTTTTATTTTTTAATTATTGGATTAATCAATGCCTTAGGATGCATTTATAAAAGGTTTGTGTAAATTTTATTGCAATGCATTTAGTTAGACCATGAATATATATATCACTTCTACAAAAATTTCGACAGAGTTTCACCTATAAAATAGACTACTAAAAATTTTAGAACCTAATAAACATCAGTGGGAGAATGCCTAGAAGGTCTCACATCTCCCCAACATTTCATAATATCATATTAACATGAAGTAAAAGGCTTTATTCAATTCATATTAACAATTCAAGACTCGCAAGTTGCAACCGAAATGAAAGCATTGAAAAATTATAAAGCTAAATACAATTGATAGTAAACATTTGGGCATGTCAGTTCAAAGTCTATAGTGTCAATTCAAAGAAATTAATTATTATAAATACAACAATTTATAACAAATACAACACATACATTTGCAGTTTTGATTTGCATTGGCTTTTAAAGCCAATAATGCAATTGAGTTTATAACAAATACAATATATATAATCTACCTTTCATTCTATTTTCTTCTATTATTAAGTGGGAGTCGAATAAGATTGAAGACATAATATTATTAGTAGTCTAATCATATTAGACGAGTTCTCATTGTTGTTTGTCAAGTAACTAATAGGTTAAGATCCATCAGTGTATTAAGAGTTACTCAAATTGTAGATTAGATGCGTAATATATGTTCAAAACAAAAATTTAGACACCCATTTGTAATTGTGTTCATATAGCATAAATAACATTGAAGACATCATACCTTTAGTTTTGCATATTCTACAAAACGTTTGGCAAACTTTTCCCTATAAAATGGACTACCAAATATATCAAAACGTAATAAACATTAGTGGGAGAATGCCTAGAAGGTCTCACATCTCCCCAACATTTCACAATATCATATAAACATTCTTTAAAAGACTAAGTTTGAGTCATATATTAACATTTCAAGATATTAAAAAAGAATTGAAATCCCAAGTTGCAATCAAAATGAATGCATTAAACAATTACAAAACTAACCTAAATTCCCTTTACTGCCTCAGCTTCGACTCTTACTTATAGGCAAAAGCTTATGCTAATCTTTTATAAATCTCGTCAAAATAAAAGTAGAGTACGATTGAAACATATGCAACAAACAAAAAAGCACGAGGACGAAGGCAAAAATGTAAAATAGAAAGTATAGAATAAGAATTTCCTCAATAAATATATTCACATAAGAATCTACATGAATATGTTTGGAGGGAAGGCAATGCGAAAAAAAATATGCAAGTTTGACTGAAATGTTCTTAGAAATCTAGCAAGAGTTACCAAAAATGTGGTAGCTACATAAAACATAATTAAACACTAATCATCAGTTCAAGCGCATTCTCTACTCTTTTGATGAAATGAGTAGTAATTACTATCAAAGCTCAAGATTTAATTCTCACTTATCAAAGATATTGTTGTATTACTATTTTGGAAACCTGTCAAACTCATAAGATCCAAACTTATTAATCAATACATGCATTGATTTACAATTTGAATCCGAATAAGACCCCTTATCATTTTACCTATTCTTTAACGAATTTAATACAACTTAACAACAAACCTTTAGCTATTCATAAAATATGTTCAACTGATTTAGAAAATATTTGCATCATAAGCGACTGATTGACGTTGAATATCCAAAGAAAGTGATCTATGATGGAGATAAATGCATCCATTGTGTACTTCATTTTAATGTGTCAAAAACAAAAAGATCCATTTTTTGCATAGTTCTAACTACAAAATATTCACCATCTCAACCCAAATAACTTGTATTTACGGCGGAGATCAAAATCCTAAGTCATAGATTAGATTTTGAGTTTGATAGGTTCTCTATTATTTTTGTTTGAATGGAATGGAATCAGGGAGGACTAAGCTGACGACTTCAAGAACCGATATGTTTGTGTTGGATTACTATTTGACTTTGAATCAAACTAACTCATGAACATGTGAACAACAACAACATAGCCTCATTCCCGAATTCATTGGGGTCGACTACATAGGTCAAACTCTTTCAAGTTTTATGGTATACTTACATTGAAATTTGTATCACACTATAACAAAAAAGATTGTGTCTTACAATCTTCTAACTCAATCTAACTCTTACCTACATCGAAAAAAAGTAATTATTTGACAAAGACAACATTCAAACACACAAAATGACACGTTAAAGTAAATGTTAGCAATAATTAATCAGTCTCTTAACATTTTAGGTTTAGTTTTTGCAACCAAGATTGCAAGTACTTTTTAAATGGCCAGTCACATGAGCTCGTTAAGTTAGCCATCACTATTGCTTTTGTTTTAGCTCTTGTTCGTGTTAATCACCAAATCCAAACTCAAGTTCCTTTTATTGATAAGAAAACTCGAAGTCTATTAGTTCCCAAGATTTGATTTTCTTTAGTCATGTTAGTTTTTCATGTTTAAAGTTTAATTTATTCTACTTATTAGTGATTCAGGAGTTTTGTTTTATTTTTTTCTCTCAATGATATGAGTTTTACCTTTTCTTTTTTCTTATTCTTCTAAAGTAGGATACCAATACGATTCGTTGCATAATAATCTCCAAAATAAGAATCTTATAACAAACTCTAATGTTACAACCATTGCATTCAATTTTCTTTTATATTGCTTACAATAAGGAAGTCTTATATTTTTCCTAGTATTCTAACTATTAACCATCAAAAGTATCATATATTCTCTCGCAACATTTCTTCAATTTGTTTATATTAGATGTGGTTATCTAAATTTCATTTCATTCTAATATATACTTTGTTTTATTGTTATACTTTTTAGGGTAGAATTGTGATTTATGCGTCTGTAGGTGATTTGCATTAGCATTGGTTATCTTGTTTGTTATGACATTAATTGGAAGGACTGAGGATAGTAATGTGTTTAGTACATGCTTTATATTAACCTTGCTCCTTTTGTGTCTATGATATTGAAAGGATTAAGACTGAATCTCTCACTTGTTTCCTATTTGTTCTTATTTTTACTATTTTTGAGTTATTTACCAAATGGATGGAATTTTCAAGGTTTTGGTCTTTTGTAAGGAATATGAGTCAGTTGATATAAATAAAATAGTCTTAATTGTGTTGATAATTAGTATATGGAGTTGGATATAAATAATGATATTCTTATTACCTTAATTAGTAGGTTCATGAAGCATCAATCAGAATAATCATGCTGAACTAGAATGGCTAAATCAAAGTCTAAAATTTTTAAACCTTACTAGTATGTAGAGCATCTATTGACAAAAAACTAAAAACCCATAATATGGATTAGTATCATGTCCATCAAAACCAAATAATGCAATGAAACAAATGAAAAAATGAAAAGGCTAGCAAGAAAGGTAGTATGATGCCCTAACTACCTTGTTTGCCAATTATTAACAAAATAATAATTTTTATAATGAAGTCCAATACAATCAATCCTTTTCCAAAATCATTTCTTATGCATGATATTGCCTTAACAAATGTTCCTACAATCTATATCTATAAGATTGTCAATATGCATCATAACTCCATTAATTGAAAACCTAATAAGATTTGTTAAATCTGTATTGGTTGCTTCTCTGAATAGTGTTGCGAAACCTAGTTTTTTTAGGGTGAAAATAGCATTTTATCAAATAAATAGCTTATAATCTATAGGGCTTCAAATTATTTGAAGACGGTGCATTGTAATGGTGAGTTCATTTAGAGAAATTGATGAAGACAATTAGAAGCAATTTAACTTAACAAAGGCGTGAAAGGAGTTCATCAATCGTGACCACTTAATCTTACATAGGGATTGCAGTACCAATCGATAGTAAGTTCCATGTAATATGAGCAATCAAAGGAAAGAACAAAATTAAAATAATTTAGCTTGGAACTTAATCAAACAAATAACACAATCAATCAAAAACAAACAACACAATTAGTTATGATACCAAAATAAAACCTACCTTGTAACTTACATGAATCTTCTTGCTGCGAACAAAAAAAATGCTTCGATTAGTGGTTGAAGCAGATGTAATCCAAAGAGTAACATTTTAATATTAAGGGCTTGTAGAGACAAAAAGAAAAGAGAGCACGATTGGGAGAGAAAAGATAGAGTCAAAGCTGAGCTTCTTCAATGAAACCAATCACTTAAAAAATATGGAAAAAATCAAACTACTAAATCCCTATAATTAAATCATTAATTACTCTACAAATATGACAAACATAACAACAATCGAGCAAGCCCTATCTTACCTACAATATTCAAGATAAGAAAAAGTGAAGAGCACTGATGAAACCAAGCAAAAAAACCAAGCGAAAAGCACTAGAATGAAGCGTCATATATTGATTACCCTTTTCCACCATCATCAGATCTTCAAAAAATATAAAACCCGCAAATTCTAACACCCAAAATCAACCAAACCAAGCAAAAAAGTTTAAAAACATAAAACCCATCAAGCACAACCATCATTTTAACCATAAAAACATTATTCCAAAGAAAACAAATCACAAGAAGTTCACATTTTCATATCAACCCATCAATATAAACCATAAATAGAACATACCCATAAAGCAAAATGAGTTAAAAATTCACTTATCCAAAATCTCCACCATTAGAAGTACTAACTGCACTCAAACTGGTGATTAAAAATGTTCATCTATCAATATTTATGATTATCTACCATTAAGGATGCAAGTGGAGCGGCGAATCCCCACAGGGACGAGAATTTCCCGCAACAAGGATTGGGATGCGAAATTTAAATGGGGATAGAGATTGGGATCGAGATAAAATCTCATACCCACTCGAGTATGGGTATAAGGATAGAGAAAAAATATATTCGTGGGGATCCCTATGGGGAATCCCCATTGATAATATCTGTGGCGATCCCTGTGGGTGTCCTTATTGGAGATCCTCGTGGGGATCCCCACAGAGATTCTCGTATGTATTAAATACATCTATATACATTATATATATCAATTTTATATAATATTACAAGGCTTTTACCCAAAACACTAGTGATAAAGAAACTCTAATGCGGTTTATAATTTTAACTTGTTTGGTTAATTATATGTTTTGTATGGAATTGTTTGCAACTCTATTTATATGTTATAATTTATTTGGTTGGAATTTTCAATAATCGTGATCCTATGTATATGTATCATAATTTTATGATTTTTTTGAAAAATATTATGTGGAAAAATACTTACCCATAGTGATTCTTTGCAAACTCCCCGCGAGAATCCCCACGAGGATTTTAATAGGGAATGAAATGGGGAAAAAATTTTCTCGTGGGATTCTCCATCCCTGCTGGGATTAGGCGAGTATCGGGATGGAAATGAAAGTTCATCCGCGCCTGGGGATGGGTATGGGGATGGAGGGATGAGTTCTTAAGCAATGATGGGGATGGAGATGGGGTACTCATGCCCTACCCTCCCTATTTGCATCCCTATCTACCACTCTCTCTCAACCCCGACCTCGGCGCACCTTAGCAATGACCCATTCTCACCTCCTCTCCTGGCCCCAATATTCCTCCTCATCCGAACCCTAAACGCATAAAGATATGCAATTTTGGAAAATATCCATAAAGTGCGCGTGCGAAAAAAAGAGTATCAAATTTGTAAAATGTTCCATAAAGTTCCAAATTAAGCAGGAACCACGTCCGGTAATTCAGTAATTCGGTAATATCTATATGAACCTTCAAATTCAGTTACGAAATATTGTTTTCAATTAAAATTTGTCTGGAATCGACAAACAAATTCGTAAACTGGTAATGCAACTGTCGAGTACATCATATACTTCTTTCATCCATGTGTCCATGTCAAAATGTATATTAATTTCTATCTATTTCTGCTGTGAAAATGCTACAGAATTGGAAAACGGGGATGAACTTAAAAAAAAAATATTTTCCTATTTGTATCCTAACAACGCAAGAGACACATACATATATGAAATAATGACATTACATTGTCCCTTACTGTTGTACATAGATAAATTGATTAACCCCAAAAAATACATCATACCCTAAAGAAGTTAGGAATTAATTTTAACATAGACACCCTCAGAGCCACCTCAACCGAGAAATTAATCTAATATCCACATTTGTTGAACTCATTTTGGGGTTTGTATCACCATTCCACTATACTCTCCTCTACTACATTTTTCTCCTAATATCATTGTTAAGTTCATTTTGTACCCTATTTATATGTGTTTATTTTATTTTAATGCTCCAAAGTCTCCTATTTAAAGTAATAAATACTTATTATTGTTTATTTTGTGTTTTAAGTTGGAGTTGATCAAAAGTAATAAATGCGAAGCCTTTTTGGAGTGTTTTGGTGTTTTGCCTAAAAAAGCGAGCTTGCACGCATTCTAAGACAATCGCGTGGAGCCCATGTTAAGCTATGGCGATGGTTGGTTGGTTTGCATGAAGAGTCGAGTGCCTAAAGTTTAAGAAAAAATAAGAAACTTGGCTAAGCGTACTTAATAAGCTGGGGTGGTTTAGTATCTATCAAATTTTTGTCACAATACTCAACGCAAAAAAGATGGAAGATGAAGTAGCTAAGTGAGACAGTTAACAACATAACATGTCCACAACTATCCAAATGAGCATCGAGATACACTGAAAGATCGATTAAGAAAAATGTTACACCACGTGGGTCCACATGGTAGACTCCCCCACTTCCCGTGTGTATTTGTTATTCTCCCGATGTTCCTCGAATAACGTAATGTTGCATCTTCTAGTGATAAGCTACCATGGATCCTCCTTGGCGCACTTATCAAAGGCCAAACACATAATACAATGCTCTCTCATCTCATGACATGACTCTTTAGACACCTTGATCTACCTCGAATGACTCAATAGTCCACCCTTTAGCAATCATCAGCCATGGATCTGCCTTTGGAAACATGTTTTTCATCAACTTGATTTTCAAAATTACTTTAATAAGGGTAGATAAGAGGTTTGATACCCAATTACGTTTTAACCCCCACTTAATCAACACATCAACTCTCTCTCCTCATCAATTCCTCAAGTGGTTTTCTGTCTCATCCATAAGGCACAAAAATAGAAAACAGGGGGTTTCTACCCAATTTTTGATACATATCCTCTTTATCCCCCATTATGACTATTCATTAGTCACCTTTCATCTCTCATCTCCATAAACTCTCATTTTCTCTCATTTTCTTTAGTTTTTAAGCTTTGTTATGGAATTTTAGGGCCATAAAGCACTAAGCCTCATGGCCTAAGATTGGAATTTTTCAAGGGAAGCTCGACATCATCATGGAATTTTTGAGGTTCTACCTACTTTAATTTCAAATTTAGTTTATGTTTCGGTATCACTCTTGTTATTGTTTAATTATTATGGTTTGAATAATTGATCGTGTAGTTGCAAATAAATTGTCTTTTATTTGAATCTATTGCTAGTTCGATTATGTTGCATCCATAATTGTATGGAGCATTGAACACCAAGTAGCAAGCGGATAACCCATTTAGTTCGCTCCCTTTTGGTCTATCTCGTATAACAAGATGGTCTAGGCTAAATCAAGCACGTTTTTTTGACTTGGTTGTCTAGGGCTAGTGGTTTCACGAATTCTAATGTGGCAAGTGTGTCAATTTTAATGGTTGCTCTACCTAGGGTTGTACATTTATTAGAAAGTCTCTTACCAAGATTAGGAAATTGAGTAGTGTGAGGTGCGCTCTAAAGCTCTATAGCTAGTCTATTGAAACTAAACCAAATAAATCTTTGTAGAATCGACGAGCAAATCCTTGATGTTGAGTTAAACATGATTTCTCCAACTTAGAAATTTATATAACTTGTCTTACGCTATTTACGTTACTTTCATGCAATTAGATTAGTTATTTCATTATGCTATTGTCATTGTAGTTAGTTTGTTGTTTATTCTCTCATTAGTTTAATTAGTTAGTTAATTCTCTTTTCTTAAACTCTGTCTTTGAATAAAGTTTAAATTATTGATCCCTGTAGATCAACACTCATGCTTACCACTACTACAAACCAATTATGGTTAGCATTTGGTACAAACATGAGTTTAAATTTATTATAGACTTGTTCAATGCGCATCAATATTTGGCACCGTTGGCGGGGATTGGTTCTAATCTTTTCTTTGGCCTTCTTATGGGCAACAGGTCGAGGTTTGTGTCTTTTGCGGTAATCATCATCATCTTAATGATGCTTGTCCTTATAATTCTGAAAATTAGAGTAATGCATCGCAACAACCCGAATTATACGACTTTATGCAAAGTCTTCCGATTCCTTAACAACAAGAATAATCTCTCATAGATATGATAGTGGCTCTAGTTTCAAGAAATGAAAAATTCATCCAACAGTTGAAAAAAAAAGCCCAATTATATCAGGAAGAGGTGAATTCAAAGTTTCAAATGGATGAGTTCGAGAATTTTGAGTACTTAATCAGTGAGGAAGATTTAAGTTGTCATCAAGAGGAGACTTTGAATGACCTCACATTG
The DNA here is from genome assembly GCA_039657365.1 of Stephania yunnanensis. NCBI lineage: Eukaryota > Viridiplantae > Streptophyta > Magnoliopsida > Ranunculales > Menispermaceae > Stephania > Stephania yunnanensis. The sequence goes on along the minus strand of CM077586.1, from coordinate 42,158,692 downwards.
ATGAGTATTGAGGAGAAAAAGCATGTCATGGAAGATCACTTTGCTATTGATGGACTTATAGCATGTGTCTATGAGTATTGGAGCGAAAACAAAGAGTTTGAGGAGAATGAGCTTTCAATTGAAGAAAAAGTTGATTTTTCTTTTTATGAGTCGTACACTAGCATTGCACAAGTTAAAGAAGAGGCCGAGAAAGAGATCTAAGTCATTTGAAAATGTCAGAGAAACTACAAAAAAAAGCAAGGAAGACCAACCCTTTGCGTTGGTGAACTTACCTACCTTACGCTTAGCATTTGTTTATTTTGATATGGAAGTGGAAGAAAAGGAGCAACTGAGGAATTTCAACACCATCGACACCTTTAAGTTTGAAGTTCAAGACTCGATGGATTCTTATACGTAAAAGGTCAAAATTGAGCTCCCAATTCTGAAGGAGGGTGTGCATATCTCATTGCCCAAAGCTAAAGGAAAAGTATCATTCTTGGATACTCCTTGTTGAAAGCCATCACGTGATGAGTACACCAAGTTTAGCCAAAGACTTGAAAGAAAAGCACTTATTGGGAGGCAACCCAACCTTATCTTTCATGTCATGAATGTCACTTTGGTTTAGTTCTTGTTTGTTCAATAAACTCCTAGAATTATTTTTCTTTGATTTTTGTAGGATCTTTTGATGTTTTAAGAGCATTAGAGATGAGAGAGAGATAAAGAGTACCCCGAATAAGTGTAGAGAGTTCTATGAATTGGTGTGAGCTTGATTCAGTATGAGACTATCTAAGTGCACATCCATCAAGTATACTTTAAATTAAAATGTATGATTCACTCCCACAGATTCCTTTCCCTTATTTCAACAAAATGAATAATCCCATGCAAGGCATTACCCCACCACACATTTGTCTTGATGCAACTCATGCTCATTTCACACATTCTACTTGAAAATTGATTGTTAATGAATTCATGTGTGTGAATGATGCTTCAATGAAAAGTTTTTTGGATCCATTGCCTACGTGAATGGGATTTAATGCGACTTTTTCGCAATTGCATGCATAAGAATATTTTTTGAGCTTCAAATGATTATACTTGATGTGATTGTAATACATGAAGTCTCTTATGGCATTTTACATGATTGTGTGCTATGAGGTTGCTTTTCAACTTAATTTGAGCATTATTTTTAGAAAGTTGACTAATTTCTTGGATTCTTGGTAATTTAAGATTTGGTTGAAACTTTTAAGTCAATTTCTTTGCTTAATAGTTCTTGCTCTTATCATGTCATGGTTGTAACTTGTCCTAAAAGTCCCCTAGAAAAAAAGACCGAAAAAATCACATAAATAAGACTTGTTTTTGTCACTAAACTAGTTTTGGAGACTTTATTGCATTTTAATTAGTTCGTTTCCTTATTCTATTTGTTCCATCGTATATCACTTGTTCTCATTCAACCTATTTTGTTGTCTATGTATTTGTCTTACATTGAATTTGTTTTGAACTTTGAGGACAAGGTTTGGACTAAATTTGGGGGGATATGTAGGTTTGGGAGTGCAAGCTTAATAGGTAAACTTGTTTCAATTTTTTTAAGAGTCAATGCTTGCTATGGATGGTAATGGTAGTTTTTCCTCTATTTGTGTTCATTTCGTCTCTTTATCTATCGCTTTCTTCTCGTCTAACCATCACTCCTTCTCGTCATTTCATTCATTCATGCTTTATTTTTCTCATGTCATATTTACATGTAGTTTTCTTATTCTAATAAAAAATACTTTTGTGAATAAATATGCTTTGTTCTATGCATTTAGAGTCTTAGGAACATTTTTAATGCATTCAAGTTGCCCAAACTTAGTTTTAGTGTCTATTGGTTCTGGATTTTATTTATGTATACCTTTGAGATGTGGACTTAGGATGACGTAAGAGACTCCACTTTGTCTTGTTCTCGACCCGGTTTGATCTTTGTTATGTCATTGGGTCTACTATGGGACGGGTCTTGTACTTGACACCAAAGTGATAATAAATTCAGAACTGTGCAAGTTAAATAAGTTAGATCTCTAGGGTTCTAGAAGGAGATGGCACTCTACTCGAGGCAGAAATTTAAAGATCGAAGCATGTGTAAGAGAATGATTTTAGGCCATGCTTGTGTTAAATAAATAGCTTCATAACCCACCTATCATCTATGTCCACTAGTTTGCCATGTTTGAGCTTATATCACCATGTTTTCATTGTCACCTATCATGAAACCTAATAAAATCACTTGCCTTTATATCTTTATTACCTAGTTGTGTTGGAAAGCTAATTTTAGTTTAAAAGTTTGAAAAAGAAAGCTCATGTGATTCATTGCAAGAAAAGCCCAAGATTGGAATTGTCCGTAAGTTTGTTAACTACTCCAAACATTTGTGAGAAAAAGTAATGTGCACTAAGCACTTGAGAATAAAAGGAGTTAGTGAAAAAAATAGTGAAGCGATTGTGCATGAAAGATCAAAATTTATGTTGTTATTCACTTTGTATAGCTCTATATTGTGTATGTATGGTCTATGCTAGTATTTTCCAATAATTTTTGAATCCATGTATATCTCTTTTTGTTATGAACCTAGCCAAGCCCCATTAAAACCTAAATAAAAGTCCTACTTGACTTTTGCATGTGTTAATTCTTCATTATTGGAGAGTGTGAGTCATGGTCTCGCTTATGGGATTCCTTGCATTTTAAATGTCTAATAAAGAGATCGTAAACTTGCAACTTGAATGTATAGGCTAATAAAACTTTTCATTAATTGATATCCTTGGATTTTCACCGAGTTTTACTTCCGAAAGTGTGACGTTTGATGAGGTCAGGCTAAAGTTCTTGACAACTTCTAGTCTCCCAAGTCTCTTGAGTTTTGTGTCAATTTGGTATCTAGTGAAACCAAAGGATTCACACTGATGTTAAAATTTGGGCATAGGATCATTTAGTTGTATTTAGTGCGTTTTCAATAAGGTTTGTATGTTTATATTCACATTTTGAACCATATATTTGCATTAATTAGGAGCCAAGTTTAGTTTGCATTAGTTAGTTAGAGTCTTGTTGAATAACATTTGCTCAGGACGAGCAAAACTATAAGTTTAGGGGTATTTGTTGAGTTCATTTTGTACCCTATTTGTGTGTGTTTATTTTATTTTAATGCACCAAAGTTTTCAGTTTTAGTTAATAAATACTTATTATTGTTTTTTTTGTGTTTTAAGTTAGGTTTAATCAAAAGTAATAAACACGAGGCTTTTGGAGTGTTTCGGTGTTTTGCCTAAAAAAAGGCACTTGCATGCATTCTAAGAAATTGCGTGGGGCCCATTATAAACTATGGCAATGGTTGGTTAGTTTGCATGAAGAGTTGAGTGCCTAAAGTTCAAGAAAACACAAAAACAACTTGGCTTAGTGTACTTAATAAGCCGGGTAGTTCAGTATCCATCAGATTTTCTTCGAGATACGTAATATAGAAAAGATGGAAAATGAAGCAGATAACTGAGATAGTCACTGACACAAACAACAACACAACATATCCATAACTGTCCAGATGAGCATTGAGACGAGCAACAAGATTGGATGAAGAAAAATGGTACATAACGTGAGTCCCCACAGTCGACTACCCTACCTCATGTGCGTATCTGCTATCTTCGCGATGTTCCTCGAAAAACGCAATGTTGCATCCTCTAGAGATAAGCTACCATGGATCATCCTCGGCGTACTCGTCAAGGGCCACACACACAAGACAATTGTCTAACTTGTGCCACTTGTCACCGCAGTACTCTGACAGTGACTTTTTCTTATGTGGCATACTTGGTCAACCTTTGGGAGTCGACACCAAGGTATGTTATGTTTATTTGGTATGCGTAGCATTTATCTTATACTAAAATATGTCAAATTTTAATTAATTATTGGTTTGATTGCGTCAAAATACATGTAAGGTTAGATGGTTGGTATGCGTATATATTATCGGTACCCGAGTGCGAGTAGGCGATAAAATAGGACAAAAATAGTTATAGGAATATAATGCTATTTAATTAAGAGGATAACCTAAGTTGGAATTTTTATTTAAATTTCCACATTACTATATTATTACAATGCACATCTAAATAACTTATGATTATACTGTAGAAATAAAATAAGGCACATGATGTACCTCGAGAGGCATCCTATGGATGATTGAAATTAATGTAAAATCCTCCTTCATTCATATTAAGGACTAATTTAAATTCAAAGGCCTATGGTATGCTCAGGTAAAAATGTTGAAAAATAAGGTCACTTAATCTATGTAAATGTATTGGTTGCATTGAAAATACATGGATAAACTAAAGGCAAAATTGTCATTATACAATTGTGGACATTTGGCATACGTAGAAATTAGATGGAGAGCTTGAGTTTAGACTTAATTAAGCTAGACTAGCTTAATTAATTCATCATTAATGAATTTTCAAATAAATATATAAAGTTGTAGAAGTCATTAGGGACTTAACTCAAATTCATTTATAAGAGCTCTAGAAAGAAATTTGGAAGGAATCTCGCCATTAATGGAGTTGAAGAAAGCTTAAAGGCACCAAGGAATTTAAAAATTCATATGGTCTCAAGGCATGTTTTACACCTTTTCTATAATAATTTCTCGTACTTTAATTCTTATCTATGAATTTGATTCTTATTGATTTGTTTCTTTTTAATGACGATCTTATTCATGCAAGCTACTTTTGCATACTCTCATCTTCCTAATCTTGCTTGTATCTCCTTTAATTAATCAACAACACACACATATGTATATTAATCAACTAAATTCATGCATGGCTTTCTTGAATGTTTAAGGTTGATCCAAATTAATGTATATTAATAAAAGAAATGATGCATAGATGGATGACATATTCAATAGCAAGATTAAATTATTTAAGAATTAGGAATTTGAGTACAACATTGATTTAGTTAATAACGTAGGTATTAATTAGAAATACTTAAGTACCTAAGTCAAATAAATAAAGTAAGCTAATTTTATTTATCTAATATGCTTAAGTTGTGAAATAAAGACAATTAGGCCTAAAATATGCTAATTCTATTTATCTAATATGCCTAAGTTGTGAAATTAAGACAATTTGGCCTTAAGACAAATGAATTAATTTACTTGTATAAATTAATGACTTTTAATAAGTTAATGTAATAATTACACTTGAATCATTTAAATAAATTGGAGGGCTTGAATTTAATTGAAAGAAAAAGCCTTAATTGATTGTAAGTCAAAAATGGGTATATAAGCTAGTTTGGTGTGCCTAAGTAAGCTAATCAAATAATTTAATAAAGTATATAGGTAAAAGTGAATTTTTATGTGACCAAAGATTAATCTAGTGTTAAAATAATAATAATAATAATAATGATAAGATTCCTAAAATAAGTTTGTAGAGATCTATTGATGCATTAAGTGGTTATAGATATTTACATACATACATACATACATACATACATACATACATACATACATATAAGACATTAGGTGCATTTGTATAACCTCTACACCTTTATATAATATAAGGACAATAATAAAAAGCAAATCGTACTATGGACTGAAATAAACATAATAGAGGATTAGTAAGAGAAACAAACTCTAACACACCAAAATCAAATGAAATGATGTCGGTGACTTAGCGAGCTAGAGATGGAAATCGAGGGTTAGTTCAGGGTCATGTTGGAGCCGCGAGAGAGCGTATTAGCTTGCATACAAGATACGTAAAACCAGATAGGAAAGGTACAGTAATTCAATAAGCTTTGTATTTTATTGCTATTGCATTATCTTATCTTTCTTGGAGTTCCCACTCCAATATGAGTGTCTGAGGGCCAAGTGAGTCAAGAAGGTGTCTCTGATTGGAGTGGTTGTCGGCTAGCTACCGGAGCCATGACCTTGATTCACTAGATTTTTTGGTCGGGATGAGATGTGTTTTATCCGGAGTACCGTTGATATCCCTCATTCGCGTCGGTTTAGGTATAGCAGGTTATGCCGCGTCCTAGGACTCGAGTCTCCTTGGCATCGCCACGTCTCTATGATCTCGACCCCGTAGCACTCATACTCGGTGGTCTTGGACTATTTGGGCTCCTCTCTAGCTGTTTCTTTTGACACTCATTTATCATTGTACTTTTATTATTCAATTTTATTGTCATGCATTCCTTATATCTTTTTTCTATCTACGGGAGTTTTAGACTGCTTTATTTATCTTAAAGTACTATTTAGATCCTACTGGCTTTTGCTAAATAAACTCTTCATTCTTGTGTTTGAATGAATGCAAATCCGCGGTCGAGCTAAGGAAAGGCGCCAAGATTAGGTGATCAGCTTTGAGGACATCGGAGTGGTCCTCCCTCACTCAGTTTTGTAGGTTTTTGACTGTTTGTATTACATATATATGTTGTTTTATCACTCTTGGAGTACTTTATGGGTTTTGAGAGATTATTATGACTTGTATATCATTTTTGCATACATTTTACACTTGATATGCAGGTTTGATATAAATATGTTTACAGGGTTCCACATTTAGGTTATCCGACTCCTTTACATAATTGTTGAGTTATTTAATGCATTAATCGCTTTCGCGAACTTGTAAAACTTGAAAAATACTAATAACTCGACTTAAAATTATAATTTTTTTTATATGGATGGATCTAAGGGTTGACTAGGCCCGCCTTGACCTTATGAGGCTGGCTCGGGTGGGTCCACATGGGCTTAGGTCGGGTGAGGCCCAGTTTGTGGGTAACTGGGACTGTCACAAAATTGCTTTCTCTCATCTTACGACGCGACTTTTTGGACGCCTTGATCTACTTCGAACGACTCAACGGTCCACCCTTCAATAATCATTAGCCATGGACCTACCTCGAAAAACATTATCTTCTTCAAATTGATATCAAAATCACTTTAATAAGGGCAGATAGGAGAATTCACACCCTATAAGGTTTTGACCCCCACTTGATCGACACTTCAGCTTTTTCCTCACTAATTCATTAAGTGGGTTTATCTCTCATCCAGAGGGCATAAAAATGAAAAACAGGGGGTTTCTCCCTAATTTTCGATACACATCATCGCTTTCCCCCATTATGACTATTCATTAGTCACCTTTTATCTCTCTTCTCCATAAACTTTCATATTCTCTCATTTTCTTTAGTTTTTAAGCTTTGTATTGGGATTTTAGGGCCATGAGGCACTAAAACCATGGCCTAGGATTGAGTTTTTCAAGGGAAGCTGAACATCATCATGGAATTTGTGAGATTCTACCTACTTTAATTCATATTGGGTTTATGTTTTGGTATCACTCTTGTTATTGTTTGATTATTATGGTTTGAATAGTTGATTATGTACTTGTAAATGCATTCTTTTTTATTTGAATCTATTGCTAGTTCGATTGTGTTGCATCCGTAATTGTATGGAGCATTGAACACCAAGTAGCAAACGAAAAACCCAATTGCTTTGCTCCCTTTTAGTCTATCTTGCATAACCACGTGGTCTAGGCTAAATTGAGCACGCTTTGTAACTTGGTTGTCTAGGGCTAATGGTTTCACGAATTTTAATGTGGTAAGTGTGTCAAATCCAATGTTTACTCTACCTACGGTTGTACGCCTATTAGAGTGTCTCTTACTAAAATTAGGAAACTAAGGTGCGTTAGGTGCTCTCCGAAGCTCTATAGCTAATTTATTGAAACTAAACCAAATAATTATTTGTAGAATTGGCGATTAAATCCTTGATGTTGAGTTGAACTTTATTTTCCCATCCTAGGAATTTACATAATTTGTCTTACACTATTTACGTTACTTTAATGCAATTAGATTAGTTATTTCATTATTCTCTCATCATTCTAATTAGTTTGTTGTTTGTTATCTCGTTAGTTTAATTAGTTACTTAGTTAATTCTCTCTTCTTAAACCCCTATTTTAACCAAAGTTTAGATTAATAATTCATGTGGATTGACACTCGTGCTTGCCACTACTATAAACCAATTATAGTTAACATTTGATAAAAACTCAATTTTAGATTTTTATTGATGCATTCATCGCGCATCAATCATTGAACTCATTTTGGGGTTTGTATCACCATTCCACTTTCTTATAATGTTTGATTTTAAATTCGGAGTGTGGAGATGAAGACAAAAATGGATATGGAGATATATAGATAGAGGGGGAGATATATATATATATACTTGTTTCAGGACGTGCTATGCACGATTGACCCTCTCGCTTCGCTCGCGGGAATTAATTTCTAAGAATTTATTAATAAAACTCAAAATTTTAATTAAAATTTAAAAATTAGAAATACAAGTACCTTTTTTAGCTTATCAATATTATCTAATGTGATTGACATAAGATGTTAATGAAAAAACAAGCTAGTCATGCTATGACATTACTTCCTAAAAAAAAAAAAAAAGGAAACAAGGAAAAAAAACACAAGTGGTTTGACCCATTAATTTGTGAATACTTGCTTGTAGAGATTCCATAGAATTGTACATAAAGTTCAATCTTTCTATATAGAAATGATAACTTTGAAATTATGAATGTAAATAATTGAATTAGTTGGGATTAAAGCTTTAGACACCTTTTTTCACATGATTAATCAGAATTTTTGTCATTAAAATTTCTTATGGGTTTTGAGTTTGTTCCCTCCCCAACACCTTTTTTAAACCACCTTATTCTTTTCCCTATCAGATTCTCTCTTCTTCACTGTTTATATATATATACCATTGGGAGAACTCTAGATGAGTACGTTGCATATATACCATTGGAAAAACTCTGAGTTTACAATTTGTGATATTTAGTTGCTTTTTTATATATAGTTATATATATATTATAGATATATATGGGCAAATAAGTAAATTTCATTACAACTCAAGAATTTGTGATTCGTGCTTTTATATATATGATAGATATATATATATATATATATATATAGAGAGTTATACCTGTGAATCAAGGAGTAGTTCAAAACTCCCCAACTGAAGCTCCAGTGAGTCCACTTTGTTTGCAAAAATCATTCTGCCCAAACAACCCCTAACAATAAAACCTAACTCCTCCATCGCACTCAACCCAAAATCAATCTTTCTCCACCTCAACCGAAGCCCAAATTTTGGTGTCCTCTAATCTCTTCTCCTCTCTCTTCTTCACACCAATTACACCACCAATGACGAAGTTGAACAAATTCACCCACTAACAGTTGATCAATAACCAAAATAGATCAAATTGATCAATGTAACAGTACACAATGAATCAATGAAGAACAAGAAGAACTTTCAATCTCTTATTCAATACATCACCGAAATTACATTATACATTGTATATATACAAACTAACATGGTGTACATTAGTTACAATTGCCTAGAACAAGCTAAAATAAACCTGTAGTACATTACACCACATACACCAGTTTACATAAAACAACTGATATAACTCTACATCCCCCCCTCAAGATGGAAGTCTATGCCAATCACATAGACCCATCTTGGACAATAAATCAGAGAACAAAGGAGCTGGTAAAGACTTGGTAAACAAATCAGCCAACTGTAATCGAGTGGAAATATACTGTGGAAGAACAAAACCGGACTTGAACTGATGTCTAACCAAGTGACAATCAATTTCCAAATGTTTAGTACATTCATGAAAAACAGGATTGGCAGATAGATGTATGGCAGCTTGATTATCACACCAAAGAGGGATTGGAAGGGAAGTAGGAATATCTAAGTCCTTAAGGATATATGAAATCCATAGTAATTCACAAACTGTGGAAGATAAACTGCGATATTCAGCTTCAGCAGATGACTTGGACACAATAGCTTGTTTCTTAGATTTCCAAGAGATCAAAGATGATCCCATTAACACACAATAACCAGTAAGAGATTTTCGAGAAAGAGGGCAAGCAGCCCAATCTGAATCACAGTAAGCAACAATAGAGAGATCCATCTGAACAGGGATAAACAGACCCTATGAAGGAGTACCCTTAAGGTATCGTAAAACATGAAGTCCACCAGACCAATGTTGCTCTGTAGGAGCCTGAACAAACTGACTTAATTGCTGTGTGGCATAAGTAATGGCAGGACGAGTGAATCCCAGATAAAGAAGACAACCAATGAGTCTTCTATATCGATCAACTTCAAGGAACAAAGGTGAATCAACATCAGTAAACTTGTAGTCACGAGGGAGTGGAGTAGCAGCTGGTTTAGCCATGATAAGACCAGCATCATTAAGTAAATCAAGAACATACTTGCGTTGATGAACATAAAGACCTGAGGATGATCGAACCAACTCCAAACCCAAGAAGTAACGAGCTTGACCAAGATCCTCGATGGTAAACAATGTATGTAAGAATGTCTTAACTTGAGTAATTAACTCAAGTGAAGTACCAGTAAGAAGTACATCATCAACATAAACCAGTAACACCAAAAATTGGCCAGCAAAGTTGTAAGTAAACAAGCAGGGATCATGAGCAGACTGAATAAAACCAAAAGATTAAAGTTTAGAGGTAAGCTCATGATTCCATTGTCGAGAAGCTTGCTTTAAACCATACAAGGATCTTTGAAGTTTGCATACTTGATTTGGTGAAGCCAACTTATAACCATCAGGAGGCTTCATGTAAACATCTTCATCAATATAGCCATGTAAGAAGGCATTGTTAACATCCAATTGATGTAAAGGCCAATCTCGAGCAGCTGCTAAGGATAAAACAATCCTAACAGTAACATTCTTGGCAACTAGTGAGAAAGAATCAGTATAATCAACACCTTCAATTTGGTTAAATCCCTTTGCAACCAAACGAGCCTTACACCTATCTAAAGAACCATCAGGATGAAGTTTAACCTTGTAAACCCACTTAGAACCAATGGCCTTTTTACCAGGTGGTAGGGTAGTAAGACTCCAAGTACCATTTGCTTCCAAAGCCTGTAATTCCTTATGCATTGCCTCTACCCAAACAGGATCATGCTGAGCTTGAATATAACAAGTAGGCTCTTTTATGTTTGAAACAGTAGCCAAGAAGCACTTGTAATTAGCAGTAATGTTTGGAGAATGAATAAAAGGAAATGTAGGAGGGGTACCAGTAGACAAAGGAATCATTGCAGGAGGGAAGACTGATGTTTGTACATTGTTTAGAACAAAATCATTCATCCAAAAAGGCTTGTGAACAGCAAGATGACTTTTCCTAGTAATAACAGCAGTAGGAGGCAGGACATCTTCATGTAAGTCATCATTAGTATGAGGTACTAATGTATCATCAGTAGGCATAGATGAAATAGCTTCAGGAACATCAAAACATGTGTCATCAGTAGGTAAGTCTTGAGAAAGAGGTATAGTAGCTGATGTAGGAGTAACAGAAACTGGAATATCTCTCAAGTAATTAGAACTATCACCACAAGGAATAGGCACAGGACACCCTGAACTTCCAATATCTTTATGAAATGGAAACTGGTTTTCAAAGAAAATCACTTCTCTTGAAACAAAGCATGTATGTGTGGTCATGTTGTACAATCTATAAGCCTTTTGACCAGGAGAATAACCAATAAAGATACACTTAAGAGCTCGTGAATCCAACTTGATTTTGCTTGGTGAAATATTGGTAGCAAAACCCAAGCAACCAAAGGTCTTCAAAGATGAATAATTTGGTATCCTTCCAAATAAAATATGATAAGGAGACTTCCATTTCAGTAACTGAGAAGGTAATCTATTAATGATGTATGTGGCAGTAAGAACGACATCACCCCAGAATTTGGTGGACAAATTAGACTGAAAAATCAAGGATCTTGTAACTTGCAACAAATGTCTATGCTTTTTTTCAACCACACCATTTTGCTGAGGTGTATATGGTGTGGATCTTTGATGAACAATTCCCAAACTAGAATACAAAGCATGACAATCTTTATTACAAAACTCAGTACCATTATCAGTCCTAATGGTTTGAACTGAGGCCTCGAAATGAGTTTGAATGAATGCTATAAACTGTTTGATGATATTGCCTGTCAAGGACTTATGTTTCATCAAAAACGTCCATATGAATCGACTAAAATCATCCACAACAGTAAAAAAATAATGAGCTCCCTGAATAGAAGACTGCTTATATGGTCCCCAAATATCCATATGTAACAACTGAAAAGGATAAGTAGTTTGAATACAACTCAATGGAAAAACCATTCTGCATTGTTTGGACATCTGACAAACATCACAAGCTACATTACGTCTTACATTTGAATGATTGTTAAGTAACAAATCAAGTTGTCTTGTTACATTAACAAAGGGGTGCCCCAATCGACAGTGCCATGAAAAATTACCAGTAGCATTATTACGGTAAGCTAGTGATAATTCTGTAGGAGACACAAATGAAGCAATGACATCTTTATGAAAAGAACCGAAATCCAGTATGTATAGTCCTCCAATCATCCTTCCCACAGCTAGAAATTGAGAACTCTCAATGTTCTGTATAGCACAAAACGATGGATAAAACTCAATTGTCAGTTTAGTAGATGAGAGTAACTTACTAAATGACAGAAGATTATACTTGTATGAGTTTATATGTAAATAGGAAGAAAGAACTAAGTCTGAACTCAGCTTCACATCTCCAATGCAATTAACTTCCTTAGTATGTCCATCAGGTAAACAAACCATAACTGATTTAGCTAAGACAATGACATTAGCAAGCAAATCATAGCTAGTACACATATGATTTGTTGCTCCACTATCCACAATCCAAGCATCTGAATTAAAAAAGGTACAAGAACTAGAAAGTCTTTTATATGAGCTACCTGTAAAATCAGATATAACTGAATTCACATGTGTAGAGCTCCTTCAGCTGAACTAGACTTTCCTTTCATGAAATTCTCAATCCCTTGCTGTATCATTGCTACTATATTCGATAGAAAATCTTCAAAATGAGGAGATCCTGCATCTTGTATATCCAGAGGTGATTCCATCAAATTCACAAAAGACTTTGAACTATTTGACATCTGCTTCTTGTCAGGGTCTTTCTTGTACCAATCTGGAAATCCATGAAGTTTGAAACAAGTTTCTTTTGTGTGCCTTTTTGCCTTACAATGATCACAAAATAGATCATCTTTATTGATAAATTTCTTTTGATTTCCTTTTCCAGCAAACCTATGAACATTGGTTGAACCATATGAACCTGAGTTTGTCCTAGTAGTTTTCATCATCATGGCTGTATCTATCATAAGGTGAATAGCTAACATGTACCTCTTTTTGCTTTTCAACTCTAAGAACCATAGAGTAAGCTTCGTTTATACTTGGCAATGGATCCATTACCAATATTTGATTACGAATATGATCATACATATCATTCAAGCCCATCGAAAATTGCATCAGCTTTTCATTAGACTCCAAAACAGCCAATGCTGCTGAAGCTCCACATTCACACACAGGTAAAGGGACTAAACAACTTAGTTCATCCCAAAGCTTCTTAAGTTTTGTATAATACTGTGAAAGTGATAGATCTCCTTGACTTATAGAAGCAATATCTCGTTTCAATTGATATAAAAGAGGACCATTACATTCTCTAAACCTTTCTTTCGATTCATTCCATAGATCAAAAGAAGAGGTTGTATAAAGAAAAGCTTCAACAATATCTTTTGAAATAGAACTCAAGATCCAAGAAGTGACCATATAATCCACTTTGATCCATCGATCTAGATTAGGATCAGTAGAATCTGGTTTAAACATCTACCATCGATGAAACCAATCTTTGTTTTTGCACCTAGCGCAATCATCATAGCTCGACTCCAAGACAAATAGTTTGAACCAGTAAGAGAATTGGAGACAAGTACCATACCAGGATGATCGGAACCTTGAAGAAGATAAGGACTTTCAATTCCAAGATCACCTGTTTCAGGAGCTCTCCCTGCTCCATTTCGAATTGAAGAACTTGAAGAACCATGAACAGAGGCCATGATCAGACACTCAATTCAACCAAAAAATAGCACAAATCAAGAACAGTATAACCTGCTCTGATACTATGAACAAATTCACTCACTAACAGTTGATCAATAACCAAAATAGATCAAATTGATCAATGTAACAGTACACAATGAATCAATGAAGAACAAGAAAAACTTTCAATCTCTTATTCAATACATCACCGAAATTACATTGTACATTCTATATATACAAACTAACATGGTGTACATTGTACACCCCAGTTACAACTGCCTAGAACAAGCTAAAATAAACCTGTAGTACATTACACCACATACACCAGTTTACATAAAACAACTATATAAACAGCTACATTACATGATATAACTCTACAGAAATTGATTCATCTAAATTGACAAAATAGTTAATTACCAGTGATTAGCTAAGCACTATCACAGAATCTTCACTCTGACTCTATTGTTATTCCAGGTTGACGTCGATCTGGCAGCAACATTTATGGTGATGGTGTCAAAGAATCTGCAGCAGGACGAACACTAGTTCGTGGGTTGAAGAAGCGTTGGTAAGGAATCGAGGAGGGGAGTTGAAAGAGGAATCGATGAGGGGAATTGAAGATGATAAGAGTGGTGCATAGGTCAAAGGAAGGAATTGAAGATGATTGAGATGATGATTGAGTTCGATCTAATACTAGGGCAAGTCGTCTTTCTTTTACACTTTCCAATTTAACAATAAAATACCAACGACATAGCAATTTATTGTTTACAATGGATAAAAAAGTTTATATTGCTAATGCGTTGCAATTTATTGTTTACAACGAATTAGTAACGGATTACACATTACCAATGGCATAGCAATGGATTTTGACCAATTTGAAACGGATTAGCAATGGATTGGTCAAAATCTATAGGTAATCCATTGGGAATGTGTAATATGTTGCTAATCTATTGTAAACAATAAATTGCAATGGATTAGCAATGAAATATTAAGTGGAACATTTTGGCCGAAGTTTTTACTAACGAAATTTATTTCAGTTTCTAAATCTCATCTTTAATTCGTTGGTAATCCTTTTCTAACTGGTCAGACAGTTTCTTATCCACATTCCATTACTATTCTTTTGCTAATTAACAACAGACTCTTATTCCGTTGCTGATTTCGTTGCTATTTACTATTTTTTGTAGTAATTACATCCATTGTCAGCCTTGAGATATTGAATTGCAACCTTTAGGGCCATCGCCTTTTGTTTCTTTTGTTGAGAAATATGCATATCATAAATTGTACATGACCCCATTAATTTATCGAATTGGGAATTCTTGAGTCCCTTAGTTTCTTGTATTGCAACAACCTTGACATCGAACTTTGAATGAGGAAATTTGATAGCTTTTTCAACCATATTTCTATTTGAGTATTTCTATCAGACCCCATTTAATTAGGGCATCTGATTGGCCTAGATTACCATAATCCCTTGATAATCTTACAGACTTACTCTCACCATCAATAAATAATTAAAAATCCATTGTCTTAATTATCAAATGTAATTCTTTATCAACCACAAAAGATTCTAAATTGAATCTTAAACCTCAAAGTTATGTAAAAATTAATTATTTAATCCTCAAAGTTCATTTAGATTAGTAAATAATCCTTAAAATTACGTTAAGATTTTTAAACAGCGCGTTTTCAGTTTTTAAGCCTACAATAAAAAACTCGGCCTTTAAAAATTCTTTATCAAAACCTGCTCAGCTTGGTGGAAATGGCGAAAGACTCATAATCCACCCCATAACGATATGTATCGCAATAATAAAAATTATTTATTCATTATAACCTATCTCATGTTTTCAAAATCCTTAAACCATAATTACCTTATCTCCACTGCATTCCAATCCGTCTCAAAATCATTTCAACAATTTTAAAAAAAAATCCTAACATCTGAAAATGGTAAGTAAACAATAATAGGGACTCATACTCTGGAGAATAATCAAATGAGTCTCATTCCACAAAACTATGAGAGTAAGATCAGGCTCAATCAGATCTCATGATAATCACGTGATGCAAAGTATCAGTGACTCTAGTCCCTCAAGCATAATATAGTGTTCTATAACCACGGTATTATCCACACTATAAGGAGACTCAAATCGTCTTATCCTCCTAAACCCTGTATGCATGTACAACAAAAATGATATCAAGGATCAATGTAATTTATACAAAATTATAATTATTCAATGTAAAGGTTACTATAGGATTTACTTAACCTTACAAACATCAAACTTCGAGCTTAATTTTTAGGGTTCCCGGAGCGCAGATCACCTTGAATATGGTTCCAATAGCTTCCCTGCATACCCAATTATATCATGGGTCAAGGTTCAAGTGAAACCATAGTATGAGACCCAATGAAAATTGTGATCGAATTACGCTTCAGAACAGTTTCCAAAAATATTCATTTATATAACTGTTTCAACTACCTCTCAACTAGCAAACTTGGGGTAACTTTTTAACCTTGAAAGCCTAAGTATTTGTCATGATGACCTAAAAAGAACTCGTAGTACTAATGTCCTACTTTCTATAGACTCTAAGAACACCTAAATCGGATCACCGATGGAGAAGTTATTAATTTTCCAATATGACCTGTCAGTTAGGCAAACTTTATTTATTTCGAACTGAAAAACTTATCCAATCAATATTTTTACAATTAAATCCTCAAAAATCGACAATATCATGAAACTACTCGATACCAACACCAAAATATTTCTACAGCCCATGGAGTCAAATTAGGTAACAATCAATAATCAATTCATCCAGAAACCCAATATAAATCAATATTAACAATTAAAACATCTCCAAAATAGTTATCAACTGAATTGCATTAGTTCACCTCATCAAAACCCTAACTCGCGTTTATGGAATTTATCCCAAATTGATGCAAATAAATCCAATATACCAAGTAACAACAATTCCTACCAATTTCTATCGAAACCCCGCAAAAGAAATAAAAAAATCGTATGAATTCAAATTGAGTTGTGGAAAAATGCTAGGAATTGAGAATTTACCAAATTGCGAGCCAAATACTTTGTTTCCACCATGAAAACTTAACTCAAATTGATCGTCTCACGATTCTTTACCATGTTGTGGAAAGAAATTATGCGAAAATCGAACATAAGAAGCTCCGCGAGCGAAAGAATCGACGGAGAAGGTTTGGGATGAAACGTTCTGTTCAAATGAAAAAAAATGAATCATTTATTTTTTTTCATTTTTTATTTATTTATATAAACCCCCAGCTGCTCGTTAGTAGCTTAATCCTTTTTTATTTATTAATTTTGGAAATCCTTATTCTGACGTATTTTAGCTTTCGGTGCTCAATTTAGATCCAGTTTTTCACAAAATTGAATCAAACTCTCGAAAAAAATTGTCTATCTTCATAAAATGTCCTAAACATTGATTTCGGTCGCGCCAAAACCTCAAAAATCCTAACTACGTGCATGACATACCAAAGTCTTCCAGACCAATCCTTTTGTCATATTTAACCAAACTTGCACCAATTTGGACCCTATCTCAACCTCGACTACTGTCAACCAATACAAAATTTGAAACAAGATCTCGAACAAACTTCGTCTCATTTCACACTACCTCTAATCCCAACTTACACCCAAATCAAAGAAAAATCCGCACGTTGGCTCATTAAATCCATTTAAACTAAAAATTTGAGTTTTTAAACTAATTTCGCTTTTTTTTTTGCAAAATTTGAAACAATAGTTTGAGTCGATATTTTAACTCTATCAGAACTCATTTTGAGACGTATCTCGAGATGAAACCCCACAAAATCTTGAATTTATTCGATTAACTTGAATTTCATAAAATAACATAATATATTGTACATAACACGAAGCACACATAACATAAAGGTAAAATTGCCCATAAATCTCAATTCACTGGTCCTTACCTCCTAACTCGCAGCTAAAATCATAATTAGTCTATGTTAATCCCTGATTAATCATAATTACCAGTTTAAAAATTTTGAGATTTGATAAATTCCTTCCCAATTGTTGGGCTTGATTAACTATGTCTTTCAACTTAGCAGTGTATTTTGTAATAGTCTCATCCTCTCCCTTGTGTAGAGCTTCAAATTGAGAGGATAACAACACCTTCTACGAGCCTCTCACACTTTCATTACCTTTAAAGAATTTTGTAGAATATTCCTAGCGTCCATAGTAATTTTTGCATGATGAGATCAATTTAAGATGCTCTTGATTTAATGCATTAAAGATGGCATTAAGAAACTTTTCATTGGCAAGTGGAAGTTGCTCCTCCTCTTATGTCTAAAGATCAATGTTCTTTGGTGAACTATCCGACAATGGGTATGAGTATCCTTTCTCAATTGCCCTCAGTGCTCTTACATCCAAAGACAATATAAAACTTTTTATTCGAGCCTTCCAATATATGTAGCTAGAGTTTGTGAGCAATGGTGACCTTTTTTTGGACACTCATTCGGTCTAATCACATTGAATTGGTTAAGCAATCGCAAATCAAACTATAAACTAAAGATCACACCTTTCTAAAAATAGAATACCTAGGTGCCTAGCTTTGTTACTAACTGTAAGTTATGAATTGCTAATGGCAATTACACAATGATAAACACACCATAAAACTAAAATTGAATCATAAAGCAAACCACAACACAAAGAGATGTTGACACAATTTGGTCTGAGACGTGTGGGGCCATACCCAGACATGAATAACCCACTAACGATAAAGAGTTATAGATTTATGCAAGACTCCAACCCGTGATCCCTTATAAGGCTTGCTACACTACCCTTTACCTTCACAATGCACTATCTCCCCAACATCTCCTTGGTAATGTCAAATTTCCTTAACTGGTTCTATCCAAAACCCCCTTGTTACTTACAAATCAATAAAGAAAAATAAAAAAATATAGAAGTCCACGATTGCAAATCGTGAACCAAAACCCCAATGAGAGAAGAACGCGGGCTAGTGCATATATCATTATGTTCTTCCTAAAAATCAATGTTAATGTAAGTTGTTCAAATTGGGTAGCAATTTCCTCTTTGACAATCATTGAACGTATTTAGAAAGTCTACATAAGATCTCCCCAGAACACATTTAGAATCTAACGTTGTAATAAAAATTTCATTGAAATAAAATATTTCTATTTGATGTTCGTTACAATTGTCTCACATGTATCTGCTACAGAATTAGATATGAAGTTTTTAGAAAGCTTGTTGAATTAGAGGTTTTCTATTTTGATGTCAATTAGAACTTTCTTCATTGTTGCAACTGTCCCAGTTGTAACTCTTTCAGTTTTAGAGCTTCACATCACTTCAATTGTAGTTGATTACTTTGCTACTTAGTTACACAAAGACTGAAAAGCAAGTATGACACAAACAGTACCGAAATGAAGTCATGAACCCTCCTTTAAGGCATTGAAAGAGGTTATGTTTTCTCTCCATACAAAATCTCGATTGTAGTTGATTACTTTGCCACTTCAAACTTCTTAGGGAGCAAAATAGTTCCCTCACTTCGTGCGCCATGGGTGTATGTCTACTATATAACTTTTACAATAACAACAATAAAATACCCTTAATATTAAATTAAACTCTTCCATTGTGCTTGATTTGGCATAATTGATGACGAGCTTCACATTTTCAAAAGTTTAGGGAAGGGGAGAGGGTGCAAACCTATGGATATCCGTCAATAGCAATATTGCCCTTTACTTAACCACCTTCAACTCATAGGCATGAATTTTCATCTCAAAAGACCTCAATTCTAATTGAAGGGAGATACACATTTATATACTTTTGTATGAACTCATATTTAATCAATATGGGACTAAGCCTTTCGGTTCACACATCTCCAATACTCTAAACTATTTAAGCCCATCTTAATTAATGTGTCCCAAGTTAACTTCAATCTACACCTACCTTATATAATTCTTCAGTTTATATTGAGTCAAGTTTTTTAATGGGAGCATTTGTATGTCGTTTTAATTTGGAGGTGTCCAAACCACCACAACCGCCATTCTTAATATTTATATCAATCAGTGTCACTCCTACTTTTCTTTGAATTTATATAGTTATAATTATTTAATCTTTACAAGTTTTACCCCACATCCACTTAAGCATCTTTATTTTCGCTACGTTCATTTTATGCACTTATTGTTTCTTTATCGCCCAACATTCCCTTCTATAGAGCATAGTTAGCATCCTAAAAAACTTTTCTTTTAACTTAATAAGAATATTTCAATCACATATCACATTTCTTCCCTTCAGTTTGAAGTCTTTGTATAAAATTATTCTCCATATTACCAAGCATCATTTTATATGATTGATCCTAGATATCGAAAATGGTTCACCTTAAGAACTTCTACTTCCCCTAATTTTACCACACCATTATCTTAATGTCTCATATTTCTAAACTCATTACAATACATGTATAAAGCCAATAGATTCTAATGTATTCCTCTAAAGTTCTAATTTCTTATTTATTATATTTCTTGTTTCGTCTCCTAGGATATATCATTTGCAAATAATATACATCATGGTATATCCACTCTTTTTTAGGTAACCATGGTATATCCTCTTGAATATGCCTAGCCAGTAAGTTCATCCATAACTAAGTTTCATAAGCTATGACTAAGGAAATTCTTGAAGGTTACAAGTTCAGAGGTACTAACATGCATGGTGATTCAATTGGAGATTCTTTTAACTCTTTCTTAGTTAGGTTGTGCTACTAGAAAGGCTGGTAGTTCAATGCCATATATAGATCAGGAAGTTCCTAAAGTAACCCACTTTTGACACTTTACTATTCAATATCGATCGGGGGGTACCGTTTTATAAGTGTTTAACTAGACTTATATATAGGACTAGTTTAGTTATATAATATGCCTAAATATCCCGAAATGAACTCTAATTGATGGTATTTATGTGTTTTCAGGTCTACAAGGCATAAAAGAGACAGGTGAGTGATTTCATGCTGAAATAAATAGAAAAAGCACAAAACCACACTTGACATCATGGATGACACATTTGACATTATGGAGAATGAATGCAAGGCGTGAAAAAGGCTTGGAGATCAAAGAAAGATATGCAGTAGAGTTGACGTTATGGTGGCAGTGGGGGTTTACATACAAGGCGCCAGGCAGTTACATAGGGGCACTGAGTCTACTTAAAGGAGAAAAAACATATGAATGGTTAACAATGTGGTGGCGCTGCAACTTTACATAGGGAGCGTGGATCACTTAAAACAATGCCTAGACAGAAAAGTAGAAAGTTTTGAAATTCTAGTTCATTTAGAATTGTTAATTAGGGTTTCCAATTGTATTCTTAGAAGTCGTAGGAGTACAAATAGGTATTAGAATGTGGTAAACTCATAGTTTTATAAGATATAAGCCACCACAAGAAAACACTTACTGTAATGGCTCAAATTTTACTAATATTAAATTAGTTCATAATCAGGGTTACCGACCCATGATGTGACATGAGAGTTGATACATGGTCCCAATACTCGATGTGAGGACCGAGAAATGTATTACTTTCGAGTGATGGATTCATAGTGTATATGTGTAGACTACTAAGTCGTCTCTACTTATCAATTATAGACGTGGAAACGTGAGCCGAGATATGCCTCGAATGCGCGCTAGGGTGGAGCCGAGGAAGGGAGCGATATGGTAAGTCCTAATTTAAGTCAATGTGATTTAAAATATCTAATTTAATGTGTCTATAGTTAGATTTATATTAATGTTGCCTAAGTTAGGAAAATTAAAACAACAAGCATTGATATATCTCGAGATATGTGTTGTCACCATTACAAAGTAACTCAAAATAGATGTGAGTTAGCATGGATGATTAAGTGGATTATGGGACCAAGTAATAAGCCATTATATTCTCTTAGGGATGAGGTGTAAAACAAGATCAAGGGCGAAAATTAGCTCCCATCTAAAATGACCCGAATATTCTAAATTGTATCACGTGTCACCTCTGGACTCTGACTGGAATTTATCTAATGTGGCATACTTGGTAAACCTTTAGGAGTCGACACTAAGGTATATTTTGTTTGTTTGGTGTGTGTAGTATTTATTTTGTACTAAAAAATGTCAAATTATAGTTAATTATTAGTCTGATTGCATCAAAATACAAGTAAGGTTCGATGGTTAATTGGTATGCGTGTATATTAGGGGTACCCGAGTATGAGTAGACGATAAGATAGGACAAAAATAGTTGTTGGACTATAATGATATTTAATTAAGAGAATAACCTAAGTTTTAAATTACCACATTACTATATTATTACAATGCACATCTAAGTAACTTATGATTGTAGTATAGAAATAAAATAAGGCATATGATGTACCTCGAGAGGGGTATTATGGAAGATTGGAATTAATGTAAATTATACTTCAGTCATATTAAGGAAAAAATATTAAATTCAAAGGCCTAAGGTATGTTTGGTAAATATATTAAAAAATAAGGTCACTTAATATATGTAAATGTCATGGTTGCATGGAAAATACATTGTGAACTAATGGTAAAATTGTCATTTTACACTTTGTTGGACACTTGGCATATGTAGAAATGAGATTGAGAGCTTGGATTTAGACTTGATTAAGCTAGGATAGCTTAATTAATCCATCACTAATGAATTTTCAAATAAATGTATAAAAGGGCAGAATTCATTAGGGACTTAACTCAAATTCATTTCTAAGAGCTCTAGAAAGGAAATTGAAAGTAATTCCACCATTAATGGAATTAGAGAAAGCTTGAAGACAACAAGGAATTTAAAAATTCATATGGTTTCAAGGCATGTTCTACACCTTCTCCATAATAATTTTGTCCTATTTGAATTCTAATCCATGCTTTTGATTCATATTGATTTGTTTCTTTATAAATGATGATCTTATTCATGCAAGCTACTTGTTCATACTCTCATTTTCTTAATCTTTCTTGCATCCCCTTTAATTAATCAACAACACACACATATGTATATTGATCAACTAAATTCATGAATGGTTTCTTTGAGTGTTTTAGGTTGATCCAAATTAATGGCTACAACTCATTGTTGGGTTGGCCTAAATGTGTTGGAACCTTGATATGAATATAGGTAAGAAGAATGAATATAATAATTATAATAATCATGTTGATTGATAAAAAATGGTGCATAGATGGAGGGCATATTCATTTGCTAAGATTACATTATTTAAGAAATGAAAATTTGAGTACAACATTGAGTTAGCTAATAACTTAGGTATTGATTAGAAATACTTAAGTGCGTAAGTCAAACAAATAAAGTAAGCTAATTCTTTTTTATCTAATATGCCTAAGTAGTGAAATAAAGACAATTAGGCCTAAAGACAAATGAATTAATGACTTTTAATAAGTTAATGGAATAAATACACTTGAATCATTTAAATGAATTAAAGAGCTTGAATTTAATTGAAATAAAAAGCTTAAGTTGATTTTAAGACAAAATGGGTATATGAGCTAGTTTGATTTGCCTAAGTATATTAATCAAAGAATTTACTATTGTACGTAAGTAAAAGTGGATTTTTATGTGGCCAAAGATTAATGTAGCGTTAAAACAATAATAGTAATAAACGACAAGATCCCTAAAATAAGTTTGTAGAGATCTATTGATGTTTTAAGTGGTTATATATATATGGGTGCTTCTACAATGGAACCCAATTACATAGCATTTATCACGCATTTAATGTGTTTTGCATTACACATTAAATGCACTACATCAATCACCATTAGATTGAAATCCTATAGTAATCCAATGGTGAGATATGTAGTACCCATGACATTGGTATACATTTGAACTTTATTGTAGAAACACCCTTTATATATATGTATGATACATAAATATATATATATATATATATATATACATTAGGTGTATTTGTATAACCTATACACCTATATATAATATAAGAACAATAAAAAAAACAATCATATTATGGACTAAATTATACTTAATAGAGGATTAGTAAGACAAATGAACTCTAACATACCAAAACCAACTAAAATGATGTCAGGGACTCAGCGAGCTAGAGTCGAAAATCGAGGGTTAATTCGGGGTCGTGTTGGAGCTCGCATGGATATGAAGTACGTAAAGCCAGCTAGGAAATGTACAGTAATTCAATAACTTCATATTTTGTTGCTATTGCACTATCTTACCTTTCTTGGAATTCTCACTCCAATACAAGTGTCCGAGGACCAAGTGAGTCAGGAATGTGTCTCTGATGGAGTGGTTGTCGGCTAGCTACCGGAGCCATGTCCTCGATTCACTGGATTGTTAGGTCAAGATGAGATGTGTTTTATCCAGGGCACCGTTGATATCTCTCATTCACGACGGTCTAGGGTTTATAGTTTTGATAATGCCATGTTGTTTTAAATATAACTCCCTTATTTCTTATTGGATTGAGCACATCTTTTAATATGATGTTTTAGGAAATGTTTTTAGAATTTAGTAAAAAAATTCATGAGTTTTGAAGCTATGGTTTAAGAGAAATAAAATTTACAAAGTTGGTGGTCGAAATCTAAAACTGTTTTGAGTCATTACGGTAAAACTTCCATATCTCCTTCGAATCTTATTAAAATTGTGCAAACCTTATAATTTTGAAAAGCTAAGACATAGCTCAAAAAACTTCTTTTCGTACTGTAATATGTAACTTTAACGTTTTGGTAATTGAAATCAACTCATAAATTGTTGCACCAGAATTGTCTTTATTTATTAAAGTAGATTTCAACATAAACAAAGTATTAAGGGGGTTGATTATGAAACATTAGAATTTAAAACCACTTAAACAACCTAAAACAAGTTCAATCAAATTTTTTAGGACACGTCAATAGCTTAGAGTGGACTTACAGGGTGTGGAACCTAAGTCTCGAGTGGTCGAGAATCGGTATAAGCTAGGAACTACTTGAATTTAAGGTAAGCAAACCTGTTGAGGCAATTTTCTCAATTTCATTTCGTTATTGAGTTAATATATAGTCATTTGAAATGTTTTAATGTCGATATTATAATCTTAATGTCATGCCTTCTACATACTTTCGTGTCTATAATTTCTTTAGCGATAATCATTGTGTAAAGATTTGTCGCATAAAATTCCTTGTCTTGACTTTTTTTATGATTGGATTCCTTTAATGTTGTTGATCTCTAAGCAATTGAATTAATTTCTAAGTAGCATGCTATGATTTGTTTGACTATCTTATTTGTGTATGTATACACCCATGTCAATGTGTTTGTTATGTGATACTTGTTTGTACAATCTTCAACATGAACTCTTCGATAGGCATGGCTTGAGGAGCCCACCTTGTAGGTGCCCCAATTTTTTGAGCTGCTTGATACATGGGGTTAGAGTCCCTGGAGATGTCGGCACTCGACACAGCTGATGTTTTACTTAATTCATGAGTAGCATAACTCACGGGGTTAAAGTCACTGGGGATGTCGGCACTCCACTTGGCTTATGTTATTAGTGAGACACAGGGTTAGAGTCCTTAAGGAAATTAGCTAACCAAATCTAGAATTGCATGATCATTTTGTTTATTATTCCTTGTAGTAGCTTGACAACTATTTGCATACTTTCTTTTCGGCTTTTTCTTATTCATAGCTATTCTACGCTTTCAAGTACCATTCTTTGTATTTTTTTTGGAAATGTGGATGAATAGCCTTCAGATTTTACTTTCTACTTTACTATACTCACCGTCCTTTTTATGACAGTGGGTGGAGATCTATCGAGTAGCAAACCAGGGAAGGATAAAACCGACAACTACCTCTGAGCCCTCGATGAGTGGTTTATGTTACTTTTGTAGGTGATCATTTAGTGTATTTATTACATATGTCTTTTTGTATAATTTAGGGTTGTATATTGGGACGAGACTAGACTTCCTTACTGATGCATGTATTACTTGATTTGATTTCATGTGATCATTTATTTTACCTGATCTCCATAGTATGTGTTTTGATAATGCTTCCGCTAATTTTTTTAAGTCTTCCGCAGGTAATATTAAAATGATAAAAAAAGTTTTAATTAAATATGAAATTACAAATAAGGATAAAATGAATAATACTTATTCTAAACATGAATAATAAGGTGAATAAGACAAAAAGGCTGACTAATACATTGTTAAATTATATGTGGTTTGGATAAGGGATGAATGACGGGATTAGTCCGGACAGTATCCTATTTGGAGAAACGGGCAATGGATACAATGATTTAAGTATTGAGAAGAGTTTTAAAGGTGATACATTGAAGACTCCAATTTTTGTGATTCCATATTGTTCTTTTATTTAATTAAAGTTTATTTGATTTAATTTGTAATTGCAAAGAATACCATGATTTATGTGTTCTCGATGATGATGAGTGAGTAGTCTATTTAAGAAATGCAATGATTAAGATTCGTGTTTGATTCTATGCGTAATGCTATGAACATCTTGATCACATGTTTGTTGATTAAGGGTTTTAGGAGTTACCATGGCCATGAGAGCTTTTAAGCCGGATATGAATGACACAATCGTAAAATATATAAGATCTATAGAATTGTTGATTAGGGAGACATGGATAGTAAAATTAAGTGTTTATGAGTTTAAAGATTCGGTACTTAATGTTATGTGAGACTTACGTTATTCACACTAATAAATGGAGTTCTAGCTTGCACAATTAGGATTTTTTCACCACGACAGTGGATTGAAGTGAATATTAAGGAAATCTGTCTATTTTAATTATATATTGCACATATATAAGAAAGATGAAGGAAATATGATATGGGAAGCATAGTAATTTATTTACTTAGGTGAAGTTATGAACTAAGAGTTTTCTCAATGTAAGAATACAAGTTAATTTACATTGATTTTATAGAATAGAGTATTTTGTTTAAATAAAACAAAAGAGTCCTTCTTAATAATATAGTGAACTTAATTAAGTGTGTGTGTCCATATAAACCTTTACCAAAGGAACGACATCCGTAATTCACCTTATTGATCACATTATTACTACAATTGAACTATTATACTTATAGTTACGATCGCCGCTTGGTGCATCTCGATTATGTATCTTGAGGCACATCACACAACGCCTTCTTGATTGGTGTCAATTATCGGGTGTCAAAGTGGATTAGAAATCATTTTCCTATTTATAATTGTTTTGACGTTGAATGTAAGTGAATGATTAAGATATAGATAATTTTGAAGCTCATATGTTCTTTCATTATACATTGACGGTACCTGAAACTATGAACCTTAAGCTTTACTGCTTTAATGAGTTCCAATGTTATTTTCCATCATTTCTACATTCAAACATGATAGCATAGAGTAAATGGCCACGATTTGAGAGTGAGAACCATTATGTGATGTTAGTATACTAATTTCGTTGTCCGTATAAATCCAACTATAACTAGCGAGCTTTCAAACTTCTGTCGCTCTCATTTTCTCCTTATCCTGCTCATCTCTGCCCAGTCTCCCTCGTGCTACCGAGGGAATTGGCCAATCGAGCTCCATTATGTGTTTCTATCTTCAACAATTTTTTTTTTGTTTCTTTTTCCAACTTTGCATTTCCATTCATCTTGCAAGCATTAAGTAATTTCCAAGTACCTATAATTCCAAGGAAATCTTTCTCATCAACTCCACTATTTTTTCTAGATTTTTTAGCTCTACCAAAAAGATCCACCAAACATGAATAATTATAGATTTCAGGTACCAAGCCGTAATATTCCGTCATTGAAGCAAAGTACTTCTCTCTCGATTCCATTAATCTCACATGTTGATGAGAAGAAAAAAAAATTCAATGAAGATAACTTCATCAGGTTTGATATGAATTTTGACCATTTCTTAATACAATCCAATAGCTTTAACTTCATACCCATTATGAGCATACCCTGTTATCATTGTGTTTTATAGGACTCTAAGTTATTTATCTCATCACACTTTGCATACATAAATATCTACCATATAACTTGTTAATTAGTTTCATGTCAATCTCAACTCCTATTATATATATATATATATATATATATATATATATGTTAAAATATAAAGTTCTTAAACGTTTTCATTGTGTGTCACGCCTTAAGTGACGTGTGTCAATGAAATACATTGTAGTACTAATGATCCATTCAGTTATTCCTTGTTTAGCTTTGCCCAGGATATTGTCATGCACATAAGCACGGAGAATATGTGCACGACCCACCAAGATCGTTGGAGATCACAAAGAGTATCTTGTGAATCTACAAATAATGGCAAGCATCTACGAAACAAGGAAAGTAGACCCATGTTATGATTGTGTATTTCAAACAAGATAAGAGAAAATGAAGTCAACATTCAGCAATAAAATTCTTTCCTAATTGGACAAAAGGAAAGAAATACATTAGGCAAATTCATTGAATTGAACGAATACCAAATCAAAGACATTTTAACATTCTCTATAAACAACTATGTAATCACAAAGGCAAGGTCATCAGGTTTTAATACACTAAGTGTACTTTGCATTCTTGTGATAGAGAACACGATTCTCGTTAGTTTTTATACACACCAGGCTAAGGCAACTTAGCCAAAATACCGAGGGGATCTCGGACACCAAGGGGACTTGGGATTTTGTGTAAGTGCAAAGTGCAAGGGGGAGTTACTAGTGTATTAAGATTTGGTGAGGGATTACTAACTAGGTGAGGGATCACTAGTTAGGAGTTCTATGTAAATATATATTCATTTTTTCTTACTTAGTGCATTTACACCTGCGCATGGCCCCACAAACGTAGGACGGGAGGTTCGAACTGTGTAAACAATTCCAGTGTTTCATTTACTTACTGTGATTTGTTTTTATTGTTGTTTTTCATTTACGCCAAGATAGACAGCCTTTATCTATGCCCACGACACTTATATATACAAGACTATTGTATGTGGCCATAGCAAAATCTGCGGGATAGATTGTTACATCTGTTCCAAACAACATGTATTTGTGCCCACAATACCTATATATAGAGAGCTATTGTGAGTGCCCACAGCAGAATCTGTCGGACTAAAATTATGTGTTTATTTCAATATCTATACTAAATATAATGTCAATCCTCCCAATGACCCTATTAAACGCGAATTTTCTTTATTCCCTAATGTGCCCGTGCTTATAATTTTGTCATTGGCTAGAACAAGAACAACCCAATAAAAACTACTTTGAGGGTATTATAGTAAAACCATGTTTTTAATTACAAGATAGATATCAATTACACATGAAAACTTAAACACGTGGTCATAAAAAATAGAAACATAAATATTTGGTTTAGTAGTTAATATAACTATCTTAAAAAGTTTTCTTTTATATGAAAAACACTTTGATGAATTTTAGATTTTAAATGAAAAACTGCCAAAACACAACTAAATTTCAAAAGTCACTCCTAAATGTCCTCCTTAAGTTCAATTAACTAAAGAATTTGCAATTTATACCACAAATGCCCCCCACATTTTATTTTTTCATTGGTTAAAGAAAACAACTAACATGGATACTTTTGGAAAAAGAAGACTATCCTTTTCCATTTCTCTCGAATTAATTCTACCTTCTATCCACCCCTCTTTTTCATCACACGTGTCTCCCTCTCATGTTCCCCCTCCCAACTTTTCTCTTCCCACTTCTTATCTCCTTGCTCTTTATGATGTTTCTCTCACGCAAAATACAAGTCGATTACGAAACTGAAAATAAAATGTACGTCAGTTATGAAACAAAAAATTATATGATGTAAAAAAGTATTGATATGAACCGCAATAAAACTCAAGAAAAAAAGGCAATACAATTTCATTCTAATTTTGTACAATCAATTGAAGAAAGCCTCATGGTGGTGGTAATTGCTCTTTCAAATGCATCATGGCCTCTCAACACCATTAATTTCCTTATTTTATCTCATAATTTCATGTGTCAATTTAGTAAGTTTATTAATTTGTTGCATTTCTCAAATGGTCTCCTCATATATGCAGAGAAGCAACTAATCACAAAAAATCATCAAAGCAAGAGAGACTAATGGCCCTTCCAACTATTTGTTTAAGTGGTGTGGCATTCTGTGATTAAGGGAAGACTTTTAATTTCTCCATGTTGAGATGGCATTGCAACCCAACAATGCACTTTGGTGGACATTGCATTGAAGATGTTTGGGGTGTTAGTCTCTTCGGGCATGCATGTATGTTACTTTCCCTATCTTTTTTTTTATGCAAGGTTGTGCTATTATTTATGTCTCTTGAAAAATAATGTGTGTGCTTTACCAAAAAAAAATAAAAAAAATAAAATTGTGTGTGCGAGTCTGTTAAGGTACTGCACATGAATATTTTTGGTTCCCTATTTTTGGGTGGGCAGTGATCTAACACAATATGTGTATTATGTTTAACCAAAACACTTAATATAAAAATATTCTCGATGAATCTCTTACAACACATCTGGATAATTTTGCTTTCATTTTTAACTCCCTGCACTTTTGCCTTTGTGTTGTTACCTAGGAGATAAGAAACTAAAGCGAGAGGCTTTGCGATTGGGATGGTTTAGATGCTAAACAAAGGATACTCTTCATCAATGATTTTCGTGGATAGAGTCATGAGTGGGTTGGGCGTGTGCCGTATGGAGTTGTTAGATCGAAAAGATGATCATATTAATTTCTAAGTATAAAAAAAGATATTTGTAGGTATATCAACCGCTCAAGGTGCATATATGTTGTGTTTCTTTTTGGGTCAGGCTATGTGCACCTTGCATAATGATCATGGCACCCAAGAAAAATTTTGTGAAAATAGATTTTGGATGGAAATGTAAAAAATGCCTTCTCAAACCTAACTATTGACACACGATCGAATTGATTCCCTTCCCACGCACCCCACCTCGTTCAAGCTTCAAAATATCATCCATTGCAATTGATCCGTCTTCTCGTGTGATCCTTTCGTGATTCAAGGGGGTTCTGGTCATTGTAAGTATATTGTTACTGGATTTCTTTTTGTTGTTGTATCAGGTGGTTGTTTCCTTTTGAAAGATAAACAAAACGGGTTTTGATATTGTAGGGTTTGTAAGATTGGTCATTTTTAGATCACGGTTAGCTTGTAACAGGTGAAGATAAGGAGTGGGAGGCGGATGTAGAAGAAGGTAAGGTTTGTTTTCTCCATTTTTATGCTTTTTTCGGCATTTTTCAAATGTACTGAAGACGCGAAGTGCTCGGTCGTACAGGACCGAGATAATAAATACAGTCTCGGTTGTGCAAAACCGAGACTGAAGGATCAGTTTCAAAGTACTACAACCGAAACAATGCAGTATTAATGTGTCGTTATATTCGGTGGGCATGTACTAAGACATGATGTGAAGTCTCAGACTTGCACAACCACGTATTTACAATGATTCTCGGACCTGCATTACCGAAACATTTTTTTTTCTCTGTTTAATCATTTATTTTATTTTGAAATCTTACGATACATATAACTTGTTGTAGAAAAAGCCATCCACATCTTAATTTGAAGATTACACAAGTCTTTTTAGTCTAAAGAACCATTTAGGTCAAGGAAGGATGCTGTTAAATGGGATCAAACTTTGGACGACAAAGAAAATTTGTGTTAGTTATGAAGAAAGATTTTGGAGGGATTGGTCGTAGGGGTAGGGAGAAGCTTGCATGTTAGAGGTCTGGTAGACATAGAGGTATTTCGCAAAGAATATGGAAATCCAAAGTGGCGAAACTTGAGAAAAAAATGCCAAATTTGAGCAGAGGAGATGAAGGGAGGATAAGACAAGGCCTCATAGTGGCACGAAGAAATGTGAGTGCCCTTTTCTTATTTACATCAACGAAGAGTCGGACTATTTATGGTATTTGCATGTGCTGTGTGGGTGTCACAACCACGAGATCGCGAAGTACTTGGAAGGGCACTCATATGCCGGTCAGTTGACTCAGGATGAAAAGGTTATAGTGGGACAAATGACTAAGGGAAGCGTGATGCCCAGATAAATCCTGAACACATTGAGGCAAA
This sequence comes from Stephania yunnanensis, assembly GCA_039657365.1. Lineage (NCBI taxonomy): Eukaryota > Viridiplantae > Streptophyta > Magnoliopsida > Ranunculales > Menispermaceae > Stephania > Stephania yunnanensis. Next base: position 42,126,851 of record CM077586.1, on the reverse strand, counting down.
AGGATAAAAACAATGTTTCCATTCTTCGTACGATTTACAATGCACGACCAAGACAAAAAGAATGTAAAGCCTATGAGAGAACGCAAATGCAACAACTGTTGCACTTGTTGGAGTAAAATAACTATTTGTCATGGCATAGAAAGGATAATGATACAAATGTCGTAACCGACATATTCTGGGCGCATCCTGACTCTATCAATTTGGTGCGGTGTTTCTCTTCGGTCCTTATCATGGAATACACATACAAGACCAATAGGTATTGCATGCCACTGTTTGAGATTATTGGGGTGACTTTGACTGAGGTCTCTTTCTCGATTGGGTTCATTTTTATGTCGTCGGAGAGCAAGGACAAAAACTTGTGGGCTTTAGAGATTTGAAAGTAAATATTGGAAGGTTGGTCTTCACCGGGTGTTTTTGTCACTGATAGAGAGTTGGGACTTATCACCGTAATCCAACAAGTATTTTCCCAATTTTCTCACCCACTTTGCACGTGGCACATAAATCAAAATGTCTTGACCAACACTAAGAAAATGTTTGCAAGAAATGAGGACTTCACACTTTTTAATGATAAGTGAACGACATTGATGTATGCGAAGTCCGAGGCCTTGTTTGAAAGTAGATATAATGAGATACAACATGATTACGGAGCTGTGAAAGGGTTGGTTGACTATTTGGAGAAGGCTTGGGTTGGGGAGTTCAAGGAAATATTTTTTTTCTGCTTGGACGATAAAATTATGCGATTCGGAGAGACTGTGACGCAAAAAGTTGAGTCAGTGCATTCATCTCTCAAGAAACATGTTGGGCATCGTCAAGCCAACTTTGAGGCATTTTAGGGTGTCATTGATGGCATGATAGAGAACCAATATAACAAGATAAAGGCATCCTTTAAGCGGAGTTTGAACATGGTGCATCATGGCTTCATGGGCCCTTTATATCACCATTTGCGGGGTTATGTCTCCCAATCAGCATTCAAGTTAATTCGTGAAGAATTTGAGCATGTAGAGAATTTTGAAAGCGACCAATTTCTTTGTGGTTGTGACATACACTCTACGCATAGTCTTCCTTGTGCACATAAGCTTAATGTACATCTTTTGGCTGGTTCACCTATAACACTTGAGGACATACATAGTCATTGGCAGAAATTGAGTATGATACCTGAGCAGCCTGTGGGTTGGGCTGATTATAACTTCAATGATGAAGTCCAGAGTCATTGATAAGTTTGGAGGTTGCGTTGTTGAGGATGCCCATTTGAGGATCATTCAGCAATTGAGAGAGATTAGTAACCCTTCATCCACATTGGTGATTCCACCTCCTGCTAAGGTGAAGAAAAAAGGGAAGCCAAACATCAAAAAAGGAATTAAGAAAACATTGAAGAGAATGGGCGATGAAGACAATACATCTACAACAAGACTTTCTAGTGCTTTTGAATGTGTACCCGATCACGAGGAGTTTGCTTGTTCTCTAAAGAAACAAACACCAAATGTTGCCAAAATATACCAAACCCGTGGAGCTTCAATGGGTGTGTCTAAGGTTGGGTTCATTTCTAGTATTCAATGGAAACGGGTTCCATATGTTGAGAGTACGTTCGATGTAGCTAGCGATGGTTATTGTGGCTTCTGGTGCATTATCGTTGGCCTCGGTCTACCCAATATAGATGGTTGGAGAAGAATTAGAGAATGTCTTCTCTGTGAATTGGATGAAAAACAAGTTCTATGGGGTGAAGTTATTAGAGAAGGCTATGGAATCATAAGGAATTGAGTGGATTGCAATGACATTAAGGGTGTTGGATTCGAAAAGTGGATGACTCTTCCTGATATGGGTCTTTTGATTGCAACCACTTTTAATATCATGTTAGTGAATGTTTCATGTGGCCATTGTTTGGCCTACCTTCTTTCGCGCAACTCACCGCCTTCAACCTTTAGAGAAATGGTTATTATTAGGGTCACAAACGTCAACAACATTCATTGGATTAAGGTAAGTTTCATATAATTCCACTTAATTGATATTTTTTATTTTTCTCTTAATAGTTTTTAATGTTAAAAACTTATTTTCTACGTGATTTTACAATTTATAGGTAAAGTTTAAAGATGACCCTTCCTCCCATTTTCCCATTATGGAACACCTTAGTGGAGACTGATGCTAAGAAGTGGGATACATGATTCCACATGTAAGAGCACACTCCAGTCATGCATTCACAACAAGGCACAAGTGATGTAATAGACTTAGGTGAACCTTAGAGTTTTAAACAACTTTGATACCAGTTTTTTTGAATGACTCGTATACTTGTGAATCTTATTATATATACATGTTTGTTTTGTATCTATCATATAGGTTGTCACGGTCAGTACATTGTGTTTCGTTTTGGCCTTAGATTATGCATTTTTCCCAGACAAATTACTGTTTCGGTCATGAGTGACCGAGACATAGACAACTGTCTCGATTACTTGTAACCGATACATTGATTTAAATGACGGTTTTCAACTACTGATCGATCTATACATGATTTTGTTTATGGGGTGTCTGTATAGTTTATGGGGTGCCCTGAGAGGATGTTAGGTACCTTGATGACCTTTGGGTTTCCATACGACTCAGTGTCATGTTCATTGAAATGGTACACCTAGTCTCTGCCACTAGCTACCAAACATTTATGCTTTTCTCTCGGTACAGGATGACTGGCAATATACATAGAATTTAGGTACTATGTGGCTGATATGTTCAGTTTTTTTAACATTTATAATTGGTCGGTCATGTATTGTCGAGACCATCACTAGCCTTCTCGGTCCTGCTGGACCGAATCAAAATGTTTGGTCTCGAACCTGGGGGACCGAGTCCATTCCTCAACATAAATTTTCAAGTTATAATTAGGTAAACTTCAAACCAAATTATAGCCACACACAACATAGTAAACAATCATACACAGCAAACCAATATCAACTAATGAGTTTAACACACATTTGGTGCACCCAAACAAGTTCAACAAATGAGTTCAACACAGTAGATAATGAGTGTAACACAAATTTTGAGTTCATAAAACTGAATTCTTGCTTTTCTTCCCTTTTCGGGACCAGTATGTGTTCCCGTGCGTGCGCTTGATCTTTGGCGGTTGTGATGCACTCAGATTAGATGTAGTAGGGGACGTCGTGGTGGTGTTTGTGGCGGCAGTGGTAGTGTTGGTGGTGGTGGTAGTGGCAAGTCCCCTCCCCGTAAAAAACTCGACCACTTCATTCGCCATTCTCCGTGCAACCACCATTTTGGTCGTCCCCTCTGGCAAGTCAATCCACGCCGGCAAGGTGTCTAATGCTCACCCGTTACGTTGTTGTGATAAGCATTAAAACAAAAAAATATTATATAATACAAAATAAACTCACTTTTCAAAACTCAAAACCTGAACATAAGCTTAATAATTACCTCCATAAGTTCATAATCTGTAGTAGTGTCGGTCGCACCTTTGGTGTAGGCTGGGTTCTCGATGGTAGGATGTGAGACTCGTATAAATCAAGGTAGGTAATCTGGTGTAGCCATGAGCTCGAACCAAGTCTTCTCGCTACAGCTTTTAGGGGAGAGAAAGTGGTTCTGCCACCTTTCCAAATTCTCCGATTAGAAGCCGTACTTAACCGAATGCTTTTGTGCAAAACGTCATGGGACAGCTTCGAGAGGACGGTAAGTAGGGTCCGGTACGCTTTGAACATGGCCAAGTTGTCTTAGGAACCGCTCCGAGTTGTACATTTACTTATGTCGCAACCCGAGCCGCCCCGGGGTGACGTGTCTCTATTTACTCTTTGCCGTCCAACCCAACTACACGTGTCCAGCACCTACCCATCCTCTCTATGTCTCTTAACGTGTGTCCATAAGTGTGATATTAGATAAACTAGTAAATCATCCTTATATTCTTTGTCCTATACCAAGTGTGGCGTTCTAACTATTTACGATGATTTATTGAGATCCTAACCATATTAATGGGTTGTATTTTAAGGTCAACATATTCAGCGGAAGGCTCACTTAATACCATTTAAACAAGATAATTTAGCATGATAAATATTGTTCAAAGGCAAAACCTACTGTGGAAAACCCTGGAAAGTACCCTGTATATAAACGACACCACCACAACAGGTATATATACATGTATTGTGTTATCTCAAGTCTCCCAATATCCAAAATATACAAAATATCAAAAAATAAGCATGCATAAGTAGGTCCTCGACAGTGGGCAATCAGATGTTGTCGCCTAGGATCCCTTTGGCCTTATTGGTACTAGGATCTGCACTCAATCATCACGAAAAAACAGATTATGGTACAGTAAGTAAAATCCTAAGGAACTCCTCTGAGCATTCATATAATAAAATAAAGGAAATATAAGGAATGTTGTCAAGTAAACATGGGAAATGTAAAACAGACAACTATAAATGGCTCATCGCATGAATAAACAACAGACAAACTAATAAATACGTGTGCAAGAATTGACGCGCCAGCAACCTCATGTGCCCCTGTGCGAGATCCGCGACACAACTCCCTGTACAAATAAGCCAGACATACACTCCCCCAACTATATTGTCCAACTACTTGGAAATCCTCCAACAATGGTAGGAACATCAAATGTAAGAATCGATTGGACTTATCGGTGAAAAGGCAACCACCGATAAGTTGTAGTATGTACGATCGAACGTAACGTTGGATCGACTCCTCATCGCTATCATCATCTATTGCTGGTAACTTACGCTCAAGCCAATCGACCTTAAGTTTACAACCAATGACGTCATCTCCACTAGGAGTCCGTCCAAGTAGCCTCTCGCAGACATCAGCATAGTCTGCGTCCGTCGTTCCCGTCACAGGCATACCTTCATAGGTAATCCAAGCTATACCTACACGTCTTGGAGTGTAATCGTGCACTCCTCACAATGCATGTGAAATGTATGCGTCTCGGGCGCCATCTCTCTACGAACGTAGTAATCAAAGCCCAATCAAGGCTGAAAAACGCAACCCGAGAAATCCCATAGAACCCACTGGAACGAAAATATGGGATCATCCTAGAATGATACTGCATCGTTCGATCAACGCGCATTGTTTCGTACACCTTATAATTGATTAACGTGATGTATGAGTTTGATACTTTATTGCTTTAAATTTGACATATTCATTTAAAAAAGTTTACCTCGCCCCTCCAGGTTCGCGATGATCTGTGTGTAGCTTGGAGTTGCAATAGTGATGGATCTAAAGGACTTGGATCCATTGCAGTACAACTACAAATGAATGTTAGAAAAAGAAAATGAGTGTTGTACGAAACCAAACGATAAGTATTTAATAAATGTTCACACAAAAACAACTGCGTAAATGCTCAAACGCAACATATGTACGAACTTAAGTTACTTCACACATTATACAAAATCGACTATAGGTTTTCATTAGATGGTTGAGGTCTGCTTGGACAATTTTTTTTGATATGTCCCTATGAACAACAAATACCACACCGGTTCTTCCTAGTTAGGACTCGTTCACGGTCTCTATTTGGCCATGTTGTTCTTTTATGTCCTTCTCGATGACATATCCCACATTGTAAAGGCCTTTGGACATTAGGTAGATCCATCTCGGTATATGTCTTCACGATCCCTTAGGTGTCCCTCGGCCACGTCTGCACCTGCGGTCGGGTATGAGCTTCGTCCCAAAAGTCGGCCAATACTTCTCATCTGGGATGGCCTCGAAATTGTAGGAGTAGCATTGTTCGTACACATCTATCCTATAGTATGGCTCGATGAACTGCGCGTAGGTCACTCGAATAAACACGTGTGCTGCTAACACGTGTGAGCAAGGGAAATCAAACGACTGTCATTTATTACAACTGCACACCCGTTAAGCGCAACTACATTTTTTTATTACAACTGCCATTTATAGTATGGCTCGATGAACTGCCATTTCTTCCATTCAGCACTTTAAACACAAATGAAACTTTCTGATGTAGAAGATCGCATCAATAGCGCAACTACAGAGTATACTCGTGAGATTTGAGTTTGAGTAACTAAATGTTTTAAGCAGACATACCATTAAATAAACATATCAACCATTTTGAACAACCACAATAGCTATGTCACTACATATCATGTAAAAAGTAAATTAAACTATTATTAATAATTATGAAAAATACCAAATTCGTGAACTTAATATTTTCCTCTGCTAGTTGTCTTCAACGTAACAATCCTGCAATGACATTTTATTTTCGTTAGTTCCACATCAACAAAACTAAAGTAAAGTAATCAAACATAACTAACCTAACTAACCTAAGTAAACCTTTACCCAAGTAAAGAGTGTTAAACTACACTGAAGTAACTTATCTAACTAACTAACCTAACCTAACCTAACTATGTAATGAACACAACACTAGCTAATTCATAATATTTTTATATCTAGATTGCTTGAAGAGTATTCTCAAGTTAAAATGTAGGCAGACATAAGCTAATCCGTTTAGTCCCTCAAAAGTTGTGAAGCCACTATTTCCTTTTCTCTAAAAAGGGTTGCTTTTGTACACAAACATGAAGGCATGCACATAAAAACGACAAGGCAGAGAAGAGAAGTAAAATTTCTTGGTCAATCTTTTCCATAAACAACCACTGCATTTCACCAGAAATTGAAAGTTAAATCTACATAGAGAAGTGGTTCAATTAACTTTCTCAGCAAATGACATTCTGATATAATAACATTTGAACTACTAGTACAAAAATAATGCTAACAAACATACAAATTAGACACCGCATTTCTCAAACAAAAGCGAAAGTGGTAAATGCATCATCGATACTATTCCATTGTTAATTTCAACTGAAATGCTTAACTAAAAAAATTCATAAACTATTAATTACAAAACTAAGCAAATTAAATAACCTAACCTAACATAACCTAACTATGTGAACTAATTAAAGGAACCCAACAAAACTAAATTATACTGACCGCAAATTGTTGAACATCAAAACTAAAGTAAAGTAATCAAACATTAATAACCTAACTAATGAAATTAACTAAACAAACAAACTAAACTAAACTAACAAACTAAACTAAACTAAACTAACCAAACTAAACTAACTAACCTTAGCTAACCTAAAAACCTATACTAAACTAAACTAAACTAAACAAACTTAACTAACTAAACAAACTACCTAAAACGATTAACTAAACTATTCAACAAACTAAACTAACTTAACCGTCTTAATAAACTAAACAAACTACTTTAAGTAAACTAACTAACCTAAAGACCAAAAATAAACTAACTTAATTGACTTAGCAAACTAAACATACTAACCAAAATAAACTAACCAAACTAAACTAACTAACCTTAACTAACCTAAATAACTAAACTAATCAAACTAACTAAACTAAACTAAATTAACTTAACTAACTAAACAAACAACAAATAAACGATTAACTAAACTACTTAACAAAACGTAACTAACCTCCTCCTCCTTCTCCTCCGTTGGTACATCTTGTGCCCCAGTGCCGCCGCTCCGCGCTCCCCTGTCGCAGCTCCGTGCACCCCTGCTGGTCGATCTCGCACACTCTCGCCTCAAATCACGCGCACACCACCTCAGCTGCCTCTGCTTGTCGATCTCTCTATCGCCTCAATCAAGCCATCGCCTCGGCTCCTCCTGCTCCGCACCTCCGCCGCTCCGTCAACTCCCTCTCCTCCTTCTCCACCGCTCGTCGATCTATCTGGCCAAATTCCTCACCGTCGCCTCCTCTCTCTCGCCAACACCAGCCACACCTTCTCCTGCAACCGGCCTCTGCCCCACCCGTCCTTAAATACCCAACCCACCCCCTACAACACACCTGTTAGCCCTACACAAGTAGGCGGGGCTGTTTTCTTCCTCGCGCGGCAGGGACGCAGAGACAAGGTACACAGATAGCGCCTTTTCAAAAGGCGCTATCTGTGTACCCCAATTGGGAGAGTCTGCGTGGATCCACGTGGATTTGGCCAGAATGATTAGCGCCTTTTGAGAAGGCGCTAATCATTCTGGCCAATTTCACGTCACCCTGTACGATGTCTACGTGCCCACGCGGCCAGTACACATGGATAGCGTCTTTTGAAAAGGCGCTATCCATGTGTCCACGTCACCCCGTACGTTGTCCATGTATGTGTCCACGTCAGCAGAAAAACTGGTCCATTCTGATAGCGCGTTTTGAGTAGGCGTTATTGCCTAGTTTGACAAAAAAAAAATTCTCCTCATTTCCCTCTTTTAAAGTATAAACACTTGTACTTTCGTAAAAGTTCCGGCTGCTTGATTTAAGTAGAAACCAAAGGAGTCTCGAGAGACTCCAATAACCAAGAATAAACTCAAATCTCCCAAGTCTTTAAGAGCAAAAACAGTGTTTAACTTTTGAACAAACTGATGCACCAAATGGGATGAGTTACCGGTAATCAGGATATTATCAACATATATCAATATGTAAACCAGAGATTCGCCTTCTCGAAAAATGAACAAATAAAAATCCGCTTTAGAATTGGTGAAGTTCCAAGACACCAAAGTAAACTTGAGTCTATCAAATCAAGCTCGGAGAGACTGAAGAAGACCATAAATGGCCTTGTTAAGTTTACAAACATGATTTGGGAATTAAGGATCCTCAAAACCCTTAGGTTGAGGCAAGTAAATCACTTCATACAGATGCCCATGTAAAACTGCATTATTAATATCAAGTTGTCTCACAATCCACTTAAATGATGTAGCCAGAGTAAGAACAACTCTAATAGTGGATCATTTTATAATAGGACTATACGTAGTTGAGAAATCAACTCCAGGAATCTGGGTATACCACTTAGCAACCAACCTTGCTTTGTGTCTTTGAACTGTGCCATCAGTATTAAGCTTAAGTTTAAATAACTACTTGTTCCCCACTAGTTTCTGATCATCATGTGGAGGAACTAAATTCCACGTATGGTTATTTCGGAGAGCTAGAAACTCAGCCTTCATAGCCTCCACCCAAGTAACATACTTGAGAGCTTCTTTCACAGTTTTGGGTTCGGTAAGAGAATGAGAAGTAACATTATGAATAGCTGATAACGCTTTATGTTTATGAATGCCATTTTTGGCTCGTGTGACCATTGGGTGAATAGAAATAGGTGGTAAAGTAATAGGTACAGTGATGGATGGAGAAGTATGTGGAGTAGAACCAGAAGAAGGTAAAGAAACTGAAGGTTGGACAGACTGAGACACAACAGGTGAAGAAATAAGGCTATGCACAGTAGGGTGTGAATGCACTGAAAAAAGACGAGATGGGATTGAAATAACACATGAAGGTGCATTCACAGACATGGAAGACATAGCACAAGTAGGTGCAAAAAACAATTTTGAAGGAAACTCTGATTCATTGAAGATTACATTGCCACTAGTATAAAGTTTTCCTTGATGATTTAGACATTTATATCCTTTACGGAAAGGACTATACCTTATGAAAAGGCATTTCTCTGATCGAAAATTAAATTTGTGTTTATTGTAGGGACGAATGTATGGGAAACATGTACAACCAAAAACTTTTAATAAAGTATAGTCTGGAGGAGATTTCCAAAGTACTTCATAAGGAGAAGTATTTTGTAAGACAGGTGTAGGTAGTCGATTTATAAGAAAAATAGAAGTATGACGTGCTCCCCACCAAAAAGAATATGGTAATTTGGCTTGAGCTAACAAAGTAAGGGTGGTTTATATGATGTGTATGTGTTTTCTTTCGGCTCGGCCATTTTGTTAGTGTGTAAGGGTGTTGGAAGTGAATACCATGTTGAGAAAGAAAGGTTTGAAATAGACGGTATTCTCCTCCCCAATCAGATTGAACACATTTTATTTTAATTGAAAATTGATTTTCAACCAGAGACTTAAATTGTTGAAAAATATCGAATGCCTCACTTTTGTTTTTCATAGGATATATCCATGTGACTCTTGAAAAATCATCAAGAAAGTGTATATAATAAAGGAAACCTTCACGAGATTTAACAGGAGATGGCCCCTATATATCAGTATGAATCAAAGCTAAAGGTACAGATGCATGAGAAGAAGACTTAGAATAGGGTAAAGAATGAGTTTTTCCCAATTTACATGCATCATAAAAATCAGAAACATACTTTTTATTGAAAGAAACATTACAAAAATTCATTATTTGTGTAAGAACCTTAACAGATGGATGCCCAATGCGAGAGTGCCATTGAGACCAAGACTCAGGTAATGTAGTGACCATCAAGGCTTTATTGTTGACATTTATGGACTTAGAAGAATGACTTGGAAACATATAGAGACCATCCTTAAGGTTCCCTTTGAGGATAGTCATTATGGTGTTGAGATCCTTGATGAAATAATAATTGGCGTGGAATTCCACAAAAACAGAAAATTGTAAAGATGAATGCAAATTCTCATATTTAATAGAACCAATATGTGAAATAGGCAAGCAAGAACCATTACCAACTGTAAGATGATCATTACCTACATAGAATGATCGATTGAACAATTGATTCTGATCATTGGTGACATGTGCAGATGCTCCGCTATCCGCATACCATAATTGATCAGCAACAGATTCGGAAGATGCAAAGAATGCATTAGGAGTAGCATACATTGCATTTGATGAAGACGGAGACGATCGAGGTCAAATGCCTTGAGGAGGAGTTAACTGACTTTGATGAAGAGCTTGTTGTGGAACCGATCCCATGTAAGCATAGTCGGATCTATAATAACACACTACTGCTACATGACCTGTTTTACCATAAATATGGCATAGTGGACGATTGTTTGATCCACGACCTCCTCGACCACGCGGGCCACAACCACTATTGAAGCCTCCTCTTGTTCCTCGACCTTGATTATCTCCGGTTCTGAATGTTTGATTCTGATTCTTGACAAATGCGGCATTCGCAGACGGTGCTAAAGTCACATTTGACATTTTCATTTGAATTTCTTGCAGAAGTTTGGCTTCAAAATTGATCAACGAAGCATGCATGTCTATCCATTTGAGATCCGCGTCTCTTTCAACGACTGTAGTGAGGTGGGTACTCCTGATCTAACTAGCCAACGCACATGAAATCAGATCTGCTTTCGACATCGGAACTCCAGCTGCAGCTAGACAATCCGCTTGTTCTTTGATCTTTTGAAGGTACTCGGCTATGGTTTTGTTTCCTTTATTTGTCATATGTATGTTCTTTCTACATATCTGAATCTTTGCTCTGCATGTCGCCCCACACAGAGAAGCAATTGTTGTCTAGGCTTCGTGAGCAATAGTACACTTATTTCCAGCCACTTGACGAGCAATCTCCGGTGAAGAGTGGATTCAAGATCCACCATAAGAGTACTTGATCTTGAGACTTCCATTCAAGATACTTCGGATTTGTCTCTCCAGTTCTTAAATCTACTTTCTCTGGACACACATCTGTTCCAAGTAGAATACCATCGAAGTTGTTGTTGGTCACTAGTGGAAGAAGAAGCGACTTCCATAGTATGCAATTCCCCAAATCCAGCTTGATTTCCATGGATCGGCTCAACGAGTGGCCGAATGGAAAGAGCGTCTTCATAGTCGACAATGAAGACTAGAGTGATGAATCTATGTTTGCCTCCAAGACTGTAACAGCAAACAAAAAAAAAATTGCTATGACAGCTCAAGTAAGGTCTGATACCATGAAAGCTTCGATGAGAAGCGGGGATGAAGAGAACTCAAAATGAGCAGAAACAGTTTCTTGATTTCAATCCTTTCGCGAATCCAGGATTTTTGATAGCCCTCGGCTATAAATATTTTTTAAATTATGGTTTTTATATATTATTATGTATACTTTAAATAAATTATACCACAATATATATATATATATATATATATATATATATATGCATCAATGGCAAACATAAAATTAGTATGGTTATCGCATAAATCAAGCCATAAACTATTAAGCAAAGAAAAAAAATATTTGAACACAAACAATTGTAATAAATCAAATCAAAACCAAAGCAATAGATAATGAGTTCAACTAAAGTACCTTAAATGAAAAATTGTTGTCTACTTGTCACAAACATGAGGCGATTAATGAAAAGCGTATCAGCTGCAAACACAAACAATATAGAATCAAATATAAATTATATTGTTAGGTAAAGAATAAAAATAATACTTAAATAATAAATTATATAAAAATCAGAATATGAAGAAAAATAACCTATTTAAGTTGTGCCCTCCTTAGCTTTAAAGAATCGAATTCATCAATTAATTTATCTATATAGATATTTTGAGCGAATTCTCGTTCGATATGAATGATCATAGTATTTGTCAAGAATTCTTCTTCCATTATATTTCGTAAATCAGTCTTAATACGCTTCATAGCTGAAAATGTTCGCTCTATTGATGTCGTGGATACAGGTAAAGTCAAAATAAGACAAATCAATCTCTCAACCAAGTTGTAGTGATGCGACTTATTTGTTCGAATTAATATCTCCAATAACTCAGAAGTTGATGACAAATTCTGAAAACAATTGTAATATATCAAATCAAAACTAAAGGAATATTGTCGTATTGGATTGTGCAAGCCCGAATCTCTTTCAAGAGAATTATAATCAATATCAACTTCTTGAGTTGGAGATTCTAGAGGTCTCGCTTCCTTACGAGATGAAGCCTCAACAAATGATGGAGAAAGATTGTCAACCTTAGATGTCTCCCCACTTGATTTAAAAAAGGAAAAAATATTCTTAAAAGATTGGTCGCGAAATTGGTATCAAAGCCAGTGATCATCATCGTGTTGTAAGTATCTTCTTAATAGTTCATATTTTATCAAATCCACTTAGTTTGCTTTGCCTCTGTTTTCATTTGGTTTCATTGTTTATCGATTTAGTTTTCTTGCTAAAGTTCTTGATTTAGTTTTATTTGGCTTTCTGAGTTTATTTTGTCAGTGTTATTTACTTCTTCGTCGCATCGTAAGTCTAGCAGAAGTGCATAAGTCTAGCAGCCAAATCGTTGACCGAAGTTTTGACACCTTTTGGTGAACCTATGAAGTCTCTTAATAAAGCTTTATCCCGAACCTTATCTCGAAAATCGACTCCGATAAATTTTGAACCTAGATCTTCTTCTGAACCTTCTAGCAAAGCTCCTCTTCCTAAACAAGTACAAAAATTAGATTTGAAAAATATTCATGAAATTTCTTATTCTCAAATTGATCAATCACTTCGTAATTGGAATCTTCCTGAAATTGCTCCTTCCTATATTTATAAAAAAATGATCTTTTTCTAAAAAACAAGATTTTATAATCAAACTTGAAGAAGATACTATCTCTATTGATGAAGAAGGAAAAGAAATTCATTTCATTTCTCCTAGGAAAAGAAATTCATTTCACTTCTCCTGAGAAAATTACTAAATATAAAGAAACTCATAAATATTTACATATAGGCCTTATACAGGTTGCTATTAAGCCCCTTGACACTTTAGGTCTCAATACCTCAGTGTTAGTCTCTGTTAGAGATAAACGCCATGAAGAATTTAATGATTCCTTATTAGGCATGATTGAAGGCAGTCTTGCCGAAGGATCGACTCATTTCAATTGTTTTCCAAACTTCACCATAAGTCTACATGACACTATGCCTTATGAAGCAGTAGTTTTAGGTATCTATACTCAAGGCTTCAAATTAAGAGGTATAACCTCTAATGTTGCGGTTGTGTATCGCATTTATTATAAATTAATGCAGACAATTATTCCTGATGTTGCATATACTAATTTGCATACAGGAACATCCACTCTTTTCTTAACCAATATTACAAATCGAACAATTGATCGAACTCAATTGATAAATTAGAAAGATATTCAAATCCCTCGTCAATGGACTATAAAAGATACTAATAAAGAAGAATGTCAGAAACGACAAACTTCTCAAGAAATTCATCAAATTATCACTCATGAGGATGGTAAAGTTGATATTATATTCGTTCCGCAAACATCAACTTCATCGTCAACCACAACGTCTTTTAAATCGCAATCTAGACGTTACTCTTCATCTTCCATTCCCGCTAATATTCCTGATAAGGAACCTTCTCCTCCACCTCAAGCAACTGGTGTTGCATATCCTGTGTATTCATCTTCACCTCAAACTGATAAGGTCAGTATAAATGATTTTGAAGAATACCATATTAATGTTGTTTCTCTTGAAGAAGAACATGAAAATAATGCAAAGGAATTTATTCTTGATTATGCTTTATTAAAGCAGCAATTTTTATCTCATCCATTTAAACCTATATTTTGTAAGTTAATTAACTTTCAAAAACAAGCGATTTATCGTGAAAAATATTTTGACTATGTCAAAACTCATCGGCAAAATATCTCATTTTTTTACTGGCTTACATCCCAGTTCCCTCAACTTTCTCATCAAATTAATATTGTTTGGGAAAGCACAACTGGAGAAAAATATGTGCAACCACATCCTCCTCTTGCTCCTCTCAAAATCAAAGAAATTATTAAAGCTTCTCCTTTTAAAACAACCATTGAAGGTGAAGGTATTGCCTCTCAGCAGGATCTCAATCATTTGATTGAGCAAAATAATTATACGAATATATATATATCTACATTAATTAATTCTAAAACTTCTAAAGCTTCTACATCATATCCTTCCCAATCTGCACATACAGCTTCTCCTCTAACTACAAAATCTTTCTTCCCTTCTATTTCCTCCTCGACAACTCAGAAACAATTAGCATCATTTGCTCCTAAATATTCTGAAGATTTTATGGATAAACTAACGACGCAATTGGCTCAATTATCATTAGCAAAAGGTTCATCTAAAGAATCTTCAAGTCATAAAGAAAAGGACAAAAGTCCAATCATTGCAAATTTAGATCAAGCATCAATTTCTTCCATGTCTTCTAAGACATCTTATGTTAGCTCTGCAGTTTACACTGATTCATCTGATATTGATGATTCAGAAGCTAACTCAATCAATATTAATAAATTTATTCGGCAAAAGAGTTTCAACTCTTCTCGTTTTCCATTGAAAAAACAATATTATACTCGACCCTCTCCTGCGATCTCGTTCTTGAAGAAAAGCATTCCAAAAACCAAAAGTTTGATGGTAATGCCATCTATGAATGGAATCTAGATGGATTATCTGAATATCAAATTATGAAATTCATATTACGCATTTAAATTTATGCAAAAGCTTGCGCCATTCAAAATCATTCAGATAAAACTATAGCAATAGCTATTTCCTCTTACATCAATGGTCAATTATACCGATGGTGGAATTATCTATTCAACCAGGAAAATCGTGAGCGAATTCTTAACTCTGTAGTTAAATATGCTAATCAGCATCCTATCCTAGATGTTAATGGACAGTTACAACCTAATGATGTTGATACTCTTCTTGCTAATATTATCTGGTATTTTATCAGACATATATCTCATCTTAATGATAAAATTACATATCAATTACAAACTCTAAGGTGTAAAACCTTAAATGATTATCGTTGGTACAAAGATACCTTCTTCTCCAAACTTTATCAATTAACCGATCATGATAAATTCTTCTGGAAAGAACGATTTATTGCCAGTTTACCTCCTGTCTTTGCTGCTAAAGTTAAAGAATATATTAAAGATCAAAATGAAGGATCTATGAACTGGACAGCCATGTCTTATGGAGATCTTCTCCAATATGTTCATACCTGTGGAGTTTCCATCTGCAATGACATGCGTATTCAACGTCAATTAAATAAAGAAAAAACTTGGTTAAGAAATGATCTTGGTAACTTCAGTTTTGAATTTGGTTATGAAATTGATCCTCTTCCATTGGTTTCTCATACCAAACGACATCATCGCATTAAGCGACACTCTCATTATTCGAAACATCAATACAATTCATCTAAGTTTCGTAAGCAGCGAAAATATTTTAATAAAACTTCTAAAACTAAATCTGATTTTCGCAATTCAAAGAAAAATGTTTGTTTTTCATGTGGAAAACCTGGTCATTATGCTAATAAATGTTATAAGAATCGAAAGATTCAACATGTTCAACATTCTGATACAGAGTCTTCCTCATCTGATAAAAACTGTCATTGTCCCTCCAATATGCTACATACCTCATCATCTTCTTCCGAACATGAGATTAATGTTCTCACTGCTCATGAAGAATTTATCTTAGCCATTGGTGAACAAATTATTGACCCTTCCCTTAAATATAAATATTTCACTGAACTTCTTCCCAATACTCAATCTGATTCTCAACCATCTGGTTTTCCCTATGAACCTCTTCTAAACATTCAATCCGATAGATCATCTGGTTTTACCAAAAAACAACAAAAATTTCAACAACAGTTAAACATTAATCCTAAAAAATATATTTTTGCTTGTCTTATGCAAGTTGCTAATAAGAAACCTCATCAATCTACAATTCGGTCTATGCAAACCGAAATAAATCATCTTAAAAATGAAATTAAAATGTTAACTGATAGGGTTACCACCCTTGAAACCATAACTTATACAGACAATAATTCTGAATTTGATCCTACTAATGTTTTCATTGAATCCATAACTCTTTATACTCATCAAAGATGGTTTACCCCTGTAACCATTTCCATAAAAGACTTCTCCTACAAATGCTCCGCATTAATTGATTCAGGTGCTGACTTAAATTGCATTCGTGAAGGACTTGTTCCATTACGATATTGCGAAACTACAGAAAGTAGAATTTCTACTGCCAATGGAACCAAATCCTCCATAAAATATAAAGTTCCTCCAGCTCATATATGCCATCAAGCTGTTTGTATTCCTACATCTTTTATTGTTGTTAAAGGACTTCAACATGATATTTTATTAGGAACGCCCTTTTTACAGCATATCCAACCTTTTTCGGTTTCTTCGAAAGGTATTTCTACCACCCTGCAAAATAAACAAATCATGTTTTCATTTATTCATCCTCCCAAAGAAAAATTTCTAAATAAGCTTTTCCATCAAATTGATTTCAAACAAAATCATATAAACTTTTTACGTTCTGAAATTAATTTTCTCAAAACTGATCAATATTTGCAAACTTCTGCTTTTCAACATAAACTTCAAACATTTCAAACTACTTTACAACAAAAATGATGTTCTGACATTCCGTCTGTATTTTGGAATCGTAAGCATCATATTGTTACTATCCCATACTGCTCTGAATTCAAGGAATCTAATATTCCAACAAAAGCAAATCCTTCTCAAATGAATTCTCGACTTAGAACCCTTTGTCAAAATGAAATCAAAGAATTAGTTTCTAAAAAACTCATCACTCATTCTAAATCTCCTTGGAGTTATATTGCATTCTATGTGGAAAATGCTCCCGAACTTGAACGAGGTGCTCCTCGTCTTGTTATTAATTATAAACCTTTAAATAAAGTTCTTAAAACTATTCGGTATCCATTACCTAATAAAAATGATCTCATTAAAGCCACTACTTCTGCAGTAGTATTCTCTAAATTTGATCTCAAATCTGGATTTGGGCAAATTCATATTCATCCTGCTGATAGATATAAAACTGCTTTCAACACTCCATTTGGTTAATATCAATGGAATGTAATGCCTTTTGGCCTAAAAAATGCTCCTTCTTTAATTTCAAAAAATTATGAATGACATATTTAATCTTATCATGAGTTTATCCTCGTTTACATTGATGATATTTTGATTTTCTCTAAATCAATTAATCAACATTGGAAACATCTTTATACCTTTCAGGCACTTACAATAAAAAAATGGCCTTGTACTATCACAAAAGAAAATGCATTTATTTCAAACAACTGTTACCTTTTTAGGTTTCAAAATATCAAATCAAACTATCACTCCTGTCAATAGAGTCATCAATTTTGCTGATAAATTTCCTGATCGACTCACTGATAAGAATCAATTACAACAATTTCTTGGATGTCTCAATTATTTATCTGATTTCTATCAGAATGCGGCTGTAGATCGCAAGCCTTTACAAGAACTCCTTAAAAAAGATGTTAAATTTCTATGGACAGCAAGTCATACATCAGCCATTCAAAAGATTAAACAACATATAAAAACTTTACCATGCCTGCATTTGGCCAATCCTGCTTATCCTCTAAAATTATTCAAACAGATGCTCTGATACATGCTATAGTGGAATTCTTTTACATAAACCTCCTTCTCAGCCAGAGCAATTAGTTTGTTTTACATCCAAACTTTGGAATAACACTCAACGCAATTATGTGACTGTCAAAAAAGAGGTTTTAGCCATTGTTTTATGTATTCAAAAATTTCAATCGAATGTTTTAAATCAAAAGTTTTTAATTCGTATTGATTGTAAATCTGCAAAAGAAATTCTTTTAAAAGATGTCAAAAATTTAGTCTCTAAACAGATTTTCGCTCGTTGGCAAGCAATACTAAGTATTTTTTATTTTGATATTGAATATATTAAGGAAACTGAGAATTCTCTCCCTGATTTCTTATCTCGTGAATTTCTCACTTCTTCTTCCATCAATTGTATACAGATTACGAATAAAGGCAAATCTCCTACGAAGAATCGCTATGCACCTTTAGCCAACCCTGAAATTCATTCAACCTATAAATTTACAAATAGGTTTCTCCTTCTCCTAATTGATAACCATTTAATTGATAAATCTCTTGATGTTCAAGTCAATCTTGTCATGCCTCTTGTCCTTCATTTTATTCCATCTCGACCTCACATAAACACCAAGTTCTCAAATATTTGTTTCAATATAAAATCACTAAAATTTGCTAATATCGATCAAAATCATGTTTAAGAAATTCACAAAAGTCACTAAAAATTTTAAATGTTAATAAAAGTCATCAAAATGAAATTTACATAAAAATTTATCAAAGTCTTTAAAAGTTTACGAAAATCTCCTAACTTATAAAAGTCATCGTCTAATAAAAGTAACCATAAGTCTATTGAAATCTCAATTGCATACACCCATGTAAGATTATTTGGCTACAACAACCTTTGAGTCTCATTAACGAGAGTTGACACATAATGCGCTCTGTGGTAAAAATAAGTTAGGTTAATTGTTAAGATTTATTCAAATTTTAAGTTCAAATTTTACGTTCAATTTTATCTTTTGTTCTTTATTTGCCAAAACGTAGCTAGGATCTAGGTATGATTTTTTAGTTATGGGGCTACTATTTCAACCATTCCAATCTATTTCACCACCCACTCTAATTAAGAAAACTAAAATCTTAACTAAAGTGAATATAGGGTTAATAACCAAATTACCGTACCCTTTGTGAACCCCTTCCCATTCTTCTCCTTTTTGTTTAGCTGCCCTCAAACCTTGGCAAGATTCCTGACAATATTGTTGGAAGAGCAAAAAATTTATCTCAATAATGGCGTCGTTTAAAAGCTTCGCATGAAATCAAAACAAAAATATGTGGTGGCCCTGCTCTGCGAAGCTGCCGACTGGCAAGCCCCATAGCCTTGCCATGTCAACAGTTCGCTGGGTCTCGCGCCCCATTGGCGCTAGCCTATCGCCACCTCGCGAAAGGACTCTTAAAGTTGTCTTATTGAGCATTTGAGTTTAAGAACTTATGGTGTGTTCGCTTCCTATATTAAGTTAGGATAGTGCTATTTGGATTAGTGAGTCCGAACTCAAAATTTTTTTTAATTTCAAATACATCATCGAGCAATTAATGAAACAATCATAATCACATTCAAAATTCTTATTATACTCCTTAAATATTTACAAATTTTTTTAAAAACTTCCTATGAGTCCGAATTCATGAGTCCGAATAGATTTATTGATTAAGTTAATTGATTGGAGTTTGAGTCCCACACAAATTAATGCAGAGGATTAATTAATGGATATGAGTATCGGTTAAACTATCCCACCTATTTTCGTTTCATTGTTAATCCGGTACCGCTCCCCTTTATAACAAAACAAAATCTAAAAATCTCCGCATTTCTTCTCCATCGGCTTCCCTCTCTCTCTACACATCTCGACTTCGCTCTCGCTCTCCACTGCTCTCGACTTTGATCTCTCTCTTCAAAAGGTACAAAGCTCATACTTTCCTTCTCTCAATTATTTCTTTGATTTCTTTGCTTTTTGGGGTTAGGGTTACAGAAACATGTTTTGTGCTTAGATTCGAGTCGATTCCATTATTCCTTGATTTGGTTTTGCGACTTCATGCTCAAGAGAAGTCGTTTCCTTTTCAATCGATTCTAGTTTTCTCTCCTTTATTAGGTTGTAGTGATGCCCGTCATATGTTCCACAAAATTGCCCAATGAACGTGTTGTTGTTTTTGATCGATACTGGTTCAAAACTACATTGACATGAGAAAATGTGAGAAAAGATGGAATATTTTGTTACCTAAATCTGCTACCAACAAGGCCAGTTAGTTTGGACATTGTGAAAATCATGAGATATGAATCAGCTGGAGTAGGGATTACAGTGAAATGAGGCCAATAGTAGGCATGATCATAGATTGTCTTAACATATGGGCCTCTGAGGATTGGTTCCTTCAACCGACAATCAGAAATGTTTGGTGAAGTCACAAACTCAATGAAGCTCCCAACTTGATCTAACTTGTTCTTCCATGTAAATGTGTCCCCTTGCCACTTGAAGCTCAATGAATTTCCCTCTATGATTTCACCTAGAGTAAACTGCATTTTTCTTGATATGTTCATATCTTTTTCTTTCTATTGTTCATTGTCATTGCTAGAAGAAAAGACTAATTAACACTAATGCTTTAGGTAGGCCAACCACATCCTGCATTAAATGTCTCAAAAAGAAAATAAAAAACATACATAATCAATAAAGCTGAAAATCTTATTACATGATCATGGTGAATGATTTATATCTCTTATTCAATGGCAGTATTCGAATATAAACCTGCTAGTTTTTCCAAAATGCTATAAATGGAATTGCCCCCTTAAAATGACCTATGAGTGCTCTAATTAGAAACCTCGATGCAATAGAAATTGGAGAAACTTGGCGATAGAGGGATTAACTAAAATAACTTGGGATTCATTAATCAATTGCGATAAATCGAGTGGAGTGGAAGAGTTTGATCTAGCACCCCAACTAATTTGATATTGAAGTTTTCTTGTTATTGAAGTTGTTTTAAAGTTGTAACATATGTTAATTCATTAGTTTGTTTTCCTGCTATGTTTGAGTGAGTTAGCTGCTCTTAAAGAAACAACATTTTAAATATTATCACTTTAGATCTCTTGTCTGATTGAATGAACATAGAATTTCTTCCTAAATTCTATGATCAATCAAAATAATTGCCATTCAATTTCATTACAACAACAATAGAGCCTCAATCCGAAATTAATCGGGGTCGGCTACATGGATCAAACTCTTCCATTGTGCTTGATTATTTGCAATTGATGGTGAATGATTTATACGAGTACTTTGTACTTTGTAATTTATATGAGTTTTTTTTTTTTGTTTAAGTGTGAATCTAGCATATCATCTCTATGCATTTAGTGAATTTGTCACATCCTGCATTAAATGTTTCGAAAAGAAAATAAAAAAAACATACATAATCTATAATAATAATAAAAAAGCTGAAAATCTTATTACATGATCATGGACTTTCAAAGGTTCAGTATATACAATCAATGGCCCTGATAAGCAGGACCATTTATATAGCATACATATCACGTCTTGGGTTCCATAATTTATATAGATAGTTAGATAAATCAATGTCTTTTAGGCTACGTCTCATTCAGGGTGACATAAATGGATTTGAATTTCTTGCGCGTCGATCGGAACACGAGGAATGTTCGCTTGCTTATGAATATTTTTAATTTCTATGAAACTTGTCGTGGCTATGATGTAAATGCGGGTGCACGAGCAAGTGTAAGTGCAAGAATTAAGTGTCTCTATGAATTAGATTTTGAAAAGGGTCGTAGGGTAGTTGAACATCTTGTCCATAAGTCAGATGATAAGTGCTATAAGATGCTACGAATGGATAGGTTGTGATTCATGAAGTTACGTGATATGTTGTATGAACATGGGAACTTGAGGGACAAACTATGCGTGCTAGTAGATGAACATTTAGCTATTACTCTTCACATATTGGGGCACAACGTACGCAATCACGTTATAAGCACATGGTTTCAAAGGTCGGGCGATACTGTTAGCAAGGTGTTTAGGAGAACTATTTGAGCCATTATTCGGTTGCATCTGATCTTACTCAAGCACCCATAACCAATTGGCCTAGAGTCCATAAATATTAGATGGAGATATTTTCAGGTGATTGGAGTATGACTATTTTATTTGAAAATTATTTTTGTTATATATATATATATATATTTTGTTTTTAACTATGTACTACTTTTTGCAGGGTTGTCTTGGTGCTATTGACGGGACATCATACCAATAATCGTACGTAACTTCTAAAAGGCAAGATTTAGAAATCGAAAAGGCCACATAATGTTGAATGTTTTGACTGCTTGTACACTAGAAAAGTTAATTACGTACATCCTTCCTAGCTGGGAAGGATCGGCAGGTGATTGAAGAGTATTGAAAGATGTCGTCTTCCGTCCCAATGGTTTAAAAGTTTGGCCAGGGAACTATTACTTGGTTGATGAAGGGTACGCAAATAGTGAATGTTTCCTTGCACCTTATCGCGGACAGCGCTATCATCTATGAGAATGGAGCATCGGGCGACGACCAACCCAAACACTTGAAGTATTTAACATGTGACATGCGAAAACGAGAAATATTATTGAGACATGTTTTGGTGCGTTGAAACAACGATGGGCTGTTTTACGAAGTCCATGTTACTACAATGTGAAGATGATGACATTCATCATCCACGCATGTGCAATTCTTCACAACTTCTTTACTAAGGAGGTGTCAAATGACTTGTTGGACATTATTATTCCAAAAGGTAAAGAATTGGGAGCTGATGACGATGCTAGTAATGAGCAAGCCGAAACAATTTCCACCATTGGATCAACGAATGCCTGGACCACATTTCGAGATGAACTAGCAATAGGGGTGACAATTTGTGTCGGTGAGTCGTAAATGTGTCGTGTCATAAACAGGTCATGACCTATATAATGCAAACCCATTACATGACATGTTTATTAATCATATTAATCGTTTTAGTGTCTAAGCGAGTTGTGTTAAACATGTTGTGTATTCGTGTCACCCATTTATTAAATATTGTATTTAAAAAAATTATTTTATTTAAACTTTTATAATTTGGTTACTATTTTTTAAAATATATCCAAATGATTGAATTTGAACAAACATATTAAAATAGCCAATTAATATAATGTGGTTGTATATAGTTGTTAGTTTTACTTTACTTTTTCATTCAAGTTTTTATTACTCTTAATAATAAAGCAAAAATGACTCGTAATAATAACATAAACAAAATTAAAAGAATCATCTAAAAAAATACCTAAATTTTACTTTGGTGAAAAGTTTTATTTTCTTAATAAATAATTATTAATAAAATTTAAAACTTAAATAATATATTAAAAGTAAAATGAATATTTCCTTTAAAATATAAAATAAAATATGATAAAAGATGTCTATAAATAAAATAAATAAATCATGTTATTAACGTGTATTCAAATGGGTGAATTTTGTACCAATCTATTTATTATACCATATTTATTATTTATACATTATTCTTTAGTCGTATTAAGCGAGTCATAAACGAGTTAAGCATGTTAACATGTTAATGACTCGTTTATTAATCGTTTATAAACGTGTTAACATGTTTATGACCCAGACCCACTTAAGCCAAACCCACAACACGTTTTATTACGTGTCGTGTCGTGTCGTGTTAATCATTTCATGATCCAAATTGCCAGCTCTAACTAGCAATGTCGTTGTGGAATGACTATAGAGCTCCTCACCATTAGAAATGTTCACATGCCTGTAATGATATGTCATTGTGTTTGGGATTTGTTGTCACTTTGTGTGTTTTCTTATGTACTAGTATTATTGTATGTTTTTTGTAGTGTGTTGTTTTATTATGAACTAGTATTATTGTTGTATGTTTTTTTTAGTGTGTTCTGTTTTGCATTTTATTTTATCAAAAGATGATATTTTTGCTTAAATATTGAAGTTCATTCATATTTATGGAAGTAGCATCTAATTTGAACGTAGTGGAAATAAACCCACGTTTAATTTGACTTTATATAAATTAAGTTTAATTTTTGAAAACAAACTACTCTATATTATGATGAGTCTAATCTTTGCTACTAAGCTAGCTAGCCGTCTAGCTTTACTAATTTCCAAGGTTTATGAATCATGGTCGATTCTAATTAACCTCTCATCACAAAAAATTAATTAAACTTGATTAATTGGTACGATAACCACTCAATTTGTTGTTGGATTAATTTGATTAATTATTATAATACCTTCCAAAATTAAAAAAAAAAAAAAAGCTGAAAACTATTGTAGTAAACTGTCGATTCTTTCAATAAGAACATGTGCCCCCTAATTAAGATTCACATTCAGTATATATGGTACACTAGCTATAGAAGCATAGAGATAAATCAACACCAAAAAAGGTAAAGAATGGAGAACATGTGGTTTGTTCTAATAATTTCCAAATCCCATTTTAACCAGTCTGATGAGAAGCTTGATTGTTTCTACTAGATTTCAAAAAAACACCTAAAAAAAAATTGACTCACTCATCCTATCCACCCAAAATCTTAACATAACATAGCATAGAGAGTTAAAAATTGAAGGCATTCAATCAAGAAGGACTTGCAGTTGCAGACATATCTGAGTGACGACAAAACTTTCATATCTCCAGAAACATTCTCTGCAACCAGGCCAAGCGAAACAGATCCTTACATGATAAAAATGTCTGCATAAGCTCAGGACGCCCCATGCTTAGCATTATACATAGTCATGTCCACTTCTAATATCTCGGGAACTTCCTCCATATCTGCCATGACCAAATGACGCATGTCTCTGTCTGCATTAATGGCAGCACTAATGTCATTACTAGCCTTCGAGAGTTCGTACCCAAGGATTTGCGCAGTCGATATCATATACTCGGCAAGGCCTCCATCAGATGTACATTTCTTCCTCTTATTCGGATTGCTAGTAACCTCCGCTATAATATACTGCGACTGAGAAGTCCTTTGAGTGACTTCAACATCTTCCGAGGCAACTAGATCACTTTCATTCTCACTATTAGACTCACTACCGCCACCAAGATCTTCCATTGCGTCCACAGCGTCAAATGCATCTTCTCTTGTTGCGCGATCATTTCCAAATACTAGGCAACATTTCTCATAGTGGATGAATGACTGAAAGCGCCATTACTTGCCATCTGGATATCTTTACAATATAACCAATGAAAATACACATTATTAAAGGCAAAGATCATTAAAATAAAAAACATATATTGCAAGGAAGAGAGTATACCACAATGTAGTCATCCCAAACATCGTCTTCTTCTACAACCATGTTGGAAGTGCTGTTAAAATCGAATCCACTAAAACTGTGCTTAACCCCATGAATCATGTCATTCACAATGAACCAATACCTTTTCAAAGTCTTGATACGAGGCTCTATATGTGGTCTTGCCTTGATCATCAATGTTGGGCAAGAGATTTTCAAAGCCTCCTCAAGATAGGTAAGGTACCCTGGCTTAACCCCATTTTCCTCTTTGTATACCCCGGTGTTCACCATCTCACCCATCACATTCAGTAGTGCAATGTACTCTATATGTGACCACTTTCGCCATGTAGCTTTTGTTGGTTGGGACTCTTGTTGCGGTCCCTGTTGTGAAGGTCGAGCACCTTGTCGAGAAGTAGGACGAGCACAAAAGCTGAGAAGGTTGGACACCTTGTCGAGGTAAACTATTTGATACATGCTGGGAACCTCGTCACTGTGAAGCCATGTACAATTGACAAAACTTATATGCTCCTAATTAAAGTTGCAGCAAAAAACAATAATCAATAATTGAAGAAGTAAACATTTTTTATGTACACAAACAAAAAAATAGTAACCATATAACAGTGCTCCAACGTTATTACTTTGGTTTGCACATCATCCATACATATATCTCTTCCACCGCTACTACCCTTAATTATACCCTAATTATTGATTGATTAAATTAAAAATATTAATCATATACATGATTATTGAAATAAAAACAAGAACAAAAAGAGCTCTCTATAGACTGATCAAGGAACCAAATTTGTATAGACTATAGTAATAATTCTTTAGTTGGGTTATCAAATCTAGCAAAAACCTACTGGGTTTTGTTGTTTCCTTCATTATTGAAATAAAAACAACATGCAATTAATGTCTACTATAGTTGTTTCCTTGATTTCCATCATGTTTCATCTCTTGTTAACAAAACAAAAACCTGTTGGGTTTTGATAAATTTCTTCTTCTTCATTAATTCCATGCACTTCCTCTTGTGTTTTTTCTCAAGAGAAAGCACACACACATATATAAGGAAAACTAATTAAAACTACATACATGTATATATATGCACATATATGTATGTACACTCATCTTAATTAACCTAGCTAGCTACACATCTATCTATCACTACACCTAGCTACAACAACAACAACAACATAGCCTCAGTCCCAAATTAAATGGGGTCGGCTACATGGATCAAACTTTTTCATTGTGCTCGATTAAGTGCAATTGATGGTGAGCTTTCCAAACCATTCAAATCCCACTTAATTAATGTATCCCATGTTAACTTTGGTCTGCCCTTACCTCATCAGATTTTTATAGTTTCTATTGAGTCAAGTTTTCTAGTTGGGGCATTTGTTGTGCGGCGGCCCTCACCGCCCCGGGGTGACGTGTCTCCACGTACTCCTTGCCTGCTGGCCTAATTACACGTGTACGACACCTGCCTGTCCTTACTCTGTCTTGAAATGTATCCACTTGTGTGTACAATGTGTAAATAACATATTTAGTGGAAGACGTATTTCAATGCAAAAATTTTCATGAATCAATTAAACAAATCCTAGTGTGGAAAAAACCCTGAAGAAGTACGAGGTAAACAGCTGTACCATATAAACTAAGCATGTACAAGGTCATGTCACTCCTCAGTTCCCAAAAGAATCAAAATATCAAAATAATCACACGTACAAGTACTCCTCAAAGGTAGGCACTCAGAGGTAGTCGCCTAAGATCCCCTTGCCTGTACTTGTACACAGATCTGCACTCAATCATCACGGAAAAAAATGGATGACGAGTCCTGTCAGTAAAATCCCAAGGAACTCCTCCGAGCATTCATATAAATAAGTGGAAGTCAATAAATATTGTTAAATAAACATGCGGAATGTAAATAGACAACTGTAAGTAGGGCATCGCATGCATAAATAATAATAAAGCTCAAATATGTGTGCCTGTTCCAGTCAGACTAAACCATACTTCGGGATTTCCTTCCAAGATCCCACTAGTGGGCACACCCAACTAGCTATCGCCTAATCCCTCTTGGTGGCCGGCGTAGACCTATGACGCACCGACACATGTATCACTTCCATAGCTCGGGTCGTTATCCACCGAGAACTCCTGATACGAATACTATGGTCTAGAATGCATAGACACATAACAGAACATCCGGTGGGAGTAACTCAACTAACCGTCCAAAAGATGACAAGATATGAATGTAATTAAAAGCACAAGGAATACTGGAAATGAATAGAAATACGAAACAAAATAAATACTTGAGATTTTTCCCTTTGGGTTTTACAAGCCTCACAACGCGCTCCACTACCCCGTAATCAATCCTCGGGTCCAAGTCCACTGAGTCCTTGGTCGCTAATTGATCACCGCATCAACCTATGTCCATTTATTAATAATTTAAGTTAGCATGATAATTTACAATAATTTTCTAAAATTTTTAGGCCAAATTGGCCATTTCACGTTTTTCGAGGCAAAACCCCGCAGAAAGTCGCGTTCGACATTCTCGCATATATTTTTTTTCATATAATTTTATCAATTTCTATTTATTTGATTCAAATATATATTTTTTCGAAATTTCTCCAATTTTTCTGGAATTTCTCCAATTTTTTCTTTCATTTTTTTCCTTTCTTTTTTTTTTTTTTTTTTTTTTTTTTGTTCTTTTTGGGTCTGGGTCGGGTCGGACCCGACCCGGCCCCCATTCTGGGCCCGGCTCAGTAAGGGGTGCACACGCGCGCCATGTGGACCATCTTCTTCCTCACTGGCGCGTGTGTGCACCCCCTACTGAGCCGAGTGGCTTTCCACCCCAACCCCGGTGGAGCTGATGGCAGGGTATGCACCCTTGCCATCACCACCGCGGCCATGGAGGCCGAACCCCCACTCTCGGCCACCCACTGCCAACACTCAAACAACAACAACCACAATAACTCACCTCAAACGTCACGTCTTCACTCTTTTTCCCGGTGCGTCACTGCTTATCCTCCTCCTCTCCTCTTCTTCTTCCTCGCTCTCGGCCTCTCGGTTCTCTATGTGTTTGTGTGAACAGTGTGTGTGTGAGTGTGTGTGTATGATGATATAAGTAGGTAGGTGGGGTGGTGACACGTGGTATGAGAAAATGGCCAAGTGTTGATGTAGCTTGACAAATGGTAGTGTTATTAGGTGTGTTGACACCTACTTGTGACACAACCGAGACACTCGCTCGTGTTTTCGGGCGTTTCGACGCCCAATTTCGCGTCCGAACCGTGATATTCGCATACCGCCGAGTCGCTAGTCACTCAATATATATATTCCATATTATTTACTTGACAAATTTTTATTCAATTTATGCGTTTTTGTTTCCCCGACCTAATGTTCGGTCCCGTCGACTACCCGATACCCGAGTCGACATGTATATCGAGGCGAATACCGTTCACACACCCTCACACATATTATTTTGCAACATACACACATGCAATGTATTTAAATAAATTACACCGCAAATAAGCAACCAACACACCATAAACATCCATACCTAAGTCCCCGTGTGTCCTAGCCTACCGCGGCGTCCACGTAGATCCGAGCTGGCGTACACGTATGTAAATTTAATAGACGTTAATAAAATGGGCCATTACTGTTCTTCCCAACTAAATAACATTTCGTCCCGAAATTTAACTGTAACTAAAGTCCCATACTAGAGAATAGTTGAGGGTATCGCGTCCTCATCGTCGACTCGAGCTCCCAAGTAAGTCCCTCTGTCTTATGATGCTGCCAACGAACTAGGACCTTCGTGAGTTCCCTATTTCGGAGAATCTGTACTCGACGATCAACGATCTCTATCGGTCTCTCCTTATAAGTCAAGGTAGGTTGTATCTCCACCTGTCCCAACTCAATCGTCGGTCTCGGCCCTGACCTAGCGAGTCTCAACATGGAAATGTGAAAGATCGGATGAACTCCAGCTAACTCGACAGGTAACTCTAACCGTTATGCAACAGGGCCTACTCTCTATGAAATTCGGTATGGCCCAATGTATCTCGGTGCTAGTTTCCCTTTAATGCCAAATCTCTATTGACCTTTCCAAGGAAAAACCTTCAAATACACCATATCACCCTCGTCATAGCTCAGACCATCGCGATACCTATCCGCATATTTCTTCCGTTTATCCTGTGCAGCTCGCACTTTTTGACGAATTTGTCGAATTTTCTCTATGCGATCAACAACTATCTCAGGCCCTACCATCACTATATCTTCCGATTCTGCCCAACAAGCAGGTGATCTACAGGGTCTCCTATACAATGCCTCAAATGCTGGCACACCAATGCTCGCCTGATAGCTGTTATTGTATGCAAACTCACACAGATGCAGATAATCCTCCCACGAACCCCCAAACTGTAATATGCATGCCTTGAGCATATCCTCCAAAATCTGGATTAGCCTCTCTAACTGACCATCAGTTTGAGGATAATAAGCTGTAGTAAACTGCAACCTGGTGTGAAATTGCTCTTGCATTGCCTCCCATAATCTCAAGGTTAATCTAGAATCTCTATCTGACACAATGCAAACTGGCCCCCCATGAAGTCTAATAATCTCCCGCTCAAACAATATGCTCAACTTGAAAAACGTGTATCTCATCGAAATTGGAATGAAGTGAGCCGATTTCGTCAGTCTATCAATCACTACCCAAACTGCATCGTGACGATTCGATGTCTGCGGTAGCCCACTAACGAAACCCATATTAATATGTTCCCATTTCCACTGTGGAATAGGCAACGGCTGTAATAATCCACCAGGTCGTTTGTGCTCGGCCTTCACCTGCTGGCAAATGTGACAACTCCTAACGTACGTACCTATGTCAGCCTTCATTCCTGGCCATCAAAATAGTCGTTTCAAATCATGGTACATCATGGTCCGACCAGGATGAACTGTATAACGAGATCGGTGTGCCTCCTCTAGTATCCCGTTCCGTAACTCCTGATCCGCAGGTATCCACAATCTCCATCGGTAGCTCAAACACCGATCTGTGGTTTCTGCCCAATCAGTGCATTTCGAATTCTGTGACATACCACTGACCAGCTCATAGTGCCCATCAGCCCTCTGACACTCAGCAACCCGTTCAATCGATACGATCGGTATCCTCAACTGACAACAAATGTATTGTTCCGTTGTAGTCGACAACTCGACAATGCACATAACTGATGCTGCCTGTAATAAACCATGCTCATGTGTCATCCGCTGCAGAACAGTCTGACTGTCGAGTCCGCTCCTGCTTAATGCGTCTGGTACGATGTTTGCCTTACCAAGGTGATACTCAATAGCAAAGTCGTAGTCCTTCAGCAACTCCGGCCATCTCCGCTGGCGCATATTCAGATCCCTTTGAGTGAAGATGTAACGTAAACTCTGGTGATCTGTATACAACACAAAGCGTACTCCATAGAGATAGTGCCTTTAAGCCTTTAGTGCAAAGATGACCGTCGCAAGCTCCAGGTCGTGCACTGGATAATTTCCCTCGTGAGGTCTCAACCGTCTAGAAAGATAAGCAACCGGTCTACCATCCTACATCAATACACATCCAAGACCAATACCTAACGCATCTGTATATACTGTCAAGGTCTTGCCCGACTCCGACAATGTCAATACTAGTGCAGATGTCAATCTTCGCATCAATTCACGAAAGGCCTGCTCACACTCCTTTGACTAGTAAAATCTGACATCTTTCGTAGTTAGTCTCGTCATCGACGCTGCGATCGAGGAAAAATCTTACACAAATCATTGGTAGTATCCGGCCAGTCCAAGGAAACTCCGTATATCAGCCATAGACTCAGGTGTCTTCCAATCAATGATCGCTCTAATCGTTTCTGAATCCACTGAGATACCCTGCTCACTAATGACATGACCTAGGAATTTCACCGCACGTAGCCAAAAGTCACACTTGCTAAACTTGGCGTACAGTCGGTGTTCTCTCAGTGTCGTCAACACTGCCCTAAGATGTTCCTCGTGATCCTCCCGAGTCCTGCTGTAAATCAAGATATCATCGATGAATACGATGACGAATATGTCCAAATATGGCCTCATAACCCTGTGCATCAAGTCCGTGAAAATCGCTGGAGCGTTCGTCAGCCCAAATGGCATGACTGTGAACTCAAATAACTCGTATCTCGTGCTGAAAGCAGTCTTCTAGATATCCTCTTCTCAAATCCTCAACTGGTGATAACCTGAGCGAAGGTCAATCTTTGAGAAGAATCTGGCACCCATCAACTGATCAAATAGATCATCAATCTTAGGAAGTGGGTAACGGTTCCTCATAGTTACCTGATTCAACTTCCTATAGTCGATGCACATCCGCATCGTACCATCTTTCTTCTTCACAAACAGTATTGGAGCTCCCCAAGGTGACATACTAGGGTGAATGAAACCTTTCTCCAACAACTCATCCAACTGTCGTCTCACCTCCTCCTGCTCCACTGGTGCCATCCGATAAGGTCGACTGGCAATTGGTTGCGTCCTTGGTATCAGCTCGATCATGAACTCAATAGCTCGTGGCGGTGGAAATTCGGGCAAATCATATGGAAATACATCAACAAAATCCCTAACCACCGGAACATCCTCGATTCGTACCCCCGTTCGAACCTCCGGCTCGACTATTGTCGCAAACGCCTCCATCTCCTACGCTGTAGCGAGCCGACCTCTCGTGATGGGTAGGTCAGTTGCCGATCCAATTAATACGAACTTCGGTATTCCAGGAATATGAAACTTTATCCTCTTGTCGTAACAATCTATCCGTGCATGATAGGATGCTAACTAATTCATCCCGAGCAGTGTGTCAAACTCTAAGTACTCCAATACTTGAAGATCCGCTGGTAGCTGATGTCCATCTACCTCTATCATCACGTCTCGACATATTCGGTTAGGGTATATCTTATCCCCAGCAGCCGTACCGGGGATAAGATGTGGCTCTAGTGTCTGTGTAACTAACCCTAACAATCTAACAATATGCTCAACAAGAAATGATAAAGTACTACCATAATCAAACATAGCATGCATGTGGCGACCAAATATAAGTAATGTACCTTCAATAAGCTGCCTAGTCGCCTCGCTATCTGGCTATGCTAATGCATGCGCTCTATCTCTAGTCTGAACCATCTCTTGTCGTGGCGATGGTGGTGTTCGACAGTCAGCCCTCAAGTGTCCCCTTTGCCCTCACCGATGGCATCTACGGCTCTCAAGTCTAACCGTCTGTCCATCTCCAGATCTCAAAACCTGACCCCGGTCTACCTGACCCTTTTCATATCCCCTGTGATCTCGACCCTGACGGTACTCCTGTGACTGTGCCCTCTGTCGATCCATTGATGCTGACGTGATGGCATGAACTGATTATGGCTCCTCATAACAGAACTGACTGCCCTAAAAATCATCTCGGCGGCCCCTCTCCCGTCTATCATCTCTCTGGCCTCTATCTGGACGCTCCATCGGTCTCTTTTGCCTCTGAGTTGACCTCTGCCCTGACTGCACCTCCCTGTCAGTCACACGTCTGCTAGCCCTCTTCATTATATACGTCTCATGAGCCAGTGCCCTGTCAAAGATATCCTGCAATGTCGTGGCTCCGGTCGAGACAACTGCTGATGCAATTCTGTCATCAACCCATCTTGTGAAATAATAAATCTGCAAGCGCTCCATCCCAAAAAAAATTCGGCCAAGGAGGCCGAACCCCCACTCTCGGCCACCCACTACCAACACCCAAACAACAACAACTACAACAACTTACCTCAAAAATCACGTCTCCACTCCCTTTCCCGACGCGTTACTGCTTCTCCTCCTCCTCTTCTCTTCTTCTTCCTCGCTCTCTGCCTCCCGGTTCTCTGTGTGTGTATGTGAATAGTATGTGCGTGAGTGTGTGTGTATGATGATATAAGTGGGTAGGTGGGGTGGTGACACGTTGTATAAGAAAATGGCAAAGTGTTGATGTAGCTTGACAAATGGTGGTGTTGTTAGGTGTGTTGACACCTACTTGTGACACAGCTAAGACACTCGCCCGTGTTTTCGGGAGTTTCGACCTCCGGTTTCGTGTCCGAACCGTGATATCCGCATACCTCCGCATCGCTAGTCACCCAATATATATTCCATATTATTTATTTGACGAGTTTTTATTCAATTTGTGTGTTTTTGTCTCCCCGACCTAATGTTCGGTCCCGTCGACTACCCGATACCCGAGTTGACACGTATATCGAGGCAAATACCGTTCACACACCTTCACACGTATTATTTTGCAACATACACACATGCGATGTATTTAAATAAATTACACCACAAATAAGCAACCAACACACCATAAACATCCATACCTAAGTCCCCGTGTGTCCTAGCCTACCGCGGCGTCCACGTAGATCCGAGCTCGGCGTCCATGTCTATAAATTTAATAGAAATTAATAAAATGGGACGTTACATGTTGGTCGTCTTTGTAGGTGACCAAACCACTGCAACCGCCCTTTCCTAATCTTTGTATCAATTGGTGCTATTTCTACTTGTCTTTGAATTTCTATAGTTCTTTTTTTATCTTTACGAGTTTTACCACACATCCACCTAAGCATCCTCATTTTTGCTACGTTCATTTTATGTAATTGTTGTTGCTTTACCACCCAACATTCACTTCCATAAAGCATAGCTAGCTTAATTGCGGTCGTATAAAATTCTCCTTTTAATTTAGTAGGAACATTTCAATCACAAATCGCCCCTTTTGTACTCCGCCATTTCTTCCATCCAACTTGAATTCTATTTGTGACATCATTCTCAATGTTACCATCATTTTGTATGATTGATCCAATGTATCTAAAGTGGTTTACCTTAGGAACTTCTACTTCTCCTAATTTTACCACTCCGTCATCTCGATGTCTAATGTTTCTAAACTCACAGTGCATGTATTCGGTTTTCATCCTACTCGACTTAAGGCCTTTATAATTCTAATGTTTTTTTCCAGAGTTCTAATTTCCTATTCACTCAATGTTTTGTTTCATCCACTAAGACAATATCATCTACAAATAGCATACATCATGGTATATCCTCTTGAATATGTCTAGTTAGTTCATCCAAATAGATATGGGCTTAAAGCCGATCCTTGATGTAGTCCTATCGTAATGGGAAACTCTTTTGTAGCTTCTCCAAATATCTTTATACTCATTACTACTCCATCATACATATCTTTAATAGTGTCTGTATCTAGCATGCACTCATTTGTTTTCTAAAACCCCGAAGAACATCTTTTGGGACCCTATCATATGTTTTTTTCTAAATCTACGAACACCATATGAAGATATTTTTTCTTTTCTTTATATTTTTCTAACAATCGTCTTACAAGGAAAATCACCTCAATAGTTGACCTCCCAAACATGAAACCAAATTGGTTCTCTGATATTATCGTTTCTCTCCTTAGCCTATTGTCAATTATCCTCTCCCAAAGTTTAATAGTATGACTCATAAGTTTAATTCCCCGGTAGTTTGAGCAGCTTTGAATGTCTCTTTTATTTTCGAAGATTTGTACAAACGTGCTTCTTCTCTAATCCATTGACGTCTATTTTGATTTTAAGACTTTATTTAAAATACTTGTTAACCAAGTCAATCTAATTTCTCCTAAGCATTTCCAAACCTCTATAGGTATTTCATATGGGCCACATGCTTTCTCTATTTTCATTCTTTTCAATTCCTCTTTAGCTTCTATAATTCTAATATTGCGTGTATAGTTTACATTTCTTTCTTGGTATGGGTTTTCATCTATCATAGTATCACTACACCTAGCTACAGTAGAAGATTATCAATTAATATGATGAAATTAATCTTGATCGATCAATCTTTATCAGAACTATCAAACTTAGGCTCCTGGTTAAAGTCAGGCTTACACTTGATATTATTATTACACTTGATATTATTAGTCCCCTTTGATGTTAAATCTCTTTAAGTGAAGGGAATGCTACAGTGGGGTTTTCGATTTGGGATGGGTTTCGATTTAGGACAATAAATCATGAACACAAAGAGAACAATAAATCGAATCTCTCAAATCATTTAACCACTTTATTGCACAAAAATCAGCCTCTTTTGTTCCAAAACATCAACAACATTCCTATCTCACAGTCTAACGGAAAACAACCAAAGAGAGCAATGTATATTGCACAACATGATATTTTCACAAACATACCTCAGACGAGGGATACGCCCGTGAAGGAGAAATGCGGATGATGAAGACGAGGATGAGGAAGATGCGAATGAGTAGCCGCGAAATGCAAAGGGAGAAGCGTAAGGTTTTCGAGTTGGGATGGGTTTCGATTTGGGAGGGGTTTTGACTTGGATGACAAATAAATTGAGGGGCACTTTAGTAACTTCATCTATTGAAGAGACGTTTAATCCTACTATCAATACCCTTAACCAAACAAGTCACTTTAAAAGGATTAATACTCAAACTCATGTTATAATCCCAGTCTAAAATAAACCAATGATCTTAGGACATATATGTATGTGAAGCGAACAGACCATTAGTATTAAGTTAGCGAAGTTACATGAGTTTTACATCACTACAAAAAGAAATTTTTAACTACGAAATTTAACAAGAATATTGGATCACATCACTACACATCACTGCATACCCATATTAGTCAGGGTATATGCCGTCGCTACATACCAATCTAATTTTTGGTTTCACTTGAAATGGGCCTGTCACTATTTACCCATTACCCTTACTCGCTTGCGAGTTGCAATCACTATAAAAGGATACCAGATTAGCGATGGGGAAACCCATCATTAATCTTGTATTTCCTATTGCTATATCGATTTAGCGATGGGAACCCTCGTCGCTATCCTGCTCGTTGCTATTTTTTTAGCGACGGTGTGTCAGGTTTAGCGACGGGACCCCGTCGCCATGCCCATTGCTAATGTGCCACGTGGTTTGGTTGAAGATCGTTTGACCAAGCTACGTGGATGTTTAGCGACGGGGTCCGTCGCTAAACCCCATCGCCAAATTGTCCACGTAACTCCTTTCCAGCTACGTGGCTAAGGATTAGTGATGGGAGCCCATCGCTAATCACGTCGCTAATTATTGAAAATATATTTAAAAAATAGTTCATTTGATATATAATTTACAATATATATTATATATTAAAATATTTAATTTTATTTAATAAAATTAATTTATTTCGAAAATATTTAACTTTAAAACCGTAAACCCCAAACCCTAAAATACTTAAAAAACCCATTTTTTGTATAAATTCAAAAAGTAGTATATATAATATTAAAAATTTTAAAAATATTTTTTAATTTAATTAAAATTATTATTTAAGTGAAATGCTTTAAAATAATATTAAAATTTAAAAATTATTTTTAAAACCTTATTAAAAATTTTAAATTATTAAAATAATATCTTTTAATATATATTATACAATTTATTTGGAATAACAATAAGGACAAGAATATATATAAGCAAATTGAATTGAATAACTTAAGTAAATAACAAATTAAATGAAATAAATACGAAAAAAGAAAGTTAATTATAAGTATGAAAATATACGAAACAAGAAAAGAACAACCTAAATCTATATATACATCGGTGACTCAATCGTTGGGATCGTCATCGGTCTCTAAGTCATCAATTGAAACATCTCTCGGAGGCGCGAATGAAATCCCAAGTCTGTCTATTAAAGCCTGCTCCATGCGACGTAACTGCCCCTGGACCTTTCACAACTCATCTCGGGTTAGAGTGTGATCCTACATATCATAAAGAATATGTGTCTGCATCTCCTTGAAGTCCATCCGCAAAAGCTCAATGGGCTCATTAAGAGAAGAAATAGGCCGAGAAGATCCAGCTCCAGCTCCATCTATACCTCTAGCTCCCGCTTTAGCTATAGCATGTATGCGCCATGGCCCCGATGGTTTCCACCCTAGTCCATATGTTTGTCCTTTGTCATCATGCTCCATGACGCACAAATATAACTCGGTCTCATCTAAAAGGTGTCAGGCTGTGACTGTGTCAGCTCAATCCATCTGTGCTAGATTATTGTCTAAATTAAGAATTAAAACATTTACAAGTTATTGATACCTATCATTAATGAAGTAAACAAAATTTAAAAACAAAACTATTTACTTACGACAATATTCTCTACTCTCGAATCAAGGAAAGTTATGCCGTTATGATCTTTAGTATGAAAGTATAAGCATAACTCCAAAGCAGTCGAAGGACGACCTAACTTCTTCGCCTACAAAACATATATTTAAAGAAGATTAATTTTGAGACTAAATCCATATATTGTATATATATAAAATTATTATAACATAACTTACCAGCCTCTCGGCATGTTGATAAATGGATATTGAACCACCAGTACGCAGTGCAACCCCTGTACCGAGTCCCCCTATCTTAGTTCTTCGATTCTTGCTTGCTCGCTCTGACTTGTTCTTGAATCAGGGGTGGACCGCATCTTCTTATAGTGGTCGAAGATCTCGGTAGATACATGTGTAGGCTTTTTATCATTCGAGCACATCTTGTTTATGAAATTGGCGTACCGAGTGGCAATCTGCCTATCTTACGTCTCTCTAATAGCTGCATCATCTGATGGCTCGCAGTCGAATGAAAGCTATACGCAAAAAATAATAAAATTTAAATATAACTATAAAGACTTTTCAATCTTTGTCTCAAAATCCTAGGTAAATAAAACAACCTTAACTTAAACAAATTTACCTTCCATTGATTCCAGTAAATATCTCGCATATGATGCGGAACAAACTCCCAAGAATAACCATCCTTGTGCAAGGAGTGTTTATATTCCCTAGTAATTTCTCGGGCAGCTCTGTCAGACGAGTTGCAATTTTCGTCCACTTAATTGAAAACGAGGCGTTAGACCAAGTTTATAAAAAAAAGTAAACGTAAATATTCGTACTTAAAGTATGTATACTTACTATATGTCATCTTTCACGACTAAAAATACTCGCTTCGA
Organism: Stephania yunnanensis; assembly: GCA_039657365.1. Classification (NCBI taxonomy): domain Eukaryota; kingdom Viridiplantae; phylum Streptophyta; class Magnoliopsida; order Ranunculales; family Menispermaceae; genus Stephania; species Stephania yunnanensis. Next base: position 42,088,572 of record CM077586.1, on the reverse strand, counting down.
GGGTTGACTAGTAGTACTGCTTCGTCATCATCCACATGGGGCCGTACCTATGGACGGGTCACTCGAACGCAATGCTGAAGAACTCAGCGACTGCTCTACTTGATGACTCAAAAAGGGCGAGGCATGCAAATCAGGATAGCCTACTGGTGGGGATGTATGGTGGTCATGCGTAAGATCATAAATATTTCAGGGAGATGCTGATCCTTTTGATGAAAAAGTAGGCCCAACACCTGGCCTAAACGTACCGCGACCATCAACAGGTGGAGTGGGTAGCGATGAAAGTAAAGTAGAGTACATTAGTACATCTGCATAGAGGTGAGATCATCACCAAAAATAGATGCAAAGACATGTAAGATGTAGAGGGATGTGATGGAGTAGCATCATCATGAGAGCGTCGGTGTGAATGACCTGATCGTCGATCTCTGGTAGCGTTGGATCGTCCACTAGATCAACTACCAGATCATGCACCAGATCCCTCACCAGATGATGGGTCATATCCTCTACCTGACGACATAACTTTATAAAAAAAATTAAGACTACGTTAGAAACAAGATACGCATGAACCTCCAACATTTAAAATATTACGTAATAAGTAAAAATAATAATTGCATCATTTACCAACTAAACAAGGAAATATCATGGTTCGTCGTCACCGTCCTCATCATTTGATGAAAACTCAGAGTTATCGCTTTCATAGTCTTCTTCGTCGATGTCTGACATGCGCGCGTCACTAGGATCAACTAGCAAAGTTGGAACATTATTGTCAATATCGACCTTAGTATCATGCTCAGGTAGCTACTTCTGAAAAACGTCTTGTTCTGTAGGCGCACTGTCAACGTTTTCAACTAAGTTTTGTTCATCGATGAATTTCAGTTGAAGTCTGCACGTAGCTTACCAATTGTTCTGCACATTTTTTACACTTGGGTATGAATAAAAGTACATCTAACTAGCTTGCATGGCTAGTATGAAAGGCTCATATTTGTTCAAACGCAGATTTCGATGTACATCAATTATTTTTTAGGATCGGTGAACTCTTGTCCCGATATTGATCGTGGGATCGAACCATTGACACTTGGACAACACAGTATGCAGAAATCCATCATATTTGATTGTATCACTTCTTCTAATTGCCCGTAAAAGTCCCAACTTATGTATGGTTGGCTACACATATCTTTGTTTGAGTCATGCGACACCGTCTGAAATTTGTAGCCATTAAAAAGATATGTGTGATATACGGTGCAAAGTTGACTAGGGCCGTATGACAACATTTGAAGTGTTGTATCGTGTATACATGATGGAGCCTACCACTAAAAATATGTTTCATTCATAAACTTCAATTTCAAATAAATAACAAAAATAAAGAATTATTTTAATATACATGTAGGAATGACTTATGAATTGTTGAAACCAACTTGAGAAATGTTTCTCAAGATGTTCATTGATTGCATTTTGTGTAATATTCATGTGCTTGGAATGCAACTCTGATGCGCACATCCTAACAGGAGAATGAAAGAAAGTAAAGATTGTGATTGAATAGATTAAACATACTAAATAATTAACATTAAAGCATACCTAATGAATGGAGCGATCTCGGGACAATTTAACACACATATGCGTGTGTGGTGTTACACTCGTCATCCATGAGATAATACTTCTTTGATCTCCCGTAGGCCCGACCTGGGTATGTAAATATTGAGAAGTTGCCATTAAGATTTTTGAGTTGGTCCGACTCCATCATCATTTTTGCGGGGCCGACGGTTGTGCAAGGTGGAGACGTGTTCCTCAAAATAGTAGGAACAAAATGTGGCTACTTATTCCACTAAGTAAGCATTGCATATTGAGCCCTCAACCCTTGCCTTATTCCTAACACTATTTTTTAAATGTTTCAAGTACTTACCTCTCGAAAGGGTACATTCACCGAAATTGTACTGGGCCAACAAGGATAGCCTCGTTTGCCAAATGGATAAGGAGATGTTCCATTGAGTCAAAAAACTTGGCAGAAAGATCTTTTCCAGTTTACACAATATCTTAAGAATGTTTTCATGCAGAAGCTAAAGATTGTCAACATTCAAACTTTTAGCAGATAAATCTCTAAAAAATTGCTTAACTCGCTAATTGCAATCCATATGTCATCGTCTAAGAGATCCCGAAAAGAAATCGACAGAACTATTGCATGAAAATATAACAATTGTGGCTTTTCATCCTAAACATCTTCAACTTCTTAGAATCTACGCAGCAACCGATGTTAAACACGTAAACATCAGGGAAGCTCAATTCCTTAATCCATTTACACAACGCTTATTTTCTCCGCTTGTCAACCGCATATCGTGTCTTCGGATATTTCTTAGAAATTTGATCATAATAAAGATCTGAATGATTACAAATCTCCTTTAATTCTTCCCTTAACTTTGTGTTATCTTTCAGTTTCCCTGGTACACTTATGATTGTGTTGAAAATATTATCAAAAACATTTTTCTTAATGTGCATTACGTCTAGGTCGTGCCTAACAAGGTTTGTCTTCCAGTAAGGCAATTCCAGCTGTATGCTTCGTTTTCTCCACCCGCTAGTCTTTGAGACTTTGTTTTTATAGCATCTGATCCCAATTCAGCCATAAAGCTTCAATTTCACGCAATACATCTTCACCTGATTCATTAACAGGTGGCTTGTCGAATACGATTCTACCTCTGTAGAAACTAGAAAACGTCGATGACAATTGAACCAACTCGCTTTCCTTCCGAACCTCAACTGGAAAACGTCGGTAGCTTCCATGCAATAAGGACAAGCAGTCTTCCTGTGCGTGCTCATCTCGATAGCATGATGTACGCTGGAAAGTCGCTAAGAGTCCACATAAGTGCAGCCCAAATTTCGAAGTTTGCCTTAGTCGATATGTCGTAGGTAGGCACTCCGTCATACAAAAACTCCTGCAATTCTTTCACCAACTATTGGAGAAACACATCAATTTTTCGCGACGGATTAATTGGTCTAGGTACGATCATTGTTAAGAACATCACTTCTTTTTTCATACACATCGAGGGAGGCAAGTTGTACGGTGTTAGAATCCCCGACCATGAGGAGTATGATTTGCTGGTCATTCCGAAAGGTTGGGTTCACTTCATTGAAGTGGTTCCATGCCATGAAATCAGAGCAATGCTCCATATTGCCCTCATCTTTTCTTTGTTCTGCATGCCATCACATGTGTCTTGTAGTAGCTTTCGACGTGTACAAAAGTTGGAGACAAGGCGCCAAAAGGAAGTCAAGCATTGTCTTATGCAAGCGTTTGTTAGAGTTAAATTTAAATTCTCCGCAAAACTTGCAAGATGTAAGCTCGAAGTCGAGCCTCCAATAAACCATACATAAGTTGGAACAACAATCAATTCGCTCATATGGGATACCCAACCAGTGCATCAAGCCTTTACATTTGTAAAAGCTATATATCAAACAATTGTCTTCGGGCAACATGTCTTTACATACTTGCAAAATTTCGTCGAATGCTTGCTCTGAAATATGATGATTCGATTTTATCGTCAATAAACGTGTCATTGCTAAGAGTTTAGTCATATTTTCGCAACCAGTCCAAAGCGGTTGATTCACCATGTCAATCATTTCGAAGAAATACTTCGCTTCAGGGCTCGACTCCTTTTCATTGTTCCAATAGAAATTGGGGCCCGCAATGTCGTGTATCATATGATAATATGATGTCGGATATTCATCCATTGGATCATCACCTCCATCGTCCTCATCGCTTACCATTTCTTCCTCCCCATGCACAGTCCAACAACAGTAATCGGGAACGAATTCACCCCTCACTAGATGAAGCTCTACCATGTCTACATCGTAGTATTTCTAGTTGCGACATTTTTGATAAGGACATCGGATTTTCGCTTCGTTCAAGTAAGTGGTGCAGTGTTGCATGACAAATTTTATAAACTCCTTCACGCCAGCCACAAACTCTAATCTAGTGAAACCGCCTTCAATACGGTTGTACATCCAATCTCAAGACACAAACATCTCGAAAGGCCTAAACAACCCTAATCGAATACACGAACACATCAATCACTATATAAATTCTAGTCGAGTGTTAATCGTAATTAGTCAAATTGGTTGCATTTGCACATACTTTGCATAATATATTTTATACATTTTAGTCGATTGTTAACCGTAATTAGTGAAATTGGTTGCAATATATGCACGTACTTTGCGTAATATATATTGTATAGACGTTATTATAAATTATTATAAGTTAATTTTGCCTCATTTTTATTTTTTCCTTCATAATTTTAAAATTTACTTCAATATTTGTAGTTTATAATTTTATTTTGTCTCATTTATATATATGTCGCATTTAAGTGTTATATAAATATTATTTTCTTCAAGCAATTAAAATTTCCTTATTATATTTAAATTACTTTTAACTACTCTATATTTATTTATAGTATAATATATTATACTATTCTATTTTTGTCCTAATCGAAATTTAATTTGTCCAATGAATTTGTACCATTTTATTAAATTCTTATCAGTAAAATGTACCATATTAATATTTCATTTAACTTGTAAACTTCATACTTATTTTTATTTCAACTTAACATAATTTATATATAGTTGTATATATGAATACCAATCCTCCCTAGCTATATTATATATATATATATCATATGTAAGCATTGTTATATAAACATTATTTTGTTCAACCAATTAAATTTTTTATTATTATAGTTAAATTGCTTTTAGCTACTCTATATGTATATATAGTATAATATATTAGACTCTTTTATTTTTGGCCCTAATCGAAATTTAATTTCTCCAATCAATTTGTATCATTTCATTAACTTTATACTTAAATTTATTTCAACTTAGCATATCCTTATTATAGTTAAATATATTTTAATTTTATTTTTTTAATTAGTGTAAAAAACAATTAAATAATAGTTTAATGGAAATATTTGAAATTCAACTAATTTAATTATAACACATTACAAAAGAAGTACATATGTCAATACTAAAAAAATCATGCAATAAACATCACAAAAAATCACGAAAAATCATTAAATTCAAATCACAAACATGCATTTTATTCATCACAAAAATAAAGAAATAATAAATATCAACATAAAAAATTATTCCAACATTTTAATCTATTTAACAAACTTTATTCACCTAAAAATACATGAAATACAAATTTTAATTCCAAAAATTTTATTCCAACATAAAATACAAAAATACAAGTTTTTAATCAAACCAGTACATGTTTTAATTTAACATGCATATATATACAAGATTTATTCCAAATTCTCATTCTAACATAAAATACAAAAATCCAATTTTTTCACAAAAATACAAATTTTCACAAAAAAGATGATAAATCAACTTAAATAAAAAATATACATAAATCAGCTAAAAAATAAAAAAACACAATATATAAAATAAAAAATACGTATATCTAACATGAGCGGAGCGGCTGTGACGAGCCGGAGCAGGAGGCGGAAGGGGCGAGCCAAGAAGGAGCACGAGGCAGAACAGTCAAGGAAGAGGGGCCGAACCAGAGAGGACGAGGACGTACGGGGACGTGGACGGGGACAGGGATGAAGTATCGGGTGAAGGAGAAAGGGAAAACCAGTTGAGAGGGAGAGGGAGAGATAACGTTTTTGGGATTTAGATCCCAAATTGGCAACGGGTACCCCGTCGCTATTCCCATACGCGGCCCTCTACTCCGCGGCTACGCGGCGTACTCTCACGCCACATGGCCGAGGAGAATTGGATTTGGTCAGGAGTTTTCCTGCCAAAAAATTAGCGAAGGGGGTCGTCACTACCCCTTTGCTAATTTAGTCAAACCCTAACGCCTTGACCTATTCACCATCCCCTCGCTATTCTTAACACTTTCTTGTAGTGAATGAATTCAATTTCGACATCATTTCCAAAACTCACGACCCCAACTTGAAGAACTCTTGCGTGTGAACTTCAATTTCGACCTAATTGTTGTCAATGGAGCAGTGAAAAACTCTCATGCGAGCTTTATCAGATCTCGTTTCTAGAATTTCAAACCTTTTCAATCACTTCAACTTCTTCAATCATCGATTCTCGTATATCACTCCTCCAACTAGTTGATTGATATTTGTTTCCATTAGTGAGTACACAAACCAGTACATTTATGGTCGTGTTTTGATCCTACAAAAGACTTTAGGTATTTGATTTGTGTTTCTTTTATTTCCATTGGTGATTGTGAGCTTCGTTCGTTCTCATTTTTTGGGTTTTGAATCGAGACCTTCCAATATCTTTGATTCTTTCAACAATCGATCCTCATCTCTCATTGTTTCAACATGTTTGTTAATCATTGCAATTGTGAAGAATTTTTTTTACCTTTCTACGAAGCTCTATTTGAAGTACAAATTCGAAGTCCAGATCAGATGAATCTTCATTGCTTTTATGTACGCATAGTTATTGATTCCATAATCTTAATTGTTCAATTTGCATGTGGTTCACTTTTAGTTCATGTTTGTTTGTTAGATCTGATTAATTATTCAAGTTTACTCTCATGTTTTGTTGATAAAATCTGGTGTTTCTGTGGTTTTTTTGTTTAAATTATGGCATAAGATTATTTTTTAGTTCTATGTCATTAATGAAGAGAGTTAGAGTTGTGGTGTCAAGTGAGGTGGTTTGTTATGGGGCATGATTGATGCAGAGAACTTCAGTTCAATCAATGTTAAGAGATGGTTGTGATTGTGAAGTGGTGAAATTCATTAATTTGATATCATTTGGTACTAACGCTTCTTTAAAACCAAGATGGCATAGTAAAATTAGTGGTACATTAAATACTAGTTAACAAAACCACCGATGGTCAAGGTCTAGTATTTTCTATATCGATGAGCATAGTATGAATCTTGTGAAATACATATAAATGCGAGATCTTTAGTAGATGTGACGGGATAAAGGTTATACTTTTTAATGAGTTTACATTTTACACTTAATGTTATAGTTCTAGTTGAGTTTTCAACAATTTTTGTATCCCTATAAAGTTTTTTCTGTATTTGGCTTAACAACATTGTGATTTAAGTAGCAAACTAGCAATAACGCCAACAAGTTTTCTGACGGCCCCAGTTCCTCATAAACTATGGCCAGCCAAGCCTAAACCCATGTAGACCCCCGAGTCGACCCTCGCTAGGTCAGCGCAGGTCTAGTAAGCCTCCAATTCTATTATTTTAATAAATTTTATGTTTTAGAGTTGAGTTTTTAAGTTACGCAACTTTTAAAGTAATTAAAGTGGAAGTAAACTTAAAGCAATTATAATAACTCATGAAAATAGAGTCAGGACAATTTAAGGTGTGGAACCTTGCAAATATATAGATATATAGTCACGCATATTTGGTGACAAAGTAGTTAGTGAAATAATACATGAGTCTGGATCTCTCAACTACAAAATACCCCAAGTATATATATATATATATAATACAAAAAACTAAAAGTGTCAGAAACCTACAAGTGAAAAAAGGAGAAGTTACTCTAAGTGTCCTCAAAGAAAGTCACCAATCACCGGCTCCTTGCCTTTGCTCGTCTTTGGATATGCACTCAAGTTGTTAACACGAGAATGACGAGTCCAATAAGTAAAAGCCAGTTGGATGTAGATAGTATTTCATGAACAAATAAAGCAGTCTAGATATCATGCGGGAATTTAAAAAGCAGATAATTAAATGAAAATGCATGATAAATGGACTAGAAAGTAATTGCAGTGATAAAGAATGCCTATGAAATAAGGGAAGACAACTAAATGGTCCAAATCCATCGACAACCGGTGCCACTACTTGACTTCTTAGAATTGCGACTCTACAAGTTGACAATTCAGTTCAGTGTAGCTTGGGGGCATTAACGGTGCCCTGAATACCTCGTCCTCGTCTATGACCTACAATTCGGTACCCAGGGTTTAAAGACCATAATAAATCTAATCCTAATCAATTGATTAATAGGACCGTGATATGACAGCTAATCCTACGTGGCGACTTGCCAGAACTCGATCAGGTGTCGACACCGAGGTAATAATTCAATAATTTTATTTGTGTGTGATGCCTTGAATATTTTACGTTTACTTATATGTGCACACTTATTTTTATCAACGTTGTTATCGAATTAACGAGTGTGCGTAGTCCCCGAGACATGTGTATGGGGTTTGGGTATGTCGACGATATTAATTAAAGTTGGTCTAATATAACTTATTTAATTGCAATGCCTAAGTCACAAGGGGCATTTTAGTCATTTCACAAATTAGAATTTTAAATAAAAAATAAATAATTGATGTAGCTTAGTAAGAATCACAAGTTTGAGATTGATGAAGACCACATATTTGGAGTGTGTGTGTATTTGTGTGTGTGTGTGTGTGTGTCCCTAAGTGAATATGTGAGAGAATATAAAAGATAGGTGAATAAATTTCATATAATTTAGAGGTGGTAGAGGTGATATTGATGTAGAAATTTAGGGTAGGGAGCTTGAAGAATTCTCAATCAAGTGAGATCATCTCTCATTTGATCTCTTGTACATGAATCTTGCTTCATCAAGTGTGTTTGTGAAATAAATTTGTATTTAGTTTTGATTGTTGAGAAATTCTTGATAGTTGAAGCTTTTATGTTAATGGAAAAAAGAAAAAAAAAAAAGAAGAAAGAAAACAAAACAAAAAAAGAAAACAAAAAAGAGAAAAGATAAGAAAGAAGGAGAAAAATATGGTGATCACAAGATTCATAACGTGATCTGGCGAGGAGTGTGCGTGCGGTTCTCAAATAGGCCTGACATTGGCTAGGCCCAGTCTAAAAGGGAACTGGGCCCAGATCTAGTGGCCTAACCGGTCCAGTTCAGGGGCTAAAAACCCCAATTTATTTTAAAAATATAAATATATATAAATTACATATTAATTACTAAATGTAACATAGAATTATGAAAAAATCAAAACAAATATGGAGAAATTCGAAAAAACAATTAAGAAAAGTGAGAAAATTTGAAAATAAGTGAGTTTGGAGGTCTTTTTGGGGACTTTTACATTGAAATTTTCCTCAAAAAGCGTGCTAACACTATAACTTCCATATTTTAAATTATTTTAGGATTTAAAAATTAAATCATATCAAATAGGCTCAACCACACCTAATTCATATTAAATTCATACAAGGAGCCTAAAGAACTAGTATTGGGTACGTATATCGAGGCATGTGGGAGCCGTGATTGCTTGGTGTTTTGGTTATTGAGGTAAGTTAACAAGTAAAGCATTTAATATTAATTCTTTTCATTTCCTTGCTACATTTGATGGAATTATTGCTATTATTAGACTTTACTTCCCTACCGAGTGACCTAGGGTTTAAGTGGTCTAGTCTAGTTGTGTCCACTTATGGTTTGAGCAACCGATTAACTCTCGTGGTCCCCGACGAGCCTGAGTCCTGAGTAAGAATCCGTCATGTGTCATAGCTCCTCTCGGGTATTTGAGTTCCATTATGGTTGAGCATCCAGTGAGCCTACAGTGCTGAACGGATTAGGTGTAGTGGATGCGGCTTTGGCCCGCGGCACCAGTGTTAGATACTTATACGTTCTTTGAGCCCAAGTGTAGAGTGTCGGGACCACTTAATCCCTATCCTTTGCTTCCGAGTCGCTTGGTCCCTACCATCGATCACTATAGTTTGTCTATCATACATTTATTGACTTTTTTCAACACTTTATTTTCCTTCCAACATGATTTATGGACTCGTTTATTGTTTAATATGAATTACTGTTGAACTTCTTCTAGATTTATTCACTAGAATTGTCTCTTCCTTTAGTGACAATTGGAGGTCCCTCTAGTAGCAGGGGTAAGGAGCCTGTGATCGGTGAATTCCTCTGAGCTTCCCTCAGAGTTAGTGCCTCTCTATTACTACAGTAGGTTTATTTTGATATTTTGGACTATACATATGATATATATTTATGTTGTTGGTTACTTTGGGGTTCATTTTGGGTTTTGAGACATTTGATACATGTATATGACACTTCTTCAGATTGTTTATCACTAGATATATACATGTGATCTACTTTTGTAGGATTTTCACACCTAAGCATGTCCTGACTACCATTTATTTATTTAAGTTACTTTAAATATTTCATAAATCTCGTTATGTAAAAATTAAGAATTGTTAAACTAAAAAAATAAATCAAATAAGCAACAAATGATTGAATAACTTAGATAAGAGGCTAACTAGGCCTACGATAACTCTACAGGAGTTGACCGAGGGTCCATGTAGGTTTAGGCCGGGCGATGCCCAAGTTTTGTGGTCTAGGGTCGTCACAATTGGTATCGTAGAGTAGGTTTTTACTTTTAACTTTATGTATCCTACAACTCGACTAAAATACAAATTTAAAGTTAAGACATAACTAAACTTAGAGTGGAAGTCTTATGATCCTGACTTAGAGTATTAGTTAGGAAGTGAGGGGAGTTGGGGTAAACTAAGTTTTAATTATACATGTTAATTGATTGATATGTATTATATACTAGTAATGGTAGTTAAGAAAACTGATCGAAGCTCACTATTCGCCTTTGCAAACTATGATGGTCGATTAGTGGGACATCGATAATCAGAGTGGAGCTATATGTCTAGGTCATATTGATCCAACAGACTTTCAAGCCTTAACGCAGAGGGATGCTTCATAGGATAGACGTTTGGACGAGATTTTGACGTTTCTTAGGGAACAGATGCCATCACCATCGACACCTACAGCGGCTTCCACATCGGATGCGAGTGCGCCTGCTCCTCAGGAAAATCCATCATGATCTATGGTGCTTGCACCATCCGTTACTATCGCAATACCCATACTATTCGAGATAGCAATGCCAGCAGTTCCGACACTGACTGAGAGAGATACTAACTTCGATTTAATGCCCATGGCCAGATTGAATAGGCGGTATAAGAGGTACAGACCGAGGAAGTTCAGTGGAGGCTTAGATGTGTTAGTGGCAGAGAAATTCATTATAAGTCATGAAAAGATCCAGTGACTTTTGAGATTAGAAGTTAACAAAAAACCTAGGTTGGCAGTTTTTTTCTTTCTCCAGGGACCACTACAAAAAATAGTTGATCAGAAACCGAAATTTTCGTTGCTGATTAGCATAAATTTCATCTCTAACTCAGTTCTGCAACGGAACAAAGACACAATCTATTCCATCTCTAAAATTGTAGATGTTGGTTAGTTAGCAACGAAAATATGTTTATGTTGCTGATTAGAGATGGATTTGAGACAGACTTAGAAACGGAATATAGATGTAATAGAAATGGACATTCTTCCAAAGTGAATGGTTTTTCTTGCATTCTGTTGCTAATCCGTTGCAAATTAGAGACAAATTAGCAACGAAATTTATAAGATACGTTGAAAATCCGTTGCGAATTAAAGACGGATTAGCAATGAAATTTGTAAGTTCCGTTGCTAATCTGTTGCAAATTAGAAATGGATTAGCAACGGAATTTATGAATTTCATTGCTAATCGGTCTCGATTCCATGTCTAAACTCAGTTTACCAAGTTTTTTCTTGCTATTTCTTCGCAAATTAAAAATGGATGAGCAACGTAAACCATGAATTCCATTGCTAACCCATCTCTATTTCATTTCTACGCCTAATTTCTTTTTTAAAAAATATTCACAAGAATCAAATTGGTTCTTCGAAATTTGAAAATAACGACAACAGGACTTGCTCCATCGCCTGCACCCCCTTCAATAACAACTTGGGGTTCTAACATCCCCAAAAAAGTAGAATTTCATATACATACAATAATCAACAATATATATCAACAACAAATATTCAAATGAGGAAAAACGTATAATTCGACATTAAAAAAAATTATATATCCACGAAAGGTAGTCAAGTATAATAAATGTCTACGATACCTAAATATCCACAAAAAATACCAATCTCATTGTTCTACAATAACTATAAAAATACTTAAGTATCATAAAGTTGCTCATCCCTTGTTGTCCTTTAAATATGCACAAAAAGAAGTATCAATCTAAAAGTTCTATAAACAACCATAAAAGATATCTAAGTATCTTCAAATTGTTTATCCCCTGCAACCCAGTCATTTAAATATCCACAAAAGAAGAATTATCATTTCAAAAGTTATGCAAACTACCATAAAAGATACTTAAGTATCCCCAAGATGCTCATCTCCTACAAGCCAGTCTTGTATCTCCCGATCAACATTATCCTATTGCTATAGTAGATCAACGAGATCTATTTGCGCCTGCTGCTGCTCATGAGGTAGTGGTGGTGGTAGTAGTGGTGGCTAAGATAGGCCCGCTCCGTCCATGGTCATCCAAAATTACCTATACATAAATGCCATAATCTATCGTAATTACTCAACGACATTATCGAACTCTGAGCGTGGCACCATCAGCAGCACTTGGGATGTGCTAGCACCAAGATCTGCATATCTTCTCTTCTTTCTCCTTAATCACCTGAGATCTTAGACACATCCTTTAGGACACTCACCTACCACCTTTTAGCACACCGCCTCATCATCTACCGACTAGTCCAGTGTAATCTGGGTCAACTCTTAACATCTCATTTGGAGCTTACCCTGCATGGATAAACAATAAACAACTAAAATGATATTCTTTTAAGTAAAGCTACTATTATTTAGCTCGTATTTATATACTTACATAGAACTGCTCCGATCTAGTATTGATGAATGTCACCCGTCGTGATTTACGGTGTGGAGATGCAAATACAATTCATTCACGGTAGGTGGCGTCTCGAATGTATCTGTCTGCACACAAAAGTTATAAAAATTTTAAATATGAGGACGCATACATACTTAGTGTCCCCAAGTTAGACAAAACATTCAATGTTAATTACTAATAGGTCAGCATACTTATATTCGCCAAGCACAAATCGATTGCATATATGTGATATAAAATGAACTGAAGTAAATGAAATATGTACAATCTAAATGAGTTAAACTAGCATCAATGTGTAAGAAATAAAAAAACAAGATTAAAAGCAAACACAAGCATAGTGAAAGGAAAAACATAAACAAGAGTATAAAAACACTTACCAATCTTTCATTGTTAGTCATAAAAGACATCGGGCCACCACCATGCTTCGAGGGTCTTGTCCCAGGTCTCTCAACTTCAGTGTTCCTATTCAAAGACGCCTACCTAGACCTGGCAAGAAATCCCTCGCTCTCTCAGTACTCCAAGTATTTCCTCCACGCCACATCTGTAACGAAGTTTGGCTGGACACGATTCTTTTTTAACTTATGCATCAATGCGGTGCCTTGATGACTGCATGTGTGTCGTACATTTCACGAATGAAATCCTCATGAATCGTGTCATCCCATCTAAAATATACCTATAAAATGGAGAGTTCAATTGTTACGAGACATTGGAAAACTTGTATACCAATAAATCTTAAGACATTTTTTGCTCCTGCTTACCTGCCATTGGCGCCAGTAGTGGCCCTTATGATGATCCGGTACCGACTTCCAACAATAACCTTTTGGAATCATCCATCTCTTGAAAAATCTTGTCATCTTCCATGCACAAGAATGAGAATGATGCAATTCCCTATGTATCATTAAAATGAATAAAATAAAATCATATTTAATAGTTTACATGGATAATTAGAAATAAGTTAATTAGTCAAATACAAACTTACGTATTATTTGCAATTAATGTGATTGGAATCCTATGCGTGCGAGGGGGTCGGCCCCTCTCCTCTGAGGTGCTCGCGGAGCACTTGTAACCTACAAACTTGCTCTGCCCTCATGGGACACTGCTAGTGATGTGATGGCTAGAGGCGCACGCATCTTCGGTATAGGAATGCCATGTCTCGATGTCGTCGATGGTGACTGCAATGGACAATTTTTGGTATCGTTCCAAACGACGACGGCACAGACGACGCAGACGGTATGGCAGGTGAAGGTGACGCTGAGTGTAACTCATGGTCGAGTAAACAAGAAGCCAGAATCGATACATTGGTCCTCACAACAATCTATTTTCTCAACTGGAAGACCTAGACCTCGCATTAGTCTTTTAGTGGCATAAAAGTTTTCAACCAATGAATTGCCGGTTGGCAAACAATCCTTCATGAATTTTATGATTTCGTTATACCCTCGTTCAGAGATATGGTGTTCTGACTTGATCGTAAGAAACCTCACCATTATGGACAACATTTGTCATGGTTTCGCACCCCGACCATAATTGCTTGCTACTAGCCTTAATCATGTCATATAGTTGGCGTGCTTTGGGTTTTGGTGATTCTTCCATGTGATTCCAGTTAAAACTTGGACCAGCCACGTTGTGTAGCATCTCATGGTAAGTTGTCATATCAAAACCTCCCCCGTCATCATCATAAATATGGTTATCAAATTGGTAGATGTTTGGCGGCTCTTGACCTCCATTATCACCGTGCTCATACGAACAATGATATCCTGGAATGAATGCGTACCTACATATATGGTATTCAACCATTCCGACGTCCAGCTACAGTACAAGTTGACATTTCTTATAATTGCATGGACATCTAATCTTCCTTTAACTTTGGTAGATAAGACGATGTTTGCTTAGCAAATGCTATTAATTCTTTAACCCTCGCCGCGAATTCAATTCGAATGAAGCCATTGTCGAGACGGTTGTACATCTAGTCTCGACTTGTAGACGACATTCCTATTGCAATTGTGCAATTAAATTAGTCAACTAGCTTAATAATTTTCGATGGTACATGTCTACTAGTGTGTCAAACTTGACATTGGTCAATCCCCCTACTAGTCACAACCAAACCATGCCTAATAATCAAAACTTCTAAGTGTTGGGAACAAATACACAAACACTCCAAAAAAGCATAATCAAACCCACTAATCATGACTATGAAACAAAAGTGACAAAACATAAACAAAAATAACATTGGATAATTTTTCGATGTCAAATTAAAGAGTTGTTTGTATATCATGACTACACTTACAAATCAAACTAAATATTGAAATGATTTGTAATTATAGATTTGAAAGTAATTATTGAAATTAGTTTTGTTCATGAATAAATGGTAAGGAAGTGTGTTAGTGAATGTTAATAGTGGGAAGGAAATTCCATGTGATGTGTTTAGACTTTGATGCTAATTAGATATTTTTTCGGTTTTCTATTTATTTTTCATGATTTGGCATACTTTCTATTTATTTTTTGTACGAGGAATGCAAGACTAGAAGGATGATGCCTTTATCTATTCATGACTAACGAAAAGAAAGAAGTCAAAGTTCAAAATGGAGCTCCAAACATTCACAAAGCCATGTAGCTAGGCACCTTGTAACCAGAGCTAAAACATCATCAAAAAACCAAGGGAAAGGCCGTTCTTGACCCATTAATAAGTAAAGCCAGCCTATACTCCATCGTCTTTTTAGTTTAATTTCACTTTAATATTTTTGATTGTAGACATCTATGATCGATACATGATTATATAAAGTAGTAGTTGATTGATTCATATTCAATTATGGGCGATCTATTTGTACATTAAGTACCCCATATCTCATCATTGGCTAGTTAAAACGTTTCCTTAACAAATCATCACTATCAAATTGAAGCATGTTTATAAATTAACTTGTATTCTTGACAAACAATATATCAATTGAAAGGCTTGAACTGGTTCAGAAAAGATAAAGTAGGACATGCATTTTCAATAATAATTAACAAAACTTAGTCACCCTATTTGCATTTAAAGATTATTTATCACCATAGATTACTCAAGTTCTTTTCTTTTATTTTTATTTAAAGACTATTTCGCTTGAGCAACACTAATCTTCTACACTTCGAACCACCTTATTTTCCTAATAAGATGATCAGTTAGAGACAAACTGGTTTTTGGACATACATTTGCTTTGCAGTTCATCATTCATCAACATTGGTTTTTGGACATACATTTACTCTTGACCAATCTGATCTCTATAAGCTAAACAATACTAATCTTTGACAGCCCTTTTTCTTACTCTTTACAAGGTCAAAGAACCGTCAATCATAAGCTCCTAATATTGATAGTAATTGTCTGAATGTTCATTCAATAAATAAGAGTAATTCTTATAAGCTCTAATTTCCCCATAAATAATCAATCATTAATGCCCTTTGAAGAAACAGTGTTAGGTAGCAACAATTGAAGAAAAAAAAAAGATAGTTAGACAATGAAATGCACATCACTTCATAAGAAAAGTGACATTATTTATAGTTTAAAAATGACTTACTGCAATCCTCAAATGACTCCTCTTCTATTGTTATCTATCTTTCCCCTGTTTTGTTATTTCAACTTTTTTTCTCACTTTCTTCTACTTTTGTCTATTACCATTGCATTAAGCAAAGACTAGAAAGTTCTCTGTTAAGCATGATTTTATCTACGAAATCCATTCTGATTGGTTAACTATGTAATCTAGGGTATTTCTAGTTCTTCGATTAAGATAATATAGTGACGATAACGGTAGTAATGCTAATTAATTAACTATGTTAAGATTTGGACACTTACCTCATTATATTGTTAGCTCTCTATACTCCACTTGAATGTGTCATGACCAAAGTCCTAGCCCCTACAGTGAATAAAATGTTAGGTATACAAGTCGAGCGGAAAAGGAAAAAACAAACAAACAAACAATGATTCGAGAATTCGAGTTACGTTCCCGCTGTGCAAATGCATAGAAAACACTAATTGAAATCTAGTAGGGAACAATGATTCGAGATTTCATCCACCACAACAAATCCTAAACCTTAAATTAAGAACAACAAAGTGAATGAACCCAAACCTGATCACAGTGGTCATCTCATGAGGGATGACAAAAAGAGATAGAGTAGACAATGGCGAGGGATGGAGCAGACGACAGTGAGAGCTTTTGCGGAGGCGGCGACAGACGACATAAGCTCCGTCAGACATCACCAAAACCCCCCGTTTCAATCGCTCCGGTAGACAGCAACTCAAACTCTAAACAGCACTACCAAAACCACAAAATCTAAACCCCCATTTCCAAATCTCTTCAAACAACACCACCAAAACCCCCCATTGCAATCACCCCCAAAACCCACCAAATCTACCAAACTAGCTCCCCAATCACCCAACAAAGTTGTGATCGCCTACCTGCGGTGTACGACGGCTGCATTCGGTGTACATTGAGTAGAGATTTTAGGGTTTGGGAGAGATAGAGTTCGATGAGGGATATAGTTGAGGAGTTGCGGAGCTGGTGTAGAGAGGAGTTGATGGCACTGGTGAATAAAGGAGTTCAACAATGAGTGATTCGAGATTTTGGGATGCAAGGAGAGAGAGTTTGAGAAAAGAAAGAGAGAGCTCGAGGAGAGAGAGTTCGAGGAGAGAGATGCAAATCACATATGTTTCTATTTTTCAATCGTTCTTATCGATTCATGCACGAATCTCTAGGCATAATGGGCAGTTATAAACTACTAAACTTTTGGCGGGGAAGTTGGCGCTACTCTTTTAGAAATGGATTTTCATTCCATCTCGATTTCGTCTGTAATCTATCTATATTTCGTCTATAATTGCTTCTGTCTCAATTCTGTTTCTAACCATTTCTAGTTAGCATCAGAATTATATTCTATTGCTCTTTCCGTTTCTAATTTACTATTTTTTTGTAGTGGACATAAACACCCGGTGGACTAACCTGGTGGCCACCCAAGGAGATCCACAAACATGGAAGGACTTCAAGAGATTATTCAACCAGAAGTTCTTTCGGCCCTCAGTGAGGATCGCCAAAGGATCAGAAATCATGCGTATCCGACAGAGGTTGTGAGAGTCTGTAATTCAGCATTAGGAGAGATATCAGTAGTTGTTGCCATTCATCGATGGAGTTGCCGATAGTGATAGGGACTAAGTCCATTTCTTTTATGAAGGGTTGTTTCTTGCCATTAGAGGCACAATTGTTACGATCGAGTCGAGTACCCTTGAAAGGGCTTACGATCCTAGTTTGACTAGAGAGGCTTACCTTATCACGTACCCTGAGGATGGTGCCCTACGACTTGTAGAGATAGCGATTGCTCAAAGTTCAGGGCAGATATCTTAGTATGGTCAAAGTAGAGACAGGAAGAGGAAGAGGAACCGTCAAAGGTTCGGGAGAGAGCAGAGTATAAGTTTTGTTGCATCGCATACAGTTTACGCAGCCGAGTTTCCTTCGATGCAGAGTTATCCAAGCAGGGCCGCAGTTTAGGGCTACCGATGTTAGGACTAGAGGTAGAGGTAGTGGCCAGTAGGGATAGAGATCAAAATAGTAGAGCCAGAGGTCAGGCTAGTGGCATATCGGACAGTCTGGGTAGCAAAGACCGAGGCGATGTTTTCAGTGCAAATAAGAGGGGCATATTAAGATTAATTGTTTGCAACTCGCTGGCGTACGAGAGAGAGAACATGTAGTGGCTCAGGTGAACCCGCAAGCAACGCAATAGCTTATAGATGGTATCAATTTTATTTGTCATCGCATGATGCATACTTTGATTGATTCTGATTCGACCGTGTCTTTTATTTCTAGGCGAATGGTAGACGAGTTAGGGTTGTGACCTATTAGGCTTAGCACATACTTGATCCTTATCACGGCTGTCAAGAACAAGATTTACTAGTATGTGAGAGTTGTACCATCGAGATAGAGGGATAGGAGATGCCTATAAACCTTAGAGTACTAGAGTTTTTAAAGTTTAACGCGTTATTGTGGATGGACTGGTGGCATCATAATACGCGCAGTTGGATTTCTTCAGTAAGACGGTCACATTCTGAATTTTTTAGCAGTTAGAGTTTAGTTTTCGTGGCATTTCGATGTAGCTTCAGAGTACCAGAGGTAAAGTGGCTATGAGCCATGAGATGGAGACATTCGCCAATATTCTAAGTATAGCAGAGAAATCGGTGGCAACTATTAAGGAGGTACCCGTAGTGTGCGAGTTACCAAATGTGTTCCCCGAGTATTTACCTATATTACCACCCCACAAGAGATCGACTTTATTATCGACCTAGTCCTTGGGACAAAGACGATTTCGATACCTCCATGCAAAATGGTGCCGAATGAGTTAGAGAATCTAAAGACCCAACTAGAGGAGTTGACGAATTTAGGATTTATTCATCCTAGCATGTCTCCATGGGGCTCTCCAGTACTGTTTGTGAAAAAGAAAAATGGAAGTTTGAGACTTTACATCGATTATAGGCAGCTGAATCATGTTACGATTAAGAACAAGTATCTACTTCCCCAAATAAATGACTTGTTTGATTAGTTGACTGCCGCTATGTGGTTTTCCAAGATTGACTTGAAGTCAAGGTACCATTAGCTCAAGATTAAGGATGAAGACAAAGAGAAGACTGCCTTTAGTAGTCGTTATGGTCATTACAAGTTTGCAGTCATGTCGTTTGGGCTGACGAATGTGTCAGTGATATTTATGGACTTAATGCACCGCATGTTGAGACAGTACTTGGACCGTTTCATGATTTTCTTCATAAATGATATTTTGATCTATTCCAGGACTCGTGAGGATCACGAGGGGAATCTAAGGATAGTTTTACAGACACTAAGAGAGCACCGACTTTATGCTAAGTTTAGAAAATGTGAGTTTTGGTTGTCAGCGGTCAGATTTTTGGGGCATATAATTGGAGTTAATGGAGTATCATTGAATCCTTCGAAGGTCCAAATAGTGATGGATTGACGTACCTCACAGTCAGTGATAGACATTCGCTTCTTTTTGGGTCTAGCAGGGTATTACCAAATATTCGTGCACGATTTCTCTATGATTATGGCACCAATGACGAGGTTGACTCACATGGATGTCAAGTTTGAGTGGGATGAGAAATATGATCAGACTTTCATGACACTAAAGGAGAGGTTGAAAACAGTTCCAGTGTCAGTATTGCCAGATACAGGAAAGGCCATGGTTGTGAATACCGATGCGTCACAGGTTGGGTTAGGGTGTGTTTTGATGTAGGGGATGATGTGATTGCTTACGCATCTCGATAGCTGAAGATTCATGAGAAGAACTACTTGGTGCATGACTTTGAGTTGGCGACAGTGGTATTTGCTTTGAAGATGTGGTAACACTACCTATATGGCGAAATATTTACTTTATTCACTGATAATAAGAGTTTAAAGTATCTCTTTACACAAAAGGACCTGAATATGAGACAACGCAGATAATTATATTTTTTTTGGATTATGACTACTCCTTAAAGTACCATCCGGGGAAGGCTAATGTAGTGGCAGACGCATTGAGCCGTAAGAGATCCAATGCGGAGGTTGTTATTTGTCAGATGAGACATAAGTTTGCATTCTTCGAGGCAATATATATAATGAGTTTAACTGACATTTTGACTATTACCGAGGCAAAAAATTGTGGACAGACGAGGACTCAGCTTGTCTCTATTCATAGGGTTTTTGAGAGTCAGAAGGCCGATAAGCACTTCCAGAGATTTCATGAGTTAGCAGAGGGTTTAGATCATCCAAAGTGGAGTCATTCGACGGACATGTGCTTGAGATATAAGGGATCACTGTGGATTCTTGTTAGGTTTTTGGGGTTCATACGTAGTGGAAAACTCGAAACAAATTTTGAAAACCCCAACAAGATCGAAAATAAGTTCCATTAAACTAAATCTACGAAAGTAAATCATACCTTATTCTGTGATTTCTCTTTGGATTGTTTAATTTTTAAGACGTTCAAGTGCACGTCCTTTATCAGAAATCCACACACGAACGGTGACCACAATTTGGAATGCTAGCCCCAAGAGAGATTGAAAACGATTTTTCGTTCTCCCTAAATCCAGAGGAGTCAAAAATTGTAAAACGAAAATCTTATTTCGTTTTTAAGGTTTGACCCTTTATTTATATGTGTAGATAAACCCTTACTTAAAATCCTATTCATAATGCAACTATTGTATTTAGGCAGTTTACGGTAATTACACATACACCCCTATTAATAAGTTATCATATAACAAATCGTAAGAGCTTTTATATTATGAATTTTATCATATAAAACTCATTTCTCTGGACCAATTGAGATTATGCAAAGTCATTCTTCGTGTGCGATCCAATAGGTTCATGCGACGTTGATAGTGAACCAAAAACCATTTTGGTACATAAGTCATAAGCGATCTCTAGCAAGGAATTATGACTTCCCAAGTAGCATGAATATCAACATTGATACAACCTAATTAATAGCGTATATCATATCTTTTTGTCGTGCTATATCCTTTGATTAAACATAAGGCATGGAAAGTCATCCTTAATGTTCAATCGCACTAGTCTCGGTCTTTAGATAAACTGAAAAACATCCAAGTGACATTGATCATATCAATTCACATGAACTTGGCCATTATCAGTCTATCTTGTTGAGGGATCAACTGATATCTTTCTCTATACAAGAGTGACAAATTATATCTTGATTACACACTTTCACATATTATTCACACGATAACCAATCACAATCTTTATAATTGTCCGGTTAAAGACAACATTTGATTGTGTCAAATTATCATGCTCCTAGTATTGAAGTCTATGATAATCTTAAGTCGAAGAACTAATTGTCTATCATGAGTAACACCTATGACTTAATACATGTGGTGTTCTCATAGCGGGTCGGTCCAGTACCTTATTCCCTAACAAATACTCATGATCTTGATTTGTATCCTTATACGCATGATCATCATATGACCATCAATCAAGATTCATACTAGTCTTAATTCATTATAGTTCTCAGTATAATGACCGACTAGAGACATTTAGGATATTTCAAAAAATACATGTGGATTTTACTATAAGGTAAACATACAATCACTTATAATAAAACAGTAAATAAAACCTCTATTTTATTAATTAAAATTATAAGATAAACAATGAAACGACCCATTTTTTCAATATCGTTAATTATCTAAAATTTACAGACGTGGACGCCAGCTCAGATCTCCGTGGACGCCGCAGTAGGCTAAGACACACGAGGACCTATGTATGATAGTTTATTATGTGTTGGTTGCTTATTTGCGGTGCAATTTATTGAAATACATCGCATGTGTATATGTTACGTAACAATACGTGTGAGATTGTGTAAACTATATTCACCTCGATATGCGTGTCGACGCAGGTACCGGGTAGTTGACGGGACCAAATATTAGGTCGGGGAAATTAAAACACACAAATTATATAAATATTGGCCAAGTAACTAATATGGAATGGGTATTAGGTGGCTAGTGACGCAGCGATACACGTATGTCGTGGTTCGGACGTCAAATCGGGCGTCGAAACGCCCGAAAATGGCCTTTTATGCTTAAAACATAGGCAAGTATCCCAAACATGTCATAATTCAGAGTCAAAGAAGTGTTAGGTTGGAGTAAATTGAGGGTTATGGATGCATAGAGATGCACATGTGAGTGGAGATGTCAAGTGACTCATAAGTCAACAAATCATTTCTCCACCACCTTTTCTCTCACATCTCTCATTCACACACAACCGAATTGGGAAGCCGAGAATGAGAAACGGAGAGGAGGAGGAGAAGAAGAAGAAGCCAGGAAGGAGAGAAAGATGGTGGAAACATCAAGATCGAGGTGAGTCATCGTTGATTCTGTGGTGTGTTTGGTGTTTCAGCCATGGTGGCTGAGAGGGGTTCGGCCATGGAGGACAAACCGAGTCGAGGGTGGAGATGGCAGGGGCATCTCCCCACCATCGATTCCATTTAGGTTGGGGTGAGAGCTAACCCCAACCTAACAGCAAGAAGAAAAAAAATTTGCGATCGAACATGGGATCTGGTTTAATCGGATAGAGAAGGTGCACACGCGCCATGGGTCAGGCCCAGAACTGGCCAGATTCGGCCTATGGGGCAAGCCTGGACCAGTTCTGGTCCAGGGTGGAGTCCGACCCGGCCCAAACCAAACTAAAAAAAATAGAAGAAAAGAAAGGAAAGATTTGGAAAAATTCCGAAAAATTGGAGAAATTTTGAAAAAAATTATAATTCAATAAAATAAATAGAAATTGATGAGTTTCTATGAAAAATAGAATATTTGAGAATTTCAGACATGACTTTTATGGGGTTTTTGCCTCGCAAAATGCAAAATGGGCAATTTGGCCTAAAATTTTTAAAATTGGTCATAAATTGTCGTGTTAAATCAAAATTATTGATAAATGGACATAGGTTGACACGGGTTATCAATTGGCGACCAAGGACTCGGTGGACTTGGACTCAGGGATTGATTATGAGGTATTATAGTACGTTGTGAGGTTTGTAAAATCCAATTGAAATACTCTAAGTATTTATTTCGCTTTGTATTTTCATTCAGTTCCAGTATTCCTTATGGTTTTCTTACATCTATATCTTATCGTTGTTTGGATGGTTGGTTGAGTCACTCTAACTGAATTTTTCGTTGTGTGTCTATGCATTCTAGACTATAGCATATGTATCAATTGTTCTCAGTGGATAACAACCCGAGCTAATGAACTGCAACATGTGTCGGTGTATCGTAGGTCTACGCGGGCCACCGAGAGGGACCGGGTGATAGCTAGTTAGGTGAACCCTCTAGCGGGATCCTGGAAGGGTATTCCAAAGTATGGTTTAGTCTGACTGGAACATACACATACATTTGCACTTTATTGTTATCTATGCATGCGATGTTCTACTTACAGTTGTCTGTTTACATTCCGCATGTTTATTTAACATTATTTATCGAATTCCACTTGTTTATTTAAATGATCAGAGGAGTTCCTTGGGATTTTACTCACTAGACTCGTCATCCATTTTCTTCTATGATGATTGAGTGCAGATCCAAGTACAAGTAAGGGCAAGGGGATCTTAGGGGACTACCTCTGACTGCCTGCCGTTGTGGACTACTTGTACGTGTGTTTTGTTTTTAATATTTTGATTCTTTTGGGAATTGAGGAGTATCATGACATTGTACAAAGATACCTTATATGGTACAGTCTTCTACCTCTATACAGAGTACTTTTCCGGGTTTTTCGCAATAGGATTTGTTTATTAATTATTAATATTTCTTGCATTTAAGTACGACTTCTGCTGAATATGTCATTTATACGCTGTACACACATGTAGATACGAACTTTGAGATAGAAAAAGGACAGGCAGGTGCCATACACGTATAATAGGACCAGCCGGCAAGGAGTACACGGAGATACGTCACCCCTGGGCGGTGAGGGCCGCTACAAACAATGTTTGTAGATTGACCTAGGGCACATGCCCTAACAATTCCATCAGTGGCTGGATTATGTACAAAGATACTTTAAGAGGCTCACCACTCGCATTTTTCAGTTCATTCGGGCAGGACCAAGATGTATTTGGATATGAAACGTATTTTTTGGTGGCTTAGGATGAAGATGGATGTAGGAGATTACGTCAAGAGTTGCAATATTTGCCAATAGGTTAAGACTGAGCATCGGAGGCCTAGAGGACTGTTACAACTACTTCTTATTCCTGGGTGGAAGTGGGACCATATTGTCATGGATCTCGTCAATGTTTTACCTCGATCTCAGCGCAAGCATGATAACATATGGGTGATTGTGGACAGATTGACCAAATCTGCACACTTCTCGTCGGTTTCTACCAAATACAAGTTTGAGTAATTGAGTGTCCTTTATGAGAGAGAGATTGTCAAAATTCACATAGTGCCATTGTCTATTGCGTCATATAAAGGATCACGGTTCATATCCATGTTATGGAAGAGCACGCAAGCACAATTTGGCACGAAATTACAACATAGTGCAACGTTCCACCAGCGGAATGATGGATAGTCTGATAGACTAATTCAGGTGTTAGAAGACATGCTCAGAGCTTGTGTGTTAGAGTATAGTGGGTCGTGATAGGAGTATCTACACTTATATGAATTTGCCTACAATAATAGTTACCAAGCTAGCATCGAGATGGCACCGTTTGAGGCACTCTACGGCAGGCCGTGTAGATCACCAGCACGTTGGGCAGAGCTTGAGGATATATCGATAATTGGGCTAGAGATTGTGGTAGATCACACAGAGAAGATACGACTAATACGTCAGCGTCTTCGAGGGCTCAAGAGAGACATGAAATATGCTGACAAATACCGAGATGGTTAGAGTATAAAGTAGGAAACTTTATCTATCTAAAAGTTTCGCCACTTAAGGGTCACAAATGGTTTGGAATCAAGGGAAAGCTCGCGACGAGATTTATAGCTAGGTCATTTTATAATCACAGAGAGAATTGGCAAGGTTGCATATAGGGTCGAGTTACCACCGTATTTGGTAAGCTTTTACCTAATGTTCCATATCTCGATGATGAGATTGGATAGGTTGATTGAGGGAGACAGACCGATAGTGGACCTGACTCAGATTTAGCTGAGGATATTACTTAAAAGGAGCAACCTGTGTGGATTTTGGACCATAAAGTACAGAGTTTGAGGAATAAGGACATCTTGTTAGTTCTTGTCAAATGGAAGCACCACAGAGAAGCAACCTATGCAGATTGACTTAGCTGAGGATATTACTGGGTGTCCTATATGCGCGAGAGTTTCCTATTTCTCTTTTGATTTCGGTAAGTAATTTCATTGTAGATATTTTAATTTCGAGGATGAAAATCTTATTAGTTGGGAAGACTGTAAATAAATCTAATCCTAGTCAATTGCCTAATAGGACCATTGCGTGGCAGCTAATCCTACGTGGCGATTTAGACAGAACTCGGGTATCGACACCGAGGTAATAATTCAATAATTTTATTTATGTGTGATGCCTTGAATATTTTATGTTTACTTATGTATGCACACACAACTTTATCAACATTATTGTCGAATTAACGAGTGAGCGTAGTCCCTGGGACGTGTGTGCGGGGTTTAGGTAGGTCGACTATATTGATTAAAGTTGGTCTAATGGAACTTATTTAATTGAAATGTCTAAATGACAAGGGGCATTTTAGTCATTTCATAAATTATAATTTTAAATAAAAAATAAATAATTGATGTGGCTTAGTAAGAACACAAGTTTGGGATTGATGAAGACCACATATTTGGAGTGTATGTGTGTGTATGTGTGTCCCCCTAAGTAAGTATGTGAGAGAATATAAAAGACAAAGGTGAATAAATTTCATTTAAGTTAGAGGTGGTAGAGGTGATGTTGATGTAGAAATTTGGAGTTGGGAGCTCGAAGAACTCTCAATCAAGGTGACATCTTATCTCATTTGATCTCTTGTACATGAATCTTGCTTCATCGAGTGTGTTTGTGAAATAAATTTGTATTTGGTTTTGATTGTTGAGAAATTCTTGATAGTTGTAGTTTTTATGTTAATGGAAAAAGAAAAAAAAAGAAATAAGAAAGAAAACCAAAAAAATAGAAGAGATAAGAAAACGAGGAAAAAAAAGACGGTGATTACAAGATTCACAACGTGATCTGGGGGAGAGGAGTATGCACGAATGCTTAATGCATGCAAGCAGTCCTCAAATAAGCTTGACATTGGCCAAGCCCAGTCCAAAGGGGAATCGGCCCCAGATCTAGTGGTCGAACCGAGCCTGGCCCAGGGGCCCAAAACCTCAATTTATTCTAAAAAATATAAAAATATTTATTAATTATATATTAATTACTAAAAATCATAAAAAAATAACAAAAGATTATGAAAAAATCAAAAAAATTCAAGAGAAATAGGGAGAAATTCGAAAAAATTAAGAAAAGTGAGAAAATTAAAAATAAGTGAGTTTGGAGGTCTTTTTGGGGATTTTTACACCGAGATTTTCCTCGAAAAGCATGCCAACACTGTAACTTCCCTATTTTTAATTATTTTAGAATTTAAAAATCTAAATCACATCTAATAAGCTCAACTACACCTAATTCACTATAAATTGATACCAGGAGCCTAGGGGACTAGTATCGAGTACATATATCGAGGATTTTGGGAGCCGTAATTGCTTGGTATTTTGCGTACTAAGGTAAGTAAACCAGTAAAAAATTCAATATTAATTCTTTTCATTTCCTTGTTACATTTGATGGAATTATTTTTTTATTATTGGACTCTACTTCCCTACCGAGTGACCTAGGGTCTAAGTACTCTGGTCTAGTTGTGTCCACTCACGAGTTGAGCAACCGATTAGCTCTCATGGCTCCTTAATGGGCCTAAGTCCTTTGAGTGAGCATCCGTCATGTGTCGTGGCTCCTCTCATATATTCGAGTTACATTCTGGTTGAGCCTCCAGTTAAGTCTATGGCTCCCTTTTGAATGTTTTCTCGGGTTGCAGCTCAACCGAGCCGACAGTGCTGAACATATTAGGTGCGATCGATGTGGCTTTGCCCACTGCACCAGTGTTAGATACTTATACGTTTTAAGTGGCTTTGAGACCACGTGTAGAGATTCAAGACCACTTAATCCATATCATTTGCTTCCGAGTCACTTGGTCCCTACCGTTGATCACTGTAGTCTGTATATTATGCATTTTATTGACTCTTTCCCAGCACTTTAGTTTCCTTCTAGCATGATTTATGGACTCTTTTATTGTTCAATCTGAATTACTATTGAACTTCTTTTGGATTTACCCACTGGATTTGTCTCCGCCTTTGGTGACAATTGTGGGTCCCTCTAGTAGCAAAGGCAAGGAGCTTGTGATCGGTGACTTCCTCTAAGCTTCCCTCAGAGTTAACTCCCCTATGTTACTACAATAGGTTTATTTTGATATTGTTGGACAATGTATATGATATATATATTTATGTTGTTGGTTACTTTGGGGTTCATTTTGGGCTTTGAGACATTTGATACATGTATATGACACTTCTTCACACTGTTTATCACCGGATATATACATGAGATCTACTTTTGCATAAATTTCACATGCACCTAGGCATGTCCTGACTACCATATATTTTTTTAAGTTGCATTAAATATTTCTTAAATTCCACTGTGTAAACATTAAGACTTGTTAAACTAAATAACAAGTCAAATAAGCAACAAGTGATTGAATAACTTGAATAAGAGGCTGACCACTCGATCATTATCAAACTGACTGCAATCTTTTTATGTCCGTAAGGTCCCACTAGAATGCTTTCTACTTCTAATAGGCTATGAACTAGATCAAAATCATTCTCAACGGATCCATAAGAAGTGATCCAATTTTTTTCATCGGGTTCGGGTGGAGACAAAAGATCTTGAGCGACCGATCCGACAAAACAACTCAAAAAATAAAGAAGTGTCACTAATTTCTTTAGGCCTACGTTGACTTTGCAGGAGTTGACCGGGGGTCCACGTAGATTTAAGCCAGGCGGGGCCCATGTTGTGGGGTTTGGGGGCATCACACAGGGTAAGGTCACGTTTGTCAATCTAGCACCAAACAAGATAATGAATTATTAAATATCCCCTATCTGGTATTACTTACCTCGGATCACGCTAAAATACGCACTCTCACAACTCCGACATGCTCCCCAAATCCATCCCTACACTCAAGCTAGTATGCTAAGTCCCTAGTAATTATTTTGATCAGTTTATTTCATGTTAGAGTCGATTTGTCTTACTAATCATCTATTAAGTATAATTCAATTCATAGTACTTAAGGTTAAAGAGGTACTTCTCTATAGAACAAATCCCGTTCAAGTAATTTAGTCCATAGTATGATTTGCTTTACATTATTATTCTCATATATCTATATTTATATATTATATATACATATATACATATATGTATATATATATATATATATATATATATGATATATAAATATATATATATTTATATAACCACTTAATGCATCAATAGATATCTACAAACTTATTATTATTATTATTATTATTATTATTATTATTATTATTATTATTATTATTATTATTATTATTATTATTATTATTATTATTATTGTTATTGTTATTATTATTATTATTATTATTATTATTATTATTATTATTATTATTATTATTATTATTATTATTATTATTATTATTATTATCATTATCATTATTATTATTTTAACACTAGATTAATCTTTGGTCACATAAAAAACCACTTTTACTTAGGTACAGTAGTAAATTCTTTGATAAGCTTACTTAAGCACATCAAACTAGCTTATATACCCATTTTTGTCTTAAAATCAACTTAGGTTTTTATTTCAATTAAACTCAAGCCCTCTAATTTATTTAAATGATTCAAGTATAATTATTCCATTAACTTATTAAAAGTCATTAATTTATACATGTAAATTAATTCATTTGTTTTTAGGCCTAATTATCTTTATTTCACAGCTTAGGCATATTAGATAAATAGAATTAGCTTACTTCATTTATTTGACTTAGGTACTTAAGTATTTCTAACTAATACCTAAGTTATTAGCTAACTCAATCTTGTACATTTTCAATTCTCAAATAATTTAATCTTAGCTAATGAATATGCCCTCCATCTATACTCCATTGCTTTTATTAATGCACATTGCTATTTTAATTATTATTTTCATTCTTCTTAGCCATATTCATATCAATTTTCCAATATATTTAGGCCAAACCAACAATGAGTTGTAGCCATTAATTTGGATCAACCTTAAATACACAAGGATGCCATGAATTAATTTAATTGGTCAATGTACATATGTGTGTGTCGTTGATTAATTAAAGGGATGCAAGCAAGATTAGGGAAATGAGAATATGAAGAAGAAGTGGCTTGCATGAATAAGATCATAATAAAAAAGAAACAAATAAATAAGAATCAAAAGTATGGATAAGAATTTAAATATGAGAAAGTATTAAGGAGAAGATGTAGAACATGCTTTGAGACCATATGAATTTTTAACTCCTTGTTATCTTCAAGCTTTCTCCAACTCCATTAATAGTAGGATTTCTTCCAATTTCCTCTCTAGAGCTCTTAGAAATGAATTAGAGTTAAGTCTCTAATGACCTTTACAACCCTTTTATACGTTCATTTGAAATTCATTAGTGATGATTAATTATGCCAACCTAGCTTAATTAATTCTAAATCGAAGCTCACCATCTCATTACTACATATGCCAAGTGTCTTACAAAGTGTAAAATGAAAATTTTGCCCTTACTCCATCCATGTATTTTTTATGCAACCAAGACATTTACATAGATTAGGTGACCTTATTTTTCAATATATTTACCAAGCATACCATAGGCTTTTGAGTTTATTAGTCAATTAGGCTAGTTTTCATTTAATATTCGATCTTTTTAATTTACTTTCGTACTCAATAAATTTGATTATTTTCTCATCTAACCTACTTAGGCATTTTCATTATTTCCTTAATTTAGGCTAGATAAGCAAGCCACATTCCATAAATTTGGCACATAAATTCTAAATAAAAACGATAACTTAAGTTATGAAGCCCGTGCACACACATCGTAAGGAACACTCACTCAAAAATCGACGACTAAATAATTAACTGTGCATATGAATTTAAATAGGTAATACATATCATCATTCATTAATAAAATATTTCGCGCCATCAAAGGTTTCAAAGTTTTTTGCTAGCTAGTGTTATTTAAGGCATCAGATTTGATACTTATAATTCTAATATATATATTTTTTTACTCTTTCATAGATACCTTTATGGTACTTATGTGGCATATGCATACAAGTGATCAATCCTTAATGAGACCTAGTTTCTTAAAATGTTATTCATCTTTTATAATGTTGTGTTTGTGATTCCACAATGATGTATCAACTGCAGTTGAAATTCTATACTACTAGTTTTATTGTTTATGTTGATTTTGTTATATTCAGTGTTAGTTTGAACTTGGGTTGTATTCGTTTATAACGTGTTTGAATAATTTCCTAAGAGAATGCCACAAGCATTCAAATAAAAACTACATTGTGTTATTGTAGTTACACAAAGAACAAAATAGTAAGTGAATGACTGAGTTAAGTTTTCTACCTACATCTTTCAAACAAAAGATTTTGTTAGCAAAACAATAAGTGAATGGCTGGTTATTATATTATATATTTTTAATTTGCTTTATGCTTACAATTTCATCATAGTTTTAGTTTCATGCTGATTTAAGTTTTTAATTATGTATTAATGACGTATGGAAGGGAATCCTTCACATCAATAGCAAGCAGAACACGCAGTGAATCTACAACTCCCATTCGAAAACTTTACATGAATTCCCAGTTGGGTTCCTCCAAATTTTATGTATCATTTATTTAATTTCATTGAAGCCATTACATTTGAGAACCATCACTTAACAGATCAACTTAAGGTAGCTTATTTATTTCATTGGTTTTAATCATATTAATCTATGTTCAGTTAGCTTATTTATTTTTGTTTTTAGACATATTTGGTCTTAATCATAGTAAGTTTAAGCCTGATCATTTGAGTAGTAAATGGTTTTTGAGTGGCAGGAATAGCAATGGAAGAATGGTTTCAGTTTTGACGTTTTAGAGTATATTTTTTCAGGTTTCATGACTTGGTAATATTCTTAAATAGGGTGAGAACTATGAACTGCGATAATAAGAGATGTGTACGGTGTAGGTTATCACCTTTTACGTTCTTTTGCAGTCAATGAAATGTTCCTTATAGATTTTTATTTTGGGATGAAATGTAGGATTGAGTGGATAAACAATCTTATTGTGACGACCCCAATTTTCCACACATTGGGCCCCGCCCGGCCTGAGCCCACGTGGACCCCCGAGCCAGTCTCGCAAGGTCGACGAGAGCCTAGTCAGCCTTCCAATCCATCATTATACATAAATTCACATTTTAGAGTTGAGTTATTAATATTTTTCAAGTTTTGCAATTTTATAGCTGAAGCAACTAATACATTCAATAACTCAACAAAAAGATCAGGGAGTTAGGCAACCTAATTGTGGAACCCAGTAAATATCATCGGAGGAGAGTAATTATAAAATATACAAAAGTTCACCTAGCTATGAAGCTTTCCCTCTGCAACTCGCCCGTGGCTCTGCACTCAGTCACACATAAGAATGACGAGCCCAAGTAAGTAAATCCAGTAGGACATATACACAACATTCACAATATCCAAAACAACAGTTTACGATATACCAGCAGTCGAATTCATGCAAATAGAACGAAATGAATCAAGAAACGCATGAATATAAAAACTGTAACCAATCCATCGATGAGTGATGCCAAATAACAAGGAGTC
The DNA here is from genome assembly GCA_039657365.1 of Stephania yunnanensis. Taxonomy (NCBI): domain Eukaryota; kingdom Viridiplantae; phylum Streptophyta; class Magnoliopsida; order Ranunculales; family Menispermaceae; genus Stephania; species Stephania yunnanensis. Next base: position 42,056,547 of record CM077586.1, on the reverse strand, counting down.
CCGACCAAAAGGTCGTTGAGTCGCGACAAAAGCCCGGCAGACTCGGGTTTAGGACAGACCCCAGCCTCCCAGCCCTAACCCTTGCGACTATCAGACATCCATAAACCCGGCTCTAGGACGAGACCCCTACCTCCCAGCCCTAGCCCGTACGACTATGAAACACACATGGACCCGGATAAATCAACGGACGACCATAATTAGGACGAGACCCCTGCTTCCAGTCCTAACCCTCTATATCGCAGATAAACAGTAACCATGACTCACTTGCTAATGAACCCCCTCAATCGACAATAATTTCAACGATAGCTATAATCACAAAGCAGTGAACAACAATAAAGCTATCACATAATAGTAAACAACAGTCAATGGAGAGAAATGAAATATTGTATAAGTCCCTAATTGGTTTACTTACCTCGAGAAATCGTGAATCTCAAAATGTCTCGCTCGCGTCTCAATTTACGCACTCGACACCCAAATCTTAGTCCCTGGTGTCCATTTAGACTTTTTAAGCCTATTTTACTGAAAATCATTCAGATCATAACTCAAATTAGGTGAATAAACCTCACCTTCATCGCGTCGTCGCGATTTCGATGAAATCGCGCAACCGACAGGTTGATAACGCGCCACCGCGCTGTTCACCGTGTCGTCGCCGCTACACGTTCTTTGCCGCGCGCCTCTGCCATCCACCGCGCCGCCGCCTGCCGCCGCTCACCGGCGGCACCGCTGTCGTCGTTCGCGCTCTCATGCGCGCTTCGCTTTGCCGATCCGACCCGCTCGTCGACCCTCCGCGGCTGCGAGCGACCCCACCGCCGGCATCACTGGAGCCCCGCCGCTGCATGTCGTCTAGCCCCTCGCCGGCGTCCACATCGACTACCATCAGCTCCCAATGCACCGCCACTGAGCCACTGGTCCGATCTCTGCGGCGCAGCCGCGCTAGCTCGCGCAAGATCTGGAGCCGCCGCGCCTCCGCGTCTTGATTTCCGAGGCCGGCCGCCGATCTCGTCGGATCGCTATGCGGCCGTCCAGTGGAGCGCCGCCCACCGCCGGCTCTCGCGCTGCGTTGCTCGCATCGCCGCTTCACGCGATCACCGCTATCCACGCGATCGCTCGCCGGCCGGACTTGCCGCTGCGTTGCGCCGCGCCGGAAGCCGTCGTCGCCGTCGAGTCCGGCTCATCCTCGCCAGAACTCCGGCCACCTCCATCAGCCCCTCCGCCCTCTCTCTTTTCTTTCTCTCTTCGCCCGATCAGTCTCTCTTGATCTCCCTTTTTTTTTTCTTTTCTTTGAACTTATCCCCTCATTTTTATATATTTATATATCTATCATATATATAAAAGCACGAATCACGAATTTTTGAGTGGTAACGAAATTTACTTATTTGCCCATACTTTTTTTCGTTATCTCCAAATCAATCATGAACTCATTCTCATCAATCCAATACACTTTTTTTGAGGAAGTAATGTCCTATCATGACTAGTTTGTTTTTTCATTCACATCTTATCTCAATCACATTAGAGAATATTGATAAGTTGAAAAACGTACTTGTATTTTTAATTTTAAAATTTTAATTACAATTTTAAATTTTGTTAATAAATTCTTAGAAATTAATTCCCGCGAGCGAAGCGGGCCGGGGAATCGTCCGTAGCACGTCTTGAAACTAGTATTTATATATATATATATATATATATATATTTCTCTCTTTTAATTAATCAAAAGTGTACTCGAGATTCGTGCAATGCGCATCTCGAGGCACCAACCCGCCTTATTTCAAAATCTCGATACTCGCGTTACACGCATCACGAGACGTATCCCTCGTCAGCACGCGACTCGAGGAGCGTCCTCATTCGTGTTTCGGCTTCTCGAATTTTCGGAGTATACGTTTCTCAACAATTATCATCTCCACTCGAGATTCGGACATACGCGTTTGGACGAGTGGATCCCACAAACGACCCTGACTTGACACGTGACACAAGTCAAATTTTCGGGTCGTTACACTTATGGTATTATTCATGTTGATTAGTTGCTTATTCAGATATGAGATCCTTTAATCCTCTTAAAAATCGAGGGAACTTGATCTTTGATGAGCACCTTTGTCTTGGTAGTGATAGGCGATTGATGAAATTCAATGCAAAAGTGTCTGCACACATGAAAATTTGGAAGATCTGATTTTCAAGTTTCACCAAACTTTCCATATTGCATTCAATTCTAGGTGTGTACCCTAGTCACGCTCTTGTTATTTCACGTGATAATTGGAATATATGAAGAAATTGAGTAAAAAAGAAAAAAATGAATAATTTGATCGAGTGAAATGATATGCAGAGAATCATCAATGAATCAAGGAAGTATTAGAAATTACTACTAACAATTTCTAAGTAATTAGGGAATTGTACTGAGAGTCGATGGTTAGATCAATAAAGCGTTAAGGCAGTTTTCAAGGATTTTCCCTAATAATTCCACTTAAAACACAAATCGTTGAGGAATCGATAGGTTCAATTTCGAGAATCTTAGACAACCACGAGACGTTTAAGTTAGTTTGGGATGTGTACTATCTAGAATACTATATATATGACTCTAGAGCTATAAAATCAATTTTTCTTGAGTACTTAGATCAATATTTCATTGCTATAGGAGCCATAGTTTATTGTTTTAGTGTATTGCTTTATTTTTCATTGCTTTTAGAGACGATTTGAAGATTCATAATATTTATTCTAGAGGTGATTATCTATGTATCTTATTTGCATTATTGTGATTTGAACACAAACTTGATCCGTTTTGCAATGTAGTCAGGATGAGATGATTTTGTGCTTAATGTCTTAAACCAAATGTATTCTTTGATATTCTTTGATTCACTGATTTAATAGATTATTATTTGCAATATTAATCATGAACTTTGTATTGCATGCATAGTCTCGAATGTATATTAATTTATTTAGATTCATTATCTAGTTTAAAGTAGTAATTATGATTGTTTGAAAGGTCTATTACTATTTAGATGTTATAGGTGAATTTGAGATCTAAGTCTAGTATTGAAGTGGTTTTCCGAAGGTATTAGATTTAGTAGTTCAAAATTTTCATAAAGTATAATGCGGTTTTATTGCCTAAAGTTAATTTCTTTGTGTGTTCAAAGGGTTAACTCAATAAAATTAAAACGTGACTTTCCCACCGATATAAGGAGAACTAATGCCTTGATAAGGTTTGTTTACTTACTTGTGATTGTAGTTTAAAGACCTAGATCGAATATATAATTTGCAAATTATGTTCATGACTATATGATTTGAGTAACATGTTTAGATGCAAAATGGATTGATGTTTTATTGTTATGGATGTTTGTTTAGATATTTATTTATTTTTTATTTGATTTGATTTGAATATTACTGAATTTTAATTGTGTTATTTAAGTAAGTTTATTAAGTTAGTTTAATTAGTTTAGTTAATTATTATAGGTTTATAGATTAAATTAATAATTTTTTATTCCCATTTTGATTAAATTAAAGTATTAATAACAACTATTGAAAGACTTTTTCCTCAAGAAGTTTGATAAATTCCTGTGAAGATGATCTCACTTATCACTACTACAAATAATAAGGATATACAAAAAACTTATTGTACATGCTCGACACATGTCATCTATTTATATATGCCAAAGCATCTTTGATTAGACGATAAGACATCATTTCCTTCATCTGCCAATTAGTACATCATTGTAAACTCCGTAGATAAATTGGAATCTAAGTTCTTAGTTTCTTATTAAAAAAAAAAAATCTATCTATATAAAACAAAAGCATAACATCGAAGAGCATTTGTTTGACAACTATGAGCTTCTCCGGGCAAGAGCAAACCCAAACTAGACACTGCTACGAAACATTAGAAAAACTGTAGTAAGAAAAATCTCATTTTTATAGATTCACAAGTATACAAAAAGTAGCCTAGCGTCCACTGATAACAGAAGTTCAGTGTGTATGACTGAACTTACAAGTAACGAATGAGATACGAAAAAAAAAAAAAAAAAAAAAATTGCAATTAAGTTACAAATGTAAATCTAGACCTAGTTCATCAGTACAATATGCAAATAAAACCTACATAGGGATCAATGTATCACTACAAAAATTGGTCTGTAATAGCAACGGGGCTACTCCCCGTCACAATTTAGCAACGAGTCAGTGACTAGGACAGTCGTTGACCTTTTGACCAAAATAGCGACAGGGTTAGCGACGGCCCAAGCCCAGTTCTGCTATGCCAAGTGGCGAGAGAGTCGCCACGTGGCTGCGTTTAAGAGGGCACGTGGGGGATAGCGACGGGGTGTTGTGAAGGCCCAGGCACCCCGGAGAACGACGCATAGGCCCAGCAGAGCCCCTGGCACCCCCAAGGCAGTGTGGCCTCCGGATCGCACCATCTACGTCCTCCCCCACATACTCCTGCACATGGGGCGTAGTCTTTCACCTCCCAAGTCTCGAACCTGGATCTTAGAGGCTTAAGATCCCAGATTTAGCGAGACTTGTACCACTGGACCACACATGGGGGGAGGGGGGACGTAGATGGTGTGGTCCGGAGGCCACACTGCCTTGAGGGTGCCGGGGCTCTGCTAGGTCGATACGTCGTTCTCCGGGGTGCCCTGGGCCTTCACAACACCCCGTCGTTGTTCGTCGATTTCTAGAACTAAAATCGATTTCTCTCCCTCTCTGGTTCATCTCCCTCACTGTTCGACCCTCACTACCGGTTCTTTTCCCTTTCCCTATTCGTGCACGACCCTCTCCTTCTCCGTGCTTCTCCCTCCCAATCGAACCCTAAACCCATGAACCCATCTTCGACGCATCGACCGCCCCGCCTCCGCCTCCACCGGCCGCCCCGCCCCACTCCTCTCCTGTGTCGTTCTTGATTTGGGATTTAGGTATAAATTTTTATTTATTTTATTTATTTATGTTTTTTTGTTATTTAAGTTGATTTATAATACTTTTTTGTGAAAATTTGTATTTTTTGTGTAAATTTGTATTTTCTGTGAAAAATTAAATTTTTTTGTATTTTATGTTAGAATGAGAATTTGGAATAAATTTTGTAGATATATGCATGTTAAATTAAAAAAATGTAATAGTTTGATTAAAAAGTTGTAATTTTGTATTTTATGTTGGAATAAGATTTTTGGAAATTAAATTTGTATTTCATGTATTTTTAGGAGAATAAAATTTGTTGAATTAATTAAAATGTAGGTTGGAATAAATTTTGTATGTTGATATTTATTATTTCTTTATTTTTATGACAAATAAAATGCATGCTTGTGATTTGAATATAATAATTTTTTTGTTTATTTGTGATGTTTGTTGCATGATTCCTTTTTGTAATGTGTTAGTATTAAATTAGTTGAATTTCGAATATGTCTATTTCACTATTATTTAATTGTTTTTTTACGGTAATTAAAAAATTAAATTAAAATCTATTTAACTATAATAAAGAAATTATGTTAAGTTGAAAAAACATTTAAGTATAAAGTTAATTAAATGATACAAATTCAATGGAGAAATTAAATTTTGATTAGGGCTAAAAATAAAAGAGTACGTATAATATGTTATACTATAAATAAATATAGAGTAGTTAAAAGCAATTTAACTATAATAAAGAAATTTGTAATTGGTTGAACAAAATAATATTTATATAACAACGCTTACATACAATATATATATATAGAGTATAGGTAGGGAGGATTGGTATTCATATATATAACTAGATATATATATATATATAAATTATATTAAGTTGAAATTAAAATAAATACGAAGTTAGAAGTTAAATGAAATATTAATATGGTAAATTGCACTTATAAAAAATTAATAAATGATGCAAATTTATTGGACAAGTTCGATTAAGACAAAAATAGAAGAGCACAATATATTATACTATAAATAAATATACAGTAGTTAAAAGTAATTTAACTATAATAAGGAAATTAGAATTGGTTGAACCAAATAATATTTATATAACAATGCTTATATACGAAATATATATCTATATAAATGAGACAAAATAAAATTATAAACTGCAAATATTGAAGTAAAATTTAAAATTTCAAAGGAAAATTTAAAAATTAGGCAAGATTACGCAAAAGTATGTGCATATATTGCAACCAATGCGACTAATTACGGTAAACAATCAACTAAAATGTATAAAACATATTACGCAAAGTATGTGCAAATGCAATCGATTCAACTAATTACGATTAACACTCGACTAAAATTTATATGGTGATTGATGTGTACGTGTATTCAATTAAGGTTGTTTAGGTCTTTTGAGATGTCTGTGTCTCGAGATTGGATGTACAACCGTATTGAAGGTGGTTACATTAGATTAGAGTTTGTGGATGACGTGAAGAAATTTATAAAATTTGTCATGCAACACTGCTCCACTTACTTGAACGAAACGAAAATTCGACGTCCTTGTCGAAAATGTCGCAACAACAAATATTGTGATGTAGACACGGTAAAGCTTCATCTAGTGAGGGGTGGATTCATTCCCGATTACTATCGTTAGACCGCGAATGAGGAGGAAGAAATAGTAAGCGATCAGGACAATGAAGGTGATGATCCAATGAATGAATATCTGACATCATATCATCATATAATACACGGCATTGCGAGCATCAGTTTCAATTGGAATCATGAAGATGAGTCGAACTCTGAAGCAAAGCATTTCTTTGAAATGATTGACGTGGTGAATAAACCACTTTGGCCGAGTTGCGAGAAGATGAATAAACTCTCAACAATTGCACGTTTATTAACGATAAAGTCGAATCATCATGTTTCGGAGTAATCATTCAACAAAATTTTGCAAGTACGTAAAGACATGTTGCCGGAAGACAACTGTTTGATAGATAGCTTTTACAAATGTAAGAGTTTGATGCACTGATTGGGTCTCCCATATGAGCGAATTGACTGTTATCTCAACTTATGCATGTTTTATTGTAAGCTCGACTCCGAGCTTACATCTTGTAAATTTTGCGAAGAATTTAGGTTTAACTCTAACAAACGACCGCATAAGACAATGTTTGACTTCCCTTTGGCACCTCATCTCAAACGTTTGTATGCCTTGAAAGCTACTGCGAAACACATGCGGTGACACGCAGAACACGTCCGAGAAGAGGACAATATGCAGCATTGCTCTGATTCCTTGGCATGAAACCACTTTAATTAAGTGAATCCTATGTTCAGCTCCGAGGTTCGTAATGTTCGACTTGGCTTGTGCACCGATGGGTTTCAACCTTTCGAAATAACCGGCAAACCGTACTCCTCGTAGCCGATGATTGTAACACTGTACAACTTGCCTCCCTCGATGTGTATGAAGAAAGAAGTGATGTTCTTAAAAGTAATCGTACTTGGGTCAACTAATCCAACGCAAGAAAATTGATGTGTTTCTCCAACTGTTGGTGAAAGAATTGCAAGAGTTATAGTATGACAGTGTGCCTACCAACGACATATCGACTAAGACAAACTTTCGAATGCGCACTGCAATTATGTGGACTGTTAGCAACTTTCCAGCGTACGGCATGCTGTCGGGATGGAGCACGCACGGAAGGACTACTTGTCCTTATTGCATGAAAAATACCTACGCTTTCCTGTTGAGGTTTCGAAAGGATGCGAGTTGGTTCGATTATCATCGACGTTTCTTGTCGCAATATTCAAATGAGCGGAAAGACAAGTCTAGTTTTCGTAGAGATAGAGTTGTATCCGATAAGCCACCAGTTAATAAATCAGGCGAAGATATCTTGTGAGAAATTGAAGCTTTAGGGCTGATGAAAGTCACTGAATTGGGTGCAATAAACAACAAAGTCTCGAGGACTAACGGGTGGAGAAAACGAAGCATATTGTGAGACTTGCCTTATTGGAAGACGAACCTTATCAGACACAACCTAGACGTGATGCACATTGAAAAAAATGTCTTTGACAATATTTTCAACACAATCATGAACGTGCCAGGGAAGACGAAAGATAACACAAAGTCTAGGGAAAGCTTAAAGGAGATTTATAATCCTCCAAAGCTTCTTTATGATCTAATTTCTAAGCAATATTTCAAATATTGGAGGTTCAACTCGAAATTCTAATTTCGTCTTTGTTTTTTTATAAAGTTATGTCATCAGGTAGATGTTACGCTCCATCTTCTGGTGAGGGCTCAAGTGGACAATCTGGTAGTCGATCTAGCGGACGATCCAGCGCTATTAGAAATCGACGATCGGATAGATCACATCGTTGTTCTCATGACGATGCTTCTCCACCGACATAGACTACTCAGGATCATCAGAGTCTGCATCCATACTCATACCACCTTTCTCAGCAGACTCCATTTCATCCGTACCCATACTACCTTTCTCCGCAGACCCTATTTCTCCATCAGACGCATCCCCCATATTATGCACATCCATCTACATCTTTTATGTCTTTGTCATCTGTTTTTAGTGATGATCCCACCTCTATGCAGATGTATTCTACTTTACTTTCCTCCCTGCCTACTCCACCCGTTGATGGTTGTGATACGTTTATACTAGGTGTCGGACCTACTTTTTCACAGAGGGATCAATATTTTCCTCACATCTTCATGATCGTACCTACGACCACCATATAGTTCCACCACCACTCCATCATGATTTGCATGCCTAGCCTTCTCAGGGTCAGCCGGTAGAGTAGTCACCGAGTTCTTCGGCACATCGTTCGAGCGACTCGTCCATATGTATGGCCCTACGTGGACGACGACGAAACAGTACTACTAGCCAATCCTCAGGGCATATATTCTTGGTCGTGAAATATGACAGATAGTAAGTATATGTACGAAGTTTTACGTTTGCTTATTTCTTATAAACTTGGTCTAACGCCTCGTGTTCAATTTAGTGGACGAAAATTACACCCGTCTGATAGAGCTGCCCGAGAGATGACTAGGGCATACAAACACTCCATGCACAAGGATGGTTATTCTTGAAAGCATGTCTCGCAGCACATGCGAGATATTTACTGGAATCAATGGAAGGTAAAGTTGTTTAAGTTAATGCAATTTCATTTATATTAGATTTACAAACAACATATAATTGAAAAGTGTTTATAGATAAATTTAAGATTTTATTACTTTTTGCCTATAGTTGTTATTTGACTGGGAACCATCAGATAACGAAGCTATTAGAGAGTCGTACGATATGCAAGTTGTCACTCGGTACGCTGATTTTATTAGCAAGATGTGCTTCAAAGATAAGAAGTCTACACATGTATCTGTTGAAATCTTCAACCACTATAAGAAGATGTGGTATGCTCCTAATTTTAAGAACAAATCAAAGCGAGCAAGTAAAAATCGGAGAACTGAGACAAGGGCACCCGATACAGGGATCACAGTGCATTCTGGTGGCTCAATATCCATTTATCAGCACGCAAATAAACTGGTAAGTTATGTTATAATAAGTTTATATATATAATATACATAGATTTAGTCTCAAATTTAATCCTCTTTAAATATATGTTTTGTAGGCAAAGAAGTTGGATCGACCTCCGACTGCTTTGGAGTTATGCTTATACTTCCATACGAAAGATCATGATGGCATAATTTTCCTCAATTCGAGAGTAGAGAAGATCATCGTAAGTAAGTAGTTTTACTTTTAAATTTTGTTTAGTTAATTAATGATATGTATTAATGACTTGTAAATGTTTTAAATTCTTAATTTAGACGGCGATCCAGTGTAAACAGATTGAGCTGACACAGTCGTAGCCTAACACCCTGATATATGAGACCAAGCTATATTTGTCCGTCGTTGAGCGCGACGACAAAGGACATACATATGGAGTATGGTGGACACCGTCGAGGTCACGGCGTAGACATGCTACAGTTGGAGGAGCTGGAGGTGGAGCTGGAGGTGGAGGTGGAGATGGAGATGGAGCTGGATCTTCTTGGCCTAATTCTTCTCCTAATGAATCCGTCGAGCTTTTGCAGAGGGACTTCGAGGTGATGCAGACACATTCTTCGGGTTATGCAGGATCACACTTTTACCCAAGATCAGTTGCGACAAGTCTAAAGCCAATTGAATCGCACCTGCACTTTCGAGAGATGTTCCAGCTGATGACTCAGAGACCGACGACAATTGAGTTGACTTCCTTGTATATTTAACCTTAGGTGGTTCATATCTTGTTTTGTACATTTTCATACTTATAATTAACTTTTTTTTATTGTATTTAACTCATTTCGATTAATGGACTTCAGTTATTAACTTTAACTTTCTTTAATTTTTTTGTCATTATAGTTATTCAGAATAAATTATATAATATAGAAATATATTATTTTAATAATCATTTTTAATAAAGTTTTATAAAGAATTTTTAAATTTAAATATTATTTATAAATAATATTATTTTGAAAAATTTCATTTAAAATTTAATTTTAATTCAATTTAAGAAAATTTATAAAATTATTAAATATTATATATAATAGTTATTGCATTCATATAAAAATATATAATAGTTAGATATTTTAAATATTTACATTTAGTTTCATTTGAAATTTAATAATTTTTAATAAAGTTTTTAATATTTAGTTTTTATAAATTAATTATATTTCAAATATTAAATTTTAAGTTTTTAAATATTATATTATATTATATTATATTATATGTAATAGTTTTGGATTTTATAAATATAATTTTTTTTAATATTATATATTATATATAATATCAAACTTTTTAAAAAAAAAAAATTCGTCAATTTAGCGACGAGGTTAGCAATGCGGCGGCCAATGAGCCACGTGGACTATTCGCGACGGGTTTTTAGCGACGGTCCCCCGTCGCTAAATGTCCACGTGGCATGGTCAAAAGAGATTCGACCAGAACCACATGGCAAATTTGGTGGCGTTGAGATTAGCGACGGGGTTTCCCTCGCTAACACGGTATAGCGATGGGAAGTACTGGATTAGTGACCGTTTCCAATATCCTTTTTGTAGTGTATCCCAAATCTAAACGATTTGTTCTCTTCAAATAAGCATCCAAATTAATCACCCCTCCTCCACCTATTGGCATCCCAATCTGCAAAAAATAAAAATAAGCTCAGGAAAAAAGTAATTTGATAATTAAAAAAATGACTGATGTAGGAGAGGTGCAGTAAACTACCTATCAGTGTAAATAGCCTAACAAGATGATTTGTCTTTCAAATGAAATTCAAAATTTATCACCCTCCATCTATTGGCATCCACAATCTGCAAACAATCAAAATAAATTCAGTAGAAAGTAATTTGATGATAAAACATGACTAATGTAGAAGTAATTGTAAAATATCTATCAGAGTAAATAGTAAAAGCAGTTGATTTGTTTCCCCTATAAATTAATTCAATGCTCCATGAACTCTTCAATGAGAATCTGCATGGTCCTGTCACTAAGTAATGTATGCTCCATCAAAAATAATCACCCATCCTCCACCTATTGGCATCGCAATCTGCAAACAATCAAAATAAGCTAGATAGAAAGTAATTTGATAATTAAAAATGACTGATGTAGAAGGGTTACAGTAAAAAACCTATCATTTTAAATAGCTTAACGAGTTGATTTGTCTTTCACATGACCTTCAAAATTTATCACCCCCCACTTTATGGCATCCATAATCTGCAAACGGTCAAAATAACTCAGTAGAAAGTAATTTGATGATAAAACAAGACTGATGTAGAAGTAATTGTAAAATATCTATCAAAGTAATAGTCAAAGCAATGAACTCATCAATGAGAACCCGCATCCGCATGGTCTCCTTACTAAGTAACAAAGAAATTGAGGTCCAATCAATGGCTCTTTATATAAATCATGACAAACAGAATTTGAATACAAACCTAACCGAAGCAAGACTACTCAAAGCCGTTGATTTGTTTCCCTTCTAAAATAATTCAATGCTCCATAAACGCTTCAATGATCATCAGCAATGTCTGATTACTAAGGAACAAAGGAATTGAGGTGCCAATCAATGGCTCTTAAAAAAAATTAAAAATACAAATAAAAATACAAACCTAATAGAAGCTTGAAGGATTATGCCTCTCCAAACAATTCAATGGTCGAATTCAGGATATGAAGCAGCATGGATACAAGACTAATCTCTTTACAAACTCATCGGATACGGTTGAAATTGGCAAATGGCTCGCGAATGATTTTAGGTGCATGTTTTGACGCTTCAGGGTTCCCGAATACATTCCAGAATCTTAGTCTTTCATCACCAGCTGCAGATGCCACAGTACACCCATCCGGGCTCTGAAAAAGAAATTTAACAAAGCAAGAGATGAGAAGACAGTTCATATTCATCTACTTAATTTTTAAGCTACCACAAAATAAAAAAGTAACATACAAAAACAATTTTACATGAACTCCCCCCCACCGAAAAAAAAAAAATCATACGAAGAGCTGAAAGTTTGAATTCACATTCATCATCCTCATCATTACCTGTGCCATGAAGAGAACTCTCGAAGTGTGACCAGTGAGCTCAGCCATTTTGACCATGGAGGGGTACTTCCAAAGAGTAAGCTGGTTCTGAGTGAATCCATGAGAGCTCAGAAGTTCTCTTTCAAGCTTGCTCCACAGCAAAGCAGAGACTTGTGACCCAGTATCCATGGAGTTTAAGCACGCCCCCGTGTGTGTGTTCCAGAACTTAATGCAACGGTCTCCTTCACCACCACCGGAGGCGAGCAAGTTTCCTTGGAAGGGACACCATGCCACTGCCTTCACTGCAGCAGTGTGACCCTCAAGTTTGTGAAGCCACTGAGTTGGAGAATTGGATGAAGCCATTGACCTGTCCCATATGTATAACAAATTATCATTTCCTCCACTCGCTAGTTGCTTCCCCGAGGCTGACCATTTAAGCCCACAAACCTCTCGATGGTGACCTCTGTATGTGTCCACAATATGGGACCTAATCCTCACGTCATTGTTAATAATCAGACCATCCATTCCACCAGTCGTCAGAATATGGTTGTTCCACTCAAGGGATCCAACTCTTGATCGATGTCCTCCTCGCAATGTTCTGAGTTGCCGATTCGCAGTTGTGTCCCATAATTGAACCTCAGAATTGTTCAAGCCAATGGCTATATGACCCCCATCGGGTGCCCAGCTCACACTTGTAATGGGTCCATTTTCATCATCAATGGTGGTAACTTCAGAAGTAGATGCATTAGTTGCATCCCACAAGTAAACTGTATGCCCAAGCGCAATGGCGAGCACGTTGCTGCTACCCCAGTCCAGCAAATTCAAGTAGTAATCATCTACCAACCCAGGAGCATCTAGTGTCCTCTCTGATGTCTGTAAATGATCAAGCAAAACATATTGATTAAAGATTTTTATTAACTACCCATTCAACCAGATTAAATTTTTGATATATAGATATAAATCAATAAAGAAATAGAGACCTACCTGAGGAATGTTTCTACTGGGCTTAACTGATTTGGGCTGGTTGACGCATGACGATGTTTCAGGAAACATCAAATCAACAGTTGGAGGCTTGTCCTTGAATGCAAGAATTCGTGTTCTGTTCATGTTAAGAGCCTCTGCAAGATGCTTTCTGTATGCTTCTTTTGATGGAGAACTCAAAACAGGGTTTTCCTTACCTTTTCTTGCTTCCATGAGCATGTAATGGGCGAAGTCAAAATCCATAGCAGATCTGTTGGGGATGAATCTGTCCAGCTGCAATTTCCAGTGAACCACCAAATTAAGTCATCTTCAAGAGAAAAATAAATAAAAAAAAGCGAAAAGAAACATGCAAAAGATCAATAATCAAGCAGTCAATAACACAAAATACCACAATTCCTAATTATAACTTCCAACATAAAAGGAAAAAAAAAACCCTAATTTCTAATCAACCATTATCACCCCAGACAAACAAAAAAAACCTAATTTCAAATCAGACATTGTCACCAAAGACAAACAAAAAAAAACCTAATTTCTAATCAACCATTATCACCCCAGACAAACAAAAAAAAAAACCATAATTTCAAATCAGACATTGTCACCTAAGACAAACCAAAAACCCTAATTTATAATCAACAATTGTGGCTTAAGACAGACGAAAAAAAATCTTTAAAGAAAAGAAATCAAGCAACAGTAAAGTAGAGAGATTGAACAAAATCAAGCCCTAGAAATGAAACGAAGAGATAATCTGAGCTTACGTTTTGGCGAGAATTTCTGCTGTGAAGGGGTTGCTCATGAAGAGGGTTCCGAGGTTGGGTCTGGTTCGAAGTTGAGAGAGATCCTCCTGCATCCATTACGTCAACAAAACAAACAAAGAAAACACAAAAGCCCAACAAAACAGAGAAAAAATCAAACAGGAACACAGATCCAATGGATCAAAATCAAAACAAGATTGACAACGAAGAGGAGCGTTGTTGGTTGCAGAGAGATTCGAAGTTGGTGCGCTGAGTGAGCAAGACAGAGAAGTCTCGACCGATTGTTCTAGAGAGAGAGAGAGAGAGGAATTGCTGTAAGAGATGTGGTTTAGGGTTTTTATTTGCAAGAAGGAGCCGTTACTCGTTACAACGGGAAAGTGCCGTTACCAGATGAGATTTTATGAGATACTCCTCATCGCGCCACTCTTCACCCGCGCAAAAAAAAAGAGCCGTTGCAAAGGGAGAGTGCCGTTAACAGATGTGGTTTAGGGTTCGTCGCGCCAACCTTCACCCGCGCAAGCGCAAAATAAATAAATAAATAATTGAATTTTAATTTTCAAAAAAAAACAAAATAATTCGATTTCAAAACAAAAAAGTAGATGGTTAAGATTACACTCCAAATCATAATATATCTCCATATCTTCTTCTTTTTTTTCTTTCTTTTTGTTTTTTTTTTCTTTCTTGTTGATCTTATTCCTTGTTTTTCTCTTGTTCGAAAATGACTTAACTTACATCAGCGCATAATGGACTTTGGCTCTCCCGCTGAAGGGGTCTCCATAAGTGAGAATTTCTTAGATGCCCCTAATACTCTTTCGACTATCGCAAAAATTCACTGACTTTGAAATGGTATGGGATGTGTACCAAAATATTGTCTCGCATTGTCATCTACATTTTTGTTTTCAATACGATATTCTTACCAATCAAGCTAACTATTTCAAATTCGGTCAATCTTGAGCACTTTGCAATGGCAGTCCTTTCAATCTAGACTCTAGCGTACACTTATTGTGCGAGCTCAATATCCAGACTTCACTTATACATATATATTCCAAAAAGTATATTGCTTCATTTTTATTCTGACTTTTTTGACAACTAATTATAACTATTTAGATTTAATAGTGGGAAGACCCTTAATTAAGGAAAGAATACTAAATTTAAGTATAGGTTATTTTAAGTAATGGATGAAAGATTGATTATTCATGTTTATTAAGTATAATATGTATATATGGAAAATGCTAGAATGACACCCCTATGACGTGGCGGGTCCTACGTAAAAATGTGCGGGCGGGTCCTACGTAAAAATGTGATGTGGCGTGCCGGCCCACATTCATAGGAGTCGTTGTGCGCGCTTCGATATACACACCACGCGTGTTATCCACTAACTGTTTTGCGCACACTCATTTTTACGTAAGATCTGTTCACCACGTCATAGGGGTGTCACTCAAAAGGCCCTACAAAGTCAGTATATAGGTAGAATAATAAAGTTTGCGCAAACAGTTAAGTGTTATATATATGCATACACTTCTCAATTGGTTATTGCATGCATACATTTGTAACTCATAACTAGCTTGATCCAGTTTATAATCATGATCAGAACAACATTAATATTAGAGGAAATATTACTTGTATGTGATGGTATAAATGGTGAAGTAGAGAATATCTGTTTGTATATGATGGTAGACGACTCTGATGAAAATGGTTATTAAGGATTCTCTTATTCTCTAAAAACAAGGAAAAACATAAAAATTTAGTCCCCAGAGTTAGAAAGAACTGAAATGTTTACTTAGGAATTTCGATGCATAAAGAAGCCCACATGCCAAGAATCATTCTTCAGCTCTTACACCTGCGAGTCACAAAATAACGCAGCCACACGTGTTTGGTGTTTTATCACTTGATGCTTTTTTATCTGTTACATGATGCAAAAGTTACTCGAATGAGAAATCTTGGCTAAAACTCGATTGAAAACTATCAAGAGGAACTTACTTAATAATTGACACCACACTTTGATGATAGTTAACATATTACGTTTTCAAAGTCTAAAATGTTTTCCTCTCTTATAAGTGGTTCAATTAGTTCATTTGAGGCTTTTTGTGGCGGCCTCGCACCTCGAGGCTTTGAATGATTTGCAATGCAGGTCCCGAAGCCCTGCTGATGTTTGCGCTACGTTAACGCTTTTCGATGTGCGTGCTATTCATCTTTTTCTTTATATTATTTGCCAATTCTTCAAGATATTCATTAAGTTATAAGTATGGCTTGTATTTTACGAAGTTGTAAGTAAATAACTATTAAATTTACAGCGGAAGTCTTATAGTACATAAACATGAATTTTCATTAACTTTTAAGTTATATAGAGCATTGATCCTATCGTGGAAAACCCGGAATAGAATACACTGTATATAAGGCGACAAAAGTAAATATATACAAGTACAAGTGTCTCATAAGTATCCCATAAACCGAAAATATATAACAAAGTACCAAAATAAACACCTATGAGTAGTGTGCCAAGAATCCCCTTACCCTTACTCGTACAAAGATCTGCACTTATCCATCACAACAAAACAGATGACAAGTCCAGTGAGTGAGATTTCAAGAAAATTCATTGAGCATTCATATGATAAAATAAAGGAAATCCAATAAATATTGCTAAATAAACATGCGTAATGTAAACAAGCAACTGTAAATGGATCATCGCATGTGTAAATAACAATAAAGCGCAAACGTATGTGCTCGCCTCGATTAGACTAGACCATACTTTGGATTCCCTCCCTCAGATCCCTTTAGTGGGCGCTCCAACTATTCCTACACCTAATCCTCTCAGTAGCCAGCGTAGACCCACAATGCACCGACACATGTACTAATAAAGTAGCTCGGATCGTTATTCACCGAGGACTCCTGATACACGTGCTATGGTTTACCATGCCATAGACACTCAATGAAATACCCGACAGGAGTAAACTCAACAATATATTCAAATAGTGACAAAACATAGATAATTTAAGGTAAATAAGGAATAGAACAAGGAATACATTGAACAAAACAGAGTAAACAGTAATGAAAGCAAGTAAATACTCGAGTGACATTCAATTAGATTTTACAAAGCTCAAACATGCACTCCGACTTCCTCGGACTCTCGAATTTGACCCCGCCTAGCTCTCGGTACCCGAGTTAGGTCCCCTTAGTCCCCTGAAGTTCAAATGTATCATTTTAATTGATTTAGAGCCACATTAAGTTAGATTATTAATATTTAACTAAAAATTAGAATTTTATTTAAGTTTTTAGTTGGAGCACATTTTTAGAGTTACACCGGAGTGTCAAACGCTCTAAAAATATTCTCGAAGTCTAATGTTTTACCTTTTTTCTAATTTTTTTATATTTTCTTTGATTTTGATGGATTTTTTTGTAATTTCTTGTAATTTTTATCTATGTTTCTATAATTTATTTTATTTAATTATGTATTTATTTTAGTTTTAATTTTTTTAATATTTAATAGGGGTTGGGCCCACCTGACTAAGGCCCGGTTTGGCCCAATTGGGTCGTGCCCCCCCCTTCTCTATTTTTTTTCCTTATCACAATAACTTAACACCACCGCCGCCGCCACCAACAACAACAAAAATCATCATTAAAATTCCAAATTTTAAAATCTCATTTTTATGAAAAAACAACTTGAAGAAGATGAATTAATGGAGATGGAGTGAATTACCTTGATTGTAGTCCTTGATCTTCAAGAATTATAGTCCTAAATCACTATTTGAGCTCCCAAATCCCTCTCAAATGTTGCTAAACTTTTAGGATTTGCATGCATTTGTGTTCTGCTTGCTAATCAAGATTCCACTAAGTGGGGTATTTATAGTTTGTGATAGAATAAATTGTGTACACGTATCTCAAAGACGATCTAAAGGCTACCAATTAGGCTATCAACCACCAATTAATGACTTCATTGAGACACTATATAGCCACGTGTTATAAATTCTATGACCATCCTAATGTCCATCAATGGCTTAGATTATTTCCATCTACTTGTAAGAAAAATCAAAATCAAATCAAATCTATTTAATTCTTTTTCAATAACCAACTTAGGTACAACAACCTTGTAGTTAATGTATTTGATCACGTAATTAACTCAATTATGGTCTCACTAACTCTCCCACTACTCGGCAGCTAATGCCCGCATCTTGGCACGCATCTCGTGGTGTGCCACTCCTTTATATTCTCAATTATTTTGACTTAGCCTATGGTTTTATTATCATTAAATGTTACATTTGCCTCGTTTAGAGCACCGTTATGGGCACCCCTACCAATTAATGAAGGCACGCCACTATTGAAGGCAACAAGTTATTTACCAAAGGCACCAAAAACATTTGAATGAAATCCCGAAATTGCCCCCAAGTGCACCCCACCACCAAATCTCGATTTCGATAAACGAACAAGGAGGCGTTCTTTCATCGATCACTATTAACTAGTTTGAGCATCTCCTCTATCTTGTCGCTCATTCAAGTAGTGGTGTTATTCCATATCCAAAGATCTCGAGTTGTTTACATCGGGTACGTTGTAGGGCTCGGTCTTAGGGTTCCAATCTCATATGAGGCGTTTATTCGGCAGCTTATAGGTATGTTTGAACTCGATTTTGATAGATTATAGTTTAATTTTTGTTTGTTTTGTGTGATTCGTCTGCTAGGTTAAGCAAATTTGGGAACCCGTTTTTCTCAGCCACATAGGGCAGGGAAGATGCTAACAATCTCAGAGAACCATGGCCGAGATTGTTATTTAAAATTAGTTGCACTTAAAGTCTCGGTTACATAGTAATGAGAGACACATTTTTGTCTCGGTTAACCTTAACCGAGATTATGCTTGGCAAATTTGCGAACCCGTTTTTCTCGGCCACACAGGTTAGAGAAGATGCTAACAATCTCGGCTAACAATGGTTGAGATTTAAGTTTAAGGTTTGTTGCGCTTAAAGTCTCGATAACATAGTAACAGAGACACATTGTTGCCTCGGTTATCCATAACCGAGATTATGCATATGTATTATTGTTTTAGGTAGCGTAACGCTGCAATTGCTCTCGGTCACCACATACTGAGAGTAATTCAGAGTGTATAGTTACTTTCCTTTCGGTGATGTACAACCGAGAATGAACAAATTTTCTCGGTTGTCCATTACCGAGACTTGTTGTTTTATCCCGGGCACGCATCACCGAAATTCTAATTGTTTTCTCAAACATGTTTAACCGAGACTATATAAATGGAAGATTTTCTTGTGTATTTATTTTGAATTTTACTTCGGTTTATGCTCCAGGCGCTTACATGTTGCAGTCTTATCAGGTATAGCTCGTTCGAAAACCCTAGTGACTAGGGAAGAGGTTGGTATTGAGGTGTCGAGGGGTAACCGTGGGCGAGGCGACCGGAGACCCCCGACTGCATCTTATCGGAAAGAGAAAGAGAAGGTAGATGTGAAGGGAAAGGGAAAGATTGTTGGGAATCGTGCAAAGAATGTTCAATTGCACGACAAGGGTTCCAACATTGACACACGTCGATAAAAAGATTTTGTAGTTGCCCGAGGCAAAGATAAGGCTCATGCATCAGAGTCTAGTAGTAGTGACTCATCAGCACCAGCAGACACCACTAGTACCGATCGTAATATGGGTAGGAGTACTAGTGCTGGAGGTGGCCATAATGAAAGGGAGTCACAAGAGCAATTGGAAATGTGTGCTCCTTTCCCCGGTGGTCCTTCAGATGGATCATCGCTGAAGTGCTTTAAAGATCATGTTGCACTAGCGATTTGGTGCAGTGAGGTAAATAAAGTTTCATTGAATGGAGTACTTAAAAACTTATGATTTTCATATAGCTGATGAAATGTTTTTTTATTGTTGTAGGATCGCTCGATACTCATGTGTATCAATCACTGTGCTCAGATCTAAGAATGGGACTTACAATCGTGCCACCCTAACATCGAGGGCCTTCAGAGGATCATCCAGCGGTCTGGGTTGAATACGCTAATAGACTGCTCATGCCGCAAGGCTAACAAAGAGGTTATATCTGCCTTTTATGGAGCGTTAGCAGCCGGAGATGAACACATTTCACTTACCATTCAGTGAAATGTCGATCTCCTCGGAGGATGTGAGCATTCTCCTGAAGATTCCTGTGACGGGCAAAGTGGTCGCAGTTGAGAACTTTGCGAGGTACACCGAGGAATTTTGCTCGGATGCGATTAAGTTGGTGTCCAAACTATTTGGGGTTAGCATTGAAGATGCTGAGGATGAAGCGAACATCAGAAAGGGGCTCACAGTGCGAAAATGTTGGTTGAAGAGTCGATGGTGCCCCAAAGCTAGTTCGAGTAACACAACTTATCCCTCCGTAGAATGCACAGCCTGGACGTACTTGTTGTACCTACTTTCTTGCATCCTTTTTACGGATAAGAGTGGACCTCGGGTATCTATTGCGTTGTTGAAGCTTCTAGAAGATTTGGATGACGTGGGAAAATATGCATGGGGTGCAGCTGCATTAGCCTACTTGTACCGACACTTGGGGTCAACCACAAGAGTACAAGTATCTCAGATTGCAGGCTACCTCACATTACTTGAGGTATATTTTTAAATCAACTTACATAATTTTCTGAATAATTAGAATTACGTTTTGCATTTTCCCACTAACTAACGTTGTATGTATTTGCAGGGATGGATGTACGACCATTTCAAACTCGGGCTTGCCACACCCAAAACAAAGTACATGGACTACGTGCAACCTCGTGTCTGTATATGGATTCAAAAGCACAAGACCGTGATGAATATTGACAAGGTTGGGTCCATTAAGAGAACGTTGGACAGGTTGCGGCCAAGCGAGGTGAGTTACTTAGCTAATCTTGTTAGTAAATGTTAAAGTTAGTTTATGGTTACTAATTATGATTGTTTATGTTTGATTAGGTCGCTTAGGACCTTTATGTTAAATACAAGGATAATGGAGTTGTGCACGCGATGGCCTTCTATAGTGGCACATTGAAGTACATGGATGTGGTGGAGCGCTACCATCCAGAGACGATTCTGAGACAGTTTGGCCACGTGCAATCTATACTAGATCCTCCATACCGCCCATTGGAAGCACATCAAGGCCCATCTGCACTCAAATAATCTGTCAAGTATGGGTTCCAACAAGAAAATTGGGAACATTGGCATAACTATTTGTTAGCCCTCGAAGTTCGCAATGACAATGCACAGTTCGAGTTTTTGGCTACACTGGACTATCTACCTTGGTTCCTTAAAGTGTCTCACTAGTGATCGTCAACCCGAGCCATGAAGATGAAGACATGGTTGCCACAACCATCGTTGATAATGAGCTATTTGATGTATTGAATGTGTTTTAAGTATTATGTAGAAGTGTTTGTCATTTCTTGAAAACCCGTAATTGTTTACATTAACATATTTCTTTCTTTTTTTCATCAGCGTAATAGGTATGCATTGGACGAAGCGCTATGATGGATGGACTCCCCGCCGGAGTTGTGTACGTTCGAGTCTGCGAGGAAAATGGTGATTGACGTCGTCAATTTCCTTCCAGGGAGGAGTCTCGGTCCTACCTCCACCACTACCACTACCACCACCGCAACCGGCACCACCGCCACCGCCACCGACACATCGGCCCCTACCCAAGAAAGCCCTAGGCAGTCCCAGCATGATAGCACTTCTACACATTCCACCCCGACTAATGCTCCACCGCCAACGGACGATGCTCGCCTCCCAAAGAGAATACATGGCAAGGAATATAGTGGAAAGAATTTGAAGACGCCAAAGCAATTAGGAACTTATTGAATGTTGGATTATGGAACTTGTGCTGTTTTAGTTTTTGTTAGATTAATGAACTTGTTTAATGTTATTTGAATGTTGGACTTGTTTAAATGTTGACTGTGGGATTATGGAACTTGTGTTATTTTACATTAAATATTTGACTGTTGTCTATGGTTTGGTGCTATTGTTTGTATTGAGAATTGTTTTGTAATAATTCTGGTTTATAAACATATTCATTTTGTGATCAGAAAAGAGTCTCGGTTCTTCAGGGACGAGACCGATATGAAATTATCGATGATTTAGAATCGAAAATGTTGTTGCACTTACACACATATGTCACCGAGTTGTATGTGCAATGTAACAGCTTGTCGAGGTTTCAGTTGGACGTGTCCGAAACGTTCACATAACTCTTGGGTATGAATCTCTGAGAGCTTTACATGAGCCTCGTTGACTACTAACCGAGAGTTATGTAAACAATGTAATTTGGTAATGTCTCAGTTAGATGTGAACGAAAATATCGATCCCAGATCGGTTAGTTGTGGACGAAAATAATGTCATAATATCGGTTCCATCATACCGTGAGGTGACCTAATTGCATGAATTTTTATATTCTCGGTATGTAGTAATCGAGACCATGGTAAAGTTCTCGGCTATATCATGCCGTAACCTAGTAGTCTCAGTAAGGTATCGACCATAACCCACCGTAACTACACTAATAAACTCAATAACCATTTACCGGGAACATTGATTAAAGGATTCATCACAGTGTCTCGGTTATGCATGAACAAAACTAAATGTTTAGTTTCGCCTAAAAGGAACCGAGAGTTCTCTAGTTGGGTCGTGCACGGGTCGACGAGTCGTATCTGTAAACCAACAAATTACATAGTGAAACACTTCTCTAGGGAGTGTCATATCGAGAAGTTTGGCCAATTGCTAGTTATTGCATGCCAAAACATATGCGTGAGTCACGGACCTGCTTGGCCGATAGTTAATTTTTTCAAAGGTTTATGTCATTTTTTATTACATGAAGTTCACAATTACAAACCATAACATATCACTATTAGCTAACCGAGAAGCATACACATAAAAAAACTTATAAAACAATTAACTTTGATACATATTTTTTGCACACAAATAGTATATGCACATTGAAGTATACCCATCAAAACTTAAAACATTAAACACGACTATTGATAACTAAGGCGAAACTAAATCTATTACGGAAGGCATGCCTTCTTGAGAAGTTACAACTGGCACAATTTCTCGAATTACGAATCCATTACATCATCCTTTGGCGCACTACTTAGCATACCTTTCCCACGATGGATATAATGATGGCAGCGGTGCATTCACAATCAACTTCACCTGTCGAATACAAAGTAGAACAATAATCTATTATTATAGGACCAGAGATGAAAAAACACAATTCACAAATATTTTACAAACTTACCTTAACCCAATGGATATTCCTATCATTAATCATGACAATGATAATTCGACTATCTAATGATGACGGTGGGGCATTACGTAGAGGAAGAAATGTCGAGCAACTACCATGCGAGAGGTGTACAAGAATGACATTAAAGTTCGTTGATATTAACAGGCCCATGTCTGTAAGTGTCAACCATTCGTCAAAAGAGGCACCAACACGATTATCCGGACAATGCACAACAATCTTCACCTTCTCATAACTCGTTCCAATCACTTCCCGCCAAAGGTTTTCATACTCAATTATCTCATCAAACATCCTTCTACGTACTAACTTCCAACCATCGACATCAGGAAGTCCAAGCCCGGAGGCAACACACCGATATCCACAATTACCATCACTTATCACATCAATAGTGCTATCAATATATGGCAACCAATCGGGTTCTATGCAATGAGAATAACCAATCTTATATACATTTTGGGTCTGCCGACATGTACGACGTATTTTAGGTCCCACTTTAGTTTTCTTCTTTCTCGAACTAGAAGCCTCTTTTGTCGATAGTACGTACTCAAACCCGCTAGGCAATCTTGTCATCAAAGTATCGTCTTCATTGTGTTTCCTCTTTGATCCTATCTTCTTTCCTCTATTCAACAAACTTCCAATTGAAGACCTTCCCTTTGTCTTTATTTTTGTAAGTGGGACAACTCCCGGTGTAGATGAAGGACGACTAATCTCTCTAAGCTGCATAATAATCCTAATGCAATCGTCCTCGTCAGTGCAAGCATGAAACTTTTGCAACACTCTTTCAATCTCATCGTTCACATTGTAGCTAGACCGATCCACAAGATTTTTTGGTATCATACTCAACTTTCGCTAGTATACATGAATGTCCTCGAGCGGGATGGGTGAACCAACAAATTTATGAAAGTTTAGCTAATTAGAGATGAATGTATCTCGCAACCACAACGAGTAGAGTCATGTCCAACATCCACTCCACGTTCCAATTCATCTCTAATTAACTTTAGCGCCATTTGAGAGACATAACCACGCAATCGGCGATAAAACCCATCGAAATATTCATGTTGCACCACATTCAAACTGAGCTCAAATGATGTCTTGATGTTGTTATGTCGGATCCTAAGAAGACCATCAACCACACTGTACAAAGTCTCAAAATTTGTCTGACTGTTGCCAAGATGTAGCTTCAAAGTGGAATGCGCAGACTCAACCCTCTGTGTCGTTGTTTCCCTAAAGTGCATAATTCGATCAGTCTATGCCAGAACAAATTTCTCCTTGTAGATCTTCACCCATGTGTTATCCAAGTATTTAGTAAGCCTTCACATGATCAAACTCACAACGCATGTTACTCATCCTGAGTTCAAATAAGGGCTCCGACTTAGCATACAACACGCTTTTCCACCTATCCATGAAACGAGCGAAGCCTTCGTTGTCCCCAAACATCTTCTTAGTCTTGGCCAATACTACTTTGTTGATGTGCCAAGAGCAAAGAAGGTGAGACTATGATGGAAATACTTCTTCGATGACACTAATAAGGCCTAACTCCCGATCCGTAACAAACACGTCAGGTTTAGGCCACCCATCCAATATGAATCTCAAGTTCTTAAGTGTCCAAAAATAATTTGCTTGAGTCTCCGATGATATGAAAGCAAGCCCAACTGAGAACGTCAAATGTGTCGAAGTGATGCCAACAATCTCCAATAACGACATTCGATACCTATTTGTTTTGTAAGTGCAATCCATCAAAAGAACTGACGGGAAACATCGTAGCAACTTAATTGAATCAGGATGTGACCAAAATAAATCAGTGACGATATTCGTATCGGGATGCATCCTATGCCACGACATCCACCTATTCTTCTCCAATATGTGCAATAGTTGTTGCATTTGAGTCCTCTCACCCGCATCCTCATTTCGGAATTTTTGTCGTGCATTATATATTGTCCGCATTGTCAATATGTTTTTAACATCTCTTTGCTTCAATGTGTTGAAGAAGTCTCTTGGCTTTACATTACCCTTAGTCATCTACACCACAACCACCTGCTCACCCTTATCCAATCTTCCTGCAAATGAGCGGTAGTTGAGGTTTTTGCCGGGGTCGTGATTGCACCTCCCAGACATGACAGTGGCTACCACAAAGAATCAACATTTTCCTTGATGTTAATAAGAAAAGGGCATCCACATTTCTTTGTACCAATTTGAGTCCTCTCCGTTTTCTCTTCTTCTTTAGTTCTTGGTGTTAAAGCAAGTTTTGCCGCTTTGGCTTTTCCTACTCTTTGTAACATTCCCCTAAATGTACCTGACCTCTCACATGCAAGTTTTACCATTCCTCTGCGCTTAATCCCTCCGGCATCAGAGTGCTTCATTACTAACACAAACTTGTTCTTACGACCAATCATTTGAAGCCATGAAATAGTCGATTCCCTAGATGGGAATGGCCTATAAGGAGTAAACGCATCCTTGTAGTCTGGAAATAAAGTTGAAACCGACATTACCTGCAATACATACATTGTAACATTACGACTCAACAACAATGCACAGCAAATTCACCAAAAAACCCCAAAATCCACATTCTCGGTAGTACAGGTCCGCGACTCGAAACCAACTTTCGTTCACTGGGAAACGAGAGTTATGGAATAGTCTCAGCCTTTTTATACCGAGACTCTTCAATTTGTTTCGGTCACACCATGACCGTGACTTACGGATAAGTATCGGTGTCTTTGTACCAACACTCATCTATAAGTCTCGGTCCTGCGAGGCTGAAACAATCACGCACGTGCAACTTCGACTGAAAACATGAAAAACAAAAAAAACACAATAAATATCAACAAATACCTCTTCTTGTACGTCCTCTTGCACCATTGCAGTACATTCGTCCATTTTAAGCTGGAAACAAGTTCGGAATGGTCGAATTTACAAAACCCTACAATGACAAACGAAATCATCAATTTCATTATTTTGAACAAAAAAAAATAGTTCATTCGAATCTTCAGATGGTTGTAAAACAGTGTTACCTCGTTATCGGATGATGTGAAAACGCAAGAACTGATACATGCCCGGCAAACAAATACGTGGGTTTAGATAGAGATGAGAGACCAATGTAGTGGGGTGCCCCAAAATATGTTTGAAAATGAGTTGTGAGATTGGAGAGAGTTTATATGAAGGGGCAATAGTGTCATTTACATCAAAGTGTAATTTAGAGGGGAAAATGACAAAACAATGGGTGCCTTCATTAATTGGTGGGGTGCCCATAGCGGTGCTCCTTGTTTATTGTCATATTTGTCTATTTAATATTTGTCTAGACTTAGTGTACCCATACTTCACCTAATCGATACCCGCATTGATACGCTTTTCGAGGCAAATACTCGTCTAACGTCTTCACACGATATGTCAATATAAACTCACACATGCGATGCAATAATGAATTAAATAATAATTAACATAAAAAATAAGCACCCAAGAGATAAAAATAACAATTCAAGCCCAATCGGGTGTGTCCTGGCCAATTCGAGGCGTCCACATGGGCCTGAGTTGCCGTCGAGAAATAATCTAAATAATGTTATCAATAAATATTGGGTCGTTACACTTTTGGTTGCTTTACTTGTTCTTACATCTTTTTTCAGCGTCAAATACCCTTATGCTTGTAACATCAATAAAAAGGTGTGAAACGATGTACCAAAAAAAAGGTGTGAACTCACACAGATGAACACTTCATAACAATATTTAAGGAAATAATTCGTGAGATCTTCATGGACTACCTGAACCTTTTTCGTTCTCCTTTTATCGAACCAAGTACCCGTAGGTTGGCCATGTGTCACCGAGCTAGAAGCGAAACAACAATAAACACGGAACGATCTTCAAATTGAACCATACATAACACCATACCAGCAATATAACAACATTGATCCATCACTTTCATAAGTAAACTTTGTTTTTTTTTCCTTTTTTTTAATAGTTCGTGGACTTATGTAGGATGCTTGCATATTTTTGTTTGGTAGATAGGATGTTTGTACTTTTTTTTCACAAGTAGACTTTTGTATATGTATTGCTTGCAGACAGAAGTGAGTGTGTCGACATAACCTTCGAGGCCTAGGATGAGTTCACCATCGTCTCGAAACCAAACTAGTTCATCTTCAAGGTCTATGATGAAGTTGACATTATCTCAACCCCAAGTCACTTCACCTTCAAGGCCAAAAACGAGATTGGTGTCATATCAGCCCCTTCCTCCTAATGGGAAAAATGTTCAACTATAAAGACAAACTACAAGTTGAGTAAAGAAATAATGGTACTTGCATGTTTATAGTGGCATTTAGGACGATGCTTTGATGATTTGGAAGTGCAGTTAAGGGCATTCATGTTCAAAAGACTGCGGTACTTATGTTTATATATGTTCAAAAAGACTTCCATTTTTTTTAAATGCTATAACCTTGACCTGATTCTATCTAGCTTTTTGAGTGTTTTTTTTTCATTTGTTGTTTTATGTGGGCTGTAATGAACTCATGTTAGATGTCTCTTTTAGCTTTTTAAGCCTTTTTTGTGTGTAGATGCTTTTGCTTTGATGTTTTGAAATTATATGATATTGATGCAACTTTTAATTGATCCTTTTATTTATTAATATCTTTTTCATTAGGGGTGCATACAGATTACGCTAATCTGTGAATCCGATTCAATCCAGACCAATTATCACTAATTGGATCGGCTTTTTGATCCATTGGATTTGATTGGACTGAGAAATCACTAATCCAATTGGATTTGTGACATCCCTGATTCCAATAAACTAGTATTAAGATTTAATTACAAAATTAATGGGTCTTAATCATGACACGTACTGTGGATTAGGACTTGGATCAATGAAAAAGGAGAATCATAAGGTTAATATTATTTTTTGTTGATGAATGCCTAGTGTGTGTATTATAAGGTAATTTGTTGCAACGTCGGAGTGTATCGAGTTGTGTCCTCAATTTGTCATAATAGGATTTGTAAATGTGTCTGTTTGAAGGGCATGAATGAAAATAAATAATTAGTTGCTCGATAACTCATAAATCAAGTGTCAAGGATCATGAGGATTTTGCCTCGATTTGCATGCAAGTTAAAATCAATGATAGTGTGAAATGAGAACAAAATAGGTGCAAGAACTTATCTTGAGTTTCGTCTCGATCGGTGATGGTTAAGGTTGAGATTCGGTCTAAATTGGTGCACGTTTGGTTAAGTATGGCAAAGACATTGGTCCATAAGAGTTTGGTATGTCTTGGACAAAGTTAAGATTTTTGGGGTTTTTGCGTGACCAAAACTAGTGTTATGGAAGCTGAGGGTTTATATATAAATATGCATAAAAAATAAAAAAAATGGAATGATTCATTTGAAACTAATTCGCGATTTTCATCGAGTTTCCCCCCGCAAAGCTGTAAAGCATCACGAGACGGTCAATTCGAACCAAGTTTTCACGGTGGAAACAAGGTACTCGACCCATAATTTGGTAAATTCTCAATTCAGAGCATTTTCCTCAAATCAATTTGAATTCTTGCAATTTTTCGATTTCTTTCGTGAAGTTTTGATGGAAATTAGTAGAAATTATTGTTAATTGATATATTGGATTGATTTGCTCCAATTTGAGATAAATTTCACCGATGTAATTTAGAGTTTAGGTGAATTGAATTGATGCAGTTCATTTAATAACTATTTTGAAAACATCTTTGTTGTTGAAATTTGATTTACATTGAGATTCTAGATAAATTGATTATCGATTTTAATCTAATTTGATTCTGCAGGGTGTGAAAATATTTTTAATTTGGTGTCGATTGGTTTCCTAGTGTTTGGAATCGAGTTTTGATGATTTAACTGTAAAAGCATTGATTTTTAGAGATTTCATTAGTTCAAAATAAATAAAGTTTGCCTAATCAACATGCCATATTGAAAAATTCATAACTTCTTCGTTTGCGATCCAATTTGAGTATTCTTAGAGTTTATGGAAAGTATGAAGTGTACTCAACAAGTTCCTTTTTGGTTAATATAAAACATATTAAGGTTTTCAAGGTTAGAAAGTTACCCCCAAATTTGCTAGTTGAAACCTAATTGAAGTTGTTATAAATTATTATTTTTGAAAACAGTAATCGAGCATACTTTAGCCATTGTTTTCATAGGGTTTCATTATTTGGTCACTTGAAGCTTGACCTTTATTATAATTGAGTATGTAGAGAAGCTATTTGAGCAAATTTCAAGGTGATTCGACGCTTCGAAAACCCTGAATATTTAGTTCGAAGTTGGTTGGTTGTAAGTAAATCCTACAATGATCACTTTACAATTATTTATCATATTATAATGCATTTAACTCCTTGTTTATGCATCATATTTGTTGATCATGCACTCATGTATCAAAGGCAATGTGGGTCAAGTATCCGAGTGTTAAGACTCCAATAGTTGGCTCTTCGCCGAGTATGTTTCCTATAGGTCCTGAAAAGAGTTGCCAAAAACTGAAACAACTCTTATAGGTTGAGTTAACGTGGCTTGAAAAGTATTCTCATATAGTGCATTAGAAGTTACTTCTAGTATTGTTTTCATTTGACTCAGGTATTGATCACACCTTAGTGACGCGTAAACAGGAAAGCTATGACCACATGTTGATATTTACATAGTGATTCTCATTTAAATGCATTTATATTTCTTATTATCCTGCATTTAGCTATACATGTAATTTGGACAATGTAGGTTTTACTTATCAGAAACTGTTTTACCAACTGTTGGCGATTTAAGGGTGTAAAGTTCCTAAAAGAATAAGAGGAGCTCATTAGAATATTGAATTGTTGTTTAAGTTTCTATTTCTTATTGAATGAATTACTTTTGCATACTATATGTTTTCTTAGTTATGGGACTAGGTGATAGGTCATGTAGTAGTGGTAATGACATTACGACCCAAGTATGTCCTGATACTATTTGCATGGTTCTTGAGAATTAAACAATGGTTAAATTTTGAAACTATAAATATGGATTATGGAACCAACATCAATGTAAATAAACTTTAAGGTTGGAACTTGTGGACTTGATGCAGAATTTAGTCTTTTAATTTATTTTGATATTATATTGTGAACTGATGTGGAGATGTGAGCCTTTTTAGGCCTTCTCCCAAAACCTTTGTTTATCAGGTTTTCATTAATGTGCAACCCACTTTTAGGGGAGACTCTGCTAATTTTTTTTATAAAATATGGAAATCTTTATAGAATAATTTCTTAAAATGCTTCACATTTGGAGATTAAGACCTGGAATATGACTTGAAAAATGATATGTATAAAGAGAAATTTAGATAATTGAAACCGTTGATGGATTCATTTAGGATAATAAAACCTTGAATTTAATTTTAGGATAAACACATATATTGAGGATTACATAAATCTTATGTTTTGAATTACATAAGTAAAGAAGTTTAGAGGCTTACTAAATTATCAAAGGTTTTTGAATAATCTAGGCCGGACATATGCCCTAATGACGAAGGGTCTAACAAATTTGGTATTAGAGCCTAAGTTTAGCTCAATTTGAGGATTACTTTGATTGAGAACCAAATTGTGATTGAACGTGATTAGTTAGGAAATGATTATGAGCCTCGCTTAATCCAATTATTGTGTCATGTTTGGTATGTATTTTTGTTTTATTGCCATTTAAGCAATAAGAAGTTTATTCTTCTTATCGATTCGATATTTAACTCATGGGATAAAATGAGCGAAGTTAAGAATAGATAATAAAAGAGAGAATAGACTAATGAAACGATAACTGAAAGCGAGTAGTAAGTGAAATAGACTTTAAAAGTCTTGATTCACAATGAAATATTGTAAGTAGTTCGGTACACATATAACTTTCAAATCTCAAAATCTTTAATGCAATAATTATAGCTATTCCGGGATTAATGAATCCTAATTATGGTTTAGGTCGCAAGTCGAGAACTGAGGACCAGTGAAATGAGATATATGGGTAATTTTATTTTTGCGTGATGTGTGCCTAGTGTTGTTTATTATTATATCATATTATTTTGCAAAATTCGAGTTAAATGAGTCAATTCAATAATTCTCTCGTTTCGAATTTTGCAAAAAATATTATAATTAAGTTTAAAAATTTAAATTTTGAACTTTAAATGGATTTAACGAGCCGACGTGAGGATTTTTGTCTTTGTTTGCATGCAAGTCAGGATTGGAAGTAGTGTGAAATGAGAACGAATTTGGTGCAAGACATTATTTTCGAGTTTTGTGTCGGTTGACGAAGGTTGAGGTAGAGATTGGATCCAAATTGGTGCAAGTTTGATTAAGCATTGTAAGAGGATTGGTTCGAAAGATTTTAGTATGTTATGGATAAAGTTGGGATTTTGGACATGTTGGGGTGACCAAAACTAGTGTTATGAAAGTTCTATGGAATTGAACTATTTTGTTGAGAAGTCAGCTCGATTCGGTGAAAATTTGGATTGAAAACGAGCACTGGAAGTTAAAACACGTTAAAATAGCAATTTCAAGAACTAATAAATAAGAAAGATTAAGCTGCTGACAAGCATCTGAGGGTTTATATATAAATATATAAGAAAAATCAAAAATCAAATCAAACGATTCATTTGCATTCTTAATTAAAATAATGTTGGAAACGTTTAGTACCGTAACCCTATCAACTCTGAATTTCACTCGCGAAGCTCCTAAAGTCCAATTTTTGCTTGGTTTTTTCTACAACAATGTAGATCATCGCAAAACAGTCAATTCGAGCTAAATCTCAATGGTAGAAATGAGGTATACAGCCCACAATTTGGTAAAGTCTCAATGCAAGACATTTTTTCGCAATTCAATTTGAATTCATGTGATTTTTAAATTTCTTTCGCTGGGTTTTCATAGAAATTGATAGAGATTGTTGTTAATTAATACATTGGATTGATTTTAGTCAATTTGGAATAAATTCCACCGATGATAGTTAGGGTTTTGATGAATTAAACTAATGTGATTCAGTTGATAACTATTTTGGAGATGTTTTATAGTTGATATTAATTTACATTAAGTTTCTGGATGAATGTATTATTGATTTTGATCTAATTTGACTCCACGGGCTGTAAAAATATTTTGGTGTTAGTATCAAGTGGTTTCGTGGTGTTTGTTGTTGAGTTTTGAGGATTTAATTGCGAAAATATTGATTTTGAGAAGTTTCTCAATTCAAAATAAATAAAGTTTGCCTAGTTAACATACCATATTGGAAAATTTATAACTTCTTCGTCGGTGATCCGATTTGAGTGTTTTTAAAATCTATGGAAAGAAAGGCATGAGTACTACAAGTTTCTTTTAGGTCATCATGACAAATATTATTTTTTTCAAGGTTAAGAAGTTACTCCAAGTTAGCTAGTTGAAAACTAGTTAAAGTAATAAATTATTATTTTTAGAAACAGTTATTGAACATATTTTGGCCACTATTTTCATGGGGTTTCACTAGTTGGTTTTACTTGAAGTTTGACCCTTAATATAATTGAGTATGTAGGAAAGTTATTGAAACCACTTTAATGGTGACTCGACTCTTTAGGAACCCCAAAAATTAAGCTTGAAGTTGGCTGTTTGTAAGATTAAGTAAATCCCACAGTAACCTTTACATTTGATTCATGATATTGCATTACTTGTTGTACTTCATACATGGGTGGGGAGGATAAAGTCGATTTGAGTCTCCTTATAGTGGTTACCAGACTATACGTACAGGGTAACACTATATTATGCTTAAGGGGCTAGAGTCACTGATATTTTACATTACGTGGTTATCATGAGATTACTTTGGTTATCCTCTCTAGGCATGAGTCCTTATTACCGTTTACTTGCCACTTTCAGATGATATCAACTGATTGTGGTCGGATAACATAAACATGATGGATTCACGGTTGTATTTAAACTCCTTAGATTATATTTTTTGTTTAATCTCTTGGATTATTATGCATTTGATTATTACAGGTGTATTGGATAGTGTGGAATTTACTTATCTAACATTATCAAATTTTTATAATTGGGTAATGATAGGTTTTAGTGGCGACAAGGGAAAGAGAAAGCTTTCCGACTGCTTGGCTCCCAGTATGCCTATGATGTAGCACCAGGTGGACTATTAGCTAGTGTGTATCATCTTACGAGGATATAGTATGGCGTGGATCAACTAGAAGAGGTATGCATAAAGGGCCTGAGCTTAGAGCACGTGGCTAGGAAAAACGGTGTCGGGTTCAAATCCCTCCTCGTGTGACTTGCTTAGTTCCATTTACTCTACGTATGTATTGTTTTTGTTATAATATATTGTACAAATGAGTTATTGGATTCGTGTGTGGTTACGATCTCCTTAGGATTACTTGAAACAGTTTTGGGACAAATTGAGATAATTTTGGAGATAAGGTAATATTAGTTTAAGGATTTTGATATTTTAAATCAAGTAAGAATTAATAAATATATGCAATTGACATGATATATATTATTATGGGGTGGATTGTGAGCCCTTCGGCATTTTCACCAAGCTGAGCAGGTTTTGGTTAAAGATTTTTTAAGGCCGGGTTTACGATGTAAGCTTAGAAATAGAGGAGGTGGTGTCGAAAATCTTTTACGGAATATTGAGATAATTTAATTAATCTAAACGAACTTTGAGATTTGCGATTTAATTTTAGAATCCTTTATGGTTAATAAAGTATTATATTTGATTATCTTGAAATATTTATATTGTCTATTTATTAGTGTATTCTCTCTTTTATTATCTTGAAATATTTAACGCATGGCAACCACTCATAATCTTTATAATCGATCAGTTAAAGACAATGTTTGATTGTGTCAAATTATCATTCTCCGAACATTGAAGTCCATGGTAATCTCAAGTCGAATGACTAAATGATATACATATCATGAGTGACACCTATGACTTAATCCATATAGTGTTCTCACAGCAGGTCAGTCATGTACCTTGTTCCCTAACAAGTACTCATGATCTCGATTCGTATCCCTATACATATGATCATCACATGACCATCAATCAAGATTCATACTAGTTTTAATTCATTATAGTTCTCATTATAATGACCGATTAAAGACATTTAGGATATTTCAACAAATACCCATGGATCTTACTATAAGGTAAACATACAATCACTTATAATAAAATAACAAATGAAAACCTCAATTTTATTAACTAAAATTATAACATAAAAAATGTTTATAGATTGACCTATGGCACATACCCCAATAGTCTGACAATAACTAAGGAAAGTTGTATGTTACAAAACAAATGAGTAATTGGTTGAACAAGAAATCTAAATGATTTAAGGACGTAGGTACTGATTATAGATTTCTTTGAAACTGGAAGTATTTATCTATTACAATTTGGAAACACTCAAAAAATGTCAGCACATACTTAAATTAAGTCTCAAATGATTGAGAATCATTTAGTAAATGTAAAATTAAATCGAGGTTTTTATGAAGCATAATATATTAATATTTTGATTTTAGATTGAGGTTAGTATTGGTCGAACTAGTAACTCAGGAAGCCCTATTCTATAAAGTATTGGTTTAATTTACAATCAATTATGAGTTGTTTCTTAAATAGTCTCAATGAAAAGTAAAATGGAGACAAAGTTTTCAAAAATAGAAATTGATTAGAAAAATTGAATTTTGAATGGATAATCACAACGGGGCTGTGATATGATCAAGTAAATTTGATTAAGTCAATTTCTATGAAGGTAAAATACTTTGAGAAAAATGGAATTCATAGAAGGAAAAGGGATCGAAAAGATGCGTGGACAACTTGACTATGGTATAGGTCAGATATTTATATGGGCGGTAAGAAGCAGATTGCCCTTGATTTTGGGAAAGCAGGTGGCCATGTGTGAATTCTTTCAAGGTAAAAACCGATCTGATTCATTTAGTAAATCCAGTCAAAGTGTTTTTTTGTTTACCAGCGTAGGTGGTTTAAGTTCCTATAACTGAGTCTATTTGGCCCTGTTTTCTTTTCACTAATTAGTGAAGCATTTTCATTTGCCCTTGTTGTTAATGAGTAAATGATGGATGTCTGCCTTCGAAGGCATAAAAGGTGTACAGTTGTTCCATCTCACAGATATAAGTTAGTTTATCTTTAACTTCTATTTAGGAGTTGCTAAACTCACTTTGTTCAGGAAAGGCTTTATAGGAATTCAACATTTTTCCTTGATTATTGGTACACCTTATGAGTCAACTACATGCTTTCTTCCTATTGATAGAAGAAGAAGTACACTTTGTGAGATAGCGATATCATTATCCTTAGGCTCTCTTTCCTTGTCAGCTGATAGAAGAAAAGGGGAAGGACTACAACTACCCAGCTGTAACAACTGGGAACTGCTCTTACTGACCACCGGCGAGGTGAACTTCAACATTCCCCTCTCTATGTATTTCTAAATATCAATAATTCGAGATACTCTTTAACACATGAAAATTAGGTTTGACAATAGGGTTGGGAGTCATTATTTCCACTTATGTTGTATCAAGAAGCCTCACAAGTTTATCTCTTTTCCAAAATAACACAAAATGAAATGTGAAATAGAACCATGGAATAAAGCAGTCCAGTGACTTCTAAGAAGAATTATAAATTGATTGTCTCTTACTCAAATTGCTTAATTTTAAGTGATGTTGATTATGATGTTTCTATGAGTTTACCAAAGTACCGATAGAACGAATGAGAATAATTGAGTTAGAAACCATTTTTATTAACGCTGGGTTAGGTGTCATTCAACTACAAAGATCAAGGAAATCTCTAACTTAAAAATAAAAGGTTTTGTGATAGGATAAGTGTATTAGAAGTTAAGATATCGGGAAAATGGTATGATAATAGCTAAGATTAGCTATTAAGTGAAAACACAAGTGTTTGTGTTGTAAGATTCTGAGTATCCAATAATTACTTCTATATATAATAAAGTTATGATCTCGATAATTACAACTTAAAAATATAAGAAATGAATATATAGATGTACTGATTAAGTATCAATAACTTATTTGTAAAGGAAATTAGTATGAACTTCTATATTACAAGAATTTCCATTGAAATGACTTAAAGGATTGAAATAGAATCCTACAAGAGTTTGCTTGTCCATTAAGTTGATCAAGAGTTTGGAAATTCTAATTAGTTCGGAGATTCTAATTATTCTATTTCTTCAGTTGAACAATTACGAAAATATGAAGTCAGCAAAAGTAAAGTGATAAAAAGTAAGATACTTTGATATCTTACATAGTCTCTTGAAAAGTACTGAAACTTTTTCTAAGAGAAAGAAAAGTTGGAAAAATCTGAACCTAACTTAAAAGAATTAAGGCACTAAGAAAGAATTAGTTTGTTTAAGTTATGAATCTATTTCGAATAAAAAGTAGCTAAAGAAGACTTCAATTAATTGAATGATCCTAGGAAGCCATATCATCATTAGTTATATTTTTGAAAAGAGAAGGGATATAAATTGCCTTTATAAGTTAAGATTATGAAGCTATAAGTGGTCTAAGTGTTGACCAAAGTTGTGATAATTTGTTAAAGGGACCAAGAATGAGATAAATATGAGAATACCTAAGATTAACAAAACAAAATGGAATAGACTCTATGTATAAAAAAATGAGATGTAGAGATGACTTGTGACTGCTGGAAGTGACACGAACGGACTCCTTTAGTGAAGGTAAGGCACTAGAGCAGTTGTGCATGAACAAAAGTCTAAGTAACTCTGTATCATAATCACAATTCATTCATAACATAAAATATTTCTTAACGACACTTGTCTTTAAATAATCGAAAGAATTGGTGATCATCAGTTTAAAAACAATCTATAATGTTTCATTGAATTCAATTAGAAGCTTAGGTATATGCAAATGAATGATCAAGAAATTCTCATATAAGTATGAAAATGGAATTTAATATATCTTCACAAGAATCTTATAAGGAATCAAATTCCAAAAGTTGAAATTTTTATACAACGACCCTAATTAACGAAACTAGGATTAGTGTTAATCTTGGGGATTAAAGGTCATAATTCAGGCATTATGTGGTAAACTCGGTTGGATCGGACACGAGAATCGAGGAAATCTGTTATTTATGGATAGTGGTTGTATATATGTGGTGTTTAAAATTATTATTATTATATTACACTCCATGTGCGTATGTTGCTATCGAGCGAGTTTGTGTGACGGGTGTTCGCCTTAAAATGCATGCCAACGCGGATATCAGATAGGTGAACTATGGGTACACTAGGAAACTCAACTAATTCACGTTAAGTTGACTAGTTAAATAATTAAAATGGGTAATGTAACCATAGGCTAAGTTGATTAAATTAAAACATTAACCAAATGTATCATAATGGGCCTAAAGTAGTTAAATTAAATTAAATAAATTAAGGGCTATAGTTTGGTTAATTAATTGGAAACCATATGATTTATGTAGAGATACGTGTTGGCACATCTAGAAGTCATGTAAGTAGTTAATTAGTGTCACTTGAGTTTAGTAAGTGGAGTGTGATTAGGCTAAGTGGCAAGAGATGTACCATTAGATAAAACTCGAGATATGTAACCACATGAAGATCAATGGCTAAAAATGAATCTCATTTTGATATATATTGATGTGTTGATAAAACACATGCAACCAAATCATTTACATTTCAAAAAAGCCAGAGAGTAGATGAGGATATTTGGAGATGGAGATCATTAATTAAAGGTTAATTTGAAGGATCAAAGCCAAGGTAATCATCTTCTCTATCTCATCTACATGAAAATGAGTTAGATTTTGAGTGTTTTAGTGTAATGTGATTTGAGGAAATTGATCAAATTTTTGAGGTTGTTCTAATTGTTGTTTTGGGTCAATTTGAAATGGAGATGGTATTAAATGGATCTAGTTAACTAATTGAGAGTTGGGATAGAATTCTCGAGTTGCGAATTCTAGCACAAAGGGTAATTAGCACGCTAATTAGACTTAGCACGCTAATGATTCTGGGCACTTAACTATTTTTCAAAATGAAGAACAGTAGTGTGCTAGACAAATCCCCTAGCGCGCTAACTCCACCTTGCATGCTTGGTAGACTCATTAGCGCGCCAACGACAGACAAAACTGAGTTTAAGGAACTGTTTTGGGGAATTTCGACTTCATACATACCTTAACACTTGTAAATAACTTAAATATATAAAATTGGACACCAGGGACTTAGGGGACTATAGCTCATGTTAAGGACCTTGTCGGGTCAGATAAGGGAGTCCGGGGAAGTCGAAATGCGGATTAAGGTGTGTAAACCCATTGGAATGCCTCACAAAGTTCATGGTTTGTTTTATTAGTATCGAATTACATGTGTGATTGTTGGTAGGCACACATAAGATTTTCACTCATATTTCAGTTTGTGTATATATTGGTTTTACTTAAATTGCTTACACGGGTTACTTGTGATAGTGCTCGTGTTGATGGTAGTAGAATATATCTACGACCTTCAGGAGGGATTAAGGTGGTCCTTATGTGTAACATCGTCGGGAAGGGACCATGTCGTTTACTAAAGTGGGGTATTAGTCACTGTAAGCCTGTAAGTATATACGTGGTTCCTATTCAATTTATCGATTACTGGCTGGTGTAGGTCAAGATTTTCTCATGATTATACGGATGTTTACTGATTAATGCTTTATTTCTGAATTGGTTTAGTTGGTATATAATGTTTATTCATTTCAAGCTACTACTTTTGCTTGTCGTGTGCTGCCTCCATTATTAGGAATATGACATACTGTTACCAGGTGTTATATTCACATGTCTCATAGATTACTAGTTTTATTTCATGAATATTGTATGGAATTCTCTTAGGATTTTACTCACTGGACTAGCTACTGTATTTGTTGGGTGATTGAGTGTAGATCCTTCGACGAGAAAGGGGAAGGGCAATGAGGTACTGGGCGACTACCTCTCAAATTGTGGAGCCAACTCGTGTGTGATATCAGTATGTATTTATTTTACTTTTGTTGGGTTTTAGGGACCATAGGACACTGATTACATGTATATGATACTTTTCTTACACTTATCTCGCCTTGATATATACATGGTATCTTTAATCGGGTTTTCCACTAATTAGAATTGTTAAATACTGCATAACTTACTTAATTCAAGACTTATGTTGTAAAATTGTAATATAACTTGATAAATTAATTAAATAGCTAACTAAATAATTAATGCCTATGTAGAGATTAATTACCATAACTAGGGTTAGTTAGAAAAGTGTAAGCAATCAGGTAGGTCACCAGGCGTCAAAGATAAGCGGGCCATGACGTGGCAAGGCTAGGTGACGTGGAATACGATGTGGCAAGTCTCAAGGAGGTCTGGGATTTGGGGCCACCACAGCTTTTTATCAGAGCAAGGTCGATTGTGCCTAGGGGGATGAAGCGTAACTCAACCTGATACCAACGCCACAGTTTGGCATTAGAGCAAGGTCGAGTCTATGAGAGGAAGTATAGTTGTTCTTTAAGCTAATACTAACAGTATAGTTGGTAAGCAAGTTTGAGATGGGTAGGACAGAGAATAAAACTCGAACAAACATTAGATGTGGAAACCTGATGATCCTAACTTATAACCTTAGTTGGGAAGCTGGTTTGATACGGATAGTGATAGGTTTATATACATGTTATATTTTGTTATATATATGATATGCATATATATATATCGAGGCCGATCCGGAGCACGCTTCTCGATGCATATCATGAACGGACAGTCTATGACGTGCGCCGAACGCATTAATAAAATAATGGTTCTAAACAAACTATTTTGTAGAATAGTGGCAAATGGTTGATTCCACAGATATTGGTGGTCTTTCTAAGATTAAAAACAACGAAAACGAAAGATTGGGGGTTTTAAAATAAATTAATTAACTACACTAACTAAATAAAATAATAAAAATAACTTTGAAAACAATTAATGAACACCTAAGTAATGCCTA
This sequence comes from Stephania yunnanensis, assembly GCA_039657365.1. Lineage (NCBI taxonomy): Eukaryota > Viridiplantae > Streptophyta > Magnoliopsida > Ranunculales > Menispermaceae > Stephania > Stephania yunnanensis. Next base: position 42,016,273 of record CM077586.1, on the reverse strand, counting down.
GGTCTACAGTTCCACAAATTAGGATCAAGATTCAATGGCAATCATGGTCTTCGATTTTTTCCAAAAAGTTATTAATTTTAATTCTCCTAGATTAGCTATAGAAAATCGACATCCGCCGAAAATTCCTCGTTCCCCTAATCTCGATAGCCAGGACGCCACTAACTACTTCTCTAATCATTGCATAACCCTAGACATCCGTCAATCAGGTTTAACACACTAACCGTAATAATATGGATATGTGGGAACACTGATCCTAAATAACCGAATCGCATATGCTTCCGATTTAACCTAGATTCAATTGTTGCACACTCAAGAACTGAAATGGTTTGACAGCAAATGAGTGAGTGTTTATCATTTTATTGGTCCAAAAACATAATTACACGGATACTAATGGTCCAAAAGCATAATTACACGAATATTAATGTTCCAAATAACTATAGGTTGTCCACCTAAAAACGTGCATCGGTTGTATACATACCCTAGATCTAAACCATATTCATTAAAATCAACAACAATGAAATAAGAGAATTTAAACTAAATTAAATAATAAAATAAAAGATCTTACATAATATGTCATGAATCCATAATCTCGACTTGTTTCCCCGCCGGCCTAGGTAAGGAGTTGATTAGCCGAACATGGCCGTCAAGGAAAGTATGATAAAAAATATATTAATTAGTGTTCCTAATTAAACCTAAGGTTCTAAATATATAAAACTACTCAAAATTGGTCTCAAGAGGTGAGAGAAACTAGTTTTGGGGGTTGGGGAGGTGAATCATGCACCGAGGAGCATCGTATGGCTGTTTTTGGGCTTAAAATCACTTTTGTCCACGTGCCAACAGCTGATTGGTTCATCTGCTGCCATGCGCTGACATGGCATTCTCTCATTGGTCCAGGCCGCTATTGATGAGGCTGTTAGGCGTGGAGGGGCTGACACGTGTTGAGCATTGGATATGGAGTGAAAGTCACACAGAATCAGTGAAGATGTTGAAGATGGTGCTGCTGCGCATCCCAAGGAAGTCGAAGAGCTGCTGAACGAGGAGAAGAAATGGTTGGGACGTGTTGTGTTTGTGGAAGGTGACGTGGCATCGTCTCATTGGCGGAAACATGAAGTATGACGTTATGGACAAATCGGCGTGCGACATGTGGCGATGACGGCGTATGGAGAGCAAACGCATGGCACTGATTTGGTGTGATGGTCCAATGATGAGCTGCCACAAAGATGGGCAACTGAGAAGCAAATAACGCACAAGTTTGTACATCAATCTGGGGGACTATGGCAGCACGTATTTTGAGGCAATCTAACTGCAACTGTTTCAAAGTGACTTGACTGTGTCACTCCCTTGCATTATTTGGTATGTTATCTCATATTCTACCCACTACACAGCACATAACTTGAGGCAAATCTTCCCGCATCTTATCAATGCATGTAAATGCTCCATTTTGAGTTTTTTTCGGCCATGAATTCAACTGCACACTCCGTTTAACCTGAAAACGACCAATATATATAATTAAATAAATATTTTAAAGACTTCACATAATTAAATATACAAAAATAAAGTACTAAACACATATAAATACTGACTTATCAGTCTACAATGCCTCGGGAGATTGGATTGACTAGTGATGTAACTAGGTATTCCCTTGTTACGAAGAGTATAGACGATCAACTTTGAGCTAAATAGACTTAGATGGCCAAGGTACTACGTTTATTATGGGATCAGACCGCCGTGCGAACGGCACTTGCTGCAGCAGTTGCAGCACCCGAGACTCGGGAGTAGTTGTAGCGCGTACGGAGACAGCCGCTACCCCGGTTGTTTCCCAAACACTAGTGAAGAGAATGACTATGGAAACAAAGGCAAAGAGAGCTACAAATGTTGTTATTCCACTGGAGGCACCGATTCCTACACCTCCACTCGCGACTATAGATCAGACGACTGCTACTATGCCAGGATTCGTTTTGGCTTTAGTGGTGAAGATGTTGGGGGAGTTCATGAAGTTTCAGCTAGGCTTTTTCTATAGAGGCGGCGATCCTGAGGTTGCAGGGGAAATGGATTGTGTCCCATCAGCAGTTTCATAAGCTAATGAGGAACGATGAGAGCGTTTAGGTGCGACTGTCCAGAGTATGTTTGAGAGGCTATACATCAGTCAGTTGGACTACATAAATGGATACCTATCCAGAACTGACAACATGGGCTGAGATTAGAGAGTTATTCTACACGACCAGTATATACCCATGGAGGTGAGATTGAGACTGAGGGAAGAGATTTTGATCCTGAGACAAGGTAGCAAAAACACTGATATAGTATATGGAGCGATTTCAGTATCTACTTCAGTTCACTATGGATGTGGCTAAGACTGAGCGACTACAAATATATTATTTCACACGATGAGTTGATGACAGGATTGTTGAGACAGTAGTGGCATCAAGAGCTCGTACTCTGCAGGAGATATTCGATCGAGCTTTGGCATACGAGACATTCTTAATGCAGAGAGAGGGTAGGCATATTATTGAGTCAGAGGTACAGACTAGATAGAGTTTAGGATAGAAGAGACAGAAATATCAGGATGATAGAAAGGACATACAGTACATTCGAGACCAAAGAGATGATGATAAGGGAACCAGAGCTTTTGTTGTATCCACATTACCAACGCCGCCATTGAGACAGGTACAGGACCAGGTAGGCAGGGACCGGAGATTGCAGGGTTAGGGCCAGAGGTCCGAATACGGTTATTCAATTACATGTTGGTAGTGAGGGCAAGAAGAGCACAACAAGAGGAATTGTCCCAAAAGATCAGTGACTCCATCAGTGGTGACACTAGTACAGACTCGAGAGACGGTGTATGTGGTGAATGAGCCAGATCGGGAGATGTCCCAACAGCAGGTTCAGGGTATATGATTTGTGAATTTTTAATAATTACAGTTTAAGTTCATGCATGCATGGTGTTACTATGATGGTACCATGGTAGATCATAATGGTACGTTGGTAGCTCAGCCCATACTGGCTTTGTTAAAGTATATTTTGTGGACAATGAAACACAGAAAATAAGGCTAGTTCATATATACTACAAGTCTAGTATAGGATGGTTTAGTCCTTATATTGTACTCCCTCAATCTTCAAAAGTGTGAAAAAAAAAAAAAAAAACCTCAATCTCTAGTAAGAGTAGTACTTAGGCCTTGTTTGGTTAAAGGTGGAGTTAACTCTGGAGAGATAAGTTAGAGGGGAGTTGGAATTAATCTTATTTGGTTGCTCAACTTTCTTTCAAGTTATGTCTCAACTCACACCCACAAATGAGAGATATCTCCCACATCCCCTCCTAAGGGAGTTATCTTTCGAGAGTTGTTGACACAATTACCTTTCATTAATTACCTTTTATTACCCACGTCCGTCTCTTTTGTTTAAAAGGTATTTATGTCAATTCATATATTTTATTATTTAAAAATTTGCAACTTCCTTGCAAGTTAAACCAAATATGAAAAGATGATCTTTCATTGTCCACTCACACTCTAAGTTGGCAAAAACAAACCAAACGAGACCTTAGTCTCACTTATTTTTAGAACTCTGACATGGTATCCAAACATTAAAAGTATTATAGTTCATTTAAGCATTTTTACATTACAAATTTACTTGCAATCCTAGAGTTAAAAATTATTGGTAATATTAAAATGAAAACTTGGGAAATAAATATTGATTTAGAACTCAGCATTCATTAGTTACATGATCATTGTATGTTGAAAGAATATCATATGTTTCATACTTGAGCTTCTATTAAAATGAGAAAAATCTTGATATAAAGTTCAAAAAAAAATCAGTGTTTAGTAAAGCCAACACTAATCATTGACCAAAAAAAGCCAACACTAATCGACCTATAGTAAACAAGACCACCACTGGCACTGACCAAACCAAAAGGAAAAGACCTGAGAACAGAAACTCGGTCTCAAAAGTCTGGGACAGATTGAAGCAAGACTAAGATATCAAACCATCCATGCCGTCAGATGCAACTTAAATCATTTTTTCCATAAATCAATGTGCATCAAATAACATCGAAGGGGCTTTAGTGTGTAAGGTTCTTTTTTCCATTATCTCATGGTAGATAAAGCAAGCTAATCCGACCACCTAGCCTGGAGGCTTTGCTCCATCTTATCACTGAAACTATTTTAACTGATTAGGAGAGGAAAGTTAACAGAATGGGCATTTAGATGATTAAAATCCAAATATCTCGAGACAATTTCATGTACGAAGTGAAATAACAAGTTTTAAAAAGGAAAAAGAATGTCAAAAAATTCAATTCAAAACTCACTCAGGCTTTTGCGTGCACAAGTGATGGTATAAATGATATGAAACAAATAATGATTTTCAAGAATATGGGAAGAATGTTTTTCCTTCTAAATCTTCAGTCACAGGTACTTTGCTAACCAAGGTACCTCCATGTTGTCCTTGAGCGCAAATGCTACATCATCACTGCAATGTTAAAAAAAAATGGTCAGATTGTTTAAATCTTCTGAATCAAGAATATGTAATGTAGGTTAGCTTAGTCAACTAGTTCAAGGCTGCATTGGTGCATAATTCAAAAAAATCAAAGTTGTGTCATTTTCTTTCAGCCAAAAAGATTGTGAAACTATAAAAAACAACAAAATTTGAGTTCTTATGCTATTCTGGCTTGTAAAAGTTGAATAAGTAGGTTTTTTTATCTTTATTACAAAAAAAATACTGATCTGAAAATAGAAAACTGTTTCCAGATGGTTAGCCAAATGTAGACTAAGAAAAAAATGTATGAAACATGTGGTAATTGAAGTTTTAATCAGATAGAAGCTACGGATTCCAGTTAAACTAGCACTGATACTCCCCGAGAATATGTATTATATAAATGCATCAATAGAAGAGTAAGTGTGAATTGAAAATAAGTTTTGTACAAGTAAACCAACCTTGGAAAATTGAGCAGTAATTTTTGCAGCCTATGCTTTGCACCAGCTTCACATAGAATGATTCTGCTTTCACCAAGCTTACACCTGCAAAATGCATAAATGAATTTGAAAAAAATTGAATCTTTTTGCACAATACATGCTGCATAACTCCAATCAACCAAGATTATTAAAGTGTGATCAACCAAAATTGATAAGGTGTGAAGGTCGAGACAATTTTCTATGCTAATAGAGGCGATGGTTGAGCATTGCTTGAATATCGCTTGGCAATGAAAATTAAATCTAGTTTTATAATATATGAGCACTATAGCTTTACACAAAAAATTTAGGTACCTTGAACTTTTAACAACTTGTATAGACAAGTTTTCAAAAAAAAAAAAGTTAGAAAATTATTCTCCATTTTGTAGAGGGTGTAAAAATACAAATCAAGTTCAAATTATCACTTTTATATTTCTTTCAGATACTTAGTTTAAAGTTGTTGGAAACTTTTTCAAATCTTTCTAAAATGGTAGAGAAAACCAGTAGCTTATCTAGAATATGGCTTAAGCAATTTTTAACGCTAAGACGTCTAGGAAACACCTTAATAATACAACAATTAACAAATAATAGGAACACAGCATTTAGTTGAACATGGCTTACCCCACTTTAAGCAATGTATCCCATCCAGGAAATGCCTCTTTGTTGCTAGCACAAAGACGTGAAACCGTGACTGCCAACTAAAAAAAGGAACATAGATAAAAGTAAATGGAATTCCAAACATTTAATACAGCCTAAGTTAATGGAATTCCAAACGTTTTAATATAGTCTTCACCCTCTACATCATCTAGTCACATCAAGTTATCATAACAGTAGCTAATTTACACAAGTTCTTAAAGTACTTTCAAGATTGAGCTTTGCTTCAGTCATGATGTAACAATAATGAAATGGTCTTAACTTTATATATTCGGTAGGACAATTTCTTAACTAATATGAGAATCTTAGCCGAAATATCATTTTCCAGTTCGACAAGATTTCTTCTTATATACTTTCATACAAGTATCCCACTTAAAAAATTTTGGGTGCTAACAATTGAAAGATCTGTACATTCTTATCTTGGGCAGACAATTTATTTGAGGTCAATTGTATAGGAGGAGAATTTCTACTCTTAGAAAATGTTAAGTAGCATGCACTGCTCTATTTTAACACTTTTTCCCTTTTCCTTAGTTCCTTTGCGGATAACTATCCTAACACTATAATTCATCAGATTAAATAGTAAATAGAAATCTGTTATTTAGTACCCAAAAAAAAAGAAAGAAAGATGGCATTACCTTTTCAAAGGTGGTTTCAGCCATTCCACTTTTGTAGAGTTCATGCACCATACCAACAAGGAAGATCTTGCTGAGCTTAGAAGAACTTTTCATAACCTGCCAGAGAAAATTATGGGAAAAAAAGGAGCATGAATATATAACCCTTCTATCAGGAGATCGCAATTGCCATTTTGCAAAATGAGCCAAATAATATGCCCACTGGAGCATTGATTAAGTTGTAAAATCTAAGACTCGAGTATAAATGGTGCATCACAACTTTTATATGGAAGTATAACTGGCACTTATGACACTACATAGGTTTCATTCCTGTGATTTTTGCGCAGGCTTTCAATAGGCTTAGGATTGCATCAAAAAATCAACTTAACGAGTTCTGCAAAGAAGTTGTTCTGGCAAAAAACATTACCAACTTGAAAGAATATGATTCCGAACTATGTTTAAGGAAAACTGTTGGGCGTAGGTGCAGTGATCAAGACGAAGACCAGCAAAGACATGGGATTCATGGTGTGAACATATAAAACATTGGGAAAGTTTTGTCCAAAAATCTACATTTTTCCTTTTGTATCACCTACAAAATTATATTGTATGGCATGCCGCAACAAATGAGCAAGAATATAATAACCACTCACTTGGATATGTGGCGCCTGAAACATTTCCTGTATGGCTGCTTCCACCTCGGCCATGCCAATAAGAGGCTTTCCTAGAATATGAAGACAGCACACATCTCAGTAACACTTTCACCTCCTATGGCTGAATATCACTTAGGACGGTCAGACAAGCAATCACCTATATGGAAACTTTCTTTGAAACCATAGTAGGAATCACTTGTTAAAAGAAAATCAATAGTAATAAATTGTCAATCATCTTGATAAACCTAATCATCACTATTAACAAAAATGTTCACTAAAAAAAATGCATGCCACCTTATTGAGGATCCCGGAATTACAAACAAACTACAGATTAACTCCCATGCAAATTTTACAAATCTCAAACCATTTCAAGTAGCTTGACACAGCAGCAGAATATATGACTTGACAGTCAAGAAAAACTGCCCACAGCAACAAAAAGATTTGGTTATTCGCTAATCACAACAAATGTCAACGGAAAGAGTTATCATGTATCCCTGAACAACTTTTTTTTTTTTTTACATATGACAGTCTCTGCGGTGTTAATTAACATCTTTCCTGGTTGAAGAGGTGATTCATTAGAAACCGCAAATATTGAATGAAATAACAATCCCCAAGAAACAAATAACACCAAAGCAAATCAACTACCAAGTTCCATTGTTCAAGGATATAGTACTCAATTGACAACTATTAGCCAACTATGTTACACAGCGGGCACGTTATGGATATTATACAAAAGTTTTCAAGGCTCTCGCTTCTAAAATGTTTCAATTTCTACAACCATCTCTATCTAAGACGAGAAGCGTCCCTCTTTGGATATGTAAAATGTACAAAACATAATATACCTGCAGATTCGCAATCAGGAGATGATTTCTTAAGGCGATAATCAGCTAGTTCTGCTGCACGCCTGCATATTTCTAAGGCTCGACGGGCATCTCCTGAAATGGCTGCCACCTAAAAATGACAAAAGTCATGATCATGATATCAACAGAAATTTGTAACATGCAAAAGATTTCACAAGACATGAAAAGAAGTAACAATGAAAAAAAACTACATGATAAGCAATTCCACATTAACAAATAAAAAGCATTCACCTTTCTTGAAGCAAATTCTATAGCTTGCTTTTCAAATACATCAATGCCTTTAAGCCGGCTAGTTATAATTTCTTGCAGCTGCTGATAATTGTAAGGACCAAAACAGAGCCTTTGAATCCCCATGCGGCTAGCAATACGGGGTAGCAACTTCTCGGGAAGGTCCATAGTATTTGCTATCCCTGAAAATTGATTTATAACAAAGTAAGCAAAATGATAGCATAGAAAAAACCTCTTTGTTAAAAGAAATTGAAAGATAAAAGTATACCAATTATAATCAGCTTGGAATGTGGCTTAGTAGGCCAATCAAGAACGTTATACAAAACCTGAAATTACAGGAGGATGACTTAAGAATTGCTCGTCAGAGAAACAGCTAAAAAGAAACTATGGTAATCGTATACATCAGCAAAAATTACCGATTGATTCCTGGTCACTAGCAGGTCAAGTTCATCAATTAGCAAGACACAGGGCTTGGTGTTTTCTTTTCCAATTGTACAATCCTCTGAAAATCTTTCATTCAGCAACTGGAGGGCTTTTTTCCAGCTAACTCTGTGTCCACTTAGTGCTTCATATATAACCTGCAAGAACCAAAAATTTAGGCTTCATAAAACAACAATAGTAACCCCATGCTGAAAGAAATACCCCGAGTGAGATCTTTTACCCTGTAAATACTCTCAGGAGAAGCCAGTTTTAAACCATTAATCTCTATGAAAGAACACGGTTTTATATTTCCTGCATCAACTTCAGACCTTAGGTTCCTCATCACTGAAAGTACACTCATTGTCTGCGGTTTGAGAGAAACAAAAGGAGAACAAGTTATTGCTCATTATTTTGCACCAGTGCCGAGCTTGACAACATGCTGTAAAAGTACTAAACCCACGGACCACTTTAGCAATATAAAGATAAACATACAACTAGAGATGCTGAACCTTGCCTTGCCAGTTCCAGGAACACCATGGATGTACAAGCAGCGCCCTAGGCATTGATCATCACATATGGCACACTTGATGAAGGTGGTTATATCATCCATTTCTCTGGAGTGCACATAAATTTTAAATTGTTAGATCTCAATCTACAAAAAGAATACCATAAAGTTCATTAGTGTTGCTCATACTTATTCCTGCAAGGCAGTGACTTAGGTAAGCTTGCCAATAACAATGTTGCTTTGGCTCTTTCAAGATCGGTTTGTTTTCGACATCTCACATGCTCAGGAATTTTTTTTGTACCCATTTTCTGAAGACCAAAGATCTGCCCCTTTCTAGAGTTCTGCATACAAAATTTATCTAAGGAGCATTAGACAAACAAGCACAAGCCAAATATGGTTACAACAAAAAGACTGGAAATTGAGCACACCGCAGCCAACTGTTGAGGGAGGAACCCCCTATTAGATACCCCCTTCAAAATCTTTCTTTCATGACAGAATTCCTCTTCTGCATCAGATTCGGAATCCTTGCTAGACTCCCAATTTTCATCAATATCAGACTTGCCTTTATCCTGGCACGTGTTGAAAGTAATTTTACTATTGAGTCTTACTTCGTAATTCTTAATGTTCCCTTGCAATGATAATTGCATTTCAGACAGAGTAACATTTTACTCACCAGAGGGGCAGCCTCTTCTCCATTAGCTATGTCTGTGAGACGCTTGAAACTATGCCAATGTACGTCATACTCATACTCACAGAGAAAAACATCATCTCCCTCATCGCTGGCCTTCGAAAATTCATTAGGATTCATAACGGAGCAATGCCTGATAATGGATTCCATCTGCAAACAACAATGAAGAACTGAACTAAGTCATTCAAGATAGAGAACCTATTTGTTATGGCTTCAATAAAGTCCTCGTGTGGAAAAAGAAAATATGTTCTGCGCAGACGAAATCGGCTGACATTGGTAATTTGGTACCAAAACAGAAAAAAAGTTCATTTTATACTTAAGCATGTATTTTGACCCTCATTGGTTCGTGCCATCTTGGATGTTTCAACAACATTTTTCAAATATCTAATTTTTAGGAGATCGAAACATCACAAAACAGGTGTACATGTGGCTGATTTCCCATTACTTTGATTAGAACTCTTATAGAAGTCCATGACATCAGGAAGCAAAAGCCTTTGTAGGGTGATCTACTTGAAGGGCATGGTCTCATAGCAATATAAGTTGTACAAGTTTGCACCTTTTCCTAATTCTGTTCAATTCTTATTCTGGCAATATAAGCAATATCCCCTACTGTACTAATTGTCATGCATAAGTTGTAATGACTCAAAATACTCATGGACAACACGCGTTTTATTCTGCTAATTCTGCTTGCATAGAAAAATCAATACCCAAAATAAACCAACACAGCCCACTCTTTCTAGCTTTCTCAAAGATAAGACAATAACAAGTGCATGTGTTTGCACTCCTGTGTTTGTGATGCTTGATAGCAAAGAAAATATGCTGTGAATTAAGTCGGTTCTTGTTAAGAAAAACAAGATAACTGGCAAAACTTAAGTCGGCATTTGAAAATATGAATTCATACGGAACTGGCTTCCACATGTTTCGTGATTGATATTTTAACATCTGAAACTAATGAAGGCTACCTCACACTATACCTCTTTCACGATGCATCAGGGTTCTAGCAAAATGATGTCAAGGATGCTCTAACTCAATGTTTCTAGTCTTTGTTGTGCACTCACAGATTCACACCCACCCAAGAGAAGTCTCTCGTATCGACAAGATACCCCCAACTTTTAGTTATGGTAGTAGAACATATTTTTGCTAGAATCTAGTTAGGGCTTCATGCCATACGAGTGTACAACTCCTAATAGTTACAATGCTAAACAAGCCAACCAGTAAAGCTAATTGAATCAGATTCAAGTCATGGACCTATTCAATAAGGAAATTGCCCAGTAAGGTTGTCCCCAAAAGAACATAGGCTACCTCAATCTCAGCAAAATCATTTGTGCGATAAAGCTCTCTGCGCAGATTATGTGGCTGTCGACCAGCTTCTGTCTCTTCAGGAATTATATACCAGCAGCCTCTAAACCAATAGCTACCATCTGGTTCTTTCCATAAACTGATAAATTCAACAATTTAGAATTCCATTTACTATGCATTGCATTCATCGTAAAGAAGAAATTCAACAAACTGCCAAAATATTTACCTTTCAATGTGGGCAGCCCATAAATCACTAGCCAACAGCTTCTCCCTCGCAGTTCTTCTCCGCTTTATCTCTGGAGGAGGCTCCAGCAGCTCAACATTCTTTCCAACCTTCCTTGCCTCGCAAAATGTACAAATCCAATCGCCTTCGGGAACTTCCTCGAGAGGGGGCTTAAGGCATTTGAGATGAAATCCTCCCAAACAGCCGTCGCATTCGAGCATCAATGCTCGCCCCGACTTTAAGCAGATCCGGCAATCCTCCACCTCCGGATCTTCCTCATCAGAGCTCACATCCTCCCTCCTCTTCACATAAACATCATCCCCAACCTCGAATTCTCCCCCATCATATACAACCTTCCGATAATAAACGCGCCTCCTCACCTCTCCATCACTTCTACGTTTCTTCTCATTTCTCGCACTTCTCCTCGTCTCAACCCTACTCGGCCTTCCAGGCTTCTTCCTCTTCTTGGCCTCCGCTAAATCAGGCGAAACCGCGGAAACCGGAGCTCGATCTGAAGCCCTCCCCGAGGACTTCCTAGATCTTCCACCATTTCTAACAGGTCTTGGTGTCTCGAGTGCTAATCTTCGGATCTTAGCATCAGCATCCAAGGATCTGAGAGGGGAATCGGTGACGTACGTTGAAGCGACACGACGCGACGATCTGCGAGGGGTTGGGGTTTGAGGCGATGGAGGGAAGGAGAGGACGGAAGACGGCGAGGGTTTGGTGTTGGAATGAGAGGAGCGTTTCGGGTTTGGAGTGCATTGTAACGTTTCGGCCATTTGAACCGGCCGCTTGAGCGGTCACAAGGGAAGGCAAAGAAGAGATTTTGTATCCCTAATGGAGAGAATTGGCGGGAAACTTTCCCTCGCAACTGGCAACCCATTAGTGTGTTCGGTTGGATAGACTAGTGGTGGCCCTGTAGATGGGAGTGGGAGTCCTGTTCTAGCGATTACTCACTTGTTCGCGTGGGCAAGTTGAGAGGTCGAATATCGTAACTGAATTAGGGCAGACTTACCTAAATACACTTTTCCAAATACTTACCCAACAACTAGGGGTGTGTAGTGGTCTCCTCAAAATTGTCCAAATCGTCCAAACTACATGATCTGATTTTACTTTGGGTGCAGTTTAGAAAACTCGAAAACCGCAATTCCGCAGTTTGATAGTAGTTTTTGTTTATAGCAAACCACGATTTACCAAACCGCAAAACCATCTCCAAACTTGGAATGAAATGAAATATAGTTGAATCCTTTTTATGTTGTTTTAAGTTTTGAAATAAACTTAGACTCATAATTTTGATCGAATTCATATGTTTTATTGTGTTTTTGGTGGATGGTCGTGTATGGATACGGCTGGCAAAAAAAGGGGTCTGGACGAAAACAGGTTCGGACAATCCCCCTTATAACGATTAAAAATAATGTCCGGACCCGTACTCCATTTTAAAATGGACACACTTTTTTTTCGTTCAAACCCGTATTTTTATAAAACATCTTAAACTCATTTTTTTCTATTTTTATTTTTAAATATGATTAAATAATTTTATTTATCAACCATTTAAAAAAACTTAACTACACGTCCACTATTTGTTTTTTGATATAAAAGATGCTCTATTCTAAATCAAAAAGCCAAAAGCCAAAAGAATGAGGTGAGAATTTTTCTTCACTCCCTAGTCGCCGCACAACAAAAATCAAAACAAAATGTCCACTGTAAGCATGACTGCGAGCCAAGAGTCGCGAGCTTGATGCATGAGAGCCAAATTGGGAGAAGTGAGGCCGTAAGCGTGGCTGCGTGAGGGTCGTGAGGGTGGAGGACCAGGGGTAAGGCCGAGAGCATGATGCGTGTGGGTGGATGATTGAAGTTCGAAGGTGAGGCCGCGGCCATAAGCGTGTACGTGAGGAGGCTGAGGAGCCGCGAGAGAAAAAGAAAAGGGTAGAGAGTAAACATTATAGGGCAAAAGAAAGAGAGAGGAGGGGGACATGTAAAAAAAAGGAAGTGAGGAGAGGGAGAGCAGAGATATCGTGAGAGGTAGAGGGGGAGGGGTAGGAGTTGTGACGGCTATAGTGAGGGTGAGACAATGGGGACACAAGAGTTTAGGGTTTTATCTCATAAAGTATAGGCAAATTTACTAAAATAGCCTTAAAAACTAATCACTAAACGGGTAGTTTTTTAAAAAAATTGTCCAGATCCATACTCATTTTTTAAAACAGAGAGAGTTTTATGTCTACACTCGTATTTTCTTAAAGAAAACTATGTCCGGACCCTTTTAAAACGGGATCGGACAAATGCGAGAAAATGGGTCAGGACACTTTTTGTTAGCTATATGTATGGACATATGTTTTGTTGATGAACATGTATGAAATGTGTGATTTTTTTTTGTTGAAAATATGTCGCAGGAAAATTGCAAAACCAAACCGACCAAACCACGCAAACCATGGTCGGTTTGGTTGCGGTTTTGAGGATTCGCGGTTTGGTAGTAGTTTGCAAAATGGTCAAACCACGAACCCCCGATTTTGTGGCAGAATTACTAAACCGTGATTTGCCCACCCTTACCAACATCAATGATGGTTTCTTTTGTTTCGTTCGTTCTTCCTTGCATTGGCCTTCTAATCTTCAAGTGGAATTAGCAAGTGAGCTTAGATTTCTTATTTCTTTTGAGTTTAACTCTAACATTGATTTTATATTATGAATCTAGTAAAAGTAGTTACAACAAAAAAAAATCAAGCGGAGAACATGAGAGAAGAAGAAGTAAAAATATGTGCATCAAACATGAGAAAACAATAAGAAAATATGTGAGAATCAAATCCACAAACAAACATCTTGAGGTGGCAAAAAGAGTTTCATATATTTGCAACATTTACATTCTTGGTGTTGAAGTAGATCTGGAAATGGAGATGCGAAGATGAAGAGTTAGTTCTAAAAACTTTTGAAAGATTTGACATTCAAATTTGAATTATTGAAAAACTACTTAAATCATAATTTGTACATAATATATAACATATACATTAAAGGTATATTGGCAATCAAATCCCACGATTTTGGTGATTGATTACCAATTAATAAACTCCATAATTTTGGTGATTGCTAATCAATTAATCCCATAATTTTGGTAATTGCCAATCAAGAAGATATTCTCTTTACTCCCCTTCAAGTCGGAGCGTGGCGATTAGAAATGCCCAACCTGCCTAATAGAGTCTAAAATCTATCACGGCCAAGAGCTTTAGTGAATCTGTCAACTGTTTGAAAATGAGTAGAAACAGATTGAAGAGAGATAAGCTTGGATTGAATTTGTTGACGGATGAAGTGTCAATCGATCTCAATATGTTTGGTGCGCGCGTGGAAAACAGGGTTCGCCGCAATAGGTAGTGTAACATGATTGTCACAAAAAAATATCAACCGATTGTGGATGAGGAAAACATAGCTCGTCAAGCAATCATACAAGCCATATAATTTCACATGTTATTGTAGCCATTGTCTTACGTTCATCCTCTACCGTAGAGTGTGAAACAATTGATTGTTTCTTTGATCTCCATAAAATTGGTGAAGAGTCCAAAAACACAATGTAGCCAGTAGTGGAGCATCTCGTTGAGGGACAACTTGTCCAGTTCACATTGCAATATGCTTATAATTGTAAGGAGCTATTAAAAGGAAAAAAAAGACCATGACCAGAAGCACCTTTGAAATAGCGTAGTACTCGTAAGACAACATGAAGATGTGGATGCTAAGGCTTTTGCATAAACTGACCAAGAAGATGAATTGCATAACTGATGTTCGGACGAGTGATCGTGAGATATAAAAGTCGACCAATAAGACACCAATATTGTTTCGGGTTATCACATTCACTGCCCGACTCACTCTCAAGTTTTTGTTGTTGCTCCATCGGTGATGCACTTGGTTTACTGCCTGTGAGACCACATTCAGCTAAAATGTTTAGAACATACTTTCTTTGGTTAATTGCAATTTCGCCAGAATTATGTGCAACCTCAATGCCTAAAAAATACTTCAGTATGACATCATTGATTTTAATTAACTATAACATAGATTTAATTATGAGATTAATGAGTCTTAATCATGATATGTGTTATGAGTTGGGACTTGGATAGGTGAAAAAAGAGAATCACTAAGTTAATGTTATTTTTCGTCGGTGAATGCCTAGTGTGTGTATTAAATGGTATTTCATTGTGACGTTGGAGAGTGTTGAGGCGTGTCCTCAATTTTTCACAATTGGGGTTGTAAGTGTGTATCTAAAGGGTATGAGTTAAAATAAATAATTAGTTGGTCAAAAACTTGTAAATTAAATGTCAAGTATCATGTGGGGATTTTGCCTTGATTTACGTGCAAGTCGAGATAAGTGGCAGAATAAAATGAGAACGAAGTTGGTGCAAGATCTTGTCTCAAGTTTCGTGTCGATTGACGATGGTCGAGGTTGAAATTGGATCCAAATCGGTGCACGTTTGGTTAAGTATGACAAAAAAAAATTTCAATAAGAGTTTGGTGTGTCATGAACGAAGTTAAGATTTTTGGGGTTTTGGTGTGACCAAAATTAGTGTTATGGATATTTTGTAAAGTTGGACTATTTTGTTAAGAGTTTGACTCAATTTGGTTAAAAACGGGATCCAAAACAAGTACTAAAAGTCAAAACACTTCAAAATAGAGATTTTAAGAATTAATAAATAAAAAGAAATTAAGTTGCTGACGAGCAGCTGAAGGTTTTATATATAAATAAAAAAATCTCAAAAAAATCAAATGAAACGAAAGTAATGTTTGTAAACAAAATAATAATAAAAATCGTTGGTTCCCCCCAACCCTTTGAAAGTTTCTCTTGTAAATCTCCGTATGTTCGATTTTCATTCAGTTTCTTTTTGCAAAATTGTAGAGCATCGCAAGATGGTCAGTTCGAGCTAAGTTTATGCGATGAAAACGAGGTATTCGACCCATAATTTGTTAAATTCACTATTCATGGCATTTTCCTAAATTCAATTTGAATTCTTGCAATTTATTAATTTCTTTCGTGCGGTTTTGATGGAAATTGGCAGGAATTATTGTAAATTGATATATTTGATTGATCTGCATTAATTTGGAATAAATTCCACCGACATATCTTAGGATTTTGGTGAATTGAATCAACGTGGTTGAGTTGATAACTATTTTGAAGATGTTTTTATAGTTAAAATTGATTTACATTATAATACTGGACGAATTGGGTTATAAGTTTTTGTCCAAATTAACTCCATGGGTTGTGAAAATATTTCGAATTTGATTTGGTGTGATTTTTCGGTGTTTGGAGTCGAGTTTTAAGGACTTAACTGCAAAAGCATTGATTTGGAGAGGTTTCATTAGTTCAAAATAAATAAAGCTTGCCTAATCAACATGCCATGTTAGGAAATTCATAACTTTTTCATTTGTGATCTAATATGAGTGTTCTTGGTGTATATGTGATAAAAGATTAATTTTACTTATATATAAAATTAGTTTAATCGTATATTTACTATAAATATCCCTAAATGATTGCTAATTCATGATATTATTGCATTTTTAGGGAATTAATTAAGGTGTAAATGAAGGAATTGAGGAAAAACGAGAAGAAATGAAGCAAAAACCCACAAAAAATTATGGTTGGAGTCGTAGCTACATATGTTGACGTTATGAGAATATAAGGTACAACGTGGGAAGGAAAGACAGTGTGGGAGAGATAAAAAAGTGAAGAAAACTAAGTCTTGAGGTTCGGTGCAGTGGCACACTGTGGTGCAAAGGGAACAACGCCGGGCAAGGTAATGACATCGCTGAAGCACTAGGGTGCAAAAATATGCACATGCAGTTGAGGTGCAATAGCGGCAAAGTGGCCTATAAAGCACAACGCTGGGACATTAGTGATAGCGCCAGATACACAGGAAATAGAAAATTAGAGTTTTAATTCTAGTTAAATTGTAAAGCAGGGTTTCTAATTGTTATTAGGGAGTATAAATAAGTATTAGGATGTGGTAAACTCACCACATACCAATTATTAACCATCATTAGAGTAATTTAGAATATGGTTTACTTTGAGTTTGAGTATTAAAGAATTTATGTGAAGAAAACATTGAAAACCACACATTTGCAATTCAAGTTTGGTTTCGTTGATTAATTCAAGGTAATATTTATATTCATCTATGATTTGCAATGATTTCCATTATGAATTGTGATATGTGCATTTCAATAAAGTGTGAATATGTTGGGTTTTGGGGTTCATACGCAGCGGAGATTACAAAACAATTTTGACAAAAAAACCCAACAAGATCCGAATCTAATTCCATTAAAAATGTTTAAACCATGAAAAACTTAATCATACCTCAATCGCAATATACCTTTATGAAGGTTGATCGATCTCTAAGGCGCTGCCAACGACGAACGCCCTCTACCAGTAGTCCACACACGAACGGCGGCCGAGATTCGAAGTGCTAGCTTCGAGAGAATACCAAACCTTTTGTTTTTCTCTCCAAAACGATCCAAAGCATACCAAAAACCCTAAGTCGTTTCTTAAATGAAAAAAGAGTTTTCGCCTTTTGATCTTTCGTCTGTGTGTTCTAACTTAAAGCGTCTATTTATACAACCATTGTATATAGACGGTTAAGTAAATTACACATATACCCTTACTTAAAGAAGTATAAGTGTAATACACCACAAGGACGTTTCTGTCATGAATTTTATCATATAAAATTTATTTTTCCGAACCATCTTAAAATCTCGCAAAACCATTCTTAGTGTGCGACCCAATAGGCTCATACAACGTTGGCAGTGTACTAAAACACATTTTGGTATACAAGTCATAAGCGGCCTCTAGCAAGACATTATGACTACCCAAGTTGTACGAATATCAAATTGAAACAACCTAATCAATAGTGTATATAACATCCTTTTGTCACAAGATATCCTTTTGATCAAACATAAGGCATGGAATTGTCATCCAACATGTTCAGTCGTACTAGTCTCGATCTCTAGGTAGACTGAAAACATCCAAGTGACATTGATCAATATCAATTCACTTAGACTAGGCCTTTTAACAGTCTAACACATCGAGGGATCCACTAGATATCTCTCTTTATATGAGAGGGACAAATTCTATCTCGATTACACAACTTCATCACATTGCTCACACAGTAACCAATCACAACCTTTATAATCGTTCGGTTAAAGACAACGTTTGATTGTGTCAAATCACTGTGTTCCTAATATTTAAGTCTTTAGTAATGTCAAGTCAGAGGACTGGAATATATACTTATCATGAGAAACAACTATGACTTAATCCATGTGATGCTCTCATAGCGGGTCGATCCAATACTTTGTTCCCTAACAAGTACTCGTGATCTTGATTCGTATCCCTATACGTATAATCATCATATGATCATCAATCAAGACTCACACTAGTCTTAATTCATTATAGTTCCCAGTATAATGATCGACTATGGACATTTAGGATATTTATGTAAATACCCATGGATCTTATTATAATGCAAACATGCAAATTAATTATAATAAACAGCAAATGAAATCCTCTATTTTATTAACTAAAAGTATTCATAAAGACAGTTAATGGATTGACCTAGGGCACATGCCCCAACAGAATAGTCTATTTATTTTAAGGATCAATGGATCCTATCATATGAATTTTATGCTTTGAATATAAATAAAAAGTGATTATAAAAAGTGCAATGGTTAGAATTTGTATTGATTCTAAGTGTAATGCTTTAGAAATCTTAATCGTGTTTAATGAACTTAGGCTTTATAAGTTATCATGACCATTGAAGCTTTTAATCCGGACATGAATGGTATAACCGTAAAATACACAACATCGATATATAGTTGTTGATTAGGGAGGACCAAATAGTAAACTTAGTTAGTTATGAATCTAATGGTTTGAAACTTAAAGCAATGTGGAGCTCACATTATTCACACTGATAGGTGGAGTTCTAGTTTGCGCATTAGAATCTTTTCCATCATAATAGTGTGTTGAAGTGGATTTGAAGGAAATCTGCCTATTCTATTTAGGTATTGCACACAACTTATTGAGATGTGAAAATAACTACAAAGCATAGTATTAAATTACCTGGGTGAAGTTGTGAACAAAGATATCTTTAATATAAGAATTCAAGTAAAGTTTAAATTGATTTGCAAGAGTAGTTAATTAGTATAAAACCAGTTAAAAAGTGATTTCCATATCAACAGTTCAAAGTTAAATAGGTAAACCACTAATGCAAAAACTTTTCCTTGAGGACAATATCTATAATCAACATAACGTTGATTGCACTATTACTATAAGGTAGTTGTTATACTTGCGGCACACATCATGTTTTTGTTAACGACCCGCTTTAATTAATCTCGATTAACTGACAAATTACAGATTAAGATCCTAAGCTCAGACCTACGTGGACGTCGTAGAAACGTCTAGGGCATGCCTAACGAGGTAAAATTTGTTATTTTTGTGTGCGAGTGTTTATTTATTTTACTATTATTTAATAGTTCGTGTCGCGTTAATTGAGAATTACGCTTGGTCGCGTTGTACGCTTGTAGTGGCGAGAGTTTATGACTTTGCGGTGTGCGCGTAACGAGGGTGTATGGGATTGTGAGGGATTGAGTTGTCATATCACACATCACATCACCATACCTAAACCCATCACTCACTTTTTCTTTCTCCTCTTCAAAAAAAATGCATTTAAACGGACAAGAGAGAGGAGAGAAGAGAGAAAGAATAGAGAGAAATAAAGAAAGAGAGAGAGAGAGAGAGAGAGAGAGAGAGAGAGAGAGAGAGAGAGAGAGAGATAGAGAGACGGCCAATAGAGAGAGGGAGAGAGAGAGAGAGAGGTGAAGGGAGCTCCGACGAGGAGCAACGGCTCCGACGAGACTGGAGGTCGCGGACGACGGCTCGCGGCCACGCGGAGGCCGCGGACGAGGTGGAGCGGCTGTAAGGGACGACGATGAACGACGGTGCAGCAGTGACCAACGGAGGACGCCAGGGCGGAGGGGGCGGTGTCTCAACAGCGGCACGGTACCGGTAGTGGCAGCAGCGGCGAGTAGCGACGTGGTCCACCAAGACGCCGACATGAAGCAGTGACGCCGGTGAGGAGGAGTGGTGGATCAGCAGCGATAGCGGCGCGGCGGCGAACGATGTGGAGCAACGGTGCAGTGGCGCGTTGCCGGACTGATCGATCCCCGACGAAACACAGCGACGGTGGACTAGGAGGTGTGACTTCGACGAAGCTCGACGACGCGAAGGATCGCCCGCGAAGAAGACGAAAGGCATGGATTTTTGGAGTTGAGACCTCCATTGAAGGCAAAGCTGAGGTTCTAAACCACATTGATTTCAGCTAAATGCTAATTGATGAATCTTGTATTTAATTCCGATATGGTTTACTTCAAGTGGTTTAGTTTTGATTTGAATGACTTATGTAACTTATCGAGAAAAAATATGAACCCTAAATGGTATAATTGGACACCAGGGACTTAGGATACCATAGTCGGGTGTCGGGTACGTATCTCAAGGTGTATGCGGGACGTTATGAGGGCGATTTGCAATTTGTTTGAGGTAAGTAAACCCACAAGAAAATTAGTTAAAATTCATTTATTGTACTTACTTTATTTCACATCCCAGTTTTCCATTGTATTATTTATCGTTGTTAATTTATTATTCATCAACTCCCACGTGTGTATGTATGTTTGTCGATGGGGTCGGGCATGGCACGGACTCACACCCCGGGGCTAGCTACCCCGCGTTGTTCGAGTAATTGGCCATGTTAGGGCTATGCGGTGATTATTTCCTGCAAGACCCGTAAGTTGAGAGATGTTTGACGAATACTTAAGTCTTCGTCATGGGTTCCTCTCGAGAGATGTTTGGATGGGGTTCTCCCATTCATAAGTTCCTCTCATTCGACCGTGAGATGTTTGACGAGGCGGTCTTCATGGGTTCCTATCGGTTTAGCTAAGACGATTCCCGGATGTTGACCGGGGTTCTCTGCCACGCTACACTCATGTTCGAATTTGAGTTGTCTACGACTTATTTTCATGTGATTACTTTATTCTCATTCCTTATTTAAATTGCATGAATTGTAGATGTTTTATTGGATTTCATCAATATTAGCTAACATTCTCTGGGATTTACTCATCAGGGATTTGTCATTGTTTTTTGTGACAAATCGCGGATCCTACGACGAGCCGGGGTAAGGGGGTCTTAGGCTACCTTTGAGTTAGGAGAGCCCCATCAGTTTTTTTTTGCGTAGGTGTTTGTATGCGTAATTTGCTGCATTTATGAAAATTTTGGGAGGACTTGTGTACCTGATATATGTATATGCTCATCTTTTGTACTTTTGTCGTTCTTTGATATACATGGTATCTCATGCCGGGTTTCCACACTATAGGGTTATTTATAAAACACAAACTTTTCATTTCTACGATATTTGCATGCTTCAAAGACTTCCGCTTGATATTTAACTTATATTAATTTAATAAATCACGAACAATTTAACCTAGTCAATTTAATGTAAATATTCATAAAAACATCCATAAATACTAAGTTAAGGTGAATAAGATACGTACAAAGGTTTAGGTCGCGGGCAATTAAAAATAAGTGTGCGGTGACGTGGCATGCTTGGTGATAATTCTGGCGACGTGGCGGTACCCGATTTGCCTTGGAGTTTGGGGCCATCACATTTTTGGCGCAGTTGTCGGGGATAGTGGCCATTAGTATTACTTAGTTAGTTTGAGTAGTTGTTAAGTTTTATTTTAAGTACTATATTTTTTAGTTCATAAGAAAATAAAAAATAAAAACGTAGGCATAAGTTTCAAGTTAGACTTTCTACCCTTGATCTTGTTATGTTTTCTTTTCAAGGATACTTAGTGCATGTGTAGCAAGGGAGAGAAGTACCTAGCGCCTTATAACCTAGAGATTGATAGAACCAAAAAAAGAAAGAAAAAAAAAGGAGTCAAGATGGTTGAGGAGCAAACAAGAAACTAACAATAGGGTCGTGGGAATAACCAACCTACAGGTGATTTGGTAGGGCAAGAGAGAGCGTGAGGATAAAGATGCCTTTATGACTACTTCAAGCCAGAAGTTCATGAGACGCACAAGGGAGTGATGAGGCTTCCAGCCAACACCAAGGAGTTCAAATTGAGACCGTCTCTGATAAACATGGTGTAAAATAGTCCATTCAACTTGTTATCTAATGAAGATCCAATTGCACAAGTTGAGAATTTCTTGAAGAGGTGTGACATCGTGCACATCTCTGGAGTTACAAAGGAGGTGATCATGATGCGACTTTCTCCATTCTTATTGGGTGGAAAAGCCAAATTCTAGTTCCAAGGGCTGAATGCATGGAGTATGACCAAATGGGTGGAAATCAATGAAATATTTCTTGATAAGTTCTTCCCCTAGTGAAGATCGGCGAAAGGAAACTAGAGATTAATAAGTTCAAGCATGAAGACATTAAGTCTCTTGGCAGGGCTTGAGAAAGATTCAAAGAGATGCTGAAAAGATGTCTGGGACACGGATATGTGAAATAGGTAAAACTCCAGATTTTCTACTATGGGATGAACCACAACTCGAGAACGCTAGTAGATACCGTATCAAGTGGCCATTTATTTACCAAGGATGAGGATGAAACATTAGATTTCCTTGAACTTATGTTATAAAACTCTACCTTCGGTACTCGTTTCACAGTAAGGAAACCAATATGTGTCTACGAGATTTACTCGCAAGCTGCAATTATGGCACAACTATCAAATCTGAGCAGTCAAATCGCGAAACTTCAAATGGGACACCAAGGTCCACAAATAGCACAACAACCCATTAATCACCAATGCATGGTGGTTAACCAAATAGGCATATAACGGGAATGGAGCATGAGAACATAAACTTCATGAACAATCAAGGTTATGGGAACAACTTCAGGCCGAGAGGAATGGCTCCTCAAAGGTTTTATCAAGGATATAACAACAACAACCCAAACTTTTCTTATGGAAATATTGATTATGCATTGAGGTTACCTCAAAGCTTCGAGTAATAAGTCTAATAGGGGAAGCTGGGGCAGAGTGAAAAGATGACTTTAATGAAGTCAATTGAGAAGTATTTACAAGCCATGTACAAGAGCAATAGGGAGCACCATGAGAAACACGAGAAAAAGTTGGAAGGAATAAAGTAAACTATGAATAAGATGGATAATAAGCAATCACATCCATTAAGAACCTAGAACGATAAATTGGTCAACTTGCTTTAGCCTTGAACTCAAGGAAAGAAAGACAGTTTCCTAGCAACAATATCACCAATCCCAAGGAGAACGTGAGTGACATTCACATGATGAGCACTATGACAACAAAGGAGCCAAAACAAGACCAAGTAATGTACAAATATGAAGAGATGCATGAGCACAATAAGGAAGTAAGACAAGATGAGCTTGATAGTTTCAAAAAATAAAGAATCAAAGCCTTGAAGAAAAAGAAAAGGAAGCAACGATGGAAGGGTAAGCAAAAAAATGAGGGACCTTCCGAAAATGACCCATAAAGCAATGACATCAAGTTCGTTCTAAAGAAATCAGAACTTAGGGCTGGCAATTTGGGTCATGAAACGTTTAACACGACACGACACGACACGTCATAAACATGTCGTGGGTTTGGCATAAGTAGGTCTGGGTCATAAACAGGTTAACCTGTTTATACACGGTTAATAAATGAGTCATTAACATGTTAACCTGTGTGACTCATTTATGGCTCGCTTAATTATATACATATATAACTTATAATTTACATAGAATTAATCACTCATATAAATACAACTTTTTTGCTTATTAAACTTGAATATATTTCTTATTTCTATGTTAAATTCATATAACCTTGTAGTTGGGTTATTAAACTTGAACTTGACTATTTGAGAACTTGTATTTTTCCTTGTTAAACTTAGATTATGTCCATTTCTATGTGATAACATTGATATAACTTGGTAGGCGGGTTTATATTTTATGTTGTTCGTATTGATTTTGTAGTGAGATATCATTAATCTAGTAGCATGTTTAACAGGTTGATAAACAGGTACATAAACGAGTCGAGTTAAACATGTTAAACATGACCTGTTTAATAAACGTGTCATATACAGTTTACATGTTTATTAAATGTGTCGTGTGTCGTGTTTGCAAATAGTGACTCGTTTAATAAACGTGTCATGTCCGTGTTTAGGATAATTGGGTCGTGACTCGTTTATGACACGACACGTTTACGACTTGCTGACACGAATTGCCAGCCCTATCAGAACTAAAGCTTAAGTTCATCTCGCGTCTTCAATCTATCAAAATAAGAGGTCTTGGAGAGGTAAGCATACAAATAAACATTAATAGGCACATTTTAGAAATGTTTCATATGATACGAGAGCCTTACTCGATGTTATGCCACAGATGGACATGATACATGCCAACTTGAAGATCAATTGTCCAGATATGACGAATTTGCAAGTAGCAAATGGTAACTTGATACCTACTATAGTGATAGTCATGAATGTGCATGTGAAAGTAGGTAGATTCACATTCCTTGCAAGTTTCAAGGTATTGAACCACAATATAGACGATGATGTGTCTATGACACTTGGGCGACCATTCTTTAATATTGGTAAAACAAAATTTACACATAAGAGAGAGGAAGATCACAATGAGTATCAACGAGGGTGATGATGCTAAGAAACTTATATTTATCGATGGTGAAGAAGTACATCTGAATCAGAATGTCATTATAATCTTTGATTTGCAGATGGAGTTTTTCGATTTAGACTCAAACTAAACGAGAAAAAAGACGTTTGATTAATGACGTTAAATTAAGCGCAATTGGAATGCAACCCAGGGTTTTGAGTTTTAGTTAGTAGTTAGTTATTTAATTCAATAATTACAATTAACAAGTTTTAGTTCTAGCTTTCAAAAACTTGTGTCGAATATGCAGGAAAAACCATTCATCGAGTGATGATTCCTCGGAATGGAAATGTCTTGATAACCCATTAAATAGAAAAAAGAGCAAAGGAGTTCAAAGTGGTGAAGGTAAGGTGCATGAGGGAATAGAAGGTAAGACTTATTAATTTTTGTTTTTTCATGGATTTTATGTGGTCACAATGTCTTATGTGAGTTATACACAAAGTCGGAGGAAATGTCAGAGGAGAATTAGCAAAAAAATATACGCGAGTATGTTGGCTGTGAGGTCCACGCCGTGGGTATTGCCCACGAGGCCATGAGTGTAGGCCACAACGCTGAGGTGGCAGCAGGCAGGAAACTAAGAAAAAGCCTCAATGTGTCGTTGACACAGTGGCTCACGTCGATGAGTCTATAAGGCACGTCGCCGGGTCGACTTTAAGGGTTCAAACCCTATTTCTCATTCATTGTACACAATTGCACTAACCATCAAGTATACATCCCTCTAGAGCCGAATTTTGATAATTTTCAAGTGAGATTAATGAGTTCCTAGTGATTGAGAGTGAAAGAGACAAGTGCATTATGGATTTGCACAATTTGAAAAGTTAGGGCTTAGATTTTTGAATTTTGATTCCAAAGAGAGCTAGGGTTCTAGTTGGCAAGAAAAATAAGAGGGCTTAGATTGAAAAAGACTTAAAGAAATGTATACATCGAAAATTAATCTAGTATTGAGGTACATTTACAATTTCATCTAGTTATGCATTAAATTTTGAAAATTTTGATGATATTGTATAAAATTGTGGAATTGAGGTTGTAGGATAGGTTTTGCAAGATTGTGTGAATGTGGGCATTAATATTACCCCCTTAGAGACTTAGTTGATATCTTTGCATTATTTGGCGTGTGCATGATCCATGTTATATGAATTTTGATTTTTCAGGTGATTTGAAGATTGAGTTGCATTGTGTTGTTGTTTAGTTGCTTGAATTAGAAGAAATAACAAGAACAAGGAAATAAGTTAGCCAGACTAGAGCAAATGATTTTGAGGCATCTACCTCTAGAAACCCCAATGAAGAAGAGCTTAGACCTTTTAAATTAAAATTTTTTATTAGTAAAGAGGCCTATGATCAATATGCGAAAATTCTTTGTGGAGAGTTCATTTATGGAAGGGGAATTAATTTGCTGGCCAAGTATGATAATAGAGTGAACAACTTCATTAGGCACAAAAATTGGGAACAACTCACTCAAGACTATATGAAGAATAAAGTTAAAGGAGTGAGTGAGATTATTTTTGAATTATATGCTAATGCAAAGTTCACGGCTAAGGATGAGCCATTGAAGGTGAGATAGTTTTTGTTCCCTTCAATAGACGCGAGATCAATACTTTCTATAGGTTGGAAGAATTAAGCTTGTATAAATCCGCACTGACTTTTCTAACCAAGATATATGAGAGACCCTATAACCTATACCATCTTAGAGCTATTGAAAATGCATTGGTTGTTCCAAAATAACAGGAATAGGTCATGTGAGCTGAGAATATGCCGAAGCACATTAAGAAGGTGAGTGTTAGAAAGGTTTATAGAATGTGGCAACATTTCCTTTTTGCATCGCTATACCCCACTTCTCGGTAGAGTGAGATCAACAAGACGAAAACAGCTTGTTTTTATGAGATTACGAAGTATGGGGATATCAACATTAGGGAGATCATACACACCAATCTGAGGGAGTGCATTATGTTGGAAAGGGACAAAAAGTTGTTGTTTCCTATATTGATTACTCAGACGTGCTTAAAGGCAGGAGTGAGGTTAAGAGATGACGAAGAATTCGATATAGAGGCCCAACCAACCATGGATGAAGCTTTCATGCTTACATTGAAATCACCATCTAGTTACCAAGACTCTGATGAGGAGAGAGAAAGGGCCAAGGGAGTTAGACTTGAGGTCGTATTATTGGCCAAAAGGTAAGAAGATCAAGCAACAACAGAAGTAGCAATAACAGAACTAGCCCAAGAACTAGAAGAGGAGGATAATGAAGAAAATAAGGAGCAACACCATTAGGGATTTGCTGAGGGCTATGAGTTTGTGGACCCAAAAAATCGAGAGTAGGATTTAGATGGTCCTAAAATCTTTCCACCACCTCCTCCACCATAGGCACCTATACCACCACTAAAGGATTTGACTCAACGGCAGTATAGCTTGTAGATAGCAGAGATGAGGAGACAATACCAGGATGATAGGGTGCAATACTTAACAACCATGTTGAGATATAAGTAGAATAGGGAAAGGAGAAAGCAATACCAACAGGATAAGCGTCACAATTTCATGTTGTTTGTTGTCATCTCATAGCTAGATATAAGAGGAGCAGACAGTTGAGACCTACTGATAGGTCGATTAGTTTTCTAGCAGCACCAGCATACGTGTTTGATAAAAATTTAGTGAAGAGCAAGAGGGTGGAGCGTCCATTGACACCATCCCAAGCTGAAGCTAATGATGCATATGAAGATAGCGACGCACAATCCTGAAGTCAGTCTAATAGGAATTCTGTAGACCTGAGGAGTTGAGAGTGACTTTAATACCAATTTTTTTAACATTTAGGATATTTTGTTAATTATTTAGTTATTTCGATTCTATGTTTAGTTTATTATAACTCGTGTTGTTATATATGTTTGTATGTCTTAATGTTTTAATGTTTTAGACTTACTTTTAAACTCTAAGCACAAGGTTTGTTTTAAGTTTAAGGCATCGACACTATACTATACTATGAGAAACGGTAAGATAGGCTAATAAATAAGGATAAACACTACAAGTATGATCGTTTAAATCTTAATTTGAAGCAATTAAGGAGGAAAACATAGTAGTGTATAAATTTTTCGTTTTACTTATTATATGAATGTTTAAGTAGTATAGATTAAGCTATATATAGTAATATGTAATGAATAAGTAGTTCATTTGCATGTTCATGCCTTTAATTGTGGATGAGTAGATTACAAGTATCTTGTAGATATGAAACTCAAGATAATATTTTTAGATTTTGAAGAAGAAAATAATGAAATATAGCAACAACAGTGTGATTTCATGAAGAGAAACATAGAGTTAGGGAAGACCTTGAATTTGAAACAAAAAAAGAAATTATAACACTTATTGCAGAAAAAGTTAGATTTATAAGAATTCTATAATGAGTGTGAATCTTACTTGCAAATGCAAAACAAATAAAGACTTAGTGCAAGAAGGGGAAGAAATAGGTGTTGTATATTAGAAGTTGGAGTTTACTTACTTTATCTAGTGAAAGTGAGAAGTGATAACAAGAGTTTTAGAAATAAAAAATGAGAGAATCTCACAAGTTCTATAAGAAATGGAGCAGATAACTTGATGGTTAGAAAAAAAGTGAGGAAGAATGAAGTGCATAGGAAAAAGGAGCATGGACTGTTAAAAAGAGAAAAATTAAGAAGAAGAAGAAAAGAAAAGGAGAGAAAATAAAAATAGAGAAAAGAAGGTTTCATAAACTAGAACTCTTAAAATAAAAGACTTAAC
Source organism: Stephania yunnanensis (assembly GCA_039657365.1). Lineage (NCBI taxonomy): Eukaryota > Viridiplantae > Streptophyta > Magnoliopsida > Ranunculales > Menispermaceae > Stephania > Stephania yunnanensis. The sequence continues at coordinate 41,987,766 of CM077586.1, read as the reverse complement.
TCGAGTATGAGTAGCTAATTGAGTTAAGTTTCTATTGTTGAGTTTTTGGGGTTCATACGCAGTGAAAAATTTAAAATAATTTTAAAAAACCCCAACATGACCGAAAATAAGTTTCATTAAACTAGATTTATAAAAGTAAACCATATCTTAATATGTGATTTCCTCATTTGATTGTTCAATTTCCAAGAATTTCAAGCGTGCATCCTCTATCAAAAATTCACACACGAACGGTGATCGCAATTTGGAGTACTAGCCTTAAGATAGATAGAAAACGTTTTTCTTTCTCTCTTAAAATTCAGAGAACTCAAAAATAGAAAAAACGAAAGTCTTATTTCGTGTTTGGGTTTCAATCTCTATTTATATGTGCATATAAACTCACTTAAAAAACCTATTTATAATACAACTATATAATTTAGGAAATTCAAGCAAATTACACAAATGCCTCATTAATAACTTATCGTATAACAAATATATGAGCTTTTATGTCATGAATTTTATCGTATAAGATTTATTACTTTAGACCAATTGAAATTGCGCTAAGTCATTCTTTGTGTGCAACCCAATAGGTTAATGCGACATTTGGTACTCAAATCACAAACGGTCTTTAGCAATATATTATGACTACCCAGGTAGCATGAATATCAAAATCGATACAACTTAACGAGGAACATATATCATATTATTTTGTTGTGCGATATCCTTTGATTAAAAATAAGGCATGGAAAGTTAACCTTAATATTCAATCGTACTAGTCTCGATCTTTAAGTAAATTGAAAATATCCAAGTGACATTGATCATATCAATTCACATGACTTAGCCATTATCAATCTATCATATCTAGGGATCCACTAATATCTCTCTCTATACGAGAGTGACAAAATATATATTGATTACACAACTTCACATATTATTCACATGATATCCAATCACAATTTTTATAATCGTCCGATTAAAGACAACGCTTGATTGTGTCAAATTACCATGCTCCTAATATTGAAGTCTATGGTAATCTCAAGTCGAAGGACTAAATGACATACCTATCATGAGTAACACCTATGATTTAATCCATGTGGTATTCTCATAGCGGGTCAGTCTAGTGCCTTGTTCCCTAGCAAGTACTCATGATCTCAATTTATATCCCTATACGCATGATCATACTTGACTATATATCAAGACTTACACTAGTCTTAATTCATTATAGTTCCTAGTATAATGACAGACTAGGGACGTTTATGATATTTCAATAAATTCCCAAAAATCTTACTATAAGGTAAACATATAATCACTTATAATAAAACAACAAATGAAAACCTCAATTTTATTAATTAAAATTATAAGATAAACAATGTTTGTTGATTGACCTAAGACATATGCCCAAACATCAATTCCAACTATGTTATGTCCTATAGACTCTCGAAGTGCTAAAGTCTACCAAAGATGAGTTTGATCTATGCCTATTTATGAATTTCTGAACTTAATGAGAAATTATAAGATTGCATACTTACTACTCGAGTGTTGAAATGAAACAAACTTATGAGTAGTGATGATTTTTTGTTGTGATTTACTTTGGTGTTTTAAAAGTAAAGTTATATGTGTTGTTAAAGTTATATGTCTTAAAAATATAAGTTTTTGCAAAGAAAAACTCTTGAGTGGATTATTAACTTGAAACAAAGTGAATTAAATGATACTTCATGAACAATGTAAATTGGATGAGAACTGGTATTAGGAGACTTAGTAGAATACACCTTTGTTCGGGATGCACAAAATCCTAAGTTTGGAGGTATTTGATAAGTGATTAATTATACTTATATATAGGCTTAGTTTAGACATATACGTAGTATAAATATCCCTAAATGAGCTAGTTAATGGTATTATTACGTTTTCAGGGAATTAAGGTTTAAATGAAGGAATTGAAGAAAAACAAGAAGAAATTGAGCAAAAATCCACAAAAAATATGGGTGGCGTCGTGGCTACATGTGTTGATGTGTAGGAACATAAGGTACAATGCGAGAAGAAAAGGCATGACGTGGGAGAGATAAGAAATTGTAGAAAACTAGGTCTTAAGGTTCAGTGTAGTGGTGGTGTTGTGGTGCAAAAGGGACAACTCCGTGCAAGGTAGTGATAGTACCAAGGCACCATGGAGCAAAATATACACATGCAGTGATGACACAGTGGTGGCACAATAGCCTATATATAAGGCATGATGCTGGGACATTAGTGATGGCGCCAGACACGCAGGAAATAAAAAGTTAGAATTTTAATTTGAGTTAAATTGTAAGGTAGAGTTTCTAATTGTTATTATAGAGTATAAATAGGTATTGAGATGTGGTAGACTCACCACATACCAACTATTAGTCACCATTAGAGTAATTTAGCATATGGTTTACTTTAAGTTTTAGTATTAAGGAATTTACGTGAAGAAAACATTGAAGACTGCACGTTTGCAATTCAAGTTTGGTTTCTTTGATTAATTCAAGACGATATTTATATTCATCTCTGATTTGCAATGATTTCCATTATAAATTGTAATATGTGTGTTTCAATGAGGTGTAAGTAGTCTATTTATCTTAGGGATAAATGAATCCTATGGTATGAATGTTATGCTTTGAATATGAATAAAAAATGATTATAAAAAGTATGATGGTTAGAATTTGTATTGATTCTGAGCGTAATACTTTAGACATCTTGATCACGTGTTTAATGAACTTAGGCTTTAGAAATTATCATGACTATTGAGACTTTTAATCTTGATATGAATGGTACAATTGTAAAATGCATAACGTCGATAGATAGTTGTTGATTAGGGATGCATAGATAGTAAACTTAGTTATGAATCCAATGATTTTGGACTTAAAGTAATGTGGAGCTCACCTTATTCACACCGATAAGTGAAGTTCTAGTTTGCACATTAGAATCTTTTTCGTTGCGACAGTTGGTTGAAGTGGATTTGAAGAAAATCCGTATATTCTAATTAGGCATTGCACACATCATATTGAGATGTAAAAATAACTATAAAGCATAGTATTAAATTACCTAGGTGAAGTTGTGAACTAAGATATCCTTAATATAATAATTCAAGTAAACTTTAAATTGATTTGCTAGAGTAGTTTAGTTAGTATAAAACAAATCAAAAAGTGATTTCCTTAGCAATAGTTCAAAGTTAAATAGGTAAACCACTAGTGAAAAACCCTTTCTTAAGGACGATATTCATGATCAACGTAAGTTGATTGCACTATTACTGCAAGCTAATCATTATACTTGCAACACATATCACTATGAAAAGTATGAAGTGTGTTCTAGAAGTTCCTTTTTTTGTTAACATGAAAAATATTAAGGTTTTCAAGGTTTTCAAGGTACCTTCAGTACACTAGTTGAAAGCTAGTTTAAGTTGTTGTTCATTATTATTTTTTGAAATAGTTATCGAGCATACTTTTGCCATTGTGTTCGTGGAGTTTTATTATTTGGTTTCACTTGAAGCTTGACCCCTATTATAATTGAGTATGTAAGGAAGATGTTGGAGCCAATTTCAAGGTGATTCATCGCTTTGGGAATCCCGAATATTTAGCTCGAAGTTGGTTGGTTGTAAGTAAATCCTACAGTAATCACTTTATCGTTATGTATCATATTATAATGCATTTAACTCCTTATTTATGTATCATATTTGTAGATCATGCACTCGTGCATTAAGGGTAATGTGGGTCAAACGTTCGAGTCTTAAGACTTTGATAATTGGCTTTTCGCCGAGTATATTTCATGTGGGATCCAGAAGGAGTTACCGAAAATAGAAACAACTTCTATGAGGTGAGTTAACGCGACTTGACAATTATCCTTATATAATGCATTAAAAGTTACATCTAGTACTACTTTTCTTTTCACTTAGGTATTTATCGCACCTTGGTGACTCGTTAACATGATAGATGTGACCACACGTTGATATTTACTTTTTGATTCTCGTTGAAATGCTTTTGTATTTCTTATTATCTTGCATTTGACTATGTTGGTAATTTGGACAATGTAGGATTTACTTATTTGAAATCTTTTTACCTTATATTAACAATTTCAGGTTGTAAAGTTCATGAAAGTATAAGAGGAGTCATTAGAGTATTGAAATATTGTTTAAGTTTCTATTTCTTTTTGAATGAATTGGTTCACATAACATTATATTTTCTTGGTTATGTGTATGAGTATGAGTGATAAGTCATGTAATAGTAGTAATGGCATTATGATCCAAGTATATTATGATACTATTGGCATAGTTCTTGAGGATTAAATAATGTTTGAAGTTCACAACTATAATTAGGGATTATGGAGCCGACATGACTGTGAATGAGTTTTAAGGTGAAGACTTGATGACACAAGTTTGATATTTTGATTCATTTTGATATTATATTGAGAATTGTTGAGGAGATTTGAGTCTTTCTAGGCCTTCTCCCAAAGCTGTCTATCAGGTTTTTAGATTTTCAACAACCCTATTTACAAGGGAGACTCTGCTAAGATTTCTCTAAGAAATTAAAATTTCAAATTGAATTTGATATAGTTAAGAAAATAAAGACTTTAATTTTAATTTTGAGGATATCAATTAATCCCGATGATTTTAGAAAATCGATGTCAAGTAAAGAAATATTTAGAAAATTTGTAGGACGACTAGATTATCAGAGTTTTCAGATAATCTAGGTTGATCAAATGACGTAATGATGAAGGGTATGACAAAGTTGGTATTATAGCCTAGGTTTGACTCAATTTGATGATAACTTTGGTTGAGTGCCAAAGAGTGATTAAACGCGATTAGTTGGGAAGTGACGGTGAGATGGGGTTAATTTGATTATTATGTTATGTTTGGTATGTATTTATGTATTATCACAAAATATGCGGTAGGAAGTTTATTCTCCTTGTCCATTCGATATTTAACTCATAGGATAAAACGAATGAGATTAGGAATAGATAATAAAAGAGAGAACGGACTTATGAAACGATAACTGAGCGTGAATTTTAAGTGAAATAAGCTTTAGAGGTCTAGATTCATAATGAAATATAGTAAGTACTTTGGTACAAATATAACTGAGGGTAACTGTCGGTTATAAAACCATTTGAGTAATCGGTTGAACAAGAAGTATGAATTATTCAGGAGTTTAAGCACTGAACATGGATTTCTTTGAAAATGAAAGTATCAAACTATTAAATTTTTGAAACGCTCAGGAAAATGTCAGCACATACTTAAATTAGGTCTCGAACGATTGAAAATGTTAATATAAAATGAAATTGAGGATTTTGATAAGCACAAGAAATGAATATCTTTGATTTTAGAATGAGGTTAGTACCTGTTGAACTAATAACTCGAGAAGACCTATTCTATAAAGTATTGGTTTAATTTATAACCAATCGAGAGTTTCTTCTAAAATAGGGTCAATAAAAAGTAAAACGGTGACAGAGTTCTCAAAAATAGAAATCGATTAGACAAATTAAAATTTGAATGAAAAATCAGAATGTGATTGTGATTGGATCAAATAAAGTTGTCTAAGTCGGTTTCTATGAAATAAAATACTTTGAGAAAAAATGGGATTCATAAAAGGAAAAGAGATGAGAAAGATATGTAGAAGACTTGACTATGGTATAGTTTGGATGTTTTGGTGAATAGTAAGCAACGTATTTCCCCTAATTTTGGGAAAACTAGTGGTTGCATATAAATTCTTTCAAGGCTAGGGTAGTCGGATTCATTCAGTAGATCTGGTTGAGGTGGGTTTCGTTTACCAGTGCATAGGTGGTTTAAGTTCATATGATCGAGTGACACGTGCGGATGTGTACAATAAATTTTCTTTTTATATTATGATAAGTCAATAATTATACATGTTTTATAATGTAATTTATGTTGATTTCAGATATAAATGATAATATTATACTATGTATTCTCTTGTTTTTTTATTTTAGAATTTAATTAGGAAAAATGAAGAAATAGAAAAAAAAAAAAAAAAAAAAACATCAACTGGAGAACAAAGTTAGCGATTAGCCAATGATATGAGATTACACATGAATTGCCACCAAAATCTGCAATATAGAAGAGCCAATGATTTCACCGCTAATTAGGAAACACGTAGGAATTGATGGATGAATTGGTGGAGCATATAGAGCTATTTCCTATGATTAACTCAGTGATTTGTGTACAAATTGGAATCGCTAAAAATCGCTGAGGTTGGTGACGAGTTTTTATATAAAAACAAGGATTTTGAGTTTATTTATGATATGTACACTTAGGGAAACTATAAATAAGACCTTAGGGCTTCGAAATTAAGAGCCTTCAATTAGCCATTATTAGTTTTAAAGTCTTTTCAATTAGGTTTTAATTTAGTTCATTGTTTATTACTTTCGGAGACTCTTTGGAGATTCAAGAGATGTATTTTACATTAATGTCATTCAATTAATTGTTTATTGTGATTTTTATTATTAATATGTGTAAGTAGTTTATTATTCTAAACAATACTCTGGATATGATTGTAACTCGTTCATTAATTTAGTCATAATGCAGAATTTATGTACTTAATGCTTTAAACCAATCACACCCATCATTCACGGTTTTAATAAGTTATTTTTGCGTATTACAACAATGATTCTTTTTATTGAGTGCATAGTGACAAATATGTTTCTTAGTATAAGGTTATCTAAATCTATGCCTATGATTATTGCCAACAATTATAAAAATAGTAACTAGGATTAATCTATAGGGCATGAAAAATCACTCGAGTGGATGTTCTAGGTTATTTAATAACTAGCATAATTCTGGTTTTTATTTAGTTTGAATTATGTATGACTTTTACTGAGTGTTAATGCTATCGTAATTTTTAGTTTATTTCGTTTTATCCAATAAGTAGATTTGCAAGGATAAGGATATGGCTTATTTCCATTGAATATAGAAAAGTCGATAGTTTGCTAAAGGCTATCAACCTATTGTGATTAGAGCTTAATGATTTAAGATCATTATATAAATATGATGATTTTTTATAACTATGCTTTAATAAAAATGTCTAGATATGACGGTTTATATATCATTGTCTAAGATGTATTATTTAGATATTTAATTTATATTGATTGCTTGTTTGAATTGCATTAGACGAGTTTATTGAATTCAAATTGTTTATAGATTAATTATTTAAATTAATTGATTGTTTTCTTTTTAGATTGATAGTGTTTAATTCCCGTTTTAATTAGATCAGTTAAATTAAAGCAAATTAAATCCAATAAAACTTTAGGCAGCCTTAATTCTGAAGAGATTTGCAAAATCTCTGTGGAGGGGATATCTCATTTACCACAACTACGAATAATAAAAAATACGGGAAATTATTATGCACGCTTGACACGTGTCAATTTTTGGCGCCATTGCCTGGGATTTTTAAAATAGTCTCTTAGAAACATTTTTGTTGAATATCATATAATATAGTTGAAGATGAGGAAGAACTAACTTTTATACAATCTTATAGGAATGTCACAGCTTATGAACCTTTATGTATAACTTTTACAACATAATTTCCAGAATTCTAATTGAAGTTCGGATTCATAAATTCTTTACCGTGTTTCTATAGTGAAGATAATGAAGATGTTTAAAAGTTTATTAGGGAATTTGCATACAAAGTATGCACGTTAAAACCTAAGGATATAGAAATATATTATGTTAAATTAAAAGTTTTTCCTTATGTATTAAAAGGCCAAGATTTAGAGTGGTTATTTCACCTCCCTCAAAATTTCATAACCAATTGGTTAGAAATGCTACAATTCTTTCTTGATCAATATGTCCTAGCAAGACGAATTACTTTAAATAGAAAAAGAATTAGTAATGCTAGAATGAATATTGGAGAAACTTTTTATAAATTTTGGGATAGGTATCGAAGATTGATTTCATTATGTCCACTGCATAAATTTACAGAAAAACTTTAATGCAATATTTTTAGAAGAATAAATCACTTAGAACGAAGATTCTTAAGTACAGTTTGTGCAGGGTCTTTGCTCGACGCAACACTAACTTTAACCAGAGAAACTATAAATAAAATGGCTAAATAATCTAATCAATATGGTGAGAAGAGTGAATTAATTAATAAAAATCTAAGTGAAATGAATAGGAGGACATATAGGACACCAAACGATAAGATAGATGAGCTAAAAGCCATGGTTGAATTATTACTAAAGGATAGATTAAGTAAGGTAAAACTTTGTGTTTTCTATAATGAATTAAGTCATTCTAATGATGAATGCGCTTTGAGATAGCAAAACAAAATAAAAGAAGCTAATGTTATAATGAACCAATATGATGGGTTTGTTGATCCCACTTATAAATTTAATAATTATACAAATTACTCATAGCCAAATGTAGGTAATCGTATTAACAATCAGAATTATCAAAGGTATAAAACATCAAATAATTTTGAAAGAGAAAAATATCAAATAATTCAAATATTACAAAATGATATGACCGAGTTGAAAAACCAATTGAGTCATATGGCAACACAAATAAGTGAGTTTGTAAATCAAGAAAAATTACCATCTCAACCTTATCCTAATTTATACGAAAAAACTAGCTATAATATTAAGAAGTGGTAGATGAATGAACCAGAAATCCCGACCAATTAGTTTCTAAAAAAGAAATGGAAACAGAATCAGAGAAATAAATTAAAGTAGTAAGTAATAGGATTCCCAACAAAAAGGGTGATGAGCCTGATAAAGATATACCAATTAATATAAAACCACCATTCCCTCATCATTTGGAAGATAGTAGAAATGCTAAGAAATTGCAAGAAGAAAAACAAATATTTGATACATTAAAGAAAGCAATAGTTAATATACCTCTGTTTCAAGTCATTCAAAATGCAACTAAGTATTATAGATTTATAAAAGATTTATGCACTAATAAGATTAAAGCTAATGAAAATGCGAGTCTAGGAGAACACGTATCACATTAATTCAAAATAAATTGCCTTCTAAATGTTTCGACCATGAAATGTTTTTTCATTTTGTGTATGATTGAAAAAATAGGAATTTCTAAAGCACTATGTGATATGGGAGCCTCCATAAATGTTATTCATTTATCTATTTATTTGCAAATGACGAATGTACATTTAGAACAAACTATTACAGTGGTACAATTAGCAGATAGATCCACTATTACACTGGTAGGGTTACTAGAAGATATATTGGTCAGGGTTAACGATTTAGTCTTCCCAGTATATTTCTAAGTTTTAGACATGAAAGAAGATAACTTCTTTAATAGAACTTCTCTAATTTTAGGAAAATCATTTTTTGAAATCATGTAAAAGCAAAGATTGTCATTTCAAATGGAACATTAATAATGGAAGTAAATGAAAATATAGTGAATTTTAATATATATGATGCAATGACATACCCAACGGATATCTTTTCCTTATGCACAATAGATATGATAATAGATAAATATTTTAGAAAAGATAAAATTGATAAATCGAAATTAGTAATAGAAGATTTAGAAGAAGATGATGATAGAGACGAGGAAACAAAAAAGATAATAAGTACTTTGGAATCTTACAATGAACTACCAGAACTTACTTATTACTTAGATTTATCTAGATATCATTCAAAACTTTTACCTTCTGTAGTTAAAGCCCTAGAAATAGATATAAAAACTTTACTAGATAATTTGAAATATGTTTATCTAGGGGAGTATAATAATTTACCAGTGATAATTTCTAATAAACAGATAAGTCTAGAAGAAGATAGATTAATAAATGTATTTAAAGAATTTAAATGAGCAATAGGATGGACCATAGCTGATATTAAAGGAATAAGTCCGGCTACGTGTATGCATAGGATAAATCTAGAAACTGACACAAAAGCTTTTAGACAAGCTCAATGTAGATTAAACCCGCCTATGATGAACGCGGTAAAAGCTGAAAGATTAAAATTATTAGATATATGAATGATATTTTCCAATAGCAGATAACAATTGGTAAGCCCAATCTAAGTAGTTCTTAAAAAGACAGGAGTAACGGTAATAACAAATGAGCATGGAGAATTGTACCAACTGGAGTCCAAAACGGCTTGAGGGTATATATAGATTATAGGAAGTTGAATGCTTTAAATAGGAAGGACCATTATCCATTCCTGTTTATAGAACAAATGTTAGAAATATTAGTTGAAAAAACTCATTACAGCTCTCTAGACAGTTATTCAGGATTTCATCAAATACTTGTAGCCCCTGAAGATTAAGGAAAACCACTTTTACTTGCCCATTTGATACATTCACTTTTAGACATATGCCTTTTAGTTTATGTAATGCACCTGCAACTTTTCAAAGGTGTATGGTTAGTATTTTCTTTGATTATGTGGAAAATGTTATTGAAGTCTTCATGGATGATTTACTATTTATGATAATTCTTTTGATGAATGTTTAATTAATTTAACTAAAGTGCTTAAGAGATACATAGAAAAGAATTTAATATTAAATTATGAAAAATGTCATTTCATGGTAGATCAATAACTTGTATTAGGACATATAGTGTCATATAAAGGAATAGAGGTAGATCCAACAAAAATTCAAGTAATCAAAATGTTTCCTTACCTAACTACGGTAAGAGAAATACATTCATTTCTTGGCCATGCAGGATTTTATAGAAGATTTGTGAAAGATTTTAAAATAACACAACCTTTATGCAAACTTTTACAAAAAGACATTCCTTTTGAATTTACTAATGATTGTAAGATAACATTTAATAAATTAAAGGATTCTTTAACAACCACACCTGTGATTAAATCACTAGTTTGGCCGTTACCTTTTAAAATAATGTATTATGCAAGTAACTATGCAATTGAAGCTATTTTAGGTTAAAAAGTAGGAAAAGATTCTCACGTTATATAATATACTTCTAGGAAACTAGATCCAGACCAACAGAACAATACCACTACAGAAAAGAGATTTTTAACGGTAGTGTTTGCTTTGGAAAAATTTAGACCTTATTTATTAGGAACAAATTTGATAGTTTATTAAGATCATGCATCATTATGAAACTTAATGACAAAACAAGATGCTAAACCAAGACTAGTAAGATCAATATTACTTCTACAAGAATTCGACCTTACTACAAAGATAAGAAAATAGCCGAAAATCTAGCAACATATCATTTAAGTAGGTTAGAAAATGGAGAAACACCTATACCATTAAGGGATGAATTTCTGGATGAACATTAGTATAGTATAAAGACTAATGGCCTATGGTACGTTGATATAGTTAATTATCTCACCACCGATAGGTTATCACTTTATTTGACGAGAGCTCAAAAGAATAAATTAAAAAAGATTCTAAACATTACTTATTGGATGATCCCTATTTATGGAGATTTTGTACCGACTAATATATTAGGAGATGTATATCAAAGCCAGAAATGTTGCATCAACCACAACTTCGAGATGTGAAACATGAATCTCCACGAAGAGCGTGGCCCAACTCCCGCTCGACTTCCTACTGGCCTACAAGAAATAGGGGTGGGCAAACCGCAGTTTGGTGGTGAAAACTACCAAACTGCGACCAAACCGAGGGTCTACGGTTTGGTGATTTTCCAAACCACCACCAAACCACGAATCACCAAAACCGCAACCAAACCGAACCGCTTTGCGCGGTTTGGTCGGTTTGGTTAAGGTTTTGGTGCGGCCCATTTTTTTTAAAAAAAATGAGGTACCGCAATCCCGACAATGGCGACGACGATAGGTGGTGCTCGGAGGCGACAACGATGGGTGTTGGTCGCCCCCAAACTGCGACGGCGAGTCGGCGACAGTGGAGGTGGTGGAGGCGGGACTGGTGGGAGGAGGTGGTGCATGCAACAGTGGCGAGTTGGCGACAGTGGAGGCGGCGAAGGCAGGCCGGTGAATGATGCGTCGCATCGCGGCGGTGCGAGGCGGCGAGTGAGCAGAAGAGAGAGGGGACGACGAGTGAGCGGTGAGAGCCGTAGAGAGAGGAGACGGGAGTGACGAGTAAGAGAAGAGAGACGGAGCGCGAGTGAGGAGATGATAGTGACGACTGATGAGTGAGAGACGACTGATGAGTGAGAGAAAGAGACGGGTTTTTTTTGTTGTGTTTTAGGGTTTTGGACTTGTATTTACCAAAATGCCCTCAGTTTGGTTAAACCGCAGTTTTCCTAAAATGAAAACCGCGACCAAACCGCGATTCTGCGGTTTTTACGTTTAGTAAACCGTGACCAAACCGCGAGTTTTAAAAACCAGACCAAACCGCGCGGTTTGGTCGGTTTGGGCGGTTTGGGCGGTTTTTCGAAAACTGCTGCCCACCCCTAACGAGAAAGATCCTGGAGGTGGGAGCTCTATGAGAGACATTCCGATGCTTAAGTCAAATAGAGAACAAAAAAACTTTAGGGTTAAAGCACTGTTTTTTGCCTCTACCTCTATGGAGAGCCGCCCTTTCTAATTATAGTGGTGGTGTTTCCAATATTGATGATTTCCTAAATCATTGTCTGCTAAATCTTTTCCTCTTAATTAGATGGGGTTCCTAGATGGGGTTCCTTAACTCCTTGATATCTCTTTTAACTAGGAAAGTTCACATGGATCTTGCCCTTAATAGTGAGATCTTGTATATCTCAAGATTCTCCTAAAGAATACACTGATCTCCCGAACATAAGGAAAGTTCTTTAATCTTATTCTCGGGTGACTTTTCGTAATGATCTAGACCAATACTTCAATGCTTCTCGAACCAATTAACGTCGCCGATCTCGAGGCGTAATATATCTTACTATATAACTTGTCCCCCACTCCTTAGGAAATTGATTTTGATTTTTATGAATGAGTATGAATAGTTTGAAAACTTTACCTTAGCTTGGAAATTTGCGCGTGGAAACATGCAAGAACAAACGCGCGAGTGGAAACATGCGCGTAGAAATGCGTGGGTGGAAATGCGCGAGTGAAAATGACTCGTAGCCGCGCTTTTGGTTGAATTGTTGCGACTAAAAACTTGCGAGTAGAAACATGCGAGTGGAAACAAGCGAGTAGAAATGAGCGAGTGGAAATGCGCAAATAGAAACACGCGAGTAGAAACACGCGAGTGGAAATGACTCCTAGTCGCATTTTTGGTTGAATTGTTGCGATTGAAGATTTGCGAGTAGAAATACGCAAGTAGAAACGCTTAAGTGAAAGTGCGCGAGTAAAGACACGTGAGTAGAAATGACTTCTAGTCATGTTTTTGATCGAATTACCGCAATTGGAAATTCGCAAATAGAAACGCGAGTGGAAACGCGCGAGTAGAAACGTGCGAGTGGAAATAACTCAGTCATTTTTTTGGTTGAATTGTTGCGACTGAAAATTTGCGAGTAAAAACACACGAGTGGAAATGACTCCTAGTTGAATTTTTCGTTGAATTGTTGCAACTGAAGATTTGCGAGTAAAAACACGCGAGTATAAATGACTCATAGTCACATTTTTGGTCGAATTGTTACGACTGGAAACTCGAGAGTATAAACACGCGAGTGGAAACGCGCAAGTGGAAACGTGCGAGTGGAAATGACTCATAGTCGCGTTTCTTAGTCAAATTGTCGCAACTGGAAATTCGCGAGTAGAAACACGCGTATAGAAATGCGCGAGTAGAAACTCGCGAGTGGAAATGACTCTTAATTGCGTTTTTGGTCGAATTGTCGCGATTGAGAATTTGCGAGTAGAAACATTCGTGTGGAAATGCGTGAGTGGAAACACGCAAGTGGAAATGCGCGAGCAGGAACACGCGAGTAGAAACACGCTAGTGGGAATGACTCGTAGTCGCATTTTTTTGTCGAATTGTCGCGGCTAGAGGTTCGCGAGTAGAAACATGTGAGTGAAAATGAGTCCTAGTTGCGTATTTGGTTGAATTGTCGTGACTGAAAACTTGTGAGTAGAAACACGAGTGTGAATTGGAGACATGCTTAGGCTCGGGAACATACATGGAATTTGCACCGATTATCAATGCGTGCCTGTGGGAAATACACGTGGAAATACATTTAAATCTTGCACAGGTAGGAAACGTGTGCTTTGGAAATATGCGCGCTTGTGGGATTGCATTAGAAGTGCACATGTGTGTGGGAACGCGTATGCATTGAAAACATGAGCGGGTGTGGGAATGGGCGTGGGATTGCATTGGAAAAACATACACGTATGGGAAATATACATGCATTGGAAATATGTGCGAACGCGCGTGGTAACGCATGTGAGATTGCCTTGGAAATAAGCGAGCATGTAATGTGTGTGGATGTAATTATTAACTTGCGATACATGTCCTCATTTTATTAACTTGCGATACATGTCCTCATTTGTATGGAGGGTGACTTGTTATAAATATGGGCCACCTCCACATTTCATTTCTCATTCTCATTTTGCTCTTTCATTGTTTTGAAAGCTCTCTCCTCCACATTATCATTTGATTTCTTGATTTTTGTTGAAAGATTTATTCTCAACATTCTCTCTAGCTTACATCATGTCAGACAAAGGTGACTTTACTCACTATAATATTTCATCGCATTTTTTTGATATTTTTAGTGTTGGGGATTTTCCTGATTTTTTTCCAAAAGTACTAAACTTTTTACTTTAAAAGAGGTGAATAGGCGGGTTTTTTTTTTATTTCCCAACAATAGGCAATAACGCCTATTGAGAAGGCGTTATTGCTGACGTGGAATTTTGTGGTTTTTTTTTTTTTTTTTTTTTTTTTTTTTTTGAAGAAATGCCACGTGGACATAGATAGCGCCTTCCGAGAAGGCGCTATCAATGTCCACGTGATTCAGGACGCCACGTGGATCCACGTGGCGCCACGTGGACTGCCATACCCAATAGCGCCTTCGGAGAAGGCGCTATTTGTATGAAAATTTCAAACTGTGTCCACGTGGATCCACGTGGCCTCCACGTGGACACAGTTGGACAGTGAATTTTGGGGTGCGGCGATAGCGCCTTTCTCAAAAGGCGCTATCGCGCGCACCCAAGTCATCGTCTTCCGAGCGAAACCGACGCAGAGAATCTCTGCGTCGGTTTTTGCTGGACGCTAGGGGGGCGGGGGGCGGCTTTACGGGGGTAGGGGACGTAGGGGTCACGGGATTACTAGTAATCCCGTGACCCGGATGATCCCCGTCCCTATATAAGGAGGGGATCATCTCGTTCGGGAGTGATCGCAGACGGAGGAGCCGGAACGAGGACGGCGGGAGAGCGAGAGGACGTAGCGGCGGCGGAGGCGGTGGACGCGAGGCCGAGCGGGCCGAGATCGGACACGGCGCAAGGGCGGCGAGGGAGGAGGTCCGCGGCAGAGGTGAGGCGAAAGAGCAGGGAGGTCCGCGGAGCGCGAGTGTGAGAGCGTGGGGAGCGAGGAGCGCCGGCGGCGGTGCACCAGTCGTGTCATCGGAGGAGAAGGAGGAGGTCCAGTGAAGGAGGAGGAGGTATGACTTAAGTGGAAACCATGAGATTTTGTAGTTAAAGTATGTGTTTTTAGTTTGTTTAGTTGAGGTTTGTGTAGTTTGGTATAAGTTTGTTTAATAAGTTTAGTTAGTTTAGGTTTAGTTTGTTAGTTAATTAAGTTTGATTAAGTTACTTTGATTAAGTTAGTATAAGTTTGTGGAAGTGAGTTTTTGTTGTTATGTTTGGTTTAATTAAATTACGTTTGTTTAAGTTGAGGTAGTTTGTTTGTTAAGTTTGTTATAAGTTTGGTTAAGTAAGTAAATGTAAATTATTTGTTATAAGTTCATTTAAGTTTGTTAATAAGTTAATTAGGTATGTTTAACTTAATTTCGTATGTTTAAGTTAGGTTAGTCATTCATGAAGTTTGTTTAAGTTAGTTTAGGTAGCTTGGTTTTGTCTAGTTAGTTTGTTAAGTTTGTTAAGTTTGTTATAAGTTTGGTTAAGTGAGTAAACGGATTTTACTTGTTATAAGTTCATTTTAAGGTTGTTAATAAGTTAATTACGTGTGTTTAACTTAATGTCCTATGTTTAAGTTTGGTAAGTCATTTATGAAGTTTGTTTAAGTTAGTTTAACTTAATTTCCTATGTTTAACTTTGTACCATCGCCTACTTGCCACCTACAACCCTCATACAACCCTCATTGGGCAATGGATTTGAATAGAACTTTTTACCCCCACCCCCGTTCGAGAATGAGCAAAACGCTAGGACGATATCCTTTTCCACAACCTATCTTTTAAGAATTCGAAGATGTCACACTTAGCCATCTCAATAAACAATGTTGAGATTTTCCACAACCTATCTTTTAAGAATTTGAAGATGTCCACAAGATCATCGTTTAAGATTGTTAATAACTTAATTACGTATGTTAAAATTTATTTCCTATGTTTGTTTAAGTTACTTAAGGTAGTGTGTTTTTGTGTACTTACTTAATCAAGTTTGTATAAGTAAGTTTGTTTAAGATTGTCCAAGGAGAGTTTTAGTGAGTAAATGTAATTTACTTGTTATAAGTTAATTTAAGATTGTTAAGTTAGTAATCACGTATGTTAAACTTAAGTTGCTATGTTTATTTAAACTTAATTTGTTTTTCTAACCTTCTATATAGTTGTACCTTGCAATGGATCCAGGTCCTTCGAGATCCATCATTTGTGCAACTCCAATCTACTCACAGATCGACGCGAACCTGGAGAGGCGAGGTAAGGCCATTTTACATGAATGCGTCATTTTTACCACAATATTGTATCAAATACATACTTTAATACATTATTGTTTCGTAGGTTTACTGAAACAATGCGCGTACGTCGAAGACGTGGGGTCGTTGATCGAACGATGCGGTTTCATTCGAGGATGATCCCATATCTCCGTTCCGATGGGTTCTATGGGATATCCCGGGTAGCATTTTTCAGCCTTGATTGGGCTCTAATTACTGCGTTTGTAGAGAGATGGCGCCCTGAGACGCATACTTTTCATATGCATTGTGGGGAGTGCACGATTACACTCCAAGACGTGCGAGTGCGATTGGATTACCTATTGAAGGTATGCACATGGCGGAACGACAGACGCAGACTATGCTGACGTCTGCGAGAGGCTACTTGGGCGAACTCCGGGTGGAGATGACATCGTAGGTTGTAAACTTAAGGTCGATTGGCTTGAGCGTAACGTTCCAGCAATAGATGATGAAAGCGATGAGGAGTCGGTCCAACGTTACGTTCGATCGTACATACTACAACTCATCGGTGGTTGTCTTTTCGCCGACAAGTCAAATCGTTTCGTACATTTGATGTTCCTACCTTTCTTGGGAGGATTTCCAAGTAGCGAGGCCAATATAGTTGGGGAGTGCATGTTTGGCTTATTTGTACGGGGAGTTGTGTCGCGGATCTCGCGCAGGGGCACATGAGGTTCTTTGGCGCCTCCATTCTTGTACAAGCGTGGGCATGGGACGATTTCCATTCATAGCACCGCGACGTCTGCGTGTAGCTAGAGCTCAACAACGAACGGTGGATGGCCAAAATATGCTTATGGACGTTCCACTCGGACACGGTATTTTCGTTGTGATTTCTCATCACTTTGTAAATAATTCTTGTCCATGTTCATTTATCATAACTTATTGTTTCCTACACAAGATGGCTCGATGCATTTTCGGTTTCACATAATGCGACGCACGTCGTATCGGCATACCGTGATGCACTCGACTCCAGAGGCATGAGGATGATGTGGTGTGGCAACCATATAATGAACTCATGGCGTCTCTTCCCGAAATCTTGTACAAATGGTCAAGGCGTTGGCTCTCGACGTGTCCCCTGATTTGTTTCCACATTGTGGAGTGGCATATACCTGAAAGGGTTATGAGACAATTCGGCATGGTACAAGTAGTGCCACCTAATTGTGCCTACGACGCCCAACTGCACCGCATCGAATTGCGTGGACATCATCATGAAAATTGGGTGACTTTCCACGCAAGCTACATAAACATGTGGGAAAATCGTGGGGACACCATTGCGACAGCGGCACTGAATGAAGGGCATGACCATCAAGACTACATGACGTGGTATCGATCGGTCACTAGGAGATTTATAGGACACGACGGGGCGTTACGTGACTACACGGTAATCTGCTAACTATTAATTTTCCTCAAACATTTAATATTATATATTGCGTGATTTGAGAACTTATTTTTTATATTTCAGCGTAACTTGGTGCATCGACTTAGGCGTGTGTTGATTGAGGATGGGTACGAGCAAGGTCTTGCTGCCCTTGATGAAGGGATTAAAATTTTGGACGAAGATGAACGACAAAGGTCTAATCTTTCGCATGACAGAACTGACGTCCAACAAGACGTAGATGAGGATATTGAACAAGAAGATGAAGAAGACGATCAAGGCGAACCAAACATAGAGGTGAGAAGAAGACGAACACGACCGAGAGGCGTGCGAGAACGCACCGGACGTCCTCGTCCCCCGCGTCCATCTACTCGGGCGAGGTTGCTTTGCGAGAGAGTAGTAGACCTTCTCCTCCAAACGTTCATCTCGTTCGAGAGTGAGTAGAAGAGATAATGTTGGCGAGAGTAGTCATTCTTCTCATGGGTATATACCAACATCTTCCACACCCCAACCGAACCTCATATGTTTGTACCCAGGCCGCCGAGCGTGAATCTTCCTCCTTACCATTTTGATCCGTACGCACTGGGCCTTCGTCTTCATACGTGGATCCACGCGGAATGCCTCATCATCAAACGTATCCATCACTCCCTCCATACATGCCTAGTCCATACACTCCTACTCCGTATAATTACAATATGGCGTATAGCGGAGACCCTTCATTCATGAACTTGTTGACCATGCCGCAGACCGCATGTTCCATTCCCCAACCCCATGCGAAGCCGATATTTCGGGATGGTTCCACCTCCAATTTTTGGTAGCATAAGTAGCGAGGGTGAGTCGAGTCAAGAACCGGAGGAAACGCAACAATCTACTCGACTTGATTCATCGCAACACCAACTACCTCAATAGGATGTACAACCACATCGTCCAACTAGACAAAAGTACGTCCGGTTTGCTTCAGCGAGGAACAACGTCAACGGAACCGCCGAAATAGACTGCATAATGAGTTTACTTGATGTCATAGTGATTTGTAAATAACTTATATTTTGGGTTAACGAAGTACGTGTATTCAACCTTATCATTGAATAAACTTATTTCTCATGTTTTTCGATATTATAATGGAATTTCGTATATGTGATTACTCTTCAATAGTTAGTTTAGTTTGTTAAGTTAGTTTAGGTTATATGTTTAATTTAACTTAAGTGGTTAGCTTAGTTAGTTAGGTGTCGGTGGTTAGGTTTTATTATTTTAGTTTGGTTAGGTTAATTAGCTTAGTTAGTTTTGTTTAGGTGTTGAGGTTATGTTTGTTTAGTGTAGTTGAGTTAGGGTATGTTCGTTAGTGTAGTTTAGTTAATTTAGGTTACGTACTTTGGTTAGGTTAGGTTAGTCGAGTTTAGTTCACAAGTAACTCTCGAGCTACTTGGATGTTTGTGTAGTTTCGTTTGGTGGTTAACGTGGATCGTTTTTTCGTTGTTTGTTTAGTTAGTTAAGTTAGTTATTTTACTTTACTTAGTTTGTATTGTTTTGGTGGTTAGGTTAGTTAGGTTAGTTATTATGGTTAGTTACGTTAGTTAATGTTAGTTAGTTTAGTTTGGTTAGTTCCATTTAGTTAGGTGGTGTAGTTTGCAATTAAGCTAGTTAAATTTGTTATTTTAGTTTACTTAGTTTGTATTGTTAGGTGGTTTGGTTAGTTAAGGTTAGTTAGTTTAGTTTGTTAGTTAGTTTAGTTTCGTTATGTTAGTTAGTTAGTTACTTAGTTTAGTTGAGGTTAGTTAGTTACTTAGTTTAGCTCGATTTTGTTAAGTTAGTTTAGTTTGGTTAAGGTTAGTTAGTTAGTTATTTTAGTTTACTTTGGTTAGTTACTTTGGTTTTGTTAAGTTAGTTTAGTTAGTTTATTCAAGGTTACTTACTTATTTAGTTTAGTTTGGTTTGGTTAGGTTAGGTTAGTTAAGGTTAGTTTAGTTAGTTAGTTGGTTAGTTAGTTAGTTAGTTAGTTTAGTTTGGTTAGGTTATTTATGGTTAGTTAGTTTAGTTTAGTTTAGTTTGGTTAGTTTAGTTTGGTTAGTTAAGGTTACTTAGTTTAGTTAGTTAGTTAGTTAGTTTGGTTAGGTTAGTTAAGGTTAGTTAGTTTACTTTACTTTGGTTACTTAGCTAGTTAGTTAGGTAGTTATTTAGTTTAGTTTGCTTTGGTTGGATTAGTAAAGGTTTCTTACTTTACTTTAGTTAGTTAGTTAGTTAGGTAATGTTAGTTAGTTTAGAATAGAGAGTTGAAGGTTGAAACCAATATATTTAAAATTTGTTTTTTTTTTTTTTAATACAAATATAAACTCCTTGTATGGTTATTCAAATTTGGTTGTAATTGTCGAGATCGCTCGATGAGCGACAACAGCCAGCGTAGCGAGGACGGAGCGAGCGAGAATGGCGCGGATCCAGCGCGAGGAGGACAGATCGGCGAGTCGGGTTGGTGATTTTTGGTGACGTGGCGGCGACGTGGCGGCATTTGTACGAATAGCGCCTTTTGAGAAGGCGCTATCTGTACATGTGTCCGCCACCTCAGCGCCACGTCAGCGCCACCTCATTCCCTCAGGTTTTGCTCAATAACGCCTTTTGAGAAGGCGTTATTGAGCATGTGTATGTGGCGCTGACGTGGCGCTGAGGTGGCGGACACATGTACAGATAGCGCCTTCTCAAAAGGCGCTATCTGTACAAATGCTGCCACGTCAGCGCCACGTCACCAAAAACCGAAAACCCCCCCACTCAATAACGCCTTCTCAAAAGGCGTTATTGCCTATATCCGGAATAAAAAAAAAACACTCTCTATTTTGTGAAAAAAATTGTAAATGTCCCCTACATGTGGAAATACCCCATTTTCCTGGTTCTATTCATGAGGTTGTAGAAAAAGTCTAAGATTGTGACGCTTCTCATTCGCATCTTGAGGGGTTTCAGCTAGTTTCTACCTTAAAACAAAGTAAAGTTAGCCGAACCCTCCTTTTGTATGTGGTGCTACCATACCATCTGATTGGGCATGCAATGTTAGGGTTAATTTCTGTGTATTCAAGGGTGCAATTGAAGCGGGACTTAGATTCCCTATTCAGCCCTTTTTCATTGAACTTGTGCAACACTTCGAAATCCACCCCTCCCAATTGGTCCCCAATTCTTGGAGATTGATTTTCTGTTTCATAGTCCGTTGACTTTGTACCCATGCGTATAAATGTCTTTAAAAGGATCTTTAAGATTAGTCACGGCGATTCCAAGCATCAAGGTTGGGTGCGTTTCTCTTATAAGATGTCTGATAGTGTTATAGTGGATACAACTTCTTTTCCTCTGTTTGGTGGACTGTGGAAGACAAGATTCTTTTATTTTAAGTGGGCTAGTGGCGTTTGGTCATCTCTCTTTCCACGTCGATTGGGTAGCGCTACAGATATTAGCCTATCCTTACTTGAATTTAGCGATGAAGATTCCCATATTAAGAGTAACCTCTGCAGTCATCCGTGAAAGTAACGGATCTGTTGGATGAAGAGATTCTCATAGAATTTGGCTTAAGCCAGACTAGTGGTGAGGGCATGTTCTTTGCACGTGAGTTGCTCCCGCATCTCCTTAAATTTGACTCTTGCTAAGGCCTTGGTGAGAATATCCGCACGTTGTTCTCCTGCTTACGAACTCCACCACGATCTGTCGGTTCTCGACACATTCGCGAATGAAATGGAAGCGAGTGTCGATGTGCTTCTTGCGTCCATGAAACACCGGATTCTTCATCAATGCGATTGCGGACTTATTGTCGACGTAGAGAGTTCACCAGCCGCTTACTTAGGTTACCTCGTTCAACAAGTTTCTCGACCATAATGCTTGACATGATCTTTGCGATGGCTGCCATAAACTCGGCCTCACAGGGAAGATAGAGCCACGGTTCGTTCGTTTCTGCGATTGCCAAGTGATTAGATTCTCGTTGAGATAAAATGCCATCCCTCGGTACTCTTTCTGTCATCTATATCACCGGCTAGATCGTCGATAAATCCGACGAGTTCTTCACTCCTTTTCCTCTTTTGTCTTGAATCCCATAGCTCGTTGTTCCCTTCACGTAGCGAAGAATGTGTTTCACTTTTGTTGGTGTAGAATAGTAGGTCGTTCCATGTAACGACTCACCATGCCAGCGCATATGAGATATCGGTCGAGTGTGGGTCAAGTACACTGAGACACCCAGATGACACGCCTATACTCGGTGGAATTCACAAAGGTTCCTTCCGCATCCTTTCCGAGTTGCAACTTTGCTTCCATTGGATACTTGCTCGGGTTGCAATCCGCCATCCCGACTCGCTCCAATATTTTCTTTGCATAAGTGATTGCTTCACCGTGATGCGGTCTTTCTTCTTACGGTCCACCTCGATCTGAGGTAGTATGAGAAGCGACCCAAGATCACTCATCTCGAACTCCTTCATCATTTGCTTCTTGAATCTCTCAACACCATCAATGCTAGATCCCGTCACTATCAAATCGTCAACGTATACACCAACGATGAGTACTTCTGCTCCATGGCTCCTCGTGTACACAGCCTGCTCTTGAGAACACTTCACGAAGCCGAGACTCATCATTCTCTTGTTGAGGCAAGTGTTCCACGCTCTTGGTGCTTGGCGTGTCCGTAGAGAGCCTTGGACAGCTTGTACACCTTGTGCTCTTTATTCTTGATGATGAAGCCTTCAGGTTGGGCGACATAAACTTCTTCTTCGATATCACCATTGAGAAACGCCGATTTGACGTCCAAGTGGTGAATCTCCCACCCACGATGAGCTGCGAGGGCAAGAATTAATCTGACGGTGTCGAGTCTCGCCACCGGTGCAAAGTTTTCCTCGAAGTCAACTCCTTGCTTACTCGCGTATCCTTTCGCCACTAATCTCGCTTTGTGCTTAAGGATGTTGCCTTCGCTGTCTCTTTTCAACTTGAACACCCACTTTAAACCGATGAGCTTGTGACCGGGTGGCAAGTCGGTGAGCTCCCACGTCTTGTTCTTCTCGATGGACTCGAGCTCTTTCTGCATGGCCTCCTTCCATGCCTCCTCGGTTGCTGCCTCGTGATATGTTGTTGGCTCGTCGGTGGTGAACAACAACAATTCGTCGAGATCCATCTCCCTTAATGGTGCCACTTCATAAATGTCGGCAAGAGAGCGGACCTTTTTTGGGGCATCTTCGGTTGTGGACCTACTTGAGCTCTCTCGTTGTTGAGGAGAGTACGGCATGGCTACTGGTGTTATTGGTGATGCCGAGTGCGGACTTGCCGGTGGTGTTGCTGCGTTTTCCAAATCCGCTACATCTCCATCAAAAATTCCGAACTCCACAGAATTTTGTGCGATCTCGCCATCATCGTTGCACCATTCCCACTTCTTCTCTTCTTCAAACACAACATCTCTGCTCACAATGATTTTTCCGCATCGTGGATCAAGGAATCTGTGCGCCTTACATCCGTCTTCGACGCCAAGATACACCATTGCTTGACTTCGGTCATCGAGCTTCTTGAGATGTGGACCTACAACCTTCACATGTGCAGTACACCCGAACACTCTCAAGTGCTCCAGATGAGGTCGTCTGCCGAACCAAGCTTGGTAAGGGGTACAATCTCCTAGCACCTTTGTCGGCAAGCGGTTCAAGAGATAAACCGCATGTCGTACCGCTTCTCCCCAGAGTTTCGCCGGGACTTGCATGCTCTTGAGCAGACTCCTCGCAGTGGCCATCACGGTGCGATTCCTCCTCTCCACCACACCATTTTGTTGAGGTGTGTATGGTGCCGTGAGGTGACGCTCGACTCCCTCTTCCTTGCAAAACTCCGCAAACCTATGGGAAGTGAACTCACCACCTCGATCAGTTCGCAAAGTCTTAAGCTTGTGCTCCGACTTGTTCTCCACGAGCTTCTTGAATTTCTTGAATGCTTCAAAGGCTTCTCCTTTTCTCTCGAGCATGTATACCCACATCCAACGACTACAATCATCAACAAGTAAAAAGAAATACTTGTTACCAGTGAGAGTGATGTCGGGGTGATCGGACCACACAGATCTGCATGTACAAGTTGTAGGGGATGCTCGGCACGGTAGTTGGCTTGGGCGGGTAATGGCAGCCTTGTTTGCTTTGCGATCATGCAACTCTCACACTTGGTTGGGGTGTGTAAACTTGGGCAGCCACTATAGCCATCTCCTTCTCCCCATCATCTTGAGCGCATAAAAATTTACGTGCCCAAGTCTTGCATGCCACAACCAAGCGGATCTGCTAGCGATGCTAATAGAACAACGGGTTGACTCGTCTCGAGAGAAATCTTGTACAACCGATTTGGCGATTTCTCCACTTTCATTAACAGACGCCATTTCGGTCGAACATCTTTAGGATCGAGCGGCTAAGATGATCGTATTGCATTCTTCTCATGTCTCATCGACGAGACTTATGATATTACTTTTCAACTTTGGAATGTAATATACCTCGATCATTAGACGCCGATCACCGTTTTTGCATACGAACAATATGGATCCTCGGCCCTTGATCTCGACGAGTGAGCCGTCTCCGAACTTCACATTTCCGGTGATCTCTCGTCGAGCTCATGGAACTTCTCTCGATGGGCCGTCATATGGTTACTTGCTCCATTGTCAAGGTACCACACGTCGGTGTGATTATGCTCCTCGCCACTTGCGAGGAGGTTCGCCATGACTTTCTCTTCATTGAGCAACACTACCTCTGGTTCCTCCTTGGTCGATTCTTGCACGAATTCTTCGAGGTTTGTCTCCTCATCTTCGGGCAAGGCGTTCGCCACTCCTCTGGCGAACATTAATGCTTTGGCTCCTCGTCATGGAAGCTAGTGAGGTTTGCCACCTCGTCGGCCTTTTGTTAGGGCACTCGATCGAGTAGTGCCGTACTTTTGACAAGCGTAACACTTCACCGTGTGCTCTTGTCTTTGCGGGGCTTGGTGTCTTCTTGTCGAGGTGAGCTTTCTTCACGACCTCGCCCTCGACCTCGTCCCCGTCCTTTGCCACGACCTCGTTTATCTCCACCATGGCCGCTGCGACTCGACGATTCGGAAGAAAAACTGGTTTCTCCATTTTCTTCATTCGTGACATCCATTCGCATGCGTGAGCAAGAGGTGCTTCTCCTCCTCTCTTTCACCGTATCCGCGAAGTCTCTCCTCGTAGACTTTAAGGCGACCAGACGACCTCCTCAACCGTCATGTTTTTGAGGTCACCAAATTGCTCGATCGCGGTAATGATCTCGCATGTATTTTTGTGGCAAGGCTCGTAGGAACTTCTTAACGACGGAGATCTCCTCCACCTTCTCTCCCAACGAGCGGATGCTGTCACAATGGATGTCAATTTCATAGCGAAATCGTCCACCGTCTCTACGTCCTTCATGCGGATTGCCTCGAACGAGTCCTCGAGGTTTGCACTTTCGCCTCCTTGACTCGCTCCACGCCAACGTGCATCGTCTTTAGTGTCTCCCATGCTTGCTTGGCGGAATCCTTTTCTGCCACCATGAGAAGAACATCCTCCGGAAGCGCTTGATAAATGGCAGCGAGAGCCATTCTATCCTTGCGTATTTCGACCTCGTCGAACTCCACGGCTTCCCACACTCCTTGCGCTTGTAAATTCACCCGCATCTTCAACGCCCACACCGAGTAGTTACTCTTTGTGAGTAACGGATAAGAGAGCGTCATGTTCCCTTCTTTTCCGATCTTAGTTGCCGCCATATCTCCTCCGACTGCTTTGCTTGATGACGACATGTCCTTTCGGCTAATCTCTCTGATACCAAATGTTGGTTTCAATGTAAAGGATCGTTGAAGAACAAGATTGAAGAAAAAAGAGAGATTAGACTAATGGGAGTTTTTCTTTGTAATTTGAAAACAACAAGCAAAAAACTACAAGTTTGGAGTGTTTTTTTCTAACAATGCACAACACTACCTATTTATAGTAGCAAAAAAATATAGTCAACAATGACACCTAATGACAAACATAGTCAACAATGACACCTAATAACCATGTTACTCTTGTCCAAGTCAACAATGACACCTAATGACAAACATAGTCAACAATGACACCTAATAACACCTTTCTTGACGTATTCTTTTTTTTCTATAGTTATTTTACTCGTGTTATAACCATCTTTTTCTCTTTAATTATTCAGCTCAAA
Organism: Stephania yunnanensis; assembly: GCA_039657365.1. Classification (NCBI taxonomy): domain Eukaryota; kingdom Viridiplantae; phylum Streptophyta; class Magnoliopsida; order Ranunculales; family Menispermaceae; genus Stephania; species Stephania yunnanensis. The sequence goes on along the minus strand of CM077586.1, from coordinate 41,961,596 downwards.
ATTTGCTGACCAATACGGAAAGAGGAGGGCGCCTGCAATACCGAAAGGGACTCGAAAGACTACAAAGAGTGGATTACATTTCAGAACCTTTGTCGATGATACTAGCGTAGTTCAGGAGTTCTGATTGTCATCCCATCTTTGTCGATGAAGAAGCCGTTAGCTCTTGAGGATCCATTTCTTCCTGACTGGGGAGTTACGAAGGATGATTCTGCCTTGTCTAACAAGAACATCTTGGGAGCTTGTTTTGAAGGGCATGTTGCCTGTTGATAGAGTTGAATCGAGAAAATTCCCCCTGAAGGCTTGTCCAGCCTTTCTCATCATACCATTGCCATGGTATGATCCGTAACTTCTTTACAAACGATTTTTATCAATTATGTTCATTGATGTGAAATTTGTAATCCATTCGTGCAGGTTACCTTGTATTTGGGGGAAGCTGTGGAGAGGATGAACTATTACGGCTATATGGCAGAAAAACTAGATGAGAGGAATGCTTATTTGGAAAGCAAGCTTACAACGAGTAAGTTGTCCAACGCAAGAAGGATGTACTGATTTCTAGTTTAATAGAGGAGGTGGCATCCTTGAAGCTTACCCGAGAGGAAACCATTAACAAATTCGTGAACTCCTAAGAGTATCTCGATGGGTGCGAGGTGTATATGCACAAGCATGGCTATGATCTTTATTCTGCGGGTTATATGGTTGCTCGTGCTGATGCTAAGAAAATCTGCCTCGTCTTAAATGATGAGCAGATGAAGTTTCCCGAGAGACCTCAAAATGAAGATAATGAAGATGATGAGGAAAATGTTGAATTCCGCGAACGGGATGTTGCCACGTCTGATTGGGGTGTTGGAGAGTGTTATAAAACTATAAATATGAAAGATGTTTGACAGATTTTAAGCATGAACTACGAACTCAATTTCTTTCATTCAACTTGACAACGTACTTTAAAATTTTTGGGCTTTTAAATATTTTTAAAATTTTTGTAAATATTTAATGAGTATAATACGAATTTTATAAGTGATTATAGTTGTTTCATTAATTGCTTAATGATGTATTTGAAATTAAAAAAAGTTTTGAGTCCAGACTCACGAGTCCAAATAACATTATCCATACACAAAATAATAATTAGAAGTCAAAACATAACTGAAAGTCATTAAACTAATAGCTAAAAAACAGGATCCATGACTCAACAACTGAGTCAAAACTAAAATCCTACAAAACAGCAACAACTAAAAATTGAATTAAAGACATGGTCTTCAAGACTACCAAATGGCCGACTGACCAATTTGTACCGATTATTGAATGTATCTTCTTCTTATTTGATTTTAGATGCTTTTATATTAAATCCTCGTGGGTTTCCTACTAATGTTTCCTTAGATGGGACACATCATTTTGGTTGTTGGACACCTTCTAAGGTGATTTTGTTAGAAGTAATGTTGAAGCTTCACTTCATATATATCACAACGTCTTTATGTAATTTTAATGTTGAACCTTTTCTTCATTGTGCAACTTGATTTATCAGGGCATATTAAAATGCTCTTAGTCGCGTATTTTTCTCCAAAAGATTCTGAGTAGAGAGGCGTGATTAAGAATGCACCACTAGGAATATGCATGTAGAAAAACGCTCCTGGTCGTCTATTTTAGTTATATTTATTTTCTTATTTTTTTTAAAAAAACATGCAAGTGGAAAAGCGTGATAAGTCAGTATTTTGTAAGAAATTAGTAGTCCATTTTAGTATATTATTTATTGAAAATATTTAAATATTATATTAAATAATATGTTTTTGTCATTTTTAAGTGAAACGGAGTGCGCGGTTGAATTCGTGGCGGAAAGATACTCAAAATAGAGTATTTACTTGCAATAATCGGACGTCGGACAATTTACCTCGAAATACGTGTTGCGTGGTGGGTCGAATAACCGACATAATGTTTCAACCAATCAGAAGATGCCACGTCAGCGCCAAAGACACTCTGTACCAATCAGACGTTGCCACGTGGTGTTCTCCTCCTCAAGCACGTCAACACAAGACAGCGCGACCAATGAATAAACGCCACGTCAGCACGCAGAGGCTCCAGCAACCAATCAGAGACCGCCACGCAACTCCACGTCATCCAACGTCGCCACGTCACCCGCAAGCCAATTCTCCAAGTTTCAGCTACCATCGACCGGCCTCGAGATGCGTACCGCACAAACTCCCAGATTTTCGCACGAGTCGCCCGACTTCATCCTTCGCCACGTCATGCCACGTGGCATGCTCCCATTGATCCAGACGCGTCACAACAGTCACCCCGCCAATCAGATAGCGACACATGGCGCTAGCTCAGCCACACACAGCAGTGGCGCTCCAATCACAACGCGCCACGTCGCGCTGCCAGCAAACCGACTAATCAGACGCTGCCACGTGGCGGACTTGCTGCGCCAACAACGTCATCACTGCTGTCTTCCTCCAATCACATTGCGCCACGTCACCAGGTCCACCCCTTTCGCAAATCACGTGCTGACACGTGGCAGAGACGTGGAAACCAATTTTACTTGGGGATTTTTGGGTTGGATCAGACGGAGAGTTTTTTCGAGTTTTTAATTTTTCCAGCGGCTTTGTTTTTCTTCTTTTTTCTCTTCCACAAAAACGATTGTTTTACATTTTGTTTTTGGATTTTGATGGAGTGCTTGACGACGATGGCCGGCTAAACTCATCAATCTGAACCAGAGGTGGATCAAATCACCCATTTTGGCATAAAACATATGTGAGATCTATTTATTTATTTATTTAATTTGTTTTTCATAATATTTTATTCCCTTTGATATTGGTTGAATTATTGAGATTAAACACTTGTTTAAATCTTGATTTACATGCCAGTAGGTTGTACGCACCCGTACTTGTGCAATAAGACCACATTAGTGGCATCCGACCATACCAATTGATTTGACCCTTTTGGGACAGGTTGAATATCATAGAGATCTAGGCTAAATTGGACACACTAGTGATCCAGTTGTCTAGGTGTAGTGCCTTCACAAAAGCCCATTGCGGTCAACACATTAAACCTAATTCACTTGAATATATGGTTATGTGTTTGACTAGGGAAGTGGTCATTGTCGTACCTTGACCATCGAGATAGGGAAGTGCGAGGACCCGCGTAAATTACCGGGTCTATAGCTACACTAATTTATTATGGATTGCATGCTTTGATTAGATTGATGACCGTATGTAAAATTATGCCAAATTGAGGAGATTTGTGATACCGATGGTTTGGATTGTTTCCCTATTGATTGATTTATTTACTTGCTATTTTTAGTCTAGTTTTAGTTAATCTAGATATTATTCATGTGAACACTCCGAGTTATTTTTAATTTCGTAGCATAGGTAGAAACTTGGTCTTCGTGGTTCGACCACGTGCTTGCCACTACTGCAGTTCTTGTGGTCATTGGTAATCTCATCGGGATTATATATTTTGATGAATTCGACATGCGTCAAATTTTGGCGCCGTTGCCGGGGACCAAGTTATTTTTATTTTTTACCTAGTTTGTGTTCACATTTATGTCCCACAGTCTTCGTCGATCGCTATCCGCCGGATCTTTACTCCCTTTTGATCCGGAGATCGAAAAGACTTGCCGTCGGAACTCGAAAGTAACTCGACAGAGGAACCAATCCTCCAGAGTTCAACTGAACGACGAGCAGTCTTTTTTGATGGCTGACCACATTGGGAACCCACATGCACCCATTGCACCACATGAGAGACGAGAGGAACCCATAGTTATTCCTCCCCGACAGCTTTGTCGCACCACTGGACATATGCACCAAGGAACAAGAGAGGCTCAGTAGTACACCAAGATCAACCATTCGATCAACGAGTGGTTGATCCCCTTCCACAAAGGCCACAAGCTAACCCTTGGGCACAACCTCAGGCCGACCGTCGCATTACCATCGGGATGGCGAATGATGGGATACAGGATCTCCTGGCCCATCAGCCACACTGCATCGCATTCCTAGCCCACAGGGGCAATTTTGAGCTCAGATCAGGTTTCATTAACCTGCTCCCCGTCTTCCATGGATTGGATCGTGAGGATCCGGTCACCTTCATCAAGGACTTCCATTCTAAATGTAGGACCATGATTCCCCCTCGAGTCGATGAAGACGAAGTCAAACTCTCAGCTTTCCCTTTCTGCCTTAAGGATAAAGCTCAAGACTGGCTCTTCTATCTTCCTCCTGGTTCCATCACAAATTGGAACGACATGATTTTTGCATTCCTCAAAGAGTTTTTCCCTGAATCCAGAGTTTCCCAACTCACTAGAGAGATATGTAGTATCAAAATGAAACGGGCGAATCTTTTGGCGATTATTGGGGTCGTTATAAGCGCTTACTTACGCAATGTCCCCAATATGGCCAAAGCAACCTCTCAATTGTTTGTTTCTTCTATATAGGGCTTACGCCCCTTGAGAAACGTATGATTGACAATGCTTGTGGAGGAGACTACAGATGTAAAACCACTGAGGAGATGTTTGAATTGTATGACTCTATAGCAAGTCAATCACGTCATTACATTGATGACGATGAAGAGGGACCTTCACGAAGTCTTTATGACGGAGTAGGGCCAAATTCTGCCAATAGCAAGCTTGATAAACTCACCGATCTCATGGAGCGATTCCTCACCTCAGGAAAAGCTCAAGTTAAAGCTTGCGGCTTCAGTACAGCCAAAGACCATTCCACTGACTCTTGTCCTACCTTATTCGAGAACGAGCAGGCGAACGCTTTAGGTGGCGGATTCCAAGGACCACCAAGAAATCAATACGGCAACAACTTCAGCAACACCTATAATCATGCCGTAAAAAGCCCCTATTTTAGTTATGGTCCCCAGAATCAGAACTTCCTTCAGTATGTTCCAAAGGGACAACCTCCTCCTCAACAGTCCCAACCCGCTCAGAATTCGGGATATTTAGAAGACTTGATGAGGACACTCATTGCTAATCAAGACAGACTCTCTAAAGACTTGGTCCAACTCAAAAATGAAACAATCGCGAGCCATGCTTCTAGCATTAAAAGTCTCGAGGTTCAATTAGGGCAACTGGCCTTTCATGTTGGGCGCACGAATGAGAAAGGCAAGTTGCCATCTCAACCGCACCCGAATCCTAATGCGAACGTTAATGCTGTCACACTTCGTAGCGGCAGAGAGCTGGAAGAAGTCCTTAAAGAACCCAATCCTAAAAAGGCCACCCCTAAATCCAAGGAAGTCGAGCAGGAGCTCGAAGTTCAACCGTCTCACACTGAAACGGTACACTTGGATAAGGAAGCACAACCTTCTCTCAAAATTCTACCCCGTTCCCTCAACGCCTCATTAAGAATAAAAAGGCGGGAGAAGAGAAGGAAATTCTGGAAATCTTGAGGAAAGTGGCGATAAACATCCCACTTCTTGATGCCTTAGCACACATGCCCCGCTATGCTAAGTTGCTCAAAGACCTATGCACCAACAAATGTCGACTCAAAGGCAACGAGAAAATCACCGTATGTGAGAATGTCTCAGCTATCCTACGCAAAAAGTTGCCCACCAAGTGTGAGGACCCGGGCATGTTCACTGTCCCTTGCACAATTGGTGAAGTTGAGATCCAGAAAGCTATGTGTGACCTCGGGGCCTCTATCAATGTCATGCCACTATCCATATATGAGACATTGAAGGCGGCCCTTTAAAGGATACTTGAAATTGTCATACATTTGGCGAGGCCGGTGCATTCGTTCGTCTGTGGGTGTCTTGGAAGACATCCTGGTGAAGGTTAGTGAGCTCATATTTCCTGCTGACTTCTATATCATTGATATGAAGACTCAACCATGCCCCTATTTTTCCTCAGTCTTGCTTGGCAGGCCTTTCCTAAAGACTGCCAAGACCAAGATTGATGTTCACAGTGGCTCTCTGACCATGGAGTTTGATGGTGAACTCATTAAGTTCAACATCTATGATGCGACGCGCCATCCCTGCCATGCCTCTTCTAGGGTGCTTGCCTTGGACAGTGTGAACTCACTTGTCCAGGACACCTTTCTCGTGAAAGGTGATGATATGAAAGTGGTGTTAGAGAATCATCTCGACACCGATTATTTGCGACAGCAAGGCTTCGCCCTCGATACTGAGATCGAGGAGTTGATCTTTGAGTTGGACTCTGCTCCACTTCATTTTCCCACCCTAGCATATCTTGACTTACCAGCTTCGAACTCTACACTTCTCCCCTCTATGGAGCGAGCCCCCACACTGGAGCTCAAACCACTGCCCAGCCACCTCAAATATGTGTTTTTAGGTGAGAATGATACTTTACCAGTGATCATCTCCACTAAACTCACATTACCAGAGGAAGAGAAGCTGATTCATGTGCTTCAAGAGTTCAAAGAAGCCCTAGGGTGGACGATCGCTGACATCAAAGGTATTAGCCCTTCCACATGCATGCATCAGATACATATGGAAGAAGGGTCAAAACCTTCACGAGAAGCACAACGGAGACTGAACCCATCGATGATGGATGTGGTTAAAAAGGAGATTCTGAAGCTCCTTGACGCTGGGATGATCTACCCGATCTCTGACATCAAGTGGGTCATCCCATTCAGGTGGTTCCCAAGAAAACGGGGATCACGGTGGTCACGAACTCACGCGGTGAGTTAGTCCCAACTCGCGTCCAAAACGGATGGCGAGTATGTATCGATTACCGGAAAGCTTAATGCTTCTACTAGGAAAGACCACTTCCCATTGCCTTTCATCGATCAGATGTTAGAGCGTTTAGCAGGCAGGTCTCACTACTGCTGCCTGGATGGCTATTCTGGTTTTCACCAAATTCCTGTAGCACCTGAGGATCAAGAGAAGACCACCTTCACTTGTCCTTTTGGTACTTTCGCTTACCGGCGCATGCCTTTTGGGCTGTGCAATGCACCTGCTACTTTTCAGAGGTGTATGATGAGCATATTCTTTGACTTCGTTGAGCACTTCATCGAAGTATTCATGGATGATTTCACTGTTTACGGCGATTCATTCGATCTTTGCCTTAGTCACCTGACTAAGGTACTTCACCGATGTATCCAGAAGAACTTGATCCTCAATTACGAGAAATGTCACTTCATGGTTGATCAAGGTCTTATCTTGGGTCCCATCGTGTCTGCTAGGGGTGTGGAGGTAGACCCGGCAAAGATTGAAGTAATTCAAAAATTGCCTTACCCCACGACTGTGCGAGAAATCCGATCATTCCTTGGCCATGCCGGTTTCTATCGATGATTTATTAAGGATTTCTCTAAAATTGCACAACCCCTGTGTCGCCTTCTTCAGATGGACGTGCCTTTCCATTTCGATAAGGCATGTAGGAGTGCATTCGATGCACTCAAACACTCTCTCATATCTACTCCAATGATTCGAGCTCCTAATTGGGAGCTACCTTTTGAGATCATGTGCGACGCCAGCAACCACGCTGTGGGTGCTGTGCTTGGCAACGAGTCGGGCGGGCTTCTCATGTCATATACTATGCCTCCCGAACTCTTGATCCTGCCCAACCGAATTACACCACTACAGAGAAGGAGCTTCTAGCTATCGTCTTCGCTTTGGAGAAATTTCGGCCTTATCTCTTGGGAACTAAGGTGGTCGTCTACTCTGACCATGCTACCTTAAAGTATCTTATGGCCAAAAAGGAAGCTAAACCTCGTCTCATTCGATGGATACTCTTGTTACAAGAGTTTGACATCGAGATTAAAGATAAAAGTGGTGTAGAAAATCTTGTTGCTGACCATCTCAGTCGTATCGAGAATGGTGAAACACCTGTCCCGCTTCGAGATGATTTTCCTGATGAACATCTCTTAGCAATTTCTGAGGAAATCCCTTGGTTTGCGGATCTGGTAAACTACCTCGTTACACGAGAGCTTTCACCTCACCTTACGCGAGCCCAAAAGGATAAGATTCGGAGCGATTCCAAACACTATGTATGGGATGACCCATACTTGTGGAAGTTTTGCTCAGACCAGGTCATTCGTCGATGTGTCTCCCAGAGTGAAACACAATCTATACTGACATTCTGTCATTCATATGCATGCGGTGGTCATTTCGGTCCACGTAGGACGACTATGAAGGTTTTGGAGAGCGGGCTTTATTGGCCTACTATTTTTCACGATTCATATCTATACGCCAAGACCTGTGCCAAATGTCAGTCGATCGGTACCCTGAGTCACAAGGATCAAATGCCACTGACCTCGATCCTATTTTGCGAGATTTTTTATGTTTGGGGGATCGACTTCATGGGGCCATTTCCACCGTCACACGATTTCATTTATATCTTACTAGCGGTGGATTACGTGTCCAAATGGGTGGAAGTTAAAGCCACTCGCACCAATGATTCGTCGGTGGTATGCGATTTCCTGAAATCACGAATTTTTTCGACTTTTGGCGCTCCACCGCTTTGATTAGTGATCGAGGTACCCATTTCTACAACCGCATGGTTGAAAATCTCCTACGTAAGTATAATGTTACACACCGTACGTCTACGGCCTATCACCCTCAGACTAGTGGCCAAGCAGAGGTGTCAAATAGGGAGATTAAATCCATTTTGGAGAAAACTATAAATCCATCACGAAAGGATTGGAGCACACGCCTTGATGATGCAGTATGGGCTTATCGAACGGCGTATAAAACGCCAATCGGAATGTCTCCATATCGCTTAGTCTTCGGCAAATCGTGCCACTTGCCGGTCGAGTTAGAGCATAAATCTCTATGGGCAGTCAAACGGCTCGATATGGAACTCGACGCAGCCGGCAACGAGAGAAAGTTGGACCTTCAAGAATTAGAGGAAATTCGAAACGATGCCTACGAGTCCGCTCGAATTTATAAGGATAAAACCAAGGCGTTCCACGATCGCAACTTATCTCGTAAGACTTTCATAGTCGGCCAAAAGGTCCTACTTTATTATTCCAGATTAACTCTCCATCTAGGGAAATTGAGGTCACGATGGCTCGGACCTTTTGTTGTTACTGATGTGTTTGGACATGGTGCAGTTGAGATCAGGAGCATAGACACATGGAAAGTTTTCAAAGTAAATGGGCACCGACTGAAGCCGTTCTACGAGAACTTCCCACAACATGAGATCGAGAGCGAGACTCTAGCAGTTGTAGAGTACTTTGACTAAGAAAGAGTCAGACCGAGTCGAGCCAACGACGTTAAACAAAGGCGCTCTTGGGAGGCACCCCAAGCTTCTATCCCTTTCCTTTTTGATTTTTATTTTAGTATTTTTTGGGGTATTCTTACTATTATCTCATTGTGACTTTTTATAGGTGTGTGACCTCTGCATAGCACACTGGATTTTGAGAGCCTGATATTGCTTACGCTCCTCGCATGTTCTGTAACTACGGTTAGTCACATCCGCGATTTGGTAAGGTCACCCATCTTCTTTTCGTCCATAGATTTAGGGTTAGTGTCAGTCTTCTGCATGATCTTGTCTCATTTCCTTGCCTCTATATATATCATCTTCTTTCACCCTGTTGTATGTGTTCATATGCGCTCCTAACCTGTTTTGAATCTTGAGGACAAGATTCGAAATAAGTTTGGGGGTACTTTAGGATTTGTGGACAGAGCTGGATGGGTTTCTATGCAAAAGACCACATGTGAGATCGTTTAAATTTTTTCAACTATATGCTGTTGTCGGACGGTATTGGTGGTGTTTTGTATCTCTTATTCACTCATTTCTTCCATTTCTTTGCCCTCCATATTTCACTTTCTCATTTTATTAGGAGTTGATACATTTTCATGCATATTTTTAATGTAGTTTTCATTTTTTATTTCGTTTAGAGTCACCTGATATTTTGTTTCATGCCTTGGTTGTAGATGAGTACTCTATGGTTGCCCTGCTGACTTGAGACTTAGGAGAAATTAGGCGAAACACTCACTCGAGCCTGTAGCCCAACGTTCTTATGATTTCATGATTAGAGACTTAGTATGTTGGTTGAGCCTGTGCCAGATACCAAAGGGGGCAGACGGTCAGAATTGTGCAAGTTTGATTTCTAGAGTACCAGAACGAGGATGTAACTCACTCGAGTCTAAATTCTTATGACTAGAACACTTTTGGGGAAATGATTTAGGCCATTTTTGAATTTAAACCCTTAACCTTAGACCTACCTTTCATCTTACCACTAGTTAGTCCATTTGAGCCAAATTAAACCTGATTTCTTTGATTACCTATCATTAAACCCTCATCCATTAGCCTTATATCTTATACCTAGTTGGAAACTAGACTTAGATTTGAATCCTTAGAAAGAGACATGAGGAGAAAAAAAATCAGAGGAAAAATTGTTTACTTGCCCAAATTAATGGGAAATTCATGATTAGAGAGTCCCACCTAAAACGACATCCACAGGAAATGGAGCAGAGAGCCGGATGGTTGGAAAAAGGTGAGGACTGCACATTTTGAATGAAAAATGAATTTTAGTGCAGCTTAGTCACATTCATGTTCTCGGGTAATCATTCTATAATCTAAGTTCTAGTTTTTCAACATTTCGCGTACCCTTTACACCACTTCCTTGGTACCCTTCCCCAGCCTTGTTGCAACCTATCAAAGTCCTATTGATTCCCATTGGTGCTAAGTCTATAGTAGTGGATAATGTGGTTACATTTCTTGTGCATGGCACTTTTGATGCGTTGATGTGCTATTTTCAAGGAGATTGTGAGCTTGCGTGCTTGAATGTCAAGACCAAGAAAACCCGCAAGTATTTGATGGCGTTTATCTTGACCATATCTTTGTCTTGAAAATGTGATTTTAATTGTGTTTGGGTTGCAGTTCTTGACATATCATAACTCCGAGATTTCTTGAGTAATTTGTTATCTTGGCGACTATGTAAACCAAAGGAATTCCATGAATTTTAAATCGGGTATAGAGTAGTTGAGTCAGTGCATAGTCATATTAGAAGTCTAGTTTATTTGTATGTGTCATTTACACCTTTGCTCGAGACGCGCAAAGTCTTAAGTTTGGGGGTATTTGATAAGTCAGTATTTTATAAGAAATTAGTAGTCATTTTAGTATATTATTTATTGAAAATATTTAAATATTATATTAAATAATATGTTTTTGTCATTTTTAGGTGAAACGGAGTGCGCGGTTGAATTCGTGGCGGAAAATACTCAAAATAGAGTATTTACTTGCAATAATCGGACGTCGGACAATTTACCTCGAAATACGTGTTGCGTGGTGGGTCGAATAGCCGACATAATGTTTCAACCAATCAGAAGATGCCACGTCGGCGCCAAAGACACTCTGTACCAATCAGACGTTGCCACGTGGTGTTCTCCTCCTCAAGCACGTCAACACAAGACAACGCGACCAATGAATAAACGCCACGTCGGCACGCAAGAGGCTCCAACAACCAATCAGAGACCGCCACGCAACTCCACGTCATCCAACGTCGCCACGTCACCCGCAAGCCAATTCTCCAAGTTTCAGCTACCATCGACCGGCCTCGAGATGCGTACCCGCACAAACTCCCTGATTTTCGCACTAGTCGCCCTACTTCATCCTTCGCCACGTCATGCCACGTGGCATGCTCTTATTGATCCAGACGCGTCACAACAAGCAGTCGCCCGCTAATCGATAGCGACACATGGCGCTAGCTCGCCCACACACGCAGTGGCGCTCCAATCACAACGCGCCACGTCGCGCCGCCAAAGAAACCGACTAATCGACGCCGCACGTGGCGGACTTGCTTCGCGCCAACAACGTCATCATCTTTGTCTTCCTCCAATCACATTGCGCCACGTCACCAGGTCCACCCTTTCGCAAATCACGTGCGACACGTGGCGAGACGTGGAAACCAATTTTACTTGGGGATTTTTGGGTTGGATCGGACGGGAGTTTTTTCGAAGTTTTTAATTTTTCCAGCGGCTTTGTTTTTCTTCTTTTTTCTCTTCCACAAAAACGATTGTTTTACATTTTGTTTTTGGATTTTGATGGAGTGCTTGACGACGATGGCCGACTAAACTCATCAATCTGAACCAGAGGTGGATCAAATCACCCATTTTGGCATAAAAACATATGTGAGATCTATTTATTTATTTATTTAATTTATTTTTCATAATATTTTATTCCCTTTGATATTGGTTGAATTATTGAGATTAAACACTTGTTTAAATCTTGATTTACATGCCAATAGGTTGTACGCACCCGTACTTGTGCAATAAGACCACATTAGTGGCATCCGACCATACCAATTGATTAGACCTTTTGGGATCCGGTTGAATATCATAGGGATCTAGGCTAAATTGGACACACTAGTGATCCAGTTGTCTAGGTGTAGTGCCTTCACAAAGCCCATTGCGGTCAACACATTAAACCTAATTCACTTGAATATATGGTTATGTGTTTGACTAGGAAAGTGGTCATTGTCGTACCTTGACCATCGAGATAGGGAAGTGCGAGGACCCGCGTAAAGCACGGTCTATAGCTACACTAATTTATTATGGATTGCATGCTTTGATTAGATTGATGACCGCATGTAAAATTATGCCAAATTGAGGAGATTTGTGATACCGATGGTTTGGATTGTTTCCCTATTGATTGATTTATTTACTTGCTATTTTTAGTCTAGTTTTAGTTAATCTAGATATTATTCCTATGAACACCCCGAGTTATTTTTAATTTCGTAGCATAGGTAGAAACTTGGTCTTCGTGGTTCGACCACGTGCTTGCCACTACTGCAGTTCTTGTGGTCATTGGTAATCTCATCGGGATTATATATTTTGACGCATTCGACACGCGTCAAAGCGCAAGCAGCAATGTGCAACTAGGAATATGTGTTGAAAAACGCTCCTAGTCACATGTTTTTTTCTTGAAAACATGGGAGTGGAAAAGCGCACGTAGTAATGCAAGACTAGGGATACGCATGTAGAAAAGCGCTCCTGGACGCGTATTTTTCTCCAAGGGTAGTGCTAGATGGACTCAAAAAGTCCGGTCTCAAACAACCAAAAAGACGTAAAGACCTTTAATTTAAATTCATTATTGGTGTTTGGGGTAGAGCGTAATTAAGCATTTTACTTAGATAGATATCTTAAATTATTAATAAAAATTCTTTTGAGTCCGGACTCAAAGAGTCCAAATAGATTTTTTGTTTCTCCAAAATATGCGAGTGGAAAAGTACTGAAAGTTTTGTAGCAAAGTTGTAATGTGCCCTTAAGGCATTTTATTCATAACCTAGGAAATGACGTAGGATTTTAAAGATTGTGGTAGTCAGAAAAATTTAAAAGCCACATTATAAGAACATTTTACTGATAGTACTTGCGCAAGTTCGCAGCATTCGCGATCGAGGCACTTCCTTTCCCTTGAGTGTGTCCACGTGATAAGCCCTGGGTGCAACACAACATTTTACCTTGTATGGTCCTTCCCACTTGGGAGACAACTTGTCGCGATGTTGTGGCTCTGATGCTTCTGCTTTCCTTAATACATAATCTCCTGGTTGAATCCTTTCTGGTTGACTCTTGAGTTATAGAACTGGGCTACTTTTCTCTGATACTCTGCCATCTTGATAACTGCATTGTTACAAACACCTTCCAATAGATCCAGATTTTCTCTTAGGCTTCTCTGATTTTGTTCTTCATCGAAGAATAGGACTCGATGAGAAGGGAGTCCAATTTCAACTGGTATGACCGCCTCTGAACTGTATGCTAGTCGAAAAGGGGTTTCTCTGCTAGTGGCAGTCTTGGTATCTGTACGATAGGCCCACAATATACTGTACAACTCGTCGACCCAGAGCCCCGTAGCTTCATCCAACTGCTTCTTTAGACCATTTAGTTTGAGTCGATTTGTGACTTCGACTTGCCCATTTGTCTGAAGGTGCACTATAGACGTGAAACGCAGCTGAACGTTGAGTTCCTTGCAGTAATTTTTGAACTTGATATTGTCGAATTGCTTGACATTGTTGGTGACTAAAACACGTGGGATTCCGTATCTGCAAATTATGGACTCCCAAATAATTTTTTGCACCTTTTATTCAGTGATGGTAGCGTCTACTTCAGCTTCCACCTATTTTGTTAACAAAAAATTTATTTGGCCTCAAAAAGTCCGGACTCAAATTGTCTTTTACTTAGAGTTTAAATACATCACTAAATTAAAAGACTAAATTACCCTCATCTTTAACCTCAACACATATTAACATATTGACCCACTTTCACCACCACAACTGCTCTCCGCCGCCGCCTACCGCCCCCAACAGGTGACCTCTCTCTCTTTCTCTGCCTCTCTAAGCTTTCTTTCTTCTCTCTCTACCCTCTCTCCCTCTACAATATACATCTCTCTCTCTCTCTCTCTCTCTCTCTCTCTCTCGTTTATCTCTCATCTTTCTTCTTTAGTTCTCTGCCCCCTCTCTCTCTCTCTCGTTTCTCTCTTTTCTCTTTCTTCTCTCGTTCTCTACATTCTCTCTCTCGTTTCTCTCGTCTCTCTCTCTTCTCCACCACTTCCACCGCCATAGCCGCCGCCAACCGCCGCTGACTGCATATGCCGACCGTCCAAGCCTCCGCCGCCGCGTCTGCTGGCCGTCGTCCGCACCAGCCGCGTCGTCTCCCACCGACGAGCCGCATCGTCGCCGCGCCACTCCTCGCCGGACCTGCCGCTGCGCCGCGCCGGAGCTTCCTCTCTCACCGCCGTCCTTCTCTTTCCGCCATTTCTCTCTCTCTGTCTCTCTCTCTCGCGGCGGTCGGATCTCTCTTTCGGCCAGATCCGGTCGCTCGACCAGATCTGGCCGAGAGAGGCGACCGGATCCGCCGCCGCGTCTGCTGGCCGTCGTCCGCACCAGCCGCGTCGTCTTCCACCGCCGAGCCGCGTCGTCGCCGCGCCACTCCTGGCCGGACCTGCCGCTGCGCCGGTGATCACGGCAGCGGCGGTGGTCACCACATCTAAGACGGCAAGTGGTGGTAAGCAGTGGATTGAAGAGGAAGGGTACTTTAGTCTTTTTGCTAGTTTGAGTCCGGACTCAATGAGTCCACCACTACCCTTTTGTTAAATAGTCGACACTTACAATCAAGAATTTTCTTTGCCTTGATGCCAGAGGGAAAGGGCCCAGGATATCATGCCCCACACCGCAAATGGTAAGGGAGCTGGTATGGACGACATCTCTTCAACAGGTAAATGTGTTACTGGAGCGTGTTTCTTGCATTTATCACACTTTTTCACGAAATCAATATATAGCATCCTTTTGAAGATTTGGCCAAATTGTAGCGTTGGCGCAGTAGCTTGCAGGCCAACGCTCTTCCTCCCAGATGTTGGCCACATATACCTTCATGGACTTCTCTTAGCGCGTATTCGAGCCCTTCCAGAGATAAATATCTTAGGTAAGACAAATTGAATGGTCGTTTGTCAAGGATGGCATCAATTACTGTGTATCTTGTTGCTTTAGCAACAAGTTTTTTTTTTGCTTCTCTTTGCTCTTTAGGTAGTTCTCCTTCTTCAATATACTTTATTATGGGCTCCATCTAACAAAATCTTTCAGTTACTGCATTCACTTCTAGCATGGTGATGGCAAGATTATCTCTTACTTTGAAGTAAACTGGGTATTATTGCATTTTATAAGATATTGCCACTCGACTGAGCACACCAGCTTTCGGAATTTCCTCCCTGGGGACATGGTATGTTTGACATTCAATGAAGCTTGCAATTGCTAAGCGTGATAGATTTTGGTAGCGCTTCATCTTCTCCTTTTTATCTTCATAGTCTCCTACTTGCCTAATCACCGAGAATCACTAAAGATTTTTTTTATCCTTTGCACTCTGAGTGCTCTTGCTAATTCAAGTTCTGCTACTAGATCCTCGTATTCTACTTCTTTGTTAGCAGTCGGGAATGCTAACTTTATCGCATATTTTAACTTCAAACATCCTTGGCTTGTAAGAATTAATCCGACTCCACTACCTTCTTTGTTGGATGCCCCGTCGATGTTCAAAACCCAACGTCCTCAGTTCGTCCTTTATTAGTTCTTGGTCAACTTTACCATTCATGCTAGTGCATTCAACAATGAAATCTGCACTGGCCTGGCCCTTTATTGCAGTTTGGGGCTTATATCGAATTTCAAATTCTCCAAGTTCAATTGACCAATTAACCATCCTACCGCTGTCCTCTGGGCTATGTAAGATTTTTCTGAATGGAATGTTTGTCAACAAAATGATAAGGTGCGGCTGGAATCAAGGACGTAACCTCCTCGCGGTCATGACTAATGCAGTACGAATTTCTCAACCTGTGAGTATCGTGTTTCGGGTCGTTGAAGTATTAATACACTGGCTTTTGTCTGCTACCATCATTTTTCACCAGTACCGTGCTCAATGCTACCTCAAATACTGCCATGTATAGGTGTAAATTTTCCCTATTAAAGGCTTGGCTAGGAGTGGTGGACCAACTACATGTCACTTAGAGCTCATGGAATGAATTTTGGCACTCTTCATTCTAGTGAATGTTCTTTGGGTTTTTGTGACGCCCCAGTTCTACAATCCTAAAATGGGCCCCACCTGGCCTAGACTTACGTGAACCCCGAGCTCGTCTCGCTGAGTCACGCAAGCCTAATCAGCCTTCCATTACCATTTACCATTTATCAAACAATTAAGGTTGAGTTAATCAATTAGTGAGTTATCATAGTTATAGCGGAAACAATTAAACCTTAAACTAAATGAAAACCTAAAAGACTTAAGTTAAGAAAACTTAGAGTGTGGAAACCCGAAATATATATCATCATTAATGAACATTCGGAGGAGAGTAAACGCAAAATATACATGCCTAAAATCTCTCAAAAACCCAACTCCTAGTGTGTATCACGACAAGTGGGTCCCACGTACGCCCTGAAATGACATGTGGAACGAGTTAGATTTTTAGGGTTGTTACGGTTTTTCAAAGCATTGAAGAAAAGGACACACTTATCTACAGACTTTGACAAGAACCTTCCTAGCGCAACTACTCGATCGGTGAGCTTTTGCACTTCCTTAATGGTTTTTGGAGCATTCATATCCACCAATCCTTTTATCTTGCCCTCACTTGCCTTAATCCCTTTTTTGGATACCATCAGTCCTAAAAATTTGCCTGATATGACTCAAAAAGCGCATTTTGAAAGGTTTAGTTTCATTCGATAATCCTTCAGAATATTGAGTATTTGCTTTAGGTCTTTGACATCTCCTTCGTGTGGACACTTTTTTACCAACATGACATCAACATATACCTCCATGTTCTTACAAATCTGTTGCTTAAAGATTCTATTAATTAATCTTTGGTAAGTGGCTCCTGCATTCTTTAGTCCGAACAGAATCATACGATAACTTTAGAGACCATGTTTGGTAATGAACGATACTTTATGTACATCTACCCCTCCGTTTGAATTTGATTATACCCGCTAAACTCGTCCATGAGGCTTAGCAAGTCATGTCATGCGATTGCGTCTACTAAGACATCGATTCTAGGCAACATGAAAAGTCCTTTGGGTAAGCATTGTTCAAGTCAGTGAAATCGATACACATCCTCTATTTACTATTGGGCTTATGGACCAGATAGGGATAAAGAGCCATTTCGGGTACTGGATTTTTGCTATTATGTTTGCTTTTAGCAACTTATCAATTTCATCACTTATGGCCTGCTGACGCTCTTTCACGAACGTTCGTTTCTTCTGCTTTACAGGCTTTCTATCTGGGTAAACATTTAATCTATAGGTAATGAACTCAGGGTTGATACGTCGTATATCTTCTAGTGTCTATGCAAACACACTCTAATTACTTCTTAAAAAACTTATGGAGTCTGCGACTTTTCTGTCCAAGTATGAACCTCTGTATGTGACATGTCTTCCTCCTGTTTGTCCAAAGAGACTCAATCAATTCTTTCCTCGGTTCGGCTCTTGATCTTTCCCTAGTACCCAAAGAATCAATAGGGAGCACCTGTTTTGCCGAAACACTTGTCCTAAGTTTCATGAAGTAACAGCTTCTCACCATTTTTTGTTTCCTCTAACTTCTCCAATCCCCTTTTGGGTTAGAAATTGAAGTTTGAGATGGTATGTTGAGGGGACAACCATAAATGTGTTGAGACAAGTTCTTATGAGGATAGCATTGTATGCAGATGAAACATTTACTAAAATAAATTGAAGCATGTGTGTGACTTGTTTGGGAAGGGCTCATAGTGTCACTGAGAGTAAGATTGAACCTTCAGCCTGCACTTCTGCTCCATTAAATCCATATAATGGCATCAATGGAGTGGTTAATCATGTATCATCAAAACCCATTTCTTTGAAAACACGACAATACATGATATCTATAAAGCTTCCGTTATCTACGAGTGTTCTTTTTACGATGAAGTTTCCCAAAACACATTCGATGACTAAAGGGTTGTCATGAAGTAATTTGCACTACAAGAAAAAAAAAAGAAACAACAACAAACTAATCAGTTGTTGATTTGGTACGGATTTGTTGCTAAGGGACTCAGCAACGGATCGACAACAGATTAGAGTTGTTGCTAAAATCTTTGTCGCAGATTGAAGTTAGCAACATATTTTGGTTATTCTTTGTTAAAAGAACAATTTGTGGACAAATCTGTTCTTGAACAAAAATGAAAAAAATCATGTTGCATTGAAAAAGGTGGTTCTCATTGCAATCGATGCAAATCAAAAATGAACTTGATTATTCTGTTCTTTGATATGCACGATCAAGATAAGCGCGCATTGTTGTGATCTGTTGCAAATCGTGATAGATCAGATTAACAATATATACCTTTTTGCGACTATTGATTTGTTGCAAAAATAGCGACGATCAAGAACATACAAACTTTTTGTTGATGTGCAAATCAATAATGAGACCAAATCTTCTTGATTTGGAATGGTAATTGTTTTTATAAAATTACAGTTCATGTAAACAAGAAATTCTATGCAAAAAAATCTGAAAAAAAAAAAAATATTTATTCTATTTTGCAAATTAAAATTAAAATTGAATAATTGTTTGTATATTATCAAAATTTGACAAAAAAATATCTACAAAATGTTGAGATTAACATTTCATAATGAAAGATGAACATTATCCAATAAAATACTACACAAATTAAGATGGCAACATAAATTAATTTACATATATATATCTACAATGTAAATCTCACACCCTTACCCGATTGTGTCACCGATACAAGATAGACACTATACAATTTGAGTGCGTGTCCCATCCAAATCCTGAAAATGAAAAGGAATAACTTGAACAATATTCGAATTGCAATAAAAATATTCAAACACAAATGAAAAAATCAAAAAATTAAGCCTTGCTCATCGACCTCGTACATAAAAGATCGTCCACAGTGACATACACAAAAAATTTCCAACTCAAAAGGGAATGAAAGAACTTCCATACATGACATTCCATGCATTTTTTTCAATTTCTTTCATTTTGTACATTCATTCATATATATATAAGAAGTTAAAAACATAGAAGAAGACATCATGCAGCCCACAAATGAACCATTCTAAAAACATTTAGAATTCAATATTTTCATCCATCAACTAACATGCATTTAGACACGTAATGGTTAAATAAAAACATTTTACCTCCTATTAAAGCAAATGAGTAGGAAGAAATTATATCAAAGTTTGAACATAGACAACAACAACAACAGAAAAATCAAGCCAAGTTAATTTATATTATGTATATAAAAGCATGAGAGCAAATCTCAAAATATGTCAATAGGTTATGTGTTGGGTTGCATGGAGACACTCAATTTGTGAATAAAATGGTTGCTAAGTAGACTTATTGACCATAAAAGACATTACTTAATCAACCAACTAATCACAAACAAATGACGAAGATCATGTACTTAGAAAACATGGCGTACTACGGTGTCTTGAAGGCACCGTTGAGTTACCCCATAATACTAAATAAATATTTTTTTTTCATAAGAGACGTCCAACTTTTTTAATTCAATGAATCACATATAATACTAAATAAATATTCAAAATAGGGAATGGACTTTTAAATATAATCCTAAGTAAATTGTGAAAAGTCCTCTTTTATAACACTAGTGCACTACAAAAAAACAGCAAATCAGAAACGGAATTAGAAACGGAAATAAGTTCCGTTTCTAAATCAGAAACGGAATTAGAAACGGAATAAGTTCCGTTTCTAAATTAAAAAGTTAGCGACGGAATTGAGACGGAAATATTCAGAGACGGATTTGAGACGGATCAGAGACGGAATTAGAGACGGAATTAAATTACGTCTCTAAAAAATGGCGCCAACATTCCCACCAAAACTTTCTTTTTTTTTTCAACCGTTCATTATGTCTCGAGATTCGTGCACGCTTGATCTACATACCCACAACTGTCCGTCTCTCCCTAAAATCACTCAGCTCTCTCTCTGTCTCTCAAAACCTCTCTCTGTCTCTCTGTCTCTCAAAACCTCTCAAAACCTCTGTCTCAACAAACCTCTCCCTCACCGCTCTCTCTCTCTCTCCAAACCTCTCTCCCTCACCGCTCTCACCGCTCTCTCCTCTCTCTCTCTCACCATCGCCGCTCTCTGCTCTCTTTCTCACCGTCACCGCACTCTCTCTCTTTGCCGCTCTCTGCTCTCTCTCTCTCTCGCACCTCTCTACTCTCACTCTCACCAATAGCCATGTTGTTCGTCTGAATCGATTTCGCGTACCAAACCCTAGATTTAGTCCCCTCCGATTCCGTCTTGGTTTCTAGGGTTCGTTCTAGGGTTTCTTTGATGAGGCGTGGAGTCTAAAATCGAGTTCGTGATCGATAGGGTTTTGAAGGGTTTGCGGAGATTCGGAGAAATGACGGACCAGAACTGGAGCTCGAGCTCAACGAGCCGGACGCGCCTCGGCGACCCCCGGCTCGGTCGACGACTTGTTTGGGGATTCTCGATGTGAGTTTTGTTTTTGGTTTCTAGGGTTTCGATTTTAGATTTTTTTTTATTGTTTGGTTTCTCGAAGATTGCATGTGAGTTTCTTGGGGTTTTGTGGTGTCTAGTGTTTGTTTTTGTGTTTTCGGTAATGGGGTTTTGGTAGAGTTTTGTTTGGTCTTGAAAGCTTCGATCTTTTGTGTTTGGTTTTGTGTTTTTCGCTTTTTGTTTCAATTTGTTCAATTTTCTTCCCTCCCATTTTTGCTTTAAACAATTTTCTTGTAGGTACTTACTTACCGAATGTTTGTAGAAGACATTGCATTTAGGTATGTTTTGAGTGGACGCATAATGTTAGTTCTGTATGTTCTTTTTCGACAATTTTATTTCTACCATTGCTTATCTTTGCCTTGCTAGTTAGCAACGTGCTCTCAACATGGCTTGTGAAATTTTGCAATTGGAACTTGGAAATATGAAGTTGCGCTTATTCGGATCGCCCGAGAAAGTTTTATGGACAAGCGCAGCGCATGTAAGTATGACATACATATTTATATATTAGAGAGGTAGAGAGATTTTGGAGAATTTTTAAGGAGATGATCAAGCTAGGGGTGGTGTACAAGTTGGTAAGTAGATCTACACAATTAGTTTGCAAAGTTTTGTTTAAAATTAGAGGTTCGGTTTTTGTTTTTCTTTGACTTATAGGGTAAATGAAGTTATTTTCAAAATTGCTTTACATATTCGAGTCACTTAATGCTTCATATAAAAATTCGCAAGATTACAACACGGTTTACAACAATACAATAGCAAACTTCAGGCGAGATAGCGATTCATACAAGCAAGCCTTGAACATCTTGAACAAGAAAAGTCTCGTAATGATAGAGAGCCTCGCAATGTTGCGGGAAAATATGGCATGTTGCGGGATGAATTATCTTCATTCCAAGTAAGTATGGTAATACTTGGAAGCGTTACTTCTTTCCATGCAGTAGAACTTGCCGAATTCTCCTTCCTCTCCATTTTCTTGTTTGAATCATCATGCTTGAATCGGATGTAACCTTTTGTAACTTAGTTGAATTTATAACTTTCTGCTTAATTATTTGTTTTTAGGTGGTCGTTTATGAAGGGAAAATCGAGAAAAACCTTCCAAGCAAAGAGGAAGCACGCCAATTCATCAAAGGTTTGTGTCATGTGTGTTTCTTCCCCATATTATAGATAATACATTGTTGTTTATTTCTTCTCATGATTGTGCATGTTTGTGTTTAAGTTTCCTTTAGTTTAATACATTGCTATTTATTTCTTCTTAGATTGAGGAGGGACATGTGTTGTATGTTGCTGGTGGCCTAATAATTGAACATGAATGTTAAAAACAAAGGAAATGATATAGTATAGGACTAAACTAATTGTGCATGATTAGCTATAGAGATTTGTCTGACCTTCCTTCCTTTTCCTTGCTATGTCATATATTTGACTATTAGTTAGCTAAATCCTCCGTACATTACTTCCCATCTAAGCACACCTCATTGTTTCCTTTTCGATGATTTAAAAAGTCCTGCTGAAGGTTCGTTGTATAGCTATTTTTTAAATAGTCCTGCTATTTCCATGTCTAATCATTGTAGTGTACTAATTTGGACTATGCTTTAGAGATGTGGAGGCTTCTTGACCGGAGGCACACTTGATAAGCTTCAAGCAACTCATGGATCGGGTTATATGTGTCAAATCAGGCAAGAATACATTTTTTTTCCTTTCCTCTTTTATTTCTTTTTCACATGTACCTTGAAAGTGTTTGAAATTTGCATCTGAAAGCTATTTGTTTCGATGTCTTATTCTTATTCTCAATAAGAAAAAGTCCACATCACTATGTATATTAATAGGGACCCTTGACTGGACTAGTATATTTTTTAGAGAAAGAGACTATATATATATTAATAGGAATTTAGTTACAAAAAGATAGGCTATTGTGGACAAGGTGTTCACACTCTCATGGCTACACAAAACAGTCTTGAAAAATACAATGCGAGTTGATATTTACTGCGTCTCCCTTTCTCATAATACTTTACGTACGTTTGTGTTTCATGCTTGATAATGCTTTGGATAGTTTGTCATCTTAATAGGGTAGCACCACCGGTACCCCCGCAAAAGAAGGTTTATTTATCAATCTTGAAGAGGGAGCTCCCTATGCTACTTGCATTATCAATCCTTGCAAAACATTGTAATGTCATTGCTTTACTTTTTCATTTTAAGCTTAAATGTCATCTCTTTCTCTATGACTAAGATATTGTTTTTTCATTTTAAATTGTTGTGACACATGAATCTTTACCACTCTTGATTTCTAGATGATATTTTTTTCTCTACAAAGTTTTATCATTTGCCTTTTGCATCTTGATGGTTGGCATTGCTATCATGGCATATGATGAGTTACATTCATAAACTAGTTCAAAGTGAACTCTGTTATATTTTAATAACTGTTAATTATATTAATTCTATTAGAAATTTCCAAAAGCAAAATCGGCGTTCCTTTTCATTTTTGTAAAAAACGTGATGCTTATGCCTTGTATTGCTTTTACATGGTTGATTGACACAAAATGGCACGAGCATGTTGGCCCACATGCATGAAACATTCATATTCTCTTAAATATTCATCATTATTATGTCTAATTTTCCATTTTAGAAACTTATGCACTTGAAGTCTTTGCTTTGTGGACATTTTTATTTTAGCATGACCTTGAATCCTTTGCTTTGTGGACATTTCATGATTATATTGTTGGTTGATTTATTAGGTAAACAAGATAATTTGATCTTTACGAGTTGACATAAACTAATTGAAAGAAAAGTTATTGGATTTCATGTGTTCTGTTTGTTAAATTATGTTCTTCTTGGATATGGTGTTATTAGACTTATTTGTATAATAGAATGGTGTGTTCAATTATAGTAAAATATACTATTTTCTTTTGCACTGTAAATGGAGATAGTTTTTTTGCAGTTTCGTATTTTTTATCATGAGTTTGATCTATTTTGCAATATTTGCAGAGCGTGACCCTATTAGTAGGTGACTGGTTCTTCGATCGAGTGGGAGTTAGTGCCATTGATTAATGATTGCCCATATCCCTGTGACAATACCTGCCATAATCTTTTTTCCAAGTGAGAGATGAGGAAATTAAAGCATATCATGTAACTTTTATAGTTGTTTATATGACTTTTAGATTGATAATTCTTTTTGTGCATATTTAGAGGATTGTAAGTTTTTTTTTGTGGTTGTTGAACAATAAGATTGGTGGTTTTTGTGAATACTTAGAAATTTGGAGCATTTGTTATACTAGACAATTTTTCGTGGATATATAAATCTTTTTTAAATTTTGAATTTTACATTTTTTTTTCTCTCATTTGAATATTTGTTGATATATTTTGTCGATGTATGAATGTCAAGTTTTGCTTTTTTGGGGGATGTTAGCACCCCCAAGGAGTTGTTGGAGGGGGTGCAGGCGATGAAGTAGGTCATATGGTTGTAATTATAAGTTATAGGTTGGAGAACCAATTGGATTATATTTATGTTTGAAATTTAAACAAAAAGGAAAATTAGAGACGGATTAGCAACGAAATTCAGACATTCCGTTGCTATTCCGTCTCTAATTTTTCAGGAATATATCATGAATCAGCAACGGAATCAGAGACGAAATTCAAAAATTTCGTCTCTGATTCCGTTTCTGATTAGCAACTGAATCAGAGACGGAATTCATAAATTTATTATTTCCGTCTCTGATTCAGTTTCTGATTAGAAACGGAATCAGAGACGAAATGCAATTAAAAATGTACCATTTTGAAAAAAATTGCATTTACGTTTAGTCTCGTTAGTTTCTAATTTCCGTCTCTAAATCCGTCTCTAATCAGAAACGGAATTAATTCCGTCTCTATTCCGTCTCTAATCAGAAACAGAATTTATTTCCGTTTCTGATTGAATCAGCGACGACGATTTTAGAGACGGAATTGATTCCGTTTCTGTTCCATTTCTGATTTCGATTAGAGACGGAATTTATGCAAATCAGAGACGGAAAATTCCGTTTCTGATTTGCTATTTTTTTGTAGTGGTGCCTACACGAAACTTGTCTTAAACACTATATATTTGGTAGATAATCTTATATTGTTATGTTTCTTGTGAAGTGTCCCCTTACTCCGACAAAACATTGAATCACATGCCAAGTATTTTCTCATTTTTTCAACAGAATCAGAGAGACTTATTAACATGTTATATGTGGGCATTGACGATACCAAATATATGGATATATATATGTGTACGTGGAGTGTTCACTCGATATTCTAAGTTAAGTATCACTTTAATGCAAATATTAAACTATGTATGTCATGCACATTTATTTAAGGTACGTACAATAGTTTATAGCAAACATAACAAACTAAGCTTACAATATTAAACTATAATGCCAATATTAAACTATGTATATCATGCACATACCAAATGATTCTCTGAAACTTGCAACCCAATTGGTGAGGTAAGTTTGCCTCCTTATGCAACACACATATCAAACGTGACCATTGCACATACCTGCAAAATGATGTAATCACATCGACTACATTAGAAGGGAAAAAATGTTTAGATATACATTACTCGAGAATAACAGTTTACCATTGAACAAGATAGGACATCCAGGCACTCTTGCCGTGGCGGTGGTCGCGGAGGCGGCATAAGTTGCTCCATAAACTCATCATGATCATCCAAAAGATGAAGTTGATCCTCAGACATCCTTATATGTGGAGAGATCAAATGCCCAGATCGGTGATCATGCGGGTGCCCAGATTAAGAAGGTGTTATCTCAGTCGTTAAATGCCCAGGGTGGTCGTCACTCTGAGGACCAGAACGCTCTGTTCCTGGTGATGGTGGAGTCCGCGGTGTCGGAGGCACGTGGGGCCTAATGCCAAGGCGCTGCATCAACAATCCCTCCATACGTGTTAACCGGTCCTGCATCTCTCGAGTTTCTTCCTGGCGTTCCATCTTGTCCTTCTGCATTTGTTCTTGTCTTTCCATTCGCTCCTTCAAAGAATGTTTCTTACAACCTTTGGTGCTCCCACTGAGAGCTCTTCCAACTCATGCGGTCCGTACGTCGGTCCTCGAGATGAGTTTGCTCCCCCTGAAGATATGCTGCGATGATAACCTTGGGACCATAAGCCATATACACGTCCCTTCACCTCTTGCACCACCTCAAGATAAACGACATCCTCATCAATCGATGTGTCGGGGGTCTGGGTGGACATCTCCTCCAATCTCCGAGTTAGTTCAGCCTGCATTAAAAAGTATGAAATTATAGTTAACTCTACTAGTTTCTTTTAAATTGATGGGCTACATGTGCTGTCTCGAACTAGTTACATATATGCAATTCATATTACTTACATCAATCATCGCGGATCTCTGATCTACGAATGATTGTCCTTCATGGCCATGGGTGTAGAGGTGTCGAAACATCTCCTTCTATGTTGGACGGCGTTGAAGCTTCTTCTCCTACAACATTGTTACATGATTAATAGTTTTTATCTCGATTCACGCGAAAACTCATTATTTCTGTATATATACATACCAACATATCACCATGTTGTCTAGCGGATATACTTCCAGCGCTATGCAACGAAATACCAGTGCCCGACCCTCCCACCTCGGACTTTCTATTGTTGCTCATCTGCTCGAGTTTTTCTTGAATGCTTCATCTGTTGCTCGCATTCGCTTGTAATGGTCGAACACCTCTTCAGTTAAGTAAACATGTGCTATTCTTTTCTTCGCGATGAGATATATTGCCCGTGTACCGGATGGCTGCCCTCCGACACCAAACATCATATATCGCAAAAGACATTGGCAATTCCCAAGTGAAGAACACCTACAGATGAAGAAGTATTATGAAAAAAATCATCATTTCTATGTTCATATACTTGTTCCACCGCTATTGACGATGAAAAGGTTGATGTGAAGTTATTGACCTTCCAACGCAGTCAGTATATATCTCGTTGGGCTTGTGGGACATATTCCCATTTCCATCCTTCTTTCAAATATCCGCTCTTAAAAACTAAACTCATTTCTTTGCCACCACGGAAGAAGGGTGTAACCTACCATTTCTCATTTAAGTTAGTATAGGAAAAATTCATCTATTTCTATATATTGGTCGTAGATGTTTTGTCAAGAGTAACGTACAAGCCATGCTTAGCAATGAGATGAGTGAGATGGTTTTTGACATCCGCAGGGGCTGTCGGAGGTCTGAAAAATTCAGGGATCTCCTCAAGCGGTTGTGGTATCGATGACCGCAACCTGCTACTGGATGACCTCGCGAATGAATGCCGATGTGGTGCTGGGGGCCGACGAGAAGTAGAATTGTGTTCGTTGCCAACTCCAGGAGAATGTGCAGGATGACCTGAAGGTGATGGTGTGGTGTGATGTGATGAAGACAACCTGATACCATGGTCATGTGGGTATACATCTGCTGGAGGTGATGGTGTAGAGTGATGTGATGAGGATGGAATGAAACCAAGCTGAGGTGGGAGGGTATGAACCGGAGGTGATGGTGTGCCATGTTGATATGGATATGATGACTGGGAGGCGATGAGGAGGTATAATGTGATGACGACGGTCCGGGGGCATAAGTCGGGTATGGACGAGTCACGTGTGACCATCCGTGAGTATAATGTAACGAGTAACGACCATCCGGATGGGTAGGTGTAGCATGGTGCGACAGGGATGTCTCGTCCAGTGGTGCTAGTCTCCTCTTGATGTCTATTGATGTCCTCCACGTCCTCATCCTTTGGATTACCACGCCCCTACGTCTCGCCATATAAAATGGTATATATATCTATTGCATAAACAAATAATTTAGTTGATTCATAATTTAAACATATATAGAGATACAATTCATATATCATGAAAATCATATTTCAAGCAAGTTGATAGATATATTGGAGTAAAGACTCACACCAATCACTCAAACTCATTTTCGGAACCAATGTCTGATGACGATGTGAACTCATCTTCTTCATCGTCCGCATTAGTCTCAAATTCATCGTTGTCAGACACATTTCACTTGTCGGACCAACAACTGCCGATGCAAACGGATCTACATCTACTTCCACGATGTCCATATTCTCATTTTGATCCACTTGAAATGCATTATCCGAGATTGCCATTTCTGAAGTAATAACATTGCTTTCATCTATGAACTTTGGTTGAAGCTTGCATATAGCTAACCAATCACTTCGTAACCCTCTTACGATGGAAGGGTAAGGAAGATAATAAACTTGATGTGCTTGCATTGCCAATATAAAAGGCTCGTACCTATTGAACCGACGGTTTTTATGAACTTCTACCAACCCCAATTTATGAAGAAGTCGTGTACCATTTTGAGTAGGATCAAACCAATCACACTTAAATAGCATTGTTCGAAGCGACCCATCATGGTAATTAATTCGAATTATGTCTCGGAGTACACTGTAATAATCGGTATCGTTCCCACCTTTGACGCATACACCACTGTTTTGGGTTGTTTTGTTCGTACCGCATAAAAGTGTGTCAAACTTATATCCATTAATGAGATATCCATGATAACTCGTACATGAACGCATTGGTCCTTGAGAAATTTGACGAATCACCTCTGGCGCATCGTTTTGTTCAGCCTAGTAGACGCAAATTTACAATATTATAATCAACCACGAAAGGTAAAGGGACGTATGCATATATAAACAATTACGTACATATTGCAAGAACCAGCCCGCAAATTGTTGCTCAAGTTTGATCTCAATAGCTTCATCGGTGATGTTCGGTTCTTGAAAACGAATGATTGACTTGAAAATGCTATGACAAATGATATGAGATTATACACTGCATATAAAAATGTCAATCTAAAATGACACTGATTTTTAATACCTTATGAACGGGACTACTTACGGACAATTTGACGCATGGTCATATTCGAGGAAAGGTCGGTTACAAATATTTTTTACATCTAGTCTCGACTTGGCATTGTCCTTACTCTTCCCGGGGACACTCATAATTGTATTAAAAATGTTGTCGAAAATATTTTTTTCAATATGCATGACATCCAAATTGTGTCTAATGAGATTCGTCTTCCAATATGGTAAGTCCCAAAATATGCTTCGTTTCCTCCACCCTGAATACTTGGCAATCTCTTTGTTCACATGAACAGCTTCGATTTCAGTTACTTTCATAAGTCCTAAAGCTTCAATTTCAGCCAGAATTTGTTCCTCCGATTTTAATTTCGGTGGTCCTTTTCGACAAGTTGTATCGCGTTTGAAACCGTTCTTTTCACTTCTTAAGGTGGACCCACGCGGCAGGAACCGACGATGACAATCGAACCAAGAGGTTTTTCCGCCATGTTTTAATTGGAATGCATCTGTGTCATCCATACAATAAGGACAAGCTCTCTTTCCATGTGTGCTCCAACCAAATAACATACCATATGCAGGGTAGTCGCTAACAGTCCACATTAGTGCAGCTCGGAGTTTGAAGTTGGTCTTAGTGGAAATGTCGTAGGTAAGTACCCCATCATGCCACAAATCTTGCAACTCTTTTATCAAAGGTTGTAGGAAGACGTCAATCTGATTTGAAGGATTTGTCGGCCCCGGTACGATGACAGTTAAAAACATGAATTCCTTCTTCATGCACATTGAGGGGGGTAGGTTGTAAGGAGTGAGAATTACAGGCCACGATAAGTATTGTTTTCCAGACTGGCCAAATGGTTGGAAACCATCCGTACACAAACCTAAACGAACATTACGAATCTCGGCGCTGAATTCGATGTGCACATAATTGAAATGCTTCCATGCGGTAAAATCGGAACAATGTTGCATGACGATGCCATCTGAAACGTGTTCCCCATGCCAACGCATATGCCTCGCAATCGCTTCAGACGCGAATAAGCGTTGTAATCGAGGTGCTAGGGGGAAGTAATACATTTTTTCGAGCCCGCGGCATGCCACTCCGTCCATCACTTCTAGTTTGTTCGTATCTTGACTCATCGCAAAACTTACACGTCGTCAACTCTGAATCATTGCCCCGGTAAATCATGCACATGGACTTGCAACAATCAATTTGCTGGACTGGTAGCCCCATTCCTTGCATTAGTCGTTTCATGTCGTAAAAGCTATCGACTAAACAATTGTTACTCGACAATGCATCTTTACAAAATTGAAGAATTTCATCGAATGCCTTTTCAGAAATATGATGTTCTGCTTTGGTTTTTAAGAGTCTCGCGACTGCCGACAATTTCATCATCTTCTCGCAACCCTGCCATAGCGGCTGACTTGCTGCATCCAACATATCATACAAATTTTCCGCTCCAGGAGTTGGTCGTTCCGCATGGCTCCAATTAAAACTCGAACCAACCAAGTTGTGCACCATCTCATGGTACGATGTACAATAATTGACCGTTTGCGTTCCTTCGTGGTCATCAATTCTCATCGTATTACTAGGTTCGTCAGACACATTTTGAGTGTACATATTATCTTCTTCCCCGTGTTCCGACCAAAAGTGATATCCCGGAACAAAGCCGCGACGAAGAATATGAAGTTCTACGGTGTCAACATCATAGTATGAACGATTACGACACTTCGTATGGTTGCATGGACACCAAATTTTTCCCTCAGTTGCGAATGTCATGCAATGCGTCTTCACGTATGTGATGAACTCGTTCACGCCGTTGATGAACTCTCGTCGAGTGAAACCATTTTCAATACGACTATACATCCATTCTCGATTAGTAGACATCTCGATCCTAAGTTTTTTCAACCGATCATTGGAAAAAATCTTATCAACTCTTAAATAAATTTAACATATATAAATCGTACAAAATAACTATTTCTTCAGAAAATAGTCCAATTAATATTCTATAAATTGGAATATAAATAACCTTGAGATTTTAATATAGATACATACCTATAAATTCTATAAACTGGATAAGAATTGGAAGTTCTTAATTTATTCAATTTATATTAAACTATTTTATTTACACAAGTCATAGTTCACAAGTGATACCTCTGCAATCTCTTTTCTTCAACTATGATAACTAAGTCTCTTCTATAACCTCTAACTACATTCAAGAATCATGTAAATTTCATACTTACATTCAAGATTCAATTTGCATATTCTTATTCATGCATATATACTTATAAAATTTTAAATACCACAACATATAAGATAACTTAAATATGCACGTTACAAGGAAATAAAAATTTGTTAGAGCAAAACATAAAAAGATACAAAGGCACAAAATGAACAAGTTAAAAACATACAAATCCACAAAATGAACAAGTTAACAACATAGCCTCACTCCCAATTATAAAAGCTTAATTTAAAAATTAATTGATTGGATATAATTAGAGATGACTTGCATATATAATGCATTTGACTTGCATTTCAATTAAAAAAAAGACAAACTTAATTAAATGGATATTAGCTTCATTTAAAAATTAATTGATTGGATATAAAATAATTATATATTCACAAAAACCTTATAGATTTCACGATTTAATCAAAATTATAATTGTTCATCATCATTAAATCAAATTTATGAAAAAATCTAAATTACCAAATGTATACACATTATTTTTTTCCCCAAATTATATATTTTTTATTTAAATGGTTCAAATCAATTACAACGATAATATTTAAGGGAAAGTATATGACTATCACAAGGGAAATTAAGTTACGACTGCAATTCTCACCATGAATTGAGTTGCTAAAACAAATTACTTTTGCCCTTTTCGTCACAAATACATCATTGTAGTTTGTAAATGTTGACTAAAAATAAAATTTGCTTTTAATCTTCTTCATAGTTCAATGCATGTTTACTCTAAATAAACAACAATAAAAAAATGTCTACGCCCGTCCCCGTACGTCCATTGACACTAGATAAAATATAATGTCTAATTGACATATTGATTCAATCACTGAACAATCATGAACATCACATACTTTCTTGTGTAACTCGCATATCATGAGTTAACATTAGATCTTAATTAACCATTTTAAGTCTTTGTTAATCAATTAACTAATCCCACCCACTATATATCGAAGTCAAATTTTATGGCGTTCCTATATAATTAAAGTGTTCATGTATAATCGAGATATATCTTTTAATTAAAAATGGGGTTTAATTTCCTAAACTACATTCAAAGTAATTTTTTTTGGCTCTATCCTATGACAAAATTGAAATTAGGGGCACATAAGGAAATTAAGCAATTTTGCCATTAATATTGAATAGATAGATAGATATAGTATACATATATATATATATATATATATATATATATATATATATATATATATGGATATAGATCTTGAAAAATAAAATGTTTGGGTTCAAAATTTTTTTAAACGTGGTTTTTATTTTTTTTTATGTAAAGGTGCATGTTGTTTTCAAGTAAAAATAGAATCTTTGATTTTACGAAACCGCCTATTTATTAATGGTTCTGCACTTAATGGAAACTGTTAATTAATCAATTCGCAAGTTTTTTCAAAGTTCAATTTGCAACAAAAAAGCACCAATAGAAAAGGAATTTTTTTAAATTACTACATTACCTTAGAATTAAACAATTTGGATTGGTTGGATTTTTTTATCCAAATAGGAGAGCCCTTTTAACATAATCAAGCAACAAATTAGTCTCTTGCTGATTTTGTTGTTGCTAATTTGTCGAGCACCATTTATTCTCGTTGCTTGTTGAAAAGATTTTCATCGACATATCCAAATAGGAGAGCCTACAAACTAGGTTCTCAGTAGTCGATCTCACACGGATCCACAAAATGGTTTGGAAAAACCTTTGTCACACTTTTTGTCAAATGTCACTAATTTGTTGCTTTTTGACATATTTTCCACAACACGACTCCTCGATATGCGTGTTAACACGACTCCTCGATATGCGTGTTCATTAAACAGTATAAACAACAGCGGAAGTCTTAAATTTAAAAGAAGTAATCAATTAAATTTGTCATTGAATAAAACATTATTTTATATAAGAGCAACTCCTATTGTGGAAAACCCGGGGAAAGTACTCTGTCTATATATGCGACAATATTAAACCATAATATATGCGAGTACATGTCTATTCGGTCTCCCATTTCCCAAAAGCAAGCAAAATATCCATATAGCACGTACTGGTAGGTCCTCGACCGCGTTCATTCCGATAAAGTCGCCCAAAAATATCTTTGCCCCTATTAGCAGGGTCTGCACTCGCCCATCACAAAAAGGAAGATGGAGAGTACAGTTAGTAAGATTCCAACAAAGTACACCGAGCATTTATGAGAAATATAGACGATATCAATAAACATGTCAATTAATCATGCGAACTAAACAGACAACTGTGCTAAGATCATCACATGAATAAGTAACATGAGAAACAAACCGTGTACTCCTCCCGGTCACACTAAACCGTACGACAAACCCCAAGATCCTTTCTAAGTGAGTGCCCCACTTCCTTTCACCTGGTACGGCCCACCGACCGCCGACAGTAAATTCGCAGTGAGCCGAAACCTACGGACTGACACCGCACAAGATCCTTTCAGTTGAAACACCCACTTCCTTTCACCTGGTTACCCGCGTACAGCCTACTGTGCCATAAGTACACCACGAATATCAAAAGCCTCGACCCCCAACCCAAATGCGTCACGGAAATCAATAACAAGGAATAGAGGGAAAATAGCATCCAACAAGCACGAATAGGCAATCAATGATAGAAAAGTAAACCCTCGATGACTTTCAGAAGGAATCTTACGTACCTCAAAACGCACTCGCACACATCTCGATATGCGCACCTGACACCTGGCTATAGCATCATATGCCCCTGGTGTCCATTTGTACCATTTCAGTTACTGAATCTTGATAATCACAAACTAAAATTAGGTGAATATACCTCACTCAATCATAAACGTTCGTCGATTCACGCCTGACGGCCTGATAACGTCACCTGCCTCACAAGCTTCTGCTGCTGCCAGCAGCTGCCGTCGCCGCCGCTGTCTGACGTTGTTGCCGCCATTGACGCTGTTGCCGTTGCTGCCATTGCGCTTAACGCCGCTTTCCGCTGCCACCGCTTACCCATCGCTGCCACTATTTCGCGCCGCCTGCCGCCGCCTGCTGCTGCTGCCGCAGCGCGCCGCTATCTGCCCGCCATCGCCGCTGGCTGCTTCGCCTTGGCCGTCTGCCAGCCCCTTAGCCCTTTCGTTGCCACAGATTACCGCTTTCCTCGCTGCCGGCCACTACATTCAGCCGCCACCGTGTAATTGTGCTGACGCTCCAGACGCCTCCCGAAGCCTTGCGTAAGCGTCGCCCGATCCGGCCTCGCCGCTGGCCAAATTTCCTCACTCTCCGTCGTCTTCCTTCTCTCCCCGATCTCTCACTCTCACGACCTCTCTCGGTCTTTCTCTCTCCCTTTCTTTTTTCTTCTTCTTTTCTCTCTTCCTTTATATATCATATATATAAAAGCACGAATCACATATTTTTGAGTGGTAATGAAATTTACCTATTTGCCCATACTTTTTTTATCTCCAAATCAACATTTTCTTTTGTATCCAAATCAAACTCTAACTCCTTATCAATCCACTACACGTTTTTTTTTTCTTTATCTCCAAATCAATCATGAACTCATTCTCCTCAATTCAATACACTTTTTTTGAGGAAGTAATGTACTAGCATGATTAGCTTATTTTTTCGTTCACATCTTATCTCAATCACATTAGAGAATATTGATAAGCTAAAAAAGGTACTTGTATTTATAATTTTCAAATTTTAATTACAATTTTAAATTTTGTTAATAAATTATTAGAAATTAATTCCCGCGAGCGGAGCGAATCGTGCGTAGCACGTCTTCAAACTAGTATATATATATTTACATTTTCTACTTTTGATTTTCAAATCAAGTGTTCCCGAGATTCGTGTTGCACGAATATCGATGCAACCTCAATACTTTCACCTCTTGGTCCACCGCCTCTATGCTTGACCAAAATTTATCCGAGCAACGCGCATCTCGAGGCACCAACCCGCCTCATAATTTCAATACTCGCGCTACACGCATCACGAGGGGTATCTAATGTACATTAAAATCACATAACGCGATTATCTCGGTCCCACGTTGGCACGCGACTCGAGACGCGTCCCCGTTCGTTTTTCAAATTTATCGCGTTAACCAATTTGTCAACTCAACATTTGCATTATAATCTCAAATCTATTACAAAATTCCTCGGAGTCTTCACCCAAGATTTGGACCTACGTATTTAGGCAAGTGGGTCCCACAAACGGCCCTAAAATGACACGTGGCACGAGTCGAATTTTCGGGCCGTTACACAAACGCTCTTTCTGATGCAAAATTGTTGCTAATTTGTTGTTGTTTAGCAACAAATTCAATCTGTTGCAATATTTTAATGCAATTTCACATTTTTCTTGTAGTGTTGACGCCTTGTAGATCATTATCTGAAAAAAATAATGTCTTGCTGGAGGTGTATCCTTTTGGGCACTTCTTCAATGGTAAGACATTCTCTAGCATAAGTTCGTTTGATGATAATGTTCCTCCGCTGATTCTTGCTCCTCCCGATATCACATCGATGACACCACCTCCATTCATAGTAGGTTTTTCTCTTTCAAATTCTCTGTGAGTGTGGCATTCTTCTACTCTTGCATTTTTGTTATCTTTATTCCCTCCATTATTGCTCTTGGCAAATTTGTTCAAGTGCCCTTTCCTATCTTGAAACTCAATTTCTTCCTTTAATTTCCTGCAATCTTTCGTGTTGTGACCACGACAATACATGCTTTTGTCTCTATTAGAGGCCCCAACGCGCATGGGCTTTGACCATTGTATGAACGGCTGAGACTCAATTTCAAACAATATTTGCCCTTAAAGGTAGTGTATTGATTGAATCGGGTGGCGTTATCTAGCCTAAAAGGGCCCCGCGGGGCTGGGCCTAACTTTTATTTTTTGGGTAGTCACTATTTCTTAGATCCCCTTGATTGCGCTTTCTATTGTAGATCTTGTGATCCAGCTGAATAACTTCTTCAATGACCATGTACTTCCTTGCCTTCTTCTATAATTCTACTATTGTTCTAGGTTAGGGACTTTGAGGGTTTCCTTTGTGAATCTTCGAAGATATTCTCACAAGCTTTCTCCATGTTTTGCGTATAGCCATCAAATAGTAGAGCTCTTGGCATGAGTCTTTCCACCAATGAACATCTGGCTAAGCATATCAAAGGAATTGATTGAGTTAGGTGCAAGCTGTCGATACCAATTTTGTGTTGGTCTTTTAAGAGTCTATGGAAAAGCCTTGCATCTGAACGCACAAGACATACCATGTAATAAGAAGACCGCGTTAAAGTTAAGAACATTTTTGGTTGGATCACCAGTTCCATTGTATTTGTCCATACTTAAACCCTTTCAACAAAGGTTCATTGAGGATGTCGCAGATGAAGGGCGGGGTCCGACTTTATAGATCACTATCCCCGTGGTGTCTTTAGGCGGTAATGCTTGCTCTAGTTGTTCATAGACTTGTCTTTGAACCTCTTTTTCCACCATTGTGTTTTAATCATGAGGGTTGTACCCAGATCTAAAGCCTGCAAAGGCTTCTCTTCCATCTCGCTGATGTCCTTCACTGAGGATTTCTACTTGGTTTTGCAGTTGGCTAAGTTTTTCTCTTAGCTTATGCAGTTCTTGATCCTTTTCCGCTTGAGGGTCTCTGATGGTGCTTGCTTGTATCTCGGAGGTGGGGACTTTAGGAGTGACACTTTGATGGTTAAGTTAGAATAGAGAATAAGAAAATTTAGGGTTAGAGCATTGTTTCTTGCTTGTACCTCTGTGAAGAGCCACATTTTCTAATTTATAATGATGGTGCTTCCAATATTGATTATTTCCTAAACCATTTTCTACTAAATCTTTTTCTCTTAATTAGACAGGTTTCCTTAACTCCTTGATATCTTTCTTGACTAGGAAAGTTCATATAGGTCTTTCCCTTAATAGTGAGATCTTGTATATCTTAAGATTTTCCCTAAGAATATACTGATCTCCCGAACTTAAGGAAAGCTCTTCGATCTTATTCCTGGGTGACTTTCCTTAATAATATAAACCAATACTACAATGCTTCTCAAACCAATCAATGTCATAGATCTCAAGGTGTAATATATATATCTTACTATATCAAGAAGTACAATCAATTATATCATATTTCCATACTTATGCCTCAGGACATTTGATCAACATAGAAATGCTTGTAAAATTTTAGATTCCAGATTTTTTCAGCCTACTATATTTCATGATTATTTTCATTATGCAAATCTTGTCCAAATTGCCAATGAACTGGAAAATTAGGGCGTAGAAATCAAATGTATTTACTTCTTATTCTTTTTATTGAGTGTTTGATTTATGAGGTATAGATTTCATGGGACTTTTTTCACCATCGAATGGTTATGTTTATATTTTACTTGTTGTAGATTATGTGTCTAAGTGGGTAGAAACAAAAGCTACTAAAACTAATGATTCAAAAGTAGTGGTTAATTTCCTTAGATCAAAGATTTTCATAGTTTTTGGAGCACATAGAGTACTTATTAGTGATAGAGGTTCATTTTTTGTAATCGATTAGTTGCTAATCTACTTGCTAAGTACAATGTCACACATATGACATCTACTGCATATCACCTAAAAATTAGTGGACAAGCTGAAACTTGAAATACAGAAATCAAGTCAATACTGAAAAAAAATAGTTAGTCTAACATGTAAGGATTGAGGTCTTAGCTTAGAATATGCATTATAGGAATATAGAACAACATTTACAATGCCTATAGGTATGGCAAATTATATGCTAGTATTTGGAAAAGCATGTCATTTACTAGTAGAACTAGAACATAAAGCCTATTGGGCAATAAAAGCATGTAACATGAATTATAATGAAGCAAGAAACCAATGCAAGTTGAGTCTTCAAGAATTAGAAGAACTTAGGAATGACACTTATGAAAATGCATCAATTATAAAAACAAAACTAAAGCATTTCATGATAAGAAACCAATTCCTAAAAATTTTCAAGTAGGATATATAGTTTTACTCTTTTGTTCAACACTTAAAATATTTCCTGAAAAAGTCTGTTCAAGATGGATATGACTGTTTATAGTTATGAATTTATTCCCTCATGGCGTAGTAGAGATAGAAAGCTTCGAAACAGGAAAATATTTAAAGTAAATGGTCAAAGGTTAAAATCTTCTTTTGAAAATATCATTGAATAGGATATGGAGATCATTAATATCGTGCCTAAAAAAAGAAACTCCGCAAAGTAATGAAAAGAAGTTCAATGTTTACATCAATGTGAGTGAAATTGTTAATGATGAAACAATTAAACTATAGATGTATAAAAAGCCGCGCAATAAGAAGAAGAAATCAAAAAGTAGCAATCAGAAGAGCCACAACCTAAAGTGCTACAACAAGCAGGGAAGCAACCGACAGAAGAAGAATTTATTGATTAGCAACTAAAGTTTCAAGATTTAGGAAATATGATTAAACATTACAAAGATGATCATGAGAAACTCTTCCTCCACGTGCTGATCAATGAAGTCAGTTTTGGTAGTGTTCTATTTGACACAAGAGTTGATATGAATATCTTAGCAGAATAATGGTGGCCAAATTGAAGATTGATTTTATACCATCTTTTGATGTCAATAAAGCAAATGGTGATAAGATTTCTCCACTGGGAATGTGCTAGTGTAACTGAAACGGTTCAAGTATCTCACAAACTTTTTGGTGATACCATAGATTGAAAAGGATGATGTAATATTGATGGGCAAACTTTTTTCAAGAAGACTGGAGCTGTTCTTAATATAGATAAACATATAGTTACACTTAATATGTGAAATGATTATATGTGTCTTCAGGATGGTTACGAAATGGACGATTGCACTAAAGACGACAATTATGATGATGGCTATGAAAGAGAGAACTCCTATCTTGATAATTACCCTGAAAAGGACAACTGCTATGAGTTTAGCAGACCTATCGAAGGACGTTATGCAGATGCTGTGAATGTTAAATAAGTTGAAGATGTCAAGAATGATGAAGAATCGGTTGATGGTCAGTTTGACTAGCTCAAGCTGAACGACTAGTGATCTTACCTATCAAGTCGAGCCAACGACTATAAACAAAAGCGCTATATGGAAGGCAACCTATACTCTGTCTTTACTTTCGGTTTTAGTATTAGGATTAGTTAGTTGTTTTATTTTTTTTAACATTTGATTCTTATAATGGAGATATTTTAGGAATATAATTTTGGAATAATTTAATATAAGGGGGTTGATCGAGCCAATGTCTTTCCGTATTAATAGATTTAGGATAGTTAGAATATTTATTTTCTCTCATTTTAACTTTCTTTTGGGATATTTCCAATTAATAAGGGGATGATCGAGTTGTTGTTCAGTTGAACTATATTTGTTTTTAATAAAAGTAGTTAGTTAGTAGTATAATATTTCCTAATTACAAATCAAAATCTCATTTTAGAATATTTCTTATTGAATACTAATCAATTCTACCATAAATACGATGAATATGAATGAAAAATTAGTAAAACATTTGATATATTGGAAAAACACCAAAAATAGGTTAGTATTTCCTAGTGATACCAAATAACACCGGGAATCACTGGGAAAATCAATATCAATTTGCATAATTTGGTGTAAAAAAATAGGTCAATGATTTTTCAGTGATTCACGTTTGTACTGGGAATTGTAGAGCTAGTCGGTGGACCAACGAGACTAATTCTCAGCAATTTAACTGGTGAATAGTCAGCGAATCCACTCAAACTTCGATTTGCTGAGCACGAATCCATGTTTTTAAAAATAGAACTCCAAATTACCAAAACTTAAACCCTTTCACACATAAAACCATTGCACCAATTCGATTGTTAATCAATTTTTGTCTAGATTCAACCATTCAAAGGTTGAATTATAGCTTATTTAAGTGTATCCCACCTTGTTTATTGTGGTTTAACCCTAGTAATTTCAAAATCAAGTTCATACAAATAATTTAGGGTTTGAGTGAGTGTTTTTCAAATTGAAGCTTGGAGAGGGAGACTATGGAGCTAATAGAACATATTACTTAGGGGACTCGCCCTCAAGAATGGTAATAAATCGATACTCTAGCATTCTTTTGATTACAATGTTTTGAAACAAAATCGATTTTTGATGATATTTTTGACGAATGTGGTTGATGAATTTTTATTGCAAAATTGTTTTTAGAAATGGGTTTAGACACGAATTTTAAATTTGGATATGAGTTTTCAAATGAGTTTGGGAGGTTTTTATGAATTTCTCCAAAATATACATAATTACGATAGGAATATGTCGATGAAATTATTTTAGACATATTATTTTCAACTCTTTCAAGACTCAATGATAAAACTTTTTCACAAACTCGTTTTCTTTACCTTGATAGTTTGAAATCTTCAAATACTGGATCTCAATTTACTTATTTCATTATAGTTGAGTATCTCTATGGCGGGAGGATGTAGAGGGCGAGGTAGGAATAGTAAGCAAGATAAAGGGAAGGGGTAGTGCAAGAAAAACTTAAGTAGAAGTATGCAAGCTGCCTAATGAATATTACATCTACCAATGTTAGTATTAGAAAACATAGACTTGGGAGGTTGAGCTTAGAGAAAAATCCCCATTGTCATCTGATGAAAAAGAATATTTTGAGAATTCAGACCTTAGTCATTTAGTTCCTTATGACCTTTCGTTATTTGTAAGACGTAGAGCTCAAATGAGGTACTACAGAGATAAGAAGACGATCATAATTCCAGAGAAAGTGCTCATTATTCAAAATGTGTGAAAATATGAGGATAGGTGTGACGGCCCCAATTTTCCACAAATTGGGCCCCGCCCGGCGTAAGCCCACGTGGACCCCCGAGAGCCAGTCTCGCAAGGTCAACGAGAGCCTAGTCAGCCTTCCAATTCATCATGTTCAGTCAATTCACATTTTACAGTTGAATTATTAATATTTTTCAAGTTTTACAATTTTATAGCGGAAGCAACTAATACATTCAATAACTCAACAAAAAAAAAAGATCAGGGAGTTAGGCAACCTAATTGTGGAACCCAGTAAATATCATCAGAGGAGAGTAATTATAAAATATACAAAAATTCACCTAGCTATGAAGCTTTCCCTCTGCTACGCGTCTGTGGCTCTGCACTCAGTCAAAATAAAAATGACGAGCCCAGGTAAGTAAATCCAGTAGGACATATACACAACATTTCACAATATCCAAAACAACAGTTCACGATATCAAAGCGATCGAATTCATGCAAATATATCGAAAGGAATAAAGAACGCATGAATATAACAGATCAAACAATCCATCGATGAGTGATGCCAAATAACAAGGAGTCCCGACCAAAATGTCGTTGAGTCGCGGCAAAAGCCAATGACTCGGGTTTAGGCGAGCCCCATGCCTCCCAACCTTAACCCCTACCGACTATGAGATATCTACGGACCCGGATAAGTGCCCCCAACGTACACTCAATTGGGAGATATCGACAGTGTCCGGATAAGAGCTCATATCGCAGATACGTAGTAACCATGACTCGCTTGCCAATGGACCCCCTTAATCGACAACAATTTAACGATAACTAACATCACAAGCAGTGAACAACAATAAAGCTATCACAACAATAAACAATAGTCAATGGAAAAACATGAAATACTGTATAAGTTCCTAACTGGTTTACTTACCTCGAGAAATCGCGAATCTTAAAATGTCTCGTTCGCGTATCGATTTGCGCACCGACACCCGACTCCTAGTCCCTGGTGTCCATTTAAACATTTGATGGCTTATTTTACTAAAATCATTCAAATCCCACTAACATTAGCAAAATAAACATCACCTCATTCACGTCGTCGCGATTTCGTCGAAATCGAGCAACCGACCGGTCGATAACGCGCTACTGCGCCGTTCACCGCGTCGCTGCCTCGCCGGCGCCGCCGCTGCCGATCGTCGGCCCCTCGCCGGCGTCACTGCCGGCGCTGCCTTGTCTCGCTTCGCAAGCCGGCCGTCTTCGCAAGCCGGCCGTCCACTCATCCGTCCGTTCGCGCTCCGCGCAGCTGCGCCACTGGCCACAGCTGCCGCTACTCATCGCGCTGCCGGCCGGTGATGCTGATTGCTGCCGGCAAGGTCCGCCACCACGCAGCGCCGCCGCTGGCCCCACCGCGACCGCCATCGCCGCCTTGTGCGCCTGCTGCTGCTCTCGCACGCCTGCTGCTGCTCTCGCGATCGCCTCCGCGCCGCTGATCCGCGAGCCGGCCGTCGCCGTTGGCCGCCGTCTCGCCGCCGTGCTGTTGGGACGCCGCCGGATCTCCTTCTCTGCTAGTCGATCTCCTTCTCTTCCCCCCTCCCGATCACTCTTTTCTTTCCTTCTTCTCTCACGCGAGCTCTCTGATCTCAATTATCTCCTTCATATATTATATTATATATAATATAATAATCTCAACCATTATCTCCCTCTTATATATATATATTATATATAATATAATACCATATCCTAAAATATCATCTCATCTCATCTCATCTCTTTCTTTTCAATTGTAAATCAAAATTGTCATCGAGATTTGTGCAACGCGCATCTCGAGGCACCAACCATCGCTACACGCATCACGAGGCATATCTAATATACATTTTAAACCATATAAAGCCACTATTTGAGTCCCACATCGGCACGCGACTCGAGGCGCATCCTCGTTCGTGTTTCGGCTCACCGAACTCCTCGCATAGCTAGCATTATCTTCTCAAATTGAATTTGGACATACGTATTTCGACGAGTGGGTCCCACAAACGACCTTGACTTGACACGTGGCACAAGTCAAATTTTCGGGTCGTTACAGTCTTCCCAACGAATTAAGAATTTCGTCCTCGAAATTGAAATGAATCTCACATGACAATGGTGTTTTAATGAAGACCCAAGGCCATACTCGCCCAAGGCCATACCCCCATCTTACTCTATAGGGCTGGGCTCCTCCACGACAAGCTGGGCTCATCCGCGACCTCGAAGCAACGAACACACCATCTGTCTCCTCTCATCAATATATGCCAGTGCAACATCCTCGCAACATATATTGGAATATACATGAATACAAATTAATATTTTTAATTTCACGATCCACTGTCACTAACATACGTATATCTGTTGTATATCCGCGAGATTGTAAATCAGTCTCTCTGATCGAGTGAGTCTCAACCCAACTCGTACCCTTTATCAGGTTTCGATGTACATTGAAATCCCGTTCCAACTTGAAATATGTCCATATCCTTGCCCCTGTACATGAGTAGATTGCTGTCCCTGTCTGTGCACTCGACTGCGTCTCTGACCCTGTCTCTAGCCATTGCCTCTGCCATCAATCCTATGATGGTACTGATTCTGAGGATTTGACGG
This sequence comes from Stephania yunnanensis, assembly GCA_039657365.1. Taxonomy (NCBI): domain Eukaryota; kingdom Viridiplantae; phylum Streptophyta; class Magnoliopsida; order Ranunculales; family Menispermaceae; genus Stephania; species Stephania yunnanensis. The sequence goes on along the minus strand of CM077586.1, from coordinate 41,918,355 downwards.
TCTTGCTACTGCAGCGTAGTAGCGTAACTCTACGCTGAACCAACTAACTTTGGCGCCGTATACGCCTAATATGGCGGAAATGCAATACGTTACGAGGTTGCTCTCGTGTGCTCCCACGCTCTCACTTACCATAACATCAACCGCACTCCAGAGCGTCCACATCGATGCCACCGTAGTGCACCACCAGTCATCGGCCTCACCGAACAACGAAACTGATACGATGTTCTACCTCATATGATTTAGTATGGCCAAGACGTCATGATTATTTGTTGCTCAGAGATTTGTATCACCGTGAAACTTTTCCGAGTGATGCCGCTAAAACTCGTGAAACTACCTCGCCTGAGTCGTCACTCTAATTCTCGTATCAGTAGGCGCACTCATCATCTCCTCATGTAAGCACGAGTTCAACACGTTTACTTCAACGCGTTCACTTTTTTGACTTTCAAAGTAAATGTGTCCTCGAGATTCATGCGACACGAATCTCGATGCACCACCTCTATGTGTGACCAAAATTGTATCGAATCTCGCAAATCACGTATTTCGCGACACCTCCCAAGTTTCGAACTCGCATTACCTAATCCAAATCTAATGTGTCATCGAGATCGTGCGGTGCGAAACTCGAGATACATTAAAACATAATTATTTCCATTTAAATCTTTTTTTTCCCTTAACATTTCACCTTCTACCTCATCTTAAGTAACCCGTTCATTTGATTCACAAATGTTTGTCCCTTTTTTTTTTTTTGATTTATCAAGTGAGTTACTCTTTTCTTAGTAACTTTAAATGCACTTGTTTACTTGCACGAAAATTCCTTTCGGTACGTTTACTAACGCATCTGAGCAAATTTTAGAATGCAAAAATTCTTGAGATATACCATCTCGTAGGATTTATCTTTAGGTGGCCTCTAACTTTTAAAACGCTTCACGGACTCTATCTCAGCTTGTAACACTTAATTCATTTATAAGTCCCTAAAGGTGATGGTCGACTTCACCAACCCTGAGACTATAAATGTATAGTGTCACTAAAGTGGAGTTACTTGAGCTTCTGATCCAACAGTACTACTCCAAAGCTTTCGTCAAAGCTAAAGGAGTCCGTACATAATGTAATCGTTAGCTCTCAAGTCATCTCAACACTTTGCTCATTTAGAGTCTGCTATTCGTTTCTTTGTTTTTAACTTTACGTTCGAATGTTCCTTACATTCGAATGTTCCTTACATTCGAATGTTCCTATCGTTTTATATTATCCAACAACATCCATTTCCTTTATCATCAATTCAACACCATTTAGAGATTCAAACTTCCATTTCAAGTCTCACTATCCGTGAAGCTGAATTAAATTTAAACAACTCCCGCATTTCCAAGGCACAATTACTTATCCATGCTACTCCACTATTCCCAAATACGCCACAATCACCAACATTGTCACATCCGATCCATGCATGAAGGCAATGTCATACGACCTCATATCAGATGGAAATATAACTCCTAAACATTTTCCTTCTTTAGGTTTGTACCTTCAATTTACTCCACCAAAACTCATGCTGATTATTATGGACCAAATTTAACATATAACCAAAGAATCCCACCAAAAATTCTGTCTAGAAAAAATCATTTGGTCGCTCGTAATTGATCCCCAACTTGGCTCAAATGAAAACAATGACTATCGAACCAAATTTAAAGCGTCCCTGCAGTACTATACCAAATTTACATGAAATCCTCTAACCTTTACTACGGAATTGATTCCCGTATCACATTTCAATTTCATTAATTATTTTGAGCGGATCCTCTAGAAATACGTGCAACACGAATCTCGAGGCACTCATTTGTCCACAATGTTGTAAACAACTAAAAAAAAATTGTTGATTTACCACAAAATGAAATCAAGTATGCCAATGAAACATTTGTCCAACTCTCCTCACTTCCCAACGAAGACTCAAGTCAGGATCATAAGGTTCCACTCTAAGTTCAACCATTCCTAACTTCCGCTTGTTTTGTGTCTTAATTTCAAGAGTCGAGTTCCTTAAAATATCGGCTCTGATACCAACCGTGACGGCCCCAATTTTCCACAAATTTGGCCCCGCCCGGCCTAAGCCCACGTGGACCCCCGAGCCAGTCTCGCAAGGTCAACGAGAGCCTAGTCAGCCTTCCAATTCATCATATTCAGTCAATTCACATTTTACATTTGAGTTATTAATATTTTTCAAGTTTTACAATTTTATAGCGGAAGCAACTAATACATTCAATAAATCAACAAAAAACAAGATCAGGGAGTTAGGCAACCTAATTGTGGAACCCAGTAAATATCATCAGAGGAGAGTAATTATAAAATATACAAAATTTCACCTAGCTATGAAGCTTTCCCTCTGCTACGCGTCTGTGGCTCTGCACTCAGTCAAAATAAAAATGACGAGCCCAGGTAAGTAAATCCAGTGGGACATATACACAACATTTCACAATATCCAAAACAACAGTTCACGATATCCAAAGCAGTCGAATTCATGCAAATATATCGAAAGGAATAAAGAACGCATGAATATAACAGACTATAAACAATCCATCGATGAGTGATGCCAAATAACAAGGAGTCCCAACTAAAATGTCGTTGAGTCGCGGCAAAAGCCAGCAGACTCGGGTTTAGGGCGAGCCCCATGCCTCCCAACCTTAACCCCTACCGACTATGAGATATCTACGGACCCGGATAAGTGTCCCCAACGTACACTCAATTGGGAGATATCGACAGCGTCCGGATAAGAGCTCATATCGCAGATACATAGTAACCATGACTCGCTTGCCAATGGACCCCTTCAATCGATAACAATTTAACGATAACTATCATCACAAGCAGTGAACAACAATAAAGCTATCACAACAATAAACAATAGTCAATGGAGAAACATGAAATACTGTATAAGTTCCTAACTGGTTTACTTACCTCGAGAAATCGCGAATCTCAAAATGTCTCGTTTGCGTATCAATTTGCGCACCGACACCCGACTCCTAGTCCTTGGTGTCCATTTAAACATTTGATGGCTTATTTTACTAAAATTATTCAAATCCCACTAACATTAGGCAAAATAAACATCACCTCATTCGCGTCGTCGCGATTTTGTCGAAATCGCTCAACCGACCGGTCGATAACGCGCTACCGCGCCGCTCACCGCGTCGCTGCCACTGCCTCGCCGGCGCCGCCCCTGCCGGTTGCCGGCCCCTCGTCGGCGTCACTGCCGGCGCTGCCTCGTGCCGCCGCGCCAGCCGGCCGCCCACTCATCCGTCCGGCTCGCACTGGTTCGTCTGTCCGCACTTCGCGCTGCTGCGCCACTGGTCGTAGCTGCCGCTGATCATCGCGCTGCCGGTCGGTGATGCTGATTGCTGCCGGCCAGGTCCGCCGCCATGCAGCGCTGCCGCTGGCCCCACCGCGATCGCCATCGTCGCCTTGCGCGCCTGCTGCTGCTCTCGCACGCCTGCTACTGCTCTCGCACGCCTGCTGCTGCTCTCGCGACCGCCTCCGCGCCGCTGATCAGCGAGCCGACCGTCGCTGTTGGCCGCCGTCTCGCCGCCGTGCTGTTGGGCCGCCGCCGGATCTCCTTCTCTGCTAGTCGATCTCCTTCTCTTCCCCCCTCCCGATCACTCTCTTATTTCCTTCTTCTCTCACGCGAGCTCTCTGATCTCAATTATCTCCTTCATATATTATATTATATATAATATAATAATCTCAACCATTATCTCCCTCTTATATATTATATTATATATATATATAATATCATATCCTATAATATCATCTCATCTCATCTCATCTCTTTCTTTTCAATTGTAAATAAAAAATATCCTCGAGATTCGTGCAACGACATCTCGAGGCACCAACCATCGCTACACGCATCACGAGACATATATAATGGACATTTTTAACCATATAAAGCCACTATTTGAGTCCCACATCGGCACGCGACTCGAGGCGCATCCTCGTTCGTGTTTCGGCTCACCGAACTCCTCGCATAGCTAGCATTATCTTCTCAAATTGAATTCGGACATACGTATTTTGACGAGTGGGTCCCACAAACGACCTTGACTTGACACGTGACACAAGTCAAATTTTTGGGCCGTTACAATAGGATTGTGAACATCATCAAAGATCAAGGATAGGAGCAACTTATGAGAGACTATACAGGTAGAGGAGAAAGAGGTTGTTCGGAAATTGTGCGATGATTTTTTGCGAATGGGCATGTTAGTAAAGAATGAGATAAAGCAGTAGAGCAAGGGAGGAAAATTGATATTTTGCATGCATAATTGAATAGGTTTTTCGGTCTACCACAAAATAAACAGAGGATGGAGGAAAATTACTTGAATGCCATTTATGTCAATAAGGAATCTTATTCATATGAGATGATCCAATATGCATTGGAGATACCTCAGGGAAATGGATTTGTGCTTGATAGTGAAAGACACCCAAAGTTTATCAAAACTACCTATTTTAAGAAAATTACAAAGAGTTGAAGTTATATTATAGATGCATGTTTTTATCCTACCAAGTAACACTTTAAAGTGAAGAACCCTATATCTGCTTTACTTTACCATATAGTGATGAAGAAGGGTTATATCGATGTGGGGATAATTATATATGAGTCTATAAAGTTTTTAATGAAGACTACGCTTACTGTTCCTAATTTCAATCACTCAATTGTGTAGGCAAGCGGGTGGGTTTTGATATTGAGTTTGATGTATTGCACGAGAAGACAATAAATGATGCGAGAATATAAAGAATGAAGAAAATGGTAGGATACAATGACTTAGGGGATGAAAGAGAATCATTTTATGCGATAAATATGAGAGAAGCAAGATGGCAGAGCAGCACATAAAAATAGAAGGAAAATAAAAGAAGATGCACAGAAAGTGGTAAGATCAATGGCTCGAGTGAATGTGCCAATTGTTGATACGAGCTCGACACCATCTTCATCCTAACTCAGGATAGGAGGATTTTTCCAGATCATATTTTCTTCACTTATGTGTAACCAAATGAAAATTCACTGAAATAAAAAAAAATGATAGCAACAAATGAGAATATTGTACAATGTTATCATTCTATGTCTGAGATAAGATATGACAGTCATTTGCAAGATTTGAGGAGAAACGCCGACATTCCATCTTTGTAGTTGCAATTTTCAACTAGGACTTACAACCTAGCTAATAATTATGTTTCACAACCTTCTGCAGGAATGGATGAAGATGATGAAGATAATAATGAATTTACTTGTAAACCTGACCATGTGTAGTTTATTTTCTTTTGTATGAAATGAATGAATGAATGATTCAATGTATTACTCTTGCTTTAGTTTTTGCTTATAAATGAAATATTTTACCCTTGCATTCCATTCATTTGAAGTTTGTAGAACCACATATTTGTTTATTTCATTACATTTCTTTTATTACACATATTAATTCGTTTATGCTTCATGAGGTATATTTGTTTTGTTGAAAACCCAACTCAATTTTTCAAAATTAAGGACAAGGTTTGGAATGAGTTTGGGGGTATTTTAGGTGAAACATAACAAGCATAACAAATAGTGCATGGAAATAAAAGAGAGGTAGAAAATAAGTTCAACAATTGATCCAAAAAGCTCAAAATCTTTATCCGAAACTAAAGTAAGTTGATGAAGATTTTCAAATTTCTTTTGAATTCAATTACAAATTTCATTTTACTTTATTTTTAGTTAGGAATACAATATAATGAAATGAATATATAATAGATGTTTGAATGGAAGTGGTATTTTTATTACCCAAGTGAATTCTATGATAGAAGGAATCGAAAATTTTTTATACTATTTTGATTAACTTTATTAGTTGATGTATGCACTGGATGCCTTATGTTAGTCATAAGAAAGGGTAGACGATCAAAACAATATTGCAAGATGAACAAGACAAATTTCTAAGAATCTTGTGATACGAAAGCTATTGTTTAAGTATATATATAGAAAATTATTATGCGACAATTGAAAGAAGAAATGGATTAGAAACCAATGAATTTATATAGTTAGAAAGAATACTTTCTTCAACTTTAGTGAACAATGAGAAGTGCTAATAAAAGTTTACAATTATATAGAGAAAGTCCTATAGATTCCATAGGAAATGGAGCAAAAAATCTATAGTGAAAAAAATGTGAGAATGTCCATATAAAGTGGAGCAGGGACTCAAAAGCCAAATGAAAAAATATATAAAAATGAAATATAATAAAGAACAAATAATTAGGAAGAAACAAAAAATATAAGAGAAGAAAAAGATGGATGTTCTTAAACTCTTTAAAGAAAAAACTTAACTCGAGTGTTTGAAGTTAGGGTTGAGTGAAGTATTTCTTAATCTAACACGTTTTAAACAATATATTCATTAGCATCTTAGCAAAATTTCTATTGATTTTGATTGCGGTGATATTATAAAGTGTTTTCTAAAATTAAGATTAATTTAATGATTTTTTGTGTTTTGAGATACTACACTAGTCATCGTAAGCTTGATGCTTGTTCGTGAAGATTGAGAAAACCTATATTATGTACTGACCTTGGTATTAAACTTAAAGTTCTAAGGGGTGATAAGTCAGTATTTTATAGAAATTAGTAGTCCATTTTAGTATATTATTTATTGAAAATATTTAAATATTATCTATACTATTAAATTAGCAATCCCAAAACGGTTAACCGTGAAGCCTTTTTGGCTAAAACTTCCAACAATGCCCCTAAGTGTTTTGATACAAATATTTAAATTCGGGATAAAATAGTAATTTAATTGATAACTACAAATTAATAAGCGGTTTTGATTTTAAATGTGCGAATGAAAACTCAATTAGTTTTCAAATTTTTTTAAATTAGTAGTCAGTTTCCTAACAAAGTGGGATTTGGATATTTTTTTTCTCTCTCCTCCACCTTTTCTACTCTCTCTTTCCCCTCCACGTTTCTCTACTCTCTCTTTCCCCTCCACGTTTTTCTCTCTCCCCTCCACGTTTCTCTCTCCCCCCTCCACAATTCTCTCTTTCCGCTCTATTCACGTTTTCTTCCTCCATGTGTTTATTTTATTGAAAACCACTTTCTTCTTCAAAATCATGCGCATAGCGCGTGCCCATTGACTAGTATTAAATAATATGTTTTTGTCATTTTTAGGTGAAACGGAGTGCGCGGTTGTATTTGTGGCAGAAAATACTCAAAATGGAGTATTTACTTGCAATAATCAGATGTCGAACAGTTTGCCTTGAAATACGTGTTGCGCGGTGGGTCGAATAGCGGACATAATGTTTCAACCAATCAGAAGATGCCACGTCAGCGTAAAAGCAACTCTGAACCAATCAGACGCTACCACGTGGCATCGTCCACCGACAACCACATCACTGAGGTGATTTGGACCAATCGCTGCGCACCACGTGGCGTGTACACGTTGTCCCCACCAATCACAGGTCGCCGCGTCAGCATGCCACATGCTACATCACACCGCCTTATCTTCTCTTCGTTCAGTCTCCGTCGATCTGCCTCGAGATGCGTACCCGCAAAACTCCCAGTATTTCGGTCGAGCTGCACGATTTCCTCTACATGCCACGTGGCGTCTCCTATTCGTCCAGACGCGACACATCAGCAAGCGGTCCAGTCGCATTGCGATACGTGGCAGTCCTCTCTCTCACACCAGCAGCCCTCCTCCAATCATCTCGCGCCACGTCAGCGTCACAGTAAAGCCACCCAATCACGCGATGACACGTGTCATAACAGTAAAAAACCAGCCAATCACGCGCCGACACGTGGCATATGCATTTTTAATAAATAAGGGATCGACCAGAGAGTATTAGGGAGTCAATTTTGGAGTGAATTTTAAAGCAGCAGTTTTGGGGGGGTGGGCTCCTCTCGGCCTCTCTGGCTGAGCCCTCTGCCACTCCCCCATTCTATTTTATATTTTTGTGTTCTCTTCCATGAGGCATTAACTCATGGCATAGGCAAGATTACGAGGGATGTTCGATTGCGCATATCAATGGATTTATGAGATTTATATATTTTAATTTCAGTCTTTTCATTATTATTTTATTTTCTTTGGTATTTTTTGAACAATTGAAGTTAAACACTTGTTTAAACCTTGATTTATTTGTCAGTGAGTCGTAAGCACCCGTCCTTGTGCAATAAACCACACTAGTGGCAATTGACCCTACCGATTGATTAGTCTCTTTTGGGACCGCTAGGCTAAATCGTGCACACGAGTGATCCGGTTGTCTAGGTGTAGTGCCTTCACAAAGCATATTGCGGTCAACACATTAAACCTAATTCACTTGAATATATGGTTGTGTGTTTGACTAGAGAAATAGTCACTGTCGTACCTTGGCTATCGAGATTAGGAAGTGCAAGGAATCGCGTACGTTACCGGGTCTATAGCTACACTAAGATATTTTGATTTGCATACTTTACATAAATCGACACCAAATCCAATCTTTTATCGAACCAAACTTGTATGTCTTGACCTAGGTGTTTTTATTAATTGTTTTCAAATTATTTTCATTGCTTTAGTTACTATGTTTATTTTTAGATTAGTTAATTAATTCATTCTCTCTAAAACCCCCGATTTCCATTTTTGCTATTTTTGACCTTAGAAAGATTACCAATCCCTGTGGGATCGACCCTTTGCCACTATTCTACAAAAATAATTGGTTTAGGTAAATTTTAAATATTATTGACGCGTTCGGCGCGCATCAAGGGGTATTGCATTGGGTGGTTGAGTTTATCATTAAGGGATGGTTCCTTTTATTTAAATCATTCTATTCTATCATAACTTTTATTTATTGTAGGTAAATGCTTATATTTAAATATCATTTCTATTTAAAACTCCTATTATTTAAAGTTAAGACAAATTAGATTGAAATAAATATAAAGAGAATATGATTGAGAGTATTCCTTTGTTCACGATAGCAAAGTGCTGAGTTTGGGGGTAATTGACAGGTCAATAATTAGACATATTTTATAATGTAATCTAGGTCGATTTTAGATATAAATGGTGATATTACACTATGTATTCTCTTGTTTTGTGATTTCGGGATTTAATTAAGAAAATGAATAAATGGAAGAAAAAGAAAAAAAGGCAAAACAGTCAATTGGAGAACAAAGCCAGCAATTAACTTGCGAATTGTGAAACATAGGAATTGCTGGATGAATCGGTGGAGCATAGAGAGCTATTTCTAGTTATTAACTTAGCGATTTGTATAAAAACTGGAATTGCTGAAGTCAGTGAGGAGTTTTTAGAGAAGAATAAGGAATTTGAGTTTATTTATGATATGTACAATTTGGGAAACTATAAATAAGCCTTAGGGCTTCGAAATTAAGAGCCCTTAATTAGCCATTATTAGTTTTAAAGTGTTTTCAATTAGGTTTTAATTTAGTTCATTGTTTATTACTTTTAGATGCTTTTTTGGAGATTTAATAGAGGTATTTTACATCAATGTCTTTCAATTATTTTTTATTGCAATTCTTATTATTAATATGTGTGAGTAGTTTATTATTGTAAACAATACTCTGGACACGATTGTCACATTTTATCAATTTAGTCATAATGCATAATTTATGTGCTTAATGCTTTAAACAATCACATATGTCAATCACGATTTTAATAAGTTATTTTTGCGTATTACAACTAATGATTTCCCTGTATTGAGTGCATAGTGGATAATATGTTTCTTAGTATAGAGTATCTAAATCTATGTCTATGATTATTGACAACAATTATAGAAGTAGTAACTACGATTAATCTTTAAGGCAGAAAAATACCCGAGTGGATGTTCTAGGTGATTGTATTCTAGGTTATTTAATGACCAGCATAATTCTGGTTTTTATTTAGCTTGGATTAGGTATGACTTTTATTATGTGTTATGGCTATCATAATTTCTAGCACTACAAAAAAACAGCAGATCAGAAATGGAAACTTTTGTCTCTGATTTGCATAAATTCCGTTTCTAATTTAATTCTGCAACGGAACAGAGATGGAATCTATTCCGTCTCTAAAATCGTCGTCGCTGATTCAATCAGCAACGAAAATGTGTTTCCGTTGCTGATTAGAGACGGATTAGAGACGAAATTTAGAAATGGAATAGAGACGGAACATAAATGAAAATTCTTCTAAAGGGTACAGTTGTAATTACATTCAGTCTCTGATCTGTCTCTGATTAGCAACGGATCAGAAACGAAATTATTGGATTCCTCGATCCGTCTCGATTAGATCCGAAATTATTGTATTCCGTCTCTGATTAGCAATGGATCAGAGACAGAATACAATAATTTCGTCTCTGATCCGTTGCTGATTCATGCATCCATTCCTCGAAAATTAGAGACGGAATAGCAACGAAATCTCTGAATTCCATTGCTAATCCGTCTTAATTCCGCTTTGTTTAGGTCTCAATCCGTCTCAATTTTATATATATATATATATATATATATATATATATATATATAGGTCTCAATCCAAGCACATTTAACCTGCGAATATATAATTCAAAACATAGCTAAATAATATATTGATATTGCACAGTTTATATAAACTTAACATATCCTTAAAATTATCTTTTCTCAATGTACTGTACACGAAACAACAAAAACAATCTAAAAAGTTTCTATTTTGTATTTTTCTACAAAAGTAAAAGCAAAAATTGTTCTAAATGAAAAAAGAAATGAAGAAGTGTTCCGAGATTATATAAAGTTGATTGTGCTTCAAAAAATACTTGACTTCGTACAAAACACCTGAAAAAAGATCAAAAAGAAAAAATCACTAAATTATACAAACAATAATAGGAATATAAACAATATTATGGGAGAACTACGTATCATCGCAAGCACAAGTGTATGAGCCAAACACAACATAAATAAAGTAATAAAGAAAAAGAAATTCATCATTATCCAGAAGGAACATGGTGTTAATTAGCAAATTATCTCTCGCTCCAAACAATGACATGAAATTTAGTTCTAGATTAACACAAACAAGAGTCAATTGTCCTCGATGCTCCAAAAAATTAAGAAGACACTATACAAAATGAAATTAAAGTAAACTGAAACAAAAGATAGAACGCAAATTAAAAGTAAAGAAAACTAAAATAAAAGACTCAATAAGATAAACAATGTGTAATGGAAGTATGATAAATAAATGATACAAGACAAGTACCAATTTTCATAAGTACTTCAATATTAATATCTATTTCTTTTTAGAGACAAGTGATGTTCATGATCTTCAACACATTGTTACAATGAATGCATTCCGAAAAAAATTCTAACTCTTAATTTCCTACAAAATACTTAGCAAAGTTTCTCCTAAAACTAGGGGTTCCCAAAAATTACAAAACATGAAAGAACCCTATAGTAAAGCATGAAAGTCAAGTAATTATTTCCAAAGGATAAAAGATATTATATAATACAAAGATTTTAGATGAGGTGAAATTAATTCAATAAAAAAGAAAATAAAGAGATAAGTAAAAAAATAAATAAAGTTGATTATTACCTTTAGATAGAATATGAAACAAATGAAAGAAAACGCTTAAACATGGAGTATAGGAGCAATCGCAGTAAGAATTTAGTTTCAAATGCCATCAACATACATGCAAGTTGATGAACTTTATGTAGGTTTGGGAAGCATCTCAATAAACCAACTTTTATTCATAAAAAAAATAAAAAAGTTCCAAATGGCTTCACATAGGAATTGTAGTTATTTTCATTTCTTACACTTAACCCTACTCAATAATCACAAGATGCCATCAATATCAAATGAAAGTGTTAAGGAAACTATAGTAACTATTGTAACTACAATAGTTTCCTTAACAAATAGGATCCATAATATAAAAATATTGAAGTAAGAATAATATTCAACACAAAACCAGTGCAATAACATATTTCCTTCGGAAAGGATCTTATCAAGATTAAGAACTGGCTTTCTATTTGTTTTAATTTAATATACTTTTTAAAAGAAACAATGGATGGCTTTCATTCACTAAAATAAAAGCCACAATTTTTAAGAAAGCATGAATGGACAAACATCATTTCAAGTCGAAGCTTGATATTTACCATCATATTTTTTGTTTTAAAATATTTATACGAAAACTGTGCATACCTAGAGTACTTACTATAAAAGAACCCAAAACAACATTCTGTACAGGTAATTGATATCAATTGTGATCATCACATTTTATAGAGATAGGATTTCAGTCCAGGGATAGATAATTAATCAACAAAAACCTACATATATCTAGATAAGGAAAGAAAATTTAGATCTTATGGATACTGAACTATAAATAATTAAAATGATGCCTCCTATGGATAGTATGTGAAATCCAGAAAAGGTGAAAAGCTATACATAAAAAACAATCACATCATCTCCAAAAAAGGGCTAAAAGACATACAGATGACAGCAAGTAGAAAGCAACGTGTGCATAATAGAGCCAGCAAACCATATGTGCAAATCAACCAAAATCAACAATAGTTAGATTGAACAGCTAAAATGAGAAAACCCCCAAAAGTACTCACCAGGCTTTCCTCCAGATAAAATTGCACTTTCAACAGGTTCAACAAAGAATTTACAGGAACCGGTAAAAAATTGGTGTATTGTTGGTTGCGAAACTTAAAACATGGTATTTTGCAGGAACTGGCAAAGAATTTTATATGCAATACACAGTGTACATAGTAGCATCTATATCCATTTGATAAATCACAATATCAACTATCAAATAGGATTCAAACCATGAATATTTTAATAATCAAAGCCAAAACGTCTCTATTCTCTAGTGAGATGAATGAAGAATCACTTGCCAACAGGCAAGGTTGGGTGTTCGACTCATGTTGGGTCAAAATGTTGGTTTCTTATCAAACACAAACAGATCTTAGAATAGAACTAACCTCCCCAGGAAATAATTTCAATCAGGAAATAATCTCAGCCTTGAGTCTTGACAGAAGTAGTTTGCATATATCGAGAGGCAAATAACTCAAATGTAACCACAATTAAAGGCGCATCCATCATTTATTTACATTAGCGGCGCTTAAGTTCTTTTATCTTTTGTTGTGTCATTTCTCCTCTTGAAAAATCAAAAACCTCTTCACTAAGAAGTTTGAGTCAAGAGCCCAAAATAAGCTTAAGGAACAAATTAACAAGCAGACCAATGCAAAATCAATGAAATAGAGATGCTAGTTACTTTTAGTATTGCCATGCAATTTTCGCATATTGTTTCACTAGTCTTTGTAAATTTGAAACTAAGTCAGGAACAAAGCTTTGCCACCTTGCCAGCCACTCATGCTTTAAAATCTGCATTTTCAAAATTATACATTCAGTAGTAAGTAGATAAACTGAAGAATGTAACCAATTAGTCGAGCATAGAGATAGCTATCAGTAGAAATCAAAGGAAGACACCAATCGAGAAGCCAACCAAACAAAAATAATCAAACAGATATTCACAAGGAATATATATTCCAAAGAAAGCATCAAAGACAAATCTAAAATTTTGTGGTAATGATCACAGATTGAAAAAATCTCAAAGATGGCAAATAGTTTAGGCCTTGGCGATGGCAGAGCCGCCAACAACCCCGATCGCAGCTACGGACGAAAGTTTATGCTAGGGAGAGAGATTACGGTAGAGAGAGAGTGAGAGAGGGGAGAACTAGGAAGCATCGGTGAGAGAGGGAGAACTGGGAAGCTTCAGTGAGCGGTGAGAGAGGTGAGAGAAAGAGAACGAACAGAGATCGACCTATGCACGCGAGAGAGTAGAGGGCGGCGATGGGAGCGTTGAGCAACACATCGAGCGAGGGCGAGAGCGATGGATCGGTCGGTGAGCGAAGAGAGAGCGAGAGAGAGGGATCGGAGAGAGAGCGGAGAGGAGCGAGAGATCGGTGAGCGATGAGCGGAAGAGCTGTGACCGGCGCGCGAGAGCGGTGACGGTGAGAGCAGAGACCAATTAGAGAGAGAAGGCAGATAGCGTTTAGGGTTGAGAGAGAGAGAGAGAGAGAGAGAGAGAGAGAGAGAGAGAGAGAGAGAGAGAGAGAGAGAGAGAGAGAGATTTCGGTGAGAGTTGTGTTGGTCCCCATTTTTGAATCATCGAGATTGAAGCATGCGCGAATCTCGAGACGTAACGGACGGTTGTAAAAAATTAAAGTTTTGGCGGGAAAGTTTGCACCATCTTTTTGAGATGGAATTTAATTCCGTCTCAATTCCGTCTCTATTTCCGTCTCTGATCTCTCTCTATTCCGTCTCTGAATTAGTCCGTCTCATTTTCGTCTCAAACCATTTTTTTTTAGCAACGGAACTCAATTCCGTTGCTAATTCCATTTCTAAATAGCCATTTTTTTGTAGTGTAGTTTATTGTATTTTATCCGATAAGTAGATTTACAAGGATAAAGATATGGTCTATTTCCGTTGAATATAGAAAAGTCGATAGTTTGCTAAAGGCTATCAACCTATTGTGATTAGAGTTTAATGATTTAGGATCATTATATAAATATGATGATTTGATTATGACTATGATTTAACAAAAATGTCCAGATATGACGGTTTACATATCATTGTCTAAGATGTATTGTTTGAATATTAAATTTATATTGATTGTTTGTTTGAATTTGAATTGTTTATAGTTTAATTAATTGACTATTTTGTTTTTAGATTGATAGTGTTTAATTCCGAGTTTTATTAGATTAGTTAAATTAAAGAAAATTAAATCCAATAAAACTTTAGGGTAGCCTTAATTCTGAAGAAATTCTCAAAATCCATGTGGAAACAATATCTCCTTTACCACTACCAAAAGTAATAAGAGAATACGTGAAACTATTGTGCATGCTTTATAATTTAAATTTTTTGAAGTATTGATAAGTGAGAATCGTCTCCACAGGAGATTTATCAAACCTCTCTAGAAAAGGACTTTTAAAGGTTTTTATTATTTTTATTTTAGTTTACTTAAATACGGTAATCAAACTAACTAATAATTAAATATAATATAATAATACTTAACTAACTATATTATCTTAACTATCAAAACTCAAATTCATAATCAATAAAAAAGATTCGATTCAATAATAAATAAATATCTAAACAAACATCCAAAAGAATGAAACATATACCCGTTTTGCATTCCAAACATGTAACTCTAATCCATATAGTTATGAACATACTTTATAAGTAAGATAGATCATTAAACTCTAATCGTAAGTAAGTAAATAACCTTTAGCTATAACGACTCAAACTAATTAAACAAGGATTAACGTTAATCTTGAGGATTAACAATCATAATTTTGGTGTTACGTGACAATTCAGTTGACTCGAACATGAGAATCGAGGGTAAATTATTTGTGGATAATGGTTGTTTATGTTCGCTGTTTAAAAATCAATTATATTATTGTATTGCATCGCATGTGTGTCATATTGTTATCGGGCGAGTTGGTATGATGGGGAGTTACGTTGGGAAGCATGTAGATGCGTGTATCAGGTAGTCCAAGGGATACTAGAATAGGCCAATAACTAGAGTATGATGTCTAATCAAACCATAGCCTAAGTTAGTTAATTAAGTAATGTAATAATAGGGCGTGCCTCAATATGTATGTCGAGGTGCGGGGTACTTGGTGCTAGGTACTCAGGGGGTTAGTGGGATCGTAAATATGTGCAATATGTGACTAATTTGGTGTACAAATGTGTGAATGCCATTACAAGGTTTTTGAAACTAATATGGTGGCATTTGAAAGCTATCTCCAAAGAGAACAACTTTGTCCTACTGAAAATTTTGTAATTTGAATGTTTTCATGTCCAAAAGTGCTTTACAAATAGGTGATAGAATGCCATAACATAATTGTTGAAACTAAATTTTTAAAAGGCATAACTCCCTAATTACTAATCCAAATGGGGTGATTTTTAATATGTTTTTATTGGGTATGTTAGCTACCTTGTGACTAAAAATCACAATTTTTGCAATTATAGATAGGGATAAATAATCTTTCTAAGTCTGCTGGTCAGATTAGATTCCAATTTGAGTTATTTTTTGTAGAATTGCGATATCTCTTTCATTTAAATCGGAATTTTACAAACCAAACCTTTTCGAAAAGCTACGATAGAGACCAAAAACTTTGTTCTAAGGGAAGTTTTTGAGATTTGAAAAATCTCATACCAAAAAATGCGCTGCAATATAAGATCGAAATTGAGACATTATTTAGTCTTTAGGGGCTAATTGGGTAGATCAATCTAAAACCTGTTCAACTAATCAAAACACTCAATAAACACACTGAATTGACTTCAGGGGACTGAGAGAATGTATTTTGGGTACCAAGAGCTAGGCAAGGTCGAGTTCGAGAATCTAAGGAAGTCGAAGCATGTATTGAGGTACGTAAACCCATATGAATATCTCATATAATTCATGATTTTGTTTTATCAATATCATATTACATGTGTGACTACTGGTGGGCACACATGGATTCTGTTGCGTGTATATTAGTTATGGCTAAATCACTTGCACGAGTTTGCTTGTTTTTAGTGCTAGTGCTCTTGTTAATGGCAGTAGAATGTATCTACGACCATCGGGAGGGAAGTACGATGTTCCCTTGACATAAAATAGCATCTGGAGGAGCTCATCCGTTAACCGTAGTTGGGGTTCATTCACTGTAAGCCTATGAGTATATATGCGGTTCATGTCCTATTTTATCGATTACCGAATTATTTAGGTTAGGGTTTTCTCGTTTATTCGATTGTTTATTTATTACTGCCTTATTTCCAACTCTGCATAAATATGTATGTGTTGTTTTATTACTCGCTACTATTTTTGCTTGTTGTGTACCATTTACATTCGTGGGAGCATGATTTATTGTTGCCAGTTGTCATATTCCCATGTCTCGTAGTTTATCAGTTTTATTCATGAATATTATGTGGAATTCTCTTGGGATTTTACTCATTGGACTCATCACTATATTTTTTGGGTGACCGAGTGCAGATCATTCGACGAGCAAGGGCAAGGGCAAGGGCAAGGAGGTATTGGACGACTACCTCTGAGATAGTGACGCTAGCTCATGTTTAATTACAATATATATGTATTTACTTTTCGTTGGTTTTAAGGGACTATAGAACATTGAATACATGTATATGGATCTTTTGTTCTACTTATTTCTCCTTTGATATATATACATGGTTTCTTTTTGACGGATTATCCCACTACTTAGGATTGGCATAATTTATTCACTTAAAGACTTGCGCTATAAAATTGTATTAATACTTGATAAAGTGATTAATCGGCTAATTTAAATCGCTAATAATTATATGAAGATTAATTACTTAAGTTAGAGTTTAATGCAAAATGTGTAAGCAATCAGTTAGTTTGCAGGGCAGTGTAGATAAGCAGGCTACTACGTGGAAATACTTGTTAACGTGTGATGCAACGTGGCGGTCCCACGATGACCCCTTTATTTACATAAATACATTAACTTCACGTAATAGTACCACTTTAAACTTTATGAGAACTTGGAACTACTAAATCTAACATTTTCGGAAAAGCCACTTCAACATCAAATTTAGATCTCAAATTCACCTAGAATATCTAAATAGTGTTTGCCTTTTAAACAATCCTAGTTACTACTTCAAATAGATAATGAAACCATATATCACAATACAAAATGCATGCAATAAAAAGACCATGATTAAAATCAATAGATAATAACCTATTAAATCAGTGAATCAAATAATAGAATTGGTTTAAATCATTAAGCACATAATCTTCTCAATATAACTACATTGCAATAATATAAATAACATAATATAAATAACATTGCAATAATATAAATAAAAGACATAGATAAATAACTCTGGAATAAATACTTTAAATCTTCGAATCTTCTCCAAAAGTAAAGAACAATAAAGCAAATAACTAAAAATAATAAAAAATGGCTAGAGTAATGGAATATTGATTTAAGTACTCAAGGGCAACTAATTTCGAAGCCCTAGGCTTGTATTTATAGTATTATAAGTAGTAAACATCTCAAACCAACTCAAACAATTTGCAGTTATCTTAAGTTCTCGAAATGTTATCGAACAATTCTCAAGGATTTGTGTGTGAGAGGAATCGATGGGAAAACCTGTATTTTGAAGCTTTCTAGTTTCACCGATTTAGCCAGCGATTTGGAATCATTGGTGTAATTTTTCAGTTCTTCCTTTGTTTCCTGGGTGATGATTCTTCGCATACTTTTTCCTCTTGATTAATTCCTTCATAATCTTCCTTTTTCGCTCATTTCTTCATATTCTCCATTTATTACCTAAAATAACAAAAACGAGAGAAAACCCCATTTAATAGTCTTTTACATATAAAATTATCCTAAAATGAACTATAGAATATGTCTAATTATTGACTTGTCCTCGAGTCTATTTGGCCATACTTTCTTCTTACTAAGTAGCGAAGTGCTTTCAATTCCCCTTGTTTTTAATGAATAAAGAATGGATGTCAACCTCTAAAGACCTAAGTTGTGAAATCGGTCTCTCTCATAGTGATAAGTCAGTTTGTCTTTAGCTTCTATTTAGGAGCTACTGACCTTGTTTTGTTCAGGAAAGGCTATATAAGAATTCAACCATTTTCCTCTTTTTTTGTTCACCTCATGAGCCAACTACATGCTTTCCTACCCATTGACAGAAGGAGAACTACCCTTTGTGAGATGGCGATCTCATTATCTTTATGGCTTATTTTGTCTTCAGCTGATAAATGAAAAGGGGAAGACTACAACTAGCTAGTTGTGACAACTGGGAACTGCTTTTACTGACCACATATGAGATGAACTTGAACATTCCTCTTTCTCTCTCTATGTATTTCTAGATATTAGTAATTCAAGATGCGTTTTACCACATATGGAAGTTAGGTTTGACGGAAGGGTAGGAAGTCATTATTACCACTTATGATGTATCCATAGACGGTAAAATGCCTCACTAAGTAGTGTCGCCTTTCCAAAATAATACAAAGTAAAATGTGGAGTAGAACCATGGTATAAAACAATGAAGTGACTTATGAGAAAAAATATTGAGTGTTTTTTATTACTTTTTTACTCAAGTTGCTTAATTTTAAGTGACATTGAGTATGATGGTTCTATAATTCGACAAAGTACAGATAAAACAAATGGAAATACTTGAATTATAAATAATCTTTGTTGACAGTGTGTTATGTGTGATTTAGATCAAAAGATCAATGAAGCCTCTAACATAAAATGAAGGTCATGGTGATAGGATAAACATATTAGAAGTTAAGATATTGGGGAAATGTTATGATAATGGCTAGGATTAGCTATTAAATGAAAACATAAGTGTTTGTGATGTAAAACGAGGGAAGAAAAGATAATATGATTAAAAGTATTCATTTACTCAAGACAACAAAGTGCTAGGTTTGGAGGTATTTGATAAGTCAATAATTAGACATATTTTATAGTAATTTTTAAGGTGACTTTAGATATAAAAGACTATGTTACAAGGGGTGTTTTCTCTTATTTTTAATATTTTATGTGATAATTGGAATATATGAAGAAATGAAGTAAAAATGGAAGAATATGAAGGATTTGATCAAGTTCGAAGAGTATGCAAAGAATTATACACAGGTAAAGGAAGAACTGGAGTTTATGGCCAGCGATTCCTAACCGATTCTTCATTTGTACTAGGAATCACCATTCAAATCGGTGGAGCACTGACGCTATTTTTCAAGGATTCTCTCAATGATTCCACTTAAGACCCGAATCGATGAGGAATCGCTAGGTTTGATTTTGAGGACTTTAGATAACAATGATATGTTTAAGTTAGTTTGGAATGTGTATGTGACGCCCCCGACCCCACAAATTGGGCCCTGCCCAGCCGAAGCCTACTTGGACTCTCGGTCAAATCAATACATGCCTAGTCAGCCTTTTTACCATGTCATTCGATCATTAGTTGTCTATTAAGTTTGTTATTTACTTAAAACAAGTCTTAAAGATTTCAGTGGTAGTTATTTAATTTAAAACAACTTAAACAATTAATGACTAAGAGTTGGGACAATCCTAATATGGAAATCCTGCAAAAATAGATTTCTTGTATATGCAAGAAGTGGGAATCAATACAATACAATGATCAAGTCATCATATAACATGCATCTCGAGTCTCACAACCCAAAATATTCAAAAATATAACAAGAAACAACAATTGTAGTTCATATATACATCCAAAATATCAAAAAGAAACTATAGTAGTAGTAGAGAGGAGCTAACTCTGAGGGAAGCTCAGAGATAATCATCGAGCATAGACTCATTGCCTCTGCTACTAGAGGGACCTACAATTGTCACTAGTAACAGAGAAAATCCTAGTGAGTAAATCCAACAGGAACTTACCAATATTTCAAGATAATAAATGATAGGTCTATAGATCATGTAGGCAATTAAAAAATAGTAAATAAAGTAATAAAGTGCGTGATAAAGGTACCAAGTAGCATGTAAGCAAAAGATAGGAAGAGAGTGGTTTATACATTCTACACAAACAAAAGGTGTAAGTACGAAAGTCGGTACCATAGGCCAAAGTAGAACAATCCATACCAATTCATTTGACACCACCGGCTTTACCTAAGCTACAGTCCGAAAGAGTTCTAAAAGTGGCCATAGTGACCCTAGATACCTGCTATTTATGGAACATAAATGCCAATTGAGGAGCCATAGTGACCTAAAATGCTCCCATATAAAAGATTCAGACTCAGTAGGAGCCGCATGAGCTACCCAAATGCTCAGCTCAAGAGTTATCATAGTCAACCAAACCTAATCACTCATACACCTAAGCTACTTGGTGGGGAATTTGTTGGGGCATGTGAAATAGGTTAACATACAAACATTGTTTATTTTATAATTTTAGTTAATAAAATAGAGGTTTTCATTTGATGTTTTATTATAAGTGATTGCATCTTTACTTTATAGTAAGATCTATAAGTATTTGTTGAAATATCCAAACTGCCTTAAACTCCACTTATGTTGTACACTATGTGTGCAATATAGCCGGTCCCAAGTCCAAATAAAGGAGGACTCTAACGCCCATTTTTCATACCGAAAAATGGGTAAGGGATGTCTCAAACGCATTTTTCATACTCGAAAAGTGGGGGAGGGAGGCCCTAAACTCATTTTTCATTCTTGAAAAATAGATGAGGGTTATGATATATAGGTTGACAACCAGCGTAAGACTTTGTCACTTTCCATGAAATGGATCAAACATATATAAACGTTAGGGCATTCGGAGCCTGGATGTAGTGAGAAATGATCAAGGGTGCGTTTCAAATTGCTGCCTAAGTGTGAAGAAAAATGAGCAAGGGTTCCCACAGATAGGACGTGTGTGGGTGAAGAAGCTAGTTCTTTCACATCGTCGCCCGGATGTGAAGAAAAACGAGCAAGGGCTCCCACATAAAGGACATGTATGGGTAAAGAAGCTAGTTCAAAACAAACACAAAAATAAAAGAAAAATCATAGATACGGATACTAGATCTTTTAGACAAAATAGAAATAGAAAAGGAAAACAAACACAAAGGGGAGAAAAAAATTTATTTAGGAACATGGAATATCTAAGAGACAAAATGGGTAGGAGAAAAGAGTAGAAAAATAGGAAGCACAGGGTTTAAATTGTGGTACACCGGTATAGATAGAAAATGCAATGGAGTAGGAATTGTAGTGGATAATGATTATAAGGATAAGGTTGTAGAGGTTAAGAGAATGGGGGATAGATTGATTCTAGTTAAATTAATTATTGGAGACGAAAAAATTAACATACTTAGCGCCTATACACCACAAGTAGGATTAAGCGAGAGCATTAAACGTAAGTTTTGGGACGATATAGATGGGTTTAAGCAAAGTATACCTTTAGATGAAAAGGTTTTTATTGGAGGAGATTTAAATGGGCATGTCGGGGCAAGTAACAATGGGTTTGAGAGAGTTCATGGAGGTTTTAGTCATGGTAATAAAAATGAAGAAAAAGAATCAATCTCAGAACTTGCTTCAACATATGATCTTGTCTTAGCAAATATTGGTTTTAGGAAGAGGGGGTCGTATATAATTACTTTTAGTAATGGTTATAACAAGAGTCAAATAGATTTTCTTTTAACAAGAAAAATAGATAAAAATACATGTAAAGTCTGTAAAGTAATACCTGGTGAAATGCTTACTACCCAACATAAGTTAGTAGTACTTGATATTAAGCTAAAAAGACGATATAATATAAATAAAAGAGCTGCGACCCTAGAATAAAGTGGTGAAACCTAAAAAATTGTAAACAAGTAGAGTTTGGATTTTAATTGATGGTCATGTGATGATCATGCGTATAGGGATATGAATCGAGATAATAAGTACTTGTTAGGGAAAAAGATACTGGACCGACATGCTATGAGAACACCATATGAATTAAGTCATAGGTGTTACTCATGATAGGTATATCATTTAGTCATTCAACTTGAGATTTTCATAGACTTCAATATTAGGAAAATGGTAATTTGATACAATTAAACATTATTTTTAACCAAACGATTATAAAGATTGTGATACCATATGAATAATATGTGAATGTGTATAATCAAAATAGAATTTGTCACTCTCATATAGAGAGATATCAGTTGATTCCTCGATATAATAGACTGATAATGGCCAAGTCCATGTTAATTGATACGATCAATGTCACTTAGATGTTTTCAATTTACCTAAAGATTAAAACTAATATGATTGAACATTAAGGATGACTTTCCATGCCTTATGTTTAATAAAAGGATATCGCACGAGAAAAGAATATGATATATGTTATTCATTATGTTATATAGATATTGATATTCATGCTACTTGGGTAGTTATAATGTTTTGCTAGAGACCGCTTATGACTTGTATACCATAATGGTTTTGGTTCATTGACAACGTTGCATGAACCTATTAGGTCATATATAAAGAATGACTTTGTGCAATTTCAATTGGTTCTGAGTAATAAATTTTATAAGATAAAATGCATGACATAAAAGCCTATACGATTTGTTATATGATAACTTATTAATAGGGGCGTATGTGTAATTTGTTTAAACTAATTAAATTTAATAATTGTGTTACGAATAACATCTTAAGTGGGGGCTTATCTACATATATAACTAGAGGGTGAAACATTAAAATAAAATCAGTTTTTTGTTTTTGCTATTTTTCGAGTTCTCTGGATTTTCGGAGAGAAATAAAAACTTTTTCTCTCTCTTGGGGCTAGCACTCGAAATTGTAGTCAATGTTCGTGTATGAGTTTTTGATAGAGGATGAGTGCTTAAACGTCGTTGAGATCGAACAATTAGAGAAGGAAATCATGGATTAAGGTAAGGTTTACTTTTGTAGATCTAGTTTAATGAAACTTATTTACGATCCTGTTGGGTTTTTTTTTTTAAATTGCTTTGAATTTTTTGCTGCATATGAACCCCAAAACCCAATAGTGGTATCAGAGCCATAGGCTTGGTTCTATTAAACGTTAGCATGTTTTCTCTGACATATATATATATATATATATATATATATATATGATATATGTGTGAAAGCATGATATTGATTAATGTATATATGATGTGCATATATGTTCTGTGATAATTGTTATCAAGAATTAATTTTAAAGCATGTTAATTCATGTATTTGATACATGCGCATGATTTGATTCAATGATAGAATTCATGTTTATAATATTTTGATTAACATATATTTTAATATTGAACAATGCGAATTTTGTACGTTCATGGTAGAAGTCATGTTTGGGTTAATATAATTCTGGTGTTGAATACATATTTTGTTTTTGTTCAATAGTTATGTATGTCTCCATGATAGAAAATAGAAATTATGATTAGGTTAACATGATTAATTTAATATGATTCTAATATTGAATGCATGATTAATATTTCGTTTCTTGATTCAATTACTTGTTTTGTATGAATAAGAATCGAAATTGGTTTTGATCATATATGTATGTCATTGTGGTATCCGTTAGTATAGTCATATTAGATAGGAGATAAACTTGTAATTGGATAAGAATTACAAATCCTATAAGATATGTGAGATATATAATAAATTCTAATTGGATAAGGATTCAAAGTATCTTAAGTTCTAATTAGATTAGGATAAGATATTAAGTTAAAGGTGGGCCCGAGTTAATGAAAAACATTTTAATTAATATTTTCATAATTAAATAAAAGGCGATTTTGGTTAATTGGATTGACTAAAATATTTAGAAATTATAGGCGATTTTCAATTTTCTGAATTGAATTCTCTGACCGGCTAGCAGGATAGCCGATAACTGATCGTAGCGCAAGGAAATTCATATAGTAGTCAATATTAGTAAAATTTCCTAATTTATTTAGTGATTGTTTATGCATTGTGATATATGCTTTTTATCTTGTTTAAATTATGACTACTAAAACAAATAAAACTCCTCTTTCAAATTTAAGTCAAGTGTTATTCATTCTTAAATACTTGTCAAGGCTTCGATCACATCAATATGGGTCTACCTCTCGTATAGTGCATTTTTTTATCTTGGTGAGGCAACTTGAGTAATGGTTACTCTATTATTTGAAATGGTTAGACTTGATAAAGCTATCAAAATGGTTTTGGGCTTTTGACACTAGATGAGATAACTTATGCTAAGATATATGATGTCATAATCTCATAAAATAACTAAAAGTTACAATGATGTAATTGGTATTTGGTACCTACCAAAATAACCTAATTCATAGTGTCATGCCTTAGCTTTCTTAGAATTAGTTAAAACATGGATTCTAGTCCCTTAAATTAACATAACGTTTTAAAGGGTTGTTAACTTAGTGAGAGTTTATTCCTCTATACTAAAATGAATTTTTGCATAATCTTTATTGTAGAATTATGGCCTCTTTAAATCATACTAATCATTTGGCACTGTGATCTATCCTTAAGAAGGATAATTTGTTTGGGACAAACTTTATTGACTGGTTCAAAAACTTGAGAATTGTTTTTAAGCATGAATGCAAGTTGTATGTCCTGGATAATCATATTGCTAAGGAACCATTACCCAATGCTTTTAAAAGCCGTGAATGATGCAAAAATTAAGCACATTAATAACTTAACTGATGTTGCATCCATTATGTTGGCAACCATGGTTCCAGAACTTCAGAAGGACATGAAACACGTGGAAGCTTATGACATGGCTATGATGCTGAAGGAAATGTTTCAATAGCAAGCTGGGCAATTAAGGTTCGAGACAGTCAAAAACCTTCATTCTTGCAAAATGGCTAAGGGTGAATTAGTCCTCATGTTCTGAAAATGAAGGGCTATATTGACCATCTTAACAGACTTGGATTTCCCATAAGCTAAAAGTTGGCTATGGATTTGATCCTAAATTAATTGCCTGATAGTTATTCACAATTTGTGATGAACTATAACATGAATAACATAAAAAAGCCCATCTCAAAGTTATATTTGATGCCTAAAACTACTGAGTAGAATGTTAAGAAACCCATTACTAATGTATTGAAGGTTAAGAAAGGAAAAACTACGAAGAGAGAGGCCAAAGGCAAGGCTAAAGTTTCCAAGGCTGTTGTGACTGTTCTAAAGCCTGTGGAACAAGCCAAGTCTAAGGTTGCTTCTACTTCACAGTCCCTGATGGAAAAAGGAAAAAGAAGGAAATTGTCATTTTTACCATGCACATGGGCATTAGTTTAAAAATTGCAAGCTCTATCATGAAGATCTAAAGAAAAAGAAGAGTAGTGTGACTACTGCTTCTGGTATTTACATTATTGAAGTTAACTTATCTACTAGTGATTCCTGGGTATTGGATACTGGATGTGGATCTCATATTTGTATTAATGTGCAGTGTCTCACCAAAAGTAGAAAGCTAAAGAAAAGGGAAGTCATCCTACAAATTGGAAATGGAGCAAAGGTTGCTACGTTGGCTGTAGGATGCTATGAGTTAATTTTACCAAGTCGACTTGTTTTAGTTTTAAATAATTATTATTATGTCATTGCCTTGAGCAGAAACAACATTTTAGTTTCATGTTTGGATTTGGATGGTTTTAATTTTATTATTGTGAATAATAAATGCTCCATTTCTCATAAAGACGTTTTCTATGAGAATATTGATTTATGTGATTATCTTTATATTCTAAACATGAAAAGGTCTACATATACTCCTATTATTATCGTAAATATAAAGAGATTCAAGTCAAATGATTTGAATCAAACCTACATTTGACATTGTTGTCTTGGCCAAATAAATAAGAAATGTATTTCTAAACTCCATAAAGATAGGACTTTTAGATTCATTTGATTTTGAATCATATGAAATATGTGTATCTTGTTTACTAGGCAAGATGATAACGAGTCCCTTTACTAGACACAATGAAAGGGCAAGTGATTTATTAGGTCTAATACATACTGATGTATGCAGTCCTAGAAACAAGAGGTGGTTATATGTATTTTGTTACATTTATTGATGATTTCAGCAAATATGGTTACATGTATCCCATGAAAAATAAAGGTGAATCTTTTAAGATGTTTCAAACATTTCAAAATGAAGTGCAAAACCAACTTGGTAAAACTATTAAATCACTTCGACCAAATCAGTGTTGTAAATATTTGAGCTAAAAGTTTGATGATCATCTTAGAAATTGTGAGATTGTCTTACAATTAACTAATCCAACAACTCGACAATGGAATGGTGTTACTAAGAGGAGAAATTGAACTTTATTAGATATGATTCGATCTATGATGAGTCCTCTAGATCTTCCTATTTCTTTTTGGGGTTATGCCTTAGAAACTGTTGCGTTTACACTAAATCATGTTCCTTCTAAAGTAGTTGATAAAACTCCACATAAGATGTGGTTTGGGAAAATTCCAAGTTTATTTTTACTTAAGATTTGGGGCTGTGAGGTTTTCATATGACGAAAAATCACAGAAAAATTATCAGCCAAATCTATCAAGTGTCTATTTGTTGTCCGAAAGAAACTAGAGGATATTATTTTTATAATCCTACTGAGAATAAAGTGTTTGTTGCTTGGAATGATGTTCTTATGAAAAAAAGAGTTGATTTCAAAAGATAATAATGGGAATAAAGTAAGTCTTGAAGAAGTTCAAGAACCATAAATAAATACTCAATCACAGTGAGAGATCAACAAAGTCTTGAACTAGTTTAACATCTACAAGTATCACAACGCCCACGTGGTCTGATAAGGTAAGACATCGGCCTAAGAGATTTGCATTTCTTATTAGTGATAGTACTGAGGTGTTGCTTATGGATTAAAATGAACCTACTACTTATTAGGAGTTTATGTCTAGCCCTAAGGTAGATAAATGGCTTAGTGCCATGAATTCTAAGATGCAATCCATGTATTATAACCAAGGTTGGAACCATGTTGATTTACCTAAAGGTGGTAAGACCATTGGATGTAAATAGGTTTTCAAAAAGAAGTCTGACATGGATGGCAATGTGCATACTTATAAAGCACGGCTAGTAGAAAAAGGTTTCAGACAGACTCAAGGTGTTAATTATGATAAGACTTTTTCTCATGTAGCCATGCTTAAATCCATTAGAATTCTAATTGCCATAGCTGCATATTATGACTATGAGACACGACAAATGGATGTCAAAACAACTTCTATAAATGGAAAGTTACTTGAGGTCGTGTATATGATACAGTCCGAAGGGTTTGTTAATCTTGAGAATTCTAGGAAGGTGTACAAGTTTCAAAGATCTATTTATGGATTAAAGCAAGCTTCTCAAAGTTGGAATCTTCATTATGATGAAGCAATTAAGGAATTTGGTTTCATTAAAAATGAAAATAAGACTTTTATATACAAGAAGGTCAATGGAAGCATGGTTGTTTTCTTGATACTGTATGTTGTCGATATATTACTCATTGGAAATGACATCCCAACCTTGTAGAGTGTCAAGGCTTGGTTAAGGAAATGTCTCTCAATAAAGGACTTAGGAGATGCAGCCTACATCATTGGGATTATGATCTATAGGGATAGATCTAGAAGGCTAATCGATCTAAGTCAGAGTGCTTACATAGATAAGGTATTGAATATGTTCAGTATGCAAGACTCTAAAATAGAGTCGTTGCCAATATCTCATGGTATAAGTCTCAGCAAGACTCAATGTCCGAAGACTAATGATGAGTGAGAGTGCATGGATATGATTCCATATGCATCAATTATTGGATCTATCATGTACACCATGTTATGCACTCGACTTGATGTATTGTATGCTTTGAGCGCAACAAGCAAATATTAGTCTGACCCTAATGAGAGTCACTTGATAGTAGTAAAGAACATTCTTAAGTACTTGAGTAGGACTAAAGTTGTGTTCTTAGTGTATGGAAGTTTGAAAACAAGCTAGTTGTAAATGGATACTCAGATGCAAGTTTTCAAATTGATATAGATGACTTTAGATCACAGTCTAGATATTCTTTGCTTTGAATGGAGGTGGAGTGAGCTGGAAAAGTTTGAAGCAAGAAAATGTGGTAGATTCTACAATAGAAGCTAAATATATTGCAGCGTCCGATGCAGTTAGGAGGCATTTTAGATCAAAAAGTTCATCTTTGAACTTGGTGTGGTTCTGAGTATAGCTAACCCCATTTACTGGTATTATGACAACAACATGGCGATAGCACAGGCCAAGGAACCAAGATCTCACCACCAATACAAATATATACTTAGACGTTTTTACCTCATTTAAGAAATTATTGGGAGGGGAGACATGAAGATTTGCAGAGTTCCTACAGAAAACGATGTTACAGATCCTTTGACGAAGATTCCAACTCTGAAATGTTGGGGCATGTGCTCTAGGTCATTAGGGCATTAGGTCATGTTTGGTAATTAGGTATTAGAAACATGAATGATTTGCCCCAGTGCTTGTGGGAGATGTTGGGGCATGTGCCCTAGGACAATCTACGAACATTGTTTATTTTATAATTTTAGTTAATAAAATAAAGGTTTTCATTTATTTTTTTTATTATAAGTGATTGCATGTTTACTTTATATTAAGATTCATAAGTATTTGTTGAAATATTCTAAATGTCTATAGTCGATTATTATATTGGGAACTATAGTGAATTAAGACTAGCATGAATCTTGATTGATGGTCATGTGATGATCATGCGTATATGGATACGAATCAAGATCATGAGTACTTATTAGGGAACAAGGTACTGGACTGATCCACTATGAGAACACCACATGGATTGAGTCATAGGTGTTACTTATAATGGGTATATCATTTAGTCCTTCGACTTGAGATTACAATAGACTTCAATTTTAGGAGCATGATAATTTGACATAATTAAATGTTACCATGTAAATAATATGTGAAGAAGTGTAACCAAAATAGAATTGGTTACTTTCGTATAGAGAGAGATATCGGTGGATCCCTTATTATGATAGATTGATAATGGCCAAGCTCATGTGAATTGATATGATCAATATCACTTAAATGTTTTTAGTTTACTTAAAGATCGAGACTAATACAATTTAACGTTAAGGGTGACTTTCCATGCCTTATATTTAATAAAAGGATATCGCACGTCAAAAAGATATGATATATGTTATTCATTAGGTTGTATCGATTTTGATATTCATGCTACTTAAGTAGTCATAATGCTCGCTAGAGACTGCTTGTGACTTCTATAGAAATATGGTTTTGGTTCACTGCCAACGTCGCATGAACCTATAGGGTAGCGCACAAAGAATGGCTATGCGCAATATTATTTGGTCTAGAGTAATGAATCTTATATGAAAAGCTCATCACATAAAGCCCTTATGATTTGTTATATGATAACTTATTAATAGGGGTGTATGTGTAATTTTCTTAAACTACCTAAATACAATAGTCGTATTATGAATAGAATTTTATGTGAGGGCTTATCTACACATATAAGTAGAGGGTGAAACCCTAAAATGAAATCAGTTTTTCATTTTTGCTATTTTTTGAGTTTTCTAGATTTTAGGAAATAAAAAATTGTTTTCTCTCTTTTGGGGCTAGCACTTCAAATTGTGGTCACCATTCGTGTGTAGATTTCTGATAAAGGATGGGCACTTGAATGTTTTGGAGATCAAACAATTAGTGAAAGAAATCATGGATTAAGGTAAGTTTTACTTTTTATATCTAGTTTAATGGAACTTATTTACGATCCTGTTGGAGTTTCTCAAAATTGTTTTGAGTTTTTCGCAGCGTATGAACCCGAAAACCCAACAAAATTAGAGTCCAACAATTTAGCTTTATCTTTTTAAAAATAAACAAGGTAAGTGAAAGGTAGTAGTATCGATTTGCTAACTGGTTTACTTACCTCAACAAACAATAATATCTAAGCTAAACGTGGCTCCTACATGTTCATACTACACTCTTGATACCCTAAACTGACACTCTAGGTCTATTGTACCTATTAGAGCTCATTAGGTATCTATTAGAGCTTATTTAAGTTTAACTATCCAATTCATTACAATACATTCTACTATTTGGCTCAATGTATTTTCTACTTAACTTAGATCGAATGTCATTTTCAATGTGTCCTAAACAATTTTATGCTAAGTCCTTGGGATCCATAGTCACTTATTCTTACCATACACGAAGGTTTGAAGTGAAGGGATACATCTTTTATTCATTTTAAATACTCATTTGACACTTAATTCGACCAAAATGCCCAAACTTGGTGTTACAAAGTTGTAGTCATTTTTCCTATTGGTTTTAAGTGTTATTGAATCATCAAAGTCCGTTGAAAACCATTTCAAGTTGGTTTAATGCATAGGTTTGCAAAACAGTCCCTTAAGGACCTTAAAATAATTTCCAAAAACTTTATTTTCTTATGCAACTTGAAATGCGGCTAAAACACTCATATAATTTTTTAAATTCTCAGTGTTAATTCATTAAAGTCTATTAACTTAAAAATAAGGTTTTTGAGTGCTAAAATCTCATTATTATGATCAAGAACCAAATTTCAGACTTTAAGTAAAACTTTAAGCCCTTATTTGTAAATATCGATCTCTTATTCGAAGCATGAATTGAGAAAAAAGTTAGACACATATAAAAATCAAGAAACTTGGTGTACACCTTTTATATGTTGCAATAACACGTTCAGAGAATTTAGGTTCAATTTAGACTTCATTTGATGTCAGGAACACCTTAAGTCAAAAATTAGCTCATTAAGTAAATTTCACCTATTTCAAAACCAATTTGAAAAACCATTCAAAAAAACTTCAGAATCACTTGAAACTTTTGAGGAACCTAACTTATAGTATTTCAAAATATTATGGAGATTTTAGTTATTTTTGGACTAGTGGAGGTCCCTGGGAAATTTTCCAACATCCAAACACTTACAAAATGAATTATCTCTACGGACAAGTATTGAATTTCAGTCCGTTTTCGATAAATACGATAACTTAATTTTTAAGAGACACTGATACTAAGTTGTTCTATGTATAAACTTTTTGAAATGGTAAAGTATGCTCGAATCCGATTAAATTGAGAGAGTTATGTTCAAAATGCAAAAATAACTCACTTTGATAGAGTTTCAAATCATCAATATAAAAAAATCATAATTCTCAAACCACACATCTAAATAATGTGATTTTCTATGAGAAGCTTGTCCAAATATCCAAGCACTACTGATAAAAAAAAATCAGCCAACTCTCGGAAGAAATGAAGGATTTATGCTCTCTAGAATTTCAGTTAAAATCTTGGCATTTTATCAAACATGTATTATTCATGAACAACAAAATTCACAATGCATAGTTCAAACCCCTTGATTTTTTTCAACATTAACATCCAATATAAGACATCATTGAACATGAATATATGAGTAGAAACTCAAAGATTAAACACCTAATTACATAAGAAAATCAGTCCATTCTTTTATTTAACCAAAATTCTCAATTCTTAAACCTAGACATAAGTTTGTTATGAATATGAGAGAAAACTTGAATTTCTTATACATAATCTTCTCATAACATTAGGGAATTCATTAAACTTGACAAAATCTCAGTACTAGAACAATTTAGAGAACCTCAAATCATCACAATGTACTATTGAAATAGAAGGGATTTGTTATCTAGAGTTTGATCCTCGTGAAAACTCAAGCTCCTTGAGATCTTTAGCTCCAACTCCTATTTTCCTTTGATTTTCTAGCACTATTCTAACCAAACCTCTCTCTTTTCGCTCCAAACAAAGCAGACGTGTTTTGTGTTCATGCATGATCTAGAGATTAAGTGGGTCTTTTATACTCAAACTTTTTGAAACTTGGCCATTAGATTATCCTAGTATCATTTCATCCATCAAATCTCTAGATATATTCCTAGTTGGTTTTAGTTCCCACGTGCATACCATAGGATCTATTAGAACTCATTTAGGTCCCCACATGAACACATCACTATATAAATTAATGTACTAAGAGTGTGATCTCCATCAAGTTTGTAACATTTAATGTTTTTGATAATCCATAAAGACTATATGGTATGTATTAATGTAATATGTTCCATGAGATTCATTTAATAAGTTGGGTACCATAATATAGATATTTTCTCAACTTTAGTCTTAATTTATATGTCTAAGCCTAATCACTCACTTATAAAATTTATAACTTTCCATTTTTTCTACACTAAGACCTTATTGAAATGAAGCACATAGACTTAATGAATTACATCCTAAATTTTTTGAGACTCACTACATAGTTTAGATGACTAGTTAGAGTCTAAGTAAGTGACTTAAGCCATGAACCCACGCCCAAGTTTTCAATCCATCCGATCGTCCACGCGTACCCATCTCGAGGTAACTTGGCGCAATCACCTTTTATAAAAAAACAATTTTAAAAGTTGTGCACACATATATAAACATATAGTACAAGCATCAAAATAAAGTAAAATTATTTAATTATTACCTCGGTGTCGATGCCTGAGTACTAACTGAGTTCGCTACATAGGACTGACGGCCAGGTCACCGTCCTACAAAACATATAACTAGGATTAGATTATTCAGGTCATTATAGCCTTCCTAACTAAATAATAATTTTATTCTCAAAATTGAAATTAACTAAAAAGAAATTCTTACCAGAGTCAAAATGGAAATGGAAAGCTCTCGCTCATATAAGACTCTAGTTTCCATCTCAACTTCTCATTGCCGTGATGTTCCCACTAGACAAGAACTACTGAAATTTCCTTATTACTTAAACTATATACCTTACGGTCATATTTGCATGAGATGCTCCTCATAGGTATGGCCTTAGCTAGGTCAATCTGAGTCAAGTCTACCATCGTTCTATCACCCTCTCTCGACCTTTCCAACCTCAACATTCATATGTGAAATATGGGGTGAAGTCCAACCAACTTTAATGCTAACTCAAACCTCTAAGCAACCTTATCGACCCTTTCGGTAACTCTGAATGGACCTATGAACCTTGGCGTGAGTTCTCGCTTGATTCTGAGCTATTTGCAACTCTTAAGTAGTGAAACTTTAAGATAAACATAGTTTCCCACTTTATATTCCAATCCTTGTCGGTACTTGTCAGCATACTTACTTCCTCAGAGTCTAAGTAAATGAATTAAGTCATGAACTTAAACCAAAGTTTTCAATCCACTCGATCGTCCCGCGCGTACCCTTCTTAAGGTAACTTGGCGCACTCGACTTTTATAAAAAAAAACCATTTAAAATTTTTCACACATATATAAACCTATATTATAAGCATCAAAATCAAGTAAAATTATAGAATTATTGCCTCAGTGTCAACTCCTGAGTACCGATCGAGTTCGCTATATAGGATTCGCCACCAGGTCACGTTCCTATAAATCATACAACTAGGATTAGATTATTTGGGTCATTAAATTATACTACCTAGAATACTATAAATATGACCCTATGGTTACAAAATCAGTTGTCCTTGAGTACTTAGATCAATATTTCATTGCTCTAGGAGCTATTATTTGTTGTTTTAGTTTATTGCTTTATTGTTCATTGCTTTTGGAGAAGATTTGAAGATTCAAAGTATTTATCCAGAGGTATTTATCTATGTATTTTATTTTTGTTATTACAAAATTAGTTGCCATTGAGTACTTAGATCAATATTTCATTGCCCTAGGAGCTATTGTTTATTGTTTTAGTTTAGATTAATAAACTACTCAAACATGAACTAGATCCATTTTGTAATGTAGTTTATTGATTTAAACAAAGTCCAAACATGAACTAGATCCATTTTGAAATGTAGTCATGATGAGATGATTATGTGCTTAATACTTTAAACCAATCATATTCTTTAATTAACTAATTTAATAAATTATTATTTGTAGATTATAATCATGAACTTTGTATTGCATGCATAGTCTAGAATGTGTATTGTGATCTTTAGATTCATTATCTAGTTTAAAGTAGTAACTAGGATTGTTTGAATGGTCTATTACCTTTTAGATGTCCTAAGTGAATTTGAAATGTAAGTCTAGTATTAAAGTGGCTTTCCGAATATATTAGATTTAATAGTTTAAAGTTTTCATAAAGTGTAATGCGTTTTTATTGCATGAAGTTAATTTCATTGTGTATTCAAATGCGTTAGCTTAATAAAAATAGAACGTACATTTTCCACATGTATAAGGAGAACAAATGGCTTGATAACGGTTGTTTACTTACTTTTGATTAGAGTTTAATAATTTAGGGTACTTTATAAAATATGCTAATGACCATATGATTGAAGTAACATTTTTAGATGCAAAACGGATTGATGTTCCATTACTCTGGATGTTTGTTTAGATATTTATTTTATTCAATTCAATTTATTTGAATGTCGTGAATTTGAATTGTGATAATTAATTTAATTATTCAAGCAAGTTAGGTAGGTTAGTATAATTAGTTTAGTTAATTATTATAATATTATAGATTGAATTAATGGTTTTTAATTCCTATTTTAATCAAATTAATTAAATTAAAATAAGAAAATAATAAAACCCATTGAAAGACTTTTTCCTAGAGAAGTTTGATAAATTCATTTGAAGATGATACCACTTATCACTAATACAAATAATAAGGATAATCGAAAAACTTATTGTATACACTTGATACGTGTCAGGTGGCCATGGTGCAACAGAGGAGGGTTAGGGTTTAGGAGATGAGGGACAACAATAAAGGAGACGATTTGATTTGTTTCCTTATAGTTCTATTCAGCGAGCGATGGACCTACATTGTTACCACATATTTAAGTGGTCGTCGCTAATCCGTCATTGAATATACTTAGAGACGGATTAGCAATGAATTATTTTGACAAAAAATATACCTTAAATTCAATGATGTATTAGAGATGGATGTGTAAGAGGAAAGTTTTTGCGGGTAATTCAGCGACAGATCAATGACGAACACTTTGGAGGAAATATTTGGCGCCTAACTCAGTGAAGGATTAGCGACAAAATTGTGAGAGGGAAAATTTGGCACCAAATTCATGACAGATTTGCGACAAATTCAAAGTAAACATTCAATCAAAATGTGGCGGCTCCAAATCCCTAGGCAATTTGAGCCCTACTATGCTGTCGGATGCCTCACTAGGTAATGCCACGTCATTTGCATGCATGTCCATGACGGCCCGCGAAAAGTACTTAACCTTTTAATTAGCCTAACTATTTCAATTATTCGGTGTTTTATGAAATTTTGTTCTTAATTTGATTTAGTTAGTCTATTTCTTTCTCTCACTTAACTTATTTGATAAGTTATTTAGTTGTCATTGGTCTTTTCAACTATATGGTCTTTTCAACTATTTGATAAGTTATTTAGTGTAAGTTATCAATAATAGCAAAATTCTTTCATTTTAGATAAAATGAATATTAAATAATGGAAACTTTACTACATTAACAAACCCTAAGTAGTAGAAATCCAGTCACAAGGATAACATGTATATATAAGATGACAAAATGTACAAAATGATCAATGTACATGTATTAGTGTATCAAGTCCCCCAAAATATATCCAAAAGCAGTAATATCATATATACAAACACTTAAGAGATGGGCTAGAGAGGGCTGTTAATGATCAGATGAAGTCATCGAGTACGGCCTTCCCCGACTCATCATAGGATTTGCAATTAGTCATCCATGCAAAAAGTTGATGATAAGTCTAATGAGTAAATTCCCAAAAGAAACACAAGTTGCATTTAATAAGAATGTAAATAAAATGGATACAAATCATGAAGTCAATAAAAAATGAATTGAAAAGGGCTAATAACATGACGATAAGTTACTAAGAAGCAATAAATGTCAAACATGAGTATGTTATGTATCGGCCAAACTCTAGGACTAATAACACTAGACCGAGGAGAATCTGGTGATGATATAACTCCCTGCCACACTTCAAGGTTGATGAGGAACTATGTTGGTCAGAAGTTTAAAACTCCCAGTCAACTGCCTCAAAAGAGAGGAATCTATGCCAGAGTTAACTCTTTATGACACCATTTCTCAAATCATCGACTCTCAGTAATTCTCAAATGTAGCATAAAGCATGACCTGAACAGTAGCAACAATTGGATCACTAATCACGAGGGAGCTGGTGATGGGTCATACTATCGCGTCGACCATATACAGACACGCACGGAAGTGGAGTAGTCAAACAAACCTAAACAAACGTAATTCACCACTATAAAAAAATAAAACAATAAATAAATGCTACGTGTTTTTCTGATGGGGTTTACTTACCAAAATGCCCTAGCTACTCGTTCATACCCTGGATACCCATCTATCGGTCTCCTAAGCTTACGTAGGCCCTAAGTATCCTACATACCAATTTTACATAATTTATGGTCACATTAATTGATTTAAAAAATTAAAATTTTATTCTAATTATTGGTTGTAACACCTTTTTCAAGTTACACCGCGATGTCAAACACCAAAAAAAGTCTCGAAACTTGATTTTATACCTTTTCCCTATTTCTCATATTTTTATGGTTTTTTTTTAATTCTTTTGTGATTTTTATTTATTTTTATATATTTTCAATAACTTATTTTATTTAGTTTTGTATATAATTAAAAACATTATTATTTTTTTGATTATTTAATGAGGTTAGGCCTATCTGAACAGGGCTCGATTCGGCCTAGGCTCGTATGTACACACGAAGCGTGCGTACAAGCCCTCCTCCCCAAATTGTTTCCTTGGCAGTGATGAATTGCAATTCTTGTAATTCGTTTATGCCCTCCCATTTGTCTTTCTTTGTTTTAAAATTT
This sequence comes from Stephania yunnanensis, assembly GCA_039657365.1. Lineage (NCBI taxonomy): Eukaryota > Viridiplantae > Streptophyta > Magnoliopsida > Ranunculales > Menispermaceae > Stephania > Stephania yunnanensis. The sequence goes on along the minus strand of CM077586.1, from coordinate 41,881,190 downwards.
TTCTTTTCCTATTCTTTTTCCTTTCTTTCTCTTTTCTTCATCAACAACAACAACAATAACATCAGATTTAATAGATTCATCATCAAATTCAAATCGTCAACATGCATGCATTCCACGTTTCATCAAGAACTGATTAAAGATTTTACTAACAAAAATCAGAGTTGTAATTCATTATTTTGAGTTCAAAAACATTAATGAACCTCTATAGAAGCAACATATTTTCATACTAACACCAAAGCCCTAAATCCTACTTGGACTTCAAGACTTAATTTGAGCAACAGTGGAAGGGCTGACTAAGGTATGACCTTACATAGTTTAGGAACTCAAATCCTTGGCTTCTAGGTGTCACAAAACTTCTTTGGGTCCTTAAAATTCAATAAACTCCAGCCCTTTTCTTCTATGCTATGAATTTTTGCTTAGTTTCCATGTTGGAATGAACAAATGAGGCTAAGTCCTCCTTATATAGTTGTTCACTTAATCAAGTTAAACACACATATCTCGAGGTCCATCAAGGGCTCCTATTATAATCCAACCACATCTTTTGTGTTTCAAATGTGTCAATTTAATAAATCATTTAAGGGGTTTCAACTCAACATCCTTACTTAGGCAAATTTCTCATTAGTTAGCCTAGACACCATAGGCACATGAATTGTTCTCTTCAGTTTAGTCTATGGTTTACTAGCCAAATTTGCATAACAATATTAAACTAAGTCCCACCTACTCATGTACCCAACGCTATCACGCATTACGAGGCATGTCGGGTCCATTTTTGGCTATATTACGTTTCATTCAACCTAACTCACATTGCTACATATTATTAAGCTTAGAATGCTATTATTCACCATAAATAAGTTCATCTAAGCTATTTCGTTTCCATACTCGCATTGCACGCATCACTAGGCGCTATTCATCGCACTCATAACTCATGCGAATATGATCATCAATGGTACACCTGACGTAATGCTATAATTCATAATAAAACACCATAATAAGCAAGTATCATGCAAATATAACTATAATTATACCTCGATAGGCGTGCCCTAGACTAATTCAGGAAATCCACGTAGGTGTGAGCTGGACCTTAATCTAAAATTAAATAATTAAATAATCTTTAAATTAGGTGAGCCATTACAATCTTCCCAACTAAAAGGGATTTCATCCTAAAATTCAACTAAAACTTAAAGTAATAACCATGGAAGAGCTAGGGGTATCTCTCGCGCATAGTATACTGTCTTTCCCAGGTTAGTCCCTAATCTCAATGATACTACCACCTAACAAGGACCTTGGGAATCTGCTTAGTCCTGATAACCTAAACTCTGCAGTTTACTATCTCTATAAGGTGTTTCTCGTATGTCATGTTTGTCCTAACCTAAACAGGTCGCATCTACCATTGATCTCGACCCTGATCTCGCTAATCTTAGCATGGAAATGTGGAAGACGTCATGAACCTTGCCAACTGTCTCGGTAGCCTCAACTAATAAGCAGCCTCCCTAACTCGACTAACAATTTGATATGGCTCAATATACCGCAGTGCAAGTTTCCCTTTGATCCCAAATCTCTAGTGACCTTTTAAAGGAGAAACCCTCAAGTATACCTAACCATCATACCTCAGTCCGTCATGGTACTTATTCACGTATTTCATCTATTTATCCTTAGCAACCTATAATCTTTGATGAATCACCAAAAATTTCTATGTGTGGTCTACAAGAACCTTAGGCCTAATAGTAACTGCGTCTTTAGGCTCTGTCCATGTAATGACACTAAAAATATTTCATATTTACATGATGATGTATATTATTTATCTACATTTGTTGTGCAAATTTCTTAATTTTTTGTAGATTTCGTGAGAGAATTACCTCGAGATGTGTGTGCATATAGGCATTTAGGTAGGTCGAGACGGGATTAGCTTTAGTAGGTTTATAATTTACTTTTCAATTAAATTGATATAAGTGCCTAAGTTAATAAACTAAATTAGCTTAAGTAAATTAAAGGATGCATGACTTAATTATGACAAAGTCTTGTTAAAATCTATTAAACATTAATCTACCTATAGATTTGATTTTGAAGGATTCCTAGGCAAGTAAATATGGATCAATGGTTGTTTGATGATTATGAAATGAGTCATAGATTTGCATATGGCCGAGGGTAACTAGGAGGATAAAAAAAGGACACAACTAAGTTTTGATCTCAAGATAACCTACACATCTCACCCACTTTTTACTCAACACGTCATCACCTACCACCCCACTTCTCACGTCACTCACTCCATCTCTCTCCCTAAAGCACCTCACACCCATCCCATCTCTACCACTCGACTCACATCTCTCTCCCTCACCCCTCAGCTTGCAACACACTCCCTACATTTCTCTAAGTCTTCAAGCTCTCTCTTCGACCTCACCATCACTCACATTCTCGGACCCTATTTCGGTTCATACGGCTTCTCTTGATAACTCTCTTCTTGCCCGAGACTCTACTCCTATCATTCTTTCTCTCTTTTGCTCTCTCTTCATTAACAAGGTATATCGTTTAGGTTTGTTTTTATGAGTTATGTTTTTTGTTTTGATTAGACAAAATGGTGTGTACTTGGTATTTATGTGGAAGGCTTAATGTGTGTGGGTGTATATGTTTGTGTACCTCAAGATTCATGCAAAGAGTGGGATTGCTTCGAGATTCATGGTGTAATGTAATGGCTTATGCAATTGTCTTGGGATTCGTGCGGTGTGTGGGTGTGTGTCTTGAGAAATGTGTAGAGATTCAAGGCATAGATGGATGGGCGGTGAAACTGCACGCATCTTGAGATTTCCTCGAGATGTGTGTTGATTTATATAACTAAAATAAAAGAAATGTATACATATGACGTGTATATATATAATCAAATGTATATAAATATATAGTATAGTGTATATATATTTATACAATGTATAGTTTATATATAAATATATTCACAATCAATAAAAATAAAATGATAATCAATTAGTTTAAAAAAAAAAGAATAAAAACCTAAATTGAGAAAATTGGCCAAATCTAGAATTGACCAAAACGTTCCGACCTGAGGTGTAGTGAATGTAGTCAAAATTTCATATTTTTGAAAAATTGAGGTAAATGGAAAATAAATAAAAGTAAATATTTTATTTTCAAAATAGGGACTCTAACGCGCCTAAATTAATTTAACTTGATATTAGGAGACTAGTGTCGAGTATCGGGTGAATGGTATGAGACGCATGGGAGCCGTGATCGTGAGGGTTTGCTTGCCGCTCACGTAAACTTGTTGGAGCGTTAACATGATTTCATTTGGTCATTTATTGGTTAGTGTTCCTTAGCGATCAATTATCTTTGTAAATTAAATGTAATTGTAATTGGCCATTCATGCTATTCTTTTGTAAATTTATATCCTATCATTATATTTGTTGTCCTTGTGATATCTTTATACATGAGGCGTCTCTTTTAATCCAAATTATGTTATCGTTGTTAAATCATTGGTTGTGCATTTTTTTGGATTCGTGATGAGTGGCCTAAGTGGGCGGGCGATATAGTGGTCGGGGGCGGTGGGAATGTTTTGTGATCTTTTCCACCACCATGACTACACGGACTATTGGACTTACCTAAGCTCACAATTTAGGATTGAGGAAAGTCAAGCTGGTAGAAGTGGTTGTAGTTGATGGACCCGATCTAAACTATCAGTCAAGTGACTTTGCTAAGTCAACCAACCATCTTGAAAGTCAAGTTATGGTACTTTATCGCACTTGATGGACTTGGAGCACTTAAATGCATTTGCTTTGTGTACTCGACACTCAATTATTCGTTGATACCTATGTTAAATTGGAAATCATGCTTTCTTCATTATTTCGTGTAAATTTTTGCATGATTATTCGACTAACCATTTATTTGATATTTGAAATACTGTCAAGACTCCTCAGGCATTACTCACTTAAATTAGCTCCATTTTGGTAATGATTGTAGGTATCTCTAGTAATAAGGGCAACGATCCGATACTTGGTGACTTCCTCTGAGTTTCCTTCAGAGACGATTTCTACTTTTGCTACTCGGAAGTTCATTTTATGTTTATAGTTATCTATTGTTTATGTTTAAAACTAGTTAATAGGTTGAGCGAACACTTTGGGTACATGTATATGATATTTCCCTTAATTTTGACACTTGATATGCTTGAGATCTACCTTGTAGGGCTTCCAAATACAGGGTTGTCCCATCACCATGTTAGGTTAAATTATTGTCACTTTTATTCCTTTATTTGTCGTTGCACAAATCATTTGTACTTGTTAAAGTCAAGAACTGTTATAATAAGCGACTAAAATGTAAATGAAATGGAAAAAAAGATTAATTAGGCATGCGTTGGCTCCGCAAGGGTTGATCGGGGGTCCACGTATGTGTAAGCTCAGTGGGGCTCAATTCGTAGGGAACAGGGGCCGACATAGTTGGTATCAAAGCGCAAGGTTTCTACCAACTCTAGATAAGTTACGACCTAACTAAAATACAAACATGACTTATAAAGTTAGAAAAAATTGAATTTAGTGTAGAACTTGACGCGCGCCAAACGCGTCAATAAAATAATAATGCCTAAACCAACTATTTGCAAAATAGTGACGAAAGGTCGATCTCGCAGGGATTGATATTCTTTCTAATGTTTAAAAAGAACAAAAAGGGAAATCAGGGTTTAAGAGAGTGAATAATATAACTAATCTAAATATCAACAAAATAAATAAAACAATGGAATAATTTGAAAATAATTAATAAAAAAACACTTAGGTGAAGACATACAAGTTTGGTTCGATAAAAGATTAGATTTGGTCATCGATTTATGTAAAATATGCAAATCAAAATATCCTAGTGTAGCTAGAGAACCGGTAACAGACGCGGTTCATCGCACTTTCTAATCTCGATAACCAAGGTACGATGGAGACTATTTCTCTAGTCGATCATATAACCCTATACTCAAGCGCATTAGGTTTAACACGATGACTACAATGAGTTTCGTGAAGGCACTACACCTAGACAACTATATCACTAGTGTGTCCGATTTGGCCTAGATTCATAAGGTATTCAACCGGTGTCAAAAGAGGTCAATCAATTGGTAGGGTCGATTGCCACTAATATAGTCTGGTCGCATAAGGACAAATGCTTATAACACTGGCGATTAACTCAGAGTTTAAATATGAATTTAACTCATTTTATTCAAACAATACCAAAGAAAATAAAATATTAATGAAAGCAATGAAATTAAAATATATAAATCTCACAAATCATGAATATGTGCATCGAACTTCTTTCGTAGTCTTACCTAGGCTATGAACTTATCCCTTTATGATTGAAGAACACCAAGAACAATTAATAAAAAAATGGGAGAGAAGAGTCGGCTAGAAGAGAGAATAGAAGTCGATGATTGCTAATGAAATCCATAAAAAAAAATGAGGGCCGCTAAGGGCACCCCACCGTTTAATGAAGGCACCCAACTTTTTTGTAAAAATTTCAGCGAAAATGGAAAAGGCCATTTTGCCCCTGTATATATATTGATTCAAACCCTACAAACCATTTTGACAAAAAAACGGGGCACCCCACCACCAAGCTTGAACCTAAAACGACATTGCGTTTGCTTGAAATAGTTTATCGATTCTTGCAGATTGACATCATCACAACGACGATGTAACAATGTTTGATAACCATATGATGGTTTGAAGAAAGCTGTTTTTTGTCAACGTAAGGTTTCTCAAATTTTCGAGATATTTTTTCACGGACGCGATTGATTCGGCCTCGGCCAGAGAGTTATGCACACGTCTCGGTCACCATCCACCGAGAAGCGAATAACGAGTCTCGGTAATGGACAACAAAGAGAGCTATTCTACATTCTCGGTTGGACATCACCGACAGACATAAATTATACACTTCGACTTACTTTCGTGAAGTGGTGGCCAGAGACGACAATAAAAGTCTCGGTTATGGACAACCGAGAGCTATTCTACATTCTCAGTCATGCTTGGCGAGATGTAAACAAAATCTACGGCTTTGTGTGGCCGAGAACCACGAACGCCCAATAAATGAACCATTGAATGCACCGCCACATAAACATAACAACTACTCTATCAAAAGCAACTTAATTAGACTACGAACACACATTCAAACGATCGATTTCAACACTATCGATGTGTGAATGAAAAACTTGAACCGAGCCCTAATTTGGATATGAAATCGACCAAAACTCAGAGTCTTCAAACTCGAAAACGTCCTACAACGAGAGGAGAGAGACATAGAGGAACGATACAACTTAGATTCGGGATTGCTAGGTGGTTCGTTGACGAGAAATGGAGAAAGTCATGCAAGAGGACGGTGGTGGGGTGGTGGGGTGCCTCTGTTTTGCAGGAGGGGTTTTTTGGTGCCCCAAGTAAATTGGTTAGAGGGGTATTTTGGGTATTTCGGGTCTAATTTTTTGGTGCCCCAGGTAAATTGGTTAGTGCCCACATTAACTGGGTGTCTTCATGAAATGGTGGGGTGCCCTTAGCGGCCCTAAAAAAAATCCCTAGTTAATAGTTATCAAAAACTACTAAAATTGGTGTGGGAAGTCGGTTGTCGGTGGTTTGCTTTCTGACTCGTGCGCCGGGTACATCATATGGCTGTTGTGAGGTGTTTGCAAGGGAGTCCTACCACGTGGCAAGAGATTATTGGTGAGCTCCTGGTGGTGTGGATGACGTGGCTTAGAAGACAGCTGTTGTTTAGTGCTGGCCGAATGGAAGAGTGCCACATGGTAGCGACAGGAATGGAGAGGAAGCGAAATAGGCGAAGATGTGGGAGACAACAGCTGTACGATTCCCGATGCACGTCTAATGGCTGCTGCTGACAAGGAAGTGAAACTGCTGGACGTGTGACGCGTGGAGAGTGAAGACGCGTTATGGATGACGAGGCCACTGAATTTATGGGAGATGGTGACGCATGGATCTCGAGAACGAACATACAACTGTTGCGCGTGAGTAGCTTGACCATGTCCCTAGTTGCGTCACATCAACTGCTCTTATCACCAAATTAACTGTGCAGTGCATATTTCGAGGGAAATTCTCTAGCATTTGATCATTGCATATAAATACTCCATTCCACATGATTTTTCGCCACAATTCAATTGCCTACCCCAAAAATCTTAAAAATGAAAAGTAAATGCTATAGGCAAGTATTTTGGAGACTTAAACATAAAATATATAATGTGAATAATTAACGACTTATCAAATACCCCCAAACTTAGGACTTTGCACATCCCGAGTAAGGGTGTAAATGACAAGCACACAAATAAACTAGACCGCTAATATAACTATGCACTGACTCAACTAACACTCGATTCATAATTTCATGGAGTTCCTTTGGTTTACATGGCCGCCAAGCTAACAAGGCACTCAAGAAATTTTGGAGTTATCATATGTCAAGAACTGCAACCCAAACGAAATTAAGACCACACTTTCAAGACAAAGATGCGGCCAAGACAAAGGTCATCAACTACTCATGAGTTTTCTTAGTCTATACATTCAAGCACGCAAGTTTAAGATCTCACTTAATCTAGTTATAAGTACTCGAGCTAAATCTTTTTATTTGAGGAGTTTCCATACACTTCTGCTTTTATTCATTTTATATGTATACTTTCTATTTTTTTCTCCATTATTTTTTTTAAGTAATACGGTCTCTGCTCCATTTCCTATGGACCGCTTTTCTCACTTTTTCCCTTCACAAAATTCTCTGCTCCATTTCCTATGGAACCTTGTGGGACTCTCTATATTAAGAAAACTCATGTTAGCCCTTCTCACTTTACTATAATTAAGCAAATTCCCCAAAGTGGATTAAAATATCATTACTTGCACAATTTTGACTATCTAACCCTTTGGTATCTAGCACAAGGCTTAACCATCGTACTAAGTCCCTAATCATGAAATCATAATAAAGCTGGGCTACGAAATCGAGTGAGTGTTTCTCCTAATTTCTCCTGAGTTTCAAGTCAAAAGACAACTGTAATGTACTCATCAACAATCAAAGGCATGAAAGAAAATCTTGGGCGACTTAAAACAATAAAAAATGAAAACTATACTAAATACATTCATGAAAGTGTATCAACTCCTAATGAAATGAGAAAGAGAAATATATAAGGAAAAGAAATGGAAGAAATGAATGAATAAAAGGTACTGAACACCATTAATACCATCCGACAAATGCATATAATCACATATAATTGAAAATTTTAAATGATCTCAACTGCGGTCTTTCACAAGAAACCCATCCAACTTAATCCACAAACCCTAAAGTACCCCCAAACTTATTCCGAACCTTGTCCTCAAGGTTCAATATAAGTCAAGGAATCCATCATGTATAACAAAAGAAAATGAATAGTGGTGAAAAAGAACATAGATAAATAAATAAGAAGATGATACAAATGCATGCATAACAGAAGTCTCCAAATACTAGTGAGTGCACAAAGTCTCGCGTGTCAAAGTGACTAAGGAAACTATGTAATAAAGTCATCACAATAAGAGCAAAAACTAATAAGTAGAGGAGTAACTCAAATGATTCCTATCAAATCTTGCTAGCCCAAAATCTTTCAACTAAGGGTGAAATCAACAAGATGATAAAATGAAGTCTAGGGTTTTGGGTCTACTCAAATACCCGCCACTAATGCAGCGACTTAAGTTGGATATGTCCAAACCAAGTCTCAAAACGCCTAAAATCTTAGTAATATGTTAATTCCCGAAAATGAATATGCTCAAATTACTCAAAAAAATGTAATCCTTAGTCGAACCTAACAAAACTCAAGGGGCGTTCCAGTATCTCCAATGCTCATCAAAACAGTTATACAACTGTGAAAATCCAAGAGACCATGTTAGGACTTTATTAAACATAAAAAAACTAAAACTAAACTAAAACTGAATAAATGGAAGAAAGAAAAGAAATAAAAATAAAGTTGGGTTGCCTCCAAATGAACGCCTTTCTTTTAAGTCTTTGGCTAGACTTGACGTGATTCATTACGTGATGCCCTCTCATTTCGAGATGTCAATAATAAATGGCGCATCTATAGCTTTGGGCAAAGAAGCATGAATGCCCTCTTTCAAAATTGGGAGCTCATTCGGGACCTCTAACACAAATGAATTTGTCGCATCACGATCTTCCAACACAAAGGTTTCAGTAGTGTAGAAGATCTGCGAACGCTCATTCACTTCCACCCTATTGTAAAGTTAAACAAATATGCATGGGAGGGTAGGTGGTTTCACCAACACCAGATGTTGGCCTTCCTTGCTCTCTTTCCGTGGCTCCTCCAGCCTTTCTAAAATGACTTTAATTTTCATCTCAGCTTCATCATCGTCATAGTATGTGAAGAAACATCTAGTAACGAAAAATTATATTCAAGTCGTTATAGTTTACAATAGTAATGTCTGGCTCATGTTAAGAAACTTCTAGTGTTTCCTCTGGTTCACTCAAATACTCGTCAAAATCAACACTTATTGATGTAGCAGTATTTACGGTCTCCTTTAAGTCAGAAACTGGTTGTGGACACAACTCTTTCCCATCTATCAAATGCTCAAGTATAGCGGTAACTTGAGTTTCTAAATTTTGCAACTTTGGGTTCATATGCTGCATATCCTCATGCAAGGGCTGCTGTGTGGTGCTTTGAGAAAGCCAGTCGGAGATCATATATCTCTCAATGTCTGCAATGGTTCTCCATTCATGCTGATGAATTTGTTGAAAAGGTAGTTCTCTGAGATCAACTCCTTCATCATGTCTCGTATAGACCTCTTTTCATGTTGAGGAATCTGTGGACTTTGCCTGGACATATAAAAGTCAGATTGTGGTGATGCACAGCTAGAACCATGATGATTCTTATACTTCATGTTAGGACAAGCATACGTATGATGAAAATACTCCCCACAATTCCCATAAACCCCGCCCTATTGCACAAAAAATTGCGAGTTAGAAAATTGATGTCCATTACGTGAGTGGCTTGACCATGTCCCTAGTTGCGTCACTTCAACTGCTCTCATCACTAAATCAACTGCGTAGTGCATATTTTGAGGCAAATCTTATGACATCTGATCACTGCATAAAAATACTCGATTCCACATGATTGTTCACCATGAATTCAACCGCGCCCACTCAAAAATCTTGAAAATGATAAATAAATGCAATTAGGCTAGTATTTTGGAGACTTAAACATAAAATATATATAAATAAACTATATATAATATGAATAATCAATGACTTATCAGAACTTGATCTTGACTTAGAATATTAGTTGGGAAGTGAGATGAGTTGGGGAAAGTTAAAAAAAGAATTATACATGTTACTTGTTGATATGTATTATTTATATCGGAAGCTACGGAAGCTGATCAAGACTCGTAATCTACATTTGCAAATCGCGATGGCCGATCATCTAGAGTTTAATGATCAAAGTGGAGCCACAGGTCCTCGATATGTCAACGCAACGCAGTTTTAGACTTGGACACATAGGATTGAGTCTCAAGACTGTGGTTTGGTGTCACATCCACAGTTTCTACACATACGAGTGTGCCTATGCTTTGAGCCACTCCCAAAGTTTCTACAATTCACTCGACACCAAATATTGATGTGGATCCTGTACTTCTAGTAATAGTAGCGTCAGCCTTGATAGACATTATCTTTTAGATGACAACATAGGCTAAGTTGACTAGAGATTATGAGAAGTTCAGACCCAAGAGATTCTATGGCGAGCCAGACTTGATAGAGGTAGAGATATTCATAAATGTTCATGAGAAGATACAGAGGCTCCTGAGGATCAATGATAGTATGAAGCCTGGGTTGGCAACATTCTCACTTCAGGGTGATGTCGACATTTGGTGGTCCAATCTATTAGCTATACAAAAATAAGCCTAAGACTTGGATTAACTTTAAGAAGCACTTCAATGAGAAGTACTATCCTCCGTTAGTAAGGATCTATAAGAGAATGGAGTTCATGAACATCAAGTAAGCGCGAGATGAGTCAGGCATGTAGTACATGGGTAGATATCAACACATATTGTAGTTTGCAGGAGGCATGGGAGACACTGACAGTGATTAGGTTCATTTCTTCTGTGAGGGATTATTGCCGAGTATAGGAGGGACATTTATGACTACTAAGCCAAAGACTCTACAAAGTGCCTACAATTGCAGTCTCTTGGGCTGGCAAAAATACGGGAATGGACAAAAACGGAATTATGTTTGTAAAACATACGGGACCCGTTTTTGCCCGTTTTTTTTTTAAATATAATTAAATATTTTATTTATCAATTATCTTAAAAAAAACCCCTAAACTACAACTACAAGTCTACAACTACAACTACAAGTCACCAATTATCAAAAAATAAATATATATATAATCACAATTTTTTAATTTCCAATATAAACATCACAAAAGTTTTAAAAAAAGAGATATCACATCAAATTCTCAATAATCCAAATTATCAAAGTATATCTTCACCTCATGCATCAACAACAACTACATAAAAAAGTTCATTACACAAACACTTAATAAAAAATTAAGTGTAGTTCTTTAACTCATCCCACACAATTCCACATCCTTCAACTCTCCGTGACTCCGTCTCTAACCCCTCAACCTCCAGAGACCGTGAGAGTCGGGACTCGAGAGTGAGAGGAGAGACCGAGAGACCGTGAGTCGTGAGAGTCGGTGGCGGGAGTGCGGGACAGCGGTCGTGAAGCTCATAAAGTTAAAAACTTTAAATAGTTAAATTACTTATATGCCCTTCAAATTAATCACAAACGGGTACCCGTTTTTTGAAATTTCGCCGAACCCGGTCCCGTATTTTTAAACACTTTGTCCATCCCGTAGAGAAAAATATTGCTACATTTGTACTTTTGCCCTCGTCTCGAGACGACATTACTTCGAGTTACTTCCTATAGGCTGAGACATAGTCTGAGCAAAAATTGGGATGGGAAAGAAAGAGAAAAAGGAACCAAAATCAAGATCATAATTTTCATGAGAGTCAGGGAACAGAGTTAGTGGAACCACCAGTGAAACCAACACTTACTATAGCAGTTCCACCTATTCCAACGCTAAGTACTATCAACCGACCACCTCAGACAGTTCAGCCGATAAAGTAACCACCGCTGCAAGGCACCAAGAGTAGAGATTGAGGTAATGGTAGTATTACCATTACACATAGCTAGGGACATTACAGAGACAGTTATCTGTAGTCGTGCAAGAGAGCGTTGCTCATCACTGCTCGTGAGAGAGAGAGAGAGAGAGAGAGAGAGAGAGAGAGAGAGAGAGAGAGAGAGAGAGAGAGAGAGAGAGAGAGAGAGAGAGTTCTCATTGTTATGGAGCCGAAACTAGTTGCGACACATAAACATACTACAGGTAAGTTTTGGTTGAGATGTTGTAATTTTAATGCAATATGTAAATCATGAGTATTTTAAGTACTTGCGTGAGAGGGCATTCGATGACTACAAGTGATCTTGCCTCTGCGACTACAGCGAACTGTTAGTTAAATGACCTAGTCAAGCCCATAGTTTATACTGTCAATCAAGGGACTTATGAGTCTACAACATGAGATTATCAGTCAAGTGACTTGATGAAGTCCACAGTTCAGTTGTAGCATAAAAATGTTAGGGTTTAGACCTAGTTAAGTCTACAATGCATATTGTCAATTAAGTGGCTTTGTCATCCCACAATTTGACATTGTCTATCAAGTGACTTGACTAAGTCTACAATTTAGAGTTGAATTCGAACAATTAGTTAATGAGTTCTTAAGGAAACCACAATTCAAGGTTACGAATCGAGCAGTTTGGGAAATTTCTTTATCAGTCCGCAGCTTGATGAGGTTATTGTAAACTAATATGAAATGATCGTAGGCTCACAATTTAGAGAGATATCTAAGTTCGCTTAATCATGTTTGGATGAGTTCATGTGAGTAAACTAATATGAAATGACTAAATTCTTATTAGTTGGGAATACTGTAACGAACTTAAAAATATTTCACATTTGCGTGATGATGTTTATTATTTATCCATATTTGTTGCGTAAATTTCTTAATTTTATTATCAATTTTGTGAGAGAATTTCCTCGAGATGTGTGCTCACATAGACATTTAGGTTAGTCGAGACGGGCATTAGCTTTTGTGGGTTTATAATTTAGTTTTCAATTAAATTGACGTAAGTGCCTAAGTTAATAAATTAAATTAGCTTAAGTAAATTAAAAATGCATGACTTAATTATGCCCAAGTCTTGTTAAAATCTATAAGACATTGATCTACCTAGAGATTTAATTTTGAAGGATTTCTAGGAAAGTAAATATGGATAAATGGTTGTAGAAAATGATGAAATGATGGTCATAGATTAACATATGGATGAGAGTAACTAGGAGGATCAATGAAAAATGACACACCTAAGTTTTAATCTCAAGCTAACTCATACATCTCACCTACTCTTCAGTCAACATGTCATCACCTACTACCCCACTTCTCATGTCGCTCACTCTATCTCTCTTCCAAGAGCACCTCATACCCATCTCCTCTCTACCACCTGACTCACATCTCTTTCCCTCACCTCTCGGCTTACAACGCCCTCCCACATTGTTGGACTAAATGGTTAGCCACTTATACTCCATTTGGGATTTCAATGGCAATAAACAAACTGAAAGGATTCTAACTAGTTTAAGTGTGTTTCAACATGTTAAAGTTGGTTATGAATCACATATCACGAGCTCAAAACAAATATAGCTGGTAAAGCTCAAGATTCGGCTCACACAAGGAAACAAGGATCAGAAAGCCCATACCACATGTTGTACAAACTATGTAAGATATATATGTGTAACGACCTATTACCTTAAGCTGGTGATTAGTGTTAATCCAAATCTTAATTAACCCAAGTTAGGCTCATGGTTAAGTTCAGTGCACCTTGATTTGCATGTGCGTGTGATTGCATGCTGATTTGTATTTATTTGGATTGTTGAATAAATTTATAGGTTATATGATTAATAGGAGATTAATACAAACCTATAACTAGAAAAATAAGTATATAAAAAATAAGTTGTCAGTACACCAAGTGCGGTGAGACATGAAATGAATGTGCACACCCGAAAACACTTGTAGCCGTATCCAATGAATTTATTGGCAAGAAAATATATGTTATATGTATATATATTAAACTATAAAGTTTGTTTTGAATTATATGGATCATTTGATCAGCCTCAAAATGAGTGTAACTGTTTGATGGTGTCAAAATGTGGGTCACTTTAGAGAGTGTCATTTTAACACATCAATCACTAGATCGATCTCAAGATAGCGTGACGTATATCTCAATGAAAACCTATATATATGAATCAAAAACCTTCATTATTATCTCATTTGATCATTCAAGAAATTGAGAGAGAGAGAGACAACTGAGGGTTTGAGAGATTACGGAACGAGTCACGAGTAATTTCTAGTTAAAACTTTGGAGCTCAAAATACTAGGGGAGTATAGATCATCATCTCGGTGAGTTTGGCTTTTGAGTTTGCAGCTTGAATTCTTAATAAAGTGATGATTCTTTTGTTAATTACATTGTTCGATGATTGGAAATGAGTTGGTACCTCACTAGAAGTCCTCCCTGATGGTTTGGGAGAGTATTTTTTGTTGTTATGCTGATTTGGTAATGGAACGGTGGCTGCTGCCCTGTTTGATTTGTTGAGATATTGCAGGGTTGAGCGCGCTCCATCGAGTAGATGAGTGCACTCTTTTCATCAATTAAGACAAACCCAGTTGGTGGAGTGCGCCCCACCCAGTGATGAAGTGTGCTCCTTCCCCTAAAAATAACGACTGTGTTATGTTTTATATAGAATTTCCTAAGGTCTTAAAGACTGACTTAGGGATTTTAAACATAGAGTAATAGACCTATATTGATTAAAAATAATTTGTGATAGGTTGAGGAACACTGGGAAAGTGTGAGATAACTAGAAAGTTAGGGAATTTAGTAATGGAGACTCAACCTGAGGTATGTATAGACTCATTTATTTATCAATGTTGGTTAGCTATTTTAGTATATGTAGTTCATGTAGTTTATGGACTGAATGGAGGACTATGTACACTGTGATGGTTTTCAATAAATGAAAAATGGTGTCTGAAGAGATCCACGAGAGTAACTCCTGTGGATTGAGACCAGGTTGTATAGACACCGGGTTAATCTCCTCGTCGATAATTAACTCCTAATCAGTTAGATAGTTTACGTGGGCTACATATTCACTAGAGGATTTCTAATAGAACCATTAGGCATTAATGGGTCGGCTAGACAATACATTGGCTACTGTATTGGTCTAGCAATCGCATTAATAGCATCAGTGGGTAATCAACCCTAGTTTTGTAAATAAAATAGGGATCATAGTGTACTAGTCATTAACAGTTTGCTTTGCATCTATTTTCTATTAAATTATATGCTTTCCATATTCTTGTTAGTTAACATTAGCATATTGTTATTGCATAATATTTTTTATTATCATATGGAATGTTGATGGCTACATGAATCCCTACTTACTAAGTAAGTTGGAGCACTCACCCCAAATAACTTTTCAGGAATGTCAATGAGTGCTATGACTACGGAATAGAGAAGATATAAGAGTCTTGATATTCTCTTTGATGTAATAAGTTTTCTTCTGTGTTATACTTGTATTGAATTACAGTTCTGTAATAACACAAGGGATGGGGGCTTTATATAATCGAGGTTTATTTCAGTTTGATTTAATACTCTATATTGTCTTTTAATTGTTGAATAAGTTTTAAATTTTCGTTGCATTTATTATTTGCTTTATATCTATATTCGATATACATTGGTGTTTATAGCAGGTGTAATATGAAAGGTTGCTAGCTCTAGTTAAGTCGGGTTAGGTAATCTAGGCTTAATTAGGGTTTCGGACCGGGTATCTCTCTAAACGGGTTAGGGGATGCTGCGATATAAGTCTAATTACACAAGCCAATTGCATTAGTTTCACACATACCATGTTTTCTAACGTTTTCCAATATTTCAAGTATTCATTTTAAGTGTAAATTAAAGCATACGACTCGAAATGTTTTTATAGCATTATATATTATGAAAACTTGTTTTTACACATGCATCGAAGTTGGAAAACCATTGTGAATGTTTTTCATAGCATCAAACTCAATTTTAATGGTTTTTGAAAAGAAAATGGAATATTTGCAGAAAAGCCCCTACATATTTCATGAAATCAAGATTTCCAATTTTCGGGATTTGTGAAACCATGCGGGCCGTCCGAATAGGTACAATAACTCATACTAAACATGCATATCATGTTTTTAGAGGTTTATGTTAGTCATGAGTATGATAAGAGGTAAATTATTCATTTTTAGACCCTTATTCGTTACTATGTTGATGGGATCATTAGTGTGCTACCTGCAGGATTAGCGCGCTAATGATGTCACCCAGAGCGCTAACCAAATTCCTGACAGCTTTTTTAAAAGCTTACAAATTTTGCTTTATTTTAAATCAATGAATGAATTTGGGCCCTTGGATCGAGATAATGGCCATAAAATGTCAAATAAGATTAGAGAAAACATACAAACCACTTAGAACATTGTCTTGTCCTCTCAAGCTCAAAAACTCACAAGTGCTCATTATTTTCACTTCAAAAGGCTTTGATTTTTTTATGCTGAACAACTTAGAACTTTTTGAGGCAATCGAATCATCCTCGAAATTGGTGTAAATGAGGTGTTATAAGGCCTGCAACCAATACTCTAAACTGATTTTTCATTCACTTATTTGGGGTTGTAAGAAAGTTTGACTTCCTAGCTTATTTGTGCTTAAATTACATCTTTTGGTGCTCATGGTGTGTAGAAGTCATTTATTGTGTTCTTGAACACATTTGTTTTAGTTTTTGCACTTGAAACTGATTTTATAAACCATAAGACTAGTTTGAACAAGAGTTAGGGCTTAAACTTCATTTTTATCAAACTACTTGTTCATTAGATTTTAAATCGTTTTTATTCCTATCAATTTGACTTAATCAGTTTCTCATTCGATATTTGCACAAAATCAGCGACGTATTTACATATCTCATTGATATTCATACTTGCATGCATTAGAGTGGTTAGGGTCTAGGTGGCTTGCGAACTTGTTGTCGTTTTACCTTGTAAAGTGAATTTCATTATATTCATCTATTTGTTGTAAAAGGTTTTTGTAAGACTTAGTAGGATCTAAGTCAAGGGAAGACCTAGTTGAGGCTAGGCATAAACCTAATTTGAGGCTAGGTACGAAGTCCTAATTTGTAATTAGGCATTCTAGGCTTGTATGCTTAAGTTATAACACTTATTCTTAATATAAGTTTTGGTTTGAAAATTCTAACCGGGAAGGTTAGATAGTGGATGTAGATCGTTTGGATCGAACCACTATAAATGACATGTCTTTTTTTCATCTCTTATACTCCATTCACCAGCGCATTGCATTTATATTTGTTGATTGTGCATGCATAGAGCATTATTGTTCATTGAAATATTTTACAAGGCGATAACCTCTAGTACACCCAATTCACCCCTATCTTGGGTGTAATTTCAATTGGTATCAGAGTGGGTAATTGCTAAAAGTGTTACTAACATATCTTTGAGTGTTTTTGTGCAAGGATGCAAACTCTAGATCCAACTTGACTTAGGTAAGGCAATTCTTCGAGTAGGCCTCCATATTTGATGGAACAAACTATGCTCATTGGAAAGTGAGGATGAAGTTCTACATTAGAGCACAAAGTAGACTTTTGTGGGATTCAATCCAAAAGGGCCACACTCCATTGGATAAGCCCACGAAGGAATACACCGCCGAGGAGACTAAATTTGAGCTCTCAAATGATCAAGCTATGAATTATTTGTTTTGCGCACTAAGTAAGAATGAGTTCAACCTAGTTAGTGCTTGTGAAATGCCTATGGCAGTTTGGGAGAAGCTTGAAGTACACTATGAGGGTACAATTCAAGTGAAGAAAACAAAATCGAGGGTCCTTAAGGAGCACTATGAAACTTTCTGGATTGGATCGAATGAAGACATAGCCACCGCCATCACTTGGTTCACAAATCTCTTGAATGAGATCAAAAATCTTGGAAAGAATTATGATCAAGAAACTTCGATGTACAAGTTCTTTAGAGGCTTGCCTAAGGAATGGGATACAAAGAAATATGTTATCCAATCAGCATAAAACCTTAGAGACTACACCTTTGATGCTTTATGTTGAAAGCTAATGATCCATGAATTTGAGCTAAAAGATCGAGCTAGATTGGAAGCACTTGGTGCGAGTACAAAGAGCTCAAGAAAGGAGATAGCTTTGAAGGCAAGTAGCCTACCAGCTCCATCTATTGATATCATTGAAGATGAGAAATCTAGTAATGACAATGATGTTGAGGAAAAAGTATCTATGCTCTCAAGGAAGCTCAACAAGGCTATGTTCAAGCGCGAAAAGTACAAGAAGAAGTTCAAGAGTGGAAGTAGATGAGGAAAGTCAAGCGAGACTATTTGCTTTGGGTGTGCCAAATCGGGCCACATCAAGGTCGAATGCGAGTCTAAGAAGGTCTTAGATAAAAAGAAAGGTACGAAGGGCTTCAAAGCAACATGGGATGACTCATCTTCATCAAGCTTCAAATTCGAGTCGAAAAATGAGAAGGCTATATTTTGCCTCATGCCACAAAGTTAGGTAAATTCTAATGTTTTGAATTTTGATAATGTTGATGATTTAGATGATGTCCTTAGTATTGATGAGCTTAGGAAAGAGTTGGAAAAAGAGGTCAAGAAGATCAAACAACTCAAAAAAAGCTTGACCATAGCAATTTATGTGATTGAGTCACAAAATGAGACCATTGGCGATCTCTAAAGTGATTTGAATGAAGTCCTAAAGGAGAGAGACACCTTAGTTAATGAAGTAGATGACTTGACTAACACGGTAACCAAGTTCACCAATGGGAGGGAAGTGTTTGACTTGATGTTGGGAGCACAACAACTTGCATTCAACAAAATAGGCATAGGATATGAAGCAAACCTATTGAGTTACAAGAAATTGTTAGATGATGCTCATAGATGCTCAAAATGCAATAGGTCTCATATAGTTTGGAAATTTGTCTTGCGAAGGACCAATATAAGTAGAGTAGCATAGTTAGCTAAGGATACTTATGGTTTAACTTTATCAGATCCAAAGGTTTTTGGGTACCAAAATTTAGTATTTTCACAGTGTATGATGCGAGAAAAAGCACCCCATGGTACTTCGATAGTGGGTGCTCAAGACACATGACCGGATATGCAAGTCAATTCATTGAACTAAAGCGACATGATGGTGGAAAGGTCATGTTTGGAGATGACAACAAAGGAAAGATCATAGGCCTTAGTACCGTGGGTAACGATTCTATTTCCATCTCAAATGTTTACCATGTTGATAGTTTAAAACATAATTTGCTTAGCATTAGTCAATTGTGTGACAAAGGTTTCCATGTCATGTTTGAATCATCAAAATGCATTGATGGGAATTAGAAACATGAAATCTTGTTCATTGCATATAGAAATAAGAATGTTTATTCCATTAACTTTGATGAGATGCATATGCATATGCAAAATGTTTCATGTTTGAGTGCTTAAAATGAATATGAGGCATGGTTGTGGTACTGTAGACTAAGACATTCTAATATGAGAATTTTTTCAAAATTGACCGAGCATGATTTAGTTAAGGGACTCCCCAAATGTGCATACAAGAAAGACAAGGAATGTGAACCTTGTATTCTTGGCGAACAAGCAAATTCTTCATTCAAGACAAAGGTAACTAGTGATAAGACTAGAGCCTTAGAACTCATCCATATGGATTTGTTCATACCAACCCAAACACAAAGTCTAGGGGAAAATTATATTGCTTTGTTATTGTTGATGATTTCACTAAATATACATAGGTGTATTTTCTAGCACATAAGCATAAGGTCTTTGAGGTGTTTGCGAAATTTTGTGCATTTGTTGAGAATGAGAAGGGGTACAAAATTACAATCATTAGGAGTGATAGGGGTGGTGAATTCATAAATAGAAACTTAGAAAAGTTTTGTGCTAGACAAGGGCACACACACCAATTACCCTCTCCTAAGACACCACAACAAAATGGAGAAGTTGAAAGTAAAAATAAGACTCTCCAAGAGATGTGTAAGACCATGATAAATGAATGTAACATAGCTAAGAACTTTTGGGCCGAAACCATCAACATAGCATGCTATGTTCTAAATAGAGTGAATATCGGAAAACAAATGAAAAGGACTCTGTATGAACCATGGAAAGGCTGAAAGCCTAACATTATTTACTTTAAGGTTATGGTTGCACTTGTTATGTTCTAAATGATAAGGACCATTTAGAAAAATTCGACCCAAAACTAAATTTATGTACCTTTCTAGGCTATTCCATGCATAGTAAAACATATAGGGTGTTTAATAGATCAACTAAAACCATAGAGGAGTCAATCCATGATAAGTTTAAGTAGATAGATCCTAAAGTCAAGAAGTACAAATGATGCATATCTTGGAGAAAATGAGACTTTATGATGATGATATCACCCAAGGACAAACATCCAATAGCAAAGAAGTTGAAATGAGAACGGAAATCGAACCTAGTGCACCTAAGAACTCAAGACTTCTTCTCGGTCATCCTTCTCAACAAATTATAGGTAATCCAAATAAAGGTATAACCACTAGGTCATCAGTACACCGGGATGAAGGACATATAACATTTGTATAACAAACTGAGCCCACAAAGATAGATGATGCTCTAGGTGATGAGTTTTGGATCATGGCCACGTAAGAGGAACTAGATATTTCGTTAGAAACAAGGTATGGACACTAGTGACTAGACCTAAAGACCATACTATTATAGGCACCAAATGGGTCTTTAGAAATAATAAGGATGAAAAGGGTGAGATAGTGAGAAATAGTGCTAGGTTGGTTGCACATGGCTATAATTAAGAGGAAGGCACTGATTATGAAGAAGCCTTTGCATCGGTAACAAGACTAGAAGCAATTCGAATGTTGCTTTCTTATGCTTGTTATAATGGATTTCTACTATACCAAATGGATGTTAAAAGTGCCTTGTTAAATGGCTTCATCAATGAAAAGGTATGTGTAGAACAACCATCGGGTTTTGAAGACCATGCTCATCCAAGTCATGTCTATCGTCTTCAAAATGTCTTGTATGGATTGAGACAAGCTCTAAGAGCTTGGTATGATCGGCTAAGTGCATTCCTACTTGACAAAGGATTCAAGAAAGGAACACCAGATCCCACTTTGTTCAAAAATTGTGACATGCTTCTTGTTCAAATTTACGTTGATAATATCATTTTTGGTTCATTTAATTCATGTTTATGCGATGATTTTTCATCTTTGATGACCAATGAATTTGAAATGAGCATGAACTAACATACTTCTTAGGCTTGCAAATTAAGCAATCCAAGCATGGGATTTTCATAAATCAAATGAAGGATGTAAGGGATATGCTAAAAAAGTTCAAATTTGACAATTTGAAGGCATGTGACACTCCTAGTAGTTCCATCATTAAAATGGACAAATACCAATTAAGAAAGCTCATATATCCTAAGCTTTATCGTGGCATCCTCCTTTAGTTAACCACTAGTAGGCTCGATATTATATTTAGTATGTGTCTATGTGCTAAACTTTAATCCGAGCCCAAAGAATCACATTTGAAATGTGTCAAGCATATATTTCTTTATCTAAGTGGGACACACGACTTGGGATTATGGTTTAACAAGGCCAAGAGTCTTAAAATTTGAAACTTTGTTGATACTGACTATGACGAGAGTCTAGTTAATAGGAGAAGCACTTCAGGATTTTGCTATTTGCTAGAAAAATCACTAATATTATGGTTTAGCAAAAAGCAAAACTTTTTTGCTTTATCCACCACCGAAGCCAAATATGTGGCAGTCGGAAGTTGTTGTGCTCAAGTCTTGTACATGAAGCAACAATTTAAGAACTACCAAATCCAAGTTGGTTGTGCTGAAATCTATTGTGATAACACAAGTGCAATCAACATATCTAAAAATCCAATGTTACAATCCCGTACCAAACACATTGAGATTAGGCACCACTTTTTTGAGATTATGTCCAAAAGGGCGATGTTAAACTGATTCATGTGTCTACTAAAGACCAACTAGATGATATTTTCACCAAGCTATTGGCTAAAGACTAATTCTCCAAGATTCAATGAGAATTAGGCTTGATTTGTGAATTTGACCTTCTAAGCTTAATCTAGGTCATCCAACCCTTTTATATGTTGTTAATGAAGTGCCCATAGAGTATGAAATGAATCAGAGTTGTCCTCTAAAAACCAAAAAATTCTGAAAATCAAACTCCTGAGAACAATTAGCGTGCTAGATGTTCCCATTAGCGTGCTAGGTCCTCTGGCTAGCGCACGAATGAGTTTACCTAGTGGGCTACCTAGCTTGTGCCCAGAAGCGTATTTCTGCATCATTAATGTACTAATGCTAGACATAGCACGCTAATGACGCTTAGGCCAGTCATGTATAAATCACTTTTTAGGGTCCAAAACCCCATTTTCTCAATTTCTTCTCCTCCAACCAAGTATCCTTCTTACCCACTGGGTTCCTCACGTCATCTAGATAATTCCTTTTCACTTCTTAGTTACTTTTATTGCATTTACTTTCTAGTTCTAGGTTCTCAAACATTTTTCAAACCTAAGTTTGTATCCATTGTCATTTGGTCGCCATGTCTTTACGACAAACCTCCCGTTTCGTTGCCCGTCCCGCTCTCACATCTTCTTCTCGTCATTCACCCCCTCGTAGGGTTGTTAAGTCATTTTCATTTAGTAGTGAATCCAAATCATTGGCCCCATCCCAAACTGCCTCCTAATCAACTTCCTGTCCCAATACTAGTCATATTAGTGACACGTCGGCCACAATCCCGGTTAACCCTTCTCAAAAAGAGGGTCATTCAAAATCTAAGCATGATGGTGTTTTCGAGTCAAAGTCCATGTACCAAAGTCCTCAAACCCGCCATTGTCGATATTGAATTCTTCGACAAACAACACCTCTTAATGTGTGAGGTACTTGTCAAATCGAGGTGGGTATCCTTTTACGAATATAAGCATTCCTATAATGTTGCATTGGTTTGAGTTTTTTAGTGACTTTGTCATTCAATCGGTGGTAGGCGGTCAATTCATGTCGATCTCACCGATGAGTCTTACTCGATGTTGTAACCTTCTTCTACACCATCCTTCCATTACTAGCTAAGATCCATAAGTGGTTGTTTGATCGGGTTGAGGTCCTTAACTCTTTCACATAGTCTAATTGGGTTGAGTATCCTTCTGGAGACACAAACACTTACTTAAAACTCGTGCCTCATATGTTACACAAAGTCCTTCATAAGGTTATCCTTCTACGTGGTGGTAATAAGAACTACGTTAGTATTTTAGACATGTACATCCTTTAGGTGTTGATGCGTGGGCTTCCCATCAGGCTACACCATATTATCATTGCATACATGATGTTGACATTTGGCTCAGGTCTTCATCTTCCCTATGCCTACATCATTACCTCCTACTTTAAGTCGGCACAAGTGGATCTCAGTTTAGGGGATCGCCAACTTTCAGCCTACGACACCATCGACATGGCCACTCTAAAGGCCATGAAGTATCGCCACATCCGTAGAGAGCGATGGTGGATACACGATGAGGACATCCCTGATGATGAGCACTACGAGGGCTATGAGCCTCCCTACTCGATTGGTTTTATTGTTGAATTTGATGAGCGAGATTACCTGGACTACAAAGTTCTTTTCTCGTATGGTGACAATGGCGGCGATGCGGTTCAACGAGACCATGAGGCTCCACCACCTCTGCAGTGTAGCAGCTACAATAGCGGCATCTACTTTATCGAACCTACTTTGGCATTATTCCTCCTCCGGACATGTCTCCATCGACTACCCACATTTCTGCCCAGTAGGCCATATGAACGACACCCATCTTAATCATCAGGGTGATCGTATTCTTTGCATAGGGGGATATATCCTTCTTGCTAGACCAGCAAGAGATGATCGTTCCTTCGGGTCTGCCAGTCCAACGTCATCTCATTAGGAGAATAATCTATAAGTAGATTAGATAGGGGAGCATTAGGCTCATTCTTTTATCGCATATCTCTGAGCTATTATATACTTTGTTCTTTATCGTATTTGTACATTATTCGCTTTTATTCTCCTTGTTTGCACTATTATATATACATGTTGTGAAGGGGGCTTTATCCATACTTTTTGATGTTATCAAAAGGGGAGAAATTCATAGTTTGAGCTTGAGCATGAACTTGCTATGGTATGATGTATTTGATTTTCTATGATTTGATGTATTTGACACACACTTAATCTACATCATTTGTTTGTCAAGTTCACATTGTTTATTATCATCAAAAAGGGGGAGATTGTTGAACTAAGTGGTTAGTCACTTATACTCAACTCGAGATTTTGATGAAAACAAAGTGAAATGATTCTAACAAGTTTGTTAAGTGTGTTTCAACATGTTAAACTTGGTTATGAATCACATCTTACGTGACAAGTCAAATATAGCAGGTCAAGCTCAAGATTCGACTCACACAAAGAAACAAGGATCAAAAAGCTTATACCACATGTTGTACAAACTATGTAAGGTATATAAGTCTAATTACATAAGCCAATTGCATTAGTTTCATGCATACCACGTTTTCTAACCTTTTCTAATGTTTCAAGAATTCATTTTAAATGTAAATTAAAGTATATGACTTGAAATGTTTTTATAGCATTATATATTGTGAAAACTTGGTTTTACACATGCATCGAAGTTGGAAAAACATTGTGAATCTTTTTGAAAGCACCAAACTCGATTTGAATGGTTTTTGAACAAAAAAATAGAATATTTGCATAAAAGCACCTGCATGTTTCATGAAATCGAAATTTTCAATTTTGGAGATTTGTGAAATCATCCAGGCCGTCCGAATAGGTCTAATGACTCATACTATACATGTCTAGCATATTTTCAAAGGTTTAGTTAAGTCGGGTTGTAATAAGGGATTGCTAAATAGAGACCAAAAATTATTTATTTTCAAGCCCCTAGCGGATAACACGTTAATAGGATCATTAGTACGCCACCCGCAGGATTAGCGCGCTAATAATGTCACCTAATGCCTAACCAGATTCCTGGCAAATTTTTTAAAAGCTTACAACGTTTGCTTTATTTTAATTATGATTTAATCTGGGCCCTCGATCAAGATAATAGTTACAAACTATCAAATAGGGTTAGAGAAAAAAACACAAACCACTAAGAACATTGTCTTTTGGTGTGCTTGGCGTGTGAAAATTATTTTTGTGTTCTTGAACAAGTTTTTATTGGGTTTTGCACATAAAATTTACTTTATAAACCCTAACTGATTTGAATAAGAGTTAAGGCTTAAACTTGATTTTTATCAAACTACTTGTTCACTGGATTTGCAACTTTTTTTATTCCTATTGATTTGGTTTAATCTATTTCTCATTTGAGATTTGTGCAAACTCAGTGTCATATTTATATATCTCATTGATATTCATACTTACATGAATTAGAGTGGTTAGGTTTAGGTGGCTTAATTGTAATAGAACTTGTTGTTGCTTTACCTTGTAAAGTGAATTTCATTATATTCATCTATTTATTGTAAAAGGCTATTGTAAGAATTAGTGGGATCTAAGTCGAGGGAAGACTTAGTTAAGGCTAGGCTTGGACCCTAGTTGAGGTTAGGTAGGAAGTTTTAATTTGTAATTAGGCATTCTAGGCTTGTACACTTAGTTGTAATACTTATTCTTAATATAAGTGGGGGTTTGACAATCCTAATCAGGGAGGTAAGGTAGTAGATGTAGATCAATTAGATGAAACCACTATAAATTACGTGTCTCTTTTTCATCTCTTCTACCCCCTTCACCATTGCATTGCATTGCATTTACATTTGTTGATTGTGCGTGCATAAAGCATTGTTGTTCATTAAAATACTTTAATAGGCTATAACCTTTCAGTACACCCAATTCTCCCCCTCTTAGATGTGATTTCACCCATTTCTCTCAGTCTTCAAGCTCTCTCTTTGACCTCATCATCGCTCCAGTTCTCGGACCTTCTTTCAATTTCGACGACCTTCTCTTGATGACCCTCTTCTCGCTCAAGACTCCACTCCCATTGTTCTCTCTTTTTCTCTCCATTAAGAAGGTATGTGGCTTAGTTTTATTAGTATGGGTTGTGTTTTTTATTAGAGAAGATGGTGTGTACTTGGTATTTATGGGGTGGGCTTAATGTGTGTGGGTGTGTATGTTTGTGTACCTCAGGATTTATGTAGAGAGTGGGATTGCCTTAAGATTCATGTTGTGATGTAATGGCTTATGTAATTTTTCTAGATTTGCGCGATATATAGGTGGGTGTCCCACGATTTATGTAGAGATTCAAGGATATATGTCGCCTTGGATGTGCTATGAAACCGCTCGCATCTCGAGATTTTCTCAAAATGCATGTTGATTTAAATAACTAAAATAAAAGAAATGTATGCATATAACTTGTATATGTATATAATCAAATGTACATAAATATATAATAAAATGTGTATATATTTATATAAAGTCTCGTTTAAATATATATATATATATACATACATACATATATATTCACAATCAATAAAAACAAAATAATAATCAATTAGTTTTAAAAAAGAATAAAAAACACAAATCGAGAAAATTGGGTAAATTGAGAATTGACAAAAACTATCCGATCCAAGATGCAGTGAATGTGTTCAAAATTTTATATTTTTGAAAAATCAAGGTAAATGAAAAGGAAATAAATGTAAATATTTTATTTTCAAAATAAGACTTTAACGCGCCTAAATTAATTTAACTTGATAACAAGAGCCTAGGGGACTAGTGTAGGGTATCGGGTGGGTGGTTTGAGTCCGCGATTGGAGGATTTGAATACAACTCATGTAATTAAACCAGTTGGAGCCTTAACATGATTTCATTTGGTCATTTATTAGTTAGTTTTCCTTTGCGATCAATTATCTTTATAAATTCAATGCTATTGGTCATTCATGCTACTCTTTTGTAAATTTACATCCTTACGTTATATTTGGAACACTTAAATGCATTTCCTCTGTGTACTAAACACTCACTTATTCGTTGATATCTCTGTTAAATTGGAAATCATTCTTTTTTCATTATTTCGTGTAAATTTTTGCATGATTATTCAACTAACCATTTATTTGACATTTGAAATACTATTAAGACTCCTTTGGCTTTACTCACTAGGATTGTCCCCATTTTGGTGACAATTATAGGTCTCTCTATTAAAAAGGGCAAGGATCCGATACTTGGCGACTTCCTCTGAGTCTCCTTCATAGACGGTTTCTACTTTTGCTACTCATAGGTCTATTTTGTGTTTATAGTTATGTATTGTGTATGTTTAAAACTGGTTAGTGGGTTGAGCAAACACTTGGGTACATGTATATGATATTTTCCTCAATTTTGCCACTTGATATACATGAGATCTACCTTGCAGGGTTTCCACATATAAGGTTGTCCCATCGTCATGTTAAGTTAAATTATTGTCACTTTAATTCCTTTATTTTTTGCTATGCAAATCATTAAGACTTGTTAAACTTAATAACAATTACAATAAGCGACTAAATTGTAAATGAAATAGTAAAAGAGGTTGACTAGGCTTGCGTTTGCTCCTCAAGGGTTGATTAGGGGTCCATGTATGTCTAAGCTAAGTAGGGCCCAGCTTGTAGGGAATTGGGGCCATCACCGCCCAGCAAGCTCCTGATCTACAAGTTCACATCCTAATACTGGCCTAAAAGCTATTTTGTAGGCAAACTCACAAAGTGGAAAGTACCCCTCCTACGACCCTTCAAACTGTAACTCCTAAGCATTGGTCATGTCCTCTAGTATTTGTATAGTCCGCTCTGACTACCTATCGATTTATGGGTGGTAAGTCGTGTTGTATTAAGGTATAAAACCATACTACTATGTGTAGCCTGCCATAACTGTAAAAAAAACCCGACTATCTCTATCTGACACTATCGATACCGGTACACCGTGTAATTTGATGATCTCTTGATCAAAGACCATGCATAGTTGTGGAAAGATGTATCTCATGGAAGCTAGATTAAAATATGGTGATTTCATCAATCTATCCATGACAACCCATACTGTATCATGCTTGCGTGGAGTCTGTGGTAACGCACTGACAAAGTCCATAGTAATGTGTTCTCACTTCCACTAAAGGATCGATAATGGTAGCAAAATCTTTCCAAATATTCGATGCTCAGCCTTAACCTACTAGCACACCTCATATCCCCTCACATTGGCCAACATAGGGATGTAAATAGGGAAGGTAAGGGATGGGGACCCCATCTATATCCCCATCCCCCGCTTAAGAACTCATCCCCCATCCCCATACCCATCCCCATGTAGGGATGAAATTTGATCCTCATCCCCATCCTCATCTAATCCCCGCGGGGATGGGGAATCCCCATGGCGAAGATTTTTTCCCCATTTCTTTCCCTATTGAAGATCCCCGCGAGGATTTTTAAGGGGACTTTGTGAAGAATCACACCGGGAAATATTTTCCCTACTCAATGTTTTTCAAAATATTTATAAAAAGTAGAGTACACATACATAGGATCAAAATTATTGAAAATTCCAACCAAATAAAGTATAACATATTAATATAGCTGCAAATAATTCAAAACAAAACATATAATTAATGAAACAAGTTAAAATTATGAATCACATTAGAGTTTATTTATCAGTAGTGCTTTGGGTGAAAGCCTTGTAATATAATATAAAATTGATATATACAATGTATATGGATATATTTGATATATACGGGGATCTTTGCGGGAGTCCCTATAAGGATCCCTAATAAGGATACATGTGGATATCCCCATGGGTAATCCCCACGGGGATCCCTACGAATATTACCAATGGGGATTCTCTGCAAGGACCTCCGCAAATATATTTTTCTCCTCATCCCCGTACCCGGATTTTATCCCCATCCCCATTCCCGTTGTGGGGAATCCCTATCCCCCGTTGGGATTCCCTTCCCCGTTTGCATCCTTAGGCCAACACCTGCCTTCATCCCAGGCCACTAGAACATGCATTTCATGTCTTGGTACATTTTGTTTCGATCGGGGTGAACTGTGTATTTAGATATGTGATCCTTCTAAAGAATGCTATCTTGCAACTATGCTACAGTAAAAATCTATAATCTACCTCTGTGTGGTAAACAACCATCAACTGACTCTTTCCA
The DNA here is from genome assembly GCA_039657365.1 of Stephania yunnanensis. Classification (NCBI taxonomy): domain Eukaryota; kingdom Viridiplantae; phylum Streptophyta; class Magnoliopsida; order Ranunculales; family Menispermaceae; genus Stephania; species Stephania yunnanensis. The sequence goes on along the minus strand of CM077586.1, from coordinate 41,851,895 downwards.
GTATGGGAATTTGGAACTCTATGCCATGTCTCTAAATTTTTGATGCATCGTATCAGCTTGCTGGCTCTTTAGGAGTCATTAAATGGAAACTATCGAAACTCCCATCTATCAAATGTGTGCATCTTCTCTCTCTGGAACCACTAAAAAACTCATGGTAATCGTTGCCTCGAGTATACCATATTAGTAAGTCATCATCTATATGTTTGGTCCTCTCTATCTAAGGTCATCTACTATGACATTCCCTCTCATAGGCTAGTACTCAATAAAGAAGTCGTAGTCCTTTAGCAAATCTAATCACTGTCGCTATCTCATATTTAGATCCTTTTGAGAGATACTTTAAACTCTAATCATCTGTGTATAAGGTAAGCCTCACACAAAAAGTAATGTCTCCAAGTCTTTCATGCAAACACAATCACTATAAGCACCAGTTCGTGCAATGGATAGCTTCTCTCATGGGTCCTCAGCTGATGCGACAAGTAAGCAATAACTTTTTCATCTTGCATCAGTATATATCTCAGTTCGATGCCACACACATCTGTGCAAACTGTTAACTCCCTGTCAAACTCTAGTAATACTAACAACAGTGCAGAGGTCAACCTTTTATTCTACTCTACAAAGGTTTCCTCATACACATCGAACCACACAAACTTGATGTTCCTATTGGTCAATCTAGTCATAAGCACTAAAATACTAGAAAAACCTTGTACAAGGCATCGGTGGTTTTTTGCTAGAGCCAAGAAGCTTCTGACATCTATTACACATTTTGATGTATACTAATCGATGATAGCATGAACCTTACTTGAGTCCACTGATATGTCTCCGTCACAGATCACGTGCCCCAAGAACTTTACCTCAAAAAGCCAAAACTCGCATTTACTGAATTTTGCATATAATTTATGCTCTTTCTAAATCTTCAATGTCTCTCGTAGTCCTAACGAGTCCTAAAATAAATCAAGATGTTGTCAATGAAGACTATCATAAACCGATCTAAAAATGTCCTCAAGATTCCGTGCATCAAATCCATGAACACTATCGGCGCATTTGTCAGTCTGAACGGCATAACGGTAAAGTTAAAATAACCTATATCGCGTGTTGAATGTCGTCTTGGGTATGTCCTCCTCCTTGATCCATTACTGATGATAACTTGACCTAAGATCAATGTTGAAAAGTTGCGCTCCAGCTAGCTAGTCCAACAAATCATCGATCATAGGTAGTGGGTATCAATTTTTGACTGTCACCTGATTGAGTCTCCTATAATCGATGCGCATCCTTATGCTACTATTCTTTTTCTTCATAAAAAAGATTGGTGCTCCCCAAAGAGACATAGTTGGATGTATAAAGCCCTTATGGGATAAATCTTCCAACATAGCCTTCAAAGTTTCCTGCTTTACTTGTATCATACAACACAATCAACTCGCTATAGGCTGGTTGCCTAGTTCTAGCTCTATCATAAACTCTATTTGCCTATGTAGAGGTAATTAAGGTAAATCCTCAAGAAAAACATCTAGAAACTTGAGAATGTAGACCCTGGTATTTGGAAGTGCGGTCATGTCTTAGATGAATGAAAACTTGAGAATCCCTGGTATTTGGAAGTTGATGGTCTTACTAAAATAGTCTAATTGAGCATGGTAATCCACTAACCAATCCATGTATAAGAGCGCATCATACTCTAAGTACTTAAGTACTCGAAGATCTATGGGTAACTGGTGCCCACTAACCTTAACTAGGCAGTCTCTACAGATCTGGTTAGGGTAAGTCTTTTCCCCAACATTCGTGCTAATTATAAGGTGTGTGGCTAAAATCTCTTGAATCAATCCCGACTCCCATAGTATCCGTTCTAAAATAAATGATAATGTAGACCCAAAATCAATCAATGAATTCATGTTATGACCTTAAATAGACAACATTGACAAGTCAATAATTAGATATATTTTATTGTGTGATTTAGATTGATTTGGGATATGAATGATGATATTCCATTAGGTATTCTCTAGTTTTTGTGATTTTAGGACTAAATAAAAAAATGAAGAAAGGGAAAAAATAGAAAGAAGAGCAAAACAGTCAACTTGAGGAGAAGTCCACCAACTAACTAGCGATTTGCAATTATACAAGGAATCACCACCTAAATTGGCAGTAGAAAAGTACTAGCAAATCCATAGCAAATTGGGAAATACACTAGAAATTGCAAACTGAATTTGTGGTGCACAAAGAGCAAATTCCAATTTATTGATCTAGCGATTTGTGTACAACGTAGGAATCCCTGACAAATAACTGAGGTTGGTTACTAGTTTCTTAGATTAATATGAAGAATTTGATTTTATCCAGGATATGTATACTTAGAAAAACTATAAATAAAACCAAAGAGCTTCGAATTAACTCTCTCCTACAACTCTCTTCAATCTATTTTCTTATATTTAATAAGTTTTTTTTTTTAGTTTTAGTTGATGTTTGAAGTTACATTGGAGCTTTGATTTATTTTAAGTGGTATTTATATAATTATTTATTATCTTTTAATTACATTATTGTGTTATTTAATTTCAACATGAGTGAGTAGTTTATCAATCTAAACAAACCCTAGGCATGTATATACTTTGAATTGCTAGATAGTTAATCAAGGAATCATGTGCTTAATGCTTTAAATCTATTCATATACGTTAATCACATATTTAACAAGTTATTTTTGTGTATTACAACTAATAAAGATTAATATTGCATACATAGTTGCAAATGTGTATTGTGGTATTTTGATTTTGAATCTATGTCTATAATTATTGACAACAATTATAGAAGTAGTAACTAAGATTAATCTATAGGGCCTTTCTTGAGTGGATGTTTTAGGTGATTATGTTTTAAGTTATTTATTTATTGGCATGTTCTAGTTTTTATTGGCTTAGATTAGACCTGATTTTCATGAGTATTAATGTTATTGTATTTTATGGTGTTGCGTTTTATCCAATGAATAGATTTACAATGACAAGAATGTGGTTGAATTTAAGAAAATTGGTGGCTGGCTAAAGGCTATTTACCTATTATGAAATAGGATTTTGTGATTCCAAAATTATATGTGTTATGATTATAACTAAATTATGAAGTGATGTTATGTTCTAATGTCTGAAAGCAATCCAAGTATATTACATTGTTTAGTGGGGGCTTGTTTAAATGTTTATTAAGATATTTATATTATATTGAATTTAAGTATTGTTTAACTCCTATGCCGGTGGAGCTGCAATAGGCGGCACGAACTCACTGGTGTAGGGGTGGCGTCACTCTTCAAGGCGTTTGTCACATAAGTCGATGCCTACTAAAGTCTTGGTCCATGTCGACACGATGGAACTACCAATCTTTGGCTGAAGCCCTCGAATAAAGTAGTGGACTTTAAGTCGCTCGTTCCCAGCTACATTTGTAATGAACATCAATAGGTACATAAACCTCTCAAGAACTCCTCTATTGGTCGCAGTTGGACATCGATCGGAATGTACTGATCGTAGAAGACTCGGCAGAACTTGGCCCAAATGGTCAGCTCTCCATGGGCGGTTGTGTGCATGGTCTACCATACAGTGATGTTATGAATCCTCAACAGTACATGAAACGTCTCATAAGCAAGAACCCATCTCCCAACTACCTCTGGCTCTCCATCTCCAAGAAAATGTCTTAGCTGGAATCTACAAAACCCCTTGACTAGCTTAGCCTCAGCTATTAAGGCCATCTCAAAGGTTGTCTGTTGCTCTATTGTAAGTTCAAGAGTAGCTAATGGGTTGATCGGCGGTGTAGCTGTGGGCATAACCAACTCCGTGGGAATCTCAATTATGGCTACCACGAGTAGTGTATCTTGACTAGCCAGGGTGACGGTAGTCTCAACGGTAATAGTAGTGGTGGCGAGTGTCACAGTTGCCTATGTGGCCGTTGTCTGTGATCAGAGCAGACATCTAAGATGGTTAAATCAAGTTAAGGCTTGTGAATTTTATAATGAGGTTACACATCCTACGGATTCATGTCCTACTCTACATGAAGAAAATACTGAAAACAGTAATGTAAGGATGAATCAAGTTTTTGGTCCTGCAAGAAATCAATATTATAATAATACTTATTATTGTGGGAAACCAAATCCAAATCTTAGTTATAGTCCTAAAAACCAAAATTATAATACATATAGACCAAGAGCTCAGATGCAATCAGCAACTTCAACAAAATACTCAACTTATGAATTCAAATTTAGAGCAGATTTTGCAAAATCTTATGAACCAAAGTCCTCAAAATTTTACATAGATATCTCAAAATCAGATTAAGATTGATTTTGTTATTAATGAGCTGAAAAACCAGTTATATCAAATTAATTTAAAAATAAATAGGTTAAGTAATCAAGGTAAAACACCTACTCAAACTATTGTTGCCCCTACTAATCAAGCACAAGTTAATGTTTTATGATGTGACAAGAAATACGAACCTATAACTGGAGAGACACTTAAACAAGGTAATGAAAAGAAAGCACATAAAACTATTGAAAAAGAAGAAGAAATGATGGCTAATGTCATCCCTACTAGAGAATGGACAGCTAAAAAATTGAAATATACGCCATTTCTTGGAAGGCTATACCCATGGTATTTGGCCAGAGTTGAAGCATATGAGAAGTTTTTACAAAAGTCTAAAATAATTGATAAGGATAAAAATGATAAAATTTCTGATAGCTTCAATACAGATATGTATTCATAATCTACCGTTCCACAATGAATAGCTGATGCTAAGAAGGAAGAAAACAATGAAGATATTCTTGAAGTGTTTAGGAAAGTAGAAATCAATAAACCATTACTGGAATCAATTATGCATTTTTCTAATTATGATGAAGTTTTTGTTGGTGCATGTGCCCTAGGTCAATTTACAAACATTGTTTAGCTTATAATTTTAGTTAATAAATAGAGGTTTTTGTTTGTTGTTTTATTATAAGTGATAACATATCTATGTTGGGGCATGTGCCCTAGGTCAATCTACCAACATTGTTTATCTTATAATATTAGTTAATAAAATAGAGGTTTTTGTTTGATGTTTTACTATAAGTGATTGAATGTTTACTTTATAATAAGATCCATGGGTATTTGCTGAAATATCCTAAATGTCCATAATCGGTCATTATATTGGGAACTATAATGAATTAAGACTAGTGTGAATCTTGATTGATGGTCATATGATGACCATGCATATAGGGATACAAATTGAGATCATGAGTACTTGTTTGAGAATAAAGAACTAAATCGACCCACTATGACAACATCATATGGATTAAGTCATAGGCGTTACTCATGATAGGTATATTATTTAATCATTCGACTTGAGCTTACCATAGACTTTAATATTAGGAGCATTGTAGTTTGACATAATCATATGTTGTCTTTAACCAATCAATTATAAGGATTGTGATTAGCTACCATGTGAATAATATATAAATGTGTGTAATCAAGATAAAGTTTGTCACTTTCGTATAGAGAGATGTCAATGGATCCCTCAATATGATAGACTGATAGTGGCCAAGTCCATGTGAATTGATATGATCAATGTCACTTGGATGTTTTCAGTTTACCTAAAGATTGAGACCAGTACAATTAAACATTAAAGGTGACTTTCCATACCTTAGTTTAATCAAAGAATATCACATGACAAAAAGATATGATATATGTTATTCATTAGGTTGTATTGATTTTGATATTCATGCTACTTGGGTAGTCATAATGTCTTGCTAGAAATTGCTTATGACTTATGTACCAAAATGGTTTGTAGTTCACTACCAATGTCGCATGAATCTATTGGGTCACATACAAAGAATGACTTTGCTCGATTTCAATTGGTCCAGATTAATAAAATTTATATAATTAAATTCATGAAATAAAAGCCCTTACGATTTGTTATATGATAATTTATTAATATTGGTGTATGTGTAATTTGCTTAAACTGCCTAAATATAATTGTTGTATTACGAATAGGATTTTAAGTGGGGACTTATCTACACATATTAATAAAGGGTGTAACCTTAAAATAAAATATTTTTTTTTGCTATTTTTCAAGATCTCTGATTTTGAGGGAGAAAGAAAAACGTTTTCTATCTCTCTTGGAGCTAGCACTCCAAATTATGGTCACCATTCGTGTATGAAGTTTCGATAGAGGATACACACTTGAACATCTTGGAGATCGAACAATTAGAGAATGAAATCATGGGTTATAGTATGGTTTATTTTTGTAGGTCTAGTTTAATCAAACTAATTTTTTTTATCATATTAAGGGTTTTTTTAAAAAATTGTTTTGAGTTTTCTACTGCTTATGAAACATAAAACCCAATAATTTACCTTTTGATAAGATCTATGGGTATTTGTTGGGATATCCTAAATGTCCTTAGTCGATCATTATATTGGGAACTATAATGAATTAAAACTATTGTGATTCTTGATTGATGGTCATATGATGATCATACGTATATGGATACGAATCAAAATCATAAGTAATTATTGGGGAACAAGGTACTGCATCGACCAACTATGAGAACACCATATGGATTAAGTTAAAGGCGTTACTTATAATAGGTATATCATTTAGTCCTTCAATATTATGAGCATGGTAATTTGACACAATCAAACGTTTTCTTTAACTAGATGATTATAAAGATTATGATTGGTTACCGTGTGAATAATATGTGAAAGTGTGCAATCAACATTTAATTTGTCACTCTCATTTATAGAGAGATATCAGTTGCTCCCTTGATATGTTAGACTATTAAACGACCAAGTCCTAGTGAATTGATATGATTAATGTCATTTAGATGTTTTTAGTTTACCTAAAGATCGAGACTAGTATGATTCAACATCTAGGGTGACTTTCCATGCCTTATGTTTAATCATAGGATATCACACAACAAACGGATATGATATATGTTATTCATTAGGTTGTATCAATTTTGATATTTGTGCTACTTGGATATTCATAATACATTTCTAGAGATCGCTCATAAGTTGTGTACCAAAATGGTTTTGGTTCACTAAATACGATAGTTGTATTACGAATAGATTTTTCAAGTGAGCTTATCTACGCATATAAATAGAGGTTTAAACCCTAAAACAAAATAAGACTTTTACTTTTGCTAATTTTGAGTTCTCTAGATTTTGAAAGAGAAAGAAAAACATTTTCTATCTTTTTTGGGGTTTGCACTTCAAGTTATGGTCATTGTTCATTTGTGAGTTTCTGGCAGAGGATGCGCAATTGAACGTTTCAAAATCGAATAATCAGAAAAGGAAATCATGATTTAAGGTATGGTTTACTTTTGTAGATATGATTTAATGGAACTTATTTTCGATCTTATTAGGGTTTTTCAAAAAAAATTGAATTTTCTGTTGCATATGACCCAAAACCCAATTGTTTTGAAAGAATTTCGTAAATCAAAAGATAGACTTTTGGAAAGATCTAAAGAAAGCTTCAGACAAAAGGTGTCTGCTTTAATTAAAAAGAAACAAAAACAACATAGCCTCAGTCCAAAATTAACTGGGGTCGGCTACATGGATCAAACTTTTCCACTGTGCTCGATTAAGTGCAATTGATGGTGAGCTTTGCAAACCATTCAAATCCCTCCTAATTAATGCATCCCAGTTAACTTTGGTCTGCCCCTACCTCGTCGAATTTCTAAAATTTCTATTGAGTCAAGTTTTCTAGTTGGAGCATTTGTAGGCCGTATTTGCAGGTGACCAAACCATCACAACCGCCCTTCCCTAATCTTTGTATCAATTGGTGCTACTCCTACTTGTCTTTGAATTTCTATATTTCTTATTCTATCTTTACGAGTTTTACCAGACATCCACCTAAGCATCCTCATTTCTGATATGTTCATTTTATGTAATTGTTGTTGCTTTACCGCCCAACATTCACTTCCATAGAGCATAGCTGGCCTAATTGCGGTCCTATAAAATTTTCCTTTTAACTTAGTAGGAACATTTCAATCACAAATCACCTCTGTCGCACTCCGCCATTTTTTCCTTCCAGTTTGAATTCTATGTGTGACATCATTCTCAATGTTACCATCATTTTGTATGATTGATCCTAGGTGTCTAAAGTGGTTTACCTTAGGAACTTCTATTTCCCCTAATTGTACCACTCCATCATCTCGATGTGTAGTGTTTCTAAACTCACATTGCATGTATTCGGTTTTCGTCCTACTCAACTTAAAGCCATTAGATTCGAATGTATTCCTCCAGAGTTCTAATTTCCTATTCATTACATCTTTAGTTTCATCCACTAAGACAATATCATCTGCAAATAGCATACACCATGGTATATCCTCTTGAATATGTCTAGTTTGTTCATCCATAACTAAAGTAAATAGATATGGGCTAGGTTATTTAGCATGCACTCTTTTTCTTTCTAGAACCCACTAAAGAACATCTCTAGGTATCATATGCTTTTTCTAAATCTACGAATACCATATGAAGATCTTTTTTCTTTTCTCTATATTTTTCTAACAATCGTCTTACAGGGAAAATCGCCTCCATAGTTGACCTCCCAGGCGTGAAACCAAATTGGTTCTCTGATATTGTTGTTTCTCTCCTTAGCCTATTGTCAATTATCCTCACCCAAAGTTTCATAGTGTGACTCATAAGTTTAATTCTCTGGTAGTTTGAGCAACTTTGAATGTCTCATTTGTTTTTGAAGATTGGCACAAGCGTGCTTCTTCTCCAATCCATTCGCATCCGTTTTGATTTTAAAATTTTATTGAAAAGTTTTGTTAACCAAGTCAATCCAATTTCTCCTAAGCATTTCCAAACCTCTATGGGTATTTCATCTGGGCCACATGCTTTCCCTATTTTCATTCTTTTCAATGCCTCTTTAACTTCTACAATTCTAATATTGCGTGTATAGTTTACATTTCGTTTTGGTGTATGTTTTCATCTATTATAGTATCAACTTTGCCATCATTAAATAAATTATCGAAGTAGCTTCTCCATCTCTCCTTAATATCCTCCTCGCGTGTTAAAATATTTCGATTTTCGTCCTTAATACATCTTACATGACTTAGGTCTTGTTTCTTTTTATCTCTTAATTTGGCTAGCCTATATATATATATACTTTTTTTTCGCCATCTCTATTATCTAACCTTGTATATAGATCTTCCATAAAACTTGTTTTAGCTTGACTAACTACTTTTTTAGCTTGTTTTCTAGCTTCTCTATATTGATTGTACACATTTTCATCTAGACACTTAGGTATTTTCCTATGCATCTCTCTTTTAGTCTTAATTGCTCGTTGAACATCCTCGTTCCAGCACCATGTTTCCTTCTTTGGAGGTCCCAAACCCTTAGATAAACCTAATACGTTTGATCCCACTCTCCTTATGCAACTACTCATTTCTAGCCACATTGTATTAGCATTTAAGTCAAGATTCCAAATATTTTCCTTTAGTAGTTTTTCTCTAAACTCTACTTGTTTACTATGTTTTAAGTTCCACCACTTTATTCTAGGGTCATTAACTCTTTTATTCATATTATGTCGTCGTGCTAGCTTAATATCAAGTACTACTAACTTATGTTGGGTAGTAAGTGTTTCACCAGGTATTACTTAGCAGTCTCTACATATTTTTCTATCTATTTTTCTTATTAAAAGAAAATCTATTTGACTTTTGTTATGACCACTACTAAAAGTAATTGTATGCGACTTCCTCTTTCTAAAACTAGTGTTTGCTAAGACAAGATCGTATGCTGAAGCAAATTCTAAGATTAATTCTCCTTCTTCATTTCTATCCGTAACCAAAACCTCCATGAACTCTCTCAAACCCATCATTACTAGCCCCGACATGCCCATTTAAATCTCCTTCAATAAAAATCTTTTCATCTAATGGTATACTTTGCATAAACTCATCCATATTATCCAAAAACTTGCGTTTGATGCTCTCGCTTAATCCTATTTGTGGTGCATAGGCCCTAAGTATGTTAATTTTTTCATCTCCAATAATTAATTTAACTAGAATCAATCTATCCCTAATTCTTTTAACCTCTACGACCTTATCCTTATAATCATTATCCACCACAATTCCTACTCCATCGCATTTTCTATCTATACCAGTGTACCACAATTTAAATGTGACGGCCCCAATTTTTCACGAATTGGGCTCCGCCCGACCTTAGCTCACGTGGACCCCCGAGCCAGTCTCGCAAGGTCAACGAGAGCCTAGTCAGCCTTCCAATCCACCATTATCAGTACATTCAACAATTTACAGTTGAGTTATTAATATGTTTCAAGATTTAAAATTTAGCGGAAGCAATTACTATGAATAAAATAACTTAACCATAATTTCAAGAAGTTAGGCAACCTAATTGTGGAACCCAGTAAATATCATCAGAAGAGAGTAAATACAATTATACAAAATTTTCACCTAGCCATGAAGCATTTCCTCTGCTACTTGTCTACGGCTCTGCACTCAGTCAAAATAAAAATTACAAGCCCAGGTAAGTAAATCCAGTAGGACATATACACAACATTTCACAATATCCAAAACAACAGTTCACGATATCCAAAGCAGTCAAATTCATGCAAATAGAACGAAATGAATCAAGAACGCATGAATATAAAAGACAGTAACCAATCCATCGATGAGTGATGCCAAATAACAAGGAGTCCCAACCAAAAGGTCGTTGAGTAGGGGCAAAAGCCCAGTAGACTCGGGTTTAGGACGAGACCCCAGCCTCCCAGCCCTAACCTTTGCGACTATGAGACATCCATAGACCCGGCTCTAGGACGAGACCTCCCTGCCCTAGCCCGTACGACTATGAAACACACATGGACCCGAATAAATCAACGGACAACCATAATTAGGACGAGACCCCTTCCTCCTGTCCTAACCCTCTCATATCAAAGATACACAGTAACCATGACTCACTTGCCAATGGACCCCCTCAATCGACAACAAATTTAACGATAGCTATCATCACAAAACAGTGAACAACAATAAAGCTATCACATAACAGTAAACAACAACAGTCAATAGAGTGAAATGAAATATTGTATAACTCCCTAATTGGTTTACTTACCTCGAGAAACACAAACCTCAAAATATCTCGCTCAGGTCTCGATTTGCGCACCCGACACCCGACTTCTAAGTCCCTGGTGTCCATTTAGACATTTGAGGGCTATTTTACATAAATTGTTCAAATCACAACTAAAATTTTGTGAAATAAACCTCACCTCATTCGCGTCGTCGCGATTTCGTCGAAATCCCGCAACTGACCGCTCGATAACGCGCCACGCGCCATTCACGCTAGCGCGCGCCGCTACCACGTCATTGCGTTGCCTCGCCAGGCTGCAGTCGGTTGCCATCGGCGCCGCAAGCCCATGCCACCACCGCTTATGCCGCGCCATCTCACCGCGTGGCGTCGCGTCGCCGCGTTTGCACGCTGCATCATCTATCCGATCCGACCAGCTTGCCAGCGTCGGATTATTTGCCGCTCGCTCATCGGCGTCGCTTCATTTGCGCTTGCCTCGCGCGCCACCTACTTGCTCCGTCGCAAGCGCTGCTCGTTGCGTCGCGCTTTGGTCCACGATTCGCAATCGCGCTTGCGCCTCACGTGGCTACCGCAGCGCCATCATCGCATGTCGCCCCAAGCCGCGCCATCGGATCCCTCGTCGTGTTTCTCGTCGTCGCCATGCCGGTCTCCGATATCTTGATCTCTCTTTCTCTCTTCACTCCCGATCACTCTCTCCCTACTTTTCTCTCACCTCCCGATTCTTATCTAAATCCCTTTCATTTTTTTATCTCTTTTCTTTTTCTTTATATATATATATATATTATATATACATTTTCTTTTTGATTTCAAATCAAAAGTGTCCTCAAGATTCGTGCTACACGAATCTCGAGGCAACTCAACAACCTCGCAGCGCGCATCTCGAGGCACCAATTCGCTTCATTTCAAAATCTCAAAAATCGAGCTACACGCATAATGAGGCATATCCAATGTACATTTTAACACCACATAAAGCCATTATTTCGGTCCCACGTCAGCACGCGACTCGAGGCGCGTCCTTGTTCGTTTTTTGACTCAATGAATTCCTCGCATAGTTAGCATATCATCTTAAATTGAATTCGGATATACGTATTTCGACGAGTGGGTCCCACTTTTGACCTTGACTTGACACGTGGCACAAGTCAAATTTTCGAGTCGTTACAGTCTTCCCAACGAATTTAGAATTTCGTCCTCGAAATTGAAACAATTCTCACATGACAATGATGTTTTAACGAAGACCCAAGGCCATACCCGCCCAAGGCCATACCCCCATCTTACTCTGTAGGGTTGGGCTCCTCCGCGACCTCTAAGCAAAGAACGCACCATCTGTCTCCACCCATCAATATATGTTAGGGTAACATCCTCGCAACATATACTGAAATACACATGAATACAAATTAATATTTTATCTGTTGTATGCTCGCGAGAAATGTAAATCAGTCTCACTCATCGAGTGAGTTTCAACTCAACTCGTACCCTATATCAGGTTGTCGGACCTGACGTGGCAATAGCACGAATCTGTTCCTGGATGTCCACACGCCCATACAGGTACGTGAAATCCCGTTCCAACTGGAAACATGTCCATATCCTTACCCCTGTGCATGAGTAGATCGTTGTCCCTGTCTGTGCACTCGACTCGGTCTCTGACCCTGTCTCTAGCCACTGCCTCTGCCATCAATCCTTTGATGGTACTGATGCTGAGGATCTGACGGTCTGGCTACTGCAGCTCACTAGTGTAACTCTACGCTGAACCAACTAACTTTGGCGCCGTATACGCCTAATATGGCGGAAATGCAATACATTATGAGTTTACTCTCATGTGCTCCCACGCTCTTACTCATCATAACATCAACTGCACTCCAAAGTGTCCACATCGATGCCACCGTGAAACTTTTCTGGGTGATGTCGCTAAAACTCATGAGACTACCTCGCCTGAGTCGTCACTCTAATTCTCGTATCAGTAGGCGCGCTCAGCATTTCCTCATGTAAGCACGAGTTCAACACGTTTTCTCCAACGCGTTCACTTTTTTGATTTTTTTTAAAGTAAATGTGTCCTTCGAGACACCTCCCAAGTTTCAAATCCTATAACACTGAGCTGGACCTAATCCAAATCTATGTATCCTCGAGATTCGTGCGGCGTGAAACTCGAGACACATTAAAACATATCATCACATTGTTTGTTTATGTTTTTCTTTTCTTGGCAACTTTAAACACACGGGTTTACTTGCACGAAAATTCCTTTCCCTACGTTTACTAACGCATCTGAAAATAGTCTTAAGATGTACAATCTCGTAAGATTTATACTTAGATGACCATTAATTGTTAGAACGATTCGCGGACTCTACCTCAGCTCGTAACACTTAATTCATTTATAAGTCCCTAAAGGTGGTGGTCGACTTCACCAACCCTGAGACTATAAATGTATAGTGTCACTCAAGTGGAGTTACTTGGGCTTCTGATCCAACAGTACTACTCCAAAGCTTTCGTCAAAGCTAAAGGAGTCCGTACATGATGTAATCGTTAGCTCTCAAGTCATCTCAACACTTTGCTCATTTTGAGTCCGCTCTTCGTTTCTTCTTTCTTTTTTAACTTTACGTTCTCGAATGTTCCTTACATTCGATGTTCCTTACTCGAATGTTCCTTACATTCGAATATTCATTCATTTTATATTATCCAACAACATCAATTTCCTTTATCAATTCCACACCATTTAGAGACTCGAACTTCCGTTTCAAGTCTCACTACTTATAGGAAATTCTCAATTTCAGTACTAACTGAACAACTTGAAATGAATTTAATGAACTCTTTTGGGTCCTAAATAAGATCAAAATTCCTCTAAATAGCTTGAAAATCAATTCACAAGTTTGTTTGAGTCCTACATGGCATGTTAAGTTTCAATTTAAAACCATACCATTTATAATACAAAGTTCTCATTTTCCATTGGCTTCACCAAACCAACCAAGCTATTTACCTCAATTTATCAATTGAACTAACTAATTCTTAAGCCACTATCCGCGAAGCTGAATTAAATTTAAACAACTCCCGCATTTCCAAGGCACGAGTACTTATCCATGCAGCTCCACTATTCCCAAATACGCCACAATCACCAACATTGTCACATCCGATCCGTGCATGAAGGCAATGTCATACGACCTCATATCAGATGGAAATATAACTCCTAAACCTTTTCCTTCTTTGGGTTTGTACCTTCAATTTACCCCACCAAAACTCATGCTGATTATTACGGACCAAATTGAACATATAACCAAAGAATTCCATCAAAAATTCTGACTAGAAAAAAAAATCATTTGGTCGCTCGTAATTGATCCCCAACTCGGCTCAAATGAAAACAAGGACTATACCAAATTTAACTCCAACTCGCCTCAAATTTAACTCCAAGCCATTTAAATATAGTTTAAGCGTCCCTGCAGTACAATACCAAATTTACATGAAATCCTCTCACCTTTACCACGAATTTGATTCCCGTATCACATTCCAATTTCATTAATTATTTCTAGCGGATCCTCTAGATATACGTGCAGGGTGTTTTCCTCAAGAAGAAATCAAATGTGTCATCGAGATATGTGCAACACGAATCTCAAGGCACCCATTTGTCCATAATGTTATAAACAACTGAAAAAAAACTGTTGATTTACCACAAAATGAAATCAAGTATGCCAATGAAACATCAATCACTCACTGATTCCATTTACCAATTATCATTACCATAGTCACGATTCCTCGAATCATTATCGACATCGTATATAGTATATAACATACCATATATTATATATATACGCCAGGGGTACAAGCCCACCTCGAAACGCATATAAGGAGAAAAATGTTATAAACATTTTCCATTTTCCATTTGCCATTTCTCATTTTCCATTTTCCATATCCGCCAGGTGTTCTACCATTTTCCATTTTCCAACTCTCCTCACTTCCCAACGAAGACTCAAGTCAGGATCATAGGGTTCCACTCTAAGTTCAACCATTCCTAACTTCCGCTGGTTTGTGTCTTAATTTATTGTGCTAATCAAGAGTCGAGTTCTTTAAAACGTCGGCTCTAATACCAACTGTGACGGCCCCAATTTTTCACAAATTGGGCCCCGCCCGGCCTAAGCTCACGTGGACCCCCGAGCCAGTCTCGCAAGGTCAACGAGAGCCTAGTCAGCCTTCCAATCCATCATTATCAGTACATTCAACAATTTACAGTTGAGTTATTAATATGTTTCAAGATTTAAAATTTAGCGGAAGCAATTACTATGAATAAAATAACTCAGCCATAATTTCAAGAAGTTAGGCAACCTAATTGTGGAACCCAGTAAATATCATCAGAGGTGAGTAAATACAATTATACAAAATTTTCACCTAGCTATGAAGCATTTCCTCTGCTACTTGTCTGCGGCTCTGCACTCAGTCAAAATAAAAATGACGAGCCCAGGTAAGTAAATCCAATAGGACATATACACAACATTTCACAATATCGAAAACAACAGTTCACGATATCCAAAGCAGTCAAATTCATGCAAATAGAACGAAATGAATCAAGAATGCATGAATATAAAAGACTGTAACCAATCCATCGATGAGTGATGCCAAATAATAAGGGGTCCCAACCAAAAGGTCGTTGAGTCGCAGCAAAAGCCCAACAGACTCGGGTTTAGGACGAGACCCCAGCCTCCCAGCCCTAACCCTTGCGACTATGAGACATCCATAGACCCGGCTCTAGGACGAGACCCCTGCCACCCAGCCCTAGCCCGTACGACTATGAAACACATATGGACCTGGATAAATCAACGGACGACCATAACTAGGACGAGACCCCTGCCTCCAGTTCTAACCCTCTCATATCGCAGATACACAGTAACCATGACTCACTTTCTAATGGACCCCCTCAATCGACAACAAATTTAACGATAGTTATCATCACAAAATAGTGAACAACAATAAAGCTATCACATAACAGTAAACAACAACAGTCAATGGAGTGAAATGAAATATTGTATAAGTCTGTAATTGGTTTACTTACCTCGAGAAACGCAAACCTCAAAATATCTCGCTCACGTCTCGATTTGCGCACCCGACACCCGACTCCTAAGTCCCTAGTGTCCATTTAGACATTTGAGGGCTATTTTACATAAATTGTTCAAATCACAACTAAAATTTTGTGAAATAAGCCTCACCACATTCGCGTCGTCGTGATTTCGTCGAAATCGCGTAACCGACCGGTTGATAACGCGCCACCACGCCGTTCCCCGCGTCGCTGCCGCTACCACGTCGCTGCCTCGCCGGCATCGCTGGCCGCTCACCGATGCCGCCGCGGCCACTTCGCCAAAGACTTCGCCGGCCACCATCGCCGCCGCCGTCTCACCGCGTTGCGTCGCATCGCCACGTTCGCACGCCATCGCTGCCGATCCGACCCGCCGCCGCATCCGATTGCTTTGCCGCTTGCGTCGGCGTCGCTGCCGCGCATCGCTCGCGCCGCTAAGCGACGCTCAGTGCTCGCGCGCTGCCGCTTGCGCCGCTCGTCGCGCGTGGATCCGCGATTCGCCATCGCGCCGCCTCACGTGGCTTATCGCAGCTCGTCCACGGCTGGCCGTCCATGCCGCCGATGGATCCCCGTCGTGAGCCGGAGCTCCGTCGCCACCGCCGGTCTCCGATCTCTTGATCTCTCTTTCTCTCTTCGCTTTCGATCACTCTCTCCCCCTACCTTTCTCTCACCTCCCGATTCTTATCTAAATCCTTTTTTTCTCTTTTCTTTTTCTTTATATATATATATATATATTATATATATATATTATATATTTATATTATACATTTTCTTTTTTATTTCAAATAAAAAGTGTCCTCGAGATTCGTGCTACACGAATCTCGAGGGAACTCAACAACCTCACAACGCGCATCTCGAAGCACCAATTCGCTTCATTTCAAAATCTCGAAAATCGCGCTACACGCATAATGAGGCATATCCAATGTACATTTTAACACCTCATAAAGCCACTATTTCGGTCCCACGTCGGCACGCGACTCAAGGCGCGTCATTGTTCTTTTTTCGACTCAACGAATTCCTCGCATTGTTAGCATATCATCTTAAATTGAATTCGGATATACGTATTTTGACGAGTGGGTCCCACTTACGACCTTGACTTGACACGTGGCACAAGTCAAATTTTTGGGTCGTTACATTAAACCCTATGCTTCCTATTTCTCTACTCTTTTCTCCTAACCATTTTGTTTCTTGGAGGCAAGCAATATTGACTCTCCTTCTAATCATGGTATCTACTAGTTCTATTGACTTCCCCATAAGTGTTCCTATGTTCCATGTTCCTAAACGAATTTTTTTCTCCCCTTTATATTTGTTTTCCTTTTTTTATTTCTATTTTGTCTAAAAGATCTAGTGTCTGTATCTATGATTTTGTTTTCGTTTTCGTGTTTGTTTTGAACTAGGTTCTTTACCCACACCCGTCCTTTGTGTGGGAATCCTTGCTCATTTTTCTTCACATCCGGGTGACGATGTGAAGGGACTAGCTTCTTTACCCACACACGTCCTATGTGTGGGAACCCTTGCTCATTTTTCTTCACACCCAGGCGGCGATATGAAACACACCCTTGCTCATTTATCACTACACCCAGGCTCTGATGCAGCGCGTCGCTAGGTGGGAACGTCCCAACGTTTATATATGTTTGATCCATTTTATGAAAAATGACAAAAGTTTTATGCTGGCTATCAACCTATCGCAACCCTCCTCCATTTTCCAAGAATGGAAAATGAGCTTGGGGCCTCCATCCCCCACTTTTTGAGTATGAAAAGTGAGTTTGGGACCTCCCTTACCCATTTCTCGGTATGAAAAAATGGGCGTCAAAGTCCTCCTCCTTTATCCGGACTTGGGACCGGCTATGTAGCGCACATAGTGTACAACATAGGTAGAGATGTTAATTAAAAAGAAAATACTTGAAAAATGTTTCTATCTAGGAATGTTTGAAATTTCTATTACTATAGGGTTTTCTTTAGTAGGTTTTGCTATGTGTGATCTTGGAGCATCAATAAATGTTATGTCACTTAAACTATATAAGTCATTGAAGATAGGTTCATTGACTAATGCACCTATTAATCTTATCTTAGCTGACACACAGTTATAAAACCTTATGGTTTACTAAAAGATATCTTACTAAAAGTAAATGACTTAGTATTTTCACTTGACTTATATGTCATGCAAATGGGCGACGTAGTATCATCTAAGTCTCCACCTATATTTTTAGGAAGACCATTTCTTAAAATAGCTTAAACAAAGCTAGATATCTTTGAAGGAACAATGTCTATGGAATTTGAAAATAAGATTATCACTTTCCGTTTCAATGATGAAGATGTCTATGAAAATTCTGATGAAATTAATACTGAGCAAAATAATGATAATGGATTTTTAGAATTAAATCATCATAAAACCGAAGCATATGTTATTAATGCAGTAACAATGGAAGGTGAAAATGCTATGACCAAGAGTGAATAAGTTAAAGATACTTCAAATCAAAAAATAATAACCCGAGAATGGAGGGTTAAACAGCCAAACAATGTTAAAAATGATCTTAAAATGGAGGAGTTTAAATCTGCAAAAATTAAGAAGAAGAAAAAGAATAATTTAGCAATCGCCAAGCTCGTTGATCCAAAAGATATATACATAAATATAAAAGTCAAATGAGATTGGTATTTTAAAGCTATTTGTGATACAAGTTATAGAGCAAACTTCATGCCAATTCACTTCTTTCTTCATACTCAACTGGAGTTGGTTTTACTTGCTTCTGAAAAAGTTACTCTACCGAACGGTTATTCAATAAAACCAATAGGAGTGGTTAGTAATGTACCAGTTCAAATTGACAAGTACATTATTCTCACAGACTTTTTGGTTATGCCCCACTTCATCGACAAAGATTCTCCATTAATCTTAGGATAACCTTTCTTAGCCACTTCGCAAGCTTTCATGGATACTCTAAATAAGACAATCACTTTTAGGGTGCATGGCTGAGCTATGACTCTCTGAAATGGCACTAGAGTGGACACACCTACACTTAATTTTATAGAACCAATTTAGAACTGCATAGTGCAATCGAGCCAACGATAGTAAACAAAGGCACTTCATGGGAGGCACCTCATATTATATTTTTATTTTCAATTAGAGTATTAGGATTAGTTAGTTGTTTTTATATTCTCCCAACTTTTGACTCTTATAATGGGGATATTGTAAGAATTTAATTTCGAAATAATTTTATGTAAAGGGGGTTGATCGAGCCAATTTATTTTCATATTATATTAGTTTATGCATTAATTTTATGTTAATTCCTATTTCTAGTAATGAAAATACTACTTAGTACATATCATAGTTAAATTATTTTAATTATAAAGAATTCCACCCTTTTATTGGATACATATATGTGATAAATAAATGGACAATCAATTAAATTAGATAAATAGTAAAATAGGCTGGAGATTTCCTAGTGATTCCAATTTGTACTAGAATTCTTTGGAAAAAGGGCAATAGTGTGTAGAATTTTCAATGTAATTTTTAGTCGGTGATATTTCACCAATTTGAATTTATAACTAGGATTTGCTGGACAAATCGCAGAGCCACTTGGCTCATTTTCAGCGATTTTGTCAGTGAATCCACTTAAACCCTGGATTGCTGAGAGCGAATTCAAGTTTTTAAAAATAGAAACCCGAAATTGCGACATTTATCTATTTCACACTCACAAACCATTGTGCCCTTTCAATCAAGATTGATTCTCGACCAGACTCAACCTTTCAAAGCTTGGTTTTAGTGTATTTAAATGATTTCCACCTTAGCCTTCATACATTCAACCCAAAGTTTTGTGAGTTTTGAGAGTGTAAAGCCACCTGGGGCTTGAACAAGTGGAGTTTGAATTGGAGCTTGGAGGAGAGTTCTAGAGAAGAGTCTTGAGTTCCAATCTTGAAAGAATCAATTTCAAGAAGGTAATCAATGAAAACGCTAACCTTTTTATTGATTAAATTTTTGGTTTTTCGTTGATTTTGGATTTTTTTATTAGGTTAAAAGCTAAATTTTGAGATTTTACACTTAAATAGTTTTGATATCGAATGTTTTTATTACAATACTAGTATAAGAGTGGTGTGATAAATTGTTTATAGCAAAGCTAAATGCATCTTACCTTTTACTTAGGGCACCCAAATGAAAAAGTCAAACTTAGAAAAAGACAATTCTATTGCAAAATGACCCTTATGCCCCTCAATATGATTAGTGCACCCCCATCTTTTTTTTTGCCTCTCGTTTAGTGCACTTCACCGTCATCCATCTAGACTCTATCTTCTTGTGATTTGTAAAGCATCATCAAGTGGTTCGACCTCGTCGGTCTGAATCTCCAGTTGGAGAGTCGGTTAATCCTCTAGTTGGAGAGTCGATCAGAGCCCATCGAACTTCTAGTTAGAGAGTCAATTGGAACCCACCAAACCTTTAGGTCGGTAATTGTTAATCAAATTTCACAAAAGAGGTTAAGTTTGACAACACCGATAATTGTTAAATCATATGAAGAGGTATTTTAGTAAAGATTCCGGGGTGCCCTAATAAATTGAAATTTGAGTTTAAGGTGCACTTAGAAATTTGGACCTCTAAGTAAAAGGTGGGGTGCATTTAGTTGGGCTCATTATTTATTGCTATATAATTTTCAAACTATTGTTTTTTTCATATAAGGTGAATGGATCGAATTTTATACGCTAGCTAATTTGAGACAAGTTTCAAATGAGTTAAGGTTTTTATGTATGCTTATCGTATGATTTAAATTACTTATGAACAATTATTTTTCTCAATCAGATTTTATTGATAACGTTAATATAAATTTCAAACTCTCAATTTATAAATGACTTCTAATGAATTTCTCCTTTTAGATAGAAAAATTGAATTCGACCGAGCATTTTTTTGACAAATTTGGTTTTAAATGGTTTTACGAGTTCATTCTTTTACTTAAACTTATCTAAATAGTCAAAAATGAAAAGGGTAGAGGTTCAAGAGAGGACAAAGGAAGGGGAAAGTTAGTAGAGAAAATAAAGACCAAATCCAAAGTTTCCCAAATCCAACCTACGTCAATCTCTTTTAACACATTTAGGATTAGACCACAAAGAGAACCTGCCGCATCTTCATCGTTTAGCTATGATATTAATGATGACTATGTAGAGGAGGGGAGGAAGTGGAAGAATTAGGAAAGGAAATACCGATAGGAGTGAGAAATTATATACTTATGAAAGAGAACTTTGTCAATGAGAAGGCCTATGAAAAATTTAAGAATGATTTGGTGAAGGATATGAAGTTGATCTCGAATATGAGATTTAATGTGAAGAACAAATTGAAATACATGCATAGGATCTTAGATATCATTGAGGCAAGGAACTGAGGATTGTTTGGTAGGGACTATAACCACTTAGACCTAAAGGATGTCCCTTGAAACGACCCTTACCTGAAATATGGTCGGGTCGCCCGGCCCAAACTATTATTCAAACCAGATACCTAAACCATGCCTAAATATTAGTTTGGCATGCTTATTTCAACCTGCGGAATAACAAACTAACCATATGGAATAATAAATAGAAAGTAAAAATCAAAACTAAAATTTCATAATCCATATAATCCAATTAGTAAGTGTCCAAAAGTCTAAGTAGATTTAATCATCCCAAAAGCTTCCAATATTACCATAAATATTCTATATAATCCAAAGTAGGCTCCAAACTACCTAAATAGCCTGCCTTAAGTTACAACCCAAATTATTTCTCTCAAAAGCAAATGAATAGATAATAGGAGCATGAAATTTCTCACAAAGCAAAGAAAGACTTCAATCGGGTTCCTTTCCCTTGTCACGAGCTAATGCAGATATGGATGCACCTGGAGATTAAGTGGGGTGAGCTAAAAAGGACAACGAAGCTCAATAAGAGAAAAGCCTTGCTCAAACATTAAATACGCAAGTACTACCTACTAATTATGAAAAAATTTAACATGAAGTTGAAACCGAATTTTAAACATTAAGTAGAAAGCATGTAGGCATTATTCAAATTCAAATTTAAGCAGTAGATAAGATCTAAAACATGTAGAAACATGAAAGCATATTTCATTTTCATAAACAAGGAAAAACTCATTCATTCATAACTTCAAAAGCAAGTTCCAAGATTCATTTAAAGCATAATGGAATTTAAATCATTCATGCAAGGGGTCCACAATAGATATACTATAAAAGATAATAATAATTATAAATCATTGTTTCATTCAATGTATGCTAGGTATTGGTAGGAATTCGGTGATCGAATCCCTCACTTTTGATTTAATGCAAACTATTATTGGACGAAATGGTCGTTGCGTCCTCCAACTAGTAGCATCACAATAAAAAGAGTTCATCCGAAGCCACCACCGACACACGTCCCACTATCACCAAGTTTCATGAGTAGGAACTCCAACTTATATACTTATGTGACACATTTATGCATTCCATTAGACAAGTAAAACCATCGGTAGTGAAATCCACAAAACATCATAGGGCATTAACTAGTAAAATCCTCGGTGGCGCCATAAACATCCTGGGGCATTTACATATGATAACTTACCAATTTAGCCCTTGGTGTGGACTCCACAAACATCCTGGGTCAATAAATGACATAAATAGGGAAACAAATGCATTTACGTTTCATAGATTTGGAGATTCAAACTAATATCCCGATGCAACTCTTAACCCAAATCTTTCATTCATAGCATGATACTTAATTATCTAATAGTAAGCCATACTCAATTCATAAGTAGAGCTCCCCACTTACCTCGACTCGCCGCTATGCCTATAACAAGTCCTAGTATACCTAGGGCCCGATGTGAACCTTCGTGAGACATTATGCAACAATAATACATCTCATAAATAAATGTTTTAATTAAAGTTAAGCAAATATTCCATTTATCGATCTTTGGGATCCACAAGTGTGGGTCTTATAGCTTCCCCATCGCCCAATGCAAGGGTCAAGGGGTGGGACCTGGTTGGTCTCCTTCGAAGACGTGAAAGTGCCTCGTTTGAAAGTAAATATTTGCTTTTATTTTATTATATACGTATATATATTATTTTTATCTATTTATAATATACATTATTGCATTTTATTATTAGTAAATTTTTGGTATAGTGTTGACCGATCCTGGGGTGTTTGGCCCCTGGTTCCCAAACCAGGGGCTAACAGCCCCTAGTGTGTTGGGTCAGGAGAGGGAAATCCCCTCCTTGACCATTTGTGGTATGGCCCAGCGTCGGGCACCTCCTTAGTAGCCCCTTTCAGCCCTCAATTGGGATGACAATGGGGGTGGGGGTGGTATTGGTACCACCCTCTCCCTTCCTCTTCCACCTTACTGGTGGGGGCAGCCTGATGGCATCCCCACCATGCCGGCAGTAGCAATAGTGAGGCCGTTGCTGGTCGTTTCGGTCGCAACTCGCCTGGTCGACTCCATAAATCACTAATAATGTGATTTTTCATTATTGTTTTGTCGAATTCAAGTTTAATATTCATTTAAAACAAGATTAAAAGGGTGGAGGAGATATGTGTACCTTCAATTTGGGGTTCTTCTTGAGCTAGACTTCCAACGCCTCAATCTGCTTTTCTCTCCTCATGGTTAACTTTTCAAATAAAAAGGGGCTAAAGTTTTCAATTTTATTCATATAATGGGGCTAATTAGTGTAGGGGTTTGTCAAATTACTTAATTGCCCCTAGGGCAGGTATTTTGGGTTTTGGGTCGTTACATCCCTAGTGATAGGGGAAATGATATTCTGGAGCAAAATTTTTATGCAAATGCATATGGAAGTGAGAGTAAGACCGAATCAAGAGTTCGAGGAAGAATAATGGATTATTCTGCTACAAGAATAAATCGGTATTTTGGTTTACCAAAATTTCACCAAAAATAAAATTATGAGTACCCAAAACCTAAATATGTTATTAAGTACCATTACTCCACCAAGACAATCAAGGTGGTTCAGAGGCAATCCATAATGATGGATTTGTTTTTTATACGGAGGGCTACCCGAAGCACATAACTACCAAATGTTTTAGGAAAATCACTAAAGCTCGGTGTTATATCATCAACTTCAGCTTACAATTGAGCCTGCAGTATTACGAGATAGTGAACTACTAATCCATTTTACTTTACCATATCTTCATGGGGTTACGATACTTGGATGTTGACAAAATTATTTATGAGTTGATTAGGAGTGTCATCACCACGAAGAAGAGTGACAGACTACCTTTCTGATAAGTTGATTTTTATATGCTTTTAGTAGTTTATTTTAGTATATTTAATTATGCAAAGTTTTCAAAATATATATTTAATTATATTTTTGGTCGTTTTTAGGTGAAACGGAGTGCGTAGTTGAATTCATGGCGGAAAAGCACTCAAAATGTGAGTATTTACTCGTAGTGATCGAATGTCGGACAATTTGCCTCGAGTTATGTGTTGCGCGGAAGGTAGAATAAGAGATAATAAACCAAGTAATGACTGCCACATGGTAGCGTACCATTGGCCAGCCTGGGAACACACAATCACACCATCATTTCTTCTCCTCCCTTCAGCCTCCATTGATTTGTCCTCAAGATGCGCATCTGCCCAAGCTCCCAAAATGTCGCTGATTCTACATGACGCTCACTCCGCCTCTTGTGCGCTACTTGGTGCGCTCTCACCCACGCCAATAGTGTCATCACAACAGTCTCCACCAATCAAAAAACAACACGTCAACGTGCGGCAGCACTCAACCAATGCACTACAGACATGTGGACAAAACCCATTTTCATCCCCCAAAATAGTCCCTAGATGCTCCTCGGCGTACGTATTACGAGACCAACCCCAAAAATTAGTTTCTCTCACCTCTAGAGAGAAATTTTAGTGTTTTTTCATATTAGGAACTAGGGTATTTATGCAAGGAGAACACATTGGAGCTGCCATACACAACTTTTTATACTTGGAGATTGTAGAGATGATATCCGGCTAGACCAATCTTCGCCTGGGTCGAAGGGGAAATAAGTAGGATTCATGATTCATGGAAAATACTATGTGTGATTTATGTTTTTTATTTAATTTGATTTAATTTCTCCTATTTCATTGTTGTTGATTTTAAAGTATATGGTTTAGATCTAGGGTGTGTATGTGGCTAGTACATGCTTTTAGGTGGACAACCTATAGTTATTTGGACCATTAGTATCCGTGTTATTGTGCTTTTGTACCAATAAAGTGACAAACACTCACCCATTTTTCGTTAAACCCTTTCGATTTTTGAGTGTGCAACAATTTAATCTAAGTTAAATCGGAAGCGGATGCGGATGCGATGCAGTTATTTAGGATTAGTGTTCCCACAGACCTAAATTACTTCGGTTAGTGTGTTAAATCTGATTAGCGGGTGTCTAGGGTTATACATTGATTAGGGAAATAATTAGTGGCGGACATCCTAGCTATTAAGATTAGGGGAACTAGGAATTTCTGGCGGACGTCGATTTTCCTATCTAATCTAGGAGAAATTGAATTAATAACTTTTTGAATTAAATGCCATTGAGTCTTGATTCTTGCTTGTGGAACCATAGACTTAGGTGATTTCTTCTCATTGATATTATTTTTGCAAACGTTTTATTTGTGCTAGTTTAGTTAATTATTTCACTGAACTTTCTGAAAATCCCCCATTTTTAGTTAACTTGGAGTAAAACTCAAGTCCTGTGGATTCGACCCCGTATTTACCACTACTACACCTTTGTGGTTGGTAACTCGATTGTGAATTATATTTGGCACGCACGACACGTGACCAAATTTTGGCGCCATTTCCAAGGACTTATTCCTTACTATGAGTTTAGGTTTCTTTTCTTTTCTTTTTCTTAGTTTTATGCTACCACACCTCACTCAGTCAGAATCTGCTGGTTCATTGTTACCTTTCAATCCTGAACCAGAGAGAACATTTCATAGGTGGATTAGAGAGACCCAACTTAGGCAACAAGAAGGCCAAAATCCTCTGAATATGGCTGCAATCGCCAAATCACCATGGGTCACACCAATCAAGAGCTTCAAGCTCTTTTGGCACAACAACCTCTCTGCTTCAACTATCCGGATAATGCCAGAGACTTTGAGTTGAGGTCTGGGTTCATTCATCTCCTACCATCCTTCCATGGTGGTGAGAATGAAGATCTTGTCACTTTCCCGAAGAAGTTTCATACTCACTACAAGTTAATGAAACATTCCAATGCGGACAAGGAAATGGTTAAGCTCAGATCTTTTCCATTTTGTCTTAAAGACAAAGCCAAGGAATGGCTTCTCTACCTTCTGCATGGCTACATTAACTCTTGGAATGAAATGGCAACCGTGTTTTTGAATGAATACTTCCCTCATAATAGAGTTGCTCAGCTCATCAAGGATATATGAAGCATCAAAATGAAGTCGAGCGAATCATTTGGCGCATATTGGGATCGCTACAAGCGATTGATCGCTAGTTGCCCACAGCATGGCTATTCTGAGAAGGCCATAGCTCGATTTTTCTATGTTGGCATGTCGCCCATTGAACGACACATGATTGATAATGTGTGTGAGGGTCACATTCGAGACAAAACTCAAGTCCAAATGAAGTAATTGTATGAGGACATCGCACAATAGTCATGCCTTTATGGTGATCTTGATGCCACTACATCTGACTACAGGGACTATTTCGAGTTCCACTTACCAGAAAGTTGACCAACTAACCTCCATGATGGAACTTCTCCTCTCATCTAACAAAGTGCAACTCAAAGCTTGGGGCTTCTGTACTACCACAAATCATGTAACTGATGAATGTCCTACTCTGTTTAAGGACAATCAACATGCCAATGCCATGGGTAATCAGTTTCAAGGACCATCTACTGTCCCATTTGGGAATACATATAATCAAGAAACGACGAGGAACAACCCAAACTTCAGTTACGGGCCTCAAAATCCGAACTATCAGACCTTCATCCCTAGAGGTCAATCGTCGCCTACACCCTCCAATAATTTCTCTTCACTTGAGGATATGTTGAAAGCCTTTATGGGTCAACAAAGCCATTTTATGAGTAAAATGGCTCAATTCAAGGCTACCACCGAGAAATCCATTATCCAAGCCAAATCGGCAGTCCGAACACTTCAAGTTCAAGTGGACCAAATGACACAGTAGAATGGATGTCTCGAGGATAAGGGAAAGTTGCCTTCGCAACCTTACTCGAATCCTAACGCGACTGCTAACGCAGTTACACTCCAAAGTGGTAAAGAGCTAGAGGGACCCTAAAGGAGCAATGGGTCATCTGATGCCAAAGACTAGGCAAATGAGGAAGAACACGAGGTAGTAGCGACTTCGTTTATCCCTAAATAGATGCTAACTATAAAAAAGAAGCACCGCCCACATTTCAGGCTAAATCTCATTTTCCACAACGACTCATCTTAGATAAGAAAAAAGAGAAAGAGAATGAAATTCTCAAGACCTTTCGGTGAGTGAAAATCAATATTCCACTCCTCAATGCTCAGAAGCAAGTCCTTACGTACGCAAAGTTTTTGAAGGAACTTAACACAATAAAGGGAAACTGAAAAGCAACAAAAAAAATCCAAATTGGGGAAACCGTCACGGCTATCCTACAAAAGAAGTTCCCTCCTAAATGCAAGGATCTTGGGATGTTCTCAGTACCTTGTGTTATAAGTGATGTAAGCATTCAGAGGGCTATATGTGACGTTGGTGCTTCCATTAATGTCATGCCATTGTCTATTTATGAGACATTGCATGCAAACCCATTGGAGGAGACTGGTATTGTTATTCAATTTGTAGACCGTTCCATTGTCAGAC
Source organism: Stephania yunnanensis (assembly GCA_039657365.1). Lineage (NCBI taxonomy): Eukaryota > Viridiplantae > Streptophyta > Magnoliopsida > Ranunculales > Menispermaceae > Stephania > Stephania yunnanensis. The sequence goes on along the minus strand of CM077586.1, from coordinate 41,824,026 downwards.
TGTTGGCATTCTCGAGTACATTTTAGTCCGAGTGAACGAGTTTGTGTTTCCTACTGACTTTTACGTGGTAGATGCGAAGGAGGAGCCATTCCCCAATGCTTCGTTAGTACACCTTGTCCGTTTTTGAAAACGGCGAAGATAAAGATAGATGTTGATGATGGATCTCTTACCATGGAGTTTGACGGTGAAGTCATCAAGTTTAACATCTATGACGCGATACGATACCCCAGTGATGTGTCATCTTTGGTGTGTACCATGGATTGTGTGGATCCACTCGTTGAGCAGACCTTGCTCACAAGTGGTGATGATGAAGTTAAAGTAGTATTACAGCATCATCTTGACACTACTCGAATCCATGATAGCGTTCTGACCCTCGATATTGATGTCGAGGATGTTGTTTTCTAGTTGGATTCATTCCAACCCCTACCCCCAAATGTCTATCATTTGGAGTTGCCTACTTCTGACTCCGAACTTTCTCCCTCATTGGTTAAAGCTTCACCACTTGAGCTGAAGCCATTACTTGAGCACCTCACACATATGTTTTTGGGTGAGAACGACACACTCCCTATGATCATCTCAGCCAAACTTATACATTTGGAGGAAGAGAGGCTCCTTCGAGTACTCCGAGAGTTTAAACAGGCTATTGGGTGGACCATAGCGGATATTAAAGGTTTGAGCCCTTCCATTTGCATGCATCGTATATATATGGAAGAAGGGTTAAAACCTACAAAAGAAGCCCAGAGGAGGCTCAATCCGCTCATAATGGATGTCGTGAAGAAGGAGATACTGAACTTCCTTGATGCTGGCATGATTTACCCCATCTTTGATAGTAAATGGGTAAGCCCTATCCAGGTGGTCCCTAAGAAAACGGGAGTCACGGTAGTCACCAATTCACATGATGTGTTGGTTCCAATCTACATTCAAAATGGATGGCGGGTATGCATTGACTACAGGAAATTAAATGCTTCCACTATGAAGGATCACTTCCCCTACTATTCATTGATCAGATATTTGAGAGATTAGCCAGTCGTTCTCATTACTGTTGTCTTGATGGTTATTCCGATTTTCATCAGATACCGATAGCGCCTGAAGACCAAGAAAAGTCGACCTTCACATGTCTGTTTGGCACTTTTGCCTATCGGCGCATGCCCTTTGGGTTATGCAATACACCTGCCACCTTTCAAAATTGCATGATGAGTATCTTTTTAGATTTTGTTGAGCATTTCATTGAGGTCTTTATGGATGACTTTACTGTTTACCATGATTTATTTGATAGATGTTTCATCAATCTGACAAAGTTAGTAGGTGTATCAAGAAGAACCCGAAAACGAACTATGAAAAGTGTCATTTTATGGTGGACCAGGGTCTTATTTTGGGACACATTGTCTCAGACAGGGGTGTAGAGGTACACCAAGCTAAAATTGATGTTATCAAGAAATTTCCCTACCCTACGAATGTGTGGGAGATTAGATCTTTCCTTGGACAAGCCCATTTTTACCGTCATTTCATCAAGGACTTTTCAAAAATCGCACAACCCCTATGCCATCTACTTCAAAAGGACGTACCATTTGAGTTGGATAAGGCATGTAAGAGTGCATTTGATGCACTGAAAGACTCACTTACTAGCACACCAGTGATTCGGGCCCCTAATTGGGAGCTTCCATTTGAAATTATGTGTGTTGCTACTAATTATGCAGTGGGTGCAGTCTTAGGACAGAGAGTCAGGAGAGCTTCACATGTCATTTACTATGCTTCTCGTACTCTAGACGTGGCTCAGATGAACTACACCACTACTGAGAAGGAGTTCCTTGCCGTTATCTTCACACTTGAGAAGTTTCGTCCTTATCTCTTGGGAACCAAAGTTATCATTTACTCAGATCATGCTGCCTTGAAGTACCTGATGAGTAAAAAGGATGCCAAACCAAGGCTCATTAGATGGATACTCCTACTACAGGAGTTTGGCATCATAATCAAAAATAAAAGTGGTGCAGAGAATTTAGTCGCATACCATCTCAGCAGAATTGAAAATGGTGAGAGTCCTACCCCTCTTATGGATGATTTCCTTGACGAGTACATCTATGCCGTTATGGAAGATCTCCCATGGTACACCGATTTGGTGAACTATATCATCTCGGGCGAGCTATCTCCTCACCTTTCGAGCTCAGAAGAATAAAGTAAGGAGCGATGCTAAGTACTATGTATGGGATGACCCGTACTTATATAGATTCTGCTCTGACCAGGTTATCAAGCGTTGTGTTCCTCAGACTGATAGTCACTTCATATTGTCTTTTTGTCATACTTACGCCTGTGGTAGCCACTTCGGTCCCCATCAGACAGCTAGGAAAGTTCTTGAGAGTGGGTTTTACTGGCCCACCATTTTCCATGATTCATACATGTTTACCAAGACTTGTCCTAATTGTCAGAAAACTGGTAAACTTAGTCACGAGGACCAAATGCCACTTACCTTGATTCATATTTGTGACATATTTGACGTTTGGGGTATAGACTTTATGGGACCATTTTCAGTGTCATTTGGTAATGTTTACATACTCTTGGCAGTGGACTATGTTTCTAAGTGGGTGGAAGGTAAGGTTACACGCACTAATGAATTTAAAGTGGTATGTGAATTCCTCAAATCGAAGATTTTCACAACATTTGGCACCCCGCGTGCCCTGATCTGGGATAGAGGCACTCACTTCTACAACTGTACGGTTGAAAGTCTTCTGATGAGGTACAATGTCACTCATCGAAAGTCTACAACGTATCAACTCCAAACAAGTGGCCAGGCAGAGGTCTCTAATAGGGAGATCAAATCCATCTTAGAAAACACGTTGGATCCTACTCGTAAAGATTGGGGTTCACGTCTTGATGATGCAGTTTAGGCTTACCGAACGGGGTTGAAAAAACCAATTGGGATGTCCCCATATCACCTTGTGTTTGGTAAAGCTTGCCACCTGCCAATTGAGCTCAAACATAAATCCTATTAGGTTATGAAACAACTTAATATGAAGCTCGATGAGGCAAGAAAAGAAAGAAACCTCACTCTCTAAGAATTGGAGGAAATCAAGAACGACGCGTATGAAAATGCGTGGATTTATAAAGAAAAAATAAAAGCATTCTATGATAGCAATCTCTCTAGAAAAGCTTTTCATGTTGGTCAGAAAGTGCTTTTATTTCAGACACATCTTAAGATTTTTGTAGGTAAGTTAAGATCGAGGTGGACAGGACCATATGTTGTGACTGTAGTGGAGATTCAGAGTTTGGAGACTGTTAATGCATTTAAGGTGAATGCCACAGATCGAAGATCTTCTATGAATACTTCCCGAGCCATGATGCAGAGGTCGTCTCACTTGCAACGCCAGTCTATACCGATTGATAGACTCAAACCAAGTCGAGCCAACGACTTTAACCAAAAATGCTATTGGGAGGTAGCCCAGACTTTGATAAGTATCATTTGGTTTATTTATTTTCGTATTTTTTTTTATCATTTTTCATGAATTTGTATCATTTCCTTCATCTTATATTTATCATGTTCTTTCACCATCTTTTTTGTTTTCTATGTGTGGACCTCTCGACTTGCTTTGAACCTTGAGGACAAGGTTCGGAATAAGTTTGGAGGTGTTTTAAGGATTGTAGATTGTTTTGGATGGATTCTGTTGCGAAAGACTGCAAATGAGATCATTTATTTTTTTATGCGGTTATATGCGGATATCAGATGGTAATGGTGGTGTTTTATATCATTTCTTTCATTTGTTGTCCATTCATATTCCTTTTTCATTTCATTAGGACTTGATACACTTTCATGCATATATGTATTTAGTATATATATTTTTTATTTTATTTTATTTTTTATTAGTTATTTAGAGTCACCTGAAACTTTGTTCATGCCTTTAGTTATGGATGGTTTAATTACAATTGCCTTTTTGACTTGAAACTTAGAGAAAACTAGGAGAAACACTCAATCGAGTCCGTAGCTCAGCATTTTTATGATTTCATTATTAGGGACTTTGTTGATGGTTGGATTTTGTGCTAGATAACGAAAGGGAGTAGACAGTCAGACTTACCCATGTATTGTTATTTTGACCCACATTGGGGCATTTGCTTTATTATAGTGAAAGTGAGAAGGGCTAACATTAGTTTTTCTAAAAGAAATAGAGAGTTCCACATGTTACCACAAGAAATGGAGCAGGGAATCTTGTGGTGGAAAAAGTGAGAAAAGCGATCCACAGGAAATGTAGCAGGGATCGTACTACTTGAAAGAAAAAATTTGAGGAAAAATAGAGAAAATAAGATGAATAAAGGTTGAAGTTGTGAAAACTCCTCAAATAAAAGATTTAGCTCGTGTGCTTTCACTTGATTAAGTGAGAACTTAAACTTGCGTGCTTGAATGTATAGACCAAGAAAACCCGTGAGTAGTTGATGGTCTTTGTCTTGACCGGATCTAGTTTTTAAAGTGTGATCTTAATTGTGTTTGAGTTGCAAATCCTGACATATCATAACTCTGAAATTTTCTGAGTTACTTGTTAATTTGGTGACTATGCAAATCAAAGGGACTCCATGAATCTTGAATTGGGTGTAGGTATAAGTATAGGCATAGTCTAGTTTAGTTTGTGTTGGCATTTACACCTTTGCTCTGGACGTGCAAAGTCTCAAGTTTGGGGGTATTTGATAACTTGGTTTTATATGCTTTTAGTAGCTTATTTTAGTATATTTAATTATGCAAATTTTCTAAATTATATATTTAATTGTATTTCTTGGTCGCTTTTAGGTGAAACGGAGTATGCGGTTGAATTCGTGGCGGACAAATTGTCCGACATTCGATCACTAGGAGTAAATACTCCATTTTGAGTGTTTTTCCGCCACGAATTCAACTACGCACTCCGTTTCACCTAAAAAAGAACAAAAATATAATTAAATATATATTTTGAAAACTTCGCATAATTAAATATACTAAAATAAACTACTAAAAGCATATAAAAATCAACTTATTAGAAAGGTAGTCTGTCACTCTTTTTCGTGGTGATGACACTCCTAATCAACTCATAAATAATTTTGCCATCATCCAAGTATCTTAATCCCATGAAGATATGGTAAAGTAATGTGGATTATTAGTTCACAATCTCGTAATACTGCAGGCTCAATTGTAAGCTGAAGTTGATGATATAACACCAAGCTTAAGTGATTTTCCTAAAACATTTAGTGGTTATGTGCTTCGGGTACCCCTCCATATAAAAAACAAATCCATCATTATGGATGCCTCTAAACCACCTTGATTGTCTTGGTGGAGTAATTGTGTTTAATTAAATTCATATAGTGGGGCTAATTAGTGTAGGGGTTTGTCAAATTACTTAATTTCCATTAGGGCAGGTCTTATGGGTTTTGGGTCGTTACATCCCTAGTGATAGGGGATATGATATTCTAGTGCAAAAGTTTTATGCAAATGCATATGGAAGTAAGAGTAAGACTGAATCAAGAGTTTGAGGAAGAATAATGGATTATTCTGCTGCAAGAATAAATCGATATTTTGGTTTACTAAGATTTAACCAAAAATAAAATTATGAGTACCCAAAACTTAAATATGTTATTAAGTATTGTGACGGCCCCAATTTTACACGAATTGGGCCCAGCCCAGCCTAAACTCACGTGGACCCCCGAGCCAGTCTCGCAAGGTCAACGAGAGCCTAGTCAGCCTTCAAATCCATCATTATCAGTACATTCAACGTTTTACAGTTGAGTTATTAATATGTTTTTCGAGTTTTACAATTTAGCGGAAGCAACTAATACCTTAAACAACTCAACAATAATATACAAAGTTAGGCAACCTAATTGTGGAACCCAGTAAACATCATCAGAGGAGAGTAATTACAAAATATACAAAAATCACCTAGCGATGAAGCCTTCCCTTCGCTACTCATCCACGGCGCAGCACTCAGTCAAACATAAGAATGACGAGCCCAGGTAAGTAAAATCCAGTAGGACATATACACAACATTTCACAATATCCAAAACAACAGTTCACGATATCCAAAGCAGTCGAATTCATGCAAATAGAATAAAAGGAAATCAAGAACGCATGAATATACAAGACTATAAACAACTCATCAATGGGTGAGGCCCAACAATTAATTTTTTTTTTTATTGTGAAGGCCCGAGACACTCCCCCCTCGCCTAGGCGAGCAAGCTCGGCGACTACGACTGGCAAGGTAAGCCCCTCGGCACCTCCAAGGTAGATGTATATGAGCAGGACATCTCATATACATCTTAGATGTATATGCACCCCAGGCGAGCAAGCTCAGCGACCGCGAATCCATATACATCTTCTATGTTTCCCCCATATGCGAGCACGCTCTGCGAACTACACATATGGGCATAGTACATTCACTCCCAAGGTAGATGTATATGCCTCCCCAATTACTCTGAAAGACATATACATCTTCTATGTTCCCCCCATATGTGCGTGCGAGCACGCTCGGCGAACTGCACATATGGGCATAGATTTGCAATGAACAATAATAAAACTATTACAAAACAGTAAGCAACAACAGTCAATGGATAAACATGAAATACTGTATAGATCCCTAGCTGGTTTACTTACCTCGAGAAATCGCAAACCTCAAAACATCTCGCTCGCGTCTCGATTTACGCACCCGACACTTGACTCATAAGTCCCTGATGTCCATTTAGACAGTTTAAGCCTATTTTATTTCAAATTATTCACATCAAACTGAAATTTGGTGAAATAAATCTCACCTCCACCGCGTCGTCGCGATTTCGTTGAAATCGCGCATCCGACCGGTCGACATCGCGCCATCGCGTCGTCGCTCGCCGCGTCAAAGTCGCCGCCGCTGCTGCCGCGCCAGTACCGTCGTCGCGCCGCCTCTCGCGGAGCCGCGCGGGCGACACTTCCACCTCGCCGGCGTTACCGCCGTCCGCCGCTGGCCGCCGTCGTCGCGAGTTGCTCGTCAAGCCGCACTTGCCACCGCCGCGCGCGGCGCTACGCGACCTGCGAGATCGCGCCATCGCTCACCTCCCGCGGCCTCCGCTGGCGCTGCACCGCTACATCGATGAGCCGGCCGAGCCGCCGGAGTCGCCACTCGCCGTCCGCCGCGAGCTCCCTGCTCCTTGCCGGCGTCGATCCCCTCTCCTTCTCTTTCCGTTCTCGCTCTCTCTCTCCACCCTTCTTTCTCTCCTGATCTTATCTCCTGATCTGATCTTACCCTAAACCCTAAACCCTATATAAATATATATATATATATATATATTATATACATTTTCTTTTTGATTTCAAATCAAAAGTGTCCTCGACATTCGTGCAACATGAATCTCAAGGCAAACTTAACAATCAAGCAGCGTATCTCGAGGCTCCAACTCGCCTCTTTTCAAAATCTCGATAATCGCGCTACACGCATAACTAGGCATATCCAATGTACATTTTAAACCATATAAATCTACCATTTCGGTCTCACGTCGGCACGCGACTCGAGGCACGTCCCCTTTCATTTTTCGGCTCACCGAATTCCTCGCATAATTAGCATTTTCATCTCAAATTGGATTCGGACATACATATTTCGACGAATGGGTCCCACAAATGACCTTACGTGGAACAAGTCAAATTTTCGAGCCGTTACAAGTACCATTACTCCACCAAGATGATCAAGGTTGTTTAGAGGTAATCCATAATGATGGATTAGCTTTTTATACGGAGGGCTACCCGAAGCACATAGCCACCAAATGTTTTAGGAAAATCATTAAAACTTGGTGTTATATCAATGATATCATCAACTTCAACTTACAATTGAGCCTATAGTATTACAAGATAGGGAAGTAATAATCCACTTTACTTTACCATATCTTCATGGGATTAAGATACTTGGATGTTGACAAAATTATTTATGAGTTGATAAGGAACGTCATCACCACGAAGAAGAGTGACAGACTACCTTTCTGATAAGTCGGTTTTTATATGCTTTTAGTAGTTTATTTTAGTATATTTAATTTTGTAAAGTTTTCAAAATATATATTTAATTATATTTTTGGTCGTTTTTAGGTGAAACAGAGTGTGTAGTTGAATTCATGGCGGGAAAATACTCAAAATGGAGTATTTACTCGTAGTGATTGAATGCCGACAAATTGCCTCGAGTTATGTGTTTTTTCATATTAGGAACTAGGGTATTTATACAAGGAGAACACATTGGAGCTGCCATACACAACTTTTCTTACTTGGAGATGGTAGAGATAATGTCCGGCTAGACCAATCTTCGCATGGGTCGAAGGGAAAATAAGTGGGATTCACGATTCATGGCAAAGACTATATAAGATATATGATTTTTATTTAATTTGATTTAATTTCTCCTATTTCATTGTTGTTGATTTTAAAGTATTTGGTTTAGATCTAGAATGTGTATGTGGCTAGTGCATGCTTTTCGGTGGACAACCTATAGTTATTTGGACCATTAGTATCCGTGTAATTGTGCTTTTAGACCAATAAAGTGACAAACACTCACCCATTTACCGTTAAACCCTTTCGGTTCTTGAGTATGCAATTTAATCTATGATTAAATCGGAAGTGGATGCGATCCGGTTATTTAGGATTAGTGTTACCACATACCCAAATTATTGTGGTTAGTGTGTTAAACCCGGTTGGCGGGTGTCTAGGGTTATACATTAATTAAGGAAATAGTTAGTGGTGGATGTCCTAGATATTGAGATTAGGGGAACTAGGAATTTCTGGCGGACGTCGATTTCCTATAGCTAATCTAAGAGAAATTAAATTAATAACTTTTTGGAAAAATTGAGGTCCATTAATGCCATTGAATCTTGATTCTTGCTTGTGGAAACGTAGACTTAGGTGATTTCTTCTCATTGGCATTATTATTGTAAACTTTTTATTTGTGCTAGTTTAGTTAATTATTTCATTGAACTTTCTGAAAACCCCCCATTTTTAGTTAACTTGGAGTAAAACTCAAGTCCTGTGGACTCGACCCCGTATTTACCACTACTACACCCTTGTGGCTGGGAACTCGATTGCAGGTTATATTTTGCACGCATGACACGTGACCATTTTCCCTTTGATAATCACTACTTTTTATAGAGCGGATCAAGTGAAAATGGCAGGATTTAATCTAGATGTTCTACCAGAGAAGACAGATATGGAAGAGTAAATGGTTATGAAGGCACTGAGGATGAAAAAAAAGGCTGAGATAATCGAATGAGAGACAGAGCAGAGAAGGAAAATCAGAGATGATACAAGGAGAGTTTTAAAGGAAATGTCAAAAGTTGGACATGACACCCAAATGTGGAGCAGTCTGCTAAGGATTATGACAGACTATACATAGAAAAGTCGGAGCTGGCCTTCATGGGTGCAATTTTATGCAATCAAATTACAACTTTAAAAAACCAAGAACTAGTATTCAAGAACCAAGGGTCTTAGCAAGGAGATTCTACATAATGGAACGTACAATGTCTAGGAGACACAAACATCAAGGGGCAAAATGTTTTTATACCTGTAGGGTTTTTGGGGTTCTTACACAGCGAAAAACTCAAAAAAAATTGAAAAACCCCAACAAGATCGAAAATAAATTCCATTAAACTAAACTTATGAAAGTGAATCATACCTTATTCCGTGATTTCATTTTTTGATTGTTCGATTTCGAAAACGTTCAAGTGCGCGTCCTCTATCAGAAAACCACACACGAACGGTGACCACAATTTAGAGTGCTAGCCCTAAAAGATACTAAAAATGATTTTTTCTTTCTCTCCCTAAATCTAGAGAACTCAAAAATTGTTAAATGAAAATCTTATTTTGTTTTTAGGGTTTCACCTTTATTTATGTGTAGATAAAACCTCACTTAAAATCTTATTCGTAATACAACTATTTTATTTAGGCAGTTTAAGCAAATTACACATACGCCCCTATTAATAAGTTATCATATAACAAATCATAAAGGTTTTTATGTTATGAATTTTATCATATAAAATTCATTACTCTGGACCAATTGATATTATACTAAGCCATTCTTTGTGTGCAACCAATAGGTTCATGTGACGTTGGCAGTGAACCAAAAACCATCTTGGTACACAAGTCATAAGCGGTATTTAGCAAGGCATTATGGCTACCCAAGTAACATGAGTATCAACATTGATACAACCTAATTAATAACATATATCGTACCCTTTTGTCGTGCGATATCCTTTGATTAAACGTAAGGCATGGAAAGTCACCCATAATGTTCAATCGTACTAGTCTTGATTTTTAGGTAAACTGAAAATATCCAACCGACATTGATCATATCAATTCATGCGAATTTGGCCATTATCAATCTATCTTATCGAGGGATCCACTTATATCTCTCTCTATAAGAGACTTACAAATTATATATTGACTACACACTTTCACATATTATTCACACGGTAACCAATCACAATCTTTATAATTGTCTAGTTAAAAACAACATTTGATTGTGTCAAATTATCATGCTCCTAATATTGAAGTCTATGGTAATATCAAGTTGAATGACTAAATGATATACCTATCATAAGTAAGACCTATGACTTAATACGTATGGTGTTCTCATAGCGGGTCGGTCCAGTACCTTATTCCCTAACAAGTACTCATGATCTTGATTCATATCCTTATATGCATTATCATCACATGACCATCGATCAAGATTCACACTAGTCTTAACTCATTATAGTTCGCAGTATAACGACTGACTAGGGACATTTTGGATATTTCAACAAATACCTATGGATCTTACTATAAGGTAAACACACAATCACTTATATAAAATAGCAAATAAAACCTCTATTTTATTAACTAAAATTATAAGATAAATCATGTTTGTAGATTGACCTATGACACATACCCTAACAATACCATCTACACAAATGGGGCTACCACTTAGCAGTAATCTTAATGTTCCAACACTGCTAGGTGAGGACTACTACCTCTATGACCCCGCTATGAGCTACCAATCCTAAAGGATTGATCCAGCGGAGGACGATGACAATGCGACTTCTGGATGAAGACATTGATTTCTTTATTTTGTTTATCTTCTTTTTCTTTGAGTGATATTATGTGAAGTCTTCTATGTAGGTCCGATAATGATGATATATTTTGTGTTTATGGTGGTGCTATACTTTATGCTCTGTGATTGGTAATTTGATACAGTTGTTGTTAAGGTATGTGCCATACGCCAATTTTGTAAATGTTGTTCAACTATTATAAGTAGATGCATGTTTATTTTGTAATAGTATCCATGAATAATTATTGTATTATTCTAAACATCCCTAGTCAGTTATTATTGTAGAACAATAATACATTAAGACTAGTATGAATCTTGATTGATATTCATGTGATGATTATGCATATACGGAGATACGGATCAAGATCATGGGAATCTGTTAGGAACAAATGTTGGACCAACCCGCTACGAGAACACTACATGGTCAATGTCAAAGTCCTTCTCATAAAGTTATATCATTTAGTCCTATGACTTGAGATCACTAGAAACTCTAACATTAGGAGCACAATGATTTGACACAATTAAATGTCATCTTTAACAAGATGATTATAAGAGTTATGATTGGTCATTGTCCGACTAATGTGTCGATGTTGTGTGATCAAGATGAAATTTTTCCCTCCTTTCTAGATAGAGATATCTATTGGGCCCTTCAATATGTTATACTGATAAATAGCCATGTTTATTGAATTGATTGGATCAATGTAACTTGACAATTTTAGTCTACTCGGAGATTGATACTAGTAGATTGAACTATAAGAGTGACATGTCTTATGTTCAATCAAAAGATATCGCGTGACAAATGGATATGATATACACTGTCTAATTGGTTATATCGGTTTTTATCTTCATGCAACTTGGGTAGTCATAATATCTTACTAGAGGTCGTTTATGATTTGTGTGCGGAAAAAGATTTTTGGTTTACTGCCAACGTTGTATGGTCGCATGCAAAGAATGGATTTACATGATTTTATATTTTCTAGTTGATGAATTTTATTTGATAAAATTCATTTTGAAGATTCTCATTAGTGTCCTAGTTTGACTAGGATTTAAAACTATCCTACATTTCTAGTGTGACTAAAAATTTTGTCTTGTGGTAAATCCTAGTTTGAATAGGTAACTAATTAGAGTTATATTATGACTTTAATTCTTGTTTAAGTTTTAAATAAATTACAACTCTTGTTGGATTAATAATTGTAGATTATCTATGACCGTATCATTTTTAGAGTTGACTTCATCTAAGACTATATTTGGAGAGTGACTTGAAGATGAGTTCTTTTAAAACTCGACCTATTGTATTATAGATAAGACATTAGGGTCACAGTTGTTGTAGAGACTTTTTGTGAGGGTTTTTGCCCTAGAATTTTTTGGCACTAGCACTCTAGATCATGATCATCCGTTCATGTGTAGATTTCTGATAGAGGACGTTCTTTTCTGGTAGTGTCTTGAAGGAATCGATCAATACTAAATAAGGCAAACATGGAGTTGTTCTTGTTATGGTATAATTTTTTCTCTCTTGTCACATCGCGTTAATGGAATCGATAGGAACTTGGTTTAGGGATATTTGAAAAAGTTTCAAAAACTTCTACTACATTTGATCCTTAAAAAACAACAGTGGTATCAGAGCCACATGGTTCAATTCCAAATTCCATTATATTGTAATATATCTTTTTCTTGATTTATATGATAGATATGTGAAAGAACATATTTTATTGTCTCGCTTTATACGTGCGTTTGTGCTTTAATATCTCTTTTTGTTAATTTGATTTGTCGATCAGGTGCAATTAAGTCACCGCATCTCACACGAGATTGGCCAACAATTAAACTTGGTGTATGAAACGTGTATGATTTTATGGTTAAATAAAAATATGATTCTTATAAATCAAATTTGATTATCCAACCATAATATCTATCTAACATGATTAGATAACTACACGTCATCTCTTTCTTGAGTTAAGTCATCATGTTCAATCATCCATCTCAAGCCACGTGTCACTAGATAATGAATAGATTTCTAAATGGAAGTGATATTTTTATCACCCAAGTGAATTCTATGATAGAAGGGATCAGTTTTTATACCCTTTTTATTAGCTTTACTAGTTGATGTATACACAAAATTGAATGTATTGTGTTAGTAATGAGAATGGGCAGAAAATTGAAACAATAGCGCAAGATAAACAAGATAGATTTTCTAAGAATCTTGTGATATAAAACCTATTGATTAAATATTTTTATAGTATAGATATAGAAAGTTATTATACCACAATTGAAAGAACAAATGGGTTAGAAATCGATGAATTGTTATAGGTCAGAAAGAATATTTTCTTAAACTTTAGTGGATAGTGAGAAATATTAACATGAGTTTACAAGTATATATAGAGTCCTATAAATTCTATAGGAAATGGAGTAGAGAATCTATAGTAGAAAAAAATGTGAGAATGTCCATAGGAAATGGAGCAGTGGCTCAAAAGTCAAATGAAGAAATAAATATATATATATATATATATATATACATAGTAAAAAGAAGAAATAATTAGGATGAATTAGAAAAAAATTATAAATGAAAAAGATGGATGTTCTTAAACTTTTAAAATAAAAGATTTAGTTTGAGTGCCTGAAACTAGAATTGAGTGAAGTATTTCTTAATATAACATGCTTTAAATAATATATTCATTGATATCTTGGCAACATTTCTATTGATTTTGATTGTGATACTATTATAAAGTATTTTCTTAAATTGAGATTAATATAGTGGTTTTTATTTTTTGAAATTCTATACTAATTGTCGTAAGCTTGATGCTTATCAGTGGAGATTGAGAAAAAGTTATTGTGTATTGGCCTTAGCAATGAACTTTAAGTTCTAAAGGGTGTTGCATTGGGTAGTTGAGTTATTATTAAGGGATGTTTTATTTTGTCTAAATTATTAAATTCTATCATAACTTTCATTTACATGTAGATAATATGTTTCCATTTGAAAATCACTTCTATTTTAAAATTTATATTATTTAAAGATTAGATGAATTAGATTGAAATTAGTTTATAAAAAATGAAAAGAGAATATGATCAAGAGTATTCATTTGATCGAGACAAAAGCGTGCTGAGTTTGGAGGTATTTGATAAGTCAATAATTAGATACGTTTATAATGTGGTTTAGATTGATTTGGGATATAAATGATTATATTACACTAGGTATTATCTTGTTTTATGATTTTAGAATTTAAATAGGAAAATGAAGAAGGGAAGAAAAAAAGGAAGAAGAGCAAAACAGTCAGCTAGAGAAGAAGTCTAGTGATTAGCCAATGATTTGCATTTACATAAGGAATCGCCACCTAAATCGACAGTAGACAAGTATCGGGAATCCACAACGAATTAAAAAATACACTAGAAATTGCCAGCTGAATCGATATAGCACAATGAGCTAATTTCAGTGATTGACCCGGCGATTTGTGTACAACTTAGGAATCGTTAAGGTCAGTTACATTGGAAAGACTATAAATAAGACTAGAGACTATAAATAAGACTATAAATGAGTTTTTTTAGATTAATATGAAGAATTTGAGTTTATCTAGGATATGCATACTTAGAGTGACTATAAATAATACCAGAGAACTTTGAAATAACTCTCTCCAACTGCTCTCTTCAATCTATTTTCTAATATTTAATATGTCTTTTATTAGTTTTAGTTGATATTTGAAGTTACATTTGAGCTTTGATTAATTTTAAGATGTATTTATATTTTATTCATTATGTCTTTTAATTACATTATTGTGTTATATATTTTTAGCATGAATGAGTAGTTTGTCAATCTAAACAAACCCTAGACATGTATATACTATGGATTGCTAGATATTTATAATTAATGAATCACGTACTTAATGCTTTAAATCTATTTATACACATCAATCACAGATTTAACAAGCTATTTTTGCTATTACAACTAATGAAGATTAATATTGCATGCATAGTTGCAAATGTGTATTGAGGCATTTTGATTTTGAATCTATGTCTATAATTATTGACAACAATTATAGAAGTATTAAATAGGATTAATCTATAGGTTTTTCCCGAGTGGATGTTCGAGGTGATTATGTTCTAAGTTGTTTATTTATCAACATATTTTGATTTTTATTAGCTTAAATTAGGCATGATTTTCATGAAGTGTTAATGCTATCATATTTCTATGGTGTTGCATTTTATCTAATGGATATATTTACAATGATAATAATGTGGGTTTTCCATTGAGTTTAGGAAAATTGGTTGCTAACTAAAGGCTTGAGACCGATTATGAAATATGATTTAATGATTCCAAGATTCCATGTGTTATGATTATAACTATATTATGAAGTAATGTTATGTTCCAATGTTTGAAAGCAATCCAAGTGTATTGCATTGTTTAGTGGGGGTTTGTTTGGATATTTGTTAATATATTTACATTATATTGAATTTAAGTATTGTTTAATTTAGTTTGCGTTGAATTGTTTGAATTAAGTTAGTTAATTTCATTAATTAAGTTAGTAGTTATAGATTTTAGTTATTTGGTATTTTAATTCTCGTTTAATTAAATTAACTAAATTAAGAAAAACAAGAAAAAAATACTTTCCTTTGAAGTTTGCAAAACCCCTGTAGAGACGATATCCCAATTATCAGTACTACAAATAATAGAAAAATACGAGAAACTATTGCACACGTTCAACATATGTCAAACATACCCTCGACTAGATGTCATGAAGCATCGCGGTCAAGCTCTGCCACTACATGAACCTGCTTTTTGGCTTATGCTGGTAGATCTGTAACTGGTGGCATGAACTCACTAGTGCACTGATTCTAGTAGTGATCCCTCTGTCTACATCGGAAGCAAACGATGTGTTTCTTACTCCTAAATCTCTGACCCAACTGACCTCTGGCCCTTTGGCCTTGACCCTTTCCACCTTGCCTTTGACCCTGACCCTACCATTAGTAACCTTGTCCATGTCTCTATCCCTGCCACTGATGCCCTATGTCTTCACCCCTTTAGCTCTCACCCTAAGTCTACTCATGTGGGTGTTAGACTGACATGACCTGATGCTATTGAGCAAGTATTAGTGCATATGCTTCGATCCCCTACCCAATATCATGCATGTGCCTTTATCCCTATTGATCTCTTGGTTGGCGATTCTTCTTGCTCTTCCTATCCGACCTGACCTAGCTGTTTTGACCTTCCCAGTATATGGAAGCAGGGGCAACGTCATTCCTCATGGCGTATGTCTCATGAGCCAATGCCCGGTCATAGACTTCATGTAAAGTTCAACATGATGGAATTACCAATCTCTAGTTGAAACCCATGAATAAAGTAATGGACTTGAAGTCGTTCGATTATAGCTACATTTATGGCGAACAACAAAAAGTACTTAAACATTTCCATGTACTAAATCATAGTGTGAGAACCCTGCCTTAGTGTCAAGAACTCCTCTCTCGGTTGTAGCTGGACCTCGATCAAAATGTACTGATCATAGAAGACTTGACGGAACTCGACCTAAGTGGTCGGCTTTCCATAGGCGGTTATATGTGCGATCCTTCATACCGCGAAGTCTCCATTCAACATGTAGCTGGATACTCTTGCTCATATGCTGTCGTGAATCATCGGCAATACATGAAGCCTCTTATATGCAAGAAACCATATTTTAGATGCCTTTAGCTCTCTGCCTCCATGAAAGTGTCCTAGCTAGAATCTAGAAAACTCTTTTACTAGCTTAGCCTCAACCGTCAAGGCCGTCTCAAAGGATGTCCGTTGCTCTGCTGTAAGTGTAGGAGCACCCATTGAGGTGATCTCTGGTGTAGCTGCGGATATAATCAACTCCTCGAGAATCTCAACTTGGTTGTCATGAGAGTGTATCCTCTCTAGCCAGGGCGACAGCTGTCTCTACAATAGTAGTGGCGGTTGTAGCAACGAGTGTCATAGTCACCTGTGTCGTCGTTTTCTGTGATTAGAGAAATCTCAAGAGCTCATTGAGCTGCGCACCATGAAGTGCGACTATTTCGCATAGACTCTGATCAAGTCGACTCTCGCTAGGTCACTTGTCTGGCCTCCTTCAGCCATAATAAGTGGAATAGATTGGCCATCCATCTCGAATCTGCAAGTGTGAATGTGCTCTAGTCAGCGTCCGTATGCATGTATAAATACATATTACAAGTTGAACATACACGTATAAAACCCTAAACTACCCGCCTCACTACACTTCCCAATTAAGGTTCTAAGTCAGGTTATCGAGTTTCCACTTTCTAAGTTTGTTTGTTAAGTTTTATTCGCTTTTTTTTAACTTTTCCTTAAGCTCATATGAACTTAGGCTTTAATACCAACTGTAACGACCCCAAATCCCAAGGCAATTTAGGTCCGCTATGCCGCTGGACGCATCACTAGATCATCCAACATCATTTGCACGTCTGTCCATGACAGCTCACGACAGTAATTAACCTTTTCAATTAGCCTAACTATTCCAATAATTCGGTGTTTTATAAAAATATGTTCTTAATTTAGTTTAGTTAGTCTATTCATTTAACTTATTTGATAAGTTATTTAATTGTCCTTGGTCTTTTCGACTAAATGTGTTAGTTATTTAGTGTAAGTTATCAATAATAGCTGAAGTCTTTCATTTTAGATAAAATAGATAATAAATCATGAAAATTTTACTTTATTAACAAACCCTGAGTAGTGAGAGACCCATAAAAAGGATACTAAGTATATATAATGTGCAAAATGTACAATAAGATCAATATAAATGTATCAGTGTATCAAGTCTCCAAAAATTTACCAAAAGTAGTAACATAAAATATAAAAACACCTACGAGATGGGCTAGTAGAGGCTCTCAATGATCAGATGAAGTCGTTAATTACGGCCTTTCCCCGACTTGTCGTAGGATCTGCACTTGGTTATCCATGCAAAAAGTTGATGACGAGTCTAGTGAATAAATCCTCAAAAGAAACACAAGTTGCATTTGATAAGAATGTAAATAAAAAGTCTACAAACCATGCTAGTCAATAAGAAATGCACTTAAAAGGGCTAATAGCATGAAGACAAGTCACTAAGAAGTAATAAATGCGGACGCGAGTGGGTATATATATGCCAAACTTTGGGACTAATAACACTAGACCGAGGAGACTCTATTTACGAAGTAACTCCTCACTACTGCTCCAAGGTTAATAAGGAATTCAATTGGTCAGGAGTTTATTACTTTCGGCCAACTGCCTCAAAGGAAAGGAATCTACGTCAAAGTTAACACCTCGCGACACCATATCTCAAATCATCAACTGCCAGATTAATTCTCATGCGTAGCCTAGGGCATGACCCGAACCATAGCAACAATCAGATCGCTAATCACGAGGGAGCCGGTGATGGGTCATACCATCCTATCGACCACATACAGACACACACGGAAATGGAGTAGTCAAACAAACCTAAACTTGCATAATTCAGCGTATAAAGAAATAGAATAGTAAATAAATGCTATGTGTTTTTTTGGTGGGGTTTACTTACCAAAATGTGACAAAAACTCAGTCATACCTACTCGATCATACCACGGAATGCTCGTTCATCGGTCCCCTAAGCTTCGCTAGGCCTCGAGTATCGCCTACATACCAATTTTAATTTAATATCTTTGCCTTCCTCCCTGTCTTTCTTTTTTTATTTTTCTTTTCCTTTTCTTTTTCCTTTCTTTCTCTTTTATTCGTCAACAACAACCTAATAACAACAACAACAACAACAAGAACAACAACAACAACAACAACAACAACAACAACAACAACAACAACAACAACAACAACAAGAACAACAACATCATTAGATTCAGCAGAATCATCATCAAGTTTAAATCATCATCATGCATGCATTCCATATTCATTAAGAACTGATTAAAACTTTTACCAATGAAAATCAAAGTTGTAATTCATTATTTTGAGTTCAAAAACATTAGTGAACCTCAATAGAAGCAATAAATTTTCATACTAACACTAAAGCCCTGAATCCTACTTGTACTTCAAAACCTAATTTAAGCAACAATGGAAGGGATGACTAGGGTAGGATCTGAACTAGCTTAGGAACTCAAATCCTTGACTTATAAGTGTCACAAACTCCTCTTAATCCATAGAATTCAGCAACTCCTGCCCTTTTCTTCTATGCTATGAGTTTTTTCTTGGTTTCCATGCTAGAATGAACAATTGAGGCTAAGTCCTCCTTATATAGTTGTTGTGACGGCACTAGTTCCACAACCCAAACTGGGCTCCACCCAGCCTAAACTTACGTGGACCCTAAGTCACTCCTCGCGATGTCAACGCAAGCCTAGTCAGCCTTCCTAATTATTTTTCATTATTTATCGTGAGTTATTCAAATTTGTAAGTTATCAAAGTTTATGCGGAAGCAATTTCAACTTAAACAAATCTAAACGACTCTACACAAATTAGTTAGAACAACCTAGAGTGTGGAAACCTCGTATATACTCCATGTAAATATCTCACAAAACCTATAAACCCCATGTGATAAAATTAATATATGTAAGTAATACAAAACCTACAAAAATGCGAGGGGGAAGCCGCTTCAAAGTCCTCAAAGTAGATCTCCCAGTGCTGGCCCCTTTCCCGTACTCGATTGCGGATCAGTACTCAGTCAAGCACAAGAATGACGAGCCTAGGTAAATAACGCCAGTAGGATACTAAACAACATTTCAAAATAAATAAGTCAGTCCGTATTCATGCAGATAACAAGAAAGATATAAGGACGCATGAATAAATAAAAGACTGTAAATAAATTAAAACAATCGATACATGAGTGTTTAACGATGCAAAAGATAGGCGCAAGTAGTCCCGACGAATAAGTCGTTGAGTCTTGTCAAAACGTCAAGACTCAGGTTCTAGGACTTGGTACAATCACAAGCCCTAAACCCGCGAGATAGTGAGACTTATTGGAATAGCCATGCTAAGACCTCACACCCCATCAAAATCAATAACCAGTGAAGTGCATCCCGAGGTCATGACGCTAGTATGTTACCTCAGCCCGCCACTCCTTCCAAGGACCACCGTTGACTCACTTGCCCTTGATCAACTCAATTAGAATGAGATTCCAAGGATAGATATCAAAGCAATAAACAACAATATTCAATAGCTTAAAATGAAATTACTGTACAATTTCTTAGCTGGTTTACTTACCTCGATCCACGCGCTTATTCCTAACATGTCCGGCCTCCCAATACTCCAAAATGCGTTCTCGAACCTCCGTATCAATTCCTTAGATTTCCTGATATCATTTAGTATCAATTCAAGTTCAATATCCTTAGTTTAGAACTCTTAAACCATACAAATACTACAACCAAAGTACGCTCGAGAACTATTTCTAAAAATAATACTTTATAATAATTTCAATATATTATCAACTAGCCCACTAGAGTTACAGTTTTAACTCTAAAAACCTCATAATTTATCATGACAATCAAGAAGGAACTTGTAGTACTCATGACGCACTTTCCATAGACTCCAAGAATACTCAAATCGGATCATAAATGGAGAAGTTACAAATTTTCTAATATAGTATGTCAACTTGAGAAACTTTATTCATTTTCAACTAGAAAATATCTCCAAATCAAATTTTTTGCAATTAAATCCTCAAAACTCAATAATAAATGCCACGAAATCACTCGATACTAACACCAAAATATTTTCACAGCTCATGGAGTCAAATTGTATCTATAAAAACATCTCCAAAATAGTTATCAACTGACTTTTATTAATTCAAATCATCAAAACCCTAACCCATATCTATGAAATTTATCACAAATTGACGCAAATCAATCCGATACACCAATTAACGACAATTCATACCAATTTCTATCGAAACGCCGTGAAAGAAATTTAAAAATCGCGAGAATTCAAATTGAATTAAAGAAAAATGTATGACATTGAGAATTTACCAAATTACGGGCCGAATACCTCATTTCCACCACATAAACTTAGCTCGAACTGATCGCCTTGCGATCATCTACGATTTTGCAGAAAGAAATCGGGCGAAAATTGAATATCGAGAGCTCCGCAAGCGAAAACCCAAATCAAGGGGTTTAGGGAATAACGTTCGATTGAACGTTCTGTTGGAAACAAATGATTTTTATTTTCATTTCATGTTATATATATTTATATTTATATATAAACTTAATTTCTTTTTATTTGGTAATTAATGAAATTCCTATTTTGACGTGTTTTCAATTCCGGTGCTCGTTTTCGATCCCGTTTTCCACCAAATTGAACCAAACTCTCGACAAAATAATATATCTTCATAAAATGTCAAAAATACGTTTTGTTCAAACCAAAACCCAAAAATTTTACTTTCATCCATGACATACTCAACTCTCACAGACCAATTCCCTTGCCATATTTGACTAAGTTTACACAAAATTAAACTCAATCTTAACCTCGGCTACTTTAAACTGACACGAAACTCGAGGTAAGATCTTACCTACGCATTTTTAAAATTAATTATTTTAAATTGTTCACTTTTTTATATAATAAATAATACAAGCATCACACAAAAATAGCATACCTCGGTATCTACACCCGAGATTTGGACGCATAGATCACAACTAGTTGATCCCACATACTATTGGGTTTTGGGATTCATATACAGCGGATATTACAAAACAATTTTAACAAAAACCCTAACAAGATCCGAATCTAATTTCAGAGCGTACCATAAAACGCTAATTTGTTTCTAAACGAAAATAGAGTTTCGGCCCTTAATCTTTCGTACATGTGTTCTAACTTAAAGCGTTTACTTATACAACCCTTGTATATAGACGATTAAGTAAATTACAACCTACTTAAAGAAGTATAAGCATAATACACCACAAGGATGTTTCTGTCATGAATTTTATCATATAAAATTCATTTTTCTAAACCATCTTCAAATCTCGCAAAACCATTCTTAGTGTGCGAATCAATAGGCTCATACAACATTGGCAGAGTACCAAAACACATTTTGGTATACAAGTCATAAGCGCCTCTAGCAAGACATTATGACTACCCAAGTTGTACGAATATTAAATCGATACAACCTAATCAATAGTGTATATAACATCCTTTTGTCACTCAATATCCTTTTGATCAAACATAAAGGCATGGAATTGTCATCCAACAAGTTCAATCGTACTAGTCTCGGTCTCTAGATAGACGAAAAACATCTAAGTGACATTGATCAATATCAATTCACTTAGACTAGGCCTTTTAACAGTCTAACACATTGAGGGATCCACTGGATATCTCTCTTTATATGAGAAGGACAAATTCTATCTCGATTATACAACTTCATCACATTGCTCACACAATAACCAATCACAACCTTTATAATCGTCCGTTAAAGACAATGTTTGATTGTGTTAAATCAATGTATTCCTAATGTTGAAGTCTCTGGTAATCTTAAGTCGGGGGACTGAAAAATATACCTATCACGAGAAACAGCTATGACTTAATCCATGTGATGTTCTCATAGCGGGTCGATCCAGTACTTTGTTCCCTAACAAGTACTCATGATCTTGACTCGTATCCCTATACGTATAATCATCATATGATCATCAATCAAGACTCACACTATTCATAATTCATTATAGTTCCCAGTATAATGATCGACTATGGACATTTAGGATATTTCTGTAAATACCCATGGATCTTATTATAATGTAAACATGCAAATTAACATGCAAATTAATTATAATAAACAACAAATGAAATCCTCTATTTTATTAACTAAAAGTATTCATAAAGACAATTAATGGATTGACTTAGGGCACATGCCCCAACATCTCCCACTTGCACTAGGGTCAATCATACATGCATCTAATGCCTAATGATCTAACATGACCATCGTGTTTTGCTTGTGGAAGAGTTTTTGTTAATGGATCCGTAACGTTGTCTTCAGTAAGTACTCTACAAATCTTCATGTCTCCCTTCTCAATAATTTCTCTGATGAGATGAAAACGCTTGAGTATATGTTTGGATCTGTGGTGTGATCTAGGTTCCTTGGCCTGTGTTATTGCCTCGTTATTGTCATAATACAAACAAACAGGGTTAGCAATACTTGGAATGACACCTAGTTCGAAATGAACTTTTTAATCCAAACTGCCTCCTTTGCTGCATCGGACGCAATATTCTCAGCTTCTGTTGTAGAATCCGCCACAGTCTCTTACTTCAAACTTTTTTAGCTTACTGCACCCCCATTCAAAGTAAACACATATCCTGACTACGATCTAAAATCATCTATATCAGTTTGAGAACTTGCATCTGTGTAACCATTTACAACTAGATCATTTTCAAAACCTCCATAGACCAAGAAAACGGTTCAAGGTTTATTTGTGATTCTTGAACTTCTTCAAGAATTATTTCTCTCCCACTAGTGTCTTTTGAAATAAGCTATTTTTTCATAAAGACATCATACGAGCAACAAACACTTTGTTCTCAGCGAGATTGTAAAAGTAATATCCTTTTGTTTCCTTAGGATACCCCACAAATAAACATTTGTCAGGTTAGGTGCTAGATTTTCTGAGACTCGTCGTTTTACGTAAGCCTCATAACCCCAAATCTTAAGGAAAAACAAACTAGGTCTCTTCCCGTACCGTATCTCATATGGTGTTTTATCAACCGCTTTAGAAGGAACTCGATTTAGAGTGAAAGCTGCAGTTTGTAATGCATAACCCTAAAAGTATAATGTAATATCTGCATGACTCATCATAGATCGAACCATATCTAATAAGGTTCGATTTCTCCTTTCAGAAACTCCATTCCACTATGGAGTTGCTGGTAGAGTCAATAGGGAGACAATCCCACAATTTCTAAGATGATCATCAAATTCTTGGCTCAAATATTCACCACCTCGATCTGACCGAAGTGTTTTGATAGTTTTGCCAAGTTGATTCTGCACTTTATTTTGAAACATTCGAAACATCTCAAATGATTCAACTTTATGTTTCATTAGATATACATAACCATATATGCTAAAATCATCAGTAAATGTAATGAAGTACTGATAACCTCCTCTAGCCATTGTGTTTATAGGACCGCATACATCAGTATGTATTACACCCAATAAATCACTTACCCTTTCACTGTGTCCAGTAAAAGGACTTTTAGTCATCTTGCCTAGTAAACAAGATACATACATTTCATATGTTTCTAAATCAAATGAATTTAGAAGTCCATCTTTATGGAGCTTCGTTATGCGTTTCTCGTTTATGTGCCCGAGACGACAATGCTAAAGATAGGTTTGATTCAAATCATTTGACTTAAATCTCTTTGTATTTATGTTAAAAACTGGAGTATCAGTGGACCTTTTCATGCTTAGAATATAAAGACCATCACACAAATCAGCATTTGCATAAAATATACCTTTACGAGAAATGGAACATCTATTATTCGCAATAATAAAATCAAAACCATCTATATCCAAGCATGAAACATAAATGGTGTTTCTGCTCATGGCAGGCATAAAATAACAATTATTTAAAGTTAAAATAAGTCCACTAGGTAAAACTAAGTCATACGATCCAACAGCCAAGGCAGCAACTCTTGCTCCATTCCCTACGCGGAGGATGACTTCTCCTTTCTTCAACTTTTTACTTCTGGTGAGTCCCTGCACATTTATACAAATGTGAGATCCACATCCGATATCTAATACCCAGGAATCACTAGTAGATAAATTAATTTCAATAACATAAATACCTGTAGTAGTAGTCGCACTACCCTTTTTCTTCTTTAGATCTTCCAGATGGAGTTTGCGATTTCTGAACCAATGTCCAGGTGCATGACAGAAATGACAATTTCCTTCCTTTTCTTTTGGTTGTTTTAAAGCAAGAACAGGCTAGGGCTTGACTTGTTCCACAGGCTTTGCGACAGCACAGCAACGGCCTTAAAAACTTTAGCCTTGCCTTTGCCTTTCTTCTTCATTCCCTTTCCGTTTTGGACCATCAACACATTACTATAGGGTTTCTTGATATTTTGTTCAGCAATTTTGAGCATCAAATGCAACTTTGAAATTGATTTCTCCATATTATTCATATTGTAGTTCATCACAAATTGTAAGTAACTTTCTGGTAATGAATTCATGATCAAATCCATAGCCAACTCTTAGCTTATGGGAAATCCGAGTCTATCAAGCTGGTCAACATAGCCTTTCATCTTCAGAACATGAGGACTAACTGACGCACCCTCAGTCATCTTGAAAGAATGTAGGTTTATGATTGTCTCGAACCTTTCTTGCCTAGCTTGTTGTTGGAACATTTCCTTCAGCGTTATAACCATGTCGTAGGCTTCCATTAGTTTCATGTCCTTTTGAAGTTCAGGAACCATAGTTTTCAACATAATACATGCAACATCAGTAGAATCATTGACATGCTTATTATGCGCATCCTTCATAGCTTTCGTAGCATTGGCTGGTGGGTCCTCAGGGATTGGAGCATCCAGGGCATACAACTTGCGTTCATGCTTAAGAACAATTCTCAAATTTCTGAACCAGTCAAGAAAATTAGTCCCAAATAGCTTATCCTTCTCAAGGATGGATCGCAGTGACAGGGGATTATTGTTACTTGAATAGGCCATTGATCTACAATAAAGATTATGCAAAGTTTATTTTAGTATAGAGAAATAGACTCCCACTAAATTAACAACCCTCCTATAACACACTGTTTATTTAGGGGACTAAAATCCATATTTCACCTAATTCTATGACAGCTATGTCATGATACACAGAACTTGATTATTTAGGTAGGTAACAGTTACTAATTACATCTTATGTAATTTTAGATACTCTTATGAGATACGAGAGATCTTATGTCTTATCATGTTTTTATCTCATCATGTACCTAAAGCTCAAAACTATTTTGATAGCTTTATTAAGTCGAACAATTTTAAATATTTAGGTAACTCTTATCCAACTTGTCTCACCAAGACAACACAATACACCCAGCTACTGCTGAAACTAAATTAGTGTGATCGAGGCCTTGACAAGTGTTTAAAATGGATGGCATGAGACTTAAAATTTAATAGAGGGATTTTATTCAGTTTTAGTGATTTTATGTAAACAATGAAATATCATATATTTTATTGATTTGTTAAATCACTAAACAATTTGGAGATTTTTATAATGTTCACTAATAAAAGAATTTTCGTGTGCTATAATTAGTTAGACGGCGGTCCCATTGACCGAGTCATGGATCGAGGAATATAAATTTGCGCCCTTTTTTTTAGAAGACAAATTTCATTCCGAAAAATAAAATTCGCTATAGAAAATCATATTTTTCGCTGATTTTATTATCCTAAATTTACCCCTTAATTTATCTAAAATTAAGTCAATTAAAACATTTTTAATTAACTCGGGCCCACATATAACTAATCATCTTATCCTAATCCAATTAGGACTTCAGATATTTGAATCCTAGCATATCACCAATAACAAAATTATCCATATTTATCTCCTATCCAATAGGGATAACGAAACCGATTTTGCTAATATCTATTAATCTGATTTGTTATCTATCTCTTATCAAATAGAAATTTCATAACAAAATAGATATAAAGAGATAAATAAACAATTTCGAAGATTAATTATTTGCAATTTCGGTCCTCATCCAAATAATCACAAACATGTCATTGAATCATGAACTACTATCTCAATCGAACCTAATCATATTAGTTTCGAATTAATATTCAGACTTATACAATTTAAGAAACGTAAAACAATGTAACCTAAATATGAAAACTGAATTACAGAGATTTCATCCATGCATTAATACATGAAAAATAAAGATTATACCTAATGGTGTCATGGATCACAGAACACGAAATTCAATTCATTAAAATTATTCGAATTAACCTAACATGGTTACTAGGATGTACGAAACTGATTTCAATTAAATCACGAATATATGTATCATATACACAAAACATTATAATAAATCTCACATAAAACTTATGTATATCACATATACATCAACTATTAACATACTTTCAATCATATATCATGTATATATCGGAAGAAAACATGCAATGTTTTTAATGGAATCGAACTCGAAGGCTCTTATACCACTGTTGGGTTTTGGTGTTCATATACAACGGAGATTACAAAACAATTTTGACAAAAACCCCAACAGGATCTGAATCTAATTCCATTAAAACGTTTAAACCAAGAAAACTTAATCATACCTCGGTCGCAAAATACTTTTCTAAAGGTTGATCGATCTCTAAGGCGTTGCCAACGACGGACGCCTTCTATCAGCTTTCCACACACGAACGACACCGAGATTCGAAGTGCTAGCTTCAAGAGAATACCAAACCTTTTTGTTTTTCTCCAAAATGATCCAGAGCGTACCAAAAAACCCTAATTCTTTTCTAAACGAAAATAGAGTTTCAACCTTTAATCTTTCGTACATGTGTTCTAACTTAAAGCGTTTATTTATACAACCCTTGTATATAGATAATTAAGTAAATTACACATATACCCCTACTTAAATAAGTATAAGCGTAATACACCACAAGGATGTTTTGTTTTTCTGAACCATCTTAAAATCTCGCAAAACCATTCTTAGTGTGCGACCCAATAGGCTCATACAACGTTGGCAGAGTACCAAAACAAATTTTGGTATACAAGTCATAAGCGGCCTTTAGCAAGACATTATGACTACCTAAGTTTGTACGAATATCAAATTGATACAACCTAATCAATAGTGTATATAACATCCTTTTGTCACACGATATTCTTTTGATCAAACATAAGGCATGGAATTGTCATCCAACATGTTCAATCGTACTAGTGTCAATCTCTAGATAGACTGAAAACATCTAAGTGACATTGATCAATATCAATTCACTTAGACTAGGCCTTTTAACAGTCTAAGACATCGAGGGATCCACTGGATATCTCTCTTTATATGAGAGGGACAAACTCTATCTCGATTACACAACTTCATCACATTGCTCACACAGTAACCAATCACAACCTTTATAATCGTCTGGTTAAAGACAACGTTTCATTATGTCAAATCACTGTGTTCCTAATGTTGAAGTCTCTGGTAATCTTAAGTCAAAGGACTGAAAAATATACCTATCATGAGAAACAACTATGACTTAATCCATGTGATGTTCTAATAGCAGGTCGATCCAGTACTTTATTCCCTAACAAGTACTCTTGATCTTGATTTGTGTCCCTATACGTATAATCATCATATGATCATCAATCAAGACTCACATTGGTCTTAATTCATTATAGTTCCCAGTATAATGATCGACTAGGGACATTTAGGATATTTCTTTAAATACCCATGGATCTTATTATAATGTAAACATGCAAATTAATTATAATAAATAGCAAATGAAATCCTCTATTTTATTAACTAAAAGTATTCATAAAGACAGTTAATGGATTGACCTAGGGCACATGCCCCAACACATACGACCCTAAAATGACACGTGACATGAGTTAGATTTTTAGGGTCATTACAATTGTTCACTTAATTAAGTTAAACACACTTATCTCGAGGTCTATCAAGAACTCTTATTAAATGCGGCCAAGTCTTTTTATGTCTCATATGTGTCAATTTATTATGGCATTTAAGGGTTTCAACTCAACATCTATGCTTAGGCAAATTTCTCATTGTTAGCCTAGTTAGACAACATAGACACACTACTTGGTCTCATCGGTATGGTTTATTAGCCAAATTTGCATAACAATATTAGACTAAGTCCTGCCTACTCATGTTCCCGGCGCTATCTCGCATTACGAGGCGTGTCGGGTCCATTTTTGCCTATATTGCATTTTGTTCAACGTAACTCACATTGTTCCATATGATTAAGATTAGTATACTATTATTCACCATAAATAAGTTAATTTAAGAAATTTCATTTCTATACACGCATTGCACCATCACTAGGCGATAGTCGCCGCATTCATAACTCACGTAAACGTGATAATCAATGGTACACCTAGCATAATGCTATAATTCATAATAAAACACCATAATAAGCAAGCATCACGCAAAATATAACCATAACAATACCTCAATAAGCGTGCCCTTGACTAATCCGCGACATCCATATATGTCTAAGCTGGGTCCTAATCAGAAAATAGGTAATTAAATAATCTTTAAATTAGGCTAACTGTCACCCAAAGGGATTCTGTCACAGATCCATCGCTGATCCAGCTGATTTTTATAATGTTTATTTTCCTTGTTGGAAGTTTTGTCATTTGTTATGTTGTTCTAGTGATGTTTGTGTATTGTCATATGTTTCATATGATGTAGAGAGCAATCCTTAATTGTGAAACTGTTTTAATTTCGCAATCACATTAATGTTTGCTCTTTGTAACAAATAGGACTAACGAATCAATGTACATTTTAGGACTAACGAATCAATGTACATTTTTATTCTAAAGTTTTTTTTTTAACTGTCAACCTAAAAATTAATTGGCCTCAAGAAAAAAAAAAAAAAAAAAAAAAACTAAACTTGTCACTTACGCCCACGTGTCAGCTGACGCTCAGCGAGTGCGACGAAGAACCATGGACGCGGAGTACATGAACATGAACTACAACGTGTAAGCAAGTTTGTTAGCGCTTAAGAGCGACTTTCCCGCGCAATACAAACATTTTACAAGGAAGACAAAAACTCTCCACCTCTCTCTCAAAATTCAACCAAAATCACCGGTTCTTTGTCTTTCTCTTTCTGACCAGTTCATATGTTATTTTGGTTCCCTTCTCTCGCGCACACACGATTGTCGATCTCAATCTTATTTTTCGATAATCAATTTAATTTAATTCAATTTCATTTCGTTAGTTAGTTATTTTTTCACTTTTCTCTCCTTTTCTCCTTGGTAATTTGCAATTTTATTATCTTAATTTGGTTTAGCGAAGTTGTTCAATCAATGAGCGTACATGTGTGAGATTAAGAGTGGATTTGTTCGATAGAGCAGCTAAAGATTTCGATTCCTTTTCAATTCTTTGTGCCTATTAAAGACACCAGATTTCAAAGGAGTTGGATCAAGTAAAATTATTGTTTCGACCCGAGGCTCCACAAATTAGATTCTGAGTTTTTGTGTCTATTTGTAAATTATGTTATGATGTGCGTGGAGAGGAGGAAGAAGCACCTCCGCCACCTCCTAAACCGAACACTGCACCTCCAGGGGGTGGAAATCGATATTGTAATTGAGACATAGTTTTATCATTTACAAAAAGGTTTACACTCTCGATATTTCTCATTTTTAATGTTATATACCTTATTTAAAGATCATGCGGACTGTTTATATAATTATTTTTTCTTGGTCTTGTATTTTGCATTAATTATTTAATCAAATCAAAGCATCATAGGTAAGGTCTTTCCGAAGCATGTATTGGTATGTGAGAGTAAAAAAAAGCATCAGCTCATTGAAATCAGTTGTAAAATCCTTCATACAAAATTTTCAAGTTCTGTTATTATAAAAATAGTCTAGGGTCTGTCAACTCATTACAATGATGAACTTCTCTATTTTTCTGTTCATTAGGAAGTATGAGAGAAGATGTTAGGCCTTCTAATGCAGCCAAAAGTAAAGCACCTCAGAAAGTCTTACCAATTGAAACTCCTACCTTATCCTTGGATGAGCTGAATAAATTAACCGGCAATTTTGGGCAAAAAGCATTGGTCGGTGAAGGTTCATACGGTCGAGTTTTTCGTGCAATCTTAAGCGATGGTAGGCCTGCTTCAATTAAGAAATTTGATTCTTCAGACCCAGATTTTGATTTTGTTGCTAATGTGAGTTTCTCATCTAATGTTCAATCAAATGAATGAAAGAGATTTTTTTAATGATGAGAACAATAATATCTTCTTCTTAATCTTTCACGTTTGTTACGCAGTTATCAAGCTTGTATCAAGGCTTAAGAGTGACTATTTTGTGGAGCTATTGGGGTATTGTCTAGAAGGAAATAACAGAATATTGGCATATGAATTTGCAAAAATGGGTTCGTTACATGATGTTTTACACGGTAAAATCTATTTCCTTTTCTCCTTGTCCTTCTTTCAACCTCATTTGATTTTTTTTAAGCTAATTAAACTTAAATATAGTCAATTAGATGAATTATTTATTTTCATTTTTGTTTGCAGGAAGGAAAGGAGTACAAGCTGCTGAACCAGTCCAGTTCTCTATTGGAACCAACAAGTGAAAATTGCTCAGGGTGCAGCAAGGGGTCTCGAGTATCTTCACGAGAAAGTCCAGCCGCCTATAGTTCATAGAGATGTTAGATACAGTAATGTGCTTTTGTTCGATGATTTCTTGGAAAAGATGGCTGATTTTAGTCTTACCGATCAATCTTCAGACTCAACATCACGCCTACATTCCACTCGAGCTTTGGGAACTTTTGGATATCATGCTCCTGAGTAAGTTATATTGATCAAAACATAAATTCCATTCTTTGCTTTTTTTTTTTTTTAGTACTGCAACTTTCGGAATTCAATCAAATTGAAGTACTTTTTTTTCAATGAATTATATTTGTAAATGATCTTAAGCTTTTGAAACAACATATATTCCTAAACTAGATTTTGGAATGAAAAGGGACATGTCTTATACTCTATATGTTTCAATGGTGTAAGGAAGATAGACTCTGGAGCTTAAACTTGTAATGTTAATGCATTCATTAAGGTACTCCATGACCGGGCAATTAACTCATAAAAGTGATGTTTATAGCTTCGGTGTTGTCCTACTAGAGCTCTTGACAGGGAGAAACCCAGTAGACCACACAACGCCAAAAAGGAAACAGAGTCTTATTACTTGGGTACGTCTTCAGTCATATTACTCTCCATATCATTTTTTTTCCTAGACACCTCTAATTAAATTTCTCATCTACAAAAGCAACTCCAAGATTGAGTGAGGACAAAGTCAAGCAGTGTGTGGATCCCAAACTAAATAGTGTTTACCGACCAAAGGCGGTAGCAAAGGTTCTTCATCCGCCATGCTATTTTTTCGGATAACTTTTTTGTGCCTTCTGGTATTGTAGCTTCTTTGCAAGTAATCTAACATTTCATTTTTATGTCATGTATGTGTTCAATATGAACCGGACTTCCGACCGAATATGACAATTGTCGTCAAGGCTTTACAACCACTTCTCAACTCAAAATCAGCAGGCCAGGCCTGATTTTCATACTTAATTCTTCATAACTCACCTCTTGTAAAATTATTATGTTCTCAAGTTAAACGAGACATTAATGTGTCATAATTTCTATTGAAAAGTTGTAGTTTGTTCTAACTCTACACTTGGTTCCATAAATCTTTCATCTTGAATAGGGTATAAAAGTAACATTTTTTGTACATAAATCAGAGCTTCTTATGTTGAACAGCAGGGGCATTATCAAATGGAGCACTGCACTATATCAATGAACATTGAAAATTCTCGGTTGTTCCATGTCAAAACCTTAGTTAAGGTCCCTCTTGTGATGAAACAATAAGAGCATGAGAAGAGAAGCTCAATCAGTGATTGAGTCTTCCGTGATCGTTATATTTATATTACGTGAGATATTACATAAACCATTTGATTGTGTTACATCATCTATACAACTCACATCCCCAGACACGATACATGGCACACATATGACCATATTACATACATTAATGGTTAACTCTAATATCCCCCCTTAAACTCTAGGGTAAGGGAATTATTCCAAGTTTGTCCCTAAGAAATGAAAACCGCGGAAAAACAAACGCCTTAGTAAATACATTAGCAATCTGATCCGTCGAGGAAGCATGATGAACATTCAGTTCGCCAGATAAAACTTTATCCCGAACAAAATGTATATTGATCTCAATATGCTTTGTCTTTGAGTGATATATCGGGTTATGAGCCAACGCTGTAGCATTGAAATTATCACACCATATAGTAAGAAAAATATTACAATAAGATACAACTCATGTAACAAAGATCGCAACCAAGATATCTCAACGGTAACCTATACCAGTACCCTATACTTGGACTCGGTACTGGATTTGACAACTACCAATTACTTTCTAGACTGCCAAGCAATCAGATTATGACCCAGAAAAACTGCATAACCTGCAACAGACCGTCTATCATCCGGAGAAGCAGCCCAATCCGTATTAAAAAATCTAGTGACAAACAAATGAGAACCAAGTTTAAAGTAAATCCACATCTCGGTAGTACCCTTCAGGTACCTAAAAACTCGCTTTAAAACTAGTAAGTGTGTGATAATAGGGGACTGTTGAAACTGGCTTAACTGATTAACAATGAATGCAATGTTTGGTCTAGTGTTGACCAAGTATTGTAAACCCCCTAAAAGACTTCTATACAAAGTAGTGTTATGAAAAAAAGGACCACTATCTGCATAGAGAGGTTTAGCGACTAAGAAATGAGTGTTAATGCACTTGCCAGTAGTCATGCCACTCATTTTCAATAATTCATTAACATAAGTTGACTGAGCGAGAAACAGTCCCTCCTTATCTCTTCGAGCTTCCATACCCAAGAACGAACTCAACTCTCTTATGTCCCTGAGAGCAAAACTCTTATTCAATTTAGAGATGAAAGATTGAATAAGAGTAGTGCTGACCCAATAACAATTATATAATCAACATATACAAGAATGTCCAGAACATGAGAGGAGTTATGAAACACAAATATAGAATTATCAGCACGAGAGTTATGGAAACCCCGAGAGATAAAGGTAGTACGTAATTTATCAAATCATGCCCGAGGTGCTTGGCGTAGACCATATAAAGCTTTATGTAACTTGCATACATGATTAGGAAATTGAGAGTTCACAAACCCAGTAGGCTGAATGGTGTAAACTTCTTTGCCCATAATTCCATTTAATAATACATTGTTGATGTCCAGTTGTTGAAGAGTCCATCCAAAATGTACAACAACATATAATATGACTCTTACAGTGGATGCCTTGACAACTAGACTATAAGTCTCCCCAAAATCAATACCAGGCACTTGTTTAAAACCCTTAACTACCAGAAGTGTTTTGTATCGATTGATGGAGCCATCAGAGTTCTTTTTGATAGTGAAAACCCACTTAGAACCCACTATGTTCTGATTAGTACTAGCAGGTACCAAAGACCAAGTATTACTCTTCATTAGAGCTTGATACTCCTTATCCATAGCCTCTTTCCAATGAGGAATAGTGATAGATATTTCAGCAGTTAATGGAATATTAGTTGTAAGCTCAGAAGTAGAGGCCATCAGTACCTTCTTCATACTAATCTCATTTTTAGCTCTCGTTATCATTAAATGTTTATTAAGTGGTGCCATAGTATTAGAACTAGCCTCCTTATTAGGTATACTACCAACACTAGGACACACATTAGGATTAGAGAGTGACATAGAGGAAGAATGAACTTATACACTAGGTAGTGAACCAAAAGTGATAGTATTATGAGAACAAGAATTAAACACCCAGAAGAAGAAGAAACATTACTGGTAAACAAAGAAATATAAGGAAATTCATGCTCATTAAATAACACATTTCGAGAAATGAAAACTCTACCAATAGAATTCATACATTTATATCATTTGTGAATTGAATTGTACATAAGAAATACATATTTTTCAGACCTAAATTGATATTTGTGATTATTATATAGTCGTAGATAAGGAAAACATGCACAACCAAAAGTGTTAAGTATATTATAATCATGAGACTTATTATAAAGTTTGACATAAGGAGAGAGGCCAAATAACACTTGAGTTGGTAATCGGTTAATAAGAAAGGCTGCAGTTTCACATGCATCCCATAAAAAAAATTAAGAGGTAAATTGCTTGCAAATAGGAGGGTCAAACTCAATTCAATTATGGGACTATATTTTTGTTCAGCTCTACCATTTTGTTGGTGGGTGTGAGGATAAGGATGTTGAGAAATAATGCCAAACTTGTCAAGATTATGTTTAAAGACTCTAAACTCACCTCCCCAATCAGACTGAACACATTTTAATTGTAGTACCAAATTGATTTTCAATTAAGGACTTAAAATGTAAAAATGCATTAAAAGCATCAGATTTCAGTTTCAAATGATACAACCAAGTAAACCAACTATAGTCATAAAAAATGAATATAATAGTTATAACCACTGGTAGAAGTTATAGATGAAGGACCCCAAAAATTAGTATGAATTACATCCAAAATATGAGAAACAATTTTATTAGAAGCCTGAAAAGGTAGAGCATATATTTTACCACTAGCACAATCATCACAAAATTCAACAGAACAATCAAAATGAATATGTAAATGATTACGCAGAACTTGTCGAAGAGTTTTTTGAGTAGGATGACCTAGTCTAGCATGCCACAGAGCAGATAGACCCTTATTTGACATAAGAAAGGCAGAAGGAGAATGTACAGACTCATTTGGAAAGCCAAAAAAATGATAGAGACCCTTATGAAGTGACCTTTAAAGTAAAACTTCATTGGTGCGAATATCCTTCACAAAGCAAACATTACGACGAAACTAAATAATCACAATATTATCCCTACTTAATTGCGACACACTAAGAAGATTTTTTCTAATACAAGGCACAAAAAAGTGTTATCCAATGATAGTTTTGAGCAATTATTAAGAATTGTCGCTAATCTCGTGCGAGTGATATTTAAATACTAACCATTACCAACCATAAAAGACTGGTTACCTGTGTAGGGAGCACGGTTTGTCAATTGATACTGGCGAGATGTCACATGGGAAGACGCTCCATTGTCCATGTACCAAAAGCTATCGGGAACTGATTTAGTTGCACCAAAAAAATGTACTCTGGGAGAGGAATGTGGAGGAACTGAACGTTGCATATTCAGAGGAGGAAGATGGCTTTACTGACTCCCTATATATTTCATATTTGCCTGAAAGTAGCACATTGCGGCAGAATGACCAAATTTACCACAAATTTGGCATGTTGGTCAACTGTTATTCTGAAACTTGAAACCCCCACAACCACGAGACCAACCACCACCACAGCCTCGATATCCAAAACCATTACATTTTTTACCACTAGAATTCAACGATGCATTATTATTATTTTCAATAGAAACTTTGCCTTTCACCTCAGCAGAATTCACAGAAATTCCAGAATCTCGAACAAAAAGTGAAACTCAGTATGGAAGCCTGAAACTCCTCCCAATTCAAATCCTTATGTCTCTATAATACAACCGTCATAGGTAGATATTCAACATCTAACCCACAAAGAACATCTGAAATATGATCATCATCGCTCATGATGCTCCGGCTATGGAAATAGCATCAGCAAACTCTTTCATTTTTGCCAAGTACTCCATCATAAACATTGATCCATTTCTTATGTTGTGAATCTTTTTCTTCAACACTTGAATCTGAGACTTATTATTGATTGAACAATAATTTTGTGTCACTGTCCATAGTTCGAATAAGGTCTTTTGATGTGTAGAACTTATCACCTGAGTTGCAACTGTTGGAGGCAATGTATTCACCAGCCAACTACTCAGCTTTCTATCAAGAATGTGCCATTTCTTGAACTTAGGATTTGCGGTACCATCCACCAATTGCTTGCTTGGACATGTAATCTCTCCAAAACAAATATCCATCCAAATCTTGTCCCTCAACAAACAAAACAACAATCGCTTGCCAGATCAAAAAGTTGTTTTATCTAGCTTAACAAATACGTTTTGGTTCCAAGAACTTGCAAACTGAGTAGGTGAAGAAGATACCTGATCAGGACTTGAACATGTAGATTGTGATGAAAAACCACCAGATCCAGATCCTATCTCCATATTCCTCATTCACAAACTTTCTCTCTCAGATTCTAGTCTCACAATCATCAAATTTAACTTTCACAATCTCATATCTGACTTTCACAATCACAAATCCGACACTCACACCACTAGATCTACACTTCTTGACTGTAGATCCAGGTGTTTCTCTCACAAATCTACAGTTCTTGACTGAAAATCACTGTAAAACATGTAAAAACTTGCCAAAATCTTTACATCAAGAAACCAATCTTCAGATCTAAACACCCATTCAACAGATCTACACTTATTGACAGTGGATCCACACTTCTCGACCATAGATCTAGCTTCTCTTCAACGTTGTGACGATATGTCACTAAAACTTCTCAAATCTTGCAATCCAAGAAATTCACTCTTGTTGCTTCATTACAATCTCTCAATCCTCCTCCCAGAATCTCTGTGAAACACATCTCCAGCGTAAGTCTTCCACGCTTTGATACTATGTCAAAACCCTAGTTAGGGTTCCTCATGTGATGAAACAATGAGAGAATGAGAAGAGAAGCTCAATCAGTGATTGAGTCTTCTATGATCGTTGTATTTATAGTAAGTGAGATATCACACCAACCGTTAGATCGTGTTACATCGTCTACACAACTCACATCCCCAGATACAATACTTGACACACATAGGACCACACTACATACACTAATGGTTAACTCTAACATTCCATGTTCACAAGCTATATTTCACCGAGTATTCCACTTAAAAAGACTGAAAAGTGAAGTCACCGCGAATACGTAACACCAAATTGGAAATGATATATTACCACCTAATACTCGCATCATAAAATTGCCAACAATTTAAAAAAAAATTGTGATGCACATAAATCTG
Source organism: Stephania yunnanensis (assembly GCA_039657365.1). NCBI lineage: Eukaryota > Viridiplantae > Streptophyta > Magnoliopsida > Ranunculales > Menispermaceae > Stephania > Stephania yunnanensis. The sequence goes on along the minus strand of CM077586.1, from coordinate 41,786,399 downwards.
GTGTCGTTGTTGTGAACTCCCAAAGACGACATGACTTCATGTTGCGAGTTTTAGTGCCATTTTAGTATATTTCTTTAAGACCAATGCTTTCTTGTCCAGCAATGACGACTTTTATTTTATTTTATTTTATTTTATTTTATTTTATTTTGACAAAGGAAATAAATTGAGACATGGTTACCTTAGTTTTGTTCATTCATTTGAAATTTCTACCAATTAGTTGTTGGAAGACAAAGTTAAGAGTTGGACTAGGACTCCCCTCATACAAGTGGCCTGATGTAGTGGAGTGCTAGCTAAATTGAAACTCTTTCAGTTATTCTCTCTTCATCTCCCTCAAATGGCTGAGCTAATTTAAGTTTGACTTGCATTCCTGATACATAATTCAAACAATTATACATCACATAATTGTATTATTATATGTCGACCTTATCACGTGTACATGCAAGATTTAATATGTAATTTGGATTTCATGATGAACTTGAACTTAAAATATCAAATGATCAAAACAGGAAAGTAGCTACCTTGAAGGTTCGTTTATATTAAATTAGCAAAAGCAATAATGAGCTTTGTGAACGGAACTCTAGCAAAAAAACAAAAAAAAGGAGAGCTTAATTTGAAGTTATATCATTTTGTAGAATCAACAGTTAAACAATTTTTAATAAAAAATTTACATATTTTGACTCTTTCAATAACATCAGATTGAGAAAATCCACCTACCATGACACCTATGTGAAGGACAAGTTTATACAATAAGCCTCCATAATAAGCCTCCATGTTTGGCCTTTAACTAATTAATTAAGTATATATCTGCAATGCCATTTGTTTATTGTTAGTTTCTGAATGGAATATGTTTATTGTGTAAAGATCTTGTGTACGAGGTAATCTATATATACACGTACAAGACGTACAATACAAAAGAAAAGTGCAATCACAAATGAAAATTATTAATTACACGAGATACTATTTTCCTTAACTACTGAATATATTATTGAGTTGTCATCACTGGTAATTTTCTTAACTGACCAATTTCCTTAACATTTATGTTTATACTAGTTATATTATACACTAATTAATCTACAAAACAATTTTGGAATCACCTGCCCTAGATCTCTACTCTTGCACCAGTTTTGGATTTTAGGTAGCTACTCTATGCACTCAAATCTTCCCAAAACCCATTGTGCTAAATTAAAAGGGAGTATCAAGTGATGTCTTGTCGTAGTGGTTGTTCACTCACATCTCTTTGTGGCTAAATCTGGATCTTCTAATTTTCTTTTTCTTTTTTATGTGAAAGAGATCTTCTAATTTTCTTAATCAAATGGAATGAGGTACATCTCCTGTAGAGTAATTAAATAAAGGGAGTACTCCTAGGCAAAAATAGCAAAATAATAAATAAATAAAAAGAGCGATTCTGAAATATTGATTAATGTGCAGTAATATGCATGGAATTACCTTAAAATCATACAGTAATTTGGAATTATAACATTAAATGAGGCAGAATTCAAAAAAAAAAAAAAGTAAATAAGGCATATGACATGAACTATAAAAATGAAATCAGCTTTAAGTCTTATTGCTAAATCGAAATTTGTAGGTTGTTGTGCAAAGGGCGAGGGCTGGCCCTCATGCCTAAGTCTTGGAAAGTTAATCACCAAAAAGCTTATAAATGATTTGTGTATATCCATGGTCCATTCACTTGGTAGGTCTGTTCCAGCCTCTAGGCCACACTTTATGATGGCATTTATAAGTATCCTAAACTGACCAACACTACACATTGCGAGAAATCTTCTATTGTTTGGCCTATATGTCATATATTGGGTTGGTGGTAGCAGGTTGGAATACCATTAATTAGAATATAAATAAACTCAGCCTTGATTCCTTAAGAAAAGACAATAAATACAAATCAAGTTGCAGATTCTGCAGAAGCCTGAACTTTTTTACTTGACCAAAGAAAAAAAAATATAATGTCGCACATACTGGTAAATAAAATTTTTTGGTAGCAACTATAATAATTGACCGTTGGATATGCACTGAGATATGTGTGGCTCTGGCTATATCTCCATAATCCATTTATAACAATGAATTAAATCCAATGCATCTGTGATCTGTCCCTTTGTCACAGATTTGGACCTCTCTAAGAAGCCTCTGCCTCTATATATGTATGACCCCAACCCCAACAAAAGTGGCATTGATGACAACTAGAGGTTATTACTTACTATTTGTTCAATTGAGCCCTTATAAAGCTCGATTCATATCTTTTAATTATCTGCAGCATATCTTTTGTAACTTAGGGAGTTAGAGAGTGTTTCATGTGAAATACTAAGAGGTAATTGTGGACACCATATTATCAAAAAATGGTAGTGCTATTTGGACTCGTGAGTCCAGACTGAAAATTTTTTTTAATTTCAAATACATCCTCGAACAATTAATAAAGCAACTATAATCACTTGTAAAATTCCTTTTATACCCCTTAAATATTTACAAAAATTTTGAAAACCTCCCTATGAGTTCGAACTCATGAGTCCAAGTAGAATTATTGTATCAAAAAAAGGGATACTGATATGATGCATTAAAGTCATGCATGAAACTCACACAACAAATCATTGGTCTCGTAATATATTTTGAGATGCTGTGCACATATTTTGATGTGTATCCCACGATTTTTTAGTATTTTACCTTAATGCGTGGATGAAGCCCTTTAAGTCCCTAGCTATATGTTTGGGGTTATGGTTGCCCTCTCATCCTCTCACTTTGTGAACAAATTTGCCCATATAAGGTGAAGTGGTTTCTGGGACGGGATCTGTGTATGTTTCTTGTAGTTGAGAACGAAAATGGTAGACGAGAGGACGCCATTAATGGAGGGCCAGGAGGGGTACTTGGAGTTGGAGCAGAGCTCGGTGAGTAGATTGAAAGAAGCCTTCTTTGAGAAACTGCCCTTCAAAGTGAAATCTGGTTTGGACCCTGAAGACCCTTTTAACATTGATCTCTCTGCCACTAAAGGCCTCATCAAAGGTTAGTGTTTGCATTCTCATGATCATCCGTTTTATAATTTTTATTTCTTTTTTTTTCTTGGGGAAAGACCCATATGCATGTACTAGCTAGATGAGATTGTATGGTTGGATTTATTTGTGTTACCTTATGTTGTGGATGTGAATATTTCCTGATTCCTGAATATATAGTACTGGGGCTTAATTTGTGGAATTAAAAGTTTTGGTTTGTGTGTTAAAGGTGGTTAACCAAACTATAGAATCGGTTTGCTTTAAATGGTTTCCTTGAATTTATGCCTATATTTTGACGTGACCTTTCCGTGCAAATAATCTCGTTAGGCCCTTTAATTAGTACCTCGTTAGGCCCTTTAATTAGTACCAGATTAATGGAGAGTAGAGCTAATTAAAATCTTAAAGGGGTTGCTCCAAGGGTGTGGTGGAGTAGCTATGAGTGAGCTTTAATATTTTGACTAAGTCGGATATGATGGGTTTCGATTCATGGCTGTTGCACTATTTTCTTTTGACGTGTGAGTTAGTATCAGAGATACCTTAGTCGGACTTAATCAAGAGGAGCTAAAGTAGTTCAGACACCTATCGTAATTTAAAAAAAAAAAAAAAAAATCTCAAAAGGCATTGAGTTCTCTCTATAATCATTTGATCAATTTCTCTACCTTAGCTAAAATCTTTTTGCGTCTCGTATAAGGCCCTCGATGTTGCAACTGTTCCAACGAGTGGTATTATGGTTTGCTGATGTCTCAATGTTCAGTGGAGGGCAGAACCACATATGGTAGGCTCCGTTGTGCTGTAGCTCGGGGGGACGTGGCTAACACCCTTTGCACACCCATCCTTTACCTTATAAAAATTAAGAAAAAATGAAAAACTAGCCCACCCCAGTAAGAAACGATTAAAGACTAGCCTACCGCACCTCAAGTCAAATGAAAATATAAAGGGCCCAAATATAAATGACATTTTCTTCATTTACTCCCATTCTTCTTTGAACTTTAGCCCATTATTTCAAGCGTTTTATTCTTTCTTTCCAAATGAGAGACATTTTGTTTGTTTGTTTGTTTGTTTTTTTTTTTTTTTTTTTTTTTTTTGGAATAAGTTGTTTCAATTTCAAATTAATTCTGCGAGCTCTTTTTTGGGATTAATTTCACCGATGGTCACTCAAGTTTGCAGTTTGTAACACTTTGGTCACTAAACTTTCATTTGTCCCAAATATATCACTAAACTTTACAAAACGTTTCAACAAAGTTACTCAGACCACTCTCAGATCAAAAACCCATCGGCGCAGCTGACGTAGCGCCACGTGGGATTTCATGGGAGATCACTTAACTTGTTAAGTGATGACATGGCATTCCACATACACACCCACCCACCCCCTCTTAGTTCACCCCGGCTCGTGCTCCAACACCCCCGGTCGTCCCTCCCCCATTTTCCGCCGCCCCCCCCCCCCCAGCCGTCGTCTCTGCCCCCCCCCACTCCTCCCCCCCCCGCCAGTCGTCTCTCCCCCACCCCCACTCCCCCGTGGTCGTCTCTCCCCCACCCCCACTCCCCCCGCGGTCGTCTCGCCCCCCCCCCCCAGGGTCGCCTCTACCCCACCACCACCACCCCCGGTCCCCACCCGCCCCACCAAAACTAGTCGAGGCCGAGAGAGAGGTGTCGCGACAGAGAACGAGCGCGAGGAAGAAGATGACCGGGGGGCATAGACGCAGGGGGGAGACGATCGGGGAGGGGGGAGAAGTGGGGGTGGGGCGAGAGGCGCCGAGGGGGGGAAGCGGGGGAACCGGCGGGGGTGGGGGAGAGACGATCGGGGAGGGGGGAGAAGTGGGGGTGGGGGCGAGAGGCGCCGGGGGAGTGGGGCGGGGGACCCGGCGGGGTGAGGGAGAGGCTGCGGGCGGGGGGAGTAGGGGTGGGGGCGAGACTCGGGGGGGGAGTGGGGCGGGGGAACCGGCGGGGGTGGGGAGAGAGACGATCGGGGGAGGGGGAGAAGCGGGGGTGGGGCGAGACGCCGGGGGAGGTGAGGGGGAACCGGCGGGGTGAACTAAGGGTGGGGTGGGGTGGGGTGGGTGGGTAGGTGTGTATGTGGAATGTCATGTCATCACTTAACAAGTTAAGTGACCTCCCATGAAATCTCACGTGGCGCCACGTCAGCTGCGCCGTGGGTTTTTGATCGGAGAGTGGTCGGAGTGACTTTGTTGAAACGTTTTGTAAAGTTTAGTGATATATTTGGGACAAATGAAAGTTTAGTGACCAAAGTGTTACAAACTGCAAACTTGAGTGACCATCGGTGAAATTAACCCCTCTTTTTTGCTATTAAACATATCTTTTTTTTTTGCATCACTTTAAAAAAAATCATATATATCAAGTAAATTATAGCAGTTTTTATTTAATTTTGTTTTTTGAGGACTTATTTCTTTTTTTCAAATTATTAAACCCGGGATGAAAAAAGATGATAGAGCTATCATCAAAGTTGTAGAAAAAAAATCAAGTCCTCACGATTTGGTGGCGTAGACTCTTTATTCATGATGCTATATAATCTAATACTCCATCTGTTCAAGATTGTAAGTAATTCCAGCTAACCTCCCTTGTAAAAAAAAAGTGTAAGGCCATGTTTAATTAAACGAAAAATGATAATGTTTCAAAAAAATAGATAAATTTTATGGGAAAATAACATTTTCGCATGTTTAATAGCCAAAATTTTTTTGTGAAATATTTTTTCATGATTGTCAATTTTTCATATTAAGACCCATATATTTTATCAGGGTTGAAAAGTTGAGTTTTCTTTCGAGAAAATGGGTTTCTATAGTAAGATCCATATTAAATTTATACTTTAAATATGTAAACTAATATATTTAATCTATATGTTAAGCTTTCATCATTTATTTCAAAATTTGTCGTTAGTGAGTTTTGGTGGAAAAAATTCTATATTATATGTGCAATCAAACACATGTAGAAAATTTTTTTTTATAAATATTTCTTAGGGAAAACCTTTTTGTTAAAAAAAAAAAATTTTTTGGCCTTCGTCCTTCTCTCCCTAGGTGTATTTTACTTATTTGCCATTGGATCAATTTTTGTCTTGAAGTGTGTCGAGTTGAATCTCTCTTGTTTTACTGATAAGAATATTAATAAAGTTAAGGGTAATATAAATGTGACACCTCTTTTTTTAAACATGAGGCCCACGAAAAAGTACACAAATGAGGCGTCACATAGTCATTTTTCAATATAATAATACGACGTTAAAATTAAATCATTTCTTAATTCTCAGGATTTTACGTTATACGACTTAAAATAGTGACCAAATGTGTGGGCTCCATTTGTGTAAACAAATCATTTTTCAATATGATAATACTACCTTAAAATTAAATCATTCCTTAATTCTCAGGATTTTACCTTATACGACTTAAAATAGTGACTGCAGCGAATAAATTGACTTCTCATGACTTGGGTTAGGAATGAAATATCATTATACCTCATAAAAAAAGCGAAACAACATAAGATAGTTTCGATGCTAATTTAGAGCAATTGATCGATGTGTCATTACTCAAATATATGCTTCGATAGTCTTAGCCTGATCGAGATTGACTCTGTGTCCTAGCTATGACCTAGCCCAGGGCATTATTAATTCCTGCTCTGCCCCTGGTTCAAGGGTAGGTGGTGGTCATGTACCTCATGGTGCTCCTCAATAATTCACCAATATATATATTGATAAGCACGCCATACCACCCCAGTTAAGAGCAGGCGGCATGTATTGCATAATGTGAGGTGTGTGGACTGTGGATGGATGATGAAACAGAAGTACCAGGTCATTTAGGCCACACCACACCTCAAGACAACGTTAGCCCATGATTTCGACCGAACGAAAAATTAGTAAAAACAAAAAGAAAGAAAGAAAGAAAGAAAGACAAGCCACGTGCCACTCACCCCTCTTTGTTTCGGATTGGCAAGTACTCCACGCCTCTCGTCCATCCATCACTAATAGACCATTCGATACAGTGGGACCGGAGTCACGTGACAGGTGCCCTCACACAGTTCAATCAGAACTTTGGCCCGCACCTACGTCCATCCGACGGTATCACCGCTCCACTCCAAGATTCTGATCTCCGAAAACGAGAAGTGAGAAAAGAGTGTCGTTTTGGCGTTGGGGACGGGTCCTCTCTGCTGAAAACAACAAAAACTTGTGACTTGTCTGGACCGATTCAACCAAACATTTTGATTGACCAAACGGTCCAAACCCTATATAAAATGCCAGTTCTGGGTACATTCTTGGTCAGAAATCTCTCTCCCCCTTTTTTTTTGTCAAACAAATTTCTCTCTCCCTTTGAATCAATTGAATCGATCGATCGAATCTGTGAAACTGTGGAGGTCGAGAAATGGAAGGCGAGGCGAGGGAGCCATTAATGGCGAAGGCTAGGTGGAGGAGTCGGACGAGGTCGGTCCGTTTCATGAGGAGCGAGTTTGTGGCGAAGTTGCCGGATAAGTTGAAGTCTGAGCTTGATCCGGAGAATCCTTTTCGAATTGATTTCTCCAAGATTAGAGGATTGTTTGAAGGTAAATGCGACTGGTTGTGAACTGATAGATGTGGAGATAAATGATATATATATATATATATATATATATATATATATATATGTGTGTGTGTGCGCGTGTGTATGTGTTTGGCCAGGTTTTCATTGATGTAATTCATTATTCATCTATGTTATAAAAATTAACATGGTATCAGACCAAAGGCTGTGGCCTGGGAGAACACGCCTCGGATGGCTTTTGGTCTAAAGTGGAGTGTTGGAGATATGAAATAATAGTCCCACGTCGGTTAAGTGAAATTTCATAATGAAGTATATAAATGATGATCTCTCATCGATAAGTACCGTGACCTTTTGAGATAAAACCTACACCAATAATTAGCTCTGAGATTAGATTGGTTAATCACTAACATATTCAGAATACTTTGTTTTACTTGCTGTTGTTCCTTCTCATTAGCATGCTTGTGCAGTTGTGTTTAACATATATCCAACTATAGAGTTTTTGTTTTTGACTTCAGTGGGAGTCAAAACTATGACCCCCATAAACCTTGCCTTTTAGCAAGTAATGCCTCATCAAACTCATCAGAGATGCTTTGGCATATCCAACTATAGAATTGAATGATAAAGATATGATTCATATGTAGATGTCGATACGTTGTCCGAAGCTAATGTCATTTTAAGTGCTTAATTCAGTACAGAGCTTTTGTTATTTGGTCAGTATAATCTTAAGCAAACAAAAAGATTGTATATGATTGGTTCACATCTGTATTTGTTGCTGCATCATCATCTTTGAATTGCTTGCAAACTTTTGATTTACTCTTAATTATATTAGTAGCGAGGAGTTTCAATTTTCATCTGTTTTACTCAGTTTGGATGTTTTATTCTATGCTAGGAGAAAAGGAATACTATGAAAAGCAATTAGCCACGTTGAAGTCTTTTGAGGAAGTTGACTCTCTTGAAACGTCTAGTGGAACTGATGGCGAAAGAGATCAAGATGAAGAACAAGCAGAACATGAACGAGCAATGAAGATCTCTAATTATGCCAACATTATCTTACTAATATTTAAGGTACCACGATCCTAGTCCCTTTATTGAATGATTCACTTAGGATCTTGTGAGCGCTACATAATACTGTCTAATGGTTGTGATGTAATGGATCCCTATCTCAGTATCTTGCATTTAATTTCTTGGCATAAACGAGTAATTGTCTTTGTTTCATTTGAGACTTACCATTACATAATTTCATGTATTATCCGTTGCAGATCTATGCTACGATTAAGAGTGGCTCCCTGGCTATTGCTGCTTCAACACTGGACTCATTACTTGATCTAATGGCTGGGGGTATTCTTTGGTTTACTCACTTGTCAATGAAAAATATAAATATCTACCAGTATCCCATTGGAAAGTTGCGGGTGCAACCAGTAGGAATAATCATATTTGCTGCGATAATGGCTACACTTGGTAAGTGATTGTATTTCGAATGGCTCTTACTCTTTAGCATGTTAGAAGAAAAAAATTAAAAAGCAGCTAACCTCTCTATTTACTCTCCACTTTTCACCTCCATTACAGCTCTATTCTTGATGGTTTTATTGTTTACTTTTCCTTTTGGCATGAAAGTGATTTAAGTTTTCAACCTACGAATCTCAGTCTATTGTTAACTTATTATGGAAGACAAGCACCGCTAGATCTGTTTCTTGCACATGATAAAGCAAAAGAAGTTGGTTTTTAAGACGTTATGTAAAACACACTTTCTTCTTACCTAGGAGGAGCCCTCTCTAAAGTAGAATTAAATGGTCGCTCCATGGCTTAGAAAAACTTGTTAAGAGCTGGTCTGCATTATATGAATTTAGGGTACAGGAAGTGAATTAAAATGAAGCGGAAAAAAAAAGGACTGAACCTTTTAAACAAGACTTAAATGTCAGCTTTATTTTATTATTTTTCTTTCCTCTTAAAAGCAATTATTGGTCCATGGTACGCAACATGCTATTTAAAAAAATTGAAGAATCATTGAAGTTCCATATGATAATGATAACTGACGCAATTCCAAATTGCAGGCTTCCAAGTACTAATCCAAGCAGTGGAACAACTAGTTAAAAACGAGCCTTCTCAAAAGATGACCTTTGTGCAACTGATTTGGTTGTATGTGATAATGATAACTGCTACTGTGGTGAAACTTGCACTTTGGTTGTACTGCAGAAGCTCAGGAAATAATATTGTCCGTGCCTATGCAAAGGTTTGTTTCAGATCTCGTGTTCGTTGGACTTGTATGCTCTATGATTGCAGTCATTTGTTTTGTTTTTTTAACAATGTCTCCTCTTCCCAATGGTTATGAACAGGATCATTATTTTGACGTGGTAACAAATGTAGTTGGATTAGTTGCTGCAGTTTTGGGCGATAAGTTCTATTGGTGGATTGACCCTGCTGGTGCTATTGTGCTGGCTGTTTATACAATAACAAACTGGTCTGGGACGGTTATGGAAAATGCTGGTAATTATTTTCTACCCATCATTTGCTCTTCTAGTGTTCTTCCTTTCTAATGTTCTTGCAATATAGTTGGAAAGAATGAAAAAAAGAATGAAAGAAGCGAAGTGAAAATAAACAATGTTGAACACAATAATCCTGTGCTACGATGGTGAGACTGCCAAAAGGAGCTCACCATCAATTACACTAAATCGAGCATAATGGAAGAGTTTGATCCATGTTGCTGACCCCAACTAATTTGGGATTGAGGCTATGTTGCTGTTGTGTTTCTTTTCTTATGGATGTAGAGATTATGTAACTGTAAATTCTTCAGTAAAGTAGAAACTTAGAACCATTTATTCAGGTCTTGATTCTGCATGGATCTAAGGAATTTACAACTGAAGGTCATGGTTAGTGGTGTATTCCAATACTTCCATCTCTGAGTCATGTAATGTCCATGTTTACAATTTGTTCTTCCTGCATTCTTAATTGGTAATGGCTTGATTTAGTGAATTACAGATCCATAGCAGCCCCCGCTTTAATGCCCAACCATATCTTACAAGTTGCAATTAAAACCGGGAACAAAAGATACAAAACTTACACCTCAAGTTTTTGATGAAAACCGTTCCATCTATTTGGCTATTTGAACTTATTCTCTATTCATAATAGATCTTCTTATGATTTTCTTGCAGTTTCCTTAGTGGGACAATCAGCTCCTCCGGAAGTCTTGCAGAAATTGACATACCTTGTCATTAGACATCATCCCAAGATCAAGCGTGTTGACACTGTCCGGGCCTACACTTTTGGTGTTCTGTATTTCGTAGAGGTTTGCCAATATCACCCCTTATTCTTTTAGCTTACAAGTATTTCATCTTTAGATGTCAAATGAAACTCAAAAGGGTGACGTTATGTTGGTTTTCTTAATTCCTATTTCGACATTGTTCTGAATTCATTTGCTATTATTAGGTTGATATAGAACTACCAGAAGATCTGCCTTTGAAAGAAGCTCACGCAATAGGAGAGTCTTTGCAGATAAAGATTGAGGAACTTCCAGAAGTTGAACGGGCTTTTGTTCATCTTGATTTCGAGTGTGATCACAAGCCGGAGCACTCCATACTCAGTAGACTACCAAGCAGTCAGCCTTGATTTTTGAAGCTCGCGTAAAGTGATGGCTTATTACATTAAAGCTCAATTAATTATAGTAGAAACATGGTTCGGTTTCTTCGCTTCCTAAGGGAAATATCAGCTGAACTTGAGCAACAAGTGTTATATAATCTTCATTTTCCACTGTTTGTATTCTTAACAGAGGAGTTCAGTCTGCAATTTCCCTTTGTAACAATTGAGGGAAACGAGTCAAACTAAAGGAACTGAAATAGGGTGTTTTTTCAAAAGTAAGGTAAATTTACAATTTATTTCACAAAATAGGGTGGTGTACTTTGAATTAACTGAAATATCTAAAAACGCATTTTCAAAAGGCGTTATTGCTTTTGTAGTGTTTGACGTGGCGGTGAGGTGGCGGTGAGATGGCGGGGATTGTATGTATAGCGCCATTTGAAAAGACGTTATTGGATATTTTGCACTTTGTGAGGTGGCGGTGAGGTGGCGGTTTTGTGATGTACCACATGTTGACATGTGGTTTTTTATTTGATGTTTTTTTTCATTGGGTGGCTTTTTTCTTTGATTTTTTTTTTGGGAGAAATTCTTATTAGCGAATATAATATCTTAAGTAATATTTTTATTTTTATTTTTTAACTTATGCGAATTGATGAGAAAACCTCAAAAGACAATTTGGGGAAGTGATCAACAGTAAAATTTTATGTTCTTGTACTATAAATAGTATTAAAGGGTTCAATGCAAATGATAGAGTTGAGGTATGTTGCAACAGAGATTACATAATACATTGATGACGTTTTTGTTCTTAACTCCATTATAGATTATATAGTTAATTAATTTTATTGTATTGTCTTTTTTAGATATTTCTAATTTAGTTTTCCTTTTTTAGTTTTTCACACGTATTTTTCTATTTGAGAATTTCACATAGCCGTATATTCTAATTAATTAATTTGATGCAAACGCTCAATACTTACTATGTATGTGATCTTTGTAAAAAAAGTTGAGATATTCACATGTATTTTTTTTCAAGATTCTTATATGGTAAGCCTATAATTATGGACTATTATCGTTGTTTTCGATCAATTCACTATAAAAAATGGATGCCAATAGCACGCATGCAGTTAGGTCTAATTGTGTGGGATTCAATATTGATTTGCGAATTGCTATCTACTATCATATTTTTTCAGCATAACCAATAGGTCTACCTAGACTCTAGCCTATTGAAAAAGGAAAAGTCTACGTGCACGTGAAAATACACATCTGTACGTGCGATGCTCTTCGAGATGTCCATGATACGTATCATGAAGTACATCGCACGCATATCAAAACACTATTTATGCCAGTTACTGAAATACGTGTAGGACTCCTCCTTGAAGAAAGTGTCACGAGAATAATTGAAGGACAATGCCACAATGACAATCTAAATCAGCTCGTGCATTTACTTAATTACAGAGGCATGTACGTCACAACCACGGGAAGCCCGCGCTCTTCTTGCAAGGTTGGACTTGTTGAACTGTTGAACTCGTTGGGTCCTTAATTGAATGTAAGCTTAACAAAAACAACATAAAAATACACAAATCCTATCAATACGAAAGCACCTGAGCGAAGCTAGACGCACCCTACCTTTTACTTAAGGCGATCTAACGAAAAAGTCAATCTTAACAAAAATTCAATTATACTGCAAAATAATTCTTATACCTTTACAACGATTAGTGCACCTCACCATCCGCTTTTCTCTCATTTAATGCACCTCACCATCATTTTTCTACTGCAAAATAACTCTTATAAGTTCGAATCTTCTAATGTTTTGAGATATATATATCTTTCACAGTGATGAGTTTCTGTTATGGAATATTGAAGAGTAATCACAGATACGACATTATAATAATATGGAAAACATGAGAAATAAGTTTATTCAATGAGAAGGTTGTATACACGTACTTTGTTCACCTAAAATATAAGTTATCTACAAATCACTATGACATCAAGAAAACTCATCATGCAGGTCTATTACAACGATTACGTTGATGTTGTTGCTCGGTGATACAAACCGAACATACTCTTTGTCTAGTTGGACGATGAGTTTGTACATCCGGTTGAGGTTGTTGAGGTAGGTGGTCTTGCATTGAATGACGTCGAGTAGATTGATGCTCTTCCTCCGGTGCTTCACTCGACTCACCTCTGCTACTGATGCTCCAAAAAATAGGTGGAACCATCCCAAAATACTGGCTTCCTGTATGGGGTTGGGGGAAAGGAACATGAGGCTGCGGCATGGTCAACAAGTTCATGAATGAGGCATCTCCACAGTATGGCATATTGTAATTATAAGGAGTAGGAGTATATGGACTAGGCATGTACTGAGGCAGTGACGGATACATTTGAGGATGAGGCATTCCATGGTCCACATATGAAGACGACGACCCAGGTGCGTAAGGATAAAAAAGGTAAGGAGGAAGATTCACGCTCGACGGCCTGGCTACAAACATTTGAGGTTCTGGTTGGGGTGTGGACAATGCAGGAATGTAACCATGAGAAGAATGAGTTGGTGAGGATGATCGTTGGCTACTCTCGCTAACAATCTCTGTTCTACTCTCTCTCGAATGAGATGAACGTGCTGGAGGAGAACGTCTGCTACTCTCCGCAGCAATCTCAGTATGAGTAGATGGACGTGGTGGACGAGGACGTCTGGTGCGTTCCCGCACAGTTTCTGGTCGTGTTCGTCTTCTTCTCACCTCTATGTTCGGTTCGCCCTGACCGTTTTCTTCATCTTCCTGTTCATTATCCTCATTTATGTCATGTTCGACGTTAATTCCGTTATGCGAAAGAGTAGACCTTTTCCTTTCATCTTCGTCTAAAATCTTAATCCCTTCATCAAGTGCAACAAGACCTTGCTCGTACCCATCCTCAATAAAAACTCGCCTCAGTTGATGCACCAAGTTACGCTGATATACAAAAAATAAGAGCTCAAAGCACGCAATATAAGATATTAGATGTTCGAGGAAAAGTAAGAGTTAGAAGAATACCGAGTAGTCACGTAACGCCCCGTCGTGTCCAATGAATCTCCTAGTGACCGAGCGATACCACGTCATGTAGTCTCGATGATCGTGCCCTTCATTAAGTGTCGCTGTGGCAATGGTGTCCCCACGATTTTCCCACATGTGTATGTAGCTTGCGTGAAAAGTCACCCAATTTTCATGATGATGTCCACGCAATTCGATGAGGTGTAGTTGGGCGTCGTAAGCACAATTTGGTGGCACCACTTGTACCATGCTGAATTGTTTCATAACCCTTTCTGGTCGATGCCACTCGATTATGTGGAAACAAATAAGGGGACACGTCGAAAGCCAACTACCGTGACCGTTAGTACAGTAATCGGGAAGAGCCCCCATGAGTTCAGTATATGGTTGCCATACCACATCATCCTCATGCCTTTGCGAGTCGAGTGCATCACGGTAAGCCGATACGACGCGCGTCGCACTTTGTGAAATCGAAAATGCATCGAGCCATCTGTGTAGAAAACAATAAGTTAAGATAAATGAAATTGGACAAGTTTTTTTACCAAATTAATGACAAATCGGCTTTAATACCTGTGTCCCAGTGGAACGTCCATAAGCATATTTTGGCCATCCACCGTTTGCTATTGAGCTCTATAAACACGCAGGCGCCTCGGTGCTATGAATGGAAATTTGTCCCATGCCCACAGTTATACAAGAATTCAGCAACCTCATGTTCCCCTGCGCGAGATCTGCGACACAACTCCCTGTACAAATAAGCCAAACATGCACTCCCCCAACTATATTGTACAACTACTTGGAAATCCTCCAGCAATGGTAGGAACATCAAATGTACGAATCGATTGGACTTGTCGGTGAAAAGACAACCATCGACAAGTTGTAGTATGTACGATCGAACATAGCGTTGCACCGACTCCTCATCGCTATCATCATCTACAACTGGTACGTTACGCTCAAGCCAATCGACTTTAAGTTTACAACCAACCACGTCATCTCCCACAGGAGTTCGTCCAAGTAGCCTCTCACAGACATCAACATAGTCTGTATCTGTCGTTCCCATCACAGGCATACCTTCGATAGGTAATCCAAGCTGTACCTGCACGTCTTAGAGTGTAATTGTGCATTCCCCACAATGCATGTGAAATGTATGCGTCTCAGGGCACCATCTCTCTACAAATGCGGTAATCAAAGCCCAATCAAGGCTGAAAAATGCTACCCGGGATATCCCATAGAGCCCACTGGAACGAAGATATGGGATCATCCTAGAATGATACTGCATCGTTCGATCAACGACCCCACGTCTTCGACGTACGCTCATAGTTTCGTACACCTTGTAATTTATAATGTATTAATGTATGTTTTTGATACATTATTGTTGTAAATTTGACGTATTCATGTAAAACAGTTTACCTCGCCCCTCCAGGTTCGCGTTGATCTGTGTGTAGATTGGAGTTGCAATAGTGATGGATCTGAAGGTCCTGGATCCATTGTTCTACAACTGCAAATGAATGTTAGAAAAAGAAAATAAGTGTTGTACGAAACCAAACGATAAGTATTTAATAAATGTTCACACAAAAACAAGTGCGTAAATGCTCAAACGCATCATATGTATGAACTTAAGTTACTTCACACATTTTACAAAATCGACTATAGGTTTTCATTGGATGGTTGAGGTCTGCTTGAACAATTTTTTTTGTTATGTCCCTCTGAACGACAAATACCACATCGGTTCTTCCTAGTTAGGACTCATTCACGGTCTTTATTTGGACATGTTGTTCTTCTATGCCTTCTTGATGACATATCCCACATCGCAAAGGCCTTTGGACATTAGGAAAATCCATCTCGGTATGTCGTTGTGATCCCTTAGGTCTCCCTCGGCCACGTCTGCACCTGGGGTCGGGTATGATTTTTTTCCCAAAAGTCGGCCAATACTTCTCATCTGGGATGGCCTTGAAATTGTAGGAGTAGCATTGGGCGTATACATCTATCCTATAGTATGGCTCGATGAACTGCGCGTAGCTCACTCGAATAAACGCACATGCTGCTAACACATGTGAGCAAGGGAATCCAAACGATTGCCATTTATTACAACTGCACACCCGGTCCTTTAAGATGACGACTTGTGTGTTGTTGCCTTTATGCATGCGATCTCCATGTCCTCCAGTCTGCACTTCGAACTCACCAATGTCTCGATTGATCAACGTGACGTGATGCCTCCTTGCGGATTTCTCATTTTTCGTGAGTGCCTCCATGACATAATTCGTGTACGCTTGTCCATTTGAGATTGCTTCATGGATTTCCTGGTTGCGTTGATCGTGGTATGTCACCAATCTGTAGTATATCATATGAGTCAACGCCGTTATTGGCAAGAATCGTGCCCCCTTCAAGACCCCGTTAAAACACTCTGCAATTGCCGATGAAACTCGAGTAAGTAATATTGGTTCATCGAATATTTATTGTATTTGAATGCAAAACATAAATTGTATTTCGTACGTACCAACACCATTAGAACTCATCCATCCGTACCAAATGCCTCCGTCGTGCGATTGAGTCCAAAGTTCTTTGGGGATGGCATTGACATATTGCAGGCATTGAGGTGTTCGTGAAGATAAGTATGTGAAACGCTCCATGCACGCATTAAATTTTCGTTCTTGATGTTGAACAACTGCTCGACCAAGGAGTACTTTCGAGGGGTCATTTTTGAAGTGGGTGCTGAAATTACTAAGCAAGTGTCGCAAGCAATAACGGTGGTACCCTTTTAGGGGACAAAATCCGTTGATTGGGGTGTTGACCGCCTCCAAAATGCCAGGGTGATGATCAGAAATAACGCAAATGCCTTCTCTATCTGTCACGTGTTTGCGCAACATCCACAAAAAACACCCCCATGAATCAGTTGATTGTTGGACTAAGTGGTTAGTCACTCACACTCCGCCCGATATTTTGATGGAAACAAACAAGGTGAAAATGTACTAATAAACATCTAGTGTATTTCAGTTTGTGTTAAAGGATGCAAAACAACATATCAAAGGTACTCAAGAAATACAAGTTCAAGACTCGGCATTAATGAAGAAATGAAGATGAAAGTTCAAGCCGCAATTTGTAATTTCAATGTAAGGTATACAAATTCTTTCACGCAAGCCAAATGCATTAGTTCATGCATACATCAAGTTTCCTAAATCATTTTTCAAAGTTATAAGTTTACTCCAAGTTTCAAAATGGAATTTAAACACATAACTAGGTCTATGAGTTTAAACAATGTGAAAACTTTGTGTGAATGGTCATTTGAATATTAGAGTTCATTATAAATGTTTTCGAAAAAGAAAAACTCGTTTTTCAAAGGTATTCAAAAAGAAAACTGCAAATTTGCATAAAAGCCCCTAAGACATTATGAAATTGTGAATTTCCGTTTTCGAGATTTGTAAAAATATCCGGACCACCCAAATAGGCTTAATGACTCATAATAAACATGTATAACATGTTATATAAGGGTTGGTTAGGTCCCGGACGAGTTTAAGGGTCGCTAACACAAAGGGATAAATTAATTATTTTGAGGTCCCTGCAGTTAGCACGCTAATTCCAGTATTAGCGCGCTAATAGCATTCTGCCAGCTATTTTTGACTTTTGGAAATCAAGCTTTAAATTTGAATTTTTGATTTCCTGGATTCCTAGAACGGCTATAAACGGTCATATTGGAATTCCTACCACTATAAAACCACCACAAACTTGGTTTTAAGATAAGAAAGAAGAAACACATTCAAAAATTCAAGATCTACAAAGAGAAGAAATTTGATTTTTGAGAAGGAGCAAAAGGAGATCTTTGAGGCTGATCTTTAGTTCTCAAATCCAGCACCTTTGAGGCTTTCAAAGGAATACAAGAGTCTCTGCAAAGCTGATCTCTTTTGTCATCCTCTTGGTTGTAAGAAAATCCTTGGTATTAAATCTTTCTTGTGCTTAATTTACATAGCTTTATGTAAAATCAGTTTGATGTGTGTTTGAACACTTTCTTCCTGGGTTTTTGCACTGAAATATACTTTATCAAACCCTAAGATTGATTTGAACAAAAGTGTTGCACTTAAACTTGATTCTTGTTAAACTTTTG
Source organism: Stephania yunnanensis (assembly GCA_039657365.1). NCBI lineage: Eukaryota > Viridiplantae > Streptophyta > Magnoliopsida > Ranunculales > Menispermaceae > Stephania > Stephania yunnanensis. The sequence continues at coordinate 41,768,212 of CM077586.1, read as the reverse complement.
TTCTTAGACTTGAAATCGGTTTTCTACAAATATAATAAGTTTTTGAAACGATTTCAGATTTGGAATTTGCAACAACATCAGTGACATATTTGCATATTCCATTTATACTCACACTTGCATGCATAAGAGTTGTTAGGCTCTAGGTGGCTTGCTAGTGTTTGAATTTGATACCACTTTTGTTGTAAAGTGTATATCTTTATTTTCCAAAGAAAATTATTGTATTTGAATGATTGTAAGACTTAGTGGAATCTAAGTCGAAAGGGAAAATCCTAGTTGAGGCTAGGTGGGAAAATCCTAGTTGCGGCTAGGTGGGAAAATCCTAGTTGCGGCTAGGTGGGAAAAATCCTAGTTGAGGCTAGGTGGGAAAAATCCTAGTTGAGGCGGGAAAATCCTAGTTGCGGCTAGGTGGGAAAATCCTAGTTGAGGCTAGGTGGGAAGTCCTAATTGTAATTAGGCATTCTAGGCTTGTATGCTTAGGTTGTAACACTTATTTGAAATATAAGTGGGGGTTAAAATCCTAACCGGGAGGTTAGGTAGTGGACGTAGATCGTTGGATCGAACCACTATAAATCGTGTGTCACTTTCTATCTCTTTCATTCCATTCACTTGCATAGCATATATATATATATATTCATTGATAGTGTACGCATTATAGTTGTAATTTGAGCATAAAGTTTTAAAAGGGCAATAACTACTCGGTAACCCAATTCACCCCCCCTCTTGGGTGACCTTCAATTGGTATCAGAGCGGGTTATTGCTCAAAGTATTACTAACGTATCTTTGAGTGTTCTTATTGTGCAAGGATGCAAACCTTAGATCCGGCTCGCTTTCGAGAAGGCAACTCTTCAGTTAGGCCTCCATATTTTGATGGAACTAACTATGCTCATTGGAAAGTGAGAATGAAGTTTTACATTAGAGCACAAAATAGATTCTTATGGGATGCAATTGAAAGTGGCTACACTCCACCGGATAAGTCCTTGAGAGAGTACACCACGAGAGGAGATAAAGCTTGAGCTTTCAAATGATCAAGCCATGAATCACTTATTTTGTGCACTTAGTGAAAATGAATTTAACCGAGTAAGTGCTTGTCAAACAGCTAAGGAAGTATGGGAGAAGCTTGAGGTACACTATGAAGGTACCATGCAAGTGAAGAAGACAAAGTTAAGAATTCTTGAGGAACATTATGAAACTTTCCAAGTTGGGTCTGACGAAGACATAGCCACCGCCATAACTAGATTCACAAAGCTATTGAACGAGATCAAGAATCTTGGAAAGAACTATGATCAAGAAACCTCAGTGTATAAATTCCTTAGAGGCTTGCCTAAGGAATGGGATGCCAAGAAATATGCTATCCAATCGGCACAAAATCTTGGAGACTACACATTTGATGCATTGTGTGGAGAGCTAACAGTTCATGAATTTGAACTTAAAGACCGAGCAAGATTGGAAGCATCAAGTGGAGGGACTAAGAGTTCAAGAAAAGAAATCGCATTGAAGGCAAACAGCTCCCCTAGTGAATCGGTAGAGATCATTGAAAATGAAAAATCATGTTATGACAATGATCTTGAGGAGGAAATAGCTATGATCTCAAGAAAGCTCAACATGGCCGTGTACAAACGAGACAAGTACAAGAAGAAGTTTCGAAGTAGAAGCAAGGAAGGAAAATCAAATGAAATAATATGCTTCGGTTGCGGCAAACCGGGACACGTCAAGACGGATTGCAAAACCAAGAAGGTGTTTGACAAAGGAAAGAAGAGTTTCAAAGCAACTTGGGATGACTCATCATCATCAAGTTCGGAATCCGAATCAGAAAATGAGAAGGCAATACTTTGTCTCATGGCACAAGGCGAGGTAAACTCTAACTTTTTTATTTATGATAATGTTGATGATTTGGATGATGTTCCAAATATTGATGAGCTTAGGAAAGAGTTGAAAAAGGAGGTCAAAAAGACCAAACAACTCAAAAAGAGCTTGACCATTGCAATTAGTGAATTAGAGTCACAAAATGAGACCATTGATGATCTCCAAAGTGACTTAAATGAAGTCATCAAGGAAAGAGATGCTTGGTCAAGGAAGTAGAGGACTTGACTAGCACGGTGCATAAGTTTACAAATGGTAAACAAATGTTTGACATGATGTTAGGAGCACAACGACGTGCACTTAACAAAAGAGGCATAGGTTACGGAGCAAACTTGTTAAGCTACAAGAAATTGCTAAATGATGATCGTAGATGCTCTAAATGTAACAAGACTCACATGGTCGGGAAATGTTTATTACAAAAGGCCAAAGTAGGTAAACTAGCATGGGTAGTTAAAAATGTTTACGACACTAACACTCTCGGACCCAAAGGTGTTTGGGTACCAAAATCCAGTGTGTTTCCCATAGTGTAGGATGCGAGGGAGAGCACCCCATGGTACTTGGATAGTGGGTGCTCAAGACACATGACCGAAGATGCACATCAAGTTATTGAACTAAAGCGGCATGATGATGAAAAAGTTACAGTTGGAGACAACAACAAAGGAAGAGTTATCGGTCTCGAAATCTGTTGGTAACAATTTACTTTCTATTTCTAACGTTTATCTTGTTGATGGTTTGAAACATAATTTGCTCGCAACTAGTCAATTGTGTGACAAAGGATTTCATGTTATGTTTGAATCATCAAAATGCATTGTTAGGAATGAGAAGCATGAAACTTTATTTATTGCATATAGAGATAAAAATATTTATGCCATTAACTTTGATGAGATGAATACGCAAAAAGCTTCATGTTTGAACGCACAAAGTGAATGTGATGCATGATTGTGGCACCATAGATTAGACACCATTCTCTGTGTGATCACATCCAAAAAGGGCAATGTTAAAACTCATCCATGTGCCCATATAGGATCAACTAGCCGATATACCCACTAAGCCTTTGCCTAGAAAACAAGTTTTTAAAATTCGGCGTGAGTTAGGCATGTCTCGAAAATTGGACCTTCTATATATGTTCTAGTTATTCCAAACCTTTTTATATGGTGTTAGTGAGGTGTCCATGAAGTTTGAGAAGAATCGGAGCTAAATTGCAAAAGTTCAAGATTTTGTGGCAAAAAAAATTCCAGAGAGGAATTAGCGCGCTAATAGTGAGAATTAGCGTGCTAACAGCCCTGTGACCGAAAAATTTCAGAGAGGAATTAGCGCGCTAACAAACCTTATTAGCGCGCTAATGTCGATCGGCCAGGGTTTTATAACCTAACTTTTGTTCAAAAACTTACCTCACACACACAAGTCTCTTTTCTCCTCTTCCAAATCCACTCTCCGTGTGTAATTTCCACCGTGATCTCCACTCTTCTAAGGTACAAATCTTCTCCATTCTTTGTTGATTCCTTCCATTTTCTTTTCAACATGTCAACTCGTCGCACCTCAAACCGCCCTTCTTCTCGATCGGGTGCACCAACCGCTCCCAATCCATCTCGACCTACCCAAGCCACGTCCTCATGGCGACGTGTGGTTCAATCTTCATCGTCTAGTGACGAATCCGAATCCACACACCCCGTCCCGATTCCGGCAAATGCCCCACGATGTGAGAGTCGTGCAAAAGCCGTCCATGAGTCCTCATCCGTACTAGAATTAGTGGCTCCACGGCTAACAGACGCCAAAATCATTCGACCCTCTGTTGTCGATGTCGCCTTCTTTGATAAGGCTCATCTCCCAATTCGGGAAATTCTTGATGCGGCGGGGTGGACTACTTTTTGTACATATAGGGCTAACTACAACCCTCCTCTAGTTAGAGTTTTCTATTCAAACCTTGAAACTTCAAATCAATTTATACTTCGTTCATCTGTTGGTAGCCGAGCCATCGAGATTACTCCTGAAATTCTCGCTCAACGGCTTCACCTTCCATTGCACCCTCCCTCGACCACGGTAGTGTGCAAATTTTTGAGTTGGCCTTTTGATCGCCTTGAAGTTCTTAACTCCTTCCTTAGGTCCAAAAAGACCTTAACTGTCTATCCGACCGGTATCACGGATACCGATTTTAAGCTAGTACCTCATCTTCTTCATAAGGTACTTCATAAAGTCGTTCTTCCACGAGGTGGTAGCAAGAACTATGTCACTCTTCTTGACATGTTCATTCTTGGGCATCTACTCCTTATGCTACCCCTCAGTCTGCCTCATATCATTATTGGCTATATGACTAGCACATGTAGCTCAGGTCGTCATCTTCCCTACGCTCATATTATCACATCCTACTTGGAGTCTGCCCAAGTAGATCTCGCGTTAGGCGGTCATCCTCTCAGTACATTTGATTCCATTGACATGGCCACGTTGAAAGCCATGAAATACCGATATATCCGTAATAGGCAGCAGTGGACTAGGGACGACGCTATTCCATTTACTCAGCATAACGGCGGCTACGAGTCTCCTCTCCCTACGGACTCTCCTGCGGCTCCTTTTGATGCGCCAGACTACTTGGAGTACAGCTACCAACTTGGCGATGATGACCAAGCTGATGAAGAGGGAACTGCCAGCCATGATGATCATGAAGGTGATAATGAAGGAGCTCAAGACTTTACATTCGGAGCAAGAAGACGATGAATCAAGACACGGCCTCGACTTTCCTTCTACATTCGGCGGCTTTTCGCCTCCACCGAATATGTCACCTTCATCGGCATATGTATCGGCACAGCCGGGATACCTGCATGCCTATATAACTCAATCCTTCAATGCTTTCGAGACGACTCTCCGGAATCAGAATGATCGGCTTCGTCGTATTGAGAGTCAACAGCTCCGAGCTCGGCCCGCGCGCGATGATCACGCTTCTAGTTCTGCCCATCCACCACCATCTTCTAGAAGGAACGTCTAGATACACCCTAGATGAGCATTAGGCTCCCACATGTTAGTCTTAGGTGTTTTGATTTTTCAACTCATGATAAGCCACACTTATGCTATCGCTACTTTTTGCTATTTATATCATGAACTTTTCTGCGTCTCTGAGTTTATTTTTATGGCTATTTTGTGCTTCACTATGTTTTATAGTCTATGCATGTGTATCGCTTCCGTATGTTGTTGATATGCATAAAGTGAGGGGGAGAGTTTATTTCTCTCGTATTGTTTAAATTGCGTCTATCTTTGCAGATACTTGACCCCGCTTTTTGATAATATCAAACGGGGGAGAAAAGGTTGAACTTGAAAGGGTGATATTGTGATATTTTCTAAAGGGTGATATGAAAGGGTGATATTTTCATTGGTATATATTGGTATCGGGTTAATAATTCTCATTTTTACTGGTATCAGGTTGATACGTTAATATTATAGATTTTTGTAACTGGTATCATGTTGATAATTTTAACCTGCATATATTGGTATACTTGAAAAAGTTGTTGGTTTTTTATATTGGTATATTTGAAACGGTTGTTGGTTTTGAACTTGCATATTTGAAACTAAATGTGGTTGAACTTGAAAAGGTTGATGTGTTTTGAACTTGAATATGTGATATACATTTAGATTATGTTTTACACCTTTAAAGTTCACATTGTTTGTTATCATCAAAAAGGGGGAGATTGTTGGACTAAGTGGTTAGTCACTCACACTCCGACCGGTATTTTGATGGAAACAAACAAGGTGAAAATGTACTAATAAACATCTAGTGTATTTCAGTTTGTGTTAAAGGATGCAAAACAACATATCAAAGGTACTCAAGAAATACAAGTTCAAGACTCGGCATTAATGAAGAAATGAAGATGAAAGTTCAAGCCGCAATTTGTAATTTCAATGTAAGGTATACAAATTCTTTCACGCAAGCCAAATGCATTAGTTCATGCATACATCAAGTTTCCTAAATCATTTTTCAAAGTTATAAGTTTACTCCAAGTTTCAAAATGGAGTTTAAACACATAACTAGGTCTATGAGTTTAAACAATGTGAAAACTTTGTGTGAATGGTCATTTGAATATTAGAGTTCATTATAAATGTTTTCGAAAAAGAAAAACTCGTTTTTCAAAGGTATTCAAAAAGAAAACTGCAAATTTGCATAAAAGACCCTAAGACATTATGAAATTGTGAATTTCCATTTTCGGGATTTGTAAAAATATCCGGACCACCCAAATAGGCTTAATGACTCATAATAAACATGTATAACATGTTATATAAGGGTTGGTTAGGTCCCGACGAGTTTAAGGGTCGCTAACACAAAGGGATAAATTAATTATTTTGAGGTCCCTGCAGGTTAGCACGCTAATTCCAGTATTAGCGCGCTAATAGCATTCTCACCCGACTATTTTTGACTTTTGGAAATCAAGCTTTAAATTTGAATTTTTGATTTCCTGGATTCCTAGAACGGCTATAAACGGTCATATTGGAATTCCTACCACTATAAAACCACCACAAACTTGGTTTTAAGATAAGAAAGAAGAAACACATTCAAAAATTCAAGATCTACAAAGAGAAGAAATTTGATTTTTGAGAAGGAGCAAAAGGAGATCTTTGAGGCTGATCTTTAGTTCTCAAATCCAAAGCACCTTTGAGGCTTTCAAAGGAATACAAGAGTCTCTGCAAAGCTGATCTCTTTTGTCATCCTCTTGGTTGTAAGAAAATCCTTGGTATTAAATCTTTCTTGTGCTTAATTTACATAGCTTTATGTAAAATCAGTTTGATGTGTGTTTGAACACTTTCTTCCTGGGTTTTTGCACTGAAATATACTTTATCAAACCCTAAGATTGATTTGAACAAAAGTGTTGCACTTAAACTTGATTCTTGTTAAACTTTTGTTCTTAGACTTGAAATCGGTTTTCTACAAATATAATAAGTTTTTGAAACGATTTCAGATTTGGAATTTGCAACAACATCAGTGACATATTTGCATATTCCATTTATACTCACACTTGCATGCATAAGAGTTGTTAGGCTCTAGGTGGCTTGCTAGTGTTTGAATTTGATACCACTTTTGTTGTAAAGTGTATATCTTTATTTTCCAAAGCAAAATTATTGTATTTGAATGATTGTAAGACTTAGTGGAATCTAAGTCGAAAGGGAAAATCCTAGTTGAGGCTAGGTGGGAAAATCCTAGTTGCGGCTAGGTGGGAAAATCCTAGTTGCGGCTAGGTGGGAAAAATCCTAGTTGAGGCTAGGTGGGAAAATCCTAGTTGCGGCTAGGTGGGAAAATCCTAGTTGAGGCTAGGTGGGAAGTCCTAATTGTAATTAGGCATTCTAGGCTTGTATGCTTAGGTTGTAACACTTATTTGAAATATAAGTGGGGGTTAAAATCCTAACCGGGGAGGTTAGGTAGTGGACGTAGATCGTTGGATCGAACCACTACAAATCGTGTGTCACTTTCTATCTCTTTCATTCCATTCACTTGCATAGCATATATATATATATTCATTGATAGTGTACGCATTATAGTTGTAATTTGAGCATAAAGTTTTAAAAGGGCAATAACTACTCGGTAACCCAATTCACCCCCCCTCTTGGGTGACCTTCATTGATTCGGTTTCTGCAACGACAAATGCAACTGGTAATATGTGTCCATTTCCATCAACAGAGATCGCAATCATTAGCTTCCCACTGTATTTTCCATATAGGAATGTCGCATCAATCTGAAGTAGAGGCCTGCAAAACTTGAAAACATTTATTGAAGCTTCAAACGCAAAAAACACACGACGAAATTGAGGAGATGCAGTTCTTATTTCATCAGCATGCCATTATCTATGTGACCACTCGATTCTTGTCCCTGGACTCTTACTCCTCACAGCCGCCAACCATCTAGGTAATTGAGCGTACGACTTATCCCAATCTCCAAAAGCCCATGCAATTGCTTTCTTTTTGGCATCCACATTCGTTTGTAGCTGACTTCGTGTTCGTATTTTTTCTTAATTAGTTCTAGTAATGCTTTGATCGTGATACCTTGATCGCTCTTGATGATGCTTTGGATCTCTCGCGCAATCATGTTGGCGTCAAGTTGTGCATGACCATGTTCTACGTCGGGATTAATACATGTGTGCGGTACGTCTAACTTTGTTATCTCCCATAATAGTGTTTTCTTTCGCAAACAAGCACGAAGACGCCACATACACCCGTGTTGTGCACTTCTGCAATTAATCGCCCACGTAGTTGTAGCCGATTCCATCACATGGAATTGACAATGTCTACTAACATGCCACAATTTAACGACATGTTGTAAGTCTTTTTTATTGTCAAAGTACATCCCTATCTCCAAATCGAAGTTACACATGTCCCCCCGAGTTTGCTTATGGGAATGTTGGGTCGCAGTTGAATTAGCCACCTCCCAATCGATTTCGTTATATCCCGATATTGGTTGGTGAACTTCATCATCACTAGCTTCCTCTAACAAAATCTCTTCATCGATAGCAAATTGCTCATCATCTTTGACATTCTCCGCACCTGGAGGTTCATATCTTGTATCATCCATGCAAACATTTACGTCATCCCAAACGACAGTTGCTTGCACTTCTTCGTTGATCTGTACGTCCTTATCAGTTTCATTATTGGCGTCGTGGTTATCTTCATCATCATTATAGGCATTACTATCTTCATGTAATTGAGTAACGAACCCCTCTTCAATGACGTCACCCTATGGGGATTGCATATGGAGCCTTTCCATCATTAAGGATGCTTCTTGCGTGCCGTCACGTTCAGCAAGAACATGCGAATGAATCGTACAATTTTGAACTGAGTCGACTGACTCAAATGTCAAATAGATATCAACCATTGCAGTTAAGGGTAAATTGGCCACCGTCTCCCACATCAAGTCAAAGTGTGTCGTATCATGCAACAACACATGAACGAAATAATGTGAGCCTCCAAGGAGGATTATCATGTGGCGATAAGTCATCTGAACTATAGTCTCCGTAGATGAGATAGTGAACGCGTTACACACGTCATCCATCATTTCACGACCACTCGACCCAAACTTAACCATCAACACTACTGATGGGGGTGAGCTGTACGCGATGCTATTTATCCCATTCACAATTTCACCGTACGCGTAGAATAGAAAAGGGATGTTTCTTTGTGACATGACCTACATAAGTTTGCGAAATTTGATGTAAAAATGTTACAGACAAATGCACAAATTTGTTAAGGGAAATATTTGACAATCATGTGGTGATAAAACGCAATCAAACTTTCTGATGTAGAAGATTGCAAAAATAGCGCAACTACAGAGCATACTCATTCTTTCGCACTTACATTTTCTGTGTAATAACGCTCGTACCTACTGAACCACTTCACATCGAGCTCGATTTTATTTAAAAAATTAAGTAAAGCATTTTCCGGTATAAGGGGAGGATATGCACACGAGGGGAACTTTCAGATGTAAAGGATCGTCTTAATGGCGCAACTACTGAGCCCACTCAATCCTCTCTGTTAGACAATCGTCTTAAAGTTATAAACACACTTTTCAATAAATAAACATATCAACCATTCTTCATAACCACAATACCTATGTCCCTATATATCATGCAAATCATAACCTAACCTAAATAAATAATTATGAAAATACTAAATTAGTGAACTTACTTTTTTCCTCCGCTTATCCTCTTCAACGTAATATTCCTGCAATAACATTGTATTTTCGTTAGCTTAGAACACAAAGAGTATAATAAATCAGCTTTAAGAAAACTAAACTAAGCAAATAAAATGAAACCTTTACCCAAATAATGAGTCATAACCTAACCTAACTCAACTAACAAACCTAACCTAAGTAACTATGCTAACCTAAAATTGCCATACAACAGAACAACAGAACTGAAGTAAACTAATCACATTTAACTAACCCAAATAATAAATGAAAACTAACCTCAAGTAACTTAACTAACTAAGTTAACCTAATCTAACATAAAATAACCAATAACCCGTAGCAACAGAACAAAGATGGTATATTTAGGATAAAGTTCGACTATATGTCCTCAATAATGTTTTGAAAACCTAGATATAAATTAAGACAGTTTTCTTTTTATCAATTACCCTTCTCAAAAGGCGCTATCAGCGCGCCCCTTACAAACCTGTCCACGTACCTCCATTAGACAGGGCCATAACTTATAGTGCCTTCTCCGAAAGCGCTATTGCTTTTGGAACTCCACGTGGACTGGGGAATCCCATGATGTCCACGTGGACACCAATAGCACCTTCTCCGAAGGCGCTATTGGTGCTTATAATCCACGTGGCCACGGGGAGAACCATTAGCGCCTTCTCAGAAGGCGCTATTACTTCTCCCCATGGCCACATCAACAATAACGCCTATTCATTAGGCGAGATTGCTTAGTGTGGGTAAAAAAAAAGTCACCCGTACTTACCTCTTTTAAAGTAAAAACTTTTGTACTTTGGTAAAAAATTCAAATATTTGCGTAACAAGAAAAAAAAATATTTGCACTTATTTTCATATTTTATTTCTATTATTATGAACGAACTTATGCAGGACCGGTCCTAGAAGCAAAATCATGATATCAAACCCCTTAATTATAAATACTAGTAAAGAAATATGTATTTTGCAAATGGCACAACCAAGGCAGCAGCTAAATAGATCTCATTTTTTCTAAACATATCCCATTTACTCACCATACCTCCAGTTTTTGAATTTTAATTGCTTAAACGTACCTCACTTTTTTTATATAAAAAAATCCTTAAATACCCTTGCTAAAATGTACCCCATTTTTTGCTAAATATACCTTATTATTCAAACATGTTCTTGTCTCTTCGGCTTGTGCATTTCGGCCATATAGGACCGAGACCTCTAAAGAGGTATCAGATGACTCCCACCGAGATCTCTTTAGAGGTTTCGGCGACTTCATCTAAATCCCACCGACCTTCGAATAGTCCTCGGTCTTGGTGGAAGACAACTAGGTCTCAGCTGAATCCCACCGAGATCTCTTTACAAGTCTCGGTGAGTGTTGACCGAGATATCTAAATAAGTCTCGGCCTTGTGTGTTCGCAACCCATGGGCGATAAGAAAGATTTTTTTTTCCCAAAACTCCTAAAAATACATGAAACAACCAAAACATTGTAGGGTTTTGCTCGGAATTGCTTAATATTCTCGATTCCATCAACATTTTTGTCTAAAATGCAAGATTGAAGCTTTACATCGAAGCCCTAAACCCAACACAACAATACCCAATTGACTCAAAAGGGAAAAAAACCCCAAGAAAGCCCCAAATCGACATAAAAGATATGAGTAATCATACTCACGACGTCGAATCATTGTGATTTTGCCCGGATTTATCGGATTAGGGTCGAAGGTGAATGTGATTTGAGAATGGGAGAGACAGTGGTGTGACTATGGTATGGATGGATGAGATGAGTGGGGTATTGGGAGAGCAAAAACCATTTTATACGGAGGGTAGTTGGGTCATTTCATTTTTTTTTTTTAAAAAAAAAATGGTTAGGTATGTTTACCAAAATCTGGGGTTCGTTTATTCGCTGCTTAAAACAAAGCTAATAGGTTGTTGGTGTGAGTGTAAAACACACGCATTACTTTAAATGTACTGAATACATCCAGGTTTTGAGTCTACCTGTGCGCATGGGGACACCATTATTGGGAGCTCCTTTCGAATGGGGCATGATTTGGGGTGAAACTGAATTAGTCAAACTCAGGGAAAGTACCAGATAACAGATGATGTTAACCAAGAAAGAAATGAAATAAAGCTAGTGATACTTCTAAATATTTTCAAGATAATATCTTCAATCCCTCTTGTTTTGAGAGTGGTAATGATCTTTTTGGTAGAGTCATTAGAGTTTTGTATGGTAGAACAACAAGTCTATATGTCAACCCATACGTCATTAGGCATTTAACAATCTTAATTACCTTAAACTCTTTAATTGAATTCATCTAAAACATCAAATATCTAAAATCCTTAAGATACATATTTATCCACAAGTTAAGCTCAAGATCTTAATCTCCTTGAGCAGATCAAATAAGAAATCACTAAATTAAGATTCTCCTATTTTATTAAGATTCTAGCAGAGTTTTCCCTATATTTAAGGCTGCCGAAAAATCAAACATTAATTAATACACAATAGTGAGAAAATGCTTAAAGGACTCACATCTCCATAATACCCATAACAATTCATATATCAAAAGTTAAAATTAAAAAGACACCCTAAAAGATTTATGCATCAGCTTCCAATCCAATTCTCAAAGGTTTAAAACCACAACTTAATTTTCAAGTCTCAAATACCATTTAAACCTCACAAACACCTTAAAACCGTTTCAAAATAAACCTTGATTCACAACTCAAATGTCTTACAACCTGACTCAATCTCATAAGCAGGAAAATACGATAATGATCAAATCATATACAAAGAAAAGAAAGAACGTAAAGAAATCACAAAAGTTTTCTAAGCGTGTTCCTTCTCTTACGTCTTTGCTATGTTCTTGAAATCATAAAAAACAACTCGAGGATGTGAGATAAATAAACTTATACACTGACCTCTACACTTGCAAATGTTAATCAAATACATGGAGACATGTAATTGCATTTCCAATTAAATCAACATACATACATAACATCAAATCGTCCATTTATGTTTAAAATTCACAAATAGACTTTGCAATCCAAAAGTGAACTTAAAACAATATTAGGAGTTCAAATGCATGGTCCCCAAAAATCGACATTACCCTCTTTAAAGTTTTACTCGCGCACGACTTGTTTCAACCATACAAGATAACTAGTCTCGACTAGCTTTACTCGAGCATCGCTTGTTTCAACCGTATATGATACCTCCCTGATACCGAGCATGGAAATTCTATCCATATGACATGAATGCATGACCAACAACAATGTGAAATGCTATACAAACAATAATACAAAAGCGGGTACAAAGATAAATCAATAAATAGTAAAGGTCACTGTAGGGTTTACTTACAACCAATCAACTTTATGCTAAATTCCTAAGGTCCTTGGAGCGTCACATCACCATGAGATTGGCTCCAATTATTTTCCTACACACCCAATTATCATAAGGGTTAGTGTCTAAGTGTAATCGAATCATAAAATTGTAACGACCCGAAAATTTATAATGCTAGTTAATTGCCTTGTAGGACTATGACCTGACGACCCCAGTCCCCATAAAATGAGCCCCACTTGGCACTAGGCCTACATGGACCATCGGTTAACCTTTGTTGAGTCAAAGCACTCCTAGTCAACCTCTTATTTCAAATTAATTTCCCTTAATGTCAATTTATAATAACAAAAACATTTAAAACAACTTAAGCAATATTGTTAATATATAAAATTAAAGTCGAGACAACTTGAATTTGGAAATCCTACAAACTGTGTGATCTCATGCATAAAACTGATGATAAAAATATAATACACATCTTATATATATATATATAACAAAATGATCAAAGAACCCATGAAGTAGGAGTGATATAGTTGGCTCTGAGGGTAGCTTAGAGGTAATCACCAAGTACATGCTTATTTCCCTTACTCCTTATGGGACCCCAATTGCCACCAACAACTATAGCATCTCCTATCCCGTTTAGGGCAATAATCGATATGAAACCCTAATTAAGCCCCGATACACCTGCAAAACTTGACTAGAGCCAGCAACATCTCTTTCAGTACTTGATAAACTCAACCTATATATCAATATCAAAATAAAATTCAAAGTAAATGCAATAAAAATTTATAACTTTTTCGATAATACATACGATATACGGAAATCCACCGTTTATTAAATCAAACCTCAATTATATAAAACCTCCTAATTCTGTTATATTACAAACATGTAACTCAAATAGTATATATAAAAAAAGAAGGTTCATTAAATCTTAGAGAAGACTATGAAAGTCCTCCGTCATCTTTTTACCCTTCAGTTAGGGCTGTGAACTTGAAATGTCAATTGGGGTGATCGTTCTAACATACTCAGTAATTGAAGCTCGTAAACATATCAATCATCAACTAATATCGATGAATCAATGAATAACAATATGAATTTAAACCATATATATTCAGGTGTAATAAATAAAAATAAAGGTGAATTGTAACTGTACCCATGACATGAATTTTGATTTTCCTTTTAGAGTTGTACTCTTACCTTACCTAAGAATATTGTCCACAAAATCCATATGTTGGCGAACTTGTGATTCCATTGGTGTGTTCAAGTGTAATGAAGTTACAAACTCTAACGGGACAGTAGCGATTAAGGTAAGTCGGGGCTACTAAGGATAAAGGGCGGAGTTCACTCCCGGCTACCATTTCGTTAACTCAATCCCAATTGGCCTTATCAAACCACTTTCAAGTATTTTCATATAAAACCCAGTTTAAATCTCGATAAATTTCCCCAATTCCTAGTCTATATAAGTATATTAAATGAACTCATTATACTAATTTACAAAGCATAATTGATAAGAATACGAGTCCCACTTACCTAGGTTGAGTTTCCCTAAGTTTGGTTCCGAGCTTTCATGCTCTCGGGGTACATGAACTTCTCTTGGTGTTCAAGAACCTAACAAAAACCATTTGATGTCAACCGTCATCTTATGCTAGTCCAATTATGACCCTATAACCTTGGTCCGAATCTCGGTTGAATTTGAAAACCAAAATCCAACTGTTCACAATTTTTTCCCAATTTTGGGCTTACGACGCCGTAGTGGCACCGTGGATTCCATGCCCACGGCATCACCAATGGTGCCAATTGTTGTAACCTCTATATGTGGTTGCAACCTTTCTCGGATGACTACGCCGCCTATCGGACTCTTTGGACACCTCAAATCACATCTAAATCACCTAAAGGAGTCCACAAATGGGTCTTACCACATTAATAACTCCTCTAACAACATCAAACACCACCAAATCTTATGATTTTATGTATGTTATCTCTATAACAAAAAACAACAACTTCAACAGCCACAACGACAATGCACAAATCACCACCTTTACCACCAACCAATGGTTCCAGTGAAACTCTTAACCTTCCCTAATCCTATGGCCATAACACTACGACACACATACACCCCCCACCAAACTTTGTACAAACGCCCATTACAGCCTTATTAAGGACAAAAAATGAAATGCCCATAACAGCCTCATGAAGGACAAAAAGTGAAAGATAGAGAGAGCTCACCAAGTTTCCTGACGAGGAATATGACCTCCAAACTCTTCGTGCAAGGCTATGATGGTGGTGATGAAGGTGTGGCGGTGTTGAAGTGAAGGTGTTGATGGTGAAGTAGTGGTCTCAATGAGAGTGTCAATAAGAGATGAAAATGAGATGATTTTCATCATCTCTTCCAACTTAACCATTAAGTTAAGTGAGGACACCACCTCCTTCTTCCACCTCATGCTTCACTTTCTTCCCTTGGATGAACATCTTGATCATCTCACACAAATCTCGAGGCAAAATTTAAAAGATCACACCTTAAAGTGACACAGAATGCTATCATAACACCAATCTTAACACATCACGTGACTCTAGGCTTTTCTAACGATTTCCTTTATTCATTTCATTTAACTTTTCTTTTTCAAACTATAGGTTATATTAATCCCTTTAATCCAATAAACCTATAAATTCTTTAAAACACATCACACAAACACCCAACATCACATAAACCCATCTATAAACTAATCGAGGTACGTCAGACTTAACCATGAGCCTAAGTTGGGTTGATTAGGATTCGGGTTAACACTTATCACTAACTTAAAGTAACGGGTCGTTACAACAATGGAGACAATTCCCATAAGTAAAGCTCGAAGAAATTCAACAATATTTTAGAATGATAAATGACAATAGTCTCTGAATCATGCAGATATTTAAAGGAAGCTGTAAATAAATGGAAAAGTGCATGATAAACATACTAATCAAGTAAAGTAGTGAGAATCAAGAGATAATGAAGCAAAAGATAAAGGAATAGGTAATCGGTCCAAACTGCGGGTCATTAGACCAAAAGACAGCTTGAAGTCGACACAACATGCATACAACCACTTCCAACTGACCCAACACAAAATTTTTAGGCACTACAGACTCATCGAGTCACTTTCAGTAGCCTTATTTATACTATCAACGTAAGCCACAATGACTCGATATGCCTGATTCCTTATAGAGTCCTACATGTGCGAGAGCTTTCCATTTATATTTTGACTCAAATTCATTTTAGTTATTTTAATTTTGAGGAAGATATTCTTATTAGTTGGGAAGGCTGTAACAACTGAAAATTTATAATCCTAATTAATTGCCTTATAAGACTTTGACTTGGTAGTCAGTCGTACATGGTGACTCGATTAGAACTCGTGTGTCGACATCGAGTAATGATTAAATTATTTTACTTATGTTTGATTTTATGCATGTAATATGTTTATCTAGATACGTGTGCACAACTATAGTCATTTCATTATCGAACTCATAGACGGGAGGGGCGACCTCAAGGTGTGCGCACATAGGTGTTTGGTAGGTCAATGTATCAGTGTACATTTAGGTAAATCTCACTTGGATTAAAGACTTTTCATGGCTCATGTAACTACCTATTACCTTAAGCAGGTGATTAACGATAAACGAATCTTATTAACCCGAGTTGAGTAGGTGATTTTATTGTGTTTGGTTGGTTTAATGATGAATTAAATATACTATAAGCTATTAATATAAGCCTATAGTTGAAAAATAAACAATTAATTAATAAATGATCGGTACACATAGTGTGAGATGGTTTTTTTAGGCGTTAAAATATATAGGTATATATATAATTGATATATAAATATATATAAATAAGCTTATAGTTTAAATCTAATTAATTTGGACTATGGATGTACCTCGAGATTTGTGCAAGTATGATATGGTCATGATCATTGTAAGAATAGTGATTGGTGTCACTTTAGGCTTTCCTTACTATATTAGTCTCAAGATCGTGAGATGTGTATCTTGAGGAATATATATATATATATATATATATATATAAAAGATCATCACAGATGAATTGAGTAAGTTGTGATTTGTTGTTTTAGTTTTAAGGTTGTAGGTGTTAATGTTTTAATTGAGATGATTGATGAGCTTCCACTGAAAACTGGTTAATTATGGTTGTTTGTGGTGTGTATGGGTGTAAGTCCTTGTTTGAGGCCCTCCCCGATGTCTCGGGAGGTTAGGAAATGAATTTAGAATTGAATAGAGTTGCTACCCCTGTTCCTTGTTCTAATTGCTCGATGGTGGAACATGCTCCCTTCATGAAGATTGATGAACCTAAAATATGGAGCGCGCTCCACCAAAGTAGGGAACGTGCCCTCACCTCAAAACATCAATAATGCTGAAATTCTCATGGGGATGTTTGAGGGTTTAGGGGTCCGAAACATTAGTATTGGATATATATATCAACGTCAAATGGTTTGTGATATGTTTTGGAACACCGGGAGACGTTTAATTACTTGATATCTAGGAAACCCAAAACGAAACTTAAGGAAATTCGAAAAAGGTAGGACTCAATTATGTTATCAATTGTGCTATGCAAAGTAGTATATTTAGTTCATGCATTTTCTGGACTAGGAAATGAGAGCACTATATCATTGATAAGCATACAACTTAAATCTCAATTCGGAAGTGAGTCGAAATGAGTTAACCGGATGTGAAGTGGCTAAGAGGTTGCTAAAGCTTAACTTTGCCATCCTACATTCTTTGTTCATGGCTTAATATCATCACTCATTATCTAGAAGAGTGTAGAAACTTAGCTAGCCCTAAATACACTGATGAAATCACAAATTGACCAATGTGTGGATCTTATTTATGGTATTATTGAACAACTGAGAGATGGATACTATAATTGAAATGATAAGTAATGTCATGAGTATAGTTATTGAACTGTTGATTTGCATATGTTATCTATTGTTATATCGTTATGATGCATTGAATAAATATTTATTGGAATCATATTGTTATTCATTATTTTTCGTTTATTAAATATGACTTTGATATATAATTGTGAGTCACTTACAGAGCATGTTGGAGTGCTCACCCCTTTAAATATTTTAGGTTTACAACCTAACACTTTAGAAAAAGGAAAAGAGAAGGCATAAAAGTCTTGTAGTCTTCTCTATGATGTAATAAAACTACTTTTGTATATATATATATATATATATTATTTAAATTACTAATTTGTAATATAAAATGGTTGGGAGGTTTTGCAATTAAGGTTTATTTTGATAATACTCGATTTTTCTATATCATTTTATTATAAAAAAGTTTTAATTTTTTGTTGCATTTACTTTGATTTTTATTTTTATTTCGATATCAATATACATGTTGAGTTTATCAAGTACTGAAGGAGAGCTACTGGCTCTAGTAAAGTCTGATATAGCTTGATATCAGAGCATGACTCTATATTTCGATATCAAAAGTTTAACATTATCGAAGCTTGATTAGGGTTTCAAGCTGAGTATTGCCCTAGTCGAGATTTGGGATGCTACAGCTTGGTATAAGAGCATGACTCTATATTTCTCCTTGATTTGAAATTAAGGAATAGTTCTGATATAGTTAGTATCAGAGGCTAAGTTTAAATGGTTTTCATACAATTTGGTACCAGAACCTAAGTTTAATAACTTCAAGAAAGATCTCGAGTTATGGAAGAACATAGGACACGATATATGATTTTTATCGTGGTTTTAAGGGAAATGAAAATGAAAACACCATTATACATTATTTGTTGCATTTATTGTTATATATTAAATATATATGATTTTCATGTCTTCTCTGAATGTTACCCTTATGGTTTTATCTATCATTTGATTTTTAGATACTATGGCTGATCAATGAGAAGGTGATATAACATATGGAATAGAATAGCAAATATAATAGAATAGCAAAAAAATAGAATAGCAAATGAAAGATTTGTTGGAATCTTAAGCAAAAATTATGGCTATGGAGATATAACATATGGGACCACTAACACAACAACTTGAGGCTCAGCCTGCATCTCGTATCGAGACAACACTTGCAATGACAGTGGATCCTGAGAAGGTAGCATTTCTCTGAACATCATGAGATTTA
Organism: Stephania yunnanensis; assembly: GCA_039657365.1. Taxonomy (NCBI): domain Eukaryota; kingdom Viridiplantae; phylum Streptophyta; class Magnoliopsida; order Ranunculales; family Menispermaceae; genus Stephania; species Stephania yunnanensis. The sequence goes on along the minus strand of CM077586.1, from coordinate 41,749,255 downwards.
ATGACACCATAGAGGACGATGTTGTAGAGGCTTAGATTGTTGAGATGGAGCAACATTTTGTTGCTATAAATTTTAAGGACTACTTAATGTCAAACTAGTCACATTTCTTTTGAATGAGTCAGCTCGTAAGTAGTGGGATTTTCTTGAGAGAGAAGGGAAGACAATCATTACTTAGCCACAGTTCAGGACCTTATTTTATAGGTAATATTTCCTAAAGTTAATCGGAATAGGAAGGAGGTTGAACTCATTCATTTAAAACATGGAGATATAACTATGAGAAAATATGAACATAGATGAATTGAATTTAGTGAGTTTGCTCCAAAGATGGATAAGTTAGAAGAGAACAAGATTTATATGTTTCTCGCTGGTTGAATTATGAGATACGAGTTATAGTTTAATCTCATCCTCATACAAGCTTTGCATTTATCTTTAAGAGTGTGATGGAGGTGGAAGCAGTTGTATTAGCTATACAACTAAGGGCAATATTAGTTCCACTACCAGTTCCCTATCATCTTGGTAGTTAGAGGGCTCGAGAATTAGTTCATATTCAATCGATTTACCCATCATTTTCTAAGAGGACCCGAGAGTTCTTTAGCTAAAAGGTTGGGAAGAAAGGTTTGAAAGCTAGTTCATATTCTTTTACAATACAAATTTAGTAAGTTCTTACTGGTACTACCTATATTAGTGTGCTAGTGCCTTCGATTTCATAACCTTTAGTGGTGAAACCACTTTTGCCACCACCACCTCTATCATAAAGTCGAGCCAGAGGCGAAGGTTAGGGTGGTCCAAGTCCTAGCAGTTCGGGGCAGATTCCTCAAGCCATTTGAGTGCCTCAAAGGCTCAATGTAATCTGTTATCAGTGTGGTCAGCCAGAGCACATACAGAGGAATTGTCACACATTTCCAACTTCTTCTTGGATAATGTCATGCAGAAAGATTATTAATCCCATGCGGTGGTAAAGGCTAATCTTGTGACTACTTAGAGGCCAGTGGAAGGTAAGTTTAATATATATGGTCAAGATTTGCATGTTTTAATTGGTGCTAGTTCTATAATTTCTTTTATTGTGGGTGCAATGGTATAAAAGTTGAAATTGAAACCTATTAGAGCCAATACATTATTGATTTTGAATACAACAGTATGAGTGAGAATGTTTATCGTAACCTGATATGTGAGCTACGTGTTGTTAAAATTGGGGAGAATAAACTCCCAATTGATATGAGGTTTATGGAGTTCCTGGAGTATGATGCAATGTGAGAAATGCACTGGTTAGAAACGTACCAAGCTAGTATATATTCCTTTCATAAATGGGTAATCTTATAGATTCCCAGACTTTCTAAAGTTATAGTTTATAAAGGCTATAATCTATCGTGACTTGCTACTCGCGAAAAATAGGCCACTCTCGAAATATAAATGTTATGATAGGGGTTGTCACTTTTGGTGAACCTAGTCAAGAACTTAAAATTATTGATATACGAGTGGTTTATGAATTTTTAAAATTTTTTCCATCTGACATGTCTGGACTTTTGCAACCACGTGCCATTAACTTTATCATTGATCTTGGCACCAAACTTATCTCTATTTATCCGTAGTATATGACACTAAAGGAATTGCACAAGTTGCAGATTCGACTTGAGGAGTTATTACTGAAAGGGTTTATCCATCCTATTATGTCATCGTTAGGAGCACCGATTTTTTTGTGAAAAAGAATAATGAAACCCTACGTATGAGCATTAATTACAAGCAACTTAATCGGGTAACTATCAGGAACAAATATCAATTACCCAGGATCGATGACTTATTTTATCAGTTGACAGGTGCTAGATATTTCGCGAAGATTGATTTGAGGTTTAGTTATCATTAGCTGAGGATCACGAATGAAAGGATATCTCAAAGAAAACTTTCAGTACACAATATGGACACTTCAGTTCACAATGATATCATTTGGGCTCACTAATGGTCCTATTATGTTCATGGTTTGATGCATATGGTATTCATACCCTATCCTAACCATCTCATCATCATGTTTATCGATGCTATTTTTTTTGGGGCATGTCCCTAGGTCAACCCATTAACTGTCTTTATGAATACTTTTAGTTAATAAAATAGAGGATTTCATTTGCTATTTATTATAATTAATTTGCATGTTTACATTATAATAAGATCCATGGGTATTTAAAGAAATATCCTAAATGTCCCTAGTCGATCCTTATACTGGGAACTATAATGAATTAAGACTAGTGTGAGTCTTGATTGATGATCATATGATGATTATACGTATAAGGATATGAATCAAGATCATGAGTACTTGTTAGGGAATAAAGTACTGGACCGACCCGCTATGAGAACATCACATGGATTAAGTCATAGTTGTTTCTCATGATAGGTATATTTTCCAGTCCTCTGACTTGAGATTACCAAAGACTTCAACATTAGGAACATAGGGATTTGACACAATCAAATGTTGTCTTTAACCAGACGATTATAAAGTTTGTGATTGGTTACAGTGTGAGCAATGTGATGAAGTTGTGTAATCGAGATAGAATTTGTCCCTCTCATATAAAGAGAGATATCTAGTGGATCCCTCGATGTGTTAAATTGTTAAAAGTCCTAGTCTAAGTGAATTGATATTGATCAATGTCACTTGGATGTTTTCAGTCTACCTAGAGATCGAGACTAGTACGATTGAACATGTTAGATGACAATTCCATGCCTTATATTTGATCAAAAGGATATCGTGTGACAAAAGGATGTTATATACACTATTGATTAGGTTGTATCGGCTTGATATTCGTACAACTTGGGTAGTCATAATGTCTTGCTAGAGGGTGCTTATGACTTGTATACCAAAATGTGTTTTGGTACACTACCAACGTTGTATGAGCCTATTGGGTCCCCCGCTAAGAATGGTTTTGCGAGATTTTAAGATGGTTCAGAAAAACAAATTTTATATAATAAGATTCATGATAGAAATGTCCTTGTGGTGTATTACACTTATACTTCTTTAAGTAGGGGTATATATGTAATTTACTTAACCGTCTTTATAAAAGGGTTACATAAATAGATGCTTTAAGTTAGAACACACGTATGAAAAGATTAAGGGCCGAAACTCTATTTTCATTTCAGAAACGAATTAGGGTTTTTCGGTACGCTCTGGATCATTTTGGAGAGACAAAAAAAAGGTTTAGTATTCTCTCGAAACTAGCACTTCGAATCTCGACCGCCGTTTGTGTGTGGACTGCTAGTAAAGGGCGTTTGTCATTGGCAGCGCCTTAGAGATCGATTAACCTTCAAAAAGGTATATTGCGACCAATGTATAATTAAGTTTTCATGGTTTAAACATTTTAATGGAATTGATTCGGATCTTGTTGGGGTTTTTGTCAAAATTGTTTTGTAATTTTCCCTGCGTATGAACCCCAAAGACCAAAATTTTGATTTATTTGAAGACTTGGGAAGAACATTCCCACCACCTTAGAGTTATATTGCAAACTATGAAGGATTATTGGTTGTGTGCCAAGTTCAATATGTGCAAGTTATGGGCTTCAGAGGTCGAATTTCTTAGACTTGCGGTTAATGCATAGCCATATCAGTTGATTCAGTGAAGGTTGAGGCAATCAAAGATTACTCCTACCACAATACTAGATGTACTATAATGACCCACTTGACAAATGGACCGCCATAGGGGGATGATGTGGGCCTACAACCTGACCTACCAGTGGCACCATGTGTCCATATCCAACTCATCCACCTTTTAATCACGAGGTTAGTGGGAAATCTAACATCCTTCTTGGTCATCCTCATTACTTGCTAAATTTGGCAAATATTCATGACGATTGTCTCTCGGTGCATTGACAATACATATCTGAGATGCCTCTCGTGCTTCACACGAGTCTTACTATAAATTAGGATATCGTTAATAAAAACAATGACGTATCGACCAAGGTATGGCCTCAACACCCTATGCATCAAATCCATGACGATTGTCGATGCATTTATTAGTCCAAATGGCATGATCGTGAACTTGAACAATCCATAATGTGTACTAAATGCGGTCTTCTCACATATTCTTCTCGAATCCTCAACTGATGGTATCCTCATCGTAAATCGATCTTCAAGAAGAACTTGGCCCCAGCCAATTGATCGAATATGTCACCGATTCTCAGAAATGGGTAACGATTCTGAATCGTCACCTGATTCAGCTTCTGGTAGTCCATACACATACACATCGAGCCATCCTTCTTCTTCACAAATAGAACTGGAGCTCCCCAAGGCGACATGCTAGGGTAATGAAACCCTTCTGCAGTAAGTCCTCTAACTGGGTCCTCAACTCCTTGTGCTCCGATGTATGTAGTTTTCTTGGGTTGGCAAGTTATTACAAACGATTTGCTGAGGATTTCTACTGTGTGGCTCTGCCACTTACCCGACTAACACAGGAAGTTGTTGACTTTAATTAGTTAGAAGAGTGTAAGAGTTCCTTCAAGGAATGAAAACATAGTTTGACTATAATGGTTGTTCTTACATTACCTAAATCGGGGAAATAGTTGGTCATTTATACTGATGCTTCTTATTCAAGGTATGGCTTTGTTATGGCCCCATCCACAACAAACTAGGGCCTCATCCAGCCCCTAGATCTACGTGGAAACCTAGGTCAACCATCGTAAGGTCAATGAAAGCTTAGACAACCTCCATTTACATTATTATTATTAATTTAGTATTTTAAGGTTGAGTTATTATGTTTTGCAAGTTCTAAACTATTAAGCAGCGAAATAATCTAACAATTTAAATAACTCACAAGATATTAAGTCGGGACAACTTATGATGTGGAGACCCAGTAAATATGATCTCATGTATATAGGATGACAAAAAACGAAATATACATATATCTAAGTGCACTCAACCCATTAACTAGTTTACTAAACATATATAATTTAAATACAAGAAAATGACCTATGCATAGAAAAAGTTGGAGCTGACTCTGAGGGAAGTGTAGAGGAAGTCACTAATTACTGGCTCTATACCCTTACTACTAGAGGGACCATCAATTGTCACCAAAATAGAGATAGTTCTAGTGAGTACATCTAGAGGAGTCTCTACATAAATTCTAGAGTTCAAATAAATGGTTAGCCTATATATCATGTAGGTAATGAAAAGTGAAGAATTAGAAAGCATATGATAAATAAGCTAATAAGAAGATCAAAGAGAATTGACCGAGAATATGACACGGATATGGATATCCAAGTGGTCTAAGTCCATCAAGTTGCAACATAAAGTTACAACATGACTTTCAAGGCAGGCTGTAGACTCAACTAATTCACTAAAGTTTATATCGACTTTATCAACCGTAGTGGAGACTCAGTCACCTCTACCGACTAGATCATAAACTGCGAACTTAGCATAATCTGTAATTTGTGTAGTCACGGTGGTACATATAATCACACGGCAAGTGTACCGGACCCGAGACTACCATTCGACCACTTACGGTCTGATCCGCTCTATACGTGAGCCCATTACAAATATAATTAATATAAAACCACACAAGTTATCATAAATAATAAATTAAGTTTAGACTCGCAAACAATGCATGCATTTCAAAAAGTAACTTACAAAAGATTAACAATGAATCACATAAATAAGTCATAGATAATGAATTCATAAGGAAAATAGATCATCAAGATATTGAATGGGAATTACAAAGAGAGCATCAACATCATCGATAACATGATAGAAAGTTCACATAAAACCAATTACTAAGTATGATAACCAAACAATTGAAGAAAATTAGTATTGAGGCCCTCTACTGGTTTGGTTACTTAACTAACACACAAATCCACACAATCGCAGCTTCCGCACTCCTCAAATGGCGCATTTGACACCCGACACTAGTCTCCTACATTCCTAGTGTCAATTTAAGTTGAATTAGATGGACTTTAGTCTATGATTAAGGTTTAAGACCGATTGAAATCAAAACAACCTAAAACACATACAAAAAACCATTATATGAAAAAGCCCTTTTTTTCCCGACCATTTTTGTAAAATAAGAGGGCTATATTTTAAAAACTAATGGTTTGAGGTTGTTCCTCTCTCATAGCTTTCTAACATTACGCAGAACGTTAAAAACAGAGTTAAAATTAGTAAGATATGACTATTGTACTAAAATTAATCAAATTATCTCACCTACAGTAGCATTTACATATTAATCGGCTTTATTAGTGCACTAATGCAATTGATAGCTGCATTTTTGCAGGTCGGGGTTTAGGGTTTTTGACCTTAAATGTCACTTAGGTCATCCCTATTATCCAAAACTCCCACAATAGGGAACAAACACCTCAAAAACATTAGAGAGCATACATTGTAATAATAATATACATCATACATATATATTAAACATGTATTGAACTAAAAAATTTGTGTTTTCATCAAGAACACTTTGAAATTGTAAATTGGTCATAACCTTGTGAAAATTAATTAATCTAAATTTCGAGATTCTTTATAGTAGTTTAAGTGATTTTTCACAAGGATCCCAAATATGAAATTAGATTTTAAAAGCAAACTCATTTTCAAATCGAAATTTGGCAATAATCAGAATCATTATGAATCCCCATTTTGCTCAAAAACCTCAAGACTTTAAAATAAAGTTTGGGGACCCAATTTGATGATCCATCTTGGTCCTAGATAGTATAAAACAACTTAAATCTCAATTTTATGTCAAAGCTCCATGATTAGAGAACTTAATTTCACTCAAATTGAAATCAAATGATATATAAGAACTCACATAGAGTTCTTGATTAATTTTTAGACTTAGTATTTCTCCTACGTGATGAAATTGGCTTCAAATGCTCCAACTTTTACAAATTTCCAACACGCTCAACCTTTAATTTATGTCTCTATAATGGTGTATGTTTATGAAAATGACTAAGGGTTGGTATTTATACCACTCTTCCTATTCAAATTATAGCCACAAATCTTGTTTCATTATGTCCCTCTAGAGATGCATCAAAGGCCCTTGTTTACCCCATAATTTTCTACTAACTCTCTTTAATGACTAACAAAATAAAATTGACCTCCTATGATCTAGTGGTATGTGGATCTCTCTAGTGGTATGCAGATCTTGAAGCAAGATCTATGGTTCTTATTTTATTCATTTTGAACTTAGGCTTATTTGATTAGGTTTACTTAAATAAATCAATTGCCTAAGTAGATTGAGTAACCTAAGTACAAATATTTTTAATATATTTAAAACATAATTAGGTACTTGCCACATTATTTACTACCCATGTCTCATATCTGCACATATCTCGAGGCGTGACTCCATTCACACTAATGACTATAAGTTATAAAATTGCACATGAGTATCTATATAGGTAATACACATCATCTTCAACAAATAAAATAATATATGGCCATTACAAACTTCCTAACTAATAAGATTTTCATCCTCGAAATCAGATTCTAACTCGGGCGAAGTTTTACCAGAATTACATAACATAGAAGTACTAGTTAACCGATCCTTCCACTTTTTCACACGTAGACTCGCCCAAACTTGACTAGGTAGACTTGAACGCTCTAAATTGTGGGCTCACAGTCAATCAAACAGTTTAGGGTCATTACTTTAATCTTAAACTCTTATAGAGTTGCTCGGTCAATACTCAACTTACACAGAGTCACTACGCATACAACTCCATATCTATTTCAAAATGGACGTACATAAAGTTAATGCATACAGTTCGATACCTTTCTTCGAACTTCAAAGTTTGGACTCACACAAAGTCAATGTACACAGATTAATTAATCCATTTCAAATGATGGACTCATATAGAGTCAATGCACATAGTTTAGTTTTCTCACTTTGAAGAATGGACTCACATAGAGTCATTAGAACAACTCAATATCTTGACTTTAAAGGAGGTACTCTATTAAAGTCATTACACACACTCTTTATCTCAACTTTGAAGGAGGAACTCACACAAAGTCATCGCACACAACTCAATATATTAACTTCAAATGAGGGACTCATACAGAGTCATCGCATACAACTCGTTATCTCAACTTTGAATGAGGGAGTTATGAAGAATTTTTGCACACAACTCGATTCCCTCAACCTCGAAGGTTGGGCTTACATAGTCATTCTAAACAATTCCAGTTGTATTCAAGTTATAGATATACACACACAGTCATATAACTATTTTTTATGCCATTTAGATTAATGGACTCACATATGGTCACCTCATATAGATCTATACTATGGACCCACCATCTACACTCATGCCATAACACATAAATAAATTGTACCCATAGTAGGGTCTCAAGTCAGCTTTTTATCCGGATCTGCAACAACGTGGGCTCTTTCTTTTTTTTTTCTTTCTCTTTTTTATGCGCGACCGAGTATTACATATTGCATGCTTACCAAGTGCGAATAATAATTTGCAATATGTCCTGGTTGTCTGCAATGATAGCATATATTTCTTCCCCAACGATCCACTGCCTCTGCTCTGGGTACTCAATGGTTGCTGCTGCATTAGTTGTACTCCCTGAGGTGATCGACTAATAAAACTAGATGCTGGAGGATGCGGGAATGCCACTTTAGGTAATGATTGTCTTGGTGGTGCAACCATATCTACATCATCAACCTCATCTTAATTATAGTTGCTTTTCCTTTTTTCGTTCTATCTTGATCTCACCTCTGGCTGTGGCTCGGTCAGCGGTACACTATCCTGGATGGGATGCATAGTAAGGTAAGTCTCCCAGCTAGTTTTTGCTCATATGCATTCCGAAGTGTCTCCGACTCTATAGTGACTACCACACCTCCAATCTCTCGATGCAAACCCTCCATGAAGTAATGTGCCTGGTCTCTATCGGTGTTTGATATACTACCAACATACTGTAATAGTTGTGGATATCGACCCATATACTGCATCACGGTCTCCCCTAGATGCTTTGTTTGAGACTAGAACTCAACCCTATTTTATCTCATGATTGAACGTGGGAAGTAGTTCAAGTTAAACCGTCTCTTTAACTCTTCCCAATCTTTAGGCCCTCATCTAGTCATAACCATATTACGCCACTAGTCATCCATCTCTCCAAACAACTACTCAAATGATATGGTCACTCTCATATGCTCTATAGTTACAAGAATACTATGGATATTCTCATAGCTCTTCAAGAACTTCTTAGTAGCCTCGAGACTCATGCCACCATATTACTCCGCTGGCCTTGTCTCAATAACTTACAAGACTATATACCCTTAACTTTTGCTTTAGTGTAACGGGCCAATATTTATTGACGATGTTATTTAGGTTATTTTCAGACTCAGATGGCAGCTCGAGTCCATATAGACAGTCGAATAGGCTTGAACACACTTAACTAGGCATAAATCGTTATTTGTGTTTGTTGGTTGCATAATTGTGTTGTTAATTATTATTTATTTCATAACTCATTATATGTGTGTATTTATAATGTCGTACCATGTGAAATTGTGCGATGGTTAAACACCTTGTAAAACATGCTAACGCGAGTGTCAGATAGGCGTCATATGGGTACAATAATTTTATAATACTAACTTGAATAAAATGACTAAGAATCAAGGTGAATATGACATAAAATGGAGAATCAAACTTTAGGCTAATTCAAGATAATTAGGTACATCAAGGATTGACATGCCTCGAGATGAGTGTCGAGATGCGGGGCATCGAGTGCTAGGTAGTCATGGGGTTAGTGCAATCATAAATATGTGAAGTATGTGACTAAACAAACTAACCATATGTAATTATGTGCCTAGGTGAAGTAATTTGATTTAAGATAAAATAAAGTCCTATAGTTAGACATGAATTAATTGAACCTTTGATCAACCTAGTGATGATCCTAGAATACATATAACAAGGCAAGATGAGTGGCTTTCATATGGTACAAATGGTTTCATTTTGGGACAAGTGGAATTGAGAGAGGACACATGTCCTAGTAATTAACTAATAGTAAATCAAAGATTTGGCTAATTAATCCAAATATTAATATAAGTATATGAGGCCTATACTTAGTAGAGGAGCTAAAAATATACATTTAAGCTGAAAAATCAAAGATTGAGGAGGGTCTAGGCAGAAAACTCAGGGAGATCAAGGAGAGATGGAGCTTAAATCAAAGTGGCATCAACCTTAGGTACAAATCTTTCTATTTCAAGTTTGGATTTAGTTTTGTCTTTTGGTCATTTTTAGAGGGTAGATATTTGAGTCTTTGAAATTGGTTTCCTCATTTCAAGCTGCTAATCCAGGTATTATGAAGTTTTTAATTTGGTTTTGAAATAAAAAAATATGAATTTTTTACATTATAAGACCAAAATTAGCATTTTTGCATATTGTATTATAAACCATCCAATGTAATTTGGTTATAAGTTCCTCATTTTAAATTGAAATGGACCCAGTCTGGTGGTTTTTGAAAGCTAACTCAAAGTGGAACAACTTTGTCCTTCTGAAAATTTTGTAATTTGAATGTTTTCATGTCCAAAAGTGTTATTCAAATAGGTGATTAAATGCATTATGAGATTTTTGAAACTAAAATTTTAAAAGCCATAACTCCCTAAGTATTTATCCAAATGAGCTGATATTTAAGTATGTTATTATTGGGTATGTTAACTACCATGTGACTAAAAATCATGATTTTTAAATCTATAAATTAAGAGAAACAAATTTTCTTAGTCTATCGATAGAATTGGGTTTCATTTTGTGTTATTTTTTGTAGAATTGCGATATCTCTCTCATTTTAAATCAAAATTTCGCAAACCAAACCTTATCGAAAGCTAAGATAGAGACTAAAACTTTGTACAGTGGAAGTTTTATGAGATTTGGACAATTTCATGTCTAAAAATGCGATGCAGTATAAGACCAAAATTGAGACTATATTTAGTCTTTAGGGGTTGGTTTGAAAGATCAATTTAAAACCTATTCAACCAATAAGAATATATGATAAATACACTTAATTGAATTTAGAGGACTAAGAGAACGTAGCTCGGGTACCGAGAGAGCTAGGTGGGGTCGATTCGGGAATCGGGAAGTCATAGCGCGTGTGTGAGGTTTGTAAAACCCAATGGAACGTCACTTTGAGTATTTATCTAACTTCATTGTTGTTTTACTTTATCCAGTTCAATATATTCATTTTCATTTCTTATTCACTTCAATGATCTATGTTTGTATTGTTATTTTAAATGGAAGGTCGAGTTTACTCCTTCTGGGTATTCCATTGTGTGTCTATGGCACGTTAGACCATAACATATGTATTACGATTCCTTGGTGAATGAAGAACCAAGCTACTTTTTAAGTACATGTGTCAATGCATCGTGGGTTTACGCATACCATCGAGAGAACCAGGTGATGGGATACTTGGGTATGCCCATTAGTGGGATCCTAGGGAGAGAATCCGAAGTATGGTCTAGTCTAACCAGGACGGGCACACACATTTGCGCTTTATTGTTATTTAAGCATGCGATGATCCATTTACGTTTTCTTGTTTACATTTTGCATGTTTATTTAATAGTATTTATTATATTTCCTTTACTTTATCATATGAATGTTCAGTGAATTTCCTTGGGATTTTACTCACTGGACTCGTCATTTGTTTTGTTGTGATAGCTGAGTGTAGATCATTGTATGAATAAGTGTAAAGAGATTTTTGGCAACTATCTCTAAGCTCGCCAACTATTTGGCATACTACTCGTAGGTGTTTGTATTTACATACTTTGTTATATATTTTTGGTTTATGAGAGACTTATGAAACATATGTACATGTATATATTTACTTTTGTCGCTTTATATACACGTGTACTCTATTCCAAGTTTTCCATATAGGATCGATGCTTTATATAACTTGAAAGTTATTAAAAAATATGGTTATGCTATAATAAAACTTCCGCTGTAAATTACTGATTATTAACTTGCAACTCTGCAAATGACAAATGAAAGGCTAACTAAATAATGGTAAATAATTGATATAATCAACTGATTAATGAGTTAGCATGACTATCAAGGAACGTTGATGTGGCAATGATGTCGGGAGGGCTGCGGGACCTGCATATGAGCCGACCTGATAGCTTTGGGGAGTGCGGCTGCCACACTAGTGCTCATTTCTATGGGTGTAGGTGGCACTGTCACTGCTTGTAGAGGTACTATCGATGTAGTTATAGGCACTGTCAGTTTAGTGGAAACCATGGGAGTGGCATGTATTGTAGGCACACTCGCTTCTTAAGTAGTGAACACACAAAAGGATGGTGATAGTGAGGGAGTCACCTGTTCTCTCAATATCGTAATAATCTCCTTAAGTTGTCATCCATGTGCTGCGACCAACTGGGACATGCCATCGAAACTCTCAACATCTCCATTACTGCTACCAACATTAGGTTGACCGCCCATCGCGATCTACAATGAAAGCTAGTCTTGATCAACGTTATAAGTATCGATATATGATATTGTACACACGAGAAATTAGAACTTATATTTCAAAATTTTCTTTCCCCAACTCATCTCACTTACCAAATAAAACTCTACCTCAGGATCACGGGGTTTCCACACTAAGTCTTATTCATGTCATAACTTTAATGTTGTTTTCATACTTTAGTTAATCATAAGTTTATTAAGAGTTAAGGAGAAAACCTAGGTGCTCTAATACATTTTTAACGACCCCAACCACCACGAAGCTGGGCCCTGCCTAGCCTAAACCTACTTGGACCCCTAAGTCAACCATCGCAAGGTCAGCTCAAGCCTAGTCAAACTCCATTTCCATTATTATTATTAATTTAATATTTTTAAAGTTGACTTTTTATGTTTTGCGATTTTTAAATTATTAAGTAGGGAAATAAACTAACAATTTCAATAACACACTAGATATCAAATCAAGATAACATATGGTGTGGAAACCCAGTAAATACGATATCATGTATATATAATGACAGTAACTAGCTGGCACATCATTAACTAAGAGAGCTAGTTCCAGAGCAACTAATATGTTCTTCTATGCGCCAGATTCAGGCTAAACCAGAGATGATTCAACAGGGGATTGTTTATTAGAAAACATATTAGGATTGTGTAGCGCGTTAGAGGTTAACAACTAGTGTGGATCATCTTGATTGGTCAGTTTCTAGTGATGGCGCATTACGGTTCAGGGATAGATTATGGATTTCAGCTTAGGATCAGTTGAGGCAGGAGTTGCTACGGGAATCTCATAGATCTCTTTACTCCATTCATCTAGGTAACACTAAGATGTGTCACGATATGAGGCACATTTATTGGTAGCTTAGGATGAAGACTCGTATTGCTAAGTTCATAAAGAGATGTAAGATATATTTGCAAGTTAAAGTTGAACATAGAAAACCTAGAGGGTTATTGCATTCACTGTCGATTCCTGAGTGGAAATGAGAACATATATCGATGGATTGCAAAACAAGTAAGTCAAGTTTAAAAATACGATATCTATTAAATAGCTATATTCTTTTTACATGTTCTTCTCCTTCTCAAGGCATCAACAACCACATTTGCCTTACTTGGGTAATACTCCAAAGTGGAATCATAATCATTGAGAAACGCAGGCCATCTAGGCTGCCTTATATTCAATTTACACTAAGTAAACAAGTATTTCAAACTCTTATGATATGAAAATAATGTAAATTTCTCAGCGATAAAAGTAGTGCCTCTAAATCATTAGGGCAAACACAAATGCAACTAGCTCAAGATCATGAACTGGACAAGTTCTTTCATGAATCTTGAAATGCATTGAAGCATAAGTTACAACCCTTCCTTCCAACATCAGGACACAACCCAAGCTTGAATGAGAAACAATAGCATAAATCACTAACTCTTTCCTCGATTTAAGTAATGTAAGAACATGCATCGTAGTCAAACTACTCTTCAAATCTTTGAAGGTAGCCTTGCATTCATTAGACCAAACTAAGTCAACATCTTTCTATGTTAGTCGAGTCATTAGCAAAGCAATACGAGAGAAAGCATCAACAAATAGTCTTTAATAACCTATTAAACATAAAAAAACTTCGAACCTCTAACATTGTGGTAGGAGTAGGATAATCCTGGATTGCTTGAACCTTCACTAGGTCAACAAATATAGTCTTAGTATTAACCACATGTCCAAGAAATTTGACCTCTAAAGAGTAGAACTAGCACTTAGTAAACTTAGCATACATCCAATTATCCTTTAGAGTCTGCAATATAACTCTAAGTAGTGCAAATGCTCTTATTGAGTCTTCGAATAGTTCAAAATATCATCGATAAACATGATAATGAACTGGTCAAGGTAAGGTTTAAACACTCTGTGCATCAAGTCCATGAACATAACAAGAGCATTACTCGAGCCCAAACGAAATCACTACGAACTCATAGTTCCCATACTAAGTTTTAAAAGCTGTCTTTGAGATATCCTTATCCTTGATCATCAATTGATGATACCCAAACCTAAAATCAACCTTAGAGAAATACCTGACACCCTTCAATTGACCAAACAAGTCATCAATCCTAGGCAATAGGTATTTTTCCTAATAGTCACATGAATAAGATGTTTATAATCAATGCACATACGTAGGATTCCATCCTTTTTCTTTATGAAAAAATTGCTACTTCCCATGGTGAAATATTAGGATGGATTAATTCTTTCTGTAATAACTCATCAAGATGATTCTACAACTTTATTAATTCCTTCGGTGCCATATGGTGCGAGGAATAGATATAGGTTTGGTAATAGGAATAAGATCAATAATGAAGTCAATGAAACGAGGTGGTGGAAGCCTAGACAAGTCAGATGGAAAAACTTTTAGGAATTCATAAAGGTTATGGATATGAATGATTATCATCTTATAATTTCAGAAAGGTTATGGATCTGAAAGATTATCATCTTATGAAAATAATCAATATTGCATGGTATGTTAATGACCAATCATCCTTAGTAGTGCATCATATTTCAGGAACTCCATTATCCTCAGATCAATTAGTTCATTTTCCCCAATTTTGACTATACATGTAGTATCTCCTATCCTGATTAAGAGAATGCATGGCTTGAAACCCTAATTAAGCCTTAGTACACAAGTCATACTCAATTAGAGTAACAACACAACCGTCCTTTATACCTAATAATCATAATATAATATATCATGTATTGAATAAATAATTGAAAATTCAACGGAATTAAATTTTTTTTCGATAATATAAATGATATACTAAATTATACTAATCAAAATCAAAAATCGGTATCATTTTTATTCGTAAATTCATATCCCAACCCTGTTTATTACAAAATAGCAATTCAATACAATATATAAAACAATGGAGAAATCAATTCACCATAGAGAAGATTATAAACTCTTAATTTTCTCCATTCCTAAGTCGAAACACACGATGACATTCCTAAAATATTAATTGGGATGAGCACTCCAACTTGCTTAGTAAGTGACTTACAATTACAATATTAAGAGTCTATCTTATAATTAAAGAATATGAATAACAATATGAATCCAATAATATCTATTAGGGCGTGATAAATAATATAAACAATATATAAAATATGCAAAGCCATAGCTCATAGCCCCTGCACAAGTGACTTTAATTACATTTCAATATATAAGAGTCTTCTCTCAGTTGTCCAAGAATACCACTACTGAAATCCATACACGGTCGAATGTGTGATTTCATTAGTGTATTTAAGAATAACTGAGTCTCAACACTCTTAAGATAATGAGTAGTATATATATTGGTTGATGGCCTTATGAGGAGATAGGGAAGGCATGTGGCATAGCTACGTCACAGGAAGAGGTTCCATTCTTAGTCACCTGTCGCGTCGACCCATACCCGGAGACATAAGTTTACTCATTTCTCATTAGGGTGTTATGCTTGACACTATTCAATGCTCCCATTCCCACTCTATAACTACATGAACTAGATATACTACGATATATAACACAAATGATAAATGTAATTGAGTCTCACTTACATGTATTGAGTTATTTTTTCTAATTTTTTACCGATTTACACGACTCCCAAGATCTATAAAACTTCCTCTATCGACCAAGAACCTAAAATTGATTGATCATCATCCATTCAGGTTCAATACTTACTAATTAGAACCCCTAAACTAGTCATAATCAAATTCAAAATCATTTTGTCAATTTTAGGTCAATATGACCATTTCGTGCTTTACGAGGTAAAAACCATGTATAAGTTTGCACAAATTTTAAATTATTCATTTTTCATAGAAATTCACCACTTTTTATTTATTTTATCAAATTATTATTTTTCAAAATTTTGTGAATTTTTTTTTGGATTTTTTCTTCATTTTTTAGTCTTTTCCCTATTTTTTTTTTTAAAATTAGGTGCTTTGATCTTGAACTAGTCCCGGTTTAGTCCGGTTCGGGTCAAAACCCTTTTTTTCCACTAGGAGCCCCTGTTTCATTGTGAATCAAAATTGATTCCATTTTTTTTATTGAACTAGGGTTGCAAGGGAAGACAACCTCCTATGTCGTCTTCTTACTTGGAAGAACTGCTCATGCGGTTCGTCCGAACTCCCAACAACAACAACAACAAAGCCAATGCCAACAACAATTACAAAAAGAACTACAACACACAACAAAAATGAATATAACAACACAACCTCACCTCTATCAATCCATCGTTGACCTCTATCCCTTTGTTTCTCTCGGTTTCCTTTCTTTTCATTTATATTTTGATTTTCCTTGAGATACATGTTATGTATGTCGAGGTCGATCTTGTAGCTATTAACCAAATCGAAAACCCCATCACATTCTGACCGACTGATGCAAATCATTATATTGATCTCCTCAAGATACATATTGTGTATCTTGAGATAAATCATGTGGTTTTAATAACGAACCATTTAACCCCATCCATGCACCACTTGATTGTCATGGAGATGGGATGGCATGCATCTCGAAATGTGGGAAAAATTTTCAACTCCAACATACAAACAATTCACTTCCTCGACTCTCACGCTACGCATATCTCAAGGCGAATCTATTCTTTAACATTTAATTTGATATAAACTTTAGGATTCATTTATATATATATAGATAACCCACAAATATAAAAATATATATTCACCTATGTATTTTCGCGCCCATAAATTCGTCGCACGCGTCAATTGCGATATTTGGGCGTTGTTACTATTATACGTCCCACGCATGTCACCCTCGTGTCACTAGACACCCACCAATTACTAATTATTTATTTACTTTCAATATATATTTATGTATACAATTATATATAAATATATATATATATATATATATATATATATATATATGTATTCATGCATTTATAATTTTGCCTTGCCCGCTAACGAGTACACTCAAACATGCATGCTACCCTCGACTTATGTGCGTCACATTTGACCCACACTCGGTATGTTAAGCGTCCCATAATTTTTCATTTATTCAATTATACGCTAATTAATCCAATTAATCTTAATAAATATTAATACACATTAAACAAACACTAAATGACGCATAAATCTATGCATACACTAATCAAGATAAGTCAGGCTTAACTATGAGCCTAACTTGAGTTAATTGAGTTTAAATTAATGCTAATCACCTACTTAAGTTAATGGGTCATTACAATGTATCCCTCGCAGATCAGGTTACAATAAACCTTCTCATTCACTGCTATGCTCAAAATCAACAATGTACTGGCTATATCAGGTCTCAATTTCAACTCATCTACCGTTGCACAAGTAAAAAGGAAACTATAGAACTAGCATCAATCAATACATACATATCTAAACCATAAATCTTTAAAATACCTTCCACAAGCCTCTTATTAGCTTTTGGGTTTGCCTCAGCCATTGCACAAGTTTGTCCTCATGTTGGTTGTACTATATTGCCTATTAATGCGACTGGTGGCATAGAGCAATCTCTCTAAATATGCCTTGCCAGCCCACACCGATAATATGCTATATAATACCTCTGAGAAAATCCATTGGCATGCGGAAAATGCCCAGTTGCACTCAGTTTCAGTGATGATTGTGCCCTACTATCGCCCTTACCTCTAGACTGAGGTGGTGGCAAAGGTGGTTTGACTACTGAAGCCTAAGAAATAGGTGGAACAGGTGCATTAGCAAATGTCATCCATGTGGACCTACCATATATAGCAGCTCTAGCTGCACTCCTTACTATATTTGATGGACGAATAAACAAACTCATGGGTTCTTCGACTTCCAGGAACTATGGTAGTGGTGGTGTCATAGATACTGCTTTGAAGGACTTGGCTAATATGGCTGCTTCCAACTCTGTCGCACTATCAAATATAAATGCATTGCTAGTCCGAAGATGAGAGGAAACCACAAACGAATCTCATAGTTTAGCCAACCAAGAAACATATCTATTTTATTCTCCGATGACTCCACCGTCTCAAGAGAGAACTCGCTCAACTCATTAAACCTCCGCTCATATTCCCTTACAGACATGGCTCCCCGTTTCAACTATATAAATTCAATATTTTTTCTATTCCTGACTGATTTCGGGAAGTACTGCCTATAAAATACAGTTCTAAATTGTAGCCAAATGGTGACAGTCTTAACAAGTGTCGACCATGCATAATAATTTTTCCCATTTCACTATTATTTTGCATGTTATCCTTTCAACATATTTGCTATTATCATGCTTTTTGATACTTTTTGCATATTTGGAAATGTGAACAAATGTCTCTTAATGTTACTTTCTACTTACCTGTACTCATAGTCCTTTTAATGATGGTAGGTGTAGATCCATAGAGTAGCATTCCAGGCAAAGAGAAGATCAGTGGCTTCTTCTAGCCAATGAAATGCTGCTACACCAGATTTTGTAGGTTCTGATTTTGTTGTATAAGTTTATACGTCTTTCATATACTTTTAGGGTTATATGTATTATGGGTTGAGAGATAACACCTAACTAGACACATAATAATATATTATCGCCATTTCATTATATATATACATGTGATCTTTAATTCCAGGTTATTCCACAATTGTTAAGTATCATGTTAAAAGCTTCCACTAATTTTTAAGACTTCCGCTGAATGAACTATAAATAGATTTATGAATTGACATAAGATAGGTAAATGCTCATGTTTATTTAAAAAACTAATTAGTAAACAATTAGGTTTTGCAAAGGCTGACTAATTCCTTGTTAAGTCCTAGGCAGAGAAATTAAGGCTTAATAATAAGATTAGACCCAGCGTTGCCTTAATTTAATAAGGGGTCATCACAGGTGGTATCGAGCCCTATGTTTATAGAGCTTATGAAGTGGGATGTAGTTATTCTACAACGTGATACCAAAGCTAAAGTTGGTAGCGAAGGCCAACTTTTATAAAAAGTAACAAATAAAATTTAAACAATAAAACATAAATTTTAGCTGTAGAAAATCATATTATCTTTGCCTAGAAATCATTAGTTGGGAAGTGAGCGAAAGTGAGATGGGGATGTCTTATGCATACGTGATGTTTTCTATATGTATATAAATGCGTTATTCGCGTAGCTGCTGGTGTCGCAAACGATGTCAACTTGTAGAACACGTGGCAATTTGAAGTAAGTTCAATAATCGTAGCAGCTCCAGTAGTGCACACTCTTCCAATCATAACCGCACCAGTAGTAGAGATAGATGAGATTGTACCATCCCCCACACCTATATCTTCCAACATATTAGTCGAGGTCCAACTTGTGAAGGAATTCGTCAAACTCAAGCTACCCTACTTCGACGGAATAAGGAACTTTGAGAAGATCAAGAAGTGGGTACTATTTCAAGAGAAACTTCATAAGATACTAAAGATCGAGGCAGAGGCAGAGTAGATGTCGAGATAGTTCCCGATAGGCATATGCCTAGGATATGGCTCAGGGCCTGTGTAGGCTGATGACTTGCTATTGGTGTGGCCTGGTTGGGCACATGATTCGAGATTATCCACAACTAGCAACAATGGTTTCATCTCAAATTCGAGAAGGTGTACACATGGTATCACAGCTTGATGTCGATGCTACATAAGGACTTAATAAGGGTATAGTTTCCATTTGTGGTAGAGATTTATATGTCTTGTTTGATTAAGGTTCTATGGTATCTTTCATTTCAGATTGCATGATAGACATTTTAGGATTGACCCAGGTTAGTATTAGCGTACATTTGATTTTGAGTACCGTTATCGGGGATAAGGTTTACCCTAATTGTCTTGTTGAGGGATGTCTAGTAGATATAAGTGCGGTAGAGTTACCCGTAGAACTTCAGGGTTCTCGAGTTCTTAGATTTCGATGCATTATTGTGGATTGGCTAGCAACATATTAACTCATATCAAACGTTTAAGTAAGAGAGTGATATTTGAGATTTTAGGGCATACGATGTTCATCTTTAGTGGTAGTAGATTGAGAGACGAGGGCACTAGAGGTCAACTTATGACTAGTGGAGAGATGGATACTCTAGTACCTGTCAGTTACCTACAAACTAAGCCCTGCTTGGCCTAAGCCTACATGGACCCCCGAATCAGCCTCGCAAGGTCAACGTAGGCCTAGTCAGCCTTCCTATCCCTCATAATCAGTTAATTCATATTTTTAAGTTGAGTTATTAATATTTTTGCAGTTAGTAGAAGTGATTAATAATTAAAATAACTCAAAATAAAATAAAGGAGTTGGATAACTTATATGTGGAACGCTTTATATATATCATACCTATATATCAAGTGATAAGTGTAAGGTGTATACAAAAGTGATATACAAGTCATAAGCATCTCTCAAGACCTATAAAGTACTCCAAAAGTGATAAAAAACATATATACATATATATAATACAAACACTAAAAAAAACTACAAAAGTGAGTAAGGGAGGGCAGCTCTGATGTCCTTAGAGTAAATCACCTAATATCAACGCCTTTCTCTTGCTCGACTGCGGATCTGCACTTATTCAAATACAAGAATGAAGAGGTCCAGTAAGTAAAAGATAGTGGTATCTAAACAATACTTTAAAATAAAAAAGCAGTCTAAAATTGATGCGGATAGAAAGAAAGCTATAAGGAATGCATGATAATAAGACTGAATATTGAAATTACAATGAGAAATGAGTGTCAAAAAAAGCAATAGAGAGGTGCCCAAGTAGTCCAAGACCACCGAGTACGAGTGCCACAAGGTCGGGGTCATATAGTCGCGCGACAACGCCAAGCAGATTCGGGCCTTAGACGCAACATCACTTGCAGTACTTAGACCGTCGTAAATGAGGAATATCAACGATGCCCCAAATAAAACACATCTCATCCCGACCAAATAATCTAGTGAATCAAGGTCATGGCTCCGATAGCTAGCGGACAACCACTCCTATCAGAGACACCTTCTTGACTCACTTGGCCCTCGACACTCATATGAGAGTAGGAATTCCAAGGAAGGACAACAATGCAATAACAATAACATGTAAAGCTTAATGAATTACTACATATTTCCTAGCTAGTTTTACTTACCTTAGATCCATGTTAATATGGTCTCTCGTGGCTCCAATATGACCCTTAACTAACACCCAATTTATGACTCTAGCTTGCTAAGTCCCTGACACCATTTTAGTTGGTTTGGTGTCTTAGAGTTTGTTTGTGTTACTAATCCTCTATTAAGTATAATTTAGTCCACATTATGATTTGCTTTTTGTTATTGTTCTTATATTATATATAGGTGTAGAGGTTATACAAATACACCTAATGTCTTATACATATATATATATATATATATCTCCACTTAATGCATCAATAAATCTCTACAGACTCATTTTAGGAATCATATCATTTATTTCTATTATTATTTTAACACTAGATTAATCTTTGGTCACATAAAAACCCACTTTTACTTAGGTATAATAGTAAATTCTTTGATTAATATACTTAAGCACATCAAACTAGCTTATATACTCATTTTTTCTTAAAATCAACTTAAGCTTTTTATTTCAGTTAAACTCAAGCCTCTAATTTATATAAATGATTCAAGTGTAATTATTCCATTAGCTTATTAAAAGTTATTAATTTATACAAGTAAATTAACTCATTTGTCTTTATGCCTAATTATCTTTATTTCATAACATAGGCATATTAGATTAATAGAATTAGATTACTTTATTTGTTTGACTTAGGTACTTAAGTATTTCTAATTAATACCTAAGTTATTTGCTAACTCAATGTTGTTCTCAAATTTCCATTTCTCAAATAATTTAATCTTAGCAAATGAATATGCTCTCCATCTATGCACCATTTCTTTTATTAATGCACATGATTATTATAATTATTATTTTCATTCTTCTTAGCCATATTCATATCAAGGTTCCAACACTTTTAGGGCAACCCAACAATGAGTTGTAGCCATTAATTTGGATCAACCTAAAACACTCAAGAAAACCATGCATGAATTTAGTTGATTAATATACATATGTGTGTGTTGTTAATTAATTAAAGGGATGCAAACAAGATTAGGAAAATGAGAGTATGAAGAACTAGCTTGCATGAATAAGATCATCATAAAAAAAACAAATCAATAAGAATTAAAAGCATGGATAAAAATCAAAATAAGAGAAATTATTATGGAGAAGGTGAGAACATGCCTTGAGATCATATGCGTTTTTAAATTCCTTGTTGTCTTTAAGCTTTCTCCAACTCCATTAATGGTGGGAGTCCTTCCAATTTCCTTTCTAGAGCTCTTAGAAATGAATTTGAGTTAAATCCCTAATGACTTCTACCCCTTTATACATTTATTTGAAAATTCATTAGTGATGGATTAATTAAGCTTATCTAGCTGAATTAAGTCTAAATTCAAGCTCTCCATCTCATTTCTACATATGCTAAGTGTCATGCAAAGTGTAAAATTACAATTTTTCCCTTTATCCATCCATGCATTTTTCATGCAACCAAGACATTTACATAGATTAAGTGACCTTATTTCTCAACATATTTGCCAAGCATACCATAGGACTTTGAATTTAAATTGGTTCCTTAATATGAATGAAGGAGAATTTACATTAATTGCAATCTTCTATAGTACGCCTCTCAAGGTACATAATATGCCTTATTTCATTTCTACACTATAATCATAAGTTACTTAGATATGCATTGGAATAATATAGTAATATGGTAATTTAAATAAAAACTCCAACTTCGTTTATTCCTTAATTAAATAGCATTATAGTCCTACAACTATTTTTGTCCTATCTTATTGCCTACTTATACCCGAGTACCCATAATATACATGTATACTAACCATCAAACCTTACTTGGATTTTGACGTAACCGAACCAATAATTAACGGGAATTTGAGATTTCTGGGTATAAAATAAATACTATACACACCAAACAAACATAATATAATTTGGTGTCAACTCCCACGGGTTAACCAAATATGCTTGACATATAAAATACCTGGTAGAGTCCTCGGCGACACATGGCACAAGTTAGAATATTTGGGTCATTACAGTATTATTATATACCGTAGCAGAGAGTCAGGGACCTAGACTTGGTTATATGCGAGTTTTCATACATGATTTTGGAGGACTTACCTGGTTTACCACCGTTAAGATAGATAGACTTTATTATTGAGTTGGCACTAGGCACTAGGCTTATTTCTATATCACCATATCGCATGGCTTCAAGAGAGATGGAGGAGTTAAGGAGTTAGCCTCACGATATGGGAATGAAGGAATTCATCACACCTTTATGTCGCCATGGAGAGCACTAGTCTTATTTGTGCAGAAGAAGGACAATACTTTGAGGCCGTGTATATATTGACTACAAAAAGTTGAACAAGGTAATAGTCAGGAACACGTATCCATTACCATGAATTAATGACTTATTTGATCAAGTTGTGAAGAGCATATTTTTCTCCAAGATAGACCTACGATGAGGATATCATCAACATAGGATCGGGGATGAGGATAGGTCCAAGACAACGTTCAACACAACATATGGACATTACCAGTTTACAGTCATGTTGTCTAATTTAATTAATGCCCCTGCTATGTTTATGGATTTGATGTATCGAGTGATGAGACCATTTCTTGATTGTTTTGTGATAGTTTTCCTCGATGATATATTGATATATTTGAGTACTCGAGAGGATCATGAGTAGTACCTCAGGGAGACGTTGCAGATTTAGAGGGAACACAGACTTTACGCCAAGTTCAACAAGTGTGAGTTTTAGCTATCAAATGTCAAGTTTTTGGGATATGTTGTTGGAGCAGCAAGTATTGATGTAGATCTTGCCAAGATTCAGGCTATTATGGATTAGCCAGCATCGACTTCAGTTATGGAGATCAAGAATTTTCTAGAGTTAGTAGAATATTACCATAAGATTTGTGAAAGATTTTTGGAGATCGCATCATCGATTACCATGTTGACCCTGAAGTATGTTAGATTTGATTGTTCTAAGGAATGGGATGAGGCATTTGCTCATGTGAAGAGATTGTTGACTACCGCACCAGTGTTGACATTACCAGAGGCTAGATAGGAATTCCTGGTATATAAAAATGCTTCTCATATAGGTCTTGGTTGTGTGTTGATACAAGACAAAGGCATGATGAGTTTTGCACCCACAAAGTTAAAGATACATGAGAAGAATTGTCCCACTCATGATTTAGAGTTGGTAGCGATAGTGCTTGATCTAAAGATAAGGAGACATCATCTATATGGACAGAGGTTCACACTCTATACGACCATAAGAGCTTGAAGTATTCTTCAAACAGATATAGCTGAATATGAGACAACAAGATGGTTGGATTTTCTAAAGGACTACGATTTTCTTTAGTGTATTACTCAAGAAAAGCTTACGTAGTTGCTTATATGCTGAGTATGATACTAACTAGAGATTTCGAGGTTGTTACATGTTATATGATGCATAAGTATTGATTACTCGAGGTAGCGGCGATGATGAGTTAGTCACATATTCTTACTAACACTCGGGTGATGATTTGTGCATACATGAGGCTATCGACAATATTTACATAGAGAGTCTTAGAGGGTAAGAGAGCCGATATGTTGTACTTGAGATTTAGTGAGTTAGCCTAGAGTACTGATTGTACTGACTGGATGGAGATGACATATAAATAGTTGAGATTCAAAGATAGATTGTGCATATCGGCATTGGCAGAGTTGAGAGATGAAATTCTTCAAGATTCACATCATTTTTGATTCACTATTCATCCAGGTAGGACCAAGATGTACCATGATATGAAGAGACATTTCTAGTGGCCTAAGATGAAAGCGGACATATTGGAGTTCATTAGGAACTATAGGTTTTGCCAACAGGTGAGAAAGAGCATCATAGACTTGGAGGATTATTACAGTCTTTTCCCATTCCAAGATGGAAATGAGAAGGCATAGCCATGGACTATATTAGATGATTGTTAAGGACTACCCATCGATATGACTCTATATGGTGATTGTGGATAGATTGATGAAATCTACCCATTTCATACTAGTTACAACTCACTATAGATTTGACCAGTTGAGTATATTGTTCAAGAGGTAAATTATTAAACTGCATGAGGTACCATTGACTATCTCATCAGATAAATATGCTATGTATACGACCAGGATATGTGGTGGACTATATAGAAAATACATGGTACGTGCCTATAGTTTAGCATAACGTTTCACCCTCAAACTGATGAGTAGATTGATAGGTTGATTCAGTTTCTCAAAGATATGCTTAGGGCTTGTGTACTTGAGTTTGGCAAATCATGGGTGGAGTATTTATCATTACGTGAATTTTCATACAATAATAGTTATTAGCTAGCATTGAGATGGCGCCATTTAAGGCATTATATGCTTACCATCTTTATGGGCTAAGCCAGAGGACCGAGACTTAGTAAGGCCTAAATTGTTTTTGATCACACAAAGAAGGTACGAAAGATTTGCCAGAGGTTTAAAGGAGCATAAGAGAGGTAGAAAAAGTATGTAGACATATATCACAGTGATCTCACTTATGATGGGGAAGCTTTTGTATATTTAAAGGTTTATCCTCAGAATGGTCTTCATAGATTTAGGTTGAAAGGCAAGTTAGCACCGAGATTCATCGGGCCTTTTAAGATCAGAAGACGGGTCAAAAAATTTGTTCATGAGCTTCATTTACTTTCACAAATGTTGGGTATATATCCAGTATTTCATATTTTTGTTTCGACTAGCTAAGTCAAAGGCGGTATGTGATCGACCATTGATTTAAGTCAGATTAACTTGAGTGAGGATGTGTATTACAAGAGGAGTAGCCAATACATTAGAAACGAACAGAACGGAACGAAAATGGAATTTATTTCGAAATGGTACATTTGTAAGTGCATTCCGTCTCTGATTCCGTTGGTAATTAGCAACGGAATCAGAGACGGAATTAATAAATTTATGAATTACGTCTCTGATTCCGTTTCTAATCAGCAACGGAATCAGAGACGGAATCAGAGAGGGAATGCAAATGGTCCGTCTCTGATTCCGTTTCTAATTAGAGACGGAATCAGAGACGGAATCAGAGACGGATTATTCCGTTTCTGATTCCGTCTCTGTATCCGTGTCTAATTAGCGACGGAATCAGAGACGGAATTCTTATTTCCGTCTCTGATCCGTTTGTGATTGATAAAAATATTTCTGGAAAATTAGAGACGGAATAGCAACGAAAAATTTGAATTCCGTTGCTAATCCGTCTCTAATTTTCTTTTTTGTTTAATTATGACACGAAACATAATCCAATTGATTCTCCAACCTAAAAATTCAAAATACAACCCGATATGACATACTCCATCGCTTTGCACCCTCCAACAACTCCTTGGGGGTGCTAACATCCCACAAAAAAGCCAAATTGCGCATCCATACATCGACAATAAATATCAACAAAAATTCAAAAGAGAAAGAAAAATGTGAAACTCAAAATTACCCCAAAATTTATATATCCACGGAAAATTGTCATGTATTACAAAAGCTCCAAAATTTGGAAGTATACACAAAAACCACCAATCCTATCGTTCAACAACCAAAAAAAAAAAGAACAGTCACAAAAGGTCCAAAATTTGGAAGTATACACAAAAAGGACTTCATCTAATAACTAAAACGCAGCTTTGAAGCATTTCTGATTCTCCATCTGAGGGCAACAACCAGTGAGTATGCACCTGAAAGAAGTAGGCAAAGGAGAGATTATTGAACTAAGGATGTACATTGGAAGCGAATGAAAAAATGGTGGATTTGAAGAAACATAGAAATTAATAATAATCATACATAACAAGTCGGCTCCGAACCTAATTTTTAATTTCTTTACGATTGAGTTTGCTTTGGTCTTTGGTCAATTATGCACATATGTAGGTAGAGAGGAGTACTAGAGCTAATAAGGAACATGAAATAGGATAATGGTGAAGTGCAAGAATGCTAAAAGGAAAACACTAAAAGTTCAGCACAAACTCCCATCAATGCAACATTCACATGCATCAAACTTGATCCTAAACTCAAATTTCATCCCATCTAAAAATGCTATGTGCTCCAAAACAAACCAAATACCATGTGTTCCTACTTAAAAAAAAATTCAGTGACATTCAAGAAATGCGAGTGAAGAAAAGAACTAAACCATACAATGAGGAATAAGAAAGCTTCCAAAAAATACATGAACATCAAGCAAATGCGATCAAGGACTGAAGTTTTGTTGTTGTTGTGAGTTGGGGGTCAATGTTGCTATTTTCCTATGCATAGGAGATGGCGAACAATGTATCTATAAGATGCACCTATCATGTAAGTTGAGTTGGAATATTTATCAAGCTTTGAAAGGCTTGCATTTCAACATGCATATGATAAGTAATTGTGAAGTGCAAGAATGCTAAAAGGGAAAAACTAAAAGTTAAGCACAAACCTATCATGTAAGTATGATCCTAGAACTCATCCTCTCACCCCATCTAAAACTGTTGTGTGCTCCAAAGGTGACCAGCCATGTGTTCCTACTCAAAAAAAAAAAAAACCAGCTGGGATTCAAGAAAAGCAGTGAAGAAAAGAAAAAACCATACAATGTTGAATAAGAATGCTTCCAAAAAAACATGAACATCAAGCAAATGCAAGGACTGAAGTTTGGTGTCAATGTTGCTATTTTCCTACGCATAGGAGATGGCGAACAATGTTTCTATAAGATGGACCTATCATGTAAGTTGAGTTGGATTATTTATCAAGCTTTGAAAGGCTTGGATTTCATAATGCATATGATAAGTAATGGTGAAGTGCAAGAATGCTAAGAATTTAAAAACTGAAGGTTAAGCACAAACCTGACATGTAAGTATGATCCTAAACTCATCCTCTCATCCCTTCTTATTACCCTGCATCTCAAATAGAATTTCACGTCAGAAAAACATCTTTACAAAGAAATGAAACATAATTGCACATCATAAAAGAGAAGTGAGAGGATGAGAAGAACTATACAAACTAACCAAAGAGGAAGAGGACTAGCACATGACTATCCCTAAGACTAGATAACAGAAAGGCAACCACTTCATTGTAAATACTTGGTCACCCATCCTCTAAAACGTACTGTCAATAATGGCAATGGTTAACTCATACAGTCCTCAAACATAGACCATTTCCACAATGAGCAAATCTCTCTCCTTTTTGTGTTCAAATACCATGTTATTCATCTCTTTCCAAATCAACCATATAGATCTATAACTTAAAAACAATCTACTTGTCCCAATCCATTTGGAAACATATAATTTTGCCAAATCCTCTTACATGTACACTTCTGCTCTCATTATCCATGTATTTCCCTTCACCTTGCTAACCAACTTTTCTATGACAATATAGTTCACATAGTTGTGAAGTGAAGGAGTGGATTATCATGTTTCTCTACTACTCCAGGCATGTCAAAAAAAAAGAATAATTAGGACTCATAGCTACTTAACTTGAAGGATTAAGAAAAAAGTAGAAAATTGACCGGCAGGAGACACAAAAGGCAAAAATTATGCAAAGAAAGTTTACTTTTGCATGTTACTGTTTGGATTCCTCCTTGGTAGAACGTAAGCATGTAAATCCCTCCCTTGTTTCACAACTGCGCAGTGCTACATAACCAGCATGTGGTTCCTGAAATTAGCCTCGATACATTCATCGACAATCCAAAATCACGAGAGCGACGTCAAAGATCAAGAAAAAATGCGACTTACCATATCGAATAACGAAGAGTAGATCCGAGAATTGTGCCGTATGCATGCCCCCAGTAACTCGGAGCAGGTGCAATATAACCATGTGCATGTGGTACAAAATGAGCAAGCGTGGAATCATGTCATAGTCTTTGCCTCACATTTCCGAGTATATGAACTGGTCCTTGCATTGCCAAAAGTACTTACAAGCCTACTTCGTGAATCTCCTACTGATTAAAGCATGAACGTCGGTTTCAACTATCTAGTTCCCTACGATCAAACATCTTTTAAAAAAAAAACCATGGGTGGTAATATAAGGTTACACACTTACACCCTTATCATTTTGTTTGCCACGCTTCGAGGATAATGTGACTTGTTCCACCTATCATTTTGTTTGTTGGCAACACCCTTACCCTTTCCTTGTGGCCTTTTGGAAATGTTGTTGCCTTTCATCTTTGATGCCTCAACTCTTGTCTTTTGACCATCCATCTCGAACCTTATAACCACCTTTAGCACCTTCTTTCCAATCCGACCCTTGTATTGAGGTTTTGCAAGATTTGCTTTAACCTAAGTATAGAAAAGGAACTCTCAAATTCGCATTGCACGAAGAAAATGAAACAAAGCTGGATGTGTCAATCGAAGAACAATCGGATAATCACCTTGTTATCTCCTTCACCTATCTCAGCTTTGTTGATCCCTTCTACACAAGCTACTGCACTTTCTCGAGTAACAAATGAAACGAACCCAAAGTCTTTCCTTCTAGTAGAAAGAAATTTTCGGGACAGTTGAACCTTCTCATCTTCACCATACTGTTCACATAGCTTTTTTAATTTATCTTCTTCCCAAGACTCGCCCTAGGCCTTCAAGATAAACAGTTTTCACCTAATGTGGAACAAGTAAAACCATCATTAAAACTCTAGAACAAATCAAATATGCTGCATAGATGACGCCATTACCTATGCGCGATAGAAGAACTAAGAACAGAGCAACTCCTAAGATCAAGGAGGCAAGTGTAGCAACCACAACGGCATGGAATACTAGACAAACATATTGAAGGTCACACCGATGCTCTAATTTAACAAGATATTCAAAGCTTGATCAAACATAAATCTAGCTAAGAATGCAATTTCACCAAAGAGCAAGAATCTCCGGATGTCATAGGCCTAAAAAAATCTTTCAATGAAAAAAGAAAAATTCTAATGCAAGAATGGACAAAACCAAATTAGAGGAGTAACTCTTACAACTACTAACCTGTAAAAGTGCTTCTTCACTAGGATGAATCGACTGGGAAAATGCAACTTTCGCACTCCTATCACGGCCAAAAGAGCATCTCAGTTGTTTAAGCCATTGTGAAATGCGAGACATTGCATCGGAATGGGTGCTGAATTCCAAAAGGGCATAACCTATACTTTTGCCTTCCTTATTAGGATTATCAGGTAAGTAAATCTCCTCAATCTGTTCAACCCCAAGGTTCTTCAATCTCTCAAGTACCTTATAACCAGGAAAAATTAAAACAAAACAAAGATCGGGATGTGAAGACAATCAAGTGATAGGTGCATTGCACTGCACAGAACAACATAGGAAACAATATGAGCAGGTGAGCTCGTAACCTTTTGTCCTACTTCAAAGCCCATGTAGGAAAATTAAATCGAAACCGAAAACAACTAGATCTTTACTTGCTCTCTTGTCCATGTCTTGCAAATGTTGCCCATGTATAGAGTATCGGTTTCTGACCGAGGGATATACCAACACGTTTTCCCTTTACCCGAACCACGGCGAAACATAAAGATTATTAACGTGGGTGCACCATACAGCACGATAAACATTTCAAATTCAAATATCATGAAAAGATAACACATCGGTAGGTATATTTTCGTATAACCTCTGTTCCATCCTTCAAATCAAGCAGGACCTTCCTTGCTTGCTCAGAGTAGCATCTGGGATAAATGCAAATCCCTTGCTTTTCTCAGAGAGAGGAAAAGAGGGGGGGAAGAAAATATAGATATGTACATGATAAGAGGAGTAAAGAACCAAGACATAAGAGCAATCTTCTATTTAATAATTTTCACACCTAGTCAGTAGTGAATCTATTGACACCTTTTAACATGTTAGGTCATTTATAGTCTATTCAAGAAACCCTTTCTTATTAGTTTTACTTATATAAAAGATTCTCTTCAGAAAAGTAGAGACATACTCTTAGTTAATACAATTTAGCTAATTTGACACGGCAAATTAGCATAATTACAACATCAAAGTTGGGTTGGTTGCATGGATCAAACTCGAGAACAACGAAATAGCTTGATTCATTGTGCTTGATAGTGTTCTTTCAAAATCCTTTAAAATCTTTTTCTAGTCAATGCATCCAAGCTATCTTAGGACTAATCGTATACCATCAAATTTCTTCAAATAATGCAACTAGTTTAAACTTATCTTCTGGAGGTTTGACCATGAAAAGACACTGCCTTCTCTAAGTAATGCACTTGGAACTCTAAGAAACCATGTATTGATTAGATAAAGAGAACAATCAGTGCCATCAATCATCACCTTCTTTTGGTCCAGTCTCTTCACCCGCATGATTATCTATATCTGCCATCTTTTCCCTCAAATCATCTACGATATCTGACTATAATAAACTAATATGTCTATAACAAACTAAACCACCAGCAATATGTAAATCAAGTAACTTAAAAAGTCTACACGACAAACTATTGAAAGGAAGTGATTCAGTCGCTAAAATAGAATAGCCAAGAGAAGATTCACCTCGATAAGCACCTAAGCCACTGCCGCCAAAGCCTCCATAACCCCCACCAAGCTCACTGCCTCCACTATACCCACCAAGCCTACCTCCGAGACACGGAGTCCTATAAGGACCAAAATCACCACCACCAAAAAAAGAATGAGTTTAACATGCAAATGAAACAAATCGTCTACAACATGCTCATCGTCAAAAACAATGAACCCAAACCCTCGAGAACGATAGGAAAAACTAAAACCCGCCTATCCGAAAATTGCAAAAAACGAAATAAGGAACTTCATCATCAGTACCCTCCACTACATCAGGCTTCAACAAACCACCATCCACCGCAGGTACATTCATTGTCCATTTATCCTCTGTATATCTTAGTTGGCTCGGACGCCCAATTCATGCATAAGTTATCATGGATTTTATTTTTAATACAATATCCTCCCCAAAATAAATTTTTTAACATAAGTTTAAGTAAAATATACTATAAGTACCGAATGTTTGCAGAATTAATCCATGGGAGAAGAAAACATGCTGGCTGTTGTGTGCAAATCTTATGCCGTTGCAGGTTCTCTCGAGTGCTATGATGAAGAAAGTGGTAGAATCGACAGGGAGCAACATCTTCATGCCATAGCAAATGAATTTGGGAAATCGATAAAGGGTCGTTTTCCGGTCATCTGTGTTGAGAACATGTAGGCTATTCTTCTTCTAGGGACATGCCATAATAGAAGAAGAAGAGCCTACATGTGCTCAACACTGAGATGAACGAAAACGAGCCTTTATCGACTTTCCAAATTCATTTGCTATTGCATGAAGATGTCGCTCCCCTGTCGATTCTACCACTTTCTTCATCATAGCACTCGAGAAACCCGCAATGGCATAAGATTTGCACACAATGCACCATCATGTTTTCTTCTCCCATGGATTATGCAAACATTCGGTGCTTTATAATATATTTTACTTAAAAACAAAAAAAAAATTTGGGGGAGCAAAAGTGGAAAAATATTAAAATCCACGATAAAATATGGAACATCGACCTAAAAATGCACAAAAAGAAGTGTGAATCATAAAGTAATTCGAAGAATTTCTAAAGTTGTCTACACTATAAAACGTTTAATCTAAGAATTTACACAAACAACAAGTGAAGTACCTATGTATCACCAACTTTGCTCATCTCTCGAGAGCCACGCTTACGTCTCACGCCCAATATTGTCCCCTTGTTGGGGTGGATCGACCGGATCTATTTGCGGCGGCCGTTTCTTTGGTCATGAGGTGGCGGTGGTGGTGGCGGTGGTGGTGGTTGTTCTTGAGCTAGGCCTATTTCGTCCATGTTCATCCCAAGACGCGATGCATGAACTCCATAACCTTTCGTAGTTGCTCGCAACGACATTGAACTCGCCCGCGACACCACATCCGGCGTCTGCGACGTGCTAGCACCGGGAGCTCCGTATCTCCTCTTCTTTCTCCCTACGGACCCGAGTCCGTGAGACACGTCCTTTGGAAGACTCACCCGTCACATTGAGGTACACCGCCTCATCATCCACCGATTGCTCCGGTGTAGCTCGGGTCACCTCCCGACGTCTCGCTCTGGAGCCTATCCCGCATATATGCACAACAAACAAAATACATGATATGGGGTAAAGTATACTTAATAATATTTTACATATCATTTCTATACTTACATAGAACCGCTCTGATCTAGTATCGATGAATGTCATCCTGTCGTGATTAACGGTGTGGAGATGCAAATACAAATCATTCACAGTCGGTGGCGTCTCGGATGAATCAGCCTGCGTGCAGGACCAAGCATAGTGAACAAGTGTATAAATGTACAAAATATCCTAGATGTTACAAAAAACTTACCAATCTTTCTTGGTAGTCACAAAAGACACGGAACCACCACCGTGCTTCGAGGGTCCGGTCCCCAGGGCCTTCGACCTCAGTGTTCCTATTCTCCGTCGCTTGCCTAGACCTAGCCTAGAAGTCCTCGCTCTCCCGATCTTTGCGAGTATCTCCTCCATGCCTCATCTCAGCAACATAAAGCGGTCGCACACGATTCTTCTTCAACTTGTGCATCAACGCGGTGTACCTTGTGCTGCAAGCCTTTGTACGCCGCGCACGAGATCCTCGGGAAGCGCATCATCCCATCTAAAAAATACCTACAAATCGGCGATTGCTATCGTTACCTCGCATTGAGAAAATAGTATAAATCATAAGGCATATGGTAGTCTTGTTTACCTTCCATTGGCGCCAGTATTGGTCTTTATGATGAGGCGGTACCGACTTCCAACAATACCCTTCAGAATCATCCATCGTTTAAAAACTTTTGTCATCCTCCGTGCACAAAAATGCGAAGGATGCAACTCCCTGTGTTTCATGAACATGCATATCACCTTAACTACTTCTTCAATATTTGACATCCATATTGAAAATGACATATAAAAGTCAAACACAAACTTACGTATCATTGGCAATCGCGTGATAGGGATCCCCGCACGCGCGAGGGGCTCCATCCTGTCCTCTGAGGTGGCCGCGGAGGGCTGTCACCTCCAACCCAGCTCTTTACGTCTTCTTGTCGGGATGCTTGGTGATCTTTGTGGCCGGGGTGCGGGCCTCGTGGGTAAAAGAGTCATTGATGTCGGAGAAGGTGTGGGAAGTGTATATTAGGCATAGTCCTTGATGACGACGATGATGGTACGACGACCCCGACGGTATGGAAGGGGAAGGTGACGCCGCGTAGCGTATCGTGCTCGAGAGATCGAGAAGTCGGAATCGATAATGCGGTATCGAACCACGACCTCCACCGCCACGACCTCTATGGACCCTCTCGTGTGGCCCGACCACGAGGGCCGATTGGTATTTCGCCGCGGATGTCGGTGCGCGCCTATTCCGCCCGGACGATGGCCTCCTAATGGCAAACCTCGACATCCCCTATGACCACGTCCGCCATGATACCTAACAATATTCACGAATAAAACATCGAGAGAAGGAGGGCATACAAAAAGTAGAAATTCAGGTCTAAATTATTGGACTTAATAACACAGGGATCCATGCTAATAAAAGTAACTACATTATTGGTCGTTGACATATCATATACATACATTATTCGCTATCATCCGTTTCAAATTCACTCTCATGAGTAGAAGGTGAGGATTCTTCTTCGATTCATCTCCACTATAAACTTCATCGCTTGGACCCGCTTCAACAATGAATCGAGTCCCATCGGAACATCCGGATTGTTGATATCGGCGATCCGCATCATCGACTACACACGTGGTGGGCATCCCATCTTGGAAAGCAATCTTTGCCGAGCCCTGGTCATTATCGTCTTTGCTAGTTTCCTCGTCGGCCAATTTTGGTGTGACAACAAACTCGCTAGCCATTCTTGTCGATCGTTCCTCATAGAAGGGTAAGAAAGGTAGTAGACTTGAGTGGCTTGCATTGCTAGTACAAATGGCTCGTAGTTGTTATATCGTCGACTTCGATGAACCTCTACCAATTGAAGTGTTGGGTGAGTCCTCACACCATGATTCGGTGTAGGTCATACCATTCGCACTTAAACAAGACCACACGTTTGAGGCCTAGGTATACTCAATCTCCACAACCTCTTGCAAGGTACTCCATAATAGTTATGGGAAACATTAGCGTAGTTTGAACCCTTCACCAAAACACCGCCGCTTCCGCGTCGATCTATTAACGTCATATGTTGCGGAGTGGAACTTATACCCATTAACAAGGTAACCGAGGGTAGACAGATACATGATCGACTAGGACCAACGGAAGATCAACGAGCGTCTCGTCAACTATAGAATTCCGAGCCTATTCGTTAAAATTAGAGATGCAATATGACACATTAGTTATGGGAGAAACATTTGAATCTATAACGTACAAAAGTAATGACCTTACATATGTTTGAAACCAAATGGGAAGTTGTGCTCTAGACTACTATCAACTTCCGACTCCCCCATTGCTTGAGTGATTTCATCGACGAATATCCTAGAAGAAACGAACTCGTAAGTGGTTGTCCTACTAAAATATGAACAATGAATGTACTTATTGAAAGAAAGTGATGGACATACGGAACGTAAGGAGCGATCTCTCGACAATTGAGCGGTATGTACGAATGAGCGGCATTATACTCCCCGCTCTGTTAAGTACCGCTCCTTCGACTTGCCCACGGGTCGACCGGGATAAGTGAAAATTGAGAAATTGCCAACGAAGTTCGGTGTGGGCCCGAGACCGCCATCGTCGTTACGTGGCACTTTGTCATGCAACGTAAAGACGTGATCTTCGAGTAGTAAGAAGAAAAGGATGTGACCTTTCACCAAATAAGCATTACACATGGAGCCCTCAACCTTCGCTTTGTTTCGCATATTGTTCTTCAAATGTTTAAGGTACCTATATGAATGTTATAGGAAATGTTGATATAAAACCTATTGAATGGGAAAATAATATCAAGGGCTCAAGATAGTACCTCTCAAATGGATACATCCATCGAAATTGAACGGACCGCCGGACGGGCCTCGTAGGCCAAGTGGATTGGTAGGTGTTCCATAGAGTCAAATAAGCTTGGAGGGAAAATTTTTTCAACTTGCAAATGATTTTTGGTATTTCAGACTCTAAGACCTCCATATCTTGGATATCGACACATTTCGCGAGAGGGACCTAAAAAAAGGTTTAATTCGCTAATTGCAACCCAAACCGGGTTTGGGAGAAGTTCTTTGAATGCAATTGGTATCAACCGTTGCATGAATATATGACAATCATGGCTCTTCATGCCGAACATTCGCAGCTCTTTGGATCTACACATCGACCAAGATTCGATGTGTAACCATCAGGAAAATGCAACTTTTCAACCCACTCGCACAATTTTTGTCTTCTTGATGTTTCAAGAGCATAGCACCCAAGGACGTAAGTATTTGTCGCCGAATCAATGTGTAGAGAAGGTCGGTGACAATATTCACGAATATCTTGCCTCGATTTTGCATTGTCCTTACTCTTGCCGTAGACACACATAATAGTGTTGAATATGTTGTCAAAAACATTTTTTTCGATGTGCATGACATCTAAGTTGTGGCGGATCAAGTTTGTCTTCCAATACGGCAAGTCCCGAATATGCTTTTCTTCCTCCATCCCGAATTCTTAGCTATCCGCCCATTCACAAACATTCTGGCGCCTTATTTCGTCACTTTCATCAAGCCAAACGATTCAATTTCGCCAAAATTTTTCACCAGACCGCAAAGCGGAAGCGGATCATCATTTATGACCATTTTGCCTCTAATGAAATTTTTTTGTCTTTCCTTAATGGTGATGACTTCTCCAAGAAACGACGATTGTGACAAATGATCAACTACGATGTCTTACCACCATTTCGCAATTGAAATGCATTTGTATCTTCCATACAATATGGACAAGCGTACTTACCGTGTGTGCTCCAACCGGACAACATGCTATATGCGGGAAATCACTAACGACCATAAAAGGGCAACTCGCATGAGAAAATTTGTCTTGGTGGAAACGTCGTATGTAACCACCCCATTGTTCCATAAATCTTGCAACTCTTTCACAAGCGGTGAACACGTCGATTTTACTGCTTTGGGTGTTGGTCGGTCCAGGAACGATAACAGGTTAAGAACATAAACTCGATTTCATGCACATCGACGGTGGAAGGTTGTAAGGAGTCAAAATCACGGGCCACGAAGAGTACGATTTCCGGAAAGCCAAATACTTGAAAACCATCGCTGCACAATCCTAAACAAACATTCGAACCTCGGCGGCAAAGTCTCTATTGACGTCATTAAAATGTCTCCAAGCAATCGAATCATAACAGTGTTGCATAACATCTTCGGCGATGAATGATCTCCATGCCATCGCATATGTTTTGCGATTGACTCGAGACGCATACAATCGTTGCAGCCGAGGGCCCAAAGGGAAGTAGTACATTCTTTTGCAAGGGCGGTTTTTTGTGTTCAGTTCCGACCACGCACCTCGCGATGTGCAACGTATCGTGATTTCCCACAAAATTTACATGACGTCAACTCGTAGTCCACTCCCCAATAAATCATACATTGGTCCTCACAACAATCTATTTTCTCAACAGTAGACCTAGACCTCGCATTAGTCTTTTAGTGGCATAAAATTCTCAACCATTGAGTTGTCATTTGGCAAACAATCCTTCATGAGTTTAATGATTTCATTATACCCTCGTTCGAGATATATGATGTTCGACTTGATCGCAAGTAATCTTGCCATTGCGGACAACGTTGTCATGGTTTCGCAACCAGCCACAATTGTTCCCTACTTGCATCAATCATGTCATATAGTTGGCGTGCTTGGGGGTTTGGTGATTCTTCCACGGCATTCCAATTGAAACTTGGACCCCACGTTGTGTAGCATCTCGCGGTAAGGTGTCGGATCGTATCCTCCCACATCAGCATCATCAATATGGCTATCCATTTTGTGAAAATTTTGCGGGCCTTCATCTCCATTCTCACCATGTTCGTACTAACTGTGATATCCCGGACAAATCCATACCTACATATGTGGTACTCAACCGTTTCGACGTCCGTGCACGTACAAGTCGACATTTCTTAAAATTGCACGAACATCTAATCTTCCTTTCACTTTGGTATGTAGGACAATGTTGTTTTGCAAATGATATGAATTCTTTAACCTTCGCC
The DNA here is from genome assembly GCA_039657365.1 of Stephania yunnanensis. Classification (NCBI taxonomy): domain Eukaryota; kingdom Viridiplantae; phylum Streptophyta; class Magnoliopsida; order Ranunculales; family Menispermaceae; genus Stephania; species Stephania yunnanensis. Next base: position 41,710,722 of record CM077586.1, on the reverse strand, counting down.
GCGAATTCAATTCGAACGTAACCGTTGTCGGCTATCCGATCTCTGCGTTGTAGACGACATTCCTAGTCGAACGTAACCCTTGTCGATAGCTGTTGTCTATTCAAGTAATGAAATAATAATGATTAAGATGATAAGAAATCTCACTAATTGGAGAATATTGTAAATCGGAATAGCGATCTAGACCATCTAGAACAAATTGATAGCTAAGTGAAAGAACGAGGTTCACACATTAAAGAATAAATTGACAAAGTTAGAAGTTACAATGTCTCGATTTATGATCGTATTGTAATGTAATGTCTCTTTTCATATGATGGTAGATGTCATTAGGGGGTAAAGAAAATCTTTTGTTGTCTCTCGAGATTTGATGAACGGTTTTAAGCAAAGGTGGCCCCATTTTTCAGAGACGAATTTAATTCGTTACTACTTTCCGAATGTCTTATTTCCGTCTCTAATTCGTAGTTTCATTTAATGATCAAATGTATTGTAATTGACATGCTTTACCGTAATGTCTCTTTTCATATGATGGTAGAACTTATGAGGGGGTAAAGAGAAATCTCGAGATTTGTTGTCACAAATCTCGAGATTTGATGAACGGTATAATAAAATAAAGTTTTGGCGGGAAAGGTGGCCCCATTTGCCGCCAAATAGCAACATTAACTAAAAGAGTAATCCTAGTGAGGTTTAAAGGAGCATAAGAGAGGTAGAAAAAGTATGTAGACATATATCACAAAGCCAATCCGGGAAAATGTGATCTCACTTATGATGGGGAAGCTTTTGTATATTTAAAGGTTTATCCTCGAATGGTCTTCATAAACAATAAGATTTAGGTTGAAAGGCAAGTTAGCACCGAGATTCATCGGGCCTTTCAAGATCAGAAAACGGGTCAAAAAATTTGTTCATGAGCTTCATTTACTTTCACAAATGTCGGGGATATATCCAGTATTTCATATTTTTGTTTCGACTAGCTAAGTCAAAGGCAGGTATGTGATCGACCATTGATTTAAGTCAGATTAACTTGAGTGAGGATGTGTATTACAAGAAGTAGCCAGTACAGTTCATAGACCAAAAGGTGCAACGGTTAAGAGGCAAGTCTATTATAAAGGTGTTAGTCAAGTGGTATTTCCATGGAGACTCGTAACTCACTTGGGAGAGGGAAGATTATATGCGAGATATATTTTTGTATCTTTTCGAGTCAGGTACAATTTTAATTGAAGTTGAATTTCAAGGATGAAATTCCATTAGTCGCGAAGATTTGTTACGGGCAAATTTCTTAAATCCTAGTTTAATCCCTTATTCAGTAACATGAGACCCACATTGAGATACATGCATTGACCAAGGCGAGAAGGCTGAGGTAAATGTTACATTTTTTGTGATGTAAGCCTAGTGTATTATATATGTGTAGACTATTAAGTCACTCCTACTTGCGTGTATAGGGGTAGAGACGTAAGTAGGGACACATCTTGAGATGCTTCCAACGAGGGACTGGGGCAGAAAGTGTTGATGTAACTCAGTTTAAGGTTAATGTTGTTTATTGTAGCTTAAATAGTAATTTAAATGTTGCTATGGTTGATTATATATTAAATGTACCTAAGTTAGCAAATTAATACAATAGCCATGTGATGATTCTCGAGCTACGTATTAGCACATCAAAAGACCAACTGAGTTAATATTGGTGTTAGTTAGCACGAGATAGTGGAGAGTTAGTGGGACCTGTGTTAAGATGTAAGCCATTAGATAAATCTCGAGATACGCGTTTACATAAAAAATCAATGACTAACAATTAACCTTATATCTTAATATATAAGATTGGTTGATTAACACATCCAAACCAAATATTTTATTTTATTTACAAAGCTTAGGATGTAAGAGAAACTTATTGGAGAAGAAGCTCAAGAGGAGATCAGCAAAGTATCGATAAATTTGGTGTTTAGGAGTTAGAGCTCAAATCAAAGAGTCATCAACTCTAGGTACACATCTCTCTATTTAAGTTTGAAACCAGTTATGGTTTTGGCCATTTTCATAGGGTGAATGATTAAGTCTTTGAAATTTGGTGATATACTTGGATTCCTCATTTCAAGGTGATAATCCAGATATTAAGAAGTTCTTAATTTGGTTTTGAAATAAAAAAGATATGAATTTTCAAAGTCGAAAGACCAAAATGGAAATTCTGCATGTTGTATTATGAACCAACCTATGTAATTTGGTCTTAACTTGCACATTTTAAATCAAAATGAACCCAAATTAGTGGAATTTGAAAGTTAATTCAAAGGGGAGCAACTTTGTCCTACTCGACATTTTGTAGTTCAAATGTTTTCATGTCCAAAAGTGCAATATAAATAGGCGATTGAATGCATTATGAGATTTTTGAAACTAAACTTGTAAAAGGCATAACTCCCTAATTACTTATCCAAATGAGTTGATCTTTTAGTATGTTCTTAATTGCTATGTTAGCTACCTTGTGACCATACATAAATGATGGCAATGTGGTAAGAACTTGACATGTGGATTTCTTCAAGAGGAGGTGGTCAGGTGTTCGAGTCCTTGCATCAATAATGAAAACATCTCTTAGTGGACTCTCCCATTCAATGAGTTTGGTGGGACCGACTTGACCCCTTGGGACTAACGTACCCAATGGGTGCAGACACCTATGGTTATAAAAAAAAATGTTAGCTGCCTTGTGATAAAAAATCATGAAGTTTGATACTATAGATTGGGAGAAATGAATTTTCTAAGTCCGCTGGTCAAATTAGGTTCCAATTTAAGCTATTTTTAGTAAAATTGCAATATCTCTTTCATTTTAAATCAGAATTACACAAACCAAACCTTTTAGGAAAACTAAGATAGAGACCAAAAACTTTGTACTGTGGGCATATTTTGAGATTTGGACAATTTCATGCCTAAAATTGTGATGCAATACAAGAATAAAATTACAATATTGTTTAGTTAATGGACAATTTTGGCTTAAGGTTCCTAAACCTATTTGACCTAACCTAAACCCAACTTGTTTTGATTAGTTTGATACGAAGAACTTAAGGAAGAGTCTCGAGAGTTTGAATACGTGATACGAGGTGTTGGGAGGTCGGATTAGCTTAGGAAATTGAGTGGATTGTAAGTAAGCTGATCGAGATATTTATTTGCATTTCATTCCTATTTAGTTGTTCAATTCCAATCATTTGGACTGATTTGCCTATTGTACTCTATATACCATGACTTATTTCCTTTCTCATTTCATGAGTTTACTTTCATGGTATAAGTTGTTGGTTAAATGGTTTCATTGACTCCAAATCATGTGGTATGTCATTTTTGATTGTTAATACTGGTGGTCAAATGAAATAGCATGCTATTAGGTTGGTGTTACATAGTGTTGTAAATCTATTTCCATTTCACATTAAATATGCAATTGCTTTGTTGAATTTTCAAGCCATGTTATCTCTTCAATCATGAAAGAAGTTTTGTATCTAGGAAAACTCATTATAGAGATAGGCCGCGACACTAGACTATCCGGGGATATCAGGTTCTCTCCACTATAACTTGGGTGACATAACGCGTATGGGACCCAGGGTTGTTGAAAAATACAACTTGGGTGACTTTATGAGTTATAAGACTTGGGGTTGTTGGCAAGTATACATCGCAGGTGACTGGCACTTATGATAATTATAAAGGCGAAGAGAACTACTTAAACCTTCATGGAGATGTAGAGCTTAGCTCCATCCTTATATAGTGGAAAAGCTAATGTGATGAAGATCATGGTGGACAGTGTCATATTCATTTTGTTTAACTAAGGTATCTCTTTGCATTTTTCCTTTTAGCATAGTTGCTATTATCATGCTTTTTGATACTTGTTGCATTTGGAAATGTGAACAAATTTCTCTTGGCATTACTTTCTACTTTCCTATACTCAACGTCCTTTTTATGATGGTGGGTGCAAATCCATTGAGTAGCATGCCAGGCAAAGAGAAGATCGGTGATTACCTCTGAGCTAGTGGAGTGCTATTACACCGGATTTCGTAGGTTTTGACTTTGTCGTATAACTTTTTATGTCTTTCATACGCTTTTGGGGTTTTATGTATTATGGGTTGAGAGATAACACCCTGACCAGACACATGATGGCATATTATCTCTGTTTCATTATATATATACATATGATCTTTATTTATTGGTTTTTCCATAGTTGTTAGGTATCATCTTAAAAGCTTCTGCTGAATAAAATTAAATGGTAAAATCTCAATTAACTCTAATTTATGAATTGGCATAAGATAAGTAAATGCTCATGTTTATTTGAAAAATTAATTAGTAAACGATAAGGTTTTGCAAAGGCTGACTAATTCCTTCTTAAGTCCTAAGTGGTGAGATTAAGGCTTAATGATAAGATTAGGCCGGGTGGTGCCCAATTCATCACAATCTCTCTTATTTTAAATTGAGATTTCACAAAGAAAACCTTTTTGGAAAGCTAAGATAGAGACCAAAACTTTGTACCAAGGAAATTTCTCGAAATTTGGACAATTTCACGCCTAAAAATGCACTGCAACACATGACCAAAATTGAGACTTTATTTAGTCTTTAGAGGCTGATTTGTGAAGTCAATTTAAAACCTATTTAACCAATATGAATGCATGATAAACACATTTAATTGACTTCAGGGGATTGAAAAATGTAGCTTAGGTATTGGAGAGCCAAACGGGGTGGAATTCAGAAGTCTAAGGATGTTGGAGTGCATGCGTGAGGTTTGTAAACCCAATGGAACATCATTTGAGTATTTACTTTCTTTCATTACTATTTTACTATATAATGTTCAATGTATTCTTGTTCTATTCCTTATTTACTTAAGTTATCTATATTTGTATAACTGTTTGAATGGTTGGTTGAGTTTACTCCCACTGGGTATTCTGTTGTGTGTTTATGGCACGCTAGACCATAACATGTGTCTCAGAGTCTCGGTGAATAACAATCTAAACTACTTTATCGGTACATGTGTCGGTGATGCCATGAGTCTACATAGACCACCAAGAAGACTAGGTGATGGGCCAGTTGGCTGCGCCTACTAGTAGGATCATAGAGAGAGAATCCAAAGTATGGTATAGTCTATTCGGACGGGCACACACGTTTGTTCTTTATTGTTATTTATGCATGCGATGATCCATTTACAGTTGCATGTTTACATTTCGCATGTTTATTTAACAATATTTATTGGAACTCCTTTACTTTATCATATGAATGCTTAGTGAATTTTCTTGGGATTTTACTCATTGGTCTTGTCATTTATTTTGTTGTGATGGCTAGGTGCAGATCCTTCTACGAATAAGGGTAAGGGGGTTCTAGGCGACTATCTCTAATCTCGCCCACTACCGACACACTACTCGTAGGTGTTTGTTTTAACATATTTTTCTTATATATTTTGGGTTTATAGGAGACTTATAAGACACATGTACTTGTATATATTTATTTTTGTTGTCTTATATATATTACACTCTATTCTAGGTTTTCCACAGTAGGACTGATGCTCTATAAAACTTAAGAGTTAATGAAACTCCATGTTTATGTACTTTAAGATGTCAACTGTAAATTTATTGGTTACCTACTTGCAACTCGGAAAAAATAGGTGACACTTGTAATTTAATGTATATCTTGAATAATTAGCTAATAATATAAAGAATATGATGAATAGAACACACATTAATGAGCTTCGATGTGGCACAAACGTCGTAGGGCTGTGAGACCCGTGATCCAGCTCATCCAGCGGTCTCGAGGGCGGGTCAACCATTGGTATCAGAGCGAAGTCGATGGAGCCTGAGGATAAAGCGTAATTTTTTCTTTAACCTAGTAACAACGCCACAGTTGGTATCAAAGCAATGGTTTGAGGAACCTCGAAAATTAATGAAATAGCATAAAACTTAATGAACAAAACCTTAGATGTGGAAACCCGATGTACTTGCCTTAGAACATTAGTTGAAAAGTGATGTGAGGCGGGTAGAGTTAGGGTTTATATACGTGTTATGTTTTTACTATATGTTATACACTATACATGTATATATACCGAGGTAGATTAGGCGCATGCTTATCGATGCAGATCATGATGAATGAACATCCCTCTACACTTGCAAAGATTGGTAAGACTAACGATCCAGCTAGGGCTACCATCACTTTTACTACATCGAGTGTTGATGTCCAACTTGTGACACATGATGTAACAACTCGTTACCTTAAGTAGGTGATTAGCGTTAACCCGAATTCAAATTAACACAAGTTAGGCTCATGGTTAAACCCGACTTATGTTGATTAGCGTATGCGTGGATTTGTGTGCTTTTGAAGTTTGTATGGCTTGTATTATTAATTATGAAAATAATCATATTAATTAGCCTATAATTAAATAATTAATAAATTATAGGACGCCTTAATACCATGTGTGGGTTAAGGGTGCACACATGGGTAATGGGAGCTCGTTGGTGCGCACGACAAAATTATAAAAGCGTAAATATATGCATATATATATTTATATATTGTATATATATACTATATATAAATATATATTGAAAAATAAATAAATAATTATTAATTGACGGGTGCCTTGTGACATACAGGGTTGAGGGTGACATGGGGTTGATGTACAATAGTGTGCATGCTCGATAGTGCTCGTTGGGGAGCATGGTAAATTTATAAGTGCCAAAATACATAGTTGTATATATTTATATATAGGTATATATAAATACATATTAAAGATAAATAATAAAACATATGATTTGGATCAAATTAATACTTAAACTTTAGATTTGCCTCGAGATATGCAATGTGCATGACACGAAAGATGAATAGTGCAAGTGGGTGATGGTGGGATGTTAATGAGTGAAAGAAAATTCGTTGTTTCAAGATTTGTGTCAAATCTTGATGTTCAGTAATGGAAGATATGATTTTGAGAAGAGTTGCTCTTTGGAGAGCACAATACGATGAAAGTTGTAAGTTGTGTTAAGGGAGGAGGTATTGTTTATCGTTAGCCTCGATGGTAGAATCAGTCGGGGAGGCTTGAGAGGCGGTGGTTTACCCTTTGCCGGCTATCAGCGATTCGAGTCCGCTTTATCTACAACTCGTGAACTTAGCCAATATAAAGGGATATGATAATGTCACAAGTGTTATGCTAGGTGGAAAGCCTAAGTAGGTAGTGTAATGGGTTATTATAGCTATAAGATATACCTCGATATACACATCATGTATCTCAAGGAGTTCAAATAAATTAATTGACCAAGTAAGTCAATCTAATGGCTTAATGAAAATGGCTTTATTTGTAGTTGATTGCGATTAGATCAACCTCTAGATATGTGGTACGTATCTCATGGAAGATCATATTATATAAATGATTTTACTTTCATCAACAAAAATCAAACCAATTAAATAGAGAGAAAGTTCAAAGAAGTATAAGAGAATGCTTAAATGATGTGTAGACAAGACTTGGGAACTTTGCAATTGATGTTAAAGGACTTCGAACTCCATCCAATTGAGACAAGAAATTCGTGAAGAAAATTGACTTTCAGTGATTTATAAGTGGAAAATGTTTAAGATCAACCCCAAATCATGTTCTTGGGCATTGATGAGTTTCTTTTTCATCGTATTTTGATTTTCCACCAAGTTCCATGATGTCTAGCTATATATCTATGAGTTTTAGATAGTTAGTTGTCGTGAGAATGTAGATTCATGATTTCTTAGGTGAATTGACCTTATTAGGATCATTTTAAGACTAGTTATGATGAAGTTTTGATTATGAATAACTATCACGAATTGTCATGGAAAGGTTGTGAATGTTTTTATTGAATTGATCAATTAATCCATAGTTAAATCTTATGACTTGTTGATATAAATTGTAGTTGGTGGTTTGAAGTAGATATTAGATCTCTATTAGAGACAATCTCTTTTGGGTTTTTAAGCGGAAAGGTTGGCAATGCAACCCAGGGAGTTGAAACTCTTGTTTACATTCCATCCCTAGTTGCAATATATATTATGGTAAACAGTTTCAATTGTTGTAGTTGCAACTATGTTTGTTACTAATGTTGCAGTTGCAACTACTATTGGTTGTAACTATTACTATTGCAATTGTAGTTGAAGTTGTAACTGTGAATGTTGCAACTGATGTTGTTATAGGCAGTGACTAATGTTTGAGGGATTTGACCAAGACTTAGACTTGGGTTCTAGGATGGTGCTATGACTAGTCTAGTTACTAAATTAATATATTTTAATACAATTTATGTAAATTATCTGGTGAACACTCGTAGAAAATGCAAAAAGTTAGTATAAAGTTAGGAAAGCTCAACACAGGTAAGTGAGACTCAATTACAAATATCATTTGTGTTATTTATTGTAGTATATCTAGTTCGCATAGGTTATGGACTGGGATTGGGAGCACTGCATGGTGAAGAGAATAAAATGTAATGAACATCGAGTAATGAATTGGTTCTTGCTAATTGGATACGGAATGGCTATGAAGTATTAAGGATTAGCTTTTCGTTTTTACTTTCATATATCATGGCTTAGTATTGGCGTTCATATCCTATAGAGTGTAGAGACTCTGTTATTCTTGAATGTGCTGATGAAATTGCACATCGGCCAATGTGCGGATCTCGGACAGAGGTATTCTTGGCCGATTGAGAGATGAATCTTATAAATAAATCATAATTAACGTCACACATGCAAGAGCTATGGAACTATGGTTTTGCATCCGTATATCTATTCTTTTATTATTTATCATTCCCTAATAGATATTGTTGGATTCATATTGTTATTCATATTCCTTGATTATTAGATAGACTATTAATATTGTAATTGTGAGTCACTTACTAAGCAAGTTGGAACGTTCATCCCAATTAACATTTCAAGAATATTAACATGCGCTTTGACTTAGGAACGAAGAAGATTATGAGTTTATAGTTATCTTCATGAGAATTGATTTCTGTATTGTCTTATATATTTGGATTAAAATACATTTTGTATTAACACAAGGTTTGGGGTTGTTTTGTAAACTGAGGTTGATACCAGTTTTGGAATCTAAATATTATAGTCTAGTATATCATTTGTATTATCGAAATTTTTTAATTCTGGCTACATTTTCAATGATTTTCAATTATTTATTCGATTTATGATATACTGTATTATGATTATCATGTATGTAGAACAACTGTATTGTTACTCTAATTGAGTTCGATTGGTGTATCTGGGCTTAATTAGGGTTACAGACCGAGCATTGCCCTATTAGGATAGAGAATGTTACAAATGATGCTCAGTTAGCCGAGATTCTATAGTTACTTAGGGCAAGCCTCAACAATCGTCGTAGTAGCAATAGCTCCCAAGTTACCTATGGTACCGAATATTATTACTTAGGTAATCATCACCCTAATGATACCTCAGAAGTTTATTTATACCATTGCTATAATACTTCTCGAAACACTAGTCTGAAAGGGATATGGATGATCGGGACCGCAGGGAAGACTATCAATCGATTAGTACGGATATGATGACCGACGGATTGACGGAGCTTAGAGCATGATACACACACTTGCAAAGAAGTGTAGACATCAGACATAGCTATACCAACATGATTGGGAACAAAGAGGTCGTGGTAGGGGTCATAAAGACTAAGGTCAGGGTCAGAGATTTGAGGACAGATAGGTTAGGAGGTTGAAGACGCGTTGATGTTTCTAATCTAGTTAGGTTGAACATCTTAGAGCTGATTGGTGGAGGGCATCACCACCACAAGTGCTAGATTAGATGCGAAAAAGAGGTCACATAGTAGGTCAGGGGACAGGAGGCGACCAGGCATCATGTCGAGGGTAGATTATCTGACGCATCTTGTCGGTATTTATTTAAATTTAGTATGTATCTATTATGATTCCTAGCTTGGAAATATGAAGACTTAATGGTTGTGTTATACACTAGGCCATAACACGTGGCACAACACCCTCATTGAATTGCGACCTGAGGTGTTTGTCTTTGGTGCATATGTATGTGGGGTCATGGGTCCATCTCGACCACCGCAAGGGCTATTTGGTGATGGACTAGTAGACATGGTTAGAGAAGCCTACTCGAGGGATCCCAACATATTGAAGTATGATCTAGAGGGCTCGTGGTTGAGTTGGCGACGTCAATTGTTTCACCACAGTTTCATTTCCATGAAGAGAATAATAGACGACCGAGGTTTATTAGGTTGTGAGTACCTTGGATGCTTCGATGATTCGGAATGGTAGTCTACCCTAATCTCGGTACGAAATATTTTTTAGTTGGGAAGAATTGTAAAGACCCAATGTTTATTGACGCTTTTATATATTTAGGTTATTTTTAGACTCAAACGCTAACTCAGGCCCACGTGGGTGCCCCGATAGGCTAATACATGCTTGACTGAGAATAAATCGTTATTTATGTCAGTTGTTGCATAATTGCGAGGTTAATTATTATTTATTTTATAACTCATCGCATGTGTGTATTTATAATGCCATACCGTGTGAAATTATGTGATAGGTAAATGCATCGTAAAGCATGTCAAAATGGAGAATCAAACTTAAGGCTAAGTCAAAATAATTAGGTACATTATCGAGATGCGAGGCACCGTTGTTGGGTAGTTGGTGGTTAGTGGGATCATAAATATGTGAAGTATGTGACTAAACACACTAACCAATGTAATTATGTGCCTAGGTGAATTAAATTGATTTATAACAAGGCAAAAGTCCTGGCAAAATGACTGGCTATCATGTGGTACAAGTGGTTTCATTTGAGGGAAAGTGCCATTGAGGGATGACACATGTCCTAGTAATTAACTAATAGTAAATCAAAGACTTGGCTAATTAATCCACTTACAAATATAAGTATATAAGGCCTATACTAAGTGAGGAGCTCTACATATACATTTGAACTAAAAAATTAGAGGAATTGAGGAGGAACTTGGCTAAAGAATTCAGAGAGATCAAGGAGAGTTGAAGCTCGAAATAAAGTGTCATCAACCCTAGGTACACATCTCTCTATTTCAAGTTTGAAATTAGTTTTGGGTTAATCACTGTTAGAGGGTAGATATTTGAGTCTTTGAAATTGGTTTATATATATTTAGATTCCTCATTTCAAGCTGATAATCTAGCTATTATGAAGTTCTTAATTTGGTTTTGAAATAAAAAATATATGAATTTTTGAAATTATAATACCAAAATTTAAATTCTACATGTTGTATTATGAACCAACCAATGTAATTTAGTCATTACTTCCTCAATTTATATCAAAATGGACCTAATCTGGTGGCATTTAAAAGTTAACTTAAAGAGGAATACATTTGTCCTACTGAAATCTTTTAATTTGAATGTTTTCAAGTCTAAAAGTGTTCTACAAATAGGTGACTCAATGCTTTACGAGATTTTTGAAACTAAATTTTAAAAGGAATAACTCCCTAATTAGTTATCCAAATGAGCTGATCTTTTAGTATGTTGTTATTGGGTTTCTTAGCTACCTTGTGACCAAAACTTACGATCTTTAAAGCTATAGATTAGGACAAATAAATTTTCTCTACTGGTCAATTAGGTTCCAATTTGAGCCATTTTAAGTAGAATGCGATATCTCTCTTGTTTTAAATCGGAGTTTCGTAAGCTAAACCTTTTCAAAAAGCTAAGATAGAGTCCAATGCCTTTATACTAAGGGAAGTTTTAGAGATTTGGACAATTTCATGCCTAAAAATGCACAGCAACACATGACCAAAATTAAGACATTATTTAGTCTTTAGGGGCTGATTTGCGAAGATCACTTTAAAACCTATTCATTCAATTTGAATATATAATAAACACACTTAATTGACTTAAGGGGACTAAGAGAACGTAGCTCGGGTACTGGAGAGCTAGGCAAGGTTAGATTTGGGAGTGCAAGGAATTCAAAGCGTGTGTGTGAGGTTTGTAACATTTAATGGAACGTCACTTGAGTATTTATTTGCTTCCATTAATGTTTTATTCTATCATGTTCAATGTATTCGTGCTCTTTTCCTTATTTACTTCGGTTATCTATGTGTGTGTCACTCTTTGAACACTTGGTTAAGTTTACTCCCATCGGCTATTCCATTGTGTGTTTTTGGCACGCTAGACCATAACATGTGTATCAGAAGTCCTCGATGAATAATGACCCGAGCTACTTTGTCAAAACATGTGTCGGTGCATTGTGGTTCTATGTGGACCACTAAGAGAACCGGGTGATAGGCCAATTAGGTGCATCCACTAGTAGGATCCTAGGGAGAGACTCAAAAGTATAGTTTGTCTGTCTGGAATGGGCACACACATTTGCGCTTTATTATTATTAACGCATCCGATGATCCATTTACAGTTGCTTGTTTATGTGACAGTTCCACTCCTAAATCTAGGGCACCACCATGCTTAATCTCGTAATTAAGCCCTAATCCTATCCACACAGGACTCAACTACGTATTAGTCAGCCTTTACAACCCAAATGCCTCTTTTCTCGTGTTCAGGATAAGTAATACACTAGTCCTACTAGTTTATAAAATCTAGAGTTAATTAAAACTTTTTTAAATTAATTATTTAGCAGAAGTCTTATTAGTTATGAGAAAACAATTAGTAGATTATGCGGAAGCCATTTATAAAATCCTAAGTGTGAAAAACCAGGAAATGACATCATATATATATAAAGTCCTTAAAATGCAGTGAAACAGTAAAATAGTCTAAGTCAAGTCAAGGAAAACTAACGCTCAACCCAATATACAACCCACAATAGTATTTGAGTTCAAGACATATATAACATATACAATCAAAATACCAAAATAAGACCTACAATCGATGCAGAGATGCGCTGCGTGGGCTCATGGATAATCGTCGATCTTCTCCTTGCCCGGCCTGCTGGTAGACGGCTCTGCACCCACCATCATAAAAAGGATGATGAGTACAAGAATAAAATAGTAATCCCCGATGAAAAGTTTAATTTGCATTTCCGAACATTCAAATGGTATTTAAAAGCATATAAATGGGAAAACTGGAATATAAACTATATGCGAGTAAATACCAGAATTAAACAAGTGATACTGACACTAGGCTAAGTAGTGGTGATTTAGGTCCAGTCGACAATGAAACGCGTCACTTCGACTCAATAATCATATAGTACAAGGGACTTTAACCTAAGTGTTACCAGGGACTCTGACGGTGTGTAGACCACCTGAGAGACTCTAACCCCGAGTGTCATACAAAGTCAGGTAACATGTGCCAACATCCCCAGGGACTCTAACCCCGTGAGTCGCACACACCTCGATCAGTACATGACCTAAATGCAAAAACTACTTTTTAAATTTCAAGAAATACTAAGTATGGATTGTCAAGGCATAGGAACATCTACACACCTAAACAAATAAGGAATACAAGTCCTCTTAAACATTTATAAGATATTCACTAGCCTAATAGCATGCTATTTATCATTCAATTCACATTTAAAACAACAAGAATAGACATAGCATGGGATAGAATCAATGAATCAAATCAAATGAATGGATATCATGCAAACTAGACTCATCAAGTGAGCATAGACACAAAGTGCACATGATATAAGAATACAAAGGCAAAATAGTCAAAAGGACTATGCAAGGACAACAATTTATAGAAATGAATTGCCAAGTAAAGTTGCCATTGGGTATACTCACAACAACAAAGTAAAGTCTTTGATTTACCGGCCTCTCGATACTTCAAATCTTGTATTAGCTCTCCCGTACCCTTTTCCTAGGTTCCTGAGTTTGGTATCTCATTAGTTCAAATGTAGTGGGTTTAAGCTCAATTTAGTGGTGTTTATTGTGTATTTAAATTGGTTCAATAGACTTTAAATTAATCTTCTTAAATCAGTGCCTAAAGACTAAATCAAGTCTCAATTTCAGTTCCTACATTTAACGCAAATTTTAGGCATGAAATGGTCAAAATATCGAAATCCTCCACCAGTACAATTATTGCTAGTCTCTTTCTTAGATTTCTAGAAAGGTTTAGTTTGCAAAATTTTGATTTAGAATGAAGGAGATATCATGATTTTACTAGACATAGGTCTAATTGGAATTTAATCCGACCAGCGGATTTAGAAAATATATTTCTCCCAAAATGTAGTTCGTAAAATTGTGATATTTGGTCATAAGGCAGAAAAGATACCCAAATATAATATACTAAAAGATCTGATCATTTGGATAAGTAGTTAAGGAGTTATGCCCTTAACATATTAAGTTTCAAAACTTTCATTTTTAATTCCAGCACCAAATTGTAGAGCATGTTTGGATATAGAAACATTTGAATCAAAATACCTTCAACTAAGAAACGTTGTTCCTCTTTAAATAAGCTTTCAAATGCTGCTGGTCTGGATCAATTTGGATCTAAAATGGGTAGATTATGACCAAATTACCCAGGTTGATTCATAATACAACTTGCAGAATTCTAGTTTTGGTGTTGCAAATTAAAAAATTCATATCTTTATGATTTCAAAACCAAATTAAGAACTTCAATAGAGTTGGATTCTCAGCTTGAAATGAGGAATCTAAATATATAAATTAATTGCAAATACTCAATCATCTACTATCTGAAATTAGCCTAAAACCATAACTAGTTCTAATTTCAACTAAAAAGATGTTTACCTAGTTGATGTAGTACCCTAGCTTGAGAATTTCTCTCCAAATCTAATGGAATTCTTCAACACCTTGATGATTCACTCCTCTCCAAAAATTCCTTCTTCTTCTCGAGCAAAAATGAATGATTGATTTGGTTTGCATGTTGTTTGATCACTAATAATATATATTAAGGTGATGTTCCTTCCTAGCCCTTAATCTTCATGGATTTATGTATCCTTAGGAATATCTAATGGTCCACCTTTGTTATATATCCCACTAACTCCCACTAACTCAACCTCAAGTGACACCATTTCATTACTCACCTAGTTCCTAGATGTGTCCAATGTGCATCTCTTGACCAATCTTATGCTTTCCATTTAATTTACTCAACTATATGCCTTTAATTTGATTTACATTAACAAACACAACCATAGGCTTATAAGTAATTCCTTATTTCATATTATTATTAAATAAGACTTACCAAAATGCTAACTACCCGGTTCCCGGCTCGCACGCTACTCGAGGCGTGTCCCCGCTCTCGTCTCGACGCCTACAATTGTACAAATCGACTTAGTAAGTCTACACAATACATAACACTAGGCACACATCAATACAAAAATACGATATACCTCGGCCACGTGCCTCGGTCGGTGCACGTATCACAGTGTAGGTCCCACGTTAAGGGTCGATGATCCCGATTAAGGAATTAAAACGGGGTTAAAGATTTGGGTCGTGACAAATATTCCCAACAAAATGAGATTTCGTCCTCGAAATTAAGTTTAAGTCACGGTTCTACCTAACTCGAACAGGTACGGGAATCTATCTCGCATGTAGTCCTCCCGCTCCCAAGTGAGTTCGTGTCATCGTGGAACTAGCCACTTGACGAGTACCTTCGGGATGAACTTGCTCCTCAACTGTTGTACCTTTCGATCTAGGATCTGAATGGGCTATTCCTCGTAAAGATGTCCTCGCTCAGGTCGATTTGACTCAAGTCAACTGTCGGTCGCACGCCTGCCTTCGACTCGGCTAGTTGAAGCATCGAAATGTGGAATACTGGATGGACCCTTGACATCTGTGGAGGCAATTCAAGCTCCAATGCCACTTTTTCTGACCCATTTCTTAATCATGAAAGGCCCGATGAACCTCGGTGCAAGCTTGCCTTTCGCCCCCAAATCTCTGAAGACCTTCCGAGGAGAAACCTTTAAATAGACAAAGGCTCCATCGAAATACGCGAGATCACCGCGATACTTATCTCCATATCTCTTATGTCTCTCATGTGCTCCTCTGAGTCTCTGACATATCAATTTGACTTTTTGCGTGTGGTCAACAACAATTTTAGGCCCCAATATCTCTCGGTCCTCTAGCTCAGCCCAACACGATGGCGAGCGACACGGTCTGCCATACAAAGCCTCAAATGGCGCCATCTCAATGCTAGCCTGATAAATTTTGTTATAAGCGAACTCACACAATGGTAGGTACTCCGCCCAAGATCCGCCAAACTCCAACACGCATGCCCGCAACATGTCCTCGAGGACCTGAATCAATCTCTCAGTCTGCCCGTCGGTCTTGGAAATGGAAAGCTATATTGAACTGTAGGCACGTACCGTACTGCTCTTACATACTCCGCCACATCCTGGATGTATACGTAGCATCTCGATCTTACGTGATCGTTAATGGTACCCCGTGTAGCCTGATAATCTCTCTCTCGAATAGTACGCTTTGCCGATCGAACGTGTAATGCGATGCCACTGGCAGGAAATGAGCAGACTTCGTCAGTCTGTCAACTATCAGATAGATTGGGTCATGTCTCCTCGCGGCCCTCGGCAGTCCTCTGACAAAATCCATAGAGATGTCTTCCCACTTCCATCGAGGAATGGGAAGCGTCTGTAGTAATCCCCCGAATCTGTGATGCTCATATTTCACTTGCTGACATATACCACAATTCCTTGATGAATCTAGAAACGTCGGCCTTCATCACAGGCCACCAAAATGTCTCCTCATGTCATGGTACATCTTAGTCCTACCTGGATGTACGGTAAATCTGAACGGTGCGACTCATGAAGGATCTCATCTCTCAACTCCGGCACCTCAGGTATCCACAACTTGCCCCGATATCTCAGACATTGATCTATCATCTCTGCCCAATCTGTACATTCTCCACTCTATGCTAACTCGCTGAAATCTCGAGTACAATCGATCGGTCCTCTGACCCTTTGACACTCACTCATAGACATGGTTTGTAGTCTCATCTATGTGCAAATCATCACCTGAGTATCGGTAGGAACCTCTGTCTGATATGCTGTCACCGCTGCCTCGAGTAATCCATACTCATGCATCATTTGACATTTGACCACCTCAACATCTCTACTCGGTCTCCTACTTAGACATCTGTGACTACGTTCACTTTTCCTGGTGATACTTTAAAGAAAAGTCGTAGTCCTTCAAGAACTCCAACCATCTGCGTTGTCTTATGTTTAGTTCTTTCTGTGTAAAGAGATATTTTAGACTCTTGTGATCAGTGAAGAGTGTGAATCTCTCTCCATACAAAAGGTGTCTCCAAGTCTTCAGCGCAAATACAACCGTTGCGAACTCTAGATCGTGCGTAGGGTAGTTCTTCTCATAGATCTTTAGCTATCTCGATATGTATGCCACAACACCACTGCCCTAAATCAACACACAACATAGACCAGTACGAAAAATATATGTGTACACTAAAAATCCATGTCCAGCCTTTGGCAGTAATAACACTGACGCGGTAGTTGATGACCTCTTCAACTGAGTAAATGCAGCCTCACACTTCTCAGTCCACTCATAAGCAACATCCTTCTGTGTTAGCCTCGTCATTGGTGAAGCGATCTTCGAGAAATCCTTCACGAATCTACGGTAATATCCTGTTAACCCCAAAAAGCTCATGATCTCCAATACTGATGTCGGTGCTAGGCAATCCGTGATCGTTTGAATCTTGGCCGATCTATTGCAATCCCTGCTCCTCCAAAAATGTGCCCTAAGAATTTGACCTCTGCAAGCTAGAATTCACACTTGCTGAGCTTAGCGAAAAGTCGGTGTTCCTTCAATGTATGCAACGTCTCTCTGAGGTGTTGTTCATGATCCTCACGTGTCTCGAGTAGATCAAGATGTCGTCGATGAAGACTATCACAAAGCGATTGAGATATGGTCTAAGTACTCGGTGCATTAAATCCATGAATACAACAAGAGCGTTGGTCAGCCCAATGGCATGATCGTGAACTAGTAGTGTCCGTATCTGGTGCTGAATGCTATCTTGGACCTATCCTCATCCTTGATCCTAAGCTGATGATACCCCGATCTCAGGTCTATCTTGGAGAAAAACTGTGCTCCTCTCAGCTGATCAAATAAATCGTCTATTCGCGGAAGTGGGTACTTGTTTATGACTGTCACTCTATCAACTGCCTGTAGTCGATGCATAGTCTCAAACTGCCATCCTTCTTCTTCACAAATAAAAGTGACGCTCCCCACGGTGACATCGAAGGTGTAATGATACCCTTCTCCCCCAAATACTTAAGGCTGAGTCCTCAACTCCACTAACTCCCTCGGAGAAATGTGGTACGGTGGTATCGCGATTAGCCTAATACTCAGTACTAGGTCGATGATGAAGTCTAGCTCTCACGGTGGCAGTAATCCAAGTAAATCCTTTGGGAAAACATCTGGGAAGTCTTGAACAATTGGTATTTCCTCTAGTTTGGGTCCTTGACTCTCCGCTAATATGTACAACTTACGTAGAGTCTCCATCTCTCCATTAGATGCAAATTGAACTCTCGTAGTGCTGAGTCTCGTGGTCGGGGGTGCTGTAGTAGTAGCTGTGGTGAATGGGCAGTCGAAACCAATACAGTCATCTGTGCCTACATGTAAGTGATGAAATCGACGATTTGTCACTCCTGAGCGGTCATCCGATAAGGAATCCTCTAAAATTTTCAACTAATACGGTGGGAGGAAGACTACGGCTAGCTCTGGTGTCTCCAAGTCTCGTGCGAATCCCCCATCGGTGTCTTCAAGTGGATAGCGAACGCGAATCAGCTACTACGTGGCATAACCTATATATATACATATAGAAACTAACACCTACATATAAGAAATCCCCATCTCACCTTTACTCAATTCCAAACAAAATAGTTTTTAGGCGAGGATCATCTGGCTTCCACTTCTATGGTTTGTGTTTTATACAGTTCTTGTTTTTCTTATTTATCCCTAAGGTTCTAATACCTATGCTCTGATACCAACAGTGACTGCCCCTTTCCTAAACCTAAGGCACCGCTCGGCCTAATCCTGTAATTAAGCCCAAATCCTATCCACGCGGGACTCAACTACGTATTAGTCAACCTTTACAATCTAAACGCCTCTTTTCTCGTGTTCAGGATAAGTAATACACTAGTCCTACAAGTTTATAAAATCTAGAGTTAATTAAAACTTTTTATTAAATTAATTATTTAGCTAAAGTCTTATTGGTTATGCGGAAGCAATTAGTAGATTATGCATAAGTCATTAGTAGATTATGCGAAAGCCATTTATAAAATCCTAAGTGTGGAAAATCAGGAAATGACATCATATATATATAAAGTCCTCAAAATGCAGTGAAACAGTAAAATAGTCTAAGTTAAGTCTGGGAAAACTAACACTCAACCCAATATACAACCCAAATAGTATTTGAAAGACATATAACATATACAATCAAAATACCAAAAGAAGACCTACAATCGATGCAGTGATGCGCCGCGAGCTCAGGGATAATCATCGATCTTCTTTTTGCCCGGCCTGCTGGTAGACGGCTCAACACCCACCGTCATAAAAAGGACGGTGAGTACAAGAATAAAATAATAATCCCCGATGACAAGTTTAATTTGCATTTCCAAACAATTCAAATGGTATTTAAAAGCATATAAATGGGAAAACTGGAATATAAACCATATGCGAGTAAATACCAAAGTTAAACAAGTGATACTGACACTAGGCTAAGTAATGGTGATTTAGGTCTAGTCGACAATGAAACGCATCACTTCGACTCAATAATCATATAGTACAAGGGACTCTAATCCAAGTATTACAAGGGACTCTAACCCCAGTATGTAGACCACCTCAGGGACTCTAACCCCGAGTGTCATACAATGTCAGGTAACATGTGCCGACATCCCCAGGGACTCTAACCCCATGAGTCGCGCACACCTCGATCGAGTACGGGACCTAAATGCAAAAACTACTTTTAAATTTCAAGAAATACTAAGTATGGATTGTCAAGGCATAGGCACATCTACACACCTAAACAAATAAGGAATACAAGTCCTCTTAAACATTTATAAGATATTCACTAGCCTAATAGCATGCTATTTATCATTCAATTCACATTTAAAACAACAAGAATAGACATAGCATGGGATAGAATCAATGAATCAAATCAAATGAATAATATCATGCAAACTAGACTAATCAAGAGAGCATAGACATAAAGTGCACATGATATAAGAATACAAAGGCAAAATAGTCAAAAGGACTATGCAAGGACAACAATTTATAGAAATGAAATGTCAAGTAAAGTTGCCATTGGGTATACTCACAACAACAAAGTAAAGTCCTAGCTTTACCGGCCTCCCGATACTCCAAATCTTGTATTCGCTCTCCCATACCCTTTTCCTAGGTTCCTGAGTTTGGTATCTCATTAGTTCAAGTATAGTGGGTTTAAGCTCAATTTAGTGGTGTTTATTGTGTATTTAAATTGGTTCAATAGACTTTAAATCAATCTTCCTAAATCAGTCCCTAAAGACTAAATTAAGTCTCAATTTCGGTCCTACAATTTAACGCAGGTTTTAGGCATGAAATGTTCAAAATATCGAAATCCTCCTCCAACACAATTATTTTTGGTCTCTTTCTTAGATTTCTAGAAAGGTTTAGTTTGCAAAATTTTGATTTAGAATGAAGGAGATATCATGATTTTACTAGACATAGGTCTAATTGGAATTTAATCCAACCAGTGGATTTAGAAAATCTATTTCTCCCAATATATAGTTCCTAAAATTGTGATATTTTGTCACAAGGCAGAAAATATATCCAAATACAATATACTAAAAGATCAGCTCATTTGGATAAGTAGTTAGGGAGTTATGCCTTTAACAGATTTAGTTTCAAAACTTTCCTTTTTAATTCCAGCACCTAATTGTAGAGCATGTTTGGACATAGAAAACATTTGAATCAAAATACCTTCAATTAAGAAAGTTATTGTCCCTCTTTAAATAATCTTTCAAATTCTGCTGGTCTGGATCAATTTGGATCTAAAATGGGTAGATTATGACCAAATTACCCAGGTTGATTCATAATACAACATGCATAATTCTAGTTTTAGTGTTGCAATTTCAAAAATTCATATCTTTATGATTTCAAAACCAAATTAAGAACTTCAATATAGCTGGATTCTCGGCTTGAAATGTGGAATCCAAATATATAAATTAATTTCAAATACTCAATCATCTACTATCTAAAATTAGCCTAAAACCATAACTCATTCTAATTTCAACTAAAAAGATGTTTACCTAGTTGATGTAGTACCCTAGCTTGAGAATTTCTCTCCAAATCTAATGGACTCCTTCAACACCTTGATGATTCACTCCTCTCCAGAATTCCTTCTTCTTCTCGAGCAAAAATGAATGATTGATTTGGTTTGCATGTTGTTTGATCACTAATAATATATATTAAGGTGATGTTCCTTCCTAGCCCTTAATCTTCATGGATTTATGTATCCCTAGGAATATCTAATGGTCCACCTTTGTCATATATACCGCTAACTCCCACTAACTCAACCTCAAGTGACACCATTTCATTACTCACCTAGTTCCTAGATGTGCCAATGTGCATTTCTAGATCAATTTTATGCTTTCCATTTAATTTACTCAACTATAGGCCTTTAATTTGATTTACATTATTAAACACAACCATAGGCTTATAAGTAATTCCTTATTTCATATTAGTATTAAATAAGACTTACCAAAATGCTAACTATCCGAATCCCCGGTTCGCACGCTACTCGAGGCGTATCCCCATTTAGTCTCGACTCCTACAACTGTACAAATCGACTTAGTAAGTCTACACAATACATAACACTTAAGCACACATCAATAAAAAAATACGATATACCTCGACGGCGTGCCTCGGTATCGGTGCACGTATCACAGTGTAGGTCCCACGTCAAGGGTCGATGATCCTGATTAAGGAATTAAAACGTGGTTAAAAATTTAGGTATTGACAGTTTGCATTTCGCATATTTATTTAATAATATTTATTGGAATTCCTTTAATTTATCATATGAATGCTCAATGAATTTCCTTGGGATTTTACCCATTGTACTCGTCATTTATTTTGTTCTGATAATTGAGTGTAGATCCTTCTACGAGTTAGGGTAAGGGGGTCATTGGCAGCTATCTCTGAGCTCTGCCCTATCCAACACACTATTCATAGGTGTTTTTTTTACATATTTTGTTATATATTTCGGGTTTATGGGAAGCTTATGAGACACTTGTACTTGTATATATTTACTTTCATTGCCTTGTTTATAGTGTACTCTATTCCAAGTATTTCACAGTAGGACTGATGCTTTATAAAACTTAAGAGTTAATAAAAATCCATGTTTATATACTTTGAGACTTCTGTTGTAAATTTATTGGTTACCTACTTGCAACTCTAAAAAACACAAGCCAAACATGTAATTCAAAGTATATCTCGAATAATTGGTAAATAATATAAATAATATGATGAATAACACGTATATTGGGAGCATTGACATGGCAACATACATTAGCAGGGCTGTGGGACAAGTGTTGCAGCTTACCCGACATCTTCAGGGCATGGGGCCGCCACATACTACTTCTATAATTGTTATCAATAATTATATACATAGATCCTGACACTCTATATTAAGGAAAATATTGGCCACTATGCACTTAATTCAAAGAATCACTAGTTTTAAAATGTAAAAACAACTAGTTTAATCCGTGATTAACATGTATGAATCGATCTAGTGCATTAAGTACGTGATTCCATAGTTATAACTTCGTAGTGATCCAAAGTATATACATGTCTAAAGTTTGTTTAGATTAACAAACTATTCACTCATGTTGGAAATAAATAATACAAACATGTAATTAAAAGACATAATTAAATAAATAAATAAATACCTCTTAATCAAAGCTCCAATATTGTTGCACATATAAAATTAAACTTAAAAAGTTGAAAAGAAGAGTAGTGGAGTGTTAAAGAGAGAATAAGAAAAAGAGTTATTTCAAAGTTCTCTGGTCATATATATAGTTTCCTTAAGTGTACATATCCTAGATAAATAGTAATTCCTCATTCTAATCTAAAAACACTTGTCACCGACCTCAATGATTTGTCAATTATTCCTAAGTTGTACACAAATCAATTAGTCAATCAATAGATTTGGCTTTTTGTGCTCCACCGATTTAGCTGGCAATTTCTAGTGTATTCTCCAGTTCACTGTGGATTTGCTAGCCAATTTTGGCTCCCCATTCAGGTAGCGATTCCTAGTGTAAATACAAATCACTGGCTAATCACTAGATCTCTTCTCCAGTTAACTGTTTTGCTCTTCTTCCTCTTTTTCTTGCATTTCATTTTTCCTACCTAAATCCTGAAATAACAAAAACAAGAGAATAACTAGTGTAATATTATAATTTATATATAAATTCAACTAAAATTACACAATAAAACCTATCTAATTATTGACTTTTCAAATACCCCAAAACTTAACACTTTGTTGTCCCAAGAAAATGAATACTCTTAATCATATTCTCTTTTCATTCTCTTTATATAGATTTCAATCCAATTCATCTTATCATTAAATAATATAAATTTAAAAAGAAGTGATTTTCAAATGAAAATATATTACCCATAAATAAATGAATGTTACGATAGAATAGAATGACTTAGATAAAATAAAACATCCTTTAATAATAACTCAAACACCTAACGTAACACCATTTAGATTTTAAAGTTCATTACCAAGGCCAGTACATAATATAGGTTTTCTCAATTTCCATAGACAAGCATCAAGCTTTCGGTAACTAGTATAGAATCTCAAAAGACAAAAACCATTAGATTAATTTTAATTTTAGAAAATACTTCATAATAGCACCACAATCAAAACCAATAGTAATTTTTCCAAGATACCAATGAATATATAGCTCAAATCGTTTAAATCTTTTCTTCAAAGAGTTTAAGAACATCCATCTTTTTCATCTCTTATTTTCTTTTCTACTCCATTCTAATTATTTCTTCTTATTATATTTCTTTTATTTTTAAGTCCCTGCTCCATTTCCTATGGACACTCTCATATTTTTCCTACTATAGATTTCCTGCTCCATTTCCTATGGAATCTATGTAACTCTCTCTATATATTTGTAAACTCTTGTTAACTCTTCTTACTGTCCACTTAAGTTGAAGAAAGTATTTTTTCTAACTTATAGAAATTCATCTATTTCTAACCCATTTCTTCTTTTAATTGTAGCATAACAATTTCTATATCTATATTATAAAAATACTTAATCAATAACATTTGTAGTATAAAATTCTTAGAATCTATTTTGTTCTTCTTGTATTATTTTTTTGATCTTCTACCCATTCTTATGACTAACACAAGGTATTCAATTTAGTATACACATCAAATAGTAAAGTTAATAAAAATGATATAAATTGATTTCTTCTATCATAGAATTCATTTGGGTAATAAAAATATCACTTCCATTTAGAAATCTGTTCATTTTATTCATTATCATTCTTTTCTTAACTAAAAATAAAGTTTAATGAACTTCATACATACTTGAATTGAATTCGAAAGAAATTTTGAAAAAATTGTCAACTTACTTGAATATTGGATCAAAAGTTTGAACTTTTGGTCAATTCTTTTCTTTCTTGCTATCATTGTCATACTTCACCTAATACACCTCCAAACTCATTCCAAACCTTGTCCTAATTGTTTTAAAATAAGTTGGGTTTTCAATAAAACAAATATACTACGTGAAGCGCAAATGATTTGATATATGTAATAACAATGCAAATAAATAGACAAATATTAAATTCAACAAATTTCGAATGAATGGAATGTAAAAGGGAACATATTACATTCATTAGCAAAAATTTCATCAAGAGCGATACATTGAATCAATCATTCATTCATTACGAACAAGAGAAAATAAGTTACACATGACACTGTCTAGAAGTAAATTCATCATGTGTGTCATTGTCTTCATCTATTCCTGCAAAAGGTTGAGAAACGTAACTATCAGTTGGGTTGTAAGTCCTAGTTAGAAATTGCAACTGCAAAGATGGATTATCGGTACTTCTCTTCAAGTCTTGCAAATGACTATCATGTCTTCTCTCAAATATAGAATGGTAGTGTTGTAAAGTCCACTTGTTTGCTACAATAATTTGTTCATTGTGATGAAATTTCATCGGGATACACATAAGTAAAGAAAATACAACAACAACAACAACAACAACATAGCCTCATTCCCAAATTAACTTGGGTCGGCTACATGGATCAAACTTTTCCATTGTGCTCGATTAAGTGCAATTGAACATAAGTAAAGAAAATATGTACGAAAAAATCCTCCAGTCCTAAGTTTTGACGAAGATCTTGCATAACTCGTATCAACATTCGGTACATTCACTCTAGTAAATAATCTTGCCGTTTTCTTTGCATCTTCTCTTGTCTTCCTCCTCCTGGACTTTTTCTCTAGTTGACTGTTTTGCACTACTTCCTCTTTTTCTTCCATTTCTTCATTTTTCCTACTTAAATCTTGAAATCACAAAAGCAAGAGATTACTTAGTGTAATATCATCATTTATATATAAAATCAACCTAAATTACACTATAAAACATGACTAATTATGGACTTGTTAACTCTTCCCCTCTATAGGGAATTCCATCATTTTTGGGAAGAATAAATCAATAAGAAGGTGATAAGTTTAACCATAAACCGATCCTCAACAACCATAGCAACAAATTGTTGCTTCATTTTCAATATTCAAGTTTCGGCTACCCTTCATTCGTAGTGCCGTTGAACCTCATAAGATCATATTTCATAAATTCCTTGATGTTTCGAGCAATGCAGCCCCCACAGAATAAACTAGCATTGCAGCAGCTATCTCACACCTGAACATGAGCTAGTATAAGCTGCCACCTTGTTTGCCTCCTCCCTTAGCTCTACAAACCTCAAGACTGATTGTAGGTTGTGCCTCAGGTCGTTATACTGGTGGTCCCATCTAAGCCATCAACATTTCCATAAGCTTCACTTAAGACTCTATAAGTTCTCTCATTTATTGCTCCATTTTAGTATTTCATAGCTCCTTAGTTTCTCAGTTACCTTGAGGTCCAAAACTCTATGAACACTCTTCCTAATCTGTTATTATTCTGAAATCAAAAGGAGATAAGACCATGAGGGTGAAATTCTATAAGGAAATCATATCTATAAAATAGATAACAATAAGAGCAGTAAATAAGGTAAAAAATCATTACATTTTTCATGTTTCCCCCAAAATCTCGATGAAAATCATTTATCCTACCATAAGCTTATTCATAACTAGAGACAACTCTTAAAGTTATTAAACTTAGGTTCCAATACTAAGGTATATCAAATCCAATACCCTTAAGTTTCAATACCAAATTGTCTCCAAATTATAAGGTTATCCTCTTAACTAAGCTCTAATACCAAACTTTATCAAAGCTATTACTTATTTTGAAAAAAACTCGAAATGAAAATGAAGCTCTAATAAACCTCTGATACCATGTTGTATCAAAGTTATTATATGTAGCTAAAACCATTAAACTTTGGCTTTGATACCAAGCTGTGGCATCCTGTGATGACCTTTTCTCAAATTAGGCACCGAGCAGCCTAATCCCATCATTTGAGCCATAATTTCACCATGTAGAACTTAACAATGAATTAGGCAGCCTTTCCAAAACTTTTCTCCTCACCAACTAATTTTTCAAATAAGCATTTTATGAACTCATGTCAAATTCTAAATCAAATTTAACTAAATTATTTACAATTTAAAGATTATTTAACGGAAATCTTAACAAATTAGTGGAAACTTTTAACATATTTCCTAAGAATGCGAAAAGACTAGGAAAAAAAATCACATGCATATATATAACGAACAACAATAATAATATATCAACATGTGTTTGGTAAGGGTAATATCTTTCAACTCACATCTACAAGCCCAAAAGTATATTAAAACAAACATAAGTCATACAATAAAATGAAAAATCTATAAAATCAGACGTAGCAGTGCTGTGATGGCTCATAAGTAGTCACCGATCTTCTTCTTGCCTGGTCTCATACTCGATGGATCTGCACCCACCATCATAAAAAGGAAGGTGATTACAGTAATGTCAAAAGTAACAGTGAGAGACCTTTAACCACATTTTCAAATACTATAGTTAAACACATCTAACAATACATACATTCATTACATAACAATACTTAAGCATAAACTTGTCACTAAACATCCCAGGTAAATAATATGACATCAATACAAATATTTATCAAAGAACAAACCTAATAAGCTGTGTATCCATCACATTAGCCCAAATATTACTCTCTTGATCATATAGAACTTGGGTAGTTACTTATTTAACAATATAGATAGGCACCCTCCTTATTGTTAGTGAAACAAGACTTATCTACCTCATGTAATGGGTCAACATACATAGCACTTCAATATTACTTTGATTGGTCACTGTTTAATCATTTCACAATTTAGGTAATAGCTTATATAGAAATGCACGTAGGTACTATCCTTATTATTTGTGAAACACGACTTATCGACCTCATGTAATAAGTCAACAAACATGGTAGTTCGTATTACCATAATTAGTCACCACTTGTTCATTTCATCAACCTCATATAGTAGGTATGTGACACTAACTAGTCAATATACTGACATCCTCGATCCCATACACCATATGTCACGTACACCCTAAACCAAATCATAAATTTAAACACACATTCTAATTTAACAACAATCATATAATAAGATAAACTACACCAATCATAACACTAAAAACCCAAACAAGCATAATAATATAAACAACTATAAATATACAACAACAACAAAGCATGAAATGAAAAAAAAATCTCATTCACTTTACTTCCAATCCACGTAAAGTCCCTAGGCTAATCCGCCCTCTCGACACTCGTATGTCACCAATAACCCCTTGTACTCCTCAGTTTCTTGAGGTTAATTAGGGTATTTAGGGACTTATATAAACCATAAGAGTTGGATTAAACCAATTAGAAAAACCCC
The DNA here is from genome assembly GCA_039657365.1 of Stephania yunnanensis. Classification (NCBI taxonomy): domain Eukaryota; kingdom Viridiplantae; phylum Streptophyta; class Magnoliopsida; order Ranunculales; family Menispermaceae; genus Stephania; species Stephania yunnanensis. Next base: position 41,682,801 of record CM077586.1, on the reverse strand, counting down.
AAACTTTTATTAGAAATTTTATTATTTTTCTTAAAACTTCATCAAAACAAATACAACTTCAAAACACCATAACTTTGTCAATTCAAATAGAAATTCAGATTTTTTTATAACAAATTTATTGGTTTTCATGAGAAATCCAAATCTATCAATCAATTTTGAAAATGATTTCATTTACCCCATAAAATTAAGCAATTGAAGTAAAATTCTAAGTTTTTTTAACTAAATTTTTTAAATTGATAGTGTACATTAGCATACCTAGTTGTAGATTACTTCTAGCTTGATCAACACCTTCAAATCACCAAATCATCTTCATCACCTTGTTGACTTTCTCTGATCTCTTTCACCACTTTACTTCTTCTTTAAGTAAATGAATGTGAATGAAATGGTTTGCATGAGTTGATTTATTAATCTTATACATAGACATGATTGATTAATAGCCATTGATCTTAATGTACACACATATCTCGAAACTGATCTAATGGCCTACATCTTAACATTATTCCACTAACTTCCTCTAACTAACACCAATTGAAACTAAATTGGTCTCTTGATGTGCCAATACATATCTCGAGAGTCATCAAATGACTATTGTTTTAACTTACTAACTTAGGTTTCATTTAATGTAAATCAACTATAGTTACATCAAACTTAATTATTTAAGCTATATTAACTTAAATTAGCATAAAAAATCACTTTCTACTCTAGTCCCACGCTGAGACGCATCTCGAGGTATGTCCCCATTCAACTTCTCAACCTCTATACACAAATAGGATTAACTTACTATGTCTATATGTATATAATGCGCTAAGCATTCATCATACCAACAATGATATATTACTTGATCCTCGTGCCATTTATTAGATTCATGTACCCGCTCTCGAGGCATGTCACAAGTCGATGACCCTTAATTATGGATCAAATCACTATTAAATATTTGGGCCATTAAAATCTTCCCAACTAATAGAAATTTTGACCTTGAAATTTATCGATTCCTAATTCTCATTCTTAATTTCTTTCATTATCTCATTGTGATTACTTTAGTCAAAATTTCTAATGATAGTAGTCCGAAAGCCCGCCTTTCACAACTACCATAAGTGGATAATTTGATTACTTAAACTTGAGTTCACACATTTCAATAGGTAAGTTCACACATAGCAAACTCCTATATCATATTTACGACACTTTGGTCATAGTCCTCAAGAAAAATCCTACTAAGCATAATTTCTTAAGGAGTTTGATATGTTTCTTATTCATATAACACTACTCCTATTTATCAGATTTCCACTTATAAATTATGGATTAAGTTGGATCACCATCGACCATCCAAACATCAACTCTTCTGCAAATCAACAATTTCAACTTAAAATTATGCAGAAAACACACGACATACATATAATGCTAAATTAAACAAACTTACTTACCCTCAATATGATAGTATCGTGTCTCTTGGGTCCGATACTATCACCGCTTAAGCTCTCTCTAGCCTGTCACTCTAATGTCATCTACTAATAACTCACTGGATGTGGGCACTGCCAAACAATATGTCCAACATGAGGACATCTATAGCATGTCGGAGGTCTTCTCCACTCTGTGAACACAGTCTAAGTCTGTCTCTATATTAGTGCATCTCGGCCTTTGCGCTCGATATCCACCATGCTTGAGGGGCTAATATTGCTAATCTAATTGGAGCTAGAAAAGTAGGCAAATGTGAACTATGCTTTATCGAGATAGTAGATGTCACTAGTCCACACTCTCAAATCCTTAAGCCTAAATCTTTAGTCCTTTACCTTCCCATCTTCCCCTCTCAAGATCAATACCTAAATCAGACATCAATCCCAAACTTCGTGCTATTTGGTCAGCAATCCTTCCTAAATGATGTCTCATAAGAGAGAGAACGCTCATATATCTCACTAAGTGTCCTAGCTGCAGTACTGATAACATAATATTCGATGTCGGGCCTCAGTCATCTTCGAAATGATAAACATCTTCTGAGTCATCTTTTACTAGATCTCCGGTAAATTGCCTTAAATGATTGTATTTATCCCGGTACACACGATTTATAGTGGTTCGATCCAACGATCTACGTCCACTACCTAACCTCCCTAGGTTAGGATTTTAACCCCCACTTATATTTCAAATAAGTGTTACAACCTAAGCATACAAGCCTAGAATGCCTAATTACAATTAGGACTTCCCACCTAGCCTCAACTAGGATTTTCCCACCTAGCCGCAACTAGGATTTTCCCACCTAGCCTCAACTAGGATTTTTCCCACCTAGCCTCAACTAGGATTTTTCCCACCTAGCCTCAACTAGGATTTTCCCACCTAGCCGCAACTAGGATTTTCCCACCTAGCCTCAACTAGGATTTTCCCTTTCGACTTAGATTCCACTAAGTCTTACAATCATTCAAATACAATAATTTTTTGGAAAATAAAGATATACACTTTACAACAAAAGTGGTATCAAATTCAAACACTAGCAAGCCACCTAGAGCCTAACAACTCTTATGCATGCAAGTGTGAGTATAAATGGAATATGCAAATATGTCACTGATGTTGTTGCAAATTCCACATCTGAAATCGTTTCAAAAACTTAATATATTTGTGTGAAACCGATTTCGAGTCTAAGAACAAAAGTTTAGCAAGAATCAAGTTTAAGTGCAACACTTTTGTTCAAATCAATCTTAGGGTTTGATAAAATATATTTCAAGACAAAAACCCAAAGAAGATATTCAAACACACACCAAAATGATTTTTGAATCAAACACACAAAAATATGTAGATTAAGCACAAGTAAGATTTCGGATCTAGAAATTTCTTACAACCAAAAGAATGACAAAAGAGATCAGCTGGAGTGATTCTTGAACTCCTTTTGAAAGCCTCAAATGTGCTTTGGATTTGTGAGCTAAAGAACAAATTTCACTAAGATCTCCCTTTGCTTCTTCACAAAAATCAGATTTCTATTTTGTAGATCTATGGATTTTGAGTGTGTTTTCTCTTCTTATTTTAAAACCAAGTTTGTGGTGGTTTTATAGTGGTAGGAATTCCAATATGACCGTTTATAGCCGTTCTAGGTATCCAGGAAATCAAAAATTCAAATTTAAAGCTTGATTTCCAAAAGTCAAAAATTGCTGGCAGTGGGTAATTAGCGCGCTAATGCTGGAATTAGCGTGCTAACTGCAGGGACCTCAAAATAATTATTTTGTCCCTTTGTGTTAGCGACCCTTAAACTCGTCCGGGACCTAACCAACCCTTATATAACATGTTATACATGTTTATTATGAGTCATTAAGCCTATTTGGGTGGTCCGGATATTTTTACAGATCCCGAAAACGGAAATTCACTATTTCATAATGTCTTAGGGGCTTTTCTGCAAATTTGCAGTTTTCTTTTTGAATACCTTTGAAAAACGAGTTTTTCTTTTTCGAAAACATTTATAATGAACTCTAATATGCAAATGACCATTCACACAAAGTTTTCACATTGTTTAAACTCATAGACCTAGTTATGTGTTTAAATTCCATTTTGAAGCTTGAAGTAAACTTATGACTTTGAAAAATGGTTTTAGAAACTTAATGTATGCATGAACTAATGCATTTGGCTTGCGTGAAAGAATTTGTATACCTTACATTGAAATTACAAATTGCGGAATGAACTTTCATCTTCATTTCTTCATTAATGCCGAGTCTTGAACTTGTATTTCTTGAGTACTCTTGAGGTGTTGTATTGCATCCTTCAACACGAACACTTGTTCCAACAATCTCCTCATATTTCTTGACTACCCTTGATGTGTTGTATTGCATCCTTCGCCACAAACTGAAATACACTTGATATTTATTAGTACATTTTCACCTTGTTTGTTTCCATCAAAATCTCGGTCGGAAAGTGACTAACCACTTAGTCCAACAATCTCCCCCTTTTTGATGATAACAAACAATGTGAACTTTAAAGGTGTAAAACATAATCTAAATGTATATCACATATGCAAGTTCAAAACACATCAACCTTTTCAAGTTCAACCACATTTAGTTTCAAATATGCAAGTTCAAAACCAACAACCGTTTCAAATATACCAATATAAAAAACCAACAACTTTTTCAAGTATACCAATATATGCAGGTTAAAATTATCAACTTGATACCAGTTATAAAAATCAATAATATTAACGTATCAACCTGATACCAGTAAAAATGAGAATTATTAACCCGATACCAATATATACCAATGAAAATATCACCCTTTCATATCACCCTTTCAAAAAATATCACAATATCAAAAATATCACAATATCACCCTTTCAAGTTCAACCTTTTCTCCCCCGTTTGATATTATCAAAAAGCGGGGTCAAGTATCTGCAAAGATAGACACAATTTAAACAATACGAGAGAAATAAACTCTCCCCCTCACTTTATGCATATCAATAAACAACATACGGAAGCGATACACATGCATAGACTATAAAACATAGTGAAGCACAAAATAGCCATCTTGTAAACTCAGAGATACGCAAAAAGAAGTCATGATATAGATAGCATAAAGCAATGAGAGCATAGTTGTGGCTTAAACCTGAGTTTTTTTTAAAAATCAAAACATCTAAGACTGACATATTTGAGCATAATGCTCATCTAGTGGTGGGGTGTCTAAACACTTCAATATTGGAGCCATTTTGAGGGTAAAAACGAATTTATAGACGCCTGCCCGAACGACATTAGCATATTCTGGGCCAGTTTTCTATTAGCACGCTAATGGGTGTTATTAGCGCGCTAATTCCCCTCTGGAAATTTTTGGTCAGTACATCATTAGCGTGCTAATTTTAACTATTAGCGCGATAATTTCTCTCTGGAAATTTTTGACAAAAATTTTTTGGATTTTTGCAATATAGCTCCGATTCTCCTCAAACTTCATGGACACTTCACTAACACTATATAAAAAGGTTTGGAATAGCTAGAACATATGTAGAAGGTCCAATTTTCGAGACATGCCTAACTCACGCCGAATTTTAAAAACTTGTTTTCTAGGCAAAGGCTTAGTGGGTATATTGGCTAGTTGATCCTATATGGGCACATGGATGAGTTTTAACATTGCCCTTTTTGGATGTGATCACACAGAGAATGGTGTCTAATCTATGGTGCCACAATCATGCATCACATTCACTTTGTGCATTCAAACATGAAGCATTTTGCGTATTCATCTCATCAAAGTTAATGGCATAAATATTTTTATCTCTATATGCAATAAATAAAGTTTCATGTTTCTCATTCCTAACAATGCATTTTGATGATTCAAACATAACATGAAATCCTTTGTCACACAATTGACTAGTTACTGAGCAAATTATGTTTCAAACCATCAACAAGATAAACGTTAGAAATAGAAAGTAAATTATTACCAACAGTTTCGAGACCGATAACTCTTCCTTTGTTGTTGTCTCCAACTGTAACTTTTTCATCATCATGCCGCTTTAGTTCAATAACTTGATGTGCATCTTCGGTCATGTGTCTTGAGCACCCACTATCCAAGTACCATGGGGTGCTCTCCCTCGCATCCTACACTATGGGAAACACATCTCGGATTTTGGTACCCAAACACCTTTGGGTCCGAGAGTGTTAGTGTCGTAAACATTTTTAACTACCCATGCTAGTTTACCTACTTTGGCCTTTTGTAATAAACATTTCCCGACCATGTGAGTCTTGTTACATTTAGAGCATCTACGATCATCATTTAGCAATTTCTTGTAGCTTAACAAGTTTTCTCCGTAACCTATGCCTCTTTTGTTAAGTGCACGTCGTTGTGCTCCTAACATCATGTCAAACATTTGTTTACCATTTGTAAACTTATGCACCGTGCTAGTCAAGTCCTCTACTTCCTTGACCAAAGCATCTATTTCCTTTATGACTTCATTTAAGTCACTTTGGAGATCATCAATGGTCTCATTTTGTGACTCTAATTCACTAATTGCAATGGTCAAGCTCTTTTTGAGTTGTTTGGTCTTTTTGACCTCCTTTTTCAACTCTTTCCTAAGCTCATCAATATTTGGAACATCATCATCAACATTATCAGAAATAAAAAAAGTTAGAGTTTACCTCGCCTTGTGCCATGAGACAAAGTATTGCCTTCTCATTTTCTGATTCAGATTCCGAACTTGATGATGATGAGTCATCCCAAGTTGCTTTGAAACTCTTCTTTCCTTTGTCAAACACCTTCTTGGTTTTGCAATCCGTCTTGACGTGTCCCGGTTTGCCGCAACCGAAGCATATTATTTCATTTGATTTTCCTTCCTTGCTTCTACTTCGAAACTTCTTCTTGTACTTGTCTCGTTTGTATACGGCCCTGTTGAGCTTTCTTGAGATCATAGCTATTTCCTCCTCAAGATCATTGTCATAACATGATTTTTCATTTTCAATGATCTCTACCGATTCACTAGGGAGCTGTTTGCCTTCAATGCGATTTCTTTTCTTGAACTCTTAGTCCCTCCACTTGATGCTTCCAATCTTGCTCGGTCTTTAAGTTCAAATTCATGAACTGTTAGCTCTCCACACAATGCATCAAATGTGTAGTCTCCAAGATTTTGTGCCGATTGGATAGCATATTTCTTGGCATCCCATTCCTTAGGCAAGCCTCTAAGGAATTTATACACTGAGGTTTCTTGATCATAGTTCTTTCCAAGATTCTTGATCTCGTTCAATAGCTTTGTGAATCTAGTTATGGCGGTGGCTATGTCTTCGTCAGACCCAACTCGGAAAGTTTCATAATGTTCCTCAAGAATTCTTAACTTTGTCTTCTTCACTTGCATGGTACCTTCATAGTGTACCTCAAGCTTCTCCCATACTTCCTTAGCTGTTTGACAAGCACTTACTCGGTTAAATTCATTTTCACTAAGTGCACAAAATAAGTGATTCATGGCTTGATCATTTGAAAGCTCAAGCTTTATCTCCTCTGTGGTGTACTCTCTCAAGGACTTATCCGGTGGAGTGTAGCCACTTTCAATTGCATCCCATAAGAATCTATTTTGTGCTCTAATATAAAACTTCATTCTCACTTTCCAATGAGCATAGTTAGTTCCATCAAAATATGGAGGCCTAACTGAAGAGTTGCCTTCTCGAAGGCGAGCCGGATCTAAGGTTTGCATCCTTGCACAATAAGAACACTCAAAGATACGTTAGTAATACTTTGAGCAATAACCCTCTCTGATACCAATTGAAGGTCACCCAAGAGGGGGGGTGAATTGGGTTACCGAGTAGTTATTGCCCTTTTAAAACTTTATGCTCAAATTACAACTATAATGTGTACACTATCAATGAATATATATATATATATATATGCTATGCAAGTGAATGGAATGAAAGAGATGGAAAGTGACACACGATTTATAGTGGTTCGATCCAACGATCTACGTCCACTACCTAACCTCCCCAGTTAGGATTTTAACCCCCACTTATATTTCAAATAAGTGTTACAACCTAAGCATACAAGCCTAGAATGCCTAATTACAATTAGGACTTCCCACCTAGCCTCAACTAGGATTTTCCCACCTAGCCGCAACTAGGATTTTCCCACCTAGCCTCAACTAGGATTTTTCCCACCTAGCCTCAACTAGGATTTTTCCCACCTAGCCTCAACTAGGATTTTCCCACCTAGCCGCAACTAGGATTTTCCCACCTAGCCTCAACTAGGATTTTCCCTTTCGACTTAGATTCCACTAAGTCTTACAATCATTCAAATACAATAATTTTGCTGGAAAATAAAGATATACACTTTACAACAAAAGTGGTATCAAATTCAAACACTAGCAAGCCACCTAGAGCCTAACAACTCTTATGCATGCAAGTGTGAGTATAAATGGAATATGCAAATATGTCACTGATGTTGTTGCAAATTCCACATCTGAAATCGTTTCAAAAACTTAATATATTTGTGTGAAACCGATTTCGAGTCTAAGAACAAAAGTTTAGCAAGAATCAAGTTTAAGTGCAACACTTTTGTTCAAATCAATCTTAGGGTTTGATAAAATATATTTCAGTACAAAAACCCAAAGAAGATATTCAAACACACACCAAAATGATTTTTGAATCAAACACACAAAAATATGTAGATTAAGCACAAGCAAGATTTCAGATCTAGAAATTTCTTACAACCAAAAGAATGACAAAAGAGATCAGCTCTGGAGTGATTCTTGAACTCCTTTTGAAAGCCTCAAATGTGCTGGATTTGTGAGCTAAAGAACAGCCACTAAGATCTCCCTTTGCTTCTTCACAAAAATCAGATTTCTATTTTGTAGATCTATGGATTTTGAGTGTGTTTTCTCTTCTTATTTTAAAACCAAGTTTGTGGTGGTTTTATAATGGTAGGAATTCCAATATGACCGTTTATAGCCGTTCTAGGTATCCAGGAAATCAAAAATTCAAATTTAAAGCTTGATTTCCAAAAGTCAAAAATTGCTGGCAGTGGGTAATTAGCGCGCTAATGCTGGAATTAGCGTGCTAATTGCAGGGACCTCAAAATAATTATTTTGTCCCTTTGTGTTAGCGACCCTTAAACTCGTCCGGACCTAACCAACCCTTCGAACACTTGTTCCAACAATCTCTTATTTCTTGACTACTCATGTGTTGTATTGCTCCTTGTCTTAAACTAGTACATAAATTCTTCTCGGTCGGAAAGTGACAACCTTTCATCATTACTAACTCAAAAACTCAAACTACCTTTTCATCACTATAAAAGGAAACTACCGCTGATAGAACTTTTTCTTAAACACATCCTAAGTCTTAAAATCTCTATTAGTAGCTATAGTAGTGCGCCACCAAACATCGACGTCTCTCTATAATGCATATCCTCAAATTTCAAGATCTTATGAAGATTTTCCTAAGACACACCCACTTCTCTATCTTCTCAAAATTTCTCTACCCATCGAAATAATCTGACTTCATTTTGATGAAGTCTTTAACTAATTGAACCTCTATCGATGTCCTAATAGCTGTGGGTGTGGAAGATGGTACTGTCTCTACTATCTCAGCTAACGATATTGTCATAACAGGTAGAGCCTATACTATAGGTACCGCTTGTGTCATAGTAGGAAACTTTTACGTCGATAGCATAGGCGTAGTAGTAGCAGTATGGATCGATATCTTCGTACCGATGCTACAAAATGAGTTGTCATAATAGTAATGAAGTCTATCAACCACTGCCTCTGAGTTGATACCCAGTCAGACAACCTCAGAAAATCATCCGAAAAAGGAATATAAGACTATTTACTGTCGTTACCTACATCCCTGCTATCACGTGAGTTAGCTATTTCTATATGCAATTTTTAATAGTGAATCGTGATATCAACTACTATACGTCATAACTTGTATATATACATACACATTAAATACAACATATAACCATATAATACCCGACTTACATTCGCTCACTTCCTAACTAATAGTTTCTAAACAAGGATCATCTGGTTTCCATAACTAATATTTGTATTTTATTCACGTTTCTTTTAATATTTATTGAATCGACTAACACTCTCTATCACCTAGGTTTTACAAACCTAGGCTCTGATACCAACTATGATGACCCCTTCTCAAATTAGGGCACCGCCTGGCCTAATCCAGTCATTTAAACTGTAATATCACCAGGTCGGACTTAAAAATGAATTAGTAAGCATTTCCATAAATTTTCTCCTCACCAACTAATTTTTCAAATAAGCATTTTCTTACCTCATGTCAATTCTAAACCAAAGTTAATTAAAATTATTTACAATTTAAAGATTATTTAGCGAAAGTCTTAACAAATTAGCGAAAGCTTTTAACATATTTCTTAAGAAAATGGAAAGACTAGGAAACAAAGATCACATGCATATATATATATATCCAACACATTAGCCCGGATATTACCCTTTTGATCACATAGGCCTTCAGTAGTCACTTATTTAGCAATATAGATAGGTATCCTCCTTATTATTAGTGAAACACTGCATATCAACTTCATGTAATAGGTTAGCATACATAGTACTTTGGATTACCTTAATTGGTTCCTACTTAATCGTTTCACACATTGGCCTAGAAATTACCTTTCAGGTAATAGCATATATAGTTGTGCACGTAGGTATTATCCTTATTAGTTGTGAAACATGGCTTATCGACCTCATGTAATAGGTCAACATACATAGTACCCCTAATTGGTCACTGCTTGTTCATTTCATCAACCTTATATAATATGTACATGACACTAACTAGTCAGCATATCGACATCCTCGAGTCCCATACCTCGTGTTCCGTATACACCCCAAACCACATCATAAACTTAAATACACATATTCTAATTTAACAACAATCACAAAATAAGATAAAGCACACAAATCAAAGCACTTAAAATCGAAACAAGCACAATAAAATAAACAATTATAAACAAGTAGCAACAACAAAGCATGAAATGAAAAAATATCTCGATCGGTTTACTTACAATCCAAGCACAGTCCCTAGGCTAATCTGGCCTCCCGACACTCGTATCTCACCAACAACATTTGATACTCCTCCTTAGTTTTTTGAGGTTAATTAGGGTTTTTTGGACAAATATAAACCATCAAAGTTGGATTAAACCAATTAGAAAACCCCCAAACTTTTATTAGAAATTTCATTATTTTTCTTAAAATCTCATTAAAACACATACAACTTCAAAATACCATAACTTTGTCAATTCAAATTGAAATATGAATTTTCTTGATAACAAATTTATTGGTTTTTCGTGAGGAATCCAAATCTATCAATAAATTTTGAAAACGATTTCAGTTACTCTATAAGATTAAGCAAAAAATAGAACTGAAGTAAAATTCAAAGTTTTTTAACAAACTTTTACAAATTGATAGTGAATACTACCTTGCCTAGTTGTAGAATACCCCTAGCTTGATCAACAACCTCAAAATCACCAAATCATCTTCATCAGCTTGCTGACTTTCTCTGATCTCCTTCCCACTTTACTTCTTCATTAAGTAAATGAATGAGAATGAAATGGTTTGCATGAGTTGATTTATTCGATCTTATATATATATATATATATACAAGATTGATTAGTAGCCATTGATCTTAATATATATACGTATCTCGAAAGTAATCTAATAGTCTACATCTTGACACAATTCTACTAACTCTCCACTAACTTCTTCTAACTAACACCAATTGAAACTAAATTGGTTTCTTGATGTGCCAATACGTATCTTGAGAATTGTCAAATGCTATTGCTTTAACTTACTAACTTAGATTTCATTTAATGTAAATCAATTATAGCAACATCAAATTTAATTATTTAAGCTATATTAACTTAAGTTAGCTTACCACATCACTCTCTACTCTAGTCCCACACTGACATGCATCTCGAGTCCCCACTCACGTCTCAACCTTTATTCACAACTAAAAGTGACTTACTATTTTTGTATGTATACAATGCGCTAAAAAATCATTATACCACAATTGATATAACACTAGATCCTCGTGCCATGTATTAGATTCATGTACCCACTATCGAGCCATGTCATGGGTTGGTGATCCTTAATTACAAACTAAATCCACAATTAAGAATTTAGGCCATTACGGATCCTCTATCTCGATCAGGGAAATACTCAGCTTGAAACCCTAACTAAGCCTCGAAAACCCAGCCAGACTTAAATAAAGCCAGTAGCCTCTCCTTCTGTACTTGATAGACTCAACATGTATATTAATATTGAATGAAGAATTCCAAATATATGCAACATAAAATCAAGACTTTTTGATAATTGAAATGATATACATAACATAGAGTTGATCAAAATCCAAAACTCGATTATAAACCTCCCAAACTTGTTCATTTACAACAAAATAACATAAACATTGTCTATATACAAGAAGGCTCATTACATCATAGAGAAGATAGTAAGACTCATACATCTTCTATTTTCCCTTTGCTAAAATGCTAGGCTGAGAACCTGAAATGTTATATTTGGGATGAGCGCTCAAACTTGCTAAATAAGGATTCACAAAATCATTAACATTCTATATAATAATTAGGAGTAATATGTAATAACAATATGCACCAAAGATAACTAATATGATTTTGGAAATCATATAATCCTATAAATAATGGATGCAAGTGAAACCGTAAATGACTATTACATTATGATTCCCATTTCATTAGTAAATCTAAAGTCGATTACCCTTTGACACCATTAATGTGAATGCTAGACCAACACATTGGATGATGTGTTGTTTAGCCAATCCATTAATGTTCAATGGTTCTATCCTAAATGAAACAACTCAAAACCCAAAAAACCTGCTTAAGGCAAATTAGTAATTATGTGGACCCTAATATAAACACGATTAAAACAAAAACCCTGGCCACCAATATTGATCAATGAAACCCTAGATCAAAAAAGGGAGAAAGAGCTAAAAATAGGGAGATCTAAGAAGGTTAGTAGAGATCAAGGCAAAGGAATCTACAAAAAGGTAATCCACATCTCCCATCTCTTTCTTTAAGTCTTGTTTGGGTTATTTTTGAAAAATAAAAGTGAGTTAAATGGGCAAGAAAACTAAGATGGTAACAGTGCTGCAACAGAACACTATCGATAGGGTTGGCGATAGTGTCATAGCTATCGCCACTAGTGACAATAGGTGGGGCCCCATTGGGGAGCCCCACCACCACGATGAAGAAAGCAAGAGGGTGACATCCAAGTTACCCCTTCATACGATGATGGCCAGAGCCGTGATTGGCTAGGGGCTTTAGAACTTGTTTATTGAATGCTCATTTCCTTGTTCATTGAATAATGAATCTACATTTAAGTTATTATTGGACATGGAACTTGATTACACCCCTTTTACGAACAAGAATCGTGTTTTCATTACTTTTCATTAAATGTTTTACAATTCAATTTTTGCTTCATAGGTAATACTTGCATGTTTAGTGTTTAAGAATGTCTTATCTCTTATAGAGCTCCATTAGTTCTTTAGCTCACCCCAATTACTCTCAAAGTACATCTATATTCGCATTAGTTCATGACAAGGGAAATGCACTCTCTAAAGCTTTCCTTACATTGTAAGCATTGTATGCTCTTATTATTTAGTTATTTGATTTTGAAAACAATAAATTTAGGTGTAGCTTAACGTAGGTTATTTGGGTAGTTTGGAACCCTCCTTATTTATTTTGAGACTATTTGGAAGCTTTATGGTAGTGTTGGAAGCATTTTGGAATGATTGAACCTACTTAAACTTTTTGAACACTTTTCACTTTGATTTTATGGTTTATGAAATTTTAGTTTTCATTTCACTTCCATATTCAATATTCTATATGGTTAATATGTTATTCTGCAGGTTGAAATAGTTGTGCCAGACTACTTTTGGCGACTTAACCCTAGTTCAGTTGAAGGTCATTTCAGTTGGTATCAAAGCATAGGTATTCGAACCTTGGAAAATGATTAAGTTAGTGAAACCTAAGTTGTAGAGCCTTTAAGTTAAAGGTCAAGTTTATGTCAAACAAATCAATGGTATGAAATATTAATTTAAGTTGACTTAAAAATGCATAAATTACCAATCGTAGGATGGGAAGGGATTGAAAATATAGAATAAAACATCGATATGATGGTATTTTCTTTGTGCTGTAATATCTATAGTATTTAGATAATCTTGCCTACTTTCATACCTTATGTGACTAATTCCTTTTTTGTTGCTCCATAGTGCACCATAAGCAACCATGAAGGGATATCCTACAAACTAAGGAAACTCAAGAAAGAGAAAAAAGACAATGGGTCAATACATATCTGCTATGATTAAGACACATTAGAAGGCCATTCGAAACTTGACCAATACATAGGATCAGAGGTTGGTTGATCTAGCCCAGTCTTAGGAAAGGGACATGACATGTATTTTGGAACTACTGCACAATCAGAGGAATGATGGGGTAGCAAGACATGCACTTGTGCGACAAGGGCCTGATATTTCTTTAACACCTATACATGAGAGCCATCTCATAGATGAAGGTGTTGATTTTGTTATGGCTATAGCTGTAGTGGTCGTACCTATAGTCGATGGAGAGAATCATGCATGCTAAAAGGGCATAATCCAGAAGAGTTCATGAAATATGATTTTCTATACAACTACATAGACCTTAATCTTATTAAGGCAGAAGCTTGATATTAAACATGGAAGAGAGGAAAGATACTCTAGGCATTGACGAGAGGACTATGGTATCATTGGTGACCTTCTTATTGGAACATAAGACGAATAAATAATGGTTTTCTATTTTAAGAACTCGGGGACCTTATATTAGTTGGTCGTAGTTCAAGCATTTGTTCTATGATGAATGGTTCTCGGAGACCATTAAGGTAGACAACAGCATCATAGATTTTTTTTCCTTGGTACAAGGCAACATGACCGTGGCAGAACATGCATTAAAGTTCGATGAGTTATTTGAGTTTGCATACGAGTATGTTCCATCCTAAGTGACTCATAGGAGACGACTTATTTAGGGGTTGATTAAAAATATACGCGTTATGGCGATAACATCGGATCAAAGACTTACTAGTGGGCCTACCATCGGGCATTTGAGTGTGAGTCAGCATTTCATGATGAGCATGATATGCAGTTTCAGGTGGCATCCAACCGGTATAGCCAGGGCAAGCATAGTTTCAATAGTTATCAAAGATGTCAGGGAGGAAATTTTAAAAGCATAAATTTGGGGATTAGTGAGTAACCATGCATCATCTAATGGAGCTTCGAGGGCTCCACATGCTCTGATGGGCACCACCACACATTCATTTGTCCCCACACTCTCAACTTCTCAGAGTGTGACATTCAAACCATTGCGTCTACCATAATAGCTGGAACATAGCAGATATAGAGGGCTAGTAGGGCCTAGATCGAGTGCATCAGCCAGTGTCGCGTAGGTGCCTTCGACTAACTAAAAACCACATGTGATCTATTACTGGTGTAGGACTATAGGGCACTACCAGAATAAATGCCCCAACCCACAAATATATGAGGGGAACATAGCCCCATATACTCGAGGAGGAGTTCATGTAATTGTTGGGCAAGATGGGAAGGCCTCACGTCAGTTGGTTGGATGTATATTTTCCATTAATGGTCGAGATATGCATACATTGTTTGATTATGGCTCTACTATTTTGCTCATATTCGGGCCAGTAGTTCATGCTTTGGGCTTGACATCTGTTAAAGCACACACTTACTTAATTTTGAGCTGAGTTTCTATCGAAATGGATTTATCCTAATATGGTATGTAAATGGTGCAAAACTAAAATTGGGATTACACGATGATATTTGATTTATGGGTCTTACAGTGTCTTGAGTTTAATGTATTACTAGGCATGAACTGGTTAGTGGCGTATCACGCCAAGATAGATTATTTTCCTAAAATACAGCTTCTCCAATCCCGAACATTCCACCATTTGAGTTTAAAGGTTGTACATCGACTAGCCCCAACACCTGTGGTAGGGTTGCAAGTTTGGCTAAGATAGAGATCATTGCGACCTTGAATTTTATGGGAGAGGAAGGATAGGTAGTTCTAATTAAGAAGATTCTAGTAATTAGGGACTTTCCGGATGATTTTCCTT
Source organism: Stephania yunnanensis (assembly GCA_039657365.1). Taxonomy (NCBI): domain Eukaryota; kingdom Viridiplantae; phylum Streptophyta; class Magnoliopsida; order Ranunculales; family Menispermaceae; genus Stephania; species Stephania yunnanensis. Next base: position 41,667,224 of record CM077586.1, on the reverse strand, counting down.
CTGACATTTCGGGAATCCCTCCTCATTCAGAGTTTGACTTTATGATTGACCTTATATCTAGTACGATACTAGTTTCCAAGACACCTTATCATATGACAGCTACCAAGTTGAAGGAGAGATCAATGCAATTAGAGGAATTGACTTAGAAAGGCTTCATTACACTGAGTGTATCACCGTGGGGAACGACAACATTATTTTTAAAGAAGAATGATTCCACTTTGAATATGTGTATTAATTACCCAATTGAATATGGCAGCTTATCCAAAAAAGTATCCACTTCCCAGGATCGAAGACTTGTTTGACCATTTGAGGGGATCAAATTTCTTCTCTAAGATAGATATGAGATCAAGTTATCATCAGTTGTATATACGAGAGGAGGACATGCTGAATGCAACTTTTAGCACCCATTACATACACTTTCAGTTCACTGTGACGTCGATTTAGGCTCACCAATGCACTGATGATGTTCATGGACTTGATGCACCGTATTTTCAAGCCATTCCATGAAAATTTGTGATTGTTTTCATTGATGACATCATGATATACTCCAAGACTGAGTTAGTTCATAGGAAACACCTCAAGAAAGTGTTGCAGACTTTGAGGAAGACAACTTTATGCTAATTTGAGCAAATGTGATTTTGGGTTTTATAAGTGAAGTTTTTGGGACCCATGGTGAATATAAAAGGGATATTAGTTGACTTGTGAAGATTTGGGCAATTTTTAGGTGGCGACAACCCACTAATGCTTTTGAGATACAAAGTTTTTTGGGCTTGGCAGGATATTATCGATGATTCATGCAAGGTTTCTTGTCGATCGCCTCACTACTCTGTAACTTCACCATGAAGGACATTGCCTATATATGGGATGATTTATATGAGGAGGCCTTTCAATTGTTGAAAAACCGTTTGACTACTACACCAATTTTGGTTTTACCAAAGGCTGACAGGGGTTGTCAGTATGCATCGACACATCGAGGACTTGTTTGGGAGGTGTGTTAGTGCAAAATAAGAAATTAATTGCATACGCATCTAAGCATTTGAAAGTGCATGACAAGAACTATCTAGTGCACGACTTAGAGTTGGCAGCAACAACGCTTGCATTAAAGTTATGGAGGCACTACTCATATGGGGAAACGTTCAATTTCTACTCATATCACAAGAGTTATTCACCCAGAGAGAGTTGAACATGTGACAGAGGAGATTATTAGAACTCTTGAAGGACTATGATTTCACACTTGAGTACCCACTAAGGACGGCTAACGTAATCGTAGATGCTTCGAGCTATGTGTGATTAGAGACATAGTCCGAGTCCATAATGAATGTTCGGGAAGTACCCATAGGTCCTTTAGTTATTGGCTTAAATGTGTTAAAGGGTCAGACATGAGTTTAGATAAGAGTAGAGCTAGTAGTTATATTTAGAATGGTTGATTGTCAAATAGTCGATTCCATGTACAAAAAGTACATCACTTACGGATAGAAATGGTGAAGTAGATTGAGACTTTTAGTTGATGTTGCATTGAAATTTTGAGACAAACTGAGGATACCATCTTATAAACAGTTGATAGATAATTTAATCTAAGAGGCTTACATATCACGATTCACCATTCATCCCAAGGGTAATAAGATTTGTCAGGATATGAGGAGGATGTATTTGTGGCCGAGGATGAAGGTGGACATCATACTTACATTTAGGACTACAAGATTTGTCAGTAGGTAAAAGTAGATCACTGAAAATCGGGAGGATTGTTGCAATCATTAACTATTCCTTATGAGAAGTGGGATGACATAACTATGGACTTCATGTCGAGGCTAGCGACAACTCAAAAAGAGATGATGCGGTTTAGGTGGTCATGAATCGGTTAACTAAATCAGGTCACTTCATCCTTATTTCCATGGAGTATTGAACATACAAGTTAGGGGTAAGAAATGCTCAATCTTGTGTCTTCTATTACGGTTAAACAATCATCTTCAGGGAAGCTTCGGGCTTATAGTGGTTATAGGTTAAGAATGGGAATTGAAATTTATGAGTTCTAATTTCCCGTGGTTCCTTAGTAGTTCTATGGTAGAGCGGTAGACTATTAACTGATTGGTCGTAGGTTTGAATCCTAATTAGGGAGGCATATACATAAATGAGATCGTCAAATTACATGAAGTCCCAGTGTTTATTATATCGGATCACGACCCAAGGGTTACTTCTTAGTTTAGGAGTAATTTCAACACTAAATGGGGACTCAACTCAACCTCAGTATGGCCTTTCTCCCTTAAATAGATGAGTAGATTGAGAGATTGATTCAGGTACTTAATGATATGCATAAAACTTGTGTGCTAGATTTCTACGGGAGTTAAGAAAAATATATATTTCATTGTGTGAGTTTGCATACAACAACAGTTTTCAAGCAAGTATTGACATGGCACCATTCGAGGAACTTAATGGGAAATCGTGTAGATTTCCAATTTTTTGGACCGATGTCTGAGATGCCATGTTGATTGGCCCATAACTTTTGTATGACTAAATTGAGAAGATAAAACAGATTAGGAAACTATTAGAGACAACCCAGATTTGCCAGAAAAGTATGCTAACAAGGACCATCGAGAAGTTGTGTCCAAGGAAGGAGATTTTGTGTTGTTAAAAGTGTCAAAATGAAAGGGCAATTACCAATGCTGATTGAAAGGAAAGATATCTCCAAGGTTTATTGGGCCATTCCAGATCCTTAAACGATTGAGCTTAGTTTGCTATAGTTCATGACGTATTTCAAGTTTCTATATTGAGGAAGGCATATAAAAACATGCATCGATGATCGATTCGGGTAAGTTGACTTAAGGGAGGATGTGTCCTTTAATGAGTTGCCGACTCAAATCATAGATAGGAAAGTGCATAAACTTCAAAAAAAGAAATCTTATTTGAAGTCTGGTGGCAATTCACAGAGGACATGAGTTGACTTGGGAGCAAGATGACTATATGATGGAGAACTTTCCATTCCATTTTTAACCCTAAGGTATGACTTTATTTTACTATCGAGGATGAAAGTTCTTTAAAGTTGGGGATGTTGTGACGATCCAAAACTCAAAAAACAAGCCCAGAAAAAATTAGTAATTATTTGGACCCTTATGTAAACAAGATTAAAATAAAAACCTTAGCCACCACTATTGATTTACAAATCCCTAGATCAAAAAAAGTAGAAAGAGCAAGAAAAGGGATATCTTGGAAAACTAGTAGAGATCAAGGCAAGAGAATCCATAAAGAAAATAATCCACATATGCCTTCACTTTATTTAATTCTTGTAATATCGGGGTGGAAAACACCTGAAAAAGCTAAAAAAATATTTTTCAAAACCACTTTCCAATATATTATATTTTTCTTATTTTTGAATATTTCCATAATTCTCTATATATTTTTCTTATTTTTCGTAATTATTTTATTCGAAATCATATTTATTTAATATTTAATTAATATTTTTATTTATTAATTAAAAATGAAATAACTATTATTATTTAATGTGGTTGGGCCCCTAAACCGGGCTTGATTTAGCCTAACCGCCAAGAATTGGGTCGTACCGACACGACCCACCTAGGTTAAGCCAAGTTTGACTAACCGTCTCTGGAATTCCAGAGATGTTTTGCAAAAAAATTTTTTTTTTCTAAACAACAAAAAACAACAATATCAACAATAACATTGCAACTATAACTCTACCATCACAACATTAACATTAAAGCTCTCAATTTCTCCATAAAAATCATCAACAAAATACCACTTACCTCGGTCTACGGTTGTCACCGGCTTGAGAGGTGGTGATGCCAAAGCCGAAAGAGATCGAGAGTGTCGTGGGAGAGAGGAGAGCTTTTAAGAGTGAGATGAGATCAAATTAGATGATGGAGTGTTGAAGAAGAGAGAGAGAAAGAGAGATAGAGAGAAGAATCGATAAGAGAGATATGGAGTTTTTAGTTGGGTTTTATAAGTGAGAGAGAAAAACATGTGGTGGTCCTCATTTCAAGGAAATTAGGTGGGTGAGGTGTCAAGACATTATGAAGAGAGATAGAAAGGAGGGGTGTGTATTATCTAAACCCTCGACTACCTTATACATTCACGTTAGATGCACTCCGCGATGTCCTACGCTCTTTTCGAAACACGCGCATAACGCAATCAATGAAAATCCCAACACTAACGTGTGACACGATTTATTGAATTATAATATAACAAACTAACATGCATCATACAAAAATTAACCCTTATTAGCGGTATCCATATTGGTCTGAGTTACGGTGTTAATATGAAAATAGAAATTAAATTAATAATTAATTTGTGAGTCGTTACATGATGCCATGAGAATGAATGTATGGCGTGGGATTACACAATGTACGCCGTCAAGTTTGCAAAGAAGAAAAAAATAGAAAATGCTAATATGTATGACATTATGGGTTTGAACGTACAATGTGGAATAGCAATGTAGAGGCCCAAAATTTTGAGATCCTAGTCACGCCCATTTATGGGAGTGTGATGTGTGCATTAGTCTGACATGGTGTTCTTATTCAAACCTCAAACATTGACTCTGAACTAGTATGTTTTATATTTGTGCGATGTTATGTATGTCATTATCTTACATGTGCAGAGTAGGATTAAATTGGTTTATATTGTCGAATTGTTTGCCTTAGAAAGTGTGAAACGTACCTCGATTTATGTGATAGAGGGTAAGCGGGAACAAAATTATCGACGAGTTAGATAAGAGAGAGAAGTCTTAAGGAAAATATCAAGTTCAAATTAAACAGGAAGAATTACTCAAACTTTTGTGATGCGTAGTTTTCTTGAAAAATGTGTCGAGACAGGCAGAAAAATATAAAAGAGAGTCAGACAAAAAGAAAGTGATTAATTTAAATAAGTTAGGGTTTGAAGTGGTACGGTTTAGTGATATATGAAAATGAAGTGATATTGTATGTTGGACATAGTTTAAAAGTTACTGTGAACAAATATATGAGAAACAACTGGCACAAAATTTGAACAAGAAAAGCCTAAAAAACATTCTTACACTCAACATCTCAATTATTGACACATCACCACCTTTTTTCCCAATCCGCTTTCACATCAACCTCTATTTTCATCTTATTTTTCCTCTCCTCATTAAACTACGATTTTTTTTTTTTTCTTTCTTCTTTCTTTCTTTCTTTCTTTCTTTCTCCCTCTCTCACTCAACTCCACACTAAAAATAAAAATCTATTATTCTCACTCTTTCTCATCTTGATCTTCTTCCTTATCCCTCTATCTCCATTAAAGTCAATCCCTTCTCAGTTCTCACTACCTCCTCGTTCATCACGGTCTTTTAATCTCTCTTAGCCTCGCTCACTTATGGATCTCCCTAATTGGCATCCCTCTTATCACACTTAACCTTTATCTCGACACCCTCAGCTCCCTCTTGGTTGTGACCACCACCACTCCTACGTGACTCTCCCTTAATAAAAGTAAGTGGTGGGGTGCGTTTATCGAAAAAGATGAGGTTAGCTTAATGTATATGGGGTGGGTTTAATTTGTGTGCTTTGGGATATTTGCATGGTGTGTGTGCATAAGGATTTGTGTAGGTTAGGGACTATTTTGGGATAAGTGTCGAGATGTTGGATGTAAATATTTGCCTCAAGATCTCTGCCGTAATCTTAGGATATAAATGTGACCGTCTCAGGATTCATAATGATGATTTAGACGTGGATATGTGCATTAGGATGAGTGCTAAAATTTCACGCATATCAAGACTTCCTAAAGATGCGTGTTGATTTTTAAAAATATAATTAAGTGTCATGAAATGCGTGATAAATGCCTACAGTGATTTGAGAATGCCTCAAGATGTATGTTATCATGTCGAATTTCTAAAGATCCCATTAAAATATGCATCGACACTATAAGAGGTTAGAGATCGCATTAATAGACACAATCATATCCAAGATGGTATAAATTTGTATCAAGATACGTGCAAGGAATCAAAATATTTCAAATGTGACTCATATCGAGATCAATCTCGTACTACGTGCATGATTAAAATTAAATATGAATAAATCTTAGAAATATTAATAATTAAAGACAATCGAATGATTTATGGAGTTTGTACACGCGGGACGCGAAATGGTGGAAAGGATCAACATTCTAGCGAAGTATATTAATGTGATTTGAGGTAAGTAAACCATTAAGAAATTCAATATTATTACTTTTACTTTCCTTGCATATTTTGATGGAAATGATGCCTATTATTGGACTCTACTTCCTTATCGAGTGACTTAGGGTTTGAGTGGTTAAATTGAGTTGTTCTTTACCTATTAGTTGAGCATTCGAGTCGAGCTTGTGGCTCCCTGACGAGACTAAACCTCTGAGTGAGCATCCGCAGTTGTTGTGGCTCCTTACATGACTTTAAGGATCCCATTATGGCCAAGCATCCGATTGCGATTGTGGCTCTCTTTATAATTAACTTGGATAACAACTAAAGTGATTCGATAGTGCTAAGGTTTTTGGTATGGTTGAAGTGTACTTTCTCTTGTCATACCAGTGTTTGACATTTACCTGTATTCAAGTGGCTTTGATCCCATATGTAGAGTGTCAAGACCACTAAGGCGCCTATCGCTTATGGGTCACTTGGTCTCTACCATTGACCATCGTAGTTTTTATATTTCTACATGAATTATAGTATTGTTTATCGTTTAATTTACATTACTATTGATTTTTTTTATTTACTCACTGGAATTTTCTCCTAGGTGGTGACAATTGCAAGTATAATCTATGAGTTTGACAACATTGATGTGTGACATATGTAGGTCATTTGATGTGTGTATATCATACTTATTATATTTTATCTAAATGGGAATTTAGGATAAGAGATACATGTATTTCCCTTCATCACTTTGATGCGTAGAGTAGTTTACATGTTTTATAGTAGTATTTACTCTATATTTTAGAAAAGATGAATCATGAGTTTATATTAATTTGGAGTATTTCATGTGCATGGTAGGTAAACCAGACAATCTTATGCTTGGTGGGGCAAAAATGGAATGAGAAGCAAGAAACTCATATAAAAAGGGAGAAAAAGGGAGTCACGTGTACCATGGGTGCCATAGAGTCGTGCCTAGGCACCGAGTGCTAGCCATATAAAGTGTGTGCCTATGGCGCTTAGGCATCATGCATAGGTGTCCATGCCCAAAGCCTGCACCTATTGGTGCATAGGTGCCAAGACCTAGTGCCACCGTTGGCCAAATTAATGTTTGGATATTTTATTGAGTTTAGAGCTCACTTTTTTGGATGAAAATAACCCTGGATTATATAGTAGTGTCATATGTAGAAAAGACAACTTTTGCTTTGGAGAAAACACTTGTTGAGATTAGAGATTTGGATCAAACTTGTGGATTCAACTTCAATTTATAGGTTTGATTTCATGTTTTCTTTAGTTTCCAAATGTTTTGTGGTGTATCTTCCCCTATCGTAGGGTAATACTTTTTGTCCTAGGGATCAATAGTTCAGGGTTGGAAAACCTTTGTTTCTAATGTTAATTTGATTTGTTCTTCCAATTTTTTATGTTGATTTGTGTTTTCTTGTGCTTAATATTATTATCACCATGGCCAAGTGTGTATAGAACATAGGGTTTAGGAGTCACCATGACCATTGGAGCTTTCAACTTAGACTTGGGGAAAACACAACCTTAGAACATATGGCACATCGACCGATGGACATTGACTAGGGAGGCAATTGAATTTGTTCTTAACATGGTTTCGCACTTACGCTACTTACGCTGGTATGCGGAATCGAGTGCTACACTATAATCTTCACCACTAAGACCTTGGGAAAAGGTGAATTTTAGGGATTTTGCCTATCTTCACTCTTATTGGGAAACTTTAAAGAAAAATTAGTGCAAAGGATTAGAACCTTGGTGACATTGATTTCCTATGAGTTTCTTCAATTTAAAAAATCTCAATTTACACTACTTGCAATTAGATAGATAGAGTAAGTTTAGTTGTTTAATCTCCATTTCAAAATCAAAATCAGAGTTGCCTAACTTTTTTTCCTAATCAAATTACCAATTAGCATTAAACAATCCCAATGGATTCGATCAACCCGATACAAACACTAGTTGGTACCACTATTACTTGCGTCAAGGCTTATTCTTGAGGCTCGCGGTCAAGATTTTTGGCTTAGTTGCCAGGGATCATAACTAATTTTAGTTTGATTAGGATGTTTAGTTTATGATTTTATTTTCAGTAATTTTAGTTTATTTTTATTTAATTTGAATAACCATTTGCACTTGATCTTCTCTTTGTCATTATTTCGGGTTTTTTTGACTATACAAAGTGACGAAGGCGGTGAGTTAGAACTTGAGGACCCTGAGCTCACTCTAACTCTTCAAACTTTTAAAAAGAAAGCAAAGGAAAAATAGAAAACAATTATGATGGCAGAGAATCAAGGCATTTTGAATATGCAAAGGAGATAGAGGTGTTTTTGGGATTACTTCAAGCCAGATGTACAAGAAACATATAATGGGTGATGAGGATTCGAACAACAACTACCGATTTGAACTAAAGTCGAGGTTAATTAACATTTGGTAGCTCATATGGAAAGGTTTTTAGAGAAGTGTGATATATTTCACACTAAACATGTTCCAAATGAGATTATTAGAATGTTGTTTTTCCCTTTCGCACTCACGACGAAAGTAAAGGTGTAGTTTCGAGGGCTAAATCAAATGAGTCTCACATCTTGGGTTGATATAAATGAGAGATTTCTTCAAAATCTTTTCGTCTGTCATAGTAGAGGAAAGAAAACAAGAAATCAATTTTTTTCAATAAGACAAGATAAAATCATTAGGTGAAGCTTAAGAAAGACTGAAAGAGATGCTAAGGAAGTGTCTGAGGCATGAGTTAGAGAAATGAGCTCAATTTCAAGTATTCTACTATGACATGACTCTAAATACTAGGACTTTAGGTTGATGCAGCTTTAGGTGGTACCTTGCTATCCAAAAGTGAAGAAGATGCATTTAAGCTTGTTGAGATGATGTCTATGAGTTCTTTTTCATAAATGAAAGCTCAAAGACCATCAAGGAAGGAATAAGAAATGTATGAAGCTGATTCACACACTGGTATCAGGACATAATTTTTGAACCTATCAAGTCAAATGTCTAAACTTTAACAAGTGCAATCTAGTCACCAACAACCGTGTCCTCAACATGAGAATCATTTGGCTTTGATGGAAAATCCATTAGAGCAAATGCCACAAAGTCAAGAGTATGAGAATGTGAATTACATGAAAAATTAAGATTTTAGGAATAATTTCAAACCAAAGGCAAAGCTCCGTAACGATATTATTCAAATATCAATAATAATTCAAATCTATCTGAAGGAAATCTGGGTAATGCATGCAACGACCTCCAGGTTTTGGAAATCAACTAGAACAAATACCATCTTGTAATAACGAACAAGCTTCATTCAAAGTAGTTGAGAAACTTTTGAGGATTATGGATATTAGCAATAGGGAAAGGAATTGAAAGAAAGAGAAAGAAATGGATGAAGTAATTATAGCATCCCCTATCCTTATTAGGATGACACTTGGACTGAAACCCTAATTAAGCCTCGGTAACCCAGCCAGACTTAACTAGAGCCAGCAACCTCTCCATCTGTACTTGATAAACTCAATCATGTATATTGATATTGAATAAATAATACAAAATATAAGCATCGAAAAATTTAAAAATTTTTTGATAATTAATAATATACAAAAATAGAGAGTTTATCAAAACTAAAACCTATGTTCATAAACCTCCTTACCCTATTCATGTATAACAAAATAGTTCAAATAGTGTATATATATACAAGAAGGTTCACTACATCGTAGAGAAGATAAAAAACTCCTAAATCTTCTCTTTTCCCTTTGCCGAAGTGCTAGGTTGCAAACCTGAAATATTATATTTTGGTGGGCGCTCCAACTTGCTCAATAAGTAAGGATTCACAAAGCTATCAACATTCCATATAATAATCAAGAACATTATGCAATAAAAACATGCACCAACGTTAGATAACAAGATTATGAAAAGCATACATTTTAATATACAACAAATGCAAGTCCGTTCATTAAATACTGTTGCATTATGATTCCCATTTGTTTTATAAAATTAGGGTCGATTACCCATCGACACCATTAATGCTATTACTAGACCAACACATTATCGATGTGCTATCTAGTAAATCCATTAATGTCCAATGGTTCTATCCTAAACTTTTTAGTGAGTACGTAATACACACAACCTATAAAACTAAGTAGGAAGTTACATATAGATCGAGAAAGTAACCCATTTCCTATATAACCTAGTTTCATTTCCATGAACTTACTCTTGCGAATCACATTAAACACCATTTTCCATTTATTAAAACCATAACAGTGTACATAGTCCCTCCAATTAGTCCATAAACTACATGAACTATATACACTAAAATAGCTAAACAACATTGATAAATAAACAAATCCATAGTTACCTCTATTTAGGTTTCCTTTAACAATTCCCTAACTTTTCAGACACTCAAGCTTTCCCCGGGATCCAATACCTATCATAAGCCATTTGTGATCAATATAGATCTAATACCCTTTATTTAGAATCCCTAATCTAGTCCCTAAGACCTTAGGTAATTCTAACTAAAACTTAGCATAATTGTTATTTTTTGGTGAGAGCGCACTCCACCAATTGGGTTTGTCCCAATTAATGAAGGGAGCACACTCCTCTGCTAGGTGGAGCGTGCCCCACCTTGTACCATCTAGACAGTATACAGGGTAGCAGCCACATTTCCATCCACAAATCATTCCAAGAATAACAAATAATCTTAAAATACATCGGGATGACCTTTAATGAGGTAACAATCCATTTCTAGTGATCAAACACAACAATTCACAAAGATATCATCATCTACTATCTAATTGAACTTTAAATATTTCAAAACCAACTTACCAACAGTGATGATCTCTAGATTTCTAGTTGGTTAAGCTCCTCAATTCATTGAAACAACTCTTTGATTGAATCCTTAGAATCAACACACTAAACATTCAATTGCTCTCTTACTCTCTCAATCAATTTATGAGATAAACATGTTGGTTTTAGTTTAAATATATGGATTTTTCTCAAGATACCCATCGTGCAATCTCAAGGCTGATTGAATGATTAATGTGCTAACATGACACCCCTAAAATGACATCCATGTTGACACCATCAACACTTACGCTCATCTCGAGGCGATCCGATTAACCATATAATTTAAACTAACTTATAATTTTTAATATATATTTATATATCAAATATGTGTATCAATATATATATCTTGTGTATTTTCTTGCCGGTAAATTCATAGGACATGCATATGTGTATTCTTGAGTGTGCACATTCATTTCACGACCTCCTCGTCGCACTTGGTGTACAAGTTACTTATTTTTTATTTATGTATTTTCCAATTATAGGTTTGTATTAATTATTTTTTATATCATAACCTATAAATTTTATTAAACATTCCAAACAAACGCAAAATATTACACAAACCCACACACACGCTAATCGTGGTACGCCGGACTTAACTACGATTGTTACTTGAGTTAATTAGGACTTGGATTAACACTATTCACCAGCTTAAAGGTAACATGACATTATAGTATCCCCAATTTAAAACAATTTCATCTATGAAATTAAAGTAAACTTAAATAACATGTAGTTTAGAAGAGAAATAGAAATTGTTCCTTCATATAGGACTCTCACTCCTAGGTTAGTTCCTCGTATCCTTGAAATTGCAATTTCACCTTTAACCAAAGGAATCTCTTTGGTTCTCAGCTTCTGAATCTTACAATCAAGTATTTGAATTTGTTGCTTTTCATAAGATAAGTCTTCCCGAAGATGAATTCATTCTAATCAATCCTTGAAGTGAACTAAGTCTCCATTTTGCAAAGCATAGACACATGGAAGACATTATGAACTCCAGCTAGCTAGGAGGTAACTCTAACATATAAGCAACAAGAGAATTTTTTCCTACACACTGACTTGGAGCTAGCTTACCTCGCAACCCAAATCTATATAATCCTTTCATAGGTGAGACTTTCAATAGGACATAATTGCCCTTTGAAAACTCCAAAAAATCTATGATGTTTATTGGCGTAACTCTCTCTATTTTAGCTATGTTGTAGCCGAATGCTGATGAATCTTTTCAATTCTTTTTGTGTAATCGTGAATCAACTCCTGCCCAAACAAAATTGTATCTCCAACCTCTACCCAACACGCAGGTAAGTGACAAGGCTGACCATACAAAGCTTCAAAAGGAACAATTCCAATGCTAGCCTGATTACTATTATTATATGTGAACTCACATAGAGATATTTATCTTTCCTAATTATCATTAAACTCTAAGACATAAGCTCGAAGCATATCTTTTAGCACCAATATTAATTGTTCAATCTGACCATTAATATATAGATGGTATGTCATATCGAGGTTAAAAACAATTCTTAGCTATCTCTGTAATTCACTCCACAGTTTTGAGATGTGAATCACGAATCTCTATCCAAAGTAATTGACACTAGAACTCCATGAAATATCAACACCTCACATTGGTACACCTTGCATAATCGGTCAAGAGGATCTCACATGGAAACTGAAAGAAATGCCCAGACTTCGTCAACTTGTCAACTACAACCAATACCGCATCATGTTTACACTGACTCAGAGGTAGATCAGAAATAAAACCAATAGATATATGTTCCCATTTTCACTTAGGAATAGGCAGTGAATGCAATAACCCTTCAGGTTTCATTGCTCGACTTTAATTTGCTGACATATCTCACATCTATTTACGAACTCTATAATATCAGTTTTCATCCCAGGACACCAATAAACATACCTTATATCATGATACATCTTAGTGTTACCTGGATGAATAGAGTAAAGAGATCTATGAGATTCCTATGGCTACTCCTTCCTCAAATGATCCTGAGCTAGAATCCACAATCGATCCCTGAACCGTAATGCACTAGCATCATAAACTAACCAATTAGGATGATCTACACTAATCGCTAACCTCTGACATGTTTTATGATCCTGATCAGCTTTCTTATAATTAATAACTCGCTAAATCATCTTTGGTTCAGCTCAAACTGATCACTGAAGAATAATTTAGTAGTTTTAAAACTAGCTTACTAAGTTGATGATGTACTAACTGGACTTTCATGAGTCATCATCACTGAAGCTTCGTAAAAATTCTAAAATGAGAAGTTATGGCGTAGCTATGTCCTCTTTGCCAGTTATCCTCATACTCAAGGCATCAACAACTACATTTTCTTTGCTTGGGTAGTACTTTGAGAGTGAAATCATAATCCTTGGGAACTCAAGCCATCTAAGCTACCTCATATTCAATTCACTCTGAGTAAAAAAGTATTTCAGACTCTTATGATCTGAAAATACTATAAATTTCTCACCATACAAATGGAGCCTCCAAATCTTCAGGGACAAAAATAACTACAGCAAGCTCAAGATCATCAAATGGATAATTTCTTTCATGAACCTTGAGTTACCTTGAAGTATAAGCTACAATATTGTTTTCCTGCATTAGCACACAGCTTAAGCCTAAATGAGAAGCATCTATATAAATCACTAACTCCTTCCCCAATTCAAGTAATGTAAAAACATGCATCGTAGTCACCCTATACTTCAAATCTTTGAAGGTAGACTTGCACTCATTAGACCAAAAACGTCAACATCTTTCTATGTTACCTAATTATTAGCGGTGCAATATGAGAGAAACCCTCAACAAATCATTTGTATTAACTAATTAACCCTTGAAAAATCCAAACCTCCGACACTATGGTAGGAGTAGGTCAATCCTTAATTCCCTCAACCTTTGTTGGATCAACAGATATACCCTAAGCATTAACTACATGTCCAAGAAATTTGACCTCTGAAGACTAGAATTTGAACTTACTAAACTTGGCATATAGTCATTATCCTTTAGAGTCTGCAATGTAACTCTAAGGTGGTGCAAATGTTTTCCATGTCTTCGAATAGATCAAGACATCATCGATAAACACGATTATAAAATGGTCAATATAGGATTTAAACACCCTATGTATCAAGTCCATGAACATACCATTATAATTAATTTGAGTTTATTATAATAAGATCCAGCCCATCCTAAATGGCATCATTATCACTCAGAATGAATTAAGACTAGTGTGAGTCTTGATTGATGATCATATGATGATTATACGTATAGGGATAATCTTTGGACCACCCGCTATGAGAACATCACTTGGATTAAGTCATAGTTGTTTCTCATGATAGGTATATTTTTCAGTATTCTGACTTGAGATTATCAGAGACTTCAACATTAGGAACATAGTGATTTGACACTATCAAACGTTGTCTTTACCGGACGATTATAAAGGTTGTGATTGGTTAATGTGTGAGCAATGTGATGAAGTTGTGTAATCGAGATAGAATTTGTCCCTCTCATATAAAGAGAGATATCTAGTGGATCCCTCGATGTGTTAGACTGTTAAAAGGCCTAGTCTATGTGAATTGATATTGATCAATGTCACTTGGATGTTTTCAGTCTACCTAGAGATCGAGACTAGTACGATTGAACATGTTGGATAACAATTCCATGCCTTATGTTTGATCAAAAGGATATCGTGTGACAAAAGGATGTTATGTACACTATTTATTAGGTTGTATCGATTTGATATTCGTACACTATGACTTGTATACCAAAATGTGTTTTGGTACACTGGTAACGTTGTATGAGCCTATTGGGTCGCACACTAAGAATGGTTTTGCGAGATTTTAAAATGGTTCAAAAAAATGAATTTTATATGATAAAGTTCATGACAGAAACGTCTTTGTGGTGTATTACACTTATACTTCTTTAAGAAGGGGTATATGTGTAATTTACTTAACCGTCTATATACAAGGGTTGTATAAAGAGACACTTTTAGTTAGAACACACAGACGAAAGATCAAAAGGCCGAAACTCTATTTTCGTTTCAGAAACGACTTAGGGTTTTTGGTATACTTTGGATCGTTTTGGAGAGAAAAACAAAAGGTTTGGTATTCTCTCAAAGCTAGCACTTTGAATCTCGGCCGCCGTTCGTGTGTGGACTACTGGTAGAGGGCGTTCGTCGTCGGCAGTGCCTTAGAGATCGATTAACCTTCAGAAAGGTACATTGCGACTGAGGTATGATTAAGTTTTCATGGTTTAAACGTTTTAATGGAATTAAATTCGGATCCTGTTGAGGTTTTTGTCAAAATTATTTTGTAATCCCCTCTGCGTATGAACCCCAAAACCCAACAGTGGTATCAGAGCCTTCAAGTTTGATTCCATTAAATTCATTGCTGTTTTCTTATGATATATACATCATATATGATTGAAAGCATGTTAATAGTTAATGTATATGTGATATACATAAGTTGTCTTTGAGATTTATATCATGTTTTGTGTATATGATACACATATTCGTGATTTAATTAAAATCAGTTTTGTACATGCTAGTAACCATGTTAGGTTAATTCAAATAATTTTAATGAATTGAATTTCGTGTTCTGTGATCCATGACATCATTAGGTTCGATTGGGATAGTAGTTCATGATTCAATTACATGTTTGTGATTATTTGGATGAGGACCGAAATTGCAAATAATTAATTTTCAAAATTATTTATTTATAAATAATTAATTTTTGTAATTATTTATTTATAATTAATTAATTTTCGAAATTATTTATTTGTCTTGTTATATCTATTTTGTTACGAAGTTTCTATTTGATAAAGATAGATAACAAATTAGAATATGAGATAAATATCAAGAATCTTGTTATTGGTGATATACTAGGATTCAAATATCTTAAATCCAAAATAAATAATTAATTTTCGAAATTATTTATTTATCTTGTTATATCTATTTTGTTATGAAGTTTCTATTTGATAAAGATAGATAACAAATTATAATAAGAGATAAATATCAAAAATCTTGTTATTGGTCATATACTAGGATTCAAATATCTTAAATCCAAAATAAATAATTAATTTTCGAAATTAATTATTTATCTTGTTATATCTATTTTGTTATAAAGTTTCTATTTGATAAATATAGATAACAAATTAGAATAGGAGATAAATATCAAGAATCTTGTTATTGGTGATATACTAGGATTCAAATATCTTAAATCCTAATTGGATTAGGATAAGATGATTAGTTAGATGTGGGCCCGGGTTAATTAAAATGTTTTAATTGACTTAATTTCGGATAAATTAATGGGTTAATTTATGATAATAAAATCAGCGAAAAATTATGATTTTCTATAGCGAATTTTAATTTTCGGAATTGAGATTCGTCTTCTAAAAAAAAAAAATGGGGGCGCTGCCCCATTTACCTCGTCCCCGATGGCCAAGCCGATGGGATCGCTTTCTCGACTGATTGATCAATGGACCGCCGTCTAACTAATCCTTGCGTATGAAAATTCTTTTGTTAGTGAAAAATATAAAAAAAAATTCCAAATTGTTTAGTGATTGAACAAATCAATAAAATATATGATATTTCATTGTTTACATAAAATCACTAAAACTGAATAAAATCCCTCTATTAAATTTAAAGTCTCGTGCCATCCATTTTAAACACTTGTCAAGGCCTCGATCACACTAATATAGTTTCAGCCATAGTTGGGTGTATTGTGTTATCTTGGTGAGACAAGTTAGGTGAGAGTTACCTTAATGTTTAAAATGGTCCGACTTAATAAAGCCATCAAAATAGTTTTGAGCTTTAGGAAAATGATGAGATAAAAACATGCTAAGACATAAGATGTCCCATATCTCATAAAAGGATCTAAAAATTACATAAGATGTAATTGGTAACTGTTACCTACCTAAATAATCTAGTTCTGTATTTCATGCCATAGCTTTCATAGAATTAGGTGAAATATGAATTTTAGTCCCCTAAATAAACAGTACGTTTTATGAGGGTTGTTAATTTAGTGGGAGTCTATTCCTCTATACTAAAATAAACTTTGCATAATCTTTATTGTAGATCAATGGCCTCTTCAAGTAACAATAATCCCTTGTCATCTGCGATCCATCCTTGAGAAGGATAAGCTATCTGGGACTAACTTTCTTGATGGTTCAAAAACTTGAGAATTGTTCTTAAGCATGAACGCAAGTTATATGTCCCGATGCTCCAATCCGAGGACCCACCAGCCAATGCTACGAAAGTTTGTGAAGGATGCGCATAATAAGCATGTCAACGATTCTACGATGTTGCATGTATTATGCTAGCAACTATGGTTCCTGAACTTCAGAAGGACAAGGAACTAATGGAAGCCTACGACATGGCCGTAACGTTGAAGGAAATGTTCCAACAACAAGCTAGGCAATAAAGGTTTGAGACAGTCAAGAACCTACATTCTTGCAAGATGACTGAGGGTGCGTCAGTTAGTCATCATGTTCTGAAGATAAAGGGCTATGTTGACCAGCTTGATAGACTCGGAATTCCCATAAGCCAAGAATTGGCTATGGATTTGATCCTGAATTCATTACCGTAAAGTTACTCACAATTTGTGATGAACTACAATATGAATAATATGGAGAAATCAATTTCAGAGTTGCATTTGATGCTCAAAACTGCTGAACAAAATATCAAGGGTTGTATAAATAGACACTTTAAGTTAGAACACACAAACGAAAGATCAAGAGGCCGAAACTCTATTTTCGTTTCAGAAGCGACTTAGGGTTTTTGGTATGCTCTGGATCGTTTTGGACAGAAAAACAAAAGGTTTGGTATTCTCTCGAAGCTAGCACTTTGAATCTCGGCGACAGAGAGGCGTTCGTCGTTGGCAACGCCTTAGAGATCGATTAACCTTCAGAAAGGTACATTGCGCCTGAGGTATGATTAAGTTTTCATGGTTTAAACGTTTTTAATGGAATTAGATTCGGATCCTGTTGGGGTTTTTGTCAAAATTGTTTTGTAATCTCCGCTGCGTTTGAACCCCAAAACCCAACAATAGTGAGTATTGAAAACCATCTTTTAGATATCCTTATCCATAACCCTTAATTGATGATAACCAAACCTCAAGTCAATTTTTGAGAAATATCTAGTACCTTTCAACTGATCAAACAAATCATCAATCCTAGGCAATGGGTATTTGTTCTTATAGTCATCTGGTTAAGTTGTTTATAATCATTGCACAGATGTAGGATTTTGTCATTTTTCTTTACAAAAAGAAAAAAACTAGTGCTTCCTATAATGACATACTAGGATGGATAAACCCCTTCTGTAACAACTCCTTAAGTTGAGTCTGCAACTTACATTATTCTTTTAGTGCCATATGGTACAGTGAAAATATATAGGTCTCATACCAGGAATAAGATCAATGATGAAGTCAATGACACGTGGCGGTGGAAGTCCAAACAAGTCATGTGGAAATACTTCCAAAAATTCACAAACTACGGTATCTCATTAACCTTAAGTTCCTGAGCAGGCTCTCCAAATGTAATAGCTCCCGCCATAACTTCTAAATCTAAAAAAGTAGCTTCCTTTCCATGATTTGCAAGTCATAAAGGATTATAGCCTTTATAGACTATAATTCCAAAAATATTAGGGATCTAAATGACTATCCTCTTATAAAAATAATCAATACTAGTGCGATATACTAATAACTAATCCATCCCTATAATGCATCATACTCTAAGGGTTCCATTACCCTCATATCAATTGGGAGTTCATTTTCTCCAATTTCGATTACACATCCTTCGTAGACCATATTAAGATAAACCTTCTCACTCATTGTTGTGCTTAAAATAAATAATGTATTGGCTTTAACAAGTTTTAATTTGAACTCATCAACCATTACACCCATAAATGTTTAATATTCTTTCCATTAGCCTCCGATTAGCCTTTTGATATTCCTCAACCATTGCATGAGTTTGTCCTCATGCTAGTGGTGTCGTACTACCTATCGATGTGGCCGGTGGCATAGAACATTATCTCTAAATATGTCCCATCTACCTACACCAATAGCATATCATAGAAACCTTTTGAAGAATACTACTAGCCTAAGGAACATGTCTAGAACCACTCATTTTCTGTGATGAATGTGCTTTACTCTTACACTTACCTCTAGATTGAGGTGGTGGAAAAGTTCATTTGGCTACCTTAGCTTGAGAAACTAGCGGAACCGGTGCACTAAAAAATGTTGAATCCGTAGATCCTCACTGTTTAGCTACTCTAGTTACATTTTTTCATTTTCCTTGATCAAAAATAAGTAAATTCCTTGATTCTATGACTCCCAAGGAATTGTGGTTTTGGTGGTGGCGTAAGTATTGTTCTAGAAGGTTAGGTAATATGACCGCTTTTACCTCCATCAAACTCTTGAATATAAAAGCATAACTAGTGTGAGGATAAGATGAAACCATAACTCGGATCTCATAGTTCAACCCATTAAGGAACAAATCTATTTTGTTCTCTTTTGACTCCACCATCATTGGAGTAAATTCACTCAACTCAGTGAACCTCAACTCATATTCCTGAACGGACATGGCTCTCTATTTCAACTGAATAAACTCAGTTTTCTCCTTGTTCCTGATTGATTTCAAGAAAGACTATCTATAAAACACGGTCCTTAATTATAGCCAAGTGGTGACAGTCTTCTCCTTTGTCTCTAGGTAATTCTACCATTTCCATGCAAAATCAATCAACTAGAATATGACTAGTTTGACCTTAAACTGGCCTTCAACATCCATAGCATAAAATTTTGCTTCATTTCTAGTACCGAAGTTTCAGCTACCCCTTCATGCATTGTGCCATTGAATCTCATAATATCGTATTTCATAAATTCCTTGTACAGTTCTGAGAAATGCAACCTTCTAAAAATCCACTAACACCTTGGCAATTGTATCCGACACCAGAATATATGCTAATACCGGTTGAGCTAGAGATGCTACTATCTCAGCTTCCCCCACTCTACTAACATCGGGACTAGTTGCATGTTGTGCTTCAGGTTGCTCGATGTATTGGTGGTCTAATCGAGCCATCAACATAACCATAAGTTTCACTTGAGACTCTATATGTTCCCTTATTTGCTACTCCATTCTAGATTTCCATTGATCCTTAGTTTCCCTATTACCTTGAGATCCAGGTTTCTATGAACTCTCTCTCTATCCGCCATTAAATTCTAGAGTCAAAATAGAGACAATATCATTAGGTAACATTCAAAGAGGACAATAAAATCATATATATACAATAAATAACAATATGTGCAGTAAAAAACATATAATAATGTTTCCATTTTAATTTCTCCCCCCCAAAACATGATGAAAATTGTTTATCATACCTTAAGCTTATTCAAAACTCGAGAAAACTCTCGAGTCAATAAACATAGGTTTCGGTATGAAGGAATATGTTGTCACTTATTTCGAAAACAATTCAATGTGATATCAAGGTCGAGCCTTATCCTTGATACCAATCTATATCGGAGTTACAGCTTTAATTCAAAAGTAATAAACCTTAAGCTTTGATACCAAGCTGTAGCATCCCCTATCCTGATTAGGGTGATACTCGAACTTGAAACCATAATTAAGCCTTGGTAACCCAACAAGACTTAACTATATCCAATAGCCTCTTTGTTACTACCTGATAAACCCAACCTGTGTATCGATGTCGAATAAATAATTCCAAATATACTCAACAAAAAATTTAAAACTTTTTTGATAATTAACAATATACATAAATACGGAGTTTGTCAAAACCCAAAATCTCGTTTATAAACTTCCCATTCATGTTCATATACAACAAATTACCTTAAATAATGTATATATATAAGAAGGATCACTACATTATAGAGAAGATACAAAACTCCTAAATCTTCTCCTTTCCATTTGCTGAAGTGCTAAGTTGCAAACCTGAAAAATTAGATTTGGGGTGAATGCTCCAACTTGCTCAGTTAGTAAGGATTCACAAAGCCATCAATATTCCATATTATAATAAAGAACATTATGCTATAACAACATGCACCAATGTTAACTAAAAGGATTATGAAAAGCATATATTTTAATATATAACAAATGCAAGTCCATCCGCTAATGACTATTACATTGTAATTCCCACTTGATTTATAAAATCAGGGTCGATGACCCATCGACACTATTAATCCGATTGCTAGACCAATAGATTGGCCGATATGTTGTTGGTTAATCCATTAATGCCCAATGGTTCTATTATAAACCCTTTTAGTAAGTATGTAATCAACGTAACCTATATAACTGAGTAGGAAGTTACATATAGGCCAGGAAGGTAATCCATCACTTATATAATATGGTCTCAATTCTCGGAACTTACTCTTTTAAATCACATTAAACACCATTTTCCATTTATTACAATAATCACAGTGTACATAGCCCCCCAATCAGTCCATAAACTACATAAACTATATATACTAAAATAGCCAGACAACATTGATAAATGAGCGAATCCATACTTATCTCAGTTTAGATTTTCATTAACAATTCCCTAACTTTTTAGGCACTCAAGCTTTCTTGGGGATCTAACACCTATCAAAAACAATTTGAGATCAATATATAACTAATACCCTTTATTTAGAACCTTAATCTAGTCTATAAGACCTCAGGCAATTCTAACTAAAACTCACCATAATTGTTGTTTTCTGGGGTGGGATTCCTTCCTCACTTAGAGGGGCGCACTCCACCAACTGGGTTCATCTCAATTAAAGAAAGGAGCACACTCTTTTGCTAGTGGAGCGTGCCCCACATTGTACTATCTAGACAGTACAAAAAGCACCAACCATTGTTTCATCCACAAATCATTACAAAAATAACAACAACAACAACAACAACAACAACAACAACAACAACAAATACTCCAAAAATAGATCAGGATGTCCTCTAGTAAGGTAACAATCCATTTCTAATGATCAAACACAACAATTCATAGAGGAATCATCATCCACTATCTAATTGAACTTCAAAAATATCAAAACTAACTTACCAATAGTAATGATCTCTAGATTTCTAGTCATTTATGCTCCTTAATTCACACTAAAACAACTCTCGGATTGATTCTTTAGGATCAACACAAAAACCCTTAGCTACTCTCTTACTCTCTCAATCAAATTATGAGATAAACATGAAGATTTTAGTTTAAATATGAGTTTTCTCGAGATACGCATCACACTATCTCGCGGCTGATCGAATGATTGATGTGCTAACATGACACGCTTAAAGTGACACACATGTTGACAACATCAACATTTATGCTCATCTTGAGGTTATTTGAAGATCCATATAGTTCAAACCAAGTTATAATTTTTAATATATATTTATATATCAAATATATATATATATATATCAATATATATATATATATATATATCATGTATTTTCTCACTAATAAATTCATTGGACATGCATATGAGTATTCTCGGATGTGCACATCATTTCACGATCCCCTCGTTGCATTCGTTATACTAGCTATTTATTGTTTATTTACTTATTTTTCAATCATAGGTTTATATTAATTCTCTTTTATACTACATTCATAAATCTCATTAAACATTCCAAAAAACGCAAACCATCATACAAACCCTCACATACACTAATCGAGGTATACCAAACTTAACCACGAGGCTAACTCGGGTTAATTAGGACTTGGATAAATAATAACCATTAGCTTAAGGTAATAGGTCGTTACAGTAAAGTGCACTATGGATGGAATGAAGCAAACTTTGAAAATAATCAAGGATAAAAAATTCAATCCATCAAAAATCTTGAGCGACAAATCTGGCAATTGTTGACATCACCAAATTCTTTCAAGAAGGCCAATTTCCAAGTTCTATAGTTATAAACCCGAGAGAAAATTTCAATGCAGTGTAGAGCAGCTTAGGAGTGGTAAGATAATGATGGACTTGGTTAAGAAAATGTCAATGGTTTAGAAATAGATTGAGGATATTGAAACTAAGTAGTTTGATGAGTTTGAGGAGTTAGAGCATGATGAATTTGAGTAGAAATGGTAGTGTAACCAGAATGAGGGGTTTTAAAAGTGATGATGATGTTGTAGAGAGTTCTGAGGCAGTCAAAAAATGGAAAGGCATTGAGAAGGAGAATTCACCAAAGCATGAAATGGTGATAGGCAAGATTACATTTCAAGATAACCCTCTAGTTATCACTCCATTACTATCTTACCCTAATAGGTTCAACAAACAGAAAAATCAAGAACAATCAAAAACTTTTTTGATATGTTCAAAAAGTTGCAAGTTAATATACCTTTTGCCAATTTTCTTAAACAAATTTCACAATATACTAAGTTCTTGAAAGATATCATTGCATGAAAGAGCAAAATAGATGATTTCAAAATTGTGAACTTGACTAAGGAGTGTAGTGTTATAATACAAAGAAACCTCCAATGAAAACCAAATGTATCCTAGAAGTTTCACCATATTTGTACATTAGGGTTTATCTTTTTGATAGAGTGCAATGTGATCTTTGAGCAAGAATGAATTTTATGCCCCTAACTATTTTCAAAAAGTTAGGTTTGGGGGAGGTCAAACATGTGAATATGGTTTTTTAATAAGTGGATCAATCTTTGTCTTCTCCAAAAGGAGTGATCGAGGATGTGCTTGTGAAAGTTGATAAAATAATTTTTCCAACTGATTTTGTAATGCTAGATATGGATGAGGATGAGGAAGTTTCGTTGATTCAGGGAGTCAATTTTTGTAACAACTAGAGATCTCATTGATATGAAAGAGGGTGAATTGTGGTTGTGGGTAAATGATGAGGTAGTGTTGTTCAACATCTACAACACGATGAAGTCCCCAAATTCCAATGAACGATGCAAAAACATAAAGATGGTGGATAAAGTTTTTGAGTGTGTCACTAAATTATCTCAAGAGTACACACTATAAAATCTTTTGGAGAGATGTCTAGTGTAGAGCATCATCACTAGTTCCACTAGTGAGTGTGCAATTCATGACACACTTCAAGAATTGTCAGGATTATAATAAGTTAATTTTCAAATGCTAATTAAGTAGTTAGAACTTGAATTAGAAAGTGCGTTTATAAAATCAAAATTAGAACTAAAATCACTTGCTTGATCATTTAAGATATTCTTTTTTGGAGAAGATTCAACCTTTTTGGTGATCACTTCAGCACTGTTAACTAAGTTAGAGTAAGAAAAGTTGATTCGAGTCTTATGAGAGTGCAAGTCGGCTTTGTGTTGGATAGTTAAAGATATTAGAGGAATTAACCAATCAACTTCTTTGCAAAAAATTTGATGGAAGAGGATCATAAGCAATCAGTGGAGCATCAAAGATGCTTAAACCTGGTGATGAAAGAAGTTGTGAAGAAGGAGATCATGAACTAGTTAAATGCGAGAATCATATATGCAATCTCTGATAGTTCATGGGTATCTCCAATTCATGTGGTGCCTAAAAATGGAGGAATGATCGTGGTACAGAATGGGGAAAGAGAGACGTTGTCGACGAGAATTATAATAGGTGGCATATTTGTATTAACTATAGGAAGTTGAATAAGGTGACACGAAAGGATCATTTCCATTGACATTCATAGATCAGATGCTTGATAGATTGGCATGTTTTGATTACTATTGCTTCCTTAATGGGTACTCAGGATATAATCACATTATTATACCATAAGAGGATCAATAGAATACAACTTTCTTATATACTTATAGTCCTTTTTATTGGGTTTTGGGGTTCATACACAACAAAAAATTCAAAATAGTTTTTGAAAAAAAAGTTCCATTAAATTAAAACTACGAAATAAACCATACCTTAATCTGTGATTTTCTTCCCTGATTGTTCGATAAACGTTCATACCTTCGAATCCATACATGAATTTTAACTTTGAGTGCTAGCCCCAAGAGAGTTATAAAACATTTTTCTTTCTCTCTCGAAATTCAAGGAACTCAAAAATAGCGAAAATAAAAACCTTGTTTGTTTTCATGGTTTCAACCTCTATTAATATGAGTAGATAAGCTCACTTGAAAAACCTATTCATAATGCAACTTTTGTATTTATGCGGTTTAAGCAAATTACACAAATGCCCCTATTAATAAGTTATCATATAACAAATCATAAGGGCTTTTATGTCATGAATTGTATTATATAGAATTCATTACTCTAGACCAATTGAAATTGCATAAAGCCATTCTTTATATGTGACTCAATAGGTTCGCAAAGTTGGCAGTGAACAAAAATAATTTTGGAACACAAGTCATAAGCAATCTCCAGCAAGGCCTTATGACTACCCAAGTGGCATGAATATCAAAATCAATATAACCTAATGAATAACATATATCATGTCTTTTTGTTGTACGATATCCTTTAATTAAACATAAGGTATGGAAAGTCGCCCTTAATGTTCAGTCGTACTAGTCTCGATCTTTAGGTAGACTGAAAATATCCGAATGAGATCGATCTTATCAAATCACTTGGACTTGGTCATTTAACAGCCTAACAATTGAGGGATCCACTGATATATCTCTATAGGAAAGGGATAAATTCTATCTTGATTACACACCTTTACATATTATTCACACGGTAACAAATTACAATCTTTATAATTGTCCGGCTAAAGACAATGTTTGATTGTGTCAAATTACCATGCTCCTAATATTGAAGTCTATGATAATCTCAAGTCGAAAGACTAAATAATATACTTATCATAAGTAACACCTATGACTTAATCCATGTAATGTTCTCATTGCGGGTTGGTCTAATACCTTGTTCCCTAACAAGTATTCATGATCTCGATTCGTATCCCTATACGCATGATCATTACATGACCGTCAATCAAGATTCATAGTAGTCTTAACTCATTATAGTTCTCAGTATACTGACTGACTAAGGACATTTAAGATATTTTAATAACTACCTATGGATCTTATTACAATGTAAACACGTAATCACTTATAATAAAACAACAAACAAAAACATCTATTTTATTAAATAAAATTATAAGATAAATAATGTTTGTAGATTGATAGGTGATGTGACATTTCCTTGCAATGCACTAGCAACATTTCAATAGTGTATGATGGTGATGTTTTTGGTCATGATGGAAGATATAATGGAGGTGTTCAAGGATGATTTCTTTGTCTTTGGGGCATTATTTGATTTATGTTTGCAAAACCAATCCTTGTTCTTGAAAAGGTGTCAAGATGCCAATTTAATTTTGAATTGGGAGAAATTTCATTTCATTATTCGATAAGGCATTGTTTTAGGCCATGGATTGTCTCTCGAATGGTTTAGAGGTTGATCGAGAAAAGATTGTTGTAGTTGAGAAGCTTCTAGTGCCTCTACATGTCAAGGATATTAGGAATTTTTTAGGCATGCCAAGTTTTATCGTTGCTTTATTCGTGAATTCTAAAAAATAATGAAACCTTTAGGTGGCTTGCTTGAGAAATATGTTCCGTTTGATATGAATGATGATCGTTTGACTGCATTTTACATTTCGAAAATTACATTAATTTTGGCAGCTATTGTGGTTGTCCCTGATTGGGAGTCCAATTTTAAGATCACGTGTAGTACTAGTGATTTTGCTATGAGTGCAGTGTTGGGTCAACGAAGAAAGAAAGTCTTTCGGGCCATTTGTTATGAAAATGAAACATTGAATCTCTTTTAAAAAAATACACCACCTTTAGGAAGGAGTTGTTAACTTGCCTATGATAAATTTTGTTCATATTGTGGGATCTAATGTAACGATGTCACGGATCACTCAGCTTGTCTTTACTTCTTTATTAAGAAATAGTCAAAGCCATTGTTGATTGGATTGGTTCTTTTGCTACAAGAGTTTGACCTCAAGATTAAGAATAAGAAAGGTAGTGAAAATTGGTTGTGAACCATTTGTCACGCCTACCACGACAAGAGTGGTTACAAAGAAGTCGGTTCAAGACACTTTTCTAGATGAGCAATCATTTAAAGTTAAAGCTCAAAAGATGTGCCATGGTTTATGGATTTGATGAATTATTAGGTATGTTAGGTGTTGCCTCTAAAATTTAGTCTGTTCGAAAGAAATAAGTTTTTGAGTTATTTCAAACATTATTTGTAAGTTAATTCTTACATATTCGTCAGTGTAATGATGGTTTGATTCGACGATGCATGTCTGAAGATGAATTTATAGGAGTTTTAGAAGGTTGTCACTTTCTACATTAGGCGCTCATTTTGGTTTGCAAATGACGGCCGTAAAGGTGCTTCAATATAGCTTTTTGGCCAAGACTTTTCAAGGACACTTATATCTATGTTAAGACTTGCGATGAGTGTCAAAGGACTAAAAATATTTCATTAATGCAAGAATTTCCTCAAACCACTTTAAAGAAGTTGAACAGTTTGATGTGTGGGGCATTGATCTTACGGGCCCTTTTCCTATGTCTCATAGGATACGATACATTTTAGTGACCATCGATTATGTATCGAAATGGGCATCAAGTGGCAAAGGCGAAGAATGTTGTGAGGATGGTTATTGAATTCTTGAAAAAATATATTTTGTCGATTTGGGACGCATCAAGCATTGGTGAGTGCTGAAGGGTATCACTTTTGTAACAGAGCATTGGAGACATTACTGAAGTATGGTGCGCGACATAAGACTTTTTGGCCTACCATCCTCAAACTAATGGCTAAGCCAAAGTGAGTAATCATGAGGTAAAATGAATCTTGGAAAAAGTATAAATTCTCATCGCAAAGATTGGGCACTACATCTTGATGAGGCGTTATGGGCCTATAGGACAATATTCAAGACACTAATTAGGACTTATTTATATAAGTTGGTGTATGGGAAAGTGTGTCACTTACCACTAGAGATAGAACACAAAGTATATTAGGCACTCAAGAGGTTGAATCTTGACATCAAAGCCGCAGTCGATGCAAGGTTGCTTGAGTTTGTGGAGTTGGACAAGTTCTGACTTGATTAGTATGAGAATGCCAAATTGTATAAAGAACACAAAAAGGTGGCATGGCCAATTGATTGAACACAAATCTTTTGAACCGAGGAAATTAGTTTTGCTCTAAAATTCGTGATCAAGGCTCTTTTTGAGCAAGTTAAAGTCAAGATAGTATAAAACTTACACAATTGTACAAACGTGGTCGTTTGATGTGGTGGAGCTTTAGGGAGATGAAAGCAAAACATTCATGGTCAAAACTCAGAGAGTAAAGGCATACTATGGTTTGGAAATGCCCCAATATGAGTTTGCTGCCATAGGAGCTTAATGATCCCTTCATAGGCGTCAAGTTAAGGATGAGAAATTTAGCAATACTATGAGGCACCCTAGGGTTGTTTTGTTTAGTGTTGTGATTAGTTGTATGGAATAAGTGATTGGCTTAATTGCAACACTAGTGTTATTCCCACTATTTCTTTTTATTGCTACCTCTCAATATAATGTTTGGTTTTTTATTTTTTGATATTTATGTGGTTTCTTGGTATATGATTCACGCAATGCATCAATGATCAAATTAGATTTTGCTTTAAATAATTTTCATGGAATGTGCCCAAATCCGTTTGAAAAGCATGCTTTATTTGTTGATTTAAAAAACATTTTATGTATATATACATGACAATACATTTAGGTTGTGTTCTTGCACCACAATGCTTGATTTTTCAAAAAACAAAGAGCCTAATGTGTAATGTAACATCCAAGAATTTCATAAAGCTGACTGGGATGTAAATTAAGTCTTTTTGGATATAATTTGGGACTTAAGTATCCAAGGTGGGAACCACATATTACGGACCAGAGATCATAAGTCTAAATATTATTTTTGTGTGTCGCGTGATTAACTGGTGTATTATACTCTATTTTACACGAAATGGGGTCAAGTTAAGGCTTAGACATGATGTTCGCATGTTTCAAAGCTTTTTGGGAATTTCTCTAATTTTGGTGAAATTGACGTATTAGTCTGGGTTGTAAGGGCATATCTGAAGGGCACGAGTGAATATAAAATTAATGGTTGCTCAAAAACTCATAAATCTAGTTCCAAGTATCACGTGAAGATTTTTCCTTAGTTTGTGTGCAAGTTGGGATCGGTGGCAGTATAAGATGAGAATGAAGTTGGTGCAAGACCTTACCTCAAGCTTTATGTCGGTTGGCAATGGTTGAGGTTGAGGTTGGGTCCAAATTGGTGTAAGTTTGGTTTAGTATGCTAAGAGAATTAGTCCATAAGGGCTCAGTATGTCGTAAACAAAGTTAAGATTTTTGAAGTTTTGGCATGACCAAAGCCAGCGTTATGGACATTTTATGGAGTTGGACTATTTTGTCAAAAGTTTTGCCCAATTTGGTGAAACATTATATCCAAAACGAGTACCGGAAGTTAAAGCAAGTCAAAATAAAGGATTCAAAAATTAAAAAAAATAAGAAATTGAGTTGTTGACAAGCAGTTGTATATAAACTAAATAGAAAAACCAAATGAAACGATTGCTTCATAATCATTTCTTTTCATTCAACAGAATAGATTGAAAATGTTTTCAATCATACCTCTCAACTAGGGTTATCCTGCACGATCTCCTGACATCCAATTTTTGCCTAGTTCTTTTCGCAAAATAGTAGATCATCACATGACAATAATTTTGAGCCAAGTTTCTATGATGGAGATAAGGTATTCGGCTCAAAATCTGGTAAATTGTCAACTTAAGGCATTTTTCCTCAATTCAATTTCAATTCTCGTGATTTATCGATTTCTTTCACGATATTTTGATAGGAATTGGTATGGATTGTTGAGAATTGATGTATTAACTTGATTTTGATCAATTTAGGATAAGTTCCACAAGCGTGGGATATGGTTTAGTGAATTGAACTAATACGATTTAGTTGATAACTATTTTGGAGATGTTTATATAGTTGATATTGATTTACACTAGGGTTTTAGATGAATCGATTATCAGTTTTAATCCAATTTAACTCCACAAGGTGTAGAAATATTTTGATATCGACATCAAGTGGTTTCATGGTGTTTGTTGTCGAGTTTTGAAGATTTAATTGTGAAAATATTGATTTGGAGAAGTTTTCAGTTTAAAATAAATAAAGTTTGCCAAGTTGACAAGCAATATTGGAAAATTTATAACTTCTCCATTATGAGTCAATTTAAGTGTTATTGGAGTCTATGAAAAGAAGGACATGAGTAATACAAGTTTCTCTTAGGTCATCATGAAAAATAATGAGGTTTTCAAGGTTAAAAAGTTACCCAAAGTTGGCTAGTTGAAACAGTTATATAAATTAATATTTTTGGAAATTGTTATTGAGCGTACTTTGGCCACAGTTTTTATTAGGTTTTGTGATATGGTTTTACTTGAAACTTGACTTATAATATAACTGGGTATGCAGGGAAGCTATTGGAATCATTTTCAAGCAGATCCGATGCTCCGGCAACCCTGAAACATTAAGCTCAATGTTGGTTCGTCATAAGTAAACCATATAGTGATATTTATTATTTATGAAATTTATCTTTGTACCAGTAATTGTATCACAGTCTACATTGCATTTTATCATTATTGGTTATGCAAATATAGAGAGTGGGGCAGATAAGCTTGTATCTGAGTTTGATTTGCCCGAAACTTGGTTTCAATCATGCATCTACACCGTCTAGTGAGACTAGCAGAGTCTAATGCTGAAAAGTTGTCTCTGCATTTCAT
This sequence comes from Stephania yunnanensis, assembly GCA_039657365.1. Lineage (NCBI taxonomy): Eukaryota > Viridiplantae > Streptophyta > Magnoliopsida > Ranunculales > Menispermaceae > Stephania > Stephania yunnanensis. The sequence goes on along the minus strand of CM077586.1, from coordinate 41,636,565 downwards.
GATCTCTTAATATTGTTTCTATTCTATTTTTGGAAGTCGACATCTGATCATAGTTAGGAGACAACAACAAAGTGGATTGCATGTCACGTTGATGCATGTATCTTATTGTTTATTTGAAAATACAATTACATGTCTCCATGTATCATACTAACAATCACAGGAGTACAAATTAATGTAGGAATTTACTTACCTAACAGCTTCGAGTTGTTTTTGATAATTTCATATTTTATATCAAAACAATAAATGAATGGGCAAGGCTCAAATATTGTAGTGATTATTTTCAAACCTTAAAGTAAAATTTGTTTAAAATGATTAATATATATTTTTTGGGATTCTTGCAGTAAGTGTAGGTCGTTAAGTTTCATCGATTGATTATGAGAGTCTCCTAAGTTAATTGAAAACAAATTGAAAAGTTTATGTTTCATCTTTGGTCTATTTGGAATTGTATATTAGTAACTAAAGTATTAGAGACTCTAAGTTAGTTTTTTTTTAATAAATTTGAATTTGATATATATTGTAAACTGTGGGGAATTGTGACTCCTTATAGGCCTCTTCCCAATTTTGCTATCTATTAGGTTAAAGTTATCTGGTAGGCCACTTTTAGAGGAAGTGCTGCCAAAGTTTTCATGAAATACGAATATGATTTCTAAATTTGCTTCAATTAAATGAATTATGAATTGAGTTTCATTAAAGATATAAAAATAGTTTTTGAGCATTATTAAGGATATAAATAAAAAGTATTTTGATATTGAAGTCTCAATAAAAGATTAGGCTGACTAGATTATTAGGGAATTAATGTGATCTAGGCCGATCAGTCATCTTAATGATGAGGGGGTTGAAAAACTTGGTATAAGAGCCTAGTACGGGCTCAATTTAAGGATAAACTTTAATTGAGAACCAAATAATGATTGAGCTCGATTAGTTGGGAAGTGACTATGAGTTGGGATGTTTTTGTTATTATGTTATATTTATGTTGTATATTTGTATTATTGTTAGAAATAGTCAAGTTTCTAAAAATAATACATACATGAGAATAGCTATGAAAATAAAATACTTTGAAGCAATTTCCTATTGGCTATTGAGCGAAAGTCTTGGTAAGTTTATGAAAGGACCAAAACTGAGATCAATGTGAGAATAGCTAAGATTGAAAAAAAATGAACAAAATAAACTCTATGTATAAAATAAAATGAGACGTAAAGATGACTTGTGACTGCTGGAAGTGACACGAATGAACTCCTTTAGTCAATTTAAGGCATTGTAGTAGTTATACTTGAGCAAAAGTCCGAGTAACTCCGTTTTATGATCATGATTTATTCAAAACCTAGAAGATTGGTGTGAAGTCCACCATATTTGAATAATTGACTATTCACACAATGTAGCACTACATTTGAACTAATGTATAACATATTCACTCCAAATTTTCAAAGTTTTGACCAAAGTAATATACAACTAATATCAGTGAATATGTTATACATTGGTTCAAATGTAGTGCTACATTGCGTGAATAGTCAATGGTGCGGTTTAAAGCACTAGTTATTGTAAATTGGAGGTGATGTAAGATACCTGAATGACGGTGAAGAAATAAATGAAATCAAAAGAGACGTACAACTTATAGTTCAGTTTATAAGCCTTATCTCTATTAGGTTGAAAATGTTGAATAGATGACAGTGTATCAGACTTGGTATGTTTGAAGAATTGAATATTCTTCCACTGTATTAAGTAGAGGCAAAGAGAGATATCAAATTTATAACTTGTATGAGATACAAGTTAAAAGTAATACTATTATTTATAATCATGAAAAATGGCGATATCTCTTTTTAAATGGGTATATCTACTAAAATTATGGCTGATTTTCTCTATTAAAGTAATGAGAGAAGTCTAGTGAACAACAATAATTGAGATTAATGATTAGGTGAAAGGAATGATGTTCTTGAGGAATTCATGGTTAGAGAATGATTTGACGAAGTTAGAAAAGTAGATAATTTTCTAACTATTTAAAGGAAAAGTTAAGTGAATTGGATGATGAGTTTGAATTGTAATTGCTTTCTAGTCAATAATATCAATAATATTATGAGTAGACATTGAGAGAATTAGTGAGAGTTGCACAATGTGTCAGGTTTTATTTTCTGATTGGATTATAATTTCATATCTCTTGTCATGGGATGACAGATCTAATTAAAGATCTATAGTCATGGGATGACTTGTGTAATTTCAGGTTTCATTAAGAAACGCTGAAATAGAAATGGATCAGATAGACATGTAACTATACTTTGTATCTAATGTTGTGCTCATATATTATTTACATCATTTATATTTAGACTAATGATAGTTTAAGAATTGATTGATCGACAATTCTAAAAAGAGATTATTAGTGATTATAAAGTAAATTGGGATGTGTACTGGAGTTAGGTAGATAGGGAGAAAAACTATCAACAATTTGTGGAAATATTAACATTTAAGAAGGAAAATTGTTGTACAATGAGCAAGATAGGTTAGATCTTACTAAGTGTCGATTCTTGAATGAGATTCAAGATATAATATGAGTAAAGAAAGAAAACGTTATTAAATATTCCACAAAGTTGATTGTTTAACTCGTCATAAATTTACATATTGCAGGATTGGCACAGTAATGGAGAAGGTTTTTTTACTAAACAAAGAATTTAGAAATGAAAAGTTGAAATGTTTATAATCTCTATATTTGAGTTGTTAAATACAATGAAAGTAATTGGGCCCACTTAACGGCTCACATTGGAAATAGTTTTACTATTTTGAATTAAAAGAGTTATATATGAATAATCATTTGCTCATGTCTCTTTTGGTTTAGTAACCTGTAAGTTTAAATTTCGAGGACAAACTTTTTAATTAGTTGGGAAGGTTGTAATATCCGATAATCTCATAAACTTGATTAAGATACTTATTAAGAATTTTCGGATATAATTTGGGATTTAAGTATCTAAAGTGGGATATACACACTACGACCGGATATCATAACTCTAAATATTATTTTTGTGTGTCACATAATTAATTTGTGTATTATACTCTATTCGATGTGAAATAGGTTCAAGTTAAAGTTTAGATGCGGTTTCTGCGTTTTTCAAAGCACATTGGGAATTTCTCCAATTTTGGTGTAATTAAAGTATCAATTGGGGTTATAAGGGTGTGTTTGAAGGGCACGAGTGAAAATAAAATTATTAGTTGCTCGAAAACTCATAAATCAATTATCTAGTAACATATGAAGATTCTTCCTCGGTTTACATCCAAATTAGGAACGGTGGTAGTGTAAGATGAGAATGAAGTTCATGTAAGACATTACCTCGAGCTTTATATCAGTTGGCAGTGGTCGAGGTTGAGATTGGGTCCAAATTGATGTAAGTTTGGTTCGGTATGGTAAGAGAATTGGTCCATAGGGGTGCAGTTTGTCGTGAACAAAGTTAAGATTTTTGGAGTTTTGGCATTACCAAAGCCAGTGTTATGGACATTTTATGGAGTTGGATTGTTTTGGTGAAGGGTTTGCTCAATTTGGTGAAAAATCAGATCCAAAACAAGCATCAAAAGTCAAAGCACGTCAAAATAGGGGTTTCGGAAACTAATCGATAAAAATCAATTAAGCCGCTAACAAGCAGCTGAGGTTTTATATATAAACTAAATAGAAAAACCAAATGAAACAAATGTTTCATTTTTTTCAACAGAATCGATTGAAAATTCTTTCAACCGAACCCTCTTAACTCAGATTTATGCTCCGCGATCACCCGACGTTCGATTTTCGCCTGATTTCTTTCAGCAAAATAGTACAACATTGCGAGATAGTCATTTTGACCCAAATTTCTGTGACAAGACGAGTTATTTGGCTCAAAACTTGGTAAATTGATGATTGAGAGCATTTTTCCACATTTGAATTCTCACGATTTCTCGATTTCTTTTGCAAGATTTTGATAGAAATTGGTAGAGATTGTTGAGAATTGGTGTATTAAGTTGATTTTAATCAATTTAGGATAAGTTGCACATGAGTGGATTAGGGTTTTGATGAATTGAACTAATGCGATTCAATTAAAAACTATTTTGAAGATGTTTTTATAGTTGATATTGATTTATACTGGGTTTTTGGATAAATTGTCAATACTCAGTTTCTCAAGAGTCCTACTTATTACATTGGCATGCTTGCAAGCGTGTTTTTCGTTATCTAAAAGGTTCTTTGGACTATGGTTTGTGTTTTTAGCCTTCCTCTTCTCTTCACAATGAGTCCTTCACTGATGCAGATTGGGCTGGTGATTGTGATGACAAGAGATCGACTAGTGGTTAATGTTTATTTTTAGGTTGCAATCTCATTTCCTGGTCCTCCAATAAGCAAATTGTTGTAGCTAGATCTTCTACTAAAGTTGAATACAGGGCCTTGACTCATGGTGTTTTTGATATTTTGTAGACTTTTTCTCTATAGCCTGAACTTAACTTTGTAGTTCAGTTCGTCTTGTTCTGTGGTGTGATAGTACAAGGGCCAAAGCTTTTGCTTGCTATCCTGTTTTTATTGCTCGCAATAAACATGTCGAAGTTAATGCTCATTTTGTACGAGAAAAGTTGGCTGCTAGGGTGTTTGAATTTTGTTATGTTCCATCTCTTCATCAGACTGCTGATTTATTCACTAAAGTTCTATCTAGTCCTCATTTCTCTTTTCTCTTAGGCAAAGTAAACTTTGTGTCTACTCCTCAGTTTTCTTTGAGGGGGAATGTTAGAGATAGAACTGAGAGAGGAAGTTAAGCTCAGCTGAACAATGCTATGTGTATGCACTCTTGTTATGGTTAAGATGTAACTTTGGTTAGCTTTACCATAGTTAGTTTAACTACTGTGTAATAGAATTAGTTAGATAGTTGTGTAAATAGTTTTCTAGGTGGTTTATATAAGTTGTAATAACGTGTTTCACAAGTTAATGAAGAATGGCTTTCATTTCAGAGAATTTCTATGTGTTCTGCATTTCTTGAACATAGTTGTTCTTCATTGTTTTGTGTTATTGTTCTATGTTGAGTTGTGTTGATTGATTAGCTTTATTAGGTTTGATTTTAACAGATCCAATGTGAGCTGTGAATCCTCATGACCTGTTGTAAATGATACTCAATAAACAATGAGTACATTTTGTAACACAAAGAGCAGATCAAGGGGAATGACGTGCACATAGAGAGAGAGAGACAACAGGCGACTCTATACTCGTTAACAAAGCATCAAGAGAAAACGACGCAATACTCTCTTCATATGTTCCGACATCCCAATGACAGGGATTATCCACTTCATCTAGCCCTATATTACTTTAACAAAGCAGGTGAGGAGCATGCTATTAATGAGGAGATATCCTTTCTTTCTCTATCTGATGATTGAACCATCAATTATTCAAGCATTGCACGTATTAGGGCAGTAGCAGATTCTCTTCTTTTTTAAATATTTTTGCTCAATCATTTTGCGTACTGGAAGAACTTTTTACTTGTATTGTTGTTTTGATTCATTGGTTCTTTTCCTATGAGTTTTTTTGTATGTTAGGATGTTCATTGAGGACAATAAAAATCTTAAGTTTGGGGGTGCATAATGTCAATATTTTTTTCTAAGTGGTTGGGTGGTTGAAATAAGGATATTTTGTGAGCATGGGCAAGTTAATGAGTTTTATTCTCTTTATTTTTTTTCAAAGTGGTCAACAGTTGTAGGTAAAATTTTTCCAAAAACAATGAGGCAAGATATTTGAGGATGAGTAAAGTGCCCCTGTACTTAAGTCCTTAGCTTAGCTAGATCGAGGATTCTTCATAGAAGCCTGGTGTGTGGAAGAACCTATGCAATACAAAAAGGGGATAAACTAAAAGTATCCGGCTTTAATGAGGATTCCGGGATTTTAAAACTTGTTCTAGATCCACTTGAGGTGATAAATTCCAAACTTAAACAATAGAGGACATGAGTTAGGCCTTGTTTGAATGATGTACCCCAATTTCATACATATCCTTCCCATACATGATATTGCTTGTCACCCCGTTGAGCCTTATTTATCATGCGTCTTTGGCACCAAACATTGTATCAAGCCAAAAAGCCTTAAACCTCTAAAGTTAGAGTGATGGGCAACCCTTATCCATGATGAAAAGAGCTTGTAATGTTTGAGTAAAAAGTGAAATCAACCCAAAAAAAAGGAATGTCAAAAGAAAATGAATGGGTCCACTAAATGAAATTCAAAGAAAAATAAAATTATGGATTGGTGTTATGAAAAAGAAAATATATGAGTGAAAGTCCAAAGTAAGTTCAAAATTTTGTATTTTCTGCAAGTTTTATCATTGTAAATGCACTCTGTTTGTAAAGATCATTGGTCTTTTAAGTTTGATGATAGTGGATACTGGATCGAGAAATGGGCATAAGAAATATCTTAGAAGTCGATGCGTTAAATGAAAAATCATTGAGGTTTCACATCTTTTTGTTGACTCTCTCTAGTAGTCGAGGCTAGACTTTTGGATTTGCATTTCGATTGTCGAAAGTGGATTCCTGTGAGGTTAGGTTAAAAGGCTGGGTATTTGAGCAATTGAAAGGCCTTAGGTTGAGTCAATATTTGATTTGAGATTGAAAGACCCCACTAAGATAGAGATATAAGGATAAATGCATATTGGAATAAGTTTTGCTTGCATGTACCTGTTGTGTTTCAATTTTGGATTGGAATTAGGAAATAAATTAAGTAATTTAGTGTAGTCAATATAAATAAATTTCTTCAATTTTGTTCATGCATCCTTGCACGGGACTAGCAAAGTCACAAGTTTGGGGGTGTGATGTGTAGTATGGGTTACATGTTTTATAGTATTATTTACTCTATATTTTAGGCAAATGAATCATAAGTTTATAATAACTCGAAGTATTTCTTGTGCATGATAGGTAAACTATATGATCTCATGCTTGGCGAGGTGAAAATCAAATGTTTGGCAAGGCGAGAGCAAAGATGGAATGAGAAACGAGAAATTCTAATAAAAATGGAGAAAACAGGGAGTGAAGCATACCATGGGCACCTAGGCGCTGGAATCTATCCACAATCAACAAAGAACGATGTCTACCATAGGCGTCAGATCCTCTTAGAACTGACACTAATAGGTGGGGCCTAGGTGCCGAGTGTCAGCCATATAGTTTGCGTACTTATGGCACTTGAGCCCCATGCCTAGGCATCCATTCCCATAGCTGAAACCCCAGTGTTGTCATCGACCATATTAATGTTTGGGCATTTTTAGGGTTTTAAGCCTACTTTTTCCGATAAGAATACCCCTGGACTATATATAGTAGTGTGATATGTTGAAAAGGCAATTGTTGCTTTAAAGAAAACACTTGTTGAGATTAGAGATTTGGATCAAACTTACGGATTCAACTTTAATATCTAGGTTTGGTTTCATATTTTCTTTAGTTTCCAAGATTTTTTGTGGTGTATCTTACCCTACTATGGGGTAATATTCTTTGTACTTGGGATCAATAGATCCCTGGTTGGAAAACCTTTGTTTCTAATGTAAATTTGATTTTTTTTCTTCCAATTTCTTGTATTGATTTGTGTTATCTTGTGCTTAATGCTATTCTCACCTTGACCAAGTATGTATAGAACATAGGGCGTGGGAGTCACCATGACCATTGGGGCTTTTAACTTAGACTTAGGAAAAACACAACCTTAGAACATATGGTGCATCGATCGATGGTCATTTTCTTAGGAGACGATAGAATTTGGTGCTTTATGCGTTTTCATACTTACACTACTTACCTTGATCGGCGGAGTCCGAGTGCTACGCTAGAATCCTCACCACTAAGACCTTGGGACAAGGTGATTTTTAGGAAATTCGCCTATCTTCACTCTTATTGGGAGTCTTTTAAATAAAATTAATGCAAAGGAATACAACTTTGGTGACATTGATTTCCTAGGAGTTTCCCCATTTGATAGATAAAGTAATTTAGTTGTTTAATCTCCAATTCAAATTTAAAATCAAAGTCGCCTAACTTTATTTCCTAATTAGATTACCAATTAGCATTAAATCGTCCCTTTAGACTCAATAAACCTAGTACTAACACTATTTGGTGCCACTATTACTTGCGTCAAGCCTAATACTTAAGGCTCGCGGTCACACTATAATTTGTACAATTGTATATGTTGTTCGGGGTTTCCACATTCTAACTTCAACACCTAGAACTTGTTATGTGTTTAATTTATTTGTTATCGAGTTTTCACCACATTTAAGTTTTTGCTATATATGATTTTATATATCTATATATATGGACTATCAAGTACTAAAAACCAGTTTATGAGACTGACTAGGCCTTTATTAACTCCAGACTGGTTTACTAAGGTTAATAGAGGCATAATGCTAGGCGGTGCCTAATTTTAGGGTTGGAGTCGTCATAGTCAACTGCTAAGATAGAATAGAAAGTAGAAAGTTTTGAACTACTAATTCGAGTAGGATTGTAATTTAGAATTCATATAAGTATTTTAAGTTGTTTTAGGGTTAGATGTACAAAGAGATACATATAAGTATATATAAAAAAATGTAAGGAAGGTTGTGAAATCATAAAATAGAGATTCAAATAGCTTTTAAAGGAGATTACTTTTAAGACTCTGATTTTAGCTATTCATAGTTGTTTTCTTTGATTCAAATGAATGTATTGCTTTTATTTAATTATTGAATACGATGAATATGATAAATTGCGTGTTTTTGATGTCTATTATTGAGTACTTTAATTTATCTTAGGGTTCAATGGATCATATGGTTTGATAAATATGCAAAGTATGAGTGATTTTTAACGTTATAGTTGTGCATTGTTTAGAATTCATATTTGTTTTTGGACTTAATGCTATAAACATCTAGATTATTCATTAAAGAGGCATGGATAGTAAACTTAAGTTTTTATGAATCTAAAGATTTGATACTTAGTGTTTTATGAAACTTATGTCATTCACATTGATAGGTGAAGTTCTAGTGGAACATTAAGATATTTTTCACCACATAATGGGTTGAAGTGAATTAAAAGTAGAGCTGTTTATTCTAATTATGCATTGCACATACACTTGTTTTAGATGAAAAGAAGTTTGATATTATGAAAGCATAGTTTATCATTAAAAAGGTGAAGTTGTGATCAAAGAGTTTTTCTCATATAGGAACACAACTAAATTTGTATTCCGTTGACACATAGAGTAATTTAGTTTTAAAGAATCATAAAAAACATTCTTAACAATTTAGTATATTTAACTGACTAATTTTGTCCATATACACCTTTCCTTTAGGATGATATTCATAATCAACCTTTGTTGATCGCACTATTACAACAATCGTATCACTATACTTGCGATTGCAATCAAGTTTTTGGCACCATTGTCAGGGAAAGGTAGCCACATTAGTCAGCTTACTTAGTTGTAAAGAATTTTTAATTGTCTATAATTTTTATTTTTCAATTTTAATTTGATTGACCCCTATTGCACTTGAGCTACTTTCTTTTGTCTTTGGTGTTTTAGAAGATGTAAAGAGTATATGGCTATCAAGTTAAAGAATCAAATGGTGAAATCCTTGATAGAATGTCAAGGTTAATTTATCAAAGTGAATATGTTCTAGAAAATTTCACATACCAAGTACAACCAATTGTGAATGGTGTGGCTTGGGTGAGATATAATCAGCCATATTATGATATGTATACATTTAAAGGATTTATGGGAAGTCAAGGACATTGCAACTACACACAAGGAAAGGATTCATGGCATAATTATCAAAATTCTTACAATCCTCACATTGAAAATGTCTATCAATCATCATTATGTTCTCATGACAACTGGAAATTATAGCAAGATTGAGAAATTGATGAACAAAAGTCTCCTACGTCTCTATAGCAAATGATAAGAAAAAAGGTTGAGTACAGCAAACATGATCTCATGGAGGTTTATGCATAATCATTTAACATGTAGAAAAAAGAGGATCAAACCGTTTTGAATTTGGAAAAGAATTTAAAAGGAATTGTAACCTTTATTAATTCAAGACAAGAGGTTGTGGTAGAGTTCAAGAAGAATCAAGTTGAGGAGTTGTTTTCAAGCAAGGAAGCATGTCATGAAGCATATGAAAAATTAGATAAGCCAAATCAAGTTTATTGGAACATTGTTGATGCTTCATGTCCAAATGATTCACTTCACCATGTTAGGTATGAGAGTCAATCGAGGATATTAAGCCGCATTATAGTGGAGCTGATCTAGAGAAGTTTGAAACAAGATAAAAGCACTAAAAATATAGGTTCACACAATATAGAGTTTGTGCAAGGGACGATTAATTTTGTTGCATCATCATCACTGTTTTAGCAAGAATTGTAAGAGTAATAGAATGATAAGAAACTTATCATATTTTTGAAGATGTTATAAAAGATTTTTAAGAAAACCCCTTTTGTCAAAGCATGGCAATGTGTGTCAAATTACATGATTTTATGAAAGATAAGGTACCATGCGAGAAAATGATGAGAGGATATACGAAACTTCATGAGGATACAATGTTTAAGTATCACGGTGCTAATTTGAGAGTTGTGATGCAGGCGTCAAGCTAATGATGTTAAATGAAATGCTACTAGGAGGCATCCCAGGGGTTTTAAATTTAGTTTTTTAAATTCAGTTTTTAATTTTGAGAGTTATTTAGTAAACAATTCGACAGCTAGTAGTTTTTATGTTAAGTTGTGATTGTCTTTTATGTATATCTTAGGAATGTCAAAATTGTTAGGAGAATGATCTAAAGAGTGATGCTAATCATCAAGTTCATACAAGTAAAGAGGAATACGAAGATTCAAAGTGGTATCAAAAAGGCAAATCGGTGGTAAGATGCGTAAATTTTTGAAAATTCTTTACTTCACATTAATTCATGTCGTGGTGAGGTCGCCGGTACAAACTTGACCACCTCACACAATGCCATAGGGAGGACTCAGTAAATACTACAATTTTTCAAATATAGCTAGCGACGGAGTGTTACATTATTGGTATAGAGGGTACAACACCATGACAATGCCAAAGTGAGTAGGAAAGCATCATCACAGTGACCTTGATGATCTCTGAAGTCATGTGCGATATACATACATCATCATTAAAACATCAGATACTATAATTGTGACAACCCTAGTCCCCTCCAAATAAGGCCCTGCCCAGCCTAAGCTTAAGTGGACCCGCGGTCAACCCCCATGGATCCAACGTAAGCCTAGTCAGCCTTTTTTACCGTTTCATTTACAGTTTAGTCGCTTATTAGATTTGTTGTTAAGTTTTTCAATGAGTTGCGCAGTGAAAAATAAAAGAATTGAAGTGACAATAATTTAATCTAACATGACTATGCGATAACCCTATACGTGGAAACCCTGCATAGTAGATCTCATGCATATCCGGTGACAAAACTGACATAAATATTATATACATGTATCCAAGTGTTTGCTCAACCTATTAATTAGTTTTAAACCAAAATGAAACATACACATCTATACAAAATATACCTACGAGTAGCAAAAATAGAAGTCATCTCAGAGGGAAGCTCATAGGAGGTCACCAAGTATCACTCCCTGCCCTTTGCTACTGGAGGGACCTGCAATTGTCACCACAATGGAGATAAATCCAGTGAATAAAGCCCGTGGAGTCTTAATAGTATTTCAAATGTCAAATAAATGGTCAGTTGAATAATCATGCAAGAATTACCAGAAAATAAGGAATAAAGCATGATTTCCAATTTAATAAAGATATTAACGAATGATTGAGTGTTGAGTACACAAAACAAAGGCATATAAGCGCTCCAAGTCCATCACTTGCGATAAAGTGCTACAACTTGACTTTTAAGATGGTCAGTGGATTTAGCTATGTCACTCGACTGACAGTTTAGATCAGGTCCATCAACTGTAGCAGACCATAACCACTTCAACCAGCTTGACTTTCCTCAATTCTAAACTGTGGGCTCAGGTAAGTCCAACAGTTCTGTAGTCATGGTGGAGAAAAAGATCAAAAAGTATTTTCACTATCCCCGTAACTACTATATTGCCCACTCAAAGCCTAGGCCACTCATTACGAAATCTAAATGAATGCAAGACAAGTAATTTAACAAAGATATCATAAACATATATAAAAGGAACAATTTAATTGAATTGATTCATAATGGATACAATTTAACAAGAGATAATTAACCAATAATATGTAGAAATGAAATCATGTCAAGGCTCCAACTGGTTTACTTAAATAAATATGCAAATCGACAAGTCACGTAAATCGCTCGACGAATTTGAACTTTATACTCTCGTCTTGTGTTCATCACGTCTGAAGGATAAAGATTGTGTTATTTTAGAAGATTTTTCACAAAGGCTCCAATTGGTTTACTTTCAAAAGGTAGCGACCAATCTGGTGATTTCATCACATATGTGGTTGTTATAAAATCCTTTATTTTATCAAATGCTATCTTGCAATCATCGGTAAATTCAAAAAGAATGTCTTTTTCTAAATGTTTGCATAAAGGTTGTGTAATTTTAGAAAAATATTTTACAAATCTTCAACAAAATCTTGCATGGCCAAGAAATGAACGTATTTCACTCATTGTAGTGAGGTAAGGTAATGTTTTGATTACTTGAGTTTTTGCTGCATCTACCTCTATTCCTTTATGTGACACTATTTGCCCTAGTATAAGTCCCTTATCTACCATGAAATGGCATTTTTGATAATTTGATACTAAATTCTTTTCTATGCATCTCTTAAGAACTATAGTTAAATTAACCAAACATTCATCAAAAGAATTTCCATAAAAAGTAAAATCATCAAAGAAGACTTGAATAAAATTTTCCACATAATCAAAGAAAATACTAACCATACATCTCTGAAAAGTTACAGGTACATTACATAAACCAAAAGGCCCATGTCTATAAGCAAATGTACCAAAGGGCCATGTAAAAGTTGTTTTTTTTCCTGATCATCTAGGACTACAGGTATTTTCATGAAATTCCTTAATAACCATTTAAATAGCAGTAATGGATTTTTCCAGCTAGTCTTTCTAACATATGATCTATAAACAGGCGTGGATAATGGTCCTTTCTAGTTGAGGCATTCAACTTCCTATAATCTATACATACCCTCCAACCATTTTGGATTTTAGTTAGTACTAACTCTCCATGCTCATTTGTTATTACTATAATTACTTTCTTTTTAGGAACTACTTGCATTGGGCTTACCCAATTGCTATCAGCTATTGAATATATCATTCATGCATCTTATAAGTTTAATATTTCGGCTTTTACTACATTCTTCGTAGGCGGGCTTAACCTACGTTAAGCTTGTCTAAAAGCTTTTGTGTTAGTTTCTAGATTTATCATATGCATAAATATACCTAGACTTATTCCTTTAATATAAGCTACAGTCCATCCTATTGCTCCTTTAAATTCTTTCATTACATTAATTAATCTATCTTATTGTAAACTTGTCAGTTTATTAGAAATTATCATTGGTAAATTATTATAGTCCCCAAGAAAAACACGTAGTTGGACTTATTCCTTTAATATAAGCTATAGGCCCCTAGATAAACATATTTCAAATGATCCAATAAAATTTTTAGATCTAATTCTGGGGCTTTAACTATAGAACGTAAAATTTGTGAATGAAATCAAGATAAATTTAGGTACTAAGTAAGTTCTGGAAATTCATCAAACGATTCAAAAGTGCTTATTATCTCTTTAATTTCCTTGTCTTTATCATCTTCTTCTTAATCTTCTATTACTAATTTCAATTTATTTGTTTTATCTTTTCTAAATGATTTTTTTATCAATGTATCTATCATATCTACTATGCATAAGAAAGAGACATCTATTAGGTATTTCATTCCATCATATATATTAAAATTCAATATATCATCATCTACTTCAGTTGTTAATGTTATATTTGAAACATCAATATTAGCTTTTGTTGTTTTAAAAAATGGTCTTCATAAAATCAAAGAAGTTCTACTAGGGAAATTATCTTCTTTCATATGTAAAACATACAAATATACTAGGAATAATAAATCGTTAACCTTGACTGGTACATTTTCTAGTAATCCTATCAGTTTAACAGTAGATCTATCTGCTAATTGTACCACTATATCAGTTTCTTCTAAATGTATATTCATCATTTGCAAATAAATTGATAAAGAAATAACATTTATGGAGGCTCCCAAATCACACAATGCTTTAGAAATTCATATATTTTCAATCGTAAATGGAACAAAAAGAATTCCAAGGTGAGAACATTTATGAGATAATTTATTTTGAATTAGTGCTGAAATGTGTTCTCCTAGACTCACTTTTTGTTTCCTTAGGCGCATTTTGAATGACTTCAAACAGAGGTATATTAACTACTACTTTCTTTAATATATCAAAGATTTGTTTTTCTTCCTACAGTCTCTTAGCATTTCTACTATCTTCCAAATGATGATGGAATGGTGGTTTTATATTAATTAGTCTTTCTTTATCAGGCTCATCGCCTGTTTCTTTGGGAATCTTATTACTTGGTACTTCAATTTTTTTTCTCTAATTTTGCTTCTATTACTTTTCTAGAAACTAATTGGTCTATCATTTTAGGTTCATCAATCTATTTAACACTTCTTAATGTTATGGCTGGAGCTTTTACATATAAAGTAGGATAAGGTTGAGATGGTAATTTCCTTTGATATACAAATTCACTCATTTTGTGTTGCCATCTGACTTAATCGATTTTTCAACTCGGTCATATCATTTTGTAATGTTTGAATTATTTCATTTTTCTCTATCAGTATTATTTAATGTTTCATACCATTAATAATCTTGAATATTAATATGATTACTTACATTTGGCTAAGAGTAATTTCTATAACTATTAAAGTCATAAGTGGGATCAACAAATCCATCATATTGGTTCAATATAGCATTAGGTGCTTCTATTTTGGTTTGTTGTCTCAAAGGGCATTCATCATTGGAATGACTTAATTCATTACTGAAAACACAAGGTTTTACGTTTCTTGATTATCCTTTAGTAATAATTCAACCATGGCGTTTAGCTCGTCTAACTTATAATTTGATGTCTTATATATCTTTCTATTTATTTCACTTAGATTTTCATTTATTATTCACTCTTGTTACCAAATTACTTAGATTATTTAGCCATTTTATTTATACCTTCTCTTGCTAAAGTTGGTATTATGTCGAGCAAAGACCATCCACATACTATATCTAAGAATCTTCATTCTAAGTGATTTAAAATCCTACATAAAAATATTGCATTAAAGTGTTTTATGTGAATCAATGCATTGGTCACAATGAAATCAATCTTTGATACATATCCAAAAAATCATCAAAAGTTTCTCCAATTTTCATCCTAGCATTACTAAGTCTTTTTCTATATAAACTAATTTGTCTTGTTAGGAAATATTGATCAAGAAAAACTTGTAGCATCTCTGACCAATTGGTTATGGGATTTTGAGGAAGGTAAAATAATCAATTTAATGCTTGGCCTTTTAATCATTAGGATAAGCTTTTAACTTGACATAATCTATTTCTATATCTTTCGATTTCAATCTATTTACTTTATGTGCAAACTCCCTAATAAACTTTTGAGGATCTTCATTATCTTCACCATTGAAACACTGTCAATAATTTATGAATTCAAACTTCAATTCGAATCCCGAGAATTTTGTTGTAAAAGTTATACACATAAGTTCATATGTCGTGACATTCCTATCAGATTGCCTAACAATTAATTCTTTTTCGTCTTCAGTCATATTATATGACATTCAACGTGAGGGTTTCCAAGAGATTACTTAAAAAAACCCGGCAATGGCATGAAAAATCGACATGTGTCGAGCGTGCACTATAGTTTCTTGTATTTTCCCATTATTTGTAGTAGTAGTTAATAGGATATCGTCTCCACACGGATTTTGCAAATCTCTTTAAAATTGAGGCTACTATAAAGTTTTATTGGATTTAATTTGCTTTAATTTAACTAATCTACTTACAATGGGAATTGAACAATATCAATCTAAAAATAAAACAATCAATTAATTAAAATAATTAAACTATAAACAATTTAAATTCATGCACTTAATCGAGCACAATGGAAAAGTTTGATCCATGTAACCGACCCCAGTTAATTTTGGACTGAGGCTATGTTGTTGTTGTATAAACAATTTAAATTCAATAAACTAATCTAATGCATTTCAAACAATCAATGAAATAATCAATATAAATTAAATATCTAAATAATACATCTTAGACAATGATATGTAAACTGTCATATCTGGACATTTGCATTAAAATATAGTCATAATCAATCATCTTATTTATATAATGACCCTAAATCATTAAATTATAATCACAATAAGTTGACAGACTTTAGCTAACTATCGAATTTTCTATATTAAATGGAAGTAAGCCATATCCTTACCTTTGTAAATCTACATATTGGATAAAAGGCAATAAAATTGGAATACGGTAGCATTAACACTCAATAAAAGTCATACCTCATCCATACTAAATAAAAACCAGAATTATGCTAGTTATTAAACAATTTAGAACACAATCATCTAGAACATCCACTCGAGTAATATGACCCTATAGATTTATCCTAGTTACTATTTCTATAATTGTTATCAATAATCATAGACATAGCTTTAAATACTCTATATTAAGAAACATATTGGCCACTATACACTCAAAATAAAGAATCATTAGTTGTAGCGCGCAAAAATAACTAACTGAATATGTGATTGACGTATGTGATTGGTTTAAAGCATTAAGCACATAAATTCTACATTACGACTAAATTAAAGAACAATTTACAATCATGTTTAGAGTGTTGTTTGGAATAATAATCTACTCACACATATTAATAATAAAAATCGCAATAAACAAATAATTGAAATACATTAATGAAAAATACCATTAGTAAATAAGTCATGAATTTCCAAGGAATCTCCAAAAGTAATGAACTCAAACTTAATAAAAAAGACTTTAAATCTAATAGAAACCTTATAGAGGGCTAAGTGAGCTTCCCCCAAGACTAATTCCAAAACATTAAGGTCCTATATATAGTTTCCTTAAGTATAGATATCATAGATAAACTTAAGTTTTTTGTTCTTATCTAAAAAAACTCGTCACCGTCCTCAGCGATTCCTTAGTAAATCCAATTTGTTCATAAATTACTGAGAAAATCACTGGATTTGACTCTTTGTGCTCCACCGATTCATTCGGCGATTTCTAGTGTATTTCTCAATTCGCTAATGATTCCCAGGCTCGTCTCTCCTGTCGATTTTGGCAGCGATTCCTTTATAATTATATATCGCTAACAAATTGCTAGCTTTGTTCTTCAGTTGACTGTTTTGCTCTTCTTCCTCTTTTTCTTCAATTTCTTTATTTTTCTTAATTAAATCTTGAAATCATAAAAACAAGAGAATACGTAGGGTAACATCATCATTTGTATCTAAAATCAACATTAATTACACTATAAAATATGTCTAATTATTGATTTGTCAAATACTACTAAATGCAACATTTTGTTGTCCTAAGCAAAGTAATACTCTCAATTATATTCTCCTTTCATTCTTTATATCATGATCTCAATCCAATTCATCTTAACTTTCAATAATTGAAGTTTTAAATAGAAGTGATCTTCAAACAAGAACGTATTACCCTACAAGTAAATGAAAGTTACGATATAATAGAATGATTTAAAACAAAGAAAAAAAATAAACCATCCCTTAATGATAACTCGACTATCCAATGCAACACCTCTTAGAACTTGAAGTCAAATACCAAGGTCAGTACATAATATAGGTTTTCTTAATATCCATAAACAAGCATCAAAATTACAATGACTAGTATAAAATCGCAAAACCCAAAAACCACTAGATTAATTTTAGTTTTAGAAAATACTTTATAAAGTCGTCCTCGAATCATGCAAACAACTTTCATGCCTCCTCTCAGACATAAAATGATAATGTTATAAAGTCCTCTCATTTGCTGCTATGATTTCTTAATATCGATGAATTTTCATTTGGCTACATATAAGTGAATAAAATATGGTTTGGAAAATCCTTGCGTCTTAAGCTATGACAAATATGGTGCTTAATCCGTATCAACACTTGGCACATTCACTGGAGCCATTAATCTTGTTGCTTTCTTTGCGTCTTCTTTTATCTTCTTTCTATTTTTTAGCTACCCCACCTTCTTGCTTCTCTCTATTTTTGAGCTGCCCCGCCTTCTTGCTTCTCTCGCATTCATCTCATAAAATGATTCTCTTTTATCATCTAATTCATTATATCCTACCACTTTCTTCATTCTTTGTACTCCCATGTTATTTTTTGTCTTCTCGAGCAATACATCGAACTCAGTATCGAAACTCACCCCTACTTGAAAATACAATTGAGTGATCAAAATTAGGAATGATTATCCTTCATTATTTGTAGTCTTCGTTGCAAACTTCATAGAATCATGTATAATCTTTCCAACATTGATATAACTCTTCTTCATCACTATATGATAAAGTAAGCGGCTTTAGCGTTCTTCACTGCAAAATGTTGCATGGTCAAATAAAAACATGCATCTATAATATAACTCCAACTCTTCTTAATTTTACTAAAGTAGATGGTTTCGATAAACTTCAGGTGTCCTTCACTATCTAATGCAAATCATTTTCCTGGATGTATCTCCAATGCGTCTTTGATTATCTCATAAAGGTATGATTCCTTATCGACATAAATAACATTCAAGTAATCCTCCTCTTTCCCCAGTTTGTTTCATCGAAGACTGAAAAATTTATTCAATCTTGCAGACAAATAATCAATTTTTTCCTTGCAGTACTACTTTATCCCATTCTTTACGAACATGCCCATTTGCATAAAGTCATTGCACAATTTTTGAACATCCACTTTCTCCTTTACCCATATAGTCTTTCAAAAGTTGCTTCCATCCTCTATCTTTAATGATACTCACAATCTTATCCCCATACATACTTGCATTTTGAATATTAAACCTTTTCTCAGGAATTACAACTATTTTCTTATCAGTATAGTACCCCATCTGAGCTCTAACCTCTGCCCTCCTATGTCTAGGTTCTCTAATAGTAACCCCGGTTGGAATAATATTCATTATGTGGTATGCATATATTTGCTTGGTTTTTCTTGCACTACCCCTTCTTTTTATCTTACTTACCACTCCTACTTCACCCTCTACCTCCTCCCATCATAAAAATACTCAACTATGATGAAATAGGTAAATTGAAAACCTATATTTGAAAATTTCAAGCTATCAAGGTATGGAAAATAAATTTATGAAAAGGTTTTATCATTGAATATCGAAAGTGTTGAAAATAGTGCATCTAAAATAATTTCATCAACATATTCCTATCATATTATGTATATATTGGAAAACAATTCATAAAAAAAAAAACCCTAAAATCATTTAAAAACTCATATCCAAATTGCAAATTTTTATCTAAACCCATATTTTAAAAATAAAATTGCAATAAAAACTTCATCAAACACATTAGCCAAAAATGCCATAAAAATTAGATTTTTCTAAACATCGAATTGAAAAGAATGCTAGAGTATGGATTTATTACCTTCTTGAGAGTAAATCCCCCAAGTAACATGCTCTATTAGCTCTTTAGACTCCCTCTCCAAGCTTCAATTTCAAAAATACCCACTTAAGCCCTAACTTGGTTGCATGAACTTGATTTTGGAATTTCAAGGGTTGAATCACTCCTAAAAAAGGTGGGATACACCTAAATAAGTTATAATCCAAGCTTCGAAGGGTTGAATCTAGACAAAAATCGAGTAACAGTCGATTAGGTGCAAGGTTTATAGGTGTGAAATGGTATATGGTTTCGTGATTTAGGGTTTTATTTTTAAAAACACAAATTTGTGCTCAGCGAATCAAAACTTAAGTGGATTCGCTGACTATTCATCAGTTAAATCACCGAAAATTGGTCTCAATGGTCCTCTGACTAGCTTAGCGGTTCCTAGTATAAACGTGAATCGTTGAGAATTCGCTGACTTCTTTTTATGCTGAAAATTTTGTAAACTGTTGTCTATTTTCCTAATAATTCCCAGTGTTATTTGGTTTGCTAACCTATTTTTACTATTTTTCTAATATATCAAATATTTTACTAATACTCGACACATAATCATCATATTTAAGGTAGAATTGATCAGTTATCAACAAGAAATATTTGAAAATGAGATTTTGATTTATAACAAGGACATATTATACTACTAACTAACTACTTTTATCAAAGACAAATATTGTTCAACCGAAAATAATTCGATCATCTACCTCTCTATTGAAAATATCCCATAAAAAGTTAAAATGAGAGAGAAAATAAATATTCTAACTATCCTAAATCTATTAATACGAAAAGACATTAGCTCGATCATCCACCCTTAAATGAAATTATTTCAAAATTATATTTCTGAAATATCCCCATTATAAGAGTCAAAAGTTGAGAGAATGTAAAAACAACTAACTAATCATAATACTAAAACTGAAAGTAAAGATAGAGTATAGGATGTCTTCAGTTGAGTGCTTTTATTTATTGCCATTGTCTCGACTTTATAGATGAGATCACTCTTCATTCAGCTTAAGCAAGTCAAACTGACCATCAACCGATTCTTCATCATTCTTAACATCGTCGGCTTCTTTATCTTTCTCAGCATTTGCATAACAACCTTCGATAGGTCAGTTAAACTTGTAGTAGTTGTGCTCTTCAGGGTAATCATTATGGTAGTAATTCTCTTCATCATAACCATTTTCATAATTATCGCCATTGATGTAATCATCCATCTCGCAACCATCCTAAAAACACAAATAATAATTTCCCATCCAAAGCATAATTATAAGTTTTTCTATATCAAGAATAGCTCTAGCCTTCTTGAGAAAAGTTTGTCCTATCAATATCACGTCATCGTTTTTAATTTATGGTACCACCTAGAAGTTGGTGAGATACTAAAACCGCCCGACTTGCATAGGCACATTCATCAACATTCCTAGTGGAAAGATCTTATCACCATTTACTTTATTGACAACAAAAGGTGGTATAAAATAAATCTTCAACTTGGCCTTTCTGCACCAATGTTCTTGTAAGATATTCATATAAGCTCATGTATCAATTAGAACACCAGGAAAATTGACTTCATTGATCAGCACATAGAGGAAGATTCTCGCTATAACATCTTTGTAAATTTCAATAAGATGACCTAGATCTTGAAGCATTAGTTGCTCATCAATAATTTTTTCTTTTGCCGATTGTTTCCCTACTTAGTGTTGTAGTTTAAGGTTATGGCTCTTCAGGTTGTTGCTTATTTGAGTTCTTCTTCTTATTGTGCAAAGTTTTCTACATCCAGAGTTTAATTCTTTCATCCTTAACGGTTTCACTCACATTGATGTAAACATTGAACTGCTTTTCATTATGTAGCGAACTTTGTTTCTTAGGCATGAGATTGATGATCTCCATGTCTTGTTCAATGAAATTCCAATAATAAGGTTTTAACCTATGACCATTTACTTTAAATATTATTCCCATTTCGAAGCTTTCTATTTCTACTGCACCATGAGGCAATAAATTAATAACCTTAAAAAGTCATATCCATCTTGAACAGAGTTTTCTAGGAAATAATTTAAGTCTTGAACAAAAGAGTAGAACTTTATCTCCTATTTGAGAGTTTTTAAGAACTAATTTCTTATCATGAAATGCTTTGATTTTGTTTTTATAAATTGATGCATTTTTAATAGCGTCATTCCTAAGTTCTTATAATTCTTAAAGACTCAACTTACGTGGGATTCCTGCTTCATTATAACAAATGTTACATGTTTTGTTGCCCAATAGGCTTTATGTTCTAGTTCCATTGGTAGATGACATGATTTTCCAAATACTAACCTATAAGGGGTCATACCTATGGTTGTCTTAAATGTTGTTCTATATACCCATAATGCATCTTCTAATCTAAGACTCTAATCCTTACATGTTAAACTAACTGTTTTTTTTTAGTATTGACTTAATTTCTCTTTTTGAAGTTTTAGCTTGTCTACTAGTTTGTGGGTGATATGCAGTAGATGTCCTATATATGATGTTGTACTTAAAAAGTAGATTAGTAACTAATCGATTATAAAAATGTCAGCCTCTATCACTAATAAGTGCTCTAGGTGCCCTAAAAAACTGTAAAAATCTTTGATACAAGAAAATCAACCACTATTTTTGAATCATTGGTTTTAGTAGCATTAGCTTCTACCAACTTTGACACAAAATCTACAGTAAGTAAAATATAAATATAATCATTCGATGGTGGAAAAGGTCTCATGAAATATATACCTCATATATCAAACACTTTACAAAAAAGAATATGAAGTAAAGTCATTTGATTTCTATGACCTAAGTTTTCAGTTCGTTGGCAATTTAGATTAAATTTTGTATAAAGAAAACAATCATGAAATAGAGTGGGCAAAAAGAATCTGAATCTACAATTTACAAAGAATTTTGTGAGGACCAAGATTTTCTCCACATGCATAAGTATGGCAATGAGATATAATTGATTAAACTTCCTACTGTAGTGTACATCTCCTAATTATTTGGTCGGTACAAAATCTTCATAAATAGGGATCATCCTATAAATAATGTTAAGAATCTTTTTTATTTTTTTATTTTGAGCTCTCATCTAATAAGGTGATAACCTATTGGTGGTCAGATAATTAACTATATCAGCATACTATGGGCCATTAGTCTTTATACTATACAAATGTTCATCCAGAAAATTCATCCCTTAATAGTATAGGTGGTTTCTTGTTTTCTAACCTACTTAAATAATCTACTATTAGATTTTTTGGTCCTTTCTTGTCTTTTATAGTAAGGTTGAATTCATGTATAAGTAATATACATCTTATTAGTCTTAGTTTAGCATCTTATTTTGTCATTAAGTATCGCAATGCTACATGATCTCAATAAACTTTCACTTTGGTTCCTAAATAATGAGATCTAGATTTTTTTAAGGCAAACACTACTGCAAAAAGTTTCTTTTCAATAGTGTTATATTTTCGTTGGGCTGAATCTAATTTTCTAGAAGCATAATATATAACATGAGACTTTTTCCTACTTTTTGACCTAAAACAGCTCCAACTGCATAGTAACCTGCATTACACATTATTTCAAATGGTAGTGATTAAACTGGTGACTTAATCATAGATGTTATTGTTACAAAATCCTTTAATTTATTAAATGTTATCTTGCAATCATCATTAAATTCAAAAAGAAAGTATTTTTGTAAAAGTTCACATAAAAATGGGTTATTGTAGAAAAATCTCTTACAAATCTTCAATAAAATCCTACATGGCCAAGAAATGAACGTATTTCTCTCACTGTCGTGGGGTATGCTAATGTTTTGATTACTTGAGTTTATGTTAGATCTACCTCTATTCCTTTATGTTATGTCCTATTATAAATCCTTGATCTACCATGAAATTTCATTTTTCATAATTTAATATTAAATTCTTTTATATGCATTTCTTAAGCAATTTAGTTAAATTAACTAAACATTCATCAAAATAATTACCATAAACAGTAAATCATACATGAAGACTTCAATAAGATTTTCCATATAATTAGAGAAAATATTGACTATACATCTTCGAAAAGTTGTAGGTGCATTACATAAATCAAAAGGCATATGTCTATAAGCAAATGTACCAAAGGGCCATGTAAAAGTTATTTTTTCCAGATCTTCTAGGACTACAGGTATTTTCATGAAATTCCTTAATAACCATTTAGAAAGCAGTAATAGTTTTTCTAGCTAGTTTTTCTAACATATGATCTATAAACGGGAGTGGATAATGATCCTATCTAGTTAAGGCATTCAACTTACTATAATCTATGCATACCCTCCAACCATTTTGGGTTTTAGTTGGTACTAACTCTCCATGCTCATTTGTTTTCACGGTAATTCCTATCTTTTTGGGAACTACTTGGACTTGGCTTACCCAATTGCTATCAGCTATGGGAAATACAATTCCTGTATCTAATTACTTTAATATTTAGGCTTTTAATATGTCCATCATAGGTAGGTATAATCTACGTTAAGCTTATCTAGAAGCTTTTGTGTCAGTTTCTAGATTTATTCTATGCAAACACGTAGCTGGACTTATTCCTTTAATATAAGATATAGTCCCCTAGATAAACATATTTCAAATGATACGGTAAAGTTTTTAGACCTAATTCCAGGGCTTTAACTATAGAACGTAAAGTTTTTGAATGAAATCAAGATGAATCTAGGTATTAAGTAATTTATGGTAATTCATTCTATGATTCAAAAGTACTTATTATATATTTGTTTCCTCATCTATATCTTCATCTTCTTCTAAATCTTCTATTACCAATTCCAATTAATCCGTTTCATTTTTTCTAAAAGATTTGTCTATAAATGGATCTATCATATCTACCGTGCGTAAGGAAGAGATATCTATTAGGTATTTCATTACATCATATATATTAAAACTCATTGTATCGTCATCTACTTCCATTGTTAATGTTCTATTTGAAACATTAATCTTTGCTTTTTCTATTTTTAAAAATGTTCTTCCTAAAATTAGAGAAGTTTTTTTTGAGAAAGTATCTTCTTTCATGTCTAAAACATAAAAATTTGCTGAGAAGACTAAATCATTAACCCTTACTAGTACATCTTCTAGTAACCCTACCAGTTTAATAGTGGATCTATCTTATAATTGTACCATTATACCAGTTTCTTCTAAATGTACATCCATCATTTGCAAACAAATAGATAAAGGTATGATATTTATGGAGGCTCCTAAATAAAATAATGTTTTAGAAATTCCTATATTTTCAATCTACATGGAATGAAAAACATTTCAAGGTCATAGCATTTAGGAGGTCATTTATTTTGAATTAGTGTTGATACGTGCTCTCCTGGACTCACATTTCATTAGCTTTAATCTTATTAGTGCATAATTTTTTCCTAAATTCATGATACTTTGGCACATTTTGAATGACTTTAAGAGAGGTGTATCAACTACTATTTTCTTCAATGTATCATAGATTTGTTTTTTTTTCTTCAATTTATTAGCATTTCTATTATCATCTATACAATAAGGGAACGGTGGTTTTATATTAATTGGTCTATATTTATTAAGCACGTCACCCATTTTGTTAGGAATCTATTACTTAGTACTTCAATTTCTTTTTCTAATTCTGCTTCTATTTCTTTTTTAGAAACTAATTTGTCTTCGATTTTAGGTTCATCCATTGCCTTACCACTTCTTAATCATATGACTGGAGCTTTTATGTATAAAGTAGGATAAGGTTGAGATGGTAATTTCCTTTGATATACAAATTCACTCATTTTGTGTTGCCATCTAACTAAATTGGTTTTTCAACATGGTCATATCATTTTTTAATGTTTGAATTATTTGATTTTTTTCTCTTTCTGAATTATTCAATATTTTATACTTTTAATAACCCCGATTGTTAATACAATTACTTACATTTGCTTATGGGTAATTTGTATAACTATTCAAGTTATAAGTGGGACCAACAAATCCATGATATTGGTTCATTATAGCATTAACTGCTTCTATTTTTGGTTTGTTGTCTCAAAGGGCATTCATCATTAGAATGACTCAATTCATTACTAAAAAAACAAGGTTTCACCTTTCTTGAGTATCCTTTAGTAATAATTCAACCATGGCGCTTAGCTCATCTTACTTATAATTTGATGTCTTATATATCCTTCTATTTTTCTCACTTAGATTTTCATTGATTAATTCACTCTTCTTACGATACTACTTAGATTGTTCAGCCAATTTATTTATAGCTTCTCTTGCTAAAGTTGGTATTACATTAAGCAAAGACCATCCACATACTATATTTAAGAATCTTCATCCTAAATGATTTAAAATCCTTCATAAAAATATTTCATTAAAGTTTTTTATGTGAATCAATGCATTGGTCACTATGAAATCAATTTTTCATACCTATCCCTAAATTCACCAAAAGTTTCTCCAATTTTCATCCTAGCATTACTAATTATTTTTCTATATAAACTAATTTGTCTTGCTAGGACATATTGATCAAACAAGACTTGTAGCAACTCTGACCAATTGGTTATGGGATTTTGAGGAAAGTAAAATAATCAATTTAAAGCTTGGCCTTTTAATACATTAGGAAAAGCTTTTAATTGAACATAATCTATTTCTATATCTTTAGGTTTCAACCTGCTTACTTTATGTGCAAAATCCCTAATAAACTTTTGAGCATCTTCATTATCTTCACCATTGAAATGCGGTTAATAATTTATGAATTCAAACTTCAATTTGAGTCCAAAGAATTCTGTTGTAAAACTTATACACATAAGTTCATAAGCCGTCACATTCCTATCAGATTGCCTAAAATTTAATTATTTTTTGTCTTCAGCCACATTATATGACATTAAACAAGAAGGTTTCCAAAAAATTATTTTAAAAAAACCTGGCAATGGGGTGAGAAATTGACAAGTGTCGAGCGTGCACGATAGTTTCCCGTATTTTCCTATTGTTTGTAGTAGTAGTTAATTGGATATCGTCTCTATAGAGATTTTGCAAATCTCTTTAGAATTAAGGCCACTCAAAAGTTTTAATGGATCTAATTTGCTTTAATTTAACTAATCTAATAAAAATGGGAATTGAACACTATCAATCTTAAAATAAAACAATCAATTAATTAAAATAATTAAACTATAAACAATTTAAATTCAATAAACTAATCTAATGCAATTCAAACTATCAATCAAATAATAAATATAAATTAAATATCTAAATAATACATCTTAGACAATGATATGTAAACCGTCATATCTAGACATTTTCATTAAAGTATAGTCATAATCAATCATCATATTTATATAATGACCCTAAATCATTAAACTCTTATAACAATAGGTTGACAGCCTTTACCAAACTATCGAATTTTCTATATTCAATGGAAATAAGCCATATCTTTACCTTTGTCAATCTACATATTCGATAAAACACAATAAAATAGGAATACAGTTGCATTAACACCCAATAAAAGTCATACCTAATCCAACTTAAATAAAAAATAGAATTATGCTAGTTATTATATAACTTAGAACACAATCACCAAGAACATCCACTTGAGTAATATGGCCCTATAGATTAATCCTAGGTACTATTTCTCTAATTGTTATCAATAATCATAGAAATAGATTTATATACTTTATACTAAGAAACATATTGGCCACTGCGCACTCAAAACAAAGATTCATTAGTTGTAATATGTAAAAACAACTTGTTAAATTTGTGATTGATGTGTGTGATTGGTTTAAAGCATTAAGCACATAAATTGTACATTATGACTAAATTAAAGAACAATTTACAATCATATTTAGAGTGTTTTTTTGGAATAATAATCTACTCACACATATTAATAATAAACATCGCAATAAACAAATAATTGAAAGACATTAATGTAAAATACTATTGTTGAATAAGTCTTGAATTTCCAAAGAATCACCAAAATTAATGAACTCAAACTTAATCAAAAAGACTTTAAATCTAATAAAAACCTTATAGAGGGATAAGTGAGCTTCCCCCAATACTAATTTCGTAACTTTAAGGTCTTATATATAGTTTCCCTAAGTATACATATTTTAGATAAATTCAATTTTTTTTCTTATCTAAAAAACTTGTCACCGACCTCAGTGATTCCTCAGTGAATCCAATTTGTTCACAAATCGCTAAGAAAATCACTGGATTTGGCTCTTTATGTTCCACCGATTCATTAGGCAATTTCTAGGGTATTTCCCAATCGCTAATGATTCGCTAGCTCGTCTCTACTATCGATTTTGGCAGCAATTCATTTACAATTATATATCGCTAGCAAATTGCTAGCTTTGTTCTTCAGTTGACTGTTTTGCTCTTCTTCCTCATTTTCTTCAATATCTTCATTTTTCCTAATTAAATTCTAAAATCACAAAAACAAGAGAGTGCCTAGT
Source organism: Stephania yunnanensis (assembly GCA_039657365.1). Lineage (NCBI taxonomy): Eukaryota > Viridiplantae > Streptophyta > Magnoliopsida > Ranunculales > Menispermaceae > Stephania > Stephania yunnanensis. Next base: position 41,608,561 of record CM077586.1, on the reverse strand, counting down.
GTAGCATCAACATTTATATCTAAAATCAACATCAATTACACTATAAAATATGTCTAATTATTGACTTTTCAAATACCCCTGAACGCAGCATTTTTTTGTCCTGAGCAAAGTAATACTCTCAATCATATTCTCTTTTCATTCTTTATATCATGATTTCAATCTAATTCATCTTAACTTTAAGTAATAGAAATTTTAAATAGAAATGATCTTCAAACAAGAACATATTACCCCACAAGTAAATGAAAGTTATGATATAATAGAATGATTTCAAATATAAAAATCATCCCTTAATGATAACTCGACCCCCCAATGCAACACTTCTTAGAACCTAAAGTCCAATACCAACGTTAGTACATAATATAGGTTTTCTTAATCTCCACAAACAAGCATCAAACTTACGATGACTAGTATAAAATCCCAAAACCTAAAAACCACTAGAATAATTTTAGTTTTAGAAAATACTTTATAAAGTCCTCCTCGAATCATGCAAATGACTTTCTTGCCTCCTCTCAGACATAGAATGATAACATTATAAAATCCTATCATTTGTTGCTATCGGTTTTTTCATACAACTGAATTTTTTTTACATATTAGTGAATAAAATATGGTCCAAAAAAATCCTTGCGTCCTAGGCTGTGACGAATATAGTGTTGAATTCGTATTAACACTTGGTAAATTCACTCGAGCCATCAATTTTCCCACTTTTTGTACTTCTTCTTTTGTCTTTTTCTATTTTTGTGCTGCCCTGCCTTCTTGCTTCTCTTGCATTCATCTCATAAAATGATTCTTTTTCATCATCTGAGTCATTATATCGTACCACTTTCTTCATTCTTTGTACTCCCATATTATTTTTTTTCTCCTCGAGCAATACATCAAACTCAGTATTAAATCACACCCCTGCTTCTCTACACAATTGAATGATCAAAATTGGGAACAATAGTCCTTCATTTTTTGTACACTTCATTACAGACTTCATAGAATCGTGTATAATCTTTCCAACATCGATATAACTCTTCTTCATCACTATATGGTAAAGTAAGCAGTTTTAGCGTTCTTTACTTCAAAATATTTCTTGGTCGAATAAAGACATGCATCTATAATATAACTCCAACTCTTCGTAATTTTTCTAAATTAGGTGGTTCCAATAAACTTTGGGTGTCCTTTACTATCCTGTTCAAATCACTTTCCTGGATGTATCGCCAATGCATTTTGTTCATCTCATAAAGGTATGATTCCTTATTGACAAAAATGACATTCAAGTAATCCTCATATTTCTTCTGTTTTGTTTCATGGTAGACCGAAAAATTTATTCAATCTTGCAGGCAAATAATCAATTTTTTTCCTTGCACTACTACTTTAGTCCATTCTTTACTGACATGCCCATTTACATAAAGTCATCGCACAATTTTCGAACATCCACTTTCTCCTCTACCCGCATAGTCTCTTAAAAGTTGATGCCATCCTCTATCTTTAATAATGCTCACAATCCTATCCCCATACATACTCGCATTTTGAATATTAAACCTTTTTCTCAGGAATTACTACTATCTTCCTATCACTATAGTACCCTATTTGAGCACTAACCTCGGCCCTCTTATGTCTAGGTTCTCTAATAGTAACCCTGATTGGTATAATATTCATTAGGTGGCATGCATACATTTGCTTGGTTTTTCTTGCACTACCCCTTCTTTTTATCTTGCTTACCACTCCTACCTCGCCCTCTACCTCCTCCCACCATAGAAATACTCAACTATGATGAAATAGGTAAATTGAAAACCTATATTAAAAAATTTCAAGCTATCAAGGTATGGAAAACAATTTTGTGAAAAGGTTTTATCGTTGAATCTCGAAAGTGTTTAAAATAGTGCATCTAAAATTATTTTATCGACATATTCCTATCATATTTATGTATATATTGGAAAATAATTCATAAAAAACCCATAAAATCATTTAAAAACCCATATCCAAATTGCAAATTTGTATCTAAACCCATATTTTAAAAATAAAATTGCAATAAAAATCTCATCAAACACATTTGCCAAAAATACCATAAAAATTAGATTTTTCAAAATATCGAATAGAAAAGAATGCTACAGTATCAATTTATTACCTTCTTGAGAGTAAATCCCCCAAGTAACATGTTCTATTAGCTCCTTAGACTTCCTCTCCAAGCTTCAATTTGAAAAATACCCACTTAAGCTCTAACTTGGTTGCATGAGCTTGATTTTGGAATTTCTAGGGGTTGAATCACTCCTAAAAAGGTGGGATACACCTAAATAAGCTATAATCCAAGCTTTGAAGGGTTGAATCTAGACAAAAATTGAGTAACAGTCGATTAAGTGCAAGGTTTTTAGGTGTGAAATGGTATATGGTTTCGCAGTTTGGGGCTTTATTTTTAAAAATATGGATCCGTGCTCAGCGAATCAAAATTTAAGTGGACTCGCTGACTATTAACTAGTTAAATCACTAAAAATTGGTCTCGATGCTCCTCTGACTAGCTTAGCGGTTCCTAGTATAAACGTGAATCGTCGAAAATTCGATGACTTATTTTTACGCTGAAAATTCAGTAAACTGTTATCAATTTTCCTAATGATTCCTAGTGTTATTTGGTTCGCTAACCTATTTTTACTATTTTCCCAATATATCAAATATTTTACTAATACTTGACACATATTCATCTTATTTAATGTAGAATTGATCAGTAATCAACAAGAAATATTTGAAAATGAAATTTTGATTTATAACAAGGACATATTATACTGCTAACTACATTTATCAAAGACAAATATAGTTCAACGGAAAAAAAATTCAATCATATGCCTCTATGTTAAAAATATCCCATAAAAAGGTAAAATGTGAGAGAAAATAAGTATTCTAACTATCCAAAATCTATTAATACGGAAAGAAATTGGCTCGATAAACCTCCCTTAAATGAAATTATTTCGAAATTATATTTCTAAAATATCCCCATTATAAGAGTCAAAAGTTGAGAGAATATAAAAACAACTAACTAATCATAATACTAAAACTGAAAGTAATGATAGGATATGGGCTGCTTTCTATAGAGAGTTTTTTTATAGTCATTGTCTTAACTTAATAGATGAGATCACCCTTTGTTTAGCTTGAGCGAGTCAAACTAGCCATCAACCGATTCTTCATCATTCGTAACATCTTTAGCTTTTTTATCATTCTCAACACTCGCATAACACCCTTCCATAGGTCTATGAAACTTGAAGTGGTTGTGCTCCTTAGGGTAATCATTACGGTAGTAATTCTCCCCTTCATAGCTATCTTCATAATTATTGTCATTGATGTAATCGTCCATCTCGTAACCATCCTAAAAACACATATAATCATTTCTCATCCAAAGTGTAACTACAAGTTTTTCTATATCGAGAACAGCTCCAGCCTTCTTGAGAAACGTTTACCCCATCAATATCACGTCATCTTGTTAATCTGTGGTACCACCTAGAAGTTGGTGAGATATTAAAACCATCTTACTTGCACTGCACATTCATCAACATTCCTAGTGGAATGATCTTATCACCATTTACTTTATTGACAACAAAATGTGGTATATTAAAATCATTTTCAACATGGCCTTTCTGCACAAATGTTCGGGTAAGATATTTTGTATAAGCTCATGTGTCAACTAGAACACCTAGAAAATTGATTTCATTGATTACTACATAGAGGAAGAGTTTCCCTATATCATCTTTGTAAATTTCAATTAGATGTCCTAGATCATGAAGCTTTAGTTGATCATCGGTAAGTTTTTCTTCTGTCGGTTGCTTCCTTGCTTAGTGTTGTACTTTGGGTTGTTGCTTTTTTGAGTTCTTCTTCTTATTGTGCGGATTTTTATACATCTAAAGTTTAATTGTTTCATCCTTAACGGTTTCACTCACGTTGATGTAAACATTGAACTATTTTTCATAATGTCGCAGACTTTGTTTCTTAGGCATGAGATTGATGATCTCCATATCTTATTCAATAAAATTTTTATAATAAGGTTTTAACCTATGACCATTTACTTTAAATATTATTCTCATTTCGAAGCTTTCTATTTCTACTGCGCCATGAGGCAATAAATTCATAACCATAAAAGTCATATCCATCTTGAACAGAGTTTTTCAGGAAATAATTTAAGTCTTAAACAAAAGAGTAGAACATTGTCTCCTACTTGAGAGTCGTAGGAATTGATTTCTTATCATGAAAGGCTTTGATTTTGTCTTTAAAAATTGATGTATTTTCAAAAGCGTCATTCCTAAGTTCTCATAATTCTTAAAGACACAACTTACTTGGGTTTCCTGCCTTATTATAACTCATGTTACATGTTTTGTTGCTCAATACGTGACGCGCGTTGAACACGTCAATAAAGTAAAGTTCCTAAACCATTGCAAAGGGTCGATCCCACAGAGATTAATAGTCTTTCTTAGGTTAAAAACAACAAAAAAAGGAAAATCGGGGGTTTTTAAATAAATATAAATTTAACTAACTAATCTAACTAAACTAAATAAATAAAATAACTAAACTAATTTTTGAAAACAATTAATTAATACCTAAGTAACACCTACGTCTACAATTCCACAAATAAGGATTAAGATTCAATGGCAATCATAGTCTTCAATATTTCCCAAAAAGACATTAATTTATATTCTTCTAGATTAGGTATAGAAAATCGACATCCACCAAAAATTTCTCGTTCCTCTAATCTCGATAGCCAACACGTCCGCCACTAACTATTTCCCTAATTAATGTATAACCATAGACATCCATCAATCGGGTTTAACACACTAACTGCAATAATTTGGGACTGTGGGAACACTAATCCTAAATAACCGGATCGCATCCTCTCCCGATTTAACCTAGATTCAATTGTTGCATACTCAATAACTGAATGATGGAAAATTGGTGAGTGTCGTCACTTTATTGGTCCAAAAGCACAATTACACGGATATTAATGGTCCAAATAACTATAGATTGTCTATTTAAAAGTATGCACTGGCCACGTACACACCCAAGATTTAAACCATAATCCTTAAAATCAACAATAATGAAATAGGCGAATTGAAACAAAATTAAATAATAAAATAAAATATCTCACATAATATTCCATGAATCCATGATCCCAACTTGTTTCCCCTCCGACCTAGGCAAGGAGTTGACTAGCCGAACATCGTCGTCGAGGAAAGTCGATAACAAAACAATAATAGTCGGTGATAAAAATAATAAGACCTAAGTTCCTAATATATAAAACTACTAAATATTGCTCTCGGGAGGTGAGAGAAACTAATTTTGGGGGTTGGGGAGGTGACTCGTGTGCCGAGGATGATCCTATGGCTGTTTTGCGCTCGAAAATTGGTGTATGTCATGTGTCTACACCGCATTGGCTGTTTTGGTGCTGGAGCACTGACGTGTCACCTTCCTATTGGTTGAGACCACTGCTGATGATGTGGTTGGCATGGTAGGAGCGTGCTACGTGGTGCACGAGAGGCGGAGTGAAAGTCGCTTGAACTCGTATGAATTTCTGGGAACTTGTGCAGATACGCATCCCGAGGAAATCGAAGAGCAGTTGTGCAAGGAGAAGAAATGGCGGTGTGATTTGCATTATGAGGTGGCACGTGGAGGCTTTCGATCGGAGGAGAGAATGGAAACCACTGACGTGGTGACACGTGATTGATCGAGAACCAATGAGTGACAGGCTTGGACTAGTGGTCGCGCGACATTTGGTAGCTGCTATGATGAGAACCACTGATGTGGCAGCGTATGATTGGTTGAGAGAAGATATGCAATAATGTGGCAGCTTCTAATTGGTTGAAGTATGTTGGCTCATATTCTATCCACCGCACAACACGTAACTCGAGGCAAATTGTCTGGTATCCAATCACTACATGTAAATACTCCATTTTGAGTATTTTTTCGCCACGAATTCAACCGTGCACTCCCTTTCACCTAAAAATGACCAATAAATATAATTAATATAAATTTTAGAGACTTTCAATATTTAAATATACTAAAGTAAACTACTAAATATATATAAATACTAACTTATCAAACACCCCCAAACTTAAGACTTTGCACGTCTCGAGCAAAGGTGTAAATGACAACACAAACTAAACTAGACTCCTAATATAATAATGCAATGACTCAACTAATCCTATACCCGACTCAAAATTTATGGAGTTCCTTTGGTTTACATAGTTACCAAGTTAACAAGCCACTTAAGAAATTTTAGAGTTATGATATGTCAAGACTCACACCCCAAACACAATTAAGATCTCACTTTCAAGACATAGACTCGGCTATAACAAAAGCCATCAACTACTCACGAGTTTCATTGGTCTATACATTAAAGCACACAAGTTCAAATTTCACTTAATCTAGGGAAAGCACTCGAACCAAACCTTTTATTTGAGGAGTTTTACAACTATCGCCTTCATTCAATTTATAATTTCTATTTTTTCTCCAAATCTTTTTTTTCTATTAATACGATCCCTGCTTCATTTCCTGTGGACCATTTTTCTCACTTTTTCCCACTACAAGTTTTCCTGCTCTATTTCCTATGAAATTTTGTAGGATACTCTACACTAAGAAGACTCATGTTAGTACTTCTCACTTTCACTATAATCAAGCAAATCCCTCAATGTGGGTTAATATAATACCACTTACACAAATTTGATCGTCTACTCATTTTCGTTATCTAGCACAAAGTCCAACTAACAACTAAGTCCCTAATCATGAAATCATAAAAATGTAGAGCTACAAACTCGATTGAGTGTTTCTCCTGATTTTCCCTAAGTTTCGAGTCAAAAAGGCAATTGCAATGTACTCATCCACAACCAAAGGCATGAACAAAGTCTCGGGTGACTATACAAAAAAAACTATACTAAATACATGCATGAAAGTGTATCATATCCTAATGAAATGAGAGAGAAATATGAAAGGACAAGAAATGAAAAAATGGAAGAAATGATATAAAACACCACTATTACCATCCACAACCACATATAACCGCATAAAAAATTAAAAAAATAAATGATCTCACCTGCGATCTTTCGCAAAGAATTCATCCAAATCAATCCACAATCCCTAAAATATCCCTAAACTTATTCTGAAACTTGTCCTTAAGGTTCAAAACAAGTCAAAGCATCCATATAACAAATGGAAAAAGATAGTGGTGAAGAAGAACATGGATAAGAAGATGATACAAATGCATGCATAACAAAAAGTCTCTAAAAACTAGTGAATGTACAAAATATCTTTTATTAACAAGAGCAAGAAGTAGTAAACATAGGAGTTAACTGAAAAGATTCCAATCAAATCTTAGGAGCGCAAAGTCAATCAACTAAGGGTGAAATCAATAAGATGATGGAATCAAGTTTAGGGTTTTGAGTCTATTCAAAAACTCACCACTAGTGCGACGACTAAAGTTGGATATGTCCCAACCGAGTCTCAAAACACCTAAAATTCTCTAAACATGGTAATTCCTAAAAAAAATGCTCAAATTATGCTTAAAAAATGTAATCCAAAGTCAAACCTACAAAACTCGATACCCCAATGCTCCAATGAATGTCAAACGTAACATATTACCTGTAAAAATAAAGAGATCAAATTAAAGTGTTATTAAAAATAGTAAACAAAAAAACTAAATGTGTTTGGAAGAATGGGTGGTTGCACCAACACCAAAGGTTAGTCTTCCTCGCTTTCTATCTGCGGCTTCTCCGGCTTATCTGAAATGACATCAATTTTCATCTCATTTTCCCCTTGACGCGCGTCGAACGCGTCAATAATAAATTTTTAATTATCCTAAACCAACTATTTTTGTAGAATAGTGGCAAAGGGTCGATCCCACAGAGACTGGTATTCTCTCTTCGGTCAAAAATAACAAAAAAAGGAAATCGGGGTTGGAGAGTGAATGAATTAATTACCTAATTATAAAATAATTAAAACAATTAAAATAAAATTGAAAAATAAAATAATAAATAAAAATACCTAGGACAAGACATACAAGTTCGGTTCGGTAAAAGATTGGATTTGGTCGTCGATTTATGTAAAGTATGCAAATCAAAATATCCTAGTGTAGCTATAGACCCGGTGACGCACGCGATTGGGCGAGAGGGGCGGTTCGCTGTCGTGGTGGACGAGCTGGCGAGTGAGGAGAAGAGGAAGTGGCCACGTGGCGAGTCTTGATAGCCGGTCAAACGGTGCATTGTGCGCGTAGACTCGTTCGATCATCTGCCAGATTGTGCTTTCCGCATCCCGAGGACGATCAGACGGCTCCTGAATTGCATGAAGAAATTGTCTTGCGCGTGACGTGGCGTGCGTGCTGATTGGTCGGGACGTATTGTCCACTATTTGACACACCGCGCAGCGCGCACTTCGAGGAAATTATCCGGTGTCCGATTTTGACATGTAAATACTCCATTTTGAGTATTTTTTCGTCACGAATTCAACCGCGCACCCCGTTTCACCTAAAAGTGACAAAAATTATTATTTAATATATTATTTTAAATATTTTCAATAATTAATATACTTAAATTAACTATAAATTACCTATAACTTATTGACTTATCAAATACCCCCAAACTTGAGACTTTGCACGTCCCGAGCAAAGGTGTAGATGACAACACAAACTCGATTTCACTCAGTCCTATACCCGACCCAAATTCATGGAGTTCCCTTGATTTACACAGTTGCCAGGATAATAATTTACTTAAGAAATTTCGGAGTTGTGATTTATCGAGAACAGCAACCCAAACACAATTGAGATCCCATTTTTAAGACAAAGTTATGGTCAAAACACCATTAGGCATGCAAGTATACAATTTACTTAATCAACTATAAGCACTCGAGCTAAATCTTTTTATTTGAGGAGTTTTCATACGTTTTCGCCTTTACTTTATACTCTCTATTTTTTTTTTTCCTTTTTTTTTTTTTTTTATGATACGGTCCTGCTCCATTTCCCGTGGACCGATTTCTCACTTTTTCCTACCACAAGTTTCCCTGCTCCATTTCCTGTGGAAACCTGTGGGACTCTCTATATTTTGAAAACTCCTGTTAGCCCTTCTCACTTTCACTATAATTAAGCAATTTTTCAAAGTTTTATTACTTGCACAATTTCAATTGTCTGCCTATTTTGGTGTGTAGCACAAGGCTTAACCATCATACTAAGTCCCTACTCATGAAATCAAAAATGCTGAGCTACGAACTCGAGTGAATATTTCTCCTACTTTTTTTTTTTTTTTCAAAATTTCAGTCAAAAATAGCAACCATAATGTACTCATCCACAATCAAGGGCATGAAACACAGTTTCGGGCGACTCTATACAATATACTAATGAAAACTTTATTTAAATACATGCATGAAAATGTATCAACTCTTAAAGCAGTGAAATAGATGAGTACGGAGTGAAAAGAAATGGAAGAAATTAGTGAATATGACACCACCAATACCTTCCGACGATCGTGTAGAATTGAAAAAATTTAAACGATCTCACCTGAAACCCATCCAGCTTAGTCTCAGTCCACGTATCCTTATGTACCCCCAAACTTATTGCGAACCTTGTCCTCAAGGTTCAAAACAAGTTAAGGGGATCCATGCAACAAAAAGACAAAGAATAGTGGTGAAAAATGAATATGATAAGAAGATGATACAAGAGCATGCATAAAAAAAAAAAATCGTCAAAAACTAATAAATAAAAAAATGCAATAAAATAAAGCTGGGCTGCCTCCCAACGAGCGCCTTTCTTTATAAGTCTTTGGCTAGACTCATTGTGATTCATCACGTGATGCCCTCTCCCTTGAAGATGTCCACAACAAATGGCGCATCAACGTATTTGGGCAAGCGATCTTTGCATGCATGCCCTCCTTCGAATCGGGGGAGCTCATTCGAGACTTCTAACATATACGAGTTTTTCATATTAAGGCTCTCCGACACGAGGTGTCGGCGGTGTAAAATTCTGCGAATGCTCCCGTACTTCCACCCCTGCATAAGATTCGACAAATTTGTTTGGGAAGGTGGGTGGTGTGACCAACACCAGAGGTTGGTCTTCCTTGTTCTCATTCTGCGGCTCCTCTGGCCTTGAAACGACTTCAATTTCTATCGCAACTTTTTCGTTGTCGTTTTGTGCAATAGTAATGTCGAGCTCATGTGAAGAAACGTCTAGTGTTTCCTCCGGTTCGCTCAAATGCTCGTCCACAATTGAGAACTCATCAAACTCAACACTTTTAGATGTATCAAAGATTCACAAATCTCATCTCGAGTCAAAATCTGGTTGCGGAGGCAACTCTTCATCGTCCATCAAATGCTCAAGTATAGCGGTAACTTGAGCTTCTGAATTTTGCAACTTTGGTTTCATATGTTGTATATCCTCCTGCAAGGGATGCTGATTGGTGCTTTGAGAGAGCCAATCGGAGATCATATTTCACTCAATGTCAGCAATGGTTCTCCGTTCATGTTGATGACTTTGTTGAAAAGTTGGTTCTCTGAACATCAAGTCATTCATCATGTCTCGTATAGGCCTCTTTTCATGTTGAGGAATTTGTGGACTTCGCTTAGACATATAGAAGTTGGGTTGTGGTGATGAATAAGTGGAACCATAATGATTCTTATACTTCGAATACGGACAAGCATACGTGGGATGAAAGTACTCCCCACAATTTCCACAAACCCTGACCTGTTGCACAAAAGATTGCGAGTTAGAAAATTGATGTCCATTATGTGACATACCTACCCCATTCATAGCATGATAGTATGAGTCTTTGAATCGATCATAATTATGGGTGTAGGAGGTCATTATGGAATTACCAGCAAAAATGTTAGAAACAAGGAACTAGATACAAAATAATAAAATAATAATAATAATAATATAATATAATAATAACCAAAGAAAGAAAAAGACCAGTCCCCGGCAACGGCGCCAAAAATTGACGCGCGTCGAACGCGTCAATAATAAATTTTTAATTATCCTAAACCAACTATTTTTGTAGAATAGTGGCAAAGGGTCGATCCCACAGACTGGTATTCTCTCTTCTGGTCAAAAATAACAAAAAAAAGGAAATCGGGGTTGGAGAGTGAATGAATTAATTACCTAATTATAAAATAATTAAAACAATTAAAATAAAATTGAAAAATAAAATAATAAATAAAAATACCTAGGACAAGACATACAAGTTCGGTTCGGTAAAAGATTGGATTTGGTCGTCGATTTATGTAAAGTATGCAAATCAAAATATCCTAGTGTAGCTATAGACCCTGTGACGCGCGATTGGGCGAGAGGGCGGTGCGCTGTCGTGGTGGACGAGTAGCGAGTGAGGAGAAGAGGAAGTGGCCACGTGGCGAGTCTTGATAGTCGGTCAAACGGTGCATTGTGCGCGGCGTAGACTCGTTCGATCATCTCGCGATTGTGCTTTCCGCATCCCGAGGACGATCGACGGCTCTGAATTGCATGAAGAAATTGTCTTGCGCGTGACGTGGCGTGCGTGCTGATTGGTCGGGACGTCATCGTCCACTATTTGACACACTGCGCATGCCGCGCACTTCGAGGAAATTATCCGGTGTCCGATTTTGACATGTAAATACTCCATTTTGAGTATTTTTTCGTCACGAATTCAACCGCGCACCCCGTTTCACCTAAAAGTGACAAAAATTATTATTTAATATATTATTTTAAATATTTTCAATAATTAATATACTTAAATTAACTATAAATTACCTATAAATTATTGACTTATCACCCCTCATTTAGTGCAATGACAATTTCTAGCTCCATTTGAGAGACTTCACATTCTTTCAGTGTTTCTCTCCAATAGTCCTCCATCTGTGTAACCTCATTCACCTCAGAATTTTCAACGTATCAACACTCACGTCCTCCTTTGGGTTAAAAATTGGTTGTGTACTACACAACTCTTCCTCATCAGTCATATTCTGAAGCCTGGCATTATATTGAAAAAATTGAGTTTCCAAGTCCTTCAAGTCTGAAATCTCAAAATCACTTTGTCGGATCTCTTCAAAAAGTTGTCGAGACTATTGCTGAATATCTATCAATTGCTTCATCATATCTTTCAAGGAGGTGATTTAATGAAACTGTTGATTTCCTTCATGTTGAGGAACCTATGGGTTTGACATAAGCCCAAAGAAGTCGGGTTGTGGCGATGCATAGCCAGAATAATGATAATTCTCATACCGTGGATAATGGGGAAAATTATGTGTGGAATGAGAATAGTCTCCATAAATTTGACAAACCTCGGCCTGTTGCACAAAAGAATGCATGTTAGAAAATTGATATCCATTATGTGACATACCTACCCCATTCACATTATAAAAATGTGAGTCTTCGAATCGACCATAATTATGGGGGTAGGAGGAGTCCATTGCGAGGTTTGTCTGCATACATGTTAAGAGCAATGGACTAGATAGACAAGATAAAAATAAAAAATAAAAAAAATCCAAAGAAAGAAAAATACCAATCCTCGGCAACGGCGCCAAAAACTGACGTGCGTCAAACAAATCAATAAACTAAAGTTCCTAATCTAACTATTTTGTAGAATAGTGGCAAATGGTAGATCCCACAGAGATTGATAGTCTTTCTTAGGTTAAAAACAACAAAAAAAAGAAAATCCAGGGTTTTAAAACAAATATTAATTTAACTAACTAATCTAAGTAAACTAAATAAATAAAATAACTAAACTAATTTTTGAAAACAATTAATTAATACCTAAGTAACACTTAAGTCTACAGTTCCACAAATCAGGATCAAGATTCAATGGTAATCATGGTCTTCAATCTTTCCCAAAAATTCATTAATTTATATTCTCCTAGATTAGCTATAGAAAATCAACATCCGCCGAAAATTTCTCGTTCTCCTAATCTCGATAGTCAGGACGTCCGCCACTAACTATTTCTCTAATTAATGTATAACCCTAGACATCCACCAATCAGTTTTAACACACTAACTGCGGTAATTTGGGTCTATGGGAACACTAATCCTAAATAATCAGATCGCATCCACTCCCGATATGACCTAGATTCAATTGTTGCACACTCAAGAATCGAAAGGGTTTGATGGCAAATAGGTGAGTGTTCCTCACTTTATTGGTCCAAAAACATAATTACACGAATATTAAAAGTCCAAATAACAGTAGATTGTCCATCTAAAAGCATGCACTGGCCACATACACACCCTAGATTTAAACCGTAATCCTTAAAATCAACAACAATGAAATAGGAGGATTTAAGCTAAATTAAAAAATAAAATAAAAGACCTCACATAATATGCAATGAATCCATGATCCCGACTTATTTCCCCTCCGACTTAAGCAAGGAGTTGATTAGACGAACATCATCGTTGAAGAAATTCGATAACAAAAAATAATAGTCGGTGATAAAAATAATAAAACCTAAGTTCATAATATACAAAACTACTAAAAATTTGTCTCAGGAGGTGAGAGAATTTAATTTTGGGGGGGAGGTGACTCGTGCACCGAGGATGATCCTGTGGCTATTTTGGGCTCAAAACTGGTGTCCACCACGTATCTACACTGCATTGGTTGTTTTTTGCTGAAGCGCTGACGTGTCACCTTCCTATTGGTTGAGACCGCAGCTAATGACGTGGTTTGCATAGTGGGAGTGCACCACATGGCGCGCGAGAGGCGAAGTGAAAGTCCCGTGAACTTGTGCGAATTCCTCAGAGCTTGAGAAGACACGTATCCTGAGGAAATGAAAGTGTAGCTGTAGGAGGAGAAGAAATGGTGGTGTGATGTGTGTTGTGAGGTGGCACGTGGCCGCTTCTGATTGGAGGAGATAATGGAAACTGTTGATGTGGCAACATGTGATTGGTCAAGAACCAATGAGTGGCGTGCTTGGACTAGTGGTCGCGTGACACTTGGCAGCTGCTATGATGAGAACCATTGATGTGGCAGCGCGTGATTGATTGAGATAATATATGTGCTGACGTGGCAGCTTCTAATTAGTTGAAATATGTTGTCTCCTATTCTACAATTCGCGCAACACGTAACTCGAGGCAAACTATCTGGCATCCGATCACTGCATGTAAATACTCCATTTTGAGTATTTTTCTGCCACGAATTTAGCTGTGCACTCCGTTTCACCTGAAAATGACCAATAAATATAATTAATATATATTTTAGAGACTTTCCATATTTAAATATACTAAAATAAACTACTAAATATATATAAATACTGACTTATCAATACGCTTTACCTTCTAGTTCCATTGGTAGATGACATGATTGTCCAAATACTAACCTATAATGGGTCATACCTATAGTTGTCTTAAATGTTGTTCTATATGACCAAAGTGCATCTTCTAATCTAAAACTCTAATCCTACATGTTAGACTAACTGTTTTTTTTTCAGTATTGACTTAATTTCTCTTTTTTCCTAATCTAACTATGTCACTAATAAGTGCTCTAGGCACTCCAAAAACTGTAAAAATCTTTTATATAAGGAAATTAACCACTATTTTTGAATCATTAGTTTTAGTAGGTTTTGCTTCTACCCACTTTGACACATAATCTACAACAAGTAAAATATAAATATAATCATTCGATGGTGGAAAAGGTCTCATGAAATCTATACCTCATACATAAAGCGTTTTGCAAAAAAGAATAGGAAGTAAAGGCATTTGATTTCTACGTCATAAGTTTCCAATTAGTTGGCAATTTAGACAAGATTTTGTATAAAGAAAACAATCATGAAATAGAGTGGGCAAAAAGAATCCAAATCTAAAATTTACAAATAATTCTGTGTGGAACGAAATTTCCTCCGCATGCATAAGTATGACAATGACATATAATTGATTGAACTTCCGACTGTATTATACATCTCTTAATTATTTGGTTGATACAAAGTCTTTATAAATAGGGGTCATCCTATAAATAATGTTAAGAATTATTTTTAATTTTACTATTTTAAGCTCTCATCAAATAAGTTGATAACCAATTGGTGGTTAGATAATTAACTATATCAACATACTGTGAGCCATCAGTCTTTATACTATACAAATGTTCATTCAAAAATTCATCCCTTAATGGTATAGGTGTTTTTTTTGTTTTCTAACCTACTTTAATTATCTACTACTAGATTTTTGGTTCCTTTTTTATCTTTTATAGTAAGGTTGAATTCATGTATAAGTAATATACATCTTATTAGTCTTGTTTTAGCATCTTATTTTGTTATTAAGTATCGCAATGCTACATAATCTGAATAAATTATCACTTTGGTTCCTAAATAATGAGATCTAAATGTTTTTAAGGCAAAAACTACTGCTAAAAGTTTCTTTTTAGTATTGTTATATTTCTGTTGGGATGAATCTAATGTTGTAGAAACATAATATATAACATGAGACTCTTTTCCTATTTTTTTGTCCTAAAACAGCTCCAACTGCATAGTAACTTGCATTACACATCAAATGGTAGTGACCAAACTGGTGATTTAATCACAGATGGTGTCATTACAGAATCCTTTAATTTATTAAATGCTATGTTGCAATCACCGTTAAATTCAAAAAGAACGTCTTTTTGTAAACGTTTACGTAAAGTTGTGTTATTGTAGAAAAATCTTTTACAAATCTTCTATAAAATCCTGCACGTCCAAGAAACGAACGTATTTCCTTCACAGTCGTGGGGTAAGATAATGTTTTAATTACTTGAATTTATGTTAGATCTACCACTATTCCTTTATGTGACAATATATGTCCTACTATAAATCCTTGATATACCATGAAATGACATTTTTCATAATTTAATACTAAATTATTTTCTATGTATCTCTTAAGCAATTTAGTTAAATTAACTAAACATTCATCAAAAAATAACCATAAACAGTAAAATCATCCATGAATACTTCAATAAAAAATTTTCACATAATTAGAGAAAATACTAACCAAACATCTTCGAAAAGTTGCAGGTGCATTACATAAACCAAAAGTCATATATATGTAAGCAAATCTACCAAAAGGCCATGTAAAAGTTGTTTTTTTCCAGATCTTCTCAGACTACAGGTATTTTCATGAAATTCCTTAATAACCATTTAAATAGCAGTAATAATTTTTCTAGCTAGTCTTTCTAACATTTGATCTATAAACAAGAGTAGATAATGATCATATCTATTTAAGCCATTCAACTTCCTATAATCTATAAATACCCTGCAACCGTTTTAGGTTTTAGTTGATACTAACTTTCCATGCTCATTTGTTATCACCGTAATTCCAGTATTTTTGGGAACTACTTAGACTTGGCTTACCCAATTGCTATCAGCTATTGGAAATACTATTCATGCATCTAATTACTTTAATATTTAGGCTTTTACTATTTCCATATTAGGCGAGTATAATCGACGTTAAGATTTTCTAGAAGCTTTTGTGTCAGTTTCTAGATTTATCCTATGCAAACACGTAGCTGGACTTATTCCTTTAATATAAGCTATAGTCCCCTAGATAAGCATATTTCAAATGATATGGTAAAGTTTTTAGAACTAATTATGGGGCATTAACTATAGAACGTAAAAGTTTTGAATGAAATCAAGATGAATCTAGGTACTAAGTAATTTCTGGTAATTCATTGTATGATTCCAAAGTACTTATTATCTCTTTGTTTCATTATCTCTATCATCATCTTCTTCTAAATCTTCTATTACCAATTCCAATTATTTTATTTCATCTTTTCTAAAAGATTTGTCTATAAATGGATATATCATATCCATTGTGCATAAAGAAGAGATATCTATTAGGTATTTCATTGTGTCATATATATTAAAATTCATTGTATCTTCATCTACTTCCATTGTTAATGTTCTATTTGAAACATCAATTTTTGCTTTTGCTATTTCCAAAAATATTCTTCCTTAAATTAAAGAAGCTCTGTTTGAGAAATTGTCTTCTTTCATGTCAGACATCTACTAGGAAGACTAAATCATTAACCCTGACTAGTACATCTTCTAGTAACCCTACTTGTTTAATAGTGGATCTATTTGCTAATTGTACCATTATACCAGTTTCTTCAAATGTACATCCATCATTTGCAAATAAATAGATAAAGGCATATTAAGGAGGCTCCCAAGTCACACAATGTTTTAGAAATTCTTATATTTTCAATCGTACATGGAACGAAAAATATTCCAGGGTCATAACATTTAGGTGGTAATTTATTTTAAATTAGTGTTGATTCATGTTCTCCTAGACTCACCTTTTCATTAGCTTTAATTTTATTAGTGCATAAACCTTTCATAAATTCATGATACTTGGGCGCATTTTGAATGACTTTAGACAAAGGTATATCAACTACTACTTTCTTTAATGTACCAAAGATTTGTTTTTTGTTTTGCAATTTCTTAGCATTTTTATTATCTTCCAAACGATAAGGGAACGGTGGTTTTATATTAATTGGTCTATCTTTACTAAGCACGTCACCCGTTTTGTTAGGAATCTATTACTTGGTACTTCAATTTCTTTCTCTAATTTTGCTTTTATTTCTTTTCTAGAAACTAATTTGTCTTCTATTTTAGGTTCATCCATTGCCTTACCACTTCTTAATGTTATGGCTGGAACTTTTTCGTATAATGTAGGATAAGGTTGAGATGGTAGTTTCCTTTGATATACAAATTCACTCATTTTGTGTTGCCATCTTACTCGATTGGTTTTTCAACTCGGTCATATCACTTTTTAATGTTTGAATTATTTGATTTTTTCCTCTTTCAGAATTATTCAATGTTTTATACCTTTAATAGCCTTAATTGTTAATAATGTTACTTACATTTGGCTATGGGTAATTTTGTATAACTATTAAAGTTATAAGTGGGTCAACAAATATATCATATTTGTTCTTTATAGCATTAGTTGCTTCTATTTTTGTTTGTTGTCTCAAAAGATATTCATCATCAGAATGACTTAATTCATTACAGAAAACACAAGATTTTACCTTGCTTGATTTATCCTTTAGTAATAATTCAATCTTGTTTAAGGCCGCCTGGCCCTAGATCATTACTGCTTACCCGAATATTAGTTTCATCTTATTTAACTGAAGTATCTTATAGCATGATTCTTTTTTAGCATAGTTACTATTGTTATGTTTTCATATACTTCTTGTATATTTGAAAATGTGGATGAATGTTTCTCAATGTTACTTTCTACTTTTCTGTACTCATTGTCCTTTTTATGACTATGGGTTCACATCTATTGAGTAGCAAACCAGGAAAGGAGAAGATCGGCAATTACCTTTGAGCCAGTGAAGTGCTGTTACCTTTGATTTTATAGGCTTTGGCTTTTGTTGTATGGATTATATATGTCTTTTATGCACATTTAAGGTTATACTTCGGGTCGAGAGATAGTAACCTGACTAGACACTTGTTGGATATATTGTTATCGATGTTATATCATATATTAGCATGTGACCATTCGTTCCCTGATTTCAACATATTAGGATTTATATTAATGGCTTCCGCTAATTTGTTAAGACTTTTGCTTAATAAGGTTAAGTTATAAAAAAATTTATTAACTCCAAAATATTAAATAGTACAATGATGATGTAATGTTTATTTGAAAAGTAATTGATGAATAGATAAGAGTAAAAAGGCTGACTAATACGTTGTTAAGTCCTATCTAGTAGAGATTAGGGTTTAGTGACGGGATTAGGTCATGTGGTGCTCTAATCAAAGAAAGCTCATTAAGGAGGTTATGTATGAAGCCTTGCGAAAACCAAAAAGAAAAATGAAGTTCAAATTCTAAGGGGAAGGAAAACATCTTCACAACGCCTTAGGGTTGTACATACTACGCTGGCAAGGTGCTAGGCTCAAATTGAGACAGAATCAAAGGAAAAGTAGAATATCGTAGCATATTCTCAGTGATTTTTAATGCCTTGGGTATTTACACATACGACGCTAGAAAGATCTAAGGATTGGTTGTTTCATATTTTGTGGATTTGCAAGATTCGGGATCAAATTATGTCTTATCACACTTCTACTACAAATAGGAAACCCTGGAATGACTTTGGGATCTATATCACTCTCTCGATTCTTCTCCATTCTATTCTCCTTTCCTCTATGCCTCTTTTCTTTTCTTTTATTTATATGGCCACATTTAGCTAAACCATTGTCAAGACCAAAGAAGCTTGTAAGTGATTTATTAGATTCATATATTAAACTCCATATTTTTCATTATGGTCTTGTATCTTTTTGGGTTATTTATTGTACATTATATTGATTGCATTCATCATATGTAATGGCCAATACATGTATGAGTGTATGAGATCTTTGCCAGTAATCTTATAGCCACTTGGTAAGAGGGATTAGGTTAGGTGGCAAGTGTGGCCTTGTATTTTGGCAATCGATGTGCCTTGTGCTATTGGGATATGAGAAGGTAGCGGTGTTTGTAATCTCTACATGACAGGTGGAAGAATTTGACGCTAGTTACCACTCAAAATAGATGTTTTCACAGAACGTTAATGTTGCTAGTTCGTTGAAAATCTACGACATATCCGGAGGTAGGTAGTATACTTAGTATGTGGTTGTGTCTCATGTTTCTTCCATTGACATGAGGAGAGTAAGGTGATGTGAGTCACTATAAGCCTACTTATAAGACTTGATGAAAAATAATCTTTTTTGAATTGACGACTAAATCATATTTACACTGGTATAAGTGTCTCCTTAATCTTGAATTACTATAGTATTGTTAATTTAGTAGTATTTATAGTTATTTGTTCTCATATTTATTTCTTAGTTTGTTAATTAATTATTAATCATTTTTTATTAGTATAATTAGTTCAAACCACCTTATTCATAACCTAATATTATCCTCAGTCTCACTGTATTTGACCTTGCATACCGCTACTGCAAATGAATGGTAGCCTAGTATTTAGGATTATTATTGGTGTCATTCAGCGCGACATCAGTGAATAATTTCATAAGGTCAAGAGGTTGGCAAACAGTGACTTAGACTATAGGGCTAGGAACACAAGGGGAGCAAGTGAGATTGTGAGAGAGTCTTATGCAAATGGAAGGTTTACAGATGATAGGGAACCTATTTGGGTTCAAGGGAGTAAAAGTGCAATATGATAGGAAAATGGTAAATGATTTCTACAACATGTCATTCTTAAACATGGTTGATGGAGATAAAAAAAGCATATCCTTGAATTAGGTATGATTACCTTTACCTAGCTTACCCCGCAGCTAAGATTGAAAGAGCCCTCATAGTGGAAGGATGTTACGGTTAGAAAAGATAAGCAAGCAATATGCCTATGTTTATTCATGAGGGGAGTGTATGAAATTTCTATAGGATGTGGTAATTCTTCATTACTACATCCCTTTACTCGACTTCACAGCAAGGAGAGATCAACAAGCCACGAGTTGTGTGTCTATATTAAATTATGAGAAAGGGTAAGATCAATATGAGAGAATCAATTCATGAGGTTATAAGAAATGCGATAATTACAGGTAGAGACAACATGTTAATTTTCCACCTATTGATTATGGGATTATTTGAGGGCAGGAATGAAGATAGATGATGAAGAATTTGATTTGGATGCCAAAGCACATTGGATATTGAAATCATGAAGACACTTAGGACATCTATAGAGTATATTGAATCTGAGGATGAGAGAGCGAAAACAAGTAGAAAATGAGGAGACACAGAGAGCAGCAGTTAAGGTGGTTGTTGAGCTTAGGGCAAAAGGCTTTATTGATGAAGAAGATGAGGCAACTTAAGAGTAGAACTAGTAAAGGTTTACTAAGGGTTACGAGTTTGTATACCCATTAAGTAAAAAGCACGATTTGATTGGTAATGAAGCATTCCCACAACCACTATAGCCACCAGTGCCACCACCGGTAGATTTGAAACCACAATAGTAGATGGCGTGGATAGATGAAATGAAACGACAATATAGAGAAAGGATAAAGCACAGTATTAGAGCAAGATAGACAAATAATGATCAAAGATAAATTGAACGAATAAAGGAGTTTTATGTTATTTGCATATGATCAAGAAGATATAACGAGATATCATAGGAGCGGAGGTTTGAGACCTACTGACAGGTTTATCAAATTCCCAAAGGCACCACACTACACATTTGATATAGAAATGGTGTAGAACGGAAGAGTGAAACGTCCTTTAACGCTTTCTTCTGAAGGAAATGGAAATGTTGTTGTTGTTATTGATGATGATGATGATGATGGTGGTGGTGGTGGTGGTGGTGGTGGTGGTGGTGTTGGTGTTGGTGGTGGTGGTGGTGGTGGTGGTGGTGGTGGTGGTGCGGAGTTCTGTAGTCGAGTCTTGAATTTCTTTAAACCCCTGTATGAGATGAGAGGATACATTTTGATATATTTTAGGATACATTAGTTTTTTTAGACCAATTTTTGTGATATTTTGGTTTATGTTAGTAATTATGATTTTATTGTCATGCATTTGCTTAAATTATGATGTTATCATTATGTTATGTTTTTAGTGTTTCTGAAATTTCAAGCTTATTTTTAAACCTTAAGGACACAGTTTGGTTTAAGTTTAGGAACGTCATAGTACTATGGAATGTGGTTAGGATGGATGGCATAAATAGAACGATACATTTATGATTGTTATTTTTTTGTTTTGAAAGCTATTAAGTGGAAATCATGGTAGTGTATGTCTTACCATTTTCATGTCATTTCTTATCTTTTCATTCATGTTTCGCCATGACATGATGATATATTTGCATGCATACATTTATAAGATAGATTATGTTATATATAATAGTAAATAAATGAATAAATGAATATATAGAATTATTAATTACGAGTTCATACCTTTAATTGTGGATTAGTCCGAATAAGGTTATCTTATTAAGTTAAAACTTAAGAAGATTTTTTGAAAAATGAAACTTGTAGTTTGACACTTTCATGATTTCATGATTAAAAACTTAGAGTTCGGGAAGACCAAGTGTTAGAAACCAAAGCAGGAAGAAAACTGGAACATTACTTGTGGAAAAAGTTAGATCTCTAAAGAATTATAAAATAAGTGTGCATCTTACTTAAGTATAATATGTTAATACTTAATACTCGAAGGGGAAGAGATAAACATTTTTTTGTTTTATCAGCCAAAAAGCCTATTATCCTACCTAAAGTCATTCCCTAGTTAAACAATTTGAGCCAAAAAGACATGAAATTTCTTTGATACTTATTATTACACCAAAAAACAAATAAACTAAGCCTTACCTAGTTGGAAAAGGACTTGCATAATGATAATTAAAGTGAGGAGTGCTAACAGGAGCAAAACCTCAAAACTAAGAATGAATGAGAAAAAAGAGTCTCACAAAAAGGGATATCCAAAAAAATGGAGCAGGGAACAGTGTGGTTGGAAAAAAGGGAGGAATGAAAAGAAAAAAAAATAAAAAAATGGAAGTATATATAACTCTTCAAATAAAAAATTTAGCTCAAGTGCAAGTAACTAAGTTAAGTAAAGTTTTTTTTTCAGCATTTCAATACTTTAAATATATCATATTTATTGGCATCTGATGTGCGTGTCGCAAGTATAATAGCTCACTTGTAGTAATAGTGCAACCAACTTACGCTGATCATAGATATCGTCCTCAGGAAAAGGTTATTACACTAGTCGTTAATTACCTATTTAACTTGAACTACTACTAAGTAATTCACTTTTTATTGGTTTTATACTAAACTAAACTATTTAACAAATTAAATTAAAATTTACTTGAGATTTTATAATAAGGATATATTAGTTCACAACTTCACCTAGGAAATTTAATATTATATTTTGTATTCATATTTACATCTTAATATGTTGTGTGCGATGCCTAATTAGAATAGATAGATTTCCTTCAAATCCACTTCAACCTACTATCATTACGGAGAATATTCTAATGTGCAAATTAGAACTCCACCTATCGATGTGAATAATGTAAGCTCCACATTGCTTTAAGTCCTAAATCATTGGATTCATAACCAACTAAGTTTACCATCCGAAGCTCCCTAATGAACAATTATCGCTCGATGTTGTGTATTTTATGGTTGTGTCGTTCATGTTCGGATTAAAAGCTTCAATGGTCACGATGACTTCTAAAGCCTAAGTTCGTTTAACACGTGGTTGAGATGTCTAAATCATTATGTTCAGAATCAATACAAATTCTAACCATTGCACTTTTTATGATCACTTTTTATTTATATTCAAAACAATCATTTATACCATATGATCCATTATCCTTATGACAAATAAACTACTAAAACCTTATTGAAACACATATATCACAATTTATAATGGAAATCATTACAAATCAAATATGAATATAAATATTACCTCGAATTTAATTAACAAAATCAATCTTGAATTTCAAACGTGATGTCTTCAATGTTTTCTTCAAACAAACTCCTTAATACTCAAACTCCATGTAAAACATATACTAAATTACTCTAATGGTGCCTAATAGTTGGTATGTAGTGAGTTTACCACGTCCTAATACCTATTTATACACCTTCATAACAATTAGAAACCCAACTTTACAATTTAAGTCAAATTAAAACTATAACTTTCTATTTCCTTATTGTCTGACGCTATTACTTACTACCTGGTGTCTTGCCCTTTAGCCCACTGCATCGCCAATGCATGCATGTTTCCTTGCTCCTCGGTGTCTCCACTCTGTCACGTGCTTACCCGGTGTCGTCCCCTATGCTCCACCCTGCCGCCACTGAATCGAACCTCCAGGTTGGTTTTCTTCATTTTTCTTCTCTCTCACGTCGTGGCTTTCCTTTCCACGTTGTGCCATTATCCCCACAATGTCAACACGTGTGGCTACGGAGCTAAATGTATTTTGTAAGTTTTTACTCTGTTTCTACCCATTTTTCCTCAATTCCTTCCTATACAACTTAATTCCTTGAAAATGCATTAATACCACTATTTAAAGCTCATTTAAGGATATTTATACTAAATATACAACTAAGCTAACCTTATATATATGTATAAATAATCTCTTATCAAATACCCCTAAATTTGAGATTTTGCGCATCTCGAGCAAAGGTGTATTCTTCTAAGTCTCCTAAGAACTAGTTCTTGTTCAATTTACATTGTTCATGAAGTATCCTTTAATTTACTAAGTTTCAAGTTAATAATCCACTCAAGAATTTTTCTTTGCAAAAACTAATATTTTTAAGGCATGTAGCTTTAACAACACATATAACTTCACTTTCAAAATACTTAAGTAAATCATAACCAAAAACTATTACTACTCACAAGCTTATTTCATCTCAACACTCAAGTAGCAAGTATGCAACGTCATGCTTTCTCATTAAGTTCTGGAATTCACATATAAGCATAAATTAAACTCATCTTTTGTAGACTTTAACACTTCAAGAGTCTATAGGACTTTAAATAGTTGGAACGGAAACTTAACTCAATTAAATATTCTTACTCGAGTTAAATCTTTTATTTGAAGAATTTTATTCTACTTTAGCATTCTTTTTCAAATTTTTTTCTCTCATTTATTCTTTTTCTTCTTATCATTTTTTTATTTTCAGTCCCTGCTCCTTTTCCTATAGACATCATTCTTTCCATATTTTTCCAACCATCAAGTTCTCTACTCCATTTTCTGTAGAACTTGTGAGATTCTCTCATTTTTTCTTTATATCTCTAAAACTCATGTTAGCACTTCTCACTTTCACTAAGTCAAGTAAATTAATTCTAACTTTTAATCTACAATGCCTACTTCTTCCCTTCTTGCTCTAAGTCTTTATTTTCTTTTTATTTATAAGTAAAATTCATATTTATTGTAGAATCCTTAGAGATCTGACTTTTTCCACGAGAAGTGTTCTAGCTTCTTGATTTTGTTTCAAGTTCAAGGTCTTCCCTAACTCTAGATTTCTAATCATGAAATCACACCATTATTTGTTGGATTTCATTGTTTTTTTTTCTTCAAAATTTAAAAATACTCTCTTGAGTTTCATATCAACAAGATACTTATAATTTACTTATCCACAATTAAAGGCATGAACATGCAAATGAACTACTATGCTTTCATCCTTAATTGCTTCAAATTAAAATTAAATGATCATACATTCAGTGTTTATACTAAGTTCTCATCCTATTTTAATATTTCCTATAGTGTAATGTAGTGTCAATGCCCCTAAAATTAAACCAAACCTTGCCTCAGGGTTTAAAAGAAAGCCTGAAACATGAAAACACTAAAACACACAAACATATATAATAACATAAGTTATAATAAAATAAACTAAACATAGAATTAAAATAAGTAAATAAGTAACAAAGTATCTCAAATGTTTAAAATTGAATGGTAGCAAAGTCAATCTCAGCTCCCAGGTCTAAAGGACTCTTATTACACTAATTTCGTAACTGTGCAGTATTATCATCATCTGCATCATTAGCTCCTACTTGGGATGGTGTCAATAGATGCTTCATCCTCCTAGTTTGCACCAAATCCTTGTCAAACACGTATGTTGGTGTTGCTTGAAAACCAATTGACCTATAAGAAGGTCTCAACTGTCTACTCCTTCATATCTAGCTATGTCTCGATGATGATCAACAAACAACAAGAAATTGAGCTCCCCATTCTGTCGGTGTTGCTCGCTTCTCTTAATATCCTACTCAAATCTCAGCATGGCTGCCTGGTATTACGCCCGGTCCTTTTGGTATAATATCCTCATCTCTGTTATTCATAGCCTCTGTTGCTGAAGAGTCAAATCCCTTGGTGGTGGTGCGGGTTCCTGTGGTGGAAGAGGTGGTGGAAAGACTTCAAGATCATTCGAGTCATGCTCTCTAAACTATGGGTCTACAAACTCCTAGCCCTTAGCAAATCTTTGATGTTGTTGTTCCTCCTCTTCTTCATTTTCCTCCTCTTCTAATTTTTGGGCTAGTTCTCCTTTTACTGCTGCTTAATCCCTCTGCCTCTAGGCTAACACTTCGACCTCAAGTCTAACTCCCTTGACCCTTTCTCTCTCCTCCTTAAAGTTTTGGTAACTAGGTGGTAATTTCAACGTAAGCATGAAAGTTTCATCCATTGTTGGTTGGGTCTCTATGTCAAATTCTTCATCATCTCTCAATCACACTCTGACCCTCAAACACATATAGGTGATCAAGATTGGGAAAATTAACTTGTTGACTCTCTCTGACATGATTGACTCCCTCAGATTATCGTAGATTATCTCCCCAATATTGATCTCTCTACGTTATGTAATCTTATAAAGACAAACCCTTTTTGGGTTGTTTATCTCGCCCTGCCGAGAGGTGGGGTACAACAATGCAACAAGAAAATGTTGCAACGTCCTATAAACCTTCCAACACTTCTCTTCTTAATGTGCTTTGGCACATTTTCAGCTCCTTTGACCCAGTTGTTGTCTTGGAACAACCAATGCATTTTCAATAGCTCTAAAAAGATATAGGTTATAGGGTCTGTCATATAACCTGACAAGGAAAGTCGGTGCGGGTTCATATAAGCTCAGTTCCTCTAAAGTATTGATCACACGTCTATTGAACAGAACTAAAACTCCTCTCACCTTCGCTGACTCGTCCTTAGCCGTGAACTCTATATTTGCATAAAAATGAAAAATAATCCACTCACTCATTTCACTTTGTTCTTTCTATAGTCTTGAGTAAGATGTTCCCGATTTTGTCGCCTAATGAAATTATTCACTCTTTTATCGTACTTGGCTGGCAAATTAATTCCCCTTTAATAAATAAATTCCTTACAAAGGATTTTCTCATATCGGTCCTTAGCCACTTTACAAATAGAGAATCTGGATTTAAAAGGTCTGGGTTCTTCTTCATTTGAGTTTCTAGATGTGGATGCCTCAAAATCATTTGATCTAGTTTGGCTAACTTATTTCCTTATTTTTGCCATTTTTTCCAATTTCAAGCAACTAACAACAATGCAATGCAACTCAATCTTCAAATCACCTAAAAAATTCAAAATTCATATAACATGGATCATGCATATGCCAAATAATTCAAAAATATCAACTAAGTGTCCATGGGTAATATCGATGCTCACATTCACACAATCTTGCAAAACCTATCCTACAACCTCAATTCTGTAATTTCATACAATATCATTAAAATTTTCAAAAGTCAAAGCATAACCAGATGAAATTGTAAATATGCCTCAATACCGGATTAATTTTGGGTGCAGAACACTCCTTCAAGTTTTTTTTCATTCCAAGCACTTTAACTTTTCTCACCAACTAGAACACTAGTTCTCTTTAAAATCAAAATCCAAAGTCTAAGCCCTAGCTCTTCCAACTATGCAAATCCACAATCTACTTGTTTATTCACTCTCAATCACTATGAGCTCACTAATCACACTTGAAAATGATCAAGCTTTTGATCTAGAGGGATGTACGCTTGGAGTTTTTGATAGGATTTTAGTGCAAGTGTGTATAATAGTTGCAAAATAGTTTTAACCTTAAACTCGACTCCGAGGTCGTGACAGCGTTGCCACTGCGTCAACAATGCAGTGGGGTTTTTTTTTATTTTTATGCATGTTGTCATCTCGGCGCCATAGCCTACACCCCTGGCGCCATAGGTAATACCCAAAGCGTTAACCTTATAGCCCAAATCCTCGCGTATGATTTTTGCTAATTCTCCGTCGGTGCTCCTCCGACTTTGTGTATAACTTACACAAGGTGTCGTGATCACATGAAATCCATGAAAATATAAAAGTTAGTAAATTTTACCATTCGATTCACCCATGAACCTTACCTTCATCGCTTTGAACACCTTTTCTCTTTTACGTTCTTTCTTGAATTAACGAGACATTTCCATTCCAAGGAATTATCACCCAATGAATGGTCTATCCTGCGCATTCAACACAAATTTTCAAAAGTTAGAACTAATACTTGTTAATTGTAGTTATTAAACTAAATAACTAATTACTAACTGAACTTTACAAACTTGAAATTTAAAACTAAAAATCTAAAACCCTGGGCTACCTCATAGTAGCGTTTAATTTGACGTCATTAGCCTGATGCCTTTTTACTCATTTAGTATAAGTCTAAATCAAGAAGCTCCATTTGCAAATCAGAGATTATGATGTCATTCATGTTTGGATATACTTCTTCCCCTTCAACAAAGACAACTGTGACGGCCCTAGACCCCACAAACTGGGCCCTGCTCAACCTAAACCTACATGGACCTCCAGTCAACTCCCGCAAAGTCAACACAGGCCTAGTCAGCCTCTTTTCCAAGTTATTCAATCATTACTTGCTTATTAAATTTGTTATTTAGTTTAACAAGTATTAATGTTTACGCAGCGGAATCTAAGAAATATTTAAAGTAACTTAAATAAGTAAACATTAATCGGGACATTTCTGGATGTGGGAATCCTATAAAAGTAGATCTCATGCATATATCAGGTGACAAACTATGTAAAGAAGTGTTATATACATGTATCAAACATCTCATAACCCAATTACCAACAATAAATTAATCAAATACACCATGTATTATACTCATATGCATCAAAATTAAGTGTCAACTTATTTGACTTGATCAAGATGATCTCCACATAGCAAATAATTTTTTTGTTCTTCTTCCTCACCACCACTTCTACACCACCTGTAACAATTGAAACCGTCACCCTTCATCTCTCTTTTTATACTATCATTAGGTGGGTGAATCGCCACCACATAATTTTTTTATTAAATTTGTCATTATCTCTCCATAAACCACAAGAAGTTGACACCTCATAATTCTAATTTATTTTAAAAAACACTACTTTGTAAAATGATTAAAATGTCCCTAATGACTTAACTTAGGCATTTCAATTAAATAAGTTCTATTAGATAAACTTTAATCAATATAGTTGACCTACCCAAATACTCGTGCATGCTTACATCTCGAGGACTATGCTCACTCGTTAATTCGACAACAATGTCAATAAAGTTGTGCGTGCACACATAAATAAACATAAAATATTCAAGGAATCACACGCAAACAAAATTATTGAATTATTAACTCAGTGTCGATGCCCGAGTTCTGACTGAGTCACCATGTAGGATTAGTCGTCGCGTTACAGTCCTATTAGGCAATTGACTAGGATTAGATTTATTAGGGTCGTTACAACAACATTATAAGCATCATCTCCCTCATCGATAATCATCGTGATCTTTCTCTCTCTTGTGTACAAATTTACTTTTGTCATGTTCAAGAATGGCTACGCAAGTATAGTAGACACATCATCATCCATATTATGGTTCATGATCTTGAAATCTGTGATGAATTTGAATCTACCTACTTTCACCTGCACGTTCAAAAATATTTCTATAGTAGGTATCAAATTACTATCTGCTACTTGCAAATTTTTCGTATCTAGACAATTGATCTTCAAGTCGGCTTGTATCATGTGCATCAGTAGCATAACATTGACCAATGCTCCCGTATCACATAAGACCTTTCTAAAATGGTGCCCGTCAATATTTATCGGTATGCCTATCTCTCCAGGATCTCTCTTTTTGATAGGTTGAAGTCGCGAGATGAACTTGAGCTTTGGTTCCAGTTTCTTCAAGACCAACTTGATGTCATTGCCTTATGGGTCGTATTCAGAAGGTACTTCATCTTTTTGTTTGGCCTTCCATTATTGCTTCCCTTTCTTTTTCTTTAAGGCATTGATTTTTTGCTTCTTGAAATCATCAAGCTCATATTTCCTCACTTCCGGCTCATGCATTTCTTCATGCTTACACAGAGCCAAAGTGTTGAACATTTCTGGCTTGTGAATCACTTGGTCTTGTCTTGGCGCATTTGTTGCCATAGTGTTCATCATACGAATGGCACTCACATTCTCCTTGGGATTGGTAATGATGTTGCTAAGAAACTATCTTTCCTTCCTCAAGTTCAGGGCTATAGAAAGTTGACCAATTTACATATCTACGTTCTTGATGGATTGTGATTGCTCATTATCCATCCTCTTTATGGCTTGCTTCACTCCTTCAAACGATTTCTCACGCTTCCCATAGTGCTCTCTATCTCTCACTTCCTTGGCTTACAAGTAATTCTTAATTGACTTTAATGAATTCATCTCTTTGCTCTACCCCAGCTTCCCTAATTGGACTTGTTGTTCGAAGCCTTGAGGTAATTTCAATGCATTATTAGAATTTACGTAAAAGAAATACGGGTTGTTGTTATTGTATCCTTAATAAAATTGTTGAGAAGTCACTCTTCTCGGCCTGAAGTTATTCTCGTAGCCTTGGTTATTCACGAAGGTAGTGTCCTTACACTCTATTTCCTTATCTATGTCAATTTGGCTAACCACCATGCCTTGGTTATTTATGGGTTGTTATGCTATTCGTGGACCTTGTTGTCCCATCTGAAATTTTGCCATCTAACTGCTCAGATTTGATGGATGTGCCATAATTGTAGCTTGCGAGTAAATCTCGTAAATGCATGTTGTTTCTAGAATAAGTCCTATTTAGTTTAAGGTATGTTTTGAACTTATAGGACCTCCTAGACTCCCTTTCGTTGAGCTTTTAAATGAGGATAATTATGTTTCTCTAGGTTAAGTTCCAATTTCACATTCTCCTACTCATTAGTGACATTTGTTCCCAGCATTGTCCATTCATCTAGTCTCTTTTGAAGAACTTGATTTCGACTCTCTAAGGCCTTGTTATCTTCAATAATGGTTTCATTCATCTCAAATCTCTTATCAAATTTGTTTTGAAGATTCATCAACTCATCTAATGCGAGTTGAATCATGTTCTTAAGATTCTCATTCTCTTTAATGAAATTGTCCAAGTCTAGTTCAAGATTCTTACTTAAAGTGGACAATTCATCAAAAAATGAATCATGAAAGCAATCAATATTAGTGAATGAGTCAACAATAGGATTACTTTCATGAACATGAGAGTGCATAGACATATTAGCATCATCATCATCATATACATAAGAAACCATAGATATAAGATCTTCATCCATCTAAATATCTTTATCATCATTATGTATAGCAATATGAATTTGTTCATCATGAAGAGATAGAGTCACTAGATGACAATGAATCATTACACTTGCTAGGATACAATGAAAATTTAGAATCACAAAAATCACTCCAAATTTCTTCTAATTCTCTCCATATCTCCTAGATGAAATACATGAGGAAAGTCTATTTTTAATGTCATCAGGAATGCTAAAAAGGATAATATGTTTAACTTCAACATCATTGACCTTTCTAAATGGAATATATGGAGTGTTTTCTAAAATGCACTACATCTCGTGTGATTGGGCTTTAAGGTATATTCTAAACCTAATCATCTAAATCCTAAAAATAAAGTCCCTAAGCATAAGTGGAATGGTAGCATTAACACAGAAAGTCATGGCCCCTGATTTTTAGTTCAAAAATGTAAATCCAAATATGAAGAGCACTGATAAGTCGGTATTTATATATATTTAATAGTCTATTTTAGTATATTTAATTATTAAAAGTATTTAAAATATATATTTAATTATATTTTTTGGTCATTTTTAGGTGAAACGGAGTGCACGGTTGAATTCGTGGCGGAAAAATACTCAAAATGGAGTATATACTTGCAGTGATCGGATGCCGGACAGTTTGCCTCGAAATACGCGTTATGCGGTGGGTCGAATAGCGGACATGGTGTTCCAGCCAATCAAAGCATGTCACGTCAGCGAGAAAGTACCTCAGGACCAATCAGACGCTGCCACGTGGGCATTCAAGCCAACAGCACGTCAACAGCCAGCGTGGACCAATCAGAGAGCGCCGCGTCAGCCAACGAATCCACGTCACTCACAAGCAGTTTTCCTTGCGTTTCAGAATCCGTCGATTTGCCTCGAGATCCGTGCTCCCACAGACTCCCAGATGTTCGTCGTATTCGCACGAATTCTTCTTACATAGTTCTTCGTCCACGTGGAGCGTTCCTATTGGCCAGACGCGTCCAATTGACTTGTTTTGGTCAATAGCGTTCTGCCATGTGGCGCTGAGTCAGCAACATAAAATAGAAAGCACAGATTTTCCGCGAATGGAGCGGCGACAAAATAGGGGCGGTCCAATCCGGTGCAGACACGTGGTGGCGACACAAAAAAACAGCGAATTACGCTGTGACACATGGCAGACTCGGAATTTTGATCCAAAAACTGCCATACGATGCTCCTCAATGCACGAGTCACGTACCTAACCCCTAAAATTAGTATCCGAGACCAATTTGGAGTATTTATATATATTAGGAACCTAGGTATTTTGAGAATATGAATTAATTAGTATAATTTTAGATTAGTTTTTAGTATAGATTTTTGAATATGATGTTCGGCTAATCGATTTCTTGCCTAAGTCGAAGGGGAAGCAAATCGGGATCATGGATTCAAAGCATATTATGTGAGGTCTTTTATTTTATTATTTAATTAATTTAATTTCTCCTATTTCATTGTTGTTGATTTAATGATTATGATTTAGATCTATGGTATGTATGTGATCAATGCATGCTTTTAGATGGACAATCTATTGTTATTTGGCATATTAGTTTCCGTATAATTGTGCTTTTAGACCAATAAAGTAACAAACATTCACCCGTTTGCCGTAAAACCCTTTCGGTGTTTGAACGTGCAACAATTGAATCTAGGTTAAATCGGGAGCGGACGCGATCCGGTTATTTAGGATTAGTGTTCCCATAGATCTATATTACTGCGGTTAGTGTGTTAAACCTGATTGGCGGATGTCTAGGGTTATACATTAATTAGGGAAGTAGTTAGTGGTGGACGTCCTAACTATCGAGATTAGGGGAACTAGGAATTTCTGGCGGTTGTCGATTTTCTATAGCTAATCTAGGAGAATTAAATTAATATTTTTTTGGGAAAGATTGAAGACCATGATTGTCATTGAATTTTGATTCTGATTTGTGGAACTGGAGATTTAGGTATTATTTAGGTATTAATTAATTATTAATTAATTGGTTTAAAAGTAGTTAGTTATTTTATTTAATTAGTTTAGTTAGATTAATTAGTTTAATTAATATTTATTTGAAAACTCCCATATTTAGTTAACTTAGAGTAACTCAAGTCCTCGGATTCGACCCCGTATTTACCACTACTACACCCTTGCGGTTGGTAACTCGATTACGGGTTATATTTGGCATGCACGACACGCGTCAAATTTTGGCGTCGTTGCCGGGGACTTTGTCTTTACTCTGAGTTTAGGTGTTAGTTAGTTATATTAGTTTAGTTAATCTATTTATCTTGATTAGTTTGTTTTAGGTAGATTAGTAGTTTTTACGTTTTTTTTTATAACGTTTATTTTTTTCTTTCGTTTTTAGTTTTTTTTTTTTTTTTTTTTACTTTTTACGTTTATTTTTTTTTATTCTGTTTACTTTTTTTACGTTTTTAATTTCTTTTTTTTACTTTTTACGTTTATTTTTTTTATTTTTATTTTTTTATTTTTTGTTCTGTTTACCTTTTTTTTATTTACGTTTTTAGTTTCTTTTTCTATTCTTTTAGTTTATTTACTTTTTTTTTATTTTATTATTTTTTTTATTTTTTTTATTACTTTACTATTTTACTTTGTTAGTTATACTAGTAACTTTTATTTTTTATTTTTTTCTTTTCTTTATTAGTTTACTTTGTTTATTTATTTATTTATTTATTTATTTATTTTTCTTATTTTATTTTGTCTGTCAAGTCCCTTGCTCTTAACATGTATGCAGGCAATATGTCGAGTTCCACCAACCAGAAACTTGACCGACTACTCTCCATAATGGAACACTTCTTCTCCTCTTGTAAAGTGTAAGTCAACCCCGACATGGACTCCTCCTACCTCCATAATTATGGTCGATACGAAGATTCACATTATTATAATGTGAATGGGGTAGGTATGCCACAAAATAGATATCAAAATATTAACATGAATTCTTTTGTGCAACAGGTCGAGGTTTGCGAAATTTGTGGAGATTATTCTCATTCCGCACATAATTGTCCATATAATCCACAGTATGAGAATTACCACTACTCTAGCTATGCACCGCCACAACCTGACTTCTCTGGATTCATGTCACACACACAAGCTCCTCAACATGAACGAAATCAACTGTGTCATCAAAGCCTCTCCTTGAACGATATGATGATGCAAGTGATGGAAAGTTTGCCTGAAAATTGGCGTACTCGCAATGAGATTCAAAATATCGATTTCAGTTTGCCAGCCTTGATGGACATGCAAACTTCCTTCACTTTTACCCCAAAGGAGGATGTGAGTGATGATATGTTGACAAATCTTGAGGTGAGAGAGGATATACAGCCGGAAGACTATGTGATGGAAATACAAAAGAATGTGAAGTCTTTCAAATTGAGCCAGAGATTGTCATTGCACTAAATGAAGGAGAAGACGAGATGAACATTGATGTCAATTCAGCAAAGCCGGAGAAGCTGCAAATAGAGAGCGAGGAAGGCCAACCTGTGGTGTTGGTACGACCACCCACCCTCCCAAACACATACGGTACACCTTATAAGGGGGTGGAAGTAAGGGAGCGTTTGAAGATCTTCTACACTGCCGACACCTTTGTGTTGGACGATCCTGATATGATAGATTCATTCGTGTTGGAAGTTTCGGATCAGCTCCTAAATCTAAAAGAGGGCGTGCATGCTTCATTGCCCAATTACATAGATGCGCCATTCGTTGTCGACATCTCTAAAGGAGAGGGCATCACGTGATCAATCATCCTAAGTCTAGCCAAAGACTTAAAAGAAAGGCGGCTCGTTGGGAGGTAACCCAACTTTATTTTTTTTTCTTTTATTTATTTCTTGCATTTATTTTAGTTTTATTTTAGTTTTATTATTATTATTATTATTATTATTATTATTATTATTATTAACACTCTAATTTGGTCTCTTTATTTTTACAGATGATGGAGGGTTGGAGCGCTAAGTTTTGTAGGTTTGACTTTGGATTACATTTTTACCATAATTTGAGCATTATTTTTTTTAGGACTTAACATGTTTTTAGAATTTTAGGTGTTTTGAGACTTGGTTGGACATACCTAACTTAAGTCGCTGCTTAGTGGCAGGTTTTTTAGTAGACCCAAAACCCTAAATTTCATTCCATCATCTTGTTGATTTCACCCTTAGTTGAAAGACTTCGGGCTCGCAAGACTTGATTGGAATCTTTTTAGTTAACTCCTATGCTTACTAGTTCTTGCTCTTCTTATGATTGTTATTTCATAGTTTCCTTAGTCACCCACACATAAGAGGTTTTGTGCGTTCACTAGTTTTTAGAGACTTTATGTTATGCATGCATTTGTATCATTTTCTAATCCATGTTCTTCTTCACCACTGTCATTTTCTTTTTGTTATATGAACTCCTTGACTTGTTTTAAACCTTGAGGACAAGGTTCGGAATAAGTTTGGGGGTGTTTTAGGGATTGTGGATTGTTTTGGATGGATTCTTTTGCGAAAGACCGCAGGTGAGATCGTTTAAGTTTTTTTTTATTATGCGGTTATATGCGGATATTGGATGGTAATGGTGGTGTTTTATATCATTTTGTTTTTCATTTTTTTCATTTCTTTTCTATTCACATTTCATTCTCATATCATTAGGAATTGATACACTTTCATGTATATATTTAGTCTGTTATTATTTATTTAGAGTCACCCGAAACTTTGTTCATGCCTTTGGTTGTGGATGAGTAAATTACAGTTGCCTTTTTAACTTGAAACTTGGAAAAAAATTAGGAGAAACATTTAATCAAGTTCGTAGCTCTGCATTTTTACGATTTCATGATTAGAGACTTAGATGATGGTTAAACTTAGTGCTAGATAACAAAAATGAGTAGAAGGTCTAATTTGTGCAAGTTGTATTATTTTAACCCACATTGGGGGATTTGCTTGATTATAGTGAAAGTGAGAAGTACTAACAGGAGTTTTATTAGTGTTGAGTGTCCTACAAGTTTCCACAGGAAATGGAGCAGAGAAACTTGTGGTGGGAAAAAGTGAGAAAAGCGGTCCGCAGGAAATGAAGCAGGGATCGTACTACTTGAAAAAAGAAAAAAAAAATTGGAGAAGAAAAAAAAATAAAAATAAAAAAATAAAATAAAAATGAATAAAGGCGGAAGTTGTGAAACTTCTCAAATAAAAGATTTAGTTCGAGTGCTTTCACTATATTAAGTAAGAATTTGAACTTGCGTGCTTAAATGTATAGACTAATAAAACTTGTGATTAGTTGACGGCCTTTGTATTGACCGATTCTATGTTTTAAAAGTGAGATCTTAATTGTGTTTGGCTTGCGAGACTTGACATCTCATAACTTTGAAGTTTTCTGAGTTACTTGTTAATTTGGTGACTATGTAAACCAATGGAACTCCATGAATTTAGGTTTGGTATAGGATTAGTTGAGTTAGTGCGTTATTATATTAGGAGTCTAGTTTAATATGTGTTGTCATCTACACCTTTGCTCGGGACATGCAAAGTCCTAAGTTTGGGGGTATTTGATAAGTCTGTATTTATATATATTTAATAGTCTATTTTAGTATATTTAATTATTAAAAGTATTTAAAATATATATTTAATTATATTTTTTGGTCATTTTTAGGTGAAACGGAGTGCACGGTTGAATTCGTGGAGGAAAAATACTCAAAATGGAGTATTTACTTGCAGTGATCGGATGCCGAACAGTTTGCCTCGAAATACGTGTTGTGCGGTGGGTCGAATAGCGGACATGGTGTTCCAGCCAATCGAAGCATGCCACGTCAGCGAGAAAGTACCTCAGGACCAATCAGACGCTGCCACGTGGGCATTCAAGCCAACGGCACGTCAACAGCCAGCGTGGACCAATCAGAGAGCGCCGCGTCAGCCAACGAATCCACGTCACTCACAAGTAGTTTTCCTTGCGTTTCAGAATCCGTCGATTTGCCTCAAGATCCGTGCTGACACAGA
This sequence comes from Stephania yunnanensis, assembly GCA_039657365.1. Classification (NCBI taxonomy): domain Eukaryota; kingdom Viridiplantae; phylum Streptophyta; class Magnoliopsida; order Ranunculales; family Menispermaceae; genus Stephania; species Stephania yunnanensis. Next base: position 41,571,705 of record CM077586.1, on the reverse strand, counting down.
CTCCCAGATGTTCGTCGTATTCGCGCGAATTCTTCTTACACAGTTCTTCGTCCACTTGGCGGGTTCTTATTGGCCAGACGCGTCCAATTGACGTGTTTCAGTCAATAGCGTTCTGCCATGTGGCGCTGAGTCAGCAACACAAAATAGAAAGCACGGATTTTCAGCGAATGGAGCGACGACAAAACAGAGGCAGTCCAATCCGGTGCAGACACGTGGCGGCGACACAGAAAAATAGCGAATCACGCTGTGACACATGGCAAACTCGGAATTTTGATCCAAAAACTGCCATACGATGCTCCTCAACGCATGAGTCACGTACCTAGCCCATAAAATTAGTATCCGAGACCAATTTGGAGTATTTATATATATTAGGAACCTAGGTATTATGAGAATATGAATTAATTAGTATAATTTTAGATTAGTTTTTAGTATAGATTTTTAAAGATGATGTTCGGCTAATCGATTTCTTGCCTAAGTCGAAGGGGAAGCAAGTCGGGATCATGGATTCAAAGCATATTATGTGAGGTCTTTTATTTTATTATTTAATTAATTTAATTTCTCCTATTTCATTGTTGTTAATTTAATGATTATGATTTTGATCTATGTTATGTATGTGATCAATGCATGCTTTTAGATGGACAATCTATTGTTATTTGGAATATTAGTATCCGTATAATTGTGCTTTTAGACCAATGAAGTAACAAACATTCACCCGTTTGCCGTAAAACCCTGTCGGTGTTTGAATGTGCAACAATTGAATCTAGGTTAAATCGGGAGCGGACGCGATCCGGTTATTTAGGATTAGTGTTCCCATAGATCTATATTACTGCGGTTAGTGTGTTAAACCTGATTGGCGGATGTCTAGGGTTATACATTAATTAGGGAAGTAGTTAGTGGCGGACGTCCTGACTATCGAGATTAGGGGAACTAGGAATTTCTGGCGGTTGTCGATTTTCTATAGCTAATCTAGGAGAATTAAATTAATAATTTTTTGGGAAAGATTGAAGACCATGATTGTCATTGAATCTTGATTCTGATTTGTGGAACTGGAGATTTAGGTATTATTTAGTTATTAATTAATTATTAATTAATTGGTTTAAAAGTAGTTAGTTATTTTATTTAATTAGTTTAGTTAGATTAATTAGTTTAATTAATATTTATTTGAAAACTCCCATATTTAGTTAACTTAGAGTAACTCAAGTCCTGCGGATTCGACCTCATATTTACCACTACTACACCTTTGCGGTTGGTAACTCGATTACGGGTTATATTTGGCACGCACGACACGCGTCAAGCACCTGCTTTGATACCAATTTTAGGTCACCCAAGAAGGGGTGAATTGGGTGTGATGGCCAATTTAAACTTTTTACACCTTTATTTGCTAATCTCATTAATTCACATCAAGAGTCAAGCTAGACGAGCGTGTGTATTAGTGATAGCAATAGCAATGTAGCGGGATGGTTTGAGTAAGTAAAATGCTACACTAGGAGAAGGGGGTATAAGAGATGGAAGTACATAATCAATTTATAGTGGTTCGATCCCTTAGATCTACATTCACTACCTAACCTCTCTGGTTAGGAACTTGAACCAACATTTATATTCCAATAAGTGAATCACTTTAAGCTTGCAAGCTTAGTGTGCCTAGTCTCCACTAGGTTTTTTACAATTGCCTTACGACAATAAGGACTTTTACAACCATCTAGTCTCAACTAGGAGTTTGACTTGCCTAGATGCAACTAGGACTTTAACTTTCCTATTCCCTAATATGCTTTACAAGCTCTCCTATACACCAATATGACTCACAACTTGGTTTATTCAGCAATAGACTTTACAACCTTTACAATTAAAAATGATTGGTCACTTACAACAAGTAATGCAGTATAAGATATTTTCCTCTCACAAGTCAAATGTAATCCTAAGATGAAGACATTGCAAGTAAGACTTTGCCAATTGAGATGCCTGGTAAATCAAGTTTTATTGGCTAAATCCTAATCTTAAAACCAACAAAAGAATATAGATTAAGCTTTATTAGGTTCCAAAAGTGGCTAATTGATGCACGAATATAAAATGAAAGTTTAAACTCACATTATGCAATTAAAGCCTTAGGTCACAAATAGATTTAATACTAAGAACAAAACCCTCATAAATATGTTGTCAAAACAACATAAGCTTGAAACCACAAACACAAATATAGATTAAGTACAAGTTGGTTTCAAGTCAATTCAATGCACTATGGAAAATAACAATTGAGCTTAAGTAAGTGCAATCAAAATCTCGAATTTACACAAAATCAAGATTAAGTTCAAAACCCTTATAAATATGTTGTCAAAACAACATAGGCATGAAACCACACAATCGGATATAGATTAAGCATGAATCAGTTTCAAGACAATTCAATACACTTTAAAAAAAATCACAATTGAGCTCAAATAGGTGCACTCTTCACTTTGGGTTTACATAAAATTAAGATTAAGTTCAAAACCTTTTTTTAGTAGGGCAGCTAAGGGCACCCCACTATTTCATGAAGGCACCCAAGTATTTTGTAATTCTCCCAACTAAAATGGAAATGACCATTTTGCCCCTTAATATATAGTGACTCAAACCCCACAAACCATTTTGAAAATGAAACCGGGGCACCCCACCACCACTATTTTCTTCACAAGTGAAACCTAAAGCCACATTGCGTTTACCGAGCGTATCGATTGTTGCGGCTTGACATCACCCGATAGCGAGGTAACCATGTTTGCCAACCTAATGATGCTTTGTAGGAACTATAATGTCGGTCAAAAACTGAGAAAATGATGGTTTGGTTTGTCAACATAGGGCTTGATAAATTCGAGCAATTCGAGTTTGTTTGCACTATAAAATGGAAGATTGTACTGCATCGGTGCAAGAGGAGGTAGAACAAGAGGTAATTTTTAAAATTTAATGTGTTATATATGCGGTTTCTCAAATTTTTAGTCAATTTTTGCACGGGCGCAAATGTCTCGGCCTCGCAGGACCGAGAGTTGTAGAAACGTCTCGATCCACATTAATCAAGACTTCGTCGTAGTTCACATCATGTTGTGAACCCAACGAAGGCATAATCGCGGTATGGATCAATCGAGACAATGTTGTAGGTCTCGGTTGGACATAACCGACACTATGCATATATTCGCGGATCGGTACAATCAAAAATGTGGTTTTTGGGGTTTTTTGGTGAATTAACTGTGCATTTCGGTTAATCATAATGTTACAATGTTTGTATTGCAGGTAATGTCGGTCTCTACTTTATTTCAAGACTACAAGGATACGTTTACACCTTGTAGGCCATTCCCCTCTAGAGAAGCGGCAATTTCATGGCTTCGAATGATAGGCCGGGAGAACATGTTTATTTTAGTGACAAAACACTCTGATGCCGGAGGCATTAAGCGCAGGGGAAGGGTGAAACTTGCATGCGAGAGGTCTAGAACTTATAGGGGAATGTCTCAAAGAGTTGGGAAGGGGAAAGCGGCCAAAATTTCCTCGAAACCAAGAAATGAAGAAGAAGAGGAAAAGGAAAAGAGGATGACTCAAACTGGTACGAAGAAATGTGGATTCCCTTTCCTTAATAACATCAAGGAAAATGTCGACTCTTTGTGGTACGTTATTGTCATATGTGGGAGGCACAATCACGAGCCCGCAAAAAAACTTGGACGACCACTCATATGCTGGAAGATTGGATAAGGGGGAGTAAGTGGTTGTTGTGCAGATGACAAAGGGTAATGTGAAGCCAAGAGACATCCTCCATACGTTGAAGCAAAGAGATGTTACAAACGTATCGACAATGCGGACAATATATAATGCAAGACAGAAAGTCGGAATTGAGGATGCGGGTGGGAGGACTCAAATGCAACAACTGTTGCACATATTAGAGAAGAATAAGTGGATGTCGTGTCACAGGAAGCATCCCGATACGAATGTCGTCACTGATTTGTTTTGGGCACATCCTGATTCAATCAAGTTGCTAAGGTGTTTTCCTTCAGTAATTTTGAAGGATTGCACGTACAAAACAAATAGGTATCGAATGTCGTTATTGGAGATTGTTGGCATCATTTCTACGCATTTGACATTCTCCATTGGGTTTGCTTTCTTATCATCAGAGAGTCATGCAAATTTTGTTTGGGCACTTGAGAACTTGAGATCCATACTGGATGGGTGGCCTAAACCTGGCGTGTATGTGACGGATCGGGACTTAGGCCTTATTAGTGCCATCAATGTAGTATTCTCATCATCATCTCACATTCTTTGCTCTTGGCACATCAACAAAGTAGTATTGGCCAAGACTAAGAAGATGAATGGAAAAATGAAGGCTTCGCTCGTTTCATGGATAGGTGGACGAGTGTCATGTATGCTAAGTCTGAGACCTTATTTGAAGTTAGGATTAATGACTTGCATTCTGAGTTCGGGAATGTGAAGGGTCTTCTTGATTACTTGGAGAACACATGGGTAAAGACATACAAGGAGAAATTTGTACCGGCTCAAACAAATCGAATCATGCATTTTGGGGAAACAACAACACAGAGGGTGGAGTCTGCGCATTCCACTCTGAAGCTACATCTTGGCAACAGTCAGGCAAACTTTGAGACTTTGTGGAATGTGGTCGATGGCATCCTTAGGATTCAACACAACAACATCAAGGCTTCATTTGAGCTCAGTTTGAATGTGGTCCAACATGAATGTATTGATAAGTTATATCGCTGATTGGGTGGTTATGTCTCTCAACGGGGGCTTAAGTTAATTCGAGAAGAATTGGAACGTGGGGAGGACGTTGGACACGACTCAACTCGTTGTGGTTGTGAGATACGTGCCACACACGGCCTTCCTTGTGCCCACGAGTTAAATTTCCATAAATTTGCTGGGACACCCATCCCTCTCGACGACATTCATGTGTATTGGCGAAAGTTGAGTATGATACTTGAGAATCCTGTGGATCCGTCTGGGTACAATGTGCACGATGAGATTGAAAGAGTCATGCAAAAGTTCCATGCTTGCACTGAAAAGGAAGATCGCATCAGGAAGGGAGATCAGTTAACCTTCATCCACACCGGGAGTGGTGCCACCTACGAAGATAAAGACAAAGGGAAGGACACCGGGGTCTGCAAAGAGAAAACACTATGAAGCCAAATTTTCCACGATAAGATTGCCTAGTGGATTCGTGTACGTTCTATCAGCGGAAGAGGCTTCTAGGTCGAGGAAGAAAAAAATTAAAGTTGGTCCTAAAATGCGTTGTACAAGTCGACACACCCAAAGCGCATCTAACGTGCCTTACTCTCATTGCATAGAACCGTCTTGGTTGCCATTTGTTTACAGCACTATCGATGTGATAGGCGATGGAAATTGTGGATATCGGTGTGTTGCCTCCGGGCTAGGTCTTCCCGATGTAAACGGTTGGAGGAAAGTTCGTACAAGAATGTTTGATGAGTTAATCGGGTACGAAAACCTTTGGCATGAACTGCTTGGAACGAGTTACGAAAATGTCAAGACTGTCGTGCATTGTCTAGATAATCATGTTAGTGCCTCCTTCGAAGAATGGTTGACACTTCCAGACATGGGATTGCTAATATCAACGGCCTTTAATGTCATTCCAGTCAACCTCTCGCATGGCAGTGCCTCGACGTTTCTTCCTCTACATAGTTCTCCTCCAGCGTCGATACAAAGCAGACTTATCATTGCCATGGTTAATGAAAGGAATATCCATTAGGTTATGGTAAGTGTGTAGATTTTTTGTGAATTGGTTTTTTCTCATCCTTATCGCCGCATGTATGTGACAGTCTGTGATCTTTTGTACTTCTAACTTTGACAGGTGAAGTTGACCGTTAATGCACCGCTGCCATCCTTATATCCCGTGTGGGAATGATATGTTGAGGAGTGCACTAAAGGATGGCGTGATGGAATTGTCATTTGTGAAATCGTGGTTGTCGTACCTTCTGAAGAAGGAGCTCTATACGTGTTAGATTTAGATTCTCCATAGTTTGACATTCATGTTTGCCGAACCACTGCATTTTTTGTAAATATTATTAACTCTGACAATGTGATGTAAAGTGGTGATGTCTATAATATAAAGTGAGTTGATATGCACTCTTTGTTGTTAATATCTTATGATGTCTAAAATGATGTTGGTACTATGTTATGGTTTGTAGAGTGAGGTGTGTACAATGTTATGGTAGTCGGTGGTGATGTTGTTATGGTGTTTTCGTTTGTAAATTGATGTTGCCACCGCATTTTGCTTGGTTATTGCTCCCAAATTACCCATCTCGGCCATGCCATCCGTCAGCTAAGCATAACTCTCGGCTGACATCAACCGAAATAAAACTACCATTCTCGGTACTGTATACCGAGAATCATATAAACATAGCGATGTGACAAAGCCGAAAGTACTCTATGTTTGGGTCGACAGTACTCTCGGCATGTCCCAACCGAAATAAAACGACAAATCTCGGTGTTCTCATACCGAAAACCATGAAAACTCCTCTTTAGTACAAGCCGAAATAAGTCTCGATTTCGGTGACAACATTATTAAACTTAAGGTCTCAGAGGGACATGACCAAGACGTTTGAAGATATCTCGGCCCTAACATTTCGGGACCAGTATCTTGGTTTCGGTCCTGAATGACCGAGACCAATTTTATGGCACAATTTTCCACATTTCACATGCACAAACATTACAAACATAGTATAGTAACTCAACACTTCAGTTCCGGGATAGTTCAATTTCCTGGCACATTTTCCACAACTGATAATGCACATGCTACACGATGAAAACATTGAAACTGCCAAATATTCCAGTGAAAACATTGAAACTGCCAAATATTCCAGCCTAAACAATGAAACTGCCAAACATAACAATTACAGTTTTACAACACCAAAGAAAACAGTGAAACAGTGCCAAATATTCCATCATTCTCTCAAGTTTCATACCACATATAGCAACGGTTCAAGAACCATTCAACAAAACAATGAATTAATTGTTCATCAATGGAAGGAAAATTGATCCAACAATAGCAATGTCGATGTCCATGTGGCTTCATTCCTTTGGTTTCTTGACATTCCTTCGTTGGTATGCCTTGCCATGCAACCTCTTTGGGGGACGAGCGGCGACCGACCCGGGCGGTACATTAGCCGGGGTGGAGTGTGTAGAAGTGCTATCGTGCTGGGACTGTTTACGGCCTGCTTCGGTAGGAACTGATGTGTCGGTGGTGCCGGTAGCGGTGGTGGGTGTCATAGTGGAGGTCGTGGGACCGAAACTCCTCCCCGAAAGGAAATTGACGATGTCACTCACCATTTGCCTAGCAGACTCCAACGTACACAACTCCGGCGGCAATAATTTCCACATTAACGTCGCGTCCAACGCCCTCATATTACGCTGATCAAAATAAATGTAAATCCATTAATAAAACACATATCAACAATTAAAATGAAGGTTTTGCTAACACTTTTACCTACTACTTATACCACAGTCAATACCTCAAGTATCTCATTGACCGCGATAGTCGTCACAACCGCGTCATCATCGAAGTACCTCAGGTTGGTGAGCAATGGGTGAGATACTTTCAGGAACCAAGGTAGATAGTCCGGTGTAGCCAGAAACTCGAACTCTGCCTTCTCACTGCGCAATTCGGGGGCCAACAAATGACTGTGCCAACGTTCCCAATTATCTGCTTGGAAACCATACTTCACCGAGTATTTTAGTGCTGAAGGCCCTCTATGTGCTTCCAATGTCCGGTACGGAGGATCTGGTATAGATTGCACATGCCCAAACTACCTCAGAATCCTCTCCAGATGGTAGGGCTCCACCACATCCACGTACTTCAGTGTGCCACTGTAGAAGGCCATCGCGTGCACAACGCCATTCTCCCGGTGATTAACATATGGGTCCCAAGTAACCTAATGAAACGTATACAAATATAATTAAAAACCCTTAACGTAAATGTCAGATTCAGTTTCAACAATGGAGTAGAGTCTCACCTCACTTGGGCACAACCCGTCCAATGTTTGCCTAATGGACCTAACCTTGTCTTGACTTATCACGGTCTCGTGCCTTTGAACCCATCTGCAGACACGGGGTTGCACGTAGTCCATGTATTTTGCATTTTGTATGGCGAGCCCAAGCTTGAAATGCTCGTACACTCATCCCTGCGAATAGATACAACGCTAGTTAGAGAGGAACTGAATAGTAATCACGAAGGCAATAATTCAGGTCGATTTAGTATAAAACCTCAAGTAATGTGAGGTATTGGGCAATTTGAGAAACTTGTACTCTGGTGGCCGAGCCCAAGTATCGGTATAAGTATGATAATGCAGTTGCACCCCATGCATACTTTCCCACTTCGTCCAAATCTTCGAGGAGCTTTAACAACGCAATAGACATCCGAGATCCACTCTTATCCGTAAATAGGGTGCAAGATAGTAGGTACAACAAGTAAGCTCGGGCTGTGCACTCTACAGGAGGGTAAGTGGTGTTCCTCGCACCTGCTTTGGGGCACCATCGACTCTTCAACCAACATTTTCGGACGGTGAGCCCCTTGCTGATGTTCACTTCCTCCTCAGCATCTTCAATGCCAACACCAAGTAGCTTCGACACCAACTTAATTGCATCCGAGCGAGATTCCTCGGTGTACCTCGCAAAGTTCTCAACTGCTACCACCTTGCCCATGACAGGAATCTTCAGCAGCATGCTCACATCCTCCAAGGAGATCGACATTTCACCGAATAGTAAGTGAAATGTGTTCGTCTCCGGATGCCACCGCTCCGCAAAGGCAGATATAACCTCTTTGTTGGCCTTGCGGTATGAGTTGTCTATCAGCGTATTCAACCCTGACAGCTGAATAATCCTCTGAAGGCTCGCGGTGTCAGGGTGGCAGGACTATAAGTCCTATTCTTGGATCTGAGCACCGTGATTAAAACATTTGAGTGTCGGCCGATCCTGCAACAACAAAAAACATTCCGTCAACTAATTAAACACCCCAAATTTTAAACTACACCAATGACCATAAATGAAGAAATGTATGTACCTCATTGCTCCATATCGCTAAGGCGACATGATCTTTAAAGCTCTTCAACAGCAATCCATCTCGGGACCATCGGGGAAAGGAGCACAAATTTCCCCTGCCTATGTGACTCTCCCTCATTCTGGGCACCTCCACCACTAGTACTCCCACCCACATTATGATCACTACTATGGGTATCCGCCGATGCTGATGAGTCACTACTGCTAGATTCAGATGACTCAGAGACATGCGCCTCGTCTTCGCTTCGGGCAACGACAAGATCTGACTGTCGCTGCGCGTCAATGTTGGACCCCTCATCGTGCAATTCTAATTTCTTCGCACGTCTTCCACCAATCTTACCATTTCCCTTCAAATCCGCCTTCTCTTGCTCTTTCTCTTTTCGATAAGATGCCATCGGGGGTCTCCGGCCGCCTCGCCCCCGGTTAGCCCTCGACACCTCAACACCAACCTCCTCCCTTATCACCGGTACTTTCGAACGAGCCATACCTGAAAACACTACAACATTTAAGCGTCTGGAACAGAACCAAAAGTACAACTCTAAAAAAAAGTTCAAAATCATCCATTTCTGTTGTCTCGGTCAAGCAGGTTCGAGATATACGACATAATTTCGTTCGCTCCTTATCGAAAGTGGAAGTACAGTCTCGGCAATGTACAACTGAGAGAAATGCGACGTTCTCGATTGTACACCCCCGACATGGCATAACCTATTCAATTCGCCTTACTCTCGTGATGTGCAGACCGTGTCGACTCTAACCGTCTCGGCAATGTACAACCGAGAGATAAAGTACATTCTCGGTTGTACACCACCGACACAACATTAACTAACACTAAATGTTACTTTTGTGATGTCTCGACCGAGACAACACAATTAAGCTCGGCCATTTGTAACTGAGACTGTGTGAACTCTTCCGGCCTGCCTGGCGGAGAACGACGAGTTCCCAAATATTTACCATCTGTCTCGGTCATGCTTGGCCGAGACAGTAAAAACACTATCTGGCCTGTGTGGCCGAGAACCACGAATTTCTAATAATGGAACCATTTAATACACCGCCACATAAACATTACAACTACTCTACCAAATGTAACTTAATTAGACTATCAACGTACCTTCAAACGATCGATTTTGTGCCTTGAGTGTGTGTACGACGAACTTCAACCGAGCCCTAATTCGGAGACGAAATTCGCCCAACACCCCGAGCCTTCAAACTGGAAAAACCTCCTACAACGGCGGCGAAACACGGAGACGAATGAACGAAAATGATTTTTGAGATTCCTCGTAATGACCAGGTATCAACGATTTCGTGGTTGCTCAAGATTTCGGTGGTGGGGGTGGTGGAGTGCCTATGTTTTGAACAAGGTGTATTTTGGGAATTTCGGGCCTAATTTATGGGTGCCTTGGTAAAATGCTTGGTGTCCTCAATAACAGGGTGCCTTCATGAAATGGTGGGGGCCCTTAGTGGCCCTCTTTTTTAGTGGTGTTTCACACACACTTCAAAGAAAAACGGTCATTATAATTATAAGTTAGGCTCTATATATTTATCTAGTTTCACATGCACAATAGTGATTCAAATTTAAGCTTAATAGTTGCAAATTCGTTCTAGGTCTTATCTAGACTTGATATTAGGTTGGACACACTATACGAATATATTCAAATCAATCACATATAGTTCCCACACAAATCCATAACAATAAGATATAGATTAAGCATAATAGTGTAAGGAAAATGTGATCTTACAATCCAAGATGTGAAGATGATTTAAACCACTTTAGAAAGTGTGTTGAGTACTCTAGAACACTTCCTTTCACCTCACTTGATTCGCATTAGATCAGCCCCAAAAGCCCTCAAGTGAGTATGTGTGTTTGATCTTCACTTGTATTGCAAAAACTTCATATTTTTGCTCTCTTTGTATATGTATGTGTTTGTTAGATCAAAAACTTGTTCTATCTATTTATAAAGTTCTCACCATACCATTTTGACTATTTTTTACTGTTATGGTAATCCAATGGTCCAAAAAAATCCTGTAACTCAAATTAAAGGTATAGATTGAGTATTTTAAAAAAAGTTGTCAAGCAGTCAAGGAGCGCGCTCCACCAAATCCTAAGGCCTACTCCATGACTTGGGGCGCAGTTCGCATTGTTGTGGAGAGCGCTCCAACAACAGGGGCCTCAAAGTTAAATATTTCTTGTTTGATGCTTTAAACCCCTTTTCTTGGTTTCAATTCCCCTTAAATCTTTTCATATGGTCTTTAAAAGTTTGGTATGACCTAAGGAATACGCTAAAATCATCCAAATGATTTTTCAAAGATTAAAAATGAGAAATTCATGTCTCATTCCAATGTTAGAGTGTTTTCAACAAATATTTTTAAAGTGATCCAAAAATCCTTCTAAACTGATATCAGTACATCCAAAATCAAAACCAACAGTTTGTACACCTCAAGTTCATGTTATACAACACATTTGCATGATTTAAAATGTTTCAAAAACTTAAAAACTCAAAAATCATGAAATGCATGAATTTAGGTTCTTGAAAACATGAAATTTATGAAATTCATGAATCTAATGCATTTGGCTCATATAGTTGAACTTTTATACCTTACAAATGATGTAAATAGCTCCATATGTGCTTTTCAGTGCCTTTCCTCACCTTTATTGAATTAGAGCCCTTCGAGTCTCATTCCTTCCATTTCATTCATTAAGTCCATTCCATTTGAACTCGAATTAGTAGCCTTTAAGGTTGTGAGTTCTAACAATGTTGGAAGTGCCGAAATACTTTACAAACTTGTTAATACCATTTCACATTTTCTGTTGACATCAAAATCTCAGGATAGAGTCTAAGTGATGGAACATTTAGTCCAACATCTACTACACTACTAGATCACCTCCGGGTTGGTTATTCCCTTGGCCCTGTTATTGGTTTCTAGCTTGCTCCTCAACCATCTTGATTCCTTTCTTTTTTCTTTCTTTTTTGTTGGTTCTTTCAATCTTCAAGTCGTAAGGCACTAGTTCCTTCTCTCCTTATTACACATGCACTAAGTATCCCTGGAAAGAAAATATAAAAAGATCAAATGCAGAAAGTCAAATTGAAACTTAAGCCATTTATTTATTTATTTACTTTTATGAACTTAAAAGTAAAATACTAAAAATAAAACTTAGCAACTATTTAAACTAATTAAGTAAATTCAATGGCTGCCTATCCTCGGCAACGGCGCCAAAAACTTGATGCGTAAGCCGCAAGTATAACAGCTCACTTGTAGTAATAATGCAATCAACTTACGTTAATCACGGATATAGTCATCAGGGAAAGGTTTTTGCACTAGTTGATAATTACCTATTTAACTTGAACTATTGCCAAGGAATTCAATTTTAATTGGTTTTATACTAAGGATATCTTAGTTCACAACTTCACGTAGATAATTTTATACTATGCTTTGTATTCATGTTTACATCTCGATATGTTGTGTGCAATGCCTAATTAGAATAGACAGATTTCCTTCAAATCCACTTCAACCCACTATCGTAATGGAGAAGGTTCAACTATGCAAACTAAAACTCCACCTATAGGTGTGAATAACGTAAGCTCCGCATCGCTTTATGTCCTAAATCATTGGATTCATAACCAACTAAGTTTACCATCTACGTTTCCCTAATCAACAGCTATTGCTCGATGTTATGCATTTTACGGTTATACCATTCATGTTCAGATTAAAAGCTTCAATGATCATGATAACTTCTAAAGCATAAGTTCATTAAACACGTGATCAAGATGTCTAAAACATTATGCTTAGAATCAATACAAATTCTAACCAGTACACTTTTATAATCATTTTTTATTCATATTCAAAGCATAGCATTCATACCATAGGGTCCATTGATCCATAAGATAAATAGACTACTCGCACCTCATTGAAACACATATATTACAATTCATAATGGGAATCATTGAAAATCATAGATGAATATAAATATTACCTTGAATTTAACCAACGAAATCAAACTTGAATCGCAAATGTAAAGCCTTCAATGTTTTCTTCACATAAACTCCTTAATACTAACTCTAGAAACCATACTTCACAATTTAACTCAAATTAAAACTCTAACTTTCTATTTCATGCGTGTCCGCGTTGTCACTTACTGCTCACGCCATGCCCTTTAGCCCACTGTGCCGCCACTGCGTTGTCACTACATGCATGTTTCCTTGCTCCCTAGTGTCTCAGCACTGTCACCTACTTACCCAGTGTTGTCCCCTATGCTCCACAGTGCCACCACTGCATCGGACCTCTAAGGTTTTTTTTTTTTCACTTTTTCTTCTTTCCCATGCCATGCCTTTCTTTCCTACATTGTGCCTTATATCCTCACAGGGTCAACACATGTGGCCATGGTGGCAACTGTGTTTTTGTGGATTTTTACTCCATTTTTTTTTCCATTTTTTCTCAATTCCTTCCTTTACACCTTAATTTCCTGAAAATGCAATAATATCATGATTTAGAGCTCATTTAAGGATATTTATATTAAATATACGACTAAAATAACCATATATATATGTAAAAATAATCTCTTGTTGGCACCCTACACAGGCTTAAGAAAACCTTAGAAATGAAGTTCCATGGACTCTTGAAGTAATAAGTCTACAATAATGAATAGTAAGTGTATACTTGTTATTGAGTTTCTGAGTTTATTGATAAATCATGAGATTGTAAACTTATTATTTAAGTGTCGAAGTTAAGTAAACTTGTTAGTAGTTGATGGTCTTGGTTATGAATTGATTTTGAGTTTCGAAAGTGAGTTATACTTGTTGTTTGGGCTACTTATTTATAAGATCCTAACTTTAAAATTCTTAAGTGGAATAATTTGATAGCCATTGAAATTGAAAGGTACTAATGAATTTTGTAATTTGAGAGTATAGGCAATGAAAAATAAAAATAGTAGTTAGTTTTTAACTTAGTAAAATACATTTTTACTCAGGACGTGCATCATAAGTTTGGGGGTATTTGATAAGGTATTATTAGATAAACTTGTATATAGATAGTAAATAAATGGTCTAATTATCCTAAAATGAGTACTAAATTTTGGTATTTTTGTATTCTCAAGTATAAATGATAGAAAATAGATAAGGAAAGAAAACGAGAGAAAAAGCCAGGAAAAAACCTATTAGAAAAAGTGGCGTCGTGAGTAGAGAAACCACGCCATGTGAACAACATGTACAGCGTGAAAACAATATGCACAATGTGAAAAATTAGGCATTAACGTTATGATGACACCATGAGAATGAACATATGGTACGAAAATGCACAACGTACGATGTCTGTTGAAAAGAGAAAAAAAATAAAAAGTATGAAGATGTATGGCGTCGTAGGTTGAACATACAACGTGGGACAATGTCAACTGCGGTGACATAATAGAAAGTAGAAAGTTTTGAACGTGCAAAGTATGAGTGACTTCTAGTGTTATAGTTGTGTAATGGTTAGGATTTATGTTTATTTCTAAACTTAATGCTATAAACATCTTGATCACATGTTTATTGATTAGCATATTTAGAAGTAACCATGATCATGGAGCTTTTAAAACCATATTTGAAAACACAACCATAAGATATGTAACACATTGATAGATGGTTATTGAATATGGAGGCAAGGATAGTAAACTTAAATGTTTATGAATCTAAAGATTTGATACTTTATGTTTTGTGAAACTTACGCCATTCACACCGATAGTTAGAATTCTAGTGGAACCTTAGGATTTTTTTTACCATGACAGTTTGTTGAAGTGAATTAAAAAGAAATTTGTTTATTCTAATTATGCATTGCACACATACATGTTTAAGATGAAATGACATTTGATGTTATGAAAGTATAGTTTGTCATTACCTAGGTGAAGTTGTAAACTAAAAGTTTATCTCATAAAAGAACACAACCAAATTTATATTGCTTTGATAGATAAAGTTGTTTAGTTTAAAAGAATCATAAGAATAACCTTTTTAACAATTTAGTAGATTTAATTAAGTAATTATGTCTATATACACATTTCCCTAAGGATGATATCCGTAATCAACCTTTGTTGATCATACTATTACTACAATCATACCATTATACTTGCAATCGCGATCACATGCTACTATGTATCTACTTTGATTTTGAAACTATTTGAACTTGGGTTGTATTAAAATAGGATAATTTGGTAGTTTGAACTTGATTTCCTCCTAGTTGAACCTTTTGATGGTATTTTGGATGACTTTACTTGTTGTAGGGATATGAAGCCATTTTTAGTTATGTCTTATGTCATATGGATCTCTTTGTATATATTTCCACACTTATTATCCATATGCTTTATTTATGTTATTTTGCATGTGATGTTTTAGGTGTGAAAGATGGTTTCCTTAAGACAAATTCAGTTATTGGACCTAGGTGGTGGTTTGGTCGGGTGACCCGCCCCTAGCTAAGGATGGTCGTCACATATATGTACCTATTCATCATCACTATGGACTATTTAGGTATTTCATGATTTTGATAGATGCATTTCGACCCAATTGTTGCATTTCGACCCAATTGTTGCATTTGCTAGACTTTTAGCCTAAATCATCAGGTTAAAAACATAATTTCTTAACAACCTAATTAAGACTATTCATTTTTATAATGCTGGAGAGTTTCAATCTCGAGCATTTAGAGATTATTGCATGTCTATAAGAATTATCATTAAACATTATGTTCCACATGTGCATACCTAAAATGGTTTAGCATAATCTTTTGATCAAATACATCCAACTTATTAAATGACCTTTAATCATGAGAACTAAGTTACCAACTTCAATTTAAGGACATATAGTCCTTCTTGCAGTATATATCATTCGTTATAGGCTTTTACCGCATACCATGAATATTATCCTCTACAAAAGATTTTAGGTCAACAATCCTCACACTAGAGAATTTTTAGTTGTGTAGTATATGTCTCCATACCACCTCCCAATAGAAAATAAGATAGGCCCACAATAAAAACTTGGGATTTATGTTGGATTTAACTCATCGTCTATTATAAGATACTTTAAGCCTCTACATGGGATTCATTTACTGCACGTTTTCTTGATTGCCACTTTGATAAAATAATTTTCTCACCATTAGGGGAGATAACAAACCAATTCAAAAGAAATGACGCAAAATTTATAAGAGTACATCAATTTTATCGCATTATGATCTATGCATAAATCAGTGTGAACTTG
Source organism: Stephania yunnanensis (assembly GCA_039657365.1). Taxonomy (NCBI): domain Eukaryota; kingdom Viridiplantae; phylum Streptophyta; class Magnoliopsida; order Ranunculales; family Menispermaceae; genus Stephania; species Stephania yunnanensis. The sequence continues at coordinate 41,555,467 of CM077586.1, read as the reverse complement.
AAGTTCAAGTGATCATTCATTTGCAACAAACTGCAAATCAATTACCTGATGTATTTATTGATGCAAAATGAGTGACAAAATCACATCTTCAAGTTGTAAATGCTCCTTCAAGAATTGATGTCTCTATGCAACAAAATGCACAAGAACCAACAAAATGTCGAACACATGGAAGGCCAAATGGTTCAAATGATAAGTTCCCTAAAAATTGAAACATGAGTAAAAATAAATAAAAATTAAAATCCTTTTGAGAAAGCACAAGAAACCTTTGATAAGGATTTGCTATAACAAGTTGATTTTGACGAAGAACAATTACCTTTTTAAAAAAGATGAAAAAAATGAAAATAATGAGATCTCAATAATTTATTTGAACTCCGATAAGATTTGGGATTGAAATAATATTGTTCCTAATGATATATTTTCTTTCAACATGTCCTTTGATATATATGAAAACGATGATGATGCACAACCACGATAAGTGAATAAATGTCGAAGAAGATTTGATTGACAAAATAGCAAGAGGCAATCCAAAAGAGCTAAACTCGTTGTTGAGGTAACAAGAGGTTTTGGGACTAACTGTCCAAATGTTTGATGAGATAAAGCTTGTTGGATACAAATGGGTATTTGTATGAATTAAAAAATTCGATCAAATTTAGTACAAATGACTTAATGAGTATTTGATTAAAGAAAATTATGTGTCTTCATTTAAAGATCATCAACAAGGTTTGCTTTTATGTTGCTGACTTAAATATTATGAGAAATTCGACAACGTCATTATATCAATCGAGTACTTGTAAAAAGAATTTAAGACGAGAAAACTTGAAAAAATAAAACTTAGCCTTAATTTGAAAAATCAAGTATTTTCCAAGTAAAATAGTTTTCCATCAATTAATTTATTCAAAAGAGTAAATCTAGGTTTGCAAAGATTTATTGCAAAACAATTAAATGATTCATTTATGTCAACATGAAGGGGACAATCAAAAGGAGTTATTGATTAGTGTATTGTAGTCTTTTATCCTTGGTTATGATTTTACCCCATCGAATTTTCTGGCAAAGTTTTTAATAAGGCAATCCTAACAATATTATACTCCTTATCAAAATTGATTAGTGTATTGTACTCTTTTTCCTTTAGCTATGGTTTTATCTCACTGGATTTTTCTGGAAAATTTTTAATGAGGCAATCCTAACAATACTTTACTCATGTCAAGATTGAGGAGAACAATGCACTTTTTTACTTTACTAGATTTCTCCCATATAGTTTTTTTAGTTGAGGCTTTAACGAGGCATATTCTCTCAAAGTGTATCACTATTTTGTACTTTTTCCTTAGTTGTTGTTTTTTTTTCCACAAGGTTTCTTAGCAAGGTTTTTAATGAGGCTATTGACAATATTATACTGCATATGATGATAACAGTGTACATTTTTTCTTTGCTAGATTTTTCTCACAAGGTTTTTCGAGTAGAGATTTTAACAAGAAATATTATCTCAGCAAGTTTCATCCAAGGAGGAGTGTTATGAAATGAATGACCCTTTACACTATAGTACACTAACTTGATATCATGTTGTGTCAATATAATTTGTACACTTTGTATTGCTTATATTTTTATGTGACTCAAGCTTATGGAGTAACTTGTACACATTGTATTGCTTGCGATTTTTGTCCAAAGTACACAAGTAAATCATGATCAAGGGCTTATAAAAGGAGTTCCTTCTCTTTGAAAGAACATACCTAGTCGAATGAAAATCTCTACATTCCAACTATTTCATTTCTCTCTTCTCTACTCTACTTGTTCTAGTAGTTCCTTATATTTGTTTATAGTCTTCTTTGCTTTTCATGCTCTAGTTTCTAGCAAGTCCCAATTAGGGGTAGCAATTTAGGTCATGACATAATAACACCATACGTGCACGACATGTAATAAACATGTCATTGATTTGCCATAAATGGGTACGAGTCATAAACATATCAACACGTTTATACACAGTTAATAAACGAGTTATTAGATATGTTAACATATTTAATTTGTTTATAACTCGTTTAACACAATTAACATCGTTATCTTATAAAGTATATACAATTTTTATATAGTCTCAAAATAAAAAGATATATTTGTTGTAAACTAAGTTGTAAGCCAACTAGAACTTAAGTTGGACTTGCTAGAGACTTAAGTATAGAAGACATAAACTAAGAACTACTATAACAAGTAGAGAAGATGAGACAAAAGAGAAAAGAGCTAGAGTTGAGAAATGTAGAGATTTCCATTCCAACATTGGTGTGTGAATTACAATGGGGTTGGCACCCTTTATATAGGCCATTTGGTGATGATGATAATCGTACTTATACAATGTGTACAAGTTATACATACACCACAAGTCATACAACACATCACAAGCAACATAGACAATACATGGAAGAGTTGGTGTACATTGGAGAGGATTACAAGTTACATGACAATACATGGATAAGTGATTATACATTGGAGTTGAATACAAGTTATGTAGAGTGTACAAGTTACATTCAATGTAGAAGTCATGCTTGATGTTACAATTCAATGTGAGAGTCATGCTTGACAATGTGATCATTCATAAGCTTGGTTAAAGGGTCATCCAATTTACAACACTCCCCTTGGATGACACTTCTTTGAGAGAATATGCCTCGTTAAAACCTCGTACTAGAAAAACCCTGTGGGAAAAAATCTAGTATAGGAAAAAGAGTACAATATTCTCGTCAATCTTGATTTTTAGTATAATATTATTGATTGTCTCATTAAAAACCTTGCTCGGAAAACCCAATGGGACAAAACCAAAGCTAAGGAAAATAGTGCAACACATTGATACACTTTGAGAGAATATATATGCCTCATTAAAACCTTTACTAGAAAAACCATGTAGGAAAAAATCTAGTATAAGAAAAAGAGTACATTGCTCTCATAATTTTTATTTTTTTTATACGGAGCATAATAATGATACACATTGCTCTCATATTAATCAACTTTGATAAAGAGTTTTAATATTATTAGAATTGCCTCATTAAAAACCTTGCAAGGAAAACCCACTAACCCAGTGGGATAAAACCTTAGCAAAGGGAAAAAGAGTGCAATACACTAACCAACCTTGATAAAGAGTTTTAATATTGTTAGAATTGCCTCATTAAAAATCTTGCAAGGAAAACCCAGTGGGATAAAACCTTAGCAAAGGGAAAAAGAGTGCAATACACTAACCAACCTTGATAAAGAGTTTTAATATTGTTAGAATTGCCTCATTAAAAATCTTGCAAGGAAAACCCAGTGGGATAAAACCTTAGCAAAAGGAAAAAGAGTGCAATACACTAACCAATAACTCATTTTGATTCTCCCCCTCATGTTCACATGGGTGAGACATCTTGTGCATTTTGTTGCACATGGACATCGTTTCTATATGAACCATTTAATGTCTTTGAAGCATATAATTGTCACTCTTTTGTATATAATATTTGCATCAAGTAATTGATTCATAATTTGTTGCTACTGAATGATCATTTGAACTTCGAGTTCATATTAATTTATACATGGATCATAATACAACAAATTTAATGCAATTTGATGTGTTTCAAGCAATTTCACGCCATTCCTTTTGAATTGGCTTATATCTCCCCCTAATGGTGGGAAAATTGCTTCATCAAAGTGACAATTAGCAAAACTTGCTATAAATAAATTCTATATCGGGATTCAAGGCATCTTATAATATGATTAATGGAGAGTTAAATCAATATAAGTCTCCTATTGATTTGCCTTGAGATAATCTCCACTGATAAAAAAAACTCGGTCGATAAAAGATGTCCGTGCGAATTTATGATATTTTCGCATTATTGATGATTATGGATAATCAAATAGATCTTTCCACATTAAGAATGTCATTTGATTTATGACGACATTCGCTTTAATGTGTCTTATATATTCCAGAAGTTAAAGCCGGGAATATTATACTCAGATTAAATCATATAGATAAATTTTATATTATTCTGAGTAGACTTCTTCTGAATAAGACATTAACAATAAAATTGTTGTACCCGATATTGCCTGAACATTAGCCTCCGCTAAGTTCGAATTCGAGAAATATTCGCTTTTATATTATAATGTACATGCATGTAGCACGATACACAAGACATAAACTCATCGCCTATATTTAGGTCACGATTTAAACACATCTTGACGTGCTTGTTTTATCGAGCCATTTTTAATGATAAAATTCATAATATTTTGCCTTTGATTTTGAAGGCATGGTAAAGGTCACAAAAATATTCGGGTATATATATGACAATATTTAGGCAAAATAGCCTTTCATATATGACCAAAAAATGTCACGATTATGAGCGCTCATTGTCAATAATTATTTGCCCTTTGTAGTAGTGCACCACTTTTATTCCAATTTTTTTTTGTGGAATTGTCAATACGACCTTTACCTGATATTTTCACCTTTTCCACGTCCATAAATTTATTATTGCGATCATGATCATTATATGCAACATATGCTTCTTAATTTGAAGTGAACTAATTGACGGGAGCGATATTATATTTATAATATCTCATTATTTTACTCAAACTACCATGAGACAAGAAATCAATCCTTAATATTTATTGGATTGACGTGCGCACTCGATATTTGTTGCGACAATTAATCGAGGCGGGCCACGTGACCTCTTTATTGTCTCATCATCATATTTCCACATAGCCTCAACATAGAGGTAATTAAAATTGTGGAATTATAATTAATATTTGATGATTAAATTTTGTAGCATGAGACTCAAATTTCATTTTGAGCTTTTGGAGCATTACCTTTGTGGTATGTATATATATAACTCTATAAGGTGAAAATATATATAAAGTGAAATATTCACTTTTCAAATCTCTAAAGAGAAATTGGCGAATGATTGTGGATATCACACAGTTTTGCATATATGCTTTAATCACAAATTGTAGTATCTAATTGCCATGACAAGTAATTCTTGTCGGTAATATAATAAGGCAACAAATTCAACTATGGTTGAATAATATTTTGAAAATAAATTTAATATAAAATAGTTTTCTCCTTTTTATGTAAAAACATAACATATGATTAAATATATGTTTACAACTTGATTCATTAATAAACAAAATGTACTATTCGTATGAGTTGGTGGGACAACCTCCAGGTTAGGTGGCGAGACATAGTCTCCTTAATACCATGCCTCCTCGAACGGGATAACCCGTCTCCCTTTCAATGTTTAGCTTTACCGGGGACAAGGCTTACCCACTATCAACTCAAACTTATAGCATTATTTGTATTATAAAATCAAGAATAGAACAATAACTAATCATTTGTAGTTTTAAGAGAAAAACTATATGTCACACATTGACTTTTGATTTCTGATGTAGAAGATCGTACAAGACGCAACTACAGAGCATACTTTCGCAATCGGTGACGTTATAATGCATGGTATATGAATAAAATATGCATATAGAAGTGATGCATGTAATAAAAGGAAGCAACCATGATTATATAGAAATAAATTGAACTTATTTAAATAATAAAAGTTATATCTTCCTAGCTTTGTCTCCTTAACAAGCCTTCTTGAACTTCAAGATCTCCTTAATGCTAGAGCAAGCTCGTGCGGATAACGTGTTGTAAACTAAGTTGTAAGCCAACTAGAACTTAAGTTGGACTTGCTAGAGACTTAAGTATAGAAGACATAAACTAAGAACTACTATAACAAGTAGAGAAGAGGAGACAAAAGAGAAAAAGCTAGAGAGAAATTGAGAAATGTAACATTGGTGTGTGATTTCCATTCCAACATTGGTGAATTACAATGGGGTTGGCAACCCTTTATATAGGCCATTTGGTGATGATGATAATCGTACTTATACAATGTGTACAAGTTATACATACACCACAAGTCATACAACACATCACAAGCAACATAGACAATACATGGAAGAGTTGGTGTACATTGGAGAGGATTACAAGTTACATGACAATACATGGATAAGTGATTATACATTGGAGTTGAATACAAGTTATGTAGAGTGTACAAGTTACATTCAATGTAGAAGTCATGCTTGATGTTACAATTCAATGTGAGAGTCATGCTTGACAATGTGATCATTCATAAGCTTGGTTAAAGGGTCATCCAATTTACAACAATATTCGATTTATTAATTTTGCTGCAAGTCATTTGTAAAAAAAGAAGAAGAAGATACATATGTAACTATTAAATATTAATACAAGTCATGCATGTGTTGGTCTTCTTGTGTAAAAATAAAATACAACCCATTTATTAAATGTGTTAAACGTGTCATATACATGTCACTTGTTTATTAAATGTGTCTTGTTTATATTTGGATATTGCGACATGTTTGATAAACGTGTTAAGTTCATGTTTAGGTAATCTTATCGTGATCCGTTTATAACACGACACGTTTACGATTTACCGACATGACGAATTAAACGTGTCATATGTAGCTTTAGAGCATTTTTTTTATTTAATACCACTTTCCTTTTTTTTTTTTTTTGTTTAAAGCGTAAAATAAAACGAAATTAAACACCAGGGCACTTACGTCAATACTTCAATGATCAGGGGCACCTGTGTAAATCCACGGAATTAGGGTTCCGCACATGCCATTTGATCTCTGTATAAATCCCAATCCACCACCTCATGTCCACCGAATGTACGTGGTAAACCTATTTTTCTCTTTTTCGTTCGTTTCAGATCAGTAATGGTTTTTGTTTTCTTGATTTCTTGATTCAACAATGTCTCTCATCCATGGCCGGTGATATGCAAAATTGTCCGTACCATCTGAGCTGCCTCGATGATGGACAATCATAGCAATTGTGATCTATGAGGCCCCGTCGAATCTTCGTTTATTTGATTTCTTTTCAGAAAACAAGAGGCAATGACGATGTTTGTTTATACCATCAAACTCCGAAAGCCTTACTAGCTAAAGCTTCTTGATGTTCAAATACTTGCTCTCCGAGCCTCGTTTTTACTTATTATTCTGTTGTTTCGAACTGTCTTTATAATTGTGAGTTTTGCTATTCTTTTTAGTTTTTAAGGCAATAAATTAGAGTCTCTGATGCGCTTTCGTCAATAGCGTTTTCAGCGCTGTACGTTGCCGACAGAAATCGGATTGAGATTCTGGCATTGACTCTGCTTTTCAAGAGTTCCATGCATTCAGACGTCCGAATATTTCAGATCTTAGTTATGGTCTCTGTTTTCTGAATGCCGATTGCGATTTCATAAACTTTGTACTTTCTCTTTAGATTTGATCAATGTTTCTTTATGTGATGTCAATAATTTTCAATAGAGTTTTTGTGTATGGATTGGTTACCAATCTTTCGAGGACAAGAAATAACCAAAGAAATTTTAAATAGTTAAGGGTTGTTGTCAAGATGACTAATTACTCAAGTTCGAATCCTGTAATCGAAATGGGCACCGAAGTAAGTGGAGAGAGAGAAAACCCAAACCCTAACTTTCTTCTTCGCTGCTCTTTCATCGATTTTCTTCGCGGTTTCTTCGCGGCTTATTCGCGGCTAGTCTAAACAGAGATCTAGTTCTTTTGTTGTTTCGTCTTAAGTTTTGTGTCTGTGTTGTCTTCATCTTCCTTTTTTTCTTCCTCCTACTCCTTTCTTCTTTCCTTCTCTGTCTTAGCTGTGACTAGAAGAGGGGTTTTAGATTGAAGAAACGAGATCTGCACGAGAAGCACTGAGAAGAGAGCTCTTGGTGATCGGATGATTTAGGGACCTCGCCTGGCCTAATCCGCTGGTGATAGGAAAAGCTCCATTGATCAGAGTCCTGATGCGGCAAGGCGAGAAAAGTGCTGCTGGAGGGGACGATCTGTGGCTCCTCACGGCGCTTCAATTCTGGCGGTATTCTCCATCTCTTGGCTCCGTTTTTACCCTCTTTTCTCTAATCTGCAAGTGTTTGAAGGGGTTCAATGCTACAGAAAAGAGTGGTGGATCCAAATCTTGAAGAATTTTGTTGGTCCCTTTTAAGTGTAATTATCTCTGTAAGCATTTTAGTCAGGGTTACTGTATGTAAGTATTATATGTGTCTTGTTCTAGTTGTTAGGATTGTTGTCCCTTGTTGTGTAGGTCTCAGTGCTTCTCGTGCATTGATCCTCTTCGACTGTGCCATATTGCCTTTTGATGGTGGATTGTTGCTCTGATACCAATTGCTCTATTTTTGTTGTAAGGGATCTCCCACAAATTCATTAATGGAACTCATTGAGCTTTAACCAAAAAAAAAAGGGCACCTAAGTATTCTTATAGTCATAATAATTTACTAAGAAATGTCAATTTTTCTCTGATTTCTAAAATAAAACAGAAACAAGAAGAGCAAAGACACAAGATGAAAGGGAAATGCATGATAGCTTTGGAGTTTTCAGTTCAAGAATTGGGCAAAATTCTGCCATTGTACATCTTGTCAAGTAGTTTCCGAGCATCTGGTCGACGAAGAAGACCCTTGTTGTTGGGAAGACCAGTTCCTAGACAAACTGGACAGACTAGCTTCCCTCTACCTGAATCAGAAAACAAATATAGATGTTAACTCATGTTCTTGACACTGGAATCCTCAACAGTCTTTGAAGAGTGAAATTGGTGTTATGTAAATTGTTGTCTTGATGAGAAGAACCATGAGCACAATAATCCATCAAAGTAAACCTTTTACTTGGTAAAAGACAAAGTTTAGTGGAATGAGCAGTAAGAAGTATGGATATGTTAGGAAAATATGCAGATGTTATCTCTTGTGAAGATTAAATTTTGTAAAACTTACCATAACAATTTGGACACTCAGTGAACTCATAAACATCCTTCGCTCTTTTTCGATTGAGAGCCTTCCATTTTCCAGTGCCACCGCACATATCACCTATATCAGATGCAAATAAAATAACTACCTCTAAGGCATAAAATTTATTCTTGTTATTGTTCTTTCAGTAACACTACAATTTATTCACAGCAAACAACTACCTCTAGGCCACCGCAAGAGCGAACAAAACAATCACCACAAACAACCGTTTAGAGAATGTGATATCAAATGGCAACTTCTCATCCTTTCAAAAGATCCATTTCTCTGTGCATCGGTCAAAAGTCTAAAAAATAATCAAAAACTTCCCAAATAAAACACAAGAACGAGTAAGTGGAAATGTGAATCGAGTTAAATATGTAGGAAATTCTATTCTAAGAAGATTGGATTCGGTAGAGGGGTATATACAAACTCAGGAAGAAATCAAGAATGGTTTTTATTGTTTCTTGGGGAGTGATAACCAATCGAAAGCCTATCAATTTTTCCTTGTAGTTCCTCACTAAAAGCCTTGTTAGGTCTTGTGTTCCTATCAAAGTTTTTTACAACAACAACAATCACAAATTAGCTGGGGTCGGCTTCTTCGATCAAACTCTTCCTATTGAAAGTTCACTATGGGTTAAAAATATTGCAAGTTCATCAAATTGTGGAGCTTTTGTATTGGATGGGCCTGCAAACATGCGCGGATTCTATTCAAACTTCTTAGGTCCCTGACTGCACAAATCAAAATGCCAGAACTTCTTTCATCCTAGGATTGGACAAATCAAAATATCAACCAAGTGGTAGCTCAATGGTTTGTGGACACTTTGTAAGAGGTTGAGTTTTCGAGTCGGAGTCTCTCATGTGTAAGTTTGAGTGGTGATAAAAGTTGGTTTCTTATCTAATAAAAAAGATGATTGCGCAAATCAAACCAAGCCAGTAAGGCCAAAATAACTCTCTCTTGTAGGAAAGAGCCAGTAAGGCCAAAATAACTCTCTTGTAGGAAAGAGACGCAAGTGTACAACATTTATCTTTTCAGGTAATTGGAACAACATCGATTTCACAATTAAAAAATGTTATGATGTTAACTCTATAGTGGATCTTAGAAAAAACAAATTGGAAGATGGTAATCTAACATTCTTGGAGACATACATTTGCTACACAATGGTGTGGATTTGATTGGGATGTGTATCGCATGAATCTCAAGGGAATCTACACCATTGTGTGTTTAATGTATGTATCAAAAGGATGTCAAAAAATCATTTTCCAAAACAAAACTATGGAAAGAAAGTTGAAGACCGTAACCGAAAATGTAAAACTCTTACTCACAAATTATGGCACCACTACCCCCACAATTTCGACAAACAGGTTTGTCTAGTCCTTCAAAAGCATTTGCCTCGGGTATGGAAAGTGACATTCCAGAGGTATTTATCAAAGTAAAAGCTGAGCAAATGCATGTTAGATGTCGTCGCGAGATCAATCCTTTAACTCCCTATAGTAAAACAAACACAATTTAGATTGGCTAATAACAATAGAATTGATATTTATTTGGTATCAAGTTCATTACAAAACAAAAACAATGCCCCAAGATGTGGTCAATTTACATGTATCAAACTCTTTCATTTCATTTGATTTAGAGTAGTTGATGACATGCTCTCTGAATTCCCCAATGTTTATATTTATATGACCCATTTCATAGAGATTGATTAATGTTTTGAGGATGGTCAATTTAAAACAACCGCAACCCTTCTACTCCTTTATCCGAATCTGAACCGGCTATGTAGAGAATATGAAACAAATGTTTTATGCTGGTATCATGTGAATTTGGAGGAAGAAAAAGATATGAAGCTAACTTTCTATGTGAGAAAGGTCGAAACACTTGAGAGACGGTCTGACATTAGACCCTTTCAAATAGTGGATCTCCCAAAGCATGTAAGGTAGGAAAAGGAAGGCTGCCACTGAATTGTTCCCAAAATCATTTAAGGACAACAATACTTCATGATAATGTAAAACAGTAGATACCATCGCACCTTTGTGTCCAATGACTCTAATGAATGTCCTCCATTATCTTCTCTAGAGCTCTCCTCTTCCAAGCTGGAACGAACATGAAACCGAAGTGCTCTTAAATTTTCTGTTTGGAAAATGGAAAATTAGCAGGCATAAGAGTAACAGCAATTAGGCATGCTATTGAGGAGTGCCAAAGCAAGGTGATAGAAAAAAACAAGTACAATATGAATGCAACACTTCACTCAGGCAAAAACCCAAACTGCTTTTTCTATATATAGTTTCATGAAACCTTACATTGTCACCATATTAAAGTTGCTTATAACATAATAATACAAGTTGTAGGTCATTACCCAAAAATAGGGTTGAGAGTTGAAATAAAATTAAAGCTTGTTACTCAAAAATCAACACATTTTGAAAAAAGTTCCAATATAAGGAGATGCATAAGCATGAAGAGGGCAACCCCAATCTTCACAAAACCCTTCAAATGGAAGAGGCTTTTGAACCATCATTCCCAAACTCTCTCAATATCTTCACGTAATTGTTCAAGACCAACTTCAACTAATTTCCCTATCTTCTGAAATTCTCCTTAAAGTTTTACAGTAAGTTTGACAGTTGATAAACCCACCCCACAATAACGAAATTGAAGCCGAAAAATAAATCTATACAAACACTAAAATGGGTACGAAGAAGGAAAGAAAGTAAGAACTCACTGTTGGAAGAAGAAGCGATGCTAGCAGACGATAAGGCTGAAGGCGTCAGAGAAGAGAGAAGGGAAGCCATCGCCCTCTCTCTCTCTCTCTCTATCTCCGGCTCACTCTGCTTCTTTAATGATGAAGAAAATGTTACGCAATTGAGACCGTAAACAATCTTCTAAACACGTGGCGAGTGGAATCACAATTCCACCAAGCACATACTCCCACGTCATTGACGACCTGGCATAATGCCACGTCAAGAATCTCAAGCCTTGAAATACACATTGTCGCAATCTGATTTTTTTTTTTTATAATTGATCACAAATAACTTTCATTGAAGTAATGGCCCCATTACCACAACAATAACAATGATCTGATAAAAACTGGTATAGTATTCCAAATAGCAATTCCTTCATGACCTCGCGACGACTTTGCTAAATGATGAACAACTTCATTCCCTTGTCTCTGAACATGACGAATTCTCCATTGAGGATGACGTTGTAACACATCGTTTGCCTCCTACAAAACACACCCCAATTCGAGGAGATGTCACAATCTTATATTATTTGCCTTTATTATATAACAAATAATCCAACTTGTCAAAGCATTTTGGTAAGATGGACGACAAAAGACAAGATCTAGGGAGATCCTCAGTTCAACTCCTGCCGAAGTAAAAATGAAAAAAAAAAAGTAAAAAAAAAAACTAACTCTCTTCTGCCTAATCCCTCACCTATTACATAAATGACATCATAAAAAACCTGAGCTATTTTTATAAAGTTTTTAAAGTTAATTAATAAATATGAATAAAATATTTATCGATCTAAGAGAAACAATAATAAAATATATAAAAGTTAAGTACTTTTTTTTTTGTGGCACATCCCGCTCCGTGAGTAAGGTTGCAAGTGGGTAGATAATCATCATTCCCACCCTGATGGAATGAGGATGTCTCAAAGTTTACTCTTCATGGGACTGAGAATGGGGACAATTCCTATTTTTTGCAGGAAATGGGCATGGATGGGGTCACTTTCTCTTCTTAGGGGTTTCTCGCTTCATCCCCATGGAGATCCCCATAGAAATTCCCCATAGAGATCCCTTGCCATAAAAAGTTTAAAAAAAAAACCTAGTTTAATATACTAAGTTTTATTATAATATACGATACAACGACAACATGATATATAATATATGATATATGATAATTAACAAAAAAAACTTATTTATCATCAAATAAGCATAGTACACTTACTTTTTTTTTACTTATGTAACAACCCACTTTAATTAATTTTAATTAATTTATTAATTACATATTAGGATCCTAAGCTCGAACTCACGTGGTCATCTTGGACAAGTCTATGACACACCAACCAAAGTATAAATATTTATTTTTGTCTAATGCGTGTTAATTTATTGCATTATTTTTTAATATTTGCGTCACATTAGTGTTAGGATTTTCATTGATCACATTATGCATGTGTAGTGAAGAGAATGTAGGACGTCGCGAGTGAAGGTCACCCAAGAGGGGCGAGTGAATTGGGCATGATGGCTAAATTGTACTTTTAATCTTTCTTCACTAATCTCCTAAGTTCACTTCAAAAGTCAACTTAAATAAGTGTGTGTAGTAGTGAGAACGATAGCAATGTGCTGGAATGACTCAAGTGAACAGAAAACTTCATTAAGCAAAGAAGGTAGAAGAGATGAAAGTATACAATCGGTTTATAATGGTTCGATCCCTTGGATCTACATCCACTACCTAACCTCCCCGATTAGGATTTTAAACCACCACTTATATTCTAATAACTGAACAAACCTAAGCCCGCAAGCTTAGTGTGCCTAGCCTTAACTAGGTCTTTTAAAATTGCCTTATCATAATAAGGACTTCTACGACCACCTAGCCTTAACTAGGAATTTAACCTGCTTAGATGCTTAAATGCAACTAGGACTTTAACTTGTCTATTCCTCGATAGGCTTTACAACCTTACAACCTTTATAATTGACCAATATACCTTACAACCTTTATAATTGAGAGTATTTTGCCACTTCCAACAAGTGAAACTGTATAAGTTGTTTTGCTCTCACATGCCAAATGTAATCCTAAGATGAATCAATTCAAACGAGACTTTGCCAATTGAGATGTCTTGTAAAATCAATTTTTATAAGTTAAATCTCAATATTGAAACCAACAAAAAGAGTACGGATTAAGCTCAACTTGATTCCAATTAATGGCCAATTAATGCACTAATGAAAAATACAAGCTTAAGCTCAAGTTGTGCAATCGAAACTTCAGGTTACAAGTGAATTAAGATTAAGAACAAAAAACCTTGTGAATATGTTGTCAAGACAACATAAGCATGAAACCACAAAATCAAATATAAATTAAGTACAAGCCAGTTTCAAGTCAATGCAATGCACTATGAAAAATAACTATTAAGCTCAAGAAAGTGCACTCTATACTTTGAATTTGTACAAAATCAAGTTTAAGTTCAAAAATAATTTTTAGTGGTTTTTCACACACATTTCATTGAAACCAACAATAATGATTCAAGTTTTGGCTTAATAAGTGCAAATCCATTCTAGGTCTTTATATAGACTTGATATTAAGTGCAACACTCTATATGAGTATATTCAAATCAGCCAACTTGATTCCCACACAAATATTTAAAAACAAGACATAGATTAAGTACAATAATATAAGTAAAGATGAAATATTAAAACTGACAAATTAATAATTAGACATGTTTTATAGTATAATTTATGTTGATTTTAAATATAAATGATGATATTACACTAGGTATTCTCTTGTTTTTGTGATTTAAGGATTTAAATAGGAAAATGAAGAAATGAAAGAAAACGAGGAAGAAAAACAAAAAAGTCAATAAGAAAAGAAGTCCAATGATTTATACTTACACTAGGAATCGCCACCTATATCGGTAGCAGAGAAGTGCCAGAAAATCCTTATCGAATTGGGAAATATATTAGAAATCACTAGCTTAATCGATGGAGCATTAGAGAGCCAAATTTAGTGATTGACTCAACAATTTGTGTGCAACTTAGGAATCGCTGAGGTCGGTTGTGAGTTTTTTAGATTAATCTAAAAAATTTGAGTTTTTCAAGTTTTTCAGATTAATCTAAAAAACTCACAACCGACCTCAGCGATTTGTCAGCGATTCCTAAGCTGTATTAGTTTTAGTTTATGTTTGAAACTACATTGGAGCTTTGATTTATTTAAGAGGTATTTATTTATTTATTCATTATCTCCTTTAATTATATTATTATGTTATTTATTTCCAACATGAGTGAGTAGTTTATCAATCTAAACAAACTCTAGACATGTATATACTTTGGATTGCTAGATAGTTATAACTAAAAATCACGAACTTGATGTTTTAAATCTATTCATACACGCCAATCGCGGATTTAATAAGTTGTTTTTGCATATTACAACTAATGAAGATTAATATTGCATACATAGTTGCAAATGTGCATTGTGGTATTTTGATTTTGAATCTATGTCTATGATTATTGACAATAATTATAGAAAAATTGACTAGGATTAATCGATAGGGCTTTTTCCAGGGGGATGTTCTAGGTGATTGTGTTCTAAGTTGTTTATTAATTAGCATATTCTAATTTTTATTGGCTTAGATTAGACGTGATTCTCATTGAGTGTTAATGCTATCTTATTTCTATGATGTTGCATTTTATCCAATGGATAGATTTATAATGATAAGAATATGACTTTTCTATTGAATTTAAGAAAATCGATGGTTGGCTAAAGGCTATCAACCTATTATGAAATAAAATTTAATGATTTCAAAATTTCATGTGATATAATTATAACTATATTATGAAGTAATGTTATGTTCTAGTGTTTGAAAGCAATCCAAGTATATTACATTGTTTAATGGGGGTTTGTTTAGATGGTTGTTAAGACATTTATATTATATTGAGTTTGAATATTGTTTAACTTAGTATTAAATTATTTGAATTAGTTTAGTTGATTAATTAAGTTACAAAATTATAGATTTTAGTTATTCGGTATTTTAATTCCCGTTTAATTAGATTAACTAAATTAAAAAATATAAGAGAAAAATACTTTCATTTGAAGTTTGCAAAACACATGTGAGACGATATCCCATTTACTACTAATATAAATAATAAGAAAATACGGGAAACTATTGTGCACGCTCGACAATTGTCAATTTTTGGCGCTATTGCCAAAATTTTTAAATAATTTCTAAGGATTTTATTTGTTGTGTGGTCTACACACTTCGTCGTGTTAATTCTACAAGACTTTTCACATCCGTTTGATCTTGAAATAGATAGAACTTTTAATCGGAGTTTAAGAAAATAACAACTTGGGGAAAACTTGGCTAATAGGATGAAGGATAACAATAATGATATTAAAGACAATGTCAATAATAATAATGATAATGATAATAAAGTTATCAATAATCATAACAATAATAGAGAACTAACTTTTAGACAAAAAAAATAAAATGTTACAGCGTATGAGCCTATGTGAATTGCATACCCTGATGGATTCCCTGAATTTGAACTTAGATCTAGATTTATTAGTGCCTTACCTAACTTCTATGGTAAAGACAATGAAGTCCCACAGAAATTTATAAAGGAGTACCAACATAAAATTAATGGGATGAAACCAAAAGAAGGTAATTTAGAACAAGTCAAACTTAAGACTTTCCCTTTTGTATTGAAAGATCGATCATAAGATTAGTTGTTCTATCTCCCACAAGATTCAAAATTGCATGGACTCAAATGTTAGAAATTTTCTAGATGAATATATGTCTACTAGAAAAATTACTTCCTATAAAAAGCAAATCACAGTTCAAAGATAAAAGATGATGAAAACTTTAATGAATTTTGGAATAGATTTTAAAGATTAATTTCTTCTTGTACATAACATGGATATATTCAAAGAGCTTTATTAAAATATTTTATGAAGGGCTTAATCACTTTGAACAAAGATTATTAGACACAGTATGTGGTGGATATTTATTTGAAACAACACATATTTTAGCAAAAGAAGCAATTAATTAAATGGAAAAACAATCTAAGCAATATGGTGAAAAAGTCGAATCCTCAAGAAAGAAACTCTATGAAGTTGATAATTGAAGAAATAATGCGTCTGATGATAAAATTGATGAACTATTTAAGATGGTTAAGATGTTAATTAATGATAGATCTAATTAAATTAAGGTTTGTGAATTCTGTAATGAGGTTACACATCTTACGGATGCATGTCCTACTCTACATGAAGAAAATACTGAAAATATTAATGCAATGATGAACCAATTTTTCAGTCCCCCAAGAAATCAATATAATAATAATAATATTTATTATCTTGGAAGACGAAATCCAAATCTTGATTATGGTCCCTAAAATCAAAATTATAATACTTATAGACCAAGAACTCAATTGCAATCTACACCTAATCAACAACATCAATAAAATACTCAACCTATGAAACCAAATTTAGAGCAAATTTTACACAATTTTATGAACCAAAGTAATTAAAACTTTACATAGATTTCTCAAAACCAGATTAAGACTGATACTACTATTAATGAACTGAGAAATCAATTAATTCAAATGAATTTACAAATAAATAGGTTAAGTACTCAACAGAGTAATCAAGTTAAAGCATCTGCTCAAGCTACTGTTGCCCCTACTAATCAAATACAAGTTAATGATTTATTCAATGATAAGAAATACACACATATAACTAGAAAGACACTTAAAGAGAATAATAAAATGAAAACACATAAACCTATTGAAGAATAAGAAGAATAAATGATGGCTAATGTCATTCTTACTTGACAATGGATGGCTGAATAATTGAAATATGCATCTTTCCAAGAAAGCTATACCTATAGTATTTAGCTAGAGTTGAAGCATATGAAAAATCTTTACAAAAATCTAAAATAATTGATAATGAAAAAAATGATAAGGTTTTTGATAATTTGATTGAAGTTATGTGTTCATATTCTACCGTTCCACAATGATTAACTAATGTTAGGGATGAAGAAAACAATGAAGACATTCTTCAAGCGTTTAGGAAGATATAAATTAATAAACCATTGATGGAATCGATTATGCAATTCTCTAATTATGATGAAGTTTTGAAAAACTCTCTAAATCAAAGAATAAGTTTTTAGAAGAATCTAAAGAAAAATTAGGACAAAAAGCGTCCGCTTTAATTAAAAAGAAAATACCTGAAAAATATTTCGATCCAAGAATGTTTGAAATTCCTATTACAATATGGACTTCTTTATTAGATTTGATATATGTGATCTTAGAGCATCAATAAATGTTATGACACTTAAACTATGAGTCATTGAAAATAGATTCATTGATTAATATACCTATACCTATTAATCTTACGTTAACTGATAACAATTATTGTTTACTAGAAGATTTCTTAGTAAAAGTAAATGGCTTAATATTTCTTGCTGACTTTTATATCATGAAAATGAGAGATGCAATATCATCTATATCGAAGAAAATTCGGATGAATTTAATAATGAACAAATTAATGATAATAAATCTTCTGAATTAAATCATCATAAAACTGAAGTATATGCTATTAATGTAGTAATAATGGAAGACGAAAATGTTATGACCAAGAATAAGCAAGTTGAAGACACTTTAAATCAAAAGACAATAACCCAAGAATATAGGGTTAAGCAACCGAATAATGTTAAAAATGATCTTAAAATGGAAGAATTTAAAGCTATGAAGAATGAGAAGAAGAAAAGGAAGAATTTAACAATTGTTAAGCTCGATGATCAAGAAATATGTACATAAACATAAAAGTCAAATGGGTCTAATATTTTAAAGCTATTTTTATATAGGTTCTATAGCAAACTACAGGCCAATTCACTTCTTTCTTCATACTCAATTGGAGTTAGATGTACTTGCTCTGAAAATGTTACTTTACTAAACGGTTATTCAATAAAATAGTATGAATGATTACTAATATACCAGTTCAAATTGACAAGTATATTATTCCTACAGGCTTTTAGTTATGCCACACTTTATCAATAAATATCCTTAATTAATGTTAGGACGATCTTTCTTAGCCACTTTGCAAGTTGTCATGGATACTCTAAACAAGACAATCACTATTAAGGTGCCGAGCCATCGCTTTCTAGAATGACACTATAATGGATAATCCTATACTTAAGTTTGTAGAACTAGTTTAGAACTACATGGTTCAGTCGAGCCAACAACATTAAACAAAAGCTCTCTATGGGTGGTTGATGCGTACACAAGTATAACAACTAGCTTATAGTAAGAGTGCAATTAACTTACGTTGATCACGAATATCATCTTCAGGGAAAGGTTTATGCGCTAGTTGTTAATTACCTATTTAACTTGAACTATTGCTAAGTAATTCACTTTTAATTGGTTTTATATTTAACTAAACTACTCTAACAAATTAATTTAAACTTTTACTTGAACTATTATATTAAGGATATCTTAGTTCATAACTTCACCTAGGTAATTTAATACTATGCTTCGTATTCATGTGCACATCTTAATGTGTTTTATGCAATGCCTGATTAGAATAGACATATTCCCTTCCAATTCACTTTAACCTACTGTCGCGATGGAGAAGATTTTAATATGCACACTAGAACTCCACTTATCGGTGTGAATAACGTAAGTTCTACATTGCTTTAAGTCTCAAATCATTGGATTCATAACCAAGTTTACTATCTGTGCCTCCCTAATCAACAACTATCTCTCGATGTTGTGTATTTTACGGTTGTACCATTCATCTCCGAATTAGAAGCTTTAATGCCATGACAACTCCTAAAGCCTAAGTTTATTAAACACGTGATCAAGATATTTAAAGCATTATGCTTAGAATCAATATAAATTCTAACCATTGCACTTTTTATTATAATTTTTTATTCTTATTTAAAAGCATAACATTCATACTATAGGATCAATCTAAGATAAATAACTACTCGTACATTACTGAAACACACGCATCACAATTTAATATCGAATCCATTGCAAAAAAAGATGAATATAAATATTACATTAAATTAATCAATGAAACCAAATATTGATTGCAAATGTGGAGTCTTCAACGTTTCTCCAATAAAAACTCTTTAATACTCAATACTAAATTACTTTAATGGAGGCTAATCTCCTTTCATGTAGCTGCCTTTCTCATGTTTACCATATCCTAATTCCTATTTATAACCATAACAATTAGAAACCCTAAATTATAATTTAAATCGAATTAAAGCTTCACTTTCTAATTTCTACGAAGTTGGCGTCGTCACTAATGCTCCGGCGCCATGTATGTTAAGTCACGGCGTTGCCACCGCACCACATCTTCATTGTGTGATTTCGAGCTTCTGAAGCCTCGACGTCATCCCCTTTATGTCCCAGCGCTGTCCCTTGTTAGCTATGGTGCCGCCACTGCGCTGGTCCTCCAAAGTTAGTTTTCTTCATTTCTTATTCTCTCCAACACTGTGCCTTTCATCCCCACATCATGCCTTGTCTTCCCGCAATGTCAATACATGCTCATACTATGCGAACTACGATTTTGTAGGTTTTTGTTTTGTTTCTTTTCCTTTTTTCCTTGATTTCTTTTAATACACCTTAATTCCCTAAAAATGCAATAATACCATGAATTAGCACTCATTTAAGGATATTTATACTAACTATACTACTAAATTAATTCTACATCTGTATAAATAATCACTTATCAAATACCCAGACTTAAGATTTTGCGTGTCCCGAGCAAATGTGTATTCTACCAAGTCTCCTAATAACTACTCCTCATTCAATTCACATTGTTCATGGAGTATCTTTTAATTTACTAAGTCTCAAGTTAACAATCCACTCAAGAGTTTTTCTTTGCAAAAAATTATATTTATAAGGCATGTAGCTTTAACAACAAATATAACTTTAAAAACACTAAAGTAGATATCAACCAAAAACCATCACTACTAACAAGTTTGTTTAGTTTCAACCCTGAAGTAGCAAGTATACAATCTCGTGATTTCTCATTAAGCTCAAGAATTTATAAATAAGCATAGATTAAACTCATCTTTTGTAGACTTTAGCACTTCAAGAGTCTATAAGACTTTTACATAGTTGGAATGAAAACTTAACTTAACTTGCTACTCGCACTCGAGCCAAATTTTTATTTGAAGAGTTTTAGTTGAATTCCGCTTTCTTTTCTCTATATTATTTTATTTTTTCTCATTTCTTTTCATTTTTAGATAAAAATACCTATTTTTTTTCCTACGGACTTTATTCTTCCTCACTTTTTCCAACTATCAAGTTCTCTACTTCATTTCCTAAAGGAATTGCAGGATTCTCTTATTTTTTCTTTTTTTTTTTTAAAAAAACTCTTTTTAGCACTTCACTTTTACTAAATCAAGTAAGTTATCTCCAACTTTTACTATACAATGTCCATTTCTTCCCTCTTATACTAAGTCTTTATTTGCAAGTAAGATTCACACTTATTATAGAATACTTAGAGATCTAACTTTTTCCACAAGAAGAGTTCTAATTTCTTTTTTTTTTTTGTTTCAAGTTCAAGGTCTTCCCTAAATCTAAGTTTCTAATCATGAAATCACACTGTTGTTTGCTACATTTCATTGTTTCTTTTCTTCCAAAAAACTAAAATATTTTCTTGAGTTTCATATCAACGAGATACTTATGATCTATTCATCCACAATTAAAGGTATGAACATGCAAATGAATTACTTATTCATTACATATTACTTTATATAACCTAATCTATACTACTTAAACATTCATAAAATAAGTAAAACGAAAAATGTATACACTACCATACTTTCCTCCTTAACTGCTTCAAATTAAAAATTTAAAATGATTATAGCAATATTTATCCTTATTTTTCAGCCTATCTTACTACTTCCCATAATGTGGTGTAACGTCAATGCCCTTAAACTTAAAACCAAACTTTGTCCTCAAATTTTAAAAATAAGCCTAAAAAATGAAGACACTAAAGCACACAAATGTGTTGGACTAAGTGGTTAGTCATTCACATTCCTACCGAGATTTTGATGGAAACAAACAAAGTGAAAATGTACTAATCAAGTATTTCAGTTTGTGTTAAAGGATGCAATACAACACATCAGGAATATGGAGACAAACAAACAAGGTGAAAATGTATTCAAGAAATATGAAGAAATTGTCTAATAAATGATGCAATACAAGACTTCAAGAGCATTCAAGAAATACAAGTTCAAGACTCGGCACAAATGAAGAAATGAAGAAGAAAAGTTCAAACCGCAATTTGTAAAACCAATGTAAGGTATACAAATTCTTTCACACAAGCCAAATGCATTAGTTCATGCATACATCAAGTTTTCAAATCATTTCTCAAAGTCTTAAGTTGATTTCAAAATTTAAAAGTGGATTTTAAACACCTAAATAGGTAAATGAAGTTAAACAATGTGAAATCATGTGTGAATGGTCATTTACATATTAGAAGATCATTATAAATGTTTTTGAAAAAGAAAAACTTGTTTTTGAAATGTAAAACTGAAAAGTTGCGGAAAAGCCCCTAATAAGTTGTGAAACTTTGAATTTCCGTTTTCGGGGTTTGTAAAACTATCCCACCACCCAAGTAAGCTTAATGAATCATATTAAACATGAATAACATGTTATATAAGGGTTGGTTAGGTCCCGGACAAGTTTAAGGGTTGCTAACACAAAGGAACAAATTACATATTCTGAAGTTCCTGAAGTTAGCGCGCTAATATCTTGTCGTTAGCGCTAAGAGAAGTGTTAGCGCGCTAACCCAAAGTATTAGCGCGCTAATTGCACTCTGCCCGCATTTTTGACTTTTGGAAATCAAGCTTTGAATTTGAATTTTTGATTTCCTGGATTCCTAGAACGGTCATAAACGGCTATATTGGAATTCCTACCACTATAAAACCACCTCAAACTTGGTTTTAAACAAGAAGAACAAACACACTCAAAATCAATAGATCTACAAGGTAGAAATCATATTTTTGTGAAGAAATAAGGGAGATCTCAGTGGCTGTTCTTTAGCTCACATATCCAGCACATTTGAGGCTTTCAAAAGGAGTTCAATAATCACTCCAGAGCTGATCTATTCTGTCATTCTTCTGGTTGTAAGAAATTTCTAGATCTACAAATCTTACTTGTGCTTAATCTATATATTTTGAGTAGTTGATTTGAAAATCATTTTGGTATGTGTGTTTGAACATATTCTCTCGAGTTTTTGTACTTAAAATTTATACTCTCAAACTCGAGATTGATTAGAACAAAAGTGTTGCACCTAAACTTGATTCTTGTCAAACTTTTGTTCTTAGCCTTGAAATCGGTTTTCATACAAATGTATTAAGTTTTTGAGACGATTTCAAATTTGGAATTTGTAACAACATCTTCTCTCGAGTTTTTGCACTTAAATTTATCTTATCAAACTCGAGATTGATTTGAACAAAAGTATTGCACTTAAACTTGATTCTTGCTAAACTTTTGTTCTTATACTCGAAATCGGTTTCACACATATATATTAAGTTTTTGAAACGATTTCAGATTTGGAATTTGCATCAACATCAGTAACATATTTTGCATATTCCATTTATACTCACACTTGCATGCATAAGAGTTAGGCTCTAGGTGGCTTGCTTGTGTTTGAATTTGATACCACTTTTGTTGTAAAGTGTATCTTTGTATTTCCAGCAGAATTGTTGTAATTGAATGATTGTAAGACTTAGTGGGATCTAAGTCGAAAGGGAAAATCCTAGTTGTGGCTAGGTGAGAAAAATCCTAGTGGAGTCTAGGTGGGAAAAATCCTAGTTGCGGCTAGGTGGGAAAAATCCTAGTTGCGGCTAGGTGGGAAAAATCCTAGTGGAGTCTAGGTGGGAAAAATCCTAGTTGCGGCTAGGTGGGAAAAATCCTAGTTGAGGCTAGGTGGGGAAAATCCTAGTTGCGGCTAGGTGGGAAAAATCCTAGTTGCGGCTAGGTGGAAAAAATCCTAGTTGAGGCTAGGTGGGGAAAATCCTAGTTGCGGCTAGGTGGGAAAAATCCTAGTTGAGGCTAGGTGGGGAAAATCCTAGTTGCGGCTAGGTGGGGAAAATCCTAGTTGCGGCTAGGTGGGAAAATCCTAGGTGATGCTTAGGTTGTAACACTTATTGGTAATATAAGTGGGTTGAAATCCTAACTGAGGAGGTTAGGTAGTGGATGTAGATCGTTGGATCGAACCACTATAAATCTTGTGTCACTTTATATTTCCAGCATTTCTTTTACTTGCATAGCTTATATATATATCATAGTTGTAAATTGCGCACAAAGTTTTTAAAAGGGCAAAAACTACTCGGTAACCCAATTCACCCCCCCTCTTGGGTGACCTTCAAAATGTATGTAATAACACAAGTTATAATAAGCTAATATAAACATTAAAATTAAAATAACTAAATAGCTTACAAAATATCCCAAATGTGAAAATGTGTGAATGGTATCAAAGGCACTCTCAACTCCCCAGGTCTAAAGGGATCCTCCTAGTTGTGCTTAATTTAAAGTCATTAGCCTAACGCCTTTTTAGCTCTTTTAGTCCGAGTCTAAATCGAGAAGCACTAGCTGCAAATTGGAGATTATGATATCATTCTTGTTCGGATGTACTTCTTTAGCATCGATAAATACAACCTTCTCAGCTTCATTGCTCTCATCCATACTCATAGTGATCTTCCTTTCTCTCACGTCCAAACTTGCTTTACCGTGTTCAAGAATGGCTGCCAAAGTATCATAGATACATCATCATCCATGTTGTGGTTTACGACCTTGAAATCCATGATGAATGTGAATCTTCCTCCTTTCACATGCACATTCAAAATCACTCCTATAGTAGGCATGAAATTGTTGTCTACTAATTGAAAATTCGTGGTATCCGGATAATTGATCTTCAACTTGACTTAAATCATGTCCATCAATGGCATGACATTGACCGAGGCTCTCGTATCACATAGGACATTTCAGAACTGGTGCCTGTCAATGTTTATCGATATGCTTATCTTTCCTGGATCTCTCCTTTTGATCGATTGAAGTCTCAGGATGAACTTGAGTTTTGGTTCCAATTTCTTTGGAACCAACTTGATGTCATTGCCTTATGGGGTCTTCTTTATGAAGTCGTTCATTTTTTTCTTAGCATTCCATTGTTATTTTCCCTTCTTTTTCTTTAAGGGATTGGTTTTTTGCTTCTTGAACCCATCAAGCTCGTCTTGCCTTACTTTCATTCTGTGCTCATGTATCTTTTCATGCTTGTACATTGCTTGGTTTTATCTTGGCTCCTTTGTTGCCGTAGTGCTCATTATGTGAATCGCATTCACGTTCTCCTTGGGATTGGTGATGGTGTTGCTAGGAAACTATCTTTTTTCCTTAAGTTCAAGGCTATTGCAAGTTGACAAATTTGCTTCTCTAAGTTCTTGGTGGATTATGATTGCTCAATATCCATCTTTTTCATGGCTTATACTTTTCCTTCCAACTCTTTCTCGTGCTTTTATGACGCTCCCTATCTCTCATTTTCATGGCTTGCAAATGCTTCTCAATTGACTTCAAAGAAGTCTTCTATTCACTCTACCCCAACTTCTTTTGTTGGACTTGTTATTTGAAGCCTTGAGGTAACTTCAGTGCATTATCAGGACTTCCATAAGGAAAGTATGAGTTGTTGTTATATCATTGATAAAATCGTTTAAGAGCCACTCCCCTCAGCCTAAAGTTGTTCCCGTAGCCTTGGTTGTTCATGAAGTTGATGCTTTCATGTTCCATTCCTTGCTGTGTTTCCATTTGGCTAACCACCATGCCTTAGTAATTCATGGGTTGTTGTGCTACTTGTGGACTTTGGTGTCCCAATTGAAGTCTTGCCATATGACTGCTTAGATTTGATAGATGTTTCATAATTTTTGCTTGTAAGTCAATCTCGTAGACACCCGCTAATATTTTAATTGTGGAACGATTATCGGTGGTAGAATTTTGAGAAGATCAAGGAAATCCAATGCTCCATCCTCATACTTGGTAAGTTAAGAGCCACCTGATGCAGCATCTACTAGCGTTCTTGTGTTGTGTTCATCCCATAGTAGAAAATCTGAGTTGTACCCATTTCACGCATTCGTGTCCCATACATCTCCTCATGATCTCTTTAAATTCTTCTCAAGTCTCGCCAAAATATTCGATATCTTCTTCCTTGAAAGGATTAATATCAATTTTCCTTTCATTGACCATTACTGGAGGAAAGAACTTGTCTAGGAATCTTTCGTTAATTTATTCCCATGAAGTCATACTCCCTGTATTTAGCCCTTGGAATTAGGATTTGGCTTTTCCACCCAGTGAGAATGGGAAAAGTCACATCCTGATCACCTCTTTCATAACTTCGGCGATGTGCACGTGTCGCACTTCTCTAAGAAGTTCTCAACATGTGCAACTAGATCTTCGTTGGATAACCATTAAACATATTATTTTGTACCATATTGGTCAGAGACAGTCGTAGGTTGAACTCAGTGGTGTTAGTTGAAAGCCTCATCACTTTGTTCTATGTCTCATGAACTTCTGGCTGAATTAGTCACGAAGGCATCTTTGTCCTCGCACTCTCTCTTACACTATTAGATCACTTGCGGGTTGGTTATTCCCATGTCCCTATTGTGGGTTTCTAGCTTACTCCTCAGCCATCTTGACTTCTTTCTTTTTCTTTCCTTTGGTTGTTCTCTCAATCTTCAGATCATAAGGCACTAGGTCATTCTATCCCTTGTTACGCATGCGCTAAGTATCCCTGAAAAGAAAACACAAAGGATCAAGTGTAGAAAGTCAAACTGAAAATTAACCTATATTTTTTATTTTTTTATGAACTAAAAATTAAAGTACTAAAAATAAAACTTATATTCAAACTAACTAAGTAGATCTAATGGCTACTATCCCGGGCAACAGTGACAAAAACTTGATGCATGCCGAAAGTATAATGGCTAGCTTGTAGTAACAGGGCAAGCAACTTACGTTGATCACGAATATCTTCCTCAGGAAAATGTTTTTGCACTAGTTGTTAATTACCTATTTAACTTGAACTATTGCTAAGGGATTCACTTTTAATTGGTTTTATGTCTAACTAAACTACTCTAACAAATCAATTTAAACTTTACTTGAACTATTATATTAAGGATATCTTAGTTCACAACTTCACCTAAGTAATTTAATATTATACTTTGTATTCACGTCTACATCTCAATATGTTTTGTGCAATGCCTAATTAGAAAAGACATTTTCCTTCCAATCTACTTCAACCCACTATCGTGACGAAAAAAATTCTAATGTGCAAACTAGAACTCCACCTATCGGTGTGAATAATGTAAGTTCCATATTGCTTTAAGTCTTAAATCATTGGATTTATAACCAACTAAGTTTATTATCCGTGCCTCTCTAATCAACAACTATCTTTCGATGTTGTGTATTTTATATTTGTACCGTTTATATCCGGAATACAAGCTTCAATGGCTATGATAACTCCTAAAGTCTAAGTTCTTTAAACACATGATCAAGATGTCTAAAGCATTACGCTCAAAATCAATACAAATTCTAACCATTGCACTTTTTATTATCACTTTTTATTCCTATTTTAAAACATAACATCATACCATAGGACCTATTGATCTCTAAGATAAATAGACAACTCGCACATCTTTGAAACACACACATCACAATTCAATATAATATTTATTGTAAAACATATATGAATATAAAAACTACCTTGAATTAATCAATGAAACCAAATATTGATTGCAAACTTGAATTCTTAAATATTTATCCAATAAAAACTCCTTAATACTCAAACTCAATGCTAAATTACTTTAATAGAGGCTAATCTCCTTCAGGCGGTTAGCTCTCTCATGTTTACCACGTCTTAATACCTATTTATTCTCTTTAATAACAATTAGAAACCTTAAATTACAATTTAACCTGAATTAGAGTTTCACTTTCTAATTTCTATAAAGTTGGTGTTGTCACTGCCGCGGTGGGTGTATGTTAAGTCACGACGCTGCCATCGTGCCACAACTTCATTGTGTGATTTCGAGCACTTAGAGCCTCGGCATTGTCCCTTTTGTGTCCCGGCATTGTTCCTTGTTAGCCACGACACTGCGATTGTGCCGAACCTTTTGAGTTTGTTTTCTTCATTTTTTCTTCTTTCCCACGACGTGCCTTGTCTTCCTAGTATGTCAATACATGCTCCCACGACACCAACTATGATTTTATTTGTTTTTGCTCCATTTCTTCTCATTTTTTCCTTGATTTCTTCAATACACCTTAATTCCTTAAAAATGCAATAAAATCATGAATTAGTACTCATTTTAGGATATTTATACTAACTAGACTACTACATTAACCCTATATATGTATAAATAATCACTTATAAAAAACAACCCATACTTTATCTTTAATTTTAGTTTTAGTATTAGGCTTAGTTAGTTGCTTTTATATTCTCTCAACTTTTGACTTTTATAATGGAGATATTTTAGGAATTTAATTCTTGAATAATTTCATGTAAGGGGGTTGATCGAGCCAATTTATTTTCGTATTATATTAGTTTTATGCATTAGTTTTACGTTAATTAGTTATTTATAGTAATGAGATTATTATTCGGTACATATCATATCTAAATCTGATAATTTTAAATAATTTTGCCTTTTTATTGGATATATATGTGATAAATATATGGAAAATTAATTAAATTGAAAAAATAGTAAAAATAAGCTTACGTCTTCCTATCAATTCCAATTTGCACTGGAATTCACTGAGAAAATCGACAGCAGTGTGCAGAATTTTTAGTGAAATTTGAAGTCATTGATTTGTCACCGATTGGAACTTATAATTAGGATTCGCTGGATAAATTGTTGAACCACTGAGGCTTATTTTTAGTAATTTTATCAGCGATTTATTAATGAATCCACTTAAACCCTGATTTGCTGCGAATGAATTCGAGTCTTTCAAAATAGAATCTCCAAA
Source organism: Stephania yunnanensis (assembly GCA_039657365.1). Taxonomy (NCBI): domain Eukaryota; kingdom Viridiplantae; phylum Streptophyta; class Magnoliopsida; order Ranunculales; family Menispermaceae; genus Stephania; species Stephania yunnanensis. Next base: position 41,526,957 of record CM077586.1, on the reverse strand, counting down.
TCGCCACATTTATCAATTTTACCTCACAACCATTGCAACCTTTCAATCAAGAGACCGGTTTATTACTAGATTCAACAGTCTAAAGCTTGGTTTTAGTGTATTTAAGTGATTCCCACCTCAATCTTCACACATTCAACCTAAAACTTGGTGAGTTTTAAGAATGTAAAGTCACCTATTGCTTGAGCAAGAGGAGTTTGAGTTGGAGCTTGGAGTAGTAATTTAGAAAAGAGGTTAGAATCCAAATCTTGAAAGAACCACTTTCAAGAAGGTAATCAATAAAAACCATAACCTTTTATTGATTAATTTTTTGATTTTTCATCGATTTTGGATTTGTATTAGGTTATAAGCTAAAATTTGAAATTTCTACTCTAAAACGGTTTTGATATTGAATTTTTTCTATGACAATACTAGTATGTGAGTGGTGTGATGGTTTGTTTATTGCTATCGAATTTCTGAATTACATTTAGTATATAGTGAATGAACTGAATTTTATATGCAAGCTAATTTGTGACTAAGTTTCAAACAAATTTGGGGAGGGGGGGAGGGAGGGTTTGTGTTTGCATATCACATGATTTGAATTACATACGAACGATTATTTTTCTCAATGATGTTTTATCGATAAAACTCATATGAATTTCAAACTCCCAAATTCTAAACGACTTTTCTAATGAATTTCTCCTTTTATATAGATAAGTTGAATTTTACCGAACATTTTTTTGATAATTTGGTTTTAAATGGTTTTACAGTTTCATTCTTTTACTTGTACTTATCCAAATGTTCGGAGGTGGAAAAGGTAGAGGTTAAAGAGAGGAGAAAAAATGGGAAGTCAATAGAGAAAACAAAGACTAAATCCAAAGTTTTCCAAATCCAACCCACGTCAATCTCTTTTAATGCACCTAGGATTATACCACAAAGAGAACCTACCCCACCTTCATCATTTAGCTATAATACTGAGGATGACTATGTAGAGGAGGGGAGGAAGTAGAAGAATTAGAGAAGGAAATACCGACGGTGGTGAGAAATTATGTACTTAGGAATGAAAACTTTGTTAATGAAAAGGCCTATGAAAAATTTAAGAATGATTTAGTGAAAAATAGGTAGTTGATCTTGGAAAAGGGATTTAATGTGAAGAACGAATTAAGGTAAAAGCCTAAGATCCTAGATATCATTGTGGCAAGGAACTGGGGATTATTGGCTAAGGACTATAACCACTTAGAACTAAAGGATGTTCCTAGTGAGAAAGGATTTGATATACTAGTAATATAGTTTTACACAAATGCATATGGAAGAAAGAGTAAGACCAAGTCAAGAGTTCGAGGAAGGACAATAAATTATTTTGCTGCAAGAATAAACCTATATTTTGGTTTACCAGGATTTCACTAAAAATAAAATAAAGAGTACCCAAAGCTCTAATACGCCATTCAGTACCACTAACCCATCAAGACAATTATAGGAGGTTTAGAGGCAATCTATGGTGATGGATTTTTCTAATATAGATGTTGGGGCATGTGCCCTAGGTCAATCCATTAATCGTCTTTATGAATACTTTTAGTTAATAAAATAAAGGATTTCATTTGCTGTTTATTATAATTAATTTGCATGTTTACATTATAATAAGATCCATGAGTATTTACAGAAATATCATAAATGTCCCTAGTCGATCATTATACTGGGAACTATAATGAATTAAGATTAATGTGAGTCTTGATTGATGATCATATGATGATTATAGGTATAGGGATATGAATCAAGATCCCGAGTACTTGTTAGGGAACAAAGTACTGGACCGACTCACTATGAGAACATCACATGGATTAAGTCATAGTTGTTTCTCATGATAGGCATATTTTTCAGTCCTCTGACTTGAGATTACCAGAGACTTCAACATTAGGAACACAGTGATTTGACACAATCAAACGTTGTCTTTAACCGGATGATTATAAAGGTTGTGATTGGTTACTGTGTGAGCAATGTGATGAAGTTGTGTAATCGAGATAGAATTTGTCCCTCTCATATAAAGAGAGATATCCAATGGATCCCTCGATGTGTTAGACTATTAAAAGGCCTAGTCTAAGTGAATTGATATTGATCAATGTCACCTAGATGTTTTCACTCTACCTAGAAATTGAGACTAGTACGATTGAACATGTTGGATGACAATTACATGCCTTATATTTGATCAAAAGGATATCGTGTGACAGAATGATGTTATATACACTATTGATTAGGTTGTATCGATTTGATATTCGTACAACTTGGGTAGTCATAATGTCTTGCTAGAGGTCGCTTATGACTTGTATACCAAAATGTCTTTTAGTACACAACTAACGTTGTATGAGCCTGTTGGGTCGCACACTAAGAATGGTTTTGCGAGATTTTAAGATGGTTTAGAAAAATAAATTTTTATGATAAAATTCATGACATAAACGTCCTTGTGGTGTATTACACATATACTTCTTTAAGTAGGGGTATATGTGTAATTTACTTAACCGTCTATATACAAGGGTTGTATAAATAGATGCTTTAAGTTAGAACACACGTATGAAAGATTAAGGGCCGAAACTTTATTTTCGTTTTAGAAACGAATTAGGATTTTCTAGTACGCTCTGGATCGTTTTGGAGAGAAACAAAAAGGTTTGGTATTCTCTTGAAGCTAGCACCTTTCGAATCTCGGCCGCCGTTCGTGTGTGACTGCTGGTAGAGGGCGTTCGTTATTGGCAGTGCCTTAGAGATCGATCAACCTTCAGAAAGGTTTATTGCGACCAAGGTATGATTAAATTTTCATGGTTTAAATGTTTTTAATGGAATTAGATTCAGATCTTGTTGGGGTTTTTGTCAAAATTGTTTTGTAATTTCCTCTGCGTATGAACCCCAAAACTCAACAGTGGTATCAGAGCCTTCGAGTTTGATTCCATTAAATTCATTGCATGTTTTCTTCTGATATATACATGATATATGATTGAAAGCATGTTAATAGTTGATGTATATGTGATATACATAAGTTTTCTATGAGATTTATTATCATGTTTTGTGTATATGATACATATATTCATGATTTAATTGAAATCGGTTTTGTACATGCTAGTAACCGTGTTAAGTTAATTTGAATAATTTTAATGAATTGAATTTCATGTTATGTGATCTATAAAACCATTAGGTATAATCTTTATTTTTTGTGTATTGATGCATGGATGAAATCTCTGTAATTCAGTATGCATATTTAGGTTACATTGTTTTAAGTTTCTTAAATTGTATAAGTCTTAATATTAATTCGAAACTAATATGATTAGGCTCGATTGGGATAGTAGTTTATGATTCAATTACATATTTGTGATTATTTGGATGAGGACCAAAATTGCAAATAATTATTTTTCGAAATTATTTATTTATCTCGTTATATCTATTATGTTATGAAATTTCTATTTGATAAGAGATAGATAACAAATTAGATTAGAGATATTAGCAAAATCAGTTTCGTTATCCCTATTGGATAGGAGATAAATATCGAGAATTTTGTTATTGGGGATATGCTAGGATTCAAATATCTTAAGTCCTAACTGGATTAGATAAGATGATAAGTTATATGTGGGCCCGGGTTAATTAAAATGTTTTAATTGACTTAATTTTGAATAAATTAAGGGGTTAATTTAGGATAATAAAATCAGCGAGAAATATGATTTTCTATAGCAAATTTTAATTTTCGGAATTGAAATTCGTCTCCTAAAAAAAAATGGGCGCTGCCCCCTATTCCCCAGTCCGCCCGCTGACCGGCCAGCTGGACCACCGCCGTCTAACTAATCCTAGCACACAAAAATTCTTTTATTAGTGAACAGTATAAAATTTCCAAATCGTTTAGTGATTGAACAAATCAATAAAACATATGATATTTCATTGTTTACATAAAATCACTAAAACTGAATAAAATCCCTCTATTAAATTTTAAGTCTCGTGCCATCCATTTTAAACAATTGTCAAGGCCTCGATCACACTAATATAGTTTCAGCCATAGCTGGATGTATTGTGTTATCTTGGTGAGATAAGTTGGGTAAGAGTTACCTAAATGTTTAAAATGGTCCGACTTAATAAAGCTATCAAAATAGTTTTGACCTTCAGGCACATGATGAGATAAAAAACATGCTAAGACATAAGATGTCCCGTATCTCATAAAAGTATCTAAAATTACATAAGATGTAATTGGTAATTGTTACCTACCTAAATAATCTAGTTTTGTGTTTCATGCCATAGCTGTCATAGAATTAGGTGAAATATGGATTTTAGTCCCCTAAATAAACAATATGTTTTAGGAGGGTTGTTAATTTAGTGGGAGTCTATTCGTCTATACTAAAATAAACTTTGCATAATCTTTATTGTAGATCAATGGCCTCTTCGAGTAACAATAATCCCCTATCACTGCAATCCATCCTTGAGAAGGATAAGCTATCTTAGACTAACTTTCTTGACTGGTTCAGAAACTTGAGAATCGTTCTCAAGCATGAATGCAAGTTGTATGTCCGAATTCTCCAATCCATGAGGACCCACCAGCCAATGCAATGAAAGCTGTGAAGGATGCGCATAATAAGCATGTCAACGATTCTACTGATGTTGCATGTATTATGTTGGCAACTATGGTTCCTAAACTTCAGAAGGACATAAAACTAATAGAAGCCTACTACATGGTTGTAACGCCGAAGGAAACATTCCAACAACAAGCTAGGCAAGAAAGGTTCGAGACAGTCAAGAACCTACATTCTTGCAAGATGATTGAGGGTGCGTCAGCTAGTCCTCATGTTCTGAAGATGAAGGGCTATGTTGACCAGCTTGATAGACTCGAATTTCCCATAAGCCAAGAGTTGGCTACGGATTTGATCCTTAATTCATTACCGGAGAGTTACTCATAATTTGTGATGAACTACAATATGAATAATATGGAGAAATCAATTTCAGAGTTGCATTTGATGCTCAAAACTGCTGAACAAAATATCAAGAAACCCTCTAGTAATGTGTTGATGGTCCAAAAGGGAAAGGGAATGAAAAAGAAAGGCAAAGACAAGGCTAAAGTTGCCAAGGCTGCTGCTGCACCTGTCACAAAGCCTGTGGAACAGTCAAGCCCGAGCTGTTCCTGCTTCAAAACACCCAAAAGAAAAAGAAGGAAATTGCCATTTCTGCCATGCACCTAGACATTGGTTCAGAAATTGCAAACTCTATCTGGAAGATCTAAAGAAGAAAAAAAGTATTGCGACTACCACTATAGGTATTTATGTTATTGAAATTAATTTATCTACTAGTGATTCCTAGGTATTAGATACCGGATGTAGATCTCATATTTGTATAAATGTGCAGGGACTCTCCAAAAGTAGAAAGCTGAAGAAAGGAGAAGTCATCCTCCGCGTAGGGAATGGAGCAAGAGTTGTTGCCCTGGCTGTTCGATCATATGACTTAGTCTTACCTAGTGAACTTATTTTAACTTTAAATAATTGTTATTTTGTGCTTGTCTTGAGCAGAAACATCATTTTTGTTTCATGTTTGGATATGGGTTGTTTTGATTTTATTATTGCGAATAATAGAAGTTCCATTTCTCGTAAAGGCATATTTTATGCAAATGCTGATTTGTGTGATGGTTTTTATATTCTAAGCATGAAAAGTTCCACTAATACTCCATTCTTTAACATAAATTTAAAGAGATTCAAGTCAAATGATTTGAATCAAATCTATCTTTGGCATTGTCGTTTTGGGCACATAAATGAGAAATGCATAACGAAGCTCCATAAAGATGGACTTCTAGATTCATTTGATTTAGAAACATATGAAATATGCGTATCTTGTTTACTAGGCAAGATGACTAAAAGTCCCTTTACTAGACACACTGAAAGGGCAAGTGATTTATTGGGTCTAATACATATTGATGTATGCGATCTTATAAACACAATGGCTAGATGAGGTTATCAGTACTTCATTACATTTACTAATGATTTCAACAAATATGGTTATATATATATATATATATATATATCTTATGAAACATAAAGTTGAATCATTTGAGATGTTTCGAACGTTTCAAAATGAAGTGCACAATCAACTTGGTAAAACTATCAAAACAGTTCGGTCAGATCGAGGTGGTGAATATTTGAGCCGAGAATTTGATGATGATCTTAGAAATTGTGGGATTATCTCCCAATTGACTCCACCAGCAACTTTACAATGGAATGGAGTTTCTGAAAGGAGAAATCGAACCTTATTAGATATGGTTCAATCTATGATGAGTCAAGCGGATCTTCCATTTCCCTTTTGGGGTTATGCATTACAAACTGATGTTTTCACTCTAAATCGAGTTCCTTTTAAAGTGGTTGATAAAACACCATATGAGATATGGTACGGCAAGAGACCTAGTTTGTCTTTCCTTAAGATTTAGAGGTTTGAGGCTTACGTAAAGCGACAAGTCTCAAAAAAACTAGCACCTAAATCTAACAAGTGTTTATTTGTGGGGTATCCTAATGAAACAAAAGGATATTACTTTTATAATCCTGCTGAGAAGAAAGTGTTTGTTGCTCGGTATGGTGCCTTTATGGAAAAATAGTTTATTTCAAAAGACACTAGTGGGAGAGAAATAAATCTTGAAGAAGTTCAAGAATCACAGATAAACACTGAACCACTACTCAAAGTTCAACAACGTTCTGAACCAGTTGAACCTCCACAAGTGACACAAGGCCCACGTAAATCTGGTAGGGTAAGACATGAGCCCAGAGAGATTCGGATTTCACATTACTGATAGTCATGATGTGTTGCTTATGGATCAAAATGAGCCCACCACTTATCAGGAGGCTATGTCTGGACCAAACTCAGATAAATGGCTAAGTGCCATGAACTCTGAGATGCAATCCATGTATGGTAACCAAGTTTGGGACTTGGTTGATTTACCTGAAGGTAATAAGACCATTGGATGTAAATGGGTTTTCATGAAGAAAACTTACATGGATGGCAAAGTGCATACTTTTAAAGCAAGACTTGTAGTAAAAGGTTTCAAGCAGACTCAAGGTGTTGATTATGATGAAACTTTTTTGCCAGTAGCCATGCTTAAATCCATAAGAATTGTAATTGTCATTGTTGCATATTATGACTATGAGATATGACAAATGGATGTAAAAACATCATTTCTGAATGGAAATCTGCTTAAGGACGTGTATATGACACAACCTGAAGGTTTTGTACATCATGAGAATTCTAGGAAGGTATGCAAGCTTCAAAGGTCCATTTATGGATTAAAGCAAGCTTCTCGGAGTTGGAATCTTCGTTTTGATGAAGCAATCAAGGATTTTGGTTTTGTTGAGAATGAAGATAAGCCTTGTGTATACAAGAAGGTCAATGGGAGTGTAGTTGCTTTTCTGGTATTGTATGTTGATGATATATTACTCATTGGAAATGACATCCCAACATTGCAGAATGTCAAGTCTTAGTTAGGGAAGTGTTTCTCAATGAAAGACTTAGGAGATGCAGCCTATATTTAGGGATAAGGATCTATAGGGATGATCTAAGAGGTTAATCGGTCTAAGTCAGAGTGCTTACATAAACCAGGTGTTGAATAGGTTCAGTTTGCAAGACTCAAAAAGAGGATTGTTGCCAATGTCTCATGGCATAAGTCTCAGTAAGATTCAATGTCCTAACACAAATGATGAGCGAGACCGTAAGAATAAGATTCCATATGCATTAGCTATTGGATCTATCATGTATGCCATTTTATGCACTCGACTTGATGTATCATATGCTTTGAGCACTACAAGCAGATATCAGTCAGATCCTGGTGAGAGTCACTGGATAGCAGTAAAGAGCATTCTTAAATACTTAAAAAGGACTAAGGAAATGTTCTTGGTCTATGGAGGTTTTGAAAATGATCTAATTGTAAATGGTTACATAGATGCAAGTTTTAAAACTGATATAAATGATTTTAGATCGCAGTCTGGATGTGTGTTTACTTTGAATGGGGTGTAGTAAGCTGGAAAAGTTAGAAGTAAAAGACTGTGGCAGATTTTACAACAAAGCCGAGTATATTGCAGCGTCCGATACAGTAAAGGAGGCAGTTTAAATCAAAAAGTTCATTTTTGAACTAGGTGTGGTTCCGAGCATTGCTAACCCTGTTTGTTTGTATTGTGATAATAACGGGGCAATAACACAGGCCAAGGAACCTAGATCACACCATATATCCAAACATATACTCAGGCGTTTTTATTTCATCAGAGAAATTATTGAGAGGGGAGACGTGAAGATTTGTAGAGTACCTACTGAAGACAACGTTACAGATCCATTGACAAAAGCTCTTCCACAAATAAAACATGATGGTCATGTTAGATCATTAGGCATTAGATGCATGAATGATTGGCCCTAGTGCAAGTGGGAGATGTTGGGGCATGTGCCCTAGGTTAATCCATTAACTTTCTTTATGCATACTTTTAGTTAATAAAATAAAGGATTTCATTTGCTGTTTATTATAATTAATTTGCATGATTACATTATAATAAGATCTATAGGTATTTACAGAAATATCCTAAATGTCCCTAGTCGATCATTATACTGGGAACTATAATGAATTAAGATTAGTGTGAGTCTTGATTGATGATCATATGATGATTATACGTATAGGGATACGAATCAAGGTCATGAGTACTTATTAGGGAACAAAGTACTCGACCGACCCGCTATGAGAACATCACATGGATTAAGTCATAGTTGTTTCTCATGATAGGTATATTTCTCAGTCCTCTGACTTGAGATTACCAGAGACTTCAACATTAGGAACACAGTGATTTGACATAATCAAATGTTGTCTTTAACCGGACGATTATAAAGGTTATGATTGGTTACTGTGTGAGCAATGTGATGAAGTTGTGTAATCGAGATAAATTTGTCCCTCTCGTATAAAGAAAGATATCCAATAGATCCCTCGATGTGTTATACTGTTAAAAGGCCTAGTCTAAGTGAATTGATATTGATCAATGTCACTTGGATGTTTTCAGTCTACCTAGAGATCGAGACTAGTACGATTGAACATGTTGGATGACAATTCCATGCCTTATATTTGATCAAAAGGATATCGTGTGACAAAAGGATGTTATATACACTATTGATTAGGTTGTATCGATTTGATATTCGTACAACTTAGGTAGTCATAATGTCTTGCTAGAGGCCGCTTATGACTTGTATACCAAAATGTGTTTTGGTACACTGCCAACGTTGTATGAGCCTAATTGGTCGCACACTAAGAATGGTTTTGCGAAATTTTAAGATGGTTCAGAAAAATGAATCTTGTATGATAAGATTAATGACAAAAATGTCCTTGTGGTGTATTACACTTATACTTCTTTAAGTAGGGGTATATGTGTAATTTACTTAACTGTCTATATACAAGGGTTGTATAAATAGACGCTTTAAGTTAGAACACACATATGAAAGATTAAGGGCCGAAACTTTATTTTCGTTTCAAAAATGAATTAGGTTTTTTGGTACGCTCTGGATCGTTTTGGAGAGAAACAAAAAGGTTTGGTATTCTCTCAAAGCTAGCACTTCGAATCTCGACCTCTATTTGTGTGTGGACTGCTGGTAGAGGGCGTTTGTCATTGATAGCGCCTTAGAGATCGATCAACCTTTAGAAAGGTATATTGCGACTAAGGTATGATTAAGTTTTCATGGTTTAAACGTTTTTAATGGAATTAGATTCGGATCTTGTTGGGGTTTTTGTCAAAATTGTTTTGTAATTTTCGCTGCATATGAACCCCAAAACTCAACAATAGAGGGATACGCGAAACACATAACCACCAAATCTTTTAGGAAAATCACTAAAGCTTATTGTTATTTCATCAATGTTAGCTTACAAGAGAGCCAGCAGTGCTACGAGATAGTGAACTACAAAGTCTCCTTACTTTACTATATCATCATGGGATTAGGATATTTGGATGTTGAAAAAATGATTTATGATTTAATTAGGAGTGCCATCACCATGAAAAAAACGACACACTACATTTCCCCGATCACGACTTTTTGTAGAGCGATCAAGTGAACATTGCAGGGCTTGATATGGATGCTCTACCAGAGAAGACTATTACCAATAAAGTTATAGAGATATATGGAAGAGTAAATGGTTATGAAGACACCAAGGATAAAAGAGAGAAGGATGAGATAGCCATAAGAGAAACAGAGCATAGAAGGAAAATCATAGATGACACCAGTAGAACTTTGGAGGAAATGTCAAAAGCTAGACGTGATCCAAATGTGAGCAACCTGCTAGGGATTATGAAGGACTATACATGGAAGAGAGAGAGTTGGCGTTCATGGATTCAATTCTGTGCAATCAATTGACAACTCTGCAAATTAAGAACTCGCGTTCGAGAACTAAAGGGCCTTAGCAAAGACCATCCATAGGATGGAGCGAACAATTTCTATGAGACATATACGTCAAGGAGTTACTTATGTACCATATACATGTTGGGTTTTGGGTTCATACGCAGTTGAAAATTCAAAAACAATTTTTTTTTGAAAAACCCTGAATAGGATCAAAAATAGGTTCCATTAAACTAGATCTAAAGGTAAACCATACCTTCATCCGTAATTTTCTTCTGTGATTGCTTGATCTCCAAGATGTTACAGCACGTATCTTCTATAGAAAATCTACATACGAATTATGACCATAATTTGGAGTGCTAACCCCAAGAGATATAAGAAACTTTTTTCTTCACACTCTCAAAACCCGGAGAACTCGAAATTTACAAAAATGAAAATCTTATTTCATTTTAGGGTTTCACCATTTTTTGTATGTATAGATAAACTCTTACTTAAAATCATATTCGTAATAGAACTATTATATTTAGGCAATTTAAGCAAATTACATATATGGACCTATTAATAAGTTATCATATAACAAATCATAAGGGTTTTTATATTATGAATTTTATCATATAAAACCCATTATTTTGGACCAATTGAGATTACACAAAGCCATTCTTTGTTTGTGACCTAGTAGGTTCATGCAATATTGGGAATGAACAAAAAATATTTTGGTACGCAAGTCATAAGAGGTCTCTAGCAAGGCATTATGACTACCCAAGTAGCATGAATATCAAAATTGATACAACCTAATGAATAACATATATCATATCCTTTTGTCATATGATATCCTTTGACTAAACATTAGGCATGGAAAGTCACCCCTAATGTTCAATAGTACTAGTCTCGATATTTAGGTAAACTGAAAACATCCAAGTGACATTGATTATATTAATTCAAATGGACTTGGCCATTGTTAGTCTATCATGTTGAGGGATTCACTGATATCTCTCTCTCTATTCGAGAGTGAAAAATTATATCTTGATTACACACCTTCACATATTATTCACATGGTAACCAATCATAATCTTTATAATTGTCCGGTTAAATACAATGTTTAATTTTGTCAAATTACCATGCTCCTAATATTGAAGTCTTTGGTAATCTCAAGTCGAAGGTCTAAATGATATATCTATCATGAGTAACACCTATTACTTAATCTATGTGGTATTCTCATAGCGGGTTGGTCTAGTACCTTATTTCCTAACAAGTACTTATGATCTCGATTCATATCCCTATATGCATGATCATCACATAAGCATCAATCAAGATTCACACTAGTCTTAATTCATTATAGTTTTCAGTGTAATGATCGACTAAGGACAATTAGGATATTTTAACAAATACCAATAGATCTTACTATAAGGTAAACATGCAATCACTTATAATAAAACATCAAATGAAAACCTCAATTTTATTAACTAAATTTATAAGATAAACAATTTTTGTAGATTGACTTAGGGCACATGCCCCAACACTACACAGATGAAACTACAACTTAGCAGTAGTCATAATGTTCCATGACTTCCATATCAGGACTACCACCTATACGACCCTACTACGAGCTATCATTCCCAAAGGATTGATCCAGTGGAGGACAATGATGATGCGACTTTCAAATGACGACATTGATTTCTTATTCTATTTATCTTTTTTTCCTCTAAGTAATATTGTTTAAGTTCTTCTATGTAACTTTGGTAATGGGATACTTTGTGTTTGTGGTAGTGTTATACTATGTGATAAATTTTATTAAGTGTTTTGATTTAAGATTTGATACAATTGATATATAATGGTGATGTTCATTCACATTTTTATGCACTCTATTTGATGACAATTCTATATTACGTTTATTTCTATTGATTATCTAATTTATGTCTATATCAATTCCTTCATACTTCACGTGGTATATTTGTTTTGTAGAAAGCTATTATACCACAATAGAAAGAATAAATGGGTTAGAAGCTGATGAGAATTCTATAAGTTAGAACGAGTGTTTTCTTCAACTTTAGTTGATAGGAGAAGTGTTAATAAGAGTTTACAAAAATATAGAGAGTCTTATAGATTTTGTAGGAAATAGAGTAGGGAATCTATAGTGGGGAAAATGTAAGAATGTCCATAGGAAATGGAGCAGGGACTCCAAAGCAAAAGCAAAAGAAATAAATGATAAATAAATAATTAGAATGGAGTAGAAAATATAATGAAAGATGAAAAAGATGGATATTCTTAAACCCTTAAAAGAAAACGTTTAGCTCGAGTGCTTGAAAACTAGAGTTGAGAGAAGGATTTCTCAATCTAACACGTTTTAAATGATATATTCATTAGTATCTTAGCAAAACTCCTATTGATTTTGATTATGATGCTATTATAAAATATTTTCTAAAATTAAGATTAATCTAGTAGTTTTTATGTTTTGAGATTCTATACTAGTCATCGTAAGCTTGATACTTGTCAGTGGAGATTGAAAAAACAAATATTATGTACAGACCTTAGTAATGAACTTTAATTTTTAAAGAGTGTTGCATTGGGTGGTTGAGTTATCATTAAAGGATGTTTTATTTATCTAAATCATTTTATTCTATCATAACTTTCATTTACTTGTGGTTGATATGTTTCCATTTTAAAATCACTTTTATTTTAAACTTTATATTATTTAAAGTTAAAATAAATTAGATTGAAAACAATTTATAAAAAAATAAAGTTGAATATGATTTAGAGTATTACTTTACTCGAGACAGCAAAGTGTTGAGTTTAAGGATATTTGACAAGTCAATAATTAGACATATTTTATAGTGTAATTTAGGTTGATTTTAGATATAAATGAAAATTTTACACTAGGTATTCTCTTGTTTTGTGATTTCAGGATTTAAATAGGAAAATGAAGAAATGGGAAAAATAGGAAGAATAATAAAATAGTCAATTAGAAAAAGAAGTCTAGCGATTTGCATTTAAACTAGAAATCGCCAAATAAATCAGCATTAAAGAAGTGCCAACAAATCCACAGTGACTTAGGAATATACTAGAAATCGTCAGCTAAATCGATGGAGAACAGAGAGCCAAATTCAATTATTGACTCTGCGAATTATGTACAACTTAGGAATCGCTGACAAATCGTGGAGGTCGGTTACGAGTTTTTCAGATTAATATGAAGAATTTGAGTTTATCTAGGATATGAATTACTGATGAGACTATAAATTGGGCTAGAGAGCTTCGAAATAACACTCTCCCTTTCTCTCTCTCTCAAACCTATTCTTATGTCTAATAAGTTTTTTAATTAGTTTTAATTGATGTTTGAAGCTATATTGGAACTTTGATTTATTTAAGAGGTATTTATTTATTCATTATGTCCTTTAATTATATCATTGTGTTATTTATTTTCAACATGAGTAAGTAGTTTATTAATTAAAACAAACCCTAGACATGTATATACTTTGGATTGTTAGATAATTATAATTAAGGAATCACGTATTTAATGCTTTAAATCTATTCATACGCATCAATCAAGGATTTAACAAGTTATTTTTGCGTATTACAGTTAATGAAGATTAATGTTGCATGCATAGTTGCAAATGTGTATTGTGGTATTTTGATTTTGATTCTATGTCTATGATTATTGACAACAATTATAGAAGAAGTAACTAGGGCTAATCTATAGGGCTTTCCCGAGTGGATGATCTAGGTGATTGTGTTCTAAGTTGTTTATTAATTAGCATATTATGATTCTAATTGGCTTAGATTAGGCATGATTTTCATTGAGTGTTAATGCTATAGTATTTCTATGGTGTTGCATTTTATCCAATGGTAGATTTACAATTATAAGAATGTGATTTTTCATTGAATTTAGGAAAATCAGTGGCTGGCTAAAGACCATCAACCTATTATGAAATATGATTTAATGATTCCAAGATTCCATGTATTATGATTATAACTGTATTATGAAGCAATGTTTTGTTCAAGTATTTGAAAGCAATCCAAGTATATCAGATTTTTTTGTGGGGGGTTTGTTTAGATGTTTGTTGAGATATTTATATTATATTGAATTTGAATATTGTTTATTTTAGTTAGTATTAAGTTGTTTGAATTAGTTTCGTTAGTTTGCTTAATTAAGTTCAAAGTTATAGATTTTAGTTATTTGAAATTTTAATTCATGTTTAATTAGATTAAGAAAAACAAGAGAAAAAAACACTTTCCTTTGAAGTTTGCAAAATCCTCGTAGAGACAATATCCTATTTACCACTATTACACTACAAAAAAACAGCAAATCAGAAACGGAATTTTCCGTTTCTGATTTGCGAAAATTCCGTCTCGGAAAACGTCGTCGCTGATACGATCAGAAACGGAAAACGGATTCCGTTTCTGATTAGAGACGGAATAGAGACGGAAAATATCCGTTTCTGATTAGAGACGGATTTAGAGACGGAAATTAGAAACGAAACAGAGATGGAACAGAAATGGAATTTATTTCGAAATGGTACATTTGTAATTGCATTCCGTCTCTAATTCCGTTGCTGATTAGCAACGGAATCAGAGACGGAATTAATAAATTTTTGAATTCCGTCTCTGATTCCGTTTCTAATCAGCAACGGAATCAGAGACGGAATGCAAATAGTCCGTCTCTGATTCCGTCTCTAATTAGAAACGGAATCAGAGACGGATTATTCGTTTCGATTCCGTCTCTCCGATTCCGTTGCTAATTAGCGACGGAATCGAGACGAATTCTTATTTCCGTCTCGATCCGTTTGTGATTGATAGAAATATTTGAAAATTAGAGACGGAATAGCAACGCGAAAATTTGAATTTCGTTGCTAATCCGTCTCTAATTTTCTGTTTTGTTTAAATATGGCATTGATACATAATCCAATTGATTCTCCAACCTAAAAAATCAAAATATAACCCGATATGACATACTCCATCGCCTGCACCCCCTCCAACAACTCCTTGGGGGTGCTAACATCCCCCAAAGAAGCCAAATTGCGCATCCATACATCGACAAAATATATCAACAAAAATTAAAAAGAGAAAGAAAAAATGTGAAACTCAAAACTAGCCAAAAAAATTATATATCCACGGAAAGTTGTCATGTATTACAAAAGCTCCAAAATTTGGAAGTATAGACAAAAACCACCAATCCTATCGTTCAACAAGCAAAAAAAAAAAGAACACTCACAAAAGGTCCAAAATTTGGAAGTATACACAAATAGGACTTCATCTAATAACTAAAACGCAGCTTTGAAGCATTTCTGAATCTCCATCTGAGGGCAACAACCAGTGAGTATGCACCTGAAAGAAGTAGGCAAAGGAGAGATTATTGTACTAAGGATGTACATTGGAAGCGAATGAGAAAAATGGTGGATTTGAAGAAACATAGAAATTACTAATAATCATACATAACAAGTCGGCTCCGAACCTAATTTATAATTTCTTTACGATTGAGTTTGCTTTGGTCTTTTGTCAATTATGCACATATGTAGGTAGAGAGGAGTACTAGAGGTAATAAGGAACATGAAAGAGGATAATGGTGAAGTGCAAGAATGCTAAAAGGAAAAAACTAAACTCAAACTTGATCCCCAAACTCCCATCAATGCGTAGGAAAATAGCAACATTGACCCCCAAACTCCCATCAATGAAACATTCACAGTTCAAATTTGATCCTAAACTCAAATTTCATCCCATCTAAAAATGTTGTGTGCTCGAAAACAAACCAAATGTGTTCCTACTTTAAAAAAATTCCAAAGTGACATTCAAGAAATGCGGTGAAGAAGAAAAGAAATAAACCATACAATGAGGAATAAGAAAGCTTCCAAAAAATACATGAACATCAAGCAAATGCGATCAAGGACTGAAGTTTTGTTGTTGTTGTGAGTTTGGGGTCAATGTTGCTATTTTCCTACGCATCGGAGATGGCGAACAATGTATCTATAAGATGCACCTATCATGTAAGTTGAGTTGGATTATTTATCAAGCTTTGAAAGGCTTGCATTTCAACATGCATATGATAAGTAATGGTGAAGTGCAAGAATGCTAAAAGGGAAAAACTAAAAGTTAAGCACAAACCTATCATGTAAGTATGATTCTAGAACTCATCCTCTCACCCCATCTAAAACTGTTGTGTGCTCCAAAGGTGACAAGCCATGTGTTCCTACTCAAAAAAAAAAAAACCAAACCAGCTGGGATTATCAAAAGGAAGAGAAGAAAAGAAAAAAGAGAACAATGTATCTATAAGAAGTCATCATCTCATCCACCAACCTCTCTATTTTCCCAGCCTCTCTATTTTCCCATCAATCTTGATAGGAAGTCATCATCTCATCCACCAACACCTGCTGCGTGCTCCAAAAAAATCAGCCATGTGTTCCTACTCCCCAAAAAAAAAAAAAAAAAAACCACCGATGTCCTCTAGCAGCGGTGAAGAAAAAGAAAAAAACTCACAAATAGAATAAGAAAGCTTAAAAAGAAAAGCTCACCAGCAGCAAGCAAAACTGAGATAGGAATGAAGTTATGTTGTTGTTGTGACTTTGTGGTGTTACTGTAGGAACTATTTGTGATCTTCGTGATTTTGGTCCCGTTGTAGGAACCGCTTTCTGCTTCTTTGGATTCTGAAGAGGAAGCTACGCGTACACGATCCTCTTCTCGCTAGTTAAGTTCGATTGAAGATGTTGATTGTCTATAATTTAAACACAAAAGAAAACCAGATTAGATTTCCTTCTCTTCATGGATGACAAGTTTGATTAATTAGCTTACTAAATCACTTTACCTACCATTGCAAAAGATTAACATGTCAACAAGCATTTGATATATAAAGTTCTTAAGTAGACAAACTACTAAAAAAAGAATCACAAGAAATTTCAAGTTAGACTTAACATTTTGGACAAAACCTCACAATCATTCAAATTCATTAAAGCACATCCGAAAGAAACATTTCATCACCAAAGAACACCAAAAGCTCACCAGATCACTTCCACCATCCAACCATTTCACCAAAGAACACCAAAAGCAAATAAGAGTGTTAAAATTAGTGCTTTAGCCATGTGATCCTACTCAAAAAAAAAAAACAAACCAAACTTTGGTTTCTTTGGTAATGTCACTTTAAATTAGTGTTTTAGCCATTCTATATATATATGAAATGACAAGAGAAGAATCACTCACTATCTCAGTAGGAACCGATGTGATACTTAACGTACCACAATAGCATTACTAGAGAATCTTCTTGATTGTACCCCAAATGAACATTAACAAACACACAATAGCATTCGCCCATTGAAGAATTCTGTCCTGGGAAATGGACATCTCGGTCGGTCAAACTTCCCAATACAATCGACGATTGCGCTTCGAAAGAGTGGGGTTTGAGGGTAGTATAATTGATGGGATAATGTATCCACTCGAAGCTTAGAGTTGGTGGTAGAAAAACCAATAGCTCGCGAGAATGCTTCTGATGGGTACAATACTCTTCTTGCATGATCATGGTTGGCAAATGGTATCATGCCACAACTTAAACCCAATAAGAACGATAAGTTCAACTCACAAGTGTGTGTAATCTAATGGTAGTTTGTCTCCTTCTCCCACGAACAGTTTTTAATCCCCAACGATTCTGATCCTCCTCTTCTTCAACTCCAACCCGTTGTATGATTCCATCTTCCAAGAGAGACAAGAAATTGTAATGACCTTTGATCCTTTTAATTTTCTTAAGATTTTCCACCACCAGGTGAGTGGTCGCAAGATTCTACCAAATCGGTAAAAATTCGAACCTCCCCATGCTGTTGGTCCCTTTTAATTTCCACCTAAAATAAAAATGAAGAGAAATGGTTCCAGGTAAGAGAGAGCTACACAATGAACATGCTCGGTATTCGACAGGGAGCAAAGACACTACATTGTACACTAACATTACACTATCTCCTGTCAATGACTCATGCTTACAGCTCTTAAGACTTCCACACATGAACTGAAACAAAATCAGGTTGAAACTTGAACACTGTTGTTGCCTCAAGAAAAAAAAAGAATGGCAAGGCATCATTCTGATC
The DNA here is from genome assembly GCA_039657365.1 of Stephania yunnanensis. Lineage (NCBI taxonomy): Eukaryota > Viridiplantae > Streptophyta > Magnoliopsida > Ranunculales > Menispermaceae > Stephania > Stephania yunnanensis. The sequence continues at coordinate 41,508,577 of CM077586.1, read as the reverse complement.
CTAGGCAAATTACCTAGGCGATGCCTATGCAACAAGAACAACATTTATAAGAGTCTATAAACAATCAATATTATTCATTATAAGGTGCTATTAGACGAATCGCATAATTGCAACTTCAAAGATGGGTGGGCTGCATGGATCAAACTCGACAACAACGAAATAGCTTGATTCATTGTGCTTGGTAGTGTTCTTTCAAAATCCTTAAAAATCTTTTTCTAGTCAATGCATCCAAGCTATCTTAGGACTAATCGTATACCACCTAATTTCTTCAAATAATGCAACTAGTTTAAACTTTTCTTCTTGAGGTTTGACCATGAAAAGACACTGCCTTCTCTAATGTTTGAAACAAACTAAACCACCAAAGAATATGTAAATCAAGTAACTTAAAAAGTCTACACGACAAACTATTGAAAGGAAGTGATTCGCGCTAAAATAGAATAGCCAAGGGAAGATTCACCTCGATAAGCACCTAAGCCACCGCTCGGCAAAGCCTCCATAACCCCCACCAAGCTCACTTGCCTCCACTATACCCACCAAGCCTACCTCAGAGACCCGGAGTCCTATAAGGACCAAAATCACCACCACCAAAAAAAGAATGAGTTTAACATGCAAATGAAACAAATCGTCTACAACATGCTCATCGTCAAAAGCAATGAACCCATTCCCTCGAGAACGATAGGAAAAACTAAAACCCGCCTATCCGAAAACTGGAAAAAAAAAATAAGGAACTTCATCATCAGTACCCTCCACTACATCAGGCTTCAACAAACCACCATCGTCCGCGGGTACATTCATTGTCCATTTATCCTTTGTATATCTTAGTTGGCTTGGACGCCCAGTTCATGCATAAGTTATCATGGATTTTATTTTTAATACATTATCCTCCCCAATATAAATTTTTTAACCTCAGTTTAAGTAAAATATACTATAAGTACCGAATGTTTGCAGAATTAATCCATGGGAGAAGAAAACATGCTGGTAGTTGTGTGCAAATCTTATGCGTTGCGGAGTTCTCTCGAGTGCTATGATGAAGAAAGTGGTAGAATCGACAGGGAGCAACATCTTCATGCCATAGCAAATGAATTTGGGAAATCGATAAAGGGTCGTTTTTCCCGGTCATCTCATGTTGAGAACATGTAGGCTATTCTTCTTCTACGGACATGCCATAATAGAAGAAGAAGAGCCTACATGTGCGAACACGATGACCGAAAAACAAGCCTTTATCGACTTCCCAAATTCATTTGCTATTGCATGAAGATGTCGCTCCTGTCGATTCTACCACTTTCTTCATCATAGCACTCGAGAGAACCTGCAACGACATAAGATTTGCACACAACAGCCAACATGTTTTCTTCTCCCATGGATTATGCAAACATTCGGTACTTATAATATATTTTACTTAAAAACAAAAAAAAAATTTGGGGGAGCAAAAGGGAAAAAAATTAAAATCCACGATAAAATATGGAACATCGACCTAAAAATGCACAAAAAGAAGTGTGAATCATAAAGTAATTCGAAGAATTTTTAAAGTTGTCTACACTATAAAACGTTTAATCTAAGAATTTGAAATAAACAACAAGTGAAGTACCTATGTATCACCAACCTGCTCATCTCTCGAGAGCCACGCTTACGTCTCACGCCCAACATTGTCCCCTTGTTGGGGTGGATCGACTGATCTATTTGCGGCGCCATTCTTTGGTCATGAGGTGGCGGTGGTGGTGGCGGTGGTGGTGGTTGTTGCTGAGCTAGGCCTATTTCATCCATGTCCATCCCAAGACGATGATGCATGAACTCCATAACCTTTCGTAGTTGCTCCGCAACGACATCGAACTCGGCCCGCGGCACCACATCCGGCGTCTACGACGTGCTAGCACCAGGAGCTCCGTATCTCCTCTTCTTTCTCCCTACGGACCCGAGTCCGTAGACACGTCCTTTGGAAGACTCACCCGCCACATCGAGGTACACCGCCTCATCATCCACCAATTGCTCCGGTGTAGCCTGGGTCACCTCCTGACGTCTGCTTTCTGGAGCCTATCCTGCATATATGCACAACAAACAAAATACATGATATGGGGTAAGTGAAAGACTTAATAATATTTTACATATCATTTCTATACTTACATAGAACCGCTCTGATCTAGTATCGATGAATGTCATCCTGTCGTGATTAACGGTGTGGAGATGCAAATACAAGTCATTCACAGTCGGTGGAGTCTCGGATGAATCAGCCTGCGTGCAGGACCAAGCATAGTGAACAAGAGTATAAATGTACAAAATATCCTAGATGTTACAAAAAACTTACCAATCTTTCTTGGGTAGTCACAAATGACACGGAACCACCACCGTGCTTCGAGGGTCCAGTCCCAGGGCCTTCGACCTCAGTGTTCCTATTCTCCGTCGCTTGCCTAGACCTAGCCTGGAAGTCCTCGCTCTCCCAGTACTGCAAGTATCTCCTCATTGCCTCATCTGTAACATAAACTGGCTGCACCCGATTCTTCTTCAACTTGTGCATCAACGCGGTGTACCTTGTGCCTGCAAGCCTGTCGTACGCCGCTCGCACGAGATCCTCGGGAAGCGCATCATCCCATCTAAAAAATATCTACAAATTGGCGATTGCTATTGTTAGCACTTATTTGAGAAAATAGTATAAATCATAAGGCATATGGTAGTCTTGTTTACCTTCCATTGGCGCCAGTATTGGTCTTTATGATGAGGCGATCCGACTTCCAACAATACCCTTCAGAATCATCCATCGTTTAAAAACTTTTGTCATCCTCCGTGCACAAAAGTGCGAAGGATGCAACTCCCCGTGTTTCATGAACATGGATATCACCTTAACTACTTCTCCAATATTTGACATCCATATTGAAAATGACATATAAAAGTCAAACACAAACTTACGTATCATTGGCAATCGCGTGATAGGGATCCCCGCACGCGAGGGGGCTCCATCCCCTGTCCTCCGAGGTGGCCGCGGAGGGCTGTCACCTCCAACCCCGCTCTTACGTCTTCTTGTCGGGATGCTTTGCCGGTGATGCTTTGGTCGGGGTGCAGCCTCGTGGGTAAAGGAGTCATTGATGTCGGAGAAGGTGTGGGGAACTCGTATATTAGGCATAGTCCTTGATGACGACGATGATGGTACGACGACCCCGACGGTATGAAAGGGGAAGGTGACGCCGCGGCCATATCGTGCTCGAGAGACCGAGAAGTCGGAATCGATAATGCGGTATCGAACCACGACCTCGACCGCCACGACCTCTATGGACCCCTCCCGTGGCCCGACCACGAGGGCCGGTTGGTATTTCGCCGCCGATGTCGGTGTCCGCACCTATTCCGCCTCGGACGATGGCCTCCTAATGGCAAACCTCGACATCCCCTACGACCACGTCCGCCATGATACCTAACAATATTCACGAGTAAAACATCGAAAAAGAAGGGCATACAAAAAGTAGAAATTCGATCTAAATTATTGGACTTAATAACACATGGATCCATGCAAATAAAAGTAACTACATTATTGGTCGTTGACATATCATATACATACTTTATTCGCTATCATCCGTTTCAAATTCACTCTCATGAGTAGAAGGTGAGGATTCTTCTTCTGATTCATCTCCACTATAAACTTCATCGCTTGGACCCGCTTCAACAATGAATCGAGTCCCAGTCGGAACATCCAGATTGTTGATATCGGCGTCTGCATCATCGACTACACACGTGGTGGGCATCCCATCTTGGAAAGCAATCGCTGCCGAGCCCTGGTCATTATCGTCTTTGCTAGTTTCCTCGTCAGCGAATTTTGGCTGACAGCAACAAACTGCAAGCCATTCTTGTCGATCGTTCCGCATAGAAGGGTACGAAAGGTAGTAGACTTGAGTGGCTTGCATTGCTAGTACAAATGGCTCGTAGTTGTTATATCATCGACTTCGATGAACCTCTACCAATTGAAGTGTTGGGTGAGTCCTCACACCATGATTCGGTGTAGGGTCATACCATTCGCACTTAAACAAGACCACACGTTTGAGGCCGGTATACTCAATCTCCACAACCTCTTGCGATCTCCATAATAGTTATGGGAAACATCAGCGTAGTTTGAACCCTTCACCAAAACACCGCTCTGCGTCGATCTATTAACGTCATATGTTGCGGAGTGGAACTTATACCCATTAACAAGGTAACCAGGGTGAAGCAGTACATGATCGACTAGGACCAACAGAAGATCAACGAGCGTCTCGTCAACTATAGAATTCGAGCCTATTCGTCAAAATTAGAGATGCAATATGACACATTAGTTATGGGAGAAACATTTGAATCTTTAACGTACAAAAGTAATGACCTTACATATGTTTGAAACCAAATGGGGAAGTTGTGCTCTAGACTACTATCAACTTGCGACTCCCCCATTGCTTGAGTGATTTCTTCGACGAATATCCTAGAAGAAACGAACGTGTAAGTCGGATGTCTTAATAAAATATGAACAATGAATGTACTGCATTATTGAAAGAAAGTGATGGACATACTGAACGTAAGGAGCGATCTCTGGACAATTGAGCAGTATGTACGAATGAGCGCTGTTAAGTACCGCTCCTTCGACTTGCCCATGGGTCGACCAGGATAAGTGAAAATTGAGAAATTGCCAACGAAGTTCGGTGTGGGCCCGAGACCGCCATTGTCGTTACGTGGCACTTTGTCATGCAACGTAAAGACGTGATCTTCGAAGTAGTAAGAACAAAAGGAAGTGACCTCTTCGACCAAATAAGCATTACACATGGAGCCCTCAACCTTCGCTTTATTTCGCACATTGTTCTTCAAATGTTTAAGGTACCTATATGAATGTTATAGGAAATGTTGATATAAAACCTATTGAATGGGAAAATAATATCAAGGGCTCAAGATAGTACCTCTCAAATGGATACATCCATCGAAATTGAACGGGACCGGCCAGACGGGCCTCGTAGGCCAAGTGGATTGGTAGGTGTTCCATAGAGTCAAATAAGCTTGAAGGGAAAATTTTTTCCAACTTGCAAATGATTTTTGGTATTTCGACTCTAAGACCTCCATATCTTGATACTTTTGACACATTTCGCAGTAAGGGACCGGAAAAATAGGCTTAATTCGCTAATTGCAACCCAAACCGGGTTTGGGAGAAGTTCTCTGAATGCAATTGGTATCAACCGTTGCATGAATATATGACAATCATGGCTCTTCATGCCGAACATTCGCAGATTTCTTTGGATCTACACATCGACCAAGATTCGATGCGTAACCATCAGGAAAACACAACTTTTCAACCCACTCGCACAATTTTTGTCTTCTTGATGTATCAAGAGCATAGCACCCAAGGACGTAAGTATTTGTCGCCGAATCAATGTGTAGAGAAGGTCGGTGACAATATTCACGAATATCTTGCCTCGATTTTGCATTGTCCTTACTCTTGCCCGGTACACACATAATAGTGTTGAATATGTTGTCAAAAACATTTTTTTCGATGTGCATGACATCTAAGTTGTGGCGGATCAAGTTTGTCTTCCAATACGGCAAGTCCCAGAATATGCTTTTCTTCCTCCATCCCGAATTCTTAGCTATCCGCCCATTCACATATTCAACGCCGATTTCTGTCACCTTCATCAAGCCAAACGATTCAATTTCTGCCAAAATTTCTTCACCAGACCGCAAAGCGGGCGGATCATCATTTATGACCATTTTGCCTCTAATGAAATTTTTTTTGTCTTTCCTTAATGGTGATGACTTCTCCAAGAAACGACGATGACAGTCGAACCACGATGTCTTACCACCATTTCGCAATTGAAATGCATTTGTATCCTCCATACAATATGGACAAGCGTACTTACCGTGTGTGCTCCAACCGGACAACATGCTATATGCGGGGAAATCACTAACAGTCCATAAAAGGGCAACTCGCATGACAAAATTTGTCTTGGTGGAAACGTCGTATGTAACCACCCCATTGTTCCATAAATCTTGCAACTCTTTCACAAGCGGCTAAAGGAACACGTCGATTTTCTCGCTTTGGGCTGGTCGGTCCAGGAACGATAACCGTTAAGAACATAAACTCGATTTCATGCACATCGATGGTGGAAGGTTGTAAGGAGTCAAAATCACGGGCCACGAAAAAGTACGATTTCCGAAATCCCAAATACTTGAAAACCATCGGTGCACAATCCTAAACGAACATTCGAACCTCGGCGGCAAAGTCTTTATTGATGTCATTAAAATGTCTCCAAGCAATCGAATCGAACAGTGTTGCATAACATCTTCAAAGCGATGAATGATCTCCATGCCATCGCATATGTTTTGCGGTTGACTCGACGTATACAATCGTTGCAACCGAGGGCCCAAAGGGAAGTAGTACATTCTTTTGCAAGGGCGGTTTTTTGTGTTCCGACCACGACCTCGTCGATGTGCAACGTATCGTGATTTCCCACAAAATTTACATGACGTCAACTCGAGTCCACTCCCCAATAAATCATACATTGGTCCTCACAACAATCTATTTTCTCAACAGTAGACCTAGACCTCGCATTAGTCTTTTAGTGGCATAAAAATTCTCAACCATTGAGTTGTCATTTGGCAAACAATCCTTCATGAGTTTAATGATTTCATTATACCCTCGTTCAGATATATGATGTTCAGACTTGATCGCAAGTAATCTTGCCATTGCGGACAACGTTGTCATGGTTTCGCAACCAGGCCACAATTGTTCCCTACTTGCATCAATTATGTCATATAGTTGGCGTGCTTGGGGGTTTGGTGATTCTTCCACGGCATTCCAATTGAAACTTGGACCTGCCACGTTGTGTAGCATCTCGCGGTAAGGTGTCGGATCGTATCCTCCCACATCAGCATCATCAATATGGAAATCCATTTCGTGAAAATTTTGCGGCCCTTCATCTCCGTTCTCACCATGTTCGTACCAACCGTGATATCCCCGACAAATCCATACCTACATAGGTGGTGCTCAACCGTTTCGACGTCCGTGCACGGAACAAGTCGACATTTCTTAAAATTGTACGGACATCTAATCTTCCTTTCACTTTGGTATGTAGGACAATGTTGTTTTGCAAATGATATGAATTCTTTAACCTTCGCCGCGAATTCAATTCGAACGTAACCGTTGTCGAGCGGTTGTACATCCAAATGTCTCTGTTTGTAGACGACATTCCTAGTCGAACGTAACCCTTGTCGAGCCTAGGTTGTCTATTCAAGTAATGAAATAATAATGATTAAGATGATAAGAAATCTCACTAATTGGAGAATATTGTAAATCGGAATAGCGATCTACACCATCTAGAAGAAATTGATAGCTAAGTGAAAGAACGAGGTTCGCACATTAAACTCATGAATAGAGAATAAATTGACAAAGTTAGGAAGTCATTAATGAGTCATCACAATCTAAAGAGAAGGAATTGATTGAGTTATGTTGTTTATGTAAGAAGCTTGGGCATTATCAAAAGGATTGTTGTAAATGAAAGACATGATTCAAAAAGAAAGATAAGCCTACTACTTTTGTATGTTCGAATTAAATCTTACTGAAGTTTCTTTAAACACTTGGTGGATTGACTCGGGTGCTACTATCCATATTTCTAAGATGCCGTAAGGATTTCTTATGATCCAAACCATAAAGGAAAACAAGAATCTATCGTCCTAATCATAGTACAAAAATTGTAGAAACTAGAAATACAGATTTTATTGAGAATGGTGAAGTCAATGAGAGTATTACGCCATAAAATGTAAATATTTGAGAAGTAAGGGATCACATCCTTATGCCCATTACTTATAAGAACAATGGCAATTCCTCTGATATAATTCACACCAATAAGACAAGCTGTAGGCAAACTAAAAGAAATAGCATTAAGAAGGTGTGAAAGATCGAAAAAATCAGCTATTCTAAATGATTTTGAGGTATATATGCAAGAAAATGATTATGATATAATAATTACTAATGATCCAATATCTTACTAAAAAATCCTAAATCACGTTGATTCGACAAATGGATCGATGCTATGAAAGATGGGTTGAACTCGATGGCTCAAAATGAAGTTACGGATCTCGTTGAATTGCGGAATAAACGTGACTCTAGTGGTAATATTGAGAGATATAAAGCTAGACTTATAGCCAAATATTTTACTCATAAATATGGTATTGATTATACGAAACTTTATCTTCGGTTTCTAAGAAATACTTTTTCAGAATAATTATGGCATTAGTAGCTCATATTGACTTAGAGTTGTAGCAAATTGATGTACGAATGACTTTCCTAAATGAGAGTTTCGATGAAGAAGTTTACATCGGTTTGCACGAAGAATTTAAGATTGTTGGTACTTGAACATATTGTATGTAAACTTAAGAAATCAATATATGGACTTAAGCAAACTTCTCGACAAGTGGTATCTTAAGTTTAATGATACAATAACACGTTTTGTTTCTAAGGAAAACATCATTGATCAATGTATATATCTTAATGTTAGTGGGAGTAAGTTCATATTTTTGATATGATATGTTGATGATATTATGCTTGCCATAAATGATTTTGGTCATTTATTTGACACTAAGCATTTTCTCTCAAAAAATATTTTTGAGTATCTGTGGTATCCAAACACTTTGTCTTACTCGTCCCACATGCCTTAGGATTGCAAAAGAGACCACCAAGAGTGGCTGACATTTAGTTGTGTGGGGAATCGAAGTTGAGGCCGTGCGCCTAACCTATATCGATATCAGAGGCATACAAATACCACATAGTATCAACGTGTCTACTACTTGTTCACTCATACCTCCTTAAGGTTATAGGTTTATTCCATTCTCTAGAAATGTAATGTGAAATAGCAACATTCACTAAAAGAGTAATCCTAGTGTTTCTAACCCTAACTAGTAGTAGAAATTAAGTAATTATATGTATTATTCAATCGTAACCAACAACACCTAACTAATCAATCATCCATAGCAAGTGCATGAATATGAAATTACTAACAACTATAACATCAAACGACAAAGTAATTACCTCAGTACATGATTCTAATGTATTATAATGTTGATCATGACATGCTTTACCGATAAAATAAACATGGAATAACAACCAAATACGGAATCAATATAAATCTTGAATTGCTCAATTAAAAGGTTGAAATGAAATAGTACATATTAATAAACCTAAAAATAGAACAAGCATAACCTCAAAAACTATGCATGTAAGAGAAGAAAGCGAAACAAAAACTTCTAAACCAAACAAAAGACACAACATTAACTTAATAGATCAAGTGAAGAACACCAACTAATGCACATGAAAGCCAATCCGGGGAAAATGTGAGCAGATACAATGTGAAGAGAATTCGGGTGTTAAAAATTTTTTTGTGTTACCTTGACGAGCGGAGAGCGGAGCGGTAAGCACAGAGCGACACGAGAGAGCGAGAGAGCAATGAAAGACACGGAGATTCAAGATCGAAATTCAAAAAGAATCGAACGATGTGCACTCATTCACCGCACAATCAACCAAGGAACAAATCAAATCACTCAAGAACAGCTTAAAATAAAACCTCATAAAGTAATAACAATTATAAGAACCGAACTCTTTAAATATGTCACCTGATCAAGAGTTTGTTCCTTCACGCTTCATAAACAATAAGGTAGTACTATAACACTTGCCAATTGCCAAGACAATTTACAAAAATAAAAAGGATTCCATGACCATAATAGCTAAGACCTTTCAAGAAAATAATTTTTTTTTAAATCCATTTATTAGACTAGTATAGCCGAGCCGCTAAGAAAACCTAGTATACACAATGGTCACCACATTATGTTCATTTCCTATGTTTGAACATCAAGGCATATATATGACTGCCTTGCCTAGCAGATATAGGTTCAGTTCAAGTGAAAATCTATAACATATTTCATTCATGAGCATAATATTTGCAATGCTAACAAGTATTACGACTTTAATATTCCTGGATGCTTTGAGATAAGGTACGTAGGAACACCGGACACCCCGAATATTTATTGATAGATGGAAATTTATGAAGTCTGCATGCTTAATTTAAATTGGAAAATCTTTCAAGATAAAAAATCTTCTTGCCTTCAACTCCGATCTTTACTAGAAGATCGAACTATCAAATGAACCATAGCGGAAACTTAAATAATTCTCATGTCACCCTTGGTTTTCCATAAATTTTTAAATTAGATAAACAAGGGGACTAGAATGCCAACCTGACAGACGCAAAAGTTTAGCGAAAACATTGTAGCGATTCAAGTTTCCTCAAAACCGTCACAAGGTGAATGATCTCTATGAAAATTTGAAGAGCTCTTGATCATGAGTGTTGCTGCATTATAAAGAACAATAAAAAACAAATAGATTATATCGAAATGTAGTAAGACTCCAAAACTACAAATGCCTTGCTAACCTAATCGAGAGACCGAGAGAGCGAGAGATATCGGTGATGACGGAGACCGCGCGACGAGACGGAGAGAACAGAGAGACGGCGAGACCAGAGACAACAGAGAGACCAGGTAGCACGACCACACACGGAGAAACGGAGACCACCGCGACGAGACGGACGAGAGCAGAGACAAAGAGAGAGACCAGCTAGCACGACCGGACGGAGAGACGAGACGATCGAACGGGATGGACGTTTGGGGACGAGACGATCGAATGAATTTGGACGAGACGGAGAGACAGATTTAGGTTTTTGGAATTTTTTCGTGAAAATGATTTAGGGATTTTGGTGTTTTGTTGGGAGGGGGGGGGTGCGGGAAAGAGGAGAGGGTGCCATGATCCAAGAAAATACAAATCTCGAGGAATGATGAACGGTCATAAGAAATGAAGAATTTGGCGGGAATGGTGGCGCCAAATTTTAGAGACGGAATTTAATTCCGTCTCTAATTCCGTCTCTAATTCCGTCTCTGATCCGTCTCAAATCCGTCTCTGATTTTTTCGAAACATGTTAAAACCTTAAATGTGTAGATGATCCAAATCAGTTTGGATAGCGGGTTGAAAGCCTTAGAGAATTTCTTTTGGTCTCATTCAATTAACGTAAGTTCAACCCCAACAACCCTCAAGTGAATGTTTGTGCTTCATCTTCACTTAGCTATTTGGTACGCCTATTTGGATTAATAAAATGAGGAACTTGAATATCTGAAGGAGTGTTCTCCGATGATGTAGGAGCATTGGATCGATGCAAATCTTAGGATGAGAATGAGCTTGAGGCACATTTTGACGACTTGCTAAGAATCAAATGGCGTTTAGCATGAATACCCGTCGATTGTGAGGCTTTTTTAGTTGTCCTCCTTATGTTTGGTGTTCTATCAAACACCTTATATGCACCAACTTAGGTTAGGATTTTTGAAAGATAGGGCTCGATTCAGACAAAATGAGAGATGGAGGGAGACTTAGAGAAGTGCAATTAACAACTTCTAACCAAAAGTCGATTGAAAAATAGTAGCTTAGATTGGTCGAAGATTGTATGAATTCAAGTAGATAAATAGAGCTTGAACAAATGCTATCAGGTGGGTTGTTTAAAATGTGCACCCTGATGTCGGAGTGCGCTCCGCATTTATGTGAGACGTGCTCTCGTGTCTAGGTTTGAAACCCAAACTTAGGCTCCTTAGAGCGTGCTTTAGCTCTTGGAGAGCACACTCAATGGAAAATTTTGAAATTCTAAACTTAAGAAAATTTGCCCCAAAAGTGCATGAATCGCATTGATCAATATGAATTACATCAAAATCATATTCATGAATTTGGCTCCCTACCTAATACATGCTCCTAACCTAGGATCCAGTCAACACATCTAAATTAGGCCTAATTCTCATATATTGATCTATCACTTAAGTTCAATCATGTTTTAAAGTGAGTCTAACTCACTCCAAGAATTATGGACTATGGTACCCATATATTTAGATTTGGCAGACTTAGCCTCTATGAGTGTTTCTTTCGGCACTATGCCTTAATGTGAGACTTATTTCTAGTATAAGTCTAATTGAGTCTGTAGGGTGCTTCGGACTTAGTGAGATCTCCTAGACTTCCTTAGTTGATCTTCTAAATGTACGCACTTGTGCTTCTCTAGGCTAAGCTCCAATTTCACATTCTCCTTCCCATTGGTGACAATAGTTACCAATTTTGTCCATTTATCTAACTTTTCTTGAAGAACTTGATTTTGCTCTTTGAAGTCATGTTCTCTTTAAGATTGCTCTCATTCTTCTCAAGACTCTTATCAAAGTTGTTTTGTAGAGTCATCAACTTTTCTAATGCAAGTTGAATCATGTTCTTGAGGTTCTCATTCTCTTTAATGAGATTGTCCAAGTCTAAGATCAAAAAATGAATCATGAAGGCAATCAATATTAGTGAATGAATCAATAATATGATTACTTTCATGAACATGAGATTCCATAGACATATCATCGCTATCATTATGCATATAAGAATCCATAAGTATAAGATCTTCATGTACGTGAGCATTTTTATCATCAACATATATAAATGGAGTGTATGGACCATTTTCTAAAATGCCCCACATCTTATACGATTGGGCTCTAGTTTTTGTTCTAGACCTAATCTTCTAACTCCTAAATGCAAAATCCCTAAGCATAAGTGGAACGGTAACATCCCACCGAAAGTCATGGCCATTGATTTTTAGCTCTAGGATGTAAGTCCAAAAATGATGAGAACCTACTCTGATACCAATTAAAGGTCACTTAAAAAGAGAGGGGGTGATTTAAGTTTGATGGACAAATTTAACTTTTATTTATTTATTTTTTTTGCTAATCTCATAAGTTCACTTCAAAAATCAAGCTAAATGAGCATGTGAACGACAGTAATATGTCGAAATGATTCAAATGAATAGAAAACTACACTAAGTCAAGGAGGTAGAAAATATAGAAGTACACAATTGATTTATAGTGGTTTGATCCCTCAGATCTACATCTTACCTAACCCTCCCAGTTATGATTTTAAACGACCACTTATATTCCAATAACTGAACAAATCTAAGCCGAAAAGCTTATTGTGCCTAGCCGCAACTAGGTATTTACAATTATCTTACTGCCATAAGGATTTGATAATGGCCTAGCCTTATAGGAATTTAACCTACTAAGATGAAACTATGACTTTAATGTGCCTATTCCCTGATAGGCTTTACAACCTCTCCTTTACACCAATAAGATTGACAACTTGGTCTATTTACCAATAGACCTTACAACCTTTATAATTGAGAGTACTTTGCCACTTAAAACAAGTAAAATGGTACAAGATGTTCTCATCTCACAAGCCAAATGTAATCCTAAGATGAATCAATACAAGTGAGACTTTGCCAATTGAGATGCCTTGTAAACTCAATTTTAATAGGCTAACTCTCAATATTGCAACCAACAAAGAACAATATAAATTAAGCTCAACTTGGTTCCAATTAATGGCTCATTAATGAACTAATGAAAAACTCAAGCTTAAGCTCAAGTTGTGCAATCAAAATTTTGGGTTACAAGTAAATTAAAATTAAGAACAAAAATCCTTGAAAATATGTTGTCAAAACAATATAAACATAAAACCATGAAATTAAATATAAATTAAGCACGAGTTAGCTTCAAGTCAATGCAATGAACTATTAAAATCACTATTAAGCTCAAGAAAGTGCACTCTATACTTTAAGTTTGTACAAAATCAAGTTTAAGTCCAAAAACGCTTTTTAGAGGTGTTTCACACATACTTCAATGAAACCAACAATGATGAGTAGAGGTTAAGCTTTATGTATGTGGTTTCTCTAGTTTCATATGCATAATAATGATTCAAGTTTTGGCTCAATAAATGCAAATCCATTCTAGGTCTTATTTAGACTTGATATTAAGCACAACACTCTATATAAGTATATCCAAATCAGCTACACTTGGTTCCTACATAAATATTTAACAACAAGATATAAATTAAGCACAAAAGTGTAAAGAAAAATAAAATCTTACAACCTAAGATACGTAGATTATTTAAATCAGTTTGGACGGTAGGTTAAGAACCTTAAAACACTTCCTTTGACCTCACTTGATTAGCATAAGTTAAGCCCCAACAACCTTTAAGTGAGTGTTTGTGTTTAATCTTTTCTTTTCTTGCAAATCATGTTTGAGCACTCTTTATATGTGTATTTGCAATTGAGAGCAAAAATTTGTTTTTAGTGGTTTTAGTGTCTCTCTAATCCCATGTGACTATTTTTTGTCGTTTTAGTGATCTAAGAGTCAAAAATAATCCACTAACTCAAATTAAAGGTATAGATTGTAAACTTTAAAAAAGTTGTCAATCAACTAAGAAGTGTGCTCCACCAATTCATGGGGCACGCTCTTGGATTTAGGGCGCGCAACACTTTGGGTGGAGCGCGCTCCATGGACAATGGTCCAAAAATAAATTTTTCTGTGTAATCGCTCTAAACCCCCTTAACCTAATTAGGATTCTTCTTACACCTTTGTACCTACTCTCTAGAAGATTAGTATAACCTGGAAATAGGGGTGTCAATTTTTTCGCTTTCCGGCCCCAATTTTGTTCGATCCAAAAAATGGTTTAGACAATACTTTTTTAAATATGGGTTGGGTCCAAACAAGGCTTTGATGTCCAAATTGAAATTTGGGTCGGGTCCGAAGAAGACCCTCTAAGCCCGGAACCTACCCGAATTTCAAAAGATATCGATTTTACTTTGAAAACATATTTCGATACATTGCATTATTCACAAAAACAACAACAGAAATAAAAGAGACTACATAGCTTGTATGGAAATGTACTATTTTAGTTTGGGACCGAGGCTATGTTGTTGTTGTTGTTGTTGTTGTAAATGGAACTTGAACATTACTTTTTAAAATCATATTAGAGAAGATTATATTACGAGGAGTTTACAATGATTTTAATAATTAAAAAAACTTTTAAACATAAAATAACTTTTAAGAAACTTGACAAAATGCGGACATTTGAACAACCCGTATTAAAAGTAAACCGGGTTTGGGCAAGGCATACTTATCCGAATTTACAATCAGGCTGAGTCTGGATAATACAAATGCTCGTTTATATCAAGGGCGGCCCGAACTCGAATCAGTCTGGTCCCAAAAAATTGACACCCCTACCTGGAAAAAAACATCACCTAAATGATTTTTCAAAGATTAAAAATGTGAAATCCATGTTTCATTCTAATGTTATGGAGTTTTCTAAAAAATATTCTTCAAATGATCTAAAAACTAGTCTAAACTAATACAAATTCATCCAAAATCAATTTTAGCAGTTTGTTTACCTCAAACTTATATCATAAACACATTTGCATGATTTAAACTATTTTAAAACTCACGGACTTGAACATCTTGAAATTAATGACTTTAGGTTCTAAAAAAAACTTGAAATTCATGAAATGCTTGAATCTAATGCATTTGGCTCATGTAATTGGAGTCTTATACCTTACAAATGATGTACATGACTTCATACACGATTTTAGGTGCCTTTCTTTGTCTTAATCAATTCTTGAGCTTTTCTAGTCTCATTTTCTCCATTCCACTTGAACTTGAACTTGTAACATTTGACTTCCTTTTAACTAGTGAGTTCTAACAAAGTTTGTTACACTGAAATACTTAACAAACTTGTTAGTATCATTTCACATTATTTGTTGACATTAAAATCTTAAGTGGAGTCTTAGTGATAGAACACTTAGTCCTACAACAAGGTTTGCGTAACACGGGTTTATAAGGTAGTCAAAAGTTTAGGGAACACATACCCCACCTTTCTCCCTCTTCATGGTGGCCTGGCACCTCACCGACTTAGTTTCCTAGAAATTGGGACCACCACACATTTTTCTCTCATTTAAAAAACCCAACAAAAACTCCCTCTCTCTCTCTCTCTCATTTTTTATTTACTTTTCTAGCGCTTCCTCCCTACCTCATTTGTTCTCATCTCACTTTCACAAGCTATCCTCTCTCTCATGACACTTTAGATCTCTCTCAGATCTGGCATAACCACCTCTCACGTCGGCGAACTTCTTAGATCGAGGTAAATAGTAATTTTTATTGTTGATTTTATAGAGAAATTGTGGGCTTCAATGGTGATGTTGTAATGGAGTTGTAGCTGTAGATCAGTAGATGTTATTTTTGGAATTCTTGTTATCACTATTCTTTATTGTTAAAAAAAGATAGAAAAAATTAAGCATAACGTATTTGGAAGAGAGGAATTAAAGAGGAGGGTAGCCAGGTGGGTCGTGTATAACCCATATCCCAATTAGGTCGATACCCAATCTGAAACTCTAATTATGCCCTGTGACACTAGTTAGAATTTACTAGAGCCATCAACCTCTCCTTTTGTACTTGATAAACTCAAACAATATCGATATCAAAATAAAAATCAAAGTATACGCAATGAAAAATTAAAAACTTTTTTGATAATATAAACAATATATGTGAATCTAGGGTTTGTGAAAACCAAAAACAATTATAAAACCTTCCAACCCTGTTATATTACAACATTGTAATTCAAACAATACACACACACACACACACACACACACACACACTCAAGGAATGCTTTCACATAAAAAAGAAGACGATAAAACTCATAAGCATTCTCTTTCCCTTTCGCTGAAGCGAAGGCTTGCAAACTTGAGATGTTAAAGGGTGTATCCAACTTTCTTAGTAATTAATGCTCATAAACATATCAATCACCAACTAATATCAATGAATCAATTGATAGAAATATGAATCTAAAACATATCTATTCGAGCATTGAATTGATATAAACAATATATAGTCGAATGAAAGTCAAATAGGTACTATGCAACCGTACTTGTGATTTCTAATTTGAATTTAATCACAGAATCATACTCTCACGTCACTAGAGAATACAACCACAAATCCACATGTTGGTCGACATGAGATTCTACTAGTTTATCCATGCTTGATTGAGCTACCAGCTCTAACTAGATAATGACAACTAAAGTAAAACTCTGGCTAACTGAGGTTAAAAGGTCGGAATCCATTTCTAAGCTAACCTTGTTCGATCACCAATTCATTACCCAAACCTCCTAAATCACTTGGGAGGGCCTCAAACAAGGTTTTTCACCTATCCATACCACCAACAACCATTAATAAATAAGAATTCATCACAAATTCATGATTTTATTGATTGTCCAAAACAAAAGTAAAAGATGAAAACTTACTAATTCACATATCAACTGTGATAGATCACCAATTACTTGTGATTCAGTCTCCTTTGATGACTCTCTCTCCTTTTAATACCTTGAATCCATAAAATCAAACCCTCACCTACTTCTCTTGATCAACAGTTCAATACAAAAGTTAAAGATGAAAACTTACTAATTCACATATATATTAGTTTTTCTCGAGATACACATCACACGATCTTAAGACTGATCTAATGCAGATTGTCTTAAAGTGAAACCCTTCCTACAATCGCACACATCTTTACTCTTCCTCCACTTATGCTCATCTCGAGGTGATCCAATGATCCACAATAACTAAATCAAATTATAGGTTTATTTATATAGCAATCAAATATATTTATAAATTCCTATGTATTTTAATGCCAATAAATTCACCGAACACACGAACAAGTACTCTCGGGCGTGCACATTCACTCCACTACCCCCCTCGTCACACTAGATGTACTTGACAATTTATTAATTATTTATTTATTTTCCAACTATAGGCATGTACTAATTTAAATTAATATAGCATATTGTGTATTTAATTCATATCACACCATATAAACACAATACATTCATGTCATCGCAGATACACATACACTAATCAAGGTATGTAGAACTTAACTACTAGTTTAACTCGGGTTAATCAGAATATATGTTAATGCTAATCACCTACTTAAGGTGATGGGTAGTTAGACCGGGTCGTGCCGACCCAAGCCTAGGTGGTTGGGTCGAACCAGGCTCGGTTTAGAGCAACCCCATATTAATTAATTATAAACCTTTTAAAAACTAATTTAAATATGATTTTAAATTAAATAATCACAGAAAAGTAAGAAAATAAGAGAAAATTATGGAAAAAATAAAAAAAAAAAACTAGAAAAAAATATAATAAATTGGAAAAGGGCAAGAAAATTGAGTTTTGAGGTTTTTCCAAGTGTTTTCCACCTCGACAAAACTCGCAAAATGTTCTATTAACAAAAACTTGGAATATAAATCCTAATTTTTGTTACATTATAAATTCACTTAATGTGACTAAAAACAATTAAAATGATACACTTGGACACCAGGGACATAGGATATTATAGTCGGATGTTGGGTGCACTTCTCAAGGCATGAGCGGGACATTTTCAAACGTTATTTGTGATTGCTTGAGGTGAGTAAACCCGTAAGAAAATTAGTTAGAATTCATTTATAGCACTTGATTTATTTTAAGTTTCAATTATTCTATTGTGTTATTATTATTATCCACTTATTGCTTATCCACTCCCATGAGTGTAACTGTATTTATCGACGAGGTCCGAGCATGACACGAACTCACACCCCGAGGCTTTTCTTTTGAGCCGTTAGAGTAGTCGCTCATGTCGGGCTATGCGGTGAATATTCCCTACGAGACTCGCTAGGTAAAGAGATGTTTGATGGGGACTTAAGTCTCCATCATGTGTTTCCTCTCGAGAGATATTTGGACGGAGTTTTGTCCATTCTTAGGTTTCCTCTCATTTGATCGTGAGATGTTTGAAGAGGTTTACTGTCATGGGTTTCCTCTTGATTAGCGAAGTCAATCCTTAGATGTTGACTAAGGCTTTCTGTCATGCTACACTCGTGTCCAGTTTTAACTTTCCTGCGACTTATATTCATGCAATCACTTTATCTTTTGTCTTTATTTATATTGCATGAATTGTAGCAGTTTTTATTGATATTCGTGAATACTAGCTAACTTTCTTTAGGATATACTCACTGGAAATTATTATTATTTTTTGTGACTAATTTTAGTTCCTACGACAAGCCGAGGTAAAAGAGTCTTAGGCGACTACCTTTAATCCTGTGGTGCCCCATCAGACTTTTGCGTAGGTGTTTATTTATTGTATATTTAATTCTTTTGTTGGGTCGTATGGGAGACTTAAGTACCCTATACATATACACATTCACTTTTTATAATTTTGTTACTTGATTATGATATATGCATGGTATCTATGTCAGGTTTCCACAATATAGGACTATTAATTAATGCAAGTTTTTTATTCTTACAGTATTTTTATGCTTTAAAGACTTCCGATTAAGATATTCAACTTATAATAATATAATAAGTCGTAAACACCTTAACTTAGTTAGCTTCTTGTAAATATAAAAAATGCATGATAAATACTAAGTTAATGCGAATAAGATACAAACAAACCTTTAAGTGCAGGCCCTCATGAATAAATGTGCAGTGACGTGGCATGCTTGGTGATGTGTCCGACAATGTGGCGATACTTGATTTGCCTCAGGGTTTAGGGCCATCACAGTTGGTATCAGAGCCTAGGTTCAAGCAAACCTTGGAAAAAACTTAAGAGAACGAATGAAACTTAATAAAATAAACTTAGATGTGGAAATTTGAAGATTCTGATTCATAACCTTAATTCCAAAGCGAACGTGAGGTAGGTAGTATAAGAGCTTATATATATGTATTATATATTTTGATTGTAATAGTATATATGCATATACAAGGCTAGTACAGAGCCTAAGTTCAAGCAAACCGTGGAAAAGTTTTAAGAGAAGGAATAAAACTTAATAAAACAAACTTAGATATGGAAACTTGAATATCCTGATTCAGAACCTTAATTCAAAAGTGAACGTGAGGCACCTAGTACAAGAGCTTATATATGTTTTATAGATTTTGATTGTAATAGTATATATGCATATATGAGGTTGGTACAAACACATACTCGCTAATGTAGATACGACATGGACGAATAGCTAACTCCACCTAAAAATAATGGAAGACAACTAGTGGTACCACACTTTTTGTGACTCATCAGAGTGTACTCGACCAGATCGTGCTACACGTCTGGTAGTTTAAGCAGATGATGGCCTTGCTCCGCACCCATACAACAGCTAATGTAACGCTTACCGCCGATGTTACATTGAGCACCATTGAGAAGGTAGTCGCTCTAATTGTCTAGGGTACGCTAGTGATTGTAGTTATGGAAGAGACTATCCCACCAGATACAGTTTCAAATACCTCTACTAAAGTAACCACACTAACAACTACATTCGCAACAACACTACACAAACCCCTACAAGAGATCATGTGTTGATCACGTATTCGTGATATTAGGTTTTAGAAGTTATCATGGCCATTGAAGATTTTAAGCCGGATATGAATGATACAACCGTAAAATACAATACATTGATAGATAATTATTGATTAGGGAAGCATATATAGTAAACTTAATTGGTTATGAATATAAAAATTTGGAACTTAAAGCAATGTGGATCTTACATTATTCACACTGATAGGTGGAGTTCTAGTTTGAACATTAGAATCTTTTTCTTCATGAAACTAGGTTGATGTGGATTTGAAGGAAATATGTATATTCTAATTAGGCATTTCACACACGTAATAAAGATAAGAAAGTGAGTTGAAAAGCATAGTATTTCATTACCTAGGTGAAGTTGTGAACTAATATATTCTTAATATAATATTTTAAAAGTAATTTACATTATTTGTTAGATTAGAATAGTTTAGTTATAAAAACCAAATTAAAAATGATTTCCTTAGCAATAGAGTAATTTAGACTAGGTACTACTGAGTGCATACACCTTTCCCCGAGGATGATATCTGTAATCAATATAAGTTGGTCACACTATTACTACAATCGAGTTGTTATACTTGCAGCCATAAGCCAAGTTTTTGGCGTTGTTGTCAGAGGACCGGTAGCCACTTAAACTTATTTAGTTTGAAAAATTGTTAAGTTTTAGTTTAAATAATTTACTTTCAAGTTATAAAAACAAAAAGAAAAAAATAAAAGGTTTAAGTTTTAAGTTTGATATCTGCACTGGAACTTTTGTGTTTTCTTTTCAGGGAGACTTAGTGCATGCATAGCAAAGGAGAGAAGGACTTAGTGTCTTACGACCCTGAGATTGATAGAACCAACAAAGGAAAGAAAAAGAAAGGTATCAAGATGGTGGAGGATCAAACAAGAGACCAACAACAAGGTCGAGGGAATAACCAACCCAAAGGTGATATGGTAGTGCATGACAAAGTGCAGGGATAGAGATGTTTTCGTGACTACTTCAAGCCAGAAGTTCAAGAGACTTACAATGGAGTGATAAAGCTTCCAGCCAACACCATTGAGTTCGAACTAAGTCTGTCTCTAATCAACGCGGTGCAAAATAGCTTATTTAACGAGCTAGCAAATGAAGATCTAGTTGTACATGTAGAGGATTTCTTGAAGAAGTGCGACATCATACACATTACCGAGTTACTAAGAAAGTGATCAAGATTAGACTTTTCTCATTCTCATTGGGTGGAAAAGCCAAATCCTTATTCCAAGGATTGAACACAGGGAATATGACCTCGTGGGCATAAATCAATGAAATACTCCTAGATAAGTTCTTTCCCCTAGTAAAGGTCAGCAAAAAGAAACTAAAAATTAATCAATTCAAATAAGAAGATATCGAGTCTTTTGGCAAGGCTTAGGAAAAATTCAATGAGATACTGAAGAGATGTCTAGGACATGGATACGTGAAAGGGACACAACTTAAGATTTTCTACTATAGGATGAACCACGGCACAAGAACACGAGTATATGATGTAGCAAGTAGTTCTCTACTAACTAAGGATGAGGATAGAGCTTTGGATCTCCTAGATCTTATGTCTCAAAACTCTACAGCCGGTATTCGTTCCATGGTGAGGAAACCAGGAGGCATATATGAGATTGATTCACAAGTTATAATTATGGCACAACTATCCAACCTGAGTAATCAAATGACAAAGCTTCAAATGGGACAACAAGGTCCACAAGTGCAAGTGATACATCAACCTGTTAATTAACAAGCCATGGTTGTTAATCAAATGGACATGCAACAAGAATGAAATATGAGGACATCAACATCATGAACAAACAATGTTATGGAAACAACTTTAAGCCAAGAGGAATGGCTCCTCAAAGATTTTATCAAGGATACAATAACAACAACCCCAACTTCTCATATGAAAACCTTGATAATGCACTGAAGTTACCTTCAAGCTTCGATCAATAAGTCCAATAAGGGAAGCTAGGGCAAAACAAAGAGATGACTTTGTCGAAGTCAATTGTGAAACTTTTGCATGCCATCGACTTGAGCAATAGGGAATGCTATATGATACACAAAAAATAGATGGAAAATATGAAGCAAACTATAAAAAGAATAAACGATAAGAGATCATAATCCTTCAAGAGCCTGGAGAGACAGATTGGTTAGTTAGCCATTGCCTTGAGTCCAAGGAAGGAAGAACAATTTTTGAGTAACACTGTCACAAATCGTAAAAGAATGTTAGTGTTATTCACATGATAAGCACTATGGAAACGAATGAGCCAAGATAAGAGCAAGTGATGTACGAGCTAGAAAAAGTTAACACTTTGGCTACGAGGAAGCATGAAGTGATGCATGAGAACAAAACAGAAGTGAGGCAAGATGAACTAAAAGGATTCAAAAAATAAAAGATCAATGCCTTAAAAAATCAAAAAGAATGAGAATAAATAATGGGGAGCTAAGCAACAAGATGAAGGACCTTCTGAAGAAGCACCGAAAGGAAATAATATCAAGGTGGTTCAAAGGAAGCCAGAACCAATGTCCAAGTTCATACCGATAGTTCAACCAATCAGAGGAGAGATCCTAGAGACATATGCATATCAATAAGCATTGATGACCACCGGTTTAGAAAAGTCTTATGTGATACGGGAGTCTCAGTCAATGTCATGCCATTAATGGACATGTTACACGCTAATTTAAAGATCGATTGTCCCGATACAACAAATTTGGAATTAGTTGATGGCAACTTGGTACCAACCATAGGGAAAGTCTTAAATGTGCACGTGAAAGTGGATAGATTCACATTCAACACAGGTTTTGAGGTTATGGATCACAATATGAAAGATGATGTGTCTATGATATTTAGGTGGCCATTCTTGAACACCGCTTATGCAACATTGTACATAAGAAAGAAAAAGATCACAATGAGTATCGAAGAGAATGATGATGCTGAGAAGATTGTCTTTATTGATGGACAAGTACATCTAAATGGGAATGATATATTTTTCGATCTACAAATGGAGTATCTTGATTAACACTCGGACTAAACGAGAAAGGACAATTCAAGCACTTTATAACTTTTAAAGATTTGTGTTAAACGTGCAGGAAAAACCAATAACCGGGTGACAATTCATCAGAATGAAAAAGTTTCGACAAAGTCAGTAACGAGTGTAAAAGGGCGAAAAACGGTAAAGGTAATGTACATGGGCAAATTACATGTAAGTTTTTATGAAATTTTTATATATACAAGGATTTCATGCGGTCACGACACCTTATGTTATAGCACACAACGCTACAAAAAACGAAAATCAAATCGAAATTTAATTTTCGCCTCTCGATTTGCAAAAATTCGCCTCTAATTGCAATCGAAACTAACGAGAGATGGAATGAATTCCGTCTCTGAAAACGTCGTCGCTGATTCGATCAGAAACGGAAAATTGATTTCGTTTCTGATTAGAGACAGAATAGAGACGAAAAAATTCCTTTTCTGATTAGAGACGGATTTAAAGACGGAAATTAGAAAAGGGACAGACACGGAACAGAAAGGGAATTATTTTAGAAATGCAACATTTGCAGTTACATTCCGTCGCTGATTCCGTTGCTAATCAGAAACGGAATCAGAGACGAAATTAATAAATTTATGAATTTCGTCTCTGATTCCGTTTATAATCAGCAACGGAATCAGAGACGGAATCAGAGACGGAATGCAAATATTCCGTCTCTGATTCTTTCGCTAATCAGAAACGGAATCAGAGACGGATTTTTTCGTTTCTGATTCCGTCTCGAATCCGTTTCGATTAGCGACGAATCGAGAGACGAATTCTTATTTCCGTCTCTCGATCCGTTTGTGATTCATACATATATTTACGGAAAATTAGAGACGGAATAGCAACGGAATGTTTGACTTCCGTTGCTAATCCGTCTCTAATTTTCTGTTTTGTTTAATTATGACACAGAAACATAATCCAATTGGTTCTCCAACCTAAAAATTCAAATTACAACCATATGACCTACTCCATCGCCTGCACCCCCTCCAACAACTCCTTGGGGGTGCTAACATCCCACAAAAAAACCAAATTGCACATTCATACATCGACAATATATATCAACAAAAATAGTATACGTACATTGAAATGTGCACCTCTTCCTTGATCTGCTGCATTAAAAAAAACATAGCAGAACCGAGAGGATCAACAGCCCTCACAAAGCCCTCTATTTTCCCAGCCTCTCTGTCAGGGTTAAATGGGTCATTAAGTTGAGTTGGATTATTTATCAAGCTTTGTAAGGCATGCATTTCAACAAGTATATGATAATGGTGAAGTGCAAGAATGCTAAAAGGTAAAAACTGAAAGTTAAGCACAAACCTTTATCAAAGCAAGATTCACATCCATCAATCTTGAAAGAAAGTCATGCAATCATCCACCAACACTGATGTGTGCTCCATTACAATACCAACCATGTGTTCCTACTCAAAAAAAAAAAAAAATTAGCTGGGGTCCTCTCCTGCAGTGAAGAAAAAAAAAAACTCATTTGAAGATAGTATACGTACATTGAAATGTGCACCTCTTCCTTGATCTGGTGCATTAAAAAAAACATAGCAGAACCGAGAGGATCAACAGCCCTCACAAAGCCCTCTATTTTCGCAGCCTCTCTGTCAGGGTTAAATGGGTCATTAAGTTGAGTTGGATTATTTATCAAGCTTTGTAAGGCATGCATTTCAACATGTATATGATAATGGTGAAGTGCAAGACTGCTAAAAGGTAAAAACTGAAAGTTAAGCACAAACCTTTTTCAAAGCAAGATTCACATCCATCAATCTTGAAAGAAAGTCATGCAATCATCTACCAACCCTGCTGTGTGCTCTATTACAATACCAGCCATGTGTTCCTACTCAAAAAAAACAACCAAATGAGGTCCTCTCCAGGTGAAGAAAAAAAACTCATTTGAAGATAGTATACGTACATTGAAATGTGCACCTCTTCCTTGATCTGCTGCATTAAAAAAAAACATAGCAGAACAGAGAGGATCAACAGCCCTCACAAAGCCCTCTATTTTCCCAGCCTCTCTGTCAGGGTTAAATGGGTCATTAAGTTGAGTTGGATTATTTATCAAGCTTTGTAAGGCATGCATTTCAATATGTATATGATAATGGTGAAGTGCAAGAATGCTAAAAGGTAAAAATTGAAAGTTAAGCACAAACCTTTATCAAAGCAAGATTCACATCCATCAATCTTGAAAGAAAGTCATGCAATCATCCACCAACACTGTTGTGTGCTCCATTACAATACCAGCCATGTGTTCCTACTCAAAAAAAAAACAATCACCTGAGGTCGTCTCCTGCAGTGAAGAAAAAAAAAACTCATTTGAAGATAGTATACGTACATTGAAATGTGCACCTCTTCCTTGATCTGCTGCATTAAAAAAAACATAGCAGAACCGAGAGGATCAACAGCCCTCACAAAGCCCTCTATTTTCCCAGCCTCTCTGTCAGGGTTAAATGGGTCATTAAGTTGAGTTGGATTATTTATCAAGCTTTGTAAGGCATGCATTTCAGCATGTATATGATAATGGTGAAGTGCAAGAATGCTAAAAGGTAAAAACTGAAAGTTAAGCACAAACCTTTATCAAAGCAAGATTCACATCCATCAATCTTGAAAGAAAGTCATGCATTCATCCACCAACACTGGATGCAACAGCAAATGGGTGATAAAATCCATACAAATAGAATAAGAAAGCTTCAAAAAAAGTAGGAGCAAAGAAGCGAACTGATTTAGGACTGAAGTTTTGTTGTTGTTGTGACTTTGGGGTGTCACTTTAGCTATTATTTCTCCAAGTTATATCCATAATCCTAGCTAAAATTATCAAAATTGAAGAGAGTTACTCATTGATTCCACTTGAAATAGAAGAGAGAGGATCAACTGCCCTTCATGCCGAATCCAAACAAACATTTCACCAAAGAACACCAAAAGCTCACCAGATCACTTCCACCATCCTACCATTTCTGCCCAGTATTGGTCTTGCAGAGTTACCTAGGCCATTCCAGTTGGTCAATTTGAAAAACATTTTAGTTCATTTCAGAATTTCAAACAAATGGGATCATTCGCGATCAAACCCCAATAAACCCGTAGTTGTTTCAGTCTAAACAATTTCTATCAACCTAAGATTTATCAAGCAAGTAGGGAACAGATTGTGATCACAGCACAAATTATATAAGTTATTGGATGACATGTATCTACATACTACTAATAAACAAGCAAACTCATTGGCTCATCGCTTCCATGACGCACCTTCAAATATACTAACAATATTCCCAAAACCTTTACATAGACCACATTCTAGCAAAATGAAGCAGCCAAATAGAAGACATATGTACCCACAAATCTCAGCAGCATAAACAACAGATCAACAAGACAACAACATTACACAAAAAAATGACAATAGAAGAATAAGTTTGCAAAAAGCCGACATTGAAATCTCTCACCCAACACTAAATGCTAAACACCACAAACAATCTTTAATCATTATGAGCACAATAACTAACCCTTCTCTAGAATCAATCAATCCAATGACTTCACAATCCCATCAAACCTTCTTTACTGCGTGACTAGTAAGAAGGGATCCCGCATTACCTAGAAGACCAAGACAACAAATCAAACAAACCCTTAAAAACCCCAACATGGGAGAGCTAAGACTGTAAAGTAGCACCAAAGAAGATAGAAGAACAGATAGAACACCAACCAGTCCAAACTAAACAAGACCAATGATCTTCCTTAAAATGATATCTTCAATCGAGGGAACTTTCTTCTAACCAAAAGAAATCTAAACAATCAAACCAGAAGGCAGGAAGTTCACATAGAATCAACAAGTTCTAGAGTTAACTCGTCATCTACCAATGATTTCCAAAACAAGAAACAATAATCCTTTCACAAATGATCAACACCATATGCAAGTAAAAAATAATACGATAGAAACCAAGCGACCAAAAAGTAGCATGCAATGGCTAAAAGGAGTAATGTCTAATAGCCATATATAACAATTACCTTGGCGATTGTAAGCAACTTGCCATTACAATCTGGTAATTTGTTTCGTGAGGATCTGGCTCACCCCACCATGAACTTTGAATTGAGCAAAGTAATTTTCTTCTTAGGAAAAATGATATATAAGATCGAGAAAACTTTCTTGGAATTTAAGGAAACAAAGTGAATATAATGCGAATTAACTAACCAACGATCAATTTCAATTTTCAGTCCACACAAATTAGGACTATTGGGATTGGTAGGTGTAAATTTATCACAATACCGACCATTGCAAGTGTTAATCTAAAGAAGAAAAGAAGTGACACATTACATCATCCCTCAAGGAATTCTCAATCGGGGTTTTAAGCCTTCCGAGAAAAAGTAATAATCCCGAAAAAAAAAATGAAGAAGAAGGCAGCATCTTAGTAAAACTATACAGCTATAAACATATTCAGTATGGAAATGATTGCAATACCTGTCGAGGAGGTCAGAACACAACTCCTCAAACTTTGCCCTTGTAATAGTGGTTTAAATGTGTTTAGGACCATCGCAGATAAAGTGATGAAAGGCAAACTGTCAAATATATAAACAATTAATAAATTATATAGTACAATTTGTCGAAAAGAAAAAAAAATGAAGAAGAAGGCAGCATAAAGAAAAAATATAATACCTAATGTTGGTTTGAGTCAAAGATGAAAGGTCCATCTTAGCTTTCTCAGTAGTCTCAGTGAGGCGCCGAAGTGCTTGCTTGTCTTTCAAAAGATCAATGCCATCGTCTCTCTTGCTTGTCTCTGTGAGGTCCCAGCAAGGCAAACTCCAAACTCTCTGTTACAACATGAGATAGGTAGCTCAACAACTAACAAATAGCAACATGTTGAAAACTGCAAAAAAAAAAACTAAGGAACTTCATCATCGCACTCTCCACTACATCAGGCTTCAACAAACCACCATGGAATCGAAAACAAATTAGCATGCAATGGCTAAAAAGAGTAATCTCAAATAGCCATTTGTTACCATGGATCAAGCTGAGATAGTATTTTTTATTAGAACCTAGATTATTGGATGCATACCTTTGAGATGAACGAGTCCACCATGAATTGCAGGTAAATGTGTTCTTCCTTTATCCTCTGTATATCTTAGTTGCCTTGGAAGCCCAATTCATGCATAAGTTATCATGGATTTTAGTTTTTTTACCTTTTCCTCCCCAAAATTTTTTTTTATGTTAAGTAAAATATACTATAAGTACAGAATGTTTGCATAATCCATGGGAGAAGAAAACATGCTGGTTGTTGTGTGCAAATCTTATGCCGTTGCAGGTTCTCTCGAGTGCTATGATGAAGAACGTGGTAGAATTGACAGGGAGCAACATCTTCATTACATAGCAAATGAATTTGGGAAATCAATAAAGGGTCGTTTTTCGGTCATCTGTGTTGAGAACATGTAGGCTCTTATTCTTCTAGGGACATGCGATAATAGAAGAACAAGAGCCTACATGTTCTCAACACAGATGAACGAAAAACGAGCCTTTATCGATTTCCCAAATTCATTTGCTATTGCATGAAAATGTTGTTCCCTATCAATTCTACCACTTTCTTCATCATAGCACTCGAGATAACCTACAACGCCATAAGACTTGCACACAACAGCCAGCATGTTTTCTTCTCCCATGGATTATGCAAACATTATGTAGTTATAGTATATTTTACTTTACATAAAAAAAAAATTTGGGGAGGAAAAGGTCAAAAAAGTAAAATCCACGATAAATTATGGAATATCAATCTAAATATGCACAAAAAGAAGTGTCAATCATAAAGTAATTCGAAGAATTGCTAAAGTTGTCTACAAAAGCAAACGTTTAATCTAAGAATTTACACAAACAACAAGTAAAATACCTATGTATCACCAAGCTGCTCATCTCTCGAGAGCCACGCTTACGTCTCACGCTCAACATTGTCCCCTTATTGTGGTGGATCGACCGGATCTATTTGCGGCAACTGTTGCTGGTCATGAGGTGGCGATGGTGGTGGCGGTGGTGGTGGTTGTTGCTGAGCTAGGCCTGCTTCGTCCATGTTCATCCCAAGATGCTGCTGCATGAACTCCATAACCTTTCGTAATTGCTCCGCAACAACATTGAACTCTGCCCGCGGCACCACATCTTGCATCTCCGACGTGCTAGCACCGGGATCTCCGTATCTCCTCTTCTTTCTCCCTAAGGACCCGAGTCCGTAGACACGTCCTTTGGGACACTCACCCACCACATTGAGGTACACCGCCTCATCATCCACTGAATGGTTCGGTGTAGCCTGGGTCAGCTCCTAACGTCTGCTCTGGAGCCTATCCTGCAGATATGAACAACAAACAAAATACATGATATGGGTTAAAGTAAACTTAATACTATTTTACATATAATTGCTACACTTACATAGAACCGCTCTGATCTAGTATCGATGAATGTCATCATGTCGTGATTTACGGTGTGGAGATGCAAATAGAATTCATTCACCGTCGGTGGCGTCTCGGATGAATCAGTCTGCGTGCAGGACCAAGCATAGTGAACAAGTGTATAAATGTAAAAAATATCCAAGATGTTACAAAAAACTTACCAATCTTTCTTGGGTAGTCACAAAAGACACGGAACCACCACCGTGCTTCGAGGGTCCAGTCCCAGGGCCTTCGACCTCAGTGTTCCTATTCTCCGTCGCTTGCCTAGACCTGGCCTGGAAGTCCTCGCTCTCCCAGTACTCCAAGTATCTCCTCCATGCCTCATCTGTAACATAAACTGGCTGCACACGATTCTTCTTTAACTTGTGCATCAATGCGGTGTACCTTGTGCCTGCAAGCCTGTCGTACGCCGCTCGAATGAGATCCTCGGGAATCGCGTCATCCCATCTAAAAAATACCTACAAATTGGTGATTGCTATTGTTACGAGACATTGAGAAAATAATATAAATCATAAGGCATTTAGTAGTCTTGTTTACCTTCCATTGGCGCCAGTATTGGTCTTTATGATGAGGCGATCGACTTCCAACAATACCCTTCAGAATCATCCATCGTTTGAAAACTTTTGTCATCCTCCGTGCACATAAATGCGAAGGATGCAACTCCCTGTGTTTCATGAACATGCATATCACCTTAACTACTTCTTCAATAATTGACATCCATATTTAAAATGACATATAAGAGTCAAACACAAACTTACGTATCATTGGCAATCAGTCTGATAGGGATCCCCTGAACGCGAGGGGGCTCCATCCCTGTCTTCTGAGGTGGCCGCGGAGGGCCTGTCACCTCCAACCCTGCTCTTACCTCGTCTTATGGGGATGCTGCCGGTGATGCTGTGGCTGGGGGTGCAGGCCTCGTGGGTAAAGGAGTCCTTGATGTCGGCGATGGTGACTGGAAGTGCATATTTGGTATAGTCCTTGATGGCGACGATGATGGTACAGACGACACCGACAGTATGGAAGGGGAAGGTGACGCTGCGGTTGTATCTTGCTCGAGAGACCGAGAAGTCGGAATCGATAATGCAGGTATCGACCCCACGACCTCGACTACCACGACCTATATGGACCCCTCGTGTGGCGTGACCATGAGGCCCAGTCGGTATTTCGCCGCCAGAGGTCGGTGATGCACCTCTTCCGCCTGAACGATGTCCTCCCAATGGGAAACCTCGACGTGGGGGATGACCACCTCCCGCCATGAAACCTAACAAAATAGCAATAAAACATCAGAGAATGAGGGCATACAAAAATTACAAATTAAGTCTAAATGATTGGACTTAATAACACAGGATCCATGCTGATAAAAGTAACTACATTATTGGAAGTTGACATATCATATACATACATTATTCGCTATCATCCGTTTCAGATTCACTCTCATGAGTAGAAGGTGAGGATTCTTCTTCTGAATCATCTCCACTATAAACTTCTTCACTTGGACCCGCTTCAACAATGAATTGACTCCCAGTCGGATCATCCAGATTGTTGATATCGATGATTGCATCATCGACTACGCACGTGGTGGCCATCCCATCTTGGAAAGCAATCTCTGCCGAGCCCTGGTCATTATCGTCTTTGCTAGTTTCCTCTCCAGTGAATTTTGGCTGACAGCAACAAACTGCTAGCCATTCTTGTCGGTCGTTCCTCATAGAAGCGTACGAAAGGTAGTACACTTGAGTGGCTTGCATTGCTAGTACAAATGGCTCGTAGTTGTTATATCGTCGACTTCGATGAACCTCTACCAATTGAAGTGTTGGGTGAGTCCTCACACCATGATTCGGTGTAGGGTCATACCATTCACACTTAAACAAGACCACACGCTTGAGGCCGGTATATTCAATCTCCACAACCTCTTGCAGTACTCCATAATAGTTATGGGAAACATCGGCCTAGTTTGAACCCTTCACCAAAACACCGCTGCTCTGCGTCGATCTATTAACGTCATATGTTGCGGAGTGGAACTTATACCTATTAACAAGGTAACCAGGGTAGACAAGACATGATCGACTAGGACCAACAGAAGATCAACGAGCGTCTCGTCAACTATAGAATTCCGAGCCTATTCAAAAAAAATTAGAAATGCAATATGACACATTACTTATGGAAGAAATTTATGAATCTATAACGTACAAAAGTAATGACCTTACATATGTTTGAAACCAAATGGGAAGTTGTGCTCTAGACTACTATCAACTTCCGACTCCCCCATTGCTTGAGTGATTTCATCGACGAATATCCTAGAAGAAACGAACATGTAAGTAGGTTGTCTTACTAAAATATGAACAATGAATGTACTTGCATTATTGAATGAAAGTGACGGACATACTTTGGACGTAAGGAGCGATCTCTGGACAATTGAGCGGATGTACGAATGAGCGGCATTATACTCCCGCTTCGTAAAGTACCGCTCCTTCGACTTGCCCATGGGTCGACCAGGGATAAGTGAAAATTGAGAAATTGCCGACGAAGTTCGGTGTGGGCCCGAGATCGCCATCGTCGTTACGTGGCACTTTGTCATGCAACGTAAAGACGTGATCTTCGAAGTAGTAAGAACAAAAGGATGTGACCTCTTTGACCAAATAAGCATTACACATGGAGCCCTCAACCTTCGCTTTGTTTCGCACATTGTTCTTCAAATGTTTAAGGTACCCGTATGAATGTTATAGGAAATGTTGATATAAAACCTATTGAATGGGAAAATAATTTCAAGGGCTCAAGATAGTACCTCTCAAATGGATACATCCATCGAAATTGAACGGACCGCCGTACGGGCCCCGTAGAGCCAAGTGAATTGGTAGGTGTTTCATAGAGTCAAATAAGCTTGGAGGAATATTTTTTCCAACTTGCAAATGATTTTTGGTATTTCGACTCTAAGACCTCCATATCTTGATACCGACACATTTCAGCTTAGGGATCGGAAAAAAGGCTTAATTCGCTAATTGCAACCCAAACCGGGTTTGGGAGGAGTTCTCTCGAATGCAATTGGTATCAACCGTTGCATGAATATATGACAATCATGGCTCTTCATGCCGAACATTCGCAGTTTCTTTGGATCCACACATCGACCAAGATTCGATGCGTAACCATCAGGAAAAAGCAACTTTTCAACCCACTCGCACAATTTTTATTTTTTTGATGTATCAAGAGCATAGCACCCAAGGACGTAAGTATTTGTCGCCGAATCAATGTGTAAAGAAGGTCGGTGACAATATTCACGAATATCTTGCCTCGATTTTGCATTGTCCTTACTCTTGCCCTACACACATAATAGTGTTGAATATGTTGTCAAAAACATTTTTCTCAATGTGCATGACATCTCGAGTTGTGGCGGATCAAGTTTGTCTTCCAATACGGCAAGTCCCGAGAATATGCTTTTCTTCCTCCATCCCGAATTCTTAGCTATCCGCCCATTCACGTATTCGGCTCCGATTTCTGTCACCTTCATCAATCCTAACGATTCAATTTCTGCCAAATTTTCTTCACCAGAACGCAAAGCGGGCGGATCATCATTTATGACCATTTTGCCTCTAATGAAATTTTTTTTGTCTTTCCTTAATGGTGATGACTTCGCCAAGAAACGACGTGTGACAAATCGAACCACGATGTCTTACCACCATTTCGCAATTGAAATGCATTTGTATCCTCCATACAATATGGACAAGCGTACTTACCGTGTGTGCTCCAACCGGACAACATGCTATATGCGGGAAATCACTAACAAATTCCATAAAAGGGCTACTCGCATGAGAAAATTTGTCTTGGTGGAGACGTCGTATGTAATCACCCCATTGTTCCATAAATCTTGCAACTCTTTCACAAGCGGCTGAAGGAACACGTCGATTTTCTGCTTTGGGCTGGTCGGTCCAGGAACGATAACCGTTAAGAACATAAACTCGATTTCATGCACATCGACGGTGGAAGGTTGTAAGGAGTCAAAATCACGGGCCACGAAGAGTACGATTTCCGGAAAGCCCAAATACTTGAAAACCATCAGTGCACAATCCTAAACGAACATTCCGAACCTCGGCGGCGAAGTCTCTATTGACGTCATTAAAATGTCTCCAAGCAATCGAATCAGAACAGTGTTGCATAACATCTTCTGGCGAGGAATGATCTCCATGCCATCGCATATGTTTTGCGGTTGACTCAGACGCATACAATCATTGCAACCGAGGGCCCAAAGGGAAGTAGTACATTTTCTTGCACGGGCGGTTTTTTGTGTTCCGACCACGACCTCGTCGATGTGCAATGTAGCGTGATTTCCCACAAAATTTACATGACGTCAACTCAGAGTCCACTCCCCAATAAAGCATACATTGGTCCTCACAACAATCTATTTTCTCAACAGGTAGACCTAGACCTCGCATTAGTCTTTTAGTGGCATAAAAATTTTCAACCAATGAGTTGTTATTTGGCAAACAATCCTTCTTGAGTTTAATGATTTCATTATACCCTCGTTCAGATATATGATGTTCAGACTTGATCGCAAGTAATCTTGCCATTGCGGACAACGTTGTCATGGTTTCGCAATCAGGCCACAATTGTTCCCTACTTGCATCAATCATGTCATATAGTTGGCGTGCTTGGGGTTTGGTGATTCTTCCACGTGATTCCAATTGAAACTTGGACCTGCCACGTTGTGTAGCATCTCGCGGTAAGGTGTCGGATCGTATCCTCCCACATCAGCATCATCAATATGGCTATCCATTTGGTAAAAGTTTTGCGGGCCTTCATCTCCGTTCTCACCATGTTCGTACCAACAGTGATATCCCGAGACAAATCCATACCTACATATGTGGTACTCAACCGTTTCGACGTCCAGGTACGGTACAAGTCGACATTTCTTAAAATTGCACGGACATCTAATCTTCCTTTCACTTTGGTATGTAGGACAATGTTATTTGGCAAATGATATGAATTCTTTAACCTTCGCCGCGAATTCAATTCGAACGTAACCGTTGTCGAGCCGGTTGTACATCCATCTCTACTTGTAGACGACATTCCTATTCGAACGTAACCGTTGTCGAGCCGGTTGTCTATTCAAGTAATGAAATAATAATGATTAAGATTATAGGAAATCTCACTAATTGGAGAATAGTGTAAATCGGAATAGCGATCAAGACAATCTAGAAGAAATTGGCAGCTAAATGAAAGAACGAGGTTCTTGTTGGACTCATGAATAGAGAATAAATTGACAAAGTTAGAAAGTCATTAATTTTCTAACTAGTCAATTACACGATGTGTCGGTTTCATTTATGATCGTATTGTAATGTAATGTCTCTTTTCATATGATGATAGATGTAATTAGATCACTCTAGTCATGGAATGACTTATATAATTATAGGTTTTATTAACAAATGCTAGAATGGTGATAGATCAAATTTACTTTAATATCTAATGTTGTGCTTAAATATTATCTCGCATCATTTTTTAAATATTTTGATTGAAAATAATCTTAGAATTGATCTCATTTCAGAATTCGATGAAAAAATGATTAGTGATAAGAAAGTAAACGAGGATTTGTACACGCGAGTTTGGTAAACAAGGAATGAATTATCAATGGTTTTTGGAAATGTTAGTAGTTATGAATTAAGGCAGATTTATATAAAAAAAAGATAGCATATATCTTGCTAAGTATTAATGTTTGAATGCAATTCAAGGCACGAAATGCAAAGTACAACAACATTTATTCGATATTCCTCTAACTGGATTATTTACCTCATCATAAATATGTAAGATGCCTGGATTAGAAAGTAATTGTTTTAACTTTTCATTGAACTAAGGATAGGGAGTTGAGAATTCAAAGTGTTTTTTATCTATACCAACTATGCTCATTGGAAAGTAAGGATGAAGTTCTACATTAGGGTGAAAATTAGACTTTTGTGGGAGTCAATTGAGAATAGGTACAAATCACGAAATCAGGGCCATGAGAGAATACATCATTGAGGAGACCAAGATTGAGCTCTCCAATGATCAAGCCATGAATAATTTTTTTCCTCGCTTTATGAGAACAAATTTAACAGAGTTAGGGCTTGTCAAACAACTAAGGAAGTGAAGGAGAAGCTTAGGGTACATTATAAAGGTAAACATCAAGTGAAGAAAAAGTTGATAATCGAGGGGCACTATGAGACTTTCGAGTTGGCTCCGATGAAGACATAGCCACAACCATCACTTCGTTCATCGAGCTCTTGAATGAGATCAAGAATCATGCAAAGAACTATGATCAAAGTAATACCTAGTATATTCGAATTAGATTTTCATATTTCAGATCATTGCACCTATTATCAATTTTTTGGCATTTCAGAATAGCATAACCAAACATAATAAGATAGCAAGGAAAAAATAATAATGCCTACCATGATAAATTTGAACAAAAATACTGAACGAAAATTCTTGATTTCATTAGACTGAAAGGAAGTGGAAACTTGTTCTTTTATAAATGTTAGTTGAACACCTACATAACACATCAAGAGAGACACCGAACATATAACAAAGACATCAAAATATCACTTATGATAGCTGAATAGTTATACACATCAAGATATCATACAATAGCAAGGGAGACATACTGGTAAAGTTACAACCAAATCAAATTTATTTAAATTATACATTTAAATAGGTAAACCAACATCAAGATATGATAAAATAGCAAGGAACACCTACATAACATGTCACTGCCAATTCACCAAAAATAATGGTTCGAGAGGAAAGAGGGAGAACTCACCAATCAAGCACAGCGAGGCGCGGAATGAATGAGAGCACAATACCACCGAACAGAGATCGAAGAGGGGACTGAATGAGAGCACGAAGTGAGAGCCGAGAGGAGCAGAGGCGTGGACTGAAATGGTGCAAGACAACCGAACAGGACCAGAGCAGGGCAGCGCTACCAAGGAGCAATGTAGTGCGAGGACGACTTGTTGGGGGTTGGGGATTTGGGGGGCGGTGACTGGAGAGAGACGGAGAGACCAGAGAGAGAGAGTTAAGAGCAACGGAACAGAGACGCCGATTTGTTGGGGGTTGGAGATTTGGGGGCCGGTGGACCGGAGAGACGGCGCGACCGAGAGGAGAGACGAGAGTATAGAGGAGAGACGACGAAGACGATGAGATCGAATCGCGCGAGTGGGTTTGCTTGGTTAGGGCTTTCGGTGGTGGGGAGGACGACGAGGGGGTTTTGGAGGGGTAAAAGAAATCTCGAGATTTGTTATCACAAATCTCGAGATTTGATGAACGGGTATAACAAAATAAAGTTTTGGTGGGAATGTTGGCGCCATTTTTTAAAGACGGAATTTAATTCCGTCTCTAATTCCGTCTCTGATCCGTCTCAAATCCGTCTCTGATCCGTCTCAAATCCGTCTCTGAATGTTTCTGTCTCAATTCCGTCGCTAACTTTTTTATTTAGAAACGAAACTTATTTCCGTTTCTAATTCCGTTTCTGATTTGCTATTTTTTTGTAGTGCAAAGTCGATAGAGAGCCAAATAGGAATTAATGAAAAATATGTAAATAATGTGGACAAGCAGGTTGACGCCGTATGTTTTAACATACAATATCGTGGGGTACAAGGCACGATGCTAGCAGGGCGCCAAGCTATGCATAAAAACACCTCACATTGGTCTCGATGTCGTCAAGGCACTATTACAACATTGTGTGTGGCGGCCCTCGCCGCCCAGGGGTGACGTATCTCCATGTACTCCTTGCCAGCTGGCCCAACTACACGTGTACGGCACATGCACGTCCTTCCTCTGTCTCGAATTTCGTATCCACGTGTGTGTACATTGTATATATGACATATGCAACGAAGTTGTACGTAAATGCAGAAAAATATTAATTAATTTAAACAAAACCTACTGTGGAAAAACCCTAAGAAGTATTCTATTACTCCTTAGTTCCCAAAAGAATCAAGATATCAAAATAATCACACGTACAAGTAATTCTCAGAGGTAGGCAGTCAGAGATATTCGCCTAAGATCCCCTTGCCTTTACTTGTACTCGGATCTGCACTCAATCATCACAGAAGAAAATGGATGATGAGTCCAGTCAGTAAAACCCCAAGGAACTCCTATGAGCATTCATATAAATAAATGGAATTCAATAAATACGGTTAAATAAACATGCGGAATGTAAACAAGCAACTGTAAGTAGGGCATCACATGCATAGATAACAATAAAGCACAAATGTGTGTGCATGTTCCGGTCAGACTAAATCATACTTCGGGATTCCCTTCCAGAATCCCACTAGTGGGCGCACCTAACTAGCTATCACCTATTCTCTCTCGATGGTCGGCGTAGACCTACGATGCACCAATACACGTATTAGTTCCTTAGCTCGGGTCGTTATCCACCGAGAACTCCTGATACACATGCTATGGTTTAGACTGCATAGACACACAACGGAACATCCGGTGGGAGTAACTCAATCAACCGTCCAAAAGATGACAAGATATGAATGTAATTAAAAAGCACAAGGAATACTAGAAATGAATGAAAATAGGAAACAAAATAAATACTCAAGAGTTTTCCCTTTGGGTTTTACAAACCTCACAACGCGCTCTACTACCCCGTAATCAATCCCCGAGTCCAAGTCCACTGGGTCCTTGGTCGCCAATTGATCACCCGTGTCAACCTATGTCCATTTCTCAATAATGTAATTTGGCATGAAAATTCACAAAAAATTCTAAAAGTTTTAGGCCAAATTGCCTATTTTGCGCTTTTCGAGGCAAAACCCCGCAAGTCGCGTTTGAAATATCCAAATATGTTATTTTTCTCATAAATTCATAAATTTCTATTTATTTTATGGAAATATATTTTTTTCATACTTTCCCCAATTTTTTTGAAAATTTCCAAATTTTTCCCAAAATTTTTCCTCTCTTTTCTCTTCGTTTTTTTTAATTGAAATTTGGTTCGGGTCGGGTCGACCCAACTGGGTCGGACCTAGCCCTGGGCCAAAACCGGTCCGGGCTCGGTCCAAGGGCCGAGCCTGGCCCATTCTGGGCGCGGCCCATTAGGGGATGCACACGCGGGCACGCTCGCCCGCGTGTGCATCTTCATCCTCTGATCGAACCAGTTTTCACTAGTTCGATCAAATTTTTCTTTTTCCTGTGATTTGTGGTTTGGGGTTGAGGTTGCTCTCCACCCCAACCCCCGATGGACTCGATGGCGGGGAGACACCCCTACCATCACCACCGCGACCCGTTCGGCCTCCATGGCCGAACCCTTGTCCCGGCCACCACGGCCAGCCACCGAAACCCACAATAACAACGAGGACTCACCTCGATCGTGGCGTCTCCACATTCTCCTCTCCCTTTCGGTTGCTTCTCCTCTTCCTCTCCCTTTCTTCTTCTTCCTCTCGGCCACCCTAGTGTATGTGGGGTATGTGTACGGTTGTGAGAGTGGGTGTGTATGGAGTGTGTAGATAAAGATTGTGATGTTGACTTTGTGTCTTGACACCAAAGTGTGACACAACTGGGACACTCACCCATTTTTCGGGTGTTTCGACGCCCCATTTCGAGTTCGAACCGCGATATACGCGTACCGCCGAGTCACTAGCCGCCTAA
Organism: Stephania yunnanensis; assembly: GCA_039657365.1. Taxonomy (NCBI): domain Eukaryota; kingdom Viridiplantae; phylum Streptophyta; class Magnoliopsida; order Ranunculales; family Menispermaceae; genus Stephania; species Stephania yunnanensis. Next base: position 41,469,285 of record CM077586.1, on the reverse strand, counting down.
TAACCATTCCATATTAGTTATTTAGCCATTTTTTATTTAATTTTGTGTGTTTTTGTTTCCCTGACCTAATATTCGGTCCCGTCAACTACCCGGTACCCGCGTCGACACGCGTATCGAGGTGAGTATAGTTCACACAATCTCGCACGTATTTTTATGCAACATACACACTTGCGATGTATTTCAATGAATTTCACCATAAATAAGCATCCAACACACAATCACTAGCATACCTAAGTCCTCGTATGTCCTAGCCTACCGCAGCGTCCACGTAGATCCGAGCTGGCGTCCACGTCGGTAAATTGAAGAGACATTTAGAAAATGAGCTATTACAGTTCTTCCCAACTAAATAAAATTTCATCCGAAATTTCACTGTAACTAAAGTCCCGTACCGAGAATAGCTGGGGATATCGCGTCCTCATCGTCGACTCGAGCTCCCAAGTGAGTCCCTCCGTCTTATGATGCTGCCAATGATCCAGGACCTTCGCGAGTTCCCTGTTCCGGAGAATCTGTACTCGACGATCGACGATCTCTATAGGTCTCTTCTCATAGGTCACATCCGGCTGTATCTCCACCTATCCCAACTCAATCGTCGATCTCGACCCTGACCTAGCGAGTCTTAACATGGAAATGTGAAATGTCGATGAACCCCAGCTAACTTGGCATGTAACTCCAACCGATGTGCAACAATGCCTACTCTCTTGTGCAATCTGGTATGGCCCTATGTATCTCGGCACCAACTTCCCCTTAATGCCAAATCTTTATTGACATTTCCAATGAGAAACCTTTAGATTCACCATATCGCCCTCGTCATAGCTCGGACCCTCGAGATACCTATCTGCGTATTTCTTCTGTCGATCTAGTGCAGCTCGTAGTTGCTGACGAATTTGTCAGATTTTCTCTATGTGATCAACAACTATATCATGCCCTACTTGTGTACCGAGACCGATGTGCATCTTCTAGAATCTCGTCCCGTATCTCCTAATCTGCAGGTATCCACAATCTCCATCGGTATCTTAAACATCGATCTGTGGTTTTGTCCCAATCAGTGCATTCTGAATTCCCTGACAGACCACTGGACCCGCTCATAGAGCCCATCAGCCCTCTGACACTCGGCAACCCGTTCAATCGATACGGTCGGTATCCTCAACTGCGACAAAATCTGAACTACCGGAACGTCTTCAATCTGGACCTCCATTCAAACCTCCGGCTTAACTATCGCTGCAACCGCCTCCATCTCCTGAGCTATAGCTAGTCGGCCTCTCGTTATGGGTAAGTCAGTTGTCGATCCAAATAATACGAACTCCGGTATGCCAGGAATATGAAACTCTATCCTCTTACTATAACAATTTATTTGTTCATGATAGGAATAGGAAACTCGATCCACATCTATCATCATGTCTCGACATATTCGGTTAGGGTATATTTTATCCCCAGCAGTCGTACTGAGGAAAAGATGTGGCTCTAGTGTCTCTGTAACTAACCCTAATAACCCAACAATACGTCCGGTAAGAAACAATAAAGTACTACCAGAATCAAACATAGCATACATGTGGCGACCAAATATAAGTAATGTACCTTCAACGAGTTGTCTAGTCGCCCCGCTATATGGTTGTACTAACGCATGCGGTCTATCTCTGGCCTAATCTGACCCTCGCCTGGCGATGGTGGTGTCCGATAGTCAACCCTCATGTGTCCCCTCTGCCCACACTGGTGGCATCTACGCTCTCTCTAGTCTACCCGTTTGTCGATCTCCATATCTCGGACCCTGACCCCGATCTTCCTGACCCCTATCATGTCCCATCTGATCTCAACCCTGACGATACTTCTGTGGTGTGCCCTTTGTCGATCCACTGGTGCTGATGTGATAGCATGAACTAGTTGTGGCTCCTCATATCGGAACTGAATGCCTTGAAACTCGTCCCAACAGCCCCTCTCCCGTCTATCATCTCTCTAACCTCTATCCGGATGATCCATCGGTCTCTTCTGTCTCTGACTAGACTGAGAACTCTACCCTGACTGTACCTCCCTACCAGTCACATGTCTGCCAGCCCTCTATAGTAGGTATGTCTCATGAGCCAATGCCCTGTCAAAGATCTCCTGCAGTGTCGTGGCTTCGTCGAGACAACTGCTGATGCAATCCTATCATTAACCCCTCTGGCGAAGTAATAGATCTGTAAGCGCTCTGTCCCGACGACATTCAAAGAGAACTGAAGCAGATGTCGAAACCTCTCCATATACTACATCAAAATTCGACTACCCTGTCTTAAGGATTGGAACTCCTCCCTTAGTCGAACCTCCATAGGTATATATTGATCGTAGAATAGCTCCCTAAACTCAACCCATGTCGTTGGTTCCGAATGAGTATTCGTATATGTCGTCCACTAGTCTGTCGCATGCCTTCTCAAACAGGCTCCCAAAAGTCATGCCTGTACTAGTCTCATCGTTCCTCATCAGCTTAAGGAAACGCTGATGAGATACTATCCATCTCCCTGCAGCATCGTTCACCACCTCCATAAAAGAATCCAGGCTGGAACTTCAAAAACTCCCTCGATAACCCCGCCTCTAGTGTTAGACGAATACCGATGTAGTAGGAGTATCAGCAGTGGGGGCGGCAGTAACCTGGTCCGTCATCGTGGGTGGAGGCGTAAAAGTCGATGTCTCCAAATGAACAATGACTGCGGTAGCTGTCTCTGTAGGTGCCTCTGCCGCTACCCCTTGAACTGGCGTCTGGGGTACCACCGGAACAATAGTGGTCCCCGTCGGTATGGTCACAACAACTGGCTCTCTCGCTGAAGTGAGTGCTGTCAGTACTGCGGTCTGCTCTCGTAGTAGCCGTAATACCTCGACCATCTGTGTCTCCTGTGTCGAGAGTCTATCCTCCACACTCGTCATAACCGAGACAACCCTAGTCGCATCGCTAGTCTATCCAGTCTCGAAAGGTGTACCAGCCTGTCCGTCCATGATCTGCATCGAGAATGCGCTCCGGATCAGTCTCGAGGTATATACGTATAGCATATAATAAAATGAACATATAACACGCGTATAAGTTCTAACTCTACCCGCCTCACATCACTTCCCAACTAAAGTTCTAAGGCACTAACTTCAGGTTTTCCACATCTAAGTTTGTTGATTAAGTTTTATTGTCTTAGGACTTCGTCTTTGTCTCTGATACCAAATGTGGCGTTGGTATTGCAATCTCCTAGTCCAACTTGGGCTTTGATACCAACTGTGGCATTGGTATCACAATCTATTAAGCCAACCTGGGCTCCGATACTAACTATGGCGGCCCTCGCCGCCCCGGGGTGACGTGTCTACGTGTACTCCCTGCCAGCTGGCCCAACTATACGTGTACGACACCTGCTAGTCATTTCCTTTATCTCAAATTTCGTATCCACGTATGTATACAGTGTATGTATGACATATGCAGCGGAAGTTGTACGTAAATGCAAAAAAATATTAATCAATTTAAACAAAACCTACTGTGGAAAAACCCTAAGAAGTATTCTATTACTCCCCAGTTCCCAAAAGAATCAAAATATCAAAATAATCACATGTACAAGTAATTCTCAAAGGTAGGCAGTCAGAGATATTCGCCTAAGATCCCCTTGTCTTTACTTATACTCGGATCTGCACTCAATCATCACAGAAGAAAATGGATGACGAGTCCAGTCAGTAAGATCCCAAGGAACTCCTCTGAGCATTCATATAAATAAATGGAATTCAATAAATACTAGTTAAATAAATATGCGGAATGTAAACAGGCAACTGAAATAGGGCATCGCATGCATAGATAACAATAAAGCGCAAATGTGTGTGCATGTTCCAGTCAGACTAGACCATAATTCGGGATTCCCTTCCAGGATCCCACTAGTGGGTGCACCCAACTAGCTATCACCTAATCCCTCTTGGTGGCCGGCGCAAACCTATAACGCACCGACACATGTATTAGTTCCTTAGCTCGGGTCGTTATCCACCGAGAACTCCTGATACACATGCTATGGTTTAGACTGCATAAACACACAACGGAACATCCGGTTGGAGTAACTCAATCAACCATCCAAAATATGACAAGATATGAATGTAATTAAAAAACACAAGGAATACTGGAAATGAATGAAAATACGAAACAAAATAAATACTCGAGAGTTTTCCCTTTGGGTTTTACAAACCTGACAATGCGCTCTACTACCCCGTAATCAATCCCCGAGTCAAAGTCCACTGGGTCCTTGGTCGCTAATTGATCACCCGTGTCAACCTATGTCTATTTATAATTAGTGTAATTTGGCATGAAAATTTACAAAAAATTTCTAAAATGTTTAGGCCAAATTGCCTATTTTGCTCTTTTCGAGGCAAAACCCCGCAAAAAGTCTCGTCCGAAATATCTAAATATGTTATTTTTCATAGAAATTCATAAATTTCTATTTATTTTATGGAAATATCTTTTTTTCATACTTTTCCCAATTTTTCCGGAATTTTCCAAATTTTTCCCAAATTTTTTCCTCTCTTTTCTCTTCTTTTTTTTTAATTGAAATTTGTTTTGGGTCGGGTCGACCCCTGCCATCACCACCGCGACCCGGTTCGGCCTCCATGGACGAACCCTTGTCTTGGCCACCACGGCCAATCACCGAAACCCACAATAACAACGACGACTCACCTCGATCGTGGCGTCTCCACATTCTCCTCTCCCTCCCAACTGCTTCTCCTCCCCCTCTCCCTTTCTTCTTCTTCCTCTCGGCCTCCCTGGTGTGTGTGGGGGTGTGTGTATGGTTCTGAGAGTGGGTGTGTGTGGAGTGTGTTGAATAAAGACTGTGATGTTGACTTTGTGTCTTGACACCAAAGTGTAACACAGTTGGGACACTCACCCATTTTTTGGGTGTTTCGATGCCCAATTTCGAGTTCAAACCGCGATATACACGTACCGCCGAGTCACTAGCCGCCTAATACCTATTTCATATTAGTTGTTTTGCCATTTTTTTATTTAACTTTGTGTGTTTTAGTTTCCCCGACCTAATATTCGGTCCCGTCAACTACCCGGTACCCACGTCGACACGCATATTGAGGCGAGTACAGTTTACACAAAATATTGCACGTATTTTTATGCAACATACACACTTGCGATGTATTTCAATACATTTCACAGCAAATAAGCATCCAACACACAATCACTAGCATACCTAAGTCCCCGTATGTCCTAGCCTACCACGGCATCCACGTAGATCCGAGTTGGCGTCCACCTCGGTAAATTAAAGAGACATTTATAAAATGGGTCGTTACATCGTTCCCTATGAGGGACGTCGCAAGTGTCGAAAAGAGGTTTTAAACCTTATTTTACCATATCATGCACACTTAAAACCAATTACATTCATAATCAACCAAGCATACATCCCTCTAAAACCCAAGATTTATCATTTCTAAGTAAGAAAAAAAGTCCCTAGTGATTTAGAGTGAAAGAAGAGAGTCCATTATGGATTTGCACAAAAAGGAAATGTAGGGCATTGATTTGGGGATTTGATTCAAATGAGCACTAGGGTTTAAGTTTGTGAGCAAAGTGAGAGGGCTTGATTGATAGATCTTTAGAGGATTATTCTACACAGAAAAGTAGTCTGACATTGAGGTAATTTGAAAACCTATGTTGCTAGTTGTTAAGTTGTGTGAATTTTGAAAGAATGATAAGAACGAGGAGGCGCAAGTCAAGTCAAGTGAGAGCAAATAATTTTGAGGCATCATCCTTAAGAAATCCCAATGAGGAGGAACCTAGGCCATTTAAGTCAAAGTACTTCATTAGTAGAGATGCTAAGGATATATACGAGGTTATTGAGCATATGGAGTTCATTTGTGAAAGAGGAATTAATTTGTTTGCCAAGTATGATAAAAGAGTAAATAACTTCATTAGGCAACAATTTTGGGTGCAATTCACTCAAGACTATAGGGAAAACAAAGTTAAAGGAGTGAGTGAAATTGTGTATGAGATTTTATGTCAATGCAAAGTTTACTAGGAAAGGTGATTCGGTAAAGGTGAGATGGGCGTTTGGTCCCTTTAATGTGCATGAAATTAGTAGCATTTATGGATTAGAGCACTTGAGTATGGTTGGAGGCGACAAAAATCTTTTGGATAATTTATATGAGAAACCCTATAACATATACCTTTTTAGAGCCATAGAGTGAGCATTGGTTGTCCGAGGACAATAAAGATGGGTAATGGGAGCTGAGAATGTATAGAAGCACATTAAGAAGGGGAGTGTGAGGAAATTCTACAGAATGTGGCAACATTTTCTTATTACTTTTTTATACCCAACCACTCAGTAGGGCGAGATCAACAAGCCAAAATCGGCTTGCTTGTTTGACATTACAAAAAACAAGGAGATCAACATCAGCAAGATCATTTATAAGAACCTGAGGGGGTCCATCATGTTAGAAAGAGACAACAAACTGTTGTTTTTAATTTTGATTACTCAGATGTGCTTGAAGGCTAAAGTGGGATTTCTTCAAGATGAAAAGTTTGATATTAAGGCCCAATCAACCATAGATGAGGAGTTTATGCTCACATTGAAATCACCAACTGAGTACCAAGACTTTGAGGATGAGATGGAAAGAGACAAGGGCAATAGACTTGAGGCCAAGTTGTTGGCCAAGCAGCAAGAAGATCACGCAGCAACAACAGCAACTGCAATAGCAATGGAGTTAGCCAAAAAACTGGAAGACAAAGGATATGGAGAGGAGGATGATCAACGGCAGGGATTCATTGAGGATTAATAGTTTGCAGACCCACTTATAAGAGAGCGGGACTTGGATGGTCCTGAGGTTTTTCCACCACAGCCATTAGTACTACCACTAGATGACTTGACTCCAAGGTAGCAAAGGTTGTGGATTGTTGAGATGATGAGACAATACAGAAAGGGTATGGCTTAGTATTGTGAATTTTTGATGAGATATGAGCAAGACCGACTAAATGGATAATGGGACTTCATGTTATTTACAGATCATCATAAGAACATGGCTAGATATGAAAGGAGCAGATGGATGAGACCTACTGATAGGTCTATCGGCTTTCTAGTAGCACCAAACTACGTATTTGGTCCAGGTGTGGTGCAGAGCAGAAAGGTGGAGCTTCCTTTGACACCATTGTTTTGTTGTAGTTGATGATGTTGATAATGATGATGATGCGCAGTCTTGATGTCAAAGTCTTAGGACTATTTTAGGACTTGGGGAGCTGAGTGATACATTGATACTGATTATTTTTATATTTGGGATATTTTTGTTACTTATTTAGTTGTTTAAATTTTATGTTTAGTTTATTATATTTTGTATTATTATATATGTATGTGTTTTAGTGTTTTTCATATTTCAGGCTTATTTTTAAACCTTGAGGACAAGGTTTGGTTTAATTGGGGGAATCAACACTGCACTATGGGAAGTGGTAAGAAATGACGAAATAAGGATAAACACAACAGGTATGATTGTTAAAGTTTTATTTTTGAAGAAGTTAAAAAGGAAAGCATGGTAGTGTATTTTATTTCATTTACTTACTATTTGAATGTGTTTAAGTAGTATATATTAGGTTATATATAGCAATATATAATGAATAAGTAATTCATCTGCATGTTCATGCCTTTAATTAAGGATGAGTAAGATATAAGTATCTTGTTGATATGAAACTCAAGAGAGTATTTCGAAATTTTGGAAAAAAAAAAAAGAATGTAGCAACAACGATATAATTTCATAATTAGAAAAATTTGGAGTTAACTTGCTTGATAAAGTGAAAATGAGAAGTATTAACAAGATTTTTAAAAATAAAGAAATAAGATAGAGAATGCCACAAGTTCTACAGGAAATAGAGCAAAGAACTTGATGGTTGGGAAAAAGTGAGGAAAAACATAATCTATAGGAAAAGGAGCAGGGACCGTGCAATTAGAAAAATATAATGAAAATAATAAAAGAAAAAGAGAGATAAAAAATGAAAAAAAAATCAAAAATTAGAATAAAACTTTTCAAGTTAAATATTTAGATCGAGTACTAGTAGCTTAATTGAGTTAAGTTTTCTTTCCAACTATGTTAAGTCATATAGACTCTTGAAGTGCTAAAGTCTAACAAAATTAGTTTGATCTATGCTTATTTGTGAATTCATGAGCTTAATGAGAAATCATGATATTGTACACTTGCTATTTGAGTGTTGAGGTGAAACAAACTTGTGAGTAGTGATGGTTTTAGTTTTGATATACTTTTAAGTTTTGAAAGTGAATTGTATGTGTTTTTAATGCAACATGTTTTGAAAAATATAAGTTTTTAAAAGAAAAACTCCTGAGTGGATTGTTAAATTAAACTTATTTGGGTTAAAGGACACTCCATGAATGATGTAAAATGAATATGAACTAAAGTGATAGGAGTAGTTAGAATACTTAGTAAAGTACACTTTAGATTGGGACATGAAAAACTTTAAGTTCGGGGTATTTGATAAGTGATTATTTAGACTTACATATAGTATTAGTTTAGCAGTATATTTAGTATAAATATCCTGAAATAAGCTCTAATTGACAATATTTATATATTTCAGGTATACAAGGCATAAAGGAGATAAACGAGTGAATCTGCGAGAAAACAGAGCTAAAATACACAAAATAGAGATTGAAGCCATGGCATATTGGTGTGACACTTTGGGATATGAAGGTACGACGTGAGAGACCAATGCAAAGAGAAAAAAGTGGATAGGATGGCTGACGTAGTGGCGGCGCCGTATAGGACAAAAGACAACGTCGGGGGAAGACATAAGGCACCGAGGCTACTGAACGAGGAATTTGCACATAGTGGCCAAAGCTGTTACGGCAATATGGCTTTATACATACAGCGCTGGACCACTTACAAACAACGCAAAGACTGAAAAAAATAGAAAGTTAGAGTTCTATTTCGGGTGAAATTGTCTATTAGGATTTTTAATTATTTTTAGACATGTTTAAGGAGTATAAATAGATAGTAAACTCACTAATTACTATAGACTACCATCCATTAGCAATAGTTAGCATAAGTTTACTTTATTCTTGAGTATAAAAAGATTTGTGGAATAGAAGATATTGAAGACTCATATGTGGTGATTCGGATATTGTTATATTGATTTAATTGAAGTTATTTAATTATATCTCTGATTTCAATGAATACCACTATATGCATCATTGTTTCAATGGAGTGTGAGTAGTTTATAAATCTTAGAGATCAATGGATCCTATGGTATGAAAGTTATGCCATAAAAATGAGTAGATTAGAAATTTAAAAAAATGCAATGTTTAGAATTTGTATTGATTGAGCATAATGCTATGAACATCTTGTTCACGTGTTTGTTGATATTAGGTTTTAGAAGTTATCATGGTCATTGAAGCTTTTAAACCGAATATGAACAGTATAACTATAAAATACATAACATCGATAGATAGTTATTGGTTTTGGAGACACGATTAGTAAAATTAATTGGTTATATATCTAAAGATTTGGAACTTAAAACAATGTGGAGCTTGCGTTATTCACATCGATAAGGGAGTTCTAGTTTGCACATTAGAGTTTTTTTCGTCACGACAGTAGGTTGAAGTGAATTTGAAGGAAATCTGTTTATTCTAATTAAACATCGTGCACACATAATAAAGATGAGAAAGTGAATTGAAAAGCATAGTATTTCATTACCTTTGTGAAGTTGTGAACTAAAATATTCTTAATATAAGAATTTAAATGTAATCTAAATTGTTTTGTTAGATTAGAATAGTTTAGTTATAGAAACCAAATTAAAAAGGATTTCCTTAGCAACATAGTGATTTTGACTAGGTACTACTGAGTGCATACACCTTTCCCTGAGGAAGATATATGTAATCAACATAAGTTGGTCACATTATTACTACAATCGAGTCGTTATACTTGCGGCCACAAGCTAAGTCGTTGGCACTGTTGCCAAGGACTGGTAGTCACTTAGACTTAATTAGTTTGAAAAATTGCTAAGTTTTAGTTCATGTGATTTACTTTCAAGTTATAAAAACAAAAAGAAAAAAATAAAAAGTTTAAGTTTCAAGTTTGACATTTGCACTTAATCTTTTATGTTTTCTTTTCAGGGAGAATTAGTGCATACTTAGCAAATGATAGAAGGACTTAGTGCCTTACGACCCTGAGATTGACAAAACCAACAAAGGAAAGAAACAAAAAGGTACCAAGGTGGCGGAGGGTCAAACACGAAACCAACAATAGGATCGAGGGAATAACTAACCGAAAGTAATCTGGTAGTGCAGGCCAGAGTGCAGGGACAGAGATGTCTTCGTGACTACTTCAAGCCAGAAGTTCAAGAGACTTACAACGGAGTGATGAGGTTTCCAGCCAACACTACTAAGTTTGAACTGAGACAGTCTCTAATTAACATGGTGCAAAATAGCTTATTCAATGGGCTAGCCAATGAAGATCCAGTTGCACATATAGAGAGATTCTTGGAGAAGTGTAACATCATGCATATTACCAAAGTTACAAAGAAAGTGATCGGGATGAGACTTTCCCATTCTCATTAGGCAGAAAGTCAAATCATGGTTCCAAGGACTTAACACAGGGAGTATGACCTTATGGGAAAAAATAAATGAAAGATTCCTAGATAAGTTCTTCCCCTCCCCCTAGTGAAGGTTAGTAAAAGGAAATGGAAATCATTCAATTCAAGCAGGAAGATGTCGAGTCTCTTGGTGAGGCTTAGAAAATATTCAAGGAGATGTTGAGGAGATGTCCAAGACAAAAACACTAGTAGATGCTACAGTAGTGGTTCTCTACTAACTAAGGATGAGGATGGAGCATTGAATCTCCTAGATTTGGAGTTGGACTATTAGACCCTGCATGACCAATTGAACAAATTTTGCTCGATCCTGTATAAGGATGCAAGTGGGCGGGAAATCATCATGGTGGACAGGGATTCTCCGTAATGACTATGGAGATGGGAAATTTAAATGGGGATGGAGGTAGGGATGGGCATAAAACCTCATACCGCTTGGGAATGGTATGGGGATGGGAAAAAATATATTCATGGGTATCCCCGTAAGGAATCCCCATTGGTAATATCCTTGGGGATCCCAATGGATATCTTCATTCGGGGTTTCCGTAGGACTCTCAATGGGGATCCTTAATGGGGATCACCGCGAATATCCCCGTTTATATCAAATACATCTATATATATTTTATATATCATTTTTATATGATATTACAAGGCTTTCACCTAAAAGACTAGTGATAAAGAAACTTCAATGTGATTTATAATTTTAACTTGTTTGGTTAATTTTATGTTTTGTTTTGAATTGTTTGCAACTATATTTATATGTCATACTTTATTTGGTTAGATTTTTCAACAATTGTGATCTTATATATGTGTACCATACTTTTTATAAATCTTTTTAAAAGAAGATTAAGTGGGAAAAAGTATTTTCGCGAGGGTGATTCTTCACAAAATCCCTATAAAAATCCCCACGGAGATCTTCAATGGGGAATGACATGGGGAAAATTCTTTCCTATGAGGATTCCCATCCCCGTCTCCGTCTAGGGATGAAAGTTCATCCCCGCATGGAGATGGGTATGTGATTGGGGATGAATTCTTAAGCGGAGATGGGGTCTCCATCCCATATCCTCCTCATTTACATCCATATCTCCTGCATTATTGCACATAGTTGGACTGTTTGTTGGCCATTCATCACCGAACGGTATAGACCCAATTTTCTTGTTCTGGATCAATCATGTAGGACAAAACAAAACTATAAGAATTCGTCCTACATGACCCAACCAAACTTGATTGGTCAAGCACAAACAAGCGTACTAAATAGATCAAATGTTCAAGTACATGTTCGGTCGTACAACGCCCACTAAATATATGTAGGTCAAATGTATGTGACCTAATAATAGAAGATTGTTCGGCTATATATAACTGATCGACGTAGATCTAATTTCCAAATTTTAGTTCACAAACAAAAACAAGTCGAGTACGATATGATTCATTTCAAATAATAATATTAATCCAAAGTACAAGAAATTAAGATTTGCATACAAGTCGAGTTTTTTCAACATCCTCTATGAATAATATGTGATTTAATGAATGTATAAAAAGGTCGTGTCAGATAGGACAACATCATGTGCAACTGATATCAACGTATGACATATCCTGAATATACAAAAGGGGAACGTGTACTTATAAAAGGGTCTTGTAACTAATATCAATGTGTCGTGTAACTAATGTACAAAAAAGGACAGTGTACTTACAAAATTGGTCATAAATATATAATACATCAAATTTACGTAAGATCAAAATGTGTCCAAGTGAACGGTACTAGGAGTCTCGACTTGAGAATTAACAATTTTTGGTGGCTCTTTTATGTTTAAGTGTTGACCCCTTTCCTATCGCCTTCAGTTGTATATTTCTTTGCCACCATGGATGCAGTGGAAGAAAATAGGCATCTACCTTGAATAACACTTGTAATGGATAAATGAATCAGTAAGAAAAAATGATAAGTATAAAAATATAACTAGGAATAAAAAATTGGTTTCCTTTAGCCTCATAAAATGATTTTTATTAACGTGTGTCATCTCAAATGACATGTTGGGGATAAAGTCATTAGTGTAGTCAAAAACGCCAATACAACACAACAAAAATGGTGAATCACAAAATTACATTCCACCTTCAATCAAGAACCCCAAAAAAAAAATTCAAGAATAACTCTGAAAGTAGTTTGTTCGGGTATGAAAGACCGAACTAAATACATTTATTCAGGCTTAATAGACCGATCAATGCTCTGAGGTTCAAGCTTGATGGATCGATCAAAGCTTCAAAGTTCGCTCGTGTGTGACCATCCAAGGTCACTTAAGTTATCCCATTAGAATCAACCTACAACATGGCGTTCGGCCTTACGTGGCCGAATCGGGTGCGGAACCCATGTTTTAAACACGAAAAAAAAATATATAAGGAAAACTCAAAAAATACTTCTCCAACAGACACATGCGCATCCCCCACACTTTCCTCCTCCATTTTGTAAGGTCACTAGCCTCCAAACAACTCAAACAAACAATGCTCTAGCAAAACAAAAATATTGTTCAAGCCCATTAATGGACATAAAACATTAGAAATATTGTATTTCCATCACAAAACATGAACAAATCGACTCTTATGATGGTAATGGGATTAAAAATTACAAGTTTGCATCACTGGTGGTCAGAATGAATTGTCATAGTCGAAGGTTGCCAGCTTATGTGAGGTGCACAATGAGAGAGAGAGAGAGAGAGAGAAAGAAAGAGAGAGAGAGAAAGAAAGTGTGTGTGTGTGTGTGTGTGTGTGTGTGTGTGTGTGTGTGTGTGTGTGTGTGTGTGTGTGTGTGTGTAAGGTATGTGTGGAGGTTGTGAAGGGGTAACTAGGTCATTTCATTTGAAAACAAACATGGAATTGGAGTGCCAAAATATTTTTGGCTTGCCCTTCCAAAACTCTGGAAGTGCACATAGAATTGCCCAACTATAAAACTTTATTTTTCCCTCTATTTTAAAATTATGTCACATCAAATCTTATTTCCCCTCCAAATATAAATTCTATTTCTTCTCTATAACTCTATTTTTTACTTTTTTCTTTTTTATTATTTATTAATATTAATTTTGATAAATTATTCAACCAATAATTTGTTTTGGAAACAAAACATTTATTTTTTATAAATTAAAGTAAATATAATGAATTTAAAAAGTTAAAAAAAATAAAAAAAACGTTATTTTAGCGTTTTGCTATAATGGGACACTACCATTGAATTTAGTGTTGGGTTGGAGCAACCCAACGCTAAATTCCAATTGGAGATGCTCTTATATACTCATGACACAATAGTAGGATTGTTTAGGGTTAGAAGTCTTGAATTCAATTATAACCCATTACATAAACAAGAAGAATAAAAAAATAAGTGATTTCATGTAAGGGAGTGGAGAATCGTTGTAGGGCACGGGGCGGGGTGAGGGAAGCCATTGTCCTCGCCTCCCCTATGTGTCGAGGTGAGATTTTGCCTCGCACACTGCCCCGCGAGTTACCCATATGGGCGACTTAACGGAAATGAGGATTCCTGCCCCTTGCAACCCTACACACAAAGTGTTATGAACACTGAACTTGACCATCCAACCAACCAATCATTTACAGTCCTTTTCCTAGGCAAAGGGCCAATTTTGTCCTTGAGGTCTTAGCCAATTTCTAACTCAGTCCTAAAGTCTAACTAAGGTCGACTAAGTCCATCTACTCCCTTACCAAATGTCCATCTTGAGTGGGAAATATGCGTCGACGAAGACTCGCAAATGGTTTCTATCAAGGATGATATAACGAAGAATGAGAAGTTGAGGGAAGATGTGTATGCTTTAGGTGGAAAGGGCAACAAATCAGATGGTACGGGGAGGAATGATATCTCGTCAAAAGTTACATCAATGGGGTGGGACACAAAGATGGATCTGTAAATACTGCCATGGAAGAACAGATAAATGATCAATCGTCACCATATAAAGACAGTTTGATCTATAATACGACGAAAAAGATGGATTGGATGGGAAGAGTCATATCAGAGGAAGGTGATCTTACTGCTTCTGAAGATGAACTAGACACAAAGGTTTATTCTTCAAAAAATCTCTGTACCATAATGGAGAAACCATGGCAATACTCCGTTATTGCCAAACTAATTGGGAGGACCATAGGTTATAAATCATTGTGTCTATGCATTAAAGACCTCTAGAGAACCACCGAAGAATATAGAGTTATAGAGCTGGATTGTAATTTCTTTCTCGTACAACTTTCTAATGAAGGAGATATGAAAGAACGCCCTTCTTAGAGGCTCCTAGTCCACTACGAGTCATTGATTGTTAGTCTAAAAATATAGTCGAGATTTTCATCCGATAACAACTATGGTTACTAAAGTTGCTACATAGGTTCATTTCCCTAATCTCTCTGCTAGTTACTTCCATCATGATATTTTAATGTGGTTGGGAGACTTGGTAGGAAAGGCTATTAAAGTGGATTTTTTCGTCCCAACTAGCACAAAGAGGCCACTTCACTCGAGTTGTTGTGGAGGTAGATTTGGCCAAACCTTTATTTTCTAGGTTCCGACTAGATGATAAATAGCAAAAGGTTGAGTATGAAAGGTTTCGGTGTGTTTTTCAAAAAATAAGGTGGCTTTACTTTTTTATTCACCAAATAGTAGGCTTACTTTAAAACTCCAAAACTAATGTATAACTCCTTTTTAAAAGAAGTTATTGATGATAAGGTGGCATGCATCGTTGGTGAGGTGGAAGGCATTTGTATGAATAGCTCTTTTTTAAAAAGAACTATTTATACAAAATATTAACTCTTGAATGACTCCTTTTGAAAAGGAGATATTTATTCAACTCAAATATCGCACATCAAGGTGGAGAACCCATGCAAACGACACGTGCGTATCGAAAGGACAACTCGCGTTACTCGCGTTTCTTGAGGTAAACAACTCATGTAAACGACACGCACGAATATCCACATGGACAACCCATGTAAATGTCACGCATGTATGTTGAGGTGAAGAATTCATGCAAATGTAAAGCACGTCTATCGAGGTAGGTGACCCATGCAACCTCGTGCAACTCATGCAACCTGTTGCAATCCATGCAAACCTCACGCACGTATCTTGAGGTGGACAACTCATACAACCTCGCCTAATCCATGCAAACTATGTAAAATCCAAGTAAATCATGAAAATGACTCGCACGTATCTTGAGGTAGTAAAGCCAATGCAAATGTCACACACGTATCTCGTGGTTGACAACACATGGAAACGCCACACACGTATGTCGAGGTGGGCGAGCCATGCATCTTTGTGCAAACCATTCAAATGTCACACACATATCTCGAGGTGTGGACAACTCATGCAACCTCGTGCAATCCATGCAAACCACGCGAATATGATGCACATATTTCAAGGTAGACAACCCATGCAACCTGCTGCAGTCCATACAAACCATCCAAACGTCATGCACGTAACTCGAGGTGGGCATGCGCTATTCATGTGCTCTTTCCCACGTGGACATCCCACATGTATGTCCATGTGTACCGAGAAATAAGAATAACGTTTTTGAAAAAGCGTTATTCTTGTTTGCTTTTTCCACTTGGACATCCCAAGTGGACACCCAATATTCATGCTATTTGTCCAACATGGATCGGACACATGAATATCGTTTTTTGAAAATGCGCTTATTCATGTGTCAATGTAGGCCGAAATTTTTTCCTTCCCCTGATAGCGCCTTTTAAAAAGGCAATATAACTTATATCAAGAATTAAAAAAAAAAAAAAACGCGCACTTATGTTGCTCATTTAAACTAATTTCTGCTGTGCTTGGGTAATTTTTTCAAAGGCTTCATGTTACCTATTTTTCTTGTGGTTGTGTGGGCCATACCGCTGTTTCTTGTCCTATGCAGCCATGTTTTACCATTCCAACAGCGGCTTCAGCGACTGGAACAAGTGGCGCGGCTACAAGTGCTACACAAGGGAAAGATCTCGAAAAAATTGGTCGATGGATGATTGCTAGCAGAAAATATCGCCGCTCCCTCTTGTCAAATAGTAATGATAAAGCAACTAATGGCCTGTTCGCTTCAAATTTTAGCAAGATCCAAGATCATGGGATTAGTTTGTAATGGGACTAACACATGAATTTTTGTATTAGTCCATTTTATGAAACTTGTTCGATTGGGAGGTTTAAACTTGAGAAAAAATGTGGTTCTAATAAGTACATTTACTAAAGTACCCCACTATTTAATATACATTTCCATCAAAGTCGTTTTTTGTGTTGTAGCGCCAAGGCCATGGGCGCATAATCTCAAAATCCAACAATCAATTCAAGCTCTTCTAAAAACACATGGAAAACAAGTTAAAAGAGCAGAAGATCGATGAAAACAACCTACAATCTCATAATCCCGTATTTACTCTCAACTCCCCACACCCATTTTCATTTTGAGAGAGAGAGAGAGATAAAATAAAAACCAAACCCTCACATTCATTTCAGAGCTCCCTCAATTAAGAAGACGAAGACGATGAAGGTCTGGTACATCCTCCCCGAGAAGTTGTGGTTTGTGGCGGTGGCCCTGGGCGGCCTAATCGCAGGAGCATTCCTCATCCTAACATTCACCAACACCACCACCTCCCAAACCACATCCATGATCCTGTGCTCCCTAGGCTCCACCTACGTAACCCGCGACTCCCTCTCTGCTGCCGCCGCAGCTGCCGCCACCTCCACCACTGCCGCCACCTCCACCACTCCCATCCAACTCCAATCCATCCTCTACTACGCCACCTCCCGCATCGTCCCCCAACAATCCTTCTCCCTTGTGCATTTGATCGATTGAGTTGGAGAGAAAAATTGTGTAAAGAGAAGGGTAATTTGGTCATCTATAATCGCCAAGCATTGGGACTAGTTAGTTCCACCAAAATTGATGGTTTACTTTAGTCATCTCTACTGAGTATTAGTTAATCCCGTGGCCTAGTTAATCCGCGAAGCGAACATCGGCTTAGCCAGTCCAGTGGAATTAATCCACCCTAAGACCATGAAGCGAACAGGCCATAAGGGTCCATCCCAATCCTCAAGGAAAGCCATGAAGGCAATGTTTTGGCTTCACCAGGTGTCTCAAGATTCATGGCGCTATCGTATGAGAATCTAGATTCGGAGGGCCCACAAACAACACAACAAAGGGCTATAAGCTGTGAAACAACGTTCACTAGCCAGCGCAAAGGTGGTTCGAAAGGAGGCCCAAAGCATAGCAAGAGTAACGTAAATGGCAAGAAGGAGAATCTGAAAGCTATAAATGAAACCCAGGCTAAATGAGTGCATCTCTTGTCAGCAAAGTTCTATTGACTGAAATCACGAATCTCGTGCAACCAGTGCCTAATAGGGTGTATTCAATTGAAATTTTAATAAATTTTTGGTTACTTTTATAAGTGGATGACTTTTATGAAATTTGTAGATTTTCATAAACTTTTAGTGACTTTGATAAACTTTTATGTAAACTTCATTTTGATGACTTTTAGTAACATTTAAGATTTTTAGTGACTTTTGTGAACTTTTTAAACATGATTTTGATTGATACTAGTAAATTTTTGTGATTTTTAAATTGAAACAATATTTTGCACTTTATTATAAAAAATAGATGAATACTTATATTTCTTTTTCTTAAGAACTATTACTGATTTTTTAAAAAGTATTTTGTATTTTAATATAAAAAATTATATATACATATTAATGAATTATTATCAAGATAATAACATAACAAATAAGTAAAATAAATATCAACAAAACGAATAGGTAAATGAATCATCTTTTAGTGGCAAAAAGGAATCAAATAAGACCATTGTGCAAAAATTTTGCACTTTTTTTTTACTTACATAAAAAAAAACTTATATTTTTTCCTTAAGAATGATAGTCTAAATTTCTTAAAAAGCACTTCTTGCATTTGAAAAAAAAAATATACGATTATTTTCTCCAAAAATAAAAATATTACATTTTTTGAGATTATAATTATACACTTAATAAACAAAACTTCTTCGTAAAAAAATCTTATAAAAAATGTACAATGACGCAAGAATGAGATCTTGTTAATAACGACATCATTTTCATTTTCATTTTCATCGACGTAGACATTAAAGTATAATGAGTGTGCAATGAAATTCATTAGTTGTGGAGTGGTTAGAGAAGTTGATAAAAACTACTAAGAAAATACCTTGTGAACAATGAAGTCCTTATTGAATAAAGGAACCAACAAAAATTAACAGGGGTGTATTCAATTGAGATTTTAATAAATTTTTGGTTACTTTTATAAGTGGATGACTTTTATAAAATTTGTAGATTTTCATAAACTTTTAATGACTTTGATAAACTTTTATGTAAAAAGTCTATTTGATGACTTTAAATAACATTTACGATTTTTAGTAACTTTTGTAAACTTTTAAATATTTTGATTTTTAGTAATTTTTGTTTTTTATATTGAAACAATCTCAATTGAATACATCCTGTAAAGGTAACTCTCATGTTGTGGACCGGACATTGAACTCTATAGGATCCAACCAATTCAAGTCGTCCATTAAAGACAAGTAAGAAGAGGGTCAGGCTCACAGACCCGGAACCAGATCCAGGTGACCCCTTCCCCCCTCAAGACTTTGAAATTTAAGTGGAGGCCACGAGTCAGGAGGAATTCAATCTCTCCCAAGTTTATGTTGTTGCTGCCGATTGTGCTCAGATCCCTGGATCAGTCACATCCACCTCTGCTTAATTGTCGGTGCGATTCCTCCCTTGAACTTTTAGTTATTTATGTCGTTAATCTATTGAAATACACTAGGAGCAGGAAGTACTTTGTTTCTTAAATATGTGAAGGAACTCGTCTAGATAAAGCAGTGGCAAATGATGCATGGACTACGACTTTTTTGGAATGCTCAGTGATAAACCTCCCCTTAGTTAAATCGGACCATAGACCAATTTGGGTGAAACTTCAAGGCCCATGTCCCCCCTTCTCCCCCCCACCACCCCACAGCTAAGCGTCCTTTCAGATTTCTAGCAAGCTGGTTGGCTCATTTTGAGTTTTCCCAGGTGGTCCGTGAAGCTTGGGATTTAGAGGATACATTCCTCATCTGTACAAAATCCTTCTGTAATCGTGTGCAACACTGGAGGAGAGAGGTTTTTGGCAACATTTTCGAAAAAGTTCACTACTCTTAAGGACCTCCAGTGAATCGAAAAGAAGCTTGACGTCAATTACAACCCCCAATTAACTGAGGAATGGAAGAGGAAAAAAGAGGAGTACGAGGAAATCATGCTTCAAGAAGTACTCTTATGGCGTCAGTTGGCTATTGCATGGAGACAGAAACATAAAATTCTTCTATAATAGTACGTTGGCTAGGAGGAGGAGAAATCGAATAGAGAGACTTCAGGACAGTGAAAGGAACTGAATGGATGACCAAGATTTGTTGGAAAGGGTGGCCACTAATTTTTACTAAAGCCTTCATATAGAGGAGGTATTCCATCGACCCTCATTGCAATGGAATAACAAGTTTCCTCAATTCGAGATCCAAGAGAAGGTATTGCTTGATAGGAGCCCGTGTGCATTTGAACCCTCTATTCGTCCAATCTCAATGGGAAATAGTGGGATCTTCCGTAATTTCATCTCTGCAGCATTTCTTTAAGACAGGCAGTCTTGCTGATTCCTTCAACGAGACTCTCCTAGTGTTAATTCCCAATATATAGTGCCCCCAGAATATAACTCAATTTATACCTATAAGCCTTTGTAACGTTATATATAAGGCTATAACTAAATTGACTGCAAACAGGTGGAGACCTTTCATGAACAAGTTAGTGTCTGAGACACAAAATAGCTTCGTACCTGGACGCAAAATAATCGATAACATCGTGGTGGCCCAGGAAGTTGTTCATTCCATGAGACACAAGAAAGGAAATGAGGGGTGGATGGCTATTAAAGTTGACTTAGAGAAGGCATATGATTGTTTGAGTTGGGAGTTTATTAATCAATCACTATTACTAACGAGTATGTCCTCCTCGTAATACAGTCTTAACATGCGTTTCCACAACGTCAATGAGGTTTCTTTGGAATGGAGGAACTTCTGAGGCCTTTCTTCCTACCAGAGGTATTCGACAAGGCGACTCAATTTCCCCATATATCTTTGTATTGCGCCGTGAAAGACTTGCTCATGGAATTCAAGAAGTGGTAGAAGCTGGAATATGGGAAGCAGTTTGGGGACTCTTCAAGACAAATCAAACAAAAACAAGACCAGGATCTTCTTTTCTAACAATGTAACAGACTTAAGCATGATATTAACATATCTTTTGGTTTCACTCCTACGTTGGATTTGGAGAGATACCTAGAAGCTCCCTTAATTCATGGTAGAGTGACCAAGGAGGTGTTTGAAGAAATCATTTCAAAAATGAGAGCGAAGCTTGCAGGGTGGAAGGCGGCGCAGCTCTCCTTTGCAGGAAGAGTTACTCTTGCTAAAGCATCTCTACAGCCCATACCAATTTTTGATGCAATCTACTAAAAATCATACATACATATTAATGAATTATTAGCATACTCCATGCCTTTCTTCCTCCATACCCGTCTGTGAGAGAACACAAAGCCTTTTAGTGTTTTGGTCAATCGGGGTCCTTCTCGATGAGGAAGACATATGACATGATTTCGGGAGGCTTGACGATAGATAACTACCTTATCTGGGATAAGATATGGAGGTGGAAGGGTCCTCAGCGAATCAAGGCCTTCCTCTGGTTACTAATCCATCAGAGACTCGCCACGAACTCTATTTGTGCAGCGAGGAGAGTAGAGGTGATTCCTCTATGTCCAAGATGTG
Organism: Stephania yunnanensis; assembly: GCA_039657365.1. NCBI lineage: Eukaryota > Viridiplantae > Streptophyta > Magnoliopsida > Ranunculales > Menispermaceae > Stephania > Stephania yunnanensis. Next base: position 41,447,927 of record CM077586.1, on the reverse strand, counting down.
GGGAAGTGGACGAGACAGTCTTCCATACTGTGAGAAATTGTTGTTTTGCAAGAAGTGTGCGGGAAAGAGTTTTACGACCAAGTAGTTAGGCAAGATTCTTTGACCTCAGCTTTCTCGACTAGATGAATGCCAACATGAATGTTGAATTCTCTAGTAACATGGGGAACATTGAATGGGATTCACTATTTGCAGTTACGACTTGGATGGGTTGGAAGAAAGGAACTCTTGGGTCTTCGGGTGGAAGGATTATAATAATATTGATCTAGTTTGTTCCATTGTGTACAAGGCGAGGAAATTCGATTTCTCTACGATCATGGCAATGTTGTGACAAAAGGGTTCCCTTCTGTTCACAAGGGCTGGATGAAACCGGAGGAAGGATGGTTGAAATTGAATACAGATGGGGCTAAGGTAGCTGGAGAGGAGAACGACAGCATAAGGTTTGATAAGGAATGAAACGGGTAAATGGGTAAGAGGATTTCATCATGCACTCGGGCCATGTTCAGTACTGGATGCATAATTATGGGGGGTTCCGCTGGGGTAAAAACCGCTTGAGAAATGAAGATTGACACACTTTGCCTCGAGGTTGATTCGCTGGAGGCGTATGAACTGATTAGCACCAATAATCTGGACTCCACACAGTCAAGTATAGTTTTTCTTAGCAAGGAGATGTCAGGGAGGGATTGGCAAGTTAGGATTTCTTGGACCCCAAGAATTAAAAACATGTGCACAGATTATATGGCGAAGAAGATTGTAGCAGAGGAAGGTGAATCCAGAATTCTATGGGAACCTCCTGACCCCATTAAATTTTTATTAGATTTTGATTGTAATCGCTTTATGGCGAGCTAATTGGCCTTAGAGCCGTCTTCTACCAAAAAAAATGTTCATTATGAGCATGAGTAAGAGCATCTCCAATAAGACCATTGATTGAGGTGGAAATTGACATCTATGACACAATCCACATCCCACCCAAAAAAATATTTTCTAATGAGACCATAGATTGTGAATGTCTATCTAAAGTGGCAAAGAATCAAAGTGGATGATGTTTATTATAATGTCTACTTCTAGACATTGTAGTCATTGCTACATCATCATTGTTTATTAGAGAAAGTCAAAAAAAAGGAAAAATTACAAATGTACTGTAAAAAGTAAAATAAATGAGTAAAATAAGATAGTTTTTTTATTCCAAAACTAAGGTAAATCGTCATTTGCAAATACATTTTTAGTTGTACCAAAAACTTTTACACGAATGGCGCATTCGGACACGAATGGCGTATGTAGGAATCCACGTTGCGTCCACGTGGATTTGTCCCTAACATGAATGGCGCATTCTCCGAATGCGCCATTCATGTATTATTACCCCGCGATCGTCCTCTTCCTCCAGAACGCAGGGAATATTCCCTGCGTTCTCGAGGTTTTGGCAACTACGTTTGCATTGTTGATGGGGTAGGGGCAGACATGCTTGTGGGGTTTTTTAAGGTGGGTGTTGGTGGGGTGGAGCAACCGAGAGAGAGTTCGGTGCGGGAGAGACCAGCAGAGGGAGAGAGGAGAGAGCAGCGACCGAGAGAGAGTTGGGTGCGGGAGAGACCAGCAGAGGGAGGAGAGAGCAGCAGTAGAGACGGAGAGGAGGGGGACCGAGAGTCCATAAGACCATGAGAGAGAGAGGTAATAGGGTGAGCGGGAGGGGGAGAGAGTTGGGGGACCGCGAGAGAGAGAGTTGGTGACCGAGAGAGTTGGGGGATCGAGAAACGGAGAAACCGAGAGAGAGAGAGAGAGTTGGTGACCGAGAGAGAGAGTGGGGGGCTTGGGTTGGGTTGTGGGGTGGGTAATTTTTTTTAGTATGATAGAGTTGGGTGAGTTGTGGGTTGGGTTGTGGGGTGGGTTTTTTTTATGTGATAGAGTTGGGTGAGTTGTGGGTTGGATTATGGGGTGGTTCGATTTTTTGTTTTTTTCAAGGAATATCAAATATAAGATAAACATTAGTGGGTTTGATCTGAGTTGAAGGTTGTTAAAAGATTCGGATTTATTTATTTATTTTTTACGTCATTTCGTTGTAGTTAGTAATATTTATATAAGTAAAAGCTAATTTTTTTTTCAAGGATAATCAAATTGAAGATAAAGGAAAAAAAAAGGTTAAGTTTGATTTAGTTTGACTTAGTATTTTAGTAAAAATAAATACATTTAATTGGAGTTTGTTTATTAAAAAAATTTAATATGTGGAGTTTGTTTGTTAAAACCAAAAACTTTTATGCTGAGTTGTTTTTTTTAAATATGCTATAATTTGAGATAGCTGATATAAATTTGAGTTATTAATTGATGTCATGTAGACGAATGAGTATGCTCTATAGTTGTGTTATTAAAGCGATCCTCTACATCAGAAAGTTTGCTTGCGATTTAAATCCTCAATTTGATGAACGAATGACGTTTGATATATATGCGTTTTTTTTACATCTGTTGGGGCATGTGCCCTAGGTCAATCCATAAATGTCTTTATGAATACTTTTAGTTAATAAAATAGAGGATTTCATTTGTTGTTTATTATAATTAATTTGCATGTTTTACATTATAATAAGATCCATGGGTATTTATAGAAATATCCTAAATGTCCCTAGTCGATCATTATACTAGGAACTATAATGAGTTAAGACTATTGTGAGTCTTGATTGATGATCATATGATGATTATACGTATAGGGATACGAATCAAGACCACGAGTACTTGTTAGGGAACAAAGTACTGGACCGACCTGCTATGAGAACATCACATGGATTAAATCATAGTTGTTTCTCATGATATGTATATTTTTCAGTCCTCTGACTTGAGATTATCAAAGACTTCAACATTAGGAACATAGTGATTTGACACTATCAAACGTTGTCTTTAACCGGACGATTATAAAGGTTGTGATTGGTTACTGTGTGAGCAATGTGATGAAGTTGTGTAATCAAGATAGAATTTGTCCCTCTCATTAAAGAGAGATATCCAGTGGATCCCTCGATGTGTTAGACTGTTAAAAGGCCTAGTCTAAGTGAATTGATATTGATCAATGTCACTTGGATGTTTTCAGTCTACCTAGAGATCGAGACTAGTACGATTGAATATGTTGGATGACAATTCCATGTCTTATGTTTGATCAAAAGGATATCGTTTGACAAAAGGATGTTATATACATTATTGATTAGGTTGTATCGATTTGATATTCGTACAACTTAGGTAGTCATAATGTCTTGCTAGAGGCTGCTTATGACTTGTATACCAAAATGTGTTTTGGTACACTGCCAACGTTGTATCATCCTATTGGGTCGCACACTAAGAATGATTTTGCGAGATTTTAAGATGGTTCAGAAAAATGAATTTTATGAGATAAAATTCATGACAGAAACGTCCTTGTGGTGTATTACACTTATACTTCTTTAAGTAGGGGCATATGTGTAATTTACTTAACCGTCTATATACAAGGGTTGTATAAATAGACGCTTTAAGTTAGAACACAGGTACGAAAAAAAGGCCGAAACTCTATTTTCGTTTTAGAAACGACTTAGAGTTTTTGGTATGCTCTGGATCGTTTTGGAGAGAAACAAAAGGTTTGGTATTCTCTTGAAGCTAGCACTTCGAATCTCGGCCGCCGTTCGTATGTGGACTACTGGTAGAGGGCGTTCGTTGTTGGCAGCGCCTTAGAGATCGATTAACCTTCAGAAAGGTACATTGCGACTGAGGTATGATTAAGTTTTTCATGGTTTAAACGTTTTTAATGGAATTAGATTCGGATCTTGTCGGGGTTTTTGCCAAAATTGTTTGGTAATCTCCGCTGCGTATAAACCCCAAAACCCAACAGTGGTATCAGAGCCTTCGAGTTTGATTCCATTAAACTCATTGCATGTTTTCTTCTTATATATACATGATATATGATTGAAAGCATGTTAATAGTTGATGTATATGTGATATACATAAGTTTTCTGTGAGATTTATTATCATGTTTTGTGTATATGATACATATATTCATGATTTAATTGAAATTAGTTTCGTACATGCTAGTAACCATTTTAGGTTAATTTGAATAATTTTAATGAATTGAGTTTCGTGTTCTATGATCCATGACACCATTAGGTTCGATTGAGATAGTAGTTCATGATTCAATTAAATGTTTTTGATTATTTGGATGAAGACTGAAATTGCAAATAATTAATTTTCGAAATTATTTATTTATAAATAATTAATTTTCGAAATTATTTATTTATAAATAATTAATTTTCGAAATTATTTATTTATCTTGTTATATCTATTTTGTTATGAAATTTCTATTTGATAAAGATAGATAACAAATTAAAATAAGAGATAAATATCAAGAATCTTGTTATTGGTGATATACTAGGATTCAAATATCTTAAATCCAAAATAAATAATTAATTTTCGAAATTAATTATTTATCTTGTTATATCTATTTTGTTATTAAGTTTATATTTGATAATGATAGATAACAAATTAGAATAGGAGATAAATATCAAGAATCTTGTTATTGGTAATATACTAGGATTCAAATATCTTAAATCCTAATTGGATTAGGATAAGATGATTAGTTAGATGTGGGCCCGGGTTAATTAAAATGTTTTAATTGACTTAATTTCGGATAAATTAAGGGGTTAATTTATGATAATAAAATCAGCGAAAAATTATGATTTTCTATAGCGAATTTTAATTTTCAGAATTGAGAAAAAAAATCCAAATTGTTTAGTTATTGAACAAATCAATAAAATATATGATATTTCATTGTTTACATAAAATCACTAAAACTGAATAAAATCCCTCTATTAAATTTTAAGTCTCGTGCCATCCATTTTAAACACTTGTCAAGGCCTCGATCACACTAATATAGTTTCAAATTTTGAGTTGGGTGTATTGTGTTATCTTGGTGAGACAAGTTGGGTAAGAGTTACCTTAATGTTTAAAATGGTCCGACTTAATAAAGCCATCAAAATAGTTTTGAGCTTTAGGCAAATGATGAGATAAAAACATGTTAAGACATAAGATGTCCCGTATCTCGTAAAAGGATCTAAAAATTACATAAGATGTAATTGGTAATTGTTACCTACCTAAATAATCTAGTTCTGTGTTTCATGCCATAGCTGTCATAGAATTAGGTGAAATATGGATTTTAGTCCCCTAAATAAACAGTACGCTTTAGGAGGGTTGTTAATTTAGTGGGAGTCTATTCCTCTATACTAAAATAAACTTTGCGTAATCTTTATTGTAGATTAATGGCCTCTTCAAGTAACAATAATCCCCTGTCACTGCGATCCATCCTTGAGAAGGATAAGCTATCTGGGACTAACTTTCTTGATCGGTTCGAAACTTGAGAATTGTTCTTAAGCATGAATGCAAGTTGTATGTCCCGGATGCTCCAATCCCGAGGACCCACCACCCAATGCTACGAAAGTCTGTGAAGGATGCACATAATAAGCATGTCAACGATTCTACGATGTTGCATGTATTATGCTTGACAACTATGGTTCCCGAACTTCAAAAGGACATGGAACTAATGGAAGCCTACGACATGGCTATAACGCTCAAGGAAATGTTCCAACAACAAGCTAGGCAAGAAAGGTTCGAGACAGTCAAAAACCTACATTCTTGCAAGATGACCGAGGGTGCGTCGCTTAGTCCTCATGTTACGAAGATGAAGGGCTATGTTGACCACTCGATAGACTCGGATTCCCATAAGCCAAGAGTTGGCTACGGATTTGATCTTGAATTCATTACCGAGAGAGTTACTCACAATTTGTGATGAACTACAATATGAATAATATGGAGAAATCAATTTCGAGTTGCATTTGATGCTCAAAACTGCTGAACAAAATATCAAGAAACCCTCTAGTAATGTGTTGATGGTCCAAAAGGGAAAGGGAATGAAGAAGAAAGGCAAAGCAAGCAAGGCTAGAGTTGCCAAGGCCGCATTCTTTGCACTGTCGCATGCAAGCTTTGTGGAACAAGTCAAGCCCCAGCATGTTCCTGCTTCAAAACACCCAAAAGAAAAGGAAGGAAATTGTCATTTATGTAATCAAACCTATCTTTGACATTATCATCTCGGACACATAAACGAGAAACGCATAACGAAGCTCCATAAAGATGGGCTTCTAGATTCATTTGATTTAGAAACATATGAAACATGCGTATCTTGTTTACTAGGCATGATGACTAAAAGTCCCTTTACTGAACACAGTGAAAGGGCAAGTGATTTATTTGGTCTAATACATACTGATGTATGCGGTCCGATAAACACAATGGCTAGAGAAGGTTATCAGTACTTCATTACATTTACTGATGATTTCAGAAGATATGGTTATGTATATCTTATGAAACATAAAGCTGAATCATTTAAGATGTTTCGAACGTTTCAAAATGAAGTGCAGAATCAACTTGGTAAAACTATCAAAACACTTCGATTAGATCGATGAGGTGAGTATTTAAGCCAAGAATTTGATGATCATCTTAGAAATTGTGGGATTGTCTCCCAATTGACTCCACCAGCAACTCCACAATGGAATGGAGTTTCTGAAAGGAGAAATCGAACCTTATTAGATATGGTTCGATCTATGATGAGTCATGCAGATCTTCCATTATCCTTTTGGGGTTATGCATTACAAACTGCAGCTTTCACTCTAAATCGAGTTACTTATAAAGCGGTTGATAAAACACCATATGAGATATGGTACGGGAAGAGACCTAGTTTGTCTTTTCTTAAGATTTGGGATTGTGAGGCTTACGTAAAGCGACAAGTCTCAGAAAAACTAGCACCTAAATCTGACACGTGTTTATTTGTGGGGTATCCTAAGGAAACAAAAGGATATTACTTTTATAATCTCGCCGAGAACAAAGTGTTTGTTGCTCGGTATGGTGCCTTTATGGAAAAGCAGTTTATTTCAAAAGACACTAGTGGGAGAGAAATAAATCTTGAAGAAGTTCAAGAATCACAGATAAACACTGAACCGCTACTAGAAGTTCAACAACGTTCGAACCAGTTGAACCTCCGCAAGTGACACAAGACCCACGTAAATCTGGTAGGGTAAGACATGAGCCAGAGAGATTCGAATTTCTCATTACTGATAGTCGTGATGTGTTTCTTATAGACCAAAATGAGCCCACCACTTATCATGAGGCTATGTCTGGACCATACTCAGATAAATGGCTAAGTGTCATGAACTCTGAGATGCAATCCATGTATGATAACCAAGTTTGGAACTTGGTTGATTTACCTGAATGTGGTAAGACCATTGGATGTAAATTGGTTTTCAAGAAGAAAACTAACATGGATGGCAAAGTGCATACTTTTAAAGCAAGACTTGTAGCAAAAGGTTTCAGGCAGACTCAAGGTGTTGATTATGATGAAACTTTTTCGTCAGTAGCCATGCTTAAATCCATAAGAATTTTAATTGTCATTGCTGCATATTATGACTATGAAATATGGCAAATGGATGTAAAAACAACATTTCTTAATGAAAAGCTGCTTGAGGACGTGTATATGACACAACCTGAAGGTTTTGTACATCTTGAGAATTCTAGGAAGGTATGCAAGCTTCAAAGATCCATTTATGGATTAAAGCAAGCTTCTCGGAGTTGGAATCTTTGTTTTGATGAAGCAATCAAGGATTTTGGTTTTATTAAGAACGAAGATGAGCCTTGTGTATACAAGAAGGTCAGTGGGAGTATAGTTGTTTTTCTCGGTGCTTGTATGTTGATGATATATTACTCATTGGAAATGACATCCCAACATTCAGAATGTCAAGTCTTGGTTAGGGAAGTGTTTCTCAATGAAAGACCTAGGAGATGCGGCCTATATCCTAGGGATAAAGATCTATAGGGATAGATCTAAGAGGCTAATCGATCTAAGTCGAGTGCTTACATAGACAAGGTGTTGAATAGGTTCGGTTTGCAAGACTCTAAAAGAGGATTGTTGCCAATGTCTCATGGCATAAGTCTCAAGCAAGACTCAATGTCCTAAGACAAATGATGAGCGAGACCGTATGAATAAGATTCCATATGCGTCGGCTATTGGATCTATCATGTATGCCATGTTATGCACTCGACCGATGTATCATATGTTTTGAGCACTACAAACAGATATCGATCGGATCCGGTGAGAGTCACTTTGGATAGCGATAAAGAACATCCTCAAGTACTTAAAAAGGACTAAGGAAGTGTTCTTGGTCTATGGAGGTTTTGAAAATTATCTAGTTGTAAATGGTTACACGAGATGCAAGTTTTCAAACTGATATAGATGATTTTAGATCGCATATCTGGATATGTGTTTACTTTGAATAGGGGTGCGATGAAGTGGAAAAGTTTGAAGCAAGAGATCGTGGCGGATTCTACAACGTGAAGGTGAGTATATTGCGGCGTCCGATGCAAAAAAGGAGGCGATTTGGGTCAAAAAGTTCATTTCTGAACTAGGTGTGGTTCCAAGTATTGCTAACCTTGTTTGTTTGTATTGTGACAATAACGGGGCGATAGCACAGGCCAAGGAACCTATATAACACCACATATCCAAACATATACTAAGGCGTTTTCATCTCATCAGAGAAATTATTGAGAGGGGAGACGTAAAGATTTGCAGAGTACCTACTGAAGACAACGTTGTGGATCCATTGACAAAAGCTCTTCCACAAGCAAAACATGATGGTCATGTTAGATCATTAGGCATTAGATGCATATATGATTGGCCCTAGTGCAAGTGGGAGATATTGGGGCATGTGCCCTAGGTCAATCCATAAATGTCTTTATGAATACTTTTAGTTAATAAAATAGAGGATTTCATTTGCTGTTTATTTTAATTAATTTGCATGTTTTACATTATAATAAGATCCATGGGTATTTATAGAAATATCCTAAATGTCCCTAGTCGATCATTATACTGGGAACTATAATGAGTTAAGACTAGCGTGAGTCTTGATTGATGATCATATGATGATTATACGTATAGGGATACGAATCAAGACCACGAGTACTTGTTAGGGAACAAAGTACTGGATCGACCCGCTATGAGAACATCACATGGATTAAGTGATAATTGTTTCTCATGATAGGTATATTTTTCAGTTCTCTGACTTGAGATTATTAGAGACTTTAACATTAGGAACATAGTGATTTGACACTGTGTGAGCAATGTTATGAAGTTGTGTAATCAAGATAGAATTTGTCCCTCTCATATAAAGAGAGATATCCAGTGGATCCCTCGATGTGTTAGACTGTTAAAAGGCCTAGTCTAAGTGAATTGATATTGATCAATGTCACTTGGATGTTTTCAGTCTACCTAGAGATCGAGACTAGTACGATTGAATATGTTGGATGACAATTCCATGTCTTATGTTTGATCAAAAGGATATCGTGTGACAAAAGGATGTTATATACATTATTGATTAGGTTGTATCGATTTGATATTCGTACAACTTAGGTAGTCATAATGTCTTGCTAGAGGCCGCTTATGACTTGTATACCAAAATGTGTTTTGGTACACTGCCAACGTTGTATGAGCCTATTGGGTCGCACACTAAGAATGATTTTGCAAGATTTTAAGATGATTCAGAAAAACGAATTTTATGTGATAAAATTCATGACAGAAACGTCCTTGTGGTGTATTACACTTATACTTCTTTAAGTAGGGGCATATGTGTAATTTACTTAACCGTCTATATACAAGGGTTGTATAAATAGACGCTTTAAGTTAGAACACAGGTACAAAAAAAGGTCGAAACTCTATTTTTGTTTTAGAAACGACTTAGAGTTTTTGGTATGCTTTGGATCGTTTTGGAGAGAAACAAAAGGTTTGGTATTCTCTTGAAGCTAGCACTTCGAATCTCGGCCGCCGTTCGCGCGTGGACTACTAGTAGAGGGCGTTCGTCGATGGCAGCGCCTTAGAGATCGATTAACCTTCAGAAAGGTACATCGCGACTGAGGTATGATTAAGTTTTTCATGGTTTAAACATTTTTAATGGAATTAGATTCGAATCCTGTCGGGGTTTTTGTCAAAATTGTTTTGTAATCTCCGCTGCGTATAAACCCCAAAACCCAACAACATCATCATTGTTCAATAAATTATGTAGGTCATGGAAAATAGAAACATATCATTTCTCTTTTATGCGAATGATGAAATTATAAATGGTAGGAATGATATTAGGTACATCGCACCCCCATCAGCAGTGTTGATGTTTAAGTTTGCGACGAGTAGACAACAATTGATAAATTACATGTGTAACGCATTCAATATCTCATCTACGTAAACTATGGTAAGGATGACTTATCATCACTCGATAACCCTCCCCGAGGGTTCACGGTATTTTGTCCTCGTATTGCTGGAAGACGTGACGCACTTTGACTTGATGTGGGCGACAATGGCCAATTTACTATTAACTTCAAGGGTAGATATTTATTTAACATTTGAGTCAACCGACTATTTTCAAAATCATCTAGTTCAATCGCAACTAGTAGATGAAGATGTTAGCACGTCAGACACTAAATCGATGATGGAAAGATTGCATATGCAATCTCCACATGGTGATGATAAACCCAACGACGATGATGACATTAATGATGTGGACGTGCGTCCCCCCGAGGATGCTGCACCATTTGTCTATTGATAAAACCTGAGTGTTGTCGAGAATGACCCAAGGTATGAACCTCCAAAGGCGGAAAACGTGCAAGATGATGAACAGTTTGCTATCGATGAAGAAATTTTCATGGAGGAAGCAATTGATGATGAAGTTCACCAACTATTGTCGGTGTATAATGAAATCGATCGGGAGATGGCTAACTCCACTGCGACCCAACATTCTCTTCAATAGATTGGGGGGACATGTCTAATTTTGATTTGGAATTAGGGATGTGCTTTGACAACAAAAAGACTTACAACATGCTGTCAAAGTGTGGCATGTTAACATACATTGTCAATATCATGTGATGGAGTCGACTACAACTTTTTGGTGATCAAGTGCAGAAGTGCGCAAGACGGGTGCATGTGGCGTCTTCGTGCTTGTTTGCGAAAGAAAACACAATTATAAGAGATCACACAATTAGACGTGTCGCACAAATGTATAAATCTCGACATAGAACGCGGTCATGCCCAACTTGATACCAACATGCTTGCTCGAGATATCCAAAGCATTGTCTAGATAGATCAAGCAATAACTATCAAAGCATTAATACAAATAATTAAGGGAAAATACGAACACGAAGTGAACTACAAGAGAATGTGGGATGCAAAAAGGAAGGCAGTTGCAAATTCATTTGGAGATTGGGATGAGTCATACGCTAGATTGCCAAGTTGGTTGGCAGCCGTGAAGATTAGGAGTCCGGGGACAGCAATTGAGTGATCACGTAGACAATGAGATTTTGATGAGATAAGGACTAAGTGTCCTCAATTTCGTCGTGTGTTTTTCACATTCGACGCATTAATACAAGCTTTCAGGTTTTGAAGGCATTTGTTTCAAATTGACATGACTTTCTTATATCGCAAATATAGTGGTAAGCTACTGATTGTGATCTTTGTTGATGGTAATGGACAAATACTACCGGTAGCATTTGCTGTTGCAGAAACCGAATCTATAGATTCGTGGGGATGGTTTTTGAGGATGTCGCGCAAACACGTGACGGATAGAAATGATATTTGCATTATTTCTGATCGTCACCCTGGCATTCTGGAGGCGGTCAACACCCCGACCAATAGTTTTTGTCCCCCAAAAGGATGCCACCGTTATTGTCTGCGACACATAGTCAATAACTTCAACACCCAATTCAAAAATGAGCCCTCGAAAAACCTACTTTATCGAGCAGCTAATCAACATCAACTTCGAAAATTTAATGCGTGCATGGAGCGTTTTGCATACTTGTCATCGCGAACCCTGCAATATGTCAATGTCATCCCCAAAAAACTATGGACTCAATCGCATAAGGATGCATGCGGTACGGATGGATGAATTATAATGTTGCTGGTATGTATGACATGCAAATTTTGTTTTGCATTCAACGATTTAGTTTTCACTGAAGTAATATTGCTTATACGAATTTATTTTTCAATTGTAGAGTGTTTTAACGATGTATTGAATGTGGCTCGATTTTTGTCAATAACAGCGATGACTCAAATGATTTACTATAAATTGGTGACATACCATGATCGACGTAAACAGAAAATCAATAAAGCAATCTCAAACGGGTAATCGTACACGAAATATGTCACGGGCAAACTCACACATTACGAACAAGCTGCGAGGAGACATCAAGTCAATTTGATCAATCGTGATATAGGTGAGTTCGAAGTGCTTACTAGACGACATAGAGATCGCATGCATAAAGATAACAATACACAATTTGTTATCTTAGAGGATCGTACGTGCAGTTGCAATAAATGACAATGGTTTGGTTTCCCTTGCTTACACGTGTTAGTTGCATGTTCATTTCTTCGAGTGAGCTACTCGCAATTTATTGAACCATACTACTGGATAAATGTGTACGCGCAATGTTACACCTTCAATTTCAAAGTCATTCTAGATGAGAAATATTGGCCGACTTTTGCGACGAAGATCATACTAGACCCAAGGTGCAGACGTGGCCGAGGGAAACCAAAGGAACGCGAAGGTAAAACGAGATGGATCTTCCTAATGTTTCAAGAGCCTTGCGATGTGGCATATGACATCAAAAATGACATAAAAGAACAACTATCCCAATAAAGATCGTGATCGAGTCCCTACTAGGAAGAACCGATGCGGCATTTGTCGTCCAGGTAGACATAACAAAAAATTGCCCAAGCCAGAGCTCAATCTTCCAATCAAAACCAATAGTCTATTTTCTATATTGTTTGTTCATGGCTTAAGTATGTAATTAGATTATACTGAACCTTTTGAAGTATCCAAATATTTTACGTCATGAAATGTTTACGTATTCATTATATTGAACCTTTAATACTGATTTGTGACGACTTTTCGAACAACATGACTAAATTTTAAAACTCCCTTAATTGTAGTTCGTACACAAATGGATCCAGGTGCGTCAGATCCTTCACTATTACATCTTCAATCTAGACACAGATCCTTGCGAGCTTGGACGGGTTAGGTAAACCTTTTAAGATGCATACATCCAATGTTCATGAATGAACGTATAATATACATATATATGACAGTTTATTTTCAATTCTAAGGTGTACGAGACATTGCGCGTGCATTGACGACGGGCTGTCGTTGATCGAACGGTGGAGTATCATTCTCGAATGATCTCATATCTACGTTCCAGTGGCTTTTATGAGATTTCGCGCGTATCATTTTTCAGCCTTAATTGGGCTTTGATTATCGCATTCGTTGAGAGATGGCGCCCAGAGACACATACATTTCACATGCAATGTGGCGAGTGCACTATTACACTTCAAGACGTACAGATATAGCTCGACTTACCTATCGAAGGTATGTTTGTGACGGGAACCACCGATACAAACTATGTTGAGGTGTGTGAGAGACTACTTGATCGAATTCCTGTTGGTGGTTGTCTATTGCCGATAAGTCAAATTGATATGTACATTTAATGTTTCTACCGTTGCTCGAGGATTTTGACATAGTTGGACTGTATAGTTGGGGTAGTGCCTGTTTGGCTTTTTCGTATAGAGAGTTGTGTCGCGGATCTCGCGCGGATGCACATGAGGTTGTTGGGCATGTGATAGATTTTCATTCATGGCACCAAGGCGATTCGGTGTTCCTAGATTTCAGCCTAGAACAATGGATGGAGAAGAGATGCTTAATGACGTCCCTTTGGGACATAGATAATACAGATGTTATATCGTAATTTCTATAATATTAACTACATTTTCATTTTACTAATTTATACTATACAGATGGATCGATGCATTTTCGATTACTCAGAGTGCGACAAACGTTTTATCAGCTTACCACGATGCACTCGATGTAGAAGGCAGATGACGTGATGTGGCAACCTTATGCTGAAGTCATCGAGTCTCTTCCCGAATACTGTACCGACGGTCACGGTAGTTGGCTATCGACGTGCCCCTAATCTGTTTCCATATAGTCGAGTGGTATCGATCAGAAAGAGTTTTGAGACAATTTGGAATGATATAGGCCGTGCACTAAACTGTGATTACGACACCCGACTGCACCGCATCGAGATGCGAGGACGCGTTCAAGAAAATTGAGCGACTTTTCACACAAACTATATAAAAATGTGGGAAAATCGTGGTGACAGCATAGTCACAGCGGAACAAGAAGAATGACACGATCAATAAGACTACATGACGTGGTATCGATTAGTCACTAGAATATTCATTTGATACGACGGGGCTTTACGCGACTATTCGGTAACCTTTACTCACGATTTACATCTTAAATTGTGTGTACTAACCTCCTATTTTTATATTAGTGTAGCTTGGTGCATCGACTGCAGCAAGTGTTCATTGAGGATGGGTACGAGCAAGGTCTTGTTGCGCTTGATGAAGGCATCAAAATTTTAGATGAAGATGAAAGGCAAAGGTCTATTATATGGAATAGTGAAATTAATGTCGAACGGGCCATAGATGAGGAGAATGAAGAAGATGAGCAGGGCGAATCAAATAGAGATGTGAGAATAAGAAAAACACAAACACAGATTGTGGGTGGAAGCACTATACGCCCTCGTCCACCACGTCCTTCTCGTCGGACAGAAACTGCGGTTGAGAGTAGCAGACGTTCTCCTACACCACGTTCATATCGTCCGAGAGCGAGAAAAACAAATACAGTTGGTGACAATAGCCAACGCTCATCCACATCACGTCATTCTTCTTATGTGTACATTCCTACATTGTCCTCAATGCAACTAGAACCTCAAATGTTGGTACCTAGCGCCCCAATCATGAATCTTCCTCCTTACCATTTTGATATTTATGCACTCGGGCCGTCGTCTTCATATATGGACCATGAAATGCCTAGACATCCAATGTATCTTTCATTGTCTCAATGCATACTGAGTTCATTTACTCCACCATGTTATAATTACAATATGTCATATAGTAGAGATGGCTCATTCACGAACATGTTAAGCATGTCGCCGCCTCATTTTCCTTTCGGCCAACCACATACAGGGAGTCAGTTTTTTGGGACGGTTCAACCTCCGATTTTTGGAAGCATTAGTACCAGAGGTGAGTCGAGTGAACCGGAGGAAAACCATCAATCGACTCAACAAAATTCAATACAAGATTAGCAACCTAGACAAACTCAACCGGATGTACAAACGCAACGTCCAACTCGACATAGAGTACGTCCAGTTTGCATCACGGAGCACCAACGTCAACATAACCATCGATAGACCTGTATGATAAATATTTTTGATGGAATGAAATCATACTTTCAAAACTTTCTTTTAGTTTTAATTTTAAATTCTAGACAAAGATACAACGTGGTTTTCGCCTTTACAGTTTTTAATCTACATCTCTTTTTATGATCACGATTGTGTTGCATGGTTTTTAGTAGATATGCATGGGTTGCTCCTTCGAGATACGTGCGTAACGTTTGCATGGATTATCCACCTCGAGATACGCGCATGTTGTTTGCATGGCATGTCCCCGTCAGAAACATGCGAGTCATTTGCATGAATTGCCCACCTCGAAATACGTGAATGACATTTGCACAATTTGCATTGATTGGACGAGATTGTATGAGTTGTCCACCTCGAGATACGTACGCGATGTTTGCATGGATTGCACGATGTTGCATGAGTTGCACACTTTACGATACGTGTGTCACGTTTGCATAAATTGCACGAAGTTGCATGGGTCGACCACCTCAACATACACGCGTGTCGTTTGCATGACTTCACCGCGAGATACATGCGTGACGTTTGCATAAGTTGTCCACGTCCATATACGTGCGTGTCATTTACATCAATTATCTACCTCGAGATATGTGCGTGATGCGAGTTGTCCATCTCGATATACGTACGTGATGCAGCTTGTTTATCTCGGATGGTTGCATGGGTTCACCACTTTGAGTTGAACAAACTACTTTTTTTAAGAAGTAAATAAGAGGCTTTGTATTTTGTATAGATGACTCATTTTGAAAAAGTGTCATTCATTCCACCTCATTAGTTGTATAGATGACTCATTTCAACACACATTGACACATGGAACAACATCATCATCAATGACTTATTTTCAAAAGGAGACGTATCTTAATTTTGGAAATTAAAAGTACCCATCCTTATTTCGTGAATAAAAAAAAGTCAAGTTGCCTTACTTTATGAAAAAGTCTCAAAAAAATCACAATCCATAATCTAAATCCATATTACCATTAGAATCATTTGAAATTTAAATGTCTATCTACCGCCACATAAAATAGACATCTTCCCCACATCCATGTTCTAAATCCACATTATCATTAGAGATGCTCTAAGCAACACGTTAAGACTTCATAGACTGAATTGGCGCTTTTGCCCTTTTTTCCGTTTTTCTCAAAAAAAAAAAATCTTGAGATTGGTGGGCCACGCCAAACTAAAAAGTCATCGCTATTAGCTTTGAAATTCATTAGTATTTTGTCCAACACCACATGCTGATAAATAATATTTTACAACCTGCGAGTGGTTATCCTATATATTTTAAAGTGAATTGATATTCAACTTTTTTTTTTTTTTTTGCATGTCCAAAGTAGTTTGGATTTACATAAAGAGCATTGCTCAAATTTTCTTATTTTTCTTTTTACGGAAAACAAGTTTTTTTCGAAGTGCGAAAGTAACCACAGCCTCCTTAAACCTTACATCTTTTTGCAAGTGATGTTTCATCCATCTTAGTTGAAATACTTTACAATTAAAAAGCTGTCACCTTCTTTTGCAAAGCCGCAGCTTTTGCGCTGGAAAAAATCAACTGACTTGACTCATCACAGATAGCAAAGAGTACTAATTAGTCGGTTCAGATCATTAACAAAATATCTGCCTAGTTAAGGTTCAGTGCTACATCTTTGATATTCAAATGAATAAATGAAACACAATAAAAAATAACTTGAGCAATACTAACAGTGCCAAAAACAAGCAAGGCATCCTATAAAACAATAGATATTTTATTTATCTCGAGCATACGTTCTCGCATCAACATAATAAATACAAAAAGGAAAGCTAAGGAATTGCAATTACTTTTTATGAAAAAATGCAACAGCCTTTGTTGCTATCGCGGAAATAACACAACGCTGTAGTCATATCCACTGCAACTAGATGATTATTGCTGCAATAATAAATAGCAGACAAGGGCAGCTTGAAGTATATATTCTATTACTATTCTAAGGCTCCAAATTAGAAGAGGTTCAAGCAAGGAAAAGCAAGCACTAGTAATTCTAAAAAGCAAATAAACACTCAGACATTAGAGAGATTAAAGAGATCCTAAACAATCAAGGTAGGCTAGGATAGAAAAGGATAATCAGTTTCAGGATCACCAAGAAGGTGGAATCCTCATAACAAGTGAATAAACTTAAAGCTCGCAATAACGAATCAGTTTCGCCATATAGTGATTCAGCCTTGTCAATCAATTCCATACACAACACAGCAAAATTATACCATATTTTGGAAGCTCTACAGTTGGATAATGTAATTATATATGTATAAAACAATAGATCAAGCATGGAAGAACCATACTGACAATGCATTTAAGCTCTCAGAACCAAATTTCTCAACAACAGAATAAATAACACATGGCAATTCAAACATCGAGACAATCATGCCTCTACAAAACACATATAGCCTACTTACAATTACTTGACTGCAATTGGCCAACTGCTAAAACATGCTTCGTGTGACCTGTCAACGATTTCTTAAAAAAATCAAGATACAGTGCGCCCATAGCAAACTGAAGCAAGATAGAGATTTTTAGCCCACTTCTCCTGCAAAAGGAAAAAATCGTAACTTTGAGATTTAGATCTACAACTTTAACCGGGTTTTTCAATATTTACATATGCACTGGAGCATGATTGTATCTTGAGGAAAATAAATAAATGTGGTAGAGATAACGTGCAACTGAAATGAACACAAACGATTATTTAATTCACCTTCACATGAGTACTTGGAAATTGAGATGTCCGCAATGTCTCCTGAGTTTCATCGCCAGGTTTTCGCTTGGGTACACTCAAAATAAGTGCTGCTTGATCCCAAGTAGCCGCAGTGGACGTGATACGGTAACCGCTATCCCAACGTCTATGAATACCTTCGCTTGGATAAAGAAAATCGAGCTCAACAACCTGCAGAAGTTGATTTAGAAGATAAGAAACATAGAACAAGAACCAATCTGTAATGGAAATTCTATAAAAGAATGGTACAACCATAACATATGGCATCAAAGACTGGAAACAATGACAAAGCTTACAGAATTAACATACACTGACAATCACACATTAGTAGATGACTAGGTGCATGTTCCACATGAAAGCAAGTAATTAAACAATTATAGACAGACACAGTTAACAGACAGATGGTGAGAAGAAAAAATAATCAGTCAAATGATAAAGGAAAATAAGTTTGTCCATAAAATTATGGTAGTAGTTAAATAGGACCTTAGTGCATCTTTGGGCGGCAATATTTTGCTTTAACTTGAAACTTAAAAAGGGCCAGAGTTTTTTGAATAAGACAGATGAGAGCAGTTACTATCTTGCAACAGCTCGCACAAAGATAAGCTAAATAACAGGTAACAACAATAGAGCACTGCAAATGACATGAGAAATGAATCTCACCTGGTCAGTGAACCCTGCATTGCGAGACATAACAACACCCCATCGGCTTCCAGCAGTTGCCATTGAAGTCACATAAAATCCTTCCCTCCATTTTTTGTTTATCCACTTGAAAGGGAAAGAATCACTCACTTTGTAAGATTGTTGTGTATATTGGGTGCCTGGGAATTACGAGTATAAAAAATAAGAGATAATGTAAACAGAAACAAAAAAAAAAAAAAAAAATTTGAATCATTTGACAGTAACTTGCAAAAAAATCTAAGAAAAATTAGATAGGTAGCTTGAAAATTTATGTAGAAGGATCTACAGTAAATGATAAAAATGTTGAAATAAATATTGTTCTAGGTCTCAAAAATCATAAGAGTTATAGTTGTTTAAATTAGAATAGGATCTAAGGCTAGCGTTGTTCTAGGAGTAAAAACTCAGAGTTATATTTGCTCAAATTAGCACAAGAAATCATGTAATTGATGCTAAAAGAGTAAAGATATTTATTAAGAGATGAAAATGCTGTTAGATTGTTTTTTTTTTTAAATTCAATTTCAGAAAATAAAAACAGTAAAACATTGATACAAATACTTACACTACCTAATGGCTATGAACATCCATGACGATCAAATAAAACCTCCTCCAAAGATTGAAGAAGTCAAAACTAATCAAGCAGAAAGATGTGCATAATGTTTTGGGATTGTTAATCGGTGAAATGAGCCACGAGACAGAAAATAAATAAACTATACTAACTTTGCAGATGCTACAAACATTTATTGTCTAAGTTTTGTTATAATGAAGTTAATAAACTAAAAGGGTCATAATGAGATACAAGTGGTCCTCCATTGCAGTTTCTAACAAAAGCTTAATCTAGGAAGAATTGCCCGGCAACATGGAGGAGCTGCCTCTAGACCCACTCTCGACCTCCAAGTCAAACCAGAGTACTTTCACCATTGTAACATGCATGCCCTTCCATTGAGGAATTTGATTAATTTGATGGTTTCATGCACCTACAGAGCTAATTGCTTGTCAAGGCTTGAACACAAAATTTAAATGCAACACTAAGAGCATCCCATAAGCGAAAATTATTTAATAGTACTGAAGCAAATGCATAATTCATGGCAGTAATAAATCATCCTTTCCAGCCAGCATCCAATTTAGTTGAAGCAAACTTCAACTAAATTATGTCATATGGCTCTCCAGTCTCAACGGTGGCTTAAGTCCTAGACTTCTTAACATGCAGGGCTTGAGACCAATATGTTACTGTTTCAAAATTCAAATAGCAAATCGCTTAACCGAGCAAAGAAGCAGAAACTAATATGCAGGTAGGAGCTGACCTTTTGACATCACAACAAGGGAGCTTCCATTGTTAGCACCAGCTATAGAACTGATATAATAGTTCTTATCCCATTGCTCCATAATCCATTCCTAAAATGTTTCAAGCATCAGTAAGTAAATGGTATAGACTCTATAGAGGATGCATTTTTTAATGAAACTAAAATGAAAAGTTGATTAATAAATCATATGAATAGTTCAAAACCCCAGTCCATCTCAATGCTTCATGCAAATTATCTTACCCCATAGATGCATCAACTTCGTCGAATTTCTAATATTTTAGCAAACTAAAGTGCAACATGTTTCTTTTTTTGATAGGAACAGTGAAAAAATCATTGTGTCAACATGTAGCCACCTGAATTCACCATACCTTGTGGAGGAAAAAGGGAGACAATTCATAAACTTGTGAGGTCAAAGAAGTTCCCGCATCCATGATCAGGGCCCAAAGATTGGAACATGATGCGACACAACTTATGAGTAAGCCATCTTCATTTCCCCTCTCGACATGTTGTGCCAATCGTGCATCAGCCACATTATAATGGTACCTTGAAAAAGACAAACATAAACAGGCAAATTGCACAAGCAAACACAACAGCCAATGTTCCCACAAGAAGAAAAAAAACATGCCCTAATGTTCTACTTATGAGGCAACAAACGCTCTCAAACATGACAATCTCTGTGCTCTATAATGTTTTAAAAAGTTGTGCAAAATCTACTAGTGAGAATCATGGATATTGTGTTTACCCTTGTGAGTATCATGAAACTCGTACTGAAAACCCCAAATCAACTTAATATCAAATTAAAAAGGAAATCTTCCTCATTTAGTTAAGCCTTTTATTTTAGCAAGTGGTATATTTACAAGTAGGCGTATATTCTTAATCTACTTAAAAATTAGTTCATAAGTTGTGTTGAAAGTGTTTGTTTTAGTAAGGTTTCAGTTTCATGTAACGAGTACCTTTTAGAAATTTAAATCCAAGAAGTGAAAGTGAAATTACTAGCTTTCAAAACGGAATAAAAAAAATTTTCCATCTCAACAAATCACTATATACTTCCAAAAAAAATTGACCTGAGCAGAGCCCTCGTCCTGCATGTTTCTTCCAACTAAGTTGTTACTGTCTGTGTCCCCACATGCTAATAGCTTCTCAATGAAATCCATAGTATCTTCATATTTTTATTTTTCCTCAACCCAACCCACGACATGCAAAACATGTTTTTTGAATTCGATTCTTCAACCATCAACTTAGTAAATCACTACCAAGTCAGTTGTTATGATGCGAGTTTTCATGCCTCACTTGAGTAGAGGCTGTACAGCAACCAAACAAAAGTTCCAGATAGCTTTCACTTTAGCATCCAACATTAAGAACAACAACATCACATTTCAAAACTAGGGTCACCATTTATCTCACTCAGATTTGCCCATTTTGTTAATGGTCCTATCAGTCTTCATGAAACATAGATGGTCTTACTTTTTTTTCACACAAAAATGATTCATTGTATCCTTTGTTACACATTCACTTGCACTGAATTTCAGAAGCTCCATCTGAAGAGAACTCTAATTTATATTGCTATAACAAACAGTGCATAGAAACTTGCTGCAATGCCATAGCTTCATCTATAACCAAACCAAACAAACAAGCATATGAAAACTTGTATCTAAAGCAAAAGAAACTAAGTCTGAACAAAGCATGCATGCACCTTCATTAATCCTCATGCAAATGATTTTTCCCAAAATAATCAAAAGCACAAACAGACACAGAAATAATAGAATCAGCTAAATAACTTTGAAAAAAAAAAAATACAAAACAAGTATACCTCTGTTTCATTGGGAGCCTGGCATTGTAAACTGAAATCCACTGAGTTGCAGGAAGTCCTAAACGAACTTTCTTCTTAGGCTGCCCATCATCTTCTTCTTCAGTGGTCAATCTACCTCGTTTTTGGCCAACTTGATAGATTATCTGGCACGCGTTAAAAATAAAAAAATAAAAAAATAAAAAAAGCACCAGTGGACATCCAAAAGAAAACAGAGAGCTTGCAACAAAAGATAAGAGCAATTAAGACCTTTTGTGCGCCATCAGTATTTATAGGTCGTACAGCTGGATTTGGCCCAATTAACCCCTCAAACAGAGATATCAACTTGGAATAGTTGGGTTCCTCGTCAAATTTCATATTCACCACAATCTCAAGAAATTGCTTAAATGGGGCAGGGCAAAAGCAACACAGAATTTCAGGAGAGGTTGACATCTTCTTCTTGCAGACGAGGAATGATTTATTGTCGCCCTGGAAGGAAAAAACAAGCACTTCGAATTTGAGATGAAATTATGAATGGATCTTCATTGGTAGGATAGCTACAGAACAAATATGTTGGCAACCACAATAATGCTATTACCTGATAACCCTGCCACGGCAATCTGCCCTTGTGAAGAAAGATGAGTGTATATGCAAGTGATTCCAGATCATCCCTTCTACTTGCAGTTCTTCCCAGATGGGCATGAACGCTAGCATATCGCACAGTTCCTCTGTAACAATTATTTGGAAATATTGCATCCGAAAAGGAAGAAAAAAAAATTCATACTATCAGACAACTAGTTTCATTAAACAACAAGAAGTTGCAGATTCTAGAGAACTCTTAACCTACCTGAACACGTCAGGCCTCTGGTCATATTCCACATGAACACCAGAAGCAGAATCTCTCCATTTTGTTGCTGTCAAGACCATTTAAATCAATATCCAATAAGGAAGTAATTATTCAATAGAGAAGCGATAGTAGCGAATACAAAACATCGAGAGATCCAGTATCACAGCTCACACTAGTTATCTTCCTTACCTAATCCAAGATCAATAAGGAACAGCTTCTTCTCCTGTGCTGTACCAGGCTGACCAAGGAGGAAGTTCTCTGGCTTAACATCTCCGTGAACATACCTTTACAAGATACAACACTTTTATCAAAGTACAGCCCTTAATTTAGGTTTTTTTTCCCCTAAATAACAAAATTCTCAAGGATTCTTATCAATTCAAAATAATAATTTACAACAAAAAAAAAGAATAAAACAACAGAAAGTAGAAGTATCATTGCCTCAATTATTGATATATATAAATTAAGTACAATGGATCCCATAGTTTAGAAGAGTAGGGATGCCAAAGCATTATTTGTCTTGTCAACTATGGCATCACTTTTTGCCATAATTTGTCATGCTAGAGCCTAGAAACTTACACCAGAAATATTACACTTCTATGGAGTACTCTTAGAAAGGTTCCTGCATCATATCTTTTTCTATTTTGTCACATAAAAGGGATAAAAACACTAGCAACACTTATAACCCAGTAGTCCAACCCTTTTGGCTAATAATACTAACAGAACTATTCGAGCCTGATATCTGAATTGGTTTCATGAAATTTCTAAAACAAAGAATTGCCTTTTCAATCTTTTCATAGTTGAAAAAGTATTTTGCACGCAACCACATTAAATTGAGCTAAGTGGAAGAATTTGGTCCATGTAGTCGACCCCAACTAATAAGGATCAAGGCTTTGCTGTTGTTGTATAGTTAGAAATTTATTTTAGAACATTAATAGTTTGTTTGAAATTCAAAATCAAGAGTTCAAAAAATCTTATTGCATAATAAGGTGGTGTTTGGTAACTCAGTAACTATACACCTTAAATTTTAATTACTTATGCGTTAAGACTCTTGATATGAGTGTTTGATAAGAATACTCCAAAAGCTCTTATTTAAAATTTGAATGTTTGGACAAACTCTAATTTTTCTCTAATTATACAAAAGGGTATTTTGTGTCATTAAGAGAGTTTGATAAATTATTAGGACGAAGAGGATGAAGGAAGGGGCAGAGCTTAAAAAAAAAAGAGAGAAGGGACGAAGTGAAGATTCACATAAAACATCTGAGAAGAAAATTTTGCTTTTATTATCCCAATTTTTTTCTACAATTCTTCTCTTTAGACATCCAATTATCTACATTATGAATTAGTAAAAAACAATTTCGTTGTGGGTTTTTAAACTCTACACAATTGGCTTTCGTTCATACAAACGCCTCACTAAGAGAAATTCATTAATTGAATGTTGAACACTTTCAGATTTGAACTAGGACTTTCAGATCTGGACTAGAAGATGGATATTGAATGGCTACGAACACTTTCAGATCTGAACACAAAGATGGATAATGAATGGGTATGGATCACTTTCAAATCCAAATTATGAACTGTAAGATGGATAGTGAATGGCTATTAGACACTTCCAGATGAGAATTAGATCTGAACTAGAAGATTGGGCGCTAGAAGATTGGGCGCATCTGTGCGATGAAGATGGGTGTACTCGGCGAGAGAACGCAGCAGTTCAGCTTGGCCATTTTTCAATTATAATCGCCGTGCTTAACCTCTACCCACAAAAGAGGATTTCCTCTTATGCTCAAAAAGATTAAAAAAAAAATAATTATTTTAAAAAGGTATTTCCTCTTATTGCCAAAAAGATTTTTTCACAAAAAAAAGGAATAAACGAACTTACCAAACACACTTATTTTTCTTAACGTCGTTTTGAGTAAGTCTTAAGCAAAAAAGAGGCTTAAGATAAAATTACCAAACACCACCTAAGATGTCATCCATTTTAAGATTTTAATCTCATTTTTGTCACCTAGGAATAAATGAACTTACCTCCACAAATGGAATAAATGGAGTTTGCTCAACTTCCACGAAACATAACAATTTTACTTCAAGTTTTATTAACTTCCATCAATGTTTTCGAAGTTTGTCGAAGTTTTGCATTTTTTCTACTGCCTATGAACTCGCTTCGTTCACCTCAAAATCGACAAACTTCACCCGAACTTCACCAAAGTTTGTCGATCTTTTAAACCTCGTTGCAAATTGCATGTTGTACTGAAAAATAACTATTTTAAACAATTGTATTGTGACCCCATTATGATTGTACAAGTATGTGTATTTTTAACACCTTTTATAGAGAAATTGAGTTTTTAGCATTTAGAAAGAAATTCAATGGACTTCCATACACAGGTGAATTTTTGGGCAACTTCCCCTCCTCAAATTAAACTTCTCCAAAGTAGGAAAATTACAAGGCAAAGTCAAAGTTTCGAAACTTGGAGTACAGAATATGCAACTTATCATTGAAGGGCCTTAAGATAAATTACATTATGCTTTAGGAGCTTCTAAATAAGTATATTCTATTGACCTAGGAGGGGTGTATGGCCTAGGGACAGCCTTCCTGCCTTAGAAATATTGAACCTTAGACCTTGTTTAATTGGGTTGTTGAGGAGAGAGGAGGGGTATCGTAGTCTCTCACATGTCTCTCTCTATATTTTAATGGGTATTTATGTCAATTGTATATTTTATTACTTCAAAAATATGCAACTAGGTGAAGTTGAGTCGAGCAAAAAAAAAAAAAAAACACACACACACACACACACATACAATCAACTTCCACGGGAGTGTACTACCTTGGAAGAAACCTTCTCAGGAAGTTTGGCAAAATGAACCAAAAAATGTCATAAAGATACACAAAGAAACAACAAAAAAAAAACTCCTCAATGAGAATGTCAACTAGAAACAAATGAAGAGAAATTACCCCTTTGAGTGCATCTTCTCCAGGATTGATATAGACTCGACTGCGATGCAAGCTACCATTTCGGCTGTCATCCTGAGAAATTATGAGGAAAAAAAAAATTCTAACTAAAAAATGCTGAAAATAAAATGATAAATATACATACCAAATAAAAATAAATCAAGACTCACGCTTGCCCAGAAGTATTCCATGCATCCCACAAGCTTGGCCCCAACATGTCCATAACCTACAGATGAATAATAAAAATTAAAGAAAAATAAAAAGAAACAAATACCCCAGGCTCCTAAAAGAAAGACACAAGCAATCTTGTAGACCACAACTACATCGTCATCTAGGCATTTATTTGGATTTCAAATAGCCAAGCACCTTAGGCCTTGTTTAGTAATATTTTATATAAAAATACTTCTCAATATTTTGAAAAAAATATTAAAGTATAAAAGAGAAATTTAAAATTTAATTCCACTCATATAAATTACTAATAACTAAAATGGATAAATTAAAACTAACTTTATTTAAGATTCAAAAAGCATAAATTGCCTAATACTTCATGTAAAACCACAACACATATAATGAAATCCATTAGATTTTAGTTGCCAAGGCCATCAAAGTGATGTATAGGCATCACATCACACAATCAAGAATATCCTCAAAACATCGACTCAGTGATTTGAGAATTTTGGTAAAGTTGGATGTGACATAAGGAGCATATCAAGTAGAAATTTTATTATTTTATCTTAAAAATAAAGTGTTCTATTGTCTAGCCTAAGATTATTATAGAGTAAAGCTATAAAGGTTAGTTATATGTAATAGACATTTTAACAAGGATTGTTAGGCACCAAGGCAATTTGGAGACGATTTCCTTTACCTAGGCAAGGTGATGCCTAGACAGAAAAAAAAATAAGTTGGAGGCCCCTAAATCATTATATACTCATTTATAGGTCCTTATGTAACAATATATTTCAATTAGTCACTATAATCCATGTTCAATATATACTTCAAGGTGTTAAGTTCTTATGTAACATTAATTATGCTAAGAGTTTGTTGTTGTGTAGGTATTCATATAACCAAACTAAATTGTAATTAGCCCCCATAGTTTTATTAAAAATTATTTAAAAGTGCACCACCTACTACCTAGGTGGTTTTGCCCCAAATTGCCTACAAGATGCCTAGGAGTTGTCTTGCAATCATTGATATTACGGTTATTACCAAACATAATTGTACTTGGCCCCTTCAATTTTTCAAAATTTATTTGGACATGGCCTGTCTAGGTGGATTTGCCCCAAATGTCGACTGCCTTGACATAGCCTTGCAATCACTACTCTTTAAATTTGAAATAATGTTGAAATCAACCAAGAGATCTTGTTTTCTAAAAATATATAATGGTTGAATAACTTTGACAGAAAAAATAAATTCATTTTCTTGATTCTATATCACAATTGGAAACATGGTAGTGGAACGAGGATGTCCAAAGAGCAATTAAGACTAAAAGAGAGATGTATAGGAAAATAAAGAGTCAAGATGAAGATGCATATAATCAATATAGAGAAGCTAGAAAACAAGCTAAATAAGTAGTTAGTCAAGCTAAAACAAATTTTATGGACGATGTACAAAGTTAGGTAATAGAGATGGAGAAAAATATATTTATAGGTTAGGCAAATTAAGAGAAAACAAAAAACAAGACCTAAGTCATGTAACATGTATTAAGGACAAAAATCAACATGTTTTAATGCGCGAATATGATATTATGGAGAAGTTACTACGATAGTTTATTTAGTGATGGCCAAGTTGATATCATAGTAAATGAAAACCCACACCAAGAAAGAAATGTAAACTATACACGCTATATTAGAATTCTAGAAGTAAACGAGGCATTGAAAATGATGAAAATAAGGAAAGCATGTGGCCCAAATGAAATACCCATAGAGGTTTGTAAATGTTTAGGAGAAATTGGATTGACTTGACAAACAAAACTTTTCAACAAGATTTTAAAATCAAAACAAATGTCAATGGATTGGAGAAGAAGCGCGCTTGTACCAATCTTCAAAAATAAAGGAGACATTCAAAATTGTACAAATTACCATGGAATTAAACTTATGAGTCATACTATGAAACTTTGAGAGAGGATAATTAGCAATAAGCTAAGAAGATAAACAACAATATCAAATAATCAATTTGGCTTCATGCTTGGGAGGCCAGTTATGGAGGCGATTTTCCTTATAATAAAATTGTTGGAAAAATATAGAGAAAAGAAAAAAGAACTTCATATGGTATTTGTAGATTTAGAAAAAACATATGATAAGGTTCATAGAGACGTTCTTTGGTGGGTTCTAGAAAGAAAAGGAGTGCATGTTATATATATATATATATACACACACACACACACATATATATAGACACTATTAAGAATATATATGAGGGAGTGGTAGCGAGTATAAAGACATTTGGAGAAACTACAAAAGAATTTCCCATTACGATAGGACTACATCAAGGATCGACTTAAGCCCATATCTCATATACTTCACTATGAAATTTCGATTATCCGATGTGAGACTATTATTTCGGTCAACACTCCACCTTGGACCAAAATATAATTTTGACTTTGAAATCTATCCAAGGGTTATAGAAATTTTTTTTTTTAAGTTTTTTTTCGACTATTTTTAGGTCCTAATCAAACCATCGACTCTGATACCATGTTAATTTTTCATGCATCGATACTAGTTAAGAGGAGATCACACTTTTTTCGCAAGCAACCCACTCCACCTTGGACCGAAATCTATCCAAGGGGTTTTTTTTTCGCACTTCTCGACTCGATAGTTTATGATCTCGCAAGCAACCCGCCCATGATTCTCCGATAGTTTATGATCTCCGCCAGTACCGATACTGCCCCCCAACTTGACCACCTTTCAATTTTTATAGGTGTGAGGTTTTATGCTAAAAGGCCTCGGTACTAGTTAAGAGATCACCACTTATATACTTCACTATGAAGTTTCGATTATCCGATGTGGGACAATTATTTTGATCCACACATCTCAACAGTTTTTAATAGTTATACAAATAGGATTTTTGGTTTTAAAATTTTAATTTTCTAATTTTCATTTTTTTTGCTATTTTCTAGGTTATGTTTTTAATTGTTATACAAATAGAAATTTTAATTTTTTAATTTTTGTTTTTTTTGCTATTTTTTAGGTTATGTTTTTAATTACTATACAAATAAGATTTATGGTTTTAAAATTTTAATTTTCTAATTTTCTTTTTTTACTATTTTTTGGGTTATGTTTTTAATTGCTATACAAATAGAATTTTTGGTCTTTAAATTTTAATTTTCTAATTTTCATTTTTTTTTGCTATTTTTTAGGTTATGTTTAAATTGTTTTAATTGTTATTTTTAGGTTATGCTTTTTTTTGCTATTTTTTAGGTTATGTTTTTAATTGTTATACAATTAAGATTTTTGATTTTTAAATTTTTTTCAAGATTTTCTATTTATTAGATACTACATACTAGATACATAATATATTATTATTTAAAAAGAAATTAAGCTATATATATTTTTTAGGTTATGTTTTTAATTGTTATACAAATAAGATTTTTGGTTTTCAATTTTTTTTCGGAGTTGTTTATGTGAGAAACTCTCACAACGTGGCATATTGCGTGTGAGAAACTCTTACAACGTGCCATGTAGCATGACGATATCATAATTGGTTGAGTGGCCCAATGGTATGGTATTAGATTTATGAATAAGTGATTATAGGCTTAAACTCGTTTATTTCTATGTAATATTGTAAATATTTAATGTTTTGTGTAGATTTAAAAATGTGTATAGCGTTAGCAAGATTTTTTTATTAATTGTTGAGGGACTTAAAATGAATGACTTTGAGTTCATATCGGATGTTACATAATAATTCTTTTTACATTTTTTTTCAACGTTTGTTATATTATATTATATTTTGATATTTAGTCTTGCCCGTGCGGGATGCCGACTAGTTAGAATATAAAGACTTTAAGTTGAGTATTACAAAAGCCGAATACATACACTGTGAGTTTAGAAATACTAAACATCAAGATGATAGAGTGGTAAAATTAGGAGAAGTAATTCCTAAGGTGAACCACTTTAGATACCTAAGATCAATTATACAAAATGATGAGAATATTGTGAATGATGTTACACATAAAATCTAAGTTGAATAAAGGAAATGGCACGGTGCAACAGAGGTGATTTGTGATCGAAATGTTCCCACTAAATTAAAGAAAATTTTAAAGACCGCGATTAAGCCAGCTATGTTATATGTAATGGAAGTGAATTTTGGGTTGTAAAGCAACAACAATTACATAAATTGAACATAGCAGAAATAAGGATGTTTAGATGGATGTTTGGTAAAACTCGAAAAGATAAAATAAGAAATATAAAAATTCAAAGACAAGTAGGAGTAGTATCAATTGACATAAAGATTAAGGAATGGCGGTTGCGGTGGTTTGGTCACCTGCAAAGACGACCTACAAATGCCCCCACTAAAAAATTTGACTTAATAAAAACTAAAAAAATTCGACGAAGTAGTGGTAGACCAAAATTAACTAGGGATGCATTAATTAGGAGGGATTTGAATGGTTTGAAAAGCTCACCATCAATTGCACTTAATCGAGCACAATGGAAGAGTTTGATCTGTGAAGTCGACCCCAATTAATTTAGGACTACAGCTATGTTGTTGTTGTTATTGATTCTATATCACAATTATAGTCAATGAAATGTAGGCTAGGCTCGCTTGAGTAAGGAACAAATCATACCATGACATAGTAGTCACCTTGCCTCCCTTTGTAGTGCACCTTGGGCACTCCGTGACTCCCTCCAAGAGTGCTATACCAAACCAAAAAGTACCTTGAGAAAAATGAAAAATAATACAAAAGGGATAAAAGCACAAAGAAAATTTCAAACGTACTTGTAAACTTGCCACTCATATGGAGGGCCATAGCTACAGCCCTTGCTGTTCCTGTGCTCAAATTTTAAAGCCACCTATTGGGATAAGAAGTGAAGTGAGACCAAAGCAAACCAAGATACGAAAATGCGGCACTAGCAACCAGATTAAGAACTACCTCTAATGCTCCAGGACCAGTCCTATCATTTCCACCTGAAACGCGACGACCAACAAACACCTGACCAAAACCACCTTTTCCCAACTTCCTCTCTATCTTATATACTGGTGAGCCTCCAACCTGTACCTGAAAATAATCCAAAACAAAGATACTTTAAACACTAGTAGTAACAAAATCTCCCTGACTGCTTGAGAACATAGAACATTGATTTAACAACCTTCCATAATCAAAACAATACTCTTGTTTGCAATCCCAACAGTTCCAAATAAAATTGGTTTTGAAAGATGTAGAGATTCACTAATACTAACATCATTATGTTTCTCTAGTTGGAAATATCGTTTGAAAAAGCAAGTCGAACTAGAGCCACGAACAATATCACCTATCACCGCGCACTTGCATCAAAATCACTACTTGCAAACTCTCAAGTGATTCAACTTTTCAGTGACAAAGGCCCCAATATAACCCTTCAAAGTAGACATAACTAAATAACAGATTCCTGTCCCGGAACAAACAACACTCTCCATAAGATTCAGGGTGAAAGTTTCAGTTTTGCGCATGATTGCATAAAGGATAAATCAGGTTTTCCTTAGCATATTGAGCAATAGCTCCCACGGTTTGATGACACCCGCAAGAACAAGGAATCATTGCTAAAATGATCCATTCCCTGTGATCTTACCAAATTTAAATTTAAGCAGACTTTAGATTGTCTCCTCTCAAAAAGAAATCTAACAAAACAAGAATTAAAATAAGATGAGAAAGTGGAAAAGAAAAACCAACCCTTTCAGGAAAAGGAGCAGTGTTTCCTTCTTCTTCTTGCCCACCAGCCTTATTAGCACTCAATCCACCGCTATCATCTCCCATCATAATATCCTTCCGAGGGTTCTCAGCCTTAACAATCTCCTTCCTCCCGCTGTCCCTTTCCTCAATCTCTCTAATCCGATCCGACTCACCAGATTCGCTGTCGTCCTTGTCCGATATAAGGATCACAGCAGCCGCCTTTGCACGGTTCCTCGCCACCTCCAATCTCGTCCTCGGCCGCACAGCCGGTACTTCCTCTTTCGCTCCACTGCTGCTTCCACCACCACCACCACCAGCGATTCGCGCTGCCTCCTCCTTCGCTACGGCCGCCCTAGTCCTGACGCAGCTACCGACCACCAACGGCTCCGATTTCCTCACCCCGCCTCGACCTCCTCCTCCCGCCTTACGGCACTGATCTACGACCGGAGCACGGCCACGACGTACTCCGCTGCGCAGCTCTCGCATTCTTCGCCCATACAATCCGAAACCCCCTCTCCAAAACCGACCATTATAATTCCTCACCACAACTCCTCCAAATCCCCCACCATCATCGCATCGCTTCAAAATAAAATCTTTCTTTTCTCTTTCGAAGCCCCAAACTCTATCAATCACAAAGAACTCACCTTCTAGGCATATCTCAATGCTAGGGTTTCAAGAACGAATGAAAACTAAAAAAGAAAAACTGAAAAAAAATCTTGAATGTTTGTGCAATTTCGAGAAAAAGATAGGTCGATCAGAGAGATTGGTTTGGTGATTCCCGTTTCGATGATTTTCCGGTTTTTGATTGTTCGCTAGTTGTGAAAGACTAGGCGAAAGAGGGAGAGAGGGATTAGTGGACTGAAAATCGTACGTACGAGCACGACCCCGAGCTGAAGCGCTTCAATGGTTCGCGTGGGTATTACTGGAGAGACCGTCAAGAGAAGCAGTCTGGATGGTCAGGAAGGCAGCATTTTAATTGGTGTAACGTGTGTACCCACTTCCCACGTGTTCAAATGGAAACCATTAGGGATGGCAATGGAATATTTGGCAACCGCTGAACGAACACCATTTTTTATTAAGAGAAATGTTGAAGTAACATATATTGAACATCGAGTTGGAGCACCAAGTTGAGTTAGAGCTAAGTGGCTCTGACCCGTGAGCCCCACTCAATTGTCATTCCAAAAAAAAAAAATGTTTTTGACTTGTCCGACTCTGACTCCTGACCAACCGACAACTGATGGATGGTTGACCGCACGTCATTATAGCTTATTTGGCGTTGAAAATTTCGAATTTCCTTCTCTTTTGGAGAGAAAACCTCATTTCCTTCATTTGGCTCCCCCAAACTCGAGTCTTGAAACCCTAAAACCCCTTTGTTCACCTAAAATCGAAGTTCTAGTTTGGAGCTTGCTTTAGACTGATTTCTCTGGGTTTTTTTTGCGCATATTAGGAAGACAATAGGTAGAACTGACTTGTTTTCCTCGTGTGCTTCGATTTTGGGTCTTTTCTTCAGGGTCAGCCGGGGGAACCTCGATACTTTTGAGGAGTTAAAGAAAACAACAACCATCCTGATTCCTAGAAATAGGCTTAAAGGTTTAAGGTTGAAGAGGAGGCTTGGAGAGTTAGCTTAAAGAGAAGGGCTAAGCTCAAAAGTAGTGGCATTTACAAGGTTTGATTCAATAATCCAACGTTTTCGATTGTAAAATCCTTCACTTGGTTGGTTTGGTTCGATTTATGGGGTTTAGAGTTCTCGTTTTGAATTTTAAATTTAGAGATTTGGGTTTTTTCTTCATCGACATTTAAAGTAGGTGATGAATAATTATTTATGCACTTTTCGTAAGTGTTTTGCTATATAAATCAAGTCCAAAGTCATGTTTTATGACCCTATATGTTTACTTTGGAGAATTACATGGTATTTGCGTGTTTGTACGTGAATTAGACAAATCTGAAAAAGAAGTCAAAGATAGGTTAAAAACTAGCAGGCTTGACAGCCCCAGAATGGATAGACTACGCCAGTAAAGACCCACGGCCAAGCAAGGCGTCAGACTAGAACAACCGACGATGCCAGAATTGAATGGACGACGTCAACTCCATAAGGGATTGTGTCAATCATGGTGCCAAGTTCAAAAATAGAAATATCAGACTGACTTGAAGGCCAAGACTTACTAAATTAAACAACAACGCCATCCAACGTCGTTCCCACATAATGGTAGCGTCACCAACAACGTCAACTTCGCTGAATAGAAATTTTGAGACTTTTTAAAAGTATTATTATCGAGCGTTGCTATTTTTGTACCCCTAGCACAACTATATAAAGGAGACACCTTTATCGATGAAAATGCATTGTATTCAAAGTGATTTAGGAGTAAAGTAAGGTAGAGTAGCCATGTCTGGCTAGGTTCTTTAATACCTTAGTCGGGGATGTAGCTCTCTAGCCAGTAGTAGGTTTGTTTTCTGTCTCGTTGAGATTTTCTAATATAATAGTGTTTTGATTTAGTTCTTTATCTTTATGTTGTTTTTTTAACGATGCCTCAATGATAGTTTAGAGTTTGTATATTCATTGCAAATCTTTTAGGCATAAACCCATTGACATGCTATCAATTAGGTTGAGTCCATGTTACCAACTGGGTTGAGAAGCGACAATCACTTAGAGCAAGAAACCTGACACACTTGTTGTTCTAGGTGAGTAACTTTGAGAACTAGGTTATATCTTGAGAGCGGTTGCCCAAGTTATCTAGGGGTAGGTATTCCCACAGAGCTGTTAAATGTTGCTCATGTGTTAAATCTTGATAGCGGTTACCCAAGGTTATACGGTGGAGTAAGGGAAGTATTTAGAGATCGGTTGCCCTATCTATTGAGAATAAGGGAATTAGGGTGTTGGTGACCCTAACACTTATAGCCTTTCTAGGGAAACTATTTTAAAACTCATCTTTAAAAGTCAATGATACAGGACATGGAAATAATACAGGGCTAAATTGTAGATTCCTAGACTTGGATGTGTTTCCATTTTCTGATTTACAATTATTTACTTCTTGTTTAGTAGACCTTTAGGATAAAACTCTTTAAAAAAAACCCCAATTTTCTTTTTTATTTGTTGAATTCAGTTTGACCGATTCCTGTGGATTCGACCCTGTATTCACAATTACTACACCCCAATTTGGATTGGTAACTTTTTACAGGTTAGATTTGACACGCGCGACACGTTATCGAATTTTGGCACAGTTGCTAGGGATTCAGTTCCAAATTGAGTTTAACTTTTATTTTCTTTTTGTTTTGTTTTGTTTTTTGAGTCTACTAGTTTATGCACGGTAGGATAACTTGATCTAAATTGACCGGTTCACTATTTCCTTTCGATTCAGAAATTGATAGAACCCACTGGAGGTTGGCTAGGGAAGCTTTAAATCGAGAGTCTAGTTTTCCCTAACCTACTATGGCTGACGATGCTTGCCACGCTGGTGGTGATTGTCAGATTACCATGGGGCGCATCAATGAAGATCTTTAAAATCTTCTTGTTCGGCACCCCCTCTGCGTAAACTTCTCACCAAATGGCGAAGCTTTCGAGCTTAAGTCCGGCCTTATTCATTTCATGCCTACATTCCATGGCTTGGAGAAGTAAGGACCTGGTGGCATTCTTAAAGGAGTTTCAGGCGAGTTGCCGTTTATGAAATCTCCTCGAGTGGAAGAGAATGCAGTAAAGCTTAGGGCTTTACCATTATGGTTAAAGGTTAAGGCTAAACAATAACTCTTTTATATTTGCCCTAACTACATTAACTCATAGAACAACACAAAAAATGAGTTCCTTAGGGAATATTTCCCCGGTGCTGCCCCTGGGCGCCTTGCATCATAAGGCGGCGCCGCCTCCTTCTCCTCCGAGCAGCCTGCCCAGAGCGGCACCGGGGACGCCCCTGCCGGTGCCCTCGCCGATGAAGGCGGTGGTGGAAGCCTTCGTCGGCAATGTCGATTAGCACCGCACCCTATTTGGGTTCGTCTCCCTTACATTTTTTTCAACCAACCCAAGTTTTCAATTAATCAAGAAGAAAGGAAAAAGAACAATAAGGAATATAATTGTACCTTTGAATACCACCCTTTGCATCGCCAACATACCTCAATCTCCTTTCCTCCCCATGTGGTTTAAGTTTTCAAACAAAAAGGGGCTATGGTTTACA
Organism: Stephania yunnanensis; assembly: GCA_039657365.1. Taxonomy (NCBI): domain Eukaryota; kingdom Viridiplantae; phylum Streptophyta; class Magnoliopsida; order Ranunculales; family Menispermaceae; genus Stephania; species Stephania yunnanensis. The sequence continues at coordinate 41,412,286 of CM077586.1, read as the reverse complement.
ATTTGATTTATATAATGAGACTAATTTAGTGTAGGGTTTGTGAAGTTACTAAATTGCCCCTAGGGCAAATCTTTTATGTTTTATGTCGTCACAACATCCCCAATTTTAAAGAACTTTCATCCTTTAAAGTAAAAGTAAAGTACATCCTTAGCCCAACAAGTCTATTTGTAATGATTTCTTTTACGACCCATTTTTTAACTGATGCAAATTCGCACCTATGAAATTTGTTTGTACCCCTCGTAAAATAAAATCTTTCTCTGGACTCTAATTTCTCAATTGTATTATTTTCGTCCCGCAGGCCAAAACTCGTAAGGTCTGTATTGTATAGGCCCCAATAGAGTCATTATATCGTAGCTACCTACCAAGTCCTTGCATCCTCACGCATTTCTGGGTATTCCTTTATAATCTCCACCGAAGTTGCAATGAGCACTCGAGTCGTTCAACTAGTAAGTAAAGATAACCATACTGAGATGTGATTTGGTGCATATCTATGTCAAAAATCATCTATGCCTATTTGGCAACAAATATATACCGCCAACTAGTAGTAGGAACAATGATAGCTATCTGCTATGATATGAACACTAGCACACCATCTCTGTCATCATCTCGGTTACACATATCAATGAATGACTCATCATGTCTTTAAGACTTATATGTGGTGGCTATAAATGAGCATACATAATATTCCTTTATGGAATCATACCTTAACATCATTGTCATTACACGTTTATCGACGTTAATTTTTGTGGGTTCATAATTCAAGTCAATTTTTGATCAACGGTCCACCTCGTAACTTCTCTATCACATTTAACCATTTACTTACATAACAAGCTTCCATCATTGGTAAGCCGTGAAATAATCATCATCATCTCTATCCCTAAGGGTTTCGATACCCATTTGTATGCATTTTATTACATCGTAATTTTTATTTCATACCAAAGTCTCCTATTGTAATAACTCGAATTTATGGAGACTTGTCATATCGCGTCCTCGACTAATCGACTCTCACGATCCTGGGAGACTATTTTAAATTCTTTTGGCGTTGTTAAGGTCCAAATTTATTACACAATCGTATCTAATCGTCCTCCCTAGCTAACTCTTAGTTCTTATAGTTTATTTAGAACTTCTCTCACTGTAAAATCAATGTCGGTTTAACTTCCATGTTGTTTCTTGAGAATATATAACTCATACCTTGGGTTTTGTCATTAAGGACTCGTAACTCACCACGATCCAAGTATTTTAAGTTCATAATTCACCATCAAAATCTCAATTTGTTGTTTTTGTGCGTTACTACTGTCATACTTTTATTTTATTTATTCTATTTTATTTTTCGGGTACTTAGTAAGTAAAGTGCATAACCGTGTACTTAGTACTTAGCAAGTGCACTCGCGCGTCATACCATTTAAAGCTTTGGTTCAATGGTATCCAAACTCACGTTTATACTTGCTCCGAGAATTTTCTTGCAACGCTAAGTTGGTGGTTTCCACTTTTAAAATCGCATTAAGTTCTCAAGCGTCCAAGTGTAAACGACAAATTTAGTTTAACAATTCTTAACGGTGTCAAATTTAGAAGATCACATCTCCACCTAGAGGTACATATTTTATAACTAGCTCAATATGTCTTCTTATTCTTCCTAGTTATCGTATTTTTCGTGTTACACAATATGAACTTTATTAGGAGTCGATCCTAGCTTAGGATTCCCAATTTTAAATTGTCGACCTATCATTGGTTCGATCCTTCATCATTCCCAAAACTGCCTAGTTTGGTTGTCTAAGTTCTTACAATAACGTTCACTTTTATCAAAAAATTTTGGGTTATTTTCACAAGCAATTATTATGATTTCTCGTGACATCACCATTTCGATTTAAAATTCTAAGTTCATGAAAATCCTAAATTCTAAGTTCTAAGTTCTTATAATGACTTTGGTAGTCTAAGTTCTTACAATAACTTTGATTCTCATGTAGTCTAAATTCTAAGTTCATGAAAAAGGTATTTGAGATTCTTCATCCTTGCAAATCTTATGACTACGAAAAGCTATCGTAGTTAATATTTTCTCTCTTGGATTCGTAATTTTTTTTCATACCACTTATTAACTTATTTGTTTCCCCATAATTCAATCCTATCTTAGGATCTCCGATTTTAATAATCGACTCATCATTGACTTAGGTTAGGTGACATTAGTTACATTATTTATTCCTCGACATTATTTTCATTCAACTACCATTACGATCATGTTAGGTTCCACTTTGTCTCAATAGTTGTTAGTTCATGTGTCCAATCACAAGATACTTTTTTTGTTGGGGTATTCCAAATTTTAATGATTCATCTATCATTAAGTTCGTTATATTATCATTAACTATGATGTACTCTCTTTAAAACATACTTCTGTTTCATACATATCGTTTCATTTAGGGCTTCCCTTAATTATTCAACCATGGTACCATCATTTCGTACCCTTCGTTCATTTCAAAATTAATTTATCAAGTCTTGGGTATCCCAAACTTTATGAGTTCAATTCACTTCTAATTATGTTAGAACAACTTATTTGATGTTGGTTACCCTTGATTTGTATCATCTTAATCTTAGATTTTGAGTCCTTACAATTTCTACCTGGCCACGCGATCTTCACATGTGGCTATTTCACCAAGATAGTCCTTGACTTGGGATTCCCATTTTTTCAATAACTAGCCCATCTTCTAGTGTATTAGCCTGACATTTTGTATTCACTAGATTTTCTAATTGATTTGTTTTCGAGGTATCATCTAATTTCTCGTTCACTATCACTACAAGGAAAATGAAATTTAGAAACGGAATTAGCAACGGAATTAAGTTCCGTTGCTAAAAAAAATAGTTAGAGACGGAATTGAGACGGACTAATTCAGAGACGGAATTGAGACGAATCGGAGACGAAAATAGAGACGGAAATAGAGACGGAATTAAATTCCGTCTCTAAAAATTGGCGCCAACATTCCCACCAAAACTTTGTTTTCTTATAACCGTTCATCAAATCTCGAGATTTGATTACCCCCCCCCCCACAACAAAAAAATTCCCCAAATCCCACACACGGCTCGTCTCGTCTCGTCTCGTCTCGTCTCTCCGTCTCCCTCTCTGGTCTCTCCGTCTCTTGGTCGGTCACGGCTCTCCGTTCTCTCTCCGGTCACCGCTCTCTGCTCTCTCTCTCTCTGCTCTCTTCTGTATGAGCCCTAACCCTCGCGTCCCCTCTCGCCTTCGTCAATGCCGCTGCCCTTGCCGACGCCGGAGCCCTCGCATCTGCCATCTCTCCCTCAACCTTCTCCTCGCACCGCCATTAATCTCTGCCCTTTCTCCTATCAAACCAACCAACTAACCAACCATCTCGTTCACCATCAAAGTGTTCTCTCCATCAACACAGAGTCAGAGATTAATCGATCTATTAGGGTTTCGCTGTAAATCCTCTTTTCATCCACCGAGCGATGGCGATGCAGGCGACCGGGATGAGCTTCTCCAAGATCGTGCTCCTTAGCGGAGCCGGTAATCTCAATCGTTCCAGAAAACTTGATTGTTTTGTTGATCTCTTCGCGATTGTTGTCTGATTTTGATTGATTCATTTAATTGTTGTTGTAGCTTACACTGCCTCGATCATGGCGACGAATGGCCAATTGGCGGATATTCTGGGCAGACTTCAGGTACCTCGCTCACTGAAACTATTTTTAGTGTTTTTTTGTTGAATTTTTGTTGTTCAATCTTTTCGTTATGTTTTGGAAGTTAATGGGTATAAGTAGGATTTGGTGTGGTTAGTTTGTAGTGATTTGAGAGTTTTGAAGGATTGAAAATCGCCGAAAATTGAACAAAAGCAACTCTTTCATTGTCTGCATTTGGTTGCTACTTAAATTGTTGAGTCTTTGGTGGTGATACTTGTAGCGGACCCTAACTATTTGAAATATTTAATTAATCCTTGGCTGTGGTGTCACAAGTGTGTGCCCTGTTTGTATGCTGTAAAAGGGGCTAAATGACTGTTCAATTAGTTATAAAAGAGAGAGAGAGAGAGAGAGAGAGAGAGAGAGAGAGAGAGAGAGAGAGAGAGAGAGAGAGAGAGAGAAATCATTATACATTCTTAATTTGATGATTTTGCTTTCTTTCAATCCTTTATTGAAAAAAATGTTTGATTGAGAAACATTAATGAATAGTTATTGTGCATTAGTTGTTATGTAAGTCCATTCTTGAGTAAAATCTATTTTCAACACTGTAATATTTATGTTTATATTGTGGTCATTGTATATATTTAGAGTACTCTAGTTTATTATCAATCCTAATTTTAGAAATCTAAGATTTTCAGTTTTTGTCTCAACAAAAACAGTTGATTCTTCCTACTTAAGCAAATTATGCCTATTTTTAGAGTCTCTTTGACTTGGTTTCTTGGTTGTTTGCATAGATTTGTTTCACTTATTCTATTCATTGATTCATTTCAGATAGTGAGGACTGTTGTTCAAAGAATTATGTTTTTCTTCAATCTTGGAATTTTAAAGAGTAGTTGTAATCAAGCAAGTTCATCTTGCCACAATGGTGGAGGGTGGAATTCAGTAAGCAGACATGCTATCTACATTCCTCTGTTTTGGTTTTTTTTTTCTTGCAAAAATTTACAGTTTTGCCCGATGTAGTAGGTTATTTCGGTTTTCTATATTTTCAAGTGTCTTTTCATTTGCATTGTGCAGTGAATGAGTGCAAACAATTCCAGTAGAGAGTTATTATTTTTCTCTTTTACGTTTGTTTCAAAAGTTGGCTAACTCACTTTCTTGTTTCCTCAGCTCATATGGACAGAGTTTGTTAATAAGTACTTTCATTGGGGAAACTATATTTGCGATACTGATTGCCATTTTTGGTCTGGTTTTATTTGCTCATTTGATTGGGAACATGCAGGTAACTTAACTTTCACATGTTCTTTGACAGCATTGGTAGTATACCTACAGTGCTTTATGTCATAAATCACAACTGCTAAGGTAAATCTCAGTCTTAATTACTTTAAAAAAAATCCGTTAAGTGCAAGTTACATATATTTCTAGTTTGCATTGCATTTAGTGTTTTTTCGTCTATATATATATATATATTGCAATGTTGTTATTTTGTTTATTTTCTTGACTTTTGTAATATATATTTTTCCAAACTTTCATTTCTATGATTGGGGTTTAGGGTTTAGGGTTTAGGGTTTGTAGTATTGTAAAACCTTCTTCATGTCACTGATTTGCATTTGCACACTTGTGTCTCTCAATCATATGCATGACCTCTGTTAACATGTATCAGTCATGTGTATGCTCCATAAATTTATTGATCTTCCATTGTTTTTTATTCTTATTTTTTTGTCCTTGTACATTGCTTCGCCATATAGGTCTAGCTGTTAGTTCCGTTGCAGTTGCTCCATAAATTTATTGATCTTCCATTGTTTTTTGTTCTTATTTTTTTGTCATTGTTCATTACTTTGCCATATAGGTCTAGCTGCTGGTTCAGTTGCAGTTGTTGCATCACTAGGAGGTAAATAGGCATCATTTTTTTTAATCTTTAATATCTCGATTCTCGTTACTGTTAATTTTTTAATTATCTCACTACTAGTCGCCATTTAATTAGTTGTAACTTGTTCATTGCGATTGCTTTCTTTCGGTTTACTAAGTAGAAAATGTTTTATATGAGATTTATTTTCTCTCTGTGGTAAATGATAGAGGAAAACTCTTTTTCGAGAGACACTCATCTCAGGAAGCGATTGTTGTGGACGAACTCATGTCACTTTGGAATGGCTAATGCCAAACAGTATACCTTCTATGTTAGGTACTTAGGATGAATATGAACCATGTGCTTAAGAAATATGAATGAATTGCCAACTACTTAAACCTCATACTATGTAATTTATATATTAAAATTGAGTTGTGCTTTTTAAGATTCTATCTTGTTATATGATGAATAGAGTGTCATGGTTTATTGAGAAATAGTATGTTACCAAGATATGCTTGAAAGTAATATTTGACATTGCCGATATTTAGAAGCTGGTGCTTACTTGAAAATGTTTTTTACAAGCTTTTGCAGTTTAGAATAGGGAATAGTTGTTTTGCTGATGTGTTTGACAGTCTACCAGGCTCTTCTTTGTGACTTAGAGTTGCATAGAAGTTTCTTACGATCCATTAATTATTTATATTATTTGATTCCTGTGAACTTTTGCATTTAGAATTGACAACTTTTAGAAAATAATAATTATAAAAAAACTTACCATAAATTCTTCTCTTTTCTTTTTAGATAAAGTAAGTTCATCTCTTTTCTTGGTCTTCATTATTTCAAGTTTCTAACTTTAAAATTCTCCATGTCAGGAAGGACATATCTGGGAACTACACAATGCGCTCCTTCTATCATGAAGTTGTGAAGCTTTTGAATTCCAATAGGTTTACTTAATAAAGTATAATGATTTATGTACCTCGGTTATTTTGATTTTATACACGTTCGCTGCATTTTCCAGATTACAACTAACTAGAGTACTAAGAACCAATTTTTTTTATTAATTTTCCTAATTTTAACTTTTATAGCAGTTGCATTAGTCATTTTCTGAAGTAAGGTTGGCTTTAGTAATTTAGTTTTCTATTTTAGCGTTTCATTGTTTTTTCCTTGAATACCTTGTTTTCAATTTCAGGGTGTTGCACAAAGTTTGAACAAAGATTGTGTCTCGAGAATGGAACCATCACAGGCAGGTCTTATTTTTACCTTTCCTTTTGTTTTCAGAATTTTGTATACCAGTAGCTTTTGTTCCTAGCGAAAAATATATTTCATTTTTGGGCTTGCTAACTTTTACCACAGTTGTTTTAGGGATATATTGTTTAGTTAAATAAAATGTTTAGATTGAATACTGAAGAGGTTGTGCTTTTTGTGTTGATATTACTTGTAATTCTGAAATATGTTGGCAATTATATCTGAGTTAATAGGAACTTGGAAGAATTTTGGAGGTGTGCAAAAAATATGATGTTGCCCTTGTGTTTTGGTGGGAAGCTACACTATTAGTGGCATATAATGGCAGTGTAACGGTGTTAGTATCCTGTATCTGGTGCTCAAGGATGGGTGCAATCAATAATGACACGTGTTTGTGTGTGTATGCTGTATAGTCATTCTATTAGTTAAAACCCCTAGTTTTAGGAGAAACTTTCCTAAGTATTTTGTAGGAAATTAAGAGTTAGAATTTTTTTCAGAATGCATTAATTGTAATAATGTGTTGAAGATCATGAACATCACTTGTCTCTAAAAAGAAATAGTTATTAATATTGAAGTACTTATGAAAATTGGTACTTGTCTTGTATCATTTATTTATCATACTTCCATTACACATTGTTTATCTTATTGAGTCTTTTATTTTAGTTTTCTTTACTTTTAATTTGTGTTCTATCTTTTGTTTCAGTTTACTTTAATTTCATTTTGTATAGTGTCTTCTTAATTTTTTGGAGCATCGAGGACAATTGACTCTTGTTTATGTTAATCTAGAACTAAATTTTGTGTCATTGTTTGGAGCGAGAGATAATTTGCTAATTAACACCATGTTCCTTCTGGATAATGATGAATTTCTTTTTCTTTACTACTTTATTTATGTTGTGTTTGGCTCATACACTTGTGCTTGCGATGATACGTAGTTCTCCCATAATATTGTTTATATTCCTATTATTGTTTGTATAATTTAGTGATTTTTTTCTTTTTGATCTTTTTTCAGGTGTTTTATACGAAGTCAAGTATTTTTTGAAGCACAATCAACTTTATATAATCTCAGAACACTTCTTCATTTTTATTTTATTTTTTTCATTTAGAACAATTTTTGCTTTTACTTTTGTAGAAAGATACGAAATAGAAACTTTTAAAATTGTTTTTGTTGTTTCGTGTACAGTACATTGAGAAAAGATAATTTTAAGGATATGTTAAGTTTATATAAACTGTGCAATATCAAAATATTATTTAGCTATGATTTGTATTATATATTGGCAGGTTAAATGTGCTTGGAGACCTATATATATATATATATGTGTGTGTGTGTGTATTGACTAAACAAAGCGGATCGGAGACGGAATTAGCAACGAATTCAGAGATTCCGTTGCTATTCCGTCTCTAATTTTCGAGGAATAGATGCATGAATCAGCAACGGATCAGAGACGGAATGCATTATTTCCGTCTCTGATCCGTTTCTAATCAGAGACGGAAATAGAGACGGAATGCAAAAATTCCGTCTCAGATCCGTTTCTAAGTAGCAACGGAATCAGAGACGAAATGCAATTACAAATGTACTATTTTTTGAAAATTTCCATTTCTGTTCCGTCTCTGTTCCGTTTCTAATTTCGTCTCTAATCCATCTCTAATCAGAAACGGAATTTATTCCATCTCTAATCCGTCTCTAATCAGAAACAGAATTACATTTCCGTTTCTGATTGAATCAGCGACGACGATTTCAGAGACGGAATTTATTCCGTCTCTACTCTGTTTCAGATTTCAATTAGAGACGGAATTTACGCAAATCAGGGACGGAAATTTCCGTTTCTGATCTCCTGTTTTTTTGTAGTGTATCTTGTACATCAGATGCTTATGTTTTAAGTTAACTCTCAGTTTGTGGGTCTCATATTTGATATTCAACCTATCGATGACTGGTTTAGATTTAACTTTATTTTGCACAAGTTCGGTCAAAACTTGAATGTGGTGACTCAATCAATTAAGAAGTTAAATTTTAATGAAAACCTTTTTCAAAGTATCGAGTTTCATCAAACTATTTTTTTTTCAAGCTGAGATAAGCTTATTTTATGGAAATCATCTTAAATCCTTCTTACATTTTCAGGCAATTTGTAAAATCCCTTTTGAACCGATTTAGTCGATGTAACTCGAAAGTAAATTATAACCACAAAAAAATTTATATTCCAACCACACTATGGTAACATAGATCCAATCGATACGATGTATTTTCATCAAATCGAAAACTTGGGATTCAGTAAAAGTCTTTATGTAAGGATCAAAATTGCGATGCCAAATCCTTGAAAAACGTACAAGTCTATTCACTTTATCTTTTTTAATAGCACGGTAAAAAAATAGTTCTCTTTTATACTTGTTCATGTTTTCAAAAAATTGTACGAAAAAATATGGTCTAACTTCAATAACTTCGACAATGTGCAATAAACATCACTTCAACAATGTGCAATAAACCTCAACTTAATACAATACAAAAATCAGGGTCCAATATGATCGAAAGAATCATTTTTTGAGAAAAATAGATTACACGAAACGACAGAATTCGATCCACAGTACTAACCTTCTTGTCAAATTTATATACCAATGGTACACATCTTTAAGTAAGAGCTAGATGTTTTAAGAATACACATGTCCTCTCTATCTTGAATTAAGTTTTCAAATTCAGCCTCCAGACCGAACTAACTTAATTTTTATCGTTTGAAACAAAGATTCATTTGTATCCTTACTAGGATCACTAACTAATGTTTTAAACAAGAAGTGGCAAATTTTAACCGTTTTAGTAGAGTTTCAGGTGCCAGAGTTGATTCTATGACATGTGATCATGTCACTATTTTATTTTGAGTTTATTGTATGGCGTCTTCCTGCCCTTTCAAGCCTCATGATTCTTGTTTAAGTCTTTATTTGCTACTCTGCTATTAAGTGTAGGTCCATGTTGCCATGCAATTTTCAATCAAAGCTTATTCGTTCTCTTAGATTCGTTCCTGTCGCATTCTTTATAGACATCTTTGAAGCGTGTATGGAATCTTCCGAAAAGTTCGCTTCGATTTCCTTGTGTCACACTGTCATTCCCATCTCGTGGAACTCGAGTTCCTTATCTTCAGGAAAGACAATTATCTATATATATCTAACGATATACTTATTTATACAAGGTAGCAAATAATCATCAAATTAAATTTTTGTCAAATTCTTTTTGTCCCATCCCATCCTAGGATTTATCATTCATATATGTTAAGTCGACTTTGAACCAATGTCCCATACCAATGATTCGTTTAACTTAAACTTGACCTTTAAATCTTAAGGCTCTATAAACTTAGGTCCCACTAACCTAACGCTTCCTTAAGTTCTAATTCCTATGCTATTATACCAACTGTTATGACCCTCCCCAACCTAAGGTCGGGTCGCCCGGCCCATACTGCCTCATAAGCCCAACAATTGAATTGGGCTTAAGTAAACGGTCTGACTTGCCTAAACAACTTGCGAAATAATCATAAAGACAATATGGAAATAAAATGTAGAATGAAATATATAACAAATCCATATGTCTACCAAAGAACTATAAATAAGTTTTCATTTCGTACAGCCAAGTAGGGTTATCCCAAAGGCTTCCAAATAACTCAACTAATAAGGATATAGTGTTCAAACTACCCAAATGATCTACTTTAGAATATAACCTAATTTTAATAATTTCAAAAATGAATATATATATATATATTACAATACTAGGCTCGCATTAAGAGAGAAGGCTTCAAGTTATCGCCTTTCCCTTTCCTGAAATCTAGTACCGACGTGGATACCTGATAAGTAAGTGGGGTAAGCTAAAGAACCAACGGAGCTCAATAAGAGAGAAGACTCACTCAAACACTTAACATGCAAGTATTACCTATAAAGTAAAATAATTCTACACATGAAGTAGTAAACCGAATTGTAAAGCATTTAATGAAAAGTAATGGAAACATGGTTCTTGTTTGTAAAGGGGATACAAATAAGTCCTAAGTTAATTAAAACATAAATGTACAATTATAATTCAATAAGTAAGAAAATGAGCAGTCTTTTGAAACCACATCATGAACGAGGATGCGCAATTCGTAAATAAATTCTATTTATTCATGCAACGAGGTCGAATAAGAGAGTTACCATAAGAACTTAGTAATAAATATAAATCATTGTTCCATTCAATGCATTCTAACTAATGGTATGAATCCGGCGACAGAAACACTCACCCTCGAAGTGATGTGAATCATTGGTGGTCATAGTGGCCTTTGTGACCCCCACCTAGTTCCATCAAACCAGCATTAAGTGTTTTCAAGCCATCACCGATTGTGACTACTTGTGAACTTGATATTTGGTAGTGCAGAACACTCTTTTTTTGTGGGATCGTAACTTCACCACTGCAATTTGTAGCGCATACCACTTTCTTTTGGCGGGTACACTTCCATACCACCGCTAATCATGATGCGAACTACTCTCTTTTGATTAGCATACTACAACATCACCGAATTTGATGAAATAACACAAGTGATCACATACATTCCAGATAAGTATATTGACTAAATGCAACTCAATCTCAAATCTTTCGATATAAGTGTGATATTTCTATTTATCTAATATTCAAGCCATATTTAATGCATGAGCGAAGCTCCCACTTACCTCAACTCACCGTGATGCTTATAACAATTCACGTTACGCCCGGGGCTCGATGTGTACCTTCGCGCGACGCTATACAATCCATAATACATTACATAAATAAATGTTTCAATTTAAAATTAAGTAATCTTTCATTTGTTGGTCTTTGGCATCTACTAGTGTGGGTCCCGAGTGTTTGGTGTCATATAGTGCGAGGAGTGAGACCCGACTAGTCTCCCTTGGGGACCCAATAGCACCCCGTTTGTAAGTAGGGTTTTTTCTTATCTTATATATATATATATACACATATACATAAATATCATATATACATATTATATATTTTATATGTTTTTTTTTTTTTTCTTTTTTAAATAAGGTGTTAGGGACATTTCGTCCCTAATATATAAGGTGTAGGGGTCAGATTGGCCCCTGCTCAAATGTTTAAGGGCCAAACTGGCCCCTGGATGTGTTAGGTCCCTGCCCAACATATGCTTTGCTTTAGGGTGCTACCCCTGGGCACCCAACGTTATTGGGCGGCGTCGCCTCCTCCTCCGGGCAGCTTGCCTGAAGCGAAGCTGGGGACGCCCCTACCAGTGCCCTTGCCAGCGGCGGCAGCCCTGTCGCCGCTTTCGTCGGCGATGTCGATTGCCGTTGCACCCTATTAGGCTCTTCTCTCTTACATTTTTTAACCAACCCAAGTTCTCAATTAATCAAGAAGAAAGAAAAAAGAACAATAAGGAAGATAATCGTACCTTAGAATACCAATTTGTATTGCCAACACACCTCAATCTCCCTTCCTCTCCACGTCGTTTAAGTTTTCAAACAAAAAAGGCTAGGGCTTACGATTTGATTTATATAGTGGGACTAATTTAGTGTAGGTTTGTAAAGTTACTAATTGCCCCTAGGGCAGGTCTTTTGCGTTTTCGGTTGTCACAGATGTGGTAAACTAATTTACGTTGACATGGCTTAAATAGTTAAATGATGTAGAGAGTTGGTGGGATGTGAAACAAGATGTAAGCTATTAGATCAACATCAAGATACGTGTGTACATTAAGATCAATGGCTAGAATTCAACCTTATTTATACATGTATATAAATGGATGATTGTACATGCAATTCATTTCATTTCAAACTTAGGAAGGAAAAAAGCTAGAGTGAAAGATTTAGAGAAGAATATCGGAGAATTGAAGGGAATTCTTGTGTTTTAGAGAGGGTTGATCAAACTAGGAGTGGCACACAACTTCGTAAGTTGATTTACACCATTAACTTAGTTTAAATTTATGGATTTGATGATAATTGTTGAAGGGTAGCTATTATTATTGATATGAAGAATGTATAAGGCTTTGGAGATGGCCATATGGAAAAGAAAACTCAGAATTCGAAATGCAGAATTGTGGGTTTTCCTGCAATTAATGGGCTATACACATGAATAGCGCACTAAGTGGGTCACTAGCACACTAATTATGCTATCTAGCGCGCTAGTGCTCTAACAGCACAAAATCTACAATTTTCTAACTAAAACTTAAACACCATAAATAAGTTTAACACCTTAAATGAGCGTCTAAACACATTATAAAATATGTCTAATAGTACTAGGAGCCTAAAGAAGAGTATCGAAGGTTCGAGTACGTGTTTCGAGGTGTCTAGAGGTCGGATTAGCTAGGAAATTTGCGTAGAGGTAAGTAAATTGATTGAGATATTTCTCTCAATTTCATCTTTCATTATTGCTTGATTGAACCATTTTTCTTGCTGAACTCATAGTGCCATGATTTGTGTTTTACTTAAATATGTATCGTAGTTAAATTAAATATGTGTGTTTAGGTTAGTTAATGTGGTTTGGGGTATACGCGACACATGGGGTGTGAGACTCGGAGATGTCGGTATAGCTGACTAGTTAGTTTCACGGACCTACCATATGAGGTTGATGAAATGTACAAGTGGTGACCAATTAGGGTAATGCAAAGTACTATGTGTGTCGACCTATTAGATGAGGTCGATAAACTATGTTTCACAACTAACAAGAATTGAATATGTAAGCTATTACCTGAAAGGTAATATCTAAACCAATGTGCGAAATGATTAAAAGACGACTAATAAGGACCTATTATATGAGGTCGATATACCATGTTTCACAACTAATAAAAAGAATACATACGCATAAACGACGACCAATACGGTAATACCAAAGTATTATGTGTGCAGACCTATTACATAAGGTCGATATGTCGTATTTCACAACTTATAAGGAGAATGCCTACACATAGATGGGGACCAATAAGGAAAATACCGAAGTACTATGTGTGTGGACCTATTACATGAGGTCTATATGCCGTCTTTCATACCCAATAAGGAAAATGCCTATATGCACAACTAAATAAGTGACTACTCAAAGTCTATGTGATTAATATGGTATATCTGGGCTAATGTGTTGGGTACACAATTTAAAATGGATGGTTCATTTGAATAGTCTATTGACGCTACATTATTTGGTAATGCATTTGTGCATCAATGATTATTGTGGTGTAATGAATGTATATACTGTGAATTACTATCTCGTTGTGTTTAGAAATGTGGATAAATGTCTCTCAGTATTACTTTTTACATTACCGTACTCACCATCCTTTTTATGACGGTAGGTGTAAATCCATCGAGTAGCAGACCGGGCAAGGAGAAGATTGGCGATTACTTCTAAGCCAGTGGAGAGCTGCTACTTTTATATGTATACGCGTATGATCTTTTTTTTGGATGTATACTATGGGTTGTGAGATAGTTACTTGACCAGACACGTGTTGATATATGGTTATCATCGTTTTGATATACATATATATATGTATATGCATATGATCTTTTTTACCTAGTTTTCTACATAATTAGGTTTTACATGAATGGTTTCTGCTAAATTGTCAAGAATTCTGCTGATTAATTTTCGAATTATATAAAATTTTAATTAACTCTGAAATACTATTTAGTTATGAGGATGGTATGAGATTTCTTAAAAAGGCTGACTAATATGTTGTTAAGTTTTATGTGGTTAGGATTAGGGCTTAATGACGGGATTAGGCTAGATTAAGGGAGGGGCCGTCACATTGGTAATGTTTTGAAGACCAAAAAGGAGGCTAAAAATTAGGACTGCAATATTATTTTTTGAATTGTTTTGAGTAGGCATATTGATGCATTGATTTGAGACATCAACTAGGGCCCAATTAACTTGTGAATAGGTTCGTTTAAATCTTTGTATGATCTACTTTGATGAACAATATAGGTTGTGGCCAATGGAATTGGTGGTCATTGAAAAATATAGTAAAATAATACATGTTAGTATGTTTGAAAACTGTCAAATTGTGACAGTTGTGACTCATCAAATTAACTAAGGTTAAAATTTTTAGAATCCCTATAAATCCTATTTAGAATAGCACCTAAGCTTATACCTTGGTAAAACTTTTAAGTTGGTGAAAAATAGTCGTGAAAATGGCCAAAATAAATGAATAAATTAATTAGTTAATGAAATGAATAGTATTAATTGATGATCAAACATAAATGATTGACATTGTTAGTGATACAATGAGTTAAATTGAGACTATAATTGAAAGTTCAAAACATAGAAACGAGCTCTAAAAAGAGATTTTAGAGTTATTAAATGGTTTGAACTTTGTTATGAATTGAAAATGTGTTTTAATCTTGTTTTAAGTTGAAATATGTATTTTAAGTATTAAAATAGAGTTGTAACTCTAAATGTTGAATTCGTGATTTAATAGGACTTGTTGAAGTACATGAAAGCCAGGGAACGTTATGTGAGGCTTCGCAATCAACCTTTATTTGGTTTAGTTGTAAGTAAACTTTACAATGATTCTCACATTAATATGGTTTAGCTATTTGTATGAATTGCATTTATTATTGGTCATGCATGTACAAAGAGAGTCGGGGGGATAAGTGTAATGACTCGTTACCTTAAGCAAGTGATTAGTGTTAATTTGAATTCTAATTAACTCGAGTTATGCTCGAGGTTAAGCCATGCTTATCTTGAATAATGTATGAGTGCATTGATGTGATGCATGATATTTGTTTGGCATGGAAATTGATTAATCGAATTATATGTAATTAATATTTATTAATATAAGATTTATAACGGTGAAATAAATAAACAATTAGTTGCTTGAAACCTCATAAATCAAGTGTTAACTATCACGTGAAGATTTCGCCTCGATTTGCATGCAAGCTGGGTTCAATAGCAGTGTAAAATGAGAACGAAGTTGGTGCAAGACCTTGCCTCGAGTTTCATGTCAGTTGGTAGTAGTCGAGGTTGAGATTGAGCCTAATTTGGTGCAAGATTGGTTAAATATGACAGGAGAATTGGTCTGTGAGAGTTGATACGTCATGGACAAAGTTATTATTTTTGGGATTTTGGTTAGAGCAAAACCATTATTATGAACATTTTATAAAGATGAACTATTTTGTCGAAAGTTTGGCTTAATTTGGTGAAAAATGGGATCCAAAATGTGCACTGGATGTTAAAGCATGTTAAAATAAGGATTTTGAGAATTAATAAATAAAAAAGAGATTAAGCTGCTGACAAGCACCTGAGGGTTTATATATATAAACCAAATCAAAACGTTTGTTTTGACTTCGACAGAACGAACATTTTCATTTGTTCCATATACCTCTCAATTTAGTCTCTCGCTCCACGAGCTCTCAACGTTTGATTTTTACCTAATTTCTTTCTGTAAAATTGTAGAGCATTGCAAGACGATCAGTTCGAGCTAAGTTTCTGTGGTGCAACCGAGGTATTCAGACCTTAATTTGATAAATACTCAATTCAAGGCATTTTTCTCAATTCAATTTGAATTCTCGCGATTTCTCAATTTCTTTCGCGGGGTTTCAATGGAAATTGATATGATTTGTTGTGAATTGATATATTGGGTTGATTTGCACCAACTTGGATAAATTCCACCATCGCGGGTTAGATTTTTTTCATTTGAATTAATGCCACTCAATTGATAATTGTTCCGAATATGTTTTTATAGTTGATACTGATTATATTGGGATTTTGGATAAATTAAATTATTAATTTTTGTCTAATTGACTCCAAGGGTTGTATAAATATTTTGAATGTGGTATTGATTGATTTCCTAGTATTTGGTGTCGAGTTGTGATGATATAATTGCAAAAATGTTGATTTGGAGAAGTTTTGTTAGTTCTAAATTAATAATGTTGGCCTATTCAATAGGCTATATTAGAAAATTCATAATTTCTCCATTTGTGACCCGATTTGAGTGTTATTGGAGTGTATGAAAAGTATGATATGAGTACTACAACTTACTTTTTGGTCATCATGACAAATATTGGGGTTTTCATGGTTATAAAGTTAACCGTAAGTGGCTATTTGATAGCACTTTGAAATTGTTATAAACTATTAATTTTGTAAATAACTCTCGAGCACACTTTGGTCGCAGTTTTTGTGTTGTCCTAAAATTTCAGATTCAAAGGGGACCAGTTTAGAGGTTTTAACCAATGAGTATTAAGCTTAAATTGGCGTGATCAATTTATTTAAGGTTTTTGGTTGACAGGGAAAGGTGTATGGATTTCGGGAGTTGTGTAAGTCAGTATAAAGTTAGAAAAGCTTGGTATAGGTAAGTGAGACTCAATTACATTTATCATTTATGTTATATATATATATATATCGTAGTATATATAGTTCACGTAGTTAAGGACTAGGAATGGGAGCACTGCACAGTGACAAGCATAACACACTAAAGATAAATGAGGAAATGAGTAGACTTATGTCTCTGAGTATAAGTCGATGCGACTGGTGACCCAGGATGGAACCTCTCTCTATGACGATAAGTGGTCGCTAAGCCATGCCTTCACTGTCTCCTCATATGGCTGTCGATCAATATATATACTACTCATTGTCCTAAGAGTGCGGAGACTCAAGTATTCTTGAATACACTAAGGAAATCACACATTCAACTAATGTGTTGATTTTGATAGTGGTATTCTTGGACAACTTAGAGAAGACTCTTGTATATCGAAATGTAATTAATGTCACCCGTGCAGGGGCTATGAAACTATGCTTTACATATGTTTATCTATTGTTTATATTATTTATCATACCCTGATTGGATATTGTTGGATTCATATTGCTATTCATATTCCTTGATTATTAGATAGACTCATGATATTGTAATTGTGAGTCACTTACTGAGAAGTTGGAGTGCTCATCCCAATTAATATTTTAGGAATACCAATATGCGCTTCGACTCATGAACGGAGATGATTAGGAGTCAATAGTCTTCTCTACGGTAAATTGGTTTCTCTATTGTCTTATATATTTGAATCGAAATACATTTTGTATTAACACAAGGTTTGGGGTTGTTTTGTAAACCGAGGTTGATATCGATTTTGGACTTTGATTAGTATAGTTTAGCATATCTTGTGTTTTATCGAAATTTTTTTTATTTTGTTATGTTTTCAATTATTTATTTGATATACGATATGTTATATTATGATTATGAGGTATGAAGGATGGCAATATTGTTACTCTAATTGAGTTCGATTAGTGTATCAAGTCTTAATTAGGGTTATAGGTTGGGCATTGCTTTGATTGGGACATGGAATGTTTTAATAAGCTTGTTTTCGGAGTCTGGTTTGCATGAAATGAGATTTCAATCCTATTTCGGCTAGTGAGACCGGTTCTAGAGTCTAACGCCGACAAATTATCTCTACATTTCATAAGCTCTTAATACTATTTTTGTACTATTTTTGGAAGTTGACGTCTAATTTTAATTAGGAAACATAAATAGAAAGGATTGCATAGTTGTATATTTATTTCTTCAACTCCTTTGGTTTATGATTATTCTATATTATCCTGTTGCTATTTCCAGGTGTGTTAGATAGTGTAAAGTTTACTTATCTAACATCATTATTTGATGTAATGGTGACAAGTTCATCTCGCATTAATAAGGGAAAATATAAGCTCAAAGTTTTTTTTTTGGTGATTTCCTTTAAAGCTTACTTTCTCTATGTGTGACTTGATTTTGTGTATATAATCTATATTTTTGGGTTTAGATGAGAGTAAGCATTCTTTAAAATAGTTTACAAGAATTTATTAGGTTTACATTCCAGTTTTGGTTTATTTGGGATTGTAAAGTTGTAATTAAGGTATCAAAGACTCTTAAGTTAATTCATAAACTTGAATTTGATATATATTATGAACTGCGGGAGTTGTAAGTCCTTCTACGTATCTCCGTATCCTGTTGTTTATCATGTAAATTTTTTGGCAGACTACTTTTAGGGGAGGTGTTGTTAAAAGTTTTGTAAAGTACGGATATGATTTCCTAATTCTCTCTAAAAATAAGTTAAGAATCGAATCAGTCGAGGATTAAATTACGATTTAGAGCATTATTAATGATTGAAATGAAAGTTATGTAGTGGTTAAAGTTAAGAAAATGGATAAGGTTGACTAGATTATTAAGGGATTAAGATAATCTAGGGCGGTCAGTCGTCATAATGATGTAGGGTTGACATGATTTACTGCTTTGATGATGAGACCTAGAAAACCTATGAGTAAGTTGAAGGTTATGATTTTTCAATGCGTTAAGTTTTGGAACAGTATTGTTTGGAAATGTGACCATGTTTGACCAACCTCAAAAAATCTTAAGTCTCTTGTTAAACATATTGACAAAGTTTCGATTGAAATGACTTCATTATTTTACAAAGTAGGTATAAAGTCTTTAGAAAAGAATCACTCAATTTTGTACAATGTATTTAGTTGTTATAGTTAGATAACTCTTTGTTTGGGACGTGCAAAGCTCTGAGTTTGAGGGGTATTTGATGAGTCATTTTATATGCACTTTTTCATAAGTGTTTTGCCATGTAAATCAAGTCCAAAGTCATGTTTATGACCATATATGTTTACTTTGGAGATTTCTAGGGTTTGTGCATGAATTAGACAAATTCGAGAAAGAAGTCATAGATAGGTCAAAAACTAGCAGGCTTAATGCCTAAAGAATGGACAGACGATGCAAGTAAAAAACCCACAACACAGATCAAGGAATCAGGAAAAACAACCAATGGCGCCAGAATTGAACGGACCACGTCATTTGCATAAAGGATGACGTCAACAACGGTGCTAGGTTTAGAAATAGAAATACAATACTGACTTGAAGACTAAGAGTTGCTATATTAAGCCACGCCACCATCCGACACCGTTCCCACGTTGCGACAGCTTCACCAACGGGGCTAACTTCATAGAATAGAATTTTTGAGACTTTTTATAAGGTTGTTATTTCCGGGAGTTGCTATTCTTGTACCTAAGCACACATATATAAAGGAGACACCTCTATGGACGAAAATACATTGTATTTATAGTGATTTAGGAGTAGAGCAAGGTATCGTAGCCATGTTCGGTTAGATACTTTGATACCTCAATCTGGGATGAAGCTCTCTAGCTAGTAGTTAGTTGTTTTCTATGTCTTATTAGGATTTTATAATATAATAGTGTTTTGATTCTGTTCTTTATCTTTATGTTGCTATTTTTAATGATGTCTCAATGGTAGTTTAGAATTTGTATATTCATTGCAAATCTCCATACGTAAACCCATTGACCTATTATCAATCAGGTTGAGTTAGTGATACCAAACAAGTTGAGAAATGACAATCATTTAGAGCAAGAAACCTAACACACTTGTTCTAGGTGAGTAACATAGAGAGCTAGGTTAAATCTTGAGATTGGCCGCCCAAGTTTATCTAAGGGTAGGTGTTCCCACAGAGCTATTAATGCTGCTCATGTGCTAAATCTTAAGAGCGGTTGCCAAGGTTGTGCGGTGGAGTAAGGGAAGTATTTAGAGAGTGGTTGCCCTATCTATCGAGAATAAGGGAACTAAGGCATTTGTGACGACCCCTTCTCTAATTAAAGAGCACCACCCGGCCTAATCTCGACATTAAACCCTAATCTTGCCATGTAGGACTTAACAACGTATTAGTTAGCCTTTTCATAGATTTCTACCTACCAATTATCTTTTAAAATAAGCATATTATAATCTCAAGTCAATTTGCGTTTCAGAGTTCATTGAAATCTTAAAAACTTAAAGATTATTCAATGAAAGTTTTAACAAATTAGCAGAAGCCATTAAAAAAACCTAAATGTATGGAAAACCAGGACACAAAGATCACATGCATATATATAACATGACAGCGATAACCATATATCAACATGTGTATGGTCGGTAAGTATCTCACAACCAATATATACAACCCAAAAAATGTATAAAAGTCATACAACAAAACCAAAAACCTATAATATCAGAAGTAGCAGCACTTTAGTGGCTCAGAGGTAGTCGTCGATCTTCTCCTTGCTCGGTCTGCTACTCAATGGATATGCATCCATTGTCATAAAAAGGACGGTGAATACGGAAAAGTAGAAAGTAACACTGAGAGACATTTATTCACATTTCTAAATGTACCACAAGTATTTAAAAGCATAAAAATAACAACTATATTGAAAAAGAATCATGTTATAAGGTACTTCGGTTAAATTATATGAAACTGACACTTGACTAAGTAGTAAGGATCTAAGGCCGGTCGGTGGTGAGTTACATCACGTCAGCCTATTTCCACTATTTATGATGTAAAAAATCTCATAGATGCCTTCACCTCTTCATAAATGCCCATAACATAAATAAATACTAACAAGCGCCCCTCACATGTGATGTATACTTGCCAACACTATGGGTATCATACCCCATGTACTACATAAGCTAGTGGTGAGATCTCGACACCCCAAAAATCTAATGACCACGTATGCCGCTCTCATTTCTATATCATGTCATGGTCCTCGAAACAAGAACTACTTTCATAATTCAAGGAATGACACAATTTAGGATTCCAACAATGTGATTTCATAACTAATGCACAAAGGAGAATAGATTTATAAACCACAAATCACCTACATAATATAATGATATTTCAATTGACTAAATTTCTCAAAAATCAAGAATGACATAGCACATCATTTAGAATCAATGAAACAGCTTTATCAACAAATTTATGTCATGATAACAAACTCATGAAATGAGATGCAACAACAAGTCATAGCATCTAGAGTACAACAGATAAATTAGTCCAAATGACTTGTAAATAATAGCATAATAGGAATAAAATGTAAATATATATCTCGATCGGTTTACTTACAACCTACAAAAATTTCCTTGCTAATCCAACTTCCCGAGACCTCAAAATGCATACCCGAACCTTTGAGACTCTTCTTTAGGCTCCTGATATCATTTAGTATGATTTAGAGTGTGTTTAGATGGTTTAATATATGTTTAAGCTAAGTTAAAGTATTTAAAGTTTTTATCTACATTGCAGAAATTGTGATGTTCAGAGCACCTAACATGCTGGGTAGTTTATCTAGCACGCTAGTGACTCCCTTAGCATGCTACTCAAACTTATTAGCACGCTACACATAGGTAGCACGCTAGCAAGCACGCCTACCACCCTAAACGCAGGAAATCCCTAAAATTATGCACTTTGAATTTCTAGGTTTCCTCCTTCAAATGGCCTTTATTATTGCTTTGGACATTTGTTACCCTCCACCAGTGATCCAACACATCTTCCATAATCATACACAACAGTTCACACCTCAATTATATCATGAATTCATTAATTTTCACAAAGTTAATGGTTACCTAGTTGTAGAACACCTTAATCCTTAATCATTCACCTCCAAATCATAAAAAACTCACCACCTCTATTGATCCTCCTCTCCATATCTTTCTCTCCATTTTTCGTTATCTCTTAATGTATGAAATATAAATGATTGGCATGGTTATCTAATTTAATCTTATATATATATTATAATATTAACTTATAGCCTTTGATCTTGATGTTTACATGCATCTCGAGAATAATCTAATGGTTCACATCTTGTTTTCAAATCCATTAACTCTTCACTTACTCACCTTTGATAACACCAATTGCAACTTAATTGGTTTTGTGATGTGTCCACATGTATCTCGAGAAAAATCAATGACTAATGTTTTAGTTTGGTAACTTAGGTTTTATTTTATGTAAATAAAACTATAGCTATATTAAATTAATTAACTAAGCCACATTAACTTAATTTAAACTTACCACATCACCCTCTACCTCGGTACCACGTTGGCATGCGTCTCGAAGCGTATCTCTGCTTACGTCTCAACATCTATACATAAGTAGGAGTGACTTATTAGTATACACATATACAATTCACTAAGCATACATCGCAACAAATCTAACTTATACTTCGGCCATATGCCTAGGTCTGTGTATGTATCTCGATGCGGGTCCAACTTCATGGGTCGATGATCCTGATTAAAGAACTAAACTAGGATTAGGAATTCGGGTCGTGACAATGTTGGTTACCCCAACACCTATAGCCTACCTAGGAAAACTATTTTAAAATGCATATTTCAAAGTCAATGATACAAGACATGGAAATAACATAAGGCTAGATTGTGGATTCCTAGACTTGGTTATTTTTCTATTTTCTGATTTACAATTTATATTTCTTCTTTAGTAGACTTTAAGGATAAAAATCTTTCAAAACACCCTAAATCTCGAACTCTAGTTGGACTGAATCTTGTGGATTCGACCCCGCGTTTACCATTATTGGACCCAAATGGAATTGGTAACCTTTTACGAGTTATAATTAACATGCATGACATATGATCGGTAGACTATATTCATTCTCGTCACTTAAGTTTTTCCTCTAAAAATTGTGAACACAAAGGGGTTAAGGTGATTTTTCTGTTGTAAGGTATATCGCTTAGTATAAGAATTCGACCGGTATTGATATGAAATTGTTTTATAAGGTTTATTAATTTTGCATTTTCCTCGTTATACAAGGTTTGTTAGTTGGGGTTTTCATCTGAACTTTTAAAACCCTTGTATTATTGTTTATGGTGAATTTATTCCTCATGGTGCTACTTATCTCTCTATATTTTGAGTTTGTGAACCCTTGGCTATGAATGTATTTTTAGGGTGGTGTTATTAATTGTTGATAGAAGGAATTGGACCCTATTCGTTCAGTCTATGATTGATTCTTGGTTTTTAAGTATTTTGCGGAAATGTTGAAGAGTTGTTTATATGTACATTTGCGGTATATTTAAACTAAGAAGATTGAATGCA
Source organism: Stephania yunnanensis (assembly GCA_039657365.1). Lineage (NCBI taxonomy): Eukaryota > Viridiplantae > Streptophyta > Magnoliopsida > Ranunculales > Menispermaceae > Stephania > Stephania yunnanensis. Next base: position 41,388,774 of record CM077586.1, on the reverse strand, counting down.
CATTTTTATATCTGAAAAAATGTATAAATGTTGTGTTGGGGACTGTGCCCTAAGTCAATCTGCAAACATTGTTTATCTTATAATTTTAGTTAATAAAATATAGGTTTTCATTTGTTGTTTTAATATAAGTGATTGCAGGTTTACCTTATAATAAGATCCATGGGTATTTGTTAAAATATCCTAAATATCTTTAGTCGGTCATTGTACTAGGAACTATAATGAATTAAAACTAGTGTGAATATTTATTGATGGTCATATGATGATTATGCATATAGGGATACGAATCGAGATCGTGAGTACTTGTTAGGGAACAAGGTACTGGACCAACCCGCTATGAGAACACTACATGAATTAAGTCATAGGTGTTACTCGAGATACTTATATTGTTTAGTCATTCGACTTGAGATTACCATAGACTTCAATATTAGGAGCGTGGTAATTTTACAAAATCAAACGTTCTCTTTGATGCACACCGAACGCATCAGTAAAATAAAGTTCATAAACCTACTATTTTGTAGAATAGTGGCAAAGTGTCGATCCCACAGTGATTGGTAGTCTTTGTAAGGTTAAAACAATAAATAATAAAAATTGGGGGTTTAAATAAATATTATTTAACTAACTAATCTAAATAAAATAAATAAATAAAATAATGAAAATAACTTTTAATGGTCTTAAGAAAACACCTAAGTCTACAGTTCAACAAATCAGAATCAAGATTCAATGACATATTGTAGTATTCAATCTTTCCCTAAAATTATTAATATAAATTCTCTTAGATTAGCTATAAAAAATCGACATCCACTAGAAACTCCTAATCCCCCTAATCTTGATAGCAGTGTAACGGCCCATTTTATAAATGTCTCTTCAATTTACAGACGTGGACGCCAGCTCGGATCTATGTGGACGTCGCGGTAGCCTAGGACACATGTTGACTTAAGTATGGTAGTTATGGTGTGTTGGTTGCTTATTTGCAGTGTAAATGTATTGAAATACATTGCAAGTGTGTATGTTGCATAAAAATACGTGCGAGATTGTGTGAACTGTATTTGCCTCGATATGTCTGTCGACGCGGGTACCTGGTAGTTGACGGAACCGAATATTAGGTCGGGAAATTAAAACACACAAATTAAATAAAAATGGCTAAGTAACTAATATGGAATGGGTATTAGGCGGCTAGTGACGCGTCGATATGTGTATATCACGGTTCGGACGCGAAATCGGGCGTTGAAACACCCGAAAAACGGGCGAGTGTCCCATCCGTGTCACACTTTGGTGTCGAGACACAAAGTCAACATCACAATCCTTATCTATACACTCCATCACCTTTTCTCTCACCTCACCCACACACATACCCCACTCTCACAACCGTACACACCCCACACACACCAGGGAGGCTGAGAGGAAGAAGAAGAAATGGAGAGGAAGAGGAGAAGTAGCCGGGAAGGAGAGAAGAGAACGTGGAGACGTCATAATTGAGGTGAGTCCTCGTTGTTATTGTGGGTTTCGGTGGTTGGCCGTGGTGGCCGGGACAAGGGTTCGGCCATGGAGGCCGAACTGGGTCGCGGTGGTGACGGCAGGGGTGTCTCCCCCGCCATCGAGTCCACCGGGGGGTAGGGTGGAGAGCAACCCCAACCACAAACCTCAGGATTGAAAAAAAAAACTTCTTCTCCCGATCGAACCAGTGGTTCGATTGGGGAAGAAGGTGCACACGCGTGCGTGTGCACCGTCGGGTCGGGTCCGACCCAAACCAAAATAAATAAAAACTAGAGTGAAAAAGAGAAAAAGATAGGAGAAATTTGAAAAACAATTTCGAAAAAATCGGGAAAATTCTGAAAAAAATATATTTCCATAAAATAAATAGAAATTTATGAATTTCTATGAAGAATTAAATATTCGGATATTTCGGACGCGACTTTTTGCGGAGTTTTACCTTGAAAAGCTCGAAATAGGCAATTTGGCCTAAAAATCTTAGAAATTTGTTGAAAGTTGTCATGCTAAATTAAATTATTGATAAATGGACATAGGTTGACACGGTTGATCAATCGGCGACCAAGGACCCAGTGGACTTGGACCCGGGGATTGATTACAGGGTAGGAGAGCGCATTGTGAGGTTTGGAAAACCCAATGGAAAAAATCTTGAGTATTAATTTTGCTTTCTAATTCCGTCAAATTCCAATATTTCCTTGTGATTTTTTTCTATATCTTATCTTGACGTTGTTTGCACGGTTGGCTAGTTACTCCCACCGGGTTTTCCGTTGTGTGTCTATGCATTCTACACTATAGCATGTGTATCAGGAGTTCTCGATGGATAACGACCCGAGCTAAGGAAATGCTACATGCGCGGTGCGTCGTAGGTCTACGCCGGCCACCGAGAGGGATCAGGCGATAGCTAGTTGGGTGCGCCCACTAGTGGGATCCTGGATGAAAATCTCGAAATATGATTTAGTCTGACTGGAACAGATACACACATTTGCACTTTATTGTTATTTATGCATGCGATGCCCTACTTACAGTTGCCTGTTTACATTCCGCATATTTATTTAACAATATTTATTGAATTCCATTTATTTATTTGAATGCTCGGAGGAGTTCCTTGGGATTTTACTGACTGGACTCGTCTCCATTTTCTTCTGTGATGATCGAGTGCAGATCCTAGTATAAGTAAGGGCAAGGGGATCTTACGTGACCACCTCTGACTGCCTACTGTTGAGAATTACTTGTACATGTGTTTTTATTTTGATCTTTTGATTCTTTTGGGAACTGGGGAGTATACCTTTTAGGGTACAACTGTTTATTTATATAGAATACTTTTCAGGGCTTTTCCACAGTAGGATTTGTTGAATTAATTAATATTTCTTACATTTACGTATAACTTCCGCTGCATATGTCATTTATACATCGTATATACAAGTGGATGCGAAATTCGAGAAAAAAAGGACGGGAAGGTGCCGTACACGTGTAGTTGGGCCAGCTGGCAAGGAGTACACGAAGACACGTCACCCCGGGGCAGCGAGGACTGCCACAGTCAGGACGTCCGCCACTAACTACTTCCCTAATTAATGCATAACCCTAGACATCTGTCAATCGAGTTTAACACACTAACCGCAATAATAAGGATCCATGGGAATACTAATCTAAGATAATCGAATCGCGTCTGCTTCCGATTTAACTTAGATTCAATTGATGCATACTCAAGAACCGAAAGGTTTTTACGGCAAACGGGCGAGTGTTCATCACTTTATTGGTTCAAAAGTACAATTATGGATACAATTGATCAAAATAACTATAAATTGTCCACTTAAAAGCATGCAATGGCTATATACATACCCTATATCTAAATCATATTCATTAAAATTAACAACAATGAAATATGAAAAATTAAATTAAACTAAATAATAAAATTATAGATCTCACAAGTTATGCCATGAATCAAGAATCCCGACTTGTTTCCTCTCCGACCTAGGTAAGGACTGGATTAGCCGGATATAGTGTCAAGGGCCTCTGACTTCTAAAAATAATAAAAGTCGATCTTAATAGTAATACCTAAGTTTCTAATATATAAAACTACTAAAAACTGATCCTAAGAGGTGAGAGAAACTAATTTTGGGGTTGGTAGAGTGACACGTGCACCGAAGAGGATAAGGGGTTGTTGGGCATTTAATTTGGAGGCCAGGACACATGTCGCACGCAAATTGGTGCATTTTTGCTGACGTGCTGATGTGGCACTCACGGATTGGTTGGTAAAGTTGCTCGTGACTTGCTTGATTGGTGAGAACACGCCACGTATCAAGTGTTTAGTTGTTTGAGAATTCGCACAGTTTGTAAGCCAAAGTCTGGGCGAATATGCTAGCACGGATCCTGAGAAGCATCCAAAGCAGATTAGACGAGTTGTGAATTGTTGGTTGTGCTGGAGAGTGGGGTGAGGTGGCACATCCTGATAGGAGGGGAAGAATAACTATAACATGCTGGTGCTGTGAATGCCGGACAAGTGGCGTGATCTGATAGGAGGAACAACTGTGTGTGATGTGTTTGAGTGCAATGAGGTTGTCGCGTGTCAGCTATCTCCTATTCTACACTGCGTAACACATAATTCGAGGCAAATCTTATATCATCTGATCAATATGTTTAAATACTCAATTTTGAGTATTTTTTCGCTCTGGATTCAACCGCGCTATCCGTTTCACATGAAAACGACCAATAAGTATAATTAAACATATATTTTAGAGACTTTCTTTATTAAATGCATTAAAATAAACTGATAAATACCTATAAATTTTGACTTATCAGTCTTTAACCGAACGATTACAAAAATTATGATTGGTTACCCGTGAATAATATGTGAGGGTGTGTAATTGAGATAAAATTTATCACTCTTGTATAGAGAGATATAAGCGGATTCCTCAATATGTTAGACTGTTAAATGACCAAGCCCAAGTGAATTGATATTATTAATGTCACTTGGATGTTTTCAGTCTACCTAAAGATCGAGACTAGTGCGATTGAACATTAAAGGTGACTTTCGATGCCTTATGTTTAATCAAAGGATATCGCACGATAAATGATATGATATATGTTATTCATTAAGTTGCATCGATTTTGATATTCATGCTACTTGGGTAGTCATAATACCTTGCTAAAGACCACTATGACTTGTATACTAAAATGGTTTTGGCTCATTGCCAACGTCGCATGAACCAATTAGGTCGCATACAAAGAATAGCTTTGTGCAATTTCAATTGGTCCCCATAGTAATGAGTTTTATGTGATGAAATTCATGACATAAAAGCCTTTGCAATTTGTTATATGATAACTTATAAATAAGGGTGTATGTGTAATTTGCTTGAATTGCCTAAAGACAATAGTTGTATTACGAATATGTTTTTTAAAAGAGCTTATCAACAAATATAAATAGAGTTTGAAACCCTAAAACGTAATAAGATTTTCATTTTTACTATTTTTTAGTTCTCCAAATTTGATGAGAGAAATAAAAACGTTTTCAATATCTCTTAGAGCTATCACTATAAATTATGGTCACCATTAATATGTAGATTTTTGATAGAGGACGCGTACTTGAACGTTTTAGAAATCGAACAATCAAAGTAGGAAATCACAGATTAAGGTATGGTTTACTTTCGTAGATCTAGTTTAATGAAACTTATTTTCGATCTTGTTGGGGTTTTCCAAAAATTGTTTTGAATTTTTCTTTACGTATGTATCCCAAAACCTAACAGTAGTATCAGAGTCTTAGGCACAGTTCTATTAAATGTTTGCATGTTTTCTCTGATGTATATATGATATATGTGTCAAAACATAATCTTTATTAATGTATATATGATGTACATGTAGGTTCTGTGATAATTGTTATTAAGAATTGGTTTTAAAGCATATTGTTAATTAATGTATTTGATACATACACATGATTTGATTTAATGATAGAATTCATGTTTAGAATATTTCATTTAACATATGTTTTTAATATTTAAAGATACGAATTTCGTATGTTCATGGTAGAAGTCATGATTATGTTAATATGATTAATTTAATGTGATTCTAGTCTTGAATAAATATTTCGTTTTTGATCAATAAATATGTATGTCTCCATGATAGAAATCATGGTTAGGTTAATATGATTAATTTAATATTATTCTAGTGTTGAATGCATGATTAATATTTCGTTTCTTAAGTCAATTGCTTATTTTGGATGAATAAGAATTAAAATTGGTTTTGATCATATATCTCATTGTGGTTATCCGTTAGTATATTCCTATTAGATAGGAGATAAACTTGTAATCGAATAAGAATTATAAATTCTATAAGATATGTGAGACATATAACAAATTTGTATTAGATAAGGATTCAAAGTATCTTAAATTCCAATTGGATTAGGATGACATGTTAAGTTAGAAATGGGTCCAAATTAATTAAAAATACTTTAATTAATATTTTTAGTATTAAAATAAGGGGCAGTTTTGGTCAATTGGATTGACTAAAATAATGAGGAATTTTAGGCAATTTTCAATTTCGAAAGTGAAATTTGTTGTCTTTAAAAAATGGGGGCGTTGCCTCTTATACCTTCATTAACAAGCCAGTGAGACTGCTGCTAACTGTTAGAAGCGCAAGGAGATTTGTATGATAGTCAATATTAATAAAATTTTCTATCTTGTGTAGTGATTGTACATGCATTGTAATATATAATATTTATCTCGTTTAAATTATGATCACTAAAATGAATAAAATCTCTTTTCTAAATTTTAAGTCAAGTGTCATCCATTCTCAAACACTTGTCAAGGCTTTGATCACATCAATAGGGTCTGCCTCCACAGAGTGTATTGTGTTATCTTGGTGCGGCAAGTTGAGTAATGATTACTTTATTATTTGAAATAGTTAGACTTGATAAAACTATCAAAATGGTTTTGGGCTTTAGGCACAAGATGAGATAGAACATGCTAAGACATAAAATGTCATAATCTTATAAAAAATAACTAAAAGTTACATATGATGTAATTAGTAATAGGTACCTACCTAAATAACCTTATTCAATGTGTCATGCCTTAGTTGTCTTGAAATGATGTGAAACATGGATTTTAGTCCCTTAAATTAACATAGAATTTTTAAAGAGGGTTGTTAATTTAGTGGGAGTCTATTCCTCTATACTAAAATGAACTCTTGCATAATATTTATTGTAGATCTATAGACTCTTTAAATCACACTAATCCCTTGTCAGTGCGATCTATCCTCGAGAATGATAAGTTGTTTGGGACAAACTTTCTTGATTGGTTTAGAAACTTGAGAATTGTTTTTAAGCATGAACGTCGTATGTCTTAGATGATCCTATTCTTAAGGAACCACCAAACAATGATTTAAAAATCGTGAAGAATGCACATACTAAGTATGTGAATGACTCAACAGATGTTGCATGCATTATGTTGGCAATCGTGGTTCCCGAACTTCAGAAGGACAAAGAACAGATGGAAGCTTATGACGTGACTATGATGCTGAAGGAAATGTTCCAAGAGCAGACTGGGCAAGAAAGGTTTAAGAAATTTAAGAACCTTCATTCTTGCAAAATGGTTGAAGGTGCGTCAGTTAGTCCTCATGTTCTGAAAATGCAGGGTTATATTGGCTATCTCGACAGACTTGGATTTCCCATGAGCCAAGAGTTGGCTATAGATTTAATCCTAAATTCATTGTCTGATAGTTACTCATAATTTGTGATGAACTATAACATGAATAATATGGAGAATTCTATCTCAGAGTTTCATTTGATGCTTGAAACTACTGAGCAGAATGTCAAGAAACTTATTGCTAATGTGTTGATGGTTCAAAAAAGAAAGGCTATGAAGTAAAAGGCCAAAGGAAATGCTGAAGTTGCCAAGGCAATTGTGCTTATCAAAAAGTCTGTGGAACAAGTCAAACCTAAGGCTGCTTCTATTTCACAGTCCTAGAAGGAAAAGTAAAAGGAAACAAACTGTCATTTCTGCCATGTACCTGGGTATCAGTTCAAAAATTGCAAGCTCTATCTTGAAGATCTAGAAAAAAAGAGTAGTGCGGCTACTACTTCAGGTATTTTTTTTTATTGAAGTTAACTTGTCTACTAGTGATTCCTGGGTATTGGATACTAGATGTAGATCTCACATTTGTATTTATGTGTAGGGTCTCACCAAAAGTAGAAAGCTAAAGAAAGGAGAAGTCATTCTATGAGTTGTAAATGGAGCAAAGGTTGCTACGGTGGCTGTAGATGCTATGAGTTAATTTTACCTAGCGGACTTGTTTTAGTTTTAAATAATAATTATTATGTCTTTGTTTTGAGCAGAAACATCATTTCAGTTTCATGTTTTGACTTAGATGGTTTTAATTTCATTATTGCGATAATAAATATTCCATTTCTCGTAAAACTTTCCATGCGAATGCTAATTTGCGTGATGGTCTTTATATTCTAAACATGAAAATGTCCACATATACTCTTATTTTTAACATAAATACAAAATGATTCAAATTAGATAATTAGAGTCAAACCTACTTTTGGCATTGTCGTCTTGGCCACATAAATGAGAAACGCATCGTTAAACTCCATAAATGTGGACTTTCGCATTCATTTGGTTTTGAATCATATGAATCATATGAAACTTGTGTATCTTGTTTATTATGCAAGATGACAAAGAGTCCCTTTATTGGACAGAGTAAAAGGGAAAGTGATTTATTAGGTCCAATACATATTGATGTATGTGGTCCTATAAACACGTAGCTAGAGGCCATTATCAGTACTTCATTACTTTCACCGATGATTTTAGTAAAATTTGGTTACGTGTATCTCACGAAACATAAAGATGAATTTTTTGAAATGTTTCGGACATTTCAGAATGAAGTGCAAAATCAACTTAGTAAAACTATTAAAGCACTTAGACAGGATCGAGGTGGTAAATATTTGAGCCAAGAGTTTGATGATCATCTTAAAAATTGTGGGATTATCTCACAGTTAACTCCTCCAGCAACTCCACAATGGAATGGTGATTCTAAAAGGAGAAATCAGACTTTATTGGATATGGTTCGATCTATGATGAGTCATGTAGATTTTTCTATTTTCTTTTGGGGCTATGTCTTAGAAACTGATGCGTTTACACTGAATCGTGTTCCTTCTAAAGCGGTTGATAAAACACCATATGAGATGTAGTTTAGGAAAATACCAAGTTTGTGTTTCCTTAATATTTGGGGTTGTGAGGTTTTCGTATGACGAAAATCTCAAATAAATTTTATGTCAAATCTACCTTGTGTGTATTTATTGGTTACTCTAAAGAAACTAAAGGATACTACTTTTATAATCCCACTGAGAACAAAATTTTTGCTGCTCGAAATAGTGTCTTTATGTAAAAAGAGTTTATTTCAAAATACAACAATGAGAATAAAGTAAGTCTTGAAGAATTTCAAGAACCACAAGTAAACACTCAATCGCCAGTGAGAATGCAACAAAGTTGTGAACTAGTTGAACCATCACAACTATCAAAAGGCCCGAATAGGTTTGATAATGTAAGACATTAGCCTAAGAGATTTGGATTTCTTATCATTGATAGTAGTGAGGTGTTGCTTATGGATCAAAAAGAGCTTTTTACTTATCAAGAGGTTGTATCTTGCCTTGAGGCAGATAAATGGTTTAGTGCCATGAATTCTGAGATGTAATCCACGTATGATAACCAAGTTTGGAACCTAGTTGATTTACCTGAAGGTGGTAAGACCATTGGATGTAAATAGATTTTGAAGAAGAAAACTGACATGGATGAAAATGTGGATGCTTATAACGTAGCAAAAGGTTTCAAATAGACTCAAGGTGTTGCTTATGATGAAATGTTTTCTCCTGTAGCCATGCTTAAATCCATTAGAATTCTAATTTCCATAGCCGAATATTATGACTATGGGATATGACAAATGGATGTCAAAACACATTTCCTAAATGGAAAGTTACTTTAGGACGTGTATATGATACATCCTGAAGGGTTTACTTATCTTAAGAATTCTAAAAAGGTGTGCAAGCTTCAAAGATCCATTTATGGATTAAAGCTAGCTTCTCGGAGTTGGGATCTTCATTTTGATGAAGTAATTAAGAAATTTGGTTTCATTAAAAATGAAGATGAGCCTTGTGTATACAAAAAGGTCGGTGAGAGCGTGGTTGTTTTCCTGGTACTGAATTTTGATGATATATTACTTATTGGAAATGACATCCCAACCTTCTAGAAAGGTGTGCAACCTATTCAGAGTGCTTGCATAGACAAGGTACTGAATATGTTCAGTATGCAAGAATCTAAAAGTGGATCATTGCTAATGTCTTATGGTATAAGTCTCAGCAAGACTCAATGTCCAAAGACTAATGATGAGCAAGAACACATGAATACGATTCCATATGCATCAGCTATTGGATCTATTCTGTATGTCATGTTATGCACCCGACTTGATCTATCATATGCTTTAAACGCAACAAGCAGATATCAGTCTGATCCTTATGAGAGTCGCTGGATAGCAGTAAAGAACATTCTTAAGTATTTGAGAAGGAATAAAGAAGTTTTCTTTGTTTATGGAAGTTTGGAAGACGAGCTTGATGTAAATGGTTACACATATGCAAGTTTTCAAACAGATATAAATGACAACAGATCGCAGTCTGGATATGTGTACTTTGAATGGAGGCGCAGTAAGCTAGAAAAGTTTGAATAAGAAACTTTGGCAGATTCTACAATAGAAGCTGTTAGAGTGAACCATTGATTTTGTAATTGGTGTGTATCTCGAGGTATATCTTCTGTTGTAATAAGCAGTAAGTGAATTTTGTGTGTGTGTTATGTGTTGTAATCCAACGGCTGAGATGTATTTACATCAACAGCTGAGATGTAAAGTTGGTTTTGACTATAAATAAAGTGCGCAAAGCATTCAACGAAAGCGTTGAAGCTTGGTTTTCCTCCTTTCTTTGGCTCGTCTCTTCTTCATTGAAGCTCTCCTCGAGCCATCGTCTCTTTCTTCATTGAAGCTCTCCTTGAGCTTCAACATGGTATCAGAGCGTTGAGTGGCTAGCGCTGAGGATCGAGAGGGAGAAAAACGAGATCTCTCGGGTGTATTTCTGAGTTTTTTTTCGACGACGGCGGGGCTCGGCTTCTTCAGATCGGCGACGGTGGGGCTCGGCTTCGTCAGATCGGCGACGGCGGGGCTCGACTTCTTCAGATCGGCGACGGCGGGGGTCTTCTCGGCCTTCTCGCTCGACGTCTCCTGATCGGCGACGGCTCGACGTCTCCTCGCTCGGCCCCTTCGAAGCCGTGCTGCGGTGTCTATTCCGCCACTTTCGACACCGGCGCGCTCTCCTGCGTCGGCATCCGCCTCCGCTCTCCGCTGATCGGTGAGTTACTTACTCTCTGGACATGGATCGGTGATGGCATAGCTAGATCTAGCCAAGAACGTGCAAGATCTAGTAGTCAAACGACCGGATCTCGGTGAAAAGGAGTCGGATCTGACGAATTTGACGAAGAACAAGCTAGATCGGGTCGGATCTGAAGAATCGAACCCACACAAGCTAGATCCGGTGGAGCAGCGATTCTGAGATCTGGTTGTGCAACAACTAGATCCGGTGAAGAAAGAGTCGGATCGAGAAATCGGCGAAGAACAAGCAAGATCTAGTGAGAAAGTTCATAAGATCGTACAAATTTGGTGTGAATGACGAACAGTCGAGTCATGGAACAGGGGATCTCCATCTTCAAAGTTCGGTATCGGGAGGTACCTCGGTTTGACTTCGGTACTCCATTTGGTAGTTCTTTGAGTCAATTTGTCACTATAAAGCTTGATGGAACAAATTTTCTATTGTGGAAATCGATTGTTGTTCCGCTATTCAAGGTTTTGATCTTGATGGTCATTTGTTTGGGTCTCAGGAAATACCAGAAAAATTCTTGACTGATGGATTACCAAATCCAGAGTACAAGATCTGGTTCAGTAGAGATCGATTTTTGGTGGGTTGGTTGATAAATGCGATGATGCCCGATACTGCAATGCAGATTATAGGGAATACATCGAAACAAACAGCACATGAATTGTGGAAAGAAATTGAAACATATTTTGGCTCTAATAATAGAGTTCATGTTCAGTTTCTCAAGAAAGCACTCCATACAACTCGTAGGGGGCGATGAAAATTAAAGAGTATTTGTCTAAGATGAAATGTATTTCTGACAATCTGGCTATTGCAGGATCAGGGGTGAACACAAATGATTTGATTTCCAGTGTATTGATTGGTTTAGACAGGGAATATCTACCTATTACTACCTTCTTGCAGGGAAGATGTGATTTACAATGACAGGAACTACACTCTACATTGATCGGGTTTGAAGAAACCCTGAATCAGTATAATGAAAATACTTTGGTGTTGCAGGATTCTCCATCTGTTAATGCTGCGGAAATTAAAACCAGTAACACTAAGTCGAATATTCGAAACTGGAATTCCAATGGGAATAGAGCAAATACTCGGTTTCGAGGTCGTGGTAATGGAAGGTTCCGAGGCGAGAGGGGTTTCAAGTCATCAACCAAGAATGAGAAACCCACATGTCAAATTTGTGGGAAGTTTGGACATTCGGCAGTGTATGTTACTATAGAGGCGGACATGAAGTACATGGGCTCTCAAACAGGGAGTTCTCCTCTCGCTACGATGAAGCCTTTCACTCCTCAATCTCATACACCTTCGTCTTTCTTTACCGCATCGTAAACCGGTCATGATGGATCGTGGTACATGGACAAAGTGGTGCTACATCTCATGTTACTTGGGGATCCTTCTCGGATGCATAACACCTCCACATACTCGGGTAATCAATCTTTAATGGTTGGTAATGGTCATTGCTAAAAATTACGGCACTTGGGTCCGCTTGCATTCCATCTGTTGGTTCTCGCATTATCATTTCATAACACTTTGTGTGTACCTAACATTAAAAAGAATTTGTTGAGTGTCTCCCGATTTAGCCGAGAGATAACAATGTGTTGATTGAGTTTCATCCTCATGTATGTTTCGTGAAGGACCTTCAAACCAATGAGATTCTTCTTCACGGAACAATACAAAACGGTCTATATCGCATCTCTGGTCCACATGCACAATTACCTTCTTCACATGCTGCTTTGTTTGTGTCCAATAAAAGTTTGTCTTCACTGTGGCATTCCAGACTTGGTCATCCCAAGCACAAAAGACACTTCAACAGTTATGCATCAAAAACTTCATCTTCCATTCGGTTCAATCACCGATCTTTGTCGATCTTGTCCACTCGGGCAAGAGCCATGCATTACCATTTCATTCATCCAGTCGAATGTCGAATAATGTTTTGGATTTGATACATACTGATTTGTGGGGCCCTGCACCGATTACTTCTCCGAGTGGTTTCAACTATTACATTCATTTTATTGATGATTCCACTAGATTTACATGGTTATATCCTTTGAAATTGAAATCAGATGCTTTGAATGCTTTTATGCACTTTAAGAAAATGGTGGACAATCGCTTTAAGTCTACTATCAAGAAAGTTCAATCTGATCAAAGTGGTGAGTATCGATCTTTTAAATCAGTACTTGATGAATGTGGCATTATTTTTCAACATCCATGTCCTCATACACATGCACAGAATGGTCGTGCTGAACGTAAGCATCGCCATATAGTTGAAATGAGTCTTGCATTGCTTGCTCATAGTAAAGTACCTCTGAAATACTGGTGGGATGCTTGTTCTACTGCTGCATTTTTGATTAATCGTCTTCCTACTAAAGTACTGCATGGTGTGTCACCTTTTGAGAAATTGTTTCATGAATCCCCTGATTACACTTTACTTCGAGTTTTTGGATGTGCATGTTTTCCATATTTGCGTCCTTATAATGCTCATAAGTACCAGTTTAGATCTGAAAAGTGCATATTTTTGGGGTATAGCAGTCAGCATAAGGGCTACAAGTGTTTGAGTCCATCTGGGAAGATTTACATCACTAGAAATGTTGTGTTCCATGAGCATGAATTTCCTTATCCTTCTTTATTTTCTGATAAGTCTCATACAACAACTTCTACATCGCCCGAGTTGCCTATCAGTTTTCCTTTGTTGGTTCCACATCAGCCATTGCTTCCATCAGGATCTTCATCTTCTTCATCGGAAGTGAATGGTGTCCCTGCTTCAGTTGAGGTTACACCTCATGTTGCTGAGGATTCAAGGACTGGTGTGGATCCTCAAAACATCCATCCAATGATTACTCGGGCCAAGGATGGAATCAGTCTAAGAAAAGTGTTTTTGTCTACTACATCCGCTCATGAACATGATATTCCTGCATCTGCTGCCAAAATGCTCTTCGATTCCTCATTGGAAGGCGCAATGGATCGAGAGTATCATGCTCTCATGAAAAATGGTACTTGGTCTCTGGTTCCATCTGGCTCCTAGTCAAAATGTTGTTGGCAATAAGTGGATTTTTTCTGTTAAGAGGAATTCTGATGGGTCTATAAATCGATACAAGGCTAGATTAGTGGCCAAAGGGTTTAAACAAGTACCCGATATTGATTTTGATGAGACATATAGTCCCGTTGTTAAGGCTTCTACTATTCGAATTATTTTGTCGTTGGCTGTTCATTTTGGTTGGTCGTTGCGTCGATTGATATCAATAATGCATTTTTAAATGGTCAGTTAGTTGAGGAGGTCTACACAACTCAACCTATGGGGTTTGTGGATCTTTCTCGCCCTATCACTGCCGTGTGTCGCTTACATAAAGCTTTGTATGGTCTGCGTCAAGCTCCTCGGGCATGGTTTGATCGGCTTGAAATCCACTTTGTTGTCTTGGGGCTTCAATAATTCCAAAGTGACATGACTCTTTGTTCATCTATCATCATGAGCAAGTTGTGTTGTATGTGCTGGTTTATGTGGATGACATTATAATTACTGGTTCTAATCAATCTTCCATTCAATCTTTCATTAATAAGTTGAATGGTAAGTTTGACTTAAAAGATATTGGAGATTTGAATTTATTCTTGGGAATGGAAGTTCATAGGTCTGCCAAAGGACTGTACTTAACTCAAACAGCTTATATTCATCAGCTTTTACAAAAGGGAGGTATGTCTCATGCAAAACCAATTGCTACTCCTTTCTTGTTGGTAAGTCATTGTTGTACAAGGATGGCGAGTGCTTTGTTTCATGATAAAACTCTTTATAGGAGTTTGCTTGGTGGTCTCCAATACCTTGTTAATACTAGGCCAGACATTGCTTATATTGTTAATACTTTAAGTCAATTTCAGCAGTTTCCTACGGTATTGCATTGGCAAGCTCTTAAGAGAGTGTTGCGCTATCTCAAAGGTACTGTTGATTTGGGTTTGTTTTTTAAACCGAGTCTTGATTTATTTCTCACTTTGGTATTCGATGCTTGATTGGGTCACTTTCTCGGTGGATGATAGGAAATCTTTGGCGAGGTTATTCTGTATTTTTGGGATCTAATTTGATTTCTTGGCGATCTAAGAAACAACGGTCGTTGCTCGGTCTAGTACGAAATCGAATATCGTGCTCTTGCGCAGTAACAAATTGAATTAAGTTGGATTCGATTCCCTATTTTCGGAGTTGAAAATTTCTCTTGGTACTAGTCCTACTTGTTTGGTGTGATAATATGAGTCTTCTTTGCATTAGCTAAGAATCCGCTTTATCACTCTCGCACTAAACATATTGAGTTAGATATTCATTATGTCGAGATAAAGTGTTGGCGAGGTTGTCTTCGATTCATCATGTTCCTTCGATTGATAATGTTGCTTGATATTTTCACTAAATCATTTACTGTCTCTAGGTTTTTGTTTTTAAGGGACAAACTAAGTCTTACTTCTCTTCCCCTTAGTTTGAGGGGGGATGTTAGAGCGAACCATTGATTTTGTAATTGGTGTGTATCTCGAGGTATATATTCTGTTGTAATAAGCAGTAAGTGAATTTTGTGTGTGTGTTGTGTGTTGTAATCCAACGGCTGAGATGTATTTACATCAACAGCTGAGATGTAAAGTTGGTTTTGACTATAAATAAAGTGTGCAAAGCATTCAACGAAAGCGTTGAAGCTTGGTTTTCCTCCTTTACTGTGCTACTGTCTCTTCTTCATTGAAGCTCTCCTTGAGCTACTGTCTCTTCTTCATTGAAGCTCTCCTTGAGCTTCAACAGAAGCTGAGATATTACAGCGTCTGATGCAGCTAAGGAGGCAGTTTGGGTTACAAAATTCATCTCTAAACTTGGTGTGGTTCCTATTATAGCTAACTCCATTTGCTTATATTATGACAATAATGGGGCGATAACACAAGCTAAGGAACCAAGATCACATCATCAATTCAAACATATACTTAAACATTTTCATCTCGTTCGAGAAATCATTTAGAGGGGAGAAGTGAATAGTGTAAAGTTCATACAATAGACAATGTTGTGAATCATTTGACGAATGCTCTTCCACAAGCAAAACATAATGATCATGTTAGGTCATTAGGTATTAGATACATGAATGAATGGCCCTAGTGCAAGTGGGAGATGTTGGGGAATGTGCCCTAGGTCAATCTACAAAAATTGTTTATCTTATAATTTTAGTTAATAAATAAAGGTTTTTATTTCTGTTTTATTATAAATGATTGCATGTTTACCTTATAATAAGATATATGGGTGTTTGTTGAAATATTCTAAATGTTGCTAGTAGATCATTATACTAAGATCTATAATGAATTATGACTAGTGTGAATTTTGATTAATGGTCATGTGATGATCATGCTATAGGGATACGAATTAAGATCATGAGTACTTGTTACGAAACAAGGTACTGGACCAACCCGCTATTAAAACACCACATGGATTAAGTCATAGGTGTTATTCAAGATACTTATATCATTTAATCTTTTGACTTGAGATTACCATAAAACTCAATATTAGGAGAACGGTAATTTAACTTAATCAAACGTTGTCTTTAACCAGGCGATTATAAATATTGTGTTTGGTTACCATGAGAATAATTTGTGAAGGTGTGTAATCGAGATAGAATTTGTACCATTTGTATAGATAGAGATATCAATAGATCCCTCGATATGTTAGGCTATTAATTGACCAAGTCCAAGTGAATTGATATGATCAATGTCAGTTGGATGTTTTAAGTCTACCTAAAGATCAAGACTAGTACGATTGAACATTAAAGGTGGCTTTTCATACTTTATGTTCAATCAAATGATATCGCACGATAAACGGATATGATATATGTTATTTATTAAGTTGTATCGATTTTGATATTTTTGCTACTTGGGTAGTCAAAATGCCTTGCTAGAGACCGCTTATGAATTATGTACCAAAATGGTTTTAATTTATCGCCAATGTCGCATGAACTTATTGGGTCACACACAAAAAATAGCTTTACGCAATTTCAATTAGTCCAGAGTAATGAATCTCATATGATAAAATTCATGACATAAAAGCCCTTACAATTTGTTATATGATAACTTATTAATAGAGGTGTATGTGTAATTTGCTTGAATTGCATAAATACAATAGTTGTATTATGAGTAGGTTTTTTAAGAAATTTTATCTACACATATAAATAAAGGTTGAAATCCTAAAAAATAATAAGATTTTTGTTTTTACTATTTTCGAGCTCTCTGGATTTTATGAGAGAAAGAAAAACGTTTTCAATGTCTCTGGGGCTAGCACTCCAAATTGTGGTCATTATTCGTGTGTGGATTTCTGATAGAGGATGTGCACTTGAACGTCTTGAAAATCGAACAATCGGAGAAGAAAATCATAGATTAAGGTATGATTTACTTTTATAGATATAGTTTAATGGGACTTATTCTCGATCCTATTAGGGATTTTCAAAATTCATTTTTAATTTTTCACTGCATATGAACCCCAAAACTAACATGTTGCTCATTCACTTGTTGATTGCCCCTTATTTTGAATAGATATGGCAATAATTAACGATAAATTATGTTAGACAAGTGGAAGGGATGATCATATTGAAGCCAATTTCCTGTGGAGACCATATTGCTCGATGTGTTTAGTAGGAAGAATCATCAAGAAGGAAAGCTCTAACAAAGGAAGACTTTAACTATATGTGACAATGTTCTGTGCAAATACTTTAACTGGGTTGATCTCTAACCTCCTCGCTCAACATAGCCTTCATGACTAAACAAAAGATAAAGAGAAGATGAATATGAAATATGGGCCACTTGTTGTTGTAGTGAAGGAAGTAGCGGTACAAATTGAGGTAGACATTCAACTGCGAGTCAATTGGAAGGGAGTGTTAAGCTGGTTTTTTTGACTTCATTCAATGAGCACTTAACGCTTAGTGGTGGCATGACAATCATATACGAAATGACAAGCAATGTTATCAAAAGATGGAATTGAGAAATGGAATTGTGTTATGGAGTTCATTGTGTGATGCATGGACGTTAAGTCTTTAGTAAGATTAGTGGTTTTAGTTATGCTGGTTTAGTATGAGTTTTGCTTTTTGTTAGGATTAATGGTTTTAGTTATGCATGTTTAGGTCTTCATTGTAGTTGTTATTCTACTCAAGACATATATTTTGTGCACATTCTTAATGCATTATCCAAGTTTGACGGACTAGTTATATGTATGTTGTGCATGTTTGGAATCAAAAAACTCAAGTATACCCATGAACCACAGCTCAACTACTACTTCATTAACATGAACCATAACCCTAGTAACAACATATCATGAAATCAATCGCTTAGAAATCATATATAGAATCTAAATGTCAACACGAATAACATCGTACCATAGCACCATAATTAGACTTGAATGTATGCAAGTCAATAAAAGTAGCATCATACTATACCACCAAAATTAGACTTGAATAGATGCATAGTAAGGACACCAATTCAAGCTTGGTAGAACTAAAGCCATAAAGTGGTCGATAGTATCATTAAACAAACCATATGAACAAAATTAGAGTCTAAACACATCCAAAATGAAGAATTAACCTTATGTATATGATAAAACAAACCAAATCACTTGTTTTCTCCATTGGTCACCCCATCCTTCATATTCCCTAGGTCTTTGGTGCTTGAGCTGAGAAATGTATTCCAGTGATCGAAATGCATCTTCATTTGTGCAACCTCTCGCTTGATGTTCGATCCATGGTCTGAAATGCATGAGCTGCTCCACTCCAGTAAGACGTGTTTCTATTTGCCGGTAGTTTAGGGTTAGATTGCAGATGAACTTGTCCTGCCACCTCTGCATGCTTTGGTTGGCAAGTTTTGCCACCTTTTCCTTTACCGTGCTGCAATCAACTTTGTACTCTGCTCTTATGTTCATGCATGTTTGTTGGACTACCACTTTTATCTCCTCAGCATTCTCCTCCAAAGACTTAATCCTCATAACCATCCCTTACTATTTGAACTGGTCGTGAGTCTAACCTTCATCGTTGTTGGGTTGGTGTTGCTTTTCAGATTTTCTATAGGAGAAGTGTGAATGAGTTGCAACAAGAACAGTTGGGGCAATGCCGACCTCCTCCTTGAGCTGCATACAAAATTAACCAAATATAAACAATCAACATTACTGATAAGTGAATAATTAGACACGTTTTATATTATATTTTAGGATGATTTTAAATGTAAAAGACTATATTACATTGGTTTTATTTTATTTTTGTTATTTTTGGAGATAATTTGAATTTATGAAAAAATGGAGTAAAAAGGGAAGATTACGAAGGAATTGATTAAGTAGAAAGAGTATGCAAAGAATCATCAACAAATGAAGGAAAAAATCAGGATTAAGTACCACCGATTCCTGACTGATTCCATAATACACAAGAATTGCTACTTAGATTGGTGGAAATAAAGAACACTTTTCTAAGCATTTTTCTAGCGATTCCACTTAAACCTAAATCACTGGGTTTGATTTCGAAAACTTTAGATAACCTCAAGATGTTTGAGTTAGTTTGGGATGTGATATACTTAGAATACAATAAATATGATCCTAGGGCTACAAAATTAGTTTCTCGTGAGAACTTAAATCAATATTTCATTGCTGTAGGAGCCATTATTTATTGTTTTAGTTTATTGCTTTATTGTTCATTGCTTTTTGAAAAGATTTAAAGATTTGAAATATTTATTCTAGAGGTATTTATCAATGTCTTTTATTTACATTATTGCAATATTATTTATAAATATGTGTGAGTAGTTTATCGATTTAAATAAAGTCCGAACATAAATTTAATCCATTTTGCAATGTAGTTGTGATGAGATGATTATGTGCTTAATGCTTTAAACCAATCGTATTCATTGACTCACTGATTTAATAGATTATTATTTGAGGATTTTAATCATGAACTTTGTATTGTATGCAAAGTCTAAAATGCGTGTATTGCGATATTTGGATTCATTATCTAGTTTAAAGTAGTAACTAGAATTATTTGAAAGGTGTTACCATTTAGATGTCTTAGATGAGTTTGAGAACTAAATATAATGTTGAAGTGACTTTCTGAAGGTGTTAGATTTAATAGTTCAAAGTTTTTACAAATTGTAATGCAGTTTTATTGCATGAAGTCAATGTCTTTGTGTATTCAAAGGGGTTAGCTCAATAAAATTGCATCGTGACTTTTCCATCGGTATAAGGAGGACTAATAGCTAGCTAAAAGGCTATTTACTTACTTATGATTAGAGTTTAATGATCTATGATACTTTATAAAGTATGCTCATGACTATATGATTTAAGTAACATGTTTAGACGCAAAACATAATGATGTTTCATTATTCTGGATGTTTGTTTACATATTTATATATTATTGAATTGATTTGATTTGAATATTAGTGAATTTGTATTGCGATAGTTAAGTTAGTTTATTTAGTTTAGTTAATTATTATAATATATTATAGATTGAATTAGTGATTTTTAATTCTTGTTTTAATTAAATTAATTAAATAAAAATAAAAATAATAAAACCAGTACAAGACATTTTTCCTAGATAAGTTTAACAAATCCTTGTAGAGACGATCCCACTTATTATTACTACAAATAATAAGGATATATAAGAAACTTATTGTACACACTCGACATGTGGTAATTTTTAGTGTCATTGCATGAGATTTAAACATAATTTCTTAGGAGTTTTAGACGTTGTAGGATCTATCCACTTCGTCGTTCTAATTCCATAGGATCCTTACATCCATTCGATCATGTGGTAGATAAGATTTTTAATCGTAATTTAAGACAACAACAACGTAGAGAACACCAACCTACCATAACGGAAACCAATAATAGAGAACTTATGTTTAGGCAAACTAATCAAAATATCACTGCTTATAACCAATGTGTATTGCCTATCCAAATGAATTTTTTGAATTTGAACTTAGATCCAGATTCATTAGTGCTTTACCTAACTTCTACGGTAAGGACAATGAAGAACCGCATAAATTTATAAGGGAATACCAACACAAAGTTAATGGGATGAAACCTAAAGACTGCACGTTAGAACAAGTCACACTTAAAGCTTTTCCTTTTGTATTAAAAGATCAAATACAAAATTGGTTATTTTATCTTCCTCAAGATTTGATAACCACATGGGCTCAAATGTTAGAAGCTTTCCTATATCAATATATGCATGCAAGAAAAATTAGTACTTATAGAAGACAAATTATAGTCGTGAAAATAAAGATGATGAAAATTTTAATGAATTTCTTGGGATAGATTTCAAAGATTAATTTCATCTTGTCCACAACATGGATACACCCGAAAAACTTTATTAGAATATTTCTATGAAGGAATAAATCATTTTGAACAAAGACTATTAGATGCCATATATGGTGGATCATTATTCGATGTTACACCAACTCTAGCAAAAGAAGCTATTAATAAGATGCCGAAAAATCTAAACGATATGGTGAAAAGACCGCACATCAAGAAATAAACTTTAGGAGGTAAATAATAAAACAAGTAATAATTTTGATGAAAAAATTGATGAATTTTCTAACATGGTTAAAACTACTATTAAAAGATGGATCAAATCAAGTGAAACTATATAGATTTCGTAGTGAGGTTACACATCCTATGCATGTCCTACTTTACAAGAAGATAACACTGAATAAGTTGACGCGGTTACGAAACGATATTCCGCTCCTCTTAGAAATCAATATAATAACAACAATTATTACTCTGGAATACCAAATTCAAATCGTAGGTACGGTCCGCAAAATCAAAATTATACCACTTATAGACCGAGAGCACCTACACAACCTACATTAATGCAATAACTTCAACAAACTATTCAACTTATGAGACTAAATTTAGAACAAATATTATATATTTTTTTTATGATCCAAAGTCATCTAGACTTTAAGAAAATTTCTCAAATCTTAAAATCGATACATTTATTAACGAACTAAAAAAATCAATTAAATTAAATGACTCTACGAAATAATAAGTTAAGTAATCAAACTAAAGTATCAACTCAAACTACAAACTCTACTAATCAAGGACAAGTTAACGCATTTTGTAAAAATGAAAAAGAATCGAATATGCAAGAAAAGACACCAAAAAGAGGTAAAAAGGAAACTAAAGTACCTAAGATAATAGAACAAGAAAAAAAAGAAATGATAACTAATATCATTCCCACTAAGGAATGGATGACTGAAAAATTAACATATATACATTTTCCCGAAAGGCTATACTCATTGTATTTAACCAAAATTGTAGCTTATGAGAAATCTTTACAAAATTCTAAATTAGTTGACCAAGAAAAAATAATGGTATTTATGAATCGAATGAAGATATGTATATTAATTCCATCGTTCCATAATGATTAGCAAATGCTAGGGAGGAGGAAACTAAAGAAGACATATCCGAATCATTTAAGAAATTAGAAATTAATGAAAATTTAGGACAAAAGATTTCATCCTTGAAGAAGAAAATGCCTGAGAAATGTTCTGACCCAGAAATGTTTGTCACACCCATCACAATAGGAAACTCTTCTAATGAATCTGCTATATGTGATCTTGGAGCATCAACTAATGTTATGTCACTTAAAATTTATGAATCATTAAAAATAGGAACGTTAACTAATATACCTATTAATCATATTTTAGCTAACAATGCAATTATTAAAGTGTATAGATTATTAGAAGTTATCTTAGTACACGTACATGACATAATATTTTATGCGGACTTCTATGTCATGGAAATGAGAGATTCAACATCACCTAATCTGTTGCCTATACAACTAGGCACACTTTTTCTTAAAACGGCTTGACTAAGTTAGATATTTTTGAAGGAACAATGTCTATAGAACTTGAAAATAGGATTGGAAAATTTAAAATTGATAATGAACATAACTATGATACCTATGAAGAATATGATGAATTATTCAATAATAAAATTGATGATAATGACTTTCTAGACTTAAACTATAATGATAACCTTAATGCTGAAATTTATGCAATTAATGCAGTAAAAATGGAAAATGCAAAAGTGATTCCAAAGAAAGAACAAGTCGAAGACACTTCAAAGGAAAACAATAACTCAAGAATGGAGAGTTAAGCAACTGAAGAGTAGAAAAAGTATTAACAAGGTAAGAGATTCTAAATCCATACAATATGAAAAAGAAAAAAAAACAGGATTTAATCCCTGTAAAGCTTAATGATCATGGAGGTATACAACCTAAATTCAAGTTTAGAGATCCAACATAATTCTAGAAGAGTTTAATCGAGCCAACGATAGTAAACAAAAGCACTATATGGGAGGCAGCCCATATTCTATGTTTATTTTATGTTTATTTAATTTTATTAGGAATCTAGTTTAATTTAGCTTAGTTTAGTTACTATGTTTTATTTTCCCACTTTTGACTCTTGTATTGAAAATATTTTTGGAATTTACACACCGAGGTAATTTCAATTAAGGGGGAGTGATCGAGTTGTTTTCGCTTATATGGCCTTTATGCAAGTTGCATTATTCACTTGCTTATTCGTATGTTTGTATATTTATTTAATTAGTAAGATTATTTAGTTAGTTACATATCTTGACCAAACTTTCAAAATTTTAGTCAATTCTACCTTAACATAAGTTTTTATGAATGATATATAAGTTAATTATGGAATAAATTTAAAAAACAATAACTTAGGCCTAGCGATTCCCTAGTGAATCGAAATAACACTGGGAATCACAGGCAAAACCGGTAGTAGTATACAACAAATTTAGTGAAAATTAGGAATCTATGAATCCCCATCGATTCGCCTTACAAAGGAAACACTGCTTAGATCGATGGGTCACTGCACCTCACAAAGCACCGATTCACCTAGCAATTTCCAAGTGATTCCACTTAATACAAAAATCGCTAGGCACAATCCCCAAATCGCCACAAAACACTAACTAATTCACACACCAAACTGTTTCAACCCCTCACTAAAATCTCAATTTTTTGCTTAGATTCAACCATCATAAGCTTAATCTTATAGAATTTAAGTAATTCTCACCTCAACATAGTCACATTCAATCCAAAATTCTTGATTTTGGAATTGTTGAGCCAAACTAGAGTTTTAGATATTTCGGCCTAGAGCTTGGAAGAACGATCTAGCAGAGTTCAAGAGCTTAAATCTTGAGAGATTCACTTTCAAGAAGGTAATTACATCAACCCTAGCTCTTTACTTTGATAAATATTTTGATTTGAAAGGTTTTTGAAATTTTTTTACTATTTTTTGAAATTGTTTTGTTGGATTTCATTCTATTTTCTTGAACAAATGATTTAATTGATTTCAATAGACTAGGCATGGCGATTACATTGATTGTCGATTTACAAAACTATTTCAAGATTTTGCTATATTTAAACGTATTAGCAAATGGTTTGAAAAAATGAGTTTAAAATGAGTTTGAGGATTTGGTTATGGTTTTGTTTTAAGTTAATTTGCTTTGTTTTTGAAAAGAACTAAGACTTATTACACAATTGCCTTACAATGTTTGGACAACCGATCTTAAAGTTTGTAATTGAGTTAACACTTTGATGCTAATTTTATTTAAAGTTTTCGGTGTAAGCTAACTTTCTAAATGGATTTCTCATTTCAAAATAAAGTCTTGAGTTTTACCAAATTATTTGCGGCAAACTTTGTTTTTATGATCCACATGTTTATTTAGTTTTGAATTTGTGAGTTTTTGAAATTAAGATAATGGCTGAAGGAGATAGAGGTAGAAGCTCATGAGAAGAGAAGAGGAAGGCACCATTAGTTGAAAAATCCAAACAAAAACCCAAAGTTTCAACCACACCCATTAGGCAAATGGGGGTTTCGATGAATAACCCCCGAACTAGAGTATGTTGGGGCATGTGCCCTAGGTCAATCCATTAACTGTCTTTATGAATACTTTTAGCTAATAAAATAGAGGATTTCATTTGCTGTTTATTATAATTAATTTGCGTGTTTACATTATAATAAGATCCATGAGTATTTACATAAATATCCTAAATGTCCCTAGTCGATCATTATACTGGGAACTATAATGAATTAAGACTAGTATGAGTCTTGATTGATGATCATATGATGATTATACATATAGGGATACGAATCAAGATCACGAGTACTTGTTAGGGAACAAAGTACTGGACCGACCTGCTATGAGAACATCACGTGGATTAAGTCATAGTTGTTTCTCATGATAGGTATATTTTTCAGTCCTCTGACTTGAGATTGCCAGAGACTTCAACATTAGGAACACAGTAATTTGACACAATCAAACGTTGTCTTTAACCGGACGATTATAAAGGTTGTAATTGGTTACCGTGTGAGCAATGTGATGAAGTTGTGTAATCGAGATAGAATTTGTCCCTCTCATATAAAGAGAGATATCTAATGGATCCCTCGATGTGTTAGACTGTTAAAAGGCCTAGTCTAAGTGAATCGATATTGATCAATGTCACTTGGATGTTTTCAGTCTACCTAGAGATCGAGACTAATACGATTGAACATGTTGGATGACAATTCCATGCCTTATGTTTGATCAAAAGGATATCGTGTGACAAAAGGATGTTATATACACTATTGATTAGGTTGTATCGATTTGATATTCGTACAACTTGGGTAGTCATAATGTCTTGCTAGAGACTGCTTATGACTTATATACCAAAATGTGTTTTGGTACACTGCCAACGTTATATGAGCCTATTGGGTCGCACACAAAGAATGGTTTTGCGAGATTTTAAGAAGATTCAGAAAAACGAATTTTATGTGATAAAATTCATGACATAAACGTCCTTGTGGTGTATTACACTTATACTTCTTTAAGTAGGGGTATATGTGTAATTTACTTAACCGTCTATATACAAGGGTTGTATAAATAGACGCTTTAAGTTAGAATACACGGACGAAAGATCAAAAAGGCCAAAACTCTATTTTCGTTTCAGAAACGACTTAGGGTTTTTTGGTATGCTCTGGATCGTTTTGGAGAGAAAAACAAAAGGTTTGGTATTCTCTAGAAGCTAGCACTTTGAATCTCGGCCGCTGTTCGTGTGTGGACTATTGGTAGAGGGCGTTCGTTGTTGGTAGCGCCTTAAAGATCGATTAACCTTCAAAAAGTACATTGCGACTGAGGTATGATTAAGTTTTCATGGTTTAAACGTTTTTAATGGAATTAGATTTGGATCCTGTTGGGGTTTTAGTCAAAATTATTTTGTAATATCCGCTGCGTATAAACCCCAAAACCCAACAGTGGTATCAAAGCCATCGAGTTCGATTCCATTAAATTCATTGCATGTTTTCTTCTGATATATACATGATATATGATTGAAAACATGTTAATAGTTAATGTAAATGTGATATAAATAAGTTTTCTGTGAGATTTATTATCATGTTTTGTGTATATGATACATATATTCGTGATTTAATTGAAATTTGTTTCGTACAAGCTAGTAACCATGTTAGGTTAATTCAAATAATTTTAACGAATTGAATTTCGTGTTCTGTGATCCATGATTAGGTTCGATTGGGATAGCAGTTCATGATTCAATTATATGTTTGTGATTATTTGGAAGAGGACCGAAATTGCAAATAATTAATTTTTGAAATTATTTATTTATAAATAATTAATTTTCGAAATTATTTATTTATAATTAATTAATTTTCGAAATTATTTATTAATCTTGTTATATCTATTTTGTTATGAAGTTTTTATTTGATAAAGATAGATAACAAATTAGAATATGAGATAAATATCGAGAATCTTGTTATTGGTGATATACTAGGATTCAAATTTCTTAAATCCAAAATAAATAATTAATTTTCGAAATTATTTATTTATCTTGTTATATCTATTTTGTTATGAAGTTTCTATTTGATAAAGATAGATAACAAATTAGAATAAGAGATAAATATCAAGAATCTTGTTATTGGTGATATACTAGGATTCAAATATCTTAAATCCAAAATAAATAATTAATTTTTGAAATTAATTATTTATCTTGTTATATCTATTTTGTTATGAAGTTTCTATTTGATAAAGATAGATAACAAATTATAATAGGAGATAAATATCAAGAATCTTGTTATTGGTGATATACTAGGATTCAAATATCTTAAATCCTAATTGGATTAGGATAAGATGATTAGTTAGATGTGGGCCCAGGTTAATTAAAATATTTTAATTGACTTAATTTTGGATAAATTAAGGGGTTAATTTATGATAATAAAATCAGCAAAAATTATGATTTTCTATAGCGAATTTTAATTTTCGGAATTGAGATTCGTCTTCTAAAAAAATAAAAATAAAAAATGAGAGCGCGCCTTTCAGTGCTCTTGTTGATTGACTTGGCCAATGGACCGCCGTCTAACTAATCCTAGCGTAATTCTTTTGTTAGTGAAAAGTATACAAAAAAAAAATTCCAAATTGTTTAGTGATTGAATAAATCATTAAAAATATATGATATTTCATTGTTTACATAAAATCACTAAAACTGAATAAAATCCCTCTATTAAATTTTAAGTCTCGTGCCATCCATTTTAAACACTTGTCAAGGCCTCGATCACACTAATATAGTTTCGGCCATAGTTGGGTGTATTGTGTTATCTTGGTGAGACAAGTTGGGTAAGAGTTACCTTAATGTTTAAAATGGTCCCACTTAATAAAGCCATCAAAATAGTTTTGAGCTTTAGGAAAATGATGAGATAAAAACATGCTAAGACATAAGATGTCCCGTATCTCATAAAATGATCTAAAAATTACATAAGATGTAATTGGTAACTGTTACCTACCTAAATAATCTAGTTATGTGTTTCATGCCATAGCTGTCATAGAATTAGGTGAAATATGATTTTAGTCCCCTAAAAAATAGTGTGTTTTAGGAGGGTTGTTAATTTAGCGGGAGTCTGTTCCTCTATACTAAAATAAACTTTGCATAATCTTTATTGTAGATCAATGGCCTCTTCAAGTAATAATAATCCCCTGTCACTGAGATCCATCCTTGAGAAGGATAAGCTATCTCGAGACTAATTTCTTGACTCGGTTCGAAACTTGAGAATTGTTCTTAAGCGTGAACGCAAGTTGTATGTCCCGGATGCTCCAATCCCGAGGACCCACCACCAATGCTACGAAAGTCATGTGAAGGATGCGCATAATAAGCATGTCAACGATTCTACTGCGATGTTGCATGTATTATGCTAGCAACTATGGTTCCTGAACTTCAGAAGGATATGGAACTAATGGAAGCCTACGACATGGCTATAACGCTGAAGGAAATGTTCCAACAACAAACTAGGCAAGAAAGGTTCAAGACAGTCAAAAACCTACATTCTTGTAAGATCACTGAGGGTGCGTCAGTTAGTCCTCATGTTCTGAAGATGAAGGGCTATGTTGACCAGCTTGATAGACTCGGATTTCCCATAAGCTAAGAGTTGGCTACGGATTTGATCCTAAATTCATTACCGGAGAGTTACTCACAATTTGTGATGAACTATAATATGAATAATATGGAGAAATCAATTTCAGAGTTGCATTTGATGTTCAAAACTGCTGAACAAAATATCAAGAAACCCTTTAGTAATATGTTGATGGTCTAAAAGGGAAAGTGAATGAAGAAGAAAGGCAAAGGCAAGGCTAGAGTTGCCAAGGCAGTTGCTGCACCTGTCGCAAAGCCTATGGAACAAGTCAAGACCCAGCCTGTTCCTGCTTCAAAACACCCAAAAGAAAAGGAAGAAAATTGTCATTTCTGTAATCAAACCTATCTTTGGCTTCGTCGTCTCGGACACATAAACGAGAAACGCATAACGAAGCTCCATAAAGATGAACTTCTATATTCATTTGATTTAGAAACATATGAAACGTGCGTATCTTGTTTACTAGGCAAGATGACTAAAAGTCCCTTTACTGGACACAATGAAATGGTAAGTGATTTATTGGGTCTAATACATACCGATGTATGCGGTCCTATAAACACAATGGCTAGAGGAGGTTATCGGATTTTCATTACATTTAATTGATGATTTCAAAAATATGGTTATGTATATCTTATGAAACATAAAGTGACTCATTTGAGATGTTTCGAACGTTTCAAAACGAAGTGCAAAATCAACTTGGTAAAACTATCAAAACACTTCGATCAGATCGAGGTGGTGAGTATTTAAGCCAAGAATTTGATGATCATCTTAGAAATTGTGGGATTGTCTCTAATTGACTCCACTAGCAACTCCACAATGGAATGGAGTTTCTGAAAGGAGAAATCGAACCTTATTAGATATGGTTCGATCTATAATGAGTCATGCAGATCTTCCATTATCCTTTTGGGGTTATGCATTACAAACTGCAGCTTTCACTCTAAATCGAGTTCCTTCTAAAACGGTTGATAAAACACCATATGAGATATGGTACGGGAAGAGACCTAGTTTGTCTTTTCTTAAGATTTGGGGTTGTGAGGCTTACGTAAAGCGACAAGTCTCAGAAAAACTAGCACCTAAATCTGATAAGTGTTTATTTGTGGGGTATCCTAAGGAAACAAAAGGATATTACTGTTATAATCCCGCTGAGAATAAAGTGTTTGTTGCTCGGTATGGTGCCTTTATGGAAAAATAGTTTATTTCAAAAGACACTAGTGGGAAAGAAATAAATCTTGAAGAAGTTCAAGAATCACAAATAAACACTGAACCGCTATTGGAAGTTCAACAACGTTCTGAACCAGTTGAACCTCCGAAGTGACACAAGGCCCACGTAAATCTGGTAGGGTAAGACATGAGCCAGAGAGATTCGAATTTCTCATTACTGATAGTCGTGATGTGTTGCTTATGGATCAAAATGAGCCCACCACTTATCCGGAGGCTATGTCTAGACCAGACTCAGATAAATAGCTAAGTGCCATGAATTCCGAGATGCAATCCATGTATGATAACCAAGTTTGGAACTTGGTTGATTTACCTGAAGGTGGTAAGACCATTGGATGTAAATGGGTTTTCAAGAAGAAAAACAGACATGGATGGCAATGTGCATACTTTTAAAGCAAGACTTGTAGCAAAGGTTTCGGTAGACTCAAGGTGTTGATTATGATGAAACGTTTTCGCCAGTAGCCATGCTTAAATCCATAAGAATTTTAATTGCCATTGCTGCATATTATGACTATGAGATATGACAAATGGAGGTAAAAATAGCATTTCTTAATGGAAAGCTACTTGAGGACGTGTATATGACACAACCTGAAGGTTTTGTACATCCTGAGAATTCTAGGAAGGTATGCAAGCTTCAAAGATCCATTTATGGATTAAAGCAAGCTTCTCGGAGTTGGAATCTTCGTTTTGATGAAGCAATCAAGGATTTTGGTTTTATTAAGAACGAAGATGAGCCTTGTGTATACAAGAAGGTCAGTAGGAGTGTAGTTTTTCTGGTACTGTATGTTGATGATATATTACTCATTGGAAATGACATCCCAACATTGTAGAGTGTCAAGTCTTGGTTAGGGAAATGTTTCTCAATGAAAGACTTAGGAGATGCAGCCTATATCCTAGGGATAAGGATCTATAGGGATATATCTAAGAGGCTAATCAGTATAAGTCAGAGTGCTTACATAGACGAGGTGCTGAATAGGTTCAATATGCAAGAATCTAAAAGAGGATTGTTGCCGATGTCTCATGGCATAAGTCTCAGCAAGACTCAATGTCCTAAGACAAATGATGAGCGAGACCGTATGCATCAACTATTGGATCTATCATGTATGCCATGTTATGCACTCGACCTGATGTATCATATGCTTTGAGCACTACTAGCAGATATCAGTCAGATCCGGGTGAGAGTCACTGGATAACAGTAAATAACATCCTTAAGTACTTAAGAAGGACTAAGGAAGTGTTCTTCGTCTATGGAGGTTTTGAAAATGATCTAGTTGTAAATGGTTAAATAGATGCAAGTCTTCAAACTGATATAGATGATTTTAGATCGCAATTGGATATGTGTTTATTTTGAATGGGGTGCGAAGAAGTCGGGAAAAGTTCGAAACAAGAGATCATGCAAGCGGATTCTACAACAAGAGTAAGTTGAGTATATTGCGGCGTCCGATGCAACAAAGGAGGCAGCTTGGATCAAAAGTTCATTTCGAACTAGGTGTGGTTCCAAGTATTGCTAACCCCGTTTGTTTGTATTGTGACAATAATGGGGCAATAGCACAGCCAAGGAACCTAGATCACACCACAGATCCAAACATATACTTAGGCGTTTTCATCTCATCGAGAAATTATTGAGAGGGAGACGTAAAGATTTGCAAATGTACCTATCAAGACAACGTTATGGATCCATTGACAAAAGCTCTTCCACAAGCAAAACATGATGGTCATGTTAGATCATTAGGCATTAGATGCATATATGATTGGCCCTAGTGCAAGTGGGAGATGTTGGGCCATGTGCCCTAGGTCAATCCATTAACTGTCTTTATGAATACCTTTAGTTAATAAAATAGAGCATTTCATTTGCTGTTTATTATAATTAATTTGCATGTTTACATTATAATAAGATCCATGGGTATTTACATAAATATCCTAAATGTCCCTAGTCGATCATTTGACTGGGAACTATAATGAATTAAGACTAGTATGAGTCTTGATTGATGATCATATGATGATTATACATATAGGGATACGAATCAAGATCACGAGTACTTGTTAGGGAACAAAGTACTGGACCGACCTGCTATGAGAACATCACATGGATTAAGTCATAGTTGTTTCTCATGATAGGTATATTTTTCAAATCCTCGACTTGAGATTGCCGAGACTTCAACATTAGGAACACAAGAATTTGACACAATCAAACGTTGTCTTTAACCTGGACGATTATAAAGGTTGTGATTGGTTACTGTGTGAGCAATGTGATGAAGTTGTGTAATCGAGATAGAATTTGTCCCTCTCATATAAAGAGAGATATCTAGTGGATCCCTCGATGTGTTAGATTGTTAAAAGGCCTAGTCTAAGCGAATTGATATTGATCAATGTCACTTGGATGTTTTCAGTCTACCTAGAGATCGAGACTAATACGATTGAACATGTTGGATGACAATTCCATGCCTTATGTTTGATCAAAAGGATATTGTGTGACAAAAGGATGTTATATACACTATTGATTAGGTTGTATCGATTTGATATTCGTACAACTTGGGTAGTCATAATGTCTTGCTAGAGACTGCTTATGACTTGTATACCAAAATGTGTTTTGGTTCATTGCCAACATTGTATGAGCCTATTGGGTCGCACACTAAGAATGGTTTTGCGAGATTTTAAGATAATTCAGAAAAATAAATTTTATGTGATAAAATTCATGACAAAAACTTCCTTGTGGTGTATTACACTTATACTTCTTTAAGTAGGGGTATATGTGTAATTTACTTAACCGTCTATATACAAGGGTTGTATAAATAGACGCTTTAAGTTAGAATACACAGAAGAAAGATCAAAAAGGCCGAAACTCTATTTTCGTTTCAGAAACGACTTAGGGTTTTTTGGTATGCTCTGGATCGTTTTGGAGAGAAAAATAAAAGGTTTGGTATTCTCTAGAAGTTAGCACTTTGAATCTCGGCCGCCGTTCGTGTGTGGACTACTGGTAGAGGGCGTTCGTCGTAGGCAACGCCTTAGAGATCGATTAACCTTCAGAAAGGTACATTGCGACTGAGGTATGATTGAGTTTTCATGGTTTAAACGTTTTTAATGGAATTAGATTCGGATCCTGTTGGGGTTTTTGTCAAAATTGTTTTGTAATCTCCGCTGCGTATAAACCCCAAAACCCAACAGAGTATCGCGAGAACCTTCTCCACTTTTAAGTTTTATCGATGAGTCAAAGGGAGAGGAAGAGATTGAGGAAACACTAAGAGCTTATTTCTCACCCCAATACCTAATCAATGCCAAAGCTCTTGCTAGGATACAAAACGACATTAGTAAGAATAGAAAAATTATACCGGAGAGGGGTTTTAATGTTCAAAATGAAGTTAAGTATGGGCCTAGTGTAACAGCCCAAATTACTAATAGTGGATTTATCCATAATTAGGGTCACCGACTAGTGACGTGGCCCCAGAGCGAGTACGCATTCCAACACTCGACACAAAAATCGAGAAACATTTTTTTTGAGTGAAGGATGCCTAGTGTAATAAATGTGTGTATACGATACCCAGATTTTTGTATTTAGTTCAATTGTTTCATTAATTCGGCGTGCGAGCGAAGACACGCCTCGAGATGCATGCAAATGTCAGGGCACCACATGCCTAATAGTCGGGAGTTAGTGAGACCATAAATGTATCGATTATGTGATTAATTTCATTAAACATACGTATAAAAGCACCTAAGTTAAATTAATTGAATCAATTAATTACAAATGCCTATAGTTGGATGAAAATTTGACGAACCACATGATTTTCTCGAGATTCATGCTAGAATGGAATCTCATGAGATCTAAGTAGGAATGTGTGTTAGTAGATAAGATTTAGTGGACTTGGTAGGAGCAAATGGAAGCCATTGATGGTATTAAGATGTGTGTGTGCTCTTGATGAAAATTAAAAACTATATTGCTTGATCTTAACATGCAAGAAACATAACTTTGAAAAAAAACCTTCAGAGCTTAAGAGCTGTTGTGGTTGATGATAGCAAATTCATCAAGTTGGAGGAGAATTCATCAACTAAAGTAGAAGATTTAAGTCTTAGGAACAACTACATAAACTAGGTAACAAATCTCATATTCTCTAATTTGAATTTGAAGCAATATGAATGGGTAATCAAAATAATTTTTTTGAAAACTACTTTGAGAAGGTATTTAAGCTTAGTCTAATCAAAATTGAAGTATAAATGGAGTCTTAAGCATTGAATTTCAAAATTTCAAAGATTGCTTAAAAATTGGTTTTCAATCATATGAAACTGATTTTCAAAAATTTAGTTATATAGATGTTTTTGATTTAAACCAATATCATTTTCGAATTCCTCATTTTGTGCTGATAATCCAGCTATTAAGAAGTTCCTAATTTAGATTTGAAACCAAATTGTTATGAATTTCTGAAGTTCACGAAGTTGTAAAACAAAACTGGAAATTCTGCACGTTGTTGTTATGAACCAGTCTACGTAATTTATTCATAAATTCCTTATTTTAAATCTAATTAGGCTTTTTTGGTGGCATTTGAAAGCTAACTCAAAGGAAAAAAAGAAGCTTTTTCCTATTGAAAGATTTTAAAATTTGAATGTTTTCATGTCTAAAATTCATCTGCAAAGTTGGTGATGAATTTGAAATTTCTGGGTTCACAATTTTGCTAATGTCCTATTATTTTAAGCATAACTTTATCATTTCTTATTGGATTGAGCTCATATTTTAGTATGATGTTCTATATGTTTGTAGGCTTTAGTAAGAAAAAATCATGATTTTCGAAGTTATAGTTTAGGAGAAATGAATTTTACAAAGTTGCTGGTAGGAATATAAAACTGTTTTGAGTCATTCTGGTAAAATTTCCATATCTCCCTCGTTTCTTATCGAAATTGCGCAAACGTTATAGTTCTGGAAAGCAAAGACATAGCTCTAAAAACTTCTCTTTGGACTATAATATATAATTTTGACATTTTGGTAATTGAAATTAACTCACTAGTTGTTGCACCAAAACTATTTTTATTTAATAAAGTAGATTTCAGAGAAAACAAAATATTAAGGAGGTTGATTATGAAAAATTAGAATTTAAAACCATTTAACCAAACCTAAAAAAAGTTAAATTAAATTTGTTAAGATAACTCAGGAGCTTAGAGAAGAATTACGGGGTGTGGAACGCGATTTTAGAGTGGACGAGAGCCAGTTTAGCTAGGAATTGCATACTTTGATGTAAGTAAACCTGTTGGGTACTTCTCTCCATTGTATTCCCAATTATCTTCTATTTTATAGTTATTTGGACTGATTATCTGGTTATACTCTCGATGTCATAGCTTGTGTGACTTACCCAAGTTTATGAGTTCTTATTTTCATGGCATTTTGCTGTATTGTTACCATTGCCTCAAGTTCATGTCCAATATCTTTCCTAGATTATTTATGGTTTAAATATCATGCTATTAGTTTAGTAGGCATGATTTGTACTTACAATTATTGGTGATTTATGTAAGCAATATGCCGATCTTTGAATTTTGTGTTGTAAAAGCTTGATGATATCAAAGTAGAACTTGTGTCTAGGTTCCCTGACTTGATTTGAAGGTGCGTGACACGCGAGGAAATGGGACTCGAGGTAGCCGGGCAGCCTTCTAGCTAGTGACACTGACCTACTACATGAGGTTGATATGGCGAAATCAGTGACCAAGTAGGGTAATACCGAATTACTATGTGCACTGACCTATTACATGAGGTCGATGTGACGTAGTTCGCAACCAATAAGGGTAGTACCAATGTGCACGACTAGTTAAGCTATTACATGAGGTTTGTTTGAGTAAATGTCACAACTTAGATCATTATTAATACTTGAGTCAATACCATTTTGTTTAAGTGTGGCATCTTCTAGCATATCCTTGTTTCAACATTTCTTTGCTATTTTTATGCTTTTAGATATCTTTTTATTGTTTTTGGAAATATAGATAAGTATCTTCAGGAATTACTTTTAACGTACTGTACTCACCGTTAAGTTTGTGATGGTGGATGCAGATTTGTCAAGTAGCAGACTGGGCAAGGAGAAGATCGCGACTACCTCTGAGCCTTCGACGAATGGTTTTTTCTACTTTTAGGTGATCATTTTGTGTATTTATTATTTACAACTTACATACTTTTGGGGTTGTATATTGGGTTGAGAGATTTGACTCTCTAGCTAATGCATGTATTACTCGGTTTGATTATGTGTGATCATCTATTACCTAGTTTCCACAGTAGGTGTTTTTATAATGCTCAGCAAGTTTTATTAAGTATTCCATTGATAATATTAAAATGATTAAAAGTCTTACAACTCTGAAAATCATAACTAATGAGAAATGAATAATACTTATCCTGAACAGGTATAACAAGGTGAATGAGATAAAAGGCTGACTAAAATGTTGTTAAGTCCTATATTGCATGGATTAGGGCTTAATAATGGGATTAGACCATGTGGTGCCCTAGATTAGGAAAATGGGTCATCACACCTAGAATCTTCAACATAATAAAGGAGAAAATTAGGGGTTGTTAACTAGGGACTATTACGATAACGATATAGGGCCCTTGGTTGAGATAAGTTATGAAATTCTAGTAAGAGAGTTTTACACAAATAGGCATGGAGATGACGATAAGATAGTAGCCATAGTCTAATGAAGACTAGTGGACTACTCACTTGCAAAAATAAATCGAAATTATAGTTTACCGAAATTCCATAGAAGACAAGCCAATGAGTACCCAAAACCTGAGTATGGGTTTAGACTCAGATTTCCCCATGAGACGATTAGAAATGATTTAGAAGCGATTTCGAGGGTTGAATTTCTTTTTGACAAGGATGGGTACCCGAAACACATACAAACCAAGAATTTTAAGAAAACCACCAAAGTTTGGAGTTTTTTCATTAATGCTAGCCGACAACCTAGTTTGCAACACTATGCAATAGTGAACTACAAAGCGACTCTTTTATACCACATAGTTCAAGGGATTAGCTATATTTATGTTGGCAAGATAATATATGATTCATTTAGAAATGTCATAACCACTAAGAAAAACAAAGGATTTCCTTTTTTCTTAATGATTATGGAGTTTTGCAAGCCAAGACAAGTTCCAATGAAAGGTATAGGGCTAGATGTTTACGCTAATTGGACCATCATTGATGAAGTCATTGAAAGCACAAGAATGTGCTAGATATATGGATTCGGATGAGGAATGGGAAAGAAATGAAAGACACATGAGAGAGACCACAAAGAGAAAAAGAATACTGGTAGAGAACAAAAGAAACTTGGAAGAGATGGAAACTGCCGCATATAATGATAGAACAAGCTAGATCCAAGATGACAAGTTAATAATTAGACATGTTTTATAGTTTATTTTAGGACGATTTTAAATGTAAGAGAATATATTTCACAAGGTGTTCTCTTATTCTTATTATTTATGGTAATAAATGGAGAGTAAGAAGAAATGGATAAAAAGAGAAAATTATGAAATAATTAATCAAGTGGAAAGAGTTTACGAAGAATCACAACCAAGGAAGTAAATGAAAAACTTGAAATTGAACAAGCGATTCCTAACGATTCCCAGGACACCAGAATCGTTGACTAAATTGGTGGTTTCAGTGAGCTTCAAATTATGAATTTTTTAGCGATTCCTCTCTCACCTAAATTTTTGTGAATCGCTAGAACATATTTCGAGAATTTAAGATAACTACGAGTTGTTTGAGTTAGTTTGGGATGTTTGCCACTTAGAATATTATAAATACAAATTTGGGGCTTCGAAATTAGTTGTCTTTGACTATTTAGATCAATATTCCATTGCTCTAGGAGACATTCTTGACTGTTATAGTTATTTACTTTATTGTTCTTTACTTTTGGAGAAGATTCGAAATGTAGTTATGATTAGATGAATATGTGTTTAATGCTTTAAACCAATAGTATTCTTTGATTCATTGATTTAATAGATTATTATCTATTGATTTTAATCATGATCTTTATATTGCATGCATAGTCTATAATGTGTACTGTGATATTTGGATTCATTATCTATTTGAAGTAGTAACTAGGATTGTTTGAAAGGCAAACATCTTTTAGATGTCCTAGCTGAATTTGAGATATGAATATGATGTTGAAGTGACTTTCCGAAGATGTTAGATTTAGTAGCTCGGAGTTCTCATAAAGTGTAATGCGGTTTTATTGCGTGAAGTTAATGTCTCGTGTATTCAAAGGGGTTAACTCAATAAAATTAGAACTTGGCTTTTCTACCGGTATAAGGAGAACTAATGGTTGGCTAAAAGTTGTTTAATTACTTATGATTAGAGTTTAATAATCTACTTACTTTATAAAGTATGCTCATAACTGTATGGATTGGAGATACATGTTTGGAATGCAAACATGTTTATGTTTCATTGTTCTAGATGTTTGTTTAGATATTTATTTATTATTGAATTGAATCTATTTGATTGATTGTGAATTTGAATTATGTTAGTTAAGATAATATAGTTAATTAAGTATTATTATATTATAGTTAATTATTATTTAGTTTAATTACTATTTTAATTAATTAAAGTAAAAGTAAAAATTATAAAAACCTTTAAAAATCTTTTTTTTCCTAGAGAAGTTTGATAAATCTCTGTGGAGACGATTCCTACTTATTGCTACTATAAAATATTTAAAGCATAATATAAAATGGGGAATTATTATTCATGCCTGACACGTGTCAATTTCTGGTCTTGTTTTCGGGATTTAAACACAATTTCTCAGGAGTTTTAGAAGTTGCATGGTCTATC
Organism: Stephania yunnanensis; assembly: GCA_039657365.1. Classification (NCBI taxonomy): domain Eukaryota; kingdom Viridiplantae; phylum Streptophyta; class Magnoliopsida; order Ranunculales; family Menispermaceae; genus Stephania; species Stephania yunnanensis. Next base: position 41,350,446 of record CM077586.1, on the reverse strand, counting down.
CACTTCGTCATTCTAATTCCACGGGTTAATTACATCTATTTGATCCTAAGGTAGATAAGACATTTAATCGTAATTTGAGACAACATTGTAGAGAACACCAACTTACCACAATGAAAGAAAATAATAAATTTAATATTAACAATAATAATGATAATAGAGAACTTACTTTTAGGCAAGCTAATCAAAATCTCACTGCTTATGAACCAATGTATATTGCTTATCCTAAAGGATTTCCCGAATTTGAACTTAGATCCGGATTCATTAGTGTTCTACCTAACTTCTACGGTAAGGACAATGAAGACCCATAAAAATTTATAAGGGAATATCAACACAAAGTCAATGGGATGAAATTTAAAGACTGTACGCTAGAACAATTCAAACTTAAAGCTTTTCTTTTTATATTGAAAGATTATGCACAAGATTGAGTGTTTTATCTTCTTTAAGATTCGATAACTACATGAGCTCAAATGTAGAAGCTTTCCTAGATCAATATATAAAAGCAAGAAGATTTAGTACTTATAGAAGACAAATCACATTCGTGAAAATGAAAGATGATGAAAATTTTAATGAATTTTGTGACATATTTCATTGAATAATTTCATCTTGTCCATAATATGGATACACTCGAAGAGCTTTATTAAAATACTTTTATGAAAGACTAAATCATTTTGAACAAAGACCATTAGATATCGTATGTGGTGAATCATTATTTGATGTTACATTAACTTTAGCAAAAGAAACTATTAATAGGATAGCCAAACAATCTAAACAATATGGTGAAAAGATCGATACATCAAGAAAGAGATTTTACGTGGTTAATAGTAGAACTAATAATAAATTTGATAAAAAAAGTCGAAGAATTATCTAATATGCTTAAGTTACTACTAAAAGATAGATCAAATCAAGTTAAATCATGTGGATTTTGCAATGAAGTTACACATTCTACAGATGCATGTCCTACTTTACAAGAAGATAACAATGAAGAAGTCAACAAGGTTATGAACCAATATTTCGGTCCTCTTATAAACCAATACAATAACAACAATTATTACACCGAAAAACCAAATTCAAATCTTAGCTATAGTCCACAAAATCAAAACTATACCACTTATAGACCAAGAGCACCTACATAATCAGCGCCAATGCAACAACCTCAGCAAACTATTCAACTTACGCAACCAAATCTAGAACAAATATTGCACAACTTTGTAGCCCAAAGTCATCAAAACATTACGCAAACTTCTCAAAATCAAATTAAAATAGATATGTCTATTAACGAGTTGAAAAATTAATTAAATGAAATGAAACTACAAATCAACAAGTTAAGTAACCAAACTAAAGTAACAACTTAACCTATGAATAATACTAATCAAGTACAAGCTAACACTTTATTTTGTAAAAATGAAAAAGAGTCGAATATGCTAGAAAAGACACCAAGAAAAGGAAAAAAAAACCTAAAGTACCTAAGACAATATAATAAGAAGAAGAATAGATGATGGCAAATGTCATCCCCACTAGAGAATGGATATAAAACAATTGAAATATACACATTTTCCCAAAAGGTTATACTCATGGCATTTAGCCAAAGTGGAAGCTTACGAAAAATCTCTACAAAACTCTAAATTAATTAAACAAGACAAAATAAATGATAATTATAAGTCGAATGAAAATATGCATTTTAATTCTACCATTCTATAACTATTAGTAAATGCTAGGGAGGAAGAACCTAAAGAAGATATATCTGAACCACTTAGGAAATTAGAAATTAATGAAAACTTAGAATAAAAGACTTCATCTTTGATGAGAATGCCTGAGAAATGTTCTGACCCAGGAATGTTTGCTATACTAATCACAATATGCAATTCTTCTATTGAATTTGCTTTGTGTGATCTTGGAGCATCAATTAACGTTGTGTCAGTTAAACTTTATGAATCATTAAAAATACAATCGTTAACTAATACCCTCATTAACCTTACTTTAACAAACAAACAATTATTAAACCGTATGGATTATTTGAAGACATCTTAGTACTAGTACATGATTTAATATTTTCAGTTGATTTTTTGTCATGAAATGGGAGATTCTACATCACCCAATTCTTTGCCTATACTATTAGGTAGACAATTTCTAAATATGGCTAGAACTAAGTTACATATTTCTGAAGGAAAAATGCATATGGAGTTTGAAGATAAAATTGTTAACTTCAAAATTAATTACGAACATAACTTTGACACTTATGAAGAATATGATGAATTATTTGATGATCAAATAAGATAATAATGAGTTTTTAGACTTAAACTATTATGATAATCTTAATGTTGAAATTTATGCACTCAATGCAGTAACAATGGAAACTGATAAAGGGGTTTAAAAGAATGAAACAATTGAAGACACTTCCAAAGAATGGAAAGTAACTCGAGAATGGAGAGTTAAGTAATCGAAGAATGGAAAAAACATTAACAAGACTAAAGTTTATAAGTCTAAGTACAATAAGAAAAAGAAAAATCCGGAGTTGAATCCTATAAAGCTTAATGATCCTAAAGGCATACACCTGCACATTAAAAATAAAATCGGCTTGGTACTATAAAGCTCAATGTGATATGAACTCTAACGCGAATCTCATGCTTATACACTTATTTCTTTGGAGTTGAACTCATTTGCTTCTGAACGATTTTTTTTTACCACATGGGACTTCAATTCAACCAATGGAGTGGTCACGGATGCGCCAGTTCAAGTGGACAACAAAAGTGTACCCATGAAATTTTTGGCAATGCTAGACTTTTTCAATAACGATCCACCTTTAATATTAGGATGACCTTTCTTAGCCACTACTCATGCTATTATGGATATTTTGAACAAAATAATTCTTCTGACGATTAATGGCTGAGCACTTACTTTTTGGAATGACACTAGAGTGAAAAATCCCATATTCAAGTTTAGAGATCCAACCTAATTCTGAAAAGGTTAAGTGGAGCTAACGACAATAAACAAAAACGCTCTATGGGAGGCATCTCATATTCTATGTTTATTTAAGTTTGTTAAGAATTTAGTTTATTTTAGTTTAATATATTATGTTTTTATTCTCTCAATTCTTGACTATTGTATTGAAAATCTTCGCATAATTTAAACTTCGAGGTAGTTTCAATTGAGGGGGAGCGATCGAGTTATTTTTGCTTATATGTCCTTTATGCAAGTTGCATTATTTACTTGCTTATATGTTTATTTAATTATTTAATTAATAAAGTATTTAGTTAGTTGCATGTCCCACTCAAACTTTTGTATTTTTAGTCAATTCTACCTTAATATGAGTTCTTATGAATGATGAATAAGTTAATTACAATATAAATTGCAAAAACAGTCAAAATGGCCTAACAATTCCTAGCGATTTGAATTAACACTAGGAATTGCTGGCTAAATCAATAGTAATACACAAGAAAATTTAGTACAAAATTATGGTATATCGATTTCCATTAATTCATTCGCATAGGGGAATAGCTAGCAAAATCGATGAAAACAATGAGTTAAGTTCCATCGATTTACACAGCGATTCCCAACAATTCAACTTAAATAGGAATCGCTAGGCACAATTTTTGATTTTTAAAACCAAAACACACCTTTCATACTTGCAAACCATTGCACCCTTTCCCAAAATCCCAATATCTTGCCTAGATTCAACCATTCTAAGCTCAATCCCATAATATTTAAGTGATTCTCACCTCAACCTAGTCTCATTCAAACCAAAAAATGCTATTTTGGAGGTTTTGAGCCAATCCAAGGTTTTAAGAATTTTCAACTTAAAGTTTGAAGGGACCATTTAGAGGAGTTCAAAAGTTTTAATCTTGAGAGATCCACTCTCAAGAAAGTAATTACATAAACCCTAGCTCCTTACTTAAACAAACTCTTGATTCGGGGATTTTCGTAAATTCTTCAATATTTTTCAAAATTGATTCATTGCGATTTATTCAATTGTATTGCACAAATGACTTTATTGATTCTAATAGATAAGGAATACTGATAACATTGATCTTTGGTTTACAAATTCAACAATTTCAGAATTTTTGCTATATTTACACATATATTCACAAATGGTTTACAATGCGAGTTTAAAATGAGTTTGGGGGTTTTGTTATGATTTTATTTCTATTTAAGTTGCTATGTTTTCAAAAGACTTAAAATTTGTCCCCTAATTGCTTTATGATATTTTGCAAATTGATTTTCAAATTTATATTTTAGTTATCACTTTGATGCCAATTCTATTTTACATTTATAACAAATTTCAAACTAGCTTTTCAAATAGATTTCTTTTTTTTTTAAAAAGAAGTAAAATCTTGAATTTTACTGAACTATTTTTGACATCGTTGTTTCTATCATTTATAGGTTTATTTAGTTTTTGAACTTGTGATTTTTGGAAAGTTAACACAATGGCCAGAGGAGGAAGAAGTAGAAGCTCTAGAAAGGAGAAGGAAAACATAAATAGTAGAAAACCCAAACAAAAATCCAAAGTTCCACCCAAACTAATTAGGCCAACGGGGATTTCATTGAATAGTCATTGAATTAGAGCTCTTAGAGAACCTTCTCCACCCTTAAGTTTTGACTATGATTCGAAGGGAGTGGAAGAGATTGAGGAGACACCCACCATTTCTTTCCATGCCCATAACCTTATCAATGCTAAAAGCATTACTAGAATAGTGATGTTAGGAAGAATAGAAAGATTATACCGGAGAGCGGTTTCAACATCAAAATCGAAGTTAAGTACGCACTTAGGATCTTAAACATCATAAGGGGAAGGAACTGGGGGTTATTGACTGGGGATTACTACGCCAATAATGATGTGAGTCCTCGATTGAAATGGGGTGTGCCATACTAGTAAGAGAGTTTTATGTTAATGAACGCGAAAATGAGAATAAAAAGTAGCCATAGTCTGAGGAAGACCAATGGATTACTCATTTGAGAGCGGTATTATGATTTAACCGGAGGTTCATTTGAGGCAAAATAATGTGTGCCATAAACCTAAATACATGTATAGACACGAATTTACCCATGAAACATTAAGAATGGTTTAAAAGCTATTACGGAGGACAATTTCTATTTTGATTCAGATGGGTACCCAAAACACATACAAACTATATTTTTAGGAAAACAATCAAAGATTAAAGCTTTTTCTTGAACACGTGACTATAACCTAGTTCACAACACTACGACATAATGAACTATAGGGCAACTCTCCTATACCACAGTCTAAGAGATCGGGTATATCGTTGTTGGCAGAATAATCTATGAATCAATTAAGAATGCCATGACCACTAAAAAAAGAAAGGACTGCCTTTTCCCTTAATGATTATTGAGTTCTGCAAGTAAGACAGAGTTCTGATAAGAGGAGTCGAATTCGATGTATTTCCAAATAAGACCATCATTAATGGTGTCATTAATAAAACAAAGAAGGTACCGAGATATGTTGACTCGGAGGAGGAACGAGAAAAATTAACACAAAAAGGAGATACACCATAAAGAGAAGAAGAGTGCGAGCATATAAATAAAAAAATTTGGAGGAAATGCAGATTGCCATGTATAATGAGTGTACGAACCATAACCAAGAGCCATCTGTAGAGGACTTCACTGACATGAATGTGGTGAACACAAAAATGGCCGTGATGCAGATAATTTTGGGTAAGTAAATGAGAACTCTAAGAAATTAAGAGTTCATTTTCTAGAGCCAATGCGAGATTGCTTGAAACATCTATGGATCAGAGCGACGCAGACAAGAGGACTCAAGGCAGGGAGCCAACATTCATGTTCTATCACTCCAGCTGAGGTTGCTCAATCATTAATTCTTTACTGAAGATAAACCGATGGAGGGAGTAGACTGTACCCTATATGATCTTGAACCAAGCTACCAGTCCCAATGGCCTGATCATGGGGATGATGGTGATGATGGGACTCTGGAAGACAATTTTGAGATTTTTTCTTCCGTATATAATCTTTTCCTAAGTATTATTCATGTGAGGTCTATATTTGTAATACTTTGAATAATGTTGTATGTTATCATTATACATTTACTTTGGTGCGTTCAAATTTGATACAATAAAATGGTTTGATAAGTTCTATTTAATCCTATGATGTTTGAATTTATCAATTTATCACGTTTTCTTTACTTATGAAATTCATTCTTATGTTAGTTATGTTATTTAATTAGTTAATTTATTCATTTATGCTTCGCAAGGTATTTTGCTTTTTGTTGGAAAACCAAACGTAATTTTTAAACATTGAGGACAAGGTTTAGAATGAGTTTGGGGGTATTAGATGAAGTGAAGTATGAAGAAGTGAAGTATGAAGAAGCGAAGTATGAAAGAAACGAGAGGTAGAATCTAGTTGAACATAACATCGTGAGTTTTTCAAAATTTCCCACAATATAGGTAATATTTCCCCATTTCATTTTACTTTGGAACAGGAATATAATTTGGATAGAAGTGGAAGTGATATATTTTTATTACCCATGAAATGTAGATTTTTTTATAGAAAGGAATTGTTATACCCTATTTGACTTGACTTAGATTGTGTATACACGTTAGGAGTTCAGAGGGTATTGATTACTTTATGATAGACATTATAATGGGTAGAAGATCAAAATGATAATGCAAAATAAACAACATAGATTTCTAAAATCTTTATTATACAAAGATTATTTATCGAGTATTTTATACATTTATATATATGCATTGAAAAGAGCTTATGCCAAAATTGAGGAGAAATATAAGAAATAACTAATAAATTTTAGTTAGTTGGAAATAGTACTTCCTTGACTAAAAGTGAGAAGAGCTAACTAGAGTTTTTAAATGAAAAAAATAGAGAGACCCACATATTCCAAAGGAAATGGAACAGGGAATCTAGTTGTGGAAAAAATGAGAGAAATAATTCTTACAAAAATAATAGATTCCAAAAGAAATGGAGCAGGGAACCATAGGAATACAATATAAAGAAGAAAATAAATATTTATATAATCGAAGAAGAAGAAAAGAGAGATATAAGAAAATGAAAGAAGTTTATGAAAAACTCTTTAAATAAAAGATTTGAGTGCTTATAGCTAAGTTAAGTGAAGTATATCTTTTATTCCAACAAATGAATATAAAATGATGATTATTGGTGAATAAAAATTCCTATCGACTTTGATTGTGGTGATATTTTAAATATTGTTTGAAAACGAGATTGATTTAGTGATTTTTATATCTTCAGATTCTATATTTGTTATCGTAAGCTTGATGTTTGTCAGTAGAGATTGAGAAAACCTTTATTGTGCATTGACCTTGGTGATTCGTTTAATTTTTAATTCTGAGGCATAGTGCATAATTAGGAGGTTGAAATGTCAAATAAAGTTGTCGTTCTTTAGTTCTTTCTATTCTATCATGATTCTAATTTTATGAAGGTAATATACTTTTTATTTTATGATTATTTTTGTATAAGAATAGGAGTATATAATTATGAAATCAAAATGAGAGAAGAAAATATAATATAATTGAGAGTATTCCATTGCTCGGGACGACAATATACGGAGTTCGGGGGTATTTTTATTGTTCATTTTAGGATGATTTTAGATGTAAAAGACTATATGACATGGGGTTTCCTCTTGTTTTTGTTATTTTAAGTAATAAATGGAGAATATGAAGAAATGAATAAAAAAGAAAAGATTATGAAGGAATTAATCAAGTGGAAAGAATACGCAAAGAATTATCACCAAAAAAGCAAAGGAAGAACTAGAGAACTGGACCAATGATTCCCAGCGATTCCGGTGTATTCTGGGGCACCTGAATCACTGGCAAAATCAATGGTTCAAGTAAGCTTCAAATTATAGATCTTCCTAGCGATTCCTTTCTCACTCAAATTGTTGTGAATCATTGGAACAAATTTCGAGAATTTAAGATAATTACGAGTTGTTTGAGTTAGTTTGGGATGTTTACTACTTAGAATATTATAAATACAAATGTAAGGTTTCGCAATTAGTTATCATTGAGTGCTTAGATCAATATTCCATTGCTTTAGGAGTTATTCTTTATTGTTTTAGCTATTTACTTTATTGTTCTTTACTTTTGGAGAAGATTTGAAGATTTGAAGTATTTATTCCAGAGGTATTTATCTATGTCTTTTATTTATATTATTGCAATGTTATTTATGATTATGAGTGGGTAGATACTTGATCTAAATAAAATTTGAACATGAACTAAATTCATTTTGCAATGTAGTTATGATTAGATGAATATGTGCTTAATGCTTTAAACCAATAATATTCGTTGATTCATTGATTTAATAGGTTATTATCTTTTGATTTTAATCATGATCTTTGGTTTGCATGCATAGTCTAGAATGCATATTGTAATATTTGAATTCATTATCTATTTGAAGTAGTAACTAGAATTGTTTGAAAAGGCAAACACCATTTAGATGTCCTCGGTGAAATTTGAAATCTAAGTCTGATGTTAAAGTGGCTTTCCAAAGATGTCAGATTTAATTAGTAGCTCAAAGTTCTCATAAAGTGTAATGTTGTTTTGTTACGTGAAGTTAATGTCTTTATATATTCAAAGGGGTTAGCTCAATAAAATTAGAACGTGGCTGTCAGTTCCAGTTTAACTAAGTCCTGACTTAGCTTAATTCTCATAATTAGGCATCTAATCCATTCAATTAACTTCAATATCAAAATAATTTTTATTTTAGTCTTTAGTAATGCTCCAAAACTAAATTTATATCTTCATTCAAACTTAATTCAAAATTAATTCATGATTTGCTTAATTAGAGAAAATATCCATATTTTGTAAGAATATCGGCAGAACCTCCCCTAAAAATGGTCTACCAAAAACTTTCACCTAATAGACAGCAGAGTTGGGGAGAGACTTAAAAGGACTCACAACTCCCCGGAGTTCACAATATATATTAAATTAAAACTTGAAGTACTAACTTAAAGTCTCTGATACCTTAGTTACAATTTTAAAATCCCAAAATAAATTGAAATTTAATAAAAAATCTCTTAACTTACCTCAAACTAATTTAGGAGACTTTCATAACCTATTCAAAAGTATTTCGCGACCTATACTCACCCCCGAAAGCCTAAAACAATATATATAAAGTGATTACAATAAGAAAATTAAGTTTTAAGAATTTACAACTTTCACCAAGGCATTCGAATCTTTTTCGTTCTTTCATGCCTTCACATAGAACATGACATTATCAAAAACAATTTGAAGATGTCAAGTAAGTAAAATCCTCTATTGCTCTATACTCCCGCAAATGTTAGTCCGAATACATGGAGACATGTAATTGCATTTCTAAATAACAACAAATTATATAACTACGTGGATACCTTATTTCCTATTCTAAGCTCATAACAAGCGGACCCACTCACGATGAACCTAGAATAGTCCTATAAGTTCAATGCATGCTACCTCGGAGTCGACATTACCCGCCTTAAACACCTTCGGTACGTCTAGTCAGGAGTGGAGCAGCTTACACTTTTACGATTGAAGTAAGGGCAACTCTATCTAGATGCCACGTATGCTTGACCAATAATGATGTGAAATATAGTGTAGACTAAACACAAATGCAAGTACAAAGATAAATTCTATAAATAATAAAGACCACTGTAAGGTTTACTTACAACCAATGAGCTTTAAACTAATTTCTTTAGGTACTTGAAGCATCGAATCACCTTGAAAATGGATCCAATAGCTTTCTTGCATGCCTAATTATATTATAGGTTAAGCTTCAAATGAAACCAAATCATGAAACCTAATGAAAGCTGTGCCAAAAGTATGCTTGAGAATAATTTCCAAGAATATTAGTTTATATAACTGTTTCAACTTGCCAAATTTGGGAAGATTTATTAACCTTGAAAACCTCAATATTTGTCATGATAACCTAAAAAGAACTTGTAGCACTCGTATTATACTTCCCATAGACTCAAAGAACACTTAAATCAGATCATCGACGGAGAAGTTATGAGTTTTCTAATATGGTCTGTCAATTAGGCAAACTTTATTTATTTTGAACTGAAAAACTTCTCCAAATCAATATTTTTGGAATTAAATCCTTAAAACTGAACAACAAACACCATGAAACTACTCGATACCAACATCAAAATATTTTCACACCCCGTGGAGTCAAATTAGATTAAAACCAAAAATCAATTCATCTAGAAACCCAATGAAAATCAAATATCAATTATAGAACATCTAAAAAATAGTTATCAACTGAATCATATTAGTTCAATTCATCAAATTCCTAGCCCACGTCGATGGAATTTATTCCAAATCGATGCACATCAACACAATACATCAACTCACATATATTCCTACCAATTTCAATCAAAACCTCACGAAACAAATCGAAAAAATTGCAAGAATTTAAATTGAATTATGGAAAATGCCCTGAATTGAGTATTTACCATATTGCAAGTCGAATACCTCATTTCCATCGTAGAAACTTAGTTCGAGTTAACCATCTCGCGATGCCCTACTATTTTACAAAAAGAAAACAAGCAAAAATTGGATGTCAGGAGATTGCAAAATGAAAGACCAAGTTAAGAGGGTTAGGGAAAGAATAACAACAGTTCGTTATGTTAAAAAATGAAATGAAACGTTTCATTTCATTTGTTTTCTTTTTCATTACACATATATAACCCACAGCTTGCTTAATTTCTTTTTATTTATTAATTCATGAAATTCCTATTTTGACGTGTTTCGACTTTCGGTGCTCATTTTGAATCCGGTTTTTAACCAAATTGAGGCAAACTCTCAACTAAACAGTCCAACTCTATATGATGTCCATAACACTGGTTTAGGTCATGCCAAAACCCTAAAATCTTAACTTTATCAATGACATACTAAAATCTTACGGACCAATTTTGTTGTCATACTTAGCCAAACTTACAACAATTTGGACTCGATCTCAACCTTGAGCACCGCCAATCGACATAAAGCTCGAGGCAAGGTCTTGCACTAACTTCGTTCTCATTTTACAATACTAATAATTTATTTTCACTCATGTCCCTCAGACACACACTTGCAACCCCAAGTATGACAAACTAAAGATATACCTCAACACACCCCGACTTCGCGACAAATACCATATAATACACACTAAGCATATAACAAACACAAATAAAAGATACCTTATGATCTTTGGTCCATAATGCGTGTCTCCCACCTTGGATACTTCAACTTTAAACAAAATCTGAAAAGATCTAAACAATCACCTAATCAAGTTTATGAAATTCTCAGATTTCACAGTGGCTTTTTCACCAGTATAAAGAGAACTAATGGCTGGCTAAAATCAGTTTACTTACTTATGATTAGAGTTTTATGATTTATCTTTTTTTATGAAATATGCTCACAACTATATGGATTAGAGTTAAATGTTTGGAATGCAAACGAGTTTACTTTTCATTGTTCTGGATGTTTTTTTAGATATTTATTTATTATTGAATTGAATCTATTTGATTGATTGTTAATTTGAAATATGTTAGTTAAGATAATATATTTAGTTAAATATTATTATATTATAGTTAATTATTAGTTAGTTTAATTACTGTTTTTAATTAATTAAAGAAAAATAAAAATAATTAAAACTTTTAAAAGTCTTTTTTCCTATAGAAGTTTGATAAATCCCTGAGGAGACGAATCCCACTTATCACTACTACAAAATATTTAAAGTATAATATAAAAAGGAAAATTATTGTACATGTTTGACACGTGTCACCAGAGCCACTTGCAGAGGATTTCACTAGCATATATGCGGATGAAACGAAAATAGCCGTGACGGGGTCGATCTTGTGAAACTAGATGAGAGCTTTAAGACATCAAAAGTTAATGTTCCATAACCAACTTGAGATTGCTAGGAGCATCTATTGGTCTGAGCGACGCATGACCAGGAGGATGCAAGATAAGGGAGCTAATATTCAAATCCTATCCACCTAATTGAGAATTCCAAACAAGGGAGTATTTTTAGAAGATAATCTAATGGCAGAAGTGGATTACAGGCTCTATGATCCTGTAATAAGCTTCCAATCTCAATAGCAAGACCAAGGAGATCGTGGTGACGATGTGACATCTAGATGATGGTTCTGATCTGTGACGGCCCCAAATTCTGAGGCAAATCGGGCACCTCCAACGTCGCCGGACACGTCATCAAGCTATGCCATGTCACCTGCACACCTGTCTGTGACGGCCTGCGAACTTACCATCTAATACTCCAACTTAGTAAATTTTGATGTTTAAATGATTATTTTAGCAAAATATACTAAGTTATAAAGTTTTATAACTTAATTAATTTGTTTTGATTTATTTAAGTTATTTTAGTAGCGGAAGTCTTAATAACATGCATATAATTAATGTAAACAAGCTATGCAATATTTAACAACCTATGGGGCGGAAACCCAACGAAAAGGATTTCGTGTATATCAGTTAAGGTGACAAAAATGTATAATAGGCGTCAATATACATGTATCAAGTGAAAGGTCTCCCAAAATGATCCCGAAAAAATGTATACATAAATACAAACACCTACGAGTAAGCTAGTGGAGGCGCTCCAAATCAGAGGTACTCGCCAATCACCACCTTCCCCAAGCTCATCGTAGGATCTGGAACTTGCCACCAACAAACAATGACAAGTTCCAAGTGACTAAATCCCAGAGAAATTCAATTAGTATTCATAAGAAATCCAAAAAATGGCTACGATTCATGCATATAAAGTAAATGAACAGGAATGTAAAGCATGAATATAAGCCGTGAGATAATCAAGAATATGGAATGCGAGTGTTGTGTATAGCTGTCGAGCCCTGGGACTAAATACTAAACCGAGAAGGCCCAGGAGGTGAGGAAATCCACACCCCCTTTTCACGGTCGAAATGAGGAACTCTGTTGGTCGGAAGGTAGACTTCCGCCCAACGCCTCAAAAGAGAGGAAATATGTGACGGAGGTGGGCCTTACGTCAACTCGCTCTCGAAATCATCGACTCGCTGAGAGAAATCTCATGCGTAGTCTAGGGTATGACCAACACCGTAGCAACAATCGGATCGTCATCAACCAGAGAGCCAGAAAGGGGTCACACCGTCCCTTCGACCATACACAGACACACTCGGGAATAGAGTAAACATGAAAACTGAACTGGCGAAAAGTAATTTGAAATAAATAATTTACAATAAAAATAAGTAAATTCTAAGCAGACTTTCTCGTGGGTTTAGTTACCTGGGATTTGTCACTATTTTTGGTGACAAATCGCAGATCCTACGATGAGCCTGGGGAAGGCGGTGATTGGTGACTACCTCTGATTTGGAACGCCTCCACTAGCTTACTCATAGGTGTTTGTATTTACGTATACATATTTTTGGGATCATTTTGGGAGACCTTTCACCTGATACATGTATATTGACGCCTATTATACATTTTCGTCGCCTTAACTGATATACATGATATCTTTTTTGTAGGGTTTTCACCCCATAGGTTGTTAAATATTGCATAGCTTGTTTACTTTAATTATATGAATGTTATTAAGACTTCCGCTACTAAAATAACTTAAATAAATCAAAACAAATGAATTAAGTTATAAAACTTTATAACTTAGTATATTTTGCTAAAATAATCATTTAAACATCAAAATTTACTAAGTTGGAGTATTAGATGGCAAGTTCGCGTCGTCACAGACAGGTGTGCAGTGACGTGGCATAGCTTGGTGACGTGCCCACGACGTGGCGGTTCCCGATTTGCCTCGAAATTTGGGGCCGTCACAGTTGGTATCGAGCTTAGGTTCAAGCGAACCTAGGGAAAAATTTAATGGCTTAAGACATTGTGATACCAACGTCACAGTTGGTATCAGAGCCTAGGTTCAGGCGAACCTAGGGGAAACTTTAATACAATCGAATAAAACTTAACAACAAACATTAGATGTGGAAATCTGAAGATCCTAACTTAGAACTTTAGTTAGGAAGCGAACATGGGACGGGAAGTGCCAAGGCTTATACATTATATATTTTGATGTGTAATAGTATGTATACGTATATATGCGTATACGAGGCTGATACAGGACGTTCGCGATTTGCAAATTCGACATGGATGGACGACCAATTCTTCATACGGACGATGGAGGCCAGCCGAGCTGCTCGACACCTGTCGACTTGGATCAGATATTGTGCGACACTGTCGCACTTCAGAGTTTGCAGCTCGAGGAGATTCTTCAGTTGCTTCGAGCGTAGATAGCGATAATACCGGCCCCTGCCACACTCGCTGCCACCACTACTGAAGAGCAGGCAGTTGTCGCATCCAACTATTCCGTCGACCTCTCTCATGACCACTACTACCGAGATACTGCCAGCAGTCACTACACAATTGACTACGCCGACCGTGGCACCGACGTTGATTCCACCTTCGAAGATCATATTCGAGAACTTATCAGCTGAGATGAAGTTGATCAAGGAATTCGTTCGTGTTCAGTAAGGCTACTATCATAGAGGCAGAGACCCATAGGTGGCTGAGAAGTGGATATGTTCACACGAGAAATGTCACGGACTTTTGAAGATTCACAACACCATGCGAGATAGGATTTTCGGATTCATGCTTAGGGGAGATGCTGCAGTATAGTAAATCGCCCACACAGCCGCCCATAGAGAGCCGAGTACTTGAGCAAAGTTCAAGAAATTCTTCTATGATTTGTATATCCCGATCGAGATTCAACTGAGACTGAGAGATGAGTTCTTGATGCCGAGGCATGGTGGCCGGACCGTGGCGCAAAATATGGAGAGATTCACACACCTGCGTACCTTGCGATGGATGTAGTTGGAACCGAGCGACGTCAGGTCCATTATTTTATTCAAAGACTCCGACTAGAGATTAATGGAGCGTAGATTGTATGCCAAGTCCAGTAAGTGCGAGTTTTGGCATTCGGAGGTGAAGCCATTGGGACACATGATTAGCACAGAGGTACTTCAGTGGATCGAGTAAGATTCACGCTATCATCGACTGGCCTACACCAGAGTGTGTGACAGACATCAGGAGCTTTTAGGATTGGCAGGATATTATTGACTCTTTGAACGGGACTTCTCTAAAATTACAGCACCGATGACTAGATTGACCAAGAAGGATGTGATCTCCAATTGATCGAGTGAATGCAAAGCGGCCCTCACCGAGTTGAAGAAGCAGTTGAATTTTGCACCGTTATTAGTGTTGCCCGAGCCGGCCAATGACTTGACTATTCGTACGATGTTTGTGACACCGGATTGAGATGCGTACTGATGCGGGGAGACAAGTGATAGCTTATTTATCGCGTTAGTCGGGGACTCATGAGAGGAGTTGTCCAGTGCACGACCTGGAGTTCGCAGCAGCTATGAGTTTGTAAAAGGTTCCAGATACTGCAGAGGCACATATTTGCGGCCAGATGCGAGGACCGACAATATCTATTCCACGCGTTTCGGAGTGTCAGAGAGCTAATGTGATGTATCCGTGGTTCAAGGACATGACACAGAGTCTAGGTTAACTTGATTGTCATGAGTTCGTTGATGAGTGTTACACCCAGGCAAATTGCGGGTTCAGGCAGTGGCAGGGTAACACGTTGGAATTTTTCAGGAGGCTCACAACTCTAGGTACAAGTGCATCCCGACAGGACCAAAATGTATCATGATATGCGACGGCTATTTTGGTGGTTAGGGATGGAGGCAGATGTCAGCCAGTAGGTGAGGAGTTGTGAGGTGTGTCAGCCGGTTAAGGCTGAGCACAAGAAGCCTGGAGGACTATTGCAGCCACTGCCTATCCCATAGTGGAAATATGAACACATCACTACGAACTTCGTCAGTGATTTGCCGACGACTTTGTGTAAGAACGATGCCATTTGGGTAGTAGTGGATCGACTGACGGAATCAACACATTTTATCCCAATCTCTATGAAATATAGTTTTCTACAGCTGAGCATGCTCTTCGAGCGAGAAATCATCAGACTGCACGGAGTGCCAGTATCTATAGTGTCAGACAGAGACAGTCGACTTACTTGGAAACTTTGGCAGGCCATGCGGGAGCAGTATGGTACCAGATTGCGGTTCGACACGGCTTTTCATCCGCAGATTGATGGGCAGTCTGAGAGACTTATTCAAATTCTTGAGGACATGCTCATAACCTGTGTGCTACAGTTTGGAGGATCATGGGATGCGTTATTGCCACTTTGTGAGTTTGCCTATAGCAATAGCTATCAGGCTAGTATTGAAATGCCACCATTCGAAGCGCTATACGGGAAACCATGCAGATCACACAGAGAAAATTATGTTAATTCGTCAGAGGTTACAGGTCGTTCAGGACAGACAAAGAAGTGCGCAAAGTAATGCTACGATGGACTGAGTTATAAAGTGGATGATTTGGTCTACTTGAAGGTTTCTCCCTTGAAGGGCCTCATTGCCGAGAGAGAGTCTACCGTGCAAAAGCGATACTCCACTTGTTCTAAAGTAGAGCTTGGATTAATTTTGAATTTCGGGATGAAATTCCTTTTAGTTTGGAATATTGTAACGTCTCGTTTTAACCAATCCCGATTAACTGATAAATTACGGGTTAATATCATAAGCTCAGACCCGCGTGGACGTCGTGGAAAATTCTATGGTACGTTTAATCACGGAAATATGTTATTTTCGTATGGCGATTGTTTAATTATTTTATTATTATTTAATAGTTCACGCCGCTTTAATTAAGAATTTCGCTTAGTTGTGTTGTGCGCGTGTAGTGATGAGAGCGTGCGACTTCGCGGAGTGCGCGTAACACGGGCGTATGGGGTAAAATGGGATTAAGTTGCCATATCACATCACACATCACATCACATGTCACATCAAGCCCATCCCTCATCATTTCTTTATTTGTCCTTTCTCTCCAAATAAAAAAAAAAACTCCTTTTAAAAAAAGGCGAGAGAGAGAAATCAGGAGAGTGAGAATAGAGAGAAAGAAGAGAGAGAGAGGAAAGAAAGTGAGAAAGAGAGACAGCAAGAGAGAGAGAGGGATGGTGGCGGTGAGAGCAGCTCCGGCGAGGGCGAGTCGGACACGGACCAGCAGCGCCGGCGGAGAGGGTTCCACCAGTGGCGGCGCAGTATGACCTCGGCAGCGGCGGCGCGGTGAATAAGACGCAGACGGCGAGGTGGCTAGGCAGCGTGACATGACGACAACAGACTGCGAGGCAGCCCGGCGAGGGACGACAGCTGCAGCAGCCAATGCGCGCGCTAGCGGTGGCGCGGCGGTCGCTCCAGCGGCGGACAGGGCAGCTCCCGGCAAGGACCAAGGCCGCGGAGTTAGGTTGTGTTGGCTCAACTGGTTTACCTAGGGATAACTTGATACGTGGGTTAAAGGCTAAGGGCTTTAAGCAAACAAGGCCTATATCTTCCCCAAACTTATTCTTAAGTTATTACTCAGTTATAAAATAATTGCAAACCTATCCTGGAATCTGTATAGATTTAGTTGACTCTTTTCATTGACTATATACTAACACTCTTTAGTGTAGATTAGTACGGTAGACTAATCACAAGAGTGAAATTTTCACCTAAAATCTACTTAAGGTATTGTCCGGTCATGGCAACATCAATGCACATTTGAGTTCTCAAATTTCCACCATTATCTTAAGCTAGAATTAGGCATTCATTTAAGCTTAAAACAACGGATGGAAAAATAAAAAGAACGAATTTACAAGTATGAAAGTGTGTAACCACCCTATCGAGGCATCAATCTTTAAAATTAAATGAAATTGTATTATCTGTATTTCGCCAGAAATTTTGAAAAAAACTTTGAAAATCGCAACATTTTTACTATAACTCCTTTATTTATGGTTCATTCATGCATTCCATCAACTTGCATACCTGCATACCTCCAAACATATCCTGAACCTTGCCCTCAAAGTTAAAGAAAGTTGGATAACCACTACAAATTCCAAAAGATCAAGTGAAATATAATAATGGAATATTAGAAAATGGAATGAAGTGGAATGAAATGAAATAAATTTATAAAAATCTAAAAAATATATTCAAATGATATGTTGTGTAGTGATATTACAAAATTACATCATTATCATAATGCATCTCCTCAAAATATATTACAAAATTGAATTAGTGTCAAGTTTCTCAATTCATATCTCAAATACATGCAGAAATACGAAAATCAACTCACAGAATCGCTAGAGTTATCCTGTTGCTGCTTATTTTGCTGCGAATTCCTTTGTAGAGTTTGGTAAGGAGTCTGCACTTTCTATAAAAAAAATGTGAGAAAAAAGCAGCTCCATACTCCTCGTGAGCTCGATAAACCTAGTATATCAAAAGTATGATGAATGGACAGTCAGAAATTGAGGGAGTTGGTTCGTTAAGGTGGTTTTAGAATTGATGCCGTCACACCTGCCCATGGTACAAGAAACAACTAATCTCCATGATTCTAGAGAATCATCACCTCATTGGACATCTGTCCTAGTAGAAAAAAGATGGTTCTCCATACTCTCGTGAGCTCTCTGATAAAATCCTAATTTACCAAATCCTATATCAAATGTATGTATGATGAATGGACTTTAAGCCATGAGAAAGACTTATGCTCGAAATGTTATAGAGGAGTTGGTTCTAGTTAAGGTGGTTTTAGAATTGATGCCGTCACAGCCAAAAGATGATAAAACAATTCACATCAGTGCCCATGGTGGACAAGAAACAACTAATCTCCATGATTCTAGAGAATCATCACCTCATGACGTGGGAAACAAGTTACATAACAATTAGATCCTAAGTACTCCTAAGTCATCGAAAGTATGTTGGCTATGATAGGTGTTAATGGCCTCGAGAAGATGGTTCTCTCCTCCTCCTTCATTCGCATAAAACTCGTAAATCAACTACTCACATCCCTGAATAAGATCTAAGAAATGGAGGTGCTTGGCTAAGATTTTGTAGTCTCTAGTAAAAAAACTCCCATCCTTGCTCTCGGATGGTTGATGTTACTCTCATCTTATATTTGAGATTTCCTATACTAAATCCCCTTTCAACTATTTCCCCTTGTTCAAATCATCATTTGTCAAATCATCACTCTAAATCCTCCTCATCTAATTTACCAAATCCTAAGATATCAACAAACACACAAGATATCAACAAACACACAATAATCTGCATAAAGTTCATAGCACAACAATAACGAGCACATCAATCTATAACACTCGACAATCACATGAATATTGATTCAAGCATAAATGTTTACACAAAATTGCTTATTTCGAAATCAAAATCAATCAATTTGTAGAGAAAATTCAGTGAAGAGTTATTTTCAAAGTCTCGAAATCATATAAAAGTTCCAATCAGTCCAAATTGATGTAAACATGATTTCAATCAATTCACCACTCACATACATTTGCACAATAGATCCCCAAATCGAATTGGAACCAAAGGGTTGATGAATTTTCAACAAAAATCAAAGCTTTGGAAATTCAGATTTTATAACAACCTCCTACACATTCCCCCAAACTTAATTCACATTACATTGATCAATTTAAATTCATTAGATCATTCAAAATTAAGAACTCGACTCGAAATTCCAAATTTTCCTAAAACATGGTGTTTTGTCGAAAAAAAATGAGATTTTTCAAAACTGATCAAAAATTAAAAAGCAAACCAACCAAACTACGATAAATACTCTTACGATAAAAAACCTCACAGTTCTAGGGACCAATTTGACTCCTAGAACACATATTTTTCCCGAATTGTTCGAAGAACACTTCGACTAAATTCACAAAGATTAGTAATTTTTGGAACATTACTGACTTGGGAATAAGTTTTCAAGAAATTAGGGAAGCTTTTTTGGCTCAATGGATGCCTCGGGAGCTCGAGTCTATGCAACTCGTTAGTCGTGGCTTCATCAAGGCATTCACCAATCACTTGATTTCATGGCTTAAAATGATCTTCGCTTGATGGGGAATTGAAAATAAGTGAGATTGGAGCTTAAAAATGATATATTTAGTGGTTAGAAGTAGATTTTAGGGTGTAGACGACGGTGTGGAGGCGCTAGGGTATGGTTTTGGGGAAGAAAATGGAGTTATGCCCCTTTTGAAAACTGGAATTCGAGTCTAGTGCCATACTTGCGAATGTCACAGTGCTGACGAGGCACTGGGCAATCGCTGGAAATTCCATCGAATTTCTTAAGTTACCCTCCAGTGCAGTGGCAATGCCTTACGTATACTCTGACATCGTTGGTACATCACTTGCTCGAATTCACCTTTTCTAATATGGTTCAGCGTCGTCCCAGCGCCCTACGTGTTAACACACGATGATGGGAAATTGTTAGCCTTAAAAATCAAATTCATCCCCAAAATCTTATATTCATATTATTCATTGTAAGCACTTCCATATGTATGTATATGATCTAATGCAAATGCATCAATTTAAATAATGTCTACCTTGAGTTACGTTGCGAAAAGTCTTTCGGACTTCAATGCACGCAAAACAATTCATGTTTTTTTTTCGTCAAAAAGTTTCTGCAAAAATCAAAGAGGATTTAGAAACACATTAATTTATATCACACTTTATTCAACTAACTAATTTAACCTAGAACAATTTATTCAAACTAAAAATTTATTGAAACATAAACAAATTAAATTCGCAAAAAAATAAATGTGGGCTGCCTCCCACAGAGCGTCGTTATTTAACGTCGATGGCTTGACTTTATCGTGATCTCGGACTATTCATAGTCCAAGTCAATTATTTAAATTTGGCTTAATCACGCAACCTCCTGATGGTTTAGTTTTCTCCCGTCGTTTGGCAACTTTTGGTTCCTCTTTTATGCTCGACCTACATGATACAAGGATGTTGTCTGGCGGTTCTGACTCTAACTTCGTAGTATATGTCTTCTGAAGCTAGCTATCCTCCATCAATGGCCAACAGTCGGGTATTCTTTCTTTCACTCCCTACTTTTTCCTATTCATTTCTCGTTGCCTATCTTCATCAAGTCTTCTAAAAATGTTTCTATAGAATCTTGCAAGACGCTATCAAAAATGACAAAACTACGTACATGGTGGAAATATTTGTAGGTAAGTCTAAATAGTCAAGAATAGAAAAATAAATGACCATGCTCTAATGAAATTGAACCACCAAATATGCTATCTTGGCTTTAGCCATTTTCATGAATCGCCAGCCTAGCACAACAAAGGCATGATTGGACATATGTGTGTCCTTCATATCAATGACATGAAAATCAAAAATCCAAATTTTTGATGCGAACATTCACGTCTTCCAACATCCCAATTGGTTGGATTGAAGATCCGTTCGCTAAATAAATAATGATTTGGAATGCTTGAAAACTTGGTCATGTATAAATGAGAAAACTGATGATGAAATGTTGTTAATAGACGCTTCTAGATCAAACATAGCTTTCTTTATATGTGTATCGCTTAGCATGTAAGAAATACTAAAAATACCTTGATCCTCGCTGTGAACGGCCCGAAAATTTAACTTGTACCACGTGTCAAGTCAAGGTCGTAAGTGGGACCCACTCGTCGAAATACGTATATCCGAATTCAATTTAAAATGAAATGCTAATTATGCGAGGAATTCGGTGAGCCGAAACATGAACAAGGACGCGCCTCGAGTCGCGTGCCGACGTGTGACCGAAATAGTGGCTCTATGTGGTGTTAAAATATACATTGGATACGCCTCGTTATTCGTGTAGCACGATTTTTGAGATTTTGAAATGAAGCGAATTGGTGCATCGAGATACGCGCTGCTCGATTGTTGAGTTTGTCTCGAGATGCGCGTTGCACGAATCTCGAGGACATTTTGACTTGAAATCAAAATGGAAAATGTATATATATAATATATATCAAATATATATATATATAAAGAAAAGAAAAAGATAAGATTGATTTGAAAGAAAGAAAAAAAAAAAAGGATAAGAATCGGGAAGTGAGGAGCAAGAGAGAGAAAGTGGCGAGAGGAGGAGACCGGCGGGGTCGAGCGGCTCCGGCGAGGGCGAGCGAGGCGGCGCAAAAGCGCCGGCAGGAGTGCCGGCAAGCAGCAGGCGACGCGAGCTAGCGAGGTAGCATCGGCGCGCAGCAGACACAGCGCGTGATCACGCGAGAGCAAAAGAGCGCAAGCGGGGCGGCGGTCACGGCGAAGCAGCACAGCAGCCAGCGCAAGCGTGGCGGACTGCCGGCAGGCAGCAATGAGCAATGAGCGTAGCGGCGCAATGCGCGGCGATGCGCAGCAAGCAAGTGCGAGCGCGACGGACGAACCATGCAAAGCCGGACGGATAAATGACGAACAGCCATTGCCGCAGCGCGCAGGCAATGCCGCAATGACGCCGGCCGGCGATGCTGGCGCCGAGCGGCGGCAGCGCCGCGACGAATGGCGCGGTGGCGCGTTGTCGACCGGTCGGTTGCGCGGTTTCGTCGTAATCGCGACGACGCGGTGAAGGTGATTTATTTCACCAAATTTCATTTTTATGTGAATAATTTGAAATAAAATGGGCTTAAACTGTCGAAATTGACATCAGGGACTAGGAGTTGGGTGTCGGGTGCGCAAATCGAGACGCGAGTGAGATGTCTTGATTTCGAGTTCGCGAATTTCGAGGTAAGTAAACCAGTTAGGAATTTATACAGTATTTCATGTTTCTCCATTGACTATTGTTTATTGTTGTGATAACTTTATTGTTGTTCACTGCTTGTGATGATAGCTATCGTTTAACTGTTGTCGATTGAGGGGGTCCATTGGCAAGCGAGTCATGGTTACTATTTATTTGCGAATATGAGCTCTTATCCGTACGCCGTCGATATCTCCCAATTGAGTGTACGTTGGGGGCATTTATCCGGGTCCGTAGATAACTCATAGTCGGCAGGGGTTAGGGTTGGGAGGCAAGGGGGCTCGCCCTAACCCGAGTCTGCTGGCTTTTGCCGCGACTCAACGACTTTTTGGTCGGGACTCCTTGTTATTTGGCATCACTCATCGATGGATTGTTTACAGTCTGTTATATTCATGCGTTCTTTATTCCTTTCGTTATATCTGCATGAATTCGACTGCTTTGGATATTGTGAACTGTTGCTTTGGATATTGTGAAATGTTGTGTATATGTCCTACTGGATTTACTTACCTGGGCTCGTCATTTTTTTATATTTGACTGAGTGCAGCGCCGCGGACGAGTAACGAAGGGAAGGCTTCATAGCTAGGTGATTTTTTTGTATATTTTGTATTTTTACTCTCCTCTAATGATATTGACTGGGTTCCACAATTAGGTTGCCTAACTCCCTGAATTTTTTGTTGAGTTATTTAATTTATTAGTTGCTTCCGCTAAAATTTATTAGTTGCTTCCGCTAAAAGTTTAAATCTTAAAAATATTGATAACTCAACTGTACAACCGTAAATGTTGAATGTACTGATAATGATGGGTTGGAAGGCTGACTAGGCCTGCGTTGACCTTGCGAGACTGGCTCGGGGGTCCACGTAGGTTTAGGCCGGGCGGGGCCCAATTTGTGAAAAATTGGGGCCGTCACACTCGCACTTTTTTGGTAAGTTTGTGTTGCCTGCGTAAATGTTCTGCACATCTTCTTCAAAATAATCTTACTATTTCAGAGGATTTGCAAGAAACTTTAATTTTTGGCTTTACTTGTTTAACTTTCTCAACTACTTTCTTAGTTTTCATAAATTTTCCTTTTGTCATCGAATTGTTTGCAATCCCAGATACAACCTTTGAGAAAATGGTACTTTATGCTTGATGGTATTCATCCATCCTTTGCACTATTTGTTCTTTTCATATTCTTTCTTTTTTGGTTTCTCTTGTTCCTCTATTCTAGCAATTCGTATCTTAAGCTTTGCCGTCGTTTCAACCATTGAAATGGCATTGATATGCAAAATTGCATTCGCATGTGCATTAGATTTTGAAAGAGGCACTGATTGTAACTTCCCTTAATTGTTGGCTTGGCCTATCTAAGCTTACATATAAGACATTGTAGCCTACAACTCTTTAATTCTGGTCTATGTCCTAGCTTCATGTTGCTGTTGAGACAAAATCAACTGTTTCATCATTCCTTCCAAAGTATGACCATGTGGAACGGGTTGCTTATTCTGAGGAGCTACTGCCATTGAGTGTCCTTTAGGCATAATGTTCTGGCAGTTGGGATTCTAACTCCATAGTTGAAGTTAGGATCCCTATCATTTCCTACATAGTAGTTACTCTACTGGCTGTACTATTTTGTAGGTGGCCTTGGAAATTGTCCTATCGCCTTGACGTCCCCATTATTCTTTAAAAATTGGGGGTATGTAAAATGATTTGGCTCTGAACATATACTATAGGCTTTCGATGTCCCGATCACGACCATCATTTGTTTCAGAATAGATTTAAGTTTAGACAGATGACTTTGAAATTGGCTTCCCCTTGAAGGTGTTGTTAATCTTCTTTCACTAGTCAGACCATACCGTTTGGCTTGATTAACTACTTTCTCAATATACATTGTAGCCTGTCGCGGCCCAATAATTAATACACATTTAATTCGTTAATCAGGACAAAATGACCCATGACGTGGGACCCGCAGTGCGATACGTGTTACTACTGAGGCACGGTGGCCGAGGTAAATGTTATATTTATTGTGTTGGTTGCCTAGCGGAGTGTATATGTGTAGACTTCTAAGTCATTTACGGGTATGCATATATCGAGACGGCGGGGACGCGCCTCGAGTCGCGTACCGACGTGGGCCCGAGGCAGCAGCTTGTAGGGTAAGTGTAACTAGTTCAATTTATTGCATAAAAAAATGAAACATGTTTTTTTAGTGGTGGTAAAGTGGCCACGTCACTTAAGAGAGACATAATATATATATATGGGTCAATTGAAACCAAAGTCTTGACTTATCCTCTTTTACTCTATCAAAGTTGGTGGAAAACACAAAACAAAACAACAGAGAGAGAAAACGAGAGAAATCGGGAAGAAGAAGAAAGAAAAAAAGAAATACCAGGAGATAGAGACCAGGAGAAAGATAGAGAGAGAGACACCGAGAGCTCGAGGAAGGTGAGTGACTTGTTGTTCTTGTTGATTGTTGTTGTTGGGGCAGTCGTTGTTGGCCGCCATCTTCAGCCATGGAAGGCTCAACCTCTATGACCGAAAGGCGTGAGGAAGAAGATTGCAAGGGCGTCTCCCCTGCCATCAACTTTTGATGGTTTGGGGATGGACGCCAAAGTTCCAACGTTCCAGCGAAGAAAAAAAAATCTGCAGAAGTCGCGGCTTCGCGAAGAAGAAGAAGAGGGAAAACGGGTCGGGTCGACTAGAACCCATGTGGGTTGGGTCGGGCCGGACCCTGACCAGACGGGGACAGGGTCGGGCTGACCCGACTTACCTCAATATAATATATATATATATATATTTAATTGTATATATTTAATTATATATATTTAATTATGTAATTAAATTAAACTATTTTTAATATATAATAAATTCCTGAAAATAGATAAAATTATAAAAAATTTAGGAAAATTCTAGAAAAATAGGGAACAATATATTTGTGACACGAATCAATAAAACTTCAATATTTCTATAAAAAGTGAAGAATTCGAGAGTCGGTCGAGGTGTTATATCGGGGTTTTACCTCGAAAAACGCGAAATCGGCAAATTGATTTCGAACTCAATTTTGACCGATGTCGACCAATTTAGGGATATTAAATCATTAAAATGAAATCTAAATTGATACATTTTCAACTGTTAGGATCCTAGAGGAGCTATTACGGGGTTTGGGTGCGTATATCAACGCGACGAAAGCCGGATAGCTTAGGAATTGTTGTGTGTATGTAAGTAAACTAATTTGAGACATTTATTTACATTTCATTCTATTTATTCATTTCTTCTCAGTTATTCGAACCGAATTGTCTTTGAGATCCATATGTTATGACTTGTTAAGTTGCTCATTTTATGATGTTCATAGCATACTCTATTTTGTATGTCATTGATTCCAATTCCTATACTATGTCATGTTGATTGTTGTGTGTGGAAGTCAGTGATATAGCATGCTATTATGATAGTTTGTTTATTTTGACTCTAATCCTTTGTGCTTTAGTATGCTCTTACATCTCTTAGACTCCAATGCTGTGTCATTTTTTAATATGAAAGTGGTTCTTGTGGTTAGGATCATTTGATGATAGAAATTCAGCTTTCATACGGGGTCACTAGACTTGCTGGGATGTTAGGGAATTTCTCCACTACCTTGCATGACACACGGGGTAACGTGCCTCTAACGGGGTAACCAGACCTCGGGGTTTGTTGGCGCAAGAATAACTTGGGTGAACATGACGAGTTTTAAAACTCGAGTATGTTAGCAAGTATACATTCCGGTGACGACTAATTCACTTGGAATAGAAAAGGCGTAATCGTACATACGACATTTTGAAATTATGATATATAGCTCAATTTGTTGTAATGAAATGATATAGAGCAGAGCTCAAATTGTAGTGGACAGGCTGATGTGATGAAAATCACGGCCGACCGACCCTAATCCATTACTACTTAGCCTTGAGTCAGTTTCATATTTGGTTAACTCAAGTATCACTTTTCGTGATGTTTCTTTCAGCATAGTTTCTATTTAAATTATGCCATTTGATACTTGTTGCCTATTTGGCAATGTGGATCGATGTCTCTCAGTATTACTTAAATAATTTCACGTACTCACCGTCTAGTTTGTGACGGTAGGTGCAGATCAGCCGAGTAGCAGACCAGGCAAAGAGAAGATTGGTGACTACCTCTGAGCCGGTGGAGGACTACTACGACATACCTTTGTACGTTTGGTATTCTTTTGTATTACATTTTTATGTACATGCTATTTTGCCTTTTGGGTTGAGTGGTAGGAATATAGGACTAGACACGTGTTATATATATCACCATTTTTGTTTATATATGCATGTGATCACTATTTCTTGGTTTTTCCACTATAGGTTAGGCCTTAAGATTTTGTTTCCACTAGTAATTTAATAAGACTTCCGCTGAATAATTTGTTAGAAAAAGAAAAAAAAATAAGTAACTCTGATTTATAGACAACCATAGGTTAGTGACTAGAACAATTACGTTAACTGTAGGTGGTATCATAAATAGTAGGTGTTTAACTAAGGCTGACTAGTTCCTTGTTAGGTCCTATAGGGGAGATTAGGGCTTAATTAAGGGATTAGTTCGGGCGGTGCCCTTATTTGTAGTTGGGGCATCTCATAGCCTTTGTAGGTGTGATATTTGTAAGGCTCCTATTGCCCACTGTATTAAGTAATCTCTTTTCATTATAAGTCAAACCTTCATAGAAACTTTGCATCAAGGAATTTTAACTAAGAGCGTGTGAAAGACACACCCTGCACCATCTCTCAAACCTTTCCCAATACTGTGACAATGATTCATCATATTTCATGACAATATGAGATATCTGCCTCCTTAGCTGAGTAATCCTCCTAGCTGGCATGTAATCGTCTTGAAAAACCTGATGTAGCTCATTCTAGTTCCTTATAGAATCGACCGACAAATGAAATAACCAATCTTGTGCAGCATCTTTGAGACAAAATGAAATGTCTTTAGTCTTACTAAGTCAGCATTAACTGTAGCAGGCTTCATACCTACTATCGTTGTAACGGCCCGAATACAATTTGCTGTTATTTATGACGTGTTTGCAGACTTGGCGGATAGCTCAGACGCTTGTGGGACCCGCATTTAGGCTTGTGCATGCCTGGAGCTAGGTAAATAGTAATTTTTATGTGCTGAATTGGTTAGTTGTGATGTTTATATTGACCTAGTGCATATGGCATCGCAATGTGTGTTATTATAGTATATTTGATGTGCAAGACCGTGTAGTGCGTATTCGCCTCGATATGCATGTCAACGCGGGTACCGGGTAGGTAAACAGACTTAACATCAGGCCGGGGGAAGTAATACACACCAATTGAATAAAACTGGTGAAATACTTAATGTAGAATGTCTAATTGGTGGTTAGGGACATGGTAGTACGCGTATGTCGCGTTTTGGGACGAGAAACCGGGTATCAGAACACCCGAAAATGGACTTTTCGAGTTACATACCAGGGTGAGTGTGCCAAAGGTGTACCAATTGAAGTCATGATGGGTTAAAATAGGAGAAAATGGAGAGCTTTGGGTCTCCTAGAGATGCACATGTGAGATGATGACAAATCAATATATATGTCAATTTGACTTATTGTTCCACCAAACTTTCTCTCTCTTCACTTCTTATCCGAGATTGAAGAGCAAAAACCAAGGTTTGGGGAGCTCAAACTTGTGGATTTGTGGAGTTTGGAGGGGTGCAAACACCAAGAGCAAGGTGAGAATCACTTACACCTTCACTTCTTTTATCTTTTGATCTTATTTTTGTCGATTTTGGTGAGGTTTGGTGATTGTTGAGTTGATGTTTAGTTGTGTTTCAAGTGTTTTGAAGTGTTGTTGTTAGTGTTGTGGTTGTTGTTGGGTTGGTGAGGGAGAAGAAAACCCACAAATCTTGACAGGTTTATTGTCTAGAACGCAATTAGTGCGCTAGACCAGAAAATTAGTGCGTTAATGTTCGTCGAGGCTAAGAACGTATAACTGTCTGGGCACTTAGCGCGCTAATTCCTAGACCTAGCACGCTAATAGACCCCTATTTTGACATAAATTGTGTGAATTGACTTAAAACACATACAACTGACTTAATATCAATAATACATCCAGTACTTACTTTTCGTATTGCTCACTTAATTTCCTTGGGAATACTCACTCTGGACTCGTCATCTGTCTTTTTGTGATGGCTTGAGTGTAGATCCTAGTAGAGCCAGGGCAAGAGCAAGGTATCGAAATACAGAGACGTATAGCCAGGCTTGTACGTTTGAATATACTTATTTTGTTTTATTTTGGGATTTGGAATTTTTGTGAGACACTAAGACTCTTTACTGTTGAAATTTTGATATATTGAGGTACATATGATATATGCGTTTTCCACACTAGGTATTAGAGTTAATTTCATAACTTCTGTTGTGATTTATTTGGGTTGAAAATGATCATAGCAGATGACTTAAGTTCGGTAACAATTTAAATGGTTAAAAATGATTAAATGGTGGATGAGTGGCATGTGGGACACAGCTGGCACTAGTAGGCTAGGTTGTGGGCCCGCATCAGCCCCCGTGGCGGTGCATTTGAAAAATGGCTATTACAACCGTCATATCAAATTTCGTGAGGAACTTTCGAACATCCTCATTGTCTTTTCCATGAAAATTAAGTAATTTATGTATTAACCATAATTTAAGCTCAAACTAATCGGTGGCAGCTGGATACTCGATACATAAGGGTATCGACCCTCCTTTGTGTTGATTCGACTCCCTGAATGTGAGCTCTTTTCCTATCTCTGTTTGTGCCTCACATTCTGCTGGTTGTTCTGCCAAACATATTGCACAACAGGAGAATTCTGATATTTCATGTTCAAATCTATGGTCACCCATGATCTTTCCCACTTTTCCTATCATTGTTCCTCTTTCTATATGTCCGATCAACTTTCGGATCGAATGAAACCAAAGTGTCTATGAAAATTGAATATTGGTGACCTGCAACAAAAAAACAAAAATAAAAAATAAAACTAAAAAGAAAAAAATAGCACTAATCCCCGTCAATGGTGCTAAAAATTGATATGCCCCATTGAAGGCACTAATAATAGTCTCAAATTCACTGCCTACCTTAGATTTGTAGCGAGATAAGTACGAGTTGAAACCCACATGGATTGGGATATCCCTTTTAGATTAAATGAAAACGGGGTTTCTTGAAAACAAAACTCAACTACACTAAAAATTAAATGCAAGGAAAATAAAACTGATTACTTAGAAAATGGAAATAATAAATATAAACTCTAGAACACAATATGCATTGAAATTCAAAGGATCAGATTTGTTCGTCAGTTTTAAAATGATGTTTTGGTTCTAATTCCATAGATAGGCTTATAGTGACACTCACCACCTTGTTCTCCTTATGTGAATGGAATGAACGTGCAACACAACTATATACTATCTAGACTGCAAAACTTTCGGGTATGTCGTATATTTTCAATGAACTAGGACATTAAACTCTGTGAGAACACCTACCATGAGTAGTAACTAACATCAAATTCTTCCACCTATCACGTGGAGATTATGATACATTACTATTCTTCTCATATCTCAACGACACAAAGGCACATCGATTGCCAATAGAAAAGGCCTCACTTTCCACCTAATGTGATCCCCCTTACTGAGTGGCGGTAAGATCACCGATGATAGCTTTTACCCAAATCGAAGTGCATGTGCACTTACACCACGAGAAAGGAAAAACTTTTTAACTTTATAAAAACAATGTAATCAAGAATAAGAAAATTGGAATTAAAAATATTAGAACCAAAAGCACAAAACTTCTCGAATCCTTGAATCCTTACAACTCAACCACATTGGCCTAGAATGTGGAACTTAGCCATTCATTGACATAGAAAGCAATGCAAAACTAAAATAAATAAAAACTTACTAACAAAACCTACAAGAAGCCTTCTCCCCTCCTTGAAGTGTTTTGATATAAGAATGAAAGAGAGATGGAAGGTGAGAGATCTAAAGTTATTCTAGGGTTTCCTATTTATAGTAGAAGTGTGATAAGAGGTAATCTAATCATGAATCTTGCAAATCGACAAAATATGAAACTACAAATCTTTGGATCTGTCTAGCACCGTACGTGCATAACTCTAAGGCGTTGGAAATCACTGAGAAGGTGCTACAATACTCTATTTTTCTTTCGATTATGTCTCGATCCAAGTCCAGTTATTCGCTTGCGCCGAGTGTACATCCATAAGGTGTTGGACTTCCCTTGGAATTTGAGCTTCATTTTTTCTCTCGGGTCTTCACAAGGCTTCCTACGCAATGTATTCAATGAGTTTACTCTAGTCCGGTCAAGTGTGGTCCAACGATCCTTTAGCGATTTCAGTTCACTTGGAGGCGTCGAGAAGGCGTTGAGCCTATGTCTAGCTTTTTTACTGACTTTTTATGGGAAATCACTTCTTTTTGTCCAATAGCATGTATTTACCTTTAAAATACAAAAATAAAAGTTTTAGAGTATAATTGGAGATAAAAGAATCGAAATTAATCATAATATCACACTAAAATATAACACAATTGGTGACATATCGGTAGTCACACAAATATAGGCTCACTCGACCAGGAGCTTCGTCACATCATCTTATATACTTGGTCGTGAGCTACGTCGCATTAGCCAATAGAAGTCTCCATTAATGAGTGGTAAGCTACGTCACATTAGTTATGTGGAGTGTCGATATCCACAGAGACTCTAAACTTGTGTGTCGCACTGAACTCATAAAATCAGGGAACCCAAACATGTAGACTACTTTACAAACATTATAAACCGTCTTATATTATAAACCCAAATTAGACCAATATACAAAAAATATGAAAATATAGAGGAACAACACCATATAAAATAGTCAACATAATAGAATAGCATGTTATTTCATATCACACTAGATTAGAGGTCAATAATAAATAAGAGTCCAAGTCATGAAATAAAATCGGATAAAACGTGTCGCTATGAACCAAGTTAAACTATGATTTCAATTACTTATATAAAGATAGACAACAAACACATATACGTCATGGCAATGGGAAGTTCAAAAACTAGTAAAAATAGTCCAAGTGACAATATTACTAGTTAAAATCAAATTGAAATGGAAATGAATGCTCAACAAGTTTACCTCAAATGCATGCAATTCCTAACCTAAACCAGTTCCCGACCACTCCAAACACGTTTCCCACACCCCGGTGTCGACTCCCTATAATCCCGAAGTGTTTAGGTAAGGTTTAAAGTGTGTTTGAATAGTTTAATAAGGGTTTAAACTAAATTTTTATGTTTTAAACACTTTGGAAAATTTCAGATTTTCAACTATTCATGGTCATTAGCTTGCTAATTCGGGCTTATTAGCGCGTTAATAACCTTTAGCGTGCTTGAACCTAAAATTCTGCAACAGAATTATAGGTTCCCACTATGGGAATCCCTCTAATTGACTTTTGGGACCATTGTTCCCTTTACCAAGGGTCTCAAACATCCTCTACATATCACAAATACATTCCACATCAATAATTTATGAAATCATTATTTTGTTCAAAAACACGTAAAAGCTTCGATTGATCATAACGTTCCAAAAACAACACCAAATCTCAAACTTCTTAATAGCAAATTGAGTGGAATTTCACCAAGAATCCAACGATGGTATCATATTTCAAAACCAAGTTCATTTAAACATTGAAATTCAATAAAAACTAAAACAATGACAAAACTTAATTATTACAAATTTGAAATTTTAAAATTTGGGACGTGTACGCTCAACTAGATCTTCAATTTGTTCACAAAAACAGTAAAAAAAAAATCAAATTTGTTTTTATCAAATGCCTTATGACTTAGGATCCATAGCTTACGAATTAAATGCATAAAGACTAGAAATTGTTACATATGATTGTGATTGATCCTAATCACTTGAATCCTTCTATAAATGCTCACTACGATCTCTTCATGCACAAGATTTTGTGAATTTCCAGCACTCCTCAAACCTCAAGTTTCTTTCGTTGGTTGCATGAAAATGATGAATATATATATATATGTTTACCTCCATGATGCATTTTTAACCATTCATCTTATTTTTCTTGTTCATCTAGATGGACATCAGTGGCTTATGATCACGCCATTACCTCCACTAATTCTCACACACTAACACCCAATTTGACTCACATCTCATTGATTTCATTATAACACATATCTTGAGGCATATCTATGGTTCATGTTAATTCACATAACTTACGTACTTAATTTAATTGGTTTATAAACTATAGTCCAAATAAAATAATTCACACGACTTAGTTACATTACTGTGTATATAATTTAATTAAAAACTCACCAATCACTTTGTCTACTCGTGTCCCACACCTGCA
Source organism: Stephania yunnanensis (assembly GCA_039657365.1). Lineage (NCBI taxonomy): Eukaryota > Viridiplantae > Streptophyta > Magnoliopsida > Ranunculales > Menispermaceae > Stephania > Stephania yunnanensis. The sequence continues at coordinate 41,317,506 of CM077586.1, read as the reverse complement.
CGCATCACACTAGGAAAACACCAAAAAAATATAAAATATACCTCAGTTACACACCAAGGTCAGACCACGTATTTGTCTGTAGGTCCAATGTCGCGGATCAGTGATTCTAATTACGGATAAAATAAAGGTTAAAAACTTGAGCTGTTATAATATATATACAAAGAAGGTTCAATACATCTAAAAGAAGAGTGTAAAACTCATTTGTTTTGTTTTTACCCTTTGTTGAATCGATGGGCTATGAACCTAAAATGTTAAATGGAGTAACCGCTTGAACATGCACATTAAGTGATGCTCGTAAATATATCAATTATCAATTTATATTAATTATCAACTAATATCAATGAATCAATGAATAACATTATGAATCGAAAAATATCTATTCAAACATTGAAATTGATATAAACAATAGATAAAATAATTCAAATTTAGTAGACATATGCCAAGTACAAAAAATACTCCTATCAATGACATTTAACAACTGTAATTAAAAGTAAAAGATGACAGTTTTTAACAGTCATAAAACGGGGTGTCGTGGAAAGTATAATTTATAATAAAAACTTTTTACATGTCATCTTTAACGTTTAATGACACTTTCAAACAGTCATCTAAACTATACAGTGACATTGCACAACTATCATCTTAACTATTTAATTATAATTTATAAATATCGTTAAACTATACGACAACTAGAAAAAATCAATAGATATAATCCAAATTTAAAATCAAATAAGGAATCAATCAAATACATTGTGGTAAAATTTATATACTAACAATAATAAGGAACACAAACCAATAATCTTTGAATTTAATAAAAAAATTTATAATCCATTTACATTGTATCAATAAATCAACAGATTCTTAAAAAATGAAATATAACATTCCCAACCATTGAGAACTTGTCTTCATTATGGATGAAAAGACTCATATTAATAACTCTTCAAACTCTTGCATTTTCTATAGAACCATCACTTAAAAAAGTTGATTCCTGTAAAAACAAATATATAAAAAAAACATAATTAATTTGGGACGTGAAAAATTGTAAATTGGAATAAAAAAAAGATACAAGTGCATCGATAGGTTGTCGCTAAACTGAATCCCAAACTAAGAGAATAGGCACCAAAATAATAGATCATTTATTATTTGTTAAAAGAAAATGAATACAACAACACAACAACAACAACAACAACATAGCCTCAGACCCAAATTAATTGGGGTCGGCTACATGGATCAAACTTTTCCATTGTGCTCGATTAAGTGCAATTGATGGTGAGCTTTGCAAACCATTCAAATCCCTTTTAATTAATGCATCCCATGTTAACTTTGGTCTGCCCGTACCTCGTCGAATTTCTACAATTTCTATCGAGTCAAGTTTTCTAGTTGGGGCATTTGTAGGCCGTCTTTGCAGGTGACCAAACCATCGCAACCGCCCTTCCCTAATCTTTGTATCAATTGGTGCTACTCCTACTTGTCTTTGAATTTATATATTTTTTATTCTATCTTTACGAGTTTTACCACACATCCACCTAAGCATCCTCATTTCTGCTACGTTAACTTTATGTAATTGTTGTTGCTTTACCGCCCAACATTCACTTCCATAGAGCATAGCTGGCCTAATTGCGGTCCTATAAAATTTTCCTTTTAACTTAGTAGGAACATGTCGATCACAAATCACCCCTGTTGCACTCCGCCATTTCTTCCATCCAGCTTGAATTCTATGTGTGACATCATTTTCAATGTTACCATCATTTTGTATGATTGATCCTAGGTATCTAAAGTGATTTACCTTAGGAACTTCTACTTCCCCTAATTTTACCACTTTGTCATCTCGGTGTCTAGTGTTTCCAAACTCACAGTGCATGTATTCAGTTTTCGTCCTACTCAACTTAAAGCCTTTAGATTCTAATGTATTCCACCAAAGTTCTAATTTCCTATTCACTCCATCTTTGGTTTCATCCACTAAGACAATATCATCTGCAAATAACATACACCATGATATATCCTCTTGAATATGTCTAGTTAGTTCATCCATAACTAAAGTAAATAGATATGGGCTTAAAGCCGATCCCTGATGTAGTCCTATCGTAATGGAAAATTCTTTTGTAGCTCCTCCAAATGTCTTTATACTCGTTACTACTCCATCATACATATCCTTAATAGTATCTATGTATCTAGCATGCACTCTTTTTCTTTCTAGAACCCACCAAAGAACATCTCTAGGGACCCTATCATATCACCTTAGAATGAATGTCCACATGAAATAACGTACCAAGGCTTCTTCATAAAAAGAACCACTGCCATAGTAACATTTTTTTAATAGAGCCAACAACATTAACAAATTAGTTTTTAATACATGTTTTAGCAACAATAGAGCACGTATATCATAAGCAATGTATTAAAGCTAAACTCACTCACATATTAGCTGTTACACTCTTTTTTTTACTGTGGAATACAGCGTCCTGTAGCAAATTTGCAATATTAATGGAAAGAAAATGCTATTACTAGAATTTGCACCAATTAAATACTCAAATTGCAGCAATTGATTCACATTTCACAAAACTCAAACATCAAGGCCAAAAATAACTCTCCGACAACAATCACGCATCAACTACACAACTGGTACAGAATTCAAGCCTACAAAATCAAGTACTAGCGATCCACACACCAACAATTCAATAGCCAAAAGTATGTTAGTCAAATAGAAACAAATTAATAAAAAAAATGAAATAAAACTTAGTTGAACATTCAAAGTGTATATGAATCATGAATGTAGAAAAAATAAATGATCACCTCTATCGATCTATAGCTAGTGATCATTGCATTTCTCGGGAGGCTGCATCTTTCCTAAGCTTGAGTTTCTAGACCTCAAAGGGAAAGATTTAGAACACAATCAAATAATTTAATTAATCATTGGTAGTGCGCATATATAAGAATATACTAATATAACGAGCTACACTATAGAACAACCAAATAAATGATCACTCTGCTGCTGCTTATAGTAAAATCATCTTTTGTCAACTCATAATAAGAGCATGTAACTAGCCAAAAGAGAACTAGAAATGAGCATTGTAAAATGAAGACTAAACTAAAGAAATAAATATCAAGCTATCAAATAGGTGAGAAGCATGATATTACACTAACGACAAGACGATGACTAGACTTGCATTTACACAACACATGTGAGTGCAATATAAAAATCTGTACATTTGCAATGTAGCTGTTGTGAGAAGATGACGTACCGTACTGTTTTTCAAAGAAGTGATGATCAACCATGTGCTGCTCTTATTTTCAATAGATTGATTCGTTTTTTTTTTCCTTTCAGCTATGGTTATTGATTTGTGCACACGAGATTCAGAGACATATTAGTCAAGTGATAAAGAGAAACAAAGCATTTGAAACTAGATCAATCAACTTATCGAAAATAAATAAGAACCAACTTAACTAACAACATACAAACTCAACTCGGAATTCGAGAAAACAGATCACCAAACGTGAAAAGCATTCCACTGATCTTGTTGTAAGCAACATCAACCGACCAAAGTAGAAACATATCCACCATTGTCTGTTGAAGCTTCAAATCCAAATCTGCAATACATACAAAGTCACTCAACTCACATCAATTCATTCATCTTCCTTCTTTTCAAGGAAAAGAAACGATGCATCAAGACTAAATTTAGCTTTCAAGTTTGCTGTTATGAGTCTTAATTGAAAAAATAAAACATGATTAATTCTAAAAACTACCATTAGATGAAAAGGTTTTTATTGGAGGAGATTTAAATGGGCATGTCGGGGTAAGTAACGATGGGTTTGAGAGAGTTCATGGAGGTTTTGGTTATGGTAATAGAAATGAAGAAGGAGAATCAATTTTAGAATTTGCTTCAGCATATGATCTTGTCTTAGCAAATACAAGTTTTAGGAAGAGGGAGTCGCATATAATTACTTTTAGTAGTGGTCATAACAAGAGTCAAATAGATTTTCTTTTAGCAAGAAAAATAGATAGAAAACTATGTAGAGACTGCAAAGTAATACCTGGTGAAGCACTTACTACCCAACATAAGTTAGTAGTACTTGATATTAAGCTAACACAACGGAATAATATAATTAAAAGAGTTAACGACCCTAGAATAAAGTGGTGGAACCTAAAACATAGTAAACAAGTAGAGTTTAGAGAAAAAACTACTAAAGGAAAATGTTTGGAATCTTGACTTTGATGCTAATACGATGTGGCTAGAAATGAGTAGTTGCATAAGGAGAGTGGGATCAAACATATTAGGTATATCTAAGGGCTTGGGACATCCAAAGAAGGAAACGTGGTGGTGGAACGAGGATGTCCAACGAGCAATTAAGACTAAAAGAGAGATATATAGGAAAATACCTAAATGTCAAGATGAAAATGCGTACAATCAATATAGAGAAGCTAGAAAACAAGCTAAAAAAGTAGTTAGTCAAGCTAAAACAAATTTCATAGAAGATCTATATACAAGGTTAGTAATAGAGATGGCGAAAAATATATATATAGGCTAGCCAAATTAAGAGATAAAAAGAAATAAGACCTAAGTCATGTAAGACGTATTAAAGACGAAAATCAAAATGTTTTAACGCGCGATGAAGATATTAAGGAGAGATGGAGAAGTAACTTCGATAGTTTATTTAATGATGGCCAAGTTGATACTATAATAGATGAAAACCCACACCAAGAAAGAAATGTAAACTATACACGCAATATTAGAATTGTAGAAGTTAATGAGGCATTGAAAAGAATGAAAATAGGGAAAGCATGTGGCCCAGATGAAATACCCATAAAGATTTGGAAATGCTTAGGAGAAATCGAATTGACTTGGTTAACAAAACTTTTCAATAAAATTTTAAAATCAAAACGGATGCCAATGGATTGGAGAAGAAGCACGCTTGTGCCAATCTTTAAAAAACAAAGGAGACATTCAAAGTTGCTCAAACTACCAGGGAATTAAACTTATGAGTCGCACTATGAAACTGTGGGAGAGGATAATTGACAATAGGCTAAGGAGAGAAACAACCATATCAGAGAACCAATTTGCTTTCATGCCTGGGAGGTCAACCATGGAGGCGATTTTCCTTGTAAGACGATTGTTAGAAAAATATAGAGAAAAGAAAAAAGATCTTCATATGGTATTCGCAGATTTAGAAAAAGCATATGATAGGGTCCCTAGAGATGTTCTTTGGTGGGTTCTAGAAAGAAAACGAGTACATGCTAGATACATAGACACTATTAAGGATATGTATGATGGAGTAGTAACGAGTATAAAGACATTTGGAGGAGCTACGAAAGAATTTCCCATTACGATAGGACTACATCAAGGATCGGCTTTAAGCCCATATCTATTTACTTTAGTTATGGATGAACTAACTAAACATATTCAAGAGGATATACCATGGTGTATGCTATTTGCAGATGATATTGTCTTAGTGGATGAAACTAAAGATGGAGTGAATAAGAAATTAGAACTCGGAGGAATACATTAGAATCTAAAGGCTTTAAGTTGAGTAGGACAAAAACCGAATAAATGCACTGTGAGTTTGGAAACACTAGACATCGAGATGACGGAGTGGTAAAATTAGAGGAAGTAGAAGTTCTTAAGGTAAACCACTTTAGATACCTAGGATCAATCATACAAAATAATGGTAACATTGAAAATGATGTCACACATAGAATCCAAGCTGGATGGAAGAAATGGCGGAGTGCAACAGGGGTAATTTGTGATCGACATGTTCCTACTAAGTTAAAAGGAAAATTTTATAGGACCGCAACTAGGCTAGCTATGCTCTATGGAAGTGAATGTTGGGCGGTAAAGCAACAACAATTACATAAAGTGAACGTAGCAGAAATGAGGATGCTTAGGTGGATGTGTGGTAAAACTCGTAAAGATAGAATAAGAGATATAGAAATTCGAAGACAAGTAGGAGTAGCACCAATTGATACAAAGATTAGGGAAGGGCAGTTACGATGGTTTGGTCACCTATAAAGACGGCCTACAAATGCCCCAACTAGAAAACTTGACTCAATAGAAACTGTAGAAATTCGACGAGGTAGGGCCAGACCAAGGTTAACATGGGATGCATTAATTAAAAGGGATTTGAATGGTTTGCAAAGCTCACCATCAATTGCACTTAATCGAGCACAATGAAAAAGTTTGATCCATGTAGACAACCCCAGTTAATTAGGGATTGAGGCTATGTTGTTGTTGTTGATTAATTCTAAAAACGCAACTAAAGTTGCAGTCATTCAGTTCATTTTTATTGTTGAATTGGGACACCAAATGACACGTGTCGAGCGTACACAATAGTTTCCTGTGTTTTCTTATTATTTGTAGTAGTGATAAATGGGATATCGTCTCCACGTGAATTTTGCAAATTTCAAAGGAAAGTTTTTTTTTGTTTTTCTTAATTTAGTTAATCTAATTAAACGTGAATTAAAATACCAAATAACTAAAATATATAACTACTAACTTAATTAACCAAATTAACTAACTTAATTCAAACAAATCAACGTAAACTAAACTAAACAATACTAAAATTCAATATAAGTATAAATATCTTAACAAACATCTAAACAAACTCTCGCTAAACAATGTAATATACTTGAATTGCTTTCAAACACTAGAACATAACATCACTTCACAATATAATTATAATCATAACACATAGAATCTTGGAATCATTAAATCATATTTCATAATAGGTTGATAGCCTTTAGTCGGCCACCAATTTTCCTAAGTTCAATAGAAAAGCCACATTCTTATCATTGTAAATCTACCTATTGGATAAAATGCCACACCATAAAAATACGATAGCATTAACATTCAATGAAAATCATGCCTAATCTAAGCCAATAAAAATCAGAACATAGTAATTAATAAACAACTTAGAACACAATCACCTAGAACATCTACTCAGAAAAAGCCCTATAGATTAATCCTAGTTACTACTTCTATAATTGTTGTCAATAATTATAGACATATTCAAAATCAAAATACCACAATGCAAATTTGTAACTATGCATGCAATATTAATCTTCATTAGTTGTAATACGCAAAAATAACTTGTTAAATCAGTGATTGACGTGTATGAATAGATTTAAAGCATTAAGTTCATGAGTCTTTTAATATAACTACATAGCAATCCAAAGTATATACATGTCTAAGGTTTGTTTAGATTGATAGACCACTCACTCATGCTAGAAATAAACAATGCAATAATGCGATTAAAAGACATAATGAATAAATATATAAATACCTCTTAAAATAGATCAAAGCTCTAAGGTAACTTCAAATATTAACAAAAACTAATAAAAAATTTATCAACTATGTAAAATAGGTTTTGATAGAACGAGAGAGAGTAAAGGAGAGAGTTATCTTGAAGCTCTCTACTCCTATTTATAGTCTCCCTAAATATACGTATCCTAGATAAACTTAAATTCTTCATATTAATCTAAAAAACTCGTAATCGACCTCCATAATTTGTCAGCGATTCCTAAGTTATACATAAATCGCTGAGTCAATCACTGGAATTGGTTATCTGTGCTCCATTAGTTCAGCTGGTGATTTTCAGTCAATAATTAGGCATGTTTTATAGTGTAATTTAGGTTGATTTTAAATATAAATGATGATATAACACTAGGTATTCTTTTGTTGTAATTTCGGGATTTAAATAGGAAAATGAAGAAAGGGAAGAAAAAAAGGAAGAAGAGCAAAACGGTGAATTGGAAAAAAAGTCCAGCGATTAGCCAACGATTTGCATTTACATTAGGAATCACCACCTAAATTGGCAGTAGGAAAGTGTCAGCGAATCCATAGCGAATTGAGACAACAACAACAACATAGTCTTATTTGGGACTGAGGCTATGTTGTTGTTGTTGTCTCAATTCGCTATGGATTCGCTGGCACTTTCCTACTGCCAATTTAGGTGGCGATTCCTAATGTAAATGCAAATCGTTGGCTAATCGCTGGACTTTTTTTCCAGTTCACCGTTTTGCTCTTTTTCCTCTTTTTCTTCCCTTTCTTCATTTTCCTATTTAAATCTACCTAGTGTTATATCATCATTTATATCTAAAATCAACCTAAATTACACCATAAAACATGCCTAATTATTGACTTGTCAAATACCCCCAAACTCGGCACTTTGCTGTCTCGAGCAAAGGAATACTTTAAATCATATTCTCTTTTCATTTTTTTATAAATTGATTTCAATCTAATTCATCTTAATTTTAAATGATAGAAATTTTAAATAGAAGTGATTTTCAAATAGAAACATATTACCCACAAGTAAATGAAAGTTATAATATAATAGAATGATTTAGACAAAATGAAACATCTTTTAATGATAACTCAACCACCCAATGCAACATCCCTTAGAACTTAAAGTTCATTACCAAAGCCAGTTCACAATATAGGTTTTATCAATCTTCACTGACAAGCATCAAGCTTACAATGACTAGTATAGAGTCTCAAAACACAAAAATCACTAGATTAATTCTGATTTTAGAAAATATTTTACAATAGCACCACAGTAAAATTCAATAGAAATTTCGTCAACATACAAATGAATATATTGTTTAAAATTTGTTAGAACAAGAAATATTTCATTCAACTCACTCGAGCTAAATCTTTTTTTTTTGAAGAGTTTTAGAACATCAATCTTTTTCATCTCTCGTTTTTTTTTCTAATTCATCATAATTATTTCTTTATCATATATATATATATATATATTATTTTTGAGTCCCTGGTCCATTTCCTATGGACATTCTCACGTTTTTCCCACAATAAATTCCCGACTCCATTTCCTATTGAATCTATAGGACTCCCTATACATATTTTGTAAACTCTTGTTAACACTTCTCACTATCTACTAAAGTTGAAGAAAATATTCTTTCTAACTTATAAAATTTCATCGGTTTCTAACCCATTTCTTCTTTCAATTGTGGCATAATAACAATCTATATCTATACTATAAAAATATTTAATCAATAGTTTTTGTATCACAAGATTCTTAGAAATATGTCATGTTCATCTTGCACTATTGTTTTGATCTTCTACCCATTCTCATAACTAACACAAGACATTCAATTTGGTGTATAAATCAACTAGTAAAGTTAATTAAAAAGGGTATAAAAATTAATTCCTTATATCATAGAATTCACTTTGGGTAATATAAATATCACCTCCATTCAAAAATCTATTTATTATATATTCATTATCATTCTTTTCCTAACGAAAAATAAAAATAACGAAAAATAAATTCATACTTACTTGAATTCGGAAGAAATTTGAAAAATTTCGTCAACTTACTTGAATATCGGATCAAAAGTTTAAACTTTTTGGATCAATTCTGAACTTATCTTCTACCTTTAAATCCTTTCTTTGCTTTTTTTTTTCTATCATTGTCATATTTCAACAAAAATACCCCCAAGCTCATTCCAAACCTTGTCCTCAAGGTTTAAAAATGAAGTCGGGTTTTTAACAAAATAAATATACGACGCAAGTATAAAGGAATTGATATAATCATAAATTTGACAATCAATATAAGAATAAACTCAATTTATAATTATCATTAGACAAAGTGCATAAAAAGTAGAACAAACATTTCCATTGTATATCAATTGTATCAAATAATAACACCAAAGCAAAGTATAGCACCACCACAAACACAAAGTATATCACAATTACCGGAGTTACATAGAAGACCTCATACAATATCACTCAGAGACAAAGAACATAAATAGAATAAGGACATCAATGTCGTCGTCCGAAAGTTGCATCGTCATCGTCCTCTACTGGATCAATCCTCTGGGACCGGTAACTCGTAGCAGGGTTGTAGAGGTGGTAAACCTGACCTGGCAGTGTTGAAACATTAAGATTACTGCTAAGTGATAGTCTTATCTATGTAGATGGTACATGAACCTCTACGCCTCTTGTGTCTCTTAGACATTTTTCCCTCCATCCTGTGGACTTTCCTTGGTAAGACACTCTGGTTCTCGAATACTAGTTCTTGGTTTCTCAGAGTTGTCATTTGATTGCGCAAAATTGTACCCATGAAGGCCAACTCCGACTCTTCCATGTATAGTCCGTCATAATCCTTAGCAGGCTGCTCCACATTCAGATCATTTCTAGCTTTAGACATTTCTTCCAAAATTCTCCTCATATCATCTTTGATTTTCCTTCTCTGCTCTATCTCTCTTTTGGTTATCTCAGCCTTTTCTCTTTCATCCTCAATATCTTCAAAACCATTTACTCTTCCACATCTCTCTATAACTTCATCTGTAATGGTCTTCTCTTTCATCCTCAGCGTCCTTGCCACTTGATTTTTCACTGCTTACTTGATTAGTTTGTTTATCGTGCACTTTATCATTTTATTTACTACTTTCTTTAAATAACCATATGATTTAGAGACTTTGTAATTTATTACTCAAATACTATTCAAGTTCTTCTAGCTTTACTCACTGGAATTTTCTCCGTTGTTGGTAACAATTGCAGGTCCCTCGAGCTGTAAGGGGAAGGAGCCTGTACTTGGTGATTTCCTTTGAGCTACCCTCAGAGTTAGCTCAATTACTCTTACTTCGTAGGTTCTTTTGTGATTTTGTTTTATATATGGCTATGTATTCATGATGTTTTGATGCTTTTGGGTACTTGAGGATGTGAGATACACTTGACGTTACATATATATGCATATTACACTATTTATCACTAGCTATATGCATGATATTACTTAGTTTGCAAGATTTCCACAAATAAGTTGTCTCGACTTTAATTCTAATTATCGAAAATGTTGTTTAAATTGTTTTGAATTTCTTTCGCTGTTGTAATCGGCATCAAAGTTATCATCATGAACTTTATAACCCTAAGAAGGATAATAAGGAAAATTAATTTGAAATAGAGGGTGACTAGGAATGCATTGAAACGACATCAGTTGACTTGGGGTCCATGTAGGTCTAGCGTTGGGCAAGGCCCAATATGTAGTGACTAGGGCCATCACATTTGGTATTAGTGCGCAAGGTTTTTACCTTAACTTTTGATAAGCCACAACTCGGCTAAAAAGCGAACTTAAAGTTAGGATAAATGAAACTTAGTGTGGGAATCCAATGAACCTAACTTAGAGTCTTAGTTGGGAAGTAAGGTGAGTTGGGGAAAGTATATATAATTTATAAATGTTAATTTTGATATGTATTATAATATATAGTCAACTATGACTGATCGAAACTCGCCAATTGCCATTAGAGACCGTGATGGCCAATCATCCAGATGCTGGTAACTAGGGTAGAGCCGAAGATCCATGCTGTCACATTGACAAATTTTCAGGCTCGGAGAGGATAGTTTCAAGGGAGACAGATAGGCGAGTTACTTGCTTTACTTTAGGGTCAGTTTGCGGCGACGCCGTCTCCATTTACGTCTTCAGTGGCACCTCCAATCGATGTGAGTGCAACCGTGCCTCAGCCACTCCATCGGCTCCCACCGAGCACAATACCCGTACCTCCAATCACCTCAGTGGTTCCAGTTCAGGCCGCAGTTGTGGCACCGACTCACGATGAAAGTGATATATGCCTGACTGCATAGGCTAGGCGGACTAGAGAGTATGAGAAGTAGAGGCCTAAGAATTTCGGTGGTGGTCCGAATTTGGATGAAGCAGAGGCCTACATTCTCATTTATGAGAAGATCTAGAAGCTACTTAGGATTGAGGACAATAGGAAGCCCGCTTTACCTACATTTTCGTTGATTGGATACACTTACATGAGGTGGACTAATCTCACTGCCACGCATGGAGATCCCATTTCATGGATGGACTTCAAGAGACACTTCCACCATAAGTATTGCCCACCAACAGTCACGATAGCTAAAGAGAAGAGTTCATGCACATCAGGTAGAGACTAGGAGAGTCAGTCATGGCTTACATGGAGAGATACCAGAATCTGCTACCTTGTAGCTGATAGAGACAAGGATCAGGTACACTATTTTACCGAGGGCTTGAAGCCAGCTATCGGAGGGACTATGGTCACCACTCTACCACCCACACTACAAGATGCGTATGACCGCAGCTTAGCGAGATAGGCATATCTTTGGATGCACCCTGAGGATGGTTATGTTCAGTCGAGTGAGGCACATGCCGATCAAGTTAGAAGAGGAAAAGGAATCGCCAGGTTGGGCCAATGATGTAGCAAATCATAAAGTGTGGCCTCGATTATGTAGCTAGCACCATCTGTACCTACTTTTGCCGCCGCACCGACTTAGGCACCGAGCTACACCAACAGACCTCCACAAGCAACTCAAACACTGCAAGCTAGACAACATCAGAGGGGCAGCAGGGAGGGCAAAGGTGGTGGTAGAGGCAATGAGCATCAAGGGCAAACGACAAATTTGGGATAGGGCAGGCATGATCATTCAAGGCAGAGCCCATCGAGAGCTTGTTTTGAGTGTGGGTAGGGTGGGCATTTCGTGAACAAGCGTTCGCAACGGGTTAGGGTACAGCAAAGTGGGGCACCACATCAGCAACATAATAAGGAAAGAGCTCACATCGTAACCGAGCTAGATTCTCAGGCGACGCGTCATCTAATTAAGGGTATGGTTTTAATTTGGAGTCATTTAATGTATGCGATGTTTGATTTTAGTTTGACCGTTTCCATTATTTCTGGCTGCATGGTTGATAAGTTAGGGTTGAGACCAATTAGACTTAGCACCCACTTGATCATTAGCACCACTGCAGGAGACAAGATCTACCCTAACATGTTATGTGAGCGTTGTATAGTCGAGATAGAGGGACACGAGCTACCGATAGACCTCAAGATATTAGAGTTTCTCGAGTTCAATGCGTTGTTGGGTATGGACTAATTGGTCGCTTACCATGCACAGGTTGATTGTTTCGGTAAGATGGTCACTTTTTTGATCCCCGGCCAGTTGGAGTTTAGCTTTCACGTTGATGTGACGCAACTTCCGAGCACTAGAGTAGAGTGACTACGAGTCAAGAGATGGAGGTCTTTGCTAGCATTCATAGCACTACAGAAAGATCAATAGTGAGTATTGAGGAGATTCCTATAGTTTGTGAGTTCTCGAATGTGTTCCCCGAGGAATTACCTGGGATACCACTGTAGAGGGAGATTGATTTCATTATAGATTTGGTCCCAGGGACTAAACCAATATCGATGTCGTCGTACAAGATGGCTCCTAAAGAGGTTAGAGGAGTTAAGGACCCAGCTCGAGGAGTTATTAAATCTAGAATTCATTCACCTGGTATGTCTTTGTGGGGCGCGCCATTGCTATTTGTGAAGAAGAAGGATGAGAGTTTGAGACTTTGCATCGACTATAGGAAGTTGAACTGTGTTATAGTCAAGAAAAAGTATCCACTTCCCTGTATAAATGATTCATTTGATTAGTTGACAGGTGCGCTGTGGTTTTCCAAGATTGATTTGAGATCAAGATACCACCAGCTCGAGATCAAGGACCGGGACAAGGAGAAGACAGTACACGATAAGGTCACTTTAAGTACACCGTGATGTCATTTGGTTGACTAATGCGCCAACAATATTCATGAACCTAATGCACCGAGTGTTGAGACAGTACTTGGATCAGTTTGTGATAGTATTTATAGATGACATTTTGATCTACTCTAAGACTCGTGAGGATCACGAGGGACATCTTAGGACAATTCTGCAGACACCGAGAGAGCACCGACTATACGCTAAATTTAGCAAATGTAAGTTTTGGCTATCAGAGGTTTGATTTCTAGGACACGTGGTCAGAGCCAATGGAGTTGAGTAGACCTTGCAAAAATTGAGGCAACGATAGGTTGGCCCACACCAGAGACGATAACCAACATTCGTAGCTTTTTGGACTTAGCAAGTTATTACCGCAGATTCTAGCAAGATTTCTCCAAAATTGCTACACTAATGACAAGATTGACTCAGAAGAATATCAACTTTGACTAGGATGACGAGTGTGAGCAGACCTTTAAGACTTTAAAGGAGAAGTTGACCATAGCTCCAGTCTTGGTGATACTAGAGGCAGGGAAAAACATGGTGGTGAACACTAGCGCATCACGGGTTGGTTTGGGATGTGTTCTCTGTGCTTCCCGACAGCTCAAGACTCATGAGAAGAACTACCCTATACACGATTTAGAGTTGGCAGCAATAGTTTTTGCTCAGAAGATTTGCCGACACTATCTTTATGGAGAGAGGTTCGCCCTGTTCACTTAACACAAGAGTTTGAATACTTGTTCACTCAGAAAGACCTGAATATGAGTCAGAGGATATGGTTGGAGTTCCTCAAGGACTATGAATCCACATTAGAATATCACGGAGGGAATGTCAATGTAGTGGCGGATGCACTAAGCAGGAATAGGTCAGACGCAGAGGTAGTAGTTTGTCATATGACAAATGAGTATGCACTACTTGTGGCTTTAAACTTAGCTAGTTCCGTGGGTGTTCCGGATATGACAAAGGTCTGTATTTGTGGGCAGTTGAGGACACAACTAGTCTCTATTTAGAGGGTTTTGGAAGGTCAACATACAAATCAACAATTTGAGAAGTTAAGTGAATTAGCTCAGAGTTCAGATCAACCAAAGTGGAGTCAATCGACAGACTCGTGTTTGAGGTATAGGGGACAACTGTGGATTCCATCAATGGTTGAGTTACGCAAAGAGATACTCAAGGAGGCACATCGCTTACAATACGATGTTCATCCGGACAGGACCAAGATGTATCAGGATACGAAACGCCTCTGTTGGTGGCTAGAAATGAAGGTTGATGTAGGAGAGTATGTCAGAAGTTGTGGGATATGCCAGCAGGTTAAAGCTAAGCATAAAAGGCATGGAGGGTTGCTGCTGCCACTTCCCATTCCTTTGTTGAAGTGGGAGCACATTGCAATGGATTTTATCAATGGTCTGCCTAACTCTCAGCGCAAGCATGATAGTATTTGGGTGATTGTGGATAGATTGACCAAATCTGCACACTTCTTACCAGTCTCCACCTAGTATAATTTTGAACAGTTGAACAATCCTTATAAGAGAGAGATAGTTAAGATTACATGGAGTGTTGATATCCATTGTGTCAAATAGAGGGTCTCACTTTACATCAAAGTTGTGGAAGAGTATGTTGGAATAGTTTGGCACGCAGCTTAAGTTTAGTACGGCGTATCACCCGCAGACAGACGACCAATCAAAGAGACTGATTAAAATGTTGGAAGACATGCTCAGTGATTGCGTTTTGGAGTACGGTAGATCGTGGGAAGAGTATCTACTTCTATGTGAATTTGCTTACAATAACAGTTACCAAGCTAGCATTGAAATGACGCCGTTTGAAGCACAATACGGCTGGCCTTGTAGGTCTCAAGCATGTTGGGCCGAGCCTGACGATATTGCGGCAATTGGGCCAAAGATAGTAGTAGATCACACTGATAGAGGCTAGGGGGACTACCACAATGCTATTGGTGTGAGTCCAAATTGGTTACAAGGGTAGTTAAGTAATTCCGAAGTTTGAAGTATAAGTAGAGGTGGTAAGAGATTGAAAGGCATCTTGAATCTAGAATGTAATTTGGGAACTCTTAGGAGTTGGGATTGAGAGAGTTTTAAGACTCTTCTCTAAGGTTACACTTGTGTTCTTGTTCATGTAATCGTTGTTGAGTTTACAAATCGGTAGATCAATATCGGTGTCCTATCAATGGTATCAGAGCAATCTTCGAAGATGGAAGCTCGATTGGGTGATATGGAAACTCGAATGGGTCGAATTGAAGAGGAGGTGAAGAGGATTTCAGCCATTGAGGATTCAATGAAAGAGCTCAGATCTGAAATGAAGTTAATGTTCCGAGGTGTGGCTCAGATGATTGAGGAGTTGTTGCAACAATCTTCTCTGCAGCACATCCCAACCACAATGATGAACACAATTTCGTCGTTGAAAAAGTTTGTTGCGCCAAATTTTCATCCATCGTCAGATCCATCGTCAGCGAAACAAATGGAAACAACTCGTTCTCCACAAGTTCAACTACCAGGTTCTTAATCTCTTACTATGTTAAATCAATCTCACATGTTTCATCTCACGATGGAGGGTTTGGCTCAAGCACTATGAATCTAGATAAACCAGATTTACCTATTCTTGAGATCACACCTTCAATTACAACTCCGACTCCAATGCACCTCGATTTCAATACTCCTCCACCCCCATCACCACAATATCCACCAAATCTACCTCATACCTTCGTAAAGACAAAGGATATTCTCTAGATCCGACTTCATCTTGTTGGAAGGATCGTTAACAAGATTTCAACATGGCCAAATCTGGTTTCATCATATCAAAGTTCAACAGATATGCAACCTTAAGTTGGAAGGAAGGTCTTAGAGTTGCGAGATCTCTTTTGGCCTGAAGAGGCATGCTTTACAATCGCACCACCTCCATGGCCACCACCATTATCATCTCTGTTAAGGTACTTCATTCTCGATTTGGAGGTCTTCCTCCATCATCGAGCTATTTCTTCTTCTGGTTTAACTGTGCGTGACTTAGTTGCAACACTTGATTTGGGAAGAAAACATTTGTTAGGTCGAAGGGTGTATCGAGGAGATCTAAGGGTGAGAGGAGTGACACATCATGTGTTTATCAAGGATTCTTTATGCAGGAAAGCAGTTCTGGCCTTTATGTGTGTGTGTATTTGGCCACTTGATTGTCCTCGAGTTGTGTGCGTTTTATTTCCTTTTAAGTTGAAGGCCCACTTAAGTGATACATCAATCGAGGAATATCATGTGGATTTTGTTTCTTCTTCCACATTGGGCATGTGTCCTTCTCTTCTATGCTTCGCAGTACAGCTACACAACTTGTTACATACAATGCATTTCATCATGGTTCCTATCTTTCGCTATTTCATCAATTTGAAGAAAGTTTATGGCAAGTCTTGGGTGGCACTTATTCAACACACTAATTCTTCATCCCACGTGACAAAAAGTCATTCATTAGCACATTTTTGGGCATCTTCATGGAGTCTACAGTTTCATCACAATTCTTCGGCAATGTCGTTAGTTTTTTGTGAAGGGTATTGGCTGACCATTTATGCGACTGAACAATGTGCTTCATGGGAAATCCATTTTGGGGTTTTTGAAGCCTTGTGCTGTCAACACTAATTTGGATTTAGGACTAATGGGTAATCATGGTGTCGTCATCTATTTGGCTACATTGTCATCCTCCTGCATTACGCTCTTTTGTACAGTGGCGTCCACTGTGATTTCAAAATGTTATTGGGCGCTGCCATCTCTATTTTTGGTAGAGGTTTTGAGCATTTCAGCTCTATGTTGCACTTGTTGGGCTAAGTATTCAGCGCCTTCATTCAATATTTCACTGGAACACCTGTTTGTTCGACTAATCATTCTGCTATGGATCATTGCTTGGTCATTTTCTTCTGATAGCACAAGCTCATCTCTTCACATAGATCAATGATCCCGCTTGAATTGTTATCTTTTTACCACCTTGAGGACAAGGTGAATTGTTAAAGGGGGGAGTAATGATAGAGGCTAGGGGAACCACCACAATGCTATTGGTGTGAGTCCAAATTAGTTACAAGGGTAGTTAAGTAATTCCGAAGTTGTAGTATAAGTAGAGGTGGTAAGAGAGTGAAAGGCATCTTGAATCTATAATGTAATTTGGGAACTCTTAGGAGTTGGGATTGAAAGAGTTTTAAGACTCTTCTCTAGGGTTACACTTGTGTTCTTGTTCATGTAATCGTTGTTGAATTTACAAATCAGTAGATCAATATCGGTGTCCTATCACACACATAGAAGATCAAGCAGATACGTCAGTAACTTCGAGGCGCTTAGGTGAGACAAAAGAAGTACGCCGACAAGTACCGAGACAGATTAAAATTTAAGGAGGGAGATTATGTCTATCTGAAGGTCTCACCTCTGAAGGGTCATAAACGGTTCAGAATCAAATGAAAACCCGCGCCGAGATTCATAAGGCCATTCAAGGTTGCAGAAAGAGTCGATAATGTTGCCTACAAGCTCGAGTTACCACCACAAATGGTAGGAGTCCGCCCACTGTTCCACATATCGATGTTTTGATTGGATAGATCGAGGAAGGACGATAGACCGATGATTGACTTAAGTCAAATTCACTTGGCGGAGAATGTCACTTATGAGGATCAACCCACAATGATTTTGGGTCGTAAGATGCAGAGCTTGCGCAAAAGGACATCTCGTTGGTCCTCTTCAAGTGGCAACATCATGGTTCACTTATGAGAAGCAACCTAAATAGTCTAATCCTAGTTGTATGTCGTGTAGGACCATGGCTTGTCGGCCAATCCTACGTGACAATCTCGATCAACACTCGGGTGTCGACACCGAAGTAAATTAATAATTTAAATTAATTTTACTTATGTTTGATGTCGTGTATTAGTTATAACTAACTATATAAGTGTGTTCGCGAGTGTAGGTTCATATCGCGAATTCGAGCGAGCGGAGGAGCGACTTCATGGTGTGTGCGCGGATGACGTTTAGTTGGGGCTTATGGTTAGTTAGTAGCTTATGAGTTATTCTTTTTAATTCAAGATGTACACCTAAATCACAATGGGAATAACAATTAGGTATCTAAGTTACATATGGAATTAATAGAAACTAGTCTAAGTTTAAATTATTTAATTAGCCCAAGCTATCTAATTGAGAAATCTCAAATTTATTACAAATGCCCAAGTCATGTCAGACTTAGTGGGTTATTAGTAGAAAATCATGGTGGAATCATGACAAATAAACATCATGGAAGGTCATTCAGATTTGAGGCAAAAGACGATACAAGATTGATCAAATGGTTTAGACTTGAGGCCATGAGCTATAACTAGGACTTTTAAGTTTATTCATGCATATTGAGAAGAAAAAAAATTCAGCGCTACTTAGGGAGAGAAGGAGATTCTTTGCTAGAAATCAAGGAAATTGAGGTCTAAGTTGAAGGATCGAGCCAACACAAGTAAGGGTTCCAAAGAAATTGAAAGAAACAAACCCTAGGTATGAACATCTCCACTCTTAATTCACTTGAATGCATGTTTAGGGCATTTGGGGCTGAAATCTTGAAATGGAATTGAACACATCAATCCTATGATGATTTTGAACCTAACTTTGTGAGTTCAAATGCTTTCTAAATAAACTCAATCAAGGTTGTTGAATTTTGATTGGAATGCATAAGTTTGATTTCAAAAATTGGGGTTTTGAGTTGATTCTAATTGGGACTGAATTTCTAATTGGGACTGAATTTCTAAGGGCTTGGGACCTCCAAAGAAGGGAACATGGTGGTGGAACGAGGATGTCCAACGAGCAATTAAAACTAAAAGAGAGATGTGTAGGAAAATACCTAAGCGTCAAGATGAAGATGTGTACAATCAATATAGAGAAGCTAGAAAACAAGCTAAAAAAGTAGTTAGTCAAGCTAAAACGAATTTCATGAAAGATCTATATACAAGGTTAGGTAATAAAGATGACGAAAAATATATGTATAGGCTAGCCAAATTAAGAGATAAAAAGAAACAAGACCTAAGCCATGTAAGATGTATTAAGGACGAAAATCAAAATGTTTTAACGCGCGAGGAAGATATTAAAGAGAAACGGAGAAATTACTTCGATAGTTTATTTAATGATGGCCAAGTTGATACTATAATAGATGAAAACTCATACTAAGAAAGAAATGTAAACTATACACGCAATATTAGAATTGTAGAAGTTAAAGAGGTATTGAAAAGAATGAAAATAGGGAAAGCATGTGGCCCAGATGAAATACCCATAGAGGTTTGAAAATGCTTAGGAGAAATTGGATTGACTTGGTTAACAAAACATTTCAATAAAATTTTAAAATCAAAATAGATGTCGATGGATTGGAGAAGAAGCACGCTTGTGCCAATCTTCAAAAACAAATGAGACATTCAAAGTTGCTCAAACTATCGGGGGAATTAAACTTATGAGTCACATTATGAAACTTTGGGAGAGGATAATTGACAATAGGCTAAAGAGATAAACAATAATATCAGAGAACCAATTTGATTTCATGTCCGGGAGGTCAACTATGGAGGCGGTTTTTCTTGTAAGACGATTGTTAGAAAAATATAGAGAAAAGAAAAAAAATCTTCATATGGTATTCGTAGATTTAGAAAAAACATATAATAAGGTCCCTAGAGATGTTATTTGGTGGGTTCTAGAAAAAAAAAGAGTGCATGCTAGATACATATAATGTGCATGATAGAGTAGTAACGAGTATAAAGACATTTGGAAGAGCTACAAAAGAATTTTCAATTACGATAGGACTACATCAAGGATCGGCTTTAAACCCATATCTATTTACTTTAGTTACGGATGAACTAACTAGACATATTCAAGAGGATATACTATGGTGTATGCTATTTGCAGATGATATTGTCTTAGCGGATGAAACTAAAGATGGAGTGAATAGAAAATTATAACTCTGGAGGAATACATTTAGAATATAAAGGCTTTAAGTTGAGTAGGACGAAAACCGAATCAATGAACTGTGAGTTTAGAAACACTAGACATCAAGATGACGGAGTGGTAAAATTAGGGGAAATAGAAGTTCCTAAGGTAAACCTCTTTAGATACCTAGGATCAATCATACAAAATGATGGTAACATTGAGAATGATGTCGCACATAGAATTCAAGTTGGATGGAAAAATGGAGGAGTGCAACATGGGTGATTTGTGATCGAAATGTTTCCACTAAGTTAAAAAGAAAATTTTATAGGACTGCAATTAGGCCAGCTATGCTCTATAGAAGTGAATGTTGGGTGGTAAAGCAACAACAATTACATGAAATGAACGTAGCAGAAATGATGATGTTTAGGTGAATGTGTGGTAAAACTCGTAAAGATGGAATAAGAAATATAGAAATTCAAAAACAAGTAGGAGTAGCACCAATTGATACAAAGATTAGGGAAAGGCGGTTGCGATGGTTTGGTCACCTGCAAATACGGCCTACAAATGCTCCAACTAAAAAACTTGACTCAATAGAAACTGTAGAAATTCGACGAAGTAGAGGCAGACCAAAGTTAACATGAGATCCATTAATTAGGAGGGATTTGAATGGTTTGCAAAGCTCACCATCAATTGCACTTAATCGAGCACAATGAAAAAGTTTGATCCATGTAGCCGACCCCAGTTAATTTGGGACTGAGGCTATGTTGCTGTAGTTTGTTGTATGGTTGTTAAATGCATTGATTTTGATGTCTTTAGGTGTATTTTAGTATGATTTTAGTGCTGGAAAGAATTGAGTCATGATTTGGTAGATGATGATCAATGTGCTCTTAGTGATGATGGTGATGATGCATGAATGCTATGTGTTTGAAGAAATGCCACAATGCAAAGTTGCAAGAGTATAGGTAGATTATGAACTCCCGGACTTATTTGGATTCATTAGACTCCTTGAAACTAAGTTTTGAAGAGGAAAAATCACTTATGTGTTACCATAACATGTTGGTTTGTTTTGTTTCAAAAAAATAAACTGCATTGTTGTTTAATAATATGAATTGGTAGAGAGTGTTAAGAATTCATGGGTTCTAATTCCTTGGACTAGTTTGTTGATTTGAAGGGATCATTAAGACCCAAGTGGAGTAGAGAAATAGATGGAATTGCTGTCATGAAAGCTATTAAATTGAAATGAGTTGAATGGATGATTTGGTGTCTTCAATTGAGCTAAAATTATAGCTGAAATACTAGATAGCATAAATTCCACATTTCTTCCCATAATTGGCTGATTTTTTGTATATGTTATTCCTGGATGTTTAGGCAAGCTTCGCACCAAAAATCAGGTTTTTTTGGATGTGTGGTATGAGAGTTATAAATTTTCTAATATTGTTGGTCCGAAACTCTCTCAAGACGAGTTGTTTTGGTATTTTGAGCATAACTCTCTCAATTTTAATCGCATTTGAGCAAACTTTACCATTTTGGAAAGCTAATACATAGAACAAAAACTTGAGATCAGTATTACAAAAAAAAATTGTAATCTTCTTTATCGAAAATAGACTAAATTTCAGTGCTAATCCGTTGAGATATTCCTTTTACAAAGGTTTGAATGTCGGGACCTATTCAAGGGGTTTCCACTAGTCCAATAATAACCAAAATCTCTAGAATGGCTTGACATACTATAAATTAGGTTCCCTAAATGTTTCAAGTGATTCCGAGGTATTTTGAATGGTTTTCCAAATGAGTTTTGAAATAGGTAAAACTTAGTTACTTAATGAGCTAATTTTTGACTTAAGGTATTCCGAGCATCAAATGATATCAATAAATGCTTCTAACTTATATTACATGATAGTAAAGGTGTCTACCAAATTTCATAATTTTCAGGTGTGTCTAACTTAGTTTTCAAGTCATGCTTCGAATAATAGATCGATAAATGCAAATAAGGACTTAAAGTTTTATTTAGAGTCTCAAATTTGATTTTTGATCATATCGATAAGATTTTATCACTCAACGACATTGGTTTAAAGTTAATAGACTTCAATGAACCAACACCGAGAATTTTGAAAATTTTGAAAATAAGTTCTTGGAAATTATTTTAAGATTCCTAAGGGGTTGTTTTGCAAACTAATGCATTAAACCAACTTGAAATGAATGCCAATGGACTTCAATGATTTAATAACACTTAAAAATAATAAAGACAATGTTTACTACCTTATAACACCTAGTTTGGGCATTTTGGTCTAAGTTAAATAGAAATGACATTGAGACAAACAGTGGACTATTTTACAATTAGCAGAGATAATCAAACTTAAATACGCTCTAACACATACCAAATGAACTTTAATAGGTACCAGGGGCCTAGAGCGTCAGTGCCGAGTATCGGGATTGTAGTGCGAACGTGTGAGAACTATATTTATCTTGGATATTATTGCATTTTGAGGTAAGTAAACCAGTAAGAGTGTCAACATGCTTTCTTTTTAAGTTCTTATTGTTAATCTCTTGAAAAACGCATCATACTTGTATTCAATTCTTGTTTCAAGTGGCGCGGGGTCTAGGTAGTCCACTAGTTATCTCATCTCGGGGGGTTAAGCATCCGGAGTCACCATGACTTCTTGTTGATGACTATTCTAAGGATAAAGCATCCGAGGTCACCATGGCTTACCTTGATAGTTAAAGGGCTATTGGAAGTGACTCCATGAGTTCGCGGTGCCTGAAAAAACATGTATGGACAGTTGTGAGTGGCCTTAGGCCCATCATGTAGACTTCAAGCTGTGTTATGGTCTAAAGACCCGCAGTTTGGACCAGACTACCTATTCACCTATCTTTTGCTTTGCCGCTTGATTTTTCACCGCTTAAATGATTAGTTTGCTTATCATGCACTTTGTCATTTTATTTACAGCTTTCTTTAAATACCTGCATGATTTAGAAACTATTGTAATTTATTACTCAAATACTATCGAATCTCTTCTAGCTTTACTCACTGGAATTGTCTCCGTTGTTGGTGGCAATTGCAGATCCCTTGCGCACTAAAGGGGAATAAGCTTGTACTTGGTGGTTTCCTCTGAGCTACCCTCAGAGTCAGCTCCATTACTCTTACTTCATAGGTTCTTTTGTCATTTTGTTATATTTATATGACTATGTATTCATGATGTTTTGTTGCTTTTAGGTACTTGGGGATGTGAGATACATTCAATGATACATGCATATGTGTATTCCACTCTTTATCACCAGTTATATGCATGATATTACACTGTTTGCAAGAATTCCATGCATAGGTTGTCTCGACATCAGTTCTAATTATCAACAATATTGTTTAAATTGTTTTAAATTGCTTCCGCTGTTGTAATCGACATAAAAGTTATCATCATGAATTTTATAACCCTAATAAGGATGATAAGGAAAATTAATTTGAAATAAAGGCTGACTAGGCATGTGTTGACTTGACGAAAGTTGACTGGGGGTCCACATAGTCTAGTGCCGAGTGAGACCTCCACAATTTTCATCATCTTTCATCTTTGCCACTGTTATTTGCTTTCTTTAGGAACTAATTTTTCTAGCATACATATATTCATTTAGGAAAGCTTCTAACATTTGAGTCCATGTAGTTATTGAATCTTGTGAGAGAGAATAACCAATCTTATGCTTGATCTTTTAATGTAAAAGGGAAAGCCTTATATTTGAATTATTCTAAAGTATTTCTTTTCAGTTCCATCCCATTAACTTTATGTTGATACTCCTCTATGAATTTATGTGGGTCTTAATTGTCTTCACCATAGAAATTACGTAAGGGACCAATAAATCCAGATCTAAGTTCAAATTCAGGAAATCCATCGGGGTATGCTATGCACATAGGCTCATATGATGTTACATTTTGCTTTGCTTGTCTAAAAGTGAGTTTTATATTATTGTTATTATTATTGATAACTATATTATCATTATTATTATTAATGACATTGTCATTAATATCATTATTGTTATCCTCCATCCTATTAGCTAAAATTTCCCTATGTTGTTGTTGTCTTAAACTTCGATTAAAAGGTCTATCTATTTCAAGATCAAATGGATATAAAAATCTTGTTGAATTAACATGATGAAGTGTTTAGACCATACAACGTCTAAAATACTTAAAAATTATATAAAAATCTGTGGCAACGACGCCAAAAATTGACATATGTCGAGCATGAACAATAGTTTCCCATGTTTTCCTATTATTTGTAATAGTGGTAAATGAGATATTGTCTCCACACGAATTTTGCAAATTTCAAAGGAAAGTGTTTTTTTCTTATTTTTCTTAACTTAAGTTAATCTAATTAAACGTGAATTAAAATACTAAAAAACTAAAATCTATAACCACTAACTTAATTAACCAAATTAACTAACTTAGTTCAAACAATTCAACGCAAACTACATCAAACAATACTCAAATTCAATTTAAATATAAATATCTTAACAAACATCTAAACAAACCCCCACTAAAAAATGTAATATACTTGGATTGCTTTCAAACACTAAAACATAACATCACTTCATAATATAGTTATAATCATAACAAATGGAATCTTGGAATTATTAAATCCTATTTAATAATAGATTGAGAGCCTTTAGCCAGCCACTTATTTTCCTAAATTCAATGAAAAAGCCATATTCTTATCGTTGTAAATATACCCATTAGATAAAACGCAACGCCATAAAAATACGATAGCATTAACACCCAATGAAAATCATGCTCAATCTAAGCCAATAAAATCAGAATATGCTAATTAATAAACAACTTAGAATACATTCACCTAGAACATCCATTCGGAAAAAACCCTATAGATTAATCCTAGTTAACTTCTATAATTGTTGTCAATAATTATAGACATATATTCAAAATCAAAATACCACAATACACATTTGCAACAATGCATGCAATATTAATCTTCATCGGTTGTAATATGCAAAAAACAACTAGTTAAATTTGTGATTAACGTGTATGAATAAATTTAAAGCATTAAGTTCATGATTCATTTAATATGACTACATAGCAATCAAAAGTATATACATGTCTAGGGTTTGTTTAAATTGATAAACTACTCACTCATACTGAAAATAAACAAAGCAATAATGTAATTAAAAGACATGATGAATAAATATATAAATACATCTTAAAATAGATCAAAGCTCCAAGGTAACTTCAAACATCAACTAAAACTAATAAAAGACTGATCAACGATGCAAAATAGGTTTTGATAGAACGAGAGAGAGCAAAGGAGAAAGTTATTTAGAAGCTCTCTAGTCTCATTTATAATCTCCATAAGTATACATATCCTAGATAAATTCAAATTCTTCATATTAATCTAAAAAACTCGTAACCGATCTCAGCGATTTGTCATCGATTCCTAAGTTGTACACAAATCGCTGGGTCAATCATTGGAATTGTTTCTTTGTGCTCTACCAATTCAGCTGGCTATTTCTAGTATATTTTCCAATTCACTCTAGATTCGTTGGCACTTTCATATTGTCGATTTTGGTGGTGATTTCTAGTATCAATGCTAATTACTAGACTTCTTTTTAAGTTGATCGTTTTGCTCTTCTTCCACTTTTTCTTCCCTTTCTTCATTTTCTTATTTAAATCCTAAAATTACAAAAACAAGAGAATACCTAGTGTAATATTATCATTTGTATCTAAAATTAACCTAAATTACACTATAAAACATGTCTAATTATAGACTTGTCACCAAACTTTGGTATACAAAAATTAAAATTCAATCCACAAAGATAGGAAGTGAGGAATTACCAAGATGTTATGCAATGACATTCAACTCTCCTGAAGTGCTCTCTCCTAGATAATGAAGTCACTTTCAACTAAACATTCTACTAATTTAAATGAATCAACCATTCGACGAAAAAAAAAAAGAAGAAAGAACTAACCAGTTCATTTTCAGCCAAACCAAGTTACCTATATATAGTCCTTCTTTCTTTACTTATCTCAATTAGATTTTAAAAAATAAAGCAAACAGAAACACCTACACTTGAGTTCACATTCCACCATTAATCTAGGCGTCACTCAAGACGACAAATCACTACAAAAGCAAAATAAAAAATAAAAATAAAAATAAAAAACTAACTAACTAAATCCCAAATAGAAATTCATAGATGGATCAAGCACTTCCATGCCTTGAGAAAAAAAAATGATTTTTAAGATGGCATTAGTTTCCTTGCGATGCCAGTCTCGTCAAATTTAAACACTTACAACGTCTATTCTACCAAAAAACAAAGTAGTCTCAAACTTTATACATCAAAATGTTCCTTTATCACCATTCCCTACCAAGTTAAATTTCATTGGCATCACTACAATACCTCAGCTCATCTATATTATTCCAATATCACAAACATTCGACACAGCCAACTAACAGATAAAAGGCATTCCTATGCATTCATTCTACAGACAAGCACAAGACTGGACAGCACATAGTCTAGGGTTTAATTATTAACCATAGAAGAATGAATCAACTAACAGATTAGAACACGAATTGCACAATTCTTCATTATAAATGCAAGCAATTCAGATCAAATCAGATTAGAAATTAGGGATTTGAAGCAACAAACATCAGACAAAATATCAGATTCTAGTATTCAATCCCAAATTAGGCTAAATCAAGAATTTATGCTGAAAGGAGTTCATAAATCACAACTCACGAAATGGAATCAAATAAAATTAGAGTCCAAACCTTCGATTTATGTCCAATACACAGATTTGTCAAATTAAGATCAAAAGAGTGCACTTCGATCGAAGAGTGCAGAAAACGAAATTGAAATCCGAACAAATGAACAACTATAAAATCGAACCGAGAGGAAGAGAGGCGACTTCTGTGAAGGTTGGATTTGGTGAGACCACATACCTATCCTCCTTAAGGGTTTCGCCATTGATTCCCACTTCTTCTCTTCTTCAAACACAACATCTCTGCTCACAATGATTTTTCCGCATCGTGGATCAAGGAATCTGTGCGCCTTACATCCGTCTTCGACGCCAAGATACACCATTGCTTGACTTCGGTCATCGAGCTTCTTGAGATGTGGACCTACAACCTTCACATGTGCGGTACACCGAACACTCTCAAGTGCTCCAGGATGAGGTCAGTGTGTTGCTAGGAACCAAGCTTGGTAAGGGATACAATCTCCTAGCACCTTTGTCGGCAAGCGGTTCAAGAGATAAACCACGCATGTCGTACCGCCTCTCCCCGAGTTTCGCCGGGACTTGCATGCTCTTGAGCAGAGACTCTCGCAGTGGCCATCACGGTGCGATTTCTCCTCTCCACCACACCATTTTGTTGAGGTGTGTATGGTGCCGTGAGTGACGCTCGACTCCCTCTTCCTTGCAAAACTCATGCAAACCTATGGGAAGTGAACTCACCACCTCGATCGGTTCGCAAAGTCTTAAGCTTGTGCTCAGACTTGTTTTCCACGAGCTTCTTGAGGCGGCTCTGCTTCGACGCCACAGAATCAAACGAGTTCTTCCACCGGAGCACGGCGGAGACCGGCAAAGATCGATGTAGATGAGATTTAGGGTTCCTCACCAACGACGTCGATTTAGGGTTTCTCGCTCTCAATGTTTATTTTCCCTCTTCAGATCTTCACTTCATGTTTCCTTAGAGTGAGAATTCGAGCAGCGAACGTGAGTACAACGGCGAAAGCGAGGCGTGTGGCGCCACTTCCTAGAACGATTTTCGATCTGCTTAGTTTTTAATGTAGTTTTTTTTTTTATTATTATTAATAACATATGAACGCATGCGCTCCATCTCTCTTTTTTTTCTTTTCTCTTTTTTTTTTTTCTTTTTGAATGAAGGAACGATTTTCGATCTGCTTAGTTTTTAATCTAGTTTTTTTATTAATGACATATGAGAAATGTCATAAAACACAGTAAATGAGTCATCTTAAGCATCCTCTAATGAAAAGCAATTGTTAGGACTTCTTGAATGACACTTCATTACAAAATGTCATTATTTATTATTTTCAATGACAATTTTTCTTGAACCGTCATAAACTTGATGTCATTGAAAACATATTTTATTGCAGTGAACAATACGTGATTTGTAAATTTGAACTTCAAAATAGAGTCGAATTCTCACGTCACTCGAGAATACAACCACATAATCCACATGTTGGCTGACATGTGATTATGTTGGTTTTTATTCAAGTATGATTGCGCTACCAACTCTAAATGAACAGTGAACGATTAAGGTAAATTTTGATCACCGAGGATGAAGAGCAAAATTTTTTTCATGGCTATCTTTTTCTTTTTTTCAGGATAAAGGCCAGAATCCATTTCCAGGCTATCTTTTCCATTCCTCACTCCGGATCCGCTTTATCAACCACTTCAGAATATTTTCATATTTAAGATAATCAAATCACAGTACCTTGTCCCATTTCAAGTCTGTAATACCATACGAGCTAAATATATTAATTACAAAACATAATTGATAAGAATACGAGTCTCATTTACCTCGTTTGAATCTCCCTAAATTTTCTTTCGAATTTTCTAGCTCTTAGATTACTTGAACCTCTCTCGGTATTTGAGAACCTACAATAAACCATTTGAGGTCAATTATTGTTGTTTTTTGCGGTGGGAGCGCTCTTCACCTTCTAGGTTCATCAATCTTCGTGAGGGGAGCGCATTTCCCAGCAACAAGAAGCATGTTCCACTATCGAGCGCCAAAATAGAGAACAGGGGGGCAGTAGCCTTTGTTCAATCCCAATTCATTTCAAAACCTCCCCCAAAAAATTAGGGAGGTCCTTAAATAAAGTCTTACATCATTTCTAAGCATGAACAACTACAATTAACCAAATCGAACAAAAAATATCATCAAATCATTAATCAACACAAGGAAATAACGAATTTGATAAAAATTTACCAACTTACCTTTTTCAACTATGAAGATTACCACTTCAACTGTTGTTTGATCTCTTTTCACCTCCCTTGATCACTCTAACAATCTCAAAAAATTAAACCCTTAATCACCTTTCAATTCCTTAAATCCGATTGATGAAACAATGACAAACATGAAGTTGTTTAAATTTTTATATATGGATTTCTTCAAGATATGCATCATGCGATCTCTAGGCTTATCTGATGGAGAATATCTTAAAGTGACACCATGCCCGTGGCGCCACCGCCGGCTAGGATGCCTCATTCCCCGATGACTCTAACTACCTAACGGATCCCTTGGCTACCTTAAATCACATCCAAAACACTTAAAGGGAGCCAACAAAAGGTCTTGCCACATTCGCAAACCCTCCAACAACATCAAATGCCACCAAATCTTATGATTTTATGTGAGTTATCAACTTAATCAACAACAACTTCAGTAACAACTTCACCAAAACAAACCGCCACCCCAACCACCCCTGATCGAAGGTTCTAGTGAACCTCTTGAGTTTTTCCAACACCCTTAAGCCCATAGCCATCGTTACCATGGTTGACATACATCTATACCTCGTCTAAACCCTATGAAAATACTAAGAGAAAGAGAAAACTAGCCGAATTTTGACAAAGAAGAAGATCTGCTCTATTTCTCTTCCTCGTTGAAATGTTGAAGATGGTGGTGATAATGGTGTGGTTAAGGTAGCAATGGAGATGGTGTGAGAATGAAGAGGTGGTGGTGGTGGAGTCGTGTAGGAGCAATAAAGGAGATGAGAATGATGATGAAACTGATGTCATCTAATCCTTGCTGAACCCCTAAGCCAAACCAATCCACCTCATACTCCCCCAGCCGCTTCTGCTTATCCTTTCATCATCCTCTCCCGCATGGATCATGAGGCACATCAAAGGGTTTATAGCTTAAAGTGACACATGATTCTAACGTGAAACCAATATTGACACATCTTTCATTTTTGCGTATTTTAAGATCAATCAAACGATTCACATTATTCAACTGATTTGATTTTTCAACTTTAGGTTATATTAAACCAATTAATTCATTAAACAAGTCACACAAACGCCAAATAACATGCAAAGTCACACACATGCTAATCGAGGTACGTTGTACTTAAACACGAGCTGAACTCAGGTTAATTAAGATTTGAGTTAATACTAATCACCTAATTAACATAACCGGTCATTACAGTCTCCTTAATTTAAAGAAATTTCGTCCTCAAAACTAAAAGAAACATAAAAATTTATCTGTAGTTTTGAGCACAAAAGGAAGCTGCTCCTTCATATAAAATTCTCACTCATAGGTCAACTTCTCGTCTTTGTGAAATTGGCATTTCACTTTAACCAAAAGAATTTATTTGGTTATTAGTTTTTTAGTCTTACGATCAAGGATCTGAATAAGATGTTCATCGTAAGAAAAGTTCTCCCGAAGACCAAATTCATTCCAATCAATCCTTGGAGTGAACCGAGTCTCTGATTTACGAAGCATCGACACATGGAAGACACTATGAATAACGACAAGTTGAGGAGGTAACTCGAACGTGTAAGGAATGTGACCAACTCTTTCTTTCACTCTGCACTGCTCGATAAACTGTAGAGCTAGCTTACCCCGCAACTCGAACTTGTACAACCTTTTCATAGGTGAGACTTTCAACAAAACATAATTGTCCTTTGAAAACTCTAGAAACATATGATGCTTATTGGTGCATTTTTTCTCCTTCAATTGTGACATATTCAAACATTGGTGAATCTGTTAAAATATCTTTGTGTAGTCCTGAATCAACTCATGCCCCTGCAAAACTGTATCTCTTACCACTGTACAACACGTTAGTATATGGTAAGGTCAACTATACATAGCCTCAAATGATGTCATACTGATACTGGCCTGATAACTATTATAATAAAAGAACTCACATAAAAGAATGTATTTCTTTCAGCAACCACCAAACTCCAGGATACAAGCTCGAAACATATACTCTAGAATCAAAATCACTTGCTCAGTCTGCTAATCAATATGAGAATAATAAGTCGTGCAGAGGTTTAGTATGGTTCCTAGTTGTCTCTACAATTCATTCCATAATCTAGATGTGAATCTTAGATATCTATCTGAAATAATACACATTAGAAGACCATGAAGTTACACTACCTTCCGCACGTAAATCTCACATAATCGTTCAATGGGATCCCACATGGAAACTGACAAGAAATGCTCTGACTTCGTCAACCTTTCAACTACAACCTAGACAACATCATGCTTACTTTGACTCAAAGGTAGACCGAAGATAAAATCCATCGATATATGTTCACATTTCCATTGAAGAATCAACAAGGAATGCAATAACCCTCTTGGTTTTCGGTGTTCAGGCTTAAGTTGCTAAAAAATCTCACACCTCTCTATGAATTTAGCAATATCAGCTTTCATCTTAGGCCACTAGTAAATACACCTCATATCATAATATATCTTTATGTAACCTAAATGAATAGAGTAAAAAGATCTATGAGATTTTTGGAGCAACTCTTGCCTTAAATAATCCTGAATTGGGATTCACAATATATTTCTAAAGCGTAACACACCATCATTAGAAATAGACCAATCAGGATGATCAACACTAGCCATTAACCCTAAATGCACTGAGTAATCATGATCAACTTTTTGACAATGAACCACCCACTAAATAATCTTTGGTTCAGCCTGAATATGAGTATAGAAAAACATATCAGTAGATCTAGAACTAGCTCTCTTAGTTGATGATGTGCCAGCTAGACTTTCATGTATCGTCTTTACTATCCTTTCCTCAAGAAGTTGAAACTGAGAAGCTCTAACAGTAGCTATTTGCCGGTTTTTCTCCTACTTAGCATCAACAACTACATTTGCTTTGCTTGGGTGGCACCGCATAATGAAATAATAATCGTTGAGAAATTCAAGCTATCTATATTGTCTCATATTTAATTAACTCTATGTAAACAAGTATTTTAGACTCTTTGACTTGAGAATACTATAAACTTTTCACTGTACAATTGATGCCTCTAAAATTTTGAGGAAAACACCACTAGTGCTAGCTCAAAATTATGAACTGGATAGTTCTTTTCATAAATCTTGAGTTGCCTTAAAGCATAAGCTATGACCCTTCCTTCCTACATCAACATACAACCTAACCCTGAATGAGAAGCATCATAATAAATCACCAACTCCTTCCCCGATTCAGGTAATGTATTAACGTTCATTGTAGTTAAATTATGTTTCAATTCCTTGAAGGCACTCTTATATCCTTCTGATCAATCAAATTCAACATCTTTCTAAGTTAGCTGAGTAAGTGGCAGAGCGATACCAAAGAGATCCTCAACGAATCTCTTGTTGAAACCTACTAACCCCAAAAAATATGAATTTTTGACACTATGGTAGGAGTAAGCCAATCTTGAATTTCCTCTACCTTCATTAGATAAACTATTATGCCATCAACATTAACCACATGTCTAAGAAACTTGACATCTGAAGGCTAGAATTCGCACTTACCAAACTTGGTATACAATTTATTATCTTTCAGAGTTTGCAATGTAACTCTGAGGTGGCGTGAGTGTTCCTCCTGAGTCTTTGAATATATTAAAATATCATCGATAAACACGATGATAAACTGGTCAAGATAGAGTTTGAATGCTCTGTGTATCAAGTCCATTAACATATCAGGAGTGTTAGTGAGCACAACCGATATCACTTCAAACTTAAAATGCCCATAACGAGTACTGAAAGTTGTCTTCAAGATATCCTTATCCCTAATCCTTAGCTCATGATAACCGAATCTCAAATAAATTGTTGAGAAATATACAACACCCTTTAACAGATCAATAAGTCATTAATCATTAGCAATGTATATTTATTCCTAATAGTCACTCGATTGAGCTACTTATATTTAATGCAAATACGTAGTGTTCTGTCATTCTTCTTAATAAAAAGAACTGATGATCCTCATAGTAACATGCTAGGATGAATAAACCACATTGTACCAACTCCTCAAGCTAAGTCTACAACTTACGCAATTCCTTTGATGCCATATGGTAGGGAGGAATAGATATAGGTATGGTGCCAAGAAAAAGATTAATGATGAAGTCAATAACACGTGGTGGTAGAATTTGAGCAAGTCAGATGGAAAAACTTCCAAAATTCATAAACCACTGGAGTTTCATTAATTTTTGTTCCGACCAGGTTCACCAAGTGTAACAACCCCTACCATAATTTCTAAATCTTACGGAGTAGCTTCCCTTTTATGAGTTACAAGTCGTGAAGGATTATAGCCTCCATGAACTATGATTTCAAAAAAGTTGGGAATATGAAAAATTACACGTTTATGGAAATAATCTATACTGATAAGGTACGTTGCTAACCAATCCATCCCTAGCAGTGCATCATATCCCATGAATCTTATAGCCCTCTAATCAAATGGGAGCTCATTCTCCCCAATTTTGACAACACATCTCTCACAGATCAGGTTAGGACAAACTTTCTCACTCATTGTTGTGCTCAAAATCAATAAAATACTAGCTCTAACATGTTTTAGTTTCAACTCATCAACTATTGCACCATTAATTAAAAATTGTAGAATCGACATCAATTAAAACATACATGTCTTGACCACATCTAGTTAAAATACTTTCCACGAGTCTCCTCGTAGCCTCTGGATATGCCTCAACCATTGCATGAGTTTGTCCTCATGCTATTTGTGCTTTACTACCCACAAATGTTGCTTGTTGAGTAAGACAATCCCTTTGTATATGCCTTATTTACCCATATAAATAGCAAATCACTAAAGACCTCTGTGAGACCCTACTAGCCGGTGGTACCTGCCCAGATCCACTCAGTTCTATGTTGAC
Source organism: Stephania yunnanensis (assembly GCA_039657365.1). Lineage (NCBI taxonomy): Eukaryota > Viridiplantae > Streptophyta > Magnoliopsida > Ranunculales > Menispermaceae > Stephania > Stephania yunnanensis. The sequence continues at coordinate 41,283,281 of CM077586.1, read as the reverse complement.
TATATTTTACCTTCGCCTTTACCTCCAGACTTAGGCGATGGCAAAAGTCGTTTAGACATTAAAGCCTATGAAACATGTGGAACATGTGCACTAGCATAAGTCGTCCTTGCTGACCTTAACAATGTAGTAGTAACGTGACACATTTCAAGCATGTATAATAAGTTTTCCGTATATTCTTATTACATGTAGTAATGGTAAGTGTGATTGTCTTTTGATAAGTTAATAATTAGATAGTGTTCGACAGTATATTCTAGGGTAATTTTAGATGTAAAAGATTATATTACATGAGATTTTCTTTTGTTTTTGTTATTTAAGGTAATAATTTAAATTCGTGAAGAAATGAAGTAAAAATGGAAGAAAGTGAAGGATTTGATCGAATGGAAGTGGTACATAAAGAATTATTAGCAAATCAAAAGAAAACCAGAATTTAATGCCTGCGAGTCATCAGCGATTAGGGAATTGCACTGGGACTCGCTACTTAGATCGCTGGAGCACAGAGGAAGTTTTTCAAGGATTTTTCTAGCGATTTGAGTTATAAGTGGAATTGCAGGGTTTGATTTCGAGAATTTTTAGATAACCACGAGATGTTTGAGTTAGTTTGGGATATGTACTACCTAGAATACTATATATATGACCCTATGGCTACGAAATTAATTGCACTTGAGTTCTTAGATCAATATTTCATTGTACTTGGAGCCATTGTTTATTGCTTTACTATTCATTACTTTTGGAGATGATTTGAAGATTCAAAATATTTATTTAAATGTATTTATCTATGTCTTTTATTTACTTTATAGCAATGTTTATTATGATTATGAGTGAGTAGTTTATTAATCTAAACAAAGTTCGAACATGAACTTGATCCATTTTGTAATGTAGTAATGATGAGATGATTTTATGCTCATTGCTTTAAACCAATCGTATTGTTTAATGCACTGATTGAATATATTATTATTTGCAGATTTTAATCATAGTACTTTGTGTTGCATACATAGTCTAGAATATGTATCATGATATTTGGATTCAATATCTATTTTAAGTACTAACTAGGATTGTTTAAAAGGTCTATTATTGTGTAGATGTCCTAGGTGAATTGGGATATAAATGTCCTAAGCGAATTGAGATCTAAGTTTAGTATTGAAGTGGCTTTAAGAAGGTATTAGATTTAGTAATTCAAAGTTTTCACAAAGTGTAATGCAATTTTATTGCTTAAAATTAATTTCTTTGAGTATTCAAAGGGTTCATTCAATAAAATTAGAATGTGGCTTTTCCAGAGGTCCAAGGAGAACTAATGGCTTGATAAGAGCTGTTAACTTACTTATGATTATAGTTTAATGATCTAGCATATTTTATAAAGTATGTTCATGATTGTATGATTTAAGTAATATGTTTGGATGCAACACGGATTAATGTTTTATTGTTCCGAATGTTTGTTTAGATATTTATTTGTTATTGAATTGAGTTGATTTGAATATTAGTGAATTTGAATTGCGACTATTAAGTTAGTTTAATTAGTTTAGTTAATTAGCATACTATTGTAGTTTTAATTAGTGATTTTTAATTTCCATTTTAATTAAATTAATTAAATTAAAGTAAAAAAAATAATAATAAAAACTATTGACATACTTTTTCCTAAAGAAGTTTGATAAATCCCTATGGGGACGATCCTACTTATCACTACTACAAACAATAAGAATATACACGAAACTTATTATACACGCTCGACACGTGTTGATTTTTCGCGTCATTACCGGGGATTTTTGCATGATTTATTAAGAGTTTTAGACGTTGTATGGTCTACCCACTTTGTCATTCTAATTCCACAGGATCATTACATCCGTTTGATCTTGAGGTTGATAGGACATTCGATCATAATTAAAGATAAAAACAACATGGGGAACACCAAGGTACTATAATGGAAGCCAATAATAACCTCGACAATATTAATAATAATAATAACGATAATAAAAAACTTACTTTTAGTCAAGTCAATCAAAATATTACTGCTTATGAACCAATCTGTATTGCCTATCTTGAGGGATTTCTTCAATTTTAAGTAAGATATGGATTTATTAGTGCTTTACCTAACTTCGAAGGTAAAGACGATGAAGAACCCCAAAAATTTATAAGGGAGCATCAACACAAAGTCAATGGGATGAAACCTAAATCTGCACATTAGAACAAGTTAAACTTAAAGCTTTTCCTTTTGTATTGAAAGATCAACCACTAAATTGATTGTTTATCTTTCTCAAGATTCAATAACTACATGAGCTCAAATGTTAGAAGCTTTGTATATCAATATATGCTAGCAAGAAAAACTAGTACTTATAAAAGATACAGTCGTGAAAATAAAAGATGGATAAAATTTTAGTGAATTTCGGGATAGATTTTAATGATTAATTTCATCTTATTCCCAATATGGATACACCCAAAGAGCTTTATTAGAATACCTAATGTGGTGGACCATTATTCAATGTTACACCCATAAAATGGGTAAGCAATCTAAACAATATGGTGAGAAGATCGAAACATAAAGAATGAAACTTTATGAAGTCAATGATAAAAAAACGTAATTCATTTGACAAAAAAAATTGACGAATTATCTAACGCGGTTAAATTACTATTAAAAGATAAATCAGATCAAGTGAAACTATGTAGATTTTGCAATAAAGTTATATATCCTACAAATAAGTGTCCTACTTTATAAGAAGCTAATACTAAAAAGGTCCATGCGATTATGAACCAATATTTTGGTCCTCTTAGAAACCAATATAATAAAAATTACTACACCGGAAAACCAAATCCAAATCTTAGCTATGCTCCACAAAATCAAAACTATGCCACTTATAGACTAAGAGCACAAATATAATTTACGCCAATCAAACAACCTCAACAAATGACTCAACTTATGCAACCAAATATGGAAGAAATATTACATAAATTTTATGACCCAAAGTCATCAAAAATTTACGCAAATTTCATAAAATCAAATTAAAGCTGATATGTCTATTAACAAGTTGAAAAGTCAATTAAATCAAATGACTCTACAAATTAATAAGTTAAGTAATCAAACTAAAAACCTACTCTATCTACAAACACTATTAATCAAGCACAAGTTAATGCCTTATTTTATGATAATGAAAAAGAAACACACACAGAATAAAAGACACCAAAAAGAGTTGAATAAGAGTTGGTTACAGTGATAGAGCAACTGCCAGTATTTGTCTACAACAGTGATGAAGTTTGATACTGCAATGAGAGAACTTTGAGATGGATTACAACTATAAAATCTGAGAGAAAAATGCATAAAGAATTGAAGAGCTTTAAGGAAACGATAAGTCAAGATTCTTGAAGGAATAGAAGGCTTAGTTGTTGAACATTAGATAATTCCAACAAAAATTACAATTGGAAATCGAGGAGGTTTTTCGAGTTGTAATTTATTTAAGACTAAATTCCTAGATAGAATGGTAGACTGAGTCTATAAATAATCAAGATCTCCATTGTGTAGATCATTATTCATTAATTGAGTTTTGTATGAACGAGAGATCATTATAGTAGTTGTTTACATTAACAATTTATTTAATTGATTAGGTTGAGCCTCTACAGAGGAAAACATTCAATTCTTACTTCGATATCAATTTTGTGTTTAGTTTTGATATGTGTTTATTAATTCATCACTGATTCGTTAATCTTCTCAATTCCTCTGGTTTCCGAAACATTAACAGTGGCATCAGAGCTTTGTCACTTCATTATTTCTACAACCATAGAAGAATGAGATTTTAGACAGTTTTATCGCCATGGGAATGATTGATGAGTTGTTACGATAACAAACTAGTGAAGGGCGTGAAGGTGGATTAATAACCCGATCGCCATTATTGGAAGGAACCAACTATACCTACTGGAACGTTCGGATGGTTCGTTTTGTCTCTGCCATTGATGAAATTACTGGAGAATTACTGGAGAAAGAATATATTGTTAAAATGCAACCAGATATAAATGGCAAAGCTGTTCCAAAACCTGCATTTCTATGGATAGACACGAAGAAGAAGAAGAAGGTTGCCAATCATAAGGCAATCAATTCTATATTCAGTGCTGTTAATGCTCAATGTTTCAAACTAATTGCAAATTACACTACTGCAAAACAAGCATGTGATGTTTTAAATATAATATTTAAAGTTATGAATTCTGTCAAGATTTTCAAGTTACAACAATTAAGTTTTGTGCTTGATCATCTTGAGGCATCTCGAGATGAAAGACGAAGAAGATATTGCCTTTTTCAATGGTTGTTTACGAGACATTGCTAATCAAGCTTTTCAACTTGGAGAAATGTATACTGACGAGCAGTTAGTACGACGTGTTTTTTGTGTTATTCCCTCACGATTAGACTCAAAGATTATTGTAATAAAAAACTTCTTGATATTACTAATATGTCTCTTGATGAATTAATAGGTTCTCTGCAAACATAAGAGATGAATATATTTAAAAAGCCCAGTTCTTCTAAGAATGCTTACCACTTTGAGACTACTATTTTTGATGCTCTATGGGAGACGATTTTGCTTTGATGGAAAATAAGTTCTCAAAATCTCTCAAAACCTATAAGAGAAATTGTATTGTAACTAATTACAAGAAAGGTAATGACAACAATAAGCCTTTTACTGATAATAAGAAGATATATACTAAGAATAAACTCAATGGCATTAAGTGTCATGAATATGGAGGAATTGGACATATTCAAATTGAATGTCCTAATTAGAAGAAGAAGAAAAAAGTCTTTGAATGCTTTTTGGAGTGATGATGACTCAAAAGACAGTGATAAAGAGTTGAATGATTCTACTATTGCACTCACTGCTATATTGATAGAATCAAATACTGTTGATGCTTTTCTATCTTTTATTGGTGTTTCTGAACTTTGTTTTGTAGTGTTTGATACAAAAAGATTAAAAAAAGGCCAAGGACATGTGCAATGCCGTTAATGATGAGGATTCTGCAAAGGATCTTCTGGCTTCTTATGATCTATTGTTTGCTGAATGGACATCTCTTTATGATCATAAATCCCACTTGAAGATTAAAATATTCTCTGTCAAATTTGATTATAAGACTATTAAAAGATAACACAAGACATGTCATGCATTGTTAAGAGATCATAAAGTTGAAATCACTATATTAAAGAAAACTCTTTCTAACTCTAAGGCTGTTACTGCAAAACTTCATTCTGATTCTCTAAAATTAAACGAAATGTTGCAAACTGGTCAATCATCGCAAGTTAAGCTCAGTCTTGGCTATATTAAGGGATCCGCAAATGCTCATACTATCCTTGTTAAAGGCACTATAATTAATAAAAGTCAATAAAATAAGACTTAAATTGAAACAACAAAGGCATGTGCCACTTAAAGTTGCTGCAAGTGCAAAGAAAAAGGTGACTATTGTTCCTGAAAACAGACCTCCTCCTACATGTCATTATTATGGGATTATTGGTCATATTCGACCATGATGCTATCTGATGTTTAAAGATCTGAGTACACTTCAGAAGAATAAACCATCTAAAAAGGTTTGGAGAGTTTAATCTCATAAGGCAATGACAGCGCATCTACAACTTTTAGCAACTACGACTAAGTTATAATATTTGGATAGTTGTTGTTCCAAACACATGACTGGTAGCCAAAGCTTTCTTAAAAACTATGAATCATTTAAGGAATGTGCTATTACGTTTGGTGACAGAAAAAAGGCAAGGTTGTTTGACAAGTCAATAACTAGACATGTTTCATAGTGTAATTTAGGTTGATTTTAGATATAAATGATGGTATTACACTAGGTATTCTTTTGTTTTTGTGATTTCAGAATTTAATTAGGAAAATAAAGAAATGGAAGAAATATATGAAGAAGAGCAAAAAAGCAAACTGAAGAACAAGTCCAGTGATTTATTAGGAATATGAAAATACATATGAATCACTACATAAATTGGCAGTAGAGAAGATCCATCGAATTGGGATTTACAATGGAATTACCAACTGAATCGGTGGAGCACAGAGAGATATTATCAGTGATTAACTAAATGATTTGTGAACAATATAGAAATCGCTGACAAGTCACTGAGGTCAGTGATGAGTTTTTTATATTATTACAAAGAATTTAAGTTTTTCTATAATTTGTATAGCTTATGAAACTATAAATAAGACCTTAGGGCTTCAAAATTAGCTCTCTTTTTCTCTCTCTCTCTTAGCCCTCTTTTCTCTGAACAAGTTTAAGAGAGCCTTAAGTTAGTTTTTATTGAGTTTATGTTTGAAGGAACATTAAAGCATTGTTTGTTTCAATAAGAGGTATTTATTTAATTACGTCTTTCATTTATATTATTGTATTGTTTATTTCTAGTATTAGTGAGCAGTTTATTAATCTAAACAAACCTTAGACATGTATATACTTTTGAATACTATGTAGTTATAATTAAGAAATCCTATACTTAATGCTTTAAATCTATTCATAGACAACAATCATGATTTTAATAAGTTGTTTTACGTATTACAACTAATGGGGATTGATATTGTATGTGTAGTTGCAAATATGTTTGTGATATATGTTTTCTAAATCTATGTCTATGATTACTCACAACAATTATAGAAGCAATAACTATGATTAATTTATAAGGAAAAATTACCCAAATGGATGTTTTAGGTGATTGTGTTAATTATTGATTGACATATTCTGATTAATGTTTAGTTTAGATTAGGCGTAATTCTCATTGAGTGCTAGTGCTATCGTTTTTGCTAGTTTATTGCTTTTTATCCAATAGGTAGATTTACGATAATAAGGATATGTCTATTTTCCATTGAATATAGGAAAATCGATGGTTTGCTAAAGGTTATCAACCAATTATGAATTAGGATTTAATGATTTCAAGATTCCATGTGATATAATTATAACTAGGTTATGAGTTAATGTTATGTTCTAGTACAATCTAAGTATATTACATTTTTTAGTGGGAGTTGTTTATATATTTATATTAAATTGAATTTGAACTTTGGTTAATTAAGTTTTGCTTTGAATTGTTTGAATTAGTTTAATTAGTTTGGTTAATTAAGCTAGTAGTCATAGTTCTTAGTTATTTAGTATTTCAATTCCCATTTAATTAGATTAACTAAATTAAGAAAAATAAGAAAAACAATACTTTCCTTAGAAGTTTGCAAAATCCTTGTGGAGACGATATCCCACTTACCACTAGTACAAATAATAAGAAAATATGGGAAGCTGTTATGCACGCTCGACATGAGTCAATTCTTGGCATCGTTGTTGGGGATTTAAAACAATTTCTTAGGGTTTTAGACATTGTATAGTCTACACATTTTGTCATTCTAATTCTACAAAATCTTTTACATCCATTAGATCCTAAAATATATTGAACTTTTAATCAAAATTTAAGACAATAATAATAATAATAATAATAATAATAATAATAATAATAATAATAATGGAATTAATAATAATAATAATAATAATGCTAATAAAATTATCAATAATAATAAAAATAATAATAGAGAACTTATTTTTAGACAAGTAAATCAAAATGATACAGCATATGAGCCTATGTGCATAAAATACCTCAACAGATTTCCTGAATTTGAACTTAGATTAGGATTTATTAGTGCATTATCTAACTTTTATAGTAAAGACAATGAAGACACATACAAATTTATAAGGGAGTATCAACATAAGGTTAATGGGATGAAACCGAAAGAAGGTGGAACAAGACCAACTTAAAAGCTTTTCCTTTTGTATTGAAAGACCAAGCACAAGATTGGTTTTTCTATCTCCCCCAAGATTCAATAACTACATGGACTTAAATGTTAGAAGCTTTCCTAGATGAATATATGCCTGCTAAAAAAACTAGTTCATGTAGAAAGCAAATCACAATTGCGAAAATGAAAGATGAAAATTTTAATGAATTCTGGATAGATTCCAAAGATTAACTTCTTCCTATCCACAACATGGATATACTCAAAAAACTTTATTAGAATATTTTTTTATGAAGGACTCAATCACTTTGAAAAGAGGTTATTAGACACAGTATATAGTGGATCTTTATTTGAAACAACACCTACTTTAGCAAAGGAAGCAATTAATAAAATGTCTAACCAATCTAAGCAATATGGTGAAAAGATTGAATCCTCAAGGAAATTTTTTTTATGAAGTTGATAATAGAAAAATAATATGTCTTATGATAAAATTGATGAATTATCTAATATGGTTTAGCTATTAATTAAGGATAGATGTAATCAAGTTAAAGCTCGTGGATTCTTTGATTAGGTTACACATCCTACGGATACGTGTCCTACTCTACATTAAAAAAACACTGAAGAGGTTAATGCAATGATAAACTAATGTTTTGATCCACCAAGAAATCAATATACTAACAATAGTTATTACCCTAGAAGACAACACCCAAATCTTAGTTATGGTCATAAAAATCAAAATTATAATAGTTATAAACTAAGAGCTCAGATGCAATCTCTACTTAATCGATAACCTCAACAAAATGCCTAATATACGAATCCAAATTTAGAGCAAATCTAGCATAAATTTATGAACCAAAATCGTTAAAAATTTACACATATTTCTCAAAATAAGATTAAGACTGATACTATTATTATTATATTGAAAAATCATTTAAGTCAAATGAATTTACAAATAAATAGGTTAATTACTTAGCAAAGTAATCAAGCTAAAGCACCTACTCAAACTACTGTTGCTCCTACTAATCAAGCACAAGTCAATGCTTTGTTCAGTGATGAAAAAGATACACATATAAGTGGAAAGATACCTAAACAAGGTAATAAAATTAAAATACATAAAACTATTGAAAAAGATGAAGAAGATGAAGAATAAATGATGGCTAATGTCATTCTTAATAGAGAATGAATGGCTTAACAATTGAAATATACATCTTATCTTGAAAGGCTATACCTATGGTATTTAACCAAAGTTGAAGTATATGAAAAATCTTTACAAAAGTCTAAAATAATTGATAAGGATGAAAATGATAAGAATTATGATAATTTGAATGAAGATATGCATTCATATTCTACTATTCCATAACAATTAGCTGATGCTAAGGAGGAAGAAAACAATGAAGACACACTTGAAGCATTTAGAAATATAGAAATCAATAAACCATTGATAGAATCAATTATGAAATTTCTTAATTATGATGAAGTTTTGAAAGAATTCTCTGAATCTAAGGATAAATTCTTAGAAGAATCTAAACAAAACTTAGAACAAAAGGTGTCCGCTTTAATTAAAAAGAAAATACCTAAGAAATGTTCCGATCCAAAAATGTTGGGAATTTCTATTATATTAAGAACTTCTTTTATAGATTTTGCAGTATCTAATATTGAAGCATCAATTAATGTTATTTCACTCAAACTATATGAGTAATTGAGAATAGGTTCATTGACTAATACACCTATTAATTTTACCTTAGGTGACAACATAATTGTTAAACCTTATGGTTTGCTAAAAGATGTCTTAGTAAAAGTAATTGACATAATATTTCCAGCTGATTTCTATGTTATGGAAATAAGAGACTCAGTATCATCTAAATCTCTGCTCTTACCTTTAAGAAGACCATTTCTTAAAATTACTAAAACAAAGTTAGTTTTCTTTGAAGGAATAATGTCTATGGAATTTGAAAACAAAATTATGACTTTTCATTTTAATGATGAAGATGTCTACGGTAATTCTGATGAATCTAATAATTAAAAAACTAAATAATGAATCTTTAAAATTAAATCATAATTTAAATGCTGAAGTATATGTTATTAATGCAGTAACAATAGAAGACAAAAATGTTATGACAAAGAATGAGTGAGTTGGATACTTCAAATGAAAAGATAATAACTCAAGAATGGAGGGTTAAACAACTAAAAAAATGTTGATAATGATCTTAAAATGGAGGAGTTTAAAGTTGCAAAGAATAAGAAAAAGAAAAAGAAGAATTTAGCAATTGTCCAACTCGATGATCCAGGAGATATATACATAAACATCAAATTTAAATGGGCTTGTTATTTTAAAGCTATGTGTGATACATGTTCTAGAGCAAACTACATGTCAATTCACTTCTTTTTTCATACTCCACTGGAGTTGGATGTACTTGCTTCTGAAAAAGTTCATTTACCAAATGATTATTTAGTGAAACCAATAGAAATGCTTACTAATTTACTAGTTCAAATTGACAATTACATTATTCCAATTGACTTTTTGGTTATGCCACACTTCATCGATGAAGATATTCCATTAATCTGAGGATGAACTTCTTAGCCACTTCGCAAGCTATTGTGGATACTACGAACAAGACAATCACTTTTAGGGTGCGTGGCAGAGCAATCACTTTCTGGAAGGGCTCTTGAGTGGATAATTCCACATTTAAGTTTATAGATCTAGTTTAGAACAGCGTGGTTCAGTCGAGCCAACGACTGTAAGCAAAAGTGCTATATGGGAGATAGCTCATACTCTATCTTTACTTTTAGTTTTAGTATTAGGACTAGTTGGTTGTTTATATTTTCTCTCAACTTTTGACTCTTATAATGGGGATATTTTAGGAACTTAATTTCAAAATAATTACATATTGGAGAGGGGTTAATCAAGCCAATGGTTTCTGTATTATATTGTCTTTATACATTACTTTTATGTTAGTCAATTATTTATAGTAATGAAATTATTGTTTAGTACAAATCATAGTCAAGTTCTGATAATTTTGAATAATTTTACCTTTTTATTAGACATATATATGATAAATATATGAGAAAATCAATTAACTTGAAAAAATAGTTAAAATATGCCAGCAATTTCCTGGCGATTCTAGTTTATACCGAAATTCGCTGAGAAAATCGACATCAATTTGCATAATTTTTAGTGTAATTGCATGTCAACAATTTGTCCGCGATTTTCACTTATAACTATGATTCGCTGAAGTAGTCGGAAAGCCATTAATGCTCATTTTCATCGATTTAGGCAGCGATTTCCCAGCAAATTCATTTAAACCCTGATTCACAGAGAACAAATTTGTGTTTTTAAAACTAAAACCCAAAATCGCCACATTTACACATTTCACACTCACAAACCATTGCAACTTTTCAACCCGAAGAGCAAATTTCTAGCTACATTCAACCTTCCGAAGCTAGATTTTAGTGTATTTAAGTGATTCCCACTTCAATCTTCATATATTAGATAGATAAGTTGAATTTTAATGAACATTTTTTCCACAATTTTGTCTTAAATGGTTTATAGGCTCATTATTTTACTTATATCTATTAAAACGGCCAGAAGTGGAAGGAGTAGAAGTTTGAGAAAGGAGAAAGGAAAGGGGAAGTTAGTAGAGAAACTCAAAGATAAATCCAGTAGGCCCACGAAATTATTTTCAATACACTTAGGATTAGACCACAAAGAGAGCCTACTCCACCTTTATCATTTAGCTATGGTTATGAAGAAGAATATGAGAATGAGGAGGAGGGAGTAGAAAAAAATACCAAAGGGAGTAGAGAAGCATGTTCTTAGGAAAGAAGATTTTATCAATGATAAGGCCTTCACCAAAAAAGATATAGAGAGTGGAAGGAAGTTGATCCAAAAAGGGGATTCGATGTAAAAAATGAGTTGAAATATAGGTCTAGGATCTTAGATATCATTGATGTGAGAAACTAGGGTTTATTAATTAGGGACTATAATCATTTTGACCTTGAGGGTGTTCCTAGTAAGAAGGGATGTGACATTTTAGTGAGAGAGTTTTATGCGAATGCTTATGGAAGTGACAGTAAAACAAAGTCACCAGTTAGAAAGAAGAACTATGGATTATTCTGTTGTGAGAATAAATCGGTATTATGGTTTATCGAAAGTTCACCAAAAAGAGAACGATAACTACCCAAAGCCAGAATATTCAATTAAGTTCCATTACCTTAACGAGGAAATTAGGGGAGGATTAGAGGCAATCCAAGGTGATAGATTCATTGTACACTCAGAAGTGTACACGAAGCATATCATAACCAAGTTTTTTAGGAATACTTCAAAACCGTGGTGTTATTTAATTAAAGCAAGCTTATAACCAAGCCTACAATATTACGAGATCGTGAACTAGAGAGCCGCTTTGGTGTACCACATTACGAAAGGATTTGGATATTTAGATGTTGATAAGATTATTTATCAATCGATAAGGAGAACCATCATAACAAAGAAGAATGACAGATTACCATTTCCTTTGATGATCACAATTTTTTTGCAGAGAAGATCTAATAAGTATGACAGGACATGAGATGGATGTTTTAACAGAGAAGACTTTCATAGAAGCAGTAGTAGAGAGTTATGGAAAAATTAATGGATATGAAGACTCTAAAGACAAGAGGGAGAAGGCTAAGACAACCAGTAAAGAGAATGAGCAAAGAAGAAAAATTAGAGATGAAATGTGGAGAGTTTTGGAAGAAATGTCAAGAGTAAGATATGATCCGAATGTAGAGCAACCTTTTACAGATTTCAATGGACTTTACATGGAGGAGTCGGAGTCATAGTTGGCTTTTGTGGGTTTAATTTTGCATAATCAAGTGAGAACTCCGAGAAATTGAGAATTGTTGTTCGAGAACCAGAGGGTTTTAGTAAGGAACATTCTTAGGATGGAAAGACAATGTTAAGAAGACACAGAAGATAAGGAGGCACAGAGGTTCCTGTACCATCTAAAAAAACGAGGCTCGATTAATAGTATTTTTGATGATCAACTACTGTAAGGTCAGGACTACAACCTCTATGATGATGTTGTGAGTTGCCAGTCCAAGAGGATTGATCTAGTGGAGGATAATAATGATGCGTCTACAGGATAACAATATTGATTTTTTTACTCTACTTTATCTCATTTGCCTTTGAGTGAAAATGTGTGAGGTCTTACATATAACTCTGATAATGATATTATGTGATATGTGGTGGTGATATACTGTGACGACCCCAAATTTCAAGGCAAATCGGGTACCGCCACATCGCCAGACACGGCACCAAGCATGTCACATCACCGCACACTTATTTTGATTGTCCGCGACCTAAACCCTTGCACGTAACTTATTCGTCTTTAACTTAGTAATTATGGATATTTTATGAATTATTAAGTTATTCATGATTTAGTAATTTAATATAAATCATACATTGGTGCGGAAGTCTTAAGGCATGCATATATCGTAAAAGTGAAAAAGTTTGCATTTTTATGAACAACGCTACGGTGTGGAAACCCGACATTAGATACCATGTATATCAAAAGCGACAAAAGTACAAAAAGTGAGCATATACATGTATCGGGTATACAAGTCCTCCCAAAATATCATAAAGTTGTTAATAAATACATACAACTACTTACGCAAAACTGGCGGCCTCTCCCTACTTAGACGTAGTCGCCTAAGACTCCTTTGCCACGGCTCGTCTCAGGAACTGCGATTTGTCACAAAAAACAATGACAAATCCCAGGTGAGTAAATCCCAGAGAAATTTAGCTAATATTCACGAATTCCAATGAAACGGCTACAGTTCATGAAATTTAAATAAAGGACAAGAATAAAGAAATTCCCATGAAAATAAGTCTTTGAGAAGTCAAATTTGGACACGAGTGTAGCGTGACAGAGAACCCTGGTCGACATCTGGGAATCTTCGTAGCTAAACCGAGAGGAACCATTGACGACAACCTCGCTAAACATCTCACGGTCGAATGAGAGGAACCATTGAACGGTAGACCCCGTCCCAAGCATCTCTCGAGAGGAACCATTGACGTAGACTTATGACTTCGTCAAAACATCTCTCAACCTATGGGTTTCGCGAGAATAGTCACTGCGTAGCCCTATCATGGCCAATTACTCGAACAGCGCGGGGTAGCTAGCCCCGGGGTGCGAGTCCGTGCCATGCCGACCCCGTCGACAAACACACATACATACGTGGGAGTGGATGAACAATAATTGAACAGCAATACGTAGCACAATGGAATAATTGATATGCGAAATAAAGTAAATGCCATAAAAGAATTTTAACTAATTTTTTCGTGGGATTACTTACCTCAAATGAATCACAAAACGCCTTCGAAATGTCCCGTACTCGCCTCGAAATACGTACCCAACACCCGACTAGGGTCTCCTAAATTCCTGGTGCCAATTAAAACATTTTTAATATTTTTCCTGATTTTTCTGGGTTTTTCCCATAATTTTTCACCTATTTTTCTTATTTTTCTGTAATTTATTTAATTTAAAACTATTTTTAAATTAAAAATTAATATTATATTATTTTAATATATGGGTGGGCCCCTGGACCGGGTTTGACCTGGTCCAACCGGTCGGCTCGACCGGTCAACCGGTCCCCCGACCGTTTGGGCGAGACCACTGGAGGTCCCAACCGGTTGGGCCGGACCGCCCAACCTAGTTGGGCCTGGACCGGCACAACCGCCAACGGCACCGAGGGATGCACGCACCCATCTCCCCTTCTTCCTCCAGAGACGTCTCTGGTTCTTTCTTTTTTTGTTAATACAACAACAATAACAATTCCAACAACAACAATAACAACATAACCCCATCACCTATACTCCTCAAAATTCAACGACAACAACATTAACCACTCACTTGATTAATGGGGGTCGTTGCTCGCTCCGCCGCTGCCCCGCCGAGCTCGCCGCCGCTGCCCTGTCGAGCTTGCCGCCGTTGACCCTTCTCACTCCTTGCTGGAGCTTCCCCTTCTGGTCGTCCCTCTCCCTTTCTCCTCTCTCTCTCTACCTGCGCCCTCTTTCTCTTTCTCTTTCTCTCCCTTCCATCTTCCTTTCTCCCTATTTTAAAGGAAAAACTTTTTTTTTTAATTTGTTATTTGGTGAGAAAGGACAAAAAGGAAATGATGAGGGATGGTTGATGTGATATTTGATGTGATGTGTGATATGATGAGATGTGTGATGTGACAGCTAAATCTCATACTACCCCGTACGCCCGCTTTACGCGCACACCGCGACATCGTACACTCTCGTCACTACACGCGCACAACGCGACCAATAAAATATTAAACGATGCGACGCTAATTATTTAATATTAGTAACTTAAGTAAACACTCACACACAAGAATAACAAGTTTTTACCTCGTTAGGCGTGCCCTGAGCTTTTCTGCGACGTCCACGTAGGTCTGAGCTTAAGGTCTTAATCTGTAATTTGTAAGTTAATTGGGATTAATTAGAGCGGGCCGTTACACAAATGTCTTTTAAGTTCAAGTAAGTATGAATTTCATTTTTCTTTGTTTTTAGTTAGGAAAAGAATGAAAATGAATATATATAATAGATTTTGAATGGAAGTGATATTTTTATTACCCAAGCGAATTCTATGATAAAAGGAATCAATTTTTTATACCCTTTTGTTAAACTTTACTAGTTGATGTATGCACTAGAATGCCTTGTGTTAGTCTTGAGATGGGTAGAAGTTTGAACAAATAGTGCAAGACAAACAAGACAGATTTCTAAGAATCTTGTGATATAAAGGCTATTGATTAAATATTTTTATAGTATATGTTGGGTTTTGGGGTTCACACGCAGCGGAGATTACAAAACAATTTTGACAAAAACCCCAACAGGATCCAAATCTAATTCCATTAAATCGCTTAAACCAAGAAAACCTAATCATACCTCGGTCCCAAAATACCTTTCTAAAGGTTGATCGATCTCTAAGGCGCTGCCAACGACGAACGCCCTATACCAACAATCCACGCACGAACGACGGCTGAGATTCAAAGTGCTAGCTTCAAGAGAATACCAAAACTTTTTGTTTATCTCCAAAATGATCCAGAGCATACAAAAAAACCTAATTCGTTTCTAAACGAAAATAGAGTTTCGGCTCTAAAATCTCATCTCGTGTGTTCTAACTTAAAACGTCTATTTATACAACCCTTGTATATAGACGATTAAGTATACTTAAAGTAGTATAAGTGTAATACACTACAAGGATGTTTCTGTCATGAATCTTATCATATAAAATTCGTTTTTCCGAACCATCTTAAAATCTCGCAAAACCATTCTTAGTATGCGACCCAATAGGCTCATACAACGTTGCCAGTATACCAAAACACATTTTGGTATACAAGTCACAAGCGGCCTCTAGCAAAACATTATGACTACCTAAGTTGTACGAATATCAAATCGATACAACCTAATTAATAGCGTATACAACATCATTTTGTCACACGATATCCTTTTGATCAAGCATAAGGCATGAAATTGTCATCCAACATGTTCAATCGTATTAGTGTCGATCTCTAGGTAGACTAAAAACATCTAAGTGACATTGATCAATATCAATTCATTTAGACTAGGCCTTTTAACGGTCTAACACATCGAGGGATCCACTGGATATCTCTATTTATATGAGAGGGACAAACTCTATCTCGATTACACAACTTCATCACATTGCTCACACGGTAACCAATCACAACCTTTACAATCGTCCGGTTAAAGACAACATTTGATTATGTAAAATCATTGTGCTCCTAATGTTGAAGTCTCTGGTAATCTCAAGTTAGATGACTGAAAAATATTCCTATCATGAGAAACAACTATGACTTAATCCATGTGATGTTCTCATAGCGGGTCATTCCTGTACTTTGTTCCCTAGCAAGTACTCGTGATCTTGATTCGTATCCCTATATGTATAATCGTCATATGATCATCAATCAAGACTCACACTAGTCATAATTCATTATAGTTCCCAGTATAATGATCGACTAGGGACATTTAGGATATTGCTGCAAATACCCATGGATCTTATTATAATGTAAACATGTAAATTAATTATAATAAACAACAGATGAAATTTTCTATTTTATTAACTAAAAGTATTCATAAAGATGGTTAATGGATTGACCTAGGGCCCATGCCCCAACATCTTCCACTTGTACTAGGGCCAATCATACATGCATCTAATGCCTAATGATCTAACATGACCATCATGTTTTGCTTGTGGAAGAGCTTTTGTTGACGGATCCGCAACGTTGTCTTTAGTAGGTACTCTACAAATTTTCACTTCTTCCCTCTCAATAATTTCTCTGATAAGATGAAAACGCCTAAGTATATGTTTGGATTTATGGTGTGATCTAGGTTCCTTGGCCTTTGCTATTGCCTTGTTATTGTCACAATACAAACAAACAGGGTTAGCAATACTTGGAACCACACCTAGTTCAGAAATGAACTTTTTGATCCAAACTGCCTCCTTTGCTACATCGAACGCTGCAATATACTCAGCTTCTGATGTAGAATCTGCCACTGTATCTTGCTTCGAACTTTTTCAGCTTACTGCACCCCATTCAAAGTAAACGTATATCCAGACTACGATCTAAAATCATCTATATCAGTTTGAAAACTTGCATCTGTGTAACCATTTATAACTAAATCATTTTCAAAACCTCCATAGACCAAGAACGCTTCCTTAGTCCTTCTTAAGTATTTAAGAATGTTCTTTACTGCTATCCAGTGACTCTCACTAGGATCTGACTTAAAGCATATGATACATCAGGTCAAGTGCATAGCATGGCATACATGATAGATCCAATAGCTGATGCATATGGAATCTTATTCATGCAGTCTCATTCATCATTTGTCTTAGGACATTAAATCTTGCTGAGACTTATGCCATAAGACATTGGCAACAATCCTCTTTTAGAGTCTTGCAAACTGAACCTATTCAACACCTTGTCTATGTAAGCACTCTAACTTAGACCGATTAGCCTCTTAGATCTATCCCTATAGATCCTTATCCCCAGGATATAGGCTGCATCTCCTAAGTCTTTCATTAAGAAACACTTCCTAACCAAGACTTACATTCTGCAATGTTGGGATGTCATTTCCAATGAGTAATATATCATCAGCATACAGTACCAGAAAAACAACTACACTCCCGTTGACCTTCTTGTATACACAAGGCTAATCTTCGTTCTTAATAAAACCAAAATCCTTGATTGCTTCATCAAAACGAAGACTCCAACTCTGAGAAGCTTGCTTTAATTCATAAATGGATCTTTGAAGCTTGCACACCTTCCTAGAATTCTCAGGATGTACAAAACCTTCAGGTTGTGTCATATACACGTCCTCAAGCAACTTTTCGTTAAGAAATGTTGTTTTTACATCCATTTGTCATATCTCATAGTCATAATATGCATCAATCGCAATTAAAACTCTTATGGATTTAAGCATGGCTACTGGCGAAAAAGTTTCATCAAAATAAACACCTTGAGTCTGCCTGAAACCTTTTGCTACAAGTCTTGCTTTAAAAGTATGCACTTTGCCATCCATGTCAGTTTTCTTCTTGAAAACCCATTTACATCCAATGGTCTTACCATCTTCAGGTAAATCAACCAAGTTTCGAACTTGGTTATCATACATGGATTGTATCTCAGAGTTCATGGCACTTAGCCATTTATCTGAGTCTGGTCCATACATAGCCTCCTGATAAGTGGTGGGCTCATTTTGATCCATAAGCAACACATCACGACTATCAGTAATGAGAAATATGAAACTCTCTGGCTCATGTCTTACCTTATCAGATTTATGTGGGCCATGTGTCACTTGTGGAGGTTCAACTGGTCCAGAACGTTGTCGAGCTTCCAATAGCGGTTCAGGGTTTATCTGTGATTCTTGAACTTCTTAAAGATTTATTTCTCTCCCACTAGTATCTTTTAAAATAAACTATTTTTCCATAAAGGCATCATACCGAGCAATAAACACTTTGTTCTTAGCGGGATTATAAAAGTAATATCCTTTTGTTTTCTTAGGATACCCCACAAATAAACACTTGTCGGATTTAGGTACTAGTTTTTTTGAGACTTGTCTCTTTACGAAAGCCTCACAACCCCAAATCTTCAGGAATTATAAACTAGGCATCTTCCCGTACCATATCTCATATGTTGTTTTATCAACCGCTTTAGAAGAAACTCGATTTTGAGTGAAAGCTGCAGTTTGTAATGCATAACCCCAAAAGGATAATGGAAGATCTGCATGACTCATCATAGATCGAACCATATCTAATATGGTTCGATTTCTCCTTTCAGAAACTCCATTCCACTATGGAGTTGCTGGTGGAGTCAATTGGGAGACGATCCCATAATTTCTAAGATGATCATCAAATTCTTGGCTCAAATATTCACCACCTCGATCTGACCGAAGTGTTTTGATAGTTTTAGCAAGTTGATTATGTGCTTCATGTTGAAATGTTCGAAACATCTCAAATGATTCAGCTTTATGTTTCATTAGATATACATAACGATATCTGCTGAAATCATCAGTAAATGTAATGAAGTACCGATGACTTCCTCTAGCCATTGTGTTTATAGGATCGCATACATCAGTATGTATTAGACCCAATAAATCACTTGCCCCGTTCACTGTGTCCAGTAAAGGGAATTTTAGTCATCTTGCCTAGTAAATAAGATACACGCGTTTCATATGTTTCTAAATCAAATGAATATAGAAGTTCATCTTTATGGAGCTTCGTTATGCGTTTCTCATTTATATGCCCGAGACGACAATGCCAAAGATAGGTTTGATTCAAATCATTTGACTTGAATCTCTTTGTATTTATGTTAAAGACTGGAGTATCGGTGGACCTTTTAATGCTTAGAATATAAAGACCATCACACAAATCAGCATTTGCATAAAATATACCTTTACGAGAAATGGAACATCTATTATTCGCAATAATAAAATCAAAACCATCCATATCCAAGCATGAAACATAAATGATGTTTATGCTCAAGGTAGGCAGAAAATAACAATTATTCAAAGTTAAAATAAGTCCACTAGGTACGACTTAGTCATATGATCCAATAGCCAGGGCAGCAACTCTTGCTCCATTCCCTACTCAGGCAAGCAACTCTTGCTCCATTCCCTACGCGGAGGATGACTTCTCCTTTCTTCAACTTTCTACTTCTGGTAAGTCCCGACACATTTATACAAATGTGAGATCCACATCCTATATCTAATACCCATGAATCACTAGTAGATAAATTAATTTCAATAACATAAATACCTGTAGTAGTAGTCGCACTACCCTTTTTCTTCTTTAGATCTTCCAGATAGAGTTTGCAATTTCTGAACCAATGTCCAGGTGCATGACGGAAATGATAATTTCCTTCCTTTTCTTTTGGGTGGTTTGAAGTAGGAACATGCTGGGGCTAGACTTGTTCCACAGGCTTTGCGACAGGTACAACAGCAGCCTTGACAACTTTATCCTTGCCTTTACCTTTCTTCTTCATTCCCTTTCCATTTTGGACCATCAACACATTACTAGAGGGTTTCTTGATATTTTGTTCAGCAGTTTTGAGCATCAAATGCAACTCTGAAATTGATTTCTCTATATTTTTCATATTGTAGTTCATCACAAATTGTGAGTAAGTTTCTGGTAATGAATTCAAGATCAAATCCGTAGCCAACTCTTGGCTTTTGGGAAATTCGAGTCTATCAAGCTGGTCAACATAGCCCTTCATCTTCAGAACACGAGGACTAATTAGCACACCCTCGGTCATCTTGCAAGAATGTAGGTTTTTGACTGTCTCAAACCTTTCTCGCCTAGCTTGCTATTGGAACATCTCCTTCAGCGTTATAGCCATGTCGTAGGCTTCCATTAGTTCCATGTCCTTCTGAAGTTCAGGAACCATAGTTGCCAGCATAATACATGCAACATCAGTAGAGTCGTTGACACGCTTATTATGTGCGTCCTTCACAGCTTTTGTAGCATTGGCTGGTGGGTCATCAGGGATTGGAGCATCCAGGACATAGAACTTGTGTTCATGCTTAAGAACAATTCTCAAGTTTCTGAACCAGTCAAGAAAGTTAGTCCCAGATAGCTTATCCTTCTCAAGGATGGATCGCAGTGACAGGGGATTATTGTTACTTGAAGAGGCCATTGATCTACAATAAAGATTATGCAAAGTTTATTTTAGTATAAAGGAATAGACTCCCACTAAATTAACAACCCTCCTAAAATATACTATTTATTTAAGGGACTAAAATCCATATTTCACCTAATTCGATGACCGCTATGGCATGAAACACAGAACTAGATTATTTAGGTAGGTAACTGTTACCAATTACATCTTATGTAATTTTAGATACTTTTATGAGATACGAGACATCTTGTGTCTTATCATGTTTTTATCTCATCATGTGCCTAAAGCTCAAAACTATTTTGATAGTTTTATTAAGTCGGGCCATTTTAAACATTTAGGTAACTCTTATCCAACTTGTCTCACCAAGATAACACAATACACCCAGCTATAGCTGAAACTATATTAGTGTGATCGAGGCCTTGATAAGTGTTTAAAATGGATGGCGTGAGACTTAAACTTAATAGAGGGATTTTATTCAGTTTTCGTGATTTTATGTGAATAATGAAATATCATATATTTTATTGATTCGTTAAATCACTAAAAAATTTGGGGATTTTTATACTGTTCACTAATAAAAGAATTTCTGTGCGCTAGGATTAGTTAAACGACGGTCCTGCTGGCCGATCAACGGGCGGTGGTTACGCTGACCGGTCAGCGGATAGGGTCAGGGGGCAGCGCTCCCATTTTTTTTTTTTTTAGAAGAAGAATTTCAATTCTGAGAATTAAAACTCGCTATAGAAAACCATATTTTTCGCTGATTTTATTATCCTAAATTTACCCCTTTATTTATCCAAAATTAAGTCAATTAAAATATTTTTAATTAACCCGGGCCCACATCTTACTAATCATCTCATCCTAATCCAATTAGGACTTAAGATATTTGAATCCTAGCATATCACCAATAACAAAATTCTCTATATTTATCTCCTATCCAATAGGGATAACGAAATCGATTTTGCTAATATCTATTAATCTAATTTGTTATCTATCTCTTATCAAATTGAAATTTTACAACAAAATAAATATAAAGAGATAAATAAACAATTTCGAAGATTAATTATTTGCAATTTCGGTCCTCATCCAAATAATCACAAACATGTCATTAAATCATGAACTACTATCCCAATCGAACCTAATCATATTAGTTTCAAATTAATATTCAGACTTATACAATTTAAGAAACGTAAAACAATGTAACCTAAATATGCAAACCGAATTAATGAGATTTCATCCATGCATCAATACACGGAAAATAAAGATTATACCTAATGGTGTAATGGACCACTGAACATGAAATTCAATTCATTAAAATTATTCGAATTAACCTAACATGGTAACTAGGATGTACGAAACTTATTTCAATTAAATCACGTATATATGTATCATATACACAAAACATGATAATAAATCTCATAAAAAACTTATGTATATCACATATACATCAACTATTAACATGTTTTCAATCATATATCATGTATATATCAGAAGAAAACATGCAATATTTTTATGGAATCGAACTCGAAGGCTTCGATACCACTGTTGGGTTTTGGTTTCATACGTAGCGGAGATTACAAATTTTTTTTGACAAAACCCCAACAGGATCCGAATCTAATTCCATTAAAATGTTTAAACTAAGAAAACTTAATCATACCTCGGTCGCAAAATACCTTTCTGAAGGTTGATCGATCTCTAAGGCACTGCCAATGACGAACGCCCTCTACCAGCGGTCCACACATGAACGACGATCGAGATTCAAAGTGCTAGCTTCAAGAGAATACCAACCCCTACTTAAAGAAGTATAAGTGTAATGCACTAGAAATGGTGGCCGAGATTCGAAGTGCTAGCTATTTCGAAAACGATCCAGAGCGTACCAGAAAACCCTAATTCGTTTCTAAACGAAAATAGAGTTTCGACCCTAAAATTTCATTCGTGTGTTCTAACTTAAAGCGTCTATTTATACAACCCTTGTATATAGACGGTTAAGTAAATTACACATATACCCCTTCTTAAAGAAGTATAAGTGTAATACACCACAAGGATGTTTCTGTCATGAATTTTATCATATAAAATTTATTTTTCTGAACCATCTTAAAATCTCGCAAAACCATTCTTAGTGTGCGACCCAATAGGCTCATACAACGTTGCCAGTGTACCAAAACACATTTTGGTATACAAGTCATAAGCAGCCTCTAGCAAGACATTATGACTACCCAAGTTGTACGAATATCAAATTGATACGACCTAATCAATAATGTATACAACATCTTTTTGTCACACGATATCCTTTTGATCAAGCATAAGGCATGGAATTGCCATCCAACATGTTCAATCGTACTAGTCTCGATCTCTAGGTAAACTGAAAACATCTAAGTGACATTGATCAATATCAATTCACTTAGACTAGGCCTTTTAACATTCTAACGCATCGAGGGATCCACCGGATATCTCTCTTTATATGAGAGGGAAAAATTCTAGCTCGATTACACAACTTCATCATATTGCTCACAAAATAACCAATCACAACTTTTATAATCGTCCAGTTAAAGACAACGTTTGATTGTGTCAAATCACTGTGTTCCTAATGTTGAAGTCTCTGGTAATCTCAAGTCAGAGGACTGAAAAATATACCTATCTGGAGAAACAACTATGACTTAATCCATGTGATGTTCTCATAACGGGTCATTCCAGTACTTTGTTCCCTAACAAGTACTCGTGATATTGATTCGTATCCCTATACGTATAATCATCATATGATCATCAATCAAGACTCACACTAGTCATAATTCATTATAGTTCCCGGTATAATGATCGACTAGGGACATTTAGGATATTTCTACAAATACACATGGATGGTATTATAATGTAAACATGTAAATTAATTATAATAAACAACAAATGAAATTTTCTATTTTATTAACTAAAAGTATTCATAAAGATAGTTAATGAAATGATCTAGGGCACATGCCCTAACAATATACATGTAGAAAATTATTATGCCATAACTGAGAGAAAAAATGGGTTAGAAATCGATGAATTTTATAAGTTAGAAAGAATACTTTCTTCAATTGTAGTGGGCAGTGAGAAGTTTTAACAAAAGCTTACAAATATATAAAGAGTCATATAGATTCCATAAGAAATATATCAAGGAAATTTATAGTGGGAAACATGTGAGAATGTCCATAGGAAATAGAACAGAGAGTCAAAAGTCAAAAGTCAAATGAAAAATAAAAAAATAAAATAATAAAAGAAAAAATAATTACGATGAAGTACAAAAAATGAGAGATGAAAAAGACGGATATTCTTAAACTCTTCAAAGAAAAGATTTAGCTCGAATGCTTGAAGTTAGGGTTGAGAGAAATCTTTCTTAAATGTAACATATTTCAAATGATTTATTCATTGATATCTTGAAAGATTTTCTATTGATTTTAATTGTGGTGCTATCATAAAGTATTTGCTAAAATCAAAATTAATCTAGTGGTTTTTGTGTTTTGAGATTCTACACTAGTCATTGTAAGCTTGAAGCTTGTAAGTGAAAATCGAGAAAACCTATATTCTACGCTTGTCAGTGGAAATCGAGAAAACCTATATTCTACACTAGCCTTGATGTTGATTGAACTTTAAATTCCAAAGGGTATTGCATTGGGTGGTTAAGTTATCACTAAGAAATGTTTTTTTTTTTTAAATCATTCTATTCTATGATAACTTCCATATACTCGTGGGTAATATGTTTTTATTTAAAGATTACTTCTATTTAAAACTTCTATTATTTGAAGTTAAGATGAATTAGGTTGAAATCATGGTATAAATAATGAAAAGAGAATATGATTGATAGTATTCTTTTCTCGGGATAGCAAAGTGCTGAGTTTGGGGGTATTTGACAAGTCAATAATTAAACATGTTCTATAGTGTTATTTACGTTGATTCTAGATATAAATGATGATATTACACTATATATTCTCTTGTTTTTGTGATTTTAGGATTTAATTATGAAAATGTAGAAGTGGAAGAAAAAAAGGAAAAATAGCAAAACAGTTGATTGAAGAACAAGTCTAGCGATTTACCAGTGATATAAAAATACACAGGAATTGCTACATAAATCAATGGTAGAGAAGAGCGAGTGAATAGCCAATGAATTAGAACTTACAAAGGAATCACTAGCTGAATCAATAGAGCATAAAGTAATATTTTCAGTGACTAACTCGGCAATTTGTGAACAACATAGGAATCGCTGACAAATTGTTGAGGTTAGTGATGAGTTTTTTAAATTATTGCGAAGAACTTGAGCTTTATCTATGATTTTTACGGTTTAGTAAACTATAAATAAGACTTTAGGGATTCAAAATTAGCTATCTCTCTTAGCCCTATTTTCTCATAACAAGTTTTAGATAGCCGTAAGTTAGTTTTTATTGAGTTTATGTTTGAAGCAACATTGGTGCTATGTTTATTTCAATAAAAGGTATTTATTGAAATATGTATTTCAATTATATTATTGTGTTGGTTATTTTCAGCATGAGTCAGTAGTTTATTAATCTAAACAAACCCTAGACATGTATATACTTTAGATTGCTATATATTTATAATTAAGGATTCCTATACTTAATGCTTTAAATCTATTCATGCACAACAATCATGATTTTTATAAGTTGTTTTTGAGTATTCCAACTAATGAGGATTGATATTGTATGTATAGTTGCAAATATATATTGTGATATATGATTTTCTGAATCTATGTCTACGATTACTGACAACACTTATAAAAGTGGTAACTAGGATTAATCTATAAGGCGAAATTACTCGAGTGGATGTTCTAGGTGATTATGTTCTATGTCAATTATTGATTGACATATTTCATTAATATTTAGTTTAGATTAGACATAATTTCCATTGAGTGTTAATGCTATCGTAGTTCTAATTTATTGTGTTTTATCCAATAGGATGATTTAAAATAATAAGGATATGGCTATTTTCCATTAAATATTGGAAAATCTATGGTTTGCTAAAGGTTATCAACCTATTATGAATTAGGATTTAATAAGTTTAAGATTCCATGTAATATAGTTATAACTAGGTTGTGAGGTAATGTTATGTTATAGTGTTTGAATGCAATTCAAGTACATTACATTGTTTAGAGGGGGAATTGTTTAAATGTTTTCTTTATTTTTATATTATGTTGAATTTAAATTTCATTTACTTAAGTTTGCATTGAATTAGCTAGTTTAGTTAGTTTGGTTAATTAAGTTAGTAGTCATAGTTTTAAGTTATTTAGTATTTCGATTCCCGTTTAATTAGATTAACTAAATTAAGAAAAACAAGAAAAAAACACTTTCCTTAAAAGGTTGCAAAATCCTTGTGGAGACGATATCTCACTTACCACTACTATGAATAATAGGAAAATATGGGAAACTATTGTGCACGCTCAACATGTGTCAGTTTTTGGCGCCGTTGCTGGGGATTTTTAAATAATTCCTTAGAATTTTAAGCATTGTATATTCTACGCACTTGGTCATTCTAATTCTAGGGGATATTTACATTCGTTAGATCCTAAAATAGATTGAACTTTTAATAAAAAATTAAGACAAAAATAACTTAAGGAAAATCTAGCTAATAGAATGGAGGATTGCAAGAATAATAATAATGACAATGTCATTAATCATAACGATAATGCTAATAGAATTATCAATAATAACAATAATAGAGAACTAACTTTTAAACAAGCAAAACAAGATGTTACAACATATGAGCCTATGCGAATAGTATACCCTGATGGATTTCCTGAATTTGAACTTATATATGGATTTATTAGTGCCTTACCTAACTTCTATAGTAATGACAATGAATACCCACAAAAGTTCATAAGGGAGTATCAGCATAAGGTTAACGAGATGAAACCAAAAGAAGGTACTCTAGAATAAGTCAAACTTAAAACTTTTCCTTTTGCATTGAAAGATCAAGCACAAGATTGTTTGTTCTATATCCCTCAAGATTCAATAACTACATGGACTAAAATGTTAGAAGCTTTCATAGATAAATATATGCCTGCTAAAAAAATTATTTCCTATAGAAAGCAAATTACAGTTGTGAAGATGAAAAATGATGAAAATTTTGATGAATTCTGGGATAGATTCCAAAGACTAACTTCTTCTTGGATATACTCAAAGAGCTTTATTATAATATTTTTTTATGAATGACTCAATTACTTTGAAAAAAGGTTATTAGACATAGTATGTGGTGAATCTTTGTTTGAATCAACACGTACCTTAGCAAAGGAAACAATTAATAAAATGGATAATCAATCTAAGTAATATGGTGAAAAATTAAATCCTTAAGAAAAAAAACTTTTCGAAGTTGATAATAGAAGAATAATACATTTGATAATAAAATTGATGAATAATCTAATGTGGTTAAGCTGTTAATTAAAGATAGATCTAATCAAGTTAAAGCTTATGGATTTTATAATGAGGTTACACATCCTACGGATACGTGTCCTACTGTACATGAAGAATATACTGAAGAGGTTAATGCAATGGTGAACCAATTTTTTGGTCCTCCACAAAATCAGTATAATAACAATATTTATTATCCTGGAAGACAACATGATAGATGTCGACGTGCACAATAATTTTCCATATTTTACTATTGTCTTGTAGTAGTAGTGAATGAGATATCGTCTCCACATATATTTTTCAAATTTCAAAGGAAAGTATTTTTTCCTTGTTTTTATTAACTTAGTTAATCTAATTAGACAAGAATTTAAATATTAAATAACTAAAAACAATGATTACTAACTTAAATAACCAAACTAACTAAAATAATTTAAATAATTCAAATGCAAACTAAATTAAACTATATTCAAATTCAATTCAATATAAATAAACAAACATCTAAACAAACCCCTACTAAACAATATAATATACTTGGATTGCTTTCAAACACTAGAATATAACATAGCTTCATATAATAGTTATAATCATAACACATATGAAATTTTGGAATCATTAAATCTTACTTCATAATATGTTTATAGCCTTTAGCCGGCCACCGATTTTTCTAAATTTAATAGAAATGTCACATTCTTATCATTTTAAATCTACCCATTGGATAAAACACGGTATTGTAGAAATGTGATAGCATTACAGTCAATGAAAATCATGCTTAATCTAAGCTAATATCACCATAGCTGCATAATACATAATCACCTAAGATATCCACTCTAGAAATACCTTATAGATTAATCTTAGTTACTATTTTTATAATTATTGTCAATAATTGTAGACAAATAATCAGAATCATAATACCACATAACATATTTGCAACTTTGCATGCAATAATAATCTCCTTTAGTTGTAATATGTAAAAACAAATTGCTAAATCTGTGATTGACGTGTATGAAAATATTTAAAGCATTAAGTTCATGATTCCTTAATTATAACTATCTAGTAATCTAAAATATAATACATGTCTAGGGTTTGCTTAGATTAATAGACTACTCACACATATTGGAAATAAGCAATATATATGTATAATTAAAAGACATAATGAATAAATAAATACCTTAATATAAATGAAAGATCTAATGTATCTTCAAACATCAAATAGACAATAGAAATAATGTAGAGCAAAAGAAAAGTAAAAGTAAGAATAAAAAGACAAAGTTATTTCGAAGCTTTGTTTTATAGCTCCCTATGTATGCATATCTTATATAAACTCAAATTCTTCAAATTAATAAAAACATTGTCACTAACCTCAATGATTTTCCTATGATTCCTAACTTATACCCAAATCGCTGACCAAATCACTTAGTTTAGCTCTTAGTGCTCAACTTATTCAACCGAGGATTTCTAGTTCATTCTCCAATTCGCTGTGGATTCACTAGCTTTTTCCTACTGCCGATTTAGGTGGCGATTGCTAGTGTTATTCCAAATCGCTAGCTAATCGCTCGAACAATTTTCTAATCTCCACACATTTTATAGTGTAATTTAGGTTGTTTTATATATAAATGCTTTTCCTTCTCTTTTCTTCTATTTCTTCATTTTCCTATTTAAATCCTGAAATCACAAAAACAAGAAAATACTTAGTGTAATATCATCATTTATATATAAAACGACCTAAATTACACTATAAAATGTGTCTAATTATTGACTTGTCACAACACTCAAATTTTAGTTATGATCCTCAAAATCAGAATAATAATACTTATAGACTAATAGCTTAAATGCAATTTGCACCTAACAGGCAACCTCAACAAAATGCTCAATTTACGAATCCCAATTTAGAGCATATCATTCATAACTTTATGAACCAAAGTCATCAAAACTTTACACTAATATATCAAAATTAGATTAAGATTGATATTGTTATTTATGAACTAAAAAATCAGTTAAGTCAAATAAATTTACATTTAAATATGTTAAGTACTAAACAGAGTAATCAAGCTAAAGCATCTACTCAAAAAATTGTTGCTCCTACTAGTCAAGCACAAGTCATTGCTTTATTCAGTGATGAAAAAGACACACCTATAAGTGGAAAGATACTTAAACAAGGTAATAAAAAGAAAATGCATAAAACTATTGCAAAAAAGAAGAAGAAGAAGAAGAAGAAGAAGAAGAAGAAGAAGAAGAAGTGATGACTAATGTCATTCCTACTAGAGAATAGATGACTAAACGATTAAAATATACACCTTATCCTGAAAAGCTATACCCATAGTTATTTAGCCAGAGTTGAAGCATATGAAAAATCTTTATGAAAATCTGAAATAAATGATAAAGATGAGAATGATAATATTTCTGATGATTTGAATGAAAATATGTAGTCATATTTTACCGTTCAATAATGATTAGCTGAGGTTAAGGAAGAAGAAAACAATGAAGACACGCTTGAATCATTTATGAATTTAGAAATCAAAAAACCATTGATGGAATCAATTAAGCATTTTTATAGTTATGAGGAAGTTTTGAAAGAATTCTTTGAATCTAAGATTAAGCTTTTAGAAGATCTAAAGAAAACTTAGGACAAAAGGTGTCTGCTTTAATTAAAAAGAAAATACTTGAGAAATGTTTCGATCCAAGAATGTTTGGAGTTCCTATTACATTAGAAACTTTTTTTTTATAGATTTTGCTATGTATGATCTCGAAGCATCAATTAATGTTATGTCACTTAAACTATATGTCATTCAAAATAGGTTCATTGACTAATACACCTATTAATCTTACCTTAGCTGACAACATAATTACTAAACCTTATTGTTTACTAGAAAATGTCTTATAAAAGCAAATGACTTAGTATTTCGAGGTAACTTTTATATCATGGAAATGGGAGACTTAGTATCCTCTAAATCTTTGCCTATACTTTTAGGAAGACTATTTCTTAAAATAGCTAAAACAAAGTTAGATATCTTTGATGGAACAATGTTTATGAAATTTGAAAATAAAATTGTCGGTTATCATTTTAATGATGAAGATGTCTATGGTAATTTTGATGAATCTAATAGTAAAAAAACTAATGATAATGAATCTTTAGAATTAAATCATAATTTAAAATCTAAAGTACGTGTTATTAATGCAGTAACAATGAAAGACAAAAATGTTATGACGAAGAACGAGCAATTTAGAGATACTTCGAATGAAAAGATAATAACTTAAGAATGGAAGTTTAATCAACTAAAAAATGTTCAGAATGATCTTAAAATAAAGGATTTTAAAGTTACAAAGAATAAGAAAAAGAAAAAGAAAAAGAAGAATTTAGCAATTGTCGAGCTCGATGATATATGAGATATATACATAAACATAAAGGTTAAATGGGATTGGTGTTTTAAAGCTATTTGTGACATAAGTTCTAGAGCAAACTACATGCCAATTCATTTCTTTTTTCATATTCAACTAGAGTTGGATGTACTTGGTTATGAAAAAGTTCATTTTCTAAACGATTATTCAGTGAAACTAATAGAAATGGTTACTAATGTACCACTCCAAGTTGAAAAGTACATTATTTTCTCAGACTTTTTGGTTATGCCACACTTCATCAATGAAGATCCTCTATTAATATTAGGAAGACCTTTCTTAGCCACTTCGCAAGCTGTCATGGATACTCTGAACATGAGAATCACTTTAGGGTACGTGGCCAAGCAATCACTTTCTGGAATGACACTAGAGTGGATAATCCTACATCTAAGTTTATAGATGCAGTTTAGAACTACGTAGTTCAGTCGAGCCAATGACAATAAACAAAAGCGCTACATGGGAGGCAACCTATAATCTATCTTTACTTTCTGTTTTAGTATTAGGATTATTTAGTTATTTCTATTTTCTTTCAACTTTTGACACTTATGATGAAGATATTTTAGGAATTTAATTTCAAAATAATTTCATTTAAGGTGAGTTGATTGAGCCAATGTTTTTTCGCATTGTATTGTCTTTATGGATTAGTTTTTTTGTTAGTTAGTTATTGATAGTAATAAAGTTATTTTACTGTACTAATCATAGTCCAATTCTGATAATTTTGAATAATTCTACCTTATTATTGGACATATATGTGATAAATATATCGAAAAAATCAATTAACTTGAAAAAAATAGTTAAATAAGGGCAGCGATTTCCCGGCGATTCCAATTTGTATTGGGATTCATTGAGAAAAAACAACAGCAATTTGCAGAATCTTTAGTTTAATTTTAAGTCAACATTTTGTTAGCGATTTGCACTTATAACTAGGATTCACTAAACTAGTTGGTGGGCCACTAAGGATCATTTTCAGCGATTTCCCAATGAATCCATTTAAACCCTGGTCATTAAGAAAGAATATGCGTTTTTAAAACTAAAACCCAAAATTGCCACATTCTTTCACTTCACACTCACAAACCATTACAACTTTTCCATAGAAAGACTAAATTTTTGACTAGATTCAACCTTCCAAAGCTAGATTTTAGTACATTTAAGTGATTCTTACCTCAATTTTCACACATTCAACCCAAAATTTGATGAGTTTTGAAAGTGTAAAGACAACTAGGGCTTGAGCATGGGGAATACGATGTTGGTGCTTGGAGGAGTGTTTTGGAGGGATTTTAGAATTGTAATCTTGAATGATTCACTTTCAAGAAGGCAATCAATGAGAAACCTAGCCTTTTATTGATTATAATTTCAATTTTTATGGATTTTATTTGTGTTAGAGCCTAAATCTCAAATTTTTTTTCTCAAAATTGGTTTTAATTTTGAATGTTTTCAATTGTATTACTAGTATAAGAGTAATGTGATAATTTGTTTATTGCTATCGAATTTTCGAACTAGTTTTAGAATATTGTGAATGGATTGATTTTTATACGCAAACTAATTTGAGACTAAGTTTCAAATGAGTTTGGGGTTTTTGTTTTTGTCTATCGCATAACTTGAATTATTTATGAATGACTGCTTTTATCAATGAATCTCATATGAATTTCAAACTCTCGATTAATAAACGATGTTTTTTGATGAATTTCTTCTTATTAGATTGATAAGTTGAATTTTACCGAACACTTTTTTGACAATCTGGTTTTAAATTGTTTTATAGGCTTATTCCTCTACTTGTATCTATTGAAATGGCTGAAAGTGGAAATTAAAGGTAGAAGTTTGATAGAGGAGAAAGGAAAGGGGAAGTTAGTAGAGAAACCCAAGGACAAATTCAAGATGTTCCTTACTAGACCCACGCGAACTTCTTTCAATTCACCTAGATTAAACTACAAAGAGAGTCTACTCCACCTTTATCGTTTAGCTATGATTATGAGGAAAATATGAACATGAAGATAAGGATGAGGGAGCAGAAAAAGTGATATCGAATAGAGTGAAGAAAATTTTATCAATGATAAGGCCTTTACCAAAAAGATATATAGAGAGAAAGGAAGTCGATCTTAGAGAGGGCATTTAATGTGAGAAATGACTTGAAATATAGGACTAGGAGCTTAGATATCATTGATCCAAGAAACTGAAGATTATTGACTAGTGACTATAATCATTTAAACCTTAAGGATGTTCCTAGTGATAAGGGATGCTATATTTTAATGAGAGTGTTTTATGCGAATGCTTATAGAAGTGACAACAAAATAGAGTCACGAGTTAGAGGAAGAACAGTGGATTATTCTGCTGTGGGAGTAAACTAGTATTTTAGTTTACTGGAAGTTCACCAAAAAGAACGATGAATACGAAAAAGCCTGAATATTCGATTAAGTTCCATTACCCCGCTAAGGAAATTAGGGGAGGATTAGAGGCAATCCATGATGATGGATTCATTTTAGACTCGAAAGGGTACTTAAGCACATCGCTACTAAATTTTTTAGGAATGCAACAAAAGCGTGGTGTTATTTCATCAATGCCATCTTGTAGCCAGGTCTGCAATATTATAAGATCATGAACTACAAAGCCACTTTACTTTACCATATGTCAAGGGATTGGGATATTTAGATGTTGACAAAATTATCTATGAATCGATAAGGAGTGCCATCACAATGAAGAAGAATGATGGATTATCGTTTCCTTTGATGATCACAACTTTTCGAAGAGAAGATCGAGTAAGTATGGAAGGGCTTAAGATGGATGTTTTACTAGAGAAGACTATCACAGAAGTAGTAATAGAGAGTTATGGAAAAATTGATGGATATGAAGAATCTAAAAACTAGAGCTTGAAGGTTGAGATAGCCAGCGAGAGACGATTCGAATGTGGAGCAACCCGCTACGGACTTCGATGGACATTACATGGAGGAGTCAGAGTTGGCCTTTATGAGTTCAATTTTGCACAATCAAGTGAGAACTCTGAGGAATCAATACTTGGTGTTCAAGAATCAGAGGGTCTTAGCAAGGAGTATTCATAAGATATAGAGGACAATGTCGAGAAGACTCAGACGACGAGGTGGAGCAAAGACTAATGTACTATCTACATAAATGAGACTACCGCGAGATCAGGACTACAACCTCTATGATCCTATTGTGAGTTGCCATTCTGAGAGGATTGATCCAATAAATGATGATGATTATGCGACTGTAGGAGGATAACATTGATTTCTTTACTCTACTCGTTCTCCTTTATCTCTGAGCGAAAATGTGTGAGGTCTTACATGTAACTCTAGTGATGATACTATGTGATCTATGGTGGTGATATACTATCTTTGATCTATGATTGGTGACTTGATACATTTGATACTATATTATTACATGTGATATTACGTGATAATGATGCTGCTTTTACATTTGATTCATTGGTGATGGTTTATTCATATTTGTTTTTTATGCACTCTGTTTAGTGAAATTTATATATTGAGATTATATCTATTTCATTTTTCAATTTTTGATTATATCAATTCGTTTATACTTCACGAGGTATATTTTCTTTTTGTTGAAAATCGGACTTAATTTTTCAATCTTGAGGACAAGGTTTGGAATGAGTTTGAGGGTATTTTAGGTGAAGTATGACAATGATAGCAAATATAACAAGGAAAGAAGAAAGTGTAGAAGAGAAGTTCAAAATCGATCTAAAGTTCAAAAATCTTGATATGATATTCAAGTGAGTTGATGAAAATTTTCAAATGTCTTCCAAATTCAATAAATATGAATTTCATTTTTCTTTATTTTAGTTAGGAAAATAATGAAAATTGAATATATATAATATTTTGAATGGAAGTGATATTTTTATTACCCAAGCGAATCTTATGATAGAAACAATAAATTTTTATACCATTTTGATTAACTTTACTAGTTGATGTATGCATTGGAATGCCTTGTGTTAGTTATGAGAATAGGTTGAAGTTTGAAACAATAATGCAAGCTGAATAAGATATATTTCTAAGAATCTCGTGATAAAAATGTTATTGATTAAATATTTTTATACTATATATACAAAAAATTATTATGCCACAATTGAAAGAAGAAAAGGGTTAGAAAAAGATGAATTTTATAAATTAGAAAGAATATTATCTTCAACAATAAGAAGTTTAACAAGAGTTTACAAATATATAAATAATCCTATTGATTCCGTAGGAAATTAAACAAGGGAATCGATAGTGGGAAATACGTGAGAATGTCCTTAGGAAATATAACAAGGAATCAAAAGTCAAAATTCAAATGAAAAAATAAAAATATAAAATAATAAAAAAAATAATCAGGATGAAGTAGAAAAATGAGAGATGAAAAAGGTGGATATTCTTAAACTGTTCAAAGAAAAGATTTTGCTTGAATGCTTGAAGTTAGGGTTGAGCGAAGTCATTCTTAATCTAACACGTTTTAAATGATATATTCATTAGTATCTTGGAAAAATTCCTATTAATTTTTATTATGAAGCTATTATAAAGTATTTGCTAAAATCAAGATTAATCTAGTGGTTTTCGTGTTTTGAGATTCCATTCTAGTCATCGTAAGCTTGATGTTTATCAGTGGAGATTGAGAAAAACTATATTGTGTACTAGCCTTGATATTGGTTGAACTTTAAGTTCTAAGCGGTATTGCATTGGGTAGTTAAGTTATCACTAAGAGATGTTTTTTTTTATATAAATCATTCTATTCTATCATAACTTTCATTTACATATGAGTAATATGTTTTTATTCGAAGATCACTTCTATTTAAACCTTATATTATTTAAAATTATGATGAATTAAATTGAAATCATGATATAAAGAATGAAAAAAGAATATGATTGAGAATATTATGTTGCTCGGGGCAACAAAATGTTGAGTTTGGGGGTATTTGACAATTCAATAATTTGACATATTTTATGTTGTAACTTAGGTTGATTTTAGATATAAATGATAATATTACTCTATGTATCCTTTTATATTTGTAATTTCAGGATTTAATTAGGAAAAAAATAAAAAAAGAAAAAAAAGGAAGAAGAACAAAACAGTCAATTAAAGAAAAGTCTAGTGATTCAACAATATGAAAATATACAAGAATCGCAACATAAATGGGCAACAAAGAAGAGCCACCGAATCTCTTGCGAATTGGGATTTACAAAGGAATTGCCAACTGAATCGATGAAGCAAAAAAAAGATATTTTTAGTGATTAACTCAATGATTTGTGAACAACATAAGAATCACTGACAAATCGCTGGGGTCAGTGACTAGTCTTTTAGATTATTAGAAAGAATTTGAGTTTATCTATGACTTGGATAGCTTAGGAAACTATAAATATGACTTTAGGGCTTCGAAATCAGCTCTCTTATAGCCCTCTTTTCTCCGAACAAGATTGTGAGAGCCGTAAGTTAGTTTTTATTGAGTTTATATTTGAAGCAATATTAGAGCTTTGTTCATTTCAATAGGAGGTATTTATTTAGTTATGTCTTTCAATATATATAATTATGTTGTTTATTTCCAGCATGAATGCGTAGTTTATTAATCTAAATAAACCCTAGACAATATATACTTTGGATTGCTATGTAGTTATAATGAAGGAATCATGTACTTAATAGTTTAAGTCTATTCATTCACAAAAATTACGGTTTTAATCAGTTGTTTTTACATATTATAACTAATGAGGATTGATATTGTGCACATTGTTGCAAATATGTATTGTGATATATGATTTTCCGAATCTTTATCTATGATTATTGATAATAATTATAGAAGTAGTAACTAGGATTAATTTATAAGGCAAAATTACCTGAGTGGATGTTTTATTTGATTATGTTTTAAGTTAATTATTGATCGGCATATGCTGATTAATATTTGGTTTAAATTAGGCATGATTTTTTATTGAGAGTTAAATTTATTATATTTCTAGTTTATTGCATTTTATCCAATAGGTAGGTTTACAATGATAAGTATACGGCTATTTTCCCTTGAATATATGAAAATCAATGGTTTGCTATAGGCTATCAACCTATTATGAATTACGATTTAATGATTCGTAGATTTTATGTGATATAATTATAACAAAGTTATGAGGTAATGTTACGTTCTAGTGTTTGAATGCAATCCAAGTTTATTGTTTAGTGGGGGGTTTGTTTAGATATTTATATAATATTGAATTTGAATTTTGTTTGATTATGTTTGCATTGAATTGTTTGAATTAGTTTGGTTAATTAAGCTAGTAGTCATAGTTTTTAGTTATTTAGTATTTCAATTCCGGTTTAACTAGATTAACTATATCAAGAAAAAGAAATAAAAAAAAAAACACTTTCTTTAGAAGTTTTGCAAAATCCTTGTAGAGATGATATCCCACTTAGAACTACTACAAATAATAGGAAAATACTAAAAACTAGTAAGGGTTCTTACTGCAACCTAGCAGTTATGTGCATTCACGCAGATTTCTATGTGTTTGATATTTAATAGTGATTTGCTTTCATGTTTGACTAAGAAACTGCTACTTGAAATTACTTGCAACACGTGTCGCTCTTGTTAAGTCGACTGTAAAAACTTGCACAACAGATTAATTTTTTGGAGGTTTAAAGGAGATTTCTGTTATGATTTGGGTTAATCTTTGTTGATTTTATGATAATAGCTTATTTCTACAAATTGATTTTTTGAATTCAAGGTCATATATCTCGTTGCAACCTCCTTTTCTTTTTTGCCATTTTCTTACCTTCTTGCTTCAAGTTACAACAAGAATTGCTTAACACTATTCTTCTACTTCGCATGCCGACTCTACTACAATAGCTAATCTTCCGATGTTGGAGACAAATGGCATTTAATTTCATGCTCCTACAAATAATTTCTATATAAATACGTCGTCATATACTAGAATTGCTTCGGAGAGTACACAGGTGAAATCAGGGGCTGTCCAATGAAGACAACGAGTCGGGCACACTGGTTCTTCCAAGTAAACCAGAACTGCTAAGGGAAAGAAGAAAGTTGATGATGATAAGAAGGTTTTCTCTTACTCCTTAGAAAGGATTCTTGATGAAAGTAAGGCCATCAGTAAGGCCTATGCCCAGACAAAGATCGCGTTCATCTTTCAGTACATTGATGTGCAAGCTCCCTCTGCTTTTTGTCATTTCAGATAATTGGAGTTCACTGAGAAGTTCAAAGAAATGATGAAAAGGAAGTATTGTTTCGATCAACCGATTAATGTGTCATATTTTCATGAAACTGGCCTTAAGAGGTTGTTGGTTCAGACAAGCATCTATAGTAACTTATGAAGGCTTCTATAATGACTCATTTGTCAAGGAATTGTACATCAATCTTCGTGACAATTTAGGAGAAGCTTCTGCGGATAAGGTATTTGTTCATGGTTTCTATATTCCATTTAGTCATGCTTCCATAAACTATATACTAGAACTTTCTAGATTGGAGAAAAATGCAAATAAGCTAGGTTCAACACTCAAACTTGATGATGCTATCTATTTGTTGACTGGAGGGGCTCTTACTAAGTGGCTATCTAATAACTTTTTTGGGCTTCCCGCAACTAAGCTAACATGTGAGGCCTACATGATATGGAAGGTTTTAACAACTAGTTTTGTGGTCACTTCCCATTAGACTCATGTATTTAAAGATAGAGTGTTAATGTTGTATGCCCTCAACAAGTAAAAAGGAGACATGGTTTGAGAATAGAAATTGATTAAACAAATTGAATATTGACTTGAAAAATACAATAAGATTGTGATATGATCAGTCAAGTTGTCTAAGCCAGTTTCTATGAAATTAAAATACTTTGAAGAAAGTATATGAAGTCTTAAAAATTGGAGAAACGTGAGAATTTTAAAGGATAACTAGAAGTAATGATCAAGGAAATGCAGAAGAGATTAGTAGTTAAGCGAATGTAATGGGGTTCATTGTGAACTCATTGATAGATAATGGTTTGACAAAGTTAAAAAAGACGTTAATTTTTTAATCAGTCAAAAGAAAAGGTTAAGAGAAACGGCTGATGAATTGGAATTAGTAATTGCTTCCTTGTCCGCAAATCTAAATGATATTGTGAATAGACATTTAGAGAATGAGTGAGAGTTGCATGATGTGCATGATGCATTTTCTGGGTAGATTGAAATTTGAGATTTTTTATCATGGGATGACAGATGTAATTAGAGATATATATTCAAGGGATGACTAGTGTAATTCTAAGTTTCCATTGAAGAACACCGTAATGGTGATGAGTTAGATAGACATGCATATCTGCTTAAAATTTAATTTTTGTTCTAAAAAATTATTTGCGTTACCGTGTAATTTTAGAATTGATGATAGTCTAACAATTGATCGACTGACAATTCAAATGAAAAGATGATCATAATGAGAAGGCAAACATGGATGTATATATCAGAGTTTAGTTGATAAGGAAAGAATTAACATTTTTTTGTGGAATTGTATTTAGTTAAGAATGAAAATGATTTTATCGAAAAGCAAGATAGGCTAGATTTTGCTAATATTATTGCTAGAAT
Source organism: Stephania yunnanensis (assembly GCA_039657365.1). Lineage (NCBI taxonomy): Eukaryota > Viridiplantae > Streptophyta > Magnoliopsida > Ranunculales > Menispermaceae > Stephania > Stephania yunnanensis. The sequence goes on along the minus strand of CM077586.1, from coordinate 41,244,064 downwards.
GAGATTCGAGACATGAAATGAGTATTGAAGAAAAGTAAGGTTATTGGATAATTCGAAAAGTAGATCGTTTAACTTGTCAGAAATTCACAAAATGTCAGGATTTGCAAAGAATTTGTTATGACTTCTCATTAAACCAAGAAGACGAAAATTAAAAGTTGAAATGTTTATGATCTCTACCACTGAGTTGTTGATTACAATTAAAATGATTGGGTCCACTTACCTATTTCAGCTTGAAAATGCTTTTTACAAGTTCAGATTAAAATAATTGTATATGAAGGATTATACTCTCATATCTCTTTTAGTTTAGTAACTGTACCTTTAAATTTTGAGGACGACATTTTTAATTAGTTGCAAAGAATTGTGACATCCGAGAATTTCATAAACTAGATTAGGCGACTAATTAAGTATTTTGAAATTTTATTTGGATTTTAAGTATCCGAGGTGGGACCCATAAATTATGGACCGAAGATCATAAGATATATTTTATTTTTACGTATTGTATTCTTAGTGTATGTATTATATAGTATTTTGTCGTGAAGTCAAAGAATATTAAGGTGTATCATCAGTTTGTCATAGTCGAGGTTGCAAGTGCATGTCTAAAGGGCATGAGTGAAAATAAATTATTAGTTGCTCGAAAACTAATTAAATAAGTGTTAAGTATCACGCTTGATTTTGCCTTGATTTACATGTAAGTTGGGATCGGTGGCGGTATAAAATGAGAATAAAGTTGGTGGAAGATGTTGCCTTGAGTTTCGTATTAGTTGATGATGGTCGCTGTTGAGATTGAGTCCAAATTTGTGTAAGTTTGGCAAAATATGGCAACAAGATTATTCAAGTAGACTTTAATATGTCGTGGACAAAGTCAAGATTTTTGGAGTTTTTGCATGACCAAAATAAGTGTTATAGACATTTTATATAATTTGACTATTATGTCGAGAGTTTGGTTCAATTTGGTGAAAAATCGGATAAAAAAAAAGTGTTGAAAGCTAGAACATGTAAAAATAGGAATTTAGAGAATTAACAAATAAAAATCATTAAGCTACTGATAAGCAGCAGAGGGTTTATACATAAATATATATAAAACAAAAGAAACGATTAGTTTCATTTCAATAGAGAATCAAAAAGCCTCATCCATAACCCTTAGAATTTGATCTTTCGCACCGCGAACTCTTGGCGTCCAATTTTTTCTCGATCTCTTTCATTAAAACTTGATAGAGCATCGCGAGACTATCATTTTGAGCTAAGTTTTTGTGCAGTAAATAAGGTATTCAGCCCGCGATTTGGTAAATACTCAATTGAAGGCATTTTCTAGTTCCAATTTGAATTCTCGCAAATTTTTAATTTATTTTTTGACAGAGTTTTGATAGGACTTAGTAGGGAACATTGAGAATTGATTATTGGGTTGATTTGCACCAATTTACAATAAATCCCACCGACGTGGGATAGGGTTGTGGTGAAATGAGTTGATGCATTTTTATTTGATAACTATTTTGAAGATGTTTTTATAGTCGATATTGATTTACTTTAGGTTTTTGGATTAATCGATTATTGGTTTTGATCCAATTCGACTCCACGGGTGTGAAAATATTTTGATGTTGATTTGAATGGTTTCGTAGTGTTTTTTATTGAGTATTAAGGATTTAATTGCAAAAATATTGATTTGGAGAAGTTCTTCATTTCAAAAAAAAATAAAGTTTGCATAGTTGATAGGCCATATTGGAAAATTCATAACTTCTCCGTTGACGATATGACTCGAGTGTTCTTGGAGTCTATGGAAAGTAGGACATGAGTACTACAAGTTCTTTTCAGGTCATCATGACAATTATTGTGGTTTTCAAGGTTAAAAAGTTACCCCAAGTTAGCTAGTTGAAAGTTTATTGAAACTGTTATACAAACGAATATTCTTCGAAATCATTCTCAGGCATATTTTGGCCACACTTTGCATTAGGTTTCATGATTTTGTTTCACTTGAAGCTTGACCAATAATATAATTGGGTAAGCGGGGAAGTTATTGGACCCATTTTCAAAAGTGATTCGACGTTTCGAGAGCCTTGATAAGGTAGCTTAATGTTGGTTAGTTGTAAGAAAACTATACAGTGGTCTTTACTATTTATGGAATTTATCTTTGTACCTGCATTTAAGTTTAGTCTGCATTGCATTTCTCATTATTCTCGGTCAGGTATACATGACATCCGGATAGAGCTGCTCTTGTTTCGGTAGTAAGAGTGTGACATGCTCCACTTCAGACAAGTGGTACCGCAAGCATATAAGGTTGGAAATGTCGACTCCAGGGTAGCATGCATTGAACACATTGGGTTGTTTTAGGTTAATCGTAAGTGGGCCCGCTTGTTATGAGCTTAGAACATGAAATGAAGGATCCACATTGTTATATAAATTTGTTATTATTTGGAAATACAATTACATGCCTCCATATATTCAGACTAACATTTGCAATAGTACAGAGCAATGTAGGTTTTTATTTAAATTACATCTTCGAGTTGTTTTAGGTTTTGGCGTAAGTGTAGGTCGTGAAATACTTTTGAATAGTTTATGACTCTCCTAAATTAATTTGAGGTAGTTAAGAGATTTATAAATGAGATTCAGTTTACTTTTGGATTATAAAGATGTAACTAAGGTATCAGAGACTTTAAGTTAGTACTTAAAGTTTGGATTTAATATATATTGTGAACTGCATAGAGCTATGAGTCCTTATAGGCCTTTCCCCAACTCTATTGTCTATTAGGCGAAAGTTTTCTAGTAAGCCATTTTTAATGGAGGTACTGTCGAACTTTTTACAAAATATGGATATTTACTCTAATTAAACAAATCATGAATTGAGTTTGAATGAGGATATAAATTAAGTTTTGCACTATTATTAAGGATTGAAATAAAAATTATTTTGAGGTTAGAGTTAATTAAATGGATTAAATGCCTAATTAGGGGAATTAGGCTAAATAAGGACTTAACGAGATGGGTCATGACAAATATATAATAATGCATAAAAATAAACTTTAAATAAAGTGACAAAATATACCAAATGTAAAAATTAATAAGTATAAATGTATTAATCATCTTCCCAAGGTTTAAAGAAATCAAACGACTTAGACTTTAGGTCTGCACATCATCATCATTATCAGCATCATTATCACCGACAAAGGATAGTGTGAGAGGATGGTCCCCTGTATCTTTGCACCACTTCTGGATCAAACATGTATTTCGGTGTTGCAGGAAATCTAATAGACTTATCAGTACGTCTCATCTGTCTACTCCAACCATCTCTACCTATGTCTCTATGATGATTTGCAAATAATATGAATTTCTTCTGTCCATTCAGTCGATCTTGCATTCTCCTCTTCCTATCTTGCTCATATCTTAAGGCTTCTTAATATTGAGCCATGTCCTCTTTGTATCATTTCATCATCTCAGCAATTTGCAGCTGCTATTGCCGATGAGTAAAGTTCTCTAGTGGTACTAGTGCCTATTGTAGTAGAGGTGGTGGAAAATCCTCAAGACGATCTAAGTCTTACTCTCTTATTAGCGCATCTCCAAACTCATAACCCTCGGGAAATCCCTATTGGTGATCATCCTCCTCTCCTTATCCTTCGTTCTGCAATTCTTATGCTCACTCTACTACTGCTGCTAATGTTGCATGATCCTCCTGGTCCTTGGCCAACAACTCGACCTCAAGTTTATGCCCCTTAGCTTTCTCTCAATCATCCTCAGAATCTTGGTAGCCAGTGAAAGATTTGAACGTGTACATAAACTCCCCATCTATAGTTTCTTGGGCACAATATCAAATTCTTCATCTTGAATCAGCCGCACTCTGACATTCAAGCACATTTGAGTGATCAAAATGGGAAACAACAATTTCATGTACCTCTTAGACATGATAGACCCCCTCAAGTTTTCGAAGATGATTTCCCCTATATCGATGTCCCCGTAATTTGTAATCTTATACAAACAAGGTGCCTCTAGCTTATTGATCTCGCACTGCTGAGTGGTCGAGTATAATGAAGCAACTAGATAGTATTGCCACATTCTATAAACCTTCCTTATGCTGCCTTCTTAATGTGCCTCGCCACATTCTTAGCTTTCATTACCCATCCTTGTTTTCCTTGGACAACTAATGCTCTTTGTGGCTTTAAAAGGGTATAGGTTATAGGGTCTCTCATATAAATCATTTGGGAAACTTTGTGAGGATTTAATCATACTCATATGCTCTAGCGTATAGATGCCATTAATGTAAGGCTCATTAAAAGGGACAAATACCCTTCTTTGTAAACTTTGCATTGGCGTAAAATTCATAAAAGCTTTCACTCACTCCTTTAAACTTATTCTCTCTATAGTTTTGAGTGATTTGCTCCCAACCTTGTTACCTAATTAAATTGTTTACTTTTTTTATCATACTTAGCCTACAAATTTATTCCATTCTCATAAATGAATTCTCTATGCTTAATGACCTCATATCTTACCTTAGTATTTTTGCTAATGTAATACTTAGACTTAAGAGATCTAGGTTTATCCTCATTTGGATCTCTAGAGGATGATGCTTGAATAATTTTCTCTCGCTTCACTAACTTGACTAGCTTTCCTTCTTGTCTTGGCATTTTCGACAATTCACACAATACAACAACTCACATCACGTTTTCAAAGAACCTAAAAACTAAAGAAATTCTTTCACAAGGATCATTCACATGTCAAATAACGCAAAATATAATGAATAAAAAACTCATGTTCAACTACCTCATATCCACAATTTATGCAATTTCATCAATAATTTTCAAAAATCTCAAAACAAGAGTAATGAAATTGTAAATTTAACTCAATGCCAAACTACTTTCAATGCAGATTGCTTCTTCAAGCCTCTATTAATCCAAGCCCTCTAACTTTAATCTCAAACTAAATCAGTGCTCTCTTGAATCTCTTCTTCAAATCAATGCCATAATTCACCACCTTGATCAAATCCATAAACATTTTTTTTCAATCATAATCATTTGGAATATTCTTTTTCTCATTGAAAATTGCTTTATCTTGGTTTCTAGAGGAATGTATGCTTGGTTGGCGATGTATGGAATAGGTTGCAAGTGTGAAAAATTGATTTAAAGGGGTTTAAAAACCTTGTCTTGGTGCCGACATCATCCCTTAAAGGGCACGGTGCCGTGACTGTGCCACCACGGCATCGAGACTGTTGTGAGCAAAAATTGCTCATAGCTTGGTGCCCTACTGGCGCTGTTTCCTTACACCCATGGCTCTGTATGTGCACACATATGGTGTCGACCAGTCTGTCTCCATAATTTTACATATTTTTCACTTCCTATTTATTAGCGCTCTCCCACCTTTTTTGTTACTACACAAGGCGTCGTGGCAACGTGAAATACCATGTATATATAAAAATTCCATAAAAACATAACTGTGATTTGTCCATGTACCTAACCTTTATCACTTGAACTCATTTGCTCTTTTATGCTTTTTACCGGGGGTAGTCGAGACTTTTCCATTCCGATGAAATGTCACCGGCAAATGGTCTTTCTTGCACATTTAGCATAAAATTTTAAAAGTAACGAAACTAGAATGTTTTGATTGTTCTCACTAACTAACATGTTAACTAACTGACTAATATTAAAAAACATGAAATAAAAAATCCCAGGGTCCCTCCTGAAAGCCTTTAGTTTAACGTCATTAGCTTGACGCCTTTTCGCTCATTTAGTCTGAGTCTAGAATGAGATACTCCATTAGGAGGCCAGAGATAACGATATAACACCTATTTGGATGTATTTCTTCCCTTTTAACAAAGATAATCTTCTCGGCATCATTATCCTCCTCGATACTCATTGTGATTATTTTATTCCTTGTGTGCAAGGCCTCATTGGCAATGTCCAAGAATGGTCGCCTAAGTATCATAGATACATCATCATCCATATCATAATCCATAATCTCAAAAACCATGATAAATATGAATCTACCCATTTTCACATGCACATTCAAGACTCTCCAGATTTTTGGTACCAAGTTATTAACTAATTGCAACTCTTTTGTATCGAGACAGTTGATGTTTAAATCAGCTTACAACATGTTCGTTATTAGCATGATATTGACAGAGGCTCTCGTATTACCTTAGATGTTTCTAAATCAGTGTCCTTCAATGCATATATATATATGATCTCTCCTATTAATTGGTTGAAGTCTAAGTGTGAACTTGAATTTTGGTTCTAGCTTCTTTAGAACAACCTTGATACTATTTCCTTTCGATGCCTCTTTAGAAGGTTCTTCATCTTGTTGTTTAATTCTCCATTATTTTTTCCCATTCTTATTATTCTTGAAGGCAATGATCCTTTGTTTCTTGAATCTTTCGAGTTCATCTTACCTTATTTTCATTCTTTTCTTATGCATCACTTCATATTTTCTTATAGCCAAAATGTTGACTCTTTCTGGCTTGTACATCACTTGATATTGCATCGGCTCATTCGTTGTCATATTTCTCATCATATAAATAGTACTAACATTCTTCTTGGGATTTGTGATTGTGTTACTCAAAAACTGCCCTTCCTTCCTTGAATTCAAAGCAATGGCTAGTCGACTAATCTATCTCTCCAAGTTTTTGATGGATTGTGATATTTCGTCATCCGTTATCTTCATAGCTTACTTTAGATTTTCCATCTCTTTGTCATGCTTCTCACGACATTTTCTATTGCCTATGTCCATAGCATGCGAGTACTTCTCTATTGACTTCAATGAAGTTATCTCTTTGCTCTGCTCTAACTTGCCTTAATGGACTTGTTGATCGAAGCTCGAAGGTAACTTCGGTGCATTATTAGGATTACCATATGATAAGCTGGTGTTGTTATTATATCTCTGATAAAACCTTTGAGGAACAATCCCTCTTGGCCTAAAGTTATTTCCATAGCTCTGCTAGTTCATGAAGTTAATCTCCTCAATTACCATTCCTTGCGGCATGCTCATTTAATTAACCACCATGGCTTGGTGATTTATGGGTTTCTGTATCGCTTGAATTTGTGGACTTTGTCGTCCCGTTTAATGTTTCATCATTTGATTGCTCAGGTTGGATAGTTATGCCATGATCGCATCTTGTGAATTAATCTCATATACGTATGCTGTTTTCCTCACTATGGAATGAGTACCGGCTGAAGAGTTTTGGAACATGAGATCTAGGAGATCTAATGTTCCATCCTCATCCTTGGTTAGTAGAGAAACACCTGTTATAGCATCAACTAGTGTTTTGATGCTGTGATTCGTCCCATAGTAGAAAATTTGTAGTTGTGCCCATTTCACGTATCCATTTCCTAAACATCTCCTCAACATGTCCTTTAATCTTTCCCTAGCTTCGCCAAGAAGCTCATCATCTTCCTGCTTGAATTGATTTATTTCAAGTTTCCTTTCACTGACATTCAACAGGGTAAAGAACTTGTCCGGAAATCTTTCATTGATTTTCGCCTATAGAGTCATACTTCATGCGTTACGCCCTTCGAACCAGGATTTGGCTTTTTTACCCAATGAGAATGGAAAAAGTCTCATCCAGATCACCTCCTTTGTAACTTCAATAATGTGCACGGTGTCGCACTTATCCAAAAAGTTCTCTACATGTGCTACTGGATCTTCATTTACTAGCCTGTTGAGTAAGCTATTTTGCACCATAATGATTAGAGACGGACTTAGTTTGGGCTAGATGGTATTGGGTGAAAACTTCATCGCTCCATTGTAAGTCTCTTGAACTTCTAGCTTGAAGTAGTCACAAAGACATTTTTGTTCCGCTCTCTGTTTTGCACTACTAAATCACCTTTGGGTTAGTAATTCCCTCAGCCGTATTATTGGTTTTGTGCTTGATTCTCTGCCATCTTGATTCCATTCTTTTTCTTTCCTTTGTTGGTTCCATCAATCTCAGGGTCATAAGGCACTAAGTTCTTCTCTCCTTTACTACACATGCGCTAATTCGTCCTAAAAAGAAAACACAAAAGACCAAGTGTAGATTATCAAACTCAAAACTTAATCCTTTTATTGTTTTTTTCTTATATGAAATATAAAGTAAATTACTTAAACTTCTTCTTAACAATTTTGTCAACTAAGTTAATGTGGCTACTTATCCCCAGCAACGACAACAAAAACTTGATCATTACTGCAAGTATAACGACCCAATTGTAGTAATAGTCTGATCAACTTATGTTGATTACACATATCATCCTCAAGGAAAAGTGTGTCGCACTTAGTGCACTTAGTCAAGTTTACTTTACTGCTAAGGAAATTCCTTTTTAATTGATTTTTAACTAAACTATTCTACTCTAACAAAAGAATGTAAATACTTGTACTCTTATATTAAGAACATAGTTAACAACTTCACCTAGGTAATAAATAACTATGCTTTCAAATGCACTTCCTCAATCTTCATTATGTGTGTGTAATGCTTAATTAGAAGAGATAGATTTCCCTCAAATCCACTTCAACCAATTGTCATGAAGGAAAAGATTCTAATGTGCAAACTAGAACTCCACCTATCAGTATGAATAATGTAAGTTCCACATCGCTTTATGTTCCAGATCCTTAGATTCATAACTAATTAAGTTTAATATCCATACCTCCCTAATCAATATATATATATATCGATGCTATATATTTTACATTTATATCGTTCATATTTGGCTTAAAAGCTCCAATGGCCATGGTAACTCCTAAAACCCATAATCAACAAACACGTGATCAAGATGTTCATAACATTACATCTACAATCAATACAAATTCTAACCATTGCACATTTTAACTTTATAGTTCAATACACACATCAATGAAATAAACATGCGCATAATGCTGTTAATTCAAATAAGAGATTAAGCAAAATAACTTCAATTAAATCAAAGAAAATAATAGTGACAAACCACACGTAAGTCTTCAATGTCTTCACTTCTACAATTCTTCTTAATACTCATGAACATAGTAAAACTATGTAAAACTATGATAATTAGTTGCAATCTATAGTGGTGTATATGTTTACCACATTTTAATAATTATTTATACTCCTATTACACTTTACAAATAATTAGAAAACCTAATAGACAAGTCAACATTAATTAGAACTCTAAACTTTCTTTTTTCTATGTTTAAACACTATCCATAACTGATTCGATATTGTGTATGTAAAGCCACCATATTGCCACAACTTTAGATGCTTTGTATGCATTTTCCCTTCTCAGTAGACTTGGCTCCATGTCTAGACCTCCCCGGCACTATCACTTATGACATACGGCGCTGCCACTGTGCCATCACAGTCGTTCACTTTTTTTTCTCTTATTGGTCCTCCACGCTGTATAGCCATCTCCCATGAAGTCAATCACGTTTTCCATGGTCACAGACCTACTTTTGTCCATTCTATACTCATTTCATCACTAAATCTTCAATTTTCTCCTTTATTCTTGAAAATACGTAAAATACCATGAATTAGAGTTCATTCAGGGATATTTATACTAAATACACTACTAAAGTAGTCATATATATAAGTCTTAATAATCACTTATCTATAGCTGCTCTAAAGATTTAACCTAATTCTAGATTTTACTCACTTAGAACAACAAGTGTGTCCGGTTTCTTGCTCTAAGTGATTGCCACTTCTCAACCTAATGGGTATCATGGACTCAACCTGATTGATAGCTGGTAAATCAATTTACGCTTAGAGATTCATAATGAATATACAAAATCTAAACTACAATTGATCTTTAGAAACATCCACATAAACAAAAAGAATTGACTTAAAACATAATTATATTAGAAAATCTCAACAAGACATAGAAAGAAACCTACTACTGGCTAGAGAGCTTCATCCCTGACCTACGTAATAAAGAACCTAGCTGCATGACTACTCTACCTTGCTAAACTCCTAAATCACTGTAAATACGATATGTTTTCGTCTATAGATGTGCCTCCTTTATATAGTTTTGCTTAGGTATAAGAATAGCAACTCCCTAGAATATGAACATTCCAAAAAGTCTCAAAATTTATATTCTGCAAATTTGGTGCCATCAATGATGCCGTCGTTATGTGGGAACATCATCGAATGACAACGTGGCTTAATATAACAAGTCTTGGTCCTCAAGTAAGTCTGGTATTTCTATTTTTGAAACTCGCACCATGGTTGATGCCATTCATTGAATTGTAGCGTCATTGGTTGTTTTACCGTGACATCTTACTAGGCGCCGTGGGTCTTCACTGGCAACGTTTCTCCGTTCTGGGGCTATTAAGCCAGTTAGTTTTTATCTATCTTTGACTTATGTCCTAGATTTTTCTAATTCACGCACAAACATTTAAATACCCTATAAATCACCAAAGTAAACTTATAGGGCCATAAAACATGCCTTTAGGCTTAATTTACACAGGAAAACACCTATGAAAATGTACATAAATAATGACTTGTCAAATACCCACAAACTTAAATCTTTACACGTCCCGAGCAAAGGGTTATTTTACTATAATGACTAAATAGATTGTTACAATATTGATTGATGGTTTCATAAAGACTTTATATCTACTTAGCAAAATAATGGAGTCCTTTCAACCCTAACATGGCCAATTTGCTAAGCATGAGACTTAGGATTCTTGAAGGCTAGTTCGATTACTTAAATAAGGTTACCTCTCGAAACATTATTGTTTCAATACTTAAAGCATAGAAAAACCATAACCTTTAACTTACTCATAGATTTTGTAGGTCTCTTCATCAAAGCAGCAGATCTAATTGGTCTCATTATTAGGTGGGTTCTTTTAAATTGATTTTATCACCACTTTTTTGTTTGCTTGCAAATTTTCACACTAATAAGGGTCCATATGGCTTATTTAAGGGCAGGATATTATGGCATTAGAGAAACCCACTTAAGTTAGCTAGAAGCACTAGATCTAAATCTTATATATGATTTTGGATTGTACCATCCCTGCTCCTTTTCCCGTGGATACCGATTTTTCAATATTGTTTTTCAACCATCAAGTTCCCTGCTCCATTTCCTGCAGAACTTGTGGCACTCTTTATTATTATTTTATTTAAAAAGTTATTTTAACACTTCTCACTTTCGTTAAAGTTAAAGTAGTTCTCCAATGTAGATATATTAAAGCCTTTATTAATATTATAATAAACAAGCCTACTTCTTCCCCATACAAGTGTTAAATCTCTAACAATTATACTCCTAGTAGATATATGTCATAGTTTATGAATTCTTGATATTTAAGTTTTCTCACAAAATTAATTCGACCTCCTACCTACTTTGGTCAGAAGATATGACTTATCCTACTCAATGTTTCTATTAATGTTGTTAAGTAGGTGCACAAGCCTTTCTAGTTATTCTAAGTATAAAGGTAAACAACTTAACCAAGTTTCTACTCCAAAGATTGAAAAAGAAGTTTTACTCATAGGTAAGACTCTATAAAATAGTAGATGTAGTAAACTATCTAATCATGCATGCATTATTGTATTAATTTCTAAATGGAATGCATGAGATGGAAAATAAGAAACGAAAGCATACTAGTACCCAAGCACACCTGTATAAAGGAGGCACCTATATGAACCAAATCCTCGGCAATGACCTCCTTCATATTAGTGTGTTTCGGTACAAGAATAGCAACTCTTGAGAATAAGAACTTTTTGAAAAGTCTTACAACTTCTATTATGCAAAGTCAACATTGATGGTGACACTGCCATTATAAAGGAACGACGTCAGATTGCAACGTCGCTTAGTATATCAAGTCTTTGTCCATAAGTTAGACTAGTATTTAAATTTCTGAACTTGACGTCATAGTTGACGATGTACCTTATACATTTGATATCGTTTGTTCAATTCTGGCTCCATTGGTTTTTATGCCTTGACGTTTACTTGGCATCGTGGGTTCTCACTTACGCCATCTATCCATTTTAGGGAGCATCAATCCTGCTGGTTTTAACCAATCTTTGACTTCTTTCCCAAATTTGTCTAATTCACACATAAGCACTTAAATACCAAGTAAATCTCTAAAGTAAACATATATGGCCTTAAAACATTACTTTAGGCTAGATTTACATAGAAAAACACCTATAAATAGTGCATAAATAATGTCTCATCAAGCAACTGCTCTCAAGATTTCGCGCGTGAGCAACATTGTCAACTTTATAGGAATACCTTCCCCTAGATAAGCTTGGGCAACTGCTCTCAAGATTTTACCTAGTTACTGATGTTATTCACCTACAATAACAAGTGTGTTAGGTTTCTTGTTCTAGGTGATTGCCACTTCTCAACTCGATTGGTATCATGGACTTAACCTGATTGATAGCCAGTTAATGGATTTAAGCCTAAACATTTGCTATGAACTTAAAAACTCTAAACCACCATTGAGACATCATTAAAAACCTTAACATGAAGATAAATAATTAAAAATATATTCTTATTAAAAAAACCTCAACAAGATATAAAAAACAAACCTACAACCGGCTAGAGAGCTTCATCCCCGACCTAGGTATTAAAGACCTAGCTAGACGTGTACTCCACTTTGCTCTACTGCTAAATCACTATAAATTACAATTTGTTTTAGTCCATATAACTTCCTCCTTTATATAGGTTAGCCTAAGTACAAGAATAGGAAAGCTCAGGAAATAAGAACATTCTAAAAATTACTAAACTTATATTCCATCAATCTGGGGCCGTCAGTGGTACCTCCATTATATGGGAACGACACCAAGTCACGACATGGCATAATATATTAAGTTTTGAATAATAAGTCAGCTTAAAGTTTCTATTTCTGATACTGGCGCTGTGAATGGCATTATTTATTGTAAAACCTGGTTTCGTCTATTCATTTTTTACGCCAAGCATTGTTATGTCGTGACTCCTTCTTTGGAGTCATGGGTCTTCCATAGTGCCATCAGTTCATTATGGAGGTGTCAAATCTGTTGTCTTTTGACCAAACTTTGACTTCTTTATTTTGTTTGTCTAATTCACGCACATTCAAATACCATGTAACTCTCCAAAGGAAATAATTAAAGCCATAAAACATGACTTTGGACTAGATTTACAGAGCAAAACACCAATGAAAAAGTCCACAGAGAATGATTCATCAAATACCCCCGAACTTAGAACTTTGCGCGTCTCGAGCAAAGGGTTATCTGACTACAAAGACTAAATACATTGTGATAAAATTAAGTGGTGTTTTCATAAAAGACTATATATTTACTTTACAGAATATTGTAGTCTTTATAATCAAAACTTAGTGAATCTATTTAATAAAAGACTTGGATTTTTCAAAGGCTAGTAAAACATGGTCACTTTTTAGGACAACATTTTTTGAAAATTTGAAGCATTTAAAAACCATAACCTTCGACTTGTTCACAAGATTTTTGGGTCTTTTCATCAATGTAGTAGATCTAAATCAATCTTCTTTGGATTCTTTTAAAAGGACTTTATCACCACTTTTCACTTATTTGTAGATTTTCACACCTTTAAGAGTCTATATGACTTATTTAAAGGTAGGCTATTATTTGGTTCATGGAATTAGAAAAACTCACTTAACCTAACTACAAGAACTCGAGCTAAATCATTATTATATTAATAGGGGCTTCTTTTTACGAACTTTCACCTTTTATTCATTTAGATATCCTCATTTTCTCCTTTCATATGTTTTTTATCGTACGAGCCCTGCTCCATTTTCATATGTATATCAATTTTTATTATTTTTTCAACCATCATGTTCCCTACTCCATTTCCTACGAAACTTGTGGGACTTTCTATTTTTATTAGAAATCTCCTATTAGCACTTCTCGATTTCGCTAAAGTCAAGCTAGTTCTACATTGTAGAATCCACAAGCCCATATTTTATTATAGTAAATAAGCCTACTTTTCCCTCTTACAAGTGCTAGATCTTTAACAATTATACTCCAATAGGACTAGTCCTAGTTTTAGAATCCTAAAGATTTTGAAATTTTAGCAAAGTTAATTCGACCACCTACCTTATTTGGTCTCAAGTTATGACTCATTTCTAAACCAAGTTTCTATTAATGTGGTTTAGTAGGTGTAAGAGCTCTTCTACTTCTTTTAAGTTTGAATGTAAACAATTTCACTAAGTTTTTACTCTAATGATTAAAAAGAAAGTTTTAGTTGTAGGTAAGACTTTATAAAATAGTAACTATACTAAACTACCTAATCATGCATACATTGTTGTATTGAGTTCTAGATGAGATGAAAGAAACGGAAAGGAATAAATTGAATGAAAAGGAGATAATACTTATGAAGTTGCAAGAGAAGTTCTTAAATGAGGCCTATTAAGCTCATACCTGCAAGGCTTCATTTGATTCAATTTATACGTAGATAGATTATTCAATTAACCTTAAACCTGCATGGTTAGTAAAATAAGAAAAGCAAAAAAACTGATTTTGAACTACAAATTGTTCATGGGCTACCTATCAGTAACGTTTTTGCCTAATGTCATTGGCTCGACAAATTTCTCCCCAAGTTGGAGTCAACATCGATGACCTCAATTGTTGGTACGGAGAATTGTGTGAAGACATTTTCCTTGTTATCCAAGATCTCACATCCCACTTAGAAGAGTTTCGTTCTCTTTCCTAATTAGATGCTAATGCAGTGCATCTCCACATCAATAAGCACTCCAACAGTTGCTAGGAATAGTAAACACTACAAAAGTGTACCACATTCGTAGTTGTTGCCATCCACCACATAAAAATCCTTGACAAATACAAGTTTTCGATGTGAACAACTACATTTTCAGCCATTCCTCGTAGTGTCTCTACTGTGCCATTCAGAAATACTACATTGATCTTAACATCTCCAACGAGAAATAATCCATGGAGCTTGAGATTTTTTTATTACATGACATTAACTTGAGTGCGTAGGTCACATTGCACTTAGAGAATCCTTAAATTTCCAATCTTGCATGAAAGCACGACCTTCCTGGGATTCTATTCATGCTAGAATTGGTAATGCATAATGTTAAGGAGTATTGTCCTCTTCTCATTACTATCATTCGAACATATGCACTTAGTCCCTTCTTCGGTGAGTTGCATTTTGTGGAGGTCTTATACTTATTCGTGCACCTCATTTTGCAGAGGTTTTTCTTCTAGGGCTATTTCTAGCTTGATTTCCACCAAAACTTCTTCGATCCATGAATACATATTTATAATCATCCTATCCAAAACCATACTAGAGCAAGAAAATAACGTGATAATTAAAGAATTTAAATTACATAGAACATTAAAACTGACCACTCTCCCTTTATGTTTAATGGACAGAGAGTCATTGACTAAGTTAATGTATACTTTAGTCATTTGCCTCAAGGTCATTTGCCTCAAGGTATGGACTTGTGTATCACCGTAATATCTACGACATGGAAGTCTATGGGGAACTTCAAATCCACAACATAAACCATCACTCTTGAATGAATTCTTTAGACAAGATTTTTTTACCGTCAACAGATAGAATATCAATTTTCATCTCTGACAGTTCCCCAACCCCTATAAACTTGTGGATGTTTAAGGACATCACATTGATTAATGATCCTAAATCAAGCATTACGTTCTCTACATAGACTCCACTTATAGTGCAAGGGACACCTAATATCCCTGAATCATCACATTTAAGCAAGATGTTTATGGGACTTCCCCAGGGTTCGGGTGAATCACCTCATAATTTTGTTTTTCTAGGGTTTTGGTTTCATAAACCTTATTTTTCTGAGGCAGCGTTGTTATGAACAATATCGTTCACTTGTGTGTTTCATAGATTAATACCTATATTTGAAATGGGGTAGGGTTGTGAAGGCAACTTCCCCATCTCCTCAAGTTGACCCAAACGCTATGTGATTTGGCCTATCTAGACTTCTAGGCGGTGGATTGTGGTATTTAATTCATTGAGAGCTTTCTAAGTGTTCATTTGTAACTGGGTGACATCTCAAGCGACCTGGCTCAGTTGAGCCGCTAAAGATTTATTCATGTCCTCTAAAAATCAATGATTAAACATTGGTTCAGGTAATGGTTATTCTATTAGGATAAAAGATGAACAGTTTTAGTTTGGATGCCCATAGTTGAAGTTAAGGTGTTTCCTCTTCATTGCTTGGTTATAGGTGTTTTTGTAGGGCACTTAAGTTTTCCCTTAGAATTGATTACCTATAACATTAGCCTGTCGATTGTCCTTAAACAAAGTAGAACATTTATCAGTGGCATGCCTTGTGGCTAACCATAATCCTGAAGCTTTTGCTTGCGCATGGCTACTGCTCAAGACATGTTCCACTAAGGAAGTCAACTGATCAATTCTCTTATCAGTGGAGCAAGTAGTAGCTCCAACTGACGGACTTCAACGCATGTCAACACTAATATCCCCTTATAATTGGGATTATTATGTATATCCTTGTAGAGTTGCTCCATTTGCATATGGGTTTTTTCATGAGTTATACCAGCACAAGTGCTATCAAACGTACACCTCCCTAAAAAGGACAAGCCAACATAGAAGAATTGGACAATGACCCTATCAGATTGGCCATATTATGGACAATTTGCAATTAGGTGCCTATAGCGATCCTAATAATAACCAAAAAACTCACCGATCTTCATCTTGATAGTGCATATCTTTGAGATAAGTTGGGCTACCTCATCGTCATGGAAATATTCCATGAGGAACACATTTATCATTCTACGTCACTAGTTAATGCAGCTAGGGAGAAGATAAAAGAGTCATTATTTGGCCTATCCTTTAAGCATAATGAGAAAGCTCTAAGCTTTACCGCATTCTCTTCAGCTTAAGGAGGTTTCATAGGCTAGCATCTAGTTTAAAACTCCTTTAAGAAGGACTTCGGGACTTCACTCTTCATGCCATGGAATGTGGGCAAGTGGTGAATAAAGCCAAACTTACGCTCAAATGCTTTGTTGTTTGGTATAACTTTTATTCAAAGGGGCTACTGAGCAATAAGATTTTGTAAATCTTTATTGATGCGCCGTATGGTAATTTGGTGATCACTACCAGCATAGCGACCATCATCGGCGGTTGTGGGAAACTAGACTTTCATTTTAGAGCTTCCCCAACCAATCTCCGGTGGGATCTATCAATTTTTGAATCGAAAGGTAACGGTGAATACTCAATTTAGATCGAGTCATCCTACCACACATAAACTACTAGACTCGAAGAACAAAACAAAAACAAAAAGAAAATAAAGTTCAACTCAATTTAGAACTTTATCCTTGACAATGATGCCAAAATTTGATCAAGTCACGCTTACGTCAAATGTAACCCATACAAGGTTACCAATCATACTGGAATGTAGTAGAGGAAAGCACGGGGTCGAATCCACTGGATTTTGTCAAACTCAGTTCAACAAACAAAAAAGCGAATTTGTAAGGTTTTTGCAATTAGATTAGTCATCTATATGATGAATGTCCAATTGTGCAATAAAATCAAATTAAAGAGAATAAAACTTTGATGAATCATTATAATAAGCCTATTCAACCTAATTACATTTCTAGCAACAGTGCAAATTATCTACGACCAAACATAAGTAATGCTATAGATAATCATAATTATTAAAGATATAGAACACCTGCAATAACCGATAGAACAATTACATTAGAGAATTCAAAAAAAGAAAAATATCAATAAAATCTAAGCCTTACAAGATGTTATAGTTGGATTAAAAAATCAATTAAGTCAAATGGCAATGCAAATGATTCCATTGGTGGACCATGCCAAATTACCGTCTCAACCTTACCCTAGTTCATATGCAAAAGTGAAAACTTTGAGAAGCGGTAAACAAATTGAAGAACCAAATTTGAACAAGTAGTTCCCAATAAAGACTGAGAGGCATAATTAGAAAAAGAAGTTGAGATTAAAGATAATAAAATCTCGAAAGAAGGCAATTGTGATTTCAAAAGAATAAACCATGCATAGTAAGACCATCATTTCCCCACCGTTTAGAAAATAATAAAAATGCTAAGAATTTACAAAAAGATTAAAAAATCTCTAACACCTTAAGGAAAGTGGTAGTAAATATACCTTTACTTGAAGTCATGCAAAACATACCTTAATATCAAAAACTTATAAAAGACTTGTGCACTAATAAAATCACACCAAATGAAAAAAGTAATCCAAGGAGAACATGTCTCAGCGCTAATCCAAAAGAAACTACCCCGTAAATCTTCTGATCCAAGAATGTTTTTTGTTCCATGCATAATAACAAATATAAGGATATATAAAACATTATGTGATCTAGGTGCCTCAATCAATGTTATGCCATTTTCGATATATTCGTAATGAAAAACGTACCCTTAGAGGAGATTGTTATAGTGGTACAATTATGTAGCGGCCCTGAATTCCAAGGCAAACCGGGTACCGCCACGTCGCCAAGCATGCCACGTCACCGCACACTTATTTTGACTGTCCGCGACCTAAACCCTTGTACATAACTTATTCGTCTTTAACTTAGTAATTATGGATATTTTATGAAATTTTTAAGTTATTCATGATTTAGTATTTTAATATAAATCATACATTGTTGCGGAAGTCTTAAGGCATGCATATACCGTAAAAGTGAAAAGTTTGCATTATTATGAACAACCCTACAGTGTGGAAACCCGACATTTGATACCATGTATATCAAGAGCAACAAAAGTACAAAAGTGAGCATATACATGTATCGGGTATACAAGTCATCCCAAAATATCATAAAGTAGTTAATAGATACATACAACTACCTATGCAAAAGTGGCGACCTCTCCCTACTTAGACGTAGTCGCCTAAGACTTCGTTGCCGCGGCTCGTCGCAGGATCTGCGATTTGTCACCAAAAACAATGACAAATCCCAGGTAAGTAAATCCCAGAGAAATTCAGTTAGTATTCACAAGAATTCCAAGAAAACGGCTACAATTCATGCATATAAAGTAAATGAACTGAAATATAAAGCATGAATACAAGTCGTGAGATAATCAACAATACGGAACGCGAGTGTGGTGTATAGCTGTCGAACATGAGACAAAAACTAAACCGAGAAGGCCCTGAAGGTGAACAAATCAACACCCCCTCTTCACGGTCGAAAGAGGAAACATGTTGATCGGAAATTAGACTTCCGCCCAACGCCTCGTATGAGAGGAATCTGTTGAACGGTAGACCCCGTCCAACACATCTCTCGAGATCACCGTCCCGTCGACCATACACAAACACACACGGGAATAGAGTAAACATGAAAACTGAACTGACGAAAAGTAATATGAAATAAATAATTCGCACGGAAAATAAGTAAATTCTAAGCTGACTTTCTCGTGGTTTACTTACCTCCAACGCCTTTAAAATGTCCCGCACTCGCCTCGAGATACGTACCCGACACCCAACTATAGCCTCCTAAGTCCCTGGTGTCCATTTATATAAACTTAATTTATCATGAAAATTTACAACGATTTCCTAAAACTTTTTAAGACAAATTATTTATTTTGCACTTTTCGAGGCAAACCCAACAAAAGTCGCGTCCGAAGTATCCAAATATTTTATTTTTCATATATTCTATATATTTGGTGGCAATATGATTTTTCCGTAATTTTTCTCATTTTTCTGGAATTTTCCATGATTTTTCCCAATTTTTCCTATCTTTTTCCCCTTTTCTCTATTTTTTTTACTGTAGCACTGGGTCGGGTCACGGGTCAAACCCGACCCGTCCGGCCCGGTCCGGGGTTGGATTGGGTCAGGCCCGACCCGCCTGGACCGCCCCGACCCATGGTCCAGCGGGCCCGCCCCAAGGCGTCTAGCGGCCGGCCCGATAGGATGCTCACGCGCGCGCAGCGCGTGTGCACCTTCTTCTTCTTCTTCTTCTTCTTTCTAGTTTGAGAACCGAACTCTTTTTTTTTTTTTTTTTTTTTTTTTTTTTCAACACAACGCAACAACAATAATCCGAACATCAACACCACACAATCGATTCAAAGAACTGAAATTCGAAGAGAGAATGAGTGAAACTCACTTGATTAATGGGGTCGAGCTCGCCACCGCCGAGCTCGCCACTGCTGTCCCGCCGAGCTCGCCGCCGCTGCCCCGCCAAGCTCCTCGCCGGAGCTTCCTCTCTGGTAGTCACTCACCCTCTCTGCTCTCTCTTTCTCTCTTCTCTCCCTTCACCGTTTTTCTCCTCCATCTCTCTCTCCCATTTTTAAACAAAAACACATTTTTTTTTTGTTATTTGGTGAGAAAGGACAAAAAGCAATGATGATGAATAGTTGATGTGACTTTTAATGTGATGTGTGGTGTGATGTGATGTGACAACTCAATCCCATACTACCCCGTACACCCGCGTTACTCGCACACCGCGACGCCGCACGCTGTCGTCACTATAAGCGCACAACGCGACTAAGAGAAATTCTTAATTCACGCGGCGCGAACTATTAACAATGGTAATATAATTAAATATTCGCCACACAAAAATAACATATTTCCTGATTAGGTGTGTCATAAACTTCTCCCATGACGTCCACGTGGATCTGAGCTTATGATATTAATTCGTAATTAGTCGGTTAATCGGGATTAATAAAAGCGGGTCGTTACAAATTAGCAGATTGATCTACCATTCAACTTGTAGGAGTATTAGATGACGTATTGGTTTGGGTTAATGTTTTAGTTTTCCTAACCGATTTTTATGTCATAGACATGAAAGAAGACCACTTCTCTAATAAAACCTATCTTATCCTAGGACTTTCTTAAAAATGTCAAAAGCCAAAATGGATGTTTCTAATGGAACTCTAACAGTGGAAGTAGATAATGAAACGGTACACTCTAACATCTATGATGCAATGAAATATCATTTAGATGTTTCATCCGGTATGCAATGTAGATGTGTTAGATCTTGTAATAGAATAAACTCTTAAAAACAATAAGTCAGACAAGCTTGAAAAATTGATAAGGGATTTAAATGACTATGACGATATAAATGATGAAACAAGGGAGATAATTAATGCATTAGAATCTTATAATGCATTCCTTGAACTTTCCTACTACATGAATCTTCCTATAACCCATTCCAAACTTTTACCTTCTATACTAAATGCTCCAGATTTAGACTTAAATGTTTTGCCATATCATTTAAAATACACATATTTAGAAAATAATAACACTTTACTAGTTACAATATCTAATAAATTATCAAGTCTAGAAAAAGAGAAACTAATAAATGTTGATGGACAATAACAGAAATTGAAGGAATAAGTTAAGCAACATGTATGCATAGGATTAATATCGAAATAGATATAAAACCCTCTAAACAAGCTCAATTTTGATTGAATCCATCGATAATGGAAGCAGTAAATAAAGAAATATTAAAATTACTAGATGTTGGATGATATTCCCAATAGCAAATAGTAATTGGGTTAGTCTGGTACAAGTATTTCCTAAAACTATAGAATTTATAGTTATAACAAATGAAAATAGAGAATTAGTACCAACTACAATCGAAAATGGTTGGAGAGTATGTATAGATTACAAGAAGCTAAGCACCGCGACTAGAAAAGATAACTAAGTTATAAATATGCTCTCTATTTTTTATTTTCATTTTTATCCTCACCGTCTTATGGGTATCTTACATCAACTCCAATTAAAATAACATAGTGTTTCAAAAATTTGTTGTTCACTTGTAACACTAAATTTGAACAAATATAAACATATTTACTGAAATGGGTTGTGTACAATATTGTTTCAAAATTTTTAACTTTTGGAGTTAGATTTCTTGTAAGATCCTTGTGAAGATATATTAAGTTCCATCAAACTTATATATTAACATCCTAAGTCTTATCAAAACTAGTTAACCTAAAATAGCCATTTTCATATTCATGTGTGAATTTCTTTACCATTCATTTGTTTATACTTAAGCTGTTAATTGACTTTCGAAATTTCATAGACTCTTTTATACTGAACCTCACCAATTCAATCGATTATTCAAATATGGGTGGACACATCACACTAGTCTTCTATGCTATGAATGAATCGTAATTACAATACAGAGTCTACTCTATTCCATTCATCAATCTTCGCAATTCTCATATTATTTGCTTTTTGGTCCCTTTAACTTCTTAATCTTGACTTACAAATTAAATTTTTATCTCTTCTCTTTTCTAAGATTTAGCTAAGGAATATACATGTTTTTATGATCATTTAATCAACTGAAGTCTTCCTTAGCTAATATTTGTTTAAAACATAGAATTTTTTCGACTTAGACATTTTTATTGTTTGTTATTGCCTTAACTCTTTTAAGTATATCTCATTGTAATGTTCTAGTCAAATTTAGATTTTTCCAATCAATTTCTATTTTTGAAACCATAAGTGCCTTTTTATTGTCATTAAGACTATTTTGGAACAACTTTCATTTTGTTAGGAATTAAACCAATACTTCATAGAGTAGGTCTTCCATAGTTACTAAGTAATGGGTACTAACCTTATTCTTAAATCCAAAATATCCATATCATGTACTTCTAACAAATCTTGATTTCAAGGTTTTTATGTTAACCAAACAATTTTCAAAATCTTGAAACTTAAATTAAGTGTATTATGACATATTCCTTAGTGTTTCAAAATTGTAATAGTTCAATACTTTCAATTTCGAAGAAATCAATGTTTAGTACTTATGTTCCTGAATGATTGAGACTTTTTCAAAACAAATTACATATTGGTTTTATAACTGACTACTTTCCTTGGTTATATTTGTCTCGAACTATTTACAAGACTTCCTTGTGAATTTAGTCCTCTCAAGTCTATTTCTCATATTATTGCGCTAAGTCATTGTTACATAAGTCCATTCTCTTTTTAATTATTTGTTCCTAATCTTACTCATCATTTAAAGTTAAGTATCGAACATACAAAGAGAATAAACTTCCTATCACATATATGATGATAATACATATTATATAACAAACATAACACAATAATAAAGTTATCCGCACTCACAGTTGCTTCTTAACTAATTGTGCTTAATCACTCTTTGGTTCTCAACCAAATTTATCCTTAATTGAGCTAAACCTAGGCTCATATACCAAGTCTGTCAAGATTAATCTCACTAAGTCCTGACTTAGCATAATTTCACTAATTAATGACCTAAATCTTACAATTAACTTTGACCTCGAAATATTTTTCGTTTCACTATCCTAATAGTGCTCCAAAAGTAAATTTAGATACTTAACTAATCTTAGTTGTTAATTTCTTTCATTGGAGCAAATTAAGAAATCATACGAAATATTTTTAGTATTTTATAACAAGTTCGGTAACATCTCCCCTAAAAGTAGACTACTGACATAAAAAACCTAATAGATAGCAAAATGGGGAGAGGCCTAGAACATCTCACAACTCCTCGCGGTTCACAATAGACATCGATCTTCATTTTCTAAACTTACTTTAAATCTCAAACCCTTATTACAGTTTTGCAATTCCCAAAACAAATTAAAACTAAACCATAGCCTCGATTTTCATCCAATTAAACTATAAAAAACTTTAAACTTAATTAAAACCAAAATAGGAATCTGTCATAGCCTTTCAATGGAATTTCATGCCCTACACTCACCTTAAAGCCCAAAAAGATAAACGAAATAATTTACAACAAGAAAACTAGAACTATAAAGGCATCACCAAGATCTTCGAGCTTTTCTATTCTTTGACAAGGGTCGAGCTTGTAGAATAAGTTTCTCGTATATCCTTATTATTTGTAGTAATGATAAGTGCGATCATCTCCACTAGGATTTATCAAATTTCTCTAGAAAAAAGGTCTTTTAATGATTTTTATTATCTTTACTTTAATTTGATTAAAATGGAAATTAAAATTCATTAATCCAATCTATAATATAATACAATAATTAACTAAACTAAATAAATTAACTTAAGTAACACAATTCAAATTTACTAATATTCAAATTAATTCAATGAAATATTAAAAACATTTCTAAACAAACGTCTAGAATAATGAAACATAAATCCGTTTTGCATCCAAACATGTTACTTCAATCATACAGTTATGAGCATACTTTATAAAGTATCATATATCATTAAACTCTAATTATAAGTAAGTAAATAGCCTTTGACCAGGCATTAGTTCTCCTTATACTGGTGGAAAAACCACATTCTAATTTTATTTTAGCTAACCCCATTAAATAAATAAAAAACATTAACTTTACGCAATAAAACTACAATACAACTGGTTTAAAGTATTAATCACATAATCTTCTCATCATAACTACATTGCAAAATAAATCTAGTTCATGTTCAGACTTTGTTTAGATTGATAAACAATTCACTCATATTCATACAAAACTTCACGGTAATGTAAATAAAATATATAGATAAATACCTTTAGAATAAATACTTTACATCTTCAAATCTTCTCCAAAAGCAATGAGTGATAAATAATAAACTAAATCAATAAACAATGGCTCTTAGAGCAATGAAATATTGATCTAAGTACTTAAAGGCAACTGATTTTATAGCCCTTAGGTCATATTTATAGTATTCTAGGTAGTACATATCCAAAACTAATTGAAACATCTTCCTATTATCTAAAATTCTCGAAATCGGACCAAGCCATTCCTCAATGATTCGGGTTGAAGTGGAATCACTGGAAGAATCCTTAGGAAATTGGTCTTAGTGCTCCACTGATCTGAGTGGCAATTCTTGTATATATTAGAATTAGTCGGGAATCGTTCATACCGAGTCCTTGTTTTCTTCTCACTTGTTGATGATTTTTAGCATACTCTTTCCACTTGATCAATTCCTTCATAATCTTCCATTTTTACTAAATTTCCTTATATATTCCATTTATCACCTAAATAAAAAAATAAGAGAAAAACCAGTGAAATGTAGCCTTTTACATAAAAAATTGTCAGAAATTATACTATAAAATATGTCTAATTATCGACTTATCGAATACACTTAAACTCAACACTTTGTTGTCCCAAGCAAAGGAATACTGTCAATCATATTCATTTTTTACCATCTTTCTGATTTCATAATTATACTATTATTCTTAAACAACAATTATCTTTAAATTGAAATATATTACATTC
This sequence comes from Stephania yunnanensis, assembly GCA_039657365.1. NCBI lineage: Eukaryota > Viridiplantae > Streptophyta > Magnoliopsida > Ranunculales > Menispermaceae > Stephania > Stephania yunnanensis. Next base: position 41,219,046 of record CM077586.1, on the reverse strand, counting down.
AGAAAAAAAAAGAATCGTGATAGAAAAGATAGATTTAAAGAACAACCCTTTTATTCGACAACTCAACCTCTGATTACACAATACACCTCAGAATTTAAAGTTAAACCAATCACCAAGATCAAGCCACTATATAGGTTTTCTTAATCTCCACTGACAAACATCAAGCTTACGATCAATAATATAGAATCTTAAGATACAAAAATTACTAAATAAATCTCATTTTCAAATAATATTTACTATATCGCCACAATCAAAGTCGATAGGAATTTTTATTCACAAATAATTATAATTTCATGTTCATTTTTTGGAATAACAAGATGTACTTCACTTAACATAGCTATAAGCGCTCGAGCTAAATCTTTTATTTGAAGAGTTTTCATAAACTTCATTCCATTGTTTATGTATCTTTTTCTTTCTTCTTCAATGATATATTTATTTTCTTCTTTATTTTTATATATTATATTCCTTCGGTTCCTGCTTTATATCCCTTGAGATCCATTATTATTTTTATAGGAATTCTTCCTATCATTTTTCCCTCCACTAGATTCCTTGCTCCATTTCCTTTAGAATTCGTGGGTCTCTCTATTTTTTTCTTTTAAAAACTCTTATTAGCTCTTTTAACTTTCATTATATTCAAAGAAATATTTTTTCCAACTAAGTAAAGTTTATTGGCTATTTCTTTTTTTTATTTTTAATTGTGGCATAAGCTATTATATATAAATATTACTTGATCGATAATATTTATATAAGAAGATTCTTAGAAATTTGTCTCGTTTATCTTGCACTATTGTTTCGATCTTTTACCCACTATGATGTCTAATACAATGCAATCAATCTCCTATAAACTCCTATAGTGTATACACAATCTAGGTTAAGTCAAATAGGGTATAAAAATTCTTTTTCATCATAAAATTTCTTTTTTCATGAATATTAAGAATATCACTTCCATTTTCCATATTATATTCTAATTCCATATTTTTAACTAAATATAGTGAAATGAAACGGAAAATATTACCTGTAGTATGAAAATTTTTGAGAAATTCACAATGTACAACGTTCAAATAGATTCTACCTCTTGTTTCTTTCATACTTTGCATCTTCATACTTTACTTAACCTAATACCCTCAGACTCATTCCAAACCTTGTCCTCAAGGTTTTAAAATAAATTCGGGTTCTAACAAAAATAAAAATATCTAGTGAACCATTGATGAGGCATTAATTATGCATTCTTTTACAGGTGATTAGCTATGTAAATTAACTTTAAATTCATATTTTATGGTTCTATATGTTTACTGTAGAGATTTACTAGGTATTTGAATGTTCGTGTGCAAAATAGAAAAATCCAAGAAAGAAGTCATAGTTCGATCAAAGGACAGTAGATAGGATGCCCCAAAAATGAACTAACGATGCCATGAAAGACGTGTAATGCCAACGAAGGTGTCACAACATAACAACGAACATTGTCAGATTTGTATGGGCAACACCAGAATTCATAATAGACGGTGTCAACCACATCATCATGATCAAATTTGAAAGCTCTAGACCAAGTTGTCTAAGACTTTTTATAATGGGCCATGCCATCATCCGACGTCAACCCTTAATAACCACTGCGCCACTAATGGTGCCCGACTCACAGAATAGAAATTTTGAGACGTTTTAGAAAGTTCTTATTCTAGGAGTTTCTATTGTTGTACCTAAACACACCTATATAAAGAGGCACTAACAAATGAGAGGAATTATATTTAGAGTGATTTTAGAGTAGAGAAAGATGGAGTACTCCTACCCAGCTAAACTCTACGCATTTAGGCAAGAGGCGGAACGAACAAGTTGTTGGTTTCATAGATTCATTATGATATCTATCTAATCTATATTCTTTCATTCTTCGTTTATATTATATTTCCTTTAGCACTGATTTGAATCTAAGGCTAGATTTAATTATTTGTGAAGGGCCCTAAAATGCATAATAGATTGAATCCCCTTAGTTATTAAGTCGAAGCATTCGTACTTATGCGGTAGACTCATATAAGTAACGATTGATCCTACTAATTGGTAGTTCTTTTAAACCGGTCAAGTGTCTTAGGAATCTAGGCTAAATCAGAAGCATCTGTACTTGTGTGATCCGATTGTCTAGGTGTAGTGCTTTCACAAAGCCCTTTCGAATCAATACGTAAAACCTAATTCGCATGAGTGTGGCAGCTCTCACCGCCCCGGGGTGACATGTCTCCATGTACTGCTTGCCTGCTGGCCCAACTACACGTGTACTACACCTGCCCGTCCATACTCTGTCTCGAATTTCATATCCATTTGAGTATGTTAATATATATTCAGTAGAAGTCGTATTTTAAATGCAAAAAATTTAATGAAACAATTTAACAAAACCTAGTGTAGGAAAAACCCTGAACATTTCAAAGTAAACAATTGTACCATATAAAACTAAGCATGTACAAGGTCATGTCACTCCCTAGTTCACAAAAGAATCAAAATATCAAAATAATCACACGTACAGGTACTCCTCAAAGGTAGGCAGTTAGAGGTAATCGCCTAAGATTCCCTTGCCTGTACTTGTACACGGATCTGCACTCAATCATCACGGAAGAAAATGGATGACGAGTCCAGTCAGTAAAATCACAAGGAACTCCTCCGAGCATTCATATAAATAAGTGAAAGTCAATAAATACTGTTAAATAAACATGCAGAATGTAAACATGCAACTATAAGTAGGCCATCGCATCCATAAATAACAATAAAGCTCAAATATGTGTGTCTGTTCCAATCAAACTAAACCATACTTTGGGATTTCCTTCTAGGATCCCACTAGTGTGCGCACCCAAATAGCTATCACTTAATCCCTCTCGGTGGCCGGCATAGGCCTACGACGCACCAACACATGTATCAATTCCATAGCTCGGGTTGTTATTCACCGAGAACTCCTGATACACATGCTATGGTCTAGAATGCATAGACACACAACAAAACATCCGGGGAGTAACTCGACCAACCGTCCAAAAGATAACAAGATAAGAATGTAATTAAAAGCACAAGGAATACTGGAAATGAATGGGAATACGAAACAAAATAAATACTCGAGAGTTTTCCCTTTGGGTTTTACAAACCTCACAACGCGATCCACTACCCATTAATCAATCTTTGGGTCCAAGTCCACTGAGTCCTTGGTCGCCAATTGATCACCGTGTCAACCTATGTCCGTTTATTCACAGTTTAAGTTAGCAACAATAATTTTCTAAAATTTTTAGGCTAACTTGCCCATTTCACGTTTTTCGAGGCAAAACCGCGCAGAAAGTCATGTTTGACATTCTCACATATATTTCCTTTCATATAACTTTATCAATTTCTATTTGTTTGATTCAAATATATTTTTTCAGAATTTTCCATTTTTTGGAATTTCTCCAAATTTTTCTTTCATTTTTTTTTCTATTTCGATCTGCGTCGAGTCGACCCAAACAGGTCGAACCCGACCCAGCCCATAGGCCGAGCCTGGTCATTTATGGGCCCGGCCCGGTAGGGGTTCTTCTTCCCAGATCGAACCTCTTGTTCGATCGGGAGGAACAATTTTTTTTTCTTTCTCTTTTCTATTCTCCTCTTCTCCGTTGAAAGAATGGGGTGGCTCTCCACCCCAACCCCGGTGGAACCGATGGCAGGGGAGACACCCCCGCCATCTCCACCTAGACCATGAGGTTTGGCCATTGAGACCGAACCCCCACTTTCTCCACTGCCAACTGCCCTAACAACAACAACCACACCGGGGACTCGCCACGATTTTGATGTCTCCTTTCCTTCACGGCGAGTCCCTGCTTCTCCTCCTCCTCTCCTCTTCTTCTACCTCGCTCTCGGCCTCCTTGCTTTGTGTGTTTGTTAACAGTGTGTGTGTGATGTAAGTGGGTAGGTGGGGTGGTGACACGTGGTATGGGTTGTGACAAGTGTTACTTAAGTTGGGGACAAGTTTGTTGTTGCGTTTGACACCTAACTGTGACACAACTAAGACACTCGCATGTGTTTCCAGGCATTTCGACTCCTAGTTTTGTGTCTGAACCGTGATATCCGCGCATCGCCGCGTCGTTCGTAACCCAATACCTATTCCATATTCGTTACGTGACAAAGTTTTATGTAATTTGTGTGTTTTCATTTTCCTGACCTAATAGTTGTTCCCGTCGACTACCTGATACCCGTGTTGACACATATCGAGACGAATACCGTTCACACCCTCACACGTATTATTTTGCAACATACACACATGCGATGTATTTAAATAAATTACATCACAAATAAGCAACCAACACACCAAAAACATCCATACCTAAGTCCCCGTGTGTCTTAGCCTTACGCGGCGTCCACGTGGGTCCGAGCTGGCGTCCATGTCTGTAAATCTGATAACAATTACTAAAATGGGCCGTTACAGTTCTTCCCAACTAATTAAAGTTTTGTCCCAAAATTTAACTTTAACTAAAGTCCTATAAAAGAGAATAGTTGAGGGTATCGTGTCCTCATCGTCAAATCGAGCTATCAAGTAAGTCCCTCTGTCTTATGATGCTGCCAACGAACTAGAACCTTTGTGAGTTCCTCGTTTCGGAGAATCTGTACTCGACTGTCAACAATCTCTATCGGTCTCTCCTTAAAAGTCACGTCAGGCTGTATCTCCACTTGTCCCAACTCAATCGTCGGTCTCGGCCTTGAGCTAGCGAGTCTCAACATGGAAATGTGAAAGATCAGATGAACCCCAGCTAACTTGGTAGGTAACGCTAATCGATATGCAACAGGGCCTACTCTATGTGCGATCCGGTATGGCCTATTGTATCTCAGCACTAGTTTCCCCTTAATGCCAAATCTTTGTTGACCTTTCCAAAGAGAAACCTTCAAATACACCTATCGCCCTCATCATAGCTCAGACCATCGCGATACCTATCCGCGTATTTCTTCTGTCTATCCTATGCGGCTCGCGGTTTCTGACAAATTTGTCAAATTTTCTCTGTGTGATCAACAACTATCTCAGGCCTTACTTGTATACTGAGACCGGCGTGCACCTTCAAGAATCCCATCCCGTACCTCATGATTCGCAGGTATCCACAATCTCCCTCGGTATCTTAAACATCGATCTGTGGTTTCTGCCCATTTAGTATTCTGGATTCCGTGTAGACCACTGACCCGCTCATAGAGCCCATCAGCCCTCTGACACTCGACAACTCGTTCAATCGATACGGTCGGTATCCTCAACCGACAACAAATATGTTGTTCTGCCATAGTCGACAACTCGGCCATGCACATAACTGATGCTACTTGTAATAAACCATGCTCATGTATTATCTGCTGTAGAACAGTCTGACTGTCGAGTCCATTCCTGCTTAATGTGTCTGCTACGACGTTCGCTTTGCCAGAGTGATACTCAATATAGACGTAGTAGTCCTTCGGCAACTCCAGCCATCTCCTCTGGCGCATATTCAGATCCTTTGAGTGAAAATGTATTACAAACTCTAGTGATATGTATACGACACGAATCACTCTCCATAGGGATAGTGCCTCAACGCCTTAAGCGCAAATACGACCGCTACAAGCTCCGAGTCGTGCACTGGATAAATAAATTGACAAAATCCTGAACCACTGGAACGTCTTCAATCCAGACCTCCATTCGAACCTCCAGCTCAACTATTGCCGCAAACGCCTCCATCTCCTGCACTGTAGCTAGTCGGCCTCTCGTGATGGGTAAGTCAGTTGTGGATCCAAATAATATGAACTCCGGTATTCCAAGAATATAAATACTCCAATCCATCCCGAGCGGTGTGTGAAACTTTAAATACTCCAATACTCGATGATCCGCTGGTATCTGATGTCCATCTACCTCTATCATCAAGTCTCGACATATTCGGTTAAGGTATATCTTATCCCCAGTAACCACGCTGAGAACAAGATGTGGCTCTAGTGTCTGTGTAACTAACCCCAACAATCCAACAATACGTCCAGCAAGAAATAATAAAGTACTACCAGAATCAAATATAACATGCATATGGCGACCAAATATAAGGAATGTACCTTCAATGAGTTGCTTAATCACCCCGCTATCTGGCTGTACTAACGCATGTACTCTATCTCTGTCCTGGTCTGATGCTCGTCGTGGCGATGGTGGTGTTCGACAGTCAGCCCTCAAGTGTCCCCTCTGCCCACACTAGTAGCATCTACGGCTCTCCAATCTACCCGTCTGTCCGTCTCCAGATCTCGGACCCTGACCCCGGTCTTCCTGACCCCTGTCATGTCCCCTCTGATCTCGACCCTGATGGTACTCCTGTTGTTGTGCCCTCTGTCGATCCATTGGTGCTGAGGTGATAGCACGAACTGACTGTGGCTTCTCATTTCGGAACTGGCTGCCCTGAAAATCATCTCGGCTACCCCTCTCTCGTCTATCATCTCTCGATCTTATATTCAGACGCTCCATCGGTCTTTTCCGCCTTTGAGTCGACCTACAACTATGCACTGACTGTACCTCCCCGCTAGTCAAATGTCAGCCAACCCTCTGCGGTATATATGTCTCATGAGCCAATGCCTTGTCAAAAATATCATGCAGTGTCGTGGCTCCGGTAGAGACAACTGCTGACACAATCCTTTCATCAACCCCTCTAGTGAAATAATAGATCTGCAAGCGCTCTTTCTCGGCAACATCTAAGTGAACTGGAGCAAATGTCGGAACCTCTCCATATACTGAATCAAAGTCTAATTCCCTTATCGCAGGGTCAAGAACTCCTCCCTTAGTGTCAACCTAACCTCGATCAGTATGTACTGATCGTAGAATAACTCCCTAAACTCAGACCATGTCATCGGTTCTGGATGAGTATCCATATATGTCGTTCACCAGACCGCCGCATTCCCTTTCAAATAGGCTCTCGAAAGTCGCGCTTGTACTGTTTCATCGTTCCTCATCAGCTTATGAAAATGCTGATGGGACACTATCCAACTCCCAGCGGCCTCGGGATCACCACTGCCGTAAAAAAATCCAGGCTGGAACTTCAGAAACTTTCTCAATAACTTCGCCTCTAGCGTCAGAATAAATGCTGATGTCGAAGGAGTGTCTGCAGCGAGGGTGGTAGTAACTTGGTCCATCGTCGTGTGTGGAGGCACAAGAGTCGACGTCCCCGAAGGAATAACTGCGGTAGCTGTATCAGCGGGTGCCTCTGTCGCTACCCCTTGAACTAGTGTCTGTAGTATCCCCTGAACATCAGTTGTCTCTGCCGGTATAGTCATAGCTACAAGCCGTCTAGCTGAAGTGAGTGCCTCCAGTATCGCGATCTACTCGTGTAATAGCCGTAATACCTCAGCCATCTGTGTCTCCTGAGCTTAGAGTCTATCCTCCACACGTGCCCTAATCGGGACATCCCTAGTCATATCGCTAGTCTGTAAAGTATCAAACGACGCACCAGAGTGTCCGTCCATATCTGCATGGAGAACGTGCTCCGGATCAGTCTCGAGGTATATAGGTATATCATATAGTAACATGAAAATATAACACATACTTCTAACTCTACCCGCCTCACAACCCTTCCCAACTAAAGTTCTAAAGCAATTACTTCGGGTTTCCACATCTAAATTCATTAATTAAGTTTTATTGTCCTTGACTTCTTCTTTACTTTAATACCAACCGCGGCGTTGGTGTGACAATATCTTAAGCCAACCTAGGCTTTGATACCAATTGTGGCGGCTCTCGCCGCCCCGGTGACGTGTCTCCATGTACTCCTTACCTTCTGGCCCGACTACACGTGTACGACACCCGCCCGTCCTTACTCTGTCTCGAATTTCGTATCTATTTGAGTATGTTAATATATATTCAGCGGAAGTCGTATTTTAAATGCAAAAATTCTCATGACACAATTTAACAAAACCTAGTGTGGAAAAAAACCCTGAACGTTTCAAAGTAAATAATTGTACCATATAAAACTAAGTATGTACAAGGTCATGTCACTCTACAGTTCCCAATAGAATCAAAATATCAAAATAATCACATGTACAAGTATTCCTCAGAGGTAGCCAGTCAGAGGTAGTCGCCTAAGATCCCCTTGCCTGTGCTTGTACACGGATCTACACTCGATCATCACGAAGAAAATGGATGAAGAGTCCAGTCAGTAAAATCCCAAGGAACTCCTCCGAGCATTCATATAATAAATTCTGTTAAATAAACATGCAGAATGTAAACAGTCAACTGTAAGTAGGGCATCGCATGCATAAATAACAATAAAGCTCAAATATGTAGGCCTGTTCCACTCTGACTAAACCATACTTCGGTATTTCCTTCCAGGATCCCACTAGTGGGTGCACCCAACTAGCTATCACCTAATCCCTCTAGGTGGCCGGCGTAGACCTACGATGCACCGACACATGTATCAGTTCCATAGCTCGGGTCATTATCCATCGAGAACTCCTGATACACATGCTATGGTCTATAATGCAAAGACACACAACAGAACATCCGGTGGGAGTAACTTAACCAACCATCCAAAAGATGACAAGATAAGAATGTAATTAAAAGCAAAAGGAATATTGGAAATGAATGGAAATACGAAACAAAATAAATTCTCGAGAGTTTTCCTTTTGGGTTTTACAAACCTCACAACGCGCTCCACTACCCCATAATTAATCCCTGGGTCCAAGTCCACTGAGTCCTTGGTCGCCAATTGATCACGGTATCAACCTATATCCATTTATTCATAGTTTAAGTTAGCAACAATAATTTTCTAAAATTTTTAGGCCAAATTGCCCATTTCACGTTTTTCGAGTCAAAACCCCGAAGATAGTCGTGTCTGACATTCTCACGTATATTTTGTTTTCATATAATTTTAGCAATTTCTATTTATTTGATTAAAATATATTTTTTCAGAATTTTTCCAATTTTTTCGGAATTTTTCCAAGTTTTACTTTCATTTTTCCTTTCTTTATAGCTTTTTCTCTTTTTTTATTTGGGTATTGGTCGGGTCGGAGCTAACCCGGCCCGGCTCGGCCCGGGTTTGGCTTGGGTCGGACCCGGCCCAGTATGGGGTCTTCTTCCCCGATCGAACCTCTGGTTCGATGGGGAGGAACGATTTTTTTTCTTTTTCTTTTCTCTTCTCCTCTCCTCGGTTGATGGGTTGGGGTGGCTCTCCACACAAACCCCAGTGGAACCGATGGCAGGGGAGACACCCCTGCCATCTCCACCTCGGCCATGGGGTTCGGTCAGGGAGGCCGAACCCCCACTCCTCCACTGCTAATAGCCCAAACAACAACAACTACAACAGGGACTCACCGTGATTTTGAAGTCTCCTCTCCTTCCTGGCGTGTCCCTGCTCTGGCTCTCGGCCTCCTTGCTTTGTGTGTGTGTTAACAGTGTGTGCGTGAGTGTGTGTGTGTGATGTAAGTGGGTAGGTGGGGTGGTGACACGTGATATGGGTTGTGACAACCGTTACTTGAGTTGGGGACAAGTGTGTTGTTGTGTTTGACATCTAACTGTGACATAACTAAGACACTCGCCCGTGTTTCCGAGCTTTTCGACGCTCAATTTTGCATCCAAACCATGATATCCGCGCACCGCCGCGTTGTTCATAACCCAATACCCATTCCATATTCGTTACGTGACAAAGTTTTAATTATTTTGTGTGTTTTCAATTTTTTGACCTAATAGTCGATCTCGTCGACTACCCGATACCCGTGTCGACACGCATATTAAGGCGAATATCGTCCACACCCTCACACGTATTATTTTGCAACATACATACAAGCGATGTATTTAAATAAATCACACCGCAAATAAGCAACCAACACACCGCAAACATCCATACCTAAACCCCTGTGTGTCCTAGCCTACCGGGGCATCCACGTGGGTCCAAGCTGGCGTCCACGTCTATAAATTTGATAACAATTACTAAAATGGGTTGTTACATGAGTCCAAGGTTATGTGTTTGGTTACAGAAGTATTCATTGTCGTACCTTGACTATCGAGAATAGAAAGTGTGAGGAATAGCGTACATTACCAAGTCTTTAGCTACACTAAAATATAATTGAATTACTTATCTTTGTAATGTTCGAAGACCAATGAATCCCATGTGCCATTAGAAAAAGTCTGAGAAACCGAAAGCTTAGGTTGCTTTCCTATCATTTTCATTACAAAGTATTTCCAATTCCAAGTCTTAATGAATTTTCTCAACATTTGATTTTATACCCTCGTGTTCCCATCCTTTCAGAACGTTAGAAAAGTTATAAATCTATATGGGATGGAACCTTTGCTACTATTTACAAATAGTTAGTTTAGGAATTATATTTTATTGATGCGTTTGGTGCGCATCAATTTTTGGCGGCGTTACTGGGGAATGGCCTTTCTCATTCTTTGGTATTATTTTATTTACTTATTTATTTTTGTCTATGTAGTCCTTTATTACTAAAATATTTGCAGGTAACTCTACAATGGCCTCCTACACTAACAATTATAGTCAATTCAAACACTTATACTATCACAATGTGAATGGGATACGCATGTCACATAATGGACATCAATTTTATAATTGGCATTCTTTTGTTGAACAAGTTGAGGTTTGTAACATTTGTGCAGTTTATTCTCATCCCACATATGCTTTTCCTTAATCTCCAAAGTATGAGAAGCACCACTATTTTATTTTAGCATCGCCACAACCTGACTTCCTTGAGTTCATGACCAGTCTACAGATTCCTCAATAGAAATAAAGATCTATTGAAGGCAAGATGAAAGACTTTTTATTTGGCAAAGATTTTTTTTTTTCAAAAAGTTTATCAATACTATAATGAAGAGAACCAACAATTTCAATAAGACACCTCCTTGGAAGATATGATTAAACACTATATGACTAATGAACAACACTTACATGAAAAGTTCCAACATTTTTAGTTTATAAATTCAAGGTTACAGAATTTGGGAACTCAACTTAGTCAAATAACTACTACGCTTAAGAATTTGATTGACAAGGAATAGTTGCATAGCACACAACAAATTTTTTATCTAGAGGAGGCTATGAGTGATCTTACATTGGAATGTGTTGAGGTGAATGAGGTTATATAGGTAAGAATTATTGGAGCGAAACAACGGAATAATTTGAAGTCTCTTTAACTGAGCCGAATGTTATCATTGTACAAGATGAAAAGATGGAACATGAGATGAAAATTGAAGCCGCTTCTGTAAGGTCGAAGGAACTACCAAAACAGAGCGAGGAAGAACAACATCTGGTGTCGATGAAACCACCCAACCTCCCATGCATATTTGTTGAATCTTACAAAGGGTGGAAGTAAAGGAGTATTTAGAGACTTTTCACTTTGTTGACACTTTTGTGTTGGATGTTCATGATGCAATGAAAGCTTTTGTTTTAGAGGTTCTGAACGAACTCCCAAGTCTGAAGGAGGGCGTGCATGTTTCAATGCCCAAAGTTATAGATGCACTATTTGTTGTTGATATCTCAAAAAACAAAAGACATCATGTGAAAAATCACGCTAAGTCTAGCTAAGGACTTTAAAGAAAGGCGTTTGTTGGGAGGCAACCCAACTTTATTTCTTTTTCTTTTACTTCTAGCATTTATTTCAGTTTTAGTTTAGTTTTTTATTTTTTTATGTTCAATAAAACATAAACTTCCATTTCTTGGATTTTTGCAAGTGCTATGAATGTTAGATGAGCATCGGAAACATTTGATCACCTTAAGTTTTGCCTAGTTTGGCTTTGGATTACATTGTTTTAGCATAATTTGAGCATTTTTAAGAGGTAACCTATTAGGATTTTAAGTGTTTTGAGACTTGGTTTGTACATAAAACAACTTAAGTTAACAAACTTAAGTCGCTGCATTGGTGGTAGGTCTTTGAGTAGACCCAAGACTTCATTCCGCCATCTTGTTGATTTCAACCTTAGTTGAAAAACTTCGGGCTTGCAAGATTCAGTGGGAATTTTATAAGTTAACTCCTTTTCTTATTAGTTCTTTCTCTTGTTATGATCTTTTTGTCTATTATTTCCTAGGTCACCAAGACATGAGAGATTTTGTTCTTTCACTAGTTTTTAGAGACTTCTATTATGTTATAAAAAAACAACTGCATAACTTTGTATCATTTCCTTCTTCATGTTTTTTCACCACTCTTCTATCTTTTTGATGCGTGGATTCGAGACTTATTTGAACCTTAAGGACAAGGTTCGGGATAAGTTCGGGGGTGTTTAGGTAAGTGGCTAATTGGATAGAATTTTTGGTTGGAGACTAGCAAGTACGATCCAAGTTTTTTTTCAAATATTCACGACTTCAGTGGATTCATGGTAGTATGTTTTCTTTTTTCTCTCCATTTCTTTTCTTCATTCTCATCCATTCTAATAAGAAATTGAAAAAATTAGCATGCATGCATTAGTAATTTAGTAGTTTAGTATTTAGTAGAGTCGTACCTATAATTAAACCTTTGCTTTCGATTGAAGATGAATATGAACTTGGTCAAATTATTTACCTTTAGACTCAAAAGATGTAGAAAAGCTTTTTCCCGGTACTGGAAAATATAAATGGATACTTGAAGTACGAATGAATCATGTTTTGAGACGAAAGTAAGTAGGTGGTTAAATCGTTTTCGTGGAAAAGTTCAAATCTACAGGATACTTAAAACTAGGACAAAACCACTTGGAGTATAATTGTTAATGATTTGCCACTTTTAAAGGGAAGAAGTAGGTATGTTTGTTTTAACTTCATAAAGGCTATAGTGAAACTTGTACTGGGAAACTACCTTAATCATAGTAAAAGAAAAAGTGCTAAGAGGAGTTTTCAAAAATAAAAAATAGAGAGTCCTACATATTCCATAGGACATGGAGCAGGGAACCTAATGGTTGAAAAATAATGAAAAATTGGTATCCATATAAAATAGATCACGGACCGTACAAAATAATAATAAGAAGGAGAATAAGTGTGGAGATATGTATAGAAAAAGGAAGGTGAAAGTCTTTTTGGAAACTCCTTCGAAAATAAATTTAGCTTGAGTGCTTAAAAGCTACATTAAGAGAGTTTTTCCGATGTTTACTTTCATAATAGCCTATAATTCAAAATAAGCCATATGGAATCTTTTAAGTGCAAAAGTTTAGAAAATGTGACTAAAAGTTTGTTTGAAGAATCTACTCAAATTCATAAAATTTAGAGATCAATTTAACCTACTACATTAATAGAAAGACCTTAAAAACTAATAAGTAGTTAACGAACAGGGAACTTATTTGAGTTTTAAAAATTTGTTCTCCTGAGAGGTGACCAAGTTTGAGTATTCAATCTAGCATTCCAAAATCTCGTGTCTTGTGTTAATTAGATTGACCAAAGTTTAGTTGAAGGAACTCTATCGTTTTGCAAAATGGGTAAAAAGTCTTAATAGTAGGATCCCTAAATTTTGAAATGTGTTTTTCATCGTTATAGCAAATAAACCTTTGCTTGGGACGTTTAAAATTTTAAATTTCGGGGTATTTGATGAGTCGATAATTATGCATTTTGTTTCTAGGTGATTAGCTATGTAAATAAACTCCAAAGTCATATTTTATGGTTCTATACGTTTTACTTTGGAGATTTACTAGGTATTAGAGTGTTTGTGTATGAATTAGACAAATTCGAGAAAAAAGTCAAAGTACAATCAATGGATAAAAAATATGACTCCCCTTGAATGAACTGACGGCGCCATGGAAGACTAGCGACGCCAAGGAAAACGTTACACTAGAACAACAAATGCAGTATATTTCTATGGAAGATGCTAGAATTCATAATAGATAGGGTCAAATAATATTTAGAAGTTTTGGACCAACTTGTTGTCCAAGAAGTTCTATAATGGGCCACGCCGCTATCCTATGACATCACTTGATAATAACGGCATCACTTATAGCGTTAGACTCACATAATATAAGGTTTTAGACTTTTTAGAAGGTTCTTATTCCTGGGAGTTGCCATTCTAGTACTTAGGCACACCTATATAAAGGAAACACCTTAATGGACGAGACGGGTTATATTTAGAGTGATTTAAGAACAGAGAAAAATAGAGTAGCTATGTTCTTCTTTTATATTCTATTTCCCTTAGGAATATACGCTAAATTAGAAGCATCTGTACTTGTGCAATCCAATTATCTAGTTGTAGTGCCTTCACAAAGCCTTAAAAATCAATGCATTAAACCTAACTTATGTAAGTCCAGGGTTATGTGTTCGGGTAAGGAAGTAGTCATTATCATACTTGACTACCGAGAATAGGAAGTGTGCAGAACCACGTAGGTTACGGGGTTTGTAGCTTTACTAAAATTTAGTTCAATTACATATATTTCTATAGATTGAAGACTAAGAAATCCCATATGGCATTAGAAAAAGTTAAAGAAATTGAAAGCCTATGTTGTTTTTCTATCATTTTTGTTACAAAGTATTTTCCAACTCTATGTTTTGTCAATTCTCTAAACATTCACTCTTAAACCCTTGTTTTCATTTTCTTTTAGAACCATATAAAGATTACCAATCTCTATGGGATTGACCAATTGCCACTTATCTACAAAATAGTTGGTTTAAGAATTATAGTTTATTAATGTGTTCGGCGTGCATCAAGCATTAACGAATAAATTAAATAAATAACTAACTGACATAAGAGCGAATTGCATAAGTAATTGAGAAATTCGATAAATTGATAAATTGAAACTAAATATGATTGAAACTAAATCTATCAAACCAATTATATAAATACAAACACACCGAAGCAAATGTATCATAAACTCACACGCCACATAATCCCAAATATACAATAGGATTACAAACATAGATATCTTACAATAATACTCAGAGAACGATTACTCATAAAGACTAAAATATCAGAACTGTCATCCAGATGCAGCATTGTCACCATCATCTATTAGGTCTGACTATTGAGATTGGAAGCTTGTTATAGGATCATATAACTCGTAATCAACTCTCGCCATTGGGTTAACTTCTAAAAAGTTCCCTGGTTGGGTATTCTCAATTGCGCAGATGGAGTTTGAATGTTTGCTCCCCTACCTTGCATCTTCTTGGTAATTCGTTGCTCGAGTCCACAGATGCTCCTAACAATCTTGTGTTGGTTCTAGAACAAGAACTTATGATATCTCTGAGTTCTCTTATGGTTTCACAAGATTGATCCCATCATAGCTATTTTCATCTCATCTACACACATGCTAGTGACCTCCCCAGGCGGTGGCTCCTGGTTCTAGTTCGTTCTATGATTATATGCGACAGTCGGTATTTCTTCCAAATTTCTTCGGTTCTTTGCCTATATTCACATTCCTTCCATAATTTCTTTCCTATGTATTTCATTTCTCTTTCATTCTTCCTATTAATATACATATCATATCACCTTCATGGTCATATCGGGTAAACATTTGGCTTTATACCTCTCATTAGAACTTGGTCTTGCTTGCGAAACTCTGTAATCATTGACTAATTGAAATCCTGATTTTTTCTTGGTGGTCATAGCATTCCTAATTGAATCATAAATTATATTGCCAACATCAATGTAGACAATCTCTTTAACCATGTGATATAAAAAGATGCACTATAGTTCACTATCTGATAGTGTTGCAAATTAGGTTGTACGCCTGCCGTTATGAAAAACCTTCAAGCTGTAGTGGTTTTCCTAAAGTTTTTAGTTTCTATATGTTTTCGATATCCGTCTTTCTCAAAAAGAAATCCATCCCCCGGAATTGTTTCTAAACCATTGCGAATGGTCTCGTGGGGAAATCTTAGTCTAAACCTATACTCGAGTTTTAGGTACTCATTATTGTGTTTCCTATAAAATTCTGGTAAACCATAATACCAGTTTATTCTTGCAGGTGAGTAGTCCATCGGTCTTCCTCAGACAATGGCTACTATTTTTTATCATCTCTATACCCGTTTTCAAAAATCTCTCTTACAAGAATTTCATAACCCATCTCAACCAGGGACCTCCCACCATTATCTCCATAGTAGTCCCTAGTTAACAACCCCTAGTTCTACTCCCTTATTATGTCCAACATTTTAGGCCCATACCTAAATTCATTTTTAATGTTGAGACCCTTTTTCAATATAATCCTATTCTTATGTATGTCGCTTTATATCCTATCAAGACCTTTGGCATTTATGAGCTTGCAAGTGAAAAACTAGTTCTTGGTGTTTCGTAAATCTCTTCTTCTATGTCCCACTCAATGGTAAAACTTAATGATGGAGAAGGTTTTTTTGGCACTATAGTTTGGATGTTATTCATCAAAATTCTAGTTGGCTTAATGGGTATGGGTGAAAATTTGGATTTTTTTCTTGAGTTTCTCTACTAATGGTTTCTTCCCCTTCTTCTCTTAATAACTTCTACCTTTACTTCCTCCGGCCATAATCTTAATTTAAAAAATTCATAAGTTTGAAAGGTAAATAAACCAGTAAATCATGAAAACAACGTTGTCAAAAATAATTTGATAAAACTTAAGGCTTCATGATAAAAAGAGAAATCCATTTGAAAAGCTAGCTTGAAATTATTTGGAAACTTTGCAATAAAATAGGCAACGAAGTGTTAACTTAAATATAAACTATAAAATCGATTTTCTAAATACCGTAAGGAAATTGTGCGACAAATGTTACGTCTTTTCAAAAAAAAAATTAATTATAAAAAAACCATAACCAAACCCCCAAATTCATTTTAAACTAAATTTTTGAACAATTAGCATATGTGTGTAAATATACGAAAATTTTGAAATCGTTGAAGTTGTAAATCAAGAATCGATGTAATTGCAGTGTCTAGTCTATTAGAATCAATGAAACCATTTAGTCATGATAACTTAATAAGTTCGAACAAAACAATTTTGAAAAACATTAAGAAATTTGAGAAAATCATTCCAATTTTAAATTCGTCAAATTAAAGAGATAGGGTAGATGTAATTACCTTCTCGAGAATGGATATCTTAAGATCAAAGCTCTTGAACTCCTGTAGATCGTCATTTCAAGCTCTGGGCTGAATTCCCTAAAATCTTAGTTTGGTTCAACACTTCCAAAATAAAAAAATATAGATTGAATGGTTCTATGTTGATATAAGAATTTCTTAAATACTATGAGATCAAGCTTAGGATGGTTGTATCTAGGGAAAAAATCGAGGTTTTGGTGAAATGATGGAACGTTTTGGTGTGCGAGTGAGTTAATGTTGTTTGGCAATTTATGGTTTTAGCTTTATAAACCATGAATCGTGCCCAAAAATTCCTGCATAATTAGAATCACTAGGAAATCACTAGGTGAATCAAGAGGTTGTGAGTTGTAGTGACCAACTGACCGATACCATTATAAGGCGAATCGCTTGGGATTCCCCAGACTCAAATTTTCATTAAATTTCATGTATACTACTACTGATTTTGCAAGCAATTCCTAGTGTTATTCCAAATCGTTAGGGAATCGCTAGGCCTAATTGACTATTTTTGCAATTTCTTCGCTAATTAAATTATATACATCCATTAAAAACTCAAGGTAGCGTTGACTGGAATTTTTGAAACTTTTATTAGTATACGTAACAAACATAATAATTTTATTAAATAAATAAATAAACATATAAATAAGGAAATGAATAATGCAACTTACATAAAGTCCATAAAAGCAAAAATAACGCGATTAGTCTCCCTTAATTGGAATTACCCGGGAGTTTTAATTCCAAAATTATTTCCAATAGAAGAGTAAAAAATGAGTGAATAAAACATACCATAATAAACTTAACAAAACTAATAAGATTAAATAAACATAGAATATTGGCTGCCTCCCATAAAGCATTTTTGTTTACTATCGTTGGCTCGACTCAACCCTTCTAGAATTAGGTTGGATCCCTAAACTAGAATTTTGGATTATCCACTCAAGTACAAATCCAGAAAGTGAGTGCTCAACTATTAATCACCAAAGTGATTGTCTTGTTCAGTGTATCCATAATAGCTTGAGTAGTGGCTAATAAAGGTCGTCCTAAAATTAGAGGAAGATCTTCATTAATAAAGTGTGGCATGACCAAAAAGTTCATGTGTATGATGTAGTTGTTCACTTGAACTGGCACAACATGACCACTCCTATTGGTTGAATTGAAGTTCCATTCAGTGGAGAAAATCGCTCAGAGGCAAGTGAATTCAACTTTAATTGTGTATGTAGAATGAAATGTATGGGCATGAGATTTGCATTAGGACTCGTATCAGACTGAGCTTTTAAATATTGATATGTGTTTAATGAGACTTATATATAATGTAAGTTTATTAGTATATTTCGTATAAACATCCTGGACTGTGCTCTATTAATGGTATTTTATGTATTTTAAAGCATACAAGGTACAAAGATTTTAATGATGAAATGAGGAGAAAAAAACATAAATACACACTTGACGCAGTGGCATGGAGGCTTGATGTCACGAGAATAGTGAAAAGGTCGTGGACAAGAAGTAGAAACCAAGGAACAGCTGTAAGATGGTTGACGTAGTAGGGGGGTCGTGGTTTTGTACATCGGCGTCGGGTGATAAGTCGGTATTTATAGGTATTTATTAGTCTATTTTAATATGTTTAATTATTAAAAGCATTTAAAATATATATTTAATTATATTTTTCGGTCATTTTTAGGTGAAACGGAGTGCGCGGTTGAATTCGTGGCGGAAAAATACTCAAAATGGAGTATTTACTTGCAGTGATCGGATGCCGGATAGTTTGCCTCGAAATACGCGTTGCGCGGTGGGTCGAATAGCAGACAGGGTGTTCGAGCCAATCAGAAGATGACACGTCAGCCGTTGCAATAGTCTTGCGCCACGTGTCACGCGCCAATTAGGCCGCGTCAGCAACACAACCCAGCGCCACCAATCAGGACACGCCACGCGTCGCCACGTCATCCCCGGCAGACACGTCACACGCAAGCAGTTTCTCCTCGCACAGCTACGGTCGACATGCCTCGGGATACGAGACTGCACAAACTCCCAGGTTTTCGGTCGAGAGAGCGCGACTTTGTGAGCCACGTGGGAGCCACGTGGCGGCGACCCATTCGTCCAGACGAGTCATCAACAGGGGTTCAGCTAATCACGCAGCGCCACGTGGAGCCTCGTCAGGAAACACAAAATAGAAAGACCGAATGGTGCGGCGACAACACAGCGCGGTGCAGCTGGCGGTCCAATCCGGTGCAAACACGTGGCGCGACGCTGGAAAAAACAGCTAATCGGCTATTGACACATGGCAGAGTAGAATTTTGATCTAAAAACACCCGTACGATGCTCCTCGACGCACGAGTCACGTATTTAACCCCTAAAATTAGTATCCTAGACCAATTTGAAGTATTTCTATATATTAGGAACCTTGGTATTATTAATAGAGGAATTGATTAGCAATTTTTTGGAGGGAGTTCAATTAATTTTAGTAGTGATTTTTGAAGACAATGTCCGGCTAATTTCTTTTTCTAGCCCAAATCGAAGGGGAAGCAAGTTGGAATCATGGATTCATGGCATTCTATGTGAAATCTTTTAATTTTATTATTTAATTAATTTAATTATTATGATTTAGATCTATGGTATGTATGAGGCCTGTGCATGCTTTTAGGTTGATAATCTATCGTTATTTGGAATATTAGTATCCGTGTAATTGTGCTTTTAGACCAATAAAGTAACAAACATTCACCCGGTTGCGTTAAAACTCTTCCGGTCATTGAATGTATAACAATTGGATCTTGGTTAAATCGGGAGCGGATGCGACCGGTTATCTAGGATTAGTGATCCCACATATTTATATTAATGCGGTTTGTGTATTAAACCTTATTGGCGGATGTCTAGGGTTATACATTAATTAGAAAAATAATTAGTGGCGGATGTCCTGATTATCAAAATTAGGGGAATTATGAATTTCTGGCGGTTGTCGATTTTCCATCACTAATCTAGGAGAAATTTAATTAATATTTTTTTTGGGAGAGATTGAGGACCATTGAATGCTATTGAATCTTGATTCTGATTTGTGGAACTGGAGATTTGGGTGAACTTTTCATTATTAATTTGTGTGAACTTTTCATTATTGCTAGTTTAATTAATTATTTTATTGATTTTCTTGAAAACCCCATATTTAGTTAACTTAGAGTAAACTCAAGTCCTGCGGATTCTACCCCGTATTTACCACTACTACACCCTTGCGGTTGGTAACTCGATTACGGGTTATATTTGGCACGCACGACACGCGTCACCGGGACATTACACACAGGGCGTCGAGCTTGCTGAATGGAGAAAACACACACAAAAAGGCTAAAGCTGTGGCAGCGCCGTGGCTTAACACATACTGTGTAGGTTACTTATTGACAGTGTCGAGACTTAAAAATAGAAAGTTTAGAATTCTAGTTCAGTTGGAATTGTTAATTAAGATTTCTAATGGTATTCTAATGAGTCTTAGAAGTATAGATAGGTATTAGAACATGGTAAATTCACCAATTATCGTACATTACAATAGTTTATGAGGTACCAACACCAATTATCATAGAATAGAATAGTTAACATAGTTCTTGAGTATTAAGAAGAGTTTTGGACCTGAAGACATTGAAGACCTAACTTGTGGTTATTTGGTATTATTTATTTTATTTAAATGAATTTATTTGATTCAATCTTTAATGGCAATGAATAGCATGAAGTTTATATTAATTTCAATGATGAGTGAGTAGTTTGTTTATTTTAGGGATAAATAAATCCTATAGTATGAATGTTATACTAAAAGAAGTATGAATGGATTATAAAGTTAAAAATTGCAATGGTTAGAGTTTTTATTGATTTTATACGTAATGCTATGAACTTCTTAATCACATTTTGCTTATTAGGGATTTTAGGAGTTACCATGTCCATTGGAGCTTTTAAGCCAGATATGAACAATACAACCGTAACATATATAATATTGATAAATAGTTATTGATTAGGGAGGCACGAATAGTAAACATAAGTTGTTATGAATCTAAAGATTTGGAAATTAATGCTATGTTGAAATTACGTTATTCACACTGATATGCGGAGTTCTAGTTTGCGCATTAAGATATTTTCTACAATTACAGTGGGTCGAAGTAAGTCTTATGAAAATATGTCCATTATAATTGAGCATTGCACATGCACATAAGGAACATAAGAGAAGTGAGATATGAAAGAACAATAATTCGTTACCTAGTTGAAGTTGTGAACTAAGATTCTTCTCAATATAAGAGTACAAATTATTTTACATTGTTATATAGAGTAAAGTAGTTTAGTTAAAAGCTACTAAAAAGAGATCTTCTTAGAAATAGAGTGATCTTCACTAAGTGAACATTGTGCATTATCATAAATTTCATTATCGAATAATTTATCATATTCTTCATACGTGTCATAGTTGTGTTCATTGTTAATTTGAGATTTAACAATTTTATCTTCAAATTCCATAGACATTGTTCATTAAAAAATATCTAACTTAGTTCTAGTCGTCTTAAGAAATGGTCTACCTAATACTATAGGCAAAGGATTGGGAGACAATAAATCTCCTATTTCCATGACTTAGAAGTCAATTGAAAATACTAAGTCATGTACTTGTACAAAGATGTCTTCTAATAATCCATATAGTTTAATAATCATATTATCTACTAAAATAAAATTAATAAGCGTACTAGGTAATGTATCTATTTTCATCTATTCATATAGTTTAAGTGACATAACATTCATTGATGCTTCGAGATCACACGTAGCAAATTCAATAAAAGAACTTCCCATTGTGATGGGTATGATAAACATTCTTGGGTCAAAACATTTCTCAGACTTTCTCTTCTTTAAGGATGACATCTTTTGTCATAAATTTTAATTAATTTCTAATTTATTTAGTGGTTTATATATGTCTTTTTTAGTTTCTTCCTCCCTAACATCTGTTAATCATTGTGGAACGAAAGAATTAGAATACATATATTCATTCCATTCGAAAACATCATTTTAATTAGCCTAATTCAGTGTTTTTTAAAGATGTTTCATAAGCTTCAGCTTTGGCTAAATACCATAAGTACATCCTTTTAGGAAAATGTGTGTATTTCAATTGTTCATTCATCCATTCCCTAGTGGGAATGACATTTGTCATCATCTTTTCTTTTTCTTATTTTATTGTCTTATGTATTTTGTTTTTCTTTTAAGGTATTTTTGGTGTCTTTTCTTGCATATGCGTTTCCTTTTCATTTTCACAAAATAAAGCATTTACTTGTAATGTTTGTAGCTTGACTATATACTTTAGTTTCATTGCTTAACTTCTTAATTAGTAGAGCCATTTAATTTAATTGGTTTTTCAACTTGTTGATAGACGTATCGGTTTTAATTTGATTTTGAAAAATTTTCATAAAGCTTTGATGACTTTTGGTCATAAAGTTATTTAATATTTGTTCTAAATTTGGTTGCGTACACCGAGTAGTTTGTTGAGGTTGTTGCATTGGCATAAATTGTATTGGTGCTTTTCTATCTATAAGTGTTATAGTTTTGATTTTGTAGATCGTAACTAGGACTTGAATTTGGTTTTCTGGTGTAATAATTTCTATTAGTTTATTGATTTCTAGGAGAACCAGAATATTGGTTCGCAATCGCGTCGACTTGTTCGGTGTTATTTTCTTTTAAAGTAGGACACGCATCTGTAGGATGTATAACTTCACTATAAAATCTACATGGTTTCCCTTGATTTGATCTATCTTTTAATAGTAGTTTAGCCATGTTATATAATTCTTCAACATTTTCGTCAAATTTATTACTTGTCTTATTATTAACCACATAAAGTCTTTTTCTTGATGTATCAATCTTTTCACTATATTGTTTAGATTGTTTGGCCATCTTATTAATAGCTTCTTTTGATAGAGTTAGTGTATTATCGAATAATGATCCACCACATACGGTATCTAATGGTCTTTGTTCAAAATTATTTAGTCCTTTATAAAAGTATTCTAATAAAGCTCTTCGGGTGTATCCATTTTGTGGACAACATGAAATCAATCTTTGAAATCTATCCAAAAAATTGATTAAAACTTTTATTATCTTTCATTTTCATGACTGTAATTTATCTTCTATAAGCATTAATATTTCTTGTAGGAATATATTGATCTAGAAAAGCTTCTAACATTGGAGCCCATGTAGTTATCGAGTCTTGAGGAAGATAAAACAATTAATCTTGTGCTTGATCTTACAATACAAAAGAAAAAGCTTTAAGTTTGACTTATTCTAATATGCAGTCTTTAAATTTCATCCCATTGACTTTGTGTTGGTATTTCGGACGGCCCATTTCCACAAATGAGGTACCACCTAGCCTTTTCTTGTCATTAAGCCCGAATCTCAGCCATGTAGGAGTTAACAATGTCTTATTCTTTCCTTTTGTCTCATTCACCTCATTATACCAATTTAGGATAATTATTATTTATTACTCATTAGTTGTGATTTTATGAGGTAATTAAAACTTTGTAATCATTTTAATATTATGAACATAAGACTGAATAAATTTACAGAAGCATTATAAAAACACCTACTGTGGAAACTCGATAAATAGATGATCACATGAAATTAAATAGAGAAATATATGCATCATTCGGGAAGTTTGGTCTATCAACCCAATAGAAAACCTAAAATATATGTAAAGACATAAATAATAAATACATAAAATAATTACCTACAAAAGTAGCAAAAATCACTCATCGGGGGCTAAGAAGTAGTCTTTAATCTTCTATTTCCCTGGTTTGCTAATCGATAGATATGCACCAACCATCATAAAAAGGACAGTGAGTATAGTAAAGCAGAAAGTAAAACCTAAAGCTATTCATCCACATTTCTAAAAAATAGAAGGAACAGTAACTGACAACACTCAGTAGCTATGAATAATGAAAAGCTAAACAAAAAGTATGCAAACAGTTGTCAAGCTTCTGTAGAAAAGAAAGACATAATGATTATGAAAATCTACGTTTAGTCAGCGGACATCCCAGTGACTCTAACCCCGTGTGTTGCGTTAATATCACCAGGTGTCTGGAGTGTCGACATCTCCAAGGACTCTAGCCCTATGAGCCGTACATCTCGTATAATGGAAATATATCAACTACATAGAGTGTTGACATCTCTTGGGACTCTAACCCCAGGTATAGTGCAACTCATAAATTAAGGGCATCTACGAAGGTGGGTTCCTCAAGTAATGCCTATTAAAGAGTTCGTGTTGTAGATTGTACAAACAAGTGTCGCAATATAAAAAGATTGACATAGGTGTGTATATACACCAATAAGAGAGTAAAAGAAATCATAACATGCTATTTAGAAAATAAGTAAAAGCTCAGTGATTAACAAAACTGAAGGAATCTAATCGTAGAACGAAGTCAATACAAGGAATGTCATGCAACAAGTCATTACATGACGATAATAGCCAAAGATATTATAAACACGAAAGCATATACAAGACATGGCAATAGAAATATAAGATCAGCATTAAAATAGTCCAAATGATTGAATATCAACTCAAAAAAGGAAATGAAATGGAGAATTTCCTCAACATGTTTACTTGCCTAAAAAATGCACGCAATTCCTAGCCTATACTTGCTCTCAACCACTCAAAACTCGCGTTCCACACCCTGTAAGTCTTATCTAAGCTCCTAAAGTGTTCTTACTAATTCTAGTTTTAGGTGGTTTAGTGGTTTTAAACTCTAATGTTTCACAATTAACCCCCTTGATACTTTATTTATGTTGAGATCTACTTTAATAAATAAATATAGTTTTGATGCACTAGCTTATGCGTTTATTTCAATCACCAAAATGTTAAAATTATGTATTGTAGTAAAAAAGAGTAGTTTTTAGAGATATGTCTTAGCTTTTCATAACAATAAGGTTTACACAATTTCGATAAGAATCGAAAGAGATATGGAAGTTTTACCACAATGACTCATAATAGTTTTAGATTCTAACCATCGACTTTGTAAATTTCATTACTTCCAAATAATTGGGGAAAACTCATGATTCATTTACTGAATCCTAAAACTACATCCTAGAACATCATACTAAAAGAGGAGCTTAATCCAATAAGAAATGAGGGAGTTGTGCTCACAATAGCAAGACATTTGTAAAATGTGAACCCATAAATTATGGATTCATCACAAAAGTAACGTATGGTTTTTAGACTTCACTAAAGTTGTTCACCTTAAGTTAGCTTTCAAATGCCATTACAATGCGTCCATTTTAATTTAAAACGAGGAAGTTATGGCCAAATTATAGAGGCGCGTTCATAATAACAACATATAGAATTTCCAATTTTGTTTTACAACTTCAATAACTTCAAAAATTCTTAACTTAATGAAAACAAATCCAAATCTTGAACTTCTTTATAATGAAATTAGTGGAGTTTCACAAGAAATCCAAATATAGAATAATATTTTGAAAACACAGTCATTTGCCCACTAAAATTACTAAAAACATAATTGAAACGAAATTTATAATTTCTGACAAACATTACAAAGTGTTTGTGTATATTAGCTTACCTAGCTTTGAATGTTCCTTAACTTGATCAAACACCTCCGGAATTCTCTAAATTTTCCTACATCAAGTTGTTAAATCATCTCTCCAACTTTCAATTTCTCTTTAGATGCAAGTGAAATGAGTTTGGTTTTTGATTTTCCACTTTGTTCCACTTATATATTGATGAGATGCATTTGTTAACATTGTTCTTAAGTAAACTCCCCTCCGTAAGACAATCTTATATCTTATAACATAGTCCCATATTCCACCTATCCATCCTTACTAACAAAAACTTTGACTTAATTCACATAGTTTTGGTGTCAACACGCAACCCAAGGCATATCAATGCTCCTTGTTTTATCTTTCTAACTTAGGTCACATTTATGTAAATTCAAATATAGGCATATTCGATTAGCCATTTCAAATCTCATTAACTAAATTAGGACTTACCACGTCACTTTCTACCCTAGTCCCAAGTTGCCATGCGTGTCTCCACTCCAATGCCAAACTTACAAAATGCAACATTAAATAAATATGCTTAGGTATAGTGTATTAGGTTTTACCATACGCAGCTAACAATTCCAAATTTTTTTTTAAAAAGCCCAATAGGATCAAAAATATGTTCCACCAACTAGATCCACCAAAGTAAATCATACCTTAATTGGTGATTTCCTTATCTGATTGTTTGATTTTCAAGATGTTTAAGTGCACGTCCTCTATCAGAAATCTACACGAATGGTGACCGCAATTTGGAGTGGTAGCCCCAAGAGAGATTGAAAATATTTTTCTTTCTCTCCCAAAATTCAAAAAATTCAAAAAATTCAAAAAATAGTAAAAAAAGAAAATCTCATTCATTTTTGGGCTTTCAACCTCTATTTATATGTGTAGATTAAAAACCTATTCATAATACAACTATTATATTTAGGCAATTCAAGCAAATTACACATACTCCCCTATTAATAAGTTATAATATAACAAATCGTAAAAGTTTTTACATCATGAATTATATCATATAAAATTCATTACTCCAGACCAATTGAAATTGAGCAAAGTCATTCTTTCGCGTGCGACCCAATAAGTTTACACAATGTTGGCAATAAACAAAAACCATTTTTGTACAGAAGTCATAAGCGGTCTCTACCAACGCATTATAACTACCCAAGTAGCATAAATAGAAAAATCGATACAACCTAAAGAATTACATATATCACATCTTTTTTTCATTCTATATGTTTTGATTAAACATAAGGTATGGAAAGTCACCCTTAACGCTCAATTGTACTATTCTCGATCTTCGGATAAATTGAAAACATCTAAGTGATCATACGAATTCACTTAGACTTGGCCATTTAACAGTGTAACATATCGAGGGATCCACTGATATCACTCTCTATAGGAGGGACAAATTCTATGTTGATTACCCAACTTCACATCTTTAGAGTCTTGCATACTGAACCTATTTAGTACCTTGTTTATATAACCATTCTGACTTATACTAATCAGCCTTTTAGATGTATCCCTATAAATA
Organism: Stephania yunnanensis; assembly: GCA_039657365.1. Lineage (NCBI taxonomy): Eukaryota > Viridiplantae > Streptophyta > Magnoliopsida > Ranunculales > Menispermaceae > Stephania > Stephania yunnanensis. Next base: position 41,192,078 of record CM077586.1, on the reverse strand, counting down.
TTAATCCCAAAGATGTAGGTCATATCTTATAAGTGGTTCATTAAGAAATACTTCCCTCACCACGACTTGACACTTTGCAGGTCAAAATGTAATTTTTAATGAGTAATATATCAACATACAATACCTAGAAAATATCCATGCTCCCACTTACCTTCTTGTATACACAAGGCTCATCTTTATTTCTAATGAAACCAAATTCCTTAATTGCTTCATGAAAATGAATATTCCAACTCCGAGAAGCTCACTTTAATCCATAAATAGCTCTTTAAAGCTGGCACACATTCCTAAAATGAATATTCCAACTCTGAGAAGCTTACTTTAATGAATAAATAGCTCTTTGAAACTGGCACACCTTCATAGAATTCTCAAGATGAACGAACTCTTCAGGTTGTATCATATACACGTCCTGAAGTAACTTCTCATTTAGAAAAGCTTTTTTGACATCAATTTTCAATATTTCATAGTCATAATATGGGGCTATGGTAATTATAATTCTAATGGTTTTAAGCATGGCTACATGAGAAAAAACCACATCATAATCAACTCCTTTAGTCCATCCCACTGACGGTGGAATGTTTTTCTATGGTTCTTAAAATTTTTCAAGAATTTATTCTCATTGTGGTTTTTGAAATAAATTCTTTTTCAATAAAGACATCATTCCGAGCAACAAACTCTTTATTCTCCATGGGATTATAAAAGTAATATCCTCTAGTTTCTTTAAGATTACAAACAAATACACCATTTATAGATTTGGTTAATAATTGTTTTAAGTTTTTTCATCATACAAAAACCTCATAGCTCCAAATATTAAGTAAAGACAAACTTGGCCTTTCCCAAATCACATCTCATATGATGTTTTATCAACTGCTTTAGGAAGAACATGATTTAGTGTAAATGTTACAGTTTCTTAGGCATAGCCCCAAAAGAAAATAGGAATATCTGCATGAATCATCATAGATCGAATCATATCTAATAAAGACTTATTTATCTTTTCAGAAACACTGTTCTAATGTGGCGTTGTTGGAGGATTTAACTGTGAGGCAATCCCATAATTTTGAAGATGATCATAAAACTCTTTGCTCAAATATTCACCATCTTGATCTGATCAAGGTGCTTTACTAGTTTTACCAAATTTATTTGGCACTTCATTTTGAAATGTTTGAAACATCTCAACAGATTCACCTTTCTATTTCATGAGATACACATAGCCATATTTACCGAAATCATTGGTGAAAGTAATGAAGTACTGATAACCATATCTAGCCATTACGTTAGTAGCACCGCATACATCAGTATGTATTAGACCCAACAAATCACTTTTTCTTTCACTATGTTCGGTGAAAGTGCTCTTTGCCATCTTTCATAGAAACCAAGATACGCATGTTTCATATGATTCAAAATCAAATGAATATAAAAGTCTATTTTTATGGAGTTAAGAAATGCAATGCTCATTTATGTGGTCAAGACAACAATTCCAAAGATAGGTGACTCAAATCATTTAACTTGAGTCTTTTTGTATTTACATTTAGATTACTAGTATATGTGAACATTTTCATGTTTAGAATATAAAGACCATCACACAAATCAACATTCGCATAGAAAGTGTTTTCATGAGAACTGGAGCATTTTTTATTCGTAATAATGAAATTAAAACCATCCAAATCTAAACATGAAACTGAAATGATGTTTCTGCCCAAGGCAATGACCTAATAACAATTATTTAAAACTAAAACAAGTCCACTTAGTAGGATTAACTCATAGCATCTTAAAGCCAACGCAGTAACCTTTACTCCATTTCCAACTCGTAGAATGACTTCTCATATCTTTAGCTTTCTACATTTGGCATGACTTTGCACATTAATCCAAATATGAGGTCCACATCAGATATCCAATACCCAGGAATTACTAGTAGAGAAGTTAACTTAAATAACATATATACCAAAAGCAGTAGTCACACTACTCTTATTTTTCTTTACTTCATCATGTTAGAGCTTCCAATTTCTGAACCGATTCCCAGGTGCATGAAAAAAATGAAAATTTTATTCTTTTTTCTTTTCCTTCTAGGAATGTAAAGTACAAGCAACCTTAAGCTTGACTTGTTCAATAGGCTTTATTACAATCACAATAGCCTTAGCAACTTTAGCCTTGCCTTTGCCCATCTTCTTCACAACCTTTCCTTTTTGATCATCAACAAATTAGCAATGGGTTTCTTAACATTCTGCTAAGCTAGTTTTACCATCAAATGCAACTATGAGATAGACTTCATCATATTATTCATGTTATAATTCTTCACAAATTATGAATAACTATCAGACAATAAATTCAGGATCAAATCTGTAGCTAACACTTAGCTTATAGGAAATCCATGTCTGTAAGATGGTTAATGTAAACCTTCTTTTTTAGAACACGAGGACTAACTAACGTAAATTCATCAATTTTCTAAGAATGAAGGTTCTAAACTGTCTTGAACCTTTCTTGTCTAGCCTGCTGTTGGAACATTTCCTTCAACATCGTAGCTATGTCGTAAGTTTACGTGTTCCATGTCTTTCAGAAGTTCATGAACCATGGTTGCCAACATAATGCATGCAACATCAGTTGATTCGTTGACATGCTAGTATGTGCATCATTCTTGGCTTTTAAAGCAATTGCTGGTGATTTCCCAGGAACAAGATCATCCATGATATACATTTTGCTTTAATGCTTAAGGAAAATTCTAAAGTTTTTAAACAGCCAAGAAAGTTTGTCCTATATAACTTACCCTTTTCAAGGATGGATAACACTGACACGGGATTACTTTGATTTGAAGAGGCCATAGATCTACAACAAAGATTATCCAAAAGTTTATTTTAATATAAAGGAATAGACTCCTACTAAATTAAGAACACTCATAAAACCACTAGGTTAATTTAAGGGACCAAAATCTATGTTTCACCTAATTCTAAGACAGCTAAGGCATGACACTTTAAATTAGGTTATTTAGGTAGTACATATTACCAATTACATCATATGTAACTTTTAGTTGTTTCATGAGATTATGAAATCTTAAGTCTTAGCATGTTTTATCTCATCTAGTGCATAAAGCCCAAAACTATTTTCATAGCTTTATCAATTCTAACCATATCAAACAATTGAGTAACCATTACTCAGCTTGCCTCACTAAAATAACACAATTCACTTAACAGAGGCAGACCCATATTGATGTAATCAAAGCCTTGACAAGTGTTTGAGAGTGAATGACAGTTGGCTTAAAACTTGGAAGAGGGATTTTTATTTATTTCAGTGATCATAATTTAAACAAGATAAATATCATAAATTATAATGCATGTACAATCAAAAAACAAGTTAGGAAATACTCTTAATATCAACAATTATACGAATTTTCTTATGCTACGAACATTTAATGACGATCTCGTTAATCGATCAGCGGACGGGGTATAGGGGTAGCACCCCAAGTTTTTTTAGACAACCCTGTTCCCGAAATTGAGAATAGTCAAAATTTTCTCATTATTTTAGTTAATCCAATTGTCCCAAATTGCCCCTTATTTTAATACCAAAAATATTAATTAAAACATTTTTAATGTGCTTAGGCCAAGCTCTAACTTAATATCCTATTCTAATCCAATTATAATTTAAGATACTTTTAATCCTTATCCAATATGAACGTGTCATATATCTAACCTACCTTATAGGATTTGTAATTCTTATCCGATTACTAGTTTATCTTCTATCTAATATGAATGTACTAAATGATAACCACAATGAGATATATGATTATAACTAATTTCGATTCTTATTCATACAAAACAAGTTATTGAATCAAGAAACGAAATAAAAGTCATGCTTTCAACACTAGCATTATATTAAATTAATCGTATTAACTTAATCATGATTTCTATCATAGAGAATGTGATATATTTGATATATGATTATAATCATGCTTTGATACAAATGTTAGGTTCTGTGGTTCATATGTAGTGAAAAATTCAAAAGAATTTTTGAAAAACCCCAACAAGATAAAAAATAAGTTCTATTAAACCAGATTTACAAAAGTCAAACATACTTTAATCCATGATTTCCTTATTTGATTATTTGTTTTTTAAGATGTTCAAATGACCTTATAAAAATCCACACACAAACGGTGACCACAATTTAGAGTGCTAGCCCCAAAAGAGATTAAAAACTTTATTCTTTTTTTCTTAAAATTCAGAGAACTCGAAAATAAAAAAATGAAAATCTTATTTATTTTTAGATTTTCAACCTCTATTTGTATGTGTAGAGAAGCTCAATTAAAAACCTATATGTAATACAACTATTGTATTTAGGCAATTCAAGCAAAATTACATATATGCCCCTATTAATAAGTTATCATATAACAAAACATAAGCTTTATGTCGTTAATTTTATCATATAAAATCGATTACTCTGGACCAACTTAAATTGCGCAAAACCATTCTTTGTATGGAAAGTCATCCTTAATGTTCAATCATACCAATCTAGATCTTTCGGTAAACTGAAAACATCCAAGCAATATTGATCATATCAATTCACTAAGATTTGGTCATTTAATAGTCTAGCATATCGAGGGATCCACTGATATCGCTCTCTATAGGAGAGTGACAAATTATATCTTGATTACACACCTTTACATATTATTCTCATGGTAACCAATCACAATCTTTATAATCGTTCAGTTAAAGACAACGTTTGATTGTGTCAAATTATCAAGCTCCTAATATTAAAGTCTATGATAATCTCAAGTCAAAGGACTAAATGATGAGTAACTCCTATGACTTAATCCATGTAGTGTTTTCATAGTGGGTCGGTCCAGTACATTGTCCCTAACAATTACTCATGATCTCGATTCGTATCTCTATGCGCATGAACATCACATGAACATCAATCAAGATTCACATTAGTTTTTAACTAATTATAGTTCTCAATATAATGACTGACTAGGGACATTTATGATATTTCAAGAAATACTCATGGATCTTATTATAAGGTAAACATGTAATCACTTATAATAAAATAAGAAACGAAAACCTCTATTTTATTAACTAAAATTATAAGATAAACAATATCTATAGATTGACCTAGGGCACATACCCCTACGTAATGTACACACATACATCACACTAGGAATCCATCACTCAAAAGTAATATATTTCTCGGTCCTCTAACCGAGTATTGGGACCATGTATCCACTCTTGAGTCATGTCATTGGTCGGTAAACCTAATTTAGGACTAATTTACTATTAGTAAGTTTTAGGTTGTTACATATTCCCTTTTAAATTTGTGTGGGTATTCATTATCTTTACTATAAATGTTAGGTAGAGCACTTATTAATCCAGATCTATGTTCAAATTTCGGGAAATCCCTCAGCATAAGCAGTACACATTTATTCATAAGCAATGATATTTTGATTTAGCTTGCCTAAAAGTAAGTTCTATATTATTATTATTATTTAGGTTATTTTTGGCTTCCATTATGGTAGTTTGGTGTTCTCTACGTTGTTATTATTTAAAGTTAAAAATCATATCTACCTCAGGATCAAATGGATATAACGATCCAGTGGAATTAGAGCAACGAAGTAGTTAGACCATACAACTTCTACAACTCTTAGGAAATTATGTTTAAATCCCCGACAACGGCGCCAAAAATTGATAAGTTTCAAGCTTGTACAATCAGTTTCCTATATATCCTTATTATTTCCAGTAGCGATAAGGTGATCATCTCCACACGGATTTATCAAAATTCTTTCTGGAAAAGGTTTTTTAATAGATTTTATTATTTGTATTTTAATTTTATTTGTTTAATATAAATAGGAATTAAACGTGACTAATAGATTTTATTATTTGAATTTTATTTGTTTAATAATTAACTAAACTAATTAAACTAACTTAAGTAACACAATTCAAATTCAGTTATATTCAAATCGATTCAATTCAATAATAAATAAATATCTAAACAAACGTTTAGAACAATGAAACATCAATCAGTTTTTGCTTTGAAACATGTTACTTCAATTATATAGTTATAAGCATACTTTATAAAGAACCATAGATCATTAAATTATAATCTTAAGTAAGTAAACAATGTTTAGCCACCCATTAGTTCTCCATATAGTGGTAGAAAAGCTATGTTCTAATTTATTGAGCTAACCCCTTTGAATATACAACGACATTAACTTCACGCAATAAAATCGCATTACACTTTGTGAAATATTCTTTCCAACTAAGTAAATGCTTATTGGCTAATTTCCTATTTTTCCCTTAATTGGGGCATAAGTTTTTTTTTATTATATATAATACTTAAACAAAAATCATTGTATAACAAGATTCATATAGATCTGTCTTGTTTATCTTGCACTTTTTTTGATCTTCTACCCATTTTTCGTGTCTAACACAAAGCAATCAATCTCTTTAAACTCTTGTTGTGCATACATAATCTAGATCAGTCAAATTGGGTATAACAATTCATTTCAATTATAAAATTTATACTTTCAAAGGTAATAAAATATCACTTCTATTAAAACTCAAATTATATTCAACTTATATTTTCCTAACTATATAAAACAAAAAAAAGAGAAATATTACTTGTATCTTCAAAATTTTGAAAATTTGCAGTGACCTTCGAGTATTTAACAAATACATTCTACCTCTCAAGCCTTCCATACTTCACTTTTTTATACTTCACTTCACATACATACCCTCAAACTCATTCCAAACCTTGTCCACAAGGTCTAAAAATTAAGTTGGGTTGCCAACAAAAAAATATACCATGTGAAGCATAAATGAACTAAATAAAATAAATTAATGTCAAAATAAAAAATAAACAAACAATGAATTCATAATTAATGGCAGAGTTATAATGAAATACTTCTTGCATTTCTCATTAATAATCAAAAAGTGATTCAACTTTTTCTCTTTCAAGCAAACATTAGAAAGATTACAAATTATGTCATCTATAAGTAAATTCATTATTACCATCATCAGCTCCTTCTTCTTCCCTCTCTGTAGTGGCTTGTGAAACATAGATATTAGTAGGGTCGGAAACTCCCAATGGAAAGTGCAATTGCCACGACGAAATATCAATGCTCCTCCTTAGATCTTGCAAACGTTCAACAAATCCCTTTTTCGTAGTGAAATGTTGACTTGCCAAAATTCTTTCTTTTTCCTCTAGCATCCCCTGATTCTTCCAATTTTTTTTCTCATTATGCATAAAATTTGAAAATAAGGATAAAAAATCCCTTCATTTTTGCTCTCAATAGAAAAGTAGATCTGCCTTCCGTGCTTGGAACATTCAATTGAGCCATCATACTTGTCGTTCTTCTTGCATTTCCTAATGTTCTATTCTAAACTTCTAGTCTACTACTCCAATAATGGTCCGTTCCTCCAAACACAACACTACCTAACCTAATTCTGTCATCAAGCACTAATCCACGCCATGTTGAACTTAACGACATATTAGTCAGTATTTTGTTTCATTTACCTCGTTACTCATGTTCCTAATAAGTATTATTCATTACTCATTAGTTGTGATTTTCTAAGTTAATTAAAATTTTTATCATTTTAATATTATTAGTGGAAGACTTAATAAAATTCACGGAAGCATTATTGAAACGCCTACTATAGAAACCAGGTAAATATATGATCACACATAGTCAAATCGAGTAATACATGCATCAATCAAGGAGTCAAGTCTCTTAATCCAATATATAACCAAAAATGTGTGTAAAGAGATAAATAATTAATACACAAATTGATAACCTACCAAAGTAGCAAAAACTACTTGCTAAGAGCTCAAAAGTAGTCATTGATCTTCTCCTTCCCTGGTCTCCTACTCGATAGATCTACACCCACCATCATAAAAAGAACATTGAGTACAGTAAATTGGAAAGTAAATTTTGAAGGCTATTCATCCATATTTCTAAGAAATAAGGAATGATAACTGAAAGCATATAGTAGTTATGAATAATGAAAAGTTAAACAAAAAATATGGAAATAGTTGCCAAACTCTTACCAAGACCGATAGACATAATGATTATGCAAACCCAAGTTTGGTTAGCCAACATTCCAAGGGACTCTAAACCTATGTGATGTGTTAATAACATCAGCTGTGTGGAGTGCCAACATCCCCAGGTACTCTAATCTTGTGAGTCGCTCATCTGGTATAATGGAACGATATCAGCTGTATGGAGCGTCGACATCTCCGAGGACTCTAACTCGAGGTATCATGCAACTCATAAAGTAAGGCCACTTAAAGGTGGGATCCTCAAGTCATGCCTATCGAATTGTAGATTGTATAGATAAATGTCACACAATAAACATATTGACATAGGTATGTACATACAATAATATGAGAGTAAAACAAATCATAGAATTCTATTTAAGAAATAATTCAATAGCTCAGAGATCGACAACAATAAAAGAATCCACTCGTAGAACTAAGTCGAGACAAGGAATTCCATGCGACAATTTGTTGAATGACGATTATTACTGAAGAAATCATTCATACAAAGTATATACAAGGGATGGCATTAGGAATGTAATATTAGTACTAACAATATACAAATAATTGTATATTAGCTCAATAATGGAATGAAATGGAGAGAATTTCCTCAACAGGTTTACTTTTCATAAATGCACGTAATTCCTAGCCTATACCGACTCTTGACCACTTCAAACTCATGTTCCACTCCTTGTAAGTCATCTATAAGCTCTTAAGGTGTCCCAGAAATTTTTATCTAACTTTTTTTAGGTTGGTTAAATATTTTTAAATTCTAATGTTTCAAAATCCACCATGTTAATACTTTGTTTATGCTAAAATCCGCTTTAACAAATAAACGAAGCTTTGGTTCCATAGCTTATGAGTTGATTTTAATTACCAAAAAGTTAAAATTATGTATTGTAGTACGAAAAAAAGTCTTTAGAGCTATGTCTTAGCTTTCCTGAACCATAAGGTTTGCGCGATTTTGATAAGAATCGATGGAGATATGGAAGTTTTACCACAATGACTCAAAATAGTTTTAGATTCTGGTATGCTACTTTGTAAATTTCATTTCTCCCAAACCATAGCTTTAAAAGTTATGATCGTTTTTACTAAAACCTAAAAACGTATATTAGAACATCATTATAAGAGATGAGCTCAATCCAATAAGAATTGAGGGAGTTATGTTAAAAATAATATGACATTATGAAAACTGTGAACGCAAAAACTGCGGATTCATCACCTGAGTTGCAGAGGGTTTTTCGACATAAAAACATTTGAATTCGAAAATATTTTGGTAGGCAAATTTTGTTTTCCTTTTAAGCGAGTTTTCCTTGCCACCAGAATGGTTCCGTTTCAATTGAAAATAAGGAAGTTATGACCTAACAACAGAGAGTGGTTCCTTACAACAACATGCAGAAGACTTAATAATATTTGTAGAAGCATTATTGAAATGCCTACTATGGAAACCAGGTAAATAGACAATCACACATAGTTAAACCGAGAAACATATAAGCATCAATTGGGGAGTCAAGTCTCTGAACCCAATATGCAAGCCAGAACATATGGAAAGATGCAATAATTAATACATAAAATGATCACCTAAAAAGTTGCAAAAGGCACTCGCTAAAGACTCAGAAGTAGCCATTAGTCTTCTCCTTCCTGTTACTTTGTAAATCTTGTTTCTCTTAAACCATAGCTTCAAAAGTCATGATTTTTTTACTAAAGCCTAAAAACATATCATAGAAGATCATACTAAAAGAAGAGCTTAGTCTAATATGAAATAAAGAAGTTATGCTCAAAATAGTAGGACATTTGCAAAATTTTAAACCAAAAAATTGCATATTCATCATCTGAGTTGTAGAGGGATTTTAGACATGAAAACATTCGAATTCCAAAAATATTTCAGTAGGCGAAAGTTGTTTTCCCTTTAAGCTAGCTTTCCTTGCCACAAGAATGGTTCGGTTTTAATTGAAAATTAGTAAGTTAAGACTAAATTATAGCGAATGGTTCATTAACAATATGCATAATTTCAAATTGTCTTACAACTTTAGAAATTCATAACGTTTTATTTCAAAACTAAATTAAAAACTTCTATATATTAAAATTAGTGGGATCTCACCAGGAATCTAAAGAAGGAACTAAATCTTTAATACAAAGTAATTTACCCATTGAAATTGCTAAAAAACCAGAACTAGACTAAAACTTATGATTCTTTATTAAATTTAACAAAGTGGTGATGATGGTTGAGTTTTTAGACATGAAAACACTCGAATTCCAAAATATTTTAGTAGAAAAAAGTTATTTTCCCTTAAGTTATCTTTCAATACAACCAGAATGAGTCCCTCTTGATTTAAAATGAGGAAGTTATAACCAAATTAAAGAGATCGGTTCATTAATACAACATGCAAAATTTTAAATTTTATCTCACAACTTCAGATATTCATAACTTTTTGATTGAAAAACCAAATTAAGAACTTCTTTACAGTAGAACTAGTGGAATCTCATGCAAAATCCAAAATGAAAATAAAGTAATTTGCCCACTGAAATGGCTAAAATACAATAATTGAACCAACACATACAATTCTTTGTTTAATCTAACAAAATGGTGATGAAGATTGACTTACCTAGTTTTAAAGCTTCTTTAATTTGATGAACCACCCCTCATTTCACGAAATCTCCTAACAATTTTACTGAACTTTCACTCCATATCTCTATCTTTTCTCCTCTTACACGAAATGCAAATTGATTTTGAATCAAAATCCCACTAACTTGTTTATATGATGGTGTAATCTAATGGTGGCCCTTGATCTTTTTTACACACTCATCTCTACGACAATCTAATGCCTCATAATACAATCCACTAAATCCATCAAGTTAACACTCATACTAACACCAAGTAACTAAGTGATGTTAACTACACGTAACTCGAGGCATATCAGTGATAAGTAGTCTACTTTCTTAACTTAGGCCACATTTATGTAAAATCAACTATAGGCACATTAGATTAGTTATGAAGATCGAAATGAAAGCTCATGATAAACAAGACAGATTACTAAGAATCTCTTCATATAAAGATTATAGATCAAGTATTATATATAAATGTGTATTTAAAACAACCTATGCAACAATAGAGGGGAAAAAAAGGAAATTCGCCAATAAATCAAACTAAATTGGAAAGAATGCTTCCTCGATTATAATAAAGGTGACATTTGCTAAAAAAAAAATTTTTAATGAGAAAATATAGAGACCCACAAATTCAAAAGTAAACGGAGCAGGAAATTTAGTGGTGAAAAAAATGAGAAAATATTTCCTACATAAAAAGAATAACAGATTCTAAGGAAAATAGAATAGGGTACCATAGGAATATATTATAAATAAGAAAATGAATATATATGAAGAAGAAAAAAAAATAGGTTTAGAAAATGGGGAGAATTTTACAAAAACTCTTCGAATAAAAGATTTAGCTTGAGTTCTTATTGCTAAATTAAGTGAGGTATATCTTTTTATTTTAGCAAATGAATACGAAGTAATGATCATTAGTGAATAGAAGTTCCTATCGACTTTAATTATAGTGATATTTTAAAATATTGTTTAAAAATTAGATTAATTTAGTAATTTTTGTATCTTGAGACTCCAAATTAGTTATCGTAAGCTTGATGCTTATCAATGGAGATTGAGAAACCCTATATATTTCCTTGACCTTGATGATTGGTTTAACTATGAACTTTGAGGTGTATTGAACAATTTGGAGGTTGATTTGTGATCATACCTACAAGTATAACAGTTCAATCTAAGTACTAATGTGTTGAATAAATATCGATTATGGATATCGTTCTATTGAGAAAGGTTTATTTAGACACACACTTATTTAAGTTAACCATATGTATTAAAAACAACTTATGCAACAATTGAAGCGAAAAACAGAAATAAGCCAATAAATCTTACTAAGTTAGAAAGAATACTTCCTTGAGTATAGTGAAAGTGAGAAAACCTAACAAGTTTTTTTTTTAAATGGAAAAATAAAGAGACCTACAAATTTCAAAGTAAACGGAGCAGGAAAACTAGTGGTGGGAAAGATAAAAGAATTATTCCTATATAAAAAAAATTAGAGATTCCAAAGGAAATGAGACATCTAAGAGTATAATAAATTTGATTACGCAGCTAATTAAGTATTTCAGGTTTAATTTGGGATTTAGGTACTTGAGGTAGGACCCACGTGTTATGGATCGAAGATCATAAGTTTTAATGTTATTTTCATGTGTTATGTATCTATTTAATGTATTATACATTATCTCGACGAGTGGAGTGTATATGTGGTGTCTGTGAGTTTAGGAGTCTGTTAGAATTATTTCTCAATTTTTGGTGAGATTTGGATATTTCTTTGAATTTAATTTAAGTATAAGCTATAGTTATAATCATGAAATTAAATAAAACAATAAATAAATTGGTTAGGACATAGTGACAAGCGCGGTAAAGGGTGACACGCATTAGATGTACAATAATATGTATGCCTAAGGGTGGTCGTTGGCGCGCGTGGCGAATTTATAGCTGCAAAAGTACATAGGTGTATATCTATTTATATATATAATGTAGTTTATATATAATATAATTTATATACATATAAATGTATAAATTAATCTCATAATTTTATTGAAATAAAAGAATATGTTAGATTCGCCTTGAGATACGTGTCGTGTGAGTGTCGAGGAAGAGAATGGTGAAATGTGCTGTAGGCGAGGTGTATACATGTCTTGAGATGAATGATGTCCAATCTGGAGGAGAATCAAGTGATTTGTATGATATTATGAAACCATAAGATTTATCTCGAGATACGTGTTACATATCTGGAGGAGATCAATATAATTAATTAACATTAAGTTGGTCAAATGGTGGTGAGTATCTAGTTGATAGCTAATAGATCAACTTTCTAGATATGTAACACATATCTTAAGGATATCAAAATATATAAAATATGTGATCATTATATTTGCCTCGAGATTTGTGCAATGCGAATCTTGAGAAAATCTCTAAAATATATCTTTAAATTAATATTGCCTTATTCAATTTCTTTTTGAGACAAAGATTAACCTCAAGATATGTACAACGTATCTCAACGATGATCAAATTTATATTGTTAATTTGTAATCATTATATTTGTCTCGAGATTCGGATGATATGAATCTCAAGTAATTCTAATATATATGTTGCAAACGAAAGAAAGGATACACACTACCAATTTAACAATTTCATAGTAAGGGAGTGATCGAGAGACCGAGAGGGAGGGATAGAGAATTAGAGAGGGTGATTGGGAGAGAGGTCGAGAGGGTGATTTTGAGATAAAGGGCGAGTATGTGGTATCGTTTAGTGTTGTAGGTGTCGTCATTGTGCTATTGTTGGTTATTGAGGTTGTTTGTTGAATGTTGTTATGCATTGAGGAAGATGAACAGTGAGATGGGGAGACTCCTTTTATCAAAAGGAGATGATGCTTAAACCCAACTCAATTGAAAGGACAATAATAAGAAAAACAACTTTCGATGAGGCAGAGGATCGTGAGGAAGATGAAGATAATCGATTCCCCTAACCAGGCTGAACTAGGTTCAATTCAATTGAACCAGACTGGTCCGGTTCAAGGGATCAAACCATTCATAAAATAAATATATATATATACTAGCAAATAAATAAAAAATACTGAAATTTAGAGAAAAAGTCCAAAAAAAAAATATAAAAAATATATTTGTTGACCGAATAAACGGAAATTGGATATTTCTATAAAAGTTTGAGAATTCGGAAGTTTGTCAAGAATTCTTACTAGGATTTTTCCATGTAAATTATGTTATAATACTCAAAAATGTTTGAAATTCGAAAAATTGTTTGAAAGCCTAGTATAGGTTAGTTTTTGATTTTTAATTAAAGTTTGGTGTCAAAATTGGGATCTGGGCATCCGAGGAGGTTATTTAGAAGAATTTCAGGGTTTTCGAGTCAAAATTATATTTAAGCCTAGACGACGTAATTTTTGATATCGAACAATAATTTTGAGAAAAATGGAATCCAGGCATTGCAAAGTTCATTTTGGAAGTGTTTTGAGACAAAATGAGTTGGAGGACTATAATTGGAGCCCTGAGTGGACTAGTTTACTAACTCGAAGTGCTAAGGAGTTGTGATATGGCATTTGTAAGGTTAAGTAAATCTCATTATAATCTTTACATTCTATAAGTATTTCTCGATATATTGCATGCACGGTTTATTGCTTCATATTCATTGATCGTGCATTCACAGAAACGAGAGGAAGGAGGTCTTTGGAGGTCCATTGTGCTCATTGGCTATATGTGGGTAGGATGAACACCGTAATGCTTTACAATTAGAGTCACTGATCATTTTAGACACTTGTTTAGGATGGTTGTTTTGTAATGCTGGTTGGGATTGTAATGACCCGTTACCTTAAGATGGTGATTAGTACTAATACAAATCCTACTTAACCAAGGTTAGGCTCATGGTAAAGTTCGACATACCTCAATTAGCATTTACATGCGTTTGCATGAGGTATGGTGTTTGTTTGGATTGTTAATTCGGTTTTTATATAGGTTTTCGTATAATATGGAAATCAAACACATGCCTATAAAATGAAAAATACCCAATAAACTATGGTTTACTGGGACGAAGTGTGACAAGGGAGTCGTGGCACGAGCGTGCATGCTCAAAAACACTTGTAGACGCGTCCGGTGAGTTTATTATGAATAATACGTGATATATATATATATTTATATGTTTTTATATATATAAATATATATATTCGAAATTAAAAGAATATTCAAAATATAAATATATATATATATATATATATATATATATATATATATATATATATTGGAAACTAAAAGAATATTGAAAATATATGGATTATCGAATCGTCTCGAATGAAGCGTAAGTACTTGATGTGTCAAAATGCCTGTAACTTTAATGAGTGTTACTTTAATGCATCAATCACGCGATCAATCTCGAGATAGTGCGTCTCGTATCTCAAGAAAAACACATAAAAAATAAAAATTCATTCTTATCCGGTTCATTTTGATCAATCGAGGGTTTGGATGGTTCGGTTTCAATACGGATCGAAGAGATTTCATTTCGAGAGCCGAATTCAATCAAGTATAGGAGCTTAAACGGATTAGAAGCTAGTGATCATCATTTTGGTATGTTTTGTTTTTGAGTTTGTTACAGTTTTAATTCGTAGTGATGATCCAAACTTATTGAATCGAATGGGTTTATAATCTCATTAGTGGTCCTCCCTTATTGATTGGGAGTGTAATTTTTAAGTTCGAATGTGTTTAGATCAAAATTAGATCAGCAGAGTTATGATGTTGTTATAGGTATGGTGTGTATAGCACGTTAGGCACTGCCCATAACGTGCTACGTGTACTAGGAAAGATGACTAACTCACGGATAGCACGCTATCCGTGTCATGTAGTGCGCTATCAGACCCCTGAAACCAACAACTGTACTGTGTTTTATAAAAATTTTCAGGGGACTTAGGGACTGATCTAAGGGATCTAAGCATTGTGTATTGAACCTATATTGATATCAAATGATTGGTGATAAGTTAAGGAACATCGAGGAAGAGTGAGATGATAGAAAAGTTTGGAAATTTAGACGAAGACTTAAATTCGATGTAAGTACGGATTCACTAATTTATCAATATTGCCTGGCTATTTAATATATATATATAGATCATATAGTTGTTAGAATGAAATGGGCGATTATGTACACTGTGATGGATTTCAATTAATGGAAAATAGTGCGTAATGCGACCATAATTTAACTCCTAGTTTTGAGAATAGGTTTATAGGAGATGGGTTCTCTTCCTAGCCTATATATAACTCCTGCTTACGTCAATGGGTTGTGTGGATTTCATACACATTAGAGGGTTTGAGATAGAACCACTGGGCATTAATGGATGGGCTAGAGAGCATATCGGCCAATATGTTGGTCTAGTAATCGTATTAATGGTGTCGGTGGGTAATCGACCCTAATTTTGTAAAATAATTGGGCATCACAATGTAATAATCCAAATGACTTGCTTGCGTCTGATTATGTATTGAATCTATATGTTTTTTATATTCTTGTTTGATTTCATTGGTGCATGTTGTTATTGTGTGATATCTTTATTTACTATATGGAATGTTGATGATTAGTGTGAATCCCTACTTACTGAGCAAGTTAGACCACTCACCCCAATTAACATTACATGTAGATCGAACGAGCACTACGACTACGAGATGGAGAAGTTATATGACTCTTAAACTTCTCTTTGATGTAATGACTTTCTTTGGTCTTATATATTTGTACTGAATTACAGTTTGGTAGTATCACATGGGATGGGGATTATATAACCGAGTTTTATTCCGATTTGTTTTTAATATTGTATATCTTATTTTGGTTTTTGAAAAAGGTTTTAAATTTCCACTGCGTATATGATTTATTTTATTTTGATATTTGATATAAAGTAAGGTTTTTAAGGTGTAGGTTGTAAGGTTACTAGCTTTTGATAAGTCTATTAAAAGTAATCTTGGCTTAATTATGGTTTCAGGACGAATATTGCCCTAATCAGGTCAGGGGATGCAACATAGATCATACTTCATAGATAGTTGTGGGCATGGTTTCTCAAGGGACTTCCTCTTTAACTCATGAATCTGTATTACTATTTACTCACCGCTTTTGGAAAGACACCTTCTAATTGTGGTTGGTCAACGGAAATAGGATGGATTGCATACTTGTATATTTATGATTCCTTGCGATGGTATTCTTCTCTTAAATTCTTAGAATACAATGCATTTGATCATTAAAAGTGTACCGGATAATTTAAGATTTACTTATCTAAAATTTTCAAATTTTTATAATTGGATTATGACAGATTCTAACGGCGACAAGGGAAAGGGAAAGCTTTTTGACTTTGTCTTGCTTAGTTCTTTTCTCACTTTGTATATTTTCCTTTTGAATATATTACATGGTATAAATTGATTTTTGGGTTCAAGTGTGGTTACAGTCTCCTTTGGAATGGTTGGAACAGTTTTTGGATGAATTGAGATAATTTTTGGAGTTAAGGTAATGCTAGTTTAAGAATTTTGATACTTTAAATCAAGTTTAATGGAATATATAATTTAGTTGATGCAATATATATTGTTATGAATGGATTATGAGTCCTTCTGCTTTCCTACCACTCTAAATAGATTTTGTTAAAGATTTTTCATTGCCAGGCTTTTAAAGGACTCTTGTTGATTAAGGATAAATGTAATTAGTTAGGAAGTAACGCGATGGAACAGGGTTAAAAAGTTTAAAAATGTTATTATTATGTTATAATTTCTAAATGCTTAGGAAAGTATTAATAAAGACTTAAATTAAGTCTCAAGCGATTGAGAATCATTTGGACAACATAAAAAACTAAAATAGGGACTTTTGGGAAACAAAAGATATGAATATCTTGAATTCTATAATAAAATTAGTACTGGTTGCACGATTAACTCAAGATGACTATTCTATAAAATATTAGGTTGATTCATAATCAACTAAGAGTTGCACTCAAATGAGTCTCAAATATAAAGAAAAAAGAGACATCCATTCTTGAAAATGAAAATTTATTAGGAAAATTAAGTTTTGAATAAAAAATTGCAATGATATTGTGACTGAATCTATCAAGTTGTCTAAGTCAATATCTAAGAAAATAAAATACTTTGAAGTAAATTATTATCTCTGTTTTGCAATAAAATGTCGAGTGAAAAATGAAATAGAACCATATTTTAAAACAATCAAATGACTTCTATATAGAATTAATGAAAACTTTGATTATTTATCACTCATCGTTTTATTGTTTGTTAGTCAAGTTACTTATCCATAAGCAACGTTGAGTATAGTGCTTCCAAGAATCAAATAAAAAAATGATAAAACAAATGAAAATACACGAGTTGGAAGTAATCTTTGTTAACACCAGATTGGGAGTTATTACAAAACAAAGATCAAGGAAATTTTTAGCTTGAAAACGAAAATTCTAATGATAAGATCAATGTGTAAGAAGTTAAAAAATTGGAGAAAACGGTTTAAAAATAGCTTGGATTAGCTATAAACAACAACATAAGTGATTGTGTTTTGAGATTCAAAATAACAAATAATCAATTCTAATGATATTTAGTTATGATGCATATCACTATGAGGGGATATACATACTGATTCAATATCGGCGAGTTGTATAGGATGTTAAAATGAACTCCTACTTTGTGAGAATTTCTATTTGTGGGACTTAAAGGAGTGAAATAACATCCTTTAATAATTTGATTAGTCATTAAGTTACTCGGAGTTTGGAAATTCAAATTCTTTTATCTCTTCAGTTGAATAGTAATGGAAAGGTGAATTCATCAAAAGTAGTTTGATGAACAATAAGAAACAAAGTTATCTTGCCAGTTCTCTTGAACTTTTTTTTGAGAAAAAGAAAAGTCAGGACATTTGAGACTAATGGAAATAAGTAAGGCAATAATAAACAGTTTGACTATTTGAGTCACAAAGTTTCTCTGTTTTGAATTTAGATTATCTTAGGAAGACTTCAATTCATTAAATGATAAAAAAATGCATATCGTCCTTAACTATACTTTCCAAAAGAGAAGAGATATAAATTACATTTCTAAGTCAAAATGAGGAGATGTAAGTGATTTAGGTGTTGAACAAAGGTTGTAGTAGGTTTGTAAAAGGACTAAGAGCAAGATCAATGCGAGAATAGCTAAGATTGACAAAAACTTAACAGACTAGAGTTGCTATATAAAATAAAATGAGATGTTGAGATGACTTGCGACTGTTAGAAATGACACGGAAAACTCCTTTGGTCAAGGTAAAACGCTGGAGTAGTTGCGCCTGACAAAAAGTCTAAGACTCCATTTCATTATTACGATTCATTCACAACGTAGAAGATCTATGCAACACGTCCATCTATCTTTGAAAAATCAAATGAATTTGTGATAGTTGTCATAAAAGAGTCTATAATGTTTCTTTAAAGTCAATTGGAGGTTGAAGTATTGCAAATAAGTGTTCAATATATTCTTACATTAGCATGAAAATGAAAATTTTAGGTTAACGAGTCTTGATCAATATTGACAATATCAAACTATAAGTTTTGTGGAACTTAATATTTTTTATCGAGGATTTTACAAGAAGTCAAACTCCAAATGTTAAAAGTTTTAAACCAAAGTAGTGTAGAAATGATATCAATAAATATTGGTCTTGTTTGCTTAGGGGTGGAATTATCTCCTAGGAGATAACTTACAGAGATTT
This sequence comes from Stephania yunnanensis, assembly GCA_039657365.1. Taxonomy (NCBI): domain Eukaryota; kingdom Viridiplantae; phylum Streptophyta; class Magnoliopsida; order Ranunculales; family Menispermaceae; genus Stephania; species Stephania yunnanensis. The sequence goes on along the minus strand of CM077586.1, from coordinate 41,172,779 downwards.
GGGAACAATTTTCTTTTTTATTGCCCAACTTGCCTTCTAGTTATCTCACAACTTACACCCTAAAGTATGGGATATCTCCCCACCGCCCCCTTGGGAGTTATTGCCTAGGAGTCGTGGACATAATTACACCTCATTAATAACTCCCTTATTACCTATCTCTCTCTTATTTGGAGGCTATTTATGGAAATTAATATTTTTTATTGTTTGAAAATTTGAATCATCCCTACAAGTTGGCAAAAACGAACCAAACGAAGCCATATATTATACATTGGTTCAATTGTACTGCTACACCACCTGACTAGTTAGTAGTGAAATTTGAAGTACTAGTTATTGTAAATTAAGGACTATGTATGATATCTGGATGACGCAGAAGATACAAATGAAGAGAAATGCATGATTTACAGCTAAGTTTTAAGCTTTATCTCTGTTAGGTTAGAAATATTGAATAGTGGATAATATGTCTGACTTAGTCTGTTCAATGAATCGAATATTATTCTATCTTTTTGAGTAGAGGAAAAGAAAAATAACAAATTCAAAACTTGTATGAGATTTATGTTAAAAGTTATACTATGAGACTATAATCATCGAATATGTTGATATCTCTATTTAGAAACGTATGTCTACTGAAGTTAAGGATAGCTATTTCTATTTAGGCAATGAGAGAAATTGGCGAATATTAAGTTATTAAGACGTGGGGTTTTGGGAGATCTCAGTGAAGTTAAAGGAATGAGGTTCCTGATGAGCTCATCGTTCGAAAATATTTTGACAAACTAAGAAAAGTTGATAATTATCAAACTAATAAAAAAAGAAGTTAAGTGAATTGGCTGACAAGTTGGAATAAACTATTGCCTTCTTGTCCACAATATAAATAAAATTTGGAGTACACATTTAAAGAATGAATGAGAGTTACAGAATGTGTCGGTTTCTATTTCTGATCGGATTGGGATTCAAGATCTCTTATCATGGGGTGATAGATATATTATGAGTTGTATAGTCATGGGATGACTTCAAATTCAAGGTTTCTATTATGGAATGATGGAATGATGATGGATAAAATAAAAACACAACTCTACTTAGTATCTCATATTTTGCTCAAATATTATTTGTTTCAATATGTAATTTTAGATTAATGATAGTTTAAGAATTTATCGGTTAATAATTCAAATAAAAAGGGATGATTAGTGATGAGAAAGTAAGCTGAGATGTGTACCAATGTTTAAGTAGATATAGAAAGAATTATCAATGACTTGTGGAATAGTACTCAAATTGGAATGAGAATAGTGTTATGAAATGCAAAATAGGCTTGGTTTTGCTATGTATTGATACTTAAATGAGATTGAAGGTATGAGATGAGAAATGAAGTAAGGTTATCGGATAGTCCATAGAGTTGGTTGTTTAACTCGTAATAAATTCATGAATTGCTAGGCTTAGCAAAGTAACGTAAATAAATTTTTCATTAAACCAAAATGTTGGAAAATGAAAAGTTATAGTAGTTATGATCTCTAGTACCGAGTTGTTAAATAAAATGAAGTGTTTGTATTCACTTAACGACTCACCTTGGAACAAGTTTTACTGTTTTGAATTGAAGGAGTTATATATAAAGAATAATTTTTTCATTTCTCTTTTGGTTTAATAACCTTTATGTTCAAATTTTAAAGAATAAATTTTTAATTAGTTGGAAAGATTGTGACATCCAAAATTTTTATAACTTTGATTTGGCAGCTAATTAAGTATTTTAGAATTTAATTTGGGATTTAAGTATTCGACGTTGGGCCCATATGTCACGGATCGGAGATCATAAATTTCGATATTATTTTTGTGTGTTGTATGCGTATTTAATGTATCATACACTATTTTGATGCGAAATATAGTCAAATGGAGTGTATACGCGGTGTCCGTGACTTTTGAAAGGCTTTGAGAATAATTTGCAATTTTTGGTGAGATTTAGGTATTTTTCGGAATTTAATTTACCAATAAACTATAGAGATAATCAAGAAATTAAATAAATAATAAATAAAGTTATTGGCAGCTAGTAACACGCGGGGTCAAGGGTGACATGCTTAGGGATATACATTAGTATGCACACACGAGGGTGGTTGTCAGCACGCGTTGCGAAGGTGTATATGTATCTATATTTACATATGTAATAAAGTTTATATATATTCATATTAATATATATAAATCAATCCTATAGTTTAAACGAAATAAAGAAATAGATTATATTCGCGATGGGATACGTGTAAACTGAGTGTCATAGAAGTAAATGCTGCAACGTGCTGTTCATGAGGTGCATACGTGCCTCGAGATGCTTGTTGTTCAATCTCAAGCAAAATAAAGCAATATGTTTGTTGTCATTAAACTATAAGATCTACCTCAAAATACGTGTTGTGTACCTTCAGCAGACCAATATATTTATTCACTAGTAAGTCGGTCAAAAGCTAGTGATTATCTAGTTAATAGCCACTAGATCGACCTTAAGATACACAACACGTCAAGGAGATCAAAATATAAAAAATAAATGAATCATTAGATTTTCCTCAAATCAACACTTCCACATTCAATTTCATTTTGAGACAATGATTAACCTCGAGATACGAACCTCGAGATACATATTACACATCTCAAGGAAGATCTAATTTAAATTACGAACTTGTAATCATTAGATTTTTCTCAAGATTCGAGTGATGCAAATCTCGAGGAAGTCTAATATATATGTTACAAATGAAACAGAGGCTACGAACCACCAATTTAATGATTTTGACAGTAAAAGAATGATCAAGAGACCCTGACGGAGGGAGAGAGAACAAGAGAGGGAGATCGAGGGAGAGACCGAGAAATGGATTTCAAGACGAAAGGCAATTAGCATATAAGTATTTATGTTGTTCATTGTTGTTGGGTTTGTAGTTAATGTGCCATTGTTGGTTGTTAAGTTTGTTTGTTGATTATTGTTTTGCATTGATGAAGATGAATAGTACGATGGGGAGACTCGGCTTAGTCCGAAGGAGATGGTGCTCAAAACCAACTTAATCGAAAGGCAAATTGAAAGAAAGTAGTTTCGATGAGGTAGGGGATCGTAAGGAAGATGAAGAGGATTGATTCCCCGAACTGGCCCAAATCGGGTTCGATTAAACTGAACTGGACCGGTTTGGTTTAGGGCAACAAACCCATCACAAATTAAAATACATATATAATAGCAAATAAATAAAAGTCAAATGTTGAAATTTAGAGAAAAATTCCAAAAAAAATGTAAAAAATAAATTTGTGGTCCAAAGAAACAAAAATTGGATATTTCTATAAAAAGTGGAGAATTCTAAAGGTTGTCGAGAATTTTTACTGGGATTTTCCTCGTAAAACTTGCCACAATACCCAAAAATATTCAAAATTTGGAAATTTATTTTAAAGCATAGTATGGATTAATTTTCAATTCTGAATCACAATTTGAAGTCAAAATTGAGATCAAGACATCTAAGGAGTTGATTTGGAAGAATTTTGGGGTTTTTGGGTCGAGGGGGGACTAAATAAAATATAATAAATTTTAAAAATTATATTTAAACCTAGACAATGTAAATTTCGATGTTGAACAATAATTTTGAGTCAAAAATGAAATTTGGGCATTGAAGAATTTATTTTCGAAGTATTTTAGCTGTTTTAGGACCTTATTGGTCCGATTTAACTACAAATAATTGGAAAAAATCATGGAATTGTTATGGAAACTTATTGAGCTTATTAATGAATTATAAGACTATAATTGAAGCCCCATGCTGAATAGTTTACCGACTCGGAGTGCAAGGGAGTTGTGATATCACGTTTGTTAAGTTAAGTAAATACCATGGTATCCTTTATATTGTATAAGTATTTCTCGAAGATATTGGATGCACGGTTTATCGTTGATTATTGATCACCATAGAAAATGCGACTGGAGTCAATGATCATTGTGGACACTCGTTTAAGATGATTGTTTTCGTATTGCTAGCACGGATCATACTCTACGGATACTCGAGGGCATGACTTCTCGACGGACGTCCTTTCAAACTCATGAATCTTTATTAGTGTTTACCAACCACTTTTGGAAAGACATCTTCTGATTACGGTTCGTTAACATTAATGAGATTGATTGCCTACTTGTATATTCATGATTCCGTGCTATATTATTGTTCGTTTAAATTCTTAGAATACAATGCATTTGGTTATCACAGATGTATTGGATAGTGTGAGATTTATTTATCTAACATTATAAATTTTTTATAATTGGAAAATGACAGGTCCAAGCGGTGGCAAGGGAAAGGAAAATCTTTCCGACTATGACTTGCTTAATTCTTTTCTGTTTACGTATGTATTACTTTCAAATATATTATATTGTATTCATTAGTTTCTAGATTGGAGTCTGATTAAGATATCCTTTAGAATGGCTAGAACAGTTTTGGGACGAATTGATACAATCTTTAGTGTTAAATTAGTGTTAGTTTAACAATTTTGATATTTTAAATCTGGTTAGAATGAATATATAATTTAGTTAATGTAATATATATTGTTATTGCTGGATTTCAAGCCTTCGACATTTCTACCAAGCTGAGCAGGTTTCGTTGAAAATTTTAGAGGTCAGGTTTTTTAGTGTAAGCTTAAAAAATGGAGGAGGTGTTGTCGAAAATTTTTTACAAAACTTTGAGGTTTAAGATTCCTTTAGAATCCTATGTTGTTAATATAAATTGTAATTGATGATTACAAAATTTGCATCTTAATTGTTTATTGATGGAGTGGTTAAGGCATCTTGATTATTAAGGGATTAAGGTAATCTATTCTGGTCAGATGCCGTAAATAGGTAGTGTCCAATAGGGAATGGAGCAGGGAACAATAGGAATACAATATAAAGAATAAAATTAATATATATGAAGAAGAAAGAAACATAGATATAGAAAATTAAAACATTTTTTTGAAAACTTTTCAAATAAAATATTTAGCTCGAGTGCTTATAGCTAAGTTAAGTATATCTTTTTATTCCAACAAATGAATATGAAACGATGATTATTGGTGAATAAAAATTCCTAACAACTTTGATTGTGGTGATATTTTAAAATATGGTATGAAAATTATATTGATTTAGTAATTTTTGTATTTTGAGACTCTAAATTAGTTATCATAAGCTTGATGCTTGTTAATGGAGATTGAGAAAACATATATGGTGTCCTTGACCATTATTGGTTTAACTTTAAACTTTAAGGTGTATTACATAATTAGGAGGTTGATTTGTGATCGTAACCGCAATTATAATAGTTCAATCTTAGTAGTAATGTGATGAATAAAAGTTGATTATGGATATCGCTCCTATGTGAAAGGTATATATAGAAACACAAATATAGTTAAATTAACTATATTGTTAAGAAGATCTTTTTATTTTTGTTTAAACAAAACTACTATAATATATAATAACAATGTAATTTAACTTGTATTCTTATATTATGAAAACTTTTAGTTCACTACTTCACCGAGGTAATGAATTACTACGCTCCCCATATCAAACTTTCTTCATCTTTCTTATGTGTGTGCAATTCATTATTAGAAAAGACAGATTTCCTTAATATTAACTTGAACCCCTTGTCATGGTGAGAAAGATCCTAATGCATAAACTAGAAATCCACCTATCGGTATGCATAATGTAAGTGTCACATAGCATTATGTAACAAATATTTAGACTCATAAACACTTAAGTTTACTATCCATGCCTCCCTCATAAACAACTTTCTATCAACGCTATATACTTTACGGTCGTGTTGTTCATATACGGCATAAAAGCTCCAATGTCCATGGTAACTCCTAAAACCAATAATCAAAACACATATGTTCAAAATGTTGATAGCATTATGCTTAGAATCAAATGCAAATTCTAACCATTGCACTTTTAAACATTATAATCAATTCATAATTTCTTTTGCATAATATTTGTACCATAGGATCCATTGATACCTAAGATAAATATGTTACTCATTAATTACAATAAAAATAAAAAATTTATGGTATTCATTGCAATCAAATATTAACTGAAATAAATTTTAATTATTTCAAAGAACAATACTGAATCACCCAAATTGGAGTCATTAATGTATTTCCTTCAAAAATCTACTAAATACTGAAATCTATAGTAAAAGTATGCTAAGCTTTCTTAATCTAACAAAATCTAGGGTGATGATTTTGTTTACCACGTTGTAATACCTATTTATACTCCTAATACTCCTAAAAGTACAATTTAAAACCCTAATTAACAATTCAAAACGAATTAGAATTCCAAAACTTTACATTTTTATCCCGACAATGTCTTTAAGTGATCCACACTCCCCTGTGTAAATTGACAACGCCACCACAATGTCAACCTCATATGTGTATTTTATTCTTTCAGTAAACTCGACACCCCCTGTGTAACTTCTCGACGCCATGTGTGTTAACCTACAACGCCTCAACTGTGTCACCTCTACTACATCTCCTCCTTTCATCTCCACACCTTGTGTTCACGTCCTAAGGCATCCCATGTCTCCACTATGGAATCAATTATGGTTTGGTGCTTGTCTCCTCATTTCTTCATGAAATCACTCATTTGTTTCTTATATGCCTTATAAACATGAAAGCAAATAAATACCATCAATTACAGCTTATTCTAGGATATTTATGCTAATTGTAACACTAAAATAGTCATATATAAGTCTAATTAAGCACTTATCAAATACCCCCAAACATAGAATCTTGCACTTCCCGTGCAAAAGAGTAATCTACTATGTACATATACTAATACTACTTATGATCCTTACTTATTCTACGTATTTAATGGAGTATCCTTTAATTTAAATGATGTCAATTTAACAATCCATTCAATTGTCTTTCTTTGTAAAAACTAATACTTTGAAAACACGTACCTTTTACAATACATATAATTCACTTTGAAAACTCAAAAACAGTTCACAACCAAAACCATCACTACTCATAAGTTTATTTCACCTTGACACTCAAGTAACAAGTGTACAAATTCATCATTTCTCATTAAGCTTAATAACTCACAAATAAGCATCGATTATGCTATTTTTGTAGACTTTAATACTTCAAGAGTCCATATGACTTCATATAGTTGGAAGAAAAACAAAACTCAACTAAGTTACTTGTACTCGAGCTAACTCTTTTCAGTTGCAGGCCTTTTATTTGACTTCCTCCTTTCTTTATTTCTATATATCTTTTTTCTTCTCCTTCCATTTTTTTAGTTGTGCTATCCCTACTTCTTTTCCTTTGGATTTTTTTCTCTTTTTCCAACCATCATGTTCTCTACTCATTTTCTAGTAGAACTTGTGGGACTCTCTAATTTTTGTTTAAAACTCTTGTTAGCACTTCACGCTTTCACCTTTATCAAGCAAGTTTTAGTTTCAACTTCTCATAAAAAACCATGCCTATCTCTTTCTTTACCTTTTAGTACTTAATCTTTATTTATGTTATACTCAAGTAAGATTCGTACATATTAGAGACTTCCTTAGAGAACTAAATTTTCCACACGAAGTATTTTGGTATTCTTTTTCCTTTTTTTTTAAGGTCATAGTATCCAATAACTCTAAGTTTCTAATCAAGAAATTATACCGTTGTTTGATACAATTCTAATTTTCTGCAAAACATAAAATATTATCTTGAGTTTCATATCAACTTGATACTTGTATTCTTAGTCATCCTAAAGTAAAGCATCAATTTTGCAAACGAATTACTTTAAGCAATTGTTAATTACTACTATATGACCTAAACTATACTACTTATACAACTTTAAGTAATAATTAAATAAAAAAGAATTTGACAAAATACACTACCATTTTTCCTTCTTTAATTACTTCAAAAATACAATTTTATGGTCATACCTGTAGTTTAACATTAATTTATTCTCTCTTAAAACCTTTCATATTGTTAACGCCCCCAAGCTTAAACTAAACCTTGTTCTCTAAGATTAAAAATAAGTTAAAAACATTTGAAACAGTAAACACACGAACATATATAATAGATTTTTGAAAACTGCATAACTTTAAACATAAGAATACAAAAAAATAATGCTTAAAAAAACTATTAAAGTGTCGACTATCCCAAATTCAAAATAATCGGTACATAATGTATCACTTATCTCTAATGATTTGTGTGAATCAACTAAATATGTTGAGAGGTCTCCGTCTCAATGAAAAGTAACTCAACGATGGTCTTTTCGATCGTTTAGTTTGAGTCTAAATCGAATAACTCCACTACCTTGGATGTTTGAAATAATTGTTCATCCTTGAATACTTGAATCACCAGCTTCCCTGTATCACCTTCTTTATCAGGTAACCTAGATAGATTGTTTGTAACCAAATTTTCCTTCCTTTTCAATATTTCATTTCCCAATTAAACACTTCCATTAATAAGACCAATCTAATCATGCTTAGTTTGCATCCGTCTTTGCAAATACATAATAGATTACTGTATGGTCAGTTTACATAGTGAGTTTTGATCCTACTATGTATGCTTTAAACTTGTCACATGAGAACACTAACGCCAATAACTCCAATTCTATTGTATTATAATTTTTTGTCTTGATCTAATGTTTTACATGAAGAGTTTACAGCTCTAAATGTTCTATCTCTCTTATGGCCTAATACTACTCCTACCGCATAGTCACTTGCATCGCACATTATGTCAAAGTCAGAAATCCAATCTGGTACAACTACTATTGGTGCTGAAATCCAAGCTACTTTCGAGGACTCCAATGCATTTAAACATGCATGACTTATTTCAAATGGAACATTTTTTCAAATAACGTGCACAATGATTTTGTGATCTTTGAAAAATCTTTAATAAACCTTATTTAAAAACTCACATGTCCTAAAAAACTCCTTATATCTTAAATGTTTCATGGTATATAAAGGTACTCAATCGGCGCTATTTTTGCACTTTCAACCTTTAATCTATGTGCAGACACTCTATTTTTCAAAACAATTCCATCTAGCACCATGAAATGATACTTTCCCAATTAAGCACTAAGCTTATGTCTTGATATCTTTTCAAGACGAAGGCCAAATTTTGTAAGCATAAGTCAAAAAATGCTCTAAATATAGAAAAATCATCTATAAACACAACCATAATACCTTCCATCATCTAAGAGAAAATAGCCATCAAACATCTCTGAAATGTTGTTGGTGCATTACATAAACCCAATGGCATCATCTAAATGCAAAGTTCCATAAGGAAAAGTAAAAGTAGTTTTCTCCTGAACTTTTGATGCTAAAACAATTTGATTATATCCCTAATATTCATCGAGGAAACAATAATGTTCATATCTTGCTAATTTATCCAACATCTAATCAATGAATGATAACTTGAAGTGTTTTTTTCGTGAAGCTTTATTTAATTTTCAATAATTAATGCAAATTCTCCAACCAATTATTGTTCTAGTGGGCTTGGTTTCTCTAGTTTTAGTCTAAACAATGGTCATTCCTCATTTCTTTAGTACAACATGTATTGGTGAAGCCCATGAATTATCTAAGATAACATAGATGATTGCAGCTGTTCAATCATTTTCAAATCTTTTTCTTTAATACTTCATTCATTATCGGATTTAACTATCTTTGAGCTTTAATTAAATGTTTATGCTTCTATTCCATAAAGATCTAATGCATGAAGACACTCAGACTAATTCCTATTAAGTTTTTACTTGCCTATGTTAAGTTTTGGGTTGATATGCAGCGGATTAAAGATGAAGACATACCCAAGATTGCATTCATCACCAATATGGTTGATTTAATTTTCCAGTGATGTTGTTCGATCAATTCATGCACAAAGTATTGAATCCGTGCTTGGAAAAATTCGTCATTGTTTTCATTGATGATATATTGAACTATAGCAAGACTTTTGAGGATTACGGGCAACATCTCATGCAATAATTGATGACGTTGAGAGAGCACACAGACACTGTGCTAAGTTCAGTAAGTACGAGTTTTGCATGTTAAAAGTCAAGTTTTTCGTAAACGTGATTAGTGAAAGATGTATATCCGTGGACCCGACTAAAATTTATGCGGTCATCGATTGGCCGACACCTGAGATAGTGATAGATATTAGGAGCTTCGTAGGGTTGGCAAGATACTATGGGCGATTTTATAAGAACTCTTCAAAAATCACAATGCCGATGACCAAATTGACCAAGAAAGACGTACCTTTTGATTGGTCAAAGGAATGCGAGGACGTAATTACATAGTTTAAGATGAGGCTGAATACTACACCATTACTAGTATTGCCAGAGCTTGGCAAGGGATTAACAGTTCAAACTAATGCTTGCGGCATAGGGCTAGGTTTTGTCTTGATGCAGCGAGATAGCACAATTGCCTACCTATCCCGACCGTTAAGGACCTATGATAGGAATTATCTAGTGCACGACTTGGTGTTTGTAGCAGTCCTATTCGCACAGAAGCTTTAGAGACATTAACTATACGGTGAGAAATTCATATTATTTATAGATCATATGATTTTGAAATATTTATTTACTCAGAAAGAAAGAAAAATGAGACATCGATGTTGGCAAGAATTGTTGAAGGACTACGACTTCTCCACCGAATATTAACTTGGGAAGGCTAATGTCGTAGCGGATGCATTGAGCACGAGAGGGCTGAATTTGAGACAGTTGTCTACCTTATGAAGCACGCATATGGTTTAATTAAGGCGGCAATAACATTAAATTTGACAGAGGTTCCAGCAACAGCGGATGCAAAGACTTGTGGACAGATTGGACAACCGTCTATTTCTATTCTGTGAGCGTTTGAGTGTTAGAGGGCTGACGAGATGTACTCGAAATTCAGTGAGTTGGCACGTAGTCCCAATCATTTAGATTGGAGAGAGTCTGTAGATTAATGCTTAAGGCACCGTGGGAGGTTATGGATTCAGTAGTGGTGAGAATATACGATGGGATACTCCAGGAGACTCACAGGACAGGGTATACAATGCATCCTGGCAGGACCGAAAAGTATCATGATATGTGACGATTATTATGGTAGCCAGGGATGAAGGCGGACTTCGGCGCCTATGTTAGGGGTTGTGAGGTGTGCCAGTAGGTTAAGGCTGAGCACAGTGGCCTAGAGGATTATTGCATCCACTACCCATCCTTTATAGATTACCACAGACTTTACAAAAACACGACGTGACACGGGTGATCGCGGGCAAGTTAACAAATTAGCTCATTTCCTACTAGTTTCTATGAAATATAACTTCACACAGTTGAGCACATTATTCGAAAGAGAGATTGTACTACTACACGGAGTACTTATTTCGATTGTTTCGGAACGGGATAATCGTCTTGCATCAATATTATGGCAGGCTGTGTAGGAGCAGTTTAGTAGTAGATTACAGTTAGCACTGCATTCCATCCCCAAAAAGATGGATAGTTAGATAGATTGATACAAATACTAAAGGATATGCTCAGGGCCTGTGTGTTGCTATTTGGTGGGTCTTAGGAGTAGTACTCGCCCCTTTGTGAGTTTGCTTACAACAATAGCTATTAGGCCAGTATTGGGATGCCACCTTTTGAGGCGTTTTATAGTAGACGATGCAGATCACTGGCTTGTTAGGCAGACCTCGAGTATATAGCAGCTTTAGGGTTTGAGATTGTTATAGACTATACAGGGAAGGTGAGACTAATTCATCTACGGTTGTTGGTTGCCCAACACAGACAAAAAATAAGCGGATAAGTACTGCGATGGGCCGAGCAACGAGGTAGATGATTAGGTCTATTTGAAAGTTTATTCATTGAAGGCTCATTACAGATTTTGATCAATGGGAAAGTAGCACTAAGATTTATTGGGTCGTTTTAGATTGAGAAATAAGTTGGGGCGGTCGCTTATCAATTGAAATTGCTGAGTCAATTGGCAGGGGTTCAAAATATTTTTCATATTTCAATGTTACGACATGCTAGATCAAGAGCAAGACTGATGGTTGATATGAGTAGGATTGAGGTTCGACCCGATGTGATGCATGAGGAACACCCCATTGAGATAGTGGATCACAAGGTACAGACTATCAGAAGAAAGGAAATACCATTAGTACTCATTCGGTGGCAGTATCGTAAGAACGAAGGACTGACATGGGAACGAGAGTCTATGATGCAAGAACGATACCCTTAATTGTATTGATCTGCATTATTTAATCTTAATTAATTTATTAATTACAGAATAGGAAACCTAGCTCGGACCAACATGGACACCGCCGACAAGTTTAGGACACGCCAACCAATGTATGAATGTTATTTTTTGTGATCCGTGTTAAATTGTTGTATTATTAATTAATTCACGTCGCACTAGTTGATATTTTACCGGTCGCGGTGTGCCTGTGTGGTGACAATAGGTTATGATGTCGCGGGGTGCACATTACTCAAGAGTGACATCGTGGGGTACGTGTAACGTGGGTGTATAGGATAGTCACGGGTTTAATAGGTCAAATCACATGTCACATCACAACAACTTATCAAATCACCCCATACTTCACTTTTTCTCTCTCCTCCCCAAACAAAACCCACACTTCTCTTTCCCCATCAATTTTAATCTTCTCCTCCATCCTCACACCACTTTCATCTTCTTCCTTACCAAAATGTCCCTCACAAATCTCTCCTTAAACTCCACGTTCTCATCGCTTCTCTCGAGAGTCTCTCCCTCTTGGTGGCTCCGCAACGACCTCCATCGACCAAGGTGAGTGGTTATTTTGTGTTAATGATTTTCGAAAGATTTTAGGAGCTTTAATAATGTTGGTGTTGGTGTTGGATTGTTCTTAACATGGTTATTGATGTTTTATTAGTTTCTATTGCTGTTGTAACAAAAAAGATAAAAAAGAAATATATTTGGTCTCTTCTCCAAAGACACTTTCGTCTTTCGAGAATATACGTAAATGGAGGGGGTAGCCAAGCAGGCTACCCCCAAGGTCCATGGCCCATGGGTCGGGTCGACCCGGCCCAAGCCCAAATGTGTTAGGCCAACCTTGATCTGGGTCCGATTGGACAGGGTCAAGTCAACTTGGGCCGAACCCATAATTAAAAAAAAATCAATTAATTAAAAAGATTAAATAGAAACTAATTTTTCATAAAATAAATAACACAAATATAGCTAAAATAATGAGAAATTTAAAAAAATTCTAGAAAAATATAAAAAATTAGAAAAAGGCTAAAAAAAGAGTTCCGAGGCTTTTTCAAGCGTTTGACACCCCAGTATAATTCAAAAAGCATGCCAAAATTAAACTTTTTGGAATAAAAATCACAAATTTTGGTCACAGATTATAAATACATTTAATGTGACTTAAAATAATTAAAATTGTATAATTGGACACCAACAACTTACGAGATCATAGTCAAGTGTCAAGTGCGCATCTCGAGTCGTATGCGAGATGTTTTGTGGGCATAATTTTTTGAGTTAAGTAAACCCCCATGAAAATTAATTAAAATTAATTTACACCACTTTCTTTGTTTTAAACTTCAGTTATTCCATTGTGCTATTTGTTGCTATCCACTTTTTGTTCATCCATTCCCACCCGTATATGTGTGTTCGTAGACGGGGTCGGACATGGCACGGACTCACAACCCGGGCCTAGCTACCCCGCGATGTTCTCATAATTGGCGATGTTAGGGCTATGCGGTAATTATTTTTCGCGAGATCCAAGGTTGAGATATGTTTGACGAAGGCTTTATGTCTTCGTCATGGGTTCCTCTCGAGAGATGTTCAAACGAAGTTCTACAATTCATAGGTTCCTCTCATTCGACCATTACATGTTTGGCGAGGTGATCGTCATGGGTTCCTCTCGGTTTAGCTAAATCGATTCCCAAATATCAACCATGATTTTTTCTGTCATTCTATACTCGTGTCTTGTTTGGACTTGTTTGCAACTACCTTTGAGGTAGGAGAGCATTTAACATATCCTATTATTATTTTCTATTCCTTATTTAAAATTGCATGAATTATGGCCGTTTTATTGGATTTTGTGAATATTAGCTAATGTTCTCTAGAATTCACTCACTGGGATTTATCATTATTTTTGGTGAAAAATCACATATCTTACGACGAGCCGGGGAAAGGGGTGTTAGGCGACTACCTCTGAGCTAGGAAAGCCCTATCCGCTTTTCGTATAGGTATTTGTATGTATTTTTTTACTTCTTTCATGTGATTTTGGGAGGACTTATATACCTGATACATGTATATGATCATCTTTTGTACTTTTTTGCTTTTTGATGTACATGGTATCTCATGTCGGGTTTCCACACTATAGGGTTGTTTATCAATGCAAATTCTTCATTTTAATATTTGCATGCTTTAAAGACTTCCGCTTAGGTATTCAACTTATATTAGTTTAATAAAAATTTAATAAATCGTAAACAACATAACTTAGTTAACTTAATGTAAATATTCATAAAATACTAAGTTAAACTCGAATAAGACACATACGAAGGTTTAGGTCGTAATTTTTCAAGTATAAGTATGCGGTGACCTAGCATGCTTGGTGACATGTCTGGCAACGTAGCGGTACCCGTTTTGCCTCAGAGTTTGGGACAGTGACAATTGACCTAATTTACATGCCAAAATAGTCCATCCTAATGGTTATCGATGCTTTCCTAAGACTCGAAGTAGTTTTTGTTCCTCCATTCTATCAAAGTTGTAGAAATAATAACAGGATACGTTGAATTTTCTCATAACTAAACATATCTCAAATGATTTGGTAAAGGTTTTAACTCCACTGTTGGTTCCAAAACAACACTTTTCACTTTCGTGTCTAGTTTCTCAAAACTTTTATGAAACTTTTGGGGTCCTACCAGTGATTGAGCATTGACTACTACCTGAATTTCACCCTGAACTGTATGATTCATGGTTACACTTTAGACTAAACAATGCTCTAGCGGGTTTTTGAAATATATTTCTTTACTATTTCAAAAACACAAATATATACTAAATCTCTAATTTCAATACGTTTACAATGCTCTCCCTCACTTGGAGATTTCATAGTCTTTTAAATATTGAACAGAACTTCCTCATGAACATCAATCAAAGCTCATGCAGTTGGTAGACATGGTCTCAATAATTTTAATGGTACTTTTGCATTCTCTTCCATATAAAGAACTATAAACTTAACGGGAAAAATGAACTTAAGTACTCGTACCAATACATCTTCAATCACTCATTTTGAATAAGTCAACGATTGATCTACTAATTGCAAAGTCATGTTAGTTGGCTTAACTCCCAACCCAAGCTTCTTTAAAATAGATAAGGGCATCAAATTTATGCTTGCTCCTAAGTCACAAAGTCCGTATCAAACAGAAGTACTCCTATAGTTCATGGCATGGAAAAGCTTCCTCGGTCCTATAATTTTTGAGATCATTTCCTTTATAAAATTCCACATGATTCTTCTGTCAAGTTTACCATTTCATATTCTTCTTATTGCACATTAATTTCGATTATATCTTTCAAAAACATTGTACTATTCGACATGTGTTTCAATACATCGGTGAACTTCTTAAACTGTTCTGGGTTTTCCTACTTCTTGAATTGCAAAGGATATGATAGTTGTGGAGTTACTAATTGTGGATTATCAGGAAATGTCGCTTTCCCCTGTACCACATGTTTTTTCTTGCATTTCTCCCATTACCTTCTTTAAAGCAAATTCTTATTTTTCTGTTGGTGCAACTCTTTTTGATTACTGATGTCATTTTCCATATGTTTTGAATCCTTTTGATGGTGCTCTTCAATTGCTTTTCTTGTGTCATTTATTGTATATTTTTGTTGTAATAGATCGTTAGTAGTTTTTCCATTTCTTAATTAGACTGCATTTATGGTTTCCTTACGATTGGTAATTGTGTTACTTGGAACTTGTTCTCCCTTCCTCTAATTTAAAGCAATTGCTAGCTAACCAGTTTTTCTTTTTTAGAACTTTATGGACTGGTTTCTTTCAACATCCATTCGCTTAAGAGTACGCTTCACATTCTCCATCTCTTTCTCATTCCTTTCATGACAATCTTTATTGTTGATGTCAATGGCTTGCAAGAATCTTTAAATTGACCTCAATGAAGTCATTACTTCAATATGGCCTAGCTTACCATATTTGACTTGTTGATTAAAACTTAGAGGTAGCTTCAGTGCTTTATTAGGATTTCCATAAGAAAGTTCAGGTTTTTGTATAATTGATAATATCTTTGAAGAGTCATTCCTCTCTGTCTAAAGTTGTTTCCATAGTTCTAATTATTCAAAAAGTTTACATTTTAAAACTCTATCCTTTGTTGCATGTGCAATGAATTAACCACTATTACTAGGTGATTAACAGGTTGCTAAATTGCTAGCACCCGTGGACTTGATTTTCCCATTTATAGCTTCAACATCTTACTACAAATGTTAGATAATCGGGCTACGATTACTTCTTGTTAATCAATCTCAAAAACTGCTACTGGCTTCTTTACCATAGAATGAGTTCCTGTTGTAGAATTATGAGACATGAGATCATGAAGATCTAGTGCTTCGTGTTCATTTTTGGTTAGTAGAGAACAACTTCATGCAACATCCACCAATGTTCTTTTGCTATGATTCATTCCATAGTAAAAAATTTGCAACTACGCCTAATACATATATCCATATCCTAGACATCTTCTTAGTATATCTTTAAAACTGTCCCAAGCCTCATGAAGAGAATCATTATCATTTGGCTTCAATTAGTTTATCTTTGATTTCTTGTCATTTGCTTTTACTAGGGTAAAGAATTTGTCTAAGAACCATTCATTAATATCCACCCATGAGGTCATGTTTCTAGCATTTTGTCCTTGAAACAAAGCCTTAGCTTTTCCACCCAATAAGAATAAGAGAAATCTTATCCTTATTACTTCCTTTGCAACTCCAGTAATAAAAATAATGTCAGACTTCTCCAGACTGTTCTACACATGTACCGCTGGATCCTCACTTGCTAACCCATTGAATAGGCTATTCCGCACCATCTTTATAAGAGATGGTTTAAACTCAAATTTAATGGTGTTAGCAGGAAGATTAACACTCTATTGTATGTCTCTTGCACTTTCGATTTGAAGCAATCTTGAAGACATCTTTTTCGTTGTACATATTTTGCACTACTAGATCATTTTCATTTTGATTATTCCTTTGGTCATGATTTTTGTTTTCGTTTCCCGTCTGATCATCTGCCATATTGGTTCTTTTCTTCTTCTTTCTCTTGTTGGCTCTGTAGACTTCCAGATCGTAAGGCACTAAATCCTTATCACATAGACTACGCGTGCACTAACTATTCCTCATGAAAGAAAACATAAGAAAATCAAGTGTCGATTGCCAAACTAGAAACTAAAACTTATTATTTTTCTAAACATAAAAGTAAATTGCTAAAAATAAAATTCTTAGCAATTATGTAAACTAAACTAAACTTAGTGTGACTACCTATCCCCAGTAACGATACTAAAAACGTGATCGTAACTGCAAGTATAACAATTCAATTTTTAAGATTACGTGATCATAGAAGGTTGATTATAGATATCGTTCCTTTGCCGAAAGTTAATATGGTCACCCACATTTAATTAAGTTCACTATATTATTAGGAAGATATCTTTCGTTTGGATTTAAACTTAACAACTCTAATCTATAAATATAATGTAAATTAACTTGTATTCTTATTAACAAAACTCAGAGTTCATCACTTCACCTAGGTATTGAATTAATATGCTCCCTATATTAAAATTCCTTCATCTTTCTTATGTGTGTGCAATGCATAATTAGAATAGACAGATTTTTCTAATATTCACTTTAACCCATTGTCATGGTCAAAAAAATCCTAATGTGCATAATAGAACTCCACTTGATGGTGTAAATAATGTGAGTATCACATAGCATTAAGTTCCAAATCCTTAGAATTATAAATACTTAAGTTTACCATCCATGCCTCCTTAATCAACGACTATCTATCAATGTTATATATTTTACAGTTGTGTTGTTCATGTCCAGCTTGAAATCTCCTTTGGCCATAGTAACTCCTCTAATAAATAAATGTGTGATAAAGATGTTCATAACATTACAATTATAACCAAATACAAATTCTAACCATCGCAGTTCTAAACATTATAATCAATTCATACCTCTTTTTTCATATTATTCATACCATAGGATCCCTATAACCTTAAGATAAATGGACATTTGACTCATTACCATAAAAAAACACAAAATTAATGGTATTTATTACAACCAAAAAATTAAATTGAATAAAAATTAAATAAATTAAATAACAATACTGAATCACCATAATTGGAGTCGTAAATCTATCTCCTTCGAAACTCTTCTCAGTACTAAAATCTTAAGTAAAATTATGCTAATCTCTCTTAGTCTATTAAAATCTATGTTTGTGGATTTGTTTACCATATTATAATACCTATTTATACTCCTAAGACTCTTAAAGGCTCTTGTAGAAACCCTTATTAATAATTTCGAACGAACTAGAATTAAAAACTTTCTATTTTTGTATCATGGCGCAATCTTTGAGTGATCTACGCTCCTGTGTAAAAGTGATAGTGCCGCTACAACGTCAACCTTATATGTGTATTTTCTCCTCTCAATATACTTGGCACTTCTTTTCTAACTGTCTGACCTCGTATGTGATAACCTACAGCGCCACTGCGTCACCTCTACTGCATCCCTTCCTTTCATCCCCGCGTCTTGTGTTCACTTCTCATAGAGTCACATGTGTCCTCCATGACGTCTAATATGGCTTTGTGCTTTTTCTCCTCATTTCTTCATGAAAATCACTCATTTGTCTCTTTTATGCCTTGTAAATCTGAAAACACATAAATACCATCAATTAGAGCTCACTCCGGGATATTTATGCCAAAAATTCAACTAAACTAGTCCTATATTTAACTATAATTAAGAACTTAAGAATTTTTGTCAAATAAATGTTTTTTTCTTTAAATCTTTTTATTCTATCGTGATTTTTATTTTTAGAAAGGTAATATGTTACTATTTAGAAGTAATTTTTATTTAAGAATATGAGTATGTAAATATGAAATCAAAATGTGAAAATAATACATAATATGATTGCGAGTATTCCTTTGCTCGGGACAACAAAGTAATGAGTTTGGGGGTATTTGACAAATAAGTAATCAGGCAAGTTTTATAGTACATTTTAGGAAACTTTTTAATGTAAATGATTATATTAGATGTGGTTTTATCTTGTTTTTGTTATTTTAGGTAATAAATGGAATATATGAAGAAATGAACTAAGAAATGAAGGATTATGAAGGAATTAATCAAGTGAATCGAGGAAAAACTAGACTTTACATCGAGTAATTCTAATGTACACAGAATTGCTAGTCAAATTGGTGAAAATCGGGACTTCAACTCTAAGGATTTAGTGAATGAATCAACATAACCTTGAATTGATATGGAATCGATGGAGCTAATTTCGAGGATTTTAGATAACTACGAGTAGTTTGAGTTTGTTTAGGATATTCATTACCTAAAATACTATAACTATGGTTATATGATTACGAAATTAGTTGTCATTGAGTACTTAGAACAATATTTCATTGCTCTAGGAACCATACTTATTGTATTAGTTTATTGTTTATTGTTCATTAATTTTAGAGAAGATTTGAAGGTTTATAGTATTTATTCTCATGGTATTTATCTATGTTTTTTCATATTATTGTCATGTTGTTTATGATTATGAGTGAGGAATTAATCAATCTAAACCAAGTACAAGTGTAAACTAGATTTGTTTTACAATGTAGTTTTGGTGAGATGTTTACGTGCCGAGCTGCTTTAAACCAATCTTATTCTTTTATTCATTGATTTAATAGGTTATTATATATTGATTTCAATCATGATCTTTGTATTGCATATCAATTCTAGAATGTGTATTGTGGTATTTTGATTCATTGACTAATTTAAACTAGTAACTTGGATTACTTGAAAGGTATGGCCGTTTAGATATCGTAGGTGATTTTTAGATCTAAATCAAATTTTAAAGTGGCTTTCCTAAGGTGTTAGATTTAGTAGTTCAAAGTTTTCATAAAGAATAATGCGGCTTTATTCCATGAAGTTAACATCTTTAGGTATTTAAAGTGGCCAGTTCAATAAAATTAGAATGTAGCTGTTCCACCTATATAAGGATAACAAATGGCTAGCTAAAGGCTATTTACTTATGACCTGAGTTTAATGATCTATGGTACTTTATAAATACTCATAGCTATATTGATTGAAGTAACATGTTTAGAATGCAATACGGGTGTATGTTTCATTATTATAGATATTTGTTTAGATATTTATTTATTATTTTTGAACTTATTCAATTGATATTGAATTTAAATTGCGTTAGTTAAAGTTAATATAGTTAGTTAATTATTATTATATTATAGATTGAATTAGTAAGTTTTGTTACTATTTTAATTAATTAATTAAATTAAAAAAAATATAGTTAAAAACATTAAAATTCCTTTTTCCTAGTGAAGTTATATAAATCCCTGTAGAGAGGATTCCTACTTACCACTACTAGAAAATACTAAGAATATAATTTAGGAGGGGTATTTATTGCTCCCACTCGACATGTGTTAGTAGGTTGAGTCATTTATTGAGGTTGTTGAATTGGTGTAGATTGTATTTGTGTTCTTTGTCTATAAGTGGTATAATTTAGATTTTGTGGACCATAGGTCATATTTGAATTTGGTAATCTTGTGTAGTAATTATTGTTATAAGAATTAATTTGTAGGGGCACCAAAATTTTGGTTCATAACCACGGTAAATTCTTAAGTATTGTTTTTTTTTTGTAAAGTAGGACGCGCATCAACAGGATGTGTGGCTTCAGCACAAGATCCACATGGTTTCACCTGGTTTCATCTATCTTTTACTAGTAATTTAACCATGCTAGATGATTCATCAACTTTTTCGTCATATGTATTACTTCGTTTGTTATTAACTTCATAAAGTTGTTTCTTGATGTGACGGTCTTTTCACCATATTGCTTTAGATTGTTTAGGCATTTTATTAATAGCTTATTTCGCTAAAATTGGTGTAACATTGAATAGTAATTTACCGAATACAATATCAGATAATCTTTGTTCAAAATGATAATGTCCTTCATAAGAGAATTCTAATCAAGCCATTTGTGTATATCCATTTTGTGGACATGATAAAATTAAAATTTAAAATCTATCCCAAATTCTATTAAAATTTTAACCACTTTTCATTTTTCATGACTACGATTTGTCTTCTATACATACTAATTTTTCTTGCATGCATATATTGATATAGAAAAGCTTCTAACATTTGTGGCCATGTGGTTATTGAATCTTGAGGTAGATAAATTAATCAATCTTGTGCTTGATTTTTCAATAAAAAATGAAAAACTTTAAGTTTGACTTGTTCTAACATACCATCTTTTAAGTTTATTTCTATTGACTTTTTGTTGCTATTCTCTTAAAAATTTTAGGGAGTCTTCATTAGCTTCACCATAGAAGTTAAGTAGAGCACTATTGAATCCTGATCTTAGTTTAAATTCAAGAAATCCCTTGGCATTAGCAATACACATTGGTTCATAAGAAGCAATATTTTTATTGGCTTGCCGAAAACTAAGTTCTCTATTATCATTATCATTACTAGTGTATGAGCACATGCTCCATACGTAATGCGTTGCTTTCGCTTGAATAAATATGTAAACATTGCCTCGAGAACAAAAAAAATATGCTGACATTTGATTCAGGATTAGTATGAGTCCAATGTCCAATGTCAAAAACATCTCATCGGTTTTCCCTGAATTTTTCCATATGAACAAACAATTAGAAATACCTCAACTTTTTAAGAATATGTATGAGTCAAATATCAGTAACTCAAAGCACTTCCTTTTACACTATTTCAAAAACCAAGGACTCAATCTTTTGGATATGTAAAACATAGGACTTTCAATCCTAACAATAAAGGGAAGAAAATGTATGTTGAATTAGACTTAATTCAACACCCTCAAGAGTATGTCTCTTGTGAAAATGTATGTTGAATTAGACTTAATTCAACACACTCAAGAGTATTTCTCTTGTAAACTCGTAGCTTATTTTTGGGCCTTTGCCCTATTTACTACCTAAAAAAGAACTTCAACCCAATAGTCTTAATTTCATTGAATGGGATATTTTGATTATCATTTTTTGTTATGGATAGTCTTGTTATTAATTATACTTTGGATTGATGAAACGTAGGAGTACAAATAAGCAAATAAAATAGTTATATTACAATTCATGATTAATGGTACAATGTATTTATCGAAAAAGTCAAATAAACGTTTAAAAAAAATATGTATATCCCATCTTATTTTTCATAAGAAAAAGCGTATCGCATCTAAATTTGTCGATTTTTTTATAAACTATTAATTTTTCATTTCAGAATTAAAAATCGAATTTTTAATGTTAATTAGATAAATTGAAAATCTAATTCTTCAACCACAGTTATTTTAAAAAGTGTATATATATCTCAACTTATTTTTCATAAGAAAAAAAGTATCCCATCTAATTTTGTCATTTTTTTGATAAACTTTTAATTTTTCATTTCATAATAAAAATCACCTTTTTAATGTTAATTAAATAAAAAATCTTATTCTTCGACAACAATTATTTTAAAGAGAAATATGACTTAACTAAAAGCTCCACGCCATTACTTGCTTTAAGATATATGTACCATATCCTGAATTGGCAACTAAAGCTAATTCTAGTTTAATTTCTACCATGTTCACTTCTCATCCTCGCCAACCTTAGATCATGATAAGCGATACTCAATTATCTGTACAATTTTCTTGCTCTGGCACTTAGCGTTTCTTTCAAATAAGGAACCTTAATTTCTATTAGTACTTGAACTCATATGAATATTCAATAAGATGAATTCGGTCATTGGCACGTGTTGCAAATATAATGGCTTCCTTGTAATAGTAGGGTAATCAACTAAAATTGACTTTAGATATCGTCTTCAAAGAAAGGTTTTTTTACTAGTTGAATACCTATATAACTTTAAGCTATTGCTAAGGAAATTTCTATTTCAAATATTTTTATACTAAACTACTATATTACACAAAACGATATAAACTTTACTTTAAATTTTATATTAAGAATATCTTAGTTCACAACTTCATCTAGATAATGAAATAATTTGCTTTTCAACCACTTTTACATCTTAATATGTTGTGTGCAATGCCTTATTAGAATAAACATATTTTCTTAAAATCCACTTTAATCCACTATCTTGAGAGAAAAGATTCTAATATGCAAACTATAACTCCACCTATGAGTGTGAATAACTTAAGCTCCACATTGTTTTAATGCACCAAATCATAACCATTTAAATTTACTTTCTATGCCTCCCTAATAAATAAGTATCTATCGATGTTGTGTATTTTATGGTTGGACTGTTCATTTCTAGCTTTAAAGCTTTCAAAGCAATGATAAATTTTAAAACCTAATATTAATAAATACATGATCAAGTCTAACCACTGAGTTTAGATTCAATGCAAATTTTTACCATTGCATTTTTATTTTCACTTTCTGCTCCTATTTATAGCATAACGTTTATACCATAAAATGCATTGATCCATAAGGTTAATAGAGTGTTATACCTCTTGGAAATACATATTCATATATGAAATCATTGAAAATCAAAGATGAATATAAATATATTATCTTCAATTGATCAAATAAATCCGAACTTAAATTGCAAAAGTGGTGTATTAAATGTTTTCTCCACACAAATCTTCTAAATATTCAAAATCGAAATAAATCTATGTTAAAATACTCTAATGGTTACTAATGGTTGATATGTGGTGAGTTTATCATGCCTTAATATCTATTTATACTTCTTACTAACAATTATAAACCCTAATTTACAATTTAACTTGAAATAAAACTCTAACTTTCTTTTTTTTTTGCAATCCGGGGCCGTCAGTTATCCCTTGATGTTATGGGTACATTCCCACAGCGTCCTCACTATGCCCCCACTCTTGTGTGCAATTTTTATCTTTTGTGTCCTCGATGATGTTCTTTTTTTCCCAATGCCATCACTTGACCTCTACAGAGTTGCCACTATGTCAAGCATGTAGCCATGATTTCTTCACTTTGCCTTCTTTCCCACACTATGACTAAGCCGTTCATGCTGAACTTTATGCAACTAAAACTCTACCATGCGTAGCTGCAACACCGACCATACTTTTATAGGTTTTTGCTCTATTTTTTGTTTTTGTTCATTTCCTTCATTTACACCTTAATTATGTCAAATTGCAAAAATACCATTAATTACTACTCATTCAGGGATATTTATACTAAATATACTACTAAACTAAACTTATAAATAATTGTAAATAATCACTTTTCAAATATCCCCAAACTTTAGGTTTTGCGCGTTTTTGACAAAACTATTTTTTACTAAGTCTGCTAATAACTAGCTGTCGTTCATTTTACCTTGTTCATGGAGTATCATTTAATTTACTAAGTTCAAAGTTAATATGCCACTTAAGAGTTTTTCTTTGCAATAACTTGTTATTTTAAGACTTAAAGATTTAACAACACATATAACTTTTCTTTCGAAACACCATAGTAGATCACAACTAAAAACCATAACTACTTGTATATCCGTTTGATACTCAAGTAGCAACTATGCAATTTCATGATTTCTCATTACGTTCAAGAATTCACAAAAAAACATAGATCATACTAAGTTTTGGTATACTATAGCACTTCAAGTGTCTATAGGACTTCACGTAGTTGGAATGGAAACTTAACTCAATTAGCTACTCGTACTCGAGGTAAAACTTTTATTTGAAGAGTTTTATTTTTTTCACCTTTTTTTACTTTATTTGTCTTCTTTTCATTTTTATTTTACGATTTTCGCTTCTTTCCTATGGACTCCATTTTACCTCTCTTCTTCCAACCATCATGTTCTTTACTTCATTTCTTCTAGAACTTATAGGATTCTCTTATTTTTTCTTTTATTTTTAAAATTCTTATTGGCACTTCTCACTTTCACTAAATCAAGTAAGTTAACTCCAACTTTTCATTTACAATGCCTATTTCTTCCCCTCTTTACACTGTGCCTTTAAAATTTTTCTATTATCAAGTAAGATTCATATTAATTATAAAATTCTTTGGGATTTACTTTTTTTCCATAAGAAATGTTCTAAAGGACTCCTAATATATTGACATCAGGACTGCGCATCATCATCATTATCTGCATCGTCAACTCTATTATAAGATTATGACAAAGGATGTTCCACCTCTTGCTCTGCACCAAATCCTGATCAAACACATAGTTTAGTGGTGTTGTAAAGCCAAATGATCTATTGGTAGGTCTCATTCATCTGTTCCTCTCGTATTTAAATATGACCCTCTGATGATCGAAAAATTACATGCCATTACATTGCCTGTTCCATTGGTATTGCTCTTTCTTCTCCATATCATGCTCATATCAGAACACGTGTACTTCATATTACGCCCTATCCTCTCTATACTATCTCCTCATTTCTATAATCTACAACCTTCGATGTCGTGGAGTGAAGTCCTTCGGTTGTGGTATTGGTGGCTTTGGTAGAGGAGGAGGTGGTGAAGGGACTTCGGGGCCATCCTAGTCCAGCTCTTTAATATGTGGGTCCACAAACAAGTATCCTCTAACCAATCCCTACCGATCTTGCTCCTCTGCTTCTTCTTATCGTTCCTCTTCTAGCTCCTGGGCTAGTTTTGCTATTGCTGCTACTATTGCTTCCTAATCCTCTTTTTGTTTGGCCAACAACTCGGCCTTTAGTTTAACTCTTTCGGCTCTCTCTCTCTCTCTCTCTCTCCTATTTGGATTCTTGATAACAAGGTGGCAGTTTCAGTGTAAGCTTGAAAGAATCATCCAAGGTAGCTTGGGCCTCTATGTCGAATTTTTCTTTATTTTTCTATAGTACGACGACCTTTAAGCATATTTAAGTGATCAAGACAAAAAACAAAAATTTGTTGTCTCTTTCAAACTTGATCATCACCCTTAGACTGTTGGAGATTATCTAACTAATGTTAATCTCCATGTTCTTTATAATCTCTTAACACAAGAAGCTTTTGGCTTGTTGATCTCACCTTGCCGAGAAATGGGGTATAATGAAGCAACAAAGAAATGTTACCACGTTTCATAAACTTTCCTAATACTCCCCTTCTTTATTTTCTTTACCTCATTCTTAGCTCCCATGACCCATCCTTGTTGTCCTTGGACAACCAATGCTCTTTCTATGGCTCTAAAATGGTATAGGTTATAGGGTATCTTATATAACTTATTAAGGAAAATCGACTCAGCTCCATAATAGCTTAAGTGCTCCAATCCATAAATATTATTAATGTCATGTCTATTAAAGGGAACAAATATCACGTTTACCTTCACTAGCTCATCCTGTTAGTGAACTTTGCTTAAGCATAAAACTCATACGCAATCTTACTCACTCTTTTTTCTTCATTCTTTCTATAGTCTTGAGTGATTTACTACCATTTTTTGTTGCCTAATTAAGTTATTCACTTTATTATCATACTTAGCCAGTAAATTAATACCTCTCTCACAACTGAACTCCCTATATTGGATATTCTAAAACTCTCCTTGGATACTAATAAAAGATTTAGTTTTAAATGATGTAGGCTCTGTGTGGGATCAGTTAATGTAGATGCCTCAAAATCATTTGCTCTACTTTTGCTATCATGTTTCGTTGCTCTTGCCATTATTTCAACGTCTAACAATAGAACAACAATGCAACTAGCAATTCAGATATTCAAATCACCTAAAAAGTCAAAATATATTTCAAATGGATCAATCATATGCCAAAACATGCAAAACAATAAACGATACTTCCATGGGTTAAATTCATTCCCAATACTCACATAATTATGTAAATCCCATCCAACAACCTCGAGTCCACTATTCATACAATGTCATCAAATTTTCAAAAATTCAATGCATAAGTTGATGAGACTTTAACTTTATCTCAATGTCGGATAAATTTTCAGTGTAGAACGCTCCTCCAAGTCTCTATTAATCCAAGCCCTCTAACTTTTCTTACGAAGTAGAAGCCTGGCCCTTTTTGAAATTAAAATCCTCAAATCAAGCCCTAGCTTTCCAACTTGTGCAAATCTAAATAGCACCTATCTCTTTCATTTTCAATAACTAGGAACTTTCTTATCTCACTTACAAATGATCAAAACTCTGTTCTAGAGGGATGTATGCATTGTGGTTGTAGTGTGGCTTCAGTTGCAAATTTGATGAATGGGGTAAATAAGAGTTTCACACCCTTATAATGACACTGCCATCGAGCCTTATAGGAACAACACCGTGATCGTGCCACCACTACATCGAGCATGCAGTAGGTGTTTAATTCTTATTGCCCAGCTGCCCTCCTGACCCCTGTGGCTAATACCTACGGCACTATAGGTGATACCTACGGCATCGAGCTGTCCACCAACATGCTTCGCATGTATTTTTCATTAATTCATCTCTGACGCTCCTCCAATTTGTGTGTCAATCATACAAGATGTCATGACCGCATAAAATCTAGTAAATATAAAAATTAATAAATTTTACCTTTAATTTGCCCATGCACCATACCTTCACCGCTTTAAAATCCTTCATTTTTTTACGCTTTTTAATGATTTAACGAGACATTTCCATTTCAATAAATCATCACCTAGGAAATGGTCTTTCCTGACATTCACACAAATTTTTGAAAATTAGAACAAAAATGAGTTAATTGTACTTACTAAACTAAATAACTAACTACTAACTGAAAATTTGAAAACTAGAAAATAAAAATTAACTTTGGGCAGCATCCATGTAGCACTAAGTTTAGCGTGTAATGGCCTGAAATTTACTAATAGTAAATAAGTCTGTAATCAGGGTTATTGACTTAAGAAGTGGGACCAACATTATGATACGTGCATTAACCAAGGCAATGTGGCCTAGATATATGTTAGTTTTGTTATGATTTATTCCTAGTTTGATGTATATATGTAGAGTACTAGGTAACTTCTACTCATATATAGATGTCGAGATATTTACAGGGATGCATCTCGAGAAGAATGTCGGAGTGGGACCGGGGTAGATTGATGTTGCAAACTAACTTAACTTGAAGTGGCCTAGTTATTTGAATTTGATATGGCTATAATTGATTTTTGATTAAATGTAACATAAGTTAGCAAATTAAAACATTAGTCATTAATATTCCACGAGATACGTGTTGAAACACTAAGAGACTAATTGAGTTTGAATTTATGTTAGTAAGAGAGTTAGTGGAGAGTTAGGGGAGTTCAAATCAATATACAATCCATTAGATTAGTCTTGAGATACATGTGTACATTAAGATAAATGGATATTTAATAACTTTATCAATATATATAAGGTTGAATGGGTTTGCTATGCAAACCATTTCATTTCGAAACATAGAAAAGAATTAAAGTGCTGGAAAGAAAAATTAGAGAAGAAAATTAGCAAGTTTGTGAAGGAATTATAGTGGAATTAAAGAAGTTAATCTAGTTGGTGGTGTACAACAACTAGGTAATTCTACTTACACCACTATTTTAGTCTATTATGATGAATTGGTCTGAATGATAGGGATTTTATTTCAAATGAGTTGGGAAACCTTTTTCACCAATTTTGTGAATTAAATGAAGTATTAAATGAGTCCTTCAACCTTGAATTTTAAATTTGAATTTATTGGTAAAAATTAATGATTTTATTCATGAAACAAATTTCGACCAAATCCTGATATGAAGATGTTTTTAATTTTAGAAACTATTTGCATTTTTGAATTCCTTACAAAAAATCAATAAATTTGCTATCAAGAAAATCCAGATTTTGATTTAAATTGACAATGTTATAGTATTTTGAAATTCTAGGTGTTTTGATGACATATTTTATGAGAAACTATGATTTTGGGTTTAAACACCAATGTTAGTGAATTTTGAGTAAATTGATGATGATAAAGCTTGATTGAGGTGTATTAGAGGTGCACTCTTAGTAAGAAACACGGGCTTGATGCCGAGGCGAAGCCATGGGTGTAAAGTGCACAGCGCCACCATAATGTCAAGACATGAAAAGTAGTGTAATTTTTAATGAAAGTTTGAAAATCTTCTAATTAGTTTAATCTAACTTTCTTTACTTGTTTGTGTCTTAAAACACCTTAATAAATCTCTAGAAACTACGGAAGAGTCTCATGAGGTTATTTGAGAGATATGGTTGTGTTAGGTGACTGAATTAGTCTAGGAACTTCACTTGGTTTGTAAGTACACTGATTGAGATATTTGTTTTTAGTATGCTTCTTATTTACTGTCATTTGGAGTAATGATCTTGTTGTACTATTAATGCCATGACTTTGTTACTTCATCTCGTTTCATGTGATTGTTATCATGGCATTGGTTTATGTTTTACTTGTATTCATTGACGCTTATTCATGTATTATGTAATTCTTTGTTGTTAAATACGTAAATCGAGAAGAATACCATGCCATTAGGTAGGACATATATGGTATTAAAAATTTACTTCATTTGTGCATTAATTATGCATTCACTTTTGATTTCCTAAGTTGTGTCATTTCTTAAGTTATTAAAGCATTCTTTTATCTAGGACTATTTTATATAGAGATAGTCACAACACCAAAGGTCATTAAATTCTAGGATGTCTGGATCTCATAACTAGCTTGAGCGACACACAAGGTATGGGATCTGGGGTTGTCAGCAAGTATATACATAAATGAAAAATGGGCAATCATGAGCATATCTATGTTATGGCATGTGCTCTAGGTCAATCTACAAAAAAATTTTATTTTATAATTTTATTTAATAAAATAGAGGTTTTATTTGTTTTTTCATTATAAGTGATTGCATGTTTACCTTATAGTAACATCCATTAGTATTTGTTGAAGTATCCTAAATGTCCCTAGTCGGTCATTATACTAAGAACTATAATGAATTAAGACTATTGTAAATCTAGATTGATGGTCATATGATGATCATGTGTATAGGGATACAAATCAAGATTATGTGTACTTGTTAGGGAATATGGTACTGGACCGACCGCTATGAGAACACCACATGGATTAAGTCATAGGCGTTACTTATGATATGTATATCATTTATTCATTCAACTTGAGATTACCATCGATGTCAATATTAGGAGCATAATAATTTGACACAATGAAATGTTGACTTTAACTAGAAAATTATAAAGATTGCGATTGGTTACCGTGTCAATAATACGTGAAGGTCTGTAATCAAGATAGAATTTGTCATTCTCGTTTAGAGAGAAATATAAGTAGATCCCTCGATAAGATAGACTAATAATGGCCAAGTCCATGTGAATTGATATGATCAATGTTACTTGGATGTTTTTCAATTTACGTAAAGATCGAGACTGGTACGATTGAACATTAAGGGTAACTTTTCATGCTTTATATTGCAAGACAAAAGGATATGATATACGTTATTAATTAGGTTCTATCGATATTAATATTCATGCTACTGGGAAATCATAATGCCTTGCTAGAGATTGCTTATGACTTGTGTACCAAAAATGGTTTTTGGTTCACTACCAACATCGCTTGAACCTGTTAGGTCGCACACAAAGAATGGCCTTGCACAATCTCAATTGGTCTAAAGTAATGAATTTTATATAATAAAATTCATGACATAAAAGCCCTTACTATTTGTTATATGATAACTCATTAATAGAGGCGTATGTGTAATTTGCTTCCAATATCTAAACATAATAGTTGTTTTACGAATATGGTTTTAAGTGAGGGTTAGTCTACACATATAAATAAAGTTTGAAGCCCTAAAAACGAGATAAGATTTTTTATTTTACAATTTTCGAGTTCTCTTGATTTAGGGAGAGAAAGAAAAATTGTTTTTAATCTCTCCTTAAGATAGCACTCCAAATTGTGGTCACCGTTTGCATGTGGATTTCTGATAGAGAGCCCGCACTTTAACGTCTTGAAAATCAAACAATCAAAATGGAAATCACATAATAATGTATGATTTACTTTCGTAGATTTAGTTTAATGAGACTTATTTTTGATCCTGTTAGGTTTTTCAAATTTTGTTTTGAGTTTTCTTCTACGTATGAACCCCAAAAATTCAAAAGTGGTATCCGAGCGTTATGCTCGATTCTATTAAATGTTTGTGTGTTTTCACTAATGTATATATGCTATATATGTGAAAACATAATTTTGGTTAATGTATATCTGATATATATATAGATTTTGTGATAATTGTTATCTAGAATTTGTTTTAAAGCATGTTGTTAATTCATGTATATTGATACATCCCATGATATGATTCAATGATAGTATTCATGTTTAGAATATTTTGATTAACATATACTTTTATATATTGAACGATGTGAATTTTGTATGTTCACGGTGGACTTCATGTTTAGGTTAATATGATTATGATCTTGAACACATATTTCGTTTTGTTCAACAATTATGTATGTCTCCATGGTAGAGATCATGATTAGTTTAATATGATTAATTTTATATGATTCTAACTTTGAATGCATGATTAATATATCGAAATTGATTTTGATCATATATCTCATTGTAGTAATCTGTTATTATATTCCTACAAGATAGGGGATAGACTAGTAATTGGATTAGAATTACAAATCCTATAAGATTGGTAAGATATAAAACAAATCCTAATTGGATAAGGATTCAAAGTATCTTAAATTCTAATTGGATTAGGATAAGATATTAAGTTAATGGTAGGCTCGAGATAATTAAAAACATTTTAATTAATATTTTAGAAATAAAAATAAGGGGTAGTTTTGGTTGACGAATTGACAAAAATTATGAGAAATTTTAGGTGATTTTTATTTTTTCGGAATGAAATTTGTTGTCTAAAAAAGAAGCGGGACCGCCGTTAACTGTTCGTAGCATCCAAAAATTCATTCAATAGTCAATATTTGTATGATTTCCTAACTTTTTAGTGATTATTCATTCATTGTAATATATTATATTTATCTTATTTAATTATGATCACTAAAACAAACAAAATCTTTCTTTCAAATTTGATGTCAAATGCCATCCATTCTCAAACACTTGTCGAGGCTTCCATCACATCAATATGGGTCTACCTCTGTAAAGTGTATTATCTTATCTTAGCGAGGCAAGTTTAGTGGTGGTTACTCTATCGTTTGAAATGGTTAGACTTGAGAAATCTATATAAATGGTTTTGGGCTTTCGGCAATAGATGAGATAAAACATAATAAGACATAAGATGTCATAATCTCCTAAAATAACTAAAAGTTACATATGATGTAATTGGCAATTGGTACCTACCTAAATAACTTTATTCGAAGTTTCATGCCGTAGCTGTCTTGGAATTAGGTGAAACATGGATTTTAGTCCCTTAAATTAACGTAACATTTTTAAGGATGGTTGTTAATTTAGGGGAGTTTATTCCTCTAGACTAAAATGAACTTTTGCATAATCTTTGTTATAGATCTATGGCCTCTTCAAATCCCCCTAATCCCTTGTCACTGCGATCCATCCTTGAAAAGGAAAAGTTGTCTCAGACAAAACTTTCTTGACTAGTTTAGAAACTTGAGAATTGTTCTTAAGTATGATAGAAAGTTGTATGTCCTCGATGATCCTATTCTTGAGGAACTACAAACCAATGCGTTAAGAGCCGTGAAGGATGCATATAAGCACGTCAACAACTCAATTGATGTTTCATGCATTATGTTGGCAACCATGGTTCCTGAACATCGGAAGGACATGGAACACATAAAAACTAACAACATGGCTACGAAGCTGAAGGAAATATTCCAATAGCAAGTTAGGCAAGAAAGGTTCGAGACAATCAAGAACCTTCAATCTTGCAAAGTAGCTGAGGGTGAATCGGTTAGTCATCATGTTCTGAAAAAGAAGGGCAATATTAACCATCTTAATAGACTTGAATTTCCCAAAAGCTAAGAGTTGGGTATGAATTTGATCCATAATTCATTGCTAGATAGTTATTAATAATTTTTGATGAACTATAACGTGAATAACATGGAGAAGTCTATATAAGAGTTGCATTTGATTCGTAAAATTGCTTAGCAAAATGTCAAGAAACCCATTCCCAATGTGTGGATGGTTTAGAAAGGAAAGGCTTTGAAAAAAAGGGGCGAATGCAACACTAAAGTTACCAAGGCTTTTGTGACTGTCACAAAGCATATGGAACAAGTTAAGCCCCATGCTACTTCTACTTCTTAGTCCCAGAAGGAAGATGAAAAAGAAAGAAATTGTCATTTATGCTACACACCTAGACATTTGTTCAGAAATTGCAAGCTCTATCTCGAAGATCTAAAGAAAAAAAAAGTAGTGTGACTACTGCTTTAGGTATTTATGTTATTGAAGTTAACTTGTCTACTAGTGATTCCTAGGTATTTGATACCGAATGTGGATCTTACATTTGCATTAATATGCAGGATCTCACCAAAAGTAGAAAGCTAAAGAGAGGAGAAGTCATCCTACAAGTTGGAAATGGAACAAAGTTTGTTTCATTATCTGTAGGAAACTATGAGTTAATTTTTCCTAGTGCACTTATTTTAGTTTTAAATAATTGTTATTATGTCCCTTCCTTGAGTAGAAACATCATTTCAGTTTCATGTTTGGATTTGGATGCTTTTAATTTCATTATTGCAAATAATAAACACTGAATTTCTTGTAAAGACATTTTTTATGCGAATGTTGATTTGTATGATGGTCTTTATATTCTAAACATGAAAAGGTCCGCAGATACTCATGTTCTTAACTTAAATACAAAGAGATTTAAGTAAAATGATTTCAATCAAACCTACCTATAACATTGTCACCTTGGCCACATTAATGAAAAAATGCATTTCTAAACTCCATAAAGATGGACTTTTAGATTCATTTGATTTTGAATCAATTGAAACATGTATATCTTGTTTACTAGGCAAGATGACAAATAGTCCCTTTACTGGACACAATGAAAGGGCAAGTGATTTATTAGACTAGTACATACTGATGTATATGGTCCTATAAACACAATGGCTAGAGGCGGTTATCAAGACTTCGTTACATTCACTGATGATTTCGGTAGATATGATTACGTGTATCTCATAAAACATAGAGTTTAATCTTTTGAGTTGTTTCGAACATTTCAAAATGAAATGCAAAATCAACTTGGTTGAACTATTAAAGCACTTTGATCAGATTGAGGTGGTGAATATTTGAGTTAAGAGTTTAATGATCATCTTAGAAACATTGAGATTGTCTTATAGTTAACTACCTTAGCAACTCCACAATGGAATGATGTTTCTGATAGGAGAAATCAGACTTTATTGGATATGGTTCGATCTATGATGTGTCATGTAGATCTTCGTAATTCCTTTTCGGGTTATACCTTTGAAATTCCTATGTTTACACTAAATTGTATTCTTTCTAAAGCGGTTGATAAAACACCAAACGAGATGTGGTTTGGGAAAAGACCAAGTTTGTATTTCCTTAGGATTTTGGGTTGTGAGGTTTTCGTGCTATGACAAATCTCAAAAACAATTATCAGCCTAATCTACCAAATGTGTATTCGTTGGTTATCCTAAAGAAACTAGAGGATACTACTTTTATAATCCCACTAAAGGCAAAATGTTTGTTGCTCGGAATGGTGTCTTTATGGAAAAAATGTTGGGTTTTGGGGTTCATGCACAGCGAAGATTACAAAACAATTTTGACAAAAACCCCAACAGGATCCGAATCTAATTCCATTAAAAAAGTTTAAACCATGAAAAACTTAATCATACCTCAGTCGCGATATACCTTTATGAAGGTTGATCGATCTCTAAGGCGCTGCCAACGACGAACGCCCTCTACTAGTAGTCCGCACACCAACGATGGCCGAGATTCAAAGTGCTAGGTTTGAGAGAATACCAAACCTTTTGTTTCTCTCTAAAACGATCCATAGCATACCAAAAAACCCTAAGTTGTTTCCAAAACGAAAATAGAGTTTTGACCTTTTAATCTTTCGTACGTGAATTCTAACTTTCAGCGTATATTTATACAACCCTTGTATATAGACGGTTAAGTAAATTACCCTACTTAAAGAAGTATAAGTGTAATACAACACAAGGACGTTTCTGTCATGAATTTTATCATATAAAATTCATTTTTCTGAACCGTCTTAAAATCTCGCAAAACCATTCTTAGTGTGCGACCCAATGACTCATACAACATTGGTAGTGTACCAAAACACATTTTGGTATACAAGTCATAAGCGGCCTCTAGCAAGACATTATGACTACCCAAGTTGTATGAATATCAAATCAATACAACCTAAACAATAGTGTATATAATATCCCTTTGTCACACTAAATCTTTTTGATCAAACATAAGGCATGAAATTGTCATCCAAAATGTTCAATCGTACTAGTCTCGATCTCTAGGTAGACTGAAAACATCTAAGTGACATTGATCAATATCAATTCACTAAGACTAGGCCTTTTAATAGTCTAACACATCGACGAATCCACTAGATATCTCTCTATATATGAGAGGGATAAATTCTATCTTGATTACACAACTTCATCACATTGCTCACACGGTAACCAATCACAACCTTTATAATCGTCCGGTTAAAGACAACGCTTGATAGTGTCAAATCACTATGTTCCCAATGTTGAAGTCTCTGGTAATCTCAAGTCAGAGGACTGAAAAATATACCAATCACGAGAAACAACTATGACTTAATCCATGTGATGTTCTCATAGCGGGTCGGTGCAGTACTTTGTTCCCTAACAAGTACTCGTGATCTTGATTCGTATCCCTATACATATAATCATAATATGATCATCAATCAAGACTCACACTAGTCTTAATTCATTATAGTTCCCAGTATAATGGTCGACTAGGGACATTTAGGATATTTCTGTAAATACCTAGGGATCTTATTATAATGTAAACATGCAAATTAATTATAATAAACAACAAATGAAATCCTCTATTTTATTAACTAAAAGTATTCATAAAGACAGTTAATGGGTTGACCTGGGGCACATGCCCCAACAAAAAATTCTTATTTCAAAAGACAATAATAAGAATAAAGTAAGTATTGAAGAAATTCAAGAGCCACAAATAAACACTTAAACGTAAGTGGGAGATCAACTAAGTCTTGAACTGAATGATCCTCCACAGGTATCATAAGGCCCTCGTAGGTCTGATAAGGTAAGACATTAGCCCGAGAGATTCAGATTTCTTATTAGTGATAGTAGTGAGGTGTTGTAAATGGATGTCAAAACGGCTTTTCTAAATGGAAAGTTACCTGAGGATGCGTATATGATATAGCCTGAAGGTTTATACATCCTGAGACTTCTAGGAAGGTGTGCATGCTTCAAAGATATATTTTTGGATTAAAACAAGCTTCTCGGAGTTAGAATCTTCATTTTGATTAAACAATGAAGGAATTTGGTTTCATTAAAGATGAAGAAGAGCCTTGTGTATACAAGATGGTCAGTGCGAGCGTGGTTATTTTCTTTGGTGTTGTATGTCGATGATATATCACTCATTGGAAATGATATACCAACTTTGCGAAGTGTCAAGTCATGGTTAGGGAATTGTTTCGCAATGAAGGATAAAGGAGATGCAGCCTACATTGTTGGGAATATGATCTATAGGGATAGATCTAAAAGATTGATAGATCTAAGTAAGAATGTTAATATTAATAAAGTACTGAATAGGTTCAATATGCAAGACTCTAAAAGAGGGTAATTGCCAATATCTCATGGTATAAATCTCAGTAAGACTCAATGTCCGAAGACTAATGATGAGTGAGAGAGCATGAATACGATTCCATATGCATCATCCATTAGATCTATAATGTAGTACATGTTATGCACTCGACCAAATGTATCATATGTTTCGAGCGCAACGAGCAGATATCAACCAAATCCAGGTGAGAGTCTCTAGATAAAAGTAAAGAACATTATTAAGTACTTGAGAAGGACTAAAGAAGAGTTATTGGTCTATGGAAGTTTGGAAAATGAGCTTGTTGTAAGTGGTTATACATATGCAAGATTTCAAACTAATATAGATGACTTCAGATCGCGGTCCGGATAGGTGTTTACTTTTAATGGAGGAGCGGTAAGCTAAAAAAGTTCGAAGCAAGAAACTGTAGCAGATTCAATTACAAAAGTTGAATACATTGCAGCATCCGATGCAGCTAACGAGGCAATTTGTATCAAAAGGTTCATTTCAAAACATGGTGTGGTTTTGAGTATAGCAAACCCCCTTTGCTTGTATTGTGACAACAATGGGGAGATACCACAGTTCAAGGAAACAAGATTACACTGCCTATCTAAACATATACTCAGACATTTTCATCTTATTTGAGAAATCATTGAAAGGGGAGACGTAAAGATTTGAAGAGTTCTTATAGAAGACAATGTTACATATCCTTTCACAAAGGCTCTTCTACAAGCGAAACGTGATGGTCATGTTAGGTCATTAGGTATTAGATATATGAATGATTGGCCCTCGTGTAAGTGGGAGATGTTAGGGCATGTGCCCTAGGTAAATCAAAACTTTTTATTTATTTATTAATTTTTGTTAATAAAATTCAAGTTTTATTTATTTTTTTATTATAAGTTATTCCAGGTTTACCATATAGTAAGATCCATAGGTATTTATTGAAATATCCTAAATGTCCCTAGTTGGTCATTATACCGGGAACTATAATGAATTAAGACTAGCATGAATCTTGATTAATGGTCATATGATGATCATGCGTATTGGGATACGAATCAAGATTATGAGTACTTATTAGGGAATAAGGTACTGGACTGACCCACTATGAGAACACTACATTGATTAAGTCATATGTTTTACTCAGGATATGTATATCATTTAGTCATTCGACTTGAGTTTACCATAGACTTTAATATTTTAAGCATGATAATTTGACACAATCAAATGTTGTCTTTAACCAGACAATTATAAATATTGTGATTGGTTACCGTGTGAATAGTATGTGAAGGTGTATAATCAAAATAAAATTTGTCACTCTCGTATAGGAAGAGATATCAACAGATCCCTTGATAAGATAGACTAATAATAGCCAAGTCCATATGAATTGATATGATCAATGTCACTTGCATGTTTTTCGGTTTACGTAAAGATTGAGACTAGTATGATTGAACATTAAGGGTGACTTTCCATGCCTTATGTTTAATCAAAGGATATCACACAACAAAAGGATATGATATATGTTATTAATTAGGTTGTATCGATTTTAATGTTCATGCTACTTTGGAAGTCGTAATGCCTTGCTAGAGACCGCTTATGACTGGTGTACAAAAAATGATTTTTGGTTCACTACCAACGTTGCATGAACCTATTGGGTCTCATACAAAGAATGACTTTGCACAATTTTAATTGGTCCAGAGTAATGAGTTTTATATGATAAAATTTATGACATAATATCCCTTAAGATTTGTTATATGATAACTTATTAATAGGGGCGTATGTGTAATTTTCTTAAAATGCCTAAATACAATAGTTGTATTACGAATAGGATTTTAGTGAGGGTTAATCTACACGTAAATAAAGTTTGAAACCTCAAAAATGACATGAGATTTTTCATTTTACAATTTTCGAGTTCTCTTGATTTAGGGCACAAAGAAAAATCATTTTCAATCTCTTTAGGAGCTAGCACTTCAAATTGTGGTCATCGTTCGCTTATTAATTTATGATAGAAGACGCGCATTTGAACGTCATAAAAATCGAAAAAAAAAATGGGAAATCACGGAATAAGGTATGATTTACTTTCATATATTTTGTTTAATTGGACTTATTTTCGACCTGTTGGGGTTTTGCAAAATTTGATTAGAATTTTTCACTAAGTATGAACCTCAAAAAACTAACGATCTATACCCGACATAGTGGAACAGTTGATGTGTTGTAATTTCATAGTCAACAGACCCTATATCATTACTACTTAACTAAGTGCAAGTTTCATGATGTTTAAATAAAGCATCTTAAAACATTATTCTTGTTTAGATTTCTTTGCAATTTTTATGCTTTCAGATACTTGTAAATTTTTAAATGTAAATGAATGTCTCTGTATGTTACTTTTTACACTACTGTACTCACTATATTTTTTATGACAATGAACGTAGATATTTCAAGTAGCAGAGTAGGGAAGGAGATGATCGACGATTTGTTTTGAGTAGTCAAAGGACAGTTCCTACTACTTTTATAGGTAATCATTTTGCCTACGTATTAATTATGACTTTTTGTATAATTTTGGTTGTATACTGGGTTAAGATACTAGAATTCCTTAGTGTATATGATCATCTATTTACTTAGTTTCAACAATAGGTGTTTTATAAATGCTTCTGCTATTTTTACTAAGTCTTTCACTGAAGTTAAGGTTAAAAGGTAAATGAAGTGAAATTTTTGAATAGTATATTGTTAAGTCCTACATGGCATGGTTTAAGGCTTAATGATGGGATTAGGCAGGGCGATACTCCATTTGAGGAGCCGAGCCATTACAGTTTGTATCAGAGCCTAGGTTTAGTGAATCTCGCGGACTACTAAAACTGAAACCAATGTCAAAGTTGGTATTAGAGCCTACGTTTTTAGAGCCTAGGTAAATAAGTACGGTTTATTTTATAATGTGATACCAACGTCACTGTTGGTATCAAAGACTAGGTTGATAGAGCTATGCAATGGAGAATGGCTTATTCTATAATGTGATATCAGCATTATAATTAATATGACTATCTAGGTTCTTGATGAGTACACAATGAAACTTGAATAAAACACAAATCTTAGATGTGGAAACCAGACGATCTTTACTTAGAAACTATTAGTTAGTAAGTATGGGAATTAGAGTTGGGGATTGTTATATGTGCATATGTTATGTTTTGTACATAAATGTATGCAATATTTGCATAACGGCCAATTTTGCAATCACTATTAATAAGTAGAATGCAATGGCAGATCTACGAGAAAGTTGAGATGGTAGAGCTAGTAGTAGCTAGCATATGGTATCGGCTGAGGATTTTTAGAGTTTATCAGATAGAGTTGCAGCATAGAGTCAATAGTTGGCCAAATTCATGTTTGATATGATAATGCTTATGTTCGTATTTGCACAGTTTGTTATTACAGCTACTATTTTAACTAGAATACTATCGACACCTGAGGCACACATTATTACAACATATGATATGCACTATTACACTAATACAGTCACTGCCCATGGACAACAATTGGCTGTGCTCTTCAGGATTATACATGCACATTTATTTTCACCAATTGATTCCGCTGAGCCTAATATTATTATGCATTCAACATATGATATTCTTATTATATCGGCTAATACCACCACCATACTAGAAGCACCTAAGCTATTTGTAGCGCTAATAGTACCTATTTCATTAGAGAATTTTGATGTGGTATTACTAGCAGAGATTTCAGCTGACGCTATGCTTGCATTGAACGAGAACAATAGGAAGATGAAGAGTGGGAAGGGATTGAAGAAAATGTCTAGCGGGATCAAGTTCATAAGGATTACACATACCAATGACTATGGCAGTTCCGTGCGTAGACAATTCTCCACTGGCATATGCGATGAAAAGTAGATTTCGATCTATATATTTTATTGTTATGGTTCCACTTTTATTTGTTCTTAATTTTGCTCGCCGAGCACCTTCGATAGTGCAACCATTGCAAGAAATTTAGCAAGCTCAAGGAAGTAGAGCCTAGTATGTTTCAAGGCAGGAGTAGACACTCATTTTTAGATCAACTAAGTAGATAGAGTAGGTGAGACATATGACATACCGCAGATGTGGTTAGGAGGGAGGCATCATGATTTACGGTCCATAGTCAGTAAGTAGATTTCTCAAGCAACCACAAGCGTGATTATTACTATTAGTGTCTCAGATTCGACATACATCAAGCGATAATAGACATGATGCACCGAGGCACGTACTAACTCTAACCATAGTAATAGAGTGATAGAGATTATAGACATGTTATAGACGTTGTAAAATTGGACAAATAACACATTAGTGTCCATAAC
The DNA here is from genome assembly GCA_039657365.1 of Stephania yunnanensis. Classification (NCBI taxonomy): domain Eukaryota; kingdom Viridiplantae; phylum Streptophyta; class Magnoliopsida; order Ranunculales; family Menispermaceae; genus Stephania; species Stephania yunnanensis. The sequence goes on along the minus strand of CM077586.1, from coordinate 41,131,699 downwards.
CCTAGGTTTTTTTAGCTTGAGAATGTTTGCAGCTTCACGTCTATCATTAGCCTGCCATGTAGCCACATGTTGGATATGGAGCTTATTTGGAGTTGGAGCCAAATTTAGAGATGCAGAATTATCCTGGTGAGTATGTGCATTTATTGTTATGTTATTCATGCATTGTTTGACTTAAGCAAAATAATAGTTGCACTAGTAATTTGAAAGTTGAAAGTGATCATTAGAGTACGAGAATGACTCGAATAAGTTCATAACACATGAATTGAAAAGATAATGAATGTTGTATTGCCTGATAAGCACACTAAAAAATCGCATTAAGAAAATTATGCCTAGTGAGATTTCTTTTGAGTACTATGACCAGAAAGCTGTATATTGTGATAGTGTGCATATGGTAACAGAGCATAGACTTACCCACTGTAATAATTTAAGCCAAGGTAAGCGGACAAGGGATCCACTTACGGTATTCGAGAAACAAAGGGTTTAGGGCTAGTATCATTTAAGATTTTGCTAAGGTGATTATTGAGAGAATAAAATGTTGAAAAAGTTATCCAATATGTGTTAAACGATGATGAAACAAGAGTTGACTAACGGGTCTCCAATTTTTTTATAATAAGACCAATTTATAAAATTAAGCTTGTGATTAAGTTTAATTTCTAGGATGAAATTTTTATTAGTTAGGAAGACTATAATGGTCCATAATTTACTAATAGTTAATTAATCCCAAATCTAGGTTATGGACTTGTGACGTGGGACTCGCATCGAGATACATGCATTGACTGAGGCAATGTGGCCAAGGTATACATTAGTTTTATTGTGGTGTGTTCCTAGTGCAATGTACTCTTAGCGTGATATATAAGTGTAGACTCGCATCGAGATATGTGTCAGTGTGGGAACAAGGTAAATAGTGACATGATAAACTAACTTAAGTTGACGTGGCTTAGTTAGTTGAATTTGATATGGCTATAGTTGATTTTAAATGTATCATAAGTTAGCAAATTAAAACATTAATCATTGATATTCCCTAAGATACTTGTTGACATAGCTAGAAACCAATGAATTTTGAATTCGTGTTAGTAAGAGAGATTTAGTGAAGTTTAAACCAAGTTAAAAGTAATTAGATTAGGCTAGAGATACGCGTATACATTACGATCAATGGGTATTAAATAACCTTATTAATGTATATAAAATTGAATGGGTTATTTCATACAAACCATTTCATTTCTAAACATAAAGAAAAAGTATAGTGTTATAGGGGAAGATTGGAGAAGAATATCAACAAGTTTGTGAAGGAATTCAAGTGGAATTGAAGAAGTTGATCTAGTAGATTGTGTACAACAACTAGGTAATTCTAACTACATCCCTAATTAAGTATATTATGATAAATTAATGAAAGGGATTTTGTTTTAAATGAGTTGACAAACCATTTTCATCGATTTTATGACTAAATTGAAGACTCAAATGAGTCCTTTAACCTAGAATTTCTAATTTGAAGTTTATTAGTAAAAAATAATAATTATAGTCATCAAACTGGTTTTTACGAAATCCTGATATGAAGATTTGTTAATTTTAGAAACCTATAGCATTTTTTTTAATTTCTCTCGAAAAAGCAATAAATTTTCTATCAAGAAAACCTAGATTTCTATTAAAATTGACAAAGTTATTGTATTTTGAAGTTGTAAGTATTTTAATGACTTGTTTTATAAAAAACTATGATTTTTGGTTTAAACATTTAAGTTTGTAAATTTTGCGTAAATTGGTGATGATCAAGCTTGATTTAGATGTATTGGAGGTGTACGGATTATTAGAATGCAAGATTCAACTCTTAGTAAGAAACACACGCTTGAAGCCATGGCGACGCCGTCAAGCGTATGGCGACGTCATGGGTATAGAGCGCACAATGCAACCACTACAATAAGACATGAAAAGTAGTGAAATTTTTAATAAAAGCTTGGGGTTTTTCAAATTGGCTTAATCTAACTTTGAAAACTTTTATGTGATTTAAAACACCCTAATAAAACCTCTAAAAACTAGGTAGGAGTCTCAAGAAGTTATTAATGAGATACGAGGTATTGAGAGGATCCGGTTTGCTTAGGAACTTCGTATGGTTTGTATGTACACTGATTGAGATATTTATTTCCTTTTTGTTTGTTATTTACTTTGAATTGGAACGATGAGCTTATTGTACTCGTAGTGCTATGACTCTGTTGTTTCATCTCCTTTCATTAAATTGTTACCGTGGCATTAGTTTATGTTTTAGTGGTATTCATTGACTCTTAATCACCTTCTATGTCATTCTTAGTTATTAAGTACGTAAAACATGTACAATAGCATTTTATTAGGTAAAAGATATGTTGTATTGAAAGTTTACTTCCTTTGTGCATTAATTACGTGTTTACCATTGTAGCATTTCCCATATTTTGTCATTTCTTGAATTGTGAAAGTATTTCTTCTATCTAGGACTTATATATATACTATTATGGCATACAAGGTCATCGGATTCTGGGGATGTCGGGAGCTCATCACTAGCTTTAGTGGCATACGGGGTATGAGACTTGGGGCTGTTGGCAAATATATGAATATATGATAAAGGGCCATTATGAGCATATCTACGGCCTACATAGTGGAATAGAGTTCATGCGATGTAATTTCATAGTCAATTGGCCCTATATCATTACTGCTTAGCCGAGTGTCAGTTTCATAATGGTTAATTGTAGTATCTTATAGCATAATTCTTGTACAACTTTCTTTGCTATTGTTGTGCTTTCAGATACTTGTTGCATATTTGGAAATGTTGATAAATGTCTTTCAGTGTTACTTTCAACTTTATTATACTTATTGTCCTTTTTTATGATGGTAGGTGTAGATATTTTGAGTAGTAGACCAGGGAAGGAGAAGATCAATGACTAGTTTTAAGCCGTCGGATAATAGTTCCTGCTACTTTTGTAGATGATCTTTTTGTGAATCTATTTTTTTACGTCTTTTGTATTATTATAGGAGGTATACTAGATTGAGAGACAAGACTTCCCTACAATATCATGTATTACTTTGGTTTTGTTTTATATGATCATCCGTTTTCCTATTGCCATAGTAGGTGTTTTATAAATGATTTCGCTATTTCTACTATGTCTTCCACTAAAACTTAAGATAATAAGGTGAATGAAGTGAAAAAGCTGACTTCTACGTTGTTAAGTCCTATATGGGTTAGTGCTTAATGATTGGATTAGGCCATACAGTTCCCAGCTTGAGGAGCCGGGCCATAACATAACGTTATAAGTCCGAAGCCTTTTCGCTCGTTAAGTCCAAGTGTAAATGGAGTAGCTCCATTTGATGATAAGAGATTATGATGTTATTCCCGTTTGGATGTATTTCTTTACCATCAACAAAGACAACCTTTTTAGCATCATCACTTTCATAGATACACATCATGATGTTTCTATCTCTGATGTATAAATTTGCATTGGTAGTGTTCAAGAATCGACACCTAAGTATCAGAGACACATTTTCGTATACATCGTAATTCATAAACTTAAGATTTGCAATGAATGTGATTCTACCAACTTTCTCATGCACATTCAAGACTCTTCCTAGAATTGGTATCAATTTGCCATTTACTACTTGCAAATTTGTGATATCTGGATAATAGATCTTCAAATCGACGTGCAACATGTCTATTACTGGAATGCCATTTACTAAAGCTCTGGTATTACATAAGACATTTCTAAATTGGTGCCCGTCGATTTTTATCAATATGCATATCTCTCATAGATCTCTCATTTTGCTATGTTGAAGTCTTAGGAAGAACTTGAGCTTTGGTTCATGCTTATTCGGAACCACTTTGGTGATATTGCCTTGTGGTGCTTCTTCAAAAGATTCTTCATCTTTTTTCTTGGCCTTCCATTGTTGCTCCCCTTCTTTTTCTTCAAGGATTTGATTCTTCATTTCTTGAAACCATCAAGTTCATCTTGCCTCATTTCCATGTTATGCTTATGCATCTCTTCATGCTTCCACATACCCTAAGTGTTGACTATTGTTGGCTTGTACATCACTTGCTCTTGTCTTTGTTTGTTGCCATAATTCTCATCATGTAAATTGCGCTCACGTTCTCCTCTGGATTGGTGATGGTGTTGCTAGGATATTGTCATTCTTTCCTCGAGTTCAAGGGTATAGCAAGCTCACCAATTTAACTTTCTAAGTTCTTGATGCATTGTGATAGCTCATCATCCATCCTTTCATGTCTTGCCTTACTCTTTCCATCTTTTTCTCTTATTTCTCATGGTGCTCCAAATTGCTCATGTCCGTGGCTTATAAGTACTTCTCAGTTGACTTCAATAAAGTCAGCTATTTGCTCTGCCAAACTTTCTCTATTGGACTCATTGATTGCAGCCTCGAGGTAACATCAATGCATTATATAGATTTCAGCAAAGAAATTTGGATTGTTTTTGTTATATGTTTGATAGAACCATTCAAGAGCCATTCTTCTTGGCCCTAAGTCGTTCCCGTAGCCTTGGTTGTTAATGAAGTTGATTTCCTCACACTCCATTCCCTACTTTATGTCCATTTGGTAAACCACCATGGCATAATGTGTTAGGGCATTTGCCCTTGGTCAATCTACAAACATTGTTTATCTTATAATTTTAGTTAATAAAATAGAGGTTTTATTTGTTGTTTTCTTATAAGTGATTGCATGTTTACCTTATAGTAATATCTATGAGTATTTTTTGAAATATCCTAAATGTCCCTAGTCGGTCATTATACAGAGAACTATAATGAATTAAGACTAGTGTGAATATTGATTGATGGTCAGGTGATGATCATGCATATAGGGATAGAAATAAAGATCATGAGTATTTTTTAAGGAACAAGGTACCGGACCAACCCACTATGAGAACACCATATGGATTAAGTCATAGGTGTTACTCATGATAGGTATATCATTTAGTCATTCGAGTTGAGAGTATCATAGACTTCAATATTAGGAGCATAATCGTTCGACATAATCAAATGTTGTCTTTAACTAGACAATCATAAAGATTGTAATTGGTTACCGTGTGAATAATATGTGAATGTGAGTAATCAAAATAGAGATTGTCACTCTCGTATAGAGAGAGATATCAATAGATCCCTGGATAAGATAGATAGACAACGACCAAGTCCATGTGAATTGATATGATCAGTGTCACTTCGTTGTTTTTTAGTTTACCTAAAAATCGAGACTAGTATGATAGAACATTAAGGGTGGCTTTCAATGCCTTACGTTTAATCAAAGGAGATCGCACGACTAAAGGATATGATATATGTTATTAATTAGGTAGTATTGATGTTGATATTCATACTACTTGGGTAGTCATAATGCTTTGCTAGAGACCGCTTATGACTTGTGTACCAAAATGGTTTTGCTTTACTGCCAACATAGGAATAACCTATTGGGTCGCATACAAAGAATGAATTTGCATAATTTCAATTGGTCCAGAGTAATGAATATTCTATCAAAAAATTCATGATATAAAAGCCCTTACGATTTGTTATATGATAACTTATTAAAAGGGGCGTATGTCTAATTTGCTTAGACTACCTAAATATAATAGTTGAATTACGAATAGGATTTTAAGTAAGGGCTTCTTTACATATATAATAGAGGTTGATACCACAAAAATGAAATTAGATTTTAGTTTTACAATTTTTGAGTTCTCTTGATTTAGGGAGAAAAAGAAAAATCATTGTCAATCTCTATAGGGGCTAACATTTCATATTGTGGTCACCGTTCATATGTGGATTTTTAATAGAGGGCACGCACTTGATCGTCTTCAAAATCGAACAATCGGAAAATGAAATCACGAAATAAGGTACGATTTACTTTTGTAGGTTTAGTTTAATGTTATTTTCGATCCTATTGTGGTTCTTCCAAGTTTTGTTTTGTATTTTTGATTGCATATGAACCCCAAAAATCCAGCATAGTGATTATTGGGTTGTTGTGCTACTTTTCGTCCTTGGTATCCCATTTGAAGTTTCGCCATTTGATTGCTCATATTTGATTGTTTTGCCATAATTGTAGCTAATGAGTCATTCTCAAATACCCCTGCTCGTTTCCTTCCTATGGTACGAGTACCGATTGCAGAGTTTTTAGACATAAGATTAAGGAGATCCAATACTTCATCCTCACCCTTGTTAAGTAGAGAACCACCTGATGTTACATCAACGAGTATTCTCGTGCCGTGGTTCATCCTATTGAAGAAAATATGGAGTCGTTCCCATTTCACCTATCTATGTCTCATACATGTCCTTAGCATCTCTTTGAATATTTCCTAAATCTCGCCAAAAGATTCGGTGACTTCCTACTTGAACTAATTAATCTCTAGTTTCCTTTCACTAACCTTCACTGAAGGAAAGAACTTATCAAAAAATCTTTCATCGATTTTCGCCATAAGGTCATATTTCCATCATTCAGCCCTAAGAACAAGGTTTTGGTTTTTTCGCCCAATGAAGAATGGGAAAAATCCCATCCTAATCATCACCTTTGTAACTCCGGTAATGTGCATAAAGTTGTATCTCTCCAAGAAACTCATAACATATGCAATTAGATTTTCATTGGATAACCTGCTCGATAGGCTATTTTTAACTATGTTAATCAGAGATGGTTTAAGTTCAAACTCAATTGTATGGTATGGTTGCCGCATCACTCCATTGTACACTTCCTAAACTTCAAGCTCAATGTAGACATGAAAACAACTCTGTCCTTGCATTCTATCCTGCACTACTAGATCACATGCGGGCTGGTTATTCCAACAACCCTATTGTTGGTTTCTTGCATACTCCTCAGCAATCTTGATTCGTTTCTTTTTATTTCCTTTGTTGGTTTTATCAATCTTAGGGTTGTAAGGCACTAGGTCGTTCTCTCCTTTGCTATGCATGCACTAGTTATCCCTGGAAATGCACTAAAGATCAAATGCGGAAAGTCAAAGTTGAAACTTAAGCCTTTACTTTTTTATTTTTATTTGTACTTAAAATAAAACATAGCAACTTTCCAAACTATCTAAGTAATATTAAATGGCTACCTATTCTTGGCAATGATGCCAAACACTTAACATGTTCTGTAAGCATAACAACTCACTTGTAGTAATAGTTTAATCAACTTATGTTGAGTATGAGTTTCATTTGTAAGAAATGGTTTTTGCATTAGTTGAATACCTATTTAGCTTTGAACTACTGCTAAGGAAATTACTATTTTTGAATGGTTTTATACAAAACTAATCTATCTAACAAAACAATATAAACTTTACTTTAACTATTATATTCAAAATATGTAAGTTCAAAATGTTACTTAGAGAATGAAATATAATGCTTTTCAATAACTTTTACATCTTAATATGTTTTTTGTAATGCTTAATTAGAATAGAAAGATTTTTTTTTTCAAATCCACTTCAACCCACTATCGTGAAGGAAAAGATTCTAACGCGCAAACTAGAACTCCACTTATCGATACGAATGACGAAAGCTCCACATTGCTTAATTGCTCTAAATCTTTCGATTCGTAACCAATTAAGTTTATTATCCATGCCTTCCTAATCAACAACTATTAATCGATGTTGTGTACTTTACGGTTCTTCCATTCATGTTCTGCTTATAAGCTTCAATGAAATAACACGTGATCAAGATACTAAGTATTACGTTCTAAATTAATACAAATTCTAACCATAGCACTTTTTACAATCACTTTTTACACATATTACAATTCATAATTGAAATCATTGAAAATCAGAGAACGAAATAAAATATATTACCTTCAATTAAACCATTAAATCTAAACATGAATTCTAAAAAGTGGAGTCTTCAATGTTTTCTCCACAAAAATCTTTTTAATATATATATTAAAGTAAATCTATGCTAAAATAGTATAATAGTGGCTAATGGTTGATATGTGGTGAGTTTATCATATCCTAACATCTATTTATATTTCCTACTAGCATTTATAAACCTAATTTACAACTTAACTAGAAAAAATCTAACTTTTTAATTTTCCTCATTCGGTGATGTCAGTTATCCCCCGGCGCTTTCTGTACATTCCCATGGCGCCGGCACCATGCCACCATTCTTGTGTGTAATTTTTTTATCTTCTTCGACCTCTATGCTATCTCTTTAATTTCGTGACATCATCCCTTGACCGCCATAGCATAGCCATAGTGCCAAGCATCAAACTTTTATTACTTCACTTTGCCTTATCTCCCACACCGTGCCTAAGTGCTCCATACAGTGCTTTATGCAATCATAGTGCCACCATATGTAGCCACGACGCCAACCATAATTTAATGGGTTTTTGCTCTGTTTCTTCTCATTTTTTTCTCATTTCCTTCCTTTAAACCTTAATTACTAAAAAATGCATAAATACCATTAATTATTTCACATTGAGGGTTACTATGGTGCCCCAAGTCCATACAAATTGGGCCCCACTTGGCTCAAGCCTACGTGAACCCTCGGTCAACTCCCAAAACATCAACGTTGGCCTAGTCATACCTTGATCCAAGTTATTCAATCATTAGTTGCTTATTAGGTTTGTTATTTACTTTAGCAAGTATTAATATTTACACAATGGAATTTAAGAAATGTTTATAGCACCTTAAATAAGTAAACACTAGTCAAGACATGCCTAGATGTGGAAATCCTGAAAAGGTAGATCTCACGTATATATCATGTCTCAAACATTGTGAATAAGTGTCATATACGTGCACCAAACGTCTCACAACACAAAATGAGCCCAAAGGTAAAGAAAAACATAAGTATATATCATAAGTACTATTTAATGTATCAAAAATACACCTACTATAGTAATAGATAGGAGTTAACTCTAGGGAAAGCTTAGAGGAAGTCACTAATCACAGGATCCTTGCCTCTACTATAAGAAGGACCAGCAATTGTCACCAAAAGTGGAGACGATCCCAGTGAGTGAATCCATAAGAAGTTACATAGTAATTAATATTGAATAATAAATAAGTCCATAAATCATGCTGGAATGACTATAGTACTGCAATAGACACATCTGGTTGCCTCAAGATATAATGAACTATGAAATGTAATGACCTAATTTGGTTGAGCCCTATTTCAGTTAAACATGTTTTGTAGCGACCAAATTCGGTTATGCTGAAGAATGGTTGAGCTTTAACTGACAGAACTATGGTCAATTGAGCCAAAACTGCTATCAAAAAATGGTTGAGCTATGACTTATTGAATTATGGTCGGCTAGTCCATGGCTGATTAATTTAGAGTGTTGCAGCCAGCTTTAAATCTCACAACAATTTTGGCCAGTCATAGTTGGGTTTTTCAGGCACATTTAAACACAATGACAACAATAATAAATTATCCATTATGCTTAATGCGGCATGATCCAGTCTTTCAATAAGACAGCTATAAAGGACATCCACAATAATATGGGTTTAACTATGAAAACTTCAACAAATAAGGGTCGTTTAAATCCTCCATTAAGTACCAAAATCTAATAGAATAGAGAGTTAATCAAGCGAGATTAGAATGAAAAGATCATGGTAGAGAAGAAACTTACCAAGGCTTTGTTTTTATTCCCATCAAGCACAAACATCCATCAATCTCCACTTCTATTTCTCTCCCTTCTCTTTCAGACTTAAGAAGATAATGAATCAGTTAGATAGTGTTTGGAGAGTAATTGGTGTTTTTTTTAGTTTTATGGCCTAGAATGTGCAAAAAATACTCCCTATCATGTAGCCAGAGTTTAGACAACACACATTCTTTTAGTTACATGGAGTTTCCTAGTTGAACTTCTACACCCTCATCTCAAAGTTAATCCCCAAACTAATAAACATGAAATTGGACTTAGGCTAATCAACATATAATTGATTTAATTTTAACGTAAGTATTAGAATCAACCTAAATAATCCCTTAATGTACTAAGTTAATTCTTATAAATGTGGCCTAAGTTACACCTAACATCTCGACCTACAAAGTACCCTTGTAAGGGAACATCCAGAGTACTAGGCTTACTCATTAATTCGACATCGTCAATAAAGCTGTGTGTGCACACATAGATAAAAATAAAATATTCAAGGCATTACACAAATAATATTATTGAATTATTATCTCGATGCAGACATCCACGTTTTCGACCAACTCGCCATGTAAAATTAGCCACCAAGTCACAGTCCTATTAGGTAATTGAATAGGATTAGATTTATTAGGGTCATAGCAATCTTACCAACTAATAAGAATTTCGTCCTTGAAATTGAAGTGTCTAAAATGAAATTACTTACCAAAATCAAAAATGAAATTGGAAACTCTCGCGCATATAAGACTCCTGCTCCGACGTCAATTCCTCGCCTCCGTGGTGTTGCCACTTGATGAGAACTAACGGAATGTTCTTGTTCCTAAAAATCAATACCTTGATGTTCAAAATCTTTATAGGGTGCTCCTCAAGAGTAATATCCTCGGCCAAGTCAATCCGAGTCAGGTCTACTATCGGTTTGTCTCCCTTTATCGACCTGTCCAATCTCTGCATCGATATATGGAAGACTGGATGAACACCTGCCAACTACGGTGTTGACTCTATGCAACTTTGCCAACTATCTTCGTGATTCTGAAAGGACTTATAAACCTCGATGTGAGCTTTCCTTTAATTCCGAATCGCTTGTGACCCTTTAGTGGTAAAGCTTTTAGATAAACAAAGTTTCCCATTTTATACTCTAACCCATCTCGATACATGCCAACATATTTCTTCTGACTCTCTTAATCTCCTCGAATATGATAACCTATTAGATGTTTATTCTCACTCTTATCCACCACAATCTCTGGCCCAATTACCACTACATGTTTAGGCTCTACCCAACAAGCTCGTCATCTACACGGCCTTTCCTAGAGTGCCTCAAACATTGTCATCGCAATGTTAGCCTTGTAACTATTATTATAGGTAAATTCACCTAAATGTAGATACTCCTCCTATAACCAAGTGTACTCCAACACACAAGCTCTAAGCATTTCCTCTAACACCTAAAGTGGTCTCTCCGACTATCCATCAGTCTGTGGGTAGGATGCCATACTATGTTGTAACCTTATGCCAAACTGTGCTTGCATGCTCCTCCATAACATGGATGTGAATTGCGATCCCCTATCTGACATAATAGACAGTGGCACCCCATGAAGTTTTATAATCTCTTTTTCATAAAGGAAGCTCAATTGCTCAAACTTGTATTTGGTTGAAATCGGCAAGAAATGTGTAGATTTGGTCAGACTATCCACATCACCTAAATACTATCATGCTTGCATAAAGAGTAAGGCAAACCATTAACTAGATCCATGGCAATATACTCCTACTCCTACTCAGGAATGGTAAGTAGTTGTAACGGTCTTCCGAGGCTCCGATGGCCACCCTTAATTTGTTGGCAAATCCCAAAACTCTTGTCGTAATCCCCTACATCTACTTTTATCATAGGCCACTAAAATAGACATTTCACATCTTGATACATCTTGGTCCTACCTAGTTGAATGATAAAACTTTAGTTGTGAGCCTCTCGAAGCATCTTTATACATAACATAGCCACTGATGGAATCCACGGTCGTTACATATATCTCGAACATGAGTATGTCAATTATTTACCAACTCAGGGAATCTTTGGAACTGCTCATAAACCTGTTGAACCTCTTAAACCCTATGAATAGAGACAAGCTGAGTCCTCACCTGTCCACAAATTTATGCCTCGGTAGTAATCTGAATGTCAACTAAAATCATCATATATGCCACCTCGTGGAATGCAAACTCATATGTCATGTAACAAATAACAACCTCTACATCGAATATCTTACAGCTCAATGCGTCCACCACTACATTTGCCTTCCCTAAATGGTACTTTAAAGAGAAATCATAATCCTTAAGGAACTTTAACCATTCGTGTTGTCTCATATTCAGGTCTTTTTGTGTAAAGAGATACTTTAAACTCTTATGATCAGTGAATAAAGTAAATCTTTGGCCATACAAGTAGTGCCTCAAAATCTTTAGAGCAAATACCACTACCGCAAAATCTAAGTCATGCACCGGGTAGTTATTCTCATGAATCTTCAGCTATCAAGATGTGTAAGTAATCACGCGGTCTCCCTACATTAGAACATACCCTAGTTTGACCTGTGACACATTGGTATGCATAACCATGCCATTCCTGCCTCTAGCAGTGTTAACACTGGAGATGTCATTAATCTCTCCTTCAATTTCGTGAAAGCATGATCATATTTCTCGTCCTACTCAAACGTTACTTCCTTTTGAGTCAGCTTCATCATTACAGTGGTGATCTTAAAGAAATCGCACACGAATTTTTAGCAATACTGTCCTGGACCCAAAAAGCTACGGATATCTGTCGCTATTCGAGGAAGTAGATACTTGTTCTTAATCGTAACACGATTCAACTGCCTATAATCTATGCAAAGTCTCAAACTTCCATATTTCTTCTTCGCAAATATTATAGAAGCGCCCCATTAAGACGTGCTAGGATGAATAAATCCTAAATTCGTCAACTCGTCAAGTTTGGTTCTCAACTCCTCTAACTAATTCGCTGCCACTCTGTATGAAGGTATCGAAATCGGCATCCTCTAAGGGACTAAGTCAATAATAATTTTGAACTCCTATGGTGGTGGTAATCTAGGTAAATACTCGAGGAACACATCTAGAAACTTAAACACTACAAACACATCTTCAATAGTCACCATTGATTTCTCTACCGTACTCAAAATACTAGTGAACGTCTCCATCTCTTGGCTCATAGCCACTCTACCCCGGGTAGTCTAAAGCTATGTCGAATCACCAGGAAAACTAAACTCTGACTGCTCAAGGATCTAAAATGTGACTATCTTACTTAAGTAATCTAATTGTGTGTCATATGCTGTCAAACAGTCCATCCCCTATAATGTGTCAAACTCTAAAAACTTTAGTACTCTAAGGTCTATAGGCATCTCGTGTCCCTCAATCTCAAAAGTACAACTCTCATAGACCATATTAGGTTAAATCTTATCCTTGACAACTGTGTTGAGGATAAATAGGGTGTTAAGCCTAATGGGTCTCAACCATAACTCATCTACCATCCATCTAGAAATAAAAGACACGATTAAACCAAAATCAATCAAGTTTGAATTATGCGACGAAAAATATAAATCGCACTCTATAAGCTGTTACATCGCCTGTTGGTCCACTTGAGCCACTACGTGTGCTGTTTCTCGGGTCATTGCTGCTGCGAGCTTTATCGCATGTCAACAAGTTGTACACAAATAATCTTAATATGCCCTTCCTATTTGCATTCAAAACATAGTCTCAGTCCCTATTCCCCACACTGCTCGCTTTGTTACTAGCTTGACCTCGGGCTGTAGTGTCCTGACGTCTAGCCCTGCAGGCCACTACCTCTACCTCTTGTCCTACAATTAGTAGCCTTAAACTACGGCCCTGATTTAGAAGCTTGCAATTCCTAAGGAGGTCTGCACGCATCGAAGATCATGATGGAACTACCTGAGGTGTATGCGCACTCGTGTTGAATATGGAAGCTTCTGTAGGTGTCGATAGTGGTGGCAACTTTCCCTAAGGAAAGTTAAAATCTCTTGCATATGTTTATCCTATGAATCATCCATCTGTGTCAATGCCTCAAAGTTTGCTGGATCAATAGGGCCTAGACCTATAGCTTTACTCTAATCGACAGTGTCTCGCTGATCTGCCATCATGATCTACAAAGGTGAATAGCGAGCTTTGACTTGTTTTATTAACTACCATTAATAGTATATAATATATATTAATCAATTAACATGTATAATTAAAACTTAGTTTCCCTCAACTCTCCTCACTTCCCAACTAAAACTTTAAGTCAAGATGATAAGATTTCCACTCTAAGTTCTGGTGTGTCATATCTTGGAATTCGTATTTTAGTCGAGTTATGGGTCACATATTGTTAAAGTAAGAACCTATTCTAAGATACCAATTGTGACGGCCCCTGTACTAACAAATGGGGCCTCACCCAGCCTAAACCTAAGTGGAACCTCGGTCAACTCTCGCAACATTAACGTAGGCCTAGTCATCCTCCTATCCTAGTTATTCAATCATTAGTTGCTTATTATGTTTGTTATTTAGTTTAACAAATATTAATATTTACATAATGGAATTTAAAAATATTTATAGGAACTTTAATAAGCAAACACTAGTTAGGACATGCCTAAATGTAGAAAACCTGCAAAAGAAGATCTCATATATATATATATATATATATATATATATCTGGTGATAAAAATTGTGAAATAATTTTCATATATATGTATCAAACGTCTCACAACCCAAAATGGAAGGTAAACAAAAACATAAGTATATAGCATATGTATAGTGCAAAGTATCAAAATAACACCTACTATAGTAACGTAGAGGAGCTAACTCTGAGGGAAGCTTAGAGGAAGTCACCGATCGCATGTTCCTTACCCCTCCTACTAGATGGGCCTACAATTGTCACCAAAAGAAGTTCAACAGAAACAATGGCCAAGTCCACAAATCATGTTGGAAGAAAACAAAGTGCTGAGAAAGAACAATGAAACCCATGAAAGACAAACTACAATGATTAACGGTTAGGGAGTAGTGGTCATAACACTCAATATGTGGGCTTAAATCGACTTAAAATATGTGAATGTCTAATACAGGTACGACGGGTCAAGCAACTTCGACGGCGGTTAATTTGTTTGGTATTGTCAGCTTAGTTAAGTTGCAACCCGAGCTAAACATTCTAAAGGGAGCCACATATTTAACCAGATGCTCAAGTACGGTGGAACTCGAAGACCTAAGAGGAGCCATGACACATGACGGATGCAAACTCAGAGGATTTAAACTCTCAACGAGAGTACTCGGCTACTTAACCAGTAATGGACATGACTCGACGTGACCACTTAAACCCTAGGTCACTCTGTAGGGATGTAGAGTCCAATAATAGCAATCATTTCCATCAAAATATGCAAGTAAATGAAAAGAATTAATATTGAGTTTCTTACTGGTTTACTTACCTCAATAACGCAAAATTTAGTAAATCGTGCCTACTACTCACCTCCAAACAAGTTCCCAATACCCGTCTTTAATCAATTAGGTTCCTAATATCCATTCAGTTCATTTAGGCGTGTTAGAGACTATAATTCACAATTACACTTAAATTTTATTTTGGCTTTATTGACTACAGCTTTGTTTGGCTAATATAAATTTTGAAAGGTCAATAATGACTAAATTATGTTTAGTTGTTGATATGGCTTGCGGCCGACTATATCCTTTCATAGTCAAACCATTTAAACCATGGCTACAACATCACTGGTTAGGCCATAATTGATTGAGTTGGTTCTTTCAAATGCAGTGGTTTAAACTCAAATGAGTCTCTTGTAAAAATCCCCTTTGGTTCTGCTATAGGGAGTTGAGTAATGACCAACAATAATCCCAATTGACCACGCCGCCATTAGCTGAACCTTAACTATAATAGCCATATCTGGTTATTTCAAGACATGATGAACATTAAAATGTAATGACTTAATTTGGTTAAGCCCTAATACCATTAAACACTTTTCGCGGCGACCATATTTGGTTGTGCTGAAGAATGGTTGAGCTACGACTGATTAAATTATGGTCGGCTAGGCCATGGTTGACTACTTTCGAGTGTTCTAGTCAGGTTTATATCTCACCACAATTTTTGGCAGTCATAGCTAGCTCGTTCAGCCACACGTAAACACAATGACAACAACAATAAATTATCCATTAAGCCCATTGCACCATGATCCCCTCTTCGAATGAGAAGATCATGGTAGAGAAAAACTTACCAAGGCTTTACTTTTGTTCCCAACTAACTCAAATAGCCATCAATCTCCATTTCTATTTTTCTCACTTATCTCTCAGATTTGGGATGATGATAAATCGGTTAGAGAGAGTTTGGAGTGTAAGTGGTGTTTTGTCTTAGTTTTGAGGCCTAGATGCAAACAATACCCCCATCACGTGGCCAAAATTTAAAGAATACACATATGCTTTTAGTTAAAAGGATTTTCCTAGTTTAATTTCTACACCCACATCTCAAGGTTAATCCGAAAACTTGTTATTCAACAAATAATTGATTTAATTCTAACTTAAGTATTAGAATCAGCCAAAATAATCAATTCATGAACTAAGTTAATTCTTATAAAAGTAGCCTAAGTTACACCTAATAGATCGACACCAAATTACCTATGTACAGGCGCGTCTTGAGGACTACACTCACTCGTTGATTCGACAAAGTCAATAAAGTTGCGCGTGTACAAATAGATAATAATAAAATATTCGAGGAATCACACACAAATAAAAATATTAAATAATTACCTCGGTTTCAACGTCTGAGTTTCTAACTAAGTAACCACATAGGATTACCTGCCACATCGTGTTTCTATTAGGCCATAGAATAGGATTAGATTTATTAGGGTCGTTACATTTACTTATATTAAATATACTACCATACTAAACCTATATAAAAGTCTAAATAAACACTTATCAATTACTATAAATTCTTTACCATTTTGTTGATGCATAATTCAAAAAAAAAGGCGACACAAGATCTGAATGGAAGATAAATTTAATTATTTTTTCATAAGTTAAGGTTTTAAATTAGATATTTTTTAGATAAGGGATTGGTTTTTATTGAGAAAGCAAAATATTTTAGCAAAACCACCGAAGCATGGAGCTTTGTCTAAAACACATGCCTAGATATGTTGATTCATCAGAGGAACGAGAGGGAAGCAATACACGAATGAGAGAAATAATAGAGAGAAGAAAAATATGGGTAGAAAATCAATGATATTTAGATGAAATGTAGACTACTGCATATAATAAGCAAACAAACTAGAGCCTAGAGCCACTTGGAAAGGATTTCACTAGCATGTATGCGGAAGAGACATAAATGGCCATGATGGGATCAATCTTGCACAATCAGATGAGAACTCCAAGACATCAAGAATTCATGCTCGAGAACAAATGGGAAATTGCCATGAGCATCTATTGATCCGACAATGCATGACTAAGAGGATGGAAGGTAGGGGAACCAACCTTCACATTCCATCACTCCAGCTGTGATTGGGCAACTAAAGAGTATTTTTTGAAGATAACTTGATGGTGGGAGTGGACTACGTTATAAGCTCATGCGAGGAACGTCCAAATTTCAACAACGTGATCATGGGGATGATGGTGATGATGGAACATCTGGACGTCGATTCTAGTAATTTTATTCTTCTCTATGTAATTTTTTTTTGTTGTGATTGTGACAAGTGTATGTTTGTAACCTTATAACTTGATTGATGTGGTATACATGCTACTTTGATACTATTGCTTTTATGTGTTCACAATTGATACATTGGTTGGTATGTTCAATTTTAAATTATATAATGCTTGGCAATTTATCAATTTATCAAATTTTCAATTACATGCAATTCATTCTTATTTATTTCTTTCTTTTTTTATGTTTCACAAAGTATTTTGTTTCTTTTTAGAAACCAAACATTATTTTTAAATATTGAGGACAAGGTTTGGAATGATTTTGAGGGTATTAGTTAAAGTGAAGTATGAAGATACGAAGTATGGAAGAAACAAAAGTTTGAATCGAGTTGAACATTGTGAATTCTTCAAAATTTCCCACAATATAGCTAATAGTTTCTCATTTTATTTTATTTTATTTTATTTTGTTAGGGATATGGAATTGAAAGTAATTTGGGTTTAAATAGAAATCGAAGTAATATATTATTACTCCCCGTCAAAATAGAAATTTTATGATGAAATGAATTATTATATCCTATTTTACTTCACCTAGATTGCGTATACACTAGAGGAGTTTAGAGGAGATTGATTGCTTTGTGTTAGACATTATAATAGGTGGAAGATCAAAACAAAGCATAAGATAAACAAAAAAATTACTAAGAATCTTGTCATACAACGATTATTGATCAAATATTATATGTATGTATTTAAAAAAACTTATGCAATAATTGAGCCGAAAAGTAGTAAATTAGCCAATAAATTTTACAAAGTTGAAAAGAATGCTTCCTTGACTATAGTGAAAATGAGAAGAGTTAACAAGAGTTTTTTAAAAAAATTAAAAATAGAGAGATCCGCATATTCTAAAGTAAACAAAGCAAGAGTGGTAGGATAAATGAGAGAATAATTCTTACATAAAAAATAAAAGATAGGAAATGGACCACGGAACTGTAGGAATACAATATAAAGAAGAAAATGAATATATATGAAGAAGAAAAAACATAGATATAGAAAATGGAAAGAATTTTATGAAAACTGTTCAAATAAAAGATTTAGCTCGAGTGCTTATAGCTAAGTTAAGTGAAGTCTATCATTTTATTCCAACAAATGAATATGAAATAATGATTATGGGTGAATAAAAGTTCCTATTGACTTAGATTGTGGTAACATGTTAAAATATTTTTTGAAAGTTAGATTGATTTATAATTTTTTGTTCATTGAGACTCTAAATTAGTTATCGTAAGTTTAATGCTTATCAATGGAGATCGAGAAAACCTGTATAGTGCCTTGACCTTTATGATTAATTTAACTTTTAACTCTGAGGTGTATTGAACAATTAGGATGTTGATTTGTGATCGTAACCACAAGTATAATAGTTCAATCATAGTAGTAATGTGTTGAATAAAGATTGATTATGGCTATCTTTCCTCTGGGAAAAGTTTATATAGACACACGCACTTAGTTGAGTTAACTGTATGTATTTAAAATGACTTACGCAACAATACAAGGAAAAAATTGTCAATAAATTTTACTAAGTTGGAAAGAATGCTTCATTTACTATAGTGAAAATGAAAAGAGCTAACAAGAAATTTTTTTAAATGAAAAAATAAAGAGACACACAAATTTTTAAGTAAACGTTGCAGGGAATCTAGTCTTGGAAAAAATAAAAGAAATATTTATATATAAAAAATAACAGATTCTGAAGGAAATGAGACATCCGAGAGTGTCAAAAATTTAATTTGGCAGGTACTTAAGTCTTTTTGTATTTAATTTGGGATTTAGGTATTTGAGGTGGGATCCACATGTTACGAATCAAAGATCATAAAATTTAATATTATTTTTGTGTGTTGTGTGCATATTTGATGTATTATACACTATTTTGATGTGAAATAAGGTCAAGTAGAATGTATACATGGTGTTCATGAGCTTCAGAGCACATTGAGATTATTTCTCAATTTAGGTTCAGATTTAGAACTTTTCCAGAATTTAATTTGTGTATAAACTATAAAGATAATAATGAAATTAGCCCATTTTATATATCCGTGTCCCGAACATCTCTTTAGAATCCCTTTGAATCATTCTCAATTCTCGCAAAGAAACTCAGTGTCTTCCTACTTGAACTGATTAATCTC
Organism: Stephania yunnanensis; assembly: GCA_039657365.1. Classification (NCBI taxonomy): domain Eukaryota; kingdom Viridiplantae; phylum Streptophyta; class Magnoliopsida; order Ranunculales; family Menispermaceae; genus Stephania; species Stephania yunnanensis. Next base: position 41,112,298 of record CM077586.1, on the reverse strand, counting down.
TAGTTTCCTTTCATAAACGTTCACAAAAGGAAAGAACTTGTCAAGAAATCTTTCATTGATTTCCCTCCATGAGGTTATACTATATGCATTCAGCTCTTGGAACTAGTATTTGGCTATTCCACCCAATGAGAATGGAAAAAGTCTCATCCTGATCACATTCTTTGTAACTTTGGTAATGTGCACGGTGTCGCATTTCTCCAAGAAATTCTCAATATGCACAACAAGATTTTCATTAGACAGTCATTTCAATAGGTTATTTTGCACCATGCTAATCGAAGACGGTTTCAGTTCGAACTCGGTTGTGTAGGTTGAAAGCCTCATCACTCCATTGTAAGTGTACTGTACTTCTGGATTAAAGTAGTCACGAAGGAATCTCTATCCTTGCGCTCTATCCTGCACTACCAGATCACATACGGGTAGGTTATTTTCATGATCCTATTGTTGGTTTCTTGCTTGCTCCTTAGTCATCTTGATTCTTTTCTTTCTATTTTCTTTGTCGGTTCTATAAATCTTAGGGTTGTAAGGCACTAGGTCGTTCTTTCATTTGCTATGCATGCACTAGTTATTCCTAAAAAAAAACACTAAAGATCAAGTGCGAAAAGTCAAAGTTGAAACTTAAGCCTTTATTTTTTTATTTTTGTTGTTATGGACTTGAAAGTAATGTACTTCAAATAAAACTTAGCAACTTTTCAAACTAAATAAGTAATAGTAAGTGGCAACTTATTCCCGACAACAGTGCCAAAACCTTGACACGTGCCGTAAGTATAATGATTCACTTGTACTAATAGTGTAATAAGCATAAGTTGACTATGAATATCATTCTAAAATAAAGGTTTTTGCATAAGTTGAATACCTATTTAAGTTGTATTTATTGTTGCGGAAATTAATATTTTTAAATGGTTTTATACTAAACAAATTATCTAACAAAACAATATAAACTTAACCTTAAGACTTATATTAAGAATATCTTAGTTCATAACATCACCTAGATAATGAAATAGTATGCTTTTCAACAACTTTTACATCTTAATATGTTGTGTGCAATGCCTAATTAGAATAGACAGATTTTTGTCAAATCCACTTTAACCTACTGTCCTGAATGAAAAGATTCTTATTTGCAAACTAGAACTCCACTTATCGGTGTGAATAACCTAAGCTCCACATTGCTTTAATGCTCCAAATCTTTAAATTCATAACCAATTATGTTTATTATCTGTGCATCCCTAATCAATAACTATCAATCGATGTTGTGTCTTTTACGATACTAACATTTATGTTTGTCTTAAAAGCTTCAATGGCATAACACGTGGTAAAGATGTCTAAGCATTAGGTTCACAATCAATAAAAATTCTAACAATTGCGCCTTTTATTGTCATTTTCTACTAATGTTTATAGCATAACATTCAATCTATGGGATCCATTGATCCCTAAGATTAATAGACTCTTCACACTTCATTGAAATACACATATTACGAATCATAATTCAAATCACGGATGAATATAAATATATTACCATTGATTAAATCAACCAATCTAAAATTTAATTGCAAAAGTGGAGTCTTCATTGTTTTCTCACAAAAATATCTTTAATACTCTAAATCAAAGTAAATCTATGCTAAAATATTATAATAGTGGCTAATGGTTGATATATGGTGAGTATACCACATCTTAACATCTATTTATACTTCCTACTAGCAATTATAAACCTACTTTACGACTGAACTCATGAAAAAACTCTTAACTTTCTAGTTTTTTTCTAATCTGGGCTATCAGTTTTCCTCCAACGCTTTGTGTACATTCTCATGGCGCCTCCACCGTGTCATCACTCTTGCGTGTAGTTTTTTATCTTCTTTGACCTCCACACCATCTCTTTAATGTCTCAGCACCATCCCTTGACCACTACAACGCCGCAACTGCGCCAATCATCCAACTTTGATTTCTTCACATTGCCTTCTCCCCCACACCGTACCTAAGTCCCCCATACTGTGCTTTATACACTCACAGCACCACCATATGGAGCCACGTCGCCAACTATACTTTCATGACTTTTTGCTTCGTTTCTTCTCGATTTTGCTCATTTCCTTTCTTTACACCATACTTACCTAAAAATGGACAAATACCATTAGTTATTGCTTATAGGAGGTTAGTTATATTAAATATGCTTCCATATCAAACCTATATAATAGTCTAAATAAGCACTTATTAGTTACTATAACTTCGTTACCATTTTGTTTATCGATTCTTCAAAAAAAAGCAACACACGATCCGCGCGAAAGATAAAGATAATTATTTTTTTACAAGTTTAGGTTTTAAATTTGATATGTTTTAGATAATGGGATTGTTTTTATGGGGAAAACTATAAAATTTTGCATGTAATTTAACATAAATACATCAATACATCTTTGGAATTTCACTTAAAAGTTTGATATTTGGCAAGAAATGCTTGTAAAGCCAGCATGAATCAATTTACAAAACTAACATATAGTTTTAAATCCTGCATTTTGAATAAAAAACAATAAAACAACAAAAAAGGTAAACCAATAATCTAACAAATTTGTTAACAAAATGCGTGAAAACGAAAATTATCAAATTAAAAAATTTTAAAAAATCAAAGTAGATATTAAAATAATTACTAGATAAGTTTTTTATGAGTTATTTTGGCGAATGACTTTTTCGAAAAAAAAAACTTTTCCACTACAATTTTATAAAGAAAAGAAAAGGTTATTGAACTTGCCTTTTAAAAAAAAGAAAAAAATCAATTAACTTCACACATCAACTGTTAAAAATTACAAAGATAGTATAAACCAATGAATTTCAACCTGAAGAGTATTGAGAATAATGTGGCATAATTGGCAAGAGTATACACCACTTTTGCAAATGTTCTATAGGCAAGATCACTTTTAATAAGATATTAATTGTTATAGACATACCATTACTAAATTTAAAAAACTCTTATTTACTATCTAAGAGAAAAAATAAAAAAAGAAAGAGTTGCTGAGACACAGTTGAATTTATTAAGACTTAGTATGAATGAAGATATTTGAAAACAATTTGCGTACCACCGTAATTCTTTGCCAACATTGTAATATCCGCACCGACCCCAAAAACAGGGTGTGGTCACTATCATTCTTCTATTGTACTTCTAATTGTATAACGCTTCATACTTGATGAGATTAAAAATTGAGGAACAAAAACTTGTTAAAGAACAATGCAACCAAGAAAGAATAAAGAATTAGCAATAGATTGATGGGATACTAAAATTGATTTGAGCGTAGTCTTAAAGATTGTTATTGGAATTTCCTAAAGAAAGAAAAATTGTTAATGGAAGCCTTCAAGAAAAAATCCAAAAAAAAAAAAGATAACATAGGGAATTTGATTGTGGTAGTAAAGTCAAGCTTTTGGAATCAAAGAGATGGTACCTTGAACGTGCTTCTAACTTTGGCTTCACAACTTCAATATTGCATCAATCAAAGAGATCAATTTTTTTTATAAAAAGACAATTGTAGGAGTGGTTAGAGACAATATTGCAAGAGCGGTGCTATGTGCACCTCAATTATTTATGAGGGCACCCAAAAGTGTACCAATTTACATCATTTGGGGTGCCCTCATAAACAATTGAGGTGTACATAGCGGTGCTCTATTGCAATAGAGGAAAGGAGAGATATTGAAAGGAAAGGCGTATATAATTTACTGCCATAATTGTGCTTTACTGTAAACTTCTTTTATGGAAAAAAAATAATATCTACGGTGGATTAGTCGCGAATTTAAAACTTAACCTAAAATACTGGCTTTATTTTTCAAAAACAAGAAATATTCCAAAAATGTCCCTATCAATAAAACTAAATCACAAAAGCTATATTTAAAAATATATATTCAAAGGAAAGATATTCTTTGCACTTTGGTGGCCAAATAGGCATCGTCGTCGGAGTTTTTGCCTGATTAATAGAATTTAGAGAAAAAATTCCCAAAAAAACACATCTGCTTAAATAATTCCCAATATAACACACTTAGTGCCACGTAGGATGCCACATGGGGCGAGCGAGTGGCGGGTGTGGGGAAAACGTGAGTGGAAATCACGTTTTAAGGGAAGTCGTGATTTCCACTCACGACTTCCCAGCGATGGAAGTCGTGACTTCCGATCCACGACTTCCACTAGGGTAGAAGAAAAGAGCACAGAGGCCTCTCTCTCGTCCCTCTCGTCCTGTTTTCTTCCTCTGCCACCGAGATCTCTCCTCTTCTTTGCTCACCTCTCGCCTCATCGAGATCGTCCTGCGACCACCGTCCCCGTCTCCACCGTCCCGCATCCACCGTCCCCGACGCGATGCGCTTCTCTCGGGCTCCACCGTCCTGCCCGAGTCCTCCCTCCACCGTCCATAGACCATCCTGCCCGCCACCGTCGCCGCCTCCACCGTCCTCGACCGTCCTCCTCCACCACGACCATCCACTGCCTCCACCAACGCTGCCTTCACCGTCCCCTGCCGCCATCCCTGCCACCACAGATTTTGTCTCGTCTCTGCCGTCGTATCTGCCTCCACCGTCGCTGCCTCCACTGTCTCTCGAAGAGCCCTCAAAGGTCACACGCCGAGCCCTCTTGTCTCTGCTCGCTGGTCCCTCGCCGGTCCTTCGCCGGTCCTTGACTGCCTTCCCGCCGGTATATTCTTTTGTTAAATTCATGTTCATATTTGGGATTAATTACAATTTATATTCATTAAATGTGAAGAAGCTATTTACCAAATCCAAAGATGCTTTTGACAAATACTAAACCAAATCCCCTTGAACATCTTCAATTGAATCATTAGAGATGCATTCTCGTGTCTTGAATCATTTGCAATGCATTGTCGTGATAAGGCCATTTCCTATTTAGCTCATCTAGAAATGAACCCCTTGAACATCTTCAATTGACTTTGAAATCTCTATAAGACTTTTATAGCAGTTACATAGCTTTGTACTTTTTTTTTTGGAAAAAAAACAACTCCAATAAGTCTAGTGATCAAACCGTGCCTGTTCAGAATTGTTCCATTATGGTAATATGTTCAGAATTGTTCCATCTAGGTTTTAGAATTGTACTTTTGATATGGTATTGATTGATATGGTATTGATTGATATTGTTGCATTCACTTCTTTTGATCATGTTTTATATTCTACATATATAGATTCAATAATGACTGATCGAAGAGTAAGTTTGTTGTGCTATATGAATGGGGACATGGTCGATGGACCATCAGGAATTTCATACACTAAACCGCCCGTTCGACATCTTAGAGCGAACATGGGTTTAGAATACGAGGAATTTATGAGTTTTGTCTATAATTCTTTGGAGATAGACAATGAAAAGATGATATCGACCATCACATATCGATATCCAGGCGTACATCGATGAGTGACTGCGCCAACTACGTCCACTGTGCGAATAGATGATGAGGCGAGTCTCAAAGATGTTTGGGAGATTGTGGCGAGAATTACCACCACCAAAATGCATGGAGTTTTATATCGATTTGAGAACGAGAGATTCGTATAATAGTACAAGCGTAATATGGCGTTAGAGTCGTGGTGGACCTAGCACTCAACCAAATATGGAGCGAGAGTCATTGTGCATCGCCCTTCATGATTGGAAATCCCGAGATGAACGAGGATCCTTGTTCTGTGATGAGTTGAACACTAGTGAAGACGGAGACTATTGCGGTAGTGACGAAGGTACTAGTGAAGATAGTAGCGATGATGATACGAGATGATGAAGGGGTTGATGCACATCATGTTGATGATGCCATGATTCGCTACACATTAAATCGAGTCATTGCCGATGATGGCTCATTATCTTGTCCTCCAATTCCGAGCGAGCTTGGGAACGATGATTTTTTCGACGAAGAGGTTTCTTGGAATTGATGGTGCGCCCGTTGGTGTACGTGAATTTGTCGTACCTTCTCCTGCATTTATGGAATTGAATAGCGAGGCATTGCAACCCCTCAATGAGAATGCTATGATCCCTTTAAGGTCTATATGGAATGAGGGAGCGAGAATTTCAAAAGGGCATGCGGTTCATGTATAAAGTAGATATCCGGCATGCCGTGAAGTTGTATAGCATAAAAGAACACGGCGATTTGTGGTGACTCATTCTACACGTAATGTATGGATTGTTCGATGTAAGAAATATGTAGATGGATGCACTTGGAGGTTGCGTTGTTCAAGAAGAAAATCGCATGGAATGTTTGAGATTAGTAAATATGCGGGACCACATACATGCATCTACGCCAATTTGTCCAAAGATCATGCGCATTTGGACTCCACCGTTATATGTCGTGAAGTTGAAAATGTGGTGAGAAGAGATCCGTCCATTTCGGTTCCGTCTTTGCATCGAGATGATCAAGGACAAATACGACTATGACGTTCGTTACAAGAAAGTGTGGTTGGGGAAGAAGAAGGCAATTGCTAAAGTCTATGGAGGCCCAGGGAAGAATCGTATAAAATGTTGCCGCGGTGGATGGGCTGCTCTTCAAGAAACCAATCCGGGGACACGTGTGGAATGGCGGCATGGGGAGCCTAACGCGAACAATGAGGTTATATTCAAATGGGTTTTTTGGGCATTTGAACCTTCTATTGCGAGGCTTCAAACATTGCGGACCAATGATACAGATTGATGGCACATTCTTGTATGGAAAATACAAACACAAACTCCTAATAGCCACTTGTTGTTGATAGTAAAAGTCATGTATTTCCTTTAGCATTTGCCATCGTTGATGAGGAAAGTCAACAGTGGGGATGGTTTATGGCTTGCTTGCGACATCACGTGATCGATAGGGATGGTATATGTGTCATTTCGATCGACACCCGGTATATTGTTGGCTATGAACAATCCGCAAAATGGATGGACTCTGAAAGGGCTCACCACGAGATTTTGTCTCAAGTCACATTTGCGGTAATTTTAACATGAGGTTCGGGAGCAAAGAATTAAAAGATATGGTGTACTTGGTGGTGCACAACATCAACCCCGAAAATTCAAGGCGATCATGACGAACTTCAAGAAATTAATGCGGAATGTATTGCGTGGTTTAATGACCTTGATCGAGCACGATGGACGACATATACAAAAAGGATATCGATACGGATGGATGACTACCAATCTAGCTGGTATGGTTTATCGTGTCCATAATTTGGTACCATGGTTTATTTACTACATTTGATTTGTTACGTTTAGATGGTTATACTAATATGCATATTTTGTTCCTACCGTAGAATGCTTTAACGGGGTCCTTAAAGGCGCACGATTCTATCCCATCACCGCATTAGTGCAAGTGACATTTTATCGTGTCTTGGAGTTCTTCAACAAAAGGCGAGACGAAATAGCTGACGCCTTAGGTAGGGCGAAGTGTACACAAGTTACGCGTTGAAGAAGTTGTCGATTGGGCAAAGTCTTCAAGGCGGGCACAATGTGACATTAGTGAATCGCGATAATGGTACATTTGAAGTCGTCAACTTGCGCCACGTGGCCATCATTTGCGGAAAGGGTCTAACAAGCAAATAGTTAAATTGCGAGCTCGTTGGTGCACTTGTATGAAATGGCGGTGTTATGGCATTCCTTGTTCTCATGTTCAAGCGATCTGCGCCGGTGTTGCCATGGATGCTCATCAATACATTGAGGATTACTACGAGATTGGATGTGTACGATCAATGTTATCTTTGCGAATTTCCATCCCATTCCGCACGAAGATTATTGGCCAAACGCCGGACTTCCATACTCGTTCTTGGTGATCCATCTCGAAAGCGAGTTAAAAAGGTCGCCTCAACAACGACGTCTCCGCACGAGAGATGGATTGGAGAAGCAACCGAAAACGACCACGTCATATGCGAGCGTGAAACCGAATGGAGAGAGACCCCAACGACGACTGCGATGTAGTTTGTGTAAGCGGACGGACACAATAGACGCACTTGCTCTCGTCGTCGTCAACAACAACCACCGAGAGTGCCTCATAGTGTCTCATTCAAGCAATGAACATTTACTTGAGCTAGCTATGCCTCTTGTCTGTTGAGGGTCATGATTGTAACTTAAATCTTATATATTTTCATGAGTTCCATTTAATTTATCCATGTTGAACAATCTCCATAGTTTTGTTAACCCTTTCCAACTTATTCATTTTGAGTGTGTTTGCTATTCTTGTTTAAAACCAACTTTGTGGTGGTTTTATAGTGGTAGGAATTCCAATATAGCGAGTTTATGACCGTTCTAGGAATCCAGGAAATCAAAAATTCAAATTTCAAGCTTGATTTCCAAAAGTCGAAATTGCGGGCGAGAGAGCAATTAGCGCGCTAATACGTGGCTTAGCGCGCTAACCCCTACTCTTAGCGCGCTAATGACGATATTAGCGCGCTAACTGCGGGACCTCGAAATTTTTTTTTCCCTTTGTGTTAGCGACCCTTAAAATTGTCCCAGGGACCTAACCAACCCTTATATAACATGTTATACATGTTTATTATTAGTCATTAACCTTATTTGGGTGGCCCGGATAATTTTATAAACCCCGAAAACGGAAATTCAAAGTTTCACAACTTATTAGGGGCTTTCCTGCAAATTTTCAGTTTTCTTGTTAAATACATTTCAAAAACGAGTTTTCCCTTTTCAAAAACATTTATAATGATCTTCTAATAGGTAAATGACCATTCACACATAATTGATGTATGCACCAACTAATGCATTTGGCTTGCGTGAAAGAATTTGTTTACCTTACATTGATTTTACAAATTGCGGTTTGGACTTTTCATGTTCCTTAATTTGTAATGATGTCCCCTTGAAGCGCGATATGGAGCCTGGGCCTATAGATGATTCGGTTTTGAGTTCGCAAGCTCTCCATAGATCTACCCGAGTGTGGCACGGACCGGTATGACATCTTGCCGATTTGCACTACACCATTATATCAGCGTCTATATATTCTACAACTTGTACCTTATAACTCGTATTTTCATAGGAGCCTGGTATATTGACTATCAGACGGAATTCTGTGCACTACATCGGTTGGTCGAATCTGGATGAACGAATCGTCGAGCATCTCCACGCATCGGCTTTTACGGGACGGCGCGAGTAGGTTTTATCTCAATTGATTGGCATCTAATCACTTTGCTCTTGTAGAGAGGTGGAGACCGAAACTCACACGTTCCATTTTCTGTTGGCGAGATGACTATTACCCTTCAAGATGTACAAATTATCTTAGGGTTGCCGTGGATGGATTTCCTATCCTTTGGTCGTGTTGAGCAAGATTACAATGCCTTATGCTTGACACAACTAGGATTTCCATTCCCTGAAAATAACGGGACCGGTGGCGGGATTCAAATTCGCCAGCTGTCACGATGGTTTCCAAACCTTCCACGGGATGCGATGATGAGGACGTGCAACGCTACGCAGAGCGTACATCCTACAACTTCTTGGCGGAACTTTATTTGCTTGACAAGTCTAACAACCTCGTGCACATCACGTATTTGCAATTTTGGAAGACTTTCGGGCGGCGGGACAATACGATTGGGGTAGTGCAACTCGGCTCACCTATATAGACGATTATGTCTTGCGGTGACATTGATGGAGCGAGAGATAAGCGGGACCGGTCATTTTATTGCAATTGTGGGCATGGGATAGGTTGCCTTTTCTCGCACCAATTATGGGAAACCACATTAGAGATGACATGATAGACAATGAAGAATTATTTCCACCTCCTCCATTTGGTCATAGGTAATGATTATTTTTAAACATTACAATTTCAATTTGAGCATATGTACAACCCATTTTTCATGTATGCTCTGTTTTTGTTTGTTTCATTTGCAAAGGTGGAGGCATGCGTTGGAGACCACGGGAACATCGATGCACGTCTTGACGAAATACTGAGAGAAATGATTGACATGCAAGGACCGGATGAAGTAATAAATATACTTAATCATTCTCTCCAACAAGCACTTATGTCGACATCTTGTTGATGACACCGTTTTATTCAATTAATGTTATTTTCCATGCTACAGGTTGTTTGGGAACCGTATCAGGAAACATTGATAAGTGACACACTTGACATATTGTAGCGATGGTCGAGCAATTTGGCGAACGAGGGCACCTTTGCTTTTCTTCTGCGTTGTCGAGCTGTACAATCCGGATAGAGTAATGCGACAATTCGGTATGAAACAAAGGATACCTAATTTACATAGCACAAGTATGGAACTACATAAGATTGACTTGAGAGGGAAAACGAAAAGGATTGGAGTGCGAGAACATAGTGCTTATGTTTGCTTGTGGAACGAACGTGCTTCCAACTTAGCAACGATGAAATATTAGACGAGCCTTTGGACTTTTACGACCGTATATGCAATGGTATCGTCGCATTACACGTCGATTCATGTCTCGTCGTGGAGCTATTCTTGAGGCATTGGTAAGTGCAATTTCATTTTTTCCCTCCATGAAGTTTCATATTGTTGTTTTCATTTTACTTTCACATACAAGTTCTTAAATAGTTTATATGTAGGCACATGGAATGACATCGATCCATCGGTTGACATTGGGTGATGACGTGTCGATTGCACGCATTAGAGATGTAGGCTGCATCGACTTTGGCTGCGATACGACGGATTATCGCATGCATAATGTGCCCACATCATTTGAAGCCTCTCATCATACTTCTCACGATGATACGCGTTCGAGGCATGGCACTCCGGTGTATACGTCATCGGTACCTCTCAATGAGCGTGACACTCCACGTACTCCATCCGTTCCTCCCTACATGGCATTCGACCACTGCGAAGTCGTTCCATCTTCGCGCCATTTCAATACAACTCCAATAATGATGAATTTCTCTGAGAGTACAAGTACACATGAAGGTGGAATACGTGAAATCGATGATATTCAGAGAGAAGATGCTCAAAATCCTAGTGATATGGGCCAGTCGAATGTCCCATTAGCGTTGAATCGTAATGTTCGAGTTGTAAAGAGAACACGTTGTGGGACTGGAAGTCATTATTTGGGGTCGGAGTAGGACTTGTGTGTAACAATAACAAGACTTCTTTTATTATTGCTTTGTACTCAATCACTTTGCAATTTTATGTATGTATGTTATGTTTGGATGTATGTATGTACTCATGCTTGTTTTAGTACTTCTATTTTGATGAATTGTTTTTTTTTCCTTTCTTGCATTGTTTGATATAACTTTTTTTTCCTTCGGTTTAAACACTCCAAACTTATTTTTCCAATTAACATTTCATTAATTGTTTAGTTATTAACTTGGCCTTTGATTTTTATGATGTTAAGTCATTTTAAATAGCCATTATCATTCTTTGAATGGATTATGTCCAACTCTTTTCGGGTTTTCTGGTGTATTTATTTCTGCCTCTGTTTTTTTTTTAACCCTCAGAGTGGAAGTCGTGACTTGCAGTCACGACTTCCACTGTGGGGAAGTCGTGAGTGGAAATCACGACTTCCCTTAAAACGTGATTTCCACTCACGTTTTCCCCACACCCAGTCACTCGCTCAGTCCCATGTGGCATCCTACATGGCACTAAGTGTGTTATATTGGGAATTATTTAAGCAGATGTGTTTTTTTGGGAATTTTTTCTCTAAATTCTATTAATCAGGCAAAAACTCCCATCGTCGTCAACTTCAAAGTTTTCCTATTATATTAGTATATGTAAACATGATCAAGGTTATTATTGGCTTCTATTGTGGTCGCTTGGTGTTCCCGACGTTGTTGTTATCTTAAATTACAATTGAAAGTCATATCTACCTCATGATCAAATGGAGTTAAATATGGTTATGAATTAGAAGGACAAAGTGGGTAGACCATACAATGTCTAAAACTCTTAAAAAATAATGTAATAAACCTCAACAACGGCACAAAAGATTGAAAGGTGTCAAGTATGTACAATAAGTTTATCATATTTCCTTTTTGTTTGTAGTAGTGATAAGTGGGATCATTTCCACAGAGATTTAGCAAACATCTTTAGGAAAAAAATTTTCATTAGTTTTTATTATTTTATTAATTTAATTTAATTAATTTATCTCAAACAAGCATTAAAAATCAATAATTCAAACTATAATACTATAATAATTAACTAAACTAATTAAACTAATTTAATTAACACAATTCAAATTGATTAATATTCAAATAAATTCAATTCAACAATAAATAAATATCTAAACAAACATCCAGAATAGTGAAACATCAATCCTTTTTGTACCCTAACACATTACTTAATATATAGTCATAAGCATACTTTAATCTCTTAATAAAGTATTCTAGATCATTAAACTATAAGCATAAGTAAGTTGACTGCCCTTATAAAGCCATTAGTACCGGTGAAAAAGTCACATTCTAATTTTATTAACTATTTGAAAACTCAAAGAAATTAACTTCATGCAATAAAACCGAATTAAGTTCTATGAAAACTTCGAACTACTAAATCTAATACTTTTAGAAAACCACTTCAATATTAAAATTAGATCGTAATCTACCTAGGACATCTAAACGAACCTTTTAAACAGTCATAATTACTTTATTAAGCTTGATTTTGAATCCAAATTATACACATTCGAGACTATGCATGTATTACAAAGTTCCATGATTATAACCCACAAATAAAAATCTATTAAATTAGTGAATTGAAGAAAATGATTGGTTTAAAGCATTAAGTATAAAATCATATCATCATGACTACATTACAAATTGGATCGAGTTCATGTTCGGATTTTATTTAAATTAATAAACTAATCACTCCTTATCATAATAAACATTACAATAAAGTAAAGAAAGACATATATAAGTACCTCAAATAAATAATTTGAATCTTCAAATCTTCTCCAAAAGCAATGAACAATAAATATAATAACTAATACCATAAACTATGGCTCCAAGAGCAATGGACTATTGATTTAAGTACTCAAGGGCAACTGAAATAATGGTCGTATGGTTATATATATAGTATTCTTTGTAGTACATATCCCAAACTAAATTAAAAGTCACGTAGTTATCCAAAATTCTCGAAATCGAATCTAGCGAATCCTGACCGATTTCACTTGATACTCAAATCGCTAGTTAAATCCTTAAAAAACTGACTCTTTGCTCCACCAATTTTTCTAGTGATTTACTTAAAAATCTTACATTGTTAAGGATTTGCTAGTAGCAAATTTTGTTTGATTCATCATTCGTTGATGATTCGTTATCTATCCTTTCTACTCAATCAAATCCTTAATTTTCTTCCCTTTTTATTCCATTTCTTCATATATGACAATTACCAACTGAAATAACCAAAAGAAGAGAAAACTTAGTGTAATATAGCCTTTTACATCTAAAATTACCTGAAAATGTACTACAAAAGACAATCTAATTATTGACATATCAATAACTTAGATCTAAAACAAAACTTATCTAAAATTTAAAAAGATATGTTCCTTAAAGACGTTCTAAGGTTTCCTATTTATAGTACAAGTATGAGAATAAGTAATTTAATCTTGAATCATTCAAATCTGCAAAATACGAAATTGCTAATCTTTGGATCTGTCCAATGCCTTACGTGTAAAACTCCAAGTCATTGGAAATCGCTGACAAGGTGTTACAATATTTTTTTTTCCTTCGTTTCTTTCCCAATCTGAGTCCAGCACCATTCCAATGTTGTCTGTACATGCTAAAGGCGTTATAGAGGTGTCGACCATCCCCTTCGAATTTGAGCTTCATTTTTCTTTCGTGTATTTACGAGGCTTTATATGAAAAGTATTCAATTAGTTTCCTCTGATCAAGTCAAGTTTGGTCAAACAATTCATTGGCGTATTAAGTTCACTCGGATGAGATGGGAAGGTGGGTGAGCCTATGTCTACCTTTTTGACTAGATGCTTTTGGGAAATCATTCCTTTTTGTCTAATAGCTTGTATTTACACTAAAAATACAAAAAATAACGGTTTTAAATTATAAATGAAGATAAAAGTCTTCGAATTCTTAGTTCACACTAAAATATAGAATAATTGGTTACTTAGCATAATCGATCATCTAATCGTCGGATTATAATCAAATTCGAAAGAATTATTTGAATCCAAATATAACTTTGTAAGAGAATCTAAAGAGAACTTTATGCAAAAGTGTCATCCTTAAAAAAAGACCTGAGAAATTCTACAATCCAGGATTGTTTGGAATACTTATCATAATAGGAACTTCTTTTATTAAATTTGTAATGTATGATCTCGGAGCATTAATTTATGTCTTATCGCTTAAATCATATAAATCGTTGAAAATAGGATCGTTGACTAATACACCTATTAATCTTACTTTTGCTAACAATATAGTTATTACACCATATAAATTATTAGAAGAAGTTTTCATGAAAGTAGATGACTTAGTATTTCAAGATAACTTTTATGTCATGGAAATGAGAAACTCTATTTCACCTAATTCTCCACTTATATTATTAGATAGACCTTTACTTAAAACATCTAAGACTAAATTAGATATTTTAGAAAGGACAATGTCCATGCAATTTTTTGAAAAAACAATTATGCTCAAAATTATTATTAAACACAATCATGATGATTCTAATGAATTACTTAATAATGATTCTTCAGAGTTAAATTATTATGATGATCTTAAAGCTTAAACATATGTAATTTATGCAATAACAATGGAAACTGAATGATACTGGACATATACATTTCAATATACAAATCAAATGGATTTGGTACTTTATAGTTTAATGTGATATGGATTCTAATGCAAATCTATTGCTAATATACTTTTCTCTAGAGACTCAATTGGAGTTGGATGAACATGCTTCTAAAAGAGATCCTTTACCAACTAGTTATTCAATTAAACCAATATAAGTGGTTACAAATGTAACAGTTCGAATACACTAGTACAATTTACACACATACTTTTCCAGTTATGCCATATTTTTCACCAAGAATCCTCCATTAAAATTGGGACACCCTTAGCCTCTTCTCAAGCTATCATGAATATTCTGAATAAAATAATTACTTTAATAGTGAATGGTTAATCAATTACTTTATGGAATGGCAATAGAGTAACAATCACATATTTAAGTTTAGAGACCCGATTTAGTACTCAAATGGTTCAATCAAGCCAAAGACGGTAAACAAAAGCGCTCTATGGTAGGCGGCCCATATTGTATGTTTTTTTATGCTTCAATTTTAGAATAATTGTAGTATTAGTATATTCTGTTTTTAATATCTCACCTTTTGACTCTTGTTTTGGAAATATTTTTGGAATTCAAACTTTTAAATAATTTCAAAATAGGGGGATGATAAAGTTATGTTCAGTTATATTATGGCCTTTATGCAAATCTACATTATTTGTCCAATTATTTAATTAATAAAATAAGTTTATTACATATATACATATCCTGTAAATTATTTTGAATTTCTAGTAAATTCTACATTTATATTGATTGTTTTGAGTTATATATATATTAATAATAATTATGAATTTGATTGAAAAAAAGTAATATACGTCCAACAAGTCCACATAGATATGGGTGTACGTTGTACATCGATAGGGAAATTAGTGAGGCAAATAGTTTAATTTCCATTGTTTTTAGTAGCAAATCACCAACAAATCCACTTATAACCTTGATTCGCTAGGCCTGATTCCATGTTTTGAAACAAAACCTCAGTTTGCCACACCACGACTCATTTCACACACACCAACTATTGCACCTACTCTGTAGCATCCCTTTTCTCGATTTGGGCGATACCCAACCTGAAACCCTAATTAAAAATTTGTACAATAGAATGAATTAACTAGAGCAACTTGGCTCTCCTTCTATACTTGATAAACATAACTTGTATATCGATATCAAAATATAAATCAAAGTATTTGAAGCAAAAAATTAAAAGCTTTTTCGATAATATTAAAGATAGATGAAAATACAAAGTTTATTAAAACAAAAACAAAATTCCAAAACCTCCCCAACCTTGTTATATTGCAACAAAATAATTTAAAAAATATATAGAGGGTGGCTCATTACATCCCTGAAAAGATAGTAAAATTCCTAAGCCTTCTCTTTGGTTTTTGCTATAGCTTCAACTTGAGAACTTGAAATGTTATAGGGAGTGAGTGCTCCAGCATGCTCAATAAGTGATGCTTGTAAACACATCGATTATCAACTACAACGATAAAATAGGCTCAGTCCCAAATTAATTGAGGTCGTCTAACATCCATTATCAACTAATATCAATAAATCAATGAACTGCAATATGAATCCAAAACATATCTATTTAAGCATTGAAATTGATATAAAAGATAAATGATAAAATGCAAATCAAATCGGTGTCATGCAACTATAGTTGTGATTCGTATTTTGAGTTTACAACATGTAGTCGTATTCTCATGTTACTTAACAATACAACCACATTATCCTGGTGTTGGCCGATAAGGGATACTGCTGGTTTATTCAAATTTGACTTAGCTACTAACCGCTATTAGAGAATGACGATTAAGGTAAAACTCCGACTAAGTGAAGATAAAAATCGGAATCAATTTTTAAGCAAACTTTTTTCATTCATTAAGTTAAAAGGCGAAATCCATTTCCAGACAAAACATTTCAATCCCACTCCCAATCCATCGTATTTACAATTTTTGACATTTTTCACTTATAAAAAATTAAAATCATTGTACATTGGCTCATTCCTAATCCATAATGCTATATGAACTAAAAAAATTAATTTACAAAACATGAGTGATAAGAATAAGAGTCCCACTTTCCGCGGTTAGGTTTAGTTTTCAAATCCCTATGTTCTCAAGTTACTTGACCTTTCTCGGTGTTTGAGAACCTATCACAAATCATTTGAGGTCATTACCTATCTAAAAATTATATTTAAACCTTATATTGATCCTTAGACCATTAGAAAATTCAAAGAAAATTTGAGCAGTGTTGCTATTTTCTTAGATGGGAGAATGCTTTCTCAATTACTGGGGCACGCTCTACCACCCTGGTACCTCATCTTTCTTAGAAGGAGCACACTTCCACACTGCATAGCACCTTCTCTATCATCGAGTATCTTAATACAAAACTATGTGCAGCCCTGGTCGATTATAAAATCAATACAACAACAATCAAAATCATTTTATGTTGTCTCATTCCCAGTCAATAATGCTATCATAAGTAAATATACCAATTTATGAAGCATAATTGCTAAGAATACGAGTCCCACTTACATCGGTTAGGTTTCATTTGCAAATTCCTAACTTCTAAGGTTACTTGACCCTTCACGGTGTTTCAGAACTTGTTAAAAATCATTTGAGTTCATATCATGTGTAAAACCCTACATTTTAAACCCTTAAAAAGGTTTTTAGAACCTTTAAAATTCCCAAGCAAGTTTCAGCAGTGTTGTAGTTTTTCAGGTGAGAGCATGCTCCATCATTTAGTGGGGCGCGCTACCGGGTTCCTTGTTGTTCTTAAAGCAAGCGCGCTTCCAAGTTATAGGTTGCATGCTCCATCACTGAGCGTCTCGATAGAGAAGAAGGTAGCAGCCCCTATTCAATTACAAAATCAACACAACAATAATCAAAACCTCCCCATAGCATTAGGGAGGTCCTCTAATGAGGTCTTAAAACATTCATAATCATTAACATCCCAAATTAACATGGATCCATCATCAACTAACGAATTTTACTTAAGAACAAAACTTACACTTAACCGAATGTGATGGATTACAAGATCAATAGGGGTTTAGGCTGTCCGTGATCACTCAAACTCACTATCTATGTCCTTGGATTACACCAACTAATCGAATGTATAGTAATAAGTTTGAAGGTTTTTTTTATATATATGGATCTTCTTCGAGATATGTATCCCGCTATCTCAAGGCTCATCTAATGGAGATGGTGTTAAAGTGATGGGCTTTAAAGTGACACATATTCCAGTTACGCTCGTATTGAGGAAATCCAATGATCCATATGAATCAAGTCAAACTTATAGTTTTATTTATATATATTTACATATCAAATATATATATAAATCCAATATTTTTTTTCGCTAATAAACTCACCAGGTATGCCAACGAGTACACTCAGGTGTGCACATTTATTTCACGACCTCCTCCTCACACTTGGTGTACCAGTAATTTACTAGATAATTATTTATTTCCTAATTATGGCTTGAATAAATTCTCTATTTATCAAACAACTAATAAATCTTAATAAACATATCACATAAACACCAAACATGAAATAAACCCACGCATATGTTAATCAAGGTACGCTAAACTGAACTATAAGCCCAACTCGTGTTCATCAGGATATGAGTTAATGCTAACCACCAGATTAAGGTAATAGGTCATTACAATCTCCTCACTTTAAGTAAATGTTGTCCTTGAAATTAAAGTAAACATAATCATTACCTTTAGTACATAAGAGAAAAGGAAATTGCTCTTTCATATAAGATTCTCTCTGCCAGGTTAGCTCCTTATCTCCGTGAAACTACCATTTCACATTAACGAAAGGAATCTCTTTGACTCGCAGCTTGTGAATCTTATGATAAAAGATATAAATTAGCTACTCATCGTAACATAAGCCTTCCAAAATATCAAATTCATTCCAATTTATTGTTTGAGTGAACTGTCTCTGTTTTCGAAGCATAGACACGTGCAAGATATTATGAACTCCAGGTAGCTGAGGAGGTAACTCTAACATGAAAGTAATGGGTGTAACTCTTTCTTTCACTTTGAACAACCCACTAAACCTTGGAGCTAGGTTATCCCGTAATATAAACCTATACAATCCTTTAATAGGTGATACTTTCAATAGAACATAATTTTTCTTTGAAAACTCCAAAAACCTATGATTCTTATCAAAGTATCTATTTTATCTTAGGTGTACTGTAGTCAAACGCTAGCCAATCTGCTGAATTCTCTCTTTGTATTCCAAAATTAACTTTGGCCCTAACAAAACTGTATCTCCAACCTTTGCCCAACATATAGGTGAATGACAAGGCGACTACATAGAGCTTGAAAATAAGCCATTCCAATCTTTACGTGATAACTATTATTATATAAGAACTCACATAGAGGTACTTATTTCCCCAATTGCCATAAAACTACAAGAAAGAAGCTCAAAGCATATCCTCTACCACCAAGATCAGACAATCAATATGCTTATCAATATAAGGTCTATATCTAATACCGAGGATAAAAATGGTTCCTAGCTGTCTATGCAATTCGCCCTACAACTTAGACACGAATCTCTTATCTTTATCTGAAGTAATCGACACTGGAACTCCATGAAATCTCAGCACCTGAAGTATGTATATCACATATAATCAATCAAAAGGATATCGCATGGAAACTTGCAAGAAAAGCGCAAACTTTGTCAACCTGTCAACTGCAAATAACATCATGCTTCTGTTGATTCTTGTAGACCGAAAATAAAATCAATCGATATATGCTCCCACTTCGACTTAAGAAGTGGAAGAGAATGTAATAACCCACCAAGTTTCCTATATTCATCCTTAACTTGTTAACATATCTCACATCTTTTTATAAGCTCAACAATATCAATCTTCGTCCTAGGAAACTTATAAATGTGCCTCATATGGCAATACATTTTAGTTTTACTTGGATGAATAGAGTAAAGAGTTCTATAAGATTCCTGTAGCAATTCCTCCCTCAACTAATCCTCAGTTGGAGTCCACAATCTATCCCTTAAACCTAACGTTCCATCACCTAAAATTGATCAATCGGGATGATCTATGTAATGAATCTTGCCCATAACGTGGTGATTAACGTTAATCAGAAAGTTAAGTAACTTAAGTTACACTCGTTATTATGCCTGGCTTCTTTTAATTAGATGAGTGTGGATTTGAGTGTCGTTTGGTGTTTGTATAGATTATAATTGAAAAATTATGAAAAAAATTATATTAAATGGCTTCTAATTAAATAATTGATAAATTATTGGGATGTCTGATACTATATGTGCGTCAAGGACGATGTGTATTGGTCCTCGAGTAGCGTGCATGGCTGGGTGTACTTATTTCCATGCAAGGTGAAATTATAGGCGTGTGAATGTAGGCCTACATATATGTATATATTGAAAATATTTAATAAAATTGGTGGGCGCCTAGTTGGTGTACGTAGTGAATTTATAAGTGCGAAAATAAATAGTTATCTATAGATATGAAGCATATAGTTTAGAAGAAATTGAATTTTGAATCTAGGATTTATCTCAAAATATATGTAGTGTAGATCTCAAGGAGGTGAATAGTGAAAAATGGAGGTGTCAAAGGTTGATGGTGTTTTTGGAGATATTATCTTTGCCTCGAGATGTGTGTAAGTACATCTCAAGATAAAACAATGTTTCATGTGCTATGCATGACTTTAATTGATGTCGCTTTAAGGATTGTTACTTTAACTCATTTTTTCAGATTGGCCTTAAGATTTGTGTATACGAATATCGAGAAAATCTTAAATATATCCTAAAACATAAACAATGCCTTATATGTTTTGGTTTCGATAAAGAAATATAAATCGAAGAACAAGACAGAGAGGAAATCGAAACTATGGGGGTAGAGTGAGAGAGATCAAACAAAAGAGAAATTAATGGTGAAGGCGAGGTTATGTGGTTTTGTAGTTATTTGTTGTTGTTGTTGTTACAGAAAGTGGATTGGCTGGCTTGTAAGAGCTACTATGCACCTTCACATCAGGTTCTCCTATCGGCGGGGCCATGTTCTTGGGACCGAACTTGGCGGCCGGAGTTAGAGGCTAGGACGATGACGAATCCTTACGGATTGGTAGATTATGAATAAATAAAAAGCAGTTTGCACCAAGCGAACGCGACACACTATGTGTTCGCCTTTCTATGTCAAGTAATGGTTACCAACCATCCTTTTCGCTAACAAGCTACTAAGCGACTCTCAGCTCCAGATGCTCCGCTCCGTGTTTGATCGATGAGCCAGCTGGATTTTACGCTACTTCTACTGTGATGTAAGCGATAAAAATTGGTTTGATCTTTCCCAATTATTTTGTTGCAACTTGTATGCAGTAGCTCACTAGACAAGGTAAAAGGTTTATTATTTTCATAGATGCCCAATTCGGTTACGGTATGCGCTTCCATTCCATCCGATGACCTAGGTTCTGATTTAAAGAGAGACCGGTTGCCAGGAGGTTAGGCCAAACCCAACCCCAATATAAAAAAAAGGAATAGAATATTCTTTTGAAGGAAAAAGAAGGTTGTTTTGATCCGCTATAACGGACCGAACCAAATCTAGTTCAATTGAGCCAGATAAGTCTTCCTTAAATTTTTTTTAAGAAAATGCTAAATTTAAGGAAATATTCTGGAAAAACTTAAAAAAAATTATAAAAACATAATATTTATGGAAAAAATAAATTGAATTTGTGTATTACAATGGAAAATAGAGAATTCGGATTTCTTTCAAGACTTTATATTTGAGTTTTTACCTCGAAAAGCATAAAATTTTATTATTAATTTGAAAATAAAAAAAATGGTTCTTAATTCAATTAGGTCTACCTAAGGGATTTTAACCATTGACTATTAGACTCAAATTGATGATGATTCATCTATTTTAGGTTCTTAATCAACAAAAAATGGTCAAGTGACCTGAAACGTTGGGAATTTTGAAAGGAAACATAATCGAGGCAAGTACGGATTCTTTTATTTATCAAATCGGCCTGGCTATGTAGTATATTTAGCTCATATGGTTTAGAAACTTGAATGCAAGCTATCTATAATGTGATATATTTTCATGAAATGGAAAACAAAGTATGATGTGATCAATTAATGTAAGCCCTTGAGTTGAGATTAGGTTTTATAGGCGATTGGTTTGGTTATCAGTTCATATAACAAATCCTGCTCAATAAAATAGGTTGCATGGATTACACGTTCACTAAGAGGTTTTTGATAGAACCAATAAGACAGTGACGAGTAGTTAAGTAGCACATATGAGCAATGTGCTAGTCAGGTTATTGTGTCACTGTAGTTGATTGTTAACTGACCCTAATTTTATTAAATGGGGAAAATAACAGTATAATAGCGATTGATCGTTTTACTTGCGTTTGTTCATGTATTGATTATATGATTTTCTATACCTTGCTAGTTGTGATGAGTCATTTTTCTTTTGCATTTTATTCCTGAATACTATATGGAATGAGGATAGCTTTCTGAGTCTGTACTTACTGACCTAGTTGGAGGACTAATACACGTGCTGCAAGTACAATGGCTCACTTGTAGTAATAATATAATCAACTTACGATGACTACAGATATGGTTCTTAGGGAAAGGTTTTTGCACCCATTCGAATTCCAATTTAACTTTAGATTATTTCTAATGAAATCCCTTTTTTAATGGTTTTATATTAAACTATTATATCTAACAAGGCAATATAAAACTTAGTTTAACTCTTATATTAAGAATATCGTTGTTCACAACTTCACTAAGATAATGAAATATTAAGCTTTTCAACCACTTTTACATCTCATCTGCTGTATGCAATGCCTAATTAAAGTAGACATATCTCTTTCAAATCCAATTGCACCCAAAGTTGAACTCCACTTATCAGTGTGAATAGCGTAAGCTCCACATTGCTTTAATGCTCCAAATCTTTAGATTCATAACAAACTAAGTTTACTATCCGTGCCTCTTTAATGAACGACTATCTATCGATGTTGTGTATTTTTATAGTTGTACTATTCATGTCAGGCTTAAAAGCTTCATTAGCCATGATAACTTCTAAATCCTAATATCAATAAACATGTGATTAAGATTTCTATAGCATTACGCTTAGAATAAATATAAATTATAACCATTACACTTTTTATATTCACTTTATAATCATGTTCATAGCATAGCCTTCATACCATAGGATCCATTAAAACTAATGAAACCACACATATAACAATTAGTAATTGAATTGATTGAAAATCAGAGTTGAATATAACTATATTACCTTCAATTAAACCAATGAAACCATACTTGACATGTAAAATTTGGGTCTTCGATATTTTCTCGACACAAATCTTCTTAAAACTCAAAATCAAAGTAAACATAAGGGCGGCTAATGGTTGATATATTATGATTTTACTACATAATAACATCTATTTATACTTCTTAATAACAATTAGAAACCCTACTTTACAATTTAACTCGAAATAAAACTCCAACTTTCTAATTTCCTCCAATCTGACAGTGTTACTTATCTCCCAGTGTCGTGCATTGTGCCACAGTGTTGGCACTGCGCTATCTAGTGTGCATAATTCTTCATCTCAAGTGACCTCGGCTCCTTACCTTGTGTACCAGGGGCCATCCCTTACTCTCCACAGCCCCGCCACAACCCAAAGCCTATGACTTTGATTTCTTCACTTTGCCTTCTCTCCCACACTATGCCAAAGTCCTACATGCTGTGCCTTATACAAGAATAATGCCACCATGTGTATCCACGGAGCTAACCACATTTCGTGAGTTTTTGCTTCGTTTATTCTCATTTTTGCACATTTCCTTCCTTTACACCCTTATTACTTGACAATGCATAAAAATCATTAATTATGGCTTATTTAAGGATATTTATACTAAATATACTTCTAAAATAACCATTTTTATAACTCTAAATAATCACTTATCAAATACCCCCAAACATAAGATTTTGTGCATCCCATGCAAAAACGTATTTTATGAAGTCTCCTACAAAGTAGTTCTCGTTCATTTTACATTGTTCATGGAGTATCCTTTAATTCACTAATTTTCATGTTCATAATGTACTCAAGAGTTTTTCTTTACAAAAATTAATATTTCAAGACATGTAGCTTTAACAACACATATTACTTCTATTTTGAAACACTAAAGTAGATTACAATCAAAACCATCACTACTCACAAGTTTGTTTCACGTTGACAATCAAGTAGCAAGTGGTCAATCTCATGATTTCTCATTAAACTCAGGAATTTACAAATAAGCATAGATCATACTCATATTTGGTAGACATTAGCACTTCAAGAGTCTATAGGACTTCATATATTTGGAAATGAAACTAAACTCAATTAGCTACTCATACTCAAGCAAAATCTTTTATTTGAATAGTTTAATTACTTCCACCCTCTTTTAATTATTTTATTTTGCTCTCGTTCTTCGTTCACTCCATTTCTTTTTCTTTTTATTTTACAACCCCAACCCTTTTTTTATGGACTCTGTTTTTCCTCACTTTTTCCAACCATAAAGTTCTTTGCTCAAAATTTCTTGTAGATTTGTGGGTTTCTCTAATTTTTTATTTATCAAAAACTCTTGCTCGCATTTATCACTTTCATTAAATAAAGTAACTTAACTCCAAATTTTCATTTACAATGCCTATTTCTTCTCCTTTTTGCACAAAGTCTTTATATGCTTTGTATTATCAAGTCAAATTCATACTTATTATGGAATTTTAAGAGATCTAACTTTTTCCATTATAAATGTTATAGTTTCTTCCATTTATTTCAAGTTCAAGGTCTTCCTAAACTCTAGGTCTCTAATTATTAAATCACACCATTGTTTGCTACATTTAACTATTTTTCTAAAAAATTTAAAAACACTATCTTGATTTTCTTATCCACATTATACTTGTAATCTACTCATCCTAAATTATAGGCATGAACATGCAAATGAACTACTTATTCATTACATATTACTATATATAACCTACATTATACTTAAACATTCAAATAGTAACTAAAAAAAGAAATTTATACACTATTATGTTTTCCTCTTTAACCGCTTTAAAATAAAATTTAAATAGTCATACCTGTAGTGTTGATCCTTATTTCTCAGCCTAACTTACCACTTCCCATAATGTAGTGTAGTATCGATGCCCCCAAACTCGAATTAAGCCTTGTCCTCAAGGATTAAAAATAAGCCTGAAAGATGAAAAATTCTAAAACACAAAATGATATATAGTAACACAAGTATATAACTAAACTAAACTAAACATGAAATTTAAACAACTAAATAGTTAAAAAAATATCTCAAATTTAAAAGTAAATGGTATCAATGTAACTATCATCTTTCCAGATATAAATGAGTCATAATACATTAATTTCAGGATTGCGCGTCGTTATCATCATCTGTATCATCAACTTTAGTATAAGATGGTATCAAAGGACTCTCCACCTTTTTACTCTGCACCAAATATTGATCAAACACATAGTTCATTATTGTTGAAAAGCGAAATGACCAATCAGTAAGTCTCTTCTGTCTACTCCTCTCGTATTTGGTTATATCCCTCTAATGATAAAAAATAACATGAAATTACACTACCCGTTTCATCGGTATTACTCTCTCCTCTACATATTCTACTTATATTTTAACAATGTTTCCTGATACTACGACATGTCCTCTCGGTACTGTATCCTCATCTCAGCTATCCATAGCCCTTGCCCCTGCGGAGTCAAGTCCTCTGGTGGTGGTACTGGTGCCTGTGGTGGAGGAGGTGATGAAAAGACCTCAATACCATCCAATTCCAACTCTCCAGTTTGTGGGTCTAGATACTCGTAGCCCTCAGTGATCCTTGCTGCTACTGCTCCTCCTTTTCTCCATATCCTTCTTCTTCTAGCTCCTCGGTTAGCTCCACTACTACTACTGCTTCTTGATCCTCTTATTGTTTGGCCGACTACTCGACCTCCTTTCTAGCTCCATTGGCTATCTCTTTTTCCTCAGACTCTTGATAACCAGGTGGTGATTTTAATGTGAGCACAAATCTATGGTTTCTTAGGTCTTCATATCGAATTCTTGTCCATTTCTCGATTGCACCCTGACCTTCAAGCACATATGAGTGATCAAGATACGAAACAAAAATCCGTTCTCTCTTTCGTCATGATCGACTCCTTTAGATTATTGTGGATGATCTTTCCAATGTTGATCTCCCGGTTCTTTAGAATCTAATAAAGACAAGTAGCTTTTTGCTTATTGATCTCAGCTTACAAAGAGGTGGGGTATAATAAAGCAACGAGAAAATATTGCCATAATCGATAAACATTCCTAACACTCCCCTTCTTTATGTTGTTTGACACATTCTTAGCTCCAATAACCCATCCTTTTTGTCCTTGGATAATCAATGCCCTCTTTATTGCTTAAAAAGAATATAGATTATAGGGTCAGTCATATATCTTATCCGGGAAACTCGCTTCGGCATCATATAAAGTTAAGTGTTCCAATCCATAGATACTATTAATTTTACGTCAATTACAGTGAAAAAAATCCCTCTCACCTTCACTGGCTCATCCTTCATGGTGAACTTCGCATTAGCATAAAATTGATAAATGATCTCACTCACTTCTTTAACATCATTCTTTCTATAGCCTTAAATGAGTTGTTCCCTATTTTGTTGCCTAATAATGTTAATTTTTCTTGTATCATACTTAGCAAAAAAAATTTATTCATTTCTTGCAAATTAACTCCTTATGTTGAATATCTTCATATCGGTCCTTAGCCATTCTACTAATGAAAAATTTGAGATAAAATTGCCTAGGCTCATTTGTGGGACCACTTGAGGTCGATACCAAAATTCATTTGCTCTAGCTTGGCTAACATATTTCCTTGTTCTTGCCATTTCTTCAAATTTCAAGCAACACACCAATAATGCGACTACCAACGCTAATCTTAAAATCACTCAAAAATCAAAATTTAAATCACACAGATCATACATATGCCAAATAATGCCAAAACATAGACTAAGTCTTCATAGGTAACATTAATGCTCTATATTCACACAATCTTGCAAACCTATCCTACAACATCAAATCCAAAATTTCAACAACTTCATCAAAATTTTTAAAATTTAAACTATAACTAAAGAAATTGTAACTTTAACCTCAATGTTGGATTAATTTCTGTTGTAAAAGAATTCTCCAAGTCTTTTCAATCTAACCCTCTCACTTTTCTCTCAAACTAGAACTCTAGCTCTCTTTGAAATCAATATTCAAAAATCTAGTCTGAACTTTCCAACTCGTGCAAATTCATAATGCACTTTCCTCCTTCACCCTCAATCACTAGGAACTCAGTTATCTCACTTACAAATTATCAAACTTTTTCCCTAGAAGCATGTATGATTGGTGGTTATAGCAGATTTTTAGTTCCAAGTGTGAAGAATATGGTGAATAAGGGCTTAAATATAACGACACTAGTTCATGACAACGCCACAACTGCTTCAAGGACGTAATGGGGTTTTTTTGTGTCCTTGCTCGGTTGCCATGCTGATACCCTGACATATACCTATAGCGCCATGGCTCATGACCACAACATCAAGCTATCTATCCACGTGCTTCTCATGTATTTCTTGTTAATTTCATTTTGATGTTCCTCCAACTTTATGTATCACTCCAATAAGATGTCGCGCCCGCATGAAATTCTTGTAAATATTAAAATTAACAAATTTTACCTTTGAGTTGCCCATGCACCTTACTTTCACAAAATTGAACTCCTTTGCTCTTATACGTTATTTAATTAGTTAGCAAGAGATTTTCATTTTGATAAATCATCACCCGGCAAACGTTTTTCTACATATTCGACACAAATTTTCGAAAGTTAGAACTCAAACATGTTAATTGTGCTTACTAAACTAAATAACTAACTAATAACTGAAATTGGAAAAGTTGAAATTTAAAAAGCCACTAGGTTGTCTCCCAGTAACACTTAATTTTACATTATCAGCCCGAGGCCTTTTCACTCGTTTGGTATGAGTCTAAATCGAGAAGCTCCATTTGCATATCAGAGATTATGAATTCACATTTAAATATACTTCTTCACTATAAAAAAGACAACCTTCTCAACGTCATCGTCTTCATCAATACTCATTTCGATCGTATTATTTCTTATGTACAAATTTGCATTGGTAATGTACAAGAATGGCTGCATATGTATCTTAGACACAACATCATCCATATTGTGATTCATAACCTCATAATCCACAATGAATGTGAATCTACCTAGTTAAACAAGCATATTTAAGACACTCCCTAGAGTTGGTTTCATGTTGCCATTTACTAATAGCAAATTTGTTGTATTAGGACTATTAATATTCAAATTGACATCCAACATGTCCATTACTGGCATGACATCAACTAAGGCTCCTGTATCAAATAAGACATTTCTAAACTGGTTTTCGTCGATGTTTATCGATATGCATATCTATCCAGGATCTCTTGTTTTGATAGGTTGAAGTCTCGGGATAAACTTGAACTATGGTTCCAGCTTCTTTGAAACCACTTTGGTGACATTACCTTATTAGGCTTCTTTAGAATGTCCTCTATCATTAAGCTCACCCTTCCATTATTGCTTCCTTTTTTTTTCTTCAAGGAATTGGTATTTTGTTTCTTAAAACCATCAAATTCATCTTACCTCACTTCTGTATTGTGCTCATGCATCCTTTCATGCTTCGTCATATCCAAAGTGTTGACCTTTTTTGGCTTATACATCACTTGTTGTTGTCTTGGCCCCTTTGTTACCGCAGTGTTCATTATGTGAATGGCACTCTCGTTCTTCTTAGGATTGGTAATGGTGTTTCTAGGAAATTATTCTTCTTTCCTCCAGTTCAAGGCTATAGTTAGCTAACCAATTTGTCTTTCTACGTTTTCGATGGATTATGATTGCTCAACATCCATCCTCTTCATGGCTTGCTTCACTCTTTCCATCTTTTTCTTGTGCTTCTCATAACGTTCCCTATTGCTAATTTACATGGCATGCAAGTATACCTCAATTAACTTTAATGAAGTCATATCTTTTTTTTGCCCCAGTTTCTCATGTTGAACTTATTAATCAAAGCCTTAAGGTAACTTTACTTCATTATCAGGATTTCTATAAGAGAAGCTTAGGTTGTTGTTGTATTCTTGCTAAAACCGTTGATGAGCCATTCCCCTACGCCTAAAGTTGTTTTCGTACCTTTAGATGTTCATGAACTTAATGCGTTCATACTCCATTCCATACTATATGTCCATTTGGTTAATCACCATAACATGTTATTATTTGGTTGTTCTGCTACTTATGGAATTTGGTTTCCCATCTGAAGTTTCACTATTGGACAACTCAGACTTTATAGTTGCGCCATAATTGCAGCTTGTGAATCAATCTCATATACCACTGTTGGTTTCCTTACTATAGAACAATTGGCGATTGCAGAGTTTTGAGACATAATATCAAGGAGATACAATGCTCCATCCTCATCTTTGGTCTGTAGAGAGCTACCAGTTACGACATCAAATAGTGTTCTCGTGTTGTAGTTCGTCCCATAGTAGAAAACTTGAAGTTACACCCATTTCATGAATCTATGTCTTTGACATCTCCTCGGCATGTCTTTGAATTTTTCGAAGCCTCGCTAAGAGATTCGGTATCTTCCTGCTTGAACCGACTGATCTCTGGTGTCCTTTTGCTGAACTTCAATAGTAAAGAACAGATATAAAAATCTTTCATTGATTTTTGCCCATTAGGTGATGTTCCTTGCATTAAGATCTTCAAACTAGAATTTTGGTTTTCCACCTAATAAGAATGGAAAATGTGTCATCATGATCACCTCCTTTGTAACTCCATTATTGTGCACAATGTTGCACTTCTCGAAGAAACTCTCCATACGTGCAGCTTGATCTCCATTGGATAACCCATTGAATAGGGTATTTTTCATCATGTTTATCAAATATAGTCTTAGTTTGAATTTTGTGGTGTTGCCTGGAAGCCTAATGATTCTATTGTATGTGTCATGAACTTGTTGTTTGAATTAGTCATGAAAACATCTATATCCTGTAAATTTATCCTATACTACCAGATCACCCGCGGGTTGGTCATTCTCGTGGCCCTGTTGTTGGTTTCTTGCTTGCACCTCATCTTTCTTGATTCATTTATTTTTCTTTCCTTTATTGGTTATGTAAATCTTAGGGTCATAAGGTTATTATCTTTATTACTTATGAACTAGTTATCTCTAAAAAAACAAAAAAATAAAAGATCAACTGCAAAAAGTCAAACTTGATATGTAAGTTTTTATTTTATTTTTATTTGTCTTTATGAACTTGAAAGTAAAGTACTTAAAATAAAACTTAGCACCGTTCATACTAAGTAATTCTAAATGGCTACCTATCCTCTGCAACGGTGCAAAAAAATTGATGTGTGTGCCTCAAGAAAAACGACTCGCTTGTTGTAATAGCTTGATCTGCTTATGTTGACTCTGGATATCGTCCTAAGGGAAAGGTTTTTGCACCCAGTTGAATACCTATTTATGTTTTGATTATCGATAAGGAAATCCCTTTTTAATGATTTAATATTGAACTACTCTAGCTAACTAAATAATATAAACTTTACTTTAACTCTTATATTAAAAATATCATAGTTGACAACATTACATAGGTAATGAAATACTATGCTTTTTGAACACTTTTACATCTCAATATATTGTATGCAATTCCTAATTAGAATTGACAGCTTTCCTTCAAAAATACTTGAACCCATTATGGCGACGGAAAAGATTCTAATGTGCAAACTAGAACTCCACTAATCAGTGTGAATAATGCAAGGTCCAAGTTGCTTTAATACTCCAAATTTTTAAATTTGTAACCAATTAAGTTTAGTATTTGTGCCTACCTAATCAACAACTATCGATGTTGTGTATTTTAAAGTTGTACCGTTCATGTTTGGCTTAATACCCAATGGCCAGGATAATTTCTAAAACATAATATCAATAAACACGAGATCAAGATGTCTATAGCATTAAGCTTAGAATATATACAAATTTTAACCATTACACTCTTATATTCTCTTTCTATTCATGGTCATAGCATGGAATTCATACCATAGGATCCATTGATCCCTAAGATTAATGGACTACTCACACTATTGGGAAATATGCTTTACACCAATCTATAAACATTGTTCATCTAATAATTTTGGTTAATAAAATAGAGGTTTTCATTTGCTATTTTATTATAAATGATAACATGTTTACCTTATATTAAGATCAATGGGTATTTGTTAAAATATCCTAAATGTCCCTAGTCGGTCATCGTACTTGGAACTATAATAAAATAAGACTAGTGTGAATCTAATGTGATGATCATGCGTATAGGGATACGAATCAAGATCATGACTATCTGATAGGGAATAAGGTACTAGATTGACCTACTATGAGAACACCACATGGATTAAGTCATGGGTGTTACTTATGAAAGATATATTATTTAGTCATTCGACTTGAGATTACTATAGACTTCAAAACTAGGATTATGGTAATTTGAAATATTCAAATGTTGTCGTTAACCAAACCATTATGAAGGATATTATTGCTCACCATCTGAATAGTATGTGAAGGTATGTACTTGAGATATAATTATTCACCCTTATATTATGAAGGATATTATTGCAATATTCTTTGAATACGACGATAGACTGCTCATACTGCAAAGCTAACAAGGAGGTTATCGCAGCCTTTGTGGAGCGGTGGCAGCCGGAGATGAACACATTTCACTTACCATTCGGTGAAATGTCGATCTCCTTGGAGGATGTGGGCATGCTCTTGAAGATTCCCGTCACGGGCAAGGTGGTGGCAATTGAGAACTTTGCGAGGTACATCGATGAATCTCGCTCAGATGCAATTAAGCTGGTGTCGAAACTACTCGGGGTTTGCACTGAAGATGCTTAGGAGGAAGTGAACATCAGCAAGGGGCTTACAGTGCGAAAAGGTTGGCTGAAAAGTCGATGGTGCCCCAAAACGGTATCGAGGAACACAAACTATCCTCCTGTGGAATGCACAGCCCAATCGAACTTGTTGTACCTACTTTCTTGCACCTTTTTGCGGATAAGAGTGGATCTCGGGTATCTATTGCATTGTTGAAGGTTCTTGAAGATTTGGATGACGTGGGACACTATGCATGGGGTTCAGCTGCATTAGCGTACTTGTACCGACACTTGGGGTCTGCCACTAGATTACAAGTTTCTCAAATTGTCGTCTACCTCACATTACTTGAGGTTTTTTACTAAATCGACTAGACTTCTTTTAACTATTTATTTTTGCATATTTTCTCTAACTAGCATTGTATCTATTTACAGGGATGGGTGTACGAGCATTTCAAGCTTGGGCTTGCCACACCTAATGCAAAATACATGGACTACGTGCAACCTCATGTCTACGGATGGGTTCAAAAGCACGAGACCGTGATGAATCTTGACAAGATTTGGTCCATTAGGCGAACTTTGAATGGGTTGCGCCCAAGTGAGGTGAGATAATACACCCCTATTGGAACTAAATGTTGCATTTAGTTTATGGTTACTAATTATGGTTGTCTACGTTTCAGTAGGTTACGTGGGACCTATATGTTACTTACAGGAAGAATGGAGTTGTGCACACGATGGCCTTCTACAGTTGCACACTGAAGTACACGGATGTGGGGAGCCCTACCATCCAGAGAGGATTCTAAGGCAGTTTGGCCACGTCCAATCTATACCAGATCCTCAGTACAGGCCATTTGAAGCACATCGAGGCCCTTCTGCACTCAAATACTCGGTCAAGTATGGTTTTCAAGCAGACAATTGGGAACGTTGGTGCAACCATTTGTTGGCCCCCGAAGTCCGCGGTGAGAAGGCAGAGTTCGAGTTTTTGGTTACATCGGACTATCTACCTTGGCTCCTCAAAGTCTCTCACCCACTAATCACCAATCCGAGGTACTTCGATGATGACTTGGTTGCGACGACTATCACTAACAATGAGCTACTTGAGGTATTGAATGTGGTATAACTATTATGTAGAAGTGTTAGCCAACCATTCTTTTAAATGTCGATATGTATTGCATTAACGAATTTAACTTTCTTTTCATCGGTGTAATACACGGGCGTTTGACGCGGCGTTAAGGTGGAAATTATTGCCGCCGGAGTTATGTACGTTGGAGTCTGCAAGGCAAATGGCGAGTGACGTCAGCAATTTCCTTTCGGGGAGGAGTTTCAGTCCCACCACCACCACTCTGACACCCACCGCGATCGGCGCAACTGACACATCAGCCCCTATCGAAGCAGCCCGTAGAGAGTCCCAGCACGATAACACTTCTACACATTCCACCCTGGCTAATGCACCACCCGGGTCGGTCGTTGGTCGCCCCCAAAGAGAATGCATGGCAAGGAATACCAATGAAACAATTTCAAGAAGCCAAAGGAATGAAGGAACATCAACATTGACATTTCTGTAGTTGCTTGAGTTTTTCTTCAATTAAGGAACAATTGTTTATGTTTTGTTGAATGGTTCTTGAATGGGTCATGTGGCATGAAACTTATATGGAACATTTGGCACAATTTTCTGATCATTGGAGTTATGAAACTGTATTTGTTATGTTTGGGTATTGAAATGTGACAAATGTGGCATGAATATGTTCATTATATGCAAAGTACGACATGGTTATTCTTTTGGTATTACTTAGGTTCCATTTATTCTGATTTCTCGCTTAATATTTGGTGTTTCGATCGCTATGGTGTTGTTCCTAGTGTTGAGCTATGTTCCATTGATTCACATTTCGGTTGATAATAAGTTTTGCATAAGGAAAGTGGTCTCAGTCATTCATGGCCGAAAGCACGGTAAAGTTCCCAGCCCTGCTCAACCGACATATCCTGATACGTATCGGCCTTGTCCCGCCGACATCTTCACCTGATACTCGTTGACTTATAACTGAAAGTAATGTAGACCCGGAAACCAACTCTACTTTTGGCTTTTGCATATCGAGAAGTTTCTATAGTTTTCGATCGCATAATAACCGAGAAGTTCTCATGTTTTTTGGTTGGTACGTGCCGAGAGTGATGTAGGCCCAAAACAGAGACCAATTTCGGCTTTGTCATATCGAATGACAACCATAACATTGTACCCACCTCACTTTACAAACCATAACATAGTTCCAACATCAATTTAGATACAAAACATAAATTATTGACAACATCACTTTACATAGTCAGAGTTAATAATATTTACACGCTTGTTGGTATTTCGTCAAACACATTTCGATCGTTAAGGAGTATCTAAATCTAGCACGGATGGAACTCCTTCTCCAGAAGGTAATACTAGCAAGATTTCAAGAACGACAAATCTATCACGCCATCCTTTAGCGCACTCCTCAACATATCGTTCCCATGATGGATATAAGGATGGCAGCGGTGCATTAACAGTCAACTTCACCTGTCAAAGGCAAAAGTACAACGAAGAACCCATTTTCACATACCCGATTAAGAAGGAAAATAGCCCAATTCACAAAAACGTATAGGAACTTACCCTAACCCAATGGATATTCCTTTCATTAATCATGGCAATGACAAGTCTGCTACGTAACGACGCCGATGTAGCACTATGTAGAGGAAGAAATGTTGAGGCACTACCATGCGAGAGGTTTACTAGAATGACATTAAAGGCAATTGATATTAACAATCCCATGTCTGGAAGTGTCAACCATTATTCGAAAGAGGCACCAACATTATTATCTGGATAATGCACGACAGTCTTGACATTCTCGTAACTCGTTCCAAGCACTTCCCACCAAAGGTCTTCATACTCAATTATCTCATCAAACATTCTTCTACGTACTGTCTTTCAACCGTCTACATCGGGAATTCCTAGCCCAGAGGCAACACACCGATATCCACAATTTCCATCGCCTAGCACATCGATAGTGCTCTCAACATATGGCAACCAATCCGGTTCTATGTAATGAGAGTAAGCCATGTTAGATGCAATTTGGGTGCGTCGACTTGTACGACGCATTTTAGGCCTAACTTTACATTTTTTATCCTCGAAGTAGAAGCCTCTTCTGTTGATAGTACGTACTCAAATCCGCTAGGCAATGTTGTAGTCGAAGAATCGTCTTCATCGTGTTTTCTCTTTGATCCTATCTTACTTCCCCTTTTCAACATACACCCGATTGAAGACCCGGTGTCCTTCCCTTTGTCTTTATTTTTGTAGGTGGCACCACTCCCGGTGTACATGAAGGTCGACCAATCTCCCTGAGCTGCTAAATAATCCTGATGCG
Organism: Stephania yunnanensis; assembly: GCA_039657365.1. Lineage (NCBI taxonomy): Eukaryota > Viridiplantae > Streptophyta > Magnoliopsida > Ranunculales > Menispermaceae > Stephania > Stephania yunnanensis. The sequence continues at coordinate 41,077,335 of CM077586.1, read as the reverse complement.
ATGGTCCTCTTCAGTGAAAGCATGAAACTTTTGCATGCCTCTTTCAATCTCATCGTGCACATTGTACCAAGACCGATACACAGGATTCTGAGGTATCATACTCAACTTTCGCAAGTAGACATGAATGTCCTCAAGAGGGATGGGTGACCCAGCAAATATATGGAAATTTATCTCGTGGGCATAAGGAAGGCCGTGTTGTACGTATCTCGCAACCACAATGAGTTAAGTCGTGTCCAACATCCTCTCCATGTTCCAATTCATCTCGAATTAACCTAAACGCCCGTTGACAGACATAACTACGCAATTGGCGATATAACTTATCCAAATATTCATTTTGGACCACATTCAAACAGACCTCAAATGATGTTTTGATGTTGTTGTGTTGGATCCTAAGGATGCCATTAACCACATTCCACAAAGTCTCAAAACTTGCCTGACTGTTGCCAAGATGTAGCTTCAGAGTGGAATGTGCAGAATCAACCCTCTGTGTTGTCGTTTCCCAAAAATGCATAATTCTATTTGTCAAGGCCGGTACGAATTTCTCCTTGTACGTCTTTACCCATGTGTTCTCCAACTAATCAAGAAGACCATTCACATTCCCGAACTCACGATGCAAGTCATTCATCATAACTTCAACTAAGGCCTCGGAGTTAGCATACATGACACTCGTCCACCTATCCATGAAACGAGCGAAGCCTTCGTTATCCCCAAACATCTTCTAAGTCTTGGCCAATACTACTTTGTTGATGTGCCAAGAGCAAAGATAGTGAGACGATGATGGGAATACTTCTTCGATGGCACTAATAAGGCCTAAGTCCTGATCCATTACAAATACATCAGGTTAAGGCCACCCATCCAGTATGGATCTCAAGTTTTCAAGTGCCCAAACATAATTTGCATGACTCTCTGATGATATGAAAGCAAACCCAACGGAGAACGTCAAATGCATTGAAGTGATGCCAACTATCTCCAACAAAGGCATTCGATACCTATTTGTTTTGTAAGTGCAATCCATCAAGATTTTCGATGAGAAACACCTTAACAACTTGATTGAATCCGGATGTGACCAAAATAAATCAGTGACGATATTCGTATCGGGATGCTTCCTACGCCACGACATCCACTTATTCTTCTCCATTATGTGCAATATTTGTTGCATTTGAGTCCTCTCACCCGCATCCTCAATTCAGACTTTTTGTCTTGCATTATATATTGTTCACATTGTAGATACGTTTGTAACATCTCTTTGCTTCAACGTATTGAGGATGTCTCTTGGCTTAATTTGTCATCTGCACCACGACCTCCTGCTCCCCCTTATCCAATCTTCCGGCATATGAGTAGCCGTCCAAGTTTTTTGCGGGGTCGTGATTGCGCCTCCCACATATGACAGTGACATACCACAAAGATTCACCATTTTCCTTGATGTTAATAAGGAAAGGGCATTCACATTTCTTCGTACCGTTTTGAGTCCTCCCCGTTTCCTCTTCTTCTTCGATTCTTGCTTTGAAAGCAATTTTGGCCGCTTTACCCTTCCCAACTCTTTGTGACATTCCCCTATATGTACCATACCTCTCACACCTCAAGTTTCGCCCTTCCCCTGCTCTTAGTCCCTCCAACATTAGAGTGCTTCGTCACTAACACAAACTTGTTCTCCCGACCTATCATTTGAAGCCATGAAATTGCCGCTTCTCTAGATGGGAATGGCCTACATGGTGTAAACTAATACCTGTAGTCTGGAAATAAAGTAGAAACCAACATTACATGCAATACAAACATTGTAACATTATGATCAACTGAAATGCACAGTAAATTCACCAAAAAACCCAAAAAACCACATTTTCGGTCGTACAGGTCTGAGAATCTAAGCATAGTTTCGTTCCTGTCCAACGGAGACCTACGAAATTTCCTCGATCATTACATACCGAGATTATGACTTCATTTCGTTCACAGTATGAAGTGAACTATGAAGAAGTCTCGGTGGATGTCGACCGAGACGTTTGTACAACTCTCGGTCCTGCGAGGCCTAGTCAATCGCGCCCGTGAAAAATTGATTGAAAATTTGTGAAACCGCAAATAAAACACATTAAATTTCAACAATTACCTCTTGTTCTACCTCCTCTTGCACCAATGCAGTACAATCTTCCATTTTATAGTGCAAACAAACTCGGATTGCTCGAATTTACCAAACCGTACGTTGACAAACCAAACCATCAATTTCATAGTTTTTGATCCAAATAACACTTCCTACAAAACATCATTAGGTTGGCAAACATTGTTACCTCGCTGTCGGATGATGTCAAGACGCAACAATCGATACACGCTCGGCAAACACAATTGTGGCTTTAGGTTTCACTTGTGATCCAAGGTGGTGGGGTGCCCTAGTTTTGCTTTTAAAATGGTTTGTGGGGTTTGAGTGACTATATATGAAGAGGCAAAATAGTCATTTCCATTTTAGCTGGGAGAATTACAAAAAATATGGCCTTAATGAATTGGTGGGGTGCCCATAGCGGGCCTCATTATTATTTGAATTTATAACCAATTGAACAGTTGCTTCTGAAAATAGTCAAAATAAAAGAAAAAAATAGATAGGAGTTCCGAAAATAAAAATTGATTTGATAAATCGAATTTGGACGTGAAAATCACAATGGAATTGTGATAGGATCAATTAAATTGTCTAAGTTTGTTTCTATGAAAATATAAATATTTTGAAATAAAGTATTGTCTCCTTTGCAAAACAAAACACAATGTGAAATATAGAATAAACTATGGTTTCAAACAATCTAATGACTTATAAATTAAATTATTGAATGTTTTGGATTGTTTCTTACTTATGTTTCTTAATTATAAGCAACATTATATACAATGTTTCTATGACTCAAACAAAGTATTGATATAACCAATAAAAATATACAAGTTAGATGTAATCTTTGTCAACATCGGATTAGGTGTAATTATGAAACTAAGGTCTACAAAATTTCTAATTGGAAAAGTAAAGGAGTGATGATAAGATCTACATGTTAGAAGTTTAGATTTAGGGAAAATGGTACTAAAATAACTAGGACTAACTATTAAATAAAATAAAAGTAGTTGTGTTTTGAAATTCAAAGTACCCGATAGTCACTTCTAACCAAATTAAATTATGACTTATATCATTACGTCTTAAAATGTAACAAAGGTAGAGATAAGTGTAGAGGTGGAATATCCATAAATGATTTGTATAGGAAGTCAGTACAAACTCCTATATATTGAGAATTTCTATTTATAGGACTTTATGGATTTTAATAATATTCCATGAGAATAAGCATTTTGAAATTGAAATACATCTATCTCTTCAAATGAACAATTATAGAAAGGTGATTTCTTAAAAATGGAATTGATGAAGAGTAAGATATTTTGATATCTTACATAGTCTTTCAAGAAGTACCGAATTTCTCGTTGAAAAAACAAAAAGTCAAGAAATCGGAGACAAATGAAAACAACCTAAAGCAACAACAAATAATAGTACTATTTGATTGGATAAATTTCTATGTTTTGAATAAAAATTAGCTAAAGAAGACTTTGATTGATTTAATGATCTTAAGAAGTCGCACCGTAATTAGCTATAATTTTGAAAAAGGAATAGATGAAACAAATCGCTTCTTTAAGTTAAGGTAAAGAAGTTGTAAGTCGTATAAGTGTTGAACGAAGGTGTAATAAGTCTTTAAAGGGATAAGAACGAGATCAATGTGAGAATAGCTAAAATTGACAAAAAATGGACGTAATTGACTTTGTGCATAAAATACAATGAAATGTTGAGATGACTTGTGACTACTGGAAGTGACATGAACAGACTGCTTTAGTCAAAGAAAGGCACTAGAGTAGTTATGTATGACCAAAAGTCTAACATCTTATCGCAATCATGATTCGTTCAAAGTGTAAGAAACCATTGTAATAGCACCTGTCTTTCAATAATCGAATGAATTGATGATAATAGGAATAAAAAAGTTTATAATGTTCCATTGGAGTCTATTGGAAGCTGAATTACAAGCAATTAAATGTTCAATAAGTTCTCACACAAATATGAGAAAAATGGAGATTTCATGTTGACAAGTTTCGATTGAATTAGGATGTCAAACTATAAGTTTGATGGAACTTAATATATGTTCACCAAAATCTTACGATAAGTCAATCTCGAAAAGTTGAAAATGACGAATTAAAGTAATATACAACTGATATCAATAAACATGTTACATATTGGTTCAAATTTTCTGTTACACCACATAATCAGATATTCGTGAAAACTTCAATCATTATATTATTATAAATTAGAGTTGATGTATGATACCATTATGGATGGTGAAGCTACAAATAAAAAACGAAAAGCGGCAGACAACTTAAAACCCAGTTGGTAAGTATTATCTATATTGGTTATAAATATTGAATAGAGTATATTACGTCTGGCTAATATATGTTTGAAAAACTATATATTCTTTAACTATAAATGGAGGAAAGTAAGAAGTATGTAATGATTAGAAATGGAAAAGGGACAACAAATTTTCAAACTTGTATGTGATACAGGCTCATAGTTATACTCTGAAAGTATAATAATGGAATATGTTGATCTCTATTGAAATGTGTATATCTACTCAAGATAAGGATAACTATTTTTATTCAAGTAAGGAACAAAGTCTTGCGAACAGTTAGTTATTGAGATCGAGGTGATGAGAAATCTTATAAATTAGAGAAATGATATAAACTAATGTGAGTACATTGGTAAAGTGAAAGAATGAGGTTTATTGTGCACTTATGAATAGAAAATGATTTGACAAAGTTAGAAACGTTCATAACTTTCTAACTAGTCAAAGGAAAGTTAAGCGAAATGGGTTACGAGTTTGAATTTGTAATTGATTTCTTTTCTACCAATCTAAATGATATTGTTAGTAGACATTTAGAGAATGAGTGAGAGTTGCATGACGTGTCTAGTTTTTACTGATCGGATTAAAATTTGAGATCTTTTATCAAGGAATGATTGATGTAATTAAAGATCTATAGTCATGGGATTACATGTGTGACTCTAGGTTTCTATTGAAAAATGCTTGAATGGTGATGGGTCGTATAGACATGCAATTGCACTTTATATCTAATATTATGCTCAAATATTGTTTGCATCACTATGAGATTGTAGACTAGTCTAAGAATTGACCAGTTAACAAATAAAATAAGAAGATGATCAGTGATAAGAAAGCAAACTGGGATATCTATACCAGAGTTTGGTGGATAGGAAAGAATTATCAATAGTTTATGGAATTGTATTCAGCTAGGAAAGAAAATGGTTTTATTGAAAAGCAAGATACACTAGATATTGCTAAATATTAATTTTGGAATGGGATTCAAGGCATGAAGCCAAGAAAAGTAAGGTTATTGGATATTTCTACTAATTTAATAATTTAACTCATCAAAAATTCATAAAATGCTAGAATTGGTGGAGAAGTTGTGACTTTTCATTAGACCAAGAAGATGGAAATGAAAAGTTAAAATGTTTAGGATCTCTACCGCTTAGATCTTGATTACAATGAAAAGAATTTGGTCCACAAAACTGTTTCACCTTGGAAATTATTTTTACTAGTTCGGAATAAAAAAGTTGTATTTGAAGGATCCTATTCTCTAATCTCTTTTGGTGCATTAACATGTACGTTTAAATTTATAGGATAAAGATTTTAATTAGTTTGGAAGAATTTTAAAATCCGAGTATTTTATAAACTTGATTAGGAGACTAATAAGTATTTTTGGATTCTATTTGGACTTTAAGTATTCGAGGTGGAACCCAGGCATTATGGACTAGAGATCATAAAGTATATTTTATTTTTGCGTGTCATGTGCTTACAATGTGTATTATATGGTATTTTGTACCGATGTTGGGGTATGTTGAGGTGTATCATGAGTTTTTCATACTCGAGGTTGCAAGTGCATGTTTGAAGGCATGACTAAAAATAAATTATTAGTTGTTGAAATCTGATCAACCAACTGTTGATCTACACGTGAAGATCTTGCCTCGGTTTACATGCAAGTTTAGATCGGTAGCAGTGTAAGATGAGAATGAAGTTTGTGCAAGACTTTTCCTCAAGTCTCAAATCTATTAGCGGTAGTTAAGGTTGAGATTGGGTCCAAAGTGGTATAAATTTGGCTAAGTATGGCGAGAGAATTGGTCTGAAAAACTTTTGTATGCTTTTGACAAAGTTAAGATTTAGGAATTTTAGCACGACCAAAACCATTGTTGTGGACCTTTGCAGAGTAAAACTATTTTGTTGAGAGATTAGAATAACTTGGTGAAAATTTGAGTTGAAAATGAGTGTCGGAAGTCAAAACACTTCAAAATTGTGATTTCAGGATTTAATAAATAAAAAGAAATTAAGCTGTTGATAAGCAACTAGGGATTTATAAGTGAATATATAAAACAAATTAAATTGAAATCAAAACATTTGATGTCAACAAAACATTCCAACTTTTCCTTAAACCTCTGAACTCCAATATTCACTCAACTATCTCCTGCCGTCTGATTTTCACAAAACTTTACAGCATCACAAGATGGTCGGTTTAAAAAAAATTTCCTCCTTTGAAATGAGGTATTTGGCTCAATTTTACTTGAATTCAATTTGAATTCTCGCTATTTTTCGATTTCATTTGTAGGTTTTAGTGGAAATTGGTTGAAAACATTATAAATTTGTGCATTGCGTTGATTTGGATCAATTTGGGACAGTTTCCACTGGCATGGGTTAGGGTTTTGATGAATTGAACTAATTTCATTCAGTTGATAACTATTTAGGAGATGCTTTTTATAGTTTATAATGATTGACATTGGGTTTTTTGGATGAGTTGAGTATCAATTATTATCCAATTTTACTCTACGTGCTGTGGAAATATTTTAATGTTTGTATGAAGTGGTTTCGCGCTATTTGTTGTCGAGTTTTAATTACTTAATTATGAAAATATTGACTTGGAGAAGTTTTTCAGTGCAAAATAAATAATGTTTTCCTAGTTGACAAGCAATTATGGAAAATTCATACCTTCTCAGTCGGTGACCTAATTTGAGTGTTCATGGAGTATATGGTAAGTAAGACATGAGTATTACAAGTTCATTTAGGGTCATCATGACAAATACTGAGGTTTTAAAGGTTAAAAGTTATCTTAAGTTGGTTTTTTGAATTCCGCTTGAAATAGTTATATAAAATATATTTGGGAACTGTAATCAAACGTACTGTAACATCAGTTTTCATTAGATTTCTTGACTTGGTTTCAGTGAAATTAACCCATAATATAATTGGGGATACAATTGGAATCATTTTCAAAGTGATTCGGTGCATTGAGAACCCCGAGAATTTAGTTCATAGTTGGTTGTAAGTAAATTCTACAGTAGTCTTTAGTATTTATGGAACTTATCTTTGTACATGCATTTATGTCTGCATTCTATTTGGCATTATTCTTGCTCATGCATACATGGTATCCATATAGAGTTGCCCCTGGTCTATTCATAAGAGTGTGAGGTATTCCATTCCAAAGTAGACCTACTACAAGTGTTTAAGGCGGATAATATCATCTCAGTGGTGGCACGCGTTGAACTCATATAGCAGTTCTAAGTTCATCTTTATTGGGCCAGTTTGTTATGAGACTAGAATAGGAAATGACGGCCCTACATTGTTTTATAAATTCTTTATTATTTGGAAATGTAATTTTATGTCTTCATGTATTTGGTCTAACATTTGCAGCAGTACAGTGCATTGTTGGAGTTTACATACGAGACAACTACTAATTGTTTTTTATAATGTCAGGTTCTTCGTGAAGACAAGACATAATGGAAAAACTAAAAGATCTTGGTGAATTTTCTCAATTTTAAAAGTTCAATTATTATTGTAATCATATTATATATTATTGTTTTGCGCATTAGTAGAGTGTAGGTCGTGAAGTGATTTTGAGTAGGTTGTGAGAGTCTCCTAAATTAGTTTGAAGTAGGTTAAGAGGTTTATGATTCGGTTTTAGTTTATTTTTGGATTATAAAGTTGTAACTAAGTACGAGACCCAGTAATTTAGTTAGTAGATTTTGATTTTATATTTACTATGAACTGTAGGGAGTTATGAGTCCTTCTATGACTCTCCCTAATAATGTTTTCTATTAGGTGAACTTCATTGGCATGCCACTTTTCAGGGAGGTGTCGCTGAAACTTTTATAAAGAACGGATAATAATAAAAATGATTCCCGAATTTGCTCCAATAAAATCAATTGAGAATACGAGGTCTCGATGATCAAAATTAAATTTGGAGCGTTATTAAGCATTAAAATAAAAAGTATATGGAGGTATAAAGTCAATTGTGTAGTTAAGGAGCCTAATTAGGATAATTAGGATAAGTTAGGACTTAGTGAGATGGGTCCTGACCGGTGTTGTAGAAAAAGATGTTTCCCTCCTCTTTTCCACCGCTCCCTTAGTCTAGGTCTCCTACTATTGTTGTTGTTGCATCCACATAACTACTCAAGCTCTCTGAGGCGCTCTATCCTCCTCATCTATCGAATCTTCCTTCTTTAGATTACCAAAGTTAAAGATGTTAGCATCGTTTATTGTTGGTTAGGGAAGGATATCCAACTCTAAATCGATGAGAGGGACGCCTTCATGATAGCATAGGTCAGTGATAGGGATTTGAGAGGCTATACTCTTATTCTTCATCATAGTCATCCTATCTCTCATAGCCTCATGAATAATACTCTTTGCGTCGATGTGACCGATAAGAGCCTAAATATGATATAACAATGCACGTTGGGGCCGTGTCATCTATCCATGTTGATGTGGGGTAGAGAGAAGTGTCAAAAAAGTAGTACCATAGTAGTACCATACTATAAGAGTCTATTTAAAATAGGTCTTAATAAGATGTTCGGTGTACCGAGAGATGGAATAAACCCAATCGTGATTGGGGAAACAAGTTAGAACTCCCCTGACAATTTGATAAGGGGAATAAAAGTCATACCCTCTCATGTCATCAAAATTAGGTAAGCCATAATAGGTGTTAACGGCCTCAGGAGTATAGCTAACCATCATTCCTCTAACCTTCACATTCTCTTTAATTCTGGTCACTTGTCCATTTGCATGGAAATCAAGAACCAACTTCTCAAATCCATGAATCAGATTTAGGTTGTAGGGATGTTCGGTTAAGGTAGTCTCTACTGAAAATCTCTCATCTCTGCTCTTGGATGATCGATGTCACTCTACTATCATACTTTGGATTTCCTATACTAAACCCTATCTTTGCTAAGGGCTTCCTCTTTTTCTTATTCAAATCAATGTTTAACCTCCTTTAGGCCTCATCAATCATAAATAAAAAGTGATCGTAAGGCTCGAGTGTATTTGGTGGGTGGGTTCTAGCCTTAAGTGGTGGTAATCAATCATTCAGCCCCTACCTAGGGCTTTGGAACCACTGCACTCTACTCTCTCCTAAGCACACAAATAAGATTACACAAACACATAATTGAAATCACACCTAAGAGGGGGTGAATTTGGTGTACTTAACGGTTATCGCCTTTTAAGAACTTTCAATGAACAATGATACTCTATGCACGCACAATCAGTAATTATAAATGCAATGCAATGGTTAAGGGGGTAGAAGATATGCAAAAGAGGTGAAAGATTTATAGTGGTTGGATCCAACCGATTTTCATCTACTACCTAACCTCCCTTGCTATGATTTTAAATCCTTAACTTACATACACGATAAGTGTTACTACCTAAGGGTACAAGCCTTAAATGTCTGATCAAAAATTAAGATTTCCCACCTATTCTCAATAAGGGTTTATGCCTTTACTTAGATCCCACTAACTCTTACATACATCTAGTTATAAGAAATAGGTGACTATAATAAAAGTCAACTTTACTAAGTAAAACAACAATAATTTCAATTACCAGTAAGACTCCTAGAGACTAAAACTCAAATAGATGCAAGTATGAATATGAATTAGATATATAAGTATGTCACTTGTGAAATGGATACTTCTAATACGGGGGTATTTTGGACCAGTCTCAAAAAGGAAATCAATTAAACCAAATCTATGAGAATAAATCCAGTTTAAAACCCAATGAATAAGTAGTTTGTTAAAAACAAAGTTTAAGGCCTAACTCTTGTTCAAATCAGTCCTAGGGTTTATAAAATAAAGTTTAATTACAAAATCCAAGACAAACATGTTCAACAATGTAACAAACAATTTCTACATGCCAAACATAACAAAATACGTAGTTTAAGCAAAAACAAGCTAGGAAATCAAACTTTCTTACAATCATAAATGAGTTAGAATCAAATCAGCTCTGGGAAATGTAGATAGATGTCTTAAAACACTTTTGGTACGCCAGTTTTGAGGATGATTCAGTAGCCTAAAAAGATCACAAGTAGTTGAACAAAAAAATCAACATTATTTGACGTGAAAACTTTGACACTTAGTTTTCAAGCTTGAGAGGACAAAAGAATGTTCTAAGTGCTTTGTTAATGTCTTCCTCGCTTATTTAATAGTTTATGGCTATTATCTTGATCTAAAGGCCCAAAATCAATTATTGATTAGAATTAAAATAAAAGTTGTATGCTTTTTAAAAATGCTATCAGGAGGCTGGTTAGCGCTAGGTGACATCAGTAGCACACTAATTACAGGTAGCGCGCTAATGATTTCTGTAAGCGCGCTAACCATCAGGGACCAAAGACTGATTAAGTTCTGGTCATAAGTTAAGAACGCTCTAACACACCTACAACTCAACTAAACCTTTAGGAACACATTAAACATGTTTAGTATAATTCATTGGACCCATTTAGACTACCTGGATAATTTCATAAATCTGGAAAATCGAAAATCTTGATTTCATGAAACATGTTAGGGCTTTTCTCCAATTATTTTCTTTCTTTCAAAAATCATTCAAACCAAGTTTGGTGGTTTCAAAATAAATCACAATAGTTATTCCAAAACTAATGCATGTGTAAAAACTTATTTTCACAATATAAAACAATTTCAAGTTATTAAAGTTGGATAGCACCAAAATAAGAACTTGAAACTTTGGAAAACATGGATATGAATGACTCTAATGCATAATTAGACTTACATAGCATACATGGTTTGTACAAATTAAAATATTAGCTTTCTGGTCTGTGTTTCTTTATGTGAGCTGAATCTTGAATTTTATTAGCTATATTGGCATGAGTTTGTGAGAACTCATTCTTCATTTAATGTTCCGATTCCTAGCTAAGTTTGATATTTTGAAAACACTTAGCATACTTATTAGAATATCTTCATTTTGCTTGTTGTCATTGAAATCTCGAGTGGTGTATAAGTGATTAACCACTTAGTCTTACAATCTCCCTTTTTAATGATAACAAATAATGTGTACTTGCCAAATAAAGGATATATATATATATATATATATTAAATGCTCAAAAAGTAATACCAAGTTCAAACAAGGAATTTCTCCCCCTTTTGATAATATCAAAAAAGTGTCTACGGAGGTCCTTCTCACACCCCTCACAACATGCATATATAGAACTGTAGAGAAAGAGAATGAAAGCAAACCATCCAAAAGTATGATAATAGAACAAAGAAAATTATAACTCCGAGATATGCAAAATAGGCATCCACGTTATTAAGTAACAAATGAAAACGACTAACTTAGTCGTGGCACGCGTATAAAAAGAAAAAGAGTACGTGTTGAAGTATATATGAGCCTAATATAAATGAGCCTAATGTTTCCACTATCAAATCTACTCCTTGCCTCTCCTCCTAATGAGATGAATTGCGATGGGTAGTGCCAGAATTATGGTCTTCTCTAGCTAGCCTAGTTAGCAATAAATGTCCCTCTGTGCGACGAAGATGATCACCTAGATGATCAAAACAAGTGTCAATTGTTATGAAGGTCGTGTCATGTACTCATGTATGTGGCCTAGGTGAGCAGAGTTTTAAGAAATGAGGGAGACATATTCAGAATAAGAGTAACGGAAAAATATGAAGGACAATGCAGAGGTTGCTACTGTGGAGTGGGTGGAGCTTCGTAGGTTGAATGTTCTTGTTGAACCTCATCATCGTCGCCATTGCCATCTAGGTATAACAACGTATAGTCCAGGTAGTTGCACTCGTCAAAGTCCACTAGAGGATAACACTCATAAGAAGACTCGTACTCCACATAGTGTTCACTATCAAGAATTTTCTCCTTCCTTATCCACCACCTCTCCGTATGAATGTAGCGGTACATCTTAGCTTTGAGAGTAGCCATGCCAAAGAGGTCAATGTCGGTAAGTCGGCGACCCCTAAGACGAAGGTCCACCTATGCGAACTCAAATAAGGTGGTAATGATATTAGCATATAGGAGGTGATGACCCGAGCCTAATATGGACGTCATATATGCAATCACGATGTGCGGAAAACTAATGGGAATCTCACATGAGAGCCCTGAGGACATATATATCAAGAAAAGTGACATAGTTTTTACTACCCCTAAGGGGAAGGATCACCTAGTGAAGGATTTTGTATAAGAGATGAGGCAGAAGTTTCAAGTCTATATTAGTTACTCCAGATAGATACTCAGTGATTTCCCTATCACACTTTGTAAAGGGATTTAAAATCTTGAGCCATTTAAATGACCACTCATGAATCTTACTCCCGAAAGTAATGATAGGAGGGTGTACGGGAAGTCCAAGAAGAGCTGCAAAATGCTAAGGGGTGATCGTTATGATACACCTGCTAACCACTGACCAAATGGTAAACTCACTAGTGGTGGCAAGGTTCGAGTAGAAGACCATAACTCAGGGAAAGTTGTAGGTATCCTTATAGTCGTAAAAGGTTACCTACCCAAGCATTACGAGAACTACAGGCCTTGAAAGTTGTGCCTTGTCAATAAATTAAAAATCCACTACAGCTGGATTGAGGACTTTAAAGTTCATTAACCTTGAGCTAACTGCCTCGAGTACGTACTTAAACATCGAAGCACCATCGTGCTTTGATTTGGAATGACCCTCATTGTGAAGAAGATTTGCTAAGATGGAGGCTAATGTGTTGCTAGTTTTGTGAATAGAAGACCTTGCCTTATGACAGGTACTTGATTGGAAGGCGATCAAGGATGGGGTCGAATATTCAGAGTCGCTACCGATTTTGGTTTGACTACCCAATGAGTGGGGGAACGACATGATGATTACAGGGGAGCTTTACCAGTAAGGCGTTGGGTTTCCTATAGTTCTTAAGGAGTCTTTTTCATTTGCTTTCGGACATTCACCCTATTCAAACCATAGCACTTCATGTTAATGGCTTCAGCCTATAAGTGCTTAGCTATGTTATACTCATTATGCGTAGTCCTATACATTTCATGAAGGGTTCTATTGTTCATTTCAACTACTCCATTTTGTTGCGGTGTCTTATGAGAGGATAATTAATGTGTATGCCTTTGTCTATCAAAAAAACTCATATAAGTTCCAATTGATAAACTCACTACCCCTATCATTCCTAATAGTAGTAATTTTATACCCCTTCTCATTTTCCTCTAATGCATAAAATTTCACGAACACCTCAAAGACTTCATAATTTGATGCTAGAAAGTGCAGCCGGGTATATCTAGTGAAATCATCAATAATAACAAGGCAATATAATTTTCACCCTAGACAACGAGTTTGGGTAGGTTCGAAAAAATCCATGTGGATTAGTTCTAAGGCTCTAGTTATGTTAAAAGCTACTTTCATCTTGAAAGATGATTTCACTTGATTGTCAAGAATGCAAGGTCCACACTCCTTGTCTTTATTGTATGTACATTTTGAAGACCCTTTACTAAATCATAGTTAGTCAATTTTGAAAAAAATTTCATACTAAAATATCCTAGTCCACGAATCCATAACCATGCATCACATTCATTTTTAGCACTCAAACATGAAACATTTTGCATATGCATCTCATAAAAGTTAATGGCATATACATTATTATCTCTATATGGAATGAACAGAATTTCATGTCTCTCATTCCTAGTAGTGCATTTCGATGATTCGAACATGATATTAAAACCTTTGTCACACAATTTTCTAATGCGAAGCAAGTTATGTTTCAAATGATCAACAAGATAAACATTTGAGCTGAAAAGAAAATTGTTACGCATTGTACCAAAGCCTATGATCTTACCGTTGTTGCCATTTCCAAATGTAACTTTTCCACCCTCATGCTGCTTTAGTTCAACGAATTGACTTGCATCTTCGGTCATGTGTCTTGAGCACCCATGATCGGAGTACCATATGGTGCTCTTCATTGCATCTTACATAATGTGAAAACATTAAATTTTGGTACCTAAAAACCTTTGGGTCCAACAAAGTTAGTACCATAATTGTCTTTAGCTACCCATACTAGTGTACCAATATTGGTCTTTTAGAAGACACATTTCCCGACTACGTGAGACCTATTGGATTTTGTACATTTATGAGCATTATCTAACAATTTCTTGTAACTCAATAAATTTGCTCCATATCCTATCCCTCTTTCGTTAAGTGCACATCGTTGTTCTCCTAACATCATATCAAATACGTGTTTACCATTAGTGAACTTGGTCACTGTGTTAGTCAAGTCCTATACTTTTTTGACTAAGGCATATCTCTCCTTTAAGACTTCACTCAACTCACTTTGGAGGTCACTAATAGTTTCATTTTGTTACCCAATCTCAAAAATTGTTAAGGTCGAGCTCTTTTTGAGATGCTTAGTTTTCGTGACTTTTTTTCCAACTTTTTTCTAAGTTCATCATTACTAGGCATGTCACCCAAGTAACCAACATCATTGAAATTTAAAGCATTAGAATTTACCTCACTTTGTGTCATGAGACAAAGTATAGCCTCCTCATTTTCCGACTCAGAGTCAAAACTTGATGAAGATGAGTCAACTCTTGTTGCTTTGAAGTTCTTTTTGCCTTTCCTCTTATGCATGACTTTCTTAGACTTGTAATCTTCTTTGTTGTGGCACTATTTACCACACTCGATGAAAATTGTCTCATTTGACTTTCCTCCTTTACTTTCACCTTTGAACTTCTTCTTGTACTTATCGCTTGTGTACATCCCCTTGTTAAGCTTTCTTGAAAACATA
The DNA here is from genome assembly GCA_039657365.1 of Stephania yunnanensis. Classification (NCBI taxonomy): domain Eukaryota; kingdom Viridiplantae; phylum Streptophyta; class Magnoliopsida; order Ranunculales; family Menispermaceae; genus Stephania; species Stephania yunnanensis. The sequence continues at coordinate 41,062,244 of CM077586.1, read as the reverse complement.
GCAACTTCCTCCTTGAGATCATTGTCATTACCAAATTTCTCATCTTAAATGATTTTAACTAACGGAGTAGGTAGGCTATTTGCCTTCCAAGCAATCTTCTTCCTTGAGGTCTTTATACCACCGCCAAGTGCTTCAAATCTTTAAACTCATGGACCGTCAACTCTCCACATAGAGCATCAAAGTTGTCATCTCAAAGATTTTGTACCAACTAGATGGCATATTTCTTTGCATCCCATTCCTTAGCCAAGGCTCTAAAGAACTTGTACATTCATGTCTATCGAGCGTAGTTCTTTCAAAGATTTTTTATGTCATTCGTGAGATTTGTGAACCAAGTGATAGCGGTAGCTATGTCTTCATCGAAACCAACCCGAAAAGTTTAATTGTTCTCCACAAGGATCCTTAATTTAGTCTTTTTCATTTGAATTGTACCCTCATACTGTACTTCAAGCTTCTTCCAAAATTTCGTTGGCCATTTTCCATAACTAACCGTGTTGAACTCATTCTCAATTAGTGCATAAAAGAAATGATTATTTGCTTTATCATTTGAGAGCATAATCCTTGTTTCCTCAGTAGTATACTCTTTTGTAGGCTTGTCTGGTGGAGCGTAGCCATTTTGGATTAAATCTCAAAAATGCCTGCTTTATACTCTTACGTGGAACTTCATCCTCACTTTTTAATGAGCATAGTTTGTTCTATCAAAGTACAGAAGTCTACTCGATGAGTTGGGTTCCCTAAGGCAAGCAAGATCTAAAGTTTGTATCTTTGCCTAAAAACACTCAAAGATACATTAGTAACACTTTGAGCAATAACCCGCCATGATACCAATTAAAATAATACCCAATAGGGAGAATTAGGTTTATTGGGAGGTTATGGCCTTTTTAAAACTTTCAATGTACAATGATGCTATATGCACGCACAATCAACAATTATAAATGCAATGCAATGGTGAAGGGGGTCTAAGAAATAGAAAAGAAACACAAAATTTATAGTGGTTCGATCTAACCGATCTATATTCACTCCTTAACCTCCCTTATTAGGATTTTAAAATCCAACTTATATTAACGATAAGTGTTAAAACCAAGCATACAAGCCTAGAATACCTAATGACAAATTAGTACTTCTTACCTAGCCTCAACTTGGATTTATGCCTAGCCTCAACTAAGTCTTCCCTTTACTTATATCCCACTAAGTCTTATAAACATCCATTAACAAGAAATAGATATATAAATATTGAAAGTGAACTTTACAAAGTAAAGCGGCAATAAGTTCAATTACTAGCAAACCACATAGAGCCTAACAACTCTAATGCATGCAAGTATGAATATGAATGACATATATAAGTATGTCACTGATTTTGCACCAATCTCAAATAGGAAATCGATTAAACCAAAATCTATAAGAATAAATGTTGTTTCAAATCCAATGAATAAGTAGTTTGATAAAAATCAAGTTTAAGGTCTAAATCTGATTCAAATTATTTTCGAGGTTTATAAAATCATGTTTAAGTACAAAACCTAAGAGAAATGTATTCTAAGAACACAACAAATGATTTCTGCATGCCATGCATAACAAAATATAGTTTAAGCATAAACAAACTAGGAAATCAAACATTTTTACAACTCGAAATGAGTGATAATCAAATCAGTTCTGGAGAAGTAGTTGCAAGACTAAAAACACCTCAGTTTTACTAGTTGCGAGGATGATTCGATATCTTCAAAAGATTCCAAGTGGTACAACATAAAAATCAAGACTATTTTATGTGAAAGCTTGGAGACTTGTGAGTTTTTGAGCTTGAGAAGACAAAAGAATGTTCTAAGGGGTTTGTTGATGGCTTCCTAGCCGACTTAACAGTTTCTGGCTGTTATTTTGATCCAAGGGCTCAAAATATTCACTATTCCAACTAAAGTTAGATTTTTAAGCATTTTAAAAAAGTAGTCATAAGGCTAGTTAGCACGCTTGGTGACATTAGTAGCGTGCTAATTGTAGGTGGCATGCTAATGTTTCCTATTAGCGAGCTAACCGCCAGAGACCAAAGACTAATTAAGTTATCGTCTAAAGGTAGCAACTCCCTAAAACGGTTACAACTAACGAAACGTTAGAGGACAAATTAAACATTTTTAGCATTCGTCATTGGACCCATTTTGACTACCGAGATGATTTTACAAATCCCGAAAATCGGAAATTCTTGTTTTATGAAACATTTAAGGGATTTTCGCAAATAATTTTTTTCTTTTCAAAAACCATTCAAAATGAGTTAGGTGCTTTCAAAACACAATCGAAATAGTTTTTTCCAAAATAATGCATGTGTAAAAACTTGTTTTCACAATATAATACCATTTTAGGTTATTAAAGTTAGATAGTACTGAAACTGAAACTTGAAACATAGGAAAAAGTAGAAAACATGATATGCATCTAAGGCATTTAGCTGGCATAATTGGACTTATCTACCTTACAAGGTTTGTACAAATTGTATTGTAAGCTTTTTGGTCCTTGTTTCCTTTTGTGAGCCGAATCTTGAATTTTACAGGCTACATTTGGCATGAGTTTTTGAGAACATTCTTCCTTTTGAACATGAGATTGTTAGCTAAGTTTGATATTCGGGAAAGACTTGGCAAACTTGTTAGAATGTTTTCACTTTGTTTGTTGCCATCAAAATCACAAGTGTAGTATAAATGACTAATCACTTAATCCAACAACAATAAACTTCGTTTAGTACATAACCTAATAATAACTAGCACATCAGGCCATATAATTGTCAAACACAAGAATACCGATTTCAAACACAAAATTTTGCTCAAAACGGCTTATGGCTTTCGAAGTCCAAGTATATCAATGTTTTGAGAAAATTCGGTGAAATATCATTTTCAAATTCTTAAAATCATACAAAAGTTTCAATCAGTCCAAATTGATGTAAATATGATTTCAATCAATTCATCACTCACATACACATACACAATCGATCCTCAAATCAAATCTAAACCTAATATTTGATTATATCAAAGAATTTTCAACAAAAATCAAAACTTTGAAAATTCTAATTTTAATAAATCATTCTCGCACTTTCCCCCAAAATTAATTTACATAACATTGATATATCTACTGTCATTATATCATTCAAAATAAAAAATTAAACTTGAGATTCCAAATTCAAAACATAGGTGTTTTGTCGAAAAAATAATGATTTTTCAAAATTGAGCGAAAATGAAAAATAAATCGACTATACCACATTAAAAATAGAAAGTTTTGCGACATTACCTACTTGAGAATGAGTTCCAAAAATCTCAAGGGAGTGTTTTCTGCCTAATGGATGATTTGGGAGTTCGGATTGTGAAACTCCTAAATTGCGAATTCGTTGAGGCACACAAATCTCCCAATTTCACGGCTCAAAATGATCTCCACTTAATAGAGAATAAAAAATGTGTGAGTTTGGAGTTTAAAAATGATGAATTTCATGGTTGGAGGTGGGTTATAGGGTGTAGGCAATGGTGTGGAGGCGCTACAGTGTGGTGTTTGGGAAGCAGGTAGGGCTCTGCCCTATTTTCCATAACTAGAGTTTGTGTCGAGCACTGTACATTCAAATGTCACAACCTGTAAAGGCGCTTGGACGTTGTTGGAAATTATGAAAAATTTCCTAAGTTACCCTCAAGCACCATGGCAGTGCCTTACATTCACGTCGAAATCGCTAGCACATTATTTGATCAAATTTATGTCTATGGCATTTGGCTTAGCGCTATCCCTGCCCCTACGTCTTACCATACGGTGCCTAAACATTCATGTCCTTAAAGGCCGAATTTATCCCTAAAATGTTATATTCCTATTAATCATTATGTCCTTGTCTATGCATATGATCTAATGAAGATGCATCAATTTAAATTATAACTCCTTGAATTTCATATCAGAAAGTCTTTCAAACTTTTGTGCGTGAAAGACGATCCTTGTTCTCCATTTTCATCATAAAAAGTCCTACAAAAATCAAAAAGAACATTGAAACTCATTAATTTCTATCACACTTTATTCAACTAACTAATTTAACCAAAAAAATTTATTCAAACTAAAAATTTAGTAACACTTAAACAAATCAAATTAATGAAAAATAAGTATGGGATGCCTCCCAGGGAGTGCTGGTATTTAACATCGATTTTTGGACGCTACCCCAATTTTGGACTATACATAGTCCAAGCCAATTACTTCAATTAGAGGCTTAATCACGTACCTACCTAAAGGTTTATGTTTCTCCCATCGCTTGGAAACTTTCAATTCTTCTTTTACTCTTGACCTGCATGATATAAGGATGTTGTTCGGTGGTTCTAATGCTAGCTTCATATTATATATCTTTTAAGGCTAGTTGTTCGCCATCGATACCCAAGAATAGGGCTTGGTATTGTTTCTTTTATTTCACTCCCCATCTTATCCTATTTTTTTCTAGTTCCTTTTCGTTTATCTTCTTCATGCTGACTGAAGGTTTCTATAGAATCCTACGAATCACTATAAGAAGAAGATAAAACAATGTACATGGTGGAAACTTTACTTGGTAAGTCTAAATAGTCAGAAATAGAAAATAAAATGACCCTACTATCATGCTATAAAGAAGTTGAAACACCAAATACGTCTTTTTTGGCTTTGGCTATTTTCATGAATGGTTGGCCAAGCACAACAAAAGCATGATCGGACATATGTATGTCTTTCATTTCAATGAAATCGAAATTGATTGGAAACTTAAAATTTACGATGTGAACATTCAAGTCTTCCACCATCTCGATTGGTCGGATTGAATTTCCATCCACTAAATGAATGATAATGTCAAAATGCTTCAAGACTTAGTCATACATAAACAATAAAACTAATGATAAACTAATGTTAATGGAAGCTCTTACATCAAACCAATCTTTCTCTATATGAGTATCTCCTAAAATGTAAGAAATACTAAAAATACCTGGAACTTCGTACTTTTTTGGTACATCTTTGTCAACTGCATAGAAGTTCTCCTCCTCTTCTTCAAAAAATCTAATTTTTTTAAAGGGTTTACAAGGAACTTCAAATTCTGGCTTCACTTTCTCAACTTTCTTGACTACTTCCTTATTTTTTAGAGCTTCTTCTTTTCGATCCTCGGATTATTTGTGATCCTTGTTCATGTTCACAAACCTTATTGGATACAACCTTTAAAGAAATGGTACTTTATAATTGATGGTATTCATCCATCCCTTGCTCAAGTTGTTCTTTTCATATTCCATTTATCTAGTTTTTCTAGTTCCTCCGCTCTAACAATTCATGTCTCAAGCTTTCTCGCAATTTCAGCTGCTGAAATGGCATGGATATGTGAAGTCACATACACATGAGCATTAGGGCTCGAAACCGGCTGTGATGGTAGATTCCCTAGATTGTTGGTTTAAACTATCTGAGCCGACATATCTGACATTAAGGCTCGCTATTATTTAATTGAAGTCTGAGTCCTAACTTCATATTTATGCCAAGACAAATCACTTGTTTCGTCATTCCTTCCAAAGTAGAGCCAAGTGGATGGGGTCACTTATCCTTAGGAGCTACTGGCATTTATTATCCTCTAGGCATAAAGTTCTATTAATAGGGATTCCTGGCTGCATAGCTGAAATTAAGACCTTTATCCTTTGCTCCATAATAGTTACTCTTTTGCATGTATTATCTTGTGGGGGCCCTGGAAATTGGCATATCACTTGACTTCCCCGGTATCTTAAAAAAACAGGGGACACTAGTATGTGAAATGATTCAACTCTGAACATATATACTTTGAGCTTTTATTATCCTTATGTCAACCATCATTTATTTCATCATAGATTTGAGTTCTAACAGATCAATCTAGAATCCACTCGGCCATGAAGATTTTGTTGTTGTTCTGTAACTAAACGAGCCATATTGCTTGGATTCATTAGCTATTTTCTCAATGTTCATTCTAGTCTCTGTAGGTATGATATATCATAAGCTGAGTAATCCTTCCCGTTGGCATGTAATCATCTTTCCATTTCTTATCTAGCTCATTCCAGTTCCTGATAGAACAGGCTGGCAAGTGAAATAACAAATCTTATGTAACATCCTTGAGATAAAAGGTAAATGCCTTTAATATCACTAAGTTAGCACCAACTGTGGCTAGCTTCACGCCTACTACCACCAACTCGTATTCCATGAGGGATTTCTGAGGATCCTCATTATGATTTTTGTAAAAGTCATGCAATTTATGCATTAACCATGATTTAAGCTCAAACTAATAGGTAGTAGCAAGATACTTAATACTTAAAGTTAACGACCCTCCAAGGTGTTCATTCGTCTCCTTAAATGAGAGCTTTTTCTCTTACCTTGATTAATGCCTTGCATTGTGTTTGTTGTTCTACCTAACATAATGCACAATAGGAACATTCTAATCTCTTCTGTTTAAATCCATTGTCACCTGCAACCTTCCCCTCCTGTTACAATCCATGTACCTTTTTCTACATGTCCAGTCACGTATCAGATCGAATAGAGCCAAAATGTATATAGAAAGTGAACGTCAGTCACTTGTAACAATAAAACTAAACTAAACTAAACTACAAAGAAAAAAAATAGCACTAATCCTCACCAATGGCAATTAAAATTGGTATGCCCCGTTGAATGCATCAATAATAGTCTCGAGCACTGGCTAACTTGGATTTGTTGTGAGGTAAGTACAAGGTCGAACCCATAGTGATAGGGATGTTCCTTTTTAGAATAAATAAATATGGCTTGAAAACAAAAACGCAATTGCACAGAGAATTAAATGTAAAGAAAACAAACTATATTACTTTGAAAATAGAAATGTATAAATATAAAACACTAGAACACAATCCGAGTTTAAATTCAAAAGATCGAATTCATCCGTCAGATTTAAAAGATCGATTTGGTACTAATTTACATAGATAGGCTTAAAGTGACTCTCGCCACCTGATTCTCCTCATGTCAATTGAACGAATGTGCAACATAATTACATACTATCTAGACCCATAAAACCATCGGATATGTCGTAGATTTTAAATGAACTAGTAGCATTAACACTCTATGAGAACATGTTAGAGATTACAATACGTCTCTATCCTTCTTATATCTTGAAAACACAAAGGCACATCGATTGCCAACAGACAAGGCCCCATTTTCTACCTAACATGATGCCCCTTACAAGCAGTGGTAAGATCACTTGCGATAGCTTTTGACCAAATCAGAGTGCACGGGCATATACACAACAAGAAACGAAACAATTTTAAGACCTTACAAAAATATTTTAATTAAGATTACAAAAACTATAATTAAACAACATTGAAATTGAAAGTACAAAAACTCCATCATCTTTAAATCTCTAAATCTCAATCACATTGGTCTGGAACGTGGAACTTAGCAACTCCTCGACATAGAAAACAATGCAAAAATAAATTAAATCTTACTAGCAAAACCTAACTGAAGTTTTCGACGCTCCTTAGATTTTTAGATCAAAATGTTCATGCCAAAGAAGACAGATGGAAGAGAGAAAGGTTCAAAGTCATTCTAGGGTTTCCTATTTATAATAGAAGTATGATAAGACACAATCTAATCCCAAAACTTGTTAATCCGCAAAATATGAAACTGTGAATCTTCGAGTTTGTCCTCTACCGTACAAAAATACTCCAACACGCTGGAAGTCGTAGAGAAGGGGCTACAATACTCTATTTTTCCATCAATTCACTCAAGACTTGTGTCTAGTATGGTGAGTACATCCACAATTGTTATGAAGGTGCTAGCCTTCCTCTTTAAATTAGAGCTTAATTTTTCTCATCGATCTTTAAAATGCTTCATAAGCAATGGCTTCAATGAGTTTTCTCAAATCTGCTCTAGTTTTCTCCAGCGATTCTTTGGCATTTCTACACAAATGAGGGCGGCTTATTAATATTCGACCGAAGAGGCTAGAAGTGCAGTACAATTCCTTTTATGTGGCCTTACATGCCACACTAATAACAAATTACATTAGGCATTTGAGACCCTCTAGTGGGTTGAGAAAATTTCCCATAAATACTCAATTTAAGACTAGTTTGGCCCTTTCCTTTACTTCTACTAATTGATTGAGCTAGTGGTAATGGTGGTTTCACCACCAAATTCTCTAAAACACATTGTCTGGCAATCGATGCACTAAAAAATATAGTTCCCCATGGAAATGATTGAACTGGAGCCATATGAGAAAAAGAAGAAGAAGAACATGAAGTATCTAATGTACTCTTTTCCTCTGCTAACCCATAAAACGTTGACTCCTTTTACTCTTACATGATTGAGTTTGCTAAATAAGGACAAACTTCCAAGCCCTCTGACTACGAGGATAATAAGTAGCTAGTTGTTGAACTACCACTGTCCCTAGTGGTCGCAGTAATATGGCTATTTCCACCTCTATCGCACTCGCAAAGATAAATGCTTAACTAGTACGAGGATGAGATGAAACCGCAAAACATATATTATAATTCAACTCACCGAGAAACTTTTCTATTTTGTTCTCCTCCAATTCCACCATTTATGGAGTGAATTCACTCAACTCCTTGAACCTCTGCTCGTATTCCCATGCATACATCTCTCCCTATTTAAACAAATAAACTTAATCTTCTTCCTATTTCTTATTGATTTCAGAAAGTAATATGTGTAAAAGATAGTCCTAAACTTTGGCTAAGTGGTGATAGTTTTCCCCTCTCTATAATCAATTACACTACTAACGAGCAAGTTTAATTTACGAGAATGTGACAACTTTGACCTTAAAAAGGTACTCAACATCAACAACAACAAAGCACTGCTCTATCTCAATTTTAGAGGTCTCATCTACCTCATCCTCCATAGTACCATTGAATATCATAATATCGTTTTTCATGAACTTCTTACTTATTTTACGAAATGCAACCTTCTATAATATACTACCACTACAGGAGCTGTCACTTGTATTATATTAAGTGCACTAAGAAGGAAAATAAAGAGAAGACATGTTGCTATTATGGCACAGTTATTTTACACATAAAACGTAGTTCACTTACAAACACCATCAAGATATAAAAATAGAAAGTTTTAGACTTCTATTTCATTTGGAATTGTTATTTTGGGTTTCTAATTGTACTTTTAGGAGTTTAAGGAGTATAAATAGGTATTTCGATGTGGTAAACATATTAATGACAATACATCAACAATAGCATAATATAGATCACCAACAACCACAAAATTATAAGTTTTAAAGAGTTTTATTTGAGTATTCAGAAGATTTTTCGAAGGAGATACGTTGAAGACTAAATTGTGGTTATTTGGTATTATTCTTTGATTTAATTGAGTTTTTACTTTATTTAATTTCTAATTGCAATGAATATCATGAATTGTATGATTTTGATTTCAACGATGATTGTGTAGTCTATTTATCTTAGAGATTAATGGATCCTATGGATTGAATACTACGCAATGTTATCAATTTATTATAATGTTTTATATGTGAATGATTAGAATGTGTGTTTGATTTTATGCTTAATGGTACAAAAATCTAGATTACATGTTTGATTCTTAGGTTTTAGAAGTTACCATGGCCATGGAACTTTTTAACCAAATATGAACAACACAACCGTAAACTATATAACATTGGTAGGTAATTGTTGATTACGAAGACATGGACAGTTTACTAAGTTTTTATGAGTCTAAAAATTTGGTACGTAATGCTTTGTGTGACTTACATTAGAATGATGAAGGAAGTTAGATATGGGAACCATTGTAATTCATTACCTAAGTGAATTTGTGAAAGAGTTATTTTCTCAACATAAAAATACAACTTGATTTATATTACTTTTACAGAATAGATTAGTATTAGTTTAAATCGAACAAAATAGACCTTAACGGTATAATACACTTGACTAAGCAGTTGTATCCATATACAACTTTCCTCAAGGAACGATATCCGCGATCAACTTGTATTGATCACAATATTAGTACAATTGTACCGTTATACTTGCGGTCACGATGAAGTTTTTAGCATCGTAGCAGGGGATAAGTAGCCATTATTAGTTTAGTTTATATAATTGTTAAGAGTTTTATTTTAAATAACTTACTTTTAAGTTTATAAAAAAGGCTTAGTTTCTAGTTTGACAATCTACACTTGATGTTTTTGTGTTTTCTTTCTCAGGGAGCAGGTAGGGCATGCGTAGTAACAGGGATAAGGACTTAGTGCCATACAATTCGAATATTGACTGAACAAATAAAGGAAAGAAAGAGAAATAAACTATGATTGCAGATGATCAAACAGGAAACCAGAAAAAAATTAGGGCCGAGGGAGTAATCAACCCAAAGGTGATCTAGTAGTGCAAGACAAAAAAGTACAAAGATCTCTTCAAGATTACTTAAAATCGGAAGTGCAAGGGACATATAATTGAATGACGAGGCTTCTAGCTGATAACACTGAATTTAAGTAGAGATCGTGTCTCATCAACATGGTGCAGAATAATGTATCAATGGGTTAACAAGCGAGGATCTAGTTCAACAAGTGGAGATCTTTCTCGAGAAGTGTAATATTTATCAAATTATTAGAGTTACGAAGGAAGTAATTAGGTTGAGACTTTTCCAATTCACATTAGGTGGAAAAGCCAGATTCTAGTTTCAAGAACTGAATGAAGGAAGCATGACTTCATGGGCATCTATTAATGAAAGATTCTTTAAAAAAATTTTCCCAGTGAAAGTTGGTGAAGAAATATTGGAAATAGAACAATTCAAGCAAAATGATAATGAGTCTCCTGGTGAGTCTTATGAAAGATTTTAATAGATAATGTGTAGATGTCCAGGACATGGATACATCAAATGGGAACAATTGCAACTATTTTAAGATGGAATGAATCATGGCATAATGACATTAGTAGATGTTGCACTAGGTGATTCTCTATTAACTAGCAATGAAGATGGAACATTAGATCATCTAAATTTTATGTCCTAAAATTCAACAATATGAACTTGTTCCATATGTAGAAAGTCAGTAGGAGTTTTTTAGATTAATTCACAAACATCAATCATGGCACAATCATCTAACCCAAGTAGTTAGATGCCTAAGCTACAAATGGGACAATCAAGTACATAATTGCAAGTGATTCAACAACTTATTAAGCACGTACAAATGGTGGTTAATCTATTAGATATGCAATAAGAGATGGAGTTTGAAGATTGCAACTTCATGAATAATCAAAATTATAGAAACCACTTAGGCAGAGAGGAATGGCTCCTCAAAGATATTATAAAGGATTTAACAACCAAATCTTTTCATATGGAAACCCTGATGATGCATTAATGCTACATCTAGGTTTTGATCAACAAGTCCAATAAGGAAAGCTAGGCTAAAGTGAAGATATGACTTTATTGAAGGCAATTGAGAGATTTTTGCAAGCAATTAACATCAACAATAGAGAACATCATCAGAGGAATTAGAAAGAGATGGAAAATGTGAAGCAAACTCTTAAGCGAATAGATTATGAAGGAAGGACTATGTAATAAATTATGTATCAACATCCGTACTGCGAATCGGCAGTCCTACCAGCTCGAACTATCTCTTGAGGCATTTAATCACACCAGACATTTTAGACCCTGACGTCCATTATTTTTAAAATCAAATTAAATTCGAGAGTACACATAATTTAGTGAACATTTAATAAAATATTGAAAAGTAAATGGGAACCGAAGTAAGGAAAATACCTCTCATATCATCAGTATCGTTAATTCAAGTCTAAAGTTCGATATATAAAAAATAGATACACAAAATAATTACTTCCAACAGTGAAGATCACGACAGTCTAAAGTTGTCATTAAATCGGTGTGCCTTGCCCTTCCCTCGGTCACTGGAGGATGGATTTGGCTTCCACAAGCCCCTAGTAAATGAACAATAGGGTTTTATTAAATTTACATCATAATAAAATTTGACAAGGAATAATATAAGTAAATAGCAAGAATTAAACACAATTCAATCATTTTGTAGTATGAACAAACGGTTACCATGACCCCATACACATGGACCTACCTAAATCCTGTTAGCCTTGTGGCGTACGGCATCGACGATTAGGAGAGGTCTCGTTACGCGACATCAAGAACTCAAGCAGCACCGATATAATCTAACCTCGTCAAAGGAAAGGTAAGTAGGGCTTAAAACATCCTCCAACTGTTGTACTTGCTGGAGAGTCGAATATTATCGTATAGTCATCCCTTCAAGTTGCCCCATCTAGTACTTGGAGACGACTCCTAATTGTCCCAATGTCTAAATGCATGGCCACAGATAATTATAATGCGGTGTCCATCTAATTATGCAATTTATAGTATGATACGTAATAAAGTTAATAAATTCCCAATGTTCACAAACTTCGCTTGTGGCATGTCAAAGCCCAACCGCGCATCTTATACCTCATGGTGCGTATCGATGTCCCTGAGAAGTCGTCATCGATCCCTAGCCACATATGTGAACGTTAGTACATTTAAGCCACCATTCGCCTCTAGCCATTCGTCCGATACTTGATACTAATTATCTCTGTTCTTCGTATCATTTTCTATTAATTTAGTTGTATCAGAATCAAATTTGAACACTTACGAGTAATTATAGTTTACCTAACTACTTTTATAGATGTTGTTTCAATCTATTTTTGAGTTTGCTTGATTACGACATTTAACATGCTCTAAATAATAACATTCGACATGCTTCAAAATACTAATATTTGAACTTTAAGCAAATTTAAACTATATCAAATAGTCTTAATCCAAGTAAGCAAGCTTTAAAATCCATAACAGTCTTATTTTTAATGAGCAATGTCAAAACTTATAACAGTCTTAATATCATCAAGCACAATAGAAATTTAACTTCTTTTGATTCTGCCCAATCTGCGTAGAATGAATTTTGTGCAACTATAAAGTTTTTGATTCTTGAGTCTAAGAATATTCAAATCATTTCAGACTCGGTCCATTTAGCTTTAAAACAGCTTTATTGATTCCGACATCATAATGTAATCATTTATACTCAAATTTCATGCAATAAATATTCAATCACTATTAAGTAAAATTAGTATTCATAATCTTCTTCACATACCACAACTCAACAATCATTAAAATCTTCGCAATGACCCGACCATGGGATTTTCACTTATTACGGGTCGATTGACTCTTATAAGCACACACATACCAAACTTCATCAATAACAAAACCTTGAAACATATTTTTTTGCAGAGATTTAGTGAAGAAAACATATCAAGAGCTTTAATAGAGTTGTCTCCTTTCATTCTATGAGCTCTCATAAGTTAAATTCATACTCCCTAGCATCAATCTTCTTGGTTCTTTAAAAATTTCAACAACAAATGCAAGGTTTTTTACAACTTCTTTGATCTCCTAATCTTCTCACGAGCTCTCTAATGGTGTTGAAGTTCATTTTGCACACTGAACATGAAATCATGAAACTTGTGTAGTCTTTGACTTTAAATCTCACCCACTCACAAATTGTTAGGTGAATCAAAAAATCACATTTAAGCCATCACATCCCACTAAGTCAAAATCAAACTACCACTTGCCTTTTTTTGCATGGCACATAATATGCATCTTATTTGTTATTGGTCAACCGACACGTGTCATAAGATATTTTCTATTTTATCCATACCCTTTAAATTAATTATATGTAAGTCTAATTCCACGAATTTAAAAGTTGCCATTGAGGTACACTATATTAATAATCAAACCATTGACATGTTAAACAAATTTAATATGTCACTTAGGCTAAATTAAATCTAGTTAATAGTAGATCACGATACTTGGCTAAGTCATGAATTTCCTACCTAACGCGTATCTTAAGGCAAAACTTACACCTCGCCTGGTCTTGTGTCATGTGTGTAATTATAATTATGTAATTATTTATTAACTATAACGCGCACACCAAATTATTATTTTTTTTACTTATTTGTACATTATCTTCGAGCGCAGACGCTTTACCCATTCGAACCGAGTTTGGGCCTTCAATCTGGTCGGATCAGGCTGACTCCGGTCTAGTCGATAACAAGATGTCCCATTATGTCTCCAAATGGATGGAAGCCTTAGCATTCACAACCAATGATTCAAAAGTAGTCATAAAATCCATAAAGAAAAATATTTTTTGTTGGTTCGAAACAAGTAGAGCATTAGTCAGTGACAAATGATCACATTAATGTAGTAGAGCATTGGACAAATTGCTTAAGAAATATGGGGTAAGGCATAAAACTCCACTTTCATATCATCCTCAAACAAATGGAAATATTGAAGTAAGAGAGAAGTGAAACAAATCTTTGAAATAGCAATTAAATACCAAGAGAAAATATTGGGCATTCCATTTTGAAGATGCATTGTCAGCTTATAGAATGACATTCATAACACCAATTGACACATCTCTGTATTAGTTGGTGTATGGAAAAGCATATAATTTACTGATAAAAATATATCATAAAGCGTAGTAGGTTATAAAAAAAATGCTTAACATGAACCTTCAAGCTGTAGCAAAAGCCAGATACGTCAAACGATGGAGCTGGATGAGTTTAAATTGGATGCTTATGAAAATCCTAAGCTATACAAAGAGGTTAGGACTATTCAAGGCTAAAAAGCTAGTCTTTTTATACAATTTAAAACTAAAACTATTTTCCAGTAAATTGAAATCACGATGGTCAAGACCATTCAAGGTCATTACTACTTGGCCTTATAGATTTCTTGAGTTAATTAATGATAGTGGTAAATTGTCTAAAGCAACACATGATGTCACGTCGTACTGGACCAATAATGTTCCTTATTTACTGATTAGTTGGATATGTAGTGAGGCAATTACGGGTCAAACCCACATAAACTGAGAAGGATTCCTAAGCTTTAACTAAAAGCAAATAGGGGTTGGATTACTAATCAAACTTATCTAGAAGAGATAAACTAAACAACTTACATTAACAAGAGAAACAAACATATACAACTAAAAACAATAATACAAACAATATAATAAAAGCTTGAATTATGAGCTTTTTCACAATTGACAAGTAATTAAGTTAATCATTTGTTACAAAAGATATCCATTTCATTGGATTCTCATAGATAGGTTCATGTGTGGTCATTCTATTTTCCACAATCAATGGTAGGAAGGAGCGACACTACCTTATACAAATTAGACTCACAAAATCACTGGATATGCCATAGGGTTTCAACGAGCTAGCAGCCTTAATATTCGAAGGAAAATCTTTTCCTAAGTGATAACTAGCATGAACTATCACCCATCTTATATTTTGACTGTATAAGAGCATATCGATTACCAACAAACAAAGCTCTATTTGTCACATAACATAAATCCCAATACTGAGCGATGGTAGATGCATTGTCTAAGATCTCTTACACCTACCTATGTATTGGCTACTACATAAGCAAAGCATATTCAATCTAATGTATTGAAAAACTCATAGATTTAGGGTCAATACAACTAAATTTATAAGATTCCAATGAAAGGAAACTTCACTTTAAAAAATAAAACCTTATTTCATCTAAATTTGCAATTGTAGAACACTCTCAATCAAGTATGGACACATTTACTAGTGCACGTATAAACTAATTACATCAATAAAAACGCATTAAATAATACCTTAAAAGTAAAACAACGAACACCAAAAATCCTGAGAGCTCCTCCCTTCCAAACATATAAACTAGAGATAGAACGAGATTAGATGATACCCTTCCTAGGTATTTATACTATTTGTGAATACAACAAAATAAATTCACTAAACCTAACAAATCCACCAAATCTGGGTTAAAAATCTTTAGATTCATTCAACGCCATACGTGTAACACACACATCTCTGAAGAATCACCGCCCAATCATTGTGATGCTCTATTTTTTGCTTAATTTGTTGGAAATTAAGCCTAGCAACGTCGTAGCACCTTACGTACACTCAAGAGCACTTGTAAGGCACTGGGTGTGACTTTACTCTTTGACTCTTGATTTTCTTTTGGGTTTTAATATGAAATTTCCTGGTCCTAGTTCAGTGTCAACTATTCCAAACACGTAAGTTAAGCCCAGTGATTCCATTGCAATGTCTAACCAAGTCGAAGTGTTGTGAAAGTGTCAAGCCTTTTTTTTTTCACTGATTCTTGTAGAAAATCTCTCCTTTTCATCTAATAGTCAGTTTGAAGAATAAAAACACAAAATGAAAGATTTATCAGTAAAAATGATGATAAAAATGTTGAAGTACTTATAAAAAATATATGAAAACATAGCATATTTGGCGACTCAACAAATACCCTAAACTTAGACAATTGCTTTTATCGAGCAAAGGAGTATGAGGTAATCAATTTGCATGCACAAATTACAATTCACCTCCTCTAATGCCTAACTCTGATTAGAAGAACAATAACTTTGGTAACTAGTAGTTAAGGCTTGAACTTTTTAAGTGCAAAGACAACTGCAAGGAGTTCTTTCTCAGTGGTTGTGTTATTTATTTGAGTAGCATCTTAAGTTTTAGATGCATAAGGAATCATCTGAGATTCTCTCCCTAATTTTTATCCTAGAAAGGCTCCTACAACATAATTGCTCACATCATACATAATCTCAAAAGGAAGTGACCAACTAGGAGCTTTGATGACTGGGGCGGAGATGAGTGTAGTCTTTAGTATGGAGAAATATTTTTTACATTAGTCCTCAAAGAAAAATGAAACATTTTTCTGACGTAAGTGACATATAGGTTGGGCTATCTTGGAAACATTCTTGATAAACCGCCTACATAAGCTTGCATGACTTAGAAATGCATGTATCTCTCTCACAGTGGAGGAATTGGGTAAGGCTACAAATGACATATTTTTGCAAGATCAACTTTCAACCCTCAAGATGAAAGAACAAGACCTAGAATGACCAATGTACCATAAAATGGCATTTCTTGAAATTGAGAACAAGGTTCTCTTCAATGCATCAGGATAACACTTTGTTCATATCATTAAGACAGTTGTCCAAAGAATCTCGATAAACAGTTAAATCATCCATGAAGAATCTAATGAATTTCTCAACAAAATAAAAAAAATGCTTACCATGCACTGTAGGAATGTTGAAGGTTCATTGCGTAGCCTAAACGGCTTTCACTTGTAAGCAAATGTTCCAAAAGGAAAGGTGAGGTTAGTTTTCTCCTGATCTTATGGTGTAAAGAGACTCTGACGAAACCTTAAATACTTATTTAAACAATAGTAGTGGGATTTTCTAGCCCGATGCTCTATCATCTAATCTATGAATGTCATTGGAAAATGATCTTTCCTTGTAGTTGCATTGAGTTTCCTATAGTAAATACAAAATAACCATCCTATTTGAACACAGGTAGGCACTAATTCTGCTTAGACATCGATCCCAATGTTTACTTAATCTTTTATGGTACGACTTGCACTTTACTAACCCACTTGCATAAAAAATGGGATAAATTATTCCTGCATTAAGAAGTTTTAGAATCTCTTTCTTTACTACTTTATTTTTAGGCTGGTTCAATCACTTTTAAGCTTGCCTAGAGGGTTTGCAATCATCCTCGAGATGTATTCTCATATGGAAAGATGAAATTCCTTGATATTAGCTAGTGTCTATCCTATCGCTTCCTTGTAGTCTCGTATGATGTGCGCTAGTTTTTCGTTTTCTAGTTTCAAGAGTTTATGAAAAACGATTACTATAAGTGATTCATTCTCACCTAAGTAGGCATAATTTAGTTAATCAGGAAGCTCTTTGAAAGCCCAATTAACCAAAACTTCTTAAAGAACAATAAAATAGGCACTGCATCTCCCATGCGAGTTTTGAGAGAGGAAAGATTGGAAGAGTTACCTTGCATTGGTTTATCATTTTTATGAATCCATAAGAACTACAGGTTTCAAACTAAATTTAGTGTCCAATCCTTATTAACTACCCTAGGTTTGGAATCTAACTATTTCCAATGCACGTCCATGTTGGAAACCCTAATTTGAAAGTATTAATTTTTATACTACCTCATCTATAAAATGTAATTTTTGTGGCCTTTTAAAAAATACATTATTTTGTTTAAATTGGTAGATGGATTGCTCTCTCCATCAGTCTTGAAGAGAGAAAGGAATGACTCTTGGTGAAGTCTTAAGTAACTGAACAAACCTAGAAGGTAGGAGATAGGAAGGAAAGACTTTAGGTGATAGATCATGTTTGTCCATCAGTCTTTTTATTCTTATCCTTAAGGAGTTGGAAAGGAACAATATTTAGGGCTGAAACCCTTCTCTTCAAACACTTTGTTCTTTAATTTCTTCTTTAATTAATCATTTCTCTATGATGTTGAGATTTTTTGTTTGACTTTATTCTGTCTATGTTGGTTTTTCGCCCAACCATTTTAATGTTAGTTGGTTTTTATTGGTGATTTTGTTGTCATTTTTTATTTTTTAATTATTTTTTCACCTAACAATATTTTAATATTAGTTGTTTTTTTTGTGGTGATTATGTCTTTCTTGGCGTTAGGTTTCATCGATCTATTATTCATGATGTCCATTTTTTATTATTTTTACTAATGAGGAAAACACCTCTATACCACTACATTAATAAGAAAAAAAAATGTATAGAGAGCTTATTAGAAGAAAAATGCGAACCTAAATTCAAAACCCCTAATGTGAGCTATTGACTTAGGCCACAAATGATTTATCCAATTTGCCCCTTCACCCCTTCTAGTTTTCATTTATGAGTTCTTTTATTCAATACAATCAAATGCACTTAATCAAACACAATAGAAGAGTTGGATGCATGTAGCGGGCCCTAGTTAATGTAGGATTGAGACTATGTTGTTGTTGTTATTTTACTCAATACAACTTTTCTTCTCACACATTTACTCCAACTAGCTAAAGAGTATAAGATTGCACTATATTAGATGTATGTCTAATATAGAAACTTTTTTCCTACACAATATGTAATGTAAATTGGTTATAATTTCTAGCTCATATGCTTAATATTTTTTTCACTTTTTGTAAGTAAGCCTCATTTTATTTGTGTACGTTACAAACTTTAACAAAGTTAGATAAAGATATATTTCTAAATGCATGTTGACACAACTAAAATTGGACACCAAAACATCTCAAGTTAGATTAGTAAGGCATATTACACTTGTTAAAAAACAAGATTAAGGGAGTTCCTAGTTAATGTTGGAGTCACTTGTCAATAAAAAAATCCATTAAAACTATGTCAATTAAAAGTGAAATAAGCTTGATTCTTATATTGAACTCTGAAATTGAGTGAATATAAATCTTTCGCTTTTTTCTTATAATTGCTTTTTCATCAAAAAAAAATAAAAAATCATGTAACTATTCCCTTTAGTATCCTTCATGTGATTGCTTATAAGATGTTTGTTCTTCTATATTCTCCTCCTATAAAACTCTTCTTTTAAAAAACTCCTCCTTTCTTATTATTATTATTATGTGAAATATGTTTTTCGAAATAAATATTACACTTGATCATAGGATGTGTGTTCTTTATATAGATTATTCTTCTATTTTGGCACTTTTCCTTTCATTGATTCTTTTCTATTTTATTTATTTAAAAGGTTGCTTCTATTTTTTTATATGCATATGATTTACCTAATCAATTTGATCTTAATTGCTAAATCGTTATTAAATGTTTCATTATTACGTAGTTCACCATTATTATTATTATTTTCAAGTGACTCTTATTGCATAAGTATCATGATTGAATATGAAATTCTATATATGTGTGTGTTCGTTTTGGTTTTCTTATACTTGGTTATTGATAATATACATTTTTGAAATTGAAAGTCTGCTATTTTTGTTTCTAAAGTTGAAGTAGAACGTCCGTGCAGTTATTGAGTTTGAATATCGATAAAAGTTTGATTTCTATAAAGGATAGGAACTCAAAATGGTTTAAAGATGGAGTTGAAAAGTTCTTAGATTTTGCATTTGTAAACAATGGGAATGAAGAAAAAATATATTACCCTTACAAGAAATGTCACAATGTTTTGCTAATAAAATGAATGAAGTTAAAGGCATTTATTCATGAAAAGGTTTTTTACAAAAATATAGGAATTCGATAGACCATGGTGATGATTACGTTTCTTTGTATGATGAAGATAATGATACTTGTAACCCTGAACCTATTTGAGATGACATGATTGGGATGGCGAATGAGGCAATGAATAGTCCACATATTGGTAGTGATCAAATGAACGAAGACATGGATGAAAATGGTAATGGTTCTAGACTGAATGAAGATACTTTGGCATACTTAAGACTTTAATAAGAGGAGGAATAAGAACTTTATCTAGGGTGTAGTAATTTTAGTACACTCTCATTTATTGATCACTTATTTAATATAAAAGTGTTTTGTGGTTCAATACAGAGACATTCTATATTTGTCCTAATAATTTTATGTTGTTTTAAAATGGAGATGCAAATCTTAATGAACGCGAAATATGTCATACATCTAGATACAAACAATCTAAAGATGGTTCGAGTGAAGGGAAAAAAGTTATTGCTAAATAAGTTCAGTATTTTCCACTAAAGCCAAAATTGAAATGATTATTTATTTCATCAAAAAGTGATGCTCTTATGAGATGGCATGAAAATGATCGTACTAATGATGGAATATTAAGACATCCTGGTGATAGTGCTGCACGAAAAACTTATGATAAAAAAACTTTAAATTTTTTCATAGATAGTCGTACTGTTACGCTTTGGTTAGCAACAGATGGATTTAATCCTTTCAAAACTATATCGATACCTCATAGTACATGGCCCGTTCCATTAATGGTGTATAATCTACCACTTTAGTTGTGTATGAAATAACCATTCTTCATTTTGTCCACTCTCATTGATGGGAAATACGGACCTAGTAATAAGATTGATGTTTCCTTACAACTATTGAACAATAAGTTAAAGGAACTATAGCATGATGGTTCATTAACATATGACTCGTCAAGTAATGAAATGTTTTAACTACATGTTGCATTATTAAGGACTATTACTGATTTTCCTTCTTATTCTTATTTATTGGGGTGGAGCACAAAAGGGACATTTACTTGTCCTTATTGCAATAAGAATTTGAAATCTCAATGATTAAAAAATGGAAGCGAACATTTTTACATGGGTCAACGTCAATTTCCACCTTTACCTCATAAGTTTCACAGATGTAACAAGTCTTCTAATGGAAAGTGGGAATTGAATAGGAAACCCCTACAATTGCCGGGTATGAAATTCTAAATCAGTTAGATTGATACGGCATAACTACTGAATATAGAAAGGATGATTTAAAAAATAAAATGGAGGATTATTGTTTGCCGAAAAGTAGAATAAAAGAAGAGGAAAATGTACCACATAAAGTCAAAGAATGTAATTGAAAGAAAATAAGCAAGTTTTTTGAATTGCCATGCAAGAAGCACAACGTAATTCAACATAATCTTCACGTTACGTATATTGAGAAAAATGTGTGCGATAATTCAGTAAATGCAATACAAGGCTTTCCAAGGAAAGAAAAAGATAATTTAACTACTAGACGTGATTTGGAAGAGGTAGGGATAGGACATTTTTTGCATCCTCAACTAAAAGGAGAATTGCAGAGCTTCATTACCACCTACATGTTTTTCATTGTCTAAAGCAAAAAAAAAACGTAACATTTGCGGATTGGAGAGCAATGATTGTCATATATAGTTGCAAATACTTCCACTTGCAATTTGCGGTATCTTAAGTAATTATGTAATGGCAACAATTATCGAGCGGAGTGATTTTTTTCGGTAATTGTGGTCAAAATATAGTAAAGCATCAGAAATGCAACGAATTAAGGATCAAATATTCGTTACAATCTATCATTTGGAAAAGATATTTCCTCTTTCTTTTTTTGACGTAATGATCCACTTACCTATTCACTTAGCAAACGAGGTAGGGATTGTTGAAAATTTTAATTTTGATCTATGTACCCTATTGAGAGGTTTTTGTTGACTTTAACGCAATAAGTAGGCTCAATTGCGAAAGAAAATTTGATGGTGGAATGTATGAGTTTTTGTTCAAGATATTTTGAAGATGTGGTTACAAAATCAACTTGACCAAGTAGAAATGATGATTGTAGCAACAACTTGGGTCATTCATTCTGAAGAGGAAAAAAATATTTCTTAATAATATTGTATGGATTCAAGCTCATAAATATATACTTATAAATACTGATGCAATGATGCCACTTATAAAGTAAGAAATCAAAAACTCACATGAAATTATATTAGTTGAAATGGACCTTAATTTTTGCCACAATATTTTTTTCTAGTAAACATGTGAAATAAATTGCGAAAGAAATGCCTCGTGCCTTAGGCCATCATATTAGTAAAGTCCACTATGAAACATTTACTATATCATTTCCAAAACATGTAAGTCATAATAAATGCGTTATGTAACTAGATTTTCTAGTTTATTCTAATCAAGTAAGTTGTTATTTATAGGTACAAACAGTACAAAGGTCCTCTAATGTTAAATATTCAAATGAGATTAACTTGTTAGCAAATAGTCCTTTCCAATACATTAGAAGATTGGGGGCTACATTATTAATGGATATCATTTTTGCACCAATGGCATTGATAGCTCAAAACTCACACAAAATAGTGGTGTTTGTTTAAAGGGGGATACTTCAAATTATTCAAGTAGAAAGGATAAGAATCTTCGTCTAGGTATTGCAACATATTATGTAGTCTTGAGAGATATCATTGAAATCCATTATCGCATTAAGAAATTTTTTTTCCTTATCAAGTGAAATTGGGCAAATGATAAAATTAAAATGAAGGTGGATGAGTTTAAATTCACAATGGTGAATTTTAATCATTTTCTATACAAGAATAATCTTGTTGGAAACAAACCATTTATTTTGGCCACCCAAGCTAAAAAAAAAATTATGTGAAAAATCATATTGATCCAGATTAGTAAGTTATCGTTAAGATGACAAGAAAAGATGTATGTGACTTATTTTCTTCAGACGACTCTGTTTAAAATAACTTTCTGACACCAAGATGAAAAGCCATATCAAACCCAATAGTTAGATGATACTATTATAGATAATGATGTTATTGGTTGGGTGAGAGGGGAAAAAGAAGGAACGGTAGAAATGAATTATATGGAAGATTTTATCAAAAATGATACTTTTATTTGATCAATGGTTGTAGTGTAAGAAAAAATATAATGACTTTAGTACATTATTATTCTTTCTTGGTTTTCTTCTATAACTTGTATGATCTAATAAGTTAATAGTAGAGAATGAACTTAATTATTTTTTGAACTTAACAGTGAATGGAATTAAGCGTTTTTTTTATTTTTTAGTTTATGTACCTTTCTATTTTTTTTTTGGCTATTCCGTCAACTTATCAAAATCCACCTTTATTTGGACTTGGGCGATAGGAATCTCTTATCTAAGCATTTCTTCTTATTTGAAGTAATTCCTTAGTATAAATTGCGACTAGCTCTTTTTTCTTTGATGAAAATTTTATATTTCCTACCATAATTTGCCTTGATATCCATTGTTTCCAATTGTTACATTGTTGCTTAAAGCTAACAAGTTTCCTTAAATTTGTGTATTTCATGCTTGTCTAATTTTGCCAATCAACTCCATTTAATACTGCATTTCCATTAATCTATTCACCATATTTTTTTTACTACTATAAGTAGTTATTTCTTTTGGCCCTTCTAGCACCTTTACTTGTCACTATTACACTTTTCATTTGTCTTAGGTCTTTATCTTATGTTGCCAAACCATGGTGGTTCACTTTCCTTAACTCATGAATTCTTGCTTAGTTATTCATCTTTACTTTCAAGTTCGTAAGGTGCCTTTCAACTTCTCATATTTAATTTTTTGTTCTTTGTAATGGAATATTTAAAAGTTACTTGAGCGAAATTTTGATGCCAATTATGTATATCAAAACATGGCTACTGATAAAAGAGTTTTTAATGGCAATAAAAAATCTTTATTCTTGTTAAATTGACTAAAAGGCAAAAGACAAATCATTTAATTGGAACGTCAAGTGGAAGTAATGCTATAACATCTATTTTGTGTTGTCTTATCAGATCTTCTACTTAATTAGATATTTCATCTCCACTTTTTTTCTCTTATTTTTAAAAAATTGCATTTCTTAGTATTGCATATAGTTTTTTGACTTCTTTGTGAACAAAGTAAATTAGGCCATTCAATTGGAGCTTCAAGTGAAACACTAAGTGGTAATAATATTACACTTTTAATTTTTATTATGACTTTAATTGTTCTATTATTGTTAGTAGTAGTGAATCTTACAAGTGGAGTTCTTTTTCAATTTTTTAAGGTAGAGTTACATCTCAAAATCTTATATTGTACTTTGGAGATAAAAAACATAATTAGATGAATTTTCGTAAGGATAGTCGTTTCTTAGACATATTGAAAATATGCAAAAGGTTTGTTGATTTCTGCTCTGTCAGATATGAAACCACTAATGAAGATGGAATGTTGTTGAGAAATGATAAGCATGTCAAGTCTATGATGAAGGGGATGAAGATGTTTATGTATATCTAGAAAAACATGAATTAGCTTAACCTTTGAATTATTTGATGTCAAACGATAATCCAAATATTGGTATGCTAATTTAAATGAAGTTATGCAATTTGTATGTGTGTTTATATCACTCACTTAATGATTTCTTTATGATTTCATTTAGATTCCTTTTCTCCAGTCATTCCAAAAGTGATAGATGTTAAGATATTGGGTGATTTGAAAGTAATAAATAAAGTAATTGTACAAGGCAAAGTTATCGATTGGAGTGAAATGACAAGTTTGACATAATTCTTTGTATCAGCTTTAAATGAGATCGATATTGAAAATTGCTTGGAAGCTATTAGCTTACCCAAAATTAAAAAAAGGTAGATAGAGAATGATGATTTTATTATACTGATATTTAATTTTTTTAATGTGATCATATCTGAATTAACTTGGAAGTTTCTATTACCATAATAAGTTGTCTGAAACTATCTTATTGCCAAATATACACTTATATCTATGAATGAAAAAATTGGTGATCTAGTGTATGCTATATCAAAAGGTTGCGTTGTATTAAAAAGTTGCATTGAAAGTGAGTAGATTAATCTTATTAAAAATTAATTTCAATTAGAGTATTGAGTTTCACTTTATAGTTATACAATAATTTAATTTATGTTACATATTATGAGAAAAGAATTTTTTGAGGTTGAAAAAAGAATAAATTAGTTGTTACTGTTAAAGTTGGAGAAAATCTAGGCATTTGTTTTCAAGTTTGACAATCTTATATTAATTGTTATTTATATTTGTTTAAAAAATATTATTTACTATTTTATATATGTAGTTGTACTTATTTCATAGATGCACAAATTGAGCTTACATTTAAAAAAGGTTATGGGCTAGCAAGAGGAATTGAGAGTTGGGAGTACTAGGGTGAAGATAAATTTGATGTTTAATGAGCATACATAACCCATTAGCCTTATATTGTGTGAGTTTTCAAGTCGACTATGAGTTATGGCCCGAAATGGAGTGAAGGCACGTCAAAATTATAAATCTTGGAATAACATTCCGGCTGATTATGTAGATAGAATTTGGAAAGAAATTTAGGTATCGCAACCAGACTGTTCATTATGTATTGCGTACAACTAATTTCATATTGAGTTTTTCAATCGCGAGTTTTAGGACAACAGAAATGTTCCACCTAATATTGAACGAAATGTTTCAAGTCAATAGCCCATAAGTTGAGAATTTGACAGTGTCATATGAAATTTGACTACTATATTTCATATGTCATTGACGATGAAAAGTTGAAAGTCATTCCTCCAAGATTATTATATAACCAATGGAAAGAATATATGAGATATTAGAAATTTTAAAGTGAAAAGGTATTAATTTTCATTAAATATTCATTAATATTTATCTTAAATAAATTATTATTCAATTTAACACATTATTGTAAGGAATTACTGAAAAAATAAGCAAAATCGTGAAAAAATAAACTTTACTCGATAAAAAGGAAAAACTGAATATGTTGGTGTATGATATGTGATAAGCTTAATAATAACACATTATGGACACTACATATACTACCGAGTTAAAAAAAAACTTTGTTTCAATTCAATGCACAAGATGGAGTAAAATGGAGAAGATACTAGTAGATCAAATGTATGGATCAAAACATACAAGCCAAAACTTGGAGTTCAATTAGGTCATAAAATCAAATTTGTTGTTGGCAGTGCAAATTCAACTTTCATTTGTTTGCTCTTCTTACTTGATATGGAATTTTTATTTATTAATTTTACATATTTGTAACCTGTGTTATGTAAGATACTTGTTGATGTCCCTTAGGAGGAAATGACATAAGAGCATATGGATATAATTTTTAATAATGTAATGGGCAAAGAAAAATGTGGATGAGTTCAAACTTTTGGTTTCAGTCCTCTACAAAGAATTTTTTTGACAAAATCTGCACAAGTGTCTAGCCTTGAAATAGTAGAAAAAATAAAGGGGTAGATTAAGGAAGAGATGAAAGGTCAATTCGAAGAGTACATGAAAGCAAACATGTCTACTTTGGTCATGTCATATTTATAGAAAATAGACGTTTCATATCCTTTAAGTTGCATTCAAGTATAAATAGTAAAACATTAAATTGCGTAGCTGTGTATATTCAATATGTCAAAAATTACAAGACCTTACTTGATTTCACATGTTCCTTACTCATCTGTTGAACATCAATCACTCTCACCTAGAACATTTCCTCAAAAATTGTCTACATCTTGCGGTTCACATGAAAGATCAACTCAAAGATCTTAAGTAAGTAACATCAATAAATTATTATTTTTTGTTTCATAATGTTCATTTGGCAAAGTTAAAGTTTTGATTAAAAATTGTGTTCCTTGTGTGAATGATGATCCTCAATCAATTATTTATCTGTTTGATCAACTTTACCATGAGAATTATATGTTTACTTATAAATGAATATTCGCAATGCTTTATTTGAAGATTGATGGTACTATCATGAAATGTTTTTCCCATAATTTTGGGTTGATGATCGTATGCATTACTTCTAGTTGTATTTTGGTTTTGTCAGTTAAGTTTCAAGATCCTTATTTTCTTGTTCTTTTTATATGTATAAATATTCTATGAGGTATGCATGTTGTTTATACTTGGAATGTGTTTTTATGTACTACTTTAAAAGTTTCAAAGCCCTCTAATACAACTTAAGAAAATTAGTCTTTACTTGTCATCATCACCATACTACGGAACTATTAATATGTTAGGTTAAGAAGTAATAAGATCTTGGAGAGTGACGAAATTAAATTCGTTTTAGTTTATTACATGCAAAACATATTTTTATATAACATTCCAAGCATTTAATTAAATGAATCAATGAAATATACTGGAATTTATTATTAAGAACTCTTTTTTGACAATAAAGAAAGTCGTAACTATTTCAATTTGTGACATTCAATTAAATTACAATGGTTTCAATTTGTATATGAGTTTTTCTAAGAGTTTTGTTGTTGTTTCAATTAAAAGTTTCTAACATGTTGGAACTGATAACGCTTAATCATTTGAATCGCAAATTTAATGTAATGAAGACACTTGTTGATTATGCTACATATTTTAGATGGAGTTTGTAACTAAATTAAAACAAAGTAGAAATATTTTTGTTTGGTAATCAATTTTAATTTTCTTCTTTTGTTAGTTAGTAAACTGTTAATTCATTGAAGTTTAAACAATTTTAACCTTTAGCTTGTTAAGATTTGAGTTACTACTTAGGTCTAGTTAGTCATTTTTAGGGAGAATTTTAACTTTATGATTCATATATTGAGAAATCGTGCTATGGATTTATTGTATGCGCTACTCAAATGATCACATTTGTGCTTTGTCTATTTTATAAATTCCTATATGTAACTTGAACATGTTGTCTTTGTGATTTTTTAGACTCCAATATTCGCGGGGAAACTCTGCTAAGATTTCGTTAGATATGTAAGAATAAGATTTAGTTAAATGGAAGAGTTTAATAGGGGTTTACAAGACTAGAAATGACTTAATACCCACCTATGTTGTACACTATGTGCGCTACATAGCCGGTCCCAAGTCCGAATAAAGGAGGAGGACTCTAACACCTATTTTTTTCATACCGAAAAATGGGTAAGGGAGGTCCCAAACTCACTTTTCATATACAAAAATTTGGGGGGAGGGAAGCTCGAAACTCATTTTCCATTTTGAAAAATATAGGAGGGTTGCGATAGGTTGACAACCAGCGTAAGACTTTTGTCACTTTTCATAAAATTAATCAAACATATATAAACGTTGGGGCATTACCACCTAGCGACGCGCTGCATCAGACCCTGAGTGTAGTGAGAAATGAGCAACGGTGTGTTTCACATCGCCGTCTGGGTGTAAAGAAAAATGAGCAATTGTTCCCATATATAGGACGTGCGTGGGTAAAGAAGTTAGTCCCTTCAAATCGTCGCCCCGATATGAAAAAAAAATGAGCAAGGGTTCCCACACAAAGGGAGAATGTGGGTAAAGAAGCTAGTTCAAAACAAAAACAAACACGAAAACAAAAACAAAATCATAGATACGAATACTAGATCTTTTAGACAAAATAGAAATAGAAAAGGAAAACAAATACAAAGGGGAGAAAAAAATCGTTTAGGAACATGGAACGTAGGAACACTTACGGGGAAGTCAATAGAACTAGTAGATACCATAATTAGAAGGAGAGTCAATATTGATGGCCTCTAAGAGACAGAATGGGTAAGAGAAAAGAGTAGAGAAATAGGAAGCACAGGGTTTTAATTTTGATACACTGGTATAGATAGAAAATGCAATGGAATAGGAATTGTGGTGGATAATGATTATAAGCATAAGGTCGTAGAGGTTAAAAGAATAGGGGATAAATTGATTCTAGTTAAATTAATTATTGGAGACAAAAAAATTAACATAATTAGCGTCTATGCACCACAAGTACAATTAAGGGAGAGCGACAATTACAAGATTTGGGATGATATGGATGGAGTTATGCAAAGTATACCATTAGATTAAAAAGTTTTTATTGGAGGAGATTTAAATGGGCATGTCGGGACAAGTAACGGTGGGTTTGAGAGAGTTCATGGAGGTTTTGGTTACGGTAATAGAAATGAAGAAGGAGAATCAATTTTAGAAGTTGCTTCAGCATACGATATTATCTTAGCAAATACTAGTTTTAAGAAGAGGGAGTCGCATATAATTACTTTTAGTAGTGGTCATAACAAGAGTCAAATTGATATTCTTTTAACAAGAAAAATAAATAGAGAAATATGTACTGACTACAAAGTAATACCTGGTGAAGAACTTACTACCCAACATAAGTTAGTAGTACTTGATATTAAGCTATCGCGGTGACATAATATGAATAAAAGAGTTAATGACCCTAGAATAAAATGGTGGAACCTAAAACGTAGTAAACAAGTAGAGTTTAGAGAAGAACTACTAAAGGAAAATGTTTGGAATCTTGTCTTAGATGCTAATACAATGTGGCTAGAAATGAGTAGTTGCATAAAAAGAGTGGGATCGAATGTATTAGATTAATCTAAAGGCTTGCGACCACCAAAGAAGAAAACATGGTGTTAGAACGAGGATATCCAACGAGCAATTAACACTGAAAGAGAGATATATAGGAAAATACCTAAGTGTCAAGATGAAGATGTGTACAATCAATATAGAGAAGCTAGAAAACAAGCTAAAAAAGTAGTTAGTCAAGCTAAAACAAATTTCATGGAAGATCTACATACAAGGTTAGGTAATAGAGATGACAAAATATATATATATATAGGCTAGCCAAATTAAAAGATAAAAAAAACAAGACCTAAGTCATGTAAGATGTATTAAGGACAAAAATCAAAACGTTTCAACGTGCGAGGATGATATTAAGGAGAGATAGAGAAGTTACTTTGATAGTATATTTAATGATGGCCAAATTGATACTATAATAGATGAAACCCATACCAAGAAATAAATGTAAACTATACACGCAATATTAGAATTATAGAAGTTAAACAGTCATTGAAAAGAATGAAAATATGGAAAGCATGTGGCCCAGATGAAATACGTATAGAGGTTTGGAAATGCTTTGGAGAAATTTGATTGACTTGGTTAACAAAACTTTTCAATAAAACTTTAAAATCAAAATTAATGCCAATGGATTAGAAAAGAAGCACGCTTGTGCGAATCTTCAAAAACAAATGAGACATTCTAAGTCGCTCAAAGTACTAGGGAATTAAACTTATGAGTCACACTATAAAAGTCTGGGAGAGGATAATTGACAATAAGCTAAGGAGAGAAACAACAATATCATAGAACCAACTTGGTTTCATGCTTGGGAGGTCAACTATGGAGGTGATTTTCCTTATAAGACAATTTTTAGAAAAATATAGAGAAAAGAAAAAAGCTCTTCATATGGTATTCTTAGACTTAGAAAAAAACATATAATAGGGTCCCTAGAGATGTTCTTTTCTAGAAAGAAAGAGAGTGCATGCTAAATACATAGACACTTTTAAGGATATGTATGATGGAGTAGCAATGAGTATAAAGACATTTGGAGGAGCTACGAAAGAATTTCCCATTACGATAGGACTACATCAAGGATCGTCTTTAAGCCCATATCTATTTACTTTAGTTATGGATGAACTAACTAGACATATTCAACAGGATATACCATGGTGTATGCTATTTCCAAATGATATTGCCTTAGTGGATGAAACAAAAGATAGAGTGAATAGGAAATTAGAATTCTGGAGGAATACATTAGAATATAAAGGATTTAAATTGAGCAGGACAAAAATTGAATACATGCACTTTGAGTTTAGAAACACTAGACATCGAGATGACAGAGTAGTAAAATTAGGGGAAATAGAAGTTCCTAAAGCAAACCACTTTAAATACCTAGGATCAATCATCCTAAATAATGGTAATATTAAGAATGACGTCATACATAAAATTCAAGCTGGATGGAAGAAATGGCGGAGTGCAACATGGGTGATTTGTGATTGAAATGTTCCTACTAAGTTAAAAGGAAAATTTTATAAGACCTCAATTAGGCCAGCTATAATATATGGAAGTGAATGTTGGGCGGTAAAGCAACAACAATTACATAAAATAAACATAGCAGAAATGACGATGCTTAGGTGGATATGTGGTAAAACTCGTAAAGATAGAATAAGAAATATAGAAATTAAAAACAAGTAGGAGTAGCACCAATTGATACAATGATTAGGGAAGGGCGGTTGCGGTGGTTTGGTCACCAGCAAAGACGGCGTACAAATGCCCCAACTAGAAAACTTGACTCAATAGAAACTGTAGAAATTTGACGAAGTAGAGACAAGCCAAAGTTAACATGGAATGCGTTAATTAGGAGGGATGTGAATGGTTTGAAAAGCTCACGATCAATTGCACTTTATCGATTACAATGGAAAAATTTGATCAATGTGGGTGACCCTAGTTAATTTGGGACTGATGCTATGTTGTTGTTGTTGTTGTTGTTGTTGTTTTTTAGGAATATTGTAAGGATTATATTAACTATTTTTTGATAAATTAAGTTACAATTAAGAATTTATCGGTAACTACATATGTTTTGATTGATAACTTATATTTATGTTTATGGTTTGCATATTATAAATGACTTTTATGATTTATTAGGAATTTTTATTTTCCAGCATAAAATCTAATCAATTTGGAAAAAAGGTAAAACATGTTGAACTATTTGGGACGAAAAAATTGGTGCCCCAAATGCTTTAGTGTTTTCAAATCATGGTACTTTTTGGGGCGGTTACGTCTGCCCTAAAAAATGTGGTTGTTTAAATAATTTTTTTCAGTTGGTTCACAGGAGCTCCAAATGGCTTATTTGTGATGGTAGAAGGACCGTCCTAAAATTAAATAGTTCATTTAAAAAAAAAAACAATCATTAGGACAATATAGAAATACATCCCAATAAGGTGTCACAGAAGTCATTACTTCTTGTATCTTTAGCTAAAAGGATATAAATATTCCTATTAAAAGGTTGGAATGCCATGAAGTCAATGCCCCAGTTGTCAAAGATCTCACAGAAAAAATATTCTTAGTCATTTGCATTTGGTCTCTTAGTTGTAATGACCCGTACTTTGGAAAATTATGAAAAATCTTGGTGAAGACATAAGAATCATGGAACAGTGTAGGCTAATAAAATCCACACTCTAAAAATTTCCTAGCTGTACACCATGGGCCAAAATGACAGTCACATGCGTACGAATTACAATGAGGAAAGATAGAATATGTTTCCTGTCGAGGAATTCACTTGTGAATCATCTAATTAGCATAGAAGTTTAATTAATATGGGTCATCCTATAGAAAATGCTTCGAATCATACACAAGTTTTTGCCTTTGTGCATATTAGTAGTCCAATGATAACTGCTTGGTGGCTAGATAGTGACATGTCAATAATTAGACATGTTTTATAGTTTTATTAGATTGATTTTATATATATGTAATGATATTATACTACATATTCTCTTGTTTTTTATTTTAGGATTTAAATAAAAAATGAAGAAATAGAAGAAATATAGGAAGAAGAGCAAAACATACAGCTGGAGAAGAAGTCCAATGATTAGCTAGCAATTTGCGGTTACACAATATATCGCCACCTAAATCGGTAGTAGGAAAGTTCCAGCGAATGCATAGAAAATTGATGAATATAATAGAAATAGCTAGTTGAATCGATGGAGCATAAAGAGTCAAATCCAGTGATTGACTTAGCAATTTGTGTGCAACCTAAAAATTGCTCACAAATTGCTAAGGTCGGTTATGCGTTATTTAGATTAATATGAAGAATTTGAGTTTATCTGGGACATGTATATCTACGAAGACTATAAATAAGACTAGAGATCTTCGAAATAACTCTCTTTTTTAGTCTCTATTGCTTTTCTTAAACCTATTCGACAATTTCTTTTTAGTTTTAGTTGATTTTTGAAACTACATTAGAGATTTGATTTACTTTAAGAGGCATTTATTTACTTTTTCATTATGTCTTCTATTTATATATTTGCATTGTTTATTTCCATAATAAGTGAGAAGTATATCAATTTTAACAAATCCTA
Source organism: Stephania yunnanensis (assembly GCA_039657365.1). NCBI lineage: Eukaryota > Viridiplantae > Streptophyta > Magnoliopsida > Ranunculales > Menispermaceae > Stephania > Stephania yunnanensis. The sequence goes on along the minus strand of CM077586.1, from coordinate 41,029,142 downwards.
GACATGTATATACTTTGGATTGCTAGATAGTTATGATTAATAAATCATGAAATTAATGCTTCGAATCTATTTATAAAGGTCAATCAATTATTTAACAAGCTATTTTTGCGTATTACAACTAATGAAGATTAATATTACATGCATAGTTGCAAATGTGTGATATTGTATTTTGATTCTGAATCTATTTCCACAGTTATTTACAACAATTGTGGAAGTAGTAACTAGGATTAAACAATATGGCTTTTCTCGAGTGGGTGTTTTAGGTGATTGTGTTGTAAGTTATTTATTATGCGACTTAGGCTAATATTGGTTTGGATTAGGCATGATTTTCATTGAGTGTTAATGTTATCATATTTCTATGGTGTTATATTTTATTCATCGGATAGATTTACAATTATAAGAATGTGGCTTTTCCATTGAATATTGGAAAATCGATTGTTGGCTAAAGGTTATCAATCAATTATGAATTACGATTTAATGATTCCAAGATTCCATATGTTATGATTATTACTATAGTATGAGCCGATGTTATGTTTTAGTGGTTGAAAGTAATCTAAGTATATTACGCTATTTAGTCGGGGTCTGTTTAGATGGTTGTTTAAGATATTTATATTATATTGTATTAGAGTATTGTTTAATTTAGTTCGCATTAAATTGTATGAATTAAGTTAGTTAATTTGGTCAATTGAGTTAGTAGTTATAGATTTTAGTTATTTAGTATTTCAATTCCTGTTTAACTAGATTAACTAAATTAATAAAAACAAGAAAATAATACTTTGAGATTTGAAAATAAGAAACAACAAAAAACAATTGTGCGTGCTAGACACGTGTCAATTTTTTGCGCTGTTGTTGAGGATTTTTACATAATTTCTAAAGATTTTAGACGTTGTATGGTCTACATACTTCGTCATGTTAATTCAAAAGGACATTTACATCCGTTTGATCCTGAAATAGATAGAACTTTTAATCGGAGTTTAATACAACAACAATTTAGGGAAAACTTAGCTAATAGATTGGAGGAATGTCATTAATAATAATAATAACTAAGTTATCATTAATAATAACAAAAATAAAAGAACTCACTTTTTGACAAGCAAATCTAAATGTTATAGCTTATAAGTCTATGTGCATAGCATACCTTGTCGGATTTCTAGAATTTGAACTTAGATCTAGATTTATTAGTGCCTTATCTAACTTTTATAGTAAAGACAATGAAGACCCATATAAATTTATTAGGGTGTATCAACATAAAATTAATATGATGAAACAAAAAGAATGTACTTTAGGGTAATCAAACTTAAGGTTTTCCCTTTTGCATTGAAAGATCAAGCAAAAGATTGATTGTTCTATCTCCCACAAGATTGAATAACTACATGGACTCAAAAGTTAGAAGTTTTCCTAGATGAATGTATGCCTACTAGAAAAATTGGTTCGTGTAGAAAGCACATCACAATTGCAAATATGAAAGAAGATGAAAACTTTAATAAATTTTCGGATAGATTCCAAAAATTAATTTCCCTCTGTCCACAACATGGATATACTTAAAGAGCTTTATTAAAATATGTCACCGAACGACGCAATCATTTCGATCAAAGTTTATTAAACATAGTATGTGGTTGAAGTCTATTCGAAACACCACCTACTTCAGCAAAAGATGCAATTAATAAAATGGAAAAACGATTCAAGCAATATGGTGAAAAGGTTGAATCCTCAAAAAAGAAAATCTACAAAAGAGATAATAGAAGAAATAATGCATTTAATGAAAAAAATTTATGAACTATCCAAGATTGTTAAGCTATTAGTTAATGATAAATCTAAAAAAGTTAAGGTGTGCGGATTCTGTAATGGGGCTACATATCTTATGGATGTGTGTCCTACTCTACATGAAGAAAATACTATAGAGTTTAATACAATGGTGAATCAATTTCTTAGTTCCCCTAGAAGTCAATATAATAACAATACTTGTTATCTTGGGAGACCAAATCCAAATCTCAACTATCGTTCTCAAAATAAACATTACAATACTTATAGACAAATAGCTCATATGCAACATGCAACTAATCGACAGCCTTAATAAAGTACTCAACCTATAAATCCAAATTTAGAGCAAATCTTGCATAATTTTATGAACTAAAGTCATCAAAACTTTAGAAAGATTTCTCAAATCAAATTAAGGCAGATGCTACTATTAATAAAAAAGAAAATCATTTCAGTGAAATAAACTTACAAATAAATAGGTTAAGTACTCAACAAAGTAATCAAGCTAAAGCACATAATCAAGCAATGTTGCTTCTATTAATCAAGCACAAGTTAAACCTTTATTAAGTGATTAGAAATATAGACCAACAAGTGGAAAGTCACTTAAACAAAAAAATAAAAAGAAAGTTCATAAGACTATTGAAGAAGAAGAAGAAGAAGAAGAAACGAAGGCTAATGTCATTCCTATTAGAAATTGGATGGCTGAACAATTGAAATATACACCTTTTTCCTATAAGGCTATACTTATGATATTTAGCTAGAGTTAAAGCATATAAAAAATCTTTAAAAAAGTTTGAATTAATTAATAAGGGTAAAAATGATAAGATTTTTATAATTTGAATGACTATTAGTATTCATATTCTACAATTCCACAATAATTAGTTGATGCTATGGAGGAAGAAAACAATGAAGACATTCTTGAAGCATTTAGAAAATAGAAATCAATAAACTATTGATGGAATCAATTATGCAGTTTTTCTAATAATGATGAAGTTTTTAAGAATTCTATGAATCAAAGAATAATTTTTTAGAAGAATATAAAGAACACTTAGGAAAAAAGTTTATGCTTTAATTAAAAAGAAAATACCTGAAAAGGTATGATCTAGGAATGTTTGGAATTCCTATTACAATAGGAACTTCTTTAATATATTTTGCTATATGTGATCTTAGAGCATCAATAAATGTTACGTCGCTCAAACTATTTGAGTCATTGAAAATAGGTTCGTTTACTAATACACCTATTACTCTTACCTTAGCTGACAACACAGTTATTAAACTTTATGGTTTACTATAATATTTCTCTATAAAAATAAATTTCCTAGTGTTTCTAGTTGACTTCTATGCCATTGAAATGGGAGACTCAATATCATCTAAGTCCTCACCTATACTTTTAGGATGACCATTCCTAAAAATGACAAATAAAATTAGATATCTTTGAAGGAACAATGTCTATGGGATTTGAAAACAAGATTGTCACTTTTCCGTTTTAATGATGAAGATATCGATGGAAATTTTGGTCAATTTGATAATTAACAAACTAATGAAAAATGAATCTTTAGAATTAAATCATTATTAAACTAAACTAAATGTCATTAATGCAGTAACAATGGAAGATTAAAATGCTATGACCAAGAATATGCAAGTAGAAAACACTTCGAATCAAAAGACAATAACCCGAGAATGAAGGTGTTAAGAAACCAAACAATGTTGAGTACGACCCTAAAATTGAGAAATTGAAATCTACAAAGGATAAGAAGAAGAAAAAGAAGAACCTAGCAATTGTCAAGCTCATTGATCTAGGAGATATATATATATAAACATTAAGGTCGAATGGGCTTGGATACTAATAGGAGTTGAATTAGATGTACATGCTTATGAAAAAGTTACTCTATAAATGGTTATTTAGTAAAACCAATAGGAGTGGTTTCTGACGTACCAATTCAAATCGGAGATATTTTAAGAATTTAACTCTGAAATAATTCCGTGTAAGGAGGTTGATCTAGCCAATTTATTTCCATATTATATTATTTTCATGCATTATTTTTATGTTAGTTAGATATTTATAGTAATGAAATTATTATTTAATACATATCATATTTAAATTCTGATAATTTCGAGAGTTATACCTTTTTATTGGATATTTATTTGATAAATATATGAAAAATCAATTTAATTAGAAAATAGTAAAAATAGGCTGGCGAATTCTTAATGATTCCAATTTGTAATGGAAATTGCTGAGAAAACCAGCAACAGCATGCAAAAGTTTTCAATGAGATTTTAAGTCAGCAATTTGTCACCAATTTGAACTTATAATTAGAATTCGCTAGATCAATCGCTAAGCCACTGACGCTCGTTTTCAGTAATTTTGCCCTCAATTTCTTAGCAAATCCACTTAATTCCTTATTCGCCGGGAACAAATTTGAGTTTTGAAAAACAAAATCCCCGAATCACCACATTTATCCATTTTACACTCACAAACCATTGCAACCTTTCGATCGAGAGGCCAATTTTTTACTTCATTCAACTTTTCAAAGCTTGATTTTAGTGTATTTAAGTGATTCTAACTTCAATCTTCATACATTGAACTCAAAAATGGTGAGTTTTACAAGTGTAGAACCAACTAGGACTTGAGCAAGGGAGTTCGAATTGGAGCTCGAAAAAGTGTTCTTGAAAGGAGTCTTAACATCCCAATCTCGAAGGAATCACTTTCAAGAAGGTAATTAATGAAACCTAACCTTTATCAATTAAATTTATGTTTTTCACCGATTTTTGATTATTATTAGGTTAGAAGCTTAATTTCAAAATTTTTATTTTAAATGGTTTTGATATTGAATATTTTCTATTACAATACTAGTATGAGAGTTACGCGATGATTTTTTTTATTTCTATCAAAATTTTGAACTATTTTTCATATATAGCTAATGGATTGAATTTTATAAGAAAGCTAATTTGAGACTTAGTTTCAAATGAGTTTGGGCTTATATGTGTTTCTATCGACTTTGAGTTACATACCAATGATTGTTTTATCTATTATGTTTTAACGATAACTTTTATTTAAATTTCAAACTCTTAATTTATAAATGACTTTTCTGATGGGTTTCTCCTTTTTGATTGATAAATTGAATTTTGTTGTACATTTTTCCAACAAATTTGGCTTTAAATGGTTTTATTGGTTCATTCTTTTATTTATATTTATCCAAGTGGCTAGAGGTGGAAAGGGTAGAGGTCCAAGATGTGAAAAAGAAAAGGAGAAGTTAGTAAAGAAAACAAATACTAAATTCAAAGTTTCCCAAAAACAACCAACATCAATCTTTTTTAACACACCGATGATTAAACTACAAAAAGAACCTACTCCGCCTTCATCATTTAGTTTCGATACTGAGGATCATTATGAAGAGATGAGGAAGAGGAAATACATGAAAATGAACATGAGATATCAACGTGGAGAGAACGATGTACTTGGGAAAGAGAGCTTTATCAATGAGAAAGCCTTTGAAAAGTTTAAGAATGATTTAGTGAAGGACAAGAAGTTGATCTCAGAGAGGGGATTTAATGTGAAGAATGAATTGAAATATAGGCCTAGGATCCTAGATATCATTAATTCCATGAACTAAGAATTTGTTGATTAAGTACTATAACCACCTAGATATAGAGGATGCTCCAAGTGAGAGGGGATGTGATATCTTGGTGAGAGAATTTTATGCAAATGCATATGGAAGTGAGAGTAAGACATACTCTACAATCCGAGGAAGGATAGTGGATTATTCCACTGCAAGAATAAATCAGTATTTTGGTTTACCATATTTTCATCAATAATAAAATAATGAGTACCTGATGCTCTAATATGCTATTATGTACCATTAATCCACCGAGACAATTAAGAGAGTTTCATAGGCAATCTATGGTGATGGGTTTATTTTTGATAAATAGGGGTATCCGAAGCACATAGCCACCAATGTTTTAGGAAAATCACTAGCATTGTCTTATTTCGGCAACGCCGGCTTACAACCGAGCTTGTAGTATTACAAGATAGTTAACTAGAAGGCAGCCCTACTTTACCACATTGTCATGGGATTAAGATGCATTGATGTTAGCAAAGTTATCTATGATTCAATTAGGAGTTCATCGCCATGAAGAATAATGATAGACTACCTTTCCTTTTGTAGATTACTTTTTATAGAGCGGATCAGGAGAACATAACAGAGCTTGAGATAGATGATCTATCAGAGAAGACTATTACGGATAAAGTAATAAATAAATATGGAAGTGTCAATGGTTATGAAAACATATAGGATAAAAGAGAGAAGACTGAGATAGCCAGAAGAGATATAGAGTAGAGAAGGAAAATCAGAAATGACGCGAGGATAATTTTGGAGGAAATGCCAGAAGCAAGATAATATCTAAATGTAGAGCAGCCTGCTAGAGATTATGACAGACTATACATGGAAGAATTACAGTTGGCTTTCATAAGTCTAATTCTATGCAATCAAATGACAACTCTTCGTAATCAAGAACTGTTATCCAAGAACCAGAGTGCCTTAGAAAGGAGCATCCATAGGATGGAGCAAATAATGCCTAGGAAACATAGACATCAAGGGGGCACATAAGTTCATGAGCCATCTACATAAGTTAGGCTACCATTTAGCAGTAATCTTAATGTTCTAACACTACCAGGTCAGGACTACCACCTCTACGACCTCGTTGTGAGTTACTAGTCCCAAAGGATTTATCCAGTGAAGGATGATAATGACGCTAATTTTTGAATGACAACATTGATTTCATTATTCTATTTATCATATTTGTCAGTGAGTGATATTAAGTGAGGTATTCTATGTAACTCCAGTATTTGTGACATACTTTGTGATTTATGGTGATACTTTGAGTTTGTGGTGGAGCTATATTAAGTGTTTGGTGTGATATTTAATACAGTGTGTTATAATACGGTGGTTTGTACTCTACTTTGTATGCAATTTATCTTATGCCAATTCTAAATTGAGGTTATGCTGATATATTCATTGTCAAATTTATGATTATATCAATTCCTTTACACTTCACGTAGTATATTTGTTTTGTTGGAAACAATACTTCATTTTTATACCTTAAAGACAAGGTTCGGAATTAGTTTAGAGGTATTTTAGGTGAAATATGGCAATAATAGCAACAAAAAAAATGAAAGAGGAGAATGGTAGAACATAACTATAGAATTGATCTAAAAAGTTCAAACTTTGCATCCGATATTAAAGTAAGTTGACTAAATTTTTCAAATTTCTATACCTATTTTTTTCAAATTTCTATACCTATTTTATTAGCTTTACTACTTGATGTATACATTAAATTGAATGCCTTGTTTTAGTTTTAATATTTTTGAATGGAATAGATATTTTAATTACCCAATTGAACTTTATGATAGAAAGAATCAATTTTTATACATTTTTTTATTAAATTTACTACTTGATGTATACATTAAATTGAATGCCTTGTTTTAGTCATGATAATGGGTAGAAGATCGAAACTATAATGCAAGATAAACAAAATAGATTTCAAAGAATCTTGTGATACAAAAGCTATAAATTAAGTATTTTTATAATATATTTATAGAAATCTATTATGCCAAAATTAAAAGAAGAAATGAGTTAGAAACTGATGAATTTCTACAAGTTAGAAAGAATTCTTTTTCAACTTTAACAGTTAGTGAGAAGTATTAAAAATAGATTACAAATATAAATTTACAAATAGTCTTATAGGAAATGGAGCTGGGAAACTATTATTGGAAAAATGTGAGAATATCCATAGGAAATGGAGCAGAGACTTAAATGCAAAAGTAAAAGAAATATAATAAGAAGGAATAAGTAGAATGGAGTAGAAAAAAACGAGAGATAATAAATGGATGTTCTTAAACTCTTCGAATAAAAGATTTAATTCGAGTACTTGAAGCTAGAGTTAAATAAAAGAGTTCTTAATCTAACATGTTTGAATGTTTACTTTATTGATATCTTGAAAAAAATCTCTATTGATTTTGATTATGGTACTATTATAAAGTATTTTCTAAAATTAAAATTAATTTGGTGGTTTTTTGTATTTTGGGATTCTATACTAGCTATAACAAGCTTGATGCTTGTTAATAGAGATTGAAGAAACTTATATTCTGTACTAGCCATGGTAATGAACTTTAAGTTCTAAGGAGTGTTACTTTAGGTGGTTGAGTTATCATTGAGGGATATTTTATTTTGTCTAAATTGTTCTATTCTATAACTTTCATTTACTTGTGGGTAATATATTTCCATTTGAATATCAATTCTATTTTAAAATTTATTTTATTTAATAAGATGAATTAGATTGAAATCAGTTTATAAAGAATGGAAAAAGAATATAATCGAGAGTATTCCTTTGCTCGAGAGAACAAAGTGCTGAGTTTGAGGGTATTTGACAAGTCAATATTTTGACATATTTTATGGTATAATTTAGGTTGATTTTATTTATAAATGATGATATTTCACTAGGTATTATCTTATTTGTATTATTTCAGGATTTAATTAGGAAAATGAAAAAATGGAAGAAAATAGAGAGGAGCAAAACAGTAAACTGGAAAAGAAGTCCATCGATTGACAAAGGATTTGTAATAACCAATTCTAATTATAAGAACATCGACTTTGGTGCCTAATAGATAAGGCTTGAACTTTTCGAATGCAAAGACAACTGGAAGGAATTCTTTCACCTTGGTGGTGTAATTTATTTGAGCACCCTCTAGAGTTCTAGATGCATAATAATTTACATGAGATTCTCTCCATACTTTTTGTCTTAGTAAGGCTCCTACAATATTATTGCTCCCATCACTCATAATCTCAAAAGGAAGAGACCAATTAGTTGCTTTGATTATCGGGTTGGAGATGAGTATAGTTTTAGAATGGAAAAAAAAATTTACATTTGTCATCAAAAACAAATGGAATATCTTTCAAAATTAAGCGACACAGAAGTTGGGCTATTTTTGGAAACTCTTCGCTAAACTGCCTAAAGAAGAATGAATGACCTAGAAATGCATGCATCTCTCTCACAGTAAAAGGATGGGGTAAGGTACGATCTAGATCAACTTTTGTTGGATCAACTTCCAAACATCTAGATGAAACAATCTGACCCAAAATGATCCATTGATCTACCATAAAATGACGATTCCTGTAATTAAGAACAAGGTTCTTTCCAAAGAATCAAGATAACATTGTAGTGAAATTGTCAAAACAGCTGTCAAAAGAATCTCCATTGACGCTGAAATCATCCATGAAGACTTCAGTAAAGTTCTAAAAAAAATCAGACAAAATGCTTACCATGCACCGGTGGAATGTTGTGAGCGCATTGCATAACCCAAACAACATGTGCTTCTAAGCAAATGCTCCAAAATGATTGGTAAAGGTGGCCTTCTCTAGATTTTCTACTGCAATGGGAATCCGATGAAACCCTAAATACCCATCTAAACATCGATAGTGGAATTTTCCAATCAAATGCTCAACCATCATATATATGAATTGCATGGAGAAATAATCTTCCCTTAAGGTTGCAATAATTTTCCTATAATGAATACAAATCGCCATCCATTTAGGATACGAGTAGGTACCAATTATGTTTTGGCATTGGTCAAAACAGTTACTCTAATCTTTTTAGGTATGACTTGCGCTTGACTAATCCACTTGAGATGTGAAATGGGATGAATCATCCTTGTATCAAGAAGTTTCAGAATCTCCTTCTTGACTACTTCCATCCTAGGCAAGTTTTATTGCTTTGAACTTGCCAGGGTTTGTAGTCTTCCTCTATATGCATTATGTGTATGCATATGTAAGGATGCAATCCATTAATATCACCTAGTGTCCATCTTATCTCTTCTTTGTAGTCTCGTATAATGTGCACTAATATTTCCTCTTCTAGTTTCGAGAGTTTGTTTTAAATAATTACTAGAAGTAATTCATTCTCACCTAAGTAGGCATACTTCAAGTGTTGAGGAAGATATTTAAAATAAAGTTTTGGGGAATTGTCGAGCGAAGGCTCAAGCTTGGGACCAGAAGAGGACAAGTCCATGGGGATAGGTAGTTTAGAATGGAGTTCATAAAATTCTAACTCCATAATGACTTCTTTGACATATTTATCGAGTGAGCAAATGTGCTCCAAATCAACAAAAGTCACTTCTTAACATACAACTAACTTCAATGTATCTCCCGTATAATAGTTAATACTTGCTCATACTAGTGGATCAATTGCATCCAAAATACATAAGGATAGTACATTTGTAAAGTATTTCTTGGCATCATGAATGTTAAATTTAACGACATTTCCATCAAATTCCACAGACAAAGATCCGTCTGTAACATCAATCTTAGCCAGTGTTGTTTTCATGAAAGCACGTCCTAATAGAATTGAAGAGGAGTTGGGGAATGGTTATTCTTTCATGTCTATAATTAATCAGTTTATAGGAAAGTATAACAATCCTACAATGCCAATGATATCCTTTAAGACTCCTATAGTATGTATAATGGATATGTCGCCTAATTGGATCACTATCCTAGTTTCCTTGAGTTCTTTGTAATTAAGAGACTTAAACACATACGAAGGCATGACATTTATGGATGCTCCTAACTCTAACATTATCATAGAAAAGTGTCTATCAGCAATGGTGATTGGCACTAAGAACATTCCTATAATCCTACATTTAGAGGGCAATTTTTTTCGAAGGATGGCCGAGACTTTTTGGCCAGTGATGACTCTTTCATGTTCATGTAGCTATAACTTTTTGTTTCACGACTTTGTTAAGACTTTGGCAATTCTAAGCACGTTGGCTACAACATCTAGTAAAGCGATATCGATCTCTATTTTCCTAAGGGCGTATATGATTCCTTTCTCTTGCTCCTCCTTCTTTGATTTTGCAAGATGTTGGGGAAATGGAGGATGATTAACAATAGTTTTGGTGATTAGTTCTATCTGAGGTTTCTTAACTGGTTCAACAGTAACCATTATCTCCTCCTCAGCCTCTACTCTTACCTCTTTAGGTTTATTTGGTGGATTCGGTTTCTTACGTCTTTCGAGTTCAACTCTAATCCTTAAAGTAAGCATACTAGTCTCAATAGAATGTTCGGTGCAAAGTATTTCTTCCCTCTTTGCTTGATCTTCTGTCTAAACTTTCTCAATCTGTTTTTCCATCTAACTAAATCTCTTGTCACACTTTTGACAATAAGACTCGAAAAAATCTAAGTTATCCCTTAATGATTGCTTTAAACCTATATGGTTGATTATTGTGCTTTCGGAAATGATGGCCCTGAAAGCCATAGTTCTGATCATCCATACCTCTCTTCCGAGATGATCCTGGGAAAGGCTCAACCATATCAATTGGGCATATATTACTAAAATGCAATGGGAAGTTTTTCGTATTATATATGTACTTAGAACAAGTACTATAAGCATTGACATTCCCCGATCCAAACATTAACTGATTCATCAGAGACTTAAAATCTGACAGTTCACTCTCAAGCTTATCCTCTCACAAATTAACTCCAGCTCTACTCCTGTTATTATTATTTGTTACACTATAATGCCTACATTGATTCGCTATCTTCTTAATGATTTTTTGGCTTTAGAGGGTGTAAGTTGTGAAATACTTCCATTACATACTATATCCACCCACCATTTCTCACCATTGCTTAGCCCTTCATAAAAGTTTTCTAACAAAGATTTCTCATTGAAATTGTGTTTTGGACAAGCATGAATGAGTCATTTAAATCTCACCCAACACTCAACAAAATATTCCATTTCCTTCATGTAAATAATGGAGATTTTTCTCCTAATAGAGGTAATCTTGCTTGCTAGAATATATTGTTCCCAAAACTTGAGGTTTAGATCCCTCCAAGAATGGATTAATTTAAGGGGTAAGTGGAACAACCAATCTAATGCATTACCTATCAGACAAAATGAAAAACCCTTCAACTTTACCATGACAAGTTTAACTGCAGTAGTCTACATACCTACGAAAACTTATAAGAATTCCGATAGAAGTTTAACATGAACTTTTCAGCTTGGGATGGTAATTCTATGCAGAAAGTTTGAGAACCTCCTCGAAGTTGGTTTGCTTCTCTAAATGCGAATTCTTTCTTTTCTTGGCTCATTTTTTTATGTTATCCTAGGAAACTATTTAACACAGTCCACGACAATGGTACCAAAAATTGATATCGTGTTGTACAACACCAATAATTGTCTTAATTTATCAACTACTTGTACATGTGGTGAGGCGAGTATAGGGTTGAACCTAAAGTGATAAACTAAACTACTTACACTAAACAAGAAAAACATACATAGACAACTAAAAACAATAGTTCAAACAATATAATAAAAGCCCAGATTGAGAGCTCTTTCGCAATCGATAAATAATTGACTTAATTTGTTATGTAGAAAAGATATCCATCTTATTAGATTCGCACAGAAAAGTTTGAGTGCGGTCACTCTATTTTCCATAAACAATGGTAGGAATAGGCGACACTACCATATATTAACTAAACTCGTAAAACTACCGGATAACTAGCATGAACTGTCACCGATCTTATGCTTCCAATGTACAAGAACACATCGATTGCCAATAGACAAGGCTCTATTTGTCACCTAACGTAAATCCCCTTACCGAGCGATAGTAAATTCACTAACCTAGATGTCCGACACCCACATATACATTGGCCTCTACACAAGCAAAGAATATTCAATCTAATCTAATGAACAAACCTGTAGATTTATGACCAATACAACCAAAGTTATAACATTCCAATAAAAGGAAACTTCACTTTAAAGAATAAAACCTCATATCAATTGTATTTGGAATTGTAGAAAACTCTCAATCCAGTAAGGACTTAGTTACAAGTACATATACTAACTAATTACACCTGTAAAATGAATTAAACAGTACCTTAAAGTGAAAGAACGAACACCAACAATTCATAGAATTCCTCCATTCCAATCTTAGAAACATGAGATACAATGAGATGAGATGATCCCCTTCACGCATCCAACCCTAGGTATTTATATGGGTTAGAAATCTAACAAAATAGATTCACCAAATCTAACGAATCCATCAAATCTAGGATTTAAAATCCTTAAAGTCTTTCAACGTCGTACCCATAACAGACATATCTATAAAGAATCACTACCCAATTGTTGGGATGCTCTATTTTCTACCCAATTTTTTCCAACTAGAGCCCAGCAATGTCATAGCTCCTTACGTACACTCCATGTCCCTACCAAGGCGTTGGGTGTTTCTTGACTCTTTGACTATCTATTTTCTCTTGGTTATCATAAGGCTTTTACTGGTCTAAGTCTTTTGTCAACTCTTCAATATGCATAAGTGAAGCCCAATGATTCCATCGCGATGCCTGACCAACTGGAGGCATTGTGAAGGCACTGAACCTTCTCTTAGATTTTTTTTCAATGATTCTCTTGGGAAATCTCTCATTTTCGTTCAATAGTCTATTTTAACCATGAAACCACAATAACAAAGATTTATCAGCAAAAATGATGTAAAACGTGTCAAAATTCTCATCGAAAGTGTATGAAACATAGCATATCTGGCGACTTATCAAAATTCCTAGAGGATTAAGATGTTTTATTGAACATAAGTGAGAAATGAAGAACTAGAAGGGCCAAAGCAACCGAATATCAAGACCTTGAGAAATAAAAACAAGTGAAAGAAACAATGGATGGCTAAGCAACCACATGAATCTATTCAATTATTTAAAGAAAATCTTATCAAGGTGGCACCATACAGGGTGGAACCCAAGTTCAAGTTCAAACAAAGACTCTATCCGATTAAAAGGGAAATCAATGAGACATAGGCATCCCTATCCATATTAAAGGAACAATATTCAAGGATATGTTGTGTGATTTGAGAGCATTTATGAATGTGATGCCACTATGTTTTATGTCGGAGGCTAATTTGAATATTAATTGTCAAGAGGGAACATTGCTACAAGTGGTAGATGGTAATTTGGTACCAATGATTGAGCATATCTAAAATATGCACGCCAAAGTTGGAAGATTCACATTCATTGCTAATTTTGAAGCCAAGGACCATAAATTGATAGATGATGTATTTATGGTATTTGGATGACCATTCTTCACTATAGCAAATGTTCTCATGGAAATTGAAGAGAGAATGATCACCATAAGAACTAACACCGATGAGGAGAGTAAATAGATTATTTTTTGGAACAAAAGGAATTCCATCATTTCGAGCAAGACATTTCATCTCAAACTTGAAAATAGAGTTACTTAATCTAAACTGAGACCAAAATGAGTGAAAAGGCATCTGGTTAAGGATGTTTAACACAACGCTACTGAAAGGCAACCCAAGTGTTTTTTATTAAATTTAATTTTAATTTAGTTTTTACTTTTAAGCAATAATTATAGCAATCCAAATGTTCAAGTAGTATTTTTCTAACTTTAACGATTTTTTGTAAAACTCTTCTAGGAAGAACCTTTTGCTTGGTGACTTTTAATCGAAAGGGAAGAGTCTCAACATATTCCACATATGTACACAAGAATCAAGGAGTTATAATGGTATTAGATAGCCAAAGCGACCTAGAATAGGTAAAAGTTTTGAAAGTTTATTTAAGGAACGCAGTCACGCAGTCTCGACACCGTGTGTATTGATGCACATCACTTTGACGGGGCCACAAAGGAAGTAAGTGTGAAAATGTGAGTTTTTATACAATGATAGCTCGATGCAGCCACGACAATGTGCCTAATCCCAGATGGCACCGCGATAGAGCCAAAAAAGAAGGAGAAATATGGTCTTAGGGGTTCAAAAGCCGTGAACAAGCAGTCACGGCACCATAGGTTATACCTACTTGCGTTGACCTCGAGAAAAGGTTTTAAACCCTAGTTCAACTGAATTCTACAAAATTGCAACCTATTCTGAACCTTAGAAATGAGAATAACCCTCTCTATAACCCTACTTTAAGTTATTTTAGGTGAGAAAATAGTGTTTTTACTAATTAAGAGTGAAAAGTGAAGTCGCATTATGGTTTTTGACCTCAGCCCCACGTATAATGACTTGATTCTAGTAATAGTGTAATCAATTTACGTTGACTATGGATATCATCCTCAAGGAAAGGTATGAGCACTCTTTAGTTACTTAGCTATAATGAATATATTGCTAAAGAAATCATATTTAAATGGTTTATAACAAAATTAGCTAATCTAACAAATCAATGCAATTTACTTAAATTCTTATATTAATACTATTTAGTTCACAACTTAACCTAGGTAATGAAATACCGTATTTTTCAACCACTTATCATCTTTATCATATTTTGCAAAATGACTAATCAAAATAGATGGATTTCCTTCAAATCCACTTTAACCTACTATTGTAACGGAAAAGATTCTAATTTGCACACAAGAACTCCACCTATCGGTGTGAATAATGTAAGCTCCATATTGCTTTAATGTTCCAAATCTTTAGAGTCATATCTAATTATGTTTTCTATTAGTGCCTCCTTAATCAACAACTGTTGCTCGATGTTATGTATTTTATGGTTGTACCATTCATGTTCAGCTTAAAAGCTTCAAAGATAAATTACAAAACTTAATATCAATAAACATATGATGAAGATGTCTATATCATTACACTCAGAAACAATACAACATCTAACCATTGTTTTCTACTCATGTTTATAGCATAACATTCCTACCATAGGATCCATCAATCCATTAGATTAATAGATTATTCACGCATCATTGAAACAAATATGCACATAATGGTATTTACTAAAAGTTGAGATAAATTAAAATACTTCAAATAATATGAATAACACAATAGTCGAATCACCACACAAGAGTCTTCAATGTCTTCCCTCAACATATCATCTTCATACTTGAAAATAAGTAAAACCTCTACTAAAATACTCTAATGGTGATTACAAATCGATATACTATTAGTTTACCAAGTCCTAACATCTATTTATAGTTTCTAATAATAATTAGAAACACTACTTTACAATTTAACTCAAAATAGAACTCTAACTCTAATTTGTTTCAATCTGGTGTTGTAACTTAAACCACAACATTGTTTGTTGAGTCACATTGCTGCCACTACATCGCTTCCTGTATGTGTACTTCCTTGCCTCAATGCCCTCAGCGCTTTGCCTAATATCACTAGTGTAATCCCTTATAGCTCCACGGTGCCAACTCAACAAGTCACAAATCTGAGCAACCTGCATTGATTTTATTCACTTGTCTTCTCTCCTATGTCGTGCCTAGGTCCTCCATGCATTCCCTTTTACACTTCATAGTTCCACCCTTAAATGGGTTTTTGTTCGGTTTCTTCTCGTTTTTACTTTTTTCCTTCTTTTATGCCTTAATTACTAGAAATTGTATCAACACCATTAATTAGAGCTTCTTTAGGGATATTAATACTACATATAATATATATAAGTCTAAATAAACACTTATCAAATACCCTTAAACGTGGAATTTTGCACGTCCCAAGTAAATGTGTATTTTACTAAATCTCATAATACCTAGTTCTCATTCATTTTATATTGTTCATGAAGTATCCTTTAATTTACCAAGTTTCAAGTTAATAATCCACTCAATTGTTCTTTTTTTGCATAAACTTTTATTTTTCAAAACGTATGTAGCTTTAACAACACATACAACTCACTTTCAAAACTCCAAAGTAGATCACAACAAAAACCTTCACTACTCACAAGTTTGTTTCACTTTTGCACATAAGTAGCAAGTGTACAATCTGATTAGTTCTCATGAAGCTCAAGAATTCACAAATAAGCATAGGTCAAACTTATTTTTAGTAGTCTTTTTCACTTCTTGAGTCTCTAAGACTTAAAATAGTTGCAAAAACAAACTTAACTCGATCAGGTTACTCGCAATTGAACTAAATCTTTTATTTGAAGAGTTTTATTTTACTTCCACCTTCTTTTCTTTATTTTTCTCTCATTTATCTTCTTCTTCTCCTTTTTTTTTTTATTTCACAATCCCTTCTCCTTTACCTATAGACTTTGTTTTTCTCTTCACTTCTTCAAACCATCAAGTTCTCTACTCTATTTCTTCTAGAACTTTTAGGATTCGCTCATTTTTATTTTGAAACTCATCTTGGCACTTCTCACCTTCCCTTAATTAAGCAATTTAACTCCAACTTTTAATTTATTATGCCTATTTCTTCACCTCTTTGCACTAAGTCTTTATGTATTTTCTACTATCAAGTAATATTCACACTTATTATAGAATTCCTTAGAGATCTAGCTTTTTCCACAATAATTGTTCTAGTAACTCTAGGTTTCTAATCATGAAATCATATCGTTATTGCTACATTTCATTATTTTCTTCAAAAATTTAAAAACGCTCTTTGGTTTCCTATTTACAAAATACTTGTATTCTACTCATCCTCCATTAAAGGTATGAACATGCAAATGAATTACTTATTCATTACATATTAATATATATAACTTAATCTATATTAACTAAACATTTAAATAGTAAGTAAACGAAAAAGATAATACACTTCCATGCTCTCCTCTTTAACCGCTTCAAGATGAAAAATTTAAACGATCATACATACAATGTTATTCTTATTTCAACTTTTCTTACCGCTTCCCATTGTGTAGTGTAGTGTTGATGGCCTGAAACGTAAACCATAACTTGTCCCGAGGTTTAACAGTAAGCCTGAAATCATGAAAACACCAAAACACACAAACATATATAATGACACAATTATCCCAATAACTCATTAATATTTAATAGGTCTCTTGCATCTGTTTAGGCTTCTTCTCCGCATTCTAGCATAATTTTTCAACTAAATTAAGGGTGTGTTTGATAGCAAAAAAAATCTTCAATGAGAAAAAACATTTTTTTAGCAAATCTTATGGAGAGAATTTTATAAAGAGAATTTTCTCGTAGTTTTTGATTGCACAAGAAATAATTTTCTTTTATGGTTCAATCCGTATGCGCATCTAAATCACCGTCGATGTCAGACGGTTCGGCGATGATGTTGGCGACAAAGCCGGAGACGAAGAGAAAAAGAAAGAATAAATGATCGCTTCGTGAGAGAGATGGAGAGATTTTCAATTTTCCACACTAAAAGATGAGAAAATAAATGAGGAAAATAGGGGAATGTGGTTTTTTTCTCAGTGCATTTACAAAGCTATCAAACAATGTAAAAAATGGTTACACAAAAAAGTGGACAATTTTCTATGATTTGTTTCATTTTCTTTGCTATCAAACACACCCTAAATAACTAACTACTAACATAAACTTAAAAAATTGAAAGTTAAAGACCTGTGCGTTGCCTCCTACTAGCATTTTGTTTAACGTCATTAGCCTAACGCCTTTTTGTTCATTTAGTACGAGTCTAAATCAAGATAATCCAACTCTAAATTAGAGATTATAATGTCATTCCAATTTGAATGTACTTATTAATCATCGAGAAAGACTATTTTCTCTCCATCATCATCCTTGTCGATACTCATTTGTGATATTCTAATTCTTTGTGTACAAGTTTGCATTAGCAACGTTCAAGAATGGTCTCTCGAGTATCATAGATACATCATCATCTACATTGTGATCCATAACCTTAAAGACTACAATGAATGTGAATCTGCCAAATTTTCTTATGCACATTTAAGACTCTTCTTATCGTTAGTATCGACTTTCTATCTACTACTTGAAAATTCGTCATATTAGGAAAATCAATCTTTAAATCGACGTGCAACATGTTCATTAATGGCATGACATTGACTAAGGCTCCAATATCACATAGGACATTTCTAAATTGGTACCTGTCCATGTTTTTTGCTATGCATCTCTTTCAAATCTCTACTTTTGATTGGTTGAAATCACGGGATGAACTTGAACTTCAGTTTGGGCTTCCTTGGAACTACCATGATGACATTGAATTTTGCTACTTCTTTAGAAGGTCCTTTAACTTTTTGCTTGGCGTTCCATTATTTCCTTCCCTTCTTATCACTCTTTAAGCCATTGATTCATTATTGCCCGATTCGACTTTCCTTACATCCATTCCGCACTCATGCATCTATTCATGCTTTCTCACAGGAGAAGTGTTGAATTTTTTAGGCTTATGCATCACTTGCTCTTATCTAGGCTCACTCATCGCAATAATGTTCATCATGTGAATAGTTTTAACATTCTCTTTGTGGTCGGTAATGGCATCGCTTGGAAACCGCCCTTCTTTCCTTGTGTTTAAAGCAATGGCCAATTGTCCAATTTTTCACTCTACATTATTGATGGATTGTGATCTCTTATCATCTATCCACTTCATGGCTTGCTTCACTCCTTCCATTTCCCTTGCTTCGCATGGCATTCCTTATTCCTCCAGTTCATGGCTTGCAAGTACTTCTCAATTGACTTCAAAGAAGTTATCTTTTCGCTTTGTCCTATCTTCTTTTTGGACAAGTTGATTAAATCCTTAAGTTAACTTCAATGCATTATCAGGATTGCCATACGAGAAGTATGCATATTTTTTGTCGTATCCTTGATAAAACCTTGAGGAGCCATTCCTCTTGTTTTGAAGTTGTTCCCATGGCCTTGGTTCTTCATAAAGTTGATGTCCTTATACTCCATTTATTGATATATGTCTATTTGGTTAACCATCATGCCTTGGTGATTAATGGGTAAATGTATTGCCTGCACTTGCAGACTTTGGTGTCTCATTTAAAGCTTTGCCATTTGATTGCTCAGATTTGATTGTCGTGCCACAATCAGTGATTGCAAATCAATCTCATATACCCCTACTAGTTTCCTCATTGTGGAACGATTAATGGCTCTAACACTTTGAGACATAAGATCAAGTAGATCCAATGCTCTATCCTTATCCTTAGTTAGTAGAGAACCACGTGCTACAACATCTATTAGTGTTCTCATGCTATGGTTTATCTTATAGTAGACAATCTAGAATTGTGCCCATTTCGGTATCCTTATCCAAGACATCTCCTCTGCATCTCTTTGGATCTTTCCTAAGCTTCGTCAATAGACTCGACATCTTTTTGCTTGAGTTAATTGATTTGTAGCTTCCTTTCATTGACCTTCACTTGCGGAAGAACTTATCAAGAAATTTCTCATTGATTTTCACCCATTATGTCATACTCCCCACATTAAATCCTTGAAACTAGGATTTGGCTTTTCCACCCAATTAGAATGGAAAGAGTCTTATCCTAATCACTTCTTTTGTAACTCTGGTAATGTGTACGATGTTGCACTTTCAAATAAATTCTCAACATGTGCTGGATCTTCATTAGCTAGCCCGTTGAACAAGCTATTTTGTACCATGTTTATCAGAGACGGTGGTAGCTCAAACTCGGTGGTGTTTGCTGGAAGCCTCATTACTCCACTATAAGTCTTCGTAACTTATTACTTAAAGTAGTCACGAAGGCATCTCTATATTTACACTATATCCTACTCTAAAAAATCACATACGTGTTGGTTATTCATGTAACCCTGTTATTGGTTCCTTGCTTGATCCTTAGCAATCTTGATTCCATTCTTTATTTTCTTTTGTTGGTTCAATAATGTAACGGCCCGAAAATTTGACTTGTGGGACCGACTCGTTGAAACACGTATGTCCGAATCTCAGGTGGAGACACCGAGGTATGACATTTGTTTGTGATGTATGTATTATTTAATAATATCCAATTTGAGATTAGGATGCTAATTGTTGAGTTGTTTTACGAGTTGGTATACGCGAGGAATTCGGGGAGCCGAAACACGAACAGGAACGCGTCTCGAGTCGCGTGTCAACGTGAAACCGAGGTAATAGCTTATGGGGTTGAGATTGATTGACTGATGGTTTAATAAGTAGCCATTGTGATTTTAATGTGGTCACATTAACATAAATATCTATTGGCCCATAGTTTGAACACGTAAACAAATGCTTTGGATGTGTCTCGAGATACGTAATTTGCGATACTCGACACAATTTTAGTCAAACTTAGCGGCGGTGGAACAAAATGTGAAATTATTGGGTTGCCTCAAGAATTGTGTTGCATGAATCTCGAGGACACATTTGAGTTGAAAAAAAAAAGAATCGGATAAGAGAGAAATGAGAAGAAAGAGAGAAAAAAAAGAAGAGAGAGATAAGAGCATAGAGAAGGAAAGAGAGAAAGAGGTAGAATTTGAGAGAGGGAGAGAAGATGGCAAAGAAAGAAGGAGATTAACGACGGCGACGATGATGCCGGCGAAGGGCGGCGGCAATGGCACCACGCCTACGATGCCGAGGCCTAGCGGCGTCGCGGCGGATCAGTGGCAGCGGCTCGCGGACGGGGACCAGCGATAGCTCAGCTGCAACTGCGAGGAGACAGCAAATCGCAACGACTGCGGCTAGCTCTGTGGTGAACGGCAACGGCGGGTGGTGTGGACGGCGACTCGCGAAGAGGTGACGCAAGACGAGCGAGCCGGGAAGAGCAAGAATCAGTATGGCGCGAGATGGCCGAGATGGCCGATGCGGGTCGCGCGGCGCGGTGGTGGAGCTGGCCGTCACCGGGGGCGAAGGTAGCTTGAATTTTTTTTTGTTGTTGAATCATGTCCCCTTCTCGGGATTCCCACCTACTTATGAGTGTCCAAGGGCCAAATGAGTACCACGAGTGTCTCTGATTGGAGTGGTCGCCAGCTTGCAACCGGGGCCATGACCTCGAGTCACTTGAGTATTTGATCGGAATGAGATGTGTTTTATCCGGGGCACCGTTGATATCCCTCATTTGCAACGGTCTAGGTACAGCAGGCGACGCCTCGTCCTAGGACTCGAGTCTACTTGGCGTTTCCTCAACTCTATGACCCCGACCCTGTGGCACCCGCATTCGGTGTTCTTGGCCTACTTAGGAACCTCTTTATTGCTTCCCGTGACACTCATTCTTGTTGTACTTCCATTGTTTTAAAAGTCTCATGATCATGCGTTCCATATAGCTTTCTTTTTATACGAATAGCATTTAGACTGTTTTATTTTATCTTGAATTACTGTTTAGATTCTACTGGATTTTACTTACCCGAGCTCGTGAATCTCCTATTTGACTAAGTGCAGAGTCGACGACGAGTAGCAAAGGGAAAGCTCCATAGCTAGGTGAATTTTTTTTTGTATATCTTTTATTTACTCTCCTCCGATGGTGATATATTTATGAGGGGTTCCACAATTAGGTTGCCTAAACTCCTTGATATTATTATTGATTTATTTCATGTAGTATTGCTTCCGCTAAACTGTAAAACTTGAAAAATATTAATAACTCAACTTAAAAATTTGAATTTACTGATAATGATGGATTGGAAGGCTGACTAGGCCTGCGTTGACCTTGCGAGATTGGCTTAGGGGTCCACGTGGGCTTAGGCCGGGCGGTTCCCGGTTGGCGGGAAATTGGATGGTTTAAGCAATATGATACCAACACAGTAGGTATCAGAGCCTAGTTGTGATAATCTCATGGCTTAAGACATTGTGATACCAACGTCACGGTATGTATCAGAAGCGAAGTTTTTAATACTCGACTCTTGATTGAAATCACAATTCATTAAGACATAAACCAGCGAAAGTTAGGAACCCTGAATTTAGAGTGGAACCCCATGATCCTGACTTAAGCCTTTGTTGGGAAGTGAGGAGAGCTGGGAAAAAAATAAAAAGGTATCCTATATGGTATATTTGTTGTGTTGTAATATATATACGATATCGGTAATTATACATTAATTCGAGGATTCACGGCTATGGAAAATGCGATGACATTTTAGACCGGGTCTAGGAATGATAATAGGCTATAGGATTCAAGCAGGGCCTACAGGGGCCGAGGAGGCATGGGTTTAGGTTAAGCTCGTATTTCTTACACCTAAGTCATGATGAAAAAAAAGAATATTTGTGAGACAAGTGGGATTATGTAGACTCTAAAGGAGCAGAGTGTCGAGATGACTTGAGAGCTAATGATTATATCATGTACGGACTCCTTTAGCTTTGACGAAAGCTTTGGAGTAGTACTGTTAGATCAGAAGCCTAAGTAACTCCACTTTCGTAACACTATGCATTTATAGTCTCAGGGTTGGTGAAGTTGACCACCACCTTTAGGGACTTATAAACAAATTTTGTGTTACGACTTGAGGTAGAGTTCGCGAATCGTATCTTAAGAGATCGTACATCTCAAGACTTCTCACATTCTAAAATTTGTTCAAATGCGTTAGTAAACGTACTGAAAGGAATTTTCATGCAAGTAAACAAGTGCGTTTAAAGTTGCTAAGAAAAGAATAACTCACTTGACAAATTATGATATAAAGGGCAAAAACTTATGAATAGAATGAATGGATTACTCGAGAGAAGATTTTAAAGAACGGCTATCATGTTTTAACAAGCAGACGCGCAAGTTTCAGAGGCAGTATTCGGAAATGTTGCACGGGGGTACTAACCTTGAAGCCATAGATATATAGCCACGTGAAGATACATGATGTACTGGCCATACTAACACAAATGCAGCAGATAATATCATCAACTCCATTGGTCGACGAGGTCGATGTCTGGTGGCGTACTACGGAGGTGTCGATGGGGAACAGTCTGTAACCTGAAGAGGACTGAGTTTCAGACTATTCGATAGAGGATCGGGGAGTCCATTGCGGTATATGGATCGGTATATAAGCGTGATGAAGTATGCCGAGTACGGCTGACACGGACACTGACCAAGCTCACTACATCATACACGGTCTTCCTAGAAATTATTAGCTTTTTGGGTGACGACGGCCCCGAGCAAGGTACAAGAGGTTTAAGAGAGGTCTATAGCTGGCTAGAGCTTTGGGAGCACACGCACCGGAGTACTAGTCACATTATTGGCATCGTTATAGTCAGTGCGAGGGTTTGGAGATGATAGGAGGAAAAAGATAGTAAGACGATCGTGGCAAAGAGATCGAGCTTAAAGCGTAGGATCTATTGCGTGCCTCCATATGTAGCATATACTACGCCAATGTTAGTTGTTCGAGTGTAGAGTTATGCTAGAGCACTACGGTAGCCATCACCATCCGATCCTCTGCATCAGTTCCTCAAAGGGTTGATGGCAAAGGCAGTGGCCAGAGACAGAGTCAGAGTTCCAGTCAAGTGCAGAGATATGGACAGAGGTCTAGTCAGGCACAGGGACAGGGATAGGGACAGCATGTTCCATATGGATCAAGATTTAAATGTACCTGTTTAGGAGTGTAGACAGCCAGGTCACTTCACCAGTAGGTGTTCACAGCATCGGGTATGCACATAAAAACTATGAGCAAATTCATGCTATTGTCGCGCCAGGTTTGATTACTACCTATCGTACCCTGATAAAAGGTATACATTGGGTTGCGACCCACTTAAACAGGGAGACTAACAGACAGTCAAAGAGATTGAATTACATTCTCACGGACATACGACGAATATGAGTATGTTAGTGATGGTAGGTCATGGGACTATTATGTTCTTCATATTCCAATATATGTTGCGGGATGTTACCCTGACATATATTGATGGGAGGAGACAGAAGGTGTGTTCTTTGCTTGGAGGTCACGGAGGAGCCCAGCTTGTCACGGAGGAGCCCAACTTGTCGCGGAGAAGCCCAGCCCTACAAAATAAGATGGGGGTATGGCCTCAGGCGAGTATGGCCTTGGGCGGGTATGGCCTTGGGTCTTCATTCATAACACACAATATTCCATAGAGAATTGCGTCAATTTGAAGGACAAAATTCTAATTCGTTGGGAAGACTATAACGACCCGAAAATTTAAGTTGTGCCACGTGCCAGGTCAGGATCGTATGTGGGACCCACTCGGGTGGAGACACCGAGGTATGATATTTGTCTATGATGTGTGCTTTATTTAATGACATCCGATTTAATATTAGAATGCTAATTGTTGAGTTGTTTTACGAGTTGGTCTACGCGATGAATTCGGGGAGCCAAAACATGAACGGGGACACGCCTCGAGTAGCGTGTCGACATGGAACCGAGCTAGTGGCTTATTGGGTTAAGATTGATTGACTATTGGTTTAATAAGTGGCCATTCTGATTTTAATGTGGTCACATTAACATAAATATCCATTGGCCTATAGTTTGAACACAAAATTAAAATGCATTGGATGTGTCTCGAGAAATGCAATTTGCGAGACTCGAGACAATTTTGGTCAAACTTAGAAGCGGTGGACCAAGATATGAAGTTATTAGGTTGCGTCGAGATTCATGTTGCACGAATCTAGAGGACATATTTGATTGGAGAAAAAATTGGATAAGAAAGATAGGAGAGTGAGAGAGATAGAGAAAAGAAAACAAGAGAGAGAAAGAGAAGAGCATAGAGAGAGAAAGAGAGAGAGGTAGAACCAAAGAGAGGGAGAGATGATGGCTGAGAGAGAAGGAGATCAACGACGGCGGCGATGATGCCGGCGAATGGTGGCGGTAGTGGCAGCAAGCCTGCGACGCGATGACCATCTACGGCTCACCGGATCGGCGGCGCATAGGATCAGCGGCAGTTGCTCGCGAGGCGGACCAGCGGAGGCTCGGCTGCAGCGGCAAGGAGACGACAGCTCACGACGATGACGGCCAACGCGGCGGCGAACGGCAGCGGCATGCAGTGCAGACGACGACTCACAGACGAGGTAACGCGGCAAGCCGTGGAAGAGCAGCAGCTGCGCGACAGTTGAGATGGCCGGCAACGGCGACTCCGGCGATGGCGGCTTAGTTGTGGTAGAGAAGACGATGATGGCACGGCAGCGGTGCAGCGCGACAGCCGGCTGCAGCAACGGCGACGCCAGTCGCGCCGCATCGACGACGGCTTGGTGAATGGGACGGGCCAACTGCGCGGTGACGCGTTGTCCGACCGATCGACCTTGACAAGGGTTGCGATTCGACTAAGTTTGATGATGCGATGGATTGAAGCGAGGTTAGAAGGCCGTGGTGAGTTTTACGTTGAGAAATTTTGCTATGATTTGAATGGCGTAGTAACATAGCCCTAAATGGTATAAATCGACACTAGGGATTTCGGAGTCGACTGTTGGCTTTGCATATCGAGTTGTCAGCAAGACGTTTTGCGGACGATGTGGATTGTTTGCAAAAAATGTAATTAAAACAGGTTAGAAAATGTACAGTAGTTCATTGAGCTTGCATTTTTGCTCGATGTTGAATCATGTCCCCTTCTTGGGATTTCCACCTACTTATGAGTGTCCGAGGGCTAAGTGAGTCCTACGAGTGTCTCTGATTGGAGTGGTCGCCGACTTGCAACTGGGGCCATTACCTCGAGTCGCTTGAATATTTTCTCGGAATGAGATGTGTTTTATCCGGGGCACCGTTGATATCCCTCATTCGCGACGGTCTAGGACCAGCAGGCGAGGACGCGTCTTCGGACCCTAGTCTACTTGGCGTTGCCGCAACTCTATCACCCCGACCATGTGGCACCAGCATTCGATGGTCTTGGACTACTTGGGCACCTCTCTATTATTTCTTGTGACACTCATTCTTGTTGTACTTCCACTGTTTTTATAGTCTCACGATCTTGCATTCGATATAGCTTTCTTTTATACGCATGACTTTTAGACTGTTTCATTTTATCTTGAATTACTGGTTTGATTTTACTTACTTAGGCTCGTCAATCTTGTGTTTGACTGAGTGTAGAGTCGCAGACGAGTAGCAAAGGGAAAGCTCCATAGCTAGGTGAATTTATTTTTGTATATCTTTTATTTACTCTCCTCCGATGGTGATATATTTATGATGGGTTCCACAATTAGGTTGCCTAACTCCTTGATATTATTGTTGAGTTATTTCAAGTAGTATTGCTTCCAATAAATTGTCAAACTTGAAAAATATTAATAATTCAACTTAAAACTTTGAATTTACTGATAATAATGTATTGGAAGGCTGACTAGGCCTGCGTTTACCTTGCGAGATTGGTTCGGGGGTCCATGTGGGCTTAGGCTTGGCGGTGCCCAGTTGGTGGGAAATTGGGGCCGTCACACATAAATCTCAAGGTCGTAAGGCACTAGGTCTTTCTATCTCTTGCTACGCATATAAGTTATCCCCGAAAAGAAAACACAAAAAATTAATCGCAGAAACTCGAACATGAAACTTAAGCCTTTTATGTTTTTTATGAATGTGAAAGTAAAGAACTATAATAAAACTTAGCAACTTTTCAAACTAAGTACTGGAAGTGGCCACCTTTCCCCGACAACGACACCGAAAACTTCACCTCGGCTGCAAGTTTAGCCGCTCGATTATAGTAATAGTGTACTCAACTTAAGTTGACTACTAATATTGTCCTTAAGGAAAGGTGTATGCACTCACTACTTACTTAGCTAAAATGAATCTATCGATAAGGAAATCATTTTTAAATGGTTATATACGTAAACTAACTAATCTTATAAATCAATGCAATTTACTTAAATTTTATATTAAAACTATCTTATTTCACAACTCTACCTAGGTAATGAAATACTATGCTTTTCAACCACTTTATCATTTTTTTCATGTTTTGCGTAATGCCTAGTTATAATAGATGAATTTTTCTTAAATCCACTTTAACCCACTATTATGATGAAAAAGAATCTAATATTCAAAATAGAACTCCACATATCGGTGTGACTAATGTATGGTCCATATTGTTTTAATGTTCCAAATCTTTAGATTCATAACCAATTGAGTATACTATTCGTGCCTCCATAATGAACAACAATCGCTTGATGTTGTCTATATAGCTGTACCATTCATGTCCAGCTTAAAAGCTTCAATGGCCATAATAACTTCTAAAACATAATATCAATAAACATGTGATAAAGATTTCTATTGCATTATGTTAAGAATCAATACAAATTCAAACCATTGCACTTTTTATACTCAATTTCTACTTATGTTCATAGCATAACATTTATACCATAGGATCCATTAATCCCTATGATTAATTAACTACTCACACATCATTGAAATGAACATGCACATAGTGGTATTAATTGAAATTAGAGATAAAACTGAAATAATTCAAATAATATCAATAACATAACACTCAAGTCACAACACGTGAGTCTTCAATATCTTCCCTCTAAAAATTGTCTTAATACAACACTATAAGTAAAACCTATACAAAAAAAACTCTAATGCTGGGTAATGGTTGATATCTTATGAATTTACCATGTCCTAACATCTACTTATACTTCCTAATAATAATTAGAAATCATAATTTACAACTTAACTCTAAATAGAAATATAATTTTATAATTTCTTTCAATCCAACACTATCACTTAAACCTCGATGTTGTTTATGTTGCGCCACTGGGCGACCATTTCGCCACCTCCTATATGTCCTTCCATTCCCCAGTGCCTTGGGTGCCCTGCCGTATATCCCCGGCGCTGTCCCTTATAGCACCACAGGGCCAACTCAACATGTCATAGCGCCGAGCCTCCAGCTTTGATTTTCTTCCCTTGTAATTTCTCCCTCGTTGTGCTTGAGTTGTCCACGTTGTCCCTCATACTCTTCACAGCCCACCTTTGCATGCAACAGTGCCAACCACTCATAGGTAAGTTTTAGCTCTGTTTCTTCTCATTTTAGCTCATTTCTTTCCTTTACTCCTTAATTAAAATGGATAATCACCATTAATTAGAGCTTATTTAGGGATATTTATACTAAATATACTACTAAAATACCCTATATATAAGTCAAAATAAACACTTATTAGTTTTGCACAAGTTAGAGGGCTAGGGCATTAATTTGGAAAAGTTAACTAAGAGAGCAATAAGGTAGAAGGTTGTAAGAAAGCTGAGAGGTCTAAGATAGATAGAAGCTTGGAGAAGTGTTCTACAGAAGAACGTAGTCTGCCATTGAGATGATTTAAAGCTTGTTGTTATTGTTAATTCATTGCGAAGCTTTTGAAATGGCAAGAACAAGGAAACAAGCTAGTCAAGGTTGTGAAGCTTGAGCAAATGATCATGAGACATCTCACTCGAGATCTTCAAATAAGGATGCCTCGAGGCCATTGAAATCAAAGTTCTATATTAGTAAGGAGGCTCAGGTGAGGGTTGAGGCAATAGAGAATGAGGAATTTATATATGAAGAGGAATCAAATTCCTAGACAATTATGATGCAAGAGTTAAAAATTTAATTGGGCAATATGGATTGGAGCAATTCACGCAAGACTATAGGGAGAATAAAGCTTATGGAGTGCGTGAGATTGTGTATCAATTCTATGCCAATGCCAAGTTTACAAAAAAGGAGATCTCGTTGGGGTGAGAGGATTAGATTTTCTATTTAATGAGCAATACATAAACACTATTATGGGTTAGACTAGTTGAATAGGAACAGAGACCTATAGACTTTCCCATATGATTAATATGAGAGACCATATAACCAATATCCTTTTCGAACCATAGAGAGAGCATTAGTTTTTCCAAGGTAACGGGGATGGATAATAGGAGCTTAGAATGTGCCAAAATACATAAAGAAAGGGAACGACTGAGAGTTTATAGATTGTGGCAACATTTATGATTGCTTCATTATACCTTACTACTCAACAGGTTAAGATAAACAAACCAAAGCGGCTTGTTTTTATGAAATTATAAAGAATGGGAGGATCAATGTAGGGAAAAGCAGTTACAAGAATTTGAGGGAGTCAATCTTGACTAATAGAGACCATAAGTTTTATTCCAATCCTCATAAAATAGATGTGCCTAAAAGCTTGAGTGAGATTAATCTAAGATGAAGAATTTGATATAGAAGCCGAAACAGTAATTGATGAGCGGTTACGTTGACCTTAAAATCACCCAAAAGATACATGGACTTTAAAGATGAGAGAGAGATATGAGAGAATGATAGACTTGATGTTGATGTTTTAGCCAAAGAAGCCGAGGTTTAAGTTGCAATAAAATCAGCAACAACAGAGTTTGCCCAAGATAACTAGTAAGGTTTTGCTGGAGGCTACCACTTTATAGACCTTTAATCGAAAAGTAGGACTTCGATGGCCCTAGAGTTTTCCCACCACCACCAACTCTATCGCTTGCACCAATAGCACCACTTGAGGATTTGGCTCCATGATAACAGAGGTTGTAGATTGCTAAAATGTAATGATTTAAGACTGGCTGAATGGATAAAGGAACTTTATGCTATTTGCAAATCATCAGATGGATGTAGCGAGATATTAAAGGAGTAGAGGCAAAATACCTACAAACAGTTCTATTAAATTTCTAGAGACACCAAACTGTGTTTGATCCAAAAATGGCGCAGAATGGAAGAGTAGAGCATCCTTTGACATGGTTTTTTGTTGTAGCTAATGATGATAATGATACTGACGATACGCAGTCCTAGAGTCCGAGTATAAGGATTTTTTTAAATCTTAGGGAGATGAGAGATACATTTATACTAATGCCTAATTTGGGATATTTGACACTTTAGTAGTTAGTTAAGCTTTATTTTTATGCATTTTTAATAATATTTTTATGTTTATTATCAAATTATATACGTAAGTTTATGTTGTATAGTGTTTCTATATTTTAGGCCTATTTTTTAACCTTGAGCACATGGCTTAGTTAAAGTTTAGAGGCATCAACACTGTGGATAATGGTAAGAAAAGATGAGTTAAGGATAAACTCAAAAGTTTTAATCGTAAAGTTTTAATTTTAAAGCAGATAAAGTGGAAATAATTGTAGTGTATTTCATTTATTTATTTATATATATAGAATATAAAAGCATGTATATATGTTGTATAGATAAGGCTATACATAGTAGTATATATAATGAAT
Source organism: Stephania yunnanensis (assembly GCA_039657365.1). NCBI lineage: Eukaryota > Viridiplantae > Streptophyta > Magnoliopsida > Ranunculales > Menispermaceae > Stephania > Stephania yunnanensis. The sequence goes on along the minus strand of CM077586.1, from coordinate 40,998,653 downwards.
AAAGTAATTCATTTACAAAGTTCAAGCCTTTAATTGAGGAAGAGTAAGAATAAAAGTAGCTTGTTGATACGAAACTCAATAGAGCATTATTTCTTAAAAAATTGGAATTGTAGCAAACGATGGTATAATTTTATGACTAGAACCATAGAGTTATAGAAGACCGTGAACTTGAAACCAAAGCAAGAAGAATCCCAGGATACTTCTTGTGGGAAAGTTAGATCTCTAAAGAGTTCTATAATAAGTATGAATCTTACATTAGTATAATGTAAATAAAACTTAATTCTTAAAGGGAAGAGATAGGCACGCAGTTTAATGAAAAGTTTTATTAAAACTTGCTTAATAAAAGAAAAAGTGGGAACTGCTAATAAGAGTTTTTAAATAATAAATAGAGAGTCCTACAAGTTCAATAACAAAATGAGTAGAGAACTTGATGGTAGGAAAAAGTGATAAATGCGAAACATAAAGTATAAGGAGCAGGGTCTATATAATAAAAATAATATACGGAGAAAAGAAAGAAAGATACATATAAAACAAAAGAAAGGTCAAAGTCAAATTAAAGCTTTTCAAATAGAAAGATTTAGCTCGAGGTCAAGTAACTTAGTCGAGTTAAGTTTTTCTTCCAACTAAATAAAGTCCTATGTACTCTTAAAGTATTAAAGTCTACAAAAATAGTATGATCTTTGCTAATTTGTTAATTTTTTAGCTTAATAAGAAATCATGAGGTTGAACACTTGCCGTTACAGTGTTGTGGTGAAGTAAACTTGTAAGTACTGAGGCTTTTGGTTGTGAACTGCTTTTGAGTTTCGAAAGTGAACTACATCTGTTGTTAAAGCTATGTGTTTTAAAAGTATTACATTTTATGACGAAAAAATCTCGAGTGGATAATTAATTGGAAACTTATTTGAATTAAAGGATACTTTATGAACTATGTAAAATGAGTATAGGAATATAAGTTGTATTAGTATGCATTCTTAGTGAAATAAACTTTTGCTCGAAATGTGCAAAATCTTAAGTTTAGAGGTAAGACTTAATATAAGACTAGTTTAGTTGTAAAATTGATCTATATATCCTGGAATGAGTTCTAATTGATGCTATTTATGTGTTTTTAAGACTGCAAGGTATAAAAGAGGCAAAGGAAGGATTCCATGAAGAAAAGAGAAGAAAAAACAAAAAAATGGAGATAGCGCCATATGGTAAACATGGAGAATATGAGGACAATGTGAAGATTATAGGAAATAAGGTAGTGATGGTGATGTATTCACGGTGTTATGGCTCAACACAGACAATGTTCGAATGTAATCCATGCAGCATTAAGTGCACTGAGAAGGAAAAAAAGAGAAAAGACATGGCACAGTCATGGTGCAATCACTTAACACAAATAACGTGGATCACTTACAGACAGTGTCAAGACATAAAAATAAAAAGTTTTGGACTTCTATTTTATTAATTGTTATTTAGGTTTTCTAAATGTACTTTTAGGAGTTCAAGAAGTATAAATAGGTATTAGGACATGATACACATTGTTGGGTTTTTGGGGTTCATACATCACGAAAAATTCAAAACAATTTTGGAAAACTCCAACAAGATCAAAAATGTGTTCCATTAACTTGATCTTAAAAGTAAACCAAATGTTAATACATGACTTTCCTTTGTGATTGCTCAATCTCCAAGCCATTCAAGCATGCGTCCTCTATCGAAAATCCATACACGAATGGTGACCACAATTTGGAGTGCTAGCCTCTAGAGAGATTGAAAAAGTTTTTCTCTCTACCAAAATTTAAAGAACTCGAAATTTGCAAAAATGAAAATCTTATATTGTTTCAAGGTTTTACCCTCTATTTATATATGTAGATAAGCCCTTATGTAGATAAGCCCTTATTTCAAATCCTATTCGTAATATAACTACTATATTTAGGCAATTTTAGCAAATTACAAATATGTCCCAATTAATAAGTTATTATATAAAAAATCGTAAGGGCGTTTATTTCATGAATTTTATCATATAAAATTCATTAATATGGACCAATTAAAATCGCACAAAGCCATTCTTTGTCTATGACCCAATAGGTTTATGCAATGTTGGCGGTAAACCAAAATCATTTTGGTACACAAGTGATAAGCAGTCTCTAGCGAAACATTATGACTACCCAAGTAGCATGAATATCAAAATCGATACAACCTAATGAATAACATATCATATCTTTTTATCATACGTTATCCTTTGATTAAACGTAAGGCATCCATAGATATCTCTCTTTATATCAAAGTGACAAATTCTATCTTGATTACACACCTTCATATATTATTCACATTGTAAGCAATCATAATCTTTATAGTTGTCCGGTTAAAGGCAATTTTTGATTGCGTCAAATTACCATGGTCATAATATTGAAGTCGATAGTAATCTCAAGTCAAATGACTAAATGATATACATTTTCTTGAGTAACACCTATGACTTAATCCATGTGGTGTTCTCGTAGTAGGTTGATCCAATACCTTGTTCTTTAACAAGTACTCAATCTCGATTCCCATCCCTATACGCGTAATCATCACATGACCATCAATCTAGATTCACACTAGTCTTAATTCATTAGAGTTCCCAATATAATAATCGATTAGAAATTTTATCAAATTCCCATGGATGTTACTATAAGGTAAAAATGCAATTACTTATAATAAAACAACAAAGGAGAACCTTCTTTTTATTAACTAAAATTGTAAGATAAATAATGTGTGTAGATTGACATAGGGCGCATGCCCCGACAATTGCATAATATAGATTAACAACAACCACAACAACTTTGAGTCTTATATAGTTTTATTTGATTATTAAGAAGATTATTTGATGGATATACATTAAAGACTCCAATTTTGGTGATTCGGTATTGTTCTTTTATTTAATCTCAAATTGCAATGAATACAATGAATCGAATAATTTTCATTTCAATGATGAATGAGTAGTCTATTTATCTTAGTGATCAACGGATCTTATTGTATGAATACTATGCAATGGTATGAATTAATTCTAATCTTTTTTATATGCAATGATTAGAATTTGTGTTTAATTCTATACTTAATGCTAGGACCATCGCGATCACATATTTGTTGATTAGGGGTTTTAGAAGTTACTGTGCCCTTGGTGTTTTTAAGCCAAATATAAACAACACAACTGCAAAATATATATATAAAATCGATAGATAGTTGTTGATTAGGGAGACATGGATAGTAAACTTAAGTATTTATGAGTCTAAAGATTCGCGACTTAATGCTTTGTGAGACTTACGTTATTCACACCAATTGGTAGAGTTCTAGTTTGGACATTATAATTTTTTCATCACGATATTGGGTTGAAGTAAATATTAAGGAAGTTTGTCTATTCTAATTATGCATTGCATACACATAAGAAAGATGAAGGAAGTTACATATGGGAAACATAGTAATACCTAGGTGAAGTTATGAACTATGAGTTTTCTCAATATAAGAATAGAACTTCATTTACATTACTTTTATAGAATTGATTAGTTTTAGTTTAAATCGAACAAAAAGACCTTATTAACAATATAGTAAACTTGACTAAGCACTTGTCTCAATATACACCTTTCCAGATAAACAATATCCATATTCAGCCTTTGTTGATCACAATACTCTACAATTGAACCGTTGTACTTGCGGATACAATCATATATCCTTTGATTAAACACGAGGAACGGAAAAGTAATCTTTAATGTTCAATTGTACTATTCTCAATCTCTAAGTAGAATGAAAACATCTAAGTGACATTGATCATATCAATCCACTCGGACTTGGCCGTTTTTAGTCTAACATATCAAGGGATCTACTGATATCTCTCTAAACAAGAGGAACATATTATATTTTCATTACACACCTCCACACATAATTCACATAGTTACCAATGACAACCGTTATAATCATTCAGTTAAAGACAACGTTTAATTTTGTCAAATCACTATGATCCTATTGTGGAAATCTCTAGTAATCTAAAGTCAGAATACTAAATTTTATATCTATCATGAATAACACATATAACTTAATCCATGTGGTAATCTCCTAGCTTCCCTAATAGGTACTCATGATATTGGTTTGTATTCTTATACGCATGGTTATCACATGACCATTAATTAAGACTCATACTACTCTTAATTCATTATATAGTTCTGAGTATAATGAGTGACTAGAAACATTTAAGATGTTTCAGTAAATATCCATGGATTTTATTATAATGTAAACATGCAAACAAATTATAATAAAGAATAGCAACTGAAATCATTTATTTTATTAACTTAAATAGTAGTAAAAACAATATTCATAAGATTGACCCGGGGTACATGCCCTAGTAGCCCCAGTCCTCACGAATAGGGCCTCACCAGGCCTAAGCCTACGTGGACCCCTCGAGTCAACCATCGCATGATCAATGCACGCCTAGTAAGCCTTCACATCCTTTAATTGTCATTAATTCAGTATCTTAAGTTGAGTTATTAAATGTGCAAGTTTTAGTAGTAATTACAATGGAATATAGACTTAAACAAATTAACGACTCAATAATTAAAAGTTGGGACAACCAATAGTGTGGAACCCGGTATAAAATGGAAAAACATGTATTTATGGTGACAAGTATGAATCAAAATCAATATACTTGTATCTATCACTCATGACACATATAGAACCCCTAGTGTATCAAAACATTAGTATAGATGTAGTACAATCCGAGAATTTAAAAAACTCGATTACTTGACTAATTAAATGATTTCGAATTTAATTGAAATTTACGAATCCGAGGGGAGAACCATATATTATGAATCAGGGATCATAAGTTCAAAATATTATTTTTCTATGTCGTATGCCTAGTTGTTGTATTATATTTTATTATGCAAAAATAGTAAAGCTAAGGTTGGAACATGGTGTTTGAGTGTTTCGAAAAGCGTTAGTATTTTCTCCAATTATTAGTGAGATTAGGGCAACTACTAGGGTTTAATTGGTTATAAAATTAAGTTAGAATCATAAAAAATAAAATAAAATTTGTACATGACCAAAAGGGCAGTGCATGTAAAAGTGAATGGATATACAATGCAAGGTCAAGTTTGTAATTTCCCTACCTGAACCATTTTATGCATAGGAACGAAAACGGGGGTGGATAAAGTTTGAATTATCATCAATCGTTCTTCCCCAATTCATTTCCTTCTAAGTTCGGTTCTTCACTGAAGTTCATCTTTGTCTTCTCCAAATCAGGTATTTCCTCTCTCGATAACGTTTTTCCACTCTCAACAGCTCTCTTTTTATGAGTCAGTTTCGTGACTCCCATCTTTTTCAAATCATGACTTTATGTCCTTCTTGCTCTCTCCCTTTCATCGACTGGAATCACCTTCTTTTTCTCATAATGTGTGCTCTCTACTACTCGTGCTCACTCTCTTTTAGTGTCAAATATTGAACATATATGAAATAGTAGCGAATTGACGATGAATAAGAGAGAATGGATGAGCGACTAGTGTTGTTTGAGATCAATTGATGCTCTCTCCTATATCTCGATGTTCTCTTCCATCTCTATATTCATGCTTTTGACGACTCCTTCTGTAATCTATGGCACCACATGGCCTGATCCCATCATTAAGCCCTAATTTCAGCTGCGTAGGATTTAACAACGTATTAATCAACCTTTAATCCTATTCTCCTTAATATAAATATCCATTATAAATAACACACTGCTCTTGATATTATTAAAATTTCTAAGTATATTAAAACATTTAACCAATTATAGCAGAAGTCTTAATGATTTAGAGGAAACAACTAAATATAAATCCTAATTAGTGTAATAAAAATATGTCAAGTTGGGGAACTAACGCTTAACCCAAACATATATACAACCTAAATGTGTCTGAAAGATATAAAGTACGTAATCTAGTAAACAACAAAAATCAACAAATTCATTATTCAATGCGAGCCAAAAGCTTAGAGTTAGTCGCTAACTTTCTCCTTGTCGACCCTGCTAGTCATCGAATTTGTACCCATCATCATAAAAAGGATGACGAATACAGTAAAGTAGAAAGCAACATCTAGAGATTCTCATGTATATTCCAAATATACAAAAAGTATTTAGAAGTATAAAAATAATGAGAAATGCTTAAACCGAAAAATGCCAATAAACTCTAAAGATACACAAATAAAACTAACACCAGGCAAAGTAGTGATGATCTAGATCCGATCGCCTGAGAGCTATGTCACTCGTCCTTTAAGGCCATTTAAGAAAAACATGCCTATTATCGTATGGTCAAGTATTCATTTTTCGGCAACCCCAGGGACTAACCGCATGTGTCACACCATAATAATGTCGAGTTGAGACATCTAGAAAGACTCTAACCCTGTGAGTAGCTCATCGAAATATAGTCCAATTGACCCTAGACACTAGGACTACTTTACATTCACAAGAAAGTATCATTGAGAACTATAAAGTAAAGGTATTTTTTACAAAATCACTATAAATAAGAGTACAAGTCCATATCCAACTTATCAATACCATTGTCTTAATAGCATGCTATTTGAATCTTAAATCAATTCATAAACGACCAACAAGTATAATGGATAGGAATAAAATTAATGAATCAATTCAAGAAACGATAATATGACCAAAACAACTCAATGAACGAGTAAGACCAAGCAAAGTTCTTGATATAGATTAGGAGGCATAACTAGTCAAAATATACCATAAAACAATGATATGTAAATGAAATATAGAAACAAAACCTCAACAAATTTACTGATAAGTCACGTTATGTATCCTAGCTAAAACGACCTCTCAACACCCAAAAATGTGTACCCGAACTCCTAGGACTCTTCTCTAGGCTCCTAGTATCATTAGATATGTTTTAGAGTGTGTTCAAGGGGTTTAATGAAGGTTTAGGCTAAGTTAAATGAACTTAAAGTGTTTTAAGGAGTCGCAAGAATTTGGTTATCCAGAAGGACTAGTGCGATAAGGACTTTGTCTAGCGCACTAGAGTCCCCTAACACACTATTCATACTCGTTAGCCTGCAACAAGCAAGTACCATGCAAGGTGTGCTTGCTAGAAATTATGTACTTGAATTTTTGGGTTTTCTTTTCTAAATGGCCATCTCCAAAGCCATGGATCCCTGTTCTCCGCCACTAGGGACCCAATACATCCTCCATGGCAACAAAAATAGCTTACACTTCATGTAGGATTAATTAAATCATCAATTTACACATGCATTTGATAAAATACCTTAAGAACACAAGAAACTTCAAAAATTCATATCTTTATGGTTTCAAATCTAATGTGAGAGCTTCTTAATAGTTAGAGTATCAGTTTGAAATGAGGAATTCGGAAATGCTATTGGTTTTTAAAAACAAACACAACTTCAAATTAGATTTTGAGAAAATTAGTTTCACTGAAATGAAAACCAATTTTTTGAACAACCTTATGAATTCAAAATTTGAACTTAGGAACTCAATTTATATTTTTAAATCGATAAAAAAAATAGTCCATAATGTCACACAAAGCTCTGAATTCAAAACCTCTTGATCTAAGTCCTATTCCTCATGAATTAAAGCATGTAAAGATCGTCAAATTCATTACTTAGGTGTATGGCATGGGTTCGTAGCTTGAATTCTTCAATTTGATGATGAATTTGATCACTCTCCCACAAGTTCTTAGAGAATTCAAACAACCAAAACTCACCAGCCTTACTATTTCTTCTCTTGATCGAACTAAGATACACAAATGAAACTAACACCAGGAAAAGTAGTGATGATCTTAACTCAATTTATATATTTAAATTGATAAAGAAAATAGTCCATAATGTCAGACAAAGCTCTGAATTCAAAACCTCTTGATCTAAGTCCTATTCCTTATGAATTAAAGCATGTAAAGATCGTCAAATTCATTACTTAGGTGTATGGCATGGGTCCGTAGCTTGAATTCTTCAATTTGATGATGAATTTGATCACTCTCCCACAAGTTCTTACGGAATTCAAACAACCAAAACTCGCCAGCCTTACTATTTCTTCTCTTGATTAAACTAAGATGATTTGCATGGTATTCCACTAACACCTATATATGTATATTGATGAACTTAAATTGAAACCCTTGATCTTAATGTGTACACCCTTCTCTTGGAAAATCCTTTGGCTCACATCATGTCCAAAACTACATTATCCTATCATTATCTCGACTTTGTTGACGCACATTTTAATCCAACTTGCCTTGTGATGGTGTCCACACGTATTTTAAGGAATAATAATGGCTATTATTTTATTTTTAGAACTTAAGTTACATTATTGTAAATTGAACAATGGGCACATTGATTTAGCTATTTAAGTCACATTAACTTAAATTAAGACTTACCACATCACTCTCTACCTCGGTTCCACGCCATTATCTCGAGCCGTGTCCCCGCTCACTTCTCGACATCTCTATAAGTGACTTTATAAGTCTACACATATACATTACACTAGAATACTCCACATCAAAACTTAAATATACCTCATCCACATGCATCGGTCAGTGCACATATATCGATGCATTTCCCATGTCATAGTTCAACGATCCTGATTAAGGAATTAAACTAGGATTAGAAATTTGGGCAATGAAAAATCTTCCCAACTAATGGTAATTTCTTCCTCAAAATTCAACTATAGGATAGGATTATACTTGACTAGCACCTTTGAGATAGACTTGTTTCTCAACTATTGTACCTTTCGGTGTAGGATTTGTACTGATTGCTCCTCATGTGAAACATCTTTGCTTGACACGTGTTGAGCATGTACAATTATTTCACACATTGTTTTATTATTTGTAGTACTGATAAATGGGATATCATCTCCACATCACTTCATACTATAGTTATAATCATAACACATGGAATCGTTGAATCATTGAATCCTTTTTCATAATTAGTTGATAGCCTTTAGCCAGCCACCGATTTTTTTAAATTCCATAGAAATACCACATTCATATCATTATAAATTGGATAAAACACAACTACATTGAAATATGATAGCATTATACTTAATAAAAATCATGCCTAATCTAAGCTAATACTAATTAAAGGCGCATAATAAACAACATAGAACACAATCACCTGGAACATCCACTCAGGAAAAGCCCTATAGATTAGTCCTAGTTACTACTTCTATAATTGTTTTCAATAACTATAGATATAATACCAGTATCAGAATACTAGATAACACATTTGCAACTATATATATTGATCTTCTTTAGTTGTAATATGCGAAAAGGACTTGTTAAACTAGTGATTAACGTATATGAATAAATTAAAAGCATTAAATTCATGATTCCTTAATTATAACTATTTAGCAATCCAAATTATATTACATGTCTATGGTTTGTTTAAATTGATAGAGTACTTACTCATGTTGGGAATAAACAAAGCAAATATGTAATTAAAAGACATAATGTTAAATAAATACCTTAATTTAAATCAAAGCTCCAATGTTTCTTCAAACATCAACTAGAAATATATAATAGACAATAGAAATAATGTAATGCAAAAAGAAAAGAGAGTTATTTCGAACCTCTCTAGTCTTTTTATAGTCTCCCTGCGTATACATATTCTAGATAAACTCAAATTCGTCATTTCAATCTAAAAAATTATGTAACTGACCTCAGTGATTTGTTAGCGATTCCTACTTTGTATACAAATCGCGGAGTCAATCACTGGAAATCACTCTCAGTGCTCCACTGATTCAGATGACTATTTCTAGTGGATTCTCCAATTTGCTATGGATTCGCTGGCACTTTCATGCAACTGATTCTAGCGACATGCCTAGTATTATTACAAATCATTGGCCAGTCGCTGGACTTCTTTTCGTATTGAATTTTCTGCTCTTCTTTCTTTTTTTTCCATTTCTTCATTTTTCTAATTAAATCCCAAAATCGCAAAAACAAGTGAATACTTGGTGTAATATCATTATATATAATCAACCTAATTTTCACTATAAAATATGTCTAATTATTAACTTGTCAAATACTATCAAACTCAGCACTTTGTTTTCCCGAGCAAAGAAATGCTCTAAATCATGTTCTTTTTTCATTCTTATAAGGTGATTTCAATTCATCTTAACTTTAAATAATATAACTTTTAAAACAAAAGTGAGTTCCAAATGAAAACATATTACTCGCAAGAAAATGAATGTTATGATATAATAGAATGATTAAGACAAAATGAAACATCCTTTAATGATAACTCAATCACCTAATTCAATGCTCTTTAGAAATTAAGGTTCAATACTATGGTCAATACATAACATAGGTTTTATCAATCTTCTCTTAAAAGCATCAAGCTTATGATAACTAGTATAGAATCTTAAGACACAAAAATCACAAGATTAATTTTAATTTTAGATAATACTTTATAATAGTACCACAATCAAAATCAATAGGAATTTTGTCAAGATAGCGATGAATATTTCATTTTAAATATATTAGATTAAGAAATACTTCATTCAACTCTAGCTTTAAGTACTCGAGTTAAATCTTTTCTTTTAAGAGTTTATTAACATCCATTTTTTTATCTCTCATTTTCTTTTCCACTTCATTCTAATTATTTCTTTTTAACGGATTTCTTTTGTTTTTTCTTTTGAGTCTTTGCTCCATTTTCTAAAGACATTCTCACATTTTTTTCACTATAGATTTCCTACTCAATTTTCTTTGGAATTTATAGGACTCTCTATATATATTTATAAACTCTTGTTAACACTTCTTACTATCTACTAAAGTTGAAAAAAGTATTCTTGCAAACTTAAAGAAATTCATCGATTTCTAACTCATTTTTTCTTTCAAATATGGCATAATAGCTTTCTATATATATACTATAAAAATACTTGATCAGTAACTTTTGTATCACAAGATTTTTAGAAATTTTTTATGTTTATCTTGCACTATCGTTTTGATATTCTACCCATTATCATGACTAACACATGGTATTCAATTTAATGCATACATCAACTAGTAAACTTAATTAAAAAGGGTATTGAAAATGAATCCTTCTATCATAAGATTCACTTAGTTAATAAAATTATCACTTCCATGCAAGAATATATTCATTTTCACAATCATTCTAACAAAAAATAAAGTAAAATAAAATTTACACTTACTTGAATTTGGAAGAAATTTAAAAAACTTCGTCAACTTACTTAAATGTCATTTGAACTTTTCGGATCAATTCTGAACTTTTCTTCAAACATTCTTATCTTTTCCTTGCTTTCTTTGTTTTCTTTTCATAATTCACCTAAAATAGTCCTAAACTCATTCCAAACCTCGTACTTAAGTTTTAAAAATGAAATGTGGTTTCCAACATAACAAACATACCACGTAAATGTAAAAGAATTAATATAATTATAAATTTGAAAATCAAGAAATTAATTAATTCAATTAAGAATTATAATAAGATAGAGTGCATCAAAATTATATGAATAAACATCACCATTAAATATCAAAAGTATCAAATTTCACACTAAAACGTCGAATAAAATGTATCGCATGGTATACCACCACTTTAAACATAAAGTATCATCGTTAAGCATAGAGTATAGTACCAAAATCGGAGTTACAAAGAAAAGCTCACAAATTATCACTCAAAGACAGATACGGTAAATAGAATAATGAAATCAATGTTATTGTCTAGAACTGGTATCGTCATCGTCCTCCACAGGATCAATCTTTTGGGACTAGTAACTCACGGCGGGGTCGTAGAGGTAGTATTCTTTACCTGGCAATGTTGGAACGTCAAGATTACGTCAAGATTAATGCTAAGTGGTAATCTCATTCGCGTAGATAGTGCAGGATCCTATGTGCCTCATTAACGTCCATTTCTTCTGGACATCATAAGTTCCATCTTGTGGATGCTCCTTTTTAAGGCTTTTTAGTTCTCAAACACTAGTTTTTTATTATGGAGAGTGGTCATCTAATTGCGCGAATTGCACCCATGAATGCCAAATTCAACCGTCCATGTATAGTCCATCAAAATCCCTAGCAAGCTACCCCACGCTCGGATCATTTCTAGCTTTAGACATCTCCTCCAATATTGTTTTTTTGTCGTCTCTGATTCATTTTCTATGCTCAATTTCATTTCTAGGTATCTTAGTTATTTCTCTCTCATCCTTTATCTCTTCATAACCATTCACTTTACCATATCTCTATACTACTTCCTTAGTAATGGTATTTTCTAGTAAAACATCCATATCAAGCCTTGCCATATTCACCTAATCTTTCTTACAAAAGGCCATAATCATCAAAGGAAAATTTATTCCATTGTTCTTCTTAAAGGAGATGGCACTCCTAATAGATTAATAAATTTTCTTCCAAATATCCAAGTATCATAATCTCATGATGATTTAGTAAAGTAGGGCTACCTCGCATGCTCGGTTGTAAGTTGCCATTAATGAAATAACACCAGGCTTTAGTGATTTTCTTAATTAAATTTAGTGGTTATGTGTTTGGGATACCTTTCCGTATTAAAAATAAGACCATCTCTATGGATTACCTCTAAACCTTCCCTTATTGTCTTGACGGAGCAATGGTACTTAATGCCATATTCGGGTTTAGGGTACTTATCATTTTTTTTTCTTGAAATTTTGGTAAGCTAAATTACTAATTTATTCTTGTAGCAGAATAATCAACTTTGATTTATCAAACTCCAAACTTAATCTTACTCTCACTTCCAAAGGCATTGGCATAAAAATCTCTCAAAAAAATATCACAATCTTATCTTTAGGAAAATCCTCTAAGTCTAGGTGGTTATAATCTCTACTCAATAATCTCCAGTTCCTAGCCTCTATAATGTCTAGGATCCTAGGTATATACTTCAATTTGTTCTTCAAATTAAATCCCCTCTTTGCTATCAACTTCCTATACATCACTATATCATTCATAAACTTTTCATAGGCCTTCTCCTTCACAAAATTCTCCTTCCTAAGAACGTAATTTCTCTTTCTCGTCAAAATCTCTAGTTTAACTTCCTCTATGTCCTCCTCTTCCACATAATCATCCCATCTCAAATCAAGTTTTTTGGAAAGGGTTCCATAAAAATCAACTTATCTATCGCGAAAGAGAAATTCATTCCGAAACTTGTTTTGAAATTTAGATTTTGAGATTTATATGAAAGTTATCGATAAAAAACCATTGAGAAAAATGATAGATTGTATGTAAATCAAGTTAGACTTAGCTTGCGTATAAAATTTGATCCATTCGCCATATATGAAAAATTATTCAAAAACTCGATAGTAATAAACAAATCATCACGTCCCTCCTATACTAGTAATATAAGAGAAATCGTTCAATATCAAAACCTTTTTTAGGGTAAAAACTCTGAAATCGTGCTCCAACCCAATAACAAAGCAAAGTCAATGAATAACCACAATTTTAATCCATTGGAGGTTAGGATTTTCATGGATTACGTTCTTGAAAGTAGTTATTTCAAGAGTGGAACTCAAAAATCTTCTCTAGAAAACTCTTCCAAGCTCCAATCCAAACTCCTTTACCTAAGCCTTTGGTGGCTCTACACTCTCAAAACTCACCAAATTTTGGAATGAATATGTGAGGATTATGGTGGAGATCACTTAAATACACTATAATTAAGCTTTGAAAGGTAGAATCTTATCAAAATTTGGCCTCTCGATTGAAAGGTAGCAATGGTTTGTGAGCGTGAAGACTTTAAATATGACGATTTTGGGTAATTTTTAAAAACTCGAATTCATTCTAAGCAAATCAGGGTTTAAATGGATTTGTTGAGGAATCACTGACAAAATTGCTAAAAAATGAGCCTAAGTTACCTAGTGATTTTTTCAGCGAATTTTAATTCTAAGCCCATATCAGGGAGATATCGTTGACTCAAAATTACACAGAAAACTTCGCATATTGCTTCTGATTTTCTCAACGATTTCCTATACAAGCTGGAATCACCAGGAAGTCAATAACCTATTTTTATTGTTCTTCTAATTAGATTTATTTTCCCAGACATATATAGTCCATAAAGGTAGAATTAATCGTAAATTTTAGAATTTAACAATGATATGTATTAACTGATGTATTTTATTATTATAAATAAATAATTAACATAAAATTAATGCATAATATAATATGCAAATAAATTTGCTCGATTAACACCCTTTACATGAAATCATTTCAGAATTAAATTCCTAAAATATACACATTGTAAGAGTCAAAAGGTGAGAGAATATAAAAACGACTAATTAATACTAGTACTAAAATTAGAAATAATGTTAGAGTATGGGTTGCCTCCCATAAACCGCATATGCTTACAATCGTTAACTCCGCTGAACCACGTAGTTCTAAACTTGTTATATAAACATAATTATTGGATTTTCCACTCTTGTGGCATTCCAAAAAGTGATTACTCGGCCATGCACTTGAAAAGTGAATGTCTTGTTCAGAGTATCCATGACAGCTTGCAAAGTGGCTAAGAAAGGTCTTCCTAAAATTAATGGAGCATCTTCGTTAATGAAGTGTGGCATAACTAAAAAGTCTGTGCGAATAATGTACTTATCAATTTGAATTGGTATATTAGTAACCACACCCATTCACTTTACTAAATAACTGTTTGGTAAAGTTACTTTTTATAGAAGCAAGTACATCCAATTCTAGTTGAGTGTGAAGAGAAAAATGAATTGGCATGTTGTTTGTTGTATAACCTATATCACAAATAGCTTTAAAGTACCATGCCCACTTGACCTTTATGTTTATATACCCGTATATATCTCCTAGGTCATCAAGCTTTACAATTGTTGGATTCTTTTTTTTTCTTATTATTCATAGATTTAAATTCCTCATATTATTTTTCTCAATAATTTTCAGTTGCTTAACCTTCCATTCTCAGGTTATTGTATTTTGTTTTGAAGTATCTTCAACTTGCTTATTATTGTCATGGCATTTTCATCTTCCATTGTTATTACATAAATAGAATATATTTCAGCTTTATGATAATTTAGTTTTAAAGATTCATTATCATTAGTTTGTACATCATCAAATTCCTTAAGATTTCTATAGGTATCTTCATCATTAAAATGGAAAGTGACAATCTTGTTTTTAAATTTCATAGACTTTGTTCTTTCAATGATATCTAACTTTGCTTTAGTTGTTTTAAGAAACACTCTTCCTAAAAGTTTAGGTAGGAATTTGGATGAAATTGAGTCTCCCATTTCCATGACATAAAAGTCAGCTAGAAATACTAAGTCATTTAATTTGACTAGGACATCTTCTAGTAAACCATATGGTTTAATAATGGTATTGTCAGCTAAGGTAAGATTAATAGGTGTTTAGTCAATGAACAAATTTTCAATGACTCCTATAGTTTAAGTGACATAATGTTTATTGATTCTCAAAGATCACACATAGCGAGATCTATAAAAGAAGTCCCTATTATGATAGGAATTCCAAACATTCCTATATCGGAACATTTCTCAAGTATTTTCTTTTTAATTAAAGCATACACTTTTGTCATAAATTTTATTTGGATTCTTCTAAAAATTTATCCTTTGACTCAAAGAATTCTTTTGAAACTTCATCATAAATTAAAAATTGCATGATTGATTCATTCATTAGTTTATTGATTTCTATTTTCCTGAATGTTTCCTGAATGTCTTTATTGTTTTCTTCCCCCCTTGCATCAGCTCATCATTGTGGAATTGTAGAATATGAGCACATACCTCTGTTCAAATTATATGAAATCTTATCATTTGATTCAAACTTTTGTAATGATTTTTAAAAGTTTTCAACTCTAGCTAAATACCATGGATATAACCTTCCAGGAAAATGTGTATATTTCAATTGTTTAGTCATCCACTCTCTATTAGGAATGACATTAGCCATTATTTCTTCTTCTTTTTTTCAATATTCTTATGAATCTTCTATTTATTACTTTGTTTATGTTTTCACAGTTATTGTTGTGTCTTTTTTATCACTAAATACAGCATTTACTTGTGCTTGATTAGCAAGGGAAATATTGGTTTGAGTAGGTGCTTTAACTTGACTACTCTATTGAGTACTTAAGCTATTAATTTGTAAATTCATTTGACTTAACTGAGTTTCTAGTTCATTAATGGCATTATCAGTTTTTATCTGAATTCGAGAAATTAGTGTAAAGTTGTAATGACTTTGACTCATAAAGTTATGCAAAATTTGCTCTAAATTTGAATTCATGGGTTGAGTGTTTTGTTGAGAGTGCTGAGTAGGTGCAAGTTCTATCTTAACTCTTGGTCTATAAGTATTATAATTCTAATTTTGAAGACCATAACTAGGACTTGGATTTGGTCTTCCAAGATAATAAGTGTTATTTTTATATTGATTTCTTGGGGGATCAGAAAGTTTATTCACCATTCCATTAACCACTTTACTATTTTCTTCATGTAAAGCAGGCCATGCATCCATAGGATGTGTAACCTTATTACGAAATTCACAGGCCTTTACTTGATGAGATCTATCATTAACGAACAGCTTAACCATCTTATATAATTCATCAATTTTATCATTAGACACTTTATTTCTCTTGTTATCCTCTTCATAAAGTTTCTTTCTTGAGGAGTCAACATCTTCACCATATTGGGTGGATTATTTTGCTATTTTATTAATTGCTTCTTTTACTAAAGTAGGTGATGTCTCAAATAAAGACGCCACCACATATTATGTCTAACTACGTATGATCAATGTGATTTAGTCCTTCATAAAAATATTATAATAAAGCTCTTCGAGTATATTTATGTGGTCGACAAGAAGAAATTAGACTTATGAATCTATTCTAAAATTCATTAAATTTTTCATCATCTTTCATTTTAGCAATTATGATTTGTTTTCTATAGGAACTAATTTTTTTAGCAGGCATATGTTAATCTAGGAAAATGTCTAACATTTGAATCCATGTAGTTATTGAATCTTGTAGGAGGTAGAACAACCAATCTTGTGCTCGATCTTTTAATGCCAAAAGGAAACCCATCAGTATGACTTGTTGTAGAGTACCTTTGACTTGTTCTAGAGTACCTTCTTCCAGTTTCATCCCATTCACTTTATGTTGATAGTCCCATATGAATCTCTACAGATTTTCATTGTCTTTAACATAAAAGTTAGTTAACGCACTAATAAAGCCAGAACTAAGTTCAAATTTAGGAAATCCATTAAGGTAAGCTTTGCACAAAGGCTCATATGTTGTAACATTTTGATTTGCTTGTCTATAAGTGATTTCTCTATTATTTTTATTATTGATAACTTTGTTCTCATTATTATTATTATTGTTAATGACATTCTCATTAATATCATTATTGTTATCTTGCATCTTATTAGGTGAATTTTCCTTAAGTTTTTATCTTAAACTTCAATTAAAAGTTCTTTCTATTTCAGGATCAAACGGATGTAATAGATTCAGTTGAATTAACACGATGAAATGTGTAGACCATAAAATGTTCAAAATCCTTAAAAATTGTTTTAAAGTCCCTGAAAGTGGCACAAAAAATGACAAGTGTAAAGTGTATATAATAGTTCCTCATATTTTTCTATTATTTGTAGTGGTGGTAAATGGGATATCGTCTCCACAACAATTTTTCAAATCTCAAAGGAAAGCATTTTTTTTTTACTTGTAGTAACTTAGTTGATCTAGTCAAATAGGAATTAAAATATTAAATAACTGAAAACTATAAATTCTAACTTAATTAATCAAAGTAACTAATTTCATCTAAGCAATTCTACGTAAACTAAATTAACCAATACTTAAATTCAATATAATTCAAATATCTTAAACAAAAATCTAAACAAACCCTTACTAAATAATGTAATATACTTGGATTGCTTTCATATACCAAAATATAACATCACTTCATATTATAGTTATAATCATAAAAAATAGAATCTTAGAATCATTAAATCGAATGTGATAATAGGTTGATAGCATTAAACCAGCCAGTGATTTTTCTAAATTCAATGGAAATGCAAAATTCTTATCATTGTAAATCTACCCATTGGATAAAATGCAACACCGTATAAATATGATAGCAATACATTTAATGAAAAACATGGCTACTAAAAGCCATTATTAATCGAAACCGCGTAATATATAACTTAGAACATAATAACCTAGAACATCCACTCAAAAAAAAACCCTATAGATTAATTCTAGTTACTACGTCTATAATTGTTGTCAATAGCTATAGACACAGAATCAAATCAAAATACAATGTAACACATTTGAAATTATGTGTGCAATACTAATCTTCTTTAGTTGTAATATACAAAAACAACTTTTTAAACATGTGATTGATGTTTATGAATAGATTTAAAGCATTAAGTTCTTGATTCCTTAATTATAACTATCTAGCAATCCAAAGTATATTGCATGTCTATGGTTTGTTTAGATTGATAGACTACTCACTAATGCAGGAAATAAACGATGCAAATATGTTATTAAAGATATAATGTATGTAAATCAAAGCTCCAATATATCTTTAAACATCAACGAGAAATATAGAATGGATAATAGAAATAATATAGAGCAAAAATAAGATAGTGATATTTCGAAGCTCTCTAGTCTTTTTTAGTCTCCCTATGTATACATATCTTAGATAAACTTAAATTCTTTATATTATTCTAAAAAACCTTAACCAACCTCAGCGATTTGTCAACGATTCCTACTTTGTACAAAAATTGTTGAGTCAATCCCTAGAAATGACTCTTAGTACTCCACCATTTCAATTGGCGATTTCTAGTGCATTCTCCAATTCGCAGTGGACTCGCTGGCATTTTCCTACTATCAATTTTAGTGGTTAATCCTGGTGCTATCACAAATTCTTAGCCAATCATTGTGCTTCTTTTCCAGTTGATTGTTATGTTTTTTCCCTTTTCTTCAATTTCTTCATTTTCCAAATTAATTCCTAAAATCACAAAATAAGAGAATAGCTAGCATAATATCATTATATATACATATATATAATCAACTTAAATCACCATATAAAATATTTCTAATTATTGACTTGGCATTGTTAGGTCAATCTTACTCAACTGTTAGTCGGACGCCTGCTTTCATTTTAGCTAGTCGAAGCATAAATATATTAAAGACTACATGTATCTCTGACATTCGTGGAGGCAACTCAAGCTTATACGCAATTTTCCTAACCCGTTTCTTAATCTTGAAAGGCCCAATGAACCTTGGTGCTTATATACGTTTTCAATCCAAATCTGTATAGACTCTTTCAAAGGGAAACCATTAAATAAATTAAGGCTCCCTCGGTGTACGTGAGATCACTATGATATGTATCTAAATATTTCTTCTGCCTCTCTTGAGGACCCTTAAGCCTCTGATAAACTTGCCTTACTTTCTCAGTGTGATCAACTATAATCTTAGGCCCTACTAACTCTTTCCTCTTACTCAGCCCAACATGATGGCGAATGGCACAGTCAACTATATAAAGCCTCAAATGGCACCATTTCAATGTTGTTCTGATAACTGTTGTTGCATGCAAACATGCAAACTCATACAATGGTAGGTACTATTCCCAAGATTCACCAAGCTCTAATACATAAGCCCAGAGCATATCCTCGAGAGTATGAATTGATGTATAAGTCTTCCTATCAATCTGAAAGTGAAAGGCTATGCTAAATAGTAAGTGCGTACTATGTTGTTCTTGCATACTTTGCCACATACAGGACATATACATAGCATACATGTCTAACGTGATAGTCAATGGTACCCCATCAACCTAATGATCTCTCTATCAAATAATACGCTCAACTAGTTAAATGCGTTGTGAGCTCCAACTAGTAGGAAGTGAACACACTTCGTTAATCTATCCACAATTAGCCATATCAAATCATGTCTCCTAGTAGTCGTCGTGTAATGAATCATGTCCTTAACCTTATGATTAACGTTAATTTGAAATTTAATTAACCTGAGTTAGACTCATGGTTAACCTTGGCTCGTCACGATTAGCATGTGAGTACGATTGTGGTGATGTGTTATGTTTGGTTGGTGTGAAAAATAATTAATGTAACTATAGGTGATTAATATGAATTAATATAACGCCTACAGTTGGAAAATAAATGATAAATAGATTGAATGCACTCCTAAAGTGACACAAGAGAATCATGGGGGATTAATCGGGGAGATGTGGAACTAATATGTACTCTCGGGTATATTTATTGGCAAACGTGGCAAATAAATAAGTCGTAAAAAATATAGGTGTATACATATTTATATATGTTAATAAATAAATAGATATAAATAAACCTATTGTTGGAAAGAAAATAATTGGAAAATTATTAGTCATCTAATACCGTATGTAAGTCAAGAGTGACGCACGTGGGTCATAGAGTATTGTGCA
Source organism: Stephania yunnanensis (assembly GCA_039657365.1). Taxonomy (NCBI): domain Eukaryota; kingdom Viridiplantae; phylum Streptophyta; class Magnoliopsida; order Ranunculales; family Menispermaceae; genus Stephania; species Stephania yunnanensis. Next base: position 40,978,288 of record CM077586.1, on the reverse strand, counting down.
TGCGCGAATTTACTCATTGGTGCGCATGGAAAAATTATAAATGCACAATATATGCGTGTATATATATACAAATATATATATATATATAATAACATATAGTTTTGGCTTGAATTGTTTCAACTATTGGATTCGCATCAAAATATGTGTAACGTAAGCATCGAGGAGGTGCATAGGGAACGATTCGTGATTTTGGAGAGTTCGTCCATGCCTAGAGAAGCATGAAACCACATCTCAAGATTGATCAATGGGCATGTGATATGGATTTATAAAAATGGGTGTCACTTTAAGAAATGTCACTTAAGTTCATGTTCCTTTGGATCGGCCTCGAGATTAGTGCATGGGAATCTCAAGAAATATTTGTATCTGATCAAATGTAAGTCGGTCAAGATGTAATGGGATTGGTTAATAGATACAAAAATTGACCTCGAGATACACATCATGTATCTTAAGGAAGATTAAAATATAAATTATGGAAAAGAACTATTAGATCAGTCTTGAGATTCGTGCAATACGAATCTCAAAAAATATTATATTCATTTTCCTCTAAACAGAACCGCCTCATCCCTAAACCATTTCAATTTACAGCAGAGATATCAAATAGAGAGAGACATAGAGACGGAGAAACGGAAGGGAAAAAGAGATTGACAAAAATGGAGGCAGTGAGGCTAAGTGGTTGTCGTTATTGATGGTTGTATTGATGTTGATGTTGAGTTTTTTGTTAGTTGTTAATAGAGATCGAGAAGGGAGGCTCAGATGAGCTACTGTGCAGTTTGTCCGAGGAAGGAGATGGCTAGATGTCGTCTCCCCCTCTTAAGAGTGCCTTGGGGTTGGGGCCAAACCCAACCCCAGTGAGCCAAATGAAAGAAAAAAATGAATTATATTTCAATATATAAAAGCAAAGGAAATGAGGAAGAAGAATGACGTTTGATCTTCCATACTGGCCTAAACCCGGTCTGGTTCAAGGGTCAAAACATTCTTATCAAATTAAAAAAAAAATGCTGGAATTTAAAAAAAAACTAAGAAAAAATGGAAAAAACAAAAAAAATTATATTTGTAAACAAGATACATAGAAATTTCGTATTTCTACAAAAAGTAGAGAATTTAGAAGTCTGTTAGAACTTTATACCGAAGTTTTCACTTAAAAATATGTGTAAAGGTTGTATTAAACCTAAAAATTAGGGAATTAGTACCAGATTCAATTATGATCAGTTTATGGATTCTAAATGTGACGTATTGCACATATAACAACCTCAAATTATTTATGATAGGTTCTTGAATACCAAGAAAGGTCGAGTGCCTTGAAAAGTTAAGGAAATTGAAAATGTAACATAATCGAGGTAAGTATGGATTCATTAAATCATCAACTTTGTCTGGCTATTAATATATTTAGTTCATATGGTTTATGGACTTTAATTGGAGCTATGTACACTATTGTATGTTTATTAAAATGGAAAACGGTTTATGATTTGATCAATGAAAGTAAATCTTGGAATAGAGAACATGTTCTATATGATATGGGTTTGATTGTCGGCCTATATGTTAAATCCTACTTAGCTAAACAAGTTGTGTTGATTACACATTCACTAGAGGGTTTAGGATAGAACCAATGAACATTCATGGATTGGCTAGATAGCACATACGCAATGTGTTGGCCTAGCAAATCACATTAATTATGTTAGTGGGTAATCAACCCTAGTTTTACAAATTAAAATGGAAATCACAATGTAATATCCATTGATTGTATGACTTGATTTAGTTTATTATTGGAATATATGATGTCCTATATCATGCTAGCTATGATTGGTTCATATTGTTATTGCATATGATTCTTTATCATTATATGAATTGTTGATAGTTCTGTGATTTCGTACTTACTAAGTGAGTTGGAGCGCTTAACCTAATTAACATTTTAGGAATACTGACAAGCACAACAATTAGGGAATAGAGAAGATTTAGGAGTCTTAATCTTCTCTTCAATGTAATGAATCTTCCCTTGTCTTATATATGTGTATTGATTTATAGTATTGTAATATCATTAGGGTTGGGGAGTTTTGTATAATCTTGGTTTATTATGGTTGGGTTTGGTTTTGTATATAGTGTTTAATATCGTAAATATCTTTTAATTGTTGATGTGCTTATTATTTGTTTTATCGTCGATTTTCGATATGCAATTGTATTTATCAGGTAATGAAGGTAAGGCAGCTGGCTCTAGTTAAGTCAAGATAGTGTACTGGGGCTTAATTAGGGTTTCATGCTGAACGATTCCATAATAAGGATAAGGGTTGTTACAGTTAGTATCAAAGCCTAAGTTTTATTACTTTTGAATGAGTTTTGAAACAAGTGATAACTTAGAAACAGTTTGGTATCAGAACCTACTTTCAGAGTATAACTTTATTTCTTGGAAACATGTGATAACTCGAATACAGTTTGGTATCAAAGTTTAAGGTTACCGACTTTGATATACCTTGATAACATAACTTAAGTTTACTAAGTCTGAGAGTTGTCTCGATTTACGAAGAAGCTTAAGATGTGATAAATGGTTTTATCGTGATTTTTGGGAAGTAAGCAAAAGATAATAGATAGAGATAAGTTATTCGTTTTGTTTTATCATACATACACGGTAGATAAAAGTATTATGTCTTTCCTAAATGATAATAAGATGGTTTACGTCCATTAATTTCCCACGATATGAGAAATTATTGAAGATAAAAGCTCAAGAGAATCTTAACATTATTTGAAAAAAGAAAGACATGAGAAAAACTTACGAAGACGAAAATTAAATTCATTCTTATATTATTTGTCTTCAGTGGTCTTTATTCTCATTGATATTATTAGATAAATAATAGTCAGTGAAGAAGTATCTATTAGATCTAGATGACATATGTCTAGTGTGCACAATAATAAATTTCTCGTATTTTCCTATTATTTGTCATAGTGGTGAATGGGAAATTGTCTCTACAGGGATTTTGCAAACTTCTCAGGAATGTGGGTTTTTATTATTTTTATTAATTTAGTTAATCTATTTAAACAAGAATTGAAATACTATATAACTAAAAACTATAACTACCGACTTAGTTAACCAAATTAACTAAACTAATTCAAACAATTCAATATAAACATAATATAAAAACATTCAAACTTAATATAATATAAATATCTTAAATAAATAACTAAACAAACCCGCTCTAAACAATGTAATATACTTGGATTGCTTCCAAACAATAGAACATAACATCACATCATACTACAGTTATAATCACAAAGCATAGAATCAAGGAATCATTAAATCCTAATTCATAATAGGTTGATAGCATAAGCTAGCCAGCGATTTTCCTAAATTCAATGTAAAAGACACATTCTTGACAACCCAATAATTAGACACATTTTATAGTGTAATTTCGATTGATTTTTTGTGTAGATAATGATATTACACTAGGTACTCTCTTGTTTTTGTGATTTCAGGTTTTAAATAGGAAAATAAAGAAATGAAAAAGATAAGCAAACCAATCAACTGGAAAAATATACAAGCGATTGGCCAGTGATTTGAAATAACACTAGGAATTGCCATATAAATTAGCGGCAGAAGAAAGCCATCAAAACCATAGCAAATTGGATAATGTACTATAAATCGCCAATTAAATCAGTGGTGCACTAAGAGACAAACTAAGTGATTTGTGTATAAGAAATCATTGAGAATTTACTAAGGTAGTTTACAAGTTTTTTAAATTAGTATGAAGGATTTGAGTTTATCTACGATATGTATACACAGGGAGACTATAAAAAAAATTGAAAGCTTCAAAATAACACTCCTACTCTCTTAATTTTTCATTTTCCATTCCCGTTGATCTAGTTTAGTTTTATTGTATATATTTGAAGATACTTTGGAACTTTTATTTGTATTAACATATTTATTCGTTCATTATGTTTTTTAATTATATTTATGCGTTGTTTATTTCCAACATGAGTGAGTAGTCTATTAATCTAAACAAACTCTAGAAAATGTAGTATAATTTGGATTACTAAATTGTTATAATTAAGGAATCATGTGTTTAAGTCTTTAGATTTATTCATACATGTCAATCACGGAAATAACATGTTGTTTTGCATATTACAACTTAAAAAGACTAGTGTTACATGCATAGTTGAAAATGTGTTATTTGGTATGAAGATTATGATTCTATGTCTATAGTTACTAACAACAATTATAGAAGTACTAACTAGGATCAATCTATAGGGCATTTCTTGAGAGGATGTTCTAGTTGATTTTGTTCTTCGTTGTTTATTATGTGGCTTCAGTTAATATTGGCTTAGATTATGCATGATTCGCATTAAAATTAATGATATCGTATTTTTATGGTGTTGCATTTTATCCAATAGGTAGACTTACAATGATAAGAATGTGATTTTTTCATTGAATTAAGGAAAATCAATGGTTGGCTAAAGGCTATCAACTTATTATGAAGTGGGGTTTAATGATCCTAAGATTTTGTATGTTATATAATTATAATTGTAGTATGAATTGATATAATGTTCAAGTGTTTAAAAGTAATCCAAATATATTATATTGTTTAGTGGGGGCTTGTTTATATGTTTGTTTATTAATATTAAATTGCATTTGAACATTTTTTAAGTTTAGTTTGAATTTGATTTGTTTAGATTAATTTAGTTAGTTTGGCTATTAAGTTAGTAATCATAATTGTTAACTTATTTAGTATTTCAAAACCCGTTTTACTAGATTCATTCTGTTAATAAAAATAATAAAAAGTTATTTTCCTTTGAGATTTCGAAAATCTTTGTGGAGACAAAATCCCATTTACCACTACATTAAGTTAATGTCAATTTTCAACGCCATAGCCGGGGATTTTTAGAAAATTTTAAACGATTCTAGACATTGTATGATCTATACACTTTGTTTTCTTAATTCGACATGATCTTTACATCCTTTTGATCCTGAAATTTATATAACTTTTAATTGGAGTTTAAGACATTAACTTAGGGAAAATTTAGTTAATGGGATGGAAGATAACAATAATGATATTAATGACAATATCATAAATAACAATGATAGCATAGTTATCAATAATAATATATAACTCACTTTTAATCAAGAAAACAAATATGTTACAGCATATAAGCCTATGTGCGTAGCGTACCCTGATGAATTTTCTAAATTTGAACTTAGATCTAGATTTATTAGTCCGTACCTAACTTCTATGATAAAGATAATGAAGACCCATAGAAATTCATAAAGGAGTATCACAAAAAGTTAATGGGATGAAAGCAAAAGAAGGAACTTTAGAATAAGTCAAACTTAAGGCCTTTCCATTTGCATTAAAATATCAAGCACATGATTGGTTGTTTTATCTTCCAAAAGACTTGATAACTACATGGACTCAAATGTTAGAAGTTTTCCTAGAATAATATATATACTAACTGGAAAAATTAGTTCCTAGAGAAAGAAAATAACAATTGCTAAGATGAAAGATGATGACAACTTTAATGAGTTTTGGGATATATTTCAAAGACTAATTTTTTCTTATATACAACATGGATATACTTAAAGAGCTTTATTAAAATATTTTTATGAATGAATCAATCACTTAAACAAGGACTACTAAATATTTTATGTGGTGGATCTTTATTTCAAAAAATACCTACTTTAGTGAAAGAAGCAATTACTAAAATGGAAAAAAAATCTAAACAATATAGTGAAAAATGTTTAATCCTCAAGAAAGAAACTCTATGAAGTAGATATTAAGAATGATAATGCAACTGACTATAAAATTAATGAATTATCTAAGATTGTTAAACATTTAGTCAACAAAAAATCTAATCAAGTTAAGACTTGCGAATTCTGTAATGAGGTTACACATCCTACGAGTGCATGTCCTACTCTACAAGAAGAAAATACTGAAGAGGTTAACGCAATAACGAATCAATTTCTTTGTCACCCAAGAAATCAATATAGTAATTATACTTATTATCTCGAAAGACCGATTCAAATCTTAGTTATGGCCCTCAAAATAAAAATTATAGCACTTTTAGTCCAAAAGCTGATACGCAACTCGCACCTAATCAGCAACCTTAACAAAACACTCAACCTATGAATCTAGATTTAAAACAAATACTGCACAATTATATGACTCAAAATCATCCAAGTTTCACACTGATTTCTTAAAATTAGATTAAGACTAATACTACCATTAATGAATAAAAAAATAGTTAAGTGAAATGAAATTGCGAATAAATAGATTAAGTACTCAACAAAGTAGTCAAGCTAAAACACTATCTCAAACCAATGTTGCTCCTACTAATGAAGTACAAGTTAATGTTATATTCAGTAATAAGAAAGTTACAGCTACAATTTGCAAGACATATAAACAACGTAATGAAAAAGTTTCAAAAGACTATTGAAAAAGAAGAAAAGGAAGAAGAAATGATGACTAACGTCATTTCTACTAGACAATGGATGACTAAATAATTGAAATTTATACCTTTTCCTGGAAGGTTGTACCCTTAGTATTTAGCCATACTTGAAGCATTTGAGAAATCTTTACAAAAGTCTAAATTAATTGATAAGGATACAAATGATAAGACTTTTGGAAATTTGAATAAAGACGTGTGTTCGTATTCTACCTTTCCATGACGATTAGCTGATGCTAAGTAAGGAGAAATCAATGAAGACATTCTTGAATCATTTAAGATGAAAGAAATCAATGAACCATTAATGGAATCAATTACGCAATTTTTTAATTACAATGAGTTTTTGAAATAATTCTTTAAATCAAAAGAAAAACATATAGCATAATCTAAATAAACCAAAGACAAAAAGTGTCTTCTTTATTTATAAATATTTCGACCCAAAAATGTTTTGGAATCCCTACACAATAGAAACCTCTTTAATAGATTTTTCTATGTGTGAATTCGGAGCTTCAAAAAAATGTTATGTCGTTTAAGTTATATGAATAAATGAAAATATGTTCACTAACCAATACACCTATTAACCTTACTTTAGCTGACATTACCGTTATTAAACCCTATGGTTTACTAGAAAATGTTTTAGTCAAAATTAATAACATAATATTTCCTGCTAACTTTTACGTCATGAAAATAGGTGAATTAATATTAGCTAAGTACCCATCTATACTTTTAGGAAGACCATTCCTTAAAATAGCTTAAACAAGACTATATATCTTTGAAGGAACAATGTTTATGGACTTTGAAAATCAAATAGTTACTTTTCATTTGAATGATGAAGATATCTATGGAAAATCTGATGAAATTAATGATGACCAAACTAAAGATAATAAATTGTTAGAATTAAATCATCATGAAACTGAAATATATGTTATTAATGCAGTAACAATGGAAAATGGAAATGTTAAGACCACGAACAAGCAACGTGAAGAAACAACTAATCAACAGATAATAACCCAATAATGGAGGGTTAAGAAATAAAAAAATATTTAGAATAATAACCTGTAGGAGATTAAATCTATGAAGAATAAGATGAGGAATAAGAACAAGAAAAAGAAAAAATCCAATAATTGTCAAGCTCGACGATCGGGGAGATATATATACAAAATAAAGGCCAAATGGACTTAGTACTTGAAAGCTATATATGATACAGGTTCTAGGGAAAACTACATGTTAATTCATTTTTCATTTACACTCAATTAGAATTAGATGTAATTGCTTTCAAAAAAGTTGCCCTACTAAACAAGTATCTAGTAAAACTAATAGGTGTGGTTACTAATGTACCAATTGAAATTGACAAGTATATTATTCCCACAAACGTTTTAGTTATGGCATACTTCATTAATGAAGATCCTCCATTAATATTAGGACGACCTTTCTTACCCACTTCTTAAGTTTTCATGGATACTCTGAACAAGACAATTACTTTTTGAGTTCATGGCTGAGCAATCACCTTCTTGAATCACACAAGAGTGGATAATCCTACACTTAAGTTCATAAAACTAGTATAGAACTGCATGGTTCAATCGAGCCAACGATAGTAAACAAGAGAGCTTTACAGAAAATATCCCATTTTCTATATTTATTTTCCGCTTAAGTATTAGGATTAGTTAGTTGTTTTTACATTCTCTTAAATTTTGACTTTTCTAGGGGTGTTTTAAAAATTCGATTTCAAAATAATTGCATGTAAGGGGGTTGATCGAGCCAATTCATTTGTGTATTATATTGTTTTCTGCATTAGGTTTATGTTAATTAGTTATTTATGGCAATAAAAGAAATCGTTTAATACATATATTAGTTAAATCTAGAATCTTGAGTATTTCTAACTTTATTAATACATATGTGCGTGATGATTAAATGGAAAAATCAATTTCATTGAAAAATAGTGAAATTAAGCCAGTGATATCCTAGCAATTCTAGTTTGTACTGGAAATTGTTGGGTAAATTGGTAGCAATATGCATAATTTTTAGTATAAATTCAAAGCCAGTGTTTTCTCACCAAATCAAGTTTATAACTTGAAATCATTAGACAAGTCATTGAGTCGCTGAGGCTCATTTCTAGTGATTCTTCAGCGAATCCACTTAAACCCTAAGTTGCTGAGAAAGAATTTTAGTTTTTTAAAAACAGAACCCCAATTCGTCACATTTAAACCATTACCACTTACAACCATTGTACCATTTCGATCAAAAGACCAGCTTTTGCCTAGATTCAACCCTTTAAAGCTTAACTTTATTGTATTTAAGTGATTCCTACCTAAATCCTCACACATTTAACCCAAAAACATGGAAGAGTATAGAGCCACTCAAGGCTTGAGCAAGGGAGTTCGAATAATAACTTGGGAGAGTCTAGAGAAGCAATCTTAGATTCAATACTTGAAAGAATCACTTTAAAAAGGTAATCAACTAAAACCCTAACCTCTTACGGATTAAATTTTTTTTTAGTCGATTTTGGGTTTATTGTTAGGTAGCAATTCAATTTCGAGATTTTTACTTTAAAATTTTTTTATATCAAGTATTTTCTATTATAATACTAGTATCGAAGTGAGGTGATGATTTATTTATCACTATCATATTTTTGAGTTATTTTTCCTATATGGCGAGTAAATTGAATTTTATAAGAAAACTAATTTAATACTAAGTTCCAAATGACTTTTCGGGTTTTTGAGAATATCTATTAATTGATTTAAATTACTAACAAAGCAAGTTTTTCCCAATACTATTTTAGCAACAACTTTTATAGGAATTCCAAAATCTCAATTTCAATACAAAACTTTTCCCGATGGTTTCTTATACTCAATAGATAATTGAACTTTATCGAAAACTTTGTTAGGGCATGTTCTCTAAGTCGATCTACAAATATTTTTTATCTTATAATTTAAGTTAATAAAATATAGGTTTTATTTGTTGTTTTATTATAAGTGATTGCATGTTTAAATTATAGTAAATTTCATGGGTATTTGTTGAAATATCCTAAATGTGCCTAGTTGGTCACTATACTAAGAACTATAATGAATTAAGACTAGTGTGAATCTTGATTGACGGTCATGTGATGATCATGCTTATAGGGATACAAATCAAGATCATAAGTACTTGTTAGGGAATAAGGTACTGGAATGACCTACTATGAGAACTCTACATAGATTAAGTCATTGGTGTTACTCATGATAGGTATATCTTTTAGTCTTTCGACTTGAGATTACCATAGACTTAAATATTAAGAGCATGATAATTTGACACAATCAAAAGTTGTCTTTAACCTGATAATTATAAAGATCGTGATTGGTTATCATGTGAATAATATGTAAAGGTATAGAATTTGTCACTCTCGTATATAGAGAGATATCAGTGGATCCCTCGATAAGATATAATGATAATGGCCAAGTCCATGTGAATTGATATAATCAATGTCACTTGGATGTTTTTAAGTTTACCTAAAGATCAAGACTAGTACAATTGAACATTAATGATAACTTTCCATGCCTTATGTTTAACAAAAGGTTATCGCACGATAAAAGGATATAATATATGATCTTAATTAGGTTATATCTCTGTTGATATTCATGCTACTTGGGTAGTCATAATGCCTTGCTAGAGACCGCTTATGACTTGGTACTAAAATGGTTTTTAGTTCACTGTCAACATCGCATGAACCTATTAGGTCCACACACAAAAAATGGATTTGCACAATTTCAATTAGTCCAGAGTAATGAATTTTATATGATAAAATTCATGACATGAAAGCCCTTATGATTCGTTATATGATAACTTATTAATAGGGGCGTATATATAATTTGCTTAAACTGCCTAAATACAATAGTTGTATTACGAATTGGATTTTAACCGGAGGTTTATCTACACATATAAATAAAGGGTGAAACCCTAAAAGAAAAATAAGATTTTCGTTTTACAATTTTTGAGTTCTCTGGATTAAGGAAGATAAAGAAAAATCATTTTCAATCTCTCTTGAGGCTAGCACTCCAAATTGTGGTCACCGTTTGTGTGTGAATTTCTGATATAGGAAGCGAATTTGAACGTCTTGGAAATCGAAAAATCAAAAAAGGAAATCACATAATAAGGTATCATTTATTTCATAGATTTAGTTTAATGAAACATATTTTCAATCTTGTTGGGGTTTTTCAAAATTTGTTTTGAATTTTTCGTTGTATATGAACCCCAAAAATCCAACAATGGTATCAGAGCATTAAGCTCGGTTCTATTAAATGTTTGTATGTTTTCTCTAATGTATATATGATATATATGTGAAAACATAATCTTGATTAATGTATATATGATATACATTTAGATTCTATGATAATTGTTATCATTTGGTTTTAAAGCATGTTGGTAATTCATGTGTATTGATACATCGCATGATATGATTCAATGATAGTATTCATGTTTAGAATATTTTGATTAACATACATTTTTTATATTGAATGATGTGAATTTTGTATGTTCATGGTAGACTTCATTTTTAGGTTAATATGATTATGATCTTAAACATATATTTTGTTTTGTTCGATAATTATGTATGTCTCCATGATAGAGATCATGATTAGGTTAATATGATTAATTTAATATGATAATGATGTTGAATGCATAATTAATATCTCAAAATTAATTTTTATCATATATCTCATTGTAGTAATCCATCGGTATATTCCTATAAGATAGGAGATAGACTTGTAATTAGATTAAAATTACAAATCCTATAAGAAAGGTGAGAAATAAAACTAATCCTAATTGGATAAGGATTCAAAGTTTCTTTAATTCTAATTAGATTAGGATAAGATATTAAGTTAATGGTAGGCTAGAGATAATTAAAAATATTTTAATTAATATCTTCAAAATTAAAATAAGCGGAGACCACTCATACATTGGTTGGCAATGCAATGGATCGCTGTTAATCGTTCGCGAATCCAAAAAATTCGTACAACGGTCAATACTAGTATGATTTCCTAACATTTTAGTGATTATTCATGCATTGTAATATATGATATTGATCTTATTTAATTATGATCACTAAAATAAACAAAAATCCCTCTTTAAACATTTAAGTCAAGTGCCATCCATTCTCAAACACTTGTCAAGGCTTCGATCAAATTAATATGGAGCTGCCTCCGTAGTGTATTATGTTATCTTGGTGAGGCAATTTGAGTAACGATTGTTCTACTGTTTGAAATGGTTAGACTTGATAAAGCTATCAAAACGGTTTTAGGCTTTAGGCGCTATATGAGATAAAACATGCTAAGACGTAAGATGTTATAATCTTATAAAATAACTAAAAGTTACATATGAGGTAATTACTAATTGGTACCTACCTAAATAACCTAATTCGAACTATCATGCCTTAGTTGTCTAAGAATTAGGTGAAATATGAATTTTAGTCCCTTAAATTAACATAGCATTTTTAAGGAGTTTTGTTAATTTAGTGGGAGTTTGTTCCTCTATACTAAAATGAACTATTGCATAATCTTTGTTGTAGATCTTGTAGGGGCATGTGCCCTAGGTCAATCCATTAACTGTCTTTATGAATACTTTTAGTTAATAAAATAGAGGATTTCATTTGTTGTTTATTATAATTAATTTACATTTTTACATTATAATAAGATCCATGAGTATTTGCAGAAATATCATAAATGTCCCTAGTCGATCATTATACTGGGAACTATAATGAATTAAGACTAGTGTGAGTCTTGATTGATAATCATATGATGATTATAGTATAGGGATACGTATCAAGATCACGAGTACTTGTTAGGGAACAAAGTACTGGAATGACCTGCTATGAGAACATCACATGGATTAAGTCATAGTTGTTTCTCATAATAGGTATATTTTTCGGTCTTCTGACTTGAGATTACCAGAGACTTCAACATTAGGAACACAATGATTTGACACAATCAAACGTTGTTTTCGATCGGACGATTATAAAGGTTGTGATGGTTTATTGTGTGAGCAATGTGTTGAAGTTGTGTAATCGAGATAGAATTTGTCCCTCTCATATAAAGAGAGATATCCGGTGGATCCTTATATGTGTTAGATTGTTAAAAGGCCTAGTCTAAGTGAACTTATATCGATCAAAGTCAGTTGGATGTTTTCAGTCTACGTACAGATCGAGACTAGTACGATTGAACATGTTGAATGACAATTCCATGCCTTATGCTTGATGAAAAGGATATTGTGTAATAAAAAGATGTTGTATACACTATTGATTAGGTTGTATCGATTTGATATTCGTGCAACTTGGATAGTCATAATGTCCTGCTAGAGGCCGCTTATGACTTGTATACGAAAATGTGTTTTGGTACACTGCCAAAGTTGTATGAGCCTATTGGGTCACACACTAAGAATGGTTTTGCGAGATTTTAAGATGGTTCAAAAAAATGAATTTTATATGATAAAATTCATGACAGAAACATCCTTGTCGTGTATTACACTTATACTTCTTTAAGTAGGGGTATATGTGTAATTTACTTAACCGTCTATATACAAGGGTTGTATAAATAAATGCTTTAAGTTAGAACAAGCGGATGAAATTTTAGGGCTGAAACTCTATTTTTTGTTTAGAAATGAATTAGGGTTCTCTGGTGCGCTCTGGATCGTTTTGAAGAGAAACAAAAAGGTTTGGTATTCTCTTGAAGCTAGCACTTCAAATCTCGACCGCCGTTCGTGTATGGACTGCTAGTAGAGGGTGTTCGTCATTGGCAGCGCCTTAGAGATCGATCAACCTTCATAAAGGTATTTTACGACTGAGGTATGATTAAGTTTTCTTGGTTTAAACGTTTTAATGGAATTAGATTCGATCTGTTGGGGTTTTTGTCAAAATTATTTTCCAATCTCCGCTGCGTATGAACCCAAAAACCCAACAGTGGTATCAGAGCCTTTGAGTTTGATTCCATTAAATTCATTGCATGTTTTCTTCTAATATATACTTGATATATGATTGAAAGCATGTTAATAGTTGATGTATATGTGATATACAAAAGTTTTCTGTGAGATTTATTATCGTGTTTTGTGTATATGATACACGTATTCGTGATTGAATTGAAATTAGTTGCGTACATGCTAGTAACCATGTTAGGTTAATTTGAATAATTTTAATAAATTAAGTTTCGTGTTCTGTGATCCATGAAACCATTAGTATAATCTTTATTTTTCTTGTATTGATGCATGGATGAAATCTCTGTAATTCAGTATGCATATTTAGGCTACATTGTTTTAAGTTTCTTAAATCGTATAAGTCTGAATATTAATTCAAAACTAATATGATTAGGTTTGATAAGGATAGTAGTTCATGATTCAATTACATGTTTGTGATTATTTGGATGAGGGACGAAATTGCAAATAATTATTTTTTGAAATTATTTATTTATCTCATTATATCTATTCTATTATGAAGTTTTTTTATTTGATAAGAGATAGATAAAAAATTAGATTAAGATATATTAGCGAAATCGGTTTTGTTATCCCTATTTGATAGGAGATAAATATCGAGAACTTTGTTATTGGAGATATGCTAGGATTCAAATATATTTAGTCCTAATTTGATTAGGATAAGATGATTAGTTAGATGGATAGGATGATTAGTTAGATGTGGGCCTGGGTTAATCAAAAATTTTTAATTGACTTAATTTCAGATAAATTAAGGGGTTAATTTAGGATAATAAAATTAGCAAAAAATATGATTTTATAGCGAATTTTAATTTTTGGAATTGAAATTTGTTTCCTAAAAAAAAGGGGGGGGGGGCACGGCCCCCTGTACCCACCGTCTAACTAATCCTAGCGCACGGAAATTCTTTTATTAGTGAACAGTATAAAAATCTTCAAATTGTTTAGTGATTTCACAAATCAATAAAATATATGATCTTTCATTGTTTACATAAAATCACTAAAACTGAATAAAATCCCTCTATTAAATTTTAAGTCTCATTCCATCATTTTAAACACTTGTCAAGGCCTCGATCATACTAATACAGTTTCAGCCATAGCTGGGTGTATTGTGTTATCTTGGTGAGACAAGTTAGATAAGAGTTACCTAAATGTTTAAAATGGTCTGACTTAATAAAGCTATCAAAATAGTTTTAAGCTTTAGGCACATGATGAGATAAAAACATGATAAGACATGAGATGTCCCGTATCTCATAAAAGTATCTAAAATTACATAAGATGTAATTGGTAATTGTTACCTACCTAAATAATATAGTTCTGTGTTTCATGCCATAACTGTCATAGAATTAGGTGAAATATGGATTTAGTCCCCTAAATAAACAGTGTGTTTTAGGAGGGTTGTTAATTTAGTGGGAGTCTATTCCTCTATACCAAAATAAACTTTGCATAATCTTTATTGTAGATCAATGGCCTCTTCAAGTAACAATAATCCCATGTCACTGTGATCCATCCTTGAGAAGGATAAGCTATCTGGGACTAACTTTCTTGATTGGTTCAGAAACTTGAGAATTGTTCTTAAGCATGAACGCAAGTTGTATGTCCTGGATGCTCGAATCCCTGAGGACCCACCAGCCAATGCTATGAAAGCTGTGAAGGTTGCGCATAATAACCATGTCGACAATTCTACTTATGTTGCTTGTATTATGCTGGCAACTATGGTTCTTGAAATTCAGAAGGACATGGAACTAATGGAAGTCTACGACATGGCTACAACTCTTAAGGAAATGTTCCAACAGCAAGCTAGGCAAGAAAGGTTTGAGAGAGTCAAGAACCTACATTCTTGCAAGATGACTGAGGATGCATCAGTTAGTCCACATGTTCTGAAAATGAAGGGCTATGTTGACCAGCTTGATAGACTCGGGTTTCCCATAAGCCAAGAGTTGGCTACGGATTTGATCCTGAATTTATTACCAGGGAGTTACTCACAATTTGTGATGAACTACAATATGAATAATATGGAGAAATCAATTTCAGAGTTGCATTTGATGCTAAAAACTGCTGAACAAAATATCAAGAACCCTCTAGTAATGTGTTGATGGTCCAAAAGGAAAGGTAATGAAGAAGAAAGGCAAAGGCAAGGCTAAAGTTGCCAAGGCTGCTGCTGCACCTGTCGCAAAGCCAATGGAACAAGTCAAGCCTTAGCTTGTTCCTGCTTCAAAACACTCAAAAGAAAAGGAAGGAAATTTTCATTTCTGCCATGCACCTGGACATTGGTTCCGAAATTGCAAACTCTATCTGGAAGATCTAAAGAAGATAAAGGGTAATGCGACTAACATTACAGGTATTTATGTTATTGAAATTAATTTATCTACTAGTGATTCCTAGGTATTAGATACCAGATATGGATCTCACATTTGTATATATGTGCAAGGACTCACCAGAAGTAGAGAGTCGAAGAAAGGAGAAGTCATCCTCAGCGTAGGGAATGGAGCAAGAGTTGCTGCCCTAGTTGTTGGGTCATATGACTTAGCCTTACCTAGTGGACTTATTTTCACTTTAAATAATTGTTATTTCGTGTCTACCTTGAGCAGAAACATCATTTCTTTTTTATGCTTGGATGTGGATGGTTTTGATTTTATTATTGCGAATAATAGATGTTCCATTTCTTGTAAAGGTATATTTTATGCAAATGTTGATTTGTGTGATGGATATTATATTCTAAGCATGAAAAGGTCCACTGATACTCCAGTCTTTAACATAAATACAAAGAGATTCAAGTCAAATGATTTGAATCAAACCTATATTTAGCATTGTCGTCTCGGGCACATAAATGAGAAACGCATAACAAAGCTCCATAAAGATGGACTTCTAGATTCATTTGATTTAGAAACATATGAAACGCGCGTATCTTGTTTACGAGGCAAGATGACTAAAAGTCCCTTTAACGGACACAGTGAAAGGGAAAGTGATTTATTGGGCCTAATACATACTGATGTATGCGGTCCTATAAACACAATGGCTAGAGGAGGCTATTAGTACTTCATTACATTTACTTATGATTTCAGTAGATATGGTTATGTTTATCTTATGAAACATAAAGTTGAATCATTTGAGATGTTTCGAACGTTTCAAAATGAAGTGCGGAATCAACTTGATAAAACTATCAAAACACTTCGGTCAGATCGAGGTGGTGAATATTTTAGCCAAGAATTTGATGACCATCTTAGAAATTTTGAGATTGTCTCCCAATTGAATCCACCAACAACTCCACAATGGAATGGAGTTTTTGAAATGAGAAATCGAACCTTATTAGATATGGTTCCATCTATAATGAGTCATGCGGATCTTCCATTATCCTTTAGGGGTTATGCATTACAAACTGCAGCTTTCACTGTAATTCGAGTTCCTTCTAAAGTGGTTGATAAAACACCATATGAGATATGGTACAGGAAGAGACCTAGTATGTCTTTCCTTAAGATTTGGAGTTGTGAGGCTTACGTAAAGCGACAAGTCTCAAAAAAACTAGCACCTAAATCTGACAAGGGTTTATTTGTGGGGTATCCTAAGGAAACAAAAGGATATTACTTTTATAATCCCGCGAGAACAAAGTGTTTGTTGCTCGATATGGTGCCTTTATGGAAAAATAGTTTATTTCAAAAGACACTACTGGGAGAGAAATAAATCTTTAAGAAGTTCAAGAATCACGGATAAACACTGAACCGCTACTGGAAGTTCAACAACGTTCTGAACCAGTTGAACCTCCACAAGTGACACAAAGCCCACGTAAATCTAGTAGGGTAAAACATGAGCTAGAGAGATTCGAATTTCTCATTACTGATAGTCGTGATGTGTTGCTTATGGATCAAAATGAGCCCACCACTTATCAGGAGGCTATGTCTAGACCAGACTTAGATAAATGGCTAATTGCCATGAACAGTGATATGCAATCCATGTATGATAACCAAGTTTGGAACTTGGTTGATTTACATGAAGGTGTAAGACCATTGGATGTAAATGGGTTTTCAAGAAGAAAACTGACATGGATAGCAAAGTGCATACTTTTAAAGCAAGACTTGTAGCAAATGGTTTCAGGCAGACTCAAGGTGTTGATTATGATGAAACTTTTTCGCCAGTAGCCATGCTTAAATCCATAAAAAATTTAATCGCCATTGCTTCATATTATGATTATGAGATATGGCAAATTGATGTAAAAATAGCATTTCTTAATAGAAAGCTGCTTGAGGACTTGTATATGATACAATTTGAAGGTTTTGTACATCTCGAGAATTCTAAGAAGGTATGCAAGCTTCAAAGATCCATTTATGGATTAAAGCAAGCTTCTCAGAGTTGGAATCTTCATTTCGATGAAGCAATCAAGGATTTTGGTTTTATTAAGAACGAAGATGAGTCTTGTGTATACAAGAAGGTCAATGGGAGTGTAGTTGTTTTTCTGGTACTGTATGCTAATGATATATTACTCATTGGAAATGACATCCCAACATTGCAGAATGTCAAGACTTGGTTAGGGAAGTGTTTCTCAATGAAAGACATTGGAGATGCAGCTTATATCCTAGGGATAAGGATCTATAGGGATAGATCTAAGTGGCTAATCGGGCTAAGTCAGAGTGCTTACATAGACAAGGTGCTGAAAAAGTTCAGATTGTAAGACTCTAAAAGAGGATTGTTGCCAACATCTTATGGCATAAGTCTCAGCAAGATTCAGTGTCCTAAAAAATGATGAGGGAGACCATATGAATAAGATTTCATATGCATCAGTCATTGGATCTATCATGTATGTCATGTTATGCACTCGACCTGAGGTATCATATGCTTTGAGCGCTAGAAGCAGATATCAGTCAGATCTTGGTGAGAGTCACTGGATAGCAGTAAAGAACATTCTTAAATACTTAAGAAGGACTAAGGAAGTGTTCTTGGTCTATAGAGGTTTTGAAAATGATCTAGTTGCAAATGGTTACACAGATGTAAGTTTTCAAGCTGATATAGGTGATTTTAGATCGGATATGTGTTTACTTTGAATGAGAGTGCAGTAAGCTGGAAAAGTTCAAAGTAAGAGACTGTGGTAGATTCTACAATAGAAGTTGAGTATATTGCAGCGTCTGATGCAGCAAAGGAGGCAGTTTGGATCAAAAAGCTCATTTTTGAACTAGGCGTGGTTCCAAGTATTGTTAACCATGTTTGTTTGTATCGTGACAATAATGTGGCAATAGCACTAGCCAAGGAACCTAGATCACACCACAGATCCAAACATATACTCAGGCGTTTTCCTCTCATAAGATAAATTATTAAGAGGGGAGACGTGAAGATTCGAAGAGTACCTACTGAAGTAAATGTTGCGGATCCATTGACAAAAGCTCTTCCACAAGAAAAACATGATGGTCATGTTAGATCATTAGGCATTAGATGCATGTATGATTAGCCCTAGTGTAAGTAGGAGATGTTGGGGCATGTGCCCTAGGTCAATCCATTAACTGAATTTATGAATATTTTTAGTTAATAAAAAAGAGGATTTCATTTGTTGTTTATTATAATTAAGTTACATGTTTACATTATAATAAGATCCATGGGTATTTGCAGAAATATGCTAAATGTTCCTAGTCGATCATTATACTAGGAACTATAATGAATTAAGACTAGTATGAGTCTTGATTGATGATCATATGATGATTATACGTATAGGGATACGAATCAAGATCACGAGTACTTGTTAGGGAACAAATTACTGGAATGACCCGCTATGAGAACATCACATGGATTAAGTCATAGTTGTTTCTCATGATAAGTATATTTTTCGGTCCTCTGACTTGAGATTACCAGAGACTTCATCATTTGGAACATAGTGATTTGACCGAATCAAACATTGTCTTTAACCGAACGATTATGAAGGTTGTGATTGGTTATTGTATGAGCAATGTGATGAAGTTGTGTAATCGAGAAAGAATTTGTCCCTCTCATATAAAGAGAGATATCCAGTGGATCCCTCG
Source organism: Stephania yunnanensis (assembly GCA_039657365.1). NCBI lineage: Eukaryota > Viridiplantae > Streptophyta > Magnoliopsida > Ranunculales > Menispermaceae > Stephania > Stephania yunnanensis. Next base: position 40,958,918 of record CM077586.1, on the reverse strand, counting down.
AAGTGTTAGACCGTTAAAAGGCCTAGTCTAAGTGAATTGATATTGATTAATGTCATTTGGATATTTTCAATCTACCTAGAGATCGTGACTGGTACGATTGAACATGTTGGATGACAATTCCATGCCTTATGTTTGATCAATAGGATATCGTATGACAAAAGGATGTTGTATACACTATTGATTAGGTTGTATCGATTTGATACTCGTACAACTTGGGTAGTCATAATGTCTTGCTAGAGGCCGCTTATGACTTGTATGCCAAAATGTGTTTTGGTACATCGCCAACGTTGTATGAGCCTATTTGGTCACACACTAAGAATGGTTTTGCGAGATTTTAAGATGGTTCAGAAAAATGAATTTTATATGATAAAATTTATGACAGAAACATCCTTGTCGTGTATTACACTTATACTTCTTTAAGTAGGGGTATATGTGTAATTTACTTAACCGTCTATATACAAGGTTGTATAAATAAACGCTTTAAGTTAGAACACACGGATGAAATTTTTAGGGCCGAAACTGTATTTTTGTTTAGAAACAAATTTGGGTTTTCTGGTACGCTCTGGATCATTTTGGAGAGAAACAAAAAGGTTTGGTATTCTCTTGAAGCTAGCACTTCGAATCTCAGTCGTCGTTCGTATGTGGATTGCCGGTAGAAGGCGTTCGTCGTTGGAAGCGCCTTAGAGATCGATCAACCTTCAGAAAGGTATTTTGCGACTGAGGTATTATTAAGTTTTCTTGGTTTAAACATTTTAATGGAATTAGATTCGGATCCTGTTGGGGTTTTTATCAAAAAATTTTTGTAAACTCCGCTGCGTATGAACCCCAAAACCCAACGGATCTATCGCCTCTTCAAATCACACTAATCCCTTGTCACTGCGATCCATCCTTGAGAAGGAATGAACTTTTGCATAATTTTGTCGTAGATCTATGGCCTCTTCAAATCACACTAATCCCTTGTCACTGCGATCCATCCTTGAGAATGATAAGTTGTCTGGGACAAACTTTCTTGACTAGTTTTGAAACATGAGAATTGTTCTTAAGCATGAACGCAAGTTGTATGTACTGGATGATCCCATTCCTGAGGAACCACCAGCCAATGCTTTAAGAGCTATGAAAGATGCACATACTAAGCATGTTAACAACTCAACTGATGTTGCATGCCTTATGTTGGCAACCATGGTTCTTGAACTTCAAAAGGACATGGAATACATAGAAGCTTACGACATGGCTACGACACTGAAATAAATGTTTCAACATCAGGCTAGGCAAGAAAGGTTTGAGATAGTCAAGAACCTTCATTATATCAAAATGGTTGAGGGTGCATCAATTAGTCTTCATGTTCTAATAATGAAGGGCTATATTTACCATCTTCACAGACTTGAATTTCCTATAAGCCAAAAGTTGGTTACAGATTTGATCCGGAATTCATTACCTGATAGTTATTCATAATTTTTAATGAACTATAACATGAATAACATGGAGAATTCTATCTTAGAGTTGCATTTGATGCTTAAAATTGTTGAGCAGAATGTTAAGAAATTCATTGCTAGTGTGTTGATGTTTTAGAAACGAAAGGCTTTGATGAAAAAGGGCAAAGGCAAGGCTAAAGTTACCAAGGCTATTGTGATTGTCACAAAGCCTATGGAAGAGGTGAAGCCCCATGCCACTTCTACTTCACAACCCCAAAAGGAAAAGGAAAATAATGAAATTGTCATTTATGCAATGCACCTGGTCATTGGTTCAGATATTGCAAGCTCTATCTCGAAGATCTAAAGAGAAATAAGAGTAGTGCGAATACTGCTTCAGGTATCTACGTTATTGAAGTTAACTTATCTACTAGCGATTCTTAGGTATTGGATATTTGATGTGGATCTCACATTTGTATTAGTGACCAGGGTATCACCAAAAGTAGAATGCTATAGAAATGAGAAGTCATCATACGAATTGGAAATGGAGCGAAGGTTGTTGCGTTGGCTTTAGGATGTTATAACTTAATATTACCTAGTAGACTTGTTTTAGTTTTAAATAATTGTTATCATGTCCCTGCCATGAGCAGAAGAATCATGTCAGTTTCATGTTTGGATTTGGGTGGTTTTTATTTCATTATTGCGAATAATAAATGCTCATAGGTCTTATAGTGTAAGACACCAGTTTTAAGATTTGGATTTCTTATTATCGATAGTAGTGAGGTGTTGCTTATTGATCAGAATGAACCTACTACTTATCTGGAAGCTGTTTCTGGTCAAGATGCAAATAAATGGCTTTGTGCCATGAATTCTGAGATGCAATCGGTGTATGATGACCAAGTTTGGAACCTAGTTGATTTACTTAAAGGTGGTAAGACCCTTGAATGTAAATGGGTTTTCAAGAAGAAACTGACATGAATGGCAATGCACATACTTATAAAGCATCGCTAGTAGCAAAAGGTTCCAAACAGACTCAAGGTGTTGATTATGATGAAACTTTTCTCTTTTAGCCATGCTTAAATCCATTAGAATTCTAATTTCCATAGCCACATATTATGACTATGAGATATGAAAAATGGATATCATAATAGTTTTTCTAAATGGAAAGTTACTTGAGGATGTGTTTATAATATAGCCTGAAGGTTTTGTTCATCCTGAGAGTTCTAAGAAAGTGTGCAAGCTTCAAAGATCTATTTATAGATTAAAGCAAGCTTCTCGGATTTGGAATCTTCATTTTGATGAAGCAATTAAGGAACTTGGTTTCATTAAAAATGAACATGAGCCTTGTGTCTATAAGAAGGTTAGTGGGAGCGTGGTTGTTTTCCTGGTGTAGTATGTTAATAATATATTACTCATTGGAAATGACCTTCCAGCCTTGCAAAGTGTCAAGTCTTGGTTAGGGAAATGTTTCTCAACGAAGGACTTAGGAGATGCAGCCTACATCCTTAGGATGAAGATCTATAGGGATAGATCTAAAAGGCAGATCGATATAAATCAGAGTGCTTATATCAATGAGGTACTGAATAGGTTTAGAATACAAGACTTAAAAGGAGTTGCTAATGTCTCATGGTATAAACGTCAGCAAGACTCGATGTCTGAATACTAATGATGAGCGAGAGTGCATGAATACGATTCCATATGCATCAGCTATTGGATCTATCATGAATGTCGTGTTATGCACACGACCTGATGTATCATATGCTTTGAGTGCAATAAGTAGATATCAGTCTGATCCTGATGAGAATCACCGGATAGCAGTAAAAAAAACATTCTTAAGTACTTGAGAAGGACTAAATAAGTGTTCTAGGTCTATGGAAGTTTGGAAGATGTGCTTGTTGTAAGTGGTTACACAAATGCAAGTTTTCAAACTGATATAGATAACTTCAGATAGCATGCTAGATATGTGTTTACTTTGAATGGAGGCGCAGTGAGCTGAAAAGTTCAAAGTCAGAAACTATCGTAGATTCTATAATAGAAGCTGAATATATTGCAAAGACTGATGCAGCTAAGGAGGCAGTTTGGATCGAAATGTTCATCTTCGAACATGGGGTTTTTCGGAATATAGCTAACCTCATTTGCTTATATTGTGACAACAATGAGGCGATAGCACAGACTAAGGAACCAAGATCACACCAACGATCCAAACATATACTTAGACGTTTTCAACTCATTCGAGAAATCATTGAGAGGGGAGATGTGAAGATTTGCAAAGGTCATACATAAGACAATGTTGCAGATCCTTTGACGAAGGCTCTTCCACAAGTGAAACATGATGGTCATGTTAGGTCTTTAGGTATTAAATACATGAATGATTGGCACTAGTGCAAATGGAAGATGTTAGGGCATGTGCCCTAGGTCAATCTATAAATATTGTTTATCTTATAATTTTAGTTAATAAAATAGAGGTCTTATTTGTTGTTTTATTTAAAGTGATTGTGTGTTTACCTTATAGTAAGATCCATGGGTATTTGTTGAAATATCCTAAATGTCCCTAGTTTTTCATTATACTTGGAAATAAAATGAATTAAGATTAGTGAGAATCTTGATTGATGGTCAAGTGATGATCATGCATATAGGGATATGAATGAATATCACGAGTATTTGTTAAGGAATAAGGTATTGGACTGACGCGATATGAAAACACCACATGGATTAAGTCACAGGTGTCACTCATGATAGGTATATCATTTAGTCCTTCGACTTGGGATTACCATAGACTTCAATATTAGGAGCATGATAATTTGACACAATCAAATGTTGTCTTTAACAAGACAATTATAAAGATCGTGATTGGTTACCTTGTGAATAATATGTGAATATGTGTAATAGAGATAGAATTTGCCACTCTCATATAAAGAAAGATATCAGTAGATCCCTCGATAAGATAGACTAATAAAGGACAAGTCCGTATGAGTTTATATGATCAATGTCACTTTGATGTTTTTCATTTTACCTAAAGATCGATACTAGTACGATTGAACATTAAGGGTGACTTTCCATGCCTTATGTTTAATCAAAGGATATCGCACGACAAAAGGATATGATATATGTTATAATTAAGTTTTATCGATGTTGATATTAATTCTATTTGGGTAGTCATAATGCCTTGCTAGAGACCGCTTATGACTTATGTACGAAAATGGTTTTTGGTTCACTGCCAACGTCACATGAACCTATTAGGTCGCACACAAAGAATGGCTTTGCATAGTTTCAATCGGTCTGAAGTAATGAATTTTATATGATAAAATTCATGACATAAAAGCCCTTATGATTTGTTATATGATAATTTATTAAAAGGCGTGTGTGTGTAATTTGCTTAAACTACCTAAATACCATAGTTTTATTACGAATATGATTTTAACTATGGGCTTATCTACATATATATATAAATGGTGAAACCCTAAAAACAAAATAAGATTTTTGGCTTACAATTTTTGAGTTCTCTGGATTTAAGGAGAGAAAGAAAAATCATTTTCATTCTCTCTTGAGGCTAGCACTCTAAATTATAGTCACCGTTCGTATGTGGATTTCTAATATAGGACACACACTTGATTGTCTTAGAAATCGAACAATCAGAAAAGGAAATCACGTAATAAGGTTTGATTTACTTTTATTGATTTAGTTTAATGAAACTTATTTTCGATCCTGTTGGGGTTTTTCAAAATTTATTTTGACTTTTCCACTATGTATGAACCCAAGAAACCCAACATACTTTTCCGACAAATTAGGTCCCAAATGTATTTACTAGTTTTTTATTTTCCCTACAATATTCCAAATGGCCAGAGGTGGTAAGGGTAGAGGTTCACGAGAAAAGAAAGGGAAGAGAAAGTTAGTGAAAGAATCAAATATAAAATTCAAAGTTTTTCAAATCCTACCCACATCCATATCTTTCAACACACCTGGGATTAGACAGCGAAAAGAACATATTCCCCCTTCTTTATTTAGTTACATCTCTCAGAATGATTATGTAGATGAAGAGGAAGTATATGAAGTTGAAAAAAAATAGCGATGGAAGAGAAAAACTATGAGTTAAGAAAGAAAAATCTTCTAAATAAGAAGGCCTATGAAAAATTTAGGAGTGATGTAATTGAGGATAGGAAGTTGATCCCAAAGAGGGGATTTAATGTGAAAAATAAATTAAAGTATAGGCCTAAGATCCTAGACATCATCGAGATAAGAAATAGGGGTTTATTGACTAGTGATTACAACCACCTAGACCTGGAGGACGTCCCTAGTAAAAAGGGTTGTGAAACTTGAGCGCAAGAATTTTTACCAATGCATAAATAAGACTTGGTCCCAAGATAGAAGTAGGATAGTGGACTAATCTGTTGCCAGAATAAATCGATATTTTGAATTACCAAGTTTTCATCAAAAAGAAAATGATGAGTACCCCAAATCCAAGTAGGGAATTAAGTACCATTTCTCCACCAAGATAATAAGGGGAGGTTTAGTGGAAATCCATGGAGATGGATTCATTTTTTACATAGAGGGGTATCCTAAGCATTCGACTACAAAATTTTTTAGGAAGACCGCTAAAGCTTGGTGTTGTTTCATCAACGCCAACTTATAGCCAAGCCTACAATACTACGAAATAGTAAACTACAAGGCTGCCTTATTTTATCAAATTGTCATGGGGTTAGAATACTTGGATGTTGGCAAAATCATTAATGAATCCATTAGAAATGTCATAACCACCAAGAAGAACAATGACCTACCTTTCCCTTTATTATTATGGCCTTTAGTAGGATGGACTAAGTGAAAATGGTGGGACTCGAGTTGGATGTTTTACTAGAGAAAAACATCACTGATGAGGTAATAGAGAGATATGGTAGAGTGAGTAGTTATGAGGACGTAGAGGATGAGAGAGAGAGTTGGAATAGTGAGAAGAGAAATCGAGCAAAAGGAAAATCAAAGACGACACGAGGAGAATCTTGGAGGATATGTCAGAAGCTCAACATGATCAAAACGTGAAGCAACCGGCTAAGGACTGCGATGAATTATACGTGGAAGAGTCGGAATTGGATTTCATGGGTGTTATATTACGCAATCAGATGACTATTCTCCATAATTAGGAACTAGTATTCGAGAACCAGAAAGCCTTAGTAAGGAGCATCCACAAAATGGAACATATGATGTCTATGAGACACAGATGTCTAGGAGGTGCATCAGTTCGTGTATCGTCTACACATATGAGATTATCGCTTAGCAGTAATCTTGATGTTTTATTATTACCTAATGAAGAATACCACCTCTGAGACCCAGCTGTGAGCTACCAGTCTCAAAATATTGATCTAGTAGAGGATGATGATGACGTAACTTCTTGTCAACGACCTTGATTTCCTTTTTCTATTTATTTTCTCTATCTACGAGTGATGTTATGAGATTCCTCTATGTAATTCTAGAAGTGGTTATATGTTTTATCTGTTTCTTAATGATACCTTGTGTTTATGGTGGTATACTTTGTGATATGTTCTATTCAATGCTTGGGTATGATATTCATTTCACTTATTATATAATGGTGTTGTTTATTCATTACATTTTTATGCACTCTCTCTTATAAAAATTAACTTAATTTCTTGATTTTCAATTTATTTTTATTTTATCAATTCTTTTATGTTTCACATTGTATGTTTGCTATGATGAGAATCGAGCTTAGTTTTTAAACCTTGAGGATAAGGTTTAGAATGAGTTTAAGGTATTTTTGGTGAACTATGAAATTTATGGTAATGAAATGAAAGAATGGCAGAAGAAAAGTTTAGAATTACTTTTAATTCGATATTCGAGTAAGTTAACGAAAATTTTTGTATGAATTTCATTTTCTTTTATTTTTAGTTAGGAAAAGAATGGAAATGAATGTATATATGTAATAGATTTGAAATGGAATTGTTATTTTTATTACGCAAGTGAATTTTATGATAGAAGGAATTAGTTTTATACTATTTTTTATTAATTTTACTACTTGATGAACATTAATTGAATGCCTTATATTAGTCATGATAATAGGTAGAAGATTGGAACAATAGTGTCGGATGAACAAGATAGATTTCTATGAATCTTACGATACAAAAGCTATTGATTAAGTATTTCATAGTATATAAATATAAATTTATTATGCCATAATTGAAAGAAGAAATGGGTTAGAAATCGATGAATTTTTATGAATTAGAAAAAATATTTTCTTTAATTTTGGTGGACAATGAGAAGTGTTAACAACAGTTTATAAAATAAATATATAGAGAGTCCTATAAATTCCAAAGAAAATGGAGAAGGGAATCCATAGTGGGAAAAAAGTGAAAATGTCCAAAGGAAAAATAGCAAGGATTCAAAAGCAAAAGTAAAAGAAATATATGAAAAATAATAATTAAAATGAAGTAGAAAAAAATAAGAGAGGTAAAAAGAAAATATGGATGTTCTTAAACTCTTTAAATTAAAATATTTAACTCGAGTACTTGAAACTAGAGTTGAATGAAGTATTTCTGAATTTAACATGTTCTAAATGACATGTTCATTGGTATCTTGGCATAATTCCTAGTGATTTTGATTATGGTGCTATTATAAATTATTTTCTTAAATTAAGATTAATAAGTGGTTTTTGTATTTTGAGATTCTATATTAGTTATCATAAGCTTGATGATTTCAATGGAAATTGAGAAACCTATGGTATGCACTAACATTGGCAATGAACTTTAAATTTTAAAGAAATGTTATATTATGTGGTCAAGTTATCATTAAAGGATGTTTTAATTTGACTAAATTATTCAATTCTATTATAACTTTCATTTGCTGGTAAGTAATATATTTCCATTTGAAAATCATTTCTATTTTAAAGTTTTTATTATTTAAAGTTAGGATGAATTAGATTGAAATCAATTTATAAAGAATGAAAAGAGATTACGAGGAGAGTATTCATTTTCTCGGATTAGTAAAGTGCTTAGTTTGGAGGTATTTGACAAATCGATAATTAGACATATTTTAAAATATAATTTGTGTTGATTTTAGGTATAAATGATGATAACACTTGGTATTCTCTTCTTTTTTTATTTCAGGTTTTAAATAGGAAAATGAAGAAATGAAAGAAAAGAGAAAGATAAGCAAAACGTTCAACTAGAAAAACATACTGTGATTAGCTAGCGATTTGGAATAGTGCTAGGAATCGCCATATAAATCAACAGCAGAAGAAGACTAGCTAATCCACAGCGAATTGAATAATGTACTACAAATCGTGAATTGAATTGGCGGAGCACAAAGAGAAAAACTCTGGGATTTACTCAGCAATTTATGTATAAGTTAGAATCACTAAGAATTCGCTGAGGTTGATTACCGGTTTTTTAGATTAGTATGAAGAATTTAAGTTTATCTATGATATGTATATGTAGGGAGACTAAAAGAAAACTAGAGCGCTTTGAAATAACTCTCTCCTACTCTCTAAGCTCTTTTTTATTTTGCATTCACATTGCTCTAGCTTAGTTTTTATTGTATATGTTTGAAGATATATTGGAGCTTTAATTTATATTAAGGTATTTATTTATTCATTATGTCTTTTAATTATATTTATTCATTATTTATTTCCAGCATGAGTGAGTAGTCTATTAATCTAAACAAAACGTAGATAATGTATTATAATTTGGATTACTAAATAGTTATAATTGAGTAATCATGTGTTTAATGCTCTAGATCTATTCATACACGTCAATCACGGAATTAACAAGTTATTTTTGCGTATTATAACTAAAGGAGACTAGTATTACATGCATAGTTACAAATGTATTATGTGGTATTAAGATTCTGATTCTATGTCTATAGTTATTGAAAACAATTATAAAAGTAGTAACTATGATTAATCTATATGGTATTTTCTCAATGGATGTTCTAGGTGATTGTGTTCTAAGTTGTTTATTACGCGGCTTTGGTTAATATTGGGTTAGATTAGGCATGATTTTCATTGAACTTAATTCTATCATATTTTTATAGTGTTGTGTTTTATCCAATGGGTAGACTTACAATAATAAGAATGTGACATTTCCATTGAATTAAGGAAAATCGGTGGCTAGTTAAAGGCTATTAACCTATTACGAAGTTGGATTCGATGATCCCAATACTCCATATGTTTTATAATTATAACTATAGTATGAATTAATATGGTGTTCTAGTGTTTAAAAATAATCTAAATATATCATATTGTTTAGTAGGGGTTTGTTTAGATGTTTGTTTATTTATATTGAATTGCATTTGAATATTGTTTAAGTTTAGTTTAAATTTGATTTGGTTAGATTAATTTAGTTAGTTTGGTTATTTAAGTTTGTTATCTTAATTATTAAGTTATTTATTATTTCAGTTCCCATTTCACTAGATTAATTTACTTAACAAAAACAATAAAAAGTTATTTTCCTTCGAGATTTTGAAAATTCTTGTGGAGATGATATCCCATTTACCACTACAACAAGTTAATAGAAAAAATGGAAACTATTGTGCATGTTCCACACGTGTCAATTCTTATCATTGTAAATCTATCTATTGGATAAAATGCAACACCATAGAGATATGATAGCATTAATACTCAATGAAATTCATGCCGAATCTAAGCCAATATTAACCGAAGTTGCATAATAAACAACTTGGAACAAAATCACCTAGAACATCCACTCGACAAAAGCCCTATAAATTAATCCTAATTACTACTTTTATAATTATTATCAATAATTATTGACATAGACTTAGAATCATAATACCACGGTACATATTGCGCACTATGCATACAATATCAATCTTTATTAGTTTGAATATACAAAAACAACTTGTTAAATCTATGATTGACATGTATAAACAGATTTAAAGCATTTAGTACATGATTCCTTAATTATAACTATCTAGAAATCAAAAGTATATACATTTCTAGGGTTTGTTTAGATTGATAAACTACTCACTCATATTGGAAAATAAATAATGCAAATATATAATTAAAAGACATGATGAATAATAAATAAATACCTCTTAATTTATTAAACAAAGCTCCAATGTAGCTTCAAGAATAAACCAAAAAATAACTAAACTATGGCTCTCATAAACTTGTTAAATGAAAAAAGGGTCCTTAATTTTGAAGCCCTATGGTCCTATTTATAGTTTCCTAATGTGTACAAATCATAGATAAACTCAAATCCTTCATATTAATCTCAAGAACTCATAATGGATTTCAGTAATTTGTCAGCGATTCCATTTTGTACATAAATTGCTAAGTAAATCACCAAAAATAGCTCTATGTGCTCTACCGATTTAGTTGGCGATTCCTAGTGTATTTCCCAAATGGCTGAGAAATCGCTAGGTTTTCTGCTGCTAATTTATACAACGATTCCTAGTGTTAAATCAAATCGCAGGGTTTTCAATACATTGCACTGCATCTTTTGCTACACTTTTTCCTTAGCATTTAACCAATTAATCCCATTTTCTTCCATTTCTTCACTTTTCCTTATTAAATCTTGAAATTGCAAAAGTAAGAGAATATCTAGTGTAATATCATCATTTATATCTATAATCAACCTAAATTACACTATAAAATATGTTTAGTTATTAACTTGTCAAATATTCCCAAACTCAGCACTTCGCCGTCGTGAACAAAGGAATACTCTTATTCATATTCTTTTTTCATTCTTTACAAATTGATTTCAATCTAATTCATCTTAACTTTAAATAATATAAAATTTTAAAATAAAACTTACATTCAAATGGAAATATATTACCCACAAGTAACTGTAAGTTATGATAGAATAGAATGATTTAGACAAAATGAAGCATCCCTTAATGATAACTCGACCACCCAATGCAACATCCTTTAGAACTTAAAGTTCAATACCAGGATTAATACATAATAGAGGTTTTCTCATTCTCTACTAACATTTATCAAGCTTACAATGACTAGAATAGAATCTAAATACACAAAAACAACTAGATTGATCTTAATTTTAGAAAATACTTTATAATAGCACTACAATCAAAACCAACAGGAGTTTTGCCAAGATACCAAGAATACATCATTTAAAGTGTCTTAGATTAAGAAATACTTCACTCAACTCTAATTTCAAGAACTCAAGCTAAATATTTTCTTTGAGGAGTTTAAGAACATCAACTTTTTTCATCTCTCCTTTTTTTACTCCATCCTAATTATTTTTTATTATGTGTATTATGATTTATTTTTTGCTTTTGAGTCTCTGCTCCATTTCCTATGGAACCTATAAGACTCTCTTTATATTTGTAAACTCTTCTTAGCACTTCTTACTATCCATTAAAGATAAAAAATAAATATTTCTAACTTACTAAAACTCATTGGTTTCTAACCCATTTCTTTTTTTAATTGTGGTATAATAGCTTTCGATATATATACTATAAAATATTCAATCAATAGTCTTTATATCACTAGATTCTTAGAAATCTATCTTGTTCATGTTGCACTTTTGTTTTGATCTTCAACCTATTATCACGACTAACAAAAGACATCCAATTTAGTGTATACATTAACTAGTGAAGTTAATCAAAATTGGCATAATAATTTATTCCTTCTATCATAAAATTCACTTGGGTAATGAAAATATCATTTCCATTCAAAAATCTATTGTATATTCATTCCATTATATTATATTCCTAACTAATAATATAAAATGAAATTCATACTTACTTGAGTTCAGAACAAATTTTGAAAAATTTCATCAACTCACTTGTATATCAAATCAAAAGTTTGAACTTGGCACTAATTATGAACTTGTCTTCTACCTTTCTTTTCTTTCCACGCTATTGCTATGTTTCATTTAAAACACCCCCAAACTCATTCTAAACCTAAATTGGTGGTGGGTGATGATGATAATGGTGAGAATGTATTGAACAATTTTATGATAAAAATTAAAGGGATCAATGATTTCAAAAGAAAGACTAGAAGAAGAAGAAGAAATATGAAGCTAAACTTTTGAATGAGGAGGTCCTCAGTCAATGCTGGTATTTATAACAAAAATACACAAAACATTATAATATTGTAGGCCTTCAAAAGTTAAGGCTCACTATAAAAGAGACAAGAAAAGACGCTCTATCTTCCAAAGATAGTCCTATAGACTAAAGATAATTAAAGAAAATCTTATCAACAAACTATTGAAATTCAACTAGCCCTTGGTGTGAAGGATCCTCAAGACATAACACGATGCATTTACTTTAATGAAGTAGATTCTTGACAGACCGTTTTTCATAAAGAAAAATATTGAAAAGATAACATGATGTATCCACTTTAAGAAAAGTAGATTCCGATAGGTAATACTTTTGAGTTGTATGAATGGACGACTGGCTGCATTGGAAAGTTGTATGATATGTTAGACAACTATATCATCTGTATTGGCTGAATGTTGAATGATTCTTATCTATCTGGTTGTATGATGTGATGGTTGGATAACTCATTTCTTGGATACTATGTTGTATTTTATGAACTGCCATATTATACGCTTATAGATGAATTCTTGAGCTGAATGATTGAGGTTGATGTAAGTTGGATTATTGATAATCCTATATAGATAGTAATGAAAAGGCAAGTGATGGGCCTAGAGGCATGGGCTTAAATATGATTTATGGTATGGGTATGAAAGTAGGTATAAGCATGGATACATGGGCTTGAATAATTAAATTTGGCATGGGCCTGAAGGTAGGCATAAGCCTTGAAGTATGGACCCGAATGATTGATTTTGGCATATGCTGGATTGATTTAGTGTTCAAAGAAATCAGGAACTGGAGAACTAGCCCCATCTTTAGAGTTATTTCTTGATTTTGCGGATCGAATTTCTTCTACTCTCTTCATTCGTTCTTCCATTTGTTGAAGATGTTGAAGTATTATGGTAGCAAGGTCTGGAGATAATTGATTAGAGGAGGATAGTTGAATCGATTTTTGAGGTTTTTCTTCCTTTTGGAGACTTGCTTCTTTATAAGTCTTAGGGGTTGATGATTATTTTAAAAATAGATATGCGGGTGTAATGGGAATAGGTTTATCTTCAATGGAAGTAAATGAACCTTCTTTGATAGTATCCATATCAAATTTATCTCACCACTTAACATAGATTTCTTGGATTAAATAACGTAAAGTTATTTTGTCTGTATTGGTGATCTTTGAGGTACTATAATTCCACTTAAAAACTCACGTAATGGAGTATTTCTGAATGAATTGAAAAATTAAAGTTTTTATTTTTCATATAAATTATTGACTTTGGATGGTAAAATTTGTTCTTTGGGGCAAAATGTTCGCCACCATTCATAGAGGAACCAAGCTGGAAGGGTAATTCATAGTGATTTTTTGAATGTCATATACCACGAATGGCCTTCTGCTGGATCTTTGTAGAAACAAAATGACTCTCCATGCTTTTATATAATCATTGTAGCTGACATGTGGAGGAGAATAAGTTATCAAAATTGTCATTGATTGGTAAGTGAATGGTGATTATTTGATAAGACTCTACTGAGCCCATTCTTTCATTGTAAGAACTTTTTGAGTCTTCATTTTTTAGTATGCTATTTCATCTGTCCCTGGCTTCTTGAAATGTTCGAAAATTATAGAAAGCGTTTGAGAAAGTAAAGTTTCATAAAACTTAATTGAGACTTGAGGTCTTTTTGGGATAAAGTGATAAGTGGGAGGCATAAGGGTTTTAACTTGATTTTCTAAGGATTTCTCTAAAAGGGAAAGTTCTAGAAGGATGACTATATGGTGACTACTGCATTGATAGGTTGAACGGTCATCAGTTTTATTGTATTGATTGAACAGAGGATTGAATTTATTAGAAAAAGATGATTTTTGATAAGTAAGAAGGGTTTTGCCTTTATCTGTCATAATTTATATAGAATGAATTTGAGGAGTTAGGAGAGATTCTTAAGATAAGAAGTCTGAAAAAGAATTATTTTTTCCCTTTATATATTCAATTTCAAAATCAAAAATACTTAAAAGAGCTTGCTATTTGGCAAATATTTATTTAGAAACTAGATTTTTATATCCTTTAAAAGTATTGCTTTAGCAGATTTGCAATCAACTTGTATCAAAAAATCTTGATTCAAAATATCATATTGAGATTTTTGAACACACTACTATTGCTAATATCTCTTTTTTATCGTTGTATAGTTTTCCGGGTGTCGTTCCATAATTTTGAGATATAAAAGACTAATTGTTCACTTTATTGAGGATGTTTGTGTAATAAAATGCCACCATAACACAAATCAGAGGCATCAATTTGGATAATTTTTGGATAAACAAGATTAGCTAAATGAAGACATGGGAGAGAATTTAACTTGGTCTCGATGAGTTCAATGGTTTTAGTATGATCTAAAGTCCATTAAAATTTTACATCTTTTTTTAGAAGATCTTGTAATACTTTTCTATCTTTAGCTGCGTCTTTATAAAAACATGTTAAATAGTTAAGGCATCCTAAAATTCTCTGCAGTTGCTTTTTCTTTATGAGTTGATTTGAGAGTTTTTCTGAAAATTCAATAACTCGATTTATAGGTGTTATGGTTTGATTTGTAATCTTCAAACCTAAAAAATTTATCGAAGCTTGAAAAAATTTTATTTTTCATTATTAGTTACTATAATTTGTCGAAATGTGTTTAGATGTTTCCGATGTTGATCAAGGGATTTAAAAAAAATAATTGTATCATCAATATATACTAAAATATATTCATAATAAGGATGAAAATTTTCATTCATCATCATTTGAAATTCAAATGGAGCATTTTTTAGTTCAAATGGCATAACATTCCATTAATATTGATCAAAAGGGGCACTAAACGCAGTTTTATATATGTCTTCTTTCTTAATCTATATTTGCGAAAAATCGGATTTAAGATTAAATTTGGAAAAAAAATTATTAAATTGGTTATTCTTTTTATGAAGTCATTTTTGTTTTGTAATGGATATCTAATTGTTTTAATACTTTATTTAATGTTTTATAACTTATTACTAATCTAGGCGATCCTCATTTTAATTTTACATCATTTTCGACATAAAAAGTTGTACAATTCCAAAGAGATCTGGATAGAGTAATCAAATTCTTTTGCAAAAGATCTTTTATTTCTTGATCACATAGATTTAATAGTATTTCACTCATTTGACATGGATTTACTTTTGTAGGAATGTGGTTTTCATGGAAATCATCAATATAAGTAAGAGATACTTGATGCTTTCTTCGATCCCAAAATGCAGATGGGATATTCGAACAACATTTTTTAACTAAAAAGTCTTGAAAAATATTTATTTTGAATTGAAAAGAGCGAGCGTTAATTATTTGATTTGTCTTTAGAGTTTTAATTTTTGTTTTAAGAATCCTATATGATTTTTTTTATATTCTATTCGGTTTATTATTTGATTTAGATATCTATTCTTGGGTGGTGAAGTGAAAGGAAAGTCAATTTCTTTATTCTCTAACAAAGTTTTTATTTCTTATTTAGTGACAAAAAATTGTTGATTTTTTTTGTAAAAATGGGTGCCTAATAGCATATCATGTTGGAAACCTCTTACAATAATGAATGAAGGGGGTATATAAACATTATTTCTACAAATATGTGCAATAGGAATTTTAAGTTTAATGATGGATTCATTTCCTTCTTTTATAAAAAATTGACTATTAATTTTTTCACAGTATTATAGTGGGATTAATCCTTCCCTTATGCAGTTTAAGTCTGCTCCAAAGTCAATTAAAGCATGACCTGTATTTTTAAAATCTTTTATTTTTAAAGTGATTGGGGTAAAGTATCATTGATGAATATAATATGTAAGTGTTTCTATAAACATACTATTTTCATAAACTAAGAATTGCCAGAATCGACATTATCATCTTCTAATTTTGTCATTCTATCTCCAAGAAACTTTATTTCGATTCTTAATTGAAATATTTATTGTCGTAAAGAGTTAATTGTGGATTCCGTTAGTAAAACTCGTTTTTTGTTGACTGCATTTAAAACATCTTTCATAGTATGATGATTACTATGTAAATCTATTTGTTTTTTTTTTAAATCAATCGTAGACTTTGATCCTTGAGATGTTATCCCTTCATTGTTTGCTCTATTCAAGATTTATGTGTGATATTTATATTTTAAAGTAGGATCTGCTATTTGTTCTCCTATTTCTAGAAGTAATTCTTCATGTGTAGTTAATACATTTATTTCATTGTCTGTTTCAGAGGTAGAAATACAAGTATTTTGTATATTATCTAAACACTTACAGGTTTCAAAAGAACTAGTTTCTTAAATTTCGTTTATTTTCTTCTGATAATTTTATAAATGACATTTATTAACATAATGACATGGTTTTTTCACATTTAAAACGTTTATTTGTTTTATTTTTATTGATTTTATTTTTATTATATTTCTTTTTGTGTTTTCATGGTTTATTAGTCTTATCGTAAGATTCTTGGTTATCATATTTAGAAAATCGTTTAAGTCACTTTTAATTTTTGGAATTCCTAGAGTATGTTCTTACTTTGGCATCACGTCCAAATTGATAACAAAAAATCGCCTGAATATTTATTTTTTAATTTATTTTCTTTATTTAATTCCTTATTAAGTTTTTTATCATTATATACAGTTAATCTAGTCATTTGGATTGTTTGAATCAAGTCTCCATAAGTAAGATTGTTGTAATTTATATTTCCGCTACCTTTTTGATGTATAATATTTTAACTTTTTTTATAAAGGATGATGTGATCTTGCTATAAATCGTTCTTTCCATAATAATGCATCTGTCGTGGTTAAAGTATATACTTTAGATAAGAATGTGTCTTTATACCATTGAAAATCTATTAATGTTCTACATCTTAAACTTTGCAATTGTTCTCTAGTTTTTCATCTACGGTGGATAACTTTCCTAAAATATGTCATATTATGTTAGTGCTTAGACATAGAACACCATTTGGTTGTTCTTGTGCTTGCGCCTTAAAAATTGGATTGTTATTATCATCACATTGTACTGGATTTAAAATTTCTAATCGTTATTCGATAGATAATGCGTAGTTCCACCAGCCATATAATTAACCAGTAAAACCAGTTGCTATTGCTCTGGTTTTATTAATTTTTTGAAGATTTTGTATCCTACATACCTTAGCATAAACTAACATATGTTTAACAACTTCTATTATTCGATATTCAAGTAATCCATCTATATTTTATTCATAAACAACATTTCCTTCAAATTTAATTCGTTTGGATGAATTTTCTTCGAATAATAAATCAACTGGAGATGGTCGAGATTAATAGTGTTTGGCTTTCTTTACTTTATAGGTTGGATTTCATCGAGGTCTATGAATACGATGAATCTCTAAGTCAGATGATCGGTTAGATTCTTTTATTTATTCTTCAATGAGATTTATTCTAAAAAATCTTTTGATTGTTCAGATTGAGATTATGAAATAGTAGAATGATTTTCTAAATTAGCTATCACTGGAGATTTATCATTTTTGTCCCTTTTTCCTGAATCTAATTGTAATGTAACTAACTTAGATGTTATTATTTGTATTAATTCTTCTAAGTATTTTGATTTAGTACCAGGTAGAGATCCTAATGTATATTTTATCATAGGTTTCTTCAAAATGAGTTTATTACTTGTTTATTTACTTATAGATGCTTCATTCTTAGAATATTTTGATAGGGTAGATAGATAAACATTATTAAAGTTATTTTGTTCAATAATATGATTAAATCTTTTCTTGATATAAGTTTTCCTTCGTCAAAATTTCCTTGAATTGGAACTGCTTTGTAGGAGGGGTATGAGTTTGAATATATATTTTTCTCCTTTAGATCATTCCCATATAGCGTTAATTTTATTTATTATTTTAGGACATGATTGCGCCAAATAATCAAAAAATTGAATTTTCCGTTTTGTTGATTGTATGTAAGCAAAGTGATTTTCTCTAATGGATGCTTGTTGAGATTTAGAACATAATTTACAAAATATTGGGGTTAAAATATGTTTAAGAAATTGTTCTTTTAAATATTTGTAATTCATTTCAATGGTTTCTTCTTTTTCTATTTAAACCATATTAATTTGATAATCGGTAAAATTATTTATTGTAACATTATCTTCTCTAGGTGTAACTGGATACACAACATTAGTTGGAATCCTAGAGGTTGATACTCTTGCAGGTTGTGCTTCATATATATAATCATTATTCATATTTGGTGTTGTTAAACAAGAATTTCAAGATGCAAAATTTATTTTTACTAACCCATCATCATGAGTTATTATGGTATGAATTTGATCATTTGTATTATTTGGAAAGTTTTCTTCTTTATTTTTATCTTGTATTAGCCAAGTTTTTGACATATTTATATCTTTCCAACTTAAATCATATTCGGGCCTATGCCTCCAGGCCTATGCCTTCAAGGCCATGACATTAATCATATTTAGGCCCATGCCTCTAGCCCCATCAACCTGCTTTTTGATTACTATCCATACAGGATTATAAAAAACTTGGCTAATACAAGATAAAAATAAAGAAGAAAATCTTCCAGATAATACAAATGATCAAATTCAGGCCCATCATCATACCATAATAACTCGTGATGATGAGTAAGTAGAAATAAATTTTGCATCTCGAAAATCTTATTCAACAACACCAACTATGAATAATGATTATATATATGAATCACAACCTGTAAGAGCATCAACCTATAAGATTCCAACTCATGTTGCATATCCAGTTACACCTACAGAAGACAATGTTACCATAAATGATTCCAACTCATGTTGCTTATTCAGAAATATACCATTTCATACATTCTTAAGTGGAATTATAATACCTCAAAGATCACCAATACAGACAAAATAACTTCCAATTATTTAATCCAAGAAATCTATGGTAAGTGGTGGGATAAATTTGATGTCGATTCTATCAAAGAAGGTTCATTAACTCCTATCGAAGATAAACATATTCCTATAACACCAATAGATCAGTTTTTAAAACAACCATCAACTCCTAAGACTTATAAAGAATCCAGTCTTCAAAAGGAAGAAGAACTTAAAAAACCAATTCAACCATCCTCCTATAATCAATTATCTCTATAACTATTTGAGATTTTAGCTTCATATTTCTTCTTCATCTAGTCTTTCTCATGAAATCACTGAACCCTTTGGTTTTTATCATAAAAACCCTTATTCAATACATTTTCGCCATCATCGTCGTCACCCACCACTAATTTGGTCAAGTTTTGAACAAAACAAATATACCTCATGAAGCATAAACGAAGTGATATAATCATAAATTGGATAATTAATATATAAATACACTCGTTTGTAAGTAATTCAAGACATGCGATTGACAAACATAAATACCCCAAACTCATTTAAAATTTATTCTCAAATTACTTTATGTATAAAATTCAATCTATTCGCCATATACTAAAATAGTTTAAAAATTCGATATCAACAAACAAATCATCACACCAGTCTCATAATAGTATTATAGTTGAAAATATTTGACATAACAACCATTTTTGAGCAAAAATCTCAAAACTTAGGCTCTAACCTATATAAAAATCTAAAAATCCATGAAAAGCCTAAAGAATATTTAATAAAAAGATATGGTTCTCATTGATCACTTCCTTGAAAGCAAATCTTTTAAGATTTGAAGTATAAAACTCCACTAGAAACCTCCTCTAAGCTCCAATTCGAATTATCTTGCTCAAGCCCTAGTTGGCTCTACATTCTTAAGACTCACCAAAATTTGGGTTCGATGTATGAAGATTAAGGTGGTAATCACTTAAATACATCAAGATCTAGCTTTGGAAGGTTGAATCTAATCAAAATTTGTCTCTTGATCGAAAAGTTGCTATGATTTGTGAATGTGAAGTAAATAGATGTGGCGATATTGGGTTTTTATCTTTAAAAATGTATATTCGATCTTAGCAAATAAGTATTTAAATTAATTTGCTAGGAAATCGCTGACTAAATAGCTAAAGATGAGCCTCAACGATTAGTTCAACGAATCTTAGTTATAAGTTCAAATCTCTGACAATTCACTAACCTAAATTACATTAAAAATCTTGGAAATTGGTAGTGATTTTCTTAGTAATTTCTAGTACAAACTAGAATTGCTAGGAAATTGCTGGCCTATTTTAACTGGTTTTTTTCAATTTAATTATTTTTTTCATATAATTATCACATATATGTCCAATAAAAAAGTAGAATTATTTAAAATTATAAGAATTTGAGTATGATTTGTACTAAACATCAATTTCATTACTATAAATAACTAACAAACTTAAAAACTAATGCATAAATACAATATAACGTGGAAAGACATTGACTCAATCAACCCCCTTTATATGAAATTATTTCATAATTAAAATCCTAAAATACCCCATTATAAGAGTCAAAAGTTAAGAGAAAATAAAACAACTAACTAATTCTAATACTAAAACATAAATTAAAGATAGATTATGGGTTGCCTCCCATAAAGCGCTTTTGTTTTCCGTCATTGGCTTGACTGAACCATGCAGTCCTAATCTGATTCTAAATTAAGAAGTTGTTTTTCACTACCATTTTTAAAAACAATCTCCTCATTCCCAACTATTATTTTGTAGTTCCTTGAGCTATGTCAAGTGTTGCATTAGTAGCTATTAGGAAAGTTTCTCCTAATGTAATACCCACATCATCCTTTTATTCATGCTTTAGAATAATGAAATCTAACAAGAAACTAAAATTTTCGATTTTGACTTTCACATCAGTAAGTATACCCTTATTCTCTATTATAGACCCCATCAGCAAAAGAAACTATAATATTATGATTTTTATCATATTTCCTACTGGAAAAATTGTATTTAAAAGGATAATAGAATGGTAGAGTGTTATATGATGCGTTTGAATCAAATTTGACATTCTCAAATTTCTTACTATTGATAACACTAGAGATTATTACGTTTCTTGATTTATCATTTTTATTCTTATTAAAAATTTCTTTTGATTCTTTCATAAATAATGAATTGATAGGATTCAATCCATTTACTATCTAAATTTACCCCACCAAGATCATGCAATGTTACGGGATTTGAACTCAACATTTTCTTTTCAATATCCTTTTGAACACTTGAATCTTCTAGCTTGATAATGTTTTTCTTTTTTTTTGATTGTTGAACTTTCTATTCTCGAGTTATTTTCTTATCATTTGGAGTGTCTTCAACTTCTTCCTTCTTTAAAATATCATCTTCAATTTTCATCTTTATTGCATTGATTGCATATACTTCAGTATTTAGACTACTATAAGGATTTAATTCTAAAGAATCATTATCTTTAATTTCTTTGCTAAGAGATTCATTAGAATCATTATAGTTATCCTAATTTTGTCTTCAAATTTTATAGACATAGTTCTTTTAAAGATATGTAACTTAGCCTTAGCAGTTTTAAGAAAAGGTTTTCTTAATAGTATAGATGGATAATTAGGTGATATTGAATCTGACATTAAAGTTAGCATGGAATACTAAGTCATCTACTTTTACTAAAATATCTTCTAATAAACCATAAGGTCTAACTTCTATGTTATCAGCCAACGTAAGATTAATAGGTATATTAGTTAACAAACCTATTTTCAATGATTCATAGAGTTTAATGGACATCACATTAATTAATGCTTCCAGATCACACATAGCAAAATCTATAGAATAAGTTCTTAATGAAATAGGTATTTCGAACATTCCTTGATCAAAACATTTCTTGGGTATTTTATTTTTAATTAAAGTAGATACCTTTTGTCCTAATTTTTCTTTATATTCTTCTAAAAATTTATCCTTAGATTTAGAGAATTCTTTCAAATCATCATCATAGTTAGAAAAAATCTTGAATTGATTCCCTCAATGCTTTATTGATCTCTATTTTCCAAAGTACTTCAAGTATGCCTTAAGTTTTTTCTTCCTTCTAAGCATCAGCTAATCGTTGTGGAATGGTAGAGTTTGAATACATATCTTCATTCAAATTATCAGAAATCTTATCATTTTTATGCTTATCAATTATTTCAAACATTTGAAAAGATTTTTCATATGCATCTCTAGCTAAATACTATAGGTACATCCTTTAAGGATAATGTGTATATTTCAATTGTTCGGCCAACCATTCTTTAATAGGAATAACATTAGCCATCATTTCTTCTTCTTCTTCTTCTTCTTCTTCTTCTTCTTCTTCTTCTTCTTCTTCTTCTTCTTCTTCTTCTTCTTCTTCTTCTTCTTTTTCTTAATACCCTTTTACGGGTCTTTTCATGTATATGTGTGTCTTTCTCATTATCATTAAATAAAGCATTAACTTGTGTTTGACTAGTACGAATAATTTGAGTAGGTGCTTTAGTTTGATTAATGAATGTATTAAATTGTTAGTTCATTTGACTTTGATTTTTCAATTCGTTAATATCACTTTGTAAGACTTGGATTATTTGATCTTGCTCCTTGTTTAGATTTTCTAATGGAATTGTTCTTTCAACCTATGTAGGTGACCTAAACTCTTGATTACTCTGGTTATTTAGACCATTTCCTATATTTTGTTGTAGATAATTTATATAGTCATTAGAGTTACAATTAGATTTAGTGAATCCACCGTAATGATTTATCATTACATTAGTTTCTTCAATTTTGTCTTCTTACATTAAAGGGCATTCATTATCAAGATGATTATTATTATCATTACAAAAAGCACAAGGTTTCACTAGGATTGATCTATCTTTTAATAATAGCTTAACCATGCTTTTTAATTCATCAATTTTATCAATAAATATGTTCAATTTTTTTCTTCTCTTGATAAATTATCTCCTTTATAGGTCTATTCTTTTTCACCATATTGCTTAGAATATTTAGCCATTTCATTAATAGCATCTATAGCTAAAGTTGGTGTTAGTTTGAATAAAGATCCTCCACACACTATGTCTAAGAATTTTCATTCTAGATGGCTTAATCCTTCATAGAAACATTGCACTAAAACTCTTTCCGTAAATCCATG
The DNA here is from genome assembly GCA_039657365.1 of Stephania yunnanensis. Lineage (NCBI taxonomy): Eukaryota > Viridiplantae > Streptophyta > Magnoliopsida > Ranunculales > Menispermaceae > Stephania > Stephania yunnanensis. The sequence continues at coordinate 40,935,476 of CM077586.1, read as the reverse complement.
TTATGGACATAATGAGATCAATCTTTGATACCTATCCCAAAACTCACCAAAGGTCTCCTTGATTTCTAACCTAGCATTACCAATTATTTTTCTTTGTAAACTAATTTTACATGCGGGGACGTATTTATCTCTAAAAGCTTATAACATTTCAAACCAAGTTGTCATGGAGTTTGGAACAAGATAGAAAAGCCAATCTAGAGCTTGCATTTTAATGAAGAAGGAAAAGCTTTCAGTTTAACATGCTTAAGTTCTACATCCTTAGGTTTCATCACATTTACTCTATATATAAATATATATTCCATAATAAATGTTTGAGGGACTTCATCATCTTCACAATGAAAGTGTGATAAAGATTTGATGAGTCCAAACTTTAATTCAAAGGTAAGGAATTATATGGGAAAAGCAATGCACATTGGTTCATAAGCCACTACATTTGTATTATATTGCGTCAAAGTAAGTTCTTGCTCGTTTTCCATCATATCATACGACATACAACGAGAAAGATCCCTAAAAAATTATATCGAAATCCCCGGCAATGGTGCCAAAAAATGAAACATGTCAAGCATACATAGTAATAAATTTCTTGTATTTTTCTATTATTTGTAGTAGAGGTAAATAAGATATCGTCTCTACAGCAGGGGTTTTGCAAACTTCTCAGGAAAATGAGTTTTTATTATTTTTCATAATTTATTTAATCTAATTAAAAGGGAATTGAAATACTAAATAACTAAACTATAACTATTGATTTAATTAACCAAATTAACAAAACTAATTCAAACAATTCAATGCAAACTTAATTAAAAATATTCTAATTCAATATAATATAAATATCTTAAATAAACATCTAAACAAATCCCTACTAAACAATATAATATAAAGTACAAGAAATTATAGTTTTTGTCATGGCTTCGATTCCGTAGGGACAAGTCCGTCACTTATAGTTTTTGACACGGTATTGTTATGAAAAAACTAGAGTTGCGTATTCGCCGTTGCAAAAGCAATTTCACTAATAATAGTCTTATAGAGTGATACCTCACTGAAAGATTAAACATGTGAAATTTCATCATCATATATATGTAAATGAAATGAAAAATAGATTGAAATTGTGTTGTAATATATTTACGGTACAACAATACTGAGGTGAATCACTAGACCTCGATAGTATGATGACGAGTTACGGTCTTATACTTAATTCCATGTTACCAAACTAAGTCATTTCCCCCTATCTAATCCCTTCGGGACTCAAAAGACTTTTATGAATACACATTGGTGTTTAGTAACCTAATATGTTATTATATAATTAGTTACCTCATATCAAGCTTTAAGTTTAAAAATCCAAACAAATGATTCGGTATGCTTTACCAAATCTATCACTTAAACTCGGGGGGTTACTAAATGAATAAAATACTACACACTCGGTACCCTTACGCCAAACAAGATCTATGCAAATTCAGCATTTTAATTCAGTACCTAGTGACATAATAACAAAGTGTACCCCCAACACTGAACAACTGAACCTTAATGAATGTAACGATCCTAAATTTTTAACTCATGCTACGTGTCATCGCAGGACTCTAACGGGGACTTATGATGATGTAGTGTACTTAGTTATCCCTCAGAAGTTGATACCGAGGTATTTATATCTTTGTTATACATGTATTACTTATCTATACCCAAAATATACAAATTCAAGCCAATCTATCTTGATATGTAGGTGTCGAGACGCAAGCGGGAACACGCCTTGAAATGCATGCAAGCGCGAGAACCGAGTTGTTGAGTTAGGTAAGGACTTAGTCTAACCATGGAGTTTAATTATTTATAAACACTAGACTAAGTTGCTTGGAATCAAATATTAAGTTTATGATATCAAATTTTAGCCTAAGTTGAAAATTTTAAATAAGCGTGCATGTACATATACATACCAATAAATATAAGGTATACGTAGGAGCTAAGAGTGGCTGGACTTCTAGAGACAACAGAGGAACAAGAGGCAAGAATTAATGATTTAGTGTGTCAAGATCAAGATGTGGTGGAAAGCATGAACTCTAGGTGTGCTATCAATTCAAATTAAGAATAGATGTCATGCATTGAATGAGTTTTATTTTAGGTGCGTATTGATGAATATCGAGGTTTCTAAGGATTTTTGAATGATTATAAACTCGGAATTTCACAACCAAATGGGTTTTAAAGATGAATTTCAAACATAAATGAAATTTTTGATTTTTCTTTGAATGCATGTGTGCAATGGTAAATTCAATGAATTGATGCATGAATTAGTGTAATTGTTGTTATTTCGGATCTTGTTGAGGTGGATGTACCCCATTGTGAACGTTTTTGGCGATGGAGATGGCCTACGTGGGGTTTGGGGTCAAAAAACCCAAGTCCCGACATGCGGAAGTGCAACCTACAGCACACTTAGCGCATTATTTAGTTTGGATAGCGCGCTACTATTTCTGCAGACAAGATAGCTCGACATGTTTTCGTAAAACAACCATAACTTTCACATTTTTAGTTGGATTTTGACGCTCTGCATTTTGTTGGAAAGCTTAGAGAAAAAAGACAACCTAGAATCATTAGATTTTAAGAATCAAGTCATTTAGTTTGTCAAGAGTTGGTTGAGAGTTAGAGTTCATCCGCGGGGATAACTCTTTTGTAATTTTTTTGAGAAGATTTTTGGTTTTTGACTTTCCAAAGCTTTCCACTCATCTGATTTAGCTCGATTTTTTCAGATCACGGTTTCTCTATGTTATTTCATTGTCTACCAATTTTCATGTCATTCTGAGTTGATTAGCACTATTTTCAAGACACATTTTTATTTGAAAATTCTATTATGTCAACAAGTCCATATATGGATGAATTTCAAAAACTTGATTTCAAACCATCTAATTAAGTTATAAATTAATTTTTATCGTTGGATTATATTCGATTACACTGGAATTGAGACTCATGTCCTTTCAGTGTTCTTTTTCGGGTGTTTAGGCATCGATTTTAGGTCATTTCAGACGAATCAAGTTAATCACAAGTTGTTACAAATGAATATGGGACTGAAATGAAAAACATTAAACCAAGAACGTGTTAAATGGACTCTAACACACCAAAACCAATTAAAATGGATGTCAGGGACTTAGCGAGCTAGAGCCGGACATCGTGGGATTAGTTTGGGGACTTGTAGGAGTCGAAAGAGAGCGTATTAGCATGGATCTGAGGTAAGTAAACTAGTAAGACCTTCAACATTATTTCTTTTCAACTTCTTATTGTTAATATCTTGAAAATCATGCCATACTTGTATTCCATTCTTGTTTCAAGTGGCTTAAGGTTTAGGTAATTCACTAGTTGTGTACTCACGCGGGTTAAGCATCCGGAGTTGCTGTAGCTTCTCGCTAAGGACTATATAATGGATAAAGCATCCAACATCATTGTGGCTTACCTTGATAGTTTAAAAGAGGCTATTGGAAGTGAGTCGAGGAGTCCGCAGTGTCTAAAAAGTCATGTCGGTGCAGTTGGAAGTGGCCTTAGGCCCATTGTGTCGACTTCAAGCCGAGTTTTAGTCTGATGGCCTATAATTTGGATGGGATTACCTATTCACCCGTCTATTTTGCTTCATTGCCACTTGACTTTCATTGCTTTACTTGATTAGTCCGTTTATCATGCACTTCACCATTCATTTACAACTTTCTTTAAATACTCGCATGATTTAGAGACTATTGTCATTTATTATTAAGAAATATTGTTGAATCTTTTCTGGCTTCCAGGTCTGTCTAATAGCAAGGGTGAGGAGCCCAAGATCGGTGACTACCTCTGAGTTTTCCTCAAAGCCGACTCTTCCTTTGTTACTATCGTAAGTATTTTAATTGTATCTATTATTTTATACTTGATGTTTTTATACACATTTTGGTACATGTTTTGAGAGATACATTTTAGATACATGTATATAATGCTCGTTTATATTTTCGTCACCTAAAATATACGTGAGATCTATATTATGTAGAATTTCAACATCTAGGATAAGAGGTTGACTAGGCGTGAGTTTACTCGGCGGGAGTTGATCAAAGGTCCACGTAAGTCTAAGCCGGGCGAGACCCGGTTTGTGGGGACTAGGGCCGTTGGAACGAATACAAAATCTAACCCAGAAATCGATGGAAATTGCTACGAAAGTGCAATATAAGTGAAATACAACAACACCACCACCATATAAACATGACTTTAATTAAATTTAAAAGGAAACACACCGCAATAGTCGATCCTTACTACTCAGTTCTTTGGATAGTTCTGATCCACCCAAAACGACTAAAATACCAAAATCAAATCAACCGACGACAGTGACGACGATGCCAACTTCGAGGATGACGCCTTCAGACGGACCTGGATATTAGGGTGGTAAGAAATGTGAATTTCTTTGATTTTTCTTGTGGGGGTGCGATGGAATGTGTTGGAAAGGAATGGAGGGTATTTTGGGGCTTTCACACAAATGATTGGGGTGCTCTTATAAATTGAAATTCAAATTGATTGTGCACTCGGAATCGAGGTGCAATGAGTAAACACTAACGTGCATTTAGCGGGACTCCAAGCTAAACCAGCAAACCTGTGAGTTTTTTCCTTGATTAGTACATTTGGGAGTTAAAGTTATCAACCCAACACACCCACCAAACTATTTACAAAACTAACACACTTGTAGCCATGTCAGCGCCCAATCACGCGCCACGTCAATTTTTTTTTCTTTCAAAGAGAAGTCGTGACCTCGGGTCACGATTTCACTTTAATGGAAATCGTGACCCGAGCTCACGATTTCCTCACTGTTGGAAAATATGGAAATCGTGAGCTCGGGTCACGATTTCCATTAAAGTGAAATCGTGACCCGAGGTCACGACTTCACTCGAACTAAACAGCAACCAGAGATCCCAGATCTGGTTTTTCTCACTTGCCTTCCTTCTTCCTTCAACTCCCCAACGATCCATTCCTTCAACTCCGGCAGCTCCACTCTTCATTCCCTCAACTCCACTAGATTGGCTCTATTGGTGCATAGCTTATCTCCATCGTCAACTTCAAATCCGAACCGCAACCCACCCGAACTCAACAACGCTGTAAGATCAATTTGTTTGGAGATTTTGTGTGTTTATGCTTCATGTGTTTCATGTTATGTTGTATGTTAAATTTGTTGTTACTTTTTTTGTCTCCGGGGCTGTTTTTGTTTTTTTTTTTTTTGGATCCGGGGCTGTTTTTTTGTTTATATCCGGTTTATATATTTTTTTTTGCCAATTAGTTGATGTGAGTTATATCAGGGATTTTTAGTTTTTTTTTCCAATTACTTGATGTTAATTCTATACACCTCGTGGGCGCCAATAAGTGCAATTTTTTAATTAAATAGATAGAAAGTTTGATTTTAATATAGTACAATGTATACATTAATTAGTGTTGATATATGTCATTGACCCATATTGAGATGTAAAACATGCGGGGAACCCAAGGGGGGAGTAGAAATTGTTTGATTTGGGGTGTAGGGGGGGTATTAATTAAGCAAAAAATCCCATATACATGTCAATACTTGAGTAGAAAAATTTGGAAGAACATTAGGCGTGTGCTTAAGAGATGAGACATTGGTGGTGGTAACTATCTAAGGTTGCTTTAGGGGCTGTTATATTCTAAGCTAGCTAGGGAAGTTGTTTATAATATATAATAGTTATATGCATATAATAGTTTCTTCGTTGCAGAATAAGGTACTTAATTTCATCACTAGGATATTTAGTTACCATATAGATATATATATATATATATATAATAACTATACCACTACACCAATTCTATTAGGGTGCCTAAGCAATTCTATTAAGGTCGTATTTATTTGAGTTCTTTCTATAATGATTAATTTTATATGAGTGATTGGATGATTGCGAGATTTATATCGCATAGTCGTAACTTTAATTAGAAGGTCTTTATCATCACTTAGTAACAATTATATTCTACATATATAGATTGAAGAATGGTTGATCAAAGAGTATCATTGTTGTGTTATATGAATGGAGACATGGTTGATGGACCATCAGGGATTTCGTACACTAAACCGCCCATTCGACATCTCAGATCGAATATGGGTTTAGGGTACGATGAACTTGTGCGTTATATATGTAATTCATTGCAGATAGACAATGACTTACAGAGATTAAACATGACATATCGATATCCAGCGTACATTGGAAGTGGATCGGCCAACTACATCCCTTTGTGAATAGATGATGAGTCGAGTCTCACATATGCTTGGGACTTTGTGGCAGAATTACCACCACCACATTGCATGGAGCTTTATATCGATTTAGTTCCGAGGCAACCGTATAATAGTTCCAATTGCAATGTAGTGTTACATTCTGGAGCTAGACCTAGCACCGAACCAATTTATGAACATAGTCATTGTGCATCGCCTATGACGACCGCAAATCCCGAAATGGACGAGGATCCTCGTTCCTGTGATGATTCGAATACTAGCGAAGATGATGACTATTGCGGCAGTGACGGGGATACTAGTGAAGATAGTAGTGAAGATGATACAGACGATGAAGGGGATGAAGGGGATGATGGTCATCATGTTGATGATGGCATGATTCGATGTACGTTAAATCGAGTTATAGCAGATGATGGCTCATTATCTTATCCTCCAATTTCGAACGAAATTGGGAACGATGATTTCTTCGATGAAGAGGCTGCCGGAATTGATGGTGCGCCAGTGAGTGTAGGTGAATTTGTCGTTCCTTCAGCTGTATTTATGGAATTGAGTAGTGAGGCAATGCAACCCCTCCATGAGAATGCAATGATCCCTTCTAGGTCTTTATGAAATGAGGCATCAGAATTTGAGAAAGGCATGCGGTTCATGTGTAAAGTAGATATCCAACATGTCGTGAAATTGTATAGCATCAAAGGACACAGGCGCTTTATGGTGACTCATTCTACACCAAATGTATGGATTGTTCGTTGTAAGAAATATTTGGATGGATGTACTTGGAGGTTGCGGTGTTCGAGAAGAAAATGGCATGGAATGTTTGAGATCAGTACATATGCAGGACCACATACATGCATCTATGCTAAACTGTCCAAGGATCATGCGCATTTGGACTCCACCGTTATATGCCGTGAGGTAGAAAATGTTGTGAGAAGAGATTCGTCCACCTTAGTTCCAGTGCTTCATCAGATTATCAAGGACAAATTCAGTTATGACGTTCATTATAAGAAAGTTTGGTTGGGGAAGAAGAAAGCAATTGCTAAAGTCTTTGGAGATTGGGAAGAATCGTACAAAATGTTGTCGCGGTGGATGACCGCTCTTCAAGAAAGCAATCTAGGGACACGTGTGGAATGGCGGCATGGTGAGCCTAATGCCAACAATGAAGTTGTCTTCAAATGGATTTTTTGGGCATTTGCACCTTCTATCGCAGGCTTTAGACATTGCAGACCAATGATACAAATTGATGGCACATTCTTGTATTTCCTTTAGCATTTGCCATTATTGATGAGGAAAGTCGAGACGGCTTGGGATGGTTTATGGCTTGTTTGCGACATCATGTGACTGAGAGGGATGGTATATGTGTCATTTCCGATCGACACCCAGGTATATTGTTGGCAATGAACGATCCTCGAAATGGATGGACCCATGAAAGAGCTCAACACAGATTTTGTCTCCGCTACATGCGCAATAATTTCAACATGAGATTCGGGAGCAAAGAATTAAAGGATATGGTGTACTTAGCATGTGCACAACATCAACCGCGAAAATTTAAGGCATCCATGAAAGAACTCCATCAAATGAATCCCGAATGTATTGCGTGGTTTACTGACCTAGATCGAGCACAATGGACAAACGCATACGACAATGGTTATCGATACGGCTGGATGACTACAAACTCGTAGGTATTACGTTTGATTTATTACGTTTGTTACTATTACTTACTTAATGTGTTTGATTTATTACGTTTACAAGCTAATACATATATGAATTTTGTTTTGTCACAAATGTAGAATGCTTTAACGGGGTCCTTAAAGGCACGCGATTTTACCCCATCACTGCTTTAGTGCAAATTACATTTTACCATGTCATGGCGTACTTTAATAAAAGACGAGACGAAATAGGTGTAGCCCTAGGCAGGGGCGAAACGTACACGACGTACGCAATGAATAAGTTGTCACAATGGGGAAAGGTGGCTGGAGGGCACAATGTGACATTAGTAAATCATGAGAATGGTACATTTGAAGTAATCACTGCACCACGTGGCTATCATTTGAGAAAAGGGGGTAACAAGCAAGTTGTTAAATTGGAGGCCCGTAGATGCACTTATATGAAGTGGCAGTGTTTTGGCATTCCATGTTCCCATGTACAAGCAGTTTGCGCTAGTGTTGCCATAGATCACCGTCAGTACATCGAGTCATACTACAAATGGTCTGTGTACAGTCAATGTTATGCCGGAGATTTCCAACCCATTCTGCACGAAGATTATTGGCCTAACGCCAGACTTCCACACACGTTGCTGGCTAATCCATATCGGAAGCGACTCAAAAAAAGTCGTCCTCAATCAAAAACAGCCACGGCATATGCAGCGAGAGAAGGAATGGAGAGAAACCCCAACAACGCTGCGATGTAGTAAGTGTAAGCAGGATGGACACAATAGACGTACTTGCGGTCGTCGTCAGCAAGGACAACCGTCTAATGCTTCATAGTGAAAGACTCTTTCAAGTCTTAGGTCTTGCACGGACCTATATTTTCCTTGTATTTGATCACTTTGCATATTTGTATTATTTGTTTGATGAGAGATAGATGTTCTTTAGTGGTCTTAAATGTAAATGTAAACTTTTCTTGCCCAAACTAAGTTTAAACATGACCTTTTTTAAAGGTCTTATATGATCTGCAATGATACAAATGAAGTCAAATCGCATTATATGCATCATAAACTGCGCTGTAGTATGCTACCTAAATTGTATTAATCCATCTCTTTATAGTTAGTACATGAAGTATTTCTACTTCTCATATCAATTGCACAATGGAATTAATGACAACATTGGTAATGATTTTGGGTTTAAGCGCGATATGGATCATGGCCCTATAGATGACTCGGTTTTGACTACGCAAGCTCTCCATAGATCTACCCGCATTTGGAATGGACCGGTAGTACTTCTTTTCGCATGTTTCTCTACTTTTTAGCTGCATAGCCACATTTTAACTAATTTCACTTGAATCTCATATCTTCATAGGATCCTGGTATATTGACCATCAGTCGGAATTCAGCAGCACTTCACCGGTTGGTCCAACTGGATCCACGCATAGTTGGGCATCTTCAGGAAGCTGGATTTTACGGGACCGCGCGAGTAGGCTTCATTTCAATTGATTGGCATCTCATAACTGCCCTTGTAGAGAGGTGGAGGCCAGAAACTTACACGTTCTATTTCCCCGTCGGCGAGATGACTATAACCCTCCAAGATGTACAAATCATCTTGGGGTTGTCGATCGATGGATTACCAATTACTGGCCGCGTCGACCAAAATTACGATGCCTTGCGCTTGACACAACTCGGATTCCCTTTCCCAGAAAATAACAGGACTGGAGGGCGGATTCAAATTCGCCAACTTTCAAGGTGGTTTCCAAACCTCCCAAACAATGCTAATGATGTGGAAGTGCAACGCTATGCGAGAGCATACATCCTGCAACTTCTAGGGGGAACACTATTTGCGGACAAGTCGAACAACCTCGTTCACATCACATATTTGCAATTTTTGGAAGATTTCGAGGCGGCAGGTTAGTACAGTTGGGGTAGTGCAACTCTGGCTCACCTATACAGACAATTATGTCTTGCAGCCGACATTGACGGAGCTGAGATAGCAGGTCCGGTCATCTTATTGCAATTATGGGCATGGGATAGGTTGTTGTTTCTTGCACCAATAATGGGTAACGTTCTTCGAGACGACATATTACAAAACGAAGAATTATTTCCATCTCCTCCATTTGGTCATAGGTAATTACTATTTTCTCACATTATAATTTCAATTTCTTCATATCTATGTACATGTGCCGACATACATGCATTGCGTGATTTTTTTTCATTTGTGAATGTGGAAACATGCTTTGGAGACAACGGGAGCATCACGTCCTGACAAAGTACAGAGAAATGATTGACATGCAATCACCCGATGAAGTAAGAGATATACATAATTACTTCTCCACGTAGTGCTTTGGAAACATCATCTAAAATCCGTTTCTTATTCATTTCAAAATGTTTTTGTTGACTACAGGTAATATGGGAACCTTATCCTGAGGCAGTGATAATGGACCTGCCTGCGTACTGTAGCGGTGGTCGTGCTATTTGGCGAACGAGGGCACCTTTGATTTTCTTCCGTGTAATCGAAATGTATCATCCCAATAGAGTCATGCGCCAATTCGGTCTCAGACAAATGATACCACCTTTACAGAGCACAAACATTCAGCTACATAAGATTGACTTGAGAGGGAAGACGGATAAGGATTGGAGCGCAGAACATAGTGCTTATGTCTGAATGTGGAACAGACGTACCTCCAATATTGCAACTGATGAAAGCTTAGAGGAGCCAATGGACTTTTACAACCCGTATATGCTATGGTATCGTCGCATTACACGACGATTCATGTCTCCCCGTGGAGCTATTGCTGAGGCCTTGGTAAGTACAATTTGATTTTTTTCAGTCATGAATCCTCGCCAAATAGTTGTTTTCCTTGTACTTTCGCATAAAACTTCATCAATATTTCATATGTAGGCACATGGCATTACTTCAATTCATCAGTTGACACTGGGTGATGATATATCTATTGCACGTATTAGACATGTAGCTGCATCGACTTTGACTGAAGCACACGCAGATTATCGGATGCATAATGTGCCCAGTTCATTTCAAGCTTCTCATCATTCTTCCCATGCCGATACACCTTCGAGGCATGCCACTCCATTGTATACTCCATCAGTGCCTCTCAACGAGTTTGGGACTCCACATACTCCTTCAGTTCCTCCAAACATGACATTCGAGGCTATGGAAGCCTTTCCATTTGACACGGCACCTACATCTTCGTGCCATTTTCATGCAAGTCCCATAATGACGAATTTATCTGGGAGTACAAGTACTCATGATGGCGGAATGCGGAACAACGATGATATTCAACCAGAAGATGCTCAAAATCCGGCTGATGTGGGTCATTCGGATATTCCACTTGCTTTAAACCGTAATGTCCGAGTCGTCAAGAGAACACGGTGTGGGACTGGAAGTCATTATTTGGGGTCAGACTAGGACTTTTTCTATACTGTTATAATACATTTTCTCTTTATTCATTTTTGCTTTGTAGTTGATCACCTACCAATTTCATCATTTATATCAATTCAACTTTCAACTTCTTTATTTTTTATGGGTTTTAACTAATTTTTTCAGGTATACATTGCTTCAACTGCTATAAAGAAAAAAAATTTCACTGTAAATCTTTAAATTATATGAAAAGACAGCACTAAGGGAATATCGCCCTACCTTTAAGATATGCATGCTTTATGTGGTACTGTAATGCCAAAAAAATCTTTTGCTTTTCTATGCTAAAAAATTTCATCTAGTAGATTCCTATACATGTGAAGAACAATTGCCTGAAAATGACATTAAAACTTTCATATATAGGTGGTTATTAAAACAAACAAGAAGATTCACTTTCACTATACATTTTAACAAATCTACCTTATTATTAATAACTGTAAGTGAGAGAGAGTTAATTCATATTATTGAGCAAACTTACTGAAATCTTTATGGTGTGAGGGACCTTGGGATTGTGATAGTCAATTAAGAGGCTAGGATCAGATGGTAAGGACACATTTCTTTTCCTCCAAGCCACGAACAACACTTTAGTGTCATGGAGCTTTATTATTGGCTTTATTATTTGGACACTACAAGTTATGTGGATGTGGTGTCTGCGTACATACATCGCAATTTATTTGGACAGACGGTTTTCAGAGGCATTTGGGAGAGCGGGCAAAGATGTTCTATTTGAGGTATGTATTCACTGCTTTAAAAAAATAAATTCACAAGCATCCGCTGGAAAACGTGACCAAACCAAAAAATTCACTGCTTTAAGTCACGTTTTCCAGTGACCAAACCAAAAAATTGACGTGGCGCGTGATTGGGCGCCGACGTTGATAAAAGTGTGTTAGTTTTGTAAATAGTTTGGTTGGTGTGTTGGGTTGATAATTTTAACTCCCAAATGTACTAATCATGTAAAAAGGCCTCCAAACCATTGTCACTAACAGCAACCAAAGCGTTAGAAGACCAAAAAAAAGGGATGAATTCTGTGTATTTTCCCTCCCATCCGATCCAATCTCTTCATCGATCAACACCACCTCTGCGACCACATTTCCTATCTCATAGCATCCATTTCAACAATTTCTCTCTTACCCATCTCCCCTTCACACCAACAACAACGCCTTCACTTCGCTACCTCTGCTCCTCCTCACAATCCAATGAAACCTCCCCAATCTCCGTCCTCGACTTCGAAGAATTCGTCGAGAAGGACTGGTCCTTCCTCGAATGCGACGCTCTACACGCCCTCGAGAGCCGCAGCCGAATAATCTCAGCTGGAGAGGTTGGGGCGGGTTCTAGGGTTTTGGTGTCGATTGGGTCTGAAGAGTTCGTTGATGGGTTGGTGGGTTGTTGCAGGTTAGGATTTCTGCTCGTAGTTCATGATTCTCTGTTTGTTTTGGCTGGAATTAAAGAGAGATACGATGGGGTCAAATGCTGGCAAGGAGAGATTGTTTATGTGCCTGATAAATGGGCGCCTTTTGATGCTGTTTTTCTCTGGTTCTTGCCCGCATTGCCGTTCGAGCTCGATCGGATAATCGGAGTGCTTGCTCGGATTTGTTCATCAGGTAATTGTCGTCAGTATTGATTTTGTTATTTCTTTTGTAGCGGATTATGGGGTTCTTGATTTTTGAATATCCGTTAATCGGAGTGTTTGTGAATCATGTTTGTTGAATTCTAATTGACAAAACATTTCTTAACATCTCATAAGAAAGGATTGGTATATTGATAAGTTGAGCCCTTGCAATGGTTGGAAAACCTCAAACACTCGCTCTGTTCACAACTAGTATTCGGCTTGTGTGTTGTGTGTTGACGAAATCTTCTTGACTTTAATAGATAGACAAATAAGGTGAAGGCGATGATGACGATGATGATGTCAAGCCGAGTGGAAGTGTTTGATCCATGTGGTTGACTCTGACTACTTTGGTATTGAGGCTTTGCTTTTGTTGACGATGGTGATGATAACTAATGGTTCTTAGTACTTTAAAAAATGTTCCTTTTCAAAATTGGATTTTGGCGTTGATATCTCTAAGAATCGATTAAAGAGTGCGAATAACTTGGCTTTTTAAGTTGATGGAAAAACTTTAGGTGAGGATTTTTTTTTTTTTTAATGTTGGGGGAAAGAGAGCAAGATTGGGAAGGGACAAAAACAAGCAAAAGCTAGCTTCACCATCTTCCTATGGGTATTGGCTATACATTCAACAAAAATAACTCAACACTATTAGACATTTCATTTGGTTTGGATTTGGAGTCCTCTAGATTTTTGTACAATAAACAGGTTCATCTTATGCTCTTTAAAACATCTTGCACTTAATTTCAGGGTTGTAATTTATTGTCATTGAAGTGATCGTGTGTTAAACTTTAAACAAGCACAATTGTTGGAGTCCATTGAATATGCATTGGAGTGTGCATTTGACTCATAATCCACTGGCAGTGTTTATTTGTTCTGCAACCAATGCTTTGCTCCAAATAGTATGCCTTGGTTGTATTGGCGGCATTTCTCTAAATATCATTGTTTCTATTCCTAGAGAAGCTGTCAAAAAACGAAAACAAAGCTTCAATTTCCCAAATTAGTGGGGTTGGCAACATGGATCGAACTCTTTCACTCCTCTCTATTTAATATTTTGATGGTGTGCTTTCGTAATCCTTCAAATCTTTCTTATTTAATGCATCCCAAGTTATCTTAGATCTACTCTTATGCCGTCAAATTCCCTCAATTTCGATTCTGTCGAGTTTTCTAAATGGCCGATTTGCGGTATTTTTGGATGTGTCCTAACCAATGCAACCACATTTCCCTGATTTTGCATCTATTTGTGCTACTCTTAGTCTCCCACATGTTCTTTAATCTCTGTGTTTCATTTGTTTTATTTTTTTATTTTTATTTTTACGAGTTTTACCACATGGATACCTAAGTATCTTCATTTCCGTTGCATTCATTTTATGTATATGGCGTTTCTTCACAGACAAACATTCTTTAACATTTAGCAAAGCAAGAATGATAAAATTGAATGCTACTCTTATAAAAAAAAAATAAAAAATAATTGCAACTAGTCTGTGTTGCAATTAATTACTAACATTGGCATTTCAATGGCAATCATGAATTCCACTCATGAGGTTCCTAACTGGCAAGTGTTGTATTTTTACATATAATAAATATTATAGACCCATGATTGAAAGCTTCTCTGCCATTTCTGAATACCCATGATCCGAAATTTTTCTACCATTGTTCAATTTTTGTAATATTGGGCCCAATCTAAGGTGAAGAGAGTGTGGTGACTAGTTTATTTATGAGCTTAAGGGTGAAAATTGAGCCATGGCAAGATGGAGTGTCCTCTCCACACATATAAGACTTATTTTTCTTTGTAACTAGTCGATATGGGACTATCCCAACTTCTCCAACAATAGTCATTAAAATAAAATCATTTTGTTTGGTGAACCATGCTGTGGTTTGTGTAAACGCCTTTGGACTCTTACGAATTTGACGATTTTGGGGTTAACTTATTTGTTGTCTGCTCATTTACAATATTTTGATCAAGTTTTCCCTGTGTTGTATAGAATATTCTATGAGCTAAGGTAGTTGTGGTCTAGATAAAGTTAGTCTTATGCTCTACTCAACAATACTGCTCCCTGATTATGATATCAATTGGTTACATTTCATGTAGGTGCAAGAGTGGTAATTAGTCATCCACAAGGAAGGGAAGTATTGAACCAGCAAAGAAAAGACAATCCTGAAGTGGTGGTCTCTGACTTGCCTGATAAAGTAACTTTAAAGAAAGTTGCAGCAAACAATTCTTTCGCACTAACTAGATATATCGATGAGAAAGGGTTTTACCTTGCTGTTCTAAAGTTTTGTAAATCAGACTTTTCAGAGTAGATTTTGATGCTGCAATTTGTTTCAACCTTGACTTGGGACTGGCAGTTCTTCTATATTTGAGATTGTAATTTGTAATGGCCTGCCTGTAAAGCACTAAAGTGTCAAGTTTCTGCGAGAACTTAATATGTGCATGAAGCATTTTTTGTTGCCATCGACTCCTTCCATTCAACATATCTTACACATTTTTGCTTGTACACAAGAATTAAATTAAGCATTTTTTGTTGCCATCTATTCCCTCCATCACACATCTCCCACAATTTTTGCTTGCGGACAAGAATTGAGGTAATGGTTAATTCACCATTAAGATTCCATAACGAAACTGTAATTTACTTTACAATAATGTCTTTATTTATTACAGGTATTGTGTATAATAAAGTAATTAATGATGCCATTAATTAAATAGAATGTGGTTAGAATTGAAAATGAATTATTCAACGCTTTTTCGATTTCTTAATGGGACACAATTGTTAGAAAAAATAAAAAACAAAAAACGTTGGGAAAATGTGACAGATCGTAACGGATGGATGGAGTATTATCTTTGAATGACAACCTGTGTGATTAACTAGTAGTACATTAGGTCAGGAATGCACAGTTTGATTTTCATATATTGGAGAAAATCATGGTTTGAGAATTTTGTCCCTTTAGGTCTTGGGAAATTCAAACTACTTGATATGGTGATCAGATGGGGAGCGCACCGAAAGTTTACATTTCCTGTTGGTGTATTTTCCTTTTGAGATTTATACTCAGAAAGGGTTTCAGGCAAACCAATGAGCCCGTTGGATCACGCTTAACTGCGATGGATCAGTGCAATTGGATACCAATAACGCCACAGCTTCAGGTCTATTTTGAGACGACAAAGGAGTTTCTAGAGGAGGCCACTGGCCACATTACCGTTTGGGAACTTACTCGCTACTTGCTGCAGATGTTTGGGCAGTAAAGATATGGCTTGAGGAAGCTAGGATTACTCGCTACTTGCTGCAGATGTTTGGGCAGCAAAAGATATGGCTTGAGGAAGCTAGGAGGAGAGGTTTTCGTCGATTCCAGATGGGTTTGGATTCAATAGAGGCGGTAATGTCGTTGAAGGATAGATCAACACAAAGTAAGGAGACTCTACTTACTGACATTATTCAAGAGGCAAATCTAGTCCAGGAAGTGGTGTTCCAGCCATGGCGGCCGTAACATTTTTGGGCCCAGGGCAATATGAGATCCAAAAGAAGTTTTTTATATTCTTGTTTTTTATAAATAAAATGTTTAATTTTGTCAATTATTTTTCATATGCTCAAGCTATTATTATATTTATATAATTTTATATTTTCTTTTTATATATAAATTCTTTTTTTGAAAAAAATGGTGTTTTTTAAACAAAATTAATATATAAAAAGTACTATATGTATTTAAAGATATGATCAATACGAACAATAGAAAAAGTTAAGCAAAAGATTTTTTTTTTTTTTTTACTTCAAAAAAAACTTGTGTTGACTTAAGTAGAGGTCGACTCACGGCATCCTCGATTAAACTTTGTCTTTTGACAATTGATGCATCTACCATTATATAATGCTAATCGTTTTCCGAGTAATTGTTAAATTTTTAATCAAACTATCATTTAATTTCTAGAAAATAAAATGTTAGCTTTGTTAATTTATTACAAATGCAAAAATAATCATATTGTTAAGTTTATGTATACTACTAATGTTTTTTAATCAATACAACAGTTGATTACTAAAAACAAATGTAGGTTTTATCAATCTATATATATATATATATAAAAGTCGGAGGAGAGTGAAAGTTTAAAAGTTACCTCATCTCACCATTCTATTTTTCTCAATTTTCTTATTGTTTGTTATTTATTTATTTATTTATTATTTCAAGAGATATAATTATACATTATGTGTACATTTATTAATAATTAATAGTTAGTGGTTATCTTATCATTAATAGATTGATTACGTTGAACTTGAAATCATAGATAAATACAAAGAATTGAATTATTTTTTGTTATTTATTTATTTATTTATTTATTATTTCAAGAGATATAATTATACATTACGTGTACATTTATTAATAATTAATAGTGGTTATCTTATCATTAATAGATTGAGTACGTTGAACTTGAAATCATAGATAAATACAAGGAATTGATTGTAGTGCAAGTTACATTCCCCCTATAAATTTCAACTCTCATCCATTCTTCTTGCAATCGACTTGGTTTTTTTTTTTTCCTTTACCATTCAAAAAATCACAAAAAAACCAATTTTATCATAACTAACCTTTGATTCCTCCAGTTCTCAACCAATTATCACCCAATAAATTAAAGATAGGATCGATGGATTTCAACATCGCCTGTACATTCAAAAGCTGTTCTACTTACCCATAGCATCATGCATCCAATGATATAACGACCATTCACAACGCTTATAAGCTAAACCACTTTTGATCGCCCTCCTTTAGGTATGTTTGCTCTATATTGGATCTAATCGTTTGGTACGTTTTTCATAAGTTCAAGACTGAAGTTAGTCATTATATCTATAACACAAATCAATAATCGCGTGACCTTTATGCTGCCTTTGTTATGTTGTCTGTTGGTTTAGATTCTTCAATTGGAGTGAAGAGACGATATGGAGGAATTTATATTTAACGGTTATAGTAGATCAATATACACTACTGCATGGGATTACCATTACTTAAAGATGTTGTTCAGTCCATAGAATGCTACAAAAGCTAAAGTAGACAATATAATGTTTTGCTCTTTCTTATTATTATTGTTCTTTTATGAACCTTTTGTTTGACTCGATAAGAATAACTATGAATATAGTGTTTTATTATTATTTATTTTATTATTATTATTATTATCGCTGCGCGAAATGCAGGGAAACGAATAGTTTATTACATATAGAGAGAATAGCGGTGCAATATTGAAATTTAAAGGGAGAAAAGATACTTCTTAGAGAGAGATTGATATAAGTGGGACCCGCATACATAATAAGTTGAATTACAATAGCCACGTATGGAGAGGTTCATCTATGTCGGGGGCACTCCACAATACCAAATAATTATCGAGCCAACCACGCACACCAAAAGATAAACTTAAACAAAAGGAAAAAAAAATTATATATATTTAAAAACTTTGGGGGCCTATCCTGGGGGTAGAAGCATTAGGGGGAGAGAACAACTTCCAAGTTTTCGATGCACCTTTGTCCTGCATATCCATGTATAATCGTAAATTATAAGATTGGAACCATTACCAATTGCAACACGTCGTATGTTCATTTTATTGTGACGAATCACCATGAAATACCAAAGATCGCAATTACGCGAGTACACCCAAAGATAAATAACCACAGAGAAAATAGCAAACACAAGAATTTACATGAAAAACCCAAAATCAGGGTAAAAAAATCATAGCCAAAAAATAAGGCAATCAACTATCAATAGTTTAGTACACAAAGGAAAAACCTCCTCTATCTAAACCCCAGATAGAAACCCCAACAAGATTTGATCTCACAGTGTCACGTACCCACTCGTAGGCCCGTACGCTATGAAACAACTCTTATCTCTCAAACAACTCATGCAACATTATGTTTTTCACCACTGAACATATACATATATTTATATTTTAATGTACTTGATCTGATCAGTCATACAATTTGATTTCAATTGCAACATTAATTTGATTTCAATTGCAACATTAATACAAAATTGGACTCTAATTTGGACTCCTAATTTCATTCCAATTCCAATGTGATGATTGCACACATTAATGTATTCAAACTATGCACACGTCCTTGTAGACCACAAATTAGTATTGTCTTCCAACACAAATTGTGCCTCAATGTGACTCAAATCAAGACACGTATTTGGGCTACAACTTTAAATCCATAGAGTTTGAGCCATCCGATTAATAAATCTTCGCCTTGACGAAATCTTACCACCTTGCTCTTGCCACCCGCCCTTTCGAGCCACCATCCTCAACACTGAGAATGAACCAAGTCCTATCCATCGGTTTGGACTTACCAATATTCGAAACCCACTTCTTGACCGACTTTTGAAGCTCAGACCTTGTTCTATGTTTCTGTACCAAAACAAACAAGTTCTTCTTTCTCACGCCTTTCATGACCAACGAAGACTTTCAGGATATTTTCAATACTCCACGTCGCCCAGAGTTCTTATAACCCTCATAATCTAATTCAGAAAGAGAAATTATATTTTGAGTACAACTCGACCCATGTCAAACATTCCGAAGCATTATGACACATTCGTCAAACCACTTCAACTGAACTTCACTGACTCCTGATATCGGTCGCAGAGAGTCGTCAGCCATCGACATAACTTTGCCACCCGTACAACTAGCATAATTACTGATCCATGCCCTATGTACGTACATATGCCCTGTAGCGCCGCTGTTAATTACCTATTATCCTTTCTGATCACCACTCCTTTTCTTTGTTGGACACATATGATAATTACTATCAGTCTTGAGAACAAACAAATTGTTAGTGTCATCACCTTCAACATCGAAATCCTCCTTTGTTGAATTGGAGCTTTTTGCTGAACCCGTTCCTTTACCTTTCCTATTACCGCAATCTCTCCTGACATGCCTTGGTTTACCGCATCTCTAACAGACTATTTTTTCGTACTTCTTGGAATCCTTCTCAGCAGCTACCAAACTCGAGCTTTCAGATAAACCGTTGTTTTCACCTTTCATCAACTTCTCCGCAGATATTAACTTGGTAGTGACCTTTGCTAAACTGATGGTTTCCTTCCTGTACATCAATGTTTGCTTCATGTGCTTAAATGAAGATGGAAGTGATTAGATGAGTTTGAGTGTCTGATCCTCATCATTAACTTTCTCTCCCAATTCCTCAAGTTCAGAGACAATCTCGTTAAGAGCACTAAGATGATCAGTAATACTTGTACCTTAATCCATTTTTAAGTGATGGTAACGCTCCTTCAGGTAGAAATGATTTGACATGCTTTTCATCATATCCATAGCCTGCAATTTCTCCCAAAGACCTTTCGCTGAAGAAATATTCCTCATGTTCAAAAGAACATTCTTTGCAAAATTGAGTCTTATGACGCTCGCCGCCCTCAAATCCAACTCTTCCCAATTCTCACCATGTTTTTTCCTATGACCCTTCAACGCTTAATGTAGCCTATATTGAATCGACAAATCTTTGGCTTGAATTTGCAACAAGCCTAAATTTATCTTCTGGTCGAATTTCTCCACATCGAACTTCATCGCACTTATGTACTTTGATATCTCTAAAACTTCACCTTGATTGTTTAACCCCCCAGATCTGAGTCTTAGCTCTAATATCAATTAGTTGTGATGAATCACTACGAAATACCCAAGATCACAATCACACGAGTACACCCAATGATAAATAACCACAGAGAAAATAGCGAACATAAGAATTTACATGGAAAACCCAAAATCAGGGTAAAAAACCACGGCAAGAAACAAGACAATCCACTATCAATAGTTTAGTACATAAAGGAAAACCCTCCTCTATCTATACCCCAGATAAAAAGTTTAACATGATTTGATCTCACAATGTCGCATACCCACTCGTAGTCCCGTACGCTATGACACAACTCTCGGCTCTCAAACGACTTTTGCAACACTATGTTTTTCACCACCGTACATATACATATATTTATAGTTTTAATGTACTTGATCTGATCACTCATGCAATTTGATTTCAATTGCAACATTAACACAAAACTGGACTCTAATTTGGACTCTTAATTTCACTCCAATTCTAATGTGATCATTGCACACATTAACATAATCAAACTATGCACACGTCCTTGCTGGCCACAAATTAGTATTGTCGTCTAACACAAATTGTGTTTTAATGTGACTATCAAGACACATTTTGGACTACAACTCTAAATCCATAGAGTTTGAGCCATCCGATTCAACACATTTGATGGAGAGAATAAATGAGGGATAATCAATTAACTTTTATATTATACTAATTTACCCCTCATTATTAAAGGGAAATGATTTTTTGTACATAATCGAACAAACACCCTAAATACTTTCGGAGTTGTTCGTGTGCATCTCGGCTAATCGGGATGCACCCCTACATGATATGCACTGAAACTATGCATGTATATATTTCGAGGTGTGAAAAGGTAAACGTGTAAAATTATTATCCTCCAGCTTAAGAGAATATGTGAGTTAAATCGGGGTAAATTAGTAATAGAAAAATTAGTCGATTCTCCCTCTTTTATAATCTCCATCAAATGACACATGACGTATTGCGATCGGTAATTGTGTAAATCTTACAGTTTGAAATTATATAGAAGTCCTCCCATTTTGGAGAATGACATTGATGTCAAATTGTAAAAAAGAATTATTTTGACTAAAATAAACTGGTATATCAACCATTCAAAACACAAGTCACTACGATGTTTTCATATATTAGGTCACTTAATATTCATAAACATAATTCAATCCTACCACATAAAAACAATTTTTGAGGAATTACATTAGGAAACAAACTACTTCAAGGAATGCAAGTTGATAGCTATTTTTGTTAGATATTGTGACGTTCATATAAGACAAACTCAGTACAAGCAGATATATGCTTAAGGAAATTAGAAAATTCAAACATGTAATCATTAGGAGGCTCAAGTGAAGAACTAGTAGATATCACTCTCAACCATTGCACCAAGGTAATGCATTATTAGCCACGTTATCTAAAATTAGAATTATTGGTTTGATTGTTGTTCAATGATCCTTCTAAAGTAACCTTATTTTTTGACTTTTTTGTAATAAAAAGGTAACATTTTTTAAAAGTAGTCACCACCTTTACACAACTCAATCCAAATAATTTTGAATGTCTTCTCTTTTCTATTTTCTTCAATTTGTTACATATTGTACAAGTTACACATGACTCAAAAATGACAAAAATGAAAGAACAATCAACTTTTTTCTTATACCAATTAGTTTAACCTTAGGATGCAGTAATGCACTTTATGATAAAAAGAAATCACAACTTGCCCACATTTTGTACTCTTCGATTAATTGCTCAATGAACCCCTTACTAAAATAATGAACCATCCACCCAGTTGGTTACAATATTGCACTTTTTTTTATTAAGAAGAGGCGTAAATGCCTTATTACATTGGATAGAGCCTAGGGAAAAGACTCATATTACCTCATCACGAATGATGCCACCTAAACCTGAATGACAATGATCTAATTCAAGATGACCAATAGAATGATGTGCCGCAAAACTTACCTGCGCGATTGTCTTCACGATGAGTGTGAGTAACCCATGAATAATTGTCGAAGCAAATGGAAGAGATGATGATGCCGATTAATCTTGCCGTTCATTTTCCCATTCAATGCGTCGACAACTCCTTTATTATCCATTTCTAGAATGCCTCTCTTGTAACGACCTTAATAAATCTAATCCTAATCAGTTGCCCAATAGGACTGAGACGTGGCAGTTAATCCTACACGACGACTCGGTCAAAGACTCGGGCGTCGACACCAAAGAAATAATTCAATAATCTTATTTGAGTGTGATGTCTTGAATATTTTATGTTAGACTATGTGTGCACGCGCAACTTTATTAAAGTTGTTGTCGAATTAACGAGTGAGCATAGTCCTCGAGATGTGTGCGTACATGAGTATTCAGGTAGGTCAACGATATCAATTTAAGTTGGTTTAATGGAACTCATTTAATTGAAATGCCTAAGTCATAAAGGGCATTTTAGTCATTTCATATATTAGAGTTTTTTTTTTTAAATTAGAATTATGAGGTGTCAACTTATTGTGGTTTATGATGAGATAATAGAAAATTTAATAAAAAACTAAATAACAAATTGTTAATTTTATTTAATTTTGATGTCATGGATTTAATACATAGTATAATTGATTTATTTATTGTTGGTACGTTGATTTTAATGGAGTTGATTTTAATTGGGTTGATTTAAAGAGGGTTACTATTGATGATTTTGAAGAAAAAACAAAAAAACTAACGTTATTGATTAAGCTGAAAAAACGAAAAAAAAAAAAAAAAAAAACCGCTTCAGGGGGTCCCAAAACCCCAAATAAAATAAATATTTTTTTTATGTTTTTCTCATTTTAATTTATAAAAATAACAAAAAAATTATAAAAAAACCAGAAAAATAAAGAAAAATAGGGAAAAATATGGAAAAAATAAGAAAAGTGAGTAAAATTGTAGAAAATGAGTTTGAAGATTTTTCAGGATTTTTACATCGAAATTTTTCTCGAAAAGCGTGAAAATACTTTAACTTCCCTATTTTAAATTATTTTGATATTTGAAAATCTAAATGGTATCAAATAGGCTCAACCACACCTAATTTATTATAAATTAATATCAGGAGCCTAGGGGACTAGTATCGGTATCGAATACGAATTTCGATGCGTATGGGAGCTGCAATTTACTTGATTTCGTGTATGGTAAGTAAATCAGTAAGAAATTTAATATTAATTATTTTCATTTTCTTGCTACATTTCACGGAATTATTGTTATTATTTGACTCTACTTCCCTACCAAATGGCCTAAGGTCTAAGTGGTCTGGTCTAGTTGTGTCCACTCACGGGTTGAGTAGTCGATTAGCTCTCATGGATTCCTGACGGACTTGAATCCTTTGAGTGAGCATCTGACATGGGTCGTGGCCCCTCCAAGGTATTCGAGTTCCATTGTAGTTGAGTATCTAATTAATTATGTGGCTCCCTTTGGAATGTTTTCTTGGGCAGCGGCTCAAGCGAGCCGAATGCGCCGAACGCATTAGGTGCGGTCAATGCGGCTTTGACTTTCCACACCATTATTAGATACTTACACATTTTAAGTGGCTTTGAGCCCAAGTGTAGAGTTTCAGGACCACTTACTCCCTATCATTTGCTTTCGGGTCACTTGGTCCCTACTGGTGACCACTGTAGTCTGTCTATCATGCATTTTAGTGATCATTTCTCAACACTTTATTTTCTTTCTAGCATTATTTATGGACTCGCTTATTGTTTAATCTAAATTAGTGTTAAGATTTTTCTGGATTTACTCACTGGGATTGTCTCCGCTTTTGGTGACAATTGTATGTCCCTCTAGTAGCAGGGGTAAGGAGCCTGTGATCGGTGACTTCCTCTAAGCTTCCCTCAGAGTTAACTCCTCTCTGTTACTGCAGTAGGTGTATTTTGATATCTTGGACTATACATATGATATATACTGATGTTTTTCGTTACCTTGGGGCTCATTTTGGGTCGTGAGACGTTTGATACATGTATATGATACTTTTTCACACTGTTCATCACCATATATGTACATGAGATCTACTTTTGCAGGATTTCCACACTTAGGCATGTCTCGACTAGTGCTTACTTATTTAAGTTGCTTTAAATATTTTTAAATTCTGCTGCATATATGTTACGACTTGTGAAACTAAATAATAAACTAATTAAGCAACTAATGATTAAATAGCTTGGATAAGAGGATTACTAAGCCTGTGTTGACTCTACGGGAGTTAACCGGGGTCCACATAGTTTTAGGGTGGGCAGGGCCCAGTTTGTGGGGACTAGGGCAGTTACAGTTTGTATCAGAGTGTAGGTTCTTACCTTTAACATTATGTAACCTAAAACTCGACTAAAATACAAATTGAAAGTTAGGATGCATCTAAACTTATTGTGGAAATCCTATGATCTTAGCTTAGAGTATTAGTTGGGAAGTAAGGAGAGTTGGGGGAAACTATGTCTGGATTATACATGTTAATTTATTGATATGTATTATATACTATTAACAGTAGTTAAGAAAACCGATCAAAGATCGCTAATCGCTTTTGCAGACCGTTATAACTAATCAGCGAGACTCCGGTGATCAGAGTGGAGCTATAAGTCCATGCCCCATTAATCCAACAAAAGTAATTAGCAAGCTTCGACTTTTCATAGAGGATAGTTGCCATCACCATTAACACCTACAACAGCTTTCACACCGGATGCGAGTGCACCTACACCTCAGATGACTCCGTTACGATCTAGGGTGCATGTAACACAAGTTATTGTCGTAGTACCCGTACTACCTAACATAGCAGCGCCAACAGTTCTGACACTGAATGTGAGATATGCTAACTTTCATTTAACACCTAGAGCCAGACTGACTAGGGAGTATAAGAGGTACAAACTAAAGAAGTTTAGTGGAGATTTAGATGTGTCAAAAGTAAAGAAACTCATCAAAAGTTATGAAAAGATCTAGAGACTTTTGAGGTTAAAGGATAGCAAGACGCTAGGGTTGACAGCTTTTTCCTTCTGAAGGGGACGCAGACGCTTGGTGGACTAACCTGGTAGCCACCCAAGGACCAAGTCCATTTCTTTTGTGAGGGGTTATTTCTTGGCATTGGGGGCATAATGGCTAGAAGCATATCACACAAAGTTGGATTGCTTCAGTAAGATAGTCACATTCTAGATTATTGAGCAGTCAGAGTTTAGTTTCCAAGGAATTTTGAGGACGAAACCATTATTAGTTGGGAAGACTGTAACAACCCTAATAAATCTAATCCAAATCAGATGCCTAATAGGACCGTGATGTGGCGGCTAATCCTACACGATGAATCAGTAAAAAACTCAAACGTCGGCACTGAGGTAATAATTCAATAATTTTATTTATGTGTGATGTCTTGAATATTTTATGTTGATTTATGTGTACACGCTCAACTTTATTAACGTTGTTGTCAAATTAACGAGTGAGTGTAGTCCTCGAGATGTGCGCATACAATTGTATTCAAGTAGGTCAATGATATTAATTTAAGTTGGTCTAATGAAACTCATTTAACTTAAATGCATAAGTCATAAAAGGCATTTTAGTCATTTCACATATTAGAATTTAAAAAAATTAGAATAATGATGTGTCAACTTCTTGTGGTTTATGGAGAGATAATAGCAAATTAAAAAAAAAATTAAATAAAGAAGATTGTGTGGTGGTGGTTCACCCACTTAATGATAGTATAAAGAGAGAGAGAGAGAGAGAGAGAGAGAGAGAGAGAGAGAGAGAGAGAGAGAGAGAGAGAGATGAAGGGTGAGGTTTTATTTAAGTTAGAGGTTTTGTAGAGGTGGTGGTGAGGAAGAAGAAGGAAAAAAAAGTTATTTGCTATGTGGAGATCCTAATTAAACCAAGTAAGTTAACATTTAATTTTATTTAATTTTATTTAATTTTGATGTAATGGATTTAATACATAGTATAATTGATTTATTTATTGTTAGTAAGTTGATTTTAGTGGAGTTGATTTTAATTGGGTGAATTTAAAGGACAAAAAAGGTTATTGTTGATCATTTTGAAAAAATAAATAAAAGAAGTAATGTTATTGATTTAGTTGAAGAAAGGAAAAAAAAAAGATCTAAAGGAAAAAAAAAAAGAATCAGTGATTTTGGGGGAATAAGGGGGAGGATGTACGCATGCGTATATGTGCCTGTAGTCCTCAAATTAGGCCAGGCACTAGCCGTACCCAATCCAATATGGCTACATTGGGTCCGGTTCGGCTCAGACCTGGTTCAAGGGGGGTTAAAAAGCCCTCCAAATAAAAAATATTATATATATATATATATATATATATTTTCATTTTAATTTATAAAAAATAATAAAAAATCATAAAAAAGTGAAAACAATTCAAAAAAATAGAGAAAAATCTAAAAAAAAAATAAAAAAACGAGGAAAATTGAATAAAAATGAGTTTGAAGATTTTTTGAGGATTTTTGCACTAAATGTTTTCTCGAAACGTGTCTCAACGATGTAACTTCCCTATTTTAAATTATTTTAAGATTTAAAAATCCAAATCACATGAAATATGCTCAACCACACCTAATTTATTGTAAATTGATACCAGGAGCCTTGGAGCCTAGTATCTGGTATCGAGTGTGAATCGAGGCGTGTGGGAGCCGCAATTTACTTGATTTTACATATTGAGGTAAGTAAACCAGTAAGAAATTCAATATTAATTCTTCTCATTTCCTTGCCACATTTGATGAAATTATTATTATCATTATTGGACTCTACTTCCCTACTGAGTGACCTTAGGTCTAAGTGATCTGGTCTATTTGTGTCCAATCACGAGTTAAGCAACCGATTATCTGTCGGGGCTCCCTGACAGGCTTGAATCCTTTGAGTGATCATCAGCCATGTGTCGTGGCTCCTCCTAAGTATTCGAGTTCCATTGTAGTTGAACATCCAGTTAAGTTTTTGACTCCTTTTAGAATGTTTTCTCTGGCTGCAACTCAAGTGAGCTGAAAGTGCTGAACAGATTATGTGCGGTCGATGCGGCTTCGACTTATCGCACCATTGTTAGATACTTACATGTTTTAAGTGGCTTTGAGTCCACATGTAGAGTGTTAGGACCACTTACTCCCTATCTTTTGTTTTCGGGTCACTTAGTGCCTACCGTTGACTACTGTAGTATGTCTATCTTGCATTTTTTTGATAATTTCTCTGCACTTTATTTCTTTCCAGCATGATTTATGGACTCATTTATTGTTTAATCCGAATTACTATCGAACTTCTTCTCTATTTACTTACCGGGATTGTCTTTATTTTAGTGACAATTATAGGCCCCTTTAGTGGCATGGGCAAGAAGCTTGTGATTGATGACTTCCTCTGAGCTTCCCTTAAAGTTAGCTCCTCTATGTTACTACAATATGTTTATTTTGATATTTTGGACTGTACATATGATATATACTTATGTTTTTAGTTACCTTGGGGTTCATTTTGTGTTGCAAGACGTTTGATACATGTATATGACACTTATTCACACTGTTCGTCACCATATATATACATGAGATCTATTTTTGCAGGATTTCCACACCTAGGCATGTCCCGACTAGTGTTTAGTTATTTAAGTTGCTTTAAATATTTTTAAATTATGTTTAAAAATAAATCTTTCTCGGATATTAAGAAGAACCTTAGTTCAGAACTGATCCTAACTGCAAGTATAATATTAAGTTCACTTCAATATTAAGAAAAACCTTAGTTGATTTAAGAAGAACCTTAGTTCACAACTTCACCTAGGTAAAGAAATGTTATGCTTTCATATCTCACTTCCTTTATCTTTGTTATGTGTGTGCAATGATTAGTTTAAATAGATAGATTTCCTTTAGATTCACTTCAATCCACTGTTGTGGTGGAAAAGATCATAATATGCAAAGTAGAACTTCAGCTATCGGTGTTAACAATGTTATTCTTGCATAGCATTAAGTTCCAAATGTATAGACTCGTAACCACTTAAGTTTATTATCTGTGCTTCCCAATCAATAACTATTTATCGATGTTATATATTTTATGGTTGTATTGTCCATTTTTGGCTTAAAAGGTCCGTTTTCCATGGTAACCCCTAAAACCTATAATTAACAAACACGTGATCAGGATGTTCATAGCATTATGCATAAAATCAATATAAATTCTAACCATTGCACTTTTAACTTTATAACCTTTTCATATTTCCTTTAGTATAACATTTATATCATAGGATCCATTGATCCCTAAAATAAATAAAGTACTCACTAATTATTGAAATCAACATACACATCGTGATATTCATTTCAATCAAGAATTAAATCAAATAACTTCAATTAAATGAAAAATGTCCAATAACCGCAAGTAGAGTCTTCAATATGTTCTCATTCAAAACACTTCTAAAAACTCAAAAACAACGTAAAATTATGCTAACACTATGATAACCTGTGATATTATATGGTGTTATATGATATATGGTGATTTTACCATGTTTTAATACTTATTTATACACATAAGACTCCTAAGAACACAATCAGAAACCCTAATTAAGAATTCCAAATGAACTAGAACTCTCAAACTTTCTATTTTAATTTCACGGCGCTGTCTGTAAGTGATCTACACCATGTGTGTAATGCCGTAGCACTGACATAACTTCAACTTTTGTGAGTGAGTTTTGTCCTCATAGTAGGTCCAACACTAACGGAACTTCAACTTTCGCTAGTGAATTTTGTCCTTATAGCAGGTTTGACGCCCTGTTTTATTGTCCTAGCGCCCTGTATACATCCCCACTGCACCGTCACTACGTTCCCTTTACTGCTTCTTTTCCTTAGCCCTCTTCAAGCCTTGTGCACTCTTCCCACGATGTCAAGTCTCTATGCCACGATGTACCTTTCCTCATTATTTCATCATGAATCACTTATTTGTCTATTTTATAACTTGTATGCCTGAAAAAGTTGGGGCATGTGCCCTAAGTCAATCTACAAATATTTTTTTATCTTATAATTTTGGTTAATAAAATTAAGGTTTTCATTTGTTGTTTTATTATAAGTTACTGCATGTTTACTACATAGTAAGATCCACGGGTATTTGTTGAAATATCTTAAAGGTCCCTAGTCGATCATTATACTGGGAACTATTATGAATTAAGACTAGTGTGAATCTTGATAGGTGTTCATATGATGATCATGCGTATAGGGATACAAATCGAGATCAATAGCATTTGTTAGTGAATAAGGTATTAGACTGACCTGCTATGAGAATGCTATATGAATTGTCATATGCATTACTCATGATAGGTATATCATTTAGTCATTTGACTTGAAATTACCATAGACTTAAATGTTTTGAGCATGGTAATTTGACACAATCAAACGTTGACTTTAACCGGACGATTATAAAGATTGTGATTTGTTACCATGTGAATAATATGTGAAGGTGTGTAATTAAGACATAATTTTTCACTTTTATATAGAGAGATATCAGTAGATTCTTCGATATGATAGACTGATAATGGCCAAGTCCATGTGAATTCATATGATCAATGTCACTTGGATGTTTTCAGTTTACCTAAAGATCAAAACTAGTACGATTGAACATTAAGGGTGACTTTCCATGCCTTTTTTTTAGTTAAAGGATATCACACAACAAAAGGATATGATATATGTTATTTATTAGGTTGTATCAAATTTGATATTCATGCTACTTAGGTAGTCATAATGCATTGCTAGAGGCTTATGGCTCGTGTACCAAAATGATTTTGATTCATCGCCAACATCGCATGAACCATTAGGTCGCACACAAAGAATGGCTTTGTTCAATTTCAATTGGTCCAATGTAATGAATTTTATATAATAAAATTCATGACATAAAAGTTCTTACAATTTGTTATACGATAAGTTATTAATATGGGCGTATGTGTAATTTGCTTAATCTTCCCAAATACAATATTTCTATTACCCTAAAACGATACATATATTTTCGTTTTTCGCAAATTTTAAGTTTTCTGGATTTTGGAAGAGAAATAAAAACGTTTTCAATTTCTCTTGAGGCTAGCACTCTAAATTGTAGTAACCATTCGTGTGTTGATTTTTGATAGAGGACATGCGATTAAAAGTATTGGAGATCGAACAATCACATAAGAAAATCACGGATCAGGGTATGGTTTGCTTTTTAGATCTACTTTAATGGAACCTATTTTCAATCTTGTTAGGGATTTTCAAAATTGTTTTGAATTTTTCGCTGTGTATGAATCCCAAAATTCAATAGTTGTATCTGAGCCTTAGGCTTAGTTCTATTAAATGTATTCATGTTTTCTCTTATGTATATATGATATATGTGTGAAAACATGATCTTGATTTATGTATATGTATAATGTACATATATGTTATGTGATAATTGTTATCAAGAATTGATTTTAAAGCATGTTGTTAATTCATGGATATTGATACATACGCATGATTTGATTCAATGATAGTATTTACGTTTTGAATATCTTGATTAACACATGTTTTTAATATTGAACAATGTGAATTTTGTATGTTCATGGTAGAAGTAATGTTTAGGTTAATCTGATTTTATCGTTGAATACATAAGTCGTTTTGTTCAATAATTATGTATGTTTTCATGATAGAAATCATGATTAGGTTAATATAATTAATTTAATATGATTCTTGTATTGAAAACATGATTAATATTTCAAATTGATTTTGATCATATATCTCATTGTGGTTATCCTTAGTGTATTCCTATTCGATAGGAAATAAACTTGTAATCGGATAAGAATTACAAATCCTATAAGATAGGTGAGATATATTACAAATTTTAATTGGATTAGGATTCAAAGTATCTTAAATTCTAATTGGATTAGGATAAGATGCTAATTTAAAGGTAGGCGTGAGTTAATTAAAAATGTTTTAATTAACAGCGGGACTATCGTTAACTGTTCGTAGCATGAAGAAATTAGTATGATTGTCAATATTAGTATAATTTCCTAACTTGTTTAGTGATTGTTTATGCATTGTAATTTATGATATTTATTTTGTTTAAATTACGATCACTAAAACAAATAAAAATCCATCTTCCAAATTTTAAGTCAATTGTCAACTATTTTCAAACACTTGTCAAGGCTTTGATCACATCAATATGATTTTGCCTCTACAAAGTGTATTGTGTTATCTTAATGAGGCAAGTTGAGTAACAATTACTCTATTATTTGAAATTGTTAGACTTGAAAATCCTATCAAAATGGTTTTGGGCTTTAGGCACTTGATGAAATAAAACATGTTTAGGCATAAAATGTCATAATCTCATAAAAACAACTAAAAGTTACATATGATGTAATCGGTAATTGGTACCTACATAAATAATCTAATTTAAAGTGTCGTGCCTTAACTGTCTTGGAATTAGATGAAGCATGGATTTTAGTCTCTTAAATTAACATAGCATTTTCTGGAGGGTTATTCATTTAGTGGGAGTCTTCTCCTCTATACTAAAATGAACTTTTACATAATCTTTGTTGTAGATATATGACCTTTTCAAAACACACTAACCCCTTGTCACTACATCCATCCTTGGGAAGGATAAGTTGTTCGAGACAAACTTTCTTGATTGGTTCAGAAACTTGAGAATTGTTCTCGAGCATGAACGCAAGTTGTATGTCCAGATGAACCACTAGCCAATGTTTTAAGAGCTGTGAAGGATGCACATACTAAGCATGTTAGCGACCCAAGTAATGTTACATGCATTATGTTTGCAACCATGGCTCCTAAAATTCAGAAGGACATGGAACACATGGAAGCTTACAACACGGCTATGATGCTGAAGGAAATGTTCCAACAATAGGCTAGGTAAGAACTGTGTGATATAGTCAAGAACCTTCATTCTTACAAAATGGCTTAGGGTGCATTAGTTAATCCTTATGTTTTGAAAATGTAAGGCTATATTGACCATCTTGACAGACTTGTATTTCCCATAACCTAAGAGTTGGCTATAGATTTGATCCCGAATTCATTGCATAATAGTTATTCACAATTTTTGATGAACAATAACATGAATAACATGGAGAACCATATCTCAGAGTTGCATTTGATGCTTAAAACTACTGAGCTGAATGTCAAGAAACCTATTGCTAATGTGTTGATGACTCAAAAAGGAAACACTGAAGAAAAAGGGCAAAGGTAAGGCTAAAGTTGCCAAGGCTGTTGTGACTTTCACAAAGCTTTTGGAACAAGTCAAGCCTCATGTTGCTTATGCTTCACAGTCCCAAAAGGAAAAGGAAAAAGAAAGAAATTGTCATTTCTGCCATGCACCTGGGCATTGGTTCAAAAATTGCAAGTTCTATCTTGAAGATCTAAAGAAAAAAGAAGAGTAGTGTGACTACTGCTTCAGGTATTTACGTTATTGAAGTTAACTTGTTTTCTAGTGATTTCTATGTATTGGATATTGGATATAGATCTTACATTTGTACTAATGTGCAAGGTCTCACTAAAAGTAGAAAGCTAAAGAAAAGAGAAGCCATCATACGAGTTGGAAATGGAGCAAAGGTTGGTGCATTGGCTGTAGGATGCTATGAGTTAATTTTACCTAATGGACTTGTTTTAGTTTTAAATAATTGTTATTATGTCCCTACTTGGAGCAGAAACATTGTCTCAATTTCGTGTTTAGATTTAGATGGTTTTAATTTCATTATTGTGAATAATAAATGCTCCATTTCTCGTAAAAACATTTTCTATGTGGATGCTGATTTCTGTGATGGTCTTTATATTCTAAATATGAAAAAGTCCATAGATACTACTATTCTTAACATAAATACAAAGAGACTCAAGTCAAACGATTTGAGTCAAACTTACCTTTGGCATTGCCTTCTTGGCCACATAAATGAGAAATGGATTTCTAAACTCCATAAAGATGGACTTTTAGATTCATTTGATTTTGAATCATATGAGACATTTGTATCTTTTATAGTAGACTATATGACAAAGAGTCCTTTTACTGGACATAATGAAAGGGCAATTGATTTATTGGGTCTAATACGTACTGATGTATGCGGTCCTATAAACACAATGGCTAGAGGTGGTTATCAGTACTTCATTACATTCACTAATGATTTAAGCAAATATAGTTACTAATCTCATAAAACATAAAGGTGAATCTTTTGAGATGTTTTGAACATTTTAGAATGAAGTGCAAAATCAACTTGATAAAACTATTAAAACTTTTTGATCAGATCGAAGTGGTGAATATTTGAGCCAAGAATTTGATGATCATCTTAGAAACTGTGGGATTGTCTCACACTTAACTCCCTCAACAACTCAACAATGGAATGGTGTTTCTGATAAGAGAAATCAAACTTTATTGGATATGATTAGATCTATGATGAGTCATGCAGATCTTCTTATTTCCATTTATGGTTATGCCTTAGAAACTACTGCGTTTGTACTAAATCGTGTTCCTTTCAAAGCGGTTGATAAGACACAACATGAGATGTGGTTTGGGAAAAGACTAAGTTTGTATTTTTTTAAGATTTGTGATTGTGAGGTTTTCATACGATGATAAATCTCAGAAACGATTATTAGTCAAATCTACCAAGTGTGTATTTGTTGGTTATCTTAAAGAAAATAGAGGATACAACTTATATAATGCCACTGAGAACAAAGTGTTTGTGGCTCGGAATGGTGTCTTTATGGAAAAAGAGGTTATTTCAAAAGACAACATTGAGAATAAAGTAAGTCTTGAAGAAGTTCGAAAAACACAAATAAACACTCAATCGCCAGTAGGAGATCAACAAAATCTTGAACTAGTTGAACTTCCACAGGTATCACAAGGCCCACGTTGGTCTGATAGGGTAAGACATCGGCCTGAGAGATTTGGATTTCTTATTACCGATAATTGAGAGGTGTTGCTTATGGATCAAAATGAACCTACTACTTATAACTAGGCTTTATCTAGCCCTAAGGCAGATAAATGGCTTAGTGCTTTGAATTTAGATATGCAATCCATGTATGATAACCAAGTTTAGAACTTGATTAATTTACCAGAAGGTGGTAAGTCCATTGTATGTAAATAGGATTTTAAGAAGAAAACTGACATGAATTGCAAAATGCATACTTATAAAGCACGGCTAGTAGCAAAAGGTTCCAGACAGACTTAAGGTATTGATTATGATAAGACTTTTTATCCTGTAGTCAAGCTTAAATCCATTGGAATTATAATTTCCATAGCCGCATATTATGAATATGAGATATGACAAATGGATGTCAAAACAATTTTCCAAAATGGAAGTTACTTGAGGACGTGTATATGATACAGCCTGAAGGGTTTATTCATCCTGAGAATTCTAGGAAGGTGTCCAAGCTTCTAGATCCATTTATAGATTAAAGCAAGCTTCTTGGAGTTAGAATCTTCATTTTGATGAAGTAATTAAGGAATTTAGTTTCATTAAGAAGGAAGATGAGCCTTGTGTACACAAGAAGGTCAGTGGGAGAATGGTTGTTTTCCTGGTACTGTATGTTAATGATATATTACTCATTGAAAATGACATTGTCAAGTCTTAGTTAGGGAAATGTTTCTTAATGAAAGGCGTAGAAGATGCATCTTATATCCTTGAGATTAAGATCTATAGGGATAAATCTAAAAGATTGATCGGTCTAAGTTAGAGTGCTTATATAGATAAGGTACTAAATAGGTTCAGTATACAATACTCTAAAAGAGGGTCATTGTCAATGTCTCATGGTATAAGTCTCAACAAGACTCAATTTCCAAAAACTAATGATGAACGAGAGTGCATGAATCGATTCCATATGCATCAACTATTTGATCTGTCATGTATGCCATGATATGCACCTGACCTGATGTATCATATGCTTTGAGCACAACAAGCGATATATCAGTTTGATCCTAGTGAAAGTCATCAAATAGCAGTAAAGAACATTCTCAAGTACTTGAGAATGACTAAACAAGTTTTCTTGGTCTATGAAAGTTTCGAAGACAAGCTTCTTGTAAATGGTTACATAGATTCGAGTTTTCAAACTGATATATGACTTCAGATCGCTGTCTAGATCTGTGTTTACTTTGAATGGAGGCATCGTAGCTGAAAAAGTTTGAAGTAAGAAACTGTGGCAGGTTCTACAATAGAAGCTGAGAGATTGCAGCATGCAATCCAGCTAAGGAGGCAGTTTGGATAAAAATGTTCATATCTAAACTTAGTGTGGTTCCTAGTATTGCTAATACCGTTTGCTTGTATTGTGACAACAACGAGGCGATAGCATAGGCAAAGGAACCAAGTTCACACCATCGATCCAAACATAAACTTAGATGTTTTCATCTCATTTGAGAACTCTTTTAGAGGGGAGACGAAAGATTTGCATAGTTCTTACAAAAGACAATGTTGAAGATCCTTTGACGAAGGCTCTTCCACAAGTGAAACATGATGGTCATGTTAGGTCATTAGGTATTAGATACATAAATAATTATACCTAGTACAAGTTGGAGATGTTGGGACATGTGCCCTAGGTCAATCTACATACATTATTTATCTTATAATTTTAGTTAATAAAATTAAGGTTTTAATTTTTTGATTTACTATGAGTAATTGCATATTTACCTTATAGTAAGATTCATGGGTATTTGTCGAAATATCCTAAATATCCTTAGTCGATCATTATTCTGGGAACTATATTGAATTAATACATGTGAATCTCGATTGATGGTCATGTGATAATTATGAGTATAGGGATACAAATCAAGATCATGAGTACTTGTTAAGGAATAAGGTACTGGATCGACCCGCTATGAGAACACCTAATAGATTAAGTCATAGATGTTACTCATGATAAGTATATCATTTAGTCTTTTGATTTAAGATTACCAAATAGTTCTATATTAGGAGCATCGCAATTTGACACAATCAAACGTTGTCTTTAATCGGATGATTATAAAGATTGTGATTGATCACCATTTGAATAATATGTGAATGTGTGTAACTAATATAGAATTTGTCACTCTCATATAGAGAGAGATATTAGTGGATCCCTCGATATGATAGATTAATAATAGCCAAGTCTTTGTGAATTGATATAATCAATGTCACTTGGATGTTTTCAGTTAACTTAAAGATTGGGACTAGTAAGATTGAACATAAAAGGTGAATTTTCATATCTTATGTTTAGTCAAAGGATATCGCACGATAAAAGGATGTGATATATGTTATTCATTAGGTTGTATCGATTTTGATATTTATGTCACTTTGGTAGTCATAATGTATTGCTAGAGACTGCTTATGACTTGTGTACCAAAATATTTTTAGTTCATTGTCAATGATGCATGAACCTATTGGGTTGCACACAAAGAATGGCTTTGCGCAATTTCAATTTGTCCAGAGTAATGAATTTTTTATGATAAAACTCATGACATAAAAACCCTAAATATTTGTTATATGATAACTTAGTAGTAGGGGCATATGTGCAATTTGCTTAAACTTTCTAAATACAATAGTTGTATTACGAATAGGATTTTAAGTGAGGGCTTATCTACACATATAAATAAAAGGTGAATCCCTAAAAAAAACATATTTATTTTCGTTTTTACAAATTTAGAGTGCTCTGAATTTTGGGAGAGAAAGAAAAATATTTTCAATCTCTATTGGGGCTAGCACTCTAAATTGTGGTCACCATTCGTGTGTGGATTTTCGATAGAGGGTGTATACTTGAATGTCTTGGAGATCGAATAATCATAGAAGAAAATCACGGATTAAGGTATAATTTATTTTTTATATCTAGTTTAATGGAACATATTTTTGATCCTATTGGGAATTTTCAAAATTGTTATGAGTTTTCTGCTGCGTATGAACCCCAAAACCAATAGAAAATATATAAATTCCATCAATTAGAGCTCATTCCTGAATATTTAGTCCTATTATACTACTAAACTAACCTTATATATAAGTCTAATTAATCATTTATCAAATACCCCCAAACATAGGATTTTGCATGTCCTGAGCAAAAGTGTATTTTAGTAAGTACTCTTACTACTCTTATTTATAATCCTTACTCATTTTACATAGTTCATGAAATATCCTTTAACTCAAATAAGTTCACATTAATGATCCATTTTAGAGTTTTTCTTCATAAAAACTATTATTTCAAAACACGTAGCTTTAACAACACATAATTCATTTTCAAAACTCAAAAGTAGTTCATAACCAAAACCTTTACTACTCACAAGTTTAGTTCACCTCGACACTCAAGTAGGTAATATACAATCCCACGATTTTCATTAAGCTCAGGAATTCACAAATACGCATACATCATACTACTTTGGTAGAATTTAGTACTGCAAAAGTCCATAGGGCTTCATATAGTTGGAAAGAGAACTTAAATCAAATAAGTTACTTATACTCGAGCTAAATCATTTTATTTGAAGAGTTTTAATATCACTTTCACCTTTCTTTCTTTTTGTATATCTCTATTTTCCTCTTGTATTTTTTTAGTTGTATGGTTCCTTCTACTTTTCCTATGAATTTTGTTTTTTCATACTTCTTTTCAACCATCAAGTTCTCTACTCCTTTTCCTGTAGAACTTGTGGGACTCTAATTTTTTCTTTTAAAACTCTTATTAGTACTTCTCACTTTCACTTTATCAAACAAGTTTTAACTCCAAATTCTCATTTAAACATCATTCATATCTTTTCCCTTTTGGTACTATGTCTTTATTTACTTTATATTCAAGTAAGATTCATACTTATTAAGAATTCCTTAGAGATTTAACTTTTGTCCACAAAAAGTGTTATGGTAATCTTCTTGCTTTTGTTTCATGTTCATGGTCTTCCCTAACTCTAGGTTTCTAATCATGAAATTAACCATTGTTTGCTACATTTCTTATTTTCTTCAAAAATTTGATAACATTCTCTTGAATTTCATATTTACAAGATACTTGTATTCTTACTCATCCTCGATTAAAGACATGAACTTTGTAAATGACTTACTCTATTCATTACTATATGACTATATAAAACCTAATCTATACTACTATAAACATCTTAATAATAAATAAATGAAATAGATACACGACTATTCTTTCCTCTTTAACTACTTCAAAAATAAAATTTTACGATCATACCTGCAGTGTTCATCCTTATTTCATCCTTTCTTACAACTTCCAAATTGTTGATGCCCTAAACTTAAACCAAAGCTTGTCATTAAGGTTTAAAAATAAGCATGAAACATAAAAACACTAAACACACAAACATAAATAATAGAATTTAAAAACTAAACACAAAAATGGATAAATATAAAATTTAAACAACTACTAAAGTGTCAAAATATCCCAAAGTAAAAATAATCAGTATTTAAGTATCGCTCATCTCCTCTAGATCTATATGAAAATGATGCATATGTTTAGGCTTCTCCATTCCGATGAAAATTCACCTTGCAAATGGTCTTTTTCTATACATTTGGTATAAAACATTCAAAATTAGAAAATTACTAAAACGTTTGGATTGTTCTAACTAAACAAAATAAATAAATAAAATTTTAAAATCAAAATTTAAAATAAAAACTAAGAACCACAGGGTTGCCTCCCAGTAGTGCTTCATTTAACGTCACTAGCTCGATGCCTATTCACTTGTTTTGTCCGAGTTTAAATCAAGATACTCTATTTGTTGGTTGGAGAAAATGATATCTCTTCTATTTGGATGTACTTATTGCCTTTCAACGAAGATAATCATCTCGCTATTATCATCCTCCTCAATACTCATTGTGATCATTTTGCTCCTCGTGTGCCAAATCTTTTCTATTAGTGTTAGTTGCTTTTTATAAGATTTGCTTCACTTCTCTGTTGCTTACTTCAGCTTATCCATTTGTTTGAGGATGGTATGCAATTAAGGTTTTATGCCTAACCCATATTTCTTAAGCAATGTGTCCAAGGCTCTATTACATAAATGTGACCCCGTATCACAGACTAATGTTCTAGGTGTTTCGAACCGTCATAAAATATTTTTCTTTATGGATTTTATGACCACATTTGCATCATTAGTTGTGGTTTTATGGCTTCTACCTATTTGGGGACATAATCCACGGCTAACAATATATATTTTTTCCCATTTGAAGAAGGGAATGGTCCCATGAAATCTATTCCCCATATGTAAAATAGCTCAACTTTTTTAAAATTGTTTTGTGGAGACTCCTACCTTCTAAAAATATTTCCTATTCTTTGGCATTCATTGCAAGTTTTAACAAAAATATATCCTTGAATAGATTCAACTAATAGAATCCGCATTGTAATACTTTAGTTATCGTTCTTTGTGCTCCAAAATGTGCTCCATATGATAATGAATGACATCCTTCCAAAATGCGTGCAAATTCCTCTCTGCTACATATCATCGAATCATCCCATCATTGCATCTTTTGAATAGATATGGCTTGCCCCAAAAGTATGACTTTACATCACTCATGAATTTGTTTCTTGCTCCATTGGTTAAATATGGAGGAAACACATCGCACGCCAAATAATTAACATAGTCTGCGAACCATGGTGCATCTGTCTAAACCTCTACCTTATGCACTTCTATTGGTTTCTTTATCTTCTTAGTTGCCATCGTATTGAACTTTTTTGGCTTGTATATTACTTGTTCATGCATTGGCTCATTCATTGCCGTAGTGCTCATCATGTGAATGGCACTAAGATTCTCTTTGAGATTTGTGATAGTGTTACTTAGCAATTGCCCTTCCTTCATTGAATTCAAAGCAATGGCTAGCTGACCTGTCTATCTCTTAGGGTTCTTAAAGGATTATGTCCTTTCATCATCCATCATCTTAAGAGTTTGCTTTAGACTTTCCATCTCTTTCTCATTCCTCTCATGAAGTTCTCTATTTTTGGTGTAATTGGCTTGCTGGAATCTCTCAATTAACTTCAATTAAGTCATTTCTTCACCTTGGCTTAGCTTACCTTGTTGGACTGATTGATCAAAACCTAGAGGTAGATTTAGTGCATTATCAAGATTTTTGTATGAGAAGTTTAGGTTGTTATATCTTTGATAAAATCTTTGAGGAGCCATTCCCCTCAGCCTAAAGTTGTATCCATAGTTCTGGTTGTTCATGAAGTTGACATCTTCAAACTCCATTCTTTGTTACGTGTCCAATGGATTAGCCACCATTGCTTAGTGATTAATGGGTTGTTGTATTTCTTGCACTAATGAACTTGGTTTCTGATAAGTTGTTAGTTATGTTATGTTTTGTGCACTCTTACTTTGAATTTCGATACTTTTATCATCATTTATACCAACAAATTGTTGTTTTTCTATTTTTAGATCACAAATAGGCTTTTACTAAAAAATGAGTGATTTTCATAGAAATTTAGTGAAAAAACTGAAAAAGTCTTGGCGTTTTCACAATGATTTCAGTTCAACATCAAATCGCCAAGGAATCAGTCATGACCCAAATTTTTAATCCTAGTTTACTTTCTTAATAAGGATCATTGACCCATGTCGTGGGACCCGAACGAGATATATGCACTGACCGAGGCATGTGGGCAAGTATATGTTAGATTTGGTGTAACATATGCTTAGTGTATTGTACATGTGTAGACTACTAAGTCACTTCTACTTCTTTATAAATGTTGAGAAGTGAGCAGGGACACGCCTCGAGATGCGTGTTGATATGGGATTGGGGTAGAGAATGATGTGGTAAGTTTAATTTAAGTTAATGTGGCTTGGTTAGCTAAATCAATATGCCTCTAGTTTAATTTATATATATGAAGGCAAAGTTAGAAAGATAAAATAATGGTCATTGATGTTCCTCGAGACATGTATTTATACATCACTAGAAAAATTGAGTTATGAGTTGTGTTATTAATGATGAGTTAATGGAAGGTGGGGGTCATTTGGTGAGCCAATAGATTAAGCTAGAGATGGGTGTATACATTAAGATCAAACACTATAATCTCACCTTACATAATATATATAAAATGAGAAGGGATGAACATGCCAATCATTAGTAACTCAATCAAAAGAAGAAGAAAAAGATTTGGAGAGAAAAATCCATAGGTTTCTGTAAGATTTTGGTGAGTTTGAAAGAGTAGATCAAGTTAGAGGAGTTTTAAAAATTGGTAAGTTAGTCTACACCTTTGGTTTTGTGAAAATTGATGAATTGATGCCTTATGGTATATATTAGAAGTGTAAGTTGTTCTTATGGTTGAG
The DNA here is from genome assembly GCA_039657365.1 of Stephania yunnanensis. NCBI lineage: Eukaryota > Viridiplantae > Streptophyta > Magnoliopsida > Ranunculales > Menispermaceae > Stephania > Stephania yunnanensis. The sequence goes on along the minus strand of CM077586.1, from coordinate 40,893,842 downwards.
GAGGATGTATTGGATCTCTGGTGGAGGAGAACATGGATCCAAGGCAAAGGACATGGCCATTTGAAAAAGGAAACCCAAAAATTCGAAGTGCTAAACTTTTGGATTTCCTAAGTCTAGCACTAGGCGTGTAGCACAAAAATAAGTATGAGTAGTGCATTACGTGAGTCTCTAGTGCATTAGACATAATACCCAGCGCGCTAGATGTTTTGGACAACACAATTTCTTCAATGTGGATAAGGACTTTGAAAATATTTAATTTAGCTTAAACCTATACATAAGCACCTAAACATACTCTAAAACATATCTAATGATATCAGGAATCGAAGGAAGAGTCTCGAGGGTTCGGGTACATATTTTAAGGTGTCAAGAGGGCGATTAAGCTAGGAAATTTGTGTGATTTGTAGGTAAATTGATTGAAATATTTCTCTTCATTTCATTTCCTATTTGTGAATCTTCTTTATAGTTATTTAGACTGGTGTGCCTTTTGTACCCTTGATGCCATGAATTTGTTGATTTATCTCATATCATGAGTTTGTTTTCATGGAATTATCGATGTTTGAATGCTATCTCATTGACTCTAAATCATGTGGCATTTCTTTCCTTGTTGTTAAACAGTTTAGTTTAGTGAAATCACATGCAATATTAGGTAGATTATTTATGATATTGAAAATCTATTTCCTTATGCATTAGTTATGTAGTTACATTCCAAGATTTTTGAACTTAGTCAATTTTTGATTTATGAAAGTAGTTTTAATTGTCGGCATCTCATCACTAGCATATGCATTAAATGGGATATGGGACCTAGGGTTGTTAACAAGTATATATACCTTTGTGATGGGCATTTGTGGGGATATGAATATATTCACGAAATTGTTTATGCCCTAAATAGTGGAATAAGGATGATGTGATGTAATTCACAAAAGCCCAGCCCTAGATCATTATTGCTTAGTCAAATGTCAGTTTCTATTTGATTTACTGAAGTATGTTGTAGCATGATTCTTTTTCAGCTTTATTTGCTATTATTATGCTTTCAAATACTTGTTGTATATTTGAAAATGTGGATAAATGTCTCTCAGTGTTACTTTCTATATTCCTGTACTCACCATCCTTTTTATGATGGTGGGTACAAATCTGACAACTAGTAGGCCCAATAAGGAGAAGATTGGTGAATACCTCTGAGCTTGTGGCATGCATCCAGTACCTACTTTGTAGGTTTTTGTTATTTTTCTATATTATATACTTTATGTCTTTCATATATATTTAGGTTGTATATATGTTTGGGTCGGGCGTTAGTTCCCCAATCTGACATTCCTTTATTATGTTGACTATCACCAATTTGATATATATACATGTGATCGTGCTTTCACAGTTTTCTATACTTAGGATTTGTATGTAATTGCTTTCGCTAAGTCATTAAGACTTCCACTATTCTAATAATTGTTTAAAAGTTTAATTTTACTCTGAAAATCTTATAACATTAAGAATTATGTGTTGTTTATAGTGGAAATGTGTATTAAGGAGAACATAATAAAGGTTGACTAATATGTTGTTAAATCCTACATGGCTGAGATTGTGGCTTGATGACGAGATTAGGTCAGACGATCTAATATAGTAGAGAAAGGGCTGCAAAGTTGGTATCATAGCCAACATTCTTAAAAAGCTAAAAATAAACTTGAATAAAATATAAAATTTAGATGTAGAAACTAGATGATTCTTACCTAGAAACCATTAGTTGGGAAGTGAGCAAAAGTAAGTTGGGGATTTCTTATATGTAAATGTTAGTTTCTATATGTATTTATACGATATCTACGTAGTAGCTGATTCACGTTCGCTCTCAAATTGTAGACATTAATGGCTAATTCATGCAATAGCGGGGATGCAGGTGCAAGTGGCAGTCAACCTCTTACTTTTACGGATGATCTTTACTAGCCGTCTGACCGAGTTTCAGCTCAGAGATAGCAGCTTGCCGACTTCATCACTATGATGACAACACATTTTGCGCTACCAACCTAGACACTGACTCCCATTACTACTACTCCCACTTCACTAGCACTAGAGCTTCCCACTACAACACCAATAGTTCCAGTAGTACAGACTATTATGGTTGTGACAGTACCGATAGCAGAGACAATAGATATTATATCCTCTCCTACTCCAAAATCTTCTAGTTCTTTAATATATGTTCAGTTAGTGAAGGAATTTATCACGACCCAAATTTCTAAATCCTAGTTTAATCCTTTAATCAGGATCAATGACCAATGATGTGGGACCTGCATCAAGATATGTTCATTAACTGAGGCGATAAGGCCAAGGTATATGTTATATTTGTTGTGATGTATGCCTAGTGTATTTATTGTATATGTGCAGACTACTAAGTCACTCCGACTTGTGTATAAACATCGAAACATGAGTGGAAATGCGCCTCGAAATATGTGCCAGTGTGGGATCGGGGTAGAGAATGATGTGGTGAGTTCATTGTAAGCTTAGTGTGGCTTATATAATTGAAATAATGTTGCTATAATTGATTTTTTATTAAATGTACCTAAGTTGGTAATTTAAAAAAATATCCATTTGATATTTCTCGAGATACATGTTGACACATCTAGAAACTAATTGAGTTTGACATTGGTGATAGTTGGAAGAAGGTAGTGGAAAGCTAGTGGGAAATATGTCAAGCTGTAGGCCATTAGATTAATTTCGATATATGATGTACATTATGATCAATGGCAAATAATCAATCTTATCTTAATGTATAAAAGTGAATTGATTAACTCATGCAAACCAAACCATTTCATTTCTATAACTTAAGAGCTAAGCAAAGTAGAGAAAAATAATTTGAGAAGGAAGAAATCTACAAGGATTTGGTGAATTTGGTGTAGGAGGTGTTGATTAAGCTAGGTGTTCATCAACTAGTTAAGTTTATTTACACTCGTAACATAGTTAATTTGGTGAATTTATGAAATATATGATATATTGATGTTTTTATATGGGCGATAATGTCTTGGGGACTCTGGTAGGTGAGGAAAACATCCCAAGGTATTAGATGTGCTAACTAGCGCTAGTAAGAAATGGTAATGCGTTAATAAGGTCGCTAGCACGCTAATCATGCTATTTATTGCGCTAGGTGCTATGAAAACCTAAAATCTGAGATTTACCTATTGTACTATATATACCATTTCACTCCTGAATTAGATATTTATTAACAATTCATTCCTATTTTGTTATTAATTTTCAGTCATTTAGACTAATTTTCCTATTGTAATCTATATACAATGACTTGTTTCTTTTCTTATTTCTTGAGTTTGCTATCATGGTATTATTTGTTTATTGAATAGTCTCATTAACTTTAAATCATGTGCCATGTTGTTTTTTTATGGTTGAGACACTTAGTCAAATGAAATAACATGCTATTAGGTAGATATTGATGATATTGTAATTCTAAATTCCTTTTTGTACTATATATGCAGGTACATTTTTGGATTCCCAAACCATGTCTTTTCTTGAGTAATGAAAGCAGTTCTTCTATATAAGACCATGACATGATGGAGATAGCATATCATACGGGAGTCACTAGACTTTCCAGGTGATTGAGATCTCACCACTATCTTATGCAGGACACAGGGTATAAGACCCAGGGTTGGTAGCAAGCATATATATCACAGGTGACTGTCTCTTGTGAAAGATTTTAGAGGCGTAGAGCTCACTTTCAACCTTCGATAGAGATGTATATCACATCTCCATTCTTGTATAGTGGAAAAGGTTGATGTCATGTAACTCATGACCGACCGGCCCTAGATCATTACTACTTAGCCGAGTGTCTGTTTCATTTTATTTAATTGGAGTAGCTTATAGCATGACTTCTTTTCAGCATAGTCGCTATTCTTATGCTTTTAGATACTTATTATATATTTGGAAATGTAAACAAATGTCTCTTAGTGTTAATTTCTACTTTTTTGTACTCACTATCCTTTATGTGGTTGTGGGTGCAGATCCATTGAGTAGCAAACTAGGTAAAGAGAAGATCGACGACTACCTCTAGGCTGATGGAGTGCTGCTACATTAGATTTTATAGGTTTTTGACTGTGTTGTATGAGTTTATATGTCATTCATATACTTTTGGGGTTGTATATATTATAGGTTGAGAGATAGTACCCTGACAAAAAACATGATGATATATTATCACTATTTTAATATATATGCATGTGATCTTTATTTTCTAGTTTTCGACATTTTTAGGTATCATGTTAAAAGCTTCCGCTATATTGTTAAGACTTCCACTGAATAAAATCTCGTTATTAAGTCCTACAAGGTGAGTCTCGGGCTTTGTGACAGGATTAGGATGGCTAGTGCCCTAATTTTAGAAGTGGTCATCAAAGGTGGTATCAGAGCCTAGGTTTGTAAAGCCTAGGTTTATAGAGCCTGAGTTTATAGAGCTTAGGTAGTGGAATATACTTATTCTACAATGTGATGCCAAAGTCACAGTTGGTATCAGAGACCAACTTCTCTAAAAAGTAGTGAAAAAAATTAAACAGGGAAACACATATTTTAGCTGAGGAAACTAGATGATCATTGCTTAAAAACCATTAGTTAGGAAGTGAGTGAAAGTGAAATGGGGATTTCTTATATGTACATGTTAGTTTCTATATGTATATATATGCATTATTATGTGGTAGCTAATTCGCATTCGCTACTAACATATAGATATCGATGGCTAATTCACGCGATGGCAGGAATGCAGGTGCTAGTGGCAGACGGCCTACTATTTCATCTGCTGATGATTTTTAGAGGCTATTTGACCGAGAAGTTGCTCAGGGATATCAGTTAGCTGATTTCATTGCCATGATGACAACACATTTTACTCCACCAACAAATACACAAGCCCCTACTACTACTACTACTACTAGTACTACTACTACTACTACTACTACTACTACTACTACTACTACTACTACTACTACTACTACTACTACTACTACTACTACTACTACTACTACTACTACTACTAGGGGTGGGCAGCGGTTTTTGAAAAATCGCCCCAAATCGACCAAACCACATGGTTTGGTATGGTTTTTAAAACTCGCGGTTTGGTCGCGGTTTAGAAAATGTAAAAACCGTAGAATCACGATTTGGTCGCCGTTTTCATTTTGAAAAAGCCGCGGTTTAACCAAACCGATGGCATTTTGGTAAATACAAACCAAAAACCCTAAAAGCTAACCAAGAAAAATCCACTCATTCACTTCCTCACCTCTCTCCTCTCACTCTCACTCTCTGTCCTCACTCCCTCACCTCTCTCCTCTCCTCTCACTCCCGCTCCTCACTCTCGTCACACCTCCTCTCACTCCCGCTCCTCACTCCCGCTCATCTCTCTTCTCCCCGCCGGCTCCTCTCTCTTCTCAGCCGCCGCCGCCGGAGTCGCTTGTGTTGTTCCCGCGCCGACCATTCCACAGCCGCACCACCCCACGCAGCCTCCGAGTGCCGGTCCGCCACTGCTGCAGCGCCACCAGACCACCACCGATGTAGCACCGCCGATGCTGAGATGTCGCCACCGCTGCTGCCATCCGTCCGCGGCCTTCGCAGGTGTCGCGCTGTTGTCCGCTACTGCTGGAGCTCTGTCGCGAGTCCCTTTCGCGCTGATGGCTCCGTCTGCCGCCTCGCACCAAAACCGCGAAACCAAACCGATCAAACCGCGCAAACCGCAGTTCGGTTTGGTTGCGATTTTGGTGGTTCACGGTTTGGTGGTGGTTTGGAAAGTCACCAAACCGTAGACCCTCTGTTTGGTGGTTTTCACTACCAAACCGCAGTTTGCCCACCCCTAACTACTACTACTACTACCTACTACTACTACTACTACTACTACTACTACTACTACTACTACTACTACTACTACTTTCCATATTACCAACACCAAAGCTTCCTACTACTACACCAGCTACTCCAAAAGTATAGACTGTACCAAAAGTGACAGCACCAGCCATTGAGAAATTTTATACACCGTCTTTCATTCCTACATCTTTTAGCTTGACAACAAAGGTTCAGTTGTTAAAGGATTTCATCAGACTAAAGACAATTTACTTTGATGTTCAGTGAGGTTTTGAGAAGATTGAGAAGTCATTATAGTCTCAAGAGAAGCTACATAGAGTATTAAGGATTGAGGACAGACTTCGGGCAGAGATTTCAATGTATTCACTATAAAGAGACGTTGATGCTTGATGGTGTGCGATGATAGCGTATAACGGAGATTTGAGTCTTGGAATGCCTTCCAAATGAATTTTTATCAACAGTACTTCCTACCTACAATGATGAAGAGGTTAAAGAAAGAGTTCATGAACCTGAGACAGGGAGTTCATGAGTCGGCGAGGAGCAACAAAGACAAATATGACTATCTGAGGTAATTTGCTAAGGATTTAGTGAGAGATGACTCTTAGGATGTATACCATTTTGGAGATGGATTAAGGCCATATATAGGATTTTATTGTCAGTTCAGGTGCTATAACCTTGGGTAAGATTTATAAGCATGCACTTTCTCATGTGACCTACTATCAGAGTAGAGTTGTTGACAGGATACCACTGGGGCCAGCATTGTCATTAAATCAGACTGTAGAGTTTGAAAGAAGGAGATAGAGGGGCAAGGGATCGAGGATATGGGAGAGAAGTTCTTAGGGACCAGGGATAGTCACATCAGTTGTACCTTTTATAATAGGTAGACCTTCCTTGCCACCACCAATCAGACCAGCGTTGCCTACTCTTTATACTTTGCTAGCTCTTCCAACACCATTGGTGACTCGTTAGCAACAGCAGGGTACTAGACGTTGAGGTAGAGGTCAAGATGGTTCCCGACATGGATAGACACATGCACGGGCTCATGATCAGACACAAAGCCAGCGTAGGTCGATTACTTGATTCATGTATGGTCAGGTTGTGCATGTGATTGGAGTTTGTCTATAGGCAGTAGTTGTGATTCCATCGCGGAGTCGAGAAGGTGTACACATGGTAGCACAACCTGATGTCAATGCTACGTAAAGACTCATTGAAGGTACAATTTCTATATGTAGTAGAGATTTATATGTTTTGTTTGATTTGGGTTCTACAATATCTTTAATTTCTTGTCACATGATAGGCATCTTAGGGTTGACACCTGTTAGAATTAACATGCATTTGATTTTGAGTACCGCAACCAGGGATATTGTTTACCCAAATTATCTTGTTAAGAGATGGCCAATAGAGGTAGGTAGGATAGATTTACTTGCTAACTTTAGGGTTCTCGAGTTTCTAGACTTCAATGCATTGTTAGGGATGGATAGGCTGGCAGCGTATCACGCTCATATCAACATTTCAATAAGATAGTGATATTTAAGATTCCAAGGCATCCGATGTTCACATGTAGTGGAAGTACACTGAGAACTAAGGGTACTAGAGGACGACTTGCGACTATTGGAGGGATAAAGACTCTGGTACAATTATACACAGTAGCAGAGAGTCAATAACTCATACTTAACGAGATTCCACTTGCGTGTGAGTTTCTTGAGTTATTTCCAAAGGAATTACTTGGTTTACTGCTACTTAGAGATATATACTTCATTATTAAGTTGGTACTAGGCACTAAACGTATTTCTATACCACCATACTGTATGGCTCAAAGAGAGTTTGAGGAGTTGAGGAGTCAACTTTAGGATTTAGATTGAAAGGATTTATTATACCTTCTTTGTCACCATGGGAGCACCTATCACGTTTGTGAAGAAGAAGTATGGTACTTTGAGGCTATGTATCGACTAAAAATAACTAAACAAGGTCATAATCAAGAACAAGTATCCATTACCACCGATTGATGATTTTTTTGATCAGCTAAGAGGAGCACAATTTTTATTAAAAATAGACCTAAGATCAGGTTATCATCAGGTTAGGGTCAAGGATGAGGATACGTCCAAGACAACGTTCAGCATGAGATGTAGACACTATCAATTCATAGTCATGCCATTCGGTTTGACTAACGCTCATGCCATATTTGTGGATATGATGCATCTAGTGATAAGACCTTTTCTTGACTGCTTCATGATAGTTTTTATTAATTATATATTGATATATTCAAGGACTTGAGAGGATCACGAGCATCACCTTAGGGAGACATTAAAGACTTTGAGGTAGCACAGACTCTACGCCAAGTTTAGCAACTGTGAATTTTGGCTGTCAAAGATCAAGTTTTTGGGACGTGCTATTAGAGCAGCATGTATTGTTGTAGATCCAGCCAAAATTCAGGCTATTATGGATTAGCCAACACCAATGTTAGTTATAGAGATTAGGAGTTTTCTAGGGTTAGCAGGTTATTATCACATATTTTTGAAGGATTTCTTAAATATGGCTTCAGCAATTACAAGATTCACCCAGAAAGAAATCAAATTTAATTGGTTTGAGGAATGCGAGGAGGCATTTGCTCAACTGAAGAGGTTGTTGACTATCGCACCAGTCTTGGTATTGCTAGAGGTAGAACAAGGATTTCTGGTATATACATATGCTTCTTATATGTATGTGTTGATGCACGATAGATGCACCATGAATTATGTATCTAGACAGCTAAATACATGAGAAAGATTATCCCACTCATAACTTAGAGTTGGCAGCAGTAGTATTTACTCTGAAGATATGGAGACATCATTTGTATAGAGAGAGGTTCACACTCTATACTAATCATAAGAGTTTTAGATACCTTTTCACACATAAAGGGCAGAATATGAGACAACGCATATGGTTAGAGTTTTTAAAGGACTATGACTTTTCTCTAGAATATCACCCAGGAAAAGCTATCATAGTTGTTGATGCACTGAGTAGGATACTGACTGGAGATGCCGAGATTATTAGATGCCATATGACGCATGAGTATGGATTACTCTAGGCACTGGCAATGATAAGTCATTCTAATACTCCTACCGACTCTTAGGCGATGATTCGTGCATAGATAAGGCTACGAATAATGTCTACACAATGAGAGTATCAAATGGTTAGAGAGCCAACATTTTATACCCGAGGTTTAGTTAGTTAGTCTAGAGTATTAACTTTACTGACTGGAAGGATTGGACAGATCAGTGTTTAAGATTGAGAGGCAATTTATGGATACCGATAGTGAAAGAGCTGAGAGATGAGGTTCTTTAAGATTTACACCATTCTCGGTTCATTGTTTATCCATGCAGGACCAAGATGTACCATGACATAAGGGGACATTTTTTGTGGCCTTGAATGAAAATGAACAAAATAGAGTTCATTAGGAATTTTAGGGTTTGCCAGTAGGTGAAAATCGAGCATCATAAACCTAAAGGATTATTGCGGCTGCTTCCCATTCAATGATGGAAGTGGGAAGACATCGCAGTGGACTTTATCAAGGGATTGCCAAGGACTGCCAGACTAAATGATTATATTTAGGTGATTATGGATAGATTGACAAAGTCTACCTATTTTTATCACCTGCGGCTCACTATACATTTGACCAGTTGAACATATTGTTTAACAGGGAGATTATTAAATTGGACAGGTTACCATTAACTATCACGTCAGACAAAGATGTTATGTATACTCCAAGGATGTTGTGGATTATACAGGAGTAGTATGGTACGCACATACAGTTCAGCACAACCTTTCACCCTTAGATTGATGGACAAACTAAGAGGTCGATTAAGCTTCTTGAGGATATGCTCGGGGCTTGTGTACTTAAGTTTGGTTGATCTTGGGAGGAGTATATATCATTGTGTGAGTTCGCATATAAAAATAGTTATCAGACTAGTATTGAGATGACGCTAGTCGAGGTTTTATATGGCAGATAGTGTCGCTCGCCATCTTGTTGGGCTGAGCCAGAGGATCGAAAGTTAGTAGGGCCTTAAGTTTTTGTTGATCAAACGGAGAAGGTACGATAGATTTGCTAAAGGTTTGATGGAGCCTAGAAGAGGCAAAAGAAATACGCAAACACATATCACAGTGATCTCACAAAGCTAAGGGGTCATTTGTGTATTTGAAGGTTTTTCATCCGAATGTTCTTCACAAATTTGGTTTGAAAGACAAGTTAGCACTGAGATTTATTGGGCCTTTCATGATCAGAAAATAGGTCAAAAATGTTGCTTATGAGTTTGAGTTACCTCTATAGATGTTGAGAACTCATCCTGTCTTCTAAGTTTTTATACTTCAACTAGCTAAGTGGAAGGCAGGCGTACGGCTGATGGTTGACTTAGGTTAGATTGATCTGAGCGATGATAAATCTTATGAGGAGCAGCTAGTATCGATATTAGATTGAAGGGTACAATAGTTGAGAGGTAAGTCTATCTTAAAGGTTTTAGTCAAGTGGCAGCTTCATGGTAATTCGGAGCTCACATGGGAGCGAGAAGACTATATACGTGATAGATTTTCGTATCTTTCCAAGTCAAGTATTGATAAGTTGGTTTTATATACTTTTAGGAGGCTATTTTAGTATTCATTATGTAAAGTTTCCAAATATATATTTAATTATATTTATTGGTCATTTTCAAGTGAAACGGAGTGCGCGGTTGAATTCGTGGTAGAAAAATATTCATAATGGAGTATTTACATGCATTAATCGGCCGCCGGACTGTTTGCCTCGAGTTATGTACTGCGGAGTTGGTAGAATAGAGGATCAACAGACCAATTACATGTGGCAGCATACTATTGGTCCAACTCGCCAAGCATTCCATGCTTTTCCAGCAACGTGCCACGTATCGCTTCTCTGTTGGCCCAACTCGTTTCCACTAGCCACGTGGCTCCAATTAGGTTCTGCCATTTCATCACTCAGCACCATGCGTTATAGTTTAATTGGTCCAGCACACTAGCAGTCTTCTCACTCGCTTCAGCCTCCATCAGATATGTCTCCGAATGCGCGTCAACATCATCTCCTACATCTTCCTCGATTCTTCGCGAGTCTCACCATTGCCTCCCATGCGCCATGTGTCGCGCTCTCACCCAACCCACAGCATCATCACAACTGGCCTCAGCTAATAGGAAGGTGGCACGTCACCTGCGCAGCAACACTGTCAACCAATACGGTGCGGACACGTGTACAAAACCCAAAAAATAGTCCCTAGATGCTCCTCGGCGCACGTGTTAGTAAACCAACCCCCAAAATTAGTTTCTCTCACCTCTAGAGAGCAATTTTCAATGGTTTTTCATATTACGAACTAGGGTATTCATACGGGGAGAACACATTAGAGTCTCCACACACAACTTTTCATACTTGGAGATTATAGAGATAATGTTCAACTAGACCAATGTTTGCCTAGGTCAAAGGGGAAACAAGTGGGATTTATGATTCATGGAAAATACTATGTGAGATCTATGATTTTTATTTAATTTGTTTTAACTTCTCCTATTTCATTATTGTTGATTTTAAAGTATATGGTTTAGATCTAGGGTGTATATGTGGCGAGTGCATGTTTTTAGGTGGATAACCAATAGTTATTTAGACCATTAGTATCCCTATAATTGTGCTTTTGGACTAATAAAGTAACAAACACTCATCCATTTGCCGTCAAACCCTTTCGGTTCAAGAGTGTGCAACAATTGAATCTAGGTTAAATCGGAAGCATATGTGATCTGGTTATTTAAGATTAATATTCGCACAAATCCAAATTACTGCGGTTAGTGTGTTAAATTCGATTGGCGGATGTCGAAGGTTATACATTGATTAGGGAAATAGTTAGTGGCGGATATCCTAGCTATCGAGATTAGGAGAACTAGGAATATCTGGAAGACGTCGATTTTCCATTGCTAATATTGGAGAAATTGAATTAATAACTTTTTGGAATGATTGAGGACCATTAAATGCCATTGAATCTTGATTCTTGCTTGTGGAACTGTAGACTTAGGTGATTTCTTTTCATTGATATTATTTTTGCGAACTTTTTTTTTGCGCTCGTCTAGTTAGTTATTTCATTGAACTTTCGGAAAACCCCTCATTTTTAGTTAACTTTGAGTAAAAATCAAGTCCTGTGGATTCGCCCCTGTATTTACCATTACTACACCCTTATGGTTGATAACTCGATTGCTGGTTATATTTGGCATGCACGACATGTCACCAAGTATAACTCTGCCAAAAGTTTAATTTCGATGAAGAAATTTCCACTAGTTGGGAAGAATTTTCATGGCCCGAATTTCTAAATCTTAGTTTAATTCTTTAATTAGGATTTGCTACCCGCGATGTAGGACCCACATCGAGATACATGCTTTGACCAAGGCAATGTGGCTGAGGTATATGTTATACTTTTTATGATATATGCCTAGTGTATTGTATATGTGTAGACTACTAAGTTGCTCCTACTTGTGTATAGGTGTCAAGACGTGAATGGAGATGCGCCTCGAGATGCATGCCGGTATGGGATCGTGGTAGAGAGTGATGTGCTGAGCTCATTTTAAGCTTAGTGTAGCTTATATAGTTGAAATAATGTTGCTATAGTTGGTTTTATATTAAATGTAGCTAAGTTGGTAATTTAAAATAATAGCCATTTGATATTCTTCTAGATACGTGTTAACACATCTCAAAACCAATTGAGTTTGACATTGGTGTTAGTTGGAAGAAGTTAGTAAAGAGTTAGTGGAAAATGTGTCATGTTGTATTCCATTAGATTAATATCGTATATGTTTGTACATTATGATCAATGTCTAATAATCAATCTTATCTTAACGTATATGATTGGATTGATCAATCATGCAAATTATACCATTTCAATGTTATAACTTTTGAGCCAAGCAAAGTAAAGAAGAAAAATTTGATTAGGAAAAGATCAACAAGGATTTCGTGAATTTGGTGTAGGAGGTGTTGATCAAGCTAGGTGTTCATCAACTAGGTAAGTTTATTTCCACTAGTAACTTAGTTAATTTGATGAATTTATGAAATATATCATATATGGTTGTTATTATGTTGTGGATGATGTGGATGATCCCAAGGTGAAGAAAGAGATCCCAATGTGGATGAATTTATGAAATATATGATATATGATTGTTTTGTTTTTCTTACCAAAAAAGAAATGTTGTGGATGATGTCTTTGGGTCTTTGGTAGGTGAAGAAAAAGATTCCAAGGTGTTAGGGAGGCCTATGTATGAAAAATTCAAAGTGCGAGTTTCTTGATTTTCCTGCAAATAGCATGCTAGATGTGTCAACTAGCGTGCTAACTTTGAGTAGCGTGCTAATAAGAAAAGGTGGGGAAAAGTTTTGGGGGTTTGGATACTGATTTTTGGTGTCGAGAGGCCGGATTAGGTAGAAAAATTGTGTGGATTGTAAGTAAACTAATTGAGTTATTTATTTACATTTCATTCATGTTTTATTATTCATTTCTAGTCATTTGGACCGATTGCCTATTGTACTCTAAATAATATGACTTGTTTCCTTTCTTACTTCATAAATTTGCTATCATGGTATTATTCTTTTGTTGAATAGTCTTATTGACTCTAAATCATGTGCTATGTCATTTTTGACGCTTGAGACACTTAATAAAATGAAATAGCATGCTATTAGGTAGATATTGATGATATTGTAATTCTAAATTCCTCTGTGCATTAGATATGCAAGTACATTGTTGGATTTCTAAACCATGTCTTTTATTAGGTAATGAAAGTAATTCTTGTATCTAGGAGTATGACATGATAGAGATGGTGTGACACACGAGGGTCACTAGACTTCTGTAGTAATCGAGGTCTCACCACTATTTTGTACAACACACGGGGTATGAGACTTAGGGTTGTTGGCAAGCACATATATTGCAGGTGACTGGCACTTATGAAAGATTTAGAGGCTTACAACTCAACTTCGACCTTCAATAGAGATCTAGAGCATAGCTCTATCCTTATATAGTATAAAATGCTGATGTGACGTAACTCATGGCCGACCAGCCCTAAATCATTACTACTTAGCTGAGCATCACTTTCATTTTATTTAAGTGGAGTATCTTATAGCATGACTTCTTTTCTACATAATTGCTATTCTTATGCTTTCAGATACTTGTTGTATATTTGGAAATGTAAACAAATGTTTCTCAGTGTTACTTTCTACTTTCTTGTACTCACCATCCTTTTTATGATGGTATGTGCATATCTATCGAGTAGCGAACCAGGCAAAAAGAAGATCGACGACTACCTCTGAGCCAGTGGAATGTTGTTACACTAGATTTTGTAACATTTTGACTTTGTTGTATGAGTTTCACATGTCTTTTGCATACTCTAGGGGTTGTATATATTATGGGTTGAAAGATAGTACCGTGACTAGAAACAAGCTGATATATTATCACTATTTTGATATATATATATATATATATATATATGCATGTGATCTTTATTTTTTTGTTTTCCACATTCTTAGGTATCATGTTAAAAGCTTCCGCTAATTTTAACTAACTATGATTTATTAATTGACATAAGATAAGAAATGCTTATTTAAGAAAAAAAAGTTGGCATTAGAAATGTTTTGGAAAAAAATCATACTAATTCGTTGTTAAGTCCTACGAGGTGAGTTTAAGGCTTAATGATGGGATTAGGCCGGGTAGTGCCCTAATTTGAAAAGGGGTCATCACAGATTTTATCAGACTGAAGCCAGTTTACTTTGATGGACAGAGAGACTTTGATAAGGTAGAAAAAATGATATTGCCTCATGAGAAGCAGCATAGAGTTTTGAAGATTAAAGATAGACTTCAGGCTAAGATTTCGTCGTATACACTACAAAGAGACACGGGTGCTTGGTGGCGTAGGATAATAGCTTAGGATGGTGCATTTGAGTCTTGGGATGCACTTAAGAAAAAGTTATATATGTTGTACTTCCCACCCGCAGTGATGAAGAGGTTGAGGAAGGAGCTCATGAACCTGAGACATGGAGCTGTTGGGTTTGTGATGAGCTATAAAGATAGATATGGATATTTGAGGTAGTTTGCTAGAGATTTCGTGAGAAATGACTCAAAGGATGTGTATCACTTTAACGATGGACTAAGGCCAGACATAAGGTTTTATGTGGTCAGTTCATGTGCAAGGACTTGGATGAGATATTTAAGCAGGCACTTTCTCAAGAGACTTACTATTTGAGTAGAGTCGCTAAAAGACATTGTTGAGACCAACATTGTTAACAGATCAGGCAGAAAAGTTTAACAAGAGGAGACAGAGGGGCAATGGATAAAGGAGATGGGATAAGAGGTTCTTAAGGATCAGGGACAACCACATCGGTTGTGCCTTATGCATCTTACTTAACCCCAGTTTAAAGTATAGTTGGCAGACCTCTCTTACCACCATAAGTTAGATCTATGTTACCAGTTCATACAAATTTACAAGCACTTCTAGCATCACCAGTGCCATGTCAGCGTCAGCAGGGTGGTAGAGGCCGGGGCAAAATTAGAAGTGGAGGTCAAGATGGTTCCTGACAGGGATAAAGACAGACACAAGCATAGGTTCAAGATCAGGCACATGGTCAGAACAGGCCGATTACTTGCTATATGTGTGGTTAAGTTGAGCATATGTTGAGAGATTGTCCATGGTCGGCAATAGTTTACCCATACTAGAGTCGTGAGGGAGTTCATATGGTAGCACCACTAGATGCCGACGACATACGTGGTCTTATAGAGGTTACAATCTTTATTTGCAGTAGAGATTTATAGGTTTTATTTTATTCGGGTTCTACTGTATCATTTATTGCGAGTCGCATGATAGGCATCCTTAGGTTGACATCGATTAGAGTTAGTATACATTTGACTTTGAGTATTGCAGCCGAAGATAAGGTTTACTCAAGTTTTCTTGTCAAGGGATGTCCAGAATAAAAATAGACAAGGTACAGTTATTTGTAGACTTTAAGGTTCTCAAGTTTTTAGATTTTGATGAATTTTTAAGGATGGATTGGCTTACAAGGTATTACGCTCATATCGACTGTTTCAGTAAAATAGTGATATTTGACATCTCAGGACATCCGATTTTTACATGTAATGGTAGTATATCGATAGCTGATAGTGTAAGAGGTCGACTTCTGACTAATGGGGAGATGGAGACTCTGATATTACTATATACAATGGTAGAGTCAGGGACCTAGCCTTGAGGATATTATGGTTGTGTGTAAGTTTTTTTGTGTGTTTTCGGAGAACTTAACTGGTTTACCATCGCTAAAAGAAATAGATTTCATCATTGAGTTGGTACTAAGCACTAGGCCTATTTCAATAACACCATACCACATGGCTCCTAGAGAGTTGGAGGAGTTGAGAAGTGAGTTCAATGATTTGGGACAAAATGGATTCATCACCCTTTCCATTTTTCCATAGGGAGCACCCATCCTATATGTGAAGAAGACGGACAATACTTTGAGATTGTGTTTCAATTACAGAGATTTGAACAAGGTCATAGTCAGGAACAAATATCTATTGCCACGCATTGATGACTTATTTGATCAATTGAGATGAGTGAAGTTTTTCTCCAAGTTAGACATGCGGTAAGGGTTTCATCAACTTAGGATCAGAGAGAAGGATATGGCCAAGATAACATTCAGGACGAGATACAAACACTATCAATTTACAATCATGTGGTTTGAATTGACCAATGTCCCTACTATGTTTATGAATTTGGTACGTCGGGTGATGAGATTGTTTCTTGACTGCTTCATGATAGTTTTCATCAATGATATATTGATATACTAGAGGAATCGAGAAAATTACGAGCAGCACCTTAGGGAGACGTTGTAGACTTAAATAGAGCACATATTTTACGCCGAGTTCAGTAAGTGTGAATTTTAACTTTCAGAGGTCAAGTTTTAGGGACGTGTTGTTGGAGCAACAAGGATTACAGTGGATTCGGCCAAGATTCAAGCTATTATGGATTAGCCAGCGCTGACGTCAGTAATATAGATCAAAACGTTTCTAGGTTTATCAAGATATTATAATAGGTTAGAAAGATTTCTCAAATTCCTCTTCACTGATTACCAGATTAACTCTAAAGGACGTCAGGTTTGATTGGTCTGAGAAGTGCAAGCAGACATTTGCTCAGTTAAAGAGGTTGTTGACCACCCTACTATTATTAGTGTTGCTAGAAGCTAGATAGGGACTCTTAGTGTATACAGATGCTTCTCTGACAGGTCTAAGCTGTGTATTGATGCAAGACAAAGGTATAGCGCCTTATACCTCCAAATGACTGAAGATATATGAAAAGAATTATCCTACGCATGCTTTGGAGTTGGCGCTGGTAGTGTATATTCTGAAGATATGAAGACATCATCTATATGGAGATAGATTCACACTCTATACTAATCATAAGAGTCTGAAATATCTCTTTACGTAAAAAAAAACTGAACATGAGAAAGTATAGATAGTTGGAGTTCTTGAAGTACTACGACTTTTTCTTGGAGTATCCTCTACGAAAAGCTAACGTAGTTGTAGGTGTGCTGAGTAAGATACGGACTAGAGATGTCGTAGTTGTCAAATGTCTTATGACATATGAGTATGTATTACTCTAGGCGGCGATGATGAGTTAGTAAGATATTCTAATAGATACTCGGGCGATGATTTATGCAAGGATGAGGCTACAAACAATGTCTAAATAAAGAGTATCAAAGGGTCAAAGAGCGGACATTCTAGACCCGAAATTCAGTGAGTTACCCCAGAGTACTGATTGTACCGATTTGACAAAGACGATGGATTAGTGTTAGAAATTCATAGGTAGATCGTAGATACTACCAGCGGTAGAGCTGAGAGATAAGATTTTTCAGGATTCATAACGTTCCCGATTCACCAATTAGACCCCACTTAATTAGGGCATCTGATCGCCTAGATTACCTTCAACCCCTGATGATCTAGCAATCCTTACCTCTCCATTAATAAAAAAGAAAGATTAAGATCTCGTAATCATCAAATATAAAACTTTATTAACCATAAAGGATTCTAAAAGTAAATCTCAAACCTCAAAGTTTGTTTAGATTAACAAAATTATCTTAAAATCTCGTAAAAAATTTTCGACAGCATCTCCTCTATTTTTAAGCCTACACTAAAAAAACCCGACCAATAAAAGATCTTTAACAAAACCTACTTACCTTGGTAAATATGCTGAAGGACTCATAATCCACCATAACAATATTTATCGCATTGACAAAAATTATCAATTCATTCTAACCTATCTCTAGTTTTCGAAATCCTTAAACCATCATTACCTTAGCTCCACAGTATTCCAATCCGTCCCAAAATTGTTACAACCATTCCAACGGAAATCCTAACCACACGCGAAGCCAATAACTCATTTATACAATATATTATATTAAAAAATAATACATACATAAAAATAAAGGATCTAAGCAAGTCACTGTCAGTAGAAAAACTTTCCCTTTCCCTTCTTGCCGCTAGAACATGTCATTACCCTATTATAAAAATTTAATAATGTCAAATAAGTAAATCCCACGCTATCTAACACACTTATAATATTCAAATGAATAATAGTCCAAGAAATTAAATGAACAATTTAATCCAAGGAATATAAATACAACTATGAATCCATCTCTTTCTTGTTATCCGACCACAAGTAGTAGATATCCTCCTAAAGTGGTACGTAAAAAGTAATAAGAACTAATTCACAAAGAGGATAACTAAATGAGTCTCGTCCCTCTAGTCTATATGAGTGTCATCTGGTTCAACATGATCTTATGATACCCACGTGATGTGAAGTATTAGTGACTCTAGCCCCTAAACCATAATATAGTGTTCTACCATGTACCCATAGTATAGTAAACACTATAAGGAGACTCGAATTTAACTTATCCTCTGTACCCACGCATGCATGTGTAACAAATAATGCAATATCAAGGATTAATGCAATTTATAAGAAATTATAATCAAACAATGCAAACGTTACTATAGGATTTACTTAACCTTACAAACGCGATACCGCAACCCCCTTGCTCTCTTAGTCGGTAAACTAGTCCATACAAAGTTCCATTTGCAGTCCTACAATTTATTTATAAGTCCAGTAAGTTTCCATAACAATTCGACAATATTTTTCAATTTATTATAATTTATTAGGTTGTCTCGACTCGAAAAACTCGAAATCCCTCCAAATCAATTCCTTGGATAACCAGATCCCAACTTTGATTGCAGATTATGGTTCGAAATAAAAGATTAACCAAGACTAAGCTTTAAAACAATTTATCAAATATTAGGCATTTTTTGGAATCGTAACACGCATTATGAGGCAAAACCTTGATATAAATCTTCGAAAAAATCTCAAAATCCTCATTTTTCATAAAAAATCCCAATTTTTATTAACTTTTCCCACAATCTCATTTTTTTCCATAATTTTTAGGGATTTTATTTTGTTAATTTATTTTTATTTTAAAAAACATTATTTTTTAATGAGGGGTTTCACCCCCTCAATCGTATCGGTCCAGTTTGGGGGGATAAAATCCTCCTCTTCCTCCCCCACCCATTTTCTTCCTCATGTTCACATTGTCTTTGTTCTGTTTTTTTATTTATTTATTTTGAATAGCTAGGGTGCCCAACCTCTACGGAGCTCGAAGCTTCCCCCCCATCAAAGCCTAGATTTATTTCATTCTCAATCAATCAAAATTTTTATCTCAAACCTCCTCCTCTTTTCACTTCCAAAAACAACCACATCCTCATAACTACCTATCTCTCACCTCAAAATCACAAAACATAGTCCCTCAATATTGAGATTCATAGTCCAAATTGAAAATTGAAATTTAAACAATTACTTTCCATGCCACTAACACTTAACAGTCATGACCATCTTCAAATCGATCCTAATCGAAACCATGAAAATGATGAGAGAGAGAGATAGAGAGAAGAACGAAGAAGATGAGGGGAGATGATGAACGCCACAGTGAAGGGGACGAATAGAAAAGACAACGAACATTGGGTACTTCCTCTATTTCGATTTTAAGGTCAATTAAGGAAAATGACCAAATGACCAAAATACCCCTAAATTGTTATCATTTATTACATAAATTGAATACCTTTTTGGTTAATTTAGCAACTTCTAATTTATTTCATAATTATGTCTTCAATTTCTGTCCAAGTTAAACCCCGAAAAATACCCTAATGTTGCCAAAAAATGGAAAATTTACAAATGCGCTCCAAAACTCTTGGACAACCCATCTCACGTGCAATTTGAGATGTGGGATCCACGTCAGCTCATTAAATCTTATTAAGTTCCAAAATTTGAATTTCCAAAATTAATTACAAAAACTTTTTGCGAAACTCGAAACAAAAGTTCGGTTCAATATTTTAACTCTCCCGGGACTCATTTCAATATGTATCTTGAGATAAGACCCCACGAATTTTGAATTTACTCTATTAACTTTAATTTTGCAGAATTAACATAACATACAGTACACAACACTAGACGAACATCACATAAAATTAGGATTACCGGTAAATCTTATTTCGCCGATCCTCAACTTTCGACTCGTAGCTTAAACCATAATTATGACTTATTAATCCCGGATTAGCTGTAATTATTGATTTAAAAATTTTATAATTTGAAAGTCTTCCCATTTGATAAAAATCTCATCCTTAAAATTAAAATTGAAACTACGATTACCTAGACTAAAAGAGATATGAAAAACGCTCTATTATATAAGCCTCTCATTCTCGAGTCAACCCCAAATCACTATGGAATTGCCACTTAACCAAGACAAGTGGAGTTTATTTGTGTGGAAGCTTTCGGACATTTCTATCTACAATCTAAATAGGTTTCTCTTCATATGACACATCACCCTACAAATCGAACTAATTTCGTTCACTATGTGATGCGAATCAAATTCCTTCCACTTGAGCATAGACACGTAAAAACACCATGAACGCCGGCTAATTGAGGCGGTTATGCAAGTCCATAAGCAAACTCCCCAATCCATTTCAAAATCCCAAACAATCCCATAAACTTGGGAGAGAGCTTTCCTCTTAGTCCAAACCTGTAATGGCCTTTACAAGGAGAGACTTTCAAATAATCCGGTGATAGAGATCATAATAACCTTCGTGCCTTTCTTGATCTACTTTTAATCTTATATGAATATGTTGAACAACTTGAGTGCGATATCGAGCCATATATGGCCCTAACTCTACTTAATCGTTTGGTTCAGCCCAATTGGCAGGAGAATGACAAGGTTTCCTATACCATGCCTCAAACAATTTCATTTCAATACTTGATTAAAAACTATTATTATAAGAGAACTCACATAAAGGTATGCATTCTTCCTATGGACTTCCAAGTTCTAGTACATAAACCCCGAGCATGTTTTCCAACACATGGATCTACCTTTCAGTCTAACCATCCACCCATGGATGAAATGTAGTACTGAAATGAAACTGACTACTGAGTTATTCCTCTATGCTCTACCATAACCCCAGTGTCTATCAAGCATTTTGATTAGAAACTAGCATTAACGGCACTCCAAACAAGCAACCTGTCACTCACACAACAAGCTCAGTTATGTAATGGTATTCGAAATAGACATAGGAAGGAATGAGCATACTTTTTTACTTTATCAACAATAACTTAAATTGCATCATGTTTCCTTCGAGAAGTAGGCAGATAAGTAACAAAATCCATCGCAATATGAACCTATTTTAATTATGGTATGGGAAGTGTCTACAACATGCCCCTAAGTTTCCGTAGGTCAGCCATAACTTGTTGGCAAATCTCACATTTCCTCGCATAGTCACCCACATCAGCTTTCATCACTAACTACCAATAAAATTGTTTCATATCAAGATATATTTTGGTCCTGCCAAGATGAATACTATATCTGGACCAATGAGATTTTCTCAATATCTCATTCTGAATCTCAGCCATCAATGGAATCAGAAATCAACCTCTAAGCCTCAAACTCTGGTCTACAGACTTAGCAAACCCCTTGAACTTTCCATAATCCACATTATTTTACTGACATTTTATCACTTTTCGAAAAGATACAGTTTGTACTCTAGCTGAGCATAAATTGGTTCATCATCAGCCTCAGGAATCTCCGATAAAGTCATCGCGATGACTTATTGGCCAAATCATACTTGTAAGTCAACCAACTAGCTGCAAGCAATGTTTCAGCACTCCTCCCGCTCAGTGCATCAGTAAAAATGTCAACTTTACCCGGATGGTATTCAAGACTCTTTCAAATGTCTAAGCCATCGACTTTGCCTCATATTAAACTTGTTTTGAGAGAATAAATACTTCACACTTTTGCGATTTGAAATTAGCTTGAAGCTTTCCCCATAAAAATATTATCTCTAAAGCTTTAAAGCAAACACGATAACTGCTAATTCCAAATCACGAACAAGATAATTCTTCTCGTCAATCGGTAATTACCAAGAAACATAAGCAATCAACCTCCCATTTTGCATTAACACACAACCTGAGTTTAGATAATACAAAAACTAGTGCTGAAGTCAAACCCTTCTTCAATTCCAAAATTCAACATCATATTTTGTTGAACAAACAAATGAAAAACATTTCTGAGTTAATTTAATAATTGGCATAGCTATCTTTGAAAGATCTTTTACAAATCTATAATAATAATAGCTAACCAAACCCAGAAAACTCTGTATCTCTATCACTGTGGTAGGTTCCTGCCAACCACTAATAGCCTTAATCTTGGCTAAATCCACCAAAATTCCTTTCATACTAACCACATGACCCAAAAACCTCACCTCGAGTAACCAAAACTTGCATTTTCTAAATTTGGCATATAGCATATGATTTCTCAAAGTTTGAATAATAATTTGAGATGATCTTTGTGATCCTCACGAGTCTTGGATTATATTAAGATATCATTAACGAAAACTATCACAAAGTGATCCAGATACGACCTCGACACTCTCTCTATCAAATCTATTAACATGTTGGAGCATTAGTCAACCCTAATGGCATAACAACAAACTCAAAATGACCATGTCTGGTAATGAAAGTAGTGTTTTGCATATCATCTTCCTCAACTCTGAACTAATGGTAACTAGTACGAAGATCAATATTAGAAAAGAATTCGGCACCGTTCAGTGGATGAAACAAATCATCAATTCGATACAGTAGATATTTATTTTGAACAGTAACCTTATTTAATGTCTATAATCAATGCAAAACCTCAAACTACCATCCTTCTTCACAAAAAGGATTGGTGCATCCCACGATGACATACTCCAATGAATGAACTCTTTATCAAGCAACTCTTCCAATTTAATTTATGGTCTTGCCTTTGTACTAATAGTTTTGGCAAGATTTTCTATTTCTTCAAAGCGGCTAGCCTACCTCTTGTTAAAAGCAACATAGATGATGTTCTGATGTATGTAACAACCGAATAACCAAGAATATAAAAGAACATAGTCTTATGGAAATAATTTAACTGTGCATTATAATCTACTGGCCAATCCATTCCCAACAATGCATCGAACTCCAGTAACTCGAACAAATGGAGATCAGTAGCCATCTCATGTCTGGAGATCTCAACAACACATTTTTCACACATAAAGTGAGGATATACCTTATCTCTAATTACTATGTCGAGTACAAGATGAATAGGGACTCGCACAGAACTTAACCCTAACTCAATCATCACACAACTTCAAACTGAAATTGTATATTTGATAAGATTACGATTTATATTTGAATCTCATTTAGTCATCACCTAAAAATGTTCCTTGACATGTTGTTGAGGTTGTGGCATACAAGAAGACGCTTCTAAGAGTTGTGAAGATGCAATCTAGTAATATCCTTTCTTTCTATATCCAACACATGTAACTACACTCGAATTCTGAGGATAATCTTAACTAATATGACCCAGCTTATAATACCTTAAAAATGTAACTATAGGTTTATTACCTACAAACGATTCCTAACTAGTTGTTGGTCTCTGACTCGTAACCGATCCCAAAGATCCTTGATCCTTACCTCCACTCCTCTGTGACTAAAGTGTACCTCTCTAACTTGAAAGGTCAAAGGAATGTGATCGAGTCTGCCTTTTACCCTATATGCGTCAACTTTGAGAGTCTAAAGGATGTGTTCGGGAAAGAAATCATGATGCACATACGATGGCATGACAAGTGTCGTATGTGAAAACGATAGTCCTCCACTCTTCCTTTTCTTTTAAGACTTTGGTCGAACTTGGATGTAAACACTTTTTGTTTTACCCTCAGAACCTAAACCTTGTCTTGACTCCATGACATCGTGATTCATGCTGAAAAGTCTGTGTAGTCACATAAGTCTTTAGCTCTATCTCAAATAACTCGTAAAGTGTTTGGTTTAGTCGTCAATATAATGGTACCAAACTCTTTCTATCTTTCCTCTTATGACATTCCACTAGCTACCAATTCAACTCCGAGAGGAGTTGCAAAGGTAGTATACTCATTTTAAATGGTTGGAGTAGTAGTAGGAACTTTCTTAGCAATGTAAACCACGAGCGTTTGAGCTGCCACTCGTGCTTGTAAGATATTCAACAACTTTTCCATTTGTCGAGCCAAGTTTTGAAATATATTCGAATCCACATGTTGTAGATCTCTATTGCCCTCATCAGATCCCAGACCCGACTCTTTTTGTCCACTCACAGTTATTCGCAACAAAAATTGAAAGAAAAGTGGTCCAACATAGATCCATCAAAATCTTGATAATATAAAACATACATAAAACAAATCTTAAAGTTTTTAAACATTTTAACCCCAATTCCATCGCGTTACTTCCCAACTTATCATCATTTAACCACGATCAACAACAATCTTTTAAAATCATAAGCTCTAATGCCAACATTGTCAAACCTCACTAAATTAGGGCACCTAATAGAACTAGATTACCCATAATAATGTAGTAGCCTTGACCTCTCCATCATTAAATAAATAAGATTAAGATCTCGTAATAATCAAATATAAAACTTTATTAACCGTAAAGAATTCTAAAAGTAAATCTCAAACCTCAAAGTTTGTTAAGATTAATTAAAGTATCTCAAAATTTTGTAAAATGTTTTTGAAAACACATCCTTCATTTCTAAGCCTGAACTGAAAAACCCAGCAACTCAAAAATCTTCAATAAAACCTACTCAGCTTAGTAGAAATGTCGAATGACTCACAATCCACCCATAACATTATATATTGCATAGACATAAATTATTTAATTATTTTAACCTACCTTTGGTTTATAAAATCCTTAACCTATCATTACTTTAACGCGATAGTATTCCAATCCGTCCTAAAAATTTTACAACTAGTTGGAAACTTTCCCTTTCCCTTGTCGCCACTAGATACTGTCATTACCAAATTATAAAAATTTTGATAATCTCAGATAAGTAAATCCCATATAATCCGGTACACCTATAAGAATCAAATACATAATTGTCTAAGAAATTTAGCGAACAACATAATTGATGGAACTTAAATTTAACCGTGAATCCATCTTATTTATGTTATCTTACCACAACATGTTGATATCCTCCAAAATGGTAAGTAAACAGTAATAAGGATTCATGCACAGAGAAGATAACCAAACGAGCCTTGTTACTCTAGTCTATTATAGTATGATTTGGTTTAATGTGATATCATGGTAACTATATGATACAAAGTATTATTCACTTTAGCCCCTAAAGCATAATATAGTGTTCTACCTTGTACCCATAGTATACTAACATTATAAAGAGACTTGAATCGACCTTATCCTCCCTACCCATGTGTGCATGTACAACAAATAATGCAATATCAAGGATCAATGCAATTTATATGAAATTATAATCATACAATGTAAAGGTTACTATATGATTTACTTAACCTTACAAACACCATACCGCAACCTTCTTGCATTTCAAGTCTGTAAACTAGTCCATACAGGGTTCCAGTTGCGGTCCTACAATTCATTTATAAGTTCGATAAGTTTCCACAAAAATTCCAAAACATTTTTCTTTTTATTATAATTTCTTTAGGCACGTCTCAACTCGAAAACCTCGAAATCCCTCCAAATCAATTCTTCGGATGTCTAAATCCTATTTTTAATTGAGAATTGTGGTTTGTAATAAAATATTAACCTAAACTAGGCCTTCCGACAATTTTTCAAATTTTGAGTATTTTTTGGTATCATAACACGCATTACGAAGCAAAACCCTAATATAAATCCTTGAAAAACTCCCAAAAATTATTCATTAAAATCCTTAGTTTTCATTAATTATTCCAGAAATCCCATTTTTTATTCTTCCCTAGTTTTTACGGATTTTATTATATTTTGTTTTTTATTTTCAAAAACTTTATTTTTTAACAAGGAAGGGTTTAACCCCTGAACTAAAGCCAGTTCGATCTGACCTAGGGGATCAAACCCCCCATCATCTATCTCACGCTCAATAGAGCCTCTATTTTGCTCTCTTTTTTTATTTTGAATCACTAGGTGCCCAACCACTTATAGGTTAGGCAGGGGAGAAGCTTCCCCTTATCGTCTTCCTTGAGACAAAATAGGTCAAACTATGTTTCATTCTCAATCAATCAAGTTTTTTTCTAACCTTCTCTTTCATTGTCGACAACAACCACATCCCTGTAACAACCTCTCTCTCAAGTCAAAATCATAGAAAATAGTCCCTTCATATTGATATTCATAGTCCAACTTGAAAATTGAAATTTAAATAATTATCTTTCTACGCCACCACTCAACAGTCACGGTCCTCTTCAATTTGATTCCAATGGAAACTGTGACAAAGGATGAAAATTAAGAGAGAGAGAGAGAGAGAGAGAGAGAGAGAGAGGGAGAGAGAGAGAGAAAAGAAAGAAAGAAAGAGAAAGAGAAAGAGAAAGAGAAAGAGAGAGAAAGAGAGAAAAAGAAAGAAATGGGGGACTTTGAGAAGAACAAAGAAAATGAGAGGAGATAATAAATGCCATAGTGAAATAGACGAATAGAGGAAACAACGAATAGTGGGTATAATGTTGAGTGGCCCCAAGTATAACGACTTGCTTGTAGTAATAGTGTAACCGACCTTCATTGACTACAGTATTGTCCATAGGGAAAGGTGTATGCAATCGATACATATCTAGCTAAAATTACTTTATTGCTAAGAAAATCCTTTTAATTAGTTTTATAACTAAACTAAACTAATATATACTAACAAATCAATACAAATTACTTTAACTATTATATTAATTAGCTATTATATTAAGACTATCTTAGTTCACAACTTCGGCTAGGTAATGAAATATTAAGCTATTCAACTTACTTTATCATCTTTATTATATGTGTGTGCAATGCCTAATTAGAATATATTGATTTCCTTCAAATCAACTTTAACCCACTGTCGTGATAGAAAAGATTCTAATGTGCAAACTAGAACTCCCCCTATCGTTGTGAATAACATAAGCTCCATATTGCTTTAATGCTTCAAATCTTTAGATTTATAACCAATTAAGCTTACTATCTGTGCCTCCCTAATCAACAATTATCGCTCGATGTTGTGTATTTTACAGTTGTATCGTACATATCCTGCTTAAAAGCTTCAATGGCCATGATGACTTCTACAACCTATTATCAACAAACATGTGATAATGATGTTCGTACCATTATGCTCAAAATCAATACAAATTCTAACAATTGCACTTTTTACCTTTCAAATCTATCGATGTTTATAATATAGCATTCATACCATATGATCCATTAATCCGTAAGATTAATAAGCTAATTACACATTATTAAGATAAACATGCAAAAAATGGTATTCATTAAAATTAGAGATATAAAAGAATAACTTCTATTAAATCAATAAAAACAATACAAAAATCACCACACGTGAGTCTTCAACGTCTTCTCTCCGCAAATCTTCTCAATACTCAAGAATAAAGTAAACAAATGTTAAAATATGTTATTGGTGGCTAATGGTTGATAAATTGCATGTTTACCACATTCTTCTTTCTATTTATAGTCCCCAATCACATTTCAAAATAATTAGAAACCTTGCTTAACAATTTAACACGAAATAGAACACTAATTTCTATTTTTCTTCTCTTATTGGCATTGTCACTTAAGTCATAGCGATGTTTGCGAACTCCCACTGCTCCACCTTTCGACTGACATCCTGTGTTCAATTTCTCTTTTCAACGGTCTCAGTGTTGTTTATATGCCTCCCCGACGTTTTCCCTTAACCTCCACAATGCCGCCACTACAGCTACCATCCCTAGCCTTTTTTCTTCATTTGCTTGCTCTCCCATGTCGTGCCTTTACTTCCCATGCTGTGCCTTCTTACCTCACAGTGCCAAACTGCATAACCATGGTGCTAAACCTCCTTTGGAGTATTTTTGCTCCGTTTATTCTCGAATTTAGTCATTTCCTTTTTCAATGCTTTATGTATCTAAAAATGCATAAACACCATTAATTTGAGCTCATTAAAGGATATTTATACTAAGTATACTACTAAATTAACCCTATATATAAGTTTAAATAATAACTGATTAGGCAACACCCCTATTTCGATTTCAATCTCAATTAAAGAAGATGGCCAAATGACCAAAATACCCATCAATTTTTATCTTTTGTTATACAAGTTGAATACCTTTTTGGGTAATTTAGCAATTTTTAATTTATTTCATATTTATCTCTTCAACTTTTGTTCGCGTTAAACCCCAAAAAACACCCTAATTCTACGAAAAAATTGGAAATTTACAAATACACTCCAAAACTCCCGGATAACCCATCTCGTACACAAATTAAGGAGTGGCCCCACAACGGCTCATTAAACCCAATTACGTTCAAAAATTTGAATTCCCAAACTTAATTACAAATATTTTTTGCACAACTTTAAACGAAAATTTAGTTCAGTAGTTTAACTCTCTCGGGATTCATTTAGACACGTATCTCATGATAAAACCCTGCAAATCTTGAATTTACTTAATTAACTTGAATGTCGCGAAATTAACATAGTATATTGTTCACAACACTAGCCAAACATTACACAAAAGTAAAATTACATGTAAATCTCATTTCATTGGTCCTCAGCTCTCGACTCACAACTTAAAGCATAATGAGAAGTCATTAATCCCATATTAGCTGTAATTATTGATATAAAGTTTTTAGGATTTGACATCACCATTCATCCAGGCAGGACCATGATATACCATGATATAAGGAGACATTTCTAGTGGCCTTGGATAAAAGCAAATGTATCTGAGTTTATCAGGAACTGTGGGATTTGCCAGAAGGTGAAGGCTTACAACCATTTCCCATTCCACGATGGAAGTGAGAAGGCATTGCCATTTACTTTGTCAAAGGATTGCAGAGGACTGCTAAATGAAATGATTCCATTTGGATGATTGTGGACAGATTGACAAAATCTACCCATTTCTTATCAATTGTGACTCACTACTCATTTGAACAGTTAAGTATATTATTCGAGAAAGTGAAATTATCAGGCTGGATGGGGTACCATTAACTATCACATCAGACAAAGATGTTATGTATACGTTCAGGATATGGCGGAGTATGCAAGAGCATTATGGTACGCACCTATAGTTCAGCACAGCTTTTCACCATCAAACTGATGGGTAAATTGAGAGGTCGATTCAGGTTCTCAAGGATATGCTACGGGCTTATGAGTTGAAGTTAAGGGAATCTTGAGAGGAGTACCTACCATTGTGTGAGTTGCATACAATAATAGTTATCTAGCTAAAATTGAGATGGTGCCATTTGAGGCTTTTTATATGGTAGACCGTATTGCTCGCCATTGTGTTGTGCTGAGCCAGAGGATCGAGAATTAGTGGGGCTTGAAATTGTTGTTAATCACACAAAAAAGGTACAACAGATTCGTCAAAGGCTTAAAGGGGCCTAGAAGAGGTAGAAAAAGTATACAGATACATATCGGAGTGATCTTATATACACCAAGGGAGGCTTTATATATTTGAAGGTTTCTCCATTGTAAAGTCTTCAAAGATTTGGTTCGAATGGAGAATTAGCATCGAGATTCATCAGGCTTTTCAAAATCAAGAGATGAGTCAGAAAGGTTTTGTTTGAGCTTGAGTTACCTCCATAGATGTCCAGGATTCATCCAGTCTTCTATATTTCTATGCTTCAACTAGCTAAGTCGAAGGCAAGCATACGACCAACTGTTGACTTGAGTCAGATTGACCTAAGCGAGGATGTGACTTACGAGGAGCAGCCATTAGAGATCCTAGACCAAAAAGTACAGCACTTGTGAGGCAACTTTATCCCGAAAATCTTAATCAAGTGGCAGTTCCATGGTGACTCGAAACTCATTTGGAAGTGGGAAGAATATATGCGATATAGATTTTCATACCTTTTCGAGTCAGGTATGACCTTAACTTAAAGCTTAATTTTGAGGAAGAGATTTCCATTAATTAGAAAGATTTATCACAGCCAAGATTTTTAATCCTAGTTTGCTTTCTTAATCAGGATCAATGACCTGTGAAGTGGAGCCCGTTTTGAGATACATGTAATGATCGAGGCATGTGGCTGAGGTATATGTTAGATTTGGTATGATGTTTGCTTAGTGCATTATATATGTGCAGATTACTAAGTCACTCCTACTTATGCATAGATGTCAAGACATAAGCAGGGACGCACCTCGAGATATGTGCAAGCATGGGACTACGGTAGAGAGTAATGTGCAAGTTTAATGTAAGTTAATGTAGCTTAGTTAGCTAAATCAATGTGCCTATAGTTTAATTTATATAAATGAAGCCTAAGTTGGAAAGATAAAATAATGGTCATTGATGTTCCTCAAGATACGTATGGACACATCACTAGAAAAATTGAGTTATGAATTTTGTTATCAAGGATTAGTTAATGGAATGTGGGGTCATTTGGTGAGCCATTAGATTATGGCATAGATGGGTGTATACTTTAAGAGCAAAGGCTATAATTTCACCTCACCTAATATATATATATATATAATAAGATGGGATAAACATGCGAATCATTTGTAACTTGATCAAAAGAAAAAAGAAAGATCTAGAGAGAAAGATCAGGGTGTTCGTGAGAAATTTTAATGAATTTGAATGAATAAATCAATTTAGAGGAGCTATACAAATAGGTAAGTTAGTCTGCACTTTTAGTTTTATGGAAATTGATCAATTAATGGTATATATTTGAAGTGTAAGCTATTCTTACAATTGAAGAGGATGTATTGGGTTTCTGGTGGAGGAGAACAGGGATCTAAGGCGAAAGAGATGGTCATTTGAAGGAGGAAAACCATAAATTCAAAGTGCTGAATTTTAGGGATTTCCTGCGTATAGCAAGCTAGGCATGCTAGCTAATGCGCTACCTACGTGTAGCACGCTAATAAGTATGAGTAATCTACTAAGGGAGTCTTTAGCGTGCTAGACATAATACCCAGCATGCTAGGTGCTCTAGACAACACAATTTTCTGTAGTATGGATAAGGAATTTAAAAATTTATAATTTAGCTCAAACCTATATCAAAACATCTGAACATACTATAAAACATATCTCATGATATTAGGAACCTAGGGAAGAGTCTTGAGGATTCGAATATGCATTTTGAGATGTCGAGAGTTCGGTTCAGCTAGGAAATTTTTAAGATTTGTATGTAAACTGATTTAGATATTTCTCTTAATTTTATTTCCTATTTGTGCATCTTCTTTACAGTCATTTGGATTGATGTGCTTTTTGCACTTTTGATGACATGACTATGTTGATTTATCTCATATCATGAGTTTGTTTTCCTAGCATTATCGAAGTTTAAATGGTATTTCATGAACTCTAAATTATGTGCTATGTGTTTTTTGGTTGTTGAAGAGTTGAGTTTAGTGAAATAACATGTTAATAGGTAGATGATTTATGGTATTGAAAATCAATTTCCTTGTGCATTAGTTATGCTGTTACATTCTTGGATATCTGAACTTAGTCAATTTTTTATTTACAAAAGTAGTTCTTGAATTTAGGACCTTTGTATGCTAAAGATGGGATGCCCACAGGGTCGCTAGATTTCTTGGTTGTCGGCATCCCACCACTAGTTTGCGCAACACACGAGGTATGAGAATCGAGGTTGTTGACAAGTACGCATACCTTTGTGATGACATTTGTGAATATGTGAAGGTATTTATGAGATTGTTTACACCTTAAATAGTGGAATAAGGCTGACGCGATGTAACTCAAGGCTAACCACCGTTAAATCATTACTACTTAGTCGAGTGACAGTTTCGATTTGATTAACTGAACTTATAGCATGGTTCATTTTCAGCTTTAGCTTCTATTATTATGCTTTCATATACTTTTCGTAGATTTGTAAATGTAGGTAAATGTCTCTCAGTGTTACTTTCTAATTTTTCGTACTCACCGTCCTTTTCATGACAATGGGTGCAGATCCGACAACCAGCATGCCCTGCAAAGAGAAGAGTTGCAACTACTTCTGAGCTTGTGTCGTGCATCCAGTACTGACTTTGTAGTTTTTTATTTTTTAGGTATATTACGTACTTTATGTCTTTCAAATACATTTGGGTTGTATATATGTTTAGGTTGAGTGTTAGTTCCTCGACCTGACACATGTTTATTACACTAATTATTACCATTTTGATATATATACATACATGTGATCATGTTTTCTTTGTTTCCCCCAATTAGGATTTGTATTTAATTGCTTCTGCTAAGTCATTAAGACTTCCGCTATTCTAATATTTGTTTAAAATTTTTAATTTACTATGAAAATTTTATAACATTAAGCATTATGTATTATTTATCATGGACATATGTATTGAGGAGAAGAGCACTGAAGGATGACTAATATGTTGTTAAGTCCTACAGAGCTTAGATTAGGGCTTAATGAAGGGATTAGGCCAGGCGATGCCCTAAATTATAGAAGGGGATGTCACACAATTGTTGGTGTAAACTTGGTTGGACTGCGGGTAAGGGTGGCAAAATAGGTCATGAAAAAATAACACGACATGACTAACACGTGATATTAATGGGTTAATGTTGAGCTTATGTAGGTTAGTGTCATAAACGGGTTGACACGACTAAACATAATAACCCATTTATGTCCATTTAACTCATTTTAAAAAATTATATAATGTATATGTGTTATTATTTCATTATATTAGTGGTTGAGTTATAATTTTACAACTACGCTATTGTCTACTTCTAATAAACGTGATTGACCTTAGGAGTCAGAGGAGCCCTATGTTGTAAAAGGGCAAGGTGACCCCCTTTCTCCATTTTTTTTACTGTGGTGATGGAAGCTTTGGGGAACCAGAGCACTTTCTCACTGATTTAGTGATAGAAGCGCAGATAACAAAGTAAAGTGTTACAATTTTTTAGAAAATAATAATAGGCACGATTTCAATAGTCATTTGAATTAAATCTTAGAAATAAGATAATATTTAGGTTTTCCTATTTTCAGGTGTTCATTCTCTACTTTTAAAGTATTGTTTAATTTATTTTATTGTTGTAATTAGTTTGTATGTGTACTAGTAACTAAGTTCTCACTGGATTGAGAGTTTTCTAAAATTGCAAGTATTGATGATATGAGGTTTTGTTCTTTCAACTAAATTTTCCTTTTGTTGGAATCTTGTAACTTTGATTGTATTAATTATAAATCTACTGGCTTTTCATTAGATTATATTGAATATGCTTTGCTTGAGTAGTGGCCATTGCGTAGGTGGGTGTCGGAGATCTAGGCCAGTTAACCTATTGCTGCTCAGTAAGGGGGTTTACGTTAGATGACAAATAGAGCTTTATCTATTGGCAATCGATGTGCTCTTATACATTTGAAGTATAAGTTGAGTGGCTATTCATACTTGTTACCACTTAGGGTAAGTGTTTTCATTGAACGCTAACCCTACTAGGTCGTTAAAAGCCTACAACATATCCAGTGGCATTGCGGGTCTAGGTAGTATATGGTAGTGTCACTCATTCCTACAATTGAATGTGGAAAATAGAGTATATGTAGTCGAATTTGTTTATGAGAATCCAATTGTATTGATATCTTTTGTAACCACTAATTAAGTCAATTACTTGTCAATTATGAAAATGTTCTTAATCCATGCATTTATTGAATTGTTTGAATTATTATTTTTAGATGTCTATGCATGCTTCCATTGTTTGGTGTAAGTTGGTAAGTTTATGTTGGGGCATGTGCCCTAGGTCGATCCATTAATTGTCTTTATAAATATTTTTAATTAATAAAATAGAGGATTTCATTTGTTGTTTATTATAATTAATTTACACGTTTACATTATAATAAGATCCATGGGTATTTGCAGAAATATCTTAAATGTCCCTAGTCGATTATTATACTGGGAACTATAATGAATTAAGACTAGTGTGAGTCTTGATTGATGATCATATGATGATTACACATATAGGCATACGAATCAGGATCACGAGTACTTGTTAGGGAACAAAGTACTGGAATGACCAGCTATGAGAACATCACATGGATTAAGTCATAGTTGTTTCTCATGATAGATATATTTTTCAGTCCTCTTACTTAAGATTACCAGAGACTTCAACATTAGGAACACAGTGATTTGACACAATCAAACATTGTCTTTAACTTGACGATTATAAAGGTTGTGATTGGTTATTATGAGAGCAATGCGATGAAGTTGTGTAATCGAGATAGAATTTGTCCTTCTCATATAAAGAGAGATATCCAGTGGATCCCTCGATGTGTTAGACTGTTAAAAGGCCTAGTCTAAGTGAATTTATATCGATCAAAGTCACTTGGATGTTTTTAGTCTACCTACAGATCGATACTAGTACGATTGAACATGTTGGATGACAATTCCATGCCTTATGTTTGATCAAAAGGATATCGTGCGACAAAATGATGTTGTATACACTATTGATTAGGTTGTATCAATTTGATATTCGTACAACCTAGGTAGTCATAATGTCTTGCTAGAGGTCGCTTCGCACACTAAGAATGATTTTGCGAGATTTTAAGATGGTTCAAAAAAATGATTTTTATATGATAAAATTCATGACAGAAACATCCTTGTGGTGTATTACACTTATACTTCTTTAAGTAGGGGTATATGTGTAATTTACTTAACCGTCTATATACAAGGGTTGTATAAATAGATGCTTTAAGTTAGAACACATGGATCAAATTTTAGGGCCTAAACTCTATTTTTGTTTAGAAATGAATTAGGGTTTTATGGTATGCTCTGGATCGTTTTGGAGAGAAACAAAAAGGTTTGGTATTCTCTTGAAGTTAGCATTCGAATTTGAGCCGCCGTTCGAGTGTGTGGACTGCTGGTAGAGGGCTTTTGTTGTTGCCAGCACCTTAGAGATCGATCAACTTTCAGAAAGGTATTTTGCGACACGAGATATGATTAAGTTTTCTTGGTTTAAACGTTTTAATGGAATTAGATTCGGATTTTGTTCGGGTTTTTGTCAAAATTGTTTTGTAATCTCTGCAGTGTATGAACCCTAAAACCCAACAATTTATTCCTTTAGATTTGGTTGATTAGAAGTTCGCTATTTAGTTATTGCCTAAGAATCTTTCTCAGTCTTTGTGGGTTCGACCTCGTACTTGCTTCAGTACATACAGGTAGTCGGTTAATCGAGACTATTATTGTGTTATACAACGTGGAATCAATTTTTGGCAGCTTTGTCGGGGATTGTGTTAAACAGTTTTCTTGGTTAATATATATTTAAAGAATGAGGCAAGGAGAAAAAGAACTCACTTTTAGGGAAGCGAACCAACTTCGAGTTGGTTGTCAACCTGTATGCATAGAATTCCCTACTTAAGCTAGAGAGTTCATGTTAAAAATTGGACTTATCTAGAAACTTCAAACATTTCCTGGAAGAGATGATGAGGATCCACTGGTAGAGTTTGAATGGGTTGTCAAGGTATGAAACCTACTGCGGTTGAGCATGATATAGTGAAGTTGAAGGCTCTTCCATTTTGTTTGAGAGTTAATGCTCTAGATTGGTTGTTCCACCAACTCCCTAGATCTATCCATTCTCGGAATGATCTACACCTCAAATTTCAGGAATAATATATGCCAAAGAGCAAGATTACCCCTATTGAGAGAAAAATTTCCATTTACATAAAGGGAGGAGAATTTTTCTTTGGGTATTGGGAGAGATTTAAAAGACTTTCATGCTTGCTCGCAACATGGTTTCAATGAGAAATCATTGTTAGAGTTTTTTATGAAGGGCTAACTAATTGTGAGAATTGGTGGGTGGATATAGTATGTAATGGAAGTATTTCAGAAGTTACATCTTCTAAAGCAAAGAAAATCATTAAAGAAACGACAAATCAATCTTAGCATTATAGTGCAGCTGATAATACTTACAGGAGTAGAGTTGGAGTCAATTCGGGACAAGATAGGCTTGAGAGTGAAGTGTCAGAATTGAAGTCTATTGTAAAGTCGTTAATTATGTAATTATATATAGTTTATTTATATATTTTTATTGTTGAATCTCCAAAATATTACCCTAATTGTCCTTATTTGTTATTTTAAAGGTTATTAGGGTGCGCGGTTGAATCCGGGGCAAAAAACTACTCGAATAGAGTATTTACTTGCTGTGTGATCACCTATTGTTAGATCTGTCTCGAGATCACCAATTTTCGCTTGTTCTCTTATGCATTCTTTCCACACCTGCACGTCTGCCACGTCGCATCCAACCATTCGTTCAGCGTGTTCTCAATAGTCTTCCTCGCCTCAGCTACAATGGACTTTCCTTGAGATACACATTAGTGCACTCTCCCATAATTTCGCACAAGTCGTGCAAGCCTCCTCTCCTCCAGCCTACTGCCACGTGGCAGCGTCTCACTGGTCAACGTCCTTTGTAGTAGTCCCCTCTTCCAATCCTTGCATGACACGTCAGTAGGCAGCAATGAGCTCACCTAATCATCGTGTGACACGTGGTAAAACCCTGCAAAAAACTCCCAACGGCCACCAGATCAGCCTCGGTGCATAAGTCCATTCTACCAACCCCCAATTTCAATTTCTTTTTTCGAAAAAGCAAATTAGAAGGTCTTTTGTATTAAGACTTAGATATTCTTTGGAGAACTCACACGACGGCTATGCATTCTTCAATTTTTTCTCTTCTTCTCAAAAACTATTGTTTTCTTGTGTTCTCTTTTTATTTTAATGGAGTTTTCAAGCAACATGTCTGGCTAACTTCTTCGATTTATACCAAAGGTGGAGCAAACTACCCTTTTGGCAAAAACATATGTGAGATCTACTTTGATTTATTTAAATTAATTTTCATTAGTATTTATTCCCTTAATTATTGACTGAATAATTAATTAAATTCATATTTAAACCTTTATTTTAGTGTCAGTGAGTCATAAGCATCTGACCTTATGCAATAAGACCACACTAGTAGTAATTGACCCTACCAATTGATTTGCCTCTTTTGGGACTGGTTAAATACCTTAGGTATCTAGGCTAAACTGGACATACTAGTGATCCACTTGTTTAGGTGTAGTGCATTCATAAATCCCATTGCAATCAACGCATTAAACGTAATTCGCTTGACTATAGGGTTATGTGTTTGACTAGAGAAGTGGTCATTGTCATACCTTGACCATCTAGATAGGGAAGTGCAAGGACCTGCGTACCTTACCGGGTCTATAGCTACTCTGAATTACCTTTTGCTTGCATGTTTTATCTAGATTGATGACTATATTTATAATTATGCCAAAATAAGGAAGTATGTGATACCGATGGTTTAGGTTGCTTTTCTTGATTGATTTCTCTACATAGTCTTTTTATTCATTATTTTTAGTTAATTCTTGAGAACCTTTTTGTGAACTCCTCGATTTACTTTTTAGTTCATTAGCCTAGGCTGGAAAATTGTTCTTCATGGATCGACCTACTAGAGTTCTTGTGGTCATTAATAATCTCATCGGGATTATATATTTTGATGCATTCGCCACGCGTCAAATTTTGGCGTTGTTGCCGGGGACCAAGTCTTTT
This sequence comes from Stephania yunnanensis, assembly GCA_039657365.1. NCBI lineage: Eukaryota > Viridiplantae > Streptophyta > Magnoliopsida > Ranunculales > Menispermaceae > Stephania > Stephania yunnanensis. Next base: position 40,855,999 of record CM077586.1, on the reverse strand, counting down.
TTTTACTTAGGTTTCTTTTTTTTTCTTTTTAGTGTGCCCACCTTTACATCGTATAGTCCTCTTCGATCATAATCCACCTGATATTTACTCCCTTTTAATCTGAAGATCGAAAAGACTTGCCATCGAAACACAAAAAATTAATGCAAAGGAACCATTCCTTGAAAGTTCAACTGAGCGACGAGCAACCCCCTCTAATGGCTAACCAGTATGGAAATCCACCACTTGAAGGGAGGAAGGAACACCTAGTTGTTCCTCCTAACTGTTTGTAGCACCTGTTGTGCCATACGCACCAGTGGCACCGCAAAGGCCTGTAGTACCTCATTATTAACCACTAGATCAAATAATGGTGGATCCCGCTCTACAGAGGCCATAAGCTAACCCTTGGGCACAACCTTAGGCCCAACATCACATTACTATTAGGATGGTGAATGGTGAGATACAGGATCTCCTAGCTCATCTACCACACTACATTGCATTCCCAGTTCATAGGGGCAATTTTGAGCTCAAATCTAGTTTCGTAAACCTTCTCCCTATTTTTCATGGACTGGATCATGAGGATCCAGTGACTTTCATCGCAAAGTTCTATTCTAAGCGTAGGACCATGATTCCCTCTGGAGTTGATAAAGACAAAGTCAAACTCTATGCTTTTCCTTCTTGCCTTAAAGACAAAGCCCAAAATTGGCTCTTCTATCGCTACCCTGGTTCCATCACAAATTGGAACAACATGATTTTTGCGTTCCTCAAAGAGTTTTTCCTTGATTCTAGATCTTCCCGTCTTACTATAGAGATATACAGTACCAAAATGAAACGCGGCGAATCCTTTGGCGACTATTAGAGTCGTTATAAGTGCTTCTTATGTAATGCCCTAACATGGCCAAAGCAACCTCTTCATTGTTTGTTTCTTCTATATGGGACTTACGCCCCTTGAGAAATGAGTGATCAACAATGCTTGTGGAGATGACTATAGATGCAAGACAACTTAAGAGATGTTTGATTTTTATGACTCTATAGCAAGTCAATCGTGTCATTACATTCATGACGAGGGAGAGGGACCCTCACGAAATCTTTTAGATGAAGTAGGGTTTAATCTTAACAATAACAAGCTTGATAGACTGATGATCTCATGGAGTGATTCCTTACCTCTAAAAAAGCTCAAGTCTAAGCTTGTGGTTTCTATTTAGCCATGGACCATCCCACTTATTCTTGTCCCACCTTATTAAAAAATGAACAAGCAAATACTATAGGTGGTGGATTCCAAGGAACACCAAGGAATCAATACGGAAAATATTTCAGTAGCACTTATAATCATGTCGTCGAAATGTTCTATCATAGTTGTGGACCTTAGAACAAGAACTATCTCCAATATGTTCCAAAGAGACAACCTCCTCCTTAACAGTCCCAACCCGCTCAGAATTTAAGTATTTAGAAAAGATGATGAGGACATTCATAGCTAATAAAGACAGATTCTCTAAAGACTTAGCTAAACTTAAAAATGATACATTCGCAAGTCATGCTGCAAGCATCAAAAATCTTGAGGTTTAAGTAAAGAAACTGGCCCTACGGGTAGGGCATATGGATGAGAAAAGCAAGCTGCCTTCTCAACTACATTTAAATCTTATTGCGAATGTCAACGCCATCATAATATGTAGTGGCAAGAAGTTGGAGGAGATACCTAAGGAACCGAAGCCTAAATAGGTTGCCTTTAAATCCAAGGAAGTCGAGCAAGAGCTTGAAGTTCAACCGTCTTATACTGAAACGGTAATCTAGGATAAGGTAGCACATCCTTCTCTCAAAATCCTACCCCTATTCCCTTAATGCCTCATTAAGAATAAAAAATAGGATAAGAGAAGGAAATTTTAAAAATCCTAAAAAACGTGGTGATAAATATCCAACTCCTTGATGCATTAGCACATAGGCCTCACTATACTAAGTTGTTCATATTCCTTACTGACTTATATGTCATTGATATGAAAAATCAGCAATGTCCCCATTTCTCCTAAGTTTTGCTTTGTAGGCCTTTCCTAAAGATCGCGAAGACTAAGATTGACGTTCACAATGGTTCTCTTACCTTGGACTTTGATGGTGAAATTATTAAGTTCAACATCTATGATGTGATGCACCATCCTTGTGATTCCTCTTATGTGGTGATTTCCTTGGACAATGTGGACTCACTTGTCCAAGAGACCTTTCTTATGAAAAGTGATGATATGAAGTGTTGTTAGAGAATTATCTCAATACCGATTTTTTGCAAAAGCAATCCTTCATCCTTGATACTGAGATCAAGGAGCTTATCTTTGAGTTGGACTCTACTCCACTCCATTTCCCCTAGTATATCTTGACTTAATTACTTTGAACTCTACACTTCTCCCCTTTGTGGAGTGAGCTCCCACACTGGAGCTCGGGCCACAGCCGAGTCATCTTAAATGTGTTTCTAGGTGAGAATGAGAATTTACCTATGATCATCTCAACTAAACTTACATTATCAGAGGAAGAGAAGTTCATAAATATGCTTCGAGAGTTCAAAGATGCTTTAGGGTAGATGATTGCTAACATCAAAAGTATTAGCCCTTCAACATGCATGCATCAAATACATTTGGAAGACGGGTCTAAACCTTTGAGATAAGCACAGTGGTGATTGAACCCACCAATGATGGAAATAGTTAAAAATGAGATTCTGAAGCTCCTTGATGCTGGGATGATCTACCTGATCTCTGATAGTAAGTGGGTCAGTCCCATTTAGGTGGTTCCCAAGAAAATGGGGATCACAATGGTCATGAACTTACGAGGTGAGTTAGTCCAACTCGCATCCAAAATGGATGGCCAGTTTGGATCGATTATTGGAAGTTTAATGCTTCTACTCGGAAAGACCATTTCCCATTGCCTTTCATCGATGAGATGTAAAAGCGTTTAGCAGGCGGGTCGCATTATTACTGCTTAGATGGATACTCTAGTTTTCACCAGATTCCTTTAGCGCTTAAGGATCAGGAGAAGACCACCTTCACCTGTCATTTTGGTACCTTTGCATACCAGCACATGCCCTTTGAGATGTTCAATGCACCCACTACTTTTCAGAGGTGTATCATGAACATCTTTTTGACTTCATTGAGCACTTCATCAAAGTATTCATGGATGATTTCACCATTTAAGGATATTCATTCTATCTTTACCTTAGTCACCTTACTAAAGTACTTCACAGATGTATCAAGAAGAACTTGATCCTCTATTATGAGAAATGTCACTTCATAGTGGATCAAGGTCTTATCTCGGGTCACATCTTTTCTACTATGAGTGTTAAGGTAGACCCATAAAAAATTGAAGTAATTTAAAAATTTCTTTACCCCACAACTGTCCAAGAAATCCTATCATTCCTTAGCCATGTCGATTTCTATCAGAGTTTTATTAAGAATTTCTCCAAAATGGCACAACACCTATGTTGTCTTCTTTAGAAGAACGCGCCTTTCGATCTTGATAAGGCATGTAAGAGTGCATTTGATGCACTCAAAGACTTTCTCATCTCTACTTTTGTTACTCGAGCTCCTAACTAGGTGATAAGTCAATAATTTACAGGTAATTTATAGTTAATTTTAGTATATTAATTATTGAAAATATTTAAAATAATATAATAAATAATAATTTTTGTTATTTTAGGTAAAACGGGGTGCATAGTTGAATTCGTGGCAGAAAATACTCAAAATGGAGTATTTACTTGCAGTGATCGGATGTCGGACAGTCTCCTCAAAGTGCGCGCCGCGCGTTGTGTTGAAAAGAGGACTACACGTCTCGACCAATCAGAAAATGCCACGTCGGCGTCAAAATCCATTTTCAATCAATCGAGACACACCACGTGGCACCGCCCCTACTGATCATATTGTTGTGGACGTGACCGCTCGAATCAACGAACGCCACGTGGCGAACACAAAACGTCTCGCCAATCACGATCGCCACGCAATTCCACATCATCCAAAGGTGTCGCCACGTCACACCGCCCATCTTCACTTCGTTCGGTAGCTCTTCGATTCGCCTCGGGATTCGTGCACGTACAAACTCCCGTTTTTCGCACGAGTCGCGCGACTTCTCCCTTCGCCACGTCATGCCACGTGGCATTCTCCCATTAGTCCGACGCGTCACCACCACCCGTTTGACCAATCACGGTGCGCCACGTGGCACGCACTCTCCCGCCACGCGCCGGCGCACCGCTTTCTCAACCAATCGGCGCGCGCCACATGTCTACTACCGCCCAATGCGTGGTGAATCACGGTGCGCCACGTGGCACGCACTACCCCGCCACGTCGTCGCAAACCGCCCCTCTCGCCCAATCGGGTCGACACGTGGCACGCACTATCAAACACCCCACCCACACCCACGTGCTTTCCACCACATTCCGCCACGTGGCATCGCACCAACAATCACGGTGCGCCACGTGCCATCGCACTCACCAGCCCACCAATGGCAGCCTGACACGTGGCATAGCATATTTCTATAAATTGGTGGTCATTCGGGATAACCAAGGGGCATCGAAAAATTCATCCGAAGTTCGCGTCGGACACACCGGGGGTCATCCGGGGTTGTACCCGCCCTTTCGGGCGGGTCTTTCTACCACTTCCCCGGCCTATATTTTATATTTTATTTGTGTTTTTTTATTATGGGAGGCTAAAATCTCCAACTTAGGCAAGACTGCGAGCAAGGTTTGACCGGGCTTAAATAATGGATTTGCGAGATTTATTTATTTTAAATTCAGTCTTTTCATTAATATTTTATTTTCTTTGGTATTATTTTAATAATTAAGATTAAATACTGATTTAATTCTTAATTTACCAGCCAGTGTGTTGTAAGCACCCGTACTTGTGCAATAAGACCACACCAGTGGCAATTGACCCTACCAATTGATTCGACCCTTTTGGGACCGGTTAAATACCTTAGAAATATGGGCTAAATCGGACACACGAGTGATCCGGTTGTCTAGGTGTAGTGCCTTCACGAAGCTCATTGCGGTCAACACATTAAATCCAATTCACTTGAATATGCGGTTGTGTGTCTGACTAGGGAAGTAGTCACCGTCGTACCTTGGCTACCGAGACAGGGAAGAGCGAGGAACCGCGTGCGTCACCGGGTCTATAGCTACACTAAGATATTTTGATTTGCATATTTTACATAAATCGACGACCAAATCCAATCTTTTACCGAACCGAACTTGTATGTCTTGACCTAGGTATTTTTATTAATTTTTTGATTTTCAATTTTATTTCCTTAGCTTTCATTATTTTATGATTAGATAATTAATTCATTTTCTATCAAACCCCGATTTCCCTTTTTGTTCTTTTTAAACCTTAGAAAGAATATCAGTCCCTGTGGGATCGACCCTTTGCCACTATTCTGCAAATAGTTGGTTTAGGTATTTTTAAATATTATTGACGCGTTCGGCGCGCGTCACTGGGAGCTACGTTTTGAGATCATGTGCGATTCTAGTATCCACGCTGTGGGAGTTGAAACTCATCTCATTTGATGAATACTCTTTTTACAAGAGTTTGATATCGATGTTAAATACAAAAGTGGTGCTAAAAATATTGTTGCTGACCATCTCAATCCTTTCGAGAATGGTGAGGCACCTGTCCTACTTCGAGATGATTTCCCTTATGAACATCTCTTAGCTATCTCTGACGGACCACCTTGGTTTGTGGATTTAGTTAATTAACTTGTTACATGAGACTATTCACCTTACCTTACACGAGCCCAAAAGGATAAAATCTGGAGCGACTCTAACACTATGTTAGGGATGACCCATACTTGTCGAAGTTTTGCTTAGATCAGGTGATCCGTAGATTTCTCTCCCAGACTGAGACATAATCTACCTTGGCATTCTGTCACTCGTATGCTTGTGGCGGCCATTTTGGTCTAAGTAGGACAACTATGAAGGTCCTAGAGAGTGTTTTTTATTCGTCCGCCATTTATATGACTCATATATATATATATGCCAAGACTTGTGCGAAATGTCAATTGACCAGTGCCTTCGGTCATTGGGATGAATTGCAACTGACCTCAATCTAATTCTGCAAAAACTTTTTATCTTTAGGGGATTGATTTCATGGGGCCATTTCCACCATCACGTGGTTTTCTCTATATCATATTGGTGGTTGATTATGTATCCAAATGGCTGGAACTTAAAGCCACTCGCACCAACAAGTCATCAGTGGTATGCGATTTCTTGAAATCACGAGTTTTTTCTACTTTTGGAGCTCCACATGCTTTGATTAGTGATCGAGGTACCCACTTCTGCAAACTTATGATTGAAAATCTCTTGCGAAAGTATAATGTTACACACCATATATCTACAGCCTACCATCCTCAAACGAGTGGCCAGGCGGAGGTGTCAAATAGAAAGATTAAATCTATTTTGGAGAATACCATAAATCTATCACAAAAGGACTAGAGCATGCATCTTGACGATGCGGTATTGGTTTATCGAATGATGTATAAAATGCCAACCAGAACGTCACCGTATCGCTTAGTCTTCAGCAAGTCTTTCCATTTGTCGGTCGAGTTGGAGCATAAATTGTTATGTGCTATCAAACAGCTCAACATGGGACTCGACACAGTTGGTAAAGAGACAAAGTTGGAACTCCAATAATTGGAGAAGATCCATAACGTTGCCTACGAGTCCGCTTGAATCTACACTGATAAAACTAAGGCGTTCCACGATCACAACTTATCTCTCAAAACTTTCGTAGTCGGTCAAGAATTCTTGCTTTATAATTCAAAATTAACTCTACATCCAAGGAAGTTGAGGTCACGATGGCTTGAACCTTTTGTTGTTGCTAAATGTTTTGGATAAGGTGCAGTTGAAATAAAGAGCATGGATACAAGGAAAGTTTTCTAAGTGAATGGGCACCGACTGAAGCCACTCTACAAGAACCTCTCATAGCCTAAGATCAAGAATGAGACTTTAGCAGTTGTAGGGTATATTGACTGTGAGAGATTCGTACTAAGTCTAGCCAACGATGTTAAAAAAAGGCACTCTTGGGAGGCATCCCAAGCTTTTATCCCTTTTCTATTTGATTTCTTATTTTACCGTGTTTTGTTGTATTCTTATTGTTATCTTTTTAGTGACTTTATATAGGTGTTGCGACCTCTGCATAGTGCACTGAATTGTGAGAGCCCGATATCTCTCCTGCGGCTTGTCACATTATTCTATACCCACGATTAGTCACACTAAGATTTGGTAAGTTTACCCATCCTTTTTTGTTTACTTTTTCTTCGTAGATCTAGCGATTAGTGTCAGTCTTACGCATGATCTTATATCATATCCTTACTTCTATATATGTCATGTTCTTTCACTATCTTTTGTGTTTCCATGTACACCTCTTAATTTATTTTGAACCTCGAGGAAAAGGTTTAAAATAAGTTTAGGGGTACTTTAGGATTTATGGATAGAGTTGGATGGATTTTTGTGTTAGAGACCGCAAGTGAGATCATTTAATTTTTTTCAATTATATGCAGTTGATGGATGGTAATGGTGGTGTTTAGTATATCTTATTCTTTCATTTCTTTCATTTCTTTTCCCACTATACTTCTCTTTCTCATTTCATTATGAATTAATACACTTTCATGCAGTTATTTAATATAGTTTTCATTTTTTATTGTTTAGAGTCACATGAGATTTTGTTTCATGCCTTTGGTTATGCATGAGTACACTATGGTTACCTTTTTAACTTGAAGTTTAGGAGAGATTAGGAGAAACACTTACTCGAGTCGTAGCCTAACATTTTTATGATTTCATGATTAGTGACTTAGTATGATGGTTAACCTTTGTATTACCAAAAGGGGCAAACGGTCAAAACTGTGCAAGTTAGATTTCCAGGGTGCTAGAACGAGAATGTAACCCACCCGAGGTGAAATTCCTATGACTAAACCACTTTTGGGGAAATGATTTAGGCAGTTTTTGAATGAAGAACCTTAGCCTTAAGCCCACCTAAAGTAATTTCCCTAGTCAACTCATTTTAAGCCAACCCAAACTTTATTTCTTCCATACCGAATGTTGAACCCATGGACAAAGCCTGATATATCCTTTACCTAGTTGAAAACTAGACTTAGACTTGAAATCTTTGAAAAATGACATGATGAGAAAAAATTAGAGAAGAAAAAAATGTATATATGCCCAAAAAAATAGGAAAGTCATGATTTAAGAGTCCTACCTAAAACGGCATCCACAGGAAATGGAGCAGGGAGCTGAGTGGTTAGAAAAAGGCGAGGACTGCACATATTAAAAGAAATTTGAATTTGAGTGCAGTATGAGTCACTTTCTTGCTACCTTATCCTAGCCATGTTACAGCCTATTAAAGTCTTATTGATTTTCATTGGTGCTAAGTCTACAATAGTGGAGAGTGTCGTTGCATTTCTTGCCTATAGTACCTTTTGAGCATTGATGCGCTATTTTTGTAGAGATTGTAATCTTGCGTGCTTGAATGTATAGACCAAGAAAACTTGTGAGTAGTTGATGGCCTTTGTCTTTACTGAGTCTATGTCTTTAAAGTGTGTTCTTAATTGTGTTTGGGTTATAGTTCTTGACAACTCTAAGGTTTCTTGAGTGGCTTGTTAACTTAGCAACTCTGTAAGCCAAATGAGCTCCATGACTTTTGAATCGGTTATAGGATTAGTTTAGTTAGTGCGAAGCTATATTAGGAGCCTAGTTTATTTGTGTTTTTTCATTAAAACCTTTGCTCGGGACGTGCTAAGTCATAAGTTTGGAGGTATTTGTTAAGTCGTTAATTATGTAATTATATATAGTTTATTTATATATTTTTTATTTTTATCTCCAAAATAATACACTAATTGTCCTCATTTGTTATTTTCAGGGTTGTTGGAGTACGAACTTGAATCCAAGGCGAAAAACTACACAAACTAGAGTATTTACTTATTGTGTGATCAACGACTGTTGGATCTACCTCGGGATCCGTGTGGTGATGCCACCTAAATTTTCGTTTGTTCTTTCGTGTCATTTACATGCTTGCGCATTTGCCACATACCATCCAACCATTTGTCCAGCGTGTTCTCAGCAGTCTTCCTCGCCTCAGTTGTTGTGGACTCTCCTCGAGATGCATATTAATACAATCTCCCATTGTTTCATACAAGTCGTGCAAGCCTCCTTTCCTCCAGCCTACTGCCACGTGGTAGCGTCTCTTTGGCCAGCGTTATCTTTAGTAGTCCCCTCCTCCAATCCTAGCATGACACATCAGAAGGCATCAACGATCTCGCCCAATAACCATTTGACGTGTGGCAGAACCTTACATACAACTCTCAATAGCCACAAGATCTGCCTTGGCGCACGAGTCACTCTACCAAACCACAATTTCTATTTCTCTCTTCTAGTAAGAAAATTAGAAGGTGTTTTTGTATTACGACTTAGGTATTATTTGGAGAACTCACACGACGACTATGCATTCTTCTATTTTTTCTCTTCTTCTCAAAAACCATTGTTTTCTTGCTTTCTCTTTTGATTTTAATTGAGTTTTCAAGCAACTTGTATGACTAATTTCTTCGATTTAGATCGGAGGTGGAGCCATCTACTCTTTCGGCATAAATATATGTGAGATCTATTTTACAACAACACCAACGACATAGCCTCAGTCCCAAATTAACTGGGGTCGACTACATGGATTAAGCTTTTCCATTATGCTCGATTAAGTACAATTGATGGTGAGCTTTGCAAACCATTCAAATCCCTCCTAATTAATGCATCCCATGTTAACTTTGGTATGCCCCTACCTCGTCAAGTTTCTACAGTTTCTAATGAGTCAAGTTTTCTAGTTGGGGCATTTGCAGACCGTCGTTGCAGGTGACCAAACCATCGCAACCGCCTTTCCCTAGTCTTTGTATTAAATGGTGCTACTCCTACTTGTCTTTGAATTTCTATATTTCTTATTCTATCTTTACGAGTTTTACCACACATCGACCTAAGCATCCTCATTTCTGCTACGTTCATTTTACGTAATTGTTGTTACATTACCGCCCAACATTCACTTCCATATAGCATAGCTAGCCTAATTGCGGTCCTATAAAATTTTCCTTTTAACTTAATAGGAACATTTCGATCACAAATCACCCCTATTGTACTCCGCCATTTCTTCCATCCAGCTTGAATTCTATATGTGACATCATTCTCAATGTTACCATCATTTTGTATGATTGATCCTAGGTATCTAAAAAGGTTTACCTTAGGAACTTCTAATTCCTTTAATTTTACCACACCGTCATCTCGATGTCTAGTGTTTCCAAACTCACAGTGCATGTATTCGATTTTCGTCCTACTCAGCTTAAAGCCTTTAGATTCTAATGTATTCTTCCAAAGTTCTAATTTCATATTCACTCCATCTTTAGTTTCATCCACCGAGACAATATCATCTGCAAATAGCATACACCATGGTATATCCTCTTGAATATGTCTAGTTAGTTCATCCATAACTAAAGTAAATAGATATAGGCTTAAAGCCGATCCTTGATGTAGTCCTAACGTAATAATAAATTCTTTTGTAGCTCCTCCAAATGTCTTTATACTCGTTACTACCCATCATACTTATCTTTAATAGTGTATATGTATCTAGCATGCACTCTTTTTCTTTCTAGAACCCACCAAAGAACATCTCTAGAGACCCTATCATATGTTTTTTTCTAAATCTATGAATACCATATCAAGATCTTTTTTCTTTTCTCTATATTTTTCTAAAAACCATCTTACAAGGAAAAGCCTTCATAGTTGACCTCCCAGGCATGAAACCAAATTTGTTCTCTGATATTGTTATTTCTCTTCTTAGCCTATTGTCGATTATCCTCTCCCAAAGTTTCATAGTGTGACTCATAAGTTTAATTCCACGATAGTTTGAGGAACTTTGAATGTCTCCTTTATTTTTGAAGATTGACACAAGCGTGCTTCTTCTCCAATCCATTAATTTTATTGAAAAGTTTTGTTAACCAAGTCAATCCAATTTCTCCTAAGCATTTCCAAACCTCTATGGGTATTTCATCTGGGCCACATGTTTTCCCTATTTTCATTCTTTTCAACGCCTCTTTAACTTCTGCAATTCTAATATTACGTATATAGTTTACATTTCTTTCTTGGTATGGGTTTTCATCTATTATAATATCAACTTGGCCATCATTAAATATACTATCGAAGTAACTTCTCCACCTCTCCTAATTAATATCCTCCTCGTGCGTTAAAACATTTTGATTTTTGTCATTAATACATCTTACATGACTTAGGTCTTGTTTCTTTTTATCTCTTAATTTTGCTAGCCTATATATATATATTGCCATCTCTATTACCCAACATTGTATATAAATCTTCCATGAAATTTGTTTTAGCTTGACTAACTACTTTTTTAGCTTTTTTTCTAGCTTCTCTATATTGATTTTACACATCTTCAACTTGAAACTTAGGTATTTTCCTATACATCTCCATTTTAGTCTTAATTGCTCATTGGATATCCTCGTTCCACCACATGTTTCCTTCTTTGGAGGTCCCAAGCCCTTAGATATACTTAATACGTTTGATCCCATTTTCCTTATGCAACTACTCATTTCTAGCCACATTGTATTAGCATCTAAGTCAAGATTCCAAACATTTTCCTTTAGTAGTTTTTCTCTAAACTCTACTTGTTTACTATGTTTTAGGTTCCACCACTTTATACTAGGGTCGCTAACTCTTTTGTTCATATTATGTCATCATGTTAGCTTAATATCAAGTACTACTAACTTATATTGGGTAGTAAGTGCTTCACCGGGTATTACTTTGCAGTCTCTACATATTTTTCTATCTATTTTTCTTGTTAAAAGAAAATCTATGTGACTCTTATTATGACCACTACTAAATGTAATTATATGCGACTCCCTCTTCCTAAAACTAATATTTGCTAAGACAGGATCGTATGCCGAAGCAAATTCTAAGATCGATTCTCCTTCTTCATTTCCATTACCGTAACCAAAACCTCTATGAACTCTCTCAAACCCATCGTTACTTGCCCCGACATGCCCATTTAAATCTCGTCTAATAAAAACCTTTTCATCTAATGGCATACTTTGCATAAATCCATCCATATCATCCCAAAACTTGCATTTTATGCTCTCGCTTAATCCTACTTGTGGTGCATAGGCGCTAAGTATGTTAATTTTTTCGTATCTAATAATTAATTTAATTAGAATCAATCTATCCCCCATTCTTTTAACCTCTACGACCTTATCCTTATAATCATTATCCAATACAATTCCTACTTCATTGCATTTTCTATCTATACCAGTGTACCATAATTTAAACCCTGTGCTTCCTATTTCTCTACTCTTTTCTCCTACCCATTTTATCTCTTGGAGGCAAGCAATATTGACTCTCCTTCTAATCAAGGTATCTACTAGTTCTATTGACTTCCACGTAAGTGTTCCTATTTTCCATGTTCCTAAATGAATTTTTTCTCCCCTTTGTATTTGTTTTCCTTTTCTATTTCTATTTTGTCTAAAAGATCTAGTGTCCGTATTTATGATTTTGTTTTTGTTTTCGTGTTTGTTTTGAACTAGCTTCTTTACCCATACCCGTCCTTTGTATGGGAACTCTTGCTCATTTTTCTTTACATCCGGGCGACGATGTGAAGGGACAAGCTTCTTTACCCATACATGTCCTATATGTGGGAACCCTTGCTCATTTTTCTTCACTCCCAGACGGCGATGTGAAACACACCCTTGCTCATTTCTCACTACACCCGGGCTCCGATGCAGCGCGTCACTAGGTGGGACCGCCCCAATGTTTATATATGTTTGATCCATTTCATGAAAAATGACAAAATTTTTACGCTGCCTGTCAACCTATCGCAACCCTCCTCCATTTTCCATGAATGGAAAATGAGCTTGGGCTCCCCCCTTCTTCTCGGGTATGAAAAGTGAGTTTGGGACCTCTCTTACCCATTTTTCAGTATGAGAAAAATGGCGTCAGAGTCCTCCTCCTTTATCCGGACTTGGGACTGGCTATGTAGTGCACTTAGTGTACAACATAGGTGGAGTTTGAGATCTACTTCGATTTGTTTAAATTGATTTTCATTGTTATTTATTCCCTTTATTATTAATTGAATAATTAGGGTTAAATTCATATTTAAACCTTGATTTTTGTGTCCGTGAGTCGTAAGCATCCGACCTTATGCAATAAGACCACACTAGTAGTAATTGACCTTATTAGTTGACTCGCCTATTTGGGGACCGATAAAATACCTTAGGGATCTAGGCTAAATTGGACACACTAGTGATCCAGTTGTTTAGGTGTAGTGCCTTCATAAAGCCCATTGCGATCAACGCATTAAACCTAATTTGCTTGACTATAAGGTTATGTGTTTGACTAGAGAAGTGATCATAATCGTACCTTAGCCATCAAGATAGGGAAGTGCAAGAACCTGCGTACCTTACCGGGTCTATGGCTACTCTGATGATTTACCTTTAATTTGCATGCTTTATCTAGATTGATGACCACATGTATAATTATGCCTAAATGATGAAGTTTTTGATACCGATTGTTTAGGTTGCTTTTCTAAATTGATTTCTCTAGTAGTCCTTTTATTCCTTGTTTTTAGTTAATTCTTGAGAACACTTTTGTGAACTTCCCGATTTACTTTTTATTTCATTGACCAAGGTTTGAAACTTAGTCTTCGTAGATCGACCCTATGCTTGGTAAAACTACAGTTCTTGTGGCCATTGGTAATCTCATCGGGATTATATATTTTGACGCATTCAATATGCATCAAATTTTGATGATGTTAAGATCAGGGAGAGTCCAAGCTTGCAGTACTTATTATGAATACACACATATCGTAGATAACTATCCTTTACATTTTATGGATATATGTCAAGTTAATGTGGTTAAGCAATTTCCTAGATCATTTCAGGATAGATATCTAAGTTCCACGAGCTGCCCTATTAGTCAGGATAGAGGCCAGGCTTATCAAAGTTATTCCTTATAGGAATGATCATCATTTAGTTGTTTCAAAAGCACAAGAATCACCCATACAAGTGAAATCAGTCATTATGGGAGAACTTAAAAATCTATTTGAGTCTCATATTTAAAAGTGTGTCACGAGATTTAATGAGATAGCCAAGTAGATCGAGCAAGTCATGATTGAAGCTTAAGCAAATAGGGAAGAAATATTATGCACTCATTATTCAGTTAAGGCTAATAAGATTACTTTGAGGAGGGGAGCTCAACTTGAAGGACCTAAGTAACCAGATCTACTAATTTAACTGAATGAGGTAAGAGCGGAGGGTAAGCATTAGATAGAAGTTATTGATGCACCACCTAAGGAGCCTATGTTAGAACTAATCATCAAACTTGTTGTGATTCATCATCCATTTCCCCAACATCTTACAAAATCAAAGAAATAGGAGCAAGACAAAGTAATCATAGTCACCCTCAGGAAAGTATATGTCAATATCCCTTTGCTAGATGTTATAGCTAGTATGCCTAGATCTGCAAAGATCTTGAATGAGTTGTCAACATCCATTTGCTAGATGTTATAGCTAATATGCCTAGATCTACCAAGGTCTTGAATGAGTTGTATAGCAACAAGTTAAAGCTACATGAACATAAGAGAGTCATCGTTGTTGAAACTTTCTCAGCCATCCTTCAAAAGAAATTTCCTTCTAAGTGCAAGGATCTAGAAGTATTCTCAACGCTAATAGCCATTAGTGATAGACACCTTTCTAAGGCAATGTTGGACATAGGAGCAACCATAAATGTCATGCTTTTGTTTGTGTATGAGTCTTTTAATTACAAATAACTTAAGGAAACCAGGATGTGATCTAATTTGCAGACAAATCTTTCATACTCTTCATTAGAGTTTTAGAAGATATCATTATCGTTGTAGGATCATATACTATCCTATAGACTTATTCATCTTAGACATGAAAGTGGAACCATTCCCAAATTCCTCTTCGATTGTATAAGGACGTCCTTTCATGAAGACGTCGCAGGCTAAGATTGACATCGCAGACGGATTTTGACTATGGGATTTGACGGCGATGTTATGAAATTTAACATTCATGATGCTATGGAATATCCTGTTGATGTGTAATCCCTGTGTAAATTAGATGCAATTGATCCACTAGGACAAGCAAGTATTGACTATCCTATAAGAGATACATTAAGCTCAGTCATGTGTCGATGAGTGACATCTAATGATTTAGAGCACATTTGTTCACTCGACAAAGATGTCGAGGATGTCAATAAGGAGTTACAGTCTTATGAACTATGTTTCAAACTCCCTATCGTTATGGATTTGTTTTCCTTCAGTCCCAAGCTCGAGTCTTCACTCGACCAATCCCCAAAGCTCAATTTGAAAAACTTTCCTTAATCACCTGAAGTATGCCTACTTAAGTAAGAATGAATCACTTCCGGTAATCATCTCTACAAAATTCTTGAAACTGAAAGAGGGAAAAAAATGATAGGATAGACGCCAGCTGATATCAAGGGATTGTATCCTTCCATATGCACATACAGAATACATTTGGAGGCAAGTTCAAAGATAATTAAACTGCCAATGATGGAAGTAGTCAAGAAGGAGATTCTGAGACTTCTTGATGCATGGATGATTTATCCCATTCTTGATAAAAGTGGGTTAGTCCGGTGCAAGTTGTACCTAAAAATACTAGAGTAAAAGTTGTCACCAATGCCCAAGGAGAATTGGTACCAACCCGCATCCTAAATGGATAAGTTTGTATCACTACAGAAAACTCAATGCAGCCATAAAGAAAGATCATTTTCCCTTACCATTCATAAATCAGATGATTAAGTGTCTAGCTGGAAAACCCCACTACTATTGTTTAGATGGGGTATTCAGGGTTCATTAGATTCTTATTGCACCAGAAGATCGAGAGAATACCACTTTCACATATCCTTTTGGAACATTTGCTTACAAGCGCATGTCATTGGTCTATACAATGCATTGCAACATTCTAGCAATACATGATAATCAATTTCTTTGATTTTGTTGAGAACTTCATTGAAGTCTTCATGGATGGTTTCACCATTTATGGAGATTCTTTCAACAATTGTCTTGAAAATTTGATTAAAGTATTATCCCGATGCATTGAAAAGAACCTTGTTCTCAACTATGAGACGCGCCATTTTATGGTAGACCAAGGGATCATTTTGCGTCATATTGTTTTATCTAGAGGTCTGGAAGTTGATCCAGTAAAACTGGATGTCATTCATACCTTGCCTCATCCCTCCACTTTAAGATAGATACGCATTTCTAAGTCATATAGGCTTTTACAATCTATTTATCAATGATTTTTCCAAGATAGCCCAACCTATGTGTCGCTTAATTCAAGAATATGTTCCATTTCTCTTTGAAAACGAATGTAAAATCTTTTTTCCAAACTAAATATTGTACTCACCTCCACTCTAATCATTAGAGTTGTTAACTAGTCACTTCCCGTTAAGATTATGTGTGATGTGAGCAGTTATGTTGTGGGAGATGTGCTAGGAAACCAAATAATGGGAGAATCTCATATAATTTATTATTCATTTAGAACTTTAGATGCTACACAAATGAGTTACACCACCACTGAGAAAGAACTCCTCATAGTTGTCTTTGCACTTAAGAAGTTCAGGACTTATCTGCAAGGTATGAAAGTCATTGTCTATTCAAACCATACAATTTTGCTCTTCCTAATTTCTAAAAAGGAGTCTAAGCCTAGACTCATAAGATCGATACTCTTATTTTAAGCGTTTGTTCTTACACTCAAAAACAAGAAAGGTGCCAAGAATCTAATGGCATACCATCCCAATCGCTTAAAGAACAGATAACCACTTACTGTTCTCAATGGCGAGTTCCCTGATGAACCCATTTATGCAGCATCTTTTGAAGTTCCATGGTATGCTGACCTTGTTAACTATCTATCCACCAAGTAGTTGTCATCAGACTACTCACGTGCACAAAAGTAAAAGCTTATGTATGATTCGAAGCATTATCAGTGGGACAATCCATATTTATGGAAGTTCTATGCAGATTAAATGATTCTTAGGTGTATTACTCAACAGGAAACACATTCTATCTTGTCTCAATGTCATTCAAATGTGTATAGCAGCCATTTCAGTCCATAACATATAGCTAGGAAAGTTTTTTAATGTGGTTTTTACTAACCCACACTGTTCCTGTGCTTATGTCTTCACCAAAACAAGTCCTAACTGCCAGATGCATAGGTCATTACAACAAATAGATCAAATGCCTATGACTAAGATCTTTTTTTGTGAGATCTTTGACATTTGGGGCATTGACTTCATGGGCCTATTCCCACCTTATAATGGGAAAACTTATATTGTGTTAACGATGGATTTTGTCTCAAAATGGGCTGAAACTAAAGCAACCAGAAGTTATGACTCCCAAATAGTGGTCGAGTTTTTTACGTCACAAATCTTTTCAATATTTGGAGCTCCACGCTCAATCATCAGTGACAAAGGAGCTCACTTCTTCAATAGGATTGTACAATCTTTATTCAGGAAATATAATGTCACCTATAGGACATCTACAGCCTATCATCCCCAAGCCAATGTTCAAGCCAAAGTCTTTAATAGAGAGATCAAATCCATCCTTCAAAAAATTATTCACCTATTGAGGAGAGACTGGAGCTTACGCCTTGATGATGCATTATAGGCATACAGGACAGCTTTCAAAATGCCTATTGGAACATCTCCATATAGATTGGTTTTTGGAAAATCATGTCGTCTTCCCATAGAGTTAGAACATAGAGCATATTAGGCAATCAAACATTGTAACATGAGTTATAACAAAATCAATGTTGAGCAAAAATTTGATATTCAAGAACTAGAAGAGATTATGAATGATGCATATAAGAATATAATGATTAGATGAAAGCTTATCATGATCATCATCTGACAAGGAAATCCTTTGAAATATATCAAAAAAAAGCCTTTTTTCAATTCTAAGTTGAAAATCTTCAAGGGTATGCTTAGCTCTAAATGGATGGGTCCATTCCTTGTTTCTAATATCTTTTTCCACAGTGCTGTTGAAATATAAAGTATAGAAAGTAGGAAAACTTTCAAATTGAATGGACACAAGTTGGAGCCTTTCTATGAAGACTTTGACAGGAACCTAAAAGACGGAGTTGACTTGTAGCCAATTCAAGCATCAATTGATCATACATAAAAGATTTGTTAGGTATTATGTATCTTGAGTTTGGATAGCAAGCCAAAGCAGGAATGGCGAGTGAAGGCAAAGCCAAAGGAGAAGACTAAAGAGAACATAGTAAGAAGCAAGAAAGTGGAAATTGCTACAGGGAAAATTGAGGTATTTATCTAGAGGAATCCAAAAGCACCAAAATCTAAGGTGAAAGACATGCAGAAAGAGAAAGGTATGTCACTTCAGAAAGTAACGATAAAGCCGGTCAAGAAAATGGAGGATCCAGGCCTTATAAAAAGTCATGTGAGAGTCAATAAATAAACTTTTGAGAAGGCACTTATAGACACCAGAGCCAAAATCAATTTCATGCCTTTATCATTCATGAAGAAAGCCAAGATTCCATCCATGAACACTAAAAAGGTGGAAATCACCTTGGAAAATAGAAAAACCATCACCATAGTAGGAATGAAGAAAAATGTATGCATGTATGTTAGTCGACTCATTTATGAGGTGGACTTCTACATTCTTGACACTTCGAGTTTGTTGGAGCATGCCATGATACTTGGGAGTCCTTTCATGCATTCTACTAAGATGTTAATTGATGTGGAGAGTAAGGTGGTCTCAATGAGATGGTACGAGGACATAATTATGATGCGAGATAGGAAAGTTATCACTTTTCCTGAAGAGTAAGACTTGATGTTGATGCCCATAGTGCCATGTTTTGACAACTTGAAGTTCCCGATGTTGGATTTTATAGATGTCGTTATACCACCCTATTGGGAATATAGGTTGAAAACGTCACGCCATCGATGTTCAACACCAAGCTCATGGGAGGCAGTCCAAAGATTTAGTTTAAGATTAAGTTTAGTTATTTACTATTTTAATAATTGGCAGATGCCACAGTTGGAAACATTTAGGCTAGATTTGAAAAATTCAACATGCACACTTATCGGGTGACTATTCATTAGAGTGTAGTAATGATGATTGTTTTTAATTTGTTGATTCAGGAGGTCATGTTTTTGTTTCATAGCATTTGCTTATTATCGACTTCAACTTTTACCACTTCATTCCATTTCATTTCTTACCTTCCATTATTATATTTCACTTGCTATTTTGGAATGTGTATATTTATCCTACTTTCTTGAACCTTGAAGAAAAAGGTTCAGGATAAGTTTAGGAGTAAGAAGGTATGCAGGTTAGATGAAATGTATGAATGAACCATAAGGACTTTTGGTTATTTTCAAACTTTTTGAAATTTTTGGCAAAATTCAAGCAATGTTGTTTCATTTTATTTTAAAGGATTGATGGTTTGGTAGGTTTTGTACACTTTCCGTACTTGTGAATTGTTCTTTTTGTTTTTATCTATTTATTTTAAGCCTAAATGAATGCTCAATTCTAGCTTAGAAAAATAGTTGACAATTTTTTAGATTCATATGTGTAATGATGTTGTTAATGATGGATAAAACCTAAGGTATAGAATAAGTGAGACGTAATGTTCTTATAATTGGTCTACTAACTGAGCCTACACTAAAGAGTGCTAGTGTGGGAGTCTATAAAAACTCAAAAAGATTTAGCTCGAGTGCTTGTAGCTAGATTAAGTAAGTCTTTCCCATGCTTTAAATCTTTTAATATCCTTTCCTTGCTACCCCAGCTTAACCATACCAACCCAAGATAAAGTCCTATTGACCTCAACTGATGTTTTGATTGTGTCAATGAAATGGTTGTATAAGTTTCTATTTTTGAGATTTTTGTATTCAATGCCTTATTTAGAGATTAAGGGTTTTTGGCTTGTTAAAAGTTTCGAGGTAACTCGTGATTAATTATTGGCTTTCGCCTTAACTTAAAGTAACCATCTTTGCTTGGGTGTTCTTGTCTCCTATTTGGCAAAATCTTGTGAATAATTGGATGAAACAATTTAAGTTAAAGTTAGGAATTAGAGGAGCTAAATTGTGATTTGTGTATGCAAGTTGATTATCTAAAACACTTTTGCTTAGGATGAGCAACTGTCTAAGTTTGAAGGTATTTGATGAGTCGTTGATTATACAATGTTTTTGTACACTTGCTATGAATTTTGAGACTTTTTTCATCATTTATACTAATAAATCATTGTTTTTTGTTTTCAAGTTCGAAATAGGCTTTTATTTAAAAAGGAGTGATTTCCACATAAATTCAGTCAAAAAGCTAAGAATTCTTGGCGCCTTGATAACGATTATTATTCAACATCAAATTTCCAAGGAATCACTAGTATAAACTTAGCTGGACTACAGGAAGCTCACTGGAAAAGTTGTAGAGTAAGTCATGTAACGACCCAAGAAAATTATGGAGCTAGTATCCCAAGATAAAGCTGAGCGCCTTCATAGCGATGTCATATTGCACATACTGCGCTGCAAAACTACTGGGCTCGATTCAGAAAGAAACAAGGCAGAAAACAGAGCATCGCGGCAATTTTTTACTGATTTGTTTGTTCAATGTACACCATTGAACAATTCTAGGGGTTTTAAATCTCGGATTCGATGGATTTTTTGGATTTGGTAAATCTATTTCGTTCTATTTCCAACCCGTATAAATACTTAAGGTTGGACGTGTGAAAAATATCTTATCTTTTCTTTAGTTTTTATGTTTTGAATAGAGGAGCCCTCGGGTTTTAGTTTTCCTATTTTAGGGTGTTCATTCTTTACTTTTAAGGAACTATTTAATTTGTTTTATTGTTGTAATTAGTTTATATGTGTACTAGTTACTATGTTCCCAGTGGATTTAAAGTTTTCTACAATTGAGTATTGATGATATAATGTTTTGTCCTTTAAAATGGATTTTTCTTTTATTGGAGTTTTTTAACTTTGATTGTATCAATTATAAATCTACTAGTTTTTCATTAGATTAGATTGAATATGCTTTGCTTGAGTAGTGGCCAATGCATAGGTAGGTATAAGAAATCTAGGTCAGTGAACCTATCGTCGCTCATAATGGGTGGTAGGTCATACCTATTACCACTTCGAGTAAGTGTTTTCATTGAACACTAAGGCTGCTAGCTCATTAAATGCTTACAACGTATCTGGTGGTTTTGAGGTCTAGGTAGTATATGGTAATGTCACTCGTTCTTACAATTAATTGTGGAAACAGAGTGTCCGCACTCGAACTTGTCTTTGAGAATCCAATAGGATGGATATCTTTTGTAACCAATAATTAAGTCATTTAAGTCATTTACTTATCAATTGTGAGAATGCTTTCAATCTAGACTTTTATTGTATTGTTTGAATTATGGCTTTCAGTCTATGCATGCTTCCATTATTTAGTGTAAGTTTTTAAGTTTATTTCTTCTTGATTATGTTGATTATAAATCCCCCCATTTCTTTTAGTTGTAGCGTACGAATCTATCTTATTCTCTATTGTTCGACTCTATATTTGCCTCACTACATATCTAAGTAGTCAAGATATTGGTACTATTATTGGTGATGTAACATTATCAGTTGTCCCATTTGTAGCTTCGTCATCTGACAACTCAAGTTTGATAATTATGTCATGATCGTTGTGTATGAGTCAGTCTTATATACTTATGCTGGCTTTCTCACTATGGAACGAGTTCTTATTATAGAATTCTAAGACATAAGATCTAGAAAGCCTAGTGTTCCATATTCATCTTTAGTTAGTAGAGAACCACTTGCTGCGGTATCTACTAGTGTCCTCAAGCTGGAATTCATTCAATAATAAAAGATTTGTAGTCGTATCCACTTCACATATCCATTTCCTAGACATCTTCTAGCATTTCTTTGAATCTTTCCTAAGCCTCACCAAGAGACTCGGTATCCACTTTCTTGAATTAGTTGATTTTCTATTTCCTTTCACTAACTTTCACTGGAGGAAAGAACTTATTTAGGGATTTTTCATTGATATCTGCCCGCAAAGTCATATTTCCAGCATTTAGTCCTTGGAGCCAGAATTTGGCTTTTCTACCCAATGAGAATGGGAAAAGTATCATTATGATTTCCTTTTTCGTAACTCCAGTAATGTGAACAGTGTCACACTTTTTCAAAAAAGTATCCACATATGCAACTGGATTTTCATTTTCTAGCCCATTGAATATGTTATTTTGCACTACGTTGATGAGAGACGATCTCAATTCACACTCGGTGGTGTTTGCTGGAAGCTTCATTACTCCATTATGACTCTTGAATTTCTAGTTTGAAGTAGTCCCAAAGACATTTTTTCCTCGTACTCTGTATTGTATTACTCCATTATGACTCTTGCATTTCTAATTATGGTTCCTATTTCTCGCTTGAACATCCACCATCTTGGTTACTTTATTATTCTTTCCTTTATTTTTCTGCTAATCTCTGGATCGTAAGGCACTAAGTCTTTATCACCTTGACTATGCATGCACTAACTATTCCCTGAGAAAGAAAACACAAAAGATCAAGTGTAGATTGTCAAACTTGAAACTAAGACTCTCTTTTTTACTTTTTATGAACTTGAAAGTAAATTGCTGAAAATGAAATCTTAACAATTTTATAAATTAACTAAACTAGTGTGCGTCTACCTATCCCTGCAATGACACCAAAAACTTGATCTTACTTGCAAGTATAACGATTCAATTGTAATAATAATGTGATCAACAAAGGTTGATTACGTATATCGTCCTCAAGGAAGGGTTTATCATGACACTTTTCACATAGTTAAGTTCACTCTATTGTTAAGAAAATCTCTTTTTTATTTGATTTACTAAACTACTATATTATAGAAAACAAAATAAATTAACTTATATTCTAATATTGAGAAAAACCTTAGTTCACAACTTCACCTAGATAATGAATTAATACGCTTTCATATCTCATTTCCTTCATCTTCATTTCGTGTATGCAGTGCTCAATTAGATTAGACAAACTTCTTTAAGATTCGTTTCAACCCACTGTTATGGTGAAAAGATCCTAACGTGCAAACTAAAACTGCACCAATTGGTGTGAATAAAGTAAGTCTCACATAGCATTAAGTTACAAGTCTTTAGACTCATAACCACTTAAGTTTACTATCTATGCCTCCCAATCAATAACTATTTATCGATGTTATATACTTTATGGTTATGCTGTCCATATCGGGCTAAAAAGCTCCAGTGGCCATGATAACTCCTACAACCTCTAATTAACAAACACGTGATCAAGATTTTTATAGCATTACGCATAGAATCAAGAAAAATTCTAAGCATTGCATTTTTCAACTTTAAATCCACTGATACTTCTTTTAGCATAGCATTCACATCATAGGATCTATTGATCCCTAAGATAAATAAACTACTCACTCATCATTGAAATCAACATACACATCACGGTATTCATTGCAATCAAAGATTAGATCAAAGAACAATACCAAATAACCACAAGTGGAGTCTTTAATATCTTCTCCTCCAAAACTTTTCTCAATACTAAAAAAACAATGTAAAACTATGCTAAAACTATGATAATCTATGATATTTTATGGTGTTGTATGATAATTGGTGATTTTTACCATGTTTTAGCACCTATTTATACATATAAGACTCCTAAGAATACAATTAGAAATCCTAATTAACAATTCCAAATGAACTAAAACTTTCTATTTTTATTTCTCAATGTTGTCTGTAAGCGATCTACGTCGTGTATGTAATGCCACAACACCGCCGCAGCTTCAACTTTTGTGAGTGAATTTTCTCTTCATAGTAGGCTCGATGTTTTACGTATTATTATAGTGTCGTGTGTACATCCCTATAGTACCACCACGACGCCACCTATACTTCTTCTCTTCCTTGGTCTTCAAGCTTTTTCCATGCCTTGTGCACTTTTCCCATGATGTCAAGTTTTAATGCCACGGCTTCAAGTGCGTATTTGTGCTTTTTCTCCTCATTTCATCCTGAAATCAATCCTTTGTCTATTATATACCTCGAATGCATGATACATAAGTTTTATCAATTATAGCTCATTCCGAGATATTTAGTCCAATTATACTATTAAACCAGCCTTATATATAAGTCTAGTTAATCACTTATCAATAACCAATTGCCGGTCGAGCTATTAATCAAGTCACCTATGCTTCCAGCATTAGAGACATGGTCCCAAGCTCTACTCGTGTTAATTTTTACCCAATAATCAGGTTGTTTTTCCTAGCCAATCAATCACTCTTCTCTATTCAACTCCCTGAAGAGAAAGCCGATTTAGTAACATTAGCCAGTTGGAATGATTTAGTTTTTGCCTATATCAAGTTATACAAGGCCCCAATAGGAATTTCCTCCTCCCCCAACATTTCTTTATTTCGCATATCCCACAAAAGCCAAAATGTGGTTACAAATAGTATAGGCAAATTCACCCCATCAATCGAATATGAGCTCCTTAGATTCATAAGAAACCATTCTCGAAAAGGGGTTGCAACCCAACACAACATTGAACAAAAGAGAACCCACCTAAAGAAAAGCTGCAGGTGGACATTCCTAAAGCATATGGTCCATCGATTCAATATCGAAACCATAAAGCTCATAACGATCGTTATCGGTGATATGTCTCCTCTATCTCACTGCATTTGTAAGTAAATCAACATGAAGCATTAACCACAAAAATGTTCATATCCTCTCTAGAAATTCACATTTCCAAATAACCTTCCAATCGGTACATAATTCATTTTGGTTAGTGGCAGATAACACTTTGTATGTCGAGGACGTCGTGAAGCTGCCTAACGATGAATGAGCCCAATAAGTGATTTCTTCCTCTAATATTTTTAGATCCGAGGCCTATATGGCCACTAATGCATGCCACAAGTATGACGCCTAGCTTATAGTAATAGTGCAATCAACTTAATTTGATCACGGATATCGTCCTTATGAAAAGGTTTTTGCACTAGTGGTTTGCCTATTTAACTTTGAACATTGCTAAGGAAATTCCTTTTTTATGGTTTTATATTAAACTAAACTAATCTAAAAAAGCAATGTAAACTTTACGAGTTTTATATTAAGAATATTTTAGCTTACAACTTCACCAAGGTAATTTAATGCTATATTTTTCAACCATTTTTACATCTCAATATGTTGTGTGCAATGCTTAATTAGAATAGATAGATTTCTTTTACATCCATTTTAATCCATTATCGTGTAGAAAATATTCTAATGTGCAAACTAGGACTTCATATCGGTGTGAATAACATAAGCTTCATATTGCTTTACGTCCTAAATCTTAGGATTTATATTTAACTAAGTTTCCTATCCTTGCCTCCCTAATCAACAACTATCTATCGATGTTGTATATTTTATAGTTGTGCCATTCATGTCTTGATTAAAAGCTCCAATGGCCATGAT
Source organism: Stephania yunnanensis (assembly GCA_039657365.1). Lineage (NCBI taxonomy): Eukaryota > Viridiplantae > Streptophyta > Magnoliopsida > Ranunculales > Menispermaceae > Stephania > Stephania yunnanensis. The sequence continues at coordinate 40,830,529 of CM077586.1, read as the reverse complement.
AACTTCTAAAACCTTATTTCATAAAACGTGTGATCAAGATATCTAAAGCATTATGCTTAGAATCAATACAAATTTTAACCATTGCACTTTTTATATTCACTTTTTACTAATATTCAAGGCATAGCATTCATACTATAAGCATTATGCTCAGATAAATAGACTATTCACACTTCATTGAAACACACATATTACAATTTATAATTGAAATTATTGGAAATCAGAGATGAAACCAAGCTTGAATTGCAAACGTGAGGTTTTCGATGTTTTCTCCACATAATACTCCTTAATACTCAAAAACACAAAATAAACATATGCTAAATTACTCTAATGTGGCTAATAGTTGGTATGTGGTGAGTTTACCACCTCCTAATACCTATTTAAACATCTAAATAACAATTAGAAAGCCTACTTTACAATTTAACTTGAAATAAAACTCTAACTTCCTATTTTTCGCGAGTCTGGCGCTGTCATTAATGCCCGAACACCGTGAATGTTAAGCCACGATGCTGCATCTGGGTGCATTTCCTTTTAGCCCTAGGTACTATTGGACTAAGTGGTTAGTCCCTTTTACTTCACCCGGGATTTTGATGTAACAAATAAAGTGGAATTATACTAATAAGTTTATCAAATATGTTTTAGTTACTCGAAGTTTATAGAACATCACATCTCAAATGTTCAAGCGATACAAGTTCAAGATTCGGTTCACACGATGAAACGAAGACGAAAGATCATATTACATGTTTTGACATTGATGTAAGGTACACAAGTTCATTTTCGCAAGCCTAATGCATTAGTTCAAGCATATCAGGTTTTTCAAATTTCAAGTGATCATTTGGAGTTTTAAATGAACTCACCACTTGAATCGGTCTTTTAAGCTCAAACTATGTAAAACCATATTTTTATATTTACATCATACTTTAAAAACCATTGTGGAAGTTCTCATAAATGAAAAACTTGTTTTGAAAGGTTTTTGAAAAGAAAAATTGTGTATTTGCATAAAAGCCCCTATGTAAGTCATGAAACTGGAATTTTCCATTTTCGGGATTTGTGAAAACATCCCGACTACCTAAACAGATTCTATGACCCTTAACGAACATGTATAACATGTTGTAAGAGGTTTGGTAGGGTACCGGATGCGATAAGGGGTCGCTAACTCTAGGACCAAAAATATTTATTTTGAGGCCCCTGAGAGTTAGCGCGCTAATAGGTATATTAGCGTGCTAGTTGCAGAATTAGCATGCTAATGTTCAGCATTAGCACACTAGATCCCAATATTAGCACGCTAATTTCCTTTCTGACAGCTTTTTTATAAAGCTAACAATCACACTTTAATTTGAATAGATGATCAAATCTGAGCCTTTAGATCTCTAGAACGGTCAAGAATTGTTAAAAAGGAATGTAGAACATTCTCAAACCACCAAGAACACTTCATTTTCTTATCAAGCAAGAAAATCGAAGAGTGCTCATTGTTTTCAATGAAGAAGCTTGGATTTTTGTGTTGTCACTTGTAATCTTTCAAGGCAACTAAATCACTCTCGAAACCACCATTATTGAGGTGTTCTAAAGCTTACAACATCCACTCCATAATTGATTTTCAAATCACTCTCTCGGGGTTGTAAGAAAGTCTGATTTCCTAGCTTTTCTTCTGCTTAAATTTCATATTTTTGTGTGCTTGACTTGTGAAAATCATTGTTTTGTTCTTGAACACATTTGTGTTGGATTTTATACTAAAACTTGATTTACTAAACCCTAAAACTGGTTTGAACAAGAGTTTGCACTTAAACTTGATTGTTTTGAAACTTCTTGTTCTTTGGATTTTAAACCAAGTTTTTTTTAATCGATTCATTTGAAGCAGTTTCATATTTGAGATTTACACAAAATCAGTAATATACTTGCATTTCCCATTTTTTCTTATACTTGCATGCATTAGAGTAGTTAGGCTCTAGGAGGCTTGCTTGTATTTGAATTTAGTGCCGCTTTACTTTGTAAAGTGAATTTAATTATTTTCATTTATTCTTTGTAAGTGGCTAATTGTAAGACTTAGTGGGATCTAAGTCGAAGGGAAGACCTAGTTGAGGCCAGGCATAAACCTTAATTGTGGCAAGGTAGGAAGTCCTAACTGGCGATTAGGCATTCTAGGCTTATACGCTTAGGTTGTAACACCAATTGACAATATAAATGAAGGTTTGAAAATCCTAACCAACGAGGTTAGGTAGTGAATGTAGATCATTATATCAAACCACTATAAATCGCATGTCGCTTTTCATTTCTTCTTTCCCTTTCATATTGATTTGCTTTCATACTTGTGTTTGGGTGAGCATAGAGCATCATTATTATTGAATTATTTTAAAAAGGCGATAACTTCTCGATACACCCAATTCACCCCCTTTTAGGTGTGGTTTCAATTGGTATCAGAGTGGGTTATATCTCAAAGTGTCACTAACATATCTTTGAATGTTTTTGTGTAAGGATACAAACTTTAGGTCCAACTCGCCTTCGTATTTTGATGGAACCAACTATGCTCATTGGAAAGTAAGGATGAAGTTTTACATTAGGGAACAAAGCAGACTTTTTGGCGCTCAATTTAGAATGGGTACATTACACCAGACAAACCCGTGAGAGACTACACCGTATAGGAGACCAAGATTGAGCTCTCAAATGTTCAAGCCATGAATCATTTGTTTTGCGCCCTAAGTGAGAACAAATTCAACCAAGTTAGTGTTTGTCAAACAGCTAAGGAAATGTAGAAGAAGCTTGGGGTACACTATGAAGGTACACTTCAAGTGAAGAAGACAAAGTTGAGAATCCTTGAGGAGCACTATGAGACTTTCAGAGTTGGCTTCAATGAAGACATAGCCACCGCCATCACTCGGTTCACTAAGCTCTTGAATAAGATCAAGAACCTTAGAAAGAACTATGATCAAGAGACTTCGGTGTACAAATTCCTTAGAGGCTTGCTTAAGGAATGGGAATGGGATGCCAAAAATTATGATATTCAATTGGTGCAAAATCTAAAAGAGTATACTTTTGATGCCTTGTGTGGAAAGCTAACGATCTATGAATTTGAACTAAAAGACCAAGCTAGATTGGAAGCATTGAGTGGGGGTACTAAGAGTTCAAGAAAAGAGATTGCTTTGAAGGAAAATGGCCCACTGGTTCCATTGGTCGAGATCAATGAAGATGAAAAATCTAGTGATGACAATGATCTTGAGGAGGAAGTAGCCATGCTCTCAAGAAAGCTCAACAAGGCTATGTAAAAGCGAGACAAGTACATGAAGAAGTTCAAGAGTGGAAGCAAGGAAGGAAAGTCAAGTGAAACCATATGTTTCAGATGCGGCAAACTGATTCACATCAAGGTAGAATGCAAGTCCAAGAAGGTGTTGGACAATAAGAAAGGCAAGAAGAGCTTCAAAGCGACATAGGATGATTTATCTTCATCAAGTTTCGAATCCGAATCGAAAAATGAGAAAGCAATACTATGTCTCATAGCATAAAGTGAGGTAAACTGTAACGATTTCAACTTTAATGATGTTAATGATTGGGATGATGTTCTTAATATTGATGAGCTTAAGAAAGAGTTTGAAAAGGACGTCAAAAAAACCAAACAACTCAAAAAGAGCTTGACCATAGCAATTAGTGAGATTGAGTCACAAAATGAGACCATTAATGATCTCCAAAGCGACTTGAATGAAGTTCTAAAGGAGAGAAAGGCTTTAGTCATGTAGAGGACTTGACTAGCATGATGCACAAATTCACTAATGGTAGAGAGATGTTTGACATGATGTTCGGAGAACAATGACATGCACTCAACAAGAGAGGCATAGGCTATGGAGCGAACTTGTTGAGTGAAAAGAAATTACTAGATGATGCCCGTAGATGTTCGAAATGCAATAGCTCTCATGCGATTGGGAAATGTGCCTTACAAAAGGCCAAAATAGGTAGACTGGCATGGGTAGTTAAGAATGTTTATGATACTAACTTTCTCAGACCTAAAGGTGTTTGGGTACCAAAATCTAGTGTTTTCTTCAATTTTGTAGGATGCAGGGAAGAGCACCCCATGATACTTGGATAGTGGGTGCTTAAGACACATGACTGGAGATGCACATCAATTCATTGAATTAAAGCGGCATGATGGTGGAAATGTCACATTTAGGGACAACAACAAAGGAAAGGTTATAGGCCTTGGAACCATTGGTAATGATTTACTTTCCATTTCTAATGTTTATCTTGTTGATGGCTTGAAACATAACTTGCTTAGCATTAGTCAATTGTGTGATAAAGCATTTCATGTCATGTTTGAATCATCAAAATGCATTTTTAGGAATGAGAAGCATGAAACTCTACTTGTTGCATATAGAAATAAGAATGTTTATGTTATTAACTTTGATGAGATGCATATGCAAAATGTTTCATGTTTGAATGCTCAAAGTGAATGTGATGCATGGTTGTGGCACCATAGACTAGGACATTCTAGCATGGAAAACTTGTCCAAATTTGCCAAGCATGATCTTGTCAAGGGTTTACCTAAATGCACTTATAAGAAATACAAGGAATGTGAACCTTATATCCGTGGTAAGCAAGTGAAATCGTCATTTAAGATAAAAGTAACAAGTGATGTGACTAGAGCATTGGAACTTATCCATATGGATTTTTTCGGACCCGCCCAAATACAAAGTCTAGGGGTAAATCATATTGTTTTATCGTTGTTGATGATTTTACTAAGTATACATGGGTTTCTTTTCTAGCTCATAAGTATGAAGTGTTTGACGTGTTTGTGACATTTTGTGCTTTGGTTGAGAATGAGAAGGGGTATAAAATTACCATCATTACATGTAATCGGGGTAGTGAGTTTTTCAATAGAGATTTAGAGGAGTTTTGTGCTAAACAAGGATACACACACCAACTATCTTCTCCTAGGACACTACAACAAAATGGAGTTGTAGAAAGAAAAAATAAGACCATCCAAGAGATGTGTAGGACCATGCTAAATGAGTACAACATAGCTAAGCGTTTTTGGGTCGAAGCCATTAACACAGCATTTTATGTTCTCGATAGGGTAAATGTCTAAAAGCAAGTGAAAAAGACTCCTTATGAACTATGGAAAGGCCGAAAGCCCAACGTAAATTACTTCAAGGTGTTCAGTTGCACTTGTTGTGTCCTAAATGATAAGGATCATTTAGACAAATATGATCCAAAGTCAAATGTGTGCACTTTCCTAGGCAACTCTATGCATAGCAAAGCATATAAGGAGTTCAATAGATCAACTAAAACCTTAGAGGAGTCTATTCATGTCGAATTTGACAAAGTAGATCCCAAAGTGAAAATAATCCATACCTTGAAAAAAAAATGAGGATTGATGATGATGATGATGATGATGATGATGTCACCCAAGGCCAAACATCCAATAGTCAAGAGGTTGAGGCAAGAGTGGAACTCGAACCTAATTCACCTAAAAACTCAAGACTTCTTATAGGTCATCCCTCCCACCAAATTATAGGTGATCCAAACAAAGGAATAATCACTGGGTCATCATTACACCGAGATGAGGGACACATAGCTTTTGTATCACAAACCGAACCAACCAATATACATGATGCCTTAGGTGATGAGTTTTGGGTCATGGCTATGCAAAAGGAACTAGGTAATTTTATTAGGAATAAGGTATGGACACTAGTACCTAGACCTAAAGACCATACTATCATAGGCAACAAATGGGTATTTAGACACAAAAGGAATGAAAAGGGTGAGATTGTAAGGAACAAGGCTAGGTTGGTTGCACAACGCTATAATCAAGAGGAAGGAATTGACTATAAGGAAGCCTTTGCACCGGTAGTAAAACTAGAAGCAATTCGTACGTTGTTTGCTTATGCTTGCTACAATGGGTTTCTACTATACCAAATGGACGTTAAAAGTGCATTCTTAAATGGCTTCATCAATAAAGAGGTATATGTAGAACAACCACCGAGTTTTGAAGACCATGATCATCAAAGTTATGTTTATCATCTTCAAAAGGCCTTGTATGGATTGAGACAAGCTCTTTGAGCTTGGTATGACCAACTTAGTGCATTTCTACTTGACAAATAGTTCAAGAAAGAAACGCTAGATCCTACTTTGTTCATTTTGATTAAAAAGCATGACATGCTACTTGTTCAGATTTACATTGATGATATTATCTTTAGGTCATCCAATACACGCTTATGTGATGAATTCTCATCATTGATGACCAATGAATTCGAAATGAGCATGATGGTGAACTAACATACTTCCTAGGCTTACAAATTAAGCAATCCAAATATGGTATTTCCATAAACCAAGTGAAGTATGTGAGGGACATGCTAAAGAAATTCAAATTTGAAAATTTGAAAGCATGTGACATTCCTAGTAGTTCCACCGCTAAAATAGAAAAAGACCAACTAGGAAAATCCATAGATCCTAAACTTTACCGTGGCATGATTGGTAGTCTCCTATACTTGATCGCTAGTAGGCCCAATATTATGTTTAGTGCGTCTTTATGTGCTAGATTGCAATTCGAACCTAAGGAATCTCAATTGAAATATGTTAAGCGTATATCTTGCTATCTTAATGGGACATAAGATTTAGGATTGTGGTTCAACAAAGCCAAGAGTTTTGAACTTCGAAGCTTTATTGATTCCGACTATGCAGGGGGTATAATGGACAGGAAAAGCACTTTCGGGTTTTTTTCATTTTCTAAGCAATTCACTTATATCATGGTCTAGCAAAAACAAAAATCTTGTTGCTTTGTCTATGGCCGAAGCCAAGTATGTAGCTGTCGGAAGTTGTTGTGCACAAGTCTTGTACATGAAACAACAACTTGAGGATTATCAAATCCAAGTTAGTTGTGCTAAAGTTTATTGTGATAACACAAGTGTAATCAACATATCGAGAAATCTGGTGTTACACTCCCACACCAAGCACATTAAGATAAGGCACCATTTCCTTCACGATCACGTCCAAAAGGGCGATGTTAAACTAATCCACGTGCCCACAGAGGACCAACTAGCTGATATGTTCACCAAGCCATTGCCTAGAGACCAATTTTCTAAGATTCGGCGTGAATTAGGCATGTTTCACGAATCAGACCTTCTACACTTGTTTAGTTGTTTCAATCCTTTTTATATGTTACTAGTGAAGTGTACATGAAGTAGGAGGTGAATCGGAGTTGTTTGTCAAAAACTCGAAATAAAATTAATTTCCAAATTCCAAAGAGCAATTAGTGCGCTAGGTCTGATAATTAGCATGCTAATTGTCTCTAATTAGTGCGCTAATTTGAGGATCTATCATGCTAATCGTCCTTGGCCCATATCACTTATAGGCATCATTAGCACTCTAATTATATCATTAGCGCGCTAATGTCATTCGGCCAAGACCAATATATCACTATTTTTTACCCTAAATTCTTCTTTTCACACACCATTCCTCTATTCTTGGGTCTTCATCCTCTCTAACACCTCTCCCATATTCCCTAAGTAAATCCCATTACTTTCTTTGTCAATTCGGGTGTTTTTACTTCCTAGCCCTAGGATTGAACCATCATTGTTATCTCCATCCTTGAGTTTGTACACATGTCGACCCATCGAACTGTACCCCATCCCGCTCCCCATACCACCCACGCATTGTCCTCCAGTCGTCTCTTCACGCATCGTGTTGTCGAGTCTTCATTGTCTAATAGTGAGTCTGAGTCTGCCCATTCATCAGCACCATCCCACACAGCCTCCCAATCGTCATCTTGTCGCGAGACTAGGTCTTCTAGTCACCATAATGACATCTCGACCACTGTCCCATTCAATGCCCCTCAAAAAGAAGGTCGTTCCAAATCCCTAAGTGAGTGTAATTCCATTTTGGAATTGGTCATCCCATGGCTTACGGATGCCAAAATCCCTAAACCTGCCATTGTCGATCTTACGTTCTTCGACAAGGCTCATATACCAATATAATAGGTCTTTTCCAAATCGAGGTGGGCTAACTTCAGTCTGTATAAGGATGACTATAATCCACCATTAGTTTGAGTCTTTTGTTCCAATCTCACCACGGCAAATAACTTCGTCATTCAATCATCTATCGGTGGTCGGTCTATCGAGATTACACCGAAGTGCCTCGCTCAATGGTTTGACCTTCCTTTGCACCCTCCCACCACTATCGTTGGGTGTAAGTTTCTTATCTAGCTATTTAATTAGCTTAAGGTGTTAAACTCTTTCACAAGGTCTGACAGGGGACTCATATTGTATCCATCTAGAGTAACTGACACTGACTTCAAGCTTGTGCCTCACCTACTTCACAAAGTTTTGCACAATGTTATTCTTCTACTTGGCGGTAGTAAGAACTACGTCACTTTGCTTGACATGTTTGTCCTCGGGCACCTATTTCGTAAGATCCCTCTTAGTTTGCCCCACCTTATCATCGACTACATGACTATCATGCGTAGCTCCGATCATCATCTCCCGTATGCCCACATTATCACTTCTTATACGGAGTCAGCCCAGGTGGATATCAGTTTAGGTGGTCATCCCCTCTCTGCCTATGGCACCATTGACATGGCCACTCAGAAGGCCATGAAGTATCGTTAATATCCATCGTGAACATAGATGGATTCGAGAGGAGGATATCCCAGATAGTCAACACTACGAGGGATACGAGTCTCCATTTTCAACTGATCCTCCAGTTGCTTTTGATGAGAGACACTACCTCGACTACAGCTTTTTGTTCCCTCATGTTAATGATCATGACGATGAGGTTCACTAGGACTTTGCGGCTCCACAACCTCCACAACAGCAATCACAGTAGCAGTCATAGCAGCAGTAATAGCCTCTACACTATCTTACAATTTATGGCACTACTCTTCCTCCCGAGATGTCTCCATCGACGGCGTGCCTCTTCGCGCAGTTGAGTTATATGCATGAGTACATAACTCAAACCTTCAAAGCCATCGACACCCTCCTTAAGCGTCAGGGTGATCAACCTTTTCGCATAGATGGCCATCTATTGCCATCCAAGCCAGTGCGAGATGACCCTGCATTCGGTTCTGCACGTCAGACATTCGCGAAGTCTGCGTATTTCTTGCCGAGTTTCCATGTGAGGTCCTCTTAAACGATTATATAAGGTGTATGTGCATGAGGTGTTGAAATTTCATGGAGTTCCAGTGTCGATTACTTTGATTAGAGATCCAAGATTCACGTTCGGATTATGGAGTGAATTACAAAGATGGCTTAGAATTGTTCTTAACCTCAATATGACATATCCTTCCCAGACTGATGAGCATACTGAGTGGTTGATTTTGATGCTAGAGGATATGCTTCGATCTTATGTCTTAGAGTTTAGTGGTAACTGGAAGATGTACTTTTCTCTATGTGAATTCTCTTATATTAATAGCTATCAAGCTAACATTGGAATAACTCCTTTTGAAGCTCTATATGGTTGGCTAGGTCGTTCACCTGCGTGTTAGGCAGAGGCTGGAGATACAACTTTTTTAAGGCCAAAGTTAATTAAGGACTATGTAGAGAGAATTCATCAGATTCGCTAGCATTTGACTATAGAACAACTAAGACATAAAAGATATGTCGATAAACATCATTTTTGGAGTTTTCAAATGACAAATAAGTTTGTCGAAAGTCTCACCTATGAAAGGACTGTATAGATTTGGATTGCGTTGTAAGCTAGGTTCAAGGTACATTGGGCCTTTCATATTGCAAAAAAGAGTTGGTCCCGTTGCTTATAGGTTAGAGTTACCTCCTCAGCTGGTTGGAGTTTAAAATGTCTTCCACGTGTCTACGCTTTGCACAATGAAGACTCGATTCACTCCAAGGATTGATTAGAATGAATTTGATCTTTTAGAAGAATTATCTTATAATGAGTAGCTGATTCAAATTGTTGATCGTAAGACTCAAATGTATAAACCCAAAGAGATTCCTTTGGTTAAAGTGAAATGACAATTTAACAGAGATAAGGAGATAATTTGGGAGCTGGAGTCTTATATGAGGAGTAGTTTCCATTTCTCTTTGAAACTACAGGTAATTTTACATTTACTTTAATTTCGATGAAGAAATTACTTTAAATTAGGGAGACTATAATGACTCGTTACTTTAAGATAGTGATTAGTGTTAAACTGAATCTTAATTAACCTAAGTTAGGCTCGTTGTTAAGTTCGGCATACCTCATTAGCGTGTGCGTGGGTTTGTGTGATGATTGGTATTTGTATAGTATTTTGGTGAATTTATAGGTTCTAGTATAAATATGGAATTTATATACAAGCCTATAATCATAAAATAAATAATTAAATAATAAATTGATGGTACACCAAGTGTGACAATGGGGGTCATGAAACGAATATGTATACTAGAGAATACTCGTAGGCATGTTTGGTGAATGTATTGACGAGAAAATACACAAAGGATATATATTTATATATAATTGATATATAAATGTATATAATTAAACTATAAGTTTGGTTTGAATTATATGGATCATAGGATCGCTTGAGATAAGCATAAGTGGTGATAGTGTTAAGATTTGTGTCACTATAAGATGTGTCACTTTAACACATCATTCACTTGATTTGCCTCGAGACAATGCGATCTCAAGAAAAATATGTATATAAATCCAAAAGCTTCAAACTTATCCTCACTATTTCATTCGACCCATTGAGAAAGAGAAAAAAAGAGTGTGTGTGTGTGTGTGTGTGTGTGTGTGTGTGTGTGTGTGTGTGTGTGTGTGTGTGTGTGTGTGTGTGTGTGTGTGTGTGTGTGTGTGTGTGTGTGTGTGTGTGTGTGTGTGTGTGTGTGTGTGTGTGTGTGTGTGTGTGTGCGTACGTGCGTGTGCGTGTTTGTGTATGTATGCACGTGTGTGCGAGAGTGAGAGAGAGAGGGAGGAGGTCAAAGTAACTGAGCGTTTTGATTTTAAGGACTAATTCAGGAGTGATTTCCAGTGGAATTAATGAGATCATATCACTAAAAACCACATATCATCATTGTGGTAAGTTGGGTTTTGGTTTTGAAGTTCAATTCAATTATAGATGATAACTTATCTATGAATTGTTGTTGTTAATCAATGGAAATAGGTTTATACCTCACTAAAGGTTCTTCCTAATGTTTTGGAAGGACGTTGGATGACGTTTTGGTGATTTGATGATTGAATAGTGGTTGTTACCCTGCTCGCTATCGAGACAATGCAAGGTGGAGTGCATTCCCTCTAATAGAGGAGCATGCTCCCTTCACCAGTTAGGATGATCCCAGTTGGTGAAGCGCACCCCACCAAGTGAGGGAGCACGCTCTCACCTAAAAAACATCAACTGTGTTGTGTATTGGTCGAGTTTTTTAAGGTATTAGGGACTAACTTGGGGGTTTTAAACATATGGAATTAGGCCTATATTAACCATAAATGGCTTGAGATAGGTTTTGGATCAACGAGAGATTTTAAGTGACCAGGAAAGTTTGGAATTTTGGAAATGAAAACCTAAACTGAGGTAAATATAGATTCACTTATTTATCAATGTTACCTGAGTATCTTAGTATATGCAATTCATAAAGTTTATGGACTAAATGGGGGACTATGTACACTGTGATGTGTTTATTAAATGGAAAACATTGTTTAATGTGATCGGCGAGGGTAAATCCTAAAATTGAGATCAGGTTGTGTAGGATATGGGTTTATTTCTTGACCTATATGTTAAATCCTACTTTGATAAATAGGTTGTGTAGATTACATATTCACTAAAGGGTTTAGGAGAGAACCATTAAACATTAATGGATTGTCTAGACAGCATATCGACCAATGTGTTAGTCTAGCAATCGTATTGATGATATTAGTGGTTAATCGACCATAGATTTACAAATGAAATGGAAATTGTAGTGTAATAGTCATTGATAATTTGACTTGCATTCGTTACTAATTGGATTATATGATTTTCATAATCTAGTTAGTTCTCTATTATGCATATTGTTATTGCATATTATTCTTGATTACTATATGGAATGTTGATGGCTTTGTAAATCCTTACTTACTGAGAAAGTTGGAGCGCTCACTCCAATTAACGTTTCAGGAATACCGATAAGCGTTACAACTACATGATGGAGAAGATTTAGGAGTTTTGATCTTCTCTTCGATGTATTGAATCTTCCCTTGTCCTATATGTGTATTGAATTACAGTTTGTTAATATTGCAAGGGTTGGGAGGGTTTGTATAGCTAAGGTTTATTCTGGTTTGATTTGATTTTGTATATCGTGTTTACTATCGCAAAAGGTTTTTAATTTTCCACTCCGTATATTTTGAGTTTTTAATTTGATATCAATATGCAGGTTGAGTTTATCAGGTACAGAAAGAGAGGTTGTTAACTCTATTTATATATGGTTGGGTTACTAGGGCTTAATTATAGTATTAGGCCTAGTATCGCCTTAATCAAAATAATGGATACTACATGTGACCTCACCACGAGTATTGGATCATGGGTAATAGACGTAGGCGAGGTATTCGGTGCAGTGTTGATGCCTCCGGACTACACCGAACAAAACTTGTTGACTTGAAAAGTTGTAGTTCTAGGAAGTTGAGTAGTGGCACCTGCTCTCTTTATGGATTTAGACCACTTAGATGCCTTATTTTGATTCCTAAGCATTTTTTATCACTGATGTTTCTTTTCAGTCCATTTATCATGCACTTTTAGTTATTTATCTGTCATTTAAATTTTCGCATGATATATAGACTACTTTCTTTACTCTTGAATTACTATTTATGCACTGCTAGTTTTTACTTATTGGACTCATCATGATGACTTGAGTACAAATTTGAAAAAGAGCAAGGGCAAAGAGCCGGTGATTGCTGACTACCTCGGAGGACTCTTTGAAGGGCTTCTCCTCATGTTCACTTGTAGGTTTTGCACTTTTGTATTGTAATTATGTATATATATTATTTTGATGAAACTTAGAGTTATTTTAGGGCTGAGAGACATAGACTTGTATGTCGCTTTTACTTACTTTCTGCTCTTTCTCACCAGATATGCATGACTATCTATATATTTGCAGGGTTCCACACTTTAGGTTGTCCCGACTCTATTTTCTTGAGTTATTATAATTACTTTAAGTTTACTTCTGTTGTAATTACTTTAAAACTTGCATAACTTAATAACGTAACTCTAAAACATAAATTTATTAAAAAAACAAACCAATCGAATTATAGGCTTACTAGGCCTGTGTTGACCTTGGAATGGATGACTCTAAGGTCCACGTGGGTCTAGGCCGGGCGGAGCCTTGCTTATGAGAATTGGGGTCATTACAGTTGGTATCATAGCCTATAGTTTTACACCTAACTCTCGAATAACCCATAACTAACATAAGAAAAAAATTAATTTTAAAGTCAAGACAATGTTTAAACTTAGAGTAAGATCCTATGATCTTGACTTAGAGTCTTAGTTGGAAAATGATGAGAGTTGGGGAACTTAAAAAAAAACTTGAATTATATATGTTATTTGTCGTACTGTATATATTATTACAGATAGCTATAAACTGATAGAGAATTTGCCTTCTTTGCAAATCACGATGGCTGATCGGCTCAAGGCCAGTAGTAGCGGTGGTAGCCCAAATGTGCAGGGGAGGCTACATGAGATATCCCAATTGCTCACATCTCCCAGCCATTAGCTTGAGGAAATCCTTAAGCTATTGAGGGCACAGGCTACACCATCACTGTCTCCAATTATGACAACAGCATCCGGTTGGGTTTTGGGGTTCGTATGCAATGAAAAATTGAAAATAATATTTTAAAAAAATCCAACCGGATCGAAAATAAGTTCTATTAAACTAGATCTACAAAAGTAAATCATACTTTAATCTGTGAAATCTTCTCTGATTGTTCGATCTCCAAGACATTAAAGCGTACATCCTCTATCGAAAATCCACACATGAATGGTGACCATAATTGGAGTCATAGCCCTAAGAGAGATTGAAAACATTTTGCTTTCTCTCCCAAAGTCCAGAGAAATTAAAAATAGTAAAAATGAAAATGTTATTTTGTTTAAGGGTTCCAACCTTTATTTATATGTGTAGAAAAGCTCACTTAAAAAACTTATTCGTAATACAACTATTGTATTTAGGCAATTCATGCAAATTACACAAATTCCCTTATTAATAAGTTATCATATAACAAGTTATAAGGGCTTTTATGCATGAGTTTTATTATATAAAACTCATTATCTTGGACCAATTGAAATTGTGCAAGGCCATTCTTTGTGTGGGACCAAATAGGTTCATGCGATGTTGGCAATAAACCAAAACCATTTCAGTACACAAGTCATAAGCGGTCTCTAGCAAGGCATTATGATTACCCAAGTATCGAAATCGATACAACCTAATGAATAACATATATCATATCCTTTTGTCATGTGATATTCTTTGATTAAACATAAGGCATGGAAAGTCACCCTTAATGTTCAATCGTACTAGTCTCGATCTTTAAGTAGACTGAAAACATCCAAGTGACATTGATCCTATAAATTCTCTTGGACTTGGTCATTTAATAGTTTAACATATTGAGGGATCTACCGATATCTCTCTACAAGAGTGACAAATTATATATTGATTACACACCTTTACAATTATTCCCTTGGTAACCAATCAAGATCTTTATAATTGTCCAGTTAAAGATAATGTTTGATTGTAACAAATTATAAGGTTCTTAATATTGAAGTCTATGGTAATCTCAAGTTAAAAGACTAAATGATATAGCTATCATGAATGACACCTATGACTTAATCCATGTAGTGTTCTCATAGCAGGTCGGTCCAATACCTTATTCCCTAATAAGTACACATGATCTCGATTCGTATCCATATATGCATGATCATCACATGACCACCAATCGAGATTCACACTAGTCTTAAGTCATTATAATTCCCATTATAATGACCGACTAAGTACATTTAAGATATTTCAACAAATACCCATGGATATTATTGTAAGGTAAATATGCAATCTCTTATAATAATACGGCAAACGAAAACCTCTATTCTATTAACTAAGATTATAAGATAAACAATGTTTGTTAGTTGACCTAAGGCACATTCCCTAACACATCCCTTACTCATGAGGGGAGTGAGTATAATGTACAGGCCACTCCAATGACTTTCATTGTACCAGTAATGCCAGTTATCCCGGAGATTGTACCAGTACGGATTGAGATAATACTACATAAGAATTTCATAGGCATAGACCGGTTGAGTTCTACGATGGTATGGATCTTAAGGTGGCGGAGAGATTTGTTAAGAGCCATGAGAAGATACACGACATCCTGGCCACACTAGAGCACATGAGATCGAGTATATCATTGGGGTTGATGTTTGGAAAGGTCAATGCTTGGTGGCGCCATATGATGACTACCCAGTGTAAGCCCATGGATTAGGTAAAGTTCAAGAGGTAGTTTAATGAAAAGTACTTCAAGCCTTCGATCTTGAAGGAGAAGAGGGTCAAGTTTTTAAGCATCTAATAATATGCTAGGGAGTTAGGCATGCACTACATGGGTCGATTCTTGCAGTTACTTGAGTATGTCGGTGGCGTGGTGGACACCGATGCAGACCATTTACACTTCTTCATTGACAATCTATTTTGAGAGATTGGAGGCACAATAGTCACCAGCAAGCCAGAGACCTTATAGTAGGCTTACAAGCAAAGCTTGGTCAGAGAGACCTACCTTAATATGCATCCTAAGGAAGACCAAATTTTTTAGGAAGAGACATATTCATAGCACCGATTAGGGTTGGAAAGGAAGAGAAAGAAATAACACCATCAGGGTTCTAAGGATAGTAGGGCTCTGAGTGTTGGTTCGGTAGGAACGCCTCCATGGCCTGCTCAGACAACGTTTGTTCCACCCACTCAAGCACTGAGCTATGCTAGTCGACTACCTCAGGCACCATAGTCGCATCAACAGCATATCGAGAGTGAAGATAGAGGTAGAGTTAGTGGGCCAGTATAGACACGGAGATATGGACAAGGATAGGTATAGAAAATCTCACCAAGACCAAGGCTACACAGAGCAAGTTTCAAGTGCGACAAGCCATTTTAAGGACAAGTGTTTGCAATCAGGTAGAGCATCGTCGAAGATTAGAGAAAGCTCGTGTCGTGAAAGAGTCACATTCGAAGTCAATGCACTACCATACAAAGGGTATGGCATTTATTTATTTTCGCATCATGCATATAATAAATATCAAGAATAAAACATAAAACCTTATGATTAATTACATCAAGCATTCGATTGTGATCGCCAATGCTCCGTGATTATGTTTAGTTGTATGAGGTATCTTAGTTAAGTTCACAGTTCATAATTGAATAGTTTTAACTAGTACAGGTGACTGCGGCTAGCTCCAGTTGATGGACCTACTCTCATGTTGTTCTAAAATTACTTGGCTAAGTTAATAACTTAATAAGGAAGTCAAGCAATGGCCAAGAACCATAATTTGATAGATTCAGAAGTTAAGTTGTAGTCGAGATCCGCGACTTGATGGATTAAGAAATTGAACCAATTATAAGTGATTGTGTGTAAGTTCCCAGTTTATGTTAAGTGTCGCACTATCTAAAGCGACTTTGTTAAGTTCTTAGTTCGACGGGGTCGGTTAGGAACACTTCCCTTTTCTTCTTCAAATTTCTAGTAAGAAATTTGCCCGAGTTATTAATTTCGAGGGCGAAATTCTTATTAGTTGGGAAGGCTGTAACGGCCCGAAATACTTTATTAGTGAATGATGATATGTATTACTTATTTAAAATTGCATGCACAATTTTAATTATTTTTAGCATCGATTTTACGGGGTATAGTTGCATCGATATGTGTGCATGTGGGTGAATGGGTAGGTCGATGTATGTATAGGGTTTTCACTAGTTTATGACTTAGGCATAATATTAAATTAAATGAGTACCTAACTTAATTAATGAGATAAATTTAATTAATCGAACTAGCCGAAACTAATTGAAAAAAATACCTAAGTTAATGAATCCTAATTTAATTAGCCTAAGTCATTTTAATTAGAGTTATCAAGCTATCCTAATAAGTGATGAAAAAAAGACTAAGATAGTGGGATCTACTAGTGTTGGATTTTTAGGGAGATTAAACACCATTAATAAGCTTTGTGATCTAAATTGGTAGGTGGTGGAAGAAAGATCCCAAGGCCACAACTTAAAGCCCCAATATATAAAATACTTCTTATCAGAGAAGGTTGGGAAGGATAAGAGAAAAGCATATTTGTGCTAGAGAATTTAGGAGCATAGCCATTGCAGATGAGAGATTGAGTTAAAAATCTCAAGTAAATCATAGGAGTTGAAACCGTAGGTAAGTCTCTACTTTTTCCTCTCCAATTTATGTTTAAAGTGATGGAGAGTTTTGGTTTTTCTTCACAAATCAAATTCTAAAAATCTTATGACCTTGTTTTCTATTGATTCATGATATAGTGAGACAAAAATCTACGATTTCAAATGCTTTTAAAAGTTTTCAAGTTATGAACTGATTTTTTGTGTAAATGGATGTAACTAAGTTCGGATTTCTCTAGAGATGTTTTAGAACTAGTTTTCAAACATCTGATAGAGGTTTTAATAATTCAATTTGTGAAATTTAGTTTTTTGTTGTGTTAGGATCACTAAAATAGGGGCAGAACCAAATTAAACTTGATTACGAGTGTTTCCCACATTTGGGGATGTTGAGGCATAGCTAGAAAATTCAGAAAATATGGATCTTAATAACGTAAAACCCTAAAGATCCCTAGAAAGTGTTTTCAAGATATGAAATTATCGATACGTTTTTATTTTTTTGTAAACACAAAGGATGAACTATATTTTGATGTTAATAATTGTTGTTATTAGTTAATTATGGAGGTTAGAATTGTTGAGAAACTTTTGAGACAATGAATCCAATCTATGAATTATTTTTCCTCTAATTTTCAAGGATTGAAAATCTGGTTTTTTTTGTTGATATTGAGAAAATAGCATATTTTATCAAACAAATTAGGTTTTATGCATGAGAATCTTAACTTGTTTTCAAATTCTATGATTTTGAGGGATTTGATTCAATTATATTTGATGTATTTGAGTCTATTAATGACTCATTTGAATTGAACTTTTCATGAGTTTTGGTAAGAAATGTTTGAAATATCAAGACTTATAAGTATTTTCATATATGGTTTTAGCTACTGATTTTGGACTAGGTCTTATATTGATTTGAGCAATTATTTATATGGTTTTAAACTTAGATAAGTAGACAATCCAATGATATAGGAATCTCAGAATTTGGACTAACAAATTAGCAAGATATTGAAATTAAATTCAGGTAGTTGCTTGAGTTCTTAAATTTGGCATTGTAAGTCTAGCATTCAAGAAAAACCATAACTCATTTGTTTATGGTCCGATTAAGTTAAATTCTTTATATGTTATTCATGGATGTATGATTTAACTCGTTTATGAAATTGATAAAGTTTGAAACTTTAGTTTTAAAGTTAGAGTAATGTGTTACCTAATTTTGACTATATTTTCAAAAAATGATGATTTGGACTGATTTGGTAATAATCCTTAAATTCAATTGAGCGAACACTAACACAACTAACACTAATCCAAAATGATACCAGGAGCTTAGTTGACTAGTATCGAGTGTCGGGAGATAGTTTGAAGGTGTGTGTGAGCCTGATTAGTTGGCATTTATAGGTATTTAATACTTTATTTTTGTATATTTAATTACGTAAAGTCTCTAAAATATATATTTAATTATATTTTTTGGTCGTTTTCATGTGAAACTGAGTACGCGGTTGAATTTGTGGCGAAAAATACTCAAAATAGAGTATTTACATGCAGTGATCAGATGTCGGACTATTTGCCTCGAGTTACGTGTTGCGAGATGGGTAGAATAGAGGATCAGCAGAGCAATTAACATGTGGCAGCATACTATTAGTCTAGCTCGCCTCAACATGCCACATGTCAGCTGTCAATTAGCCCAGCTTGTCAAGCATTCCGTACATTTCCAAAAGTCAGCCATGTATCGCATACGTATTGGCCCAACTCGTTTCCTGCTGCCACGTGGCTCCAATCAGGTCCTGCCATCTCATCAGACACGCCATGTCACGCTAGCACAGCAGCAAGTCCACCATTTCTCCTCGCACAGCTGACGTGAGTTCATCCTTGGGATACACACTGCACGTTCGTCCTACACCTTCACATAGGAGTCGCGCGTTTCAACCAGCTGTCTGTCGTGCCACATGTCGTTCGCACACCACGCAACAACGTCACTGCAGCTGGTTTTCACCAATCAGGAGCCACCACATTAGCTGCTCTGCACCAAAGGACCAATGTGGCTACGACGCGTAGATAAAACGTGATTTCAAGCCCAAAAATAGCAATACGATGCTCCTCGGCACACGTGTCAATAAATTTACCACAAAATTAGTTTCTCTCACCTCTCGGGACTAGTTTTTAGAAGTTTTATATATTAGGAACCTTACGTGTTATATTAAAAACACCGACTACTATATTTTTAGCATTGACTTCTCTCGACATCATGTCCAACTAATCAACTCCTTACCTAGGTCAGAGGGGAAACAAGTCTTGATTATGGATTCACGACATATTATGTGAGATCTTTTATTTTATTCTTTAATTTAGTTTAAATTTTTCTATTTCGTTGTTGTTGATTTTAATGAATATGATTTAGATATAGGATATGTATGTGGTCAGTGCATGCTTTTAAGTGGATAACTTATAGTTATTTGGATCGATAGTATCCGAGCAACTATACTTTTGGGCCAATAAAGTGACAAACACTCACCCGTTTGCAATAAAACCCTTTCGGTTCTTGAGTGTGCAACAATTGAATCTAGGTTAAATCGGAAGAGGATGTGATCCGGTTATTTAGGATTAGTATTCCAACATACCCATATTACTGCGATTAGTGTGTTAAACCCGATTGGCAGATGTCTAGGGTTATGCATTAATTAGGGAAGTAGTTATTGGTGGACGTCCTGGCTATCGAGATTCGGGGAATGAGGAGTTTCTGGCAAATGTCGATTTTCTATAGCTAATCTTGGAGAACTTAAATTAATAACTTTTTGGGAATGATTGAAGACCATGATGTGCCATTGAATCTTGATCCTGATTTGTGGAACTATAGACCTAGGTGTTACCTTAGTGATTAATTAATTGTTTTGAAAGTTATTTTAGTTATTTTATTTATTAAGTTTAGTTAGATTAGTTAGTTAAATTATTTTATTTTAATACCCCCAATTTTTTTTCATTTTTTTGACCTTATAAAGACCACCAATCTCTGTAGGATCGATCCTTTGCCACTATTCTACAAAATAATTGGTTTAGCAATTTTATTTTATTGACGCGTTCAGGTTTGACTATGGATTATATTTTTTTTCTTTGGTGTTGTTGCTGAGGATTAGTTTTCTTTCTTTGGTGTTTTATTTATTTATTTGTTTTATTATTTATTTATTTATTTTAATAAATTGGAGCACTCTGTGAGTTTTGTCAGGTTTGACTATGGATTATATTTTTTTAGCATAATTTGAGCATTTTTTGGAATTAACATGTTTATAAGATTTTAGGTGTTTTGAGACTTGGTTTGGTTATATCCAATTTAAGTCGCCGCATTAGTAGCGGGTCTTTGAGTAGATCCAAAGCCTTCCATTCCATCATCTTGTTGATTTCACCCTTAATTGAAAGACTTTGGGCTCGCAATGTTTGATAGGAATTATTTTAGTTAACTCCTATGTTTACTAGTTCTTTCTCATGTTATGATTGTTCTTTCATAGTTTCCTTAGTCACCTAGATATGAAAGATTATATTCATTCGCTCATTTTTAGAGACTTTCGTTATGCATGCATTTGTATCATCCTCTTATTCTTTCCCCATGTTCTATTTTTTTTTCTTTAGTTGGATGGATTCCTTGACTTGTTTTGAACCTTGAGGACAAGGTTCAAAATAAGTTTGGGGAACTTTAGGGATTATGGATTGAGTAGGATGGATTCTTTGCGAAAGACCGCATGTGAGATCGTTTAATTTTTTATGTCGTTATATGCGGTTATCGAATCGTAATGGTGGTGTTTTATATCATTTCTTCCATTTCTTTCATTTTTTGTCCATTCATATTTCTTTCTCATTTCACTAGTAGTTGATACACTTTCATGCATGTATTTAGTATAGTTTTTAATTTTTTTAGTTATTTAGAGTCACTTGAGATTTTTTCATGCCTTTGATCGTGGATGAATGAATTATGGTTGCATTTTTAACTTGAAACTTAGGGAGAATTAGGAGAAACACTCAATCAAGCTCGTAGCCTAGCATTTTTATGATTTCATGATTAGGGACTTAGTTGATGGTTAAGTTTTGTGCTAGATAACGAAAATGAGCAGACGGTCAAACTTGTGCAAGTCGTATTATTTTAACCCATACTAAGGAATTTGCTTGATTATAGTGAACGTGAGAATGGCTAATAAGAGTTTTTTGTTAATATAGAGAGTCCCATGGGTTTCCATTAGAAATGGAGCAGGGAAACTAGTGGTGGAAAAAAGTGAGAAAATCGGTCCATAGGAAATGGAGTAGGGACCGTATTATTTGAAAAAAAGATTTAGAGGAAAAAAATGAGAAAAAAATAGAGAATATGAATTGAATAAAGGCGAAAGTTGTGAAACTCCTCAAATAAAAGATTTAGCTCGTGTGTTTTCACTTGATTAAGTGAGATTTTTAAACTTGCGTGCTTGAATGTATAGGCCAAGAAAACACATGAGTAGTTGATGGCCTTTGTTTTGACTGAATCTATGTCTTCAAAGTATGATCTTAATTGTGTTTAGGTTGCGAGTTTTGACATATCATAACTACAAAATTTCTTGATTAGCTTGTTAATTTGGTGGCTATGTAAATTAAAGGAACTCCATGAATTTTGAATCGGGTATAGGATTAGTTAAGTCAGTGCATTACTATATTAGGAATATAGTTTAGTTTGTGTTCTCATCTACACCTTTGCTCGGGACGTGCAAAGTCTTAAATTTATGGGTATTTGATAAGTTGATATTTATAGGTATTTAGTACTTTATTTTAGTATATTTAATTATGTAAACTCTCTAAAATATATATTTAATTATATTTTTTGGTTGTTTTTATGTGAAATGAAATGCGTAGTTGAATTTGTGGCGAAAAATACTCAAAATTGAGTATTTGCATGCATTGATTGGACGACAGACTATTTATCTCGAGTTACGTGCTTCGCGGTGGGTAGAATAGAAGATCAGTAGACCAATTAACACGTGGCAGCATATTAATGGTCCAGCTCGCCTCAATGTGCCACAAGTCAGCCGTCCATTGGCTCAGCTTGCCAAGCATTCCATGCGTTTCAGGCAGTTAGCCACGTGTCGCCTACGCATTGGCCAGCTCGTTTCCTACTGCCACGCGGCTCGAATCAAGTTTTCCCATCTCATCAGACACGCCAGCACAGCAGCACGTCCACCGTTTCTCCTCGCACAGCTGCCGTAAGTTTCTCCTCGGGATACGTACTACACGTTCGTACTATACCTTCGCACATGAGTCGCGCATTTCAACCAGCAGTCCATTGGGCCACGTATAGCTCGCACACTGCACAACAGCGTCGCCACATCCGGTCTGCACCAATCAGGAGCCGCCACGTCAGCTGCTCCGCACCAAACGACCAATGCGGCTACAACACGTGGACAAAACGTGATTTCAAGCCCAAAAACAGTAAGACGATGCTCTTCGGCACACGTATATTAACCTTAGGTATATATTAAAAATATCGACTATTATATTTTTAGCATCGACTTCTCTCGATATCATGTCCGGCTAATCAACTCTCGGAGGGAAAACAAGTCGAGATTATGGATTCATGGCATATTATGTGAGATCTTTTACTTTATTATTTAATTTAGTTTAAGTTTTCCTATTTCATTGTTGTTGATTTTAATGAATATGGTTTAGATCTAAGGTATATATGTGGCCAGTGCATTCTTTTAGGTGGGCGACCTATAGTTATTTGGACTGATAGCATCCGTGTAATTATACTTTTGGGCCAATAAAGTGACAAACATTTACTTGTTTGTTGTAAAACCCTTTCTGTTCTTGAGTGTGCAACAATTGAATCTACGTTAAATCTGAAGAGGATGCGATCCGGTTATTTAGAATTAGTATTCCCACATACTCATATTACTGGGGTTAGTGTGTTAAACCCGATTAGCAAAGTAGTTAGTGGCGGACGTCCTGACTATTGAGATTAAGGGAATGAGAAATTTCTGGCTGATGTCGATTTTCCATAACTAATCTAGGAGAGCTTATGTTAATAACTTTTTGGGAAGGATTGAAGACCATGATGTGTCATTGAATCTTGATCTTGATTTGTGGAATTGTAGACCTAGGCATTACGTTGGTGATTAATTTATTGTTTTGAAAGTTATTTTAGTTATTTATTTATTTAGTTAGTTAGATTATTTAGTTAAATTATTTTTCTTTAAAACCTCTCATTTTTCCTTTTCGTCGTTTTTGACTTTAAAAAGACCACCAATTTATGCGGGATCGACCCTTTGCCACTATTCTACAAAATAGTTGGTTTATGAATTTTACTTTATTGACGCGTTTAGCGCGCGTCAGCTACAGGAACCGATTATCACGTTGATTCAAGGTAAGTAAAACCAGTTAGGAGATACTCATTAATTCATCATCTTTTATAATTTCTTGGTATTGTTGTACATCTATTTACGAACTTTCTTTCCATATTTTTAAGTGTCTAAGGCTTGAGTATGAGAGGAAGGTACTCCTGGGTATGGTGCTAGATGGACAAGCGTGACCTCACCCCGAGTATTGGATCATAGGTAGTAGACATGGGTGAGGTATTCGAGGCATCGTTGATGGCCCACGCTACATAGAACTAAAATTGCTGACTTGAAGAGTTGCGGTTCTAGGAAGTCGAATAATGGCATTCGCTCTCAATATATTTAAACCACTTAGATGCCTTCTTTTGATTCCTAGGCATTCTTTATTAATGATGTTTCTTTCCAATCCAGTTATCATGCACTTTCAGTTATTCATCCATCTTTTAAATTCATGTACGATCTGTAGACTACTTTCTTTACTCTTGAACTGTTTATGCGCTACTGGCTTTTACTTACTGGACTTATCATGATGACTTGAGTGCAGATTCGCAAATGAGCAAGGGCAAGGAGCCAGTAATTAGTGATTTCCTTTGAGGACTCTCAGAGCGGCTTCTCATTTCACTTGTAAGTTTTGCACTTTTATATTGTAAATTATGTATATGTATTGTTTTGATGAAACTTGGTGTTATTTTGGGGTTAACACATAGACTTCTATATCTCTTTTGCTTACTTTCCGCACATTGTCGCTAGATATGCATGACTATCTATGTATTTGCAGGGTTACATGCCTTAGGTTGTCCCGACTTTGTTTTCTTAAGTTATTATAATTGCTTTAAGTTTACTTCCACTGTAATTACTTTAAAACTTGCATAACTTAATTACTCAACTCTAAAACATGGAATTTATGAAAATAATGGAACTGGAGGCTTATTAGGCTTGCGTTGACCTTGCAAGGGTTGGCTCGGGTCCACATGGGTTTAGATTAGACGAGGCCCAGTTTGTGAGAAGTAGGGTTGTCACACATCACAATAGCATTCCCAAGATGTTCCATGCGTAACACAAAGATATAAGAAGATACTGGGTCACCTTGTTGAACGCCACGTGTTGGAACAAAAGATTCAGACGTCTCCCACTTCCACAACAGCAAGAGCAAGAAGTAAAGCTACTATGAATAATCCTAGTAAGGAAACTATGAATTTAAGCCTCCCTCAGTGAATCAGCAATAAAGTTCCAACTTAGCTTGTTTACCTTTCAGAAATCTCATAGAGTGCATAAGTTCCTGAGCGATCAAGATATTATCAGTAATATGTCCTTACACAAAACTAGTTTGGGTAGGGTTAATAAGTGAGGCATAGCTGGTTTTAGTCGATTTGCCACCAACTTACTGACAAGCATGTAACTCACAATACACAAACTGATAGGGCGAAACTGGTTGAACCATTATGGCTTTTCACACTTTGGAGTGAGAGAGATTAGCGAGTGATTAATCGCATGCTCAATTTCCTTGCATTGAAAAATGCTCAGAACCAGATTACATAAAGAAGCCCCCACAAACTCTCAAATCCTGTGAAAGAAAAAATCATGCACCCCATCGATCCCCGGTGCTTTGTTCGGCCCCATTGCAAACACAGTCTCTTTTCTTCAACAGAGAAAGGCCTTTCCATGTCACTAATCATATCTAAGGAAAGAGTAAGGAAATGGTGCCTGATGGGATAAGGCAGACTATTGGATGAGTCCCCTGTATATACCTCCTTGAAAAAGACCATCGCATCATGATGTAATATGCTTTGATCTTCAATCCATACCCCCTCATGGGAGCGCAACCTCTAAAACTTGTTCCTCATTGCTTTATGATTAACTCTAGCATGGAAAAAAGCTTTATTACAAATCGCCCAACAAGGTCCTGTCCGAATTCGATCTATGTTGTCATAAAAGTTCTTCCTGGGTTAAAACCACCTCCAGCTCCTCTCGAAGTTGTTCGTCTAACCTCAAGAGTGAGTTAGTTTTAAGCGATTCAAAAGCCCTTTGAATACCTGCCAACCAAGCCATTAACACTCTTTTCTTTTGGAAGATATTCCTAAAGACATTTCGGTTCCACTGGTGTGCCTTGGAAAAGAAAAGTTTGAGGGATTCGTGCAAGGTTAGTGAGGTATTCTATTTCTCTTTAACAAAATCCCGCCATTCGGGATGAGTTTCCCAGGCTGAGAAAAACCTAAACCGATTACCAGAAGAAGTCAGGACACCACCTACATCAATAGATAACAAGAAAGGATTATGATCAGAAAAAACTTTAGCAATGTAGGTCAGTTTTGGTACTGCAAACCTTTTACTCTAGTTTTAGTTAATAAGAGCTCTCTCTAGGCGTTCATGACAGAGGTCGCGAGACCATGTAAATGTTGGACCTATAAAGGGAAGGTCAGAAAAACCAGAGCGAGCAACCCACCCTGCAAACCGCTTACATACTCAAGCCGATCGAGCGCCCCCAATTTTTGTCTTCAGGATGTAAAATAGAGTTTAAGTCCCCAGCTATTAGCCAGTGGTATGAAGTATTAAATGTAACGTTATTATGTGTATCATAAGGTTATATCTTAATGTACATATGTAACTTATGAACCTAAAGTCTTTTGAGCTCTCTTTAGGTTACCAATTTGATAGAAATTGGTATTAATGTGTGAAGCTTAATGGTCTCTCTCAAGCCTATAAAAGAGCACTTGTACAATAAAACAACGTGTCAAAATGTTGAAGCTCATGAGGGCAATAAAGATATTGAGTTTTATGAGTCCATATAATCGCTTCCTCAGGTAATTCTCTACTTGATCTAATTCTTATCTTTAAGAGTGCTAACATGTGGTATCAAAGCCAACGGTTCGATTATGACCTGTCGAGTAAAACCTTTGGATAGATTTCGGTCCAAGGTAGAGTGTTGAGATGTGTAGACCGAAATAATAGTCCCACATCTGATATTTGAAATTTCTTAGTGAAACATATAAGTGGTGATCTCCCCTCAATGCCTTCTAAGATAAAACCCCACATCTAAAAATTGAAAGGTGATCAAGTTGGGGACAGTATCGGTACTGGCGGAGATCATAGACTCGTGAAGAAATGTCGCGGGTGGGCCGCTTGAGGATTATATGCTAGTATCAGAGCCTGCTTAGATAAGTAGAGTTTTCTATGAATGACTCGTGTTTTAGTTTGATGTTGAATTGATCAGATTTCTCAATTTTAAAATAGTGAATTGATCAGATTTCTCAATTTTAAAATAGTGAATTGATCAGATTTCTCAATTTTAAAATAGCACTCAGCAATATTAATATATATATTTTTAATATGATCTACTCATGTTATTTGGTTGAATGTCAACGATTAAGTTTTCCTGTTTCATTATCTAAATTTTATGAGTAGACTGAATTAAACTATTTAGTTGGACATCATTAGAATAACTTCCCACCTAAACATTCAATAGGTGTTACATGTGCCAAAAAGCTTTCTCAACGTATTAAATGTCAAACTACAACTCATCCTCATCCCCTAGCATAGGAGGTAGGGTCTCAACATCCCAAAACTTGAATGAATGCAATCACACGGGTCACGGGCAATCAGTGGGATGGAAACTTATATAAATACGTTTATATAATTCAAACTGCAACCAAGTGAGGTAGCTGATCATAGCCACGACCGCTAGAAGAGCAAGATTGCACTCAGGGATTGAAGTGCAGAAGCTACTAAATCACTTGTACATTAGGCGGAAAATAGGTTCTGTGAATGTTTCCGTCAACTAATATATGAATAGGGAGGAACAAAACGGAAAAATACATAACAAGGTTTCTTAAGAGAGAAAAGACCGATGATTTATTAATTGGTCAAATTCTTAACCGTTGAAGAAGATAAATAGTTCTTTGTTCTTAAAAGTTACTTTCGTCTTAATAAGATAACTATTGGGTTTGTTCCTATATTAATATATTTTCAACTGTTATGCTTTTCTTACTTTTATGCCTCTTAAAACACATGAAATGAATCTGATGAGTTATTCCCCATTATTGTAATAAGGCACTATAAGTTAATAATATGAATGTTTCTAGCTAATCCGTTATTTTTGGTAATGATTAAAATACCTTATGCTACAAATTATGAATAGTACGTGTCATTATACTATTACATAACCTTCTCGTATATTTGTGGCGTTTAATGTAATATAAAACTTGTGGCGTTTAATGTAATATAAAACTTATGTCAGCTTTTGACATAACATTTTAAGTAGCATGTAAATGTTAAAAAAAATAAATATTAATTAAAATCAGCACTATGATGTTATACTATAAGTTTGTGTTGATAGTGAATAAGTCTTGTCCCCGGTAAAGTTAAACATTGAAAGGAAGATGAGTTATCCCATTTAAGGAGGCATATATGGTTGCTAAGTAGACTTCGTCTCGCCACCTATCCTGGAGGTTGTCCCACCAACTCATACGAGTAGTGCGTTTTTATGTTATTAAATAATAATAATTTAAAGTAAAAATAAATAATTTATGCAATGCCCTTACGTATACCTCCCAAATCAAATTCTTATATATAATTATATTTATACTTCTAAAGATCTCAAGGTTTTCTCTCAAGTTTTAAGAAGATGATAAAATTTGATTGTATGATATATAGTTAGCTTTTATGTATATCTCAAGCTAATTATTATCATATTATGCTATTCTATTAAGTTATTTTACTAAATTAGTACGATATAGTTTCGTTATCACCAACTTATTTTTTATGAGTTAGCTGTCACCAAAGTGACCTAACTATGCTTATGCAACACACATTACTAAAATATTATGGTTGACTTAAAAGTTTACAATATTTTAGTAATGTATAATTATTTGGTATTTACATATGCGATAATAAAAAAAAATGCATTATTATTGATATTACGCTTATAATTTGGTGTTTAAATTATGGAGTTGTGTTAATCACCAAAGAGGCCCAACTAAATAGTTTAAACATCAGAATTATGTTAATTTTTATATATGCATTTTGTTATGATTCTATGATAATTACTAGAATTTGGTTTAACCCAAAGGTGAATCATTTTCGAGTAATTTATCATTAACGTGATTTAATATACATTAGTTATGTTAATGATTATTGAGAACGATGAAGGATACCCAACGATACCACATCTTCTTGAATTTTGATTAATTACTAAAATAACATAGTTGACCTAAAAGCGCACCACATTTTTACTAATATATGAACTAATTTTTTATAGCAATATACATATAACAATTACTAAATATCATGGCTGACCCAAAGGTACACACCACATTTTATTAATATATGTAGATTTTATGAAAGTTAAAAATGGAATGGATACCCAAACATACCATAAGTTTTTAATTTTTTACTTTCTTATAGAATAAAGTATATTGTGTTTTTACCCAAAGAAAAAACACATTATTACCTTAATCTTATGAATGATTCATATAGGCATACATGGATAATTTGACACTCCATTGATCTTTATTTGGTGAAAATTATGAAATATAGGATCAAATAATTAAATAACGTCCTAGTTCATTTGTTAAACTCCTTGAATGACATGATATTTGTGTTTAATGCAATACGTGGTATACAACTCAACATAATGATGTAGTTGAACGGCGTAACCAAACATTGATGAAAATGATTAGGGGTATACTAAGTAATCCTACATTTCCTAAATCATTGTAGATGAAAGCCTTACAAATTGCTACATATTTATTGAATAAGGTTCATAGTAAATCAATTCCTAAAATATATTTTAAGTTATGGACTAAAATGAAACCTTGCTTAAGACATCTCGATGTTTGAGGTTGTTCCGTATAGACTAAAATTTATAAGGAACAAGAAAATAAATATATTAAACTTTGAAAAAATTAGTGATTGATTAATTTTTTGTCATAGCCATGACATAAAGATTGCTAAAACTGAAAATGTAAGGATAATCATAAATGATGTAATCAGTGGGAATAACAATCCACGAAATGTGACAATAAAATTGCTTAACATGTCCCACTACCTGGACTTTTTAATGAAGTAGTAGTTGCTCCTACTAATGTTTCTCATAAGGTAAATATTAAGATAACTGTTAATACACCCATTGATAATTTATGATAACTAATATTTCAAAACCCTCACAGTGAGAAACATGTTATAATTGATAATTTTATGGTATACTTATATGATCCTAAGTATGATATAGGGACATATAGTACAAATCCAGTTTCTTATAATGAAATCATCAAAATGATGAGCTTATGAACTGGATTGATGACATGAAAGATGACTTAAAAATGACTTCAAAAGAAAGTCTAAAATCTCATTGAATTGTCTCAGAATTTTAAACTCATTGGATGTAAGTAGGTTTTAAAGACTAATTGTTATTCTAAAGGCAATATAAAATAATAGAAAGCTAGACTTGTAACTAAAGATTGTATTCATAAATAAGACAATGATTATACGGAGACATTATTTCTCATATACAAAGACTCTTTTAGAATCATAATGACCTTTATCACTTATTTGATTTAGAAACACACCGAATGAATGTAAAGATTGGTTTTGAATGGGAGTTTAGATGAAGAAGTCTGTATGAATCAATCTAAAGGAATTCATAGTAGAAGGAAATGGACACCTAGTCTGTAAACTTAAAAGTCAATATATAAATTAAAACAAGCTTCTTGTAAATGGTATATTAAGATAATGATATCATATCATCTTTCAGACTTATATAAAATGTATCAATCGATGCATATATTTTAAGGTTAGTGGGAGCTCGTTCATATTTTGATATTTTGATGATATTTCTCATGACAAGAGTGATCTCAGTATGTTTTATGAGATCAAAGAGTTTCTTTTTCAAAACTTTGAACTAAACGATATACCGCTAACCCAGATTTCAGTTTTATCATTAGCATGTTGGGATTCTACCAAAGTAACCATTACATGGTCTAATGGTAGTTGCAAAGAAGGTATTACGGTATTTATAATTAACAAAAGATAACATGCTCACTTATAGAAATTTTGATAACTTTAAGGATATTGGTTATTCAGACATAGGTTTTACTAGTTGTCTTCACACTAGAAAGTATACTTTTCGGCATGTTTTTCTTTTCGCTAATGGAGAAATTTCTTAAAGAGCTAAGCAGACAATTATAACTACTTCTACTATGAAATCTAGCTAAGCTTTTAGTTTAAAACTACAAATCAAGCTTTATGATTAAGGAACTTCATTTAAGGACTTTGTATTATTAACTCATTTTCCAAGCCATTAATAACGAAGAAGTTCAGAAGAAAGAGTGTCAATTAAATATATTAGCATTTATCTTATGGTTACAAATCCCCTAATGAAAAGATTACATCAAATGCATTTAAAGAACATTTTGACAAGAATACTGAGCCTTGGTCGTAATTCTTAAATAATCTTAATTTGGGATTTGATTATGTTTAAGTTTATGTTTACTTTATGAGATCTCATTTAATGTGCTAATTATACTATAGTATGTGCACACTTATGTTAATGATCATTGCAAGTGAATTTAGTCTTTGACACATATATTATGATTTATGAATCATTTGAAATGAATTTCATAGTACATGGAATATTTCTGTTGTCTATTCTGATCTATATAACACTTTTAATTCAATCATAAATTATAAAGATAAACATACCTCCTTCCATTGCCAATAAGTTTAAGAATATTTTTCCCCTCTCTGCCTTCTTCCGTAATACCGTTGTTCTTGATGGCGAGATCTCAATGCGTTTTTAAATAAATCATATCCGAATAACTATTTTACAGTTATTGGGGTCCGTTTAATTTGAAGAGAGAGGTGAGGGAATTAAAACCCCGTACTCAAAACAATTATTCCCTAACTACCATCAAGTTGTGGGCCCAAAACATGAACTACGTAATAACATAATATGGGTCACATATAATAGAGATTAATTAGGAAAATATAATCTAACAATCTCCCACTTGACCCATGTTATGACTTGATGATTCAAAATAAAATATAATTGCGCACTTTTATTGAATCTATCAAATCACTTTTTCACTGAATTAAAATGATTAGATCATGGCGGTCACAAGTCATTTAATCGACACGATTCCTTCCATGTATCACAATCAACTCAACCAGTATAACTGTAATAAGGACAATTCAACCCTCTAACTATAATGTTATCTCTCTGAAATATAATGAAGATAACAAGTACATAAGCAAAAACAAAGCTTTAATAGAATTCACAAGTGTCATGACAATAATATGAGCAATACAATTATAAATGTATGTATACATACCACAATATTATGTTAACAAGGACTTGTCTATAATGCCCATACGTTCAACATGGCCAATAAATGTTTTGGGCAGTAATCCCTTAGTTAACGGATCCGCTATCATCAGATCAGTACCAATATGCTCAATCGACACTCTTTGTTTTTGTACTTCTTCTTTTACAGACAAATACTTCAAATCCATGTGTTTTGCACCTTTTGAATACTTGTCATTCTTCGAAAAGAAAACTGTTGCAGAATTATCACAATATAGCCTTATAGGTCTAGCTATACTATCAATAATAGCAAGTCCTTACACAAAGTTCCGCAACCATAATGCATGATAGTGTCCTCAAAGCATGCCACAAATTCACCTCCATAGTGGAAGTAGCAATTACAGTCTGCTTCGCACTCTTCCATGAAATTGCTCCTCCAGCCAATAGAAACAAGTAACCGAATGTAGATTTCCTCGAGTCCACACATCCGGCATAGTCTGAATCAGAATACCCAATCACTTCGAGATGACTCAACCGTTTGTAGATCAATATTTAATCTTTGGTGCCTTGTAAGTACCTAAGTACTTTCTTTGCGGCTTTCCAATGATCCATTCCAGGATTACTTTGATATCGACCCAACATTCCAACAACAAAACGATATCCCATTTAGTACAAGTCCGGGCATACATTAAGCTCCCAACTAATGACGCATAAGGAATGCATTGCATTTGCTGACGTTCCAAATCATTATGAAGACATTGCATTAAACTGAACTTGTCCCCTTTCTGAATTGGAACTATTCCTGCAGAGCACTTGTCCATTCGAAATCTCTCTAATACTTTACTGATATATCTTTTCTGAGACAAACCTAACAATCCTTGCGATCTATCACGGAATATCTCTATTCCTATCACATATGATGCCTCGCCCATATCTTTCATTTCAAAGTTTATAGAGAGAAATCTCTTTACGTCATGTAACATAGCAACATCATTCGCAGCAAGAAGAATATCATCAACATATATGACCAATATGATAAACTTGCTCCCACTGATCTTCATGTATATACACCGATCAACAGTGTTTTCTACAAAACCATATGACGTAATGGTATTATTGAACTTAATATACCATTGTCTGGAATCTTGTTTCAATCCATATATTGACTTCTTCAATTTACACACCAAGTTTTCTTTTCCTGTGGTCAAGAAACCTTCGGGTTGGTCCATGTAAACTTCCTCCTCTAAGTCTCCATTCAGAAAGGCGGTTTTCACATCCATTTGGTGAAGCTCGAGATTATAATGAGCTACTAAAGCCATTATAATTCTTAAAGAGTCCTTCTTTGAAACTGGAAAGAAGGTCTCCTTATAGTCAATGTCATCCTTTTGATTGTAACATTTGACGACAAGTCTGGCTTTATGTCTTTCAATATTGCCATGTGAGTCTCGTTTTGTTTTGAAGACCCATTTGCAACCAACTTGCTTTGCACCTTCAGGCAATTCGACTAATTCCCAGACTTTGTTGTCATCCATTGATTTCAACTCGTCTATCATGGCACTAAACCATTTTTCAGAATCATCACATTTCATGGCTTGTTTGAACAAGACTGGATCTTTGTCAATGCTCAAATCACATTCATGTTCAAGTGAATAAACCACATAGTCATTTGAAACAGCCGGTCTTCTTGTCCTTACAGACCTTCGTAATGCTATTTCTTGTGGTTCTACTTGATCATTTACAACTTGTGCATCATTAGCTAGTTCATTAACAATAAGTTCATTTTACTCATTTGGAACAATGATTTGTTGTCCGGATTTATTGCGTAATCGTGATACAACAAGAGGAACAACAATTTGAGGAGAAATGCTAGATGTAGGAGTTTTCAATTGAATTTCATGAATATCCACATTTCGTGATTCTTCACTCCCACCGTTTTGGCCATTCTCAATGAACCGAGCATTACCAGACTCAACTATTCTCGTACTATGGCTAGGACAATAAAATATGT
This sequence comes from Stephania yunnanensis, assembly GCA_039657365.1. Lineage (NCBI taxonomy): Eukaryota > Viridiplantae > Streptophyta > Magnoliopsida > Ranunculales > Menispermaceae > Stephania > Stephania yunnanensis. The sequence goes on along the minus strand of CM077586.1, from coordinate 40,796,605 downwards.
ACCCTTTAGACTTTTCAGGGTAACCTATAAAGTAACCACTAATAGTCCTTACAGCAAGTTTCTTTTCATGTGGATTATATATTCGTACTTCTGCTTGACATCCCCAAACATGAAGATGTCTCAAACTAGGTTTCCTACCAGTCTAAAGTTCATAAGGAGTCTTATGAACTGATTTACTAGGAACCCTATTCAGCATATATGAATCAGTCTTTAAGGCATGCATCCACAATGATGAAGGTATAGTGTTACAACTTAACATACTCCTAACCATATCCATAAGAGTAGGGTTCCGCCTTTCAGCTACACCATTTTGTTGAGGTGTACCAGGCATTGCGTATTGTGCACAAATACCTCGACTTTTAAGGAAATTTGCAAATGGACTTGGACATTGTTCACTTTCATCATACCTTCCAAAGTATTCGCCACCTCTATCAGATCTCACCACTTTTACATTTCTATCTAGCTGCCTTTCTACCTCATTAATGAACACTTCTAAAATGTCCACTGACTGAGACTTTTCATGCAACAAGTATAGATAACAATATCGTGAGTAATCATCAATAAAGGTGATAAAATACTTTTGACCACTCCAAGATGGAGCATCAAAAGGACCACAAATATCGGTGTGTATCAATTCAAGAGGCTCACTACTTCTTGTGGCAGGATGTTTTGATATATGTTTGGTTTGCTTTCCCTTAATGCAATCCACGCAGACATCCCAGTCAACAAAATCCAATTGAGGTAAGATATTACTTTTCGCTAACCTCTTTACTCTTTCTTTGGATATGTGACCTAATATTTGATGCCAAAGAAAAGCAGAGCACTCATCATGTGCACTACGTTTATTTCCAATAACATGCTCAACATTAAACAAGGATTCAACAAACATACTATCAAGATTGAAACGATATAAGTTGTCAATTAAAATACCAGAACCATAATAGTATATTTGTTTAAATAAACTAAAACAACTGTTTCCAATCTTTAAATTAAAGCCTACACAATCCAATCTTGATACAGAAACAAGGTTCCTTGAACATTCAGGAACATAAAGACACTTTTCTAAATCCAAAAAGTATCCAGTATCCAGGATTAATCTGTAAGTCCCGATCCCTTCTATGCGTGCCTTCATTCTGTTCCCCATAAATAAGAACTTTTCAGTTCCGCTTATGGGATGGATTGAAAGGAGTCCCTGCATAATATGTGAAACATGAGTAGTTGCACCAATATCAAGCCACCAGGTATTATTAGGCACTTCAATTAAGTTTGATTCAAAACATACAGAAATGTAATGTATACCTTTATTCTCAAACCATGCCTTTCGTTTCGGACAGTCTTTCTTGAAATGTCCACTCTTCCTACAGAAGTGACACCTCAGCTCCTTATGGATTCGACCCTCATGGACTTTCATTGGGGATTTGTCCTTCTTTCTGTCCTTCCTTCCTGGAATCGCTTTGTTGCTGCTAGCTCCATCATGCATAGTGAGATGAACTGAGTGACCCTTCAGTTTCCTTAATCTCCCTTCCTCCTGTACGAGCATGGCCTTGATTTCTTGCAAGTTCCATTTTTCTTTTATGGTGTTGTAATTCACCTGGAACTGACCAAACTCGGGGGGAAGAGAATTAATAATGAACTGAACCAGAAATGATTCACTCACGTCCATACCCATTACTTTGAGCTTCGCTGCCAAATTAGACATACTAGTCACATGATCATGGATAGGCTGTGACCACTCAAATTTCTTAGTGGTCAACTCACTCATCAAGCTTCCCACAATGGACTTGTCAGCAATGTCCGATTGTGAGTACTCTTTTAGTTGGATCATGAATTCCTTTGCATCGCTTTTCTTGGGCATAGATGGTTTGACATTTTCTGCAATCGTCATTCGCATCAAATTCAAACTTAGCCTATTAGACCGCTCCCAAGCCTCATATAGAGACTTTTCCTTTTCGGAGCTGGCCTCATTAATGGCCGCAGGCTTTTCGTCAACAATGATTGCCAGGTCAAGGTCCATTACACCCAGTTGGAACTGGATCTGTTCAGACCAATCATTGTAGTTAAGCCCATTGAACTTAACCATCATATTACCCAAGGCAAACATATTAGAGGACGTTGCAAATATAACAAAATTATTCTCATTAATGCTTTGAGAAATCTAGTAGATTCAGACATACAATACTTTTATTATGTATTTAAGTTCACCTTTGGGTGATACTTTAATACATAATTCATGCTATATCAAATTCTCAATAAGCATACTTTCATAGACAATCAATCATACTTAGGAAAATAAGTAAGATATCTTTGGATCAAACATACCTATTTTAATTAAGTATGAAGATAAATCTCTTAAGTTTCATTAATTATAAGCAATGGTCCACCTTTGGGTGACCTCCTAGCGCTATAATTAATTAGTCTTAATTAAATATTTAACATCTATTCAAGCTAGGCCACTTTGGTGACTAACAAGCTTTTCATTAAATAAACATTTAATTAAGCATACTTTAATTTTATTATTATTATTTTAATCAAAATATACATGCCAATCATATGTATACATGCATGACAATAAATTAATCAATTAATAATGTGACATACATTAATATGCATATATTAAATAATATATATATATATATACATATATCACATATTTCAATGCGGTGAGCAACAAATTCTTTAAAGGCATTATTAATTGATTAATTTATATATCCATATTCATTAGGTAAGTGTTTTAATTCCAAAAGTCAAACGTGGCTAATTACTTTAACCAAGGAATAAACAAACTGTCACGTTAATCAACACTAACAAATAAGAAAGATTAAGCCATGCATCTACTTTGTAGGAAATAATTTATACCAAAACAAACAAATAGTACATAACGCATGTATATAAATAAAACCCAAATTTTTAGTTCATCCGAGAATCCAACGACATATATATCAATTTATTATAGATCTAAATTCTTTAACGCCAAATATATCGGCATCGGAATAGGAAAATACAATATATAAAAAAAACGCAATATACCAAAAACGCAAAGTTAAGTCGATCAAAGTATTGATCTATAATGCGGAAATTAAACATCGACTTAAACCACTATGTTGAATGAAAAGTGTTTAACCATGCTCTGATACCAATGTTGTCTATTCTGATCTATATAACACTTTTAATTCAATCATAAATTATAAAGATAAACATACCTCATTCCATTGCCAATAAGTTTAAGAATGTTTTTCCCCTCTCTGCCTTCTTCCGTAATACCGTTGTTCTTGATGGCGAGATCTCAATGCGGTTTTAAATAAATCATATCTCCGTTTAATTTGAAGAGAGAGGGGAGGGAATTAAAACCCCCGTACTCAAAACAATTATGCCATAACTACCATCAAGTTGTGGGCCCAAAACATGAAGTACGTAATAACATAATATGGGTCACATATAATAGAGATTAATTAGGAAAAGATAATCTAACAATTTCTTGTTTTGATGTATAACCGTTATGAATTTCATTTCTAATTTATTTTATAATGATTTAACGATGTCAAACATATAAGCGCGCTAACATTTAAATTATGTAATGTTTGGTTGTAATGTGGGTCAAGCGAGAGAACCATTAAGCTATATGTAACCCACATTATTGATATATATGATACTATAAGACAAGTGAGAGAATGTAATACCATTATGTGTCTTATAAGGTTATCTCTTAACGTCCATATGTAACTTATGAACCTAAAGTCTTTTGAGCTCCCTTTAGGTTACCAATTTAATGAAAATTGGTATTAATGTGGGAAGCTTAAAGGTTCTCTCTCAAGCCTATAAAAGAGCACTTGTACCATCAAACAATATGTCAAAATGTGGAGGCTCGTGAGGGCGATAAAAATCTTGAGTTTTATGAGTCCATATAATCGCTTCCACAGGTAATTCTCTATTTGATCTAACTCTTATGTTGAAGAATGCTAACATTAAATGCCACAACATCCAAGTCCTCCCAAATTCTTCTTCTAACAATCGGATTGGGACTGCCATAAATCGTTGTAAAGACAAGAAATATGAGGCTCGCACTGCACCCGCGTGTGTACAAATTGCCAGTGGTTCTGTAAATGTAGATGGTCACCTTGTTGCTCCATAAAACCCAGATGCCACCAGAGAAGCCTTGAGCTTCAATTCTATGCGATCTTGCACGTAATCGTTTAATTAGCTTGTCAGCTTATAGGCCACTAATACGAGTCTCCACAAGTACAAGAATATGTAGTTTATATAAATCAACCAAAGATTTCAAATGCCGAATAAAGCTTTGACTAGCCTCTCCCTGACAGCTCCATACAATAGAGGATATCAGCATAAATAAAATAGAAGAAAGGGAGGGAAATACCCAAAGGGATCCAGATCAGAGCCCCATAACAAGGGGAGCAGCCACCATATTAGCATCTGTAACCCCAACAGACTGAGAAATTGGTCCATCAGAAGCTTCAACACGAGAATAGGGCGTTGCATTTTTCTTAGCCTTCCCCACTTGTTTCTTTATTTTCAAATCACTTATGAGGTTGATAAGATTGGTTCTGTCTGGAGGGCGCCTTGGAACATTGGACCATCTTGTTGAAAATCGATACTATCACCACCAGCAACCTAGCTTCCCATTCCTTTATCTGTAATCACCACCACCGAATGACGCTTCGCATCGAGGCATCGCTCTATCGAAGCCTCCCCTGGTATGATTGCAGACTCGGAGGTACCAATCATACATACTTTATCTCATGAAGCATTAGGCATCATCGTCCCCATCACAGGCTTGGTCGTATTTGTATGTTTGGGCGATGTGGACTGAGGGGCCTTCTTTGGCCCACTGGCCTGAACATTTTTTTTTTGGTATAACCCCGCGGTATCTGAGTAAGCCCTTAAAGGTGTTGAACTTTAAAAGTTCTTTGAGTTTGTATTGTATCCAATTTTTAGTCCCACATAGAAAATAAACTTTTTATTTCTTTCCTTATAAGAGATCCTCCACTTGAAGTAATTGATTAAGTGAATGTGGGGTTGGAGGAAAAAATATGAGTATTCTCCATTGATTAATACACATTAAATATCAATATGTCTTTGATATGGCCTTGGGCCTTTGGGGCTAATGATTAAATGACTTAGCTAATTCACAACACAATTTTTTTACTTTTTTACATTACGTTTAAATAATTTTGTAGTTGGTAATTAGTGGTAACAGTTACAACCTTTTAGCCTATGAAAAGGTGTTTAATTAGTGGGATAATTAGTGGTTAATGAACCACACCACTAATAACTTCGTTTTGAACAGTTGTAACCGTTCAAGAGAGGTAGTTTTTGGCTTATAAATAAAAAATGGCCTAAACTTCATTTACTTGGAAAAATTTTCGAAATAGAGATTGTTTTTCATCTGGTTTTTAAGAGAGATTTTCGCTGTTGCAGGAGAAATGGTTTTTGGTTGGTATATAATCAAATATCAATCCAGTTGTATCCTGAAGACGAACCTCTTGCAGCATTCATACACCGAATTAGATAAAATTTCATCTTAAGACATTGCTATTTAGTGCAAACCTCTGGTATTATTTTATCTAGGTCTTTGTAATTGAATTCAAGTATGATATATTATAGTTTAGTAATATGCATGTTTTAGTGTATGTTCTAACATTCTAAGACGAAAATTTTTTGTTTTATTAATGTTATCACTGATTTACGTACAATAGTTGATTGCATATAATTTGCCACTGATTTTGGAAAAATTAGTCACTAATTTATACAAAATTGTTGTTTGCATACTAGTTTGAAATTGCATATCTTGTAACTGAGAAAACCACTTCTGCTACCTCCGCCAATCCCAAAGATGAAAGACTAGCGAAGTTCAAAGGACTTGATTTTGAAAGGTGGCAGCAGAAAATGCTCTTCTCGATGACAACTATGAATCTTGGCAACATAGTGAAGGAATAAGTTCTGAAATCTGATGAGGACCCTCTGTCTAAGGAAACTCTCCTTGCTATTGAAACATGGAGGAATTCTAACTTTCTCTACAGGAATTATATTTTGAATAGACTTGATGATACACTGTATGATGTCTATTCTGAATGTAAAACTGCAAAGGATGTTTGGGATCTTCTCCAAAAAAAATATCGAACTAAATCTGCAGGGGCTAAAAAGTTTGTGGTAGGCAAGTTTCTGAAATATAAAATGGTGGATTCGAAGTCCATGGCAAAGCAAGTGGAAGAACTGCAAGTTCAGATACATGAATTGCACGCTGAAGGGTGCATTGTAAATGAAACTTTTCAGACTGGAGCCATTATTGAAAAGCTTCCACCATCGTGGAATGACTTCAAGGTCTACCTAAAGCACAAACGAAGGGACATGTCCATTGAGGACCTCATTCTACGACTTCATGTTGAGAAAGACCACAGGAAGGGAGACAAAAAGGAAATGGCCGATGCTAATGCTAACATGGTGGTAGGACAATCAAGCAAGTCCAAATTTCAAAAATTCCAGAAAAAAAATTTCAAGAAAGATTTCAAGAGAACCACCAAGCCGTTAGCACCAAAGGGGAAGGATTACAAGAAAATTAAGGAAAGTTGTTGGGTTTGTGGAAAGCAGGGCCATAGTGCTCAATATTGTCGCCACAAGAAAGACCAGAATTTTGATAATTCTGGTTTGAACAACCAAGCAAATGTTGCTGACATGGAAATTGATGATATTGGCATTGATCTCACTACAGTTGTTTCTGAAACCAATATGGTTTCTGATGTGAAAGGATGGTGGATCGATACTGGTGCGACAAAGCACATATGCAGTGATAAAAACTTATTTTCTGAGTTTCATCTGGCTGATAGTGAAGAGAGACTTTACATGGGAAGCTCGTCCTCCTCCATGGTTGAAGGCAAGGGAACAGTGAAGATGAAGTTCACATCTTGAAAAGTAGTCACTTTACTTAATGTTCTGTATGTTCATGATATTAGGAAAAATCTTGTATCTGGCTCTTTACTGAATAAGAAAGGTTTCAAACTTGTTTTCGATTCTGACAAATTTGTATTGACCAAGGGTGGCATGTTCATAGGGAAGGGGTACCTTACTGAAGGTCTTTTCAAGTTAAGCATTGTAATCGTTAATGGCACTGCAATAGAATGATTATTTATGAGTATATGATTGTCTCTGCCTATATGATTGAGTCATTTGATATTTGACATGCTAGACTAGGGCATGTAAATAATAGATTAATTCATAAAATGGTACATTTGAATATGTTACCAAAGTTTAAAATTGATTTAAAACATAAATGTGAAGTTTGCGCTGAATCAAAGTTTGATAGGCAAACATTTAAGTCTATTCAAGAAAGATCAAGTGAATTATTAGATTTAATTCATAGTGATCTTTGTGACTTCAAATCAAATCCTACGAAAGGAGGAAAGAACTACTACATCACCTTTATCGATGATTGTAGTAAGAACTGTCATGTCTTTTTGATCAAAAATAAAAAGCGAGGCCTTTGATGTATTTAAAATATATAAGGCAGAGGTTGAAAATCAACTAGACAAAATGATAAAAATGTTAAGAACTGATCGAAGTGGAGAATATGATTCCATTGAATTTGCAGAATTTTGTAATATAAATGGAATTATTCATCAGACCACCGCGCCATATACACCTCAACAAAATGGTGTGGCAGAGAAGAAAAATAGAACTCTCAAGAATATGATTAATTCCATGTTGAATGATTATGAACTTCCTCAAAACTTATGGGGTGAAGCACTACTGACTGCAAATCATATCTTGAATAGAGTTCCTTCTAAGAAATCTGATAATTCTCCATATGAGATTTGGAGAAAAAGAAAGCCTACTTACAAAACTTTAAAAGTGTGGGGTTGCTTAGCAAAGGTTCAAGTTCCTTTACCAAAAAGGACTAAATTAAGACCTAAAATTGTAGATTGTGTGTTCATCAGTTTTGCTAAGAATAGTGTAGCATATAGATTTTTGTAGTTAAATCACATATTTCAGATATCAGTGAAAATACTATTATAGAATCTGCTGATGTTGAATTTTTTGAGCATATTTTTCCTTTCAAGGAAAAACAAAATAGTTCATCACAAAAAAGGACAGCTGAAGAGAGTCTAGAAGAACCATCCACTTTAAGGGTTCAAGAACATGAATTGGAACCTAGAAGGGGAAAAAGAATTAAGGTTCCAAAAAATTTTGGACCTGATTTTATAAGTATGTTAACCGAAAATGAACCACAGACTTAAAAGGCGACTATGTCTTCACCGAAAGCGCCTTTATAGATGGAAGCAATCAATAGTGAAGTTGAATCCATTTTACAAAATAATACATGAGAATTGATTGATCTAACATCCGAATCAAACCAATTAGATATAAGTGGATAATCAAAAGAAAGCTCAAAGCTAACGGTACTATTGATAAATACAAGGCACGATTGGTTGCAAATGGTTATAGACAAAAGGAAGCTGTATATTACTTCGACACCTATTCTCCTGTTTCGAGAATAACTTCCATTAGAATGTTGATTTCCATAGCTGCTTTATACAATATGGAGATACACCAAATGGATGTTAAAACAACGTTTCTAAATGGAGAGTTAGAAGAAGAAATCTATATGGACCAACCTGAAGGGTTCATAGTCAAAGGCCAAGAGAATAAAGTTTGTAGACTTGTTAAGTCGTTATATGGACTTAAACAAGCTCCAAAACGATGTCATGAAAAATTTGATCATACTATGTTAGCAAATTATTTCAAAATAAATGAATGTGACAAATGTGTGTACATTAAAGAAATGAAAAACTTTTGTGCCATAGTATGCCTATATGTTGATGACACGTTGATTATGAGCACAATTAAGGATGCCATAATGTCAACCAAAAAGATGTTGAATTCCAGTTTTGACATGAAAGACTTAGGTGAAGCAGATGTTATATTGGGAATTCAAATTAAAGGAAATAAATATGGTTATGTTCTTACACAATCTCATTATGTTGAGAAAATCTTGAAAAGATTTAATCAATTTGACTGCAAGCCTGCAGTAACTCCTTTTGATGCAAATTTTCATCTTAAGAAAAATAATGGAGAAGCAATTTCTCAATTGGAATATTCTCAAGTAATTGGAAGCTTAATGTACTTGATGAACTTTACTAGACCCGACATAGCTTATGCAGTTAGCAAGCTGAGTAGATACACAAGTAATCCTAATGATGCTCATTAGACATCATTAATAAGAGTCCTAAGGTATCTTAAATATACCTTAAATCATGGGCTATTTTATACAAAATATCCACCTGTACTTGAAGGGTATAATGATGCAAATCGGGTTTTTGATAATACATAAACAAAATCAATAAGTGGATATATATTCACATTAGGTGGAGCAGCGATTTCTTGGAAATCAACAAAACAAACGTGTATAGCACGTTCCACCATGAAATTCAAATTCATTGCCCTTGACAAGGCAGCTGAAGAAGCTGAATGGCTAAGAAATTTCTTAGAAGATATTATTTGCTGGCCAAAACCAATCACAACAATATGCATACATTGTGATAGTATGGCAGCATAAGCAAGATCTAAGAACAACATATATAATGGTAAGTCGAGACATATAAGGCGCCGACATAATACTATAAGACAATTACTCACAAGTGGAGTAATTAGTATTGATTACGTTAAGTCTAAGAAAAACATTGCAGATCCTTTGACTAAAGGCTTATCAAGAGATCAATTGAAGATATTATCAAAGGGAATGGGCTTAAAGCCTATAGAGTAAGTTAAGTCTAGCGGAAACCTAACCTAGCCGATTGGAGATCCCATAGTTTAAGTTTAATAGGCAAACTAGTTAGACTTGACTTAACAAATAGGACACAAAATTACATGTTCATATAATAAAGTAAGTGTGCTGATAAGACGTTTAGGGTATGCAATATTGCATTTAATGACTAAATATAAGTCACATATATGATAGTAAATGCGGGGTCGCATTTATGAGAATGAATAGGCTAAATTCTCTAAAGCTATCATGAACCCAGGATATGTTCAGGACCAAAATGAACAACATAGAATAAAGTGCATCAGGAATCATGTCATAAGTGAGACATACAGTCTTAGTTTACTATAAAAAGTGAACAGTTCAATATACATACATCACTGCATCACGAAGTGAACTCGATATGATCTTACTAGGGTAAGTTGAAGTCCATACGATACTTTCCTGAATAGCATGACATGATAATCTCTCTCAATTTTTTTGAAATAATATTTTTTTTAAAAATTTTGTGTTTATGATTTGGTAAAGTAAACTCAGTCAGGGTTGACGATGGTTACAATACAAATGTGGGGTATTGTTGAACCTTAAAGGTGTTGAACTTTAAAGGTTCTTTGAGTTTGTATTGTATCCAATTTTTAGTCCCACATGGGAAAGAAACTTTTTGTTTCTTTTTCTTATAAGAGATCCTCCACTTGAAGTAACTGGTTAAGTGAATGTGGGGTTGGAGGAAAAGACTGTTGGACTAAGTGGTTAGTCACTCACATTCCGACCGAGATTTTGATGGAAACAAACAAGGTGAAAATGTACTAATCAAGTATTTCAGTTTGTGTTAAAGGATGCAATGCAACACATCAGGAGTACTCAAGAAATATGGAGAGATTGTTGGAATAAGTGATGCAATACAACACCTCAGGGTACTCAAGAAGTACAAGTTCAAGACTCGGCATAAATGAAGAAATGAAGAAGAAAAGTTCAAACCGCAATTTGTAATATCAATGTAAGGTATACAAATTCTTTCACGCAAGCCAAATGCATTAGTTCATGCATACATCAAGTTTCCTAAATCATTTTTCAAAGTTATAAGTTTACTTCAAAGCTTCAAAGTGGTTTTTAAACACTTAACTAGGTATATGAGGTTAAACAATGTGAAACCTTGTGTGAATGGTCATTTGCATATTAGAAGATCATTATAAATGTTTTTGAAAAAGGAAAACTCGTTTTTGAAATGTATTTAAAAAGAAAACTGAAAATTTACCGAAAAGCCCCTAATAAGTTGTGAAACTTTGAATTTCCGTTTTCGGGGTTTGTAAAATTATCCGGACCACCCAAGTAAGCTTAATGACTCATAATAAACATGTATAACATGTTATATAAGGGTTGGTTAGGTCCCGGACAAGTTTAAGGGTCGCTAACACAAAGGGATAAATTAATTATTTTGAGGTCCCTGCAGTTAGCGCGCTAATAATAGCATTAGCGCGCTAAGAGAAGAGTTAGCACGCTAATTCCAATATTAGCGCGCTAATTGCACTCTGCCTGCAATTTTTGACTTTTGGAAATCAAGCTTTGAATTTGAATTTTTGATTTCCTGGATTCCTAGAACGGCTATAAACGGTCATATTGGAATTCCTACCACTATAAAACCACCACAAACTTGGTTTTAAAACAAGAAGAAGATCTACACTCAAAAATAAAAGATCTACATAGAGAAATCTGATTTTGTGTAGAAGAGAAAGAGAGATCTTTGAGGCTGTTCCTTAGCTCACAAATCCAGCACATTTGAGGCTTTCAAAAGGAGTTCAAGAATCACTCCAGAGCTGATCTCTTCTGTCATTCTCTTGGTTGTAAGAAAATCCTAGATCTAAAATCTTACTTGTGCTTAATCTACATATTTTGTGTATTTGATTTGAAGATCATTTTGTTGTGTGTTTAAACAACTTCTTCTCTGGTTTTGCACTTAAATTTATATTATCAAACTCTGAGATTAATTTGAACAAAAGTGTTGCACTTAAACTTGATTCTTACTAAACTTTTGTTCTTAGACTCGAAATCGGTTTCACACAAATATATTAAGTTTTTGAAACGATTTCAGATTTGGAATTTGCAACAACATCTTCTCTGGGTTTTTGTACTTAAATTTATATTATCAAACTCTGAGATTGATTTGAACAAAAGTGTTGCACTTAAACTTGATTCTTGCTAAACTTTTGTTCTTAGACTTGAAATCGGTTTCACACAAATATATTAAGTTTTTGAAACGATTTCAGATTTGGAATTTGCAACAACATCAGTGACATATCTTCATATTCCATTTATACTTACACTTGCATGCATAAGAGTTGTTAGGCTCTAGGTGGCTTGCTTGTGTTTGAATTTGATACCACTTTTGTTGTAAAGTGTATCTTTGTATTTCCAGCAAAATTGTTGTATTTGAATCATTGTAAGACTTAGTGGAATCTAAGTCGAAAGGGAAAATCCTAGTTGCGGCTAGGTGGGTAAAATCCTAGTAAAAATCCTAGTTGAGGCTAGGTGGGAAAATCCTAGTTGCGGCTAGGTGGGAAAAATCCTAGTTGAGGCTAGGTGGGAAAATCCTAGTTGCGGCTAGGTGGGAAAAATCCTAGTTGAGGCTAGGTGGGAAAAATCCTAGTTGCGGCTAGGTGGGAAAATCCTAGGTGAGGCTTAGGTTGTAACACTTATTGGTAATATAAGTGAGGTTGAAATCCTAACCGGGGAGGTTAGGTAGTGGATGTAGATCGTTGGATCGAACCACTATAAATCGTGTGTCATTTTATATTTCCTGCATTTCTTTTACTTGCATAGCTTATATATACATCATAGTTGTAAATTGCGCATAAAGTTTTTAAAAGGGCAATAACTACTCGGTAACCCAATTCACCCCCCCTCTTGGGTGACCTTCAAAGACCATGGGTATTCTCCATTGATTAATACACATTAAATATCAATATGTCTTTAATAGGCCTTTTGGGCTAATGATTAAATGACTTAGCCAATTCACAACACATATTTTTTTACTTTTTTACATTAAGTTTAAATAATTTTATAGTTGGTAATTAGTGGTAACAGTTACAACCTTTAGCCTGTGAAAAGGTGTTTAATTAGTGGGATAGTTAGGGCTAATGAACCACACCACTAATAACTTTGTTTTGAACAGTTGTAACTATTCAAGAGAGGTAGTTTTTGGCTTATAAATGAAAAATGGCCTAAACTTCATTTTTAAAATTTTGTATTTGTGATTTGGCAAAGTAAACTCAGTAAGGGTTGACGATGGTTATAATACAAATGTGGGGTATTGTTGGACCTTAAAGGTGTTGAACTTTAAAGGTTCTTTAAGTTTGTATTGTATCCAATTTTTAGTCTCACTTGAGAAATAAAATTTTTGTTTATTTTCTTATAAGAGATCCTCCATTTGAAGTAAGTGGTTAAGTGAATGTGGAGTTGGAGGAAAAGACTGAGTATTCTCCATTGATTAATACACATTAAATACTTGATATTTAATATGTCTTTGATAGGGCCTTGGGCCTTTGGGGCTAATGATTAAATGACTTAGCCAATTCACAACACAAGTTTTTTACTTTTTTACATTAAGTTTAATAATAATTTTGTAGTTGGTAATTAGTGGTAACAGTTACAACCTTTAGCCTATGAAAATGCGTTTAATTAGTGGGATAATTAGTGGTTAATGAACCACACCACTAATAACTTCGTTTTGAATAGTTGTAACTGTTCAAGAGAGGTATTTTTTGGCTTATAAATAAAAAATGGCCTAAACTTCATTTACTTGGAAAAATTCTCGAAATAGAGATTGTTTTTCATCTGGTTTTTGAGAGAGATTTTCGCTGTTGCAGAAGAAAGGATTTTTGGTTGGTGTGTAATACGAACCTCTTGCAGCATTCATATACCGAATTGAAGAAAATTTCATCTTAGGACATTGTCATTAAGTGCAAGCCTCCGGTATTATTTTATCTAGTTCTTTGTAATTAAATTCAAGTATGATATACTATAGTTTAGTAATATGCATGTTTTATTGTATGTTCTAACAAGCCCGACTATTCCGCGCTCGCTCCGTAGTCGACTCCAAGGGTTTTGGAGCTCCCCAAGAATGCGACTGCGTTCGTGCAGGCTCTAAAGCAGCCCAGCAGCTGAACCAACTGAACTAGCAATCCTGGGTTTGACAACTTCTTTACCTTCTGCAAATCTGTAAGAACTTAGTTTGGGCTGGGTTGGCTTAGCTTTTGTGGATTCAAGCCCAGATGCTGGCTTTTCAAAAAGAGGCACATGTAACGGTTCTGATGAATTCCCAGACCCATTTGGAGTATCATTATTATTTTATTCCCTATTTTGTGAGGCCGATACGTAGAAACGTGACTTATTTAGCTCCAAGGATCTTGGCGCTCCATCCTTGCGATTCCCAGAATCCGGGACCTTAGATTTCATCTTACGCACGTGTCGAGAAGCATGGATCCATTGCCCGGCGGTATGGTCCTGGTCCGATTCCGTCACCCGAGGAGGGCTCTTAATTTCTTTCAACAGTTTGTTACAACATTGCACTTTAAGTGACGATGAATCGATGATTGGCTCTTAATTTCTTCCAACAGTTTTGCAATCTTCTATGACGGATAAAAAACAAATAGCAGTCACTCCTTTCTCGTTTATCAAAACCGATACATCCAATCAAACCCCATTATTCTATAAACGGAATGTTCTCGCCTGAATTACTTAGTTGCTACATCTCAATCTCCCTTGAAACAAGTAAGTTCAACACAAACAAAAACAAATACTTCATCAACTGAAAAAGAGAGAAAAAAAAAAAAATAAATTCATACAAGAAACCTTGAAGCATTATAGCAATCTGAAGATTTTCTCTACACTCAATAAGAAAACATAACTGGAATATAGAAGAAAAAAAACTAAGGATATATGTAAAAATTGAATTCTTACACTCAGCTATTATTGTCCACCGAGCTTTACAAGAGCTCAGACTTTCAACTGGAGGGTGTAGTGATCGAGTTCTCCAGCAGCCCTCCTTCGCTTTCTAACAGTTTGTCAGGAAAGAAAATACTGTCCCACTATTCGCTGAAAATAAGCTGTATTCTTCAATGGTGGTCTCGTCCTGGGAGCAAGAAAAACCAGCCTTGGCAGGATCAGCAGAGGATGATTTCAACGAAACACCCCCACCAGTTGCTTCTCTCGAAGAGTCTGCAGTCAAGTTTGCCAAAGCTATTGGCCCGCCAAAATGGAATAATGAGAAGTTTCTACTGTCACTATGTCCATTGATTGAGACCCCATTTTCATTAACTGATGTTGCAGGGCAGGACATCTCACTGCTATCAATAGGCTTACCGATGATGGGACGCTCTCTTGGTGCTGGTTGAATGGGTTCCTGCACCCCAGGCTGTATAGGATGCACGGTCTGCTCCTTTGGAATCACAAAACTTGATCTATTGACAGGCTGATAGGTCGTTGGAACCTGACCCATGTTGAGCATTGAAGTAGGTATGGGTTGCACCGCACCATAACGCATGCAGTAGTGTGGGGGCCGGTTGACAGGAAGACGATAGCCCAAAGGAGTACCAAAGACGTAATGACTAGGTTGAGGTAATGGAGGCATTAGTCCATGAGCAGAAGCTGCACTTTGATGGTAGTATGGCATTGCTGAAGGCGCAGTAATCACAGGTAAATGCATCCCTTGATTAGGCACAGGAGGGGCCATGTGGTTCAGGGAGTAATTCATATTCCCTGTGATCCTACCATTTTCAATATTAGAACCTCTGGAGAAGAGTAGTGTACCACCTGAAACACTGGCTCCTACCGGACTGCTAGACACTGGAAATTCAGACGCTGTTCTATTTGATACGTACTCTCCACCCTTTGTTGTGTGCTTGTCATCTTCTCTATTAAACAAGCTTTTATGAAATCCATTTTCTGCCAACGTTGTGTTATCTGTTTGTTCCGACTGTTGGCTGGTGTCTTCTGAATCTGATGTTGACCAGGATTCAACATTTTGAGAACTTGAAGAAGCTGTACTGCTGTCTCCTTCACTGAGACATGACGAACAGTTATCGGAACTAGAAGTACTGCTCGTATTCCGATTAGAAGCACCAGTAATCAAATAAGAAGAAACAGCAGCACATGACTCGGCTTCCTTCTCATCATCGTTATTTGAGTAATTAGCAGCAGGGGCATCCAAATCAAATTGATTTTGGCACCGATTGCCTGAACCAGGTGAGGGGTGTTTTGATAATTTAGAACTTCCATCCTTCCAATTCTGACAATTTTCTATATCGCTCTCCTTGCTTGAATTTATATAATGCTCCCCTGAAGACTTGGGAATATTACCTGCATGTTGACCAACACCAACGTCTCCATTGCATCTAGCTTTCTCGCACTCGTCAGTCTTGAAACAAGATGTCTTCAACGTAACATCGGAGTCTGAATTACTTCTAGGGTACCTTTTTCTTGATTCCTCAGTTGGTTCCCACACTTTCTTGATATGGAAATCTCTAGCTGAAGTTATGTTGCTTGAGATGGGCCTGCTTTTTGAAGTTTCACAAATATCTGGTGGGTAGCCTCCATGATTGTACTTGTTATTGCGATAGAATGGCCTGGACATATCTGATGCGGCATCTGATTTGTTGCTTTTGATGATCTGTCCTGCTCTAATTGTAGAAACATGCATGCCATCCTTTGTCCTGTAGCCATTGTGCATGTTACAGCTACACGAGTTATAATCATCACATCTGTCACGAACCTTGCTATTTGAAAAGTGGAACTTTTCACTGATCTTGGGGCCAGAATT
This sequence comes from Stephania yunnanensis, assembly GCA_039657365.1. NCBI lineage: Eukaryota > Viridiplantae > Streptophyta > Magnoliopsida > Ranunculales > Menispermaceae > Stephania > Stephania yunnanensis. The sequence continues at coordinate 40,780,022 of CM077586.1, read as the reverse complement.
CCTCATGTTGAATCTCACAAGATTGTTTCTTAATTGTCCATTCATTCCATTGATGTACTTGGAAGAACTTGACATGCATCCACTATGTGATCTTGATTCAAATTCATCTACCATATCAACATTCGCAATGCTAGTGAAGGATCGACGTTTATCACACCGTATGGAAGAGGAATCTAGTTGCACTTCTTTCCTCAACCTCAGTTTCCTACGAGAAGATTTTGATTGCTCTGTTATAAATGACTCACTCGCATCCCTTGTACTGACCTCCCCATCATCTATGTCAACTGAGTGCTCTGAATTACCATTTTTAACATTGATCACTCTCAAGGTGGGATCATCACTGAGTGATCTGTAATCTTGAATGACTGAGAAAGGACATGTTTGTGTCGTATTGTCTCCCATATCACTTACAGAATCCTCCGAGCTAACATTGTTATTTGATTCCTCATTAACGCTTGGGGATGATTCTTCAATGGCCGTCTTAGAATCTATCAGGCACTGATTTGATTCAGGACAGCTTTTTTCTCTCTCCCGCTCTTTACCTTTCAATCTTTCTTTTCTCCTAAGCTTCTTCTCTCTTTCTTTTGCCCTTTTTCTCTCCTTGCGCTCCTCTTCTTCACGTTTTTCTTTCTCTTCTTCTTCAAGAAGCTTATTCTGTAGAACACGTGGTTGTAACAAGATGATGAGTTTCAGGAGTCCATTACGTTTAAGTGAACTAACCAGGAAAAAAAACCTGACGTAAGGATTGCATGAATTGTTCACTACCTGTTTTTCCAATGTAATGATTTCTTTGCATGCAACATGAACACGCTCTTCTAGCAATTTTAGTGCGAGACAAACAAATATACTATGCGCATTCTGTCTGGCTGTCCCCTCTCTAAAAGCTTTTTCTACCTGTAGAAGTTATTTCCAAAGAGAGTTTGTACGAAATGTTTATAAGATCTTTTGTATAACCTAATGAGAGACTTGTATCCTAAATGGAACTAACAGTGACAGCACGAAATATCCAATAATAAAATTTACCTGTTCTTTGAAAATAATAGTTGCAGCATCAAGAAGGAATTCTCGAGCAAGTTCAGGGCTCTTTGCATGCTTTTGAGGACGGGATCCTTCTCCATCAAACTCATTCCCATCCTTGTCAACAGCATCGTCATCCTTCATCCGCAAAAATTAGGTAAATAAATCACATTCATGTCAGTAAAATTTTCAGTTATCCTACAAAGAGATATACAATCAACTATCCTATAGCAATGAAAGATAAAAAAGCGTTTTAAATCCTTGATTTACCTCTTCCTCTTCAGCTTCTTCAGCATGCTCAAAAAACTTTCTGATGCTTTCGCCTTTTGTTATTATTACATATCCATCTCCGACAACGAGCCTGCGATGAACGCAAGGTTGACCCTTCATCGCATGTGCCTTTACTGAAATTTCAGTGTAACGGCCATCTAGCTTGTAAGCCCTCAAGGTAATAAAGCATGCACTAAGACCATCAAGATCAAGGTCATTCCCTTGTGCAGTTCCATTCAAACCAACATCTTCAAATTTCCGAATATCTGATTTTCCTTCAGCTGTTCCAACGGCCCACTCAAAGTGATGGTATGCCCCAACATTGTCAATGAATGACTGGCTCCAATCAACTTGTATCGTGTCATCAGAAACCTGGAAATGAAAGAGATTCAAGTTTAAGTGGCAATGAAAAAACTATTTTCTTGATTTTTTCAATTAGAAATTTAGAATTAAGCAATTATATATCTCACTTGACATGATAACAATTATAATACGGACAACCAAAAACAAAATAGATGCCAAATTGATTTTGTCCAATAATAGATGCCAATTAAAAAGGTAAATCAAGCTTCACAGAAGGCACCTCATACTGAAAAGCCGTATCTGCAACACAAAACCAACTGGTGCAGCGAGGTTCCCTTCTAATGCGCTTCAGCTCCTTGAGCTCCTTGAACTCGCGGATAACATTCCTTCTACAATCTCTGCAAAACCTCTTGCTATCAAACCTGTTACATGAGCATCAATTTGTTCAAAAATATTAATCAAGAAATGTCACTTTGGAAACACCTCCTATAATTAAATAGATGCACATCGTTTCCTTCTACAATCCCCATTCTATTACTTCTAGAGAAGTACGCTTGTCACATTGATTAGAAAGCAACTGACATGGGAATAGCTAAGTTTGTAGATGTATCTACATGCTAGATATAATATTATTTTAGAAGGATCAAAGTTAACAGTCACGGTGCCAAAATCAAGAAGCTATAGAAGGAATGTGCTTGATTGAGATCATACCACAGATACCACTTGAATGGAAACATACTCACCTCACCTATCTCACTTTTAAATTCACACCAAGCTTGTCTTGATCTATGACAACTTGGATACATAAAAACTCTCACCTTGAGATCCATTAATATAACCACATACACATTTTAAAGCAAGAGAAAATGATAGATCATAAGAAAATACAGAAAAGCCATCAAGTAGGAATACTCTGATGTGTCCATTTTATTAAACGTTCTCTTGGTCATTCTCATGCAAACTGCAGGTTAAAAGAGTTCACAAACAATTAACAATAGGATGAACTTTGTAGGTTTCCTAAATACCAAACAAATTTCCTCTACAATTAATCTGAAGACTCTGAACAATCCATTAGGAACTTGAAGACAGTACCAAAGAAGTGAGCCCTTCAAAAGAAGTGACAGTGTACAAAATATATTTCCACCAGTAACTTCTGCGACATCCATCACCACCTAATATACCCACCCGTATTTGCGTTGATTGTTCATACAGAATATTGCCAATCAGCCAACGATAAGGCAAACCATTTATTGGAAGTTCAGAGTCATCTAAAGTCTAAACCAATGGACTTAGAACCTGGAAATTCGGTGTGATGACATTTCATTTTTCCATAGACAAGCATGAGATGGAACTCTAAAGCTTATTATGATATGTTTGGTCATTTTATAAACAGCCATTGTACGTTAATGAGATTTATATCATCTAAACTTCTAAATTGAATATGAGAATTTAGATTTGGTGATCTAACTAATCAGATTATAGTTTCTTGAAACCACTTTAACTAAATTCAAACATCCCTACATAAGTATAAGGCCAATCCCATCGGCATCACTATAGCTTAGAGGTTTTCCAGATATTTATCAGATTTCAACAGAAAGAGTGACGTGATGTCCATCTCCATAACTACGGAATTTGATAGCGTTTTCCACTTTCAACTAATAAAATCGAGTTCCATGACTGTTTTCTAATAATGGCAAATCCGATGAAAACTTTTTCATTATCATAATTCAAGTGGACAAAGTTTTGACTCTAATGCTCTTCAGTTGGATATCCATTGGACGGGATATAAAAGAGAAGTTTTTTACTTAGCTCTCATATGAAAGGCCATGGCAAGTCAAATTTAATCCACAAAGAGAGGAGGTCTGCTGTATTTTCTAATCAATCAGACCTCTACCATTGTCCATGGTAGCACATGGAAAAAATCAAATCAATAATTTTTTTCAGGCATCGATATCCACCAATTCTATAATTGTTTGTCAAAACAAACAACTAAAATTTTGAGCATGAAACACACCTGTACATGAGTCTTTCAATAAAATCCTCTTCCTTCATCCTTAATAGGGACTTCCGAGTTTCGTCACCCAGGGCTGACCAGAAATCCACAAGTGTATCGCACGAAAGTCTAGCTGTGTGAAGAGCACAAGTTTCCCTGGCTCCGTGGCTTCTTCCATAATTAGCCATTCCTTGGCTTATCCATCCTCTGCCACCCCCACCACAAGCATCAGGATAAAGAAGCTCCCTTTCTCGTTCCCTCACTCGTGCACAATGGAATACCTGATCAAACATAAATAATAAGTCAAACTACTTAAATAGGAAAACAGGAAAAGATGCTATTGCAGTTAGATGTTCATAACGCAAGCAAGGATTGAGATTGAAGAGTGTTCATCTGAGAACCAACATTTTGAAGTGCCTTAAGTGACTTTGCACCTAAAAAGCAGTCCAAAAGTGTCAAAATCCCATCTCGAGTTGCAACGAGACCGCCCCAAGGGTGGACAGATGGGTCTTGGCCGTCACCCTCATGATTCAATGACTTTACAATCGAACCATTGTCAATACTATTGCTTCGGTAACCTATTTTTCCAATGGAACTGTGTCTTGTCGCAGCTTCCTGATGCAAAGATTTCCCATATAAGACAATCTGTGAAAAACCTTCTAGCAGCAATCCATTGCATCTAGAGCAATACAGGTTCTTGCGAGCCTGCTCCAATAGTGTCTGCTTATCAATCCTGATGAGCTCATGGCGAGCTTGAGGGGACAGCTCACTCCAGAACTGCATTAATATAGTCAACAAAAGAAAGGAAGCTAACGTTAGTCCCAATCACATTAGCTCTATAAAATGATCTCGAAAACATTACAACTCAAAATGAAAGTGAATCAATATATCATAATTGATCGTTTTCACTGCGAGCTGATTAAGGAAAACAATATCGGAACGAACCGAAATCACCCAAGACTTTACTCCCTACCTCAGAGATTAAGATCATGAAACTCTTCGATGATTTTAACAGCATCAATCCAATACTCCAAGACATCACATTTTTGCAAATTCGCATCAGACTTAATATTACTAAGGGGATCAATTGTATCATAATCCTAATTGATTAGATCAGAATGCTCCTACCGACGATTGGCACACAACAAACACCAACACTATGTCAACAACAACAACATAGACTCAATCTCAAATTAGTTGGGATCGGCGGCATGGATTGATTTAGTGCAATTGATGGTAGACATCAACACTCTATGTCATTTCAGCCTAATTAATTAGGATCCAACCGCAACTCAATAATCATTGACCTTAATTGAACAAAATGAATCGAAAGAAATCTAGTATTACCTTATGGAGTTGATCGAAGGTGACATCGTCGCGGTGCTTCGACCAGATTCCCTTCCCTGAAACCGATCCGGCGGAGCACGACAAGGAATAAGCATTACTAAATTGAGCATTTCTCTGAGCTAGACCAGGCATCTTATCATCAATCCTTCCTCAACCCTTCCATCTCTCAACTCCACCTATTCCAAATCTCAAATTCTCGATTCAAAACCCACCGATTCCTCGACCTAACCCCCAATCCGATCCAAAACCTTCGATTCCACGCCTGTTCAACAACGCTCTAAACGGAAATCCGCGAGTTCCAGATCGAAATCTATCAATTGGGAGACGAATCAGATCGAACGAATTGCTCAGATCGGCCCCTCGATCGGTCCGATTGTGTTCGAATCAGCGAACAATCGAGACCTTGTTTCGGAGGCGCTAAAGGGGTTTTTCTCGATGAGATTTGCTGATTTGTTGCTCTTCTGTCTATATATATGCATAGAGAAACGGCGTAGAGACCAATCTCACGGTGAAAGCCAGGACGACACTTAGATAGCGACTTACTTTCAAACTACTGTAACAGCAAGGGTCTTGATCGAGTTAAAGGTATTTTAGTAGGGACAGATTCGGAAATTTAGAAACCATTTTTAGCCGGAAATGGAAGTAACGACGAACAGTTAACACTGTGGAGTCAGTTATTTATACCAACTTTTGGGTGAAAAAGTTTTACTGAAACTTACTTACTGCGTTGGCGAACCCGTTTGCCAAACAAACGACGTGGCTGCGTCACGTTTGTTCTGTGTTCGATCGAGAGCCATTTATTACTGGGAAGAGTGTCGCCATTATGACACGTGGGGTGCTAAATAGCGGATCTGGGGCGATTTGGTTTGGGAGTTTCCTGTTTGTTTCTCTGCCGCACCATACGTAGTACATCTCCTTCAACGTGTCGTCTATTCGTTAGTAGGACTCTGCGGTAGCTGTCTAATATGATGCGCCCTGGTGTAGAGTTAGAGACGATGCCTAAGCCAAAACTCATGGAGATTGAAGAGTGTTGTCATTTTGTTGATGGAAAATGTTAGAATGACACTCTAAGTGACACCTCTATTATGTAGCGTGTGGGTCTTACGTAAAAATATGACGTGGCGTGCTAGCCCACGAGCAGTCATGCGCGCTTCGAGATGCACACCACGCGTGTTATGCATCAAAAACTATTTTACTCACACTTATTTTTATGTAGGACCCGCACGCCACGTCATAGGAGTGTCACTTATGGTGTCATTTGGAGTATCATTCTAGTTTCATTTGTTGATATATGAGGGTAATGCGATCCACATTATTTTGGGTTGAAATGACAAAAGAACCCACGTCGTGTGGGCAAAACTGCAGTATATGGTGCCATTAGCCCTAATCATGGACTTGAGGCCGCCCAAACCCATAAATAAAAGGTGGGGCTATTCAAACACCACAAATTGCTCTTTATACCTCATTTTTGAGTTTTTTTGGACCCCATGCGAAAACCCACACCAAGAAAGAAATGTAAACTATACACGCAATATTAGAATTGTAGAAGTTAAAAGTGGCATTGAAAATAATGAAAATAGGGAAAGCATGTGGCCCAGATGAAATACTTATAGAGGTTTGGAATGCTTAGGAGAAATTGGATTGACTTGGTTAACAAAACTTTTCAATAAAATCTTAAAATCAAAACGGATGCCAATGGATTAAAGAATAAACACGCTTGTGCTAATCTTCAAAAACAAAGGAGGCATTTGAAGTTGCTCAAACTACTGAGGAATTAAACTTATGAGTTACACTATGAAACTTTGGGAGAGGATAATTGAGAATAAGCTAAGGAGAGAAACAATAATATCAGAGAACCAATTTGGTTTAATGCCTGGGATGGAAGCGATTTTCCTTGTAAGATGATTGTTAGAAAAATATAGAGAAAAGAAAAAAGATCTCCATATGGTATTCGTAGATTTAGAAAAAAAATATGATAGGGTCCTTAGAGATGTTCTTTGGTGGGTTCTAGAAAGAAAAAAAGTGTATGCTAGATACATATACACGATTAAGTATATGTATGATGGAGTAGTAATGAGTATAAAGACATTTGGAGGAGCTATAAAAGAATTTCTCGTTATGATAGGACTACATCAAGGATCGGCTTTAAGCCCATATCTATTTACTTTAGTTATGGATGAACTAACTAGACATATTCAAGAGGATATACCATGGTGTATGCTATTTGCAGATGATATTGTCTTAGTGGATGAAACAAAAGATGGAGTGAATAAAAAATTAGAACTCTGGAGGAATACATTAGAATCTAAAGGCTTTAAGTTGAGTAGGACGAAAACCGAATACATGCACTTTGAGTTTAAAAATACTAGATCATCGAGATGACGGAATGGTAAAATTAAGGGAAGTAGAGGTTCCTAATGTAAACCACTTTAGATATCTAGGTTCAATCATACAAAATGATGGTAACATTAAGAATGATGTCACACATAGAATTCAAGCTGGATGGAAGAAATGACGGAGTGCAACATGGGTGATTTGTAATCGAAATGTTCATACTAAGTTAAAAGGAAAATGTTATAGAACCGCAATTAGGCTAGCTATGCTCTTTGGAAGTGAATGTTGGGCGGTAAAACAACAACAATTACATAAAATGAACATAGCAGAAATGAGGATGCTTAGGTGGATGTGCGGTAAAACTCGTAAAGATGGAATAAGAAATACAGAAATTCAAAGACAAGTAGGAGTAGCACCAATCGATACAAAGATTAGGAAAGGGCGGTTGCAGTGGTTTGGTCACCTACAAAGACGGCCTACAAATGCCCCAACTAGAAAACTTGACTCAATAGAAACTGTAGAAATTCGACGAGGTAGGGGCAGACCAAAGTTAACATGTGATGCATTAATTAGGAGGGACTTGAATGGTTTGAAAAGCTCACCATTAATTGCATTTAATCGAGCACAATGGAAAAGTTTGATCCATGTAGCCGACCCCAGTTAATTGAGACTGAGGCTATGTTGTTGTTGTTGTTGTTGTTGTTGTTGTTGTTGTTGTTGTTGTTGTTGTTGTTGTTGTTGTTGTTGTTGTTGTTGTTGTTGTTGTTGTTGTTGTTGTTGTCGTTGTTGTTGTTACTCCTCTATACCCCACGACATGCTTCTCATTTTGAAGGAAGAGTGCTCAGCAGGAAAGCACGAACTCCACCCCACCTCCGAATGTGGGAAATCCAGAGTAAATACACAAAACCGGCTAGGTAAGTTCGTTATGAACTCGTTTATTTTGGTTTTGGCCTTTTTCTTTTGTTGTTTGGTTGATGTTTGACTGGTTTTGGTTGCTCTATTTTCACTTTTGTTAGGGCTCTACATTGGTCGTGATTGTCGTGCCATATATGGTATAATGTCCGAAGAGGTTGTTGAACGAGGTGATATCCTAGAAGAATATGTAATTTTTTTTATGTGGGTTCCCTTGTTTCATCATTTCTATAAGTTCGTATTTTCAGTTTTCAATCCCGTGGAGTGCGGTCACACAGAGCCAATAGGTGAAACCGACTAATGGTTTATTTGGACCAATAAGGTTATATTTAGGGGTGACAATTTGGATCATGTCACGTTTAACGTGACAGGACACGACACGTAATAAACATGTAATGAGTTTGGCATAAGTAGATCTGGGTTATAAACATGTTAACACATTTATACATGATTAATAAATGAGACATTAATATGTCAACATGTTTAACTCGTTTAAGACTCGCTTAACACCATTAAAGAATAACGTATAAATAATAAATATGAGTATAATGAATAGATTAGTACAAAATTCACCCATTTGAATACATGTTAATAACATGATTTATTTTTTTATTTGTAGACATTTTTATCATATTTTATTTTATTTTTTAGAGGGAATTTTTATTTTACTTTTAATATATTATTTATGTTTTAGATTTTATTAATTATTATTTATTAAGAAAAAATAAAACTTTTCACCAAAGTAAGATTTAGTTATTTTTTAGATGATTCTTAGAATTTTGTATATATTATTATTGCGAGTCATTTTCCCTATATTATTAAGAGTAATAAAAACTCGAATGAAAAAGTAAAGTAAAACTTAAGATTATATACAACCACGTCCTATTTTATTGGCTATTTAATTATGTTTGTTTAAATTTTTTCAAGTACATATATTTAAAAAGTAGTGAAAAAATCATAAAAGTTTAAATAAATTATAAAAGATTAAATAAAATATTTAATAAATGGGCGACATGAATACACAATATATTTAATATGACATATTTAGTCACGAAAACGATTAACACGATTAATAAACATGTCATGTAATGGGTTTACATTATATGGGTCATGACCGATTTGCGACACGACACGTTTATAACTCGCCGACACGAATTGCCACCCCTAGTTAGAGGTTAAACGGTCATATGCAACCGACTATCTATTGTACCTGTCGGTCTTCTATAACCAACAGGGCTTTCTAGCTATCAGATATGCTTCACTGCCAACTATAATTTGAATCAAAAATTTGATTTTCAACTTTGATCTTGCTGTTAATGGTTCTTCTCTTGGTTCTTGTAGGTTATTATGGGTGATGAAGCTTGTACATCTGCTGCTGGTATATCTACGGAGGGGGAGGCTTACTCGGATCTTACGTCTGCATTCAAACTTAATATGCCACTGAATTCAAAAGAGAAGGCCCTCACTTGGGCTCAGAATACAGTTGAAGAATGTGGGTTTGTTGTCACAATTTTGAAATTTGATGCCAACTCAAGTGGGAGTGGTCGGCGAGCAAGAATAATGATGGGATGTGATCGGTCTGGCCAATATAATACAAAATAGGCAAAGGGTAAGAAAAAGGAGACTAAAGAAAATGTGGAAGAGGAAAAGAAGAAAAAACTTACCGTTACAAAGAAGTGCAGGTGTCAGTTTAGGTTTGTCCTAAAGCATGAGGTAGATGGTGAGTGGACTGTTAGAATTGTGTGCGGGATGCACAACTATAGACTGACAAATAGTTTAGTGGGTCTTGCATATCTATGGAGGCTTACTACACTTGAGAAAATGATTTTTGAGAACTTGAGCAAGACATGTGCGGGACCTAAGAACATTCTTTAACAAATCCTTAAAAAGAATCCTAAAAAGCCCACTTTAATGAAGACTATCAACAATGCAAGAATAAGTTTGAAAAGGATTAAAGGGGAGGAGAAGACAAAAATGCAGCTCACGATGCAAAAGCTGGATGAGCACAACTATATTAAGTAACATGTATTTTGGGTGGGAACGTGCTGTCTTAAGGCCATTTTCTTTTCCCATCACACCTCGATTGATATTCTCAGATGTTTCCCTCATGTCTTGATCATGGATTGCACCTACAAGACAAATCGGTTTAAATTTTCATTGCTAGAAATTACTACGCACTTGACTTTCATAGTAGCTCAAGATTAATTGTCCAACGAGATACAGGTTGACTACGCTTGGGCTTTGAGTCATTTGAAGGATTTATTGGATGGACGAGAGCTTCCTAGGGTTATATTGAAAGATAGGGAGTTGAGGTTGGTTTTGATTATAGAGGAGGAGTTTTCGACCATCCCCTATTTACTTTGCAGGTGGCATTTCAATAGGAATGTGGTATCCAAGATAAGAGGACTATTCTCAAATGAAGAGGACAGGGATGCATGTTATTGGATGTGGAATGACTTTGTATACGCAGCGACTGAGGAATCATACATTGGTCGACCGAATAACCTACAAGAGGCATATGGTGGTGTGAAAGGGTTGGTTGACTATATATCGGACACATAGTTCACAAACAAGGAGAAGTTGTGCAGGCTTGGACTAATAACGTTTTGCACTTTGACACTGCCACTACATCACACGTTGAAAATGCACACAGTACGTTGAAGAGAGACTTGGGGACCTCACTGGATTATTTTGCATATTTTTTGGAGAATATACACAATGTTTTAAAGAATCAGCACCATGCTATTATAGGTTCCTTCAACAAATCTATGCATCTAGTGGCACATCATTTTGAAGACCACATTTATAGTAACATCTTTGGTTTCATTCGAAAGAAAGCCTTGGATGAGATTATTAAGGAAGTGAAGAAATGACGTGATGTTGTTGGATTTAATAGGAACCTATATGGGCGTGTTGCATGCCACTCACGGGTTGCTTTGTATTCATGAGCTTTCATTACACATTATAGACGACAACCCTATCAGTCTTAATGAGATCCACCCACGGTGGAAGAAGCTGAACATGACCCCAATACAATCATCATCTAGTGATGATGAGTTTGAATTTATTTACCAAATAGAATAAAAGGCTATGAAGCAAAGGTTAAAAAATGGGGGGCCCAACTTAAGGGCAAAGATTGTGTAAAAGTTGAGATAAATCAATTTGCCTGCATCCGCCATCATTGAGGTTTCGAAGGAGAAAATGTAAACAAAGGGTCGGCCAAGGAAGAAGAAGAAGCTCAAGATTGACATGAGTAAGAACTCAACTATGATAACTCTTTGTGGTTACGAGTTTGTGGAGGAGAAAACACGTCATTAGTTGGAGAAAATGGAGAAAGCTAGTAAACACGCCAAAGCAATAGAAAAAGCAAGTAAAAAATATGTGGCAAAGGTAAAAGTGATACAAGAGTCCCTAGGAAGTGAGATACCAACATAAGAGGGCTCATCGTCGACCCTGCGTAATATAAGTGAAAATGTTTCTTCCAAACGTGGTAGAGGGCGCGATAAGGGAGCAACAATCCTATATGCCGCACCTAGGCGTTGCACGAACAACGGAGTAGTAAACAATGCTTATCTTAGTGACATGCCTGAACTTTCGTACACACCACTGATAGATAGTGAATGTTATTAAGGATGGTCACTGCGATTATCAGGTTATAACGCATGCCTTTGGGTATGATTTGAATGATGGTTGGAAGAGGGTGAGGATGGGATTTGTACAGAAAATGGACAATCATAGTGCCATCTACGCACCTTACTTTTAGATTGGAGACGACTATACCAGTGTCCGAAATGCACTAAACTATTTTGAGCGCCCCGGTGACTCAAAATGTTGGCTTGCATTTCCTAATATGGGCCTAATTGTAGCCAACCGATATGGGATAGGTCTTGCCGTTTTGTGTACGGTGGCTAATTCGTCTAATGTGTACTTCCCAACGAGGGCAGACACTTCCCTTACCAGGCAGGCACATAATATGGATATATTTTGTTGGCATCAACCATTTTGTTAGAGAGAGTTATTTACTTGTTTTTGCATATATTGATGTTCACTGTTGAATGCTCATGTTTTCTTTCTTTCATTTGTTTGTAACTAATCACGAGCAATGACGCGCCTTACCACCAATTGTGCCACAATGGGACGCGTATGCAGAGGAGCGAAATAGAAAATGAGAGGACTAATTGAATAACCATGAAGATAATTAGACTGCAACATGGATACGAACTAGTTTTTGATAGTATATGTGCATTTTTTGTAGATACACATACGTGTTCATTGGTGTTTATGGGTGTATAGAAAACATAAACTTGGCCACATTTTTTTTTGCTTTAAAGAGTTATCTTGTTTAACATGGATGAAATGTATGTAATATTTATTGGATATGATGTTCATTTTGATTAGTTAATGAACTTTAGTATTTTTGAACTCAAATATATGTGTCTATCTGCTTGTTATGACATCTACACATGATAAGTGTGATGTAGTTCATTGACGTGCTTTTCATTGGGAAAATGAAATGAATTCACACATTTTCCCTGCTATGTGGCCAAGCAAAGTCGACGTCCGACATACCTGCATTGATGTCGATGACAACGCCCTTTATCGCTGATATGTTGTAAACTCATTGGCCATTCAGAATCGATTTATCATATTCCCTATCGAATTATTTGTGTCGCTGGTGTTTTATGCTTGATGGATCTTTACGACCTATACGCTTGAAGTATCCCACAATTCTGCTACTATCACCTTATGATTTTTACCATTTATACAAGCCAGCGATGGAAAATCGATAGATATAAGCACATGTCGGTATTGTAGTACTGACATGATTGAACTACCCCACTATTTTACTTCACGTACCCAAACTATTAATTTATCACTCAAACTGACGCTTTCTTATGGGCGATATATGCAACGCCTATTGAATATCGATGAATCATGCATGATGTCGGTGTTGATTTGTCGATAGTTGTTTACGTTTGTCAGTTAAAGGTGTTTGAGGCTCTACACGTACCCTTAACTTTTGTTACTATTACCCTACCATTTAAACTATTTATACTCGGCGACGATGCCAAACCAATAGATGTTATTGGTTATCGATATTATTTTTTCGTTAGTAGGATATATTTTGTGGCTTTAAAGTGAACGTCATACTTCTGCTACCCTACTTCTTTGCTGTAAGTACCCCAACTATTTACCCCATACTACCATTGCGTGTTGGCTAGATCTAGTCATATTACTTGTTTTACCCTTTAAATGCTCTATTCACCCCAACCTTATACCTCTCTATATAAATGTGAAGTGCTGTTTAATCCCCAATACCCCAATCCCCAACTCAATTTTTTGAACCAGTCCAATTAAGTGGGAACATGAAATCCTAACCTACGACCCCACGACCTCTGTCTCCTCCGATCCCCATGGCCAAGATTGAAACGAATCCAACTTCCTCAATGCTGTACGTTTTGTAGTCTACCGTCGTGCACGACCTCGACCCCCACTTTCCACATGACCTCCATGCAACCCTCTTGTGCAAAACTGTTGCATAACCGAGTCGGTGAGTTCGCATTTGAACCCTTTAATTTTGGTTTCATGGTATTTTATCCTTTCTTCATGGTATTAATTTCGTATTCTAGGTTTCTTAAGGCTTTCCCTTTAGTGGTCATTTTCTTCGCCAAACCCTCAAATTACCAAAAAATTGTTGGAGTCGAAATTCGGTAAGAAGAGATCGGTTTTTATTCTTTCATGCATGTTTCCACACATTAATATGATGTTCTCATCACTGTTTCAATCTCGTGTTGTGCGACAACACATGACCAATAGGTGAAGTAGTTGAAGGTCTACGCTGAGCGCTATGCATTGATATCTATCAGTCTGATTTCACTGATAGACATATATATCTATCTGCCCTAACATGGCACCCTCTATAATTTGTATAGATAACTGGATTTCCACTATTATTTTTGGATTTAACAAATTCTCTATTGCTTCTTATAGTTTAATATGGCCGACCAAGCTGTTACATCTGGGGCTGGTACACCTACGAAAGGGGAGGCATTCTTGGACTTTATAGACTCATTCGTACCGAACATTCCATTGAAGTCTAAGAAGGAGGCTTTCATATAGGCACGAAAAATAGCTGCAAGATGTGGATTTGTGTCGATTATTCTGAAATCAGATGTGCCCGTTGGTTGGTGAGCTAGAATGACAATCGGTTGTGAGAGGACTGATCATTATAATTGTAGGAGGTAGGGAACGTCCACTAAGAAGTGTAGCTGTCATTTTAAGATTTTTATTAAGCACGAGAAAGAAAATTTATGGCACGTTAGAGTTTTGTATAAGGTGCGCAATCATGGAGTTAGTGACAGGCTTCCCACACCGGAGGTCTCTATATCAGATGAAAGTACACATCAACTCCCTACAACGGATAAAGGAAATGAAGAAAAAACCATGGACATTAGTAAGGAATTACAGGATGTGGAGAATAAGTACAACAATGCTGGGCCTAAGTTAAGGGCAACCATTATGCAAAAGTTGAGGGAAATCATTAACATTGATGGTGATAATTGGAAGACCCAGACTCAGGCAACGAAGAAGAGGAGTGTTCATATTCCAAAGAAGGTTGAACAACAAATGAAGGATAATAAATTGAAGCCCAAAACTTGAGCATAGAGGAAGAAGGTCTTTCCCAGCACACCGAATGAGGAACTGAATGAATTGAAGTACAAGAAGCTCAAAGTTGACAGTCCGAAAGAGCCCACAAGATTGTCTCCTTCGAGATTCGAGTTTGAAGGGGATGCATTGAACACTGGGACTCGGGTTGGAAAAAAGAAACTGTTTGACAGTCCAATTGAGGAAGAGAAGCAAACTCAGGATGAATTGAATTAGGTGAAGGTAGTGGAGGTAAGGGAGACAATAAGTGAAACATCTATCCCAAATGGTAAATCAAAAAGGGGGACTATTGAAGATGAGCCAATTCAAATGACCGTGCCAAGTAGATGTGGAAAGGGTCACGATATGGTTGTTGTAATCCCGTCAGCACCGATGGGTATCATGACCCACATAGCAGGTAAAATAACTATCAGAGTGAAGTACTAGAAATGTGGCATGCATTCCACTGTCAGATAGTGGACGTTACAGCTGATGGTCATTGTGGTTTTTCGGGTCATAACACATGTTCTTGGCTATGGTTTGAATGAAGGTTGGAAGAGGGTTAATAGTGAGTTGGTTGATGAGATGGACAAACGCAAATCAATATGCAATGCTTACTTTCAGGATAGCTCCCATTACTTGAGGGTCCGAAAGGCGATAAACCACTACAAGAACTCCAGGGTTGGCATTGGTTGGCTAACATTTTCAGATATGTGGTTCATTATGGCCAATTGTTATGAGATGGGTATTGTGTACGACCAAGTCATTTGTGCACTTCCCAACTAGAGGTGCAACACCTTCCCTAGGCGATCGACGCTTCATATGGTTATGTCTTGTTGGAGGCAAAATTCTTATTAGGGTCATTTGTATACATTACCTTTTATACTATTTTTTTAAGTTATATTATGATATCGTAGCTCATATGTGTCTTAAATTGTTTAAGCTAATTATGAGTTGTGAAACACCTTTCCCACTAACCGCGCCACAATGGAAGGCATATGTAGAGGAGCAAAGCAGAGAATGAGAGGTCGATTTGAATATTTTCAAGAGGAATCAACCAATTGGTCCGATAGATACTATGGACTTTGAAGATGATTAGAATGCGGCTTCAACAACTTCATAGATTGTTGAACACTTAAACATCAGCTTTGTTTGCTTTAAATAAGGTTTGTGTTGAATGATGTTAAATGGAACAGTTGGTTTACTTGACTTGTTTTTATGTTGTATTTTGGGTTTGATTTAAACTATTGTTGAGGTTCTAATTTGGCTTTTCTCATGCTATCTTTTAGATTATCAACATTACACAATGTGTAGTAGTTAATTTGCTATAGTTTCATAAACTATAACTATTTTTTATGTTAAATCTTGAGAATCAATGCCAAGAAGAAATGACATATATTATAGAATTGTCGGTTCTATCTCGCTGTCCTTCACCACATAAAGATGGCTGAACTGTGCAGTTAATCTGAATATACCCCAAAATTTATTATATTTACCCCAAATCCAAAATGGTGAGTGAATTGAAAACCCGAACATCGGCTAATGGTAGTCGTCAGAGACATTTTATCAATGACACTTTACTGCCGTAAAAGCTTTTTCCACGATGGCTCCTTTAAGCCGTCGTGCTACAATCACCCCATGTTTTACTTCATGTACAACTAATTGAACATGTAATAATGCCATCGGTCGTAAACAACTGACTAAATCTCATATTAGTGGTAAATACAATCAATATATAGTACATGGTAATGACTACTCATGACCGCGACCCTACTAATACCCAAAACGTTATTTAATGTACCACTTGATCAACTGGTAATATTGTTTAACGACCACAAACAATCGCAAACATAAAAAGAGAGGTGATACTGTACAACCGATGTTAATGACATGCTAACGGTCACCAGATGTCGTCAATTTGTAATTAACTCATTCTTTACTTCATCTATACCCCTCGTTTAACTACTAACAATAACATCGACCAATATGTTCCGTTAAAGGGTTATATTAGCGATTCTATATAATCGCCACCTTTCAAAGCATAATGGCTACTAGTAGATGATGTACTACAGTTACCCCAAATTTTTATGTAATGTACCCCTTATTTTACGGTGACTAATTTGGTCAGACATAAAGAATCACGATAAGGTAAACTTCAGCGGTACTTCTCGACTTTGTTACTTTGTCAAATGGCGGCTTCTCAAGAACATTATCCTAAAAATACCCATTTTGTTTACTTTTTGTACCCTCCTATACTATGCGACTACACTAGAGAATATTGTTGGCCATAAAAATCTGCCAGCCATAAAAGGTATTCGGTACTTTCCGACCGCGATGTTTACCCCAACAGTTTACTTTGTGTACCCATGTATGAAAGCTAAAATCTTAAGATGGTTTTAGGATGGTTTGGTAAGACTGATAATTTAATGAAATTGTCAATCACAATATTCCAAAAGTTGATGATCATATGGGGCCACTTATGTCCGTAATTTCGTTAGAGATGTCGCTTTTGCGTGACCGCACCGATGTACATCACTAAATAATTGATTCAAAAAATGTATAATTTTGGCTATAATTGAGAAAGTACAACAATTACACCTGTAAATTAACATACAACAATTGCTTCCACACAACACACATTAAAAATTGTTTTAACAGGCAATTAAAATTGTTTCCACACAACACACATTTAAAATTGTTTTAAGATTTAGAAAAAATTATGACAACTCCGTAACTCACTTTGCTTTCCTGATTTTGTAAACCAATGTACTCCTCGTGTGCCTCGGTCCACTGTAGTACCTCCCTTGCTTTGATTTGAAGGAGTGGTGGAGTAGAGGGTACAATCTGCAACTCCCAAAAGGAAACCAATACATTAATAAGCCATTTCAAATGGTTCGGCCGCAGTAACGTTCTCTGGGGGCATGGTTCGAATTCGCAAAGCAACATCTAATGCACTTCGATTACTCAGTTGCAAAAAAAAAGTTCAACATACAAGAGAACATGAAAGTTATAGGGCAAAACATAAGGAATAATGGCAAAATGCTTACCAAAGTACCCTCTTACCGTGGTGCTCATCACTTATGACATTTTCTTCCTATTTATCCCAAAATCAGGGATCCCATATGTACTTAACAAAGTACGAGGTTGCCACCTTACTCTTGTCAGCATTGATTGGTTGAAATGAATTTTCAGGTTTGCCCCAAACATAGCCTAATTGCCTCAAGTCCCGATCCAGGTTGTGTGGTTCAAGAATTTCCAAATACCACATAGTCTTATTGTAGAAGACTATTTTATTGACAGGTGGTGAACCCATCGAAGTATTATCCCAATTTACCTACCAAAAATAAGAAAATGCAAGGATAAGTTGGTTTGTTAATTTCATAACATGTTACACTAATAAAAAGAATTAATTGTGAGTGCCCAGCCTCGTGCTATCTAAACTTGTCCAGCTTGGCCCTAAATTGATGGATAAGGTCATCAATCTACCTCGACTCCTTATGGTGACACTTCTTCACTTAGACATACTCGGATTGTAATCATTACGTGGAACAAGCTCAATGAATGGAAATCGGTCATAACACCAACCCTATTGCAAATAAATTTGTTATGATTGAACAAATAATAATGAAAATAAGGAAAAATGCCGATGCAAAATGAATACAATTAACAATGTCATGTAACTGACAATTTGGTTAGCCTTGGCACGACTAGTAATGCCGAGTTGGTGATACAGATAAGCTAGTGTCGCACCCCCACCTATACGAACTAATCTCATCGACATTTTCTAGAACTTGCGGAGATTATGGGAGAATCTTATACCGGACTTGTCGGTAAAAATGGTCGTTCCAAGAAGAAAGTATGTAGGTTCGAGCAAGGGCAATTGGCTAAGGGAATATCTCTCATCTCCCCCTCTAGAGCGTTCTCTTTAAAAGGGGTATCAAACTGATCCTTTAACCACCCTAAACTTAATTTCTAGCTAGGATTCCTCTTGAACTCATCCTCCACATACTGTTTTGTCATCCCTAGAAGCCGACTATTCATCGCTATAATCTCATTATGATCCTGACATTTTGTAACCATATCCTTTCCAGTGATCGGGATCCCGAGGAGTACCCGCACGTCATGTAGATTGATAGTCATCTCACCGAAGGGTAAGTTGAATGTGTTGGTTTCTAGCTGCCACCTCTCAATGATGTCAGACACTATGACCTTATTACATTTGTAGTATGAGATGTACCCCAATGGTCATAAAACAAACTTGTCGATGAGCATGTTGACCGTTTCCTTATCAGGGTGTCGCATGATAGTCTTCCAAGGAGTAATCTGAATACCATGGTTGATGCACTTTAAATATCATCGATCCTACAAAGATAAAATATTGGAAAACGTTGACATTTGCATACAATTAACATAACATAATGTTATTAAAGAATGAATGTATATCTCGATATGTACCTCAATGACATTCCATATATCCACTAAGACATGGTTTCAAAATGATGACAAAAAAGATAAATCTGATGGCCACCAAGAAATGAAGTGGGCATATCTTCTGCATCACCTCCCAATATACCTACACTAAATGTACTAGTAGTAGAGTCTTCAGTGACATTTAAGTTATGTGTTGATTCTCATGATGGAGAATGGCTCCTTTTAGTCCCAGCTCGACCGTCATCGTTGCGCTTCAAATGCTTCCCTTGTTTTTCTTATCTTCGGACCACTTCCTGCGGTACGATGCAGTCAAGCGTATCCTCTCAACGTTCTCGTAGTTCAACTTTGCGTCCCCTGCAGGGTGTAGCTGGGATGACCGTGTGTCTCTTGTGGTGGTAGAGGCCGCAACAACATCAGCTCTAACAGCTTATTTTTGGCCATACCGTAAACCATAATAAATAGTAAAACTAGACCCAATAAAACAAAATCAGGTTAATAGTTTAATTAAACATAACAAAAAAATCAATTTCCTACTTGGTGGTTGAGTAAAACTAGGACTAATAACTGTATTATCTATTTGAAATGATTGAAAATTCCATAGGGGATTTTGGTTTTCATTGACCGCAACTATTCTATATACATCAATTTAGTAATGTCTCTTAGCCTAAGCGAAAATGACCCAAAAACCCTAAACTCTAAATCGCATAACTAAGGAGAAAATTACCTAAAAAGCACTGAATAAACAATTGCAAACTCGTAGGGAACAAAATACAACAATAATTAAGAAAAACTACTTACCCTAGAAGCTGGTAGGAGATGAATGAACGGGTGGCAGCGCTCTACAATTCTTCGACGAACGCCTCCACGAGATCTGGCGACCTTCCACTAATAAAAATACTCCAAATGCATTGGAGATTTCAGTTCAGGTTTCCTTTAATGCCAAAAAATAGAAGGGCATATGGTTATCACAAATTTGTTCGTGGGATACGTGGGTTGGAACGTGGGTGGGAGATGATGTTAGAGTTAATGGGGGATAGGGGTAGTTTCAGAATAATTCACAAAATTGTGAGATAGAGATAGCAAAGAAATTTCAAAATTGGTTGCAAAGTAGTAATGGGGGTAAACAAAGCAATTCACGGGGTCCAAATAGCCAATAATACTGATGTTGGTGTGGCTTTTGATCTTGCGATCTACCATATATTTGTTTGTTACTTTACCATTTAAGCTAAACCTTTTTTGACTTTTCAAAAAAAAAAAACTCCTTAGACAAAAAAAATATACATAATACAAAATGGTATTATAAAAATTAGATAAAAATAAATATTATGAAATTAATAATTAATTTATTTTTAATTAAAAAACATATATGGGTTGTTAGTTTTAATATCATCAGTTTGTCGTCATTAGTTGTTTGATTAGAAGTTTGTTAAATGACTCACCAAAGTTGTGTTTCATGTGCACTTATTATGAAACCAATTTTGGTTGTTATAAGTGGTTGCAAAAGATCCAATATGCGGTTGCAACAAGATCTTAGAATTAGTTTGTTGCGTATTTGATCTCATCCACTTTAATAGAAGATTTGCGATCAAGTGGAACAGGAATTCTAAGGCCTGATTACCAAGTGCTAAATGTGTTGAGGTGTAATTATTTGAATATGAAGATGGGCCAGATGTTAGGGATTATTGTTAAGATTGTGCGTCTTTCGTCGATCTATATATTTGACAAAGTTAATAGAGTATGTATCTCGTTAACTTTATATTGTGAACGTGTTATTCGCTTCTTGTCTTTGAGTTATAAGCACCAAGGGGACTTAGATATTCTAGTTAGGGGGAACCTTACCATGCAAGTGTGGGAGACTTGTGTAAAGTCCATAAGAGGAGTAAAGGAGATGGTAGGAGGAGCTCAGTGAGGGATTCATGTGAAGAGTCGTGTATTCATTATTCTTTACTTAGCGGGTTTTATATCTAGGCGTGGCCCTACTGATGTAAGTTGTCGACCGAACTGTATGAACTAGTTCTCTCGTAAGCGGTTTGGTTTATTTAATGCTTGCTTTATTTAGTAATTGCATTGGTTTTTTTATTTCCCTATTACAACAATAGTTAAATTCAGTTATAACAACATTTGGTTATTTTAATTGGCATTAGAGCGGGCAACATGAAATCTTTGTTTACTTTGTCAAAAAACCTTTGTTTATATATATAAGTGAGATCCACATACTAACAAAAATGTCTCAGGGAAACCAGTCAGACCAACCCGAAGGTGTGTTAAACATGAGGCCACCATTCCTTGCTAATACAAACTACACATATTGGAAGGCACGCATGGAAGGGTATGTTCTTTCAATCAATATTAAAGCTTGGAGAGCCATACATAATGGGTATGCACAATCTCTTATTGACGGAGTACCAAAGAATATCAGTTAGTGGACAAAAGGTGAGGAGGAGTTGCCATCTACAAATGCCAAAGAATTGAATGCCATATTTGAAGTAGTTAATCGAGATTATATCAAGCTCATTTCATCTTGTAAAATTTCTAAAGAAGCTTGGGAGATTTTACGGAATTTCTTTTAAGGAAATGAATATGTTCGTGAGTCAAGGATTGTCTTATTGGTTTTTCGTTTTGAGTCATTGCCAATGAGAGAAGATAAGACTGTGAAATAATGCATAGCCAAGCTGAAGGACGTTGCCAACAAAACACAACAACTTGGAAAGACGTAGGCAAATAAGAAAATGATGTGGAAAGTTATTTGAACTATCCTTACAAAGCTCAATGTGAAAGTTGTTGTCATACAAGAGAATAAAGGATTGAAAAACTTGAGATTTGAAAAACTCATGGGTTCACTTACTACTTGTGAGATGTATTTGAACAAATTGAAGAATTCCAATGAACTTGCATTGAAAGCCACAACTCAATACTTTTAAACTGATAAAACTATCAGTCAAAAAGAGAATATATGATATGGCTTTACTAACCCAAAAATATAATAATTAGTTTTGCAAATATTAGGGAATATAGTCATATGGAAGAGGATACAAAACAAAAAGGGACACAGAGGAAAAGTCCATTGACTAGAGCAAGATGAAATATAGAGAATATAGAGGACTCAATCAGTTTCAAGCTTAATGCCCATCAAAAAGAAAGGAGAAGTCACTAGCACCCCCTGAAGCGATTACGACTCAAAAAGTGATGAAGATCGGTTAAATTATTATGTTGCATTTGCTGCAGTTACTGATGTGCCGGTTGCAACTGAAATCCATGTTGCAACTATCAACCTTTTTGCATCCACGAGCTCAGTTGCATCCGAAACTAAGGAACTAATACTATGTCCAAGGCACTGATAATAGTCTCAGATTCACCAATTACTATAGATTTGTAGTAAGGTAAGTAAGAGGTTGGACCCACAGAGACGATAAAAAGACCGAGGATATGAACTGAAGGTAAATAAGGGTTTTCTAACAAGATTACTTAAAAATATATATAATTAACAAACTATCAAGACAATTTAAACATGCTTTAAAATATAAATAGTAAATTGAACAATATAAAGAAAACCTAGATTGAGAATATTTTTACACCTTGCAATCATTTGAATTAAACATCGGTCACTAAAATTACCTTTTTCCTATTGAATTCTTATAGAAAAGTTTAAGTGAAATCACTCATTTTTCATCGTCAGTTGTAAGAATGTGCGACATAATGCAAAACCTGCCAGATATGCTGTAGATTTTCAACAAACTAACAACATTAAATTCTATGAAAAAACTTGCCTTAAGTGATAACTAGTATGAACTACTACCATCCTTATACTCCAAAAACATTAGAGCACATCGATTGCCAATAGACGAGGCTTTACTTGTCACCTAATGTAATCCCCTAATCAAGTGGCAGTAAGATCATTGACAAAGATCTCCTACACCACACATGGATTAGTCATTACATATGACGAACACGATCAATATAATCTATTATAAACAATGCAATCGAAGTTACAAAATCCTAATAAATAAGATTCAAAACCTCATAAATCAAGTTTGCAAGTATGGAGAATCCTCAATCTAGAGAGGACTTAGTGATATTTACTCATACAAATAAATCAAAACGATAAAAATAAACAAAATAGTACATTCAATGCGAACCATGAACTCCTGTAACCCTCCAGATCTAAATCAAAACGTAGCCAAAAGCCAAAAAGAGAGTCCCTAAAGTTGTTTTATGGTTTTCTATTTATAGTAGAAGTGTGATAGAAGGTAATCTAATCTCGAGCCTTGCAAATCCGTAAAATACAAAACTGCCAATCTTCAAATCAGTCCAGCGCCATATGAAAAAAACCCCAAGACACTGCGAATCACTGAGATGATGCTACGATACTCTATTTTTCTTTCAATTTTGTCACGATCTAAGTTCAGCGCCTTGTTAGCGTCATACATACACTTCCAAGGCGCTGTGAAGGCGATAGCCTTCCCCTTTTAATTTGAACTTAGTATTTCTCTTGAGTCTTCTTAAGGCTTCGTACGTAACATATTCAATGAGTTTCCTTTGACCCGATCAAGTTAAGGCGAGCAATTCCTTGGTGATTTTAGGTCACTTAGAGGCACTGTGAAGGTGTTGAGCCTATCTCTAGCTTTTTGACTGGATTCTTGTAGGAAATCACTTTATTTTATCCAATAGCCTGTATTTACCCTAAAAATACAAAAACAAAGGTTTTAAAGTACAAATGGAGATAAAAGTATTGGAATTCATAGTAACATTACACTAAAATCTAGCCCAATTGGCGACTTATCAAATACCTGCAAACTTGTATAATTGCTCGTCTTAAGCAATAAAGTATAAGATATTTAGTTTGCATCATACATTTCAGCTTCACTAATGCCCAACTCTAACTTAAATGGTTTCGTTCAATTTTACACAATTTGCCAAATAGAAACAAGAACACTTAAGCAAAGCCGATTACTTTAAGTTAAGTTATTTTGGCTAATTTCTCAAAGAGTACTCCACAAAACACTAGGTTTCGTCAAAACTAAAGTCATCAATTATTCACGTGTTACCTTGAAACTTTTAACAAGCCAAAAACTTGCAATCTCTAAATAGAGCATTAAACTCAAAGATTCCACAAATAGAATTTATACAACCATTCCATCGACATATTCACAACATTATTTGGAGTCAATAGGACTTTCTTTTAGGATTATAATGGTCGGCTTTGTTAATAAAGAAAAGTAATTCATGGATTCAAAATATTGGAAAACTTTAGACTTAGACTTATTAAGGGATGTTCATAGAACATGAAATGATTATACATTACACCTTACTCAATTTTTCTTTTCACTTTGTGCAATCCTCACCTTTTTTCAACCATCCGCTCCTTGCTCCATTTCTCGTAGATACCATTTTAGATAGGACACTCATTTTTTCGACCACACAGCTCCCTACTTCATTTCCTATGGATACCATTTTTATGTGGAAATCTCTAATTATGACTTGATTGATTGGATTTTCATCAAAATAAATTTCTCTTTTATTTTGGGTGAATAAACAACATTGCTCTTTTATATTTTTTTTTTTTTTCTCATTCTTCTTATTCTTCTTTTTCTTTTTCATGTCTCTTTTTAATGAATCAAGTCTAAGACTAGCTTCCAACTAGGCAAAAGATTATAGGCTAATGGTTTATAGGTTTCATAGTTGGGAATGAAAGGGTTAGGTTGTGTTGGCTTAACTGGGTTAACTAAAGATAACTTAATAGGTGGGTTAAAGGCTAAGAGATTTAAACAAACAAGGCCTATATATTCCCCCAAACTTATTCTTTAGTTACTACTCAGTTGTAAATGGATTGCAAACCTATCCTATAATTTGTAGAGATTTAGTTGAATTTTTTCCTTGACTCTACACTTGCATTCTTTGGTGTAGACTTGGTACAGTAAACCAATCACAAGAATAACATTTTCACCTAAACTTTACTTTAGGTCTTGTCAATTCATGACAACATCAATTCCCATTTGAATTCTCAAATTGTTCACCATTAACCTAGGATAGAGTTAGGCATTCGTTTAAGCTTAAAACAACAAATGGAAAAGCAAAAAGAATGAATTCACAATTATGGAAGTATGTAACCAACCTACCCAAAACATTAATCTTAATGATGAAATAAATCGTATTCATGTTTTTTGCCAGAAATCTTGAAAAAATTCTGAAAATTGTAAAAACTTTATCGAAACCTTTCATAATTCATCCATTACATTCCATCCAACCTGCATACCTGCATAC
The DNA here is from genome assembly GCA_039657365.1 of Stephania yunnanensis. Taxonomy (NCBI): domain Eukaryota; kingdom Viridiplantae; phylum Streptophyta; class Magnoliopsida; order Ranunculales; family Menispermaceae; genus Stephania; species Stephania yunnanensis. The sequence goes on along the minus strand of CM077586.1, from coordinate 40,754,509 downwards.
CCCCCAAATTATCCTGAAACTTATCATTAAGGTTCAAGAAAGTAGGACAACTAATACACATTCCAAAAGAACAAGTGAAAGTAGAAATGGAAGATAAAAAATGTAATAAATGGCGTATGCCACAATTACTCTTAACTATGTGAATAGAGACTTATATTCTCCTTAGTATTTCTTTCTTCCTGGGATGTTTCTGGAATTAACTTTACTTTCCATTCATTTTTTGTCTTGTTTTCCCAAGTTTAAACATGCAATGCTTTACTAATCTTTTTTGTTTGATTATTTAATACTTCTATCGGCTCTAAGTCAATATCGTTTTTTAGGGTCCTATTAAAGTCTTCCTAAAATGGCTTCAACCTGTGTCCATTAACCTTAAAGGTTTTCACGCTCTCCATGCTATGTATTTCAACATCACCATAAAAGAAGATATTGGTAATGATAAATGGACCTACCCATATAGATTTAAGTTTACCCTAAAAGATTTTTAATTTAGGATTGAAGAGGAATCTTTGACCTATTACAAAGATTTCCTTATTAAATGACGATCATGATAAGCTTTCGTCTTATCCTTATAAATCCTTGCGCTTTCATATGTTTCATTCCTGTTGTCTTCTAATTCTTTGATATCTAGTTTGCGCTCAACACCAATGTCATTGTAATTCATATTACAATGTTTAACTACCCAATATGCTTTATGTTTTAACTCTATAGGAAGGTGACATGCTTTCACAAGATCTTACTTATATAGAGACATTCCTATAGGTGTTTTAAAAGCCGTCCGATAGGCCCATAATGTGTAATCAAGGTGTAAACTCCAATCCTTCCTTGATAAATGAAGAGTCTTTTTAAGGATAGATTTCATCTATTTATTAGAGACTTTAGCTGACACGTGTCGAGCGTGTACAATAAATTTTTCACCTTTATTGTACTTTTAAATTTGTAGTAGTGGTAAGTGGATCATCTCCACAGGGATTGTGTAACTTTGTTCAGTCAAAAAGTTTTTATTATTTTCGTTTTTTTGCTAATCACTAATTAATACATAACTTAATTAATACAAATCAAAGTCACTAGGATTGAAATAAACTCAATTCAATAATAAATAAATATCTAAACAAACATCGAGAACAATAAAACATCAATCCATTCTTCATCCAAATATGTCATTCAAACCATAGTTATAATAATACTTATAAAGTGTCTTAGATCATTAATCTCTAATAATAAGTAAGTAAATAGCCTTTAGCCAGCGATTAGTTCTCCTTATACCGGTGGAAAAGCCACGTTCTAATTTTATTGAGCTAACCGCTTTGAATACACAAAGACATTAAATTAAAGCAAAAAAACTGCATTACATTTTGTAAAAATTTTGAATTTTTAATTCTAACATCTTCAGAAACACTTCAACATTAGATTTAGATCTTAAATTCACTAAAGACATCTAATGGTAATACCATTTAAACAATTCAAGCTACTACTTTCAACTAGATAATTAATCTAAATATCACAGCACACATTTTTAACTATGCATGCAATGCCAAGTTCATGATTAAAATCCTCAAATAATAATCTATTAAATCAGTGAATTAAACAATAAGATTGGTTTAACCAAGTTGGGCACACAATCTTCATATCATGACTAAATTGCAAAATGGATCTAGTTGATATTCATACTTTGTTTAGATTAATAAATTACTCACTCATGATCATAAATAACATTGCATTAAAGTAAATACAAGATATAATTAAAAATAACTCTTAATTGAATAATTGAATATTCAAAGCAATTAAAAGCAATGAATAATACATCCAAACTAAAACTTAACAAAACTAGTAAATATGGCTCTAAGAGCAATCAAGGGCAATTGAGTTCAAGGCCTAGGGTTCATATATGTAGTATTCTTGGTAGTACATATCTCAAACAAACTGATCGTGAAACTGCAAGTATAACGACTTGATTATAGTAATAATGTGATCAACTAGTGTTAATTATGGATATCTTCCTCAGGGAAATGTTTATATGGACCTTTTAACTTAGTTAAGCTCACTCTATTGCTATGAAGATCTCTTTTTAGTTGGTTTTAACTAAACTACTATATTCTTGAAAACAATGTAAAATAACTTGTACTCTTATATTAATAAGACTCTTAGTTCACAATTTCACCTATGTAATGAATTACTATTATTTCATATTTCACTTCTCCCATCTTCATTATGTGTGCGCAATGCTCAATTAGAATAAAATATTTCCTTCAAATTTACTTCAACTTACTATCGTAGTGGAAAAGATCCTAATATGCAAACTAGAACTCCACATATCAGCGTGAATAACATAAGTTTCACATAGCATTAAGTTTCAAATCTTTAGTTTCATAACCATTTGAGTTTACTATCCATGCTTCCCTATTCAATAATTGTCTATCGATGTTATATATCTTACGATTGTATTGTCCATATCTGACTTAAAAGCTCAAATGGCCATGGTAACTCCTCAAACCTCTAAGCAACAACCATGTGATCAAGATGTTCATAGCATTACGTATAGAATCAACATAAATTCTACTAATTTCAGTTTTTAACTTTATAATCTATTCATACTCTCTTTAGCATAGCATGCATACCATATGATCCATTGATCCCTAAGATAAATAAACTACTCAATCATTGTTGAAATTAACTTACACATCATGGTATTCATCGTAATTAAAGATTGAATTACATAACTTAAATTAAATCAAGGAAACAATACCGAATAACCACAAGTAGAGTCTTCAATTTATTCTCCTATAAAACTCTTCTTAATACTCGAGAACAATGTAATCGATACTAATTGGTGGTAGTCAATTGTAATGTATGATAATTGGTGAGTTTATCACATTCGAGTACCTATTTATATCTTTTAGATGCTTTAGAATACAATTAGAAACCCTAATTAATAATTCCAAATGAACTAGAATTCTAAACTTTCTATTATTTATGTCCTGTCGCTATCTCTAAGTGTCCCACGTTTTGTATATTAAGCCATGGTACAGCCACATTTTCAGCCTTTTTATGCGAATTTTGCACTCACAGTAGGCTCAATGGCTTATGTACATTATCCTGGCGACATATGTACAACACTACAATGCCGCCACTGCGTTGACTCCACTGCACCAACTCTTTTATCTTCTCTCCTTCTCCATGGCATCAAACCTCCATGCCACGGCGTCAAGTGTAGTTTTATGCATTTTCTTTTCATTCCATCATGAATTCACTCCTTTGTCTCCTTTACATCTTATATGTCTAAAAACACATAAATACTCTCAATTTCAACTCATTTTGAGATATTAACACCAAATGTACTACTAAACTAACCCTATATATAAGTCAAATTAAACACTTATCAAATACCACATAACTTAAGATTTTGTACGTCCCGAGCAAAAATGTATTCTACTAAGCATTCTTACGACTACTACTACCACTACTACTTATAGTTCATTATTCAATTTACATAGTTCATCGAGCATCCTTTAATTCAAATAAGTTCAAGTTAATAAATCTCTCAAGAGTCTTTCTTTGCAAATACTAACATTTTCAAAAACATGAAGCTTTAACAACATATAATTTACTTTTGAAACTCGAAAGTAATTCACAACCAATACCATCCTACTCACAAGTTTATGTCACATCAACACTCAAGTTGCAAGTGTACAATCTCATAATTTCTCATTAAGCCCAAGAATTCACAAATAAGTATATATCATACTAATTTTGTAGACTTTAGCACTTCAAAATTCCATAGGACTTGGTATAGTTGGGGAAAAAAACTTAACTTATCTAAGTTACCGGTACTCGAGCTAAATCTTTTCATTTGAAGAGTTTTAATATATCTTCTGCATTTCTTTATATATATATATATGTGTATCTTTTCTTTTCTTTTCTCCTCATATTTTTTAGTTGCATGGTCTCTTCACATTTTCCTGTGGATTCCGTTTTTCTCACTTTTTTCAACCATCAAGTTTTCTACTCTTTTTCCTATAAAACATGTGGGAATCTTTATTTTTTTATTAAAACTCTTGTTAGCACTTCTCACTTTCACTCTTTTAAGCAAGTTTCAACTCTAACTTTTCATTAAAATCAATGCCTATTTCTTTCTCTTTTTGTACTAAAACTTTCTTTACTTTGAGACTCAAGTAATATTCATACTTATTATGGAATTCCTAAGAGATTTAACTTTTTCCACGAGTAGTGTTCTAATATTCTTCTTGCTTTTGTATCAAGTTCATGGTTTTCCTTAACTCTAGGTTTCTAATCATGAAATTATATTGTTGTTTGCTGCATTTTTTGTTTCCTTCAAAAATTCGATATCACTCTCTCGAGTCTATTATCAACAAGATACTTATGTTCTTACTCATCCTCAATTAAAATCATGAATTTTGCAAATGAATCATTTATTCATTACATTTATACTACTACTATATATAAACTAATCTATACTACTTCTACACATTCAAATAATAAGTACATGAAAAAGAATACATTACCACTCTCTCCTCTTTATTTGCTTCAAAATAAAATTTTACGATCATACCTATAGTATTTATCCTTGTTTTTTCTTTTCTTACCACTTCTCATAGTGTTGATGCCATCAAACTTAAACCAAACCTTGTCCTCAAAGTTTAAAAATAAGCATGAAACATAAAACCACTAACACACAAATATAATAATAATATAATTTAAGATCTAAATGTAAAAATGCATAAGAATAAATTTAAAGAAATACTAAATTGACAAAATATCCAAAATGTAAAAAAATAATCAGTATAAATGTATCGCTCATCTCTCTAAGGTCTAGAGAAATCCTAAGACTCTGACTCTAGGACTACTCATCATCATCATTATTATTATTATTATTATTATTATCATCATCATCATCATCATCATCATCGCTCCAACAAAAGGTGGTGTCGAAGGATGCTCCACCCTTTTGCTCTGCATTACATTAGGATCAAACATGTAGTTTGATGTTGCTGGAAAGCCAATAGACCTATCAGTAGGCCTTAACCATAAGGCTTCATGATACTGAGCCCTATCCTCTTCGTACTGTCTCCTTATCTCAGCAATCCACAACCTCTGCTATCGGGGAGTCAAGTCCTAGGTGGTGGTACTGGTGCTTGTGGTGGCAGAGGTGGTATAAAAACTTTAGGACCATCCAAGTCCTTCTCTCCTATCAGTAGGTCTACAAACTTGTAGCCCTCATCAAATTCCTATTAGTTACCTTCCTCCTCTCAGTATCCTTCATTTTATAACTATTGGGCCAACTCCGCTGCTGTTGTTGCTTGATCCTCTTGCTTATTAGCCAACTAATTGACCTCAAGTTTATCCCTCTCAACTCTCTCTTTCTCTCTCACATCCTTAGAGTCATGGTATCAAGTCGATGATTTTAAGGTTGGTATAAACTCCTCATTTATTGTTACCGGGCCTCTATATAAAATTCCTCATCCTGAATCAATTTCACTCCAACCTTCAAGCACATTTGGGTAATTAAGATTAGAAACAACAATTTGTTGTCTCTCTATGTCATAATTAACTCCCTTGAATTCTTATAAATGAACTCACCAACATTGATCCTCCCATTCTTTATAATCTCAGAAGCTGCCTTGGGCTTGTTTATCTCCCTTGTTGAGTGGTCAAGTATAACGAAGCAACTAGAACGTGTTGCCACATTCTGTAAACTCTCCTCACACTCCCCTTCTTAATGTGCTTTGGCAAATTCGCAACTCCCATTATCCATCCTTGTTGTCCTCAGATAACCAATGCTCTCTTAGTGACTCTAAAAAGATATAGGTTATAAAGTCTATCAAATAAATCATCCGGGAGGGTCTTTGGTTCACTATTCATACACAAATATTCTAAATCATAGGTGGCATTTACCGGATGCTCATTAAAGGGGACCAATACTCCTCTCAGCTTCACTAGGTCACATTCTTAGGAAACCTCGCATTGGTATAGAACTCGTAAACTGTTTCACTTACTTTATTAACCTTGATCTCCTTATAGTCCTGAGTGAAATGTTCTCAACTCTATTGCCTAATGAAGTTATTCACTTTCTTATCATATTTAACTGGTAGGTTTATTCCTCTTTCAAAAATGAACTCCTTACTTTCGATTCCCTCATATCTCTCTTTGGCCTCTCTACTAATGTAGAATTTAGACTTAAAAGGCCTGGGGTATCCTTAGTTAGTTCTCTTGAGGATGATGCCTCATTATCATTTGCCCTTATTTCATTAACTTGACTTGTTTGCCTCATTGTTCTTGGCATTTTCTTAATAAAGATTCCCACAACACAACAATGCACAATAGGTCTTCAAATCACTTAAAATCAAGATTTACATCCACAAAGGTCATTCATATGCCAAATAATTTAAAAGAAATACTAATTCATCATAAACCACATTGATGCTCTAAATCCACACAACTTAAAATTCCTATTCAACAACCTAATTTCCACTATTCATGCAATTTCATCAATAATATTCAAAAATTTCAAAACATAACAAATGAAATTAAAAATTTACCTCAATGTCGAACTATTTTTCGGTGTAGATTACTTCCTAAGCTTTTACTAATGAAAAGCCTCTCACTTTGCTCACAAACTAAAACCCTTCTGCTCTTTTGAACCAAATCTCAAAATCAATGCCTTAGCTCTCCTCCTTGTGCAAATCAACAATGTAGCTTCTCTTTTTCACTCTTGATTACTAGGAACACTCTTTTCTCTCTTAAAATTGCTTAAACTTGGGTTCTATCACGATGTATGCTTAGTTAGTGGAGTATGGACTAGGGTTCAACTATGGAAAATAGGGATTGAAATAGGTTTAAAACCCCTTCCTCGATGTCGACGTCGTCCCTTATAGGGCATGGTGCCACCATAGCGTGGCCATGACGTCGATGTTGCTGTAAGCAATTTTGTTCACAGCTTGTCGCCGTTCTGGCACCGTCCTTGTTAGCCCACTGCGCCAAGTGTATTTACACATGACATTAACCAGTCTGTCTTTATAAATTGTAAATTTTTCATTGATTCCCTATTGGCGCTCTCCCAGCTCTTTGTATTACCACATAAGGCATCATGACGGTGTGAAATACCCTGTATATTTAAAAATCTCATAAAAACTTACCCGTGTTTCATTAATGTAACTGAACTTAACTTTGTTGCTCATTTACGCTATTTGCTGACTCAGTTGAGAATTCTCCATTCTGATGAAAGTTCACTCGACAAATGGTCTTTCTTACACATTTAGCACAAAACTTTCAAAATTTAGAAAATTACTAAAATCTCTGGATTGTTCTATGAATTAGAAATAAATCAATAACTAAAATTAAAACCTTATGCTGCCTCCCAGTAGCGCTTTGTTTAATGTCTCTAAATAGAGATACTCCATTTGTATTTCCAAGATAACAATATCTCTTTTGTTTGGATGTACTTTTTTGCCTTCAACAAAGACAATCTTCTTGCTATCATCATCCTCCTTGATACTCTTTTGTTATCATTTTCTTCCCCATGTCCAAGACCGTATTGGCAGTGTTCAAAAATGGCCGCCTAAGTATCATAGACACATAATCATCTATATCAAGATCTATAGTCTTAGAATTAGTGATAAATGTGAATCTACCCACTTTCACATGTACATTCAAGACTTTCCTTATTGTTGGTACCAAGTTACCATCCACTACATGCAAATCTATTGTATCAGGATAATTGGTCTTCAAATCCGCTTATAACTTTACCTGGATAGGAACTACATTGACTGATATTCCCGTATCACACAAGATATTTTTAAATCGGTGCCCATCAATGCTTAATGGTATGCATATATCTCCAGGATCTCTTCTCTTAATTGGTTGAATCTCGATGTGAACTTGAATTTTGGTTCTGGCTTCTTTGGAACAACCTTAATGCTATTTCCTTTAGGTGCATTTTCAAAAGGTTCTTCATCTTGTTGCTTAGCTTTCCAATGTTTCTTCCCATTGTTAATCTTCAAGGCATTAATCCTTTATTGCTTGAATCCTTCAAGTTCATCTTGCCTTACTTCCATTTCATTCCATTCTCATGCATAACTTAATATTTTCTCATAGCCAAAGTGTTAACTCTTTGTGGTTTGTACATCGCTTGCTTTTGAATTTTCTCATTCATTAGTGTAGCGTTTGTCATGTGAATGACATTAACATTCTATTTGAGATTTGTGATAGTGTTATTCGGAAACTGCTCTTCCTTCCTTGAATTCAAAGCAATGGCTAAATGAACAATCTTTATCCATGGGTTCTTGATGGATTATGTCATTTCATCATCTATCCTCTTTAGATTTTGCTTCATATTTTCCATATATTTCTTCTCATGGCGTTCCCTATTGTTGATGTCAATGGCTTGCAAAAATTTCTCGATTGACATTAATGATGTTGTTTCTTCACTTTAGCGTAACTTCCCTTGTTGGACTTGTTGATTAGAACCTGGACATTCAAAGCATTATCTAGATTTCCATATGTGAAGTCTCGGTTGTTGTATCCTTAATAAAACATTTGAGGAGCCATTCTTCTTGGCTTGAAGTTGTTTCTATAGTTATGGTTGTACATGAAGTTGATATATTCAAACTCCATTCCTTGCTGCTTATCCACTGAATTAACCATTATTGCTTGGTGATTAATGGGTTGTTGTATCGCTTGCACTTATGAAATATGTTGTCCCATTTGAAGCGTTGCCATATGACTACTCAGGCTGGATAGTTGTGCCATGATTGCAGCTTGCGATTCAATCTAGTATATGCCTGTTGACTTTCTTACTATAAAACAAGTTCCCACTATAGAATTTCGAGACATAAGATCTAGAAGATCTAATGCTCCATCTTCATCTTTGGTTAGAAGAGAACCACCAGCTATGACATCCACTAATGTTCTGGTGCTATGATTCATTACATAGTAGAAGATATGTAGTTATGCCCATTTCACATATCTATGTCATGGACATCTCCTCAGCATCTCTTGGAATCTTTCCCAAGCGTCACCAAGATACTTGGTATCCTAAATTGGTTGATTTTTAGTTTCCTTCCATTGACCTTTACTAGGGATAAAATTATATAGAAATTCTTCGTTGATTTTCACCCATGAAGTCATACTCCTTTCATTTATTCCTTGAAATCACGATTTTGCTTTCACACCTAATGAGAATGAGAAAAGTCTCATCTTGATTACCACCTTTGTAACTCTAGTAATGTGAACGTTGTTACACTTTTCCGGCAAATTCTCTACATGTGCGACTAGATCTTTGTTTGCTATCCTATTTTATAGGCAATTTTGCACCATGTCGATGATAGAAGGTCTTAGTTCCTACTCGGTGGTGTTGGCCAGAAGCCTCATCACTCTATTGTATTCTCTTAAACTTCAGGTTTAAAGTAGTTACGAAAATATTTGTATTTTCGCACTCTGTCCTGCACTTTTAGATCACCTTCGAGTTGGTTATTCCCTTAGCCCTGATGTTGGTTTTGGTTCCCTACTTCATCCTCCACCATCTTGATTCCTTTCTTTTTCTTTCCCTTATTGGTTTTGTTAATCTCAAGATCGTAAGGTACTAAGTCCTTCTCTCTTATACTAAACATGCACTAATTCTCATTGAAAAGAAAACACAAAAGATCAAGTGTAGATTGTCAAACCTAAAACTTAAACTCTTTTTTTTTTCTTTTATAAACTTGGAAGTAAAGTACTTAAAATAAAATCTTAACAATTTTGTAAATCAAATAAACTATATTAATGTGTGGCTACCTATCCCAGGCAATGGCGCCAAAAAGTTGATCATGAAACTGCAAGCATAACGGCTCGATTGTAGTAATAATACGATCAACCAGTGTTGATTATGGATATCATCATCAGGGAAAGGTTTATAAAGACATTATTCACTTAATTAATTTCACTCTGTTGCTAAGAAGACATCTTTTTAGTTGGTTTTAACTAAACTACTATATTCTAGAAAACGATGTAAAATAACTTGTACTCTTATATTAAGAAGACTCTTAATTCACAACTTCACCTAGGTAATGAATTACTATTCTTTCATATCTCATTTCCTTCATCTTCATTATGTGTGTGCAATGCTCAATTAGAATACATAGATTTCCTTCAAATTCGCTTTAACCTACCGTTGGGGTGGAAAAGATCATAATATGCAAACTAGAACTCCACCTATCAGTATGAATAAAGTAATTTCTACATAGCATTAAGTTCTAAATCTTTAGATTCATAACACTTAAGTTTACTATATGTGCCTCCCTAATCAATAACTATCTATTGATGTCATATATTTTATGGTTGTATCGTTTATATCCGGTGTAAAAGCTCCAATGGCCATGGTAACCTCTAAAACCTCTAATCAACAAATACGTGATCAAGATGTTCCTAACATTATTTATAGAATCAATTCAAATTCTTACCACCATTGCACTTTTTAACTTTATAATCTATTCATACTCTATTTAGCATAACATTCATACCATAAGATCCATTGATCCCTAAGATAAACAAACTATTCGCTCATTGTTGAAATCAATACACACATCATGGTATTCATTGAAATCAAAGATTGAATTAAATAACTTTAATTAAATCAATGAAACAATACCAAATAACCACAAGTTAAGCCTTCAATGTTTTCTCCTCCAAATCTCATCTTAATACTCAAGAACGATGTGGACTATGCTAATTTGTGGCAATCTATTGTAATATATGATAATTATTGAGTTTAACAAGTTCTAATACCTATTTAAACCATTTAGACACTTTAATACTATTAGAAGCCCTAATTAACAATTCCAAACAAACTAAAATTCTAAACTTTCTATTTTTATGCCCTTGCATTGTTACTAAGTGTACTACGCTCTGTGTGTTAAGTCAGGGTGCCGCCACAACTTCAGCCTTTTTATTTGAATCTTCCCCTCATAATAGGCTCGGTGCCCCTTGTAGATTGTGTCCTCGCTATGTGTACAACAACACGACACCGCTACTACGTCGACTCCACTGCATTACTTTTCTTGTCTTCTCTCATTCTCTATGATTTGCCTTTGCCTTGTACATTCTTCCTACGACGTCAAGATTCCATGCCACAGCGTCAAGTGTACTTTTGTGCATTTTCTCTTCATTTCATCATGAATTCACTCCTTTATATCCTTTACACCTTGGAAAATTGGTCTCTATTTCCATCGATTTGAGTAGCAATTCATGAGTATTTTGGAATCGGTAAGGAATAGCTGGCGGTGATTTCAATTTCTCTCCTGAATCGTTGGTGAATCACTGTGCAATACTTCCACTTGGTTAAATCCTTTATTTTTCCCCTTTTTCCTTCTTTAAATATCCCAATCACACATCGCCACATCATCTCACTTCACATTAGCTTTGTAGGCATCGCTTCATTGCCTTAGGATCCGTGCAACACATTTTTCGATGTAAATCCAAAATAAGACTGTCATATAAGCATTTCACACTGTTGTTTGCTCTAGTTTCAATTATACACCCTAAAAACTTGAAAAAGACAAATATAAGCTAATAGGACTGTATTTGAGAGATTTTAACTTATACCTAAAATGTCCCATAAAATGTGTATAACACATGACTTATCATTAACGTGACCATTTGTATAGGGATGATAGGCAGTAGAAGTCCTACGAGTAACAATATATTTCTTAAATAGAGAATCTATAATCCTATTACATAATGGGTTCCTCTATCAATAATGATTAAGCATGGAGCTTCAAATCTTAAAATGATTTAAGAAATTTGGCAACTGTCTAGGAGTCATTACCCCTAGCGGTTTTAGCTTTGATCCACTTGAAAACATAATATTCTGCTAATAAGATATAGGTATTCTTGTTAAAGGGTGGAAATTGGCCCACCAGGTTAATGCCCTAAATGTTGAAGATCTAACAAAAGAAGATCTTAGTCATAGGCATTTGATTTCTTGATCCTAACGATCTGTACTTCTGACAGTTAGGACACGTCTTGGTAAAGGCATTTGCATCATGAAATAATGTGGGACAATAAAAATCATAATCTAAAACATTTCAAGCTGTATGACGTGGACCAAAATGGCTGACACATGCATATGAATGAAAATAAGACGAAATGAAGTATGTTTCTTGCCGAGTAATACATTTGTGAACCATTTGATCTGCATAGAACTTTGATCTTGAAGTCGCAAGTATAATGACTTGATTGTAGTAATAATGAAATCTAATAGTGTTGATTACATATATGGACATGGTTCACTTGGCTAGGTTTACTTTATTGCTAAGAAAATATCTTTTTAGTCAGCTTTAACTAAACTACTATATTCTAGAAAACAATATAAATATTTTGTAGTTTTATATTTAGAAGATTCTAAGTTCACAACTTCGCCTTGGTAATGAATTACAATGCTTTTATATCTCACGCCCTTCATTTTCGCCTGCAATGCTAAATCAGAATAGACATATTTCCTTAAGATTCACTTCAACCTACTGTCGTGGTGGAAATGATCCTAATCTGCAGACTAGAACTTCACCCATTGATGTAAAAAAATGGCATTAAGTCTCAAATCTTTAGATTTATAACTATGTAAGTTTACTATCCTTGCCTCCCAAAAAATAACTATCTATCGATGTTATATATTTTACAGTAGTATTGCCCATATCGGCGTAAGAGCTCCAATGGCCATGGAAGCTCTTAAAACTTCTAATCAACAAACATGTGATCAAGATGTTCACAACATTATGTATAGAATCAATACAAATTCTAGACATTGCCTTTTTATACTTTATAATCTATTCATACTCTTTCTAGCATAACATTCATACCATATGATCCATTGATCCTTAAGATAAATAAACTACTAACTCATCATTGAAATCAACATTCACATCATGGTATTCATTACAATTAAAGATTGAATTAGATAAATTCAATTAAATCAAGGAAATAATAGTGAATAAATACAAGTGGAGTCTTCAATTTTCTTCTCCTCTAAAATGCTTCTTAATACTTAATGGCAATGTAAACTATGCTAATTGGTGGTAATCTATTGTATGGTATGATAATTGGTGAGTTTATCAAGTTTATTTATACTCTTTAGACACTTTAGAATACAATTAAAAACCTAAATTAACAACTCTCAACGAACTAGAATTCTATAATTTCTATTTCTTGTATCCTGATGCTGTCAATAGTGTTCCATGCTGTGTGTATTAAGGCACGACGTCACCACATATTCGGTCTTTTTATGTGATTTTTCCCTCACAAAAGACTCGACATCCAATTTACATTGTCTCAATGTTGTATATATAACACAACAACACCGCCATTGCATCGACTCTACTGCACTAAATTAATGTATGGCTACCTATCCCCAACAATGATGCCAAAAACTTGATCATGGAACCACAAGTATAATGCCTTAATTGTAGTCATAATTTGATCAAATAGTGTTAATTATAAATGTCATCCTTAAGTAAATGATTATATGGACACGGTTCACTTAGCTATGTTTACTCTATTGCTAAGAAAACCTCTTTTTCTCTATTTTAACTAAACTACTATATTTTAAAAAATAATATAAAATAACTTGTAGTCTTATAATAAGAAGACTCTTAGTTCACAACTTTACCTAGGTAATGAATTAGTATGCATTTATATCTCAAGTCCTTCATATTCAGTATGAGTGTGCAATGGTCAATTAGAATAGACAGATTTCCTTAAGATTTACATCAACCCACTGTCATGGTGGAAAAAATCCTAATATGCAAACTAGGACTTCACCGATTGGTGTAGACAACTTAAGTTCCACTCAACATTAAGTTTCAAATCATTAGATTTATAACCACTGAAGTTTACTATCCGTGCCTCCCAATCAATAACCATCTATTGATGTTATATATTTTATGATTGTATTGTCTATATTGGCTTAAAAGCTTCAATGGCTATGGTAACTCTTAAAACCTCTAATCAACAAACATGTGATCAAGATGTTTATAGCATTATGTATAGAATTAATAAAAATTCTAACCATTGCGCTTTTTATACTTTATAATCTATTCATACTCGTTTTGGCATAACATTAATACCATAGGATCCATTGATCCCTAAGATAAACAAACTACTCACTCATCATTGAAATCAACATTCACATCATGGTATTCATTGCAATTAAAGATTGAATTAAATAACTTTAATTAAATCTAGGAAATAATATTGAATAACCACATGTGGAGTCTTCGATGTCTTATCCTCCAAAACTTTTCTTAGTACTCAAGAGCAATGTGAACTATGCTAATTGGTGGTAATCTATTATAATGTATGATGATTGGCAAGTTTGCCACGTTCTAATATCTATCTCTACCCTTTAAAAACTTTATAGTACAATAACCTAAATTAACAATTCTCAACGAACAAGAATTTCTTATGTCCCGACGCTATCAATAAATGTCCTACACTGTGCCACGACACCACCACAGCTTTGGTCTTTTTATGTGAATTTCTCCCTCTCGGTAAGCTTGGCACCCAATGTACATTGTCTTGATGCTGTGTATATAACACTACAGCACCACCACTGCGTCGACTCTACTGCTTTAAATTAATGTATGGTACCTATCCCAAAAATGATTTCAAAAACTTGATCATGAAACCACAAGTATAATGCCTTGATTTTAATAAAAATTTGATCAAATAATGTTAATTACAAATATCGTCCTTAAGTAAAGGATTATATGGACACGATTCATTTAGCTAAGTTTACTCTATTGCTAAGAAAACCTCTTCTTAGTTGATTTTAACTAAATTACTCTATTCTAGAAAATAATATAAAATAACTTATAGTCTTATAATAAGAAGACTTTTAGTTCACAACTTCACCTAGGTAATGAATTACTATGCATTTATATCTCAAGTCCTTCAGCTTTAGTATGCGTGTGCAATGCTCAATTAGAATAGATAGATTCCCTTAAGATTTACATCAACTCACCGTCATGGTGGAAAAGATCCTAATCTAAAAACTAGGACTTCACCCATTGGTGTAGACAACGAAAGCTCCATATAGCATTAAGTCTCAAATCGTTACATTCATAACCACTTAAGCTTACAGTAGGTGCCTCACAATCAATAACAATCTATTGACGTTATATATTTTATGATTGTATTGTCCATATCGGCTTAAAAGCTTCAATGGCTATGGTAACTCTTAAAACCTCTAATCAATAAACACGTGATCAAGATGTTCATAACATTATGTATAGAATCCATAAAAATCCTAACCATTGCACTTTTTATACTCTATAATCTATCCATACTCTTTTTGGTATAACATTAATACCATAAGATCCATTGATCCCTAAGATAAACAAATTACTCACTCATCATTGAAATCAACATTAACATCATGGTATTCATTGCAATCAAATATTGAATTAGATAACTTCAATTAAACCAACGAAATAATATCGAATAACCATAAGTGGAGTCTTCAATGTCTTATCCTCCAAAATTTTTCTTAATACTCAAGAGCAATCGAAACTATGCTAATTGATCGTAATTTATTGTAATGTATGATAATTGTTAATTTTACAACATTCTAATATCTATTTATATTCTCTAGACACTTTAGAGTACAATTAAAAACCTAAATTAACAATTCTTAACGAAGAAGAATTTCTTATGTCCCGATCAATAAATGTCCTATACTGTGCCACAGTGCCGACATGGTTTTGGTGTTTTTATGTGAATTTTTTTCTCTCTGTAGACTCGACACCTAGTGTTCATTGTCTTGACGCCGTGTATATAACATAGCACCGCCGCCAGTGCGTCGACTCTACTGTGCTAAATTAATGTACGGCTACCTATCCCCAACAATGATGCCAAAAACTTGATCATGAAACCATAAGTATAAAGCCTTAATTATACTAATAATGTGATCAACTAGTGTTAATTATGATCATCATCCTTAGGTAAAGTCTTATATGGAAACAATTCACTTAGTCAAGTTTACTTGAATTCTAAGAAAATCTCTTTTTAAGCGATTTTAACTAAACTACTATATTCTAGAAAATAATATAAAATAACTTGTTGTCTTATATTAAGAAGACTCTTAGTTCACAACTTCTCATAGGTGAGGAATTACTATGCTTTTTATATCACACATCCTTCATCTTCAGTATATGTGTGCAATGCTCTAGTAGAAGAAATAGATTTCCTTACTGCAACCCACTGTCATGGTGGAAAAGATCTAAATCTGCAAACTAGAACTTCACTCATCGGTGTAAACAACGTAAGTTCCACATAGCATTAAGTTTCTAACCCTTAGATTCATAGCCAAGTACGTTTACTATCCATACCTCCCAATCTATAACTATCTATCAATGTTATATATTTTATGCTTGTATTGTCCATATCAGCTTAAAAGCTCCAATGGCCATGGTAACTCTTAAAACCTCTAATCAATAAACATGTGATCAAGATGTTCATAACATTACGTATAGAATCTATAAAAACTCTAACCTTTGCACTCTTTACACTTTATAAACTAAACGTACTCTTTTTGGCATAGCATTCATATCATAGGATGCATTGAACCCTAAAATAAATAAACTACTCACTCATTACTGAAATCAACATTTACATCATGGTATTCATTGCAATTAGTGATTGAATTAGATAACTTTGAATAAATCAAGGAAATAATATCGAATAATCACAAGTTGAATGTCATCTCCTCTAAAACTCTTCTTAATACTCAAGAGAAATGTAAACTATAACTGGTGGTAATCTATTGTAATGTATGATAATTGGTAAGTTTACCACATTCTAATATCTATTTATACACTTTAGATAATTTAGAATACAATTAAAACCTAAATTAACAATCTCAAATGAACTAGAATTCTATTCTTTCTATTTCTTATGTCGCGACGCTGTCAATAAGTGTCCCACACAGTATGTGTTAAGCTACGGTGCTGCTACAGCTTTGGTCTTTTTATGTGAAGTTCTCCCTCACGGTAGGCTCAACACCCAGTGTTTATTGTCCAAACGCCGTGTATATAACACCACAGCACCGCCACTACGTCGACTCTACTGCACTAAATTAATGTTTGGGTACCTATCCCCAACAATGATGCCATAAACTTAATTGTGAAACCACAAGTATAATGCCTTGATTGTAGTAATAATGTGATCAACTAGGGTTAATTATGGATATCGTCCTTAAGTAAAGGTTTATATGGACGCGGTCCACTTAGTTAAGTTTACTCTATTGCAAAGAAAATTTCTTTTTAGTAGGTTTCAACTAAACTACTCTATTCTAAATATAATATAAAATAATTTGTAGTCTTATATTAAGAATACTCTTAGTTTACAACTTCACCTAGGTAATGAATTACTATGCTTTTATATCTCATGTCTTTCATCTTCAGTATGTGTGTGCGATGCTTAATTAGAACAGATAGATTTCCTTAAGATTCACTTCAACCCATTATCGTGGTGTAAAATATCCTAATCTGCATAATAGAACTTCACCCATCGGTGTAAAGAACATAAGTTCCACATAGCATTAAGTTTCAAATCTTAAGATTCACAACCATGTAAGTTTACTATTCGTGCCTCCTAATCAATAAGTATCTATCATGTTATATATTTTATAGTTGTATTTTACATGTTGTATTTTCCATATCGGCTTAAAAGCTCCAATAGCCATGGTAACTCTTAAAACCTCTAATGTGATCAATATAATCATAACATTACATATAGAATCAATACAAATTCTAACCATTGCTCTTTTTATATTTTTCTAATCTATTCATACTTTTTTTGGCATAACATTCATATCATAGAATCCATTGATCCCTAAGATAAAAAACAACTTACTCATAATTGAAATCAACATTCACATCATGGTATTCATCACAATCAAAGATTGAATTAGATAACTTCAATTAAATCAAGGAAATAATAGCGAATAACCACAAGTGGAGTCTTCAATGTCTTCTCTTTCAAATCTTTTTTTAATACTCCAATGCAACGTAAACTAATTAGTGATAATCTATTGTAATGTATGATAATTGGTGAGATATCATGTTCTAATATCTATTTATACCCTTTATACATCTTAGAATATAATTAAAAACAAAAATTAACAATTGTGAATGAACTAGAATTCTATACTTTCTATTTCTTATGTCCCGAAGTTGTCAATAAGTGTCCCACGTGTGTTAAGCTATTGTACCACCACATCTTTGGTCTATTTATCTGAATCTTTCCCTCATAATAGGCTTGGCACCCAATTTACATTATCCCGACACCATGTGAATAACATCACAGCGCCGCCACTATGTCGACTCTACTACACTAAATTAATGTGTGGCTACCTATCCCCAATATTGATGCCTAAAACTTGATCATGAAATCATAAGTATAATGCCTTGATTGTTGTAATAATGTGATCAACTAGTGTTAACTACAAATATTATCCTTAAGTAAAGGTTTTTATGAACATGGTTCATTTAGTTAAGTTTACTCTATTGCTATGAAAATCTCTTTTTTAGGCAGTTTTAACTAAACTACTATATTCTCTAAAACAATATAAAATAACGTGTAGTCTTATATTAACAAGACTCTTAGTTTACAACTTCCGCTAGGTAATGAATTACTATGCCTTTTATATCTCACGTCCTTCATCTTTAGTATGTGTGTGCAATGCTTAATTAGAATAAATAGATTTCCTTAAGATTTACATCAACCCACTGTCATGGTGGAAAAGAAATCTACAAACTAGAACTTCACCCATTGGTATAGACAACGTAAGTTCCACATAGCATTAAGTCTCAAATCTTTAGATTCATAACCACTTAAGTTTACTATTCGTGCCTCCCAATTAATAACCATCTATTGATGTTATATAGTTTACGATTGTATTGTCCTTATTAGCTTAAAAGCTTCAATGCCTATGGTAACTCTTAAAACCTCTAATCAACAAACATGTGATCAAGATGTTTATAACATTATGTATAGAATCAATAAAACTCTAACCATTGCACTTTTTATATTTTATAATCTATTGGTACTCTTTTTGGCATAACATTTATACCATAGGATCCATTGATCCCTAAGATAAACAAACTACTCACTCATCATTGAAATTAACATTCGCTTCATGGAATTCATTGCAATCAGAGACTGAATTAGATAACTTCAATTAAATCAAGGAAATAATAGTGAATAACCAAAAGGGGAGTCTTCGATATCTTATATTTCAATATGCTTCTTAATACTCAAGAGCAATGAAAACTATGCTAATTTGTTGTAATCTATTGTAATGTATGATAATTGGTAAGTCTACCACGTTCTGATATCTATCCATACTCTCTAGACACTTTAAAGTACAATTAAAAGCCTAAATTAACATTTCTCGAAGAACTAGAATTCAGTACTTTATGTTTCTTATGTCCCGACGGTGTCAATAAGTTTCCCACGCTGTGTGTGTTAAGCCACGGTGCCGCAACAACTTCAGTGTCTTTATGCGAATTTTTGCCTCTTAATAGGCTCAACACCCGGTGTACATTATCCTGACGCCGTGTATATAACCCATAACGCCGCCACTGCTTTGACTCTACTGCACTAAATTAATGTATGGCTACCTATCCCTAGCAATGATGGCAAATACTTGATCATGAAACCACAAGTATAATGCCTTGATGGTAATAATAATATGATCAAATAGTTTTAATTACGGATATCATCCTCAAGTAAAGGTTTATGTGGACACAATTCACTTTTGTAAGTTTACTCTATTGCTAAGTAAATTTCTTTTTAGCTGGTTTTAACTAAACTACTATACTTTAGATAATAATGTAAAATAACTTGTAATCTAATATTAAGGCAGGTGAAGGTAGTTTTCTCCTAGTCTTCTAGTGCAACGTGAATCTGATGAAACCCTGAATAACATTTAAACAACAATAATGAGATTTTCCAACGAAACACTTGAGCATCAGATCTATGAATGGCAAAAGGAAATGTTCTTTCCATGTAGCTACATTAAGTTTCCTATAGTTAATACAAACACTCGATCCATTTTGTATAGTGGTAGGTACTAAACCTCCTTGGGTGTTAGTTACAATTTACTCTGGTATTTTTGGGTACAACTTGCACTGGACTAACCCACTTGCTATCAGAAATAGGTGTGACGGCCTGAAACTCTAATCAACGCACCGCTCGGCCTAATCCCATCGTTAAGCCCTAATTACAACCACATTGACTTAACAACGTATTATATAGCCTTTTTGTCTTATTCTCCTCGTAACTCGTGTTCAAGATAAGTATTATTTATTTCTCATTATTCGTGATTTTTAGAGTTAATAAAATTATTTTATACATTTTAGCAAATTAGTGAAAGCCTTAATAATATTGCAGAAACAATTATAAAACACATATATGTGGAAACTAGGAAATAGATCACATGTATGTATATTAAAACTGGTAATAAATAATGTAATATACATGTGTCAAGTCGGGGAGTCTAAGTCTCACAACCAAATATACATCCCAAAGTATGAAAGACATAAATACGTAAATATAGGCAAAATAAACAAAACCTACTAAATAATGAGAAGTAGCAAGCCAAAGACTCAGAGATAATTCCCAATCTTCTCCTTCCCTAGTTTTCTACTCGAAGGATCTGCACCATCTGTCACAAACAAGACGGTGATGACTGTAAGTAAAAGTAAATCCAGAAGCCATTTGTCCACATTTCCAAATATAATAGAAAGATATTTAAAAAGATATAAATAGTGAAGAAATGCTGAAATAGGAATATGCTAGAAGATACCATAATTAAACAAAATGAGATTGACATGAGTATTAACAATGAACTAGGTCCGATCAGCGTGCGTCCAACACATCGACCTAGGTACTACCTTTTTTGTTGTGAACTTAGTCAAACCAACCTCATGTATTACCTTAACTAGCCATGCACATAGGTACTACCCTTATTGGTTGTGAACTATGACATATTGACCTCATATAATAGGTCAGTGCCCATGCACTTTGGTATGACCCTACTAGGTCAGGGTATGTAGACACAATAACTACTTTATAATAGAAACAAGGACTCAAGCTCAAAATTTCAACATGACAAATGCAATGCAATGCATAGAAGTTTAAGAGTACAAGCAATTATATAACTTACACTAACAATATGCTATTTTGACCTTATTAATATTCAAGCAGCAAAATAATGATATATCATAAGGATATGAGTCAATGAAGTTCGCAAACACAACATTTCCATAAGAACTAGCCCATATTATGAGAGAATAAGTACAAGTCCTGGCATCGAGATGATATAGGCTAAAACAATCGAATAGACTGTAAATCAAAATACAATTAGGAATGACATGGTAGAGAAGTGCCCAAATAGATTTACTTATCGCAAATGAACGAAATTCTTAGCCTATACCAGTTCTCGACCACTCCAAACTCGCGTTTCACACCCCGTAAGTCCTCTCTAAGCTCTTGAGGTGTCTTAACAAATTTAATAAAAGTTTTGTAGGTTAGTTAAGTGGTTTAATTTCTAATTTCTCACAATCAACCCCTTATTACTTTGTTTATGTTGAAATCTACTTTATTATATAAAGATAGTTTTGGTGCAACAACTTATGAGTCAATTACCAAAACGTTAAAATTATGTACTGTGATCTAAAAAGAGGTTATATAGTATGTCTTACCTTTTGAGAACTATAAGGTTTGCACCATTTCACTCACAAATGAGGGAGATATGAAAATTTTACCACAATGATTCTAAATAGTTTTTATAATTTGACCAACAACTTTGAAAAATTTATTTTTCCTAAACCGTAGCTTTAAAAATCATGATTCCTTTAATGAAGACTAGAAACATACTCAAGAACATCATACTAAAATATGAACTCAATCCGATAAGAAATGAGTAAGTTATTCTCAAAACATCAGGGCATTATCAAAACTATGAAGCCCAAGAATTTCAATTCAACATCAATATTACCGAGGATTTTTAGAATTGAAAAAGTTTGAATTTCAAAATCTTTCAGAAGTGAAAAACTGTTCCTCTTTGAGTTAGCTTTCAAATGCAACCAGAATGAGTTCATATCGGTTTCAAATTAGGAAGTTATGAACAAATCAAAGGGATTGGTTCATAACAACAACAAGAAGAATTTTCAGTATTGTTTTATAACTTCATCAACTTGAAAAATTCATAACAAATTCATTTCTTACCAAAAACTAAAAACCTAATATAGTAGACTGAGTGGAAAAAACATAAAGAATCTAAATATCTCAATTTTTTTTTCAAAAACCAAATAATTTTATAAATTAGAATTCCCAACTTCAGTTCATGCGAAATGCCTCAATTTGGCAAACCTTTACAATTTTAAAAATTGATTTGATAAACTCAAATTTGGTGTCTGATTGATAAAAACAACTAAAAGACCTCCTAAATGATCAAAATTCAAAAGCTCTTTGATTTGAAGCCGAACTTAAATGAATTGGGTTATGAAACTTGAGATTTTCACATAGGTTGTAATGATTTGATCCCCAGCTCTTATATACCATTTGGGTTGATGAATCCTTCCTTTTTAGACCCTATTTTGCAGCGAACTTAAGAAAGTTCAACTTTAATCTTTTTCTTGACTTTGCATGTATGAACTTTGGAGAAGAAGACTTTGATGCTTGCCAAGAGCAAAAAAAATAATATAATTCTTATTAGCTACCTTTTTCCACATTATTTTGTAGTAGTGGTAAATCAAGGGGTCGAACCACAAGGAATTGAGTTACTTTAGGTGACAAAAATAAGGAAAAATTCAATTTCAATGAGGGATGTACAAACCTAAACTAAGGTATGAAAATTAAACATAATTAAGCAACAAAAACAAATAAGTATGCCAAGAAAGGAATGTGAATGAAATGATGCAATCAATTATAACAGGCTAACCTAGGCCACGAAGATTCACAAGATCAACTTGAAATTAACAAGCAATGATCATCAATTTCCACACAAAAATATATTCCAAATGCATTCTTTTTTGTCTAGCTATAGAGCTTCAGAGAGCACATAACACTCTTTGATTCTCTAAATTTGGTAAACGACTCCCTAACAAACATATGAACTTAGGTAGAGCAACCAAAAAGCCACAACAATTTTTGCATTAATCTTGATGGAACCACTAGCCCTAGAGAATCAAAATAATGAGCATGTTTGATTTAATATAGATTTTCTTCTTATACGAGATAGACCAAAAGGGAGCGAACCAATTGGGCTATCTGATTGCAACGTGTTGCCCAACAATCTACACAATTAGGGATGCAACTTGATGAACTAGCAATAGGTTCTAATCAAGGCAAGGGTATTCATGACTGTAAAAATCCTAGCTTAAACCATATGAATCAACACAATAACAAGAAGAATAAAAGAAATCACTTAAAATTTCTATAAATCAAGAAAATCTCACATCGTTTTGTTGTATTTGAGTCTCCTTTGCTTTTCCCCTAACCTAGGTTAGAGAAGTTCTTTAGCCTCTCATGGCTTTGAAATCCAAGAGTTGATTTTCTTGAAAATTAAAATTACAAAAAAATGAAAAAGAGAGAAAATTTGGGGATGGAATAGTTATAAGTGGGAAAGAGAGAAGGAGAGTGATGAAAATGGGGGTAAGGGTTCCATTTTTGGTATTTTATGTGTTTTTATGTACTTTTGAATCGTTTGAGGGGAGATTTTTGTTATGTCCAATCGTAAGATGGGAGTATGCTATGTTTCGAGGGAGCGAACATTTCCATTTTGTTTCTATTGGATATCAAATACTAAATGTGCACCGAGGATCATTTACGGTTGGTGATGGATGAAGAGGACGCTGATACATAAGTCGAGGAAATTCGAGGACTCAAAAATATGCATGGTAATGGAGCATGATAGTGACTCATGCGCCTAGGGTGATCAAGGGTAGCTAATTTCTGTAGGAGGGAGGTGTGCATCTTTCAAGGATCATCTAAGAGCTGTTGATTATAGAAAGAGTGAGTGTTGGTGGGCATAGGTGCTGATGAGTGCGTCGAAGCACATCTAAGGTTTTGGATGATGGAGACTAGAACAATGCATGATTCGAGGCGTATCTTAGCGGAGCTCAATAGGAGTCATTGATGAGGACAGAGAGCACGCAAATGCAAGAGGGACTGATGAGTATGCTGAAGTTTATCTGATGGCCATGTCTACTAGAACGGTACCTGATGAGTTACTCGAGGTAAGATCCAAGGGGCAGCAGAGATGCATCATTTGTGAGATACACATGAACGCGTGAGTCAGGTGAAATGACACGTGTGGGGCCCAAACGGTTTAATAGTTTATTTCACTCCCATGGATCTCATTGCTATCATGAATCTTGAGGCGTGATGGAGGTTTTCTTAAACTTGTGTAGGCAATGTGTGTTACTACTGATTTGTCCGCCTGCTGTTCCATCTCTTCTAATCTGATGAATTGCATGTCTCAAAGACGATGTAAAGGATGTTGAACTTCCTCAACACTACTCCTCGTCTTAGATATTTCCTTTAACTTTTCTTCAACTTTAGGACTTCAACTATTCATTCAAACCAACCAACATCGCCATAGCTTCACATGGGTCCCACGCCACTACCTCGGGATGCATGTAGTGCGCTTTTCAATTCATGCACAAAAAACATGTTAAAAGAGCCTCACTTTTATTCTTTTTGATCAAACCAAATATAAGACCTACAATTGACAAAAATAGGTAATTAGTGGCTTTATGAGACATAGGCACATCAAAATATGTTATTTACATACTAAATAAGCGCACAAATTTATAACAATAAAATACTCCAAACTTATTGCTTTGCTCATCCCAAACAAATATTATTCAACAAAACTCTGACTTACTAATGCGATTAGACTGCAAATTAATGCAAACCTATGGGCTCACAACAAAAATATAAACACATCAAACTTTATAGAAGAAACAATCAACTACAAACTAAATGACTTTAAGCCCAAAAAGCAATAAAACTATGAATCCTTTGGTTTCACTAGATACCAAATCAACACAAAACTCAAGAGACCTGGGAGAGTAAAAGTTGTCAAGTACTTAGGCCCGACCTCATCAAATAACACACTTTCAGAACTAAAACTCAGACAAAATCCAAGGCTACCAATTAATCATGAGTTTTATTAGCCTATAAACTCAAGGTGCAAGTTTTCAATCTCTTTATTAGGCTTTTAAAAATGCAAGGAATCACATAGGCAAGACTACAACTTACACTATCCACTAAAGATGTCTTAATACATGCAAGAGTCAGTAGTTCTTTTATTTTTGTTTTAATGGAACTTGGCTAGGTTTACAATAAAATAGATATATATACCTATGGATTCAAAAATCATTAGAAAACACTAACATAGACTATATAATGAGTTTGTTTAACTAAAGTGTCTTATAGCATGATCTTGTCCTATAACATATCATGAGTTTGTTTTCATGACATTATTGATGTTTGAATGGTTTTCATTGATTCTAAATTCATATGCTATCTCTTTCTTAGTTGCTGAGGAATTTTATCAAGTGAAATAGAATGCTATTGGTAGATGATTTGTGGTATTATGAATCTATTTCCTTTATGCTTTACTTAAGCAATTCCATTTTTGGAATCCTAAATCGAGTCAATTCTTGATTTATGCAAGTATTTCTTGTATCTAGGACCATTATGTGACAGAGATGGGCAGCACACGGGGTCAAGGGATTTTAGGGTTGTTGGCATCTCACCACTAGCTTGTGCAGCACACGGTGTTTAGGACCTGGGGTTGTCGACAAGTAAGTATATGTGTAATGGGCATTTGTTAGTATATCCACTCCCAAAATAGTGGAATAAGGTTGATGTGATGTAGTTCATAGTCAACCGGCCTTAAATCATTACTACTTAGCCGAATGTCAGTTTCATTTTGTTTAACTAAAATGTCTTATAGCATGATCTTTTTTTCATCATATTTGCTATTGTTATGCATTTATATACTTATTGTATATTTGGGATTGTGGATAAATGTCTCTCAGTGTTACTTTCTACATTACTGTACTCAACGTCATTTTTATAATAGTGGGTATAGATCCATCGAGTAGTAGACCAGGAAAGGAGAAGATCAGTGACTACCTCCTAGCCACGGGAGTGCTGCTACCTTTAACTTTATATTTTTTGAGATTTTTTATAACTTATATATGTGTTTTATTTACTTTTTGGGTTCTATATTTGGTTGAGCAATAGCTCCCTGACCCGACACATGTTTGTCATATTGTTATCATCATTTTGTTATATATATATGAATGCGATCATTATTTCCTAGTTTTCATACATTTATGATTCATTTTATTTGCTTCTGCTAAGTTTTTAAGACTTCTGCTAAATAGTTTACAAGTTGAAAAAGTTTTAATTAACTTTAACAGGTTAAATAGTATAATAATGGTGCAATGCTTGTTTTGAATGTACTTAAGGAGAACATAAGATCAAAAAGGCTGACTAATATGTTGTTATGTCCTACATGGTCAAAATTAAGGCTTAATGACGGGATTAGGCAGGGTGGTACCCTAGTTTACAGAAGGGGTTGTCACTTCGGCTTGCCCATTTGTTTGGAGATGATAAGCTATGGAGGTTCGGTGAGTGACATGGTACTTCATCAACATAGCTTCAACTCATCTATTGTAAAAGTAAGTGCCCTTATCACTAACAAGAGCTCGGGGTATGCCAAATTTGATGAATATCCTTGATTTGAGGAATTCACACACGACTCTAGAATCGTTGGTTCGCATGGCTTTAGCTTCGATCTACTTAGTGATATAATCAATCACAAGCAAGATGTAAACATTACCAAAAGAAGGCAAAAATGGTAGCATGAAATCTATACCCTATACTTAAAAAATCTCACAAAACTAAAGAGAAGTCCATGGCATTTAGTCTCTATGGCTCAAGTTTTCTCTTATTTGAAACTTAAGACAACTCCTAGTGAACAAGTTAGCATCATAGAAAATGGTCTGCCATTCAAATTCACACTCCACAATGTTCCTCGCCGTTCAAAGTGGTCAAAAGTGACCATCACATGCATAAGAATGACAAAAAGCCAAAATGAAAGAACACTCATGTGGGGGAACACAACAATAAATGACTTGATCAGAGCAAAAATTTCAAAGATAAGGTTCATTCCAAACATATTGCTTCAAATCGCTCTTAACCTTATTCTTTTATGGTCTAGTGAGGTGAGGAGACAATGCTGAACCATGAGATAATTCACAATATCAGCATACCATGGAAGTTCATCCCTCGAAGAGAACACGTGTTCATTGAGGAAGTCATCTCTTAAATGAAGTGGGGGTTCGATACTCTCTAAATGATTAAGGTGGTCGGCAATAAGATTTTCTGCTCCACTTTTATTTTTATTGTGACATCAAACTCTTAGAGCAAAATAATCGAACGAATCAAGCGAGGCTTAGCCTTTTTCTTTGCCATCAAATATTTTAGGGCCACATAATCAGAGTTGACAATGACTTTGGTTCCAAGAAGATATGACCTAGATTTTTCCAATGCAAATACCACGACAAAAAGCTTTTTCTTAGCTGTGGTGTAATTCATTTGAGCATCATTAAGAGTGTAGGAAGCATAGTGAATTATATGCGAGGCTTTCCAAACTTTTTAGCCCAAGACAACTTTTGTGGCATGGTTACTTGCATCACATATGATCTCTAAAGGCAAGTCTCAATTAGGAGCTTTGATCACTAGGTAGGGGTGTGAGATGTTTTGAGTGTGTCAAAAGCATTCGTGCATGCCTTGTCAAAGAAAATTGTCTTTTTGTAGGAACATAGGTAGAAACTAACATGTCCTAGGAAAGATCGAATGTCCCTTATAGTGGTTGGGTAAGGATACTTCTTAAGAACATCAACCTTGGTCGGGTCAACCTCTAAGCCATGAGAAAAGAAAATGTAACCCAAAACAAGACCTAAGTCCAACATGAAATGTCATTTCTCAAAATTGAGGACCAAGTTCTTTTCAATGCATCGGGCAAAGACCTTCATCAAATTGTTAAGACAACTATCGAATGAATCATCATACACAGTGAAATCATCCATGAAAGCCTCAATGAATCGCTCCATGAAATTAGAAAAAATGCTCACCATGCACCTTTAAAATGTGGTTTGTGCATTACATAGCTTAAAAGGCATGCAACGACAGGCAAAAGTGTTGAAAGGACAAGTGAAATTTGTATTTTCTTGATCTTTGGGAGTATAAAAAATTGATGAAATGCAGAGTAACAATCAAGATAACAATAATATGATTTACTGGTAATATCTCTAGCATTTGATAAATGAATGGCAATGGGAAATTGTCCATTATTGTAGAATCATTAAGCTTTCGATAATCAACGTACACTCGCCATCTATTTTGGACACGAACTGGGAATAAGTTACCATGTGAGTTGGTGACTATCGTGATTCCTATTTTCTTAAGAATGACTTAGACCGGACTCACCAATTTGGTATTCGATATTGGAGTAATCATGCCGGAGTCAAGGAGTTTAATGATCTCCTTTTTATAATTTCCATCATGGAATGATTGAATCTCCTTTCGGCATTTCATGTACGTTTAAAACATTCTTCCATGTGAATGTGATGCATACAAGTGGAAGGGCTAATACCTTTGATGTTTGTAATTGTCTACCAAATTGCCTATTTGAACTTTTTAAAGACTCTTAGGAGTCACGCATCCTCTAATTATGTGAGTTTAGTAGAGATGATCACCTGAAGTGTGTATTTCTCTCCCAAATATACATACTTGAAATGATTAGGCAAAGTTTTGAGCTTAAGTGTGGAAGCTTGCTCCAACAAGGGAGGAATATTAGATTGAAAGATAGGAAAGTCCATGAATTAGATATTACATGTGAGGAGAAAGAATCCTACGCTGTCACCATATCCTTGATGTCCGAGTTGAAAGAATGTGTATTATTCATAAAAGAATTGTTGTAGAGATGGTTCTCAAGCAATATTTGAAGTGCATTGCCATTATCACCAGTGTTGAAGGTTCTTTCCACTAAAGTATCAATACAATCAAAAGCACAAATGGAAGAAACATCACTAAGATACATCATAGCGTCATAGATATTGATTTTGATGATCACGACATCAAACTCCATATTGAGTGTACCATTAAACACATTAATCTTGGTGCGAATGGTTTTAAAAGATGGACGACCAAGAAGAAGAGATAATGCAAGGGCTATCCTTCATGTCAGCAAAATGAAATCCATTGGAAAGTCTAATTCATTCACACTCACTAAGACATCTTCAAGAACACCAATGGGGTGAATGACAGGGTGGTCTGCCAATTGAATGATTACACTAGTTTCTTTAAGAGGACTGGTGTTAAGTGTTTTTAAGATGAAAAGTGGCATGAAATTCATTGAAGCTCCAAGGTCAAAATGGCTTGGAGGGTAACCTCTCCAATGGTGCGAGGCACCAAAAACAAGTCTGGATGCATACACTTTGGAGACGGTTTCTTTAGCAAGATTATGGTGACATTCTATCCATTACTAATCTTCTCATTGACTTTCAACTTCCCTTTGTTAGCGCAAAGGTCCTTATGGGACTTGGCATAATGGGGAACATGTTTTAAGGCACTAATAAGTGGGACATTGATCTCCACATTCTTAACGACCTTCAAAATATTTTGCTCCTCTTCTTGCTTTTTGTTAAGCATTAATCTTTAAGGAAAGGGAGGTTTGATTTGGAAGGGAGGTAGGGAAACCTCATTCTTCCTAGAATTAGACTCTTTAGAGGGGTTAGGAAGTTTCAATCTATTGCTCTACATCATCAACTTGAGGTTTCACATTTGATTTCCCTTGCTTTGGTGGAGTCACTTCCAACTTTTTGCTACTCTTAAAAATGATTGCATGGGCTCCTGCATTTGGATTTTAGTATGGATGAGCTAACAACTTACTCTTGCCACTTATCCTCCCTGATTCGGTTGCCATTTGCCCAATTTGTTCTTTTAAATTTTGAATGCTAGCTCGAGTCTCTTGAGTTTGCTGATTTATGCCGGATTGGTGCTTCTCTATATTCCTTTGGAATCTGTCTTGGGATGTAGCCAAAGCCTTAATCATGTCCTATAAGGATGAGTTAGTGGAAGCTTGTGGTGGGGGATTAGGTTAATGCAAAGGTTTACCTCTTAGAACAAAGGATTGGTAACTAGGATTGGAAGATCCATAGCTACGATAGGGACTCCTAATTCCAGGTTGATAAATATTGGTGAATTTACCACGTGCTTACCCTTCAAATTGGTTCCCTAAAGCATCGACTCCTTGCTCATTTTCAAAAAGAAGTTGACAAGTGTCGGTAGGATAGGAAGGATCGCCGTAAATGCCACAAAATTTGGCTTGTTTTGGATCGGATTTAACAAGTTTCTCAACTAAGGCGCTGAGCCTATCAATCTTGTCATCATTCTTATATGAACAAACTTGGGCTATGGCTCATTAGTAGGACTCATCAATTAGGTCATAATATTGACGGGATTGGCTTGCTATGCCCTAAAAAAGACTCCTTAAATCCACAGGGGTCTTTCCTCTAATTTGTCTACTACAAAGATTATCAATCATTTTCCACTCCAAATGAGTCATGCCATCATAGAAGAAATAGGCAATGAAGAGAACAATTTGTTTGCGATTAGGGTAACTAGCAAGTAAATGCTTGTATATTTGTCAATATTAACTCAAGGTCTCACTTTATCCCAGTTTGATGGCACATATCTCTTTCCTAAGTGTTGAAGCTTGTGTTTCAAAAAAATAGGTGCACTAGAATAAGGCTAGCTTCTCAGTCCAACATGTAATGGAGCCCAGAGAGGGGTAGTAAAGTCATTCTTTAGCTTTGTCCTTAAGATAAAATGGAAAAGCTCAAAGCTTAATCATATTTTCTATAGCATTTGGTGGTGTAATGAATCGTGTCCTTAACTGGGTGGTTAATGTTAATCTGAAAGTTAATTAACTTGAGATAGGCTCGTGGTTAAGCCCGACTTGTCTCGATTAGCATATGAGTGTGATTTTTGTAATGTATTGTGTTTGGTTGGTGTAAGAAATAATCAATGTAAATAAAGGTGATTAATGTGAATTTGTATAAAATTTATAGTTAGAAAATAAATCATAAATAAATTGACAATATGCCTAGAATGACACATGTGAATCACGGGGGATTAAACAAGGAGACGTGGAAGCAATGTTTATGCTTGGGTGTATTCATTGACATACGTAGCAAATGAATAAGTCACAAAATATAAAGGTATATATATTTATATACATATATATTGATAGATAAATATATATAATAAAACATATCATTGGAAATAAAATAATTAAAAAATTATGGGACGTCTAATACTGTGTATGGGTCAAGGGTCAGCATATGGGTCATTGGGTAGCGTGTTCACTCAAGTGTACTTGTTGGCATGCACGACGAAATTATAAACACATATATATATATATACATATATATATATATATATATATATCATATGTACATTCAAAATAATCAATAAATTGATGGGGGCCTAGTGACAAGCGGGGTCGAGGGTGACACGTCTAGGACGTATAATAGTTTGCACACCTGAGGGTGGTTGTTGGTGTGCTTGGTGAATTTATAGATGCGAAAATGCATATGTATATGTATAATTGATATATATATAAATATATACAATCTATAGTTTAGTCTAAATTGCTTAAACGATTGGATTGCCTCGAGAAACACATAGCGTGGGCATCGAGGAGGTGCTGGACATTGGTGCTATTTAAAGAATTATGCTCATGCCTCAAGATATGTGTAACCGTATCACAAGAACAATCAACGAGCAAGTGTATGCATGAGTTGTAATTGATATTTGGATTGTACTCAAGATTCATATATACGAATCTCGAGAAATACTTGCATTTGATCAACCGTAAGTTGGTCAGGAGATAATGAGGTTTATTTGTTGGGGCATGTGCCCTAGGTCAATCCATTAACTGTCTTTATGAATACTTTTAGTTATTAAAATAGAGGATTTCATTTGCTGTTTATTATAATTAATTTGCATGTTTACATTATAATAAGATCCATGGGTATTTACAGAAATATCCTAAATGTCCCTAGTCGATCATTATACTGGGAACTATAATGAATTAAGACTAGTGTGAGTCTTGATTGATGATTATATGATGATTATACGTATAGGGATACGAATCAAGATCACGATTACTTGTTAGGGAACAAAGTACTGGAATGACCCGCTATGAGAACATCACATGGATTAAGTCATAGTTGTTTCTCATGATAGGTATATTTTTCAGTCCTCTGACTCAAGATTACCAGAGACTTCAACATTAGGAACACAGTGATTTGACACAATCAAACGTTATCTTTAACTGGACAATTATAAAGGTTGTGATTGGTTATTGTGTGAGCAATGTGATGAAGTTGTGCAATTAAGATATAATTTGTCCCTCTCATATAAAGAGAGATATCCAGTGGATCCCTCGATGTGTTAGACTGTTAAAAGGCCTAGTCTAAGTGAATTGATATTGATCAATGTCACTTGGATATTTTTAGTCTACCTAGAGATCGAGACTAGTACAATTGAACAAGTTGGATGACAATTCCATGCCTTATGTTTGATCAAAAGGATATCATGTGACAAAAGGATGTTATATACACTATTGATTAGGTTGTATCGATTTGATATTCGTACAACTTGGGTCGTCATAATGTCTTGCTAGAGGCCGCTTATAACTTGTATACCAAAATGTGTTTTGGTACACTTCCAACGATGTATGAGCCTATTAGGTCGCACACTAAGAATGGCTTTGCGAGATTTTAAGATGGTTGACAGAAATGTCTTTGTGGTATATTACACTTATACTTCTTTAAGTATGGGTATATGTGTAATTTATTTAACCGTCTATATAAAATAGACGCTTTAAGTTTGAACACACGTACGAAAGATTAAAGGCCGAAACTCTATTTTCGTTTAGAAACGAATTAGGGTTTTCTGGTACGCTCTAGATCATTTTGGAGAGAAATAAGAAGGTTTGGTATTCTCTTGAAGCTAGCATTTTGAATCTCGGCCGCCGTTCGTGTGTGGACTGCTAGTAGAGAGCATTCGTTGTTGGCAACGCCTTAGATACTGATCAAACTTCAGAAATGTATTTTGCGACCGAGGTATGATTAAGTTTTCTTGGTTTAAACGTTTTAATGGAATTAGATTAGGATCCTGTTGGGGTTTTTGTCAAAATTCTTTTGTA
Organism: Stephania yunnanensis; assembly: GCA_039657365.1. Lineage (NCBI taxonomy): Eukaryota > Viridiplantae > Streptophyta > Magnoliopsida > Ranunculales > Menispermaceae > Stephania > Stephania yunnanensis. The sequence goes on along the minus strand of CM077586.1, from coordinate 40,721,160 downwards.
ATCTCCACTGCATATGAACCCTAAAACCCAACAGTATTAATAGCCATAAGGTCAATTTCGAGATACTCAACACATTTCTCAAGAATGATCAAAACATAAATTTAATTTTTAGATCTGCCCGGAGATTCGAATGATACGAATATCAAGAAAATCTTAATATTTATCCTAAACTAACTTTGATTTGCAAAGGAATAGAAATAGCGAGATGAGAGATCGAGCAAAGAAAGAGAGAAAGAGAAACGAATAGGCAGAGAGATAAAACAATGATGGAGAAATTAATGAGATAGGTAAGTGTTGTTGGTTGTGTTGTAGTTGTTGTTGACGTTGTTGTTGTTGTCGTCTTTGTTGCGTTTTGTTTAGGGAGTAAAGGAGATGGAAGGTAAGTTGGGAGGCTCAGTCTGAGGAAAAAGACGATAGGGAGTTGTCTTCCCTACCCAAAGTCAATTGTAGTTGGGGCCAAACCCAACTCCAAATGAAAATTGATATATATATATATATATATATATATAAGAAAAAATAGTGAGTGGTTTCGTTGAACAAGGGATGCATTGGGAAAGAAGGCGGATTGATCCCTCGAACCGAGTCCGGTTCAACTGAACTGGATCGGTCCAGCTCAGGGGTCGAACCCTTCTTCACAAATAAAAAATAAAGAAAAATGCTAGAATTAAAGGAAAAATTCTAGAAAAATTGAGAAAAAACATAAAATTTATATTTTTGAATCATATAAATAGAAATGATGGATTTTTATAAAAAGTGGAGAAATTTAAGAGTCTGTCGAGACTTTATATCGGGGTTTTACCTTGAAAAAAGTGAAATTATTAGATTAAACCTAAAACTTAGTAAAATGATTCCATATTCAATTAGGATCAGTTAAGGAGTTCTAAATGTGATGAATTAGACATTTAATAACCTCAAATGGCTTGTGATAGGTTATCGAACACCAAGAAAGGTCGAGGGACCTAAAAGTTGATAAATTGGAAGTGGAACCTAACCGAGGTAAGTATAGATTCATATAGTTATCAACTTTGCCTGAATATGTAGTATATTTTAGTTCATTTAGTTTATGGACTAGGAATGGAGAGTTGTGTACTGTGATGAAAAGTATTTGATATAAAATCTTGTTAAATGGACATGTAGTACTTGGTGATATTCAAGGCTATATTAATTGTGATATATCATGTATGTAAACTCGAGTGTGAAAATGTTGGTGGAATAGGGGTAGGGGTGACACCATAGACTATTTGTAAATTTGAACTCGATAGATTGGTGGCATAATTATATCTTAATTTAAGGGTTTTGGACAGAGCTATTGGAATGAGTATACAACTAAATAATAATATCTCGGGAATACCGATGAGCACTACGACTATTGGACAAAGAAGCCTTAGGTGTCTTGATCTTCTCTTCGATGTAATGATTCCTCCCTAATCTTATATATGTGCATCGAATTACAGTTTTATAATATCACAAGGGTTGGGAGGTATTGTATAACCGAGTTTTATTCCGGTTTGAATTGGTTTTGTATATCGAGTTTAATATCGAGAAGGTTTTTTAATTTTCGCTGCATTTATTATTTGTTTTAATGTTAATATTCGATATACAACTTAATTTATGAGATGTAGAAGGTGAGGTTGCTGGCTCTAGTTATGTCTAGTTGGTGTACCGAGGCTTAATTAGGGTTTCAGGTCAAACGATTCCCTAATGAGAATAACAGTCATTTATGTTGGTGTTAGAGCCTAGTCAGAGCCTTGTTTTCATTTTTGAATTTTTTCTTGAAATAAGTGATAAATCTGATACATTTTGCTATCCGAACCTACTTAAAAGTATAACCTTATTGCTTGGAAAAAAGTGATAACTCAGATACAATTTGGTATCGATGTTTAAGGTTGTTGGGTCTGATATATATTAATACCGACACCTAAGTTTACTAACTTTAAGAGTTATCTCGAGTTACAAAGAAGCTTTGGACGTAATAAATGGTTTTATCCTGATTTCTCAGAAAGTGGTCCATGCAAGATTTTTTAATTGCAAATACCAAGTTTCAAAGGTATGACTTGTATTTGTGTTAAATATTAACCGCAAATTTAGGGTTTGACTGGAACAGAGAGAATTTGGGATTGTTATATACTCAACACAAATGGTAATTGGGTAAAGTAATCTTAAAATAATTGAATAATACAAATGATTGATCCAGGGATCTCTAGTATCGTTGTGTAATTTATTCAATTAACTCAATTATGAGGATTGTTGTAAGTTAAAATTAGATACAATGATGCCTTTGAGGGATGTTAAAGTGTAGTTTGACTGCAATATTTGCTTGATTATACCCGAATTATGGAATAAGTTAGAGGTTTATTCTAAGACTTCTTATTCAGGTAAGAATGGGTGTTGACACAATAAAGAAAAATTATAGCTTATACTTCTATTTATATATATAGTTCAAGATATTTGAGAAGAACTATCGTGATTGATAATCTCGATATAACTATTTTGGTAATTGTACCAAATATGTAAAGGCTTCACTTGTAAAAAAAAGGTTTTAAGGTATTTTGAATGATAGAAGTTTGAAATACTGATGTATTCAAGAAGAAAGATTTATTGAGGATCTTTTAATCATTCTTAAGATTTCAGAATCTTAGAAGAATAATTAAAAAACAACTTAAAAATATAAAAACTACTGGATTGGTGTAAAGTCAAAGTAGTGAATTTCAAACTGTGGAAGTTTGAAAAGTGTAAATTCTTAAGGTGAAAGAAATTGCAGGTAAGATAGATAACCTAGATTTTTTAAATGTTAGGAATTCACTCTGAAACTTCACTAATTAAATGTGATTGTGTTAGCAATGCCTTGCATAGGAAAAGAATAAGGGACGGAGTTATAATAAAAACTACTTAGTAATATCACTTAGGTGAGAGGTGTAATGGAGATCAATTGAAGTCCTCCTCGGGCACATCATCAGCTAAGTTCTTAGGATTGATAATTACAAGACTACTCTTTGTAGCTCAGATGGGAGTTGAATTGATAATGATTAAGTGAATGGTGAATTATTGGAGAAATTGACTGAGATTATCTAGCAGGTCAAAGTTTGACAATTAGTTATTGGTATTTTGTATGGAACATTGAGGATGTAAAGAAAATTCTTGGAACTCAAATAAAAAAATGATGCATGAATATTACGGGAATCTTAAGGATTTCTTTAAAATATTCATTCAAATGAAACCCAAAATCATTGTGATAAGAATGAGCTGTTGGTGACCTGGAATGAAAGTTGGCGGTATCAATTTTATAAAGAAATGTGATATATCAGTAAGTGGAAGTATAATGTTATTAACCTAAAAGGTTATATTATTCTTGTCTTATATGAATGGAATCTCATGTTCAAGAATTTATGATGAAGTAACCTAAGTTGTAATGACAGCTGAAGGTTGTTGATGTTGTAGTTGTAGGACTAATTGAGTCTGCTTATTATTTTGCCAATGTCATGGTTTAATTCTTATGGAAGAGTAAGCGAGATATATGTGCGTAGAACGAGTTGAGAGTTTATGGAGAAAGTAGGATTATTACTTTAGTGAGGAACCAAAAGTTTGCATCCCAGTGGGGAAGAAATGTATAATAGCTAGGAGAGACCTTTCTCAATTTTAACACAATATATCTCCACCTAAATAACTAGGTTTCCCTTAAAATTTTGTATACTTAACTTCGTCGTCAATTAGTGTGGGACAAGAAGTAAAGATAAAAGTTAATTGGAGTCTTAGTAATTTAGAACTACACAAAAGGATGTTAGCAGACTATCAGTTTGCAATTACAATTTAGATAAATGGAAAGAATGTGTTGACAAGCATTATTGGTAGTTGAAATATCCAAAAGATATATGCATTAGTTCGAACTTGTCACCTACAGAAGGGCAATGTCGATTCGAAAAACTTAAGGTTAAGGAAAATTTGAAAAATGATTATATACTACAATATCTTTCATATTTTTATGCTATAAATGATAAATCAGTTTGTGTCCAGTGTTGACTGGATTGAAGTTGATCGAAAAAAGATTTATCGATCTAGGAATTAACTTGGGAAGTGAGGAAATAACTCCCATATATCTTCGATGTTAGAGTTAGTTGATAACTTTTAATTTCGAGAAAAAAATTGCTTAATTTGAGGAGAAAGTAAAGACTCATGTCCTTAACCAGTTGATTAATGTTAATTTAAAAGTTAATTAATCGAAGTTAGGCTCGTGGTTAAGCCCGACTTGTCTCCATTAGCATATGAGTGCTATTGTTGTGATGTATTGTGTTTGGCAGGTGTTGAAATAATCAATGTAACTATAGGTGATTAATGTGAATTAGTATATAACATATGGTTGGAAAATAAATGATAAATAAACTGATTATACACATATAGTAACTTATGTTGATCACGAGGGATCACATGGGGAGACGTGGAAGCAATGTATATGCTTAGGTGTATTTATTAGAGTACATGACAAACAAATAAGTCCTAAATTATATAGGTGTATATATATTTATATATTGACATTTAAATATATATAAATAAAACCTATCGTAGGAAAGAAAATAATTGAGAAATTATGGAACGCCTAATACCGTGTGTGGGTAAGGGGCGACGCACATGGGTCGTGGCGTAGTGTGCATCCCAAGTGTACTTGCTGGCGCGCATGAAAAAAATCATAAATGCATACATATATGTGTATATATATATTTATCTATATCGTATGTATGAATAAATAGATATATGTTCAAAATAATTAATAAACTGATGGGGACGTAGTGACACGCGGGTCAAGGGTGACATACATTGGATGTACAATTGTATGCACACTAGAGGGTGGTTGTTAACGTGCGTGGTAAATTTGTAGATGAGGAAATACATAGGTACATATATATTTACGTATAATGGATATATATACATATATAACCTATAGTTTGGTTTAATTTATTTAAACCATTGGACTGCTTTGAGATATGCGTAGCATGGCATCATGGAGGTGCTGGACGTCGGTGAGGTTTAGAGAAGTTAGTCTATGCCTTGAGATGCGTGTAACCATGTTACAAGAACAATCAATGAGCAAGTGTATGCATGATTTGTAATTGATATTTGGATTGTCCATGAGATTCGTATGCGCGAATCTCGAGAAATATTTGCATTTGATCATCTGTAAGTTGGTAAAGAGATAATGGGGTTTATTAATAGCTAAAATATTGATCTTGTGATATGCAACACATGTCTCTAAAAGGATCAAAATATAAATGTAATCTTTAGATTTACCTCGGGATTCGTGCAATGCGAATCTCAAGAAATTATTAATATTTATCCCAAACTTATTTTGATTTATAGAGCAATTGAAATAGCAAAAGAATAATAGATTGAAGACAGATAGAGAGAAAGAGAAACGAAGAAGCAGGGAGATCAAACAATGATGGAAAAATTGATGAGATGGGTAAGTGTTGTTGGTTGAGTTATAGTTGACGTTGTTTTTGTTGTCATTGTTATTGTTGTTATTGTTGTTGTCGTTGTTGTGTTGTATTGTGGCATTGAAGGTGATGGAAGGTGAGTTGGGAGGCTCAATTCGAGGAAAGAGGTGGCAGGGAGCCGTCTCCCCTACCCAAAGTCACTTGGGTCCTGTTTGGTTCAAGAATTAGTGAAACATTCCTCACTTACTTACCTAACATAAGTAAAAGGTTAACTAATGGTTTGTTTGCTTCCTTGCCTATTGTGTAAGGTAAGATTTAGTTTTTTACTGTTATGCCCTTCCTATCAACCTTGTTCCCAACCTCCTTAGTAATCATTTGCACCGCCTCCAAATCATTTTTTTACGATGTCTTGATGATGAAAGGTGTGGTAATGGCGAAGGTTTTACGAAGAGAGAGAGAATGAGAAAGAGATATATCAGATTGAAGTTGCTTGCCTAGTAGTTGAATCGAAAGCGAGAGAGAGATAGAGTGAGAGTGAGAGAGAGAGATTAAAAATCATTAAAGAAGAAAAGTAAAAGAGTTTAAAACCCCAAAAAACAAAACAAAGCTTTCATTCATTGGTCCCAAAAATAGGGCCCATATTTCCCTTATCCAAGAATCTCTTAATCTTCTTGCTTCAAAGTTTCTTCATCAATTCATGTTATATCTTTAAAAAACCCTTCTGGATATGAGGTGTAGCAGTAGATGGAGAGAACTAGAGCTTTAACTACGAGAGAGAGAGAGAGAGAGAGAGAGAGAGAGAGAGAGAGAGAGAGAGAGAGAGAGAGAGAAAATGGGTCAACACTGTAGCAGCAGATGGAGAGATAAGGGTAAAAATGTAATTTTTGTTTACTTGGGTTTGACTTATCTAATGACAGGGTCCCTCATGTTATTTGGTAAGCATGAATGTAAGGGCTTTATAAGACTGAGTCTCTGGCACTTCAACCAAACACTAATGTTACAGCTAAGCTTGGGCTTAACTAAGCAAACACTCCGACCAAACAAGCCATTGGGATTGGGGCCAATCTCAAACCCAGAGGAAAATCGATATATATATATATATATATATATAAACAGTGAGTGGTTTCATTGGACAGGGGATGCCTTGGGGAAGAAAGGGTTTGATCCCCCGAACCACCCTAAACCACTTCCAGTTCAACTGAATAAGAACAATTCGGTTATAGGGACAAACCCCTCTTCACAAAAAAGGAAAATGCTGGAATTTAGGGAAAAATTCCAGAAAAATTAAGAAAACCAAAAAAATTATATTTTTTGGGGTCCTTCGAGAATTTATATTAATGTTTTACCTCAAAAAACATAAAATTGTTTAATTAAACCCAAAAACTAGTAAAATGGTTATGGATTCAATTGAGATCAATTGAGGAGCTATAAATGTGATTTTTTAGACATATAATGACCTAAAATAGTTTCTGATAGGTTATCAAACACTGGGAAATGTTGAATGACCTGAAAAGTTAAGTTATCAAATTTGCCTAGCTTTATAATATATTTTAGTTCATACAATTTATGGACCAGGAATAGGAGCTGTGTACTATGAGAAAAGGTATTTGATTTAAAATCTTGTTTAATGGATGTATAGTACTTGGTGATATTCGAGGCTATACTAATGGCGATATATTTTGTGTGTCAATCAAAGATAGAGAATGTTGGTGGAATAAGGTTAGGGGTCCTTGACTATTTGTTAATCCGAACTCAATAGATTGGTGACACAGTTATATCTTAATTTAAGGGTTTTGGAAATAGCTATTGGAACGAGTATACAACTAAATGAACAATACTTTGCCAGAGTATTGATTCAGTTAGTTGGTTTATTTAGGGAATAGTGGATTCAACCCTTGTTTTGATAAAGGAAAATGAAAACATCACATTATCACATGCCATGGAAACTATTGGTTTTGCATGTTGCTTATGTATTGTTTATATGAATTTTAATCCCTATTTAATTATGTTGTTGGTTCATATTTCTATCGCGTTTCTCTTTGATTATTATATAGATTATTGATAGTTTTGTGAATCTGTACTTGCAGAGCAAGTTGGACAACTTGCCCCAATTAATATTTCAAGAATACAGATGAGCCCTACGAATATTGGACAGAGAAGGCTTAGGTGTCTTGATCTTCTTTGATGTAATGATTTTTCCTTTGTCCATATATGTGTATTTAATTATAGTTTTGTAATATCACAAGGATTAGGAGGTTTTGTATAACTTAGATTTATTTTGGTTTGAATTGGTTTTGAATACAACAACAACAACAACAACGACAACAACAACAACAACAACAACAACAACGACAAAAACAAAAACAACAACAACATAGCCTCAGTCCCAAATTAACTGGGGTTGGCTACATGGATCAAACTTTTCCATGGTGCTCGATTAAGTGCAATTGATGGTGAGCTTTTCAAACCATTCAAATTTTTCCTAATTAATGCATCCCATGTTAACTTTGGTCCCCTACCTCGTCGAATTTTTGCAGTTTCTATTGAGTCAAGTTTTCTAGTTGGGGCATTTGTAGGCCGTCTTTGCGGGTGACCAAACCACCGCAACCGCCTTTCCCTAATCTTTGTATCAATTGGTACTACTCCTACTTGTTTTGAATTTCTATACTTCTTATTCTATCTTTATGAGTTTTATCACATATCGACCTAAGTATCTGCATTTATGCTACGTTCATTTTATGTAATTGTTGTTGCTTTACTGCCCAACTTTCACTTCCATATAGGATAGCTGGTCTAATTGCGGTCCTATAAAATTTTCTTTTTAACTTAGTAGGAACATTTCGATCACAAATCAACCCTGTTGCACTCCTCCATTTGTTCCATCAAGCTTGAATTCTATGTGTGACATCATTCTCAATGTCACCATCATTTTGTATGATTGATCCTAGGTATCTAAAGTGATTTACCTTAGGAACTTCTACTTCCCTTAATTTTATTACTTCGCCATCTCGATGTCTAGTGTTTCTAAACTCACAGTGCATGTATTCGATTTTCATCCTACTCAACTTAAAGCCTTTAGATTCTAATGTATTCCTCCAGAGTTCTAATTTCTTGTTTACTCCATCTTTTATTTCATCCACTAAGACAATATCATCTGCAAATAGCATACACCATGGTATATCTTCTTGAATATGTTTAGTTAGTTCATCCATAACAACAGTAAATAGATATGGGCTTAAGGCCCATCCTTGATGTAGTCATATCATAATGAGAAATTCTTTTGTAGCTCCTCCAAATGTCTTTATACTCGTTACTACTCCATCATACATATCCTTAATAGTGTCTGTGTATCTAGCATGCACTCTTTTTCTTAATAGAACCCACCAAAGAACATCTATAGGGACTCTATCATATGCTTTTTCTAAACCTACAAATACCATATGAAGATCTTTTTTCTTTTCTCTATATTTTTCTAACAATCATCTTACAAGGAAAATCGCTTCCATAATTGACCTCCCAGGCATGAAACCAAATTGGTTCTCTGATATTGTTGTTTCTCTCCTTAGCCTATTGTCAATTATCATCTCCTAAAGTTTCATAGTGTGACTTGTAAGTTTAATTCCCTAGTAGTTTGAGCAACTTTGAATGTCTCCTTTTTTTTGAAGATTGGCACGAGTGTGCTTCTTCTCCAATCCATTGGCAACTGTTTTGATTTTAAAGTTTAATTGAAAAGTTTTGTTAACTAAGTCAATCTAATTTCTCCTAAGCATTTCCAAACCTCTATGGGTATTTCATCTGGGCCACATGCTTTCCCTATTTTCATTCTTTTCAATGCCTCGTTAACTTCTACAATTCTAATATTGCATGTATAGTTTACATTTCTTTCTTGGTGTGGGTTTTCATCTATTATAGTATCAACTTGGCCATCATTAAATAAACTATTGAAGTAACTTCTCCATCTCTCCTTAATATCATCCTCGCGCGTTATAACATTTTGATTTTCGTCCTTAATACATCTTACATGAATTAGGTCTTGTTTCTTTTTATCTCTTAATTTGGCAAGCCTATATATATTTTTGGCAATCTCTATTACCTAACCTTGTATATAGATCTTTCATGAAAGTTGTTTTAGCTTGACTAACTACTTTTTTAGCTTGTTTTCTAGCTTCTCTATATTGATTGTACACATCTTCATACGTATTTTCCTACACATCTCTCTTTTAGTCTTAATCGCTCGTTGGACATCCTCGTTCCACCATCATGTATCCTTCTTTAGTAGTCCTAAGCCTTTAGATATACCTAATATGTTTGATCCGACTCTTCTTATGCAACTACTCATTTCTAGCCACATTGTATTAGCATCTAAGTCAAGATTCCAAACATTTTCTTTTAGTATTTTTTCTCTAAACTCTACTTGTTTACTATGTTTTAGGTTCCACCACTTTATTCTAGGGTCGCTAACTCTTTTATTCATATTATGTCACCGTGTTAGCTTAATATCAAGTACTTTCACCAGGTATTATTTTGTAGTCTCTACATATTTTTCTATCTATTTTTCTTGTTAAAAGAAAATCTATTTGACTATTGTTATGACAACTACTAAAAGTAATTATATGTGACTCCCTCTTCCTAAAACTAGTATTTGCTAAGACAAGATCGTATGCTGAAGCAAGTTCTAAGATTGATTCTCCTTCTTCATTTCTATTACTGTAACCAACCTCCACGAACTCTTTCAAACCCATCGTTACTTGCCCCGACATGCCCATTTAAATCTCCCCCAATAAAAATCTTTTCATCTAATGGTATACTTTGCATAAATCCATCCATATCGTCCCAAAACTTGCGTTTAATGCTCTTGCTTAATCCTACTTGTGGTGCATAGGCACTGAGTATGTTAATTTTTCATTTCCAATAATTAATTTAATTAGAATCAATCTATACCCCATTCTTTGAACCTCTATGAGCTTGTCCTTATAATCATTATCCACTACAATTCCTACTCCATGACATTTTTTATCTATACCAGTGTACCATAATTTAAACCCTGTGCTTCTTATTTCTCTACTCTTTTCTCCTACCCATTTTGTCTCTTAGAGGCAAACAAACTGACTCTCCTTCTAATCATGGTATCTACTAGTTCTATTGACTTCCCCGTAAGTGTTTCTATGTTCCGTGTTCCTAAACGAATTTTTCTCCCTTTTGATTTGTTTTCCTTTCTATTCAATTTTGTCAAAAAGATCTAGTATCCGTATCTATGATTTTGTTTTTGTTTTCATATTTGTTTTGAACTAGCTTCTTTACCCACACCCGTCCTTTGAATTGGTTTTGTATATCATATGTAATATCGCCAAAGTTTTTAATTTTTGCTACATTTATTATTTGTTATAATGTTGATATTTGATATACAACTATATTTATCAGGTGTTGAAGGTGATGCTGCTGGATCTAATTAAGGCTGGCTATTGTATCGAGGGTTAATTAAGGTTTCAAGTCGAACCATTCATTAATGAGGATAAGGGTCATTAAAGGTGGCCTAATTAAAGTGCATGTGAGGTGGAACTCTATGACAACCCTTCTTAAATTAAGGCACTACTCGGCCTAATCCAGTCATTAATCATTAATTTCAGCCACATAAGAATTAACAATGTACAATCAGCCTTTGCAAACTTTCCCCAAACTAGCCAACTTTAAAAAAAGCAATATATTGTTCTCTTGTTAATTAATACTTCAAAGTTAATTAATTTTTTTATAACTTTACCTTATTCAGTGGAAGTCTTAATAAATTAGTGGAATCAGTTAATATGAATCCTAAATACGCGGAAACCATGGAATAAATGATCATATGCTAATATATGATAGAACAATAGCAATAATATATCCAATAAGTGTCTTGTCAGGAAACTATCTCTCAACATGAAATATATGACTCCAAAAGTATTTAAACGACATATATAATCCATACAATAAAAACCAAAACTTACAAAATCAGAGGTAGTAGCATTCAACTGGCTTAGAGGTAATCGTCGATATTCTCCTTTCCTGGTCTACTACTCAATGGATCTACACCCATTGTCATAAAAAGGATGGTGAGTACAGGTTTGTAGAAAGTAATACTGAGAGATATTTATCCACATTACCAAATATTCAACAAGTATATGAAAGCATAACAGTAGTAACTATGCTAAAAAATAATCATGCTATAAGATACTTCAAATGAGTTATATGAAAATTATACTTGACTAAGCTGTAATGATTTAGGGTATGTCGGCTGTGAGTTACATCACATAAGCCTTATTCCACTATTTAGGGCGTAAACAATCTCATAAATGCGTTCACATCATTACAAATGTTAATCACACATGTATATATATATTTATCAACAACCTTAAATCCCATACCTTATGCGTTGCACAAGCTAATGGTCAGATGCCAAAAACCCTGAAAACCTAGTGACCTCATACGACGCCCATCTTTGTCGTTTCATGGTCCTAGATACAAGAACTACTTTCATAAATCGTGAAATGACATGGTTTATGAATCCAACATTAGAATTGCTTAAGTAAGGCATAAAGGATTTAGATTCACAATACACAAATCATATACCTAATAGCATGCTATCTAACTTGATTAAAATCCTTAACAACCAAGAAAGACATAGCATATGATTTAGAATCAATGAAACCATCCAAACCCATATATGCCAAGAAAATAAACTCATAATATGAGATAGAACAACAAAGTCATGACATCGAAAGTACAATAGGCACATCAGTCCAAATAACTATAAATAAATGCACAAATAGGAAATGAAATGGAGAGAAATATCTTAATAAGTTTACTTACAATCCATGCAAAGTTCCTTGGCTAATTTGAACTCCCGACACCCCATATCTCGCCAACAACATCTTGAGACTCTTCCCTAGAATCTTGAGGTTAATTAGGGTTTCTTAGGACTCATACAAATTGTAACGGCCCGAAAATTTGACTTGTGCAACGTGTCAGGTCAAGGTCGTATGTGGGTCCCACTCGTCAAATACGTATGTCCGAATTCTGAGTGGAGACACCGAGAATTTGCAATTTAAGAGTTTAATGCTAACTATTGAGAAAAGTATATGTGGGGCATGCGGTGAGCCGAAACACGAACGGGGTCGCGCCTCGAGTCGCGTGTCGACGTGGACCGAGGTAGCGACGTAATGTGACTATAGTAATATTAATGTGGTCACATCAAAAAGAAAATAAAAATAAAAATGCATATATATATATATATGTGTGTGTGTGTGTGTGTATATATATATATAAATATATATATAGAAAAGAAATATATACATATATATATATATATATATATATAAAGTACATTGGTTGCGCCTCGTGATGCGAGTGGCGCGAGTATCGAGATTTCGAAATGAGACGGGTTGGTGCCTAGAGATGCGCACTACCCAATGGTTAAGGAAAACATGGAATAAATATGTTTTTTTAATGTGCCTCGAGTTTCGCTCCACACGAATCTCGAGGACACACTTGAAATGGATAAGAACAAGAGAGAATGTGTGATCGGGAGGTGAAGGAAAAAGGGAGGAGAGGAGCGAGAGTGATCGGCAGGTGTGGGAGAGCGCTCGCGCGGAGGAGACCAGTGGTGCGAGCGGCACCGGCGCACGGCGACTCCCGCGGCACACGCGGTGGAGAGTCGACCGGCAGCAGATCGTGGCTATGCGGAGGCCGCGGACAGCGGCGCGGTACTTGCAAGGCAACGATGGCGGAGGTTTGGACGAGCGGAGCGGGGTCGATCGGTCGGCAGCAGCAAGATCCCCGACAGCGGCTCGGTGGCAGCGGCGATGGCGCTTGGGGTGGTGCGGCGCGGAGAGGAGACCACCAGCGGTAGCAGCGAGAAGCACGACTAATGGATGACCAGCAGCGCGACCAACGACGGTGGCTACGCGGAAGCCACGGCGGACGACGTGATTAGCCTCCGAGGCGCGACGCCGCTCCGGCAGCGACGCCGGCGAGCGATAGCGGCGGCGCCGGAGAGGGACAGGCGGTGCTGACGAGGGACATGCGGTGCCAACGAGTGGCAAAGGTGGCGCGATGGTGGTGCCCGTAGCGCCGCAGTGACGACGGTGGCACGACTTCGACGTCGGCGCGGTGAACAGTGCGATGGCGTTGTCGCACCGATCGGATGCGTGATTTCGACGAATTTCAACGACGCGATGGAGGTGAGATGTACTTCAACTAATTTTAGTGTGATTTGCATGAAATAAGTAATTTAATTGGTATAAATGGACACCTAAGACATAGGAGTCGGGTGTTGGTTGCGTAAATCGAGGCGTGAGCGGAACGTCTTGAGGGAGATTTACGAATTTCGATGTAAGTAAACTAGTTAGAAAATGTATAGTAGTTCATTGAGCGTGCATGTTTGTTTGATGTTGAATCATGTCATTTTCTCGGAATTCTCACTCACTTATGAGTGCCCGAGGGCCAAGTGAGTCGTACTCGTGTCTCTGATTGGAGTGGTTGCCGGCTCGCAACCGGGGCCATGACATCGAGTCACAGTATTTGGTCAAAATAAGATGTGTTTTATCCGGGGCGCCGTTGATATCCCTCATTCGCGACATTTTAGGTACGGCGATGCCGCATCCGATGACTGAGTCTGCTTGGCGTTGTCTCGACTCTGTGACCCCGACCCTGTGGCACCCGCATTAGGTGGTCTTCGACTATTTGGGAACCTCTATATTGTTTCCTTTGACACTCATTCTCGTTGTACTTTCATTGTTTTTTACAGTCTCATGATCATGCATTCCATATAGTTTTCTTTTTATCTGTATGACTTTTAGACTGTTTCATTTTATCTTGAATTACTGTTTAGATTCTACTGGATTTTACTTACCTGGGCTCGTCAATCTCGTGTTTGACCGAGTTCAGAGCCGCAGACGAGTTGCAGAGGGAAAGCTCCATAGCTAGGTGAAAGTTTTGTATATCTTATATTTACTCTCTTCTGATGATAACATATTTACTGGGTTCTACATATAGGTTGCCTAACATGTTTTAAAAATGTTGTTAAGTTATTTAATATAGTAATTGCTTCCGCATAAACTTCTAAATCTTGAAAAATATTAATAACTCAACTTAAAATTGTGAATTTACGTATAATGAGGGATTGGAAGGCTGACTAGGCCTGCGTTGACCTTGCGAGACTGGCTCGGGGGTCCACGTGGGCTTAGGCCGGGCAGTGCCCATTTTGTGGGAAATTGGGGCCGTCACAGTTGGTATCAGAGCCTAAGTTTGTACATTTAGCTCTTAATTAACCCACAACCAGCATAAGACATAAACCAGCGAAAGTTAGGAACCCTGAACTTAGAGTGGAACCCTGTGATCCCGACTTAAGTCTTCGTTGGGAAGTGAGGAGAGTTGAGGATATAAGAGCTATCTGATGTGTTGTATTATACTACTATCGATAGATATACGATATTCACTCTTGCGTATCGCGTAAGACGTGATGAGTAAAAAAAAAAATTGAAAAAGATTGACGATAAATTTATCAGATTCAGAGAAATTGATAATAAAGAAGATTGATGGAAATGATTAATTAGATAGAAATTATAAGTATATATATTTTTGATAGGAACGAGACTTCATTGTTATAGCTCAATATTTACAAAGAATTGTATTTACAAAGGTTTACAAAAATGAGCTTTTGGTATTCTTTAGTGGAAGGCTCATTCGGAGAGGTTTGGTAAGGGCAGTTGAACCACTTTGTTCTGTTTCAAATGGAATCAGTTAGTGATTGATGTTTCATTTGCCTACTTGATTTCATTTTTGATTAACCAACAACTCATGCCAGTTGTTTACTACATCGTGGAAAGAAAAAGAACGACAACAATATGTAAAACTAGAATTTAGTTAGTTCAATTGATAAATTAAGATAAATAACATTGTTGGTTTGGTGAAGCCAATGGAAAATGAAACAATTCATTTTGAGTAAAATGAGATAATTAGGATTTTTAAGGTCTTCAATTCAAAACGTTGGTATTACAAAGGGTATGGTTTCCAATTGAAACTTAAAATGCCATTTAGGACTCAAACAAACTTGCGAATTGGTTTTCAAGCCATTTAGAGGAATTTTGATCTTATTTAGGACTCAAAAGAGTTCATTCAATTCATTTCAAGTTGTTTAGTTATTACTAAAATTGAGGATTTCCTATAGTATTAAGACTTGAAATGGAAGTTTGAGTCTCTAAATAATTTTAAATTGGTAATATGGAGACAATTGAACAACCTTGAGGCTACTTGGGACTTGAAATCAATGTTTAGGAACTTAGAGAGCTTTTGGATTTTTAAAATGCTAGAACACCGATTGGATTTGTGAATGGGATTTGAAATGAAGAAGTAAGTTTTGAAATAACTTTGTTATTGTATTTAAAAGGTTTTTAGGATTTGGTTGTGTAGTTAATATTTTTAAGAACTCGAGAAATTTGAGGGTCTTAGATGGAATGTAAATGTCAAAGTGGATTTGTAAAGTATGTGAACTTGATTTTGAATATTGAATTGGAGTTCAAATATTAAGAGTTGAATTATATTGACTTAATAGGAAATAAAAAAAATATGTTTTTGATGTGCCTCGAGTTCCACTCTGCACAAATCTCGAGGACATAAAGATACTTAATCAAAAAAACATTTGGTGAAGTGACATGATAAAAAAAGAGGTTACGCAGACTCTAAAGGATCAGAGTGTTGAGATGACTTGAGAGCTAACGATTACATCATGTACGAACTCCTCAGCTTTGATGAAAGCTTTGGAGTAGTAGTGTTGAATCAGAAGCCCAAGTAACTCCACTTTAGTGACACTATGCATTTATAGTCTCAGGGTTGGTGAAGTCGACCACCACCTTTAGGGATTTGTAAATGGATTAAGTGTTACCGGCAGAGGTAGAGTCTGTGAATCATTCTCGAGGTTAAAGAAAACCTAAGTATGAATCCTACGAGATTATACATCTCAAGAATTCTCACATGCTAAAAATTGTTCAGATACGTTAGTTAACGTCCTGAAAGGAATTTTCGTGCAAAGTAGCGCATGTTGTAAGGAAAAAAAGGTGCGTTTAAAGTTGCTAAGAAAAGAGTAACACTTGATTCTATACGGTATATTTGTTGTGTTGTAATATACAATATACGATATCGGTAACTGTACCCTGATTTGAGGATTCGTGGCTATGGAAAATGCAGCGACGTTTCGGATTGGGTTTAGGAATGATCGTGAGGCCGCGGGTTCCCGGTTTGCGAGTGCTGATGAGCTGCATACATCGCACTGCATACATCGCACTACCAACAACTGTAGGAGCTTTTTCGATTGTTATGGGCACAGGTTACACCGTCGTCGTCTACGTCAGCAGCGCTAGTTATTCAGGCTGGGCGTGTTTTTTACAGTTCACAACCCACCTGAAACATCTTTAGTTCAGGCAGGGCCTATAGTGGCCGAGGAGGCTTAGGTTTAGATTTAACTCGTAGTTACTGAAGAGATGCCGTGCGCGCCGATTGATATGGGAGTTAGATTGACGGCTAAGGCGAGGCAGTCTCGCGAGTTTCAGCGACATCACCCGAAAAATTTTCATGGTGGTATGGGTCTCGGAGCAGCAAAGATTCATGATGTCTTGGCCACACCAGATCATATGAGGCCAAGTATCTCATCAGCTTCGTTGTTCGGCGAGGCCGATGTCGGGTCGCGCACTACGTTGACGTCGATGGGGACGCTCAAGGATTAGGTTGAGTTCAAGGATGGGGAAATACATTCCTCCTACAGTTCGTAACCTGAAGAGAACTGATTCTCAAACCATTCGACAGAGGATCGGGGAGTCAGTTATGCATTATATGGATCAATATCTACGCTTGATAGAGTCGGCTGGGGTGCAATCGATACTGACGCTGACCAAGCTTACTATGTCATACACGGTTTCCTAGAATTTGTTGGTTATGTTGGGTGACGACGGCTTCGAGCACAGTACGTAAGGCTTAAGCGAGGGCTATTGCTGGCGAGAGTGTGGGAGCGCACGCACCGGAGTACCGGTCGCATTATCGACATTATTATAGTCATTGCGAGGGTCTGGAAATGATCGAAGGAAAAAGAGAGTGACACGGTCGTGGCTAAGAGATCGACCTCAGAGCGTAGGGTTTGTTGCTTTTCCACTATATGCAGTGTATACTGCGCCAATGTTTGTTGGTCCAGCGTAGAGTTATGCTAGTGCACTACAGTAGCCAACACTGTCAGATCCTCAGCATTAATACCATCAAAGGGTTGATGACAGAGGCAGTGGTCAAAGACAGAGTAAAAGTTCCAGTCAAGTGCACAAACGTGGACAAAGGTCTAGTCATGCACAGGGACATGGACAGGGACAACATGCTTCATTTGGATCGGGATTCCAACGTATCTGTATGGGCGTGTGGACAACCAGGAACGGATTCATGCTATTGCCACGCCAGGTCCGATTACTAACTATCGTACCTTGATCGAGGGTATGAGTTGGGTTGAGAACAACTCGATCAGAGGAACGGACGAACAGTCAGAGAGCTTGATTTACATTCTCGCGGGCATACTGTGAATATGAGTATGTTAATGACAGTGGGTCATAAAACTAATATATTCATTTGTATTCCAATATATGTTGCGAGGATGTTGCCTTGACATATATTGATGGGAGGAAGCAGATGGTGTGTTCATTGCTTGGAGGTGACGGAGGAGCCCAGCTCTTCACGAAGGAGCCCAGCTTGTCATGGAGGAGCCCAGCTCGTCGCGGAGGAGCCTAGCTCGTCACGGAGGAGCCCAGCTTGTCGCGGAGGAGCCCAGCCTTACAGAGTAAGATGGGGGTATGGCCTTGGGCGAGTATGGCCTTGGGCGGGTATGGCCTTGGGCGAGTATGGCCTTGGTTCTTCAGTCATAACACACTATCGAAGTGCGTAAATTTCGAGGACGAAATTCTAATTCGTTGGGAAGACTGTAACGGCTCGAAAATTTGACTTGTGCCACGTGTCAAGTCAAGGTCGTATGTGGGACCCACTCGTCGAATACGTATGTCCAAATCCTGAGTGGAGACACCGAAAATGTGCAATTTAAGAGTTTAATGCTAATTGTTGAGAAACGTATATGTGAGCAATGCGGTGAGCCAAAACACGAACGGGGATGCCCCTCGAGTCGCGTGTCGACGTGTACCGAGGTAGCGGCGTAATGTGACTATATTTATATTAATGTGGTCACATCAAAAGGAAAATAAAAATTAAAATGCATATATATATGTGTATATATATAAATATAAATATAGAAAAGAAATATATACATATATATATATATATATATATAAAGTACATTGGATGCGCCTCGTGATGCGTGTGGCACGAGTATCAAGATTTTGAAATGAGATGGATTGGAGGCTCGAGATGCGCGCTACCCAATGGTTAAGGAAAGCATGGAATAAACATGTTTTTTTAATGTGCCTCGAGTTTCGCTCCGCACTAATCTCGAGGACACATTTGAAATTGATAAGAACAAGAGAGAATGTGTGATCGGGAGGTGAGGGAAAGAAGGGAGGAGAAGAGCGAGAGTGATCGGCAGGTGTGGGAGAGCGCTGGCGCGGAGTAGACCGGCGGTGTGAGCAGCACCGGCGCGCGACGACTCCCACGACAGGCGCGGTGGAGCGTCGACCAACAGCAGATTGCGGCTATGCGGAGGCCGCGGATAGCGGCGTGGTACCTGCAAGGCACCGGCGGCGGAGGTTTGGACGAGCGGAGCGGCGGGGATCGGCCGGCAGCAACAAGATCCCCAACAGCGGCTCGGTGGTAGCGCCGATGGCACGTGGGGTGGTGCGGCGCGGAGAGCGGACCACCAGCAGTAGCAGCGACAAGCACAACTAATGGACGACCAGCAGCGCGACCAGCGGTGGCGGTTACGCGGAAGCCACGACGGACGGTGTGATCAGCCGCAGAGGCGGCGGCGCGGCTCCGGCGAGGGACATAAGGCGCCGGCGAGGGACAGGTGGCATCGGCGAGTGGCAGCGGTGGCGCTATGGTGGTGCCGGTAATGGCGCGGTGACGACGGTTGCGCGACTTCGACATCGGCGCGGTGAACGACGCGATGACATTGTCGGACAGATCGGAGGCATGATTTCAAAGATTTTCGACAAGGCGGTGGAGGTGAGATGTACTTCACCTAATCTTAGTGCGATTTGCATGATTTAAGTAATTTAATTGGTATATATGGACACCAGGGACGTAGTAGTCGGGTGTTGGGTGCGCAAATCGAGGCATGAGCAGAACGTCTTGAGGGCGATTTACGAATTTCGATGTAAGTAAACCAGTTAGAAAATGTATAGTAGTTCATTGAGCTTGCATGTTTGTTTGATGTTGAATCATGTCGTTTTCTTGGAATTCACTCACTTATGAGTGTCCGAGGGCCTAAGTAAGTCATACTCGTGTCTCTGATTGGAGTGGTTGCCGGCTCACAACCGGGGCCATGACCTTGAGTCACAGTATTTGGTCGGAATGAGATGTGTTTTATCCGGGGCGCCGTTGATATCCCTCATTCGCGGCATTTTAGGTACGGCGATGCCGCATTCGATGACCGAGTCTGCTTGGCGTTGCCGCGACTCTGCGACCCCGACCCTGTGGCACCCGCATTCGGTTGTCATAGACTATTTGGGCACCTCTCAATATTGTTTCCTTTGACACTCATCTCGTTGTACTTTCATTGTTTTACAGTCTCATGATCATGCATTCCATACAATTTTCTTTTTATCTGCATGACTTTTAGACTGTTTCTTTTTATCTTGAATTACTGTTTAGATTCTACTGGATTTTACTTACCTAGGCTCGTCAATCTCGTGTTTTACTGAGTGCCGAGCTGCAGACGAGTAGCAGAAGGAAAGCTCCATAACTAAGTGAAATTTTTGTATATCTTGTATTTACTCTCCTCTGATGATAACATATTTACTGGGTTCCACTTTTAGGTTGCCTAACTTGTTTTAAAAATATAGTTGAGTTATTTAATATAGTAATTGCTTCCGCATAAATTTGTAAATCTTGAAAAATATTAATAACTCAACTTAAAATTGTGAATTCACGTATAATGAGGGATTGGAAGGCTGACTAGGCCTGCGTCTACCTTGCGAGACTTGCTCGGGGGTCCACGTGGGCTCAGGCCGGGCGGTGCCCAGTTTGTATTATTGAATGCATCAAGTAATTGATTTGCGATTTGTTGAAAATGAATGATCTTTTGAACTTCAAGTTCACACTGATTTGTGCGTGGATCATAATGTGATAATGTTGATGCATTCCAAGCAATTTCGCGCCATTCATTTTGAATTCGCTTCTTATCTCCCCCTAAAGGTGGGAAAATTGCTTCATCAAAGTGACAATCAGCAAAACGTGCATTAAATAAATCCCCTGTTAAGGGCTCAAGGTATCTTATAATGGACGATGAGTTAAATCCAATATAAATCCCAGGTTTTCGTAGTGGACCCATCTTTATTTTATTGGGAGGTGGTATAGGAACATACACTGCACGACAAAAAATTCTCAGGTGTGAAATATTTGGTTGTTGACCTAAAATGAGTTGCATGGGGGAATGTTCATGGTATGCAGTAGGCCTATAACGAATGATAGATCTTTGCATGAAGGATCGCATGTCCCCAAACCGAAGTTGATAACTTAGTTCTCATGATTAAAGGTCTGGCAATTAATTGAATGCGTTTGATCAGAGATTCTGCCAAACCATTCTGGGTATGCACGTGTGGAACAAAATGTTCAATGGTAATTCTTATAGACATGCAATAATTTTTAAATGCTTGAGATTGAAATTCTCCGACATTATCAAGACGGATGGTATTGATTGGGTTGTCAGGGAATTGTGCTCTTAACTTAATGATTTGTGCTAAAAGTCTAGCAAATGCAACATTGCGAGTTGAAAGCAAACAAACATGTGACCACCTAGTAGATGCATCTATCAAAACCATGAAATATCTAAACGGTCCACAGTGAGGATGAATAAGTCCACATATGTCTCCCTGAATGCGTTCTAAGAAAACTGGGGATTCAACAACAATTTTACTTGGGGATGGTTTAACTATCAATTTACCTTGAGAACAACTGCCACAATTATAATCACTAGCTGAAAATATTTTGTGACTCCTTAAAGGATGTCCATGTGAATTATTAATTATTCTTCGCATCATTGATGATCCTAGATGACCAAGCCGGTCATGCCATAAAATGAATGTCTTTGGATCATTAATTTTCTTATTTAAGACGACATTCGTTTCGACATGCCTTGTATGAGTAAAATATAATACATCAATTACCTGGGAATTTTTCTGACACTTCTTTTTTCCCATTTGAAACCAATGTGACATAGAGAAATTCTCTATTATTTTCGTTCACGGTTTCAAAGTGATATCCATTTTGTCGAATATCTTTCAAGCTGAGTAAATTTCTTCTGAATTTTTCAGAGTATAAGGTATTGTCCATGAATTGTCGTTCCCCAGACGACATAATATTTGCTCTTCCAGAGCCATTAATCAAATTGGAGATGCCAGATATTGTTTGAACATTAGCCTCAGCTAAGTTCAAATTGAAGAAATATTCTTTGTTTTTAAGGATTGTGTGCGTTGTAGCACAATAAGCAAGACATATATCGCTCTTATTTGATTCATGATTTGAAGACATGATTTGTTGATCCATCTGGACAAATAATGTTTGGCAAATTAGAAAAGAGTCATATTTCATTGATAAAATTCATAATATTTCACCTTTGATTTTGAAGGCATAGTAAAGGTCACAAAAATATTTGGGTATATATATGACAATATTTAGGCAAAATAGCCTTTCATATATGACCAAAACAATGTCACAATTATGAGCGCTCATTGTCAATAATTATTTACCCTTTGTAGTGGTGCACCACTTTTGTTCCAAATTTTTGGTGGAATTGTTAGATACGACCTTTACGTGATATTTTCACCTTTTCCACGTCCATAAATTTATTATTGTGATCATGATCATTATATGCAACATATGCTTCTTAATTTGAAACTGAACTAATTGGACGGGAGAGATATTATATTTATAACATCTCATTATTTTACTCAGCTACCATGAGACAAGAAATCAATCCTTAATATTTATTGAATTGATGTGCGCACTCGATATTTATTGCAGCAATAAATCGAGGCGGGCCACGTGACCTTATTTTTATTGTCTCATCAATCATATTTCCACGTAGCCATAACATAGAGGTAATTAAAATTGTGGAATTATAATTAATATTTGACTGATTAAATTTTGTAGTTTGAGACTCAATCGCTCATTTTTGAGCTTTTGGAGTATTACCTTTTTTGGTACTTATATATTTATAACTCCATAGGGTGAAAAGATATATGAAATATTCACTTTTCAAATCTTTAAAGAGATATTGGCAAAGTATTGTGTACAACATACAGCCTTGCATAGATGCAAGCTTTATTCATAATTTGTAATATCTAATTATCATGACAAGAATTATAACAATGTAACAAATTCAACTATGGTTGATTAATATTTTGAAAGTAAATATAATATAAAATAATTTTCTCTTTTCTTTTATGTAAAAAAATATAACATATGATTAAGCATATGTTCACAACTTGATTCATTAATAATCAAATGTACTATTCGTATGAGTTGGTGGGACAACCTCCAGGTTGGGCGGTGAGACAAAGTCTGCTTAATACCATGCCTCCTCGAACGGGATAACCCGTCTCCCTTTCAATGTTTAGCTTTACCGGGGACAAGGCTTACCCACTATCAACTCAAACTTATAGCATTATTTGTATTATAAAATCAATAATAGAACAGTAACTAATCGTTTGTAGTTTTAAGAGAAAACTAGTTATGTCACATACTGACTTTTGATTTATGATGTAGAAAATCGTACAAGACACAACTACAGAGCATACTTTCGCAATCAGTGACGTCATAATGTATAGTATATGAATAAAGTATGCATATAGAAGTGATGCACATAATAAAAGGAAGCAACCATGATAATATATAAATAAATTGAACTTATTTAAATAACAAAAGCTATACCTTTATAGCTTTGTCTCCTTAACAAGCCTTCTTGAACTTCAAGATCTCCTTAATGCTAGAGCAAGCTCGTGCTGATAACGTGTTGTAAATTGAATTGGAACTTGCTAAGAACTAGAGAAGGAAAATAGAAGACTAAGAATTTCTACTACTACAAAGGAGAAGAGAAGAAATGAGATAGTTGGAATGAGAAGTTTTCATTCAACTTGGTGTGTTTTTACAATGAGGTTGGCACCCTTTATATACGCCATTTGGTGATGATGATAAATGTACTTTATACAATGTGTACAAGTAACACATACACCCCATGTCATACAACACATTACAAGTAATTTGACAATACATGAAAGAGTTGGTGTAAATTGGAAATGGTTACAAGTAACATGACAATACACAATATGTTGGTGTACATGTATGGTCATCAATATTCCACAACAGTATTATAAGGCTTCTATTTATAAGTCCTTTAGATGGTCTTACTTTGGTCCACTCATCTCCTACCACATGCACATCTCTCTGTAAATCCAAAGGTCCATGTTAAGTCCTACCATCACTAATTTCATTATGTTAACACACTTTTTCATACAAAGTTCTATTGAGATTTGTTTAGCCATACATCTTGAGACTTGTCTTAAGGTGTTAGATTATTTTCCACAACTTAGGTTTGTGATTTGATTTCAATTATACCATAGCCTATGAAAAAGTAAATAAGTAGTTACATTAATTTAAATAACCTTGATAAAAGTTTTGTTAACCCTAAGTATGTTATTAATGACGAGTCTGTCACAACAAATGTAGCAGATACTACAGAGAAAAATAATGCAGTGATGTAGTAATGCAGTAGTGGAAACTGCACTAAAAACATGTAGAAAGAAGAACGCAATGGTAGTAAATAGAGAAATGATTCAACAGTAATGAACATCCCAACCTTGTAAAGTGTCAAGTCTTGGTTAGGGAAATGTTTCTCAATGAAAGACTTAGGAGATGCACCCTACGTCCTTGGAATTAAGATCTATAAGGATAGATCTAAAAAGTTGATCAGTCTAAGTTAGAGTGCTTATACTGATAAAGTAGTGAATAGGTTCAAAATGCAAGACTCTAAAATTAGGCCGTTGCCAATGTCTCATGGTATAAGTCTCTGCAAGACTCAATGTTTGAAGACTAATGATGAGCGAGAGTGCATGAATACGATTCCATATAGATCTGCTATTAGATCTATCATGTATGTCATGTGATGCACCCGACCTGATGTATCATATGCTTTGAGCGCAATAAGCATATATCAATCTGATCCCGATGAAAGTCACATGATAGCAGTAAAGAACATTCTTAAGTACTTGAGAAAGATTAAAAAAATGTTCCTGGTCTATGAAAGTTTAGTAGACGAGCTTCATTTAAATGGTTACCCAGATAAAAGTTTTCAAACTGATATAGATGATTTCAGTTTGCAGTCCAAATATGTGTTTAATTTGAATGGAGGCATAAAGAGTTGGAAAAGTTTGAAGCAAGAAACTATGGCAAATTCTACACTAAACGACTAGTATGTTACAGGGTCCGATGCAGCTAGGGAGGCTATTTGGATAAAAAAGCTCATATCTGAACTTGGTGTAATTCCTAGTATGGCTAACCCCATCTGCTTGTATTGTGGCAACAATAAGACGATAGCACATGCCAAGGAACAAAGATCACACCACTGGTCCAAACATATACTTAGACGTTTTCATCTCATTCAAGAAATCATTGAGAGGGGAGATATGAAGATTTGCAGAGTTCCTACAGAAGACAATGTTGCAAATCCTTTGACGTAAGCTCTTCCACAAGCGAAATATGATGGTCATGTTAGATAATAGGTATTAGATACATGAATGATTGGCCCTAGTGCAAATGAGAGATAATGGGGTAGGTGCCTTTGGTCAATCTACAAACATTATTTATCTTATAATTTTAGTTAGTAAAATGGAGGTTTTAATTTGCTATTTTATTATAAGTGATTGCATGTTTACCTTATAGTAAGATATATGGGTATTTGTTAAAATATCCTAAATGTCCCCCGCCGATCATTATACTAGGAACTATAATGATATAAGACTAGTGTGAATCTTGATTAACTGTCATATGATCATCATGCATTTAGGGATACGAATTGAGATTATGAGTACTTATTAGGGACCATAGTACTGGGCCAACCCGCTATGAGAACACTACATGGATTAATTCATAAGTATTACTCATGATAGGTATATCATTTAGTCCTTCGACTTGAGATTACCATAGACTTCAATATTAGGAACATGCCAACTTGACACAATCAAACGTTGTCTTTGACTAGACGATTATAAGGATTGTGATTGGTTACTATGTGAATATTAGGTGAGGGTGTGTAACCAAGATAGAATTTGTCACTCTCATATAGAGAGAGATATCAGTGGATCTCTCGATATGATAGATTGATAATGGCATAGTCCATGCGAATTGATATGATCTACGTCACTTACATGTTTTCGGTTTACCTAAAGATCGAGACTAGCAAGATTGAACATTAAAGGTGACTTTTCCATGCTTAATGTTTAGTCAAAGGATATTGCACGACAAAAGGATATGACTTATGCTATTCATTAGGTTATATCGATTTTGATATTCATGCTACTTGGGTAGTCATAATGCCTTGCTGGAGACTGCTTATGACTTGTGTACTAAAATGGTTTTGGTTCATTGCCAACTTCACATGAACCTATTAGGTCGTACACAAAGAATGACTTTGCGCAATTTTGATTGTTTCAGAGTAATGAATTTTATATGATAAAACTCATTTCATAAAAGCCCTTACGAGTTGTTATGTGATAACTTATTAATAGGAGCATATGTGTAATTTTCTTAAATTGCGTAAATATAATAGTTGTATTACGAATAAGATTTTAAGTAAGGAGTTATCTACACATATAAATAAAGGGTGAAACCCTAAAATGACATAAGATTTTCATTTTTGCAAATTTCGAGTTCTCTAGGTTTTAGTAGAGAAAGAAAAATGTTTTCAGTCTTTCTTAGGGCTAGCACTCCAAATTGTGGTCAACATTCGTGCGTGGATTATCGATAGAGGATGCGCGCTCGAACTTCTTGGAGATCAAACAATCATAAAAGAAAATCACAAATTAACTTATGGTTTACTTTTTACCTACAGTTTTAAGTAACACATTTTTAATCTTGTTGGGGTTTTTCAAAAATCGTTTTGAATTTTTCGCTGCGTATGAACCCCAAAAATTCAACAATGGTATCAGAGCCTTAGACTTAGTTATGTTAAAAGTTTGCATATTTTATGATGTATATATGATATATGTGTGAAAACATGATCTTGATTAATGTATATATGATATACATTTAGGTTTTGTGATAATTGTTATCAAGAATTGGTTTTAAAACATGTTGTTAATTTATGTATATTGATATATACACATGATTTGATTCAATGATAGTATTCATGTTTTTAATATTTTGATTAACATATGTTTTTAATATTGAACGATGCAAGTTTTATATGTTCATGGTAGAAGTCATGTTTAGGTAAATATGATTCTAGTATTGAGTAAATATTTCATTTTTATTCAATAATTATGTATGTCTCCATGATAGAAATCATTATTATCTTAATATGATTAATTTAATATGATTCTGATCTTGAATGCATAATTAATATTTCGAAATTGATTTTGATCATATATCTCATTGTGGTTATCTTTAGCGTATTCCTATTAGATAGGAGATAAACTTGTAATCGGATAAGAATTACAAATCCTGTAAGATAGGTGAGATAGATAACAAATACTAATTGGATAAGGATTCAAAGTATCTTAAATTTTAATTGGATTAGGATAAGATACTAAGTTAAAGGTGGGCCCAAGTTCATTAGAAACATTTTAATTAATATTTTTTGAAATTAAAATAAGGGGTAGTATTGGTTAATTGGATTGACTAAAATAATGAAAGAATTTTCACCCGCTGACCGGTTTCAGCGGGACCATCGTTAACAATTCGTAGCACAAGGAAATTCGTATGATAGTCAATATTAGTATAATTTCCTATTATGTTTAGCAATTATTTAAGCATTGTAATATATGATATTTACCTTGATTAAGTTATGATCACTAAAACAAATAAAAAACCATCTTCCAAATTTCAAGTAATGTGTCATCCATTCTAAAACACTTGTCGAGGCTTCGATCACATCGATACGGGTTTAACTCCATAAAGTGTATTATGTTATCTTGATGAGACAAGTTGAGTAATGGTTATTCTATTGTTTGAAATGGCTAGACTTGATAAAGCTATCAAAACGATTTTGGGCTTTAGGCACTATATGAAATAAAACATGCTAGGACATAAGATGTCATAATCTCATAAAATAACTAAAATCTACATATGATGTAACTGGTAATTGGTACCTACCTAAATAACCGAATTCAAAGCGTCATGCCTTAGCTGTCTTGGAATTAGGTGAAACTTGAATTTTAGTCCCTTAAATTAACATAACATTTTTAGAAGGGTTGTTAATTTAGTGGGAGTCTATTCCTCTATACTAAAATGAAATTTTGCATAATCTTTGTTGTAGATCTATGGTCTCTTCAAATCATACTAATCCCTTTTCACTGTAATCCATCCTTGAGAAGGCTAAATTGGTGAAGATAAACTTTCTTAACTGGTTCAAAAACTTGAGAATTTTTCTTAAGCATGAACGCAAGTTGTATGTCTAAGATAATCTTATTCTTGAGGAACATCCACCCAATGCCTTAAGAGCCATGAAGGATGCACATACTAAGCATGTCAACGACTCAATTGATGTTGCATGCATTATATTGGCAACCATGGTTCCTGAACTTCAAAAAGACATGGAACATATTAAAGCTTACAACATGGTTACGATGTTGAAGGAAATGTTACAACAAGAAGCTAAACAAGAAAGGTTCGAGATAGTCAAGAACCTTCGTTCTTGCAAAATGGCTGAGAGTGCATCAGTTAGTCCTCATGTTTTGAAAATGAAGAGCTATACTGACCATCTTGGCAGACTTGGATTTTTCATAAGCCAAGAGTTAGCTACGAACTTGATCTTGAATTCATTTCCTAATAGTTATTCATAATTTATAATGAACTATAACATGAATAACAAGGGGAAGTCTATCTAAGAGTTGCATTTGATGCTTAAAATTGCTGAGCATAATATCAAAAAACTCATTGCTAATGTAATGATGGTTAAGAAAGGAAAAACTTAAAAGAAAAGGAGCAAAGGCAAGGCTAAAGTTTCCAAAGCTGTTGTAACTGTCACAAAGCCTTTCGAACAAGTCAAGCTTCATGCTGCTTCTACTTCATAGTCCTAGAAAGAAAAGGAAAAAGAAGGAAATTGTTATTTTTTCCATGCACCATGAAATCTCTTCAGAAATTGTAAGCTCTATCTTAATATCTAAAGAAAAAGAAGAGTAGTTTAACTACTGCTTCATGTATTTACGTTATTGATCTACTAGTGATTCCTGGGTGTTGGATACCGTATACGGATCTCACATTTGTATTAATGTGCAGGGTCTCACTAAAAGTAGAAAGCTAAGTAAAGGGAAGTCATTCTATGAGTTGGAAACAAAGCAAAGGTTTTTGTGTTGGCTGTAGGATGCAATGAGTTAATTTTACCTAGTTGACTTGTTTTAGGTTTAAATAATTATTATAATATCTCTGCCTTGAGCAAAAACATCATTTCAGTTTCATGTTTGGATTTGGTTGATTTTAATTTCATTAATGCGAATAATAAATGCTCCATTTCTAATATAGTCATTTTCTATACGAATGCTGATTTATGTGATGGTCTTAATATTCTAAACTTGAAAAGGTCTACATGTACTCCTATTCTTAATGTAGATATAAAAAGGTTCAAGTCAAATGATTTAAGTCAAACCTACCTTTGGCATTGTCATCCTTGCCACATAAATGAGAAATACATTTCTAAACTCCATAAAGATAGACTTTTATATTCATTTGATTTTGAATCATATGAAACATGTGTATCTTGTTTACTAGGCAAGATTACAATGAGTCCCTTTATTGGACACAATGAAATGGCAAGTGATTTATTGGGTCTAATACATACTAATGTATGCAGTCCTATAAACACAATGGCTAGAGGTTCTTATTAGTACTTCATTACATTCACTAATGATTTTAGTAGACATGATTACATGTATCTCATGAAACATAAATGTGAGTCTTTTGAGATGTTTCAAACATTTTAGAATGAAGTACAAAATCGATTTGGTAAAAGTATTAAAGCACTTAGATCAAGATCGAGGTGGTGAGCATTTGAGCTAAGAGTTTGATGATCATCTTCGAAACTGTGGGATTGTCTCACAGTTAACTCTCCCAGCAACTCAATAATGGAATGATGTTTCTGAGAGAAGAAATAGAACTTTAATTGATTCGGTTCGATCTATGATGAGTCATACAAATCTTCATATTTTCCTTAGGGGTTATGCCTTAAAAACTATTGCATTTACACTGAATCATGTTCTTCTAAAGCGGTTGATAAAACACCACATGAAATGTGATTTAGGAAAAGGCCAAGTTTGTCTTTCTTTAAGATTTGGACCTGTAAGGTTTTTGTACAATGACAAATCTCAGAAAAATTATCAGCCAAATCTACCAACTATGGATTTGTTGGTTATCCTAAAAAAGCTAGAGGATACTACTTTTATAATCCCATTGAGAACAAAGTGTCCGTGGCTCGTAATAACGTCTTTATGAAAAAAATTTATTTCGAAAGACAAAAATGGGAATAAAGCAAGTCTTGAAGAAGTTCAAAAACCACAAATTATTACTCAATTGTAGTGGGAGAACAAAAAAATCTTGAACTAGTTGAACTTCCACGGGTATCACAAGGCCCGTGTAGGTCTGATCAGGTAAGACATCAGCTTGAGAGATTTGAGTTTCTTATTACCGATAGTAGTGAGGTATTGCTTACAGATCAAAATGAACCTACTACTTATCAGAAGGCTGTGTCTAGCCTTGAGGAAGATAAATGGCTTAGTGCCATGAATTCTAAGATGCAATCCTTGTATGATAACCAAGTTTGAAACCTGTTTGATTTACCTAAAAGTGGTAAGACTATTGGGTGTAAATGGCTTTTCAAGTAGAAAACTGACATGCATGGTAATGTGCGTACTTATAAAGCATGGTTAGAAGCAAAAGATTTTAGACAACTTAAAGTGTTGATTATAATGAGACTTTTTCTTCTGTAGCCATGCTCAAATCCATTAGAATTTTAATTGCCATAGCCACATATTATGACTATAAGATATGGCAAATGGATTTCAAAATGACTTTTCTAAATGGAAAGTTACTTGAGGACGTGTAAATGATACGACCTAAAAGGCTTGTTCACCTTGAGAATTTTAGGAAGGTGTGCAAGCTTCAAAGATCCATTTTTTGGATTAAAGCAAGCTTCTCGGAGTTTGAATCATTTTGATGAGGCAATTAAGGAATTTGGTTTCATTAAAAATTAAAATGAGCTTTGTATATACATGAAGGTTATTGGGAGCATGGTTGTTTTCCTGGTATTATATGTTGATGATATATTACTCATTGAAAATGACATCCTAACCTTGCAGAGTATTAAATCTTGGTTAGGGAAGTATTTCTCAATGAAGGACTTAGGACATGTAGCCTACATAATCGGGATTAAAATCTATAGGGATAGATCTAAAAGGCTGATCATGTCAAGGTCAAAGTGCTTATATTGACAAGGTATAGGTTCAGTATGCAAAACTCTAAAAGAAGGTCATTGGCCATGTCTCATGGTATAAGTCTTAGCAAGACTCAATGTTCAGAGACTAATGATGAGCGAGAGCGCATGAATATGATTCCATATACATCAACTATTGGATCTATCATATATGCCATGTTATGCACCTAGCTTGACGTATCATATGCTTTGACCACAATATGCAGATATCAGTCTGATCCCAGTGAAAGTTACTGGATAATAGCAACGAACATTCTTAAGTACTTGAGAAGGACTAAATAAATGTTCTTGGTCTATGGAAGTTTGGAAGATGAGCTTGTTGTAAATGGTTACACAGAGGCAAGTTTTCAAATTGATATATATATATGACTTTAGATTGTAGTCTAGATATGTCTTTACTTTGAATGGAGGCGTAGTAAGCTAAAAAAGATCGAAGCAAGAAACTATGAAAAATTCTATAATAGAAACTGAGTATATTACAGTGTCCGATGCAGTTAAGGAGGCAGTTTGGATCAAATAGTTCTTCTCTAAACTTGGTGTAGTTCTTATTATTGCTAACATCATTTGCTTGTATTGTGACGAGAACAAGGCGATAGCACAGGCCAAGGAACCAAGATCACACCACCGATCCTAACATAAACTTAGACGTTTTCATCTCATTCAAGAAATCATTGAGAGGGGAGATATGAAGACTTGCAGAGTTCCTATAGAAGACAATGTTGCAAATCCTTTGACGTAGGCTCTTCCACAAGCGAAATATGATGGTCATATTGGTTAATAGGTATTAGATACATGAATGACTGGCCCTAGTGCAAGTGGGAGATGTTGGGACATCTGCCTTAAGTCAATCTACAAACAATGTTTATCTTCTAATTTTAGTTTATAAAATGGAGGTTTTCATTTGCTGCTTTATTATAAGTTATTGCATGTTTACCATATAGTAAGATCCATGGGTATTTGTTTAATATCATAAATGTCGCTAGTCGATCATTATAGTGGGAACTATACTGAATTAAAACTAGTGTGAATCTTGATTGATGGTTATGTGATGATCATGTGTATAAGGATACGAATCGAGAACATGAGTACTTGTTAGGAAATAAGGTACTGGACTGACCTGTTATGAGAACACCATATGGATTAAGTCGTAGGTGTTACTATGATAGGTATATCGTTTAGTCATTCGATTTCAGATTACAATAAATTTTAATATTATGAGCATTGTAATTTGATACAATCAAATGTGTTCTTTACCTGAACGATTATAAAGATTGTGATTGGTTACCAGGTGAATAATATGTCAACGTGTTTAATCAAGATAAAACTTGTCACTCTCATACATAGAGTGACAAGTTCATGTGAATTAATATGATCAATGTGAATTGGAGGTTTTCGATTTACTTAAATATCGAGACTAGTACGATTGAACATTAAGGGTGACTTTCCATGTCTTAGGCTTAGTCAAAGGATATCGCACGACAAAAGGATATGATATATGTAATTCATTCGGTTATATTGATTTTGATATTCATGCTACTTGGGTAGCCATAATGCCTCGCTAGAGATCGCTTATGACTTGTGTACCAAAATGGTTTTGGTTCATTACCAACTTCACATGAACCTATTATGTCACACACAATGAATGACTTTTTGCAATTTCAATTAGTACAGAGTAATGAATTTTATATGATAAAATTCATGACATAAAATACCCTACGATTTGTTATATGGTAACTTATTAATAGGGCTTATGTGTAATTTGCTTAAACTGCCAAAATACAATAGTTATATTGCGAATAAGATTTTAAGTGAGGGCTAATCCACATATATAAATAAAGGGTGAAACTCTAAATCGACATAACATTTTCTTTCTTTCAAATATCGAGTTCTCTAGATTTAGGGAGAGAAAGAAAAGCGTTTTCAATCTCTCTTGGGGCTACCACTCAAAATTGTGGTCACCATTCTTGTGCGGATTTTCGATAGAGGATGCACGCTTGAACGTCTTAGAGATCGAACAATTAAAGAAGAAAATCATGGATTAAGGTATGATTTACCTTTTAGATCTAGAGTAATGGAACCTATTTTCTTATCATGTTGGGTTTTTCAAAAATCGTTTTGAATTTTTTCACTGCATATGAATAAAAAATCCAACACTTCTTACTGGGCATAGTTTGGTCCGAATTAAATAACCAGTGCATGTAAAGATTTTTCATGTTGAGACCTGAAATGTAATGCATGTATAAGATGTTGTGAACTCCAAGTAGCACTAAGTAGTAGTAGTAGTAGCAGTAACCATTCATCTAGAAATAAGCAACTACTAATGAAACACCCCATCACTCCATACGATATATAACACTCCATATTGTTTAACAAACTAGTGCAAAAATAGAAAGAATAATAATATGCACCAAAAGTCTTCAAGAAATCCAATAACATAAATAGTATAGTAATCACCAACTACAACTGTAGAATCCAGCCAATAAAAGTAAATTAAACATAACAGCGAATAACCATGAAGTAATAGAAATAGTAAGAAGCTCCCCCTTAAGTTTAACATTGCTCTCAATTCTAAATATGCTGTCACTGTAACTAACTGTGCAACTTGATAAAGCGACTATAAAATCATCAAGACCACCACTTTATGTAAAAACATACTAGCATCAAACTTCTTACTTAAGGTATAACAAGCTAGCCATAAATGACCGAAAATGGCGAACCACGACTAGCATGTGAAATCCCCAAAGAACAAGTTACAGGTAACAGTAAATCAAAATAGCTGCAACAATACTCCCCCTTGATCCTTGCTATTCTTTAATCAAGTGCATGAACCAAAGAGTATGCACATATATACATCGACATCATGGCATAGAGGGAATAACCATGTAAGTATTATTTGAAGTTCTCATACCTCGCATGATAAAATATCCTACATGATTAAGAACTCCACACCGACCTCGTGAGAATTTCACAAAAAATCATGATTATATAGTTGACTTATGTTAATAAGATAGACTTTCGGGCCATCAACATGAATAACACCACGTAAAGTAGGTAATCCAACAACATTCAAATTGCTTCGACCAATCACTTTTCACTTTGCACCATCACCGAAGGTAACATAAACATTATTAAAAGGTTTATAGTTAGAAAAATGTACCTTGTTTCCCATCATGTGACTAGAACAACCATAGTCGTGATACCAAGAGTTTTGTTTTGTTGCAGATTCCAATAGATAAGCTATTAAAGATTTTATCTTTAACTTTAGTTTCCAACAACCACTGCGATTGATGCTTTGCTTTTTTTTTAAGCTTTGACTTCTTAAGATCTCGAAACATCTTAAAAAACCTTGGTCAAATATGTCCTTTCATATCACATTAATGAAAATTTGGAACAAATTATGCATTGGCAACACTTAATTTAACTATAACATAATCAAATTTAGTAGTAACTAGAATTACCTTAATTGCAGAAGGGTCTGACTTAGCATTAATAGTAACAAACTTGATAATAGAACTGCTGCTATTTTTTTACTCGACAATTGAACCGCCAGCCTTCACATTGTTCTTATTGTGATCAGTTGATGAAGAAGCCTTCTCGAAAGTAGCAGAAATATAACCACTAGAATTTCCACCTTTATAACTAAGTCTTACATGATCAAGAGGACTTTGACCAATACTTAAAACCTCATCAAGTTTGGCTTTACCAGAATTTAGCTTCATGATGAAATGTTCTTCTTCTTGCAACTTTTGCTTCATCAGAATTAATTACGTGTCTCTTGCTAGCAGTATAGACTTCGACATTTCAACATCAACTGCACTATTATGGTACTTAATCTTGACAACATCAAGTTTGTCTTTACAACTCCATTGGACTTATAGAGTTCTTTCCACTCATCATAAAATGCATCATAATAAAACGTTGAAAACTCTCAAGGCCATCATCTTCATTAACTATAATTTGCTCAATAGCAGTAACTTCATCACAAGTAGTAATTAACTTGAGAACTATAATTGATTCATGCTTAGCATTAACATTAATAAGGGATTGCTTACTGTCATGTGTAGTTGGACTTGATAGTATTGTGTGAAAAATAGTAACATTTGCAGACCTTTTTGCTTTCTCCTCGCCATCATCACCATCACCATCGACATCATCATCATCATCATCATCATCATCATATCGCTAAAATTAGAAGATAATTTCTTCTTCTTCTTAAAAGCATTCACACATTAACTCGTAATATGTCCAAAACCTCCGCATTCATGGTATTTAATGCTTTTCCTTTTAATTCTAAGAGAAGCTTTATGTTTTGATTGCAATAAGTGTCTTCCTTTATGCTTATACACTCCAACTTTGAAGGCAATACTGGGATTTTTCTCTGAAAAGAACTTGTTCATCTCATAAGTCTAAAACGATCCCATTAATTCATCAAAATACATTTTTTTATCCTTCCACTCTTCAATTACTATAACATTCTAGTCGAATCATTTCAGAAAAGCACACAAAGCATGACGAACAAGCAATTCATCAGAATACTTTTCTCTAAGTTAGTATGCATGATTTGCAATGTCACAACTACGACCATTTAAATAGGCAATGTCCTCGTTATCCACCACCCTTAATTTATCAAATAGAGAAGCCAATTGCCGCAGTTAAAGATTTTAACTATACTCGTACTTTGAAAGACAATTCCAAGTACACTCCATGTAACATCTCGTGTCCCTAAGTATGTGATTAACAATAATCATAACACTAATTAATCCAAGTTAGGCTCATGGCTAAGCCTGACGTATTTTGATTATTGCGTAGATACGTTTATGTAAATGTATTGTATTAAGTTGATTTGAGAATAAATAAAAATACTACAAGCTATTGTTGTAAATTAATATAAGTCTATAGTTGAGAAATAAATAATTAATAAATTGGTAGGTTTTTCGTAACACGTGGGGTAGAGGGTGAGATGTGTAGGGTGCACAATAGTATGCATGCTTGAGGGTGGTTGTTGATGCGCCCGATGGGTTTAAAGATGAGAAAATATAAGGGTATATTTATATATTTATATATATAATTGAAGTATATAAATATATAATCTATGGTTTAATTTTAATTGTTTAAACAATTGAATTTCCTCGAGAAATGTGTGGCGATTTCGAAGAAGTGAATAGTGCAAGGAGGCATGAGACGTTGATGTATTGATGGAGTAGCGATGCCTCAAGATTTCTGTAAACACATTTCCATGAAAATCAAGTGGTGCATGCATAAGCATGTATGACAAAATATAGGCTTTAGAT
Organism: Stephania yunnanensis; assembly: GCA_039657365.1. Taxonomy (NCBI): domain Eukaryota; kingdom Viridiplantae; phylum Streptophyta; class Magnoliopsida; order Ranunculales; family Menispermaceae; genus Stephania; species Stephania yunnanensis. The sequence continues at coordinate 40,684,576 of CM077586.1, read as the reverse complement.
ATGTCTTGAGATACATTTTATGATCTTTAAATAAATCAAGTGGTGCATGGAGTGAGCTTGGTGGTAAGCATGTATGCGATGAGGTGGCTAGTAAGGTGGTTTGATAATAGCCATAAAGATCTACCTCGAGATACGCAACATATATCTTGAGAAGATCAATATGTTTGATCATGAATAAACCGGTTAGAAGGTGATGGGTTTGACAATAACCACAAAATCATCCTTGAGATACACAACACATATCTCCAAGAAGATCAAAACATTAAATGGAATAAAATGAACCAATAGATCTACCTCGAGATTCGTGCAATGTGAGTCTAGAGGAAAATCTAAATATAAACTAAAAACTTTAATATTTTACCACTATTATCGAAAGAAAAAGAGACAACTGAAGGTTTTGGTATGGATCGAAAGAGAGAGAAAAGAAAATGTTATATAGACTAATAACAATCAAGTTAGAGATCAAATCAATGGTATCGGGTGTTGGGATCAATTTGGGTAAGTTGAAAAATAGTTTTTGAGTTGAATTCATAAGTAAGAGATGAATTTGTTGTTAATTGTTGTTGTTGTTGATTTGAAATGGACTAAGTCCTCATTAGAGGCCCTCTTTGATATTGTGGGGAGTGATTTGAATGTTATTGTTAGAGTTATTAATTAAATAGGGGTTGTTGCCTGTTCTCTATTAGGATGCTCAATGATGGAGTGCGCTCCCTAACAAGTCAATAATTAGATTCATTATAATTGTAATTTTGGTTGATTTTATAAATAAATGATGATATTACACTTGGTATTCTCTTGTTTTTGTGATTTTAGGATTTAAATAGGAAAATGAAGTAATAAAAGAAAAAAGAAAAAAGAGCAAACTAGTCAATTGTAAAAGAAGTCTAGTGATTTGTAATTACATTAGGAATCACAACCTAAATCGGTAGCCAAAAAATGCCATCGAATTCGTAGTGAATTGGAGAATGAACTATGAATTGCCGGCTAAATCGGTGGAGCACAGAGAGCCAGTTTCAGAGATTGATTCAGCGATTTATGCACAAAGTAAGAATCACTGACTAATCGCTAAAGTCAGTTACCGGTTTTTTCTATTAATATGAAGAATTTGAGTTTATTTAGGATATGTATACGTAGAGAGACTATAAAAAGGCCAAAGGGCTTCCAAATAACTTTCTTCTTTTTTTGCTCTATATTATTTCTATTGCCTATTTTATATTTCTAGTTGATGTTTAAAAATACATTAGAGCTTTAATTTAATTTAAGGTATTTATTTATTCATTATGTCTTTTAATTATATATTTGCATTATTTATTTCCAACATGAGTGAGTAGTCTATCAATCTAAACAAACCCTAGACATACATGTACTTTAGATTGCTAGATAGTTATTATTAAGGAATCATGAACTTAATGCTTTAAATCTATTCGTACACGTTAATCATGGATTAATAAGTTGTTTTTGTGTATTACAACTAAAGTAGATTAATATTTCATGCATAGTTGCAAATGAGTTATGTTGTATTTTCATTTTGATTCTATGTCTATAGTCACTGACAATAATTATAGAGGTAGTAACTAGGATTAATAAATAGAATTTTCTCGAGTGAATATTATAGGTGACTATGTTCAAAGTTATTTACTATGTGGCTTCGGTTAATATTGGCTTAGATTAGGCGTGATTTTCATTGAGTGTAATGCTGTCATATTTTTACAGAGTTGCATTTTATCTAATGGGTAGATTTACAATGATAAGAATGTGGCATTTTCATTGAATTTAGAAAAACTGGTGGCTAGCTAATGGCTATCAACTTATTATGAATTATGATTTAATGATTCCAAGATTCCATATGTTATGATTATAACTATAGTATGAAGTTATGTTATGTTCTAGTGTTCGAAAGCAATTCAAGTATATTACATTTTTTAGTGGGGGTTTGTATATAAGTATATTTAAGATATTTGAATTATATTGAATGTGAGTATTGTTTAATTTAGTTTGAGTTAAATTGTTTAGATTAAAATAGTTCGTTTGATTTGTTAAGTTATTATTTACAGATTTTAGTTAATTAATATTTTAATTCCCATTTAATTAGATTAACTAAATTAATAAAAACAAGAAAAAACATTTTCCTTTGAGATATGAAAAAATTCATGTGGAGATGATATCTCATTTACTATTACTACAAATAAAAGGAAAATACGAGAAATAATTGTGCACAATCGACATGTGTCAGTTTTTGGCGCCATTGCCATGTATTTTCAAATAATTTCTAAGGATTTTGAACGTTGTATCGTCTACACACTTCATCGTGTTAATTCAACATGATTTTTATGTTTGTTTGATCCTTAAATAGATAGAACTTTTAATCAGAGTTTAAGACATTAACAACTTAGGGAAATTTTACCTAATAAGATGGAAGATAATAATAATGATATTAATGAAAATGTCATTAATAATAATAATGTAAACGGAGTTATCAATACTAACAATAATAATAGAGAACTCACTTTTAGACAAGCAAATCTAAATGTTTCGGCATATGAGCCCATGTGCATAGCATACCCCGATGGATTTTCTGAAATTGGACTTAGATTTCAATTTATCTGACTTCTATGGTAAAGACAATGAAGAACCACGTAAATTAATAAGGGAGTATCAATATAAAGTTAATGGGATAAAACCAAAAGAAGGTACTTTAGAACTAAGTCAAACTTAAAAGTTTCCTTTTTGCATTGCAAGATCAAGAACAAGATTGGTTGTTCTATCTCCCACATGATTTAACAACTAAATGGACTTAAATGTTAGAAGCTTTCCTAGATGAATATATGCCTGCTAGAAAATTAGTTCCTATAGAAAGCCAATCACAATTTCAAAAATGAAAGATGATATTCTTAAAGAGCTTTACTAGAATATTTTTATAAAGGACCGAATCATTTTGAACAAAGTTATTAGACAAAGTATGTGGTGAATTTTTATTAGAGACAACACCTACTTTGGCGAAAGAAATAATTAATGAAAGGAAGTGGCTAAAAAGACCCTCATTTTTGCTAAATGGACCCCAATTTTTTTTAAATAATTTATGTGCGAAATTACCCAACTGCCCCTCTATATGAATGGGTTTTTGCTTACCCATACCCCACTCACACCCACTCAATCATACCTCAGTCACCCTCACTCAAATCATGCTCTCACATCCAGCCATAATCTAATGAAATTCGAGCGAAATCACTCCAATTCGACGTCGTGGCTGTATTTTCCTCCTAAGTTCATGTTGATTTCTAACTTCTCTTAGGTTATTTCTTATGTTTTTTGAGTTGGTAATGGTATTTGTGGTTTTATTTTTGGATTTAGGGCTTTTGATTTTGAGCTTGAATCTGCATTTATAGCACAAAATATCGATGGAAATGAGAATATCTAGTTATTCCCCCACTCATTTTTTTTTTGGTTTCATGTATTTTTTGGAGTTTTAAATTTTTTTTGTTTGTTGTTGTCGCCTTAGGGTTTCGGACAGATAAGGCAGGGACCATTTTGGAAGTCTCGGTCATATAAGTCTGAGACCACTTTGGAAGTCTCGGTCATAAAAATCTGAGACCTCTTTAGAGGTTTCGGTCAGCTCCCATCAAGACTAACACAAGATCGCGCGAGACCTTTTCAAACGTCTTAGATGAAGTCGAAGGAGACCTCTAAAGATGTCTTGGTGTAAGACGACCAAGACCTCTGGCTACGTGTGACCAAAACTTGTGGACAACACTTCTTCACTTCTACGATATGGGGTAATCAAGTGTATTTTTGGAATTTATGAAAATAAAGGAGGGGTATGTTTAGCGAAATTAAGGTATGCTTGAGTAATGGGGTCCGTTTAGTTGCTGCCTAATAATGGAAAAACAATCTAACCGATATGATGAAAAGGTTAAATCTTCAAGAAAGAAACTCTATGACATGAACAATAAAAGAAATAATGCGCCTAATGAAGAAATTGAGGTTACACATCCTATAGATACATGTCCTATTTTACATGAAGAAAATACTGAAGAAGTTAATGTAATGATGAATCAATTTTTTGGTCCCTAAGAAATCAATACAATAATAATACTTATTATCCTGGAAGACCGAATACAAATCTTAGTTATGGTCCTTGAAATCATAATTATAACACTTATAGACGAAAAGCTCAAATATAATCCGCACCTAATCAACAGCCTTAAGAAAATACTTAACCTATGAATCCAAATTTAGAGCAAATCCTGCATAACTTTACTAGTCGAAGTCATCAAATCTTTACACAGATTTCTCAAAATTAGATTAAGACTGATACTACTATTAATGAACTAAAAAATAATCAGTCAAGTAAAATGAATTTACAAAAAAACAGGTTAAGTACTCAATAGAGTAATCAAGCTAAAGCACATATTTAAGCCAATGTTGCTCCTACTAATCAAGCATAAATTAATGCAATATTCAGTGATAAGAAAGATAAGCCTATAACTAGAAAGACACTTAAACAAAGTAATAAAAAGAAGGTTCATAAGACTATTGAAGAAAAAGAAGAAAAATTTATGGCTATTGTCATTCCTAGATGAGACTGGATGACTGAACAATTGAGTTTTACACATTTTACTGGAAGACTATACCAATGGTATTTAGCAAGAGTTGAAGCATATGAAAATTATTTTCAAAAGTTTGAATTAATTTATACGGATAAAAATGATAAGATTTCTGATAATTTGAATGAAGATATGTGTTCATATTCTACCGTTCCACAACAATTGGCTAATGCTAGGGAGGAAGAAAGTGTTGAAGTCATTCTTGAAGCATTTAGAAAAATAGAAATCAATAAACCATTCATGGAATCAATCACGCAAATTTCTAATCATGATGAAGTTTTGAAAGAATTCTTTAAATCAAAGGATAAAGTTTTACAAAAATCTAAATAAAACATAGGACAAAAAGTGTTTCCTTTAATTAAAAATAAAATACCCGAGAAATGTTTCCACCTAGGAATGTTTGAAATTCCTACAATAGGGATTTCATTAATAGATTTTGCTTTGTGTGATCTTGGAGCATCAATAAACGTTATGTCACTTAAACTATATGAGTCATTGAAATTAGGTTTGTTGACTAACACAAATATTAATCTTACTTTAGTAGACAACACTGTTATTGATACTTATCTTTTACTAAAAGACCTCTTAGTTAAAGTAAATGACTTAGTATTTCCAACCGACTTCTATTTCATGGAAATGGAAGAATCAATATCATCTAAGTCCCTACTTATACTTTTAGTAAGACTATTTCTTAAAATGACTAAAACAAAGTCAGATATCTTTGAAGAAACAATTTTTATGGAATTTGAAAACAAAACTCACTTTTTGTTTCAATGATGAAGATTTTTATGGAAAAACTAATGAATTTGTGATGGGCGTGTCGCAAGTATGACGGCTCGCTTTTAGAAAAAGTGTAACAAACTAACATGAATCACATATATCGTCCTCAGGAAAAGGTTTTTCACTAGTTATATATTACCTACTTAACTTGAACTATTACTAAGGAATTCAATTTTTAATTAATTTTTATACTAAACTAAATTATTTTAACGCATCAAATTAATTTTACTTGAACTTTAAGGATATCTTAGCTCATAACTTCACTTAGGCAATTTAATATTATACTTCATATTCACTTTTACATCTTGATATGTTGTGTGTAAAGTCTAATTAGAATAGACTAATTTCCTCCAAATACACTTCAACCTACAGTCGTGACAGAGAAAATTCTAATGTGCAAATTAGAACTCTACCTATCTGTATGAATAACGTAAGATCCACATTGCTTTAAGTCTCAAATCATTGGATTCATAAACAACTAAGTTTACTATCCTCGCCTAGCTAATCAACAATTATCTATCAATGTTGTGTATTTTATGGTTGTATCGTTCATATCCGAATTAAAAGTTTCAACGGCTATGATAACTCCTAAGGCCTAATTTCTTAAAACACGTGATTAAGATGTCTAAAGCATTAGCTCAAATTCAATACAAATTTTAGTAATTGCACTTTTTTATCACTTTTTGTTCCAATTAAAAACATATCATTCATACCATAGGATCAATTGATCCTTAAGATAAATAGACTACTTACACATTATTAAAAGACACATATCATAATTCAATATGAAAATCATTGTAAATAAGAGATGAACATAAATATTACCTTGAATTTAATCAACAAAACAAAATATTGATTGCAAACGTGGAGTCTTCAGTGTTTTCTCCAACAAAAACTCCTTAATACTCAAACTTAATGCTAAATTACTCTAATGGTGGCTAATCTCATTCTATGCAGTGATATTCTATGAGTTTACTAACTCCTAATACCTATTTATACTTAATAACAATTAGAAACCCTAAATTACATTTTAACTCGATTGAAAACTACACTTTCTATTTCTTAAGTGGTTGGTGCTGTCACTTAGTGTGTCAGCACTGTATGGGTTAAGCCACGTCGTCGCCACTAGCCGCTGCTTCATTGTGTAATTTTTTGCTCCTAGACTTTCAGCATTGTCCCTTACTTGTCCTGACGCCGTCTTTTATGTGCCACGGCGTTGCCATTACTCTGAACCTCCAAAGTTGGTTTTCTTCATTTTTCTTCTTTTCCACGTCGTGCCTTATATTTCGACTACGTCAACACATGTACCCACAACACCAACTCTGATTTTATGGGTTTTTGCTCTGTTTATTCTCTTTTTCCTTAATTCCTTCCATTACATCTTAATTCCTTGAAAATGCAATAATAACATGAATTAAAACTCATTTAGGGATATGTATACTAAATATATGACTAAACGAACCCTATATATACAAATAAATAATCACTTATCAAATACCCAAAAAAATTAAGATTTGGCTCGTCCCGAGCAAACTTGCATTTTACTAAGTCTCCTAATAACTAATTCTCATTCAATTTCATATTCTTCATGAAGTATCCTTTAATTTACTACGTTTCAAGTTAATAATCCACTCAAGAGTTTTCTTTACAAAAACCTATATTTTTAAGACAGGTAACTTTAACAACGTATATAACTTCACTTTCAAAATATTAAAGTAGATCTCAATTAAAAACCATCACTACTCACAAGTTCATTTCATTTCAAGACTTAAGTAGCAAGTATACAAGCTCAAGATCTCTTACTAAGCTTAATAATTTACAAATAAGCATAGATCAAACTCATCTTTAATAGAATTTAGCACTTCAAGAATCTATAGGACTTTACATAGTTGTAGTGGAAACTTATCTTAATTAGCTCGTACTCGAGCTAAATCTTTTATTTGAAGAGTTTTATTTTACTTCCGCTTTCTTTACATAATTTTTTTCTCTCATTATTTCTTCTTCTTTTCATTTCATTTTCTAACAGTCCCTGCTCCTTTTTTGTATGACTTGATTCTTCTTATCTGCTCCATTTCTTATATAACTTGTAGGATTCCTTCATTTTTCTTTATTTCTAAAATTCTCGTTCACACTTTTAACTTTCAATAAATCAAGTTTACACTAACTTTTACTATACAATGTCTATTTCTTTCCTTCTTGGCACTAAATCTTTATTTTAGTTGCAAAAACAAGTAAGATTCACACTTATTATAAAATCCGTAGAGATCTAACTTTTTTCATAAGAAATGTTCAAATTTCTTGCTTTTGCTTCAAGTTCAAGGTATTCCCTAAATTTAGGTTTCTAAATAACAAATCACACTATTTTTTGCTACATTTATTGTTTCTTCTTTCAAAATTTAAAGACATTCTCTTACATTTCCTATCAACAAGATACTTGTAATCTAAACATTCACAATTAAAGGCATAAACATGCAAATTAACTATTTATTCATTACATATTACTATATATAACCTATTCTATAATAAAATATTCATATTGTAAGAAAATAAAAAAATTTATACATTACCATGCTTTCCTCCTTAACAGCTTCAGATTCAAGTTTAGATGATCATACTTGCAATGTCTATCTTTGTTTCTCAGCCTATCTTTCCACTTTTATAGTGTGGTGTAGAGTTAGTGCCCCCAAACTTAAACCAAGTTTTTTCCTTAAGGTCTTCAAGTAAGCGTGAAATATAAAAATATTAAAACACACAAACATATGTAACAACGCAAGTTATAATAAAGTAAACTAAACATATAAAATAAATAAATAATTAACGAAATATCCCAAATGTTAAAAAAATTTGTATCAAAGTCACACTCAACTCCCCGGCTCTAAAGGATTCATATTACACAGACTTCAGGATTGTGAGTCATTATTGTCATCATCATCATCATCATCATCTAGATCATCATCTCCAGCATGTGATGGTGTCAATGGATGGTTCACCGTTCAACTCTGGACCAAATTTAGATCAAACACGTATGTTAGTGCTGCCGGAAAGCCTAATGACCTTTCAGTAGTTCACATCCATATGCTCCTCTCATATCTAGTAGTGGCTCTAAAATGATCAACAAAAACATGAAATTACATTGCCCGTTCCATTTGTGTTGCTTTATCCTTTCCATATCCTGCTCATATCTCAATATGGCTGCCTAGTGTTGCATCTTGTCTTCCTGTCACTATCTCATCATATCCGCCATCCACAACCTCTACTGTTGTGGACTCAAATCCTCAGGTGGTGGTAAAGGTACCTGTGGTGGAGGAGGTAGTGGAAAAACTTCATGACTGTTCGAGTCCTACTCTCCTATCAGTGGGTCTTCAAACTCATAGCCCTCAACAAATCCTTGTTGCCGTTACTCCTACTCTTTTTCATTTTCCAAATATTATAACTCTTAGGCTAGTTTTACTTATGCTGCTTCTGCTGCTGCTATATCCTCTTCCCTCATGGCCAATAATTCGGCCTCTAGTGTAACTCCATCTGCTCTCTCTTTCTCTCATCCTCTGACTCTTGGTTACCAGGTGGTGATTTCAATGTGAGCATGAAAGCTTGATCCATATTTGGTAGGGCTTCTATATCGAATTCTTTATCACCTCTCAGTCTAACTCAGACCTTTAAACACATCTGAGTAATTAATGTATGAAAAATCAACTTATTGACCCTTTCCAACATGATAAACTCCTTCTTATTGGTATGTATGATCTCCTCAATGTTGATATTTCCGAACCGTGTAATCTCATAATGACAACCCTATTTCAGCTCGTTGATCTCACCCTGGTGAGAAGGGGGTATAACGATGAAACAAGAATATGTTCCCACATTTTGTAAATCTTTCTAGTATTCCCCCTCTTAATGTGCTTTGGTACATTCTCGGCACCTATTACCCATCTTTGTTGTGCTGGGACAACCTATGCATTTTTAGTGTTTTCCCTTCCTTTTCATTGCGACATCCCTTGTGCGCCACGGCGTCGCCACGGCGTCGCCACTGCGCTGAACCTTTAGAGTTTATTTTCTTCATTTTTCTTCTTTTCCACGCCTGTGCCTTACATTCCCACATTGTCAACACATGTACCCACGGTGCCAAATTTGATTTTGTGGTTTTTGCTTTATTTCTTCTTATTTTTCCTCAATTCCTTCCATTACACCTTAATTCCACGAAAATGACATAATACCATGAATTAGAACTTATTTAGGGATACGTATACTAAATATATGACTAAACGAAACGTTAAATGCCTATAAATAATCACTTATCAAATACCCTCAAACTTAGGATTTTGCGCGTGCCGAGCAAAGGTGCATTTTACTAAGTCCCTTAATAACTAATTCTCATTCAATTCAAATTTTTCACGGAGTGTCCATTAATTTACTACGTTTCAAGTTAATTATCCACTTTAGAGTTTTTCTTTACAAAAACTTATATTTTTACGACATGTAGCTTTAACAACATAGATAACTTCACTTTCAAAATATGAAAGTAGATCTCAACCAAAAATGATCACCACTCACAAGTTTGTTTTGTTTCAACACTCAAGTAGCAAAAATAAAAGCTCATGATTTCCACAAAGTTCAAGAATTCACAAATAAGCATAGATCAAACTCATCTTTAGTAGACTTTAACATTTCAAGATTCTATAGGGCCTTACATAGTTGTAATGGACACTTATCTTAATTAGCACGTACTAGAGTTGAATCTTTTATTTGAAGAGTTTTAGTTTACTTCCGCCTTCTTTACATAATATTTTCTCTCATTCTTTCTTCTTCTTTTCATTTCATTTTTTAACAGTCCCTGCACCTTTTCCTGAGGATTTTATTCTTCCTCACTTTTTCCACAATCAAGGTCTCAACTCCATTTCTAGTAGAACTTGTGGTATTCTCTTATTTTCTTTATTTTTAAAACTCTCGTTAGCACTTCTCACTTTCGCAAAATCAAGTAAGTTTACTCCGACTTTTACTATATAATTCCAATTTATTCCCCTCTTTGCAGCACATCTTTATTTCCTTTGCATTTTCAAGTAAGATTCACACTTATTTTCAAATCCTCAGAGATTTAACTTTTTCCTCAAGAAGTGTTCTACTTTCTTTCTTTGTTTCAAGTTCAAGATGTTCCCTAACTCTGGGTTTCTAAACATGAAATCATACCATTATTTGCTACATTTATTGTTTCTTCTTTCGAAATTAAAAAACATTCTCTTGCATTTTCGATCAGCATGATACTTGTAATCTACTCATTCGCAATTAAAGGCATAAACATGCAAATGAACTATTTATTCATTACATATTACTATATATAACCTAGTATAAACTAAAATATTCATATTGTAAGAATACAAAAAATTTATGCATTACCACGTTTTCTTCCTTAACTGCTTCAAATTCAAATTTAAACGATCATATTTCTAGTGTTTATTTTTATTTCTCAGCCTATCTTACCACTTTCATAGTGTGGTGTAGTGTCGGAGCTCCTAAAATTAACCCAAATCTTTCACTTAAAGTTTTAAAGTAAGCCTGAAATATAAAAATACTAAAACACATAAACATCTGTAACAACACAAGTTATAGTAATGTAAACTAAACATCTAAAATAAGTAAATAATTAACAAAATATCTCAAATGTTAAAAAAAATTGGTATCAAAGTCAATCTAACTCCCCAGGTCTAAAGGATTCCTATTAAACTGACTTTACGATTACAGGTCATCATCATCATCTTCATCATCATCGTCATCTGGATCATCATCTGCATCATGTGATGCTGTCAGTGGACGCTTCACCGTCTTGCTCTGCACCAAATTTAGATGTAACACGTATGCATGTGCTACCGGAAAGCCTAATGACCTATAAGTAGGTCTCATCCATCTACTCCTCTCATATTTAGCTGTAGCTCTATAATGATCAACAAAAAAAATGAAATTGCACTGCTCATTCCAACTATGTTGCTCTCTCCTTTCCATATCCTGTTCATATTTCAACATGGCTGCCTTGTATTACGTCTTGTCCTCTTGGCACTATCTTATCATCTCTATTATCTACAACCTCTATTACCATGGATTCAAATCCTTAGGTAGTGGTAAAGGTGCATGTGGTGGTGGAAGTGGTGGAAAAAATTCATGACCGTCCGAGTCTTGCTCTCCTATCTCTGGGTCTACAAACTCATAGCCCTCAGCAAATCCTTGCTGCTGTTGCTCCTCCTCTTCTTCATTTTTATAATCTTCTAGCTTTTGGGCTAGTTCTACTTATGCTACTTTTGCTACTATTTTATCTTCTTCCCTCTTAGCTAATAATTCGGCCTCTAGTGTAGCTCCCTTGGCTCTCTCTCATATCTTCGAAGTCTTGGTAACCAGGTGGTGATTACAATGTGAGCATAAAATCTTCATCTATAGTTGGTTGGGCCTCTATATGAAATTGTTCGTCATCTCTCAGTCTTACTCCGACCCTCAAACACATCTGAGTAATTAATATACAAAAAATCTACTTATTGACCCTTTTTGACATGATAGACTCCTTCAAATTGGTATGTATGATCTCCTCAATGTTGATCTTCCCGTACCGTGTAATCTCATAATGACAAGCCTATTTTAGCTAGTTGATCTCAACCTGCTGAGAAATGGGGTATAACGATGAAACAAGAATATGCTGCCATATTTTGTAAACATTTCTAGTATTCCTCTTCTTAATGTGCTTGAGTACATTCTCAGCTCCTACTATCCATCGTTGTTGTCGTGGGACAACCAATGCATTTCGGTACAGTCCCTTGCTTGTCATTCGCCATCCATTTTATTCCATGGAGTCGCCACTACGTCGAACCTCCAAAGTTGATTTACTTCATTTTTCTTGTTTTTCACGACCTTGCTTTATATTCCCACAGTGTCAACACATGTACCTACGGTGCCAACTTTGATTTTGCGGGTTTTACTTTATTTCTTATCGTTTTCCTTAATTCCTTCCATTACACCTTAATTCCATGAAAATGCAATAATGCCATGAATTAGAACTTCTTTGGGGATATGTATACTAAATATATGACTAAACAAACCCGATATATACATATGAATAATCACTTATCAAATACCCCCAAATATAGGATTTTGCTCATCCCGAACAACGGTGCATTTTACTAAGTTTCATAATAACTAATTATCATTCAATTCAAGTTATTCATGGAGTATCCATTAATTTACCACGTTTCAAGTTAATTATCCACTTTAGAGTTTTTCTTTACAAAAACTTATATTTTTACGACATGTAGCTTTAACAACATATATAACTTCACTTTCAAAATATGAAAGTAGATCTCAACTAAAAATGATCACCAGTCACAAGTTTGTTTTGTTTCAACACTCAAGTAGCAAAAATAAAAGCTCATGATCTCTCTAAGCTCAAGAACTCAAAAATAAGCATAGATCGAACTTCTCTTTAGTAGACTTTAACACTTCAAGACTCTATAGGCTTATCTTAATTAGCTTGTACTCGAGCTAAATCTTTTATTTGAAGAGTTTTAGTTTACTTCCACCTTCTTTACATAATTTTTTTCTCTTAATATTTCTTCTTTTCATTTCATTTTCTAACAGTCCTTGCTCCTTTTCCTTATGACTTGATTCTTCCTAACTTTTTCCAACCATCAAGTTCTCTGCTCCATTTCCTGTAGAACTTTTGGGATTCTCTCATTTTCTTTATTTTTAAAGCACTCGCTAGCACTTCTCATTTTTGTTAAATCAAGTAAGTTTACTTCAACTTTTACAATACTATGCCTATTTCTTCCCCTCTTTGCATTAAACTTTACTTTCTTTGCATTAACAAGTAAGATTCATACTTAGTTTAAAATCCTTAGAGATATAACGTTTTCCACAAGAAGTGTTACAATTTCATGCTTTTGTTTCAAGTTCAACGTCTTTCCTAACTTTAGTTTTTTCAACATGAAATCACACCATTGTTTGCTACATTTATTGTTTCTTCTTTAAAAATTTAAAAGCATTCACTTGAGTTTCCTATCAACATGATACTTGTAATCTACTCATTGATAATTAAAGGTATAAACATGCAAACGAACTATTTATTCATTACATATTACTATATATAACCTAGTCTATACTAAAACATTCATATTGTAAGAAAACAAAAAAATTATACACTACCATGCTTTTAACTACATTAAATTCAAATTTAAACGATCGTACTTGCAGAGTTTAACTTTATTTCTCAGCATATCTTACCAGTTTTCATAGTGTGGTGTCCCAAAAATAAACTAAACCTTTTCCTTAAGGTTTAAAACTAAGTCTGAAACATAAAAACACAAAAACACACAAACATATCTACTAACACCAGTTACAATAAAGTAAACTAAACATATAAAACATGTGAATAATTAACAAAACATCTCAAATGTTAAAAATAGAATTGGTGTCCAATTCACTCTCAACTCCCTGGGTCTAAAAAACTTCTTTTACATTAGTTTTAGGATTGTGCTTCATCATCGTCATCTGCATCATCATCTCCAATATGTGATAGTTTCAGTAGATGATTCACCGTCCCGCTCTGCATAAAATTTAGATCAAACAGTATGCTAGCGCTGCTGGAAAGCCTAATGACCTATTAGTAGGTTTCATCTATCTACTATATCATATTTACCTATGGCTTTATGATGATAAACAAAAAACATTAAATTGCACTGGTTGTTCCTTTTTTTTGCTCTCTTCTTTCCATATCCAACTCATATCTCAACGTGGCTGCCTGGTATTACGTCCTGTCTTCCTGGTACTATCTCCTCATCTCTGTTACCCATAGCGTCTGTTGTCGTGGATTCAAATCCTCAAGAGGTGGTATAGGTGCCTATGGTGGAGGAGGTGGTGGAGTGACTATATGACCATCCAAGTCTTACTTTCCTATCTTTGGGTCTACAAACACATAGCCCTCAGCAAATCCTTACTGCTCTTGCCCATCCTCTTCTTCATTTTCCTCATTTTCTAGCTCTTAGGCAAGTTCTACTATTGCCTTATCCTCTTGCCTTTTGGCCAATGAATTGGCCTTAAGTCTAGCTCACTTGACTCTTTCTCTCTCATCCTCGGAGTCTTAGCAACCAGGTGGTGATTTCAATGTGAGCATGAAAGTTTCATCCATGGTTGGTTCGGTGTCTTTATCGAAGTCTTCATCATCTCTCACTCTTACTTTGGCACCCAAACACATCTGAGTATTCAATATATGAAAAATAAAATTATTTTCCTTTTCCAACATGATGGACTCCCTCAAATTGGTATGTATGATCTCCCTGATGTTGATCTTTCCGTACCGTGTAATCTCATAATGACATGCCTCTTCGGCTTGTTGATCTCACCATGCTGAGAAGTGGGGTATAACAATGCAATAAGAATATGTTGCCACATTTTGTAAACCATTCTAGTACTCCCCTTCCTAATGTGCTTCAGTACATTCTCAGCTCTTATTACCCATCTTTGTTGTCTTAGGACAACGTAAGCATTTTCTATGGCTCTAAATAGGTATATGTTATTGGGTCTCTCGTATAATCTGGTTGGGAAAGTCAATGCAGATTATACAAGCTTGATTCCTCTACCTGATATAAATTATTGATCTTACATTTATTGAATGGAACTAAAAAACAGTCCCACTTATTCCTTTTAGTTTATTCTCCTTATAATCTTAAATGAGTTGCCTCAAATTTCGGTGCCTAATGAAATGATTCACTCTTTTATCATACATGGCTAACATATTAATTCCTTTTTTCATAAATGAACTCCCTACAATTGAAATATCTTGATTTAAAAGGTTTAGGCTTTCATAATTGGGGCTTTTATAGGTAGCCTCAAAGTCATTTGCTCTAGTTTGGCTAACTTGTTTTCTTGTTCTTTCTATTTTCTTAAAGTTTTAAGAAACTAACAAAAATGCAACACAACTCAATCTTCAAATCGCCTAAAAAATCAAAATTCCTATAGCATTAATCATGCATATGCCAAATAATGCAAATATATCAACTAAGTCTCCATGGGTAATATCGATGCTCATATTCACACAATCTTGCAAAACCTATCCTACAACCTCAAATCCAAAATTTCATACAATACAATCAAAATTTTTGAAATACTATGTATAACTAGATGAACCTATAAATTTCCCTCAATACCAGATTAATATCCAGTGTAGATCACTCTTTCAAGTTTTTTTCAATCCAAGCCCTCTAACTTTTCTCACCAACTAAAACCCAGGTCTATTTGGAATGAAATTCCACAAATCTAAGCCCTAGCTTTCTGAGTTGTGCAATACCATAATGTACTTGTTTATTCACTCCAAATCAGTAGGAAATCACTAATCTCACTTGAGAAAGATTAAAGTTTGGCTCTAGAGGGATGTATGCTAGGTGGTTTTAGTGCAAGTGTAAAGAATCGTGTAAAAATAGAAACTCTCACTTTGACATTGGCGTCGTGCCTTATAAACACGGCGCCGTAAGAGTCCCCCTATTACATCAATGATGTAGTAGGGAATTTTTCTATTTTTCTCCATTTACCACTAAGGCGTTCTGGCCTACACTCACGGCGCAGTGGGAAATACCCACGACAGCCCACATCTTTGCGTATGATTTTTCGTTAATTCTCCACACAAGGTTTTGTGACTGTACAACACTCCTTTGACTTTGTATATAACGCACACAAGGTTTTGTGACTGTATAAAATTCATGAAAATATAAAAATTAATAAATTTCACTTTCGATTTGTTTATGCACCTTACCTTCAATGCTTAGAACTCCATCGCTCTTAATTAGCTCACGGGACATTTCCGTTCCGATGAATTATCAGCTTGCAAATGGTCTTTCCTGCATGTTCGACACAAATTTTTGAAAGTTAGAACTCAAACTTGTTAATTGTAATTATTAAACTAATAACTAACCACTAATTGAAATTTAAAAACTTGAAAAATAAATAACTCAAAATTTAAAACCCTGGGATGCTTTCCAGAAGCACTTAATTTAACGTCATTAGCCTGATGACTTTTCACTTGTCTAGTCTAAGTCTAAATCAGGAAGCTCCATCTACAAATCGAAGATTATGATGTCATTCCCGTTTGAATGTACTTTTTCACCATCGACAAATACAACTTTTTATTGATATTTATCATCATCTTCCTCTTTTTTGTGTATAAATCTGCTTTAGTGATGTTCAAGAAAGGTCGCCCAAGTATGACAGACATATCATCATCCTTGTTGTGGCTCATGACCTCAGAATCCATGATGAATGAGTATCTACCTACTTTCACATGCACCTTCAAAACTCTTCCTATAGTAGGTGTCAAATTACCATTTGCTACTTGCAAATTCGTTGTATTGGGGCGATTGATCTTTAAGTAAGCAATTATTATGTCTATCAGTGGAATGACATAAATCGAGGCTCTCATATCACATAAGACATTTCTAAAATTCTGCCCATCAATGTAATGACCTATTACCTTAAGTTGGTGATTAGTATTAATCTAAATACTAATTAATTCAAGTTAGGCTCGTGATTAAGTTCGACATACCTCGATTAGCGTATGCATTCATTTGCCTGTTGTATTATGTTTGTTCAAATTGTTAAATGAAAATAAAAATAGGTTGTGATATAATAACGGATTATATACATAATAAAGTATGAATATTGAGATACCAAGCATGACGAGGGAGACATGGCATGAATGTGCACAATTAAGTACAATTGTAGGCATGTTCAGAGAGTTTATTGGTGAATAATACATGAGATTTATATATTAACATGTTTTTGAATATATAAATATATATAAATAAAAGTATTTTAAATATATGGATTGTTTGATCATCTCGAATGGTGCGTAAGTGCTTGATGTGTCAAGTTTAGTGTCACGATTAGATATGTAACTTTAACGCATTAACTGCTCGATCAGTCTAGAGATGATGCAATGCATATCTCGAGGAAAATCCATATAAGTAAAACAAAACTCATGCGTATCGCTTCACTCGATCGATCAAACAATAAACTAGGATTAGGGGTTTAATTTTTAGTCGAGAGAGAGTGCTCAAGAAGTTGAATCATGATTAGTTAAGGACCTTAATCAAACTAACAACTTTAGAGCATCACATAGGCATGATTTGTTCTTGTGTTTTTCAAAGTTCAATTCAATGGTGATGCTGGTAGTTTAGTTATTTAAGCTATTTGTTAATTAAATATGATTTCTTACCTCACTAGAGGTCCTCCCTGATCAATTTTAGGAGTGTATATAGCTGTTTATGGTGATTTATGTTGAATTAGTTGCTGCTCTATACGTCTATTTCGATAGTATAGGGTGGAGCGCGCTCCTCCCCTTAGAGGAGCGCGCACCCTTCATCAATTGAAATGAACCTAGTTGATGGAGTGCGCCCCACCCACTAAGGGAGTGCGCTCCCACTCCATAAAACAACAAGTATGATGTGATTTCATAAGGATTTCTAAGGGACTTAGGGGTGTAAGGTTCTAATTAGAGTTTATGGACCTATATTAACTATAATTGGTTTATGATAGGTATTTATTACACATGAAATAGTTGTAGGCTTGGAAAGTTAGGAAATTGGATGAAAAACTTAGACTGAGGTACTTACGGATTCGCTTATTTATCAATGTTGCCTAGCTATTTAATATACGTAGTTCATGTAGCGTATGAAATGGAATAGGGGTCTATGTACACTAGGATGGTTTTCAACAAATGAAAAATGGTGTTTACTGAGATTCACGATAGTAAATTCTTGGAATTGAGACTAGGTTACATAGGAGATGGGTTGCTTTCCTGAGTTATATGTAACTTCCTACTCAGTTTATAGGTTGCATGGGTTACAATTACATTAGAGAGTTTGGGATAGAACCATTAGGCATTAATGAATGAGCTAGAGGACATATCGACGAATATGTTTGTCTAGCAATCGCATTAATGGCGTCGATGGGTAATTGGCCCTAGTTTTATAAAATAAATGGGAATGACATTATAATAGTCCATGATATTTGCTTTACATCAGTTATCAATTGAATTTATATAATTTTCATATTCTTTTTAGATATCATTGATGCATGTTTTTATTGCATGATATTCTTGATTACTATATGAAATATCGATGTTTAATGTGAATCCTTACTTACTGAGCAAGTTGGAGTGCACATCCAAATTAAATAATTTTGGTTCTTAACTCAATGTTTCAGCTAAGGGAAAGGAGAAGATTTAGGGTTTCCTATCTTCTCTACGATGTACCTATATAATTGGTTATAATTATTTTATTGTACATAAACGGGGTTGGGAGATTGTAATAAAGGTTTTGTAGTTTCGGTAAACTTTGTATTATCATATATTTGTATATATCAAAAAAGTTTAAAATTTTTGCTAAGTATTACTTTGATTTGTTTATTCTATATAAATATACATGTTTAGTTTATCAAATATTGATGGATAAGCTATTGGCTTTATTTAAGTCTTACCGACTAGGGCTTAATTAGGGTTTTAGGCCGAGTATCGCCCTAGTCGGGATAGGGGATGCTACAGCTTGGTATCAGAGCCTTAGTTTTATCACTTTTAGAGATAAAGTGGTAATAGTGATATAGTATAGTATCATAGATAAGGTTTTGATCCTAGTTTCACTATTAAATGGTGTTCATAGTGACTCATAGCATAATTTGTTGTACCGAAACCTAAGTTTATAGACTTATAGAGTTGTCTCAGGTTACGAATAAGCTTAGGGGTTGACAAATGGTTCTTATCATGTTTTGGGGGAAATGAAAATGAAAACACTACTATACGTTATTTGTTGCACATATTTTTATATATAGTATAAATATGATTTCCTTGAATTTTTGGAATGTTACATATTGATCTTATCTCTCCTTTGACCATAAAATTTAATGGCGAGTCAAAGAGAGGGATCACAAATGTTTGAACCTCAGGGTAACACGGAGACAGAGAATCAATGGAAATCTAGAATGGAGCAGCAAATGAGAGAGCTGATGGAGTCTAAAGTGAAACTAATGGCTATGTTGATGGCTCAGATGGGACCACCAGTACGCAACCTGAGGCACAACGTATAACTAGTCTCGAGGTTAGTAGAGTTAAGGGAAGAGATAAGACAGTAGTAGCTCCGGTCCTACTAGTAGTCCCATATATTTTGGTGCTGAATATAGTTGCATTGGTGCCTGTGGATTCTACGAAGGTGAATTTTCTTAAAAATTGCAAGGAGTTAATGAAATATGAGATTGTGGTATTTGATGGCACTATAGAGGAAGGAGTAGCTGTGACCTGACTATTAGAGATGGAGTAACAATTCATTGCTATAGATGTTGAGGACCGGTTTAAGGTTAAAATGGTTACATTTTTGTTTATTGATTTTGAAAAAAAGTGGTGGAACTCCTTTAAGAGAGAAGGGAAAACTGTCGGTACTCGGCCACAGTTCAACATCGTATTTTACAGGCAGTATTTCCCGAAGGCAATCCAGAATAGGAATAAGACTAAATTCATACAATTAAAAAGGGAGAGATGTCAGTTAGGGAATATGAGAGGTAGTTTACTAAGCGGAGTGAATTTATTTTAGAAATGGTAGAGATGGAGGAGAACATGATTGACTCGTTTCTTGGTGGGCTGAATTATGAGATTATAGATGTTGTTTCCTCTCATCCTCACACTAGCTACGCTTTTATATTTAAAAGTGTGATGGAAATAGAATCAACCATTCTAGTGAAACCTTTTGGAATAGTAGTTGCACGAACACCAGCACCACAGTATCCTAGAAGTCAAGGAGCCATAAATCTTTTCATTTTTGACCAAATAAGAGGAGGAGGAGTAAAGCAGGCACAACTACATAGACTGGGTCTACAGGGATGACTTTTGTCAGTGCACCGATTGCACTAGTTTCTTAGGCTTTAGTAGCCAAACCACCTTTAGCACCTTCATAATCCAGAGCTAAGAGTAAGGGAAAGACATAGTTTTCATAGAAATTGAAAGGATCGGCGTAAGCTTCTTAGGCTAGTAGTTTTTCGAAGAGAGCGCTGGTGCTCTGCTTCAATTATGGGCAATCGAGACATGTTGTGAAGGATAGTTCCTTACCGCAGCCATATTTGTCGGTAGTGCTACACCACCTGCACGAGGATAGTCTCGTGTAGTTGTTGGGTTTTTGGGGTTCATACGTAGCAGAAGATTCAAAACAAATTTTGAAAAACCCTAACAGGATCGAAAATAAGTTCCATTAAACAAAATCTATGAAAGTAAATCATACCTTATTCCGTGATTTCCTTTTGATTGTTCGATTTTCAAGACGTTCAAGTGCGCGTCCTCTATCAAAAACTCACACACGAATGGTGATCACAATTTGGAGTGCTAGTCTCAAAAGAGATTGAAATTTTTTCTTCTTTCTCTCCATAAATCCAGAGAACTTGAAAAATTGTAAAACAAAATCTTATATCATTTTTTAAGGATCCACCCTATATTTATATGCGTAAATAAGCCCTTAAATAAAATCTTATTTGTAATACAGTATTTACATAGTTTAAGCAAATTACACATAAGCCCCTATTAATAAGTTATCATATAACAAATTGTAAGGGCTTTTATGTCATGAATTTTATCATATAAAATTTATTACTCTAGACCAATTGAATGTGTGCAAAGCCATTTTTGTGTGTGACCTAATAAGTTCATGCGACGATGGCAGTGAACTAAAAACCATTTTTGTACACAAGTCATATGCGGTCTTTAGCAAGGCATTATGACTACCCAAGTAGCTTGAATATCAACATCGATACAATCTAATTAATAACATATATCATATCCTTTTATCGTGCCATAACCTTTGATTAAACATAAGGCATGGAAAGTTACCCTTAATGTTCTATTGTACTAGTCTCAATCTTTAGGTAAACTGAAAAACATCCAAGTGACATCGATCATATCAATTCACATAGCCTTGGCCATTATCAGTCTATCTTATTGAGCGATCCACTGATATCTCTCTATACGAGAGTAACAAATTCTATCTTGATTACACACCTTCACATATCATTCGCACGGTAACCAATCAAAATCTTTATAATTGTTCGATTAAAAACAACATTTGATTGTGTCAAATTATCATGCCCTAATATTGAAGTATATGGTAATCTCAAGTCGAAGGACTAAATGATATACATATCATGAGTAACACCTATGACTTAATCCATGTAATGTTATCATAGCGGGTCGGTCCAGTATCTTATTCTATAATAAGTACTCATGTTCTAAATTCATATCCTTATACGCATGAACATTATATGTGTAGGGGCATGTGCCCTAGGTCAATCCATTAACTGTCTTTATGAATACTTTTAGTTAATAAAATAGAGGATTTCATTTGTTTATTATAAATAATTTGCATGTTTACTTTATAATAAGATCCATGGGTATTTATAGAAATATCCTAAATGTCCCTAGTCGATCATTATACTGGGAACTATAATGAATTAAGACTAGTGTGAGTCTTGATTGATGATCATATGATGATTATATGTATAGGGATACGAATCAAGATCACGAGTACTTATTAGGGAACAAAGTACTAGACCGACCCGCTATGAGAACATCACATGGATTAAGTCATAGTTGTTTCTCATGATAGGTATATTTTTCAGTCCTCTGACTTGAGATTACCAGATACTTCAACATTAGGAACATAGTGATTTGACACTATCAAACGTTGTCTTTAACCAGACGATTATAAAGGTTGTGATTGGATACTGTGTGAGCAATGTGATGAAGTTGTGTAATCTAGATAGAATTTGTCCCTCTCATATAAAGATAGATATCTAGTGGATCCCTCGATGTGTTAGACTGTTAAAAGGCCTAGTCTAAGTGAATTGATATTGATCAATGTCACTTGGATGTTTTCAGTCTACTTAGAGATCGAGACTAGTACGATTGAATATGTTGGATGACAATTCCATGCCTTATGTTTGATCAAAAGGATATCGTGTGACGAAAGGATGTTATATACACTATTGATTAGGTTGTATCGATTTGATATTCGTACAACTTGGGTAGTCATAATGTCTTGCTAGAGGTCGCTTCTGACTTGTATACCAAAATGTGTTTTGGTACACTGCCAACGTTGTATGAGCCTATTGGGTCGCACACTAAGAATGGTTTTGAGAGATTTTAAGATGGTTCAGAAAAATGGATTTTATATGATAAAATTCATGATGGAAACGTCCTTCTGGTGTTTTACACTTATACTTCTTTAAGTAGGGGCATATGTGTAATTTACTTAATCGTTTATATACAAGGGTTGTATAAATAGACGCTTTAAGTTAGAATACATGTACGAAAGATTAAAAGGCCGAAACTCTATTTTCGTTCTAGAAACGACTTATGGTTTTTTTGTATGCTCCGGATCATTTTGGAGAGAAACAAAAGGTTTGGTATTCTCTCGAAACTAGCACTTCGAATCTCGGCCGCCGTTCGAGTGTGGACTACTGGTAGAGGGCGTTCGTCGTTGGCAGCGCCTTAGTGATCGGTCAACCTTCAGAAATGTATATTGCGACTGAGGTATGATTAAGTTTCTCATGGTTTAAACATTTTTAATGGAATTAGATTCGGATCCTGTTGGGGCTTTTGTCAAAATTGTTTTGTAATCTCCGCTGCGCATGAACCCCAAAGCCCAACAGTGGTATCAGAGCCTTCGAGTTTGATTCCATTAAATTCATTGCATGTTTTCTTATGATATATACGTGACATATGATTGAAAGCATGTTAATAGATGATGTATATGTGATATACATAAGTTGTATTTGAGATTTATTATCATGTTTTATGTATATCATACACATATTCATGATTTAATTAAAATTAGTTTTGTACATGCTAGTAACCATGTTAGGTTAATTCAAATAATTTTAATGAATTGAATTTCGTGTTCTGTGATCCATGACACCATTAGGTTTGATTGGGATAGTAGTTCATGATTCAATTACATGTTTGTGATTATTTGGATGAGGACCGAAATTGCAAATAATTAATTTTCGAAATTATTTATTTATAAATAATTAATTTTCGAAATTATTTATTTATAATTAATTAATTTTCAAAAAACTTGAGAATTGTTCTTAAGCATGAACGCAAGTTGTATGTCCTGGATGCTTCAATCCCTGAGGACCCACCAGCCAATGCTACGAAAGCTGTGAAGGATGCGCATAATAAGCATGTCAACGATTCTACTGATGTTGCATGTATTATGCTAGCAACTATGGTTCCTGAACTTCAAAAGGACATGGAACTAATAGAAGCCTACGACATGGTCGTAACGCCGAAGGAAATGTTCCAACAGCAAGCTAGGCAATAAAGGTTCGAGACAGTCAAGAACCTACATTCTTGCAAGATGACTGAGGGTGCGTCAGTTAGTTCTCATGTTCTGAAGATGAAGGGATATGTTGACCAACTTGATAGACTCGGATTTCCCATAAGCCAAGAGTTGGCTACGGATTTGATCCTAAATTCATTACCAGAAAGTTACTCACAATTTGTGATGAACTACAATATGAATAATATGGAGAAATCAATTTCGGAGTTGCATTTGATGCTCAAAACTGCTGAACAAAATATCAAGAAACCCTCTAATAATATGTTGATGGTCTAAAAGGGAAAAGGAATGAAGAATAAAGGCAAAGGCAAGGCTAGAGTTGCCAAGGCTGTAGCTGCACCTGTCGCAAAGCCTATGGAACAAGTCAAGACCCGGCCTGTTCCTGCTTCTAAACACCCAAAAGAAAAGGAAGAAAATAGTCATTTCTGTAATCAAACCTATATCTGGCATTATCGTCTTGGGCACATAAATGAGAAACGCATAACAAAGCTCCATAAAGATGGGCTTCTAGATTCATTTGATTTAGAAACATATGAAACGTGCGTATCTTGTTTACTAGGCAAGATGACTAAAAGTCCCTTTATTGGACACAATGAAAAGGCAAGTGATTTATTGGGTCTAATACATACTGATGTATGCGGTCCTATAAACACAATGACTAGATAAGGTTATCAGTACTTCATTACATTTACTGATGATTTCAGCAGATATGATTATGTATATTTAATGAAACATAAAGCTGAATCATTTGAGATGTTTCGAACGTTTCAAAATGAAGTGTAGAATCAACTTGGTAAACCTAACAAAACACTTCGATCAGATCGAGGTGGTGAATATTTAAGCCAAGAATTTGATGATCATCTTAGAAATTATGAGATTGTTTCCCAATTGATTCCACCAGCAACTCCACAATGGAATGGAGTTTCTGAAAGGAGAAATCGAACTTTATTAGATACGGTTCGATCTATGATGAGTCATGCAGATCTTCCATTATCCTTTTGGGGTTATGCATTACAAACTGCAGCTTTCACTCTAAATCGAGTTCCTTTTAAAGCGGTTGATAAAACACCATATGAGTTATGGTACGGGAAGAGACCTAGTTTGTCTTTTCTTAAGATTTGGGGTTGTGAGGCTTACGTGAAGCGACAAGTCTCAGAAAAACTAGCACCTAAATCTGATAAGTGTTTATTTGTGGGGTATCGTAAGGAAACAAAAGGATATTACTTTTATAATCCCGCTGAGAATAAAGTGTTTGTTGCTCGGTATGGTGCCTTTATGAAAAAACGGTTTATTTCAAAAGACACTAGTGGGAGAGAAATAAATCTTGAAGAAGTTCAAGAATCACAGATAAACATTGAACCGCTACCGGAAGTTCAACAACGTTCAGAACCAGTTGAACCTCCACAAGTGACACAAGGCCCACGTAAATCTGGTAGGGTAAGACATGAGCCAAAGAGATTCGGATTTCTCATTACTGATAGTCATGATGTGTTGCTTATGGATCAAAATGAGCCCACCACTTATCAGGAGGCTATGTCTGGAACAGACTCAGATAAATGGCTAAGTGCCATGAATTCTGAGATGCAATCCATGTATGATAACCAAATTTGGAACTTGGTTGATTTACCTGAAGGTGGTAAGACCATTGGATGTAAATGGGTTTTCAAGAAGAAAACTGACATGGATGGCAATGTGCATACTTTTAAAGCAAGACTTGTAGCAAAAGGTTTCAGCGGACTCAAGGTGTTGATTATGATGAAACTTTTTCGCCGATAGCCATGCTTAAATCCATAAGAATTTTAATTGTCATTGCTTGCATTTTATGACAATGAGATATGGCAAATGGATGTAAAAACAACATTTCTTAATGGAAAGTCATGCTTGAGGACGTGTATATGACACAACTCGAAGGTTTTGTACATCCCGAGAATTCTAGGAAGGTATGCAAGCTTCAAAGATCCATTTATGGATTAAAGCAAACTTCTCGGAGTTGGAATATTCGTTTTGATGAAACAATCAAGGATTTTGGTTTTATTAAGAACGAAGATGAGCCTCGTGTATACAAGAAGGTCGGTGGGAGTGTAGTTGTTTTTCTCGGGTATCGTATGTTGATGATATATTACTCATTGGAAATGACATCCCAACATTGCAGAATGTCAAGTCTTAGTTAGGGAAGTGTTTCTCAATGAAAGACTTAGGAGACGCAGCCTATATCCTAGGGATAAGGATCTATAGGGATAGATCTAAGAGGCTATTCGGTCTAAGTCAGAGTGCTTACATAGACAAGGTGCTGAATAGGTTCAATTTGCAAGACTCTAAAAGAGGATTGTTGCCAATGTCTCATGGCATAAGTCTCTACAAGAATCAATGTCCGAGGACAAATGATGAGCGAGACCGTATGAATAAGATTCCATATGCATCGGCTATTGGATCTATCATGTATGCCATGCTATGCACTCGACCTGATGTATCATACGCTTTGAGCACAACAAGCAGATATTAGTCAGATCCTGGTGAGAGTCACTGGATAGCAGTAAAAAACATTCTTAAATACTTAAGAAGGACTAAGGAAATGTTCTTGGTCTATGGAGGTTTTGAAAATAATCTAGTTGTAAATGGTTACACAGATGCAAGTGTTCAAACTGATATAGATGATTTTAGATCACAATCTGGATATGTGTTTATTTTGAATGGTGGTGCGGTAAGCTGGAAAAGTTCGAAGCAAGAGACAGTGACAGATTCTACAATAGAAGCTGAGTATATTGCAGCGTCCGATGCGGCAAAGGAGGCAGTTTGGATCAAAAAGTTCATTTTTGAACTTGGTGTGGTTCCAGGTATTTCTAACCCTGTTTGTTTGTATTGTGACAATAACGGGGCAATAGCACAAGCCAAGGAACCTAGTTCACACCACAGATCCAAACATATACTCATGCGTTTTCATCTCATCAGAGAAATTATTGAGAGGGGAGACGTAAAGATTTACAGAGTACCTACTGAAGACAACGTTGTGGTTCCATTGACAAAAGCTCTTCCACAAGCAAAACATGATGGTCATGTTAGATCATTAGGCATTTGATGCATATATGATTGGCCCTAGTGTAAGTGGAAGATGTTGGGGCTTGTGCCCTTGGTCAACCCATTAACTGTCTTTATGAATACTTTTAGTTAATAAAATAGAGAATTTCATTTGCTGTTTATTATAATTAATTTGCACGTTTATTTTATAATAAGATCCATGGGTATTTACAGAAATATCCTAAATGTCCCTAGTCGATCATTATACTGGGAACTATGATGAATCAAGACTAGTGTGAGTCTTGATTGATGATCATATGATGATTATACGTATAGGATACGAATCAAGATCACGAGTACTTGTTAGGGAACAAAGTATTGGACCGACCCGCTATGAGAACATTACATGGATTAAGTCATAGTTTTTTCTCATGATAAGTATATTTTTCAGTCCTCTGACTTGAGATTATCAGAGACTTCAACATTAGGAACATAGTGATTTGACACTATCAAATGTTGTATTTAACCGGATGATTATAAAGGTTGTGATTGGTTACTATGTGAGCAATGTGATGAAGTTGTGTAATCAAGATAGAATTTGTCCATCTCATATAAAGAGAGATATCTAATGGATCCCTCGATGTGTTAGATTGTTAAAAGGCCTAGTCTAAGTGAATTGATATTGATCAATGTCACTTGGATGTTTTCATTCTACCTAGAGATCGAGACTAGTACGATTGAACATGTTGGATGACAATTCCATGCCTTATGTTTGATCAAAAGGATATCATGTGACAAAAGGATGTTATATACACTATTGATTAGGTTGTATCGACTTGATATTCGTACAATTTGGTTAGTAATAATGTCTTGCTAGAGGCCGCTTATGACTTGTATACCAAAATGTATTTTGGTACACTGCCAACGTTGTATGAGCTTATTGGGTCGCACACTAAGAACGATTTTGCGAGATTTTAAGATGGTTCAGAAAAATGAATTTTATATGATAAAATTCATGACAGTAACATCCTTGTGGTGTATTACACTTATACTTCTTTAAGTAGCGGTATATGTGTAATTTACTTAATCGTCTATATACAAGGGTTGTATAAATAGACGCTTAAGTTAGAACACATGGACGAAAGAAAAAAAGGCCGAAACTCTATTTTCGTTTCAGAAACGACTTAGGGTTTTTTGGTATGCTCTGGATCGTTTTGGAGAGAAAAACAAAAGGTTTGGTATTCTCTCGAAGTTAGCACTTCAAATCACGGCCGCCGTTCGTGTGTGGACTGCTGATAGAGGGGGTTCGTCGTTGGTAGCGCCTTAGAGATCGATCAACCTTCAGAAAGGTATATTGCGATTGAGGTATGATTAAGATTTTCATGGTTTAAACGTTTTTAATAGAATTAGATTCGGATCCTGTTGGGGTTTTTGTCAAAACTATTTTGTAATCTCCGCGGCGTATGAACCCCAAAACCCAACAATATGACCATCAATGAAGATTCACACTAGTCTTGATTCATTATAGTTCCCAGTATAATGACCGACTAGGGACATTTAGGATATTTCAACAAGTACACATAGATATTACTATAAGGTAAACATGCAATCACTTATAATTAAAAAAAACAAATAAAACCTCTATTTTATTATCTAAAATTATAAAATAAACAAAATTTGTGGTTTGACCTAGGGCACATGCCCTAACATCTCCCACTTGCACGTCAATAATTCATGTATGTAATACCTAATGACCTAATATGACCATCATGTTTCACTTGTGGAAGAGTCTTCATCAAAGGATTTGCAACATTGTCTTCTGTAGGAACTCTGTAAATCTTCACGTCTCCCCTCTTAATGATTTCTTGAATGAGATAAAAATGTTTAAGTATATGTTTGGATCGGTGGTGTAATCTTAGTTCCTTGGCCTGTGTTATCTCCCCGTTGTTGTCACAATACAAGCGAATAGGGTTAGCTATACTCGGAACTACACCAAGTTCTGAGATGGACTTTTTGATCTAAACTGCCTCCTTAGCTACATCGGACAATGCGATATATTCAACTTTTGTTTTAGAAGCTATGACATTTTCTTGCTTTAAACTTTTCCAGCTCACGGTGCCTCGATTCAAAACAAACACATATCCAGACTGCGATCTGAAGTCATCAATATCAGTTTAAAAACTTACATCTATGTAACCACTTACAACAAACTCGTGTTCAAAAGTTCCATAAACTAAGAACACTTCTTTAGTCCTTCTCAAGTACTTAAGAATGTTCTTTACTGCTATCCAACGACTCTCACCGGGATCGGGCAGTTGGGTCATATGCCCTAGGTCAATCCATTAACTGTCTTAATGAATACTTTTAGTTAATAAAAATAGAGGATTTCATTTGCTATTTATTATAATTAATTTGCATGTTTACATTGTAATAAGATCCATGGGTATTTATAGAAATATCCTAAATGTCCCTAGTCGATCATTATACTGGGAACTATAATGAATTAAGACTAGTGTGAGTCTTGATTGATGATCATATGATGATTATATGTATAGGGATACGAATCAAGATCACGAGTACTTGTTAGGGAACAAAGTACTAGACCGACCCGCTATGAGAACATCACATGGATTAAGTCATAGTTGTTTCTCATGATAGGTATATTTTTCAGTCCTCTGACTTGAGATTACCAGAGACTTCAACATTAGGAACATAGTGATTTGACACTATCAAACGTTGTCTTTAACCAGACGATTATAAAGGTTGTGATTGGATACTGTGTGAGCAATGTGATGAAGTTGTGTAATCGAGATAGAATTTGTCCCTCTCATATAAAGATAGATATCTAGTGGATCCCTCGATGTGTTAGACTGTTAAAAGGCATAGTCTAAGTGAATTGATATTGATCAATGTCACTTGGATGTTTTCAGTCTACTTAGAGATCGAGACTAGTACGATTGAATATGTTGGATGACAATTCCACGCCTTATGTTTGATCAAAAGGATATCGTGTGATAAAATGATGTTATATACACTATCGATTAGGTTGTATCGATTTGATATTCGTACAACTTGGGTAGTCATAATGTCTTGCTAGAGGTCGCTTATGAATTGTATACCAAAATGTGTTTTGGTACACTGCCAACGTTGTATGAGCCTATTGGGTCGCACACTAAGAATGGTTTTGAGAGATTTTAAGATGGTTCAGAAAAATGGATTTTATATGATAAAATTCATGATGGAAACGTCCTTATGGTGTTTTACACTTATACTTCTTTAAGTAGGGGTATATGTGTAATTTACTTAACCGTTTATATACAAGGGTTGTATAAATAGATGCTTTAAGTTAGAATACATGTACGAAAGATTAAAAGGCCGAAACTCTATTTTCGTTCTAGAAACGACTTATGGTTTTTTTGTATGCTCCGGATCATTTTGGAGAGAAACAAAAGGTTTGGTATTCTCTCGAATCTAGCACTTCGAATCTCGGCCTCCGTTCGAGTGTGGACTACTTGTAGAGAGCGTTCGTCATTGCCAGCGCCTTAGTGATCGGTCAACCTTCAGAAAGGTATATTACGACTGAGGTATGATTAAGTTTCTCATGGTTTAAACATTTTTAATGGAATTAGATTCGGATCCTGTTAGGGCTTTTGTCAAAATTGTTTTGTAATCTCCGCTGCGCATGAACCCCAAAGCCCAACAGTGGTATCAGAGCCTTCGAGTTTGATTCCATTAAATTCATTGCATGTTTTCTTCTGATATATACATGATATATGATTGAAAGCATGTTAATAGTTGATGTATATGTGATATACATAAGTTTTCTGTGAGATTTATTATCGTGTTTTGTGTATATGATACAAATATTCGTGATTTAATTGAAATTAGTTTCGTACATGCTAGTAACCATGTTATGTTAATTCGAATAATTTTAATGAATTGAGTTTCATGTTATGTGATCCATGACACCATTAGGTTCGATTGGGATAGTAGTTCATGATTCAATTACATGTTTGTGATTATTTGGATGAGGACCGAAATTGCAAATAATTAATTTTTGAAATTATTTATTTATCTTGTTATATCTATTCTGTTATGAAGTTTCTATTTGATAAAGATAGATAACAAATTAGATTAAGAGATAGAAGCAAAATCGGTTTCGTTATCCCTATTGGAAAGGAGATAAATATGGAGAAGTTTGTTATTGGTGATATGCTAGGATTCAAATATCTTAAGTCCTAATTGGATTAGGATAAGATGATTAGTTAGATGTGGGCCTGGGTTAATTAAAAATGTTTTAATTGACTTAATTTTGGATAAATTAAGGGGTAAATTTAGGATAATAAAATCAGCGAAAAATATGATTTTCTGTAGCGAATTTCAATTTTCTGAATTGAGATTCGTCTTCTAAAAAAAATAAAAAAATGAAAAATGATAAGACATAAGATGTCCCGTATCTCACAAAAGTATCTAAAAATTACATAAGATGTAATTGGTAACTGTTACCTACCTAAATAATCTAGTTTTGTGTTTCATGCCATAACTGTCATAGAATTAGGTGAAATATGGATTTTAGTCCCCTAAATAAACAATGTGTTTTAGGAGGGTTGTTAATTTAGTGGGAGTCTATTCCTCTATACTAAAATAAACTTTGCATAATCTTTTTTGTAGATCAATGGCCTCTTCAAGTAACAATAATCCCCTGTCACTGCGATCCATCCTTTAGAAGGATAAGCTATCTGGGACTAACTTTCTTGACCGGTTCAGAAACTTGAGAATTATTCTTAAGCATGAACGCAAGTTGTATGTCGTGGATGCTCCAATTCCTGAGGACCCATCAGCCAATGCTTCGAAAGCTGTGAAGGATGCACATAATAAGCATGTCAACGATTCTACTGATGTTGCATGTATTATGCTGGCAACTATGGTTCCTGAACTTCAGAAGGACATGGAACTAATGGAAGCCTACAACATGGCTATAATGCTGAAGGAAATGTTCCAACAACAAGCTACGTAAGAAAGGTTCGAGACAGTCAAAAACCTACATTCTTGCCAGATGACTGAGGGTGCGTCAGTTAGTCCACACATTCTAAAAATTAAGGGCTATGTTGACCAGCTTGATAGACTCGGATTTCCTATAAGCCAAGAGTTGACTACGATTTGATCATGAATTCATTACCAGAAAGTTACTCACAATTGGTGATGAACTATAATATGAATAATATGGAGAAATCAATTTCACAGTTGCATTTGATGCTCAAAACTATTGAACAAAATATCAAGAAACCTATAGTAATGTGTTGATGGTCCAAAAGGGAAAGGGAATGAAGAAGAAAGGCAAAGGCAAGACTAAAGTTGTCAAGGCTGCTGCAACACCTGTCAAAAAGCCTGTGGAACAAGTTAAGCCCCAGCCTATTCCTGCTTCAAAACACCCAAAAGAAAAGGAAGGAAATTGTCATTTCTGTCATGCACTTGGACATTGGTTCAGAAATTGCAAACTCTATCTGGAAGATCTAAAGAAGAAAAATGGTAGTGCGACTACCACTACAGGTATTTATGTTATTGAAATTAATTTATCTACTAGTGATTCTTGGGTATTAGATACTGGATGTGGATCTCACATTTATCAAAATGTGTAGGACTCACCAGATGTAGAAAGTTGAAGAAAGGAGAAGTCATCCTCCGCGTAGGGAATGGAGCAAGAGTTGCTGCCCTGACTGTTGGATCATATGACTTAGTCTTACCTAGTGGAGTTATCTTAACTTTAAATAATTCTCATTTTGTGCCTGCCTTGAGCAGAAACATCAATTTTGTTTCATGCTTGGATATGGATGGTTTTGATTTTATTATTGCGAATAATAGATGTTCCATTTCTCGTAAAGGAATATTTTATGCAAATGTTGATTTGTGTGATGGTCTTTATATTCTAAGCATGAAAAGGTCCACTGATACTCCGGTCTTTAACATAAATACAAAGAGATTTAAGTCAAATGATTTGAATCAAACCTATCTTTGGCATTGTCGTCTCGGACACATAAATGAGAAACGCATAACGAAGCTCCATAAAGATGGGGTTCTAGGTTCATTTGATTTAGAAACATATGAAAAGTGCGTATCTTGTTTACGAGGCAATATGACTAAAAGTCCCTTTATTGGACACAGTGAAAGGGCAAGTGATTTATTGGGTCTAATACATACTGATGTATGCGGTCCTATAAACACAATGGCTAGAGGAGGTTATCAGTACTTCATTACATTTACAGATGATTTCAGCAGATATGGTTATGTATATCTAATGAAACATAAAGCTGAATCATTTGAGATGTTTCGAACGTTTCAAAATGAAGTGCAAAATAAACTTGGTAAAACTATCAAAACACTTCGGTCAGATCGAGGTGGTGAATATTTGAGCCAGGAGTTTGATGATCATCTTAGAAATTGTAGGATTGTCTCCCAATTGACTCCACTAGCAACTCCATAGTGGAATGGAGTTTGTGAAAGAAGAAATTGAACCTTATTAGATATGGTTCAATCGATGATGAGTCATGCAGATCTTCCATTATCCTTTTGGGGTTATGCATTACAAACTGCAGCTTTCACTCTAAATCGAGTTCCTTCTAAAGCGGTTGATAAAACACCATATAAGATATGGTACAGGAAGAGACCTAGTTTGTCTTTCCTTAAGATTTGGGGTTGTGAGCCCTACGTAAAATGATAAGTCTCAGATAAACTAGCACCTAAATCTGACAAGTGTTTATTTGTGGGGTATCCTAAGGAAACGAAAGGATATTACTTTTATAATCCCGCTGAGAACAAAGTGTTTGTTGCTCAGTAT
The DNA here is from genome assembly GCA_039657365.1 of Stephania yunnanensis. Classification (NCBI taxonomy): domain Eukaryota; kingdom Viridiplantae; phylum Streptophyta; class Magnoliopsida; order Ranunculales; family Menispermaceae; genus Stephania; species Stephania yunnanensis. Next base: position 40,650,950 of record CM077586.1, on the reverse strand, counting down.
GGTACCTTTATGGAAAAATTGTTTATTTCAAAAGACACTAGTGGGAGAGAAATAAATCTTGAAGAAGTTCAAGAATCACAGATAAACCCTGAACCACTACAGGAAGTTCAACAACTTTCTGAACCAGTTGAACCTCCGCAAGTTACACAAGGCCCACGTAAATCTGGTAGGGTAAGACATGAGCCAGAGAGATTCAGATTTCTCATTACTGATAGTTGTGATGTGTTGCTTATGGGTCAAAATGAGCCCACCACTTATTAGGAGGCTATGTCTGGACCAGACTCAAATAAATTGCTAAGTGCCATGAACTCTTAGATGCAATCCATGTATGATAACTATGTTTGGAACTTGGTCGATTTACCCGAAGGTGGTAAGACCATTGGATGTAAATGGGTTTTCAACAAGAAAACTGACATGGATGGCAATGTGCATACTTTTAAAGCACGACTTGTAGGAAAAGGTTTCAGGCAGACTCAAGGTGTTGATTATGATGAAACTTTTTCGCCAGTAGCCATGCTTAAATCCATAAGAATTTAATTTCCATTGATGCATATTATGACTATGAGATATGACAAATTGATGTAAAAACAACATTTCTTGATGGAAAGCTGTTTGAGGACGTCTATATGACACAACCTGAAGGTTTTGTCCATCCTGAGAATTCTAGGAAGCTATGCAAGCTTTAAAGATCCATTTATGGATTAAAGCAAGCTTCTCGAGTTGGAATCTTCGTTTTGATGAAGCAATCAAGGATTTTGATTTTATTAAGAACGAAGATGAGCCTTGTGTATACAAGAAGGTCAGTGGTAGTGTAGTTGTTTTTCTGGTACTGTATGTTCATGATATATTACTTATTGGAAATGACATCCCAACATTGCAAAATGTCAAGTCTTGGTTAGGGAAGTGTTTCTTAATGAAAGACTTAGGAGATGCATCCTATATCCTAGGGATAAGAATCTATAGGGATAGATCTAAGACGCTAATCGGTCTAAGTCGGAGTGCTTACATAGACAAGGTGCTGAATAGGTTCAACTTGCAAGACTCTAAAAGAGGATTGTTGCCAATGTCTCATGGCATAAGTCTCAACAAGAATCAATGTCCTAGGACAAATGATGAGCGAGACCGTATGAATAAGATTCCATATGCATCGGCTATTGGATCTATCATGTATGACATGCTATGCACTCGACCTGATGTATATGCTTTGAGCACTACAACAGATATCAGTCAGATCCTGATGATAGTCACTGGATAGCAGTAAAGAACATCCTTAAATACTTAAGAAGGACTAAGGAAATGTTCTTGGTCTATGGAGGTTTTGAAAATGATCTAGTTATAAATGGTTACACAGATGCAAGTTTTCTAACTGATATAGATGATTTTAGATCAGAATCTGGATATGTGTTTACTTTGAATAGGGGTGCAGTAAGCTGGAAAAGTTCGAAGCAAGAGACCGTGGCAAATTCTACAACACTAGCTGAGTATATTCCAGCGTCTAATGCAGCAAAAAGGCAGTTTGGATCAAAAAGTTGATTTCTGAACTAGGTGTGGTTCCAAGTATTGCTAACCCTGTTTGTTTGTATTGTGACAATAACGGGGTAATAGCAAAGGCCAAGGAACCTAGATCACACCACAAATCTAAACATATACTCAAGCGTTTTCATCTCATCAGAGAAATTATTGAGAGGGGAGACGTAAAGATTTGCAGAGTACCGGAAGACAACGTTACGGATCCATTGACAAAAGCTCTTCCACAAGAAAAACATGATGGTCATGTTAGATCATTAGGCATTAGATGCATGTATGATTGGCCCTAGTGCGAGTGGGAGATGTTGGGGCATGTGCCCTAGGTCAATCCATTAGCTGTCTTTATGAATACTTTTAGTTAATAAAATAAAGGATTTCATTTGCTGTTTATTATAATTAATTTGCATGTTTACATTATAATAAGATCCATGGGTATTTACAGAAACATCCTAAATGTCCCTAGTCGATCATTATACTGGGAACTATAATGAATTAAGACTAGTGTGAGTCTTGATTGATGGTCACATGATGATTATACGTATAGGGATACGAATCAAGATCACGAGTACTAGTTAGGGAACAAAGTACTGGACCGACCCGCTATGAGAATATCACATGAATTAAGACATAGTTGTTTCTCATTATAGGTATATTTTTCAGTCCTCTAACTTGAGATTACCAGAGACTTCAAAATTAGGTACATAGTGATTTGACACTGTCAAACATTGTCTTTAACCGGACGATTATAAAGGTTGTGATTGGTTATTGTGTGAGCAATGTGATGAAGTTGTGTAATCGAGATAGAATTTGTGCTACTCATATAAAGAGAGATATCTAGTGGATCCCTCGATGTGTTAGACTGTTAAAAGGCCTAGTGTGACGGCCCCAATTTTTCACGAATTGGGCCCCGCCCGGCCTAAGCCCACGTGAACCTCCGAGCCCGTCTCGCAAGGTAAACGCGGACCTAGTCAGCCTTCCAATCCATCATTTTTCCCAAATTCAACATTTTACAGTTGAGTTATTAATATTTTTCGAGTTTTACAATTTTAGCGGAAGCAATTACTACAAATAAAATAACTCAACCATAATTTCAAGGAGTTAGGCAACCTAAATGTGGAACCCAGTCAATATCATCAGAGGAGAGTAAAAATACAAATTATACAAAAAAATCACCTAACTATGAAGCCTTCCCTTCGCTACTGTCCGCGGCGCTGCACTCAGTCAAACATAAGAATGACGAGCCCAGGTAAGTAAATCCAGTAGGACATATATACGACATTTCACAATATCCAAAGCAACAGTTCAAGATATCCAAAGCAACAGTTCATGATATCCAAAGCAGTCAAATTCATGCAAAACGAAAGAAATAAACACGCATGAATATACAAGACTGTAAACAATCCATCAATGAGTGATACTTCCAATGTAGATGTATATGCCTCCCCAATTACTCTGAAAGACATATACATCTTCTATGTTTCCCCCATATGTGCGTGCGAGTTAGTTAACCCCAACGAACTACACATATGGCATAGTATTTTCACTTCCAATGTAGATGTATATGTCTCCCCAATTACTCTGAAAGACATATACATTTTCTATGTTTCCCCCATATGTGCGTGCGAGCGAGTTAACCCCAGCGAACTACACATATGGGCATAGTACTTTCACTCCCAAAGTAGATGTATATGCCTCCCCAATTACTCTGAAAGACATATACATCTTCTATGTTTCTCCCATATGTGCGTGCGAGCGAGTTAACCCCAGCGAACTACTCATATGGGCATAGTTGGGCATAGTTGGGCATAATTTTGCAGTGAACAACAATAAGTTATCACAAAACAGTAAATAACAACAGTCAATGGATAAACATGCAATCCTGTATAGATCCCTAGCTGGTTTACTTACCTCGAGAAATCGCAAATCCCAAAACATCGCTCGCGTCTCGATTTGCGCGCCCGACACCCGACTCTTAGTCCCTCATTTACGTCGTCGCGATTTAGTCGAAATCGCGCGACCGACTAGTCGACACCGCGCTACCGCGCAGTTCACCACGTCGTCGTCGCAACCGTGTCGCTGTCGTTACCTCGCCGCCGCCGCCGCCGACCTCTCGCCGCCGCCTGCCGCTGCTGCCGCTGCTCGCCGCATCATCGCCACCTCACCGGCGTCGCGCAGCTGGATCCCCGGCGGTATTGCTGAGCACTTCGCATCCGCGGGCCGGTGTTCTACGACGTCCGCGGCCGCAGACTCACGCCGCCACACTGCCGTTAGCGCCGGCGGCGTGCACCGCTTGCTGCGCTGGTCGTGCACCGCCGCTTTATCAGTATCTCCTCATCGTCGCCACCGCCGTCATCCGCGAATGAAAGCCGGTGCGTCGTCTCCACAGCCACACCACCGCACGTGTCGCGCCGCGCCCTACGTCTTACTTTACGTGATGCTCGGGCCGGCGGCTTCGTTGTTGCCGTGAGCCACCGTCCGCGGCCTCCATCGCCCCACGAGCTCCGCCGCGCCGCCATCTCTCTTTCTCTTCTCCCGATCACTTTTTTTTTCTTTCTTTCTCTTCTGCTCGTTCAGGCTCTCCTCATCTTTCTTTCAATCTTATCTCTTCTCCTTATAATATTATATTATTTCTCTCTCTTCCCTTTTGTTTTTTTCCTCCCTTCAATCATATCCTCTTTTACTTTATATATATATATATATATATATATACATAACTTTATCTTTTTTATTTCAAATCAAAAGTGTCTTCGAGATTCGTGCAACGCGCATCTCGAGGCAAACTCAACAACCAAGCGGTGCGCATCTCGAGGCACCAACCCGCCTCATTTTCGAATCTCAATACCCGCACTACACGCAACACGAGGCATATCCAATGCTCATTTTAAATAATATAGAGCCATTATTTCGGTCTTACGTCGGCACGCGATTCGAGGCGCATCCTCTTCCATGTTTCGACTCACCGAAATCATCGCATAATTAGCATTTTCATCTCAAATTGGATTCGGATATAGGTATTTCGACGAGTGGGTCTCACATACGACCTTGACTTGACACGTAGCACAAGTCAAATTTTCGGGCCGTTAGACCTAGTCCAAGTAAATCGATATTGATCAATGTCACTTGGATGTTTTCAGTCTACCTAGAGATCGAGACTAGTACGATTGAACATGTTGGATGACAATTCCATGCCTTATGTTTGATCAAAAGGATATCGTGTGACAAAAGGATGTTATATACACTATTGATTAGGTTGTATCGATTTGATATTCGTACAACTTGGGTAGTCATAATGTCTTGCTAGAGGCCGCTTATAACTTGTATAACAAAATGTGTTTTGGTACACTGCCAACGTTGTATGAGCCTATTGGGTCGCACACTAAGAATGGTTTTGCGAGATTTTAAGATGGTTTGGAAAAATGAATTTTATATGATAAAATTCATGACAGAAACGTCCTTGTGGTGTATTACACTTATACTTCTTTAAGTAGGGGTATATGTGTAATTTACTTAACCGTATATGTAAAAGGGTTGTATAAATAGACGCTTTAAGTTAGAATACACGTACGAAAGATTAAAAGGCCGAAACTTTATTTTCGTTTTAGAAACGACTTAGGTTTTTTGGTATGCTCTAGATCGTTTTGGAGAGAAACAAAAGGTTTGGTATTCTCTCGAAGTTAGCACTTCGAATATCGGCCGCCGTTCGTGTGTGGACTACTGGTGAATGGCGTTTTCCATTGGCAGCACCTTAGAGATCGATCAACCTTCAGAAAGGTATATTGCGACTGAGGTATTATTAAGTTTTTCATGGTTTAAACGTTTTTAATGGAATTAGATTCGGATCCTGTTCGGGTTTTTGTCAAAATTGTTTTGTAATCTCCGCTGCGCATGAACCCCAAAACCCAACACGGATTGATATCTTCTTGTTGAACTGAAAGCATATGATACATCAAGTCAAGTGCATAACATGGCATACATGGTATATCCAATTGCCGATGCATATGGAATTGTATTCAAATGCTCTCGCTCTTCATTAGTCATCAGACATTGAGTCTTGCTGAGATTTATACCATGAGACATTGGTAATGACCTTATTTTAGAGACTTACATATTGATCCTATTCAGTACCCTATCAATATAAGCACTCTAACTTAGACCATCGGCATTTTAAATCTATCCCTTTAGATTTTAGTCCCAAAGATGTAGGCTACATTTCGTAAGTCCTTCATTTAGAAACACTTCCCTAACCAAGACTTGACACTCTGCAAGGTTGGGATGTAATTTCCAATCAGTAATATATCATCAACATATAACACTAGGAAAACAACCATGCTCCCACTGACCTTCTTGTATATGCAAGGCTCAGATTCGTTTTTAATGAAACCAAATTCCTTAATTGCTTCATTAAAACAAAGATTCCAACTCCGAGAAGCTAGCTTTAATCCATAAATAGATCTTTAAAGCTTGCACACCATCCTAGAAGTCTCAGGATGAACAAACTCTTCAAGCTGTATCATATACGTGTCCTTAAGTAACTTTCCATTTAGAAAAGTTGTTTTGACATCCATTTGCCATATCTCATAGTCATAATATGCGGCTATGGCGGTTAGAATTTTAATGGATTTAACCATGGCTATAGGCGAAAAGTTTCATCATAATCAACATCTTGAGTCTGTTTGAAACCTTTTGCTACTAGCCGCGCTTTATAAGTATGCACATCGCCATCCAAGTCAGTTTTCTTCTTTAAAACCCATTTACGTCCAATGGTCTTACCACCTTTAGGTAAATCAACTAAGTTCCAAACTTGGTTATCATACATGGATTGTATCTCAGAATTCATGGCGCTAAGCCATTTATCTGGCCCAGGGCTAAAAATAACCTCCTGATAAGTAGTAGGTTCATTTGGATCCATAAAAAATGCCTCACTACTATCAGTAATAAGAAATCCAAGTCTCTCAAGATGATGTCTTACCTTATCAAACCTACAAGGGCCTTGTGATACCTGTGGAGGATTATTAGTTCAAGACTTAGTTGATCTCCCACTGGCGGTTGAGTGTTTATTTGTGGTTCTTGAATTTCTTCGAGACTTACTTTATTCCCACTGTTGTCTTTTGAAATAAATTCTTTTCCATAAAGCCACCATTCCGAGCAACAAACCTTTGTTCTCAGTAGAATTATAAAAGTAGTACCCTCTAGTTTCATTAGGATGTCCAACGAATACACACTAGGAAGATTTGGCTGATAATTTTTTTAAGATTTGTCGTTATACGATAACCTTACAGCCCCAAATATTAAGGAAAGATAAACTTGGTCTTTTACAAAACTACATCTCATATAATATTTTATTAACTACTTTAGAAGTACCACGATTAAGTGTAAACGCAGCAATCTCAAAGGCATAACCCCAAAAGGATTTAGGAAGATCTGTATGACTCATCATAAATCGAACCATATCTAATAAAGTCTGATTTCTCCTCTTAGAAACACCATTCCATTATTGAGTTTCGGGGGGAGTTAACTGTGAGACAATCCCATAATTTCTAAGATGATCATGAAACTCTTGGCTCAAATATTCACCACCTCGATCCGATCGAAGGTCTTTAATGTTTTTACCAAGTTGATTTTGCGCTTCGTTATGAAATGATCGAAACATCTCAAAAGATTCACTTTTATGTTTCATGAGATATACATAACCTTATCTATTGAAATCATCAGTGAATGTAATTATGTACTGATAACCACCTCTAGCCATTGCGTTTATGAGACCGCATACATCAGTATGTATTAGACCTAATAAATCACTTGCCCTTTCACCGTGTCTAATAAAGGGACTCTTTGTCATCTTGCCTAATAAACAATATACACATGTTTCATATGATTTAAAATCAAATGAATCTAAAAGTCTATCTTTATGGAGTTTAGAAATGCATTTCTCATTAACGTGGCCAAAGTGACAATGCCAAAGGTAAGTTTGATTGAAATTGTATAACTTGAATCTCTTTGTCTTTACGTTAAGAATGGATTATCATTTGTCTTTTTCATGTTTAGAATATAAAGACCATCAAACAAATCAACATTCGCATAGAAAATGTATTTATCGGAAATGGAGCATTCATTATTCGCAATAAAGAAATTAAAACGATCCAAATCTAAACATGAAACTGAAATGATGTTTCTTCTCAACCCAGGGAAAAATAACAATTATTTAAAACTAAAATAAGTCAATTAGGTGAAATTAACTCATAGCATCCTACAGCCAATGCAGCAACCTTTGCTCCATTTTCAACTCATATGATGACTTCTCTTTTCTTCTGCTTTCTACTTTTGGTGAGGCCTTGCTCATTAATACAAATGTGAGATCCACATCCAGTATCCAATGCCCAGGAATCACTAGTAGAAAACTTGACTTCAATAACATAAATATCTGAAGCAGTAGTTGCATTACTCTTCTTTTTCTTTAGATCTTCAAGATAGAGCTTGCAATTTCTGAACCAACGTCTAGGTGCATGGCATAAATGATAATTTTCTTCTTTTCCCTATTCCTTATAAGATTATGAAGTAGAAGCGGCATGGGGTTTTACTTGTTTCATTAGCTTTGTGACAGTCAAAACAACATTGGTAACTTTAGCTTTGCTTTTGCCCTTTTAGTTCAAAGCCTTTCCTTTTTGAACCATCAACACACTAGCAATATGTTTCTTGATATTCTGCTCAGCGGTTTAAAGCATCAAATGCAACTCTGAAATAGACTTCTTCACGTTATTCATGTTATAGTTCATCGCAAATTGGGAATAACGATCGGGCAATGAATTAAGGATCAAATCCGTAGCCAACTCTTAGCTTTTAAGAAATCCAAGTCTGTTAGGATGGTCGATATAGCCTTTCATTTTTAGAAATGAGGACTAATTGACAAACCCTCAACCATTTTGCAAGAATGAAGGATCTTGACTGTCTTGAACCTTTCTTGACTAGCTTACTGTTGGAACATTTCCTTCAGCGCTGTAGCCATGTCGTAAGCTTCCATGTGTTCCATGTCCTTCTGAAGTTCTGGAAACATGGTTGCCAACATATTGCATTCAATATTAGTTGAGTCATTGACATGCATAGTATGTGCATCTTGCATGACTCTTAAAGCATTGGCTGGTGGTTCCTCAGTAATAGGATTTTCTAGGACATACAACTTGTGTTCATGCTTAAAAAAAACAATTTTAGAATTTCTGAACCAGTCAAGAAAGTTTGTCCCAGACAACTTATCCTTCTCAAAGATGGATCGCATTAACTAGGGATTAGTGTGATTTGAAGAGGCCATAGATCTGCAACAAAGATTATGAAAAAGTTCATTTTAGTATAGATGAATAAACTCCCACAAAATTAACAACCCTCCTTTAAAATGATATGTTAATTTAAGGGACTAAAATCCATGTTTCACGTAATTCCAAGATAGCTAAGGCATAACACTTCGAATTAGGTTATTTAGGTAGGTACCAATTACCAATTACATCAAATGTAACTTTTAGTTATTCTATGAGATTATGACATCTTATGTCTTAGCATGTTTTGTCTCATCTAGTGCCTAAAGCCCAAAACCGTTTTGATAGCTTTATCAATTCTAACCATTTCAAATAATAGAGTAACTGTTACTCAACTTGCCTCACCAAGATAACATAATACATTCTGTGAAGGCATGCCCATAATGATGTGATCGAACCCTTGACGAGTGTTTAAGAATGGATGACACTTGACTTAAGATTTGAAACAGAGATTTTTGTTTGTTTTAGTGATCATAAATAAATAAGATAAATATCATATATTTCAATACATGAATAATCATTAAAAAGTTAGGAAATCGTACAAATATCGAGTATTGTACAAATTTTTGGACAGTACGAAAACTTAACTGTGGTCCCGTTGATTTTAATTTCGAAAATATTAATTAAAACATTTTTAATTATCTCGGGCCCACCATTAACTTAATATCTTATCCTAATCCAATTAGAATTTAAGATACTTTGAATCCTTGTCCAATTAGGATTTGTTTTATATCTAACCTATCTTATAGGATTTGTAATTCTAATCCAATCACAAGTCTATCTCCTATCTTATAGGAATGTACTAACGGATTACTACAATGAGATATATTGGCAAAATCAATTTTGAGATATTAGTCATGCATTCAACCTCATAATCATATTAAATTAATCAAATTAACCTAATCATGATCTCTATCACGGAGATATACATAATTATTGAACAAAGTGAATTATGTGTTCAATATCAGAATCATATTAACCTAAACATGATGTCTACCATGAACATACAAAACTCACATTGCTCAATATAAAATATATATTAATCAAAATATTCTAAACATGAATACTATCATTGAATCATATCATGCGCTGTATCAATATAAATGAATTATCAATATGCTTCAAAACAAATTTTGAGAAACCCCAATAGGATCGATAATAAGTTCCATTAAACTAAATCTATGAAATTAAATCACACCTTATTACGTTATTTCCTTTGGATTATTTGATTTTCAAGACATTTAACTGTGCGTCCTCTATCAGAAATCCACACACGAATGGTGACCACAATTTGGAGTGCTAGCCCCAAGAGATATTGAATAATGATTTTTCTTTCTCTCCCTATATCTAGAGAACTTGAAAAATTGTAAAATGAAATCTTATTTCATTCTTGAGGGATCCACCCTTTATTTATATGTGTAGATAAACCCTTACTTAAAATCCTATTCGTAATACAACTATTGTATTTATGTAGTTTAAGTTAATTGCACATACGCCCCATTAATAAGTTATCATATAACAAATTGTAAGGGATTTTATGTCGTGAATTTTATCATATAAATTTCATTACTCTGGACCAATTGAATTTGTGCAAAACCATTCTTTGTGTGCGACTCAATAGGTTCATGCAATGTTGGAAGTGAACCAAAAACCATTTTGGTACACAAGTCATTAGTGGTCTCTAGAAAGGCATTATGACTACCCAAGTAGCATGAATATCAACATTGATTCAACCTAATTAATAACATACATCATATCCTTTTGTCATGCGTTATCCTTTGATTAAACGCAAGGCATGGATAGTCACCTTTAATGTTCAATCACACTAGTCTCGATCTTTAGGTAAACTGAAAAACATCCAAGTAACATTGATCATATCAATTCACATGGACTTGGCCATTATCGGTCTCTTATCGACGTATCCACTGATATCTCTCTACACGATAGTGAAAAATTCTATCTTGATTACACACCTTCACATATTATTCACACGGTAACAAATCAAAATCTTTAAAATTGTCCGGTTAAAGACAACATTTGATTGTGTCAAATTATCATGCTCATAATATTGAAGTCTATGGTAATATCAATTCGAAGGACTAAATGATATACCTATCATGAGTAACACCTATGACTTAATCCATGTGGTGTTCTCAAAACGGGTTGGTCTAGTATCTTATTCTATAATAAGTACTCATGATCTTGATTCATATCCTTATATGCATGATCATCATATGACCATCAATTAAGATTCACAGTAGTCTTAATTCATTATAGTTCCTTATATAATAACTGAAAATGGACATTTAGGATATTTCAACAAATACCCATAGATCTCACGATAAGATAAACATGCAATCACTTATAATGAAACAACAAATAAAACCTCTATCCTTTTAACTAAAATTATAAGATAAACAATGTATGTGGATTGACCTAGGGCACATGCCCTAACAATAGTAGCAGAGGCAGACCCGGAGGCCTATCGGAGTTTAGTAGAAGCTATATTGAACATATATGGTCGAGATATGCATGTTTTATTTAATGTCGGTTCCACAGTTTCTTTTATTGTCGGTGTAATCATTGATGAGTTGAAGTTGAAACCGGTAAGAGCCGATACATTTTTGATTCTAAGCACAACAGTGAGTGGGAAGGTTTATCCTAGCCTGGACTATGAGAGATCTGTTATCAAAATTAGGGAGACTGAACTTCCCATTGATGTGAGGGTAATGGAATTCCTAGAATTTGATGTATAGCTAGGGATGGATTGGTTATCAGCGTTTCATGCCAGTATTAACTATTTCTATAAGACGACAATCTTTCACATGCATAACCTTTCTGAAATTTTCATCTATAAACGCTATAATCCTACATGAATTACAACACGGAGAAGGGAAGCTACTTGAGATTTAGAAGTTATGGCAGGAGTTGTCACATTTGGAGAGCCTGGACCGGAACTTAAGGTTAATGAGATACTCGTGGTTTATGAATATCCAAAACTTTTTCCATCTAACTTATTTGGACTTCCATCGCCAAGTATCATTGACTTCATTTTTTATCTTATTCCTAGTACCAAACCTATATCTATTCCTCCTTACCATATGACATCGAAGGAATCGCGTGAGTTGCAAACTCACCTTGAGGAGTAGCTACAAAAAGGGTTTATCCATCCTGGTCCGTAATCATTGGGAACACCATTTCTTTTTGAAAGAAGAAGGACAAAACCTTACGTATGTGTATTGATTATTGATAATTGAATAAGGTGACTATTAGGAACAAATATCCATTGCCCATGATTGATGATTTATTTGATCAGTTTAAGGGTGCTAGACATTTTTCGAAGATTGATTTTAGGTGTGGTTATCATCAATTGAGGATTAGGTATGATGATATCTTGAAGATAGCTTTTAGTACTCGCTACAGGCATTCAGAGTTACAGTGATGTTGTTTTGGCTTACTATTGCCACTGCTATGTTCATGGATCTAATGCATAAGGTGTTCAAACCTTATCTTGACAAGTTTATCATCATGTTTATTTATGATATTTTGATCTATTCGAAAACTAAGAAAGAGTATTCGCACCATCTCAAAGTTACATTGATATGAAAGATAACAGGTTGTATGCCAAGTTCCGTAAGTGCTAATTCTAGTCTTTAGAAGTCAAATTTCTCGGACACATGGTTAATGCTGAAGGTATATACGTTGATCCAATAAAGGTAAAGGTAATCAGGGATTGGCCTACTCCTACCAAGGTTTTAGAGGTTTGATGTTTTCTGGGGTTAGCGGGTTATTACTGATGGTTTGTTAATGGATTCTCTTGTATTGCTCTGCCAATGACTAGGCTAACATTGAAAGACATTGACTTTGTATGGTTACATGAATGTAAGGCTTCTTTCAAATATTTGAAAAACAGATTGACTACGACACCTATTCTTACATTACATGAATCGGGGAAGAAATTGGTGATTTATACTGATGCTTCTCATTTAGGCTTAGGCTATGTGCTGATGCAGGAATGCAGGGTTATAGCTTATGCTTCGAACCAACTTAAGGTTCATGAAAGAAATTATTTAGTTCATGATTTTGAGCTAGCTGCAATAGTTTTTGCCTTGAAGATTTTAAGGCATTATCCGTATGGTGAGAAGTTTACAGTATTTTCAGATCATAAAAGTTTAAAATACTTGTTTACTTAGAATGAACTAAATATGAGACAAAATAGATGGCTTGAGTTTCTTAAGAATTATGATTTCACTATATAGTATCACACATGCAAAACAAATATGGTTGTTGATGCTTAGAGTAAGAGAAGAACAGGTAAAGAGAATGTAGCTACTACTAAAGCTTCTCAGTTCAGACTTCTTGAACAAGCTTCAGTGATAATGATTCGTAAAAGTTTAGGTAGCGCATCATCAACTGAGAGAGAAAGGTCTAGTGCAACTAATATATTCTTCCGTGCTTAGATTTGAGCTAAATCAGAAACGATTTAGAGATTCATTCATAGTTAGAAAGATGATTAGGACTAAACAACATGTTAGAGGTTAGCGGCTAGTATAGATCATCTTAATTGATTAGTTTTTGACGATGATGCATTACGGTATAGAGATAGATAGTGGATTCCTACTCAGGATCAGTTAAGGCAGGAATTGCTAGAGGAATCTCATCAATCTCTTTACTCTATTCATCAAGGTAATTATAAGATGTCTCATGATATGAGGTGTGTTTATTGGTGGCATGGGATGAAGATTGATGTTGCTAAGTTTGTAAAAAGATGTGAAATATGTAAGCAATTTAAGGCTAAACATAGGAAACCTGGAGGGTTATTGCATTCGTTTCCTATTCTTAAATGGAAATAGGAATACGTATCGATGGATTTTGTTTCTGATTTACCTCTGAGTTAGCAGAAACACGATGCAATATGGGTTATAGTTGACAGGTTGACGAAATATGCACATCTCTTACCAGTTTCTATGCAACATCCTCTTGACCTTTTAAGTGAGGCGTACGTGCGAGAGGTATTGAGATTCCATGGGGTTCTAGTGTCAATTACTTTGGATAGAGACTCGAGATTCACGTCTAGGTTATGGAGGGAATTACAAAGATAGTTGGGAATTGTGCTTAACCTCGGTGCGGCATATCATCCTCAAACTGACGGACATACTGAGCAATAGGGTAGGCCTTATCATTCACTAAGGTGTTGGGTAGAGGTTGGAAATACAGTTTAGTTGGGGTGGAGTTGATTCAAGACTACATAGAGAGAATATAACAGATTCGCCAGCATTTGACGACAACACAGCTCAAACATAAGAGATATGCCGACAAGTATCTTAACTTTTTGGAGTTTTCAAAGGATGATTTTGTCCTATTCAAAGTCTCACCTATGAAGGGTTTATATAGATATAGGTTATGAGGTAAGCTAGCTCCAAGGTATATTAGGTCATTCATAGTACAAGAAAGGATTGGTTATGTTGCTTACAGGTTAGAGTTGCCTCCTCAACTTGATGGAGTTCATAACATCTTCCATGTATCTATGCTTCGCAAAACGGAGACTCAATTCGCTTTAAGAATTGATTGTAATGAATTTGATCTTCAAGAAGACTTATCTTACGATGAGCAGAAGATTTAGGTACTTGATCCTAAGATTCAGAAGCTAAAAACGAAGAGGTTCCTTTAGTTAAAGTGAAATGGAAATTTCTTGGAGATGGGGACCTAACTTGGTAGTTGGAATCCTATATGAAGGAACAATTCAAATCTCTCCTCGAAACTATAGGTAACTTTAAGTTTACTTTGATTTCGAGGACGAAATTGCTTTAAATTAGGGAGAATATAACGACCTATTACCTTAAGCTAGTGATTAGTACTAATCGAAATCCTAATTAATCTGAGTTAGACTCGAGATTAAGTTTAGTGTAACTTGATTAACATGTGTGTGCACTTGCATGTTGTATTATGTTTGTTTTTATTACTAAATGAAATTAAAAATAGGTTGTCATATAATAATAGATTATATACAAGCCCATAAAATGAAAAATACACAATAAACTATTATTTATCTGGACATCAGGCGTGACGAGGGAGACGTGGCATGAATGTGCACGCTTAAGCACACTTGTAGGCACGTCCGGATAATTTATTGGTGAATAATACACGAAATATTTATATTTATACGTTTTTGAATGTATAAATATATATTGGAAAATAAAATAATAATTGAAATATATGGATTGTTTCATCGTCTAGAACGGAGCGTGAGTGCTTGATGTGTTAGGTTTAGTGTCACGATAAGGTGTGTCCCTTTAATGCATCAACTACTCGATTGGTTTCGATATGATGTGGTGCGTATCTCGAGAAACATCCATATATAAATAAAATAAAACTCATGCTTATTAATTCACTCAATCGATAAAACAATAACTAAGGGTTAGGGGTTTGATTGTCAATCAAGAAAGAGTGCTCAGGGAGTTGAATCAAGAATAGCTGAGGAGCTTAATAGAATTAACAGCTTGGGAGTATCATGTAGGTATGATTTGTTCTTATGTTTTTCAAAGTTCAATTCAATGCTGATGTTGGGATTTTAGTTATTCAAGCTATTTATTAGTTAAATATGGTTTCTCACCTTACTAGAGGTGCTCCTTAATCAATTTTTGGAGTGTATATAGCTATTTATGGTTATTTGTGGTGAGTTGGTAGAGGACAGTAACTGCTGCTCTATACACGTGTTTTGATAGTACAGGGTGAAATACACTCCACCTCTTAGAGGAGCAGTTCATCGATTGGGATGAACCCTGTTGATCGAGCCCGCTATACCCACCGAGGGAGCACGCTCCCTCCATAAAAAACAAGTATGTTGTGATTTCATGAGGATTTCTAAGGGACTTAGGGGTGTGATTAAGGGTTCTAATTAGATTATAATAGACCTATATTAAGTATAATTGGTGTATTCTAGGTGTTGATTACCCGGGAAAGAGTTATTTGTCCTGAAAGTTAGAAAATTGGAAAAAATACTTAGACCGAGGTAAGTACATATTCACTTATTTATCAATTTTGCTTGGCTATTTAATATACGTAGTTCATGTAGTGTATGATAGTGGCACTATGTACATTATGATGGTTTTCAATAAACAAAAAATGGTGTTTACTATGAGTCACGATAGTGAGTTCTTGGAACTGAGACCAGGTTATATAGGAGATATGTTACTTTCCCGGCCTATATATAACTTCCTACTCAGTTTATAGGTTGGGTGGGTTACATTTACACTAGAGGGTCTGGGATAGAACCATTGGGAATTAATGGAAGAGCTAGACAACATATCGGCCAATATGTTGGTCTAGCAATCGCATTAATGACGTCGGTGGGTAATTAACCCTTGTTTTATAAAATAAATGGGGATCATAGTATTATCCATGATATTTGCTTTGCATTAGCTATCTATTTAATTTATATGATTTTCATATTCTTGTTCGATATCATTGTTATATGTTGTTATTGCATGATATCCTTGATTACTATATGGAATGTTGATGTTTTATGTGAATACTTACTTAGTGAGCAAGTTGGAGCGCTCATCCAAATTCGATATTTCAGTTTCGTAACTCAGCGCTTTAGCTAAAGGAAAACATATAAACTTGGTTGGGATGTTTTAATAAAGGTTTTCGAGTTTTGGTAAACTTTGTATTATCATATAATTGTGTATATCGAAAAAGTTTTAAATTTCCACTGTGTATTTCTTTGATTTTTTTATTCGATATAAATATGTAGGTTTAGTTTATCAATTATTGATGAAGTTGTTGGTGGGTCTACTTAAGTCTAACTGAGTTAGCGGGGCTTAATTAGGGTTTCTGGCCGACTATCGTCCTATTTGGGATTGGCAATGATACAATAAATGTTTATAGGAATGCTTACCTCTTTAGGATCTATCCTTTTGATAGGTTGAAGTCTTGGGATGAACTTGAGCATTGGTTTCGGTTTCTTCAGAACCAACTTGATGTTATTGCCTTGTAGGTCTTTTTCGAGAGGTCCTTCATCATTTTTCTTGGCCTTCTACTATCGCTTCCATTTATTTTAATTCAAGGAATCGATCATTTGCTTCTTGAAAGCATTAAGCTCATCTTGCCTCACCTTCATTTTGTAAAACAATTTAACTATTTTAGCATTCAATTTAAATGTCTTACTAGTGTTGGTTTTTAAGTCTACTCTCGATAAGGCCAAACAACAAATATCTTGAATAGTCTTGACCATCATGATTTCAACTTGCTTAGAAAAAATTCCAATCTTGAGTTAAATAACAATACTAGTTACCCTGGCTTAAAAGATCAATATTTTATCCTTTTACCGTGCCATTGTCTAAATTTTTCTTTTTATAACGTAGCATTTTCATATACGTCCAATCTAAAACCGTCTAGTTCCATCAGTTGAAGCAATCTGGCCTTTCCTGCAGCTTCAAAATCCATGTTTAGCTTTTTCATTGCCCTCTACGATTTATGCTCTAGCTCAACCAGTAAGTGACATGTTTTTCCACAGAGCAACTGATACGGAGATGTACCAATTAGTGTTTTGAATGTCGTCTTGTATGCCTAAAATACTTCTTTAAAGCATAATGTCCAGTCTTTTCTATTAGTGTTTTTAGCTTTTTTCAAGATATGTTTCACTTCTCTGTTACTTACTTCGACTTGTCCATTTGTTTGAGGATGCTAAGAAAGTGAGGTATTGTACCTAGCTCCATATTTCTTTAATAACACGTCTAAGGCTCTATTACAAAAGTGTGACCCCTCCTTATTGACTAGTGCTCTAGGAGTTTCGAATCGATATAAAATGTTTTTCTTTATGAAAATTATCATCACTTTTACGCATTGGTTGCAATTTCCATGGTTTTTACCCATTTAGATACATAATCTACTGCTAATAGTATATGTTTTCTCATTTGAAGTAGGGAATGGTCCCATAAAATCTACTACTCATACATCAAAGAGCTCAACTTCTTGAAATATGATTTCTGCAAATTGTTACCTTCTATAAATCTTTCCTGTTTGTTGGCATTGCAAGTTTTCATAAAAATATATGAATCATTAAATAGACTTGACAAGTAGAACCCGCAGTTGAACACCTTAGTCGATGCTCTTTTTGATCCAAAGTGTCTCCAATATGGTGATGAATGACATCCTCTCAAAATACCTACAAATTCCTCCTTTACTATACATCTTCGAATCAATCAACGATTGGCTCTCTTAAACATATATGGCCCATCCTAGAAATATGACTTCACATCATTTATGAATTTCTTTCGTGCTCCATTTGTTAAATTTACAAGAAACATTCCGCATGCCAAGTAGTTGACATAGTCTACAAACCATGGTGCCTCTTTTGAACCTCGACCTCTTCCACTTCTTCTGAATTTTTTGGTTTTTTTATATCAATTGTATTGACCTTTTCCAACTTATCCTTTTTTCGGTGTTATCTTGCTTCATTTGTTTCCATAGTGCTCATTTTGAGAATAGCACTCACATTCTCCTTAGGGTTGTTGACGATATTGCTAGGAAACTGTCCTTTTTACTTGAATTCAAGACTAAAGTATGTCGACTATTTTGCCACTCTAAGTTCTTTATTCCTTCTAACTCTTGCTCATGCTTCTCATGGTGCTCTCTATCTCTCACGTCCATGGCTTGCAAATACTTTTCAATTGACTTCACTGAAGCCATCTCTTCACTCTGCCAAACCTTCCCTTGTTGGACTTGTTGTTCGAAGCCTTGAGGTAACTTTAGTGTAATATCAGGATTTCGAAAAGAAAAGTTCGAGTTGTTGCTATTGTATCCTTGATAAAATTGTTAAGGAGCCACTCCTCTCTGCCTGATATTGTTCTCGTAACCTTAGTTCTTCATGAAGTTGATTTTTTCATGCTTGATTCCCTGCTCTACATCTATTTAGTTTACCACGATGACTTGTCGATTCATGGGTTGTTGTGTTACTTGTGGACCTTGGTGTCCCATTTCGAGTTTTGCCATTTGACTTCTCAGATTTGCTAGTTTTACCATAATTGCTACTTGCTAGTCAATTTCCTAGATGCCTAGTGATTTCCTAACTGTGGAACAGTACCGGCAGTAGAATTTTAAGACATAATATCAAAGAGATCCAAAGCTCCATCCTTATCTTTGGTAAGTAGAGAGCCACCTGATGCAACATCTACTTGCATTCTCGTGATATGGTCCATCCCATAGTAGAAAATTTAGAGTTGTACCCATTTCACATATCCTTGTCCTAGACATCTCCTCAGCATCTCTTTGAATCTTTCCCAAGCCTCACCAAGAGACTCGGTGTCTTCTTGCTTGAATCGATTAATCACAAGTTTCCTTATGAAAACCTTCACTAGGTAAAGAACTTGTCAAGAAATCTTTCATTGATTTCCACCCATAAAGTCATACCCCTTGCATTCAACCCTTAGAAGTAGGATTTGGCTTTTCCATCCAGTGAGAATAGGAACAATCACTGCCTGATCACCTATTTTGTAACTCTGGTTATGTACACATTGTCGCACTTCTTCAAGAAATTCTCAAAATGTACAAATGGATCCTCATTGGTTAGCCCATTGAACTGGTTATTTAACACCATGTTTATTTGAGACGGTCTCAGATCAAACTTGGTGGTGTTGGCTAGAAGCCTCATCATTTCGTTGTACATTTCCTAAACTTATGGCTTGAAGTAGTGACCAAGGCATCTCTATCCATGCAATCTCTCCTGCACTAACCAATCACCTGAAGGTTGGTTATTCCTGCGACCCTATTATTGGTTTCTAGTTTGCTCCTTATATATTTTGATTCCATTCTTTTCCTTTTCTTTGTTTGTTCTATCAATCTCTCGATCGTAAGGCACTAGGTCCTTCTCTCTTTTGCTATACATGCACTTAGTATCCTTGAAAAGAATACACAAAAAGATCAAGTGCAGAAAGTCTAACTAAAACTTAAAGCCAATTATTTTTTTTTGTTTCTATGAACTGAAAAATAAAGTACTTGATATAAGACTTAGAAACTTTTCAAATGAACTAAGTAGATATAATCGCTACCATTTCCCAACAACAATGCCAAAAACTTGATATGCGTGCCACTAGTATAACAACTCGCTTGTAGTAATAGTGTAACTAACTTACCTTAATCACATATATCGTCCTCAGGGAAAGGTTTTTGCATTAATTCTATATTACCAACATAACTTGAACTATTGCCAAGGAATTCAGTTTTTAACTGGTTTGTATACTTAATCTAAACTATTTGAACAAATTAGATTTACTTTACTTGAACACTTATATTAAAGACATCCTAGTTCACAACTTTACCTAGGTAATTTAATATTATGCTTTGTATTCACTTTTACATCTTAATATGTTATGTGCAATGCCTAATTAGAATAGATAGATTTCCTTCAAATCCCCTTCAACCGACTATTGTGACGGAGAAGATTATAATGTACAAACATTGAACTCCACCTATCAGTGTGAATAACATAAGCTCCACATTGCCTTAAGTTTCAAATCATTGGATTCATAATCAACTAATTTTACTACTCTCACCTATTTAATCAACAAAAATCTATCAATGTTGTGTATTTTATGGTTATACTGTTTATATCCGGATGAAAAGCTTTAATGGCCATGATAACTCCTAAAGCCAAAGTTCATTAACCATGTGATCAATATGTGTAAAGAATTATGCTTAGAATCAATACAAATTCTAACCATTGCACTTTTTATCATTTTTTATTCCTATTCAAAGTATGGCATTCACATAATAGGATCCAACGATCCCTAAAATAAATAGACTACACACAAATCATTAAAACACACGTATCACAATTTAATATGGAAATCATTGCAAACTAGAGATGAATATAAATATTACCTAGAGTTTAATAAACGAAACTAAATATTGATTGCAAACGTCGAGTCTTCAATGTTTTCTCCTACAAAAACTTCGTAATATTCGAACTCAATGCTAAATTACTCTAATGGTGGCTAATCGCCATTTATGTGGTGATATTCTATGAGTTTACCACGTCTTAATACCTATTTATACCCCTTAATAACAATTAGAAACCCTAAATTACAATTTACCTCCACAATCGATTTTTTTCATTTTTCTTCTTTCTTATGTCGTGCCTTTCATCCCCACGTCGTGCCTTTAATTACCACGGCTTCAATACATGTACCTACAGCAATAACTTTGATTTTGTGAGTTTTTCTTTAATTCTTCTCTTTTTCCTCAATTCCTTACATTACACCTGAATTCCTTAAAAATGCAATAATACCATGAATTATAACTCATTTAGGGATAATTATACTAAATATACGACTAAACTAACCCTATACGTACATATAAGTAATCACTTATCAATTTGCTAATTTATAAACTAACGATAATGAATCCTTAGAACTAAATCATCATGAAGCTAAAATATATGCTATTAATGATGTAAAATGGAAGATGAAAATGCTACGACCAAGATTACACAAGTTGAAGATACTTTAAATCAAAAGATAATACCCTAAGAATGGAAGGTTATACAACCGAACAATGTTGAGAACAATAATAATATGGAGGAATTTAAATCTACGAAGAATAAAACGAAAAAAAGGGAGAATCCAACAATTGTCAAGCTCGATAATCAAGGAGATATATATATATATATATATACATAGAGGTCAAATGGGCTTCATACTTTAAAGCTATTTGTGATATAGGTTCTAGAGCGAACAACAAGCTAATTCATTTTTTTTCTTCACACTCAACTGGAGATGTACTTGATTCCGAAAAAGTTTCTCTACCAAATAGTAATACAGTGAAACCAATAGTTGTGGCTACTAATCTACCAATTCAAATCAACAAGTACATTATTCTCACGGACTTTTTGGCTATGCCACACTTCATCAATGAAGATCGTCCTTTAATTTTAGGATAAACTTTCTTGGCCACTTTTTAATGACCCATTACCTTAAGTTGGTAATTAGTGTTAATCCAAATCCTAATCAATTCGAGTTAGGCTCGTGGTTAAGTCTGACATACCTTGATTAGCATGTACATGGGTTTGTGTGATGGTTTGTGTTTATTTAGAACCCTTAATGAATTTTATAAGCTGTAGTATAAAAGAAAATTTATATACAAGCCTATAATAAAAAAATACTTAAATAAACAATTAATAGCCGGTACACCAAGTGTGACGAGGGGGTCGTGAAATGAATGTGCACACTCGAGAATACTCGTAGGCGTGTCCGGTGAATTTATTGGTGAGAAAATACACGAGATATAGAAATATATATAGTTATATATATTTGATATATAAATATATATATTCAAACTATAATTTTAGTTTGAATTATTTGGATCATCGAATTGGCTCGAGCGAACGTAAGTGTTGTTGGTGTGAATATGTATGTCACTTTAAGGGTGTCATGTTAGCACATCAATCATTTGATTATCCTCGAGATAGCACAATGCGTATCTCGAGGAAATTTCGTATATTTAAACTAAAACCATTATTTTTATCTTTACTGATCGATTGAGAAAGAAAGTGAAAGAGAGCAACTTTTGATGTTTTGATCTTGAAGGAATCAATCAGAGAAGTGAATTCAAAGTGAATTGAGGAGCTTAAACAACTAGAAATCTAGAGATCATGGTTGTGGTAAGTTTGGTTTATGTATATTTAAAATTCAAATTGATGGTGGATGATAATTTCTATGTGAAATGTTGTTGTTCTTAATTATAAATGGGTTTATACCTCGCTAAAGCTCCTCATTAATGTTTTTTGCGAGTATTTATTATTGTTGCAATATTTGCGAATAGAACATTGGTTGCTACCCTGTTTATTGTCAAGATAATACAAGGTGGAGCACGATCCACCTAGTAGAGGAGTGAGCTACCTTTATCAATTGGGACAGACCCAGTTGGTGGAGCGTACCCCACCAATTGAGGGAGCGCACTCCTTCCCCAGAAAACAATAGATTTGCTTTAAATTGATTTTAATTTATTGAGGTGTTAGGGACTGAACCAGTGGTTCTAAATATAAAGTATTAGACCTATATTGATCACAAATGGTTTGTGATAGGTTTTGGATCACCAGGAAAGTGTGAGTGCCCGAAAAGTAAATGGATTTCTTAACAAAAACTTAAACTGAGGTAAGTATGAATTCACTTATTTATCAATGTTGCATGGCTATGTTAGTATATGTAGTTCATGTAGTTTATGGACTAAATTGGGAGGATTATGTACATTGTAATGTTTTAATTAAATGAAAAACGATGTTAATATGACTTAGAGCATAATAGTCATTGACAGTAATACTTGCATCTACTATTTACTGAATCTTATGTTTTCCATAATCCCTTTAGCATTGGTGCATATTGTTATTGCATAATATTTTTGATTATTATGTGGAATGTCAATGGCTTTGTGAATCCTCACTTACTAAGCAAGTTGGAGCACAAAACCGAAATTTAACATTTCAAGTTCCTAGCTTAGTGATTCAGTGAAATGGAAAAGATAAGATTTAGGAGTCGTAATATCTTCTCTATGATGTAATGTGCCTTCCTGTATATATACACACTGTTTGAGTTAGTTTTTGTATATAAAAGGGTTGGGAGGTTTATAAACGAGGTTTTGGATTTTGATAAACTTTATTTTTATGTATATCATATATTTATCGAAGAAGTTTTATTTTTTCGCGACGTATATTTTAAATTGTTTATTCGATATCGATATATAGTTTGAGTTTATCAGGTACAGATGGAAAGTCTGCTTGCTCTAGTTAAGTATGGTTGGGTTGTCGGGGCTTCATTAAGGTGTCAGGCCGAGTATCGCCCTAATCAGGAAAGGGGACGCTACACACTTTGCAAGCTTTCATGGATATTGTGAATAAGAAAATTACATTTAGAGTGCATGGCAAAGCAATCACTTCTTGGAATGACACAAGAATGGACAATCCTACACTTAAGTTTATAGAGCTAGTTTAAACTATGTAATTTAGTCGAGATAAAGACAGTAAGCAAAGGCATTTTATGGGAGGCAGCCCATACTCTATCTTTAATTAAACTCAATTTTAGTATTATGGTTTGTTAGTTGTTTTTATATTCTCTCTCAAATCTTGAATTTTATAATTGGGATATTTGAGGAATTTAATTCCGGAATAATTACATGAAAGGGAGGTCGATCGAGCAAATTTCTACTTAGTCCCATTCCAGTGCGTATCTCGATGTGCATCCCGCTCCCGTCTCGATGCCTATAAACATCTATAGATGACTTAATAGGTCAACAAGTGTGTAATACATTAGGCATCCATCACATCATAAGTATAATACAACTCGTTCTTTGAGTCAAGTGTTTGGACTGTGCACTCTTCATCGAGCTACGCTGAGTCGGTGACCCTTAATTACGAAAAAATTCGCTATTATAAATTTGCACACAACATGGTATATCATCCTTGCATCAAGTAGCTTCAAAATTTCCTTATTGACTATTTCAATCGTGGACGGATTCTATCGCATTTAGGCTTATCTTGAAAGCTTGCAGTCATCTTAAAATATATTATGTGTGTACATATGGGAGGATTTGGTCCATTGATGTCAGCTAGTATCCACCTTATAACTTCATTATGGTCTCTTAAGATAGGCACTAGGCTTCTATATTCCAGTTTTGTCAATTTGCTTTAGATGATCACTTTAAGGGTTTTCATTCTCACCTAAATAGTCATACTCTAGGTCATCATGAATTTTTTTTCAGTTTTTTTCAAATGGAGCTTGAGAACGTTTTCAAGTGAATGCATGATTTTAAGATCAGAAGGTGGTAAATCCAAAGGGATAGAAGATTTTGGATGGAGTGCATAAAATTCTTACTCTATTACGACATCCAAAACATTAATGTCAAGATAACAAACAGATTATAGATTATCAGGAGTCACTCCTTATCAGACAACTAAATGCAATGTATCTTTAATTAGATAGTTGATATTTCTCTATATAAGAGGATCAATTGTATCTATTATACACAAGGATGAGAGATTAGCAGGATATTTTGTGGCATCAAGAATATTGAATTGCACAACATCACCATCAAATCCCAAAGTCAAAGATTCATATGTGATGTTGATCTTTGCTTGTGTTGCTTTCATGAAAGGGCATCCTAAAAGAATTGAAGAAATGTTGGGGAATGGTTCCTCTTTCATATCTACGATAAAGAAATCTATTGGAAAGTATAACGAACCTTCCCCAACAATTATGTCTTCTTAGACTCTGAATTACTATCCTTGTTTCCCAGAGTGTTTTGTTTTATAATTGAGAGATTCAAACTTGGATAAAGGCATGAAATTTATGGAAGCTTCAAAATCTAACATAGCTTTAAAGAAGTGTTTGTCGCCTATGGTCATTGGCATTGAACCATTCCTGGGTCTTTGCACTTACATGGGAGTTTCTTTTGAAGGATGGCTGAGCAAATTTCACCTATAGTGAATTTCCCATATTCATGTGCATAATTCCTTATAACATTTAGCATACCTAAGAATATTGGCAGCATAATCTAGTAAAGGGATATTAATATCTACCTTCATGAGGAAAAATATGATTTCTTTGTGTTGCTCATTTTTCTTTAATTTTGCAAGATGTTGGGTAAAACTAGAATAAATAAAAACAAGTTTCATAGTTGGTTCTATCTTTGGCTCCTTAGGTGGTGTAGTATCAACTTCTATTTCATGTTCAACCTCGTCTCTTATCTCCTTTGGGTTGCTAGTTGGTTTTGGTTTTTATGGTACTTGAAGTTCAATTCCACACCTCAGAGTGACCCTGCTAGCTTTAACCAAATGTTGTATAAGTTCCCTTCCTTCCCTATTTTCTTGATTCTCATTTCTAACTTGCTCGATCCGCCTTGCCATCTCATTAAACCTCGTATTGCAATTATGAGTATATGACTCAAACAATTTCTAAATTTCTTCTAAAGTAGCAACCTTTTTTCATTACTGCTAATTAGTGGCTACTGTAGTGGAAACCATAGCACTGATCCTTATAAATTCTCTTACGACTCACGAAACATTTAATTGGATTCGTATATATCTTTTGAGGTAGTACTAGAAATTGCTTAACTATGTTGACTTGACGTTTCTCCCTCAATCGTGAAGGGCATTCATTTATATCATATATATACTCTGATTATATTCCACAAAGTTCAACTTCTCCTGATTCTCATAAAATTTGATTCATCATTAATTTCAATTCAAAAATTTTACGTTCCCTATATCATCTTGTGATTAGACATCATATCAATTTTGATAATTGTTATTTGTGATAGGTTTTAGGGTTCATACACAATGAAAAATTCAAAACAATTTTTGAAAAACCCAAACAAGATAAAAATAAGTTCCATTATAGTAGATGTACACAAGTAAACCATACCTTAATTGGTTATTTCCTTATCTGATTGTCCGATTTCCAAGACTTTCAAGTGCGTGTCCTCTATTAGAAATCCACACACGAATGGTGACACAATTTGGACTGCTAGTTTCAAGAGAGATAGAAAATATTTTTCTTTCTCTCTTAAAATTCAGAGAGCTCGAATATAGCAAAAACAAAAATATTTTTTTGTTTTAAGGTTTCAACCTCTATTTATAAGTAATGATTAGCTCATTTTAAAATAAAACATATTCATAATACAACTATTGTATTTAGGCAATTCAAGCAAATTACACATACACCCCTATTAATACGTTATCATATAAAAAATCGTAATAGCTTTTATGTAATGAATTTCTGTCATATAAATTTCATTACCTAGACCTATTGAAATGTGCAAATCCATTCTTTATGTGCCACCCAATAGGTTTATGCAACGTTGATAGTGAACCAAAACTATTTGGTATACATGTCATAAGTGGTCTCTAGGATGGCATTATGAGTATCCAACTAGCATGAATATCGAGATCGATACAACCTACTGAGTAACATATATCATATTCTTTTGTCGCGCGATATCCTTTGATTAAACGTAAGGTATGGAAGTCACTCTTAATGTTCAATCGTACTAGTCTCGATCTTTAGGTAAATATAGAACATCCAAGTGACATTGATTATATCAATTTACTTGGACTTGGCCATTAAATAGTCTAACATATAATGGGATCCACCGATATCTATCTATATATAAGAGGGACAAGTTATATATTAATTACATACCTTCACATATTATTCACATGATAACCAATCGTAATCTTTATATTTGTCTGGTAAAAGACAACCTTTGATTGTGTCAAATCACAATGCTCCTAATATTCAAGTCTATTGTAATCTGAATTCGAAGGACTAAATGATATACCTATCTCGAGTAACACCTATGACTTAATCCATGTGGTTTTCTCATAGTAGGTCAGTCCAATACCTTATTCCCTAATAAGTACGGATGAGCTCAATTCGTATCCCTAGACTAATGATCATCATATGACCATCAACCAAGATTCACACTAGTCTTAATTCATTATAGTTCCCAGTATAATAACCGACTAGGGACATTTAGGATATTTCAACAAATACCTATGGATCTTATCTTAAGGTGAACATGCAATCACTTATAATAAAACAACAAACCAAAACTTCTATTTTATTAACTAAAATTATGTTCATAGATTAACCTATGGCACATGCCCTTGCATTTTGTTATATTATATTGCCTAGATTGGTTTTACATTTTTAATTATGTCTTTTTCGCTTCAGAAGTTGCAACTTTAGAAATAATTCAATTGCATACTGTGCCTACCTATAGTTTCTCATTATTAGTTAGTCCGTCAAAAAAGTTCTATAATAACGATTTTTCTAAGAAACCATGTTATAGGCAAGTATGATGAAATCTTGTGAATCTCTCTTAATACTCAAAGAAAGATTATCCTTCCTTCATGTAAATAGCGGAGATTTGTCTTTTAATGAGGGCAATCTTGCTTGCAAGGATAAAGTGTTACTAAAATTTGAGGTCTAGATCGTTCCAAGAGTGGATAGATCTAGGTGGTAGACGAAGCAACTAGTCTTAAGCATTGCCTATCATATAAAATGGAAAAGCCTTCAACTTAACCAAGTCAGTTTCAATGGTAATAGGTTTCGTACCTACCACAACCCATTCAAATTCAGCTAAGAGTATTTGTGGATCCTCATCATCTTTTCAAAAAACTATTTGAAGTTTTTGGATAAGTCTAAGTTTTAACGTGCACTAATAGCTTAGGAGGGGAGTTTTATATAGTAGGGTCGAAACAACAGTGACAAAAATTGATATCGCGTTGAATGCACCTATAATTGTTTCGAATTCACAACCTACTATTGATTTATAATGAGGTTAGTATGTGGTTAGACCCACGGAGACCTAGAAGAAAACCTAGGCTATGAACTAAAGGGAAGTAGGGGTTTTCTAACACGCCTACTTAAAAAGCAGTATAATTAACAAACTATCCTAAAACAATTAATACACGCATTAAAATAGAAATAGTAACTTGAACAATATAAAGAAAGCATGGATAAAGAATATTTTCACAACTAGCAAACATTTGAATTAATCATCAGTCACTATAATTGCCATTTTTTCCATGGTCACTAGTAGGAATATGTGATACGACCACATACTAACTTGTAATGAATCGTGTCCTTAACCTTGTGAATAACATTAATCAAAAACTTAATTAACTCTGAGTTAGGCTCACGGTTAAGCCCATCTTGTATTCATTAGTGTTTGAGTCCGATTGTATGTATTGCGTTTGGCGGTGTAAAAAATAATTAATGCAACTATAATGATAAATAAAATTGATGGTATGCCTAGTGTGACTGATGTGAGTCATGGGGATCACAAGGATAGACGTGAAAGTAATTTGCACGCTCAGGTATATTCGTTAGCGTATGTGGCGAACTCAGAAGTCGCCAAAAATATAGTTGTATATATATTTATATATTGATATATAATTATATATAAATAAAACCTATAGTTGGAAATAAAATAATTAATAAAGTGGTGGGCTCTAAGTGACACGCGGAGTCGATGATGACATGTACGGGATATACAAAAGTGTGGATGCCTGAAGGTGGTCGTTGGCTTGCATGGTGAATTTATAGGTGCATAAATACATGGTTACCTATATATTTATATATATAAAGTTTATGTACAAATATACAAGAAATGAGTCCTATGGTTTTGAATATAATTTGTTTGAACCATAGATGAAATCAAGATAATGCGCAGCAAGGATTTCGAGGAGGTGAATAGTGCAAGGATCGTGGACTTTAGTGATGTTAGGTTTTAGGGTTCGTTCGCAGTGAAAAACTAAAAAAAAAAATTGAAAAACCCCAAAAGGATTGAAAATAAATTCCATTAAACTGGATCGATAAAAGTAAACCATACCTTAATCCGTGATTTCCTTCTCCAATTGATCGATCTCCTTGACATTTAAGTGCACATCCTTTACTAGAAATCGAGGCACGAACGGTGACCACAATTTGGAGTGCCAGCCCCAAAAGAGATTGAAAACATTTTTCTTTTCTCTCCCGAAATCTAGAGAACTCAAAAATAGTAAAAACAAAAATCCATTTTCATTTTAGGGTTTCAACCACTATTTATATGTGTAAATAAACACTTACTTAAAGTCATATTAACAATACAACTATTGTAGTTAGGAAGTTTATGCAAATTACATATACACCCCTATTAGTAAGTTATCATATAATAAATTGTAAGGCCTTTTATGTTGAGAATTTTCTCACATAAAATTTATTACTCTGAACCAATTGAAATTGCGTAAAGCCATTTTTTGTGTGCGACCCAATATGTTCATGCAACATTGGCAGTGAACCAAAATCATTTTGTTACACAAGTCATAAACGGTTTATAGCAAGACATTATAACTACATAAATAGCATGAATATCAAAATCGATACAACCTAATGAATAACTTATATCATATCTTTTTGTCATGCGTTATCCTTCGATAAAATATAAGGCATGAAAAGTAACCCTTAATATTTAATCGTACTAGTTTCGATCTTTAGGTAGACTGAAAACACACGAATGAAAATGATCATATCAATTCACTTAGGCTTAACCATTCAATAGTCTAACATATTGAGGGATCCACTTATATCACTCGTTGTATGTGAGGGACAAATTCTAGCTTGATTACACACCTTCTCATATTATTCACATGGTAACCAATCATAGTTTTATAATCTTCTAGTTAAAGACAATGTTTGATAGTGTCAAATTACCATGCTCTTAATATTGAAGTCTATGGTAATCTCAAGTTAAAAGACTAATGATATACCTATCATGAATAACACCTATAACTTAATCCATGTAGTGTTCTTATAGTGGGTCACTCCAGTACCTCGTTCCGATAACAAGTACTCATGATCTTGATTTATATCCTTTTACACATGATTGTCACATGACCATCAATAAAGATTCACCCTAACCTTGATTTCTTATAATTCTCGTATAATGATCGATTATGGACATTTAGGATATTTCCACAAATACTCATGGATCTTACTATGAGGTAAACATGCAATCACTTATAATAAAATAGCAAATGAAAACTCAATTTTATTAGCTAACGTTATAAGATAACCAATGTTTCTAGATTGACCTAGGGCATATGCCCCAACATCTCATACTTGCACTAGGTTTGATCATTCATGTATCAATACCTAATAACCTAACAATACCATCTTATTTCGTTTGTGAAAGAGCCTTCTTCAAAGGATTTGCAACATTGTCTTTTGTAGGAACTCAACAAATCTTTAGATCTCCCCTCTCAATGATTTCTCAAATGAGATAAAAATGTTTAAGTTTCTGTTTAGATCGGCAGTGTGATCTTGGTTCCTTAGCGTATGTTATCGCCCCATTGTTTTCACAATACAAGCAAAATAGGGTAGCTATAATCAGAACCACAACAACTCCAGATATGAACTTGTTAATCTAAAATGCCTCCTAAGCGGCATTGGACACCACAATATACTTAACTTCTGTTGTAGAATCTGATAGAGTGCATTGCTTTGAACTTTTCCAGCTCAATCCACTTCCATTTAAGATAAACAGATATCTAGACTGCGATTTGAAGTCATTTATATCAGTTTAAAAACTTGCATATGTGTAACCATTTACAATAAGCTCGTATTTCAAACATTTATAAACCAAGAACACATCTTACTCTTTCTCAAGTACATAAGTACGTTCTTTACTACTATCGAGTGACTCTCACCGAGGTCAGACTGATATCTGCTAGTTGCGCTCAAAGCATATTATACATCAGGTCGAGTGCATAACATGGCATACATAAAAGACCCAATAGCTGATGCATATAGAATCTTATTCATGGGTTCTCACTCATCATTAGTTTTCGGACATTAAGTCTTGCTGAAACTTGTACGATGAGATATTGGGAACAACCCCTTTTTAGAGTCTTGCATACTTAACCCATTTAGTACCTTCTCAATATAGGCACTCTGACTTAGACCGATCAACCCTTTAAATCTATCCTAATAGATCTTTACCCTAAGGATCTAGGTTGCATCTCCTAAGTCATTTTTTGAGAAACACTTCCTTAACGAAGACTTGAAACTCTGCAAAGTTGGGATGTCATTTTCAATAAGTAACATCTTATTAACATAAAATACCAACAAAATAACCATGCTCCTACTGACCTTCTTATATACGCAAGGCTCATCTTCATTTTTAATGAGACCAAATTCCTTAATTACTTTATCAAAATGAAGATTCCAACTCTGAGAAGCTTGTTTCAATCTATAAATAGATCTTTGAAGCTTGTACACGTCCTATAATTCTCAGGATGAACAAACCCTTCAGGCTATACGATATACATGTTCTCAAGTGACTTTTAATTTAGAAAAGTTGTTTTGACATCCATTAGCCATATTTCATTTTCATAATATGCAGATATGAGAATTAGAATTCTAATGGATTTAAGCATGGCTACAGGAGAAAAAGTCTTATCATAATTAACACCTCGAGTCTGTATGAAACCTTTTGGTACTATCTGTATTTTATAAGTATGCACATTGCCAACCATGCCAGTTTTCTTCTTGAAAACCCATTTAAATCCAATGGTCTTACCACCTTCAAGGAAATCAACCAGGTTCCAAACTTTGTTATCATACATGGATTTCATCTCAGAATTCTAGGCACTAAGCCATTTATCATACTCAGGGCTAAATAAAGCCTCTTAATAAGTAGTGGGTTCACTTTGATCCATAAGTAACACTTCATTACTATTTATAAAAAGAAACCCAAATCTCTCAGTCTGCTATCTTACCCTATAAGACCTAAGCTGGCCTTATGATATCTATGAAGGTTCATCGAGTTCAAGACTTTGTTGATCTCCCGCTTACGGTTGAGTGTTTATTTGTGGTTTTTGAGCTTCTTCAAGACTTACTTTATTCCGTTGTTGTCTTTTAAAATAAACTAATTTTCCTTTAAGATACCATTCCAGGCAACAAGCACTTTGTTCTTAGTAGGATCATAAAAGTAGTATCTTTAGTTTCTTTAGGATAACCAATAAATACACACTTGGTAGATTTGGCTGATAACTTTTCTTAGATTTGTCATTGTACAAAAACCTCACAACATCAAATCTTAAGGAAATACAAACTTGGTTTTTCCTAAACTTCATCTCATATAGTGTTTTATCAATCGCTTTAGAACAAACATGATTTAGGTAAACGCAGCAATTTCCAAGGCATAACCAAAGAGGAAATAGGAAGATCTATAAGACTCATCATAAACTGAACCATATCCAATAAGTTTGATTTCTCCTATCAAAAACACAATTCTATTGTAGAGTTGCTAGAGGAGTTAACTGTGAGACAATCCTGCAGCTCCTAAGATGGTCATCAAACTCTTGGCTCAAATATTCACACCTCGATCCGATCGAGGTGTTTTAATAGCTTTAAAAAGTCAATTTTGCATTTCATTCTAAAATCTTCGAAACATCTTACAAGATTCACCTATATGTTTCATGAGATACATATAACCATATCTGCTTAAATCATTGTTGAAAGTAATGAAGTACTGATGACCACCTCTAGCCTTTATGTTTATACATCAGTATGTATTAGACCCAATAAGTCACTTTCTCTTTCACTATGTCGAGTAAAAGGACTCTTTGTCATCTTTCCTTATAAAGAAGATACACATGTTTCATATGATTCAAAATCAACAGAATCTAAAAGTCCATCTTTATAGATTTTAGAAATGCGATTCTCATTTATGTGGTGAAAACGATAATGTTAAACGTAGGTTTGACCTAAATCGTTTGACTTGAATCTATTTGTATTTACATTAAGAATAAGAGTATCTCTAGAAATTTTCATGTTTAAAATGTAAATACCATCACGTAAATATATGAAGCAGTAGTCGCACTACTCTTCTTTTCCTCTAGATCTTTAAGATAAAGCTTGCAATTTATGAACTAATGCCCAGATGCATGGTAGAAATGATAATTTGCTTCTTTTTTCGTTTTCCTTATAGGACTGTGAAATAGAAGCAGCCTAAGGCTTGACTTGCTCTACAGGCTTTATGATAGTCATAATAGTCTGGGCAACTTTAGCCTTGCTTTTACCATTTTTCTTTAAAGTCTTTCTTTTCAGAATCATTAACACATTAGCAATGAGTTTCTTGATATTCTGCTTAGCAATTTTAAACATCAAATGCAACTTGGAGATAGAGTTTTCCATGTTATTCATGTTATAGTTCATTAAAAATTGTGAATAACTATCAAGCGATGAATTCAGGATCAAATTTGTAACCTACTCTTGGCTTATGGGAAGCCTAAGTTTGTCAAGATGGTCAATATAGCCCTTCATTTCATAACATAAGGACTAACTAATACACCCTTAGCCATTTTGCAAGAATGAAAGTTCTTGAATGTCTTAAACCTTTGTTGCCAAGCTTGGTATTAGAACATTTGCTTCAACATCGTAGCTATGTTATAAGCTTCCATATAATCTATCTCCTTCTCAAGTTCGGGAACCATGGTTGCCAACATAATGTATGCAACATCATTTGATTCATTGACATGCTTAATATGTGCATCCTACACGGCTCTTAAAGCATTGGCTGGTGGATCCTCAAGAATATGATCATTCAGAACATACAACTTGCATTCTTGCTTAAAAACAAATCTCAAGTTTTTAAACCAATTTAGAAAGTTTGTTCCAGGCAACTTATCCTTATCTTAGATGGATTACATTGATAAGGGATTAGTGTGATTTGAAAAGGCCATAGATCCACAATAAAGATTATTCAAAAATTTATTTTAATATAGAGGAATAGACTCCCACTAAATTAACAACCTTTCTAAAAACGCTATGTAATTTAAGGGACTAAAATCTATGTTTCATCTAATTTTAAGACAGGTAAGGCATGACACTTTGAATTAGGTTATTTAGGTAAGTACTACTTGACAATTACATTATATGTAACTTTTAGTTATTTTTATGAGATTATGACATCTTATGTCTTAGCATATTTTATCTCATCTTGTGGCTAAAGCCCAAAACCGTTTCGATATTTGTATCAAGTCTAACCATTTCAAACAATAGAGTAAGTGTGCCTCAACTTGCCTCACTAAGATAACACAATACACTCAGCAAAGGCAGACCTATATTGATGTGATCGAAGCCTTGACAATTGTTTAAGAATGGATGACACTTAACTTAAAATTTGGAAAATGGATTTATTTATTTATTTTAGTGATCATAAATTAAACAAGACGAACATCATATATTACAATGCACGTAAAAACCACTAAAAAAGTTAGGAAACTTTACTAATATTGACTATCATATAAATGTTCATGCGCTACGAACAGTTATCGGCGGTCCCATGACCAGGCAGCGAACTGGGGTAGAGGGGCAATGCCCCCATAACTTTTTCTAAACAATGAATTCCAAATTCAAAAATTGAAAATGGCCTAAAACGTTTCATTATTTTAGTTAATCCAATTGACCAAAATTGCACCTTATTTTAATTCAAAAAATATTAATTAAA
Organism: Stephania yunnanensis; assembly: GCA_039657365.1. Lineage (NCBI taxonomy): Eukaryota > Viridiplantae > Streptophyta > Magnoliopsida > Ranunculales > Menispermaceae > Stephania > Stephania yunnanensis. The sequence continues at coordinate 40,616,070 of CM077586.1, read as the reverse complement.
ACGTTTTTAATTAACTCAGGCCCACCTCTAATTAATATCTTATTCCAATCCAATTAGAATTTTAGATACTTTGAATCCTTATCCAATTAGAATTTCTTATATATCTTACCAATCTTATAAGATTTATAACTTTTATGCGATTATATGTTTATCTCCCATTTAATAGGAATATACTAACATATAACCACACTTAGATATATGATCAAAATCAATTTTGATTCTTCTTAATATGAAACAAGCAATTCAATCAAGAAACAAAATATTAATCATGCACTCAACATCAAAATCATATTAAATTAATCATATTAACATAATCATTATTTATATCATGGAGACGTACATATTTATTGAATAAAAATGAAATATGTATTTAACACTAGAATCACATTAACCTAAACATGACTTTCACCATGTGAACATACAAAATTCGCATCGTTTAATATTAAAACATATGCTAATTGAAATGCTCTAAACATGAATTCTATCATTGAATTAAAATCATGCGTATGTGTCAATATACATAAATTAACAACATACTTTAAAACCAATTCTTGATAAAAAATTATCACAGAACCTCTATGTACATCGTATATACATTAATTAAGATCATGATTTCACACATATAACATATATACATTAGAGATAACATGCAAACGTTAAATAGAATTTAAACTTGTTCTGATACCATAATTGGGTTTTGGGGTTCATACGTAGCTAAAAATTCAAAACGATACATAAGTAAAACAATCTTAACATATGATTACCTTCTCTGATTGATCAATCTCCAAAATGTTCAAGTGCGCGTCCTCTATCAGAAATCCACACACGAACAGTGACTACAATTTGGAGTGCTAGCCCTAAAAAGATTGAAAATGTTTTTTTTTTCTCTCCTTAAATTAAGAGAACTCAAAAATAGTAAAAACAAAGATTGATTTTCGTTTTAAAGTTTCAACCTTTATAATTTCGTTGATAAGCCCTCACTTGAAATCTTATTTATAAAATAATTGTTGTGTTTAAGCGGTTTAAGTAAATAACACATGCACACCTATTAATAAGTTATCATATAAAAAGTTGTAAGGGCTTTTATGTCATGAATTTTAACATATAAAATTCATTACTCTGGACCAATTTGAAATTGCACAAAGCCACTCATTATATGTTACCTGAATGGTTCATGCGACGTTGGCAGTGAACCAAAATCATTTACACTAGTCATAAGTGGTATCTTACAAGGCATTATGACTACCAAAGTAGCATGAACATAAAAATTGAAACATCCTAATGAATAACATATCACATATCCTTTTGTCGTGCGATATCCTTTGATAACCAATCACAATCTTTATAATCTTCTAGTTAAAGAAAACGTTTAATTGTGTCAAATTACCATGCTCTTAATATTGAGTTCTATGGTAATCTCAAGTCGAAGGACAAATGATATACCTATCAAGAGTAACACCAATGACTTAATTCAAGTGGTATTTTCATAGCGGGTGAGTCTAGTACCTCGTTCCCACAACATTTACTTATGATCTCGATTCATATCCCCATACGTATGATCATCACATGGCCATCAATCTAGATTCACACTAGCTTCAATACATTATAATTCCCAGTACAATGATCAACAAGGACATTTAGTATATTTCAGCAAATACTTATAGATCTTACTATAAGGTAAACAAGCAATCACTTATAATAAAACAACAAATGGAAACCTTAATTTTATTGACAAAAATTATTAAGATAAATAATGTTTGTACATTGACATATGAGCATATGCCCCAATAAGTGATAAGGGTTAGTCATGCCTCGAGTTGCGTGCAATCCAATTTCTAAGACAATCAAAGGTGCAAGTATATAAATGGGTTAAACTTTTTCTTACCTTAAGGATTTTCTTCTTATCCTCATGATCTTTGGATCATCCTTAAGATTCATGTGTACAAATCTTAAAGAAAGGTCATATATATATCTTGAAAACCTACAGAACTGTATCACTATTTCATCGATTTAGAGTGAGAAAGCAGCTAAGGTTTTGATTTGAAGGAGAGGATTAATTTAAGAGATGACTTTATGTGATTTAAAGTTATTAAGTGGAATTGAACTGCTGTTAGATCAAAGATCATAACTGTTGTAAGTTAGTTTTGAGTTTTTTGACGTTGTATCCAATAGTAGATGATGAGTTCTCTATTTATATTTGTTGTTGATCATTACAAAGTGGTTTATACCTCACTAAAGGTCTTCCTTGATGTGTTAGGGGAGTGTTTGACATTGTTGTTTTGAATTAGGAATCGAACAGGGGTTGTTGCCTTGTTCTCTGTTCAGATGCTTGATGATGGAGAACGTTCCCTGAAGTAGGGAAGTGTACTCCCATAAAAAACTTTAAGGAGCCAAGTTGGTTGAGTGCATCCCACCAAATAGGAAATGCATTCCGTCCCTAGAAAACATCAATTTTGTTGAGTTTTACGATTTTACGTGAACATTTATGAGGGCTTAGGAACCAGTTCAGGGGTTTTAAATGTGAGGAATTGGACATGTAATGACCTCAATCGATTTTTTATATGTTCTTAAAAAACGAGGAAGGTCAAAGTGACCCGAAAAGTTAAGAAATCGGAAACGGAACTTAACCAAGGTAAGTTTGGATTCGTTTAGTTATCAAATTTGCATGGCTATGTAGTATATTTAGTTTATATAATTTATGGACTTGAATGGGAGCTATGTGCACTGCGATATGTTTTCATGAAAAAGAAAAATATTGTATGATGTGATAAGTGAAAGTAAACCCTATAGTTGAGAATAGCTTTTATAGGGAATGGGTTGGTTCCCAGCCTATATACTAATACCTACTCGGCTAAATAGGTTGGAAAGTTTATACATTCACTAAGAAAGTTTAGGATAGAACCATCTGGACAATGACAAGTGGTCAAACAACACAAACATGCAATGTGCTGGTTAGGTTATGGGGTTCCTACACCGAAAAATTTAAAACGATTTTTGGAAAACCCTAATAGGATCGAAAATAGATTCCATTAAACTAAATATAAAAAGTAAACCATACCTTATTCTATGACTTCCTTCTCTGATCGTTCAATTTTCAAGATGTTCAAGTGCCCGACCTCTATCAAGAATCCACACAAAAACGGTGAACACCATTTGCAGGGATAGCTCCAAAACAGATAGAAAATGTTTTTCTTCTCTCTCCCAAATTCTAGAAAACTTGAAATTTGCAAAAATGAAAATGTTATTTCATTTTAAGGTTTCACCCTTTATTTATATGTGTAGATATGCCCTCACTTAAAATCACAATCGTAATACAACTATTGTATGTAGGTAGTTTAAGCAAATTACACATATGCCCTTATTAATAAGTTATCGTATAACAAATCATAAAGAGTTTTTTGTGATGAATTTTATCATATAAAATTCATTACTCTGGACCAATTGAAATCGCATAAAGCCATTCTTTTTGTGCAACCTAATAGATTCACGCGACATTAACAATGAACCAAAACTATTTTGGTACACAAGTCATAAACAGTCTCCATTAAGGCATTATGACTACCTAAGTAACATGAATATCAAAATTCATATAACTTAAAGAATAACATTTACCGTATCCTTTTGTCATGTGATATCCTTTGACTAAACATAAGGCATGGAAAGTCACCTTTAACGTTCAATCATACAGTCTCCATCTTTAGGTAGACTAAAAATATCCAAGTGACATTGATCATATCAATCATGGACTTGGTCATTATCAATCTATCATATTGAGGGATCAACTGATATCTCTCTCTATATAATAGTGACAAATTCTATCTAAATTACATGCTTTCACAAATTATTCACATGGTAACCAATCACAATCTTTCTAATTTTTGGTTAAATACAACGTTTGATTGTTTTAAATTATCATGCCACTAATATTGAAGTCTATGATAATCTCAAGTCGAAGGATTAAATGATATACCTATCATGAGTAACACTTCTAACTTAATCCTTATTGTGTTCTCATATCGGGTCGATCCTGTACCTTGTTCTCCAATAAGTACTCATGATCTCGATTCGTATCCCTATATGCATGATCATCACATTACCATCAATTAAGATTAACACTAGTCTGAATTCACTATAGTTCTCAGTAATATATCGACTATGGACATTTAGGATATTTCAACAAATACCTATGGATCTTACTTTAAGGTAAATATGCAATTACTTATAATAAAACAACTTAATAAAACCTTAATTTTATTAAATAAAATTATAAAATAAATTATGTCTATAGATTGACTTAGGGCACATGCCCCAATATTGCATTTGCTTATCTATTAGATTATATGATTTTCATATACTCAGTTAGCTATGATTGGTTCATATTGTTACTGCATTTCATTCTTGATTATTATATGGATTGTAGATAGCTCTATGAATCCGTACTTAATGAGAAAGTTGGAGTGCTCACCCCGATTAACATTTCAGGAATTTTGACTAATGCAACAACTATTCGACAAAAAAAAGGTTCAGGTGTTTTGATTTTCTTTTCGATGTAATGACTCTTCCCTTGTGTATACATTTGTATTAAATTACAGTTTTGTATAAACGACGTTTATTCTGATTTGGATTTTTTTTTAAAATTGTGTTTAATTATCAAAAAAATCTAAATTCTCACTGCATTTATTATTTGTTTATTGTTGATATTCAATATACAATTGTTTTTATTATGTTTTAAAAGCAAGGTTGCTGGCTCTAGTTAAGTCTGGCTGGCGTATTAAGGGTTAATTATGGTTTTAGGAAGAACGTTTTCTTAATAAGGATAAGGGTCGTTACATAACTAGACCACAAAACTTGCTAGATATGTCTTAAATTTTCAATGAACCAACAACAATAAATTCATGAAAATACTTGCCCAAAGTGGTAGCTAACATGAACTGCTACCATGCATATACTCTAAAAACACAAGAGCACATCTATTGCCAACAAACAAAGTTCTATTGTCAACTACTGTAATCCCCTTATAGAGTAGTGGTATGATCATTGACCAAGATCTCTACACCCAAACATGCATTAGCCATTCCAATAAATAAGTTTACCAATTCAAAACCTCATAAATCAAGTTTGCAAGTATGAAGAATCCTCAATCCAGAGAGTACTTAGTGATTATTACTCATACAAATAAATCAAAGCAATAAAAATAAACTAAATAATACCTTTAATGCAAACCAAAAATCTCGTAACTCTCTAGTTCTAAAACAAAACATTGTTAAAAGCCAGAAAGAGAGTCCCTAGAGTAGTTCTGTGGTTTTCTATTTGTAGTAGAAATATGATTAAAGGTCATCTAATCCTAAATTTTGCAAATTCACAAAATATGAAACAGTCAATCTTTCGGTCTATCTAGCGCCTGATATGTAAAACTGTAAGGTGATGCAAATCGCTTAGACGCTGCTACAATACTCTATTTTTCCATTGATTTTGTCGCGATCTAAATCTAGCGCCTTGCCAACACCAAACGTACACTTCCTAGGTGTTAGTCTTCCCTTTGGAATTTGAGCTTCATTTTTCTCCTAGGTCTTCTCAAGGCTTCATTTGCAACATATTCAACGAGTTTCCTTTGATAGGGTCGAGTTCAAGCCAGCGATTCTCTGGCGATTTCAGGTCACCTGAAGGCGTTGTGAAGGCGTCGAGCCTATCTTTTGCTTTTTGATTGCATTTTCATAGGAAACCAACTTTTTTTATCCAATAGCATATATTTATCCTGAAAATACACAAATAAAGCTTTTAGAGTATAAATGGTGATAAAAGTCTTTGAATTCATAGTTATATCACACTAAAATATAGAAAAATTGGTGACTTATTAGGAACCAAAATGCATATTTTCAAAAGATGTTGTAAGTCATTCAAATGATTCAGATAGTAAATTGCCTTATCATACCGAAATCAAAGAAACATATGTTGAAATACTTGCAAAATGGGAATAGGTGGTTGCATGTAATCATGCATTACAGCAACAGCTAATGGGGAAAAATAAAGAGTTGAATGAATGCAAAGTCAAGTAGGGACGAGCAAAAAACACTTTGAAGCAGCTAAATAATGGAAATGTCAAACTTGATGACACCCTACAAGTAATTCGAGGATCACCGAGGTCTCGGATTCGTCAAAGCTTTATCCTTAAAGGCACATCTAGTTAAGCCTATGAAGTTTGTCAAAGTTGAACAAAATGCTAACACTGATTTAGAGTCTAGAAAAAGATTTGACCCACCCGTTATTATTATGGGTTTAAATGACGCATATGACACGTGTCAAGCGTGTATAATTAGTTTACTATATATCCTTATTATTTGTACTATCGATAAGTGGGATCGTCTCTAGAGAGATTTAGCAAACTACTTTAGGACGAATGTTTCCAATAATTTTTATTATATTTATTTTAGTTTAATTAATTTAATTAAAACAGGATTAAAAATCACTTAATAAACTATAAAACTATAATAATTAACTAAGCTAACTTAATTAACACAACTCAAATTCACTGAATTCATATTAATTCAATTCAATAGAAAACAATTTAAATTAATCATCTAAAAAAGCATCCTGAACTATGAAACATTAATCTATTTTGCATCAAAACATATTACTTAAATCATAGTCATAAGCATACTTTAATCTCTTTATAAAGTATTCTATATCATTAAACTCTAATCATAGGTAAGTATACAACCCTTATCAATCCATCAGTTCTCCTTATTTTAATGAAAAAGCCACATTCTAATTTTATTGAATTAATCATTCAAAAGCTCGAATAAATTAACTTTAGGCAATAAGACCGCATTAAGTCACATGAGAACTTCAAACTACAAAGTCTAATATCTTTAGAAAGTCACTTCAGCATTAAACTTAGATCTTAATCCATGTAGGACATCTAAATGGTAAAATAAACAATCATAGTTACTACTTTAAAAAGATATTGAATCCAAATATCACAACATACATTCTAGACTATGCATGCAATACAAAGCTTAATGATTATAATATACAAATAAAATTCTATTAAATTAGCGAATTAAAGAATACGATCCGTTTAAAGCATTAAGTATAAATCAATATCACTATGACTACATCATAGAACGAATCAAGTTCATGTTCGACATTGTTTAGATTAATAAATTACTCACTCATATTAATAATAAACATTGCAATAAAGTAAATAAAAGACAAATAAATACCTCTGAATAAATACTTTAAAATATTCAAATCTTCTTTGAAAGTAATGAACAATAAATCTAAAAATTAAAACAATAAACTATTTGCTCCATCAATTTGTCCGTCGATTCACATGCAAATCCCGAATCGCGGCCAAATTGCAAATAGTGAATTGTGGTTGATTCTTGATTAACTGGTGATTCGTCATGTATCACTTCTACTTGATTAAATCCTTAATTTTCTTCCTTTTTATTCATATCTTTCCACATTCCAATTGTAAATTGAAATCACAAAATAAGAGAAAACTTGTAGAATCCCCTCTCTTAATTCAGGCGATACCGGCCTGAAATCTTAATTAAGCGACTTAATTAGAGCCAATAGCCTCACCATCACTATTTGATAAATACAATTGTAAATTGAATATCTACTTAAAACAAATAATAAACGAAACAAAAATTAAAAACTTTTTGCGATATTATGCACGATATATAAAACAAAATAATCGGAATAAAGATTGGTTATACAAAACCTCCAACCCCTCGTGATATTACAAAACTGTTATTCAATACGTATATATAACAATGGAAGAATAATTGTATTAAAGAGAAGATCAAGCCTCCTAAACCTTCTCTATTTCATAATCGTATCGCTCGTCGGTATTCTTAAAATGTTAATTGGGATGAGTGCTCCAACTTGCTTAGTAACTACGGATTCACGAAGCTATCAACAATCCCTAAAATATTCAAGAATGAAATGCAACAACATTATGACCAATCATAGCTAGCATTGTATAGGAAATCATATAATTTGATAGATAAACATATGCAAGTCATGCAGTCAATGGCTATTACACTGTGGTTTTTCCAATTTTATAAAATTAAAGTCTATTACCCATCAAATACAATGACACCATATTCTGACCAATATATTGCGCGTACGTGGATTTTAACCACTTGTTACTGTCCTAATGGCTCAATCTTAAACCCTTTTAGTGAATGTGTAATACTCGCAGCTTTTCAAGTTAAGTAGGATTTAATATATAGGCCGAGAACCAAACCCATTTCCTGTACAACCTTTCTAAAGTTCAGGGTTTACTCTCGATGATCAAAACATACAACATTTTCTCGTTTTCATGAAAACATATCACAGTGTACATAGCTCTCATTCAATTTAATAAAATAAGTGAAATAAATGTTCTTTATAGCAAGTGAAAGTTGATAAATAAATGAATCCATACCTACCTCGGTAAGGTTTCCTTTCTAATTCGAATTATCTTTTCAGGTCACTCGACCTTTCTTGATGTTCAAGAACCTATCACAAACCATTTGAGGTCATTACATATCTAATCCTCATATGTAAAACCCCTAAACTAGTCCAAATTGAGTCTGAAACTAATATCTAATTTTAAATTTTATAATACTATTACATGCTTTTCGAAGTGAAAACTCTGGTATAAAGTCATGAAAGACTCTCAAATTCTTCATTTTTTATGGAAATCCACAATTTATATTCATTTGGCCCTAAAATATAATTTTTTTGATTTTTTCCTCTAATTTGATGAATTTTTCTCTAAATTATATTATTTATTTACTTTTTTTATTTATGAAGAGGGGTGTCCAATTCAGTTGAACTGGACCTAGTTCGGTCTGGTCCGGGGATCAAACCTCCTTCTTCTCCAACGTCTCCTTTGTTTATCGAAATCGATTTTTTTTTCATTTAGGGTTAGGTTTGGCCCCAACCAAATACAAGTTTGGGTAGGGGAGACGACTCCCCGACCTTTTCCCTCATCGGGAGAACTGCACAACTATTGGTTTGAGCTTCCCATCCCTCTTTCAATGAAACAACAATCAACGACAACAATAATCAATGCAACAACACCAACAGTCTTGTTTTCACCATTTCTCTCATTTTTTTTATATCCTCTCCTTCTTCCTCACTCTTAATCTCGATTCAACTTTCTCTCCTTGTTTTGAACTCTCTCTAACTCTCGAAACTTAAATGGGGAGATCCAATTTCGTTTTGATTAGTAGATAAATATAAACTTTGTTTGAGATTTGCACACTCAAATCTCGAGGACGATTCAAAGAATATGAGTTTTAAGTGACACTCCTTAAATTGACACAAATTTAAACTCATTCAAAAAACTTGAACATTGATTATTCTTGAGATACAATTACACACATCTCGAGGCGTATATTGCCTTAATCACCAATGTTCCATACCTCCATGCACTATTCACCTTCTCGAGATCCATGCTGCACATATCTCGAGTTAAATCCAAGATTTAAAATTTAATTTTATTTAAACTATAGGCTTTGTTTTTTTTATAATTATATTTGCAAACTACATATATAAATATAAGTATATATATATAACGATGTATTTTCATGCCTATAAATTCACTATGAGCGCAAACGATCGCCCTCGGGCGTGCACACTATTATACATCGCGTGTGTTACCCTCGACCCCACGTGTCACCAAGAATCCACTAATTAATTATTCATATGCCTATAATTTCATCTTGAACCAATGAGTACAATCGGGCTTGCACGATACTCCACGACCAATATACGTCACTCTTGACCTACACATAGTATTAGGCACCCCATAATTTCCCAATTATTCTACTATAGACCAATTAATCTAATTGTTTTCATAATTAATACAATCCATACAAACACCAAGCATCAACCAAATCTACACACACACTAATTGAGACAAGCCGAGTTTGACCATGAACCTAACTCGGGTTAATTAACTTTGAAATTAACATTAATGACCAGGCCAATGACATGAGTCATTACCAAACACAGTGTAATATAGTCTTTTAAATTTAAAATTACGTTAAAATATACTGTAAAACATTATCTAATTATTGTCTTATCAAATACTTTTACATTTAAAATTACTTAAAATATACTGTAAAATATTATTTAATTATTGATTTATCAAATACCCTCAGACTCTTCATTTTGTTGTCCCAAGCTTAAGAATACTCTCAATTATATTCTCTTTTCATCCCTTATTGTGATTTCATAATTACTTACTCTTATTCTTAAACTGAAGTGATCAGTAAATAGAAACATATTACCCTCATAAAAATAAAAATTATAAAATTATAGAAAGATTTAAAGACCAGCCCCTTATTTGACAATTAAACCTTCTAGTTACGCTTTACGCCTTAGAATTCAAAGTTAAATCAAATACAAAGGTCAAACCACAATATAAGTTTTCTTAATCTCTACTGACAAGAATCAAGCTTACGATAACTAATATAGAATCTCAAGATACAAAAATCATTAAATCATCTCATTTTCAAATAATTTTTATAATGCCACCACAAACAAACATGATAGGAATTTTTAATCACTAATAATTATCATTTCATTTGCATCTGTTAGAACGTTAGAATAAAAAGATACACTTCACTTAACTTAGCTATTAGCTTTCAAGCTAAAACTTTTATTTGAAGAGTTTTTCACAAACATCCTTCCATTTTTCTATATCTTTCTTTCTTCTATATATTTATTATTTTCTTTATATTATATTCCTATGTTTCCTTGCTCTATTTCTTCTGGAATCTATTTTTCTTTTTGTAGGTATTCTTCTTCACATTTTTTCCACCACTAGATTCCCTGCACTATTTCTTTTGGAATCAGTAGGTCTCTCTATTTTTTATTTCATTCAAAAACTCTTGTTAGCTCTTCTCATTTCCACTATAGTTAAGGAAGTATTCTTTTCAACTAAGTAAAACTTATTGGCAAATTTCCTATTTCTCTTTTTAATAGCGGCCTAAGTTCTTTTTTCAATATATACATAAATAAATATAAAATACTTGGTAAATAATCTTTGTATAGGAAGATTCTTATAAATCTATTTTATTTATCTTAGACTTTTGTTTCGATCTTCTACCTATTATAATGTCTAACACAAAGCAAATTAATCCCCTCTAAACTCCTCTAGTGCAAACTCAATCTAGGTTAAGTTAAATAGGGTATAACATTTCCTTTCTATCATAAAATCTTTTATTTTCATACGTAGTAAAAATATCACTTCTATTTAAATCAAAATTGAATTCATTTCATGTTTTCCTTATTAAATAAATTAAATGAAGAAATATTAAATGTATCTTAAGAAACTTGAAAAGTTCCATTCAACTTTGAACATTGAATAAATAGATTCTACCTCTCGATTTTTTCATATTTTGCTTCTTTATGCTTCATTTCACATAAATACCTACAAAACTCATTCTAAACATTTTCCTCGAGCTTTAAAAATTAAGTCGGATTTCCAGAAAAATAAATATACCTCATTAAGCATAAACGAACTATATAAAATAAGTAATTAATGAACAAATTATCATAAGAATAAATTTCATAATTAAAGAAAATATGACAAAAAATTTCTAAGCATCATTAACAATGTTGCATAAACACATCAAACATAGTACAATCAATTACAAACTAAAACAATAGTAACACAATATCAGATCACATCACATAGATCATCGTATCACAATATAAACTAAGACCTTACATACAATCCTTCAAAGATAGACAACACAAAAAGGAAAGTAGATTAGAACCGTTATCTATAAGTCACATCATTACCGCCATCCAATTGCTAATGCTGTTGAGATTGTTAGCTTGTTGTAAGGTCATAGATTTTGTAGTCCACTCCTCCCATCAGAGCACTTTCTGAAATGACTCCTTCATTGGGCATTCTCAGGTAGGTTGACAGTGTCTCGATGTTTGCTTGTTCTAAAAAGTAAACTCTTGGTTTCTCAGAGTTCGTATTTGGTTCCACAAGATTAACCCCATCATGACCATCTTCATCTTGTCGGTGTACATGGTAGTGAAATCTTCAGCAAGTGGTTATGAGCTCTAGTGTATCCTCTCATTATACACAATAGATTACGACTCTTCCCAGACTCGTATTTTTTATGCACGTATTTTTCTTCTCTTTGTGGTTTCTCTTCTAAGTATCTCATTCATTTCATGTTCCTTCGAATCAACATTGGCTGACACTTTTTTAGTGCTTTCTATGTATTCATCAATGATGGTCCTTTTATGATAAACATCCAATCCAAGACCTATCATAAAAACTTGGTCTTGTTTACATAATTATGTGATCATTAAGGGAAGAGGTAGCCCTTTATTTTTACTAGTGCTCATGGCATTCCTAATTGAATCGTAGATGGTCTTGCCAACATCAATGTAACCTATCCCTTGAACGATGTGGTATAACAACGCCTCCTTGTAGTTCTCAACCTTGGAGTACTGCAAACTAGGCTGTAGGCTCGCATTGATGATATAGTTTCATGCTTCGGTGGTTTTCCTAAAATATTTAGTTAGAATGTGCTTTGGATACTCATCCTTATCAAAAATGGATCTATCCCTAGAAATAGCTTCCAATCCATTTCTTATGGTTTTATTGGGATATCCATGTTTGAATCCATACTCAGGTTTTGGGTATTTGTTATTTTCTCTTCTATAAAATTTTCATAAACCGTTGTACCAGTTTATTCTTTTAGTTGAATAGTCTACTAGTCTTTCTCAGACCTTCGCTACCATCTTATGATCACTCCCATGACCATTCGCATAAAATTATTGGATTAAAATCTAAAAACCCATCTCTATAGAGATTCCCGAGTCATTATCGACATTGCAATCCTTAGTCAATAATCGACAACTTATTTAACTTATTATGTTCAAAATCATAGACACGTACCCCTCTCCAAAAATATTTTCCTATTTTTAGTAAAGTTGCTCTTTATCCTTGCAAGAGCCTTAGCTTTTATTAAATTAATCGATTAAATAGGAATTCTTGGAGCCTCCTCAACTTCTTCCTCTCTCTGCGGTTTATCAGTAAAATATAAAGATGGAGAAGGTTTTCTCGTTATTCTAAATTAAGGATTGTTTATTGAAATCCACGTATGCCTAATTGGTGTAGGTGGAACATTGAATCTTATTTTAGATTTTTCCACTAATGCTCCCTTTCCGTTCTCCTCTCTTGAACTTCTACCATTGTTATTTTTTGTCATTTTTGAAATCAAAAGTCACAAATTTGATTAACAATTTAAATCTGTGAGTCATAACAAATAACGTTTGTCAAAAATAATTCAAAACTCCATTTAAAAGGAGAAATTCATTTGAATTGTTAATCAAATTTGTGACTTTCGATTTTTCAAAATGATCTCATTGATTCAATCAAAAACTTAAAATAAGTTAGCATTTAAGTTTTCAACTTAGTTAAAACTAAAAAATGATTTTCCAAATCTTATAAAATAATTGTGTGATATATTCTAATCTTTTTGAAAGCAAAGCAAAACCCCCCAACTCATTTGAAACTTAATTTTAAATCAATTGCAAATATGTATATTTTAATCTACAGTTATATCAAAAATCTCAAAAATATTGAGTTTTTCAACCAATGATCGTCGTAATCACATTGCCTATTCAATTGGAATCAATGAGATCATTTTTCATGATATTAGAATAAATTCCAGGAATTTTTTTTTGAAATTGATTGGATTTTTTTTGCAAAAATGTTTCAAATAAAAAATTCATCAAAATAAAGAGATAAGGTTATCACGATTACCTTCTTGATAGTTAATCTCTCAAGTACATGCTCTTGAACTCCTCCAGATTTTTTTTCCATGCTCCTTGTCAAAATCTTTTAAACCTTAGTTCGCCTCTACTATCCAAATTAAAAAATTTCTTGATTGAATGAGACTAGAATGAGGTGGAAATCACTTAAATACATTTAGATTGAGCTTAGGAATGATGAATCAATGCAAGAAATCGATAGTGTAGATGAAACAGTTCAACAGTTGTATATTGGTGATGGGTTTACGTTTGGCGATTTGGGGTTTTATTAAATAGTGCCCAGTAATTCAAGTGTTAAGTGGAATCATTAGGGAACCGTTATGTGAATCAGTGAGAATGAGGCTTTGTGACTCATCGATTTGATCAGCAGCTTAAGTTATTGAGCTGAATTGCTACTTATTCGATAGACTTCAATTTTCACTTAGAATTTTTTATTTTTATCCCCGACTTAGACAACGATTCTTACCGTTAATACCAAATCACGAGGATTCGCTAGGCTTATTTTATGATTTTTCCAATTTATTTCATAATAAACATATTTATCATTCATAAAAACTAATATAATGGTAGAATTAACTAGAAACTCAAAAACTTGATTAAGATATGTAACTAACTAATAATTTTATTAATTAAATAAATAAATAAACAAGCAAGTTAATCATCCAAACTTACATAAAGACTATAGAAACAAAAGTAACTCGATCAGTCCCCCTTATTTGAAATTACCTTGGAGTTTAAATTCTAAAAATGTATCCAATACGAGAGTCAAAAAGTGAGAGAATAAAACATAATATACTACTACTAAACTCCTATTAAAATATAAATTAATATAGAATATGGGTAGCCTCCCACAAAGCACTTTTGTTTATTGTTGTTGGCATGACTGAACCTTTCTAGGATTAGCTTTGATCTATAATCTTGAATATAGGATTATCCACTCTAGTGCCGTAGTGATTGCTTGACCATTCACTCTTAAATTGATTGTTTTGTTCAAAATATCCATAACAGCTTGAATAATGGCTAAGAAAATTTGTCCTACAATTAAAGGAGGATCCTCATTAATAAAGTGTGGCATAACCAAAGAGTCCATGCGTACAATGTATTTCCCCACTTAAACTGGTACATTTGTGACCACTCCTCTTGGTTGAATTGAAGTGTCATTCGGTAAAGAAACTCGTTTAGAAGCAATTGAACCCCACTCCAATTATGTGTGTAAAATAGAGTGTATAGGCATGAGATTTTCATTAGAACACGTATTATGTTGAGCTTTGAAATACCAAGCCCATTTGTTTTTATGTGCAAATGTATACTTCCAAAATCATTAAGCTTCACAAGGCTCAAATCTGCCTTTTTCCTTTTTCTTATGCTTCTTGGGTTGAGAATCTCTCTGCTTGTTAATACTCTACCCATTCTCTGGTTGATTAACTCTCCATTCTTGAGTTACTTTATTTTAATTTGAATTGTTTTCATCTTGTTCTTTCTTTGAAAGTTCTATTTC
Source organism: Stephania yunnanensis (assembly GCA_039657365.1). NCBI lineage: Eukaryota > Viridiplantae > Streptophyta > Magnoliopsida > Ranunculales > Menispermaceae > Stephania > Stephania yunnanensis. The sequence goes on along the minus strand of CM077586.1, from coordinate 40,600,763 downwards.
AATTTCCATTATTAATGCATTAATTGCATAAATTTCAGCTTTAAGTTCATCATTGTAGTTTAATTCTAAAAAAAATATTAATTTGAATTTCATTATCAAGTAATTCATCATATTCATCATAATTATGTTCATTTTTAATTTTAAACGTAATAATCTTTTCTTCAAATTCTATAAACATTGTTCCTTTAGAAAAATCTAACTTAGTTTTAGCTGTTTCAAGAAAATGGTCTACCTAATAGTATAGGTAGATGATTAGGTGATATTGAATCTCCCGTTTCCGTGACATCAAAGTCAGCTGAAAATACTAAGTCGTCAATTTTACTAAAATCTCTTCTCATAATCCATATGGTTTACTAATTGTGTTGTCCGCTAAAGTAAGATTAATAGGTATTTTACTTAATGATCCTATTTTCAATTATTCGTATAGTCTGAGTGACATTACATTAATTGATGCTTTGAGATCACACGTATATAACTCAATAAATGATGTTCCTATTGTGATAGGTATGACTAACATTCCCGGGTCAAAACATTTCTCAGTCATATTTTTAAGGATGACTCATTTGGTCCTAAACTTTCATTAGATTCCCTTAATACTCTATCTTTAGACTCAGAGAATTGTAAATAACTTCAACATGATTTGATAATTTCATAATTAATTCCACTAATGTTTTATCGATTTCTATTTTCTTACGTGCTTCAGAAATGTCATCTTTTTCATTATTAAAAAATAAAGCATTAACTTGTGTTTGATTAGTAGTTTGAGTAGGTCCTTTAGTTTGATTACTTGACTTATTAATTTATAGGGTTATCTAATTTAATTAATTTCTCAACTCATTAATAGATGTATCGGTTTTAATTTGATTTTACAAAATTTGCGTAAAGTTTTGATGACTTTCGGACATAAAATAATTTAAAACTTGTTCTGAATTTGGTTGTATAGGTTGAGTTATTTGTCGAAGTTATTGAATTGGTATATATTGTACTTGTGCTTTTGATCTATAAGTGGTAGAACTTTTATTTTGTAGATAATAGCTAAGATGTGACTTTTGACAAGTCAATAATTAGACATGTTCTATAGAGTCATTTAGAATGATTTTAGATTTCAATGATGATCTTACTCTAGGTATTCTCTTGTTTTTGTGATTTCAAGTTTTAAATTGGTAAAATGAAGAAATTAGTATAAATTAGCTAGCGAATCATCAGTAAATTAAAAAATACACTAGAAATCGCCGGCTAAATTAGTGGAGTACAGAGAGCTAAACTCAATGATTTGTGTACAAAGTGGACTTGCTGACAAATGGCTAAGGTCGGTGACGAGGTCTTTTAAAGAAGAACAAGGAATTTGTATTTATCGTGATTTGTACACTTAAAGAAACTATAAATAGGACTTTAGGGCGTCAAAATTACTCTTTTTCTTTTAGCCATTGGCCTTTATATGTTTAGTTTTATTGAGTCCATAATTGAAGCTACATTCGAGCTTTAATTATTTAAGAAGTATTTATTTATTTATTTATTATGTCTTTCAATTATATTATTGCATTGTTTATTTCACGCAAGAATGAGTAGTTTATTAATCTAAACAAAACCGATACATGTATATACTTTGGATTGCTATATAGTTATAATTAAGAAATCATATACTTAATGCTTCAAATCTATTCATACATGTCTATTACAGATTTAATAAGTTTTTTTTCAATATTACAACTAATGATTCTTTGTATTTACTGCATAGTGGCCAATATGTTTCTTAGTATAAAGTATCTAAATCTATCTCTATGATTATTGACAATAATTATAGAAGTACCAACTAGGAATACTCTATTGGGCTATTTTCCTGGGTTTATGTTCTAGGTGATTATGTTCTATGTTATTTATTAATTAGCATATTCTAATTTATATTTGATATAGATTAAGTGTTATTTTTTTGAGTGTTAATTCTATTGTATTTCTATGTTATTACATTTTGTCCAATAAGTATATTTACATTGATAAGAATATGGCTTATTTTTCATTGAATTTAGGAAAATTGGTGGCTTGCTAAAAGCTATTAACCTATTATGAATTAAGATTGAATGACTCTAAGATTCCATGTGATATAATTATAACTAAGTTGTGAAGTGATGTTATGTACTAGTGTTTGAATGAAATCCAAGTATATTACATTGCTTAATTGGGGGTTCGTTTAAATGTTTGTTTTGATATTTAATTTATATTAATTTATTCATTTACTTAATAATTTATTTGAATTGCATTATATTAGTTTATTGAATTTAAATTTTTTATAGTTTAATTATTTTATTTTATTTTATCGATTATTTTGTTCTTGGATTTATAATATTTGATTCTTGTTTTAATTAAATTAGTTAAATTGAAGCAAGTTAAAACTAGTAAAAATTTCGGGTTTGTAAAATCCATGTGGAGATTATATCCCATTTACCACTAGTACAAATAATATAATAAACAAAAAATTATCATGCACGCTCAACGTGTGTCTAATTTGATTTTTCAGTGTAGTAACTGTTGTTATTATATTGATTTTTTGGAACACCAAAAAATTGGTTCATAACTGCGTTGACTTCTTTAGTATTATCGTCTTGTAAAGTAGGACATGCATCCGTAAGATATGTTACTTCATTACAAAATTCACATGGTTTCACTTGGTTTGATCTATCTTTTAATATTAATTTGACCATGCATGATAATTCATCAACTTTTTCGTCGAATGTACTACTTTTATTATTAACTTCATAAATTTTCTTTCTATATGTGTCTGCATTTTCATCTAAGTTGGCGTCACATCGAATAATGATCCATTACATAAGGTATATAATAGTCTTTGTTCAAAATAGTAAAGTCTTCCGTAAAAGTACTCTAATAAAGCTCTTTATGTATACCCATGTTGTGGACAATATTAAATTAATATTTGAAATCTATTCCAAAATTCATTAAAATCTCATTATCTTTCATTTTCACGATTGTGATTTGTCTTCTATAAGAACTAATTTTTCTTGCAAGCATATATTGATCTAGAAAAACGTCTAACATTTGAGCCCATGTACTTATTGAATCTTGAGGAAGATAAAAAACTAATCCTGTACCTAATTTTTTAATACAAAAGGAAAAGGTTTAAGTTTGACTTATTCTAACATTCTATCCTTAAGTTTGATCCAATTTAATTTGTGTTGGTATTCCCTTATAAATCTCTAAGGAACTTCATTATCTTTACCATAGAAGTAAGGTAAGAGCACCGATGAATCTAGATGTTAGTTCATATTCACGAAAACCTTCAAGATAGGTAATACACATTGGTTCATAAACATTGATATTTTGATTGGCTTGTCTAAAAGTAAATTATCTATTATCATTATTATTATTATTATTATTAAGGTTATATTGGCTTCCATTGTGGTGGCTTGTTGTTCCCTATGTTGTTGTCGTCTTAAATTATGATTGAAAGTCCTATCTACCTTTAGATCAAATGGATGTAAAGATCTTTTAGAATTAGAACAAAAAATAGGTAGACCATACAACGTCTAAAACTCCTAAGAAATCACGTATAAATATTTGGTAACGGTGCCAAAAATTTACACGTGTCGAGCATGCATAATAAGTTTTTTATATATCCTTATTATTTGTAATAGTGATAAATGAGATCGTCTCCACATAGATTTAGCAAACTTCTTTCAGAAAAAGGTTTCCAATAGTTTTATTATTTTTTACTTTAATTTAATTATATTAATTAAAATGATAATTAAAAATTACTTAATAAAACTATAAAACTATAATAATTAATTAAACTAACTAAACTAACTTAATTAATACAATTCAAATTCGCAAAATTCAAATCAATTCGATTCAATAGAAAATGATAGAAAATACACATCTAAACGAACACCGAGAACAATGAAACATTAATCCATTTTGCATCCAAACATGTTACTTAAATCATAGTCATAAGAATACTTTAATCTCTTTATAGAGTATTCTAGATCATTAAATTCTACTTATAAGTAATTGTACAACCCTTATTAAGCCATCAATTCTCTTTATATCAATAGAAAAGTCATATTCTAATTTTATAAGATTTATCCTTCAAAAGATCAAAAAAATAAACTTTAAGTAATAAAACCGCACTAAGTTTAATGAAAACTTCGAAACTACTAAGCCTAATACCTTCAAAAAGAGATACTTCAATATTAATCTTAGATCTCAATCCACTTAAGACATCTAAATGATAAAAGACCTTTGAAACAATCTTAGTTACTACTTTAAACTAGATGTTGAACCCAAATATCACGATACACGTTCTAGACTATACATGGAACATAAAGATTCACGATTAGAATCTGCAAATAATAATTTAATAAATTAGTGAATCGCAGAATATGATTGGCTTAAAGCATTGAGTACAAATCAATCTCATTACGACTACATCCCAAAATGGATCACATTTATGTTCAGACTTTGTTTAGATTAATAAATTGCTCACTCTAATTCATAATAAATACCACAATAAACTAAATAAAAGATAGATAAATACATCCGAAATTTTAATGCTTTTCCAAATGTAATGAACAATAAATCTAAAAACTAAAACAATAAACTATGGCTCCAAAATCAGTGAAATATTTATCTAAGTATTCAAAGACTATTTATTTTTTTGCCCTAGGATTTTATATATATATATATATATATATATATTTTAGGTGGTACATATCCCAAACTAACTAAAACATCTCATGGTTATCTAAAATTCTTGAATTTGAACCAACGATTCGTTTTGGATTCCACTTATAACTTAAATCGCTTGTTAAATCCTTAGAAAATGCCTCTGTGCTCCACCGATTTGTTTGGCAATTTACATTTAAATAATGAATTGCTGCCAAATAACCAGCAATAAGTTATGGTTGATTATTGATTCACTGATGATTTATTATGAAATCACAAAAAATAAAGGAAACCTAGTGTAATATAGCCATTTACATCAAAATTACCCTAAAATATACTATAAAACACTGTCTAATTATTGACTTATTAAAACACGTCTAAGATGTTTCAAGATGATTTAATAGCTGGAAAGGAGGCATTATGAGATCACTGAAAGAGTAGAAGAAGGACAAGAGTAGCCGCAAGAAAACACTTACAAAAGATTGGTTCCTAAGAGGGAGCTAATGTGCAATGTTGCCCAAATTTCTCTTAAGTCAATGACAGCCTAAGAATACTTTGACATTGGATGTTCAAACCACATAACAGGAGATAAAAGTCATCTCGCAAACTATCAAACTTTTATGGAAGGACATGTCACCTTTGAAGATGGAGTACGAATCCGAGTAATTCGAAAGGAAATCTTGAAAGTTCTGCTGCCTATTGACCAAACTTTGACTTTTTCCTAGATTTGTCTAATTCATGAACAAATACGTAAACACCCTATAAATCTCCAACGTAAACATATAGAGCCATAAAACAACACTTAGACTTGATTTTCATATCAAAACATCTTTGAAATATTGCATAAATAATGAGTCATCACCCGTTTTCTTAAAAAGTCCATATCAGTTTGGGGAAAAGTAGAAAGCCAAATCTCAGCTGCTTTCATATTTTTGGAAACAAATGATCTGTGATAAAAAACAGGGAGAAGTTGAGGAAGTTTGATTAGAAATGCGATAATGCTCTATTTTTAGGTTCTTCATCAAATAGCAAGGTTTATAAAGCCTTCAACAAGTGTACTCAGAAGATGTTGGAGTTTATTAATGTTATATTTAATGACTCAATTGTAAAGACCCCAATTTGTAACCTTCGTGTTATTTTTAATCAAGATCAACCACACGTGACATGGGATCTGGTGACCGATATGAGATCTAACCTTAGTGGGGGATAGAGGTATGTTTTATCTTTATTTGATGTATTCCTAGTTTGCATATATGTGTAGATTATTAAATCATATTTTTTATTATTATTTATAGACGTCAAGACGTGAATAGGGACATGTTTTGAGTTACGTGTAAGCATGGGAACCGGGTAGAGAATGATCAAGTAAGTTTTTATTATGTGTATATACATTAAGGGGAATAATAAATGTGAATAAACTATTTGGACTATAGTTAATAAATTAAATCAAATTAAACACCTAAATTGTGAAAATAAAACATAGGCCACATATGTACTTCGAGATACGTGTTTATGTGAAATTCTTGAGATTTAAGTCAAATATTTGTGTTAGTGAGAGAGTGAAAGTGTTAATAATGTGGTGAATTTGAGCCATATATTTACATCTAGATACACAATAAAAATGAGATATATGGCTAGGAGTGATACTTAGGATGATATAGAAATCGATTGATCTTCATTTCTTGCAAATCAATGCTAATTTTGATGTTAAAATCCTGGAGTTGAGTGATGAGTTAGGTGCTTGAGAGATTAGTTAGAAGAATTTCAGAAATATTAAGATCATAGAAGTTCATCATAACTATAGGTAACAAGTTTAAAGTTGCTACTATTTTTGCAATTTTTTAATGGTTATATGAACTTGAATTTGAAAACTAATTTTACGTCTGGATTCATTGTGATATTCTACTTAATTTGTTGTACAAATTTTTGAAAATTTGATTTATATTAAGGAACTTATGAAAAATCAAAGTCTTAAAGTATTTTTAAATAGAAAATGAGATTTTTACTATAATTAATTTGTTTAATTCAATAATTATGGAAGTGTAATATATGGTTAAGATAGAGAAGACATTTGGGACCTTTAGGGAATGTAATATGGGTCCCAAAAATCAATTTGAAGGGATTCTTGAGATGGAAGCTTAAGATTCTATTATATAGAATTTTAGGTCCAAGTTCACCTAGCGCGCTAAATGTGATGGATAGCAGAAAATCTACAATATTCATTAATTGTCTAAAACAAAAAAAAATTAGTTTAAACCTTTATTAAACTATTCAAACACACTCTAAGACTTACCTAAACACCTCATAAGGGTAGAGTGTTGACACCAAGGTGTTGGACGCGAGTTTGGAGTGATCGAGAGCCGATTAGGCTAGGAATTGTATGCGATTGAGGTAAGTAAACCTGTCAGGCATTCATTTCCATTTCAATTCCCTTTAATTCTTGGAATAAAGTCACTTCGACTATTTTTAATATTTTGAATCTCCCAACACCATGAAATGTATCAGTGTACTTTCTATGTTTAGTATTAGCACTGAATTCATAGTTTTGAATTGTTTCATGGCATCTCGTTCCATCCGTTTTCTTATCATAGTTTGGACTCTTTATTGTTCTTAATATCTAAGCTTGTGTGTTTTTCTATAGCATGCTATTATATTATCATATATTTTTGTTTACCTCTATGTTTCATATGTTAGTCTTATTTGAGTTTATGAGGTAGCTTAAAATATAGTGGTTGTAAGGTAGTCTACATGTTTGGGTTTCCTAATTTTTCTGAGTGAGGGCACGACACGGTGTCAGAGTCCCTAGGGATGTTAACACTTATGATTAGCTGATGTGACGTAGCTCACTGCTAAATATATAAGTTGGTGTGACCTAGCTCATGACTGAAAAAACCCTCGATATGTGTGATTACCATGTCTATTTTTTTGTCATGCCTCGTACTTGTTTGGAAATGTGAATGTGTGGCCACTGGATTTACTTACTGAAATTGTCATATTTGGTGACAATTGAAGATCTGTCGAGTACTAAACTAGGGAAAGAGGAGATCGACGACTACGTTTAAGCCCTCGACGACTATCTACTACCATATTTTATAGGTTTCACTTGTTTATATTTATTATATATTTCTTTTATATGTTTTTGGTAGTGTATTAGTTTAAGAGACTAAACTCCCTAACTGATGCATGATGTTACACTATTGCTCGCCACTTTGATAAACATACATGTGATCTATTTCTTAGTTTCCACATATAGGTATTTTATAATTGCTTCCATAATATTTAATTTGTTAAAATATAAAAAAATTATTAACTTCGAAAATTTCAAATAATGACAAACAAATCTTGAACACGAGTTTTAAGGAGAATAAGTTAAAAAAGCTGTCTAATACATTTCTAAGTCCTACATTGCTGAGATTAGAGCAAAATATCGAGATTAGGTCCGGTGGTGCGCTGATTAGAGATACATGGCGTCACATCAACTTCAGAAGAAAAAGTGAACATTAAAAGGTTAATGATGCTGATGATTCTCATATCACATATGAATCAAGCACAAATCTTGTTACAAGTGTTGCAGATGCCTTGGTTCCAACCACTCCAGCTGCTCCTTTTGTTTCAACTTCTATTGAAACTCCATGTGTAAATGATGAGTAGATCATTCCCCTGAATAATATTTCCTCGGTGAATTGAGAGCCATCAACCAAATTTCATAAGAATCATCCTACAAATTCATCCTACAAATAACATCATTGGGTCTATAAAAGAAAGAGTTTTCATTACACATACATCGAAAATAAATTACAAGGAGCTAGTCGGTTATGTTTGTTATGCTTCAATCATTGAACCTAAAAATGATTTATATGCTCTACAGGATGAATATTGGATAGTTGCAATCCAGTAATAACTCAACAAGTTCCAAAGACTTGATGTGTGGACTTTGCTGCATAAACCACGAAATTTCAATGTAATTTGAACTAAGTGGATCTTCAAAAACAAAACGAATGTTGAAGGAGAAATTGTCAGAAGTAAAGCTAGACTTGTTGCATTAGGGCATGATCAGGTTGAAGGTATAGAATTTGATGATACTTTTGCTCATGGAGCTCGTTTACAATAAATTCATCTCTTTCTTGATGTTTCTTCCTATCTTGGTTTTAAGATGCACCAAATGAATGTGAAATTTACGTTTTTAAATGGCACAATCAATGAGGAAATCTTTATAGAATAGCTAAAGTGGTTTGAGAATCCATCTTTTCTAGATCATGTTTTTTAGTCAAAGAAGGCTATATATAGGTTGAAACAGGTCCCAGGAACTTGGTATGATAAACTTATGAAAGTTTTTGATTGGTCATGGCAATAGTAGATGAAGTGTTGATAAAACCTTGTTTATCAAGCATCAGTCTAGAGTAGTTCTAAATACACAAGTCTTTATAGATGACAGTCTTTAGTTCTACAGCTCAATCCTTAGTTAAAGAGTTCGTCAATAATATGTAGACATATTTTGAAATGAGCATGGTAGGAGAACTAACCTACTTTCATGGTCTACAAGTACATCAAATGGGTAAAGGTACATTTCTCTCTTAATAGAAATACATTTGTTCATCAGTGAAAAGGTTTAGATTGGAACAGGCTAGACATCTCAAAATACTAATGGGGACTAGTGAAAAACTTTCCAAGGATGAAAGTGGGAAGATAGTTGACAACTCTCTCTCCATAAGTATTACATATCATTGTAAGTCGTCTAGATATTGCTTTCGGTGTGGTTGTCCGTGGAAGATATTAAGCTAACATCGCACCATAGTGAAAAAGATAATACAACTTGTAGTTGGTTCCTCTAATCTTGGTCTTTGGTATTCTTCTAATTCTAACATTTCCCTAGCTAGATATTATGATGCAGATTTGGCAAGAACTATACATGATATGAAAAGCACATTAGGAGGATTCTTCTTTGCTTGAACCGACATGGTCTCCTATTTAGCAATTAATGGAACTCCATCTCCTTCTCTATGACTAAAGCTGAATACATAGCCGCGAAAAGTTACTGAACCCAAATGCTTTACATGCATTAGATGTTACAAGACTACACCATTATGTTGCAACAACCCATAGTTTTCTGTGACGTCAAAAATGCAATTGACATCTCAAAAAATCACGTTCAACATTCACGTACCAAGCACATTGATTTGATGCATCATTTTATTCATAATTTATTTAAAAGGCAAGTCATTGATCTTCAATATATCTAAAACTAAGAATCAATTAGATTATTTTTTACCAAAGCACTTGATGTTAATAGGTTTGAATTGTTAAACGGGAGAGCTAGGGCTATGTATTTTTCATACGTAAACGCAACTGGTACTTATATATATAAGAAACGGCTAAACGAACCCTGTAATTTGCTAAATGGTCTCCATTTGATCAACGTAACCTACTTTGTAGAAGTTTTTTTTTATTAAACGGACTCCAAATAATTTTATAAATCCCCAGATTACCCTATCCTCAAGCAACAAAAACCTTTTCCCCAACCAATCATTCACATAAATACCTTAAATTAAACCTTTACAAAACCCAAAAGAAACCTCAAGATCTTCGAAAATATCTGCCACTAAGCTCGTGAGAGGGGGTTTATTAGCAAACCTCGACGACACCGCTGTAGATAGACCGCCACATGTGAAGGACAACCGCGACGTCATTCGTCTCGCCGCTCTTAATTTGATGAGTTTTCTATACTCTAATCTTATGGGTTTCTTTCCTTATGATATTACGCATCATTTGGATATTTGTTTGTTGCATTTGGTTAGGTGTAATGAACTTTAGGGTTTCTAGTATGTTATTGTTGATGGCTCATACTGAATGGTCACTCTGAGCCGATACATTGTGAATGGTATCGGTCAGGTTAAACCGTTAGTTCTTGTGATGGTAGCAGAGTAGTTAGGTCGTAATATCATTTATTTCGCGGTATGCTCAAACTGATATTCATGTATAGGATTCAGACGACTTGGGCCGATATCTTGATTATTGATGTCAGCCATGTTAAGTTAAAACTGCTGGAATTGAATTGTTTTTTCATCGTAGGGTTAGGCAGCGTGATCAAGCTAGTACCGAAACTTCCCAAATAGAGGATGGTGCACCTGAGAGGAAGCGTCCAACTTGCTATAATCGAAAGGCAAAGGCAAGTGAGGCCAAAAAATGTAAAGTAAATAAGTCTTAGGAGAGTCATCCGGATTTAGGACATGCTAATGATAAGGTCATTGGTACGTCATCTGTAGGTGAGAAAGGTACACTTGTAGATGGTAGGAGTAGGTCGGGGGAGTTTACTAAAAGCAAGTCCTACACCAAGTGATTCTATTGATGTTAGGGATGAAGAGGCCTATTTTGATACATGAACCCATGCGACAAGTACAGATGCCACTTCATTTCCTGGTGGTCTTTAGATTTAAGTCTTATACCATCCTTTAGAAATTAGGTGTTCCTAGATATTTGGTGGAACAAAGTATCGTATATTTTGGGAAAGTTAATTTCATCATTCTTTTTTGTTATATATTGTATTTTTAACTAACTCTAAATGATGCTTTTAAGGGCTTGGGATTTATGAAGTTCATAACCCATGATTATTAGATCTCTACTAAGAATACTATCACGCAACATCTCGATAAAGAAAGGTGGAAAAATTGATTAACACCTCTGGTTTAGCACCATTGGTCTAATCTCATAGATAAAGGTAATAGGGTATATATTTCAGGCATTGTAGAGAGATGGCAGCCTGAAACCAAGGTGTTCCACTTGCTCTTTGGCGAGATGATGATCATACTTAAAAATATAAAGTTCCTCCTCGATATTTTAGTGATCAATAAGACTATGGCTACGCCTTTCAAGTCTTGTAAATTGGTAACTGCAATGCTTAGTAGGTTATTGGAGGTGTCGGTGAATGATGCTAATAAGGAAATTAGAACTAGGCATGTCCTTATAGTTAGTTTGGCATGGCTCGAGGATTGGTTCTCGTTGCCGAAGAAATGAGAGGAAAAACCTTACGGAAAAGAGATCTTGATGTATATCCTAGTCCCTATTGTTTGGTCTGAGCGTACCTCTTATACCTTCTTGGAGCAACTCTTTTTCATAACAAGTTTGCTACAAAAGTCGTCCTTTCTCTCCAGTTATTGGAAAACGTCGACACATTTGGTTCATACTCATGGAGGGTCACAACTCTTGTGTTCATGTACCGTCAATTTAGCATTGCTAGTCATGCCAAAGTCATATAAGTTTCTAGTTATTTAACACTGTTAGAGGTATACGTGCATTTTAATTGATTCCTATACTAACGCATTCATTTAATTTGATTACCATGTCATATATGAGTTTAATTTGTGCAGGGGTAGATGTGTGACCGTTTTCCGTTTCTTGGGCCCGTTTTGTGTAGTGACTATACCTCAGACAAGCCCCGTGTTATGAAGCGGCATCGTAAAAAGGAGGAAAAACTCTATAAGATGGAGACTAGGTTATTGTCAAATCATCTTGCCTCTTTTAGTCGTCGCTCTAACAAGATCAGATCATATAAAGTAATGATTATAAAATCGCACATAGAAATTTGAGTTTCTTAGGCTCATGTTTGTTAGCAATTCTCTTTATTTTTGTTAAATGATTTGGGATACAACTTTGAAGGGTGCACCACCTATCCACGATATTACATTTTACCTGGCCCCACGAAGTTTATTGATATTGTTGAACCTGACAATCCTATCTGGATTTGGAGGCAAATGGGACATGTTTAATGCATTATGAGAGACCCTTACTAACCCTTGGATGCTAATAGGAGTAGGCTAGTAGAGTTATACTTTGTCAAATACTTATATGATGCCAAGTTTTAGTTGGATTAGTAAGATCACCTAGAATCTGTTGAACGACGCTATGAGAAAGTGGACTATCCATATCAAGCATCATCTGACTATATCGAATGGTACATCAAATTCAACCACACTTTTGTAAAGAATCCAGAATATGCAACGAGGGTCTGTGACAAGGAGAAGAACTTTTTCATAATATAATTTTTTTTGTATTGCCTATCTAAAAATCAAGTTATTGCATTCATGTCCGGTGCTAAGCATGCATACTAAAGTACCACCGCGAATGCATTTAAAGCGATGGAGGAACTACATCTACTTGGGATGTTCTTCATTAAAATCGGAAAGAAAAACAAACACTTAGGGAGCATTAAACTTTGAATTTGAGACTTCATGAATTTTACTTGAATTATGTTGGTTCTTGGTTAAGTTTTAGCCGAACTACTTGAAATGTATGTGTTGTTTTATTGGTGAGGCCCCCGAATTTGACATTTGTGTAAATAAGCGGGGTATAAAAAACGTACAGTTTGAAATTTTCATAGCCTCGAATAACTTGTGACCCACTTTAGTTGAGGTCTAGAGGGAAATTGCAGCTACATTGCTCCGAACACAAATCTAATAAATTTTGTTAAATCTAGTGTGGTATATTCAATAAATACGGGGGTATAGAACAATATATGTACAAATCGAAATATCTATAACCACTAATAACTTACGACCCACTTTAGTCGAGGTTTACAGGTATATTGTGGCTACATTGCTCAGAAAAAATCCAACGTATTCTACTAAATATAGTGGGGTATATTTAGTAAATTAGTGGGGCATAGAACAATATATAGTTCAACATATCAGTAACCTCTAATAACTTACGGCCCACTTTAGTCGAGGTTTACAGGTATATTACGACTACATTGCTTCGAAAACAAATCGAGCATATTCTGCTAAATCTGGTGGGGTGTATTCAGTAAATAGGTAAGGTTTGGAAAAATTTACAGTTTGACATATCCTTAACCACTAATAACATTTGGCCAATCTAGTCAAGGTTTACTGGGATATTGGACTACATCACTCTGAAAACAAAATCCAATGTATTCTACTAAATCTAGTGGGGTATATTCAGTAAATAAGTAAGGTATAGAAACAATATTGCGACATCAAATTCAGACATCAAATATATATATATATATAATTAAAACAAAATCAATCACGACCAAAAGAAATGAGCGAAAGAGATTAATTATGACCAATTACAATTTCACAAACATAAAAGAGATTGATCTTGAGACATCGACCAAATACCATTTTTTGGGGATTCATTGACACTATCCAACATAAAATAGTTACATCTAACAAAAGATCCATGTTAGATAAATTAAACAAAGTAACCAATATCCTTCCATGAATCATCAAAAAAATAGTACCAATATAAATTAATAAAATGACAACATATCCATGTTTGCTATACATATAATCACCCATATACACCTACGGAAAGATATCGTTCAAATATAACAAAATGACAACTAAAATGGGTGAATGTTGCATCCTAATAAAGCTGAACTATGAATAGTTACTCCCCATTGGATTGTGGTTTTGGTAGAATATTGAGTCCGACCTCCCAATCTCTACTTTATGGCTCAGCGAACACGACTATCGTGAAGTTAGTGGTAAAGTAGCGCCATTTCTTATGGGAAGATAAAAATGATAACAAAAAATGGTAAGTAGTATTGGACATTGTTAAAAATCATAAAGAATGAAACAAAACTTGCATTACCGAAGTCACTTACTCTAAAAAATGATTTTGTTTGACTAAGCACAACCAGAGTACTCTTCATTTAGATACAAGTGGGAGTGCATATCATCTAGGGAGCTAAAGATGGGACCCTTCCTTTGCCAACACCGCAAAACTTAGCTTGTAATAATTTGCCACAAATAAACCCATTTCTGGTAATGACAACCAATATTCTCTTGAAGTAGGGTTATTATAGAAATTAATCGCATATGTAACTCTACCATACTCATCATCCAAAAACACATTCGTGTACATGACTCATTCCTAACCAACTCTTCAAATAATTCTAATCGCACATGTCCCCATTCTTCATCACCTCCAAAGCCTACATTCGCGTGTATTGCCCGAAACCCACAATTTCCATCAGGCCGCACGGCCATAGTGTACATATGGTAAGTGCTCCACAATGGTAGTATCTCTTTAATGTAACCCTCAACAACCTGAGTTCAGGTCTCAAGTCTTCTGGGTCTAATCCATTGGATTACCTTTCCCTTTCGATGACCCTTCCTCGTGCATGTTTTGAATATGAAGGTCCCTTTCTTGATTGACTTGGTAGACATTGCTAACTTGCATGGATCCTTACAGAAGCCTGCGCCAACTTAAGAGTTGCTTTGGCCTTTGCGAACTCTAAACCAGAAGGAGTTATCTTGGTGAACTTGTCAAGTATGGGCTTCTTGCTCTTCTCCTTAGGCTGACCTTTAGTTGTAATTTCTCGTTGCGGTACATAAATGATAGTCGATGCGTGGCAAGTGATCTCCCTTAGGTTTTGCATAATCTTCACCCACATGTTAGGATCGTTGCTTTTGTACTTAACTCGTACACCATCCATTTCAACTTAGTAAAGATAGTTTAACTCTCCATCTTATAAGGACTCAATAAGGATCATGTTCAATTTTTTCCAAAGCGGGCGGATTTCGTCAAAACTGATAAGGCTACTATTAAGCATATGCAAAGAGATATCTTAACCACACGGCAAGCCATGAATGGCTTGCAACACACATCCAAAAAGTGAAGAATCATAGCTGACTCCAATCTCACTAACTGATCTTGCTTACTTGCTAATTACACCGAATGCATTTGTGGCCACAAAAGCCTATGATGTTACTATACATGTGGTTCTGAAACTCGTGTCCCACTAGGAGCATGGATCGATTAAATGATGCCTTCAAGTATTCTGTTGGTGCGTAACAACATTGTGTATTGACTTGAAAACGTCCACAAAATGAATGTAGTACCTTGTTTATCCATGTTAGGGCATGTGCCCTAGGTAAATCTATGAAACATTGTTTATCTTATAATTTTAGTTAATAAAATAGGGTTTGTTTGTTGTTTTCTTATAAGTGGTTGCATGTTTACCTTTTAGTAAGATCTATGGGTATTTATTGAAATATCATAAATGTCCATAGTCAGTCATTACAGTAGGAACGATAATAAATTAAGACTAATATGAATCTTAATTGATGGTGATATGATGATCATGCGTATAGGGATATGAATCAAGAATATAACTACTTGTTAGGGAATAAGGTACTAGACCGATCCGCTATAAGAACACCACATGGATTAAGTCATAAGTGTTACTCATGATAGGTATATCGTTTAGTCCTTCGAGTTGAGATTACCTTAGAATTTAATGTTAAGACCATGATAATTTGTCATAATCAAATGTTGTCCTTAACCGAACAATTATAAAGATTATGATTGGTTACCATATGAATAATATGTGAAGGTGTGTAATCAAGATAGAATTTGTTACCCTCGTATAGAGAGATATTTGTAGATCCCTTGATAAGATAGACTGATAATGGCCAAGTCTGTGTTAACTGATATTATCTATGTCACTTAGATGTTATTTAGTTTACCTAAATATCGAGACTAGTACAATAGAACCTTAAGGGTGACTTTCCATGCCTTTTGTTTAATTAAAGGATATGGCACGAAAAAATGATATGATATATGCTATTAATTAAGTTACATCAGTATTGATATTCGTGCTACTTAGGTACTCATAATGCCTTGCTAGAGATCGCTTATGACTTGTGTACCAAAATGATTTTTGGTTCACTGCCAAAGTTTCATGAACCTATTGGGTCGCACATAAAGAATAGCTTTGCACCATTTCAATTGGGCCAGAGTAATTAGTTATATATGACAAGATTCTTGACATAAAAGCCCTTACGATTTGTTATATAATAACTTATTAATAGGGGCATATGTGTAATTTGTTTAAATTGCCTAAATACGATAGTTGTATTAAGATTATGATTTTAAGTGAGGTCTTATCTACACATAAATAAACGGTGAAACCCTAAAACCAAAGGAGATTTTCGTTTTACAATTTTCGAGTTCTCTGGATTTAGGGAGGGAAAAAAATCATTTTCAATATCTCTTAGGGCTAGCAATCCAAATTGTGGTCACCGTTCGTGTTTAGATTTCAGATAGAGAACGTACACCTGAACGTCTTGGAAATCGAATAATAAAAATAGGAAATTATAGAATAAGGTATGACTAACTTTCATGGATTTAGTTTAATGGCACTTATTTTCCATCCTATTTGAGTTTTTGAAAATTTGTTTTGAATTCTCCGTTACGTATGAACCCCAAAAATTCAACAGTGGGATCAGAGCATTAGGCTCGGTTCTATTAAATGTTTGGATGTTTTCTCTTATGTATATATAATATATATGTGCGAAAACATAATCTTGATTAATTTATATATGATATACATATAGATTCTGTGATAATTGTTATCAATAATTAATTTTAAAGCATGTTGTTAATTCATGTATATTGATATATCGCATGATATGATTCAATGATAGTATTCATGTTTAGAATATTTCGATTAATATATATATTTTTATATTGAACTATGTGAATTTTGTAAGTTCATGGTAGACTTCATGTTTAGGTTAATATGATTCTGATCTTGAACACATATTTCATTTTGTTCAATAATTATGTATCTTTCTATGATAGAGATCATGATTAGGTTAATATGATTAATTTAATATGATTTTGATGTTGAATACATGATTAATATCTTGAAATTGATTTTCGTCACATATCTCATTGTAATAATCCGTTAGTATATTCCTACAAGATAGGAGATAGATTTGTAAAAGGATATGATATATGTTATTAAATTCTAATTGAATTAGGATAAGATATTAAGTTCATGGTAGGCCCAAGATAATTAAAAACATTTTAATTAATATTTTTGGAATTAAAATAAGGGGCAGTTTTGGTTAATTAGATTGAATAAAATGATTAAAAATTTTAGGCGATTTTCAATTTTTAGAATTTAAATTTGTTGTCTTAAAAAACGGATGCGCTGCGGATGGAACCACCGCCCAATGACTTATCAACGAGACCGTCGTTAACAGTTCATAGCGTCCAAAAAAATTTGTATAATAGTCAATATTAGTATGATTTCCTAAATTTTTAGTGATTATTCATGCATTGTAATATATGATATTTATCTTATTTAATTATGATCACTAAAACAAACACAAAAATCCACGTTCAAATTTGAAGTCAAGTGCCATCCAATTTCAAACACTTGACAAGGCTTCGATCACATCAATATAGGTCTGCCTCCGCAGAGTGTATTGTGTTATCTTTGTAAGGCAAGCTGAGTAACGATTACTCTATTGTTTTAAATGGTTAGACTTGATAAAGCTATTAAAACGGTTTTGTGCTTTAAGCACTAGATGAGATAAAACATGCTAAGACATAAGATGTCATAATCTTATAAAATAATTAAAAGTTACATATGATGTAATTGGTAATTGATACGTACCTAAATAACCTAATTCGAAGTTTCATGCCTTAGCTATCTTGGAATTAGGTGAAACATGGATTTAGTCCCTTAAATTAACATAACATTTTTAAGGAATGTTGTAATTTAGTGGGAGTTTATTCCTCTATACTAAATGAGCTTTTGCGTAATCTTTATTGTAGATCTATAGTATCTTCAAATCACACTAAACAATTGGCATTGCGACAATTCCTTGAGAAGGATAAGTTTTCTGGGATAAACTTTTTTAACTGGTTCAGAAACTTGAGAATTGTTCTTAAGCATGAACGTAACTTGTACGTCCTGGATGATCCTATTCCTGAAGAACCACTAGCCAAAGCTTTAAGAGTAGTGAAGGATGCACATACTAAGCATGAAAACGACTCAACTAATGTTGCATGCATTACGTTGGCAACCAGGGTTTTTGAACTTCCGAATGACATGGAACATATGGAAGCTTATGACATAGCCACGACGCTAAAAGAAATGTTCCAATAGCAAGTTAGGTAAGAAAGGTTCGAGATTGTCAAGAACCTTCATTTATGCAAAATGGTTGAGGGTGCATCAATTAATCCTCATGTTCTAAAACTGAAGGGCTATATTGACCATCTTGACAAATTCATATTTCCCATAAGCCAAGAGTTGGCTACGGATTTGATCCTAAATTCATTGCATGATAATTATTCACAATTTGTAATGAACTATAACATGAATAAAATGCAGAAGTCTATTTGAGAGTTGCTTTTGATGCTTAAAACTACTGAGCAGGATGTCGAGAAACTCATTCCTAGTATGTTGATGGTTCAGAAAGGAAAGGCTTTGAAGAAAAATGGCAAAGGCAAGGCCAAAGTTACCGAGGCTGTTGTGATTGTCACAAAGCCTATGGAACAAGTCAAGCTCCATGCTGCTTCTTCTTCAAAGTCCCGAAAAGAAAAGGAAAAAGAAGGAAATTTTCATTTTTGCCATGCACCTAAACATTGGTTCAGAAATTGCAAGCCCTATCTTGAATATCTAAAGCAAAAGAAGAGTAGTGCGACTACTATTTCAGGTATTTATGTTATTGAAGTTAACTTATCTACTAGTGATTCATGGGTATTGGATACCAAATGTGGATCTCACATTTATATTAATGTGCAGGGTCTCACTAAAAGTACAAAGCTAAAAAAAAAAAAGTCATCCTACGAGTTGAAAATGGAGGAAATGTTGTTGCATTGGTTGTAGAATTATATGAGTTAATTTTACCTAGTGGACATATTTTAGTTTTAAATAATTGTTATTATGTCCCTGCCTTGAGCAGAAACATCATTTCAGTTTCATGTTCGGATTTAGATGGTTTTAATTTCATTATTGCGAATAATAAATGCTTCATTTCTCTTAAAGACATTTTCTATGTGAATGCTTATTTGTGTGATGGTCTTTATATTGCAAACATGAAAAGGTCCACAGGTACTCCCATTCATAACGTAAATACAAAGAGATTTTCAAGTCAAATGATTTGAATGAAACCTACCTTTGGCATTGTCGCCTTAGACACGTTAATGAGAAACACATTTCTAAACTCCATAATGATGGAATTTTAGATTCATTTGATTTTGAATCATATTAAACATGTGTATCTTATTTACTAGGCAAGATGACAAAGAGTCCCTTTACTGGATATAGTGAAAGGGCCGGTGATTTATTGGGTTTAATACATACTGATGTATGTGGTCCTATAAACACAATGGGTAGAGGTGGTTATCAGTACTTCATTCCATTCACTAATGATTTCAGTAGATATGGTCACGTATATCTCATGAAACATAAACGTGAGTCTTTTGAGATGTTTCAGACATTTCAGAATGAAGTGCGAAATCAACTTAGTAAAACTATTAAAGCAATTCAATCAGATCGAGGCGGTGAATATTTGAGCCAAGAGTTTGATGATCATCTTACTGTGGGATTGTCTCACAGTTAACTCCCCAGCAACTCCAAAATGGAACGATATTTCTAAAAGGAGAAATGATACTTTATTGGATATAGTTCGGTCTATTATGAGTCATGCATATCTCCCTATTTCCTTTTGGGTTTTGCCTTAAAAGCTGTTGTGTCACACTAAATCGTATTCCTTCTAAAAATGTTGATAAAAAACCACATGAGATATGGTTTGGGAAAAGACCAATTAAATTTGTCTTTCCTTAATATTTGGGGTTGTTAGGTTTTTGTATGATAAAAAATTTTAGAAAAATTATCAACCAAATCTACCAAGTGTGTATTTATCGGTTATCCTAAAGAAACTAGGGATACTGCTTTTATAATCCCGCTAAGAACAAAGTGTTTATTGCTTGGAATGTTGTCTTTATGGAAAAAGATTTTATTTCAAAACACAATAGTGGGAATAAAATAATTCTTGAAGAAACTTAAGAACTACAAATAAATAATCAACCGTCAGTGGGAGATCAACTAAGTCTTAAACTAATTGACCCTCCACAGGTATCATAAGGCCCTTGTAGGTCTGATTGGGTAAGACATCGGCATGAGAAATTTGGATTTCTTATTACTGATAGTAGTGAGGTGCTGCTTATGGACCAAAATGAACCTACTACTTATCTGGAGGCTAATTCTAGCCCTAAGGTAGATAAATGGCTTAGTATGAATTTTGAGATGTAATCCATGTTTGATAACAAAGTTTAGAACCTAGTTGATTTACCTAAAAGTTGTAAAACCATTAGATGTAAATCGGTTTTCAAGAAGAAAACTAACATGGATGGCAATGTGCGTACTTATAAACCACGACTAGTAGCAAAAGGTTTCAGACAGACTCAAAATGTTTATCATGATGAAACTTTTTTCTCTTATAGCCATACTTAAATCCATTATAATTCTAACTGCTATAGCCACATATTATGACTATGAGATATGGCAAATGGATGTCAATATAGCTTTTCTAAATGAAAAGTTACTTGAGGACGTGTATATGATACAACTTGAAGGGTTTGTTCATCCTGAGACTTCTAGGAAGGTGTGCAAGCTTCAAAGATCTATTAATGGATTAAAACAAGCTTCTCGGAGTTGGAATCTTCACTTTGATGAAGAAATTAAGAGTTTGGTTTCATTGAAAATGAATATGAGCCTTGTGTACACATGAAGGATAGTGGGAGGTTGGTTGTTTTCCTCGTTCTGTATGTTGATGATGTAGTACTCATTGTAAATGACATCCCAACCCTACAGAGTGTCAAGTCTTAGTTTGGGAAATGTTTCTCAACGAAGGACTTAGGAGATGCAGCCTACGTCCTTGGGATTAAGATCTATAATGATATATTTAAAAGGATGATCGGTCTAAGTCATAATGCTTATATAAATAAGGTACTGAATAGCTTCGGTATACAAGACTCTAAAAGAGGGTCATTACAAATGTCTCATAGTATAAATCTTAGCAAGACTCAATGTTTGAAGACTAATTATGAGCGATAGTGCATGAATACAATTCCATATGCATCCGCTATTGGACCTATCATGTATGCCATGTTATGTACTTATCCTGATGTATCATATGCTTTGAGCGCAACAAGTAGATATCAGTCCGACCCCGGTGAGAGTCACTAGATAGCAGTAAAGAATATTCTTAAGTACTTAAGAAGGACTAAAGAAGTATTTTTGGTCATGGAAGTTTGGAAGATGAACTTGTTGTAAGTGGTTACACAGATGCAAGTTTTCAAACTGATATAGATGACTTCAGATCACAGTCTGGATATGTGTTTACTTTGAATGGAGGCAAAGTGAGCTGCAAAATGAAACTATCGTAGATTCTACAACAGAAGCTAAATATATTGCAGTATCCAACACGGCTAAGGAGGCAGTTTGGATCAAAAAGTTCATCTTAAAACTTGGTCTGGTTCCGAGTATAGCTAACCCCATTCACTTGTATTGTGACAACAACAGGGCGATAGCACAAGCCAAGGAACCAAGTTCACTCCACCGATCCAAACATATACATAGACATTTTCATCTCATTCCAGAAATCATTAAGAGGGGAGACGTGAAGATTTATAGAGTTCATGTGGAAGACAATGTTGCAGATCCTTTGATGAAGTCTTTTCCACAAACGAAACATAATGGTCATGTTAGGTCATTAGGTATTAGATACATGAATGATTGGCCATAATGCAAATGGGAGATGTTAGGGCATGTGCCTTAGGTCAATCTACAAACATTGTTTATCTTATAATTTTATTTAATAAAATAGAGGTTTTATTTGTTGTTTTATTATAAATGATTGCATATTTACCTTATAGTAAGATCCATGGGTATTTGTTAAAAGATCTCAAATGTCCCTATGCAGGCATTATACAAGGAACTATAATGAATTAAGACTAGTGTGAATATTAATCGGTGGTCATGTTATGATCATGCGATTAGAGATACGAATCATGATCATGAGTAATGGTTAGGGAATAAGCTATTGGACCGACCCGCTATGAGAACACGACATGGATTAAGTCATAGGTGTTACTCATAATAGGTATATCATTTAGTCATTCGACTTGAGATTACCATAGACTTCAATATTAAGAGCATGATAATTTGACACAATTAAATATTCTATTTAACCGGACAATTATAAAGATTGTGATTGGTTACCATGGGAATAATATGTGAAGGTGAGTTATTAAGATAGAATTTGTCACTCTCGTATAGAGAGATATCAGTGGATCTCTCGATAAAATAGACTGATAATGGCCCAGTCCTTGGGAATTAATATGATCAATGTCACTTGGATGTCTTTCGGTTTACCTAAAGATCGAGATCAGTACAATAGAACATTAAAGATAACTTTCCATGCCTTATATTTAATCAAAGGTTATCGTACGACAAAATGATATTATATATGTTATTAATTAGGTTGTATGGACGTTGATATTCATGCTATTTGTGTAGTCATAGTGTTTTTCTAGAGACCAATTATAACTTGTGTACCAAAATGGTTATTGGTTCACTTCCAACGTCACATGAACCTATTGGGTCGCACACAAAAAATGGCTTTGTAAAAATTCAATTCGTCTAGAGTAATGAGTTTTATATGATGAAACTTATGACATAAAAGCATTTACAATTTGTTATATGATAACTTATTAATAGGGGTGTATGTGTAATTTGCTTAAACTGCTTAAATACAACAGTTTTATTAAGAATAGGATTATAAGTGAGGGCTTATCTACATATATAAATAAATGGTGAAACCCTAAAAACAAAATAAGATTTTTGTTTTACAATTTTTAAGTTCTCTGGATTTAGGGAGAGAAAGAAAAATTGTTTTCAATTTCTCTTGGGGCTGGCACTCTAAATTGTGGTCACCGTTCGTATGTAGATTTTTGATAGAGGACGCGGACTTCAACGTCTTGGAAATCGAATATTCAAAAAAAGAAATCATGGAATAAGGTATGATATACATTCATAGATTTAATTTAATAGAAATTATTTTTATCTTATTGGGGTATTTCAAAATTTGTTTTAAATTGTTCATTGCGTATGAACCCCAAAAACCTAACAGTCCAAGCATGCACAAACTTCTCCTCTTGACACTACCACATGTCCTTAACATAGTCATTCAACCCTGAGACTCTACTATAATTGTCCTCTAGTTCCTTAACCCGACCATTGTAACATTCCTCATTTTTGGATTGCACTAAGTTTATCCACATCTCATACCAATGGTCATAGACCTTCTGGTTAGAGAAAAGATCCCTTGTCTTTGGAATAATATTCTTGTTCAAGTGCCATGAAAAAAATAAGTGGGTAGCAGTAGGGAACTCCTCCTCCACTTTCGCAACCAACCCCAAGTCTATATCTGTCAAAATAACACTTCAAAGTGTTCACCCATCGATTAATGACTTTGACTACCAAACTGGCCGTGCATAGTCAGACATAGTCTCCTTACCTTGGAAAGCATAAGCTACTAGGATGGTCTTTTATGTGGATGTGATCCCAATAATCTAAAGGAGCAGGTACTTAAATAGATTTGTCTTGTAAGTGCAATCCATGATAAATACATGAAGAAAACAACAAATAAGCTGCACTAAATTGGGACAGGCAAATAAAAGATCTTTCATGCTATACATGCCGATCCGGTGAGCACGCTGCTCAATGTAATTAAACTTGTCAAAAATTTGGAGTGAAAGTTACATCTTGCTCCTGTTTACAGCTTTAATCTTTCCCAACATAGCCCTTTCATTAAAAATTGTATTCATAATAGTCACACTGTCCTTGTTTTGTCTCTAAATGTGACTAAAAATTTCCTTTGGTCGGGCACTTGTCTTGCTCAATTCTTGGACAACGTATCTCTCCGGCGTATAAAACCTCCCAACTATGCCGAACCAATGAATTACTGAATCGATGGTAATGTACCCCACATATAACTAAAAAATGCCACATACCATCGAGCTCATGCTTCATAGTGATCGTAAAGCCACATCCACACTTCTTTGATCTAGTTACTCTATTGATGTCCCCACTGTCTTTATCCTCTATTTATTTCAATACTCACTTTGCCTTTGCAAGTTTCATTTCAAACATGTCACACCTTTCACAACTTACTGACAACCTCACTCACCTGACTTGAAGGAGGCCACAAGAATCTGACTTCTACATCATCACGACAAAACCACATTGTTTGGCAGTCTATTGGGCCCAATTGATTACACCCTCTCTAATATTAAAATGTCATGCCAGTGTAAAATGGAATGTGAAGTTTAGGATGGACTTGGTAGATGTACCTATTGTTCACATGCAATACCCTACAGGAACAAAAATAACCCAATTTAGTCAAGAAACAACGACATAAAGAAAAATCAGACAAAATATTTACTTTGGCAGAAGAACATAACCTAGCCTCCAACGTGGGTGTCAGAGAAGCATAACCACTAATTCACTATAATTTACGCCTTGAATGCTCTGAAAACATGGGTGACAATGACGGTTTGTGTAAACCGACATGTACTAATGTCTAGCATTAGAAACAAATGGAGAATAAACTTACCAACTTGATTTTGAAAATATTTTGTCGGCCAAAGATAATGGAGTCATGTTTGGGTCGAGCAAGAATATGGGTTTTAAAATGGGTGGAGTGGTGAAGGAGGAGATGGGGTAGGGTTTACTCAAGCCAAAACCCTTTTATATCAAGGTCAAATTGGGCATTTCCCCAAAGGGTGAAATTGAAAAATATAAGCGGGGTTCATTTAGCAAATAATGGGGTATGTTTAGCCACTCCATATATGTATATATATATTTTTTTCATTTTTTTAAAAGGGAAATTAAAAAGACAAAAGGGGAAATATTATTGTGGATTTATTATTAACTAATCATTATGCATAGGGGATTTTTGATCTACTTGTTTTGATTAATTTTGTTTCAATTTTTTAGTCAATATGTTTTGGGTGTTTTTAGTTGAGTTTATCTTAATGATGAGTTAGTGAGTGATTTAAGGGATTAGTTAGCATCATTAGTGATAAAGTGGATATCTAAAGCTAATCGTTCTCTATTTATCTTGAATTGCGTTATCTCTATTGCCATTCTTTCTTGTATTTCTTGGCTTTACTTTGTGTTTCTTCTTCACCGTGTTTCAATTTCAACAAAAATCACCATGGTTCAAACAAGAGGGTCTACCAGCTAAATGCAACAAAGCCTTCAACTTCAAAGCCTCCACCAAGAACAAAGAAGACGAAATCATCCAAATAGGCACATGAGTTCTTATGTCATGTACCTCTGAAAACAATACCTCTATCTCCTCCAGCACACAAGGGCTTTGGTTTTAGGGAAAGCGCCCTAGGTCAATCTACAAATATTATTTATCTTCTAATTTCAGTCAACAAAATAGAGGTTTTTTTTGTTGTTTTATTATAAGTGATTGCATGTTTATCTTATAATAAAATTTGTAGGTATTTTTTGGAAATATCCTAAATGTCCATAATCGATCATTATACTAGGAATTATAATGAATCAAGATTAGTGTGGATCTTGAGTAATGGTCATGTGATATTCATGTGTATAGAGATACCAATTGAGATCATGAGTACTTTTAAGGGAACAAGGTACTGGATCGACATGCTATAAGAACACTACATGGAATAAGTCGTTGGTGTTACTCATAATAACTATATCATTTAGTCCTTCGACTTGATATTACCATAGACTTCAATATTAAGATCATGACAATTTGACACAATCAAACATTGTATTTAACCGCACACTTATAAAGATTGTGATTAGTTACCATGTGAATAATATTCGAAGGTGTGTAGTCAAATAGAATTTGTCCCTCTCATATGGAGAGATATCTATGTATCCCTCGATATGTTTAACTATTAAATGAACAAGTCCAAGTGAATTGATATGATCAATATCACTTGGATGTTTTCAGTCTACTAAAAGATCGAGACTAGTACGATTAAACAATAAGGATGACTTTTCATGCCTTATATTTAATCAAATGATATCCCATGACAAAAAGATATGGTATATGTTATTCATTACTTTGTATCAATTTTATATTCATGCCACTTGGGTAATTCATAATGCCTTACTAGAGACTTCTTCTGACTTGTATACCAAAATGATTTTGATTCACAACCAACGTCCCATGAACCTACTGGGTCGTACATAAAGAATGGCTTTGAACAACTTCAATTGGTCCAGAGTATTAAATTTTATTTGATAAAATTCATAACATAAAATCCCTTTTGATTTTTCATATGATAACTTATTAATAGGGGCTTATGTATGATTTTCTTGATTTACCTAAATACAATAGTTGTATTGTGAATAGTTCTTTGGATGTCGGGAGAGAAAGAAAAATATTTTCAATCTCTTTGGGGATAGCACTCCAAATTGTGGTTACTTGTGGATTTCTGATAAAGGACATGCGCTTAAACTTCCGGGTGATCAAACAATCAGAGAAGGAAATTACATATTAAGGTATGGTTTAGTTTTATCAATCTAGTTTTATGGAACTTATTTTCGATCATGTTGGAGTTTTTCAAAAAAAAATTGAATTTTGTGCTACGTATGAACACTTTGTTAGGTTTTTGGGGTTCATACACAACGAAAAATTCAAAACAATTTTGAAAAATACCTTAATAGGATCTAAAATAGTTTCAACTAAACTAGATCTAAAATGTAAACCTTACCTTAATCTATGATTTTCCTTGTGATTGTTTGTTCACTAAGACATGCAAGAGCGTGTCCTCTATCAGAAATCCATACACGAATGACGACCACAATTCAGAGTGCTAGCTCCAAAAGAGATTGAAAACGTTTTTCTTTCTATCCCAAAATATTAAGAAATTGAAATTTACCAAAATGAAAATCTTATTTTGTTTTAGGGTTTCACCCTTTACTTATATGTGTAGATAAGCCCTTACTTAAAATCCTATTCGTTATACAACTATTGTATTTAAATAGTTCAAGCAAATTGCACATACATTCCTATTAATATAAAAATCGATACAACCTAATGAATAACACTTATCATATCCTTTTGTCATGCGATATCCTTTGACTAAACATAAGGCGTGAAAAATCACCCTTAATGTTTAATCGTACTAGTCTCGATCTTTAGGTAAACTTAAAACATCCAAATGACATTGATCATATCAAATCACATGGACTTGACCATTATAACTCCCATTGATATCTTTTTCTATACGAAAGTGACAAATTCTATCTTACTTACATACCTTCACATATTATTCACATGGTAACCAATTACAATGTTTATAATCGTTCTATTAAAGATAACATTTAATTGTTTCAAATTACCAAGCTCCTAATATTGAAGTCTATGGTAATCTCAAGTCGAGGACTAAATGATATACTTAACATGATTAACACCTATGACTTAATCCATGTGTTGTTTTCATAGCGCATCGGTCTAATACCTTATTCCTCATAAGTACTCATGATCTTGATTCATATCCATATATGCATGATCGTTACGTGACCATCAATTAAGATTCACGCTAGTCTTAATTATAATTCCTAGTATAATGATCGACTAGAGACATTTAAGATATTTCAACAAATACCTATGGATCTTACTATAAGGTAAACAAGCAATCACTTATAATAAAATAGCAATTGAAAAACTCAATTTTATTAACAAAAATTATAAGATAAAACAATGTTTGTAGATTCACATAGGGCGCAAGCCCTAAGATCTCCCACTTGCACTAGGGCCAATCATTCATGTATCTAGTACCTAATGACCTAACATGACCATCACGTTTTGCTTATAGAAGAACTTTCGTTAAAGGATCTGCAATGTTATGTCCTGTAGGAACTCTCCAAATCTTCACATCTCCTTTTTCAATGATTTCTAGAATGAGATGATAACATTTAAGTATATGTTTAGATTGGTGGTGCGATCTTGGTTCCTTGGCTTGTGCTATCGCCCCGTTGTTGTCACAATATAAGCAAATGAGGTTAGATACACTAGGAGCCATTCCAAGTTCAAAGATGAATGTTTTGATCCAAACTGCCTCATTAACCGCATCCTGCAATATAGTCTGCTTATGTTGTAGAATCTACCACTGTTTCTTGCTTCAAACTTTTCCACCTCAATGCACCTCCATTCAAAGTAAACACATATCCAAACTACGATCTAAAGTCATTTATATCAGTTTGAAATCTTGCATCTGTGTAACCACTTATAACAAGCTCATTTTCCAAACTTCTATAGACTAAGAACAATTATTTAGTCCTTCTTTAGTACTTAAGAATGTTCTTTACTGCTATCCATTCACTCTCAATGAGATCAGACTGATATCTGCTTATTGTGCTTAAAGCATATGATACATCAGGTTAGTTACATAACATGGCTTACATGATAGGCTCAATAGCTGATGCATATGGAATCGTATTCATGCACTCTCGTTCATCATTAGTATTTGGACATAGTGTCTTGTTGAGACTTATACCATGCAATATTGGCAACGATCCACTTTAAGAGTCTTACCTACTGAACAATTCAGTGCCTTCTTTATATAAGCACTCTGAGTTACACCGATCAGCCTTTTAGATTTATCGCTATAGATCTTAATCCCAAGGATGTAGGCTGCATCTCCTAAGTCCTTCATTGAGAATCGCTTCCCTAACCAAGACTTGACACTTTGCAAGGTTAGGATGTTATTTCCAATGACTAATATATCATCAACATATAGTACTACGAAAACAACCACGCTCCCACTGACCTTTTTATGTACACAAGGCTCATTTTCATTTTTAATGAAACTAAATTCCTTAATTGTTTCATCGAAATGAAGATTTCAACTCCAAGAAGCTTGCTTTAATCCATAAATAAATCTTCGAAGCTCGCACACCTTCTTAGAATTCTCTGGATGAACAAACCCTTAAGATTGTATCATATATATGTCCCCAAGTAACTTTCCTTTTAGGAAAGCTATTTTGACATCCATTTGTCATATCTCATAGTCAAAATATGCGGCTATAAAAATTAGAATCCTAATGGATTTAAACATGGCTGCAAGAGAAAAAATCTCATTATAATCAACACCATGAGTTTGTCTAAAACTTTTTTCTACTAGTTGTTTTTTATAAGTATGCACACTGCCATCCATGTTAGTTTTTTTCTTGAAAACTTATTTACATCCAATAGTCTTACCACCTTTAGGTAAATCAATAAGGTTCCAAACTTGGTTATCATACATAGATTGCATCTCAGAATTAATTGCACTAAGCCATTTATCTTACTCGGGGCTAAATATAGTTTCTTGATAAGTAGTAGGTTCATCTTAATCCATAAGCAACACCTTACTACAATTAGTAATAAAAAATCCCAATCTTTCAAGTTGATTTCTTACCCTATTAGACCTATTCGGGCATTGTGATACTTATGGAGGTTCGACTAGTTTTAGATTTTATTGATCTCCCACTGGTGGTTAAGTATTTATTTTTGTTCTTGAACTTCTTCAAGACTTATTTTATTCTCGTTGTTGTCTTTTGAAATAAACTCTTTTTTCATAAAGACACCATTCCGAGTACCAAACACTTTGTTCTCAGTAGGATTATAAAAGTATTGTTTCTTTAAGAGAACCAACACATACAAACTTGGTAGGTTTGACTGATAATTTTTTTAGATTTGTCATTATACAAGAACCTTATAGCCCCAAATCATAAAGAAAAACAAACTTTGTCTTTTCACAAACCACATCTCATATGGTGTTTTATCAACCACTTTATGAGGAATATGATCCAAAATAAAATAAGAAGATTTGCATGACTCATCATAGATCAAACCAGAACCAATAAAGGTTGATTTCTCCACTCAGAAACACCATTCTATTTTGGAGTTACTGGGGGAATTAACTATGACACAATCCTAGAGTTTCTAAGATGATCATCAAAATGTTAGCTCAAATATTCACCACCTCGATCTGATCGAAGTACTTTAATAGTTTTACCAAGTTAATTTTGCACATCATTCTGAAATATTTGAAACGTCTCAAAAGATTTACCTTTATGTTTCATGGGATACCAGTAACTATACCTGCTGATATCATTAGTGAATGTAATGAATAACTATGAGCACCTCTAGCCATTAGGTTTGTAGGATCGATACATCAGTATGGATTAGACCCAATAAATCACTTGCCCTTTCACTTTGTCCAATAAAGGGAATATTTCTCATATTTCCTAGTAAACAAGATACACATTTTCATATGATTCAAAATTAAATGGATCTAAAAATCCATCTTTATGGAGTTTAGAAATGTGTTTCTCATTTATATGGTCATGACGACCATGCCAAAGGTAGGTTTGATTCAAATCATTTGAATTGAATCTCTTTGGATTTACATAAATAATGGGAGTATCTATAGACATTTTCGTGTTTACAATATAAAGACTATCACACAAATTAGCATTCACGTAGAAAATGTCTTTACTAGAAAATAAGCATTTATTATTCACAATAATGAAATTAAAATCATCCAAATCGAAACATAAAACTGAAACGATGTTTTTGCTCAAGGCAGGGGCATAATGACAATAATTTAAAACTCAAACAAGTCTACAAGGTAATATTAACTCTTAGCATCCTACAGCCTAAGCAACAACATTTGCTCCATTTCCAACTCGTAAGATGACTTTTTTTTTCTTTAGTATTCTACTTTTGGTGAGACCCCACACATTAATACAAATGCGAGATCGACATCTGATATCCACTACCCAAAAATCACTAGTAGATAAGTTAGCTTCAATAACATAAATAACTGAAGTAGTAGTTGCGCTTCTATTTTTTCTTTAGAATTTAAGATAGAGCTTGCAATTTCTGAACCAATGCCGAGGTGCATGGCAGAAATGACAATTTCTTTCTTTTTTTCTTTTCCTTCTCGGAGTTTGAAGTAGAAGAAGCATGCGATTTGACTTGCTCCATAGGCTTTATGACAATCACAACAACCTTGGTAACTTTAGCCATGCCTTTGCCTTTTTTCTTAAAAGCTTTTCCTTTCTGAACCATCAACACATTAGCAATAGGTTTCTTGACAATATGTTCATTAGTTTTAAGCATTAAACGCAAATCTAAGATAGACTTCTCCATGTTATTCATGTTATAGTTCATCACAAATTATGAATAACTATTAGGCAATGAATCCAGGATCAAATATGTAGCTAACTCTTAGCTTACAAGAAATCTAAGTTTTTCATGATGGTCAATATAACCATTCATTTTCATAACATGAGGACTAACTAACACATCCTCGACCATTTTGCAAGAATGAAGGTTCTTGAATATCTCAAATCTTTCTTGTGTAGCTTGTGGTTAGAACAATTCTTTTAGCACCGTAGCCATATCGTAAGCTTCCATATGTTCCATGACCTTCTGAAGTTTAGGAACCATGGTTGCCAACTTAATGCATGCAACATCAATTGAGTCATTAACATTCTTAGTATGTTCATCCTTCGCGACTCTTAAAGCATTGGCTGGTGGTTCCTTAGGAATAGGATTAACTAAAGCATACAACTTGCATTTATGCTTAAGAACAATTCTCAAGTTTTTGAACCAATCAAAAAAATTTGTCCCAAAAAACTTATCATTCTCAAATATTGATCATAGTGACAAATGATTATTGTGATTTGAAGAGGCCATAGATCTATAACAAAGATTATGCAAAACTTTGTTTTAGTATAGAAAATTAGACTCTCATTAAATTAACAATCCTACTTTAACGCTATGTTCAGGTAAGGGACTAAAATCCATGTTTCACCTAATTCCAAGACTGCATAATGCACAACACATTGAATTAGATTATTTAAGTAGGTACCGATTACCAATTATATCATATGTGTTGATTTTTAGGGATCAAGTACAATGGAATTATTTCAAAATCTTTTCGAATATCCAAGAATCAAGATCCTATCGATTCCATTAAATTGATGTACAAATAGAAGAAAAACCATACCATAACAAGAACAACTCCATGTCTGCTTTGTTTAGTGTTGATTGATTCCTTCAAGGCGCAGCTAGATACATACGTACTTTATCAGAAATCTACACACGAATGGGCGATTATGATTCTGAGTGCTAGCACCAAAATTGTAGGGCAAATATTCTCATAAAAACTTTCTAGAAAAATGCGACCCTAATGTCCTATTTATAATACAATAGGTCGAGTAGTAAAAGAACTCATCTCCTACTCAACTGCAAATAGATTCTTAGATGAAGTCCAACTCTGAAAAGGATAGAGTCATAGATAATCTGCAATTACTAACAAGAGTTGTAATTTATCTAAAATTTAAATAAGAACAAAATTCATACTATAATTTCAATTGGAGTCCTATTCGAAATATGATTTACCAAGTGACAAAAGTTTTAGTCGCTCTAGAAATGTTGGAGACTTTTGATCATAGACAAAGCAAGGTAGTTAATTAGAATCATCAAAATAAATTTTATCAAATAAAATTTATCAACCTGCGCAAATTCGTTCATTGTATGCAACCCAATAGGTTCATACAACGTGTTCAATGAACCAAAACCTTTTTTGGCACACAAATCAAAAGCGGAATCTAGCAAGACATTATAACTACCCCTGTTGCATGAAGATCAATAAATTGATTCAACCTAATAGACAGTGTATATCATATCCTTTTGTAACGCGATATCTTTTGATTGAACATAAGATATGGGATTTCACCTTATAGTTCAATCTACAAGTCTCGATCTCATAGTAGACTGGAATTGTAAAGTGACATTGATCCTATCAATTCACTGGACATATTTATATGTCTAACATATTAAGGGGCACAATAGATATCTCTCTCTAAAGAGAGGGAAAGATTTCATTTTGATCACACAACATTTGCACATTAGTCAGATAATGACCAATAATGACTTTAATAATCATCAGGTTAAATATTACGTTTAATTGTGTCAGAGCCTTGTGCTTCTAATGTTGGAGTCTCTAGTGATCTCAAGTCAAAGGACTAAATCATATAACTATCATGAGAAGCATTTATGACATAAATCATATAGCATTCTCACAGCGGATTAGTCTAACATCTATTCCCAATAAATACCCATGATCTTGATATGTATCCATATACATATAATCATTACATGACTATCAATCAAAACTCATACTAGTCTTATTCTCTATTATTGTTCTCATCGTAATAACTAACTAGGGACATTTAGAATAATACAGTTATTAATCGTGGATATTATAATTAAAGAAACATGCATCAACTTATAATAGTTAAACAACATTTATAGAATTGGCTTAGGGCACATTCCCTAACATCTCCCACTTGCATTAAGTCCAATCTTACATGTATCCAATATTAAGTTACCTTAATGTGTTCTTAGCGGAAGAAATTTTTTTATGTATTTGCTACATTGTTTGTTATTGATGCGCTGCAAATCTTTATGTCCTCTCGTTTATGACATATAAATGCTCGAGTGATTGTTTAGATCTATAGTGTTATCAAGGTTTTATAACCTATGTTTGTCCATTGATTTTACAATAAAAATCAATATTATTTCCAACACTTAGAATCACACCGTATTCGATCATGAACCTTAGAATCTAAACATTTTCTTTGGCTGCATTAAATGACGTTAAAAACTTAGTTTATGTTATAGAACTTGTTAGAGTGTGTTTAGAATGTTTCCAACTCATTCCTACGAAGTTAACACATATCCATATTGCGATAACTAATTTTTTATATTAGCGTGAAAGTTTTATCTTGTAACAATTTACATGACTCTTAACTTTCAAACCTCTGCAAAATCTAATAACATCTCTCAAGTGACTCTAAAGTACTTAAGAATGTTATCGATAAATATCTAGTGACCTTCACTATAATTTATGAGATATATGTATGTTTTGCCTAGAGCATATGATATATCAAGTTAAATGCAAAGTATATCACATGTGATGATTCTCATAGCTAAAGTGTATGGAATCATATTTATATTGTCCCGCTCATCATTTGTCCCAAGGCTTCGAGCCTTATAGAGACTGACGTTCTACGACATAAGTACAAATTCTTATAAGAATCTCGCACACTAAAACCTTTTTAGTTAGTTATCTTTATAAGCACTCTAATTTAGACCAATTAGCCTCTTAGATCTAGCTCTATTGATCTATATCACAAGAGTAGAGGCCTAATTGTTTCATTGAGATACTTTCCTTAACCAAGGCTTGAAATTCTGCAAGGTTAGGACATTATTTCTAATGAATAATATATCATCAACATATATATTTAGAAAAATAATTATACTCCCACTAACCTTTGTGTATACACAAGGTTTATCTTCGATTCAATGAATTTAATTCATTACTTATTTCATCAAAACAAAGACCCCACTATGATAAGCTCACCCTATATATATCCACAAATGGATCCTTTAAGCTTGCATACCTTTCTAAAATTCTCAAGATAATCAAAACCTTTAAGTTGTTTTGTTCACATCTTAAAGGTGCATAGAGGAATGCTATTTTGACACTCATTTGTCGTATCTTACTGTCAAACTATGAAGTAATGACAACCATAATTCTGGAACTTGAGCTTAGCTACTAATAAAAATCTAATCATAATCAGCACATTGATTTAGATTGAGATTTTTTTATAAGCTATGCTTTTAAGTATGCATCTTTTGTTTTTCATGTCACTACTCATTTACATCCAATGGTCATACCACCTTTAGGTAAATAATTAAAGTCTCAAAATTGGATAACGTACATGAATTAAAATTCAGAGTTCATAACACTTAGTCTCTTCATCCAATCTAGACGAGGCATGTTTCGTGATAAGTAGTGATTCATTTTGATCTAGTGTCAAAAATACATCGCAAATGTTAGTAATAAGAAATTTCATATTTCTCTGGTTAAGTTCTTTTTTATTTTAGATTTTTAAGAAATATATGTTACTTGTGTATACTCAATTAGTTCAAAACTTTGTTAAGCATCCTAAAGTGGTTCAGTTCTCATTTGTGGCTCTTGAACATTTCAAGATTTATTTTATTCCAAATAGTGTCTTTGAAATAAACTCTTTTTTTAGAAAGAGATCATTTATCAGCAACAAACAATCTGTTCTCAATTTTATAAAATAGTATCATAATGTTCAACCATAGTTACACACAAATGACTTAGGCATCAAACTTTAGGTGTCTTAGCATCTTACACAAGTCTCGCTGCCTCAAATCTGAAGAGAAGACAAACTAGGTCTTTTTATTCCATATCGCATATGAAGTTTTACCAACCACTTTATTGGAAATAAAGTATAGTGCGAAGTGCAGTGGTTTCTAAAGTATAGCCTCAATAGAAAATCATAAGAAGGTCTGTGTGACACATCATAAATCAAATTATATCCTATATAATTCGATTTCTCCTCTTAAAACATCATTTCTCAAATGACATTCCTAATGGAGTTAATTGCAAGACAATCCCATAATTTAAAAGATGGTCATTTAAACTCTTAGCTAAAATATTAGCCACCTTTATCTCAGCAAAGTGTGTTAATAGTTTGCCATGTGAGTATACACTCATTTTGAAATGTTCGCACAATAATCCAAAATTATGCCTCCCTGATAAGATTTGTAATTAAAAAATCAACAATTCCATTCTATAAATAACTAAATCCATTCTTTAAGGCTTATCTTTAGAATTAAGCAAAGTCTAACTCACAACTACGGTTTCTATGTCCAACACGAACACCTTTTGTAGCTTTTACCTTATCTTTCTTTACTAAGTTCATTTATGTTACGAACCATAAAATATATGTCTAAGGCCTCTTTTTTGATATTTTATCTTACAGTTATAGATATCATATGCAACTGTAAACACATATCCATCCATGCATTCATATTATATAGTTCAAAACTCTTTTAATGAATTATAGATAAAATCTACTACCAACTTTTGGCACACGAAGATTTAAGCCGTTTGAGATAATTAATATAGTCTTTTCATGCTCCAAACATAGAGACATATTAATAGGTTCTTAACTTTTTGACAAGTATATAGGAATCTTGTAACCTTATACTCTTCTCATGTGACTTACTGTTGGAATGTTTCCTTTAGTATCACGGTCATGTCATTAGTTTCGATGGTCCAAAATCTTTTCTAAAGTCCGGTTTTGTATTTGCTAACATGACATACAATTCTTGTATTGATAGATGGTAGTTTAAAAGGAACCATTAATCTAAGACATAGATTCTTGTTTTTATGGTTGATAACATTTTTCAAATTTCTAATAAAAATAGGAAAATTAGTCTTATAAATTGTTTTAACCATCTTAAGGATTCATCGCAGTTACTCTGGATTAGTGTTACTAGAGTTTAATACATACACCTAGAAGATTATGCAGAATAATTTATTATTGAGTAATTAAACTCTCACTAAATTAATAACCCTCATAAATATTAATTTAGTGGTTTAAGACTCATATTTCTCTTAATTTTGAAACAACTAGGCACGACACTCAAAATCAAGTCACTTAGGTAGGTAACATTTACCAATTGCATCACTTGCAACAACTCTTAGATTCTGTATGAGACCTAGACATTGTATGTCACAACAAGTTATGTCTCATCTATGCCTAAAGCCCAAAACTGTTTATATAGCTTTATTAACTCAAACAAATTTAAAACATTTTGGTAACCATTACCCGGCTTGCCTCACTTAGATAACACAATACACTCTGCGGAGGCAGACCTATATTGATGTGATCGAGGCCTTGACAAGAGTTTTAAAATTGAGTGGCATCAACTTTAAATTTTAATTGAGGTATTTAAAAAAAAAATTATGATCCCCTTTATATTTTATGATAATTAATTCTAGCATCATTTAATCATGGAATATCATATATACCCAATATGCATGCATAGAATAAAGATCATAAAATAAAATAGGAAACAATTTCATGTACATAAGCATCATAAAAAATAAGGAAATTAAATAACTACACTTCAATAGAAAAAATTTTCATGTACCATGATTAAATAAAGGGGTGGTAATGCTAATCACTTAGCGTGCGGGGTCAATAAGGCAAAGATTTTGTTCTTGGTAGAGAACCTCAATGCTTTATATAGTTTACTACCTCTAATTGATAAAATTAACCCCAAAAACTATTAATTTAAGTAAAACCATTTCAATTAAATTAATATTTGTTAAATCATACTGCCCTTAAAAATTAACTTAATTCATTAGGGAATCTAATTCATAAGAGATTTGAGTAAATCATAGCGTGGTTAGACTAATTACCATGGGTTGTCACACATAGACATGTCTCACAAAGAAATCGATATCCCTATGTAACATTACACGTGAAGAGAAAAAATGGCTTTCTGTTGCCATTGTTTATTGGCCAACAGCCTCACATCATAATATAGTTTCAACAATGATTGTTTAATCATGAAAAATTTCAACAATGATCGGATTTCAACAATGATCAGTGCACCATCTTAAATTCAACAGAACAGTGCGATTTAAACTTATATATGTTGATTACTTGAAAAATGGACTATTCATAATTCAATCAAAACGCACAAATCAGCAACACCGGATACTCAACTGAATTTGTTTTTAAAGTTAATAGGAAAGACCATTGCCAGCCTGCCATGTACGTGCGCACACCAATATACTCGGACTATGGAGTCAGATGCTTAAAGAATACTTCAAGTTCAATAAAAACCCATATATATAAATTTGCATATTAGTCTAATAGAATCAAACTAAACCTTGCTCTGATGCCACTAAACCTTGCTCTGATGCCACTAATGATTTTCGGGGATCAAGCACAGCATAAGTTTTTCGAAAACTTTTTGAATATCCCCCAACCAAGATCCTATCGATTCCATTAAATTTATGTATCAATAAAAGAAAAACAATACCTTAATAAGAACAACTCCATGTCGGCCTTGTTTGGTGTTGATAGATTCCTTCAAGACGCTACCAGAGATGTACGTCCACTTTCATAAATCCACAAATGAACGGACGATCACGATCTGCAGTGCTAGAGCCAAAATTCTAGGGCAAAAATTCTCATAAAAAACTCTCTAAATAAATCTCTACTACAATTGTGACCCTAATGTCTTATTTATAGTACAATAGGTCGAGTTGTAAAAGAACACCATCTCCTAGTCAACTCCAAATAAAGTCTTAGATAAAGTCCAACTAAAAAAAGGATAGTCATAGATAATCCACAATTACTAATCCAATAAGAGTTGTAATTTATCTAATTCTCAAATAAGAATTAAAGTCATACTATAATTCTAATTATAGATTAACCAAGTGACAAAATCTTTAGTCACACTAGAAATGTAGGGCACTTTTAATCCTAGTCAAACTAGGGCACTTAATGAGAATCTTCAAAATAAATTTTATCAAATAAAATTCATCAACCTAGAAAATATTCAAATCGCACAAATATGTTTTTTGTGTGCGACTCGATATGTTCATACAACGTTGGTAGTAAACCAAAATCTTTTTCGGCACACAAATCATGAGCGGCCTCTAGCAAGACATTATGACTACCTAAGTTGCATGAAAATCAATAAATCAATTAAACCTAATAGACAATGTATATCATATCCCTTTGTCATGCGATATCGTTTGATTGAATATAATACATGGGATGTGACCCTTATAGTTCAATCTACTAGTCTCGATCTTCAAGTAGACTAAAATTGTCAAGTGACATTGATCCAATCAATTCATTAGACATGCCATTTATAAGTGTAACATATTGAGGGGCCCAATAGATATCTTTCTCTAAAAGAGATGGAAAAATTCCATTTTGATCACACAACATCCATACATTAGTCTAACATTGACCAATCTCAACTTGTATAATCATCCGGTTCAAGACGATGTTTATTTATGTCAAAGCATTGTGCTTCTAATGTTGGAGTCTCCGACGATCTCAAGTCAAAGCACTAAATGATATAACTATTATGAGAAGAACTTATGACATTGACCATGTAGCGTTCTAATATTAGGTCGGTCCAGCATCTATTCCTAATAGATACCCATGATCTTGTTTCATATCTATATACACACAATAATTACATGACTATCAATAAAGACTTATACAAATGTAAATTTATTATTTTTCGCACAATAATAACTGACTAGGGACGTTTAGAGTAATATAGTTATTCTTCATGGATACTATTATAAAAGAAACATGCATCTACGTATAATAGTTAAACAACGTTTACAAAATTGGCCTAGGGAACATTCCCCAAAAATATGTAACTTTTAGTTATTTTTATGAGATTATGACATTTTATGTATTGGCATGTTTTATCTCATCTAGTGCCTAAAGCCCAAAACCCTTTTGATAGCTTTATCAAGTCTAACCATTTTAAATAATAGAGTAATCATTACTTAACTTGCCTCACTGAGATAACAAAATACACTCTATGGAGGCATACTCATATTGATGTGATCGAAGCCTTGACAAACGTTTGAGAATGGATGTCGCTTGACTTAATATTTGACAGAAGGATTTCATTTATTTTAGTGGGATTTTATTTGTGTTAGTAATCATAATTTAAACGAGATAAATATCATATATTACAGTGCATAAACAACCACTAACAAGTTAGGAAATTTTAACTAATATTGACATATACGAATTTTGTTGCGCTACGAATATTTAGTGCAGCGTTCCCGCTGGCCCACTAGCGACAGCGATCCTGCTGGCCTGTCAAAGGGCAGCGCTCCCACTGGCCGGTCAGTGGAGAGTGGTATAGGGGCAGTGCCCCATTTTTTTAGACAACGAATTTCAATTCCAAAAATTAAAATCGCGTAGAATTTATCATTATTTTAGTCAATTCAAATTTACTAAAATTGTGCCTTATTTTAATTTCGAAAATATTAATTAAAATGTTTTAATTAACTAGGGCCCACCTTCAACCTAATATCTTATTCTAATCCAATTAGAATTTAAGCCACTTTGAATCCATATCCATTTAGAATTTCTTATTTATCTCACCTACTTTATAGGATTTTTAATTCTAATATGATTACAAGTATATCTTCTATCATATAGGAATATTTTAATGGATTACCACAATGAGATATACGATCAAAACCAATTTCAATATATTAATGATACATTAAACACCATAATCATATTAAGTCAATCATATTAACCTAATCATGATTTCTATCATGGAGACATACATAATTACTAAACAAAAAAATGAAATATGTATTCAACATTAAAATCACATAAACTTAAACATGGCTTCTACCATGAACATACAAAATCTGCATTGTTCAATATTAAAAACATATGTTAATCAAAATATTATAAACATGAATACTATCATTGTCAAATCATGCGTATATATCAATATACATGAATTAACAACATGCTTTAACATCAATTCTTGATAACAATTATCACATAACCTATATGTAAATCATATATGTACATAAATCAAGATCATGTTTTCATATATATATCATATATACACAAGAGAAAACATAAAAAGGTTTAATAGAACTGAGCCTAAGGCTTTAATACAACTGTTGGCCTTTTATAGTTCATATCCAGTGGAAAATTCTAAATAATTTTGAAAAAAACCCAACATAATTGAAAATAGATTCCATTAAACTTGATCTAACAAGTAAACAATATCTTAATCCATGATTTTCTTTTGTAATTGTTCAATCTCCAAGACGTTCAAGCGTGCATTCTCTATCAAAATTCACAAAAGAGTGGTGACCACAATTTGGTGTGCTAGCCTCAAGAGAGATTGAAAACATTTTTCTTTCTCTCCCAAAATCCAGAGAACTCGAAATTTTCAAAATCAAGAATTTTATTTCATTTTAGGGTTTCACCCTTCATTTACGTATAGATAAATCCCTCAATTAAAATCTTATTCGTAGTATAACTGTTGTATTTAGGCAATTTAAGCAAATTACCTAAACGCCCCAATTAATAAGTTATCATATAACCAATCATAAGGGCTTTTATGTCATGAGTTTTATCACATACAATTCATTATTCTAGACCAATTAAAATTGCGTAAACCCATTCTTTGTGTGTGACCCAATAGGTTCATGTGATGTTGGTAAACTAAAACAATTTTGGTACGTAAGTCATGAGCGGTCTCTAGCAAGGCATTATGACTACCCAAGTAGCATGAATATCAAAATTTATACAACTTAATGAATAACATATATCATATCCTTTTTTTATGCAATATCATTTGACTAAACATAGGTCATAGAAAGTCACCCTTAATGTTCAATCGTACTAGTCTCAATCTTTAGGTAAATTGAAAACATCCAAGTGAAATTGATCATATCAATTCACATGGACTTTGGCATTATATATATATCATATCGAGGGATCCACTGATATATCTCTCCATACGAGAAAGTCACCCTTAATGTCACAAATGAATAACATATATCATATCCTTTTATTATACAATATCCTTTGACTAAACATATGGCATAGAAAATCACCCTTAATGTCACAAATTCTATCTTAATTACACACCTTTACATATTATTCACATTGTAACCAATCACAACCTTTATAATCGTCCGGCTAAAGACAATGTTTGATTTTCTGAAATTATCATTCTCCTAATATTAAAGTCTTTGGTAATTTCAAGTCGAAGGACTAAATGATATATCTATATTAAGTAACGCATATGACATAATACGTGTGGTGTTTTCATAGCGGGTCAGTTTAGTACCTTGTTCCATAACAAGTACTCATGATCTAGATTTGTATCCCTATACGCACTATCTTTACATTACCATCAATCAAGATTAACACTAGTTTTAATTCATTATAGTTCCTAGTATAATGTTCAATTAGGGACATTTAGGATATTTCAACAAATACCCATGGATCTTACTATAAGGTAAACATGCAATCACTTATAATAAAAAAGCAAAAGAAAACCTCAATTTTATTAACAAAAATATAAAGATAAACAATGTTTGTAGATTAACCTAAGACACAGGCCCCAACACATTAAAACCTAACAGTAGTATTGGAGCCTTAGGTTCAGTTCTATTAAACATATGCATCTTTTATCTAATGTATATCTATACTATTATAATAGCAAACCCAAAGTGGTTAACCGTGAAGCTTTTTTGGCTGAAAGTCCCGACAATGCCCCTAAGTGCTTTGATACAAATATTTAAAAATCGGGATAAATTGATAATTTAATTGATAACACCAAATTAATAGGCGATTTCGAATTTAAATGTGCGGATCAAAATTGAATTACTTTCTAAAAGTACCCCAACTAATAGACGCTTTCCTAACAATGTAGGATTTGGAGATTTTCTTCTCTCTCTTCTCCAAGTTTTTCTCCTATCTCTTTATCCACGTCTCTCTCTCTTCCACGATTTTTCTCTCTCTCTCCATTCACGTTTTTTCTCTGTTGCATATAATTAACTTCATATATTTCTTTCAATCTTTCACAAAATTTATTTACATACAATTACCTTAAAAAAATTCATGATTTTAACCATTGAGATGTCGTTTTAATGATTTTAACTTCATATTATTCTTCACGCCTCCATGAAGACCTCTATGGAAATAATGACAGAGATACAGACTTTTCTACTAGAGAGCGCGCACTCACTTTCGCAATGTTGCTCTTGAGGATCTTTGTGAAGTATTATATTTTAATTTGCTTTGAAAACTAGAACGATATGTAAGTTCAATCTTATTGATGCAAAGTGATGCCATGTGATTTCATAAGTTTCATGGTAATATTGAATCTTATTGATGCAAAGTGATGTCATCCGGTGCCATTGTAATTTTCATAATTTTTATGGTAATAGTATATGTTTTATTTCTCATTTTATTTTTTCTTGATCTATGTCAAGTGGTCAAGAAATTCTTTGAAAATATTCTTTTTTTAATAATTAAAAAAACTTCAATTTAATTCGTCTTCAAAGTTCAATGATAGAGTTTTCGCTCTTTGCAATGCATAATTTATTGGGTTCCTACTCTGGCTACCATGATAAGTTTAGAGACAATTTTTATTTGAAGGTAAAGGACAACAATACGGTTCTCTCTTATTCTAATGAAATTCACACACACATTTTACAACCAGATGCCTCTTATGGATATGTTGAAATTCAGGAGTCAAAAAATTTTAATAGCTTGGGAGATCCTGGTGAGTCGGGACTAGTGCTGGATCAATCTCATGGTCTTGAAATCTAAGAAAATATGGGTTTTGATGTCCTTAATTAAGATAGATTCTTAGTTTTTGGGTGATGGATTAATACTAATTCTCTAAAGATTGTAATATAGTGTAGTTCAATAGACATTTTAAATTTGAATATCTATTCTAATGGATCGGGATCAAGTTTATCACATACTTTTGGCATCTTAACATTTATCTAAGTTTTAGCATTAATAGGACTCATATGGGAACCATTTTTTTTTTCAAGAGTCAAACTTGAGACCTCGCTTAAAAAGACCAAGCTCCTTTAACACTCGGGCTAACTAAATGCAAGTGTTAGATAGATTTATCTATACCATTAGAATTAGGAAAAAAAACGTGAAAGAAACATCTTATAGACATTTTTCAAATAATATTAAAATTATTTAATTATAAAGTTTGTATATGATTACTAATTTAAGAAGTTGTGGATTCAAGTCTCCTCACATCTAATTAAGTTTGAAGTATTATAAGTCATTTTCTTATAAAAAAAATACTAAGCGATA
Organism: Stephania yunnanensis; assembly: GCA_039657365.1. NCBI lineage: Eukaryota > Viridiplantae > Streptophyta > Magnoliopsida > Ranunculales > Menispermaceae > Stephania > Stephania yunnanensis. The sequence continues at coordinate 40,556,452 of CM077586.1, read as the reverse complement.
AAAATTATTACATGATAATCTAATTAAATATGAGAATAGGGTATTAAAAAAGAGTTTTCTCAATGTGAAGGTGAAACGTATCTTTGTAATCATGTATAGGTCATTGCCATGCATATCCTATCGACAACCGTGACTCAGTCTACCTTTATATGAAAATCCTATGAGAACTTTGTTTTCCCACCCTGTAAATGTAAAAATCCTTATGACATCCATCCTTTTATTAAAAAGAAAAAACTAATGAGTTTTTTCAATGTTGTTATAATTATTAAGTATATACTTTTTATTTTTAAATTTGGCGTGGCTAGGATTTTTTTATATAACAAGCAGATAGATTCTTTTTAGGTTCCCCAATGGTATTCGACGCTAACCGCACTGACTAATCTATGTTTTTACATTATTAGGACTCATATGGGAACCAATTTTTTATTCACGAGTTAAACTTGAGACCCCACTTAAAAAAACAAAGCTCCTTTACCACTCGGGCTAACAAAATGTAAGTAGTAGATAGATTTATTGTTAAGAATTAGAATTATAAAAAAACAAAGAGAAAGAAACATCTTATAGACATTTTTTCAAATAATATTAAAATTATTTAATTATGAAGTATCTATCTAGCCCATTACATAATACACCAAAAAAAATTAATAAATAAAACTGCTTTTAAATGAAATCACAAAAATAATGGTTTATTAGGTCATTATTGCAATTGATAATAAAATGCTTAAGTACAAGCATGTATTTAAGAATATATAGATTCATCAATTATAATCTCTACATAGAAGCAATGTTGTAATCCATTATAATTCCTTATTTTACGAAAAATATTATTGACTCAGATGCAAGAAAATATTTATATTACGAATTTCTGCAAAGATATTGGTGGAATTAAAGACTTAAAGAGTGGACTCGAAGGCAAAATATCCGTAAGGTAGTTGGTAGAATGTACACTGTTTCACCATTAGATATAGAGAGTTACTATTTAGGATCATTACTCAATTATGTTAGGGGACCTGTATCTTTTGAAGATTTGCATACAATTGATGGATTTATATATGAAACATTTAAACAATCAGCTGAAAAAAAAAAGGTTTACTAGAAGATGATGATAGTGTAGCTCAATGTTTATGAGAAGCTGCACATGTACATATGCCATGTTCTTTAAAAAGACTATTCGCTACTATTTTAGTTTTTTGCGAACCAATTAAGGTATGTAAATTATGGGATGAATTCAAGACATATATGATTGAAGATTACAAAAATGCACATAAATACGACCACTCTCTAGATGAATCTTTCTTTGTAAATTGTTGCCTTAACGATTTAACCAATTATCTCTCACAACATCAAAAAAGTATTACTGATTACGATTTACCACAACTAACTTCATAATCAATAACTAATGAATAAATTTATAGTTGAAGAACAATTTATATAAATATCAACATAAGATTTAGATTCAATAAGAGAATTAAACAGTCTTACAAAATGGATTTGATAGTGTCATCCATAGTATCGATAGTCATGCACATACAATTTTCTTTATAGATGGATTTGGGGGTACAGGAAAAACATTCTTATGCAAAGCAATCTTAGACTACATAAGTAGTAAAGGATTAGTTGCATTAGCTACAATTACATCAGGAATTGCTGCTATGTCATTGTCCAGGTCGTACTGCACATTCAAGATTTAAGATCCCTATTATCTTAGATTCCACTTCAACATATTTCGTCAGTAAATAAACGCACTTAGTAGACCTTTTATGACATGCTTCTCTTATTATTTGGGATGAAGCAACTCATAGGCACGCTTTAGAGGCTTTGGATAGAGCACTATGAGATATTACTGATATAAATACTTTTTTGGTGCGAAAATTGTAGTATTAGGAGGCGACTTTCAACGAGTATTGTCGGTCGTCCTAAATGGTACAAGAGTTGAAACCACAAATGCCTCTCTCATTGGAGTAACATTTTGGAGAGACGTAATAAAAATAAAATTAGTTGACAATATGCATGCTACAAACAATTGGTTGTTTGCTAATTTTTTGTTGCGAATAGGAAATTGTGAGGAAAGTTCTATTAAAGATGATATAATTAAAATACCCGATGAAATAAATATTCATTGGCAATGAGAGCAAGCAATACATGACCTAATAGATTTCACATTATCATCATTACCCGAAAATCTTAATAACAAATAAGGTATAATCAATAGGCTTATACTAACCCCGACAAATGAATCAGTTGAACAAATAAATAATTTAGCTGTCCAAAAGTTTTTAGGTGAACCGTAAATATATTATTCATTTGATACTGTAGGAAACGATTTATCACATCTTTATCAACAAGAATATTTAAATTCTATTTCTCCAGGAGGATTGCCACCTCGTAGATTGATATTAAAAATAGGATGTCAGACATTTTACTTAGAAATCTAGATCCACAAATAGGCTTATGTAATGGAACACGTTTGATTTGTCACGTCTTTTATAGAAATACTATAGATACCGAAATAGCTAATGGACCTTTTGAAGGAGCTAGAGTTTTTATACCATGAATCACACCAAGATATTCAGATAATGTAAAAATGTCTTTCAAAGTTATTCGAAAACAATTTCCTATAAAACTAGCATTCGCATTGACAATTAATAAATCCCAAGGAAAAATTATACCCAACGTTGGAATTTATCTCCCTGAACATGTTTTTAGTCACAACCAACTATATGTAGCTTTATCTTCAGGTGTGTGTATTAATCAAATCAAAATATTAGTTAAAAATGAGAAATTAGATAGACTTATAGGTACATTCACAAAAAATGTAGTTTATCGTGACGTCCTCCACAATTGTACGTAGGTAAGTAAAATCATAACACGCAATATATGAAAATAAATCTTAATATAATAATTGTTTACAATTCTATTTGTCATATTGAAAAATGTTGCTCCATATTATTTTTTGTACAGTAATTTTGATTTCTATAGTTTTTTTATTAAATTGTTCTACTTATTATTTGTTTGATTATGTGCATATTGCTTATGTAGTAACCAAAGATGTTTTAACTTTTTCTTAACAAATATATCCCGAACTTTTAGTTTATTATTAAATTCTTGAACTTTTTAATTATTCTTCCATTTTTTACCATTTTTTTACCTTCCCCTTGGGAAACTTTTGTGAAAAAAATTTAAGATATTAAAGAATTTTTGCTTTATAATACAAACTTTTTTAACTCCTCCCATATAAAGAAGTTTTACCCATTGCCAGTCTCAAACCCATACAAAAGAGAATGAAAAGATTTAATTTCATGATAATATATTAAAAAATTACCATATTACCAATTATTTGGAATTTTCATTTTCCACCCTTCGTCCTCTTATTAAAAGGGTCCAATTAGAATTTTAAAATAATTTAAAATAATTGACGCCTAATATTCTGCAAAATCTTAAAAAAAAATAGAATGGTTTGCGATTTTTATCCAAAATTTTATTAACTTCTTTAGTAGTTTTACTTAACCGCCGCTTACGACTTTTCTTCATTAACCGCATACTTCATTATTTACAATTCTTTGTGTCTAATAAGAAACTACTTCAATGGATTACATGATGAGCACCAATGACTCTATATAACATATGACAAGGTTAGCTTCTTTATTTTTATTTTTTTTAATCTTTGTTACATGATGGAATTGTTTGTGTTAATTTTTTATTTATTTATATTTGTTTCATAGTCTTTGTAATTTTTTGATGAACTATAATAGCCATGGTGGTGAGATTTTTCTTTTAAGATGTGGCAGCGACGACATCAACAATGTTTTCACATAGTTGTCATACCAGAGATACGTCGGAAGTCTTCGTAGTTGGTGTTTGGGCGATGATGTCAGTTTTACTACAAAGATGGACTCACTACCTTAGTCAGTCTTTTAAGGTTTCATCTTTTTAGTGATCTTACTGTTGGCTTTTCATGCAGGGAATATAGTGTGTGCGTTGTGGTTGAAAGGGTTTATGAGTGATACATTTTGGACATCGATGTTTGGTTAGGGTCTAGCATGGTTAGTGCAAGTTATGTTAATTGCATTTTGATTTGGAGCCATACAGTTCGACTGGTCAGAGACCCTATACGAGAGAGGTTTACTACCCTTGATTTTGGATTTGTGTGCGTTTATGAATGATTGTGATTGGTGGTGGTGGCATTGTCTTCATTTCTATATTTTCTTGGGTCTTGCCTATTCCTCATCCGCTTGCAACGTGGATGATAGGATTAATGACTTGAGGTAATGCCTTGGTAGGAGTTTGTACTCCACATGTCTTTCCTAGCTCATCCCTTAATCTGTTTAGGTCTATAGCATGACTGGTGGTGTTATTGTGGCAGGATGAGTTAGGTGGTTGTCAGCTTTGACTCTATTTTGGCTGCGACCTATTCTATTGTACCTTTGATGATGTGCGAGGTGGGTGCAAGTAATTGATGCAGATCCATTTAAATGCACCTACTCTTTCCTACAATGACCCTGTGCGGCTCAATTTCAGAAGAACATGTTTTCTTCCATGTGCATACAGTCTTTGAGTTATAATATCTTCCATGAGCATATCTTCTATTCTATAAGAAAATACATTGTTACAATATTTTTTTTTTGTTGCATGATGTCAAACATGCATTATATTTATCTATTTTTTTTCTTTCCTTTTCATGGTCAAATTATTTTAAAAAGCTTCTTTGTAATTGGTATATGTTGATACATGTTATGGATCAAGATCATGTTTAAATTAATTTCGTTGGATTGAATTATTCAAAATGATATTTATAATATTGTCTAAGTTCTTATCACAATAAATATTTAATGGGTTGTATGTATCTACCATGGATACTCTAAATTCATTAGCAACGCATATATCTAATTTCACCGAAAAATTGGTGTTTAGACCCAACAAAAAACTTTGAGCACTATTATTGGAAGGTAGTTTTGACACATATTTTTCTCTTTAAATATAAAGGCAATAAATTATACATGTCATTAAGATAATATTTTAATACTAACTTTCACACATGTTTCCCGACGCATTTATTGTTTACGCCTTACGCGCGAAGCGCGTGCCCATTGACTAGTATGATATATGTGTGAAAACATGATCTTGATTAATGTACATAAGATGTAAATATAGGTTCTATGATAATTATTATCAAGAATTGGTTTTAAAGTATATTATTAATTCATGTATTTAATACATATGCATGATTTGATTCAATGATAGAACTCATGTTTAGAATATTTTGATTAACATATGTTTTTTAAAATTAAATGATGCCAATTTCGTATGTTCATTGTAGAAGACATGTTTAGGTTAATGTGATTCTAGTGTTGAATACATATTTCATTTTTATTCAATAATTATGTATATCTCTATGACAGAAATCATGATTTGGGTAATATGATTATAATGTTAAATGCATTATTAATATTTCATTTTTTATTCAATTGCTTGTTTTGTATGAATAAGAATCAAAATAAGTTTTGATCATATATCTCACTATCGTTATTTGTTAGTATATTCCCATTAGATAGAAGATATACTTGTAATCAGATAAGAATTATAACTCCTATAAGATAGGTAGGATATTAAACAAATTTATAATTGATAAGAATTCAAAGTATCTTAAATTCTAATTAGATTAGGATAAGATATTATTTTAGAGGTGGGCTCAACTTAATTAAAAATATTTTTATTAATATTTTATGAAATTAAAATAAGGGGCTACTTCGGTAAATTGGATTGACTAAGATAATGATAAATTTTAGGTGATTTTTAATTTTTGGAACTAGAATTCATTGTCTAAACAAAAACAGGGGCGCTGCTACCTAACGCTAGCGGTATCGCCGCTAACTTTTCGTAGCGCAATGAAATTTGTATAGTAGTCAATATTAGTGAGATTTCCAAACTTGTTTAATGATTGTACATGCATTGGATATAATGATATTTATCTTGTTTAAATTATGATCACTAAAACAAATAAAAAAACATCTTTTCCAAATTTTAAGTCAAATGTCATCTATTCTCAAACACTTATAAAGGCTTCAAGCACACTAATATGGTTCTGCCTCCATAGATTGTATTGTGTTATCTTGGTGAGGCAAGTTAAGTAACAATTACTCTATTGTTTGAAATGGTTAGACTTGATAAAACCATCAAAGCACTTTTCGATAAGATGAAATAAAGGGGTTTTTCCAACACTAGGGCTGTTATACAATTTTTTTCACAAAATAGAGAGTGTTTTTTTTTTATCACGGAAGTAGCCAATAGCGCCTTCTCAAAAGGCGTTATTGAGTGGGATGTTTTTTGTTTTCGGTGACGTGGCGTCTACGTGGCAGGGTTTGTACAGATAGCGCCTTTTGAAAAAGTGCTATCTGTACATGTGGTCGCCACCTCAGCGCCACATCAGCGCCACATACCCTCATTCAATAACGCCTGCTCAAAAGCGTTATTGAGCAAAACTTGCGTTTATGAGGTGGCGCTGACATGGCGCTGACATGGAGGACATATTACAGATAGCGCCTTTTCAAAAGGCGCTATCTGTACAAACGTAAGCCACGTCAGCGCCATGTCACCGCCCATCACCAACCGGACTCGCCGATTTGTCCTCATTGCGCATTGGTTCTGCGACATTCTCGGCCGTTAGTCCCTCGCTTGGCGCCAGTTGTCGTCTGTCGTCGAGCGATCTCGACAATTACAACCAAATTCGAATATGCATACGAGGAGTTTATATTTGTATAAAAAAAAAAAACCAATTTTGAATATATTGGTTTCAACCTTCAACTCTCTTTTCTCAACTAACTAACATTACCTAACTAACTAACTAACTAACTAACTAAACTAAAGTAAGAAACCTTTACTAATCCAACCAAACCAAACTAAACTAAATAACTACCTAACTAACTAGCTAAGTAACCAAAGTAAAGTAAACTAACTAACCTTAACTAACCTAACCAAACTAACTAACTAACTAACTAAACTAACTAACCTTAACTAACCAAACTAAACTAACCAAACTAAACTAAACTAAACTAACTAACCTTAACTAACCTAACCAAACTAAACTAACTAACTAACTAACTAACTAACCAACTAACAACTAACTAACTAACTAACTAACAACTAACTAACTAACTAACTAACTAAACTAACCTTACGTAACCTAACCTAACCAAACCAAACTAAACTTAATAAGTAAGTAACCTTGAATAAACTAACTAAATTAACTTAACTAACTAACTAACTAACCAAAGTAAACTAAAATAACTAACTAACTAACCTTAACCAAACTAAACTAACTAACCTAAACTAACTTAACAAAACCAAACTAACTAACCAAAGTAAACTAAAATAACTAACTAACTAACCTTAACCAAACTAAACTAACTAACCTAAACTAACTTAACAAAACCAAACTAAACTAAGTAACTAACTAACCTCAACTAAACTAAGTAACTAACTAACTAACATAACGAAACTAAACGAACTAACAAACTAAACTAACTAACCTTAACTAACCAAACCACCTAACAATACAAACTAAGTAAACTAAAATAACTAACTTAACTAGCTTAATTGCAAACTAAACGTACTAACTAAAAGGAACTAACCAAACTAAACTAACTAACATTAACTAACCTAACTAACCTTAACTAACCTAACTAACCTAACCACCTAAACAATACAAACTAAGTAAAGTAAAATAACTAACTTAACTAACTAAACAAACAACCAAAAACGATCCACGTTAACCACCAAACGAAATTACACAAACATCGAAGTAGCTCGAGAGTTACTTGTGAACTAAACTCGACTAACCTAACCTAACCAAAGTACGTAACCTAAATTAACTAAACTACACTAAGGAACATACCCTAACTCAACTACACTAAACAAACATAACCTCAACACCTAAACAAAACTAACTAAGCTAATTAACCTAACCAAACTAAAATAATATAACCTAACCACCGACACCTAACTAACTAAGCTAACCACTTAAGTTAAATTAAACATATAACCTAAACTAACTTAACAAACTAAACTAACTATTGAAGAGTAATCACATATACGAAATTATTATAATATGGAAAACATGAGAAATAAGTTTATTCAATGAGAAGGTTGAATACACGTACTTCGTCAACCCAAAATATAAGTTATTTACAAATCACTATGACATCAAGTAAACTCATCATGCAGGTCTATTTCGGCGGTTCCGTTGACGTTGTTCCTCGGTGAAGCAAACCGGATGTACTCTTTGTCTAGTTGGACGATGTGGTTGTACATCCGGTTGAGGTAGCTGGTCTTGCGATGAATCAAGTCGAGTAGATTGATGCGTTTCCTCTGGTTCTTTACTCGACTCACCTCTGCTACTGATGCTACCAAAATAGGAGGTGGAACCATCCCGAAATACTGGCTTCCTCCATGGGGTTGGGGGAATGGAACATGCGGCTGCGGCATGGTCAACAAGTTCATGAATGAAGGGTCTCCACTATACGCCATATTGTAATTATACGGAGTAGGAGTGTATGGACTAGGCATGTATGGAGGGAGTGATGGATACGTTTGATGATGAGACATTCCATGGTCCACATATGAAGACGAAGGCCCAGGTGCGTACGGATCAAACTGGTAAGGAGGAAGATTCACGCTCGGCGGCCTGGGTACAAACATATGAGGTTCTGGTTGGGGTGTGGAAGATGCTGGTATATACCCATGAGAAGAATGACTACTCTCGCCAACATTCTCTCTTCTACTCACTCTCGAACGAGATGAACGTGCTGGAGGAGATGGTCTACTACTCTCTGCGGCAACCTCAGTCTGAGTAGATGGACGTGGGGGACGAGGACGTCTGGTGCGTTCCCGCACAGTCTCTGGTCGTGTTCGTATTCTTCTCACCTCTATGTTTGGTTCGCCTTGATCGTCTACTTCATCTTCTTGTTCAATATCCTCATCTATGTCTTGTTGGACGTCAATTCCGTCATGCGAAATATTAGACCTTTGTCTTTCGTCTTCGTCCAAAATTTTAATCCCTTCATCAAGGGCAGCAAGACCTCGCTCGTACCCATCCTCAATAAACACACGCCTAAGTCGATGCACCAAGTTACGCTGATATAACAAAAATAAGACCTCAAATCACTCAATATAAAAATATTAACTATTCGAGGAAAAGTTAGAGTTAGAAGATTACCGAGTAGTCGCGTAACGCCCCGTAGTGTCCTAAGAATCTCCTAGTGACCGATCGATACCACGTCATGTAGTCTTGATGGTCACGCCCTTCATTCAGTGCCGCCGTCGCAATGGTGTCCCCACGATTTTCCCACATGTTTATGTAGCTTGCGTGAAAAGTAGCCCAATTTTCATGATGATGTCCACGCAATTCGATGCGGTGCAGTTGGGCGTCGTAAGCACAATTAGGTGGCACTACTTGTACCATGCCGAATTGTCTCATGACCCTTTCAGGTCGATGCCACTCCACAATGTGGAAACGAATAAGGGGACACGTCGAGAGCCGACTGCCTTGACCATTTGTACAGTACTCGGGAAGAGACCCCATGAGTTCATTATATGGTTGCCACACCACATCATCCTCATGCCTCTGAGAGTCGAGTGCATCACGGTATGCCGATACGACGTGCGTCGCATTTTGTGAAACCGAAAATGCATCGAGCCATCTGTGTAGGAAATAATAAGTTATGATAAATGAACCAGGACAAGAATTAGGCGCAAGTAATGAAAAATCGACTTTAATACATGTGTCTGAGTGGAACGTCCATAAGCATATTTTGGCCATCCACCGTTCGCTGTTGAGCTCTAGATACACGCAGACGTCGCGGTGCTATGAATGGAAATCTGTCCCATGCCCACAGTTCTACAAGAATGGAGGCGCCAGCAACCTCATGTGCCCCTGCGCGAGATCCGCGACACAACTCCATGTACAAATAAGCCAAACATGCACTCCCCCAACTATATTGGCCTGCTACTTGGAAATCCTCCAGCAAAGGTAGGAACATCAAATGTACGAACCGATTGGACTTATCGGCGAAAAGACAACCACCAATGAGTTGTAGTATGTACGATCGAACGTAACGTTGGACCTACTCCTCATCGCTTTCATCATCTATTGCTGGAATGTTACGCTCAAGCCAATCGACCTTAAGTTTACAACCTACGATGTCATCTCCACCAGGAGTTCGTCCAAGTAGCCTCTCGCAGACATCAGCATAGTCTGCGTCTGTCGTTCCGTCACAGGCATACCTTCAATAGGTAATCCAATCTGCACCTGCACGTCTTGGAGTGTAATTGTGCACTCCCCACAATGCATGTGAAAAGTATGCATCTCAGGGCGCCATCTCTTTACAAACGCAGTAATTAAAGCCCAATCAAGGCTGAAAAATGCTACACGGGATATCCCATAGAACCCACTGGAACGAAGATATGGGATCATCCTAGAATGATACTGCATCGTTCGATCAACGCACGTCTTCGACGTACGCGCATTGTTTCGTAAACCTTGGAATTGATAATGTATTAATGTATGTTTTTGATACAATATTGCTTTAAAAATGACGCATTCATGTAAAATGGCCTTACCTCGCCCCTCCAGGTTCGCGTCGATCTTTGAGTAGATTGGAGTTGCAACAGTGATGGATCTGAAGGACCTGGATCCATTGCAGTACAACTATATAGAAGGTTAGAAAAAGAAAATGAGTATTGTACGAAACCATAGCGATAAGTATTTACTAATTTTTCAAACAAAAAAACACAACAAAAATTAGTCAAACTCAACATATCTACGACCATAAGTTGTTTCACACATTATACAAAATCGACTAGAGGTCCTCATTTGATGGTTGAGGTCGCCTTGGACAATTTTTTCTGTTGTGTCCCTCTAAACGACAAATGCCACACCGGTTCTTCCTGGTAGGGACTCGTTCACGGTCCCTATTTGGACATGTTCTTCTTCTATGTCCTTCTTGATGACATATCCCACATCGCAAAGGTCTTTGGACATTAGGCAGATCCATCTCGGTATGTATTCGCGATCCCTTAGGTCTCCCTCGGCCACGTCTGGATCTTGGGTCGGGTATGATCTTCGTCCCAAAAGTCGGCCAATACTTCTCATCTGGGATGGCCTTGAAAGCAAACGAGTAGCATTGTGCATACACATCCATCCTGTAGAATGGCTCGATGAACTGCGCGTAGCTCACTCGAACTACCGCACATGCTGCTATCACGTGTGAGCAGGGGAATCCATACGACTGCCATTTAGTACAAGTGCAGACCCGGCCCTTCAAGATGACGACTTGTGTGTTGTTTCCCTTATGCATGCGGTCTCCGTGTCTTCCCGTTAGGACTTCGAACTCACCAATATCTCAATTGATCAACGTGACATGATGCCGCCTTGCGGATTTCTCATATTTGACCAATGCCGTCATTGCATATTCCGTGTACGGTAGTCCCCTTGAGATTGCATCATTGATTTCCTGGTTGCGTTTATCGTGGTACGCCACCAATCTGTAGTATATTAGCTGAGTTAACGCCGTAATTGGCAAGAATCGAGCTCCCTTCAAGACACTGTTGAAACACTCTGCAATTGCCGATGACACTCTAATAAGTAATAGTGATTCGTCGAATATTTATTGTATTTTCGTGCGAACAATAATTCGTACTTTGTACTTACCAACACCATTAGAATTCATCCATCCGTATCGCATGCCTCTGTCGTGCGCTTGCGTCCAAAGTTCTTTAGGGATGGCATTGATATATTGCAGGCATCGAGGCGTTTGTGAAGATAAGTATGTGAAACGCTCCATGCACGTAATAAATTTTCGGTCTTGATGTTGAACAGTTGCTCGACCAAGCAGCACTTTCAAGGGTTCATTTTTGAAGTGTGTGCCGAAATTACTAAGCAAGTGTCGCAAGCAATAATGGTGGTACCCTTGAGGGGGACAAAAGCCGTTGATTGGGGTGTTGACCGCCTCCAAAATGCCAGGGTGACGATCAGATATAACGCAAATCCCTTCTCTATCTGTCACGTGTTTGCGCAACATCCTCAAAAACCACCCCCACGAATCAGTTGATTTGGTTTCTGCAATGGCAAATGCAACTGGTAAGATGTGTCCATTTGTATCAATAGATATCGCAATCATGAGCTTCCCACTATATTTGCATACAGGAATGTCGCGTCAATCTGAAGCAGAGGCCTGCAAAACTTGAAAGCATTTATTGAAGCTTCAAATGCAAAAAACACACGACGAAATTGAGGAGACGCGATTCTAATTTCATCAGCACGCCATTGTTGTTGTGACCACTCGATTCTTGTCCCCGGACTCTTACTCCTCACGGCCGCCAACCATCTCGGTAATTGAGCGTACGACTCATCCCAATCTTCAAACGCCCATGCAATTGCTTTCCTCTTGGCATCCCAAATTCGCTTGTAGCTTACATCGTGGCCGTATTTTTTCTTGATTATATCTACTAATGCCTTCATCGTGATTCCATGATCGGCCTTAACGACGCTTTGGATCTCCCGCGCAATCATGTTGGCGTCAAGTTGGGCATGACCGCGTTGTATGTTGGGATTAATACATGTGTGTGGTACGTCTAACTGTGTTATCTCCCATAATTGTGTTTTCTTTCGGAAACATGCCCGAAGACGCCACATGCACCCGTATTGTGGATACTTGCACTTAATCGCTCACGTAGTTGTAGTCGATTCCATCACATGGTATTGACAATGTTTATCAACATGCCAAACTTTAACCGCATGTTGCAAGTCATTTTTATCGTCAAAACTCAGCCCTATCTCCAAATCGAAGTTAGACGCGCCCCCCCAAGTTTGTTTATGGGAATGTTGGGTCGCAGTTGAATTAGCCACCTCCCAGTCGATGTCGTCATATCCTGGCAATATTTGGTGAAGTTCATCGTCACTAGCTTCCTCCAACAAAATCTCTTCATCGATAGCAAATTGCTCATCGTCTTCGACATTGTCCGCACCCGGAGGATCGTATCTTCGATCATATGTGCAAACGTTAACGTCATCCCAAGCGGCAACTGATGGAGCTTCTTCGACGTTATGCGTTTCCTCAGTAGTGTCGATATTTTCGTCGTCGTTACCGTCATCGTCATCGTCATCGTCATCGTCAGTATATGCACTATTCTCTTCATGTGATGGAGCTATGAACCCCTGTCGCACGACCTCAGCCTGTGGGGATTGCATACGCAGCCTTTCCATCATCAAGGCGGCGTCTGGCGTGCCGCTACGTTCGTCAAAAACTGGCGAATGAACCGTGTGATGTTGATTTGAGTCGACTGACTCAAATGTTAAATATATATCAACCGTTGCAGTTTTTGGTAAAGTGTCCGCCGTCTCCCACATCAAGTCGAATTGTGTCGCATCATTCAACAAGACAGGAACGAAATAATGTGAGCCTCCGGGGAGGACTATCATGTGGCGATATGTCATATGAACTATAGTATCCGTTGATGAGATATGGAACGCGTTACAAATGTCATCAACCATTTCACACCGGCTCGACCCAAACTTAACCCACAACACTACTGACGGCGATGAGCTGTACGCGATGCCATTGTCCCCATTAACAATGGAGCCATGCGCATAGAATAGGAAAGGGATGTTTCTTTGTGACATGACCTACAGACGTTTGGAAACTTGGATGTAAAATGTTACGGACAAATGGCGCGTCGATTTTGTAAGGGAAATAGTTGACAATCATGTCGTTATATAGCGCAATCGAACTTTCTGATGTAGAAGATCGCAATAATAGCGCAACTATAGAGCATACTCATTCTTTCACACCGACATTTTCTGTGTAATAATGTTCAATAAACAATCATGTCGTTATATAGCGCAATCGAACTTTCTGATGTAGAAGATCGCAATAATAGCGCAACTATAGAGCATACTCATTCTTTCGCACTGACATTTTCTGTGTAATAATGTTCAATAAATAAACATATGAACCGTTGTGCATAAACAAAATACGAATGTCCCTCTATATCATGCAAACCCAAACCATAACCCAAATATATTAATATGAAAATACTAAATTAATGAACTTACTTGTTTCCTCTCGTTTTCCGCCGCAACGTAATATTCCTGCAATACCTTGTATTGTCATTATTGTAGACCAGAAAGAGTGTAATAATCGGCTAACAAAAATTGTAGATGTGTTCATGAAGCTTACGTGGATCGGAACGAATTCAAAGTCCAAATGAGCTTAGTATACTATATATAAGGTTTAATAAATTTTTGGGCTTTAACTAACCTTAACTAAAATATAACATATATGGTTGGTCGTTGTAAAAACTGGCATCTCTCTATTACTTTCCAGTCATATACTAATTCTAGCTTTTTATTAGCTTGCATGCAGGTAGGTGTTCATTCGCAATTCAACATTGTTATGGTTTACTAAATTTATGAAATAAATTTAAGGAACTTAATTAACTAAAATACGCCAAACGAACTTAATTAACTAAACGTAATTAACTAAACCTACTTAACTAAACTAAATTAAGTAAACTAACTTAAACAAACATAATTACGTAAACTAACATAAACAAACTTCATAAATGACTAGCCTAACTTAAACATAGGAAATTAAGTTAAACATACGTAATTAACTTATTAACAAAATTAAATGAACTAATATAACAAGTAAATTACCTTTACTCACTTAACCAAACTTATAACAAACTTAACAAACTAACTTATACAAACTTAATTAAGTACACAAAAACAAACTACCTAAACTTACTTAAACAAACATAATAAATGACTAACCTAACTTAAACGTAGGAAATTAATTTTAACATACGTAATTAACTTATTAACAATCTTAAACGAACTTATAACAAGTAAATTACATTTACTCACTAAAACAAACTTATAACAAACTTAACAACTTACTTATACAAACTTAATATAGTAAGTACACAAAAACAAACTACCTAAACTTACTTAAACAAACGTAATAAATGACTAACCTAACTTAAACGTAGGAAATTAATTTTAACATACGTAATTAACTTATTAACAATCTTAAACGAACTTATAACAAGTAAATTACATTTACTCACTAAAACAAACTTATAACAAACTTAACAAACTTACTTATACAAACTTAATATAGTAAGTACACAAAAACAAACTACCTTAACTAACTTAAACGAACATAGGAAATTAAGTCAAACATACGTAATTAACTTATTAACAAACTTAAACGAACTAATATAACAAGTAAATTACATTTACTCACTTAAACAAACTTATAACAAACTTAACAAACTTACTTATACAAACTTAATTAAGTAAGTACACAAATCCAAACTACCTAAACTTACTTAAACAAACGTAATTTAATTAAACCAAACATAATTACCTAAACTCACTTCCACAAACTTATACTAACTTAATCAAAGTAACTTAATCAAACTTAGTTAACTAACAAACGTCACCTAACTAACTAAACTTATTAACCAAACTTAAACCAAACTACACAAAGCTAAACTAAACAAACTAAAAACACATACTTTAACAACAAAAATTTATGGTTTCCTCCCGTACATACCTCCTCCTCCTTCACTGGACCTCCTCCTTCTCCTCCGATGACATGACTAGTGCACCGCCGCCGCGCTCCGCGCTCCCCTCGCTCCCCTGCCTGAGCTCCGCGCAACATTATCGATCAGCTGCCTGTTCTTCTCGCCTCACCTATGTCGCGGACCTCCCTGCTGCCCTTACACTCGTGTCCGCTCTCCGGCCTGCTCAGCTCGCGTCGACCTTCCTCCGCCGCTGCTACGTCCTCTGCTCTGTGCCTCCATCCTCGTTCACACTCCTCCGCGATTTCTCTCCACCGAGCTCCCCGTCCCCTCCTTATGTAGGGGGCTCCAATGATCATGCGGGGTCACGGGATTACTAGTAATCCCGTGACCCCTACGTCCCCTACCCCTGTCCCCTCCCCTTGCATCCCTAGCGAAACCGACGCAGAGATTCTCTGCGTCGGTTTCGTCTCAGGAAGACGACGACTGGTGCGCTGATAGCGCCTTTTGAGAAGGCGCTATCAGCGCACCCCAAGAAAAATGTCCAACTGTGTCCACGTGGATCCACGTGGACACATTCTTATAAATAGCGCCTTCGGAGAAGGTGTTATTGGTTATGGTAGTCCACGCGCGCCACGTGGAAATTCCAATACCCGATAGCGCCTTCTCCGAAGGCGCTATCCCAGTGTCGCACGCCACGTGGATCCACGTGGCGTCCCGAAAAACGTGGACAAAGATAGCGCCTTCGGAGAAGGCGCTATCTTTGTCCACGTGGCTTTTATTCGCAAAAAAAAAAAAAAAAAAAAATTCAAAAAATTCCACATCAGCATTAACGCCTTTAGAGAAGGCGTTATTGCCTAGTGTTGGGAAAAAAAAAAAGAAAACCCACCTATTTACCTCTTTTAAAGTAAAATGTATTGTACTTTTGGAAAAAAAATCTGAAATAAAACATGCTAAGACATAATATGTCATAATCTCATAAAAATAACTAAAAGTTATATATGATGTACTTGGTAATTGGTACCTACCTAAATGGCCTAATTCAAAGTGTTTTGACTTAGCTCTCTTGAAATTAGGTAAAATACGGATTTTAGTTCCTTAAAATAACATAGCGTTTTAAGAGAGTTCTTAATTTAGTACGAGTCTATTCCTCTATACTAAAATGAACTCTTGCATAATCTTTGTTCTAGATATATGGCCTCTTTAAATCACACTAATACCTTGTCACTGCAATTCATTGTTGAGAAGGATAAGTTGTCTAGGAAAACTTTCTTAACAGGTTTAGGGAGTTGAGATTTGTTCTGAAGCATGTATGCAAGTTGTATGTCCAGGATGATACTATTTCTAAGGAACCACCAACTAATGCTTTTAGAGCCGTGAAGGATGCACATACAAAGCATGTCAACAACTGAACTTATCTTGCAAGAATTATGTTAGCAACCATCATTCCCGAACTTCAGAAGGACATGGAACACATGGAAGCTTATGACACGGCTACGAAATTAAAAGAAATATTTCAATAATAGGCTAGGCAAGAAAGGTTCGAGATAGTCAAGAACCTTCCTTCTTACTAAATTGTTGAGCGTGCATCAGTTAGTTCTTATGTTATGAAAATGAAGGGTTATATTAACCATCTTGACAGACTTAGATTTTTCATAATCCAAAAGTTGGCTATGGATTTTATTTGAAATTAATTGCCCTATAGCCATTCACAATTTGTGATGAACTATAACATGAAAAATATGGAGAAGTCAATCTCATAGTTGCATTTGATGCTTAAAACTGTAAGTAAAATGTCAAGAAACTCAATGCTAATGTGTTGATGGTTCAGAAAAGAAAGGCTATGAAGAAATATACCAAAATGCAAGGCTAAAGTAGCCAAGGCTGTTGTGATTGTCACAAAGCCCGTCGAACATGCCAAGCCTAATGCTGATTTTACTTAACACTCCTAAAAAGAAAATGAAAAAGAAAAAAATTTTCATTTCTACCATGCACCTGAGCATTAGTTCATAAATTGCAAACTCTATCTTGATAATCTAAAGAAAAAGGAAAGCAGTGCGACTACTACTTTAGGTATTTATGTTATTGATGTTAGCTTGTCCACTAGTGGTTCCTAGGTTTCGAAAACTAGATGTGGAAATTACATTTATATTAATGTGCAAGGTCTTACCAAAAATAGAAAGCTATAGAAAGGGGAAGTCATTCTACAAGTTAGAAATAGAACAAAGGTTGCTACGTTAGGTATAGGATGCTATGAGTTAATTTTACCAACTAGACATTTTTTAGTTTTAAACAATTGTTATTATTTCATTGCCCAGAGTAGAAACATCATTTCAGTTTCACGTTTGGATTTGGATAGTTTTAATTTCATTGTTTCGAATAGTAAATGCTCCATTTCACATAATGACATTTTATATGCAAATGTTGATTTATGTGATGATCTTTATATTATAAACATGAAAAGACCACAAATACTCCTATTCTTAAAGTAAATATAAAGAGATTGAAGTCAAGTTATTTGAATCAAACCTACCTTTGGTATTGTCGTCTTAGCCACATGATGAAAAAATACATTTTTAAACTCCATAAAGATGAACTTTTAGATTCATTTGATTTTGAGTCATATGAAATCTGTGTATCTTATTTACTAGGCAAGATGACAAAGAGTCCCTTTACTAGACACAATGAAAGGGTGAGTGATTCATTAGGTCTAATACATATTGATGTATGTGATCCAATAAATAATGGCTAGAAGTGGTTATCAATATATTATTACTTTCACTGATGATTTCAATATATATGGTTACATGTATCTCACTAAATATAAAGGTGAGTCTTTTGAGATGTTTTGAACATTTAAGAATGAAGTGAAAATCAACTTGGTAAAACTGTTGAAGTACTTTGATCAGATCGAGGTGGAGAATATTTGAGCCAAGAGTTTGTTGATCATCATAGAAAATATGGAATTGTCTCACAGTTAATACCCCCAGTAACTCCTTAATGGAAAGTGTTTCTAAGAATTGAAATTAGAATTTATTAGATATAGTTCGATCTATGAGGAGTCATGTAGATCTTCCTATTTCCTTTTAAGGTTATGCCTTAAAAGTTACTGCATTTACATTGAATCGTATTCCTTATAATGCGGTTGATAAAACACCATATGAGATGTGGTTTGAGAAAAGATCAAGTTTTTCTTTACTTGAGAGTTAGGGCTCTAAGGTTTTCGTAAGACGAAAAATCTCAAAAAAATATCAGCCAAATCAACCAAGTGTTTATATGTTGGTTATCCTAAGGAAATTAGAGGATACTGCTTTTATAATCCTACTAAGATCAAAGTTTTTGTTTCAGGGAATGGTGTCTTTATGGAAAAAATTTCATTTCAAAAGACAATAATAGGAATAAATTAAATCTTAGAGAAGTACAAGAACCATAAATAAACACTCAATCGTCAGTGGGAGATCAACAACATCTTGAACTAGTTGAACCTCCCCAAGTATCACAAGGCCCGCATAGGTCTGATAGGGTAAGACATTGGCTTAAGAGACTTGGATTTCTTATTACTGACAGTAGGGAGGTGTTGCTTATGGGTCAAAATGAGCCTACTACTTATCATGAGGTTATATCTAGCTTTGAGGTGGATAAATGACTTAGTTCTATGAAATTAAAGATGCAACCATGTATGATAACCAAGTTTGGATCCTGGTTTATTTACCTGAAGGTGGTAAGACCATTGGGTATAAATGGGTTTTTAGGAAGAAAGTTGACATTGATGGCAATGTGCATACTTATAAAGTATGGCTAATAGAAAAAGGTTTCAAAAAAACTCAAGATATTGATTAGGATGAGACTTTTTATGTAGCCATGCTTAAATCCATTAGAATCTCAATTGACATAGCAACATATTATGACTATTAGATATAGCAAATGGATGTGAAAAATAGCTTTTCTAAATGAGAAGTTACTTGAGGATGTGTATATAATACGGCTTGAAAGGTTTGTTCATCCTGAGAATTCTAGGAAGCAGTGCAAGTTTCAAAGATTTATTTATGGATTAAAGCAAACTTCTCGGAGTTAGAATCTTCATTTGTTGAAGAAATTAAGGCATTTAGTTGCATGAAAAACAAAGATGAGCGCTGTGTATACACGAAAGTCAGAGTGAGCATTTTTATTTTTTGGGTATTATATGTTGATGATATATTACTCATTGGAAATGACATCTCAAGCTTGCAGAGTGTAAAGTCTTGTTCAAAGAAGTGTTTCTCAATAAAGGACTTAGTAGATTAAATGTATATCTGTAAGATTATGATCTATAAGGATAGATCCAAAAGTTTGATCAGTCTAAGTTAGAGTGCTCAGATTGACAATGTACAAAATAGGTTTAGTATGTAAGACTCTAAAAGAAGGTCATTACTAATGTCTCATGGTATAATTCTTATTGAGACTCGATGTCCGAAGATTAATGATGAGTGAGAGTGGATGAATGCGATTCCATATGCATCAGTTATTAGACGAACTGTGTATGTCATATTATGCACCCGACCTGATGTATCATATATTTTGAGCGCAATAAGAAAATATCAGTCTGATCCCGGTGAGAGTCACTAGATAGCAGTAAAGAACATTCTTCAGTACTTGAGAATGACTAAAGAAATATTCTTGATCTATGGAAGTTTGGAAAATGAGGTTATTGTAAATATTTACACAGATGCAAGTTTCAAACTAATATAGATGACTTCAAATCGCAGTTTAGATATTTGTTTACTTTGACTAGAGGAGCAATGAGTTGAAAAACTCCGAAGCCAGAAATCGTGGCAGATTATATGTCAAAAGCTGAGTATATTGCAGCATTTGATGCAGCTAAGGAAGTAGTTGGGATCAAAAAGTTCATCTTTAAACATGGTGTGGTTCATACTATAGCTAACTGCATTTGCTTTTATTGTGACAACAACGGGGCGTTAAAACAGGCCAAGGAATTTATATTACACCGCCGATCCAATCATATACTAAGACATTTTCATCTCATTCGAGAAATCATTGAGAGGGGAGATGTAAAGATTTGTGGAGTTCCTATAGAAGGAAATGTGGTAGATCCTTTGACAAAGGCACTTCCATAAGCAAAATGTGATGGTCATGTTAGGACATTAGGTATTAGATACATGAATGATTAGCCATATTGCAAGTGGGAGATGTTGGGGAATGTGCCCTAGGTCAATCTACAAACATTGCTTATCTTATAATTTAAGTTAATAAAATAGAGGTTTTCATTTCTTGTTTTGTTATAAGTGATTGCACGTTTACCATATAATAAGATCCGAGGGTATTTGTTGGAATATCTTAAAGGTCTCTAGTCAGTTATTATTCTGGGAACTATAATTAATTAAGACTTGTGTGAATCTTGATTGATGGTCATATGATGATCATGCATATAGAGATACGAATCGAGATCATGGGTACGTGTTAATGAAAAAAGTATTGGACTGACTTGCTATGAGAAAACCACATGGATTAAGTCATAGGTGTTAGTCATGATAACTATATCATTTAGTCCTTTGACTTGAGATTGTCATAGACTTCAATAATAGGAGCATGGTAATTTGACACAATTAAATGTTATATTTAACTGGACGATTATAAAGACTGCTATTACTTACCATCTAAATAATGTATGAAGGTGTGTAATCAAAATAGAATTCATCCCTCTTCTTTAGAGAGAGATATCAGTGGATTCCTCAATATGTTAAACTATTAAATGGCCAACTGTAAGTGAATTGTTATAATTAATGTAACGTTAATGTTTTCATTCTACCTAAAGATTGAGACTAGTACTATTGAATATTAAGGGTAACTTTCCATGTCTTATGTTTAATCAAAGGATATCAAATGACAAAAAGGATATGATATATGTCATTCATTAAGTTGTATCGATTTTGATATTCATGCTACTTACGCGGTCAAATGCTTTGTTAGAGACCCCTTATGATTCGCGTACCAAAATGGTTTTGATTCACTGTCGACGTTGCATGAACATATTGTTTCACACATAAAGAAAGGCTTTGCGCAATTTCAATTCGTCTAAAGATATGAGTTTTAGCTAAAAGAATTCATGACATAAAAGCCTTTACGATTTGTTATAAGATAACTTATTATTATGGGCATATGTATAATTTGCTTGAATTGCCTAAATGTAACGGCCCGCTTTAATTAATCCCAATTAATTGATAAATTACAAATTAAAATCCTAAGCTCAGACCCACGCGGACGTTGCAGAATAGTCTACGACAAGCCTAATGGGTGAAATATGTTATTTTCGTATGGCGAGTGTATAATTATTTTACTATTATTTAATAGTTCATGCCGCGTTAATTGAGAGTTTCGCTTAGTCGCGTTGTGCACATGTAGTGACGAGAGTGCACGACGTCGCGGTGTGCGCGTAACACGGGTGTACGTGGGTGTATTGGATTGAGTTGTCTCATCACATCACATAGCACATTAGACATCAAATAAGCTCATCCCTCATCATGCTATTTTGTCTTTTTCTCCAAAGAAAAAAAAATAAATTAAAAATAAAATAAAAATATTAACTTTGTTTTAAACTGGAAGAGAGAGAAAGAAAAGAGAGAGAAGAGAGAAAAGAGAGAGAGACAACAAGAGAGGAGAAAGAGAGGGACGGTGGCGATGGTGGAGAGAGCAGGAGGCTCCGGCGAGGTGCACCAGCGGCGCCGCGGAAGGAGGTGACGGCCAAAGCAATACGGCATCGGCGGTGACTCGGCCAGCAGCGGCTCGCGAACGCGAGGAGCGGCTCGTCGCGGAGGGACGGTGGCTCTGCGAGGTGGAACGGCACGGCCAGCGGGTGCGGCAATGGCGGCTCGCGAGGCGACAATGGACGGAGACCACCACGGACCAGCGACGACACCAATGCGCGAGAGGAGAAAGGAAAAGAAGAGAAAGGAGAAGAAAGAGGCTAGCGGGGCCGGCGGCGCTCCGCAGCGACGCCGGCGTGGCGCGGCGGCGCGGCGCGAACGCAACGCCCGCAGCCGCGGTGAGACAGCGGCAGCGGTCGGCGCGGCGCGGCAAGAGCCGCCGCGCGTCGCGAGGCAGCGGTGCAGAAGACGATAGCCGCTAGTGGCGGCGGGCTGCGACTGCAGTGATGGCGTGGTGGCGCGTTGTCAGACCGATCGAACCACGACGAGGGATGCGATTCGACGAAGTTCAACGACGAGATGAAGTTGATGTTTATTTCAACTAGTTTAGTTGTGATAGAAATGAGTTAAGTAAATTAATTGTTATGAATGGACACCAGGGACTTAGGCTAACGTAGTCGGGTGTCGGGCGCATATCTCGAGGCGTGAGCGGGATATTTTTAGAGATATTTGCGATCTGTTGAGGTAAGTAAACCCACGAGAAAGTCAGCTTAGGATTTACATATTTTCATTGTAAATTATTTATTTCACATTACTTTTCACCAGTTTAGTTTTCATGTTCACTCTATTCCCGCGTTTTGTCTATGTATGGTCGAAGAGATGGTGTGACCCCTTTCCTACTCTCTCCTTGATGATGATCCGATTGTTGCTATGGTGTTGGTCATACCTTAGACTACGCGTGAGATTTCTGTCAGCGTGTCAATGATCTCGAGAGCGAGTTGACGTGAGGCCCACCTCCGTCACAGATTTCCTCTCTTTTTAGGCGTTGGGCAGAAGTCTACCTTCCGACTCACAGAGTTCCTCATTTCGACCGTGAAGAGGGGTGTTGATTTCCTCACCCCAGGGCCTTCTCGGTTTATTTTTTGTCCCAGGGCTCGACAGCTATACACCGCACTCGCGTTCCACATTCTTGATTATCTCACGACTTATATTCGTGTTTTACATTTCTGTCATTTATTTTATATGCATGAATTGTGGCCGTTTTCTTGGATTTCTTGTGAATACTAACTAAATTTCTTGGGGATTTACTCACCTAGAACTTGTCATTGCTTGTTGGTGGCAAGTTCCAGTTCCTACGACGAGCCGGGGAAAGACGGTGATTGGCGACTACCTCTGATTTGGAGCGCCTCCACTAGCTTACTCGTAGGTGTTTGTAATTACGTATATATATATTTTTGGATCTTTTTAGAGGGACTTTTACCTGATACATGTATATCGACACCTATTATACATTTTTTTGTCGCCTTAACTGATATACATGCTAATTTTTTGCTGGGTTAGGTTGTTAATTAATGCATAACTTGTTTAAATTAGATATATGCAAGTTATTAAGACTACCGCTATTAAAAATAACATGAAGAGAATCAAAATAATTAAATTAAGGTATATAACTTTATAACTTGGTATATTTTGCTAAAATAATCATTTAAGTATCAAAATTTACTAAGTTGGAGTATTAGGTGGTAAGTTCGCGGGCCGTCATAGACAGGCGTGCAGGCAATGTGGCATGGCTTGGTGACGTGTGCGGCAACATGGCGGTGTCCGGTTTGTCTCGAAATTTGGGGCCGTCACAGTTGGTATTAAAGCTTAAGTTCGGGCGAACCTAGGGGAAAGTTTTGAAAATCTTATGGCTTAAGACATTGTGATACCAACGTCACAGTTGGTATCAGAGCGAGAGTTTGAGGAACCTCAGAAAATTAACTGAAATAGCATAAGACTTAAAAAAATATATATTTAGATGTGGAAACCCGATGTACTTGCCTTAGAACTTTAGTTGGGAAGCGAACATGGGACGGGAAATGCCAGGGCTTATACGTTATATATTTTGATGTGTAATAGTATATATGCGTATACGATGCTGATACGGACGTTCGCGATTTGCAAATTCGACATGGATGGACGACGAGTTCTTCATATGGACGACAGAGGTCAGCCGAGCTTCTCGACACCTATCAACTCGGATTAGATATTGTGCGACACGGTCGCACTCCATAGTTTGCAGCTCGAGGAGATGTTCGATTGCTTCAAACGCAGGGACCGGCCACACCGGCCCCTGCCGCACTCGTCGCCACCACTATTGTAGAGCAGACAGTTGTCGCACCGACTGTTCCAGCGACCTCGCTTACGACAACTACTACCGAAGCAGTATCGGCAGTCACTACACCATTGACTACGTCGATCGTGGCACCGACACTGATTCCACCCTCGGAGATCACATTCGAGACATTCTTATCGAGACGAGGCGAAGTTGATTAAGGAGTACGTTCATTTTCAGCCAGGCTACTATTATGGAGGCGGTGACCCAGAGGTTGCTGGGAAGTGGATAATTTTACACAAGAAACTTCACGGACTTTTGAGGATTCACGACGGCATACGGGCTAGGATTTTCGGATTTATGCTCAGGGGAGATGTTGTCGTATGGTGGACCGCCCACACAGCCGCTCACGGAGAGCCGAGTACTTGGGCAGAATTCAAGAAATTCTTTTATGATCAGTATATCCCGATCGAGATTCACCGAGACTGAGGGAGGAGTTCTTGACGCTGAGGCAGGGTAACCGGACGGTGTCGCAATACATGGAGAGATTCACATACCTGCTTACTTTTGCGATGGATGTAGCTGGGACCGAGTGACTTCAAGTCCACTATTTTGTTCGAGGACTCCGACCATAGATTGGGGGCGGAAAACCACGCGCGAGGGGAGTGTGGATAGAGTGGGTGGTCTTGACCCACTCTACCTGGGGGCTCCAGCGACCCGCAAGGTAGGAGTGAGACCTGCGAGGTGGGATTAGACCCATGAGGTAGGAGATCGGCGAGTTAGGACTGGGCCTTCACAAAATTTAATTATTAGTTCAAATAATAGATGGATGGAGTGGATGGTCTTAACCCACTCTACCTGGGGGTTCCAGCGACCTGCGAGGTCGGAGTTAGACCTACGAGGTGGGATTAGACCCACGAGGTAGGAGACCGGCGAGGTAGGACTGGGCCTTCATAAAATTTAATTATTAATTCAAATAATAAATGTTTGGAGAGGGTGACGTTATATCATTTTAAACCTAGCCACATGATAGGCGAGTTGAGCCAACACATACGTTATTCTCGGCATGGCAGCCGAAGGTAAGATGTTGCCATAACCAAATTGGCATAAGATGCCTATTTTAGATTGGCAAACGATAATTGCCTAGAATTTTTACGCAAGCCATGACTTTTTAGCTCAGTGCGCCACCAGTTTGAATACTGCAACAAGTAAGGAAGGGCGGTCTAATGCGAAGTTAAACTATTAATAGAAACAAATATTATCACACCTTGGTGTCTTGTCGAGATTAAGATTTTGACGATTACTTCATGCATACCGCGGGTTGTGAGTCAAGACATCCTATTAGTTTGAACACTTTAGGGAAATGATATATGCAAGATAGGAATGACCTCTTTCTGAGTTGACACGTATAAGGTGTGTAGTACGATAGTTGACATTGTGAGTGAGGTATAGCTTATAGAAAATCATTCATGATAGCTATAAAAAAAAATGTCTAGCTTATGCTACACAGTCCACTCTAGTGATCGTCAGATCGACGATTAGGAACATGTGTAAGACGTGGGACAAATAGGTTTTTACTAGACTCTATGGAAGCAGATAGTGTTGAGATGACTCAAAACTACATGGAAGCAAGTACAGACTCCTTTAGCTTCAGCCAGAGCGCTGGAGTAGTTTTGCAGAAATAGCAATTCGAGTAACTCCACTATTGTGCCATGATTTGTTCGCGGTCCGTGAGGTCAGTGGGGCCACACTGCCACTTATTGGATTGGGAGCAAGTCAGGAATACGAGCTGAAATAGAGTTTGCAAATATATTTGAGGTCGAAATGACCTCAAGCCAACCTAAGGAACGAGCTGTTCCGAAGTTCTCACGAATCCATAATTGACTCAATCGTAATAAATTATGCACTTGTGATTAGTCCGACCCAACCTGCAGAACGTTACGAATAATGCCCTAAAGGGACATGGAAAGCCTTGAAAGCTCAGTGATTTAAATCGAACTAAGCGCATGAGAGTCATTAGTTTCGAGGAAAATAATAGTTATGTGACGAAACAATAAAGATTTAGGTGATGTATTATGACTAGATTCTAAAACAAGGAAATAGAAGATTTTAGGTACACGTTAAAGATGGAGAGTTAAGTTTTAACTCTGGAAGTCCAAGAGACGAAGTTGGAGTTAGTAGACTAACTATTGTTGTAAATATTAGCTCTGACATCCTGGTAGGAAACAGAAGAAGCGGAGTGTCTACAGATCTAAAATCTATCCATGCACGACTCTTTAGAGAATCAAGAGAAGCAAATGTCAACCTTACCATTTGAGTTATTGCACTTTTTATACCCTTGTATATGAGAGGTATGACCTAGCTAGGCATACGCTACAACTAATGCATGAGGACGCACGTTTCAACTACATTCGAGAACCTAAAACATGGCTTTATATGAAGTTAAATATATGGAGTTTCGAGCGTAGTTCAATTGGAAAATTGTATTTGTTTAGCATCGCAGAAAAGCTTTGAACACTTTAAATATGATAATAAAGCAAAACGACGAAGAAGTGCCAAAAAATATTTTCACTACGATCGAGTAACTTGATATGTTTTTGGGTAGGACATAATCATAGATGCTGGGTTGCAGGGTTGCCAACAGAAATGATAGAAGAGCGAAGGTATCGCCATAGAAGCTTTATTTTTGTGTCAGATTGGCAAGCACCTTTATCTCAATAAAACCTCCAGATTTGGATACAAAGGTTAGCGTATATGTCTAGGGCGCCCAATTGTAGTCAAGCGATATGTGAAAAGAACAAGATTTGTGGGAGCACTTAAAATGATATTTAATAGTCGCTCATTGGTTAAAGATTTAAAATTAAATTAAGGCTTTCAAGTAAAGACCAGATTGAGGTCTTATACGATATTAGGTAATACTGACAAGTTGAGTCAGGATGGCGCCTCGAGATGCACGGGGTCACACAAGTGGATGATTTGGTTTATTTGAAGGTTTCTCCCTTAAAGGACCTCATTGAGGAAATAGAGTCTACCATGCGAATACGATACTCCACTTGTTCCAGGCCAGAGATCGGATTAAATCTGAATTTCGGGATGAAATTCCTTTTAGTTGGGAAGATTGTAACGGCCCATTTTAATTAATCCCAATTAATTGAAATTACGGATTAAACCAATTAATTGAAATTACGGATTAAAATCCTAAGCTTAGACCCACGTGGACGTCGCAGAATAGTCTGCGACAAGCCTAATGGGTGAAATATGTTATTTTTGTGTGGCGAGTGTAAAATTATTTTACTATTATTTAATAGTTCGTGTCGCGTTAATTAAGAGTTTCGGTTAGTCGCGTTGTGCGCGTGTAGTGACGAGAGTGCACGACGTCGCGGTGTGCGCGTAGCTCGGGTGTACGCGGGTGTATTGGATTGAGTTGTCTCATCACTTCACACATCACATTAGACATCAAATCAGCCCATCCCTCATCATGCTATTTTATCTTTTTCTCCAAATAAAACAAAAAAATAAAAATAAAATAAAAATATTTCCATCGTTTTAAGCTGGAAGAGAGAGAAAGAAAAGAGAGAGATGAGAGAAAAGAGAGAGACAACAAGAGAGGAGAAAGAGAGGGACGGTGGCCGTGGCGGAGAAAGTAGGAGGCTCCGACGAGGAGCACCAGCAGCGCCGGCAGCGAGGTGACGGCCAGCAACGCGGCATCGGCGGTGGCTCCGCCAGCAGGGGCTCGCGAACGCGAGGAATGGCGCGTCGCGGAGGGGACGGTGGCTCCAGCGAGGTGGAACGGCGGCAGCCCAGCGGTGCAAGCGCGCGCGCGCTCGAGCAGCAGCGAGCAGGCGCGAGAAGCGGACGGCGGACGGCGACCAGCTTGCGGACCAGCGACTACACCAGCGGCGGAGGAGAAATGAAAAGAAGAGAAGGGAGAAGAAAGAGGGCGGCGCGGCGCTGAGTGGTGCTCGAAGCGACGAGCGACAGCAAGCGCGCGCAGCGGCAGCGATGTCGGCGTGGCAGCGCCTGCCGCGTCATCAAGGCGACAGCGATGGGGCGCGACAGGCGCAAGTGGCAGCTGCTGCGACTACGGTGACGGCGTGGTGGCGTTGTCAGACCGATTGAACCGCGACGAGGGATGCAATTCGACGAAGTTCGACGACGAGATGATGGTGATGTTCATTTCAACTAGTTTAGTTGTGATTGAAATGACATAAGTAAATTAATTGTTATGAATGGACACCAGGGACTTAGGCTACCGTAGTCGGGTGTCGGGCGCGTATCTCGAGGCGCGAGCGGGACGTTTTTGAGAGATATTTGCGATCTGTTGAGGTAAGTAAACCCACAAGAAAGTCAGCTTAGGATTTACTTATTTTCATTGTAAATTATTTATTTGATATTACTTTTCGCTAGTTCAGTTTTCATGTTCATTCTATTCTCGCGTGTGTCTGTGTATGGTCGAAGGGACGGTGTGACCCCTTTCTGGCTCTCTCGTTGATGACGATCCGATTGTTGCTACGATGTTGGTCATACCTTAGACTACGCGTGAGATTTCTCTCAGCGAGTCGATGATCTCGAGAGCGAGTTGACGTAAGGCCCACCTCCGTCACAGATTTCTTCTCTTTTGAGGCGTTGGGCAGAAGTCTACCTTCCGACTCACAGAGTTCCTCATTTCGACCGTGAAGAAGGGGTGTTGATTTCCTCACCCCTAGGGCCTACTCGGTTTAGTTTTTGTCCCAGGGCTCGACAGCTATACACCACACTCGCGTTCCACATTCTTGATTATCTCATGACTTATATTCGTGCTTTACATTTCTGTTCATTTATTTTATATGCATTAATTGTAGCCGTTTTCTTGGATTTCTTGTGAATACTAACCGAATTTCTCGGGGATTTACTCACCTGGAACTTGTCATTGCTTGTTGGTGGCAAGTTGCAGTTCCTACGACGAGCCGGGGAAAGACGGTGATTGGCGACTACCTCTGATTTGGAGCCCCTCCACTAGCTTACTCGTAGGTGTTTGTAATTACGTATATATATATATATATATTTGGATCTTTTTAGAGAGACTTTTACCTGATACATGTATATCGACACCTATTATACATTTTTTTGTCGCCTTAATTGATATACATGCTATATTTTTTCTGGGTTTCCACCTCATAGGTTGTTAATTAATGCATAACTTGTTTAAATTAGATATATGCAAGTTATTAAGACTTCCGCTATTAAAAATAACATGAAGAGAATCAAAATAATTAAATTAAGGTATAAAACTTTATAACTTGGTATATTTTGCTAAAATAATCATTTAAGTATAAAAATTTACTAAGTTGGAGTATTAGGTGGTAAGTTCGCGGGCCGTCATAGATAGGCGTGAAGGCGACGTGGCATGGCTTGGTGACATTTGCGGCAACATGGCGGTGCCCGGTTTTTCTCGGAATTTGGGGCAGTCACACTAAATACAATAGTTGTATTACTAATATGTTTTTTTATGTAAGCTTATCTATACATATAAATAGAGGTTGAAACCCCAAAGCGACTTTAGATTTTCATTTTTGCTATTTTTGAGTTCTTTGGGTTTATAGAGAGAAAGAAAAAGCGTTTTCAATATCTCTTGGGCTCGGCACTCCAAATTGTGGTCAACGTTCATGAATGGATTTCAGATAGAAGACATGAATTTGAACTTCTTAGAGATCGAACAATCAGAGAAGGAAATCACGGATTATGGTATGGTTTACTTTTGTTGATCTACTTTACTGAAACTTATTTTCAATCCTGTTGAGGTTTTTTCAAAATTGTTTTGAATTTTCTGCTACATATGAAGCCCAGAATCCAACATGTGGTTCTTCAATTGCGGGTCTTTGGTTGATCATCCCAAATCGAACTCCTCAACTTCATACAACTACATACCTATCTTCAAGTTCCTCATTCGAACTAGATTACACGTGTCGATTGTGTAAAATAATCTTCCTGTATATTCTTATTATTTTTAGTAGCTATAAGTGGGATTGTCTCCACAGGGATTTAACAAACTTCTTTAGGAAAAAGGTATCTAAGGTTTTTATTTTTTTACTTTCATTTAATTAATTTAATTAAAATGGGATTTAAAAATTACTAATTCAAAATAGAAGACTGTAATAATTAATTGAACAAAGTTAACTAACTTAACTAACACAATTCAAATTCACTAATATTCAAATCGATTCAATTCAATAGAAAACAATATAAATTAAACATTTAAACAAAAATCCATAACAATGAAACATCAATCCATTTTGCATCAAAACATATTAATTAAGTCATAGTCATAAGCATACTTTAACCTCTTATAAAATATTCTAGATCATTAAAATCAAATCATAAGTAAGTGGATAGCCCTTATCAAGCCATCAATTTTCATTATATCAATGGAAAAACCACATTCCGATTTTATTAAATTAATCATTCAAAAGGTCAAAGAAATTAACTTTAGGCAATAAAACCACGTTAAGTCCCATGAAAACTTCGAACTACAAAGCCTAACACCTTTGGAAAGCCACTTCAATATGAAACTTAAATCTCAATCCACCTACAATATCTAAACGATAAAAGACTTTTTAAACAATCTTATTTAATACATTAAATTAGATATTGAATCTAAATATCATAATAGACATTTTACACTTTGCATGCAATACAAAATTTCATGATTATAATCCACAAATAATATTATTAAACCAATGAATTGAGGAATACGATTGGTTTAAAATGTTAAGTACAAATCATCTCATTTTGAGTACATTACAAAATGTATCAAGTTCATGTTCAAAGTTTGTTTAGATTAATAAACTACTCACTCATATTCATAATAGACATTGCAATAAAGTAAATAAAAGACATAGATAAGTACACCTGAATAAATACTTCAAATCTTGAAATCTTCTCCAAAAGCAATGAAAAATAAATCTTAAAAATAAATAAATATAAAAACAATAACTATGGCTCCAAGAAAAATGAAATATTCATAATTGATTTAGCAGCCTTAAGGTTGTATAAATAATATTCTAAGTACTACATAGCTCGAAGTAACTCAAACTCTTCATAGTTCTCTTATATTCTCAAAATCGTACTTAGTGATTCTTGACCAATTCTACTTATAACTCAAATCATTAGCCAAATCCTTAGAAAAGAGCCTATGTGCTCCCTCGATTTGTCTGGCAATTTATGTGTAACTCATGAATTGCAATCGAATTGCCAGCAGGGATTTATGGTTTCTTTTTTATTCGTTGGTGATTCGTTGTGTATTTCTTCCACTTGGTTAAATCCTTCATTTTCTTCCCCTTTTCATCAATTTCTTCACAATTATAACCTAAAATTACAAAAACAAGAGGACCCAGTGTGATATAGCCTTTTACATCCAAAATTATACACTATAAAACATTGTCTAATTCTTGACTTAGCACAACACAATGCTCATAACTACGAGGTTCAACCTTCAGCTATATTGAATCAAGAGGTAGAACCACTGCATGTTGCATTTGAATTAGATTAGTTGAATAAGAAGTACGTGGGAAATAAGGAGATTGACGTTAGGTTACAATAAGCCAATGCACCTGTTGCATTTAAAAACCTTAATATAGAATATATGGCTCCAGTTATTGATATTGATGAATCCAACTTTGTGGATGCCCTGAAGAGTCTGATGTTGTAACTAATCATCCTACATCTACTAAAGATCAACCTTAGTCTGAACTTGTTAATCCAATTGAAATAATTAGTCCTACAACTAAAGAGCCACTAGCTGACGTATTAGAGAATTTAGATAATTTCCCTCCTACTGATTCCGCTACACTAGAAGAAAAAGTTCTTGATGATCTAATCCCGTTTACCTTCGTGAAGTGATGATAGAAAAGCAGGTGTTCTATTGTAGCAAAGCCCCCGATGAAGCTGAAGACTGTGCATAAGGTTGATCCAAATATCCTTGTTCCAACTGAGGGTACCTTTGTTCTTGTTGCAACTGACATAGACACTACCGGCACTAGATCTTTCAGTTTTGAGACTATTGTTGATCAACACTCCCCTTCTCATGAGAATGATAAGTGTAGTTCTGAGTCTGATGAAGTTGAACCACCAATGCAAGAAGACAAGTAAAAGGGGCTTTTTCATTAATTCTTTTATCCGGAAGCCAAAAAATAGATATGATTATGTTAAGAAAATGGATTCTCATGTTGAAAGGTATCTCCACAAAGATACTTATACCAAAGCAAATTAGGTTAAATTTTCACTTGTAGATCTCTTCTCTAAGTCTTTACATTTCCTACTAAGTACAATAAGTGTCTGGTGAAAGGATTTTATGATAACTTGAAGGCATTCATAAGTGACCCTGACTCCCCTTTTTACCATAAAGTGTATGTTTGAGGGAACGTTTATAAATCTTCACCAGCCATGATTAACAAAGTGTTGGGTATAAGGTAAATAGCGATGGGCAAAGGTTTTCGGTATTGTTTAGGCCTAATAGTAGTACGACCACCATGGTCAAGACTATTACTAGGGACAAAATAAAATCTTTGAAAAAACAGAGGAAAGGAAAAATACTAATGATTTTAGAACTTTGTATTATACTTTGTATAGTAACACGACTTACAATGTTTTGCATATCAAACGTGGAAATAGTTTTGAAAAAGAAATGCGTACCTTATTCTATGTTATGGGTCAGTGAGTTCCTTGTGATTTAGTGGAGATTGTTTTTCGAGCTATTTTAGGAAGGGTTAAATCGTGGTCCACATTTGAATACTTGTTCATTCCATGCTCGATTACTGACTTACATAGCTATTAGAAGGTTAAGGAAGATAGAAATGACCAATGGAATATAGCAAAAGCTCATATTGTTGTAACATGACATTCGTGTTGTTACAACCCTCGACACTAAAACTAGTTCTTTAAAAGCTTGTCAACACAAGAAGAAAGGAACCAAGTCAACTATTACCACTTTTTCAGCACTAGCTAATTCACATAAGGGACTAGTCTTAATTTAATTGACCCTATGGATCTGAGACACGAACATAAGAGGGAACCACTCCATGCCATTCAAGCCTTACATGATGACTTAATCTAGTATGTCTTGAACTTTGCACAAGCTCTCAGTTATACACTTTCTTGAAAGGTTTCCATGTTTCTCATTTGTTAAAGTTTGTCATTATACTATCATAAAGAGGGAGAAAGTGTGGTTGGTGTGGCTAAAGGGGATTTTAGTGGTTTGTTTATATTTTTGCTAAAGCTTGTCTGAAGTTTTAAAGTTTGATGTCTGCTAGTTTTGGTTTTCTTTGCTTTACTCTGATTTTTACTATTAGGGAAGTCTATTGAAACAAGATGTTGTTACAAAAGAAGGGGAAGTTTCACTGAGTTGTTGAAGATGATCAACACTGTTTATTTTTGCTATCGTATATTCTGTTTTACTACCTAGATGACTATAATTGAAGATACTATTTATTACGATTGCCCGTGGTCTATAGTGTGAAAGATGATCATTATATGACGGCTAACTTAACTAATCCTTCATTTATTTCTTAGTTGGTGATTTCCTACCTTATTTGGTTTTTTGATTATTTACCATGGTTAGGAAAACATAATGAAAAATTGGGAGATTGTTAGTGCCAATATTGCAAGTTTGTTGCCATTAGTTGTATGATTCAAAGTTTAGAAAATAACTAACCAAAGTTGTGTTTCACATGCACTTATTATGAAACCAACTTTGTTTGTTATAAGTAGTTGCAATAAGATCTAATACGTGATTTCAAAAAGTTCTTCAAATTAGTTTGTTGCTGATTTGATCTAATCCCCTTTAATAGAAGATTTATGATAAAGTGGAGATAGAATTCTGAGGCATGATTACCCTGTGCTAAATGTATAAAGGAGTGGTTATTTAAAAATGAAGATGAGCATGATCTTAGGGATTATTGTTAAGATTGTGTGTCCTTTACTGGTCTATATATTTCCCAAAGTTTATAAAGTTTGTATCTCATTAACTTTATATTGTGAATGAGTTTTTCAATTCTTGTCTTGTAAACACCAAGGAGACTTGAGTATTTCAGTAAGGAGGCACCTCACCATGCAAGTGTGGAAGACTTGTGCGGAGTCCATATAAGAGGAGTGAAAGATATGCTTGGAGGAGCTCAGTAAGGGAGTCACATGAAAATTCATGTATGCATTGTTGTTTACTTAATGAATTTTACGTCAAGGCGTGGCGCTATAGATGTAGGTCATGGACCGAATTGCAAGAACAAGTTCTCTTATGTTATGGATTAGTTTATTTACTGCTTGCTCGATTTAGTATTTGCATTAGTGATAAGTGAATAATTAGAAAGTGTTTTGTATTGTATTTTATAGTAACTTAAGATGTAAAAGACTATATTACTCTAGGTTTTCTTTTGCTTTTGCTATTTTAGTTAATAATTAGAATATATGAAGAAATGGATGGAAAAAGGAATAAAATGAAGGATTTGATTGACGGGAAGAGATACACAATGTATCAACAATGAATTAAGAATCAACCACAAATCACTTATTGCAATTTGGCAAGGATTCAGGTTTTACATGTAAATCGTCATACAAATTAATGGAGCTTAAATAAATTTCTGTAACGAATTAACCAACGATTTGAGTTATAAATGGAATCGATGATGAATTGTTGGGTTTGATTTCTAGAGTTTTAGATAAACATGAGACGTTCGAGTTAGTTTGGGATATGTACTTCCTAGAATACTTTACATATGACCCTAAAGCTACAAAATCAATTGCCTTAATTTGAGTAATTAACTAAATATTTTATTGCTCTTTGAGTCATAATTTATTTTTTTAGTTTTTATATTTATTCTTCATTGCTTTTAGAGACTATTTGAAGATTCAAAGTATTTATTCAGAGGTGTTTATCTATATGTTTTTTTTACTTTATTGTAATGTTTATTATGATTATGAATGAGTAATTTATTAATCTAAACAAAGTCCGAACATGAACTTGATCCATTTTGTGATGTAGTCATGATGAGATGATTTGTACTTAATGTTTTACACCAATTGTATTATTTAATTCACTGATTTGATAGATTATTATATGTAGATTATAATCATGAAACTTTGCATTGCATACATAGTCTAGAATTTGTTTTGTAATATTTCGATTCAATATCTAGTTTAAAGTAGTAACGAGGATTGTTTAAAAGGTTTTTTACCTTCATATTCTCTAGGTGGATTGAGATATAAGTTTAATACTGAAGTGCCTTTTTGAAAGTATTAGATTTAGTAGCTAGAAGTTTTCACAAAAATTAATGCGATTTTACTACCTAAAGTTAATTTCTTTGAGCTTTCGAATGATTAATTCAATAAAATTAGAATGTGGTTTTTTCATTGATATAAGGAGAATTGATGGCTTGATAAGAGATGTCTACTTACTTATGATTAGAGTTTAATGATGTAGAATACTTTATAAAGAGATTAAATTATGCTTATGACTGTGATTTAAGTAATATATTTGGATGAAAAATGGATTAATGTATCATTGTTCTCGATGTTTGTTTAAACATTTATTTATTATTGAATTGTTTTTATTTGAATATTAGTGAATTTGAATTGTGATTAACTAAGTTAGTTTAATTTTGTATATTTATTTATTATAGTTTGAATTAGTAATTTTTCATTCATGCTTTAAGTAGCTTAATTAAA
Source organism: Stephania yunnanensis (assembly GCA_039657365.1). NCBI lineage: Eukaryota > Viridiplantae > Streptophyta > Magnoliopsida > Ranunculales > Menispermaceae > Stephania > Stephania yunnanensis. Next base: position 40,520,221 of record CM077586.1, on the reverse strand, counting down.
TGAAAGTAAAAAATAAGAAAAACCTTGCAAACCTTTTTCCTAAACAAGCTTACTAAATTCTTGTGGAGACGATCTCACTTATGACTACTACAAATAATAAGGATATGTGATAAACTTATTATACACGCTCGACACATGCTCGACACATGTCAAATGATTTTTTATTTTTGTGTTACAACATCATTCTGATTTAGTTAAAACAACGTTTGGTTATTTCATGGGTTTTCTGGGTCAGGGCTTTCATGATATGTATGTCAAATGGGCCAAACTTGAGCCAATGTAAAGACTCACATATAGATGATGGTTTATGTATAGGCTAAGGGTTTTAGGCATGGGCTCGGTTATGCCCGACCCATGAATAAGTCTAAGTGGTACTAATTTTAATGTGTCGACTAGAAAAGGATCGATGTGGTCCCATCACTACATAAATTTGCATGAATAGCGACTACAATTAGCGACAGTTCTATATTTGTCTCAATTTTGCGATGGATTAGCGATATGGTTCTAGTTTGACCTATTTGATGAAATTGCAATGGGATAACGATAGAGTAACGACATGATTTAGCGATGGCTGAAATCTCATCAATGATTTTCGGATGGAAATATTTCCCATTTCATGGAAACCATATCCCGCTTGAAGACTCGCCGTTAATCCTATCGCGATTGTTTTGACAACGAGAATGGGCCACGTCGAAGAAGTATAGTGACGAGGCTCACTGCATCACTAAATCCGCCGCAAATGGTGACGATGGAAACGAGGCGACATCACCTTGTTTCCCCACGATCATCTCCTTCATCCCCCTTAATTTACCCTCAACCCTTCTAGATGCCCTCCCTCACCACCCCATATTTCCCTCTCCCAAACTCTACTTAACAACCACCTTTCCCTTGATCAATCTCCTTTCGCCACCCTTACCTCACCCTCACCAGCCTCGCCTCACTAAACTCTAACCCTAACCTCATATGCCACCCTCACCTCTCGCTCACCAGCCGCGCATCATCACTGTCCACTCGCCCATCTCCCTCTTTCTGCATGCACCACCCTCACATATCCCTCACCAGCCCCGCCTTACCACTATCTACTCCTTCCTCGCATCTCCCTCGCCGCCATTGTCCCATCCCTACTTTGGAGCACCGCCACCACTGCCACTAGTCTACCCTTACCACCCTTACCACCCTCAACCGCCACCACTGCCACTACCCTTACCACCCTCACATCTCTCTAGCCATCTCTCTCTCTCTCTCTCTTTTTTTTAGTGTGAGGTTTTTTTATTTTTGATTTCAAGTTTCTTATTTGTTTTTGATTTATGATTTTATATTATTTTGCTTTAAATTTGGTTGTCTATTTTTTGTTGTTGTTGTGTTGTTGATGATGATTTGCTACCTTCGTTGCCCCTGTTGCGGTGCCCTCTCTCTAGTGTCACCCTCTACCGCTGGTAAGTGTTTTTTAGGTTTTTATTTTGAAATTGCTTTTTTTTGTTTTACCATGAAAATTTGTATTTAATTAAGTTTTTTTTGAAAGAAATAAAAAGTTTTTTATATGTAGAAAAAAATAAATTGTTCTTTAATTAAAAATAGTTTTAATATATTTCTTTCAAAACTCGAGATTTTTTTTATGAGTATAATTGCCAATGAAAAATTATTTACTAGGTAAGTTGTCCTAAAAAAGTTAATTCTTTTTTATAAGAATACATTTAATAAAAATTTCAAAAAATATTTTAACTAAAAATTGTTGATAAAAAATCAGTCGTAATGTGTGTAACGTATTATTTTGTGTGACTTAAATTAATATTATCCATATATATATATATGCAATTATTTTGCTTGTACTTATTTTTATATATGATATATATATATATATATTAATTTTGATAAATAATTTATGTACATAATGGTTGATATATCTGATTAAATTTATGATTAAGTTCATTTCTAGATTATTAAATTGTATATGTATATTTTGTTGAAAATTAAAAATGAGAATTTTAACAGAATTAAATAACCTGTACACATTACACAAAGTAGTTAAATACTCTGTAAATTGGTTTTTTATATAATTAGGTAAATAAAAAAACCCAACATACACTTTAAAAATAATTTCAATTTAAACAAAAATAAAGCACCAATTTATGTATAAGTAAAGCTAAAAAAGTTTAAATATTTTTTAGCATTATTAAAAACTTATTGATATAAACCTTTGTTAACGTTCTACTCTAGAGATTACTTATTGATATAAACCTTTGTTAACGTTCTACTCTAGAGATTAAGAAACATAAATATTTATAAAACTAATAAAAAATATTTGATAATGGTTTGAACCTATTTTTAAAAATTTATGAGAGTAATTTTTTATATTAGCAATAGTTGTAGTACCTAAAGCTAAGAAATCATAAATATTCTAAAAAAAATTAAAAACGAGTAATGTATTACTTCAAACCTTCTTGAAAATAAATAATAGACACATATTAGTTCTGAGAAAGTAATAATTAAGAAATTATCACAAATTTAAAAAGAAAAAAATAACCTTAACCAACATTTCCCATTTTAATAATCTTAATAATATAAAGATAAAAAACTATATTATGTATTGAGACTATACCATATATAGAGAGGACTAATGGTACTAGGTATAGAAATTATGCTAATATATTAATAGAAAACTTCATCAAAAATTAATAATTAAATTGTTATACAAATCATTAGTAAGATATTATTACGCATAAAATCAAAGACATAAAATATTGTTAGAAACAAATTAATTGATTGACATGGAATGACGCTTTTATAACACTTGTCAAAAAATATCATATAAACCTAAATTTTCTTTCTTAATCTTTAGTCCATTGCTACAAGTATAAGCAATTTACTCGATAGTCATACCAAAGATGTAACAAGGAATTTTGAGTTCCCATCTTATCTAAAATGTAACAAATGATCAACATTTGTTACTTTTTAGATATGATAGGAAGCTCAAGATTCAAAATGACCATTTTTTAGATGGCTGCGTCGGTTATACTTATAGTAATGCAACAAAGTCATGTATACTTGATTAAAAATTTGCAACCCTAGGCAACAATTAAAATACACACTTCAATTAAGGTACGTGAAAATGCATCCAATAACTTGACTCACCTACATGTATAATGTTTGTAGAGCACATTCAATAGATTATTAAGGTACGAGCAAATGCAACCAACTCGAGACACCCACATACATAATGCACATAGAACTAATTCGACTCTTAAGGTACTTGCAAATGCAACCAATTCCACTTATTTTGGTTGCAAATCGACTATATCATATATATGTTTAATTTTGGCAAAACTAATCTTTTGGTCCCTACACTTTCAAGGTTTTACACTTTTGGTCCCTCAACTTTGAAAACAACACATTTGGTCCCTCAACTTTTCATATATTGTAAATTAAGTCATTTTGTTAGTCTAATCATTGTTATTGATGACGCGACGAAAGTCAATCGCCACGTTGGCCACGTGGCTATCCTTTTCATTGGAACAATTGGTTCAATGAACCAACCGGTTCAATAAAAAACCAATTGAAGCCCTAATAATTTGACGCCTTGTGTTTTCTCTCTTCTCTTTCTCTATAGAGAAAACATAAATGTGCGATCGATTGTCGTACCAGAAGGATCGGGTGTAACTAAAGATATTCGGTGTGACCGAGTTCGTGTTTGGGTCTAGGGAAGAATCGTTTCGAGGGTCCCCATTATTGGTTAATTAAGGTGGAGTATGTATATGTCATGTAGTAATTAAGTAGTAGTATACATGCTGATGAAGTGTGTTGAAATAAGCAGTAGTACGCATCTGATTGGTACTTACTTGTTCCATTAATAATTTCAAATGAGGGCCGCTAAGGGCACCCCACCGTTTCATGAAGGCACCCAGTTAATATGGGCACTAACCAATTTACCTGGGGCACCAAAAAATTAGACCCAAAATACCCAAAATACCCCTCTAACCAATTTACCTGGGGCACCAAAAAACCCCTCCTACAAAACAGAGGCACCCCACCACCCCACCACCGTCATCTTGCTTGACTTTCTCCATTTCTCGTCAACGAACCACCTAGCAATCCCGAATCTAAGTTGTATTCGTTCCTCTATGTCTCTCTCCTCTGTTGATAGACGTTTTTCGAGTTTGAAGACTCTGAGTTTTGGTCGATTTCATATCCAAATTAGGGCTCGGTTCAAGTTTTTCGTTCACACATCGATAATGTTGAAATCGATCATTTGAATGTGCGTTGGTAGTCTAATTAAGTTGCATTTGATAGAGTAGTTGTTATGTTTGTGTGGCGGTGCATTCAATGGTTCATTTATTGGGCGTTCGTGGTTCTCGGCCACACAGGCCAGAGATTTTGTTTACAATCTCGACCAAGCATGACCGAAAATGTAGAATAGCTCTCGGTTGTCCATAACCGAGACTTTTATTGTCGTCTCGGTCACCACTTCACGAGAGTAAGTCGAAGTGTATAGTTTATGTCCTGTCGGTGATGTCCAACCGAGAATGTAGAATAGCTCTCGGTTGTCCATTACCGAGACTGTTATTCAGTTCTCGGTGGATGGTGACCGAGACGTGTGCATAACTCTCGGTCTGCGAGGCCGAATCAATCGCGTCCGTGAAAAAACATCCGAAAATTTGAGAAACCATACGTTGACAAAAAACAGTTCCTTCAAACCATCATATGGTTATCAAACATTGTTACATCGCTATCGGATGATGTCAATCTGCAAGAATCGATAAACGGTCGGCAAACGCAATGTCGTTTTAGGTTCAAGCTTGGTGGTGGGGTGCCCCATTTTTTCTGTCAAAATGGTTTGTAGGGTTTGAATCAATATATTCACAGGGGCAAAATGGTCTTTTCCATTTTCGCTGAAATTTTTACAAAAACTTTGGGTGCCTTCATTAAACGGTGGGGTGCCTTTAGCGGCCCTCTTTCAAATCGAGCTTGCTTGATCTCCACTTGTAGTATTTGTAAACTAATTTGTGCGTATGTGGTTATTATCGTCTATCAGCCGTGCTTTCATGTACATTGTTTATCATCAAGCAATTGTCTCCAAATATGAGCGAGGTCATGAGCGCGACCATGAGCGAGGGCGTGAGCGCGAGCAAACCAGAGGGCGAGAGCGAGGCGTGAGGGCGTGAGCGCGACCGTGAGTGAGGGCGTGAGCGCGACCGTGAATGAGGGCGTGAGCGCGACCGAGGCAGAGGGCGTGAGCGAGGCGAGAGGGAGAGCGGGAGAGATGTGCACAAAGAGGAGAAGAAAGAAAACGAAAAGAGAAAAAGAAAGAGAGAAAACGCGGAGAGAAAGAGAAGAAAGAAAACGCAGAGAGGAAGAGAAGAGAGAAAACGCAGAGGCGCCGAATAATTAGGGCTTCAATTGGTTTTTTATTGAACCGGTTGGTTCATTGAACTAACTGTTCCGATGAAAAGGATTGCCACTGGCAATTGACTTTCGCCACGTTATCAATAACAATAACTAGACTAACAAAAGAACTTAATTTACACTATATGAAAAGTTGAGGGACCAAATGTGTTGTTTTCAAAGTTGAGGGACCAAAAGTGTTAAACCTTCAAAGTTCAGGGACCAAAAGATTGGTTTTGCCTTTAATTTTTAATTTTCTCGAGCTTCTAAGGATTTAGAAGATTCCTTCATCTCGAGATTGGATGTACAACCACCTTGAAGGCAATTACATTTAAATGGAATTAGAACTAGCGTAAAGGAGTTCATAGAGTTTGCCAAGCTCTACTATAACACTTTCCACAGCGAAGGGAATATTAGTTGTCCTTACACTCTCATGAAATGTTGCTACTCAAAACTGCATGATGTAGATGTTGGGGCATGTGCTCTAGGTAAATCTATGAAACATTGTTTATCTTATAATTTTAATTAATAAAATTGAAGTTTTCATTTTCTATTTTATTATAAGTGATTACATGTTTACCTTATAGTAAGATCCATTTGTATTTATTGAGATATCCTAAATGTCCTTAGTCGGTCATTATACTGAGAAATATAATGAATTAAGGCTATTGTGTATCTTGATTGATGGTTATGTGATGATCATGCATATAGGGATACAAATTGAGATCACGAGTACTTATTAAATAACAAAGTACTGGACCGACCTGATATGAGAACACCACATGGATTGTCATATGTGTTACTAATGATAGGTATATCATTTAGTCATTCTAGTTGAGATTACCATAGACTTCAATATTAGGAGCATGGTAATTTGACACAAACAAATGTTGTTTTTAACCAGACGATTATAAAGATTGTGATTGTTTACCTTGTGAATAATATGTGAAGGTGTGCAATCAAGATAGAATTTGTCAATCTCATATAGAGAGATATCAGTGGATCCCTCGATATGATAGACTTATAATGGCCAAGTCCATGCGAATTGATATTATCAATGTCACTTAGATGTTTTCAGTTTACATAAAAAACGAGACTAGTAAGATTGAATATTAAGAGTCACTTTCCATGCCTTATGTTTAATAAAAAGATATCGCACGACAAAAGGATATATATTATTCATTAAGTTGTATCGATTTTGATATTCATGCTACTTAGGTAGTCATAATGCCTTGCTAGAGACCGTTGATGACATACGTACCAAAATAATTTTAGTTCACTGCAAACGTCGCGTGAACGTATTAGGCCACACACAAAGAATGGCTTTGCACAATTTCAATTGGTCCAGAGTAATATATTTTATATAATAAAATTCATGACGTAAATGCCCTTACGATTTTTTATATGATAAATTATTAATATGGGCATTTGTGTAATTTGCTTAAATTGCCTAAATATAATAGTTGTATTACGAATAGATTTTTTAATAGTGGTTATTTACGCACATAAATAGATGTTGAAATCTTAAAACGAAATAAGATTTTTATTATTACTATTTCGAGTTCTTTAGATTTTGGGATAGAAAGAAAAACATTTTCTATCTCTTTTGGGGCTAGCACTCCAAATTGTGGTCACCATTAATGTGCAGATTTCCTATAGAAGACGTATGCTTGAATGTCTTGAAGATCAAATACTCACAAAAGGAAATTAAGGATTAAGCTATGATTTACTTCTGTAGATATAGTTTGATAGAACTTATTTTCGATCTTGTAGTTTTTCAAGAGTTGTTTTGAATTTTCCACTGTGTATGAGCCCCAAAAACCCAACAATTGTATTAGAGCTATAGGCTCGATTCCATTAAATATTTGCATACTTTCTCTGATGTGTATATGATATATGTTTGAAAAACATGATCTTGATTAATGTATACGTGATGTACATATAGGTTTTGTGATAATTGTTATCAAGAATTGATTTTAAATCATATTTTTGATTCATGTATATTGATACATACGCCTGATTTGATTAAATGACAGTATTCGTGTTTAAAATACTTTGACTAACATATGTTTTTTCATATTGAATGATGTAAGTTTTGTATGTTCATTATAGAATTCATGTTTAGGATAATGTGATTCTGGTGTTAAATACATGTTTCATTTTTGTTCCATAATTAGGTGTGTTTCCATGATAGAAATCTTGATTAGGTTAATATGATTTATTTAATATGATTTTGGTGTTGAACAAATGATTTATATTTTGTTTTTTGATTTAATTGACTGTTTTGTATGAATAAGAATCAAAATTGGTTTTAATAATATATCTCATTGTGGTTATCTTTTACTATATTCCTATTAGATAGGAGATAAACTTGTAATTTGATAAGGATTCAAAGTATCTTAAATTTTAATTAGATTAGAATAAGATATTAAATTAGAAGTAGGCTCGAGTTAGTTAAAAATGTTTTAATTGATATTTTTGAAATTATAATAAGGGGCAGTTTTGGTCAATTAGATTGACTAAAATAATGAGAAATTTATGGCAATTCTTAATTTTCTGAAATTGAATTCGTTGTCAAAAAAACTCGCTAACTGGCTAGCGGGACCGCCGCTAACTGTTCGTAGCACAAGAAAATTTGTATAATAGTCAATATTAATAAATTTTTCCAACTTGTTTAGTGATTGTACATGCATTGTAATATATGATATTTAAATTATGATGACTAAAACAAATAAAAAGAATCCATCTTCTAAATTTTAAATAGTGTCATCCATTCTCAAACACTTGTCAAGGCTTCGATTACATCAATATGGGTATGCCTCTATAGAGTGTATTGAGTTATCTTGGTGAGATAAGTTGAGTAATAGTTACTCTATTTTTTGAAATGGCTAAACTTGATAAAGATATCAAAATAGTTTTGGGCTTTAGGCATTAGATGAGATAAAACATGCAAAGACATAAGATGTCATAATCTCACAAAAAAACAACTAAAAGTTACATATAATGTAACTGGTAATTGGTACCTACCTAAATTACCTAATTCAAAGTGTCATGCCTTAGCAATCTTACTATTTGGTGAAACATGGATTTTAGTTCTTTAAATTGACATAGTGTTTTTAGGAAAGTTGTTAATTTAGTGGGAGTGTATTCCTCTATACTAAAATGAACGTTTGCATAATCTTTGTTGTAGAACTATATCTTCTTCAATAGCACTAATCCCTTGTCACTGCGATCCATCCTCAAGAAGGATAAGCTGCTTAGGACAAACTTTCTTGACTAGTTCAGAAACATGAGAATTTTTCTTAAGCCTGAACGCAAGTTGTATGTCCTAAATGATCATATTCTTGAGGAACTAATAGCCAATGTTTTAAGAGCAGTGAAGGATGCACATACTAAGCATGTTAATGACTCAACTGATGTTACATGCATTATGTTGACAACCATGTTTCCTGAACATTAGAAGAATATGGAACACATAGAAGCTTACGACATGGCTAGGATGTAGAAGGAAATTTTTTGACAACAAGCTAGACAAAAATGGTTCGAGAGAGTCAAGAACTTTTATTCTTACAAAATGGCAGAAGGTGTGTTAGTTAGTCCTTTTGTTTTGAAAATGAAAGGCTATATTGACCATCTTGACAAATTTGGATTTCCTATAAGCCAAGAGTTGGCTGTGAATTTGATCTTGAATTCATTGCTTGATACTTATTCATGATTTGTGATAAACTATAAAGTGAACAATAAGGAGAAGTTTATCTCTGAGTTGTATTCGATGCTTATAACTGCTAAGCAGAATGTCAAGAAACCCATTACCAATGTGTTAATGGTTTAGAAAAGAAAGGCAATGAAGAAGAAGGCCAAAGGCATGGCTAAAGTTGTCAAGGTTGTTGTGACTATCACAAAGCTTGTGGAACGAATCAAGACTAATGCTGCAACTACTCTACCATCCCAAAAAAAAAGAGGAAAAAGAAAGAAAATATCATTTCTATCATGCAAGTAAGCATTGGTTCAAAAATCGCAAGCTCTCTCTCGAAGATCTAATGAAAAAAAAGAGGTACGACTACTGTTTCAGGTATTTACTCTATTGAAGTTAAATTGTCTACAACTAATTCTTAGGTATTGGATACCGAATATGGATCTCACATTTGTATTAATGTGCAAGGTCCAACCAAAAGTAGAAAGTAAAAGAAAGGGAGAAGTCATCGTCTAAGTCGGGAGTGGAGCAAAGGTTGTTACATTGGCTGTTGGATGCTATGAGTTAATTTTTCCTACATGACTTGTTTTAGTTTTCAATAATTTTTGTTATGTCCAACCTTAAGCAGAAACATCATTTCAGTTTCATGTTCATATTTAAATGGTTTTAATTTCATTATTGCAAATAATAAAGCTCCATTTCTCATAAAGACGTTTTCTATGGGAATGTTGATTTGTGTGAAAGTCTTTATATTCTAAACATGAAAAGGTCCAGAGATGCTCATATTCTCAATTTAAATACAAAGAGATTCAAGTCAATTGATTTGAGTCAAACCTAACTTTGGCATAGTCGTGTTGGCCACATAAATGAGAAACATGTTTCTAAACTCCATAAAGATGGACTTTTAGATTCATTTGATTTTGAATCATATGAAATATGTGTATCTTATTTATTAGGCAAGTTGAAAAAGAGTCCCTTTAATGGAAGCTGTGATGGGGCAATTGATTTATTGAGTCTAATACATATAAATGTATGCACTCCTATAAACATAATGGCTAGTAGTGATTATCAGTACTTCATTACTTTCACTTATGATCTCAGCAAATATAGTTATATGTACTGATGAAACATAAAGGTGAATCTTTTGAGATGTTTCAAACATTTTGCAATGAAGTGCAAAATCTACTTAGTAAAACTATTAAATCACTTCGATCAGATTGAGGTGATGAATATTTGAGCTAAGAGTTTGAAGTTCATCTTAGAAACTGTGGGATTGTCTCACAGTTAACTCCTCCAACAACTCCATGATGGAATGGTGATTTTGAGAGGAGAAATCAAATTTTATTTGATATGGTTTGATCTATTATGATTTATGCAGATCTTCCTATTTTCTTTTAGGGCTATGCCTTAGAAAATGTCGCGTTTACACGAAATCGTGTTCCTTCTAAAGTGGTTGATAAAACACCATTAGATATGTTGTTTGGGAAAAAACTCAAAAAGATTATCACCCAAAGCTACTAAGTGTATATTTGATTGTTATCCTAAAGAAAATAGAGGATACTAATTTTATAATCCCACTTAGAACAAAGTGTTTGTTGCTCGAAATTATGTCTTTATGGGAAAATAGTTTATTTTAAAAGTCGACAATGGGAAATAAACAATCAACCACAATGGGAGTTTAACAAAGTCTTGAACTACTCGAACCTCCATAGGTATCACAAGGCCCACATAGGTCTAATAGGGTAAGCCATCAGCCTAAGAGATTTGACTTTCTTATTACTAATAGTAGTGAGGTGTTGCTTATAGATCATAATGAGCGTACTACTGACCAAGAGGCTGTGTCTAGCCCTGAGCCAGATAAATGGCTTAGTACCATAAATTTTGAGATGCAATCCATATATGATAACAAAGTTTTGAACCTAGTTGATTTACCTAATGGTGTTAAGCCCATTGGATGTAACTGGGTTTTCAAAAAGAAAACAGACATGGATGGCAATGTGCATACTTATAAAGCATGGCTATTAGCAAAAAGTTTGAGGCAGACTCAAGATGTTGATTATAATGAGGTACTTGAAGGCGGCATGATTAGGGTAAATGATAACCTTGGTTCCCGAGAGATAAAGCCGAAATTTCTCAAGTGCGAAAATAACGGCAAGAAGCTCATTCTTAGTAGTGGTGTAGTTCATCTGAGCCGCGTCTAGTGTACGAGAAGCATAGTAAATGACATGTGAAGTTCTCCTGACTCTCTATCTTAAGACCGAGCCCACAACATAATTACTAGCATCACACATAATTTCAAATAGAAGCTCTCAATTAGGGGCTTGAATCACCGGTGTGCTAGTATGTGAGTTTTTCGATGAATCAAATGCACTCTTACATGCCTCATTAAACTCAAAAGATACATCCTTTTGAAGTAGATGGCATAAGGGTTATGCGATTTTTGAAAAGTCCTTGATGAAACGATGGTAAAATTGGTGTGTCCAAGGAAAGATCTAATCTCCCGCACATTGGTAGGGTAGGAAAGTTTCTTGATAACATCAATTTTAGCTTGGTCTACCTCTACGCCCCTGGTTGAGACAATGTGTCCCAAAATAAGACCTAGGTCCAACATAAAATGACATTTTTCATAGTTCAGAACCAGGTTATTCTCGATGCACCTGCGGAGTACCTTTGCCAGATTGTTGAGACAACTATCGAATGAATAACCATAAATAGTAAAGTCGTCCATGAAGACCTCAATGAAATGCCCAATAAAATCTGAAAATATACTCACCATGCAACTTTGAAAGGTAGCAGGTGCATTGCATAACCCAATGGGCATGCGCCGATAAGCAAAAGTGCCGAACGGACTGGTGAAGGTTATCTTTTCCTGGTCGTCAGACGCTACCTATATTTGATGAAAATTGGAATAACCATTAAGACAATAGTAATGAGAACGATTGGCTAGTCTCTCCAACATCTGATCAATGAATGGTAGGGAGACGTGATCCTTCCTGATGGAAGTGTTTAACTTCTTGTAGTCAATGCATGCATACCCGCCATCCATTTTAAATGCGGGTTGGAATCAACTCACCTTGTGAATTGGTGACTACCTTGACTCTCGTTTTCTTAGGGACCAGCTAGATAGGGCTTACCCATTTACTATCTGAGATAGGGTAAATCATGTCGGCATCAAGGAGCTTCAGTATATCCTTCTTCACGACTTCCATCATGAGCGGATTGAGCCTCCTCTGGGCTTCTCTCGTAGGTTTTGACCCTTCTTCCATATATATATGATGCATGCAAGTGGAAGGACTGAAACCTTTGACATCCACTATGGTCCACCCAATAGCCTATTTTAACTCTAGGAGTACTTGAATGAGCCTTTCTTCCTTGAAATGTGTATGTTTGGCTGAGATGATCACAGGGAGCGTGTCATTCTCACCCAAAAACATATACTTTAAGTGCTAAGATAATGGCTTCAGCTCAAGTATGGGAGCTTTAACCAAGGGTGGAGAAAGTTCGGAGTCAAAAGTAGGCAACTCCAAATGATAGGCACTTGGGGGCAGGGGTTGGAATGAATCCAACTCGAAAACAAAATTCTCGACATCAATGTCGCGGGTCAGATCACTCTTGTGGATTTAAGTAGTGTCGAGATTATGCTCTAACACTACTTTAACTTCATCATCGCCACCTGTGAGCAAGGTCTGCTTAAGGAGTGGATCCACACTGTCCATGGTACACACTACAAACGACACATCATTGGGGTATCGCATCACGTCATAGATGTTAAACTTGATGACTTCACCATCAAACATTATGGTAAGATATCCATCATCAACATATATTTTCGTCTTCACCATTTCCAAAAATAGATATCCAAGGAGTACTGACGAAGCATTGGGGAATGGCTCCTCCTTCATATCTACCACGTAGAAGTCAACAGGAAACACGAACTCATTCACTCGGACTAGAACGTCTTCAAGAACACCAACAGGTCTGATAACAAAACGGTCTGCCAACTGAATGACAATACCAGTCTCCTCTAATGGGCCTGCATGCAATCTCTTATAAATAGAGAATGACATGACATTAATGGAAGTGCCAAGTTCGCACACAACCCTTTGAATGCGTACATCACCTATAACACAAGGTATTGATAACATCCTAAGATCCTTCATTTAGGAGGCAACTTCTTTTGTAGGATAGCCGTGACGGTTGCTCCCATTTGGACTTTTTCGTTGCCTTTCAATTTCCCTTCGTTAGTGTATAGTTCCTTAAGAGACTTTGCATACCTAAAGAATTGCTTCAGCGCGTCGAGGAGTGGAATATTGATATTCACTGGCCGAAAGGTTTCAAGAATTTCTTTCTCTTCTTCCTTTTTCTTATCTAGGATGAGTCATTGTGGAAAAGGAGGTTTGACCTCAAATGTGGGTGGTGCTTCCTTTTTAGTAGTTACCATCTGTTTAGGGACAACCAGAGTCACTACTACTTTGTGTTTGTCCTCATTTGCCTGGTCTTTGGCATCAAATGACTCATTGTTCCTTTTGGGTCCCTCCAACTCCTTACCACTTCTGAGTGTAACTGCTTTAGCACTTGCGCTAGGATTCAGGTAAGGTTGCGAAGGCAACTTTCCTTTATCCTCGAGATGTCCATTCTGCTGTGTCATTTGGCCCATTCAAACTTGAAGAGTTCGGACCGCCGAATTGGTTTCGATGATGGATTTCTCGATGGTATCCCTGAATTGGACAATTTCACTCATAAATTGGTTTTGTTGATTTATAAAGGCTTTCATCATATCCTCAAGTGAAGATGAATTATTAGAGGGTGTAGGCAACCGTTGACCTCTAAGGATGAAGGTCTGATAGTTCTGGTTTTGAGGCTCGTAACTTAAGTTTGGGTTATTTCTCAACGTTACATGATTATATGTATTCCCAAATGGGACTCTAGATGGTCCTTGGAACTGATTACCCATGGCATTGGCCTGTTGATTGTCCTCAAAAAGAGTAGGACATTCATCAGTTGCATGAATTGTGGCAGAACAAAAGCCACAAGCTTTGACTTGCACTTTGCCACAAGAGACAAGACGTTCCATCATGGAGGTTAGTTGGTCATTTTTCTGTACAGTGGAAATCGAGACACTCCCTGTGGTTAGACTTCGGTAGCGGTAGCATCAAGATCACCACATAAGTGGGACTGTTATGCGATGTCATCATACAATTGCTTCATTTTGGCTGGAGTTTTATCTCGAATGTGACCCCCACACGCATTATCAACCATGTGTCGTTCTATAGGCGACATGCCAACATAGAAGATTCGAACTATGGCCTTCTCAGACTAGCCATGTTGTAGGCAACTGGCAATTAATTCCTTATAGCGATCCTAATTTGCACCAAATAATTTCTCCGACCTCATTTTGATGCCACATATATCCTTGATGAGCTAAACAACTCTATCCTTAGGGAAATATTCATTCAAAAATGTGATTGTCATTTCATTCCAGGAGTTAATGAAGCCATGAGGAAGGTAGAAAAGCCATTCCTTGGCTTTGTCTTTACGGTAAAACAGAAAACATCTGAGCTTGACCATTTCCTTGTCCACTTTGGAGAGTTTCATTGACTTGTTGGTAGTATGAAACTTTTTCAGAAAAATGACAGGATCTTCATTCTCGTCACCATGGAAGGATGGTAGGAGATGAATGAACCCAGACCTCAACTCAAAGTCTTCAGCATTATCTGAATAGTTGTTCCAGAGAGATTATTGCACCAAAAGAGCTTAAAGCCCTTGATTGGCGTGACCCATGGTGATTTGGTGATTTGCAGCCATATTCAGAAGATTTTGGCCTTCTTGTTGGCTAAGTTGGGTCATTTTAATCTACGTATGAAATGTTCTCTCCAGTTCAGGATCAAAAGGTAACAATGAACCAGACAATTTTGACCGAGTGAGGTGTGGTAGCATAAAACAAAAAAGAGAAAAGAGAAAAGAAACCTAAACTCAGAGTAAAGACTAAGCCCCTGGCAACGGCGCCGAAATTTGATCACGTGTCGTGTATGCCAAATATAACCTGCAATTGAGTTACTAACCATAAGGGTGTACTAGTGGTAAATACAGGGTCGAATCCTCAGGACTTGAGTTTTACTCCAAGTTAACTAAAAATGGGTGGGGGGGGGGGGGGTTTAGAAAATTCAATGAAATAATTAACTAAACTAGCACAAATAAGAAGTTCGCAAAAATAATATCAATGAGAAGAAATCACCTAAGTCTACAGTTCTACAAGCAAGAATCAAGATTCAACGACATTTAATGGTCCTTAATCATCCCAAAACGTTATTAATTCAATTTCTCCTAGATTTGCTATAGAAAATTGACATCCGCCAGAAATACCTAATTCCCCTAATCTCTATAGTTAGGACGTCTGCCACTAACTATTTCCCTAATTAATGTATAACCCTAGACATCCACAAATCAAGTTTAACACACTAACAGCAGTAATTTAGATATGTGGGACCACTAATCGTAAATAAACGGATCGCATCCGCTCCAAATTTAACCTGGATTCTATTGTTGCACACTCAAGAACCGAAAAGGGTTTAACGACAAACGGGTGAGAGTTTGTCACTTAATTGGTCCAAAAGCACAATTACACGGATACTAATAGTCCAAATAACTGTAGATTGTCCAGTTAAAAGCATGCACTGGCCATATACATACTCTAAATCTAAATCATAATCATTGAAATCATCGACTATGAAATAGGAGTAATTAAATTAAATTAAATTAAATTAATAGATCTCACATAATATGCCATGAATCCATCATCTCGACTTGCTTCCCCTTCGACCTAGGCAAAGTGTTGATTAGCCGATCATCGTCGTCGAAGAAAGTCGTTGCTAAAAAATAATACTCGGTGTTCTTCTCAATAATACCTAAGTTCATAATATATAAAACTACTAAAAATTGGTCTCGAGAGGTGAGAGAAACTAATTTTGGGGGTTGGAGAGGTGACTCGTGCGCCGTGGAGCATCATAAGGCTATTTTTCTCTTGAAAATAGGTGTTCACCATGTGTCACAATGCTATTGGCTCATTTCTTGATGTCGCCCTGACGTGGCAGCATCGGATTAGTCAAAACAACTGTTTATGACGCGCTGGGCATGGTGAGAAAGCCACATGGCATGTTTTGATTGGACAAAAGCCCCTACGATGATGCGTTGTGCTGATATGTGAACGCCACGTGGCACGCAAAAATGCGGAAGGGAAATCGCGCGAGTTCGGTTAAAATCAGGGAATATGTGTGGATGCACATCCCGAGGCAGATCGACTAGCAGGTGAAGTGAGGAGAAGATTGCAGCCGTGACGTGGCCTGTGTGATGCTAACGCGACGATTGCTGATTGGTGGAACCGGTCTAGTGTCGTTACGTGGAGGCTTCTAATTTGTGAAGATGTTGCCTTGCTTACAAGCTGGCAAGATTTAGCATGATGTGGCGCTCTCCCATTAGCTGAACCGGCTGTGATGACATGCTAGTATCCAATGAAAATGTACCACGTGGCTGCTCCTGTGATACTAGGTGACGCGAGGCGATAAGGTGGCATCGCCCGATTGGTTGAATGCTGATGTGGCAGCTCCCAATCGATTGAAATATGTTATCTCCTATTCTACCCACCGCACAACACGTAATTGGAGGCAAATTGTCTGGCATCCGATCACTTTATGTAAATACTCAATTTTGAGTATTTTTTCACCACGAATTCAACCGCTCACTCCGTTTCACCTGAAAACGATCAAAAAATATTATTAAATATATATTTTAGATACTTTTCATAATTAAATATACTAAAATAAACTACTAAAAATATATAAAAATCGACTTATCATGCATGAAGAAATAGGGGATGTTCTTAATAGTGATTTTGTCTAGTTCGATGAATTTGTCGCAAAAATAGATGTGTTACTTCAATTTTTGGCAAAAGAGTTACAAGATTTGTGACATTCCATAGTGCGTGCCTAAAATATTTTGACTAAGTCAAAATTTCAAATGCGTGCTGCACTAATATTGATTGTATGGATGATAATCACGTATTTCATTTGAGGTATGGTAAGGAAATGTCTTAGTTTGATCGCCATCGATGTTTTTTATCGCGTACTACAAATGATATGAGTGACAAGTTAATTTTTCGTAGAGGTAGAATAGTACGAGATGACTTCCACCCATAAAATCAAGTAAAAATATCCTTCATGAACTTGAGGCTTTAGGGTTGATGGAGGTCACGAAATTGGGATCGAAACTTCAAAACACCAAAGTCTCGAAGACGAGTGGGTGAAAAAAATAAAGCGTACTTTGGGACTTATTGTATTGGAAGGCAAACCTTATCAAACACAACTTAGACGTAATGCACATTGATAAAAATATTTTCAATAACATTTTCAACACTATCATAAGTGCGCCGAGAAAGAGCAAAGACTATTATAAATGTAAAGAGGAAATAAAAGAGATTTATCATTAAGAAGAACTTCATTACGATCCACTTTCCAAGAAATACACTAAAGAATGGTGTGCACTTGACATTCAAAGAAAACAAGTTGTATATCAATGGATAAAAAAATTGCGCTTCCCTTTTGATTGCGCATCAAAACATCATCGATGCTTAGATTTCAAAAAGTTGAAGATGTATGCGATGAAGAGCCACGAATGCCATGTCTTCGTGCAACAGTTGATCTCGATCGCTATTCTGAAGCTTTCAGAAGAAGACGTATGGATTGCAATTAATGAACCAAGCATTTTGTTTTGGGATTTAATTGTTCAAAATGTGAATGTCTATAAATTGATGTTTTTGCATTCAAACATACCTTCAATCTTTTGAATGTTAGAAAAAATCTTCCCCCCATGTTTTTTCGACTCCGTGAAGCATCTCCATATCCACGAGAGGCTTACATTGCTGGCTAGTGCAACTTCATTAGCGATAACCTTTCAAGAGGTAATCAATTATATTTAAGTCGTCAATGTTTGTCATGGGCAAATCATTTTTTTAAACATAAATTTACAACTGCTTTAACCCCATAAATTTAGTTACTTGAAACACTTGAAAAATAATGTTAGTAATAAATCAAAGGTTGAGGTTTCAATATGCAATACTTATTGTGAAATTCAATAATTTCGTAAATTTGATTAGACAACTAATTAAATATTTTTAGATTTTATTTGGAATTTAGGTATTAGAGGTGGGATCCACGTCTTTTGGACTGAAGATTATAAGGTAAAATATATTTTTTCGTTGATGAATGCCAAGTGTGTGTGTGATATGGTATTTCATCACAAAGTTTACGTGTTGAGGTGTATCCTTAATGTTTTATTACAATAAAGGTTTTAAGTGTGTGTTTGAGGGGCACAAGTAAAAATAAAATTATTAGTTGCTCAAAAACTAGTAAATAAGTATCAAGTATCATGTTAAAGCTTTGCCTCGATTTATGTGCAAGTCGGGATTAATGAAAATGAGAAATGAGAACAAAGTTAGTACAAGACATTGCCTTGAGTTACGTGTTAGTTGGCAATGGTCAAGGTTGATATTGGGTCCAAATGGGTGCAAGTTTGTTTTAGTATGGCAATAGAAATAGTCTGGATGATTTTGGTATGTCGTGGAAAAGGTTAAGATATTTAAGGTTTTAGTGTGACCAAAACTAGTGTTATGAACTTTTTTGGCAATGGATTGTTTTATCAAGAGGTTTGCTCAATTCGCTAAAATATAGGATAAAAAACAAGCACCAAAAGTAAACACATTAAAATAGGGATTTTGAAAAGTAATAAATAAAAAAATTAAGATGTAGATAAGCAGCTTAGTTTTTTTATTTAAATAAGAAAAAAATCAAAATCAAACGACTCAACTTTCCATTTCAAGATAACAAAATACTTTCTTTCTATCCTAACCTACTGTGTGTACTTTTTCACTCTGCAATCTTCACACGTCTGATTTTCATCATGTTTCTTTTTGCAAAACTATAAAGCATCGCGACATGATTAGTTTTAATAAATTTTTTATGGTGGAAACAAGGTATTAGGCTCGGTATTTGGTAAATTCTCAATTCAGAGCATTTTCCTCAATTGAATTTGAATTCTCAAGATTTTTTGATTACGTTCGCTGGGATTTGATAGGAATTGGTTGGGATTGTTGATAATTGATTTTTTGCATTGATTTGTACCGATTTGAAAGAAATCGTATCGACGTTGGTTAGGGTTTTAGCGAAGTGACTTGATACAATTTAGTTGATAACTATATTGAAGATGTTTTGCAGTTAAAATCGATTTACATTAGGATTTCAAAATTTTTTGTTATTGGCTATAGTCCAAATTGACTCCACAAACTGCAAAAATATTCTAAATATTGTATGAAGTGATTTTCTGGTGTTTGATGTTGAGTTTTATTGATATAATTGCGAAAATATTTATTTGGAAAAGTTTCTTTAGTTTTAAATTAGTAAAGTCTTCCTAATCAATAGGCTGAAATGGAACCTTCATAACTTCTTCATTTTTTATCTGATTTGAGTGTTCTTAGAGTCTATGGAAAGTACGAAGTGAGATATTTAGGTTCTTTTTTGAAAAATATGAAAGATATTTATGTTTTTTAGGTTAAAGAGTTACCCTTAAGTAGCTAGTTCAAAGGTACTTGAAATTGTTACAAATTATTATTTTTGAAAATAGTTATCAAGTATAACTTGGTCATTGTTTTCATAGGGTTTCATTATTTGGTTTCACATGAAGTTTGACCTTTATTATTGTCGTGTGTGTAGGGAAGATATTGGAGCCATTTTTCATGGTGATCTAACGTTCCAAGAACCCCGAGAATTTAGCTCAAAGTTGATTGGTTGTAAGTAAAACCTACAGGGACCTTTACTAGTAATGCTTTCTCTTTGTACCGTCAATTTTTTTTAAGTTCTTACGCATTTCTTTTGCCTTGTTCATGCCTTCATGCATTGAAGTGATTGGTACTTAGGTAGGAGAGAGTCACAGACTTCAGTAATTGGGTTTATGACTGGAGTCATGGATTTCAGCGGACTTCCCCTTGCCATTCCCTTGAGGCCTTAAGTGTGGTCACCTTAGGCTCTGGAGGTATGTAGTGGGCTGCGCTAAAATATTTAAGCTAGTGCTTAGGAATATTTATCTGATGGACCACTCAATATTTTCATGATTTCCTAGTACTTTTTCTTTACTATTTTTGAAAGTCGAAATCTGATTATAGTTAGGAAACTTGAATGGGATAGATTGCATTTCATATTAAAATATATCATGTTGTCTAACATTGAAATGTTATTACATGTTGCCATGTATTGGACTACCATTTGCAGGAGTACATGTCAATATAGCGTTTTACTTGTCTGACATATTTGAGTTGTTTGTGACGATGTCATAGTCTTTGTAAAGAATTTAAAAGACGAACAAGCTTGAAGTCTTCGATGAATGTTTTTTTAGAACTTAATTTCTTGAGGTAAATCTGTTTATATTAATTTCTTTGGATTTATAGGTTGAGAGTAGGATGTGATTTATTTTAAATATGAATATGAAATCATTATGAAATGGTTTTGAAAAGTTACAACTAGTTTATGAATATTTTTTATGTATATTTAGTTAGTGGAGCAATTAAGACTTGTTTATGGCTATTAAGACTAGAAGTAAGTTTAAAAATGATTGAATCTAATATATGTTGTGAACTATGAGGTGTTGTAAGTCCTTTTAGGCCTCTTTCTAAATTTCGCCGCCTATTACGCGAATATTTTGGCATGCCACTTTTAATGGAAGTGCTGCCAAACTTTTTTTACAAAATACATAAGATAATTCATAGGATTTCCTACTTTGCTCCAATTAAGTAAATCACGAATTGAGATTTGTTGAGGATCTAGATTTAAGTTTGGAGCGTTATAAGGGATTGAGATGAAAAATATTATGAGGTCGAAGTTTCTTTTATAGTTTAGGTGTCTGATTAAGTGAATCAGGCTAAGTGTGGACTTAGCGAGGTAGACCCTGGCACATATTTAGTGGAATAGGCAACCACATTTTGTTCCTACTATTTTGAGGACCATGTATGCACCTTTCACAGTCTTGTGCCTTACAATTATGATGGTATAGTCAGACCCACTGAGAGTTTTGGAGGGAACTTCTCAATTTCTCACACATTCTGATTGAGCATTTGGGAGGGGGAAAATGTGATATCTCACTGAAGCAGGATGCATCACCACACACAATTATATGTTGTTAAATTGTCCTAAAGTCGGTCCTTTCATGAGGTACGTAACAAAGACATACTAATACACAACCGTTGTATCAATCCTTTAATAACTATAATTAGATGTTTTTCAATATATTCTTATTTTC
Organism: Stephania yunnanensis; assembly: GCA_039657365.1. Classification (NCBI taxonomy): domain Eukaryota; kingdom Viridiplantae; phylum Streptophyta; class Magnoliopsida; order Ranunculales; family Menispermaceae; genus Stephania; species Stephania yunnanensis. The sequence continues at coordinate 40,498,809 of CM077586.1, read as the reverse complement.
TTTCACCCTAGGATGTTTATATCAGAATTGCATGCTAATTAGCCGAATATCACACAAATTACTAAGGATGAACAACTTAAGAAGCAATTCACAGTTGGTTCCAACAATATGTATGTCATCCATATAAAAACAATCAATTTGTTCTACTTGAGATTTTATTGAAAAATAGTTCATCTTAAAACTCTTCATGTAGGCACAAGACAATATTGAAGATGAAAACCTTGTAAACCTTTCATATGGCATGCACATAATTTTCACCTTATACTACACGTACCTTGTCAATGGCTATACGTTTCACACTATAACACATAGCACATGCAAGGCGACGAATAACAGTGGGTAAGTGTTAAGGGCACCAAATAAGCTGAACCTCATAATAACTTCCACGGTTGATAAGTCGATAATTAGATAATATTTTATATTAAATTTTAAAGTGATTTTAGATGTAAATGGTTATATTATATTCAGTTTTTCTTTTTATTATTTTAGGATATGTTAAGGATATGTGAAGACATGGAAGAAAAAGAAAGAAAAATAGAGAATTCAATTGCACAACGAATATATAGCGCATCAAGAATGAACTAGGATTCAATACTAGCTACTCAACAGATTGAATAGGAGAAAATATAGGAATCGCTACTTAAATCAGTGAACCATATAGGCAGTTTTCCACTGATTTTCACAGCGAATCAGGAATTATAGAGGATTTAGTCAAGAATCAGTGGCATTGGTTTTGAGTTTTTTAAAGAAAATCAAGGAATTTTAGTTTAATTTGATATGTACTACATAGAATACTATATATATGTATGAGCCAATAGCTTTGAAATTAAGTACTTGAGTATCCTATATCATCATTCGTTGCTCTTAAATCCACTACTTTAGTTTTCAATTAAGTTTGGTTTAGTTTTATTATTCATTTCTTTTGGAGATGATTTAAAGATTCAAGTATTCAATGAGAGGTATTTATTAATGTATTTTACTTATTTTATTGTGATGCTTATTATGAATAGGTATCAGTAGTTTATTAATCTAGACAATGTCTGAAAATGAACTTAATCCATTTAGTAATGTAGTCATAATGAAGAAGAACTTGTACTTAGTGCTTTAAACATGATCATATGTGTCAATTCACGGTTTTAATAGATTTGTTTTTGCATATTACAATCAAGAAACTTTGCATTGCATGCATAGTTTGGAATACATGTTGTGATATTTAGGTTCTATATCTAATATAAAGTAGTAACTAGGATTAATTTAATTGGTCTGTAGAAGTCCTAGGTAAATTGTGTTCTAAGTTTGATATTGATAGGAATTCTCGATAATATTGGCTTAGTAGTAAGAAGTTTTCATAGAGTTTAATGTTGTTTTATTTATACTAATTATGTTTGAGCTTACAAATGATTAATGTAATAAAATTAGGATGTGGCTTATACATATAAGGAAAATTGGTGGCTTGATAAAGGCTATCAACTTACTTATGATTTAGGTTTAATGATTCAATAATATTTTATAATAAGATGAAAGTATGATTATGACTATAATTTAAGTAATTGTTTAGATTCAAAATGGTTTAATATTTCATTGTTCTAGATATTGTGTAGATGTTTAATTCAAAGAACTCACTTTTAGGCAAGCCAATAAGAATGTCATAGCTTTTGAAGCAATGTGTATTGCATGTCCTGAAGGATTTGCTAAATTTGAACTAAGATATGGATGTACTAGTGATTTACCTAGCTTCTATGGTAAAGATAATGAAGAACCTCAGAAACTTACGAGGGAATACCAACCTAAAGTCAATGAGGAAACCCGAAGACGATTCTCTAGATTAAGCATAAGATAGATTGTTTTATTTACCTCAAGATTCAATAACTACAAGGGTTAAGATGTTAAAAGCTTTCCTAGATCAATAAATGCCAGCGAGAAAAATCAGTTCTTATAGAAGACAAATCATATTTCCAAAGATGGAAGATGTTAAAAACTTTAATAAATTTTGGGATACTCTTAAAGAGCTTTATTGGAGTACTTCTATGAAGGACTCAATCATTTTGAACAAAGATTATTACACACCATATGTGGTGGATCTTTATTTGATGTAACACAAACTTTAGAAAAATGCTATTAATAAAATGGTTAAACAATCAAAATAATATGGTTAAAAGAATGAGACATCAAGGAAGAAACTTTATGAAGTTAATAATAAAAGAAATAGTACATTTAAGGAAAATTTTTATGAGTTATATAGCATGGTTAAGATGTTACTAAAATACAAATCAAACCAAGTAAAACCATGTAGATTTGGTAATAAAGTTACATATCCTACGGATGCATGCCCTACTTTACATAAAGTTAATACTAAAAAAGTTAATGCAGTTATGAACCAATCTTCTTGTCCTTCTAGAAATCAATGCAATAATAAAAGTTATAATAAAGGAAAACCACATTAAAATCTTAGTTATGGTCCACAAAATCAAAATTTTACCACTTATAGACCAAAAGCAGAGATACAATCTGCACCAATTAAGCAATCTTAACAAATAGCTCAACCTAAGCAAAATTTAGAGCAAATCTTGCATAATTTTTATGACTCGAAGTAATAAAAACTTTACACATATTTCTCAAAATTAAGTTAAATTTGATATATCTATTAATGAGTTTAACACGTTTCGAGCGTGGACAATAAAAAATTTCTCGCATATTTTTAACTTGTACTAGTGAAAAGCGGGATATCATCTCCACATGGATTTTAAAACTTCTCAAGAAAACGTTTTTCTTTTTATTAATTTAGTTAATATACAAAATAGGAGTTAAAATATTAATTAACTAAAAACTATGATTACTAACTTAAATAACCAATCTAACTAAACTAACTCGAACAATTTAAATGCAAACTAAATTAAACAATATTCAAATTCAATGAAATAAAAATATCTAAATAAATATATAAACAAACCCCCACTAAACAATGTGATATACTTGGATTGTATTCGAAGAATAGAATATAACATCACTTCATAACATAGTTATAATTATAACACATGGAATCTTGGAATCATTAAATCCTACTTCATAATAGGTAAACAACCACCTATTTTCTTAAATTCAGTGGAAATGTCACATTCTAATCATTGTAAATCTACCCAATGGATAAAACGCTAGACTATAGAAATACAATATCATTAAGTTCAATAAAGTAATGCCTAATCTAAGCCAATATTAACTGAAGCCGCATAATAAACAACTTAGAACACATTCACCTAGTACATCCACTAGGGAAATGCCTTGTAGATTAATCCTTGTTACTACTTTTATAATTGGTATCAATAACTATAGACATAGAATCATAATCATAATACCATAATACATATTGTATATTATGCTTGCAATATCAATCTTCATTAGTAGTAATACGCAAAAACAACTTGTTAAATCCTTGATTGACGTGTATAAGTAGATTTAAAGCATTAAACATATGATTCCTTAATTATAACTAATCATGCAATCCAAAGTACACTACATTGTTAGGATTTATTTAAATTGACAAACTACTCACTCATGTACGAAATAAATAACACATTAATACAATTAAAAGACATAATGAAATAAACAAATACCTTTTAAATAAATCAAAACTCCAATATAGCTTCAAACATAGACTAAATAAAATGAAACTCCATTAAAAAAAAAAAAAAGAAAAATTTATTGGTTGAGAAAAAAGAGGATGGAGAGAGTCTCTAATAAAACCCAAAGTTCTATTTATATGAAACCCTTAATTTTGGTATTTACAAGAGATAGGAAGTGTAAATTATCGGTTATTTAGTGTTCTCATTCGTCCAGGAAGATCAAATGGCTATGGTTGATTTGTTGTTGGAGTCTTAGACACGTGGCAGTGTCCTATTGGCTCTATTTGCTTGTTTTGCTTATGTGGCGAGCTTAGATTAATGGAAAATACTGGGAAAACGTGGTTGGATTAACAAAAAGGGACACCTAACAATTGGCTGGTAGACAAGAGTTGCTGGAGAGACGTGCGAAGATCTGGGAGTTAGTACGTGTCGCATCCCCTATCCCGATTAGGGAGATACTCGGCCTCAAATCTAAATTAAGCCCAGTAACCCAACCAAACTTAACATGAGCCAACAGCCTCTCCTTCAGTACTTGATAATCTTAATATATATATTTGTATCGAATAAATAATTCAAAATATACGTAATAGAAAATTAAAACTTTTCGATAATTTATAATATGCAAAAATACAGAGTTTACCATAACTCAAAACCTCGTTTATAAACCTCCCAACCCTATTTATATATGGCAAAATCTATCAAACAGTGTATATATGTATTAGAAGGTTCATTACATTGTAAAGAAGATTATAAGACTCATAAATCTTCTCCTTGCCTTTCGCTGAAGCGCTACGTTGCGAACATGAAATATTAAATTTGGGGTGAGCGCTCCAACTTGCTGAGTAAAAAAGGATTCACAAAGCCATCAACATTCCATATAATAATCAAGAACACTATGCAATACAAATTTGCACTTATGTTAACTTACAAGAATATAGAAAGTATATAATTCAATAAATAACAAATGCAAATCAAACTCTCAATGAGTATTACATTGTGATTCCCATTTTATTTATAAAACTGGATCGATTACCCACTGACTCCATTAATGCAATTGCTAAACCAACATATTGGTCGATGTGCAGTCTAGCCAAACCATTAAGGCCTAATGGTTCCATTCGAAACCCTCTACTGATTATTTAATCTACGCAACCTATTTAACTAATTAGGAAGTTACTTATAGGCTGGGAAGGTAACACATCTCCTATATAACCTAGTTTTAGTCTCAAGAGCTTACTCTCGTGAATCACATTACACACCATTTTCCGTTTATTAAAACAATCACAATGCACATAGTCCACCCATTCACTCCATCAACTACATGAACAATATATACTATGGTAGCCAGGCAACATTGATAAGCAAGCAAATCCATACTTTGAATTAGGTTTTCGTTCCAATTTCCCTAACATTTTGGGTCACTCATGCTTTCTCGGGGATCTAACACCTATCACAAACCACTTATGATCAATATAGGTCTAATACCCTATATTTAGAAACCCAAGTTTGGTCCCAAAAACCTCAAGAAATTATAATCAAAACTCGGCTTATTTTTTATTTTCTAGGATAGGAGTGCACTTCCTCAGTAGGTGGAGTGCGCTCCAACAACTGAGTTAATCCTCACTAATGAAAGGAGTGCACTCCTCTACTAGGTGGAGCGCTCTGTTCTATTTCGATAGTAAAAAGGGCAGCAGTCACTGTTCCATCTATAAATCCATACAACAGTAGCAAATACTCCTAAAATTCATCAGGGAGGACCTCATGTGACGTAACGAACCATTTACAGTCATCAAAAAACACAAATCACAGAGATATCATCACTACTAACAAATTAAACTTCAAAACATAAAAACTAAACTTACCAAAGTGATGATATATAGCTTTCAAGTTGATTAAGCTCCTCAATACATATTGAATCCACTCCCAGACTGACTCCTCATGATCATAATTAAAACCCTCAACTCTCATTCTCTTTATCAATCAAATTATGAGATAAGTATGAAGGGTTTTAGGATAAACGTATGGATTTTCTTGAGATATGCAGGGCGCTATCTCGAGACTAATTGAATGATTAATATTCTAACATGACATTCGTTAAGGTGATACACATGTTGATACCATCAACATTTGCACTCATCTCAAGGCGATCCGACGATCCATATAATTCAAAAAATCTTCTAATTTCCAATATATATTTATATATCAAATATATATTGTGTATTTTCTCGTCAATAAATTCACCGTACATGTCTACGAGTATTTTTGGGTGTGCACATTCATTTCATGGCCTCTCGTCGCACTTGGTGTACTGGTTATTTATTGTTTAATTAAGTATTTTTTGTTTAAAGTAACGGGTTGTTACAGTTTTCCCAATTTAAAGCAGTTTCGTCATCAAAATTAAAGTAAATGTAAAATTACTTGTAGTTTCCAAAAGAAATGGAAACTGCTCCTTTATAAAAGATTTCTGCTTCTAGGTTAGTTCCACATCTCTATCAAATTTCCATTTCAGCTTAACCAAAAGAATGTATTAGGTTCTCAGCCTCTGAATCATTTGATCAAGTATCTGACTCGGTTGCTCGTCGTAAAATAAGTCTTCTTGAATATCAAATTCATTCCAAACTGTAGTGGTCCTAGCCGCCCGTGGGTGACATGTCTCTGTGTACGCCTTGCTAGCTAACCCTGCAACGTGTGCGCGGCACCGGCTCGTTCTTTTTCCGTCTCGAAATTTGTATCCACTTGTGTGTACAGCGTATAAATGACATATGCAGCGGAAGTCATACTAGTTTTCCCAATTTTTCTAAAATTTTTCCAATTTTTTTTTTCTTTCCTTTCTTCTCTTTTTCTCTTTGTTTTTTTTTTAAGTTTAGTTTCGGTCGAGTCGACCCAAAAGGGTTAGACCCGACCCTAGACCAGAATTGGTATAGGCTCGACCTATAGGCTGAGCCTGGCCAATTCTAGCCAAGCCCATGGGGTTGGTGCATGCGAGTGACTCACACGCGCGCGTGCACCTTCTTCCCCATCTGATCGAACCATCACTCTGGTTCGATCGGGAATTTTTTTTTATTTCTCCTTGTTGTTGGGTTGGGATTGGCTCTTACCCCAACCTAGGTGGAATCGATGCCAGGGTAGATGCCCTTGCCATCTCCACCTCGACCCGATTCGTCCTCTATGGCCGAACCCCCTCTATCGGCTACCATGGCATACCCGCCTAAATCAACAACAAAACAACTAGGACTCCCCTTGATCGTGACGTTTCCACCCTCTCTTCTGTCCTTCCCTTCTTCTTCTCCTCCTCTTCCTTTCCGTTTTTTCTTGTCCTCTCTCGGCCTCCTAAATCTCGTGTGTGTGTGGGTGTCTGAGAGAGATGTAGCCGAGAAAAAAAGTGGTGGTTGAGATAAGCTTGTTGACTTATTTTATTGACTTCAAAGTGTGACACGGTTGGGACACTCGCCCGTGCTTTACGCAAAAAAATGTCATTTTCAGGCATTTCAACGCACGATTTCGCGTTCGAACTACGATATATGTGTACCACCGCGTCACTATCCACCTAATACCTATTTCATATTAGTTACTTGGTCAATTTTTATGTACTTTGTGTGTTTTAGTTTCCCGTTCCTAATATTCGGTCTCGTCAACTACCTGATACCCGCATCAACACGCATATCGAGGCAAATACATTTCACACAATTTTGCACGTATTGTTATGCAACATACACACATACAATGTATTTCAATAAAATTGGACCATAAATAGGCAACCAATACACAATAAACTATCATACCTAGGTCCCTGTGTATCCTAGCCTACCGCATCATCCATGTAGATTTGAGCTGGCGTCCACGTCTGTAAATTTAAGATAATTGACGATATTAATAAAATGGGTCGTTAAATTTCTTCCTAACTAAATAAACTTTCATCCTGAAATCTAACTATAAATAAAGTCCTATAGTAGAGAATAGCTGAAGGTATCGCGTCCTCGTCATCGACTCGAGCTCCGAGGTGAGTCCCTCCATCCTATGATGCTGCCAACGAAGTAAGACCTTCGTGAGTTCCCTGTTCTGAAGATGTTGTACTCGACGATCAATGATCTCTATCGGTTTCTCCTCATAGGTCACGTGTCACGTCAGGCTGTATCTCCATCTGGCCCAACTCAATCATCGCTATCGACCCTGACCTAGCGAGGCTCAACACGGAAATATGAAATGTCGAATGCACCCCAGCTAACTCGGTGGGTAAATCCAACCGATATGCAATAGTGCCTACTCTCTATGAAATCCGTTATGGCCCAATGTATCTCGGCGCCAGTTTCCCCTTAATGTCAAATCTCTTTTGACCTTTCCAAAGAGAAACCTTCAGATACACCATATCACCCTCGTTATAGCTCAAACCTTTGCGATACGTATCCGCATATTTCTTCTATCTATCTTATGTAGCTCGCGGCTTCCGACAACTTTGTCGAATTTTCTTTGTGTGATTAACAATTGTCTCAGGCCCTACCGTCACATTATCTTCTAGCTCTGCCTAATACACAGGTGATCTATAGGGCCTCCCATGTAATGCCTCAAATGGTGGCATGCCAATGCTCACTTGAACGTTGTTATTGTATACAAACTCATACAAAGGCAGATAATCCTCCCAAGAACCCCCAAACTGTAATATATAAGCCCTGAGCATATTTTCCACGATTCAGGTCAGTTGCTCTGACTGTCCGTCGGCCTTGAAGATGTTATGTCGTACTAAACTGCAACCTGGTGTAAAACTGTTCCTGCATTACCTCCCATAGTTTCGAGGTTAATCTGGGATCTCAGTCCGACATAATGGAAATTGGCACCCCATGAAGTCTAATAATCTCTCGCTCAAACAATATGCTCAGCTTAGGAAACGTGTATTTCATCGAAATTGGAATGAAGTGAGTCGACTTCGTCAATCTATCAATCGCTACCCAAACTACATCGTGATGCCTCGATGTTTGTTGTGCTCAACTTTCACCAGCTGGCAAATGTGACAACTCCTAACGTACGTACCTACATCAATCTTCATCCCTAGCCATCAAAATAGTCGCCTTAAATCGTGGTACATCAAGGTTCGATCAGGATGAACTGTGTAACTTGACCGATGTGCCACTTCCAAAATCCCGTCCTGCTTCTCCTGATCCACAGGTATCCACAATCTCTTTTGGTATCCCAAACACCGATCTTTGGTTTCTGTCCAATCAGTGCATTCTGGTTTCAGAGACATACTACTATCCCGCTCACAAAGCCTATCAACCCTCTAACTCGGCATCCTGTCCAATCGATATTGCTGATATCCTTATCTGACAACAAATATGATGTTCTGCCATAGTGGACAACTCAGCCATGCACAAAACTGATGTTGCCAGTAATAAGCCATGTTCATGTGTCATCGGCTGTAGAACAGTCTGACTGTAGAGTCCACTCCTGGTTAATGAATCTGCTAAGACGTTTTCTTTACCAGGGTGATACTCAATAGCGATGTCGTAGTCCTTCAACAACTCTAGCCATCTCCTTTGGCACATATTCAGATCCCCTTGAGTAAAGATATAACGTAAACTCTGGTGATCTATATACAATACAAATCGCTCTTTGTAGAGATAGTGCCTCCAAGCCTTCAGTGCAAAGACGACCGCTACAAGTTCCAGGTCGTGCACTGGATAATTTCCCTCGTGGGGTCTCAACTGCCTGGAAAGATTGGCAATTGGTCTACCGTCCTACATCAACAAATATCCAAGACTAATGCCTGACGCATCGGTTTATATTGTCAAGATTTTGCTCTGCTCCGACAATGTCAATACCGGTGCAGATGTCAATGTCAGCTTCAATTAACAAAATGCCTGCTCACACTCATCTGACTAGATAAACCTGACATATTTCATTATCAGTCTCGTCATCGGTGCTTCGATCGAGGAAAAATCTTGCACAAATCACTGGTAGTATCCGACCGGTCCCAAGGAAACTCCGTATATTGGCGAATGACTCAAGCATCTTCAACTCAATGACAACCCAAATCTTTTTTGAATCTACTAAGATACCCTGCTTACTTATGACAAGGCCTAAGAATCTCACCACACTTGCTGAACTTGGCGTACAGCCGTTGCTCTCTAAGTGGCGTCAAAACTTTCTTGACAAGTCCCTCGTGATTTTCACGATTCCTGCTGTAGATCAAGATATCGTCGATGAATACAATGACGAATCTGTCCAAATATGGCTTCGTGACCCTATGCACTAGATCCACAAAAACCACTGTAGTGTTCGTCAACCCAAACGGCATGACTGTGACTCAAATAACCTGTATATCGTGTTGAAAGCGATTTTCTAGATATCTTCTTCTCGAATCCTTAACTGTGATAACCTGAGCGAAGGTCAATCTTCGAGAAGAATCTGACATCCGCAAGCTGATCAAATAGACCGTCAATCCAAAAAAGCGGGTAACGGTTCCTCACAGTTACCTGATTCAGCTTCCTCTAGTTGATGCACACCCTCATGGTACCATATTTCTTCTTCAGAAACAGTACTGGAGCTCTCCAAGATTACATACTAGGGTGAATGAAACCCTTCTCCAACAGCTCATCGAACTGTCGTCTCACCTCCTCCTACTCTGCTGGTGCCATCCGGTAATGTCGATTTGCAATCGGTTGTGTCCCTGGTATCAGCTCGATTATGAACTCAACAGCTCTTGATGGTGGCAATCCAGGTAAATCATTTGGAAATACATCGACTAAATCCCTAACCACAGGAATGTCCTCAATCCAAACCTCCATCCGAACATTTGGCTCAACTATCGCAGCAAATACACCCATCTCATGTGATGTAGCTAGTCGGCCTCTCGTAATGGGTAAGTAAGTTGTCGATCCAAGTAATACGAACTCCGGTATTCTAAGAATGTGAAACTCTATCCTTTTACCGTAATAGTTTATCCATGCATGACAGGATGCTAACCAATCAATCCCGAGTAGTGTGTCAAACTCTAAGTGCTCCAATACTCGAAAATCGGATGGTAGCTGATGTCCCTCCACCTTTATCATCACGTCTCGACATAGTCGGTTAGGGTATATCTTATCCACAGCAATAGTATCGAGGATAAGATGTTAGTCTAGTGTCTATATAAAAACCACTGTAGTGTTCGTCAACCCAAACGGCATGACTGTGACTCAAATAACCTGTATATCGTGTTGAAAGTGATTTTCAGGATATCCTCTTCTCGAATCCTTAACTGGTGATAACCTGAGCGAAGGTCAATCTTCGAGAAGAATCTGGCATCCGTAAGCTGAACAAATAGATCGTCAATCCAAAAAAGTAGGTAACGGTTCCTCACAGTTACCTGATTCGGCTTCCTCTAGTTGATGCACACCCTCATTGTAACATATTTCTTCATCAGAAACAACACTGGAGCTCTCCAAGATTACATACTAGGGTGAATGAAACCCTTCTCCAACAGCTCATCCAACTATCGTCTCACCTCCTCCCACTCTGTTCGTGCCATCCAGTAATGTCGACTAGCAATCGGTTGTGTCCCTGGTATCAGCTCGATTATGAACTCAACAGCTCATGGTGGTGGCAATCCAGGTAAATCATTTGGAAATACATCGACTAAATCCTTAACCACAGGAATGTCCTCAATCCAAACCTCCATCCGAACCTTTGGCTCAACTATCGCCGCAAATACACCCATCTCATGTGATGTAGCTAGTCGGCCTCTCGTAATGGGTAAGTCAATTGTCGATCCAAGTAATACGAACTCCGGTATTCTAAGAATATGAAACTCTATCCTCTTACCGTAACAGTCTATCCATGCATGATAGGATGCTAACCAATCAATCCGAGTAGCGTGTCAAACTCTAAGTGCTTCAATACTCAAAATCAGCTGGTAGCGGATGTCCCTCCACCTCTATCATCACGTCTTGACATAGTCGGTTAGGGTATATCTTATCCACAACAACAGTATTGAGGATAAGATGTTAGTCTAGTTTCTATATAAATAACCCTAAGAATCCAACAATACATCCAGCAAGAAATGTTAAAGTGCTACCATAATCAAACATCGCATGCATAGGGTGACCAAATATAAGTAATGTACCTTCTACGAGCTACCTTGTTGCCTCGCTATCTGTCTGTGCTAACACATGCGCTCTATCTCTGGCCTGGTATGACTCTCGTCATTGTGATGGTGGTGTCCGATAGTCAGCCCTCAAGTGTCCCATCTGCCCACACCGGTGACATCTACAACTCTCTACCCTACCCATCTTTCCGTCTCCAGATCTCGGACCCTGACCTCGGTCTACCTGACCCTTGTCATGGCTCCCCTGATCCTGACCCTAACTGTACTCCTATGGCTGTGACCTCTACCGATCCACTAGTGCTTAGGTGATTGCATGAACTAGTTATGGCTCCTCTTATCGGAACTGACTGCCCTGAAAATCATCCTGGGCCCCTCTCCTATCTAACATCTGTCGGGCCTCTATCTGGACGATCCACTGGTCTCTTCTGCCTCTAAGTCCACCAAAAACTCTGCCCTGACTGTACCTCCCTACCAGTCACACGTTTGCCAGCCTTCTGTAGTATGTAGGTCTCATGAGCCAACGCCTTGTCAAATATCTCTTGCGGAGTCGTGGCTCCGATCGAAACAACTGCTGATGCAATCCTATCATCAACCCCTCTGGTGAAATAACAGATATGTAAGTGCTACGTCCCGGTGATATCCAGAGAGAACCGAAGTGAATGTCAGAACCTCTCCATATTCTGCATCAAGGTCTGATTACCCTGTCTCAGGGCCAGGAATTCCTCCCTCAGTCTCAACCTAACCTCCATAAGTATCTACAGATTGTAGAATAACTCCCTAAATTCAACCCATGTCGTCGATTTGGGATGAGTATCCGTATATGTCGTCTACCACAACACCGCGTGCCCCCTCAAATAAGCTCTAGAAAGTTGTGCCTGTACAGTCTCATCGTTCCTCGTCAACTTATGGAAACACTGATGGGATACTACCCATCTCCCTGCAGTCTTAGGGTCACTACCAGCGCAAAAGAATGCAGGCTGGAACTTCAAAAACTCCCTCAATAACTTAGCCTCTGGTGTCAAGACAAATGCCAATGTAGTAGTCGTATCAGTAGTTGAGGTGGTAATAGCTTGGTCCTTCGTAATTAGCATAGGCGTAAAAGTCGACATCTCCAAAGGAACGACAACTGCGGTAGCCGTCTCTGTAAGTGCCTGTGCCGCTACCCCCGGAACTGGCGTCTAGGGTACCACCTGAATGACAGTTGTCCTCGTTGGTACGGTCGCAGCCACTGGGTGTCTAGCTGAAGTGAATGTCGATAGTACCGCGATCTGCTCTCGTAATAGCCGTAATACCTCAACCATTTGTGTCTCCTGGACCGAGAGTATATCCCCCACACTCGCCATAACCGGGACATCCCTAGCCCTATCGCTAGTCTGTCTAGTCTCAAAAAGTGTACCAGACTGTCCATCCATAATCTGCATCGAAAATGTGCTCCGGTTCAGCCTTGAGGTATATACATATATCATATAATAAAATGAAAATATAACACGCATATAAGTTCTAACTCTACCCGCCTCACATCACTTCCCAACTATAGTTTCAAGGCAATAACTTTGGGATCCCACATCTAAGTTCATTGATTAAGTTTTATTGTCTTAGGGCTTCTTTTTTTTATGCTCGGATACCAACTGTGGTCGCCCTAGCCACCCCGGGGTGACATGTCTCGGTGTACCCCTTGCCAGTTGGCCCTGCTACACGTGTATGGCACCTGCCTACCCTTTTCTGTCTCAAAATTCGTATCCACTTGTGTGTACAATGTATAAATGACATATGCAGCAGAAGTCGTACTTAAATGCAAGAAATATTTATAATCAATTTAACAAGCCCTATCGTGGAAAAAACCTGAAAAGTGCTTTGTATAGAGGTAGATGACTATTCCATATTTGGTATCTAAGTACAAAGTCATGTTACTACCCAGTTCCCAAAAGAATCAAAATATCAAAACAAAATACACGTACAAGTAATCATCGATGGTAGGCAGTCAGAGGTAGTCGACTAAGATCCCCTTGCTTTTACTTATACTTGGATCTACACTCAATCATCAAAGAAGAAAATGGATGACGAGTCCAGTCAGTAAAATCCTAAGGAACTCCTCTGAGCATTCAAAGAAGCAAGTACGATTTAATAAATACTGTTAAATAAACATGCGGAATGTAAACAGACAATTGTAAGTAGGCCACCACATGCATAGATAACAATAAAGAACAAATATATGTGCCTGTTCCAGTCAGACTAAACCATACTTCGCAATACCCTTCCAGGATCCCACTAGTGGGCGCACCCAACTAGTTATCACCCTGGTCCCTTTCGGTGGCTAGCGTAGACCTACGACGCACTGATACATGTAGCAGTTCATTAGCTAGGGTCGTTATCCATTGAGAACTCCTGATACACATTTTATGGTCTAGAATGCATAGACACGCAACGTAAAATTCGGTTGGAGTAACCCAACCAACCGTCCAAACAACGACAAGATATAGATATAGGAAAGACCACAAGGAATATTGGAATTGAATGGAAATACAAAGCAAAATAAATACTCAGACTTTTCAATTGGGTTTTACAAACCTCATAACGAACTCCAATACCCCGTAATCAATCTTAAAGTCCAAGTCTACTGGGTCCTTGGTCGCCAATTGATCACCCGTGTCTACTTATGTCCATTTATCAATAATTTCGATTTAGCATGACAATTTACTAACAATTTCTAAAACAATTAGGCCAATTGCCCATTTCGCGCTTTTCGAGGCAAAAACCCTGCAAAAGTCGCGTCCAACATTCCCACATATTTTCGTTTTCATAGAGATTCATCAATTTCTATTTATTCTATTGAATTATAATTTTTCAAAATTCTCCAATTTTTTTTTCCTTTCCTTTTTTCTATTTTTCTCTTTGTTTGTTTTTTTTAGTTTGGTTTGAGTCGGGTCGACCCAAATGGGTTGGACCAGACACTGGACCAAAATTGGTCCAGGATCAGCCCCTGGGCCAAACCTGGCCAATTCTTTCCTGCCCACGCGCCCGTATGCACCTTCTTCCCCATCCTATCGAACCGGCTCTCTGTTTCGATATGGAATTTTTTTTTGTTATTTCTCTTTGCTGTTAGGTTGAGGTTGGCTCTCACCCCAACCAAGGTGGAATTGATGGCATGGGAGACACCCCTGCCATCTCCACCTCGACCCGATTCGACCTCTATGGCCGAACTCCCTCTCTCGGCCACCATGGCCAACCCACCTAAACCCACAACAAAACAACTATGACTCACCTTGATCGTAACGTTTCCACAGTCTCTTCTGTCTTTCCTGGCTTCTTCTCCTCCTCCTCCTCTCCGTTCCTTCTTCTCCTCTCTCGGCCTCCCAAGTCTCGGGTGTGTGTATGGGTGTAGGTGAGAGAAAAGGTGGTGGGTTGAGATAAGCTTGTTGACTTATTTTGTTGACTTCAAAGTGTAACACAGTTGGGACACTCGCCCATGTTTTACACACAAAAATGCCATTTTCAAGTGTTTCGACGCCAAGTTTCTCGTCCCAACCACGATATACGCATACCACCGCTTCACTACCCACCTAATACTTATTCCATATTAGTTACTTCGCCAATTTTTATTTACTTTGTATGTTTAGTTTCCTAGACCTAATATTTGATCCCGTCAACTATCCTATACCGTGTCGACACGCATATCAAGGCGAATACAGTTCATACAATCTCGCATGTATTGTTATGCAATATACAGACATGCGATGTATTTTAATAAAATTGCACCGCAAATAAGCATCCAACACACAATAAACTATCATACTTAGATCCCCGTGTGTCCTAGCCTACCGCGGCGTCCACATTAATCTGAGCTGGCATCCACGTATGTAAATTTAAGATAATTAACGATATTAATAAAATGGGCCGTTACGCAATCAATCCTTGGAGTGAACTGAGTCTCTATCTTGCGAAACATAGACACATTGAAGATATTATGAACTTTGGCTAACTGAGGTGGTAACTATAACCTGTAAGCAACAGGACAAATCTTTTCTTGTACTCTACATAACCCAATGTATCTTAGAGCTAACTTACCTCGCAACCTAAACCTACACAATCCTTTCATAGGTGAGACTTTCAACGGGACAAAATCATTTTTTTGAAAACTACAAAAACCGATGATGTTTATCGGCGTCTCTCTTTTGACTTAGATGTTCTGTAGTCAAACGTTACTGAATCTGTTGAATTCTCTTTGTGTAGTCATGAATCAACTCCGGCCCCATAGAAATTGTATCTCCAACCTCTCTCTAATACGTAGGTGAATGGGAAGATCAACCATATAAAGCTTCAAAAAGAGCCATTCCAATGCTAGCCTGATAGTTATTATTATAAGGGCACTCACATAAACGAATGTATTTCTCCCAATTGAAACCAAACACTAAGACACAAGCTTGAAGCATATCCTCTAGCACAAATATCAACTGCTAAGTTTGTCCATTAGACTACAGATGGCATGTCGTACTAAGGTTAAGAATAGTTTCGAGCTGTCTTTACAATTCATTCCACAATTTGGATGTCAATCTTGGATCTCAATTAGAACTAATCAACACTTGAACTCTATGAAATCTCAACACTTCACATACCCATACCTCATATAATCGATCAAGATGATCTCACATAGAAAATGGCAAGAAATGCGTAGACTTCATCAACTTATTAACTACAACCCATACCGCATCGTGCTTACACTGACTCAGAGGTAGACTGAAAACAAAATCCATCGATATATGTTCCCATTTCCACTCAGGAATAGGCAGTGAATGTAAAAACTCTCCAGGTTTCCTATGTTTAGCTTTAACTTGCTGACATATCTCACATCTCTTTACAAACTTAACAAGATCACTCTTCATCCAAGGCCACCAATAAACACGCCATATATAACGATACATTTTAATGATACCTGGATGAATAGTGTAAAGAGATCTATGGGATCCATGTAGCAACTCCTGCATTAACTAATCTTGATTGAAATCCACAATCAATCCCTGAACTGTGACGCAACTTCATTAGAAATTTACGAATTTGGATTATCTACACTAGCCGCTAACCTCCGACGCACTATACAATCCTGATCAATTTCTTGACAACCAACCACCCTCTAAATCATCTCCTATTCAACTCAAATATGAGCATATAAGAACATATTAATAGTTCTAGAACTAGCTGTCTCAATTGATGATGTGCTAATTAGACTTTCACGAATCATCATCATTAATGCTTCTTTAAAAAGTGTAAACAGAGAAGCTCAGGTAGTAGCTAAGTTATCTCTACCTGTTCATCTCTTACTTAAGGCATCAGCAACCACATTTGCTTTGCCTAAATGGTACTCCAAAGTGAAATCATAATCCTTGAGGAACTTAAACCATCTACTCTTCCTTCTATTCAGTTCACTCTAAGTAAACAAGTATTTCAAACGCTTATGATCTGAAAAATACTATAAACTTCTCACCATACAAGTTGTGCCTCCAAATCTTCAAGGAAAAAACAACTACAACCAGCCGAAGATCATGAACAGGATAATATTTTCATGAACCTTGAGTTGCCTCGAAGCATAAGCTACAACCATGCCTTTCTGCATCAACACACAACCTAAGCCTGAATGAGAAGGCTATAAATAAATCACTAGCTCATTCCCTGATTCATGTAATGTATGAACTGGTGTCGTAGTCAAACTATCCTTCAATCCTTAGAAGGCAACCTTACACTCATCTGACCAAACAAAGTCAACATTTTTTGTATTAGCTAGGTCAATGGCGGAACAATACAAGAAAACTCATCAACAAACCTTTTGTAATGACCTGCTAAACCCAAAAAACTTCAAACATTTGACATTATGGTTAGAGTAGGCCAATCCCAGATTTCCTCAACCTTCTTTGGATCAACAAATATACTTTTATCATTAACCACATGGCTAACAAATTTGGCCTTCGAAGACCAAATTTCGCACTTATTAAACTTGGCATACAACTGATTATCTTTCTGAATCTGCAATGTAACTCTGAGGTGCTACAAATACTCTTTCTGAGTTTTCTAATACATTAAAATATCACTAATAAACAAAATGAAAAATTAGTCAAGATAGGGTTTAAACACCCTATTCATCAAATTCTAGTAGGAGCATTAGTGAGCCCAAACAACATCACTATAAACTCAAAGTACCCATAATCCTCATTTGATGATAACAATACCTTAAATTAAACATTAAGAAATGTCTGGAACCCTTCAATTGATTAAACAAATCATTAATCATAGGTAATGGGTATTTATTCCTGATAGTCACCCAATTAAACGATTTATAATCAATGCACACACGTAGGGTTTCATCCTTTTTCTTCACAAAAAGAACTGGTGCTCCCCATAGTGACATACTAGGATTGATAAACCCCTTATGTAGTAATTCCTCAAGATGAGTTTGCAACTCACATAATTCCTTCGATGGCATATAGTATAGAGGAATAGATATACCTTTGGTACTAGGAATATGATCAATAATGAAATCAATGAAATGTGGTGGTGGAAGTCTAAGCAAATCAAATGGAAAGTCTTCCTGAAATTCACAAACCATGGGTATCTCATCAACCTTAAGTTCCTGACTAGGCTCTCCAAATTTGACAACTCCCATTATAGTTTCTAAATCCCGAGGAGTAGCTTCCCTTCCACAAACTACAAGTCGTGAAGGATTATACCCTTTATAGAGTATAATTTCACAAAGTTTAAAGATCTGAAAGATTACCCTCTTATGAAAATAGTAAATACAGGCATGGTATGCTGACAACGAATCCATCCTCAGTAGTTCATCATACTTTAGGAACTCTATTACCCTTAGATCAATTGGAAGTTCATTCTCCCTAATTTCAATTACACATCTCTCGTAGATCAAGTTAGGATAAACCTTCTCACTCACTACTGTGCTTAAAATCATTAATATACAAGCCCTAACAAGTTTCAATTTTAACCCATCAACTATTATACCCGTAATAAAGGAAACTACAGAACCAGAATCAACGAAACATACATATATCTACCACAAATGTTCAATATACCTTCCATAAGCCTCATATTAGCCTCTTGATCTGTTTTAGCCAATGCATCAGTCAGTCTACGTACTGGTTGTGCTACCTATCGATGTACTAGATGGCATAGAACATTCGCTCTAAATTTACCCCGCGTGCCCACACAGATAAAATATCATAGAACCCCTCTAAAAACTAACTAGCCTGAGAAACCTGCCCTGATCCACACGATTTCTGAGATGACTGTGCTCTGCTCTTGCCCTTACCTCTAAACTGATGTGGTGGCAAAGATGGTTCGGCTATTGAAGCTTAAGAAACTGGTGGAATAGGTGCACTAACAAAAGTCATTATGTAAACCCCATTGTTTAGCTACTCTAGCTACACTCCTCTTTATCTGATTTGGCCTAAAATAAGCAATTTCCTATATTCTCTAACTCCCAAGAGATTTTAGTACTGTAGGTGGCATAAGTTTTCAGATGGTCTGGCTAAAATGGTTACTTTTACCTCCATCGTGTTCTAAAATATAAAAGAATAACTAGTGCAAGGAGAAGAAGAAACCACAACTCAAATCTTGTAATTCAACCCACCAAGAAACAAATCTATTTTGTTCTCTTCCAACTCCACCATCTATAAAGCAAATCCACTTAACTCAATGAGCCTCTACTCAAACTCCCTTAAAAACATAGCTCCTTATTTCAACTGAATAAACTGAGTCTTCTTCCTGTTCTTGATTGATTTTGGGAAACACTACCTGTAGAATAAAGTCCTAAACTATGGCCTAATGGCGACAATCTTCCCTTCTCTTTCTAGGGAATTCCGTAACTTCCATATAGAATCAATTAATAAAAATGTGACCAGTTTATCCTTAAGTCAATCCTCCACATCCATAACAACAAATCATTGCTCCATATCTAGTATCCAGGTCTCAGCTACACCTTCCTCCATTGTATTATTAAATCTCATAATGTCATCTTTTATAAATTCCTTACTAGTTTTGAGAAATGCAACCTTCTTAGAATCTACAAGCAATACAACGGTTATCTTTGGTACCTGAATATGTGCTAAAACTAATTGGCCTAGAGTTGCTACTGCATCAGTTCCTCCCTCAACACTGCTAACCTTAGGACTGGTTGCAAGCTGTGCCTGAGGTCGCTATATTGGTGGTCCTATCTATGCCATCGGTATATCCTAAAGTTTTGCCTGAGACTCCATAAGTTCCTTCATTTACTTCCCCATTCTAAATTTTCATTAATCCTTAGTTTCCCTATTACCATGAGGTTTAGGCCTTTGTAAACCATTTCTTTAATCCGCCATTAGATTCTAAAGTCAAAGGTGAGACAAAATCATTAGGGTAACATTCTGAGAAGACAATGAAATCATATTTATACAATAAATAATAATAAGAGCTGCAAATAACGTATGACAATGTTTTCATTTTCATTTCTCCCTCAAAACATGGTAAAAAGTTTTTATCGAATCTTAAGCTTATTCATAACTCGAGACAACTGTCAAAGTCAATAAACTTAGGTTCCAGTACAAAAGAATATGGTATCACTTCAAAAATAATTCAAAAGTGAAATCGAGGTTAGAGCCTTGTTCTTGATACCAAACTATATCAGAGTTACCACTTAATTCAAAAGGGATAAACCTTAGGCTCTGATACCAAGTTATAGCATCCCCTATCCTGATTAGGGCATTACTAGGCCTAAACCCTAATTAAGCTTGGTAACCCGGCCAAACTCAACTAAAGCTAGCAACCTCTCCATTTCTACCTGATAAACTCAGTATGTATATCAGTATCTAATAAATAATTCAAAATTTGCGCAGCAAAAAATTAGAAGTTTTTTATCATTAATAAAATACAAAAAAATAAAGTTTACTAAAACTTAAAACCTCATTTACAAACCTTCCAACCCTGTTTATATATAACAAAAATAGCGTATATATGTATAGGAAGGTTCATTACATCGTAGAGAAAATTATAAGACTCATAAATCTTCTCCTTACCTTTCGCTGAAATGTGAGGTTGCTAACCTAAAATACTAAATTTGGGGTGTGCTCTCCAACTTGTTAAGCAAATAAAGATTCAAAAAATCAACAACATTCCATATAATAATCATAATCAAGAACATTATGCAATAACAATGTGCACTAATGTTAACTAACAAGAATATGGAAAGTATATAATTTAATAAATAATATATGCAAATCAAACTGTTAATTACTATTTTAATATAATTCCCTTTTTATTTACAAAACTATGGTCGATTATCCATTAAAGCCATTAATGTGATTGCTAGACCAGCATATTGGCCAATATGTTGTCTAGCCAATCTAGTAATGCCCAATGATTCTATCTGAAACCCTGTAATGAATGTGTAATCCATACAACCTATTTATCTGAATAGGAAGTTACATATAGGCCGGGAAGGTAACCCATCTCTTATATAACGTGGTCTCAGTCTCAGGAACTTACTCTATTGAATCACATTAAACACCATTTTCTTTTTATTAAAACCATCAAAGTGCACATAGTCTGCCCATTCAATCCATAAACTGCATGAACTATATATACTAGGATAGGCAGGCAACATTGATAAATAAGCGAATCCATACTTACCTCAGTTCAAGTTTCCATTCCAATTTCCTTAACTTTTTCGGTCACTTACGCTTTCTCGGGGATCCAATTTGTGATCACTATAGGTCTAATACCCTATATTTAGAACCCCTAGTTCAATCCCTAAGACCATAGGATATTCTAATCAAAACTCAGTGTATTTGCTATTTCTAGGGTAGGAGCGCTCCCTCAGTAGGTGGAGTGTGCTCCAGCAGTTGAGTTCATCCTCGCTACTAAAGAGAGCGTGCTCATCTGCTAAGTGGAGCGCACTCTACCCTATATGGTTTCGACTAATAAACAGGGCAGCAATCACTATTTCATCCACAAATCCATACCACAACAGTAATAACTCCTAAAATTCATCAGGGATGACCTCTAGTGAGGTAACAAACCATTTTTAGGAATCAAACAACACAATTCATAGAGAGATCATCACTACCTTCGAATTAAAATTCAAAAACATGAAAACTAAACTTACCAAATTGATGATCTATGGATTTTCAATTGCTTAAGCTCCTCAATCCATATTGAATCCACTCCCTAACTCACTCCTCAGGATCAGAATCAAAACCTTCAATTTTCCTTCTCTCTCTCTAACAAATTATGAGATATGTAACGGTTTGAATTTAAATATATGGATTTTTCTCGAGAGAAACATCACACTATCTCGAGACTAATCAAGTAATTGATATGCTAATATGACACTCCTTAAGGTGACACATATGTTGACACCATCAACACTCACGCTCATCTCAAGGCCATCTGATGATCCACAAAGTCAAACTAATCATATAATTTCTAATATATATATGTTCATATATCAAATACATTTATATCGTGTATTTTCTTTCAAATAAATTCACTAGTCATGCTTGCGAGTATTTTTCTCAAGTGTGCACATTGATTTCAAGACTCCCTCATCGTACTTGGTGTACCGGGAATTTATTGTTTTGTTACTTTTATTTTATAAGCTTGTATATGAACCCTCCATTATACTACAACCTATAAAAATCATAAATATTCCAAACAAACACAAACCATCATGCAAAAAGACGCACAAGCTAATCGACGTATGTCGAACTTAACTACGAGTCTAACTCAAGTTAATTAGAATTTGGATTAACACTAATCACAATCTTAAGTTAATAAGTCGTTATAGTGAGGGCACAAATCTTAATGCGAATCAATAGCTTCTGAATTAAAGAGAAAACTCGTGGGAGAAACTGTGAAGATATAGGAGACAATTTTGCTTGTATCCTGAAAATGATTATATGGCCATTGTTTTGGAGAGAAATTGTATGGGAGACTCGCTAAAATACTATGGGTCTGTGCTAATACGAATCTCGAGGATAATCAAAACATTGTTTTCTTTTCATTAGATCGTTTCATATGCAAATCTCGAGGCTTGACGAATGGCTCTAATAGTTAAATGACTACAGTGTGTCTCCTTCCTATGTCACTCGGTCGAACCACCATCTCCTTATCAAGTGTGGAATACGTATATCGAGGCAAATCTAAGGGTAGTCATTCACACTACATAAATGACTTACACTTAGTTATTTTAGAGACTTTTCTCAACCAATGCACCACCATACTTCTTCTAAATCATCATAACATTAACACGGACTAAGCTGTCTCAAAGTGCGTGCAAGCTAAATTTTTCATTTTTAATTCATTTTCTTCTATTTCTTCACTTTTCCTATTTAAATCATGAAATAACAAAAACAAGAGAATACCACGTGTAATATCATTATTTTCATGTAAAATCAGCCTAAATTACGCTATAAAATGTCTAATTATTGACTTTTAAGAGTTGAAAAATTAATTAAGTCAGATGAACCTAAAAATTAATAGGTTAAGTAATTAAAGTAAATAAACTACTCAGATTATTACTCCTACTAAAAAAGCACAAGTTAATACTTTATTTTGTGATAATAAGATACATAAACTAGAAAAGATACCTTAGAGGGTTATAAAGAAAAAGAAAATATAGAAAACAATGGAAGAAAAAGAATAAACAATGGCCAATGTCATTCCTAGCAGAGAATTGATGGCTAAACAATTGAAATATATCCTTTTCCTGAAAGATATACCCATGGTATTTAGCTAAAGTTGAAGCTTATGAAAAATCATTACAAACTTTTGAAATAGCTAATAAAGAGAAAGATGACAAGATTCTTAATGAATTACGTGCAGATATGTGTTCCATTTCTCGCATTCCTCAAAGATTAGCGGGTGCTAGGAAGGAAGAAATTAAATAAGACATTTTTGAAGAATTTAGGAAAATAGAAATTAGTAAACCTTTGGTGGAATCGATTATGCCATTATTGAATTATAATGAAGTTTTGAAAGAATTATTTGAATCTAAAGACAAGTTTTTAGAAGAAATTTAAAAAAAGCTTAGGGCAAATGGTGCGAGCTTTAATAAAGAAGAAAATAAATGTGAAATTTTTCGATCAAGGAATTTTTGGAATACCTATCACAATAGGAATTGCTTCCATTAAATTTGCGTATGTGATCTTGTTGCATCAATTAATGCAATATCACTTAAATTATATGAATCATTGAAAATAGGCTCGTTGACTAATACACCTATCAATCTTACTTTAGTTGATAATAAAGTTATTAAACCGCATGGATTATTAGAAAATATTTTAGTAAAATTAAATGACTTAATATTTCCAGATGACTTTTATGTCATGGAAATGGGAGATTCAATATCACCTTGTTCTCTACCTATATTACAAAGTAGACCTTTTCTTAAAACAGTTAAAACTAAGATATATTTGAAGGGACAATGTTTAAGGAATTTAAAGAAAAAAATTGGTGTGTTCAAAATTAATGATGCACATAAGTATGATGATTCAAATAAATTATTTGATAAAGAAATTAGTGATAAGGATTTTTTAGAATTGAATTATTATGACAATATAAATGCTGAAATATATGTAATTAATGTAGCAATAATAAAAAATGAAGTTTCAAAGAAAGAACAAGTCAAAGACACTTAAAATGAAAAATAAATAACTCAAGGACGGAGAGTTAAGCAACCAGATAATAGGAAGAGTATTAATAAGCTAGAAGATTCTAAAGTTAAGAAGAATAAGTAGATGAAAAAGTAGAGTTTAAGTCTTGTAAAGGTGAATGATCATGGAGATATACAATTGAATATAAAAATCAAATGGGCTCTGTACTTTAAAGTTCAATATGATACGTGTTCTAATGCAAATCTCTTGTCGATACACTTTTTTTCACATACTCAATTGGAGTTGGATGAACTTGCTTCTAAATGAGTTCCTCCACCAAATAGTTCTTCAATATCGATAGGGGTCGTTATGGATATACTACTTTAACTAGACAAATATATTTCACCAATGAAATTTTTGGTTATGCCATATTTCATTAATGAAGATCCTCCTTTAATTTTAAAATGTCATTTCCTAGCCTCATATCAAGTTATTATGGATATTCTGAATAAAACAATCACTTTAACAATGAATGGTCTATAGATTACTTTTTGGAATGCATTAGAGTGGACAATCCTATATTCAAGATTAGAGATCTGATTTAGCACCGAAATTGTTTTCTCAAGCAAACAACAAAAAATAAAAGCGCTTTATGGGAGGCAACCCATATTCTATCTTTATTTCTATTTTATTACTACAGTATGTTTTTTTATTTCTCGCTTTTGACTATCATTTTAAAAATATTTTTGAAATTTAAACTTCAAAGTATTTTCAAATGAGGGAGGATGATCGAGTTACTATGTCCTTTTTTGCAAAAATTATCTAACGACCCTTATGCAAATTTATATTATTTTTTTATTTATTTAATTAATAAAGTAAAATTATTAGTTACATATCATATTCAAATTTTTGAATATCCAATCAGGTCTACCTTTATATTGATTATAATGAGAGATATTTATGATAATTATGAGTTAAATTGGAAAAAAGAAAGTAATTTATGTCCAGCGAATCCTCAGCAATTTGATTTGATACTGAAAATCAATGAGAAAATTAATGACAGCTAACAAAAATTTAAGTGAAATTCAAATGTAGTGATTTGACATTGAATCAACCTAAAAACACAAATCGCTAAGAAAATCAGTGAAGCACATAGCTGAATTTCCAACGATTTATGTAGTGATTCTCCAACTAACCTACTTATAACCTTGATTCGCAGGGATCGATTTTGAGTTCTTAAAATAAAACCGTAACTCGCCACATCATAACTCATTTCATACATACTAACCATAGCATCCATTCAATCTAAAGACTAAATTATTGCCTAGATTCAACATTCTTAAGCTAGATTTTAGTATATTTAAGTGATTCTCACCTCATTCTTGTTTCGTTCAACTAGAAATAAAGCAAGTTTGATAGTGTAGAGCCAAACTAGGGTTTAAGCAAAGGGATATTAGAAGCTCAGAAAAGAGTTCAGAGGAGTTTAAGAACTTGTATCTTGAGCGATTCGCTTTAAAGAAGGTAATCATCGATAAACCCTAACTTGCTCAATTAAAAGTTTATGTTTTTGATGAATTTTCAGAAAATCTTCAATTGATTTCAAAAATTGTTTCATTTAACTATTATTGATATATGATATCATTGATTTCAATATAATAGAAATAGTGAATACAATGATTTTAGGTTTACATAACAAAAGTCTTGAAAATTTGGAATTTTTATCAGTTAAAAGATTTTTTATGCAATTGGTATGAAATTAAGTTTCAAATGATTTTCGGGATGTGTTTTGTTTTAGGAAGACTTGAAGTTATCGCAAGATTGTTTCATGATTATGAAGTTTTGAAAATCGATTATAAGTTTATATTGACTGAATACTTTGATGTCGGTTGTTTTATTTAAGTTTTCAAATGAATTTCAAACTATCTTTTCAAATGCATTTCTCCTAGATTAAGTAGAGTAATTTTAAATTCTACCGAATTGTTTTCTATGATTGTTTTTGAATAAATTATAGGTTTAAATTATATTTGGAGTTGTGATCATTTGAATTGGAAAAAAATGGTTGGAAGTTAAAAAGGTAGAAATTCAAGGGAGGAGAAATGACATGAAGTGATAATAGAGAAACTTGAAAAAAATCAAAAATTCCATCTACACCTGTTAGGCTAACGAGTACTTCAATTACTAATCCTAGAGTTAGATCACAAAGAGAACCTACTCCACCAATATATGATAGTGATGATTCGGAAGGAGAGGTAGTTGAGGAGAATCCACTTGTTGCCTATAATGTAGACAATTTCATTAATGCAAAAGCTTTGCTAAAATGAAGAGTGATATTAAAAAAAATATAAAAGTGATCTCAGAGAAGGGATTCAATATAAAGAATGAATTAAAGTACGTGGCTTAGATGTTGAACATAATAAGGGAGAGGAACTATGGATTTTTGACTAGAGACTATAATCATGATGATTATGAGGATATTCCTAGGGAAATTAGGAGTGAAATCTTAGTTAGAGGTTTTTATGCTAATGGGCAAAGGGTAAGAATAAAACCGTATCCATGGTTAGAAGAAGGCCACCGGATTATTCACCTGAAAGAATAAAACTAGTATTTCAAATTGCCAAAATTTTATTGAAGAGATAATATTGATTACCCAAAATCGAAATATGGATTTAAGAATGCATTTCCCCAAGAAACCATTAGGAGTGGATTAAAAGTAATCCCGGGGGATGGATTCATTCTGGATAAGGATGGGTATCCAAAGAAGAAATGAAGGAAAATAATTTTAGGAAAATAAAAAAAGCATGAAATAATTTCATCAATTCAAGCCTATATTCAAATTTTCAATACTACAAAGTTGTGAATTATAAAACAACATTGTTATATCACCGTAATGAAGGGTTTGTTATATTGATGTTGGTAAGGTTAATTATGATTCAATCAAAACTGCCATAACCACGAAAAAGAAATGAAGGACTACATTTTCCCTTGATGATCATAGAGTTTTGTAGACAAGACCGAGTTCATATGATAGGTCTTGAGATGGATGTTTTTCCTGATAAGACTATAACTAATGACAAGTCATTAATTAGACATGTCTAATAGTTCATTTTAGAATGATTTTAGATTTAAAAGACTATATTACAAAAGGTTTTCTCTTGTTTTTAATATTTCTAATAATAAATGGAGAATATGAAGAAACGAATGAAAAAGAAAAGATTATGAAGGAATTAGCCAAGTGGAAGAAGTATACAAATAATTATCACCAATAAAGCAAAAAAGATCTGGACTTTTGTACTAGTGATTCTCGACGATTCCTAGAGGACACTTAATCGCTTGCTTAAACAGTAGACTCAAGAAAAGACCAAAGAGCTCAATTTTCTAGATTTTTCCAGCGATTATTCACTCATCCAAATCGCTTGGAACCGATAGGCAAGATTTCATGAATTTTTGATAACTACGAGTTGTTTGAGTTGTTTTGGGATGTTTACTATATAGAATACTATAAACACTAGCCTATGGTTATGAAATTAGTTGCCCTTAAGTACGAAGATCAAAATTTGATTGCTCTTAGAGCCATTATTTGTTAGTTTCATATTTTATTACTTTTGAAGAAGATTGAAGAATAAAATTATTTTAATTTAGAGATATTTTCAATTATGTCTTTTATTTATATTATTGTAATATTATTTAGGATTATGAGTGAGTAGTTTATTTAATCTAAACAAAGTTTGAATGTGAACTAATTGCGTTTTGCAATGTAGTTATGATGAGAATAAAATGTTCTTAATGATTTAAACTAATTGTATTCTTTGATTCACTAATTTAATAGGTTAATATCTATTAATTTTAATCATGATTCTTGTATTCCATGCATAGTCTAAAATGTGTATTGTGATATATAGTTTCATTGTCCATTTGAAGTAGTAACTAGGATTATTTGAAAGGCGAACACCGTTTAGATGTCCTAGGTGAATTTGAGATCTAATTTTAGTGTTGAAGTGGATTTATGGAGATGTTAAGTTTAGTAGTTCGAAGTTCTCATAAAATTTAATGTGGTTCTCTTGCGTGAAGTTAATGTCTTTGTGTAAATAAAGGGGTTAGCTCAATAGAATTAGAATATGGCTTTTCCGCCTATATAATGGAGATTAATGGTTGGTTAAAGGTTGTTTACTTACTTATGATTAGAGTTTAATGATCTATCTTACTTTAGTAAGTAAGCTTATAATTACATGTGGATTGGATTTACATGTTTGGAATTGAAAATGGATTTATGTTTCATTGTTTTGAATGTTTATTTAGTTATTTATTTATTATTAAATTTAATTTATTTGATTGATTGTGAATCTGGATTGTATAAGTTACGATAAGTTAGTAAAGTTAATATATACAATTAAGTATCATTATATTATAGTTAGTTATTAGTCATTTTAATTAATATTATTAAATAAAATAAAAGTAAAAATATAATAAAAACCTTTAAAAGTTCTTTTTCCTAAAATGGTTTGATAAATCCTAGTGGAGATGATACACATTTGCCGGTACTACAAAATAATTTAAGTGTAATATAATAGGAGAAATTATTGTACTCGCTTGACACGAATAAGTTTTTGGCCGTTACGGGGGATTTAAACGAAATTTCTTAGGGGTTTTAGATATTGTATGGTCTATTAATTTCGTAGTTCTAATTCCATAAGATCTTTACATCCATTTGATCATGAGTTAGAGAAGACATTTAATTGTAATTTAAGATAACAACAACGAAGAGGACACCAACCTACAACAATGGAAGCCAATAATAACTTCAATAATAATAATAATAACAATAATAATAATAATAGAGAACTTACTTTTAGGCAAGCTAATCAAAATGTCACTTCTTATGAACCAATGTATATTGCCTATCATAAGGGATTTCCCGAATTAGAACTTTGATTTGGATTCATCGGTGCTATACTTAATTTTTATAGTAAGAAGGATAATGAAGAACCACAAAATTTACAAGGGAATAACAATACAAAGTCAATGGGATGAAACTTAAAGATTTTACATTAGAACAAGTCAAACTTAAGTCTTTTATTTTTGTACTGAAAGATCAAGCACAAGATTAGTTGTTTTATCTTCCACAAGATTCGATAACCACATGGGCTCAAATTTTAGAAGCTTTCCTAGATCAATATATGCCTGCAAGAAAAATTATTACTTATAGAAGGCAAATCACAGTGGTGAAATTGAAAAACGATGAAAACTTTAACAAATTTAGAGATAGATTTGAAAGATTAATTTCATCTCGTCTACAACACGGATACACTCGAAGAGCTTTATTAGAATAATTCTATGAAGGACTAAATCATTTTGAAGAAAGAATATTAGATATTGTATGCGGTAGACCATTATTCAATGTTATGTCAAATGAAGCAAAAGAAGCTATCAATAAAATGGCCAAGCAATCTAAACAATATGGTTTTTAGACTGATATATCAAGAAATAAAGTTTATGCGATTAATAATAGAACAAATAATAAATTAGACGAAAATGTAGAAGAATTATCTAACATGTTTAAGCTACTATTAAAAGATAGACCACATCAAGTTAAACCATGTGGATTTTGTAATGAAGTTACACATCCTACGGATACATATCCTACTTTGCGAGAAGAAAACAATGAATAAGTTAACGCAGTTATGAACCAATATCTAGGTGTACCTAGAAACCAATATAATAACATCAATTATTATAATGAAAAACCAAATTCAAATCTTAGCTATAGTCCACAAAATAAAAATTATACTACCTATGTAAACCATACCTTAATTCGTGATTTCCTTCTCTGCATTCAAGTGTGCGTCATCTATAAGAAATTTACACATGAACGGTTACCACAATTTGGAATGCAAGGCCCAAGAGGAATAAAAAAATGTTTTTCTTTCTCTCTTAAAGTAAAGAGAACTTAAAAATAGCTAAAACGAAAAGCTTATTTTGTTTTAGCGATTCAACCTATGTTTTTATGTGTAGATAAGCTCACTTAAAAAAATCTATTTGTAATACAAGTATTGTACTTAGGCAGTTTAAGCAAATTACACATTCGCCCCTATGGTAAGTTATCATATAAAAAATCGGAAAGGCTTTAATATCCTGAATTTTATCACATCAAATTTGTTACTCTTCACTAACTGAAATTGCACAAATCCATTCTTTGTCTATGACATAATAGGTTCATGCGACGTTGACAATTTACCAAAAACTATTTTGGTACACAAGTCATAAACGGTATCTAGCAATGCATTATGACTACCCAAATAGCTTGATTATCAAAATTGATACGACCTAATAAATAACATATATTATATCCTTTTGTCATGCGATATCCTTTAATTAAACAAAAGGCATGAAAAGTCGCCCTTAATGTTCCATCGTACTAGTCTCGATCTTTATCTAGATTGAAAACATCAAAATGACATTGATCGTATCATATCACTTAGACTTGGCCATTTAACAGTCTAACATATCGAGGGATCCACTGATATCTTTCTCTATACATTAGGGAAAAATTATATTTTGATTACGCACCTTCACATATTATTCACATGGTACCCAATCACAATCTTTATATTCATCCAGTTAAAGACAACATTTAATTGTGTCAAATTACCATGCTCCAAATATTGAAGTCTATGATATACCTATCATGAGTAACACCTATGAATTAATCCATGTGGTGTTCTCATAGTTGGTCGGTCTAGTACCTTGTTCCCTAACAAGTACTCATGATCTCTATTCGTATCCCTATATGCATAAACATCACATGACCATCAATTAAGATTCACACTAGTCTTAACTCATCATAGTTCCTAGTATAATGATTGACTAGGGACATTTAGGATATTTCAACTTATAGCCAAGGATCTTGTTATAAGTTAAAATTGCAATCACTTATAATAAAATAGCAAACGAAAACCTCTATTTTATTAACTAAAATTAAAAGATAAATAATGTTTATGATTGACCAAGGGCACATGCCCCAACAAATGCAACAACATAACAAACAATTTAATCTATGCAATCAAATCTAGAACAAATATTCTATAATTTTATGTCCCAAAGTCATGAAAACCTTACGCAAACTTCTCAAAACCAAATTAAAATCGATACATTTATGAACCAGCTGAAAAATCAATTAAGTAAAATGACTCTATAAATCAACAAGTTAAGCAATCAAACTAAAGTAACTACTCAACTTACAAACTTTACTATTCAAGTACAAGTTAACTCTTTTTTTTAAATGAAAAGAAAAATCAATATGAAACAAAAGACATTAAAAAGAGGTGAAAAGAGAACTAAAGTACATAAGACAAAAGAACAAGAAGAAGAGGAGATGATGACAAATGTCATTCCTACTAGGGAATGGATGGCTGAGCAATTAAAATACACACTTTTTTTGAAAGATTATACTCATGGTGTTTAGCAAATATAGAAGCTTTTGAAAAATATTTTCAAAATTCTAAATTAATTAAATAAGATAAAGAAAACGATATTTAAAAGTTGAATGAATATATGAATTCGTATTCTACCATTCCACAATGATTAGCAAATGCTAGGGAGGAAGAACCTAAAGAAAACACATTTGAACCATTTAAGCAGTTAAAAATTAATGAAAACTTAGGGCGAAAGACATCATCTTTAACAAGAATTCCTGAGAAATGTCTCGACCTAGGAATATTTGTCATACCAATCACACTAGGATATTCTTCTATTGAATTTGCTATGTGTGATCTCGGAACATTAATTAATGTTATATTACTTCAACTTTACGCGTCATTAAAAATAGAATCATTAACCACTACGCCAATTAATCTCACTTTAACAAAAAATACCACGATTAAATTGTATTTATTATTAGAAGACATCTTAGAACAAGTACATGATCTAGTATTTCTAACTAATTTTTATATTATAGAAATAGGAGATCGTACATCACTTAATCCATTGCCTATATTATTAGGTAGACGTTTTCCAAACACAGCTAGAACTAAGTCAGATGTTTTTGAAGGAATAATGTGTATGGGATTTAAAGACGAGATTGTTAATTCAAGATTAATAATGAATATAAATATGACACTTATTAAGACTATGATGAATTATTTGATAATGAAATAGATAATAATAAATTTTTAGATAAAGACAACAGTTGAAGACACTTCAAAGATATTATGATAATTTTAACGCTAAAATTTATGCAATTAATACAGTAATAATGGAAACTGATAAATGGACTTAAAAGAAAGAAAGAGTTGAAGACACTTCAAAACAATAAAAAAATCATTAATAAGATGAAAGTTTTTAAGTCCAAGTACAATAAGAAAAAGAAAAGTCGGACTTTAATCCAATAAAGCTTAATGATCCTAGAGGCATACACTTGCCCATTAAAATCAAATGGGCTTGGTACTATGAAGCTCAGTGTGACACAAACCCTAATGCAAATCTTATGCCCATATATTTCTTTCAACACACTCAATTTCAGTTGAATTCACTTACTTCTGAGCAATTTTCTTTATCGAATGGAATTTCAATTTAACCAATAGGGGTGGTCATGAAAGTGTCAGTTAAAGTGGGTAATAACACCGTACCCACAAACTTCTTGGTCGTGCCCCCACTTTATAAATGAGATTCTCCTTTAATATTAGGATGACCTTTCTTAGTCACTACTCATCCAATTATAGATATTTTGAACAAAATAATTGCTCTGACAATCAATGGTTGAGCACTCACTTTCTGGGATGGTGCTACAGTACAAAACCATACATTTAAGTTTTGATATCCAAACTAAATCTGAAAATGTTAAGTCGAGCCAACTACGATAAACAAAAACACTTTATAAGAGACAACCCATATTCTATGTTCATTTTATTTTATTATGAATTTAGTTTAGTTTATTATGTTTTTATCCTCACCTTTTGATGATTATGTTGTAAATAGTTTTGTGATTTCAACCCCGAGGTGATTTCAATTAAAGGGAAGTGATCGCATTGTTTTTGCTTATACGTCCTTTAAGCAAGTCAGATTATTTACTTGTTTATATGTTTATTTAATTATTTAAATTAATAAAAGTATTTAGTTAGTTATATGTCCCACTCAAACTTTCGAGTTTTCAGTTAAATCTACCTTAATATGAGTGATAATGAATGATGAATAAGTAAATTACAAGATTACTTGAAAAAATAATAAAACAAGCCTAGTGATTCCCAGCGATTCAGATTAACACTAGGAATTGATGGCTCAGTAGTAGTACACATAAATATCAATGCAAATTTGGAGTCTAGCGATTCAAAGAGATTCCACTTAAATAGGAGTCATTGGGCACGATTTTTGGTTTTCAAAAAACAAAACTACAAATCGCCAACCACTTTAACCTTTCACATTTGTAAACCATTGCACCTCTTCACCTAAATCTGAATTTCTTGCCTAGATTCAACCATTTTAAACTCAATCTCGTAGTATTTAAATGAGTCCTACATCAACCTAGTCTCGTTCAAACAAAAAATTTCGATTTTGGGGGTTTTAAGCCAAACTTGCGTTTTCCGAATTTTTGACCTAGAACTTGAAGGGACGGTCTAGAAAAGTTCTAGAGCTTCAATCTTGAGAGATTCACTCTCAAGAAGGTAATGCCATCAACTCTATCTATTTACTTTTATAAATTTTTTATTCAATGATTTTTGCAAATTTTTAAATATTTTCAAAATTAATTTGTTAAGATTTATTCCATCATATTACGCAAATAGTTTTATTGATTCCAATAGACTAGGAATGATGATCACATTGATCTTTGGTTTATGAATTTAAGAATTTTGAAATTTTTGCTATATTTATGTATATTTGCAAATGCGAGTTTAAAATAAGTTTGGGGGTTTGGTTGTGGTTTTATTTCAATTTAAGTTGCTATGATTACAAATTGTGACCAAATTATTTTACATTATTTAGAAAACCATTTTTTAAGTTTACATTTTACTTGTCACATTTTTTATGCCAACTTTATTTTAAACTTATGATGAATTTCAACTAGCTTTCCAAATAGATTTCTCCTTCTAAAATAAAGGCTTGAATTTTACTAAATTATTTCTAGCAGCTTTGTTTCTATTATTTACATATTTCTTAAGTTTTTGAACTTGCGATTTTCAAAATCCGACACAATGGCCGGAGGAGGAAAATGTAGAAGTTCTCGAGAGGAGAAAGGAAAGACACAACTTGTAAAGAAACCCAAATAAAAGTCCAAAGCACCACCTAAACTAATTAGGCCAATGGGAATTTCATTGAATAACACCTGAACTAGAGCACCTAGAGAGCCTTCTCCACCCTTAAGTTTCAAATATGATTAGGAGGGAGATAAAGAGATTTAGGAGAGAACCATCATTCTTTTCCATGACTATAACCTGAAACCACACCTAATAGGGGGGTGAATTGGGTGTCTCGAGAAGTTATTGACTTTATAATATAATTCAAAAATAATGATGTTATATGCTCACTCAAGCGCAAGTATGAATGCAATGCAAGATGAAGGAGCTAGAAGAGATGGAAAGAGACACGCGATTTATAGTGGTTCGATCCAATGATCTACATCCACTACCTAACCTCCTCGGTTAAGATTTTCAAACTCCTACTTATATTGCCAATAAATGTTACAACCTAAGCATAAAAGCCTAGAGTGTCTAATCGCCAATTATGACGTCCTACCTAGCCGCATCTAAGGTTTATCCCTACCCTCAATTAGGTCTTTCCTTTGACTTAGATCCTAATAAGTCTTACAATCAACCACTTACAAAGAATAGATGAAAATAATCAAATCCATTTTACAAAGTAAAGTGACACCAAATTCAAATACAAGCAAGCATCCTAAAGCCTAACCACTCTAATGCATGCAAGTATGAGAACAAATGAGAAATGCAAGTATATCACTGATTTTGTGCAAATCTCAAATATGAAACCATTTCAAATGAATCAATTAAAACAAATCCGGTTTGAAATCCAAAGAACAAGAAGTTTAATAAGAATCAAGTTTAAGTGCAAACTCTTGTCCAAACTAGTCCTAGGGTTTAATAAATCAAGTTTAAGTGTAAAAGTCAAGACAAATGTATTCAAGAACACAACAAATGATATTCCATGAGTCACGCACGCAAAAATATGAAATTTAAGCACAAGAAAAGCTAGGAAATTGGACTTTCTTACAACCCTGAAAGAATGATTTGAAAAATAGTTCTGGAGTAGATGTTGTAAGCTTTAAAATGCCTTAATAACACTGGTTTCGAGAGTGATTTAGTTGCCTCGAAAGATTACAAGTTATAGCACACAAAAATTCAAGCTTTTTCTTTGAAAACAATAAGCACACTTTGGTTTTCTTACTTGACAAGAAAATGAAATGATCTTGGTGATTTGAGAATGTTCTACATTCCTTTTTAACAATTCTTGACTATTCTAGCATTCCAAGGGCTCAGATTTGATCATCTATTCAAATTAAAGAGTGATTTCCAGCTTTATAAAAAAGTTGTCAAAAAGGCAATTAGCGCTAATATTAGGACCTAATGTTCTAATCCTCTAAGCTAGCAAGCTAATTTTGAACATTAGCGCGCTAACTCTGAAATTAGCACGCTAATATCACTGTTAGCGTGTTAACTGTCAGGGGCCTCAAAATAAATATTTATGACCCTAGAGTTAGCACCCCTTATCGAATCCGGGACCCTACCAAGCCTCGTATAACATGTTATACATGTTTTTTAAGGGTCATAGAACCTATTTAGTTCGTCCGGATGTTTTCACAAATCTCAAAAATGGAAAATCTCGATTTCATGACTTACACAGGGGCTTTTATGCAAATACACGGTTTTTCTTTTCAAAAACCTTTCAAAATAAGTTTTTCATTTCTGAAAACTTCCAAAATAGTTTTACAGTACGATGTAAATATAAAATCATGGTTTCACATAGTTTGACCTTATAAGACCGATTCAAGTGGCGAGTTTAATTTAAAACTCCAAATGATCTCTCGAAATTTGAAAAATTATTTGAAAAACATGTTATGCATGAACTAATGCATTAGGCTTGCGTAAATGAACCTTTGTACCTTACACCAATATTACAACATGTAATATGATCTTTTCTCTTCATTTCCTCATATGGATCGAATCTTGAACTTGTATGGGTTAAACACTTGAGATGTGATGTTCCACAAATGTTGACTAAGTGAAACACACTTGATAAACTTATTAGTGTACTTTAACTTTGTTTGTTTCCATCAAAATCCCGGGTGAAGTAAAAGTGACTAACCACTTAATCTAACATAACCTCATTAATGCAAAAGCCATTGTTAGGATGGAGAGCGACATTAGTAAGAATAGAAAGATCATACCGGAGAGGGTTTTAACGTAAAAAAGGAAGTTAATTAAAGGCTTAAGATCCTAAACATAATAAGGGAGAGGAATTCGAGATTATTGACTAGGGTTTACTACGCCGATAACGATACGGGATCCTCAGTTGAAATGAGATGTAAAATTTTAGTTAGAGAATTTTATGCTGATGGGCACAGAGATGAGAATAAAACAGTAGTCATAGTTTAAGGAAGACCAATGGACTACTCACCTATGAGAATAAGCTGGTAGTAAGGTTTACCAGAAGTGCATTTAAGACAACATAATGAGTACCTTAAACTTGAATACTTGAAGTCGTTTGGAATGGTTTAAAAGCTATTCTAGGAATGGTTTCCATTTTGATTCAGACCGGTATGTAGAACACATAATAACAAAAGTTTTAGGAAAACAATTAAAGCTTATAGCTTTTTATTTAACACGAGACTATAGCATAGTTTACAACATTACAACATAGTAAATTATAGTGCAGCTCTCCTATACCACATAGTCAAAGGGATCGGGTACATTGACATTGGCTGAATAATATATGAATCGATTAGGAATGTCATGACTATCAAGAAAAATGAAAAAAACTGCTTTTTCCCTTAAAAATTATAGAGTTCTGCAAGTAAGACCGAGTTCTGATAAGAGGAGTACATGTAGATAATCAAATAAACTTAGAGGAAACTTAGACTGTCGCATACCATGAATAGACGAACCAGACCACAGAGCCACCTGCGGTAGACTTCAGTGGCATATATGTGGAAGACATAGAAATGACCATATGATGCAGACAATCTTTCATAATCAAATGAGAACTCTGAGACATCAAGAGTTCATGTTCCAAAACCAACATGAGATTGCTCAAAGCATATATAGATCAGAAAGACGTAGGACTATGAATACTCAAGGCAGGGGAGCCAATATTCATGTTCCATTACTCCAGTTAAGGATGCCCAACCAGAGATTTTTTACTACAAATAACTCGGTGGAGTAAGTAGACTATACCCTATACAATCCTTAGGCCATCTACCAGTCCCAGCAGGCTAATCATAAGGATAGTTGTGATGATGCGACATCTGGACGCACTTTTGTGGATTTTGCTTCTCTGTTTAATCTTATCTTGAGAGTTATTCATGTGACGTCTATGTTTATAATCTTAAACTTTGATGGATGTAGTATATGTTCATTTTTTGATACATTGGCTTTAGTATGATTTCAAAACTTGATATAATGAAATGGTTTGATATATTCTATTCTATGCAATTATGCTTGGATATTTTTGAATTTCCTTAACTTATTCAAATAATTCTTAAATTAGTTAATTATTTAATTTATTCATTTATACTTCACAATACAAATAATATTAGGTGAAATGAAGTATGAAGATGTGAAGTATGGAAGAAACGAGACAATCCATTTATTTATTCAAAGTAGGCTGAATTTTTCCAAATTTTCCACAATATATGTAACATTTTTCCATTGCATTTCATTTTATTTAGTTAGGAACATGGAATATAAATATAATTTGAATTTGAATAGAAATGAAAGTGATATATTATTATCATCTATGAAAATATAAATTTTATGATGGAAATGAGTTGTTATACCCTATTTGACTTCACCTACATTGTGTATGCGCAAGAGGAGTTTAGAAGGGATTGATTACTTGGTGTTAGATATTTTAATGGGTAGAAAATTGAAACTATAGTGCAAGATGAACAAGACATATTTCTAATAATCTTGTTATACAATGGTTATTGATCAAGAATTATGTAGATGTAATGAAAAGAACTTATGGCACAATTGAGGAGAAAAATAGGAAATTAGACAATTAAATTTACTTAGTTCGAAAGATTACTTCCATGACTATAGTCAAAAGGAGAAAAGCAAAAAAGAGTTTTTAAAAGAAAAATAGAGAGACCTACATATTCCAAAAGAAATGGAATATGGAATCTAGTGGTGGGAAAAATGAGATGAATAATTATTATAAAAATAATAACAAGTTCTAAAGGAAATGGAGCAGGGAAACATAGGAATACATTATAAAATGAATTTATATAATATGAAGAAAAAAGAAAAAGAGATGTTAGAAAATAAAAGAAGTTTATGAAAAACTCTTCAGATAAAAGATTTAGCTTGAGTGCTTATAGCTAAGTTAAGTTATCTTTATATTCCAACAAATGATTATTAAATGACGAGTATTGGTGAATAAAAACTCCTATTGACTTTGATTGTTGTGATATTTTAAATATTGTTTGAAAATAAGATTGATTTAGTGATTTTTCTATCTTGAGATTCTATATTAGTTATCATAAGCTTGTTGCTTATAATGTTGGGTTTTTGGGTTTATACGCAGTAGAAAATTCAAAACAATTTTTGAAAAACCAAACAGGATCGAAAATAATTTGCATTAAATAAGAACTACAAAATTATACCATATCTTAATTCGTTATTTCCTTCTTTAATTGTTTGATTTTCATCTATCGAAATCCATACATAAACGATAACCACAATTTGGAGTGTTACCCCAAAAAGAGATAGAATTTTTTTTTCTTTCTCTCCGAAAATCCAGAGAACTCGAAAATATCAAAAACAAACATTTATTTCTTTTTATTATTTCAAACTCTATTTATATGTGTAGATAAGCTCTCTAAAAAATCCATTTGTAAAATAACTATTATATTTAGGCAATTCAAGTAAATTACACAAATGCCCCTATTAATAAGTCATCATATAACAAATCGTAAGGACTTTTAGAAGTACTAACAAGGATTGTTTGAAAAGCAAACAATGTTTAGATGTTTTAGGAGAATTTCGTTATCTCCTTCTCAATCTCCATCATACTACTCTCCTCCTCCCCTTCCTCCTCTCCTTAATACCCTGTTTGAATCATACTAGTGAATACGTTGTATTGTTGAAGATATAAATTAAGATTTTCTCGATATTCACATCACACGAATCTTGCGACAAATCAAATGATTTAATTTCATAATGTAATTTGATCTTCCGTAAGATACGTACAATGTATCACGAGTTCAATCTTTATTTCAAAACAACATTAAATAAGGCGGCGATGACTTGAAAATATATATTAGAATTTTCTCGAGATTCGCATCACATGAGTCTTAAGGCAAATCAAATGATTCAATTATTTATATATCTTGATCTTCCTCAAAATACATGTTATGTATTTTGAGATCGATCTAGTGGCTATCAACCAGATAAGCACTACCTCTTGATCAACTCATAATGAAATCGATTATTTTGATCTCTTCGAGATACATATCGCGTATCTCGAGGTAGATCAAATGGTTTTATATATAAAAACAAATGCCCTTAATTTTCATTAAAATTGGACATCACGCATCGCAAGGCGTCGATAAATCATCTCACCAACAATAATGTTCAACCATTTCTCTTCCTCGACACTCACGCTATGCGCGTCTCGAGGTGCATCCAATGTATTTTTTTATTTAATTCAAACTATAGGATTGATTTACAAATTTATATATATTTATATATACAAACTATATTATATAAATATATAGGAGCCCCTATGTATTTCCTCGGCTATAAATTCGCCACACACGCCAACGACCAACCTCGGACGTGCACACTATTGTACATCAAATGCGTGTCACCCTCGACCCCGCATGTCACTAGGCGCCAACCAATTTATAAATTATTTTATTTACTTTCATGATTATCTCTTATTTTTAACTCTAAATCAAATTTCAAAAATACTAAAAAATTATTAGAAATTGGAGAAGATTTCTTAACGCGCTTCAGAACTCTTGAACATCACGTATACATCCCACTTAACCTTATTTCGCATCAAAATAGTATATAATACATCAAATAGGCAAAAAAAACACAAATATTAAAATTTATGATCCCTGATCCGTAACACGTAGGTTCCACCTCGAATACCAAAATCTCAAATTGAATTCAAAAATATTTAATTAGCCGCCTAATCAAGTTTATGAAATTCTCGGATGTTACAGGGATGAACAAGCTGCTTTTCAGTTGAATCACATTTTTCTTTAATTATTTTAAGTAAAAAAGTAGTTATTTAATAGTATAATATCTCAAAATTACAAATCAAATTTAATTTTAGAATGTCTTGTTGAATACTGATCAGTTCTACCTTAATTATGATTGCTGTGTGATAATTAATAAAATATTTGATATATTGAAAAATCAGCAGGAATAAGTCATCGATTTCCCAGCGATACCAAATAACACTGAAAATCATTGCGTAAATTGCCAGCGGTTTGCTGGTTTTTAAGTGAAAATTGACTCACCGATTTATCAATGATTTTAGTTTTATACTAGGATTCGCTGAACTAGTCGCTAGACAACTGAGACTAATTTTCAGCGATTTCACTTAAACCCTGATTCGTTGAGCATGAATCCATGTTTTTAAAAATAGAACCTCAAATCACAAACTATAAACCCTTTAACACCTAAAACCTTCGCACCATTTTTCGATCAATTAATTATTTTTATCTAGATTCAACCTTTTAAAGCTTGAATTAAAGCTTATTTTAATTAGCGCATCCCACATTGTTTAAGAGTGATTCAACCATATAAGTTTCAAATCCAAGTTCATCCAACCTAGTTAAGGCTTGATGAGCGTTTTTTCGAATTGAAGCTTAGATAAGGAATCTAAAAAGCTAATAGAGCATATTACTTGAGAGATTCATTCTCAAGAAGGTAACAAATCGATACTCTAGCATCCTTTTTCTTTCGATGTCTTGGACAAAATCGATTGTTGATGATATTTTCAACGAATGTAGTTTTTAGGTTTTTATTGCAAATTATTTTGAAAATGGGTTTCTATACAAATTCTCAATTTGAATACAAATGAGTTTTGGGGTTTCTATAAATTCCTTCAATATATACATAATAGGAATATGTTTATAAAACTATTTTAGGTGTACTGATTTTAACTATTTTCAAGACTTTATGCTAAAACCTTTTCACGAACTTGTTTACATTACCTTAATAGTTTGGATTTTTAACCACAAGATTTCAATTTACCTATTTCATCATCGTTTAGTCATTATATGGCGTTAGCAGGTAGAAGAAGGGGTAGGAGTAGTAAGCAATATAAAGGGAATGGGTAGTGCAAGTAAAACCAAAACAAAAATATGCAGGCCACCTAATTAATATTATACCTATCGGGGTTAATATTAGAGAACTTAAACCTGAGAGAGCTGAACTTAGAGAACAATCTCCTTTTTCATCTAATGAGAAGAATATTTTGAGGACTCATACCCTAGTCATTTATTGCTTTATGACCTTTCTTTGTTTGTAAGACCTAAAGCTTTAAGGAGAGGATATAGTGATTAAAAGGGTCATAATTCTTGGGAGAGGTTTCAATATTCAGAATGTGAGAAAATATGAGGATAAGATTATGAGCATCATCAGAGATAAAGGATAGGAGCGACTTTTGAGAGACTATGCTGGTTAAGGAGAAAGAAATTGTTTGAAAATTGTATGACAACTTTACGCGAATAGGCATGTTGGTAAGGAATGGGACAAAGTAGTAGTAAAAGGGAAAAATATTGATATTTCACCTGCAAACTTGAATAGATTTCTCGGTCTACCACGTAGCAAACAGAGAATGGAGGAGGATTACCTAAATGTTAGTTGTGTCGATAAGGAGTTCTATCCCTTTGAGATAATCCTTGACGAATTAGAGATACCTCCAGGGAGGGAATTTTTGCTTGATAGTAAAGGATACACGAGATTTATTGAAACCACCTATTTTAGGAAGATTACAAAGAGTTGGAGTTATATTATATATGCATGTTTTTGTCAAACCAAGTAACACTTTGAAGTGAAGAACCCAAGAGTTGCTCTATTATACCATATAGTTTGGAGAAAGGTTATATTAATGTTAAGAAAATCATACACTTTGAAGTGAAGAACCCGAGAGCTATAGAAAATGAAGGACTACCATTCCCAATTTTCATCAATGAATTATGTAGGAAAGTTGGGGTGGGTTTCAATACTGAGTTCAATGTATTGCCCAAGGGGACAATAAATAATGTGGGAATACGAAGAATGAAGAAGGTGGTAGGAGACACAATGACTCAGAGGATGAACAAGAATCATTCACTGTGATAAATGCGAGAGAAGCAAATAGGCGAAGCACAAATGAAAATACAAGAAAGATAAGAAAAGGCACAAAGAGAGTGACAAGACTGATGGCTAGAGAGAATATACCGGGTGTTGATACGAATTCAGCATAATCTTCGTCATAGCCTAAGATAGGAGGATTTTTTCGAATCATATTTTCTTCACTTATGTGTAACCGGATGAAAATTCATCGTAGTGAAAAATGATTGCAGCAAATGAGAGGACTTTGCAACGTTACCATTATATGTTAGAGAGAAGACATGATAGTCATTTGCAAGACTCAATGAAAAACATCAACATCTCGTCTTTGCAGTTGCAATTCCCAAGTGGGACTTACAACCCAACTGATAGTTATGTTTTCCAACCT
The DNA here is from genome assembly GCA_039657365.1 of Stephania yunnanensis. Lineage (NCBI taxonomy): Eukaryota > Viridiplantae > Streptophyta > Magnoliopsida > Ranunculales > Menispermaceae > Stephania > Stephania yunnanensis. Next base: position 40,455,583 of record CM077586.1, on the reverse strand, counting down.
TCTGTAGGAATAGAAGAAGAGGATGAAGCTAATGATGAATTAACTTCTAGACACGGCCATGTGTAAGTTATTTTCTCTTATATGCAATGAATGAACGAATGATTCAATCTATTATTTTTGTTGAAATTCTTGCTTATGAATTAAATATGTTACCTTTTGCAGTCCATTCATTTGAAGTTTATTGAATTCATTATTTGCTATTTATTTAAGTTTTTATCACATATATCGATTCGTTTATGCTTCACATGGTATATTTCTTTTGTGAAAACCCAACTTAATTTTAAAACCTTGAGGATAAGGTTTGGAATGCGTTTGGAGTTATTTTAAGTAAAGTATGACAACAATAGTAAAGAGAGCAAGGAAAGAAAAGAAATGTAGAAGATAAGTTCGGAATTGATCCAAAAAGCTCAAACTTTTAATTCAATATTCAGGTGAGTTGATGAAAATTTCCAAATTTCTTCCAAATTAAAGTAAGTATGAATTTTATTCTACTTTATTCTAAGCTAGGAAAAGAATAAAAACAGCAACGACAACAACATAGCCTCAGTCCCAAAATTAATTGGGGTCGGCTACATGGATCAAGTTTTTTCATTGTGCTCGATTAAGTGCAATTGATGGTGAGTTTTTCAGACCATTCAAATTCGTCCAAATTAATGCATCTCATGTTAACTTTAGTCTATTCATACCTCATCGAGTTTTTATTGAGTCAAGTTTTCTTATGGGGATATTTGTAGGTCGTCTTTGTAAGTGACCAAACAACCGCAATGGCCCTTCCTAAATCTTTGTATCAATTGGTGCTACTCCTACTTATCTTTAATTTTCTACATTTCTTATTCCATCTTTAAAATTATTACCACACATCCACCTAAGCATCCTCCTTTCTATTACGTTCATTTTATGTAGTTGTAGTTATTGTACCGCCAAACATTCACTTCCATATAGCATAGTTGGCCTAATTGTCGTCCTATAAAAATTCTTCTTTTAACTTGCTAAGAACATTTTAATCACAAATCACCCCTATCGCACTCCGCCATTTCTTCCATACAGCTTGAATTCTATGTGTGACATCATTCTCAATATTACCATCGCTTTGTATAATTGATCTTAGATATCTGAAGTGCTTCACTTTAGGAACTTCTATTTTCCCTAATTTTACCACTTCATCCTCTCGATATCTACTATTTCTAAATTCACAGGGCATTTATTCAGTATTCATCCTACTCAACTAAAGCTTTTAGATTCTAATGTATTCCTCCAAAGTTCTAATTTCCTATTCACTCCATCTTTTATTTCATCCACTAGGACAATATCATATGCAAATAACGTACACCATGGTATATCATAATGAATATGCCTAGTTAGTTCATCCATAACTAGAGTAAATAGATATAAGCTTAAAGTTGATCCTTGATATAGTCTTATTGTAATGGGGAATTCTTCTGTAGCTCATCCAAATGTCTTTGTACTCGTTACTACTCCATCATATGTATCCTTAATAATGTCTATGTATCTAGCATGCATTTCTTTTCTTTTTAGAACCCCACCAAAGAACATCTCTAGGGACCCTATTATATGCTTTTTTCTAATATGAAGATTTTTTTTCTTTTCTCTATATTTTTCTAGCAATCTTCTTACAAGGAAAATCTCCTACATAGTTGACCTCCCAAGCATGAAGCCAAATTAGTTCTCCGATATTGTTGTTTCTTTCATTAGCCTACTGCCAATTATCATCTCTTAAAGTTTCATAGTGTGACTCATAAGTTTAATTTTCCGGTAGTTTGAGCAACTTTGAATGTTTCCTTTATTTTTGAAGATTGGCATAAACATGCTTCTTCTCAAATCCATTGGCATCCGTTTTGATTTTAAAATTTGTTGAAAAGTTTTGTAAACCAAGTCAATCTAATCTCTCCTAAGCATTTCCAAACCTCTATGGGTATTTCTTCTAGGCCACATATTTTCCCTATTTTCATCCTTTTCAATGCCTCTTTAACTTCAATAATTCTAATATTGCGTGTATAATTTAAATTTTTTTCTTGGTAGGGTTTTCAACTTCTATAATATCAACTTGGCCATCATTAAATAAACGATCGAAGTAACTTCTCCATCTCTCCTCAATATCATTCTCGCCCGTTAAAACATTTTGATTTTCATCCTTAATAAATCTTGCATGACTTAGGTCTCTTTTCTTTTTATCTCTTAATTTGGCTAGCCTATATACATGTATATATATATATATATATATATATATATATTTCGGTCATCTCTATTACCAAACCTTGTATATAGATCTTCCATGAAATTTGTCTTAGCTTGACTAACTACTTTTTTAGCCTGTTTTCTAACTTCTCTATATTGAATGTATGCATCTTCATCTTGACACTTAGATATTTTCCTATATATCAATGTTTTAGTCTTAATTGCTCGTTGGACATCCTCATTTCACCATCATGTTTCCTTCTTTGATGGTCCCAAACCTGTAGATATACCTAATAAACTTGATCATACTTTCCTTATGTAACTACTCATTTCTATCTATATTGTATTAGCATCTAAATCAAGATTCAAAACATTTTCCTCTAGTAGTTTTTCTCTAAACTCTACTTGTTTACCATTTTTTAGTTTCCACCACTTTATTCTAGGATCGTTGTTTCTTTTATTCCTATTAAGTTGTCGTTTTAGCTTAATATCAAGTACTACTAACTTATGTTAGGTAGTAAATGCTTCACCAGGTATTACTTTGTAGTCTCTACATATTTTTCTATTTATTTTTTTGTTAAAAAAATATATATTTCACTCTTGTTATCACCACTACTAAAAGTAATTATGTGCAACTCCCTTTTTCTAAAATTAGTATTTGTTAAGACAAGATCGTATGCTGAAACAAATTCTAAGATTGATTATCCTTCTTTATTTCTATTGCCAAAGTCAAAACCTCCATGAAATCTCTCAAAACCAACATTACTTGCCCCGACATGACCATTTAAGTATCCTCTAATAAAAACCTTTTTATCTAATTGTACGTTTTGCATAAATCTATCCATATAGTCCCAAGATTTGCATTTGATCCTCTCGTTTAATCCTATTTATGATGCATAGGCACTAAATATGTTAGTCTTTTCATTTCCACTAATTAATTTAACTAGAATCAATCTATCATCCATTCTCTTAACCTCTACGACCTTATCCTTATAATCATTATCCATAAGAATTCTTACTTTATTGTATTTTATATATATATTAGTGTACCACAATTTAAACCCTGTATTTCCTATTTCTCTACGCTTTTCTCCTAACTATTTTGTCTCTTGGAGGCAAGCAATATTGACTTTCCTTCTAATCATAGTATCCACGAGTTTAACTTTCCAATAAGTGTTCATATGATATATGCTTCTAAATGAATTTTCTCTCCCTTCTTTGTTTGTTTTTCTTTTCTATTTCTATTTTTTCTAAAAGATCTAGTAGTTGTATCTATGATTTGTTTTTGTTTTTGTTTTTATGTTCGTTTTAAAGTAGCTTCTTTACCCATACCCGTCCTCTGTGTAGGAACCTTTACTAGTTTTTCTTCATATTCATACGATGATGTGAAAGGACTAATTTTTGTACCCATACAAATCCTATGTATGAGAACCCTTGCTCATTTTTCTTCACGCCCAGGCGACGATGTGAAACACACCCTTGCTCATTTCTCACTACACTCAGGCTTTGATGCAGCATGTTGCTAAGTGGGAACACCCTAATATTTATATATGTTTGATTCATTTCATAAAAAGTGACAAAAGCTTTACTCTGGCTATCAACAAATCACAATCCTACTCCATTTTCCAAGGCTTAAAGCCTTCGTTCCCAACATTTTGGGTATGAAAAATGAATTTTAGACCTCGCTTTCCATTTTTTGATATGAAAAATGAGTGCCTTTTGATAAGAAAAACGAGCGTCAGAGTCCTTCTCCTTTATCCGAACTTGGGACCGGCTATGTAGCGTACATAGTGTTCAGCAGAGGGGAGTTAGTTAGGAAAAGAATAAAAATGAATATATAACAAATTCTTGGATAGAAGTGATATTTTTATTACCCAAGTGAATTATATGATAGAAGGAATCAATTTATACCATTTTTATTAACTTTACTATTTGATGTATACACTAAATTGAATGTCTTGTGTTAGTCATGAGAATTGGTAGAAGATCGAAACAATAGTGCAAGATGAACAAGACAAATTTTTAAGAATCTCGTGATACAAAATATTGATTAAATATTTTATATTATATATATAGAAATTTGGAAAAAAAAAAAGTAGGTTAGAAACCAATGAAATTCTTTAAGTTAGAAATGATGCTTTCTTCATCTTTAGTTGATAGTGAGAAGTGTTAACAAGAGTTTACAAATATATATATATATATATAGAAATAATCATATAGATTCCATAAGAAATGGAGTAGGGAATCTATAGTGGGAAAAACGTGAGAATATCCATAGAAAATAGAGTAGGGACTCCAAAGCAAAAGCAAAAGAAATATATGATAAAAAAATAATTAGGATGAAGTAGAAAATAATAAGAGATGAAAAAATGGATGTTTTTAAACTCTTCAAAGAAAAGATTTAGCTCGAGTGCTTAAAGCTAAAGTTGAATGAAATATTTTTTTAATCTAACACGTTTTAAATAATATATTCATTGGTATCTTGGCAAAATTCCTATTGATTTTGATTGTGATGCGATTATAAAGTATTTTCTAAAAATAAGATTAACGATGAAGTAGTGGTTTTAATGTTTTAAGATTTAAAACTTGTCATCATAAGCTTGATGCTTGTCAGTGGAGATTGAGAAAACCTATATTGTTTACTAACCTTGGTAATGACTAAGTTCTAAAAGGTGTTGCATTGGGTGGTTGAGTTATCATTAAGCGATGTTTCATTTGCTCTGAATCATTCTATTCTATCTTAACTTTCTTTTACTTGTAGGTAATATGTTTCCATTTGAAAATCACTCATGTTTAGAATTTCTATTATTTAAAGTTAAGATGAATTAAATTGAAATCAGTTTATAATGAATGAAAAAAGAATATGATTTAGAGTATTCCTTTGCTCGGGATAGCGAAGTGTTGAATTTGGGGGTATTTGACAAGTCAATAATTAGGCAAATTTAATAGTATGATTTAAATTGATTTTAGATATAAATGATGATATTACACTAGGTATTCTCTTATTTTTGTGATTTCAGGATTTAATTAGGAAAATAAAGAAAGGGAAAAAAAGGAAGAAGAGCAAAAAAGTCAACTGGAAAAGAAGTCCACTGATTAGCTAGCGATTTGCATTTACAATAGGAATCGCCACTTAAATCAGCTGTAGAAAAGTACCATAGAATGCACAGGGAATTAGAAAATATACCAGAAATCGCATCTAAATCGGTGGAGCACAGAGAACCAAATCCAATGATTGACTCAGTGATTTGTGTACAACTTAGGAATCACCAACAAATCGTTGAATTCGGTGATGATCTTTTTAGATAAGAACGAGGAATTTATATTTATGTATGATATGTTTACTTAGGGAAGCTATATGTAGGATTAAAGAGCTTCAAGATAACTCTCTTTTTCTCTCCACTACTCTTCTTTTCAACCTTTTTCCTTTATAAATTAGTTTAGAGTCTCTATATAAAGCAATAGTGGAGCTTTGATTTCTTTAAGAGGTATTTATTTATTTATTTATGTCTTTTAATCAAATATTTGCATTGTTTATTTCCAGCATGAGTGGGTAGTTTTTAATTTAAACAAACCCTAGACATGTATATACTTTAGATTGCTATGTAGTTATAATTATGGAATCACATACTTAGTGTCTTAGATTGATTCATACAAGTCAATCACTGATTAAACAAGTTATTTTTATGTATTACAACTAGTGATTCTTTGTATTGAGTGCATAATTGTCAATATGTTTCTTAATATAGATTATCTAAATCTATATCTATAATTATTGACAATAATTATAGAAATAGTAATTATAATTAATCTATAGGGCTTTTCCCTAGTGGATGTTCTAGGTGATTGTGTTCTAAGTTGTTTATTAATTAGCATATTCTGATTTCTATTAGCTTAAATTATGCATGATTTTCATTGAGTGCTAATGTTATCATAATTCTATGGTGTTGCGTTTGATCCAATGGGTAGATTTTCAATGTTAAGAATATGGCTTTTCCAACGAATTTAGAAAATCGGTGGCTAGTTAAAGGTATCAACATATTATGAATTAGGATTTAATGACTCCAAGATTCCATGCGATATAATTATAACTATGTCATGAAATAATGTTATGATCTAGTGTTTGAAAGTAATCAAAGTATATTATATTGTTTAGTGGGGTTTGTTTAGATGTTTGTTTAGATATTTTGTTTATATTGATTTATTGATTATTTGATTGTTGGTTTATTGAATTTAAATTGTTTATAGTTTAGTTGTTTTTATTATTTATTTATCTTATTTGCATATTATTATTGTTTAATTCTCGTTTAAATAAATTAGTTGAATTAAAGCAAGTTAAATCCGGTAAAAATTTAGGGTAGCCTAAGACATTTGAAAAATCTATGTGGAGACGATATCCTATTTACCACTATTACAAATAATAGTAAAATACGAAAAATTATTGTGCGCGTTTGACACGTGTCAACGTACGTACAATTTTGCATTATAATATGGCTAGGGTTAGCGATATACCCACATTTTATAATCAGTTTACACAGGAATATATATTACTATGATTAAAATAGTCAAGCATGGTAAAATTTGCTCATGCTTACCTAGTTTGATCTTGGGCTAGGTACATATATTAGTATCATATCAGTTGACATATGATTATTTCTTCATATGCACACATTTTATAATCAATTTAGACAAGTGTAGATATTACTATGATTAAACAAGTGCATGCAAAATAAAATTTTCTCATACCTACCTAGGGTTGGGTATTTTATTAATATTATATCAGTTGACATATTATTTCTTTATAGATTCTCTACAATAAACATGGTATAGCTAGTTACAAAAAATCTCTACGATAAATCAGTAATGAACCATACTATAGATTTAGATAAAAAAAAATATCTACAATATATTGGGTGCCGGTAAGGAGAATTCCAATATGATATTGTTCTTTAGTAACTTCATAATTGTGATCACATTTTAATTATTTTACACTTTTATCTACATATCTTATTTAATATTTAACTTAAGCCTGAATCCATGTTTTAAAAGAAAAACGATGGTCAACATAAAAATAAGTAAAATTCTTATAAAAAAATATAATTAGTACTAAAATTAATTAATATTTTTGGAAATCCAAATATTAGCGCCTAACAATATATATGTGACTATAACTACATCAAATTCACTTATATATTTGTGTAAATATTTTCTTTAATATTTAAAGCATAAATCCATGACTTTTATTCTAGAAAAATCCATGGTTAACATAAAATTAATTAAACTTCTTATCCATTTTTTCCATCAAGAAAATATAACTAATACTAAAATTAATTATTGTTTTGGAAATCCAAAAATTAGCCCTGACAATAAATATGACTATAATCTACATTAAATTCACTTATACATTTGTGTAAATGCTTTCTTCAAAGTGGGCCTGAGGGTGTTAGAAGTAGCCTCATATGGTATGTAGCAAATGGGTGTATTGAAAGAGTGTTAAAAAATCCTTTTCTTTTATGAAATGCAAAGATTTTAGCTGAAATACTAGAAAGCATAAATCTTTAATTTATTCTCGAGATTAGCTAATTTTTTATGTGTTATTCTTGGATGTTTGGATAAGCTTCTCACCGAAAATTATATTTTTTTGGATGTGTGGTTTGAGAGACGAGTTTTTAACACTGTTGGCCTTAAACTCTTTCAAATTGAGTTATTTTTCGTATTTTGAGCATAACTCTCTTAATTTTAATCGGATTTCGGTGTACTTTACTATTTTGGAAAGTTAATATACAGAAAAACAACTTAAGATCAGTGTTTCTTAAAATTTAAGTCATTTTCTTTGTCATCAATAGGCTGAAAGTTAGCGCTTGTCCGTAGAGATATTCCTTTTATAAGTGTTTGGATGTCGAGACCTTTTCTGAGGGTCTTTACTAGTCTAAAAATAACAAAAATCTCTAGAATAGGTTGAAATAATATAAGTTAGGTTCTTCGTTAGTTTCAAGTGATTCTAAAGTATCTTGAATAGTTTTCTTAAATCGATTTTGAGATAGGGGAATTTACTTACTTAATGACCTGGTTTTTTACTTAAGGTGTCGAAATTGAACCAGAATTCTCATAATATGTTATTAGATCATAGTGAAAGTTTTCATCAATTTTTGTGATTTTTCAGCATGGCTAACTCAATTTTCAATTCATGCTTCGAATAAGATATCAATATTTACAAATAAAGACTTAAAGTTTTACTTAGCGTTTCAAATCATTTTGAGGTAATTAAACCAGTAAGAGTCAACATGATTTATTTTCAACTTCTTGTTGTTTATTTCCTGCAAAGCTGGCTATACTTGTATTCCTTCCTTGTTAAACTGGCTTAGGGGTCAGGTGATCCACCAGTAGTGTCTTCTTACAGGTTAAGCATCCGGTGCTACCATGACTTATCGCAAGAGCTATGCAAGAGATAAAGCATACGAGGTCATCGTGGCTTACCTTGATAGTTAAAGGGTTGTTAGAAGTGACTCGATGAGTCTATGGTGCCTAGAAAGTCATGTCGGGGCAATTGGAAGTGGCCTCGGGCCTGCTGTGTCAACTTCAAGCTGTGTTACGGTCTAATGACCCATAGTTTGGACTAGATTACTTATTCGTATATCTATTTTACTTCATTGCCACTTGATTATCTCTATTTTTACATTAGTTTATTTATCATGCATTTGCCATTTTATTTATAGCTTTCTTTAAATATCTGCATGATTCGGAGACCATTGTAATTTATTATTCACTAATAATGTGCAATCTCCTCTGGTTTACTCGCTAGAATTGTTTGCGGGTCCATTATTCATGATGTTTCGATGTTTTTGGGTAATTGGGGATGTGAGATACACTTGATGATACATGTTTATGCGTATTGTACTCTTTATAACTAGTTATATACATTATACCACATTATTTGCAAGATTTTTGTATATAGGTTGTCTCGACTTTAGTTCTATATATCAATAATGTTGTATAAATTGTTTTAAATTGCTTCAATTGTTATAACTTACATTAAGGCTATCTTCGTGAACTTTATAACTCTAATAAAGATAAGAAGAAAAAATTAATTTGAAATAAGAGGCTGACTAGACGTGCGTTGACTGAGGGTCCATGTAGGTTTAGTATCGGGCGGGGCCCAATTTGTGGCGACTGGGGCCGTCACATACATATATATAGCTGCTACACATGTTGGAGCCCGCTCGCTACCTTCACGGGAGAAATTTGGTATTCATTTGTATAACATAAAGGTATTGTTATCGGTATTACAATAATAAAAGTGTAAGTAGATAATTAAAAGTTTGAAATTCCCTAAGATATGATAGTTATCGATTTGATTAAGCCTCATTATTTTTTAAATAAAAATTAATTAAATATGGAAGAATATAAAAAGAAACAATAAGATATACAAGAGAGAGAGAGAGAGTAAAAATAATAAAGGGAATTGGAAACATATGTATAGTTTCAAAAAAATAACTAAAAAATTTAAAGGCTAATATTGTAATTTCAAGTAATGAATGAATCTTTCAACATTGATGTTTATTATATAAACTAGTTTAAAATACGTGCTTTGCACGATTAGTTTCGGTCGTGAGAATTTAATTAAAAATAAATAAATTTGATATATACAAAGAAGGAACAAAATAATCTTCCATTAAAACAATCACTTATCTTTTTTTTTGAAAAAGAATTACTACATAATAAATAATTTAAGAAAGTGAATTAGCTCAAACAATATTATTATTTTAATTAAAATAACAATCTTGAAGAGTCATGGTTTATTCGTCTCCTTGTATAAAAGAAACCAAAGAGATGAATATACATTTAATTAAAAACTATATATACTAGTGTATCACATATGCTCCGCATGTGTGTGCAATTTCTTTTGAAGCACTATGTGTGTGTGCGCAGTTAAGGTAATAATGCAAAACGTTTTTGAAATTGTTAATGTCATGCTTATTTTTTAGGAAAGTGTGGCATTAATCGCCACTTTTGTAGAAAAGGTTGAGTAGTTTTTTGTTTTTTTACATATTTAACCATTACATATATTATTTTAACCAATTAAAAAAAGATGGTTGGATTGGAAAGATATGAGCACGGTAGAAAGTAAATTCAGAATTTGCAGTTATGATGTTGCAACATTTCCGCTAAAACAATTCCATTTGCAAGGATGAAAAATAACATTACCGCCTTTTGGTACAACCATTGTAGAATTTAAATCTATATACCAACAAATTAAACAACTAATTAATCAAATATCTTGAATTGAAAAAACTTCAAACAAAACCCACCATTGAGAACAGAATTAACATCCTCATAATTCCATTAAATAGAAAATTCAAAAGCACTGCTCATTAAAACAAACAAGATGTTGAATCTCAAAAAGTAAAATTTACAAAATTGCATTGAAAACAAAGTACTAAAAAAACCATATTGAAGTTTATAATTAAGATCCTAATCAGAAGACATACCCAGATTAGCACATAAAATTGAAACACAACTAACTTGGATTCCTTAGTTGAGATCGAACATCGCAAACTACAAAGAAAAATTAGGAGAATAACTGAAGGAGAAGATTTAGAGCGAAAGAGGTGAGACAAAATAGATTTAAGCCTCGTTAGGTTTGTTTTTGCCAACTTACAGTGTGAGTGGAAATAACTGGAGGTTCGTTTTTGCCAACTTACAGTGCGAGTGGAAATAACTGGAGTTAACTCACAGGGCAAGTTCATATTTTATGTTTGGTTGAACTTTAAACTTGCAGGGAAGTCACAAATTTTTAAAAACAGTAAAATGTGAGAATTGACATAAACGCCCTTCCAATATACTTTTAAAATAAAAAAGATAATTTGTGAGGGACTTGGGAAAAAAATGATTTGTGAGGGGTTTTGTCCATTGAACTCCTGGGACATATCTCCCTATAGGGGAGAGGGAGATAATTCACCCCCTCTCTTGTAAGTTGGAAGATATCTCACAAGTAGTTGGACAAACCGAACAAGATTGTTTGCCCGAATCCCTATGAGATATCTCATGAGAGATTTATCACCCACATACCAAACAAGGCCTTAGACAAAAGGAAACGTAAGAGAGAGGAAACGACAAATACATATGATGACAATGAGATATCTAACAATCTCTAATTGAGATATGATTTGAGAGATATTTCTTAAATCAAAAATTGAAGGGTAAAAGTGTAATTCAAAATGACGGTAGAAAAATCAATTATTCATGCTTATCTTATCTTATATATAATGGCAATACCCCTAAGATCTTCTTGAAGTCAAAATAGCCTTATTCTCAAAACTGCCCTCTCAAATATTCTCAACACTTTTTCTTTTCCATCCTTTGTCTTATATGTATAAAAGGGTAAAAATGACATGTATTTGACAAAAAAGAAAAGAACCCCGCATAATTTTTTTCCTTTTTAATTCAGTTTCTATAACTGAAATACGAAACAAAAACAAAACATCTGTAATCAAATATATGAGGGAACAATTTATTTTTTCAATTTATCAAAACTAAGTTTTCAAAAACTAGGATACTAATTCCTTTTTCCCTCATGCTACTTTCTCTCCCTCTCTTACAAACTCGACATTAATTGTCTTTATGATTACTTTTAGTTAATGAAATAGAGGATTTCATTTATTGTTTATTATAATTAATTTGAATGTTTACATTATAATAAGATCCATGGGTATTTACATAAATATCCTAAATGTCCCTAGTCGATCATTATACTGGGAACTGTAATGAATTAAGACTAGTGTGAGTCTTGATTGATGATCATATGATGATTATACGTATAGGGATACGAATCAAGATCACGAGTACTTATTAGGGAACAAAGTACTGGACCGACCTATGAGAACATCACATGGATTAATTCATAGTTGTTTCTCATGATAGGTATATTTTTCAGTCCTCTGACTTGAGATTACCAGAGACTTCAACATTAAGAACACAGTGATTTGACAAAATCAAATGTTGTCTTTAACTTGACAATTATGAAGGTTGTGATTGGTTACCGTGTGAGCAATGTGATGAAGTTGTGTAATCGAGATAGAATTTGTCCGTCTCATATAAAGAGAGATATCCAGTGGATCCCTCATTGTGTTAGACTGTTAAAAGTCCTAGTCCAAGTGAATTGATAATGATCAATGTCACTTGGATGTTTTTAGTCTACCTAGAGATCGAGACTAATACGATTGAACATGGTGGATGACAATTCCATGCCTTACGTTTGATCAAAAGGATATCATATGACAAAGGGATGTTATATACACTATTGATTAGGTTGTATCGAATTGATATTCTTACAACTTGGATAGTTATAATGACTTGCTAGAGGCCATTTATGACTTGTATATCAAAATGTGTTTTGGTACACTACCAACGTTGTATGAGCCTATTGGGTCGCACACTAAGAATGGTTTTGCGAGATTTAAGATGCTTTAGAAAAATAAATTTTATATGATAAAATTCATGACAGAAACGTCCTTGTGGTGTATAACACTTATATTTCTTTAAGTAGGGGTATATGTGTTATTTACTTAACCGTCTATATACAAGGGTCGTATAAATAGACGTTTTAAGTTAAAACACATGTATGAAAGATTAAGGGCCGAGACCCTATTTTCGTTTAAGAAACGAATTAGGGTTTTCTGGTACGCTCTGGATCGTTTTAGAGAGAAACAAAAAAAGGTTTGGTATTCTATCGAAGCTAGCACTTCGAATCTCATCCGTCGTTCGTGTGTGGACTGCTGGTAGAGGGTGTTCCTTATTAGATTCGGATCCTGTTGGGTATATTGCGACCGAGGTATGATTAAGTTTTCATGGTTTAAAAGTTTTTAATGGAATTAGATTCGGATTCTGTTGGGTTTTTTGTCAAAATTGTCTTGTAATTTTCGCTGCGTATGAACCCCAAAAATCCAACAGTGGTATCAGAGCCTTCGAGTTCGATTCCATTAAATTCATTGCATGTTTTCTTTTGATATATACATGATATATGATTGAAAGCATGTTAATAGTTGATGTATATGTGATATACATAAGTTTTCTGTGAGATTTATTATCATGTTTGGAGTATATGATACATATATTCGTGATTTAATTGAAATCAGTTTCGCACATGCTAGTAACCATGTTAGGTTAATTCGAATAATTTTAATGAATTGAATTTTGTGTTATGTGATCCATAACACCATTAGGTATAATCTTTATTTTTCGTGTATTTACGCATGGATGAAATCTCTGTAATTCAGTATGCATATTTAGGTTACATTGTTTTAAGTTTCTTAAATTGTATAAGTCTTAATATTAATTCGAAACTAATATGATTAGGTTCGATTGTGATAGTAGTTCATCATTCAATTACATGTTTATGATTATTTGGATGATCACCAAAATTGCAAATAATTATTTTTTGAAATTATTTATTTATCTCGTTATATCTATTTTGTTATGAAATTTTTGTTTGATAAGAGATAGATAACAAATTAGATTAGGAGATATTAGCAAAATCGGTTTCGTTATCCCTATTGGATAAGAGATAAATATCGAAAATTTTGTTGTTGGTGATATGCTAGGATTCGAATATCTTAAGTCCTAATTTGATTTGGATAAGATGATTAGTTTGATATGGGCCCGGGTTAATTAAAATATTTTAATTGACTTAATTTCGGATAAATTAATGGGTTAATTTAGGATAATAAAATCAGCGAAAATTATGATTCCCGAAAAAAAAGGGCCTCGTTCGCTGACCGGTCAGCGAAACCACTGCCCGCTGACCGACCAGCAGGATCGCCGTAAAAACTAATCCTAGCGTACGGAAATTCTTTTATTAGTGGACAATATAAAATTTTCCAAATTCTTTAACGATTGAACAAATCAATAAAATATATGATATTTCATTTGTAACGGCTCGAAAATTTGACTTGTGACACGTGCCAGGTGAGGGTCGTACGTAGGACCCACTCGTCGAAACTCGTATGTCCGAATCTCGGGTGGACACATTGAGGTATGATATTTGTCTGTGATGTGTGTATTATTCAATAATATCCAATTTGAGACTAGGATGCTAATTGTTTAGCTGTTTTACGAGTTCGTATACGCGAGGAATTTGGGGAGCCGAAACACGAATGAGGACATGCCTCGATTCGCGTGTCGACATGGAACCGAGGTAGTGGCTTATGGGTTCAGATTGATTAACTGTTGGTTTAATAAGTGGCCATTGTGATTTTAATGTGGTCACATTAACATAAATATCCATTGGCCTATAGTTTCAACACGTAAACAAAACGCATTGGACGTGTCTCGAGATATGCAATCTGCGAGACTCAAGAAAATTTTGATCAAACTTAGAGGCGGTGGACAAAGATGTGAAATTATCGGGTTGCCTCGAGATTTCGTGTTGCACGAATCAAGATGACACATTTGAAAAAAAAAATCGGATAAAAGAGAGGAGAGGAGAGAGAGAGAGAAAAGAAAAGAAGAGAGAGAAAAGAGCATAGAGAGAAAGAGATGAAACCAGAGAGAAGGAGATCCGGTGAGGAGAAAGGAAGCGGCGGCACAGAAGCTTTGACTCGACGGACTGCTGAGCTGGCCGGCAGCAATGCAGCTGGAGCGCGACTCCGGCGATGGCAATGATCGGCAAGACACCGCGACGTGGTGCGGCGTCTCGAGGCCGGCAACGGCGCAACAACACCGCAGCTGGCGTGGCAAAGCGGCAATGCAGCGGCAGTGACGACTGACACCTGCGAGGCAACAGTGGCGTGGCAGCGGCACGGCGGCGACCTCGACTCCAGCGATGGCGGCCGACGACGGAAATGGTCCGCAGTGACGACGGCGGTAGTGGCGCGACGACAGCGGCGGCGACAGTGGTGTCGGGGCGACAGTGGCGTCAGCTCAGCGCGGCTGGGGCAACGGCGCGGTGGCACGTTGTCAAACTGATCGATCCTCGATTATGGATGCGATTCGACGAAGTTCGATGACGCGATGGATTCAAATGATGTTGGAAGGGCATGGTGAGTTGTATGTTAAGTAATTTTACTGTGATTTGACTGACTTCATAAAATAGGCCTGACAGGTATAAATGACCACCAGGGACGTAGGAGTCGGATGTCAGGTGCGCATATCGAGGCGTGAGCGAGACGTCTTGATGTTCGCGAAAAATGTAAGTAAACCAGTTAGGACCTTGTACAGTAGTTTCATTTCACTTTATTGGTTATTGTTCACTGCTTTGTGATAGTTTCATTTCACTTTTGTTGATTACTACTTTGTGATAGTTATCGCTGAAAATGCTATTGATGGAGTGGGTCCTTTGGCAAGCGAGTCGTTGTTATTATTCATCTAAGATATAAGCTCTTATGTGGATATCTCATAGTCGCAAGGATTAGGGCTGGGAGGCAGGGGTCTCGTCCTGAACCCGAGTCTGTTGGGCTTTTGCCGTGACTAAACGACCTTTTGATCGAGACTCCTTGCTATTTGGCCTCACTTATCAATTGATTTGTTTCTTTTATATGCATGAGTTACTCCAGTGGCAAGTGAGTCATGGTACTATTATCTGCGATATGAGCTCTTATTTGGATGCCATCGATATCTCCCAATTGAGTGTACGTTAGAGGGCTCTTATCCAGGTGTGTGTATATCTCATAGTCGCAAAAGTTAGGGCTGGGAGGCTGGGGTCTCGTCCTAAACCTAAGTCTCCTGGGCTTTTACCGCAACTCAACAACCTTTGGTCGGGACTCCTTATTATTTGGCCTCACTCATCGATTGATTTGTTTGCAGTCTTTTATATTCATGCCTTACCTGTTCATTTCTTTTTAATTGCATAAATTCGATTGCTTTGGATTATTTTGAAATTTTGTATATGTCCTACTGGCATTACTAACCTGTGCTCGTCATTTTTTGGTTTAACTGAGTGCAGATCTACTGTCCAGCAAGGGGAAGACTCCATAACTTGGTGAATTTTTGTATATCTTTTATTTACTCTCCTCTTATGATGATATAGTTATGCAAGGTTCCACAATTAGGTTGTCCAATTTTTTATATATATTATTGTTGAGTTATTTAATGCATAAATTGCTTCCGCTAAATTGTAAGACTTGACAAATATTGATAATTCAACTTAAAATTGTGAATTTACGTATAATAAAGGATTGGAAGGCTGACTAGGTCTGCGTTGACCTTGCGAGACTAGCTCGGGGGTCCACGTTGGCTTAGGCGGCGGGGACCCAATTTGTGGAAAATTTGGGCCATCACAATTGGTATAAGAGCCTGATTTTAGGAATCTCATGGCTTAAAACATTGTGATACCGACGTCACAGTTGGTATTAGAGCCTAGTGCTGAGATTACGACATTGTGATACTAACGTCACAGTTGGTATTAGAGCCTAAGTTGTTACTTTTAGCTCTTGATTCACCCAAACCAACATAAGACATAAATTAAAAATAGAGTTAGGACATAGTCGAACTTAGCATGGAACCCTATGGTCCTGACTTAAGTCTTCGTTGGGAAGTGAGGAGAGTTGGGAAACAATTATGATATATTTGTTATGTTGTAGTATATATACGATATCGGTACTTATACACTGATTCGAGGATTCGTGGCTATGGAAAATGCAACGACGTTTCGAACCGGGTTTAGGAATGATCGTGGGGCTGCAGGTTCGCGGTTTGTGAGTGCTGAAGAGCTGCACGGTATCGCACGACCAACAACTACTGGAGATTCTTTGATTGTTTAGGGCACGGTTACACCGTCGTCGTCTACGTCAGCAGCGCTAGTTATTTAGGCTAGGTGTGCTTTAACAGTTCACAACCAACTTGAAACATCTCCAGTTCAGGCAGGACCTACAATGACCGAGGAGGCAGAGGTTCAGATTGTACTCATACTTCTTACATCTGAGGCACTACGGGAGGATATGCTAAGCACGCCGACTGATACGGGTGTTAGAGTGGCGGCTAAGGCGAGGCAGTCTCGCGAGTTTCAGCGACATCATCCGAAAACGTCTCACGGTGGTACGGATCTCAGAGAAACAAAGATTGATGACGTCTTGGCCACACCAGATCATATGAGGTCGAGCATCTCATTAGCTTCATTGTTCGGCGAGGCCGTTGTCTGGTTGCGCACTACAATGGCATCGATGTGGACGCTCAAGGATTTAGGCTAAGCTCAAGGATAAGGAAGTACATTCATCCTACAGTTTGTTATCTAAAGAGAACTTATATGAATCGATATATACGCTCGATGGAGTAAGATAGGGTGCAATCGATACTGACGCCGACCAGGCTTACTACTTTGTACACGGTCTATTGGACTCGATTGGTTCTGGGGTAGTGACGACGGCTCGAGCACATTATAAGAGGCATATGAGAAGGCTATGGCTAGTGAGAGCGTAGGAGCACACGCATTGGAGTACCAGTCTTCTCGGCATCGTCACATTCAGTGCGAGGGTCTGGAGATGATCAGAGGAAAATGAGGGTTAGACGGTCATGGCAAAGAGATCAACCTCAGTTCTTATTGCGTTTCCACCGTATGCGGCGTATATAGCGCCAGTGTTAGATGGTCCAGCGCAGAGTTACGCTAGTACATTACGGTAGCCAGCACCGTCAGATCCTTAGCATAAGTACCATAAGAGGGTTGATGGCAGAGGCGGTGGCCAGAGACAGGGTCAGAGATCCAGTCGAGTGCACGACAGGGACAACGGTCTAGTCATGCACAGGGACAAGGATACGGATATGTTCCATTTGGATTGGGATTTCAACGTACTTGTTTGGGAGTGTGGAGAGTCAGGTACAGCAGAGCCAGGAACATATTCATACTATTGCCACGTCAGGTCCGACTATTATCCATTGTAACCTAATATATGGTATTAGTTTGGTTGAGACTCACTCGACCAGAGAGACTATTGGACAGTCAGAGAAATTGATTTACATTCTCGCGGACATACTGTGGATATGAGTATGTTATTGACGGTAGATCATGAGACTAATATGTTAATTTGTATTCCAATATATGTCGCGAGGATGTTGCCCTGGCATATATTGATGGGCTGAGACAAATGGTGTGTTCTATGCTTGGAGATCTCGGAGGAGTCCAACTCATCACGGAGGAGCTCAGCTTGACGCGGAGGAGGCCAGACTTACAGAGTAAGATGGGGTATGGCCTTGGGCGAGTATGGCCTCGGGCGAGTATGGTCTTAGGTCTTCATTCATAACATACTATTTTCATTTGGGAATTGTGGCAATTTCGAGGACGAAATTTTTAATTCATTGGGAAGACTTTAACGGTCCAAAAATTTGACTTGTGACACATGTAAAGTCAGGGTCGTATGTAGGACCCACTCGTCGAAACACATATGTCCGAATCTCGGGTGGAGACACCGAGGTATGATATTTGTCTGTGATGTGTATATTATTTAATAATACCCAATTTGAGATTAGGATGCTAATTGTTGAGATGTTTTACGAGTTGGTATATAGGAGCAATTTGAGGAGGCGAAACACGAACGAGGACGCGTCTTGATTCGCGTGTAAACATGGAACCGAGGTAGTGGCTTATGGGGTTCAGATTGATTGACTGTTGGTTTAATAAGTGGCCATTGTGATTTTAATGTGGTCATATTAACATAAATATCCATTGGCCTATAGTTTGAATACGTAAACAAAATGCATTGGATATGTCTCGAGATACGCAATTTAAGAGACTCGAGACAATTTTGGTCAAACTTAGAGGCGGTGGACAAAGATTTGAAATTATTGGGTTGCCTTGAGATTCGTGTTACACGAATCTCGAGGACACAATTGAAAAAAAATGAATTGGATAAGAGAGAAAGGAGAGAGGAGAGAGAGAAAAGAAAAAAATAGAGAGAGAAGAGCATAGAAAGAGAGATAAATGGAACCAGAGAGAAAGAGATCCAACGAGGAGAAAGGCAGCGGCGACACAGCAGCTCCGACTCGGAGATCGGCAGATCAGGATGCCGGCGAGGTAGCGCAGACAGCAGCTCGCGATGCAATGCAAGGCGACGCTAGGAGGTGCGTCAATGAGAGCCAACTAGCGATCTAGCGACGTGCGTGGCGTGGGACGGCGGAGTCCGGCCAAGACCCGTGGGCAAAGAAGTGGCACGGTAGCGACGCTGGTAGATGCGCGACGGCAGCGACGACTCCGGCGGTGGCGGTCGGCGGCGGAAATGGTCGGCAGCGACGATGGCGGAAGTGGCGCGACGACGACGACGACGGTAGCGGCTTCGGCTCGACAACGGTGTCAGCGGGGCAGCGGTAATAGCGCGGTGGCACGTTGTCGAACTGATCTATCCTCAACTAGGGATGCGATTCGACGAAGCTCGATGACGCGGTGGATTCAAATGAGGTTGGAAGGCCATGGTGAGTTGTATGTTACGTAATTTGGCTATGATTTGACTGACTTAGTAAAATAGGCCTAAAAGGTATAAATGAATACCAGGGACGTAGGAATCCGGGGTCAGGTGCGCATATCGCAGATGAAAAAGTAAGTAAACCAGTGAGGAACTGTACAGTAATTTCATTGCTTTGATATTGTTATTCATTGCTTGGATATTATCATTGAAAATGCTATTGATTGAGTAGGTCCATTGGCAAGCGAGTCATGGTTACTATTCATCTGCGATATGAGCTCTTTTGTGGATATCTCATAGTCGCAAGGGTTAGGGCTGGGAAGCAGTGGTCTCGTCCTGAACCCGAGTCTGCTGGGCTTTTGCGGTGACTAAACGACCTTTTGATCGAGACTCCTTGCTATTTGGCCTCACTTATCTATTGATTTGTTTCTTTTATATGCATGAGTTACTCCAGTGGCAAGTGAGTCATGGTAATATTATCTGCGATATGAGCTCTTATTTGGACGCCATCGATATCTCCCAATTGAGTGTACGTTAGAGGGCTCTTATCCGGGTCTGTGGATATCTCATAGTCGCAAAAGTTAGGGCTGGGAGGCTGGGGTCTCGTCCTAAACCTAAGACTGTTGGGCTTTTACTGCAACTCAACAACCTTTGGTCGGGACTCCTTATTATTTGGCCTCACTCATCGATTGATTTGTTTGCAGTCTTTTATATTCATGCGTTACCTGTTCATTTCTTTTTAATTGCATAAATTCGACTACTTTGGATTATTTTGAAATGTTGTATATGCCCTACTGGCATTACTTACCTGTGCTTGTCATTTTTGGGTTTGACTGAGTGCATATTTACGGTCCATGTAAGGGAAGACTCTATATCTAGGTGAATTTTTGTATATCTTTTATTTACTCTCCGATGATGATGATATAGTTATGCAGGGTTCCACAATTAGGTTGTCCAATTTTATATATATATTAATGTTGAGTTATTCAATGCATAAATTGTTTCCGCTAAATTGTAAGACTTGAAAACTACTGATAATTCATCTTAAAATAATGAATTTATGTATAATGAAGGATTGGAAGGATGTCTAGGTCTGCGTTGACCTTCCGAGACTGGCTCGGGGGTCCACGTGGGCTTAGGGTGGGCGGGGCCCAATTTGTGGAAAATTGGGGCCGTCACATCATTGTTTACATAAAATCACTAAAACTGAATAAAATCCCTCTATTAAGTTTTAAGTCTTGTGTCATCCATTTTAAACACTTGTCAAGGCCTCAATCACACTAATTTAGTATCAGTCATAGTTGGGTACATTGTGTTATCTTGGTGAGATAAGTTGTGTAAGAGTTACCTAAATGTTTAAAATGGTCTGACTTAATAAAGCTATCAAAATAGTTTTGAGCTTTAGGCACATTATGAGATAAAAAACATGCTAAGACATAAGATATCCCTTATCTCATAAAAGTATCTAAAATTACATAAGATGTAATTGGTAACTGTTACCTACCTAAATAATCTAGTTCTGTGTTTCATGCCATAGCTGTCATAGAATTAGGTGAAATATGGATTTTATTCCCCTAAATAAACCATATGTTTTAGGAGGGTTATTAATTTGGTGGGAGTCTATTCATCTATACTAAAATAAACTTTGCATAATCTTTACTGCAGATCAATAGCCTCTTCAAGTAACAATAATCCCATGTCATTGCGATCCATCCTTGAGAAGGATAAGCTATTTGTGACTAACTTTCTTGACTGGTTCAGAAACTTGAGAATCGTTCTCAAGCATGAACGCAAGTTGTATGTCTTGGATGCTCCAATCCCTAAGGACCCACCAGCCAATGATGTGAAAGCTGTGAAGGATGTGCATAATAAGTATATCAATGATTTTACTTGATCTTTGCATGTATTATGTCTTGCAAATCGTAGTTCCTGAACTTCAGAAGGACATGGAACTAATGGAAGCCCACGACATGGCCGTAACATTGAAGGAAATGTTCCAACAGCAAGCTAGGCAAGAAAGGTTCGAGATAGTCAAGAACCTATATTCTTGCAAGATGATTGAGGGTGCATCAATTAGTCCTCATGTTCTAAAAATGAAGAGCTATGTTGACCAGCTTGATAGACTTGGATTTCCCATAAGCCAAGAGTTGGCTACGGATTTGATCATGAATTCATTACCAGAGAGTTACTCATAATTTGTGATGAACTACAATATGAATAATATGGAGAAATCAATCCCTAAGGACCCACCAGCCAATGATGTGAAAGCTGTGAAGGATGTGCATAATAAGCATATCAATGATTTTACTGATGCTGCATGTATTATGCTGGCAACTGTAGTTCCTGAACTTCAGAAGGACATGGAACTAATGGAAGCCCACGACATGGCCGTAACATTGAAGGAAATGTTCCAACAGCAAGCTAGGCAAGAAAGGTTCGAGATAGTCAAGAACCTATATTCTTGCAAGATGATTGAGGGGCATCAATTAGTCCTCATGTTCTGAAAATGAAGAGCTATGTTGACCAGCTTGATAGACTTGGATTTCCCATAAGCTAAGAGTTGGCTACGGATTTGATCATGAATTTATTACCAGAGAGTTACTCACAATTTGTGATGAACTACAATATGAATAATATGGAGAAATCAATTTCAGAGTTACATTTGATGCTCAAAACTGCGGAACAAAATATCGAGAAACCCTCTAATAATGTGTTGATGGTCCAAAAGGAAAAAGGGATGAAGAAGAAAGGTAAAGGCAAGGCTAAAGTTGTCAAGGATGCTGCTGCACCTATCGCAAAGCCTGTGAAACAAATCAAGCCCCAACCTGTTTCTGCTTCAAAACACCCAAAAGAAAAGGAAGGAAATTGTCATTTCTGCCATGCACCTGGACATTGATTCAGAAATTACAAACTCTATCTGGAAGATCTAAAGAAGAAAAAGGGTAGTACGACTACCAGTACAGGTATTTATGTTATTGAAATTAATTTATCTACTAGTGATTCATTTGTATTAGATACCGGATGTGAATCTCACATTTGTATAAATGTGCAAGGACTCACCAGAAGTTGAAAGTTGAATATAGGAAAAGTCATCCTTCGCGTAGGGAATGGAGCAAGAATTGCTGCCCAGCCTGTTGGATCATATGACTTAGTCTCACCTAGTGGACTTATTTTAACTTTAAATAATTGTTATTTTATGTCTGCCTTGAGCAAAAACATCATTTATGTTTCATGTTTGGATATGGATGGTTTTGATTTTATTATTGCGAATAATAGATGTTTCATTTCTCGTAAAGGCATATTTTATGCAAATGCTTATTTGTGTGATGGTCTCTATATTTTAAGCCTGAAAAGGTCCACTGATACTCCAGTCTTTAACATAAATACAAAGAGATTCAAGTCAAATGATTTGAATCAAACCTATCTTTGGCATTGTCGTCTCGGGCACTTAAACGAGAAACGCATAACGAATCTCCATAAAGATGGACTTCTATATTCATATGATTTAGAAACATATGAAACGTGCGTATCTTGTTTAATAGGCAAGATGACTAAAAGTCCCTTTACTGGACACAGTGAAAGAGCAAGTGATTTATTCGGTCTAATGCATACTGATGTATGCACTCCTATAAACACAATGGCTAGAGGAGGCTATTAGTATTTTATTACATTTACTGATGATTTTAGCAGATATGGTTATGTATATCTTTTGAGACATAAAGTTGAAACATTTGAGATGTTTCGAACGTTTCAAAATGAAGTACAAAATCAACTTGGTAAAACTATCAAAACATTTTGATTAGATCGAGATGGTCAATATTAGAGCCAAGAATTTGATGATCATCTTAGAAATTGGGGGATTGTCTCCCAATTGACTCCACCAGCAACTCCAAAATGGGATGGAGTTTCTGAAAGGAAAAATCGAACCTTATTAGATATGGTTAGATCTATGATGAGTCATGCAGATCTTCCATTTTCCTTTTGGGTTATGCATTACAAACTGCGGTTTTCACTCTAAATCGAGTTCCTTTTAAAGCGATTGAGAAAACACCATATGAGATATGGTACGATAAGAGACCTAGTTTGTCTTTCCTTAAGATTTGGGGTTGTGAGGCTTACGTAACGCGACAAGTCTCAGAAAAACTAGCACCTAAATCTGACAAGTGTTTATTTATGGGGTAAGGAAACAAAAGGATATTACTTTTATAATCCAAGTGAGAACAAAGTGTTTGTTACTTGGTATGTTGCCTTTATGGAAAATAGTTTATTTCAAAAGACACTAGTGGGAAAGAAATAAATCTTGAAGAAGTTCAAGAATCACGGATAAACACTGAACCGCTACTGGAAGTTCAATAACGTTCTGAACCAGTTGAACCTCTACAAGTGACACAAGGCCCACGTAAATCTAGTAGGGTAAGATATGAGCCAAAGAAATTCAAATTTCTCATTACTGATAGTTGTGATGTGTTGCTTATGGATCAAAATGAGCCCACCACTTATCGGGAGGCTATGTCTGGACCAGACTCAGATAAATGGCTAAGTGCCATGAACTCTGAGATGCAATCTATGTATAATAACCAAGTTTGGAACTTGGTTGATTTACCTGAAGGTTGTAAGACCATTTGATGTAAATGGGTTTTCCAGAAGAAAACTGACATGGATGGCAAAGTGCATACTTTTAAAGCAAGACTTGTAGTAAAAGGTTATAGGCAAACTCAAGGTGTTGATTATGATGAAACTTTTTCACCAGTAGCCATGCTTAAATCCACTAGAATTTTAATTGCCATAGCTGCATATTATGACTATGAGATATGGCAAATGGATGTAAAAACAACATTTCTTAATGGAAAGCTGCTTGAGGACGTGTACATGATACAACCTGAAGGTTTTGTACATCCTGAGAATTTTAGGTAGGTATGCAAGCTTCAAAGATCCATTTATGGATTAAAGCAAGCTTCTTGCAGTTGGAATCTTCATTTTGATGAAGCAATCAAGGGTTTTGGTTTTATTAAGAACGTATATGAGCCTTGTGTATACAAAAAGGTCAGTGGAAGTGTAGTTATTTTTCTGGTACTGTATGTTGATGATATATTACTTATTGAAAATGACATCCCAACATTGTAGAATGTCATGTCTTGGTTTGGGAAGTGTTTCTCAATGAAAGACTTAAGTGATGCAGCCTATATCTTAGGGATAAGGATATATAGAGATAGATCTAAGAGGCTAATCGGTCTAAGTCAGAGTGCTTACATAGACAATGTGCTGAATAGGTTCGGTTTGCAAGACTCTAAAAGTGGATTGTTGCCAATGTCTCATGGCATAAGTCTCAGCAAAATTTAATGTCCTAAGACAATTGGTGATCAAGATCGTATGAATAAGATTACATATGCATCAGCTATCGGATCTATCATATATGTTATGCTATGCACTCGACCTGATGTATCATATGCCTTTAGCACTACAAGCAGATATCAATCGGATCCTGGTGAGAGTCACCGGATAGCAGTAAAGAACATTCTTAAATACTTAAGAAGGATTAAGGAAGTGTTCTTGGTCTATGGAGGTTTTGAAAATTATATAGTTGTAAATGGTTACACTGATGCAAATTTTCAAACTGATATAGATGATTTTAGATCACAGTCTGGATATGTGTTTACTTTGAATGGGGGTCAGTAAGCTGGAAAAGTTGGAAGTAAGAGACTGTGGCATATTCTACAACAGAAGATGAGTATATTGCAGCGTCTGATGCAACAAAGGAGGCAGTTTGGATCAAAAAGTTAATTTCTGAACTAGGCGTGGTTCCAAGTATTGTTAACCCTGTTTGTTAGTATTGTGACAATAACGGGCAATAGCACAGGCCAAGGAACCTAGATCACACAACATATCAAAACATATACTCAGGTGTTTTCATCTCATTAGAGAAATCATTGAGAGGGGAGACGTGAAGATTTGCAAAGTACCCACTGAAGACAACGGTGCGGATCCATTGACAAAAGCTCTTCCACAAGCAAAACATGATAGTCATGTTAGATCATTGGGCATTAGATGCATGTATGATTGGCCCCAATGCAAATGGGAGATGTTGGGGAATGTGCCCTAGGTCAATCCATTAACCTATCTTTATGAATACTTTCAGTTAATAAAATAGGGGATTTCATCTGTTGTTTATTATAATTAATTGGCATGTTTACATTATAATAAGATCCATGGGTATTTACATAAATATCTTAAATGTCCCTAGTTGATCATTATACTGGGAACTATAATGAATTAAGACTAGTGTGAGTCTTGATTGATGATCATATGATGATTATACATATAGGGATACGAATCAAGATCACAAGTACTTGTTAGGGAACAAAGTACTGGACCGACCCGCAATGAGAACATCACATGGATTAAGTCATAGTTGTTTCTCATGATAGGTATATTTTTCATTCCTCTGACTTGAGATTACCAGAGATTTCAACATTAGGACCACAGTGATTTGAAACAATCAAACATTGTCTTTAACCGGACGATTATAAAGGTTGTAATTGGTTACTGTGTGAGCAATGCGATGAAGTTGTGTAATCGAGATATAATTTTTCCCTCTCATATAAAGAGAGATATCCAAAGGGATCCTCGATGTGTTAGACTGTTAAAAGGCCTAGTCTAAGTGAATTGATATTGATCAATGTCACTTGGATGTTTTCAGTCTACCTATAGATCGAGATTAGTACGATCGAACATGTTGGATGACAATTCCATGCCTTATGTTTGATCAAAAGGATATCGTGTGACAAAATGATGTTATATATACACTATTGATTAGGTTGTATCGATTTGATATTCGTACAACTTGGGTAGTCGTGATGTCTTGCTAGAGGCCGTTTACGACTTGTATACCAAAATGTGTTTTGGTACACTGCTAATGTTGTATGAGCCTATTGGGTCGCACACTAAGAATGGTTTTGTGAGAGTTTTAAGATGATTCAGAAAAATGAGTTTAATATGATAAAATTCATGATAGAAATGTTACACTTGTACTTCTTTAAGTAGGGGTATATATGTAATTTACTTAACCGTCTATATATAAGGGTTACATAAATAGAAGCTTTAAGTTAGAACATACCAATGAAAGGTTAAGGGCCGAAACTCTATTTTCGTTTAAGAAACGAATTAGGGTTTTCTGGTACGCTCTGGATCGTTTTGGAGAGAAACGAAAAAAGGTTTGGTATTCTCTCGAAGCTAGCTCTTCGAATCTCGGCCGTCGTTCGTGTGTGGACTGTTGGTAGAGGACGTCCGTCTTTGGCAGCGCCTTTGAGATCGATCAACCTTCAGAAAGGTATATTGCGACAAAGGTATGATTAAGTTTTCATTGTTTAAACGTTTTTATGGAATTAGATTCGATCCAGTTGGGGTTTTCGTCAAAATTGTTTTGTAATTTTCGCTGCGTATGAACCCCAAAAATCCAACATATAGGGGGTCCCAAGGGTTAGAGGAGGTGGCCGCCTCCTGCCCCCCAAGATTCGCCCCTGATCGTTTTGATAATTGGGTTCAAATGCATGAGATCAATTTCAAATTTGGAAAATACTAGAATGACACCCCAAGTGACACCCTTGTGACACTTCGCTTGAGCTTGCATTCAAAGAAGTCGTTGTGCGTGTTACAAGACACAAACTATTTTGTGCATGCTCATTTATGTGCATGGCCCGCGCCACGTTAGGCGGCGCATCAAAAAGGTGTCACTTGGGATGTCATTTGAGGTGTTATTATGGGCATTCATGTATATCAAGATTAGTTTCTAATGTATATATGGAATATATCTATATAAAGAGGTGTGATGTTTTAGGTTTAATATAGATATGGTTTAAGGAAAATGCTAGAATGACACCCTAAGTGACACTCCTATGACGTGGCGGGCGGATCCCACATAGAAATGAATCGGCGTAAAATGGTTCGTGGTGCATAACACACGTCGTATGTATCTCGAAGCGCGCACAACGACCCCATGAATGTGGGCTAGCACGCCATGTCACATTTTTACGCGGAACCTACTCGCCACATCATAGGGGTGTGTGAATGTAGATGTGAAGAAAGAGATTTTTTAATATATATCAAGAGAGAACGAGAGAGAGATTTGATGAGAGTGTATCGTATAGATATATAGATATATAGATATCTTATATGTAATGGCAATACCCTTTAGGATCTTTGTGAAGCCGAAATAGCCTTATTGACAAAATCACCCTCAAAAGCTAATGTGTCATTGGATCAATTTGTTTTTGATAAAATAAGATTAAGAGTATTTTTGTGAATTTTACCTTAACTATAACTTTTTGCCAAACGTGCATATACGTATTCGAATTTTAACTCAAACTTGCATATAAGAGTTCAAATTTTAAGTCAAATGCATGTTATAGAAAAACCCATGTTCCTGATTGTTGTGGAATATGATGACCATGCATGTACACCAACATATTGTGTAGTCATGTAACTTGTATTTCTCACTTAATAGTGCGTCCACTTGTTTATGTATTGTCATGTTACTTGTAACCATTTCCAATGTACACCAACTCTTCTATATATTGTCAAATTACTTGTAATGTGTTATATGACATGGGGTGTATGTGTTACTTGTACACATTGTATAAATTACATTTATCATCATCACCAATTGGCCTATATAAAGGGTGCTAATCTCATTGTAAAAACACACCAAGTTGAATGAAAACTTTTCATTCCAACTATCTTATTTCTTCTCTTCTCCTTTGTAGTAGTAGTTTGTAGTAGTAGAAGTTCTTAGTTTTCTATTTTCCTTCTCTAGTTCTTAGCAAGTTCCAACTCAATTTACAACACGTTATCAGCACGAGCTTGCTCTAGCATTAAGGAGTTCTTGAAGTTTAAGAATGCTTGCTAAGGAGACAAAGCTAGGAAGGTACAACTTTTGTTATTTAAATAAGTTCAATTTATTTATATATTATCATAGTTGTTCCTTTTATTACATGTATCACTTCTATGTGCATATTTTATTCATATACTATGCATTATAACGTCACCGATTGAGAAAGTACGCTCTGTAGTTGCGTCTTGTACGATCTTCTACATCAAAAATCAAAAGTCAATATGTGACATAACTAGTTTTCTCGCTATACTACAAATGATTAATTATGCCCTATTCTTGATTTTTTCTATTGCAAATAATGTTATGAGTTTGGGTTGATAGTGGGTAAGCCTTGTCCCTGGTAAAGCTAAACATTGAAATGGAGACAGGTTATCCCGTTCGAGGAGGCATGGTTTTAAGTAGACTTCGTCTCGCCACCCAACCTTGAGGTTGTCCTACCAACTCATACAAGTAGTACATTTTGCATATTAATAATCAAGTTGTGAACATATATTTAATCGTGTATTATTTATTTTATATAAAAGAGAACAACTATTTACTCAATTTCTTGATATATTTTCATACTGTAACAATCCTTCAAAAACTTGAATTTGTTGCTCTTGATATTACTGGAAATAATTATTTGTCATGGCAACTGGATGTCGAGATACATCTCCAAGCTAAAGACTTAGGAGAAACTATTATATAGTGAAGTGAAACATCAATGCAAGACCATGTGAAAGCACTGATATTCCTTCGCCATCATCTCCATGAAGGTCTGAAAAGTGAGTATCTCACTATAGAAGATCCTCTCACCTTGTGGTTATGCTTGAAAGAGCGATACGATCACCAAAAGACGGTGATATTTCCAAAAGCTAAAAATGACTAGCTGAATCTTAGGGTACAAGATTTCAAAACGGTCAGTGACTATAACTCCACCATGTTTAATATTACCTCTCGTTTGAGGCCGTGTGGAGAAAATATATATGATGAGACAATGATGGAAAAAACATTCAGTACTTTTCAGGCCTCGAATTTGTTGTGGCAACAGCAATATCAAGCGCGTCAATTTAAAAAGTACTCATAATTAATTTCTTGTCTCATGGTAGCTAAACAAAATAATGAGCTTCTATTGAAGAACCACAACTCTCATCCAACTGGTTCCGCTTCAATTAATGAAGCAAATACAACATCCTATAATGACCATAAGGTCAAGGAAAGAAAAACCACGAACGTGGAAATGGGAAAGGATCAATCAGCAAATATCATGGCAAGCCATATTCTAAATTTCATGGAAATAAATTCCAAAATAAATGGAATAAGAATGACATCGTTCAGAATAAGGGGAAAAATACCGCTGAAAATGGGCATGCTCATAATCATGACCAACCATGTTATAGGTGTGGTCTAAAAGGCCTGGGCTCATGTATACCGCATGCCTAAGTATTTTATTGATCTTTATCAAGCCTCCTTAATGGAAAAAAGCAAAATAGTTGAGATGAACTTCACTGTTGGAGATGGCTCGTCGGACATCAATTATATGGATGTCCCGAATTTTCATGATGATCCAAACACTAATCTCTATATTTTTAATGATCATATGTAATGATTTTCAATAATTCTATGTACTAGTTTTTGTTATGCTTCTTAGTTATATGTACTAGTTCCTTATTATTAATGAAATATGACTCTTTTTCTAATTTGCCAAACATTATTTGTCTAGATGGATCAACAAATCATGTGTTCAAATCATGAATTAAATAAGATCGATATATGTCTTGTTGATTGTGCTACAATGCACACAATCCTTAAATACAGAGAATATTTCTCCAATTTGAACTTAGCCGAGGCTAATGTTCAAGCAATACCTGGCATTTCCAATTTCATTAATGGCTCTGGAAGAACAAATATTATGTTGCATAGGGGAACAACAATTCATGTTGGCAATGCCTTGGACTCTGAAAAATCCATAAGAAATTTACTCAGCTTTAAAGATATTCGATAAAATGGATATCACATTGAAACCATAAACGAAAATAATAGAGAATTTCTATATGTCACATTGGTTTCAAATGAGAAAAAAGAAGTGTTAGAAAAATTTTCAGCTTTATCCTCTGGATTATATTTTACTCATATAAGGCATGTCGAAACGAATGTCGCCTTAAATAAAAAAATTAATAATCCAAAGACATTCATTTTATGGCATGACCGGCTTGGTCATCCAGGATCATCAATTATGCGAAGAATAATTAATAATTCGCATGGACATCCTTTAAGGAGTCACAAAATATTTTCAGCTAGTGATTATAATTGTGCTAGTTGTTCTCAAAGTAAATTGATAGTTAAACCATCCCCAAGTAAAATTGTTGTAGACTCCCCAGTTTTCTTAGAACGCATTCAGAGAGACATATGTGGACCTATTCATCCTCACTGTGGACCATTTAGATATTTCATGGTTTTGATAGATGCATCAACTATGTGGTCACATGTTTGTTTGCTTTCGACCCACAATGTTGCATTTGCTAGATTTTTAGCACAAATCATTAAGTTAATAGCACAATTCCCTTACAACCTAATCAAGACCATCCGTCTTGATAATGTAAGGGAATTTCAATCTCAAGCATTTAAAAATTATTGCATGTCTATAGGAATTACCATTGAACATTATGTTCCACACGTGCATAGCCAGAATGGTTTGGCAGAATCTCTAATCATACGCATTCAATTAATTGCTAGACCTTTAATCATGAGAACTAAGTTATCAACTTTAGTTTGGGGACATGCAGTCCTTCATGTAGCATCTATCATTCGTTATAGGCCTACTGCATACCATGAACATTCCCTCATGCAACTAATTTTAGGTCAACAATCAAATATTTCACACTTGAGAATTTTTTGTTGTGCAATGTATGTTCCTATACGACCTCCCAATAGAACTAAGATGGGTAATGAAAACTTGAGATTTGTGTTGAATTTAACTCATCGTCCATTATAAGATACCTTGAGCCCTTAGCAGGAGATTTATTTACTGCACGTTTTGTTGATTGTCATTTTGATGAAGCAATTTTCCCACCATTAGGGGAGATAAGAAGTTAATTCAAAAGGAATGGCGCTAAATTGCTTGGAATGCATCAACGTCATCACATTATGATCCACAAACAAATCAGTGTGAACTTGAAATTCAAAAGATCATTCAATTGCAACAAATCGCAAATCAATTACCTGATGCATTTAATGATGCAAAACAAGTAACAAAATCACGTATTCTAGTTGTAAATGCTCCTACAAGAATTGATGCCTCTATTCAATAAAATGCACAAGAACCAACGAAACGCTTAAAGCATGGAAGACCAGTTGGTTCAAAGGATACAATTCCTCGAAAGAGGAAAATAGGAGTAAAAACAAATACAAATCAAAATACTTTTGAGAAAGCACAAGAATCATTTGAAAAGGATTTATCGGAACAAGTTGATTCTGACGAGGACTAACTACCTCTAAAAAAGGAGGAAAAAGATGAAAATAATGAGATCTCAATAAATTATTTAAACCCTGGTAAGATTTGGGATCGAAATAAAATTGTTTCTGATGATATATTTTCTTTCAGTGTGTCCTTTGAAATATGTGAAAATGATGATGATCCAGAACCACGATCAGTGGACGAATGTCGAAAAATACCTAATTGATAAAAATGGCAAGAGGCTCTCCAAGCAGAGCTAAACTCGTTAAGGAAACGAGAGGTTTTTATACTGATTGTTCAAACGTCAGATGGCGTAAAACCAGTTGGATATTAGTGGGTATTTGTACGAAAGAGAAACAAAAAATGAAGCTACAAGGTACAAAGCAAGACTTGTAGCTCGAGGTTTCTCACAAAGGCCTGACATCGATTATGAGGAAACATATTCTCTTGTTATAGATGCAATCACATTTCGGTTCTTAATAAGCCTTGCGGTTTCTGAAGGGCTTGATATGCATTTAATGAATGTCGTTACGGTATATCTGTACGGATCCCTAAACAGTGAGATATATATGAAAATCCCTGAAGGATTTGTAATATCCAAAGAAATAAAATCAAAACCTCATAACATGCATTTTGTAAAATTACAAAAGTCTTTGTATGGATTGAAACAATCCAGACGAATGTGGTACAAATGTCTTAGTGATTATTTATTGAAAGAATGATATGTAAATAATCTGTTTTGCCCATGTGTCTTCATTAAAAGATCATAAACAGGATTTGTGATTATTGTTATATATGTTGATGATTTAGATATAGTGGGAAACTATGATGACATTGTTAGAACTTTCGAATACTTGAAAAAGGAATTTGAGATGAAAGAACTTGGAAAAACAAGACTTTGTCTTGGTTTGCAAATTGAGCATTTTTCAAGTGAAGTACTTGTCCATCAATCAAATTATATTGAAAAAATATTAAAAAGATTTTATATGGACATGGCAAATCCATTGAGCTCTCCAATGGTTGTCAGATCACTTGAAGTGGATAAAGATCCATTCCAACCTCGTGAAAGTGAAGAAGAGCTAATTGGTCCAGAGGTACCATATTTAAGTGCAATTGGTGCACTTATGTATCTTGCAAATTGTACAAGACCTGACATTACTTTTGTTGTCAACCTACTTGCAAGATACAACTCTTCACCAACTCGAAGACATTAGAATGATGTTAAACATGTTTTTCGATATCTTCGAGTAATAAGTGACATGGGTTAATTTTACTCGATAGGGGTAAAACTAAATCTCCAAGGTTATGCTGATGCTAGATTTTCATCTGATCCCTATAAGGCCCGTTCTCAAATGGGATATGTATTCACATGTGGTAATACTGTTGTATCGTGGAAGTCAATAAAGCAAACTATAGTTGCTACTTCTTGCAATCATTCTGAAGTACTTGCAATTCACGAAGCAAGTCGTGAATGTGTATGGTTGAGAAACATGATTGAACATATTCAAGAATCATATGGATTGCCTTCATTAAAAGATTCTCCAACCATATTATATGAAGATAATGCAGCATGTATTGCACAATTAAGTGAAGGATTCATAAAATAGGATAGAACAAAACATATTTCACCAAAATTCTTTTATGCAAATGAGCTTCAGAAGAATGGTGAAATTATGTCAAGCAAATCCGATTGAGTGATAATCTTACTGATTTATTCACAAAATTCTTACCAACTACGACATTTAAAAGGCTTACATATAGTATTGGCTTGCGTAAACTTAAGGACATTACAATTAAAGAAACTAAACAAGTTTCACTCATGTTCATATGAGGGGGAGTTATTGATTAGTGTATTGCACTCTTTTTCCTTTAGCTATGGTTTTATCTCATTAGGTTTTCCTAGCAAGGTTTTTAATGAGGCAATCTTAACACTATTATACCCACCTTAATATTTATGAGAATAGTGTACTCTTTTTCTTTTACTATATTTTTTTCCACAGGGTTTTTCTTAGTAGAAGTTTTAACACGACACAATCTCTAAGTAAGTGTCATCCAAGGGGGAGTGTTGTGGAATATGGATGACCATGCATGTACACCAACATATTGAGTAGTCATGTAACTTGTATTTCTTACTTAATAGTACCTCCACTTGTCTATGTATTGTCATGTTACTTTTAACCATTCAAATGTACACCAACTCTTCGATGTATTGTCAAATTATTTGTAATGTGTTGTATGACATGGGGTGTTTGTGTTACTTGTATACATTGTATAAAGTACATTTATCATCATCACCAAATTACCTATATAAACGGTGCTAATATCATTGTAAAAACACACCAAGTTGAATGAAAACTTCTCATTCCAACTATCTCATTCTTCTCTTCTCCTTTGTAGTAGTAGTTTGTAGTAGTAGAAGTTCTTAGTCTTCTATTTTCCTTCTTTAGTTCTTAGCAAGTTCCAACTCAATTTACAACACTGATCAATTTGTTTTTGAAAAAATAAGATTAAGGGTATTTGTGTAAATTTGACCTTAACTATAACTTTTTTGTCAAACGTGCATATACGTATTCGTATTTTAAATCAAAAGCATGTTATGGAAAAACTCATTTTCCTACCTATTAAGTTATGTTTAGTTAATATAACTGCTATCACATGAAGATAATAGGAGCTCTTGGAAACATTTTCTCCAAAGGTTCACAACAAGGTTGTGGCTATACTATTATCTACCCGTTCCTACTATGAACACATAGAGAGAGCACCATCCTTAAGATGCTTTGAAAAGAAGCTATGGAGGTTTAAGGAAATGATGGTATTCTTTCTTACATGAAAATTTTATGGGGAGACATTTGATATGCTTGCGGCGCTTTACATATGTTCGACTACTTGCAAAGTCAAGCAGTTCTAGCTCGTTAATGAACAGTCCAACTCCTGATTTTTAGGTTTGTATTGTATTTTTTTTATAAGTAAAAGATGAGTTGAGTATATAAAATAACAGAACACAATTTTTTTTTAAGTATATATATAAAACACTGATTTGAAGTATATGGAACATGAACTTTGATTAATTTCTTTTTTGTTGAAAATAATCAACTTTATGCCACGTAAGGAGCACGTGCTCACTTACTAGTTAAGTATAATGTATATATGTAATAGTTCTCTTAGGTGCTACATACCAATGAAACCGCTCGCTACGCTTGCGGGAATGTAATTATACATTGATAGTTATTATATCAGTATATTAAACAATAATACAAACTTTCGAGTAGAATAATTACTTTTAATTAAAATAAGTTCGATTGGGCAGTCAGTTTTAAGTTATATAGGATACTTTTTTACTTTAAAATAGGATATTTTTAAGTTACAAAACATAATGATGTTTTTTTTAAAAAAAATAATTAATCGGCATCCCGCGCTTCACGCACGGATAAAAATAAGTAGCTAAATATTGGATAAAATAATTTTGATGAGGAAAAAAATGGAAAAAAAACTTATTATGTTCTCCCTCCCTTCCCAAATATTTGTCACGTTTTGAGAATTTTTTGTTTCAACTGTAACCATAAGAAATAAAAAAAATAAGTATCAATTGCTTCATTTCCAATTCTAACCTCACTAAAGATAAAATCGTATCTTTTACAATATGAATTTTTGTTGTAATGGATAAAAAAAAAAAAAGCCGTGATCCTTGTGTTACAATTTTTTTGTCAAATACTTTGTGTTACAATTAGAAACTCCCCAAAAACGACAAAAAAAAAATGAAAATTATTAAAAAGACGAAACCAAAAATATAAACTCTTTAAAAAAAAGATCGAAAAAAAACTTTCCAAAAAAATATAAAAAAACAAAAATTATTAAAAATTTGAAAAATTAGATTTTACTATCCTACCCCTCACTTAAGTGCGAGAAAAATCAATGGCTTGTGTTTTTTTATTTTTTTATAAAATATCAAGTATGACATTATAATGTCGCATGTCACTTTGTGAAAGTTTCTCACATTCCACGTGTCGCGTTGTGAAAGCTTCTCACAGAAACTGTTTTTTATATATATAGTTAGATTGTTTTATTTGAAATAAAATAAACTACATCCACTAAAAAAGGCCAATGGGTTAGTGAATTTTTGTTTCAACATATCCCATGTTAAAAGTGAATAAATCGGCTATTTAATAGGTAATCTTTGTTGTTTTATGATATAATTGTTTTTTATAATATAATTGTTGTTTCGACATATCCCTTGTTAAAAATGGGTACATCAGCTATTTAGTATGTAGTCGGCTAAGTTAAACAAGAAATAAGATATTTAACAAAAAATCGACTATTAATTAATAGGTAATAAAAGGGGTAAAAAAGATAATTTAAGTCACGAATGAATGTTGAACTGTTGTTTTAATGTATCCCATGTTAAAAGTGGGTACATCGGCTAAGTTAAACCGGAAATAAGGTATTTAAAATTTAAATCGACTATTTAGTAAGTAATTAAAAGAATAAAAAAGATTTTCCTTGGTAAAAAAAGATAATTCAAGTGACCAAAGAGTATTTAATTGTCGTTTCAACATATCCCATGTTCAAAGTAGGTACATAAGCTATTTAATAAGTAATCAGCTATGTTAAATGGGGAATAAGGTATTTAAAAGAAAATCGACTATTTAATAGATAATTAAAGGGGTTAAAAAGATAATTCAAGTGACCAAGGAATCTTTCGCTATTAGCGTTTATATATATATATATAAAGGTGATGGGAAAAATCAATGTACATGGTGATTTTTATTTTTGACCATTAGTCTTCAATCCGATGAATAATATAACTTCTTGGTACTTGTTAACATACATTGAAGTGTCATTAATGTAGCTATCAAATTGATTATTAGATTTAAATTCAATGGTCAAGAATATAAATCACCATAGTAGAATTTCCTATATGTACAAGTCACCATAAGGTGAAAATTTAAAAAAACTCACCATCGTAGAATTTTCTTATATATATATATATATAAAAGGAAATTCTACAATGGAGCCCAAGTATATATTCATGACATGAGACCCTTCAAAATGTTTTGTGCATTTATAATCCATATATTAATGTGTTAGAGTAGAATCTAATAATTGTAAATGAGGTTACCATAGCATGGATATTTTTGTGGTTTCTTATGGTAGATTATCTATTGATATAGAGATTTCCTTTTTTTACGTGAGTTTTCTTTTCTTTTTACTATGTCCCTATTTCGATACTACTAAACCAAGGCCATAACAAATTAAAGATATAATCTTGACGTGAGTTTTTTTTCTACTCTCAACATCATGTTAAGTTACTTGTGAATACTAATTAAATAAGGGGCATTGAGCCTTAATCACTCAACCGAATCACAGAACCTTGTGTGTTACTTTTATTTATACTAAACAAATTAAATAAGGTTAATTTCATACGTGGTCACTGAATTATACAAGTTGTAACACTTTGATGACTAAACTTAAGTTTATAATAAAAAAGTCATTGAACTTTTCAAAATGTTTCACTTATGGTCACTCCAGTTTGACGTGGCGCTTACATGGCACGTTGGATTTAAGATTGAAATTAAGTCAACTCTATATCCATATTTTTTTCTCATTGAGTGGCCGATTTATTTTTGAAAACCAAATAGAGGAGTCTACCAAAAAAACCAAAACATGATCTGACCGAAAAAAGGAAAAAAAAGAAACATATTGATTGAGAAAAAAAGAAGAAGACAAATCGATGGATCAATCAATCAACATAAAGGGGCACAGTTGCTTTATTTAGATTAAAAGTCACCCATGGGCTAACAGATAGTAGCTTTGATGAACTTCTCAAAGTTGTAAGGGATATTCTTCTTTCCGATAACACTTTACCTAAAGATTTCTACGAAACAAAGAAATTATTGAAGAAATTTAGTCTTAGTTGTGATAAAATACATGCTTGTAGAAATAGTTGTCATTTATTTTGGAAAGATCTTCAACAAACTGAAAATCCTCCCAAATGTGGAAAATCGCGATGGAAAGATGTCAACGAATGGAATACTAAGAGTTCAAAAGTTCCTGTAAAAGTCTTGCATTATTTTTTACTAATACCAAGACTAAGAGGATTTGGCATTGCTGAGAATGCAAAAGATCTATCTTGGCAATATAATGATCAAAGCAGCGATGGCAAAATGAGACATCATATCAATTCTATTGCATGGAACAAAATAAATGCAACATACCAACTTTTGTATCTTATCCGCGGAACATTAGATTTGGCATTGCTATAGATGGTTTTAACCTTTTCCAATATCGTAAAACAAGATATAGTTGTTGGCCAGTAATTATTTATAACTTACTTTCACAATTGTGTATGTTAAAAGGAACTTTGTTGTTATATTAACTAATTCCGAAGCAAAAACAACCAGAAAATGATATTGATGTATATTTGCAGCCTTTGATAGAAGATTTGAAGGAATTATTGACAAATGGAGTGAATGTGCATGATGCATTTACTAAGTCAACTTTCAACTTGTGGCAAAGAACATGAGATTGTAAGTATATACTTTTTTGTTACCCTTATTTCCTGAATATATATATATATATATATATATATATATATATATATATATATGTTTCATGTCGAAAATGAATGAAGCAACACAAGGTAATTTGTACTAAATTGTGACAATTATAGACAATGAAAAACCTAGAAGCACCACCACTTTCAAGGACCCAACTCTGGACTTTTGAGCACCTTAAAAAGAATGGTGAACATGCAAATGAAGCCACTTGGGAGATATTGGTAACATAGTAAGAGCAAGATTTTGTCTTCTTTTTCATTGTATGTGATATAATGCTCTCTTATAATGATTAAACATCATCAATACCTATATTTAATAGGAGAAATTTAAGAAGTGCAACCAATCCATGACAAATCTAGTTGAAGAAAAAAATATAAAGGAAGATGTAATTGTTAGAGTACTTGGTGAGGAACAATATGGGTGTGTACATTGTCTTTGGCATGATGTTACCCTTACTAGTTTGAAAGCCAATGCTTACACAAATGGGAGAGTGAAGAGGTTAAAAACAATGATCAAAGTGAAGTTCAGGAAATAAAAATATCAAGAGAAGAAATGGACTCTTAAAATCTATGCTCCTCCAAAAGACTAATTAGGTAAATTATAAAAGTATAAAAAATGAAGTTCATGGAAAAGCATCTATTCAATTGAGTTGTATGTTTATATATAATTAAAACTTATTGTTTCTCATTCTATTTTAAAATAAAAATAAAAGCTTCAAGGATATAATGGAGACTTCAACTCAAGCACCTAAGGTAATATTCAATTCATATGTACTTGAAAACTTGTTATGTTTTATTTATATTTATTGGATTTCTTAGTGCAGACAACACAAGCTGCTGATGATATTTCATGTGTACTTCATCGCAAGTGCAAATTGTTGAAGTGGGATAGCATTAGTGATCAAGTTGTTGTAGAGGGTTCTATTGCATGTGTTGACCCTGCCAAAATTGTACATCATATCTATGACACCCCAAAATAACTAACACCTTGAAAAAAACACAAATAAAACCCTCCTAGACAGTAAAAGAAGAAAAAGTGTCTCTGACACTATAACGACATGTAACGTCTTAAATTCTTCATTAAGAAAAGAAAGAACGTTCTTCGATCCTTATCTTTGACATTATGACTGACAATGACTCTTAACATAACGAATTCGCTATAACTAAACGAATCATTTATCTTTATCTGATTATTATAATTGATAATGACATTTAACAGAGTTATTATTATTTTATCTTATCATTGTGATAGAAAAGGATTTTAAGATTATTCTAATCATTCTCCACACTATAAAAAGAAGATCGATTCAACATTAATTCATCTTTATAATCTTCGTTTCTCTTGTTATTAATTAGATAAGAAAGCCTTGCAGAGTTCTTATTAACTATTAAATAAGGTGATTTTCTTATTACATGTTGTTAATTCGTTATATATGTATTAGCATTGACCCTCTTATTAACTTGTCATTGTCTTAACTATCCACATATACTATTCAAGCCAACAATCATATTTTAGTTCATCGGTGTGGTTGTTGTGTTGCACCAATTTGGTCATATGTCGACGGACATGTTGGATGATACTAATGACCTTGGTGAATTTCTAGCCTTGAGGCAAAATTATGAGGTCCACCGATGTGGTTACTAACAAATATTGTTTGTAGTTGGTGATATATGTTGTTGTTATTGTTTTGCTATATATGCTGCATTAACAGGATATAATTAGAAAATTAGTGGGCCTGGCTCATTAAATATAATAATTTAGGTACCACCCCAGCTAAGTAAGGAGAATGAGCAGTTCAGATCAGGTCAAGGTTAATCGTGTAAAATAAATAATGTATAGTGTTCCATGTAAAATACCAATAACGACCTAGAAGGTGTGAACGTGTTATGTAATACTAAGCCACGGTATGAACTTTTATAATAAATAAATGAGTTTTATTATGTATTTCCCAATTTTTAGTTATGCATGATACTAGCCCTGTGGCAATCCATCCAGATCTTATGACTATTTTGAGATCTGGGTGTGACAATTTGGTATCAGAGCAATTGTATAACTTAGGAAAATGCGTAATAATGACAAGTCATAAATGCATGCACAAGAAAAAGATGATGAGATGAGAATAGATTAGTTTGTAATAAATTCATGCACAACCAAACAAAAAAAAAGAATGATGAAATGAAATGAGACTCATTGTTTTATTTTGATAAAAAGAAACACAAACAACACCAACAATTTCACACTTACACATGTCACTTCAAGAATAACTCATTGACTGCTGTGACAAATACGTCAAGTTTTGAAAAAATTAAAACCTACCTCTTTTAGATAAGCATAGGAAGGAATGATTATATCTATAACCTACCCAATAGGTTTAACAGCCTAGAATCCTTTTGGTACCTATAAATAACCCTTCCCAGCTATACACTCTCCTGTAAAAAAAAAAAGATAAAATGTAGCTAAACTCATCATGCTTCTCAATCAAACCTATCTTCTTTAAGAAATGACCTGAGTGTATTGGCCCTTAACCCATAACTTACTTGTATATACCTCACTAATAAACTTTGCTTTTCTAATTGTATCATAGTCCTTTTCTTAAACCAGTAATAACATGTAGTCAATTAGCCTATTCTACCTTTTTAGTCAAGTTTTTAGAATGACAAGGTGTAGTTAAGGTAAATCCTATTTACAATTTTTTATTTCAATTAATGCATTGCATCAATAGGTCATGACATTTTCTGCTATGTTTTCCTCCATAGCCAAAATATGTATCATCTTTCTATCGAATAAATTATTTTTCACTCCAAATGTTGTTACACCAAATATTTAAGTTCTACATATTATATTCATGTACTTTTTGTCATTAATATTTTAATTAGCAATCAATCCAACTCATATAGAATAGTCACAATGTCCAATTTTTGACAAAGATCATAAATGCATTTATGAGTCAGATTAACCAATCATTCGACTTCTTATCATCTAGCTTTCAAATTTTATGTCCTTGTTCTGGCCTCATCAACTAAAGTCTAATAGTCATCAAATTAGCATAGGAGAAATTGAAATCAAGGGACTACGCTAAATTATTATGAATGTTTAGTTTTCTTTATGTCATAATTAGTATTATATGTATGAAAAAAGAATTCAAAAACACGCAATTATATTAAATATTCTTATAAAGTTTATCTTTAGAAAAGTTATATTCAAAATACATCCATAAATATAGGTATATATCAACTCATTCAAATTATATTACGTGGTGAGGATATAATATATATATATATAAAAATTTATAAATTGATTTAAATTTAATATAAATAATGATGTATGTATATTATATTGTTATTATGACATTGGTGTGACAGATAATCTGAACCGAATATAAAAATAGTATTGGTACATTTAGATGAGATGGGGCGTCTAAATTTGCAAAAGGCTATGATTATAACCTGAAGAAGAGAGCCTGTGTAATAACACTCGTTGGGTAGAAAATTAAAACTTAATTGTAACTTTTATCATTAACTCAACATATATGAGGGAAGTACTTGTTGAGATTCTTCTACCATGGGATGAAATAAAGTGGAAACAAATAAGCCACAAACCCTGTCAACCTAGATAATATATATTTTTCATTACCCTTGAAAAAAATTGAAATAATTTCTACTAATACAGAGGTCACCACCTACAATACCTACTGATAATCAAACTGTGAGTGATAGTCCTATCATGATTGACAACCCTATTGAGGACACTCTTATGAATGACCAACACTCAAGAACTGAAACTCTGGAACAAAGTCGAAAACCAATTATGGATCAGTTATTCTAAAGTTTCATACGATATATTAGTCAACAACATGCAAATAGAAGACCAGCCAGTAGTGTCTTGTCATAATGCTACCAATGAAGCCTCCAACTTAATGACCATAATCTAAGACTTCAAGCGATTAAGTCCAAATATTTATGATGGGGCACCTGATGTAAAGGAGGCTGATAAATAGTTAAAGGAAACAAAAAAGGCCTTAAATGTCATGAGAATGGTAGAAGAAGTTAGGGTCTCAGTAGCCTCTTATCAATTGATTAGTCAAGTAGCAAATTGGTGGGAAATGATACTAAATGGCCCAAATATTGATACAAAAATCATGAAATGGGAGGGTTTGGAAACCTTATTTGTCCAACAATATTTTTCTAAAACCTTAAGGGCACAGTTCAAAGCCGAGTTTGCTCGCCTGACTCAAAAAGCACTGATAGTTCAAGAGTATGAAGCCAAGTTCACCAAGTTAGCTCAATATGCGCCAACTATGGTAGCAAATGAACAAGATAGGGTGGAAAAAGTTTTCTTCGGATTAAGTTATGACACCCGACAGGCATTAGCACCTTTTCAGCATAAAAGATTATAAGGCAATGGTTGAGGG
Organism: Stephania yunnanensis; assembly: GCA_039657365.1. NCBI lineage: Eukaryota > Viridiplantae > Streptophyta > Magnoliopsida > Ranunculales > Menispermaceae > Stephania > Stephania yunnanensis. The sequence continues at coordinate 40,412,715 of CM077586.1, read as the reverse complement.
AGCTTTAGCAGCCTAGGCAGAAATCCAACAAGATGAAAAATTCTGAAATAAAAATGTAGGAAAAAAATGTGAGAGGAAGTTAGAACCAAATAAACCCCGAAAGAAAATATTCATTATGTGCACAGACATACGAAATGGTATAAACAAAAAATTGAATCCAAAATAAGTTTGGTAGACAGGAAAAAAATAAACTTTAACAATCTTTGTGGTGGGAGGAACCAAGAATTAAGTCAACTATTGTTAAGGATCTAACAAGGATAATTAGCACAAACACAAATGCAAACATACTATTCATATTTAATCAGCCAGGACATAGCCTGTCGTTGTCCTCGAAATACAAATGTTATTCCACCTCACCCTAGTCAACTCTTAGGACAACCATAAAATTGCCTACTAGCCAAGAATTTTGAGTGAGTCAATGCCACAACATTAGGTGAATTACCACCTAATGTAGTAGTTGAAGGTACATTTCTTCTTTTAATACACAAATTAAAGTATTGTTTGATTTAGAATATACTCTTAGGATTCACACACCACTTAGAAGCACTACAACAATAGAAAAATTATGCAATTCGTGTGAACTTAGATTGCATGATAAATTATTTTTAGTTGACCCTATAGTGAAGAATATAAAAAGATATGACCTAATTTTAGGAATAGATTAGTAAGCACAATATCATGCTCGAATTGACTGCAAAAAAAAATATATCTAACCCTTCTAATTGGACAAACACTAATAATAAATGGTCAAACCTAAAAGATCTATAGAACTATAAAGGCTGCTCTTTAAACTTTCCAAGAGAATAAGAAAAACCCAAAAACTTTCAAATAACCTAGTGAATCCCATCGCTATTACACCATATAGAATGTCGTATAAGGAACTGCAGGAATTAGTTAAACAACTTCAAGAATTAGAAGAAAAAAGGATTTATACAAAAAGTACATCTTATTGGGGCGCTTATATCTTATTTGTCAAAAAGAAAGATGGAACTTTAAGACTTTGTGTTGATTATAGGAAATTGGATGCTTTAACCATAAAGAATTAACACCCACTCCTAAGAACTGATGACCTCTTTGACCAATTTAAAAGAGCAAAATATTTTTCAAAAATTGATCTTAGATCAAGATACCATCGACTAAGGATAAAACCATTCGATGTACCTAAAACTGCTTTTCGGACTCGTTATGGACATTAAGAGTTTTTAATAATGCCCTTTAAACTAGCCAATGCACCAGCATCATTCACGGACCTAACGACTCGTATTTTTGGAGCCTAGCTCGATAAAATCACTCTCATATTCATAGATGGTATCTTAATTTAATCATCCACCTGTGGAGACTGTGAGGAATATCTTCGAATCACTATTCAAACTCTTATCAATCACCAACTGTATGCAAAATTAAGCAAATGCTAATTTTGGAGGAAAAACGTTATGTTCATAGGCCACGTGATTTCAAAAAAAAAAAGAATTGAAGTAGACCAAGAAAAAAGTAGAATCAATTCTCAAATGGAAACAAACTACCTCAATTACCGAGATTAGAATTCTCTTAGGGCTAGTAAGATATTACTGAAGTTTCATTCAGGATTTTTCTAAACTGGTAGAACCTATCACTAGATTGACTAGGAAAAATGTCACGTTTTTGTGGAATGAGAATCGCAATAATGCATTTAGAGAGCTTAAGAAATGACTCACAATTGCACCTATAATGATCACCCTTGTTAGTGGTGTTGAGTTTTTCAATCTGAAAAATTTGTCGCATATGCATCTAGATAATTAAAAGTCTACAAAAGATTATCCAACCCATGACCTAGAGTTAGCAACACTAGTTTTTGCACTAAGAATCTGTAGACATTGTCTTTATGGAGAAAGATTTACTATTTACTCAGATCATAAGAGTTTGCAATATATCTAACATAGTAGCAGATCAATGCTTTAAATATATTAAATCCTCAGATAAATCATATCAAACTTCACAAATGGAATATGTATCGCACCATTGAGTAAGCTGATTTAATCATTAAGGAAGATTCTACCCAAGTTGTTTTGACTAACATAGTGTTAGATTCCACCATATGACAAGTAAAACTAGCACAATCAAATGACCCAAAACTGACACAAATTAAGGGTCGATTACAAGTTGGAAAAAAATTTCTAGAGTGTTCTATATCTCTCGATGATACCTTGCTTTTCAAAAATAGAATTGATATTACCTGAATACCCTGCTATAAAAACTCTATTACTGGAAGAAATGCATCAATCGAAATTCTCAATACATCCTAGATGTGATAAAATGTATCATGATCTCAAACGACAATATTGGTTAAAAGGTGTGAAACAAGAAATAGTTGAGTATATTTCAAAGTGCCTTAATTGTGAACAATTTAAAGCTGAACATAGTTGACCAGCTGGATAGTTACAACCCTTACTAATAGGAAAGTGGAAATGGGACAATATCATTATGGATTTTGTCACTGCCCTTTCAAGAAGTTACAAGGGACAAGAAATAGTATGGGTAATAATTGATCTACTAACAAAAATAGCCAGGTTCTTACTTATAAAATCTTTTGACACACATGCTAGTCTAGCAGATTTATATGAAAGAGAAATTGTCCGACTCAATGGTATTTCTCCAACTATTGTCTATGATCGAGACCCAAGATTAACCTCAAAAATATGAAAATCCTTTTGAAAACATATAGGAACAAAACTCGCTATGAGCTATGCTTATCACCCACAAATAGATGGACAAAGTGAGCGAACTATTCAAATTTTGGAAGATATGCTCTGAGCTTGTATAATCGATTTTCATGATGGATGGAGCAAATATTTTCACTTAGCTAAGTTTGCATATAATAATAATTACCAAACAAGTATTGGAATGGCTCTGGACGAAGCGTTATATGGTAGGCCATGTCGATCCCCAATATGTTGGCTGGATAAAAAAAATAAAAGGTATTGTTATGACCTGAAATAATAGTCGATACCAATAAGAAAATTCAAATAATACAGAATCGATTAAAAACGGCTCAGAGTCGTCAAAAAACTTACGTAGGCTCAGGCCAAAAACCATCAAAATTTCAACCTAACAAACTCATCCTTCTAAAAGTAATTCCTATAAAATGAATTCGATGCTTTGGGAAAAAGGGAAAGTTAGCTCCTCGGTTCATTGGTCCTTTTCCCATCGTTAAGAAAAAGAAATGGCCTACAAAATTGATCTACCTTTAGTACTGGGAAAAATACATGATGTTTTCCATGTGTCCATGTTAAGAAAATATAAACCCGACTCATGCCTCATTATTTAATGGAAGGATCTCTATATAAAACCAGACTCCTCCTATTGAGAACAAACAATTCGTATACTAGACGACAAGTTCCAACAGTTACGTAATCTTCAAATAAAATTAGTAAAAGTTCTATGGCAGCATCATTCAATGAAAAAGGCAATATGAGAATTGAAGTCTGAAATGCAAAAGTCCTACCCACATCTATTCATCTAGACATTTGCATCACCTCATCCATCTAAATATATTATTAAATAAAGTATATGTACATGTACCTATTAATGGGAAAGAAAAAGAATGCAAAATTTTCTCCAGGCCATAAAGATTACTATGTAGGAGGACCCGGTAATACATTTCCTCAAAGCTCTCAAGGCTCCTAAAATCTAATATACATAAGTAGCAATAAGGGAAGTGAAGGCAACAAGGAGGAAGTTCCACCAGCACATAACGAAACTGAATTTGGAACATTTACCATTGCCCTACAATATCTGGAAAATCAAGAACAAATTCCATCATACGATATTGCCACATGACTAAATTATGGAACAAACAACATAGTTGAATCCAATGAATTGACGACTGCACCCCTACATACTTAGGATCAGGAGAACATGTCATCATATGACCTCGGCTCATGGATCGATTATGGAGCATACAACCCTAATAATTATGAAATAAATCAACAGTCAAATGAAAGCGTGTTTTTCATAGGATATTCAGAAAAAGAATATGATAACTTCTTCCACTCATACGAGGATCCAATGACGAAGCTATTTCTACCAGTGCCCGAAATTCTTGCAAGAAAATATAGTAAACTTTGAAGAATTTATCATAGATAGTCCTCTTACTATTAATGAGACAATTTTTGTATATTATGAAATCAATGATGAGACTTGGGAAGAAAATACATCAAGTAGTGGAGACTCTAGCACTGGTAGGAACTAGTCATCTGTTACAAGTACCTTTACTTGTTTAAATTTTGAGGACGAAGTTTTTTATTTTACATTGGGAGAATGTGACACCCTAAAATAATTAACACCTCAAAAAAGCACGAAAAAACCCTCCTAACCAGTAAAAAATGAAAAAGTGTCTCTGACTTTATAACGACCCGTAACGTCTTAAAATTCTTCGTTAAGGAAAGAATAGAATGTTCTTTTATCCTTGTCTTAGAATTATAATTGAAAACGACATTTCAATCTTTAAGAAATGAGTAAGAAGCTTCATTGACATTATGACTGACAACGAGCCACTAACATAATGAATTCGTTATAACTAAATGAATTCTTCATCTCTATCTAATTATTATAATCAATAACAACATTTAACAGAGTTAATATTATTTTATCCTATCGTTATGATAGAAAATGACTTTAAGATTATTCTAATCATTCTTAACACTACAAAAAGAAGGATCGATTCGACATTAATACATCTTTATAATCTTTGTTTCTCTCATTATTAATTAGAAAAGGAAGCCTTGTAGAGTTCTTGTTAACTATCAAATAAGATGATTTTCTTATTACATGTTAATTCATTATATATATATATATATATCTTAACATTGACGCTCTTATTACCTTTCCATTGTCCTTAATATCCACTTATGTGATTCAAGCCGACGTGCATATTTTAATCTACAGGGTGGTTGTTGTGTCGCATTAATTTGGTCGTGTGTCGATGAACACCTTAGATGGTAGTAATGACCTTGGCGAGATTCTAGCCTTGAGGCAAAATTATGAGGTCCACCGGTGAGGTTACTAACAATCTTTTTTGTAATTGGGGATATATGTTGTTGTTATTGTTTTGCTATATATGTTACATTAACAGGATGTACTCAAAAGATTACTAGGTGGCTGGCTCATTAAATCTAACAATTTGAGGTACTACCCCAGCTAAGTAAAGAAAATGAGCAGTTCAGACCAGGTTAACGGTTGACCGTGTAAAATAAATAATGTATAGTGTTCCATGTAAAATATTAGTAATGACATGGAGGGCATTAGCATTTTATGTAATATTAAGCCACGGTGTAAACTCTTCATAATAAATAAATAAATGAGTTATAGTATGTATTTTCCAATATTCAGTTATACATGACACTGGTCCTATGGGTATTCCATTCGGATCTTGTGAGTATTATGAGATCGGGGTGTGACAATATCCCTCTAGGGATTGGCAATTGGAAAATTTGAATTGAATGTGTCATTATTCCTTCGGCCCTTCTATATAGGCCAAACATTGAATCAGAATATATGGCAAGAAGAGAATAATCAAATGTCATTTCGCTCGAAGAATATATTTATTTTGTTTGAGACTTAAGGTATGTATTACTCTACATATAGTACTCATATATAACTCATTATTCTTTTATATTAGCCTTTTTTCAAATAAGTACTATTTAACCACGTTATGTTATTCATACTATCTAGGAGAGAAAAATGAGATTTCCTTTTGGCCTTTGATAGAAGATAGGAGATACAAAAATCAACTCATCATGTGAGAATGCTTTGATGAACCACACAACTTGTGATTTGTTGCGACCCATTTATAGTATTCTTGATACATGTTAAAAATGCTTAATTTTCTCTCATGTTTTGTAATTTTTAGCTTTAATAGAAACTCTGTTGAATTTTTTACAAGATAATGTTCTTTCTTATGAATGTATTTATTTGAGTTTTTCAACAAAGCACCAATGCATTTTATACAGTACCTACTACAAAAAGTATCACCACTACAAATAATATATAAAGAATATAGAATTCATACCTTATTAGCTATCATGATTTTTCTACAACTTTGCATGCTTTACAAGCTTTATTTGATTTTCGTAAGCATAAATTTCAACTTTACACAAGTTTTATAATTTTTCTATTCATACTTGTTGGCTTTTCAAATATTACTTGCCCTAAAGAAACATACTCTATGTATATGTTTTTGAAATACATTTGTCTTGATAGAAGATTAAGGAGTGTTGGGATGTAAGTGACAAGATCTGCCAAAAAAGTATAAGATAAACTCTTGTAGGAAAATTGTTGGAAATGTGTTTCTTTAGTCATTCTTATACATTTAGATTGTTGGTATGTTTGTCACCAGTTTTTAATAAAGAAGTGTTTGCGATATATTACTAATGGAATAACAACCACAATGCCTTAATCGCAAATTAGTTGTGTTAGGCATAGATTAATTTCTTCATTTCCACTCGATTGAATGAACATGATGATGCGCTTTCATACCATAATGGATTAAGCTTAAAAGATGCATGCATTGATTGGCTTGAACTCTTATATTTAAGTTAGTCTTCACCTTAATTCTTCTGATGGTGCTTGTAGATGCATATATGATACACTTGCTTCTAATTTTGTTACTTGATTGTTTAAAATATGCATCATTTAGCTTATTCATTATATTATTTGGTATGTTCAAGATATGTAGGATCTAAAACCAATTTTCACAGATGAAGAAAAAGAATCGTGCAAATCAAACACATGTCGTGATGCAAGTTTGATTTCATTTCCTCATACGATCTTGTAAATTAGTTTTTAATAATATTAAAAGTTATCGCTACCTTGAATGATGTCTTCCACATAAATGATAGTCACATTACCATTTTCAAAGTTGTTGATTAGTAATGTTTTACTTATGATAATATTTATTTTATTTGTAAACTTTATTCTTATTGTTGTTGTTATAGTTTAGAGTACAATTCTTTATTATTGTCATTGTACCTTATTCAAGTTTGTTTTCTTTATGTTTTTCAAGTTTTAAAGACATCAAGTTCTTTTGGAAAGTAAAAATCCCAAAATTACAATTTAATGAAGCTCTATTGTTTTGTATCTCAAATAGAGTTTATTTTTCTCTTTGAGTTTTGTAGAAAATACAAAGTGCTCACTTTCTATGAGACATTTTGTTAGTTTGAAGATATACAAAACAAGTTTGAATCACAAATTATGTGTTTTGTATTTAGTAACTTTGTCATGAAGATATAATAATTTTGTTATATATATGGACAGGTTCAATGTGAGTACTTTGAATTGTGCATTTTTTGCACAAAAACGATTACAGGTAACATTAGAGACCACAACCTTGAAGGACTTTCAGAAATGTCCTAACACCATTATAAAAGAGAATATCCAAAATGCCCTCATAAAAGACAAGGACATTTATGGATTGTCATTGTTAAGTAACATGTTTTAGGATGTGTAGAAAAACTCCTAATAGACCGATTTAGGAGATTTGTAAAAACATCTTTGTTGTAAAACAAGACATTTCAAAATTTACCTAATAGACAAGATATCAACAATAATATGAAATGGCCTTAACAAATAATTAAGACAATAATCAAATTCTCCTAATAGGAAACGAGGATATTTAGATGATGTCGTTATCATAGAAGGCTTTTTGGGATGATTGAAAAAAAGACTAATAGAGTATATGAGGACAGTTTTAAACATATCCTTATAATGATACAAGACATTTAAAATATTGACCTAGCAAATATGATTTCTAACGATACCAATAAATGACCTAATAAAGAAATAAGGAAAATTAGGAAATGTCATTGAAGGATGACCTTTCCAATTTTGTAAAATAAGGATGTTCATGAACGTCGTAATGTGCACTTATGACTACATTTTTCAATGTCCTAAAATTACAAACGAGGATGTTTATGCGAGGATGGCTAAGATCTCCTAACTTGTATTAGACTTTCTACGATATCTACATCTAGGATGTGGGCCAAATTGTCCTAAAGGTGCTAAGAGGACAATTTGTAAACGTCCTCAAAGACCTTGATTCTTGTAGTGAAATTGTGACAACCAAATCTTAAAACAGGGCACTGCGCCCACCTAATCTTATTGTTAAGTCCAAATCTCAATTAATAAGGATCTAACAACGTATTAGTACATCAATTTGTCTTATTAGTCTCGTATATCTGCTATCAGGATAAGTATTCTCAATTATATACAAACATGTGTTTTTTCAGAGTTAATTAAAAATTTTAACCTTTATAAATTATCGCAGAAGTCTTAAAGGTTGTGCGAAAGTAAATATATTATATCCTAAGTGTGGGAAACCAGGGAAAAACCATCACATAGATATAAACATAAAAAATAGTAAATAGAGTGAAAGTTAAGTGATAAGTCGGGGAGTCTAGTCATTCAACCCAATATAACCCAAAATATACTGGAAAGACATAAGTATAAGTAATACAATAAAATTCGATTCATAAACAAAATGAGATAGGAGAGTCACCGAAATTCTCAAGGAAAGTCGTCGATCTTCTTTTTTCCTATCTTGATATTGCTCGATGAACTTATACCCATAGTCACAAAGTAGACGGTGAGTGTGGAGATATTTAATTAATAACTGAAGAATTATGTACAAAATCTCCAAAACAAAAAAAAGGTGTGTAAAAGCATAAAGTAGCATAAAAGTTGTCGAATCAAGTAATGCAAGTAAATACCACAGTTAAAAATGTATAAATTGACACAGGCTAAGTCGAGATTATCCACGTCTAGTCGGCTGTGAGAAATATCACATAGCCTTCTTCCACTACTATATGGAGTTGTGCTCTATATATTTTATCAACTCTAACAATCGTCAAATATCAGAGTTGTGCTATATGCATATAAATCATCTATCTTACTCTGGACGACAACCCCAAGGCCCATACCCAGTATGTTGCACAAGTGTAGTGGTGAGAGTCAGACACCTCAGTAAATCTAAGTTCTCGTGAGTCACACATCTCTTGTGAAATAGACACTAGATTATCCCTACTTTAATTTTCAAGTATCAATAGTTCTAAGTTTCTAGGATTTCAAGACTAGTTAAGCTACAAATCCAAAGGAAACAAAATACAAGTTTAATTCATTAAATTGATCCTAATAGCATGCTTTATATCAAGAATATTATCAAGCTTAAGAAATTGAATCAATGAAATGTTTCACAAGGCATCATGTTGAAAATATTCAATAATGAATAGACTATAAAACAATAAGAATCAGAATCGAATGAAATAGAGAATTCTCATAGCTTTACTTACATGTTAAAATGTGCTTATCTTAGCTTAACCGCAATTTCGACACCTCAATTCGTGCACCCAGACTTCTGAGACTCTTTCCTAGAATCCTAGAGTTGTTTGATAAGTTTTAGAATGTATTAGAGTCAGTTAGTTTGGATTTAGGCTATACTAGATGAGTTATTAATGTTTTAGAAAAAAAACTCAGGTTTTTTTTTCGATGTTATTAACTAAAAAAAGTTATAACTATTTGGTTTCAAATCCGAATTAGAAACTTCTTAATAGCTGGATTATTAGCTCAAAATGCAAAATTCAAAAATGAAGTTAGATTTTGGAGATGAAAACTCTTTTATATTAGAATTCATAACAAGTAATTTTTGATTGATCATAACTTTTTTTATTTAACTCCGAATTTTAAACTTCTTTACGGAAAGTTCAATGGTTTTTTGCAAGGAATCCAAATATATAAACCAAATCAAGAGACTCCAATGTTCACCTTATGAAATCAATGAAAAAACAAAACAAGATTAAAACTCAAATTGTCGAAAACTTCAAATTTCTAAAATCTAAGGTTGGGGACTCAAACACACCTCAATTTGGGATCAAACAACCATTAGAATTCTGAGACTACGATCAAGATCAAAGTCCCTTTGATCTCATATTTAGATTACCTCCAACATCCGTTCATATTTAGATTACCTCCATTCAAACTTCAAAACTGCATAACTCTTGATTTTCAAAACCAAATTGAAAACTTCTTTATAGAAAGATTATTAGAACAAAATGAAGAATCTAAATCTAGCATTAGATTCTAAAAACAAAGTCATTTTATAATCCAAAAATCAGAATTTGAGTTTCTTTTGAAAACTCTCAAATTTGGTTCAAAACTTGAAATTTCAAAAACCAATGCTAGAAATTCATTTAGGCTCTTATTTAGCTTCATATTCAACAAACAAAAGGCCTTAAAATCATTTTTATATAAAAGCCCTATGATTTATACTCTAAATCATTAAAAAGGTATGAATGAGTATGGTTGTACCTAAACTTGATTCTTGTGTGTTAAACTTTAATCCTTCCAATTGGTTTCGACCTTCACCTTGAATCTTCAATTTCACTGATTTCCAACACTCCCTAGCTTTTACTCCAGCCCTCTCTTTTGTTTCTCAAAAACATGCTAGAATATGCAAAATAGACCAAGTGTTGTATATATGTACAACATATATCTTTTAATATTGGCCATTCATTTTATTTAGATCCAAGAGTTATAATTTACTCCTACACCACTAAGAAAATAGCCAACTAACACTCATTTTGACACCAAGTTACTTATGATGAGTGTTAGCACGCATTCTGAGGCATATATCATGGTTAATTAAGGGTTGTCTATTTTATGTTTTAGTTGTAGATACAAACTTAGGCTTAAGTATTTGATTCAATGATTTTCCATGAGCTTAGAAAAGTAATTAAATTAATCACATTAATATTAAAGTAGTTAATTGACTTACCAAGTCACTCTACCCGATCCCACTACTGCATGCATCTCGAGGCATGTCCTCGCTCGCATCTCGACACCTACAAATGGCTAAAACGACTTAAATAGTTTACACAAATACCTAAAACTAGGAAAACATCACAAAAAATATAAAATATACCTCGACAACATGCCTCAATATGCGTGTGTATCACGGTGTGGGTCCTATGGTACGGGTCAGTGATCCTATTTAAGGAATTAAAAATGATTAGAAATTTCGGCTCATTACAGAAACATTCGAGGACTCTATTTCATCTCCACTTTGGGGTTTTATGATTCAATGTTTTTGAATCTATGTTTTTTATTTGGATTTTTTAAGGGTTTTTGTTGTTGTTTGAGTTGAGAGGAGAGACGTCATATGTATTATCCTTGTAGCATTTCTCAAACTTGCACTCCGCAAACACGTTTAACATAGAAGAGAACACATTCGTCGAAAGGAAAAAAAACCATGTACATAGGGAAATTAAAAGAAAAGAGAAGCTAATTCATTTCAATCTCAAGAACTTAATGAATCTAAAAATAAAAGAAAACAACAAATTAAGTGAATCAAAATGTAGCTTACAACAATATTCGATGCATCAATCATATTAACTTAACATTATAACAAATTAAGTGATAAAACCCTAAATCTAAAAATAAAAGAAAACATAACTTAAAATTTGGAAGATAAAATCGAGATGAGATGGAAGGAAAACGGTCTCATGGGCTAGCTTACTTTTTGAAGCTTGAGATCGATGTCATGTCCTTTAGTGATAGAATCTTCATTGCTAGTGTTGAGTTTCTGGTTTTAGGAATCGAGTTTTTAACTGTTCGATTGGAATGAGAGTGATTGTCTTCACTCCAAAATTGAAGCCAAACTGAATCCTCGATTTGAAGTCTCTCTCTATTTTTGCGCTGAGTCATCGATGTCAAATCTCGTTGTTTATGCTCTTTGTTTTGATTGATCAATCCATGTCCTGGTTGCTTCTCCCTTTCTTCTCAATCTATGTTTTATGATCTCTAATGGAGTTGTGACATTATTTTTAGGAAAATGATTTGGTGACATTTCTGCGGTGCACACAATGGGCGCACAGCCCATGTGGCACCCCAAAAATGTGCTTTTTCGTAGGGCCCAAAGCTGAAAAAACACATTTTTGGGGCGTCACATGGGTTGTGCGCCCAATGTGTGCGCCCCAGAAATGTCAACATATCACTTTCCTTATTTTTAACACGTTGGTCTCGTTTGGTTCGTTTTTGCTAACTTACCTACAGTGTTAGTTTGGAGCTATCTCCTTAGAGTTAATATCTTCAAGTTTGGTTCAACTTTAAACTTTTAAGGAAGTTTAAATTTATTAAACAATAAAAATATGAATTGTCATTAATAGCCTTCAAACAAGAGAGATGATAATAAAAGGGTCATTAATAAGGGGTAAATGCGTCTATAACTCTTAGGAGATAACTACCTAGGGGAAGGTGGGGAGATATCTCTCACCCTATAGTGTGAGTTGGGAGATAACTTACAGGAAAGTTGGGCAACCAAATAAGATTAGTTCTCGATTTTCTATGAGTTATCTCTTAGGAGATATCTCCACCTCAAACCGAACAAGGCCTTTGAATATTGAGGTTTGTTAAATTGGTCTCTTGATGAGAAAGAACGGATGTCGAGATGAACTAATTTTAGTTTTAAATCTTGTATTTCCACGTAAGATCCACGTCTTTCCAGAATGACCATAAGTGAAACATTTTGAAACGTTTAATGACTTTCTTGTTGCAAACTTAAGTTTATGCCCTAGTTCAATGACTTTCTTGTTGCAAACTTAAGTTTATGCCCTAGTTCAATGACTTTCTTGTTGCAAACTTAAGTTTATGTTGTTGGGGCATGTGCCCTAGGACAATCCATTAACTGTCTTTATGAATACTTCTAGTTAATAAAATAGAGAATTTGATTTGTTATTTATTATAATTAATTTACATGTTTACATTAAAATAAAATCCATAGGTATTTACAGAAATATCCTAAATGTCCCTAGTCGATCATTATACTGGGAACTATAATGAATTAAGACTAGTGTGAGTCTTGATTGATGATCATATAATGATTATACGTATAGGGATATGAATCAAGATCACAAGTACTTGTTAGGGAACAAAGTATTGGAACGACCATCACATAGATTAAGTCATAGTTGTTTCTCATGATAGGTATATTTTTCAGTCCTCTGACTTGAGATTACAAAGACTTCAACATTAAGAATACAGTGATTTGACACAATCAAACGTTGTCTTTAACCGAACGATTATAAATGTTGTGATTGGTTATTGTGTGAGCAATATGATGAAGTTGTGTAATCGAGATAGAATTTGACCTTCTAATATAAAGAGAGATATCCAGCGGATCCCTCGATGTGTTAGACCGTTAAAAGGCCTAGTCTAAGTGAATTGATATTGAACAATGTCACTTGGATGTTTTCAGTCTACCTAGAGATCGATACTAGTATGATTGAACATGTTGGATGACAATTTCATGCCTTATGTTTGATCAAAAGGATATCGTGTGATAAAAGGATGTTATATATACACTATTGATTAGGTTGTATTGGTTTGATATTCGTATAACTTGGGTAGTCATAATCTCTTGCTAAAGGTAGCTTATGACTTGTATACCAAAATGTGTTTTGGTACACTGCCAACGTTGTATGAGCCTATTGGGTCACACACTAAGAACGGTTTTGCGAGATTTTAAGATTGTTCAGAAAAATGAATTTTATATGATAAAATTCATGATAGAAACGTCTTTGTGGTGTATTACACTTATACTTCGTTAAGTAGGGGTATATGTGTAATTTAATTAATCGTCTATATACAAGGGTTGTATAAATAGACGCTTTAAGTTAGAACACACGCATGAGATTTTAGGGCCGAAACTCTATTTTTATTTAAAAACAATTAGGGCTTTCCGAAACGCTTTGGATCATTTTGGAGAGAAACAAAAAGGTTTGGTAGTCTCTTGAAGCTAGCACTTCGAATCTCGACCGTCGTTCGTGTTTTGACTGCTAGTAGAGGGCTTTCATCGTTGGCAGCTCCTTAGAGATCAATCAACCTTCAGAAAGGTATTTTGTGACCGAGGTATGATTAAGTTTTCTTGGTTTAAACGTTTTTAATGGAATTAGATTTAGATCTTGTTGGGGATTTTGTCAAAATTGTTTTGTAATCTCAGTTGCGCATGAACCCCAAAACCCAACAGTGTTATCAGAGCCATCAAGTTCGATTCCATTAAATTCATTGCATTCTTCTGATATATACATGATATATGATAGAAAACATGTTAATAGTTGATGTATATGTGATATACATAAGTTTTATGTGAGATTTATTATCATGTTTTGTGTGTATGATACATATATTTGTGATTTAATTGAAATCAGTTTCGTACATGCAAGTAACCATGTTAGGTTAATTCGAATAATTTTAATGAATTGATTTCGTGTTTTGTGATCCATGACACCATTAGGTATAATCTTTATTTTTCGTGTATTGATGCATGGATGAAGTCTCTGTAATTCAGTATGCATATTTAGGTTACATTGTTTTAAGTTTCTTAAATTGTATAAGTCTTAATATAAATTCAGAACTAATATGATTAGGTTCAATTGGGATAATAGTTCATGATTCAATTACATATTTGTGATTATTTGGATGAGGACCGAAATTGCAAATAATTATTTTTTGAAATTATTTATTTATCTCGTATATCTATTATGTTATGAAGTTTCCATTTGATAAGAGATAGATAACAAATTAGATTAGGAGATTATTAGCAAAATCGGTTTCGTTATCCCTATTGGATAGGTGATAAATATCGAGATTTTTGTTATTGGTGATATGCTAGGATTCAAATTACTTATGTCCTAATTGGATTAGGATAAGATGATTAGTTAGATGTGGGCCCGGGTTAATTAAAATATTTTAATTGACTTAATTTCGGATAAATTAAGGGGTTAATTTCGGATAATAAAATCAGGGAAAAATATGATTTTCTATAGCGAATTTTAATTTTTGAAATTGAAATTCGTTTCCTAAAATAATAAACGAGGGCGCTTCCCCCTGTACCCCCGTCAGCTGACTACTGCCTTCTGACCGGCCAGCCGAACCGCCGTCTAACTAATCCTAGCGCGCGAAAATTCTTTTATTAGTGAACAGTATAAAAATTTCCAACTTGTTTAGTGATTTAACAAATCAATAAAATATATGATATTTCATTGTTTACATAAAATCACTAAAACTGAATAAAATCCCTCTATTAAATTTTAAGTCTCATGCCATCCATTTTAAACATTTGTCAAGGCCTCGGTCACACTAATACAATTTCAGCCATAGCTGGGTGTATTGTGTTATCTTGGTGAGACAAGTTGGATAAGAGTTACGTACATGTTTAAAATGGTCCGACTTAATAAAGCTATCATGAGATAAAAACATGAAAAGACATAAGATGTCCCGTATCTCATAACAGTATCTAAAATTACATAAGATGTAATTTGTAACTGTTACCTACCTAAATAATCTAGTTCTGTGTTTCATGCCATAGCTGTCATAGAATTAGGTGAAATATGCATTTTAGTCCCCTAAATAAACAGTATTTTTAGGAGGGTTGTTAATTTAGTGGGAGTCTATTCCTCTATACTAAAAATAAACTTTGCATAATCTTTATTGTAGATCAATGGCCTCTTCAAGTAACAATAATCCCCTGTCACTGCAATCCCTCCTTGAGAAGGATAAACTATCTGAGACTAACATTCTTGACTGGTTCAAAAACTTGAGAATTGTTCTTAAGCATGAACGCAAGTTGTATGTCCTGAATGCTCCAATCCCTGAGGACCCACCAGCCAATGCTATGAAAGTTATAAAAGATGCGCATAATAAGCATGTCAATGATTCTACTGATGTTTCATGTATTATGCTACCAACTATGGTTCCTGAACTTCAGAATGACATGACACTATTGGAAGCCTACGACATGGCTATAACGCTGAAAGAAATGTTCCAACAGCAAGCTAGGCAAGAAAGGTTCGAGACTGTCAAAAACCTACATTCTTGCAAGATGACTGAGGGTGCATCAGTTAGTCCTCATGTTCTGAAGATGAAGGTCTATGTTGACCAGCTTGATAGACTCGGATTTTCCATAAGCCAAGAGTTGGCTACAGATTTGATCCTGAATTCATTACCAAAGAGTTACTCACAATTTGTGATGAACTACAATATAAATAATATGGAGAAATAAATTTCAGAGTTGCATTTGATGCTAAAAATGTTGAACAAAATATCAAGAAACCCTCTAGTAATGTGTTGATGGTCCAAAAAGGAAAGGGAATGAAGAAGAAAGGCAAAGGCAAGGCTAAAGTTGTCAAGGTTGCTGCTGCTCCTGTCGCAAAGCCTGTGGAACAAGTCAAGCCCCAGCCTGTTCTTGCTTCAAAACATCCAAAAGAAAAGGAAGGAGATTGTCATTTCTGTCATGCACCTGAACATTGGTTCGAAAATTGCAAACTCTATCTAGAAGATCTAAAGAAGAAAAAGGGTAGTGCGACTACTACTACAGGTATTTATGTTATTGAAATTAATTTATCTACTAGTGATTCCTGGGTATTAAATACCGGATATGGATTTCACATTTGTATAAATGTGCAGGGACTCACCAGAAGTAGAAAGTTGAAGAAATGAGAACTCATCCTCCGCGTAGGGAATGGAGCAAGAGTTGCTACCCTAGCTGTTGGATCATATGAGTTAGTCTTACTTAGTAGACTTATTTTAACTTTAAATTATTGTTATTTTTTGTCTGCCTTGAGCAGAAACATCATTTCTATTTTACGTTCGGATATGGTAGGTTTTGATTTTATTATTGCGAATAATAGATGTTCCATTTCTCGTAAAGGTATATTTTATGGAAATGTTGATTTGTGTATTGGTCTTTATATTCTAAGCATGAAAAGGTCCACTGATACACCAGTCTTTAACATAAATACAAAAAGATTCAAGTCAAATGATTTGAATCAAACCTATCTTTGGCATTGTCATCTCGGGCACATAAACGAGAAATGCATAATGAAGCTCCATAAAGATGGACTTCTAGATTCATTTGATTTAGAAACATATGAAATGTGAGTATCTTGTTTACTAGGCAAGATGACTAAAAGTCCCTTTACCGGACACAGTGAAAGAGTAAGTGATTTATTAGGTCTTATACATACTGAGGTATGTGGTCTTATAAACACAATGGCTAGATGAGGTTAATAGTACTTCATTATATTTACTGAAGATTTCAACAGATATGATTATGTATATCTAGTGAAACATAAAGCTGAATCATTTGAGATGTTATGAACGTTTTGAAATGAATTGCAGAATCAACTTGGTAAAAGTATCAAAACACTTCGGTCAGATCGAGGTGGTGAATATTTAAGTCAAGAATTTGATGATCATCTTAGAAATTGTGGGATTATCTCACAATTGACTCCACCAGCAACTCCACAATGGAATGGAGTTTCAGAAAGGAGAAATCGAACCTTATTAGATATGGTTTGATCTATGATGAGTCATGTAGATCTTCCATTATCCTTTTGGGGTTATGCATTACAAACTGCAGCTTTCACTCTAAATCAAGTTCCTTCTAAAGCGGTAGATAAAACACCATACGAGATATGGCACGGGAAGAGACCTATTTTGTCTTTCCTTAAGATTTGTGGTTGTGAGGCTTACGTAAAACGACAAGTCTCGGAAAAACTAGCACCTAAATCTGATAAGTGTTTATTTGTGGGGTATTCTAAGGAAACAAAAGGATATTACTTTTATAATCCCACTGAGAACAAAGTGTTTGTTGCTCGGTATGGTGCATTTATGGAAAACCAGTTTATTTCGAAAGACACTACTGGGAGAGAAATAAATCTTGAAGATGTTCAAGAATCATAGATAAACACCGAACCGCTACTGGAAGTTCAAAACCATTCTGAACCAGTTGAACCTCCACAAGTGACACAAGGCCCACGTAAATCTAGTAGGGTAAGACATGAGCCAGAGAGATTTGGATTCCTTATTACTGATAGTCGTGATGTGTTGCTCATGGATCATAACGTGCCTACCACTTATCAGGAGGCTATGTCTGGACCAGACTCAGATAAATGGCGAAGTGCCATGAACTCTGAGATGCAATCCATGTATGATAACCAAGTTTGGAACTTGGTTGATTTACCTGAAAGTGGTAAGACCATTGGATGTAAATGGGTTTTCAAGAAGAAAACTGACATGGATGGTAAAGTGCATACATTTAAAGCAAGACTTGTAGCAAAAGGTTTTAGGCAGACTCAAGGTGTTGATTTTGATGAAACTTTTTCGCCAGTAGCCATGCTTAAATCCATAAGAATTTTAATTGCCATTGTTGCATATTATGACTATGAGATATGGCAAATGGATTTAAAAATAACATTTCTTAATAGAAAGCTGCTTGAGGACGTGTATATGGCACAACCTGAAGGTTTTGTACATCTTGAGAATTTTAGGAAGGTATGCAAGCTTCAAAGATCCATTTATGGATTAAAGCAAGCTTCTAGGAGTTGGAATCTTCGTTTTGATGAAGCAATTAAGGATTTTTATTTTATTAAGAACGAAAATAAGCCTCGTGTATACAAGAAGGTCAGTGGGAGTGTAGTTATTTTTTTGGTACTATATGTTGATGATATATTACTCATTGGAAATGACATCCCAACATTGCAGAATATCAAGTCTTGGTTAGGGAAGTGTTTCTCAATGAATGACTTAGGAGATGCAGCCTATATCATAGGGATAAGGATCTATATGGATAGATCTAAGAGGCTAATCGGTATAAGTCAGAGTTTTTACATAGATAATGTGCTGAATAGGTTCAGTTTGCAAGACTCTAAAAGTGAATTATTGCCAATGTCTCATAGCATAAAGTCTCGGCAAGATTCAATGTCTTAAAACAAATGATGAGCAAGACCGTATGAGTAAGATTCCATATGCATCAGCTATTGGATCTATCATGTATGACATGCTATGCACTCGACCTGATGTATCATATGCTTTGAGCACTACAAGCAGACATCAGTCAAATCCTGGTGAGAGTCACTGGATAGTAGAAAAGAACATCCTTAAATACTTAAGAAGGACTAAGGAAGTGTTCTTGGTCTATGGAGGTTTTGAGAATGATCTAGTTGTAAATGGTTACACAGATGCAAGTTTCCAAACTGATATAGATGATTTTAGATCGCAGTCTGGATATGTGTTTACTTTGAATGTGGGTGCAGTTAGCTGGAAAAGTTCGAAGTAAAAGAATGTGGCAGATTCTACAATAAAAGCTGAGCATATTGCAGCGTCCGATGCAGCAATGGAGGTAGTTTGGATCAAAAAATTCATTTCTGAACTAGCTGTGGTTTCAAGTATTGCTAACCCTGTTTGTTTGTATTGTGACGATAACGGGGCAATAGCACAGGCCAAAGAACCTAGATCACACCATAGATCCAAACATATACTAAGGCATTTTCATCTCATTAGAGAAATTATTGAGAGGGGAGACGTGAAGATTTGCAAAGTACCTACCGAAGAAAACGTTGCGGATCCATTGACAAAAGCTCTTCCACAAGCAAAACATGATGGTCATGTTAGATCATTAGGCATTAGATGCATGTATGATTGGCCCCAGTACAAGTGGGAAATGTTGGGGAATGTGCCCTAGGTCAATCCATTAACCTATCTTTATGAATACTATTAGTTAATAAAATAGAGGATTTCATTTGCTATTTATTATAATTAATTTGCATGTTTACATTATAGTAAGATACATGGGTATTTACATAAATATCCTAAATGTTCCTGGTCGATCATTGTGCTGGGAACTATAATGAATTAAGACTAGTGTGAGTCTTGATTAATGATCATATGATGATTATACGTATAGGGATACGAATCAAGATCACGAGTACTTGTTACGGAACAAAGTACTGGAACGACCCGCTATGAGAACATTACATGGATTAAGTCATAGTTGTTTCTCACGATAGGTATATTTTTCAATCCTTTGACTTGAGATTACCAAAGACTTCAACATTAGGAATACAGTGATTTGACACAATCGAACGTTGTCTTTAACCGGACGATTATAAAGGTTGTGATTGGTTATTGTGTGAGCAATTTTGTGTAATCGAGATAGAATTTGTCCCTCTAATATAAAGAGAGATATCCAGCGGATCCCTCGATGTGTTAGACTATTAAAAGGCCTAGTATAAATGGATTGATATTGATCAATGTCACTTGGATGTTTTCAGTCTACCTAGAGATCGAAACTAGTACGATTGAACATGTTGGATGACAATTTCATGCCTTTTGTTTGATCAAAAGGATAACGTGTGACAAAAGGATGTTATATATACACTATTGATTAGGTTGTATCGATTTGATATTCATACAACTTGGGTA
This sequence comes from Stephania yunnanensis, assembly GCA_039657365.1. Taxonomy (NCBI): domain Eukaryota; kingdom Viridiplantae; phylum Streptophyta; class Magnoliopsida; order Ranunculales; family Menispermaceae; genus Stephania; species Stephania yunnanensis. The sequence goes on along the minus strand of CM077586.1, from coordinate 40,392,429 downwards.
GTCATAATGACTTGCTAGAGGTCACTTATGACTTGTATACCAAAATGTGTTTTGGTACATCTTAAATGATCCTAAAGTGAGCTACTAGTCTCAACAGCTTGATCATGAGAATGATGGTGATGATGTGATATCTCGACGGTAGTTCTGAGGATTTTCTTCTCTGTGTAATCTTTTCTAGAGTTTGTTTTTAAGATCTCTACGTTTGTAATACTTTGATTCGATTGATGAGGTTTACGTTCACAATTTGATACATTTGCTTTTGTCTATTAATAATTTGATATAATGGTTTGATGTGATCAATTCTATTCAATGATGCTTGGAAATGTTTAAATTTTCTTTAATTATTCAATTCATTCGTATGTTAGTTATTTTTTTAATTTATTTGTTTATGTTTCACTAGGTATTTCTTTTTTTTGGAAACCCGACTCAATTTTTAAACCTTAAGGAAAAGGTTTGGAATGCGTTTTAGGGTATTAGGTGAAGTGAAGTATGAAGATGTGAAATATAAAAGAATACGAAATGTAGAATCTAATTAAACATTGTTTATTTTTCAAAGTTTTCCACACACAGGGAATATTTTCCTATTTCATTTTACTTTATTTAGTTAGGAATACGAATATAATTTGGATTTGAATATAAATAGAAGTGATATATTGTTATTACCCATTAAAATAAAAAATTATGATGGAAAGGAATTGTTTACTCTATTTGACTTCACCTAGATTGTGTATACACTAGAGGAGTTTAGAGGTGATTGATTAGTTTGTGTTAGGTATTATGATGAATAGAAGATCAAAATGATAGTGCAAGATAAACAAGACAAATTTCTATGAATCTTGTTATACAAAGAATATTGATCAAGTATATTTATTTTGGAAAGAGCTTACGCAACAATTGAGGAGAAAAATAGGAAATAACCAATAAACTTAGTTGGAAAGAGTACTTTCTTAGCTATGTTTAAAGTGAGAAGAGCTAACAAGAGTTTTTAAAGAAACAAATGTTGGGGCATGTGCCCTAGGTCAATCCATTAATTGTCTTTATGAATACTTTTAGTTAATAAAACAGAGGATTTCATTTGTTGTTTATTATAATTAATTTGCATGTTTACATTATAATAAGATCCATGGGTATTTACAGAAATTAAACACCTTATAAAATATTGCTAATTAACTACTTATCAATTGCATATATAGAATCAGAGGTTCAATTTGTTGGCAATGGAACAATACATTCAATATTCTCATAGGCATTTCACGAAACATTGACTTTATGGTTTAGACAATTCATCAAACACATAAAATGCATAAACACTAAAATTCAAAACAACCAAACGTTGACTTTATAGTTTAGACAATTCATCAAACACATAGAATACATAGAACAAAGAATTACAGATTTTTATAAAAAGTCTCGATCATGGGTATCTAAGAATTTCTAATACCAAGTTTAATCAACACAGCAAAAAAAAATTGGATAAAGAAAGGTGGATTACCTCACCTTTGAATCGAAGAGCAAAGGAAAGCAGCGAATGAATCGATGAAGGAAGGCGTAGAATGAATGATTTGAAGAGTAAGGAGAGTGGTTGATCAGTGAGTTATTGATCATTTTGAATAGGTAGTGTTCAAGACATTGAAGAGGTAGCGTTCTCTCAAGTCGTTGAGTTGTTGATCTTTAATTTAAGTCGGACTCCTCTATCATCATCCAATTTGGATTAGGTTGAATTAATTTATTAATTTTAAGGGAAAGCACAAGAAGTATGGACAAAGAGGTAAATTTTATTGACACTCAAATAAAGTATGTGCAAAAAGGTAAATTTCATTACCACTTAAAAATTTGTACAATTTGGATCATGTTGAATTAATTTATTAATTTTAAGGGAAGGCACGAGAAGTATGGGCAAAGAGGTAAATTTTATTAGCACTCAAATAAAGTATGAGCAAAAAGGTAAATTTCATTACCACTCAAAAATTTGTGATTCGTGCTTTTATATATATGATATATATATATATATGTTTGTGTTGTTCCAGTTTAAACATATACCATGTATTGAAATGTTGGTTCTAGCATATTGCTGTTTGATATTCAGTTTAATGAGACATTTGGTCCCACAAATGTAAAATAATGCATCCTAAGATATTTTGTTCGAGTTAAATTCAGTCACTTAATTTTACACATTGCAATACTTTGGTCACTAAAGCCATGGTTGATTACAAAGATAACGTTCAATAGAAAAAGAACATTTTCTTAAGAAAGTTTTCCCCGTAAATATTCAAAATTTTTTTTTTTCTATATGTGTTTGATTGTACATATAAAAAATTTTTCCCTCAAAATTCACCAATAACAAGTTTTGAAATAAATATGAAAACTTACCATAATTGTTAAATATATTATCTTTCATATTTAGAATATGAATTAATGTGTCTTAATATAGAAACCCACATTTTCTTAATAGAAAATTCAATTTGCCCACTATAATAAGTGAGAAAATATGAGTCTTAGTATGAAAAGTTGACAATTTTAAGAAAATGTTCCGCGATAAATTTTGGCTATCAAACGAATGAAAGTGTCATTTTCTCAGAGAACCAATTTGGTTTCATGCCTGGGAGGTCAACTATGGAGGCGATTTTCCTTGTAAGACGATTGTTAGAAAAATATAGAGAAAAGAAAAAAGATCTTCATATGGTATTCGTAGATTTAGAAAAAACATATGATAGGGTCCCTAGAGATGTTCTTTGGTGGGTTCTAGAAAGAAAAAGAGTGCATGCTAGATACATAGACACTATTAAGGATATGTATGATGGAGTAGTAATGAGTATAAAGACATTTGGAGGAGCTACAAAAGAATTTTCCATTACAATAGGACTACATCAAGATCGGCTTTAAGCCCATATCTATTAACTTTAGTTATGGATGAAGTAACTAGACATATTCAAGAGGATATACCATGGTGTATGCTATTTGCAGATGATATTGTCTTAGTGGATGAAACTAAAAATGGAGTGAATTGGAAATTAGAACTCTGGATGAATACATTAGAATTTAAAGGCTTTAAGTTGAGTAGGACGAAAACTGAATACATGCACTGTGAGTTTGGAAACACTAGACATCGAGATGACGAGTGGTAAAATTAGGGGAAGTAGAAGTTCCTAAGGTAAACCACTTTAGATACCTAGGATCAATCATACAAAATGATGGTAACATTTAAAATGATGTCACACATAGAATTCAAGCTGGATGGAAGAAATGGCAGAGTGCAACATGGTGATTTGTGATCGACATGTTCTTACTAAGTTAAAAGGAAAATTTTGTAGGACCGCAATTAGGCCAGCTATGCTCTATGGAAGTGAATGTTGGGCAGTAAAGCAACAACAATTACATAAAGTGAACGTAGCATAAATGAGAATGCTTAGGTGGATGTGTGGTAAAACTCGTAAAGATAGAATAAGAAATATAGAAATTTAAAGACAAGTAGGAGTAGAACCAATTGATAAAAAGATTAGGGAATGGCGGTTGCGATGGTTTGGTCACCTGCAAAGACGGCCTACAAATGCCCCAACTAGAAAACTTGACTCAATAGAAACTGTAGAAATTCGACGAGGTAGGGGCAGACCAAAGTTAACATGGGATGCATTAATTAAAAGGGATTTGAATGGTTTGCAAAGCTCACCATCAATTGCACTTAATCGAGCACAATGGAAAAGTTTGATCCATGTAGCCGACCCCAGTTAATTTGGGTCTGAGGCTATGTTTTTGTTGTTGTTGTTGTTGTATTTTCATTTTTCGTCCAATTAAATAGGGCATATGTTGGGTTTTGGGGTTCATACGCAGCGGAGATTACAAAACAATTTTGACAAAAGTCCCAACAGGATCCGAATCTAATTCCATTAAAAACATTTAAACCAAGAAAACTTAATCATACCTCGGTCGCAACATACCTTTCTGAAGGTTGATTGATCTCTAAGGCGCTGCCAATGACGAAGGCCCTCTACCAGCAGTTCACACACGAACGGTGGCCGAGATTCGAAGTGCTAGCTTCAAGAGAATACATAACCTTTTTGTTTCTCTCCAAAACGATCTAGAGCGTACCAAAAAACCCTAATTCATTTTTAAATGAAAAATAGAGTTTCGACCCTAAAATTTCATGCGTGTGTTGTAACTTAAAGCGTCTATTTATACATCCCTTATATATAGACGGTTAAGTAAATTACACATATACCCCTACTTAAAGAAATATAAGTGTAATACACCACAATGACGTTTCTTTCATGAATTTTATCATATAAAATTCATTTTTCTGAACCATCTTTAAATCTCGCAAAACCATTCTTAGTGTGCGACCCAATAGGCTCATACAACGTTGATAGTGTACCAAAACACATTTTGGTATACAAGTCATAAGTGACCTCTAGCAAGTCATTATGACTAACCAAGTTGTATGAATATCAAATCGATACAACCTAATCAATAGTGTATATATAACATCCTTTTGTCACATGATATCCTTTTGATCAAACATAAGGCATGGAATTGTCATCCAACATGTTCAATCGTACTAGTCTCGATCTCTAGGTAGACTGAAAACATCCAAGTGACATTGATCAATATCAATTCACTTGGATTTGGCCTTTTAACAGTCTAACGCATCGAGGGATCCACTAGATATCTCTCTTTATATGAGAGGGACAAATTCTATCTCGATTACACAACTTCATAACATTGCTCACACAGTAACCAATCACAACCTTTATAATCATCCGGTTAAAGACAACGTTTGATAGTGTCAATTCACTATGTTCATAATTTTGAAGTCTCTAGTAATCTCAAGTCAGAGGACTGAAAAATACACCATCATGAGAAACAACTATGACTTAATCCAATATCAATGGATACCCACGTCCATGAACAGTGTTACAATAAATCTCTCTTATCTTTCAATAATTTTTTTATAAGAAAGAGGAATATGTATATATCAAAATTATCAAAAAGTGTATAGAGAGGAATTTTGCTTCTACGGATTGTTCATTAATCTTTGTTTTGTACATAACAAAATTATCAACAAATTACCTAAACTAGCTAATAAGATTTATAGTTTTGAGCTAATAAAATTGCAAGTGCTTCAAATTACCCGTGCACATTGTTCTTTTGGTGCTTTCAGGCATTTTTACCATATCCAAAAGTCAGTGTATTGCCCATTCAGAAACTCGCGGTTCTATGTGATGGTATAGGTTTTGTCTGGTGTTCCTTCATAGATCACCACCTTAGTCCCTCCTCTATTCAGTTGCGCATTAAATTCTTTCCCTCCCTCTCTTTTTTAAATTGCATTTTGTGTATATTTCTGGGGCTATGCATGTATATATGTTTTTTCATGGGAGCATCAATAACATGGTAGATTTCTCTGAGGTGGTTTTATGTTTTTCAACTTATGCTTCTTGTATCTTTAATTATGCATAGTATGCATATTTTTATTTGATTTACACAGTCATTTCTTACAGTTATAGTGAGAAAATTGTCTCTAAAATTGCATGAGTTGACCGGACTCCAGTTATTTGATAAAGTTTCTTTTCCAATCTGAGCGGGGAGTAGGCAAAAGAATTCATAGCATTCTTGTTATAATACTTAAGTCTCATGTTAGTATCTTAAATTTGAATTTCTTTCAAAATTTAAAGGAACTTCTTTTTAACTTCATTTGACAAAGCATATTAATACACCAAAATTAGTTTATCGGTATATTTATATATATTCTGATGAAAAAAAGTGTATCTTGCAAAGAAGAGAATGGTTGGTCACAAATCAACTTTGAAGTTCGGTGGAATATTAAATTTCTGAAAATTTTCTCTTTTTTCCTCGCTTTGAGTTTTCCACCTTTCTAATAAAAAATCTTTAAGTGTTCCACTTATCGATTAAACATCACGTGATTGTTTGATCTTGTCCTATAAAAAGAAAAATATTATGTGGAAGAACATTTTACTAATTTAAGTTATTCAAATGAAAATATATAATTCTAGCTTAATATCAGAATAATATTAAATGATGATTAGTTTACTAATTTAAGTTATTCTTCATAAGAATAAATATATATTATTTAGTTAATATAAGAATAATAATAGTTATTTTAGTATTCTTATAATTGAATAAGATCTTCCACATATACCACCAAGGAATTAATGTTTGTTGGTATATTTGGATAATGTAGTGAAATTGATGAGTTTTTATGGATAATTACGCTAGTCAAATTTGATCCACAAACTCATTCTTTTTCATTTAGATGACATTTTATGTATTTTGATATATTCAATTCAAATGTGAGTTAATGATCTGGTCAATGTGGTTTAATTTTATTTATTATTTTTGAAAGAAATTAGGCTTTATAACAATTCAAAGTGAATATGAGAAGAGACATATCAAACTCTTAAAATAAATAGGATGTGTTTCCAGTGGTGTGTGTGAAATGTAATCAAATAAAAATTAAATGAGACTATTGTTTTCAATAGATTAAGGGATGTCAAAATTCTCAAATTATGTTTTTCCCAACTTCAGATATACATGGTAATTAACATACAACGGTATTTTTTAGCATAATTGTTGCTTATTAGTTATTTTAGCATCTACATAAAAGGGTATTTGTTTAGCATAATTGTTGCTTATTAGTTATTTTAGCGTCCACATACAAAGTTATTTTAAATTCGTGATTGTTAGTTACTATTCAATTCCCTGGTCGGATAGTCTTTGCTCTAATGGACTCCCACATTGAGGTTTTGTTGACAATTGTAATCTTCAAAACTAAAACCATTACTAAATATGTCTAGAGCGTATGCGCAATCTCTGATCAATAGTCTTGAGCCCGAAATGTAGAAATGTAGAAACTATAGTGCAATGGTCTCCTTATTCAAGCGAGGATGAGCTTCTAGACCAGGTTATAAGTCTTTTATATACTTATTTTTTAAAACCCTATATTTATTATTTTTGGAATGATGAATGGCTAAAGAATATCTGAATTGCTGTAATCAATTTGAGATTCATAATGTAAGCCCCTCAGTAAAGCCGATGAGGCAAGATAATTCTCGACTTGGACTCATAAAACAGTTGTATTTAATTATGGAAAACATAAATAATCATCATGTCTTCTTTGTCTTTAATTCATATCTTTCCAGGACCTTGATGCTCTAAACATATATGACATCCTAGAGCCATGTTACCATAGTCCAGAAGCAATAGCTACATCATCCACTATCCTTGATGCAAAAGTATAAGGCTTGGTCTAGTGGTATAAGAGGTGCAGGTCCTTTTATGCAACATTAAATTTTATTACTCGATTCTTGGATGTGATAACATATATGGTGATTGAGAGTTACAAAATTCAATAGAGGTGTACGATGTTGACATCAATCGAGAACTTTAGACATCAAAATCAAACAAGTTCTTATGTTATTAGGTGCACCTTAATCTACTTATTTCATGTAATTCAAGGTGCGTCTGACGACACAAAAGGGGTTTGTGCGTTGTGTGTTTGATGTCCCAACTGATGGCGATTTTCCCTCGTAGTATTTTTTATTTCAATGTTACAATCGTAGACGTTTTTTTCCCTGCTATTGTTTTGATAAATATGCGAATTTATGTATCTCATTGTGTCTTCTTAGACCAGATTAAACTAGTTAGTTCAGTTGTTTCTTCAAGCTTTATGAATTTTATGTTAAGTGGGTTATTTGATATTTAATGTGAAGTTAGTGCTTGATTTATGACTTCCCAGTTTGGTGCCTGCTCACAAGTGGTCAATGCAGTTAGGAAAAGTGCATTCAACTTTAGGAGAATATGCGAGAGTCATGCTTTTAGATGACAAAGTTGGTTTATACCTTTTATTATTGTGCAGATAATGCTATTTGATTTTGAATACTTAAAACTTATGTACCTTGTATTTCTACAGGATTTGACAATGCCAAAATGAATTGTTTTGCCTGCAAACCCTAATATCATTGAAGATACTAATGATCTTGTACAGTTGAGCTTTTGAATGAGCTTTTAGTTCTTCACATTCTCTGTTATAGATATTCTCAAAGCAAATCTTATGTATGTATATGCAAATTATTTCATCTTGCAATCAAATTTAATTTATCACTTCTCTCCTAGCATTAACTTTCACTTTGCTACCTATAAACTAAAGCAGGATCAGTTTTACTTGCGATGAATCCGTTCAAAGGGGTTGAAGTACGTGGAAATAAGTTAGTCTCTGGTTGCGGGAAGAAGCCCAGAGTTTTTCCTGACATCTATTATTGGGCTAAAGATGCCTTCATTGCCATGATGAATGGTGAATATAAACTTTTTTTTTTTTTTTTTTAGACTACTTGTTAAAAAATGACAAATGATTTCATTCTCAACTATGTATATCTTTTTTATCTCAATATTTTGCTACTTGCAGATGAAGTAAATCAGTCTGTTATCATTAGGTATGTATCTCCATCCTGATTATTCTTCTCGTAATCGCCTTGAGTTTTTGTCTCTACACTTCAAAAATTCTTTAGTGATCTTATGAGATTTGTAGTTTTTAACTTGACATAGTATCATTTCGGGAATCATATTTGAACTTATAATGCAGTGGTGAAAATGGAGTTGGAAAAACTAAAATGGAAAAAGTTATGGCTGAGTGTTTGACTAACCTTGGCGGTGGGAGTGCCCTCGAGGAAAAGCTTCGGCTCACTCATGTGATCCTAGAGGCTTTTGGAAATGCAAAAACATCCAAAGAGACTCATTCTAGCCAATTTGTATGTCTTTTCTGCCCACATGATGAATAGTCCTTTTGAGTCTTACAAGATGAAAAGCTTAAGCTATTAATTCTTCAACAAGGTAGTTGTGTTAAGCAGAACAAGTACCATGGTGCTTTTTCTGTCAATTTGCATTTGATTAATCTGATGGATAATTCTTTCTGCTATGAAAGGAAAGCTTATTGATATTCATTTTAAGCCAACTGGTAAAGTTTTTGGAGCAAAGATTCAAACTTGTAAGTCCCATTTAGATTTTAAGGTATTTAGCAGCACAAATTATCAGTCAATTCATGTTTCATATTTTTTACCATGACGTTTGACATGATGCATTTTAACTGTGCATATCAGACTCTTCCTGCAATGCTTTGGACGGTTCTGCTTGAGAAGGTATTCATTTCTTTGAACATACATTTCAAATTCTTCTGATTAACTTATGGCTAATCTTGAAGATTGTTCTAATGGTTTAAGCAGATGAGAGTGATTCAACTTGCTAAAGGAGAAAGATCATTTCATGTGTTTTACTAACTATATTATGGCGCTCTATCTTCTATCAAAGGTTGTATTATGCTTATTGATTTTAGCATTCATGACAAAAAGAAATAATTTTTTTTCATTTTTACTTTGATTATTTTGGACTAAGGCCATGTTACTTCAATTTCTTTTTGTTGATCTGGAGCACAAACAATTTGTTTTGTTTTCATACTTTGATAAGAATATTCATCTGCATAATTTTTTTATAAGAATATTCATCTGAATGATAGAGAAGCATTATAATGGAACGAAAAGATTTTGCGGAATTAATGAAAAACAATTTACATTTACTTGAATCAGATTTTGATCATCTTATAATATATCTTATGCATTGATGTCTAGCCAACTCAATTCATATAACAATCATAATGCATTTTAACCTTTCTTCTTTTAGAAATGACCCACTATTCATCATCTAGCTCAAGCTTCTCAAGACGTATTTCACTTCTTCGTTTCAGTTTCTCTTAACAACAGTTGAATATTGAAATATTGATTCGAAGGGGAAAAAAACTTTCCCTCTACTCTTTCCATAAGAAGTCAATCAGATGTGGGCAGGTCTTGGTTATTACAAACGAGCTCGTCTTCTATAGTAGGTGATGTTCATTTCTTCGTGTACTCTCAGTTTGTGAATGAATTACGTCTTGCTTCTACTTCTTAAGATTGTTTATGTCGAAGTTGTTAAATCACATCCACGGCTTGTCAAACGTAGTTTGAGGACAAGATGGGCCGAACTCGGCGACAACCCTTGGGCCCTTCATAGCTCTCAAAACTGCCAAATTTGTCATTAGATTCATTAAGATACTCTCATCCCATAAGAAATATCAGGATTTAAAGTAAGTAAAGAATCAAACCTGCAATTTCATATTTCTAAAGATCATGCCTACAATCATGAACAAGCACACAAGTCGTTGTTTCACAGTAGCATAAGGAAATAAAGTTCTTTTGTGATGCATATTACGTAATTAGAATAATGAGTGTATTCTTAATAATATGATCATAATTGTTTTGGAAGGAAATGTATTTTTACATGCATGCATAAGGTTTTACGGGATATACAAAAGCCAAATAGAGATGCACCACAAATAAGAAAATAATGGAAAAAGATCAACTAAGGCAATGTCGTTTATATGGAAGATGTGGTTAAAGGACTACAAAGTTCCACATGGTACATGAGATAAAGCAATACAACCTCTGTTCTAATCTTTCTTTCTTTTTTCTTAGTCAGGGTGTCTAAAGCTTTAATCCCAACTAATTCAATTATTTACATTCATAATTTCAAAGTTATCATTTATATCTATAAAGTTTGAGGTAAATATTGAACTTTATGTACAATTATACGGAATCTTCACAAGCAAGTGTTCACAAATTAATGGGTCAAACCACTTGCGTTTTTTTCCTTATTTCCTTTTTTTAGGAAGTAATGACCTAGCATGACTAGCTTGTTTTTTCATTCACATCTTATCTCAATCACATTAGAGAATATTGATAAGCTAAAAAGGGTACTTGTATTTCTATTTTTAAAATTTTAATTACAATTTTGAATTTAAATTAATAAATTTTTAGAAATTAATTCCCGCGAGTAAAGCGAGCGGGTCAATCGTACGTAGCACGTCCTGAAACTTGTATATATATATATATATACATATCTAAATACAAAAAGAAATCCATAAATCGTCACCACAGAACATGCACGTAGAGCAATAGAAATTTACTAGCTACATAGCGTTACTAACTCCTATAGATCACTACAAGCAACCGTGGAGCAAGGTGCGTAGCCCTGGGTTGTAACCCAGGGCTTAAGGTTTAAGGTTTAAGGTTTCCACTTAGCTAGTCCAGGGCAGCGTTGGTAAAAAAAAATTTGTTTTTAGATATAAGTTAGCTCAAACTAAGAATTAAGCCCAGCCCAAGAAAAAGACCACAACCTAGTACAGAATAACAAAAACCATATGGGAATGATTTTTAGAAAGGGAAAGTGCTATCTTCTTTTTTCTTTTCTTTTTTTTCAGTGCAAATGCTATTTTGAGACAAAGTCAAATACCCGTATATTATTGTTTGGTAACAGTGTGACACACTTTGTGATGTGCGCACACATCTAGGAATAAATCACATAAATTTCCTGGATGTATGACTTTAAGTGTGTCAAAACATCATTATTCATTTTAGAATTGAACATATGATCATCTAAAATATCTCCTAAATTTGTTGAATCTAAGAAAATATTCGCCAATCCTAAAAAGTGGATTTTTTCTTTAAAAATATAATAAATTAAAGAATAAAACCCAATAAAATCTCCAATCCCCAAACTTTTCTTTCTTTTTTGTGAATAGTTATTTTTAATCGATGAAATATATATGTGATACTTTCATGGTGTTTTTTTTGTCAAATAATGGTTTATTTTCTTTTCCAGTAGATGATAGTTTTAATTTGTAATATATTGTGCACTTAAACATTGTTGCTAATCAATTTGACTTTTATACAATTATACGTAGTTTTATTTGAATGAAGATTCAAAAAAAATTACTATTCCGGGAGACCGAAAACTTGGCTTCTCTCTGACTACAAGCAAGTTCTTGATAAGTGAAAATCCATGACTAAAATCTCTAAGTTAAGAAGGCAAAACATTTTATTTAAATATTAATCCTCTTATTTACATACCTGTAAAACTAATTCCCTTATTTTCGTCATTAATTGTAAAAATTTGTTGAAATTGGTGAATGACCTTGTAAAATTCATTGACGCATGTCAACATCATTGCCACCAAGAAGATCGGCAACCCCATTAACATATCGATTAAAAGATTTCATTGTAGAAGCTACGGCGTCATAAAAACAATAACTGCATCATCAGTCCCCAAACACCATATATATATATATACTAGTCAATGGTCATAAACAATAAATGTACCAAGAAACATTTGTGAAAGTAAATATTAAAATATTGTCTTAATGATCTGTATAATTTATTGAGTTTATATTTAGAGAGAAAAATGTGTGTCAAAATTATATTTCAATAAAAGTGCTCAAAATTTTTAGTTGGGTCTAAACAATTTTTTTAGGTGAAATTAGATATTTGCAGTGCTAATGAATTTATAGTATATGATGCCAGAAACATAGAAATATTTACTGTGATAAGTATTTAGACAATATTATAAATATCATTTTGATTAATTCAATTTCACGAAATTAATTTAAACATGATCCTAATCCATAACATGTATCAACATATACCATTTTCAAAAAAAGCGTTTTAAAATAGTTTGACAATGAAAAGAAAATAAAAAATAGATAAACATATTGTATGTATAACATCATCCAACAAAAAAATGCAACAATAAATTTTTTTTAGAGAATAGTAGGTGTGCTCATGGAAGATATTAGTGGTTTTGTAATTCATGAAAAGAAAAAAATATAGAATTAATATTAGTTGTACCTACATATATGTTGTAGGATTGTTTTGTTTTTAAGAAAAATTAAAATGTTTATTATAGTTTTGAAAAACTTAAGTAAATTAGATTGATTGGTATTGTAATTAAATTCATTAATTTATGCATTTCGTAATTTGTCTTTATGCCCTTGAATAAACTTTTTCTATAAAGTAGTAATATAGTGGGACAATTTTTAATAGAACTACAATAAATCCTCTAATTTGACCCATTTTAATTTAATGCTAGCTACATTTGATAAAGAGTTTTAAAATTTTTCTTATTTCTAAGTTCGAACTCAAGACATTTGATTAAGGAAAGAAGGATATTTGCCACCTTAATTACAAACATTGGGATGCACATGCATGCATGATTTTTTTTGTACAATGCAAAACTCAAGGGACATAAACAATTTTAGGTATCAAAATCACCTCTATGACATTAGTTGGTCCAATCCTTAAAAATCACAAATTGAAGCAAGTAATTCACAACCAAAATTAATTTTTTGAGATTTGAATCCAAAGCAAGTATATGAAGCTTTGAATTTTATTATGACAAAAAAGAAGCCTTAAATGTTTAATGTCAAAGAAAATAAACATTATTGACAAACAGTATTACTGAAAAAATACGCAATATTCAAAGCTCACTTTATTCAAATATCTAACCTAGAGGTCGGACAAAGATAGGAATCAACCTAATTGATAAGATTAAAAAAAAGAGAAGTATTTGTCAATGTTGGAATTAATTCACTAATTATGAGAAGATGTGGTGAAACCAAAGAAAGAAAAATGTTTAATAATTAAAAAAATCATAAAGCAAATATTTGAAGCTTTCATTTTCCATGTGTAAGGAAATAAACATTATTCACAAATAATGAACAAACAAAATTCACAAATTGAAGCAAGTAATTGACAAACAAAATTAATTTTTTGAGATTTTAATCTAAAGCAAGTATTTGAAGCTTTAAATTTTTCTTATGTCAAAAAAAAAGCTTTCAATGTTCCATGCCTAAGAAAATAAACATTATTCACAAACATTATTACTAAAAAAATACGCTATATTCAAGTAGTAATCAACCCAATTGATAAGATTAAAAAAAGAGAAGTATTTGTTAATATTGGAATTGATTCACTAATTATGAGAAGATGTGGTGAAACAAATGAAAGAAAAATTTTAATAATTATAAAAAAATCATAAAGCAAGTATTTGAAGGTTTCATTTTCCATGTATAAGGAAATAAACATTATTCACAAATAATTAACAAACAAAATTCACAAATTGAAGCAATTAATTCACAAATAAAATTAATTTTTTGAGATTTTAACCCAAAGCAAGTATTTGAAGCTTTAAATTTTTTTTAATACAATAAAAAGAAGCTTTGAGTTTTCAATGTATAAGAAAATATAAATTTTTCACAAATATTATTAATTGGAAAAAATAATACATAATAAATAAGATTCAAGTAGAAATCAATCCAATTAATAAGATTAAAAAAAAGAATTATTTGTCACTGTTAGAATTAATTCACTCATCATGAAAATGTGAGGTGAAACAAATAAAAGGAATGATTTTTGTAATTTATAAAAATAATTCACAAACAAAATTCGCAAATCAAGTATTTGAAGCTTTGAATTTTTCTTATGACAATAAAAAGAAGTTTTGAGTTTTCAATGTATAAGAAAATATAAATTTTTGACAAATATTATTATTTAGAAAAAATAATACACAATACATAAGATTCAAGTAGAAATCAATCCAATTGATAAGATTTTTTTTTAAAAGAATTATTTGTCACTATTAGAATTAATTCACTCATCATGAAAAAGTGAGGTGAAACAAATGAAAGAAATGTTTTTTGTAATTTATAAAAATAATTCACAAACAAATTCGCAAATCAAGTATTTGAAGCTTTGGATTTTCCATGTCTAAGAAAATAAACATTATTCACAAACATTATTACTAAAAAAATATACAATATTCAAGTAGTAATCAACCCAATTGATAAGATTAAAAAAAGAAAAATTCAAAGCTTCAATTGTTAAGATTAATAAACATTATTCACACATAATTCACAAACAAAATTCACAAATTAATGTCAGTATTTCACAAACTATTTTTGAGATTTTAATCTAAATCGAATTTTCTATGTTTAAGAAAATAAAATAGAAAACAAAATTAATTCAGAAACAAAATTTAATCAATACATAAGATTGAAATAGAAGTAAACACAATTGATAAGATTAAGAAAAAGAGAAGTGTTTCTCACTATTAGTGTTAATTTACTCATCATGAAAAGTGAAATGAACTATTAAAAAAATATATCCATGATTGTTCTAAGTATGTTCACGTTCAAGGAAAGAAATAAGAAATAAAATTGAAAATTGAGTTTATGATATATACCTTGTTGCAAAGATAAATATAATGAATGGTTGTCTTCAAGGAGACCACGGAACCCAATAGAAAATCATAAATTTTTTTATTGAATCGAACACATAGGGGGAGAAATGGGGAGATAGATGACGTTTTTTTTTAAAAAAAAATAGAGGCACTGCGATTTTGAAGAAGAAAGTGGTTTTCAGTAAAATAAACACATGGAGTAAGAAAACGTGATTAGAGTGGAGAGAGAGAAACGTGGAGGGAGAGAGAGAAAAAAAAAACAAACGTAGAGGATAGAGAGAAAGAGAGAGAGGTAAAGGAGAGAGAGTAAAAAGGTAGAGGAGAGAGAAAAAACCATCCAAATCCCACTTTGTTAGGAAACTGACTACCAACTTGAAAAATTTTGAAATTAATTGAATTTTCATCCACACATCTAAAATCAAAACCGCTTTGTAGTTATCAATTAAATTACCACTTTATCCCGAATTTAAAAATTTGTATTAAAACACTTATGACCTGTTCGCTTCACCGTCTTAGGTCGGATTAGCCACACTGGACTGGTTAATCCGGAGTTCGCTTGGAGGATTAACTAAGCCACGGGATTAGTTAATCATGAGAGGGGACTAAACAATACCACCAATTTTGGTGGGATTAGCTAATCCAAAGTAGGTAGTTATTGGAGATTACCAATTTACCCCTCACATTACTGCCCATCTTCAATGAATCCCCTGCTGCAACTTATGGACGACGAGAGTCGCGGACAGACAACCGGGAAGGAAGACAAGAGTGGCGGAGGACGGTGCAACACCAATGGACTTGGCCAGCAGGTCGCGGCGCAGCTTCAAGGAGTGGCGGCGCGGACCAGCAGGCAATGCAGACGAGCTGGCGGCGCAGATAGCAGACGGCGCGGACCAGCAATGCGGCGTGTTCCGACTTCGACAGCGGATAGCGGCGACGAGGCTTGACGACGACGGTACCTCGCGAAGAAGGAGATATGAGAAGGAAGGCGTCAAAATACTTATGCAAGGGTATTTTGGTAAATGTACCATTACAACCACATTTAATCCCAACCTCAAAACTCCCAACAAAACAAGAGACACAAATGGGACTAAACCATCTAAACCCATGTGTTAGTCCCATCACAAATTAATCCCATGACCTTAGGACTCACTAAAATGTGAAGCGAACAGGCCATTAGGGGCATTATTGGAAATTTTAGCCAAAAAAGCTTCACGGTTAACCGTTTTTGGTTTGCATTTATAATAGTATAGATATATCATATATATATATATATATATATATATATATAAAAAGCACGAATCACAAATTTTTGAGTGGTAATGAAATTTACCTATTTGCCCATACTTTTTTTTTTTTTCATCTCCAAATCAATCATATGTATAAAAAGCATGAATCACATATTTCGTTTTTTGAATTTTGAATTTTATATCTATCATATGTATAAAAGCACGAATCACAAATTTTTGAGTGGTATTAAAATTTACTTATTTGCCCATATATATCTATCATATATATAAAAACAACTATATATAAAAAAGCAACTAAATATCACAAATTGTAAACTCAGAGTTTTCCCAATGGTATATATGCAACGTACTCATCTAGAGTTCTCCCAATGGTATATATGCAATATATATATATATATATATATAAACAATGAAGAAGAGAGAATCTGAGAGGGAAAAGAATATGGTGGTTTGAAAAAGTGTTGAGGAGGGAATAAACTCAAATTAAACCATAAGAAATTTTAATGAGAAAAATTCTGATTAATCATGTGAAAAAAAGGTGTCTAAAGCTTTAATCCCAACTAATTCAATTATTTACATTCATAATTTCAAAGTTATCCTTTTTATCTATAGAGTTTGAAGTAAAGTTTAAATTTTATGTACAATTCTACTGAATCTCCACAAGCAAGTGTTCACAAATTGATGGGTCAAACCACATGTTTTTTTTTTCCTTGTTTCCTTTTTTTTTTAGGAATTAATGTCTTAGCATGACTAGCTTGTTTTTTCATTAACATTTTATATCAATCACATTAGATAATATTAATAAGCTAAAAAAGGTACGTGTATTTCTAATTTTTAAATTTTATTTAAAATTTTGAGTTTTATTAATAAATTATTAGAAATTAATTCTCACAAGAGAAGTGAGCGTGTCAATCGTGCGTATCACGTCCTAAAACTAGTATATATAAAAGCACTTATCACGAATTTTTGAGTCGTAAGAAAAAGTCTGATTTATCCTTTTTATCTCAACAACTCCAATCGCCTCCCTCCTCCACAAGTCTTGTTTTTCTTATCTCAACTATGCTTTCACTATCTACGCCCTCATGTTCATCATCTTCAAGATTTTGTTAGGTTCAATCTTCACGAGTGTCTCAATATGCTTATAAACGGTGCGAGACAACAAATCTCAACGAGTTTACCTTGTTTAATTTACGAGTTTGAGTCGCCCCTGCTCATCTCTCACACTCTCCAAAAAATAATTTCAATGAAATTTTCTCCAATACTATAATTAATGGCGAAAATCTGGTCTAGGAGCTCTGATTTTAAGTCTTCTATCATCAACCTTGATTTTGTAGTCTTTGCCTACACTCCTTCGAGGTGCATAGAATTTGATGCATTTGGGCTTTTGTTGCGAATCCTACTAGCAGGTCTCTCAAAGCTTAGGTATGACTTTTAAGAGAAAGTCTTTTGTTCTTTTGATCAAATTTGTTGTTTTGATTGTGATTTTTTGTTAATTCAATGTTAATGTGGTAGGAACCTATATGAATATTTGATATTGTTTTGTTAATTTTATGATTTCCGGAGATTTAGGTGCTTCCAGTATTGGTTTTCTGTAATAATGGTGCTAAGTATTATTGAGATCTAATTGTTGGGGCATGTGCCCTAGGTCAATCCATTAACTGTCTGTATGAATACTTTTAGTTATAAAATAGAGGATTTCATTTGCTGTTTATTATAATTAATTTGCATGTTTGCATTATAATAAGATCCATGGGTATTTACATAAATATCCTAAATGTCCCTAGTCGATCATTATACTGGGAACTATAATGAATTAAGACTAGTGTGAGTCTTGATTGATGATCATATGATGATTATACGTATAGGGATACGAATCAAGATCACGAGTACTTGTTAGGGAACAAAGTACTGGACCAACCCGCTATGAGAACATCACATGGATTAAGTCATAGTTGTTTCTCATGATAGGTATATATTCCAGTCCTCTGACTTGAGATTACCAGAGACTTCAACATTAGGAACACAGTGATTTGACACAATCAAACGTTGTCTTTAACCGGACGATTATAAAGGTTGTGATTGGTTACTGTGTGAGCAATGTGATGAAGTTGTGTAATCGAGATAGAATTTGTCCCTCTCATATAAAGAGATATCTAGTGGATCCTCGATGTGTTAGATCATTAAAAGGCCTAGTCTAAGTGAATTGATATTGATCAATGTCACTTGGATGTTTTCAGTCTACCTAGAGATCGAGACTAGTACGATTGAACATGTTGGATGACAATTCCATGCCTTATGTTTGATCAAAAGGATATCGTGTGACAAAAGGATGTTATATACACTATTGATTAGGTTGTTTCGATTTGATATTCGTACAACTTGGGTAGTCATAATGTCTTGCTAGAGACCGCTTATGACTTGTATACCAAAATGTGTTTTGGTACACTGCCAACGTTGTATGAGCCTATTGGGTCGCACACTAAGAATGGTTTTGCGAGATTTTAAGATGGTTCAGAAAAATGAATTTTATATGATAAAATTCATGACGAAAACGTCCTTGTGGTGTATTACACTTATACTTCTTTAAGTAGGGGCATATGTGTAATTTACTTAACCGTCTATATACAAGAGTTGTATAAATAGACGCTTTAAGTTAGAACACACAAACGAAAGATTAATAGGCCAAAAACTCTATTTTTCGTTTTAGAAACGACTTAGGGTTTTTGGTATGCTCTGGATCGTTTTGGAGAGAAACAAAAAGGTTTGGTATTCTCTCGAAGCTAGCACTTCAAATCTTGGTCGCCGTTCGTGTGTGGACTACTGGTAGAAGGCGTTCGTCGTTGGCAGCGCCTTAGAGATCGATCAACCTTCAGAAAGGTATATTGCGATTGAGGTATGATTAAGTTTTTCATGGTTTAAACGTTTTTAATGGAATTAGATTCGGATCCCGTTGGGGTTTTTGTCAAAATTGTTTTGTAATCTCCGCCGCGTATGAACCCCAAAACCCAACAGTGGTATCAGAGCCATCGAGTTCGATTCCATTAAACTCATTGCATGTTTTCTTCTGATATATACATGATATATGATTGAAAGCATGTTAATAGTTGATGTATATGTGATATACATAAGTTTTCTCAAGAGATTTATTATCATGTTTTGTGTATATGATACATATATTCGTGATTTAATTGAAATTAGTTTCGTGTTCTATGATCCATGATACCATTAGGTTCGATTGGGATAGTAGTTCATGATTCAATTACATGTTTGTGATTATTTGGATGAAGACCGAAATTGCAAATAATTAATTTTCGAAATTATTTATTTATAAATAATTAATTTTCGAAATTATTTATTTGAAAATAATTAATTTTCGAAATTATTTATTTATCTTGTTATATCTATTTTGTTATGAAGTTTCTATTTTATAAAGATAGATAACAAATTAGAATAGGAGATAAATATCAAGAATCTTGTTATTGGTGATATACTTGGATTCAAATATCTTAAATCCAAAATAAATAATTAATTTTCGAAATTATTTATTTATAATTAATTAATTTTCGAAATTATTTATTTATCTTATTATATCTATTTTGTTATGAAGTTTCTATTTTATAAAGATAGATAACAAATTAGAATATGAGATAAATATCAAGAATCTTGTTATTGGTGATATAATAGGATTAGGATAAGATTAGTCCTAATTGGATTAGGATAAGATAAGTCCTAATTGGATTAGGATAAGATTAGTCCTAATTGGATTAGGATAAGATAAGTCCTAATTGGATTAGGATAAGATTAGTCCTAATTGGATTAGGATAAGATAAGTCCTAATTGGATTAGGATAAGATGATTAGTTAGATGTGGGCCCGGGTTAATTAAAAATGTTTTAATTGACTTAATTTCAGATAAATTAAGGGGTTAATTTATGATAATAAAATCAGCGAAAATTATGATTTTCTATAGCGAATTTTAATTTTCGAAATTGAGATTCGTCTTCTAAAATAAAAATAAAAAATCTCCAAATTGTTTAGTGATTGAACAAATCAATAAAATATATGATATTTCATTGTTTACATAAAATCACTAAAACTGAATAAAATCCCTCTATTAAATTTTAAGTCTCGTGCCATCCATTTTTAAACACTTGTCAAGGCCTCGATCACACTAATATAGTTTCAAATGCATAGTTGGGTGTATTGTGTTATCTTGGTGAGACAAGTTGGGTAAGAGTTACCTAAATGTTTAAAATGGTCCGACTTAATAAAGCCATCAAAATAGTTTTGAGCTTTAGGCAAATGATGAGATAAAACATGCTAAGACATAAGATGTCCCGTATCTCATAAAAGGATCTAAAAATTACATAAGATGTAATTGGTAACTCATTACCTACCTAAATAATCTAGTTCTATGTTTCATGCCATAGTTTGTCATAGAATTAGGTGAAATATGGATTTTAGTCCCCTAAATAAACAAGACATTTTAGGAGGGTTGTTAATTTAGTGGGAGTCTATTCCTCTATACTAAAATAAACTTTGCATAATCTTTATTGTAGATCAATGGCCTCTTCAAGTAACAATAATCCCCTATCACTGCGATCCATCCTTGAGAAGGATAAACTATCTGGGACTACTTTCTTGACTGGTTCAGAAACTTGAGAATTGTTCTTAAGCATGAACGCAAGTCGTATGTCCTGGATGCTCCGATCCCCGAGGACCCACCACCAATGCTACGAAAGTTTGTGAAAGATGCGCATAGTAAGCATGTCAACGATTCTACTGATGTTGCATGTATTATCCTAGCAACTATAGTTCCTGAACTTCAGAAGGACATGGAACTAATGGAAGCCTACGACATGGCCATAACGCTGATGGAAATGTTCCAACAGCAAGCTAGGCAATAAAGGTTCGAGACAGTCAAGAACCTACATTTTTGCAAGATGACCGAGGGTGCGTCGCTTAGTCCTCATGTTCGAAGATGAAGGGCTATGTTGAGCAAATTGATAGACTCGGATTCCCCATAAGCCAAGAGTTGGCAACGGATTTGATTCTGAATTCATTACCAGAGAGTTACTCACAATTTGTGATAAACTACAATATGAATAATATGGAGAAATCAATTTCAGAGTTGCATTTGATGCTCAAAACTGCTGAACAAAATATCAAGAAACCCTTTAGTAATGTGTTGATGGTCCAAAAGGGAAAGGGAATGAAGAAGAAAGGCAAAGGCAAGGCTAGGTTGCCAAGGTCATTGTCTTGCACTGTCGCAAAGCCTATGGAACAAGTCAAGCCCCACTGCTTCCTCGCTTCAAAACACCCAAAAGAAAAGGAAGAAGATTGTCATTTCTGTAATCAAACCTATCTTTGGCATTGTCGTCTCGGGCACATAAATGAGAAACGCATAACGAAGCTCCATAAAGATGGACTTCTAGATTCATTTGATTTAGAAACATATGAAACGTGCGTGTCTTGTTTACTTGGGCAAGATGACTAAAAGTCCCTTTACCGACACAAGTGAAAGGGCAAGTGATTTATTGGGTCTAATACATACCGATGTATGCGGTCCTATAAACACAATGGCTAGAGGAGGTTATCGATACTTTATTACATTTATCGATGATTTCAAATAGATATGGTTATGTATATCTTATGAAACATAAAGTGAATCATTTGAGATGTTTCGAACGTTTCAAAATGAAGTGCGAATCAACTTGGTAAAACTATCAAAACACTTCGATCGATCGAGGTGGTGAGTATTTAAGCCAAGAATTTGATGATCATCTTAGAAATTGTGGGATTGTCTCCCAATTGACTCCACCAAAGAACTCCACAATGGAATGGAGTTTCGAAAGGAGAAATCGAACCTTATTAGATATGGTTCGATCTATGATGAGTCATGCAGATCTTCCATTATCCTTTTGGGGTTATGCATTACAAACTGCAGCTTTCACTCTAAATCGAGTTCCTTCTAAAGCGGTTGATAAAACACCATATGAGATATGGAACGGAAGAGACCTAGTTTGTCTTTTCTTAAGATTTGGGGTTGTGAGGCTTACGTAAAGCGACAAGTCTCAGAAAAACTAGCACCTAAATCTGACAAGTGTTTATTTGTGGGGTATCCTAAGGAAACAAAAGGATATTACTTTTATAATCCCGCTGAGAACAAAGTGTTTGTTGCTCGGTATGGTGCCTTTATGGAAAAACAGTTTATTTCAAAAGACACTAGTGGGAAAGAAATAAATCTTGAAGAAGTTCAAGAATCACAGGTAAACACTGAACCGCTACTGGAAGTTCAACAACGTTCCGAACCAGTTGAACCTCCACAAGTGACACAAGGCCCACGTAAATCTAGTAGGATAAGACAGAGCCAGAGAGATTCGGATTTCTCATTACTGATAGTCGTGATGTGTTGCTTATAGACCAAAATGAGCCCACCACTTATCAGGAGGCTATGTCTGGACAAGACTCAGATAAATGGCTAAGTGCCATGAACTCTAAGATGCAATCCATGTATGATAACCAAGTTTGGAACTTGGTTGATTTACTGAAGGTGGTAAGACCAAAGGGATGTAAATGAGTTTTCAAGAAGAAAACCGACATGGATGGCAAAGTGCATACTTTTAAAGCAAGACTTGTAGCAAAAGGTTTCAAAGCGGACTCAAGGTGTTGATTATGATGAAACTTTTTCGCCAGTAGCCATGCTTAAATCCATAAGAATTTTAATTGCCATTCTTTGCGCATATTATGACTATGAAATATGGCAAATGGATGTAAAAATAGCATTTCTTAATGGAAAGGCTGCTTGAGGACGTGTATATGACACAACCTCGAAGGTTTTGTACATCTTGAGAATTCTAGGAAGGTATGCAAGCTTCAAAGATCCATTTATGGATTAAAGCAAGCTTCTCGGAGTTGGAATCTTCGTTTTGATGAAGCAATCAAGGATTTTGGTTTTATTAAGAATGAAGATGAGCCTTGTGTATACAAGAAGGTCGGTGGGAGTGTAGTTATTTTTCTGTACTTGTATGTTAATGATATATTACTCATTGGAAATGACATCCCAACATTGCGAGAATGTCAAGTCTTGGTTAGGGAAGTGTTTCTCAATGAAAGACTTAGGAGATGCACCTATATCCTAGGGATAAAGATCTATAGGGATAGATCTAAAAGGCTAATCGGTCCTAAGTCGTCAGTGCTTACATAGACAAGGTACTTGAATAGGTTCAGTTGCAAGACTCTAAAAGAGGATTGTTGCCAATGTCTCATGGGATAAGTCTCAAGAAGACTCAATGTCCTAAGACAAATGATGAGCGAGACCGTATGAATAAGATTCCATATGCATCGGCTATTGGATCTATCATGTATGCCATGTTATGCACTCGACTCGATGTATCATATGCTTTGAGCACTACAAGCAGATATCGATCGATCCAAAGAGAGTCACTTTGGATAGCATAAAGAACATCCTTAAGTACTTAAGAAGGACTAAGGAAGTGTTCTTGGTCTATGGAGGTTTTGAAAATGATCTAGTTGTAAATGGTTACACAGATGCGAGTTTTCAAACTGATATAGATGATTTTAGATCGCATGATCTGGATATGTGTTTACTTTGAATGGGGTGCGATAAAAGTGGAAAAGTTCGAAGCAAGAGATCGTGACAGATTCTACAACGTGCCGAGTATATTGTAGCGTCCGATGCAAAGAAAGGAGGCGCTTTGGATCAAAAAGTTCATTTAGGAACTAGGTGTGGTTCCAAGTATTGCTAACCTGCTTTGTTTGTATTGTGACAATAACGGGGCAATAGCACGAGCCAAGGAACCTAGATCACATCACAGATCCAAACATATACTCAGGCGTTTTCATCTCATTAGATAAATTATTGAGAGGGGAGACGTAAAGATTTGCAGAGTACCTAATGAAGACAACGTTGTGGATACATTGACAAAAGATCTTCCACAAGCAAAACATGATGGTCATGTTAGATCATTATGCATTAGATGCATGTATGATTGGCCCTAGTGCAAGTGGGAGATGTTGGGGCATGTGCCCTAGGTCAATCCATTAACTGTCTGTATGAATACTTTTAGTTATAAAATAGAGGATTTCATTTGCTGTTTATTATAATTAATTTGCATGTTTGCATTATAATAAGATCCATGGGTATTTACATAAATATCCTAAATGTCCCTAGTCGATCATTATACTGGGAACTATAATGAATTAAGACTAGTGTGAGTCTTGATTGATGATCATATGATGATTATACGTATAGGGATACGAATCAAGATCACGAGTACTTGTTAGGGAACAAAGTACTGGACCAACCCGCTATGAGAACATCACATGGATTAAGTCATAGTTGTTTCTCATGATAGGTATATATTCCGGTCCTCGACTTGAGATTACCAGAGACTTCAACATTAGGAACACAAGTGATTTGACACAATCAAACGTTGTCTTTAACCGGACGATTATAAAGGTTGTGATTGGTTAATGTGTGAGCAATGTGATGCGCTTGTGTAATCGAGATAGAATTTGTCCCTCTCATATAAAGAGAGATATCTAGTGGATCCCTCGATGTGTTAGGCTGTTAAAAGGCCTAGTCTAAGTGAATTGATATTGATCAATGTCACTTGGATGTTTTCGATCTACCTAGAGATCGAGACTAGTACGATTGAACATGTTGGATGACAATTCCATGCCTTATGTTTGATCAAAAGGATATCGTGTGACAAAAGGATGTTATATACACTATTGATTAGGTTGTTTCGATTTGATATTCGTACAACTTGGGTAGTCATAATGTCTTGCTAGAGACCGCTTATGACTTGTATACCAAAATGTGTTTTGGTACACTGCCAACGTTGTATGAGCCTATTGGGTCGCACACTAAGAATGGTTTTGCGAGATTTTAAGATGGTTCGAAAAATGAATTTTATATGATAAAATTCATGACGAAAACGTCCTTGTGGTGTATTACACTTATACTTCTTTAAGTAGGGGCATATGTGTAATTTACTTAACCGTCTATATACAAGAGTTGTATAAATAGACGCTTTAAGTTAGAACACACAAACGAAAGATTAATAGGCCAAAAACTCTATTTTTCGTTTTAGAAACGACTTAGGGTTTTTGGTATGCTCTGGATCGTTTTGGAGAGAAACAAAAAGGTTTGGTATTCTCTCGAAGCTAGCACTTCAAATCTTGGTCGCCGTTCGTGTGTGGACTACGGTAGAGGGCGTTCGTCGTTGGCAGCGCCTTAGAGATCGATCAACCTTCTGAAAGGTATATTGCGATTGAGGTATGATTAAGTTTTTCATGGTTTAAACGTTTTTAATGGAATTAGATTCGGATCCTGTTGGGGTTTTTGTCAAAATTGTTTTGTAATCTCCGCCGCGTATGAACCCCAAAACCCAACACTAATTTTGATTTTTCTCTTTATACTTTCCAATCCAAGCTCATCTCCCAGTTTTGATTTACTTGAGATTTAGTGTTGGGGTCATTAGTGAAATGTGCACCACCTGTTTGATGAAATTCGTGGTACACTTATATTACTACTATAAATTGACTGGTTTTTCTAGCTTTAGGATTACAAACTTAAACTCAATTTTTTTTAATTCACCTAAAGCTTTACTTGTTTTGCGCATGTCTCATATCTTAACCTATTAATTCACCTAAAATGTTTTTTAATGAAATTTGTTCAAGAGGAGCCTGCATTGGAAACTCTTTTTCCCCCTTTTCTTTAGCAAGGAGATCTCAAATTGTATAATGTGATTAGCATATAATTTGTATTCACTTCCAATAGATTTTGTACTAAAGCGTCCAATCAGAACTTTTGTTCACCAATGCAGACTCAAGCCTTGCGGTGAAATTTTTTTTTGTTGGTGTGTTGAAGTTAAGAGGACCTGAATAGTTAATTTTAATTTCTAAGGAAAAGAAATTAAAATAGCTTAAGGTCAAGTTCTTACGAAATATTCATCGAATGCTTTTAAGTCTTTACCTTGGCAACGATGAGGCCATCACATAGGCATTCTGACATCAAATGATCTAGGCTATGTTTTTTGAAGGGTAACTATTGATGGTAGTTAAAAGGTTTAGTTGCTTCTCAGAAGTCAAGACCTTAATATGGCTTCAAGGATGACATTTTCCGTTGAACTTTTAGTAATACATAAGTTTGACCCAAAATATAGTCTTCTATATATAAAGCATTAACTAAAAACAAACATTTATAAGAATTTTCATAAATGAGGAAGTATTTTGTATTCAAACCGAAGTTCTCATGGGGTCTTACTTTGGCATTAATTCTATGTTGATCAATGGGATGTATTATCTGGCTTGTCAAACTGCTAAATTAGCTTGCTATTCTATTTTAGTGGCCTCATTGTTCATAGGATTCATGTTCCATTATTTCTATCTTGTCCAAATCTTGCTGTACGTGCACTAGAGGAAACATATTACATGTTGCAAATTGAGTTTTGATTTTTGATTTGTTTCCATGAGACTACGAAGTGTGTTCTTTGATTTGTTGCTTTATTACTTCTGCATATTAGGAGGATCACCGACATTAATGTGATAGTATATGACTATTTCCCTAAGTTGCAGACAACAAAGGTAGTTTTTCATTAAATCCCTAAATCCTCTTCTTTGAATCCTTTTTAATGAATCAAAGATATTTGCTTTAGTGACCCGTAAGTATAGATTATCAATGGGCAGAGAATCTATTGGTATTGTTTTCTCGTTATTATAAAAATTAAACTTATTAACTATTTTTTAAATGACAATGTTGCTAGATATAAGTCAATTATAAATAACAATAGCATTGTCCAATCATTAAAAATGTTAATTTTAGGATATAATTAGGGGTGCATCTTAAGTTATCTTGAGTTTTCTTATTTGTTTAGTTGGTCATTTAGGTGTAACAGTCTATTTTTGAGTTTTATTGATATAGTTTTTAGCGTTTTAGCGTTTAAATTAATTTTTTTACCGAACTTCATTTTCTTGGGCATGTTCAAAGGGATTTTCTTTGTCATCTAATGGTCGGGGAGTCAGCACAGTGGAGCTCATTGATGAGAAGAAAAAAACAGCTAAACATATAGTCTTCTAGGTCGAAAAGTGGTTGGCGGCTCAAAGGATCCTTCCTGTGTGGAAAGAATAACCACAGTGATGAACATGGATTTAAACAAAAAATAGAGCGCATAAGTAACCATTGTATCTACATTTCCTTACAATTACAATGTTGTAATATTATTTTTAAACAAATCACTTTAAACATATATATCAAATTTTATGTCCCGATGTAAGTTATTCTACTATACAAATTGAAAACCACATCATCAATATTAGCTGATAGCTCATCCACAACTGATTGCAAAAACTTTGCTATATTCCCATAAAAGTTTGGGTCCGGCTATGTGCACCCTACAAAAAGTTAAGGGCAAGCTACATGATGAGTACACCCCATTGATTGTTGAGGGCACCCAAAAAAGCTTTTTTCCCAAAAATGCCCTTGTGTTTGGAAGGGCACCTCACAACTTTCTAATCGAAAAAATCGATTTTCGAATTCATCCGTACGAACATGAGCATGAGCCCTAGGTGTTGATTCCAGTTGATCTTTGCATCGCCGGTGGTCAGAAGGGATCGTCGGAGACGAAGGGTCGGTTCTTGTGGGGTGCACAAAGGTGAGAGAGATAGAGGGGTATGTGAGTCATTGTGGGAGCTGAGAGGGGTAAAATGTCATTTCATTTGGGGGCAAATATGGAAAGAGAGTGTAAAAAAATTTGTGGCTTGCCCTTAGTGTTTTGTGGGGTGCACATATCCGCGCCCTAAAAGTTTATGCCGCTTAAGTATGTGATAATGAGGCTGGTATTTTTCAAGTGTCCTTGTATTAGAAACTGAAAAGATTCTACTCCAACACACTAATGTATATTAATAAGTTACGTCAAAGTAAAAAAAATATCCAGAGAATATCAAATGCAAGTATAAATGAACAAGAAACATGAAGCAAAAATTGTGATAATCCTTTTTAACTCTTAAGCCAAGTTCATGATATGATCCAAAATGATCAGAGACTCCCAAACATTCAAGAGATTAAGATTCAGATGCTATGCTCATGCAACTTCTTGCCAATTTCTACTAAAATAAGAGGAAAATTGAAGAAAAAAAAAAAGAATCGTAAGACATTTGCATATTATAACACCTTTGAGAATTTACAACTCCTATTAAATTTACATTGTTGTAATTATAATGCGTGGTTCATATCTTATTAGAAGATATTTTAAAATTTATATATCAATCTATCTATCATTGATCGATGACTTAGTATGATATATTCATACTAAATCTGATGTTTATATTTATACATAATTAACATGATTTATCTCTTTAATTAAATTCCCGCTCGCTTCGCTCGCGGGCTAAGTCGTGCGTAGCACGATCATGAAACTAGTATACATAAAAGCACGAATAATAAATTTTTGAGTGGTAATGAAATTTACTTCTTTGCCCATATATATCTATCATATTTACTTCTTTCCCCATATATTAAAAGCAGGGATAATGTTTTTTTTTTAACTTGAAATGACGAAATAACCCTTCCTCGTCGATTCGATCTCTCCACTCTCTCTCTTTCTGGATGCTTATCTTCTCCATCTT
Source organism: Stephania yunnanensis (assembly GCA_039657365.1). NCBI lineage: Eukaryota > Viridiplantae > Streptophyta > Magnoliopsida > Ranunculales > Menispermaceae > Stephania > Stephania yunnanensis. The sequence continues at coordinate 40,363,424 of CM077586.1, read as the reverse complement.
TACGGCTTCTGCATCTGGCGCATCTCCAAACTCCGCAATCGATTTCGTAGCTTGTCTTTCAACTCTTTATTGATTTAAGGATTTTTGGCTTGCCTCGACCAATTCAATTGATCATCACTTCTTCAACCCCTCACTTAGTTCTTCGATGGTGCCCGCTAATCTCGGTGCACCTATAAATTTCTTTTCGCATCCTGGTAATTGACTTCTCTCCAACTACAACTCTATTTTACTCCAATATTAAAACAACCCTGCTGATCTTAACAGGTACGACAATCTTGATTTTCTTTATTAGTTTTTTATTATTCACGTTTGACTTAATTAGTGTTATCTATGCTAGCTTCAATTTGATTGATATGTTCATCAATTTATTTTCTTCAGGGGCAATTATTATGTGGTTTTCATTTTTTGGGCTTTTCATGCTTTGAGTTTCTGATGTTGTGGTTTGTTGAAGAATTGAAATTGGCTTCCAATTTTCCTTTAACCTAAAGTTTGACCTTAGCAATATTTGAGATCTCAAACGAGTGTGATGAATTCATTGTGTTAATTACTTTAGTGTGTCTATATTGGCAATCGACTGGGTCGGTGTATAAAGTTGGTTACTTCATCTTTTTCCTTGAGGTAAAGCTAAATTATTACTGGCTGTTGCAACTGTTTTAGATGTTTGTATGATATTTCATATTTGCCCTCACTACAAAAAAATAGCAAATCAGAAAAGGAAATTTCCGTCTCTGATTTGCAAAAATTCCGTCTCTAATTGCAGTCAGAAATGGAACAGAGACGAAATCAATTCCGTCTCTGAAATCGTCGTCGTTGATTCGATCAGAAACGGAAAATTGATTTCGTTTCTGATTAGAAACGGAACAATTCCGTTTCTGATTAGAGATGGATTTAGACACGAAAATTAGAAACGGAACAGAGACGGAACAAAACGGAATTATTTTCGAAATGATACATTTGCAGTTACATTCCATCTCTGATTCCGTTGCTAATCAGAAACGGAATCAGAGACGGAATTAATAAATTTATGAATTCCGTCTCTGATTCCATTGCTAATCAGAAATAGAATTAGAGACGAAATCAGAGACGGAATGCAAACAATTCGTTTCTGATTCCGTTGCTGATTAGCAACGGAATCAGAAACGGATAATTCCGTTGCTGAATCCATCTCTAAATCTGTTTCTGATTAGCAACGGAATCAGAGACGAATTCATATTTTCGTCTCTGATTCCGTTTGTGATTCATACATATATTTCTGGAAAATTAGAGACGGAATAGCAATGGAGTGTTTGAATTCCGTTCTAATCCGTCTCTAATTTTCTTTTTCGTTTAATTTTCAAACATAAACATAATCCAATTGGTTCTCCAACATATAACTTGAAATTACAACCATATGACCTACTCCATCGCTTGCACCCCCTCCAACAACTCCTTGGGGGTGCTAACATCCCACAAAAAAGCTAAATTTGACATTCATACATCGACAATATATATCAACAAATATTCAAAAGAGAAAAAAAATGTAAAACTCAAAATTTGAAAAAAATTTATATATCCACGGAAAATTGTCTTGTATTACAAAAGCTCCAAATTTGTAAGTATACACAAAAACTACCAATCCTATTGTTCAACAACCAAAAAAAAAAAGAAAACTTACAATCCTATAAATATGCACAAAAAGAATTAAGCTTAATAACCAAGAACAAAATCATCTAATGTTCAACACCTCCAATCACCAAAACTCCATCATGACTGGTCAGAATAAGAAGAGCAATAAGGACTCCATATAATAACTATAACGTAGCTTTGAAGAACTTCTGATTCTCCATCTGAGGACAACAACCAGTGATAATGCATATTCCCAGGGGAGCAATTGGGCTGATCACTGATCAATAGAGTAAGAAACTGCAAATGCACAGACACAAGGCAGATTCAACAAAAAGTCAATGTGCTTACACTTTTGAATCAATGTGCTTACGTAAAATCAGATCTTGAGAAAAAATTGTGGAATGATACATATTCCGGTTTCAAAGCAAATTATTCATCAATCCGATTGATGAAGTATATTCAGTAGCATACAATTGAGTTTTCAACTACACTTTAGATTGTCTAATTTAACATCAATGTATTCTTCAACTAAGCTTGACTCTAGTTTATTTATTTGACATCAATATATCTTCAATTTTCCAAATTTTGTTGTATTTCATTAGCCAAAAAGAACACATTATCGTAGATCATTACTACTAATTATTGGGCCTCATCTCCACAATAAAACATTCAAATGATAGGATTAGCAATAACCATCTATCATGAAACATTTGTGTAAGAAGATTGCTCAAACCTTCAAGAAAAATGAATAATGAGCTTCAAACAGGACGTTGGCAAATGAATCTTCTAAACAAGCTACATATATATTATACGCTCGCTTAACATTCATAATTTGCATCCAACAAGACATGATCACTTATCGAGCTTCGAGATATATATAAGAGAACAGAGAAAGAGGGTAGGGTACAAATATAATCGGTAAGGAACTTCATCTAAACCAACAGAACCAACAGAAAAAATCACAAAATTATCACCAATAAACTAATGTATCGCTTCACCTCATGCATGAATAATTAAATAAAAAATGCATAATAACTACATTTTATCTTTTTGAGATTCAACACAATTCTTGAATCCAAGATCTGGCCAACTATAATCAAGCGACTGAACAGAAGTTAAAAAAATGTTACATATTTAAGAAGCTAAATCACATAGATTAACTAATAACTATGATTCAAGAAGAAAAGTGGGGAAAAAACACATACAAAAAGAGAAGAAGAACAAGAAAGTTTACACCAACAATAGAGCGTTGTAGAACAAAATCTAGTTAACATAATTAATTTTCAAAACATCAAACAAGTGTCAAGTCATGCCTACTTACAAATAATTGACTTAGAAAGGTAAAAAAAAAAACCTTTCCAAAGCATAAGCACAATGCCACTCTTTGCAATTCTCCACCAGATAGATTCACAACTTCTTGGTCCATTAATTGCTCGATTTGAAGTGGTTTCATGACGTCTGACATAAACCGAGGATGCATGTAAGAATCGCGAATTTTTTGGTGAAGAAGGTGTCTGACAGTTGATGAAAGAACATGCAAGAACAAGTCTAGTGAGGTAATTGCCAGGGCTGGACTGTATTAAATTTATTTGTTGAAACGCATCAAAATAAGTTCAACGAAACAGGATAACTTTCAAACGTGTGAAATTGAATAAAAGGGACCATTTTAATACCTAGGCTTGCTGCAAAGACAAGAATGTCCAAGGTTGGCGAGAAGATTAAGGATACAACACCTCAACTTGATAGATCCTAACCACTGAAAACACATACTCCAATTATAATATGGAAAAGAATTGGGGCAATGTTCTTTTGCTGAATACATTTACAACACAGCAGTTAAAGTCATTTGGAATGGGCTTGTAATAGAGATGTTTTGTAAAAAGTGAATACACTGAAAAAAAAAATAAAAATAAAAAAAGTTAAATACACTGACTACTTTAGAGAAAACTTACTCTAAAGAAGTACAGGGGACTTACAGTGATGGATCAAGGTCCAATGAACATGCTCATTCCATCTTTCCGTGGAACTAGTTGAAGGCCCATTAAGTCAACTTAGTTATTTCAAATATTCAAACTTTACACTTCTAACGAAATTTCGATAGAGTTTCATTTGTAGTTCGAGCTATCAAATAAGTCACAAAATACCTGCAAAAGTTCTTCTACAACTTATGCATGGTATATCCAAATGCAATAAGGTGTATTTATCCACATAAATATTTTTTGTCTAATATTTAATTCTAAGTCTTATTTCATTTCAATTAGTTACCCGAGTTAATCCTTGTGTCATAAATGTTTAAATAAGAAAATACATAATAAAATTACAACCATTTTCATACGCAAATGAGAAGGCCCTATTAGTTTTCTACGCCTTCCCTTTCGCAATCCTATCACGACCGCTAAGGTACTTGGAAAGAGAAGTGTGGTGAGCACAAATGTCAATGTCTAAGTAAAACACTAGTCCAAATTACTATCAATCATCCAAGTAATACCTAGTATATTCAGAATTAGATTTTCATATTTCAGATCATCGAACCTATTATCATTTTTTTGGCATTTCAGAATAGCATAACCAAACATAATAAAATAGCAAGAAAAAAAACAACAATGACTAACATGATAAATTTGAACAAAAATACTGAACAAAAATTCATGATTTCATTAGACTGAAAGGAAGTGGAAACTTGTTCTTTTTATAAATGTTAGTTGAACACCTACATAACACATCAAGAGAGACACCGAACATATAACATAGACATCAAGATATCACTTATGATATCGAATAGTTATACACATCAAGATATCATAAAATAGCAAGGAGACATACTTGGTGGCCATTGGCCCTACTTTACAAGGTACTAATTGAAATTATCCAACGTTATATCGCTTCCACAGAGCATTTAAACGATAAGGAGTTTAAAAGGGAACTGCTAAAAAAATCTTAGTGAAGAACTACCATAATGGATCCCAAATTAAACTTCAATCGCTACTAAAATGAATCGAAGCATATAAACTAGCATGGGAGGATTGATAATAGTTCAAACCTCACTTACTTCGTTTGCCGCATTATTTTGACTTGTTGTAGAGATATCTAGGATCAAAGTTTTTTTTCTAAGACTTATTTCCTCAAGTGAAAATACTTAAGTGATTAACTTCTTTACAATGACTACTTCTTAAGTACCTCAGTTATTGATCTTAAAAAAAGTAAATAAATGGTTATAACATAAGAGATCTTTATTCCATGCGTAGGTTTTAATACTATTTATCTATTTAGTTTTTATGTAATAAACAGAGGTCTTCATATGGGTTTGGGTTATCACTTGTCACAGGGTCAACACTTCAACTTGCTCAATAAGTTCAGATTCACCTAACTATCAACAATCCGTATAATATTTAATAACGAAACGTAGGAGCAATATCAACAAATTAATGCTAACATGATATTAAAAAACATATAATCAATATAATGAACCACCCATGTATTACAAAACTATTGACCAAGAAACACAAAAGAACGGACACCCATAGAGAAACATAGTGAGAGGCTTGCAAGGATAGTTCCCTTTCTTCCTTTTTCCCTTTTTTTATTATATAGGTAAACCTCATAAATTTAAATCAAGTTTAAATTAATACAAAGATGTAAAGAGTTGCGACCAAATCAAATTTATTTAAATTATACATTTCTAGCTTTGTCTCTTTAACAAGCTTTCTTGAACTTCAAGATCTCTTTTGTGCAATAGCAAATTTGTGCTGATAACATGTATAAGCTAAAGTTGGCCTTGATAAAGACTTAAGCGTGGAAGGCTTAATTAAACTAACAATTAGAAAAGCAAGTACAGAAGGGAAATAAAAGAGAAGAGAGTTAAAGATAATGTAGAGATTGTATGTCAAGAATTTTTATATTGTGTACAAGAGAATGAACTCCATTTATATGCCCTTGATCATGATGATCATATGTACTTTGAACAAAGATTACAAGCTACACTTAGTGGACAAGGTAAATAGAAGAGTACACAAAGTGGAACAAGTAACATATAGACAACAAGTAATTACATAGTTGATGTTACAAATACATGTCGTCGTGAAGATTCATCCAAATATTTGCCAACATTGCAATCGAATTGTTACTCACCAAAACAACTTGTGTATAATAAACGTGCAAAAAAACAACTAAATACCTGAAACAATAAATTCTCACGCCTGAGTAAAAATCACGGATCATTGTAAAAGCAAACAAAACATGTCACTGCCAATTAACCAAAAACAATGTTTCGAGAGCAAAGAGGGAGAACTCACCAATGAAACACAGCGAGGCGCGGACTGAATGAGAGCGCGGACTGAATGAGAGCATAATGAAAGAGCAGAGAGGTCGAAGTGGGGACTGAATGAGAGCACGATGCGAGAGCCGAAAGGAGCAGAGGCGCGGACTGAAAATGTGCAAGACTGGCGCTACGACCGAGAGCGGGGGCAGTAGCGCTACCGGGGGAGCAATGGAGTGCGAGGACGACTCGTTGGGGGTTGGGGATTTGGGGGCCAGTGACTGGAGAGAGACGGAGAGACCAGAGAGAGACACCACTATAACTGGTTGAGTGAGAGACGGAGAGACCAGAGAGAGAGTTGAGAGCAACGGAACAGAGATGAGAGATTTGTTGGGGGTTGGAGATTTGGGGGCTGTGACCGGAGATACGGAGAGACCAAAGTCTAGAGGAGAGACGAGAGTATAGAGGAGAGACGACGAAGACGAGGTTTTCTCGCGGTGGGAGTTAGGGCTTTCGGTCTCGCGATGGGAGTTAGGGCTTTCGGTGGTGGGGAGGACGAGGGGGGTGTTGGAGGGGGTAAAGGGAAATCTCGAGATTTGTTGCACAAATCTCGAGATTTGATGAACGGGTATAACAAAATAAAGTTTTAGTGGGAATGTTGGCGCCATTTTTTAGAGACGGAATTTAATTCCGTCTCTAATTCCGTCTCTGATCCATCTCAATTCCGTCTCTGAATGTTTCCGTCTCAATTCAGTCGCTAACTTTTTTTTTTAGAAACGGAACTTAATTCCGTTTCTAAATCAGTTTCTAAATTCCGTTTTCCTTGTAGTGCCTAGGTGAGTTCATGAAGAACTCCTTTGAATTGACTCTTCCAACTTGTTTAGCTAGAGGATCCTTGAAATGTTGTTTGTTTGCAGTTATGTAATCATTAAAGAAACTTAAGTTGGGGCATGTTGTCTTTTCTTCCATTTCCTTAGAATGGTATGGGTTTTCCCACAAGCATCTGATAGCAGCATCAATGCTTGAAAATGTATCCCATAAATCTGGTGGGAATTCAAATATACTTGGATTGCATAGCAATGGACTAAACCAAAATAGAGGGGGCAGTCTAACTGTTGTGATGAAGTTGGAGAAGTCACACAAGTTAATTAACATGTGCATTGAACTAAAGAAGGAAATAGTTGGGTCAGTGACAATTTATAACAATATGTTCTCTTTAATTGGTGTTACGTTATGTTAGGAGCTTCAATAGAGCGGCCTTTGTCTCTTTAGTAATTTTCAGTGCACCTTTAACTTCTTTTTTTTCTTTTGTAATGCGCATTAAGGTATGAAACTGATAATCGTTTTTTCATTTGCTAATTTTACAGCACATTCTATGCCATTTTTATCATCTCAAAGTGCACATTATTATGTCTTTCTTTTAAACATTTTTAAATTAACCCCTCAAAAGTTTGTAATTTTCTTTGTGATGTACTTATTGAACTTTTGGCTAATAATGCAGTCACAGAAAGCCAAGTGGAGGCTTCAGAAACCAGATGTTGTTCATCCAATAACTTATGCTATAGTGATGAAGAAGCTTAACTTTTTTGCTTGACATGTCACGACGACTTGCAAGTGCTCTCGGTTTTTTATTTTATTTTTTTGCCTCTATTAGAACTTCAGTTTTAGAATGAGCAGTGTAACATGTAGGAGAAAAATGATGAAACTTTTTTGGGCAAGCCAATGATACAAAAAAAAAAACTAAGTTATATAGACTTGATTAAATAAGATTTGGTTTATCTTAAATATTTTTTTTATCAAATGTTATTATAAGGTATACTAATTAACTATTTTTTCTTTCATCTTCCTTTGCGGCAATGACGATGAAGAAGAAGAATCTACATTAACGTAGATTTAGTTATTTTTCAATGTTAATTAGTATAGATTATTTTTTCAATATTAAGATTGTACAAAATCTTTATTCCCTCCATTATTTGATACTTTCATAATCTACTTGAAATATTTATAATGATATATATTAAGTTTGCATTTATTTATAATGATATATATGTTAAATTGTTATAATGTTAAATCGAGCAACTTAATCCACTGCACAATTTTTATCTAACAAATTATAATAAACTAATTTGCATTTATGTCGTGTCAATTTGTACGAATATTTGACAAATCGACGTAAGAAAATTTACTATTTTTCCTTCATTATTTAATATCCTTTGCTCATGCAAATCTTTGGTATGTATGTGTACGTACACATATGTATGCAATAGGTTCTCTCATCAAATGTTATTGGCAACAAGACGATTGGCTAATCAAGAAATTATGAAATTTTATTAAGTTTGTAAGTCATGCTGCTATGCTAAAGGATTTTTGCAGGGTTTCTTTAGATTTGGGGAAAGGATGCCGATGTCTAAACTATACAATCTTTTTTAAGGTTGTTGTTGATAAGACCATTAGACGCTCCATGAGCTATGAATTTGTTAAGTTCGGAGATGAATGGTCCTTTATTGTTGTATCTATTAGACGTTGAGTATTTGTTTTATTTTTTATTTTTTACTTTTAAATAATAGATACTTAGAATAGTAAATTTGATAATATCTCAAAATCAAATCACTATATATAGAGACTATTATATAAATCATATATGCATTTTCGGATAAAAATAATAAATTCTCGGAATTGAAGTCCCGTGAGCATAGCGAGCAGGCTCAGTCATGCGAAGCACGATAATGAAACTAGTATATATATATATATATATATATATATATATATATATATATATAGAGAGAGAGAGAGAGTGCTTGTACCATGGGTATCCCATGGATATCTGACATGATTATTTGATTTAAATCATTGGATCAAAAGATCAAGAGAGAGATAAATGATTGAAGTATTTAAAGCATTAATGTAGCTACTTTTGACTTTTTTACTCTCCATAAATAAGTGGTTTTCTTTCTCTCTCTTAAAAGAAATGTTAATATTGACACACTTAAGTCACACAAAGACTTTCTCTCTTTTTCAAAAAAATTATTTTTTAAACAATTAAATAATACAAAAATAATGTGCAAAAATTACATTATAAACAACTATATTATATGATAATATATATGTTTTGGTACATACGATAATATTTTTAAAATTACTTAATTAAAAAAATTATTTAATAATATTTGTCACAAATAAACACTAAAGCAATTTCAGTATTTAATAGAGGTTTTTAAACCCCTATTAAAGGGGGTGTTATTAAATAATACCTAATTGATAGGAGTTTTAAAAAAAATTTATGTAATACATGTATTAAAAATTAAAGCATAACACATTTTCACATGATATTTAATAATACTTTATTTAATAGGGGTTTTAAAACCTCTATTAAAGGCCAAAAATGTTTTAGTGAAACCATATGGTTTTTTACTACATAATTACAACTAACGAACCTAGTGCCCGTATGACACACTAAATAAATTATTCACACACCTAGGTGGTGTATGTGTGAAATTACATTTATAAATAAATAATATTTTCAAACAATTATATTATATGATACTATCTGAAAACCATAAACAACCATCTTACATGATAATGTTATAAACAACTTATCTAAAACTAAAATTTATTATTTCTAATTTTTATTTATTTATTATGCATAATACAAATAAAAAATGTTATAATTTATGGAATGAAAGAATAGTTGTTTATTTTTATACTGTTTCAAATTAAATTCTCATTTTAAAAATGAAAATTTTATGTTAAATATTCATAAAAAATGATTTTTTAATTCAAAAAACTACATATTTAATATATAATATTATTTTATTTAAGAAGCAAACTAAAGGTACATGGCATTTTCTTGTGAAGACACATAAATTTGTTCTTTGATGATATGCTTTTGAAAATACATGCAACATTCTATCGTTCCAATAAAGTTATTAATTATAGAAATAATTTAATTATTTGAATATTTAAATAACTTATTAATAAATAAATTTGAAACAATATAAAAATAAATATTTTATATTATATATTTTATGATGGCCTGACGGAAAAAAAAATAGAAAGAAAATGAAGGCAACGCTGTCAAGGTCACTATGTCTTACTTTATTCAAATAGACTAGGTCAATTAAAACTAATAAAGCTACACACTAAGCCAATTTTAGTCACCTTGAGCATGAGATCATTTCGGTAACACGTAATTCGCATGTGATCATATCATATAAAAATTGGTCTCTATTTTTTATACGCTTTATTTAAAGACAATTTATTTTTTATTATTTTTTGACTTAATTATGTGAAACTTGAACTCAAGACCACTCTTAAACCGTGCCTTTTGATAAGTGATGTTTCTATCATCTTATTGGAAATGCTTTGGCATTTATTTTTTATTTTTAATTATAGACAAGCCATATTCTTTTTTGTTTGTTTTTGTTATGTTTTTATTACATGCATGATTACAAGATTTTATTTGTACTAAGCGTGATATCTAAAAATAAATTAAAATTAAATCAATCATGTTAATAATTTATTTATTTCAAATATTATTATTAAATACAATCAATATAATTTTCACCCATTGTCATATAATATGTTTATTTAGAATTATTTTTTTTAAGTCAAAAGAAAAAAAAAATATTTTTACGATATAATTTTCAGACATAAACCACCTAACTAGATGCATGACTTTAGAGTGTCATACTAAAACTTGGTTTATGACTTAAAGTGTGTCGTCTAGCAATTCATTTTAAAAAAAAAAAACAATATAGTAAATATTCTCTGCAAAAAATTGTAAATATTAGCATTTAAAGAGAGAACCACATTTTTTATGGAGAGAGAAAGTCAAAAGTGGATAAATTATTGCTTCAACCCTTTCTCATATCGTGTATGATACACTTTTAAGAACCATGCAATACTCGATCATCATCAAAAAATTGTGAATTATAAATTTAAAACTGACTTAATAGTCAACAAAGCCTCTCTCGTCATGAGATGGATGAGACATCATTTGACGAAAGACAAGGTTTAGAGAGATCGTGAGTTCGACTCCCGATAAATTCTTATTTAAAAAAAAGCACGATTCAAATATCACTATCTAGTTCCACAAAATAAGTAAAAGTATGAGAATAAATAAGGGTACCCAGTAATAGTATGCCAAAATAATTAATGCATTTAATCATTAAATTAACCTATTAATTATTAATAAAATAATTTGATAAAATAATAATTTAATTTGATATAATATAAAAATAAGTATTTTTCACTATATATTGTATGATGACCTATACAAAACAAATACCATGCCATCAAGTCCACCATGTCTTGTATTCGTTGATCTACTATTGAAAAATCAATATAAGGTTGCACATAAACCAATTTTGGTCAGCTTAGCTTTAATCGAGCACGAGTTCATTAATTTCATTTATATTCTGTTACTACGTGAATTACTGTATTTCTTATTTGTATTAATAAGTTCTTGTCACATGAATTAATAAGATAATGAAAGTAGTGATGCCTGATAAGCACACTAAAAGCTTTCATAAGGAAAATTATGCCTAGTGAGATTTCATTTGAGTACTATGACCAGAGTGTCGTATACTATGATAATGTACTTGTGGTAACTGAGCATAGACTCACCTACAGTAATATTGAACCCAAGTTAATCAGACAAGGGATCCACCTACAGTAGTTGAGAAACACGGGCTTTAAATATGGTATCATTTCAGATTTTAGCTTGGGTAGTTGTTGATAGAATAAAATAAGAAAATGATATCCTATATGTTTTAAATGATGGAGAAATGAAAGTCAACTAGCAAGTGACTCCATTTTAGGGATGCTACTGACTTATGAAATTAAGCTTGTGATTAAGTTTAATTTCGATGACAAAATTTCTATTAGTAGGGCATACCGTAACAGCCTAGAATTTACTAATAGTAAATTAGTCCCTAATCAGGGTTACTGATCCGTGACGTGAGCCGAGAATGGGTACACGGTTCGAATACTCAGTGTGAAGACTGAATAGTATAATATTTTTTGAGTGATGGATGTCTAGTGTGATGTATATGTGTAGACTACTAAGTCACTCCTACTGATATATAGATGTCGAGATGTAAGTGGAGACACATCTCAAGATACATGCCGGCGCGGGACCGGGATAAAGAGTGATGTGGTAAGTTGGTTTAAGTTTAGTGTAGGTTAAATGGTAGTTTTAATGTGGTTATAGTTGATTTTATATTAAATATAACCTAAGTTAGCAAATTATAACAATAGCCATTTAATAATCCTCGAGATACGTGTTGACACAACAAGTGACCAATTGAGTGTATAATTGGTGTTAGTGAGATGGAGTTAGTGAGAGTTAGTGGAATTGAGTCAAGTTGTAGGCCATTAGATTAGTCCCGAGATACGTAGGTACATAAAGATCAATGGCCAATAATCAACCTTATATGTATGTATATAAGATTGAATTGATCAACTCATGCAACCATTTCATTTCATTTTTAGACTTAGGAGTTATGCAAGGTTGTTGGAGAAGAAGAATCAAAGAAGATCAGCAAGATTGAATGATATTTTGATGAAGTTGAAGGTGTAGATCAAGTTGTTGGTGTTCATCAAACTAGGTAATTTTCCATACACTAGTAACATAGTTTAATTTGATGAATTTGTGATAAATATAAGATGTGGCCGATCTTGTGGTGTTAATGGGTGTCTTGGGGTCTCTGGTAGGTGAGAAAAGAGATCTCACGTTGTCAGAGTGGTCTATGTCTGAAGAAAACTCAGAATTCTAAGTGCAGAATTATGGGTTTTCCTACACGTAACTTGCTAGATGAGCTAGCTAGTGTGCTACCTGTCTGTAGCGCGCTAATGAGATCATTAGCACGCTAGAACTTCCACCTAGCACGCTAAACAACATAAAATCTAAAGTTTCCTAACTAGAACTTAAACACCTTAAACAAGCTTAACATCTTAACTGAGGGTTTAAACACATTATAAAACATGTATAATGGTAATAGGAGCCTAGGGAGGAGTCTCAGAGATTCGATTACAAGTTTAAGGTGTTGGGAGGCCGAATTAGCATAGGAGCTTGGCGTGATTTGTAAGTAAACTAATTGAGATATTTATTTATATTTCTTTCCATTATGTTTCTTCTTTACAGTCATTTGAACTGATGTGCAATTTTACTCTAGATGCCATGATTTTCTTGTCCTTTCTCATTTCATCAGTTTATCATGGCAATGGTTGTTGTTTAAATGGTATTCATTAACTCTTAATCAGGTGTTAAGTCATCTTTTTATTTTTCAGAGTGTTAATAGAAAAACATGCTATTAGGTGAATGAATTATGGTGATGTAAACCATATTCCTTTGTTATCGTTTGAGCTATTTTATTTTGGATTCCTTATTATGTTACTTGTTAAGTTGTAAAAGTAAACTCCACCTTTGTTGTACACTATGTGCGCTACATAGCCGGTCTCAAGTCCGAATAAAGGAGGAGGACTCGACCCTATTTTTCCATGCCGAGAAATGGGTAAGGGAGGTCACAAACTCACTTTTCATACTCGAAAAGTGGGGGAGGGAGGCCCCAAGCTCATTTTCCATTCTTGGAAAATGGAAGAGGATTGCGATAGGTTGACTGCCAGCATAAAACTTTTGTCATTTTTCATTAAATGGATCAAACATATATAAACGTTGGGGGCGTTCCCACCTAGCGATGCACTGCGTCGGAGCCCTGGTGTAGTGAGAAATAAGCAAGGGTGTGTTTCACATCGCCGCTTGGGTGTGAAGAAAAATGAGCAAGGATTCCCACACATAGGACGTGTGTAGGTAAAAAAGCTAGTCCCTTCACATCGTCGCCCGAATGTGAAGAAAAATGAGCAAGGGTTCCCACACAAAGGACGGGTGTGGGTAAAGAAGCTAGTTCAAAACAAACACGAAAACAAAAATAAAATCATAGATACGGACACTAGATCTTTTAGACAAAATAGAAATAGAAAAGGAAAACAAATACAAAATGGAGAAAAAATCCGTTTAGGAACATGAAACATAGGAACACTTACGAGGAAGTCAATAGAATTAGTAGATACCATGATTAGAAGGAAAGTCAATATTGTTTGCCTCCAAGAGACAAAATGGGTAAGTGAAAAGAGTAGAGAAATAGGAAATACAAGGTTTAAATTGTGGTACACTAGTATAGATAGAAAATGCAATGGAGTGGGAATTGTGGCAGATAATGATTATAAGGATAAGGTCGTAGAGGTTAAAAGAATAGGGGATAGATTGATTCTAGTTAAATTAATTATTGGAGAGAAAAAAATTAACATACTTAGCACCTATGCACCACAAGTAGGATTAAGCGAGAGCATCAGACGCAAGTTTTGGGACGATATGGATGGATTTATGCAAAGTATACCATTAGATGAAAAGGTTTTTATTAGAGGAGATTTAAATGGGCATGTCAGGGCAAGTAACGATGGGTTTGAGAGAGTTCATAGAGGTTTTGGTTACGGTAATAGAAATGAATAAGGAGAATCAATCTTAGAATTTGCTTAAGCATACGATCTTGTCTTAGCAAATACTAGGTTTAGGAAAAAGAGTCGCATACAATTATTTTTAGTAATGGTCATTACAAGAGTCAAATGATTTTCTTTTAACAAGAAAAATAGATAGAAAAATATGTAGAGACTGCAAAGTAATACCTGGTGAAGCACATAATACCCAACATAAGTTAGTAGTACTTGATATTAAGCTAACACGAAGACATAATATGAATAAAAGAGTTAGCGACTCTAGAATAAAGTGGTGGAACCTAAAACATAGTAAACAAGTAGAGTTTAGAGAAAAACTACTAAAAGAAAATGTTTGGAATTTTGACTTAGATGCTAATACAATGTGGCTAGAAATGAGTAGTTGCATAAGGAGAGTGGGATCAAACGTATAAGGTATATCTAAGGGCTTGGGACCTCCAAAGAAGGAAACATGGTTGTGGAACGAGGATGTCCAACGAGCAATTAAGACAAAAAGAGAGATGTATAGAAAAATACCTAAGTGTCAAGATGAAGATGTGTACAATCAATATAGAGAAGCTAGAAAACAAGCTAAAAAAGTAGTTAGTCAAGCTAAAACAAATTTTATGGAAGATCTATATACAAGGTTAGGTAATAGAGATGGCGAAAAAAAAAATATATATATATATATATATATAGGGTAGCCAAATTAAGAGATAAAAATAAACAAGACCTAAGTCATGCAAGATGTATTAAAGACGAAAATCAAAATGTTTTAACGCGCGAGGAGGATATTAAGGAGAGATGGCAAAGTTACTTCGATAGTTTATTTAATGATGGCCAAGTTGATACTATAATAGATGAAAACCTACACCAAAAAGGAAATGTAAACTATACACGCAATATTAGAATTGTAGAAGTTAAAGAGGCATTGAAAAGAATGAAAATAGGAAAGCATGTGGCCCAGATGAAATACCCATAGAGGTTTGGAAATGCTTAGGAGAAATTAGATTCACTTGGTTAACAAAACTTTTCAATAAAATCTTAAAATCAAAATGGATGCCAATGGATTGGAGAAGAAGCACGCTTGTGCCAATCTTCAAAAACAAAGGAGGCATTCAAAGTTGCTCAAACTACCGGGGAATTAAACTTATGAGTCACATTATGAAACTTTGGGAAATGATAATTGACAATAGGCTAAGGCGAGAAAAAACAATATAAGAGAACCAATTTTGTTTCATGCTTGGGAGGTCAACTATGGAGGCGATTTTCCTTGTAAGACGATTGTTAGAAAAATATAAAGAAAAGAAAAAAGATCTTCATATGATATTCGTAGATTTAGAAAAAGCATATGATAGGGTCCCTAGAGATGTTCTTTGGTGGGTTCTAGAAAGAAAAAAAGTGCATGCTAAATACATAGGCACTATTAAGGATATGTATGATGGAGTAGTAACGAGTATAAAGACATTTGGAGGAGCTACAAAAGAATTTCCTATTGCGATAGGACTACATCAAGGATCGGCTTTAAGCCCATATCTATTTACTTTAGTTATTGATGAACTAACTAGACATATTCAAGAGGATATACCATGGTGTATGCTATTTGCAGAGGATATTGTCTTAGTGGATGAAACTAAAGATGGAGTGAATAGGAAATTAGAACTCTGGAAGAATACATTAGAATCTAAAGGCTTTAAGTTGAGTAGGACGAAAATCGAATACATGCACTATGAGTTTAGAAACACTAGTCATCGATATGACGAAATGGTAAAATTAGGGGAAATAGAAGTTCCTAAGGTAAACTACTTTAGATACCTAGGATCAATCATACAAGATTATGATAACATTGAGAATGATGTCACACATAGAATTCAAGCAGGATGGAAAAAATGACGGAGTGCAACAGGGGTGATTTGTGATCGAAATGTTCCTACTAAGTTAAAAGGAAAATTTTATAGGACCGCAATTAGACCAGCTATGCTCTATGGAAGTGGATGTTGGGCGGTAAAGCAACAACAATTACATAAGATGAACGTAGCAGAAATGAGGATGCTTAGGTGGATATGTGGTAAAACTAGTAAAGATAGAATAAAAAATATAAAAATTCAAAGACAAGTAGGAGTAGCACTAATTGATACAAAGATTAGGGAAGGGCGGTTGCGATAGTTTTGTCACCTGCAAAGAAGGCCTACAAATGCTCCAACTAGAAAATTTGACTCAATAGAAACTGTAGAAATTCGACGAGGTAGAGGTAGACCAAAGTTAACATGGGATGTATTAATTAGGAGGGATTTGAATGGTTTGCAAAACTCACCATCAATTGCACTTAATCGAGCACAATGAAAAAGTTTGATCCATGTAGCCGACCCTAGTTAATTTGGGACTGAGGCTATGTTGTTGTTGTTGTTGTTGTTGATATTGAAATGGATAGTAACGATGTGAATGAGGTAAAAAGGCTAACTAATACGTTGTTAAGTCCTACATGGTCCAAGTTAGGGCTTAATGATGGGATTAAGCCAGACGATAACCGGTTACGGGAACTAGGCCGTCACACTATGGTGCCAAGAGAAATCAGTTCTAGCATGATTACAATGAATCAATTTATTCAAATTGTCATTAAAAGTACAAGTAAAAGATTATATAGCCTCATTTGTAAATGAATCAAGTATGTATAGACCTCCTACCACTTTTCCCACTGTTTGGACTTGAGAAGACTCAATGTCCTATAGAAGACCAAAAGGAAGATGAAATGTAAATTTAATATTTGCAGAAAAAGTCAATTTGTTAAAAGATAACAAATTGTATTTGAAAGAATTAATGTGGAGACAAGAACGAAGAATCAAAGTAGGTGTAAGGTTTACATGACCTATAGCATCAATAAATTTGATAGAACTATCAGGCATATAAACATGAGTTGATTTTGTGGGTGAGACATGATTATTAAGCAAGGTATAATCAGCACACATGTGATTAGATGCACTAGTATCCACAATCCAAGAACAAGTATTAATAGACACATTAGCATAATGATTAGAAGTGAGAAATCTACCTGCAAAATCAGGTAAATGAACAAGATTAAGATGAGTAAATGCCTCAAAGCATTGTCATCATTAGTGTTCTTGCCCTTCATGAATTCTGAGATACCCTGTTGAATCATTGAAGCAATGCTTGTTTGCAAATTCCCAAGATTCAATGACCCATCATCATCAAAATCCATATGAGAATCAAGCATGTTCACAAGAGTTTTAGATTGATCATTTGCTGACTTTTTCTCCCGAAGAAGTTTGTACCAGTCAGAATAGCCCTTCAATTTAAAACAATGCTCCCTAGTGCTCCTCTTCATTTTGCAAAAATCACATACAAGTTCATCTTTATTGACCCCTTTTCCAGCAGTTCTCCCACTCCCTTTCACAGAATCGACTGTGTTCTTCATAGATGTTACTGTTTTGGACATCATTACAGTATCAACATCAAGAGCAAATGCTACATACACCTTCCTTTGATTCTCAACTCTTAAAACCATAGAGTAAGCTTTATTTACACTTGGGAGAGGATCCATAACTAGTATTTGATTCCTAACTTGATCAAATGTGTCACTTAATCTCATCAAGAATTTCATGAGTTTATTATTAGAATCCATTTCAACCAATTTGGCATATGTACCACAATCACATCTTGGAACTGGGGATAAACATGCCAATTCATCCCATAACCTCTTCAGATTTGTATAGTATTTGGAAATTGATTGATCTCCATGGCTAATTGAACTAATTTTTCTCTCAAGTTGATAAAGCAAAGGAACATTGCATTTACCAAATTGCTCAGCCAATTCTTTCCACAAATCCAGAAATTGCATAGAGAAAAGCTTCAACAATATCAGTAAAGATTGAATTCAAGATCAAAGAGATTACCATACAATCCACCTTAATCCATTGGTCAAAGTGAGAAGTTTCAGCTGGTTTGGGACATCGTCCATCAATGAAGCTCGTCTTCATCTTTGCTCCTAAGGAGATATTCATTGATCTACTCCAACCAAGGTAATTCTTTCCATTCATGACATTCATCACCAAAATCAAGCTTGAATAATCTGAATTTTGCAAGCGAAGAGCTTCTTCAATGGTGGAGCTGGTCATACTACTTGCATTTCCAGAGATCAAAACTTCAGAATCTTGAACACTTGACATGATTCAGAACTCGATCGAATCACGAGAATTTAAGAAATTCAACAAGAAATAGAGAAGAACCTCAAATGAAAGTCTAAGAAGCTAGATCTTCAATGGCGGAATAAAAAAACTAGGGTTTCGGATTCAAATCCGCTTTGATACCATGAATATTGACGAGTTTATCCAAGAACTTGAAATCGCTGCATTTCTTATTCTATTAACAGGGGTGTATTCAATTTAGATTTTAATAGAATTTTGGTTACTTTTATAAGTTGATGATTTTTCTAAAGTTCGTAGATTTTTGTAGATTTTTAAAGACTTTGATAAACTTTTTAAGTAAACTTCTTTTTAACGACTTTTATCAACATTTAAGATTTTTAGTGACTTTTTTGAACTTCTTAAACATGATTTTGATTGATACTAGTAAATTTTTGTGATTTTAATATTGAAACAAATATTTTGCACTTTATTATAAAAAAAGACGAATAATTATACTTATTTTTCTTAAGAACTATTATTAATTTTTTAAAAGTATTTTTATATTTTAATAAAAATCATATAGACATAGTAATGAATTACGACTATCAAGATAGTAACATAATAAATAAGTAAAAAAATATCAACAAAACAAATATGAAAATGAACAATCTTTTAGTTGCAAAAAAGAATCAAGTAATATCATTGTGTGTAAAAGT
The DNA here is from genome assembly GCA_039657365.1 of Stephania yunnanensis. Lineage (NCBI taxonomy): Eukaryota > Viridiplantae > Streptophyta > Magnoliopsida > Ranunculales > Menispermaceae > Stephania > Stephania yunnanensis. The sequence goes on along the minus strand of CM077586.1, from coordinate 40,344,216 downwards.
TTTGCACTTTTTGACTTAAGTAAAAAAAGCTTATATCTTTTTCTTTAAAAATGATAGTTTAAAATTTTTAAAATGCACTTCTTGCATTTGAAAAAAAAATACATGATTATTTTCTCCAAAAATAATAATATTACATTTTTTGATATTATAATTATACACTTAATAAACAAAACTTTTTTGTAAAAAAATCTTATAAAATTTACAATGATGACAAAGTGAAATCTTGTTAATAACGTCATCATTTTCATTTTCAACGACATCATTTTCATTTTCATCAACATAAACATTATATAATGAGTGCGCAATGAAATTCACGAGTTGTTAAGTGATTTGAGAAGTCGATAAAAACAATTGATAAGAAAAGACATTACGAACAATGAAGTCCTTTTTGAATAAGAGAACCAACAAAAATTAGAAGTTTCTAAAAAATTTTAGGTTGAGGGGAGGAGAAGTTGGAGATTTGTTTTTGTGCATTTTTATACAAAAAGTCTATAAAAGTCGATATTTGTAACCAAACTACAAAAGTCATCAAAAAATTCACTACACCTTACTTTTAGAAACTCTCTAAAAGTTCAAATTGAATACCCCAAAACTTTTATAAACTTTTAAAAAGTCTATAAAAGTTCACATTGAATACACCTTACTTTTAAAAACTCTCTAAAAGTTTTATTTGAATACACCTAAACTTTTCTAGTAATTAAAAGTAACCAAAAGTATATTAAAATCTCAATTGAATACACCCCTATATATAGTGTGTTACACATAGATTCAATACATTTACACTATATATAGTCTATTAAAAGTAACCAAAAGTCTATATATAAACTTTTTTTTTGAAATATAATGCATTTACACTATATATAGTGTGTTACACATAGATTCAATACACATGGTGGTTACACAATAACACATCTACTACAACGAATAATTACAATTACTAGTTACCTCATTAATAAATCCCAAATACAAAGCAATAAATTTACTTGAACTCATAAGTCGGGACTCATAGGGAGGTTTTTAAAAATTTTATAAATATTTAAGAGGTATTGAAGAAATTTTACAAGTGATTGTGGTTACTTCATTAATTGCTCGATGATGTATTTGAAATAAAAAAAAAGTTTTGAGTCCGGACTAATGAGTCCAAATAGCATTGCCCAATACGAAATATACTACAAAGGCAACTTTTATACAGAAAAGCAACATTTTTAGTCTGGGACTGTGGCTTCGTTGTGCCATGGGTGTGCACAATGTCCCTCACGACCTATATATTTTCTCGAAATTGTTATTGATTAAAACTAATTAGGGATGCACTGTCTTGTATGTAAGGAAAGGAAACAAGAAGGAAACCAATTCAGAACATTAATTTAACTCTTGGAGAGACATTTAATCAATGTACACATATAGATGCACGTTGCTTTCATACCCATATAGATGCACACACATCGATGCATAAATTAATGGACACACAGAAGTACGTATGCGCCTATTTTGAATCAACTTATAGAGCATCTCCAATTAATGGTAAATGTGGATTGATGCCACATCAGTAATTAACGTACGTGGAGAGAATGTCCATCATAAGTAGCTTAAATAAACATTGAAGTTCAAAAGTACTCTCGTCAATGTGGATTATACTTTTTATTTTAAAATTTTATTTTTTATATATATTTTAGAGAGAATCACTGACATGGATGGCTTGCACCATCTAGAAGTAGACATTGAAAATAGATATTGTCTATTCCTTATATGTCGAGTTAGCTCGACATTCAAAATTCACGTTTGCATGTTTGAAGATATTTTTTGTTCCAATGTCTATTCAATTTTGTGTGGCACACATTCATACCCAAAACACATCCCATTGGAGTTAGATATGCTCTATTTTATTTTCTTTAAATTAAATACATTGATGTTAAGCGCATCATTAATTCAGTGGCCTTGAGAAATGTTAGGTTTTCATAACGCTCCAGCGCAGACTCGATCTAGGCATCTGTCACGGGGCTATTAAGTGAGGGGTTTACCCTAAGGAAAATTTTATCGCTCAACCCAACCCGTGGTTCTTAAGGGCCACCTTAGTTCGGCACTACCAATACTCAGAGTAAATGGACATCAAACAATGACACCAACGAAACGTTTTACTAAACTCTCAATGGGAATACAACACTGGTACTATATGTTTCCTCAAGCCTAGAGCCCATGGCTTTATAGATTAGCCAACAAGTAGTTACATACCGATCAAGGAAACGTGTCCTAATTACATTGATTCGTAGACTAAGTAAAACCCCACTCCTTATGATCAAGGCAGTTACCCATCTGTCTTGTTTCTTTGCTGCCACCTGGTTCCACAACCCTCACAATTGCTTGGTCAATTACCACATGCTCAATGTGTTCGGGACATTCTCGGATGTGTCTTCATCATGTCCGGGACCATAACCAAGGTAGTTAGCCAACCGCCTGGAACCACCTTAACTTGGTCCATTCGTGCCTCTACGTGACTTGGTCCATGTTTCGCTCAGGGACAGGGATTGCTCGGTGGTTCATAGCTAAGCCTAGGCACCCTAGGTGTTAGCCAGGGCTCGGTCGAGTCCCACCGGCTCGGGGTGGCTCTGACCATGGGTGTATGGGTCTTGCCTTGGCATTGTTGCGCAACGCATTCTCGAGGGTCTTCCTTGCTACTATGCCTATGTAGCCCCTAGGAGAGAAACACGTCTCCTTATAGTAGATGTTAAGACGTTTCCCGAACTCCAATAGGAAACATCAAGAAATGAGACCAATCGTACTTTGACTTGGTCAGCGCCCAAGTCAAGCTTTGTCAACCTTTGCCAAGGTATGCCTTGCCCTTGCCAAGGCGCGGCCTTGCTCGTGCTGAAGGAATCTGCCAAGGTGTTGCCTTGCTCATGTCCAAGGAAACAGCCAAGGCGCGTTCTTGCTCATGCCAAAGGAATCTGCCAAGGCACGGCCTTGCTCGTGCCAAAGGAATCTACCAAGGCGCGACCTCGCTCGTGCCAAGGAACAGCCTTACTCTTGCCAAGGGAATCTGCTAAGGCTTGCCCGTGCCTGTGCCAAGGGACGCGCTAAGGCACGTGCCAAGGCGCAACCTCATTTGCTCCCAGGCACCGTGCCTAGGTGTGACCTCATCCATGCTTGTACGCTGCCTCATCAGTCCTGCATGCTATCCTTCAACCAAACCTAAATGAATCATCCGAGTCCTTTGGAACTCGGCTATTTCCCAGGTTTCTCATCGCCCAGCCCAACCTACTCGGATCATGTTATTGAGGGGCTGACAAACATCCCTCCGCCGAAATGTTCGATGCCCTCATCGAACTGCTCGGTTGCTGCCGCTTCTGGTAGTATGCTATCTCCTTCTAAAACTGCCATATAGTAGTGTCTCGCTCCCAAGTAGGTTCATCAATATCAACCCACTTGATCAAGTAAAAAATTCGCATATTTTTCTTGCTCTAGCCACGCGTCTCGTGGCTTAGAATCTGCTCAATTTCTCCTACAAACTCCTTTCGTACTAAGGGTGGAACCCGTCTTGCTATGCTCCTCCCTGGATCTGCCTCATCATAGTGGAAAGGTTTAAGGTAGCTGACATGGAATGTAGGATGTATCTTCAACCTTTCTTGTAGCTTAAGGCGATAAGCCACCCTCCCAACTTGCTCAATCACCTCAAATGGTCCTTCGTACAGCTGAACCAGGCTCTTATGCATCTCTTTCTTGTTGAATTTCTTCAAAATCTAAGGAGTGAGCTTCAACAAGACTAGGTCTCTTTCCCTAAACTCCAAGGGTCTTCTATTTTGGTCAGCATACTTTTTCATCCTCCGAACAGCTTTTGCCAAACTGTCTTGAGCTGCCTCCCTCAGCTCCTGCTTGCTCCTCGCAAAACGATAAGCAGCTGGGCTCGACCCATCGATTTTGATTTGGCTACCTCATGTGGAGTAGGCGGCAGTTATCCCGTCCCACCTCGAATAAACTCAGCTCCGCAGACGAGCTTTTGTGAAAAATGTAGCAGAATTGGGCGGCATCAAGTTAATCCACCCAGTTAGACTGACTTGCATTCATATAGTGTCTGAGGTAGTCCTCTAGCAATGCATTGATCCTCTCCGTTTGCCCATCCATTTGAGGATGGTTTGTTGTGGAAAACTTCGACTCCGAGCCCAGTAGATTGAATAGGGCAGTTCAAAATCTTCCAGTGAACTGAACATCTCGATCACTGATAATGTCCTTCGGTATCCCCCAATGTTTTGCCAAATGCTTCAAGAACAACTCCGCAGTCATGTCTGCAATGCAATTCTTCAGAGCAGCTATGAACGTAGCATACTTCGAGAATCGGTCAACCACCACCATCACGCTGCTCATTCCCTTCACTTTAGGAAGACCTGTGATGAAGTCCATAGATATACTCTGAAAGGGTCTATCCTGTACAGGCAAAGGCTCCAGCAACCCCATGGCCTTCCTCCTATATGTCTTGTCTTGCCGGCACACAAGATAAGTCCGCACATATTGATTTACATCCTCCTCCATCTTAGGCCAAAAGAACGAATGTGATAAGAGGGCATAAGTGCGATCCATGCCCGGATGCCCAGCCCACCGAGCATCGTGTGTCTCCTTCAGAAGTTATCGCCTTAGTCCACTAGTACTAGGGACATATGGATGTCCTCCTTTAGCATAGATGACCCCATCTTCGAACGAAAACCTCTGAGTGACTCCCTCCGCCACTAGCTTTAACATCTTTGAACAAACAGGGTCTTAGCTTGTCTCCTCCTTGATGCGAGAGAGGAACTCATTTTCCAGCCTAACCACTGCCGACACCATCTTAGTTACCACTTTGCGACTAAGAGCTTCCATGACTGAGTTAAGCCTTCTAGGCTTATGTTCGAACTAAACATTGAACTCTGCTAGGAAATCTAGCCACCTTGCCTGCTTTCGATTGAGCTTCTTCTGACTCATGAAGTAAGTGATAACAGCATTGTCTGTCCGCACCACAAAGCTGGTTCCCAATAGTTAATGCCTCCATAGATGGATAACATGAATTACAACCAACATTTCTTTCTTATAAGCCGGGTACCTTTGCTCCACCTCTTTCGGTTTCCTACTTTCGAAAGCAATGGGGTACCCTTCTTGGACAAGTACCGCCCCCAATGCTCGATCTGATGCGTCAGTATGCACTTTGAAAGGTATGTCAAAATTGGGCAATTCCAATTTTGGTTCAGCAGCAATGGCCTACCTCAGTTCTGCCATGGCTTGGTCGCTTCGATCCGTCCATGCCCAAGCCCGATCCTTCTTCAATAGGTCTATCAACGGTGCCACTCTCCTTGAGTAGCCTTCCACGAACCGCTAGTAGTAGTTAACTAAACCCAGGAATGACCGCAACTCCTGGACCTTCGAGAGGTTTATCCACTTCATGATTGCCCGCACCTTTTCTGGTTCCATCTGTAATTTACCCTGACCTATAACATGACCAAGGAAAGTGATCTTTTGTGCAGCAAACTCACATTTTCCCTCTTTACATATAAATGGTTAGCCTTCAAGGTAGTCAAAACCATCCGTAGGTGATCCACATGATCTTGAAGGTTTTAACTGTAAATTAAAATATCATCAAGATAAACAATAACAAATCGATCGATGAACTCCCTTAGAATATCGTTCATCAAGTTACATAATGTAGCAGGGGCATTTGTCAAGCCAAATGGCATAATTAAGTATTCAAATGATCCGTACTTAGTCACCATGGCCGTATTAGGGACATCTCCAGTCATAATTCGGACTTGGTAGTACCCGGCCTCAAGTCCAATTTCGTGAAGTAGGTTGCACTAGATATCCGATCGAACAAGTCTGCCAACAACGGGATAGGGTACTTATTCTTCACTGTTAGCTTATTTAGTGCCCTGTAGTCCACACACATCCAAAGGGATCCATCGTGCTTTCGCTGGAGTAGGACTGGTACTCCATAGGGTGCCTTGGATGGCTGAATAAATGCAGCATCCAATAACTCTTGCAACTGCTTCCTCAGCTCTTCTAACTCCTTTGGAGCCATTCTGTAAGGGGCCTGTGCTGGGGGTTTTGAGCCAGAGATCAGCTCAATCTCATAGTCAATCACCCTTTATGGGGGTAACTGCTTTGGTAACTGCAAAGGCATTACGTCACTGAGGTCCTTTAGTACCTCAACAACTACATCAGGGACTTTTACAGCCGTGCCTACCTTAGTCTCCACCAAGGCAACCAGGTATGTTGGTTCACCCTTCCGTAGTTCATCTTTCACTTGCATGGCTGAAAGGTGGGACAACTTTGTACTCTTTTTCTCTTAAATCATGCTATCCGCTGGGACAAAGCAAGGATGGTACTTGTTCATCACAAACATCCCCCTCAAGAATGATATTAAGGCAATGCTCGCCAAATGTAGAAAGTCATTTCCTAGGATGACATCAAAGTCATCTAAGGGAATTGCCATAAGGTTGATCTTCCCTTCCCAAGACCCAACCTTAAGATTCGCATTAGACGTCATACCTTGAATTCATTTTGCTTCAGAACTTACAGCTTTCATTTGGCTAAAATTCTCAACAAAACAAAGTCCCAGCTTTCTCACCATGTGTTCCACCACGAACGAATGTGTTGATCCTGAATCCACCATTGCAAAGACTCATTTCTGATTTACCTCCGCATCAACGTACATCAGCCCCTTCTAAGGGCTTGTCTTGGCTTGTTGAATGGCATTAAACAATTGCAGTGGGTTCATCCGGGGCTGGCCATCATCTTCCACGATTAAGGACGAGATTTTCTCCTTCTTTGGGTAGTCCCGTGCCCTGTGAGGGCCGTTGCATATGAAACACCCTTATGCGAGGAACTTGTTGAGGGCTTCGGGTCTGCTTTCGGGGTTGGCTTCGGGCTCACTTGCTTAGAAAGGAAGGGCTTCTTCTCGCCCTTCTTATGGTGGTCCTTGAATGACTTCTTCTCCTTGTTCTTCCCCTCGCTCATGGAAGAACTAGTCTTGAAGTCCACAAGACTATCAGCTACAGCAATTTCTCCATGCAAGTCCTTCACCCCTTGCCTTCTTAGCTCGGATTGAGCCTATGATTGCAATCCAGTAGTGAAGTTACAAAGTTTGTCCTCCAGTGACATATTTTTGATGTCCAGCAAGATAGAGGAAAACTTCTTAACACAGTCTCGAATCGACCCCGTTCGTTTGAGCTTGCGCAAGGCTTCCCGCACTTGTCAAGCAGCATTGGTAGGAAGGAATTGATCCTTCAACTCCCTCTTTAGCACCTCCCAATCCATGATTTTGGGTCTACCCGCAGCCGCATCATCGTATACTCTGGTTCTCCACCAGAGTTTTACGTCACCTTCTAGGTACATGGAGGTCGAGATAAACTTTTGGTTCTCTTCCATCCGAACAGTAGCAAAGTATTGCTCCATGTCCCAAAGAAGATTCTCAAGCTCATTCGCGCTCTGCTTGGCTGAGAACTTCTTTAGCTCCGGCACCTTAGTCCTAGGCTTTACCCCACCCGCAACCTCCAAGGATCCACTCACGGCTCGCTTAAGTAAACTCACCCCCAAAGCCATTGTCGCGGCTATTTCGGTGGTGAGTTCTACCACAGAACATACATCCGCTACAAGCTCCTCAAATTTGGATTGCCACATATCTATCATGGCCTCTTGTGACTCTCCTCTAGTCACCAAAGAAGCCACCAACATCTCTAAAGCCTTCAATGCGTTTTGCCAACATTGAAGACTCCGCCGACTCTACCGGACAGTCATCGTTACCATTAAGTGTTCTAAGTGAGCAACCCTCTCACTTAGATCATTTGCTGCTTGGGTCGCCATCGTCTTCGAAATGGAGCTCTGATACCAATTGTCACAGGGCTATTAAGTAATGGGTTTACCCTAAGAAGATTTTTCTCGCTCAACCCAACCCGTGGCGCCTAAGGGCCACTTTCATTCAGCACTACCAATACTCAAAGTAAATGAACAACAAACAATGGTACCAACAAAATATTTTACTGAGCTCTCAATGGGAATACAACACTAGTACTTTATGCTTCCTCAAGCCTAGAGCCCATGACTTTATAAATCGACCAAGAAGTAGTTACATAACCGTTAAGGACACATGTCCTGATTACATTGATTCATAGACTAAGTAAAACCTCATTCCTTGTGGTCAAGGCAGTTACCCAACTGCCTTGTTCCCTTGCTGCTACCTTGTTCCACAATCCCTACCACTGCTTCGTCAATTACCATATGATCCATGTGTTCGGGACATTCTCGAACGTGCCTTGTTCATGCCAGGGGCCTTAACCAAGGTAGTTACCCAACCGCGTGGAACCACCTTGACTTGGTCAACTCTGTGCCTCAAGGTGACTTGGTCCATGTTTCGCTTAGGGACAGGGACTGCTCGGTGGTGCCTAGCAGAGCCTAGGCACCCTGGGTGTTAGCTGGGGCTCGGTCGAGTCCCACCGGCTTGGGGTGGCTCGGACCATGGGTCCGTAGGTCTTACCTTGGCGTGGTTGCCCAAGGCATGCTCGAGGGCCTTCCCTTCTACTATGCCCATGCCGCCCCTAGGAGAGAAACACATCTCCTTTTAGTAAATGTTAAGCCGTTTCTCGAACTCCAACAGGAAACATCAAGAAATGAGACCATTCGTACTTTGACTTAGTCAACGCCCAAGTCAAGCTTTGTCAACCCTTACCAACGTATGCCTTGCCCATGCCAAGGCGCGACGTTGCTTATGCTAAGGGGCAGCCTTGGTCATGCCAAAGCGTGGCTTTGCTCGTGCCAAAGGAATATGCTAAAGTGTTGCCTTTCTCGTGCCCAAGGAACCTGCCACGGCGCGGCCTTGCTTGTGCAAAGGAATTTGCCAAGGCGCGGCCTTGCTTATGCCAAAGGAATCTGCCGAGGTGCGGCCTTGCTCGTGCCAAAGGAATCTGCCAAGGCGCGACCTTGCTCATGCCAAAGGAACCTGCCAAGGTGCGACCTTGCACGTGCCAAGGTGCAGCCTTGCTCGTGCTCGTGCTCGTGCCTATGCCAAGGGATGCGCCAAGGCACGTGCTAAGGCGCAACCTCGTCTGCGCTCAGGCACTGTGCCTTTGCACGACCTCATCCATGCCTGTGCACTGCCTCATCCCCCCCGCATGCTATCCCGTAACCAAACCTCATGGAACCATCCGAGTCCTATCGAACTCGACTATTTGCTAGGTTTCTCACTGCCTAGCCCAGCCTACTCGAGTCATGCTATTGAGGGGATAAGGACAACCATGATCATTAAAAATACAGAACAAACTTAAATTGACTCATTCGAATAATTGGAAGCCAGGGTGACGAGGACATGAAAATGAATAATTGCCAAAAAAGGACGCAACTAAAGATCAATTATTAGATCAATATTTGAAGTTGTTAGGTAAGCTCATTAAATGAGTAATCATGTAACAACCCATGTCATTAACCTAGTGATTAATGTTAATTCAAAAGTTAATTAATCCGAGTTAGGTTAAGCTCGACTTGTCTTGCTTATAGTGTAAGTGCGATTGTGGTGATGTATTGTGCTTGGTTGATGTGAGAAATAAGTAATGTAACTATAGGTGATTAATGTGAATTAATATAAAACCTATAGTTGGAAAATAAATATTAAGATGAATTGATTGTACGCCTAGAGTAACATATGTGATAGTATGGGATTACATTAAGAGATGTGGAAGCAATGTGCGTGCTCGGGTGTATTTATTGGCATACATGGCAAACAAATAAGTCGTAAAATGTATAGGCATATTTAGAAAGAAAATAATTGAAAATTATGGAACACCTAATACCGTGTGTGGGTCGTGGGGTAGCGTGCACACCCGAGTGTATTCATTAGCGAGCAGAACAAAATTATGAACGCATTAATATGTGTGTGTGTGTATGTGTGTGTGTGTGTGTGTGTACGTCTATATATATAGGGCTGGCAAAAATCCGAGACCGGACATAAACGGGACCGGACACCCATTTCTAAAATTATTAAATTTGGTGCCCTGACCCGGTCCAATTTTTGAAACGGGCAATTTTTTTTGCCCAGTCTCGTATGTTTGTAAAACATACGGCTCCCATTTTGTCCGTTTTGTCCAATTTTTTTGAATGGAGAATGAGTTGAGAAAATTTACTCTGGTGATTGGAGGATTCTATATTAAACGAGTAGGTTTTTGCTATGATGAAGCACCAATGGTAATGGAGGGCATATGTTATTCTTGGCAGGGTGATGGTGACAGAGAACAATGGTGATGAAATGGATGTTTGGACTTCACAGAGGAGCTGGAGCACACTTGGATAATGTATGCATGGCATTGTTTTGTTTTGAAGAGTTTTTTTTATTAACGGTTAACATGGGTTGAGGATATTGTATCTCGGCTATAGCTTGCATACGGTTTTGGATATAGTTTATCAATTGCCATTCGGTTGGTATTGGCCAACTCTTTTATTCTTTAGTCTCTCTAAAGGAGTTTAGACTCCAGTCCATCTGTAGCAGCAAGGAGAGCTAGAAGGTTGAAAGTTTCGGCTTTATTTTTGGTTGCGGCCTTTCATTTACTCTATTGGAGGGATTACGGTAATCCATATATTGATGAGTGGATTTCAGTATATAGTGCGTTCTTTATCATTCTTTTGTATAATCGCGTTGGAGGGTACACAACCCCTCCTATGTACATACCTTTGTGGACATAGTAACTTTCAGGAGCTTGTCTCCTATTTCTAAAAAAATAATAAAAACAAATAAGTACTTGATCAAGAGTGATTGGAACAACCCTAGATCCTCTCCCCAAAACAGGCTGCCTCAACTGAACCCGAAACACAACAAACGAACAAAAATCTCACACCAAGAACCCTCCAATCAGTAGCAAAAGTAGTGAAATTCATGGAAAAAGCAGCTACCTGGGCGAGGAGGGTGTCGACGTCCTCGTGGAGGAAACAGAGGAGGCCAAGGGACTTCAGGCTGTTAGGGTTAGAGACGAGGACGAACTCATTGTTGGAATTGCTAACGGTGTAGACAGAGGTGCCGGAGACAGTGTTGGCGACGAAATTGGGGGTGAGAGCGAGGTCGAAGGCGTGGTTGGGGCGATGGTGCTGGTGGTGGGAGGATAAGGAGGCGAAAGAAGAGTGGTGGCGGTGGCACCGCGGCCGAGGGAAGTAGGAGAGGGGGGCATTTCCGAGGAATTGTTTGGCACCGTCAAGCCAGTGGGAGAAATGGGAGCCGAAGCGGTGGAGGAGGAGCTGGCGACGCCGTCTCGCACCGCTAGTCGTGAGAGAGAGAGCGTGAGAGTCTGAGAGAGAGCGTGAGCGTGAGCGTGAGAGTGAGAGGTGAGGACCGTGAGGTGAGAATCATGAGAAGTGATTGTGTTGTGTGAGTGACTGTGTGAAGTGTGAACCAGTGAGGCAGTGAGAGTGAAATTAGGTTAATTTCACAGTGAAATTACCTATATGCCCTTCAAATTAATCACTAAACGGGTACCCGTTTTTTTAATATTTTCGCCCAGACCCGATCCCGTATTTTTAAATGGACTTAAAACATTGTCCGGACCCGTATATTTGTCAAAAAAATATTGTCCGGTCCCGTTTAAAACGTGACCGGACAAAATGGGCCAAACGGGACCGGGCACATTTTGCCAGCCCTATATATAGTGCTTCTACCATGGAACCCAATTATATAATAAGGAACCCAATTATATAGTATTTATTACGTATTTAATGTGTTTTGCATTAATGGCACTACAACAACCACCATAAGATTAAAATTATATAGTAATCCAATGGTGAGATATATAGTTCCCGTGACATAGTATATATTTAAGCTCTATTGTAAAATTACCCTTTTATATATTGTATGTATATGTATATTCAAAATAATTAATAAATTGAATGGCGCATAGTGACATGCGGGGTCGAGGGTGAAATGCGTATGATGTACAACAGTGAGCACGCCTGAGGGTGGACTTTGGCGTGCATGGAAAGTTTATAGGTGCTGAAAGATATCATTTTTATATATTTATATTTATATATTTGGTTTATGCATATAAATATATATAACCTATATTTTGGTTTAAATTGTTTAAACCATTATATTGCCTCAAGATATGCGTAGCGTGGGCATCGAGGAGGTGCTTGACGCTGGTGATGTTGTAGAAATTATCCACGCCTCGAGATGCATGATATCCATCTCAAGAAGAATTGTTGCTTAAATTCATGCTCTTGGAATCGTCCTCGAGATTTGTGCGTGCGAATTTTGAGAAAAGTGCATTGATCTTATATAATTTGGTTATGTAGTGGTGGGTTTGGTAATAGCCATAAAGATCGACCTGGAGATACGTATTATGTATCTCAAGAAAGATCTGAATATAAAATGGAAGGAACTCGACCTTTAGATTAGCCTTGGGATTCATGCAATATAGATCTTGAGAAAATATCATATTTATCGCAAACATGATACAAACACTACCTCAACTGTGATTTCGAGGCCGAGAGAGAGAGAGAGAGAGAGAGAGAGAGAGAGAGAGAGAGAGAAGAAGAAGAAGAAGAAGAAATCAAATTTGAAGGAGAGGTAAGGAAAGCTCGAGGCCAAAAGGGAAAGAGATCTCGAGATGAAGGAGATGATTAAGGTGCTTGGTTATTGAAGTTGTTGTTTGTTGTTATTGGTGTCGTTATGTTCTTGGGTTGTTTTTAATGGTTGTTGTTAATGTTAGTTGTAATGTTCTAGATGGAGTTGGGGAGGCTCGGTCAGAGGAAGGAAATGGCAAGGAGTCATCTCCCCTGCCTAATCTCGCTTGGAGTTGGGACCAAACTTAACCCCAATAGAAAATAACAATCAAAAAGAAAAAAATGATTTTGACGAAACAAAAGAACATGGGGTCGTAAGGAAAAAGAAGGAGGTTGATCCCTCAACCCGAACTGAACCAGGTTCGGTTTACCTTCACAAATAAAAAATAATAATGGAAAATACTGAAATTTAATAAAGATTCCAAAAAATTGAGAAAAGACTTGAAAATTATATTTGCAGACTAAATCGATAGAAATTGTGGATTGTTATAAAAAGTAGAGAAGTTGGGATTTTTCATGACTTTATATTATCGGGTTTATTACCTTGAAATACGTAAAATGATTAGATTAGTCCCAAGAATTAGCAAAATGGTTTCGGGTTCAATTGAGACCAATTTAGGAATTTTAAATGTAAGGTATTGGACATACAATGACCTCAAATGGTTTGTGATAGGTTTTCAAACAACGAAAAAGGTTGAGTGACCCATAAAGTTAAGAAATTGGAAATGGAACCTAATCAAGGTAAGCATGGATTCTTTTAATTATCAACTTTGCCTGGCTATATAGTATATTTTAGTTCATATAGTTTATGGACCAGGAATGAAAAGTTGTATACTGTGACGAAAGTATTTGATTTAAAATCTTGCTAAATGGAAGTGTAGTTTTGACGGCCCCAACTTTCAAGGCAAACTGGATACCGCCACGTCGCCAGGCACATCACCAAGCATGCCATGTCACCGCACACTTATTTTGATTGTCCGCGCCTAAACCCTTGTACATAACTTATTCGCCTTTAACCTAGTAATTATGAATATTTTATGAATTTTTAAGTTATTCATGATTTAGTAATTTAATATAAATCATACATTATTGCGGAAGTCTTAAGGCATGCATATACCGTAAAAGTAAAAAGTTTGCATTTTTATGAACAACCCTACAGTGTGAAAACCCGACATTAGATACCATGTATATCGAAAGCGACAAAAGTACAAAAAGTGAGAATATACATGTATCGGGTATACAAGTCCTCCCAAAATATCATAAAGTAGTTAATAGATACATACAACTACCTACGCAAAAGTGGCGGCCTCTCCCTACTTAGAAGTAGTCGCCTAAGACTCCTTTGCCTCGGCTTGTCGCAGGATCTGCGATTTGTCACCAAAAACAATGACAAATCCTAGGTGAGTAAATCCCAGAGAACTTTAGCTAATATTCAAGAATTCCAATGAAACGGCTACAGTTCATGCAATTTAAATAAAGGACAAGAATACAGAAATTCGCATGAAAATAAGTCGTTGAGAAGTCAAATTTGGACAAGAGTGTAGCATGACAGAGAACCCTGGTAGACATCCGGGAATCTTCGTAGCTAAACCGAGAGGAATCATTGACGACAACCTCGCCAAACATCTCACGGTCGAATGAGAGGAACCATTGAACGGTAGACCCTGTCCAAAACATCTCTCGAGAGGAACCATTGACGTAGACTTATGATTTCGTCAAAACATCTCTCAACCTACGGGTTTTGCGAGAATAGTCACTGCGTAGCCCTATCATGGCCAATTACTCGAATAGCGCGGGTAGCTAGCCCCGGGGTATGAGTCCGTGCCATGCCAACCCCGTCGACAAACACACATACACACGTGGGAGTGGATGAACAATAATTGAACACCAATAAATAGAGCAATGGAATAATTGAGATGCGAAATAAAGTAAATGCCATAAAAGAATTTTAACTAATTTTCTCGTGGGATTACTTACCTCAAACGAATCGCAAAACGCCTTCGAAATGTCATGCACTCGCCTCGAGATACGTACCTACACCCGTCTATGGTCTCCTAAATTCCTGGTGCCAATTAAAACATTTTTAATATTTTTCCTGATTTTTCTGGGTTTTTATAATTTTTCACCTATTTTTATTATTTTTCTGTAATTTATTTAATTTAAAACTATTTTTAAATTTAAAATTAATAGTATATTATTTTAATACAGGGGTGGGCCCCTGGACCGGGTCTGCCCGACCCGGGCCTACCCGGGTCGGGTCCGGTTGGGCTGGACCGGCCCACCCACGCACGCACGGCGTCTCCTCCCTCACCCCATCTTCTTCTCCAGAGACTAACGTCTCTGCTTTTTTTTTTTTTTTTGTTAATACAACAACAACAACAATTCCAACAACATTAACAACAACACAACCCCATCACCTATACTCCTCATAATTCAACGACAACAACATTAACCACTCACTTGATTAATAGGGGGTCCGTTGCTCGCTCCGCCTTGCCCCGCCGAGCTGCTCGCCGCCGCCTTCTGCTGAGCTCGCCGCCGCCTGCCGTCTCTCACTCTCTCGCCGGAGCTTCCCCTTTTGGTCATCACTCTCCCTATTTCCTCTCTCTCTCTCTACCAGCGCCCTCTCTCTCTCTCTTTCTCTCCCTTCCTTCTTCCTTTCTCCCGATTTTAAATGAAAAACTTTTTTTTTATTTGTTATTTGGTGAGAAAGCACAAAAAGGAAATGATGAGGGATGGTTGATATGATATTTGATGTGATGTGTGATGTGATGTGACAACTCAATCCCCTACTACCCCGTACACCCGCGTTACGCGCACACCGCGACGTCGCACACTCTCTTCACTACGTGCGCACAACGCGACCAATAAAATATTAAACGATGCGATGCTAATTATTTAATATTAGTAACTTAAGTAAACACTCACACACAAAAATAACAAGTTTGTACCTCGTTAGGCGTGCCCTGAGCTTTTCTGCGACGTCCACGTGGGTATGAGCTTAAGGTCTTAATCTGTAATTTGTAAGTTAATTAGGATTAATTAGAGCGGGCCGTTACGGTAGTACTTGGTGATATATGAGGCAATAGTAATGGCGATATATCGTATGTGTAAGCCCGAAATTTAGAATGTTAGTGGACTAGGGTTAGGGTGGCATTCTAAACTATTTGTAAATCTGAACTTGATGGATTGGTGGCACAGTTATATCTTAATTCAGGGGTTTTGGACATAGCTATTGGAACGAGTATAAAACTGAATGAACAATATTTTGCCAGAGTATTGATTCAATCAGTTGGTATACTTGGGGAATGGATCATTTTGATAAACAAAATTAAAACATCACAATATCATATACCAGGGAAACTATTGGATTTGCATGCTGGTTATGTATTATTTATATGAATTTCAATACCTTTTTTAAATATGTTTTTAGTTCATATTGATATTGTATTTCTCTTTATTATTATATGGATTGTTGATAGTTTTGTGAATCCGTACTTATTGAGCAAGTTGGAGCGCTCACCCTAATTAACATTTCGGGAATATCAACGAGTGTTACAATTATTGCAAAGAGAAAGTTTATGAGTCTTGGTCTTTTCTTCGATAATGATTCTTCCCTTGTCTATATATTTGTATTGAATTTCCGTTTTGTATAACCGAGGTTTATTCTAGTTTGATTCAATTTTTTATATTGTTTTTAATATCACAAAAAACTTTTTAACTTTCGTTGCGTTTATTATTAGGTTTGCTGTCGATATTTGATATACAATTATTTTTATTAGGTGTAGATAATGAGGTTGCTAGCTCTAGTTAAGTTTGACTGGTGTACCAGGGCTTAATTAGGGTTTCGGGCTGAATGACTCCTTAATTAGGATAAGGGTCATTACAGTTAGTATCTGAGTCTAACTTTTTACTTTTGAATTGTTTTCAAAATAAATGATAACTCTGATACAGTTTGGCATCAGAGACTACTTCAGATTATAACCTTATTACTTGGAAATAGGTGATAACTCAGATACAGTTTGACATCAAAGTTTAAGCTAATTAGCTTTATACACCTTAGTACTATATCCTAAGTTTACTAACTCTAAGAGATTTTCTTAAGTTACAATGAAACTTAGGATGTAATAAATTATTTTATCACGATTTCTAGGAGTAACCAAAAAAATAAAAGATTGCGATATGTTACTTATGTTTTATTATATTTACGTGGCAGATATAACAATTGTCTTTCATAAATGATATTAACATGGTTGAAGTCCATCGATTTTCACGATATGAGAAAGCATTGAAGGTAAGAGTTCAAAAGAATCTGAATCTCGAGGAACTTGAAAAAGGAAAGACATAAGAAAAACTTACAAAGATGAAGTTAAACTATTCTCTTAGTAACTATTATCGATGGTCTTTGTTCTCGCTAATATTATTAGACAAATAATAGGCTGTGAAAAATTATTTATTGAATTTGGACCTTGAGACATGCATTAAGAGAATTAAATTTATGAAGCAATAGAATATTGAATGACTTTACGTGAAACTCAAAGATGGTGAACCATTTTGAGATGTGATTTGATACTAGTATTAAGACTAAGTGAGCAATAATGAAAGTTATTCGGTAAACAAATTGGTGTTTAAGGATAAGAGCCTATTTGAGGTTAAAAAACCACTAATGTAATTATATTTCATAATTTGTTATGAAGTAGAAATTTCAGATATGGTGTTAATTCAAATTGGAATGAGAAGCATTTGTTGGATAATGAAAGGTGATGTTGAGAATTCAAAATTGGTAAAGTTTGAAGATTGTTCAGTCTAGAACATAGCAATGAGCTAGTACGATATCCTAATATGATCTTTTAGATTGGTACAATGTAAGTTAGGAAAATGAGTGATCAATGAATCCGAGGATTTAAAAGATTCAAATAATAATGTACGGTAGTAGGAATGAATATTCATTGCCCGGGATTGATAACTCATTTTGGTAATAAGGTTAAATCAACTATACTCAAGAGTTAGTTGAGATTTGGTTGTCATCATAGTATGATCAAAGTTAAGGATATATAAAGATGATTTTAGTTGATTGCTGGATTACTTTAAGTGAATGGTGGAGACCATTAGAACTTACTAGAGCTAGTGATATGTCATGAACAAAGGGTGTAGGATTCTGAACCCAATCTTAGTCAAATTGCTATCGTGTTATCGATAATAAGATGGAATCTTTGAAGACTTAGAAGGTGCACGAGCATTACCGTAAAGAGTTATGAGTTATGATGGTAAATTGGTCTAGGCCAAATTTTGCAAGTGCAAGTACTAAGTTTCAAAGGATTACTTATATTTATGTTAAATATTAACTGCAAATCAATGGATTTGACTGGGATTAAGACTATTTAGAATTGTCATATATTCAACAAAAATGCAAAAGAAAAAATAATCTTGAAATAATTGAATAATACAAACGATTGATCCAGTGATATCTAGTATCGTTGTGTAATTGATTCAGTTAACTCAAGTATGAGGATTGATGTAAGTTAAAACAGATACAAGGATGCCTACGAGGGAAGTTAAAGTATAGTTTGACTATAATATTTGCTTGATTTTACCTGAATTATAGAAGAGGTTAGAGGTTCATTCTAAAACTTCTTATTCAAGTAAGAATGTGTGTTGACACAGTAAAACAAAATTGTAACTTATACTTCTATTTAAATGTATAGTTTAAGACATTTGAGAGGAACTATTGGGAATTGATAATCTCGAGATAATTATTTTGGTAGTTGTACCAAATATGTAAAGGCATCACTTGTCCCGTACCCTTTTTCCTAGGTTCCTGAGTTTGGTGTCTCATTAGTTCAAATATAGTGGGTGTAAGCTCAATTTAAACATCACCGACATATAATTTTCTCCAATTTCTATTTATTTTATCGACATATAATTTTCCCTAATTTTTCTCAATTTTTTTGAGATTTTTCCAAATTCTCTTTCATTTTTCTTTCCTTTTTTCACTTCTTTCTCTTTTTTTTATTTCTGTTTGGGTGTGTAGATGTGCCTATGCCTTGACAATCCATACCTGGTATTTCTTGAAATTTTAAAAGTAGTTTTCGCATTTAGATCCCGTACTCGATTGAGGTGTGCGCGAATCACGGGGTTAGAGTCCTTGGGGATGTCGGCACATGTTACTTGACACTGTATGACACTCGGGATTAGAGTCCCTGAGGTGGTCTACGCACCTGGGTTAGAGTCCCCGGGACACTGTATGACACTCGTGGTTAGAGTCCCTGAGGTGGTCTACACACCGGGGTTATAGTCCCTGGTAACACATGGGTTAGAGTCCCTTGTGCTATATGATGATGGAGTCGGAGCGACACGTTTCACTGCCGACCGGACCTAAATCACTACTACTTAGCCTAATGTCAGTTTCACTTGTTTAGCTCTGGTATTTACTCGCATATGGTTTATTTTCCAGTTTTCTCATTTATATGCTTTTAAATACCATTTGAATATTTGGAAATACAAATTAAACTTGTCAACGGGGATTACTATTTTATTCTTGTACTCACCGTCCTTTTTATGACGGTGGGTGCAGAGCCGTTTACCAGCAGGCCAGGCAAAGAGAAGATCGACGATTATCCCTGAGCCGCGTCGTGTCACTGCATCGATTGTAGGTCTTCTTTTGATATTTTGATTATATAGGTTATATACGTCTTTCAGATACTATTTGGAGTGGTATATTGGGTTAAGCGTTAGTTCCCCGACTTGAGTTAGACTATTTTGTTGTTTCACTACATTTTGAGGACTTTATGAATGTGATGTCATTTCCTAGTTTTCCACACTTAGGATTTTATAAATGGCTTCCGCATAAGTTACTTATTATTTGCACATAATAAATAAGACTTCCGCTAATTAACTAATTTAATAAAAAGTCTTAATTAACTTTAAATTTTATAAATTGGTACATGAACACAAGAAAAGAGGCGTCTATATTGTAAAGGCTGACTAATATATAGTTAAGTCCTACGTGGATATGATTAGGGCTTAAGTACGGATTAGGCCTGGCGGTGCCCTAAATTTGGAGAGGGGCCGTCACAGTTGGTAATCTACACATTGGGGTTAGAGTCCCTTATCACTCTTGGGTTAGAGTGTTGGGGCATGTGCCCTAGGTCAATCCATTAACTGTCTTTATGAAAAGTTTTAGTTAATAAAATAGAGGATTTCGTTAGCTGTTTATTATAATTAATTTGCATGTTTACATTATAATAAGATCCATGGGTATTTACAGAAATATCACAAATGTCCCTAGTCGATCATTATACTTGGGAACTATAATGAATAAAGACTAGTGTGAGTCTTGATTAATGATCATATGATGATTATACGTATAGGGATACGAATCAAGATCACGAATACTTGTTAGGGAACAAAGTACTAGACCGACCCGCTATGAGAACATCACATGGATTAAGTCATAGTTGTTTCTTATGATAGGTATATTTTTCAGTCCTCTGACTTGAGATTACCAGAGACTTCAACATTAGGAACACAGTGATTTGACACAATCAAACGTTGTCTTTAACCGGACGATTATAAAGGTTGTGATTTGTTACTGTGTGAGCAATGTGATGAAGTTGTGTAATCAAGATAGAATTTGTCCCTCTCATATAAAGATAGATATCGAGTGGATCCCTCGATGTGTTAGACTATTAAAAGGCCTAGTCTAAGTGAATTGATATTGATCAATGTCACTTGAATGTTTTCAGTCTACCTATAGATCGAGACTAGTACGATTGAACATGTTGGATGACAATTCCATGCCTTATGTTTGATCAAAAGGATATCATGTGACAAAATGATGTTATATACACTATTGATTAGGTTGTATCGATTTGATATTCGTACAACTTGGGTAGTCATAATGTCTTGCTAGAGGCCGCTTATGACTTGTATATCAAAATGTGTTTTGGTATACCGCCAATGTTGTATGAGCTTATTGGGTCACACACTAAGAATGATTTTGCGAGATTTTAAGATGGTTCAGAAAAATGAACTTTATATGATAAAATTCATGACAGAGACGTCATTGTGGTGTATTACACTTATACTTCTTTAAGTAGGGGTATATGTGTAATTTACTTAACCGTTTATATAAAAGGGTTGTATAAATATACGCTTTAAGTTAGAACACACGTACGTAAGATTAAGGGCCGAAACTCTATTTTCGTTTTAGAAACGACTTAGGGTTTTCTGGAACGCTCTGGATCGTTTTGGAGAGAAACAAAAGGTTTGGTATTCTCTTGAAGCTAGCACTTTGAATCTTGGTCGTCGTTCGTATGTGGACTGCTGATAGAGGCGTTTGTCGTTGGCAGTGCCTTAGAGATCGATTAACATTCAGAAAGGTATTTTGTGACCGAGGTATGATTAAGTTTTCTTGGTTTAAACGTTTTTAGATACGGATCCTGTTAGGGTTTTTGTCAAAATTGTTTTGAAATCTCCGCTGCATATGAACCCCAAAACCCAACATAGAGTCCCTTGTGCTATATGATGATGGAGTCGGGGTTACACGTCTCACTGCCGACCGGACCTAAATCACCACTACTTAGCCTAGCGTCAGTTTCATTTGTTTAGCTCTAGTATTTACTCACATGTGGTTTATTTTCCAGTTTTCCCATTTATATGCTTTTAAATACCATTTGAATATTTGGAAAATGCAAATTAAACTCGTCAACGGGGATTACTGTTTTATTCTTGTACTCACCGTCCTTTTTATGATGGTGGGTGCAGAGCCGTCTACCAGCAGGTCGGGCAAAGAAAAGATAGGCGATTATCCCTGAGCCCGCGACGCGTCACTGCATCGATTGTAGGTCTTCTTTCGATGTTCTGATTGTATATGTTATATACGTCTTTCAGATACTATTTGGGGTGGAATATTGGGTTGAGCGTTAGTTCCCCGACTTGACTTAGACTATTTTTTTGTTTTACTACATTTTGAGGACTTTATATATGTGATGTCATTTCCTGGTTTTCCACACTTAGAATTTTGTAAATGGCTTCCGCATAATCAATAAGACTTCCGCTAATTAATTAATTAACTTTAAATTTTAATTAACTAGTAGGACTAGTGTATTTCCTATCCTGAACACGAGAAAAGAGGTGTCTAGGTTGTATAGGTTGACTAATACGTAGTTAAGTCCTACGTGAGTGTGATTAGGGCTTAATTACGGGATTAGGCCTGGCGGTGCCCTAGGTTGGGAAAGGGGCCGTCACAGTTGCTCTGAGTATCGGTAGGAATCTTTGTCTGACATGTTGTCTCTGCTGCCTCGAGTAATCCATACTCATGCATCATGTGACATCTGACCACCTCAGCATCTCTACTCGGTCTCCTACTCGGCGCCTCTGTGACTACGTTCGCTTTTCATGGGTGATACTCTAAGGAAAAGTCATTGTCCTTCAAGAACTCCAACCATCTGCGCAGTCTCAAGTTCAGCTCTTTCTGTGTGAAGACATATTTTAGACTCTTGTGATCAATGAAGAGTGTGCATCTCTCTCCATACAAAAGGTGTCTCCGAGTCTTCAGCGCAAATACAACCGATGCCAACTCTAGATCATGCGTGGGGTAGTTCTTCTCATGTATCTCTAATTGTCTCGATGCGTATGCCACGACGCTGCTACCCTTCATCAACACACAACCTAGACCCGTATGAGAAGCATCTGTGTACACTAGAAATCCTTATCCGACTTCTGGCAGTACTAACACTGGCGCGGTAGTTAATGACCTCTTCAACTGAGTAAATGCAGCCTCGCACTTCTCAGTCCACTCATAAGCAACATCCTTCTATGTTTGCCTTGTCATCGGTGAAGCGATATTTGAGAAATCCTTCACAAATCTACGATAATATCCTGCTAACCCAGGAAGTTCCTGATCTCCGGTACTGATGTCGGTGCTGGCCAATCCGTGATCGTTTGAAACTTGGTCGGATCCACTTCTCAATCTTATCGTGGTCCCTTTCTGCCGAAAAATACGCCGGCTTGAGTCTAATGAACTTCTTCACTAGCTTGGCGTCCCTCAAAAAGCCAGTGATCTCAGATATAGTGGGGGCAGGCGTGTCTACTACTGCTTCTATTGTCGGTACTGTGACGACTGGTAGTGCTAGTGGACGCGGTACCGCTGGCTCTACGGGTGGTACTGATGTTTGTGCCTTTGCGATAATAGTAGTGGTTGAGGCAGTAGGAGTCTCTATGGTCGGAGGTGCTGTAGTAGTAGTTGTGGTGATAGGGGTGGTTGAAACCAGTGTAGTCATCTGTGCTGACATGTAGGCGATGAACTCGACGATTTGTCTTTCTTGAACGGTCATCCGGTCAGACAACCTCGAAAATCGTCAACCGATACGGTGGAAGGTTGACTGCCGCTAGCTCTAGTGTCTACGACATCGCGCGAATCTGCCATCGTATCTGCATGTTGATAATTGTACGTAAATTAGCTACTATGGGACGTACCTTGTATTCTTTACATATAGCAATTAACATGTACATAAAGAAAACACCCCGGCTCACTTTCACTCAATTCCCCACACAATAGTTCCTAGGCAAGGATCATCTGGCTTCCACTTCTAAGGATTGTGTTTTATACGAGTTCGCATTGTTGTTATTTATTCCTGAGGTTCTAATACCTAGGCTTTGATACCAATTGTGACATTGGTATCACAAAGTCTTAAGCCATGAGATTCTCAAAAGTTTTAGGCTTTGATACCAATTGTGACGTTGGTATCACAATGTCTTAAGCCATTATACTTTCTCATAGGCTCGCTTGAACCTATAACTTTGATACCAACTGTGACGGCCCCGGCCTAATCCCGTAATTAAGCCCTAATCATATCCACTTAGGACTTAACTATGTATTAATCAGCCTTTACAATCTAGACACCTCTTTTTCTCGTGTTTATGTACCCATTTATAAAATTTAAAGTTAATTAAAACTTTTTATTAAATTAATTAATTAGCAGAAGTCCTATTGATTGTGCGGAAGCAATGAGTAACTTATGCGGAAGCCATTTATAAATTCCTAAGTGTGGAAAACCATGAAATGACATCACATATATAAAGTCCTCAAAATGTAGTGAAACAACAAAATAGTTTAAGTCAAGTCGGGGAACTAACGCTCAGCCCAATATACCACCCCAAATATTATCTGAAAGATGTATATAACATATACAATCAAAATATCAAAAGAAGACCTACAATCGATGCAGTGACACGCCGTGGCTCAGGGATAATCGTCGCTTTTCTCTTTGCCCGGCCTGCTGTGACGTCCCCTCTCCTAATCTAGGGCACCGCCCGGCCTAATCACGTAATTAATCCCTAATCACACTCACACAAGACTTAACTACGTATTAGTCAGCCTTTACAACCTAGACACCACTTTTCTCGTGTTCAAGATAGGTAATACACTAGTCCTACCAGTTAATTAAAATTTAAAGTTAATTAATTAATTAGCGGAAGTCTTATTGATTATGCAGAAGCCATTTATAAAATCCTAAATGTGAAAAACCAGAAAATGACATCACATATATAAAGTCTTCGAAATGTAGTGCAACAACAAAATAGTCTAAGTCAAGTCGGGGAACTAACGCTCAACCTAATATAGAACCCCAAATAGTATCTGAAAGACGTATATAACATATACAATCAAAATATCAAAATAAGACCTACAATCGATGCAGTGACGCGTAGCGGGCTCAGGAATAATCGCCGATCTTTTCTTTGTCCGGCCTGCTGGTAGTCGGTTCTGCACCCACCGTCATAAAAAGGACGGTGAGTACAAGAATAAAACAGTATACCAATGACAATTTTACTTAGCATTTCATTTCTATTTATTGATATCCTTGCATAGTCCTTTTGACTATTTTGCCTTTGTATTCTTATATCATGTGCTCTTTGTGTCTATGCTCACTTAATGAGTCTAGTTTGCAAGATATCCATTCATTGATTTGGTTCATTGATTCTATCCCATGCTATGTCTATTCTTGTTGTTTTAAATGTGAATTTAATGATAAATAGCATGCTATTAGGCTAGTGAATATCTTATTAATGTTTAAGATGACTTGTATTCCTTATTTGTTTAGGTGTGTAGATGCGTCTATGCCTTGACAATCCATACCTGATATTTCTTGAAATTTAAAAAAGTAGTTTTTCCATTTAAGTCCCGAACTCGATCGAGGTGTGTGCTAATCTCGGGGTTAGAGTCCCTGGGGATTTCGGCACATGTTACTTAACACTGTATGACACTTGGGGTTAGAGTCACTGAGGTGGTCTACGCATCGGGGTTAGAGTCCCTGGGACACTGTTTGACAATCGACTGTGACAGCCCCTCTCCGAATCTAGAGCACCGCCCGGCCTAATCCTGTAATTAAGCCCTAATCATATCCACGCAGGACTTAAATACATATTAGTCAGCCTTCAAAATCTAAATGCCTCTTTTCTCGTGTTCATGATAAGTAAATTAAAATTTAAAGTTTATTAATTAATTAGCGGAAGTCTAATTGATTATGCGGAAGCAATGCGTAACTTATGCGGAAGCCATTTATAAAACCCTAAGTGTGGAAAACCAGGAAATGACATCACATATATAAAGTCTTCGAAATACAATGCAAAAGCAAAATAGTCTAAGTCAAGTCGGGGAACTAACGCTCAACCCAATATACAACTCCAAATACTATCTGAAAAACGTTTATAACATATACAACAAAATATCAAAATAAGACCTATAATCGATGCAGTGACGCGCCGCAGGCTCAGGAATAATCACAGATCTTTTCTTTGCCCGGCCTGCTAGTAGTCGGTTATGCACCCACCGTCATAAAAAGGACGGTGAGTAGAAGAATAAAATAGTAATCCTCGATGACAAGTTTAATTTGCATTTCCAAATGTTCAAATGGTATTTAAAAGCATATAAATGGGAGAACTGGAAAATAAACCATATGCGAGTAAATACCAGAGTTAAACACTGAAACTGACACTAAGCTAAGTAATGGTGATTTAGGTCCGGTCGGCAGTAAAACGTGTCACTCCGACTCCATCATCATATAGCACAAGGGACTCTAACGCAAGTGTTACTAGGGACTCTGACCCCGGTGTGTAGACCACCTCAGGGACTCTAACCCCGAGTGTCATACAGTGTCCTAGGGACTCTAACCTCGGTGCGTAGACCACCGAAGCGACTCTAACCCCGAGTGTCATACAATGTCAAGTAACATGTGCCGACTTCCCGAGGGACTCTAACCCCATGATTCGCGCACACCTCGATCGAGTCGGGACCTAAATGCAAAAACTACTTTTTAAAATTTCAAGAAATACCAGGTATGGATTGTCAAGGCATAGGCACATCTACATACCTAAACAAATAAGGAATACAAGTCCTCTTAAACATTTATAAGATATTCACCAGCCTAATAGCATGGTATTTATCATTCAATTCACATTTAAAACAACAAGAATAGTCATAGCATATGATAGAATCAACGAACCAAATTAATGAATGGATATCATGCAAACTAGACTCATCAAGTGAGCATAGACACAAAGAGCACACGATATAAGAATACAAAGGCAAAATAGTCAAAAGGACTATGCAAGGATAGCAATTAATAGAAATGAAATGCTAAGTAAAATTGTCATTGGGTATACTTACAACAACAAAGTAAAGTCTTAGCTTTACTGGCCTCCCGTAACTCCAAATCTTGTATTTGCTCTCCCGTACCCTTTTACCTAAGTTTCTGAGTTTGGTGTCTCATTAGTTCAAGTATAGTGGGTTTTAGCTCAATTTATCGAAATATAATTTTTCTCAATTTTTCCAATTTTTCTGGAATTGTTTTCCAAATTTTCTTTCGTTTTGACATACTGGGGTAGGATGTGGATACCAGAGGTACCGAAGCTGAGAGATGAGATTCTTTAGGAGTGGCACCATTCCAGAAATACCACACATATAAGCAGGACTAAAGTGTACCATGGTATGAGGAGACATTTCTGGTGGCCTGGGATGAAGGCAAACGTGTCTAGATTCATCAGGAATTGTGGTATATGTCAGCAAGTGAAGTCCGAGCATCGTAGACCCGGGGGATTACTACAGCCGCTTCCCACTCCTCGATGGAAGTGGGAAGACATCTCTATGGATTTTGTCAGAGGATTGCCGAGGACCGCGAGGAGACATGATTCAATCTGGGTTATAATTAATAGACTGACGAAGTCTACTCATTTCCTGCTAGTCATTCAATTAGCTGAGCGTATTGTTCGAGAGAGAGATTATCAGGCTGCACGGGGTACCATTAACGATCATGTCAGATCAAGATGCTACGTATACGTCTAGGATGTGGTGGAGTATCCAATAGCAGTACGGTACGCGCCTATAGTTCATTACGACTTTTCTCCCTCAGACCGACGGGCAGACTGAGAGATTGATTCTGGTCCTCGAGGACATGTTGCGGGCATGCGTGTTGGAGTTTGGCATATCTTGGGCGGAGTGCCTACCGTTGTATGAGTTTGCTTATAAAAATAGTTATCAGGCTAGCATTGAGATGGCGTCATTTGAGGCTTTGTATAGCAGACCTAGTCATTCGCCATCTTATTGGGCTGAGCCAGAGGGCTGAGAGATAGTGGGGCATGAAATTGTTGTTGACCACACGGAAAAAGTCGAACTGATCCGTCAGAGACTCAAAGGAGCACATGAGAGACATAAGAGATATGCAGATAAGTATCGCGGTAAGCTCGCGTATTTTGAGGGAGCCTTTGTCTATTTAAATGTTTTCCCTCGGAAGGGTCTTCAGAGATTTGGGGTGAAAGACAAGCTTGCACCGAGGTACATCGGGCCTTTCCTGATTTAGAAACGGGTCGGGAAAGTGGCATACGAGCTTGAATTGCCTCCACAAATGTCAAGGGTCCATCTAGTGTTTCACATTTTGATGCTTCGACTAGCCCGAGTCGAAGGCATGTGTGCAACCGACAGTTGACTTGAGTCAGATCGACCTGAGCAAGGACATCTCTTACGAGGAACATCCCATTCAGATCCTAGATCGGAAGGTACAACAGTTGAGGAGCAAGTCCATTCCGAAGGTACTTGTCAAGTGGCAGTTCCACGATAACACGGAACTCACTTGGGAGCAGGAGGACTACATGCGAGATAGATTCCCGTACCTGTTCCAGTCAGGTAGAACCGTAACTTAAAATTAGTTTCGAGGACGAAATTTTCATTTTGATGGGAATATTTGTCACGTCCCAAATCTCTAAACCCCGCTTTAATTCCTTAATCATGATCGCCGACCCTTGACGTGGGACCTACACTGTGATATGTGCACAGACTGAGGCACATGGCCGAGGTATATCGTATTTTTGTATTGATGTGTGCCTAGTGTTATGTACTATGTAGACTTACTAAGTCATTTTGTACGGTTGTAGGCGTTGAGACGAGAGCGGGGACACGCCTCGATATGTGTGTAGATGCGGGTACCGAGTAGTTGACGGGACCGACTATTAGGTCGAGGAAACAGAAACACACAAAGTGAATACAAATTTGTCACGTATCTAATATGGAATAGATATTAGGTGACTAGCGACGCGGCGGTACTCGGATATCACTGTTCGGACGCGAAATCAGGCATCGAAATGCCCGAAAATACGAGCGAGTGTCTCAGCGGTGTCACAATTAGGTGTCAACTCACCTAACAACATCACACTTGTCACAACTACATCTAACACTTGTCCATTTTTCCACCACGTGCCACCACCCCACCTACCCACTTACAATACACACATACACACACGGCCGAGAAACAAAGGAAGGAGAAGAAGAAGAAAAGGAGAGGAGGAGAAGTGACGCACCGGGAATGAGAGACGGGATCACAATCGCCATGAGTGGGGTTCAGCCGTGGAGGCCGAACCCCATGGCAGAACGACGCCGAGATGGTATTCCACCAGGGTTGGGGTGGAAGGCACCCCCAACCCCATCACCGAAATTTTTTTTAAAAAAATTTTCCTTCCTCCCGATCGAACCAGTCGATCGAGAGGAAGGAGCGTGTGTCAGGCCCCGAACAGGCCTGGCTCAGCCCATGGGCCGAGCCCGAACCAATTTCGGACCAGGGCCAGGTCGGGTCCGACCCGTTTTGGTCGACCCGACTGAAACAGAATTAAAAAAATGAGAAAAAATAGAAAGAAGAGAAAAAGAGAAGAAAAATGAAAGAAAATTTAGTAAAAGAAAAATTTCAAAAAAATTGGAAAAATTTGAGAAAAATTATATTTCGATAAATTGAGCTAAAACCCAGTATACTTGAACTAATGAGACACCAAACTCAAGAACTTATGAAAAAGGGTACGGGAGAGCGAATACAAGATTTGGAGTTACGGGAAGCCAATGAAGATGGGACTTTACTTTGTTGTCGTGAGTATGCCCAATGACAACTTTACTTGGCATTTCATTTCTATTGATTGTTGTCCCTGCATAGTCCTTTAGACTATTTTTCCTTTGTATTATTATATCATGTGTTCTTTGTGTCTATGCTCACTTGATGAGTCTAGTTTGCATGAAATCCATTCATTTGATTTGATTCATTGATTCTATCCCATGATATGTCTATTCTCGTTGTTTCAAATGTGATTTGAATGATAAATAGCATGCTATTAGGCTAGTGAATATTTTATAAATGTTGAAGAGGACTTGTATTCCTTATTTGTTTAGGTGTGTAGATGTGCCTACGCCTTGACAATCCATACTTGATATTTCTTGAAATTTAAAAAGTAGTTTTTGCATTTAGGTCCCATACTCGATCGAGGGGTGCGCGAATCACGGGGTTAGAGTCCCTGGGGATGTCGGCACATGTTACTTGACAATGTATGACACTCGGGGTTAGAGTCCCTGAGGTGGTCTACGCACCTGGGTTAGAGTTCCTGGGACACTGTATGACACTCGGGGTTAGAGTCCCTGAGGTGGTCTACATACCAGGGTTAGAGTCCCTAGTAACACTTGGGTTAGAGTCCCTTGTGCTATATGATTATTGGGTCAGAGGGACACGTTTCACTGCCGATCAGACCTAAATCAACACTACTTAGCCTAGAGTCAGTATCACTTGTTTAACTCTGGTATTTACTCGCATATGGTTTATTTTCCAGTTTTCCCACTTATATGCTTTTGAATACCATTTGAATATTTGGAAATGCAAATTAAACTTGTTATCGAGGATTACTGTTTTATTCTTGTACTCACCGTCCTTTTTATGATGGTGGGTGCAGAGCCGTTTACCAACAGGACGAAAAAAGAAAAGATCGACGATTCTCCCTGAGCCGCTGCATGTCACTGCCTCGATTGTAGGTTTTCTTTTGATATGTTGATTGTATATGTTATATACGTCTTTCAGATACTATTTAGGGTAGTATAATGGGTTGAGCGTTAGTTAACACACTTGACTTAGACTATTTTGTTATTTCACTACATTTTGAGGACTTTATATATGTGATGTCATTTTCTGATTTTCCACACTTAGGATTTTATAAATGGTTTCCGCATAAGTTACTCATTGCTTCCGCATAATCAATAAGACTTCCGCTAATTAATTAATTTAATAAAAAGTTTTAATTACCTTTAAATTTTATAAATGGGTACATAGACACGAGAAAAGAGGCATCTAGATCGTAAAGGCTGATTAATACGCAGTTAAGTCCTACGTGGATATGATTAGGGCTTAATTACGGGATTGGGCCGGGCGGTGCGCTAGATTAGGATAGGGCCGTCACAGTATTTGTCACGGCCCAAATCTCTAAACCCTGTTTTAATTCTTTAATCATGATCACCGACCCTTGACGTGGGACCTACACTGTGATATGTGCACCGACCGAGGCATGTGGCCGAGGTATATAGTAATTTTGTATTGATGTGTGCCTAGTGTTATGTATTGTGTAGACTTACTAAGTCATTTTGTACGGTAGTAGGTGTCGAGACGAGAGCGGGGGACACGCCTCGATATGCCTGTCGACGCGGGTAACGGGTAGTAGATGGGATCGACTATTAGGTCGAGGAAATGAAAACACACAAATTGAATAAAAACTTTTCAAGTAAATAATATGGAATATATAAATATAGTGACTAGCGACGCGGCGGTACGCGGATATCACGGTTCGGAAGCGAAACCGGGCGTAAAAACACCCGAAAACACGAGCAAGTGTCTTAGCTGTGTCACATTTGGTGTCAAGACACAAACCCAACAACACTTGTCTATATAAGCCAAACTTAACAGCAACACTTGTTCAAATTGCACACCACATGGCCATCCACCCACCTACACCCCTTACATACACAGACCAAAACAGTGAACCAGAGAGAGAATGAATAAGAAAGAGAGAGAAATATAGAGAAAGATCGAGAGAGAGAGAGAGACCAAGCTCGACGTGAACACGAGGTAAGTGGATTTTTCGTTGATGTTGTGGTTGTTCCTGTTGTTAGTGTCAGGTGGCGAACTCAGACGAACTGCCATGGCAGTTCGTCTGAGCTCGTGAAAAGCAGAGGAGTAGTCTCCCCTGCATAGGCGACCTAACCTGGGTCGACCCAGCCCAAACGAAATTAAAAAAAAAAAGAAATAAGAGAAAAAGGGAAGAAAAATGAAAAAAAGATTTGGATAATTTTTTGAAAAAATTGGGAAAAATTGGGGAAAATTATATGTCGATAAAATAAATAGAAATTGATAAAATTCTATGAAAAGAACATATGTGGGAATGTCGGTGATGTTTAAATTTAGCTTAAACCCCCTATACATGAACTAATGAGAAACCAAACTCAGGAACCTAGGAAAAGGGTACGGGAGAGCGAATATAAGATTTGGAGTATCGGGGAGCCAGTAAAGCCAGGACTTTACTTTGTTGTTGTGAGTATACCTAATGAAAATCTTACGTGGCATTTCATTCCTATTAATTTTTGTTCTTGTGTAGTCCTTTTAACTATTTTGCCTTTGTACTCTTATATCATGTGTTATTTGTGTCTATGCTCACTTGATGAGTCTAGTTTGCATAATATCCATTCATTTGATTTGATTCATTGATTCAGTCCCATGCTATGTCTATTCATGTTGTTTCAAATGTGAATTGAATCATAAATAGCATACTATTAGGCTAGTGAATATCTTATAAATGTTTAAGAGGACTTGTATTCCTTATTTGTTAAGGTGTGTAGATGTGCCTATGCTTGACAATCCATACTTGGTATTTCTTGAAATTTTAAAAATAGTTTTTGCATTTAGGTCCCGTACTCGATTTAGGTGTACGCGAATCACAGGGTTAGAGTCCCTGGGGATGTCGGCACATGTTACTTGACACTGTATGACATTCGAGTTAGAGTCCCTGAGGTGGTCTACGCACCGGGGTTAGAGTCTTTAGGACACTGTATGACACTCGGGGTCAGAGTCCCTGAGGTGATCTACACACTGGGGTTAGAGTCCCTGGTAACACTTAGGTTAGAGTCCCTTATGCTATGTGATTATTGGGTCGGAGTGACGTTTCACTGCCGATCGGACCTAAATCACCACTACTTAGCCTGGTGTTAGTATCACTTGTTTAACTCTTGTATTTACTCGCGTATGGTTTTTTTTTTCAGTTTTCCATTTATATGCTTTTAAATACCATTTAAATATTTGGAAATGCAACTTAAACTTGTCAACGGGGATTACTGCTTTATTCTTGTACTCACCGTCCTTTTTATGACGGTGGGTGTAGAGCCGTGTACCAACAGACCAGGCATAGAAAAGATCGGCGATTATTCCTGTGGCGGTTCGTGCCGCCCCGGGGTGATGTGTCTCCGTGTACTCCCTACCCGGTGGCCTAACTACACGTATACGGCACATTATCGTCCTTCTTTTGTCTCGAATTTCGTATCCACGTGTGTGTACAGTGTATATATGACAAATGCAGCGAACGTTGTACGTAAATGCAGAAGAAATATTAATCCATGTAAACAAAACCTAGTGTGGAAAAACCCTGAAAAGTACTGCGTAAGAAGGTAGATGATTGTACCATGTAAAGTAACAATATACAATGTCATGTCACTTCCCAGTTCCCAAAAGAATCAAAATATCAAAATAAAAACACACATACAAGTAAGTTTCAATGGTAGGCAGTCAGATGTGGTCACGTAAGATCACTTTGCCCTTACTGTTACTAGGATCTGCACTCAATTATCACAGAAGAAAATGGATGACGAGTACAGTCAGTAAAATCCCAAAGAACTCCTCCGAGTATTCAATAAGCAAATGGAATTCAGTAAAAACTATTAAATAAACATGCGGAATGTAAACATGCAACTGTAAGTAGGGCATCGCATGCGTAAATGACAATAAAATGCAACTGTGTGTGTCTGTTCCAATCAGACTAAACCATACTCTGGGATTTCCTTCCAGGATCCCACTAGTGGGCGCACCCAACTAGCTATCACCTGATCCCTCTCGGTGGCAAGCGTAGACCTTCGACGCACCGACACATGTAGCAGTTCCTTCGGGTCGTTATCCACCGAGCACTCCTGATACACATGCTATGGTCTAGAATGCATAGATACACAACAAAAATCCGGTGGGAGTAACTCAACCAACCGTCCAAAAGATGACAATATATGAATGTAATTAAAAAGCACAAGGAATACTGGAAATGAATGAAAATACGAAACAAAATAAATACTCGAGAGTTTTCTCTTTGGGTTTTACAAACCTCACAACGCGCTCTCCTATCCCGCAATCAATCCCCGGGTCCAAGTCCAATGGGTCTTTGGTCGCCAATTGATCACCCGTGTCAACCTATGTCCATCTATCAATAATTTAATTTACAATGACATTTTCAACAATTTCTAAAAAAAATTAGGCCAAATTGCATATTTCACGCTTTTCAAGGCAAAACCCCGCAAAACGTCACGTCCGAAATATCCAAATATTTTAGTTTTCATAGAAATTCATAAATTTCTATTTATTTTATGGAAATATTTTTTTTCAAATTTTTCCGGAATTTTCCAAAAATTTCCTTAATTTCTTTCTCTTTTCCTCTTTTTTTTCCTGGTTTTACCGTTTGGCTCTGGGTCGGGTCAACCCAGACGGGTCGGACCCGAACTGGCCCAGCCCCGGCCCGGGTTTGGTTTGGGCCGGGTTGACCTAAACGGGTCGGACCCGACCCAGCCCTGGACCAGAATGGTCCAGGCTCGGCCCCTGAGGGGGATGCACTCGCGCGCACGCTCGCTCGCTTGTGCATCTTCATCCTCTGATCGAACCAGTTTTCACTTGTTCGATCAGAATTTTTTTTTTTTTTCAAGATTTGGGGTTTGGGTTGGGGTTGCTCTCCATCCCAACCCCAAGTGGACTTGATGGCAGGGGTGTCTCCCCTGCCATCACCACCGCGACCCGGTTCGGCGTCCATGGCCGAACCCCCGTCTCGCCACCACGGCAAATCACCGAAACTCAACAAAAACCACAAAAACGCAACTCAATCGTGATGCTTCCACGTTCTTCTCTCCCTCCCGGCTGCTTCTCCTCCTCCTCTCCGGTTCCTTCTTCCCCCTCGGCCTCCCGATTTGTGTGTGCGGGAGTGTACAGGGTGTGTGTGTGTGTGTGTGAGGTGAGAGGAAAGGTGGTGGAGTGGTTTAGATAAAGATAAGAAATTTTGACTTTGTGTCCTTGACACCAAAGTGTGACGCAATTGGGACACTCACCCATTTTTCGGGATTTTCGACGTCCGAACCGCGATATACGCGTACTGCCGCGTCACTAGCCACCTAATATCATTCCATATTAGTTACTTTCTAAATTTTTATATAAAATTTGTGTGTTTTAGTCTCCCCGACCTAATATTCTGTCTCGTCAACTACCCAGTACTCGCGTCGACACGCATATCGAGGCAAATACAGTTCTCACAATCTCACACGTATTTTGATGCAACATACACACATGCAATGTACTTCGATAAATTTCACCGCAAATAAGCATCCAACACGCAATACCTAGCGTACCTAAGTCCCCGTGTGTCCTACACTACTGCGACGTCCACGTAGATCCGAGTCGGCGTCCACGTCTGCAAATTTAATAAAATGGGTCGTTACAGTTCTTCCCAGCTAAATAAAATTTCGTCCCGAAATTTAACCGTAATTAACGTTTCATACCAGAGAATAACTAAGGGTATCGTGCCCTCATCGTCGAATCGAGCTCCCAGGTGAGTCCCTCCATCTTATGATGCTGCCAATGAACCAGGACCTTTGCGAGTTCCTGTTCCGGAGAATCTGTACTCGACGGTCAACGATCTCTATCGGTCTCTCCTCATAGGTCACATCAGGCTTTACCTCCACCTATCCCAACTCAATTGTCGGTCTCGGCCCTGACCTAGCGAGTCTTAACATGGAAATGCGAAATGTCGGCAGCTAACTCGGCAGGTAACTCCAACCGATATGCAGTAGTGCATACTCTCTGTTCAATCCGGTATGGCCCAATGTATCTCGGTGCCAACTTCCCCTTAATGCCAAATCTCTGTTGACCTTTCCAAGGAGAAACCTTCAGATACACCATATCGCCCTCGTCATAGCTCAAACCCTCGCGATACCTATCTGCGTATTTCTTCTGCCGATTTTGTGCATCTCGCAGTTTCTGACGAATATGTCAAATTTTCTTTGTGTGATCAACAATTATCTCAGGTCCTACTGTCACTTTATCTTCCGGCTCTGCCCAACACGCAGATGATCTACAGGGCCTCCCATACAATGCCTCAAACGGTGGCATGCCAATGCTTGCCTGATAGCTATTATTGTATGCAAACTCACACAGCGGCAAATAATCCTCCCACGAACCCCCAAACTGTAATATACAAGCCCTTAGCATATCCTCCAAAATCTGGATCAGTCGCTCTGACTGTCCGTCAGTCTAAGGATGATCAGCCGTACTAAACCGCAACTTGGTGCCAAACTGTTCCTGCATTGCCTCCTATAGTTTTGAGGTCAATCTGGGATCTCTATCTGACACAATGGAAACTAGCACCCCATGAAGTCTAATAATCTCCCGCTCAAACAATATGCTCAGCTGGGGAAATGCGTATTTCATCGAGATTGGAAAGAAGTGAGCCGACTTCGTCAGTCTATCAATCACTACCCAAACTGCATCGTGACGCCTCGATGTCAGCGGTAGCCCACTAACGAAATTCATAGTGATATGTTCATATTTCCACTGTGGAACGGGCATCGGCTGTAATAATCCACAAGGTCGTTTGTGCTCAGCCTTCACCTGCTGGAAAATGTGACAATCCCTAACGTACGTACCTACGTCAGCCTTCATCCCTGACCACCAGAATAGTCGCTTCAAATCATGATACATTTTGGTCCGATCAGGATGAACTGTGTAACGAAACCGGTGTGCCTCCTCTAGAATCCCGTTCCGTATCTCTTGATCTGCAGGTATCCACAATCTCCCTCGGTATCTCAAACATCGATCCGTGGTTTCTGCCCAATCAGTGCATTCCGGATTCCGTGACAGACCACTTACCCACTCATAGAGCCCATCAGCCCTCTGACACTCTGCAACCCGTTCAATTGATACGATCGGTATCCTCAACTGATAACATATATGATGTTCTGCCATACACGACAACTTGGCCACGCACATAACTGATGATGCCCGTAATAAACCATGCTTATGTGTCATCTGCTGCAAAACAGTCTGACTGTCAAGTCCATTCTTGCTCAATGCGTCTGCTACGACGTTCGCTTTGCCAGGGTGATACTCAATAGCGAAGTCATAGTCCTTCAGCAACTCCAGCCATCTCCTCTGGCGCATATTCAGATCCCTTTGAATGAAGATGTAACGTAAACTCTGGTGATCTGTATACAACACAAATCGCTCTCCATAGAGATAATGTTTCCAAGCTTTCAGTGCAAATACGACCGTTGCAAGCTCCGGGTAGTGCACTGGATAGTTTCCCTCGTGGGTCTCAACCGTCTAGAAAGATAGGCAACTGGTCTACCATCCCGCATCAACACACATCCAAGACCAATGTCCGATGCATCTGTATATACCGTCAAGGTCTTGCCCGACTCAGACAAAGTCAATACTGGTGCGGATGTCAATGTCCGCTTCAATTCACAAAAGGCCTGCTCACATTCATCTGACCAGTCAAATCTGACATCTTTCTTAGCCAGTCTCGTCATCGGTGTTGCAATCGAGGAAAAATCTTGCACAAATCGCCGGTAGTATCTGGCCATTCCAAGGAAACTCCGTATATCAGCCACAGAATCAGGCGTCTTCCAGTCAATGATCGCTCGAATCTTTTCTGAATCCACTGAGATACCATGCTCACTAATGACATGGCCTAAGAATCTCACCGCACTTAACCAAAAGTCGCACTTACTAAACTTGGCGTATAGTCGGTGCTCTCTCAGTATCGTCAAAACTGTCCTGAAATGTCCCCCGTGATCCTTACGAGTCATGCTATAGATCAAGATATCATCGATGAATACTATGAAAAATCTGTCCAAATACGGCCTCATAACCCTATGCATCAGATCCATGACAATTGCTGGAGCATTCGTCGGCCCAAATGGCATAATTGTGAACTCAAATAACCCGTATCTCGTGCTGAGAGCAGTTTTCTGGATATCCTCTTCTCGAATCCTCAACTGGTGATAACCTGAGCGAATGTCAATCTTCGAGAAGAATGTGGCACCCGTCAGCTGATCAAACAGATCATCAATCCTAGGAAGTGGGTAACGGTTCCTCACAGTTACCTGAATCAACTTCCTATAATCGATGCACATCCTCATCGTACCATCCTTCTTCTTCACAAACGGTATTGGAGCTCCCCAAGGTGACATAGAATGAAACCCTTCTCCAACAGCTCATCCAATTGTACTCACCTCCTCTTGCTCCGTTGGTGCCATCCGATAAGGTCGACTGGCAATCGGTTGCGCCCCTGTATCGACTCAATTATGAACTCAACAACTCATTTCGGGGGCAATCCAGGTAAATCATCTGGGAATACATCGAAAAATTCCCGAACCACCGGAACGTCCTCGATGCGGACCTCCGTTCGAACCTCCAGCTCAACTATCGCCGCAAACGCCTCCATCTCCTGCGCCGTAGCTAGTTGGCCTCTGGTGATAGGTAAATCAGTTGCCAATCCAAATAATATGAACTCCGGTATTCCAAGAATATGAAACTCAATCCTTTTGCCGTAACAATCTATCCGTGCATGATAAGATGCTAACCAATCCATCCCGAGCAGTGCGTCAAACTCTAAGTACTCCAATACTCGAAGATCGGCTAGTAGCTGATGTCCCTCCACCTCTATCATCACGTCTCAACATATTCGGTTAGGGTATATCTTATCCCCAGCAGCCGTACAGAGGACAAGATGTGGTTCTAGTGTCTTTGTAACTAACCCTAACAATCCAACAATACGTCCAGCAAGAAATGATAAAGTACTACCATAATAAAACATAGCATGCATGTGACGACCGAATATAAGTAATGTACCTTTAATAAGCTATCTGGTCGCCCAACTATCTGGCTGTGCTAACGCATGTGCTCTATCTCTGGCCTAGTCTGATGCTCGTCGTGGCGATGGTGGTGTTCGACAGTCTGCCTGCAAGTGTCCCCTCTGCCCACACCGGTTACATCTACGGCTCTCCAGTCTACCCGTCTGTCCGTCTCCAGATCTCGGACCCCTGACACTACCTGACCCCTGTCATGTCCCCCCTGATCTCGATCGTGATGGTACTCCTGTGGATGTGCCCTCTATCGATCCACTGGTGCTGAGGTGATAGCAAGAACTGGCTGTGGCTCCTCATATCGGAACTGACTGCCCTGAAAATTGCCCCAGCAGTCTTTCCCGTCTATCATTTCTCTAACCACTATCCGAATGCTCCATTGGCCTCTTCTGCCTCTTACTAGATCGAGAACTCTGTCCTGACTGTACCTCCCTAACTGTACCTCCCTACCAGTCACAAGTCGACCAGCCCTCTGTAGTAGGTATGTCTCATAAGCCAATGCCCTATCAAAGATCTCCTACAGTGTCGTGGCTCCGGTCGAGACAACTGCTGACGCAATCCTATCATCAACCCCTCGGGTGAAATAATATATCTGTAAGCGTTTCGTACCAGCGACATCTAAAAAGAATTGCAGCAAATGTCGGAACCTCTCCATATACTGCATCAAAGTTCGATTTCCCTGTCGCAGGGCTACGAACTCCTCCCTCAGCCTCAATCTAACCTCCAAAGGTATGTACTGATCGTAGAATAGCTCCCTAAACTCAGCCCATGTCGGCGGTTCCGGATGACTATCCGTATATGTCGTCCACCAAACTGCCGCATGTCCTCTCAAACAGGCTCCTGAAAGTCGTGCCTGTACTGTCTCGTTGTTCCTCATCAGCTTATGAAAACGCTGATGGGACACTATCCATCTCCCAGCAGCCTCGGGGTCACCGCCTCCATAAAAGAATCCAGGCTGGAACTTCAAAAACTCCCTCAATAACTTCACTTCTGGTGCTAGGACGAATGCCGATGTAGTAGGAGTATCAGCAGTAGGGGTGGCAGTAACCTGATCCGTAGTCGTGGGTGGAGGCGTAAGAGTCGATGTCTTCAAAGGAACGACAACTACGGTAGTTGTCTCTGTAGGTGCCTCAACCGCTACCCCTTGAACTAGCGTATGGGTTACCATCGGAACAACAGTGGTCCCCTCCGGTATGGTCACAGCTACTGGCTCTCTCGCTGTAGTAAGTGCCGCCAGTACTGCTGTATGCTCTTGTAGTAGCCGTAATACCTCAGCCATCTGTGTCTCCTATTCCGAGAGTCTATCCTCCACACTCGTCGTAACCGAGACATCCCTAGCTGCATCGCTCGTCTGTCCAGTCTTAAAAACGTACCAAACTGTCCGTCCATAATCTTGATTGAGAATGTGCTCCGAATCAGTCGCGAAGTATATGCGTATATCATATAATAACATGAAAATATAACACATTGATAAGTTCTAACTCTACCTGCCTCACATTACTTCCTAACTAAAGTTCTGAGGCGATTACTTAGGGTTTCCACATCTAAATTCATTAATTAAGTCTTATAATACCAACTATGGCATTGGTGTCACAATCTCCTAAGCCAACCTTTGCTTTGATACCAACTGTGGCGGCTCGTGCTGCCACGGGGTGACGTGTCTCCGTGTACTCCCTGCCAGGTGGCCTAACTACACGTGTACGACACCTTCCCGTCCTTCTTTTGTCTCGAATTTTGTATCTACGTGTGTGTACAGTGTATATAAGAAATATGCAGCAGAAGTTGTACGTAAATGCAGAAGAAATATTAATCCATGTAAACAAAACCTAGTGTGAAAAAACCTTGAAAAGTATTGCGTAAGAAGGTAGATGATTGTACCATATAAAATAACTATATACAATGTCATGTCACTCCCCGGTTCCCAAAAGAATCAAAATATCAAAATAAAAACACACGTACAAGTAAGATTCAACGGTAGGCAGTCAGATGTGGTCACGTAAGATCCCCTTGCCCTTACTTGTACTAGGATCAACCACAAGGAACTCCTCCGAGCATTCAATAAGCAAATGGAATTCAGTAAAGACTGTTAAATAAATATGCGGAATGTAAACAGACAACTGTAAGTAGGGCATCGCATGCGTAAATGACAATAAAGTGCAATTGTGTGTGTCTGTTCCAGTCAGACTAAACCATACTCCGGTATTTCCTTCTAGGATCCCATTAGTGGGCGTACCCAACTAGCTATCACCTGATCCCTCTCGGTGGCCGGCGTAGACCTTCGACGCACCGCCACATGTAGCAGTTCCCTCGGGTCGTTATCCACCGAGCACTCCTGATACACATGCTATGGTCTAGAATGCATAGACACACAACTAAAATCCGGTAGGAGTAACTCAACCAACCGTCCAAAAGATGAAAATATATGAACGTAATTAAAAAGCACAAGGAATACCAGAAATGATTGAAAATACAAAACAAAATAAATATTCGAGAGTTTTTCCTTTGGGTTTTACAAACCTCACAACGTGCTCTCCTATCCCGTAATCAATCCCCGGGTCCAAGTCCAATGGGTCTTTGGTCGCCAATTGATCACCCGTGTCAACCTATGTCTATTTATCAGTAATTTAATTTACAATGACAATTTTCAACAATTTCTAAAAAAATTTAGGCCAAATTGCCTATTTCAAGCTTTTCGAGGCAAAACCCCGTAAAAAGTCGCGTCCGAAATATCCAAATATTTTAGTTTTCATAGAAGTTCATAAATTTCAATTTATTTTATGGAAATATTTTTTTTCAGAATCTTTTTCTATTTTTCTGAAATTTTCCAAAAATTTCCCAAATTTCTTTCTCTTTTCCTCTTTTTTTTCCTGGTTTTATTGTTTGGCTCCGGGTCGGTTCAACCCAGACGGGTCGGACCTGACTCGACCCGGCCCTGGCCTAGGTTTGGTTTGGGTCGGGTCAACCCAAACGGGTCGGACCCGACCCGGCCCTGGACCAGATTGGTCCAGGCTCGGCCCATAGGCCGAGTCTCGCCCATTCTGGGCCCAACCCATGAGGGGGATGCACACGCGCGCACGGTCGCTTGCGCGTGCATCTTCATTCTCTGATCGAACCAGTTTTCACTGGTTCAATCAAAAAAAAAAAAAAAAAAAAAATTTCAAGATTTGGGGTTTGGGGTTGGGGTTGCTCTCCATCCCAACCCCCGGTGGACTCGATTGCATGGGAGACACCCCTGCCATCACCACCGCGACCCGGTTCGACCTCCATGGCCGAACCCCGGTCTCGCCACCACAGCAAACCACCGAAACTCAACAAAGACCACAAAAATGTACCTCGATCGTGATGCTTCCACGTTCTCCTCTTCCTCCCGGCTGCTTCTCCACCCCCTCTCCGGTTCCTTCTTCCCTCTCGGCCTCCCGATTTGTGTGTGCGGGAGTGTACGGGGTGTGTGTGTGTGTGAGGTGAGAGGAAAGGTGGTGGAGTGGTTTAGATAAAGATAAGAAATTTTGACTTTGTGTCCTAGACACCAAAGTGTGACACAATTGGGACACTCTCCCATTTTTCAGGCGTTTCGACATCCGATTTCGCGTCCGAACCGCGATATACGCGTACCGTCGCGTCACTAGCCACCTAATATCATTCCATATTAGTTACTTTCTAAATTTTTTTATAAAATTTGCGTGTTTTAGTCTCCCCGACCTAATATTTTGTCCCGTTAACTATCCGGTACTCCCGTCGACACGCATATTGAGGCGAATACAGTTCTCACAATCTCGCACGTATTTTGATGTAACATACACACATGAGATGTACTTCAATAAATTTCACCGCAAATAAGCATCCAACACACAATACCTAGCGTACCTAAGTCCCTGTGTATCCTAGCCTACCGCATCGTCCACGTAGATCCGAGTTGGCGTCCACGTTTGCAAATTTAATAAAATGGGTCGTTACAATTCCTGAGCCCGCGGCGCATCACTGCATCGATTACATGTCTTATTTTGA
This sequence comes from Stephania yunnanensis, assembly GCA_039657365.1. Lineage (NCBI taxonomy): Eukaryota > Viridiplantae > Streptophyta > Magnoliopsida > Ranunculales > Menispermaceae > Stephania > Stephania yunnanensis. The sequence goes on along the minus strand of CM077586.1, from coordinate 40,302,152 downwards.
TATTTTGATTGTAGATGTTTTATACGTCTTTCAGATGCTATTTGGGGTTGTATATCGGGTTGAGCGTTAGTTCCCCAACTTGACTTAGACTATTTTTCTGTTGCACTTCATTTCGAAGACTTTATATATGTGTTGTCATTTCCTGGTTTTCCACATTTAGGATTTTATAAATGACTTCCGTATAAGTTACGCATTGCTTCTGCATAATCAATAAGACTTCCGCTAATTGATTAATTAACTTTAAATTTTAATTTACTTATCATGAACACGAGAAAAAAGGCGTTTAGGTTGTAGAGGCTGACTAATACGTAGTTAAGTCTTGCATGGATATGATTAGGGCTTAATTACGAGATTAGGCTGGGCGGTGCTCTAGATTTGGAGAGGGGCCGTCAATGTTGGTATCTGAGGTTAGGTTCAAGTGAACCTAGGGGAAAGATTAATGGCTTAAGACATTGTGATACCAACGTCACAGTTGGTCTCAGAGACTAAAATTTTTGAAAATCACATGGCTTAAGACATTGTGATAGCAACGTCACAGTTGGTATCAGAGCATAGTAAATATGAAAAACACGAACTCATATAAAACACAAACCTTAGAAGTTGAAACCAGATGATCCTTGCGTTGGAACTATTTTGTTGGGAATTGAGTGAAAGTGAGATGGGGATTTCTTATATGTACGTGTTAGTTTCTATATGTAAATATACGCGTTATGCCACGTAGTAGCTGATTCGTGTTCGCTATCCACTTGAAGACACCGAAGGGGGATTCATGCGAGGCTGGAGACACCGGAGCGAGCGGCAGTCAACATCTCACCGATCAGTTGACAATTTTTAGAGGATGTCTGACCAAATGACCGTTCAGGAGCGACAGATCGCTGAGTTCATCGCCTACATTTCGACATAGATGACTGGACTGGTTTTGACAGCCCCCGTGACCACAGCTACTACTACAGCACCCCCGACCATATAGACTCCTACTGCACCAGCCACTACTAATATCGCAAAGGCTGGAGCACCAGTACCACCCACAAAGCCAGTGGTATCGCGTCCACTAGCACTACCGGTCGTCACAAAATCGACAATAGAAGTAGTAGTAGACATGTTTACCCCCACTAAATATGAGATCGCTAGCTTGTCGAAGGACGCCAAGCTAGTGAAGGAGTTCATTAGACTCAGGCCGGCGTATTTATCGAGAGAGAGGGACCACGACAAGATTGAGAAGTAGATTGTATCACAGGAGAAGCTGCATCTACTACTGAGTATTGAGGACACATGAGGATCACGAGTAGCACCTCAGAGAGACGTTGCAGACATTGAGGGAACACCAACTTTTTGCTAAGTTCAGTAAGTGTGAATTCTAACTTGCGGAGGTCAAGTTCTTGGGGCACGTTGTTGGAGCAGCAGGAATTACGGTAGATCCGACTAAGATTGAGACGATCACGGATTGGTCGACACTGACACCAGTAGAGGAGATCAGGAGCTTCATGGGGTTAGCAAGATATTATCATATATTTGTGAAGGATTTCTTGAAGATCGCTTCACCGATGACGAGGCTGACATAGAAGGATGTTGCTTATGAGTGGACTGAGAAGTGCGAGGCTGCATTTACTTAGTTGAAGAAGTCATTAACTACCACGCCTGTGTTAGTTCTGCCAGAAGCTGGACAGGGATTTCTAGTGTACACAGATGCTTCTCATACGGGTCTAGGATGTGTGTCGATGCAGGGTAGCGACGTGGTGGTATACGCATCAAGAAAATTAAAGATACATGAGAAGAACTACCCCATGCACGATCTAGAGTTGGCAGCGGTTGTATTTGCGTTGAAGACTTGGAGACAACTTCTCTATGGAAAGAGATTCACACTCTTCACTGATCACAAGAGTCTGAAATATCTCTTCGCACAGAAAGAGCTGAAAACTAGACCGCGCAGATAGTTGGAGTTCTTGAAGGATTACGACCTTTCCTTAGAGTATCACCTATGAAAAATGAACATGGTCGGAGAGGCGCTAAGTAGGAGACCGAGTAGAGATGATGAAGTGGTCAGATGTCACATGATGCATGAGTATGGATTACTCGAGGCACCGATGATAGCATGTCTGATAGAGATTCCTACAGATACTCAAGTGATGATATGCGTACGGATGAGACTACAGACCGTGTCTACACAGCAAGCGTCAGAGGGTCAGAGGTTCGACTGATTATACTCGAGATTTAGCGAGTTAATGCAAAGTGCAGAGTGTACAAATTGGGTAGAGATGAAAGAATAGTGTATGAGATACCAGGGCAGGTAGTGGATACTAGAGCTACCGGAGTTGAGAGATGAGATCCTTCAAAAGTCGCACTGTTCCAGAATTACCGTACATCCAGGCAGGACTATGATATACTATGACATGAGGAGACATTTCTAGTGGCCTGGGATGAATGTAAAAGTGTCTAGATTCATCAGGAATTGTGGTATATGTCAGCAAGTGAAGTCCAAGCATCGCGTACCCGGGGATTACTACAGCCGCTTCCCATTCCTCGATGGAAGTGAGAAGACATCTCTATGGATTTTGTCAGAGGATTGTTGAAGACCGCGAGGAGACAAGATTCAATTTGGGTTATAGTTGACAGACTAACGAAGTCTGCTCATTTCCTGCTAGTGGCATCGCATTACACGTTCGATCAGCTAAGCGTATTGTTCGACAAAGATTATCAGGCTATAAAAGGTACCATTAACGATCACATCAGATCGAGATGCTATGTATACGTCCAGGATGTTTGGAAATGCAAATTAAACTTGTCAACGGGGATTACTTTTTTATTCTTGTACTAACCATCCTTTTTATGACGGTGGGTGCAGAGGCGTCTACCGGGAGGCCGGGCAAAGAAAAGATCATCGATTATTCTTGAGCCCGCGGCGCGTCACTGCATCGATTACAGGTCTTATTTTGGTATTTTGATTGTAGATGTTATATACGTCTTTCGGATACTATTTGGGATTGTATATTGAGTTGAGCGTTAGTTCTCCGACTTAATTTACAATATTTTGTTGTTGCACTGCATTTCGAAGACTTTATATATGTGATGTCATTTCCTGGTTTTCCATACTTAGGATTTTCTAAATAGCTTCCGCATAAGTTACGCATTGCTTTCGCATAATCAATAAGACTTCCGCTAATTAATTAATTAACTTTAAATTTTAATTTACTTATCATGAACACGAGAAAATAGGTGTTTAGGTTGTAATGGCTGACTAATACGTTGTTAAGTCCTGCGTGGATATGATTAGGGCTTAATTACGGGATTACCCCGGGCAGTGCTCTAGATTTGGAAAAGGGTCGTCACAGTAATAGTTGTCACAGCCCAAATCTCTAAACCTCGTTTTAATTCCTTAATCATGATCACCGACCCTTGACGTGGGACCTACACTGTGATATGTGCACCGACCGAGGCACGTGGCTGATGTATATCGTATTTTTGTATTGATGTATGCCTAGTGTTATGTATTGTGTAGACTTACCAAGTCATTTTGTACGGTTGTAGGCGTCGAGACGAGAGCGAGGACACGCCTTGATATGCGTGTCGACGCGGGTACCGAGTAGTTGACGGGACTGACTATTAGGTCGAGGAAAGGAAAACACACAAAGTGAATAAAAATTTGTCACGTAACTAATATGGAATGGATATTAGGTGACTAGCGATGCGGCGATACGCGGATATCACGGTTTGGACGCGAAACTGGGTATCGAAACGTCCGAAAACACGGGCGAGTGTCTCAGGTGTCACAATTAGGTGTCAACACACCTAACAACATCACACTTGTCACAACTACATCTAACACTTGTCCATTTTTCCACCACATGCCATCACCCCACCTACCCACTTACAACATGCACATACATACACATACACACAACAGACGTACACAGCTGAGAGACAGAGGAACGAGAAGAAGAAGAAAAGGAAAGGAGGATGAGGAGAAATGACGAGGCCGAGAAGGAGATAAGGGATCAAAATAGTGGTGAGTCCTCGTTGTTGTTGTAGCTCCGGTGGTTGGCGGTGGGGTGGCCGTGAGTGGGGTTCGGCCATGGACGCCGAACCCCATGGCCGAACTTTGCAGAGGTGCTATTCCACCGGGGTTGGCCGAACGCGCGCGTATGGACCTCCTTACTGGGTCGAGCCAAAAACGGGCCAGGCTCAGCCCATGGGCCGAGCTTGAACTTGTTCTACACCTGGGCCAGGTCGGGTCCGACCCGTTTGGGTCGACCTGACCCAAACAGAAATAAAAATAAGAGAAAAAAAATAGAAAGAGTGATACTGACACTAGGCTAAGTAGTCGTGATTTCGGTCCGATCAGCAGTGAAACCCGTTACTCCGACCCAATAATTATATAGCACAAGAGACTCTAACCCAAGTGTAACCAGGGACTCTAACCCCGGTGTGTAGACTACCTCGAGACTTTAACCCTGAGTGTCATACAATGTCCCAAGGACTCTAACCCTGGTGGGTAGATCACCTCAGGGACTCTAACCCCGAGTGTCATACAAAGTCCTAAGGACTCTAACCCCGGTGCGTAGACCACCTCAGGGACTCTAACCACGAGTGTCGTACAGTGTCAAGTAACATGTGCCGACATTCCCAGGGACTCTAACCCCGTGATTCGCGCACACCTCGATCGAGTACAAGACCTAAATGCAAAAATTACTTTTTAAATTTCAAGAAATACCAGGTATGGATTGTCAAAGCATATGCACATCTACACACCTAAACAAATAAGGAATACAAGTCCTCTTAAACATTTATAAGATATTCACTAGCCTAATAGCATGATATTTATTAGTCAATTCACATTTAAAACATCAAGAATAGACATAGCATGGGATAGAATCAAAGAACCAAATCACTGAATGGATATCATGCAAACTAGACTCATCAAGTGAGCATAGACACAAAAAGCACATGATATAAGAATACAAAGGCAAAATAGTCAAAAGGGCTATGAAATGATAGCAATTAATAGAAATGAAATACTAAGTAAAATTGTCATTGGGTATACTCACTACAACAAAGTAAAGTCCTAGCTTTACTGGCATCCCGTAACTCCAAATCTTGTATATGATATCCCGTACCCTTTTTCCTAGGTTCCTGAGTTTGGTGTCTCATTAGTTCAAATATAGTGGGTGGAAGTTTAATTTAAACATCACCGACATATAATTTTCCCCAATTTCTATGCTTCAACAAGCCTAGTCAATTTTCCCACTTCCGATTACAGTGTCAAATGAATGGATATCATACAACTAGACTCATCAAGTGAGCATAGACACAAAGAGCACATGATATAAAAGTACAAAAGCAAAATAGTCAAAAGGACTATGCAAGGATAACAATTAATAGAAATGAAATGCTAAGTAAAATTGTCATTGGGTATACTTACAACAACAAAGTAATGTCCTAACTTTACTGGCCTCCCGTAACTCCGAATCTCGTATTCGCTCTCTCGTACCCTTTTTCCTAGGTTCCTGAGTTTGATGTCTTATTAGTTCAAATATAGTGGGTGTAAGCTCAATTTAAACTTTACCGACATATAATTTTCCCGAATTTCTATTTATTTTATCGACATATAATTTTCCCTATTTTTCCCGAAATTTTTCCAAATTTTCTTTCATTTTTCTTCCCTTTTTCTCTTCTTTTTTTTATTTCTGTTTGGGTCGGACTGACCCGGCCCAGCCCTGGCCCTTTCTGGGCACGGCCCACTCGGGGACGCACATGCACGCGTGGTGCATCTTCCTCAGCTGATCGAACCACTTTCACTGGTTCGATCAGTTCTTTTTTTTATTCTCTCGTCGCTGGAGTTGGCATCCATCCCCAACCCCAGGTTGGGTCGCCTATGCAGGGGAGACTACTCCCCTGCTTTCCTCGAGCTCAGAAAAACTACCTTGAGACTATGCATCGACTACTGGCAGTTGAACAAAGTGACAATCAGAAGCAAGTACCCACTTCCGCGAATAAAAGATTTATTTGATCAGCCGAGAGGAGCATAGTTTTTCTCCAAGATAGACCTGAGATCGGGGTATCATCAACTTAGGATCAGGGATGAGGATAGGTCCAAGGCAACATTCAGCACCAGATACGGACACTACCAGTTCACGGTCATGTCATTCGGGCTGACCAACGCCCCGCCGTATTCATGGATTTGATGCACCGAGTACTTAGACCATATCTTAACCGCTTCGTGATAGTCTTCATTGACATCTTGATATACTCGAGGACACGTGAGGATCATGAGCAGCACCTTATAGAGACGTTGCAGACATTGAGGGAACACCGACTTTTCGCTAAGCTCAACAAGCGTGAATTCTGGCTGGCAGAGGTTAAGTTCTTGGGGCACGTTGTTGGAGCGGTAGGGATTGCAGTAGATCCGGCTAAGATTCAGACGATCACATATTGGCCGGCCCCGACATCAGTACCAGAGATCAGGAGTTTCCTGTGGTTAGAAGGATATTATCGTAGATTTGTGAAGGATTTCTCGAAAGACCGCTTCACCGATGACGAGGCTCACGCAGAAGGATGTTGCTTTTGAGTGGACTGAGAAGTGCGAGGCTGCATTTACTCAGTTGAAGAGGTCATTAACTGTCGCGCCAGTGTTAGTACTGCCAGAGGCTGGACATGGATTTCTAGTGTACACAGATGCTCTCATATAGTTCTAAGTTGTGTGTTGATGTAGGGTAGCGGTGTCGTGGCATACGCATTGAGACAGTTAAAGATACATGATAATAACTACCCCACGCACGATCTAGAGTTCGCAACTGTTATATTTGCACTAAAGACTTGGAGACACCTACTGTATGAAGAGAAATACACACTCTTCACTTTTCACTAGAGTCTGAAACATCTTTTCACACAGAAAGAGTTGAACATGAGACAACGCAGATAGTTGGAGTTCTTGAAGGACTACGACTTTTCCTTAGAGTATCACCCATGAAAAGTCAATGTAGTCGCATATGCGTTGAGTGGGAGACCGAGTAGAGATGCTGAGGTGGTCAGATATCACATGATGTATGAGTATGGATTACTCGACGCAGTGACGACAACATGTCAGACAAAGATTCCTACCGATACTTAGGTGATGATTTGCGCACAGATGATACTACAGACCGTGTCTACACATCGAGTGTTAACGGGTCAGAGGATTGACCGATTGTACTCGAGATTCGACAAGTTAGTGCAGAGTGCAGAGTGTACAGATTGGACATATACGAAAGATTAGTGTCTGAGATACCGGGGCGGATTGTGGATACCAGAGGTACTGAAACTGAAAGATAAAATCCATCAAGAGTCATACCATTTCAGGTTTACCGTACATCCGGGTAGGACTAAAGTGTACCATGACATGAGGAGACATTTCTGGTGGCCCGAGATGAAGGCAGACGTGTCTAGATTCTTCAGGAATTGTGGTATATGTCAGCAAGTGAAGTCCGAGCATCGCAGACCCGGGGGATTTCTACAACCGTTTCCATTCCTCGATAGAAGTGGGAAAACATCTCTGTGAATTTTGTTAGAGGATTGCCGAGGACCGCGAGGAGACATGATTCAATCTGGGTTATAGTTGACAGACCGACGAAGTCTGCTCATTTCCTGCCAGTGGCATCGCATTACACGTTCGATCAGCTGAGCATACTGTTCGAGAGAGAGATTATCGGGCTGCACGGGGTACCATTAACGATCACGTCAAATTAAGATGCTACGTATTCGTCCAGAATGTGGAGGAGTATGCAAGAGTAGTACAGTACGCGCCTACGGCTCAGTATGACTTTCCACCCTCAGACCGATGGGTAGACTGAGAGATTGATTCTGGTCCTCGAGGACATGTTGTGGGCATGCATTTTGGAGTTTGGCGGATTCTGGGCGGAGTACCTACTGTTTTGTGAGTTTTCTTATAACAACAGTTATCACGCTAGCATTGAGATGTCACCATTTGAGGCTTTGTATGGCAGATCGTGTCGCTCGTCATCGTGTTGGGTTTAGCCAAAGGACCGGGAGATAGTGGGCCCGAAATTGTTATTGACCACTCAGAAAAGATCAAATTGATCCATCAGAGACTCAAAGGAGCACGGGAGATACAGAAAAGATATGCAGATAAGTATCACGGTGATCTCGCGTATTTCGAGGAAGCTTTTGTCTATTTAAAGGTTTCCCCTCGGAAGGGTTTTTAGAGATTTGGGGTGAAAGGCTAGTTTGCACCGAGGTACATCGGGCCTTTCGTGATTAAGAAACGGGTCCGGAAAGTGGCGTACGAGCTTGAATCGCCTCCACGGATGTTAGGGGTCCATCCAGTGTTCCACATTTCGATGCTTCGACTAGCCGAGTCGAAGGCAGGCGTGCGACCAACAGTTGACTTGAGTCAGATCAACCTGAGCGAGGAGATCTCTTATGAGGAACAGCCCATTCAGATCCTAGATCGGAAGGTACAACAGTTGGGGAGCAAGTCCATCCCGAAGGTTCTTGTCTAGTGGCAGTTCCACGATGACACGGAACTCACTCGGGAGCGGGAGGAATACATGTGAGAAGATTCCCGTACCTGTTTGAGTTATAATTTCGAGGTCGGAATTTTCATTTTGTTGGGAGTATCTGTCATGGCCCAAATCTCTAAACCCTGCTTTAATTCCTTAATCATGATCACGTACCCTTGACGTGGGACCTACACTGTGATATGTGCACCGACCGAGGCACGTGGCCGAGGTATATCGCATTTTTGTATTGATGTGTGCATAGTGTTATGCATTGTGTAGACTTACTAAGTCATTTTGTACGGTTGTAGGCGTCGAGACGAGAGCGGGGACATGCCTCGATATGTGTGTTGACGCGAGTACCGAGTAGTTGACGAAACCGACTATTAGGTCGAGGAAACGAAAACACACAAATTGAATAAAAAATCTTGTCAAGTAACTCATATGGAATAGATATTGGGTGACTAACGACGCGATGGTACGCGGATATCACGGTTCTGACACGAAACCGGGAGTCAAAACGCCCGAAAACACAGACTAGTGTCTTAGTGGTGTCACAGTTAGGTGTCACTTGTACACACACAACAACACACTTGTCCAAAAATACACCACACCTGTCCACAACAACACCATGCGTCCACCACACACTCCCATCTACACCAACACACCACACACACAAAAACACACACACACACACACAAACGATCGAGCCGAAAGAAGAAAAAAAATCGAGAGAGGAAGAAGAAGAAAAAGAGAGGAGGAGGAGAAGGGACGCTCAAGGAAGGAGAGACGGGATCACAATCGCAGTGAGTCCTCGTCATTGTTGTAGATCTGTCTACCAGCAGGTCGGGCAAAGAAAAGATTGGCAATCATCCCTTAGCCCGCGGCGCGTCACTACATCGATTGTAGGTCTTCTTTTGATATTTTAATTGTATATGTTATATACGTCTTTCAGATACTATTTAGGGTGGTATATTGGGATGAGTGTTAGTGCCCTGACTTGACTTAAACTATTTTGTTGTTTCACTACATTTTGAGGACTTTATATATGTGATGTCATTTCTTGGTTTTCCAAACTTGGGATTTTATAAATGGCTTCCGCATAATCATTAAGACTTTTGCTAATTAATTAATTAACTTTAAATTTTAATTAACCGGTACGACTAGTGTATTACCTATCTTGAACACGAGAAAAGAGGTTTCTAGATTATAATCTGGACTAGAACCGAAATAAAAAAATAGAAAGAAGAGGAAAAGAGAAGAAAAAAATAAAAGAAAATTTGGAACAATTATGAAAAATTGAGAAAAATTATATGTCGAAAAAATAAATAGAAATTGATAAAATTCTATGAAAAGAACATATGTGGGAATGTCGGTGATGTTTAAATTGAGCTTGAACCCATTATACCTGAAACTTATGAGACTCCAAACTCAGGAACCAAGGAAAAAAAGGGTACGGGAAAGCGAATAAAAGATTTGGAGTTATAGGACACCAGTAAAGCTAGGACTTTACTTTGTTGTTGTGAGTATACCCAATGACGACTTTACTTGGCATTTCATTCCTATTAATTGTTGTTCTTGTATAGTCTTTTTTACTATTTTGCCTTTGTACTCTTATATCATGTGTTCTTTGTGTCTATGCTCACTTGATGAGTCTAGTTTGCATGATATCCATTCATTTGATTTGATTCATTGATTCTATCCCATGCTATGTCTATTCTTGTTGTTTCAAATGTGAATTGAATGATAAATAGCATGCTATTAGAATATCTTATAAATGTTTAAGAGGACTTGTATTCCTTATTCGTTTAGGTGTGTAGATGTGCATATGCCTTGACAATCCATACTTGGTATTTCTTGAAATTTTAAAAGTAGTTTTTGCATTTAGGTCCCGTACTCGATCGAGGTGCACGCGAATCACGGAGTTAAAGTCCCTGGGGATGTCGGCACATGTTACTTGGTACTGTATGACACTCGGAGTTAGAGTCCCTGAGGTGGTCTACGCACCGGGGTTAGTGTCGCTGGGACACTGTATAACACTCGGGGTTAGAGTCCCTGAGGTGGTCTACACACCGGGGTTAGAGTTCCTGGTAACACTTGGCTTAGAGTCCCTTGTGCTATATGATGATGGAGTCGGAGTGACATGTTTCACTGCCGACCGGACTTAAATCACCACTACTTAGCCTAGTGTCAGTTTCACTTGTTCAACTCTGGTATTTACTCCCATATGGTTTATTTTCCAATTTTCCCATTTATATGCTTTTAAGTACCATTTGAATATTTGGAAATGCAAATTAAACTTGTCAATGGGGATTACTATTTTATTCTTGTACTCATCGTCCTTTTTATGACGGTGGGTGCAGAGCCGTCTACTAGCAAGCCGGGCAAAGAAAAGATCAGCGATTATCCCTAAGCCCGCGGCGGGTCACTTCATCGATGGTAGGTCTTCTTTTTTATTTTGATTTTATATGTTATGTACGTCTTTCAGATACTATTTGGGGTGGTATATTTGATTGAGCGTTAGTTCCCCGACTCGACTTAGACTATTTTGTTGTTTCACAACATTTTGAGGACTTTATATATGTGATGTCATTTCCGGGTTTTCCACACTTAAGATTTCATAAATGGCTTCTGCATAAGTTACTTATTGCTTCTGCATAATCAATAAGACTTCCGCTAATTAACTAATTTAATAAAAAGGTTTAATTAACTTTAAATTTTATAAATTGGTACATGAACACAAGAAAAGAGGCGTCCATATTGTAAAGGCTTACTAATATGTAGTTAAGACCTACGTGAATATGATTAGGGCTTAATTACGGGATTAGGCCGGGCGGTGCCCTAGATTAGGAGATGGGCCTATCCCTAGAAGATGATCGGAATGATAAATAGCATGCTATTTAGCTAGTGAATATCTTATAAATGTTTAAGAGGAATTGTATTCCTTATTTGTTTAGGTGTGTAGATGTGCATATGCCTTGCCAATCCATACTTGGTATTTCTTAAAATTTAAAAAGTAGTTTTTGCATTTAGGTCCCGTACTTGATCCAGGTGTGCGCGAATCATTTAACTCTGGTATTTACTCGCATATGGTTTATTTTCTAATTTTTTCATTTATATGCTTTTAAATACCATTTGAATATTTGGTAATGCAAATTAAACTTGTCAACGAGGATTACTGTTTTATTCTTGTACTCACCGTCTTTTTTATGACTGTGGGTGCGAACCGACTACCAACAGGCCGACGGCCCCTCTCCTAATCTAGGGCACCGCCCGGCCTAATCCCGTAATTAAGCCCTAATCATATCCATGTAGGACTTAACTACGTATTAATCAGCATTTACAATCCAGACCCCTCTTTTCTTGTGTTCATGTACCCATTTATAAAATTTAAAGTTTATTAAAACTTTTTATTAAATTAATTAATTAGCGGAAGTCTTATTGATTCTGCGGAAGCAATGGGTAACTTATGTGGAAGCCATTTATAAAATCCTAAGTGTGAAAAACCAGGAAATGACATCACATATATAAAGTCCTCAAAATGTAGTGAAACAACAAAATAGTCTAAGTCAAGTCGGGCAACTAACGCTCAACCCAATATACCACCCTAAATAGGATCTGAAAGATGTATATAACATATACAATCAAAATATCAAAAGAAGACCTACAATCGATGCAGTGACACACCGCGGCTCGGGGATAATCGTCGATCTTCTCTTTGCCTGGCCTACTGGTAAACGACTCTGCACCCACCGTCATAAAAAGGACAGTGAGTACAAGAATAAAACATAATCCCCGATGAAAAGTTTAATTTGCATTTCCAAATATTCAAATGGTATTTAAAAGCATATAAATGGGAAAACAAGAAAATATACCATATGCGAGTAAATACCAGAGTTAAACAAGTGAAACTGACACTAGGCTAAGTAGTGGTGATTTAGGTATGGTCGGCAGTGAAACGTGTCACTCCGACTCCATCATCATATAGCATAAGGGACTCTAACCCAAGTGTTACCAGGGACTCTAATCTCGGTGTGTAAAGCACCTCAGGGACTCTAACCCCGAGTGTAATATAGTGTCCCAGCGACACTAACCCCGGTGGGTAGACCACCTCAGGGACTCTAAACCCGAGGGTCATACAGTGTCAAGTAACATGTGCCGACATCCCCGGGGACTTTAACCCCGTGATTCGCGTGCACCTCGATCGAGTACGGGACCTAAATGCAAAAACTACTTTTTAAATTTCAAGAAATACCAGGTATGGATTGTCAAGGCATAGGCACATCTACACACCTAAACAAATAAGTAATACAAGTCCTCTTCAACATTTATAAGATATTCACTAGCCTAATAGCATGCTATTTATCATTCAATTCACATTTGAAACAACAAGAATAGACATAGCATGGGATAGAATCAATGAATCAAATCAAATGAATGGATATCATGCAAACTAGATTCATCAAGTGAGCATAGACAGAAAGAACACATGATATAAGAATACAATGGAAAAATAGTCAAAAGGACTATGCAAGGACAACAATTAATAGAAATGAAATGCCAAGTAAAGTTGTCATTGGGTATACTCACAACAACAAAGTAAAGTCTTAGCTTTACTGGCCTCCCGTAACTCCAAATCTTGTATTCGATCTCCCGTACCCTTTTTCCTAGGTTCCTGAGTTTGGTGTTTCATTAGTTCAAGTATAGTGGGTTTTAGCTCAATTTATCGAAATATAATTTTTCTCAATCTTTCCCAAATTTTTCGGAATTCTTTTGCAAATTTTCTTTCATTTTCTTCCCTTTTTCTCTTCTTTCTATTTTTTAATTTATGTTTGGGTCAGGTCAACCCACTCATTTTTTCAACGTACCTGGTATGTGCCTAAGGCTCAGCAAGTTTGACATGTTGTCGCCGCTGCCTCGAGTAATCCATACTCATGCATCATGTGACATTTGACCACCTCAACATCTCTACTCGGTCTCCTACTCAGCGTATCTGCGACTACGATCGCTTTTCCTGGGTGATACCCTAAGGAAAAGTCATAGTCCTTCAAGAACTTCAATCATCCGCGATATCTTATGTTCAGCTCTTTCTGTGTGAAAAGATATTTAAGACTCTAGCGATCAGTGAAAAGTGTGAATCTCTCTCCATACAGAAGGTGTCTCCAAGTCTTCAGCGCAAATACAACCGCTGTCAACTCTAAATCGTGCGTGGGGTAGTTTTTCTCATTTATCTTTAACCGTCTCGATGCGTATGCCACGACACCGCTACCCTGCATCAACATATAACCTAGACCAGTATGAGAAGCATTTGTGTACACTAGAAAACCCTGTATAGCCTCTGGCAATTCTAACACTGGCACGGTAGTTAATGACCTCTTCAACTGAGTAAATGCATCCTGGCATTTCTCAGTCCACTCATAAGCAACATCCTTCTGTGTCAGCCTCGTCATCGGTGAAGCAATATTTGAGAAATCCTTCACAAATCTACAATAGTATCTTGCTAACCCCAGAAAGCTCCTGATCTCTAGTAGTGATGTCGGTGCCAGCCAATCCGTGATGGTCTAAATCTTGGCCAGATCTACTGCAATCCCTGCTGCTCCAACAACGTGCCCCAAGAACTTGACCTCTGCAAGCCAAAATTCACACTTGCTGAACTTAGTGAAAAGTTGGTGTTCCCTCAATGTCTGCAACGTCTCTCTGAGGTGCTGCTCGTGATCATCACGTGTCCTCGAGTATATTAAGATGTCGTAGATGAAGACTATCACGAACTGGGTCTCTGACTCTCTGCTACTGCATATAATGCTACCTAGAGTCTTCATCTCTCTACTAGTTGCAAGCCGAACTCTCGTAGTGTTGCGTCTCGTGGTCGGGGGTGCTGTAGTAGTAGCTATGGTGATGGGGGCGGTCGAAACCAGTGCGGTTATCTGTGCCGACATGTAAGGGATGAAATCGGCGATATGTCGCTTATAAGCAGTCGTTCGGTCAGATATCCTCTAAAAATTGTCAACTGAAATGGTGGAGGTTGACTGTCGCTAGCTCCAGTGTCTCTAGCCTCGCGCGTATCCCCCATTGGTGTCTTCAAGTGGATAGCGAACGCGAATCAGCTACTACGTGGCATAACGCATATATATACATATAGAAACTAAGACATACATATAAGAAATCCCCATCTCACATTCACTCAATTCCCAACAAAATAGTTCCTGGGCAAGGATTATCTGGTTTCCACTTCTAAGGTTTGTGTTTTATACGAGTTCGTGTTTTTCGTATTTACTATGCACTAATACCAACTATGACGTTGGTATAACAATGTGTTAAGCCATGAGATATTCAAAAATTTTAGCCTCTGATACCAACTGTGACGTTGGTATCACAATGTCTTAAGCCATTAAACTTTCCCCTAGGTTCGCCTGAACCTAAGCTCTGATACCAACTGTGACGCCCCTAGAACTTGACCTCTACAAGCCAGAATTTACACTTGCTGAGCTTAGCGAAAAGTCGGTGTTCCCTCAATGTCTGCAACTTCTCTCTAAGGTGCTGCTCGTGATCCTCACATGTCCTCAATACCCAGTAGTAGATGCCATTTCTCATTCTATATGATCCACTTCTAAATCTTATCGTGGTCCCTCTCTCCCGAAAAAGACGCCGGCCTGAGTCTAATGAACTCCTTCACTAGCTTGGTGTCCCTCGACAAGCCAGTGATTCCAAATTATGCGGGTGTGGGCATGTCTACTACTGCTTCTATTGTCGGTGTTGTCACGACCGGTAGTGCTATTAGACGCGGTGCCGCTGGCTCTGCGGGTGGTACTGTTGCTCGTGCCTCTACAATAGTAGTAGTAGCTGGTGCAATAGGAGTCTTTGTGGTCGGGAGTGTTGTAGTTGTAGCTGTGGCGATGGGGGCGGTCGAGACCAGTGCGTCTGTGGTGGCATGTAGGCGATGAACTCGGCGATTTGTCGCTCCTGAGCGGTCATCTGGTCAGACATCCTCTAAAAACTGTCAACTGACACGGCGAGAGGCTGACTGCTGCTCGCTCCGGTGTCTCCAGCCTCGCGCGAATCCCCCTTTTGTGTCTTCAAGTGGAAAGCGAACACGAATCAGCTACTAAGTGGCATAACGTATATATACATATAGAAACTAACACGTACATATAAGAAATCCCCATCTCACCTTCACTCAATTCCCAACAAAATAGTTCCTAAGCAAGGATCATCTGGTTTCAACTTCTAAGGTTTGTGTTTTATTAAACTTTCCCTTAGGTTCGCCTGAACCTAAGCTCTACACCAACTGTGACGACCCCTCTCCTAATCTAGGGCACCGCCCGGCCTAATCTCGTAATTAAGCCCTAATCACACTCACGCATGACTTGACTATGTATTAGTCAGCCTTTACAACCTAGACACCTCTTTTCTTGTGTCGTGGCATACGCATCGAGGCAGTTAAAGATACATGAGAAGAACCACCCCACGCATGATGTAGAGTTCGCAACGGTTGTATTTGTGTTGAATACTTGGAGACACCTTCTGTATGGAAAGAGGTTCATACTCTTCACTGATCACAAGAGTCTGAAATATCTCTTCAGACAGAAAGAGCTGAACATGAGACGGTGTAGATGATCGGAGTTCTTGAAGGACTACGACTTTTCCTTAGAGTATCACCCAGGAAAAGTGAACGTAGTCGCAGATGCGTTGAGTAGGAGACCGAGTAGAGATGTTGAGGTGGTCAGATATAACATGATGCATGAGTATGGATTACTCGAGGCAGTGGCGACAGCATGTCAGACGGAGGTTCCTTTCGATACTCAGGTGATGATTTGTGCACAGATGAGACTACAGACGTGTCTAGATTCATCAAGAGTTGTGATATATGTCAACAGTGAAGTCCGAGCATCGCAGACCCGAGGGATTACTACACCCATTTCCCATTCCTCAATGGAAGTGGGAAGACATCTCTATGGATTTTTTCAGAGGATTGCCGAGGACTGCGAGGAGACATGATTCAATCTGGGTTATAGTTGACAAACTGACGAAGTCTGCTCATTTTCTGCTAGTGGCATCGCATTACACGTCCGATCGGCTGAGCATACTGTTCGAGAGAGAGATTATCAGGAGAGATAGATTATCAGGCTGCACGGGGTACCATTAACGATCACGTTAGATCGAGATGTTACGTATACGTCTAGAATGTGGCAGAGTATGCAAGAGCAGTACGGTACGCGCCTTCTGTTCAGTACGGCTTTCCACCCTCAAACCGACGGGCAAACCGAGAGATTGATCCAGGTCCTTGAGGACATGTTGTGGGCATGCGTGTTAGAGTTTGGCGGATCTTGGGCGGAGTACCTACCATTATGTGAGTTCGCTTATAACAACAGTTATCAGGCTAGCATTGAGATGGCGCCATTAGAGGCTTTGTATGGCAGACCATGCCACTCGCCATCGTGTTGGACTGAGCCAGATGATCGGGAGATAGTGAGGCCTGAAATTGGTATTGACCACACGAAAAAGGTCAAACTGATTCATTAGAGACTCAGAGGAGAACATGAGAGACATAAGAGATATGCGGATAAGTATCGCGGTGATCTCGCGTGTTCCGAGGGAGCCTTTGTCTATTTAAAGGTTTCCCCTCGGAAGGGTCTTTAGAGATTTGGGTGAAAAGCAAGCTTGCACTGAGGTACATCGGGCCTTTCATGATTAAGAAATGGGTCGAAAAAGTTGCATACGAGCTTGAATTGCCTCCACAGATGTCAGGGGTCCATCCAGTGTTCCACATTTCGATGTTTCGACTAGCCGAGTCGAAGGCAGGAGGGCGACCGACAGTTGACTTGATTTAGATCGACCTGAGCGATGACATTTCTTACGATGAGCAGTCTATTCAGATCTTAGATCGAATGGTACAACAGTTGAGGAGCAAGTCCATCCCAGAGGTACTCGTCAAGTGGCAGTTCCACGATGACACGGAACTCACTTGGGAGCGGGAGAACTACATGCGAGATAGATTCCCGTACCTGTTCGAGTAAAGTGGAACCGTAACTTAAACTTAATTTCGAGGACGAAATTTTCATTTTGTTGGGAATATTTTTCATGGCCCAAATCTCTAACCCCGTTTTAATTCCTTAATCAGGATCACCAACCTTTGACGTGGGACCTACACCATGATACGTACACCGACCGAGGCACGTGACCAAGGTATATGATACTTTTGTATTGATGTATTCCTAGTGTTATGTATTTTGTAGACTTACGAAGTCATTTTTTACGGTTGTAGGCGTCAAGATGAGAGCGGGGACACGCCTCGATATGCATGTCGACGCGGTTACCCGGTAGTTGACGAGACCGATTATTAGGTCGGGGAAAGGAAAACACACAAAGCGAATAAAAATTTGTCACATAACTAATATGGGATAGATATTGGGTGACTAGCAACGCGACGGTACGCGGATATCAAAGTTCGGACGCGAAACCAGGCATCGAAACGCCCGAAAACACGGGCAAGTGTCTTAGCGTTGTCACAATTAGCTGTCAACACACCCAACAACATCACACTTGTCACAACTACATCAACACTTGTCACATTTTCCCACCACATGCCACCACCCCACATACCCACTTAGACCTACACCACACACACTTCCGCACACAAGAAACACATAGAGACACACAGGTAGGCCGAGAGCGAGGAAGAAGAAGAGGAAAGGAGGAGGAGAAGATGGGACATGCCGGGAAGGAGAGGAGATTGAAATCGCGGTGAGTTTTCGTTGTTGTTGTAGATCCGGTGGTTTGCGGTGGGGTGGCCATGAGTGGGGTTCGGCCATGGAGGTCGAACCCCATGGCCGAACGACGCCGAGGTGGTATTCCACCAGGGTTGGGGTGGAGAGCAACCCCAACCCCATCACCAAAATAAAAAATAATAATAATTTCCTTCCTCCCGATCGAATGGTTCGATCGGGAGGAAGGAGGTTAGGGCTGGCAAAAATACGGGACCGGACATAAACAAGACCGTACACCACTTTCTAAAATGATTAAATTTAGTGTCCGGACCCGTTCCCTTTTTAAAACGAGCCATTTTTTTGTCCAGTCCCGTATGTTTTATAAACATACGGGTCCCGTTTGTTTATAAACATACGTGTCCCGTTTGTTCGGTTTTCATTTTTAAATATAATTAAATATTTTATTTATCAATTATTTTTAAAAAAACCCTATACAAGTCGCCAATTACCAAAAAAACCCTCCGCGGACTGGCGGAGTGACCACAGTCGCCGGCGAGCGTCGCCGACGCCCGATTGGCCGTGAGCTACGCTGCTGCAGAGAGTGGAGCTCGAAACACAATCGTCGACACCTGACGAGACTGAGAGGCAGAGGCCAGAGTTGGAGACTGGAAAGGAGTGACGGCACAGGCAGAGGCTAGAGCTGGAAAGGGCGACGCCCCTACGACACTGACGGGTGAGGCGGTGAGGCCGCACAGGCGGTGGCGAGCACGAGAGCTGAAGGGAGAGGGTGACGGCACGGGTGACGATTTAGACTTGAGAGGCAGAGGCGAGCGCGAGTGCCGGAGATGGCGACGGTGAGGACCGAGGCCGCATAGGGTTGAGGGTTTGGACTGGCGGTGGCGAGCGCGAGAGCTGTGGAGGAAGAGGCCCGAGAGGGTGAGGGTTTGGACTTGAGAGGCGGGGGCGAGCGCGAGCCGGAGATGGCGACGGTGAGGCGGTGAGGTGGTGAGGACTGAGGCCGCACAGGCGGTGAGGGTTTGGACTAACGGTGGCTAGCGCGAGAGCTGTGGAGGGAGAGGGTGACGGCGGGCACGGGTGAGGGACTGAGGGTGAGGGTTTGGACTTCGACATTTTTGTTTGGTGACTTTTGTTATGGAGTGTGAAATTACCTATATGCCCTTCAAATTAATCACTAAACGGGTACCTTTATTTTGAAATTTTTGTCCGGACCCAGTCCCGTATTTTTAAACGAACTTAAAAAATTGTCCAGTCTCGTATGTTTTTTACAAAAATAATGCCCGAACCCGTTTCAAATGGGTCTGAACAAAATCGAAAAAGCGGGACCGGGCACATTTTGCCAGCCCTAAAGGAGGTGCACACGCGCGCGCCGAGCCTAGACCTGTTCTGGTCCAAGCCAGGTCGGGTCCGACCGGTTTGGGTCGACCCGACCCAAACAAAAAAAAAGAAAGAAACAAGAGAAAAGGGGAAGAAAAAAGGAAATAAGATTTGGAAAAAAAAATTTGGAAAAATTGGGGAAAATTATATGTCGATGAAATCAATAAAAATTTGAGATTTTCATAAAAAATGAAGTATTCGGAAGTCAGTGGAGATGTTATACGGGAGTTTTACCTCAAAAAATGCGAAATGGGCCAAATGGCCGAAAATAAATAAGAAAAGTGTTTCGAAAGTTGTCTTGACTTCGATTTGGCCTAAGTGAAACATTATTGAATGTTAGGGAATTACGTGGAACTCAGGCGTTTGGGTACACACTTCGATTCGTCGAGGAATCGGCTAGACTAGGACAAGCGTGTGACTTGTAAGTACAACTGTGAGAATCTTATTTCATTCTCTTATTGCTTTATTGGTCTATTGGTAGACATTACTACTTGTCATCTCACATCATGTTGTTCTTGTATCTATTCATGGATGAATATTGTGACATGATGTCTTGTGAATTATTTCATTGCCTCTAATTCATACTCTTGATGTCGTTCTTGAATACAATTAATGAAAACATGCTAATGGACTACTTTGAATTTAAATAGCCTTGTATTCGATTTCCTTTAGGCTTTGCAGCCTAACTTGTCTTGGGATTCTAGAATTTTGGAATTATTTGTTTTTGAAATGAAAGTAGGGATTATCTAGTGCCCATTGCATGAGAGATGCGCGGTTCACGGGGACATAGGTCTACCATGGTTTCGGCACTCACCACTACACTTGCGCGACACACGAGGTATAAGACTCGGGGTGGTCGGCAAGTATGAGATTGATGTTGTAAAGCGTAGAGCGCAGCTCCGCTATTTATGTGAGATATGTTGAGCGCATCTCCATATCGTACTGGGAAAAGGTAGGCGATAGGTCTCATCGTCGACCGGACGTAGATCATCTCGACTTAGCCTGTGTCTGTCTCTACATCTTTAATTGTTGTATTTACTTGCATTACTTGTTTCAACAAATTTATTTCGCTCCTTTATGCTTTTAAATACCATTTGTTTATTTGGAAATGTGACATGAAATTCTCCAATTAGTACTTAAATATCACTATACTCACCATCTAGTTTGTGACGGTGGGTGTAAATTTGTCGAGCAATAGCAGACCGGGGAAAGAGAAGATCGGCGATTATTCCTGAGCCCGCGGTGCGTCACTGCATTGATTGTAGGTTTTATTTTGATATTTTGATATTATATGTTATATACGTCTTTCAGATAATATTTGGGGTTGTATATTGGGTTGAGCGTTAGTTCCCCGACTTGACTTAGACTATTTTGTTGTTTCACTACATTTCGAGGACTTTATATATGTGATGTCATTTCTTGGTTTTCCAAACTTAAGATTTTATAAATGGCTTCCGCATAAGTTACTCATTGCCTCCGCATAATCAATAAGACTTCCGCTAATTAATTATTAAAATAAAAAGTTTTAATTAATTTTAATTTTTATACACCGGTAGGACTAGTGTATTACTTATCATGAACACGAGAAAAAAGGCGTCTAGATTGTAAAGGCTGACTAATACGTAGTTAAGTCCTGCGTTGATACAATTAGGGCTTAATTACGGGATTAGGCCGGGCGGTGCCCTAGATTAGGAGATGGGCCGTCACAGTTGATATACAGTTGGTATATAAGAAAGAAAGAAGAGAAAAAGGTAAGAAAAATGAAATAAGATTTGGAAAAGAATTCCAAAAAATTGGGAAAAATTGAGAAAAAATATATTTCGATAAATTAAGCTAAAACCCACTATACTTGAACTAATGAGACACCAAACTCAGGAACCTAGGAAAAAGGGTACGGAAGAGCGAATACAACATTTGGAGTTACGGGAGGCCAATAAAGCTAGGACTTTACTTTGTTGTTGTGAGTATACCTAATGACAATTTTACAAATCATTTCATTTCTATTAATTGCTATCCTTGCATAGTCCTTTCGACTATTTTGCCTTTGTATTCTTATGTCATGTGCTATTTGTGTCTACGCTCACTTGATGAGTCTAGTTTAAATGATATCCATTCATTGATTTGGTTCATTGATTCTATCCCATGCTATGTTTATTCTTGTTGTTTTAAATATGAATTGAATGATAAATAACATGCTTGGTATTCCTTATTTGTTTAGGTGTGTAAATGTGCCTATGCCTTGACAATCCATACTTGGTATTTCTTGAAATTTAAAAAGTAGTTTTTGCATTTAGGTCCCGTACTCGATCGAGGTGTACGCGAATCACGGGGTTAGAGTCCTTGGGGATGTCGACACATATTACTTGACACTGTATGAAACTCGGGGTTAAAGTCCCTAAGGTGGTTTACGCCCCGGGGTTAGAGTCCCTGGGACACTGTATTTCACTTGAGGTTAGAGTCCCTGAGGTGGTCTACACACCGGGGTTAGATTCCCTGGTGACACTCTAGTTAGAGTCCCTTTTGCTATATTATTATTGGGTCGGAGTGAAACGTTTCACTACTGACTGGACCTAAATCACCATTACTTAGCCTAGTGTCAGTATCACTTGTTCAACTCTGGTATTTACTCGCATATGGTTTATTTTCTAATTTTTCCATTTATATGCCTTTAAATACCATTTGAATATTAGGAAATGCAAATTAAACTTGTCATCGGGGATTACTGTTTCATTCTTGTACTCTTCGTCCTTTTTATGACGGTGGTTGCAGAGCTGTCTACCAGCAGGCTGGGCAAAGAAAAGATCAACGATTATCCCTGAGCCCGTGCCGCCTCGCTGCGTCGATTGTAGGTCTTCTTTTGATATTTTGATTGCATATGTTATATACGTCTTTCAGATACTATTTGGGGTGGTATAAAGGGTTGAGCGTTAGTTCCCCGACTTGACTTACACTATTTTGTTGTTTCACTACATTTCGAAGACTTTATATATGAGATGTCATTTCCTGATTTTTCACACTTATGATTTTATAAACGGCTTCCGCATAAGTTACTCATTGCTTCCGCATAATCAATAAGACTTCCGCTAAGTAATTAATTTACTAATTGATTATGCGGAAGCCATTTATAAAATCCTAACTGTGGAAACCCAGAAATGACATCACATATATAAAGTCCCCAAAATGTAGTGAAACAACAAAATAGTTGAAGCCAAGTCGGGGCACTAACGCTCAACCCAATATACCACCCCAAATAGTATCTGAAAGACGTATATAACATATACAATCGAAATATTAAAAGAAGACCTACAATTGATGCAGTGACGCGTCACGGGCGTAGGGAAAATCGCCGATCTTTTATTTGCCCAGCCTGCTGGTAGACGGCTCTGCACCCACCATCAGAAAAAAGATGGTGAGTACAACAATAAAACAGTAATCCCCGTTAACAAGTTTAATTTGCATTTCCAAATATTCAAATGGTATTTAAAAGCATATAAATGGGAAAACTAGAAAATAAACCATATGCGAGTAAATACCAGAGTTGAACAAGTGAAACTGACACTAGGCTAAGTAGTGGTGATTTAGGTCCGGCGAGTGAAACGTGTCACTCGACCCATATATATATAGCAAAAGGGACTCTAACTAGAGTGTCACCAGGGACTTAACCCCGATGTGTAGACCACCTCGAGAGTCTAACCTCAAGTGTCATATAGTGTCCCAGGGACTCTAACCCCGGTTCGTAAACCACCTCAGGGACTTTAACCCCGAGTTTCATACAGTGTCAAGTAACATGTGTCGACATCCCCAGGGACTCTAACCCTGTGAGTTGCGCACACCTCGATCGAGTACGGGACCTAAATGCAAAAACTACTTTTTAAATTTCAAGAAATACAAAGTATGGATTGTCAAGGCATAAGCACATCTACACACCTAAACAAATAAGGAATACAAGTCCTCTTAAACATTTATAAGATATTCACTAACCTAATAGCATGCTATTTATCATTCAATTCACATTTGAAACAACAAGAATAGACATAGCAGGGGATAGAATCAATGCAAATCAAATGAATGGATATCATGCAAACTAGACTCATCGAGTGAGCATAGACACAAAGAACACATGATATAAGAGTACAAAGGCAAAATAGTCAAAAGGAGTGTACAAGAACAACAATTAATAGGAATGAAATGCCAAGTTAAATTGTCATTGGGTATACTTAGAACAACAAAGTAAAATTCGAGCTTTCCTGGCCTCCCGATACTCCAAATCTTGTATTCGCTCTCCCGTACCCTTTTCCTAGGTTCCTGAGTTTAGTATCTCATTAGTTCAAGTATAGGGGTTTAAGCTCAATTTAAACATCACCGACATTCCCACATATGTTATTTTCATTGAATTTTATCAATTTCTATTTATTTTATCGACGTATAATTTTCCTCTAATTTTCCCAATTTGTCCAGATTTTTTTTCCAAATTTTCTTTCATTTTTCTTCCTTTTTTCTTTCTTTCTTCTTTTTTTATTTATGTTTGGGTCGGGTCGACCCAAACGGGTCAGACCCGACTCGGCCCTGGACCCGAACCAGTTCTGGTCGGGTATCACGATTTGAAATATAAGAACATAGTATTCTAAAATGTTGATTAACCCTCTAATAACTATATTTGGCCCTAGACCAGAACCGTATGGGTCGAACAAGTTTGGGACGAATCTAATAAATTAAACTTAATTTCGAGGACGAAATTTTCATTTTGTTGATAAAATTTGTCACAACCCAAATCTCTAACCCCGTTTTAATTCCTTAATCAGAATCACGGACCCAAATAGAAATTAAAAAGAGAAAAAAGAGAAAAAAAGGAAGAAAATGAAAGAAAGTATGGAAAAATTCCGGAAAATTTGGAAAATTAGGGAAAATTATATGTCGATAAAATAAATAGAAATTGGGGAAATTTATATGTCGGTGATGTTTAAATTGAGCTTACACCCACTATATTTGAACTAATGAGACACTAAACTCAGGAACCTAGGAAAAAGGGTACGGGAGAGCGAATACAAGATTTGGAGTTACGAGAGGCCGGTAGAGCTAGGACTTTACTTTGTTGTTGTGAGTATACCCAATGACAATCTTACTTAGTATTTCATTTCTATTAATTTCTATCCTTGCATAGTCCTTTTGACTATTTTGCCTTTGTACTCTTATATCATGTGTTCTTTGTGTCTATGCTCACTTGATGAGTCTAGTTTGCATGATATCCATTCATTTGATTTAATTCATTGATTCTATCCCATGTTATGTCTATTCTTGTTGTTTTAAATGTGATTTGAATGATAAGTAGCATGCTATTGGGCTAGTGAATATCTTATAAATGTTTGAGAGGACTTGTATTCCTTATTTGTTTAGGTGTGTAGATGTGCCTATGCATTGACAATCCATACCTGGTATTTCTTGAAATTTAAAAAGTAGTTTTTGCATTTAGGTCCCGTACTCGATCGAGGTGTCCGCGAATCACGGGGTTAGAGTCCCTGGGGATGTCAGCACATGTTACTTGACACTGTATGACACTCGGGGTTAGAGTCCCTGAGGTGTTCTACGCTCCGGGTTTAGAGTCCCTGGGACACTTATGACACTCGGGGTTAGAGTCCCTGAGGTAGTCTACACACCAGGGTTAGAGTCCCTGGTAACACTTGAGTTAGAGTCCCTTGTGCTATATGATGATGGAGTCGGAGAGACACGTTTCACTGCAGACCGGACCTAAATCACTACTACTTAGCCTAGTGTCGGTTTCACTTGTTCGGCTCTGGTATTTACTCGCGTATGGTTTATTTTCTAGTTTTCCCATTTATATACTTTTAAATACCATTTGAATATTTTGAAATGCAAATTAAACTTGTCAACGGGGATTACTGTTTTATTCTTGTACTCACCGTCATTTTTATGACGGTGGGTGCAGAGCCGTCTACCAGCAGGCCGGGCAAAGAAAAGATCGGTGATTATGCCTGAGTCCGTGGCGCGTCACTGCATCAATTGTAGGTATTCTTTTGATATTTTGATTGTATAAGTTATATACGTCTTTCAGATACTATTTGGGGTTGTATATTGTGTTGAGCGTTAGTTCCCCGACTTGACTTAGACTATTTTGTTGTTTCACTACATTTCGAAGACTTTATATATGTGATGTCATTTCGTAGTTTTCCATACTCGGGATTTTATAAATGGCTTCGGTATAATCAATAAGATGCTTTCATGTACCAGTTCATTTTTACTATTTTGCAAATAACTTAAATTCCCCTATGATACAAACTTGGGTTAATAAATAAATACCAGACGCCCCGATACCAACTGTGATATTGAATACAACTATATTTCTATTTATGGAATTTACGACGGTGAGTACGGTCGAGATTGTGATATTTAATACGGCGGGGCGTTGAATACCGACTGTGATATTCAATACAATTATATTTCTATTTATTTCGATTAAATAGACTTAGCCTTAGGTACAAAATGATTGTCAGAGTTTTATTGTCTTAAGTTTGGGCTCTGATACCAATTGTACCTCTTCTTGAATCACGTCCCGTATCTCCTGATCTGCAGGTATCCACAGTCTCCCTCGGTATCTTAAACACCGATCTGTGGTTTCTGCCCAATCAGTGTATTTCAGATTTCGGGACAGACCACTGACCCACTCATAGAGCCCATTAGCCCTTTGACACTCGAAAACCCGTTCAATCGATACGGTCGGTATTTATTTCGACTAAATATACTGACTAATCCTACAACGTGCACTAGATTAGGAGAAGGTCCACACTCATAGTCACACTTAATACTGACTAATGCGTCGTCATAGTTGTTGAGAGTCTATTTATTTCGATTAAATATATTTAGGAGTGGATATAGTTTTAATTAAATATGCGAGTAGATGATGCGAACTATATTTCAAATCATACCAGACCCGACTCTCAACAAACATAGTATTCTAGAATATTGATTAACCCCGTTTCAGAAATGGGTTACAGTGTATGTCTTTTAGAAATGATATCATCTCCTAATCTAGGGCACTGCCAGGCCTAATCCCGTAATTAAGCCCTAATCACACTCACGCATG
Organism: Stephania yunnanensis; assembly: GCA_039657365.1. Classification (NCBI taxonomy): domain Eukaryota; kingdom Viridiplantae; phylum Streptophyta; class Magnoliopsida; order Ranunculales; family Menispermaceae; genus Stephania; species Stephania yunnanensis. The sequence continues at coordinate 40,275,465 of CM077586.1, read as the reverse complement.
ACTTAACTACGTATTAGTCAGCCTTTCCAACCTAGACACCTTTTCTCTCGTGTTCGGGATAGGTAATACACTAGTCCTACCAGTTAATTAAAATTTAAAGTTAATTAATTAATTAGCGGAAATCTTCTGATTATGCGAAAGCCATTTATAAAATCCTAAGTGTGGAAAACCAGAAAATGGCATCACATATATAAAGTCCTCAAAATGTAGTGAAACAACAAAATAGTCTAAGTCAAGTCGGGGCACTAACGCTCAACCCAATATACCACCCCAAATAGTATCTAAAAGACATATATAACATATACAATCAAAATATCAAAAGAAGACCTACAATCGATGCAGTGACGCGCCGCTGGCTCAGGGATAATCGTCGATCTATTCTTTGCCCGGCCTGCTGGTAGACGACTCTGCATCCACCGTCAAAACAAGAATAAAACAGTAATCCCCATTGACAAGTTTAATTTGCATTTCTAAATATTTAAATGGTATTTAAAAGCATATAAATGGGAAAACTGGAAAATAAACCATATGCTAGTAAATACCATCGCTGAACAAGTGAAACTGACATTAGGCTAAGTAGTAGTGATTTAGGTCCGGTCGGCAGTGAAACGTGTCACTCCGACTCCATCATCATATAGCACAAGGGACTCTAACCCAAGTGTTACCAGGGACTCTAACCCCGGTGTGTAGACCACCTTAGGGACTCTAACCCCGAGTGTCATACAGTGCCCCAGGGACTCTAACCCCGGTGCGTAGACCACCTCAGGGACTCTAACCCCAAGTGTCATACAGTGTCAAGTAACATGTGTCGACATCCCTAGGGACTCTAACCCCGTGATTCGCACACACCTCGATCGAGTACGGGAATTAAATGCAAAAACAACTTTTAAAATTTCAAGAAATACCAGGTATGGATTGTCAAGGCATAGGCACATCTACCTATCTAAACAAATAAGGAATACGAGTCCTCTTAAACATTTATAAGATATTCACTAGCCTAATAGCATGCTATTTATCATTCAAATCACATTTAAAACAACAAGAATAGACATAGCAAGAGAAAGAATCGATGAATTAAATCAAATGAATGGATATCATGCAAACTAGACTCATCAAGTGAGCATAGACACAAAGAACACATGATATAAGAGTACAAAGGCAAAATAGTCAAAAGGACTATGCAAGGATAGCAATTAATAGAAATGAAGTGCTAAGTAAAATTTTCACTGGGTATACTCATAACAACAAAGAAAAGTCCAAGCTTTACTGGCCTCTCGTAACTTCAAATCCTGTATTCGCTCTCCCGTACCCTTTTTCCTAGGTTCCTGAGTTTGGTGTATTATTAGTTCAAATATAGTGGGTGTAAGCTCAATTTAAACATCACCGACATATAATTTTCCTTAATTTCTATTTATTTTATCGACGTATAATTTTCCTTAATTTTTCCCATTTTTTCCAGAATTTTTCCAAATTTTCTTTCATTTTTCTTTTTTTTTCTTTTTTCTCTTTTTTCTCTTTTTTTATTTATTTCTGTTTGGGTCGGGTCGACCTGTCATTGGGTATACTCACAACAATAAAGTAAAGTACTAGCTTGGTCCACGTGGACCTGTAATCGATGCGGTGATATTTCCAAATATCAAAATAAGGAATAAAAGTACTTTTTTATTTTTGTTTTTAAACTATATCAAAATGAAATGAAATGAAAATACGTATATTTAATACTGAAATTGGGGTTTAATCGAAATGAAATGCTAAGTAAAATTGTCATTGGGTATACTCACGACAACAAGGTAAAGTACTAGCTTTACCGACCCATTTGGGTCGACCCGACTCGGCCCTGGACCAGAACGAAAGAACAGGAAAAAAAGAAGAAAAATGAAATAAAATTTGGAAAAATGCTAGAAAAATTCCGAAAAAATTGGAAAAAATTGGGACAAATTATATTTCGATAAATTGAGGTAAAACCCACTATACTTGAACTAATAAGATGCCAAACTCATGAACCTAGGAAAAGAGTACGAGAGAGCAAATACAAGATTTGGAGTTATGGGAGGCCAGTAAAGCTAGGATTTTTCTTTGTTGTTGTGAGTATACCCAATGAAAATTTTACTTAGCATTTCATTTCTATTAATTGCTATCCTTGCTTAGTCCTTTTGACTATTTTGCCTTTGTATTATTATATCATGTGCTCTTTGTGTCTATGCTCACTTGATGAGTCTAGTTTGCATGATATCCATTCATTGATTTGGTTCATTGATTATATCCCATGCTATGTCTATTCTTGTTGTTTTCAATGTGATTTGAATGATAAATAGCATGCTATTAGGCTAGTGAATATCTTATAAATGTTTAAGAGGACTTGTATTCCTTATTTATTAGGTGTGTAGATGTGCCTATGCCTTGACAATCCATACTTCGTATTTCTTGAAATTTAAAAAGTAATTTTTGCATTTAGGTCCCATACTTGATCGATGTGCGTGCAACTCACAGTTTTAGAGTCCTTGGGGATGTCGGCACCTGTTACTTGACACTGTATAACACTCAGGGTTAGAGTCCCTGAGGTGGTCTACACACCGGGTTAAAGCCCCTGGTAACACTTAGGTTAGAGTCCCTTGTGCTATATGATGATGGAGTCGAAGTGACATGTTTCACTGCCGATTAGACCTAAATCACTACTACTTAGCCTAGTGTCGGTATCACTTGTTTAACTCTTATATTTACTCGCATATGGTTTATTTTCCAGTTTTCCATTTATATGCTTTTAAATACCATTTGAATATTTGGAAATGCAACTTAAACTTGTCATCGAGGATTACTGTTTTATTCTTGTACTCACCGTCCTTTTTATGACGGTGGGTGCAGATCCGACTACCAGCAGGTCGGGCAAAGAGAAGACCGGCGATTATCCCTAAGCCCGCGGTGCGTCACTGCATCGATTGTAGGTCTTCTTTTGATATTTTGATTGTATATGTTATATACGTCTTTTAGATATTATTCGGGGTGGTATATTGGGTTGAGCGTTAGTTCCCCTACTTGACTTAGACTATTTTGTTGTTGTACTGCATTTTGAAGACTTTGTATATATGATGTCATTTCCTGGTTTTCCACACATAGGATTTTATAAATGGCTTCTGCATAAGTTACTCATTGCTTCCGCATAATCAATAAGACTTCCGCTAATTAATTGATTCACTTTAAATGTTAATTAACTGGTAGGACTAGTGTATTACTTATCATGAACACGAGAGAAGAGGCTTTTAGGTTGTAAAGGCTGACTATATGTAGTTAAGTCATGCGTGGATATGATTAGGGCTTAATTACAGGATTAGGCCGGGCGGTGCCCTAAATTAGGAGAGGGGCTGTCACAGTTGGTATCAAAGCTTAGGTTTAGGCGAACCTAGGGGAAAGTTTAATGGCTTAAGACATTTTGATACCAACGTCACAAATTCCACTTTTAAGGTTTGTGTTTTATAAGAGTACATGTTTTTTTCTTATTTATCCCTAAAGTTCTAATAACATGTCTTCGATACCAACTGTGAAGTTGTTATCAAAATGTCTTAAGTCATTAAACTATCCCCTAGGTTCGTCGGAACCTAAGCTTTGATACCAACTGTGAAAGCCACTCTCCTAATCTGGGGCACCGCCCGGCCTAATCCCGTAAATAAGCCTTAATCATATCCACGTAGGACTTAACTACGTATTAGTCAGCCTTTACAATATAGATGCCTCTTTTCTTGGGTTCACGTACCAATTTATAAAATTTAAAGTTAATTTAAACTTTTTATTAAATTAGTTAATTAGTGAAAGCCTTATTGATCATGCGGAAGCAATAAGTAACTTATGTGGAAGCCATTTATAAAACCTTAAGTGTGGAAAATCAAGAAATGACATCACATATATAAAGTCCTCAAAATGTAGTGAAACAACAAAATAGTCTAAGTCAAGTCATGGAACTTATGCTCAACCCAATATACCACCCCAAATAGTATCTGAAAGACTTAAATAACATATACAAACAAAATATCAAAAGAAGACCTATTATCAATGTAGTGACGCGCCGCAGGCTCAGGGATAATCGCCGATCTTTTCTTTGCCCGACCTGCTGGTAAACGGCTCTGCACCCACCGTCATAAAAAGGACGGTGAGTACAAGAATGAAATAGTATTCCCTGTTGACAAGTTTAATTTGCATTTCCAAATATTCAAATGGTACTTAAAAACATATAAATGGGAAAACCGGAAAATAAACCATATGGGAGTAAATACCATAGTTGAACAAGTGAAACTGACACTAGGCTAAGTAGTGGTGATTTAAGTCCGATCGGTAGTGAAACATGTCACTCCGACTCCATCATCATATAGCACAAGGGACTCTAACCCAAGTGTTACCAGGGACTCTAACCCCGGTGTGTAGACCACCTCAGGGACTCTAACCCCGAGTGTTATACAGTGTCCCAGCGACACTAACCCCGGTGAGTAGACCACCTCAGGGACTCTAACCCCGAGTGTCATACAGAGTCAAGTAACATGTGCCGACATCCCCAGGGACTATAACCCCGTGATTCGCGTGCACCTCGATCGAGTACGGGACCTAAATGCAAAAACTACTTTTAAAATTTCAAGAAATATCAAGTATGGATTGTCAAGGCACAGGCACATCTACACACCTAAACAAATAAGGAATACAAGTCCTCTTAAACATTTATAAGATATTCACTAGCCTAATGGCATGCTATTTATCATTCAATCCACACTTGAAACAACAAGAATAGACATAGCATGGGATAGAATCAATGTATCAAATCAAATGAATGGATATCATGTAAACTAGACTCATCAAGTGAGCATAGACACAAAGAACACATGATATAAGAGTACAAAGGCAAAATAGTAAAAAAGACTATACAGGAACAACAATTAATAGGAATGAAATGCCAAGTAAAACTGTCATTGGGTATACTCACAACAACAAAGTAAAGTCCTAGCTTTACTGGTCTCCTGTAACTCCAAATCTTGTATTCGCTTTCCCGTACCCTTTTTTATCCTTGGTTCCTGAGTTTGGCCTCTCATAAGTTTCAGGTATAATGGGTTAAAGCTCAATTTAAACATCACCGACATTCCCACATATGTTATTGTCATAGAATTTTATCAATTTCTATTTATTTTATCGACGTATGATTTTTCCTAATTTTTACCAAATTTTTCAGATTTTTTCCAGATTTTCTTTCATTTTTTTCTTCTCTTTTCCTATTCTCGAGTATGTCAAGATGTCAATGAAGACTATCACGAAGCGGTCGTGATATGGTCTAAGTACTCGGTGCATCAAATCCATGAATACGGCGAGGCGTTGGTCAGCCCGAATGGCATGACCGTGAATTGGTAGTGTCCGTATCTGGTGCTGAATGCTATCTTGGACCTATCCTCATCCCTGGACGTTTACGTATAAGTTGAATGTGCCTATGCCTTGACAAATCATACCTGGTATTTCTTGACAATCCATAACTGGTAGTGTCCGTATCTGGTGCTGGACGCGTACCGTACTGCTCTTACTTACTCCGCCACATCTTGGACGTATACGTAGCATCTCGATTTGACATGATCGTTATTGGTACCCCGTGCAGCCTGATAATAGAAATTGTTGATTACGCCTTTACAATATAGACGCCTCTTTTCTTTAAATGATTTGAATTTGAAATATAGTTGTATTCAAGAGGAAAGGTTTGTTGAGAGTCTTTTAGAAGAATGATTAAAAAACAACTTGGAGAAATTGATTAAGATTATCTAGTAGGTCAATATTCGAGTACTAGTTATTGATATTATGTATGGACAATCTCAAATCATACCATTGAGCAAGTAAAGAAAGTTCTTGGAAATTAAATCAAAAGTGTGGAAAGAACGTTATGATAATCTCATGAATTTCTTTAAAATCATTGTGATAAGAATGAGTTGTTGGTAACATGGAATGAAAGTTGACAGTGTCAATTTTATAATGAAATACGAGATATATCAGCAAGTGGAAGCTGAGTGATATTAAACTGGAGGTTATATTATTCTTGCCCTCTATGAATGAAATTTCATGTTTAGAAATTTACGAAGGATTAACCTAGGTCGTAATGAAAACTGAAGGTTGTTGGTATTATAGTTGTAAGACTGATAGAATCTGCAAACTTCTTGTTCGTATCGTAGTTAAATTATTGTGGAAGAGTGAGCGAGATATACGCATATAGAAAGAGTTGAGAGTTTATGGAGAACGAGGATTATTATTTTAGTGAGGAACCAAAAGTTTGCTTCTCAGTGGGGAAGATATGTCTAATAGCTAGAAGGGACCTTTCTCAATCTTAACACGATATATCTACAGCTAATCTTAGTGCCAGAGAATACGATTTTCGAGCTTGTGACTTGGAAAGTAATAGTTACTTGAAGAAATATTTTGTTGTGAGAGTTTTCTAGTATTTATATTATCAGGCTATATATAACATTGGATTTTTTCCCTTTAAATTTTGTATGCTTAACTTCGTCATCAATTGATATGAGATAAGAAGTAAAAATACAAGTTAGTTGGAGCCTGAGTAATTTAGTACTACACAAAAGGGTGTTAACAAACTATCAACATGTAATTACAACTCAGATTAATGGAAATAATGTGGTGACAAGCATCATAGGGTGTTGAGATATTCAAAAGATGTATGCATTCTTTCGAATTTCTCACCTATGAAAGGGCAATGCGGATTCGAGAATTTTAAGGTTAAGGAAATCTTGAAAATGATTGTATACATTATCTTCCACTTTTTTATGTTCTAAAAGATAGATCAATTTGTGCACTTCTTTATGTTCTAAAAGATAGATCAATTTGTGTTCAGTGTTGACTAGAACGAAGTTGGTCGAAAGGAAGATTTATTGATCAAGGAACTAATTTGAAAAATGAGGAAATAACTCCACTATATCTTCGACATTACAGTTAGTTGATAAACTTTAATTTCGAGGCTGAAATTTCTTAAGTTAGAAAAAATGTAACGACTCTTGTACTTAACCTGGTGATTAATCTTAATCCGGAATTTCATTAACTTGAGTTAGGCATGTGGTTAAGCCTACCTTGTCTTTATTAGCATCTAAGTGCGATTGTAGTGATGTATTGTGTTTGGCTGGTATGAGAAATAAATAATGTAACTATAGGTAATTAATGTGAATTAACGTAAAATCTATAATTGTAAAATAAACATTAAAATAAATTAATTGTACGCCTAGAGTGGCATATGTGATCTTGGGGGATTACATAGGGAGACCTAGAAGCAATATGTATGCTCGAGTGTATTTATTGGCATACGTGGCAAACAAGTAAGTCATAAAATGTATAGGTGCATATATATTTATACTTATTGATATATAAATATATATAAATAAAACCTATAATTGGAAAGAAAAATACTAGAGAAATTATAGAACACCTAATATCGAGTGTGGGTCATGGTGTATTGTGCATGCCCGAGTGTATTCATTGTCGTGCATGACGAAATTATAAATGCATTAATATATGAGTGCAAGTGTATATATATTGTACGTATAAATATATATATATATATATATATATATATATATTCAAAAAATTAATAAATTGATTGGTGCCTAGTGACATGCAGTGTCGAGGCTGACACGTTTGGGATGTACAATAGTGTGCACGTCCGAGGGTGGTCTTTGGAGCGCATGGCAAATTTATAGGCGTGGAAATATATCATTGTCTATATATATGGTTTATGTATATAAATATATAACCTATAGTTTGATTTAAATTGATTAAACTATTAGATTGCCTTAAGATACGCGTAGCGTGGGCATCGAGGAGGTGTTGGGCATTGGTGATGTTATAGAGATTATTCACATCTTGAGATGCATATCATCCATCTCAAGAAGGATTTTTGCTTAAATTCATGCTCGTTAGATCATCCTCGAGATTCATGCGTGCGAATCTAAAAAAAAAGTGCATTTGATCTTATATAAGTTGGTTAATTAGTGGTTGGTTTGGTGATAGGCACAAAGATTGACCTCGATATATGTGTTATGTATCTTGAGAAAGATCCAAATATAAAATGGTAGGAACTCAACCTTTAGATCTTCCTCTAGATTCGTGTGATACAAATCTAGAAAAAATCTCATATGTATCCTAAACCTATTACAAAACACTGCCTCAACTGTGATTTCGAGGCTGTGAGAGAGAAAGGGAAAGAGAGAGAAGAAATCGATATTGAAATAGAGGTAGGGAAAACTCGAGATCAAAATGGATAGAGATCTCAAGATGAATGAGATGATCAAGTTGCGTAGTTATTGAAGCTGTTGTTCGTTGTTGTTGTTGTCATTGTATTGTTCGGTTGTTGTTAATGGTTCTTGCTAAAGTTGGTTGTGACGTTAGAGATAGAGTAGGGGAGGCTCGGTCTATCTCCCCTGCCCAAACTCACTTGGGGTTGGGAATAAACCCAACCCTAGTGGAAAACAACAATCAAAGAGAAAAAAATTAATTTTGATGAAACAGAAGAACAGGGGGTTGTAAGGAAGAAGAAGGGGTTGATCCCCTAAACTGGACTGCACCGAGTCCGGTTCAGGGGTCAAACCCCTTCATAAATAAAAAGATTAATAGAAAATGTTGAAATTTAATAAAAATTCCAGAAAACTGAGAAAAGACTAGAAAAATTATATTTGCAGACTAAATCAATAGAAATTGTGGATTTCTATAAAAAGTGGAGAATTTGGATTTTTTTATGACTTTATACTATCGGGTTTATTACCTCGAAAATGTAAAATGATTAGATTAGTCCAAAAAATTAGCAAAATGGTTTCGGATTCAATTTAGACCAATTTAGGGATTTTAAATGTAAGGTAGTTGACATATAATGACCTCAAATGGTTTGTGATAGGTTTTCGAACAACGGAAAAGGTTGAGTGACCCATAAAGTTAAGAAATTGGAAATGGAACCTAATCAAGGTAAGCATGGATTCTTTTAATTATCAACTTTGTCTAGCTATGTAGTATATTTTAGTTCTTATAGTTTATGGACCAGGAATGGATAGCTGTGCACTACTACGAAACATATTTGATTTAAAATATTGTTAAATGAATGTATAGTTCTTGGTGATATTCGAGGCTATACTAATGGTCATATATCTTGTGTGTAAACCTAAGATCGAGAATGTTGGTGGAATAAGGTTAGAGGTGGCACCCTAGACTACTTGTAAATCCGAACTCAATAGAACGAGTATATAGTTGAATGAACAATAATTTGCCAAATTATTGATTCAGTCAGTTGGAATACCAGGGGAATAGTGGATTCGATCCTTGTTTTGATAAACAAAAATGAAAACATCATAGCATCATATGCCATGGAAATATTGGATTTACATGCTGCGTATGTATTGTTTATATGAATCTCAATACCTTATTTAAATATGTTACTGATTCATATTGTTATTGCATTTCTTTTTGATTATTATATGAATTGTCGATAGTTATGTGAATTCATACTTACTGAGCACGTTGGAGTGCTCACTCCAATTAACATTTTAGGAATATTGATAAGCACTACAACTATTAGACCAGAAGGTTTAGGAGTTTTGATCTTCTCTTAGATGTAATGATTTTCCCCTTCTTCATATATTTATATTGAATTACAGTTTTATATTATCACAAGGGTTGGGAGGTTTTATATAATCGAGTTTTATTCCGATTTTATTCAATTTTGTATATCGTGTTTAATATCGCGAATTTTTTTTTATTTTCTATGCTTTATTATTTGTTTTATTGTCGATATTCGATATAAAATTATTTTTATCAAGTGTAGATGGTAAGGCTGCTGGCTCTACTTAAGTATGGCTGGTATGCCGAGGCTAAATTAGGGCGCTGAATGATTCCATAATTAGAATAAGGTTCACAATTCAAATCTGTAATAATTAGTAAGAGTGAGTTGAGTGAGATCGTTAAGAGAGGTTACAACGCACGTACGTTAATTAGAGAAATGTATTGATACATTACACATGTATAGATATGATGTATTACAGTTGTCTATATAAATGAAAGCTCGCACCTTACTAAGGATCAGTCAAGCAGAGACACACGTTTTGTGTGTTGTGATTCTTGATTCATCTTTGTATTGACTTCATCATGGTATCAGAGCTGCGATAAGGTATGAGTCGCAAATGGCTCAAGAACCTGTAATGGATCAAGATCCATCAATGATAGTCAATGCAGGTACATCACAATTTGCACCAATAATTACCTCCATTCCACAATCTACTCCACAAGGTATAGCTGCAATGAATCTAGCCGAGATTCTTACAATTCATGATGGATATGATGTGATGAACTCTGCAAGCATGACAACCATATCTCCTTCATCGTTTTTTGGAACCGCAACTATGTAACTCCTCAAAACTTGGTATTTGGTAATTCTTTAACTCAAGCTCTAGCTGTGGAGTTTGATGTAGAAATTATCCATTATGTAAATATGTGTTATTAGTGTTGTTTAGAGGAATGATATGGAAGGAATTGTTCTAGGCACATATCTATGTCCTCCTTAGATAGATCCAGAAAATGGAACCACAAATTCGATTTATTTGTGGTGGACCTCAAGAGATCAAATCTTGCTAATATGTATATCAGATCCAGTAAAACCTTCCTTTAACCCTTCACTATTAAACTTACCTAATTCCCTATATGTTCCTTAAATAACTAAAAACCTTCTTAGCATTTCACAATTGACCAAAGACAACAATGTTTTTATTGAATTTCATTATGAACATTGTCTTGTAAAGGATCTACACATCAAGGTGATACTTCTCAGAGGGACCCTTAAAGATGGCGTGTATGTCTTTTCTTCATCATCGAATTCTATCAACAATAAGTCCAGCACTACTGCATGGTAGCGTCAGAAACCAACCCCTTCCAATCTCTGGTAGTCCATACTTAGACACCCTTCTTCTAGAGTCTTGTCTCATGTTTTATGTTCTAATAATTTGCCTTGTATTAAAGGTTCTTCCATTGAGTTTTATGATGCATGTAAACTTGGGAAGATTCATTCTCTCCCTTATATTGTATCTTCCTCTCATACTAATTCTCCTTTGGAGTTAATACACACAGACATTTGGGGGGCTTCCCCTGTATAATCTAATGATGGTTTCATATATAACATCATATTCATTAATTATTACTTAAGGTTTACCTAGGTTTATCCAATGAAAAATAAAAATGAAGCTCCCATTATTTTTGTACAATCTAAAACTTTAGTGGAAAATCAATTTTCCACTACTATCAAATGTGTTTAATCTGATTGAAGTGGTGAATGTAGACCTTTCATTTTTTTCTTTAAACTTTTGGTTTTCACTTTCAACACCCTTATCCTTATACACACCAACAAAATGGACGAGTTGAGAGGAAGCACAGGCATATCACTGAGTCCACTTTGACACTATTAGTTCAAGCTCATCTTTCGTGCTCTTTATGGTGGAAAGCTTGTCATACAACTATGTTTTTTTATCAATAAACTTCCAACCCTTGTTTTAAAAGACAAATATTCTTATGAAGTTTTGTGTCATAAGGTTCTAGATTATTCAATTCTTCGTGTATTTGGAAGTACCTATTTTCCTTATATTCCTGCCTATAAGAGACATAAGTTTTAGTTTTGTTCTGAAAATGTGTCTTTATAGGTTATAGTCATATACACAAAGGCTATAAGTGTTTGAGATATGCTGGGAAAGTGTATATCAATCAAAATGTCTTGTTTAATGAGGCTGAATATCCATACTCTCAACTTTTTCTGTATTTTCTAAGGTCAACCTCAATCACTTTCCTCTCCTTTTATTGTTATTGATTTGCCTTCACTTTCTTCCCCTATTTCCTCATCCTCTATACTACCATCTAATCATTCATTACCTACTGAGCAATCTCATATTGTATAGTTTCCTATACCATGTCATTCACCTAACCAAGTTGTTGGAGCATGTGCCCTAGGTCAATCTACAAACATTGTTTATCTTATAATTTTAGTTAATAAAATTGTGATTTTCATTTGTTGTTTTATTATAAGTGATTGCATAAGATCCATGGGTTTTTGTTGAGATATCCTAAATGTCCCTAGTCGATCATTATACTAAAAACTATAATGAATTAAGAATAAAGTGAATCCTGATTGATGGTCATGTGATGATCATGCATATATGGATACAAATTGAGATCATGAGTACTTATTAGGGAATAAGGTACTGGAGCGACCCACTATGAGAACACCACATGGATTAAGTCATAAGTGTTACTAACGATAGGCATGTCATTTAGTCCTTCAATTCGAGATTACCATAGACTTCAATATTAGGAGCATGGTAATTTGACACAATCAAAATATATCTTTAACCGAACGATTATAAAGATTGCGATTAGTAACCATGTGAATAATATGTGATGGTGTATAATTAAAATAGAATTTTTCACTCTCGTATAGAGAGAGATTTCAGTGGATCCCTCTATATGATAAATAGATAATGGCCAAGTCCACATAAATTGGTATGATCAATGTCACTTGGATGATTTTAGTTTACCTAAAGATCGAGACTAGTAGTGTCAAGACTGATATGCTGAACCAAAGAACCGATCGTGCTTTGAATCAAGCTTTCAAGAGGCGTCTAGTCAGACCATCAACCTCAAAAGATATTCCAGACCCGCTTATCCATTCTGTTAACCATTAATTTAAGTTCATATGTGTATGGAATTTAGTGAACATATAAATAAATACTGGAAAGTAAACAGGAACTTAAGTGGGAAAAACACCTGCCATATCATCAGTACAATAAATCCAAGTCAACGAACATGTCCAAAAGTATCCCACAAGCCATACGTAAACAAAATATAAGTTCGGTACATAAAAAGAAATATATACACAAAATAGATCACTCCTACAGTGAAGATCAGGGCAGTATGAAGTCGTCATCTCATTTGTGCGCCTTGCCCTTCCCTCGATCACTAGAGGATGGATATGGGTTCCAAAAGGCCCCCATTAAGTAAATAGTAGGGTTTTATAAAAGTTACAACATAATGTAATTCAACAAAAAATAATATAAGTAAATTGTAGGAATTAAACATGATTCAATCCTTTTCTAGTATGAACACGTTGTTCCCATAAACCCCATATGCAAAGACATAGCTTGAATCCCGTCAGCCCGACAGTGTTCAACATCAACAATCGGGAGAGGTCTCGTTACGCTAATTTATGAACTCGAACGATATCGACGTACTCTAACCCTGTCGAAAAAAAGGGTCATCCCTCGAAGATGATCGACTGGCCGGAAGGGGAGACTCTTTGACGTTGAAGCTGCCCCATCTAATTCTCGGAGACGGCTCATATAGGTCCTCATGTCTATATGCATGACCATAGATAATCATGATGCGATGCACACCTAACTTATGTGATTATAATATGATGCGTAATAAAGTTTATAAGTTCCTAGTGTTCACAAACTTTGTGTGTGGCCGAAGCCCAACTGCACGTCTTGTACCTCGCGGAGTGTGTCGATGTCCTCGCCCAGTCGTCGTCAAGCCCTAGTCACATATGTAGTTGTTAGTGCATAAATCGAGGTCCTAAAACCCTCGAAACCCCATGAACATGTCTTGAGAAAACCCCCAAAGTTTTATTAAAATTGTTTTTAAGTTTATTATCATGGTGACGCGCATTTAGGCCACTACTCGCCTGAAACTGCTTATCTGATACCCGACATTAGTTCTCTCGGTTATTGGTATCGTTTTGTATTAGTTGGGTGTGCTAAGATCTTATTTGAATACTTGTGAGAAATTATAGTTTTAGATAACTGTTTTTATTGAGGTTTCTTCAAGCTATCTTTGAGTAAACTCAATTCTAACATTTAGTATGCTTTAAATAATATTGTTCAGCATGCTTTAAAATACTAACATTTAAACTTTGAGCAAACACAAATTAAGTCAAAACAGTCTTAATCTAATTAAGCAAGCTCAAAAATCCATAATAATTTCTATTTCTATTGAGCATGCTCAAAACTTGTAACAGTCATAGCATCATCGAGCACATTAGAAATTTATCCTCTTCGAGTCTGCTCAAAACTGTACATAATGGGTTTTACTCAATTCTAAAGCTTTCGATTCTTGATTCTAAAAATATTCAAAACACATCAAACTTGGTCCATTTCCATAAAAACAACTTCCTTGAGTTCCATCATCATCATGCAATCATTCATACTTAATTTCAATGCAATAAATATCCAATTACCATTAAGTAAAGTTACTATTCATCATCTTCTTCACATAACACAAATTATAAATCATGAAAATCTCTACAACAATCCTATCAAGGGGTTTTTACTAATGAAAGATTGATCTATTCTTATGAACCCACATGTACCAAAACTCATCAATCAAAACAACTTCAAACATAATTTTTGCAGAGATTATGTGAAGAAAAATATACCAAGAGCTTTAACGGAGTTGTCTCCTTTGGTTCTATAAGCTCCACTAAGTTAGATTCGTACCCTTTAACACCTTATTTATCTTTAAAAACCCAACATAATATGCAATATTTTTCTACATCTTCTTAATCTCCAAGTTTTTTGCATGAGTTCTCTAATGGTGTTGGAGGTTATTTTGCTTATTGAACAACAAATCATGAAATTTATATAGTCCACTAAGTTTAGATCTAACCCCACTCATAAATCCATAGGTGAATCAAAGGCTCAGATTAAAGCCATCACTTTCGACTAGTCAAAATCAAACTAACACTTTTCTCTTTTTGCATGACATGTAACATGCACTTTGTTTTCTATTGGTTCACTATCAACGCCGCATGAACTTATTGGGTCGCACACAAAGAATTGCTTTGCACAATTTCAATTGGTCCAGAGTAATTAATTTTATATGATAAAATTAATGACATAAAAGCCCTTACGATTTGTTATATGATAACTTATTAATAGGGGCATATGTGTAATTTGCTTAAACTGCCTAAATTCAACAGTTGGATTACAAATAGGATTTTAAGTGAGGGCTTATCTATACATATAAATAAAGGTTGAAACCCTGAAAGATATAAGATTTTTATTTTTGCAAATCTCGAGTTCTTTAGATTTATGGAGAAAAAGAAAAATATTTTCAATCTCTCTTAGGGCTAGCACTCTAAATTGTGGTAACTATTCGTGTGTGGATTTCCAATAGAGGACTCGCGTTTGAACATCTTGGAGATCGAACAATCATAGAAGAAAATCATGGATTAATGTATGGTTTACATTTTTAGATCTAGTTTAATGGAACATATTTTCGATCCAATTGGAGTTTTTCAAAATTGTTTTGAATTTTTTGTTGCGTATAAACCTCAAAAACCCAACAGTGGTATCAAAGCCTTATGCTCAGTTCTATTAAAACTTTGCATATTTTCTCCGATGTAAATATGATATATGTAACATGATCGTTATTTTTGTATATGTATGGTATACATATAGGTTATATGATTATTGTTATCAAGAATTGATTTTAAGGCATGTTAATTCATGTATATTGATACGTACACATAATATGATTCAACGATAGTATTCATGTTTTGAATATTTTGATTAGCATACGATTTTAATATTAAACGATGCGAATTTTGTATGTTTATGGTAGAAGTCATGTTTAGGTTAATGCGATTCTAGTGTTGAATATATATTTCATTTCGTTCAATAATTATGTATGTCTTCATGATAGAAATCATGATTAGGTTAATATGATTAATATTTTGAAATTGATTTTGATCATATATCTCATTATGGTTATCCTTAGTGTATTTCTATTAGATAGAAGATAAACCTATAATCGAATAAGAATTACAAATCCTATAAGATAGGTGAGATATATAAGAAAATTCTAATCGGATAAAGATTCAAAGTATCTTAAATTCTAATTGAATTAAGATAAGATATTAAGTTAAAGGTGGGCCCGAGTTAATTAAAAAATATTTTAACTAATATTTTTAGAATTAAAATAAGGGGCGGTTTTTGTTAATTGGATTGACTAAAATATAGAGAAATTTTAGGCGATTTTTAATTTTCACAATTGACTATTCGTAGCGCAAGGAAATTCTTATAATAGTCAATATTAGTAAAATTTCCCGACTTGTTTAGTTATTCTTTATGCATTGTAATATATGATATTTATCTTGTCTAAATTATGATCACTAAAACAAATATAATCCTTTTTTAAAATTTTAAGTTAAGTGCCATCTATTCTCAAACACTTGTCAAGGCTTTGATTACATTAATATGGGTCTGCCTCCGCAGAGTGTATTGTGTTATATTGGTGAGGCAAGTTGAGTAACGGTTACTCTATTGTTTGAAATGGTTAGACTTGATAAAGCTATCAAAACATTTTTGGGCTTTAGGCACTAGATGAAATAAAAAATGCTAAAACATAAGATGTCATAATCTCGAAAAAACAAATAAAAGTTACATATTATGTAATTAGTAATCGGTACCTACATAAATAACCTAATTCAAAATGTCATTCCTTAGTTGTCTTGGAATTAAGTGAAACATGGATTTTAGTCTCTTAAATTAACATAACGTTTTTAGAGGGTTATTAATTTAGCGGCGGTCTATTCCTTTATACTAAAATGAACTTTCGCATAATCTTTGTTGTAGATCTATGGCCTTGTCACTGCGATCTATCCTTAAGAAGGATAAGTTGTCTGGGACAAGATTTTTTGACTGATTCAGAAACTTGACAATTATTCTTCAGCATGAACGCAAATTGTATGTTTTGGATAATCCTATTCCTGAGAAACCACCAGCAAACACTTTAAGAGCCATGAAGGATGCACATATTAAGCATGTCAACGACTTAACTAATGTTGCATGCATTATGTTGGCAACCATGGTTCCTAAAATCCAGAAGGACATGGAACACATGAAAGCTTATGACATGGCTATGATGGTAAAGGAAATGTTCCAATAGCAAGCAAGGCAAGAAAGGTTCGAAACAGTCAAAAACCTTCATTCTTCCAAAATGGCTAAGGGTACGTCAGTTAGTCCTCATCTATAGAAAATGAAAGGCTATATTGACCATCTTAATAAACTTGAATTTCCCGTAAGCCAAGAGTTGGCTATAGATTTGGTCATGAATTCATTGCCTGATAGTTATTCACAATTTGTGAAGAACTATAACATGTATAACATGGAGAAGTCTATCTTATAGTTGCATTTGATGCTTAAAACTGTCGAGCAGAATGTGAAGAAACACATTGCTAATATATTGATGGTTTAGAAAGAAAAGGTCATGAAAAAGAAGGCTAAAAGCAAGGCTAAAGTTTCCAAGGCTATTGCGACTATTGCAAAGCCTGTGGAACAAGTCAAGCCGAAGGTTGCTTCTACTTCACGGTCTCAGAAAGAAAAGGAAAAACAAGGAAATTATCATTTCTACCATGTACCTGGGCATTGGTTCATAAATTGCAAGCTATATCTTGAAGATCTAAAGAAAAAGAAAAGTAGTGCGACTATTGCTTTAGGTATTTACGTTATTGAAGTTAACTTATCTACTAGTGATTCCTGGGTATTAGATATCAGATGTGGATCTCACATTTTTATTAATGAGCGGGGTCTCACCAAAAATAAAAAGCTAAAGGAAGGAGAAATCATCATACGAGTTGGAAATGGAGCAAAGGTTTATGTATTGATTGTAGGATGCTATGAGTTAATTTTACCTAGTAGGTTTTTTTAGTTTTAAATAATTGTTATTATGTCCCTGCCTTGAGCAGAAACATCATTTCAGTTTTGTTTTTGGATTTAGATGGTTTTAATTTCATTATTGCGAATAATAAATGCTCCATTTCTTGTAAAGATATTTTCTATGTGAATGCTGATTTGTATGATGGTCTTTATATTCTAAACATGAAAAGATCCACAGACACTCATATTCTTAACATAAATATAAAGAGGTTCAAGTCAAATGATTTGAGTTAAATCTACCTTTGACATTGTCGTTTAAGCTACACAAATGAGAAACGCATTTCTAAACTCCATGAAGATTGGCTTTTAGATTCATTTGATTTTGAATCATATGAAACATGTGTATCTTGTTTATTAAGTAAGATGACAAAGAGCCCCTTTATTGGACACAGTGAAAGGACAAGTGATTTATTGGGTCTAATACATACTGACGTATTCGATCCTATAAACACAATGGCTAGAGGTGGTTATCAGTACTTCATTACATTCACTAATGATTTCAACAAATATGATTACGTGTATCTCATGAAAAATGTGAATCTTTTGAGATGTTTCAAACATTTCAGAATGAAGTGCAAAATCAAATAGGTAAAACTATTAAAGCACTTCGATCAGATCGATGTGGTGCATATTTAAGCTAAGAGTTTGATTATCATCTTGGAAACTGTGGGATTATCTCACAGTTAACTCCCCTAGAAACTCCATGATAGAATGGTGTTTCTAAGAGGAGAAATAGAGCTTTATTGGATATAGTTCGATCTATGATGAGTCATGTAGATCTTCTTATTTCCTTTTCGAGTTATACCTTAAAAACTATTTTGTTTACATTGAATCGTATTCCTTCTAAATTTGTTGATAAAACACCATAAGAGATGTGGTTTGGTAAAAGAACAAGTTTGTATTTCCTTAAAAATTAGGGCTGTGAGGTTTTTGTATGATGACAAATCTAGAAAAAGTTATCAGCCAAATCTACCAAGTGTATATTTATTGGTTATCCTAAAAAAACCTAGAGGATACTACTTTTATAATCCCGCTAAGAATAAGGTGTTTGTGACTCGGAATGGTGTCTTTATGTAAAAAGAAATTATTTCAAAAGACAACAATAAGAATAAAGTAAGTCTTAAAGAAGTTCAAGAACCACAAATAAATACTCAACCACCAGTAAGAGATCAACAAAGTCTTGAACTAGTTGAACATCCACAAGTATCACAAGGCCCACGTAAGCCTGATGGGGTAAGACATCAGCCTAAGTGATTTAGATTTCATATTATTGATAGTAGTAAGGTGTCTCTTATGGATCAAAATGAACCTACTACTTATTAGGAAGTTGTGTCTATCCCTGAGGCAGATAAATAGCTTAGTTCAATGAATTCTGAGATGTAATCCATATACGATAACCAAGTTTGAAACCTAGTTGATTTACCTAAAGGTGGTAAGACCATTAAATGTAAATGGGTTTTCAAGAAGAAAACTGATATGGATGGCAATGTGCATATTTATAAAGCACGGCTAGTGGCAAAAGGTTTCAGACATACTCAAGATGTTGATTATGATGAGACTTTTTCTCCGATAGCCATGCTTAAATCTATTAGAATTCTAATTGTCATAGCTGCATATTATGACTATGAGATATGGTAAATAGATGTCAAATCAGCTTTCCTAAATGGAAAGTTATTTGAGGATGTGTATATGATACAGCCTGAAGGGTTTGTTCATCCTAAGAATTTTAGGAAGCTCTGCAAGCTTCAAAGATCCATTTATGGATTATAGAAGGCTTCTCGAAGTTGAAATCTTCATTTTGATGAAGCAATTAAGGAATTTTCTTTTATTAGAAATGAAGATGAGCCTTGTGTATACAAGAAGGTCAATGGGAGGGTGGTTGTTTTCTTGGTACCGTATGTTGATGATATATTACCCATTAAATTTAACATGCCAACCTTGCAGAGTGTCATGTCTTTGTTAGGGAAATGTTTCTCACTAAAGGACTTAGGAGATGCAACCTACATTCTTGGATTAAGATCTATTGGGATAGATCTAAAAGGTTGATCGGTCTAAGCCAGATTGCATACATTAAAAAAGCACTAAATTGTTTTAGTATGTAAGAATCTTAAAGTGGGTTGTTACCAATGTCTCATGGTAAAAGTCTTAGCAAAAATCAATGTCCAAAGACTAATTATGAGCGAAAGCGCATGAATACAATTCCATATGCATTAACAATTAGATCTGTCATGTATGCCATGTTATGATCTAACATGACCATCATGTTTTGCTTGTGGAAGAGTTTTTGTCAATGGATCCGCAACGTTGTCTTCAGTAGGTACTCTGCAAATCTTTACGTCTCCCTCTCAATAATTTCTCTGATGAGATGAAAACGCTTGAGTATATGTTTGGATACGTGGTGTGATCTAGGTTCCTTGGCCTGTGTTATTGCCCCATTATTGTCACAATACAAACAAACAGGGTTAGCAATACTTGGAACCACACCTAGTTCAGAAATGAACTTTTTTATCCAAAATGCCTCCTTTCTTTGCATCGGACGCTGCAATATACTCACTTTCTATTGTAGAATCTCGCCACGATCTCTTGCTTCGAACTTTTTTCACTTCTTCGCACCCCCATTCAAAGTAAACACGTATCCAGATTGCGATCTAAAATCATCTATATCAGTTTGAAAACTTGCATCTGTGTAACCATTTACAACTAGATCATTTTCAAAACCTCCATAGACCAAGAACACTTCCTTAGTCCTTCTTAAGTATTTAAAAATGTTCCATACTGCTATCCGGTGACTCTCACCAGGATCTGACTGATATCTGCTTGTAGTGCTCAAAGCATATGATACATCAGGTCGAGTGCATAGCATGGCATACATGATAGATCTAATAGCTGATGCATATGGAATCTTATTCATACGGTCTCGTTCATCATTTTTCTTAGGACATTGAATCTTGCTGAGACTTATGCCATGAGACATTGACAACAATCCTCTTTTACAGTCATGCAGACTGAACCTATTCAGTACCTTGTCTATGTAAGCACTCTGACTTAGAGCGATTAGCCTCTTAAATCTATCCCTATAGATCCTTATCCTTAGGATATAGGCTACATCTCTTAATTCTTTCATTGAGAAACACTTCCCTAACCAAGACTTGACATTCTGCAATGTTGGGATGTCATTTCTAATGAGTAATATATCATCAACATACAGTACCAGAAAAACAACTACACTCCCACTGACCGTCTTGTTTACACAAAGCTAATCTTCGTTCTTAATAAAACCAAAATCCTTGATTGCTTCATCAAAACGAAGATTCTGACTCTGAGAAGCTTGCTTTAATCCGTAAATGGATCTTTGAAGCTTGCATACCTTCATAGAATTCTCAGGATGTACAAAACCTTCATGTTGTGTCTTATACACGTCTTCAAGCAGTTTTCCGTTAAGAAATGTTGTTTTTCCATCCATTTGTCATATCTTATTTTCATAATATGCAACAATGACAATTAAAATTCTTATGGGTTTAAGCATGGCTACTGGCAAAAAAAGTTTCATAATAATCGACACCTTGAGTCTGCCTAAAACCTTTTGCTACAAGTCTTGCTTTAAAAGTATGCACTTTGTCATCCATGTCAGTTTTCTTCTTAAAAACCCATTACATCCAATGGTCTTACTACATTCAGGTGAATCAACCAAGTTCCAAACTTGGTTATCATATATGGATTGCATCTCAGAGTTCATGACACTTTGCCATTTATCTGAGTTTGGTCCAGACATAGGCTCCTGATAAGTGGTGGGCTCATTTTGATCCATAAGCAACACATCATGACTATCAGAAATGAGAAATCCGAATCTCTCGGGCTCATGTCTTACCCTACCAGACTTACGTGGGCCTTTTGTTACTTGTAAAGGTTCAACTGGTTCAAAACGTTGTTGAACTTCCAGTAGCGGTTCAAGGTTTATCTGTGATTCTTGAGCTTCTTCAAGATTTATTTCTCTCTCACTAGTCTCTTTTGAAATAAACAATTTTTCCATAAAGGCACCATACCGAGCAACAAACACTTTGTTCTCGGTGGGATTATAAAAGTAATATCCTTTTGTTTCCTTAGGATACCCCACAAATAAACACTTGTCAGATTTAGGTGCTAGTTTTTCTGAGACTTGTCATTTTACGTAAGCCTCACAACCCCAAATCTTAAGGAAAGACAAACTAGGTCTCTTCCCGTACCATATCTCATATGGTGTTTTATCAACCGCTTTAGAAGGAACTCGATTTAGAGTGAAAGCTGCAGTTTGTAATGCATAACCCCAAAAGGATAATGGAAGATCCGCATGACTCATCATAGATCGAACCATATCTAATAAGGTTCGATTTCTTCTTTAAGGAACTCCATTCCACTGTGGAGTTGCTGGTGTAGTCAATTGGGAGACAATCCCATAACTTCTAAGATGATCATCAAATTCTTGGCTCAAATATTCACCACCTCAATCTGACCGAAGTGTTTTGATAGTTTTACCAAGTTGGTTATGCACTTCATTTTAAAACGTTCGAAACATCTCAAATGATTCAGCTTTATATTTCATTAGATATACATAACCATATCTGCTGAAATCATCAGCAAATGTAATGAAGTACTGATAACCTCCTCTAGCCATTGTGTTTATAGGACATCATACATCAGTATGTATTAGACCCAATAAATCACTTGCCCTTTCACTATGTCCAGTAAAGGGACTTTTAGTCATCTTGCCTAGTAAAAAGATACGCACTTTTCATATGTTTCTAAATCAAATGAACCTAGAACCCCATCTTTATGGAGCTTCGTTATGCGTTTCTCGTTTATGTGCCCGAGACGACAATGCCAAAGATAGGTTTGATTCAAATCATTTGACTTGAATCTCTTTGTATTTATGTTAAAGACTGGAGTATCAGTGACATTTTCATGTTTAGAATATAAAGGCCATCACACAAATCAGCATTTGCATAAAATATACCTTTACGAGAAATGTAACATCTATTAATCGCAATAATAAAATCAAAACCATCCATATCCAAGCATGAAACAGAAATGATGTTTTTGCTCAAGGCATGCACAAAATAACAATTATTTAAAGTTAAAATAAGTCCACTAGGTAAGACTAAGTCATATGATCCAACAGCCAGGGCAGCAACTCTTGCTCCATTCCCTACGCGGAGGATGACTTCTCCTTTTTTCAATTTTCTACTTCTGATGAGTCCCTGCACATTTATACAAATGTGAGATCCATATCCGGTATCTAATACCCAGGAATCACTAGTAGATAAATTAATTTCAATAACATAAATACATGTAGTAGTAGTCGCACTACCCTTTTCTTTTTTAGGTCTTCCAGATAGAGTTTGCAATTTTTGAACCCATGTTCAGGTGCGTGGAAGAAATGACAATTTCCTTCCTTTTCTTTTGGGTGTTTTGAAACAGGAACAGGCTAGGGCTTGACATATTCCACAAGCTTTGCGACAGGGGTAGCAGCAGCCTTGACAACTTTAGCCTTGCCTTTGCCTTTCTTCTTCATTCCATTTCCCTTTTGGACCATCAACACATTACTTCTTGATATTTTGTTCAGCAGTCTTGAGCATCAAATGCAACTCTAAAATTGATTTCTCCATATTATTCATATTGTAGTTCATCTCAAATTGTGAGTAACTCTCGGGTAATGAATTCAGGATCAAATCCGTTGCCAACTCTTGGCTTATGGGAAATCCGAGTCTATCAAGCTGGTCAACATAGCCCTTCATCTTCAGAACATGAGGACTAACTGACGCACCCTCAGTCATCTTGCAAGAATGTAGGTTTTTGACTGTCTCGAACCTTTCTTGCCTAGCTTGCTGTTGGAACATTTCCTTTAGCGTTAAAGCCATGTCGTAGGCTTCCATTAGTTCCATGTCCTTCTGAAGTTCAGGAACCATAGTTGCCAGCATAATACATGCAACATCAGTAGAATCGTTGACATGCTTATTAAATGCAACTTTAAAATTGATTTCTCCATATTATTCATATTGTAGTTCATCACAAATTGTGAGTAACTTTCTGGTAATGAATTCAGGATCAAATCCATAGCCAACTCTTGGCTTATGGGAAATTCGAGTCTATCAAGCTAGTCAACATAACCCTTCAACTTCATAACAGGAGGACTAACTAACGCACCATCAGTCATCTTGCAAGAATGTAGGTTTCTGACGATCTCGAACCTTTGTTTCCTAGCTTGCTGATGGAACATTTCCTTCAGCGTTATAGCCATGTCGTAGGCTTCCATTAGTTCCATGTCCTTTTGAAGTTCAGGAACCATAGTTGCCAGAATAATACATGCAGCATCAGTAGAATCGTTAACATGGTTATTATGCGCATCCTTCACAGCTTTCGTAGCATTGGCTGGTGGGTCCTCATGGATTAGAGCATCCAAGACATACAACTTGCGTTCATGCTTAAGAACAATTCTCAAGTTTCTAAACCAGTCAAGAAAGTTAGTCCCAGATAGCTTATCCTTCTCAAGGATGGATCGCAGTGACAGGGTATTATTGTTACTTGAAGAGGCCATTGATCTATAATAAAGATTGTACAAAGTTTATTTTAGTATAGAGGAATAGACTCCCACTAAATTAACAACCCTCCTAAAACACACTGTTTATTTAGGGGACTAAAATACATATTTCACTTAATTCTATGACAGCTATGGCATGAAACACAAAACTAGATTATTTAGGTAAGTAACAGTTACCAATTACATCTTATGTAATTTTTGATACTTTTATGAGATACGGGACATCTTAGTTAGACGGCGGTCCCGCTGGCCGGTCAGCTGTAATTGGTAACTGTTACCTACCTAAATAATCTAGTTCTGTGTTTCATGCCATAGCCGTCATAGAATTAGGGAAATATGGATTTTAGTCCCCTAAATAAACAGTACGTTTTAGGAGGGTTGTTAATTTAGTGGGAGTCTATTCCTCTATACTAAAATAAACTTTGCATAATCTTTATTGTAGATCAATGGCCTCTTCAAGTAACAATAATCCCCTCGTCATCGCGATCCATCCTTAAGAAGGATAAACTATCTGGACTAACTTTCTTGATCGGTTCGAAACTTGAGAATTGTTCTTAAGCATGAACGCAAGTTGTATGTCCCGGATGCTCCAATCCCCGAGGACCCACCACCAATGCTACGAAAGCGTGAAGGATGCGCATAGTAAGCATGTCAACGATTCTACCGATGTTGCATGTATTATGTTGGCAACTATGGTTCCCGAACTTCGAAGGACATGGAACTAATGGAAGCCTACGACATGGCTATAACGCTCAAGGAAATGTTCCAACAAAGAAGCTAGGCAAGAAAGGTTCGAGACAATCAAAAACCTACATTCTTGCAAGATGACCGAGGGTGCGTCGCTTAGTCCTCATGTTCTCAAGATGAAGGGCTATGTTGACCACTGATAGACTCGGATTCCCCATAAGCCAAGAGTTGGCTACGATTTGATCTTGAATTCATTACCGAGAGTTACTCACAATTTGTGATGAACTACAATATGAATAATATGGAGAAATCAATTTCGAGTTGCATTTGATGCTCAAAACTCTTGAACAAAATATCAAGAAACCTCTAGTAATGTGTTGATGGTCCAACAGGGAAGGGAATGAAGAAGAAAAAGGCAAAGGCAAGGCTAAAGTTGCCAAGGCCGTTTGTTGCACTGTCGTCGCAAAGCCTCGTGGAACAAGTCAAGCCCCACTGTTTCTACTTCAAAACACCCAAAAGAAAAGGAAGGAAATTGTCATTTCTGTCATGCACTGGACATTGGTTCGAAATTGCAAACTCTATCTGGAAGATCTAAGGAAGAAAAAGGGTAGTGAGACTACCACTACAGTATTTATGTTATTGAAATTAATTTATCTACTAGTGATTCCCGGGTATTAGATACTGGATGTGGATCTCACATTTGTATAAATGTGCAGGGACTCACCAGAAGTAGAAAGTTGAAGAAAGGAGAAGTCATCCTCCGCGTAGGAATGGAGCAAGAGTTCTGTCGCCCTGGTCGTTGGATCATATGACTTAGTTTTATCTAGTGGACTTATTTTAACTTTAAATAATTGTTATTTTGTGCTCACTTTGAGCGAAAACATCATTTCTGTTTCATGTTTGGATATGGATGGTTTTGATTTTATTATTGCTAATAATAGATGTTCCATTTTTCGTAAAGGCATATTTTATGCAAATGCTGATTTGTATGATGGTCTTTATATTCTAAGCATGAAAAAGTCCACCGATACTCCGGTCTTTAACATAAATACAAAGAGGTTCAAGTCAAATGATTTGAATCAAACCTATCTTTGGCATTGTCGTCTCGGCACATAAATGAGAAACGCATAACGAAGCTCCATAAAGATGGACTTCTAGATTCATTTGATTTAGAAACATATGAAACGTGCGTATCTTGTTTCTTCGGGCAAGATGACTAAAAGTCCCTTTATCGGACACGCGTGAAAGGGCAAGTGATTTATTGGGTCTAATACATACCGATGTATGCGGTCCTATAAACACAATGGCTAGAGGAGGTTATCGATACTTCATTACATTTACTTGATGATTTCAAAGAGATATGGTTATGTATATCTTATGAAACATAAAGTGAATCATTTGAGATGTTTCGAACGTTTCAAAATGAAGTGCGAATCAACTTGGTAATACTATCAAAACACTTCGATCGATCGAGGTGGTGAGTATTTAAGCCAAGAATTTGATGATCATCTTAGAAATTGTGGGATTGTCTCCCAATTGACTCCACCAAAGAACTCCACAATGGAATGGAGTTTCGATAGGAGAAATCGAACCTTATTAGATATGGTTCGATCTATGATGAGTCGAGCAGATCTTCCATTATCCTTTTGGGGTTATGCATTACAATCATAGCTTTCACTCTAAATCGAGTTCCTTCTAAAGCGGTTGATAAAACACCATATGAGATATGGTACGGAAGAGACCTAGTTTGTCTTTTCTTAAGATTTGGGGTTGTGAGGCTTACGTAAAGTGACAAATCTCGAAAAACTAGCACCTAAATCGACAAGTGTTTATTTGTGGGGTATCCTAAGGAAACAAAAGGATATTACTTTTATAATCCCGCCGAGAACAAAGTGTTTGTTGCTCGGTATGGTGCCTTTATGGAAAAACAGCTTTTATTTCAAAAGACACTAGTGGGAAAGAAATAAATCTTGAAGAAGTTCAAGAATCACGGTAAACACTGAACCGCTCTTTGGAAGTTCAACAACGTTCCGAACCAGCTTGAACCTCCACAAATGACACAAGGCCCATGTAAATCTAGTAGGGTAAGACATGAGCCGAGAGAGATTCGGATTTCTCATTACGATAGTCGTGATGTGTTGCTTATAGACCAAAATGAGCCCACCACTTATCGGGAGGCTATGTCCGGACCGGACTCGGATAAATGGCTAAGTGCCATGAACTCGAGATGCAATCCATGTATGATAACCAAGTTTGGAACTTGGTTGATTTACCCGAAGGTGGTAAGACCATTGGATGTAAATGGGTTTTCAAGAAGAAAAAACGACATGGATGGCAAAGTGCATACTTTTAAAGCAAGACTTGTAGCAAAAGGTTTCAGCGACTCAAGGTGTTGATTATGATGAAACTTTTTCGCACGATAGCCATGCTTAAATCCATAAGAATTTTAATTGCCATTCTTTGCATATTATGACTATGAAATATGGCAAATGGATGTAAAAATAGCATTTCTTAATGGAAAGTTTGCTTGAGGACGTGTATATGACACAACTCGAAGGTTTTGTACATCCCGAGAATTCTAGGAAGGTATGTAAGCTTCAAAGATCCATTTATGGATTAAAGCAAGCTTCTCGGAGTTGGAATCTTCGTTTTGATGAAGCAATCAAGGATTTTGTTTTATTAAGAATGAAGATGAGCCTTGTGTATACAAGAAGGTCAAGTGGGAGTGTAGTTATTTTTCTCGTACATCGTATGTTGATGATATATTACTCATTGGAAATGACATCCCAATATTGCGAATGTCAAGTCTTGGTTAGGGAAGTGTTTCTCAATGAAAGACTTAGGAGATGCGGCTATATCCTAGGGATAAAGATCTATAGGGATAGATCTAAAAGGCTAATCGGTCTAAGTCGAGTGCTTACATAGACAAGGTGCCGAATAGGTTCGGTTTGCAGACTCTAAAAGAGGATTGTTGCCAATGTCTCATGGGATAAGTCTCAAGCAAGACTCAATGTCCTAAGATAAATGATGAGCGAGACCATATGAATAAGATTCCATATGCATCGCCTATTGGATCTATCATGTATGCCATGTTATGCACTCGACTCGATGTATCATATGCTTTGAGCACTACAAGCGAGATATCGATCGATCCTGGTGAGAGTCACCGGATAGCAAGAAAAGAACATCCTTAAGTACTTAAGAAGGACTAAGGAAGTGTTCTTGGTCTATGGAGGTTTTGAAAATGATCTAGTTGTAAATGGTTACACGATGCGAGTTTTCAAACTGATATAGATGATTTTAGATCGCAATCTGGATATGTGTTTACTTTGAATGGGGGTGCGAAAAGTGGAAAAGTTCGAAGCAAGAGATCAAGCGGCATTCTACAACAAGGTTTGAGTATATTGCGGCGTCCGATGTGGAAAGGAGGCGATTTGGATCAAAAAGTTCATTTCGAACTAGGTGTGGTTCCAAGTATTGCTAACCCTGTTTGTTTGTATTGTGACAATAACGGGGCAATAGCACAGCCAAGGAACCTAGATCACACCACAGATCCAAACATATACTCGTAGTTTTCATCTCATCGAGAGAAATTATTGAGAGGGAGACGTAAAGATTTGCGAGTACCTCAAGACAACGTTGCGGATCCATTGACAAAAGCTCTTCCACAAGCAAAACATGATGGTCATGTTAGATCATTAGGCATTAGATGCATGAATGATTGGCCCTAGTGCAAGTGGGAGATGATGGGGCATGTGCCCTAGGTCAATCCATTAACTGTCTTTATGAATACTTTTAGTTAATAAAAATAGAGGATTTCATTTGCTGTTTATTATAATTAATTTGCATGTTTACATTATAATAAGATCCATGGGTATTTACATAAATATCCTAAATGTCCCTAGTCGATCATTATACTGGGAACTATAATGAATTAAGACTAGTGTGAGTCTTGATTGATGATCATATGATGATTATACGTGTAGGGATACGAATCAAGATCACGAGTACTTGTTAGGGAACAAAGTCTTGGACCGACCCGCTATGAGAACATAACATGGATTAAGTCATAGTTGTTTCTCATGATAGGTATATATTCCAGTCCTCGACTCGAGATTACCGAGACTTCAACATTAGGAACACAAGTGATTTGACACAATCGAACGTTGTCTTTAACCGACGATTATAAAGGTTGTGATTGGTTACTGTGTGAGCAATGTGATGAAGTTGTGTAATCGAGATAGAATTTGTCCCTCTCATATAAAGAGAGATATCTAGTGGATCCCTCGATGTGTTAGACTGTTAAAAGGCCTAGTCTAAGTGAATTGATATTGATCAATGTCACTTGGATGTTTTCATCTACCTAGAGATCGAGACTATTACGATTGAACATGTTGGATGACAATTCCATGCCTTATGTTTGATCAAAAGGATATCGTGTGACAAAAGGATGTTATATACATTATTGATTAGGTTGTATCGATTTGATATTCGTACGACTTGGGTAGTCATAATGTCTTGCTAGAGGCCGCTTATGACTTGTATACCAAAATGTGTTTTGGTACACTGCCAACGTTGTATGAGCCTATTGGGTCGCACACTAAGAATGGTTTTGCGAGATTTTAAGACGATTCGAAAAACGAATTTTATGTGATAAAATTCATGACAAAACATCCTTGTGGTGTATTACACTTATACTTCTTTAAGTAAGGGTATATGTGTAATTTACTTAAACGTCTATATACAAGGGTTGTATAAATAGACGCTTTAAGTTAGAATACACTAACGAAAGATCAAAAGGCCAAAACTCCTTTTCGTTTAAGAAACGACTTAGGGTTTTTGGTATGCTCTGGATCGTTTTGGAGAGATTCAAAAGGTTTGGCATTCTCTCGACGCTAGCACTTCGAATCTCGGCCGCCGTTCGTGTGTGGACTGCTGATAGAGGGCGTTCGTCGTTGGCAGTGCCTTAGAGATCGATCAACCTTCTGAAAGGTATATTGCGATTGAGGTATGATTAAGTTTTTCATGGTTTAAACGTTTTTAATGGAATTAGATTCGGATCCTGTTGGGGTTTTTGTCAAAATTGTTTTGTAATCTCCGCTGCGTATGAACCCCAAAACCCAACATTACTACCAAGCAATTGGTGAGAAATAATGCCCCTCATTTCTCATATGTTATCGTAGTCTTTTGTGTGGATTGCAGTATCTTACACATAATATCTCTTTCATACACTAGAACAAATTCTACTTTTCATAGAGGTTTTGAACCTCTATGAAAGACTTTTCATAGAGGTTTTCGACCTCTATGAAAAATGTTATCTTTTAAGGTGTTATCTTATCTTCCAAGCTTACGTAGGGGTTTCAAACCTCTATCAAATCTTGACTATTTCATAGGGGTTTCAAACCTCTATCAAATCTTGGCTATTTCATAGGGGTTTCAAACCTCTATAATATCTTCAAAGGCTTACATAGGGGTTTCAAACCCCTATCAATTGTAGTGATTTCATAGGGGTTTGAAACCTCTATATTATCGTCAAAGGCTTACATAGGAGTTTCAACCCTATCAAATGTAATTTTTTTAAAAAAAATAATAGCTAAAAATGCCCATAATTAATTTCCATTTCCATTTTCCATTGAAAATATACAAATCTACATTCCATTCACAATATTATTATTCCATTAAGAAATTCGCAGTGTTCTACAACCAATCAATAAAACAACAAATTGATAGCTACACATTTCACGAAACCAATCAACAAAACTCAGTTTTTCATTGTCAGACAATGTGTTAGCAGAGATAAGTATCTGTAGAAAGTCACCCTGCTTGTTTGAGACTTCACCATTGCCAATTCTCCCATCCACAATTGCTTTGACAGCGGAAGCAATTCTTATTGTAGCCTTTGATTTGCAGAGTTGGGATTGACCTTCCCTCAATTGAAGTCCGGTTTCAACGCATGAACATCAATGCGAAAACCTGAGCATTACCAACGATTCTCAATTTTTCAGTTAACATGGCAGAGGTACTGAACAATTAAAAATACTTGTACAGATTTGAGTGGCATCATTGGAAGAAACAACTATAAAGTATCAATCATGGTAAATGTTGTCAAAGCAAAATTGCAAACTGTAACCTTTAAAAAAAAAAAAAAAAAACTGTACATAACACTATCATGAGACTCACCTCACTATGTTGGCATATTTAAGTAGAGATATATTCTAGCTAGTAATTGAATGAATTCCAAAGCAAAGTAAACTTACATTTAAATTTGTTAATGATACAGGCAGCATCATTGTAATGACAGATTAATAATCAAGGTATCAACACATTGCTATAGTTCAAAATAGAGAACTTGAGTGGCATTGAATGAAATTCTTACCTTCTATTTTCTTTCTTTGGTTGCTCCACAGATTTGACAGCCGAATACAAGATCTCCACACGAAAAGAAACATATCGGACATGCCTGCCAACAATGATCAACAAATACTTCAAAAGTCCTTCAATAACAAGCATTTAGCTATTACTACTACACTGATGAGAAAAAAGCCGTCTTTTATTATATTTTGATCTCTACATATATAGTCTAAATCACTAACGAATTTTCAATGACCAAATAATAAGCTATCCCATCCATCCCCAAACACTTCCTAATGACTACTTTATTATAACACAATCGAGTTTCATTTCAAACCAATCACAGAGAATGTGCCTTGCACTTGACAAAAACTTAATTTCATAGCCGATAGCAGGGCTTGTAAAGATGGTCCTCCCTAAACTCCAAGGTCAAGACAATTTTCTTACTGATGTTTAAAGTGAAAGTGACACTTCAAACAAACACTTTGAATAGACTTAACTCCATTTAGAAGCTAGAATCATTTCCATGTTTTCTTAATATTATTGGCAACAACTTGGTAGTAAAGTGGTGCTTCATGGTCTCCAAAAAGGTAAAAACGCAGCAATTCTAACTACTACTTGCAGCAAAATTGGCAACTTCAAAGAGCAACTTTTCAAATTGACAAAAACTTTTCGAATATGACCTCTCGTATTGATAAGATGCATAAGCTCGTACCTCTTTTGTCAATAACATGACGCATATAACCATGGAGCCTTCTTTGCAAAGGCTGGTTTCGGGTATGCAAATCAACGTTAGACATCACAAAACGAAGACTAAGAAGTAAACTCAAGCTTTACCTTCAAGGAAAGATTTCTATTTTTCCAATTCGTGCAGCCAATGCTGGTTCTGAATGATAGAGTTTCTCCTAAAAAAGAGAAAATGCAAATTTTTAATACTTATATTTAGGAAGCTAACCTTATTAACCAGGGTAAGTCAATAAAAAAGAAGAAGACGTAACTGAAGAATCTGCAAGACAATAATACTCCTAAAAGAAGAATTTTTGCAAACATCTATTTAAAAAAGTGAAAAAAAAACCCAATGGAACTAACCAAAACATCAGTGAAGTTTCAGATATACAAGGCAAGAGAATGTCAAACTTACTGAAAATTCAGATATGGTAGCTTTTGATCATCAATCAATGCTCCGACAGTAGCTATTACCTACAGCTCAAAAATCACCCAAAAAAAGCAACTCATTTCAAAGCCTGCCACCAATTACGCACTGCTCTTTATAAGTCAACAATTGCAGTTCAATACATGTATTTGTCCATGTATCAAGGTGCATCGAACAATCTCACGAGACCATGCCTAATTACAGCACCCCAAATTTATATCAAACAATTTTTTTTTTTCGTTTCTAAATAGTACAAAGTTGCGGTCACAACCTACCCGCATAAAGACCCCCCAAGATGGCAACTCGTGCGCATCACTCGGAAGACTTGGACAGCAATGGCTTAATGAATTCGCTCTCGATCTCTTTCTCTCTGTCTCTCTCGATCTCTCTGTATATATATATATATATTCTCCAATAAGAAAAACATCATATGTGCACGAAACGTGTGGTTTGTGTGGATCACAATACGCAATATTACATGACAAAAATATTTGTGGAAGCTATACATTTATATATGTATATTGTATAGTGATATCGCACGTACGGTGCGCTTGCATGAGCAAAGAAGCTGTGAAGTATTGCTCAAATTAAGTTGTTTAGCGAAGCATAGTCTCCTACAACATCATTCGACGATTCTCGAACTCAAAACATGCAATTGCATTCTCATTTTATTTTGCCGAGGATGTAACTCGTGACAATTAAGACATGCATAACATAATGCAACTGCAAAAAGATGCAAGACTAAATCTCTCTTCTTTTTTTCTTTTTTTTTTAAAGGAATGACTAAATCTCTCTTTTATGTCGGGGTAAAAAACTAAAAAGCAAGAATGCGTAATCATGGTCTTCCAAGATGAGCATAAATTACATAAAGAAGAGCTTGAATGAGAAACATGTACTGTCTACACCCTTTCTCTTGCCCGATTTGGTTGTTTTGGTATGATTAATTAACCTCTCCACCAAACACAAGTATCAAATCAAATTTTACGAACATGAAATAATTTCGGACACCAGTACTGTGCATAGAGCCCTAAAATTTTCCGTGAAACCGAAACAAATATATTCATCGGCGCTTTGAGTAAAGCTTATTTGTTTGGATGTAAAATTAAGCATGTATTGATGGTAAGAGGTTTTACGATTAGAAAAAGAACACTACAAAAAAACAGCAAATCAGCAACGGAATTAGAAACGGAACTTATTTCCGTTTCTAAATCAAACTAATTAGAAACGGAATAAGTTCCGTTTCTAAATGTAACAGATTAGCGACGGGCCGAAAGGGAAATATTCGAGAGACGGATTTGAGACGGATCGAGACTTAATTAGAGACGGAATTAGAGACGGAATTAAATTCCGTCTCTCAAATTTGGCGCCACCATTCCCGCCAAATTCTTCATTTCTTATGGCCGTTCATCATTCCTCGAGATTTGTATTTTGTCCGATCCCGGCAAACCTCTTCTCCTTCCCGCACCCCACCCCCCCCCCCGCAACAAAACAAAGAAATCCCCAAATCATTCCCACGAAAAAACCCCAAAAACCTAAATCCGTCTCTCCGTCTCGTCGCGCCGGCCGATCGTCTCGTCCCCGCACGTCCATCCCGTTCAATCGTCTCGTCTCTCCGTCTGGTCGTGCGAGCTGGTCTCTCTCGGTGCTCGCTCCGGCGTCTCGTTCGCGGTGGTCTCCGTTTCTCCGTCTGGTCGTGCTACACCGGTCGCACCGTGTCTCTCGGTCTCGCCGTCTCTCTCGTCTCTCCGTCTCGTCGCGCCGGGTCTCCGTCATCGCCGATATCTCTCGCTTTCTCTCGGTCTCGATTCGATCCGGTTAGCAAGGAATTTGTAGTTTTGGAGTCTTACTACAATCTTCATTTCTTATTTGTTTTTTATTGTTCTTTATAATGCGAGCAACACTCATGATCAAGAGCTCTTCAAATTTTCATAGAGATCATTCACATTGTGACGGTTTTTTGAGGAAATCTTGAACAGACTTAGTTTTTCGCTAAAAATTTGCGTCTCACAGGTTGGCGTTCTAGTCCCCTTGTTTATCTAATTTAAAAAATTTATGGAATAATCCGTCGGGTGACATGAGAATTATTTAAGTTTCCGCTATGGTTCATTTGATAGTTCGATCTTCTAGTAAACATCTGAGTTGAAGGCAAGAAGCTATTTTATCTAGAAAGATTTTCCAATTTAAATTAAGCATGCATTCATAAATTTCCATCTATCAATAAATATTTGGGGTGTCCCAGGTGTTCCTACGTACATTATATGCGGCATCCAGGAATATTAAAGTCGTAATACTTGTTAGCATTGCAAATATTATGCTCATGAATGAAATATGTTATAGATTTTCACTTGAACTGAAGCTATATCTCGCTAGGAAAGCGAGTCATATATATGCCTTGATGTTCAAATATAGGAAATGAACATAATGTGGTGACCATTGTGTATACTAGGTTTTCTTAGCGGCTCACTATACTAGTCGAATAAATGGATTTAAATAAAAAATTTATTTTCTTGAAAGGTCTTAGCTATTATGGTCATGGAATCCATTTTATTTTTGTAAATTCGCCTTGGCAATTGGCCGTGTTATAGTACTACCTTATTGTTTATGAACTTGTGAAGGAACAAACTCTTGATCGGTGACATATTTTAAGAGTTCAGTTCTTATAATTGTTATTACTTTATGAGGTTTTATTTTAACTGTTCTTGAGTGATTTGATTTGTTCCTTGGTTGATTGTTCATTAGTTGGTGTTCTTCACTTGATCTATTAAGTTAATGTTGTGTCTTTTGTTTGGTTTAGAAGTTTTTGTTCTCGCTTCTTCTCTTACATGCATAGTTTTTGAGGTTATGCTTGTTCTATTTTTAGGTTTATTAATATGTACTATTTCATTTCAACCTTTTAATTGAGCAATTCAAGATTTATATTGATTCCGTATTTGGTTGTTATTCCATGTTTATTTTATCTAGTAAAGCATGTCATCCGTATTTGGTTGTTATTCCATGTTTATTTTATCGGTAAAGCATGTCATGAGAGTCATTATAATACATTAGAATCATGTACTTGAGGTAATTACTTTGTCGTTTGATGTTATAGTTGTTAGTAATTTCATATTCATGCACTTGCTATGGATGATTGATTAGTTAGGTGTTGTTGGTTACGATTGAATAATACCTATAATTACTTAATTTCTACTACTAGTTAGGGTTAGAAACACTAGGATTACTCTTTTAGTGAATGTTGTTTGTTTCACATTACATTTCTAGAGAATGGAATAAACCTATAACCTTAAGGACGTATGAGTGAACAAGTAGTAGACGCGTTGATACTATGTGGTATTTGTATGCCTCTCGATATCGATATAGGTTAGGCGCACCCTCAACTTCGATTCCCCACACAACTAAATGTCGGGCTACTCTTGGTGGTCTCTTTTTGCAATCTTAGGGTCTTAAAAATTTTAATTTAAGTGCAAGAGGCAGGATGAAACTGTTCAAACACACATCAAACTGATTTTCAAATCAAATACACAAAACTATGTCGATTAAGCACAAGAAAGAGTTTATATCAAGGATTTCCTTACAACCAAGAGGATGACAAAAGAGATTAGCTTTGCAGAGACTCTTATATTCCTTTGAAAGCCTCAAAGGTGCTTTGGATTTGAGGACTTAAGAACAGCCACAAAGATCTCCTATTGCTCCTTCTAAAAATCAAATTTCTTCTCTTTGTAGATCTTGAATTTTGAAATGTGTTTCTTCTCCCTTATGTTACAACCAAGTTTGTGGTGGTTTTATCATGATAGGAATTCCAATATGACCGTTTATAGCCGTGTTAGGAATCCAGAAATCAAAAATTCAAATGTAAAGCTTGATTTCCAAAAGTCAAAAATATATGGCAAGTGCTAATTAGCGCGCTAATATCTTTGGAATTAGCGCGCTAACCGCAGCAGGGAACTCAAAAAAATTATTTTATCCCTTTGTGTTAGCGACCCTTAAACTCGTCCCAGGACCTAACCAACCCTTATAATACATGTTATACATGTTTATTATGAGTCATTTACAACAATCCTTTTGATAATGCCCAAGCTTCTTACATAAACAACATAACTCAATCAATTCCTTCTCTTTAGATTGTGATGACTCATTAATGACTTCCTAACTTTGTCAATTTATTCTCTATTCATGAGTTTAATGTGCGAACCTCGTTCTTTCACTTAGCTATCAATTTCTTCTCTTTCGATGGTGTAGATCGCATTTCCGATTTACAATATTCTCCATTTTGGAGGCTTCTTATCATCTTAATCATTATTATTTCATTACTTGAATAGACAACCTACTCGACAAGGGTTACGTTCGACTAGGAATGTCGTCTACAAACAGAGATCGGATGTACAACCGGCTCGACAACGGTTATGTTCGAATTGAATTCGCGGCTAAGGTTAAAGAATTCATATCATTTGCAAAACAACATTGTCCTACATACCAAAGTGAACGGAAGATTAGATGTCCGTGCAATTTTAAGAAATGTCGACTTGTTCCGCACTGGACGTCGAAACGGTTGAGCACCACCTATGTAGGTATGGATTTGTCCGGGGATATCACAGCTTGGTACGAACATGGTGAGAACGGAGATGAAGGGCCGCAAAATTTTCACGCAATGGATTGCCATATTGATGATGCTTGATGTTCGAGGCTACGATCCGACACCTTACCGCGAGATGCTACACAACGTGGCAGTCCAAGTTTCAATTGGAATGTCGTGGAAGAATCACCAAACCCCAAGCACGCCAACTATATGACATGATTGATGCAAGTAGGGAACAATTGTGGCCTGGTTGCGAAACCATGACAACGTTGTCCGCAATGGCAAGATTACTTGCGATCAAGTCTGAACATCATATATCTGAACGAGGGTATAATGAAATCATTAAACTCATGAAGGATTGTTTGCCAAATGACAACTCAATGGTTGAGAATTTTTATGCCACTAAAAGACTAATGCGAGGTCTAGGTCTACCGGTTGAGAAAATAGATTGTTGTGAGGACCAATGTATGATTTATTGGGGAGTGGACTCTGAGTTGACGTCATGTAAATTTTGTGGGAAATCACGATACGTTGCACATCGACGAGGTCGTGGTCGAACACAAAAACCGCCCTTGCAAAAGAATGTACTACTTCCCTTTGGGCCCTGGTTGCAACGATTGTATGCGTCGAGTCAACCGCAAAACATATGCGATGGCATGGAGATCATTCATCGCCCAAGATGTTATGCAACACTGTTCGATTCGATTGCTTGGAGACATTTTAATGACGTCAATAAAGACTTTGCCTCCGAGGTTCGGAATGTTCGTTTAGGATTGTGCACCGATGGTTTTCAAGTATTTGGGATTTCCGGAAATCGTACTCTTCGTGGCCCGTGATTTTGACTCCTTACAACCTTCCACCGTCGATGTGCATGAAATCTGAGTTTATGTTCTTAACGGTTATCGTTCCCGGACCGACCAGCCCAAAGCGTAAAATCGACGTGTTCCTTCACCGCTTGTGAAAGAGTTGCAAGATTTATGGAACAATGGGGTGGTTACATACGACGTTTCCACCAAGACAAATTTTGTCATGCGAGTTGCCCTTTTATGGATCGTTAGTGATTTCCCCGCATATAGCATGTTGTCCTATTGGAGCACACACGGTAGTACGCTTGTCCATATTGTATGGAGGATACAAATGCATTTCAATTGCGAAATGGAGGTAAGACATCGTGGTTTGACTGTCATTGTCGTTTCTTGGATAAGTCATCACCATTAAGGAAAGACAAAAATTTCATTAGAGGCAAAATGGTCATAATCGATGATCCGCTTCGCTTTAAGCGATCTGGTGAAGAAATTTTGGCGAAATTGAATCGTTTGGCTTGATGAAGGTGAGAGAAATCGGCGAATCTGTGAATGGGCGGATAGCTAAGAATTCGGGA
Source organism: Stephania yunnanensis (assembly GCA_039657365.1). Classification (NCBI taxonomy): domain Eukaryota; kingdom Viridiplantae; phylum Streptophyta; class Magnoliopsida; order Ranunculales; family Menispermaceae; genus Stephania; species Stephania yunnanensis. The sequence continues at coordinate 40,236,993 of CM077586.1, read as the reverse complement.
TGGAGGAAGAAAAGCATATTCGGGACTTGCCGTATTGGAAGACAAACTTGATCCGCCACAACTTAGATGTCATGCGCATCGAAAAAAATGTTTTTGACAACATTTTCAACACTATTATGTGTGTACCGGGCAAGAGTAAGGACAATGCAAAATCGAGGCAAGATATTCGTGAATATTGTCACCGACCTTCTCTACACATTGATTCGGCGACAAATACTTACGTCCTTGGGTGCTATGCTCTTGATACATCAAGAAGACAAAAATTGTGCGAGTGGGTTGAAAAGTTGCGTTTTCCTGATGGTTATGCATCGAATCTTGGTCGATGTGTAGATCCAAAGAAACTGCGAATGTTCGGCATGAAGAGCCATGATTGTCATATATTCATGCAACGGTTGATACCAATTGCATTCAGAGAACTTCTCCCTAACCCGGTTTGGGTTGCAATTAGCGAATTAAGCCTATTTTTCCTGGTCCTTCATCGCGAAATGTGTCGGTATCAAGATATGGAGGTCTTAGAGTCTCGAAATTCCAAAAATCATTTGCAAGTTGGAAAAAAATTTTCCCTCCAAGCTTATTTGACTCTATGGAACACCTACCAATCCACTTGGCCTACGAGGCCCGTCCGGCCGGTCCCCGTTCAATTTCGATGGATGTATCCATTTGAGAGGTACTATCTTGAGCCCTTGATATTATTTTCCCATTCAATAGGTTTTATATCAACATTTCCTATAACATTCATATAGGTACCTTAAACATTTGAAGAACAATGTGCGAAACAAAGCGAAGGTTGAGGGCTCCATGTGTAATGCTTATTTGGTCGAAGAGGTCACATCCTTTTGTTCTTACTACTTCGAAGATCACGTCTTTACGTTGCATGACAAAGTGCCACGTAACGACGATGGCGATCTCGGGCCCACACCGAACTTCGTTGGCAATTTCTCAATTTTCACTTATCCTGGTCGACCCATGGGCAAGTCGAAGGAGCGGTACTTAACAGAGCATGAGTATAATGCCGCTCATTCGTACATACTGCTCAATTGTCCAGAGATCGCTCCTTACGTTCGAGATGTCCATCACTTTCTTTCATTAATGCAAGACATTCATTGTTCATACATTATAAATACATCCGACTTACACGTTCGTTTCTTCTAGGATATTCGTCGATGAAATCACTCAAGCAATGGGGGAGTCGCAAGTTGATAGTAGTCTAGAGCACAACTTCCCCATTTGGTTTCAAACATATGTAAGGGCATTACTTTTGTACGTTATAGATTCAAATGTTTCTCCCATAACTAATGTGTCATATTGCATCTCTAATTTTGACGAATAGGCTCGAATTCTATAGTTGACGAGACGCTCGTTGATCTTCTGTTGGTCCTAGTCGATCATGTACTTGTCTACCCTGGTTACCTTGTTAATGGGTATAAGTTCCACTCCGCAACATATGACGTTAATAGATCGACGCGAGCGAATGGTGTTTTGGTGAAGGGTTCAAACTACGCTGATGTTTCCCATAACTATTATGGAGTACTGCAAGAGGTTGTGGAGATTGAGTATACCGCCTCAAACGTGTGGTCTTGTTTAAGTGCGAATGGTATGACCCTACACCGAATCATGGTGTGAGGACTCACCCAACACTTCAATTGGTAGAGGTTCAACGAAGTCGACGATATAACAACTACGAGCCATTTGTACCGGCAATGCAAGCCACTCAAGTCTACTACCTTTCGTACCTTCTATGCGGAACGATCAACAAGAATGGCTAGCGATTTGTTGCTGATCGTCACCAAAATTCGGCCGACGAGGAAACTAGCAAAGACGATAATGACCAGGGCTCGGCGAGATTGCTTTCCAAGATGGGATGCCCACCACGTGCGTAGTCGATGATGCGTACGCCGATATCAACAATCTGGATGTTCCGATCGGGACTCGATTCATTGTTGAAGCGGGTCCAAGCGATGAAGTTTATAGTGGAGATGAATCGAAAGAAGAATCATCACCTTCTACTCATGAGAGTGAATTTGAAACGGATGATAGCGAATAAAGTTTGTATATGATATGTCAACGACCAATAATGTAGTTACTTTTATTTGCATGGATTTTGTTCTTATTTAGTCCAATAATATAGACCGAATTTCTACTTTTTGTATGCCCTTCTTTTATGATGTTTTACTCGTGAATATTGTTAGGTATCATGGCGGACGTGGTCGTAGGGGATGTCGAGGTTTGCCATTAGGAGGCGTCGTCCAGGGAGCATAGATGCGGCACCGACATCCAGCGGCGACATACCACCCGGCCTCGTGGTCGTGCCACACGAGGGTCCATCTAGGTCGTGGCGGTCGAGGTCGTGGTTCGATACTGCATTATCGATTCCGACGCTCGGTCTCTCGAGCAAGATACGGCCGCGGCGTCACCTTCCCCTTCCATACCGTCGGGGTCGTATGTACCATATTCGTCGTCATCAAGGACTATGCCTACTACACACTTCCCCACACCTTCTCCGACATCAATGACTCATTTACCCACGAGGCTGCACCCCCACCACAAAGATCACCGGCAAAGATCCCGAGAGGAAGACGTAAGAGCGGGGTTGGAGGTGACAGCCCTCCGCGCCACCTCGAGGCCGGGGATGGAGGCCCTCGCGTGCGGGGATCCCTATCACTCTGATTGCCAATGATACGTAAGTTTGCGTTTGACTTTTATATGTCAATTTCAATATGGATGTCAAATATTGATGAAGTAGTTAAGGTGATATGCATGTTCATGAAACACAGGGAGTTGCATCCTTCGCACTTTGTGCACGGAGGATGACAAAAGTTTTTAAACGATGGATGATTCTGAAGGGTATTGTTGGAAGTCCGTACCGCCTCATCATAAAGACCAATACTGGCGACAATGGAAGGTAAACAAGACTACCATGTGCCTTATGATTTATACTATTTTCTCAAATAAGTGCTAACAATAGCAATCGCCAATTTGTAGATATATTTTAGATGGGATGATGCGCTTCCCGAGGATCTCGTGCGAGCGGCGTACGACGAGCTTGCGAGCACGAGGTACACCGCGTTGATGCACAAGTTGAAGAAGAATCGGGTGCGACGGTTTATGTTACGAGATGAGGCATGGAGGAGATACTTGCAAGATCGGGAGAGCGAGACTTCCGTGGCTAGGTCTAGGCAAGCGACGGAGAATAGGAACACCGAGGTCGAAGGCCCCGGGACCGGACCTCGAAGCACGGTGGTGGTTCCGTGTCATTTGCGACTACCCAAGAAAGATTGGTTAGTTTTTTTTAACATCTAGGATATTTTGTACATTTATACTCTTGTTCACTATGCTTGGTCCCGCACGCAGCCGATTCATCCGAGACGCCACCGTCGGTGAATGATTTGTACTTGCATCTCCACACCGTTAATCACGACAGACGACATTCATCGATACTAGATCGAGCGGTTCTATGTAAGTATAGAAATGAAATGTAAAATATTAGTAAGTCTTTCACTTACCCCATATCATGTACTTTGTTTGTTGTGCATATATGCGGGATAGGCTCCGAACGTACGTCGTGAGGAGGCGACCCGTGCTACACGGAGCAATCGGTGGATGATGAGGCGGTGTACCTCAATGTGGCGGGTGAGTCTTCCAAAGGACGTGTCTACGGACTCGGGTCCGTAGGGAGAAAGAAGAGGAGATACGGAACTCCCGGTGCTAGCACGTCGCAGACGCGGATGTGGTGCCGCGGGCGAGTTCGATGTCGTTGCGAGCAACTACGAAAGGTTATGAACTTCATGCAACAAATCTTGGGATGGACATGGACGAAATAGACCTAGCTCGGCACCAACCACCACCACCGCCACCACCACCGCCACCTCATGACCAACAACGGCGGCCGCAAATAGATCCGGTCGATCCACCCCAACAAGGGGACAATGTTGGGCGTGAGACGTAAGCGTGGCTCTCGAGAGATGAGCGGGTTGGTGATACATAGGTACTTCACTTGTTGTTTGTTTCAAATGCTTAGATTAAACGTTTTATAGTGTAGACAACTTTAGAAATTCATCGAATTACTTTATGATTCACACTTCTTTTTGTGCATTTTTAGGTCGATGTTCCATATTTTATCGTGGATTTTATTTTTTTCCCTTTTGCTCCCCCAATTCTTTTTTTTTTGTTTTTAAGTAAAATATACTATAAGTACTAAATGTTTGCATAATTAATCCATGGGAGAAGAAAACATGTTGTGTTGTGTGCAAATCTTATGCGCTGCAGGAGTTCTCTCGAGTGCTATGATGAAGAAAGTGGTAGAATCGACGAGGGAGCGACATCTTCATGCAATAGCAAATGAATTTGGGAAGTCGATAAAGGGTCGTTTTTCGGTCATCGTATTCGCACATGTAGGCTCTTCTTCTTCTATTATGGCATGTCCGTAGAAGAAGAATAGCCTACATGTTCTCAACACGATGACCGGAAAACGACCCTTTATCGATTTCCCAAATTCATTTGCTATGGCATGAAGATGTTGCTCCCTCGTCGATTCTACCACTTTCTTCATCATAGCACTCGAGAGAACCTCGCAACGGCATAAGATTTGCACACAAATGTACCAAAGATGTTTTCTTCTCCCATGGAATAATTCCCGCAAACATTCTATACTTATAGTATATTTTACTTAAACTGAGGTTAAAAAATTTATTTTGGGAGGATAATGTATTAAAAATAAAATCCATGATAACTTATGCATCAATCAAGGCGTCCAAGCCAACTAAGATATACGAGAGGATAAATGGACAATGAATTTACACTGCGGACGATGGTGGTTTGTTGAAGCCTCGATGTAGTAGAAGGTTCGATGATGAAGTTCCTTTATTTTTATTTTTCCTGTTTTCGGAAAGGCGGGTTTTAGTTTTTCCTATCGTTCTCGAGGGAATGGGTTCATTGCTTTTGACGATGAGCATGTTGTAGACGATTTGTTTCATTTGCATGTTAAACTCATTCTTTTTTTGGTGGTGGTGATTTTGGTCCTTATAGGACTCCGTGTCCCTCGGAGGTAGGCGTGGTGGGTATAGTGGAGGCGGGAGAGCTTGGTGGGGGTTATGGAGGCTTTGGGGCGATGGCTTAGGTGCTTATCGAGGTGAATCTTCTCTTGGCTATTCTATTTTAATTAGCGATCGAATCACTTCCTTTCAATAGTTTGTCGTGTAGACTTTTTAAGTTACTTGATTTACATATTGTTGGTGGTTTACTTTGTTTCAAACACTAGTATATTATAGTTAAAACCAAGTTTTTGGTGGTTTTATAGTGATCTCCTATTGCTCCTTTTAAAAAATCAAATTTCTTCTTTTGTAGATCTTGAATTTTGGAATGTGTTTCTTCTTCCTTATGTTAAAACCAAGTTATTGGTGGTTTTATAGCGATAGGAATTCCAATATGACCGGTTATAGCCGTTCTAGGAATCCAGAAATCAAAAATTCAAATTTAAAGCTTGATTTCCAAAAGTCAAAAAGCCCTGGCAAGTGGCTAATTAGCGCGCTAATCTTGGAATTAGCGCGCTAACTCGCAGGGACCTCAAACTAATTAATTTATCCCTTTATGTTAGCGACCCTTAAACTCGTCCAGGACCTAACCATCCCTTATAAAACATGTTATACATGTTTTACAACTCAACTTACATGATAGGTCCATCTTATAGAAACATTGTTCGCCATCTCCTATGCGTAGGAAAATAGCAACATTGACACCAACTTCGATCTGTGGATCGCATTTGCTTGATGATCATGTTTTTTTTTGGAAGCATTCTTATTCAACATTGTATGGTTTTTTTCTCTTCTTTCATCGCTTTTCTTGAATCCCAATTGGTTGTTTTTTTTTTTATTTTTTGAGTAGGAACACATGGCTTGTCGCCTTTGGAGCACACAAGAGTTTAGATTGGGTGAGAGGATGAGTTCTAGAATCATACTTACATGATAGGTTTGTGCTTAACTTTTAGTTTTTCCCTTTTAGCATTCTTGCACTTATGCCATTCTTCTCTTTGTAGATCTTGCATTTTTGAATGTGTTTCGTCTTCCTTATGTTAAAACCAAGTTTGTGGTGGTTTTATAGTGATAGGAATTCCAATATGACCGTTTATAGCCGTTCTAGGAATCCAGGAAATCAAAAATTCAAATTTAAAGCTTGATTTCCAAAAGTCAAAAATATCTGCGTAAGGCTAATTAGCGCGCTAATCTTTGGAATTAGCGCGCTAACTCGAGGACCTCAAACTAATTAATCTCTCCTTTGCCTACTTCTTTCAGTGCATACTCACCGGTTGTTGCCCTCGAGATGGAGATTCGAAATGCTTCATAGCTGCGTTTTACTTATTAGATGAAGTCCTTTTTGTGTATACTTCCAAATTTTGGACCTTTTGTGAGTGTTCTTTTTTTTTGCTTGTTGAACGATAGGATTGGTTGGTTTTTGTGTATACTTCCAAATTTTGGAGCTTTTGTAATACATGACAACTTTCCGTGGATATATAAATTTTTGGGCTAATTTTGAGTTTCACATTTTTTCTTTCTCTTTTGAATTTTTGTTGATAGATATTTTTGATGTATGGATGCGCAATTTGGCTTCTTTGGGGGATGTTAGCACCCTCAAGGAGTTGTTGGAGGGGGTCCAGGCGATGGAGTATGTCATATCGGGTTGTATTTTGATTTTTTAGGTTGGAGAATCGATTGGCTTATTTATCCGTGCCATATTTAAACAAAACAGAAAATTAGAGACGGATTAGCAACGAATTCAAATTTTCCGTTGCTATTCCGTCTCTAATTTTCCGTAAATATTTCTATCAATCACAAACGGATCGGAGACGGAAATATTAATTCGTCTCTCGATTCCGTCTCTAATTAGCAACGGAATCGAGACGGAATCGAAACGGAATAATCCGTCTCGATTCCGTTTCTAATTAGAGACGGAATCGAGAGACGGACTCTTTGCATTCCGTCTCGATTCCGTCTCGATTTCGTTGCTTGATTAGAAACGGAATCGAGACTAATTCATAAATTTATTAATTCCGTCTCGATTCCGTTGCTAATCGAAGAATCGAATCGAATACGAAATGCAATTACAAATGTACCATTTCGAAATAAAATCCATTTCTCGTTCGTCTCCATTTCGTTTCTAATTTCCGTCTCTAAATCCGTCTCTAATCGAAACGGATAATTTCGTCTCTATTCGTCTCTAATCGAAACGGAATCCATTTTCCGTTTCGATCGTATCGATGACGATGCGTTTTAGAGGCGAACGCGTTCGTCTCTCGTTCGTTTCGATTTCATTCGAGACGAATTTTAGAAATCGAAACGGAAAATTCGTTTCGATTTGCGATTTTTTTGTAGTCGAAAAGGCTAAAAGCTGATCAACTATCGAAAGCATGAACCAATCGATGCAAATATTGAAAACCCGTAACAAAATAAAAGTTGGGAAACCTCACCAATGTAACCCATCCCAAGTTTAAATGCATAGATTTAGCACAATGCAAATTTCAGCATTGTTGTAAGTGCGAGGAAAAACTCATGAAAAATATAAGAAACTACAAAAAAATCCCATTCTAAGTTCCAAAATAGCAACCATGATTGTTCAAACTTGATATCAGATGAAGCTCCGACTAGGAGGCGATTCAGGTCGGTTGGAGCCGACATGGATTTAGGTAGTCACACTGGTTCTACAACATCCAAAGATGAAATAATTTAGTTTGAATAAGATGATTGTATGTTTTACATGTATTATGTATATATAAGAATATTAGTAAAATTAGTTACTATGTTGTTTTATTTTCTGCAAATACTTGTGTACTTTCTTTGACTGTATTAAGTGTTATATGAATGGCTCAACATGATAGTTGACATGGTAAAGAGGCTTAAGCACTGCGTTCTAATTTTGTACAGGATCAATCAATCATCGCCATAGAGAAGTCGTAGAATACAGAGCTTCCGACTTAACAGATGAAGAAGATGTGCATAATTCAAATTGATGCATAAGTAGATTATTTAATTGTCAGAAGTTATTTCCCCTTGAGATTTGCTTCCATAATTAGATGAAAACTTTTTTAGTACTAAGTCTAAAGTTTTTTTTTCAGCTTGGAAGATAGATCATAAGCATGTTCTAAGCAGGGCCAAGATTAAATACTTAAAACTCTTACCTAGTTCGAAATTCGCCTACCCGTCTCATCAATTTTCAAAAAGAAAAATTGTATTACAAAGACAAACATAGATTCCACCCCAAACACTTGCTTGTAAAAATACTTGTAAAAGAAACATTACACACCACCCATTCAAGCAAATATTTTATTAATTCATATAGGCCTTGAACATCCATTTTTCTTCTTCCCTATCCTTGCCTTTACTTGGGTCCTTCTCTCCTTGAGGCTTGCATAATTAATGACTGCTTATATATATCAAATCAATTTAGGTGAATTGTGAAGGATCTAATTAACAAAAAGATTTTACTTACAAGAATACTGCAGATTGAAGGATCTAATTAAATTCTTTGATGATAGCGTTATTCTGAGTTGTTGCACCTACACCGGTAGAAGTTACTCTAAAACTAAGACAAAGTTCACTAAGGAAAAATGGAAATGAATGAATGATATATCACTCGAAAGTTATTAAAACTCTTTCAATTGAAACTGAAGCATTGATCAGTAATGTAATGAGAAGTAATAAACTTCATTACCTTTAGTTGAAAAGCTTATACTGATCGGCAGTATGTTGAGGAATAAAGATGTAGATGATCTACTTTACTAGAGACAAAACTAACAATTTCGAGGAACAAACGACTAAGTTGGTTCTTACAAAATACAACTCCTTTAAGTCAAACGCAATTCAACAAAAATATATATTAAGAAAATCATGTCTACCTCATATAAGATAGAAAGCGTTGATGCTATTGCCTCTTCTTGTGGAGGTTCTTTAGCCTGAAGATAAGAAATTTACTAATTAAAAAATAAATAAGAGACACATTTATGAGAAATCAGGAAAAAAATTTATATAGATTAAAATAATCAATGGATCTAATTGATAGAAAGAGTTTCGGGTACAAAAACTTACCCTCGTCAAGAATGGTCTAATATATCCGAGAGAAAGTGATTTGATCTATAGACAAAGTTCTTCCCATGGCATCCGAAGCATCTCTGGAACCTTTTTAATAGCAAGTACATACATTAGAAGTGAATATTTTCCACAAGTACATATATTAAGAATCTACGTGACAACTAACAAATGTAGTTTATCAAGTACCTGGTAAGGGCGCATGAGGTTTTTATATCAATGTTGAGTATATAAGCAAAAGCGAAATCCAGGATTTACACAACCAGCTCTACCTTTTCTTTGTCTTGTATTTGCCTGAGAAATCCAATCTTCAACCATGCAAGACAGTTTCTACATAGGTGAAGTAACTCCAGTAACTTCCACCATTAATAGACAAATATGCACGGCAACAAGAAGAAAAGCAATAATAATAATAATGATAATAATAATAATAATAATAATAAACTGAAAAATAGAAAATAAATCTCATTAAAAGCTTTTCAAGGTTCTCTACGCTTGAGACTAAGAGATCAATAAGATGCAACTACCAGTGAAGAACATTTTCATCATGTAGATCCAATTGCCTAAGCACATGAATGAGTTCAAATGAACAATTAAGTTTAAACCGAAAAACAGAAAATAAATCTCATTAAAAGCTTTACAAATTCGACATCTGCTCAACCTAGGAACACATTACACGCACAAACGAGTTCAATTAGGCATTTCATCAAACAAATTTCAGGCATCTCAGATACAAGATTAATTAATCTCATCTCGAGATGACCTTCTTAACTAGAAGTGCAGTGAAATCGCAGAATTTGCAATCTAAAACGATGTTTCTGAAAAATGGATTCACAACAAATTTCAAGGACTCATTTTACACTTTTAACTTCTATCTGATTCTATCAGTGTTGAAAATTAGGGATTGAGGTTCCATACTCCCAATTTCACTTAATACAACAATTATTACCAAGTTTACATTCTTCATATAGATAAATATATGAAATTTCAACAACAATGCATCAGATTGCCTAAACCCCTACCAAATGTCATTTAAAAGCTTCGTCACTACACCGATTCCAAATCTGTCCAATTTATAGCACTCAAAATGACTCGCATTTCAAATCGACAAACACGAAGGCAAAAACCAAGCCAGATCAAGAACAAAAAATCAACTACGACTACAAAATTGAGCTAAAAAAAAGAATTTGAGATCGAAAGAACAAACGAACCGACAACTAATCCGAGAACGAGCTTGGAACTGCGAGCTTGGAACTGCGAACTTGGGACATCGAAAGGAGCCTTGTCGTTGGCGTGTTCATCATTGTCATCGTGTGCGGAGTCGCGCATGAAGATCCGAACCACGAACTCGCCATCGCTGTTGTTCTTCAACTCTCAAACTCGTTCGATGGATACTAGCTAGGGTTTTAATCGAGACTGAAGATTCATGGAAGATGATTGAGAGCGAAATCTAGCTAGGGTTTTGATCAAGAGGAGAGTCGTTTCGGTGGTTGAGTCTTTGGATGATGAGTGAGAGAAACGGATTTGAGTTTTGTGTTCTGTTTTTCTAACAATTTATATACATTAGATAGCGGTTTACTAAAACCCCCACTAAAAAGGTGCTATTAAAAGGCCTAATTGTTCTAGTGATAGTTAACAAGTTGAGTCAATTCCAGCAGTTCCCAACCATGACTCATTGGCAAGCTTTGAAATGAGTATTTCATTATTTTAAAGGTACTGCATTTGATGCTCTACATCTGAAGTCTTCTACAAAATTGGTGATTATGAGGTTTGTTAATGTAGATTGGGCGTTTTCTCCAGATGATTGTATATCAATTGTAGGTTATACTATCTATTTTGGATGAGCATTAATATCTTAGCAATCCAAGAAGCAACACGTTGTTGCTAGATCTAGTACCGAAGCTGAATATAAGGCCTTAGCTCATTCTGCAGTGAAGGTTCTGTGGTTACGGTCTCTCTTAAGTGGGCTGCATTTTTCATTACCTCGTCCACTGGTTGTATGATCTGATAACATGGGCACAGGTTCCCTTGCATCCAATCCTGTTTTCCATTCTCAAGCGAAACATATTGAGATTAATTTACATTTCATACATGACATGGTTCTAAATCGATCTCTTAAAGTTCGTTATGTACCTACTCTTGACCAAATTGCGATTGTCTCACCAAAGCGTTGTCTCACTCCACATTTGCATTTCTAGGCAGCAAACTCGAGTTATTTCCTCTACCCTTTCACTTGAGGGGGGATGTTAGGGAAGCTCATTAAATGAGTATTCAGATGTGTAATAGTTAGTAAGGGTGAGTCGAATGTGATCGTTAAGAGAGCTTACAAAGTGCGTGAGTTAGTTAGAGAGATGTATTGATGCATTACCCGTGTACGAATATGATTGTGTTGTCGTTGTCTATATACACCTCACTGAGGATCAGTTGAGTATAGACGCACGTTTTGTATGTTGTGATTCTTCATTCGTCACTGTATCAACTTCATGAGAAGCAAAAACTTGATGTTAAATTATTGAAAAGGTTTTCTCATTCTATGCAGCCCGTTGGCTATATATGGTTGAGTATGATATATAGGTATGGAGACTAACTGAGTTTCGTTCTTCTTCCTCAAGATTTATCCTTGTTATAATTAGTTTTTTTAATTTATATGTTAGATCATATGCATTTTCATATCTTTATAATTTTCCAATTTACTTCCCTAATGCGAAATGGGCAACGAAGAACTACTAGAGTATAGAGACTGAAAGTGTGCTCTAAAAGATATTTGAGCCAAGAGCACTAGAAACCAAACGGTTTGGCCATGACTATCACTTGGGCTTGAAGAATTGGGAATTGTGTCATTTCGAAGTGTGTTATTTTGGGTTTAAGAATTAGGGATGCTTTTGAAGTTTGATTTGGTCATAAAGGGCTTCAAGAATTAGGTCTTAAGTTATAATTTGTTTTTTTTTTATGGAGCAGTGGAACGAATCCTAGTTTTTACTGAATGTACCCTTGTTCCAATTTTTTTACCTTCTAATTTTTCCATTTTGTGGAATGGCCAAACTACCTTCATATATAAAGGTTTTTATCACCTATGCCCCACCTTCCAAACCTACTCTCGAGATCGAGCTCCCCATCCTCAATTCGAACCGTCCAATTTGGCCGAATCTCAACATGATTCTGGCGAGATCATGTCGGCTCTTCATCGGTGAAGCTATTCTTACCATTTTGGGTTCGATTTATAGGATGTTTGGCGATCTTTGAAGCTATTTTTTGTGTTATTCTACATGGTGTTTAAGGCTTTGATTTTGGGATTCAATATCAACTTTTAGGGTGGAAATGTGGATGGATTCGATGGGAGAGACTATTTACAATATACCACCTAATTTTTACTTATTTTCATGAATTTCTTGAGCGATTTCAAAAATTTATTCTTTGTTCTTGTCACTCGTAGGTCTCGGTCACCAAGGGGTGTGACCATCAGAGTTTTGGTTGGCTCCAACCGAGACATTTGAAAAGTTTGGGTCATCCCTTAGCAAGATCTCGTCAAAGGTCTCGATGGGAATTGATCAAAACCTCTACTCCAATCGAAAGGTCTCGGCAAGGGTCGACAGAGATCTCTAAAAAGATTTTGGTCATATGTGACTGAAACCCTCGGATAACACTTCCTTACTTTTAGGGAACCGGTGAGACCAAATCTCACCTTAAATAGCGAAAAGAAAAAACTTATGACACTTCCAACTTGGTATAAGTGCTTCACAGTCAACAAAATCGAGAAATGGAAAGGATTAAAGAGTGATAGGGTGAGGGTGAGAGTGATGGAGTGAGCAAGGGTATTTTGGAGATTTCAAAAAAAAAAGTAAGGATGTGTTTAGTAATATATTGCATCTAAAAAAGAGGGTTTGCTTGAGTAATGGGGTGCATTTAGTAAAAAAGTGTGGTCCATTCAACCACTCCTTATTCTTATATAGATAAAGAGATGACGATTTGTTATCCTTTAACTAGTGACACGAGTTCGAGTTTTGCAAATGGAAATATCAGCACTAGGAGCTTCTACCCCTTATGGTGCGCGACTCGAGGCGAATTTAGAGTAGTTAGATAGTCCATATGCCATATGGGTTAAACCAAACCCAAAAAAAAAAGATGACGAGACTGATTTATAAGAGAAAAAAACTTGTCCAAAGTGTTGAGAAAAGATGGTGGGACTAATTTACAAGAGAATGAAGAGTTATGGGATCGAGTGACCGTTCTTAGAGTTTAGGGAATGAGTAGCAACTACTTGTTGAGACTTAAGGGGCTAATTGGCCCTTTTGCCGATAAAATACAATTATATTAATTTCTAGTCCTTTAATTCCGTCTCTAAATCACTCACTAATTTTGTTTGGGATTTTTTTAAAAAAAAAAAGTTCTTTTTTATACCAAAATGCTAAGAAAAGAAAAATGGTAAAAAAAACATTGATTATAACAAATACAAGATTTATAGAATGAAAAATATAATTACATCAACAAAATACAGCCGAACAAAATAATTCCAACTAATGTCTATTAGGTCCATGAGGTTCATCGAGCCCATCTATCCTTCGTTGCTGAATTGGGCAACAAAGTCATCGTTCTATGAATTGGGTAACAATGTCATCTTCCTAAAATAAGGGTTCCCATATTCATTTCGGAAAATCCTAAGAAATTACAAAAAGAAGAAAAAAATCTTCCCCTTGCAAAACTTCTTTGATTAAGTAATCTTCTACTATTTTGTCTTAAAAAAGAAAAACTCAAAAATATGGCCAAATCGATAATGCTTATAAATTACAAGGGGGGTAATGTGAAATGATGAAGGTGAAGAACACAAAATGAGAGGAAAGGGGGTGAGGAGCACAATATTGAAAATAACATAATTAAATCGTTGGCTTGCCCTTATGCACGTTTGGAGTACTTTAGTACGGACTCATAATTAAATTCTTTCATCCAGATTCCAGCTCGATTGAGTGCAGTTCATAACATGCTTTCATAATTTTTTAAAGTCATTAATTAACGCATCTTTTTTTATTTGATATTACTTTATCTTAAAGTTCCTTTATATTTACCCTTGTACCTTTGAATTTCTCTCATTTTTACTGTGTCGAGCCATCTTTAGATGTTTTCTTTTTTGGTGAATCATCTTTAAATGTTCGAACCATCATAGCCATCCTTCCCTAAGTTCCCTTGGCTACCTGCCTACTCTTCATAAAACTCCTCACTCTATTTTCTTAGCACTTCATTGATGTGTTTGTACGCGCACATCCTATGCATCTCCAAAGTCCTTGAACTGTAGCAAATGAGTTGTTATTAACGCCAACAAGTTGTCCTCAGGAAAATATAAGAAATACCCCAAAACAAAAAGACATGGAAGCAAAATTGACTGCTAGAATGATTCATCCACAAAGAACTCAAGACCAATCTGTTATTATATCATAAAAGGGGTTAAAAGATTGTAGACAGAAAAATAACCTTAAATGAATAAAATGAGCATTTATCACTCTGGTTCTACATCTTAAAATTGCTGGCTATTTACACATAATCCATTCGACCTCCATTAATTTCGAAGATACAAAATTACATCATCTTCGAAAGCAATTTTTGTTCTCCCCATCTTGACCTTTCCAGTGTTATTATTTTTCCACTTGAAAGGAAGGAATGCAAGAGAATTTCGTTCTTGTAAGCTTTCATTCCTCTCTTTGTTTCCCTTGTTTCTTCTTTCTTTCTTTCTCTCTTTGCTCCTGTCAGTTAATTGTCTACGTTTTCCAGAATCACATCTGCGTGGGCTCGACTGCAATGTAGACTGTTCAGAACCATTGGCTACTATAATACCATCTAAACAGTGTACTGCAAAGAAAGAAGTAGATTTTTCTCAATAAATTGTATGTAAATTCCTCCATAGGTAATCTTCCAAATGAAAATACCAAGTCTCCATCCCAGCAGTGAAAAGAAATTACATAAAATAAATTGCACTACAAGCAAGCTTTGTAAGATTCATGCATACCTTAGTATCGCGGCAAGCAATGTATTTTCAAGGACAAGAAAGAAATCTGTGGAACCGCTCTACTCTTCGAGCATAACCATTTTGGGATTTTGCTTGGTCGGGACACGCAGTCCTTCCATCAGGCAAACATCTCCTCCTTCTTCTAGAACGAACCAAGAAATCTTCTGTGTCTAAGACGTAGGATACCTGTCACATACATGTTTAGAACTTGCATACTAGTGACACTATAAATATATTTTCCTTAATTTACTTCATAATACTTCATGCAATGACAAGACACCTAAAATAACACAGCAACATACCTTGGAAGAATTGCAAGCTATCTTGCATTCCAAACCATTGAGAACTTCAACTCCCTCCATAGCCTTGCATGTAGCTGAATATTCATCATCACACGTATAATTATGTTTGTTTCTGCAAAAACAGTCAGAGTTAGTCATGAGCAAAACCACAGAACAACTCAATTGTATAATTGAACTTGTACCTCTTCAAAAAGACACCACGAGTCTCCTTCTTGTCAGGAGCCACTGATAGGAAGTCATTGTGTAGGTAAGATGCAAAAGAAGGGTCCATTGAAACAGCAGTAACTTCTGGCTTTTCATGCCCATAATCCATCAGCTGGATAGACAAACGAGTAGGGGCCAATAACTGCAAAGAAATTACTAGATGTAAGTGATGCACATTTAGGTCTCGCCACTATAGTATAAAAACAATAACAGTAAAACTGTTAACAAATTCTTACACATTCAAAACGATAGATGTTCTCATCATGCAGAAGAACACGAGCATTTTCATAATTAACTAAATCAATAAACCGCCCAGGTCGCCTTGATTTCTCGTAAGCATGAAGTTGAAGTAGTTTATTGTCCATTTCATCACTTGCAACTGTTTGAAGCTGTAAGAAATACCGAAGAAAAATGGCAAACAGAAAACCATAAAAATGAATAGTAGACATCAAAAATAATGTAACCAAACTATGACAACTTCAATAAAAGGAGAGGTCAGAAATAATAATAAAGCAGTCATTCAAGAAGCCACAAACTGGAGCATGTGTTACCTGCTTGACAAGTTTAAATATCAACTTGTCCAATGTGAACAACACATATGACTGAGTTCCAATAATAGCTCTACAGTCATCCTCAAATTTTGTATTATCACCAGAACCATCAAGTAAATTATACAGGGCACTCATAAACCTGCGTGGCATAATATTCCAACGTCATTACACAGATTCAGCCAAAGACCAATCCTTAAGAGCAGTCTAAACAGTTTGTAAAAAGACCTGGCATAGTTGTCAGAATGACTAGCATCCTTGGATGCTTTCCATCTGCGCTCTGAATATGAGGAATTCATCTTTGCCGAGTGCAACCTCTCATAAAGTGTCTGCAAACAAAGAAAAACATCAACAATAAAACGGAAAACCATTTATAAATGATCACGAACATCACAATTCGTCTCACAGACTAAAACTTACTTGATGAAGCCTAAATAGCACATATAAGGAATCGTTTCCATAAAAGATCCTAGATTCCTTCTTTTCTTTGTCATACAATGCGGGTGGTAGATATTTTGCGAGAGGTTTCACCCTAAGAAGAAACCGCTCAGAAAATGGTAATACCATTCCATCTCCGTCAATGTCATGCGCATCAGCCATTCCTTCAGCCTCACCCTCACTTTCTGCCTTAGCATCATGATCCGCATCTTCTTCCTCTTCTTCATGGTCTTCACGGGAGCACTCCTCACCATCACCAGATTCACTTCCTGAAACGTCTTCGCCAGCTTCTGAAGCATTCTCACTGTCCTCTGTTGACCTTTGTGCGCTTTCCTCACCCTCATCGTCAGCATCTGCATCATTTTCTCCTCTTACATCAGCACAAGATGCATCTTCTTCACCATGTTTGGCCTGATATTGCCTAGAAGCGGCACCATCTTTCGCTTTAGGAATGGTAGCAGAATCTCCATAAGCAGCAAAATTATCCTCTTCGTAATCTCCATTAGGTGACAGCTCCCCTTCTTCTCTCTCAATTTTGAAGTTCCCTCCCGAATCCCCATGATATCTGTGGACTTTGTTGCCTTCTGTACTCGCACCATTTGCTGGCACCAGTGATCTGGCATTACTATGACCCTGTCACAGTGAAATTAAAAATCAGCAACATGACGAACTAAGCAGATTAAATGGCAAAAGATGTTAACTCGAAATACTCAAGACAACACATGAAACTAGAACCAAAATAGGGAAAGTTGAAAACTCAACTTGTACAAAAATCATTAGTTAATCTGAAGATAGATAAGAATTATATCAGTCCGCCCTTGACTCCATGAGTCGTAACCATAAGAATAAAGGAATTATGCAGAATTACATACATTAAATTAAATATTTTTTTCATTCAGATAAAAGCTGTTTTGATCTACCCATGTTTGCTTTTGTAATTGTCACGTCTTATTACTAATACAAAAGCTGTTTCTGATCCCTAAAAAAATCAGAAAAAAATGTACAAATCTTAGGCTTCTTTCGTTGTTTCCTTTTTTTTTTGGAGTTTCTTTTTTAATACTTTGAAGAAAGAAAGTAAATTTTATTAGCTACAGTGACTCAAAGGGAAATTGCCTCTACAACCACAAGTTACACGGCCAATTGATTTTTAACAATTAGCAACATCGTAACAGGACAACGTTGGGAAGAAAAAGTCAAGCCCCTTTGTCCAACACAATAAATAAATACATCAAACAAAGGTATACAGTGTTTACACCATGTTTGGTGTTTTAACTATGTTCATATGACTTACATTTCATGACGCTAGTTTAAATGGGATTATCATAATTTCATGTTAAATTGTGTTCTATAAACTGTGAACCATATGACAACTCAAGGTAAGGTTAACAAACAATCGTAGGTGGGGCATTTCTATTGCAAGACCTCACATCGACAGTTAGAAGCAAAGATAGAACAGCGGTACCAACTCCATTCACATTCATCTACAGCTCGCTCCCATAGTATGGCCAAGGTATTTGTAAATTTTGCCAAACCGCTACAACAATATAGTGAGGTACTCTGGAAAACTAAATCTAGGATAACCAAAAATATATATATATATATATACTGAAATGGGATTGCAACTTATCGAGAATTCAAGACATGAGTTCATTAAAAACAAATTATCACCTCCGTCGAAGGCAAATCTTCATTGCTATGTCTTGGCTCCGTTCCAACCTCAGCACCAACATGAGCAGATCTTAAAGGTGTTGTATTCAACCCTTTAAAAAATAAAAATAAAAATAACGGTTATAAATTCAAGTACGATGAACAAAAGGCAAATTAAACGCAAATTTCATCAATATAATATGAACAAACCTGATGTCAGCTCAATGTTGGCCCTGCCATGATTTTGTTCAGCTCTAACAGCAACAGAAGCATTAGATTCAGCTAACCTTTCATTAGAAATACCATGTAAGCCAACTCCTGACATTTCATCAGCTGTCGAAGTATTATTCTGCACTCTCCCATGCTGAGGGGTACTGCTTAAAGCATCATTTCTCATCCGATCAGCAACATGAAAACAATCTTCCGCAGTTGCATATCCATTTGTTAATCTGGCTCTGCCAGAACTTGCTTGTTCTGCTGGAACATTCTCATCTCCATTGCTGGAAGTTGGTTGCTTAGGATTTGCAAGTGCAACATCAACATCAGGACTGCCATCACTCTCAGCTATATTGGCTGCAGTACCATGTGCGATACAACTCTTGGATTTCACAACATCTTCAGTGTCCTCTGCACCTTGTGGCCGAGGAGGGACACCAAGCATGGGTTCTAAGAATGTCGTCCAAATCCTCATGACTTTATCTAACTGTTCAGTAGTAGAGCAAACTTCCCCACATGAATATTTGATGAGTTGGTAAAGATCCTCATGAATATCAGGATCGGAATACTCATATTCCAAGTTTGGAATGATTGGTCTTCTGTTTCCAGCAGCTATTGCAAGAAGTACATCATCCTCTTTACGCTTTTTCTCATTAATTTCTTTAATTTCGACCAATAAAGCTGCATAGTCAAGCATGCAAAAGATTAGCAACAGAAACAAGTAAATTAAGAAAAAAAAATCTAAAAAGAAACAAACACATAAAGATATGCCAATACACCAACTTAAGAGAGTTCAGTATATGTATGTATATATATATGATCTCAATCCCCAAAGATTGTTAAACAAACACAGTTACGTAAAGCAGAAAATAAATTCACCATATGAAATTTACAATAAAAATACCAATTTTAGCTGAGAGCGTTGATACTAGAGTTCTCAAATCAAGAAATTTTAAAAAATAAAAAAAACTCCTGCTTAGACCAAAACACTGACTCCATTTTTTCATTTTTTTTTTTTTAGCTTTTGTTTCCTTCCTTTTTTTTAACGGATCAAAATAAACGCTAAAGAATAAAATGACCTAAGCATCACAGCATTTCTCTAGTACATATGATTGTAAATTTTGATGTGAGGTCAGTTCCACGCAATTGACTTCTTAAGAACAGCAATGTCAATATTCATGCTTGAGGAGGTAGATAATATGTAGCACTGACGGTTTATTATTTTGCAGTACCATTGAAATGGCATCCTCAATTCTCTTCTTTTTATCATCTTTTTGGTGGTATTCCGACCTCCTTACGAAATATTAGCCATAAATTGATCATAAACTAAAAGTACATAAAGTAACTATAACGTCAGGGCATTAGCTAGTGAGGAACAACTGACCTTTTGCGCCCAAGCTCTTTGAGTCCTGTTGCTTAAAATAGAAGCTACGATGATCAAGAGATTTATGATAGTTCTTAGCATAAATCTCAGCCCATACTTTATTGAAATCTGTGCGACACCTTGACCACTCCTCCTGTTTCTGTTTCAAACGAGTAAGTATAACGGGCAATGCAAGAGCTGCATTCTTACGCAGAACATCC
This sequence comes from Stephania yunnanensis, assembly GCA_039657365.1. Taxonomy (NCBI): domain Eukaryota; kingdom Viridiplantae; phylum Streptophyta; class Magnoliopsida; order Ranunculales; family Menispermaceae; genus Stephania; species Stephania yunnanensis. The sequence goes on along the minus strand of CM077586.1, from coordinate 40,216,985 downwards.
ATCACATCCAGCCCATGATCTCCGTATAAACGTTCTATGCACCTCAGATTTAGTGCTGCAAGAGGGAATAAATAAAGTAAATATTAACTACAGCAACACCAGGCATGCTAGGTCCAACAAGTGCAAAAAAAGAAAAGTACTGGGTGATCAGCTAGATATACAGACCAGTAAAATGATCCTCAATACGGATAGGATTGTCTGACTTGACTGTATTATCATTGATCTTCTCCAACAATTCCTCTACCCGCCTTGTGGTTACGTTCACCGATTCTAATAACATGTCCAGTTCAAACCTGACACAAAAATCATCAAATATAAAATAACATACATAATAAGCAATGAAAATTAAATTAAAATGAATAAGCAAAATTCAAGCAACAAACATAATGATACTAGACCGCTTGAAACATGGAAAGGGAAGTTGAGAATCCAAAAAAAGTGAAAACCTCTCAAGCTCATCACAATAAGTTCTATCTGACTTCATTTCATGATAAATGGAGAAAATCAAAAGCTCTTTACCTATCATCTTCACATCTGAACAGGCTTTCTTCATATTGGTTCTTCCGCATGTGCTTAAAAGAATAATCTTCACTTCCAGAAGTTACTGATACCCAATGATCATTCAGTACTTGGCCACCAAGTTCGGTTCTGCAGCTTGCCGTAGGCATAGGATACTGCAAAACTTATGAACTAAGCTACTAAACTATTATTATAATAAACAAATACCAAAAAATCTTCATAAGGATTAAATTTACATTCTTTGGGAGAAGCCGATAACTTGGGGTACACCGTTGACAGTTAGATAGGTCAAGCTCAGAAATGGGCTTGGCCATATATTTCTCTCTGTTTAGAAATGGAACCTTGTGACCTGCTTGAGATGCATTTCTGTCAACTCTTTCCCTCTCCCTTTCTCGGTCACGATCTGTGTCTCTCTCATCCCGATCCCGCTCCCGCTCTTTATCCCTATCTTCTGCCTTCACTGGCCTTGGTAAATTCCCATCATGCCACATAGCCTCTGCACTTAATTAAGACCTTGATTACATTCAATAAATATTTTCAAGAGGCTTTACTGTAAAGAAAAAGAGTAAATCCAATGAGATGATTTGGCTGTAAGCAGGGAGCAAGAATGTAACGTTTTCAAACTTTTCAAGCAATAAATAAGGCCACATTGACAGTAAGCACTTCCCGAGAAAGGCACAAAGCCTCTATCCCAGAGGAACCTCTATCATAACAGGGTATGAGACGGAAATATATCCTTTTACGTACTTTTACTCATTACGCCGGAAAGAAATCCATCTGCAGGGAAGGTCTCAATTAAACCTCAAGAAAAACGAAAGGGAAAAAAGACAACCAAGGAAATGAAACGATGCAAACTTACCAATCTTCTCACATCGAACCAAAAATTCATTAAATCCGTCCAAAAGATCAGGATAGCCTCCAAGCAAACCACCCACCTAGAAGTAGAACAAGTTGAGTGAAAATGCTGACTAAATAAACTAGAAGCAATTAACAAACTAAAACTAAAAAGTTTTAAAGTCAAATCATAGATTTGTAAAATGCCAGTTAAAAAACTATAAGGCTTCGCAAGAAACAGAACTATGAACGTGATGTATCCTAAGTTCCAGCTTGAAGACGTGATAAAGTGCAGTAGCAAACAAGTCCACAACTCCAGAAATTTCATAAGGAACTCCTGAACTTTCCTGTTGAGCATTTACCCAGATCCATACAGCATGGGATGGTCTGAGATGCTTGGTTAACTTCTCAATTTGCAGAGAAATGTGATCATAAACCAAAACTGCTTGATTCAAATGAATGGAAAAGATTCTTCAATTCATTTCCACTGATAGGACCAAAAGTGCAATGACACAGAGGGAGAAGTTCACATTTAAACCAAATACAGTTTTAACTTTTAAAAAATTATAAACTTTAAATCATTAGGAAAATATTAGAATGGCAGCCCTCGAGCGCTCACTGGACCACACACACCCCCTACCCACCTTGTTACGCACCTTAGGATGCATAAGCTCGAATCCCGAAGTGAACACAAACGGCTGATGCAAGACTGGTGTGTGTTTGTGGCGTCATTCTACATTTCCCAAATTATTAACATAAATAACAGTCTTTTCTCAAGAATTCAAAGAACGCAACATTATGATTTTTCTCGTCTCCATGACGAATCTTAGAGTTGGATATGAAGCTGCCTTAAAAAACTTCTGCAAACAATCAGACCGACCACCTTCCCTTGGAATCTTCACTTTATAGAGCCAAAAACTGGCTTAAATTACTGTAGAAATCGGTACTTAATGACCATCAAATGAACTCACTAGTTTCTACAGCTAAGGGAATTGGTTATACTTATATCCTGTTCCAATTCAAGAAAATTCACCTAGAAATCTGAAGGATAATGTTTCAGAAAGAAAATTTATGACAGGAACCAACCCTTCAACCCATGTGCTCCAAATGACCAACTTTTTTTTTTGATGTAAAACTATAAAAGAACCTTAACCATCCAATCTACATAATCTTATTAAGCTCACAAATAACCTTAAACCCTCAAACCAAAGGACAGAAAGTTGCCTCTGTAATACTAGGCGAAAGGCCTTGGACTTTGGCTCAATTTAGGATCTAATGAACATTTTCGCATTAGCATAAATCAAAGCCAGTAAACAACATTATTTATTACTAAAACAAACTCTGGAGAAGTTAATTTTGCACATTGCTAGTGAATCAGTGGCTCGAACCATGTCCCTTTTAAGTCAATTGTTAGAGCAAAAACCTTCTCATAGAAGAAAAAATCATTTGAGAGACTCTCAATAAGGGATATAACTAACAAACAACACTATCACTATCTCCAATGAAAAAGGAAAAATATTTGTGTTATCAATTTGTTCATTAAATCCTTCAGCAAATGAGAAAAATAAAATCATCCTAGTACAAAAGTTGGCTCTTATGAAGAACAAAGTGATGACTTGATGCGCATCTATTTGGTATTATTCATGGCCCTTGACAAAGAATAGTCAACCAAAATGTATCATATCATATCACAGGATCTGACAACATTCATAAACAATTTACTGATATATTAACGCCACAAGAGCAGAAAAAAAAAACACCACAAGAAAGGAAAGAGTCAAGAGGAAAAGCTCTATGAATCACAATATTTTACAGTGCTGACTGATATGCAAACCAAAAAGTGTAGATATAAGTATCGCATATTTGTTTTATACGTATTGTGAAAAAGCATAAAAAGACATTCAAGAGAATAATTGGAGTAGAATCTAGAAAGCATACCAAACTTTGCAATTCTGCCCTTGTAATGATTTCAGTGCTGTAAATATGAAGGCAATGTAAGAACTGCATGTAATCGTCGGAATTGCGCAGCTTATCCTTAACCTTCTCACAGAAACTAAACTCTTGATTGTATGCACCTGTACCAGTATAAATGAAGTGACAAATTGTAGACTTAACAAATTAGAAAGAGAGAGGCAGAACCTTGATGGAAATATTGATTTTTCTATGCTTCAGGTATTTCACTCAATACATGGTCCCCCTAACAAGTTCTAAATTTGATGCAGAGAACTCACTTCGTAATGCATTTTTGTCGTCATAAGAAGATAGATGTGATTCAAAGTTGCCAGAGCCCTCCCCATTTTGGTGCTCACCAACAGAATCTTCAACCCTTCGACCAGATTTCCTTTTGTGCATAAGGCGCTGCAAATCTCTATTATTTTCAAGCCCTATATCTTTATCATCTCGTTCCCGGTCTCTCCTGTCCCTATCCTCCTTTCTCTCTTTCTCCTTCTCGACACGTCTTCTCTGCTCCTTATCCATTTTGGACATTACCTTGTCATTGTCGGCATCAGGACGATCTACACTGTGATCCCTGTCTGCATGAGAAGTCATAATCCTATCCTTCTGCAGAAATGCACAACAAGAGGGTCAGCTTTCTCCAACTCCAAAAGGAAATCAGAGACAAGTCTCATATAGGATCCGAAAATGGCAAGGAAAGGGAAAGTATAAAAGAAAGAAGAAGATGTGAGGGGAGGGAAACAATAAAAAATACCCTGTCCAGGTGCATTGGCCGTAATATTGGCATTGCAGAGCTTCGATCATCTCGACGATGGAAAGTTGGGTGTCTTCCTGGTGGAGGGTGGCACACTTGGGCGCCTGCAGAATTATCTGGCAGGAAATGTGTAAACTCCTCCAGCAAGTCTTGGTGTTCATGGAAAAGATTAGCCACCTGTATAATTCATAAAGGGAGCAAAATGCTACTTAGACTCCTCACATGAATTACTCTTCCAAGCAAACAAGCCATTAAAAAGCTTCAAGCCTATCAATTGTAAGCAAAACAATTTGAAAAACAATGTTTGAGAACTCTATTGCAGCCTCACCTCTTCATAGACCTCAGTAATGGATTTGCTCTCTTTCCGGTACATATTTAAGATATCCAAAAACGATTTATAGACATGATCGTCATCTTGGAACCGAGTCTGCAGTAAATCAAAAACACTTAACAAAAGCCCATGTGAGTGCAACCAGCACCAAAAAATATAGTGTATTGGAATTTCACCTTAATTTTGTTGACAAAGTTTATAGCCTCCTCAAATTCAACGGGTTTCTTATGAGGAGGTTCGTCTTCAGGTGGGAGAGTAATCTCATATCCTTTGGGCAGAAAAGTATTGAAACCCAAAATAAGGTCTCTGTGCCCTTTAAATAATTCTTTAACCCTTTCTATGACCCCCGCAGTGTCAATTCTGAAACATCAAGCATGCACATTAACTCAAGTTGACACATTGAAGAGTAATTTAGGATTAATCAATATTTAAGAGAAAAAAATTCACCTATTCGCCTTGAAATCTTTCATCACTTCTAGGAACTCGTCATACTTTTCTCTTTTATCCTGAAATATATCCTTTACGGATTTTAAGTATTGAAGTGCATCATTGGTCGTCAACTTCGGACCGCCTCCAACTCCACCACCAACAGCTTGGGGTTGACCAGAACTTCATACCAACAAAACACCAGATTCAGAGTAAGTCTAACATGTCAGAGACAAATTTTCATTTCATAAGAGACCACAATATGCTCTTCTCGCCCACAACAGGAAGCGAATCAGGATCAAGTGAACTTCACGAAACTAGTTCGTAAAAACAAAACAAAACAAAAAAAACAAAACAAAAACAAACACAAAAAAAAAAAAAAAAAAAAAAAAAAAAAGTTTTGACAGAAAGAAAAATAAGCTATTCCTCCAGTTTTCCTCCGATCTCTTTTTACAAAGCAAATGAAATCGAAATTCCTTGGCAAGGGTTTCCTATTGATTCTTCAAAAACCTATGCATCAATCCCAACCAACAACGAATTCGTCAACAATTCGAGACCAAATATTGAAATAACACTACCTACCAACAACAATTTTTTGAAGAAGAAAATCGAAATCGAGAGAAATGATCGATAACAGCAGAAAAAAAAGAACTTACGGTTCGCCGCGAGAAGCAACAACAGGGCGTTTGAGTTGAGACCCCATGAAATTCTCCTCTCGATTCCTTTTCATATCTGCAAAAAAACACAAGTTCGCAAACAAATCATGCTCGAAAGGAAGACGAAAACCCAAATCATATCCACGAACAACCAAAACCACCAACTCATACAAAATCGGGCGAAAATTTACTTTAAATCCTGAACAAGGGACAGATCTAACCACGTCGAATTCAATTACAACACCCACATTAAAAAAATCGACAAAAATCTTTGAATTTCTTCGATCAGAGATGAGGGGAAACCAAACTTGCGTGCAAAGAGAACATTAGTAAAATTCGCCTAAGAATGACACAAATCGCCTAAAAACTTACCTAGCTAGGGCTCAGATTTACAGCGCAGAAACTCCTATTACAACAGTAAGTTCAAAAGCACAGATTTTGATCATCTTTAAATATCAAATATTCTCCTTCGAATCGTCATGCCCTAGAATCATAGAATTCCAGTCAAGGATTGGTGAGCTTTGAGGGGCACTCTCATCGAAATTCGTGAGATTAGTTTCGAGAACGGAGAGATAACCTTGTGAGTCAGGCGGTGTGCCGGTAACTGGCACTGCATCCGGAGCAGAAAGAGAGAGGCTGGCGAAAGAGAAGAGAAACGAAAGAGGAGAACACCAAGGCATAGACCGCGAAGAGGGGCGGTTCGGGCTTCATTCGGCTCTGTGTCGAGTTTCCGATATGACTTTGTACATAGATATCGACGAGCTTATTTCGTTGATTTAGATTTTGCATCGTGATTTGAAACATTTTATCAAGACGCGCGTCCAATGTATTAAGAAGTCTCATGCGTACGCCGTATGTATGACTTTCTTTTGTGGTGTCTCAACAATGTGTGTGTGTGTGTGTGTGTGTGCGCGGGGTACGCGTTACTTTTTTTTTTTTCAAGGGCGGTATGCGTTACTTATTTTTGTCTAAATTATAATTATAAATGTAATAAGATAAGTTTTTATATTTGACTTTTTTTAGGTTACATTGTTACATATACTTGAAAGTTTTTGGTAGATCAAAATTATCTTTTTAGGGCTTATTCACCAAAAAAAAAAAAAAAAAAATTATCCTTTCAACTTTTATGCGCTGTAAACCTATTTTAGTTAAAATTCTTTCTTTTTCTTTTTTTTTTTCTAAACCATCATGTATTCTGACCATCTGATTACTCCGTTATCATTCTCTCTTTAATTATGTGAAGGCCCCATGCACCGATGCGACCGGACACCGCCATGTCGTTGAACATGTCACTAATGTAGCATCCTCTAACTCAATTAGGGTAATGTTCTGCTTGAAAGCTTAATTAAACATCGGTACACCAGTCAGACTCAATTAGAGTAACAATACAGCTGTCCTTCATACCTGATAATTACAATACAATATATATCATATATCAAATAAATAACTTTTTCGATAATACAAATGATATACTAAAACCGACATAAATCTCGATATTAAAATCATATCTCAACCATGTTTATTACAAAATAGTAATTCATTACAATATATAAACAGTAAGGAAATCAACTCATCGTAAAGAAGACTATAAATCCCTAATCTTCTTCGTTCCTAAGTCGAAGTGCACGTCGACAACCTGAAATTTTAATCAGGGAATGAGCACTCTAACTTGCTCAATAAGTAATGCTCGTAAACCTAACTAATATCAATGAATTAATGAATAGCAAAATGAATCTAAAATATATCTATTCAGGTATTAAAATGATATAACAATACATAAAAATGCAAGTTCAAATGTCAATTGTAACTGTACTCGTGACTTGTATTTTTAGTTTTCATTTTAGAGTTATACTCTCGTCTCGCATAAGAATACAACAACGAAATCCATATGTTGACCGACATGGGGTTCTATATGTGACGACCCAAAATTAAATAAACCCGCCCTAAAGGCAATTTAGTAAATTTTCAAGCCCTAAACTATTGTGGCCCCAATATAAAAATCAAAGTAGAAACCCTAGCCTCCTTGTTGGTTTTTTAAACTGTAACTACGGGAGAAAAAGGTTGTCGTGGTCTAACCCGAGTAGAACACAATTCTAAGGTACAAATCTCCCGCATTCTTTTAATCAAGTTTTAATACAAAATAAAACTGAAAATTTGACAAGAATGGTGGTTATAGGAGGTAACCGAATGCCCTAACTGAGAGGCGGCTTCGCGTCGCCATCGACGACGACTTCGTCCCCACCATCGGAGCAGTAGGGGCGCCACTAGGCTGCCCCACTTCTGTTACATGGGAGAATGGGAAGGGGGTGGTGTCGTGACCACCCCCAACCCCACCATGGGCACGTTGGTCGTGGTCGGGGAGGGCACCTGCGCCGGCTGGTGCTTGGCCCCTCCCCCTCTCCAACCGGTGGCAAGGGAGGGGGATTTCCCTGTCCCTGGTCGTGAAAGGAAAATCAGGGGCCAAACCTCGGTTGGACCGGTCAAACTAAAAAAACATATGTTCATTTTTCTAAATATATATATAAATAAATAAATATACATCTATACTATTATAATAGCAATCTCTAAACGGTTAACCGTGAAGCCTTTTTGGCTAAAAGTCCCAACAATGACCCTATGAATTGATAGAAATAATTAAAATTAAGGATAAATTGGTAATTTATTGATAAGTCCAAATTAATATACGTGTTTTCCTAATAAAGTGGGATTTATAAGATTTTTTTTCTCTCTCCTCCACGTTTCTCTCTTCCACTCGGTTCTCTCTTCCCTTCTCTCTCCTCACTCCTCACGGTTCCTCCATGGTTCTTTCCTCTTCAATAATGTTTTTAATTTTTTACCAACTAAGATTATCTACTATTCCAACACAATACTTTAAGAAAAACATCTAATATATCCCTCACGTGCAACGCACGTGCTCATCGACTAGTATATATAATATGTATGTGTATATAAAATAAAATAAAAGAATATTTAACAAAATAAAAGTAAGGTAATTGCTTTTAATAGGGGCACTACCACATCTTCGAGGGAGACCGGTCGGGTCCCACCCCTTAACCTTCGAGTTGGGTGACGGGGGACTCGCGGGACCCGTACTAGTGGGTCCTAAAGACCAACAAATGAAAGATTTAGTTAATTGAAATTAAAACATGTATTGATAGGATGTATTATGATTGTATAGTGTCGCGCAAAGGTTCGCATCAGGCCCCGAGCATACTAGGAGTTTTTCTAGGCGACGCAGCGAGTCGAGGTAAGTAGGGAGCTTCGCTCATACATTAAATATGGCTTGAATATTAGATAAATAGAAATGTCGTGTTTTTATCGAAAGACTTGGGATTGGGTTGCATTTAGTCAATAGTATGGATATGTTTATCTGTGGAATGCATGTGATGGGGACACTTCCAATACGATGATGCGGCGGTATGCTCATCAAAAGAGAGTGGTTTGTGCCACGTGTAGCGGTGGTGTGGTAGTGTACCCACCAAAATATAGTGGTCCGCGCCACGAATTGCAGTGGTGTGGTCATAATCCTACCAAAAAAAGAGTGGTTTGCACCATGAAATATCAAGTTCACAAGTAGTCACAATCTATGATGGCTTGGAAATACTTACTGTTGGTTAAATGGAACTAGGTGGAGGTTACAATGGCCATTGTGATCTCCAATGGTTCACATCATCTCGAGGGTGAGTGTTTCGGTCACCGGATTCATACTATTAACTAGCGCATTGAATGAACAAACGACTTATAATTATTACTATCTTTTATAGTATATCTCTTGTGGAACCCTTGCATGAATGATTTGAATTATATTATGCTTTAAACGATCTTTGAAACTCGTTTTAGAAGTTATGAATGCATGACTCTTTCCTTGTTTATGAAGAAGAGTAATGCTCTTACATTTTCACATGCTTTTATATCTTATCTACATGCTTGAACTTGAATTTGATTAATATTTACGTGTTTTCTACTTAATGTCTGAGATTTAATTTTTCCAACTTCATGTTAGATGTTGCATAATTAGTAGGTAGTACTTGCGTATTTAATGTTTGAGCAAGTCTTCTTTGTTATTGAGCTATGTTGGTTCTTTAGCTCACCCCACTTACTCTCTAGGTGCGTCCACGACCGCTTTGGCTCGTGACAAAGGAAAGGCACCCGCGTGAAGTCTTTCCTCACTTTATGAGAAGTTGCACTTTCCTATTATTTATTCATTTGATTTGGAGAACAATAAAAATTGGGTTGTAACTCAAAGTAGACTATTTGGGTGGCTTGAAACCCTCCTTATTTATTTTGCATTATTTAGAAGCTTATTAGGAGTGTTAAAAGCTATTTGGGACGATTGAACCTATTTAGATAGTTGAACTCTCGTCATGTTGATCTTATGATATAAGGAATCCTAATTTTGATTTTTCACTTCTCATTTATTATTCCATATGGTTAGTATATTATTCCGCAGGTTGAAATAGGTGTGTCAGTCAGTTATTTGGGCCTGGTTTGGGTATCGGGCTTGAGTAATGGTTTGGACTAGGCGACCCGACCCTAGTTTGGGGTTGGGTCGTCACAGTTGGTATAAAAGAATAGGTATTAGAACATAGGAAAAATGGTTAGGTTAGTGAAACCTAAGTATATAGAGCTTTTAAGTTTAAAGGTCGAGTTTAAGTCGAACAACTTAATGGTATGGGACATTGGTTTGATTCGCCTTAAAGTGCATAAAAGACCAATCCTAGGATGGGAGGGATTGAAAACATGAAATAAAACATTTATATAATGTTATTTGTTTTGTAATATAATATCCATAGCGTTTATATATATATATTGCCTACTCTCTTAATTTGTGGGACTAACCTCCTTTTTTTCGTTACTCCACAGTGTACAATGAGTAACCACGGATTGACATCCTACAACTTGAGGGAAACTCAAGAAAGAAAGGAAAGGCAATAGCGCAGCCATATAGAATAACGCATGTCTGCTATGACTGAGGCACATCAGAAGGCCATTAATGACTTGACTACTACAAAGGAAAGGAACATGGCACAAATCTTAGAACTATTGCAAAATCAGAGGAATGACGGTGTAGCCGGACATGCACTAGTGAGGCCAGGTCCTGACCCTCCGTTAGCACTGATACATGAGCATCACCCCACAGAGGAGTGTGTTGATTCTGTCATGGCTGCAGGTGTAGTGGCCATGCATACAGCCGATGGAAAGGACGAGGCATGCGAGAGAGGCAGGGTCTAGAAAGAATTTATGAAGTACAATGTGCCACACTTTTACGGGGACCCTGACCCTATAGAGGCGGAAGCTTGGATACTAAACATGGAAAAGAGGAAAGACACTCTGGCATTGATGAGAGGACCATGGCATTGGTGACTTTCTTGTTGGAACACAAAGTGCATAAATGGTGGTTAGCTGTCTCAAAAATTTGGGGACCAAATATGAGTTGGTCGCAGTTCAAACGTTTATTTTATGATGAGTGGCTCCCGAGAGACCGTGAAAGTAGATAAGATCCAGGAATTCCTTGCCTTGGTACAAGGCAATATGACTGTGGCTGAGTACGTGTCGAGATTTAATGAGTTGGCCGAGTTTGCATATGATCATGTTCCATCCGAGGTGACTCGTAGGAGACAATTTATCGAGGGATTAAAGAGAGACATACATGCTATGGTGGCAACATCAGGATCAGAGACATACCGGCAAGCTTACAACCGGGCACTTGAGTGTGAGTCAGCACTTCGTAATGAGGATGGGGTGCAGTTTCGGACAGGATTCGATCGGTATAATCAGGGCAAGCGTAGTTTCGACAGTTACAAAAAGGATCAGGGTGGAAATTTTAAGAAGCAAAGATTTAGGGGATCAGCTAGTAACCGTGCATCATCTGGTGGGACTTCGAGAGTACCACACACTCCGACGGGGACCCCACACATTCCCATATCTCCTCTTCTTTAGTTTCACAGAGTGTGACATTCAGACCACCACATCCAACAAGTAGCCGCAATAGAGTAGGGGCAGAAGGCCAAACAAGGCCAAGGCCGAGTGCATCAGCTAGTACAATGAAGCTACCACCGACCTACAAGAAGCCTTAGGTGACTTGTTACCGATGTGGGACTCCAGGGCACTACCAGAACAAATGCCCTAACCTACCTATGTATGAGAGGAGCACAATCTCAGCTGCTCGTAGAGGAGTTCATGCAATTGTTGAGCAGGATGGAGAGGCCTCGCGTCAGTTGGTTGTAGGTACGATTTCCATTAATGGTCGAGATATGTATACCTTGTTTGATTCTGGTTCTACCATTTCGCTCTATCAGGGGTTGTAGTGCATACTTCGGGGTTGACACCGGTTAGAGCACAAATTTACTTGATTTTGAGCACAATTTCCACGGAACGGATTTTATCCTAACATGGTATGTGAGGGGCGCAAAACTAAAATTGGAGATCATACGATGACTTTTGATTTATAGGTCTAAGAGTGTCTTGAATTTGATGTATTGGTGGGCATGGACTGGTTAGCGATGTATCACACCAAGATAGATTGTTTTCACAAAATGAAAACTTTTTAATTACCGGATATCCTATCATTACGCCACCACATGTGGTAGGGTTGCGAGTTTGGCAGAGATAGAGACCATTGCGAGTTTGACTTCTATGGGAGAGGAAGGACAGGAAGTCCTGATTCCAATTGTTAGGGAATTTTCGGATTTGTTTGCTTCAAACCTTTCGGGAATCCCTCCTCATCGGGAGATTGAATTTATGATTGACCTCATAGCCGGTATGAAACCAGTTTCCAAGACACCTTACCGTATGACAACTACTGAGTTGAAGGAGTCGAAGGCGTAGTTAGAGGAACTGACTCAAAAAGGCTTCATTACACCGAGTGTATCATCGTGGGGAGCACTAGTGTTATTTGTAAAGAAAAAGGATAACACTTTGAAGATGTGTATTGATTATCAACAATTGAACAAGGTGACTATCCGAAATAAGTATCCACTTCCCAAGATCGAAGACTTGTTTGACCAGTTGAGGGGATCAAAGTTCTTCTCTAAGATAGATATTAGATCGGGCTATCATTGTTACGGATACTAGAGGAGAACATATCGAATGCAGCTTTTAGTACCCGTTATGGACACTTTTAGTTCATTGTGATGCCATTTGAGCTCACCAATGCCCATGCAATGTTTATAGACTTGATGCACCGTGTTTTCAAGTCGTTCCTTGACCAACTCGTGATTGTCTTTCATCAATGACATCATGATATACTCTAAGATTGAGTCAGATCACAAGAAGCACATCAGAAAAATGTTGCAGACTTTTAGGAAACACAAACTCTATGCTAAACTAAGCAAATGCGAGTTTTAGGCTTTAGAAATGAACACATAATGAATACATAAGTGATATCGGTTGATCCTGCGAAGATCAAGGCGATCCTTAGATGGCCACAACCCACTAATGCATTAGAGATTCAGAGATTTCTAGGCTTGGTAGGGTACTATCGAAGATTCGCGTAAGGTTTCTTATCGATCGCTGCACCGCTCACCAACTTGACTAAGAAAGATGTTGCCTATGAATGGAATGATTCATGTGAGGAGGCCTTTCAATTATTGAAGAACCGTCTAACTGCCGCACCGATTTTTATTCTACCAGAGGCTGACAGGGAGTTGTCAGTGTATACCGATGCATCGGGGACTGGTTTGGGAGGCATATTAATGCATGACAAGAAAGTAATTACTTATGCATCCAAACAGTTGAAAGTACATGAAAAGAACTATCCAATGCATGACTTGGAGTTAGCGGTAGTTGTATTTGCCTTGAAGTTATGGAGGCACTACTTGTATAAGGAGAAGTTCATTATTTACTCAAATCACAAAAGTTTGAAGAACTTACTCACATAAAGCGAGTTGAACATGCTACAAATTAGATTGTTAGAACTTTTGAAGGACTACGATTTCACATTTGAATACCACCTAGAGAAGGCTAATGTAGTGGCAGATGCTTTGAGCCATGTACAACTAGAGACAGAGTTCGAAACCATAATGAATGTACATGAAGTACCAGTGGATGGCTCAGTTGTTAGCCCATATGTCTCAAAAGGTTAGTCACGGGTTCAGATGAGAGTAGAGCCAATAGTTGTGTTCAAGGTGGTTGACTGTCAGAGAGTCGATTCATAGTACATGAGGTACAGGTCACTCACGGATAGCACTATGATGACGTGGATTGGAGACTTTCAGCTAACGGAGCATTGAGATTTTGAGATAGATTGTGGATACCATCTCATAGGCAATTGAGAGATGACTTACTTAGGGAGGTGTACAGATCTCGGTTCACCATTCATCCCAAGGGTAACAAGATGTATCAAGACATGCACATGATGAATTGGTGGTCGGGAATGAAGGTGGACATCGCTACTTATATTCAAGATTGCAAAATATGTCAGCAAGTGAAAATAGACCACCGAAAGCCAGGGGGATTACTGTAACCGTTACCCATCCAACAATGGAAGTGGGAACATATAGCTATGGACTTCGTTTCGGGGCTACCGACGACTCAGAAAGGCCATGATGCAGTTTGGGTGGTCGTGGATCTGTTGACTAAATTAGCTTACTTCGTCCCTATTTCCATGGAATATTCAGTGTACATGTTAGGGGCATATATGTAGACGAGATCGTTAGATTACATGGAGTCCTGGTGTCTATTGTGTCGAATCATGATATGAGGTTTAACTTTTAGTTTTGGAGTAAGTTTCATCACCAGATGGGGACACAGCTCAATCTCAGTTCGAACTTTCACCCTCAGACAAATGGGCAGACTAAGAGATTGATTCAGATACTTGAAGATATGCTCAGAGCTTGTGTTGGATTTCTATTGGAGTTGGGAGAAGTATATTCCGTTATGCGAGTTTACGCATAATAATAGTTTTAACGCGAGTATTGGTATGGCACCGTTCAAGGCACATTATGGGAGATCGTGTAGATCTCCATTTTGTTAGACCGATATCGAAGACGCCATTTTGATCGGCCCAAAACTTGTGCATGAACAAACCGAGAGAATAAAGTTGATTAGGGGGCAAGTTGATTTGAGGGAGGATGTGTCCTACAAAGAGTAGCTGATTCGGATTGTGGATAGGAAAGTTCATAAACTATGGAAGAAAGAAATTTCGTTGGTGCAAGTTCGGTGGCAATTTCATGGAGAACAAGAGTTGACTTGGGAGCAAGATGACTATATGATGGAGTACATTCCATTTCTCTTTGAACCGTAAGGTATGACTTTATTTTACTTTCGAGGATGAAAGTTCTTTAAAATTGGGGATTTTATGACGACCCAAAATTAAATAAACCTGCCCTAGGGGCAATTTAGTAAATTTTCAAACCCTAAACTAATGTGGCCCCAATATAAAAATCAAAGTAGAAACCCTAATCTCTTTGTTGGTTTTGAAACTGTAACTACGCGAGAAAAAATGTGGTCGAGGTCTAACCCGAGGAGAACACGATTCAAAGGTACAAATCTCCCACATTCTTTTAATCAAGTTTTAAATCGAAATAAAACTGAGAATTTGACAAGAATGGTGGTTATAGCGTCGACGAGGCAACCGAAGGCCCTAGTGGGGTGGCAGCTTCGTCGTCGCTGGAGCAGTGGGGGTGCCACTAGGCTGCCTCCACCTCTGTTGCATGGGAGAAGAGGAAGGGTGGTGTCATGACCACCCCCACCCCAACCATGGGCATGCTAGCCATGGCCGGGGAGGGCACCCAGCGCCGGCCAGCATTGGGCCACTCCCCCCTCTCCTGCTGATGACCAGGCCTTGTCGTGAAAGGAAAATCTGGGGCTTGGCCCCTGGTTTGACCGATTAACTGTTGATCGGTCAACATTGTTGACTGATCAAACTAAAAAAAAAAATATGTTCGTTTTTCTAAAAATATATATATCTATAAATAAAAATAAATAAATATACATATATATATATAATATAAAATATGTATGTGTATATAAAATAAAATAAAAGAATATTTAACAAAATAAAAGCAAGGTAATTGCTTTTAATAGGGGCAGTACCACGTCTCCAAGGGAACCGATCGTGTCCCACCTCGACCGTCGCGTAGAGCGACGGGGGACTTGCGGGACCCACTCTAGTGGATCCCAAAGACCAACAAATGAAAGACTTGGTTAATTGAAATTAAAGCATGTATTGATAAGATGTATTATGATTATATAGTGTCGCGCAAAGGTTCGCATCAGGCCCCAAGCGTACCAGGAGTTTTTAGAGGCGACGCTGCAAGTCGAGGTAAGTGGGGAGCTTCGTTCATACATTAAATATGGCTTGAATATTAGATAAATAGAAATGTCATGTTTTTATCGAAAGACTTTAGATTGGGTTGCATTTAGTCATTAGTATGGATATGTTTATAAGTGGATTGCATGTGATGGGGCACTTGTGTTATTCGATCCAATGCAGTGATGTGGCGGTATGCTCATCAAAAGAGAGTGGTCCGCACAACGTGTAGCGGTGGTGTGGTAGTGTACCCACCAAAATGGAGTGGTCCGCGCCACGAATTGTAGTGGTGTGGTCATGATCCTACTAAAAAATGAGTGGTTTGCACCACAAAATATCAAGTGGTCACAATCGGTGATGGCTTGGAAACACTTACTGTTGGTTTGATGGAACTAGGTGGAGGTTACAACGACCATTGTGATCTCCAATGGTTCATATCATCTCGAGGGTGAGTGTTTTGGTCACCGGATTCATACTATTAACTAGCATGCATTGAATGAACAAATGACTTATAATTATTACGTACTATCTTTTATGGTATATCTCTTGTGGCCCTTGCATGAATGTTTTGAATTCTATTATGCTTTAAATGAACTTTAAAACTCGTTTTAGAAGTTATGAATGCATGACTCTTTCCTTGTTTATGAAGAAGAGTAATGCTCTTACATTTCCACATGCTTTTATATCTTATCTACATGCTTGAACTTGAATTTGATTAATATTTACGGCTTTCTACTTAATGTCCGAGATTTAGTTTTTCCAACTTCATGTTAGATGTTGCATAATTATTAGGTAGTACTTGCGTATTTAATGTTTGTGCGAGTCTTTTCTCTTATCGAGCTCTGTTGGTTCTTTAGTTCACCACACTTACTCTCTAGGTGCGTCTACATCCGCTTTAGCTCGTAACAAAAGAAAGGCACCCACGTGAAGTCTTTCCTTACTTTATGAGAAGTTGCACGTTCCTATTATTTATTTATTTGACTTGGAGATTAATAAAACTTGGGTTATAACTCAAAGTAGACTATTTGGGTAACTTGAACCCTCCTTATTTATTTTGTATTATTTAGAAGCTTATTGGGAGTGTTCGAAACTATTTAGGACGATTAAACCTATTTAGATAGTTGAACTCTCGTCATGTTGGTATTTTGATATAAGGAATCCTAATTTTGGTTTTTACTTCCTTATTTATTATTCCTTATGGTTATTATATTATTCTGTAGGTTGAAATAGGCGTGTCAGACTATTATTTGGGCCTGGTTCAGGCATCAGGCTTGAGTAATGGTTTGGGCCGGGCAACCTGACCCTAGTTCGGGGTTTGGTAGTCACATTACAAGTGAATTCAAATGTAATCAAACTATCGACTCTTAGTAATTGATGGGTCGTGCTCTCATCTTACCTTAAGAATATGATCTTCAGAATCCCCATATTGGTAATCATGTGATTTTGGTTTATTCAAGTGTGACTGAGATACCAACCCTAAATGGACAGTGAACGACTTTCATGACCTAAATTCTTAATCCGAGTTTAATTCCTTAATCAGGATCATTGTCCCGTGCCCGCATCGAGATATGTGCTCTGACCAAGGCATGTGGTCGAGGTATATGTTAGATTTATCATGATGTATGCCTAGTGTATTATATATGTGTTGACTACTAAGTCACTCCTACTTGTATATAGATGTTGAGACGTGAACGTCGATGCACCTCGAGATGCATGTCGACGTGGGACCGGAGTAGTGAGTGATATGGTAAGATTAATTTGAGTTTAATATGGCTTATTTAGTTGAATAGAAGTGTCTATAGTTGATTTGCATTAAATGGGAACCTTAGTAAAATAAAACTTTAGCCATTTGATATTCTCGAGATACATGTGGACACATCATAAGATCAATTTAGTTTCAATTGTTGTTAACAAGAGTGAGTTACTGGAGAGTTAGCAATATGAATAAAGAAGTGAACCATTAGATTTGACTCGAGATGCGTGTACATAATAGGATCAATGGTTATTGATTAATCATATCCAATATATATAATTGAATGAGTTATCTCATGAAAATTATCTCACAACAAAACTTAGAGAAGAACTAATATTGATAGGAAGGTTTAGAGAAGAAGATCAACAAGTTGTTGTGAAACTCTGGTAGAATTAAAGGAGATAGATCAAACTAAAGGTGGTGTACTACTAGGTAATTCTACTTACACCATTAGCTTTGTGATTAATTATTGAATTTATAAAAATTATGAAGTGTTGGTTGTTCTTGTGACTTTGGTGGATGTTTTTGGGTCTCTAGTGGGGAAGAATAGGAATCTAAAGGTTTTGGAGTTGGCCATGTAAAGAGAAAACTCAAAATTCTTAGTGCGAAATTCTGGATTTTCCTACACACAATGCACAAAATGTGCTAGCTAGCATGTTACCTGCGTGTAAAGCGCTAAGGAATATGGGTAGCACACTAATGGGGTCACTAGCACATTAGGTGTTCTGAAAACACAAAATTTGTATTTCCTAACTTAAACTTAAACACTTTAAACAAGGTCTAACACTTTAATTAAGTCTAAACATAATCTAAAACATATCAAATGATACTAGGAGCGTAGAGAAGAATCTCTAGGATTTGGGTACGTGTTTTGAAATGTCAGGAAGTTGGACTAGCTATAAAATTTGCTTGGATTGTGAGTAAACTGATTGATATATTTATTTACATTTCATTCCAGTTTTGCTAATCATTTTCAATTATTTGGACTGAATTATCTATTTATACTCTATATGGCATGACTCGTAGTTTCATCTCATTTCATAAGTTTATTAATCATGGCATTGGTTGTCGTTTAAATGATTTCATTGACTCTAAATCAGGTGTTATGTCATTCTTGGTTGTTGAAATAATTAGTCAAATTAAATAGCATGCTATTAGGTTCATGATTTATGGTATTGCAAATTCATTTCATTTGTGCATTGGTTATGCAATTACATTGTTGGATTTCTAAACTATGTCATTCATTGAATATATGAAAGTAGTTGTGGTATCTAGGACCATTATATGATAAAGATGTGCGTGGCATATGGGGTCACTAAATTTTTGGGATTGTCGGGATCTCATCACTAGATTGTGCAGTACACGAGGTATGGGATCCAAGGTTGTTGGCAAGTATACACCACATGTGAGGGGCACTTGTAAGTATTTATATATGTGAAGGGCATTTTGTCAGGATATGAACGCATTTATGAAATGTTTTACTCCCTATATAGTGAAAATAGGCTGAAATGATGTAACTTACGGCCGATCGGCATTTTGTCAATTTCTTAATGATTAACTGAAGTATCTTATAGCATGATTCATTTTAGCACAATTACTATTTTTATGCTTTTAGATATTTGTTGTGTATTTGGAAATGTGGATAAATGTCTTTAAGTGTTACTTTCTACTTTCGTGTACTCTTCGTCCTTTTTATGACGGTAGATGCAGATCCATCGAGTAGCAGATCGGACAAAGAGAAGATCGGCGACTACTTCTGAGCCACTGGAGTGTTGCTACCTTTGATATTGTAGGTTTTTGGTTTTGTTGTATGACTTATATCTATGCCTTTTATACGCTTTTGGGATGTATACTATAGGTTATGAGATAGTTACCGGACCAGACATGTGTTGATATATAGTTATCGCCGTTTTATTATATATATGCACGTGATCTTTGTTACCTTGTTTTCCACATACTTAAGTTTTATATGAATGACTTATCTAATTTGTTAAGACTTCTGCTGAATAATCTGCAAATCGTATAAGATTTTACTTAATTCTAAATTACTATTAAGTATGAGAATGGTGTAATATTTATTAGAAAAAAATAGCTAATAAGGACAAAGTACTGAAAAGGCTGCCTGATACTTTGTTAAGTCATACGTAGTGGAGGTTAAGGCTTAATGACAGGATTAGGTGAAACGGTGCCCTAATTTAAGAAAGGGTCGTCACAACGACTAATGTAAAACTTCGGTCTACTGAGGTTGAAAAGGAGAAATCCATTTTGAAGCGTGCCTTTTCTTTTTATTAGGATAAAAGGCGGAATCCATTTCCGGCATACATTTCCAACCTCTGTCCCGATGCACCTGATCGACACTTCCAAAATTTTTCTCTTGTAAAACAAAATACAGTCAACTCAATGATACATTGCCTCATTCCTAGTCCATTATGCTATATGAACTAAATATATTGATTATGTTGCATAGTTGATAAGAATACGAGTCTCACTTACGTGTGCCGAGTTTTCCTAACTTTATACTAACTTACACCATTATCAAAATCCTCAAACCTTTACCTGTAAACCATGAACTTAAAATAGATTGATTATCATCAATTTGAGTCTGATACTCATTAATTATAACTCCTACACTGGTCATATTTGAATTCGGAACCAATTTATAAATTTTTAGGTCAATACGACTATTTCGCTTTTTTCGAGGTAAAAACTTGATATAAAATTTGCAAGAATCCCGAGTTCTCCATTTTTCATAGAAATACATCAATTTCTATTTATTTGTCAAAATATTATTTTTTCTGAGTTTTTTCTTATTTTTCTGGAACTTTTTTTATGAATTTCCAACATTTTCCTTTTTTTTTATTTGGAAATGGTTTAGACCTGAACCAAGCTGAACTAGGTTCGGCTCAACCAAGCCAACTGGCCCGGTTGAGGGACCTATCCCCTTCTTTCGTCATTGTTCAGCTCTGTTTCAATAGAGCGTCCTTTTTTTAATCTCGATCGAAATAGGGTCCAAGACCAGTTCAATTTGGGAGGGGAGACGACGTGGACGAACTGCAAATTTAGGAGGGGAGACGACACAGACGAAATTCTCTTGCAGTTCGTCCGAGCTCCCAACCAAACAACAACAACAACATCCCATCAATGATCAACAATAAACAATAACATCAACAACAGTTACATCGCACACAACAATAATACAAGGACTCACCTTTGATTTAAATTTCTCCTTCCCTTTGTCACTCTTATCTCAAGCCCTTTCTCATGTAGATTTCTTTTTCTTTGATTTTGAAATTGGGTGAGGCGATGTTCTTATTTTGAGATAAAGAAGAGATCTCCTTGAGATTCACTTCACATGTATCTCAAGAAAAATATGATGGTTTATATATTTTGATCTTTCTTGAGATTTGTGTTACATATATCGAGATCGATCTTGTAACCATTTGCAAATTAATCAAACCCTCATCACATTTTGACCACGTTATTCGAATCAAATACGTTGATCTCCTCTAGATACATATCCCATATCTCAAGGTAGATCTTATAGTTGTTAGTAAATCAATATAACCTCCATTACCACTTGATTGTTGTGGATATGTATTTGCACACATTTCGAGGCATGACTAATCCCTTCACAATTACCAACCCTCCACTATTCATCTCCTTGATGTTCACACTATGTGTATCTCGAGGCGAATCCAATGTATATGTTTTATTTGATTAAAACTATTCGATTCATTTATATATATTTATATATAACTATATATATAAATGTATAGATAACTTTATATTTTTGCCCTTATAAATTTATCGCACGCGCCAACGACCACCTTCGGGTATGAATACTATTGTACGTCTGTCACGGCCCAAATCTTTAACCTTGTTATTAAACGGCCGACCCAAACAGTAAAATTGTCATAATACAATTTCGATACTTCGGGTCCAAATTTGACCACAGAGACTTAATATTTTATCTGAAAATTTTATTAAAAATAAAAATTTAGACTTAATATTTTATCTGTTTGGGTCTAAATTGTTTTTACTGTTTGGGTCTAAATTTTATTAAAAATTTATTGTAGGTGAACCTGAAAATATTAAAAATTTTGAGTCTAAATTTAGACTAGCCGAGTCGAGATACCAACTGTGACGACCCCTCTCCTAATCTAGGGCACCGCCCGGCCTAATCCCGTAATTAAGCCTTAATCATATTCACGCAGGACATAACTATGTATTAGTGAGTCTTTTCTAATTAAACCTTTTATTAAATGAATTTATTAGCGGAAGTCTTATTGATTATGCGAAAGTCATTTATAATATCCTAAGTGTGGAAAGCCAGGAAATGCCATCACATATATATATAGTCTTCAAAATTCATTGAAACGATAAAATTGTCTAAGTCAAGTTGGGGAACTAACGCTCAACCGAATACACAACCCCAAAAAGTATCTGAAAGACATATATAAACTATACAATCAAAATATCAAAAGAAGACCTACAATCGATGCAGTGACGCGCCACGGGCTCATGGATAATCGTCGATCTTCTCTTTGCCCGGCCTGCTAGTAGACGGCTCTGCACCCACCGTCATAAAAAGGACGGTGAGTACAAAAATAAAATAGTAATCCCCGATGACAAGTTTAATTTTCATTTCCAAATATTCGAATGGTATTTAAAAGCATATAAATTGGAAAACCGAAAAATAAACCATATGCGAGTAAATACCAGAGTTAAACAAGTGATACTGACACTAGGCTAAGTAGTAGTGATTTAGGTCCGGTCGGCAGTGAAATGTGTCACCCCGACCCAATAATCATATAGCACAAGGGACTCTAACCCCGGTGTGTAGACCACCTCAGGGACTCTAACCTCGATAGTCATACAATGTCAGGTAACGTGTGCCGACATCCCCAGGGACTCAAATCCCGTGATTCGCGCACACCTCGATCAAGTACGGGACCTAAATGCAACAACTACTTTTTAAAATTTCAAGAAATACCAAGTATGGATTTTCAAGGCATAGACACATCTACACACCTAAACAAATAAAGAATACAAGTCCTCTTAAACATTTATAAGATATTCACTAGCCTAATAGCATGCTATTTATCATTCAATTCACATTTAAAACAACAAGAATAGACATAGCATGGAATGGAATCAATGAATTAAACCAAATAAATGGATATCACTCAAACTAGACTCATCAAATGAGCATAGACACAAAGAAACACATGATATAAGAGTACAAAGGTAAATAGTCAAAAGGACTATGCAAGGACAACAATTTATAGGAATGAAATGCCAAATAAAATTGTCAATGGGTATACTCACAACAACAAAGTAATGTCCTAGCTTTACAGGCATTCGCTCTCCCTTGCCATTTTCCTAGGTTCCTGAGTTTGGTGTCTCGATAGTTAAAGTATAGTGGATTTTTTGAGTATTCAAATTGGTTCAATCAACTTTATTTTATTGAAGTATAATTTTCCCAATTTTTCCCAATTTTTCCAGAATTTTTCCAAATCTTCTTTCATTTTTCTTCCCTTTTTCTCTTTTTTTTTTTTTTTTTTTGTTTGGGTCAGGTCCGACCCGTTTAGGTCGACCCAATGCGGCCTGGACGAGAACGGGTCGACCCGACCCAAACAGTAAAAAAAAATAGAAAAGAAGAGAAAAAGGGAAGAAAAAATGAAAGAAAATTTGGAAAAATTCTGGAAAAATTGGGAAAAATTGGGAAAATTATATTTCAATAAAATAAAGTTGATTGAACCAATTTGAATACACAATAAACCCACTATACTTGAACTAATGAGACACCAAACTCAGGAACCTAGGAAAATGGCACGGGAATGCCAGTAAAGCTAGGACACTACTTTGTTGTTGTGAGTATACCCATTGACAATTTTATTTGGCATTTCATTCCTATAAATTGTTGTCCTTGCATAGTCCTTTTGACTATTTACCTTTGTACTCTTATATCATGTGTTTCTTTGTGTCTATGCTCATTTGATGAGTCTAGTTTGCATGATATCCATTTATTTGGTTTAATTCATTGATTCCATTCCATGCTATGTCTATTCTTGTTGTTTTAAATGTGAATTGAATGCTAAATAGCATGCTATTAGGCTAGTGAATATCTTATAAATGTTTAAGAGGACTTGTATTCATTATTTGTTTAGGTGTGTAGATGTGCCAATGCCTTGACAATCCATACTTGGTATTTCTTGAAAATTTAAAAAGTAGTTGTTGCATTTAGGTCCCGTACTTGATCGAGGTGTGCGCGAATCACGGGGTTAGAGTCCCTGGGGATGTCGGCACACGTTTCCTGACATTGTATGACATTCCGGGTCAGAGTTCCCGAGGTGGTCTACACACCCGGGTTAGAGTCCCTGGTAACACTTGGGTTAGAGTACTTTGTGCTATATGATTATTGGGTCGGGGTGACACGTTTCACTGCCGACCGGACCTAAATCACTACTACTTAGCCTAGTGTCAGTATCACTTGTTTAACTCTGGCATTTACTTGCATATGGTTTATTTTTTAGTTTTCCAATTTATATGCTTTTAAATACCATTTGAATATTTGGAAATGCAAATTAAACTTGTCATCGGGGATTACTATTTTATTTTTGTACTCACCGTCCTTTTTATGACGGTGGGTGCAGAGTCGTCTACTAGCAGGCCGGGCAAAGAGAAGATCATCTATTATCTCTGAGCCCGCGGCGCGTCACTGCATCGATTGTAGGTTTTCTTTTGATATTTTGATTGTATAGTTTATATATGTCTTTCAGATACTTTTTGGGGTTGTGTATTGGGTTGAGCGTTAGTTCCCCGACTTGACTTAGACTATTTTATTGTTTCAATGAATTTTGAAGACTATATATATGTGATGGCATTTCCAGGCTTTCCACACTTAGGGCATTATAAATGGCTTCCGCGTAATCAATAAGACTTCCGCTAATAAATTAATTTAATAGAAGGTTTAATTAGAAAAGGCTGACTAATACGTAGTTAAGTCCTGCGTGAATATGATTAGGGCTTAATTACGGGATTAGGCCGGGCGGTGCCCTAGATTAGGAGAGGGGCCGTCACAACGTCTCATGTGTCACCCCCGACCATGCATGTCACTGGGCGCACACCATTTATTGACTTCGCCGTGTGCGCCAATGAGTACAATTGAGTGTGCACGCTACACCATAGCTCGTGTGTGTCACCCTTGACCCACACACGGTATTAGACGTCCCATAATTTTCCAATTATTCAATTATAGGCGAAGTTATCCAATTATTTCCATAATTAATTATACAATTCATACAAACACAAAATAAAATGCAAATCTCCACACACGCTAATCGAGACAAGACGGGCTTAACCACGAGCCTAACTCGGGTTTATTAGAATTCAGATTAATGCTAATCACATGCTTAAGGTAACGGGTCGTTACAGTCTCCCCAATTTAAGACAATTTTGTCCTCAAAATTCATGGAAACATATAAGTTACCATTAATTCCAAAGAGAAATGGAATTTGCTCTTCTATTTATAACTCCCGTTTCCAGGTTATCTTTTTTTTTCCCTTAGTGTAACTATTTTACTATAATCCCAATCTATAAAGTTCTTTCATATATGAGACTTTCAAAAGCACATTGAATTTGTTTTTTGAATTCTCCAAAAATCTATGATACTTGACTCCTTAACATTTTTATCTTAGCCTAGTTGTAGTTGTAAATCACATAATCCGTCATATCCTCTCTGTGAGCTTTTAATTATCTCATTTTCCACAAAAGCTATATCTCCAATCTTACTTCTGTACCTCAATGTACGATAAAATTGACGATGTAATCCACTTGATTACTTTTATTGTCAAAGAGCTTGCATAAAGAATCTCCTTTTTTCACCCGTCATACATTTCCAAGACACAAACTCAAAAAAATCAAGTTTTGAATGGACAGTGAATGCTTAGGGTGATTCAGGGTTGTTGATGATAAAGGGCAAAGTTTCTCTCATCGCTAAACTTTTTCTCATCCAGGCCCAATCTGCCTTTTCTCATCTAGATAACCTACTAACACTGACAAGAAAATGCAAACTTTGGTCAATTTATCAACTACAACTCATACATCATTGTGCTGACGCCAAGATCTTGCTAATCTTGTTTCATATATTACAGTTATGTTTTCTTTTTATCATCAGATATAAACAAGAATTTACTCAACCCTTCGAGTTTTTATTATCCAGTCTCAACCTATTGACTAACCCTAATATCTCTTTATAAATTCAACAACATATATCATCGCTTTCGACAATTCATATTTTTCATCGTATACTTCAATACGATATGAAATTGCATGTATAATCAATTTAAAGAGGTTTTATGAGATTTTTGTACTTGATAAACTCTACATATATATATCGATATCAAAATAAAGATTCAAAGTATGCACAACGAACTAAAATTTCTCGATGATAAAAACGATATATATAAATCCAAAGTTTATCAAAATCAAAACTCATTTACAAAGCCTCCTAACCATCTTATATTACATCAATGTAATTCAAACAGTATATGTATTGGAAGGCTGATTACATCATAGAGAAGATAATAAAAGTCATAAATCTTCTTTTTCCCTTTTGCTGAAGCGCTAGACTCGAACTTAAAATGTTAAATTTAGGGCGAACGCTCCAACTTGCTCATAAGTAAGGATTGATAAAGCTATCAACATTCCATATAATAATCAAGAAGAATATGCAATAACAATATGCACCAAACATAGCTAATAAGATTACGAAAACAAATAATTCAATAGATAAATAGATGCAAGTCAAACCATCAATGGCTATTACACTGTGATTCTCATTTCATTTATAAAACTAGGATTGCTAGACTAACACATTGGTCGATGTGCAGTCTAGTAAATCCTTTAATGTTAAATGGTTCTATCTTAAACCTTGTAGTGAATGTGTAATCCACGTAACCTATTTAGCTGAGTAGGATTTAACATATGGGCCTAGAACCAAACCTATATCCTATACAACCTATTCTCTATTGGGTTTTGGTGTTTATATGCAACAAAAAATTCAAAACAATTTTTGAAAACCCCAACAAGACCGAAAATAAGTTCCATTAAACTAGATCTACAAATAAGTAAAGCATACCTTAATTCATGATTTTATTATCTGATTGTTTGATTTCTAAGAAGTTTAACTACGCATCCTTTTTCAGAAATCCATATATGAATGTTGACCATAATCTGGAGTGCTAGCCCCAAGAAAGATTGAAAACTTTTTTTTCTTCTCTCTCAAAATCTAGAGAACTCGAAATTTGCAAAAAAAAATATTATTTCATTTTAGGGTTTCAATCTCTATTTATATGTGTAAATAAGCCCTCACTTAAAATCATATTCGTAATATAACTATTGTATTTAAGCAGTATAAGTGAATTACACATACGCCCCTATTAGTAGGTTATCATATATCAAATTGTAAGGGTTTTTATGTCATGAATTTTATCATATAAAATTCATTACTCTAGACCAATTGAAATTATGCAAAGTCATTCTTTGTGTGTGACTCAATAGGTTTATGTGATGTTGGCAGTGAACCATAACCATTTTGGTACACGAGTCATAAGCAGTCTTTAGTAAAGCATTATGACTACCCAAGTAGCATGAATATCAAAATCGATACAATCTAATGAATAACATATATCATATCCTTTTGTCGTGTGATATCATTTGATTAAATATAAGAAAAGTCACCCTTAATGTTTAATCATACTGGTCTCGATCTTTAGGTAAACTTAAAACATCCAAGTGACATTGAACATATCAATTCACATGGACTTTGCCATTATCAATTTATCATATCAAGGGATCTACTGATATTTCTCTATACGATAGTGACAAATTCTATTTTGATTGCTCACCTTCACATATTATTCACATGGTAATCAATCACAATCTTTATAATCGTCCGGTTAAAGATAACGTTTGATTGTGTCAAATCAACATGCTCATAATATTGAAGTCTATAGTAATCTTAAGTCGAAGGACTAAATGATATACCTAATATGAGTAACACCTATGACTTAATTCATCTGTTGTTCTCATAGTGGGTCGGTCTAGTACCTTGCTTCCTAACAAGTACTCATGATCACGATTCATATACCTATACGCATGATCATTACATGACTATCAATCAAGATTCACACTAGTCTTAATTCATTATAGTTTATAGTATAATGACTGACTAGGGACATTTAGGATATTTCAACAAATACTCATGGATCTTACTATAAGGTAAACATGTAATCACCTATAATAAAACATCAAATGAAAAACTCTATTTTATAAACTAAAATTATAAGATAAACAATGTTTGTAGATTGACCTAGGGCACGTGCACTAACATCTCTTACATGCACTAGGGCCAATCATTCATGTATCTAATACCTAATGACCTAACATGACCATCATGTTTCGCTTGCGGAAGAGCCTTTGACAAAGGATCCCCCTCTCAATGATTTCTCGAATGAGATGAAAACGTCTAAGTATATGTTTGGATCGGTGGTGTGATCTTGGTTCATTGGACTGTGCTATCGCTTCATTGTTGTCACAATACATGCAAGCAGGGTTAGCTATACTCAGAACTATACCAAGTTCGAATATAAACGTTTTTACTCAAATTGCCTCCTTTGCTGCATCAGGCGCTGTAATATACTCAACTTTTGTTGTAGAATTTGCCACAGTGTCTTGCTTTGAACTTTTCCAACACACCGCTCCTCCATTCAAAGTAAACACATTTCCGGACTACAATACGAAGTTATCAATATGAGTTTGAAAACTTGCGTTTGTGTAATCATATACAACAAGATGGTCTTCCAAACTTCCATAGATCAAGAACACTTCTTTAGTCTTTCTTAAGTACTTAAGAATGTTCTTTACTGGTGTCTAGTGACTCTCACCGAGATCAGACTAATATTTGCTTGTTGTGCTCAAAGCATATGATATATAGGGTTGAGCGCATAACATGACATACATAATAGATCCAATAGCTGATGCATATGGAATCATATTTATGCGTTCTCGTTCATCATTAATCTTAGGAGATTGAGTCTTGTCGAGACTTGTACCATTAGACATTGGCAACGACCATCTTTTAGAGTCTTGCATACTGAATCTATTTAGTGTTTTGTCAATATAAACACTATAACTTAGACCGATCAACCTTTTAGATATATCCCTATAGATCTTAATCCCAAAGATGTAGGTTACATTTCCTCAGTCCTTCATTGAGAAACAATTCCCTCATCAAGACTTGACATTCTTTAAGGTTGGGATGACATTTCCAATAAGTAATATATCATTAACATACAGTACCAAGTAAACAACCACTCACCCACCGACCTTCTTGTACACACAAGGCTCATCTTCGTTTTTAATGAAACCAAATTTAATAATTACTTCATCAAAATAAAGATTCCAACTCCGAGAAGCTTACTTTAATCCATAAATGGATCTTTAAAGCTTGGACACCTTCGTAGAATTGTCAGGATGAACAAACCCTTCAAGCTGTATCATATACAGGTCCTCAAGTAACTTTCCATTTAGAAAAGCTGTTTTGACATCCATTTCTCATATCTCATAGTCATAATATGCGGTTATGGCAATTAGAATTCTAATGGATTTAAACATGGCTATAAGAGGAAAAACCTCATCATAATCAACACCTTGAGTCTGCCTGAAACTTTTTGCTACTAACCGTGCTTTATAAGTATGCACATTGCCATCTATGTCTTCTTCTAGAAAATCCATTTACATCTAATGGTCTTACTACCTTCAAGTAAATCAATTAGGTTCCAAATTTGGTTATCATACATGGATTGCATCTCAGAATTCATGACACTTAGCCATTTATCTGCATCAGGGCTAGATACAACCTCCTGATAAGTAGTATGCTTATTTTGATCAATAAGCAACATTTCATTACTATTTGTAATAAGAAATCAAAACCTCTCAGGTTGATGACTTACCCTATCAGACCTACGCAGGCCTTGTGATGCATGTGGAGGTTCAACTAGTTTAAGGCTTTGTTGACCTCCTACTAGCGGTTGAGTGTTTATTTGTAGTTCTTAAACTTTTTCAAGACTTACTTGATTCCCATTGTTGTCTTTTATAATAAACTCATTTTCCTTAAAGACACCATTCCGAGCAACAAACATTTTGTTCTCAGTAAGATTATAAAAGTCTAGTCTCTTTAGGATAATAAACAAATACACACTTAGTAAATTTGGCTGATAATTTTTCTAAATTTGTCATGATACGAAAACTTTACAGCCCTAAATTTTAAAGAAAGACAAACTTGGTCTTTTTCCAAATCATATCTCACATGGTTTTTTTATTAATCGCTTTAGATGGAACACAATTCAATGTAAAGGCGCAACATTTTCTAAGGCATAACCCCAAAAGGAAATAGGATGATTTACTTGACTTATCATAGATCGAACCATATCCAATAAAGCTCGATTGCTCCTTCAAAAAAACTCCATTCCATCATAGAGTTGTTGGAGGAGTTAATTGTGAGACAATCCCACATTTTCTAAGATGATCATCAAACTTTTGGCTTAAATATTCACCACCTTGATCTGATGGAAATGCTTTAATAGTTTTACCAAGTTAATTTTGCACTTCATTCTGAAATGTTGGAAACATCTCAAAAGACTCATCTTTATGTTTCATGAGATACACGTAACCATATCTGTTGAAATCATTAGTGAAGGTAACAAAGTATTGATAACCACCTCTAGCCATTGTGTTTATAGGACTGCGTACATCAGTATATATTATACCCAATAAATCATTTGTCCCTTCACTGTGTCCAATGAAGGAACTTTTTGTCATCTTGCCTAGTAAATAAGATACACATATTTCATATGATTCAAAATCAAATGAATCTATAAGTCCATCTTTATGAAGTTTAAAAATGTGTTTCTCATTTATGTGGTCAAGACAACAATGTCAAAGGTAAATTTGATTCAAATCATTTGACTTGAATCTCTTTGTATTTACGTTAATAATAGAAGTACCTATAGAACTTTTCTGATTTAGAATATAAAGACCATCACACAAATCAACATTCACATGTCTGTACGAGAAATGGAGCATTTATTATTCGCAATACTGAAATTAAAACCATCTAAATCCAAACATGAAACTGAAATGATGTTTCTACTCAAGGTAGGGACATAATAACTATTATTTAAAACCAACACAAGTCCACTAGGTAAAATCACCTCATAGCATCTTACAGCCAACGCAACAACCTTTGCTCCATTTCCAACTTGTAGGATGACTTCTCCTTTCTTTAGCTTTATACTTTTGAAGAGACCTTGCACATTAATACATATGTGATATTCACATCCGGTATCCAATACCCAAGAATCACTAGTAGACAAATTGAATTCAATTACATAAATACATGAATTAGTAGTAACACTACTATTCTTTTTCTTTAGATCTTCAAGATAGAGCTTGCAATTTCTGAACCAATACCCAGGTGCATGACAGAAATAACAATTCCATTCTTTTTCCTTTTCCTTTTGGGACTATAAAGTGGAAGCAACCTTAAGCTTGATTTGTTCTATAGGCTTTGTGATTGTCACAACAACATTAGCAGTTTTAGCCTTGCCTTTGCCCTTTTCTTAAAAGCTTTCCTTTCTAAACGATCAATACATTAGCAATGTGTTTCTTGATATTATGTTCAGTAGTTTTAAGCATCAAATGCAACTTTGAGATAGACTTCTCTATATTATTAATGTTAGAGTTCATAACAAATTGTGAATAACTATCAAACAATGAATTCAGGATCAAGTCCATTATGGGAAATTCAAGTATGCCAAGATGGTTAAGATAGCCCTTCATTTTTAAAACGTAAGGACTAAAGTAACCTCAGCCATTTTGCAAGAATTAAAGTTCTTGACTATCT
Organism: Stephania yunnanensis; assembly: GCA_039657365.1. Classification (NCBI taxonomy): domain Eukaryota; kingdom Viridiplantae; phylum Streptophyta; class Magnoliopsida; order Ranunculales; family Menispermaceae; genus Stephania; species Stephania yunnanensis. Next base: position 40,185,535 of record CM077586.1, on the reverse strand, counting down.
CAAACCTTTCTTGCCTAGCCCGGTATTGGGACATTTCCTTCAAGATCTTAGCCATGTCATAACCTTCCATGTGTTCCATATCCTTCTAAAGTTCGGGAACCATGGTTGCCAACATAATGCACGCAATATCAGTTGAGTAGTTGACATGCTTCGTATGTACATCCTTCACGGCTCTTAAAGCATTGGGTGGTGGTTCCTCATGGATATGATCATCCATGACATACAACTTGTGTTCATGCTTAAGAATAATTCTCAAGTCTCTGAATCAGTCAATAAAGTTTGTCCTAGATAACATATCATTCTTAAGGATGGATCATAGTGACAAGAGATTAGTGTGATTTGAAAATTTCATAGATCTACAATAAAGACTATGCAAAAGTTCATTTTAGTATAGAAGAATAGACTTCAACTAAATTAACATCCTAAAAACGTTCTATTAATTTAAGGAACTAAAATCTAGGTTCACTTAATTCCAAGATAGCTAAGGCATGACACTTTGAATTAGATTATTTAGGTAGGTACCATTTACCAATTACATCATATGTAACTTTTAGTTATTTTTATGAGATTATGACATCTTATGTCTTAGCATGTTTTATCTCATCTGGTGCTTAAAGCGTAAAACCATTTTGATAGCTTTATCAAGTCTAACCATTTCAAACAATAGAGTAACTGTTACTCAACTTGCCACACCAAGATAACACAATGCACTATGCAGAGGTAGACCCATATTGTTGTGACGAATCCTTGACAAGTGCTTGAAAATGGATGACACTTAACTTGAGATTTGGAAGAGGGATTTTTTTATTTGTTTTAGTGATAAAAAATTAAACAAGACAAATATCATATATTACAATGCATGCATAATCACTAAACAAGTTAGGAAGTTTTACTAATATCGACTATCATATGAATTCCCTTGCACTACGAATAGTTATCGACGGTCTCACTGGCCGATTAGACAACGAATTTCAGTTCTAAAAATTGAAAATCGCATAAAATTTCTAATTATTTTAGTCACTTGACCAAAACTACCCTTTATTTTAATTTTAAAAATATTAATTTAAATATTTTTAATTAAATCGAGCCCATCTCTAACATAATATCTTATCCTGATCTAAATAGAATTTAAGATACTTTGAATCCTTATCCAATTAGAATTTGTTATATATCTCATCTATCTTATAGGATTTGTAATTCTTATCCGATTACAAGTTTATCACCTATCTAATTGGAATATATAAATAGATAACCATAATGAGATATATGATCAAAATCAATTTTGATTCTTATTCATACAAAACAAGCAATTCAATCAAAAAATGAAATATTAATCATGCATTCAACACCAAAATCATATTAACTTAATCAAGATTTCTATCATACATAATTATTGAACAAAAATAAAATATGTATTTAACACCAGAATTGCATTAACCTAAACATGACTTCTATCATGTCAACATACAAAATTCGCATCGTTCAATATTAAAACGTAATTGAAATATTCTAAACGTGAATTCTATCACTGAATTAAATCATGCATATGTATCAATATACATGAATTAACAACATGCTTTTAAACCAATCTTGATAACAATTATCACATAACCTCTATGTACATCATATGTGTATTAATCAAGATCAAGTTTTCACACATACAACATATATACATCAGAGAAAATATGCAAATGTTTAATAGAACCAATCCTATGGCTCTGATATCACTGTTGGGTTTTGAGGTTCATACGTAACAAAAATTTCAGAACAATCTTTGAAAAACTCCAACATAACCGAAAATAAGTTCCATTAAACTAGATATACAAAAAGTAAACTATACCTTAATCCGTGATTTTTTTTTCTTGATTGTTCAATTTCCAAGACGCTCAAGTGTGCGTCCTCTATCAGAAACCCACACGCAAACGATGACCACAATTTAGAGTGCTAGCACCAAGAGAGATTGAAAACATTTTTCCTTCTCTCCCAAAACCCAAAGAACTCAAAATTTGCAGAAATGAAAATCTTATTTTGTTTTAGGGTTTCAGTCTCTATTTATAAGTGTAGATAAGCCATCACTTAAAATCTTATTCGTAATACAATTATTGTATTTAGGCACTTTAAGAAAATTACATATACGCCCCTATTAATAAGTTATCATATAATAAATTATAAAGTCATGAATTTTATCATATAAAATTCATTGCTCTGAACCGATTGAAATTGCGCAAAGCAATTCTTTGTGTGCGACCTAATAGGTTCATGCAATGTTGGTAGTGAACTAAAACCATTTTAGTACACAAATCGTAAGCGGTCTCTAGCAAGGCATTATGACTACCTAAGTAGCATGAATTTCAAAATTGATACAACCTAATGAATAACGTATATTATATTCTTTTATCGTGCGATATCTTTTGATTAAACATAAGACATGAAAATTCACCATTTTTGCTCAATCGTTCTAGTCTCAATCTTTAGGTAAACTAAAAACATCCAAGTGATATTGATCATATCAATTCACATGGACTTGGTCATTATTAGTCTATCATATCAAGGGATCCATTGATATCTCTCTCTATATGAGAGTAGTGAGAGATTTTATTTTGATTACATAATTTCACATATTATTCACATGGTAACCAATCACAATCTTTATAATAATATGGTTAAAGTCAATTCGATTGTGTCAAATTACCATGCTCATAATATTGAAGTCTATGGTAATCTCAAGTCGAAGGTCTAAATGACATACCTATTATGACTAACACCTATAACTTAATCCATGCGGCGTTCTCATAGTGTGTCGGTCCAATACCTCGCTCCCTAACAAGTACTCATGATCTTGATTCATATCTCTATATGCATGATCATCACATGACCATCAATCAAGATTCACACTAGTCTTAATTCATTATAGTTCTTAGTATGATGACCAACTAGGGACATTTATGATATTTCAAAAAATACTCATGGATCTTACTATAAGGTCAACATGCAATCACTTATAATAGAACGACAAATGAAAAACTTTATTTTATTAACTAAAATTATAAGATAAATAATGTTTGTAGACTGTCCTAGAGCACCTGCTCCAATATTCTCAATTCCTGAGTTTACTCTTGCATATCACATTATACATCATTTTCCATTTTAGTAAAACATCACAATGTATAACCCCTCATTCAGTCCATAAACTATATGAACTACATATACTATAATATTCGGGCAATATTGATAAATAAGTGAATCATCCGTACTTACCTCAGTTAGGTTTCATTTCCAATTTCTTAACTTTTTGGGTCACTCGACCTTTCCGGTGTTTGATAATCTATTACAAACAACTTGAGGTCAATACGGGTCTAATACCTATATTTAGAACCCCTAATTAGTCTTTTAATCCTAAAAAAATCTCAAAATTACTTAGCAAACTTGTTGTTTTCTGATGTGGGAGCGCGCTCTACCAATTGGGCTCTTGGTTGTTCTCGATGGTAGCACGTTTCCCTGCTACTGAGAGCGCTCTCCATCGTCGAGCGACTCAACAATGAATAAGGTAGCGGCCCATATTCAATCAACTGTAATGACTTAAAATATTTTATTTTTGTTTGATTGCTTGTATTGTCTATCTATCTAAAATACACGAGTTATTTATTTTGTTCCTTCGATTTTGTAAGTGAGGCTTTTCGGGATGCTTGTAATACATTCGTGCAGGTGATAAGTCAGTATCTTGACTAGACTTGGGATTTACTTAAAGATTCACGTAAAACTTAGTAAGTTATGTTAGTTCATGACTTATAAGGCATGAAATATATCATGAACCTAAATTAGATTAAATCTCCTAAACTAATAAAACTAACATAAGTCAAGTATTATCCCATGCAAGAAATATAAGTGAGTTCATAAAAATGGATATTAATGCATATACACAATAGATAATAATGCAACTTGAATAATTGGGAGTTAGGCTATGCTCTAACTTAACAAAAAAATTATCCATTTGGAACTCCACCTAAGTTAATGGAATTCATTCAAATTACTAGAAAGCCTAAGTTAATTATAAATGGTTATGTACCTGAGTCTTGAACTAAATTGTAAGTATGAATAAAAAATGCCTAAGTAAATTATAATTGAGAATTAAGTCTAAGTTATGAAAAATGTCATTACAAAACTTAAATATGGGATTATTTTATGAGCCTATATTCAAAAAAAATATTTTAGTGATTATGAGGAATCCTATGATAAATTAGTAGACATCAAGGGAAATAGTGAGAAGAGATCAATGATATTAGATTTATCTAGAGATCCAACATCCAAAGTGATAAAAATGGTGGAAAATAAAAGACATGAGATATAAAAGGGATTTCTTATCTACAACATGCAAAAAAAAGAGAACATTGAACATATAAGAGAAAAAGAGTTTATACATGAAATGCTATCTATAGAGGATTGAAGGCTCAATATGTGTTCTAGGACAAAATCTCTACAAGAAGAAACAAGCTAGAACAAGAGAGCAACTAGGGTGTGCACTTTTACTTTTTTTTTTCATTATTCTAAATTTGACAAACTAGGATTTCTTTGTGAATGCTTTGAGATTATCTCACTCTCAAAATGATGTTCAACACTGAAACTCAAGCTAGCTTGGAGGCTCAAACATTGTTGTCGCGTTTCAATGAGTTCTTTCTTGTTTATGCCAATTTGTTTGTCAAATTTGGGGGTTTTGAGCACATAAACATATGAAGACGAAGTATTGTCAAAAGGACCTTAAAAATTTTGTTTTTTCAATCTTAAATAATGATTTATAGTGGACTTGAATGTTGGACAAGATCAAGTATAATTTTCATGTTAATGATGTTTAAGTTCTTGAAGTTTTAGGGTTTCTGAATATTTTTGAACAATATCAAATTAATATTTGTTGATGATGTACTTTGATGTTGATCAAGGTATTAGGCCTAGATTTCCATGTTTTGAAGTGTCCAAAAAGGTTTTACAATGTTCCATGGGAAAACAAGCTATAGCGGGGTACGAACTAAATCTTTCCCAAGTTTATGCACTATTCCATATGGGCAACTTCGATAGTCTTGGTAAAATAAGTGTAACTCTCTCATTTTAAGTCCATTTTTGAAGTTTTTTATATCGTTGGAAGACTAAGATAGATAGATAACATCCAAAATCATTAGTTTATGAAAATTAAATCATTTTCTTTGTTGAGAATAGACTAAAAAACAAGGTGTATCTGTAAGAATATTCTTTTTAAGTGTTTGAGTGTCGAGACCTCTTCCGATGGACTCCACTAGTCCAAAAATGACCAAAACCTAAAAAATAACTTGAAATACTATAAATAAGGTTTCCCAATAGTTTCAAGTTATTCCAAGGTGTTTTGTATAGTTTTTCAAATGAGTTTTGAAATAGGCGAAATTTACTTACTTAATGAGTTGGTTTTCTTCTTAATATGTTACGGATATCAAATGATGTCGGAATTAGACTAAGATTTACAAGACATGTTATTGGATCATAGTAAAGGTTTTCATTGAGTTTTGTGGTTTTTCGGTGTGTCTAACTCCATTTTTCAAGTCATGCTTTGAATAAGAAATCGATATTTACAAATAAGGACTTAAAGTTTTACTTAGAGTCTCAAATTTGGTTTTTTTATCATATTAATGAAGTTTTATCACTTAAAAACCTTGGTTTTAACTTAATAAACTTCATGGAACCAATTCTTAATAACTTTCGAATATTTATTTAAAAGTTCATAAAGGGGATGTTTTGCAAACTAGTGTTGTACACTAACTTTAAATAAGTTCTAATGATCTTAATTAGTTCAATAACGTCTAAAAACAATAGATAAAGTGTGTTGAACAATGTTAAGCAAGCACGAGCACTTTTAGTCAAGCTAAATACCCAATGACGACTTGAAATAATAAAAAAGAACCATTAGATACCAAATTAACTTGGAGTAATTCGTGGGACTTTTATGAGATTGTTAAGCATCGGTATGTCAAATTACATTACTCACACAATAACAAGCTAATACCAAGAGCACGATAGAGTGTTTAAGTTATAATTACTCAAGTCAATTACAAATTGAATTGTATGAGACACAACGATTATAAATTTAGCTCAATGAGCTCTAACACACATAAAACAAAAACTCTAAATGATACAAGGGACTTAAGAGACAAGTGGTGGCTATCGTAAGAGTGGTGTAGGACGTATGGGAGCCATTGTAGCGCGACTTTTATTGCATTTTGAGGTAGGTAAACCAGAATGAGCCTCCATAGTAATTTATTTAACTTATTTGACTTATTTCTTTGTCAATAAACTAGTAGGATGCTTAATTTGGTTTCATTACCTTTTCCTTGTGATCAATTCTTGAATTAAACTCTATTTGAATTTCCATTCTCGTTTATGCGGGTGTCTCGGGATCTAAGTGTGTCAGGAAGGAACTTACCCGGAGAGGTGTTCAACATGCTATCATTTACACCCTGTGTTTACTGAATGTAGTAGCGGATGCGATGTTCGGGTCTACCATTTACACCTCTGTGGCTACTATCCATTTTGAACTCGCTGATTTAGTCCATAGTTCTAGGAAGTCAAGTTTGCGGTTGCGAGCTCGCAACTTGATGGATTTGGATTGCTTAGACACCCTCCTCTTGTTTCTCTGGCACTCATTCATCATTATTATTTCTTTAGCCTATTTATGATGCACTTATTTTATTTCATATTTATTTACATTCCCCGCTTGATCTTCTGGCTTATTTATCGAAATTCGTGAAATATTGTTGAGGCTCCTCTGGCTTTACTCACTAGAATTGTCTTTATTTTAGTGATAATTGCAAGTCCCTCGAGCAGTAAGGGAAATGAGCTCATACTTGGTGATTACCTCTAAACTACTTTCAAAGTCGTCTTCCTTTATTTTACTTTGTAGGTTTATTTTGTTGTTTTGTTTATACTTATAAATTATATATTGATGTTTGTATGCATTTGAGTTATGGGATTAAGGGACACTTACCGATACATGTATATGGATGTTTTACTATTCTTATCACCAGTAAATACTCATGCGATCACTTTTGCAGGATTTCCATATTTAAGCTTGTCCTGACTTTAAAATTAATTACTTAGTTGCTTTAAATTACTTTAATGATAATTGCTTCCACTGCACATAAAAGACAAGACTTGTAAAATATAATCTACGACTTTAATATGCAACTAAACGATAATTCACTTGAAAAACAGGCTAACTAGGCGTGTGTTGACTCTTTGGGGTTTAATTGAGGGTCCGGATAGATCTAAGCCGAGCGGGACCCAAATTGTGAAAACTTGGTCCATCACGTCAACAACTCTTAACAACAAGATTAAATCACTCCCACAACATCAGGGATGACCTCTAATGAGGTTTTAACCCATTTCCAATCAACAACGACAACAATTTAAAGAGAATTCAATACCAACTTACGAATTGAACTTCCAAAAACTAAACCCAACTTATCAACAATAGTATTCACTAATTTACGGTAGTTGATTCTCTTCTTTAATCAGTCAAACTTACTCTTCTAATTAATCTTCCTCACAAATCAAGACCCTAAATTGCTACACACCTCTCTCTCTCAATCGAACAGTGATAAGTATGAAGTTTTGATTTATATATAAGGATCTTCCTCGAGATACGCATCAGGCTATCTCGAGGGTGATCAAGTCGGTATTGTTTTAAAGTGACACACATCTTAATACAATCTCTACTTACGCTCATCTTAAGGTGATCCAACGATCCATAATAATCAAATCAAATCTATAGTTATACACACACACACACACATATATATATATCATGTATTTTATCACCTATAAATTCACCGAACACGCCAACGAGCATTCTTGAGCGTGCACATTCATTTCATGACCCCCTCGTCACATTGGTTGTACCAACAATTTATTAATTAATTATTTATTTTTCAATTATAGGTTTGTATTAATTTTTTATTAATCCCAAATACCTATAAACTAATCAAACATGCCACACAAATACAAAACATCATACAAACCCATAAACATACTAATCAAGGTATGCCGGACTTAATCATGAGCCAAACTCGAGTTAATTAGGATTCAAGTTAACACTAATCACCAACTTAAAGTAACATGTCGTTACAGTTAATATGCATAACCCATTTTCATGAATTTCTACAAGGAAATGAGAGCTTATTCTCTCATAAGCTTGAATCGCTTTTTTTTTTTTATCAATCGATCCTCAATTTCTAGCCTTAGGAGCCCTCAATCCCTTGCATTCCAGCCACACAACTCTTCTTCTCCACCAAATTCTCTCCAGGAAATAGAAGCTTTGCATGTTGAGCATTCCGACTAGACGATCCTAGGGCCTTCATTTGATAATCAAAGTAACACCGAATGGAACCCATCTAACCTAGGATCTCTCATTTGGTCATCTCCAACTCATCAATGGCCATATTTTGATGTATTGATTCACAGGCTTTAATTTTTAGATTTTTATTACGTACTTTAGCCTAAAGTTACATTTCATGGCACATTAATGCATAATACACTATCTTGTGGGTCTTAATTAATCAAGTGTTCAACGACGAACTAAGCTCTAGTCTACCCATCACCTGGTGCCCCGTATATATGCGCATCCCCAGGCGCGCCTATGCCTCTTTTCGTGGAGCTATTATGCAACTTAAGCTTAGATTTTTATTTGATCAACTTAACTTAGGATTATAATGACTTATCATGGAAATCGACTAAACTACCATCGTGTTCCTCATATATTGACTACTCGATACCCGCGTTGCCACGCATCCCCATCCCCATGTGATATACTCATCGCACTAACTCTCGTGAAACTTGAAAACTTAACACACATGGGATGTCAATGGGAAATTTTAAATATAAAATGCCGCAATATAGTCAAGCAATCAATCAAAAATAATAATTATCATCGGTTCTCTTGTTCGAGTTGACCAAGTTTTACATGTAGGTCCGAATTACGACTCGTTAATCCATTTAATTAGAGTTAAATTTAGGTTTAATTAACTTGGGCCGTTACAAATTCTCTCTTGTGATTATAGATCTAGAGCCACCACAAATCCTCTTTTGACTGTCGGTGATTCAAATCAAATTTTTTCATATTTGATTTCCTCAATAAACTATATATCCGCTCAAATTTGTAAAGATTGTTTCTATTTTTATTCTAGTACACTTTTCTCAACTATTGTTTGTAGATTTGTGTAAACGTTGAATTATTTGGTGATTTTTAGTAAGTTTTTCTATTTCGTAAATTCTCTTATTAGAAGTTTTGATTTTGTCTTTCATTACATGAAGTTTTTTTTTTTCTTTTGTAATTATGTGATTTTTGTAGTGTTTGTATGTTGTCATGTGTTCCACATGTTTGTAGAGAACAATTCATGTTTGTCACACTATTCCAATGCAATAGGCACATTTACCATCTAATTCATGGCAAATAGATGTTCCTTTGAATAAATATGATTAGTGAATCAATGTACTTTAATTAGGTAAGTTGATTCTATGTTCGGTCATATATCAAGCTATTTATAATTAATAAAGTGAGTTAAAATGAGGCTTGATATTATTTTTCATTTTTGTCGAAATTGAAGTATTTTTTGGATTCAAAAAGTGGGTTAAACGAGGCTTTATTGTATTAAGGACGTAAAGAAATTTGTAAACAAAAAGAAAGAGAGGTGGAATTACAAATAAGGTTTTAAGAAGGAGAGGGTAAGATGAGAATTGAAGGGCGGTTTGGAAAATTTGTTGTCAAGTTGGTGAGGGTTCAAACCCCCCCACGTTCATTCGGCTCTCATATCGCTACTCTCGCTTTCTTCTTCTTCCTTGTACTCGTTGAACTCCCTCACTGTTTTTCTCTCCCTCAACTCTACTATTCTTCTTTTAAATTCATCCTTGTATCTCGATCAAGATAGAAAAGAGAAGGAAAAAAAGAGAAAGGAAGAAAGAACTTTTAAGTTTTGAACAAAATGAGGCCAGTGGTTGAAGTTGTCGATGAATTAGGCCTTGGATTCATAGGGTTTCGGAAGTTATTGGTGGATTGTAGTAATGTTTGATGTTTTATACCGATTAAGATGAGTTTGAGACTTGTTTTATGTGATTTGATTAAGTTCTATAAAACCAGTCCATAATTTTGAGTGTTTGATAGTCTTGTTTTCATGCCATGTTGGGGTTTTGTTTTAACCGATTAAACAATGTTTTTTTGTGAAAGTTTTTGCCTGATTTTAATTTTTGTATATCAAATATGATCCGTGAGAATCAGCTTGAGGGTTGGTGGAAGTTTCGTGGGTCAATTGGGGTTGGATTGGTTGCTTGAAAACTAGTTTTGTTAAAAATAGTTATGCAGTCCAGTTTTTGAACCAACTTGGGGTTGGTTTTCGGGCAATCAAATGGATGTTTTTGGTTGATACTTTTTTGAGACTTAAACCTTGTATATCAAATTAGGTCCCCTAAGATCATATTTGAGATCGGAGTAGTTTTGGTTGGGTTTTCGAATGCAAGAACAGGGTTAAAACCTTTTTTTTTAGACTTGTTGAAATTTGACCAAGTACAAATTGCTTCGAGTTGGCAAGTTGGGGCGTCGATTCGAGACATCAAATGAGATCCAACATACTAGCGAATAGGTTCTTTTGAATCCTGGTATAACGTACGTTTTTTATCAACAAAGTTTGTGGCCAATTGAATTTGTTTGGTCAATGAAACATAAGGTAGAACATGGCCTGTTGATATGGTTTTGAAACTGTCCAACTGTGACAGTTGTGACATAGTAACTTAGGTGATAATTTGAATGGGCATTTGTTATCTAACTTTACTAAGGTTGGACTTTTTGAAATTCTTATATATCCTACTTTGAGTAGCACCTAAGCTTGGACCTAGATACAGCCTCTAACTTTGTGAAAAATAGTCGTGAAAATGGTCAAAAACAAGCTGTCCAAATTGCGACAGTGAGACTTTGGCGAGCACGCAACTCTGCGACACATTTTGAATGATTTTAGGTGTGCGAATGGCTTGGGATTTAACTTGATTGAACCTTCGTATATCCTAGTTGATATAAATGTGGAATTTGTGAATAAATTAGCATGTTAAGATGTTATAAAACAAGCACAAACAAGGCCAGTTGACTAGGGTAACTTGTACTTGAAAATTCAGACTTCGCTGAATTAGTGAGTTGGGGGTGATTTGATAATATTTTCGACAACGTTGCGCCGCGACGATGAACGTGATGCCAATTGTGTTGATGTAATGATGTAGTGTATACGTAGAACTAACGAGAATAGGTTTTTGGATCAAAAGTTTGGATGAGGTTTTAACTAGTTTTGATAGGTCTAAAGTAAGGTATTTAGCTAAGTTTGAGCTAAGTTATATGGAATTGATTGATGTTGTGTGAGCCTGTTTAAGGATTAAATGAATAAATTGAGGAATTTATGCATTTTTTATTACATGAATATGTAGAGCACTCAATGGACCGAGGAACCTCAGGTTCGGAGTAGTTGAGTGATTAGGAGTTTTATACCAAATTGTTTCCTGAGGTAAGTAAACCCTACAATGACCTTTACTATTATTGAATTATCTTTGTATCTGCATTTGTAATATGTTTGCATTGCATTTTGCATTGTTGTTCATCATGCATACATGTCATATGCATAGAGTTGCCACGCTTGGTCTTAAAGAGGTATCATGTACGGTTGAAATAGGTCGTACTTGAGGAAATCTAGTCGAGATTTGGTATCATTTATGGTTGAAACATGTTGTGCTCAAGTAAAACTTTAAGCCAGACAATGTCAATTCTGAAGAGCATGCATTTGAACTCTTAGTATTTTTTCTTTACTATATTTGAGGGTCAACGTACGTGTATAATTAGGAAAGAAAAATGGAGCGATTCACGTTGTTTTATATATATATATATATTTGTTCGCTACAAAAAAATAGCAGATCAGAAACGAAATTTTCGTCTCTGATTTGCATAAATTCGTCTCTAATTCAATTACTCGCGGAACTAACAGAGATCTTAATCTATTCCGTCTCTAAATTCGTCGTCGTGATTCAATCAAAGAACGGAAATGTGTTTCCGTTCTTGATTAGAGAGACGATTAGAGACGAATTTAGAAACGAACAGGACGAACGTAAAATAGAAATTCTTCTAAAGGGTAAATTGTAATTGCATTACGTCTCTGATCCGTTGCTAACCAGAGACGGATCGGAGACATAATTATTGTATTCCGTATTTGATTAGCAACGGATCAGAGATGAAATTATTTCATTCCGTCTCTGATTCTTCTCTAATTAGCAACGGATCAGAGACGGAATTATTGGATTTTGTCTCTGATTAACAACGGATCAGAGACGGAATACAATAATTCCGTCTCTGATCCGTCGCTGATTCATGCATCTATTCCTCGAAGATTAGAGACGGAATAGCAACGTAATCTCTGAATTCCGTTGCTAATCCGTCTCAATTTCGCTTTGTTTAGTTTTCAAACCTAAGCTTTATATATCCAATTGGTTCTCCATAACATCTAAACCTGAAAATACAACCATAGGACCTGCTCCATCACCTGCACCCCCTCCAACAACTCCTTGGGGGTGCTAACATCCCCTAAAAAAGCAGAATTTGACATACATACACAAATCAACAATATATATCAACAACAAAGATTCAAATGGGAAAAAACATAAAATTCGATATTAAAAAAGATTTATAGATTCATGAAACGTAGTCAAGTATAATAAATGTTTAAGATACCTAAATATCCATAAAAAACCTACAATTCTCATTGTTCTACAACAACCATAAAAATACCTAAGTATCATAAAGTTGTTCATCCCTCATTGTGCTAGCATCGGGATGTACGTATTTTCTCTTCTTTCTCCATAACGACCTGAGACTATAGACACGTCCTTTGGGACAGTCATCCGCCACCTTGTAGTACACCGCCTCAAAGATCCACCTACTTTGGCTGTCCTGTAGTCCAGGTCGACTCTGACGTCTCCTTTAGAGCTTAGCCTGCATGGATCAACAATATTTTGTTAACAATATAATAGTAGCATTAAGTTGAAAAGGCAACAAAATGAAGAGATAAGTAAAAAAAAAATAAAGTTGAGAAGGAAAATCTTACATTTATCAATTAAGTTGAATAATTATGCAATACCCAATTGTAATGAATCTCACATTCAAATACAAAATGATTCGTCAAGATTGGATCTCATGCTTTAAAAAAAATAAAAAAATTCTTAATCTCTAAAACCCGCATACCATACCACAGAATTTTAAACAAAGCCTCAATCCCAAATTAGTTGGAGTTGGCTAACCTACACAATGTATCACATAATTTTTAACTCCAAACCTAAAAATCCTAAACAATTGCCATAGTTCCCAAAAACATTTGATTTAAACTTTTAAATCTTATAGAAGCCTAAATCCAAGACATTGAAATCTCAACCCTAAGTAAGTCATGCACCCCATATGAATAATTTAAATAAAATAAACTTCTAAATGAAAAAAAGAAAGGAGAAATTCCTTCACAACCAAACAACATATCATATAAAATACAAAATTGTAAAGCATGAAAATGGAGCACACCATCAATTGCACTAAATCGAGCACATGCACAACGGAAGAGTTTCATCAATGTAGTCGACCCCAATTAACTTGGGACTGAGGCTATGTTGTTGTTGTAAAGCATGAAAGTCAAGTAATTATTTCGAAAGGAAAAAAGATATTATATAATCCAAAGATTTTAGATGAGGTGAAATTAATTCAATAAAAAAGAAAATGGAGAGATAAGTAAAAAATAAAATAAAGTTGATGATTACCTTTAGATAGAATATGAAACAAATGAAAGAAAACACTTAAGCATGGAGTCTAGGTGCAATTGCAGTAAGAATTTAGTTTCAAATGCCATCAACATACATGCAAGTTGATGAACTTTATGTAGGTTTGGGAAGCATCTCAATAAACCAACTTATTCATAAAAATAAATAAAAAAGCTCCAAATGGCTTCATATGGGAATTGTAGTTATTTTCATTTCTTACACTTAACCTTACTCAATAATCACAAGATGCCATCAATATCAAATGAAAGTGTTAAGGAAACTATAGTAACTATTGTAACTAGAATAGTTTCCTTAACAGAAAGGTATTTTAAAAGCATGTGGCCACACCCCCAATACTTTAACTTAAGGACCCTTTTGATGTAAAAAGTTGACCATGTGGTCACAAGGCAGATGTTAGTGGACTAAGAGATATTCGTCCCAGAAATTGCTTCTAAATTCATCTATGCATTTTCCTGAGACATAAACTATTTTTTTCCCTGATTGAATTATCTCGAGCACCTTCAACAAGTTTTAAGTTTAAAATACAAAAGAAATGCCTATATGTCAGCATATATTATCAATATCATGCCAAGATTACCACAGGTTACCTCTCTACAAACAGGACATTTTGATACTGCCGGTGTTGCCTTGAGGCCTTCAAATGTCGTCACAGATGCAGCAGAACAAATGCACAATGTGCAAAAGAGATGGCCACAGCCCAAAGCATATGCATTCAAGACGGTTTCCTGCAGTATAATCATGGAGAAGTAAGCAAACATCACATCTTATATATAAGATGCGCCTGCACGTTTCCTAATGAACAAAACAAAACTTGTGCAATCCCAAAATTTACCAAACAAATAGGACATTTCAAACTATAATCAAGTTTGATAGAATCTGATACAACAAATCTCGGTGTGGCCGATCGGAACCGAAATCACAAGAGAACTAATCAGAATAACGATTGGGCTCCCCCTCATTGGAGCCATTGAAATTTATGCAGAACGCTCCCAACTCTATTAGCCAGGGTGACTGCAGGAGTTCCATATGGTCACCTCGCATCCTCGAATAAAAGTTTCTTCCATTGACAGGGCTGTGCACCTACCAGAAATGTTAAATTAGTAAAAAGAATGCAAAATCAGTTAAAATATGGAACTAGCAAGTAGATAGAACTTCTTCTGCACTCACTTTGTCATACTTGTTGATAATCTTTCTCATGGCATTAACATTCATTGTGGCATATTCAACCAACATTTGGACCTGATGTATCCTGAGTGGCTGATCGTTTCTAGTGGATATGTGAAGATGGAAGAGGCGTCTAACTCTAGTGGCGAAACACCCAAAAATTTCGGATGCTTCTTTTGTTAATTCAGAGAAAAACTTCTCATCACACACTGAACATGAAGAAAACAACAATTAATTTAACATTTGCACATTTGGAAAAACATCAAAAAGTTAATGAGTATTAAGGAATGAGGCAGTTACAAGTTTTCCAATAAACCATATATCATTCCACTGCTTGAGAATTCATGGTGTTCTTTCCTTTTCCAAGTTGAATTTCATTTCTTTATCCCTTGATTGAAAGTTAAATCAACCTCACCAATGGAGAAGCTGTAGAGATGATAAGAGATGCAGTAAACAAAACATCAAACATAAAGAAAAACGAGTTGGATAAAAAACTAAAATATGGATTTAGCGACATTAAACTTTTAAACCATCTCTTCCTATAAGTATTTTCATATCCCTTCTCTTTAGGTCAAAGACAACCAAATCTATTCTTTCTACTTAACCACCAAGATTAAGTAGAAATTGTCGTATATGTAACATTTCCACCACTAATAAAGAATGCCAGAACAAAAATACCAACAAATAAATAAATTACAAAAATGAATTGACGCTCGGCTAAAAAATGGGGATAAAGAAATTCAGTTCAACATATTTCCAAATCATGGTATGTTATTTAGAAAGAAATTCAATATCTCATAGATCAACGACATTAAAGGAATTCAATCATGGAACGAAGTCAAGACAAAGAATGATATGCGACAATTTTTTACACGATTATTTTAGCCAAAGAAATCATAGATAGTAATACACAATGCACGACATTACCAATATAAGATCGATAGTAAAACAATCCAAATGATTTAATGTCAACTTAGAAATGGAAATGAAATAAAGAGAATTCCCTCAAAGGATTTAGTTACCTTAAATGCACGCAATTCGTACCTATACCGGCTCTCGGCCACTCCAAACTCGCGTTCCACACCTTGTAAGTCCTCTTCAAGCTCCAACAGTCTCCTAACAAATTTAATTTTAACTTTTTCTTTAGGTTGGTCAAGTGGTTTTCAATATTAAATATTAGCTTTAACACTCATGATTTTCTAACCAAAGTAAGCATGAGCTAAAGCGAAAGCAATGAATTGCCTCTCATCCTCTTTGTCTTTAAAACGTTTTCTACATTTCAAACACAATCCCAGGATATTATTCCAAGAAGCGAAAGACAAATTGGAAAGTAAAATAAATTAAACCTTACAATGCAACCTTATGGTTGTCTCAAAAACGCTAGCATCGTAGTTCTTGTGAAAATCCAACGATGTTGCCACCCATCTGTCATAAGGAAAGGGTAGAAATCGAAGTTAAAAGAGCAAGTGACACATAACTCTTCTAAGGCTCACTGAAATTCACAAACTTGCATAGAACATCAAGAAACTATAGTAAGGGACATATATCATGTCACCAGTTAGCAAACGACCAAAACCATGTGAAAACTAAAGCAATTGAAAATTCTGCAAATAGTGCGGTTACCAAATACATCAATCCTGTAAGTGGAACATTAGCATTAAATCAAGAATGCCAAAGGATAGAGCAATGGCCAATTGAATTGATAAAGACCAACATTAGATGCAATGTACACAGGAACATGAGGTATTTACGCATCAAGGAATAAGCCAACATCACTCAAGCATTTCACTTTAGTAGTAGCAGGAAACAGTTCACGAAACTCATCACAGTGTAGAATTGATGCCAAACCTCTGCCAGAGCATCCAAAGAAGAGCACACAAAACATCAATTGCTATAATATCATGATGTTCAGAACAATGAAGAGCAAAGAGGCTAATATAAGTTCAATTGCAAATGAGAAACCTGGTCAGCACTGTGCATATGATGGGGTGCAGCGAACAGCGGCGACGGGGTGCGACAAACAGCGGCGACTGCTTAGGGTGTGGCGAACAGCGGCGACGGCTTAGGGAGCGGCGAAAAAGGGCGACGTGTACGGGCTTCGGAGGCTCCAATCTCCTGCAAACGGAGACGACAGAGCCGACGGAAGCCCCAATCGCAGCGACGGCAAATAGTTTAGGCCTCGGCGACGGCAGAGCTTCCAGCAGCCCCAATCACAGCGACGACCGAAAGTTTAGGCTAGGGAGAGAGATTACGGTAGAGAGAGAGAGCGGTGAGAGAGGGAGAACTAGGAAGCATCAGTGAGACAGGGAGAACTGGGAAGCTTCGGTGAGCGGTGAGAGAGGTGAGAGAGAGAGAACGAACAGAGATCGGCCTATGCACGCAAGAGAGCAGAGGGCGGTGATGGGAGTGGTGAGCAACACATCGAGCAGAGGGCAAAGAGCGGTGGATCGGTCGGTGAGCGGAGAGAGAGCAGAGAGCGGGGATCGGAGAGAGAGCGGAGAAGGAGCGGAGATCGGTGAGCGGTGAGCGGTGAACGGAGAGAGCGGTGACCGGGCGCAGAGAGCGGTGATGGTGAGAGCAGAGACCGGTTAGAGAGAGAAGGCAGATAGCGTTTAGGGTTGAGCATTTAGGGAGAGAGCGTTGAGAGAGAAAGAGAGTTGAGAGAGAGAGAGAGATTTCGGACTTAGGTGTGGTTGGTCCCCATTTTTGAATCATCGAGATCGAAACACGCGCGAATCTCGATATGTAACGGACGGTTGTAAAAAATTAAAGTTTTGGTGGGAAAGTTTGTGCCATTTTGTTGAGACAGAATTTAATTCCGTCTCTATTTCCGTCTCTGATCTCTCTCTATTCCGTCTCTGAATTGTCCGTCTCAAACCATTTTTTTTTTTTAGCAACGGAACTCAATTCCATTGCTAATTCCGTTTCTAAATAGCCATTTTTTGTAGTGGTTGCTTTGTTTAGAAATGCAATTACATGCCTGTCTATCAAACTAACATTTGTAGGAGTACAAGTCAATGAAAGAATTTACTTGTTTGACATCCTCAAGTTATTTTTTATGATGTTAGGTATACAACAAGAAAGTAACAAAGAAGCAACGTTGAATTTGGTTGGTAATTGTCTTAACTTAATTTCCAGGTGGTATATTGTCGATGTATAATATTATGTTCTTCACTCGGGGATTGGGTGTTAGGTCGTAGTTCATTATGAAAACACATGTGGTGTGATGGTGAGAAGTTTATGTTTAATTTGACATTTCCGAACGAATTGATAAACTTAAAAATAATTGATCGGGATGTTAATTTTGTATTAGATTTGAAATTTGAACTTTTGGAGCTGGAAGGAATGAAATTTATGTTTATAATGATATTACTGAACTGTTACGAAAATTCGTGGAGATGCGAGTCTTTCTAGGCTTTCTCCAACCTCTGCTTTATTGAGTTTTATTGGGTTTTTGGTCTCATTAGCCTTATTTTCGGAGAAGACTTTGCCGAATTTTTTACAAAATGCAAAAGTCAAATGGAAGGATTTCCGATACAGTTACATAAGATATGAAATTGATTCTTGTTTGAGGAACTGCCACGTATTTTGAGGTTCTAGTAATTAAATTAGTTTATGAGCTTCATTAGAGTAACTAGGGAAATGTCAGGGTTAATAAAATGGGACCTGAAAAGTCCTAAGCTATGGTTAGACAAATAAAAGCTAAAACATTTCATCAAAAAAATAAAAATAAAAAATAAAATAAAAGCAAAAACATAGTGTTGAATGGAAAACAACAATCCCAAGTCTTGTGCCCTGAAAATATAGTGTTTGACTTAGTTGCACGTGTTGTCCAATCTATATATATATATATAAAAGTCTTCTTCTTCGCCGTTCGCCATTAGAGAGAGAGAGAGAACCAACCAATGTGAAGGGGCATGCGGAAAGAGAAAGTTTAAAAGTTATATCATCTCACCATTCTATATTTCTATTTTTCTCAATTTTTTTATTTTTTGTTATTTATTTATTTATTATTTCAAGAAATATAATTATACATTATGTGTACATTTATTAATAATTAATAATGGTTATCTTATCATTAATAGATTGAGTACGTTGAACTTGAAATCATAGGTAAATACAAGGAATTGAGTTATTTTTTGTTATTTATTTATTTATTATTTCAAAAGATATAATTATACATTATGTGTACATTTAATAATAATTAATAGTGGTTCTCTTATCATTAATAGATCGAGTACGTTGAACTTTAAATCATGGGTAAATACAAGGAATTGAGTGTAGTGCAAGTTACATTCCCCCTATAAATTTCAACTCTCATCCATTCTTCTTGCAATCGACTTGGTTTTTTTTTTTTCCTTCACCATTCAAAAAATCACGAAAAAACAATTTTATTATACCTAACCTTAGATTCCTCCAGTTCTCAACCAATTATCACCCACTAAATTCAAGATATGATCGATGGATTTCAACATCGCCTGCACATTCAAAAGCTGTTCTACTTACCCATAGCTTCATGCATCCAGTGATATAACAACCATTCACAACGCTTATAAGCTAAACCACTTTTGATCGTCCTCCTTTATGTATGTTTGCTCTATATTGGATCTAATCGTTTGATATGTTTTCCATAATCTCAAGAATGAAGTGAATCATTATATCTATAACACAAATCAATAATCACGTGACGTTTATGTTGCCTTTGTTATGTTGTTTGTTGGTTTAGATTCTTCAATTGAAGTGAACAGACGATATGAATGAATTTATATTTAACGGTTATAGTGGATCAATGTACACTACTGCATGAGATTACCATTGCTTAAAGATGTTGTTCAGTCCATAGAATGCTACAAAAGATACAAAATGCAATATAGTGTTTTGCTATTTCTTATTATTATTGTTCTTTTATGAACCTTTTGTTTGACTCGATAAGAATAACTATGAATTTAGTGTTTTATTTATTTATTTATTTATTTATTATTATTTATTATTATTATTATTATTATTATTATTATTATTATTATTATTATTATTATTATTATTATTATTACTAGTCAATGGGCACGCGCTATGCGCGTGAGGCATAAACAATAAATGTACCAAGAAATATTTGTGAAAATTAATATTAAAATATTGTCTTAATGATCTGTATAATTTATTGAATTTATATTTAGAGAGAAAAATGTGTGTCAAAATTATATTTCAATAAAAGTGCTCAAAATTTTTAGTTGGGTCTAAACAATTTTTTTAGGTGAAATTAGATATTTGCAGTGCTAATGAATTTATAGTATATGATGACAGACACATACAAATATTTATTATGAATAGTATTTAAACAATATTATAAATATCATTTTGATTAATTCAGTTTTACGAAATTAATTTAAACATGATCATAATCCATAACATGTATCAACATATTCCATTTTCAAAAAAAACGTTTTAAAATAGTTTGACAATGAAAAGAAAATAAAAAAAATAGATAAACATATTGTATGTATAACATCATCCAACAAAAAAATGCAACAATAAATTTTTTTTAGAGAATAGTAGATGTGCTCATGGAAGATATTAGTGGTTTTGTAATTCACGAAAAGAAAAAAAATCAAGAATTAATATTAGTTGTACCTACATATATGTTGTAGGATTGTTTTGTTTTTAAGAAAAATTAAAATGTTTATTATAGTTTTGAAAAACTTAAGTCAATTAGATTGATTGGTATTATAATTAAATTCATTAATTTATGCATTTCGTAATTTGTATTTATGCCCTTGAATAAATTTTTTTTATAAAGTAGTAAGATAGTGAGACAATTTTTAATAGAACTGCAATAAATCCTCTAATTTGACCCATTTTAATTTAATGCTAGCTACATTTGATAAAGAGTTTTAAAATCACCTCTATGACATTAGTTACAAACATTGGGATGTACATACATGCATGATTTTTTTTTGTACAATGCAAAACTCAAGGGACAAACAATTTTAGGTATCAAAATCACCTCTATGACATTAGTTAGTCCAATCCTTAAAAATCACAAATTGAAGCAAGTAATTCACAACCAAAATTAATTTTTTGAGATTTGAATCCAAAGCAAGTATATGAAGCTTTGAATTTTATTATGACAAAAAAGAAGCCTTAAATGTTTAATGTCAAAGAAAATAAACATTATTCACAAATATTATTACTAAAAAAATACGCAATATTCAAAGTTCACTTTATTCGAATATCTCGCCTAGAGGCCGGACAAAGATAGGAATCAACCTAGTTGATAAGATTAAAAAAAGAGAAGTATTTGTCAATGTTGGAATTAATTCACTAATTATGAGAAGATGTGGTGAAGCAAAAGAAAGGAAAATGTTTACTAATTAAAAAAAATCATAAAGCAAATATTTGAAGCTTTCATTTTCCATGTGTAAGGAAATAAACATTATTCACAAATGCTGAACAAAAAAAAATTCACAAATTGAAGCAAGTAATTGACGAACAAAATTAATTTTTTGAGATTTTAATCTAAAGCAAGTATTTGAAGCTTTAAATTTTTCTTATGACAAAAAAAAGCTTTGAATGTTCCATGTCTAATAAAATAAACGTTATTCACAAACATTATTACTAAAAAAATACGATATATTCAATTGATAAATTAAACATTATTACTAAAAAATACGATAAATTAAAAAAAAGAGAAGTATTTGTTAATATTGGAATTGATTCACTAATTATGAGAAGATGTGGTGAAACAAATGAAAGAAACTTTTTTAATAATTATAAAAAAATCATAAAGTAAGTATTTGAAGGTTTCATTTTTCATGTATAAGGAAATAAACATTATTCACAAATAATTAACAAAAAAAATTCACAAATTGAAGCAAGTAATTCACAAATAAAATTAATTTTTTGAGATTTTAACCCGAAGCAAGTATTTGAAGCTTTGAGTTTTTCTTATGACAATAAAAAGAAGCTTTGAGTTTTCAATGTATAAGAAAATATAAATTTTTCACAAATATTATTAATTAGAAAAAATAATACACAATACATAAGATTCAAGTATAAATCAATCCAATTGATAAGATTAAAAAAAAATTATTCGTCACTATTAGAATTAATTCACTCATCATGAAAATGTGAGGTGAAACAAATGAAAGGAATGTTTTTTGTAATTTATAAAAATAATTCACAAACAAAATTCGCAAATCAAGTATTTGAAGCTTTGAATTTTTCTTATGACAATAAAAAGAAGCTTTGAGTTTTCAATGTATAAGAAAATATAATTTTTTCACAAATATTATTAATTAGAAAAAATAATACACAATACATAAGATTCAAGTAGAAATCAATCCAATTGATAAGATTAAAAAAAAAAGAATTATTTGTCACTATTAGAATTAATTCACTCATCACGAAAATGTGAGGTGAAACAAATGAAATGAATGTTTTTTATAATTTATAAAAATAATTCACAAACAAAATTCGCAAATCAAGTATTTGAAGCTTTGGGTTTTTCATGTCTAAGAAAATAAACATTATTCACAAACATTATTACTAAAAAAATATACAATATTCAAGTAGTAATCAACCCAATTGATAAGATTAAAAAAAGAAAAATTCAAAGCTTCAATTGTTAAGATTAATAAACATTATTCACACATAATTCACAAACAAAATTCACAAATTAAAGTTAGTAATTCACAAACTAAATTAGTTTTTTGAGATTTTAATCCAAATCGAATTTTCTATGTTTAAGAAAATAAAATAGAAAACAAAATTAATTCACAAACAAAATTTAATCAATACGTAAAATTGAAATAGAAATAAACACAATTGATAAGATTAAGAAAAAGAGAAGTGTTTCTCACTATTAGAATTAATTTACTCATCATGAAAAGTAAAATGAACTAATAAAAAAATATATCCATGGTTGTTTTAAGTATGTTCACATTCAAGGAAAGAAATAAAAAATAAAAATTGAAAATTGAGTTTATGATATATACCTTGTTGCAAAGATAAATAAAATGAATGGTTGTCTTCTAGGAGACCATCGAACCCAATAGCAAATCATAAATTTTTTTATTGAATCGAACACATAAATCATAAATTTTTTTATTGAATGGAACACATAGGGGGAGAAATGGGGAGATAGATGAAGTTGTTTTTTTTTTTTTAAACTTAACATCGGCATTGGAAGAGGAAAAAAAACACAATAGCATAAGTTCACCATGAACTATTTTATTCCATGTGGTTACTACGTTCCTCTTACTCGATCGAAGAACCGAATAAGCGCAGCCTATATTCATCAATCGCAACATGCTTGTAGTCCATCTAAAAGATGAGTAATACATATATATTTGTATACCTAGTCAATCTAGTCCAAGAAACCGATCATCCACCGAAACATTCAAATTCTCAATTCCAACCATCACAAAACATTCAGAGAGTACCAATCGGTCGGTGATCTACTCCGCACAATGCAATCAAAAACCGCTAAAAACTCGAGAAATCGAACATCGCGACTAGCCTGGAATCGAAGGAATCCAGATCGAATTAATTAATCACAATTGACATCAAGTTGATCGAGATTCACCTTCTGGTCGCAGTGCAGCAGAGAGCGGCCTCATCAGCGGCGCAGAGAGGATTGCGACGGCGCCGTCGCACACATCACAAAGCGTTCGCATACTTCCTCCCGAACTCGATCATCTCATCTCGTCCTCCTATCAACGATCCAAAATCCAAAGCAAGATCTGAAGAACCACAACCGCGATCGCACAACAATTTGTTATCATCCAAATCCCACTGAAACTGACTACCCATTTGAAAAATTTTGAAAACTAATTGAATTTTCATCCGCACATCTAAAATCAAAACCGCTTTTGTAGTTATCAATTAAATTACCACTTTATCCCGAATTTAAATATTTGTATTAAAACACTTAGGGGCATTATTGAGAATTTTAGCCAAAAAGGCTTCACGGTTAACCGTTTTGGGATTGCTATTATAATAGTATAGATTATTATTATTATTATTATTATTATTATTATTATTATTATTATTATTATTATTATTATTATTATTATTATTATTATTATTATTATTATTATTATTATTATTATTATTACACATGCGCGAAGCGCAGGGAAACAACTAGTTTAATAAATACTATAGTGGATAAATTCACAGCCTTCTCTACTCTCCTCTTGCTCTCAATGAGAAGAAATCCTGAGTTTTTTTGCTAGTTATTGCATTGTTGCCTTACTAAAACTAAAAAATTGATTACAAAACATCAAAAAAAGATTTATGACTAACATCAAACAACTTGATTTTATAAGAAAGGATTAGAACATTATACCATAACAAAAAAAAGGAGTCGTCGATGTTAAACAATAAATAACATGAAAATAATTGTAACCACCTAAAGCTTTATGTTGGACTAAAGCCTTTAAGCTTCCCATATATTAGTTATAATTCCTCACCCTGAGAGAGCGTCCTTGCATCTTACCTACCTACTAATCCACTTTGCAAATAATTGCTTATACCTTTGATCTTTCTATGCAGGAAGACGTATATCAAAAAGAACTTGTGTTAAGTAGAGTTTTTAAAGCTTATCAAAGACAAAGAAGATGAGCGTGATCTTGCTGAACACCAACTTTCTAACCTTAATCTACTGCGCATTGATGAAAAAGAAAAAAAATTCGTAAGTAAATTTATGCTAATCAGCAACGGAAAGGAAGAATATATGGTGGGATATATTCTATGTGTAACCATTTTGGTGTCTGGTCATATTTCTTCAACTTAGGCAATCAAATTATGAAATTTTTTATGTTAAGTTAAAGTTAGGAAAGTAGTTGGAGAATTGTCACAGTATTGTTTCTAGTTACTCACATGGTCAAGTTAACCACAAAAGTCATTGTTTGGTGAGAGATTATTTGCACTGGGAATTGTCTCCAATTGCTCACCAAGTAGTCAAGATTTTCTGCCTGTTGTTGTTATGGCTAGTACATATACAACTAGGCTATCATGTAGGAATAGTGAGTTTCATGAAAATTACTCAAACTGGAATTAGTTATTTGTGCTGCATTTGTTTATATATATATATATATATTATCTTTTTTAACCTCTAAGCGATTCCTTATTTTGCGTCAATACGTTCTGGATTCCGTGATCATTATTTTTCTATTGCAATGGAAGTTAGCTTATTAAATCTGGTTGTTAATTTGATTTTTATGTGTAATGTTCGAATCCAGGGTGCTCCAACAAACCATGTAGCAAATGCCTTTTGTGGGAGTTCTAGCAATCTTTCTAGTCATACGCTTACAGCTTCCTCAGTTATTCCATCACTTCAATGCATCTTGCAGCAGAATACCGTGTAGAGGGTGTGTTATGAGTAAACTAATTTTGTTTCTTCATGTGCACCAAGTCTCTCCCATTCTTATTGTTGATCCATGCAGGCTAAGCTCCAAAGGAGACGTCAGGAGCTGACCCAGACTACACCGGACCTGCTGGTGGATGATGAGGCGGTGTACTACAAGGTGGCGGGTGAGTGTCCCAAAGGACGTGTCTACGGTCTCGGGTCGTTAGGGAGAAAGAAGAGAAGATACGCAGATGCTGATGCTAGTACATCCCACGTGCTAGCACAACGAGGGATGGACAACTTTATGATACTTAGGTATTTTTATGGTTGTTGTAAAACAATGAGAATTGTAGTTTTTTTGGATACTTTGGTATCTTAGACATACATATATTATACTTGACTACGTTTCGTGAATATGTAAATCTTTTTTAATATCGAAATGTATGTTTTTTCTCGTTTGAGTCTTGTTGTTGATATATATTGTTGATTAGTGTATGTATGTGAGATTTTGCTTTTTGGGGGATGTTAGCACCCCCAAGGAGTTGTTGGAGGGGGTACAGGAGATGGAGCAGGTCTTGTTGTTATTTTTAGTTTTAGAAGTTTCGGAGAACCAATTCGATTCTTGTGAATATTTTTAAAAAAATTGGGCATAAAAACGGAATAGAGAAGGATTAGCAATGAAATTTATAAATTCCGTTGCTAATACGTCTCTAATTTGTGAAGAAATAGAATGAAAAAATTGGGGAAACAGAGTTTAGAAACGGAATAGAGATGGATTAGCAGCGAAATTCGTAAAGTCTAATATACGAATTACGTCTCTAATCCGTCTCTAATCAGCAACGGATTAGCAACGGAATGCAAGTACAACCATTCACTTTGGAAGAATGTCCATTTCTGTTCCGTCTCTGTTCCGTTTGTAAAATGCGTCTCTAATCAGCAACGGAAACACATTTCCGTTGCTGACTAAATCAGTGACGACAATTTTAGAGACGTAATAGATTTTGTCTCTATTTCGTTGGAGAATTGAGTTAGAGACGGAATTTATGCTAATCGGCAACGGAAATTTCCGTTTCTGATCGGCTGTTTTTTTGTAGTGGTTGTCCATTTTATATATTTGTCACTCTTGCGTGTTGTATGGTTTGTTTGACGAGTTAGACCTTTGCACGTGTTGGTGATTGTGGTGAATAAACCGACCGCCAGAAGGGCGGTAGGGTGATGGGTCAGCATGGACATATGGTGATGGGATCTCGGTAATCGTAGCATGGTATAACTCCATCTGATATGGGTACACACACATACACACACTCCATTTGCTTAGATGATGTCTTATTTTCATGTGTGCTATACATTACTATCTTTTTATTACTTGCATGACTTGTAGACACAGTTTATTGGTTTCTAAATGCCGTGGATTTCTCGATGAGTTATCCTATGGAAATTATCATTATTTTTTGTGATAAATTGCAGATTGTTCTACGAGTAAGGGTAAGGAGGTCTTCAGTTACTATCTCTGAGCCCAGCCAGCTGCAGCGCGCACACTCGTAGGTGTTATCTTTTTGATATTTTGTATTTACTTTTATTAGGCACAGGAACTTGAGATACACTGGTACATGGACACTCATTATTATATATTTTCCTATCTTGATACATAGTACTATGCTATTTTTGGATTTTCCACACTTTAGGTTGTTTATATGCATGAAAACATAGGTATATTATACTTTTCATGGTTAATAAAGTCTCCTGCATGCTAAATATTATCGACATAATAAAGATTGGTAATTACTTAACTCGGCTAAATAAATCACAAGGCTATGATTGATATCATTTAAGCTACGTATAAGGTTTCAAATTAAAAATCAACATAATAATTGGCTAAGTTAAGATGAGTTTAATTTGTTGATATATCCCTACTATAGATAAATTTTGATAACAAACTAGAATACATGAAAAATAAATGCTTAGTCAACTAAGTTAGCTGGAAAGCAAATGGAGATGGCCAAGATGGGACCCGGTAAGCCGATGATGTGGCAAGGCTGTGGGCCCCACGGGGCTAGTTGCTGACCTCGGGGCCGTATGCTAATACTTTATTATTTGACAAACCGGCCTAAATTTGCAAGTCACGTTCACATCGAATTTATGAAATATTTTATTAATATTTAGAGTTGCCAACTTCAAATAAAAGAATAATCTGAATTGAGGCTTTTTATTAAGGCTTGCCTAGGTGTAGTTAAGCTAAGCTCGAGTCATATTGGGCTTGAACATGCCATATATAATAATGTTTTACTCTGATAAATAAATTATATTAGAAAAAAATCAAAATAGCACCATGAATTAATAATCATAATTTTTTTTATCTAAAATAAAATGTAGCTAAATTTTACAGAAAGAGAATGAAATTCCACATTTTTGTTAAATATAATAGAAAAAAAATATTAGTTCGCTTCTCAATTTTTTATTCTTAATCTTTCTTTCAATATTTTTAAGTCTTGAAATAATAAGAAATGTTTTTTGACAACGTTTTAATTTGGAAAGTGATTTACATACTTTTGATACATGCATTTGTTTCACAATGGTTGAAATCTACTCAACATATATCAAGGAGCGTCCACACACACATCTCAATATATGTTGAAAATATTTCAACCACTGTGTAACAAACGTATGAATCAAAAGTACGTCACTCAATCTTTTCTTGTAATGATCCATATTTTTAATTCGATAATTAATCGCTAATCAAGAATTATTAGTGTTCGGGCATATACCTTAGGACAATCTTATAAACATTGTTATTTTAGTTAATAAAATAGATGATTTGTTGTTCATTATTATATTTGGTTTGCATGTTTACATTATAATATGATCCATGTATGTTTACTGAAACATCATAAATGTCTCTAGTCGGTCATTATACTGAAAACTATAATGAATTAAGACTAGTGTGATTCTTGATTGATGGTCATGTGATGATCATGTGTATAAAGATATAAATCAAGACTATGAGTATCTGTTAAGGAATAATGCACCCGTACCGTGAACTGGTAGTCTGACCAGCCTGAACCGTTTCCTGAGGTGTCAGGTCGCACAATCAACCCTAAAAGATGTTACGGTCTCACCCGTAGGTTTCTTTTACAATTGAAATTCGCTAAGTTTCCTTTTCAACAATTAAGTCAAATTCCAGTATGTGCGGAATTCGATGAACATATAAAATACTAGGAAGTAAGAGGGAATCTAAATGGGAAAAACACATGTCATATCATAAGTACAAAAATTTAAAGTCAAGGAACATTTCCAAAAGTATCTCATAATATATACATGAACAAAATATAAGTTCAGTATATAAAACAAAATAAATACACAAAAGAATTCACTCATACAATGAAGATCATGGCTGTATGAAGTCGTCGTCTCACTGATGCGTCTTTCCTTTCCCTCGATCACTAGAGGATGGATTTAGATCCTAAATACCCCAAGTAAGTGAACAACATGGTTTTATAAAAGTTACAACTTAATGTAATTCGACAAGGAATAATATAAATAAATTGCATGAATTAAAGATGATTTAATCATTTTCTAGTATGAATAGGCGGTTCCCATGAACCCAATATGCATAGACCTAACCTGAATCATGTCGGCTTGGCTGCATTCAACATCGACGATTAGGGAGGCCTCATCACGCGACTTCATGAACTCGAGCGGTATCGACATACTTTAACCTTATCGTAGGAAAAGCCGAAAGGCAAAAAACATCATCCAACTGTCGTACTGGCTGGACGGTAGAAGATCGCTGTATAGTCATCCCTCGAAGTTGCCTGACTGGCCGAAGGGGGAGACTCTTCGATGTCGAAGGTACCCCATCTAATACTCGGAGATGGCTACTAATGGTCAAAATGTCTAAATGCATGGCCACAGATAATTATGATGCAGTGCACATCTAACTATGGAATTTATAGTATGATGCGTGATAAATTTTATCAATTCCAGTGTTCACAAACCTCGTGTGTTGCATTTCAAACTCGACACTCGTCTAGTACCTCGTAGTACGTGCTGAAAGTCCCACCGAAGTGTCTTCATCGAGCTATAGTTTTGAAAGTTTGGTGTTCGACTCAAGATTGTTCATTTAATTTACTCGTTTACTCCTACGCACGTATCCCGAGGTTCTTAACTCAATTATGCAATTATTTGAATTTATCAATATACTTTAAATTCCATATACAATGCACTGCCTTGATAGCTTAATTTGATGATTGAAATTTTCTAATTTAGCAAGACATGTAGACAAAGATTTAGATCTACTTCTTATATTTCTGAAAAGATATGGTATGCGCAATTTCGATTAAATACGAGGAATATATCAAAGCTTTATGACCACTATGCACATTTGAATTTCATTTCGTCCATCAAGGTTACAAATTTGATTTCTCCTGGTGTATAGCTCCAAATATCATGAGTTTTTCTCCCAAGGTTGTTAACATACCCAATAACAATATATCCAAAGCCCACTCCAATTAGAGTTAAATTGAGTGAATTATTCTCATCACAATATCAGGTCTAATTCTCGAAGTTTGAACATGGTTGTTTTATTCTTTTTAGGTTGATTAATCTTGTTTAGACTTGGGGTCCCTTTGGGGATCCCTTGGGTGTTACTTAGGTTTCATTTACATCAGTTTACAACAAAAATTTCACAATTTAACAACCTATAGCTAATTTCACCATTAAAGGACCTTTAAAGCTTAACTTATTCAGATTTTTAAACATGCCTTTGATCCACCTAAACTTTCAATCAAATTTGGCATAAAGTGAGTTGAAATTGAGTTTTGAAACACTCGTATCAGTCCATGAAACCCCAATTTTGAAATCTTAGTCAATTCCCTAAATTCAAGCCAAAAATCAAATTTGAAGTCATGCGAAGTTTGAATTCTTGATTCTTAGTTCATGCTTGTTTAGATGCATCAAATTGAAGTTCAAATCTAAAAACATGCACGATCTCATTGTTATTAAACTACATCAACCTACATTCACGTTTATGCCATTAAGATCCATGAAATTGAAAGGGAAAAAGAGATGGGTTACTTTATGATTGTTGTGGATCTAATGTTTCTCCTCTTTAAGACTCTAATTGCACTTCGCTTGCTCCTTGAATCCTCAATTTTTAGCAACTCATGTTCTTCCTCTCAATTTGTAGGTTGTTTTCATTTGCAACAACAACAACTAAGTGTTCTTTATCTACCTTGTATCAACATAAAATAATGGCCCTTAAATATGCCTCGAGACACGAGTTTTGTGACACATCTAAGTGAACAAAGTGGGTCCTAGACTTCACCATTAACAATATAATTCATTTAAGTTAAGTATTTAATTAAGCCTCTAAATCAAGTTGCTTAGTTGTTAATTCAAAGACATGAATTTACTTAGATTTACAAGTATTGCTTGTATCTGACAAGTATTCCATATTGCATGATTATGTCTCCAAGCTAGTTCTAGATCTTCGCCTTTCATCTAGATGTATTTACGAATCTCGAGATCAATCCCATGTACAACATAAAGTCCATGCACCATAGTTTCTTGTTTGATTGCTATGTGACATATATGTTACATTTTTCGTAAGTTATGGTTTTTGATTTAAAACATAAGCTATAAGTTGAGTTTTATTATATTCCTACCATAGGCATGTTAATGAATTTTAATACACCATTTAGACCAAGTTAAATCAAGTATGTAATAGATCACGATACTAGCCTAAGTCATGTATTTCTTGCTCAACACGTATCCCGAGGCGAAACCCATGCATTGCCTTGCCTTGTGTCACGTGTGTATTTACAATTATATAATTATTTATTAAATATTACATGCACACCTAAAATATTATTTTATTATTTATGGTACACTACCGTCAAGCATGGTCGCGTCACCCCGATCAAACTGGGTTCGAGCCTCCAATCTGGTTGCATTAGGTTGAGTCCGGTTTGGTCAGTGACGGGATATCACAATCTTCCAAACTTAGGGCATTTCGTCCTCGAAACTTAAATTATACCTGAATTGAATAATTCATGAAAGTGCTCTCGCATGTACATCTCGCGCTCCCATGTGAACTCTTGGTCACCATGGAACTGCCATTTGACCTTCACGAGGGAAATCTCTTTGTGTCTCAAAGTTTGAACCTTTCGATCTAGAATCTCATTTAGCCGCTCCTTGTACATCATGTCCGGTCTGATAACTAGCTGGTCCTAATCCACAATCTTTTATGTCCTACCCTCACATCTCCTCAACATAGAAACATGAAATACTATGTGTACTCTTGACATCTACGTTGGTAGTACTAATCTGTAAACAACCTTCTCAAGTCTTTCTGTGATCTCAAATTGTCCCGTATAACGCGATGCGAGCTTCCCCTTGAATCCAAATATCTGGTGTCCCTTCATAAGCGACACCTTCAAGTATGCAAAGTCCTCCTTCTTGAACTCAATTACCTGACGTTTTGGATTGGCGTATTTCTCTTGCCAATCTTGTGTTTTCCGTAATCTCTAACGAATCAGACTCATTTTCTCGGTGTGATTGTATGTACCCTCTAGCTCAACTGTAACTATATCAGCCACCTTTGGCCAACATGATGGTGTCCTACATGGTCTATCATATAAAACATTAAATGGGACCATCCCGCTCGACGAATAACTATTATTGTAAGAAAACTCACTCAAGTGTAAATACTCATCCCGGTGACACATGAACTCGAGCACACAAGCCCGTATCGTGTCTTCCAAAACCTGGATTGACATATCTAACTGTTTATCTATTCGCGGGTGATAAGCTGTACTAAGGTGAGTCCGAGTGCCTAGCAGATCTTGCATACCCCGCCATAACCTGACGTATACTGAGGATCCCTATCTGACACTATGCTCACCACCGCCCCATGTAACCTGACTATCTCCTGCTCATAAATCGAGCTCAGGTAGTGAACAAGTTGAAGAGTTGAATCGGTAAGAACTGTGCTGCTTTGTCAATCTATCGACGATAACCTATACTGTATCGTGGCTCCTCGGGATAGTCGGCAATCCTGTCACTTTGTCCATCATAATGTTCTCCTGCTTCCACTGAGGAATGGGTAATGGCTAGAGTAGTCCTTCAGGTCTCCGATATTCAGCCTTAAGATGCTGACATATCTCGTATCTCCTGTATATCTGGCTATATCTGCCTTTATGCCCGACCACCAGTACATTTACTGTAAGTTCTGGTACATCTTGGTGACACTTAGGTGAATGTTATAATGCGATCAGTACGACTCTTAGAGAATGTCCTATCTCAACTCTGGTACTACTGGAATCCACACTCTACCCTAAAATCTCAAACTATGATCCGTTACCACTATCCAATCTTTGAAACTCGGTCTGTCAACCAAATCGCGGTACTGGTTGTAGCTCGAATTTGCCCTATGTCAGTCAACAATCACTTAGATAGGCATCGGATGCAACTCCAACTGTACACAAATCCCCGTACCTACCAAAATATCTGAAATACATATCACAAGTGTGGCCTCTAACAACCCAATCTCTAGTCAAATCTGTGGCACTAATTGTCTCTTGTTCAATGCACCTGCAACAATGTTTGCTTTTTCGGGAGTACTCGATTGTGAAGTCGTAGTCTTTCAACAAGTTGAACCACCTCCGTTATCTCATATTCAACTTAGTCTGAGTGAACAAATACTTGAGACTGGTAATATGTGAATAACATAAATTTCTCTCCATAGAGATAGTGTCGCAACGCCTTCAGTGCAAAGACTTCTGCTGCCAACTTGAGGTCGTGGATGGGGTAGTTTTTCATGTGCACCTTCAGTTAGCGAGTGGCACATGCCACCACATTGCCCTTCTGCTTCAACACTGCTCCCAGTCTTGTCTCCAAAGCATCTGTGTAAACTGTCAACTCCTTGCCATCCTCTGGTAATACTAACATTGGTGTCGTATACAGTCTCTCTTTTAGCTCTCTGAAAGCACCCTCACACTGCTTGGTTCAATCAAACTTGACATCCTTCCTAGTCAAAGTAGCCATAGGCGCGGCTATTGTAGAAAATTCCTGAACGAGCCTCCTGTAGTAGCCCGCCAATCCAAGAAAACTCCGAACTTCTTTCGTTGTAGTGGGCGCATACTAGTCAACAGTCGTTCTGACCTTCTCTGGATCTACTAAAATCTATTTTGCCCCAACTACGCGCCCCAAAAATCTTACTTGGTCTATCTAAAACTCACACTTGCTAAACTTTGTGTATAGTCAGTGTTCACGTTAGGTTTACAAGGTAATCCCCAAGGGATGCTCGTGATCTTTAACTGTCTGTTAGTATATGAGTATGTCATCAATGAACACTATCACGAAATGATCTAAGTAGTCTCTAAACACCCGTTACATCAAGTCCATAAATGTAGCCGATGCGTTCATGACCCCGAACGACATAATCGTGAACTGGAAAGGCTCGTATCTCGTGCGAAATGCGGCTTTCCCAATGTCTTCATCCCTGACACGTAGCTAATGGTAGCCCAATCTCAAGTCGATCTTTAAGAAGTGTCGAGCACCACTCAACTGGTCGAATAAGTCATCAATACAAGGTAGCGGGTACTTCTTCCGGATTGTGACCTTGTTCAGTTACCTGTAGTTAATGCAAAGCCTCAACAATTCGTCCTTCTTCTTGACGAATCAAACTACCATGCCCCATGACTAAATACTTGGTTGTGTAAATTTGATATCGGATAACTTCTCAAGTTGCTCTTCATCTCAATCAACTCTGATTTAGCTATTGAAGGTCACCCAAGAGGGGGGTGAATTGGGTGTGACGACAAATTTAAACTTTTTACAACTTTCTTTGCTAATCTCCTAAGTTCACTTCAAAAGTATATCTAGATGAGCACGTGTATTAGTGATAGCAATAGTAATGTGGCGAAACGGTTCAAGTAAGTGAAATATTACACTAGGAGAAGGGGGTAGAAAAGATGGAAGGGCATAATCAATTTATAGTGGTTCGGTCCCTCGGATCTACATCCACTACCTAACCTCACCGGTTAGGATTTTGAACCAATACTAGTATTCCAATAAGTGAACAACCATAAGCCCGCAAGCTTAGTGTGCCTAGTCTCCACTAGGTCTTTTACACTTTCCTTCCCGCAATAAGGACTTTTACAACCACCTAGCCTCAACTAGGAATTTGACTTGTCTAGATGCAACTAGGAACTTACTTTGCATATTCCCGGATAGGCTTTAAACCTATCCTATACACCAATAGGACTCACAACTTAGTCTATTCACCAATAGACCTTACAACCTTTACAAATTGGAAATGATTTATCGCTTAGAATAAGAAAAGTGATAGAAGATACTCTCCTCTCACAAGCCAAATGTAATCTTAAGATGAAGCAATGCAAGTGAGACTTTGCTAATTGAAATGCCTTATAAATAAACTTTTATAGGCTAACTCTTAATATTGAAACCAACTAAGAAAAATATAGATTAAGCTCAAGTTGGTTCCAAAGAATGAATAATTGATGCACCAATACAAAATGCAAGTTTAAGCTCAAGTTGTGCTATTAATATCTAAGGTCACAAAAGATTAATATAAAGAATGAAACCCTTGGAAATATGTTGTCAAAGCAACATAAATATGAAACCATACAAACTAATATAGATTAAGTACAAGTCGTTTTCAAGTCAATTCAATGCACATAGGAAAAATCACAATTAAGTTCAAGTTGTGCAATCGAAATCTTGGGTCTTAAATAGATAAAGTTTAATAACAAAAATCCTCATAAATACGTTGTCAAGACAACATAGGCATGAAACCACACAAACTAATATAGATTAAACAAGAGTTAGTTTCAAGTCAATTCAATGCACTGTAAAATCACAATTAAGACCAAGTGCACTCTCAACTTTGGGTTTAAACAAAATCAATATTAAGTTCAAAACCCCTTTTAGTAGTGTCACATACACACTTCAAAGAAAAACAACCAACATATGTATAGGTTGGGCTCTATGTGTTTTTCTAATTTCACATACACAATATTGATTCAAATTTGTTCTAGGTCTTATCTACACTTGATATTAGGTTCGATACACTATATGAACATGTTAAAATCAGTCACATATGGTCCCCATAAAAATCCTTAACAATAAGATATAGATTAAGCATAAATAATGTAGGGAAATATAAATCTTACAACCCAAGATGTGAAGATGATTTAGATCGACTTGGATAGTGTGTTGAGTATTGTATAACACTTTTTTTCACCTCACTTGATTTGCATAAGATCAACACAAAAAGCTTTCAAGCGAGTATGGGTATTTGATATTCACTTGTGTATTAAAACTCCATATTTTTGCTCTCTTTGTGTATGTATGAGTTGGTTAGATCAAAAACATGTTCTATATATTTTTTGTGTTCTCTCCATACCCTTTTGACTATTTTTAGCCGTTGTTGTGATCCAAGAGCCCAAAATCAATCCTTTGTTCAAATTAAAGCAAAAGGTGTGACATCATTGGCGCACTAATATGTAGTTAGTGCGCTAATGAATCTCATTAGCACGTTAACCTGCAAGGACCGAAGATTAAATAGCTTTTGGTTTAGGTTAGCGACTCCTTAACTCACCTAGGACTCAACTAAACCTCTAGGAACACCTTGGACATGTTTAATATGAGTCATTAGACTCATTTGAACTCCCCAGATGATTTCACAAATCCCGAATATAGGAAATTCTAGTTTCATGAAACATGCAGGGGCTTATCTGCAAATATTTTACTTATCATTCAAAAACCATCCAATATGATATCAATGCATCCAAAAACAAATACAATAGTTTGTACACCTTAAGTTTATGCCATAAAACACATTTGCATGATTTAAAGCATTTTAAAAGTCACGGATTCAAAAATCATGAAATACATGATGTTAGGTTCTTGAAAACATGAAATTTATGAAATGCATGAATCTAATGCATTTGGCTCATGTAGTTAAACTCTTATACCTTACAAATGATGTACATAACTTAATGCATGTTTTCTGGTGCCTTTCCTTGCTTTGATCAAATTACGAGCTCTTCAAGTCTCATTCTGCCTATTCCAATTATTCCATATGAACTCGAATTAGCAACTTTTGAACTTATGAGTTCTAATAGTGTTGGATGTGCTGAAATACTTTACAAAAGTGTTAGTACCATTTCACGTTGTTTGTTGACATAAAAAAAATCTTAGGACAGAGTCTAAGTGATGGAACATTTCATTCAACAATCTCCCTTATTTTGATGATAACAAACAACGTAAACTTGACAAACAAACATATACATTAAGTGTGCATATTAAGATCATAATGGTCAAGTTCAGCGTATATATTTCTCTCCCTTTTGATAGCATCAAAAAGGTGGGTAGAGAATCTCCCTCTATCAATAGGCATTAAGATCATAAGTACATATACAATAAGTGGATATCAATATCATGATGTTCTAGTGCAAGATCATAATGTGCAAGTTCAATGTAATATTTCTCCTCTTCAAGATGAATTCAAGGAAGAGGTGGCAATTCATTCATTCAAGAAATTTTATAAAAACACATGGAGTAAGAGACAAAAAGGAATGCCATTCATTCATAAATAATGAGTCAAACATACACAACATTCATTACATTACGTTCACAAAAACATGAAAGATAAGACAATATAGTGCAAATAGAAAGCGACATAGATATGAGTTCAAAGTTTATATATAAAGTGAAAAAATGAACTCCCATTCATGGAATGGTCCTAGAAGCTCCCCCTAACGTAATCAAGCTAATGCTCCTCCTAAGCATATGTAACTAAGTCTTCTACCCTTCCAGTAATATTAATGACTAGGTAGTGCGCTATATAAATTGGTTAGCGCGCTAATAAGGTGACCTAGTGCACTACTAAAATGGACTTAACGCGCTAACCGTGCAAACCTAGCACGCTAACTAGGAGAATCTAGTACGCTAATTGCTTTTTGGAAGTTTTTGATAAAAATTTGGATTTTTAAAGGACAACTTGTATTTATATCATACTCCACTAGCACTTCAACAACATATAAAAAGGTTTG
This sequence comes from Stephania yunnanensis, assembly GCA_039657365.1. Taxonomy (NCBI): domain Eukaryota; kingdom Viridiplantae; phylum Streptophyta; class Magnoliopsida; order Ranunculales; family Menispermaceae; genus Stephania; species Stephania yunnanensis. Next base: position 40,148,089 of record CM077586.1, on the reverse strand, counting down.
GATGAGCTAGATCATGCACAAATCATGCCTGATTTTCACTGAATCTTAGAAAGTTGGTCTCTAGGCAATGGCTTGGTGAAAATATCAGCTAGTTGGTCGTCAATGGACACATGAATCAATTTAATATCGCCCTTTTGGACATGATCTCAAAGGAAGTGTTGCCTAATCTTAATGTGTTTAGTATGGAAGTGTAACACCATATTTTTTGATATGTTGATTGCACTAGAATTATCACAATAGATTTTAACACAACCAACTAAGATTGGATTTGGTACTTCTCAAGTTATTGCTTCATGTACAAGATTTAAGCACAACAACTTTCAGCAACCACGTATTCGGCTTCTGTAGTGGACAAGGCAACAAATTTTATTTTTACTTAACCATGATATTAGTGAATCTCCTATCAAATAGCAAAATCCTGAAGTGTTTTTCCTATCAACTAGACTACCCACATAGTCAGAATCAACAAAGTTTCGGAGTTCAAAACTCTTGGCCTTATTGAACCGCAATCCTAAGTCTTATGTCCCACTTAGATAGCGGAATATACGCTTGACACATCTCGAATGTGATTCCTTGGGTTTGGACTGAAATCTAGCACACATACATACACTAAACATAATATCGAGCCTACTAGCAGTCAAGTATAAGAGGCTACCTACCATGCCACGATAAAGCTTAGAAGCGTTGGGCTTTCTCTATTGGTCTTTGTCCATTTTGAAGGTGGAACTACTAGGAGTTTCACATGCCTTCAAATTATCAAATTTGAACTTTTTAGCATTTCCTCCACACACTTCACTTGATTTATGAAAATCTTATGCTTGGATAGCTTGATTTGCAAACCTAAGAAATATGTTAGTTCATCCATCATGCTCATTTCGAACTCATTGGTCATCAAAGATGAGAAGTCATCACATAAACATGTATTAGATGAGCCCAAAATGATATCATCGACATGAATTTGAACAAGTAGCGTATTACCTTTGCGATCAAAATGAACAATGTGGGATATATTGTTCATTTCTTGAACCTTTTTCAAGTAGGAATGCACTTTGCCTATCATACCAAGCTTTAAGAGCTTTTCTCGACCCATACAAGGCCTTTTGAAGACAATAAACATGGCTTTAATAAGCACGGTCTACAAAACTCAGTGGTTGTTCAACATATACCTATGCATTGATGAAGCCATTTAAAAAATGCATGTTTAACATTCATTTGGTATAGTAAGAACCATTGAAGCAAGCTTAAGCATGTAACATTAAAATTGCTTCTAGACTTACTGCCGGTGCAAATGATTCTCATAGTCAATTCGTTTCTCTTGATTATAGTCTTGTGCAACCCATCTAGCCTTATTTCGCACTATTTTTCCCTTATCATATTTTTGTTTCTAAAAACCCATTTGGTGCCTATGATTATATGGACAACTCATCAAAAACAAATCATGAAAGCAATCAATATTAGTAAATGAATCAACAATAAAGCCTCCTTCATGAACATGAGAGTGCATAGACCTTTCATCATCATGATTTAGCACGTAAGAATCCATAGGTCTTAGATCTTTGTGCATGTGAGCATATTTATCATCGATATGTGTAGTAGTGTAAATATGTTCACCATGAAGAGATAAAGGAGCAAGAGAGTCACTAGATGGAAATAAATCATCACACTTGCTTGAATACAATGAGATGTGAGAATCATGACAATCACTACAAATTTCTTCCAATATTCTCCATATCTCTCTAGATGAAGTGCATGAAGAAAGTATAATCTTAATGTCATCGGGAATGCTAGATAGGAAAATATGTCTAATTTCATCATCAAATATCACTAGCCTCTTTTCTTTCCTATTCCACTTCTTCTTTGTCTTGGACACTTCAACATTATTCACAACTCTAAATGGACTATATGAACCATTTTCTAAAATGTCCCACATCTCATGTGATTGGGCTCTAAGGTATGTTCTAAACCTAATCCTCAAACTCCTAAAAACAAAATTCCTAAGCATAGGTGGAATGGTAGCATCAACACCGAAAGTCATGGCCATTGATCTTTAGCTCTAGGGTTTAAATCCAAATATGAAGAGCACCTGCTTTGACACCAATTAAAGGTCACCCACAAGGGGGGTGAATTAGGTGTGATAGCCAATTTAAACTTCTTACAACTTTCTTTGCTAATCTTTTAAGTTCACTTCAAAAGTCTATCTAGATGAGTACGTGTATTAGTAATAACAATAGTAATGTGTTGGAACGGTTCAAGTGAAATGCTACACTAGGAGAAAGGGGTAGAAGAGATGGAAGTACAATTGATTTATAGTGGTTCGATCCCTTGGATCTACATCCACTACCTAATCTCTCCAGTTAAGATTTTGAACCAACACTTATATTCTAATAAGTGAACAACCCTAAGCCCGCATGCTTAGTGTGCCTAGTCTCCACTAGGTCTTTTACACTTGCCTTAACACAATAAGGACTTTTACAACCACCTAGTCTCAACTAGTAATTTGACTTGCCTAGATGCAACTAGGACTTTACTTTGCTAATTCCCGGATAGGCTTGATAACCTCTCCTATACACCAATAGGATTCACAACTTAGTTTATTCACCATTAGACCTTAAAACCTTTATAAATTGAAAATGATTTTAACAAGCAGTTGATCACGTGTCCTACGTGCCAAATATAACCCGCAATGGAGTTACCAACCACACGGGTATAGTAGTGGTAAATACGGGGTCGAATCCATAGGACTTGAGTTTTACTCTAAGTTAACTAAAAATGGGGGGTTTTTAAAAAGCTCAAGGAAATAATTTACTAAACTAGCAAAAAATGAAAAGTTCACAAAATATAATATTAATGAGAGAAAACACCTAGGTCTACGGTTCCACAAGCAAGAATCAAGATTCAATGGCATATTATGGTCCTTAATCTTTCCAAAAAGTTATTAACTCAAGTTCTCTTAGTTTAGCTATAGAAAATCGACGTCCGCCATAAATTCCTAATTTCTATCATCTCGATAGCTAGGACGCCCCCCACTAACTACTTCCCTAATTAATGCATAACCCTAGACATCTGCTAATCGAGTTTAAGACACTAACCGTAATAATAAGGATATGTGGGAATACTAATCCTAAATAATCGAATCGTGTTCGCTTTCGGTTTAACCTAGATTCAATTGTTGCACACTTGAGAACTGAAAGGGTTTTACCGCAAATGGGTGAGTGTTCGTCACTTTATTGGTCCAAAGTACAATTACGGATACAAATGGTCAACGATTAAATATGAGAAATTAAATTAAATCAAGTAAAAATAATAGATCTCACAATTTTATACCATGAATTTTAGAATCCCACTTGTTTCCCCTTCACCTAGGCGAAGATTAGTTTAGCCTAACATGGTATTTACAATCACCAAGTATGAAAAGTTGTGTGTGGCGGCTCTAATGTTGACTCCTTGGATGAATACCCTAGTTCCTAATATGAAAATGACTAAAAATTGATCTTTGGAGGTGAGAGAAACTAATTTTGGGGGTTGATCTCATAACACGTGCGCCGAGGAGCATCTAGGGGCTATTTGGCGTTTTCTACATGGCCCAGACACGCGGCAGCAGTGGATTGGGCGAGTTTGATTGAGGCACTGATGTGGCAGGCTCTGATTGGTGAAAGACTGCAATGTGACATGTTTGAGTGCGTGAGGTGATGATGTGTGGCAGGCTGGAAGTGGTGAAAAACTCACACAAAACTGGCCAATGAAATAGGAGAGAGCATTATACGTTTCTCGAGGAAATCTAACAACAGCTGGTTCTAAGTGATTTAACTGTGTCACTCCTCTACATTATTTGGTGTGCCAGTCACTACTCCAATCGCGCAGTACGTAACTCGAGGTAGATCTACTAGCATCTGATCACTGAATGTAACCACTTTATTTCACATAGTTTTTCGCCTCGGATTCAATCGCAAACTCCATTTCACCTGAAAACGACAAATAAATATAATTAAATATATATTTTAGAGACTTTACATATTAAATATATTAAAATAGACTATTAAAACCCTATAAATACTGACTTATCAAATACCCCTAACTTAATACTTTGCACGTCCCTAACAAAGGTGTAAATGACAACACATACTAAACTAGACTCCTAATATAGTAATGCACTGACTAAATTAATCCTATACCCGACTCAAATTCATGGAGTCCTTTTGATTTATATAGCCACCAAGTTAACAAGCAACTCAAAAAGTTTCGGAGTTATGATATGTCAAGACTTGTAACCCTAACACAATTAAGATCACACTTTAAAGACATATATTCAGTCAACACAAAGGCCATCAACTACTCACGAGTTTTCTTGGTCTATACATTGAAGCACGCAAGTTTAAAATCTTACTTAATCAAATGGAAGCACTCGAGCTAAATCTTTTATTTAAGGAGTTTTCATAACTTCCACCTTTATTCATCTTATTTTATCTATTTTTCCATAATTTTTCTTTCAAATAATACGATCCATGCTACATTTCCTGTGGACCACTTTTCTCACTTTTTCCACTACAAGATTCCCTGCTCCATTTCCTATGAAAACCAGTGGGACTCTCTATTTCTTGGAAAAACTCCTATTAGCTATTCTCACTTCCACTATGATTAAGAAAATCCCCAAATGTAGGTTAAAATATTAACACTTGCACACGTTTGAATGTCTACTCCCTTTGGTATCTAGCATAAAACCCAACCATCAACTAAGTCCCTAATCATGAAATCAAAAAAATGCTAAACTATGGACTTGATTGAGTGTTTCTTCTAGTTTTCTCTAAGTTCCAAGTCAAAAAGGCAATTATAGTGTACTCGTCCACAATCAAAGGTATGAAATAAAGTCTCAGGTGACTCTAAATGCAACATATGCAACATATGACACTATGTAAGGTCTAAATGCAAGAACAAAAATAGATAGACACTGTCTACTACTACTAATAATAAAAAAACTATACTGAATGCATGCATGAAAATGAATCATATCCTAGTGAAATGGAGGACAAAAGTATCAATGATAAGAAAAGAGGAATGAAAAGATACGAGAATGAGAATAACACCACCATTTCAATTCGATAACCGCATAATTTAAAAAAATTAACGATCATACCCGCGATGTTTAGCATGAAAATCCATCCAATACAATCCACAATCCCTAAAATACCCCCAAACTTATTCTGAACCTTGTCCCCAAGGTTCAAAACAAGTCAATAGGTCCATACAGAAAACAAAAAAGAAGGTGAAAGAACACGATAGACATAAGAAGAAGGAAATGATACGAGTTCATGCATAATGATAAAAAAACACTAAAATGAATAAAGAAAATAATACTTATCAAAATCTGGGCTCCCTCCTAGTAGCGCTTTTGGTTAAAGTCGTTGGTTCGACTTATTATGAGTCATTCAATCAGGTAATGGATTCAGCTCAAATGTGGGAGCTTTAACTAAGAAGGAGAAAGTTTGGAGTCAGTAGTAGGCAATTCCAAATAACGGACATTTAGGGGTAGGGGTTGGAATGAGTCCAACTCTAAAACAACATCCTCAACATCAGTATCAACAGTCTGAACACTTTGGTGGATATGAGTAATGTAGAAATGATTCTCTAATACTACTTTAACTTCATAATTGCCATTCGTAAGCAAGATCTGCTCAACAAATGGATCTACACAATCCATGGTACACACCATAAAAGACACGTCACTGGGGTATCGCATAGCATCATAGATGTTAAACTTGATGACTTCACTATCAAACTCCATGGTAAAAGATCCATCATCAACATTTATCTTCGTCTTCGCCATTTTTAAGAACGGACATCCAAGGAGCACTGACGAGCATTGGGGAATGGTTCCTCCTTCGTGCCTACCACGTAGAAGTCAGCATGAAACACAAACTCGTTCACTTGGAGTAGAACGTCCTCGAGAATACCAACGGGTCTGATAACTAGATGACCTACCAACTGAATGACAATACGAGTTTTCTCTAATGGACCTGCATTCAGTCTCATAAATAGACAATGACATGACATTAATAGAAGCACTAAGGTTACACATAGCCATCTGAATTCTTACATTACCTATAACACAAGGCATTGAGAACATCCCAGGATCCTTACATTTAGGAGACAAATTCTTCTATAGGATAGCCGTGATGGTTTCTCCCATTTGGAATTTTTCATTGCCTTTTAGTTTACCTTTATTAATGCATAGTTCCTTAAGAAACTTTGCATATCTAGGTACTTGCTTTAGAGCATCGAGGAGTGGAATATTGAATTCCACTCGCCGAAAGGTCTCGAGAATTTCTTTCTTTTCCTTTTTTCTTATCTAGGATGAGTTGTTGTGGAAAATGAGGTTCGACCTTGAATATGGGCGGTGCTTCCTTTTGAGTAGTCACCATTTGTTTAGGGATAGACGGAGTCACTACTAACTCGTGTTCTTCCTCATTTGCTTTGTCTTTGGCATCCGATGAACCATTATTCCTCTTGGGTCCCTCCAACACTTTACCGCTTTGGAGTGTAACTGCATTAGCACTCGCGTTAAGATTCGGGTAAGGTTGCGAATGCAACTTTCTTTTATCCTCAAGACGTTACTTTGTTGTGTCATTTGGTCCATTTGAACTTGAAGAGTTCAGACTGCCGATTTGGTTTCATTGATGGATTTCACGGTGGTAGCCTTGAACTGGACAATCTTACTCATAAATTGGCTATATTGAGCTATAAGAGCTTTCAACATATCCTCAAGTGAAGAGGAATTATTGGAGGGTGTAGGTAACGGTTGACAACTCAAACGAAGGTCTGGTAGTTCTGATTTTGAGGCCCGTAACTGAAGTTCGGGTTGTTCCTTGCCATTGTGTGATTATATGTATTCCCAAATGGGACTCTAAGTTGTCCCTAGAACTAATTACCCATGACATTGGCCTATTGAGTGTCCTCAAATAGAGTAGGACATTCATCAATTGCATGATTTGTGGCAATACAAATGCTATAAGATTTGACTTCCACTTTGCCAAATGAGAGGAGACGCTCCATCATGGAGGTCAGTTGGTCAATTTTCTAGTCAATAGAACTCAAGAAACTCCCTGCAGTCAGACTTCGATAAGAAGTAGCATCAATATCACCATAAAGGCATGACTGTTATGTGATGTCATCATACAGTCGCTTCATTTGGGCCGGAGTCTTATCTTGAATGTGACCTCACATGCATTATTAATCACGCATCGTTCTATGGGCGACATGCCAACATAGAAGAAATGGGCTATAGCCTTCTCAGACTGGCCAAGTTGCGGGAAACTAGCAATTAATCACTTATAGCGAAACCAATATGCAGCAAATGATTCACCTGACTTTATTTTGATGTTGCATATATCCTTGATGAGCTGAGCAACTCTTTCCTCAGTGAGATAGTCATTTAAAAACACAATTCTTATCTAATTTCGGGAGTTAATGCAGCCAGTTACAAGGTAGAAAATATCTAAGCTTAATCGTATCCTCATCCGCATTGAAAGGTTTCATTGACTTACAGTTAGTCTGAAACTCCTTCAAGAAAGTAACATGGTTTTCATTCTCGCCAGCATGAAAGGATGGTACGAGATGAATAAACCTGGACCTCAACTCAAAATCTCTGCATTATCTGGATAGTTGGTGCAGATGGGTTGTTGCACCAAAGGAGCCTAAAGCTCTTGATTGGCGTACCTTATAGTGATTTGGCGATTTTCAGCCATGTTTAGAGGATTTTGGCCTTATTGTTGCCTAAGTTGGGTCTCTCTAATCCACCTATGCAATGTTCTCTTTGGTTCAGGATCGAAAGGTAACAATGAACAAGTCAATTTTGACTGAGTGAGGTGTGGTAGCATTAAACAAAAAAAAATGAAAACTAAACTCGGAGTAAGGACTAGCCCCGAAAACAACGCCAAAATTTGATCACGTGTCGTGCGTTCAAACTATAACCCACAATGGAGTTACCAACCACAAGGGTGTAGTAGTGGTAAATACGGGGTCGAATCCACAAGATTTGAGGTTTACTCTAAATTGAGTAAAAATGGGGAGTTTTTAGAAAGTTCAAGGAAACAATTAACTAAACTAGCAAAAATGAAAAGTTCGGAAAAGATAATATTATTGAGAGAAAACACCTAGGTCTACGGTTCCACATGCAAGAATTAAAATTCAATGACATATTATGGTCCTCAATCTTTCCAAAAAGTTATTAATTCAAGTTCTCCTAGATTAGCTATAGAAAATCGACGTCCACCTGAAATTCCTAATTCCCATAATCTCGATAGCTATGACATCCACCACTAACTACTTCCCTAATTAATGCATAATCTGAAATTCAATGACACCACTAACTTTCCAAAAAGTTATTAATTCAAGTTCTCCTAGATTATTGAGGATCCGTGGGAATACTAATCCTCAATAATCGAATCGCGTTCGCTTCCGGTTGAACCTATATTCAATTGTTGCACACTCAAGAACCGAAAGGGTTTTACGGCAAACAGGTGAGTGTTCGTCACTTTATTGGTCTAAAAGTACAATTACAAATACAAATGGTCTGATTAACTATAGATCGTCCGCCAAAAAGCATGCAATGGCCATCTACAATTAAATATGAGAAATTAAATTAAATTAAATTAAAATCATAGATCTTACAATTTTATACTCTGAATCAAGAATCCCACTTGTTTCCCCTCCGACCTAGGCGAAGATTAGTTTAGCTCGACATGGTATTTACAATCACCAAGTATGAAAAGTTGTGTGTGGAGGCTCCAATGTTGACTCCTCGGATGAATACCCTAGTTCCTAATATGAAAACCACTAAAAATTAATCTTTGAAGGTGAGAGAAACTAATTTTTAGGGTTGGTCTCGTAACACATGCGCCGAGGAGCATCTAGAGGCTGTTGGGCATTTTCTACATGGCCTGGACACGTGGCAGCAGCATATTGGGTGAGTTTGATTGAGGCGCTGAAGTGGCAAGCTCTGAATGGTGAAAGACTACAGTGTGACGTGTTTGAGTGTGTGAGGTGACGACACGTGGTAGGCTGGAAGCAGCGAAAAATTTGCATAAGACTCGCCGAATAAATATGAGAGAGCATGGTATGTATCCCGAGGCAATCCAACAGCAGCTGGTTCCAAGTTACAACTGTGTCTCTCCCCTGCGTTATTTGGTCTGCTGGTCACTACTCCACCAACTGCGTCATATGTAACTCGAGGCAGATCTACTGGCATCTGATCACTGCATGTAAACACTCTATTTCACATAGTATTTCGCCCCGAATTCAACTACACATTTCGTCTCACTTGAAAATGACAAATAAATATAATTAAACTTATATTTTAGAGACTTTACATATTTAATATATTAAAATAGACTACTTAAACCCTATAAATACCGACTTATCAGTAGTATAAGATGTTTTCCTCTCACAAGCCAAATGTAATCATCAAATGAAGCAATGCAAGTGAGACTTTGCCAATTAAGATGGCCTTATAAATAAACTTTTATACGCTAACTCTCAGTATTGAAACCAACAAAGAAAAGTATAGATTAAGCTCAAGTTGGTTTCAAAGAATGGCTAATTGATGCACCAATGCAAAATGCAAATTTAAGCTCAAGGTTTGCAATCAAGATCTAGGGTCACAAATAGATTAATATAAAGAAGGAAACCCTTGTAAATATGTTGTCAAAACAACATAAACATGAAACTACACAAACTAATATCGATTAAGCACAAGTATGTTTCAAGTCAATTCAATGCACATATGAAAATCACTATTAAGCTCAAGTTGTGCAATCAAAATCTCGGGTCTCAAATAGATAAAGTTTAAGAACAAAAATCCTCGTAAATATGTTGTCAAAACAACATAGGGATGAAATCACACAAACTAATATAGATTAAGCACGAGTTGGTTTCAAGTTAATTCAATGCACTGTGTAAAATCACAACTAAACCCAAGTAAGTGCACTCTCAAATTTGGGTTTAAACAAACTCAAGATTAAGTCCAAAACTCCCTTTAGTAGTGTCACAGTCACACACTTCAAAGAAAAATAGACAACGTATGCATAATTTGGGCTCTACGTGTTTTTCTAGTTTCACATACACAATAGTGATTCAAATTTTGGCTCAATGGGTGCAAATTTATTCTAGGTCTTATCTAGACTTGATATCATGCTCAACACAATAAATGAACGTGTTAAAATTAGTCACATATAGTTCCCACATAAATCCTTAACAATTAGATATAGATTAAGCACAAATAGTGTGAGGAAAGATAAAATCTTACAACCAAAGATGTGAAGATGATTTAGATCGATTTGGACAGCGTGTTGAGTACTATAAAATACTTCTTTTTGCCTCAATTGATTTGCATAAGATCAATACTAAAAGCCTTCAAGTGAGTATATGTATATGATCTTCACTTATATGCTAAAAATCTATATTTTTGCTCTCTTTGTGTATGTATGAGTTGGTTAGATCAAAAACATGTTATATATGTTTTTTGTCTTCTCTCCACTTTTGACTATTTTTAGCTGTTGTTGTTATCCAAGGGCCCAAAATCAATCATTCATTCAAATTAAAGCATAGGTATAAGCTTTTGAAAAAGCTATCGGCAAGTTTTTTAGTGTGTTGGGTGACATCATTAGCATACTAGGTGAGTTCATTAGCGTGCTAATTTATAGTTTACTAGCATGGACCAGAGATTAAATAGTTTTTGGTTTAGGTTAGCGACTCTCTAACTCACCTAGTACTCAACTAAACCTCTAGAAGCACAATGGACATGTTTAATATGAGTAATTGAACCTGTTTGAACTCCCCAAATGATTTCACAAATCTCGAAAGTAGTAAATTCCAATTTCATGAAACATGTAGAAGCTTATCTGCAAATATTTTACGTATCATTCAAAAATTATCAAACACGATATCAACACATCCAAAAACAAACCCAATAGTTTGTACACCTCAAAATCATTCGATAAAATACATTCACATGATTTAAAGCATTTTAAAACTCGCGAATTCAAAAATCATGAAATGCATGTCTTTAGACACTTGAAAACATGAAATTTATGAAATGCATGAATTTAATGCATTTGGCTCATGTAGTTGAACTCTTATACCTTACAAATGATGTACATAACTTCATGCATGCTTTCTGGTGCCTTTCCTTGATTTTATCAAATTATAGGCTTTTCAAGTCTCATTCTTTCCATTCCATCCATTCCATATGAACTCGAATTAGTATCCTTTGAACTTGTGAGTTCTAATAGTGTTGGATGAGCAGAAATACTTAAGAAACGTGTTATTTTTGTTTCACGTTATTTGTAGACATCTAAATCTCTAGACGAAGTCTAAGTGATGGAGCACTTAGTCCGATAGCTATCCTGCGGTGATCCTTCAAAATTGGCTTCGTTCCTTCCTTCACTTCAATAATGACATCAATCTCGTGGCGTAGAGGTAAGCCGGAGAGATCGTCTGGGAACATGTTGAAAAAGTCTTGTATGACCAGGATGTCCTCATTCATTTTCCTGGATTCGAAGCTCCATAAAGTCTCGCATGATCCTCAATCTCTATGTATTTCGCGACTCGACCTCTGGTACTACTCACAGCTGTCGACGCACCTCGAAACTCAAACTTTACAAGTCCCAAAAATTATACCTTCTCATGGCAGTCCTCGTGAACATGGTATGCTGCCAACCAGTCCATACCTAAGAATGCGTCAAGCTTATGGAACACGAGTACCCAAAGGTCAATAGGTAAATAGTAAGCCTCAATAATCACAACACATCTCTCACAGAAAAGGTTAGGGTAAACTCTATTTCCTGCGTTGTATTAAGTATGAAATACTTAACTGCTCTCACCGGTGATAACCCTAATGTGTGTACCATGCCTTTTAATATTAATGAGATTGTGGACCCTTAATCTATGAATGTGTGCATGTTCCATCTACAAATAGAAATAATACCTGTGATCAACTCTTTGGTGGCCTGATTATCTGGCATCGCCACGACAAGCACCTGCTTAGTTTGGCTTGCTTGCTGCACTATTTACACAAGTGTTGGGCACTTGTTACAGAAGCGTCATGCCTGACCACAACCCGAACAAGTAATGTCCAATCAGCCTTGAGAACCTCGACCCCTAGATTAGGCTGGTGCTTGAGTTTGAGCATGCATATCTTTGTGTGTAATGTCACGACCATTATCAAATGACCTCTTTCCCTGGTTAAACCTTAGAGCTGGTGGTTTACTCTTCCTTTATGCGGACGATTGCTGAACTAAAATTGTGCGTGCCAGAGCGCTTGATCCTGACCTGTTATTACAGGGCCTCTTAGGGTAATCCCCTCTCCCGTCTCCTTGACCACTGGATCTCTTCCTCAAGTCTCTACTCGAGGATCCTTCTGATCGATGTGTCGCCCTGATGTCCCTATTTTGGAACTCTTCTTTAATTTCAAATGAAATAGCTCAGTTTACGAGATCGTTGAACACACTCGCGCCTAATGTACTTACGCTCCAGCTAATTTCATGCCTCAAACACATAAAAAATCTCTGTAAGTAGTCACCGACGTCAATGGATTTCCTGCCATAGATGATAATCGAGTGTACCAATCGACACATTTAGATACAGCAAGTCTCCCTGCCTCAATGCGAGAAACTCCTCTCTCTTCCTACTCCTCATCGCTGGAGTAAAGAAGTTCCCAAAGAATAGTCATCGAAAAGTCGCCCAATCCTTAACTAGGCCCTCTATGGCGTACACAACTTGCCATCACTCATCAGCAGCTCCCTCTAAGTGCATGGTCGATAACTCAATGCGATAATCCTTGTCCGCACAGATCGAACGATGAATATTTACCTGATTGTAGACCTATTACTTTGCCTTCTCCCCATATCTATCTCTGTATAACTTTAAAGTCCTACATTTATTAAAGTTCTTTAAAAAATGATTGAGCCTAACTGCCTTGCTCTCAGTCGTAGCCAGCTAACTGCCGGAGTCTTTGCTGGTGTGGGTAGAAAAAATACTACTAACACGAGCTTGACTGGACCCATCTATGTCACTGTCACTGTTGGCACCACTGGAACTTGTGCTGATGTTTGCAGTGTAATCTCTGGTTATGCCGCCAACTTATCTATAAGACGTACTACCACCACAGTCAATCCGCTCATATCGGCAGAGTTGGCCTCTATTTGACGCTCGAGAGTCTCAAAGCATTTCTTGAAGACCTCCAAGGATGTCTGTTGACACGTGATCACCTCACGCATCTCGCGTGTGATATCTTCAGTGATAGTAGAAGAGGAAGAAGGCACCGCCTCTCGTGGAGCTGATGAATATCGCCCACTCGAATCTATGATACAAAATGTATCATAAATTGCATGTAGATAATGATCCAAGTGTCAGTGCATTATATCTTTTCGTTATATATAATATACGTTCAAAACTAACATAATACGTCATTATAATAAATTGACTACAATTTCCTAGATTCTCCTTAGTCCTCGACTTACGTTTCACACTTTTCTAAGTTCCCATGAATCAAATTATTCTAGTTTTCCAGTTTTCCTTCGAGTCCTAGGCTTTTTAGTAACCCAAGCTCTAATACTAAAATTGTCAGCACCTATACTGTGAACCGGTGATTTGATCGACTCAAATCATCTCCTTAGGTGTCAGGTCACACCATCGACCCCAAAAGACATTCCAAACCTGCTCATCCATTCCTTTACCATTGAAATTCATTAAATTCTTTTTTGAACAAATAAGTTAAACTCGAGTGTGTGCGAAATTCAGTGAACATATAATAAAATACTAGAAAGTAAGCGGGAATATAAGTGGAGAAAACGCATGTCATATCATAAGTACTGAAAGCTACAGTCAAGAAACATGTCTAAACGTATCATATAATCCATACATGAGCAAAAATATAAGTTTAGTTTAGAAAAAAAAAATAGATACGCAAAAGAGATCACTCACACAGTGAAGATTAGGGTAGTCTGGAGTCGTCATCTCACTGGTGCATCTTTCACTTCTCTCAATCACTAGAAGGTGGATCTATGTTCCAAATACCCCCACTAAGTGAACAACATGGTTTTATAAAAATTACATCATAATGTAATTCGACAAGGAATAATATAAGTAAATTCTTGAATTGAAACATGATTCAATCCTTTTTTATTATGAACAGGTGGTTCCTATGAATCCCATATGCATGAACCTAGCCTGAATCCCGTTATCCTGGTCGCGTTCATCATCGATGATCAGGGAAGGTCCCTTCACGCGGCTTCGTGAACTTGAGCGTCACTGACGTACTTTTACGCCGTTGTAGGAAAGGCCGAAGGGCGCAAAACATCCTTCAGCTGCCGTACTGGCTGGAGGGTAGAAAGTCACCACATAGTGATCCTTCAAAGCTGCCCAACTCGCCAGAGGGGAGACTTTTCGCCATCGAATGTGCCCCATCTAATACTTAGAGAAAGCTCCTAATGATCTAAATTTCTAGGTGCATGGCTATAGATAAGTATGATGCAGTGCACATCTAACTACACAATTTGCCGTATGACATGTAATAGAGTTTATAAATTCTCTATATTCAAAAACCAGGTGTGTTGTGTGTCGAAACCTAACCGCACATTTGGTACCTCATAGTACGTACCGAATTTCGTGCCTAAGTTTTGTCATCGAGCCCTAGTCTTGAAAGTTTGGTTTTAAACTAAAGATTGTTTATTTCATTATCCGGTTACTCTTATGCATGTATCCCAAAGTTCTTAACACAATTATGTAGTTCTTTGAATTTATCAATATACTTTAAATTCCTTATACGATGCATTGCCTTGATAGCTTAATTCGATGATTAGAATCTTCTAATTTGGCAAGTACATGTAGACAAAAATTTGGGTCTACTTCTCATCTTTCCGAAAGGTATGGTATGTGCAATGCCAATTAAAAACGAGGGAGATATCAAAGTTTTACGAACATTGTGCACATTTAAATTTCATTTCGACCATCATGGTTACAAATTCGATTTCTCTTAGTGTATAGTTCCTAATATCATGAATTTTTGTCACAAAGTTGTTAATATACCTAACAAAATTATAATCAAAGCTCACTCCAATTAGAGTTAAATTGAGCGAGTTATTCTCATCACAATATCAGGTCTAATTCTTGAAGTTTGAAAATGGTTGTTATTCTTTTTGAGTTAAGTCATCTTGTTTCGACTTGGGGCCCCTTTAGGGAGCTTTTGGGTGTTACTTGAGTTTCATTTACATCAGTTACAACAAGAATTTCATAATTCAACAGCTTATAGCTATTTTCACTATTAAAGACATTTAAAGCTTAAGTTATTTGACTTTTTGAACATGGCTTTGATCCACCTAAACTTTTAGTCAAATTTAGCATAAAGTGAGTTGAAATTGATTTTTGAAACATTCAAATCAGTCCATGAAATTCCAATCTCGAAATCTTAGTTCAATCCCTAAATTCAAGCCAAAAATCAAATTTCAAGTCATGCAAAGTTTGAATTCTTGATTCTTAGTTGATGCTTATTTAGAGGCATAAAATTAGAGCCCAAATCTAAATACATGCATGATCTCATTGTTATTAAACCACATCATCCCACGTTCATGTTTATGCCATCAAAATCCATGAGCTTGAAAGGGAAAAATAGAGGGGTTACCTTAAGATTGTTGTGGATCTAATGTTTCTCCTCTTAAAGACTCTAACTGCACTTCCCTTACTCCTTGAGTCTGAAATGTCTAACAACTCATATTCTTCCTCTCAACTTGTGGGTTGTTTTTAATTGCAACAACAACTAAGTGTTCCTTATATACCTCGTATTAACTTAAAACAATGACCCTTATATGTGTCCCAAGATACGAGCTTTGTGGCACATCTAAGGGTCCAAAGTGGATGCTGCACTTCACTATTAGCAACATAATTAGTTTAAGTACTTAATTAAGCCTCCAAATCAAGTTGCATAGATGTTAATTTAGAGACATGAATTTACTTAGATTTACGGGTGTTGCTTGTATGTGATAAGTGTCCCATATTGCATGATTATGTCTCCTAACTAGATCTAGATCTTCGCCCCTCATCTATATGTATTTACAAATCTTGAAATCAATCCCATGTTCAACATAAAGTTCATGCAGCATAGTTTCTTATTTGATTACTATGTGACATACATGTTACATTTTTGACCGGCTATGATTTTAAATTTAAAGCATAGGCTATAAGTTGAATTTTATTACATTAATACCATAGGCACATCAATCAATTTTAATACATTATTTAAGCCAAGCTAAATAAAATATGTAATAGATCATGATACTAGCGTAAGTCATATTTCTCGCTTAATGCGTATCTTGAGGGAAAACCCATGCCCCGCCTTGCCTTGTGTCACGAGTGTATTTATAATTATTTAATTATTTATTAAATATTACAGGAACAATAAAAATATTATTTTATTACTTATGGTACACTACCATTGAGCATGGTCGCGTCACTCGGTCAAACTGGGTTTGGGCCTCCAATCCGGTCGGATCAAGTTGAGTCCAATCTGGTCAGTACGAGATATCACAATCTTCATAACTTAGAGGATTTCATCGTCAAAACTTAAATTATAATTGAATTGAATAATTTGGGAAAATGCTCTAGCATGTACGCCTCGCCCTCCCACGTGAACTCTTGGTCGTCGTGAAACTACCACTTGACCTTCACGAGAGTAATCTCTTTATTTTCTTAAGGTCTGAACCTTTCAGTCTAGAATGCCAATTGGCCGCTCCTCATATGTTGTGTCTTATCTTACAACTAACATGTCCCAATCCATAATATCTCGTGTCGTACCTTTACATCTCCTAAACATAGAAATGTGAAATACTGTGTGGACTCCTGAAATCAGCGACGGTAGTACTAACTGGTAAAAAACCTTACCAAGTCTTTTTGTGATCTCAAATTGTCTCATATAACGCGATGCGAGTTTCCCTTTGAACCCAAATCGCTGGTGTCCCTTCAATGGCGGCACTTTCAGGAATGCAAAGTCTTCCTTCTCGAACTCAGCTACCCGACGTTTTGGATTGACATATTTATCTTACCGATCTCGTGTTGTTCGTAATCTCTAACGAGTCATGTTCATTTTCTCTATGTGATCCTGTACCACCTATGGGCCAACTGCCATTGTATCACCCACCTCTGCCTTACATTAAGTTTCCTATATGGTCTACCGTATAAAGCCTCAAATGGAGACATTTCAATGCTTGACTGATAATTATTATTGTAAGAAAACTCACATAGGTGTAAGTACTCCTCCCAGTGACACCAAAACTCGAGTAGTTAAGCTAGCATTATGTCTTCCAGGACCTGGATCAACCTTTCTAACTGTTCGTCTGTTTGCGGGTGATAAGCTGTAATGAGGTGAATCCGAGTACCTAATGGATCTTGCATACCTAGCTATAATCCTGAAGTATACTGAGGATCCCTATCTGACACTATGCTTACTGGTGCCCAAAGTAACCTGACTATTTCTTAATCATAAATTCAGCTCAAGCTAGTGAACGATTTAGAGAGTTGAACCGGTAAGAAGTGCGCTGCATTCATCAACTTATCAATGACAACCCATACTACATCATAGCTCCTTGGGGTTGTTGGTAATCTTGTCACCATGTCTATCGCAATTTTCTTCCACTTCCATTGAGGAATGGGTAATGGCTGAAGTAGTCCTCGGGTCTCTGATATTCAGTCTTAACATGCTGATATATCTTGCATCTCTTGATATATCTAGCTATATCAGCCTTCATGCTCAGCCACCAATACAATCGCGATATGTCCTGATACATCTTGGTGACACCTGGTTGAATGCTATAACACGATTGGTGCAACTCTCGAAGAATGTCCTTTCTCAATTATGGTACTATTGGAATCCATAATCCACCCTAAAATCTCTAACTGTTATATGCTACGACTGTCCAATCTCTGAAACCTAGACTGTCGGTCAAACTGTGGTACTGGTAGTAGCTCGATTCTACCGTATGTCCGTCAACAATCACCTGGAACAATCATTGGCTACAACCCCAACTGTACATAAATCTCCTTGCCTACCAGAATCTCTAAAATACACATCACAAGTGCGACCTTTAATAACTCGAACTTTGGTCGAATTTGTGGCGTTAACTGTCTTTGGCTCAAGGCATCTGCAATTATTGGACCGTTAACTCGTAGTATTTCAACTACTTGAGCCACCTTCATTTTCTCATATTCAACTAAATCTAAGTTCATAACTACTTGACACTCTGGTGATCTATGAACAACACAAATTTCTCTCTTTAGAGATAGTGTCACCATAACTTCATTGCATAGACTACCGCCACCAACTTGAGGTCGTAGACAAGGTAGTTCTTCTTGTACACCTTTAGTTGGCGAAAGACATATGCCACCACATTTTCTCTTGCATCAATACGACTCTTAGTCCTGTCTCCAAAGCATCTGTGTAGATTGTCAACTTCTTGCCATCCTTTGGTAATTCTAACACTGGTGTCGTAGTTAGTCTCTCTTTTAGCTCTATGAAGGCATCCTCACACTACCTTGTCCAATCAAATTTGACGTCTTTCCTGGTCAAAGTAGTTATGGGCGCGACTATCTTAGAAAAATCCTAAACGAACCTCAGGTAATAGCCCGCCAATCCAAGAAAAACTCCTGACCTCTATTAATGCAGAGGGCGCATGCAAGTCAATAATCACTCTAACCTTCTCTAGATTTACTGAAACTTAGTCTACCTTAGCTACATGCCCCAAGAATCTAACTCGGTCCTTCCAAAACTCACACTTGCTAAAGTTTGTGTATAGTCAGTGTTCACACAAATTTTACAAGGTAATCCCTAAGTGACGCTCTTAGTCTTTAGATGTCTGTGAGTATATAAATATGTCATCAATGAACACTATCATAAAATGATCAAAGTAGTCTCTGAACACCCGTTGTATCAAATCCATAAATGTAGTTGGTGCATTAGTGGCCCCGAATGTCATCATTGTGAATTGGAAAGACCTATATCTTAAATGGAATGCGATCTTCTCAATGTCCTCATCCCTTATATGGAACTAATGGTAGCTCGATCTTAAGTCGATCTTCGAGAAGTGCTAGACACCGCTGAATTGGTCGAACAAGTCATCAATCCGATGTAGTGACTACTTGTTTCGGATTATGACCTTGTTCAGGTCCCTGTAGTCAATGCCTAGCATCAATCTTGTTTCGGATTATGACCTTGTTCAGGTCCTTGTAGTCAATGCCAAACATCAATGTTTCGTCGTTCTTCTGGAAAAATAAAACTAGCGTGCCCCACAGTGAAATACTCAGCTATATAAATTTGATGTCCGATAACTCCTCAAGTTGCTTTTTCAACTCCATCAACTCCGATCTAGCCATCCTATAGGGAGCCTTCGAAATTAGCTTTGTTCCCTCATTCATTTTAATAATGTAGTTGATTTTGCCACATAGAGGTAAGCAAGGGAGATCGTTTGGTAACACGTCGAAAATGTCTCGTATGATCGGGATGTCCTTAATCTTTTTCTCGGATTCCAAAACTTCGTAAAGTTTCACATGATCCTCGATCTCTCTGTAAGAAGAGACTAGACCTCTAATGCTACTCTCGGCCGTCAATGCGCCTCGAAACTTGAACTTCGTAAGTCCTGAAATATGGAAGGTCACTACCTTCTATTGGCAGTCCATGGGTGCGTGGTACGCTGCTGACCAACCCATACCTAAGAGTGTGTGAAACTCGAGGAACTCGAGTACCCGAAGGTCAATAGGTAAATCGTAACCCTTAATTGTCACCACACACCTCTCGTAGACAAGGTTTGGGTAAATTATATCTCTCGTGGTTATACTAAGTATGAGATACCTAACTGCTATCACTGGTGATAACCCTAACATGTCTACCATGCCCCTTGATATGAATGGGGTTGTAGACCCTGAATCTTTGATTGTGTGCATGCTCCGTCCACAAATAGAAATAATAACTGCGATTAACTCTCTGGTGGCCTGACCGTCCGGCATCGCCACAGCAAGTACCTACTCGGTCTGGCTTACTGGCTGCACTGCGTGCACTCGTATCGAGCATTCATTAAGGAAGTGTCCTGTTTGACTACAACCCCAACAAGTAATGTCCAATCTGCCCCGAGAACCTCGACTCCTAAACTATGCTGGTGCTTGAGTCTTAGTATGCATTTATCTCTGTCCTCTGTCATGACCCTTATCTTACCGCCTTTATCCCTAGTTGAACCTTAAAACTGGTGGTCTACTATTCCCCAGTATGAATGACTATTAAGATGAAAGTATGCGTGCCGGAGTGCTTAATCATGACCTGTCATCATATGACCTCTTAGGGTAGTCCCCTCTCCAGTCTCTCTGACCACTGGACCTTTTCCTTGAGTCTCTACTCGAGGATCCTCCTTATCAGTGTGTCACCCTGATGTCCCTATCTTGACATACTCTCTCAGCTCAAAAGAAATAGCTTGTTCAACGAGATCCTTCTACATAATCACGCCTAATGCACACACACTTTGGCTAATCTCACGCCTCAGACACATAACAAATCACTACAAGTAGTCATTTGGTGTTAGGTTCTCTTATCATAGATGATAGTCGGGAGTACAAGTCGATGAACTCAGATACATCATGTCTCCCTGCTTTAGAGCGAGAAACTCCTATCTTCCTACTCATCACCGGAGTAAAGAAGTTACTAAAATCATAGACATCGAAAAATCACCAAATCCTTAACTAGGCCCTCTATGGCATACACAACCTCCCGCCTCTCATTAGCAGTTCCTTCTAAGTGCACGGTCGATAACTTGACGCGATAATCCTTATTTGCATATATCGAACGGTGAATCTTCTCTTGATTGCGCACCCACCGCTCTTCCTTCTCCCTATCTCTATCTCCATATAACTTCAAAGGTTTACATATGTTAGAAGCTCTTTTGAAAATGATTGAGCCTGATCGACTCGCTCTTAGTTTTAACTAGCTGTACTGCTGGAGTCTTCGGTGGTGTAGGTAGAAGAGGTGTTCTACTACGGACTTGATTGGATTTGTGTCATTATCATAGCTGACATCACTAGAACCTCTGCCGATGTCTACGGCGTAATCCCTGGTTATACTACCAATTGGTCTACGAGACATGCTACCACCGCAGTCGATCCTCTCATATCAGTAGAGTTAGCCTTTCTCTTATAATAGAGAGTCTTAAAGCAATGCTTAAAGCTTCTTAAGGTGTTTAGTGACGTATGATCACCTCACGCATCTTACGTATGATATCTTTAATGACAATAGAAGAGGAAGAAGGCACCGCCTCTCGGGGAGCTGATGAATCTCGCCCACTCGGATCCATGATATAGAATGTATCATAAAATGCACGTAAATAGTGATATGAGTGTCGGTGCATTATAATTTTCATTATATGTATAATATACGTTCAAAACTAATATAGTATGTCAATATAGTCAATCGACTATAATTCCTCGGATTTTCCTAACTTAGTCCTCGATTCGTGTTTCCCACTTTTCTAAATTCTCGTGAATTGAATTATTTGACTTTTCGAGTTTTCCTTTGAATCCTAGGCTTTTCAATAACCCAGGCTCTGATACCAAAATTGTCAACACTCATAACGTGAACCGGTGGTTTGACCGATTCAAATCATCTCCTCAGGTATCAGGTCACACCATCGACCCTAAAAGACATTCTGGACTCGCTCATCCTTTCCTTTTTCATTGAAATTCATTAAGTTCTTTTTTCAAAAATTAAGTTGAATTCGAGTGTGTACAGAACTCAGTGAACATACAATGAAATACTGAAAAGTAAGTAGGAACCTAAGTAAGGAAAACACATGTCATATCATAAGTACCAGAATCTAAAGTCAAGGAACATGTCAAAAAGTATCCCACAATCCTTACATGAAAAAGAATATAAGTTTGGTATGTAAAACAAATTAGATACATAAAAGAGATCACTAATATAGTGAAAATCAGGTCAGTTTGAAGTCGTCGTCTCACTTTTGCGTCTTTCCCTTCCTTCGACCACTGGAGGGTGGATCTAGGTTCTAAAGGCTCCCAATAAGTGAACAATAGGGTTTTATAAAATTTACAACATAATGTAATTCAACAAGGAATAATATAAGTAAATTGTAGGAAGTAAACATGATTCATTCTTTTTCTAGTATGAACGGGCGGTTCCAATGAATCCCACATGCATAGACCTAGCTTGAATCCCAATGGCCCGATGAAATTCATCATCGACGTTTGGGGGAGGTCCCATCATGCAACTTCATGAACCCAAGCAGTACTAACATACTTTAATCCCATCGTAAGAAAGGCCAGAAGGCGAAAAACATAATCCAACTGCCGCATTGGCTGGAGGGTAGAAGATTGTTGTATAGTCATCCTCTTAAGCTGCCCGACTAGTCAAAGGGGGAGACTCTTCGTTGTCGAAGGTGCCCAACTTAATACTCAGAGATGGCTACTAATGGTCCAAATGTCTAGATGCATGGCCATAAATAATTATGATGCAGTGCACATCTAATAATGTAATTTATAGTATGATGCGTAATAAAGTTTATAAATTCCCAGTTTTCACAAACCTCGTAAGTTGCAAGTCGAAACTCGACTGCGCGTTTGGTACATTATAGTATGTGCCAAAAGTCCTACAAAAGTGTCTTCGTCGAGCCCTAGTTTTGAAAGTTTGTTGTTAGAATCAAGATTGTTTCTTTAATTTACACGATTCCCTACACACATGCCTGATGTTCTTAACCCAATTATGTAATTTTTTGAATTTATCGATATACTTTTGATCCCATATATGATGCACTGCCTAGATAGTTTAATCTAATGACCAGAATCTTCTAATTTTGCAAATACATGTAAAAAAGACTTAGGTCTACTTCTTATCTTTATGAAATGATATGATATGTGCAATTTCGATTAAAAACGAGGGAAATATTGAAGATTTACGAACACTACGCACATTTGAATTTCATTTCGACCATCAAGGTTAAAAATTTGATTTCTCCTGGTGTATAATCGAAATATCATGAATTTTTGTCATAAGTTTGTTAACATAAATAATAACAACATATCCAAAGCTCACTCCAATTGGAGTTAAATTGAGTGAGTTATTCTCATCACAATGTTAGGTCTAATTTTTTAAGTCTGAACATGGTTGTTTTATTCTTTTTGAGTTGATTCATCTTGTTTTGACTTGAGGCCCCTTTGGGGACCCCTTAGGTGTTACTTGAGTTTTATTTACACTAGTTTACAACAAGAATTTCATAAGTTAACAACCTATAGCTAATTTCACCATTAAAGGACCCTTAAATCTTAAGTTATTCAACTTTTTGAACATGCTTTTGATCCACCTAAGTTTTCAATTAAATTTGGCATAAAGTAAGTTGAAGTTCAGTTTTAAAACATTCATATCAGTCCATGAGATTCCAATTTTGAAATCTTAGTTATATCCCCAAATTCAAGCCAAAAATCAAACTTAAAGTCATGCAAAGTTTGAATTCTTGATTCTTAGTTCATGCTAATTTGGAGGCATAAAATTGGAGTCCAAATCTAAACACATGCATGATCTCATTGTTATTAAACCACATAAACTTTCATGTTTATGCCATCAAAACTAATGAAATTGAAAGGGAATGAAAAGTACTTTAGGATTTTTGTGGATATAATGTTTCTCCTATTCAAGAATCTAATTGCATATCACTTGTTCCTTGAATTCTAAATTTCCAGCAACTCATGTTCTTCCTCTCAATTTGTGAGTTGTTTTCATTTGCAACAACAACAACTAAGTGTTCTTTATATACCTTTTATCAACTTAAAATAATGGCCCTTAGATGTGCCCCAAGATATGAGTTTTATGGCACATTGAAGGGTCCAAAGTGGATCATGCACTTCACCATGAGCAACATACTTAGTTTAAGTGAAGTACTTAATTAAGCCTCCAAATCAATTTGCCTAGATGTTAATTTAGAGACGTGAATTTACTTTGATTTACAAGAGTTGCTTGTAAGTAACAAGTGTCCCATATTACATGATTATGTCTCTAAACTAGATCTAGATCTCGACCCTTCATCTATATGTATTTATGAATCTCGAGATCAATCCCATGTTCAATATAAAGTTCATGCACCATAGTTTCTTGTTTTTTTACTACGTGACATACTTGTTAAATTTTTGATAGGCTACGATTTTTAATTTAAAACATAGGCTATAAGTTGAGTTTTATTATATTCCTACCATAGGCATATTAATCAATTTCAATACACCACTTAGGCCAAGTTAAATCAAGTTTTTAATGGATCATGATACTAGCTTAAGTCATGTATTTCTCGCCCAAAGCGTATCCCAAAGCGAAACTTAGGCCTCGCCTTGCCTTACGTCACGTGTGTATTTATAATTATTTAATTATTTTTTAAAATATTACACGTACATTAAAAAATATTATTTTATTACTTATGGTAAACTATCGTCGAGCACAGTTACGTCATCCGATCAAAATGGTTTAAGCTTTTGATTTGGTCGGATCGAGCTAAGTCCTGTCTGGTCGGTGGCGACATGTCACAGGACCGACCCGCTATGAGAACACCGTATAGATTAAGTCATATATGTTACTCATGATAGGTATATCATTTAGTCATCTAACTAGAGATTACTAAAGACTTCGTGTGACGACTCTCACCTGATCTAGGGTCAGGTCGCATAACCCAGATTGCGACCCAAGCCTAATACTGGAACCGAGTCCGAGCAAATGGTCTGCTACGTCTAAAATAACCTATTGAATATCGAACTAGTACATATGGATAAATAATTGCGAAACTAAATAAAAGGGAATCCATAAGTCGTACTATGAAATTATAGTTGGGTTTCAAATTCTTAAAACAACTTAACTTATTCAAATACTATCAAGTAGTTTAGACTAAAGGCTAGTAAGGTTCATTCTATCCAGTAGACTTATTTAGGTACTATCCAAGCTTAATAACTTCAAAACCAAATAATTAAATGATAACATTACAAGGCTCACAACAAGATAAGACTACAAGCAATCGCCTTACCCTTGTCTCGATCTAGCGCTGAAGTGTATGGTCCTGAAATGTTAGTGGGGTAAGCTAAAAAGGAGAACAGGGCTCAGTAATCCGAAAAACCCGCTCAACCATCAAATATACAAGAAATGTTTAATAAGCATGCAAGGCTAGAATGAATTGAAATCGAATAAAAAAACATTTAAAACAAGTCATCAAATGGATTTATAAAGCATTCATAAATCACGTCAACAAAATTGATAAAATCATTTTTAAACTCATCATCACGCATAGGATTCACAAAAGACAAATACCATAGAAAATAGTAATAATACAAGGTCATGGTCTCATTCAATGCATACTAGTTTTTTACAAGAATCCGGCGACCGATTCCCTTACCTTTGAGGCGATGGCAACCACTAGATGATAGACAGGCCTTATGTGCCATCTCGTTAGTCCCATCAAATCAATAGTAGTTTTGTCCAAAGTCATCACTAATATGTGCACCAAAATCATTTAAAGTTTCCATGAGAAGTTAGCCACCACTCATGTCCTTATAACCGACTACAAGGATTTTTATAAGAAAGTAATCATAGCTCTTTACCCAAGAGTGGGTAATCCTAACCCTTTACCCAGAAGACGGTAATCCTATTCCTTGCTTAGGAGTAGGTAATCTCAATTTTGATGCAACACACATACATCCCATAGTTAAATAGAATAGAGTCAATAACACGATGCAACCCATTTCCCAAGTTATTTTATTAAAAATGTATGTCCTAACATAACTAATATCAAGCGATATTTGATAATCGAGCAAATCCTCACTTACCTCGAGGTACTAAGTGAAGGCCTTGTGAATCTAAACAGTTCAAGAAACATTAACATTTTTGACAAGTCATATACTAATTCCAATCTATTTTTACATTTGTTTCAGAGTCCACTAGTGTGGTTCCCGTGGGTCCCCCATCGCCCAGTGCGAGGGTCGAGGGGTGGAACCTAGCTGGTCTCCTTTGAGGATGCGGAAACGAGCCCCGTTTGAAGGCAAAGATTTATTTGTATTTTATTATATATAATTATTATTTATTATCCATATAATTTTATCTATTTATTTATTTTTATTTATTTATTTATTTTTTTGGATCAAGGGTCAAATTGGCCACTAAAATCTGGTTCAATGGCGGTTCGGCCCTTGGTTGGGATGGCCAGGGTCGAGACGACCCCTGGCAGGGCATCCCTGCCCCTAGAAGCCCTTGCGTTCAGGAGGAGGGACGCCCCTCTTGCTCACCGCCCATGGTAATGAGCAGGTTCGACATGGGGGGCTCCTATTAAACGCTCTCCTCCCAAATGGTGGTGGTAGTGGGTTCGCCATCCTACTTCGATGGTGGCAGCAACGTTCGGTGGCGTCGCCCTCCTTTTGGTGTTCTCCAACAACATAAATACCTTTAAATGATCTAAGATCTCTCAAATTAACAATAAAACACCTAAAAAAAGTTCTTCATTATTATAGAATCAAATCCAAGTTTGTAACTCACTAAATCAAGAAATAGATGGTAGAGATATTGGGTTTACTTTCGAAGGAGCTCTTATTATTTATATAACACTAAATCCATCAAAATCCACAACTTGTGCACTCTTATATTCTTTTATCTTCATTTTGTGATTTGAGCCCAAAAGGGGTTAAGGTTTCTTAGTTTAAGTTTGTATACTTGAGGTTATTTGGGTTGAATTAGTACAGGATTTGCATAATTACTAAATTTCCCCTCGGGTAGCAATTTTAGGTTTTTGTTCATTACAACATCCCCAATTTTAAAAAACTTTCGTCCTCGAAAGTAAGAGTAAGATACACCCATAGCCCGACGTATCTCTTACTTTTAAACTGATACAAATCCGCACTTGCAAACCACACATGAAATAAAATATTACTTTTGACTCTAACTTTTTAATAGTGTCATTTCCATCCCATAGGCTAAAGTTCACAAGGAATATGTTTTATAGGTCCTAATAGAGTCATTATAGCTTAGCTACCTACCAAGTCCTTGTATCATTACGCGTATATGACTATTCCTCAGTAATATCCATCGAAGTCGTTACGTGCACACAAATCATCCGACCAACAAGTACATATAACCATACTGAGATGTGATCTAGTGCCTATCTGTGTCAAAAATAACTATAACTATCTGGCAACAAACCCAGATCACCAACTGGTAGTAGGAACACGAATAACTATCTGCTATAGTATGAACACTAGCACACCATCTCTTTCACTTTCTCAGTTACAATATCAATGAATGACTCATCATGTCCTTGTGACTTATCTGTAGAGGCTACAAATGAGCAAACATACTTTCTGGAATTATTCCTTCACATTATTGTTATTACACGTTTATCGACGTTCATACTTTTAGGTCCATGATTCGAGTCAACTCTTGAACGATAATCTACTTCGTAACTTCTCTGCCATATTTAACCATTTACTTACAAAACAAGCTTTTACCATTGATAAGCTATAGAATAATAATCATCGTCGCTATCCCTAAGCGGCTTTCCATACTCATTTGTATGTGCTTTATTACATCATAGTTTTTATTTCATACCATGGTTTCCTATCGTAATTACTCATGTTTCTTGAGACTTATTACATCGCTTTCTCGTATCAATCAACTTTCACGATCTTGGGTGGCTATTTTAAATTCTTTTATGTAGTCAAAGTTCACATTTATTGCATGAGCGTCAATTATCGTCCCCCCCGAGCTAACTCTTAGCACTTATAGTTTGTTTATAACTTCTTTCATTGAGAAACCAATGTAGGTTTAACTTTCATATCGTTTCTTGAGAATATAGAACCCATATCTTGAGTTTTGTCATTAAGACCTCATAACTCATTACAATCCAATTATTTTAAGTTCATAATTCGCACTCAACATTTCGGTTTGTTACTATTGTTGCGTTTTTATTTGTTCTTCGGGTACACCAAAAGTAATGTACACATATTTGTACTTAGAACTTAGACGAGTGTAACTTGCATGTCTTGTCATTTAAAACTTTGGTTCGAGGGTACCCCGACTTCAAAATGATGTATGTTCACAAACTTTACTTTTTTCAGAATGAGTTTTTTAGTCTACTTTACCAACACGAGCGATTATGGTTTTTGACTTTTATATTGTCATTATCATTTATCTAATGATTTATTCTCGATGTAGGTCAGGTTTACATCCCTTGACTCATTAAGTATCCTACATTGTATATGTGTCCATTTCGCAATTTAATACTTAAGCAAATCTGGTCGGTATATAACTCATTTACACATCCCATATGTGCCCCATACTTAAGCAAGTCTTTCATGCCATATAAATTAATATTCATTTATCACTTATTAAGGTGTCAACCTTAAATATTTCATGCATCTCACCACCTGTCGATATCCTCAACATTTGGTCGTCTTTGTACACCTATCGCTTACTTGTATAGGTTACTTTTCAAGTTTTCTCACGCCATTCAGTTATTACTTTCACTTAGGAATTTGCACTAAGCTCCCAAGCTCCCAAGTGCTAGCAACACTTTGTTTAAAAATTTATAATGGTGCCAAGTTTTGAAGATCTCATCTCTACCTAGAGATACATGTTTCGTAACTAGCTTAAGATATCTTCTCATCATTCCTAGTTACTATATTATTCTTATTACGCGGTATGAACTTTATTGGTTGTTGATCCTAGCCTAGGATCCCGAATTCTAAATCGTTAATCTATCATTTGTTTGATCCTTTATCCTTTCCAAAACCATTTAATTTAGTAGTCAGGCTCCTAAAGTAACGTTCTAGCTTACCAAGAAATTTGGCGTTACTTTCTACAAGTGATTTTCATGATTTCTCGTCAATTCGCCGTTTTAATTTACTTTTTTTTAGTTCTTGGACAAGGTGCACCCCTTGCATGTCCTACGGCTATGAAAAGCTGTCGTAGTAAGTGTTTTCTCCTTTGAGTTCACAATCTCTACATACCACCAATTTACTCTTTCATTTTTTCAAGGGTCGATCCTATCTTAGGATCTTCAATTTTAAAGATGAAATCATCATTGACTTCAGTTAGGTGACATTAGTAATAATATTTATTTCTCGACATTATTTTTCATTCAAGTGTCCTCTACCAATCAGGTTAGGTTTCACTTTAACTTAATAGTTGTTAATTAACATGTCCATCGATCATACCAAAGATATTCTTTTAGTAGGGTATTCATAATTTAATGATCTACCTATCATTAAATTTTTTACGATATCATTAACATTGATGTACACCCTTTAAACTGCACAAATTTTGACTCATATAAAGCATTCAGTTTTAAGACATTCCTTAATTTCTCAATTATGGTACCACCGTTTTGTACACCACATTTATTTCGAAGATGATTTATCAAATTTTGGTATCCCTAAACTTTTTGAGTTAATTATCTTCTAGTTAAGTTAAAACAATTTATCTTTGTGTCGGTTGCTTTTGATTTGTATCATTATAACCTCATGTCATGGGTTCTTTCAACATTTACAAATTTCTACTCGGCAACGCAATCGTTACAAGTAGCAATCTCGTCATAGATAATCCTTCCCTTGGGATCCCCAATTTTAATAATTCTATTATCCTCGAGTTCACTAATGTGACACTTACCCAAACGTGTACCATTTAAGTTGTAATCATTAAATTTGCATCCTCCAAGGTATTCAAGTACGTCATTTACTTCTGTTTGAACTTAACTCTTAAAACTTCATCAAAACATGGTATGCAATAATTCAAAACTCCACCCAAATAATGGTCCAATATAGTTGGAAAAATAATTTTTCGAGGAAAATAGATCATGTGAAACAGCAAAAGTCAAATTATAGTAATGACTTTCTAGTCAAATCATAGACCATTGATTCGCATCTTTAATTAAGAGTTAGACGTTTAAGATTACATGTGTCATTCCTATATCAAGTTTTGTTTTCAAGTTTAACTTTGTAGCCAAACTAACTTAATTTGATTGTTTAAAATAAAGATCCATTAGCATCCTTGCTAGAATCAATAACTTATTTTTAAACAAGGTATCATGAATTCTAACCTTTTTATTTAAATTCTAAGAGTTAGAGTTCTAGAAGTGCGACTATGTTGCTACTTCTACTTACGTATGTAATGTGGAGACTTTGTGACGACGCCTCTCCTAATCTAGGGCGCCGCCCGACCTAATCCCATAATTAAGCCCTAATCCTATCCACGCAGGACTCAACTATGTATTAGTCAGCCTTTACAACCTAAACGCCTCTTTTCTCGTATTCAGGATAAGTAACATACTAATCCTACCAGTTTATAAAAATTAGAGTTAATTAAAACTTTTTATTACATTAATTATTTAATGGAAGTCTTATTGATTATGCGAAAGCAATTAGTAACTTATACGGAAGCCTTTTATAAAATCCTAAGTGTGGAAAACTAGGAAATGACATCACATATATAAAGTCCTCAAAATGTAGTGAAACAGTAAAATAGTCTCTAAGTCAAGTCGAGGAACTAATGCTCAACCTAATATACGACCCCAAATAGTATCTGAAATACATATAACATATACAATCAAAATACCAAAAGAAGACCTACAATCGACGCGATGACACGCCGCGGGCTCAAGTATAATCATCGATCTTCTCCTTGCTCAGCTTGCTCGTAGATGGTTTTGCACCCACTGTTATAAAAAGGACGGTGAGTATAAGAATAAAACAGTAATCCCCGATGCCAAGCTTAATTTGCATTACCAAATATCCAAATGGTATTTAAAAGCATATAAATGGGAAAACTAGAAAATAAACCATATGCGAGTAAATACCAGAGTTAAACAAGTAATATTGACACTAGGCTAAGTAGTGGTGATTTAGGTATGGTCGGCAGTGAAACGTGTCACTTCGACTCAATAATCATATAGCACAAGGGACTCTAACCCAAGTGTTACCAGGGACTCTAACCTCGAGTGTCATACAATGTCAGGTAACACGTGCCGACATCCCCAGGACTCTAACCCCCTGAGTCGCGCACACCTCGATCGAGTACGGGACCTAAATGGGAAAACAACTTTTAAAATCTCAAGAAATACCAAGTATGGGTTGTCAAGGCATAGGCTCATCTACACACCTAAACAAATAAGGAACACAAGTCCCCTTAAACATTTATAAGATATTCACTAGCCTAATAGCATGCTATTTATCATTCAATTCACATTTAAAACAATAAGAATAAACATAACATGGGATAGAATCAATGAATCAAATCAAATGAATGGATATCATGCAACTAGACTCATTAAGTGAGCATAGACACAAAGAACACATGATATAAGAATACAAAGGAAAAATAGTGAAAAGGACTATGCAAGGATAACAAATAATGGAAATGAAATGCCAAGTAAATTTGACATTGGGTATACTCACGACAACAAAGTAAAGT
The DNA here is from genome assembly GCA_039657365.1 of Stephania yunnanensis. Lineage (NCBI taxonomy): Eukaryota > Viridiplantae > Streptophyta > Magnoliopsida > Ranunculales > Menispermaceae > Stephania > Stephania yunnanensis. Next base: position 40,116,579 of record CM077586.1, on the reverse strand, counting down.
CTTAGCTTTACTGGCCTCTCGATACTCTAAATCTTGTATTTGCTCTCATATACCATTTTCCTAGGTTCCTGAGTTTGTTATCTCATTAGTTAAAATATAGTGGGCTTAATATCAATTTAGTGGTGTTTATTGTGTATTCAAATTGGTTCAATGGACTTTAAATCAATCTTCCTAATTCAGCCCCTAAAGACGAAATTAATTTTCAATTTCAGTCCTACTTTTTAACGCAGTTTTAGACATGAAATGGTCAAAATATCGAAATCACCTATCAGGAAAATTATTGTTGGTCTCTCTCTTAGATATCCAGAAAGGTTTAGTTTGCAAAATTCCGATTTAAAATGAAAGAGATATCATGGATTTACTAAACATAGGTCTAATTAGAATTTAACCCGACCAACGGATTTAGAAAATCTATTTCTCCCAATCTATAGTTCCTAAAAATGTTATGTTTGACTAAAAGGCAGAAAATATATCCAAATACAACATACTAAAAGATGAGCTCACTTGGATAAGTAGTTAGGGAGTTATGTCCTTAACAAATTTAGTTTCAAAACTTTCCTTTTTAATTCCAGCACCTATTTGTAGAGCTTGTTTGGACATAAAAACATTTAAATCAAAATACCTTCAGCTAAGAAAAGTTATTCCCCTTTAAATAAGCTTTCAAATGCAGCTGGTTTGGATCAATTTGGATCTAAAATGAGCATATTATGACCAAATTACCCAGGTTGATTCCTAATACAACATGCAGAATTCTAGTTTTGGTATTGCAATTTCAAAAATTCATATCTTTATGATTTTAAAACCAAATTAAGAACTTCAATATAGCTGGATTATTAGCTTGAAATGAAGAATCCAAATGTATAAATTAATTGCAAATAATAAATCATCGATCATTTGAAATTAGCCTAAAACCATAACTTGTTCTAATTTCAACTAAAAAGATGTGTACATAGTTGATGTAGCACCCTAGCTTTGGAATTTCTCACCAACTCTCATGGATTCCTTCAACACCTTGATGATTCACTCCTCTCCAACAATTCCTTCTTCTTCTGCAGCAAAAATAAATGAGCGATTTGGTTTGCATGTTGTTTGATCACTAATATTATATATTAAGGTGATGTTCTTTCCTAGTCCTTAATCTTCATAGATTTATGTATCCCGAGGAATATGTAACGGTCCACCTCTTGTCATATATCCCACTAACTCCCACTAACTCAACCTCAAGTGACACCATTTCATTAATCACCTAGTTTCTAGATGTGTTAATGTGTATCTCTAGACCAATCTTATGCTTTCCATTTAATTTACTCAACTATATGCCTTTAATTTTATTTACATTAACCAACACAACCATAGGCTTACAAGTAATTCCTTATTTCATATTAGTATTAAGTTAGAGTTACCAAAATGCTAACTACCCGATTCCCCAGCTTGCACGCTACTCGAGGCATGTCCCCGCTATCGTCTCGACGTCTATAACTATACAAACTGACTTAGTAAGTCTACACAATAGATAACACTATGCATACATCAATACAAAAATACAATATACCTCTGCCATGTGCATCGATTAGTGCACATATCACGGTGTAGGTCTCACGTAAAGGGTCGGTAATCTTGATTAAGGAATTAAAATAGGGGTTAGATTTGGGCCGTGGCAGACTCACTGCTTTTTCAAGTTTCATGATTCGTGTTTAAACCATTTATTTGCTACACTAAAATTTAGTATAGGCGCATTACATTGTTTCCATTCGAAGCTTATCAATCATCGCATCAGTCATTGTAGACATCCTTGAAGCACGTGCGGAATATCCAAAAGAGTACACTTCAATTTCCTTGCGACGTTCATTGTCAATCTCCCTATAGTGTAGTAGAACTCAAGTTCCTTATACGCTCGCAAAAATCATCAATGGCGATCAAACTATTTAGGGGAGACAATTCACTATATATCTAATGCTATATCGTATATACAAAGTAACAAATAATCATCATCATAAATCTTTTGTCAAATTTATTTTATCCCATTCCTTCCTATCCTAAGATTTATCATTTATGTATGTTAAGTCGACTTTGAACCAATGTCCCATACAATTGATTTGTCTAACGTAAATATGACCTTTAAACTTAAAGGCTCCACAACTTAAGTTTCACTAACCTAACTGTTTTCCCTATGTTCTAATACCTTGTCTTTAATACCAACTATAATGACCCTTACTTCACTTAGGGTCGGGTTGCCAGGCCCAGATCGCCAGCCAAGCTCAATACCAGAACCATGCCCAAGCAAACGGTTTGGTACGCCTAAAATATCATGTGAAATATCAAACTAGTGCGTATGGATGAATAGTTAAGGAATTAAATAAAAGGAAATCCATATTTCGTATTATGAAATTATAGTTGGGTTTCAAATTTTTAAAACAATTTAACTCATTCAAATATTATTAAATAGTTTAGATTAAAGGCGAGTATGGTTCATTCTATCTAAAAGATTTGTTTAAGTACAACCCAAGCTTAATAATCTCAAAATCAAGTATTAGATAATAACATTGCAATGCTCACAATAAGAGAAGACTGCAAACAATTGCCTTTCCCTTGTTTCGATCTAGCGTCGAGGTGTATGGTTATGAAATATAAGTAAGGTGAGCTAAAGGGACAACATAGCTCAGTAATGCTGAAAAAAAGTAATACTTAATAAGCATGCAATGGTAGCATTAATTGAAATTGAAAAAAGAAGCATTTAAAACATGACATCTTATGGATTTATAAAGCATTCATAAATCAAGTCAACAAGATTGATACAAGCATATTTAAGTTAAAACTCATCATCATGCATAAGGTTCACAAAAGAGAAATACTATAGAAAATAGTAATAATACAAAGTCGTGGTCTCGTTCAATGCATACTAGTTATCGACAAGAATCCGATGACTAATTCCACTACCTACGAGGTGATATCAACCATTAGATGACACACGTGACTTACATGCCCTCTCGTTATTCCTATCAAACCAATAGTAGCTTTGTCCAAATCCATCACCAATATGCGCACCAAAATCACTTAAGGTTTCCATGAGAAGTTAGCCACCACTCATGTCCCTAATAACCGACCACAAGGATTATTATAAAAAATTAATCCCAACTCCTCACTTAGAAGAGGGTAATCTTAGCTCCTTACCCAAAAGAGCGTAATCCCAACTCCTTACCAAAGAGAGGTTGATCCTACTCTTTACTGAGGAGTAGACAATCCCAATTTTGGTGCAACACACATATATTCCATAGATAAGTAGAATCAAGTCAATAACACAACGCAACCCATTTTCCATGTCATTAAAAATGTATGTCCTATCGTAACTAATATCAAGCCATATGCGATAATCAAGCAAGCTTTCCACTTACCTCGACATGCCACGAATGTTATTTTTAAACCTCGCGCGCTTGAGATGTTATGCGAATCGGCTTTAGAATGTATACTATTCAAAACACATTAACATCATTGACAAGTTGTATATGAATTCCAATTTATTTTCACATTTATTTCGGAGTCCACTAGTGTGTGTCCCACGGGTCTCTCGTCGCCCTATGTATGGGTCGAGGGGTGGGACCTGACTGGTCTCCCTTGGGGATGCAGTACCCCGCTTCGTTGAAGGCAAATACTTATTTTTATTTTATTTAATATATATTTATTATTCTTATTTCTCTTACATATATATATATATAATTTATTTATTTTTATTTTTATTTTTTTGGATCAAGGGCCAATTTGGTCCCTAAAATCCAGTCCAGGGGTCAGAGAACCCCTGGCAGCGTGTCCAAGAAAGAAGCGGACGCCCCTTGCTCAGTGCCCATGGCATTAGGCAGGTCAGGCATGGGGAGCCTTTTAGTAGAGGCTATGCTCCCCTATGGTGGCAACGTTGGGCCTACCGCCCTTCTCTAGTGGCGTCCCCTCCTCCCTCTTCAAGGTTCGCTAATCTCTTAAATACCTTTAAATGGTCCAAAATCTCTAAAATTAATAATAAAACACCCAAAAAAAAGTTCTACATCATTATTTAATCAAATCCAAGTTTGTAACTCACTAAATCAAGAAAATAGAAGGTTAAGATATTAGGTTTACTTTTAAAGGAGCTCTTGTAACAGCCCATTACCATAAGCAGATGATTAGCTTTAATCCAATTTCTAATTACCATGAGTTAGGCTCGTGGTTAAGCTTGGCTTGTCTCGATTGCTTGTGCGCAAATTTGCGTACTGTTTGGTGTTTGTATGGCGAATATTAGTACTAATGGATATGATTGGAATTAATTAGCCTATAATTGGAAAATCGTAGGATGCCTAATACCATGTGTGGGTCAAAGGTGACGCGCATGGGTCATGGGGTAGTGTGCATGCTCAAGTGTACTTGTTGGTATGACTAGGATAACTAGGCAACATTTAATAAATAAGCGAATCCATACTTACCTCGCTTAAGGTTTCTGTTCCGAATTCCCCAAATTTTCAGGCACTCGAGATTTCTCGGGGATCCAACAACTATCACAAACCATTTGTGATCAATATTGGTCTAATACCATAAATTTAGAACCCTTAGTTCAGTCCTTAAGTCCTTTAGAAATTATAATCAAAACTCAGCTTATTTGCTGTTTTCTGGGGTCGGAGCGCGCTCCCTCAGTTAGTGGAGTGCACTCCAACAGCTGAGTTCATCTTTATTGATGAAGGGAGTGCGTTCCTCTTCTAAGTGGAGTACACTCCATCCTGTACTATTTTGACATTACAAAAGGTAGCAACCACCGCTCCATCTACAAATTTACACAACAACAAATACTTTCAAAATTCATTAGGGAGGACCTCTAGTGCGGTAATAAATCATTTCCAATCAACGAATATCATAATTCACAAAGATATCATCGACTACCATCGAATTGAACTTGTAAAACATAAAATTACACTTACTAAAGTAATGATCTCTAGATTTTTAATCGTTTAAGCTCCTCAATCCACGTTGAATCAACTCCCTGAGTAATCTCCTAGGATCAGAATCAAAACCCTCAACTCTCTCTCACTCTCACTTTCTCAATCAATTATGGAGATAAGTATCAGGTTTTTAGTTTAAATATATGAATTTTCCTCGAGATACACATCGTGTTATCTCGAGACTATCAGATGATTGATTTGCTAACATGACACTCCTTAGAGATGACACACATGTTGACACCATCAACACTCACGTTCATCTTGAGGCGAACCGGCGATCGATATAATTCAAACAAACTTATAGTTTTTAATATATATATATATATATATATATATATATCAAATATATATAAATATATATATATATATATATATTATATTTTCTTGCCAATAAATTCACAGGACATGCCTACGAGTATTCTCAAGTGCGATTCATTTCACGACCCCATCGTCGCATTTGGTGTGCCATCTATTTATTGTTTATTTATTTACATATTTATCGTTTTTAGGCTTGTGTATAAATTGTCTATTATAAAACAACCTATAAAATTCATTAATATTTCAACCAAACACAAACCATCATGCAAATAAACGTACACGCTAATCGAGATACGCCGGACTCAACCACGGGCCTAACTAAGGTTAATTATGATTTTGATTAACACTAGTCACCAGCTTAAGGTAACAAGTCTTTACAATTTCCCCGATCTAAAGCAATTTCGTCCTTGAAATTAAAGTAAACATAAAGTTACCTGTAGGTTTGAAGAGAAATGGGAATTGCTTCTTCATATAAAAATCCCGCTCCCAGGTTAGTTCCTCATCTACGTGAAATTGCCATTTCACCTTAACCAAAGGAATCATTTTTCTTTTCAGCCTTTGAATCTTATGATCAAGTATCTGAATCGATTGCTCATCGTAAGATAAGTCTTCACGAAGATCAAATTCATTCCAATCAATCCTTGGAGTGAATTGAGTATTCGTCTTGCAAATCATAGACACATGGAAGACATTATGAACTCCGACTAGCTGAGGAGGTAACTTTAACCTGTAAGCAACATGTCCAATCATTTCCTACACTATGAACAACCTAATGTACCTTGGAACTAGCTTACCTCGCAACCCAAATCGATATAATCCCTTCATAGGTGAGACTTTCCACAAAACAAAAACATCCTTTAAAAACTCTAAAAGCCTATGATGTTTATCGTCATATCTCTTCTGTTTTCATTGCGTTGTAATCAAATACTGGAAAATATGTGGAATTCTCTCTTTGTAGTCTTGAATCAATTAAGGCCCCAATAAAATTTCATCTCCAACCCTACCCAACATGCAGGTGAACGATAAGGCCGACCATATAGAGCTTCAAAAAGAACCATTCTAATGCTTGCCTAATAGCTCTTATTATAAGGGAACTCACAGAGGAATGTGTTTCTCACAATTACCATCAAACTCCAAAACATAAGCTCGAAGAGAATCCTCTAGCGCCAATATCGATTGCTCAGCCTATCCGTCAATTTGAAGATGCTATGTCGTACTGAGGTTAAGAACAGTTCCCTATTGTCTCTACAACTCACTCCATAGTCTGGATGTGAATCTTGGAGCTCTATCCAAAATAATCAACACTAGAACTCCATTAAATCTTAACACCTCACTTACGTACACTTCATATAATCGGTCAAAAGGGTCTTGCATGGAAAATGGCAAGAAATGTGCAGACTTTGCCAACCTGTCAACTACAACCTATACCACATCGTGCTTATGCTAACTCAGAGGTAAACCGGAAACAAAGTCCATCGATATATGTTCCCATTTCCACTTAGGAATAGGAAGGGAATGGAATAACCATCTAGGCTTCCTATGCGCAGCCTTAACTTACTGACATATCTCACATCTCCTTACAAACTCAACAATATCAGTCTTCATCCTAGGCCACTAATAAACATGCTTCATATTGCAATACATCTTAGTGTTACCTAGATAAATAAAGTAAATAGATCTATGAGAATCCCGCTAGCAACTCCTGCCTCAACTGATCTTGAACTGAAATCCACAATCTATCCCTAAACCATAACACACCATTTTCAGAAACTATCAAATCAGGATGATCTACACTAGTCGCTAACCTCCGACACATTATATAATCCTGATCAACTTTCTGACAATCAACCACCTGTTGAATCATCTTTGGTTGAGCTTGAATCTAAGCACAAAAAATAGATTATTAGGTCTAGAACTAGCTTTCATATTTGTCGCTGTGCCAGTTGGACTTTCACGAATCATCATTATTGATGCTTCCTCAAGAAGTCTAAACTAAGAAGCTCTAACAGTAGCTACATTATCTCTGCTTGTTATTTTGCTACTCAAGGTATCAGCAACCACATTTGCTTTATTTGGATAATACTCCAGAGTGAAGTCATAATCACTAAGGTACTTAAGACATCTATCCTGCTTCATATTCAGTTCACTATGAGTAAACAAGTATTTTAGATTCTTATGATCTAAAAATACTATAAACTTCTTATCGTACAAGTAATGCCTCTAAATCTTCAAGGCCAAAACAACAATAGCTAGCTCAAGATCATGAACTGGATAATTTATTTCATGAACCTAGAGTTGCCTTGAAGCATAAGCTACAACTTTGCCTTCCTGAATCAATACATAACCTAAGCATGAAAGAAAGGCATCTGTATAAATCACTAGCTCCTTCCCTGATTCACGTAATGTAAGAAAATGTGTCATAGTTAAAGTATCTTCAAACCTTGGAAGATAGCCTTGCACTCATCAGACCAAACAAATTCAACTTCTATTTATGTTAGCTGAGTTATTGGCAGAGCAATGTGAGAGAACCCATCAATGAATCATCTATAATAATTCAATAACCCCTGAAAAATCTGAACCTCTGACACTGTGGTAGGAGTAGGCCAATCCTTGATTGCCTCAACCTTCGTTGGATTAACATATATACCCTCGATATTAATCATATGCCCAAAAATTATGACCTCTGAATACCAGAATTCACACTTGTTAAACTTGAGATATATCCAATTATTTTTTAGAGTCTATAATGTAACTTTGAGGTGGTGTGAATGCTCTTTCTGAGTCTTCAAATAGATCAAAATATCATCGATAAACAAGATGATAAACTGGTCAAGATAGGGTTTAAACACCCTATGCATTAAGTCCATGAACGTAGCAGGAGCAATAATGAGCCCAAACGACATTACTGTGAACTCAAAGTGCCCGTAGAGGGTACTAAAAGCCTTCTTTGAGATATCCTCATCCTAGATCCTTAGTAAATGATAACCAGACCTTAAATCAATCTTTGAGAAATGTCCGACACCCTTCAACTGATCAAACAAATCATTGACCAAGGCAAAGGGTATTTGTTCTAAATATTCACCCAATTAAGTTGTCTAGAATCAATGCACACACGTAGGTGTTGTCTTTTTTCTTCACAAAAAGAACCAGTGCTCCTCACAGTGACATATTAGCATGGATATACCCTATAGGCATCTACTTCTTAAGCTTCGAGTCTACAACACATGTAATTCTTTTGGTGCCATATGGTACGGAGGAATGGATATAGGTTTGGTACCAGAATAAGATTAATGATGAAGTCAATGACACGAGACAATGGAATTCTAGGCAAGTAAGATGATACGACTTTCAAAAAATCACAAACTACGCGGATTTCACCAACCTTAAGATCCTGACCAGGCTTTCCAAATGTGTCAACCATCGCCTTAACTTCTAAATCTCAAGGTGTAGTTTCCCTTCCACGAGTTACAAGTTGTAAAGGATTATAACCTTTATAAACTATAATTTCAGAAAGGCTAGGGATCTAAAAGATTACCCTCTTATGAAAACAATCAATAATGGTATGGTATGCTGATAACCAATCTATCCCTAGTAGTGCATCACACTCTAGGAACTCCATTAACCTTAAATCAATTAGAAGTTCATTCTCCCTAACTTTTTATTACACATCTCTCGTAGATATGGTTAGGATAAACTTTCTCACTCACTATTGTGCTCAAAATCAATAATGTACTGGCTCTAACAGGTTTCAATTTAACTCATCAGTCGTTGCACCAGTATTAAAAGAAATTATAGAGCCAACATCAATCAAAACATGCATATCTCGACCACAAATGTTTAATATACTTTCCACAAGCCTCCGATTAGCCTTTAGATCAGCTTCAGCCATTGTATGAGTCTACCCTCGTGCAAGCGGTAGTGTATGCCTATCAATATGGCTAGTAGTATAGAACACTCTATGAATATGCCTTGCCTGCCCACACTGATAACATATCATAGAATCCCTCTGAGGAAAACTATTGGCTGGAGAAACCTGTCCCAATCCACTAGATTTTCGTGATGACTGGCCTTTACTATTGCCTTTACTTCCAGATAGAGGTGGTGGCAAAGGTTATTTGGCTATCAAAGCTTGAGAAACTGGTGTAATTGGTGCACTAACAAAAGTTGTTCTTATAGAACCTGACTATGTAGCTACTCCAGCTGCAGTCCTCTTTCTCTCGTTTGGCCTAAAAGAAGCAAATTCCTGAATTCTCTGATTCTTAGGAAACTGTGGTACTGGTAATGGTGTAAGTATTATTCTAAAAGGTCTGGCTAAAATAGCTGCTTCCACCTCCATCGCACTCTCAAATGTAAAACCATAAATAGTGCGAGGATGCGAGGAAACCGCTACTCGAATCTCATAATTCAGCCCACCAAGAAACAAACTTATTTTATTCTCTTCCTATTCCACTATCTCAAGAGCAAATTCACTCAACTTGATGAGCCTTCTTTCATACTCTCGTACAAACATGGCTCCCTGTTTTAGCTAGATAAACTCAACCTTCTTCGTGTTCTTGCCTGATTTTTGGAAATGCTGCCTATGAAATATGGTCCTAAATTGTGGCCAAGTGGTGATAGTCTTCCTTTCACTCTCTACGAAATTCCATCACTTTCGTGCATAATTAATCAACAAGAACTTGACCAGTTTAACCTTAAATCGATCCTCAACATCCACAACAACAAATCACTGCTCCATCTCTAATACATAGGTCTCAGCTACCCCTTCCTCCATTATTCCACTAAATCTCATAATATCATATTTCATAAATTCCTCGCGGGTTCCGAGAATTGCAGTCTTCTCAGAATCCACCGGCATCATGGTAGCTGTCTCTGGCACCTGAATACATGATAATACTTGTTGAACTGGAGCATCTACTTTCTCAGCTCCTCCCTTAGTCTGCCAACCTTAGGATTGGTTGCAAGCTATTCCTCATGTTACTATACCGGTGGTCCCATCTAAGCTACATCATAGCCATAAGTTTTAGCTAAGCCTCCATAAGTTCCCTCATTTGCTGTTGCATTCTAGATTTTCATTAATCCTCAGTTTCCTTCGTACCCTGAGGTTTAGGCCTCTATGAACCCTCTTCAGGATCGACCACTAGATTTTGAAGTCAAAGGAGAGACAAAATCATTAGGTAACGTTCAGAGAGAACAAGGAAATCATATCAATACAAGAAATAACAATATGTGCAGCAAATAACATATAATAATGTTTTCGTTTTCATTTCCCCCCAAAACACAATGAAAACTATTTATCACATCCTAAACTTATTCATAACTCGAGACAACTCTCAAAGTCAATAAACTAAGATTTTGGTACCAAGGAATATGCTATCACTTATCTCGAAAGCAATTTGAAAGTGAACTCAAGGTTAGAGCCCTTTCTATGATACTAAACTGTATAAGAGTTACACTTAATTCAAAAGTGATAAACCTTTGGCTTTAAAGTAGGCTTTAATACTAAGTTGCAGCATCCCTTATCCTGATTAGGGATATACTTGGATTGAAACCCTAATGAATCCCCGATAACCCAAGAATTAACTAAAGCCAACAGACTTACCATCAGTACTGATAAACTCAACTTGTATATCGATATCAAATAAATAATACATAATATACACAATGGACAATTAAGACTTTTTTTATATTTAACCAATATACACTAATACAAAGTTTATCGAAAACCTAAAACTTCGTTTACAAACCTCCTATACTTATTTATATACAACAAAATATATCATACAATGTATATATGTACAAGAAGGTTCATTACATCATATCGAAGATTATAAGACTCCTAAATCTTCTCCTTTTCCTTCGATGAAGTGTTGGGTTGCAAACCTAAAATATTACATTTGGGGTGAGCGCTTCAACTTGCTCAGAAAGTGAGGATTTACAAAGCCATAAACAATCCATTAATAATCAAGAACATTATGAAATAATAATACGCTATAATGTTAACTAACAAGAATATGAAAAACATATAATTTAATAAATAATGGATGCAAGTCAAACTGTCAATGACTATTACACTGTGAATCCCATTTTATTTATAAAACTAGGGTAATTACCAACTGAAGCCATTAATGCGCTTGCTAGACCAACACATCGGTTGATGTGTTTTCTAGCCAATCCATTAATGCCCAAATCCGAAACCTTCTAATGAGTATGTAATCCACGCAACCTATTTAAATGAGTGGAAAGTTACATATAAGCCAGGAAGATAACACATCTCCTATATAACCTAGTCTCGGTCTCCAAAACTAATCACATTAAACACTATTTTCTATTTATCGAAACCATCACAGTGTACATAGTCCCCCCATTTAATCTATAAACTACATAAACTATAATACTAGGATAGCCATGCAACATTGATAAATAAATGAATCCATGCTTACCTTGGTTTAGGTTTACATTCCAAATTCCCTCTTTTTGGGCACTCAAGCTTTCTCAAGGATCCAACACCTATCGTAATCCATTTGTGATCGATAGAGGTCTAATACCATATATTTAGAACCCATAGCTCACTCCCTAAGTCCTATAGAAATTATAATCAAAACTCAACTTATTTGTTTTTTTAGGGTAGGAGCATGCTCCCTCAATTGGTGGAGCATGCTCAAGCAGCTGAGTTCATCCTTACTTATGAAAGGAGAGTGCTCTTCTGCTAGGTGGAGCACGCGCTCCCACCCTATACTATTTTGATAGCACACAGGGCAGCAGCCACTATTCCATCCACAAATTCGCGCAACAATGATAAACACTCTCAAAATTCATTAGGGATGACCTCTAGTGTGTTAATAAACCATTTCCAATCAACAAATATCATAATTCATGGAGATATCATCAACTACCATTGAATTGAGCTTTAAAAACACAAAAATTACACTTACTAAAGTTATGATCTACATATTCTTAATCATTTATGTTTCTCAATCCATGTCAAATCAACTCCCTAAGTAATCTCCTAAGATTAGAATCAAAACCCTCAACTCTCGCTTTCTCTCACGCTTTCTCGATCAATTATAGAGATAAATATGAAGTTTTTAGTTTAAATATACGGGTTTTTCTCAAGATATGCATCGCGCTTTTGAGTATGATTAGATGATTGATGTGCTAACATGACACTTCTTAAGATGACACACATTTTGACACCATCAACACTCAAGCTCATCTCGAGGCGATCTTACGATCCATATAATTCAAACCAATTTATATTTTTTAACATATATATATATATATATCGAATATATATCTTGTGTATTTTCTTGCCGATAAATTCACTGGACATGCCAAAGAGTATTCTCGGGTTTGCACTTTCATTTCACGATCCCCTCGTCACACTTGGTGTAGTGGCTATTTATTGTTTATCTATGTATTTACCATTTATAGGCTTGTGTATAAATTGTCTATTACACTACAACCTATAGAAATCATTAAACATTTCAACCAAACACAAATCATCATGTAAACATACGGACACGCTACATCGGACTTAACCACATGCCCAACTCAGGTTAAATAGAATTTGGATTAACACTAATTACCAGCTTAAGGTAACAGATAGTTACATCTTGAACTAATTCAGATGTGGATGTACTTGAGAGTAAGTGGGGTGATCTAAAATAGACAAAAGAGCTCAATAAGAGGAAAAACTTGTTCAAACATCAAATACGCAAGTACTACTTAATACTTATGCAAGATCTAACATGAAGTTGAAACTAAATCTCAAGCATTGAGTGGAAAGCATGAGAACGTTATTTAAATTCAGACCTAAGCATGTAGATAAGTTCTAGAACATGTAGAATCATGGAAGTATGGTTCACATTCATAAACAAGAGAAAAGCAATCCATTCATAACTTTTAAAGCAAGTTCCAAGATTCATTAAAAAATAATAGGAAAGAAATTAGCAAAACATAGTTGAATTCAAATCATTCACGCAAAGGGACCACAAAAGATATACCATAAAAGATAATAATAAATATAATTCATTATTCCTTTCAATGCATGCTAGGTGTCGGTAGGAATCCGGTGGCCGAATCTCTCACTTTTGATTTGATGAAAACCACTAGCAAGTGGATGCAATGGTTGTTGTGTCCCTCAACTAATAGCACCACAGCAAAAGTAGGTTCATCCAAAGCCACCACTGATGCATGTCCCTCTATTACTAAGTTACATAAGGAGGAACTCCAACTCATGTACTTAAACGATACACTTATGCATTCAATTAGACAAGTAAAGCCTTCGATGGCAAATTTCATGAAACATCCTAGAACATTAACTTGTAAGGCCTTTGTGGCACTACAAACATCTTGGGGAATTTAGATAGGATAACTTGCTAATTATTCTCTCAATGGGGACTCCACAAACATCTTGGTTCAATGAATAACATAAATGGGAAAACAAGTGCATTCACATTCTATAGATATGGAGATTCAAGCCAGTACCCCGATGCAACCCATAACCCAAGTCTTTTATTCAAAACAAGATCCTTAATTATCTAATATCAAGCCATATTCAATGCTTGAGCAAAGCTCCACACTTTCCTCGACTCGTTGTGATATCCACTCCCAACCCTTGCACACACGCGGTTCTATGTGAACCATTTCATGAATCTAGACAATTTAAGATATTTTACATCAATGGTAAGTCACATTTTAAATTCTAATTTACTATTAGATTTACTTTGGGGACTCACTGGTGTAGGTTTCGCGGGTCCCATGTCAGCTGATGTGAGGGTCGAGGGGGGGACCCGATCTGCCTCCCTTGAGGATGGGTAGCGCGCCCTGTTTGAAGGCAAGGATTTGATTTTTTTATTTTTTATATATGTAAATATTATTAATTTAAGATCTAGATATCGGTTCGCCCTTTGTATACTTCCCAAGGGTTGATCAGGCCCTTGACCAAGGGTCCAAGGAACGGTTAAACCTTAGTTAATGGAGCTAAGGGCCAGCTGGCCCCTAATGTAAGTGTCCGTTAGGGAGGGGTGATCCTCTTCCTTGGCTGCCTGTGGTCAGCACCCCAGCACCGATCGGCATTAGGCACCATCCCTTCCCCTCATCTTTCATGGTGATGGTAGGGACAGGTTCGTGGCACCCCCACTTTCCCGATGGCTGCGATAACGAGGCCGCTAGTGGCGATAACAATGAAGTCGCCTTCGACCGCCGCTCATCTTAGCGGCACCACAAACCACCAACAAAATGGTTTTCTACCATCCTTAAGCCAATTTCAAACTTCCAATTGATTCAAAAATAGACGATGAGATAGGGAAGATGATGATACCTTTAAGTGGGCTTTCATTGAGTTAGCACTCCAACAAGTTCCAATCTCCCTTTCTCTCTAACGTGTTTTTATTATTGAACAAAAAGGGGCTAGGGTTTATAATTAGATTTATATACTAGGACCAACTAGTGTAGGATTTTCATAATTACCAAATTGCCAATAGGGTAGGTTTATAAGTTTTAGTTCGTCACATCTCCTAAACTCTAAGTAACCATAAAAAGGAAAACTAAGTAATATATATATAGCTTAGTCATGTTGAAACCATAATTAGTCGAATTGATTGCATTTGTACATACATTAATAGTAGATTTGCTTCTATATACATTATATATGTAGCCGAGTCGAGTTGGTTGCATTTGCAATTACTTTAAGTGTTATTTTAACCATTGCAGAGGGTTGCAAGTCTTTGAGTAGACCGAAATGCATTGCTCCAATAGACGATTTTAGCAAATTATTGTTGGACTAAAAGGTTAGTCATTTTTACTCCACTCAGGATTTTGGTGGAAACAAACAAAGTGAAAGTATACTAATAACTGTATCAAGTGGGTTTCAGTTAGTCAAAGCTTCTAGAATATCACATCTCAAGTGTTCAAGCCATACAAGTTTAAGATTCGGTCCACATGAGGAAACGAAGACGAAAGATCACATTGCATGTTGTAACAATGATGTAAGGTACACAGGTTCATTTACGCAAGCCTAATGCATTAGTTCATGCATATCATGTTTTTCAAATAGGTTTTCAAATTTCAAGTGATCATTTGGAGTTTTAAATGAAACTCGCCACTTGAATTGGTCTTGTAAGCTCAAACTATGTGAAACCATGTTTTTATATTCACATCGTACTTTAAAAACCATTATGGGAGTTTTTGGAAATGAAAAACTTGTTTCGAAAAGAAAAAAATGTATATTTGCAGAAAAGCCCCTATGAAAGTCATGAAATCGGGATTTTCTATTTTCGAGATTTTTGAAAACATCCAAACCACCTAAATAGGTTCTATGACCCTTAACAAACATGTATAACATGTTATAAGAGGTTTGGTAGGGTCCTGGATGCGATAAGGTGTTGCTAACTCTCTGGCCAAAAATATTTATTTTGAGGTGTTAGAGCACTAATAATGATATTAGCGTGCTAGTTGCAGAGTTAGCGCGCTAGCTTAGAGGATTAGCACACTAGGTCCCAATATTAGTTCACTAATTGCCTTTTTGACAGCTTTTTTATAAAGCTAAAACTCACACTTTAATTTGAATAGATAATCAAATCTAAGCCCTTGGATCTTTATAACGGTCAAAAAGTGTTAAAAAGGAATGTATAATATTCTCAAACCACCAAGAACATTTTATTTTCTTGTCAAGCAAGAAAACCCTATTGTGTTCATTATTTTCAAAAAAGAAGCTTGGAATTTTCTGTACTATCACTTATAATGTTTCGATGCAACTGAGTCACTCTCAAAACCAGCGTTATTAAGGTGTTCTAAAGCTTACAACATCCACTCCATAACTGATTTTCAAATCACTATCTCGGGGTTGTAAGAAAGTCCGATCTCCTAGCTTTTCTTGTGCTTAAATTTCATATTTTTGTGTACTTGACCAATGGAAATCATTTTTTGTGTTCTTGAACACATTTGTCTTGGGTTTTAAACTTTAACTTGATTTACTAAACCCTAGGACTAGTTTGGACAAGAGTTTACACTTAAACTTGATTTTTATCAAACTTCTTATTCTTTTGATTTGAAACCGAATTTGTTTTAATCAATTCATTTGAAATGGTTTCATATTTGAGATTTGCACAAAATCACTGATATACTTGCATTTCTTATTTGTTCTCATACTTGCATGCATTAAAGTGGTTAGGCTCCAGGAGGCTTGCTTGTATTTGAGTTTTATGCGCTCTACTTTGTAAAGCGAATTTGATTATTTTCATCTATTCTCTGTAAGTGCCTGATTTTAAGACTTAGTGGGATCTAAGTCGAAGGGAAGACCTAGTTGAGGCTAGGCATAAATCCTAGTTGCGGCTAGGTAGGAATTCCTAATTGGTGATTAGGCATTCTAGGCTTGTACGCTTAGGTTGTAACACTTATTGGCAATATAAGTGGGGTTTGAAAATCCTAACCGGGATGTTAGATAGTGGATGTAGATCATTGGATCGAACCACTATAAATCACATGTCTCTTTCATCTCTTCTTTCCCTTCATTGTGCATTGCATTCATACTTGCGTTTGAGTGAGCATAGGGAATCTTTATTGTTGAATTATATTAAAAAGGCGATAACTTCTCGATACACCCAATTCACCCCTCTTGGGTGTGGTTTCAATTACTACTCATATTACCAATTTTGTGGTAGTTATATCAAAGATTGTTACATGAAATCTTTAGTTTCCCATCATATATAAGAAGTAACAAAATTGGGTAGCATTAATAAGGTACTTAATGAACACCCTCAACTTTACGAAACCACCTGTATCTAGGGGTGTTCATGAAATCCGTAGATCCAATTCTATTCAGTTAATTTGTTTACCTAATTGGTTCATAATTTGAGTTTGTTAAATTGAATTGGATTGGATTGGATTGGATTGCAAAAGTGGCAATCCACATAGATTGGATTGAATTGTGGATTGTACACCTTAATACGTAGATCTAATCCGCAATTTGGTCTAATAAACCTTTATATACCTTACATTTTACATACATAAATACTCTTAAAATCTTGAACTATATTTATATGGCGTTAGCATTCCTACGCAACTAATTCATCTACTATTTATTCATATACACTTAAAAATCTAAATATTTGCAACTTAAGTTAAATCTTTTATATTCAAATACACATTTTAAGCTATCTAGTCAAATGAATGTACAAAAAAGTTAAAACTAATATGTTTGAATTAAAATTAGTATTCAATATTTTTCTTACTAATATTTTTTTTCTTCACTTTATTAAGTGTTGAACAAATGACTTCCCTAAATTTCCTTTTGGCTAGTTACACCTTATCTATCTCACTGGAGATGCTTTGACGATCATAATTTTTTTATTATAATGATTTGCATAACTCATAATTGTAATATTAATTTTATATTTTGATGAATGTTAATTTTATAATTGTCAATCCACATAACTTGATCCAGTTTGATACGCATTTAGTAAATTGGATTAATTTGGACTAGCAAAATAAATGGATCGGACTGGTGGTGTGTGCGCTGCAAGTATAACGACTCGCTTGTTGTAATAGTGCAATCAACTTAAGTTGATCACGGATATCGTCCTCATGGAAATGTTTTTGCAAAAGTTGATAATTACCTATTTATCTTGAACTATTGCTAAGGGATTCACTTTTATACTAAGGATATTTTAGTCCACAACTTCACCTAGGTAATTTAATACTATGCTTTGTATTCATGTTTACATCTCAATATGTTGTGTGCAATGTCTAATTAGAATAGACATATTTCCTTCAAATCCACTTTAGTGACGGAGAAGATACTAATGTGCAAGCTAGAACTCCACCTATCGTTGTGAATAACATAAGCACCACATTGCTTTAAGTCTCATATCATTGGATTCATAGCCAACTAAGTTTACTTTCCGAACCTCCCTAATCAACAATTGTCTCTCGATGTTGTGTATTTTATGGTTGTATCGTTTATGTCCGAATTGAAATTTTCAATGGCCATAACTTCTAAAGCCTAAATTCATTAGACATGTGACTATTATGTCTAAAGCATTACGCTTAGAATTAATACAAATTCTAGCAATTGCACTTTTTGTGTTTACTCTTTAAATCATATTTAAAACATAGCTTTCATACCATAGGATTCATTGATGCATAAGATAAATAGACTACTTGTACTTCATTGAAACACACATATAACAATTACATGATGGAAATCATTGCAAATCATAGATGAATATAAACATTACCTTCAATTTAATCAACGAAACTAACAGTGAAGTGAAAATGTGAAGTTTCGAATTTTTTCTTCACATAAACTCCTTAATACTCAAACTCAATGTAAACCCTAAGCTAAATTACTCTAATGGTGGCTAATAGTTGGTAAGTAGTGAGCTTACTACGTCGTAATACTTATTTATACTCTTTAATAATAATTAGAAACTCTTATTTACAATTTTAACTTGAATTAAAACACTACTTTCTATTGTGTGTCTGACGTTGTCTCTTACTGTCCCAGCGTTGTGCTTTTAAGCCCACTGCTACACCACTATGCCAACACTACATGCAAGTTTCCTTGCTCCCTGGAATCTCGGCATTGTGACCTGCTTCACTGGCACCGTCCCCTATGATCCACAATGCCACCACTGTGCCAGGGACCTCCAGAGTTAGGTTTTTTCCACTTTCTCTTCTTTCCCATGACGTGCCTTGTATGTCCACAATGTCAACACCTACAACCAAGACGCCAAGTGTGTTTTTGTGGATTTTTACTCCATTTCTTCCCAATTTTCCTCAATTCCTTCTTTTACACATTAATTTTATAAAAATGCAATAATACCATGAATTAGAGTTTATTTGAGGATATTTATACTAAATATACGACTAAACTAACTATATATATAAGTATAATTAATCACTTATCAAATACCCCCAAACTTAGGATTTTACGCTTCCCAATCAAATATGTATTCTACTAAGTCTCAGAATAACTAGTTCTCATTCAATTTACATTGCTCATGAAATATCTTTAATTTACTAAGTTTCAAATTAATAATCCACTCAAGAGTTTTTCTTTGCAAAATCTTTTCACTTTAAAGACATGTAGCTTTAACAACATATATAACTTCACTTTCAAAACTCCAAAATAGATCACAACCGAAAATATCACTACTCACAATTTTGTTTCATTTCAACACTCAAGTAGCATGTATACAATCTCATGAGTTCTCATTCAGCTCAGGAATTCACAAATAAGCATAGATCATACTCACCTTTGGTAGAATTTAGCACTTCAATAGTCTATTGGACTTGACATAGTTGTAATGGAAACTTAACTTAACTAGCTACTCATACTCGAGCTAAATCTTTTATTCGAAGAGTTTTATTCTACTTCGGCCTTTTTTCTTAATTTTTTTTTCTCTCTTTTCCTTTTCTTCTCATCATTTTTTTTATGTTTTTAGTCACAATCCTTTTACTATGGACTTCATTCTTTTTACATTTTTCCAACCATCAAGTTCTCTGCTCCATTTCCTGTAGAAGTTGTGGGATTCTCTCATTTTTCTCTTTATTCTAAAACTCTTGTTAGCACTTTCCACTGGTACTAAATTAAGTAAGTTAACTCCAACTTTTAATTTATAATGCCTATTTCTTTCTCTCTTTACACTAAGTCTTTACTTGCCTTGTATTTGCAAGTAAGATTCACACTTATTATAGAATCCTTAGAGATTTAATTTGTTCCACAAGAAGTGTTCTAGTTTCTTACTTTTGTTTCAAGTTCAGGTTCTTCCTTAACTCTAGGTTTCTAATCATGAAATCACATCGTTGTTTGCTACATTTCATTGTTTCTTCTTCAAAATTTAAAACATTCTCTTGAGTTTCATATCAACACTATACTTGTAATCTACTCATCAACAATTAAAGGCACGAACATGCAAATGAACTACTTATTCTTTACATATTACTATATATAACCTAATCTATACTACTTAAGCATTCAAATAGTAGAGAAAATGAAAAATTTATACACTACCATCTTTGCTCCTTGACTGCTTCAAATTAAAATTTAAATGATCATACTTGCAGTGTTTATCCTAGTTCTCAGCCTAAAAAAATCATTTCCCATAGTGTAGTGTATTGTCAATGCCTCCAAACTTAAACCAAATCATGTTCTCGAGGTTTAAAAGCAAGTCTGAAACATGAAAACACTAAAACACACAAACATATATAATAACAATATAATATAGAAGCATAAAATAAACATATAAATATAATTAACTTAATTAATCTAACAAAATATCCCAAATGTAGCTTCTTGATGTTGCATGGCTATTGGCACAATTCGTAAGGCTTATCCGTTCGATGAAATTTGACATGGCAAATGTCTTTCCTACACATTCGACACTAAAAAGTGTTAATTTGTAATTATTAAAGTAATAACTAACTAATGTTACTAAAAGTTTAAAAAATCTATGGGCTGCCTCCCAATAGCACTTAGTTTAATGTCATTAGCCCGATGTTTTTTTAGCTCATTTAGTCCGAGTCTAAATCAAGAAACTCTATATGTAGATCCAGAATTTGAAATAATTGTTCATCCACGAATACTTTGATTATTGACTTCCATGTATCACCTTCTTTATGCAGTAGCCTAGATAAATGGTATGCAACCAAAATTTCACTTCCTTTCTTATATTTGATTTCCCTATCAACTCTAGCAATAATAACACCCATCTAATAAACCTTGGTTTGACATCCTTCTTTGCAAAAAGATAGTGAATTACTACATGATCAGTATACACAGTTACTTTGGATCCTATTATATAGGCTCTAAACTTGTCGCATTCAAACACAACTGCTAATGGCTCCTTTTATGTGGTAGTATAATTTTGTTGTGCTTGATTTAATGTTCTATTTGTATAGTATATAGGTTTAAAAATTTCATATCTCCTTTGGCCTAACACTGCTTCTACCGCATGATCACTAGCATCACACATTATTTCAAACTTAGAATCCCAACCTGGTACTACCACTATTGGTGTCGAAATCAAAGCTAATTTCAAGGTCTCAAATGCTTGTGTGCATACCGGGCTCATTTCAAATGGAACATCTTTTTCCAAAAATGTGCATAATGGTTTAGTGATTTTTAAAAATTCCTTAGTAAACCTTCTGTAGAAGCCCGCATGCCCTAGAAAAATATTTATGTCTATAATGTTTCTTGGTATAGGAAGTTTCTCAATTGGCATTGTTTTTGCTCTATTAACCTCCAAACCATAAGCAGACACTCTATGTCCTAAAACAATTCCTTCTCAAACCATGAAATGACACCACTCCTAATTAAGTACTAAGTCTGTATCTTGACATTTTTCAATACCAAAGCCAAATTTTCCAAGCGTAGGTCAAAAGAAGCCCCAAATACATAGAATTCATCCATAAGTACCTCCATAATATCCTTGACCATATCAGAAAAATTAGCCATCATACATATTTGAAATGTTGTTGGCGCATTGCATAATCTAAATGGCATATGTCTAAATACAAATGTTCCATACAGGCAAGTAAACGTCGTTTTCTCCTGATCTTCTGGTGCTATGGAAATTTGATTATACCTCGAATACCCATCTAAAAAGTAATGATATCCATATCCTTCTAGTCTGCCCAACATTTGATCAATGAATGGCCATGTAAAATGATTCTTTCTCATAGCTTTCTTGAACTTTCTATAATCAATGCAAACTCTCCAACTTGTTAATGTTCCCATGGACAAGGTTTCCCTATTTTCAATTTGAATAATGGTCATTCCTTCTTTTTTTGGTACCACATGTATTGGTGAAACCCATGAACCGTTTGAAATGGCATAGATGATTTCGGCATTCAACCATTTAAAAGTCTATTTCTTTACCACTTCTTTCATTACTGGATTCAATCGTCTCAGAGCTTTAATCGATTTTCTATGATTTTCTTCCATTAAGATCTTACGTATGCAAACATTTGGGCTTATTCCTTTTAAATCCTTGATTGTCCATCCCAAAGCTGACTTATGCTCTCTCAAAACTCGAAGTGATTTTTTTCTTCCAACTCCGTCAATGCTACTAAAACAATAATGTGATATGTTGAATTTCTTCCTAAATACACGTATCTCAGATGCTTTGGCAAATTCTTTAATTCAATTATTGGTTCAATAACTGCGTTTTCCACCTCCATCTCTAATTTCTCGAAATTTTTATGAAACTTAGGGGGTCCTATTGGTGCTAAAACATTTATTGCTTCCTGAAGTTCACCTTTTACTACATAACTTGTTGTTATGCTCTGGTCTAAACATTGTTCCAGTGGTTCATCTGGTGTATACTCCTGGGCTATCTTAGTAACATAATTAGAAAATTACATATCTGACTTCGATGTTTTTGTAGTGCTCTCCATCACTTAAAAATTTCAAATTTTTATAGATACTAAATAGGACTCCTCATCATTTACTCGTGACCTTAACTCTCCTTCTTGAATGTCTATCGATACTCGTGCAGTTGCTAGGGCTGGTCTCCCTTAAATTAATGGTACCTCTGAATCTTCTTCCATATTTAATATTATGAAATCCATTAGAAAAATGAACTTATCCACTTTCCCTAACACATCTTCAATTGCTCTTTTTAGATATGTCATTGATCGATCTACAATTACAAAGTCATATTGGTTGACTTTACTTCTCCCAATCCGAATTTCTTGAAAACTGATAAGGGTGACAAATTTATACTTGCTCCAAAATCACATAGAACCTTATCAAATAAGTGTACACATATTGTGCATGGAATGGAAAAACTTCCTAGATCCTTCAACTTCGGTGGTAGCTTCCATTGTAAGATTGCACTGCACTCTTCAGTCAAATTCATTATTTTGTAATCTTCTAGTCACATCATTTTTACCATTATGTCCTTCAAGAATTATGTGTAGTATGGCATTTGTTCCAATGCATCCGCGAATGGGATGTTTATGTGCAGCTTCTTAAACATTTTTACAAATTTCTTCTGCTAGTGTTACTTTATTTTGGGTATTTGTGTCATTATCCAAGTGTTCTACATCTCCTAGTTGTTGCTCATTGATTTGCTTTGTTGTGTCATTTATTATATCTATTAGCCGCACTAATCATTGGTTTTCATACCACTCCTTAACTAGACTTCATGTGCATTTGCCATGTGATTTGCCAATATTGTTACTCAGAAATTGTTCATCATTTTGTAAGTTCCAAACACTAGTGAGCTGACTAATTTGTCTCTCGAGATTCTTGATGGATTATGATCCCTCATCATCCATCATCTTCATGGATTGTTTTATTCATCCAATCTCTTTCTCGTGCTTCTCATGGCACTCCCTATTGCTTATGTCCACAGTATGCAAATACTTCTCATGTAACTTCAATGAAGCCATCTCTTCACTTTGCCCTAGCTTTCTCTTTTAGACTTATTGCTCAAAGCTTTGAGGCAACTTCAATGCATTATCAAGATTCCCGTATTAGAAGTCTTGGTTGTTGTTGTTGTATCATTGATGAAATCGTTAAGGAGCCACTCCTCTCAACCATAAGTTATTCTCATAGCCTTGGTTGCTCATGAAGTTGCGTTTTCATGCTCTATTCCATGCTATATGTCCATTTGGTTACCCACCATGCCTTGGTAATTCATGGGTTGTTGTGCTACTTATGGGCCTTACTGTCCCATCTGAAGTTGTACCATTTAACTGCTCAGAGTTGATAGACGCGCCATAATTACCGCTTGCGAGTCAATCTCGTAAACACCTACTGGTTTCCTTACAGTGGAATGAGTAGTATAGGTGGTAGAATTTTGAGTCATTAGATCAAGAAGATCCAATGCTCCATTCTCATCCTTGGTAAGTAGAGAGCCACCTGATGTAGCATTTACTAACATTCTCGTGCTTTTGTTCATCCCATAGTACAAAATTTAGAGTTGTGCCCATTTTATGTATATGTGTCCCGAACATCTCCTCAGCATCTCTTTGAATCTTTCCCAAGCCTTGCTAATATACTCGATATCTTCTTCCTTGAACTGATTAATCTCAAGTTTCCTTTCGCTAACCTTCACTAAGGGAAAGAATTTATCAAAAAACCTTTCATTGATTTCCACCCATGATGTAATACTCCTTGCATTCATCCCTTGGAACCAAGATTTAGATTTTCCATCCAATGACAATGGGAAAAGTCACATCCTGATGACCTTTTTCGTAATTCCTATGATGTGCACATTATCGCATTTCTCTAAGAATTTCTTAACAAGTACAACTGGATATTTGTTGGATTGCCCATTGAATAAAATATTTTGCATTATGTTTAACAAAGACGGACTCAGTTCAAACTCGGTGGTGTTTGCTAGAAGCCTCATCACTCCATTGTACGTCTCCTAAATTTTTGGCTTGAAGCAGTCACGAAGGCATTTCTATCCTGCACTACCAGATCACCCGCGAATTGGTTATTCTTACGGCCTTGTTATTGGTATCTAGCTTGCTTCTCAGCCATCTTGATTATTTTTTTCCTTTGTTGGTTTTTTTTCCATCTTCAGGTCGAAAGGCACTAGGTCCTTCTCTCATTTCCTACGCATGCATTAAATATCTTTAAAAAAAAAAACACAAAATCAAGTGCAGAAAGTCACGCTTGAAACTTAAGCCTATATTTTTTGTTTTTGTTTTTATGAACTTAAATGTAAAATGCTAAAAAATAAAACTTAGCAACTTTTCAAACTAACTAAGTAGTACTGATGGCTACTATTCCTAGGCAATGGTGCGAAAAGCAAAAAACTAAGTGTTCATGCCGTAAGTATAACAGCTTCCTTGTGGTAATAGTGCAATCAACTTACGGTGATCACGAATATCGTCTTCAGGGAAAGGTTTTGGCACCAGTTGTTAATTAGCTATTTAACTTGAACTATTACTAAGGGATTCACTTTTAATTGGTTTTATGCTAAACTAAACTACTCTAACAATTCAATTTAAAATTCACTTGAACTTTTATATTAAGGATATCTTAGTTCATGACTTCATCTAGGTAATTTAATATTATGCTTTCTATTCATGCTTACATCTCAATATGTTGTGTGCAATATCTAATTAGAATAGACGGATTTCCTTCAAATCCACTTCAACCCACTGTCGTGACGGAGAATATTCTAACGTGTAAGCTAGAACTCCACCTATCATTGTGAATAACATAAGCTCCACATTGCTTTAAGTCTCAAATCATTGGATTCATAACCAAGTTTACTATCTGCATCCCTAATCAACAACTATCTCTCAATATTGTGTATTAAACGGTTTGACCGTTCATGTCCGCATTAAAAGATTAAATGGTCATGATAAATTCTAAATTCTAAGTTCATTAGACATGTAGCCAGTATGTCTAAAGAATTACGCTTAGAGTCAATACAAATTCTAACAATTGCACTTTTTATGTTCACATTTAAAATCATATTCAAAGTACAACATTCATAGCATAGGATCCATTGATCGCTAAGATAAATAGACTACTCACGCTTCATCGAAACACACATATAATAATTCTTGATGAAAATCGTTGCAAATCAAAGATGAATATAAATATTACCTTCAGATTTAATCAACAAAACCAAACGTGAATTGCAAACATAAAGTCTTCAATGTTTTCTTCATGTAAACTCATTACTACTCAAACTCAATGTAAACCCTAAGCTAAATTATTTTAATGGTGGCTAATAGTTGATATGTGGGGAGTTTACCACATCCTAATACCTATTTATACTCCTTAATAAAAATTAGAGACTCTAATTTATAATTTGACTCGAATAAAAACTCTTCTTTCTATTTTCTGCGTATTTGGCGCTGCCACTTACTACCCTGGCGCGGTGCCATTTAGCCCGCTGCATCGCATCTACGCTAACACTACATGCATGTTTTCTTGCTCCCTAGTGTCTCGACGCTATCACCTACTTCGTCGGCGCCATCCTCTATGCTCCATAGCACCACCACTCTGCCAGACCTCCAGAGTTAATTTTTTTTTATTTTTTCTTCTCTCATGTCATGCCTTGTATGCCCATAGTGTCAGCACCTATAGTCACGATGCCAAGTGTATTTTTGTGGGTTTTCACTCTATTTTTTCTTATTTTCCTCAGTTCTTTCCTTTACATCTTAATTCCCTAAAAATACAATAATACCATGATTTAAAGCTCATTTGAGGGTATTTATACGAAATATATGACTAAACTAACCCTATATATAATTATAATTAATCACTTATCAATTAGATTGTGATTTCTCACTCTTAGCAATAATTGGATCGAATTACAAATTGACTCTAATCTAATTAAATCCAATTTGTGTGTACCTGTAATGGGCCAAATTTCTAATAGTGGATTAGTCTATAATTAAGGGCTGCCGACCTGTGACATGGCTCGAGAATGGATACACGGTCCTAACACTCGGCAACAAAATCGATTAATATATTATTTTTTTGTGATGAATGTTTAGTTTATTGTATATATGTAGAATTATTAAGTCACTTCTATTTGTATAAAGATGTCAAGACGTGAGTAGGGACGCACTTCGAGATGCATGCTGGCATGAGGTTGGGGTAGAGATTGATATGGCAAGTCTTGATTTAGCTAAATGTTATTAAAATAGCTTATTTAAATGTGTGTATAGTTGAATTTTTATGTGAATGCGACCTAAGTTAGAAAAATAAAACAACATCCATAGATATACATCGGAATGTCTATTGTCACTATCACTAGGCAACTTGGGTATAAAAGTATGTTAACATGCAAATGGATGAGATATAGGGGAGATGATGCAACATTATGTTGTAAAAACTCAGAGATTTAGGAGGTGATGATAAAGTCAAAGAAGCTCAGCATTTAGGTAAACCAATCTACATCACCACTTTGTGAAATTCAAACAAAAAATTATAAGTTTTGGTTTAGTTCTAATTTTTCAACAATTTTAATAGGCAAATGGCTTTGTTTTCAAAATCTAATTTCAATTTCGGATTCCTTGTGAAATTCTACTAATTCTACTATATAGAAGTTTCGGATTTAGATTTGTTTTCATTAAGTTATGAATTTTTGAAGTTCATGAAATTGTAAAACAAAAATTGAAAATTCTACCTGTCGTTATGAACCAGTCTTTGAGTTTGATGATAACTTCCTCATTTTAAATTGAAATTGACTCATCTGGTGGCATTTGAAAGTTAATTTAAATGGGAACAACTTTTGCCTACTGAAAGATTTTGAAATTTGAATATTTTCATGTCTAAAAGTTTTTTCCAACTTTGATGATAAATCTGGAATTTTTGGGTTTACAGTTTTGCTAATGTCTTACTATTTTGAGCATAACTACCTCAATTCTGATTTGATTAATCTCATTTTTTAGTATCATGTTCCAGGATATGTTTGTAGGCTTCAATAAAAAAATCATGAGTTTTGAAGCTATAGTTAGGAGAAATGAATTTTACAAAATTGCTGGTCGAAATCAAAAGTTATTTTGAGCCATCGTGGTAAGACTTTCATATCTCTCTTATTTTTTAATCGAGATTTTGCAAACCTCATAGTTCGGGAATCTAAGATAGAGACCAGCAACTTTGACTTATGGGAAGGTTCTAAGATTCGAATGTTTTCATGCCAAAAAATGTGCTACAATACGTGACCGAAATCGAAACTGTATTTGGTAATTAGTGGCTAATTTGGGAAGATCAACTTAAAAACCATTTAACCAATTTGAATATATAATAAACATGTTTAGTTGACTTCAGGGGATTAAGGGAATGTAGCTTGGGTACCGAGAGCGAGTCGAGATTGGATTCACAATTATGGGTACAAGTTTGGAGTGGTCGAGATTCAATTTAAGCTAGGAATTGTGTGACTTGTAATTAAATTGATTGAGATATTTTTTCTCTATTTCATTCTCGATTTTCTTCTATTTTATAATTATTTGGCCCGATTGTATGTTTCTATTCATTATGTCATGCCTTGAATTTAGTGTTTAGGTTAAATCTTGATTGTTGTCAAATTAGAACATGTGTTTAGGTTTCTGATTTGATTCGGGGTATAAGCATAACACAAGGTATGGGACCTGAGGATGTCAATATTCTAATTAGTTAGTGACATGAACCTGCTATATGAAGTCGATGAAATGAATAAACGGTAGCCAATTAGGGTATTATCGAAGTGCTATGTGTGCTGACCTATTACATGATGTCGATATGTTGTGTTTCACAACCAATAAGGATAGCACCTACATGCACTGCTAATAAGCTATTACCTGAGATTTATTGACTAAAAGGGTAATATCTAGGCCAATATGTTGGACACACTACCGAAATGGACTTAGTTCATTCTTAATGGCTATATTGACCTCACTTCGTTTAGCTGTGATGTTTCTAGCATGTTTTTATTTTAGAATTTCTTTATGTTTCATATGCTTTTAGATATCTTTATATATTGTTTGGAAATGTAGATAAATGTCTCTCAGTTTTACTTTCTATGTACTCACCGTCATTTTTATGAATGTGGGTGCATATTTATTGAGTAGCAAGCCAGGCAAGGAGAATATCGGCGACTACCTCTGAACCTCATACAAAAGTAGGTGATCACTTTTTCTATTTATTATTTATGTATCTTTTGGTCATATAATGGGTTGAGATATTAGATTCTTGATTGATACATAATTTTCTTTGTTCGAGTTCATTGATCGTATATTTACCTGGTTTCCACAGTAGGTATTTTTATAATGATTCCCCAGATTCCATTAAGTCTTCTGTTGATAACATTAAAATGATAAAAGGTTTTCAATAATAATAATAATAATAATAATAATAATAATAATAATTGTGCAATGTTTATTTTGAACACAAGTAATAAGGAGAAAAAGACAAAAAAAATTTATTATAATGTTGTTAAGTTCTTCATTGCTAAGGTTGGGGCTTAATGACGTGATTTGGCTGAGCGATGCCCTAAATTTTAGAAGGGCCATCATAGTTTGTATTAGCGCTAATGTTCTCAATAAGCAAAACATAAATTTGAAGAAAAGATAAACCTTAGATGTGGATTCCTGACGCGTGTCGTGGGTGCCAAATATAACCCGTAATCGAGTTTCCCACCGCAAGGGTGTAGTAGTGGTAAATACGGGGTCGAATCCGCAGGACTTGAGTTTACTCTAAGTTAACTAAATATGGGGGTTTTCAAAGAAAATCAAGAAAATAATTAATTAAACAAGCAATAACAAAAAGTTCACACAAATTAATATCAATATTGAAAAGTTCACCCAAATCTCCAGCTCCACAAATCAGAATCAAGATTCAATATCATTCAATGGTCCTCAATCTTTCCCTAAAAATTATTAATTAAATTTTTCCTAGATTAGTAATGGAAAATCGACAACCGCCAGAAATTCCTAATTCCCCTAATTTTGATAATCAGGACATCCGCCACTAATTATTTCCCTAATTAATGTATAACCCTAGACATTCGCCAATCAGGTTTAATACACTAACTGCATTAATATAAATATATGGGAACACTAATCCTAGATAACCGGGTCACAACCGCTACCGATTTAACCTAGATCCAATTGTTGTACATTCAATGACCGAAAGGGTTTTACGACAACCGGGTGAATGTTTGTTACTTTTTTGGTCTAAAGCACAATTACATGGATACTAATATTTCATTTAACAATAGATTATCAATCTAAAAGCATGCACTGGCCATATACACACTATAGATCTAAATCATAATAATTAAACTCACCAACAATGAATTAGGAGAAATTAAATTAAATTAAATAATAAAATAAAAGATCTCACATAGAATGTCATGAATCCATGATTCCAACTCGCTTCCCCTTCGACTTAGGAGAGAAAAATCAATTAGCCGGACATTGTCTTCAAAAATCACTACTAAAAATTAATAGATCTCTCTAAAAATACTAATTAATCTTTTTTAAAATAATACCTAGGTTAAAACTATATATAACTACCCCAAATTGTACTCGGATACTAATTTTAGGGTTTGGAGGTGACTCGTTCGTCGAGGAGCATCGTATAGTGTTTTTGGATAAAAAATCGGACTCTGCCACGTGTAAATAGCCGATTAACTATTTTTTAACTGTCGAGCCACATGTCTGCACCGGATTGGGCCGCCGGCTGTCACCGCGCTGATTTTCGCCGCTCCATTCGCCGAAAATCAACGAGTTCTGTTGTGTTGCTGACTCAGCGCCACGTGGCGCAGTGTGATTGGCGGGACCACGTCACCAAAACGCGCTGGACAAGTGAGATCACGCCACGTGGCATCCACGTGGCTCGAATATCGCGCAAGAGTCGATCGAAATACTGGGAGTTTGTGCGGGCATGGATCTCGAGGCATTTCAACGGTTTCTGAAACGAAGAGAAGATTGATCTCTAGTGACGTGGCTTTGCTGTTGACGCAACACCACATTATTGGCTGAAATATCCTGTTTGCTATTCGACAAACCGTGCAGCGCGTATTTCGAGGCAAACTGTCCGGCATCCGATCACTGCAAGTAAATACTCCATTTTGAATATTCTCCGCCACGAACTCAACCGCGCACTCCGTTTCACCTAAAAATGACCAAAAAATATAATTAAATATATATTTTAAATACTTTTAATAATTAAATATACTAAAATAGACTACTAAATACCTATAAATATCGACTTATCGAATACCCCTAAACTTAAGACTTTGCACGTCCCGAGCAAAGGTGTAAATGACAACACAAATAAACTAGACTTCTAATATAATAATGCACTGACTCAACTAATCATATACCCGACCCAAATTCATGGAGTTCCTTTGATTTACATAGTCACCAAATTAACAAGAAACTCGGAAAATTTCAGAGTTAAGATATGTCAAGCCTCGCAACCCAAACACAATTGAGATCCCACTTTCAGACAAAAGACTCAGTCAAAACAAAGGCCATCAACTACTCAGAAGTTTTCTTGGTCTATACATTTAAGCACGCAAGTTAAAAATCTTACTTAATATAGTGAATGCACTCGAACTAAATCTTTTATTTGAGGAGTTTCAAAACTTCCACCTTTATTCAATATTATTTCTATTTTTCATCAATCTCCTTTTTTTTTAAGTAGTACGATCCCTGCTACATTTCCTGTGGATCGCTTTTCTCACTTTTTCCACCACAAGATTCCCTGCTCCATTTCCTCTGGAAACATGTGGGACTTTCTATTTTTTATTTATGAAAAACTCCTATTAGTACTTCTCACTTTCACTATAATAAAGCAAATCCACCAAATATGGATTAAATAATATAACTTGCACAAATTAGACCTTCTACTTGTTTTCGTTATCTAGCACTAAGTTTAACTATCATCCAAGTCTCTAATCATGAAATCATAAAAATGCAAAGCTACAAACTTGATTAAATATGTCTCCTAATTTTCTCCAAGTTTCAAGTTAAAAAGGCAACTATAATTTACTCATCCACAATCAAAGGCATGAACAAAGTTTCGGGTGACTCTAAATATATAATAACATACTAAATATATACATGAAAGTGTATCAAATCCTAATGAAATGAGAATGGAATGTGAATGGACAAGAAATGAAAGAAATGATATAAAACACCACCATTACCATCCAATACCCGCATATAACCGCATAAAAAAAATAAACGATCTCACCTGCGGTCTTTCGCAAAAATTCATCCAAAACAATCCTCAATCCCTAAAGCACCCCCAAACTTACTCCAAACCTTGTCCTCAAGGTTCAAAACAAGTCAAGGAGGTCCACACATAGAAAACAAACAAGATGGTGAAAGAATATGATAAAGATAAGACAAGGGAAATGATACAAAGTCATGCAAAATACTAAAAAAAATAAAAAAAATAAACTAAATAATACTTATCAAAGTTTGGGCTGCCTCCCAATAGCGCTTTTGGTTAAAGTTGTTAGCTCGACTTGGTCGGAGTCTGTCAATCAATATAGATAGGCGTTGCCAGTGAAACGACCTCCACATCAATGGCTCGGGAAGTCTTCATAGAAGATCTTCAATCTGTGGTCGTTCACCTTAAACACATTACCAGTCTCCATACTCTGAATATCCACTGCTCCGTGATCATACACTACAGTCACAATATATGGTCATGTCCACCTCGATCTTAGCTTACCTACAAAAATCTTAAGACGTGACTGAAATAAAAGTACTTTCTGACCAACACGAAAAGATTTCCTAGAGAGATTGCTATCATGGAACGCTTTCGTTTTTTCTTTATAAATCGTGCATTTTCATACGCGTCGTTCCTGATTTCCTCCAACTCTTGGAGAGTGAGCTTTCTCTCATTTCCTGCTTCATCGAGCTTCATATTAAACTATTTCATAGCCCAGTAAGATTTATGCTCGAGCTCGACTGGCAGGTGGCAAGCTTTACCAAACACAATGCGATATGGGGACATCCCAATTGGCGTTTTAAACGCCGTTCGGTAAGCCCAAACCGCGTCATCAAGACGTGTACTCCAATCTCTACGAGTTGGATTCACTGTCTTTTCTAATATGGATTTGATCTCTCTATTAGAGACCTCTACCTGGCCACTCGTTTGGGGATGATATGATGTAGAAGTCCGATGAGTGACATTATATCTCCTCAGAAGGCTTTCAACTATACGGTTGCAGAAGTGAGTGCCTCGATCACTGATCAGGGCACGTGGGATACCAAATGTTGTGAAAATCCTCGATTTGAGGAATTCACATACCACTTTAGAATCATTAGTGCGTGTAGCCTTAGCTTCCACCCACTTAGACACATAGTCCACTGCCAAGAGTATGTAAACATTACCAAATGACACTGAAAACGGTCCCATAAAGTCTATACCCCATAAATCAAATATCTCGCAAATATGAATCGGAGTAAGTGGCATTTGGTCTCGATGACTAAGGTTACAGTTTTCTGACAGTTAGGACAAGTATTGGTAAACACGTATGAATCATGGAAAATAGTGGGCCAGTAAAACCCACTCTCAAGAACTTTCCTAGCTATCCGGCGGGGACCGAAGTGGCCACCGCAGGCGTAAGTATGACAAAAAGTCAATATGGAATGACTCTCAGTCTGAGGAACACAACACCTGATAACCTGGTCGGAGCAAAATTTCCATAAGTACGGATCATCCCATACATAGTATTTAGCATCGCTCCTTAATTTATGCTTCTGAGCCTTCAAAAGGTGAGGAGATAACTCACCCGAAGTGATATAGTTCACCAAATCGGCGTACCAGGGGAGATCTTCCATAACGGCATAAATGTGCTTGTCAGGGAAATCATCCATAAGAGGGGTAGGACTCTCAACATTTTTAATTCTGCTGAGATGAGCTGCAACTAGATTCTCTGCACCATTTTTTGTTGGGGCATATGCCCTAAGTCAATCTATTAACTGTCTTTATAAATACTTTTAGTTAATAAAATAGAGGATTGCATTTGCTATTTATTATAATTAATTTGCATGTTTACATTATAATAAGATCCATGGGTATTTACAGAAATATCCTAAATGTCCCTAGTCGATCATTATACTGGGAACTATAATGAATTAAGACTAGCGTGAGTCTTGATTGATGATCATATGATGATTATACATATATGGATACGAATCAAGATCACGAGTACTTGTTAGGGAACAAAGTACTGGACCGACCCGCTATGAGAACATCACATGGATTAAGTCATTGTTGTTTCTCATAATAGGTATATATTCCAGTCCTCTGACTTGAGATTACCAGAGACTTCAACATTAGGAACATAGTGATTTGACACTATCAAACGTTGTCTTTAACTGGACGATTATAAAGGTTGTGATTGGTTACTGTGTGAACAATGTGATGAAGTTGTGTAATCAAGATAGAATTTGTCCCTCTCATATAAAGAGAGATATCGAGTGGATCCCTCGATGTGTTAGACCGTTAAAATGCCTATTCTAAGTGAATTGATATTGATCAATGTCACTTGGATGTTTTCAGTCTACCTAGAGATCGAGACTAGTACGATTGAACATGTTGGATGACAATTCCATGTCTTATGTTTGATCGAAAGGATATCGTGTGACAAAAGGATGTTATATACACTATTTATTAGGTTGTATCAATTTGATATTCGTACAACTTGGGTAGTCATAATGTCTTGCTAGAGGTCGCTTATGACTTGTATACCAAAATGTGTTTTGGTACACTGCCAACGTTGTATGAGCCTATTGGGTCGCACACTAAGAGTGGTTTTGTAAGATTTTAAGATGGTTTAGAAAAATGAATTTTATGTGATAAAATTCTTGACAAAACGTCAATGTGGTGTATTACACTTATACTTCTTTAAGTAAGGGTATATGTGTAATTTACTTAACCGTCTATATACAGGGGTTGTATAAATAGACGCTTTATGTTAGAACACACATATAAAAGTTTAGGGCCGAAACTCTATTTTTGTTAAAGAAACGACTTAGGATTTTTGGTATGCTCTGGATCGTTTTGGAGAGAAACAAAAAGATTTGGTATTCTCTCGAAGCTAGCACTTTGAATCTCGGCCGCTGTTCGTGTGTGGACTACTGGTAGAGGGCGTTTGTCGTTGGAACCGCCTTAGAGATCGATTAACCTTCAGAAAGGTACATTGTGACTGAGGTATGATTAAGTTTTCATGGTTTAAACGTTTTTAATGGAATTAGATTCGGATCCTATTGGGGTTTTTGCCAAAATCGTTTTGTAATCTCCGCTGCGTGTGAACCCTAAAACCCAACACTTTTATCTTTGATTGTGATGTCAAACTCCTGTAGTAGGAGTATCCATCTAATGAGCCTAGGTTTGGCATCCTTTTTGCTCATCAGGTACTTCAAGGCAGCATGATCAGAGTAAATGATAACCTTGGTTCCCAAGAGATAAGGCCGAAACTTCTCAAGTGCAAAGATAACAGCAAGAAGCTCCTTCTCAGTAGTGGTGTAGTTCATCTGAGCTGCGTCTAGAGTACGAGAAGCATAGTAAATGACATGTGAAGCTCTCCCGACTCTCTGTCCTAAGACTGCACCCACCGCATAATCACTAGCATCACACATTATCTCAAATGGGAGCTCCCAATTATGGGCATGAATCACCGGTGTGCTAGTAAGTGAGTGTTTCAGTGCATCAAATGCACTCTTACATGTCTTATCAAACTCAAAAGGTATGTCCTTTTGAAGTAGACGGCATAGAGGCTGTGCGATTTTAGAAAAGTTCTTGATGAAATGACGGTAAAAATCGACGTGTCGAAAGAAAGATCTAATCGCCGCACATTCGTAGGGTAGGAAAGTTTCTTAATAACATCAATTTTAGCTTAGTCTACCTCTATCGATGTGTCCCAAAATAAGACCTTGGTCCACCATAAAATGACACTTTTCATAGTTCAGAACCAAGTTCTTCTCGATACACCTGCTGAGAGCTTTCGTCAGATTGTTGAGACAACTATCGAATGAATCACCGTAGACGGTAAAGTCATCCATGAATACCTCAATGAAATGCTCAAAAAAATCTGAAAAATACTCATCATACACCTTTGAAATGTGGCAGGGGCATTGCATAACCCAAAGGGCATGCGGCGATAGGCAAAAGTGCCAAACGGACAAGTGAAAGTCATCTTGTCCTGGTCTTCAGGCGCTACCGGTATCTGATGAAAATCGAAATAACCATCAAGACAACAGTAATGAGAATGACCAGCTAGTCTCTCCAACATCTGATCAATGAATGGTAGGGGAAAGTGATCCTTCCTGGTGGAAGCGTTTAATTTCCTGTAGTCGATGCATACCCGCCATCCATTTTGAATACAGGTTGGAACCAACTCACCATGTGAATTGGTGACTACTGTGACCCCCATTTTCTTAGGAACCACGTGGATAGGGCTTACCCATTTACTATCAGAGATGGGATAAATGACTCCAGCATCAAGGAGCTTCAGTGTCTCATTAATCACTACATCCATCACGAGCGGATTGAGCCCCCTCTGGGCTTCTCTCGTAGGTTTCGACCCTTCTTCCATATATATATGATGCATGCAAGCGGAATGGCTCAAACCTTTGATATCCGCTATGGTCCACCCAATATCCTGTTTAAACTCTAGGAGTACTCGAAGGAGCCTCTCTTCCTCTAAATGTGTAAGTTTGGCTGAGATGATCACAGGGAGTGTGTCATTCTCACCCAAAAACATGTACTTCAAGTGCTCGGGTAACGGCTTCAGCTCAAGTGTTGGAGCTTTAACCAAAGAGGGAGAAAGTTCGAAGTTAGAAGTAGGTAACTCCAAATAATGGACTCTTGGGGGCAGGAGTTGGATTGAATCCAACTCGAAAACAACATCTTCGAAATCAGTATCGAAGGTCAGATCACTCTCGTGGATTTGAGTAGTGTCGAGATGATGCTCTAACACTACTTTAACTTTATCACCGCCACTCGTGAGTAAGGTCTGCTCAACAAGTGGATCCACACTGTCCATGGTGCACACGACAGAAGACACATCACTGGGGTATCGCTAGGGCTGGCAATAGTTGCCCGGTCCCGTTTGTCCGGTTGTGTCCGGACCTATTTTAAACGAGACCGGGAAAATTTTTTGTAAAAAACATACGGGACTAGACCTTTTTTTTGTCCATTTTAAAATACGGGACCGGGTTCGGGCAGAAATCTCAACAAAACGTGTACCCGTTTGTGATTAATTTGAAGGGCATATAAGTAATTTCACAAATGTATTTAAAGTTTTTTTTAATTTTTATGTTATGTCATCTACTCATCTCCCTCCCTCAAGACCCGATCTCGTTCTCCTCTCACTCAACAAACAAAGAAACAAACCCTAACGGCGTGCTCTTCCCCGAATCCCGATCTCCTCACTCAACTCTCATCTCCTTTCGTCCGCCTCTCACGCACATCTCGCCCTCACGGTCACGGCCCTCACGCCCAGCTACTCTGCCCTCACGCCTAGCTGCTCTGCCCTCTCGCCTAGCGCTGCTTCTCGCGCTCTCGCTTGGGCCATGCTTCGCTTTACTGCCCCCCACGGGTCACGGACTCACGGCCCTCACGGCCCTCACGCACAGGCTGTGCGGCACAACTCCTCTACCTCACGGGTCACGGCTCACGCACAGCTCGCCCAACTGCTCTGCCTTACATGTCACGGCCCTCTCGCCCTCACGCCTCACGGCCCTCACGACTCTCGCGGTCTCTCCTCTTTGAGTCTCTGGTACCACATTCCACTTTCCACATACCTTTACATTCTCAGCTTCCCTTTAAGCCAATATCATGCATCATTTGATTTAATTTATATTCAATTATCTATATATATTATGGCCTCTACTAATTAAAAAATTATGATATTTGAGGTGATATCTTTTTTTTTTGAAAACTTTTGTGATGTTTATATCAAAAATTAAAAAATTATGATATTATGTATTTATTTTTTGGTAATTGGTGACTTGTAGTTGTAGACTTTTAGTTGTAGTTGAGGGGTTTTTTTTAGATAATTGATAAATAAAATATTTAATCATATTAAAAAAAATGGGCAAAACCGGTCCCATATGTTTTACAAACATACGGGACTGGACAAAAAAATAGTGCCCGTTTTAAAAACGAGACTGGGACCGGACACCAAATTTAAACATTTTCGAAATGGGTGTCCAGTCCCGTTTTCGTCCGTTCCCGTATTTTTGCCAGCCCTAGGTATCGCATTGCATCGTAGATGTTAAACTTGATGACTTCACCATCAAACTCCATGGTAAGGGATCCATCATCAACATCTATCTTCGTCTTCGCCGTTTTCAAAAATGGGCGTCCAATGAGTACTGACGACGCATTAGGGAATGACTCCTCTTTCATATCAACCACATAGAAGTCACCAGGAAACACAAACTCGTTCACTCGGACTAGAACTTCCTCGAGAACACCGACAGGTCTGACAATGGAACGGT
This sequence comes from Stephania yunnanensis, assembly GCA_039657365.1. Classification (NCBI taxonomy): domain Eukaryota; kingdom Viridiplantae; phylum Streptophyta; class Magnoliopsida; order Ranunculales; family Menispermaceae; genus Stephania; species Stephania yunnanensis. The sequence goes on along the minus strand of CM077586.1, from coordinate 40,078,366 downwards.
CCGCTAAATGAATGACAATACAAGTCTCCTCTAATGGGCCTGCATGCAATGTCTCATAAATAGACAATGGCATGACATTAATGGAAGTGCCAAGGTCGTACATAGCCCTCTGAATGCTTACATCACCTATAACACAAGGTACTGAGAACATCCCAGGATCTTTGCATTTAGGAGGCAACTTCTTTTGTAGGATAGCCGTGACGATTTCTCCCATTTGGACTTTTTCGTTGCCTTTTAGTTTCCCTTTGTTAGTGCATAGTTCCTTAAGAAAATTTGCATACCTAGGGACTTGCTTCAGAGCGTCGAGGAGTGGAATATTGATTTCCACTCGCCGAAAGGTCTCGAGAATTTCTTTCTTTTCCTCCTTTTTCTTATCTAAAATGAGTCGTTGTGGAAAAGGAGGTTTGACCTTAAATGTGGGCGGTGCTTCCTTTTGAGTAGTTACCATCTGTTTAGGGGCAGAACGAGTCACTACTACCTCGTGTTCTTCCTTATTAGCCTGGTCTTGGGCATTAGATGACTCATTGTGCTTTATGGGTCCCTCCAGCTCTCTACCACTACGGAGTGTAACTGCGTTAGCACTCGTGTTAGGATTCGGGTAAGGTTGCGAATGCAACTTTCCTTTATCCTCGAGACGTCCAATCTGCTGTGCATGTTGGTCCACTTGAACTTGAAGAGTTCGAACCGTCGAATTGAGTTCAATAAAGGATTTCTCAATGGTAGCCCTGAATTGCTTCATTTCATTCATAATTTGGCTTTGTTGGCTCAAAAGGGCTTTAACCATATCCTCAAATGAGGAATTAGTGGAGGGTGTAGGCAATGGTTGGCCTATGGGGATGAATGTCTGATAATTCTGATTCTGAGGCCCATAACTGAAGTTTGGGTTATTCCTGGCCGTGGCATGATTATAGGTATTCCCGAATGGGACTCGAGGTAGCCCTTGGAATTGATTACCCATGGCATTGGCCTGATGATCATCATCAAAAAGTGTAGGACATTCATCAGTTGCATGATTTGTGGCAACACAAAAGCCACAAGCTTGGACTTGCACTGCGTTCCATTATAAAGGTTAGGTTATCAATTTTCTGGTCAGTGGAACTCGAGACATTGCCTGTAGTCAGACTTCGGTAAGCAGTAGCATCGAGATCACCATAAAGGCGTGACTGTTGTGTGATGTCCTCATACAGTTGCGTCATTTGGGCTGGAGTTTTGTCACGAATGTGACCCCCACATGCATTATCAATCATGCGTCGTTCCATGGGCGACATGCCAACATAGAAGAATCGAGCTATGGCCTTCTCAGATTGGCCATGTTGCGGGCAACTAACAAGTAATCGCCTATATCGATCCCAATATGCGCCGAATGATTCGCCCGGTCTCATTTTGATGCTGCATATATCCTTGATGAGCTGAGCAACTCTATCCTCAGGGAAATATTCATTCAAAAATGCGGTTGTCATATCATTCCAGGAATTAATGCAACCATGCGGAAGGTAGAAAAGCCATTCCTTGGCTTTATCTTTAAGGCAAAACGGAAAAGATCTGAGCTTAACTGTTTCCTCGTCCGCATTAGAGGGTTTCAGTGACTTGTAGATAGTGTGAAACTCCTTCAGGAAAGTGATGGAGTCTTCATTCTCGCCACCATGGAAGGATGGTAGGAGATGAATAAACCCAGACCTCAACTTTAAGTTTCCGGCATTATCCGGATAGTTGATGCAGAGGGGTTGTTGCGTCAAAAGAGCTTGAAGCTCTTGATTGGCGTGACCCATGGTGATTTGGTGCAATGCAGCCATGTTCAGATGATTTTGGCCTTCTCGTTGCCTAAGTTGGGTCTCTCTAGTCCACCTATGGAAAGTACTCTCTGGTTCGGGGTCAAAAGGCAATAATGAGCTGGCCGATTTGGACCGAGTGAGGTGTTTTAGCATAAAAAAAAAAAAAAAAAAAAAAAAAAAAAAAAAAGAAAATAGAATTCAGGGGGTTATAACTAAGCTAATTAATTAAAAAAAATAAATTAATTACTAATCTAACTAACAAAGTAAACTAATAAAGTAATGGAAATAAAATAAAATAAAATAAAAACGTAAAAAACTAACAGAATAAAAAAAAAAAACTAAAAACGTAATAAAAAAAAGTAAACGTAAAAAACTAAAAAATAAACGTAAAAAGTAAAAAACCTAAGTAAAAAACGTACAAAAGATAAAAACGTAAAAAAACTAACAGAATAAAAAATAAAATAAAAACGTAATAAATAAATAAAAAACGTAATAAAATAGATTAATTACTAATCTACCTAAACCAACTAACAAGATAAATAGATTAATTAAATTAATGTTAAAAATAATTAATATAACTAACTAACACCTAAACTCGTAGTAAAGACTAAGTCCCCGACAACGCCGTCAAAATTTGACGCGCGTGTCGTGCGCTATAAATATAACCCGTAATCGAGTTACCAAATGAGGGCCGCTAAGGGCACCCCACCGTTTAATGAAGGCACCCAAAGATTTTGTAAAAATTTCAAAGAAAAGTGGAAAAGACCATTTTGCCCTTGTATATATATTGATTCAAACACCACAAATCATTTTGACAAAGAAAAAAAGGCACCCCACCACAAGGTTGAACCACAAAGCCACATTGCATTTGGCGAGCGTTGATCGATTCTTGCGGATTGACATCATCCGACAGCGAAGTAACAATGTTTGACAACCATATGATGGTTTTTTAGAACTGTTTAGCTGTGTAAAACTGTGAAAATGATGATTTGTTTGTCAACGTAGGGTTTGGTAATTTATTCAAATCCGAACTTGTTTCCACTATATAATGGAGGATTGTACTCATTCGGTCCAAGAGGAGGTCGAACTCACGGAAATTTTGCAAATTTATTGTGTTTTTTATGCGGTTATCCAAAGTTTCTGTGGATGTGAGCGATTGTATCGGCCTCGCAGGACCGAGATTTATGGTTATATCTCGGTCACCCATGACCGACAATTGCTCCAATATATCGGCGGTGTCCAACCGAGTCCGATGGAAAGGTTTCGGTTGTGCACCACCGATATGGGTTGACCATTTCAATTCGCCTTGCTCTCGTCAAGTCTCGGCCGAGAGAACTAGAGTACTATCGGCCATGCGTAACCGAGACACCGTGAGACTTTCCGCCTTTGTGGTCGAGACTGCGACTTCCCAAAAATGTAGCTTCCCTCTCGGCCATGCTTGGCCGAGACAAGCTAGCACGCCTCTCGGCTCGTGTGTGGCCGAGAACCGCGAATTCCCATTTTTTTAACTATTGAACAAACCACCACTGTAAATCACAACTACTCTACCAAATGTAACTTAATTACACTAAATAAGGTGTGTCCGACGAACTTCAACCGAACCCTAACTTGGAGACGAAATCGGCTCACACCACGACCCTACGAACCGCAAAAAAGCCGTAAACCGAAGGAGAAACACAAGGTGAGACACGATTTCGGAGATTCCTCTCACCGGGCCTGCTCAAACCAAATGGTTTCTTGGAGTCAAGATCGGTGAAGGTGGTGGAGGGGGTGGTGGGGTGCAAATGGGTATTTTTCGTGTTTGTGCAGGAGGGGTAGTTTCTGGATTTCGGGTCTAATTTTTTGGGTGCCCTGTAAATCGCTTTGTGCCCACATTAACTGGGTGCCCTCATTAAATGGTGGGGTGCCCTTAGCGGTCCTCAAAGTTATTAATTAAATTTTTTCTAGATTAGTTATGAAAAATTGACAACCGCCAGAAATTCTTAATTCCCCTAATTTTGATAATCAGGACATCCGCCACTAATTATTTCCCTAATTAATGTATAACCCTAGACATCCGCCAATCAGGTTTAATACACTAACCGCATTAATATAAATCTATGGGAACACTAATCCTAGATAACCGGGTCACAACCGCTTCCGATTTAACCTAGATACAATTGTTATACATTCAATGACCTGAAGGGTTTTACGACAACCGGGTGAATGTTTGTTACTTTTTTGGTTTAAAGCACAATTACACGGATACTAATATTCCAAATAACAATAGATTATCAATCTAAAAGCATGCACTTGCCATATACACACTATATATCTAAATCATAATAATTAAAATCACCAATAATGAATTAGGAGAAATTAAATTAAATTAAATAATAAAATAAAAGATCTCACATAGGCCGCCGTCTGTCACTGCCCTGATTTGTCGCCGCTCCATTCGCTGGAAATCAACGAGTTCTATTGTGTTGCTGACTCAGCGAAACGTGGCGCAGTGTGATTGGCTGGACCACGTCACCGAAGCGCGCTGGACGAGTGAGATCACGCAACATGGCATCCACGTGGCTCGGAAAATCGTACAAGAGTCGACCGAAATACTAGGAGTTTGTGCGGGCACGGATCTCGAGGCATGTCAACGGTTTCTGAAACGAAGAGAAGATTGATCTCTGGTAACGTGGCTTTGTCGCTGACGCGGCACCACATTATTGGCTGAAATATCCTGTTTGATATTCGACACACCGTGCCACGCGTATTTCGAGGCAAACTGTCCGGCATCCGATCACTGCAAGTAAATACTCCATTTTGAGTATTTTTCCGCTACGAACTCAACCGCGTACTCCGTTTCACATAAAAATGAATAAAAAATATAATTAAATATATAATTTAAATACTTTTAATAATTAAATATACTAAAATAGACTACTAAATACCTATAAATATCGACTTATCAATTCCCGATGATCTTTTCTTAGAAACTATTAGTTGGCAAGTGAGCAAAGGAGGAATGGGGACATGTTATGTTGTATGTATATACACACACAATATACGCTTAAAAAATGATTTTCGATGGTGATATAATTGTGGAGTACGACGAGAGGTTAGCCAAAGAGGTGGAGATAGCTACACCATCCCCGACATAAAACAATAGAATAAAGAAGACATTTAATGAACCTATGACGGGTAGAGAGAGAAACAAGGATGGGTTACCAAGATTGCTATGGATACATACGATGTTTGCTGAAGATATTGTCAAGGTTGAGCCAACTTAGTTCATGCTACATGATTTGATATTGTTGACCTGCGGGATAGTTGATATTTGGATAGTCTAGGGTGATCCGACATAATATATAATTTATCACTTGAGAATCTGATAAATAGGAGAAGTGTTATCTAAAAAAGAAGCACCTAAAAAAACTCCTTAGAAAGTCACGCTTACCAAGATTTGCTTTTGAGTACTTGACCAAAGTACTGTTTATAGTGATGATATGTAAGGGTTTGCTAAGTGTAGACTTGCCTACTAAGATATTGTTGAGTTAAGTGCCCTGGGCCAATTCCGTAAACGTTGTTTAACTATTATAAGTAGATGCATGTTTCTTTTATTATTGTATCAATGGATGGTTACTGTATTATTCTAAACGTCCCTAGTCAGTTATTATTGTGGGAATGATAATAAATTAAGACTAGTATGAGTCTTGATTGATAGTCTTGAGATGATTATGCGTATATAGATATAAATCAAGATCATGGGTATCAGTTGGGAAAAGATACCAGACCAGCCCGCTATGAGAACACTATATGGTTAATGTCATAAGTGATTCTCATGAAAGTTATATTATTTAGTCTTTTAACTTGAGATCACCAGAGACTCAAACATTAAGAGCATAATGGTTTAACACAACCGAATGTTGTCTTTGACCGGATGATTATAAAGATTGTGATTGGTCATTGTTCGACTAATGTGTGGATGTTGTATGATCAAGATGGGATTTGTCCCTCTTTTTTGGAGAAAGATATCTATTGGGCCATTCGATATGTTAGACTCATAAATGGTCATTTCTAGTGAATTTATTGATCAATGTCACTTGACAATTTCAGCTACTCGAAAATCAAGACAAGTAGATTGAACTATAAGGATGACATTCCATGTCTTATGTACAATCAAAAGATATCGCGTAATAAAGGGATATGATATAAATTGTCTATTAAGTTGTATCAATTTTTTTAACTTCATGCTACTGGATAGTCATTATGTCTTGCTAGAGACTGCTTATGATTTGTATACCAAAATAGTTTTAGTACACTGCTAATGTTGTATGAACCTATAGAGTCACATACAAAGAACGGATTTGCACGATTTCAAATTATCAAGGTTGATGAGTTTTATTTGATAAAATACATTTTAAAGATTCTCATTAATCATCCTAGTTTGACTAGGATTCGAGACTCTCCTACATTTCTAGCGTGACTAAAAATTTTATCTCTTAGTAAATCATATTTTGTATAGTACTTTAATTAGAATTAAAGTGTAACTTTAATTCTTATTTGAGTTTTAGATAAATTACAATTCTTGTTGGATTAGTAATTTTAGATTTTTTATGACTCTATTCTTCTTGGAGTTGGACTTTATTTAAGACTCTATTTGGAGTATGACTAAAAGATGGAGTTCTTTTACAACTCGACCTAGTGAACTATAAATAAGACATCAGGGTCACAAATGTTGTAGAGATTTCCCGAGAGAGATTTTTCTAGAGACTTTTTTTGAGAATTTTCGCCCTAAAGTTTTTGGGGCTATCACTCCAGATCGTGGTCATCCGTTCGTGTGTGGATTTCAGATAGAGGATGTTCCTCTCTAGCAGCGTCTTAAAGGAATTGATCAACACCAAATAAGGCAGACATGAAGTTGTTCTTGTTAAGGTATGGTTTTTCTCTCTTGACACATCAGTTTAATGGAATAAATATGATCTTGGTTCGGGGATGTTCAAAAAGGTTTCGAAGACTTTCGCTTCGCATGTTCCCCAAAACCCAACAGTGGTATCAGAGCTAGGGTTTCTTGAATTCCATTAAATTTGATATCAAGATCTGACTTTCGCATTAAGATAAGTTGAGATATTTTTGTGTACGTGGATTTTTTAATTTTATTTTTGTAAGCCATGTTGTCCACTCTATGTCACAGTACGTGATTAACTATGGGTCTTGATTATTGCCAGAATAATGTGTCCAATTTAGTATTCTATGTCTAATATGATTAGAGGAGATCTCATTGGAATAATAATGAATTGATTTTGGTTGATCTGTGCATTTCATGTGGCAAGATGCTTTAGTTGGATTATAAGTTGGGATACTTTAATTGGATTAAAAATAAAATAAATAGCTTTGGCTAAGATGGGATTCGATCCCTAGTTATCCAACTTGTTGAAGTGCCTTAACCATCATAGCATGCAAATCAACTTGTAATATGAATAGAGGAGATCTCATTGGAATAATAATAAATTGATTTTGGCTAATCTGTCTGTTTCATGTGGCACGATACTTTAGTTGGATTATAAGTTGGGATACTTAAATCGGATTAAAAATAAAATAAAAAACTTTGGCTAAGATGGGATTCCATCCCTAGTTATCCAACTTGTTGAAGTTCCTTAACCATCCTAGCAAGCAAATAAACTTGTAATAGGATTACAAATCAAAATTAAAGTACAAATCGAATTGTCATAGTATTACAAAATAAAATAAAGTGAGTTTCGATGAGAGTAGAAATCAATCCTATTATATGAAACCTCATATCGAAGAGCTTAACCACTCCAACTAACAAGCCAAGCTTATCTTATTTATAGTAGGACTACAAAATAAAGGCTTATATTATTTGTAATGTGATTACCAAGTAGAAGGAGAATTTTTAGGAACTGGGATTCGATCCCTAGAACTCAAGCGCGTTGGAGTGCCTTAGCCATCTAGGCTATCCATTCCAAGTTATAATGCGATTACAAATTTGTTTATATTAATAGAGTTATATATATTAATTGAGAGAAACTCTAATTGATTAATTACCAATTAATTAGATGGGGTTATTGTTCATCAATTGGATTGAATTAATTTAATCAGAAGGTGTTTTAAATGAATTAATATCAATTTAATTAGTGGGACTATTAATAATATTAATTAAAATGGGTTTTAATTAAATAGAGTATGATAAAAATTATATGGAGATATATTTAATTAATGAGATTAACAAAAATATAATCTTTGAGGCACATGGAAAGTTTATAAAGTATTTAATTTCCTTGATTTGCTTTAAGATGCCTTGTTGATATATGAAGATGTTTATTTTTTTATTTTAATGATCTTTATTCTTTGCATATTGTGTATATATATATGATATTCCATAATTAAATAGATGCTAGAATTAGTCATTGTAAAACACTACATGGATCATAAAACTTGATAAAAAAAAATCCCTTGATTAGAATTTTAAGTTAATGCCACCCGTTTTTAAACACTTGTCAAGGCCTCGATCACATCAATATGGGCCTTCGCAGGGTGTATTGTGTTATCTTGGCGAGGCAAGCTGGGTAATGGTTATCTAGATGTTTAAAATTAGTTTGACTTAATAAAGCTATCAAAACGGTTTTGGGCTTTAGGCATAGATGAGACGTAACATGTTGTGACATATAATGTCTAGGTCTCTTAAAGAACCTAAGAGTTGCATATGATGCAATTGGTAATGGTTACCTACCTAAATAACTTTATTTGGAGTGTCATGCCTTAGATGTCTCAAAATTAAGTGAAATATGGATCTTAGACCACTAAATTAATATTTATGAGGGTTATTGATTTAGTGGGAGTTTAATTACTCACTAATAAATTATTTTGTATAATCTTCTAAGTGTAGATGTTAAACTCCTAGTAACACTAGGAGTATAAAAATAAATCAATTGGCAAACTATTAATAGACTTTGATGAGACCAAGGTGGATAATATTTGAGCCAAGAGTTTAAATGACCATCTTTGAAATTGTAGGATTGTCTTGCAATTAACTTCACTAGGAATGTCATCCGAGAAATGATGTTTTAAGAGGAGAAATCGAACTGTATATGATATAATTCGATTTATGATGTTTCACATAGACCTTCTTAAGATGTCCTATATGAGCTATACTTTGGAAACCAATACACTTGCACTAAACCTTATTTTCTTTAAAGTAGTTGATAAAACTCCATATATGATATGAAATAAAAAAACTTAGTTTGTCTTTTCTTGAGATTTAAGGCAGGGAGACTTACGTAAGACATTAAGTCACATAAAGTTTAACGCCTAATTACTTTTAGTCTTATCAAAGCTGGGATCTTTGTTTCGATGAAATAATTAATGAATTACATTCATTGAATCGAAGATAAACCTTGTGTAAACACAAAGGTTAATGAAAGCAGAATCATTTTTTTTTTGAATCTGTATGTTAATGATATATTATTCATTGGAAACAATGTCCTAACCCTGCAGAATGTCAAGTCTTGGTTAAGGAAAGTTTCTCAATGAGATTCTTAGACAATTAGGCTTATATCCTTATGATATAGATCTATAGAGATAGATCTAAGAGGCTAATTGCATTAAATAAGAATGCTTATATGGACAAATAACTGAAAAGGTTTTACTGTATGAGATTCTTAAAAAAATTTGTACTTATTTCTTATAACATTAGTCTCTGCAAGACTCTAATTCATAAGACAAATGATGAGCGGGACAATGCGAATAAGATTTCATACGCATAAGCTATGAGAATAATCACATATGTTATACTTCGCACTCAAATTGATATGTCATATGATTTGGGCCAAAAATACATATATTTCATAGATTCCAGTGAAGGTCATTGGGTGTTTATTAATAACATTCTTAAGTACTTCAGAAGCACTTGAGAAATGTTATGGATTTGTAGAGGTTTAAAAGATATGAGTCTTGTAAATGGTTACAAGATGTAAAATATCAAGCTAATATAAAGGATTAGTTATTGCAATATGGATATGTGTTAACTTCATAGGAATGAGTTGGAAACGTTCTAAACTCACTCTAACAAGTTCTATAACATAACCTGAGATTTTAGCGGCATTTGATGCAGCCAAAGAAAATGTTTAGATCGTAAGAACAAGGTGTGGTTCCAAGTGTTGGAAATAGCATTGGCTTTTTATTGTAAAACCAATGGAAAGATTTAGGTTATGGAACCTAAATCACACTATAGATCAAAACAATCACTCGAGCGTTTTCGTCTTATAAAAGAGAAAATGTAAGGATTTGCAAAACATCAATAACAAACAATGTAGCAGATACATAAACAAACTTCTTCTACTAAGAATGCATTAAGGTTACTCAGTATTGGATCTGTGTAGGATTGGACCTAGTGCAAGTGGGACATGTTGGGGTATGTGCCCTAGGCCGATTTTGTATACGTTTTTAACTATTATAAGTATATGCATGTTTCTTTTATAATAGTATATATAGATGATTATTGTATTATTTTAAATGTCCCTAGTCAGTTATTATTGTGGGGACGATAATAAATTAAGACTAGTATGATTCTTGATTGATAGTAATGTAATGATTATGCGTATACAGATATAGATCAAGATCATGGATATCTATTAGGGAATAGATACTGTACCTACCCACTATGAGAACAGTACATGGTCAATGTCATAAGCGATTCTCATAAGACTTATATCATTTAGTCATTTGACTTGAGATCACCAAAGACTCAAACATTAGGAGCACAATGATTTAACACAATCAAATGTTGTCTTTAACCGGATGATTACAAAGATTGTAATTGGTCAAAGTCCGACTAATATGTGGATGTTATGTGATCAAGATGAGATGTGTCCCTCTCTTTTAGAGAGAGATATATATTAGCCCCTCGATATTTTAGACTGATAAATGGCCATGTTTAGTGAATTGATTTGATCAATGTCACTTGACAATTTCAGTCAACTCGGAGATCGAAACTAGTAGATTAAACTATAAGGATGACATTCTATGTCTTATGTTCAATCAAAAGATATCGCGTGACAAAGGGATACGATATGCATTGTCTATTAGGTTGTATCGATATATTGATCTTTATGCTACTTGGGTAGTCATAATGCCTTGCTAGAGACCGTTTATGACTTGTACACCAAAATGATTTTGGTACACTACCAACGTTGTATGAACCTATTACGTCGCACACAAAGAATGGATTTGTGCGATTTCATATTATCTAGGTTGATGAATTTTATTTGATAAAAATCATTTTAAAAATTCTCATTAATATCCTAGTTCGACTAGGATTCGAAACTCTCCTACATTTCTAGTGTGACTAGAAATTTTATCTTTTAGTAAATCTTATTTTATATAGTACTTTAATTGGAATTAAAGTATGACTTTAATTCTTATTTGAGTTTTAGATAAATTACATCTCTTGTTGGATTAGTAATTGTAGATTATCTATGACTCTATCCTTTTTGGAGTTGGACTTTATCTAAGACTCTATTTGGAGTGTGACTAGGAGATGGAGTCTTTTACAATTTGACCTAGTGTACTATAAATAAGACATTAGGGTCACAGTTGTTGTAGAGATTTCCCGAGAGATTTTCTTAGAGAGTCTTTATGAGAATTCTTGCCCTAGAATTTTTGGAGCTAGTACTCCGGATCGTGATCATCCGTTCATGTGTGGATTTATGTTAGAGGACGTTCATCTCAGGTAGTGTCTTAAAAGAATCGATCAATACCAAACAAGGCAGACATGAAGTTGTTCTTGTTAAGGTATGGTTTTTCTCTCTTAATATATCAATTTAATGGAATATATAGGATTTTGGTTTGGGTATGTTTGACAAGGTTTCGAAGACATTTGTTGCGCACGATCCCCGAAACCCAACAAATATGTGAACCCAGGTTGAAGTAGTCAGTGGATCTACCTATAGTAGTTGAAAAAGGCGAGCTTTCGGGCTAGTATCATTTGAAATTTTGGCTATGTTAATTACAATGAGAATGAAAAGATAATTAAAGATGAGAATTAGGTTAAAGTAAATTTCGAGGAAGAAATTCATATTAGTTGGGAAGATTGTAATGGTCCGAATTTGTAATAATATATTAGTCCGTAATTAAGGATCTGCGATCCATGATGTGGCCTGAGAGCGAGTACACAATCTTAACACTCGCCACGAAGACTGAGTAATATATTACTTTTGGTATGATGGAGGCTTAGTGCATTGTATATGTGTAGACTTATTAATTCATTTATACTTGTATAGAGACATCGAGATGTAAGCAAGGATATACCTCGAGATACGTGTCGACATGGGATTGAGGTAGAGAGTGATATGGTAAGTCCTAGTTTAGCTAAATGTGATTAAAATAGCTAATTTAGATATGTGTATAGTAGAATTTACATGAATGTTACTTAAGTTAGAAAAATAAAACAACAACTATAGATATGCCCAGAGATACGTGTTGTCACCATCAACTAGGTAACTTGGGTATGGATATGTGTTAACATGAATGAATAAGTGGATTATGGGACTATGTTTTTGGATATTGGATTTTCCTAAAGATGGGTGTTTTAACAAGATCAATGGTCACAAATTAGTCATCTCATTATATAATTGGGAGTTAGTGGAAACAAACCAAATCATTTCATGTTATACATGCTAATGGAGAAGTAGATCTGGGGGGACATGATGCAACATTATCCTATGAGAATTTAATGATTTAAGAGGTGATGATAAAGTTAAGGAATCTCCATATCTATATAAATCAATATCCATCGCCACTCTGTGAAATTGAAACCAAAAACTGTAAGTTTTAATTTAGTTTTGGTTTTTCAACAATTTCAGTTAGCAAATGACTTTGTTTTCAAAATCTAATTTCATATTTGGATTCCTTGTGAGATTCCACTAATTCTACTATAAAAAAAAAAGTCATGGGTTTGGATTTATTTTCATCAAGTTATGAAATCTTGAAGTTCATGAAATTGTAAAACAAAAATTGGAAATTCTGCATATTGTTGTTATGAACCAGTCGTTATAATTTGGTCATAACTTCCTCATTTTAAGTCGAAATTGACTCATTCTTGTGGCATTTCAAATTTAGTTCAAATGGAACAACTTTTGTCTACTGAAAGATTTTGAAATTTGAATGTTTTCATGTCTAAATTCCCTCACCAACATTGATGGTAAATCTGAAATTTCAAAGTTAACAATTTTGCTAATGTCATGTTGTTTTGAGCATAAATCCTTCATTTCTTATTGGATTGAGCTCATCTTTTAGTATCGTGTTCTAGGATATGTTTGTAGACTTCAATAAAAAATCATGGGCTTTGAAGCTATAGTTTAGGATAAATCAATTTTACAAAGTTGCTAGTCAAAATAAAAAAATATTTTGAGCTATTGTGGTACAATTTTCATAGCTCCCTTATTTCTTATCAAAATTGCACAAACCTCATAGTTCTAGAAAGCTAAGATAAAGTCCAACAACTTTGACTAGGGAAGTTTTTAAGATTCAAATGTTTTCATGTACAAAAATGCATTGTAACACATGATCGAAATTGAAACTTTATTTGGTAATTAGGGGAAAGATCAACTTAAAACTCATTCAACCAATCTGAATACATAATAAACATGCTTAGTTGACTTTAGGAGACTGAGAAAATGTAGCTCAATCTCGGGAGCGAGTGGGGGATGAATTCAGAAGTCCGAGTACGAGTTTGGAGTAGTCGAGAACTAGTTTAAGCTAGGAATTGCATGAATCGTAAGTAAACTGACTGAGATATTTGTCATCGTTTCATTCCAGATTGTCTTATATTTTATAGTTATTTGGACTGATTGTACGTTTGTATTCACTATGCCATACTTTGAATTTCGTGTTTAGGTTAAACCTCGATGGTTATTGTGACGACCCCTCTCCTAATCTAGGGCACCGCCTGGCCTAATCCCGTAATTAAGTCCTAATCATATCCACGCAGAACTCGACTATGTATTAGTCAGCCTTTACAACCTAAACGCCTATTTTCTCGTGTTCAGGATAAGTAATACACTAGTCCTACTAGTTTATAAAATTTAGAGTTAATTAAAACTTTTTATTAAATTAATTATTTAGCAGAAGTCGTATTGGTTATGGGAAGCAATTAGTAGATTATGCGGAAGCCATTTATAATTATGCGAAAGCCATTTATAATTATGCGGAAGCCATTTATAAAATCCTAAGTGTGGAAAACCAGGAAATGACATCATATATATAAAGACCTCAAAATGCGGTGAAACGGTAAAATAGTCTACGTCATGTCGGGGAAACTAATGTTCCACCCAATATACTACCCAAATAGTATTTGAAAGACATATAACTATACAATCAAAATACCAAAAGAAGACCTACAATCGATGTAGTGACGCACCGCGGGCCCAGGGATAGTCGTTGATCTTCTCTTTGTCGTTGTTGGTAGACGGCTCTGCACCCACCGTCGTAAAAAGGACAGTGAGTACAAGAATAAAACAGTAATCCTCGATGACAAGTTTAATTTGCATTTCCAAATATTCAAATGGAATGTAAAAGCATATAAATGGGAAAACTGGAAAATAAACCATATGCGATTAAATACCTAAGTTAAACAAGTGATACTGACACTAGGCTAAGTAGTGGTGATTTAGGTCCAGTCAGCAATGAAACGTGTCACTCCGACTCAATAATCATATAGCACAAGGGACACTAACCCAGTGTTACCAAGGACTCTAACCCAAGTGTGTAGACCACTTCAGGGACTCTAACCCCAAGTGTCATATAGTGTCAGGTAACATGTGTCGACATCCCCAGGGACTCTAACCCCATGAGTCGTGCACACCTCAATCGAGTACTGAACCTAAATGTGAAAACTACTTTTTAAATTTTAAGAAATACCAAGTATGGATTGTCAAGGCATAGGCACATCTACACACCTAAACAAATAAGGAATACAAGTCCTCTTAAACATTTATAAGATATTCTAATAGCATGCTATTTATCATTCAATTCACATTTAAAACAATAAGAATAGACATAGCATGGGATAGAATCAATGAATCACATCAAATGAATGGATATCATGCAAACTGGACTCATCAAGTGAGCATAGACATAAAGAGCACATGATATAAGAATACAAAGGCAAAATAGTCAAAAGGACTATGCAAGGACAGAAATTAATAGAAATGAAATGCCAAGTAAAGTTTTCGTTAGGTATACTCACAACAACAAAGTAAAGTCCTAGCTTTACCGGCTTCCCGATACTCCAAATCTTATATTTGCTCTCCAATACCCTTTTCCTAGGTTCCTGAGTTGGGTATATCATTAGTTCAAATATAGTGGGCTTAAGCTCAATTTTGTGGCGTTTATTATGTATTTAAATTGGTTCAATAATTTTAAATCAATCTTCCTAAATCAGTCCCTAAAGACTAAATTAAGTCTCAATTTCAGTCTTAATGTTAACGTAGTTTTTAGGCATGAAATGGTCAAAATATTAAAATCCTCCATCAGTGAAATTATTTTTGGTCTCTCTCTTAGCATTCCAGAAAGGTTTACTTGTCAAAATTATGATTTAGAAAGAAGGAGATATCATGAGTTTACTAAACATAGGTCTAATTGGGATTTAATCCAACCAACGAATTTAGAAAATCTATTTCTCCCAATCTATAGTTCCTAGAAATGTGATTTTTTTTCAAAAGTCATACAATTTATCTAAATACAACATATCAAAAGG
The DNA here is from genome assembly GCA_039657365.1 of Stephania yunnanensis. NCBI lineage: Eukaryota > Viridiplantae > Streptophyta > Magnoliopsida > Ranunculales > Menispermaceae > Stephania > Stephania yunnanensis. Next base: position 40,062,844 of record CM077586.1, on the reverse strand, counting down.
TCAGCTCATTTGGATAAGTACTTAGGGAGTTATGCCCTTAACAGATTTAGTTTTAAGAATTTCTTTTTTAATTCCAGCACCTACTTGTAGAGCATGTTTGGACATAGAAACATTTGAATCAAAGTACTTTCAGTTAATAAAAGTTATTCCTCTTTAAATAAGCTTTCAAATGCCACTAGTCCGAATCAATGTGGATCTAAAATGGGTAGATTATGACCAAATTACCTAGGTTGATTCCTAATACAACATACAGAATTTTAGTTTTGGTGTTGCAACTTCAAAAATTAATATATTTATGATATCAAAAACAAATTAAGAACTTCAATATAGCTAGGTTATCAGCTTGAAATGAGGAATCCAAATATATAAATTAAATGCAAATACTCAATCATCTACTATCTAAAATTATCCTAAAACCAGAACTTGTTCTAATTTCAACTAAACAGATGTGTACCTAGTTGATGTAGCACCCTAGCTTGAGAGTTTCTCACCAACTCTCATGGATTCCTTCAATACCTTGATGATTCACTCCTCTCCAGCAATTCTTTCTTCTTCTCCAGCAAACATTAATGATTGATTTGATTTGCATGTTGTTTGATCACTGATATTATATATTAAGGTGATGTTCTTCCTAGCCCTTAATCTTTATGGATTTATGTATCCCTAGGAACATCTAATGGTCCACCTTTGTCATATATCCCACTAACTCAACCTCAAGTGACACCATTTCATTACTCACCTAGTTCCTAGATGTGCCAATGTGTATCTCTAGACTAATCTTATGCTTTCCATTTAATTTACTCAACTATAGGCCTTTACTTTTATATACATTAACCAATACAACCATAGGCTTACAAGTAATCCCTTATTTCATATTAGTATTAAATAAGACTTACCAAAATGCTAACTACTCGGTTCCCCACTCACATGCTACTCGAGGCATGTCCCCGCTCTCGTCTCGACGCCTACAACTGTACAAATCGACTAAGTAAGTCTACAGAATACATAACACTAGGCACACATCAATACAAAAATACGATATACCTCGGCCACATGCCTCGGTCGATGCACGTATCATGATGTAGGTCTCACGTCAAGGGTTGATGATCCTGATTAAGGAATTAAAATGGGTTAAAGATTTGGGCTGTGATAGTTATCAAATTAGAACTTTAGGCTTCTGATTTGATTTGATTCGAGCTGTACGCGGCACATAGAGTATGGGATTAGAGGATGTCGGTATTTTGATTAGTTAGTGACATGAACCTACTATATAAGGTTAATGAAATGAATAAACAGTGATCAATTAAGGTAATATCGAAATGCTATATGTGTTGACCTATTTGTTAGGGTATGTGCTCTAGGTCAATCTACAAACATTGTTTATCTTATAATTTTAGCTAATAAAATTGAGGTTTTCATTTGTTATTTTATTATAAGTGATTGCATGTTTACCATATAGTACGATCCATGGGTATTTGTTGAAATATCTTAAACGTTCATAGTCAATCATTATACTAAGAATTATAATGAATTATGACTAGTGTGAATCTCGATTGATAGTCATGTGATGATCATGCGTATATGGATACAAATTGAGATCCTGAGTACTTGATAGGGAACAAGGTATTGGACCAACCTGCTATGAGAACACCACATGGATTAAGTCATAGGTGTTACTCATGATAGGTGCATCATTTAGTCATTCAACTTGAGATTACCATAGGCTTCAATATTAGGAGCATGGTAATTTGACACAATCAAACATTGTCTTTAACTGGACGATTATAAAGATTGTGATTGGTTACTATGTGAATAATATGTTAATGTGTGTAATTAAGACAGAATTTGTCACTCTCATATAGAGAGAAATATGTGGATCCCTCGATATGATAGACTGATAATGGCCAAGTCCATGTGAATTGATATGATCAATTTCACTTTGACATTTTCAGTTTACCTAAAGATCGAGACTACTACGATTGAACATTAAGGGTGACTTTCTATGCCTTATGTTTAGTCAAAGGATATGGCACTACAAAAGGATATGATATATATTATTCTTTTGGTTGCATTGATTTTGATATTCATGCTACTTGGGTAGTCATAATGTCTTGCTAGAGACGCTTATGACTTGTGTACCAAAATGGTTTTGGTTCATTGCCAACGTCACATGAACCTATTGAATTTTGCACACAAATAATGGCTTTACGCAATTTCAATTGATCCAGAGTAATGAGTTTTATATGATAAAATTCATTACATAAAAGCCCTTACAATTTTTTATATGATAACTTATTAATAGGGGCGTATGTGTGATTTGCTTAAACTGCCTAAATACAATAGTTGTATAATGAATATGACTTTAAGTAAAACCCTAAAACAAGACAAGATTTTCATTTTTGCAAATTTTGAATTCTCTAGATTTTGGGAGAGAAAGAAAAAAGTTATCAATCTCTCTTGGGGCTAGCACTTCAAATTGTGGTCACCAGTCTTGTGTGGATTTTTGATAGAGGACGTGCACTTGAATGTCTTGGAGATCAAACAATTGCAGAAGAAAATTACAGATTAAAGTATGGTTTACTTTTTAGATCTAGTTTAATAGAACCTATTTTCGAAAATAATTTTAGAAAAAACCTAACACTATAACATGAGGTCGATATGTCGTATTTCATAACCAATAAGGATAATACCTATGTGCACTGCTAATTAAGCTATTACCCAAGGTCTATGTAACCAAAAGGGTAATATTCAGGTCAATGTATTAGACACACGGGTGACTTGATTTAGTTCATTCTTAATGGTTGTGTTGATTTCACTTCGTTTAGTTGTGACGTTTCTAGCATGTTTTTATTTCAAGATTTCTTTACGTTTCATATGCTTTTAGATATCTTTCACACTATTTGGAAATATGGATAAATTTCTTTCAGTGTTACTTTCTAAATTATTGTACTCACTGTCCTTTTTATGATGGTGGGTGCAAATTTATTGAGTAGCAGGTCAGGCAAGGAGAAGATCGACAACTACCTCTAAGCCCTTAAAAATAGTAGGTGATCACTTTGCGTATTTGTTATTTACGTCCCTTTGAATGGTTTTGGGTCATATTACGGGTTAAGAGATTAGATTCCTGAATAATTGTAATGGCCCAAAACTTACTAATAATAAATTAGTCTCTAATCAAGACTACCAACCAGTGACGTGGCCCGAGAGTGGGTACACAATTCTAATACCCAGTGTAAGGGCTGGGAGATATGTTAGATTTGATGTGGTGTATTCCTAGTGTGATGTGTATGTGTAGACTTATAAAGCCACTCCTACTAATATATAGATGTCAAGATGTGAGCGGAGACGCGCTTCGAGATATGTGTCGTCGTGGGACTGGGCTGGAGAGTGACGCGATAAGCTAACTTAAGTTGATGTGGCTTAGTTAGTTGAATTTGATATGACTATAATTGATTTTATATTAAATATAACCTAATTTAGCAAGTTAAAATATCAGTCATTGATATTCCTCAAGATACATTTTGATACATCATGAGACCAATTGAGTTGAAATTTGTTAGCAAGAGAGAGTTAGTGGAGTAAAAATCAAAATATAAGCCATTATATTAATCTTGAGATACGTATGTTAAGGTCAATGCCTATTAAACAATCTTATCAATATATATAAGATTGAATGGATTAGTTTATGCAAACTATTTCATTTCTAAACTTAGAGAACAAGATCAACAAGTTAGTGAAGGAATTCTAGTGGAATAGAAGAAGTTGATTTAGTTGGCGGTATACAACAACTAGGTAATTCTACTTACACAACTAGTTTAGTATATTATGATGAATTGGTCTTAATGATAGGGATTTTACTTAAAATGAGTTGAGAAACCTTTTTCATTAATTTTATGACTTAATTGAAGCATCAAATGAGTACTTGAATCTTGAATTTCAAATTTGAAATTTTTTGGTAAAAAATAATGATTTTAGTCATGAAACTAATTTTTACCAACTTTTGATGTAAATATGTTTTCATTTTAAAATCCAATAGCATTTTTGAATTCATCACGAATATCATTAAATTTGCTATCAAGAAAATTTGGATTTCAATTTAAATTGACAAAGTTATTGGTATTGTGAAGTTGCGGGTGTTTTGATGAATTTTTTAATGAGAAACTATGATTTGGGGTTTAAACACCTAAGTCTATAGATTTTGGGTAAATTGATGGTGATCAAGCTTGATTTAGGTGTACTGGAGGTGTATGGATTATTAGAATACAAGGTTGAACTATTATTACGAAACACAGGCTTGACGCAGTAGCGACGCCGTAGATGCAGAGTGCACGGCGCCACCACAACGTCAACACCTAAAAAATAGTGAGATTTTCAATAAAAGTTTGGGGTTTTTTAATTAGTTTAATCTAAATTTGATAATTTGTTTAAGTCCTAAAACACCATAATTAACCTAAAAAAATTAAGGAGGTGTCTCGAGAGGATATTGGTGAGATACAGGGTGTCGGGAGGCCGGATTAACCTAGGAACTTCGTGTGGTTTGTAAGTATACTGATTGAGATAATTATTTCTATTTCTTTTCCATTATGTTTCTTATTTACAGTCATTTGGACTAATAAGCCTAATGTACTCTTGATGCCATGACTTTGTTATTTCATCTCATTTTATGAGATTATTTTCGTGGCATTAGTTTATGTTTAAATGGTATTCATTAACTATTATTCATGTGTTATGTCATTCTTGATTGTTAAGTATGTATATCAAGTAGAATAGCATGCTATTAGGTAGGAGATCTATGGTATTAAAAATCCACTTTTTGTGCATTAGTTTCGCATTCACCTTTGTTGGATGTCCTAAATTGTGTCATTTCTTGAGTTATGAAAGTAGTTCTAGTATGTAGGACCATTATATATAGAGATGGCCATGGCATACGGGATCACTAAATTCTGGGGATGTCAAGATCTCACCACTAGCTTGAGCAGCAAAAGGGGTATTGGACATGTCGACAAGTATATACATATATGAAAATGAGCAATCATGAGTATATCTACGCCCTACATAGTGGAACAGAGTTGCTGTGGTTTAACTTCATCGTCAACCGGCTCTAGATCATTATTGCTTATCCGAGTGTTAGTTTCATGATGTTTAACTAAAGTATCATAGAGCATGATTCTTGTTCAGTTTTTTTTTTTTTTTTTTTTTTTTTTGTTATGCTTTCAGATACTTGTTGTATATTGAGAAATGTGGATGACTGTCTCTCAATGTAACTTTCTACTTTATTGTACTCACCGCCCTTTTTATGACGGTGGGTGTAGATATTTCAAGTAGCAATCCAAGGAAGAGAAGAACGACAATTAGTTTTGAGCTATCAGATGATAGTCTCTCCTGCTTTTTTGAGTGATTGCTTTGTGTATTTATTACTCACATCATTTTATATAACTTTGGGTTATATATTGGGTTAAGAGACTAGACTTCCCTATTGTATCATGTATTACTTAGGTTGTTTTATATGATCATCTATTTGTCTGGTTTCCATAGTATATGTTTTATAAATGCATTCATTATTTTTATTAAGTCTTCTACTGAAAGTCAAGGTAACGATAACGGTCTCTTAATTAACTCTGATGATTTTTAAAAGAATAGTATTTATGTTGATCATGAGTTACGAGGTGACTGAGCTGAAAAGGCTGACTAGTACATTGTTAAGTCCTACGTGGCATGGGTTAAGGCCTAATGACGAGATTAGGCCAAGGGATACCTGGTTTGAGGAGTCGAGTCATCACACTGATGCATGAATTTCTTTGTTTGAGTTCGTGTGATCGTTTATTTACCTGATTCTCATAGTAGTTGTTTTTATCATGATTCCGCATATTTTATTAATTCTCCCACTGATAACATTAAAATGATAAAAGGTTTTAATTAACCTTGAAATAATAATAATAATAATAATAATAATAATAATCATGTGAATTGTGTAATGCTTATTTTGAACTCCACATATGTAGAACACTATGCGCGCTACTTAGTTGGTCCCAAGTTCGAATAAAGGAGGACTCCGATGGGTAAAGGACGTCTCAAACCCATTTTTCATACTTAAAAAGTGGAGGATGGAGGCCCTAAGCCCATTTTCCATTTTTGAAAAATGGAGGAAGTTTGTGATAGGTTGACAACTAGCGAAAAATTTGTCACTCTTCTTGAAATGGATCAAACACATATAAACGTTGGACCATTACAACCTAATGACGCGCTGCATCGGAGACTAGGTGTAGTGACAAATGAGCAAGGGTGTGTTTCACATTGCTACCTGGGTGTAAGAAAAACGAGCAAGGGTTCCCACACATAAGACGTGAATAGGTTAAGAAGCTAGTCCTTTCACATCATTCCTCGGATATGAAGAAAAATGAGCAAGGGTTTCCACACAAAGGACTGGTGTGGGTAAAGAAGCTAGTTCAAAACAAACACAAAAACAAAATGATAGATACAGAGACTAGATCTTTTAGGCAAAATTGAAATAGAAAAGGAAAACAAACACAAAAGGAAGAAAAACTTCGTTTAGGACCATGGAAATAGGAACACTTATAGGAAAGTCAAAAGAACTAGTAGATACTATGATTAGAAGGAGAGTCAATATTGCTTGCCTCCAAGAGACAAAACGAGTAGGAGAAAATAGTAGAGAAATAAGAAACACAGGGTTTAAATTGTTGTACCCCGACATAGATGGAAAATGTAAAGGAGTAGGAGTTCTTGTAGATAATGATTATAAAGATGAGGTCGTAGAGGTTAAGAGAATGGGGAGTAGGTTGATTCTATTTAAGTTAGTTATTGAAGATGAAAAGATTAACATAATTAACGTCTATGCACCACAAGTAGGATTAAACGAGAGCATCAAACACAAATTATGAAACGATATGGATGGGTTTATGCAAGGTATACCATTAGATGAAAAAGTTTTTATTGAAGGAGATTTAAATAGGCATGTGGGGGCAAGTAATGATGGGTTTGAGAAAGTTCATGGATGTTTTGGTTACGATATTGCTTCATCATACGATTTTGTCTAAGCAAATACTAGTTTTAAGAAAATGGAGTCACATATGAATATTTTATGGCCCGATGGCTTCATGGTCTTAAGTCGGATTAGCTACACTGAACTGGCTAATCTAGTGTTCGCTTAACGGATTAACTAGTTCACGGGACTATCTAAGACCCAATATAGTTGACTAAATTAGGGCATTCTTTTTGGGCTCCTTAGTTAGTTCGGATGGTAGAGTTTGCTTGTGATAAAAATACCCTCACTTAACTCAGCACATACAAAATATCCTTCTTCTTGGCCTACAAATCCTTCTTCGCCTACATTTTCTTCCTCACCAAAGCTATTCGTGTATCTTGTGCCTGAGATGGCGGCGCTCTTCAGGATTTTTTTGAAAACTCAACTCCAATGGCTAAGAACGCGAAGATTGAACCGATATGTGCTCTGTTTTTGCAAAATTTCACTAAAAAACAATTTATTCTACGTATGGGTATTCTAGGTTTGATTCCGATGTATCAATTTCACTCAACATAGCAAATTCTTCAAGAATCATTGTTGTTTGATTGAGAGAATTGGTGGCAGAGCAAGAGTAAGAACTATGCACTCATCGTCATCTTTGACAGATTCATCGAGAGAGATCGAGATTGCTAGCTCGAGAGGGAGTAAAAGTAATGGTGGGTGGCTTAGATTTCTATGAGTACAGAGGTCTTCGTATGGGGAGATCACTCATAGAGCTCACGTACTTGGTGCAGTCGGGACTTTCATGCAGGCATAATCGATGGCGAAGTGCTTTGTGTGTTGGTAATTTTGTTGATTTTGGTGTATAGAAGAAAAGGTAAGTTTGTCATTTTACCATCACAAAAAATATGTTATCTCAATGTTAAGACGCCCAACCGAACAAGTGACCAACTTAGGACTAATTAATTAATCCAAGTCACAATCATTTGTGTAAGTTAATCCCGTGAACTTAGGATGATTGGATTTGTGAACCGAACAGGCCATTAGTAGTGGTCATAACAAGAGTCAAATAGATTTTTTTAAACAAGAAAAATAGATAGAATAATATGTAGAAACTGCAAAGTAATACATGGTTAAGCGCCTACTGTTGGGTTTTAGAGTGAATAAGCAGCAAACAATTTAAAAAAAAATTGAAAAATCCCAGCAGGATCGAAAAGAAGTTCCATTAAACTTGATCTACAAAAGTAAACCATACTTTAATCGGTGATTTCCTTCTCTGATCGATCGATCTCCGATATGTTCAAGCGTGCGTCCTCTATCGAAAATCCACACGGAATTGTGACCACAATTTGGAGTGCTAGCCGTAAGAGAGATTGAAAACATTTTTCTTTCTCTCCTAAAATACAGATAACTCAAAATTTGCAAAAACGATAATCTTATTTCGTTTTAGGGTTTCAACCTCTATTTATATTTTTAAATAAGCCATCACTTAAAATCATATTCGTAACACAACTATTGTATTTAGACAATTTAAGCAAATTACACATATGCCCCTATTAATAAGTTGTCATATAACAAATTATAAAGGCTTTTATGTTATGAATTTTATCATATAAAACTCATTACTCTAGACCAATTAAAATTGCGCAAAGTCATTCTTTGTGTGCGACCCACTAGGTTCGTGCGACATCGGCAGTGAACCAAAACCATTCCGGTACACAAGTCATAAGTGGTCTCTAGCAAAGCATTATATCAACCCAAGTAGCATGAATATCAAAATTGATAAAACCTAATGAATAAGATATATCATATCCTTTTGTCGTGCAATATCTTTTGATTAAACATAAGGCATGGAAAGTCAATCTTAATGTTCGATCTTACTAGTCTCGATCTTCAGGTAAACTGAAAACATCCAAATAACATTGATTATATCAATTCACTTGGACTTGGCTATTTAACATTCTAACATATCGAGGGATCTACCGATATCTCTCTTTATTCACACCTTCACATATTATTCACATGGTAACCAATCACAATCTTTATAATCGTTTGGTTAAAGACAACATTTAATTATGTCAAATTATTATGCTCCTAATATTAAAGTCTATGGTAATCTCAAGTCGAAGGACTAATGATATACCTATCATGAGTAACACACGTGACTTAATCCATGTTGTGTTCTCATAATGGGTCAATCCAGTACCTTGCTCCCATAACAAGTACTCATGATCTCGATTCGTATCCCTATACGCATGATCATCACGTAACCATCAATCAAGATTCACACTAGCCTTAATTCATTATAGTTCCAGTATAATGATCGACTATGGACATTTAAGATATTTCAAAAAATGCATATGGATCTTACTATAAGGTACTCATGCAATTACTTATAATAAAATAGAAAATGTAAACCTCAATTTAACTAACTAAAATTATAAGATAAACAATGTTTATAGATTGACCTAGGGCATATGCCTTAACAGTTTCTACCCAACATAAGTTAGCATTACCTGATATTAAGCTAGAATAATGACTTAAGAAGAATAAAAGAGACAACAACCCGAGAATAAAGTAGTGGAACCCAAAAAATAGTAAATAAGTAAAACTACTAAAGGAAATTATTTGGAATCATGATTTAGATGCTAATACAATGTTGCTAGAAATGAGTAGTTGCATAAGGAGAGTAAGATCAAACATATTTGGTATATCTAAAGGCTTGGGACCACCAAAAAAGAAAACATGGTGATGGAACGAGGATGTTCAACAAGCAATTAAGACTAAAAGAGAGATGTATAGGAAAATACCTTAGTATCAAGATGAAGATGTGACGGCCCCAAATTCCCAAAGCATTTGGGTACGCCCGGCCTAGACCCGTGCAGGTCCCGAGTCAGTTTCTCAGCGAACTGGACGAGCCTAGTCAGCCTCAACTTATCAAAATTTTAAGGTTTTTAAGGTTTATGAAAGAGTTATTGCAGTTATAATACAGCGGAAGCAAAAATCATATTCTAATCAAATAATGGGAAATAACTCAATCAAGGGAAATTAGGAATCTATATAAATGTGGAAACCCCCAAGACAGTCATATCCAAGTCAACAAAATGAAATTATGGAGATCACCTCAAACCTAGTTCCCGGTTCCAAAACAACCATATATGCATATACATAAACGTCATACAAAAAGGATAGGTACGAGCCTACATCTCGGTACCTCACGTCCAGCTGCTCACAAAAAGTCTCCTAGACACGGTCCCTTGCCCCTACTGCTCTCCGTCTTATCTGCACCCACCGTCACAAACTAGACGGTGAGCAACTGAGAGAAATTGAAAGTAAAGCCAGAAGAATATAACAGTAATTCATGAAACGACAAACAAGACAGTCTAAATATCATGCGGGTACTGAAATGCAGGAATATAAATAAGCAAGAATGCATGATAGACAGACTGGAAATGATAGCAATCGAAACATGCGTGTTCTACGAGTCAAGAGAGGCAATAAGTAGTCCATATTCCACAACAATACCACAACAATCCACAACCATCCACAACAATCCAGTACATGGTATCACACAATCACTAGGGGTGGTCAAACACTCGTGCGCTCGAGTGCCCGCGTTTTATCCCTTCTAGTGCAGGCCGCATGTACCTTCGAGACGTACTTATGCCAAGAACACACATACAAGAACATAGAATGGAATGCCAATGATGGGATAATAACGAACACAAGAAAAGTGAAAATGAATCACATGATATCTTCTTTGTGGCTTACTAACGTACAAATGCTTTTTAAGGCAAGTGTACTTACGAGATTATCGTAATCCACGTAAAACTCCCGCGACTCCTAACGCGTATCCTCAAGTTTCCCGTTACGACAAGGTCGGAAACTCGTGTTATTAGGTCGAGTCATTCACTAACACTTAGGTTTAAACTTATCATTATTTCCAATGTTTTGAATGGCTCGGACGGTCATACATTTTAATAAATAAAAGAAGACACTCTCTCTCGGGTTTTGAAGACAAACTACGTATTCGCTTCATCGCGAGTCATAGGCTCGGCTCGGTCGTATGCGGGTCACGTCATGGTCTCGCGGACCGGCAACATGATCACGACGTCATAGCCATCATTTCACGAGAACGGAAGGGATTTCCTTGTTCCTCAATATCTTGACTTTACGGTCGACAATTTGAATTGGTCGTTCCTCGTACGTGGCATCGTCTTGCAATTCGATCCGACTCGGAGTCCACGGTAGGTCGTCGCCTCTCCGCCCGACTTATCTAGTCGAAGCATTGAAATGTGAAATACTCGGGTGAACACCGACGAGCGCCGGCGCGGTAACTCTAACCGGTAAGCAATCTTACCGACCCTCTTCTTCAATTTTGAAGGGACCGATAAATCTAGGAGCAAGCTTCCCTTTGATTCCGAATCGTTTGTGACCCTTCAGAGGCGAGACTTTCGGTATACATAGTCCCCCACGTCGTATTGAAGCTCATCGTGATGCGATCATAATATTTCTTTTGCCGCTCTTGAGCACTCTTAAGCCTCCGACGGATCTGCCGTGCACCTTCTGGTGTTGATCAACAACAGCTCTCAGGACCAACGGTCAACATCCTCCTCGGCCCAAAGAAGAAGGTGATCTACAAGGCCTGCCATAGAGCGCTTCAAACGTGCCATACCGATACTTGCTGTCGATAACTGTTGTTGTAAGCAAACTCGCACAAATGAAGATACTCTTCCCACGACCCGCCGTATTCCAAAACACACATCCCGAGCATGTCTTCCAACACTGTATCAACCTCTCTGGATCAACCGTCTGTCTCATGGATGGAACGCCGTACTCAACTCTAGTCCGGTCGAATCGAGCCCGCATGCTCGCCACTATAACGAAGTGAATCGCGCTCCTCGATCCGACACGATCGACAACGGAACTCCGTGTGTAGTCCGACAATCTCACGCTCGTAAAGAATGCTCGATCACAACTCGGTGTGTAGTGGATACGGGTATGAAATGAGCAGATTTCGTCAATCGATCCACAATTACCCGATGCTATCATGGCCACGAGAGATCGGGGCAAGCCAACGACAAAATCCATAGCAATGTGCTCCCACTTCCATTGAGGAATAGGTAGGGCCGCAAAGAATCCTCCAGGCCGTCGATGCTCACTTTCACACGCTGGCATATCTCACACGCTCTAATGAATTCCGACACATCAGATTTCATCCCTGGCCACCAAAAGAGACGTCGCATGTCAGCATACATCTTGGTTCGACCCGGATGCACAGAAAATCGAGAACGGTGAGCCTCCCGAGTATCTCGGTGCGTAAGTCGGCCGCCAATGGAATCCACAAGCCGCCCACGATACCTCAAACAAGAGTCGTCGACACCGACTCCAATGGATGTTCGAACCGTCGCCCATCTTGCTGAATTGTTGGTACGACTCATCGCCTTGTCTGTCCTCGAGAACGATCGATGAGTGAAACGGTCTCGCAACCTCATCCGACCACAAATCAGTATCCCGGTAGTCCCCGATACGTCCGCCGAACTCCTCAACTCGGCTGCCTCAAGAAGACCACACTCGTGAGTCATCGACATACGACCACCTCAAGATCGGATCCCCTACGCAGGCTATTAAGCTAGAATAATGACTTAAGAAGAATAAAAGAGACAACAACCCGAGAATAAAGTAGTGGAACCCAAAAAATAGTAAATAAGTAAAACTACTAAAGGAAATTATTTGGAATCAATGTTCAACAAGCAATTAAGACTAAAAGAGAGATGTATAGGAAAATACCTTAGTATCAAGATGAAGATGCATACAATCAACATGGATAAACTAGAAAACAAGCTAACAAAGTAGTTAGTCAAGCTAAAATAAATTTCATGGAAGATCTATATACAAGATTAGGTAATAGAGATGGTGAGAAATATATTTATAGGCTAGCCAAACTTAGAGATAAAAAGAAATAAGACCTAAGTCATGTAAAATATATTAATGACGAAAGTCAAAATATTTTAACGCACAAAGATGATATTAAAGAGAGACGGAGAAGTTATTTTGATAGTTTATTTAATGATGGCCAAGTTGATATTATAGTAAATGAGAACCCGCACCAAGAAAGAAATTAAACTATACACACAATATTAGAATGTTAGATACAAAGACACTATTAAGGATATGTATGATAGAGTAGTAACGAGTATAAAGACATTTGGAGGAGCTGAAAAAACTTTCCATTACGATAGGACTACATTAATGATCGGCTTTAAGCCTATACCTTTTTGCTTTAGTTATGGATGAATTAACAATGTATATTCAAGAGGATATACCATGTTGTATGTTATTTGCAAATGATATTGTCTCAGTGGATGAAACAAATGAAGGAATGAATAAGAAATTAGAACTTTAGAGGAATACATTAGAATCTAAATGCTTTAAGTTGAGTAGGACAAATACCTAATACATGCACTATGAGTTTAGAAACACTAGACATTGAGATGATAGAGTGGTAAAATTAGGGGAAGAAGAACTTCCTAAGGTGAACCACTTTAGATACCTAAGATTAATGATACAAAATGACGATAATATTGAGAATGATGTCATTCATAAAGTTCAAGGTGGATGAAAGAAATGGCGGAGTACAACATGAGTGATTTGTGATTGAAATATCCCTATTAAGTTAAAATGAGATTTTATAGAATTGTAATTAGACCAGCTATGCTTTATGGAAGTTAATGTTGAGCGGTAAAACAACAATAATTATATAAAATGAACGTAGCAGAAATGAGGAAGCTTAGGCGGGTGTGTGGTAAAACTCGTAAACATAGAATAAAAAATATATAAATTCAAAGACAAGTAGGAGTAGCACCAATTGACACAAAGATTAAGGAAATGCGGTTGCGGTGGTTTGGTCACCTGCAAAGGCGGCCTACAAATGCCCTCACTAGAAAACTTGACTGAATAGAAACTGTAGAAATTTGACGAGGTAAGAGTAGACCAAAGTTAACATGGGACGTATTAATTAAGAGTGATTTGAATGGTTTGGAAATCTCACCACCAATTGCACTTAATCGAGCATAATGAAAAAGTTTGATCTATGTAGTCGACTCCAATTAATTTTGGATTGAGGCTATGTTGTTGTTGTTTTTGTGTAATGCTTATTTTGAACACGAGTAACGAGGAGAAAATGACAAAAGAGCTGACTAATACGTTTTTAAGTTTTATGTGGCCGAAGTTAAGGCTTAATGACGAGATTAAACCTGGCGAGGCCTTAGATTAGGGAAGGGGTCGTCACAACACCCCTACTTGTATCATAGGTCCATAGATACATCTGTTATTTATTTGCACCCATCTTGATGCAAACACTAATTGTTATGCAAACAACTATGTTGATCTTTGGGGGGTTTTTGCTTGTTATATGGAATTTCTTCATGTTGATTTTTGATGATTTTCGACTATTATGGAATCTCGTTTGTCTCGGATTCAAAAATACATAGGGGACAAACTCATGACCTCTCTAAACCTTACATTTTTTATTTTACTCCAAACCTTGCTTTTTGGCATGTCGCCACATATACACACCCATCATTACCCTTTTTATTCCACAAAAAACAATCATGCAAACTTCATTTTTTTAAAGTAAAATAAAAATTTCATTAATTATAATAACTCAATACATTCAATAGAACAAGATATATATATATATATATATATATATATATATATATATATATATATATATATATATATATATCAATTACTTTGAAAAAAACATATCGATTTATTAATTTTAATTGTTCATCAGAACATTTAACTTCCATAAAGTTGATTATTGTTCATTAGAACATTTAAATTTCATAAAGTTGATTTTGAAAAATGGTAACTGTAACAATCATGACAATTAATGATTGTTCTCCAAACAAACATCATTACTTTAGAAGTGATCCAAATTGGTTGCAACGGTTAAAACTTATCAGGTAAGTTACGTAACCAATTGAAGCTGCCAACGACAATTACCGTCCTAATCCAGGTTGTACCTAATCTGACAATCTGAAACCAATTTCCAACCTGTCATCTATCATCTATACTAATAACTATATAAGTTTTAACTATTCGATTGAGTGAAAAATAGTAGTAAGACATTTCTTTCCTTTGATCTCAAAGAGATACACTGGCAGTTACTGCCTCAACCATACAGAGATAGCATATCCCTCAAAATGCCAACAACGCAGAAGAAGGGAAAGATGAAAAAACAAACGTCAAAAAAGAAACATCTAAATGTACTAAGCGAGTAGACAAACCACAGATTATTAATTGCAAATTCAAGGGATTATCATCTTTCACTTCCTCGAATACAAATCAACTCGTCACTCAACTAATTGACGAAAATATTCTTCACTTAGCGCTAGCAAGCTCGGTGCGGAGGAGCTTGGCAGCAGCAACCATGTTGGTCAGGGCCGGTTTAACTTCGGTGTACTTGCGGGTCTTCAGTCCACAGTCAGGGTTAACCCAGAGGATGTTGGTCTCAAGAACAGCAAGCATCTTGTTGATGCGGTCTGCAATCTCCTCAGTTGATGGGATCCTAGGAGAGTGGATGTCATAGACACCAGGGCCAATGCCTGCACCATACTTCACGCCTTCACGGAAAACTGACAAAAGCTTCTCATCGGATCTTGAGTTCTCAATAGTGATCACGTCAGCATCCATGTCGATGATGGAGTGAATGATATCGTTGAAGTTGGAGTAGCACATGTGCGTGTGAATCTGTGACATGCATTGAACAGTCAGTTTCCAAGCATCAATAAAGGTAAAACACAACAGGGATTCATTATGGTTAAGGGAAGAACCTGGGTAGTGTCTTTCACCCCGACGTTGGTGATTCTGAAGGAGTGAACAGCCCAGTCCAAGTAGAAAGCCTGCTCAGACTTCCTCAGAGGCAAACCCTCTCTTAGTGCAGCCTCGTCAATCTGGATTACGTTAATGCCAGCCTTCTCGAGATCCTCAACTTCATCCTTGATGGCCAACGCAATCTGGTAGCAAGTCTCGTGCCTGGAAGAGGAATGTCTTAATTAGAACAAGAGAAAAATTCAAAATTCAACAAAAAAGAAAGAATTATCATCTTACCTGGGTTGATCGTTTCTAACAAAAGACCAGTTGAGAATGGTGACAGGACCAGTGAGCATTCCCTTCATTGGGCGAGCAGTCAAACTCTGAGCAAAGGATGACCAGAACACTGTCATCGCAACAGGACGGCTGACATCACCATAAATGATTGGCGGCTTGACGCACCGGGAACCATAAGATTGCACCCATCCATTCACTGTGAAGGCAAAACCAGACAATTGCTCTCCAAAGTACTCAACCATATCATTCCTCTGCATAAAGAAATGAGGCGTGAATAAATCATCATAAAAAAAAAACGCATAATAAGCAAACACCTCCAGATGTTTTTTTGTGAAACTTTACAACAGCAACATAAATTCCACAAATTAAAGACCAAGAAATCTCACCTCAGGTTCTCCATGGACCAAGACATCAATGTCAAGTTCTTCCTGGATCTTGACAACTTTGCTGATTTCTTCCTTGATAGCCTTGACATACTCGTCCTCAGAGATCCTGGTTATAACAATGAAAACTTAAGATGCTCAGCTAACATTTTTTGTAGTTAAAGAAAAGAATAATTATAAGAATGTGTGAGTTGTATACTTGTTAGCCTTGTACTCCCGGCGAACTCTTCTAAGTTCAATGGTCTGAGGGAATGAGCCAATGGTTGTGGTTGGAAGGATAGGAAGGTTCAGCTTCTTCTGCTGAGCATCCAACCTGGCACTTACATTTGTAGCTCTGCGGTGGTCAGAACCCTTCAAAGCAGAAGCCTGCATACCCAGGTACGTTAACAGGTATGAGACGTGAATCCTTCTATGAAAGATCAAGGAAAAAAAAAAAAAAGACTAAATTACTTACAGCCTTTTGGACAGCTGCATTAGTAACCCTTGGGGATGATCTTCTTGAAGCCTGGGCGGCGGCATTGGCAGAGAAGAATGCCTACAAATAAAGCAAGGAAAATTGTCAAGCAAAAAGTTGGCATAAAACTGTAGCTGTTTAGTTGAACTCGGTCAAGAGAAAAAGAAAAAAAAGTCACAATTTGTTGGAGATATTGGGATAGTCCCACATCGACTACTTGGAAATAAAAATAAGGGTTAGAAGGGTGAAGGGGTGTTGGAGATGTTGGGATAGTCCCACATCGACTACTTGAAAATAAAAAATTAGGCTTAAGTGTGGAGTAGACACTCTATCTTGCCTAGCATTTTGGAGTGAACCACCCTTTACACTTGCATCCCATACACACACAATATTAGTCACCACACTCTCCTCACCTTGAATTGAGATCAATATTACAAAATTGAACATGGTATCAGTGCCAATGGTTGGCTTAATTGCCCATTGTCCAAGGGCCTTGTAGACATCCAATAAAAGTGGTTGATTGATGTTCTGCGGTCAAGTCCTAGTTGGACTTGATAGGGGAGTGTTGGAGAAGTTGGGATAGTCCCACATCGACTACTTGAAAATAAAAATAAGATTTATAAGTGTGGAGTGAACACTCCATCTTGCCTTGACATTTTTGAGTGAACCTCACTTTCGCACTTGTAGCCTATACATAAAAATTAATCATCACACTCTCCTCACCTTGGATTGGGACCTATATTACAAAATTGAACATGTTGGAGATGTTGGAATAGTCCCACATCGACTACTTGGAAATAAAAATAAGGGTTATAAGTATGAAGTTGACGCTCCATCTTGCCTTGACATTTTGGAGTAAACCCCCATTCACACTTGTAGCCCATACATAATATTAGTCACCACATTCTCCTCACCTTGGATTGGGACCTATATTACAAAATTGAACATGTTGGAGATGTTGGAATAGTCTCACATCGACTACTTGAAATAAAAATAAGGGTTATAAGTATGAAGTTGACACTCCATCTTGCCTAGGCATTTTGGAGTAGACCCCCTTCACACTTGTAGTCCATACATAATATTAGTCACCACACTCTCTTCACCTTAGATTGGAACCTATATTACAAAATTGAACATTGTATTAGAGTCGATGGTTAGCATAATTGCTCATTGTCCAAGGGCCTTGTAGACATCTAACAAAAATGGTTGATTGAAGTTCTGCGGTCAAGTCCTAGTTGGAGTTGAGGGGGAAGTGTTGGAGATGTTGGCATAGTCCCACATCGACTACTTGAAATAAAAATATGGGTTATAAGTGTGAAGTGGACACTCCATTTTGCCTTGGCATTTTGGAGTAAACCCCCCTTCACACTTGTAGCTCATACATAATATTAGTCACCACACTATCCTCACCTTGGATAGGGACCTATATAATGAAATTGAACACAATTTGATTTTAAATTCTTGACATAGAAAATGCACAAAGAAAGGAGAATATGAATACCTCATCCTTTTGCCCAGCCAATGCCTTTGCCAAAGCATTCACCTCAACCACCTTCTGAGCAGCAAAGGCAAGCCAAGACTTGATCTCAGAATCTAGCTTAGTCTCGTTGATCAGATCAACGGCAGTGTGGAGAAGAGAGCAGGAAGTCGAGACAACAAGCTTGTCTGAATAAGTAAAATGGCACATCAATATCAATTTTTCTATTGGAAACTTATTGCAAGACACATATTCCTGTAGAACAGTTACCTTTGCCAACTATGCCTTCAAGAGCGCCAAGAGTGCTAATAGAAGCAACAAGATCATTGGCCCAGATGTTTCGCCCATCAACAACACCAGCAAACAGGTACTTTCCTGAAGGAAATCCACTTTTGATCAAGTCAAGGGTCTTTGCTCCACGAACCAAATCAAACCCAAAACCAGTGACTCCCTTCAAAGAAGTTAGTGTCTTGAATGCCTCAGCTGGGATATCAGCAAAGTAGGTCTCAATAACAACATTTACACCAGAGAGAGTTGGCTCTAGCTCAGAGTAGGCAGCAGTAAATGCTTGAAGTTGGTGAGAATCAAGATCAAGCACAAGGGTAGGTTCATCAAACTGAATCCACGAAGCACCAGCTGCCTTGAGCTCCGCAATAACTTGCCTGCAGGCATTTTTTTCTTAGCAACAATGGAGAGAGAAATAAATAGCTTTAGAGATTACATCAATGCTTAGTATAGCACATACTTGTAAACTGTGAGAATGTTTCCCAAAAGGGAAAGAAGAGAGAAGGACTTGTCAACACCCTTTGCATGTTTGGAAAGCAACAAGTAAGAGACGGGACCAACAAGCACTGGAACAGTATCAATTCCGAGCTGCATCCAAAAGAAACTATAAAAATAAGTCCATGCTCAAAGATTCTTTATTTTAGAAACACACAGCGTCCAAATGCAACACATATACCAAATTAGATTGTGGGTTCAAGTGCCATTTAAGAAACAATAAAAATAACTCTTGTCAATGCTCCATCTATGATTAATTGAGTGTTATAACCGCATTTTTTCAAATTTGCATAACTAATGTAAGAGAGACTAATCATCTGATTATGAGGCCGTTGGCAGTCCAAGATTTGCACCGAATTAAGTTATCGTTAAACTCTTAACAAAGCCAGAAGCAATGACACCTACAAGGACTTCAAATGGCTCCTCAAACACAACAATAGTGGATGGAACTCTTAATAAAAATTCTAACTTCAAAATACTTAAAAGCTACAATTGGTTTGCAAGTAATGGACAAAAGAAAAACAAGTAATCCAGGCATCCACAAGTAGTAATTCACTTACCGCCTTTGCCTCCTTGTATTCATTCACTGCTTTGTGAGAAGCGTACGAGAATTTGGTGTCAGGTCCCAGCTCAGGAACAATGAAATGGCTGCATCCGCAAAGATGGATGTTAAGTAAAATTCTTTGACCACTACCAAAATTTAAATAACTTTCAGAAGCCAGTGAATCGCTACTTACTAGTTGGTGTCAAACCACTTAGTCATTTCCATAGCAGGCACGGAAGCGTTTCCTCTCGCCATAGAGAAATAAGTATCAAATCCAATTTCCCCGCCGGTCCAGTTGTAGCGAGAAGGAACAGCTCCAAGCAATGCGGTAGTGTCAAGCACCTGGTCATAGTATGAGAAGGTGTTGCTGGGGATATGCTTGATTCCTGCTTCAGCCATCTGTTTCCAGATGGATGATCTTAGGTCTGCCGCAACCTTCTCCAAATCCTCGGCGCTGCTCTTCCCATCCCAGAAAGATTCGAGAGCAAACTTAAGCTCTCTCTTAGGTCCCATGCGAGGGTATCCAACAATGTGGGACGCCATTCCTCTGATGAATTAATACAAATCAGTAATTGCTATGAAATCTAAAAGGGGTACTTCTAAACAATGTACAAAATGACGAAATCAAGCATCAAAGCCGACAAAAGTGGAATTAATCAATTCAGAATTGCGAGATCTACAAGTTTGCATTACAAATCTATGATTATATTCAATCAAAAATATAGTTCGCAGATCTACACCAGATCTGCAACATATCAAAGATTCGGAACCAGATCTAGGGAGTCCATCTCTCTTAAGCACTAGATCTAGAACCCAATACTATTCAAACAAGATCAGCCATTTCAGATCTCACCGATTAACCTTGAACACCGAAGAAATGGAGATCGAAATAGAGAAATAGAGAAAGCGCTAACACTCATAGAACAGTCACCAAGCAAAGTAAATATCAGCGAAATCCAATCGGATGAGCTCGAAATTAGATCTACTAAATCTAGATCGGAAACCAAATGACAAGAAAGAGGTGGAAGAGCAATACCTAGTTCGGAGTTTTGATGGGAAGAGTCGTAAAACTGACTCCGAAGATTTAGAGAAGAATGAGATAGGAGAAGAGCACGAGAAATGGAGAGAGGTTGTGGTTATATTTATAGACGGGAGGCGAGTGAGATCTGAAAACTTGTTAAAGTGAATTTTTCGCATTTTTTTCTTAAAAATGAAATAAAATATGAGGCTTATTTTTACAGATCTGTTGCGGTGATCCCACTCTACGGTCCTCCTTGTCTTACCTAATTGTTATTGACGAGGAGATTGATTCACTAGAGGATGTCAGTCAGGATTAACGGCTTACGTTTATCAGTATAATTTTTGTTTTTCTTCTGAAATTCATAAATTCTCTTTTAGTACAATGGCTGATGTACCTGGAGATAGTTATAGATCATCTCGATGACAATCCGTTTGGGTTAAATGCCAACATCTTTGCTTTACTCTTCTTCTGACCGGGATCTGAAAACGAGGAAAGCCGTACAGAAACGACGCATCTACTTATCTTTGTCGGTTCGATGCATCTAGAGATACATTAACCTACAATTAAAGGTCGCCAGTCCCCAGTCCCCAGACAGGTGTTTGCGTAAGTTTGTTACAAAAGCATCATACCGCAATGCTTGATTGGCATGATTTAAAGTCATAGTACTCCAAAAAAAAGAATGAAGTCACACTCAGATACACTAAGCCACCCATTTTGGAACCAACGGTACGATACATTTCGATATTTGTGAGATAGACTTAGGTATATGAGGACACGAATCTTAAGACTTATCGCATGACTTTTAAGTAAGTGTGCGACTCAGTGTGTGAATTGTATCTAGAAATATAGATTTGTTGGTTGGTGGACGAAGTTGGTGGGAGTCGGGGAGGCGTGGTGGACCACTTCAGTTCCATTATGTTACTAAAATACCCTTGAATACGATTTTGGGTTGGTGAAATGGGGCCCATTTAATTTTGATGGACAAATTATAAGAGGAATATGATACAGTAAACCATTTTAACACCCACCTAAAGCATTTAGTAATCTCAAGTGGGTGTCCAGCAGTGCTATACACCTGGAGGTACACGCTTTACACCACGAGGTATATCGCATGACGAGACATCCATTTGGACCCATTAGATGCTCAAATATTTTCATTATAAAAAAAGATAAAATATCGGTTGACTCATTTTGAGCATCAAAATTGGACATCTACTTGTGCAATAAGCCTCAAGACGCACGCGCACATTTCAATCTACATCGCACAGGCACCAAATGAATAGACGCCTAATTGCCCGAGGTCAATCTTGCAGGCTCCTTATTAGGAAAGGGAATTACTTTTAATTTATATAATTATGAATGAAAAATTAAGGCCGTGTTTGGTATGTAGGTAAGATATCTCTCAACTTATGTGAGTTATCTTCCTCTCTCCTCCATAGGGAGATATCTTCTAGGCGTTCAATGGACAAAAATACCCCTCACAAATCATTTTTTATTTTAAAAATATGTTTGAAATGAATTTATATCAATTCCCACATTTTACTATTTTTAAGAATTTTTAACTTCTCTGCAAATTTAAAATTTAACCAAATATGAAATGTTAACTTACGCTGTAAGTTAACTTTATAAAGTTTTCTTTACTCGTATTGTAAGTCGAAAAAAGCAAATCAAATGAGCCTAACAATACCCTCAATAAAGAAAACAAAATATTTGTTAACAAGAGTGACTAACGAAATCACGCCGTTCACGAGGGACATCCCACGTGACATTCAAGGAAGTCCACGCAGCCAAGAGGAGGAGGAAATTTTTGTTTTCTTTGACGTTTTTCTTTCTGTCAAATATTTCTATTATTTATATTTTCACATGACACTGCGCTTGACCCAAAATCTGTAGTACAGGGCTTTACCAATGAGTTCTTGAGTCCAAGTTTATAGAGAGTATAAAAAGAATTGTTGAATATTTGGTTTTAAGTTGAGAGTGCTTGCTCCAAAATGTCAAGCCAAGTGAAAATCTCGACTCTCACTGATCGATGTCGGGTCTATTTTAAATCTCGACTCTCACTGATCGATGGCGGGTCTATATTTTTCTCCGTCAGCCATCAACTAATGTCAGTTGCAACGACAATGCATCCAAACTTAATTTTCTTTTTCTTTTTCTTTTTCTTTTTCTTTTTTTCACGAGCATCCAAACTTACTTGATATTGGCAATAGTGAGGTAACACCTTTCACTTGAACAAGTTGGCAACACTGCAAAAAATTGTAAATGAATTGTAGCAACTCTTATAGAGAAAATGAAATGTTAAGTAGTTATAATTTCCATTTCATACTTTTTTGCCAAAAGGTTTTTATTCAAAACTAGCATGCATGTTAAATTAATTTTTAATTTGAAAAATATATTCCTATTTGAAATGCTACAAAAAAAATATATTGAGTCAGAGTAGCTGTGAAAGTAATAGGCATTTAAATTAAGAGTCATCATCTTTTTAATTTAGTATGTATAACTCGCTTAATTATTAATTGAGGGAGCGGCTAAATAGACTCCACTTTTTGTTTAACGTACCATATTACTCAAGCATACCCCAATTTTGCTAAACTTACCCAACATTTTTTTAAAAATTTCAAAAATACCCTTGCGTACCGTATCATCCTCACCCACATTGTATTAGGTCAGAAGTGGCGTATGAGTGCTTTTCATCAGATAATATCAGATTTTGTCTAGTTGATGCCCTATAAGTGAGGAATTGTCGCCCATGAGTTTTGGACACATAGGGCTAAGACCTCTTTAGAGGTCTCGATAGACTCCCACTGAGATATATGTAGAGGTTTCAGTCGCCTCCCACTGAGATTGATACATTTTCAAAGGTCTCAATGGGAAGTGATCGAGATCTTTAAATAGATCTATGTGTTTGAAACCTACGGGCAGCAAGAACAAATACAAAATTCTCAAAAACTCTAAAAAATACATGAAAACGACTAAACAATTAATGGTTTTATGACACCCCTAATCCCTAATCTAGTAATTTGTCCCATAATCAAAGTTAATTTGGTAAATATGCATGGTATGTGTGTACTGATGTGAATAAATTGTGTATTATATACTATCTAGTTGACTTAGGTGAGAGTATAAGCCTAAGTAACTAAAAATAAGCTTAAATGACATGTGAAATAAATTAAATAAAGAAAAAGGGCAATTTTAGTAAATAACACATTAAGGATAGCTTAAATGTAGACCTTATGATTATCCTAGAACTTAAAGAGAATAAGATGAGGTTTTGATTTTGTCAATGCGAATTATACTAACGTCTCTATTAATAAGTTATCATATAACAAATTGTAAGGGCTTTTAAGTCATGCGTAAAGCCATTTTTTGTGCGTGACCCAATAAGTTCATGCGACGTTGGTAGTGAACCAAAATCATTTTGGTATACAAGTCATAAGCGGTCTCTGACGAGGCATTATGACTACCCAGGTAGCATAAATATCAAAATCGATAAACCTAATGAATATCATATATCATATCCTTTTATCGTACAATATCATTTGATTAAACATAAGGCATGAAATTTACCTTTAATGTTCAATCGTACTAGTTTCGATCTCCATGTAGACTAAAAACATCCAAATGACATTGATCATATCAATTCACTTGGACTTGACCATTTAACAGTCTAACATATCGAGGGACTCACTGATATCTCTCTATGCGAGAGGGACGAATTCTATCTTGATTACACACTTTCACATATTATTCACATGGTAACCAAACACAATCTTTATAGTCTTCTGGTTAAAGACAACATTTGATTGTGTCCAATTACCATGCTCCTAATATTGAAGTCTATGGTAATCTCAAGTCGAAGGACTAATATACCTATCATGAGTAATACCTAAGACTTAATCCATATGGTGTTCTCATAGCGGGTCGGTCTAATACCTTGTTCCCTAACAAGTACTCATTGTCTCGATTCATATCCTTATATGCATGATCATCTCATGAACATCGATCAAGACTCACACTAGTCTTAACTTATTATAGTTCTCGGTATAATGACCAACTAAGGACATTTATGATATTTTAATAAATACTCATAAATCTTATTATAAGACAAACATGTAATCACTTATAATAAAACAACAAATGAAAAACTATATTTTCTTAACTAAGATTTTAAGATAAAATGTTTATAGATTGGCTTAGGGCACATGCCCTAACTTCTCCCAATTACATTAGGGACAATCATTCATGTATCTAATACTTAATAACCTAACATGACGATCATGTTTCGTTTGTGGAAGAGCCTTTGTCAAAAGATTCACAACATTATTTTCTATAAGAGCTATACAAATCTTTACGTCTTCCTTCTCGATGATTCCTCAAATGAGATGAAAATGTTTGAATATATGTTTAGATCAGTGGTGTGATATTGGTTCCTTGGCATGTGCTATCGCCCCGTTATTGCTACAATACAAGCAAATAAGGTTAGCTATATTTGGAACCACACCAAGTTCAAAGATCAACTTTTTGATCCAAATTGCATCTTTAGCTACATCAGACGCTGCAATATACTCAACTTTTGTTGTAGAATTTGTTCAATGTCTTATTTCCAACTTTTCTAGCTCACTTCATTTCCATTCAAAGTAAACACATATCCATACCGCGATCTGAAATTATCTATATCAGTTTGAAAACTTGCATCTATGTAAACATTTACAATGCAACACCCCTAATTTTTCCAAATCTATAAAAAATTCCTAAAATAAAAATAATTTAATAGATATGCATTGTATTTATGTATTGGTGTGGCTAAATGCTTGTATTATATGATACCTAGTTTACTTAGGTGTGGAATCATCCTAAGTGAAAGAAAAAGGAATTATTAAATGATTTAAATAAAGAATAATGGCAAGGATTGTAAATATATATGAGGGCATTTACGTAAAAGACATAAAAGATGGACTTAATGTGAGCTCTAGGATCAACTTAGCACTTAAGCTCATCTTGATGAGATGAAGGGTTGGACTTAGTCCACTAAACACTAGCTTCTCTAACAAGCTATGCAAACCACTTAAAGGCTTCTAGCCACTTTTATTGAAATGAGCTACGAGAGAATTTGAGAAGAGAACCCTAAGAAGTTTTGATGGTGGATTTGGTGGAGGAGAGGGAACTCGCATCAAGTGTACACAAAGCTATGTAAATCATTCATCTTTCTTCTCTAATCTTTCATTCTTTGATTTAGTTTTCATGATAGGGGATGAATCATGGTGTTTGGGTTTTGGATTTGATTCATCTATGTCATTTCTCTGCTGATTTTAAAATATTGATTTCAGATTCAAATCTTGTACCTTTGTTTGATTCAAAAGTATTAGTTAAAGCTATGCTTTTAATGGAGGATTCGATTTGGATCTTTAACGTGATGGTTAAATGTTTTGTGACTTCAAACGAGTGGTTTTATCGATGTTTTCATCAGGTTTAGACCATTGGGGATTGGCGTGTGTCGCTAGGGTAGTCAAAATTTAGTTTGTGTGTTAGAATTCTGATTTTTTGTACAACGTCGTGCTAGCGATTTGCTTATAGGTTGTACGGTGCTGGCTATGGTGTTGACTGGGGATGACGAAGTCAAAATCGAGCCCAGCGATCTCCCAGCACCGTGATGTACATACCGCACTGGAAAATCGCTGGATAATATTTTTAGTTTTCTCAGCGATCTCACCCAGTGCCCTATCGGTAAAACCCACTGGTGCTGGGATGGCGTTGAATGGTTTTTCCAAAATGTTTTTCAAAATTAAGTTTTATTCGTTATTTTATCAAAGTATATAACCGGGACAAGGATCAAGGCAGTGGTAACTAACCCCAAAAACCTTCGTCGTCGCGGTGTTGTCGCGGCGAAGGCGTGACATTAATTCGAAAATGGTTTTAATATGATTTTCAAGATATTAATGCAAATTAAGTAAACATGCCTCAAACAAGTACACTAATAATGAAATGTAAACCTATACTAATGTAGAGCAAGGAGAACTAAGTTAGGAACTTCTCGAACTACGATTAGATAGGATAGCAGAGCTACGAGGTAAGTGGGATTTGCTCTATTATCAATCATGCCATGCTAATATATATGTTAGGATTTTATTTCAATAATTGGTCTATGAATTACTTGGAATCTCCTTGACATCTTTCATTCATACGTTGCTTATCATATCCTTTTTGTGATTCTATCTTTTGGATGCTTGTGTAACTGATATACGTTGAATGAATATACTTGTTACCGTGGTTGGAAGGTCGGAGGCATCCAGTCCCTCCTCTGATGTGACTCTATGAAGTTTTGCTAGACTTGTGAACCCCAGGTTGTTTGATCTGCAGTGTTGAGGGAATGATAAGCTATGCAAGGTCAATAGGTCTTTAGACTTGTGAACCTCGTGTTGTCTAAACCGTATCATTGGGGGAAGGATAAGCTAAGACATACTTCATGATATGACTATTAGAACTCAAACTTGTGAACCGCTTGTTGCCTAAACCACAACATTTAGGGGAAGGATAAGCTATTGCCCATTGTCCAGTTGGATATATTAGTTGCTACTTTTTCTGACTCTAAAGACATTCGGTATCATTGTTATCTCTATTGAAGTATCAGTTGGGCATTATTACTTTTTTATCTCGCTATATTATTATGCTTGATTATGTATGTCTTTAATTCCCATAAAATGATAATGGATCTTATGATCTAAACTATTGAAATCTAGTTTGATTTTATTACTAGGTATTACTTATTAGATGATTGATAGTAAAGCAAGCTTCTACTTTACTGAGCCCGTTGATATATTTTGCTCACCCTACTACTTCTCCCTGGGTACCTCAACTGCTGCTCAGGATAAAGGAAAGGGCAAGACCTCAACATATAAGCTATTTTCTTGTTTCCAAGGTTGAATAATAATTATATATTTGCTTTTAGACTTAATGTAATAAATAGGGGATTTATTAGGGTAGATGTTTGAACCCATATTACCTGATTCATTTATGTTTAATTTTGAATACAAGACTTCTACATTTAGTTTCGCATTTTATCAGACAATAAATGCATTGTTATATTCCGCACCCATTAGCTTGGTTTAGTCTATTTTTTAGAATGTGATGGTTTATTTCCTTAGGTTAAGGTCGACTAGATCATTACCCAACATCACTGGGTTATGGGGATTTGGTGATGATTTAGGTCAGGCAGTTCATGCCCACTGGGGTTTGAGTCGTCTAATACAATAAGCTCATTTTCTAAACTTTCATAGACCAATAACACTTATTTAGTCCTTCTCAAGTACTTAAAAATGTTTTTTACTGCTATACAGTACCTCTCACTAGGATCAGACTAATATCTGCTTGTTGTGCTCAAAGCGTATGATCCATCAGGTCAGGTGCATAACATGACATACATGATTGATCTAATAGCTTATGCATATGGAATATATTCATGTGTTCTCACTTATCATTAGTCTTTGGATATTGAGTCTTGCTAAGACTTATACCATGAGACATAAGCAATGACCCTCTTTTAAAGTCTTGCATGCTAAACCTATTTAGTACCTTGTCAATATAAGGACTCTGACTTAGACTGATAAGCCTTTTAAATCTATCCATATAGATCTTAATCTTAAGGATGTAAGTTGCATCTCTTAATTTCTTCATTAAGAAACACTTCTATAACCAAGACTTGACACTCTTCAAGGTTAGGATGTCATTTCCAATGAGTAATATATCATCAACAAACAGTACCGGGAAAATAACCACACTCTCACTGACCTTCTTGTATACATAAGCTCATCTTTATTTTTAATGAAACCAAATTTCCTAATTGCTTCATCAATACGAAGATTCCAAATCTGAGAAACTTGATTTAATCCATAAATAGATCTTTAAAGCTTATACGCCTTCCTAGAATTCTCAAGATGAACAAACCCTTAAGGTGTATCATATACACGTCCTCAAGTAACTTTCCAATTAGAAAAGTTGTTTTGGCATCCATGTGCTATATCTCATAATTATAATATGCAGCTATATTAATTAGAATTCTAATGGATTTAAGCATGGCTACAAGAGAAAAAGTCTCATCGTAATCAACACCTTGAGTCTATCTGAAACCTTTTAATACTAGCCTTGCTTTATAAGTATGCACATTGCCATCCATGTCAGTTTTCTTCTTGAAAACCTATTTACATCTAATGGTCTTACTACCTTCAGGTAAATTAACCAGGTGCCAAACTTGGTTATCATACATAGATTGCATTTCAGGATTTATGGCACTAAGCCATTTATCTGCCTAAGGGCTAGAAACAACCTCCTGATAAGTAGTAGGCTCGTTTTGATCCATAAGCAACACCTCGCAATTATTAGTAATAAGGAATTCAAATCTCTCAAGCTGATGTCTAACCCTATCGGACCTACGCGGGCTTTGTGACACCTATGGAGGCTCAACTAGTTGAAGACTTTGTTGATCTCCCACTAGCGGAGGAGTGTTTATTTGTGTTTCTTGAGCTTCTTCAAGACTTACTATATTTTTATTGTTATTTTTTGAAATAAACTCTTTTTCTATAAGGACACCATTTTGTTCTTAGTGAGATTATAAAAGTAGCATCCTTTAGTTTCTTTAAGATAACCACTAAATACACACTTTGTAGATTCGGCTGATAATTTTCTGAGACTTGTCGTCGTAAGAAAACCTCACAGCTTGAAATATTAAAGAAAGACAAACTTGGTCCTTTTCCAAACCATATCTCCTATGGTATTTTATCAACCACTTTAGAAGGAACATGATTCGGTGTAAACAAAGTAGTTTCTAAAGCATAGCCCCAAAAAGAAATAGAAAGATTTGCATTACTCATCATAGATCGAACCATATCCAATATTCACCAAACTCATCATAGATCGAACCATAGCCCCAAACAGGAACATGATTCGGTGAGACAATCCTACAGTTTCTAAGATGATCATCAAACTCTTGGCTCAAATATTCACCAACTTGATATGATCAAAGTGTCTTAATAGTTTTACTAAGTTGAATTTGCACTTCATTCTGAAATGTTCAAAACATCTTAAAAGACTCACCTTTATGTTTCTTGAGATACACGCAACCATATCAGATGAAATCATCAGTGAAAGTAATGAAGTGCCGATAACCACCTTTAGCCATTGTGTTTATAGGACCGCATACATCAATTTGTATTAGACTCAATAAATCATTTGCACTTTCACTGTGTCCAGTGAATGGATTCTTTTTTTATCTTGCATAGTAAATAAGATACACATGTTTCATCTTATTCAAAATCAAACGAATATAAAAGTCTATCTTTATGGAGTTTAGAAATGCATTTTTCATTTATGTGGCAAAGAAGACAATGCCAAAGGTAAGTTTGACTTAAATCATTTGACTTGAATCTCTTTGTATTTACATTAAAAATAGGAGTATCTATGGACCTTTTCATGTTTAGAATATAAAAACTATCATACAAATCAACATTCCCATAAAAATGACTTTACGAGAAATGGAGCATTTATTCTTCGCGACAATGAAATTAAAACCATTAAATTCAAACATGAAACTAAAATGATGTTTATGCTCAAGGCAGGGACATAATAACAATTATTTAAAACTAAAACAAATCCACTAGATAAAATTAACTCATAGCATCCTACAGCCAACGCAACAACCTTTGCTCCATTTCCAACTCATAGGATGACTTCTCTTTTTAACTTTATACTTTTAGTGAGACCCTATACATTAATACAAATGTGATATCTACATCCGGTATCCAATACCTAAGAATCACTAGTAGGCAAGTTAACTTCAATAACGTAAATACCCGAAGTAGTATTCACACTACTATTCTTTTTTTAGATCTTTAAGATAGAGCTTGCAGTTTTCGAACCAATGCCTAGGTGCATGACATAATTGGTATTTTTCTTTTTCTTTTTTCCTTTTCCTTCTGAGACTGTGAAGTAGAAGTAGCCTTAGGTTTGAGTTGTTCTATAGGCATTGTGATAGTCATAACAGCCTTGACAACTTGAGTTGTTCATAGGCTTTCCTTTCTACACTATCAACACATTGGTAGTGGGTTTCTTGACATTCCACTCAACAATCTTAAGCATCAAATGCAACTTCGAGATAGACTTCTCCATGTTATTCATGTTATAGTTCATTACAAATTATGAAAAACTATTAGGTAATGAATTAAGTATCAAATCCAAAGCCAAATCTTAGCTTACGAAAAATCTAAGTCTATTAAGATGGTCAATATAGCCCTTCATTTTCAAAACACGAGGACTAGCTGACGCACCCTCAGCCATTTTGCAAGAATGAAGGTTTTTGACTGTCTCAAACCTTTCTTGCCTAGCCTACTATTGAAACATTTCCTTCAGCATCATAGCCATATCGTAGCTTCCATGTGTTCCATGTCCTTCTGAAGTTCAGGAACTATGGTTGCCAACATAATGCATGCGACAACGGTTGAGTCGTTGACATGCTTAGTATGTGCATCCTTCACAACTCTTAAAGCATTGGCTGGTGGTTCCTTAGGAATAGGATCATCCAGGAAATACAACATGCGTTCTTGCTTACGAACAATTCTTAAGTTTCTGAACCTGTCAAGAAAGTTTATCCCAAACAACTTATCCTTCTTAAGGATGGATCGAAGTGACAAGTGATTAGTGGGATTCGAAGAGGCCATATATCTATAACAAATATTATGTAAAAGTTCATTTTAGTATAGAGGAATAGGCTCCTATTAAAATAACAACCATCCCAAATACACTATGTTAATTCTAAAATCCATGTTTCACCTAGTTCTAAGTGAGTTAAGACATGACAATTTAAATTAGGTAATTTAGGTAGGTACCTTTTTACTAATTCCATCATGTCTAACTTTTAGTTATTTTTATGAGATCATGACATCTTATGTCTTAACATGTTTTATCTCATCTTGTGCCTAAATCCTAAAACCATTTTGAAAGATATATCAAGTCTAACCATTTCAAATATAGAGTAACCATTACTTAACTTACCTCACCAAGATAACATAATAGACTTTGCAGAGGCTGACCCATATTGATGTGATCGAAGCCTTGACAAGTGTTAAAGAATGAATGACACTTGACTTAAAATTTGGAAGAGAGATTTTTTTATTTGTTTTAGTGATCCTAAATTAAACAAGATAAATAACATATATTACAATGCACGTACAATCACTAAACAAGTTAGGGAGTTTTATTAATATTGACTATTATATGAATTTTCTTGTGCTATTGTGACATCCGAGAATTTTATAAACTTGATTAGGACGCTACTTAAGTATTTTCGAATTTAATTCGGGATTTAAGTATCCGAGGTGGGACCTACGCATTACAGATCACATATCATAAATTTAAATATTATTTTTGTGTGTCACATAAGTAGTGGATGTATTATACTTTATTCGATGTGAAATAGGGTCAAGTGGAATGTACACGCTGAATCCGTAAGTTTCAGAGCGCGTTGGGGAATCTTTTCCAATTTTTGTGGAATCGGGGTATTTTTTGAAATTTAATTTGGACCTAAAAATAAGAGATAACTATGAAATTAAATAAAATAATTGATAAATTGGTGGGCGTCTATTGACATACGGGGTGCGAGGGTGACACGTATAGGATGTACAATAGTGTGCATTCCCGAGTACGATCGTTAGAGCGCTTGGTGAATTTATAGTCGTGAAAATACATAAGTGTATATGTATTTATATATAGAATATACTCCCTTTGATCATCAATATAGGACGTTTTAGAAAATTTGCTCTTTAAAAATGTTTTCGAACTCCAAAAGTTTTTTTACTCGTTTTACCCTTCTTTCCAATCATTTAATTAAGTCTAAAATTAATCAATTTTCTTAAAAGTTGTGCTCGTTTAAATTTTGGTATATCTTTGCCGTAAAGGAGATGAAGAGGACCGACTTCACTTACTCTATGATTGCCCAAATTTAAAGGGAGACATTGGAGATAAACTTAGATTCAACTGAAATCATACAACCCCTCAGATAAGATCCAAGTACATAAAAAACCAATTGAGAAAATGATTGAAACACAAATGACCTAGAAGCCATAGTAATAGTACTCCAAATAATAAACTTTATAGATTTGAGCCATTACATACAGCAAACCACCACAAAAAACAACATATCTCACAAGTCAAAACAAAAATGAGAAATCTAACAACATGGGCAGTCTTAGAACATAGAAAAACCAAGCCTTGTCGAAGGAGTGAGATCGATTTGATTTATAGGGGATGTTCAGAAATGAAAGGGCTAAAGAGGGAGGTTTATCCGATGTACCCGCAAACATCTTTGCGTAGCCTCTATGTGTGTGTGTATGTGTGTATGTGTATGTGTGTGTGTGTATGTATGTATGTGTGTATGTGTTTGTGTTCTTTTTTTTTGGTAAACTATATGTGTTCTTTTTTGTTCTTAAAAGGTGAGTATAGGATGAAATTTGTGAAAAGACTTAAATGGACATGTCTTTATTTAATGGGTAGAGATTATTTGGATGGGTGGAATCGGTAGGTGATAAGTGCCAATGATAAGGTGTCAAAAATTTGAAGAAGTTGTTTGACGAAGAATCTAATTCTTACCGATTTCATTTTTTGTATCATGAGGCAATAAGGTCATTTTAACCCACAATTAAGTCCCTCCTTAATATCTGTGTTTTGCCCAAAATGTCTTATATTGATGACCGAAGGGAGTAGTTAATATATAAATATATATAAATGAATATTATAGTTTTAACTCAAATAAAAGTATACATTAGATTTGCCTTGAGATACAGATAACGTGAGCATCGAGGAAGGAAATGGGTTAAACGTTGGATGTTGAAAGTGATATCCATGCATCGAGATGTTTGCCATTCCATCTTAAGGAAAATCAAGTGCATGGTTAGTTATTAAACCATAATCTACCTCAAGACATGCAATATGTATCTCAAGGAGATCAATATAATTGGTTTTGGTAAGTTGGTCATTGATGATCATCTTGATAATATCCACAAAGATTGACCTCAAGATACATAGTAAGTATCTTGAGAAAGATCAAATGCCAATCTCGAGGAGACCTCAATATTTATTTTCAACAAAACTGCCTCATTAGTTTATAGAAAGATTGAAATAAGGAGAGAGAGAGAGAGAGAGAGAGAGAGAGAGAGAGAGAGAGAGAGAAATCAAGGGAGGTGAAGGAGACATCGAGGCCCATGGTTAGACTATTATTGTTGTTGATTGTAATCGTTGTCGTTGTTATGTTGTAGGTTGTTATTAATGAAGATGTTTATGTTGTTTGTTGTTGTTGGGTGGTTGTTAATGGCGGATGGGAGTTGGGCGAAGCTCGTCTCAGTCCGAGGAAGGAGATGACTTCCCTGCCATCTCCATTGCCTAAAAGTGTCGTGACCAATGAAAACCTAATGAGAAAAAAAATATCAATTGCTTTGAAACAAAGCATGGTAGGAAGGAAGAAGATGGGGTTTGATACCTAGACTAGACCAAACTGGGTCTGGTTCAAGGGTCAAACCCAACCTTAAAAAAATATAAAAAGAAAAAGAAAAGGCTAGGAAATTAGGGAAAATTACAAAAAATAAGAAAAAACTCAGAAAAATTATATTTTTAGACAAATAAATATAAATAGGGGTTTTCGATGGAAAATAGAGAATTTGGAATTTTTTGAGGATTTAAACTAGGGTTTTCCTTGTAAAGCGTGCTACGATACCAAAAAATATCTAAATTTGGAAAATTGTTTAGAAGCCTAGTTAAGGGTAATTTTTTATTTTGAGCCACAACTTGTAGTCAAAATTGGGATCTGAACTTTCGATGGATTGATTTTAGAGTGATTCCATGTTTTAAGGACTTGAGATTACCAAAATAAATCGGAAATTGGTTGAAAACTTAAGAAATTTAAATATAAAATTATTTAAATTTCTCAATGGTTTTAGGTAACATTGACGATCTTAAAACCACTTGGAATGAAGGTCAGGGAATATGTTCAAAGTACGTGAAAGCTGAAAAAATATTGTGTAAGGCTTTGCAACCAACGTTGAGTTGGTTTGGTGTAAGTAAACCCTATAGTGATCTTTACTATTTATGGAATTTATATTTGTACCTGCATTTGTTTTTAGCCTGCATTGCATCTTGCATCATTGTTGGTCATGCATTCATGTCATTTCGGCGGATGGCTTGTTAGTGTTATGGCTCACGAGCGCGACTCGGGGCTAAGTTTCTCGACTAGATAAACTGGAACACGAAAGAACCAAGACACGCAAGTTTTTCGGCGAGCATGCATTGATGAAAAGGGATGTGTTGGAGTATGGCCAACTATTTCCTTAAGCTAGTTGTAGTTGAACTTAACATCTATTCCCTAAGTTTAGTAGTAGATGCGGATGAATGAGCAAACCGGTTGGCTCAAAAATCCATTTCGACACATTGCCTTTACATCTCATAAACTCATAATATCATTTATGTACTGTATTCGGAAGACGACGTTCAAATATAGTTGGGAAACAGGAATAGAGGGATTCATGTTATTATTTTATATTTCTTGTTATTTGGAAATGCAATTACATGTCTCCATGTATTCAGACTAACATTTGTAGGAGTACAGAGTAGTGTAGGAGTTCACTTACATGATATATTTGTGTTGTTTTTGATGATGTCTGGTTCTCTTGGAAGACAAGGAATAACAAATAAGACTCGAAGATCTTTGGTGAATATTTTAAAGTTTAAAAATTTAATTTTCTTGTTGTATTCATTTTATATATATTGTTTAGGCTTTGGGGTGAGTGTAGGACCTGAAATACTTTTAAATAGGACATGAAAGTCTCCTAAACTAATTTGAAGTAAGTTAAGAGGCTTACGATTCGATATTGGTTTATATGGAATTGTTAAGATGAAACTAATACATCAGAGACTCTAAGATAGTTTAGATATTTCAATTTGATATATATATATATATATATATATATATATATATATATATATATATATATATATTATGAACTGTAGGGAGTTGTGAGTCATTCTAGGCTTCTCCCTATTATGTTATCTATTATTTGGATTTTCCAGCAGACAACTTTTGGGGGAGGTGCTGCCTAAACTTT
Source organism: Stephania yunnanensis (assembly GCA_039657365.1). Classification (NCBI taxonomy): domain Eukaryota; kingdom Viridiplantae; phylum Streptophyta; class Magnoliopsida; order Ranunculales; family Menispermaceae; genus Stephania; species Stephania yunnanensis. The sequence continues at coordinate 40,026,946 of CM077586.1, read as the reverse complement.
TATAAAAATATGGAGAACGATCCAAATTATTTCCTAATTCACTCCAATTAAATAAATCATGAATTGAGTTTCATTGATGATATGACTTAGTTTGGAGCATTATGAAGGATTGAAAGAAAATTTATTTTGAGGTTAAATTTAACTGAATAGATTAAGTGTCTAATTAGGGTGATTAGGGATAAGTCGAGGCTTAATGGGATGGGCATGGACAAACTTGGCATCAAAGATTAGATTTGGCTCAATTGAGGAATAAGGTACAGTAATGAGGTTGCGATTAGTTGGGAAGTGATTGTGAACTAGGAATATTTTGTTATAGTGATATGTTTGTTGTATATTATTATATTATCGTCAGATAAGCGATAGGAAGTTTATTTTATTGTTTGTTTGATACTTAACTCGTGAGATTTGATGAGTGAGATTAAGAACAGACAGTTAAAAAGAGAACAAACTTATGAAATGTAACCGAGCGTGATTAAATGTGAAATAGACTTGTGAAGCCCGAATTCACAATATTATAAGTAGTTTGGTACAAATATAAATTACGAAAGTTGTCAGTAATGAAACCAATAGGAAATTGGTTGAACAAGAAGTCTAGATGATTCGAACATTAGTACTAAACATAGATTTCTCAGAAATTGAAAATACCGAACTTTTTCGATTTTTAAAACGCTCAGGAAAACGTTAAAATAATGTCGACAAGGAAAATGGAGACACGTAGTTTTGAAAGTAAAAATTGATAAGATAATCTAAACTCGATTGAAAAAAATCATAACGGGATTGTGATAGAACTAGCCAAGTTGTTTCCGTCAGTTTCTATAAAAATAAAATACTTTGAAGCGAAGTATTGTCTCCTTTTCGAAACAAAACTCAATTGAAATTAGAATATAAACATAGTTTAAAATAATCAAACGACTTCTAAAAAGTACTATTGAAAGCTTTGATTGTTTATTACTCGAGTTACTTATCTATAAGTGACGTTGAGTATAGTGGTTCTATGAATCGAAAAAAGTACTGATAAAATGAATAGAAATACACGAGTTAGAAGTAATCTTCGATAACACTAGATTAAATGTTGTTATAGAATAAAGATTAGTGAAATTCTTAACTTGAAAATGAAAAGTGTAGTGATAAGATCAACGTGTAAGAAGTTAAGTTATTGGGAAAGTGGTCTAATAATAGCTTGGATTAGCCATTAAACATTAACATAAGTGATTGTGTTTTGAGATTCAAAGTACCCAATAATTACTTCTAACGACATTAAATTATGACGTCTATCACTGCAACTTAAAATATAACCAAGGAAGAGATAAACGTACTAATTCAGAACCAATAAATGATTTATATAAGACGTCGGTATGAGCTCTTATATCGCAAGAATTTCCATTTATAAGAATTAAAGGATTGAAATAGCATCCTTTAAGAGTTTCATTAATCATTAAGAAAATAAGAGTTTGAAAATTCAAATTCTTTTATCTCTTTAGTTGAATAATAATGTAAAGGTGAATTCATCAAAAGTAATTTGCTGAACAATAAGATACGAAGTTATCTTACACAGTCTCTTGAAAAGTATTGAGTTTCTTTTTGAGAAAAAGAAAAGTTGAGAAATCTGAGACTAATGGAAATAAATTAAGGCAATAACAAACAATATAACCTGTTCAAGTCGCAAAAAGCCTCTGTTTCGAATAAAAGTTAGCAAAGGAAGACTTCAATTGATTGAATGATCATAAGAAGTCAAATTATTCTTAACAAAGTTTTCGAAAAGAGAAAAGATATAAATTGCCTTTTTAAGTCAAGACAAATGAGCTGTAAGTGGCCTGGTTGTTGAGCGAAAGTTGTGGTAAGTTTATAACGGGACCAAAATTGAGATCAATGTGAGAATAGCTACGATTGACAAAAATCGAACGGAATAGACTCAATTTATAAAATAAAATAAGATTTTCAGATGACCTGTGACTACTGGAAGTGACACAAACATACTCCTTTAGTCAAGGCCATACACTGGAGTAGTTGGTATAACCAAAAGTCTAAGTAACTCCATTTCATAATTATGATTCATTCATAGCATAAAAGGTCGGTGTGACATTCACCATCTTTGAATAATCGAATGAATTGATGATAGTCGGAATAAAAGAGTTTATGAAATTTCATTAGAGTCAATTAAAAGCTTAAGTATAATTAATTAAATGGTCAACACATTCTCAAATAGGTACGGAAGAAAAACAAATTTCAGGTCAAAGAGTCCCGTTAAGACTTAGGATATAAGTTTGATGAAACTTAATTTATCTTCACAAGGATCTTACGAGAAATCAAACTTCAAAAGCCGAAAATTTTGAACCAAAAAGTAAACAATTTATATCAATGAATATGTTGTATATTAGTTCAAATATAGCTACACTACTTGACTAGTCAGTGGTAGAGTTTAAAGCATTGTTTTATCTTAAGTTGAAGTTGATGTAAGATGCTGATATGTTGGTGAAGATATAATGAATTAAAAAAGACGTAAAACTTACAACTCATTTAGTTGATTATCTGTATTGGTTGAAAATGTTGAATAGAGGACAATGTATTTAACTTGATATGTTTAAAGAATTGAATATTCTTCCATTGTAATTGAGTAGAAATGAAAAAAAAGATAATATATTTTTAACTTGTATGAGGTACAAGTTAAAAGTTATACTATGAGAGTATAATTATCTAATATGTTGATATCTTTATTTAGAAATATATATATATATATATATATATATATTCAAGTTAAGAATAATTGTGTATATTCAGGTAATGAGAGAAGTCGGCGAACAATAAGTGATTGAGACGTAAGATTGTGGCAGATCTTAGTAATTGAATGGAATGAGGTTCTTGGTGAACTCATAAATAGAAATGATTTGATGAAGTTAGAAAAGTCATTAATTTTCTAACCAGTCAAATACAAAGTTAAGTGAATTGGCTGACGAGTTGAAACTGGTAATTGCTTTCTAGTCCGCAACCTAAGTAATATTGTGAGTAAACATTTAGAGAATGAGTGAGAGTTGCATGATGTGTTCGATTTCATTTCCTGATCTAATTGTAATTGAGATATCTTGTCATGAGATGACATATTTAATTAGAGATCTATAGTCATTAGATACTCGTGTAATTTTAGGTTTCTATCGAGAAATGCTGGAGTGGTGAGATCAGATAGGCACTTTACTCTACTTTCTATCTAGTGTCATGCTTAAATATTATTTGCATCACTATATAAATATTTAGACTAATAATAGTCTGTGAATAGATTGATTGACAATTGAAATAAAAAAGACGATCAGTGATGAGAAAGCAAACTAGTATATATATACCGAAATTTGGTGGATATGGAAAGAATTATCAACGGTTTGTGGAATTATTATCAATTAAGAATGAAAATGGTGTTATGAAAAGCATCCGGACCGATTCAACTAAACCAGATTTGGTTTGGTGCGGTCTGAAGATCAAACCCCATATTCCAACTTGCTGCCATGCTCTGTTTCAACAATTAAGAAATTTCTTTTCTTATTGTATTCATTTTATATATATTGTTTGGGCTTTGGGGTGAGTGTTGTGATGACCCAAAACTCAAAAGACCTACTCTATGAGCAATTTAGTAATTTTGCAAACCCTTCACTAATTGATCCCACTATATGAATCTAATTGTAAACCCTAACCTCCTTTTTGTTCCAAACCCCAAACTTAAAGAGAAGGATAAAGGAGAGCTTTATTGGTGATTTCATGGTGGATGTTATGATCCAAAGTCTCCTTAAAAGGTAAACTCATTATACATACTCCTTCCTTTTTCTGTTCAAGTTGATTTACAATCTTGGTTTGGTTGCATTAATGTTGGAGAATCTTAATAGGTGTAGTGGTGAAAGTTTTGAACTCAAAAAAGGGGGCGGCATCATTACGGCGTGCTTGAGAGGGGCAGCAATTGGGTTGCAGCCGTAACTGGAGAAGGGAGGTGGCGTTCTGCTCCTGCCGAAGAGGGACGAGGGGCCTCCTAGTGGAGGCCCCCACAAAACCCCTAACCACTCTCGGGCTTCTTGCCCGAGGTGGTAGAGGGGAGGGGGAGCCCCCATGCATATGCCAGTGGGCCAAATGGGCCCCTGGATTAAATTGACCATGGGCCAGATTGGCCCCTACACCTAAAAAATAGGGATGTTTTGTACCTGGTCAATTAATCTAAACATATATTATGTTATAATATGTATATATATCTATATATGATATATATAGATGTATATGAAATAAAATAAAAAAAATAATAAATTTTACATGCAAAAGGGGCGCGCTACTGCGTCGTTAAGGGAAGAGTTGAGAGGGTCCCACCCCTCGACTTTCGCACTAAGCGATGGGAGACCCGTAGGACCCACACTAGTGGACCCCAAAATAAATCTAAAAATGAGTTAGAATTAATATATGACTTGTCATTAATGCGAACGTGTCTTAAATTGTTTCGAATCCCAAGGTGGTTCACATTGGACCCCTAGCGTGCGAGGATCGAAAATAGGATTCGTGGTGAGTCAAGGTAAGTAGGGAGCTTCGCTCATGCATTAAATATGGTTTGAATATTAGATAAATAGAAAGATCACATTTATATCGAAAGACTTGGAATTGAGTTGCATTTACTCAATGTTATGAATATGCTTATTAGTGGAATGTATGTGATATGAACACTTGTATTATTCGATCAAATGCGATGATGTGCAGTACGTTCATCTAAAGAGAGTAGCCCATGCCATGAGTAGTGTTGGTATAGTAGTGCACCCACCAAAAGAGAGTGGTCCGCACCACGAATTGCAGTAGTTTCGTTATGAGCCCACCAAATAGAGAGTGGTCTGCACCACAAAAAATCAAGTCTGCAAGTGGTCACAATCGATGATGGCTTGGAAATACTTACTATTGCTTTGATGGAACTAAATGGAGGTCACAACGGCCATTGTGACCGCTAATGGTTAACATCACCTTGAGGGTAAGTGTTTTAGTCACCAAATTCATACCATTAGCTAGAATGCATTGAATGGAACAATGAACGTATTGCACATTCATAAATGTGACTTAAACACTTATGATATTACAAAATATTTTCCGTATATTTATAAAAACTTTAGTAGCACTTCCTCCAAATTGGACTGCCGGCACCCAAAACCTAATAATCAACATAATGGGGAGAGGCCTAAAAGGACTCATAACTCCCTGTAGTTCACAATATGATATCAATCTGAAACTAAAACTGCTCAAAGCCTTAAATATACAAAAGTGAACTATTTAAGCCTAAATCCCGATTCAAACCTACTGAATTTACAAACTTTTCAAAACTTTTTCCTTAGTGATACGAGTCCTACACTCACCTTGAAAACCCAAAATAAAAACAATATAAACATACATTATGTGCAAGGGAAAAACGCTCCTCAACAAAAGTCCTCTAGCTTTCTCTTTCCCTTTCGGTCTTCCTTAGGCTCAAAACCTGACAAAACCATTTCGAGAACACCAAATACAGTGTGCACCAAATAAACAATGTCAAATAAGTAAAAATATACCTTGCTTCATACAACAGGTCACAACAAGAGATAATAGGAGTATTGCACGATAAAACCGAATACTGAAATAAATATACAAAATGAATCCCCATTTCCTGTTCTAAGCTCATAACGAGTGGGCCCTCTCACGATGAAGCTAGAGCAGTACTACGAGTCAATGCATGCTACCCCAGAATCGACCGTTACCTGCCTTAGATGGCTGCAGTACGTCTAGTTTAGAGTGGAGCGCACCTCACACCCTTACGTCCCAAAGCATGGGCAACTCTATCCGATGCCATGAATGCATGATCAAGAGTCTCACTCCCTTAATGTGCAAAATATATTTCATATTACTGCAAAAAGAAAAATAGTGTTTACTTATAGTCAAACCAGCGTAAGTTGGTTATTTGAGTCCTCGCTCGCCCGTTCCTCAAATTTCCTTGTACCGAAATCCTAATGAATTTCAAAAATCCTTAATTTATGAGTCTCAACTCAATTATACCATTTTTCAACAATTTCTTAAAATTCCCTAATCCTGTCGATTTTTAAATCCTTTAAAAAACCCTACAACACATTGAAATTCTCAAAATACTTTCCGAGACCTTAATTCCACTATTTAATTAAGAATGAGCAAAATTACCTCTTAAACGGGTACATCCAACGAAATTGTACTAGGCCAGTAAGCCGACCCTCACAAGGCAAGTGGATTGGCAAGTGCTCCATTGAGTCGAACAAACTTGGATGAAATATTTTTTCCAGTTTACAAAATATTTGAGGTATTTCGGACTCTAAATGAGCCATATCATGGACTGTTACACTTTTAGCCATTAGTGATCTACAAAATAGAGTAAGCTCGCTAATGGCGACCAAAATAGCATCTGGAAGAAGTTCTTTAAATGCAATCGGGATTAGTATTTGCATGAAAACATGGCAATTGTGACACTTCGTCCCAAATAATTTTTGGCTCTTTTGGTCTATGCAATGCTCAAAATTATAAGCATATCCGTCAGGAAAATGTAACGATCGGATCCATTCGCATAATTTTTGTTTCTTAGGGTTATCTAGAGCGTAGCATGCTAGCAAATAATTCTTTGACACTTCATCCATATGTAGAGAAGGTCAATGAAAAAGTTCCCGAACTTCTTGTCTTGACTTCACATTATCCTTAGGCTTTCCCAACACACTCATAATAGTGTTGAATATGTTGTCGAACACATTGCTCTCTATGTGCATTACATCCAAGTTTTGTCTGATCAAGTTCGTCTTCTAATATGGCAAGTCCTTGAAGATGCTTCGTTTCCTCCATCCCGAGCCCTTAGCAATCTCTGCATTTTTCGCATCAGTGCCAATTTTCGTCACTTTCATTAATCCCAACGCCTCGATTTCCATCAAAATGTCTTCGCCAGATCATATCAGTGGAGGTTCATCATTTATTTCTATTTTCCCTCTCACAAAACTTTTTTGTATTTCCTAAGATTCTAGTTTTGAGGCAAAAATTGATGATGATAGTCAAACCATGAAGTTTTCCTACCGTGGCGAAATTGAAATGCTTTCGTATCGTCCATACAGTATGGACAAGCCATTTTTCCGTGTGTGCTCCAACATGACAATATGACATATGTAAGAAAGTCGCTTACTATCCAAAATAGAGCTACTCGCATCTGGAAATTCGATTTTGTTGAAACATTGTACGTCATTAAACCATTGTGCCATAAATCTTGTAGCTCTCTCACAAGCGGTTGCAAGAATATATCTATTTTTTGGCTAGGATTGGTCGGTTTGGGAATGATAATCATCAAGAACATAAATTCTTCTTTCGTGCACATCGACGATGGAAGGTTTGTATAGAGTCAAAATCTCAGGCCATGAAGAGTAAGGCCTCCCATTTAACCTAAATGGTTGAAAACCATCCGTACAGAGCCCCAAATGAACATTTTGAATCTCTGCACCGAACTCTTTATTCACTTCATTAAAATGATGCCATGCCATCGAATCTGAACAATGTTGCATAACATCGCTTGTGGACATGTGTTCCCCGTGCCAACGAATACGTCTAGCTATTAATTCGTAAACAAATAAACGTTGCAATTGAGAGCCTAAGGGAAAGTAATACATTTTTTTGCAAGGCCTTGTTTTTGTGTTCCTACAGCGACTAAGTCGTTGTGTCATGTATTGAGAATGCCCACAAATTTTGCACGATGTTAACTCAGAGTAATTTCCCCAATAAATCATACACTAATTTTCACAACAATTTTTCTTTTCGACAGGTGCACCCAATCCTCACGTAAGTCATTTCGTTGAGTAAAAATTGTCAACTAATATGTTATTGTTAGGCAACACTTCCTTAATGAATTGCATGAACTCATCGTAACGACGTTCAGAGAAGTGGTGCACCGATTTCAGAGAAAACAATTTAGCCGTAGCAGATAATTTCGTCATGTTCGCACAACCTAGCCACAATTGCTCGTTAGTAGCATCAATCATGTTGTATAACTGTTGTGCTTGGGGGTTGGGCTCCTCTTCCATGTGATTCCAGTTAAAACGAGGCCCTGATACATTATGTATCATCTCTTGGTAAGTTGACGATGAATGACCATAATTGATGTTGATTTCATCTTCGTAATTATTTTCAAAATTGTAGAAAGTGGATGTTGTATCATGACTTTCTTTCTCACTGTGTTTGTACCAATAATAATATCTAGGAACGAACTTGTACCTACATACGTGGTCTACTCAATAGTCTGAACTTCTAAGTAGGGTAGAAGTCAACATTTATTGCGATTACATGGACACCTAATCCGACCCACATTGTGATAAGTGGTCCAATTCACTTTCGCGAATTTTATGACTTCCTTTACCCTTACAACAAACTCCCTTCAAATAAACTCATTTTCAAGGCAATTGTACATCCGCTCTTTATTCACTATCGACATTCCCTACAAAATACGATGACTTAATTTAAATGCAAACATCGAAAATTTAATTTTTGTAATTGTAGGAATAATCAGTGCCTTAAAATACATTTATAAAATGTTTGTGTAAGGTTTATTGCAATGCCTTCAGCTAGACCATGAATATATGTTACTTCTACACCTATTTCGCCACAGTTTCCTTTATAACATAGAATACTAAAAAACATTAGAACCTAATAAACATCATTGGGAGAATACCTAAAGGTCTCACATCTCCCAAACATCTCACAATATCATGTAAACATGAATTAAAAGGCTTAGGAGTGCACATTATAATTATACGAGAAACCACTAAGAAAAAATGGCGCAACCAATTGAATCACGAGTGACACTAAATTTGTAGGAACTAAATTCCAATTGCAATAATAAAATAAATATATAGCTAAACATTAATCCTTACGATAACTCAATTAATTTAGACTTTTATTGATTAAATCATACTTATTAGAAAACATGAACATCATAGTAATATTAATGAAGACATAAAAAAATAAGAACAAATAACCATATAGCCCAACTACGTTTTTCGATAGGAACACATATATAGCCCAACTAATTAAATTTACGTATATATCTCTTAAAGAATCTATGTTATTAATCCAATTAAGTTGACACTCACTTCAATCCAATTGAAAGACTAACTAGTAGTACTAAAGTAATCCCTAGTTGAAATAAACTAAATAGTCATAATCTTTGTGATTTAAAAGGTATAGTTACTGATTAACCATCCTATTTACTGTTCGTTAAACTATGACCATCTATCCTCATTTAACAAGGAATCATTTCAATTAATGTTGGGAAGTACCCAATCAAAATAATATCAAAATGCTGATCAAAACATAGTAAGAGAGGTTTGGGAATCCTTCATATAAGCCTAGAAGTTTGTAAAGCAAGATAACTTGCCCCCATTAAGCGCACTAAATCGATCGCGATTGCCCCCATTAAGTGCACTAAGTTTGTAATGCAAAATTATTTGTCCCCATATAAGCGTAAACGTTTAGGAACTCCATTGTTAATCCGTTGTTAATCCGTTGCAAATGATACTTTGCAACGAATTAGCAATAGATTTGGCCCATTCCGTTGCTAATCTGTTAATAATTTAGAATCCATTGCAACACTTAATTGCAATGGATTAGCAAGGGAATTTTATGGGGGAAATTTTTGGCAACTTGCTAAATTCCGTTGCTAATCATTGGTAATCCATTTCTAATTGGTAAAACATTTTCCCTCCCATATTCCATTGCTATTCCATTACTAATTAGCAACAAACACTTATTCCATTCCTAATTATGTTTCTAATTTACTATTTTTTGTTGTCCATAAAACCTTCTCATCCCATTTATGTTCTTTTTCAATTTCTTTTTTGTCCTAATAACGTCATACCACTAGTTTTGCATATTCTACAAAAATTTCGGTAGAGTTTCCCTTATAACGTAGACTACCAAAAAATTTAGAACCTAATAAACAACATAAGGAGAATGCCTAGAAGGTCTCACGTTTCCCCAACATTTCATAATATCATGTAAACATGAATTGAAAAGCTAAATCCAATACATTAACATTTCAAGAAATTTGTAAAATGATTGAAATAACAATTTCTAATTGAAATGAATGCATTGAACAATTACAAAACTTACATGAATTTCCCTTACTATATGGAATTTGGGAGAGAAGGAGCGGGATGTAAGTCCAATTAAGATGTTGAATAGAGCACTCTCGATTACGAACGATTTTGAATAGTCGGGATAATCGACTTCACTACCTATAAAATAGTAAAACCAAGTTCCAATTAAGATGTTGAACATAGCAATCTCAATTATGAACGATTTCGAATAGTCGGGATAATCAACTTCACTACATAGAAAATAGTAAAACCAAGTTTAAGAATCAGATGAAAACAAACCATAGAAACACGCAAATGAAAAGAGAATTCTACGGATAATTGTAAGATAGTGGTGCTAGCTTGTATATAGTTAGCAACTTGGAATGAAACATATCTAACTTCCTTGAACTCTCTAAAGTATTTTAACTTCTCAAACTATAAACTAAGTTATATGTAAATCAATTTTTATAAGTTTATTAATTTTTTTTAAAAAGAAATTTAAAGTTTCATAAACTTTCCTTTGTGTTCTACTTCAAATACTAAATTATTAGGAAACAAAAATAAAATGTTGTTAGTTTTTGCGAGAAGACATTTATAGGACATTGGTTTGTTGATCAGTATTAAGATGAGCCTCCCAATTGGAAGGATTTAATTGGTGCTTTTAGCCCTTGAAGGCTAATTAAGCCTTTAAAATCAATGCGAACCCCCAGTTTGGTGGCGATTATTCGAAGGGTGTCATTGCCAAACCATAATTTGCACTAGTTAGGGATGGCAATGGTATCACTACGGTAACGCAATCAATCTTGGCGCAAACACTATAATGACTAGGTGGATTTAACATTCTTTTTATGAAATAGGCATCTTTATTTAACATCATGATAGTGATTCAGAAGCATACACATGTCGTTGTATAATTAGACTAGTCTTTTGGATACACTTAATTTTTTATTTGCGAACACATCTCTCAAATACACATGCAGTTGTATAATAGGTGAATTTATTTAACATTTCATGTATCAATTGAATAATTCATCTTATGTATATATTATTCTTTCTTTATTGTTGTACCAAGTTGACAACCATAGATTGCATAATCATACATTTATTATTAATTAGCACCAATCAAATTAGAGGATTACAAATGGGACTTAGCAGGTGCACTATATATATCACAAACATATATATGTATATGTAGTCTTAGAGGTAGACTAATTTAGGGAGCTATCAAACTAGGGATTCAATTGGAATCAGTATCATGAAATCTCTTAAAGAATACCAATAATTAAGAGGTTGAGAAGTTATAGAAAAGAACACCAAATGACCAACACAATAACAACACAAACTCAAAAACTCAAACAATTATAACAAAGTCAATACATTCAATCATTCATTCTCAATAGATTGACAAAACTCAGATCAACAATCAAATGGGGGTTCCAATGAATAGATCCAAATCACAAGAACTTGACATTCTAACAAAATCAAACAAAAAAATTCACCTCATCTTCTCTTCACCACTCAAATAAGTGGAAAAAGAAAACTAAGACTCAAATGGAGGCGAGGTTACGATGGACATGACTGATGATGGTGACCTCATTGAGGTAAGTACGGACGGTGGCGAGGTGAGTGTAGACGATAGTGATCTTACCGTAGGCCGAGATCTGGGCTATCTAATGGAGCACCGACATATTTAGTGGAGAAGGCGGAGGGGAAGGCGTCGGTCGCGATGCAGAGAACTAAGGAAAGGAGGCGGTTGGTGCAAAGAGAGAGAAGAACAGAGAAAATAGTGCACCAGACAACAGAAACTGATGATGAACATCTCCAAGTCAGCGTTGGAGTCTAGGGCGACGAGGAGGGAGTCTAAACCGGCAGAGGAGGGGACGCAATCGATGTATAGGAGAGAGAGAAGAATGATGGCTATTTTTACATAGATTAAAAGAAAAAGGTGGTTTGAATGTAAATACAAAGAAAACTCGTGAGTAGTTTATAAGTTTTAGTGCAAGCCATGTTAAACGAAAAACTCGTGAGTGGTTTGAATGTATAGGAGAGAGAGAAGGATGATGGCTATTGTTGGAAAAAGGTGAGGACTGCACATATTAAAAGAAAAATTATGTTAAGTGTTGTACAAGCCACTTTGATGTTCTTAGAAAATCTTTTGACAATCTAAGTTTTAGTTTTCCAATGTTTCGCATTACCTTTATATCATTTCATTGGTACCTTACCCTAGCCATGTTATAACCTACTAAAAGTCCTATTGATCTTTATTAATTCTAAGTTTACAATAGTGGAGAGTGTGGGTGCATTTCTCGCCTATGGTACCTTCTAAGAGTTGATGGCTATTTTTACATAGATTATAAACTTGTATGATTGAATGTAAATACAAAGAAAACTCGTGAGAAGTTTATAGCTTTGTTTTGACCTAGTTTCTATCTTTAATGTGTGATCTTAATTATGTTTGGGTTGCGGTTCTAGACATATCGTATCATAACTCCAAAATCTCTTGAGTGGATTGCTAACTTGGCAACTATTTAGCCAAAGGAACTCCATGAACATGAAATCAGGTTTATGATTAGTTTTGTTAGGTTCATAACTATATTAAGAGTCTAGTTTACTTTGTTTTATCAATTATACGTTAGCTCGGGACGTGTAAAGTCATAAATTTGAGAGTATTTGATAAGTCACAATAATAATACAATAAAGTGTTTATTTCATATGTTTTAAGATCTTAATGTCTATAATTATTAATGAATTCTCTTTTATTTATATATTCGGTGGTTTGGTGGCAATTGAGTGAAATAGAGATAATTCGAGGTCTTTTAAAGTGTTCTTGGTGTTGGCATTTAAAAACACTCACTTGGAGGCAACTTAGTGGGACCCACATCAGTCTGCATTGATGCTATGGTTGTTTAGTAGAAGTTTGGTCATGCATTAGTTTAGGAAAGCTTTAAAAATTACTTAGTATAAGTAATTTTTGCAGTATGATTCAGATCCATAATATCTGCTTCAAAATGTGTTATGCGAAATGATCAAAAAAGAACAACAGCCAAGTAACACATAATAAGGACAGGGTTGTAACACAACGCCATCAATAGCCTTTGATCAAGTCTTGGGATTCACACGATTAGATAGATCAATTGAAAAATAAATGTCTTTATCTGCCTCGGGATGTGTGGCACACGAACTCCTTGATTGACGTCGAATCCTTGTGTTCTATTCGTTTCAACAACTATTCATCATCTCTCTATATACGAACAACACTTTCTCCCACATCTTCACCATCTCTCCCACGAGTTTTCTCTTCACTCCAGAAGCCTTGAACTTCCTCGAGATGCCCATCAGATCCAACTCCTAGAAATTCAGTTATTCATTTATTGTTCTCTCCCCCGTCCTTGCATGCCACCTCTCAACCTCTTATCGTCGAGCCGCCTATCCAGCAGTCCACTTTACAAATCAATGATTTCCAATTTCTCTCTTTTCCTCGAGTAGCCAACAACCAATCAAATGCGGTCATGTGTCCGAGACCCAAACAACAAACTCACCACAACCATCAGTTCTTTCTAGGCGATAAGACACTAAAAAACCCATGATTTCCACTTTCTCCCTATTCCAGATACTAAAATTAATAGTTTTATATAAATAAACTTTAAGGTTTTGTTTAAGACCTTCTCTTCTCTCGACTAATATATATCTATTTTCTTTTATTTATGGAGTTTGTCAAGACGATGTCGGATTAAGCACTCTTGGACTATGTCAGAGGTGAAACAAGTTTAGATTATAGTTTATAACGGTGTCTTGTGAGATCTATTTATTTAAAATTTAAATAACTTTACTTCCCTCTATTTTATTTGTTGTTAATTTTAAGATTATGGTGCAAACTTAAGGTATGTATATGACCATTGCATCCTTTTAGGTGGAAGTCCTATAATCAATCATGATTTTTGTATCTGTAATCGTATGATTGGATTGATACAATTGATAATCACTTACTTGTTTGCTATTAAAACCGTTCTGTTCTTAATTGTGCGAAAGATAAATCTAGGTTAAATTGGAAGTGGACACGATCTGGTTATTTAGGATTAATATTCCTACTGAACTTTATGCGGTTAATGCAATAAACCTGATTTGCAGATGTCTAGGGTTGTATGTTAATTAGAGAAGTAGTTAGTGGTGGACGTCTTGGCAATCGAGACTAGGGGAATTAGGGATATCTGGTGGATGTCAATTTCTTATAGCTAATCTAGGAGTTAATTTAATAATCTTTTGGAAAGATTGAAGACCATGACATGTTATTGAACTACGATTTAGATTTACGGAACTGCGGACCTAGGTATTTTCTCATATTGAATTCATTCTTGCAAGTTTTAATTTCTAAGTAGTTTTAATTAGTTAATAAATTGTTTTCTTAAAATCTATAAAAAATCTGAAATATTTCTCTTTTTAAGTAACTCATGGTAAAACCTAATTTATATGGATTCAACCCCGTATTTACCACTACTACACCCTTGTAGGATTAGTAACTCAAGTACGAGTTATATTTGGCATGAAAGACACATTAACAATATACTACTAAACTAACCATATATATAAGTCTAAATAATCACTTATCAAATACCCCAAATTTTAGGATTTTGCACATTTTGAGCAAAAGTTTATTTTACTAAGTCTCTTAACTACTTCTATTACCTGGTTCACATTCATTTCACATTGTACACGGATCATCCTTTCTTTCAATAAGTTTGAAGTTAATAATCCATTCAAGAGTTTTTCATGAAAAACTTACAATTTCAATATATGTAGCTTTAAAAACACATACAACTCACTTTCGAAACACCAAAGAAGATTACAACCAAAACCATCACTACTCATAAGTTTGTTTTACCTCGACATTCAAATAGCAAGTGTAGATTCTCGTGATTTCTCATTAAGCTCAAGAATTCACAAACAAGTATAGATCAAACTAATTTTGATAGACTTTAACACTTCCATAGTTTATAGAACTTAACATAGTTAGAACGAAAACTTAACTCAATTAAGCTACTAGTACTTGAGTTAAACCTTTTATTTGAAAAGTTTTAATTTAACTTCCTCCTTATTTTCTTTATTTTTATCAATTTTCTTTTCTTTTTCTCATTTCTCCTTGTATTTTTTTTTATTTCATGGTCTCTGATCCTTTTCTTATGCCCTATTTTTTCCTTTTTTCTTCCAACCATCAAGTTCTCTGCTCCATTTCCTACATAGCTTGTTGGACTCTCTAAATTCTATTTCTAAAACTCCTGTTAATACTTCTCAATTTCACTTTATCAAGGAAGTTAACTCTTACTTTTTATTCAAAATGCCTATTTCTTCCCCTATTTACACAAAGTCTTTATTTACTTTTTATTTTCAAGTAAGATTTACACTTATTATAGAATTCCTTAGAGATCTAACTTTTTCCATAATAAAGTTCTAGTAATCTCCTTGCTTTTGTTTCTAGTTCATGGTCTTCCGTAACTCTAAGTTTCTAATTATGAAATCATACTGTTGTTTTCTACATTTCATTATTTTCTTCGAAAATTTAAAAACACTCTCTTAAATTTGATATGAATTACATATTAATAAGACACTTGTATTTCACTCATCCTCAATTAAAGGTATGAACATGCAAATAAGTTACTTATTCATTATATATTACTATATATAACCTAATCTATAATAACTAAACATTTTAAAATACTAAGTAAATGAAATAGAGTACACTACCATGGTTTCCTCTTTAACTGCTTCAAAAATAAAACTTAAATGATCGTACCAGCAGTGTTTATCCATTTGCAACCTTTCTTACTACTTCCCTAGTGCAGTGTAGTGTTGATGCCCCTAAAATTAAATCAAACCCTGTCTTCAAGGTTTAAAAATAAGCCTAAAATAAGGAAATCACTAAACCACACAAACATATAATAACACTAAATATAATATAAGAAACTAAACATCTAAATAGTTAACAAAGTATCTAAAATTTAAAGTGATATTGTATCAATGTATCTTTCATTTCCCAGGTCTAAAAAATCCCAAGACAATAACATCACGACTGCATATCATCATTCGCATCATCAGCTCCAGCATAGGAAAGTGTTAATTGACACTCCACCCTTCTGCTCCACACCAATTTTGGATTAAACATATAGTCTAGTGTTGTTGGAAAGCCAAAAGAAACCTATCGGTTAGTCTCATTTATGTGCTCATTACATATCAAACTACATCCCTCTAATGATCGATAAACAACATGAGGTTTTGCTGCCTATTCCATTTGTCATGCTCATATCTCCTCAAGGCTTCATCATACAGAGCCCTGTCCTTTTGGTACTATCTCCCCATTTAAGCAATCCACAGTCTCTGTTGCTGTGGAGTCAAGTCCTTAATTGGTGGTACTGATGGTAGTGGTGGAAGAGGTAGTGGAAAGACTTTAGGACCATCTAAGTTCTGCTTTCCAATAAGTGTTTCTGCAAACTGGTAGACGTTAGTGAATCCCTGCTAGTTTGGCTCACCCTCTTCATATCCTTCATTTTCCAATTCCTGGGCTACCTCTACTGTTGCTATTTCTACATTATCCTCCTACCGTTTGGCCAACAACTTGGCATCAAGTCTAGCTCTCTCGGTTCTTTCCTTTTCATCCTCGCAGTCTTGATAACTAGGCGTTGATTTAAGTGTGAGCATAAAAGCCTCATCCATGGTTGCTTAGGCCCCAATATAGAGTTTTTCATCTCTAAGCAATCTAACTCTAGCCTTACAGTACAACTGAGTGATCAATATTCGAAACAACAATTTGTTGTCTCACTCTAACATAATGGGCTCCCTTAGATTGTTGTAAATGGTATCGACGACGTTGATTTCTAAGTTCTATGTAATCTCGAATAAACGAGCCACCTTTATCTCGTTGATCTATCTTAACTTAGTGGTGGGGTATAGAGAAGCAATAAAGAAATCTTACCACATTCGGTGGACTTTCCTAACACTCCCCTTCTTTATATGCTTCATAACGTTCTCATCTCCCATTACCTAGCTTTGTTATCCTTGGATAACCAATGCTCACTCTATGGCTCTAAAAGTGTATAGGTTATAGGATTTCTCATATATGTTATCTGGGAAACTCAGGTCAGCAAAAACTCTACTAAAGTGATCTGATCCATAGATAATATTAATTTTACAATCATTAAAGGAGAAAAACACCTCTCTCACCTTCACCAGTTCATTCTTCCTAGTGAGCTTCACATTGGCATAAAATTCATATAAAATCTAACTCACTCCTCTAATATTATTTTTTTTATAATTTTGAGTGAAATGCACCAAATTTTGTTGCCTGATGAAGTTATTCACTCTCTGGAAAATTTGTACCTTTCTCATAAATGAATTATCTATGCTTAATATCCTCAAACCTATCCTTAGCTTCTCTACTAACGAAGTACTTTGACTTAAATGGCCTAGATTCCTTTTCATTTTGATCTCTTGAGGTTGATGCTTAAAATCGTTAGCCATCACTTAATAACGAGCCTCATTGCTCTTGGCATTTTCTCAAATTTAAACAACTCTACACAACAAAGTAACTAACAATACGGTCTTCAAATCACCAAAATATCAAAACTTATTTAACAAGGATCACTCACTTGCCAAATAATGCAAAAACATAATCTAGGTCTCCATAAGTCTCATCGATGCCTTATATTCACATAACCTGAAAATCCTACACAACAACTTCATATCTACTATTCATGCAATTTCATCAAAATCTCAAAGCATTACTAATGAAATTGTAAATTCACCTCAATGCCGGACTACTGTTTGGTGTAGAACATTTCTCCAAGTCCTTATCGATAAAAACCCTCTTACTTTACTAGGAACTTAGAACCCTAGTGCTCCTTAAAATCGAAATTTCAAATCCAAGCCAAACTTGAGACTTAAGCCTTTAATTTTTTTATTTTATTTTTAATGAACTTGAAAGTAAATTACTTAAAATAAAACTAAGCAACTTTTTAAACTAACTAAGTTTAAGTGGCTACCTATCCCCACCAAAAACTTGATATGTTTGCCGTAAGTATAATCGCTCGCTTGTAATAATAGTGTAACCAACTTATGCTGACTATGAATATCATTCTCAAAAGAAAATATTTGCACTCAATACATACTTAACTAAAATCACACTATTGGTAAGGAAATCCTTTTAATTGGTTTTATAACTAAACTAAACTAATTTATACAAACAAATAAATGTAAATTACTTGAACTCTTATATTAAAACTATGTTAGTTCACAACTTCACCTGGGTAATGAAATATTATGCTTTTCAACTCACTTTATTATCTTTATTATGTGTGTCCAATGCCTAGTTATAATAGACATATTTCTTTCAAATTCACTTTAACACACTGTGTTGATGGAAAAGATTATAATGTGCAAACTAAAACTCCACCTATCGGTTGGAATAACGTAAGGTCCACATTTCTTTAATGTCCCAAATCACTATATTCATAACCAATATAGTTTACTATTTGTGTCTCCTTCATCAACAACTATCGCTCGATGTTGTATATTTTATAGTTGTAGTGTTCATATCTGGCTAAAAAGCTACAATGACCTTGAAAACTTCTAAAACGTAATATCAACAAATAAGTTGATCCAGATAATTGTAGTATTCTGATCAGAATCAATACAAATTCCGACAGTTGCACTTTCTGTCTTTCTACTCTATCCATGTTTATAACATACAATTCATACTATAAGATCCATTGATCCCGAAAATTATTAAACTACTCACACATCTAAGAAACAAACATGCACATAGTGGTATTCATTGAAAATAGAAATATCATGAAATAATCTCAATTAAATCAATAAACACAATACGTGAATCACCACATGTGAGTCTTTAATGTCTTCTCTTTACAAATTGCCTCAATACTCAAGAATAAAGTAAACATATGCTTAACTATATTAATGGTGGGTAATCTATTGTAAGTTATAAGTTTACCACTTTCTTTTTTCTATTTACACTCCCTAATCTCATTTACAAACAATTAGAACCCCTACTTATCAATTTAACATGAAATATAACTCTATTTTCTATTTTCTTCTCTTATCGACACTATCACTTAAGTCTCAATGCTATGTGTACACTCCCATAGTTCCGCTAATGCACCAATCACTATGTATGTCAATTTTCTCTTTAGTAGTCTTGGTGCTATCTCTTTGGCTCCTCGATGCCACCCTTTGGCTTCCACAGCACCGCCACTATATTAAGTTTCCCGTCTCACTTCTCTCCAATCATTTGCTCTCCCTTGAAATGCCTTTCCTTCCCATGCCATGCCTTGATGTCCCACAGTGCCATATTACTTAGCAACGAAGTCAAACCTCCTTAGGTGTGTTTTTGCTTTGTTTATTCTCAAGTGCACTCGTTTGCTTCTTTTATGCATTGTATACCCGAAAATGCATAAACACTGCCAATTCGATCTCATTTAGGGATATTTATACTAAATGTAGTACTAAACTAACCCTATAAATAGGTTTATACATTTTAGTAGGGCTATAGGACCTGCTTAGTAGTTCACCTAATAGCCTTACGACTGTTATAACCTTTGTGTTTGAAATCGAAACGGACCCGGTGGCATTTGAAAGCTAACTAATAGGGGAATTTTTTTGAATACTTAAATATTTTTAAATTCGAAAGTTTTTCTTTCTTGAAATCCTTAGTAACTTTGAAAATGAATTTGAAATTCTTGGGTTAAAAGTTTTTCTGATGTCATATTGTTTTCAGCATAACTCCCTCATTTCTTATTGGATTGAGCTCATATCTTAGTATGATGTTCTAGTATATGTTAGTAAGCTTAAATTAGAAAATCATGAGTTTTGAAGCTATGGTTTAGGAGAAATTAATTTTTCAAGTTGTTTGTTAAAACCTAAAATTGTTTTGAGCCATTATGGTAAAATTCTCATATCTCCTTCAATTTCAATTAAAATTGTGCATAACTTATAGTTCTAGAAAGCTAATATATAGCTCTAAAACTTCTCTTCATTCTAGAATACATTATTTTAACATTGTGGTAATTGAAATCAACTCACAGATTGTTGTACCAAAACTACCTTTTTAGAAATAAAGTAGATTCAAACATAACTAACTTATTAATGGTGGTGACTTGAAAAATTGAAATTTATAACCACTTAGTGGAGAATCTCACCCTAATTAACATTATTTTAACATTCTTGTAATTGAAATCAATTCTAACAGCTCGTATAAGTCCTAAATCACCCTAATTAACCTCATAAACTTAGAAGGGAGTTTCAGGAGCTCGGGCCCTCATTTTGGGGTGTCGGAAGGCCGATTAAGCTAGGAGATTTATGTAACTTATAAGTCAAATGATTGATAAATTTCTCTCTATTTCATTTCCTATTTTATGCATTTTATTTATAGTCATTTGGAGTGATGTTCCTATTTTACTCCATATACCATGACTTGGTTGTTTTATCCCATTATATAGATTCGTTATCATGGAATTATATGGTGTTTAAATGGTGATCATTGACTTTTAATAATGTGCTATGTCTTTCTTAGTTGTTAAAGGTGTTAATCAAGTAGAATAACATGCTATCAGGAAAATTATGGTATTGTAAATATGATCCTTTCGTGCTTTACTTAAGCAATTCCACTTCTAGAATCTTAAACTGAGTCATTTCTTGATTAATGAAAGTAGTTCTTGTATATAGGACCATTATATGATAGAAATGGGCAACACGCGGGATCATTCGATTTCAGGGTTGTTGGCATTTCACCACTACTTTATGCAATACATGCAATATACATGCATATGTATTTGTGTGTGTGATGGGCATTTGTGAGGATGATTTGGCATTTGTGAGATTATTTACGCCTTATATAGTGAAATAAGGTTTATGTGATGTAACTCATAACCGACCAACCCTTGATCATTACTACTTAGACAAGTGTCAGTTTTACTTTGTTTAACTAAAGTGTCTTATAACATGACCTTTTTCAGCATAGTTGCTATTGTTATGCTTTTGGATACTTGTCATATATTTGAAAATGTGGATAAATGTCTGTCAGTGTTACTTTCAACATTCTTGTACTCATTGCATTTTTTATGACGGTGGGTGCATATCAATCAAGTAGCAAACTGGCCAAGGAAAAGATTGACAACTAAGTTTGAGCCACTAGGGTCCCACTACTTAAGATTTTGTGGGCTTTTAAGATTTTGTTGTATGACTTATCTATGTCTTTTACTTACTTCAGGGTCATATATTTTTGGGTTGAGTGATAGTTCCCTGACCACTCACATGTTTGTTATACTGTTATCATCGCTTTATCTTATATTTACATGTGATCGTTATTCCCTTATTTCCATACATATTTAGGATTTACATTAATGGCTTCCAATAATTTGTTAAGACTTCTGCTGAATAATCTATAAGTTTCTAAATTTTTAATTAACTATAAAATTTTAAATAGTATAATCATGGTGTAAGGGTGATTTTAAAAGTGAGTAGATAAGATTGATAAAGCAAACTAATACGTTGTTAAATCCTACATGGTTAAGATTAGGGCTTAATGACTAGATTAGGTCTGGTAGTGTCCTACTTTAAGGAAGTAGTTATCACAGTTGGTATCAAAGAAAATGTTTTAAATGAGCAACACACAAACTTTAATAAAATACAAATCTTAGTTGTGGAAACCAAATGATCCTTACCTAGAAAACATTAGTTTGGAAGTGAATAAATGTGAGTTGGGGATTTCTATATGTACATGTTCGTTTCTAAATGTATATATTTGCATTATCTAAATAGTAGCTGATTTGCATTCGCTATGAACTTGTAGACATTGATGGCATATCCACACAACAATAGACATGCGGGTGCTAGTGGTAGTCAACCACCTATTTTTCAGATGATCTATAAAGGCTATCTGACCATGTATCAACTTAGGGATAGTTGTTAGCTGACTTCATTACCATGATGATAGCACCTCTTGGTCCACTAGCGCAAACACTGGCCTCCACTACTACTACCACTACCCTCACATTACCAACACCAAAGCTTCGCATTACGACACTCACAGCTCTAGTAGTATAGACTGTTTCGGTTATGATGATACGGATCATATAGATAGCTGATATAGTAACGTCTCCCACTCCTACATCATTTAGCTCATCAATAGAGGTTCAATTGGTAAAGGACTTCATCAAACTAAAGCCATTTTACTTTGATGGACAGAGAGACTTTGAGAAGATAGACAAGTGGATATTTTCAAGAGAAGTTGCATTGGGTCTTGAGGATTGAGGATAGATTTTGGGCTCCTTAGGGGTATGATTTCTATTTAAAGTAATGATTTATACATCTTATTTGATTCAGGTTCTACTTTATCTTTTCTTACTGGTTGCATGATAGACATCCTAGGTTTGACATCATTAGGGTCAGCATACATTTGAAATCGACTGCTATAGTCGTGGATATGGCTTACACTAATAGTTTAGTCGAGGGATGTCCATTATAGATAGATGGGGTAGAGTTACCTGCAGACTTTAGAGTTCTCAAGATTTTAGACTTCGACGCATTGTTAAGGATGGATTGGCTAGCAGTATATCACACTCATATCAACTATTTTAGAAACACAGTGATATTTGACATCCCATGGCATCTTATTTTCACATATAGTGGTAGTATACTAAGAACCGATGGTGTTAGAGGTAAACTTGCAACTAGTGGAGAGATGGAGACTTAGGTACAGATAGTCAATGGCCTAAAGTTGAAGACATTTCAGTAGTGCGCGGGTTTCTAAACATGTTTCTAGAGGACTTACTTAACTTACCACAGTCAAGTGAGATAGACTTCACCATTGAGTTAGTACTAGGCACAAGGAATATTTCTATAACGTTGTATTGCACGCCTCCTAGATAGTTGGAGGAGTCGAGAAGTTAGATCCATGATTTGTTATAGAAGGGGTTTGCCTTGGGGAGCACCAACACCCGTCCTATTTATGAAGAAGAAGAACGATACTTAGAGACTCTGTATCGATTACAAATAATTAAACAAAGTCACAGTTAGGAACTAATATCCAGTGCCAAGGATTGATCATTTATTTGACTAGCTTAGAGGAGCACAGTTTTTCTCAAAGATAGACATGCGATTGGGGTATCATCGGCTTAAGACCGGGGATTGGGATAGGTCCAAGATAATGTTCAGTACGAGATATGGACATTATCAGTTTACGATCATGTTGTTTGGGCTGACTAATACCATTACCATGTTTATGGACTAGATGCATCAAGTGATGAGACTATTTCTTGATCGCTTTGTGATAGCTTTTATCGATGCTATATTGATATACTCGAGGACTCGAGAGGATAACAAGTAGCACCTCAGGGAGATGTTGCATACTTTGAAGGAGCATAAACTCTACACCAAGTTCAGCAAGTGTAAATTCAGAGATTTAGAGGTCAAGTTCTTACGTCAAGTTGTTTGGGCAGTAGGGATTGCAGTGGATCTGGCTTAGATTTAGGCTATTATGGATTGTACGACACTGTTGTCAGTTAGTGAGACCAAAAGTTTTTTAGGTTAGCAACATATTAACACAGATTTATAAAGATTTCTCAAATATCGCTTCACCGATTTCCAAATTGATTCAAAAGGACATTATGTTTGACAGGTCTGAGGATTGCGACTATCCATTTGCTTATTTGAAATGGTTGTTAACCACCATATTAGTATTAATTTTGCTAGAGGCTAGACAGGGGTTGTTAGTCTATACAGATGCTTCTCATACAAGTTTAGGCTATGTATTGATACAGAGTAGAGGTACAATGGCTTATGCCTCCAAATAGCTGAAATATAGTAGAACTATCTTACTCATGATTTAGAGTTGGCAGCGGTGGTGCTTACTTTGAAATTGTGGAGACATCATTGAAATCACACCCAAAGGGGGTGAATTGGGTGTACTGAGATGTTATCGCCTTTTAAAAACTTTCAATGAGCAACAATGCTTTATGCATGCACAATTAACAATTATAAATGCAATGCAATGATGAAGGGGGTAGAAGAGATTGAAAAGAGAAATATGATTTATAGTAGCTCAATCCAAGCGATCTCGATTCACTACCTAACCTCTATGATTGGGATTTTCAAACCCCCACTTATATTAACAATAAGTGTTACAAGTAGGCATACAAGCCTAGAACACCTAATCGTAAATTAGAACTTCCTACATAGCCTCAATTATGGTTTATCCTAAACTTAAATCCCACTAAGTCTTACAACAACCACTTATAACAAATATATGAATATAATGAAGTTCACTTTACAAAGTAAAGCGACAATAAGTTCAATTACAAGCAAGCGACTTAAAGCCTAACACTTCTTATTCATGCAAGTATGAATATGAATGAGATAAGTAAATATGACACTAATTTTATGCAACTCTCAAGCAAGACATCGAATAAACTAAATTATTGAGAATAAATCTCGTTTCAAGTCCAATGAATAAGTAGTTTGACAAAAACCAAGTTTAAGCTCTAACTCTTGTTCGAGTAAGTCCTAGGGTTATTAAAATAATGTTTAAATGCAAAACATAAGACAAATGTGTTTAAGAACACAACAAATGATTTCCATATACCAAACACACTAAAAAATGTAGTTTAAGTACATACAAGCTAGGAAATTAAAATTTCTTACAACCCCAAATGACCGAGAGTAAAATCAGGTCTATAGAAACGGTTGCAAGCCTTAGAACACCTCAGTTACACCATTTCATAGGATAATTATGTTGCCTCAAAAGATTTTAAGTGTTAAAGCACAAGAATCATGACTTTTAATGTTAAAACTTAAGCACTTTTGAGTTTTTGAGCTTAAAGGACAAAAAAATGTTCAGAGTGGTTTGTTAATGGTTTCCAACCCTATTTGACTATTTGGGTCCATTATAATGATCTAAGCACCCAGATTCAATCATTGATTCAAAATAAAGCAAAAGTTGTAAGTTATTCAAAAATTTGTTAGGAATCTGGTTAGCGCACTAGGTGACATCATTAGCGCGTCAATCTGTAGGTAGTGCGTTAATGAGAGCCATTAGCGTGCTAACCAGCAGGGACTTGAAATTAAATAATTTATGGTCTAATGTTAGCGACCCCTTAACATATCTACGACTTAACTAAATCTCTAGGAACATAGTAGACATGTTTAGTGTAAGTCATTGGACCCATTTGGAAGACCCAAATGATTTCATAAATCCTGAAAATTAAAAACCCCGATTAGATGAAAGATATAGAGGCTTTTCCATAAATATTTTATTATTCTTTTCAAAAGCCATTCAAATTGAGTTTGGTGTTTTTAAAAACAGCGACAATAGTTTCCCAAATTCGTTGCACGTCTAAAAAATAGTCTTTCATAATACAAAACACCATAAAATCATTTCAAGTTATAAACTTTATTTGATACTAAAATGAATACTTCATACTTTGAAAAATGGGGAAAAACATGGTATGCATGAAACTAATGCATTTAGCTTATGTAATTGGACTTATATATCTTACATAATTTGTACAACTTGTAGTGTAGGCTTTCCATCCTTGTTTCCTTGTATGAGTCAAATCCTGAGCTTTATCAGTTATATTTAAATTGAACATACGAGAACTCAACTTTTCTTTTTGAGCTTGTGAATCATAACACGTTTGAAATTCTAAATCACTCTTAACAAACTTGTTTGAATCCTTTCACTTTCTTTTCTTTCCATGAAAATCCCTATTGTAGTATAAGTGACTAACCACTTAGCCCAACAATCTCCTCCTTTTTGATGATAACAAACAATGTAAACTTGACAAATAAAGGATGTAGTTTAAGTACACATTAAATACATTAAATCAAATCTAGTCCATAATCTCAAGTTCAAACCATGAATTTCTCCCCCTTTTGATAAAATCAAAAAGTGCGCATAACGCTCCCCTTTATAACATGCATATATAGAACTGCAAATAAGGAGAATGAAAGTGAGCAATCCACATGTACGATAATGAAGCAAAGTACAAATAACTTAGAGGTACGTAAATTGAACATCCATGATATTAATTGTTTAATAAAAAGTTCAACATAGTTTTGGGACGCTCATAAATCCCAGAAATTAAATAACTAACTAATGTAAACCTAAATGTGGACTTACATAAAAAAGGATAAATAATAGACATGTGCCTGACGCTCCCCTTATCTGAGCTACTCCTAGCTTCTCCTCCTAATGAGACGAAGTTTGATAAGTAGAGCTTAAGGCATGACTATCTCTCGTAGGCCAGGCTGGTAGGAGGTGGCCCTCAATATGTCGAAGACGATGACCTCGATGATCAAGACATGTGTCGATGGCTGTAAAAGTTCTTGTCATGTAGTCGTCCGACTGGGCAAAGATGTAGGCCATTGAATGAGACATGTCCAGAGGAGAGCAACTCCAAAATAGGAAGGATAGGGCGGAAGCTACTGCTGCTACTACAGATATGGTAGAGCTTAATGAGTATGGTGGTCCAGTTGAACCTCATTGTCGCCATCATCGCCATATAGGTATAAGAAGTTGTAGTTCAGATTGTCACACTGATCGAAGTCCATGGGAGGATCAGTCTCATATGGAGAATCATATCCCTCGTAATGTTCACCGTCAGGGATGTCCTCCTCATGTTTCCATCATTGCTTAATACAGATGTAGTGATACTTCATGGCCTTTAGAGTGGCCATGTCGATGGTTTCATACACAAAAAGCTAGCGACCTCCTAGACTAATATCCATATGTGTCGACTCGAAATAGGATGTAATGATGTGAGCATAAAGGAGGTGAGAACCTGAACGGACGTGGATGTCATGTATGTAATCATGATGTTTGGCAGACTGATGGGAATCTCTTGCATTAAAGTCTTGAGTACATACATATCTGGGAAAGTGTGATGTAGTTCTTACTACCGCCATAGGGAAGGATGATCTTTATGAAAGATTTTATGTAAGAAATGGGCGTGAGTTTGAAGTCAGTATCAGTGACTTCGGAGTGATACACGATAATCTCCCTATCTGACTGCATAGAGGAATTGAGTACCTTAAGCCGTTCGAACGACCACTCACGAATCTTACACCCGAGAGTAGTGGTAAGAGGGTGTAGAGGAAGACGAAAACACTAAGTAAGACTATTTGGCTTGATTTTGATGAAATGATCACTGACCGCCGATTGAAGGCCATAATCGTTTGTGGTGGCATGGTTGGAGTAGAAGACTCAAACTAATGAAGCATTATAGGAACGTTTATATTGGAAAAAGGATACCCACCCTGATTTGGCAAGCACCCCACGCATTGGGAGGTGTGCTTTGTCGAAGAATTCAAAATCGAGAATGGCGGGTTTGAGGATTTTAGTGTCCATAAGCCACGAGCTTACCAACTCAAGGATAGACTTAGACCGAAAAACACCATCGTGCTTAGATTTCGAATGACCTCTTTTTAAGGAGGGTTGGCCATGACGGTAGCTTACGTGTCACTTAGATGACTAGTAGAACTAGTCTCGTGATAGGAAATGGATTGGAAAGTGGTTTAGGATGGGGTAGAGGATTCAGTGTCACTACTAGATGATGATTCAAAGACTCGACGAGTGGATCAATGATGAGAGGATGACGCGAGAGAGGGACGTCGGGTTCAGCGCGAAGACATGTTGGAAAAAATAAGGGACACAAACTAGGGTTTGGAAATAATGGAAAACCTAGGTCTACAAAGGAAATGCATGGGAAATAACTAAGAAATGATGAGAAATCACTCTGATGACGTAAAAATCCTAGTAGAGACTAGTAGGGAAGGAGGAGACTCAGTTGGGGGCGAAAGAGATGAAAAATTAGTGTTTTCAATCTTGAAAACCAACTTATAGAATGCTAGCCCGAGCGTCATTAGTGCGTTAGGTATGTCATTAGCGCGCTAATGAGTTAAAAAGGTGGTTCAAGGAATAGACGTACTAACGCACTAGGTGGGCCGATTAGTGTGTTAGCCAGAGAACCTAGTGCTACTAGGTCACACCTAGCGTGCTAATCGCTCTCTAAAATTTGGTTTTAAAAATTTTTGGATTTTTGAAGGACAACTTCGATTCATCTCATACTCTATGGGCACCTTACTAACAATATATAAAAAGGTTTAGATGAGCTAGATCATGCTTAGAAGGTCAGATTTGCGAATCTTGCTTAATTTTTGCCGATTATTGGAAAATTGGTCTCTAGGCAATGCCCTTGTGAAAATAAAAGCTAGTTTGTCCTTAGCGGACACATAAATCACTTTAACATTGCCCTTTTGGTCATGATCTCGAAGGAAGTGGTGCTAAATCTCAGTATGTTCGATACATGAGTGCAACACTAGATTTTAGGATATGTTGATGGCACTAGTATTATCACAATCAATCTCAACACCACTACCTTGGATTTGGTAATCCTCAATTTGTTCCTTCATGTAAAAGACTTGAGCATAATAACTCCTAGAGCCACATATTCAGCTTTAGTGGTGGACAGAGCAATGGTGTTTTTCTTTTTACTAAACCATGATATTAGAGAATTTCCTTTCCGATGGCAAAATCCTGAAGTGTATTTCCCATCAAGTACACTCCCGACATAATCGGATCAACAAAGCTTCGAAGTTCAAAACATTTGGCTTTGTTTAAACAAAATCCCAAGTCTTATGTCCTACTTACGTAATGAAATATATGCTCGACACATTTCTAATTTGATTCCTTGGGCTCAGATTGAAATCTAGTACATAGACACACATTAAACATAATATTGGGTCTACTAGCGGTCATGTAAAGGAGACTACCTATCATGCCATGATATAGCTTAGGATCTATGGGCTTTCTTAATTGGTTTTTCTTCATTTTAATAGTGGAACTACTAGGAGTGTCGCATTCCTTCAAATTATTGAATTTGAATTTCTTTAGCATGTCCCTCACATACTTCACTTGATTTAACCCCGTGCTTGGATTGCTTAATTTGCAAACCTAAAAAGTATGTAATTTCACCCATCATGCTCATTTAAAATTCATTGGTCATCTATAATGAGAAATCATCACATAAACGTGTATTAGATGAACCAAAAATGATATCATCAACATAAATTTGAACAAGAAGCAAGTCATGTTTTTTTTTTTATCAAAATGAATAATATGGGATCTAGTATTCCTTTTTTGAACCTTTTATCAAGTAGAAATATACTTAGCAAATCATACCAAGCTCTATGAGCTTGTCTCAATACGTACAAGACCTTTTGAAGACGATAGGCATGAATTGGATAAAAATGATCTTCAAAACCTAGTGGTTGTTCTACATATACCTCTTCATTGATGAAGCCATTCAAGAATGCACTTTCAACATCTATTTGTTATAGTAGGACCCCATTGTAGCAAGCATAAGCAAGCAACATTTAAATTGCTTCTATTCTTGCTACCGGAGTAAAGGCTTCTTCATAATCAATAATTTCTTCTCGAGTATAACCTTATGCAACAAATCTAGCCTTGTTTCTCACTATCTCACCTTACTCATTCTTTTTATTCCTAAAGACCCATTTGGTGCCTATGATAGTATAGTGTTTATGTCTAGGCACTAGTTTCCATACCTTGTTTCTAACAAAGTTTCCTAGTTCTTCTTCCATGTCCATGATGCAAAACTCATCACCTAAATCATTATCTATCTTAGTGAGCTCGGTTTGTGATACAAATGCTATATGCCCGTCATCTCAGTTTAGTGAGGATCAAGTTGTTGTACTTTTGTTTAGGTCACCTATGATTTATTGAGAAGGATTTCCTAGAAGATGTCTTGAGTTCTTGGGTACACTAGGTTCAATTTTCGTTCTCACTTCTACTTCTTTACTATTGGATGTTTGACTTTGGGTGATATCATGATGATGAAGTCTCATTTTCTTTAAGGTGTGCAACATTTGCACTTTAAGATCTATCTCATCAAACTTAACATAGATTGACTCCTCTATGGTTTTGGTTAATCTATTGAACACCATATATGACTTACTATGCATGGAATAGCCTAAAAATGTACATACATTTAAATTTGGGTCAAATTCGGCCAAATGATCCTTATCATTTAGAACATAACAAGTGCAACCAAACATTTTAAAGTAACTAATGTAAGGCTTTCAGCCTTTCAATATTTCATAAGAACTTTTTTTTCACTTACTTTCGAAAATTCACCCTATTTAAAACATACCATGCCATGTTAATGGATTCAGCCCAAAAATGCTTAGCTATATTATATTCATCAAGCATGGTCCCACCATATTTTTTTGATAGTCATATTCTTTCTTTAAACTACTCCATTTTGTTGTAGCGTCTTAAGAGATGATAATTGGTGTGTATGCCCTTGTCTGGCACAAAACTCCTATAAGTTTCTATTTATGAACTCACCACCTCTTCACTCCTAATGATGGTTATTTTGTACCCTTTCTCATTTTCAACTAATGCACAAAATTTCACAAACACCTCAAAGACCTCATGATTATGTGCTAGAAAGTGCACCCATATGTATCTAGTGAAATCATCAACAATAATAAAGCAATATGATTTTCCCCTAGACTTTGTGTTTAGGTAGGTCTGAAAAAATTCATGTGGATAAGTTCTAAGACTCTAGTCACATCACTAGCAACTTTCGTCTCGAATGACGATTTCACTTGCTTGCCAAGAATACAAGGTTAACATTTCTTGTATTTCTTGTATGTGCATTTGGGAGACCTTTTGCTATATCATGCTTTGTCAATTTTGACAAACTCTCTATACTAGAATTTCCTAGCCTATAGTGCCACAACCATGCATCACATTCATTTTAAGCACTTAAAAATGAAAATTTTGCATATGCATATCATCAAAGTTACTGGCATAAAACTTATTTTCTCTATACTCAATGAATAATATTTCATGCTTCTCATTCCTAACAATGCATTTTGATTATTCAAACATGACATGGAAACCTTTATCTCACAATTGACTAATGCTAAGAAAGTTATGTTTCAAACTATCAGCAAGATAAACATTTGAGATGGAAAGAGAATAATTACCCATGGTACCAAGGGCTATGACATTTCCTTTGTTTTCATCCCTATAAGTGACATTTCCACCATCATGCCACTTTAGTTCAATGAATTGACTTGCATCTCTACTCATGTGTCTTGAGCACCCACTATCAAAGTACCGTGAGGTGATCTTCCTCGCATCCTACACAATGTGGAAAACACTACATTTCGGTACCAAAGAACTTTTGGGTCTGATAAAGTTAGTACCATAAGTGTCCTTAGTTACCCATGCTAGTTTACCCATGATGGTCCTTTGCAAGACACATTACCCAACTATATGTGACCTATAACATTTTTAGCATCTATGAGCATCATCTCACAATTTCTTATAGCTCAATAGGTTTGCTCCATATCCTATTCCTCTTTTATTGAGTACACATCGTTGTGCTCCCAGATCATGTCAAACATATTTCTCCTATAGGTGAACTTGGTCACCGTGTTGGTCAAGTCCTCTACTTCCTTGACTAAGGCATCTCTTTCCTTTAAAACTTCATTTAAGTCAGTTTGGAGATCACTAATGATTTTATTTTGTGACTCAATTTTACAAATTACTATGGTCAAGCTCTTATAGAGTTGTTTGGTGGTCTTAACCTCTTTTTCCAACTTTTTCCTAAGCTCATCAATACAAGGCACATCATCTAAATCAGTAACATCATCAAAACTCAAAATAATAGAATTTACCTCAATTTCTACCATTAGACAAAGTATAACTTTCTCATTTTCTGACTTGGAGTCAGAGCCTGATGGAGATGAGTCATCCTATGTTGCCTTGAAGCACTTCTTGATTTTCCTTTTATCCAAGACCTACTTGAAGTTGCAATCTGCCTTGATGTGGCGCAATTTTCCATACCCAAAGCAAATGGTTTCACTTGACTTTCCTCCTCTACTTCCACTCTTAACCTTTTCTTGTACTTGTCGCCCTTTCCTTGGAAGCATTGCTACTTCTTCCTTAAGATCATTATCATCACTAGATTTCTTATCTTTAATGATCTCAACCGATGGAGTCGATATGCTATTAGTCTTCAAGGCAATCTCATTTCTTGAGCTATTTGTATCCTTAACAAGTGCTTCCAATCTACCTCGGTATTTTAGTTTAAACTCATAGACTGTTAGCTCTCATAATGCATCAAAAGTGTAGTCTCCAAGGCTTTGCGCCAATTGGATGACATATTTCTTTGCATCTCATTCCTTAGGCAAAACTCTAAGGAATTTGTACATCGAAGTTTCTTGATCATAATTCTTTCCTAGATTTTTTATCTCATCCAAGATCTTTGTGAACCGAGTGATGGCGGTGGCTTTGTCTTCGTTGGAACAAACCCAGAAAGTCTTATAATGCTCCTCAAGGATACAAAATTTAGTCTTCTTCACTTGAATTGTACCCGTATAGTGTACTTCGAGCTTCTCCCGAACTTCCTTAGCCATTTCGCATGCACTGTTGAACTCGTTCGAACTTGGTGCAAAAAACAAATGATTCATAACTATATCATTTGAAAGCTCAATCTTAGTCTCTTCGGTGGTGTATTTCTTTGGGGGCTTGTCTGTGCAGTGTAGCCATTTTGGATTGAATCCATAAAATTCTACTTTTTGCTCTAATATGGAACTTCATCCCCACTTTCCAATGAGCATGATTTGTTCCATCAAAGTAAGGAGGCCTACTCGATGAGTTGCCTTCCCTAAGGCGAGTTAGATCTAAAGTTTGCATCTTTGCATAAAAACACTCAAAGATAAGTTATTAACGCTTTGTGTCATAACCCGCTTTGATACCAATTGAAATCAAACCCAAAAGGGGGGTGAATTAAGTGTACCGAGTGGTTATCGCCATTTAAAAACTTTCATTGAGCAACAATGCTCTACGCACACATAAACAATAATTATAAATGCAATGCAATTATGAATGAGGTAGAAGAGATGAAAAAGAAACACACAATTTATAGTTGTTCGACCCAACCGATCTAGTACCACTACCTAACCTCCCCTGTTAGGATTTTCAAACCCCCACTTATATTAACATATGTGTAACAACCTAATTATAAATTAGGACTTCCTACCTAGCCTCAACTAAGGTTTATGCCTAACCTCAACTATGTTTTCCGTTGACTTGAATCCCACTAAGTCATATAACAGCCACTTAAAACAAATTGATGAATATAATGAAGTTCACTTTACAAAGTAACGCGACAATAAGTTCAATTACAAGCAAGCCACCTAGAGCAACGACTCTTGTGCATGCAAGTATGAATATGAATGAGATAAGTAAATATGTCATTTATTTAACCCAAATCTCAAACAATACACCGATTAAACCTAATTGATGAGAATAAATCTGGTTTCAAATCCAATGAACAAGTAGTTTGATAAAAATCAAGTTTAAGCCCTAACTGTTGTTCGAATCAGTCCTAGGGTATGTAAAATTGAGTTTAAGTGCAAAACCTAAGACAAATGTGTTCAAGAACACAACAAATGATTTCCACACACCAAGTGCACCAAAAGATGCAGTTTATGCACAAGCAAACTAGGAAATCAAACTTTCTTACGACCTTAAATGAGTGAGACTAAAATCAATTCTAAAAAAGTAGTCGCAAGCCTTAGAAAACCTTAGTTACAATACTTTCGAATATGATTCGGTAGCTTCAAAATACTCCAAGTAGTTAAGCACAAGAATGAAGACTTTTAATGTGAAAACTTAAGCACTTATGAGTTTTTGAGCTTAAAAGGACCAAATAATGTTCTAAGTGGTTTGTTAATGCATTTCAACCTTGTGTGACTGTTTGTGGTTGTTATCTTGATCTAAGCGGCCAGATTCAATCATTGATTCAAAATAAATCAAAAGTTGTAAACTTTTCAAAAAGCTATCAAGAATCTGGTTAGCGCGCTAGGTGATATCATTAGCGCGCTAATCTTTAGGTAGCGCTAACGAGTCCCACTATCAAGCACGGACTTGAAATTAAATAATTTTTGGTCTCACGTTAGCGACCCCTTAACAAACGTATGACTCAACTAAACCTTTGAAAACATAAGTAGACCTATTTAGTGTGAGTCATTGGACCCGTTTGGATAAGCCAAATGATTTCGCAGATCCCAAAATATAGAAATCTCAATTTCATGAAACATATAGGGGCTTTTCCACAAATATTTTATTTTTCTTTTCAAAAGCCATTCACATTGAGTTTAGTGCTTTCAAATATAGTTTCAATAGTTTTCCAAATTCGATCCATGTGTAAAAATTAGTTTTTCATAATACAAAATACTATAAAAACATTTCAAGTTATAACTTTATTTTATACTAAAATAGATACTTGAAACTTTGAAAAATGTAGAAGATGGTATGCATGAAACTACATTTGGCTTGTGTAATTGGACTTATTTACATTAATTAATTTGTACAACTTAAAGTGTAGTCTTTTCGTCCTTGTTTCCTTTTATGAGCCAAATCTTAAGCTTTACCGGCTATATTTAACTTGATCACTTGAGAATTCAGTTTTTCCTTTTAAGCTTGTGATTCATAAAAAGTTTTATATTCTGAAACACACATAAAAAACTTGTTAGAATGCTTTCACTTTGTTTGTCGCCATCAAATCCTTGGTGGAGTATAAGTGACTAACCACTTAGACCAATAATCATCTGTATGGAGAGAGATTCACACTCAACATCGATCACAAGAGTTTGAAGTATCTCTTCACACAGAAAAGTGTTGAATATGATACAACATGGATGGTTAGAGTTCGTGAAGAACTACTACTTTTCTCTGGAGTATCACCTAGGAAAAGCTAACTTAGTTGCAGACGCGCTAAGTAGGATACAAACTGGAGGTGCTGAGATTGTTAGATATCATATGACACATGAGTATGGACTACTCGAGGGAGCAGCGATGATGAGGCAGTTACATGTTCCTACCGACATTCGGGTGATGATTTGTGCACATGTGAGGCTAAAACCACTATCTACATGGAAGGTGTTCGAAGGTCAAAAAGCCGATATTCTATACCCAAGGTTTAGTGAGTTTTTGTAAAGTACTGATTGTACTAATTGGACAGAGATAACGAATTAGTGTCTGAGATTCAGAGGAAGATTGTGGATATCGTTAGTGGTAGTTGAGATATGAGATTCTTTAAGATTCACATCGTTCCTATTTCACTGTTAATCCAAGCAGGACCAAGATGTACTATGACTTGAGGAGGCATTTCTAGTGGCTTGGGATGAAGAAGAATGTATCTGAGTTCAACAGGAACTATGGAATTTGTCAGCAAGTGAAGGTTGTGTATCATAGACTATAAGGGTTGTTTTGGTCACTTCCCATTTTATAATGGAAATGGGAAGACATTTCCATTGATTTTGTAAGGGGATTGCTAGGACTCCTATATG
Organism: Stephania yunnanensis; assembly: GCA_039657365.1. NCBI lineage: Eukaryota > Viridiplantae > Streptophyta > Magnoliopsida > Ranunculales > Menispermaceae > Stephania > Stephania yunnanensis. The sequence goes on along the minus strand of CM077586.1, from coordinate 39,991,391 downwards.
ACATGATTCTATTTGGGTGATTATGGATAGATTGCCGAAATCTACCCATTTCTTACCAGTCCCAGCTTATTACACGTTTGACTAGTTGAGTGTAATGTTCAAAAAGAGAGAGAGAGAGAGAGAGAGAGAGAGAGAGAGAGAGAGATAAAGAGAGAGAGAGAAAGAGAGAGAGAAAAGAGAGATACATAGAGAGATTATCAGACTACATGGAGTACCTTTCACTATCACGTTGGCAAAAATGATATGTATACGTCCAGGATATTGTCAGTTATGTAGGAGTAGTATGGTACATGCCTATAGGTCTGTACAACTTTCACCTTCAGAGTGATGGGCAGACTGGGAGTTTGATTTAAGTTCTCGAGGATATGCTCCTGACTTGTGTATTGGAGTTTGGCAGATCTTGAGAGAAGTACCTAACATTATGTGACTTTGCATACAACAACATTTATCAAGCTAGCCTTGAGATGGTGCCATTTAAGGCTTTATATGGCAGACCATGTCATTCCTAATGTTGTTGGGCTGAGCTAGAGGACTAGGAGTTGTTAAGGCCTAAAATTTTTGTTGATCAAATAGAGAAGGTGCAACGAATTTGTTAAAGGCCTAAAAGGACCCAAAAGAGGTATAAGAGGAATTTAGACATGATCGTATCGATCTCACATACGGCGAGGGAGTCTTTGTGTATTTGAATGTTTCTCCTAAGAAGGGTTTTCACAAATTTGGGTTGAAAGGCAAGTTAACACCGAAGTTCATCGGGCCTTTAAAGATCAAGAGACGGGTCATCGATATTTTTATGCTTCGACTAGATAAGTCAAAGGGATAAACATGACTGATGGTTTACTTGAACTAGATTGACTTGGGCAAGGATTTGACGTTGAAAAACAGCTAGTACAAATCTTAAATCGAAAGGTACAGTAGTTGAGAGGCAAGTATATCCCTAAAGTGTTAGTCAAGTGATAGTTCCATGATGACTCGAACAAACTTGGGAGTGCGAAAACTATATGTGAGATTGATTTTTGTACCTTTTCTAGTTAGGTATAGCATTAATTTGGGTTTTAATTTGAAGGATTAAATCTCCATTAGTTGGGAAGATTCATCACGGCCCAAATTCTTAATACTAGTTTAATTCCTTTTACAGGATCATTAACCTGTAATGTAGGACCCTAATCGAGATACCCGTACTAATCGAGGCATGTGGCCGAGGTATATATTATATATGATGTAGTGTATGCCTAGTGTATTGTATATGTGTAGACCACTAAGCCAATCCTACTTGTGTATAGATGTCTAGACGTGAACAATGATGCGCCTCGAGATGCACGTCGACTTGAGACCGACGTAGAGAATAATGTGGTAATTTTTAATATAAGTTAATGTGGCTTAAATAGCTGATTTGATGTGGCTATAGTTGAATTGATATTAATGTAATCTAAGTTAGGAAAATAAAATGTTAGTCATTAATGTTCTCGAGATACGTGTAGCCATACCACAAGATAAATCGAGTTGGAGTTGGTGTTCATTGATGAGTTAATGGATAGGTTATGGACTTGTAAGGTCATTTTATAAGCCATTAGATCATGCTAGAGATAAGTATACACATGTAGATCAAGGGCTCCAAATTCACCTCACATGTATATATAAAGGAAGTAATTGGTTTTCATGCAAATCACATTCATCTTGATAAAAAAAGGTCGAGATTTTCTGGAGAGTGAGATCAAAAGAATTGTAAGGAAATTCTAGTGAATTTGAAGGTGGAAATAAAGATTAAGGTGTTCTATAACTAGGTAAGCTAATCTAAAGTAATGTGAGAGACTCAACAAAATATTATTGGTTTTGGTTCAATTTTGGTTTTTCTGCAATTATGGTGGGCAAATTACTTTTTTTTTTTCAAAATCTAATTTCATATTTGGATTTCTTGGGAAATTCCACTAATTCTACTATAATGAAGTTAAGGATTTGAATTTATTTTCATAAAGTTATGCATTTTTTAAGTTGTAAGACTAAATTTGAAATTCAAAATGTTGTATTATGAACTAGGCTCTATAATTTTGTAACAACCTAATATTTATTAACAAGATTATTTACGCTATTTTCAAACTCGAACACCAACGCAGGCCCACCTTGATGCCCCAAATAGGCTATAACACACCTGACTATACATAAATCATTATTTTCGTTTATTGTTTACATAATTGTGTTGTTACTTATTATTCATTTCATAACTCATTGCATGTGTGTGTTACATTGTCATACCGTGTGAAACTGTGTGACGGGTAAATGCCTCGTAAAGCATGTCTATCACGGCCTAAATTATTATTCCTACTTTAATTCCTTAATCAAGATCATTGATCAATGATGTGGGATGCACATTGAGATACGTGCACTGATCGAGGCGATGTGGCCGAGGTATATGTTAGATTTGTTGTGATGTAAGCCTAGTGTATTGTATATGTGTAGACTACTAAGTCATACCTACTAGTATATAGATTTCAAGACATGAGCGAAACGTGCCTTGAGATGCATACCAACTGGGACTAGGGTAGAGAGTGATGTGATAAGTTTAATTTGGGTTTAGCATGGATTTAATTGTAGAATTAATGTGGTTATAGGTAATTTATATTAAATATAGCCTAAGTAAGTTAAATAAAACAATAGGCATTTAATGGTTCTCAAGATACGCGCTAACACATTACAAGGCTAATTAAGTTGCAATTAGTGTTAGTAAGGTGGAGTTAATGGATATTTAGCCGAGTTGAAATCAATTTGTAACCCATTCGATTAGTCTAGAGATACATGTGTACATTAGGATCAATGGCTATTAATCAATCTTATCATTTATACATAAATGCATAGGATGAACATGCGATTCATTTTATTTTACAAACTTAGACAATAAGTAAAGTTGCAAAAAGAGATTATAGAAGATATACAAGTATTTGTGAGGGAATTCTGGTGGAATTAAAGGAGTTGATCAAGGTAGGTGTGATGTATAACTAGGTAATTCTACACACACACACACACCATTAAATTAGTTTAAATTATTGAACTTGATAATATAATTGAAGTGTGAGTTGTAGTTGTTGTTGTAGTGGATGTTTTGGGTCTCTGGTAGGTGAGAAAAGGGATCCAAAGGCTTTTGAGTTTGCCATGTGGACAAAAAACTCAAAACTTAAGGTGCAAAATTCTGGGTTTTCCCGCATATAGCACTAGATGTGCTAGCTAGTGCACTACCTATGTATACTGCATTAATGGATTGGGTGGCGCATTAATGAGGTAACTAGCGCTAGACACATTACCCAACGCACTTGGTGCTCTGACTGCTTAAATTCCGCAATTCCTAACTTAAATTTAAACACTTTAATGAAGGTCCAATAATTCAATTAAGGGTCTAAACACACTCTAAAACTTATCAAATGATATAAAGAGCTTGAGGAATAGAATCAAGGGTTCGAATACGCGTTTTGAGGTGGCAGGAGGCAAGAATGGCAAAGAAATTACTTAGATTATAAGTAAAGCGATTGAGATATTTATTTACATTTCTTTCCATTTTTTCTATTTATTCTCAGTCATTTTGACTGAATTCTATTTTGTACTCTAAATGCCATGACTTATTGTTTGGTCTCATTTCATGATGTGGCTATCATGGTATTGGTTATTGGTTAACTAGTTCATTTACTTTAAATCTTGTGCTATTTCTAGTTTGTTAAAGTAATTAGTCGAATGAAATAGCATGCTAGTAGGTTAATGATTTATGGTATTGCAAATCCATTGCCTTTGCGCATTAGTTATGCTATTATTATTGTGGGATTCCAAAAACTGTGTATTTCCTAGGATTATGAAAGTAGTTCTTGTATCTAAGACTAGTATATGATAGACATGTGAACGACACATGGGGTCACTAACTTGTGCAACACACGGGGTTGGGACTCTCAGTTGTTGGCAAGTATACATCACATGTAAAGGGCACTTATGAGTATTTATATATGTGAAAAGCATTTGTAAGGATGTGAAGGCATCTACGAAATATTTTATGCTATATATAGTTGAAATAGGCTGAAGTGGTGTAACTCACGGTTGACTTGCCCTAGATCATTACTACTTAGCCGAATGTCAGTTTCATATTACTTAACTGATGTATCTTATAACATGATTCTTTTTTAGCATTATCGTTGTTACTATGCTTTCAGATACTTGTATATTTGGAAATGTGAATAAATATCTCTCACTATTACTTTCTATTTTCATGTAGTCATCGTCTTTTTTAAGGCGGTAGGTGCAGATCCATCGAGTAGCAAAGCGGGCAAGAAGACGATGGATAACTACCTTTGTGCCACTAGAATGCTGCTACCTTTAATGTTACATGTTTTTAGTTGTGTTGTATGACTTATATATATGTCTTTTATACACTTTTGAAAATATATATTATGGATTACCAGATAGTTACCCAGACCAAACACGTGTTGATATATAGTTATCGACGTTTTGTTATATATATGCATGTGATCTTTGTTGACTGGTTGTCAACATACTTAAGTTATATATGAATGTCTTCCGCTAATTTGTTACGACTTCCGCTAAATAATATTTAAATTGAATGAAATTATAATTTAACTCTGAAAAACTATTAAATATGAGAATGTTGCAATCTTTATCAGAAATGTAGGTAATGAGGTGAGAGTATCGGAAAGGCTAAATAATACATTGGTAAAGTCCTACGGGGCATAGATTAGGGCTTAATGACGGGATTAGGCTGATGGATGCCATAATTTAAGAAGGGGTCGTCATTGTATCGATGCGGGTACCAGATAGGCATAGTACGGGCATAATAAGGCTTATAATGCTAACTTAAATAAAAATACTTGAAGAAGGGTGAATATTGCATAAAATAGATCAAAACTAAGGCTAAGTCATAATAATTGGGTATATCAAGGATTTAAGAGCCTCAGGATACGTGCCAATACAGGGGGCCCTGGATGCCTGATAATTAGGTACTAGTGGAAGTGGTAGTATACTGATTTAAGATCTTAAATAGCATACATATGTATAAAAGTGTCTAAGTTAAATTAATTGAATCAATTGATTACAAATGCTTAAAGTTGGATAGAAAATTCGATTTCATAGATTTGCCTCGAGATTCACAATAAAATGGAATCGTAGGAGATTAGAATAAGGAATTGGTGTAAAAAAAAATGGAAGTTAGTGGAGTAGTAGTTAACAAGGGCCATTAGATTGAGCTCGAGATACATAAACACAATTAATTACAACATAACCTATATATGGCTAAGTTAGTGGGAAATCATTGCATGCAACAATAAGAAAGATTATTTTTTGGTTGGAGTGCTAGGAAATTTAGCGAGAACTAGGAATAATTGAGGCCATCTACTAGAGGAATCAAGCTTGGATGACCAAATCTAAGATTTCATCATCAAGGTACATGTAACAACCCATTTTATTAATGTTGTTGTTTATATGGTAATTGCAGACATGGACGCCAGCTCAGATCCAAGTGAACGTCGCGGGTAGACTGGGGCACAAGTCAACTTATGTACATTAGTTGAATGTGTATTGGATTGCTTATTTGGGATGCAATTTATTAAATTTTTTGGTAAATACATCGCATACATATATGTTGAATAATGATATCGTGCGAGGTTATGTGACGGGTAGTTGCCTCGAAGTGCATGTCAATGCGGGTATCGATAGGCTAAGTACGGGTACACTAGAAAAACTTGACAAATTCATGTAATATGATTTGGGAGTCCAATTTAAATGAGTAATGTAACCATAGGCTAATTAAATTAAAACTTGAACAATAGGCTATGGAGCGCCTCGAAATGCATGTCGAGGCACGTGGCATTAGATAATGGCTAGTCGAAAGTTAGTGGCACCATGCGTGGTTAAATTTGATAAGTAAGACACTAACCATATAGTTTTAAAAGGCTTAGTGTAATGTGCCATCAATTGAATAAATGAAAGCCTATAGTTTGCCTTGAATAAAAGGGACCTTGAAATGGACATATATATCATCATATTGAGTTACTCTAGGAAGGGAGTGTGCTATTGGAGTCATCAGGAGATGTAAGACAACATTCTTAAGAACCACAAAATAATCATCTGGATATATACGCACACTTGATCAGAGCAAATCATAAATAAAGGGAGTTAGTGGGGTTTTGATAAAAAAAACTCAACTTCTCATGCAAATACAAAGAGAAATATGAGGAAGTGAGGATTAATCAAGCTAGAATTTGCACTTTGAAGACCAATTCAAGAGATCTAACTTTGGTAATCTTCATCTCAACCTTCTAATCTATCTAATGAACCTAACTTTAACATGTTTAGTGAATTTTGAAAATGTATGATGAGATCTAGGATATGTGGTTTAAATGCAACGAATTACATGTTGGTAGATCACATATGTAAAGAATTGATCATGGGTTTAGTTAGATTTGATGATTTTTATAAAATTAGGAAGTTGTGTGAATGCTGAATTTGGAGGAAATTGGGTTAAGATTTGTGTTATGGAAGTGTTTGGTTGTTGTTTTGAAGATAATTGTGTATGGGAAGCATGTATAAATCAATAGGGTAGCTAATTGAGAGGAAAAAAGTAGAATTCTCAACTTGAGAATTCTATTACAGAGGATCGGTAGCGCGCTACCTAGAATGATTAGCGCGCTAATCATTCTAGGTTGCTAACCGTTCTTCGTCTCGAAGAATAATAACGCGCTATATAATTCCCTTAGCGCGCTACTATCAGATAGCGTTCTACACATGTCTCTTAGCACACTACTACAGATAAAAATGGATTTTTAAGGGCTATTTTAGTGATTTCTAAACTTATACATGTATAAATACGAGGACATAACCTGAAACTATACAAATTTGACTTCATGGACTTGGGGAGATTGTAGCTCGGTACCGGGAGCTTATAAGGTCAGATACAAGAGTCCGAGGAGGTCGGAGAGATTTGTGAGGTTTTTAAAACCCAACTGAAAGACTCTGAGTATTTGATTCTGTTTATTTCTACATTTCATTCATTCCTTGATGTTCATTACTCTATTTCGTTACTAGGACGTGTGTTAAGGTTACTCCCCTGGATTTCCTAGTTTTGTGTTCATGATGCACTTGATGTACCAAGTGTGACCCGACCCTCAGTGAATGGCGACCTGAGCTTACCCTTGGTGCACGTGTCGGTGAATCACCAAATTTGGTCAGCGCCGTGAGGGACCAAGTGTTGGGCCAGCTAGGCGTGACCACTGGTGGGAACTTGGTGACCCAAAGTGCAGTCTAGTCCATCTAGAGCGAGCACACACATTTGTTAGCTTGTCTATTATCTATTCATTCACCGAGCCATTTACAGTTTTATATTTTTATATTCTGCATGTACTCGATAGTATTCTTTATATTTCCTTTAATTTATTATACGGATGCTTAGAGGAGTTCCTTGGGATTTTACTTACTGGACTCGTCATGTGTCTTTTTGTAATGATTGAGTGTAGATCCAAGTACTAGTAAGGGCAAGGGGATCCTAGGCGACTACATTTGATTGCCCACTTTCAATGACCTACTTGTACATGTTTATTTTTGAGATTTTATATATTTCGGGTATTGGGAGACATGAGATAACACCGTACATGTATATATACCTTTTTGGTGATATTGTCGCTTATATGCAGAGTACTTTAAAGGGTTTTCCATAGTAGGATTCGCTCTTTTGAATAATGTTTACCATGCTAAATCACTTATATTAATCGTATCGATTGAGGCTTCAGCTGATTTATGTAAACTTGTAAGAAACAACCTACTAGTATTGTTAAGCATTAGAATAAACTACAAATTAAGTAACATTTGAAATAGTTAAATACCAACAAAGAATAAGTTAAGAAAATAAGGATAATCTACTAATTAATTTGATAATACACACAAGGACACAATTTGTGAGACATAAAGAGGACGGGCAGGTGCCGGAGCATGTAGTTGGCCAGGTGACAAGGAATAGACGGAGACATATCACCCCGGGGCGGCAGGGCCACCATAGTACAAAAACGCACTCTTTACTTGCTTAAATTCATTAAAAATATCTAAATGGAAACTTAAATTCGGGGGTTTTGTGCAAATATAAATTTTAGAGACAAAACTACTATTTTTCTTGTCTAAATTAGAGTTTTTAAATTGTTTTTGATGAGCAATAATGTTTTCAAACTAGTTTTGGAATGAAATTGGGGTTTTATGAGTTCTTGATGCATGCATGTCAGTTCTTAGCAAATTTCTTGAGCTTACCTGTGTGAATTGAGAATAACTCATTCATACGAACTCTAAATGGGGCGGATCATATGCCGTTGGAAAGCTTACTTTGATATCTACAACTTTTACACCTAGAAAAATCTTGAAATTCAAACTCGATCTAGCTCAAAATGCTCTACAATTACGTAGTTGAAATGCTATTGCGAGATTTTAAAATGAACTTTGATAAGACATAAATCTCTCAATTCTTATTGTATTAAGCTCATTTTTTTATGTTGTTGTTGGATATGCTAGCAGCATTGGGTCAAGAAATCATGCTTTTTAGAGCTTATGAATTTGGAGAAATGATTTTTACAAACTTGGTAGTTAAACTTTGATTTTAATTTGAGCTACCTTTATAAATCATCGATATTTCTTTCATATTATAAAGCTTTTTAGCCTATACCATTCCAGAAAGCTAAGACCTATAGCTAAAGCTTTCTTCTTACGTGTTTTCAATGATTTAAAGTATACCACGGTTTAACTTGCTATACAATATTGAATATCAAATTGAAGTTTTGCTAAAATTTGACGAGCGGGTTTAGGAAAACATTTACAAAACTAACTTAAACTCACTGTAATCGATCTAAAAAGGCCTATTACTCACCTCTGGTGACTCGAGGCTATGGCATGATAGTCAAGGGCGTGACAGGTAGGGGTGGGTGAATCGCGGTTTGGTGGTGAAACCATCAAACCACGACGAAACCAAGGGTTCGCGGTTTGGCCGATTTGCAAACCACCACCAAACCGCAAACCATCAAAACCGCACCCAAACCGCCCGCGGTTTGCGCGGTTTGGTCTGGTTTAGTTTCGTGGTTTTCATATGACCCATTTTCAAAAAAAAAAAAAAAAAAAAAAAAAATAATCATACATATTACATACCATAAAGTCCATACATGTTTAATGTTCAATTATCATAAAAAATTCAACATAAGATACAACAAAACATATATAACCAATCATTCCCTAAAATGAACTCAATCATCGTTAGAAATCCAAGTTCATCTCAAAAGTTACAACAAAAACAAATAGATTAGAACAAATAAATGTTGGGTTTTTACTAAAATAGCATCGGTTTGGTGAAATCGCGATTTTTTTAAATGGAAATCGCGACCAAACCGTGATTCTGGGGTTTTTAAGTTTTTTAAACCACCCCCAGATTGTGAGTTTTAAAAACCAGATCAAACTATGCAGTTTACACGGTTTGGACAGTTTGGGCGATTTTTTAGAAACCACTACCCACCCCTAGTGACAGGGTCGGATCGAGCTATTTTAAGGCTTTCGAAGTTTGATTTAGGGTGCATAAAACCCAATTGAATGTCAATTAGTATTTACTTCATTATAATTCTTACTCTGTTTCAGTTTAATCATTTTTCTCATCATCGCCGTTCATTTCCATATTCTATCATTGATTTTGTTTGGTTGGATGGTAGGTTGAGTTTGCCACCATTGGGTTTTCTCTTATATGTTTATGACACGCTGGACCATAACATGTATATCAAGATTCCTCACTGAATGATTACCTAAGCTACTTTGTCGGTATGCATGTCGGTGCCTCTTGGGTCTACACTGGCCAGTGAGAGGACTCGGTGAAAGAATAGTGGGTGCGCCCACCGGTGGGATCCTATGAGGGAATCCAAAGTATGGTCTAGTTTGACCAGGACGAGCACACACATTGCGCTTTATTGTTATTTATGCACGTGATGATCTATTTTATAGTAGCCTATTTAGTATCCACATGTTCATTTAACATTTCTTTTGGCTTCTTTACCTTATCATATAAATTTTCAATGAATTTCCTTTGGACTTTACTCACTAGACACGTCATCTGTTTTGTTGTGATGATTAAGTGTAGATCCTTCTATGAGTAAGGATAAGGGAATTCTTGGCGACTATCTCTGATCTCTCCATTATTTGGTACAATACTCGTAGGTGTTTATTTACATATTTTGTTATATATTTCAGGTATATAGGAGACTTACCAGGCATATGTACTTGTATATATTTACTTTTGTTGCCTTATATGCAGTGTACTTCATTTCAGGTTTTCCACAGTGGGATAGATGTTCTATATGATTTAAAAGTTAATAAAAATCCATGTTTATATTTACTTTAAGACTTCCATTGTAAATTATTGGTTATCTACTTGCAGCTCTATAAAACGTAAGCCACACTTTGTGAATAGTTAATTTGAACTAAAAGATTGTAAATTTTAACAAAGAACAAAGAGAATACTACAATTAGCATGGACTTTAATGAACGTTGATGCGGAAATGGACATGAGCAGGGCTGTAAGACCCGTGTAGCAGCTCACTCGGCAGCCCCGAGGTGCGGAACACTGTAGTTGGTATTAGAGCAATGGTTCAAGGAACCTAGGGAAATAAACAAAGCCTTAGATGTGGAAACTTGATGTACTTTCCTTAGAACCCTAATTGGGAAGTGGGTAGAGATAAAGCATATATACATGTTATGTTTTGTTTGTATATATATTATATACATGTATATTGAAGATGGTTAGTACGAGTTACTTTGATCAAGATGGATGGTCAATCGGATCTTGCTAGATGTTTGGACGACACATGTGATGCGATACATTAAGCTGAAATAGAGTTGTTTTAGAGTTATGTGCGAAGTATCTTCAAGAGGACTTTGTCATACAAGTGTATTTTTTACTTATGCAGCACATACACTCCCTTTCAAAAGAGTAGTGTTAATCGAGCAGAGTGCGAAGACTAAAAAAAGAGGTACGAATGGACAAAGAGAGCAGTATCATAGGGATGACTGCCAAACAATTGACATTTAGAATGCCGAGCTTATAAAATACTGGTGCGTGTGTCGCAAGTATAATAGCTCGCTTATAGTAATAATGCAATCAACTTATCTTGATTGTGGATGTCATCCTTGGGGAAAGGTTTTTGCACTAGTTGTATATTACTAACTTAATTTGAATTCTTACTGAAGGATTCTCTTTTAATTGATTTTATATATAAACTAAACTATTCTAACAAATCAATCCAAAAATTACTTCAACTTTTATATTAAAGATATCTTAGTTACCAAACTCACCTAGGTAATACTATGTTTTGTATTTATGATTACATCTCAATATGTTTTGTGCAATGCCTAATTAGAATAGACAGATTTCCTTCAAATCCACTTCAACCCACTTTCTTCATGGAGAAGATTGTAATGTGCAAACAAGAACTCTACCTATCGGTGTGAGTAACGTAAGCTCCGTATTGCTTTAAGTCTCAACTCATTAGATTTGTAACCAACTAGGTTTACTATCCACCCTTCTTTAATGAACAACTATCTCTCAATGTTGTGTATTTTTTTTTTACCGTTCATATTCGGATTAAATGCTTCAATGGCGATGATAACTCCTAAAGCCTACATTCATTAAATACGTGATCAAGATATCTAAAGCATTATGCTCATAATCAATACAAATTCTAACCATTGCACTTTTTATTATCATTTTTTATTCCTATTTCAAAGCATAGGATTCATATTATAGGATGCATTAATCCCTAAGATAAATAGACTACTCACACTTCAATGAAACATAAGCATCATAACTCAATATAGAAATCATAGCAAAACATAGATGAATATAATTATTACCTTGAGTTAATCAAGGAAACCAAATATTAATTGCAAATGTGGAGGCTTCAACGTTTCTCGAACAAAAACTTTTTAATACTCAAACTTAATGCTAAATTACTCTGATGGAGGCTAATATCCTTCTATGCGTTTGGCTCTCACTTGTTTATCATGTCGTAATACCTATTTATACTCCCTAATAACTATTAGAAACCCTAAATTTTAATTTAACCCATATTTAAGCTTCATTTTCTAATTTTTACTTGTTTGGAGCTATCAATAATACCCACGGCGCCGTGCATTATAAGCCATGAAGCCGCCACAGCGCCACAACTTCATTGTATGTTTTTGAGCTCTTGGAGCCTTGGCGCCATCCCATATGTGTCTTGATGTTGTCCCTTGTGACCCGCAGCGCCGCCATTGCCTTGAAACTCAAGAATTGTTTACTTTATTTTTTCTTCTCTCTCACTCCGTTCCTTTAATCCCTATGACATGCCTTGTGTTCCAACAACGTCAATACATGCTCCCACGGAGACAACTCTAATTTCACTCGTTTTTGTTCCGTTCCTTCATGTTTTTCCTAGATTTGTTCCAATATACCTTAATTCCTTGAAAATGCAATAATACCATAAATTAGTACTCGTTTAACGATATTTATACTAAATATACCACTAAATTAACCCTATATATACATATAAATAATCGCTTATCAAAGACCCCAAAACTTAAGGTTTTGCGCATCCCGAGCAAATGTGTATTCTACGAAGTCTCCAAATAACTAATTTTCATTCAATTCACATTGTTTACGGAGTATCCTTTAATTTACTAAGTTTCAAGTTAACAATCTACTCAAGAGTTCTTCTTTGGAATAACTTATATTTTTAAGTCATTTAGCTTTAACAACTCATCTAACTTCCCTTTCAAAAGATTAAAGTAGATCTGAACCAAAAACCATCACTACCTATAAGTTCATTTAATTTTAATACTCGAGTGGAAAGTATAAAACCTCATGAATTCTCATTATGCTCAGGAATTCATAAATAAGCAAAGATCACACTTATCGTAGGTATACTTTAGCACTTCAAGAGTCTATATGACTTTCACATCGTTGGAATGGAAACTTAACTTAACTAGCTAGTAGCACTCGAGCTAAATCTTTTATTTGAAGAGTTTTAGTTTACTTCCTCCTTTTTTTCTCTAATTTCTTTCTCATTTCTTTTCTTCTTGTTTTCATTTTTATTTAACAATCCCTGCTCCTTTTCCTATTGACTTATTCTTCCTTACTTTTTCCAACCATCAAATTCTCTGCTACATTTCCTGTAGAACTTGTGGGATTCTATCATTTTTCTCTTTATTTTTAAAACTCTTGTTGGTTCTTCTCACTTTCACTAAATCAAGTAAGTTAAATCTAATTTCTAATTTATAATGTCTATTTCATCCCCTTCGGACTAAGCCTTTTTTTGCTTTGTATTTGAAAGTAAATTCACACTTATTATAGAATCTTTAGATATCTAACTTTTTCCACAAGAAGTTTTCTAATTTCTTGCTTTTGTTTCATGTTCAAGGTCTTCCCTAACTCTAGGTTTCTAATCACGATATTAGATTTTTGTTTCCTATATTTCATTTTTTTTCTTTAAAAATTCGAAATATTCTCTTGAGTTCATATCATTTAGATGTAATCTAGTCATCCATAATTAAAGGCATGAAATGCAAACAAACTTCTTATTCATTAATAATTACTATATACAACCTAATCTATATTACTTAAACATTTATATGGTAAATAAATGAAAAGTTTATACACTACCACTCTTTCCTTATTAATTACTTTAAATTAAAATTTCAACGATCATACCAGCAGTGTTTATCCTTATATCTCAGCATATGCTACCGCTTCCTAAAGTATGGTGTAGTGTCGATGCCACCAAACTTAAACCAAATGTTGTCCTCAATGTTTAAAAGTAAGCCTGAAAAATGAAACACTAAAACACACTACCATATGCTATAACACATGTTATAATAAACTAAACTAAACATTAAAATTAAAATAACTAAATAGTTAATAAATTATCTTAAATGTTAACAATTAAATAGTATCAAAATCACTATTAACTCACTCGGTCCAAAGGAATCCTAGAAGACTAACTTCAGGACTTCTCATAATCATCATCATCATATGTATCACAGCTCCGGATTGTGATGATTTCAATGGATACTCCACCATCCTGCTCTACAACAAATCTTAATCAAACATGTATGCTAGTGCTGGTGGAAAGCCGAACAACTTATCAATAGGTCTCAACCGTCTGCTCCTATCACATCTAGCTATGGCTCTATAATGATTAACAAACAATATGAAATCTCGCTACCTATTTCTTTTGTGCTGCTCTATCCTCTCCATATCCTGCTCATATCTCAATATGGCTGCCTAGCATTGTGAACTATTCTTTTAGTATTGTCTCATCATCTCTGCTATCCACAGAGTCTACTATTATGGAGTCAAATCCTTAGGTAGTGGTATAGTTGCCTTTGGTGGAGGAGATGGTGGAAAGACTTAAAGACTGTCCAAGTTCTGTTCTCCTATCTTTGGGTCTACAAACTCGTAGCCCTTCACAAATCCCTGCTTTTGTTGCTCCTCCTCTTCTTTATTTTCCTTGTCTCCAAGTTCATTGGCTAATTCTGCTGCTGCTAGTTTTGCTACCTAATCATCTTGCCTCTTTGCCAACAACTTGGCCTCGAGTCTGGCTCCCTCGGCCTTCTCTCTCTCTGTCTCTTCCTTGGAGTATTGGTAACCAAGTGGTAGTTTTGATATGAGCATAAAATCTTCATCTATGTTTTGTTGGGCATCAATATCAAATTCTTCATCGTCTTTCATTCTCTCTCCGACCCTTAAGCACATCAAAGTAATAAAAATAGGAAATAATAATTTGTTATCCCTTTCTGACATGATGGACTCCCTTTGACTGGCGTGTATGATCTCCCCAATGTTGATTCCCCCGAACTTTGTAATCACATAAAGATAAGGAACTTTTGGCTTTTTCATCTCACCCTACTAAGAAATTGGGTATAGCGATGTAACAAGAAAACGTTGTCACATTCTATAAACCTTTCTAATGCTACCCTTCTTAATCTGCTTCAGCAAATTTTTAGCACTCATTACCCATCCTTGTTGTCCTAGGATAACTAGTACATTTTCCATAGCTATAAATAGGTATAAGTTATAGGGCTTCTCATATAATCTAACCGGGAAACTCGGTGTGAATTCATACAAAATTAAGTGCTCCAACCAATAGAAAGTATTGATCTCACGTCTATTGAAAGGAACTAATACCCCTCTCACCTTTAATGGTTCATACTTCATTCTTCCTATAGTCTTGAGTGAGTTGCTCCCAATATTGGTGCCTTAGGCGTGAACTTTGGGAGTTCACTTTATTATCGCACTTAGCCGTCAAATTAATTGCTCTTTCGCCAATGATCTCTTTACGTAAGATTTTCTCATATCATTCCTTAGCCTCTTTACAAATGAAATATTTGAATTTAAAAGGTCTAGGCTCTTCATCATTTGAGTTCTTAGATATAAATGCCTCAAAGTCTTTCGCTCTTATTTAGCTATCTATTTTCCTTGTTCTTGCCATTTCCTTCAAGTTTCAAGCAACTAACTTAATGCAACGCAATTCGGTCTTCAAATCACTTAAAAATCAAAATTCATATAGCATGGATTATACATTCATCAAATAATGCAAATTTGTCCACTAAGTCTCCATGGGCAATATTAATGCTTACATTCAGATAATCTTGCAAAACCTGCCCTACAGCCTCAAATCCATAATTTCACACAATCTCATTAGAAATTCTAAAATATAATGCATAACTAGATTAAATTGTAAATTTACTTTAATGCCGAATTAATTTCTGGTGTAGAACACTCCAAGTCTTTTTCAATCCAAGTCCTCTAATTTTTCTCACAAACTAAAACCCTAGCTCTCTTTAGAATGAAGTTTTGAAAATCCAAGTCTTAGCTTTTCCATTTGCGCAAATTCGCAATGTATTTATATCTTCACTCTAAATCACTAAGAATGCACTAATCTCACTTGAAAATAATTTTACTTTGGTAGGGTTTAAGTGCAAGTGCAGAATGGAGTGAAAATGGGTTTAAAACCCTTGTTTCGACCTCGACACCGTACCTTATGCAACGATAGCACCACCACTACGTTATTGACGGCATGGAGCTTTTTCTCATTTCTTACCTGCTGCCAACTTGGCGGTGTCACTTGCACCCATGGTATTGGGATGTCTGCCAACATCTTCACGTATGTTTTTTCGCTTATTATCCTCCAGTGTTCCTCCAACTTTGCATGCAACTCACACAAGGTGTCGTGATCGCGTCAAATCCATGAAAATATAAAAGTAATAAATATTACCTTTGATTTGCTCATGCACCTTACCTCACTACTTTGAACTCATTTGCTCATTTTTTGCTTTTTTAAATGAGTTTTGTGAGACATTTCCATTCTGATAAATCATCACCCGATGAATGGTTTTTCCTGCATATTCGACATAAATTTTTGAAAGTTAGAACTAAAACTCATTAATTGTAATTCTTTAACTAAATATCTAACTACTAACCAAAATTCAAAAACTTAAAATTTGAACATCCTGGGTTGCCTCCCGGTAGCGCTTAACTTAACGTCATTAGACTAACGCCTTTTTGCTTGTTTAGTCCGAGTCTAAATCAAGAAGTTCCATTTGCAAATCAAAGATTATGATGTCATTCCCATTCGAATGTATTTCATCAGCATTAACAAAGTCCACTTTCTCAACATCATTGACCTTATCGATACTCTTTGTGATTTTTTTTCTCTTACGTCCAAACTTGCTTTAGCCATGTTCAAGAATGGTTGCCCAAGTGTCATAGATACATCATCCATGTCTGGTTCATCATTGTCCATGTTGTGACCTACGATGAATGTGAATTTACATACTTTCATGTGCACATTCAAATGTCTTCTTATAGTAGATATCAAGTCACCATTTGCTACTTGCAAATTCATCGTATCCAGATAATTGATTTTTGAGTATGCATGAATCATGTCCATATATGACATGACATTGAACAAGGAACCTGTATCACATAGAACATTTCGTAACCAGTACCCGTCAATGATTATCGGTCCGCTTATCTCTCGAGGATCTCTCCTTTTGATAGGTTGAAATCGCAAGATGAACTTGTACTTTGGTTCTGATTTCTTCAGAACCAATTTGATGTCATTGCCTTGTAGGTCTTCTTCAAAAGGTCCTTTATATTTTTTCTTAGCTTTCGATTTTAGCTTCCCCTTGTTTTTCTTCAAGGCATTGATTCTTTGCCTCTTGAAACATCTTGCCTCACATTCATGTTATGCTTATGAATCTCTTCATGTTTGTACATTACTTGCTCTTTTCTTGGCTCCTTTGTTGGCGTAGTGCTCATTATGCGAATGGTACTTACATTATGTTTCTAGGAAATTGTCTTTTGTTTTGAGTTCAAGGCTATAGCAAGTTGACCAATTTGCCTCTTTAAGTTCTTGTTAGATTATGATTGCCTATTATCCATCCTTTTCATGGCTTGCTTTCATCCTTATAACTTTCTCGTGCTTTTCATAGCATTCCCTATCTTTCACTTCCATGGCTTGCAAATACTTCTCAATTGACTTTATTGAAGTCACCTCATTACTCTGCCCTAACTTCCCCTATTAGATTTTTTTTTCGAAGCCTTAAGGTAAATTCAGTACATTATCAAGATTTTCATAAGAAAAGTTTGGGTTGTTGTTGTTGTATTGGTGATAAAACCCTTGAGGAGCCACTCCGATTGGCCTGAAACTGTTCCCCTAGACTTGGTTATTCATGAAGTTGATGTCTTCATATTCCATTCCCTGCTATATGTCCATCTTGCGGACCACCATACTTTGGTGATTCATGGGTTGTTGTGCTACTTGTAGACCTTGCTGTCCCATCTGAAGTTTCATCATTTGACTGCTTAAATTTGATAGTTGTGCTATAATTGCCACTTGTGAGTCAATCTCATAGATGCTTGCAAATTTTCCAATTATGTAACGATTACCATCAATAAAATTTATAAACATAAGATCAAGGAAAGGCAAAGCTCCATCCTCATCCTTGATAAGTAAAGAGCCACCTAATGCAACATCTACTAGCATTCTCATGCTATGGTTCATCCCATAGTAGAAAATTTGTAATTGTGCTTATTTCACGTATCTATATTATGGACATCTCCTCATCATCTCTTTAGATCTCTCCCAAGCCTCACCAAGAGACTCGGTGTCTTCTTGCTTGAACTGATTAATTTCAAGTTTCCTTTCGCCGACCTTCACTAGTGGAAGAATCTATCAAGAAATTGTTCTTTGTTTTCAGTAGTAAGTCATACTCCCTACATTTAGCTCTTGGAACAAGGATTTGGCTTTTCCATGTAGTGAGAATAGGAAAAGTCGCATCCCGATCACCACTTGCATAACTCCGTTGATGTGCACGATATCACACTTTTCCAAGAAATTGTCAACATGTGCAACTAGATCTTCAATGGATAGCCCTCTAAATTGGCTATTTTGCACCATGTTGATCAGAGATGCTTTTAGCTCAAACTAGGTGGTTTTAGTTGGAATCATCATCACTCTGTTATATATCTCATGAACTTTTAGTTTGAAATAGTCACAAAGGCATCTCTATCTTCGTACTATCTCGTATACTACCAGATCAAATGAGGGTTGGTTATTCCCACAGTTCTTTTGTTGGTTTCTAGCTTGCTCTTCAACCATTTTGACTCCTTTATTTTTCTTTCTCTTAGTGTTTCTCGAAATCTTCAAATCGAAAGGCACTAGGTCCTTCTCTCCCTTGCTATGCATGCACTAAGTTTACTTAAAAAGAAAACAACAATAGATCAAATGCGAAAGTCAAACTAAAAGTCAAGACTATATTTTTTATTTTTGTTTTCATGAACTGAAAATTAAAGTACTAAAAATAAAACTTAGTAACTTTACAAACTAAGTAATTTTAATGGTTGCCTATCCCCGACAACGACGCCAAAAGCTTGGTGTGCGTGCCGCAAGTATAACAACTCGTTTGTACTAATAGTGCAATCAACTTACGTTGATTACGAATATCGTCCTCGGAGAAAGGTTTTTGCTATAGTTGTACATTACATACTGAACTTGAGTTTTGGCTAAGGGATTCTCTTTTAATTTATTTTATCTTAACTAAACTATTCTAACAAATCAATTTAAACTTTACTTGAACTCTTATATTCAAGATATCTTAGTTCACAACTTTACCTTGGTAATTAAATATTATGCTTTGAATTTATGCATACATCTCAATATGTTTTTCGAAATGCCTAATTAGAATAGACAGATTTTCTTCAAAGCCACTTCAACCACTGTCCTAACGGAGAACATTCTAATGCGCAAACTAAAATTCTACCTATTTATGTGAATAATATAAGCTCCACATTGCTTTAAGTCTTAAATCATTAGATTTATAACCAACTAAGTTTACTATCCACGCCTCCCTAATCAACATATATCTATCATGTTATGTAGTTTATGGTTATATAATTCATATCCTGATTGAAAGCTTAAATAGTCGTGATAGCTCCTAAAGCCTACGTTCATTAAACACATTATTAAGATGTCTAATGCATTATGCTCAGAATCAATACAAATTCTTACCATTCGATTTTTTATTATCAGTTTTTATTCCTATTTCAAAGCATAGCATTTATACTATAGGATCCATTGATCCCTAAGATAAATAGGCTAATCACACTTCATTGCAACACACATGAAAATTCAATATAGAAATCATTGCAAAACAAAGATGAATATGAATATTACCTCGAATTAATTAACGAAACCAAATATTGATTGCGAATGTGGAGACTTTAACATTTCTCCAACAAAAACTCCTCTATACTCAAATTTAATGCTAAATCACTCTAATGGAGACTAATCTCCTTCTATGTGGTTGGCTCTCACTTGTTTACCACATCCTAATACCTATGTATACACCTTAATAACTATTAGAAACCCCAACTTGCAATTTAAATCAAATTTAAGCTTTTATTTCTAATTACTACGTGGTTGGCACTGTCACTAATGCCCATGGCACCATGCATTATAAGTCATGGTGCTGCCACTTTGCCATAGATTCATTGTATGTTTTTAAGCTCCTGGAGCCTCGGAACCATCCCCTATGTGTAATGGCGTTGTCCCTCATGAGCCATGGCGTTGTGCCAGACCTCTAAAGTTAGTTTTCTTCATTTTTCTTTTCTCCCACGCCATGCCATAATCCTCCAACTCTCATCTCTCTCTATGAATCAACACTTTTTAATGTAATTTGAAAATTATGATCATTTTCTCCTATCCCACTATTGATCTACACCTCAATCTTATAATCTTATAATTCCTTTCTATGCATGTGCATCCACATCAACATTACTATTTTCTTTGATCATTCTATTAATGGGTGTAGTTACATCACAAAAACACTAATAAGCATATTCTTATTTTCTATTTATCATCAATTTATGTAATTACACCATTACAATACTGACAAACTTCTTCTCCTTATTCCAATATGGATTAACACCACATATGAAATTTTATACTTCATCATAACTCATGAAGCATGAATAAATTAGTGGTTATTTAACCTCAACTTTGTTCTTATCATTCTTTACCACTAATTCTCTCACTGAACGTCCTTTAATCTTTGTCTAACTAGTCTTAATAATAGTATATATTCTACTTAAAGTGAATCTTCACCTTTGAGTTTCCCTAGAATTCATTCAATGTTTCCTTTACTTCTTAATGTCCATTCTCATAACATTCGTCTCAAAGTCCAAGTCTAATCGATCATTCTTCATTGACTATCATTAATCGAATAATATCAGTATGAATAAAGAATTTTGGAGACCATTATATGGAAGAATAGTTTATTCTTTCTCTTTGTGAAATTTCATGTCTTTTCTTTTTCCATTTACCATTGAGATTTAGGTTTCTATAAACCCCATTGCTTAATAGTTCCTCAATTCCCGAGACACTAATGGATACAAACTATCTTACTATTGTTCAGGAAAGACATATTATGTATATTAATCGCATAGATACAATACATCATAAAATATAACATAACTCAAGCTTTTCTCTTTCATTACCACCCAAAACATCGATAAAACCATTAATTTAGTTTTATGTTATCTATAACTTTAAAATCAATTTTCAAGTTAGTGAACCTAAAGTCCAATTCAATTCACAGGTAATGAAATCAAGTTCTGACACTAAAATGTACCAAAGCTATTCTCGATTCTTAGACAATTGAAGAATTTGGAGGCTCGCTCTATAAGCTTGGCTCTGATACCAACTATAACATTCCCTACCCTCATTAAGAGAATGCCTAGCTTGAAATCGAAATTAAGCTCCGCTATACTAGTCAGACTCAATTAGAGTAATAGTATAACCGTCCTTCATACATAATAATCACAATATTGTATATCATATATAGAATAAATAATTGAAAATATAGTAGAATTAAAACTTTCTCGATAATACAAACGATATACTAAACTATACTAATCAAACCCAAAATCGGTATTAACCTCAGTTTCCAAAACAACCCTAAACCCTAATATTACAAAATAATAATTAAATACAATATATGAACATTTAGCAAGGAAATCGATATATCCTAGAGAAGTGTAAACTCCTAGTCTTATCTATTTTGGAGTTGAAGCATCTATCTTTAATTTGAAATGTTAATTTTGGGAACGTGAGCTCCAACTTGCTCAATAAGTAATGCTCGTAAATCGATCAACTATTTTCTAATAACATTGATTCAATGAGTAGTAATATGAATCTAAAACATATCAATTCATATATTGAAAATGATATAAACAATAAATTAGAAATGGAAGTAAATAGTTTAATAGCAGTTATACTCATGACCTCACTTTTCATTTCAATGTAAAGAGTCATCTCTCAATTATTCCAAAATACCACTACTTAAAATCCACACATTGGCCGATATGCAATTTTGTCAGCATATTCAAGAATAACAAAGTCTCCGCACTCTGTAGGATATGAACGTCAACACTAAGTCATGGTATACGAAAGTAACAGGGTAAACCTAGCAACCTTATAGCTATTTCATATCCAGTTAGCGTGATCTAGTTCATTATCCCAATGTTCCTTACGTTTTATGCTCGTCACAGTACAATGCTCCTATTCCCCAGTCTATAAACTACGTAAACTAAGTATATTAATTTAAGGTGCATAACTGATTAGAATATGGGTCTCACTTACCTGTACCAAGCTTTTCTAACTTTATACCAACTTACACGATCCTTAAAATCTATCGACCTATTCCCATCGATCAAGAACCTAAAACTAATCATTTGAAATCAATTTAAGTCCAATACTCATTAATTAGAACCCATAAATTGGTCCTAATAAAATTCGAAACTAATTTGGCGTCAGTCTAACTCTTTCACATTTTACGAAGTAAAACCCCCATTTTAAAGTATCGTATGAATCCAAAATTCTTCATTCTTAATAGAAATTCATTAATTTCTATTTATTTGGTCAAGATATTACTTTTTCTAAATTTCTTATAAATTTCAGCCACATTGTTTTTTGAGAAAAGGAGTTTGACCCCAGAATTGGAATAGACCAGTTCAGTTGAACCAGACGCGGTTTAGTCTAGTCTGGACTTGTGGAAAATAGATACTAGGACGTGGTAAACTCAACACATAGAAAGTTGAACTAGACTCATGAAAAATAGAATGTTGGATTTTTATTTCGAGTTAAATTGTAAAGTAGGGTTTCTAATTCTTATTAGGAAGTATAAATAGGTACTAGGATGTGGTAAACTTAACAAATATCAACTATTACCCACTATTTGAGTAATTTGGCATAGGTTTACTTTGGTTTTAAATATTAAAAAGTTTTATATGGAGTATACATTAAAGATTACGCTTTTGTAATTCAAGTTTGATTTCATGGGTTTAATTGAAGGTAATATATTTGTATACATCTCTAATTTGCAATGATTTCAATTATGAATTGTGATGTGTATGTTTCAATGAAGTGTGAGTAGTCTATCAATCTAATGAATTAATGGATCCTATGATATGAATGTTATGTTATGAATATGAGTAGAAAGTGATGGTAAAAATTGTAATGGTTAGAATTTGTATTGATTTAGAACGTAATGCATTAGACATCTTGATCATGTGTTTAATGATATTTGTTTTAGAATTTATCGTGTCCATCAAAGCTTTTAATTCATATATGAACGGTACAACTATAAAATACACAACATCGAGTGATAGTTGTTGATTAGGGAGGCACAGATTGTAAACTTAGTTGTTTATGAATCTAAAGATTTTATACATTAAAGCTATGTGGAACTTAAGTTATTCGCACCAATAGGCGGAGTTCTAGTTTACACATTAGAATCTTTTCTATCATGAGTGTGTGTTAAAGTGGATTTGAAGAAAATTTGTCTATTCTAATTAGGCATTGCACACAACATATTGAGATGTAAAATTTGTTGAAAAGCATAGTATTAAATTACCTAGTGAAGTTGTGAACTAAGATATACTTCATATAATTGTTAAAGTAAAGTTTACATTATTTTGTTAGATACATTAGTTTAATATAAAACCATTTAAAAAGGAATTTCCTTATCAATAGTTCAGAGTTAAATAGGTAATTAACTAATACAAAAACCTTTCCCAGAGCACGAAATTTACGATGAACATAAGTTTATTACACTATTACAAGAAGCGAGTCATTACACGTGTGACGCATGTAATGTTTTTGGTGTCATTGTTGCCGGGGATATGTAGCCATTTAGTATTACTTAATTAGTTTGAAAAGTTGCTATGTCTTATTTTCATTTCTTTACCTTCAAGTTCATCAAAACAAAAATAAAACGATAAAAAATAAAGGCTTAAGTTTCAAGTTTAACTTTCTACACTTGATCTTTTGTGTCTTCTTTTTAGGGATAACTAGTACATGCATAGCAAGGGAGAGAAGGACCTAGTGACTTACTACCCAAATATTGACAAACTAATAAAGAAAAGAAAATTGAAGGAATCAAGATGGTTAAGGAGCAAGCTAGAACCGTCAATAGGGGCATAGGAATGACCAACCCGCAGATGATCTGGTAGTGCAGGATAGAGTGTGAGGATAGAGATTCCTTCGTGACTACTTTAAAGTAGAAGTTCAAGAGACTTACTATAGAGTGATGAGACTTCAAGCCAACACTACCGAGTTTGATTTTAGACTGTCTCTGATAAACATTGTCTAAAGTAGCATGTTCAACAGGTTATCCAATGAAGATCTAGTTGTATATATCGAGAGCTTTTTAGAAAAGTGCAACACCTTGCACATTATCGGAGTTAGAAATGAGGTAATCAGGATAAAACTTTTTCCATTGTTATTGGTTGGAAAAACCAAATCTTGGTTTTAAAGGCTGAATGCAGGGAGTATGACCTCTTGAGCAAAAATCAATGAAAGATTTTTAGACAAGTTTTTTCAAAGTGAAGGTCAGCAAAAGGAAACTTGAGATTAATCAGTTTAAGCAAGAAGACATCGAGTCCTTTGGCGAGGCTTTGAAAAGATTCAAAGAGACACTGAAGAGATGCCCAGAGCATGGATGAGTGAAATGGGCACAACTCCTGATTCTCTACTATGGGATGAACCACAACACGAGAATGCTAGATGCCACCCTAAGTGGCTCTCTACTAACCAAGGATGTGGATGAAACATTGGATGACCTTGATCTTATGTCTTAAAGTTCTACTATTAGTACTCGTTCCACATTAAGGAAACCAGTAGAGGTAAGCAAGATTGACTCGCAAGCTGCAATTATGGCATATCTTTCAAATTTGTGTTGTCAAATCATAAAACTTCATATGGGACACTAATGTCTATAAGTAATACATCAACCCATTAATTACTAAGGTATGGTGGTTAATCAAATGGAAATATAGCAAGGAAAGGAGTATGAGGACATAAACTTCATGAACAACCGAGGCTATAGGAACAACTTTAGGCCAAGAAGAATGGCTCCTCAATGGTTTTATCTAAGATATAACAACAACCCAGACTTTTTAATGAAAATCTTAATAATGCATTGAAGTTACCTCATCAACAAGTCACTGAAATCAATTGAGAAATATTTGCAAGCTATGGATATGAGCAATAGAGAAAGCCATGAGAAGCACTGGAAAGAGATGGAAGCAATGAAGAAAGTCATGAAAAGGATGGATGATGACCAATCATAATCCGTCAAGAACTTAGAAAGACAAATTAATCAGCTTGTTATAGCCTTAAAATTGAAAAAGAAAAGATAGTTTCCTAGCAACACTATCACCAATCCTAAGGAAAATGTGAGTGCTATTAACATGATGAGCACTACCAAAATAAAAGAGCTAAGATAAGAACAAGTGATGCACAAGCCAAAGAAATAAAAAAAAATGCAAAAGTTTGAGGTTCAAAAAGTGGGTCCTTGATTTGTAGACTACGTTAACTACTTGGCATATTCCTCCAGATTTAACAAATGTAGCAAGAAAGAAATTCTTAAGTGATATGAATTCATACGTTTGGGATGAGCCATATATGTTTAAGAGATGCAATGATGGACTAAGTTGATGATGTGTACTAGAAGAGGAATTTGCAGGCATTCTGGAAGGATTTCATTCATCCCCATATGGGGCACTTCAAAGTACAAAGAACAATAAATAAAGTGTTACAATGCGAGTTCTACTAGCAAAGTTTATTTAAGGATTCATATATTTTATGAAAGCTTGAAATGAATGGCAATAAATAGGAAATATTTCTAGAAGGCAGGAATTTGAAACTACTTTTCAAAAAGTTGAGCTTTTTGATGTCTGGGAAATAAATTTTGTGGGACAATTCTTTACTTCAAATGGGAAAAGATATGTACTATTAGCAATGGATTATGCATCCAAATGGGTAGAAGCTGTAGCAATCGCAACAAATGATGTAAAAGTGGTTATATAATTCATAAAGATAAACATCTTATGTCAATTTAGAATGCTTAGAGAACAAAGTCAATGATGAGGGGTTGCATTTTTGTAATAGAGCCTTAGACATGTTTTTAAAGCAATAGGAGTTAGGCATAAGACCTCAATTGCCTATCATCCTCAAACTAGTGGACACCATCAGAAATGAAACAGATCTTGGAAAAAGTTGTAAACACCATCAGAAATGACTAGGCATCCACCTTGAAGAAGCATTATGGGCATATAGGACTACAATCTAAATAAAATTAGCACATCTCCATATTGATTGGTTTATGGAAAAGCATATCACTTACAGATAGAGTTAGAGCATAAAGCATATTGGGCAATTAAAAGCTCTACATGGATTTTCAAGCTGTAGGGAAAGCCAGACTACTTTAATTGATGGAACTAAACGAGTCTCGACTAGAAGTGTACAAAAACGCTAAGTTATACAATTAAAAATCAAGATAATGACATGACAAAGGATTGAATATTAATCTTTTGAGCCAAAACAGCTAGTATTGTTATTTAATTTAATGTTATTTAATTTAAGATTAAAATTGTTTCCAGGCAAATTAAGATCACAATGGTCAAGACCATTCGAGGTAGTTGTTACTTGGCCTTATGGAATGGTCGAGCTAATCACTAATAGTTGTAAGACATTTAAAGTAAATGATCAAAGAGTTAAGTTTTTTTTATAGCACAGAAGTAAGGCAAGATGAGCTTAATGGGTTTAAGAAACAAAGAATCAATGCCTTGAAGAAAAATAAAGAGAAGTAACAATGGAAGGCCAAGCAAATAGATGTAGGAACTTCTGAAGAAGGTCCACAAGATAATGATATCAAGGTTGTTTTGAATAAGCAGGAACCAAAGCTCGAGTTCATTCCGAGACTTCAACCAATCAATAGGAGAGATTGTGGAGAGATACGCATACCGATAAATATTGATGGGCACCGATTTAGAAACATCTTGTGTGATACGGGAGCCTTAGTCAACATCATGCTACTATTGGACATGTTGCACGCTGATTTGAAGATTAATTATCTCGATACGATAAATTTGCAAGTAGCTAATGGCAACTTGATACCTACTATATGAAGGTCTCAAATGTGTATACGAAAGTAGGCAAATTTACATTCATCACAGATTTTTGTGGTTAGGAATCACAATATGGACTATAAAGTTTTCATGATACTTCGACGGCCATTCTTGAGTACTACTAATGCAAATTTTTACACAAGAGATATGAAGATCACAATGAGTATCGATGAGTGCAATGATGCTAAGAAGGTTATCTTTCTCGTTTGTAAAGAAGTACATCTGAGTGGGAATAACATCATAATCTCCAATTTGCAAATGGAACTTCTTGATTTATACTCAAAATAAACGAGCTAAAAATGTGTCAGGCCAATGACGTTAAATTAAGCGCTACTGTTAGGCAGTCCAAGGTTTTTTTTTTAATCTCAAGTTTTTAAGTTTTAGTTAGAAGTTAGTTATTTAGTTTAATAATTACAATTAACGAGTTTTAGTTCTCAATTTCAAAAAATTATTTCGAATGTGTAGGAAAGACCATTCGCCCGGTGATGATTCATCAAAATGCAAATGTCTTGCTAACTCATTAAAGAGCAAAAAATAATAAAAGCGTTCAAAGTGGTAAAGGTAAGGTGCATGGGCAAATTGACGATAAAATTTAGAATTTTTTTATATTATCATGGATTTCATGTGGTCACTATATCTTATGTGAGTGATACACACAGTAAGAGGAGATTCAAAGAAGAATTAATAGAAAATTTATGCAAGTAAGTTGGCAAACAACTCGATGCCTTAGGTACTACCCACGGCGCCTTGGGTATTAACCACGACACCGTGGGTGGTGGTCATAACGTGGTTAGGGCAATAGACAAAATAAAAACACCTTATTTTCACTTCATTCTTCACACTTGCACCAAAACCGCAACAAAACGACCAAGGATACATCCCTCAAGAGCCAAAGTTTGATCATTTCTAAGAGAGATAGGTGAGTTCCTAGTGATTGAGAATGAAAGAAACAAATGCATTATGGATTTGCACAAGTTGGAAAGCTAGGGCTTGATTTGAGGATTTTGATTTCAAAAAGAGCTCGGTTCTAGTTAGTGAGAAAAGTGAAAGGGCAAGGACTGATAAAGACTTAGAAGAGTGTTCTACACCAAAAAGTAATCTGACATTGAGGTAATTTTACAATTTCATCTAGTTATGCTTTGAAATTTGAAAATTTTGATGAAATTGTTTGAATTGTGGATTTGGGGCTGTAAGATTGGTTTTGCAAGATTGTGTGAATGTTGAGCATTAATGTGACCCATAGAGAGCTGATATCTTTCCATTATTTATTGTGTGCATGATCCAAGTGATATGAATTTTTGATTCTTAGGTGATTTGAAGACCCGAGTTGCATTGCATTATTATTATGTTGTTTGAATTTGTAGAAATGGCATGATCAATGAAACAAGTTAGCCAAATAAGAGAAAATGACTTTGAGGCATCTACCTTAAGACATCTCGATGAAGACGAGCCTAGACCATTCAAATCAAACTTTTTCATCAATAGAGAGGACAAAGACTGATATGAGAAAATACTACTTAGGGAGTTCATTTATGAAGGAGGATTAAATTTGCCGACCAAGTATGATAATAGAGTGAATAACTTTATTATGTGAAAAAATTAGGAACAACCGACTTAAGTTTATAGAAAGAAGAAGTTAAAGGAGTGAGTGGGATTATTTTTTAATTTTATGCTAACACGAAGTTCACTACTAAAGATGAGTCAGTGAAGATGATAGTGAGTTTTGTTCCCTTTAATATACATGATATCAATACCAGTTATGGATTGGTCCATTTTAGTTTGTACGAATATGAACTGATTTCCTGAACAAATTATATGAGAGTTACAATTTTAGAGCTGTAGAGAGCACATTAGTTGTCCCAACAAAAGAAGGATGGGTCATAGGAACCAAAAATTTGCAGAAGCAGATAAAGAAAGGGAGTATTAGAAACGTTCACAAAATGTGGCAAAATCTCCTTATTGCATCGCTATACCCCTTCTCAGCAGGGTGAGATCAACAAGCCAAAGATTTCTTGTCTTTATGATATTACTAGGAATTGGGAAATCAACATTGGTAAGATCGTCTACAACAGTTTGTAGGAGTAGATCATGTTAGAAAGAAACAATAAATTGTTGTTTCATATCTCGATTACTCATATATGCTTGAAGGCTAGAGTATGATAGAGAATTGACAAAGAATTAAATATAGAGCCCTAACCAACCATGGTTAAAGCTTTTATGCTTGTACTGAAATTAGCACCTGGTTACTAAGACTCCAAGGAGGAAAGAGAGAGAGAGTGAGAGAGAGAGAGAGAGAGAGAGAGAGAGAGAGAGAGAGGGAGACAGACGGGAGCTAGACTTAAGGCCAAGTTGTTGGCCAAATGAAAAGAAGATCAGACATCAACAATAGCAATAAAATTAGCCTAAAACCTATAAAAGAAATGATATATAGAAGAGGTGGAGCGATAACGACAGGGATTTGCTGAAGGCTACGAGTTTATAGACCCACAAATTAGAGAGTTATACTTGGATGGTCTTGAGGTATTTCCACCACCTCCCCCATTACGGCACCAGGACCAGCAGAGGACTTGACTCCATGACATAGCTAGATATGAAGGGAACATACGGATGAGACCTATTGATAGGTCGTTTAGTTTTTAAGTAGCACTAGCTTATGTCTTCGATTCAGATTTAGTGCAGAGCAGGCAGGTGGAGCTTCCTTTGACACCATCTTAAGCTTGAGCTGATTATTCAATTGATGATGATGATGATGATGATGATGATGATGATGATGATGATGATGATGATGATGATGATGATGATGACACATAATCCTAATGTTCGTGTATTAGGAGTTCTTTAGACTTGGGTAGATTAAATTGACATTGAAATCATTCATTTTTAACAATTAGGATATTTTGCTAAATATTTAGTAGTTTAAGTTCTATTTTTAGTTTATTATATAACTCATGTTATTACATATGTTTGTATGTTTTAGTGTTTTCATGTTTCACGCTTATTTTAAAACCTTGAGGACAAGGTTTGGTTTAAGTTAGGAGGGATCAGCATTACACTATACTACACTATATATATGATCATTTAAATTTTATTTTGAAGCAGTTAAAGAGGAAAGCATGGTACTGTATAAAATTTTCATTTTATTTACTATTCGAGTGTTTAAGTACTATAGATTAGGTATATATAGTACTATATAATGAATAAGTAGTTCATTTACATGGTCATTCCTTTAATTGTAGATTAGTATATTACAACTATCTTTTTGATATGAAACTCAAGAGAGTGCTTTAAATTATTAAAGAATAAGTGATGAAATGTAGTAAACAACGATGTAATTTCATTATTAGAAACCAAGAATTAAGGAAGACCTTGAACTTGAAACAAAAGCAAGAAATTATAACACTTCTTATGGAAAAAGTCAGGTCTCTAAGGAATCTATAATAAGTGTGGATTTTACTTGCAAATATAAAGAAAATAAAGACTTAGCGCAAAGAGGGGAAGAAAAAGACTTTGTAAATAAAAAGTTTGATTTAACTTGCTCGATTTAGTGAAGGTGAGAAGCGCTAATAAGTGTTTTAGAAATAAAAGAAAAAATGAGAGAATCCCACAAGTATTAAAGGAAATGGAGTGGAGAACTTAATGGTTGGAAAAAGTAAAAAAAAAACAAATTTAAGAGGAAAAGGAGCATGAATTATAAAAATAAAAAGAATTAAAATAGAGAAGAAGAAAGGACATAAAATAAAGAAAAGAAGGTCGAAGTGAAATAAAACTCTTTAAATAAAAGATTTAGCTCAAGTACGAGTGGCTAGTTGAGTTAAGTTTTCTTTCCAACTATATGAACTTCTGTAGACTCTTGAAGTGCTAAAGTCTACCAAAGATGAGTTTGATCTACGTTTATTTGCGAATTCCGGAGCTTAATGTGAAATCATGAGATTACATACTTGCTACTTGAGTATAGAGATGAAACAAACTTATAAGTAGTAATGGTTTTAGTTGTAATATACTTTGGTGTTTCGAAAGTGAAGTTATATGTGTCGTTAAAGCTACATGTCTTAAAATACAAGTTTTTGAAAAGGAAAAACACTTGAGTTGATTATTAACTTAAATAATAGTGAATTAAAGGATACTCCATGAATAAGCTCTAATCAATGGTGCTATTGCATTTTTAGGTAATTAAGGTTTAAAGGAAGGAAATGAGCAAATATAAGAAAAAACAAAGAAAAAAATCCCAAAAAGCATGGTTGGCACCATGACTACTCATTGTGGCATTGTAGATTGCTAAGGCACAACATGGGAAGGAAATGCACAGTATGGGAGAGCAAAGAAAGGGGGGAAAAATAGTTTGAAGGTTCAGCATAGTTATGGCAATATGGACATATAAGGGAAGGCACCTAGACTGGAGGTGACAGCGCCGAGGTCACAGGAGCTTAAAAAAATGCACATAGGAGTTGCCGCAGTGATGGTACTATGGAACGCAAGGGACGATGCCTGGCCAGTAGTAACAACACCAGATTCATAGAAAATAAAAAGTTGCAGTTTTATTTCTAGTTAAATTATAATGTAAGGTTTGTAATTAATATTAGAAAGTCTAAATAGGTATTAGGACGTGCCATACTTAACACATATCAACTACTAGCCACAATTAGATTATTTAGCATAGGTTTACTTGGTTTTGAGTATTAAGGAGTTTTGTGTTGAGAAAATATTGAAAATTCCGCGTTTGCAATTCAAGTTTGGTTTCATTGGTTTAATTGAAAGTAATATATTTATATTCATCTCTAATTCGCAATGATTTCAAGTATGAATTGCGATGTTTATTTCAATGAAGTACGAGTACTCTATTAATTTTACGGATCAATGGATCACATGTTATGAACGTTATGCTATGAATACGAGTAGAAAGTGATTAATCTTAGACATCTCGATCATTCTTTTAATGATTTTAGGTTTTATAAGTTATCATGATCATTGAAGCTTTTAATCTGGATATGAATGGTACAACCGTAAAATACACAACATCGAGCAATAGTTGTTGATTAGGTAGGCTGGGATAGTAAACTTAGTTGGTTATAAATCCAAAAATTTAGGACATTAAAGCAATATGGAGTTTACATTATTCACATGATACGTGGAGTTCTAGTTTGCACATTAAAATCTTTTCTATTACGATAGTGGCCTAAAATGGATTTGAAGGAAATTTATCTCTTCTAATTCGGCATTGCACACAGCATATTGAGATTTATAAGTGGTTAAAAAATATAGTATTAAATTACTTATGTGAAGTTGTGAACTAAGATATCCTTAATATAATAGTTAAAGTAAAGTTTACATTGTTTTTTTAGATAGATTCATTTAGTATAAAACCATTTAAAAAATAATTTCCTTAGCAATAGTTCAAAGTTAAATAGGTCATTAAATAGGGCGAGAACCTTTCCTGAGGAAGATAATCGTGATCGACGTAAGTGGATTGCACAATTACCAAAAGCGAGTTGTTATACTTGTGGCACGTGTTAAACACAAATCACTATAGTCTCACCTTCATCATTGACTCCATCGTCGATCTCCTCTTCTTCATCCCTTGGTTTCTCTATTATCTCTTTCTCTTTTGATTTCGATTCATCGCAATGTGAAACGAATGAGTCCATGTGGGTTTTGGAGACAAATATTAGATTCATCGAGATTTGTATAGCATGAATCTCGAGGCAGATCTAAAGGCTATAAGTAATTTGTTCTTCTCCTTATATTTTTTATCTTCCTTGAGAATACGTGTTACGTATCTTGAGCTCCATATTTGTGGCTATCAACCAACCCATCACCTCTTGACCGACCAACTTATCAAATACAAACTTTCTCGAGAATCACACACATGAAACTCGATGACAATCTAAAGGATGGAAGTCAAAGTAACATTCCTTAAAGTGACACTAAATTTCACACTCGAGTTACACATATACATTGATTATTCTTGAGATGTGATGTCATGCATATTAAGGAATGGATAATATATCCAACATCCCACCATTCAAAACCATTCACTCATCGGCTCAAGCGTAACACGTATCTCAAGGTGAATCTATTGTATACTTTAATTTGATTTGAACTTTAGAATTTGTTTTTATATTTTAATATTTAAACTATATATATACACATATCCACCTATGTATTTTCGTAACTATAAATTTGTCGTGCTCACCAACGATCACTCTAAGGCGTGCACACTATTGTATTTCCCTCCTTGTGTCACCCTCGACCACTCGTGTCTCTAACTGCTGATCATTTTATTAATTATTCTCCATTTCCCAATATATATTTATATATATACTATATATATAAATAAATATATATGTACACCCACAACTTCGCCATGCGCGCCAATGAGTTCACTCAAGTGTGCGCACTACCTCATGACTCGTGTGCATCACCCATGACCCACACAAGGTAATACGTGTTCCATATCTCATCAATTATTCAATTATAGGCCAATTAATCCAATTATTTCCATAAATAATAATACAATCCCTACAAATACCAAACGACATGCAAATTCACGTACATGCTAATTAAGACAAGCTAGGCTTAACCACGGTTCTAAATCAGGTTAATTATCTTTTGGATTAATACTAATCATCAGCTTAAGGTAACAGGTCGTTACAGCCTCCCCAATTTCAGATAATTCCATTCTCAAAATTAGAGGGAAACATTCAAGTAATCAGTAGTTCTAAAGATAAATGGAATTTTCTCATCCATTTATAACTCCCATTTCTCGATTATCTCTTTTTTTTCGTGGCACAACTATTTTACTATAATCTAAACCTACAAAGCCCTTTCATCAAGGAGATTTTCAAAAACACAATGAATTTGTTTTTTGAATTCTCCAACAATCTATGATGCTTGACCCCTCAACATTTTTTTTATAACCAAGTTGTAGTTATATATCACCTAGCCTGACATATCCTCTATGTTTAACTCTTTATTAATTCATTTTCTTCAAAAGCTAAACTCCAATCTTATTTATATACCTCAATATATACAAAATTGAGTATGTAGCATCCCCTAACCAGATTAGGGCGATACTCGGCCTGAAATTTTTATTAAGCCCGAATAATCTCACTAGACCTAACTAGAGCCAGCAGCTTATCCTTATATATCCTAATATACACAAACGTATATCAAATATCGATGTAAGACAAATAATAAACACAACAAAAATTAAAACTTTTTCGATAATTAAATTATATACAAAACCAAATCCAATCAAATAAACCTCGGTAATACAAAACCTCTCATCCCTAGTAATATTACAAGAATGTAATTAAACACGAATATATAAGACAAGGGAAGATTCATTACATTGAAGAGAATATCAAGACTCTTAAATCTTCTCTATCCTGTAGTCGTAACGCTCGTCGGTATTCCTGAAATATTAATTGAGATAAGTGCTCCAACTTGCTTAGTAAGTAAGGATTCACAAAACCATCAAAATTCCATATAATAATCAAGAATGATATGCAATAACAATATGCACCATAAATAGCTAACGCGATTCTGAACAACATATAATTCAATAAATAAGTGATGCAAGTTCATCTATTAATGCTATTGCTAGACTAACTCATTGGTCGATGTGTTGTTAAGTCAATCCATTAATGTCCAATAGTTCTATTTGAAACCCTCTAGTCAGTATGTAATCCACACAACTTATCAAACTGAGTAGGAGTTACATATAGGTCGGGAAGGTAACCCATCTCCTATATAACCTATTCTTAGTCTCAAGATATACTCTTGTAAGTTACATTAAACACCGTTTTCCATTTATGTAAAACATCACAGTGTACATAGTCCCCCCATTTAGTCCATGAATTACATGAACTAGGTATACTAAGATAGTCAGGCAACATTGATAAATAAGCGAATCCATGCCTATCTCGTTTAATTTTTCATTTCTAAACTTCCTAAGCTTTCAGGTCACTTATACTTTCCTGTGTTCCAATACCTATCACAAACCATTTGTTATCAATATAATTCTAACACCTTCTATTTATAACCCATAAGTCAATCCCCCAAGAGCAAAGGAAATTCTAATTAATTTATAAAAGAGTCACTATTTTTTGGGGTAGGAGCATGCTCCCTCACTTAGTGGAGCGCACTCCCCTAATTAGGTTTATCCCAACTAATGAAGCGTGTGTGCTCCTCTGCTAGATGGAGTACGTTCCACCCAATAATGTCTCGATAGTGAGCAGGGCAGCAACCACTGTTTCATTACTAACTCATCACAACAACCTCAAACACTCTCCCAAAATATTAGGGACAACCTATAATGAGGTATAAACTCATTTCTAGTGATCAATAACTTCATCCACTGTTGGAAGCAAGTCTCGGATCTCCATCTAAGGAATTAAACATTGAAACACCATATCATCTTATATATCTTGCTCAATCCGTCAAAAGAATAACATAACCTCACTGACGAGAATTTACAGACTTAATCAATTTATCAACTACAACATCCATTATATTGTGCTAATGCCAAAATCTAGTTAATTTCATTACATTACTTACCATCAATCTTTATTTCTACCATCGGATATAGATAAGAACTCACATCACCCTTCAGGTTTTTAGTATACATTCTCAATCTACTTGATAGCTTCATATCTCCTTATGAAATCAATAAAATATATCATCATCACCTCAGATAATTCACAATTTTCTCATGTACTTTAATACGATATGGACTTACCTGTATAACCAATATAAAGATATCTATGAGGTCATCAAAGTAATTATTTCTTAAATATATTTCCAAAAGGTCACCCAAGGGATTTGTTTTCTCATAATTTAATGTGTCTAAGCATGATTCCATATAAAGTGACACAAGATTTATAGTGGTTCGAGGATTTTCCTACCTAGACTCAACTAGGATTTTTCCCACCTAGCCGCAACTAGGATTTTCCCACCTAGACTCCACTAGGATTTTTCCTTTCGACTTAGATTCCACTAAGTCTTACAATCATTCGAATACAACAATTTTGCTGGAAATACAAAGATACACTTTACAACAAAAGTGGTATCAAATTCAAACACAAGCAAGCCACCTAGAGCCTAACTCTTATGCATGCAAGTGTGAGTATAAATGGAATATGCAAATATGTTACTGATGTTATTGCAAATTCCAAATCTGAAATCGTTTCAAAAACTTAATATATTTGTGTGAAACCGATTTCGAGTCTAAGAACAAAAGTTTAGCAAGAATCAAGTTTAAGTGCAACACTTTTGTTCAAATCAATCTCGAGTTTGATAATGTAAATTTAAGTGCAAAAACTCGAGAAGATGTTGTTACAAATTCCAAATTTGAAATCGTTTCAAAAACTTAATACATTTGTATGAAAACCGATTTCAAGGCTAAGAACAAAAGTTTGACAAGAATCAAGTTTAAGTGCAACACTTTTGTTCTAATCAATCTCAGAGTTTGATAATATAAATTTTAAGTACAAAAACTCAGAGAATATGTTCAAACACACACAACAATGATTTTCAAATCAAATACTCAAAATATGTAGATTAAGCTCAAGTAAGATTGTAGATTTAGAAATTTCTTACAACCAAGAATGAATGTGTGAAGAGATCACTCGGAGTGATTCTTGAACTCCTTTTGAAAGCCTCAAATGTGTTGGATATGTGAACTAAAGAACAAAGAACTAAGATCTCTCTTGTTTCTTCACAAAAATCGATTTCTACCTTGTAGATCTATTGATTTTGAGTGTGTTTGCTCTTCTTGTTTAAAACCAAGTTTGAGGTGGTTTTATAGTGGTAGGAATTCCAATATAGCCGTTTATGGCCGTTCTAGGAATCCAGGAAATCAAAATTCAAATTCAAAGCTTGATTTCCAAAAGTCAAAAATTGCAGGCGAGTGCAATTAGCGCGCTAATACTTGTGGGTTAGCGCGCTAACACTCGCTCTTAGCGCGCTAACGACAAAGATTAGCGCTAACTCAGAACTTCGAGAATATGTAATTTGTTCCTTTGTGTTAGCAACCCTTAAACTTGTCCTGGGACCTAACCAACCCTTATATAACATGTTATTCATGTTTATTATGATTCATTAAGCTTACTTGGGTGGTCCTGATAGTTTTACAAACCCCGAAAACGGAAATTCAAAGTTTCACAACTTATTAGGGGCTATCCCGCAAATTTTCGCTTCTACATTTCAAAAACAAGTTTTTCTTTTTCAAAAACATTTATAATGATCTTCTAATATGTAAATGACCATTCACACATGATTTCACATTGTTTAACTTCATTTACCTATTTAGGTGTTTTAAAATCCACTTTTAAACTTTGAAATCAACTTATGACTTTGAGAAATGATTTCGAAAACTTGATGTATGCATGAATTTGTTTCCATCAAAATCTAATATGGATTCTAACAATTAATAACCAAATCCTAGTATAACCATATCATCCAATTAATCAATCTATTAGCTCAGATCCAATCTGAGCTTCAAAGAACTGATTTTTAATTACTAATTCCAACAACTCGGTTGATGTTGTGCATGCGCAGGACTTTATTCTATCATCATTATTAAACATCTCTTTCAAGATATAGTACTGAGAAGTTCCTATTATAATTACATTTTGTGTTCTTTTCTCTACTCAAAGTATTGATCACATCTATCACTGTGTGGGTGATTTCTCAAGGTGAATTCATTATATTCATGAATTTAGGTTACTCAATTCACCTCTAATTTCTTTCACTTTGACAACTATACTCTTTAAGTTTTCACAGCTTCAAGATCTCTTAATCACATTGCACTAACTCTTTGATTTTCATATTTCTTGTCTATCTTTTAGTGTTTCCTCTAAGATTCCTTAATCGATGGGATAATTAAAATTCTCTCCAAATCCCTTTCACCTGGGTAAATTAAAATTTCAAACATTACGGTGAATGAATGAACTTGTGCAACTTATTCATTTGAATGGAGTAACAAATAAGCTAGGATTTACATCCATATTTTATAATCCTAAGTCTCACCTCTACAATTTATCGTTCTAATTCATTCCACTCATTATTTGAAATACATTTCAATCTTTCATTCTACCAGTGATGCTTTAAAATTTTTTGAATGAATACCAAAATACTTATTTCACAATAGTTCTCCTCAACCTTCCTTATACTATATAATAATATAAACTACAATCTCTTGCTTTATTATATCAACATACAGCTACCAGAAATAAAGTATTAGGCTAAACCTTTAACTTTTTTCATATTCCAGGTATAACCAAGCAATTATTGTGGTTAAATCATATTTCAATTTTCTAGCAAGACATCCTTGCATTATTTATGACTCGTCACAATTCCATGTTTAGGCTAATTAAACACATAACACAATAGTACTTCAAGCCTTTGTATATGTTGTTTGTATCATTCAATTATTTTACAATAAAACTATTTTCATGATTCTATGTTGAATATAAGATAATTCTATAATTGTGTCAATCCTTGTCAAATCAATTGACTCACAATTATTATTCAAAGCATATTAGAGAGATTTTTATTTGAAGCTTAGTATTTGCGCTTATAATCTTTGGTGTAAACTAATTTATCATCAAAGTCCACATAACCTTAAGATATTAATTGTGCATTTACTAAGTATTGAACCATTTTTATATTGTCATTGGTAACACATTGATACTATTCTATCAATAGAGTTTAATAACTATACATTTTCCATTTATGAACATAGCATGAGCTTGATTGAGTTTTTATGGTTTCCACCATGATTTTTTACATGAACAAGCCATTGCCTGACGTCATATTCATATAGTTCTAATTCTGATATTAATTTAATAAAAATCATATCTCAATCAACCTTTAAGAACAATTGGTTTCGTGTAATATACCCAAATGAGTTGTCAGTTTTTGGGCAATAAATATTCATTCTCAATTTAATTCAAATTAGTTGATCATTCAAGTTGAGTTCTCAAACTCATATAATTTTCATAATACGATAAGTAAAATTAAATTAATTATTGTTTTAATTTTAGAAATCAAGTAATTGATGAATTTAAATCTCAAATTGTAGCAAAACTCCAACAAAATTTGATAACTAGACTGCTTGAAACATTTGAAATCACAATTTTTATTCATCAAGCTGAAACTCTCATCGTGAACTCACTACTATTCTAAAACAATTTCAAACCATTGAATCTCGAATGATAGCTTTATTTGTACAAATTCTCATTTGTAGTAATTAAGTCATCTACAATTTTTCTCTTAAGAGTAGAAGTTAATACCATCATTTTGGTACGCCGCTCATTCATTCATTCCTAGTATTATACAATTTTCCTTGGATTCTCAAAATCTTCAGATTTAGTAACAATTCATTCTCCCCAATGTTGACTATGCTAGTCTAAATGATCAAATTAGCGCATCTCACAACTCCTCTATTCTAACTCAAACTATACAAGTTTTCTACTTTATGTTTTTATTTGAAATTACCATGAAAGAAATAGAAGTCCTATAGATAAGATAGAGTTGACTAACAACGCAAATTTTTCATAATCCTCCAACTCTCATCTCTCTAAGAATCATCACTTTTTGATGTAATTTCACAATTAATATCGTTTTCTTATATCCCATAATTAATATACACCTCAATCTTGTAATCTTATGTTTCCTTTCCATGCATGTGCATCCACTACAACGTTACTCTTTTATTTGATCATTCCATTAGTTGGTACGATTACACCACAACAACACTAATAAGTTTCTTCTTGTTTTTCATGTATCTTCAGTTCATCCAGTTACATTATAACAACACTGACAAGTTTCTTCTCTTTAGTCCAATATGGACTAGCACCATATCTAAAACTCTTTTACTTCATCATAACACATAAAGTATGAAGACATTAGTGGTTATCTAACCTCAATTAAGTTCTTGTCATCATTTTATTTTCTCACTGAATATCATTTAATCTTTGTTAAACTAGTCTCAATACTAGTATATATTCTACTCAAAGTGAATCTTCAGCTTTGAGTTTCCCTGGAAATCATTCAATGTTTCCTCTAATTCTTAATGTCCATTCTCATAAAATTCATATCAAAGTCCAACTCCAATCGATCCTTTTTCTTTGACTATCATTAATCATACAATATCGGTAAGAATAAAAAGTTTTAGAGACCATTATATGTAAGAATATTTTACTTTTTTCTCTCTTTGGAATATTTATTATGTCTTTCCTTTTTCCATATACCATTGAGATTTAGGTTTATACAAACCCCAATGCTTAATAGTTTCTCAATTCCTGAGACATTAATGGATACAAACCATTTTACTTCTATTTAGGAAATATATTATATATATCACATTGGTACAATACATCATACCTTATAAAAGTGGTAGTACACCAATTTAAGACCCTAAATAGCCTACATAGCCTACATAGCCTACATATGTATAAAAGTGCCTAATTTAAATTATTTGAATCAGTTGATTACAAATGCCTTTAGTTGGATTGAAGCATTGATGTCATAGATTTGTCTCGAGATTCGCATTAGAATAGAATCCTAGGAGATTTAAGTTGGGAATTAGTTCCACAAGATAGGAGTTAGGGGAGTAGGATTTAACAAGGACTATTAGATTGAGCTCAAGATAATTGAACACAATTGGTTACAACATAACCAATATATAGCTAAGTTATTGGAAAATCACTTCAAGCAATAATAAGAAAACTTGTTTTGGGCTGGAGTCCTGGAAGATTCAGCAAAGACTAAGAGGAATTGAGGCCATCTACTAGAGGAATTGAGCTAGGAAGACCAAGTCCGAGACTTCATAATTTAGGTACAAAAACCCACTCTTTACTTTCTTAAGTTCATTAATAAAGTGTACATGGA
Source organism: Stephania yunnanensis (assembly GCA_039657365.1). NCBI lineage: Eukaryota > Viridiplantae > Streptophyta > Magnoliopsida > Ranunculales > Menispermaceae > Stephania > Stephania yunnanensis. Next base: position 39,950,437 of record CM077586.1, on the reverse strand, counting down.
AACTCAAGTTTTCGGGGTTTTGTGCAAAAATAAAATTCAAAGATTAAGCTACTATTTTTATCTGAATTACAGTTTCTAAACTTATTTTGATGATCAATAATTGTTTCAAACTAGTTTTGGTAGGAAATTGGGTTTCATGAGGTCTTGATGCATGCATGTTAACTCATAGCAAATGTTTTAACCTAACCTTTATAAATTAAGAATAACTCCCTCATACAAACTCCAAATGGGATGGATCTTATGCCTTTGGAATAATTACTTGAAGATCTACAACTTTTTTCCGAAGGAATTTAGAAATTCAAACTCGTTCTAGCTAAAAAATGCTATGAAATTAGGTAGTTGAAATGTTATTATGAGATTTTAAAAATGAGTTTTGAAAAAGCATAACTCTCTCGATTCTTATCGTTTTGAGCTCATCCTTTAGTATGTTGTTATTAGGTATGTAAGCAGCCTTGTGACAAAAATATAGTTTTTCGAGCTATAAATATGGAGAAATGATTTTTACAAACTTGCTTGTTAGATTTTGATTCTAATTCCAGCGGTCTTTGATCCTTGATATCTCATTCGTATTATATCGAAACTTTGCACACCAACCGTTCCTGAAAGCTGAAACCTAAGGCTTAAACTTTCTTCTTATGCATTTTCAATGATTTTGAATATATCATGGTTTAATTTGCACTACAATATTGAGTATCAAATTGAGGTTTTACTAAAATTTAAAGAACTGGTTGAGGAAAAACTTTATAAAAGTAAATTAAACTCACTCTAATCGATCTAAAAACACCTGTAACTAACCTAAGGAGACTTGAGAACTATGGTACGATAGTCCAGGGCATGACAGGGTATTTTCAAGCTTTCGGAGTGTGATTTGAGGTGTGTAAAACCTAACTGACGTCACTTGAGTATTTACTTTTTTCATTACTATTTTTACTATAATTCAGTTTAATCATTTTTCCTTATCGTTGTTCTTTTCCATATTCTACCATTAATTTGGTTTGGCTGGATAGTCGGTTAAGTTTACTCCCACCGGGTATTCTGTTTTGTGTTTATGGCACGCTAGATCATAGCATATATATCAAAAGTCCTCAGTGAATGACGACCCAAGCTACCTTTTTAGTACATATGTAGTTGCTTCATAAGTCTACGCCAGCCATCGAGAGGACTAAGTGAAAGAATAATAGGAGCGCCTACTAAATGGATCTTAGGTAGGGAATCTAGAGTATGGTCTAGTTTGACTGGGGCAAGCACACATATTTGCGCTTTGTTAATATTTATGCATGCGAAGATCCATTTACAGTTGCATATTTAATTTCCACATGTTTATTTAACATTTCCTTTAGATTCTTTACTTTATCATATAAATGCTCTGTGAATTTCTTTAGGATTTTACTCACTAGACTCACCATCTATTTTGTTGTGATGATTGAATGAAGATCCTTTTACGAGTAAGAGTAAATGGCTTCTTGGCGACTATCTCTGAGCTCGCCCATTGTTGGGCACACTACTCGTAGGTGCTTATTTACATATTTTATTATACATTTTTGTTTATGGGAGACTTATGAAGCACATGTACTTGTATATATTTACTTTTGTCACCTTATATACAGTGTACTTTATTCCAGGTTTTCTGCAATAAGACTTATGAGACACATGTACATGCATATATTCATTGTAAATTACTGTTATCTACTTGCAACTTTGTAAAACATAAGCCACACTTTGTAAATGGTAATTTTAACTAAAAGACTATAAATTTTAACAAATAACATAAAGAATACAACGATTAGCAAGCATTTCAAGGAGCATTAATGTGGCGATGGACATCAATAGTCATGTGGGACCCTCGTAGTAGCTCACCCGACAGCCTTAAGGCGCGGGGCCACCATAATTTGGCCATAACTTCCTCATTTTAAATTGAAATGGAGCCATTCTAGGGGTATTTGAAAGCTAACTCAAAGATAAACACCTTTTGCCTATTAAAATATTTTGAAATTTGAAAGTTTTTATTTCTTAAAATCCTCTGCAACTTCGAAAATGAATTTGGGATTTTTGGGTACACAGTTTTTTTTTATATTTTGTTGTTTTGAGCAAAACTCCCTCTTTACTTATTGGATTGAGCTCATCTTTTAGTATGATGTTCTAGTATATTTGATTAAGCCTTAGTAAAGAAATTCATGAGTTTCAAAGAGATGGTTTAAGAGAAATGAATTTTTCAAAGTTGTTGGTCGAAACCTAAAGATGTTTTAAGCCATCATGGTAAAAGTTTTATATCTCCTTCAATTTTTTTTAGAATTGTGCAAACCTTATAGTTCTGGAAAGTTAAGACATAGCTCTAAAACTTCTCTTTGTTCTACAATACTTAATTTTAACATATTGGTAATTGAAATCAACTCACAAGTTGTTGCATCAAAATTTCCTTTTTTAATAAAGTAGATTCAGACATAAACAACCTATTAATGGCTGATTTGAAAAATTGGAATTTATAAGTACTTAAACAACCTCTAATAGCTTGTATGGGTCCTAAAGCACTCTAATTAACCTCAGGAACTTAGAGGAGAGTTTTGGGAGTTCTGTACGCGTTTTTGGGTATCAAGAGATCGATTAATTTATGAAATTTGAATGACTTGTAAGTAAACTAATTGAGACATTTCTCTCCATTTCATTTTCTATTTTGTGCATCTTATTTATAGTCAATTGGACTAATGTTCCTATTTTACTCTAGATTCCATTACTTGGTTATTCTATATTTTTATATAGGTTTGCTATCATGGCATTATATGGTGTTTAAATAGCGTTCTTGACTCGTAATCATGTGCTATGTAATTCTTGGTTGTTAAAGGTGTTAATCTAGTAAAATAGCATGCTATTAGAAAACTAGTTTGTGGTATAGCAAATCTAATCTCTTTATGCTTTTCTTAAGCAATTTTTTTTGGAATCTTAAACCAAGTCATTTCTTGATTAATGAAAGTAGTTCTTGTATCTACGACCATTATATGACAAAGATGGGCGGTACGAGGGATCATTGGATTTTGGGGTTGTCGGCATCTCACCACTAGCTTGTGCGATACATGGGATATAGGACCTGGGTTGTCGACAAGTATATATATGTATGATGGGAATTAATGGGGATGATTTGGCATTTGTGAGTTTGTTTACACCCTATATAGTGGAAAAAGGTTGATATGGTGTAAATCATGTCCGACCGATCTTAGATCATTACTGCTCAGTCGAATGTCAGTTTCATTTTGTTCAACTAAAGTGTCATATAGCATGATCATTTTTCAGCATAGTTGCTATTGTTATAATTTCATATACTTATTGTATATTTCAAAATGTGAACAAATGTCTCTCAGTGCTACTTTCCACATTCCTATACTCACCGACCTTTTCATGATGGTGAGTGCAGATCCATCAAGTAGCAGACCGGGCAAGGAGAAGATCAACGACTACCTCTGAGCCACTGGATTGTAGCTACTTCAGATTTCTTAGGTTTTTGAGATTTTGTTGTATGACTTATATGTCTTTTATTTACTTTTGGGTTGTATACTTTCATCGTTTGTTATATTGTTATTGTCATTTTATCATGTATTTGCATGTGATCGTTGTTTCTTAGTTTTCATACATATTTAAGATTTACATTAATGGTTTCAGCTAATTTATTAAGACTTCCATTGAATAGTCTATAAGTTATTAAAGTAATAATTAACTCTGGAATGTTAAATAATATAATAATGGTGTAAGGCATATTTTAAAAGTAACTAATGAAGCGATAATGTTGAAATGGCTAACTAATACACTGTTAAGTCCTATGTGGTCAAGATTAGGGTTTAATGACATGATTAGGCCTACTTTAAGGTAGTGGTCGTCACAAGACCTAAGCTTCTAGAACCTTGTAATCCAAAGGAAACCTCGAGTGATGCTACTTGTGTTGAGATGAATGAGATTACATCAGTTGTTGACTATATGAGTGATGAGGAAAAAGAATCAAGCAAAAAACTTAAGTTGATCTCCATAACCATTTTTCATGATCTCGCAACTTTTAATGAAAAGAGAGTCGAGAAGTAAGTCGAAGTCACTTTTGAAAGGTCAATTCAGCTGCATAAAGAGAGCAAGGAAGACCAACCTCTAGTCTTGGTGAGATCATCAACTCCAGCAAGCATACGAGTTGAATTCTACACAGGGATGGAGGAAATGACAACTTAGAGACTTTCTACATTATCAACACCTTTGTGTTAGACGGTCCAGTTGAACCAAAAATGTATGCGTTAGAGTTCCATAATGAGCTCAAGATTCTGAATGAGGGCATACTAATTTCATTGCCGAACGTTCGAGACTAGTCCCAAGTAGTAGGCTTCATGTGATCATTGATGTTAAGTCCAACCAAAGAATTGAAAAAAATGCACTTGTTGGGAGGCAACCCAACTTTATGTAATTTATTTCATGAATTTAATTTCAGTTTAGTTTAGTTTTAAATTTCTTTGATGTCTAATAAACTCCATGATGTTCTAGACTTTTCATGTATATGATAATAAAAAGAGCACCAAAAAAAAAGAAAGTACCTTGTGTTTGGTGTCAAATTTGGTTTTAGATATCATTTTTTTTGCATGATCGAGCATTTTTAGCATATTGACTGTTTATTCGGATTTATGTGTTTTATGACTTGGTTGTAAGTTAAAAACCAACTTAAGTTGTCGTTTTAGTGGGAGGTCTTTAAGTAGAGCCCAAAACCATAAGTTCATTCCACCATCTTGTTTACTTTACCCTTAGTTAGAAGACTTTGGACTTGCAAGTTTTTGTTGAAATCGTTTTAGTCAACTCCTATGTTTAATAGGTTTTACTCTTATCAAGTTACTACTTTGATGTTTTACTTTAGTCACCTGGATTGAAGAAAGATTTATTTGCTTTTGAAACATCTTGAAGATAATGTGATGCTTTTATGCTATAATTTTGACACACTACCTTGCACAACACTCATGTTGCATAGATAGAGGATGTTGAACAAGAGATAACGACGAGGGAGAGAAATTGCATTCTTACGAAAGAGAATTTTGTCAATGAGAAGGTGATAAGTGATTATGTATACCTATATATAGCGTTAGTTTAGTCATATATTTCTAAATCATGGTATTATTGATGTTGTAGGAAGAAAGGGCACTATGTGGGAAGAAATGGAGTAAAAACCAAGTTTGGAGATTTGACGCAGCGGTGGCACTGTGGGTATTTATGGGACAGCGCCGAGACAAGGTGAACAGCATCGAGACACCAGGGAATTAAAAAAACACATGCAAAGCCAATCAAGTGACAACACTGTAGCTTATAATGCACGGTGCCATAACAGTAAGTGACAGCGCCAAACATGCAAAAAATAAAAAGAATAGTTTAATTCGAGTTAAATTGTAAAGTAGAGTTTCTAATTATTATTAATGAGTATAAATAGGTATTAGGACGTGATAAACATAACACATGACAACTATTAGCCACCATTAAAGTAATTTAGCACATATATTACATTAAGTTTGAGTATTAAGGAGTTTAATTGAAGAAAAGATTGAAACTTTCTCGTTTTCAATTCAAGTTTGGTTCCATTGATTGATTCAAGTTAATATATATTCATATCTGATTTGCAATGATTTCCCTTATGAGTTTGTATGAATGTGCTTCAATAAAGTGTGAGTAGTCTATTTATCTTAGGGATCAATGGATCCTATGGTATGAATGTTATGCTTTGAATATTATTAAAAAGTGAATATAAAAAGTGCAATAGTTAGAATTTATATTGATTCTGATCGTAATGCTTTAGATATATTGGCCATGTGTTTAATGAACATAGACTTTAGAAGTTATCATGGACTATCATGTAAGTTGGTTATAAATCTAAAGATTTGGGACTTAAACAATGTGGAGTTTATGTTATTCAAACGGATAGGTGGAGTTCTAGTTTGCATATTAAAATCTTCTCCATAACTATAATGGGTTGAAGTGGATTTAAAGGTTGTCTATTCTAATTAGGCATTGCACATAACATATTAAGATGTAAACAAGAATACAAAGCATAATATTAATTTACCTAGGTGAAGTTGTGAACTAAGATATCCTTAATATAAAAGTTCAAGTAAAGTTTAAATTGAATTGTTAAAGTAGCTTAGTTTTGCATAAAACCAATTAAAAATGAATCCCTTAATAAGAGTTCAAGTTAAATATGTAACTAACAACTAGTGTTAAAATATTTCCCTGAAGAAGTTATTCGTGATCAACGTAAGTTGATTGCACTATTACTACATGCGAACTGTTATATTTGTAGCACACACACACCAAGTTTTCGGTGCCATTGTCGGGGATTGGTAACTATTAGAATTACTTAGTTAATTTAAATAGTTGCTAAGTTTTATTTTTAGTACTTTAATTTTTAATTTATAAAAATAAAAAAATTGGTTTATGTTTCAAGTTTTACTTTCTGCAATTGATCATTTTGTGTTTTCTTTTATGGAATGCTTAGTGCACGTATAGCAAGGGAGAGAATGACCTAGTTCCTTTTGATTCAGAGATTGATAGAATGAACGAAGGAAAAAAAGAAATGAGTATAGATGGCTGAAAAAACTAGAAACCAACAAAATAGTCGTGGGAATGACCAACCCGCAGGTGATATTGTAGTACAAGAAAGAGTGCGAGAATAGAGATGCATTCATAACTACTTCAAGCCAGAAGTTCAGGAGATGTAGAACAGATTGATGAGGCTTCCAGCCAACCCTATCGAGTTCAAGTTGAGATTGTCTCTGATAAACATGGTACAAAATAGTCTGTTCAACAGGCTATCCAATGAAGATACAGTTGCACATGTTGAGAATTTCTTAGAAAAGTGCAACATCGCGCACATTACGAAAGAGGTGATCGGAATGCAAATTTCTCCATTCTCATTGGGTAAAAAAGCCAAATCCTGGTTTTAAGGGCAGAATGTAGGGAGTATGACTTCATGGGTGAAAATCAATGAAATATTTCCTAAAAAGTTATTTCTCCAGTGAAGGTCAACAAAAGGAAACTTGAGATTAATTAATTCGATGAAGTAGACACTGAGCCTTTTTGCGAGGCTGGGCAAAGATTCGAAGAGATTTTGAGGAGTTGTTTACGATATGAATACATGAAATTAGCATAACACTTGATTTTCTACTTTGGGATGAACCACACAGCACAAGAACGCTAGTAGATGTCGCATCAGGTGGCTCTCTAATTACCAAAGATGAGGATGGAGCATTGGATCTCTTTGATCTTATTTCCTAAAATTATACCACCAGTACCTATTCCAAAGTAAGGAAACTAGCAAGCATCTGCGAGAGTGACTCGCAAGGGGCAATTATGGCACAACTATCAAATTTGAGCCGTCATATGGCAAAACTTCAAATGGGACACTGAGGTCTACAAGTAGCACTTTAACTATAGATCACTAAGACATGGTGGTTAATCAAATGGATGTACATTAGGGAATGGAGTATTAAGATATCAATTTCATAAACAAGCACGACTATGGGAACAACTTCAAGCTTAGAGGAATGCTTCATCCACGATTTTATCAAATATACAACAACAACAACAACAACAACAACAACAACAACCTAAACTTTCTTATGGAAATCCTCATAATTCACTAAAGTCACCTCAAGGCTTCGAGCAATAAGTCCAACTAGGGAATCTGAGGTAGAACAAAGAGATGACTTCGTTGAAGGCGATTGACAAGTACTTGCAATCCATAGACTTGAGCATTATGGAGTGCAATAAGAAGCATGAGATAGAAATGGAAAGAGTGAAGAAAGCTATGAGAATAATGGATGATGTGTGATCAAAATCAATCAAAAATCTTGAGAGACAAATTGGTCATCTTACTAGTGCTTGGGACTCAAAAAATGAAGAACGATTTTTTAGTAACAATATTAGCAATCACATGGAAAAAGCACATGCAATCCAGTTAAAAAGTGGTAAAAAGACCAATGATCTAGTACATCCAAAAGAGTTAATAAAGGACATAAGGATGCAAATCGATTAGTAGTAACTAGGATATGCAGAACACTTAGATAATGACACCATTACCCAAAAAGAAGTACACTAGCAAAAGAATCAGAATTGACTCAAAGAAAATAGAAGGAGAAAGGTGGAAAAAATATGTGGTACCAGGGAAAGTCACATTTCCCGATAATCCACCACTAGTAAGTCCACCCTTACTATATCCTCAAAAGTTCAAGAAACATAAAGATTAAGGACAGTTCAAGAAATTTGTAGAAATGATTAATAAGCTACTTATAAAGATCTTATTCATAGAGGCGTTGGAAAAAATACTGAATTACATAAAATTCTTGAAGGATACAATGGCAAAAGGTGCACTTAAGAAGGCAGTGAATGCTTTAGCACCTTTAAGACCTCCAAAGTTTCATAAAGGTTTCGAGAAATTAAAAAAGAAGATGGAAAGTGCGGTTATTGAGCCAACAATGGAATTAAAGCCTGTATAAGAGCATTTGAAATATGCATATTTAGGAATCTCAACATATCCTATGATTATTTCGGTAGCATTGACAGAGCTGGAAAAAGAAGAATTACTTCGAGTTTTAAAATAGTATAAGTTAGCCTTAGGATGGACAATCAAGGACTCAAAATGAATAAGCCCAACGGTTTGCATGCATAAGATCTTAATGGAAGAAAATCATAAACAATCAATTGAAGCTCAAAGGCGGTTGAATCCAGTAATGAATGATGTGGTAAAGAAAAAAATCTTGAAATGATTGAATGTCGAAATCATCTATGCTATCTCAGACATGACATGGATTTCACCAATACATGTGGTACCAAAAAAAGGAGGAATGACCATTATTCAAACTTAAAATGGGGAAACCTTATCTACGAGAATGGTAATTGGTTGGAGAGTTTGCATTAATTACAGAAAGTTAAATAAAGCTACAAGAGAGGATCACTTCCTTTTACCATTCATTGATCAAATACAAGATAGATTAGCAAGATATGAATATTAATTTCTCCTAGATAGGTATTCAGGATACAATCAAATTGTTATAACACTAGAAGACTAGGAGAAAACGCATTTACTTGCCCGTATGGTACATTTGCATTTAGATGGATGTCATTTGGATTATGCAACGTGTCAGCAACATTTCAAAGATGTATGATGAATGTTTTATCTGACATGGTCGAGGATATTATGGAGGTATTTATCAATGATTTTTCTATATTTGGGGCTTCTTTTGATCTATGCTTGCAAATTTTGGCTTTGGTATTGAAAAGATGTTAAGACATGAATTTGGTACTTAATTAGGAAAAGTGTCATTTAATGGTTCTAGAAGGAATTGTTTTGAGAAATAGATTGTCTGCTTAGTAATGAGAGGTAGATAGAAACAAAATAGGACCAATTAAGAAACTTCCTATACCAAGAAACATTAGAGACATAAGGAATTTTTTAGGGCATGCGGATTTCTGCATAAGATTTATTAAGGATTTTCTCAAAATCACCAAACCATTGTGCATATTATTGGAAAAGATGTTCCATTTGACATAAGCCCAACATGCAAAAAACATTTGTGACCTTCAAAGTAGCTTTGATTTTGACACCAACAATAGTAGCACCAGGTTGGAATTCAAAGTTTGAAATAATATGTGATGCCGGTGATCACGTAGTTGGAGTAGTTTTAGGCCAATGGAGAAATAGAACGATTAAAGCTATATACTACACAAGTAAAACACTATATGAAGCACAACGGAATTATACTACCATAAAAGAGCTATTAGCAATGGTGTTTGCATATGACAAGTTTAGAGCCTATATAGTGGGATCCAAAGTCGCTATGTATATTGTTTATGCAGCACTCCGCTACTTTTTTACAAAGAAGGATGATAAACCAAGGTTGATTAGATGGTTGCTATTATTGCAAAAGTTTGACTTAGAAATCAAAGATAAGAAAAGAAGTGAAAATTTGGTTGCAGACGATCTATCTAGATTACCTCGTAAAGAAAGGGATACATGGAAGCCAATAGCCAAAGTATTTATTGATGAGCAATTATTTCAACTCTCTAATTTGTAGATAGAGTTTCTCAATTTTGACTCGGTCTAAATGAGCTAAAAAAAATTGGGCTAATGACGTATAACTAAGCGCTACTAGAATGCAGCCTAGGGTTTCTAAAAAAGAAATTTCAGCATGTAATTAGTTATTTAGTTTAGATAATTACAATTTAAATGGATTAGTTCTTACTTTCAAAAAATTTGTGTCCAATATGTTGGAAATACCATTTTTGGGTGATAATTCATTGGAATGGATAAGCCTTAAGATTTGTGCGAAAACCCATGAATCATTAAGAAGTTACATTTGGAATATTTTACTAACTATTTAGTTATTTCAATTCTACGTTTTGTTAGCTTATTATAACTCGTGTTGTTGTTGTTGTTGTTATTATTATTATTATTATTATTATTATTATTATTATTATTATTATTATTATTATTATTATTATTATTATTATTATTATTATTATTATTATTATTATTATTACTACTACTACAATATATATGTTCATGTGTTTTCGTATTTTCATGTTTTAGGCTTAATTTTAAACCTTAAGGACAAGATTTGGTGTAATTTTAGGGGCATTGACACTACGGGAAAAGGTAAAAACCCCATTATAAAGTCTTAAAAGAACTCGGACTTGGACTTGTTTGCAAAATTTAAACTTGGACTTCTTTGCAAAATTTTGTGATCATCAAGGGAAAAGGTAATCCTTCATTCTTGTTTGTGTTCATGCCATTCCTAGTTGAGTTGTAAATGATCTTGCCATCATTAATGCAATCTTTCCCTTGAACAATGTCGCACGACAACACCTTATAGTTTATAACCTCATAGTATTGCAAACTCGGTTGTAGGCTCGCATTAATGAAATAGTTCCATGTTTTGATGGTTTTCCTAAGATTCTTAGTTTGAATGTGCTTTAGATACCCATCCTTATCCAAAATGAGTCTGTCCCCCGAAATTTAAACCATTCCTAATGGTTTCATAGGGAAATCCATGTCGGAATCCAAACTCAGGTTTTGGGTGTTCACTATTTTCTCTCCTATGAGAATTCGACAAATCGTAGCACTAGTTTATTCTTTCAAGTGAATAGTTTACTTATCTTCCTTCCATGGCTACCGTCTTATTATTACTCTCATATCCATTTGCGTAAAATTCCCAAAATAAAATCTCAGAAACCATTTATATAGGGGTCCCTATGTCATTACCGACATCCTAGTCCCTAGTTAGAAATCTTTAATTTAATTCCCTTATTATATTCAAAATTCGTGGTCTGTACTTAATTTTGTTCTTTACATTGAAGCCCTTTTCCAAAATAATCTTTCTATTCCTACTATTATCGCTCTTAATTACCATCTTATTGTGTGCCAAATAAAAAATTCTTGGAGTTTCCTCAACTTCTTCCTCTCTCCGACTAATCACTAAAATTTAAAGGTGGAGAAGTTTCTCTTGGTGTTCTAACTCTATGACATTTATTGAAATCCTTGTAGTCCGAATAGGTGTAGGTGGAACTTTTTATTTTATTTAGAGTTTTTCTATTAATGCTCCCTTTCCCCTCTCCTATCTTGAACTTCTACCCTTACCACTCCCCACTATTTTTGAAATAAAAAGTCACATTTAAGTTGGTATTTATAGGTTTTTAGTACTTTATTATAATGTATTTATTATGGTAAGTCTCTAAAATATATATTTAATTATATTTATTAGTCGTTTTTAGGTAAAATAGAGTGTGCAGTTGAATCCAGGACAAAAAAATATGTGAAATAGTGTATTTATGTACAGTGATCAAATGCCGAAAGATCTGCCTCGAGTTACGTACTATACGATTAGTGGAGTAGTGACCAATAGGATGATGCCCCGGGTAACTCACTTAAGTCACATAGTTTTCAAAGCCATTAATTTTCTCCTCGGGATGCATGCAGTGGGGACTCCCAGTTTGACGCACACATCGTGCGATTTTAAACCAAGTCATCTGCATGACACGTGTCACTCCACCATTCGGCCAGCACGCTAGGCACCATCCATGTGGCAACCCTCCATTAGTCCTCTACGGATCAGCAAGCGTCTAGCTCAACAATTTCTCTCCTCGCAGCAGTAGCCATCCATCATCCTCGCGATGCACACTGTACACTTTTTCACATTTTCGTCAATTCTGTAGACGAGTTCTTCCTCTGACGCTCAGCGACACGTGGTACGTTTCCAGTAGTCCACCATGCCATGTACCAGTTCTTCAACTAACCAAAACGCGCCACTTCAGCGTTTTCAGCTCTCTCACCCAATTGGCTGTTGACACGTGTCTCAGGCAATGCAATGAACTCCCAGCAACCACCAGATGATCCTCAGCGAACGAGTCACTCCACCAACCCCCAAAATCAGTTTCTCTCACCTCGTGGGACTAATGTTTAGTAGTTTATTATATTAGGAACTTATGGTATTATTGAAGAATCGAATTTTATATTTTGAAAATCGGATTTTATTAATTTTGGGATGGTAGAGGCTCTCAACATCATGTCTAGCTAATTAAATCTTTGCAAAGTTCAAAGGGGAAACACGTAGGGATCATTGATTCATGACATAACTTGTGAGATCTTTTATTTTATTATTTAATTTGATTTAATTTCTCTTATTTTATTATTTAATTTGATTTAATTTCTCTTATTTCATTGTTGTTGATTTTAAGGAATATGATTTAGATCTAGGCTATGTATATGGCCAGTGCGTGCTTTTAGGTGGACAATCCATAATTATTTGGATCGATTATATATTTAATTGTACTTTTGGACCAATAAAGTGATGAACAATCACCCGTTTTCTATAAAACCTTTTCGATTCTTGAGTGTGCAATAATTGAATCTAAGTTAAATCGGAAGCGGACGCGATTCGGTTATATAGGATTAATATTCCCACGAATCGTTATTATTGCGATTAGTGTGTTAAGCTCGATCGGCGGATGTCTTGGGTTATGCATTAATTAGGGAAGTAGTTAGTGGCGGACGTCTTGGCTATCGAGATTAGGGGAATAAGGAATTTCGGGCGGATGTCGATTTTCTATAGCTAATCTAGGGGAACATAAATTAATAACTTTTTGGGAAGGATTGAGGACCATGATGTGCCATTGAATCTTAATTCTGATTCGTGGAACCGTAAACTTAGGTGTTACTTAGGTGCCCATTAATTGTTTTGAAACTTATTTTCATTATTTTATTTATTTAGTTTATTTTAGTTTAGTTAGTTATATTAATTTATTTTAAAACCCTTATTTCCTTTTGTTGTTCTTAACCATAGAAAGACTATCAATCTCTATGACATCAACCCTTTGTCACTATTCTACAAAATAGTTGGTTTACAAACTTTATTTTATTAACGCGTTTGGCACGCTTCATCATTAGACTGAATAACGATTTAAACATGTAGATCATAAAAATAATGTTTGTCAAAAATAATTCAGTATAATTCAAAAACTATATAAAATGAGGATTTCATTTGGAGATTTATCTTGAAAATCAATCGGAAACTTTGATAAAATTGGCATAGAAGTTTTAACTCAATTATAAACTTAAAATCAATTTTCTAAATCTTACAAAACACTTGTCTAATAAATTCTAGTTTCTTTAAAAACAAAACAAACCGAACCCCTAAACTCATTTGAAACTTAATTTCAAACCAATTGCAAATATGAATAAATATAATAAAATTTCGAAAATATTGAATTTGTAAACCAACAATCATTGAAGTTGCAATGCCTAATCTATTGGAATCAAGGAAAGTATTTATCCATGTAAATACTATAAGTTCCCATAAAACAATTTCAAAATCAATTGAAGATTTTTGCAAAAATCCTTCAAACCAAAAATTTGTCAAAAAAAAGAGCTAAGGGATGATTACTTTCTTGAGTGTGAATCCCTCAAAATATAAGCTCTCGAACTCTTTTAGATTGGTTTTTCAAGCTCCAATTCAAAATCTCTGAAACCCTAGTTCGGTTCTACTCTTTCGAATTTGAAAATATTTGGATTAAAGGAAACTAGAATGAGGTGGGAATTACTTAAATACACTAAGATTCAGCTTAGGAAGGCTGAATCTAGACAAGAAATTGATTATTTAGATGAAGGGGTGCAACGATTTGTATTTGTGAAGTGGAGTTGTGTATGCAATTTGAAGTTTTATTTTAAGAACTATAAATCGAGCCTAGCGATTCATGTATTAAGTGGAATCACTAGGGAATCACTGTGCAAATCGCTATGATTGAGGTTTTGTGACTTATTGATCTAACCAACGATTTACGTTATAAGGCTGAATCACCACTGATTCGCCAAACTCAAATTTTCACGTAACGTTTTGGTTATTGTCACTACTTTAGCCAACGATTCCTTGTATTATAGCAAATCGCTGAGGATTCGCAATGCTTAATTCATTATTTTCCAATTTATTCCATACTTAACATATATAACATCCATATAAACTAATATAAAGGTAGAATAGACTGGAAAATTAGAAAGTTCGATAAGGATTTGTAACTAACAAAAATTTTTATTAAATAAATAGATAAATAAATAAATAAACAAGCAAGTAAATAATGCAAACTTGCATAAATGTTATAGAAACAAAAACAACTCGATCACTCCCCCTTATTTGAAATTACATCGAAGTTTAAATTCTGAAAATATTCCCAATACAAAAGTCAAAGAATGAGAGCATAAAAATATCATATATTAAACTAAACTCCAAATAAAATTAAAACATATGATAATTATAGAATATGGGCTGCCTCCCATATGACGCTTTTGTTTACTATTGTTGGTTTGACTGAACCCTTCTAAAATTAGGTTGGGTCTCTAAACTTGAATTTAGGATTATCCACTCTAGTGCTATTCTAGAAAGTAATTGTTCGGCAATTAATCATCAAAGTGATTATTTTGTGTAGAATATTCATAACAACTTGAATAGTTGCTAAGAAAGATCTTCCTAAAATTAAATGAGGATCTTCAATAATAAAATATGGCATGCCCAACAAGTCTGTGGGTATGATGTAATTTCTCACTTGAACTGGTACATTTGTGACTATAGTATTTGTTGAATTCAAGTACCATCCGGAAAAAAAACTTGTTTAAAAGCAAGTGTGTCCAACTCCAATTGAGTGTTTAAAAAGAAGTGTATAGGAACAGGATTTGCATTAGAATCCGTATCACACTGAGCTTTGTAGTATCAAACCCATTTGATTTTAATGTGCAACGTATATCTCCAGGATCATTAAGCTTTATAGGCCTTAAATCCGACCTTTTCTTTTTTTTATTCTTCTAAGATTTAAAATCTCCCGACTTATTAATACTCTTCCCATTCTCTGCTTGCTCAACTTTTCATACTTGAGTTACTTTCTTTTCTTTTGAAGTGTTTTCAACTTATTCTTTCTTTGACACTTCCTTTTCAAATTCTATTTTTACTACATTAATTGCGTAAAATTCAATGTTAAAATTATCGTAATTGTTTAATTCAAGAAAATCATTATTATCTATTTCATTACTAAGTAATTCATCATATTCATCTTGAATTTTCAACGTAATAAGTTTGTCTTCAAGTTCCATAGACATTGTCATTTAGAAATATCTAACTTAGTTTTAACTATTTTAAGAAAAGGTGTACCTAAAAGTATAGGTAGATGATTAGGTGATATTGAATCACCCATTTCCATGACAAAAATTGGCTGGAAATATTAAGTCGTTTAATTGTACTTAAATATCTATTAATAATCCATACGGTTTAGTAGTTGTATTGTCTGCTATAATAAAATTAGTAGGTGTATTAGTCAACAATCCTATTTTCAATGATTCATATTGTTTAAATGATATTATATTAATTGATGCTCCGAGATCACACATAGCAAATTCAATAAGTGAAGTTCCTATTGTAATAGGTATGACAAACATTCTTGAGTCAGAACATTTCTCAAGCATTTTTTTCATTATTAAGGATGACACATTTGGTCCTAAGTTTTCTTTAGATTCTTCTAAAAACTTGTATTTAGAATCAAAGAATTCTTTAGTTATTTCGCCATAATATGATAATGGCGTATTGGGTTTCGTTAAAGGTTTATTAATTTCTATTTTCTAAAATGATTCAAAAATGTCTTCTTTAATTTCTTCATTCTCAGCATCTGCTAATCGTTATGGAACAGGAGAAATAGAATACATTTCTTTGTTCAATTCATAAGCATCATTATTTAATGTCTCTTGGCTAACTAATTAAAAATTTCGTATAAGTTTTTCATAAGCTTAAACTCTTGCTAAATACCATAGGTACAACCTTTCAGGAAAAAGTGTACATTTCAATTGTTCAACCATCAATTCCATATTGGGAATGACATTGGCCATCATCTTTTCTTTTTGTTCTATTTTCTGTACTTTCTTTTTCTTTTTACCTCTCTTATGTATCTTTTATTGTATATGCATCTCTTTTTCATTATCATAAAATAAATCTTTAACTTATGCTTAATTATTAGTTTGAGTAGATCCATTAGTTTGATTACTTAATTATTAATTTATAGGTTCATTTGATTTAATTGATTTTTCAACTCGTTATTAGACATATCAATTTTAATTTGATTTTGAAAATTTTACTTAATTTCTTAATGACTACAACAACAACAACAACAACATAGCCTCAGTCCCAAATTAACTGGGGTCGGCTACATGGATCAAACTTTTCCATTGTGCTCGATTCAGTGCAATTGATGGTGAGCTTTGCAAACCATTCAAATCTCTCTTAATTAATGCATCCCATGTTAACTTTGGTCTACCCCTACCTCGTCGAATTTCTACAGTTTCTATTGAGTCAAGTTTTCTAGTTGGGGCATTTGTAGGTCGTCTTTGCAGGTGACCAAACCATCGCAACCGCCCTTCCCTAATCTTTGTATCAATTGGTGCTACTCCTACTTGTCTTTGAATTTCTATATTTCTTATTCTATCTTTACGGGTTTTACCACACATCCACCTAAGCATCCTCATTTCTGCTACATTCATTTTATGTAATTGTTGTTGCTTTACTGCCCAACATTCACTTCCATATAGTATAGCTGGCCTAATTGCGGTCCTATAAAATTTTCCTTTTAACTTAGTGGGAACATGTCGATCACAAATCACCCCGTTGCACTCCGCCATTTCTTCCATCCACTTGGATTCTATGTGTGACATCATTTTCAATGTTACCATCATTTTATATGATTGAACCTAGGTATCTAAAGTGGTTTACCCTAGGCACTTCTACTTCCCCTAATTTTACCACTCCGTCATCTCGATGTCTAGTGTTTCCAAACTCACAGTGCATGTATTCAGTTTTCGTCCTACTCAACTTAAAGCCTTTAGATTCTATGGGTCGTAAAATCATATAATATTTATTCTAAATTTGGTTGTGCATATTGAATAGTTTCTTGAGGTTGTTAATTGATGTGGATTATATTTGTGCTCTTTGCCTATAAGTGGCATAATTATGATTTTGTGGACCATAACTAAGATTTGGATTTGGTTTTTCAATGTATTAACTATTGTTATTATATAGATTTCTGGGAGAACCAAAATATTGGTTTATAATTGCGTTAACTTTTTAGTATTAAGTTGGATACATATCCGTAGGATGTGTAACTTCATTACAAAATCCACGTGGTTTCATTTGGTTTGATTTATCTTTTAATAGTAACTTGACCATGTTAGATAATTCATCAACTTTTTGGTCAAATTTATTGCTTCTTTTATTATCAATTTTATAAATTTTCTTTCTTGATGTGTCAATCTTTTCGCCATATTGCATAAGCCATCTTATTGATAGCTTCTTTTGCTATAGTTGGTGTAACATCAAAAAATGATCCACCACATTTAGTATCTAATAATCTTTGTTCAAAATGATTAAGTCCTTTGTAAAAGTACTCTAATAAAGCTCTTTATGCATATCCATGTTATGGACAAGATGAAATTAATCTTTGTGAACTACCTCGAAATTCAGTAAAGTTTTCATCATATTTTATTTTTTTGACTGTGATTTATCTTCTATATATAATTTTTTTTGCAGGCATATTTTGATCTAGAAAAGCTTATAACATTTGAGCCCATGTGGTTATTGAATTATGAGGAAGATAAAACAACCAATCTTGTGCATAATCTTTTAATACAAAAAGAAAAGCTTTAAATTTGACTTGTTCTAAAATGCCGTCTTTAGGTTTCATCCCATTGATTTTGTGTTGATATTCCATTATAAATTTTTAGGGGTCTTCATTATCTTTATTATATAAGTTAGATAGGGAACTATTGATTCCAAATTTAGTTCAAATTCAGAAAAAACCCCTCGGGATAGGCAATACACGTTGGTTCATACGCAGTGATATTTTAATTGGCTACCTTAAGAGTAAGTTCTCTATTATCAATTATTATTATTAATATTATTAAGGTTATTATTGGCTTCCATTATGATACTTTGGTGTTCCCTACATTGTTGTCTTAAATTATGATTGAAAGTCTTATCCACCTTAGGATCAAAAGGATTTAAAGATCCTATGGAATTATAATGACGAATTGGGTAGACCATACAACGTCTAAATCTCTTAAGAAATTATGTAAAAATCTATAACAACGGTGCCAAAAACTGATGCATATTGAGCATGTACAATAAGTTTCTCGTATATCCTTATTATATGTAATAGTTATTAATGGGATCGTCTCCACAGGGATTTAACAACTTCTTCAGGAATAATTCTTTCAATAGATTTTATTATTTTTTACTTTAATTTAATTAATTTTATTACGATTAAAAATTAAAAATCATTACTCCGAACTATAATAGTTAAATAAACTAATTAATTAAACTAATCTAATTAATCACAATTCAAATTTACTAGTATTTTCAATTAAATAATGAATAAATATCTATATAAACATCTAGAAAAATGTAACAATAATCCGTTTGGCATCCAAAAGCATTACTCAAATCATAGTCATAATCATACTTTAATCTCTTTATAAAGCATTCTACATCATTAAACTCTAATCATAAGTACATAGACAATCAAGCCATCGTTTCTCTTTCTATCAATGAAAAAACTACATTTTAATTCCATGAAAACATTGAACTACTAAATCTAATACCTTCAACATGCCACTTCATTATTAAACATATATATCAAAAAATAGAAAGCCACCTAGGATATCTAAATGATAAAAGACTTTTTAATAATCCTAGTTTCAATTTTAAACTATATATTGAATCCAAATATAACAATACACATTCTAGACTATACATGCAATACAATGCTTCATGATTAAAATCCACGAATAATAATGTATTAAATCAGTAAATTAAAGAATACAATTGATTTAAAGCATTAAGTATAAATCATCTCATAATGACTACATAAAAAAACAGATCAATTTCACTCGTATTTTATTTAGATTAATAAACTACTCACTTATAATCATGATAAACATCACAATAAAGAAAATAAAAGACATAGATAAATACCTCTTAATAAATACTTTGAATATTCAAATTCTGTACAAAAGTAATGAATAATAAACTTAAAACAAAAATAATAAACTATGGCTCCAAGAGTAATGAAATATTGATCTAAGTACTCAAAGGAAATCAATTTCGTAGCCCTAGGGTCATATATATAGTATTCTTTGTAGTTCGTATCCCAAACTAACTCAAATGTCTCGTAATTATCTAAAATTCTCAAAATCAAACCTCGCAATTCGTTACCGATTCCTCTTAATACTTACATTACTAGTTAATTAACTGGAAACGTGCCTCTGTACTCTACCAATTCATCTTAAGATTTACGTGTAAATCCTGAATCGCTTCTAAATCGCCAATAGTGATTTGTGGTTGATTCTTAATTTACTAGTTATTCATTGTGTATTTTTTCCATTTGATTAAATCCTTCATTTTCTTCCATTTTTTATCTATTTCTTCACATATTATATTATTAACTGAAATAACAAAAACAAGAGAAAACTTAGTGTAATATAGCCTTTTACATCTAAAATTACCATAAAAATATACTATAAAACATTATCTAATTATAGACTTATCAATAAGCTTGAACTTTCCCTGATCTTTGTGAAAGTTCGTCATCATTAATTTTAATTCTAACATCTCACTTTTTAGCCTATCCTCTTCTGAATTGACACCAGCTTGACTCTGATAAATATTATTTGTTACATCGTAATGCCTAGATTGATTTGTCATTTTTTCAATTATTTTTTTTGCTTCAAAGGGTGTAATTTTTGAAATACTTCTTTTGCATTTCATGTCCACCCATCATTTCTCATCATTAATTAGTCCTTCGTAGAAGTTCTTTAATAATGATTTCTCCTAGAAATCATTATTGGGCAACCATGATAGAGTCTTTTGAATTACTCCCAATACTCAAAGACATATTCTCATTCCTTCATGTAAATTTAGAGTTTTGTCTTTTAATAAAGGCGATCTTGCTCGCAGGCTCAAAATGTGTGGTGTAGATCATTCTAAGAGTCGATAGATCTAGGTGATGAGTGGAAAACCAAGTCATGAGCATTGCCTTTTAGAAGAAACGGAAAAGCCTTCAGATTAACTTGATCATTTTTTGCGGTAGTAGGTTTCATAACTACCAGAACCCATTCGAGTTCTACTAGAGATTTCTGTGGATCCTCATCATCTTTTTAAAGAGAATTTAAAGTTTCTGGATAAGTACAAGTTTTAACATGAACTCTCCAGCTTGGGTTGGGAATTCTATGCAGAGGGGTTGAAAAACTTCTCAGAATTGGTTAGCTTTTCCAAAAAGGAGTTCTTTTTCTACTTGGCTATTTTTTTATGTTTTACTGAAAAATCTTTTGACAAAATCCCTGGCAATGGCAGCAAAAATTGATGCCACATCAAAGGCACTAATAATAGTCTCGAATTCACTGACTACTATGGATTTATAATGAAGCAAGTATGGGGCCTAACCCACAAAGACTGTGAAAAATACCTAAGCTAAGAACTAAAAAGAAATAGGGGTTTTCTAACGAGCCGATCCCAAAAGAAATTTACTCAACAAAGTATCCTAAGACAACTAAAACATGCATTAATAATCAAAATGGAAATAATAACTTGAACAATATAAAAAAGCCTAGATTGAGAATAGTTTCATATTTGGACAAAATTTGACTCAATCATTAATTACTAAAAACAATTTTTACCTTTTGAATTCTTATAGACAAGCTAAAGTGAAAACACTCAGTTTTACAAGGTCAGTGGCAGGAACGTGCGACACTACCACATACCACGCATGTTTTCAACCGATTAGCAACCTTACACTCTATGAAAATGCTTGCCCTAAGCAGTAACTAGTATGATCTGCTACTCTCCATATACTCCAAAAGCACAAGAGCACATCGACTGACAATAAACAAGGCCCTATTTCTCATTTAACATAATCCCCTTGACCCGCATGCGGTAAGATCACTAACAAAGATTTCCTACACCCACATATGCATTGGCCACTACACATGATGAATGTAATTAATCTAATCTAGTGTAAATTGTAGATTTATAAACAATGAATTTAAAATCGCAAGAATCCAACAAATAAGGTTTTCAATTCAATAACCGGAAACTGATAAATCAAGTCTGCAAGTGTGAAAAACCCTAAATCTAGAGAGGACTTAGTGATTACTACACATACAATTAAATTAAAACAATGAAAGCAACCTAACTAATACCTTTAATGCGAAGCAAGAACTCCCGTAACGTTTCTCTAAAACACCAGAGAGCTCTCACTCTAAAACTACAATTAAAACAAAAAGTATTTCGAACGTCTAAACCCTAGCTATTTATAGTGGGATGAACTAATCGAAATAGATAGTAGGAGTCTTGCTAATCCATCAAATTTAGGACTTTAAATATTTCGATTTGTCTAGTGTCGTTGACAGATGTGGAGCGTGTACAATACGTTTCTCTAATATCCTTATTATTTGCAGCAGTATTGGGATTCCTTATTATTTGTAGTAGTAATTGGGATCATCTCCACTAGGATTTATCGAGCTCCTCTAGGAAAAAAGGTCTTGCAATGGTTTTTTTCATTTTTTACTTTACTTTAATAAGTTTAATCAAAATGAGAACTAAAAGTCACTAGCTCAATTTATAATATTATAATAATTAACTAAACTAATTAAACTAACTTAACTATCACAATTCAAATTTACTAATATTCAAATCATTTTAATTTAATAATAAATAATATCTGAACAAATATCCAGAATAGTGAAACATCAATCCATTTTGCATCCAAACATGTTACTTCAATCATACATACTTTATAAAGTACCATAAATCATTAAAATATAATCATAAGTAAGCAAACCTCCTTTAGCCAGCCATTGATTCTCCTTATACTGGTGGAAATGCCACATTCTGATTTTATTGATGTAACCCGTTTGAATACACAAAGACATTAACATCACGCAATAAAACTCCATCACACTTTATGAAAACTTCGAACTAGTAAATTTAACACCTTCGGAAAAGCCACTTCAATATTAGATCTTGATCTCAAATTCACCTAAGACATCTAAACGCTAATACTTTTCAAAAAATCCTAGTTACTACTTCAAATTAGATAATGAATCTAAATACGACAATATACATTCTAGACTATGCATGCAATACAAAGTTCATAATTGAAATCCTTAAATAATAATCTATTATATCATTGAATCAAAAAATACAATTTGCTTAAATCATTATGCATATAATTATCTCATCATAACTATATTGCAAAACAGATCTAATTCATGTTCGGATTTTGTTTAGATTGATAAACGACTCACTCATATTAAAAAATAATATCCCAATAATATAAACAAAAGACATTGATAAACACCTTAGGAATAAATACTTTAAATCTTCAAATCTTCTCCAAAAGCGATGAACAATAAAACCATGAAGTAAGACAATAAACAATGGTTCCTAACGCGATGAAATATTGATCTAAGTACTTAAAAGGCACTTATTTCGTAGCCCTAAGGTCGTATATATTGTGTTTTAGGTATTACATATCCCAAATTAACGCAAACGTCTTGTTGTTATCCAAAATCCTCTAAATTGAACCCATCAATTCTTTGGCAATTCGGGGTTTAAGTGGAATCACAGGGGAAATCCTTAAAAAAGTGGTCTCAGCATTCCACTAATCTTTGTAGCAATTCATATATATAAGTGAATCGACCAGGAATTGTTGGACTTAATTTCTTATTTTTTCCTTCGCTTGTTGATTATTCTTTAATTACTCTTTCCACTTGATAATTGCTCATAATCACCCATTTTTACTCCATTTCTTCACATATTCAAATTATCACCTGAAATAAAAAATAAGAGAAAACCCCATGTAAGAGAGTATTTTACATCTTAAATCATCTTAAGATATATTATACAACATAACTAACTATGACTTATCAAATACACCCAAACTCAGCAATTTGTTGTTCATAGCAATGGAATACCCTCAATCATATTCTCTTCTCTTCCTTCATTTTGATTTCATAATTACGTACTCTTATTCTTAAATAGAAATGATCTTTAAATAGAAACATATTAACCTCATAAAAATAAAAATTATGATAGAATAGAAAGATTTAAAGAATCACCCCTTTATTTGACTATTCAACCTATAATTGTTCAATACACCTTAGAATTTAAAGTTAAACCAATCACCAAGGTTAAACATTATATAGGTTTTCTCAAATCTCCACTGACAAGCTTGAAGCATACGATAACTAATATAGAACCTCAAGATGCAAAAATCAATAAATCAATCTCATTTTCAAGTAATACTTAAACTATTAACACAATCGAAGTTGATCGGAATTTTTATTCACCAATAATTATTATTTCATATTCATTTGTTTGAGTAAAAAGATATACTTCATTTAACTTACATATAAGCACTTGAGCTAAATCCTTTATTTGAAAAGTTTTTCATTAACTTCCTTCCATTCTCTATATCTTTTTTTCTTTCTTTTTTATTTTGTATTTATATAGTTCCCTGCTTCAATTCCTTTGGAATCCGTTATTTTTTTTATAAGAATTCTTCCTCTCATTTTTTCCACCATTAGATTCCCTGCTCGCTTTTCTTTAGAATTTGTAGGTCGCTTTATTTTGTTCTTTTAAAAAATTTTGTTAGCTCTTCTCACTTTCACTATAGTCAAGCAAGTCTTCTTTCCAACTAAGTAAAGTTTGTTGGTTATTTCTTATTTTTCTCTTCAATTATTGCATAAACGTTTTTTAATACATATAAAAGAAGATATTCAGAAATCTGTCTTATTTATCATGCACATTTGTTTCGATATTCTACCAATTATAATGTCTAACACAAAGCAATCAATCCCTTCTAAACTCCTCTAGTGTATACACAATCTAGGTTGAATCAAATAGGGTATAACAATTCTTTTCTATCATGAGATTTCTATTTTATGGGTAATAATAATATATCACTTCTATTTAAATCCGTATTATATTCAATTCCATATTCCTAACTAAATAAAGTAAAATGAAATGGAAAAATATTACATGTATTATGAAAAATTTTGAAAAAATCACAATGTTCAACTTTCAAATAGGTTCTACCTCTCATTTCTTCCATACTTTGTATCATCATACTTCACTTCACCTAACAACCCCAAACACAATCCAAGCCATGTCTTCAAGGTTTACAAATAAAGTCAGGTTTCTAACAAAATAAAAATACTTCATGAAGCATAAACGAATAAATTAAATAAATAAATAACTAACGTAATAATGAATTTCATAAGTAAAGATGACATGATAAATTGATACATTCGAACATCATGTAATAGAATTGAGAATATCAAATCATTGTATAAATATGAACTCACCTAAAAAAAAAAACATATCATAATTGCACACTACATCAAATATATCAAACGCTTACAAAAAATGACCTCTCAAAATAAAAAGTATAGATAGATTACATAGATATGAATGAGTAGATTAAAATCGTCATTCAAAAGTCGCATCAGCACTACCATCCCCTTGGTCTTGCTATTGAGATTGGAAGCTCATTGCGGGATCATATAACATGTAATCCACTCCCGCCACCAGATTATCTTTTGAAAATACTTATTGGTTGGGCATTCTCAGCTTGGTAGATGTGGTTTGGATGTTAGCTCTCTTGCCTTGCGTACTCCAGGTCATACATCGCTCAGACCCATAAATGTTCCTAGCAAACCCGCGTTCGTTTTGGAATATTAACTCCTGATGTCTTAGAGTTCTCATCTGGTTTGGAAAGATTGATCCCATCATGGCTATCTTCGTCTCATCCGTATACATGCCAGTTAAAACCTCTGCAGGTGGCGCTAGGCTTTGTTTCGTTGTATCATGATATGCGATAGTCTATATCTTTTCCAAATTTCTTCTGTTCTCTGTCTGTATTCTCCTTCTCTATATTTTTTTTTTTCCTTAGTGTTTCATTTCTTTCTTGTTCCTCCTTTGAATCCACATATCCTAACAACTTCTTGGTGCTTTCAATGAGTTCTTCGATAATGGTCCTATCAGGCTAAACATCAAGCCTTAGACCTCTCGTTGGAACTTGGTCTTACTTGCAAGACTCCATGATCATTAAGAGAAAGAAAATCCTTCATTTTTCTTGGTATTCATAACATTCCTTATTGAATCATAGATTGTCTTACCAACATCAATTCATCCAGTCCCTAGAACAATATGGTATAAAATAGTTGCCCTATAATTCAAAAACTTATAGTGTTGTAAACTTGGTTGTAGGCTCGCATTAACAAAAAAGCTCCAAGCTTTCGTGGTTTTCCTAAAGTTTTTGGTTTGTATGTGTTTTAGGTACCGTCCTTGTCAAGAAGAAATTCATCCCCTAAAATTGCTTCCAAACCATTTCTAATGGTCTCGTAGGGAAATCAGTGTCTAAACCCATACTCAAGTATTTTGTACTCATTCGCTTATCTCCTTTGAAATTCTAGTAAACCATAGTTAAGGTTTATTCTTGTAGGTGAATAGTCAACTAGTGTACCTTAGACCATGGCTACTATCTTCTTATCATCCACATACCCATTTGCATAAAACTCTCACACTAATATTTCACAACGCATCTCAACTGAGGATCCCACGTCATTATCGGCGTAACAGTCCCTAGTAAACAATCCCCAATTCCTCTCCCTTATTATGTTCAAGATCCTAGGCATTTACTTAACTTCATTTTCAATGTTGAAACCCTCTCTGGTATAATCTCCTATTTTTTCTAATGTCATTCTTGATCCTATCGAGATGTTTATAAAGTTGTGGGGTAAGAAATGAGTTCTTGTTGTCTCCTGAATCTTTTTCACTCCCTCCTACTTGTCGGTAAAACTTAAATGTATAGAAGGTTCTCTTAATGTTCTAGTTCAAGGTTTGTATATCGAAATCCTCTTTGGCCTAATGGATGTGGGTGGAACTTCATATTTTTGTTTGGTTTTTTCAACTAATGGTGCATTCCCCTTCTCCTCTCGTGAGCTTCTATCTCTTCCTCCTCCTACCAGTGTCTTAATTTCAAAAACTCACAAGTTCTAAAATTAAATAAACTTGTAGATCATAAAAACAACTTTTGGCAGAAATAATTCGATAAAATTCAAGACGTCATTTTATAAGGAGAAATTCATTTTAGAAAGCTAGCTTGAAATTCATCAGAAACTTTACATAAGATTTGCATCAAAATGTTAACTCAAGTGTAAACTTCAAAATCAGTTTCTAAACATTGTAAGCAATTGAGTGATAAGTCTTTAGTATTTTCGAAACAAAGCAAATTAAATTAAAACAAAACCATAGGCAAAACCCCAAACTCATTTTTCAAACCATTTGCAAATGCGTGTAAATATACTAAAATTTTAAAATTATTGAATTTGTAAACCAACGGTCAATGTAATAGCAATGCATAGTGTATTGGAATCAATGAAACCATTTGGTAAAGATAATTAATTAAACCCCAATAAAAAAAATTTAAAAACATTTAAAAACATGTGAAAATCCTTTAAGTCTAAAAATGTTAATTAAAGAGCTAGAGTTGATGTAATTACCTTCTTGCGAGTGAATCTCTTAATGCTTAAGCTTTTCAACTCCTTTTGACCATTCATCCAAGCTCTAGGCCGACTTCTCTAAAATCCTAGTTTGGTTCAACACTTCTAAAATCAAGAATTTTGATTTGAATTGGATTAGGCTGAGGTGAGTATCACTATAATACTATGAGATTGAGCTTTGAATGGTTAAATCCAGGCAATAAATTGAGGTTTTAGTGAAGGGATGCAATGGTTTGGTGTATGAATGAGTTAGTGTTATGTGGCGATTTAGGGGTTTTTATTTTAAATAGCAAAAATAGCGCCCAACAATTCCTGTGTTAATTGCAATCATTGGGAAATCGCTAGGCGAATCGATGGGTCAGAGGTGTAGAGACCCACCAATTTAAGTAGTGATTCATTTGTAAAGATGAATCATTGGGGATTTTCCATACTCTAATTTTCATTTAATTATTGTATAGTGTTGTTTATTTCGCCAGCGACCCCAGTGTTATTCCAATTCATAGAGGAATTGTAAGTGTTTTTACAATTTATTCCATAATTAACTTATATATCATTCATAAAAACTTGTCTAGGTAGAATTTACTGAAATTTCTAAAGTTTGATTAGGATATCTAACTAACTAAATAATTTTATTAAATAAATAAACATATAAATAACAAGTGAGTAATGCAACTTGCATAAAGGCCATATAAGCAAAAACAACTTGATCACTCCCCCTTAATTAAAATTATTTCAATGCTTAACTTCCGAGAATATTTCAAATACAAGAGTCGAAAAGTGAGAGAATGAACATATCCTATACTAAACTAAACTAAACTATATTTCTAATAAAATTAATTAAACATAAAATATGGGTTGCCTCCTATAGAGCGATTTCATTTATCGTCGTTGGCTCGACTTAAACATTCTATAATTAGGTTGGATCTTTATACTTAAATTTCGGATTATCCACTTTAGTGCCATTCCAAAAAATGAATGCTCAACCATTAATCATCAAAGTGATAGTTTTGTTCGAAATTTCCATAACAACGTGTACAATGGCTAAGAAAGATCGTCCTAAAATTGAAGAAGGATCTTCATTAATAAAATATGGCATGATCAAAAATTTCATGGGTACAATGTAGTTATTCAATTGAATTGGCACATTCGTGACCGCTCCTATTGGTTGAATTGAAGTACCATTAGGTAAAGAAAATCATTCAGAAGCAAGTGAATTCAAATCCAGTTATGTAGAAAGAAATTTATGGGCACGAGATTTGGATTAGAACTCGTATCACAGTGAGCTCTGAAGTACCAAGTCCATTTTATTTTAAAGCGTAAATATATACCACCAATACCATTAAGTATTATAAGGCTCAAATCTTGTTTTTTCTTCTTTTTGTACTTGGATATATAAGCTCCCGGCTTCTTAGTGCTTTTCCATTCTCTGATTGCTTAACTCTCCATTCTTGAGTCACTTATCTTTTAAAGTGTCTTCAACTGGTTCTTTCATTGGAATCTATTTTGCATTTTTCATTGTTACTGTATTAAATGCATAAATTTCCGCATTAAAGTTATCATAATAGTTAAAATATTAAAACTCATTATTATCAATTTCATTATCGAAGAATTCATCAAATTCTTGATAGGTATCATAATCGTGTTCATTATTAATTTTGACTTTAACAATTTTTTCTTCAAATTCCCTAGACATTGTTCCTTCAAAAATATCTAACTTAGTTCTAGTCATCTTAAGAAAAGGTCTAAATAATATAACAGGCAAAG
This sequence comes from Stephania yunnanensis, assembly GCA_039657365.1. Classification (NCBI taxonomy): domain Eukaryota; kingdom Viridiplantae; phylum Streptophyta; class Magnoliopsida; order Ranunculales; family Menispermaceae; genus Stephania; species Stephania yunnanensis. The sequence goes on along the minus strand of CM077586.1, from coordinate 39,921,534 downwards.
GATTGGATGGTATTGAATCTTCCATTTCCATGACATAGAAGTTAGCTGAAAATACTAAGTCGTGTACTTGTACTAAGATGTTTTCTAAAAATCCATATGGTTAATAATTGTATTGTGTGCTAAAGTAAGATTAATAAGCATATTAGTCAACGATCCTATTTTTCATAATTCATAAAGTTTAAGTTACATAACATTAATTGATGCTCCGAGATCACACAGCAAATTTAATGAAAGAATTTCCTATTAAGATGGATATGACAAACATTCCTAGGTCAAAACATTTCTCAAGCATTCTTTTCTATAAGGATGAAATCTTTTGTCCCAAGTTTTCATTAGATTCTTATGAAAATTTTTCTTAATACTCGGAGAATTCTTTAGTAACTTCATCATGATTTGGTTCCATTAAAATTTTATTAATTTTTAATTTCTTAAATGATTTGGATATGTTTTTTTAAATACCATGATTATAGCCTTTTGGGAATAGGTATGTATTTCGGTCGTTCAATCTTCCATTCCCTAATGGAAATGACATTAGCATCATCTCTTCTTCTTCTTCTTCTTCTTCTTCTTCTTCTTTATTAGGTATTTTGATTTTTTACCTCTTTTTGGTGTCTTTCCTTGCATGTACATTTCTTTTTCTTTTTCACAAAATAAAGTGTTAACCGATGCGTGATTAGTTGTGTATGTAGGTTGAGTCGATACTTAAGTTTGATTACTTAACTCATTGATTTTTAAATTCATTTGATTTAGTTGAATTTTCAGTTCATCAATAAACATATCGATTTAATTTGATTTTGAAAATTTTGATTTAAGTGTTGACGACTTTGGTCATAAAGTTATGTAACATTTGTTCTAAATTAGGTTGCATAGGTTGAATAGTTTGTTAAGGTTGTTGAATTGTCATAGATTTTGTTGGTGCTCTCGATCTATAAGTGATATAATTTTGATTTTATGAACTATAGCTAATATTAGATATGGTTTCTAGTCTAATAACTATTTTTAATACATTGGTTTCTAGGAGGACCATAATATTGGTTCATAATAGCATTGAGTTATTTAGTATTATCTTCTTATAAAGTAGGACATGCAGTCGTATGATATGTAACTTCTTTACAAAATCCAAGTGGTTTCACTTGATTTGGTTTATCTTTTAGTAGTAATTTAACCATGCTAGATAATTGATGTGTGCGTCGCAAGTATAATACCTCACTTATAGTAATAGTGTAATCAACTTATATTGATCATGGATATCGTCCTCAGGGAAAAGTTTTCATACTAGTTGTTAATTACCAATTTAACTTGAACTATTCATAAATAGTTTAATTTTTTATTGGTTTTATACTAATGAAACTAATCTAGCAAATCAATGTAAAATTTACTTGAACTCTTATATTAAGGATATCTTAGTTTACAACTTCACCTATGTAATTTAATACTATGCTTTGTATTCATGTTTGCATCTCAATATGTTGTATGCAATGCCTAATTAGAATAAACAGATTTCCTTCAAATCCACTTCAACCCACTGTCGTAACGGAAAAGATTCTAATGTTTAAACTAGAACTCCACCTATCAATGTGAACAACGTAAGCTCAGCATAGCTTTTAAGTCCCAAATCATTGGATTCATAAACAACTAAGTTTATTATCCACGCCTACCTAATCAACAATCATTGCTAGATGTTGTATATTTTACGGTTGTACCATTCAAATCAAGATTAAAAGCTTAATGGTCATGATGACTTCTAAAGACAAAGTTCATTAAACACGTGATCGAGATGTCTAAAGCATTACTCTTACTTACAATACAAATTCTAACCATTGCACTTTTTATTGTCACTTTTTAAATCATATTCAAGCATAACATTCATACCATTGGATCCATTGATCCCTAAGATAAATAAACCGCGCACACTTTAGTGAAACACACATATCACAATTCATAATGGAAATCATTGCAAATCAGACATGAATATAAATATTACCATGAATTTAGTCAACGAACAAAACTTGAATTGCAAATATGAAGTCTTCAATGTTTTCATCACATAAACTCCTTAATACTCAAACTTAACGTAAAACCTATGCAAAATTACTCTAAAGGTGGCTAATAGCTGGTATGTTGTGAGTTTACCACGTTCTAATACATATTTATACTCCTTTATAACAATTAAAAATCATACTTTACAATTTAACTCGAGTTAAAACTCCAACTTTCTATTTCCTATATGTTTGGCGTTGTCAGTCACTGCCTGATGCCATGTCTTAAAGCCCACTGTGTCGTGAGCGCGCCGCCACTGCATGTGTATTTCCTTTCTCTTTGGTGTCTCGGCATTGTCACTTACTCCTCCAGCACCTTCCCTTATGCTTCACGGCCCTGCCAATGCGTCAGACCTCTAGAGTTGGTTTTCTTCACTTTTTCATCACTCCCATGTCATGCCTTTCCTTCCTACGTTGTTCCTTGTATCCCCACACTGTCAACACCTGTGGCCATAGAGCCGAAGGTGTTTTTATGGGTTTTTGCGTCGTTTCATCTTGTTTTTCCTCGATTCCTTCCTTTACAACTTAATTCCTTGAAAATGAAATAATACCTTGAATTAGAGCTCATATTGGGATATTTATACTAAATATATTACTAAACTTGTATGTATAAATAATCACTTATCAATAATTCATAATCGTTTTCGTCAAATTTATTACTTGTTTTATCATTACTTCATAAAGTCTCTTTCTTAATGTGTCTGCCTTTTCACTATATTGTTTAAGTATTTTGGTCATCTAGTTAATAGCTTCTTTTAATAAAGTTTGTGTAACATCGAATAATGATCCACCACATACGGTACCTAATAGTCTTTGTTCAAAATGATTTAGTCCTTTGTAGAAGTTTTCTAATAAAGTTTTTTGGGTATATCCATGTTGTGGACATGATGAAATTAATCTATGAAATATGTCCTAAAATTCATTAAAATATTCATCATATTTCATTTTCGCAACTGTAATTTGTCTTCCATAAGAACTAATTTTTCTTTTGCTGGCATATATTGATTTAAAAAGCTTTTAACATATGAAACCATATGATGATCGAATCTCGAAGAAGATAAAATAACCAATCGTGTGCTTGATTCACAATACAAAAGGAAAAGCTTTAAGTTTGACTTGTTCTAACGTGCAATCTTAGGGTTTCATCCCATTCACTTTATGTTGGTACTCCCTCATGAATTTATGTAGGTTTTCATTGTCTTTACTGTAAAAGTTTGGCAGAGCACTAATGAATCCAAATCGAAGTTCAAATTAGGGAAATCCCTCAAGATAGGCAACACACATTGGTTCATAGGGAATGATGTTTTGATTAGCTTGCCTAAAAGTAAGTTCTCTATTATCATTATTATTATTAATATTAAAGTTATCATTTGCTTCAATTATGGTAGTTTTGTGTTCTCTGCGTTGTTGTTGTTGTTGTTGTTGTTGTTGTTGTTGTTGTTGTTGTTGTTGTTGTTGTTGTCTTAAATTACGATTAAATGTCTTATCTAACTTAGGACAAAACGAATGTAAGGAACTTGCGGAATTAAAATGATGATGTGGATAGACCATACAACGTCTAAAACTCTTAAGTAATAATGTTTAAATCCTCAGTATCGGCGCCAAAAATTAACACGTGTCGAGCGTGTACAATAAGTTTCCCATATATTCTTACTATTTATAGTAGCGATAAGTGGGATCGTCTCCACATGGATTTATCAAACTACTCTAGGAAAAAGTTTTTTCAATGGTTTATGTTATTTTTTTACTTTAATTTAGTTAAAATGAGAAACAAAATCACTTACTCAATTTATACTATTATAATAATTAACTAAACTAATTAAACTAACTTAACTACCATAATTCAAATTCACTAATATTTTAATCAAATCAATTCAATAATAAATAATATCTAATCAAACATCCAAAATAATGAAACATCAATATGTTTTGCATCCAAATATGTTACTTCAATCATATAGTTATGACCATACTTTATAAAGTACCATAGATCTTTAAACTCTAATCATAAGTAAGTAAATATCCTTTAGCCAGCCATTGTTCTTCTTATACCGGTGGAAAAACTACATTCTAATTTTATAGAGCTAACCCCTTTGAGTACACAAAAATATTAACTTCATGCAATAAAACCACATTACACTTTTTGAAAACTTCAAACTACTAAATCAAACACCTTCGGAAAGCCAATTCAATATAAGACTTAGATCTCAAATTTACCTAGGACATCTAAATGGTAATACCTTTCAAACAATCCTTGTTACTACTTCAAACTAGATAATGAATCCAAATATCATAATACACATTTTAGACTATGCATGCAATATAAAGTTCATGATTAAAATCCTTAAATAATAATCCATTAAATCGGTGAATCAAAAATTATGATTGGTTTAAACCATTAAGCGCATAATCATCTCATCCTAAATACATTTGAAAAATGGATCTAGTTCATGTTCGGATTTTGTTTAGATAGATAAACTACTTACTCATGGTAATAAATAACATCGCAATAATGTAAGTAAAATACATAGATAAATACTTCTAGATTAAATACTTTATATCTTCAAATATTCTCTAAAAGCAAGAAACATTAAAATAATAAAGTAAAAATTAAGCAATGACTTCTAGAGCAATGAAATATCGATTTAAGTACTCAAACACAACTAATTTCGTAGCCCTAGGGATTATAGGCAGTGCATATCCTACAAAAATTGAAACGTCTTATTGTTATCCAAAATCGTTAAAATCAAACCCAACAATTCCTCAATGATCCAATGTTTAAGTTGAATCGTTGGGATAATCCTTGAAAAAGTAGACTCGGTGCTCCACCAATCTGAGTAGCGATTCTTGTGCATATATGAATTTGTCAAGATTCGCTAGACTTAATATCAATTTTACGCCTTCGCTTGTTATTTATTCTTTGCATACTTTTTTCTGTAACAATCCATTAACTTAAGAAGGTGATTACTATTAATTTGAAAGTTAGTTAACCCGATTTAGATTCGTGGTTAAACTTGGCTTGTCTCAATTAGCATGTACATAGATTTGCGTGATGTTTGCTATTTGTATGATGTGTATTGGTGTTTATTTAAGTTAATTGGATTAATTGTCATATAATTGAATAATTAACAAATTATGGGACGATTAATACCGTGTGTGGGTCATGGGTGATGCACATGGGTTGTAAGTTAGTGTGCATGCCCGAGTGTATTCGTTGGCGTGCATGGCGAAATGATAAACACATTAATATAGGGGTATAAATATTTACATATATATTGTATGTATGAATATATATTTATTCAAAATAATTAATAAATTGGTGTGTGCCTAGAGACACACGGAGTCAAGGTTGACACACGTGAAACGTACAATAGTGTGCACGCCCAAGGTTGGTCGTTGGCGTGCACAACGAATTTGTACACATGAAATACAAAGTCGTATATATATATTTATATAGTTATATAGATATGTATAAATTAATTCTATTTTTAAATCAAGCAAAATTGTACATTAGATTCTCCTCGAGATACCTATAGTGTGTGCATCGAGTTACTAAATGAGTTGGACGATTGATGTTAGAAAGATTATCCATGTTTCGAGATATGTGCAGTCATATCTCAATGACAATCAATGTATATTTGCATACATATGTCCCATTTGGTGTCACATTAAGGAATTATGACTTTGATTTATGCCCTTTAGATCTACCTTAAGATTCATGTGTATGAATCTCAAGTAAATCCTTATATTTATACATATACTAAAATCACTGCCTCCTCTGTGTTTCATTGGAAATCGATAAGGAGATAGGAGGATTTGAAGCGAGAGGTGATGGAGATGAAGAGGTGATGGAGATGAAGGTGAGTTGTTCTTGTGTGTCATTGTTGTTGTTGTGGTTGTTGTTGTTGACATTGGTCATTGGTATTTTTGTTATGGCGTTGATTGTGGTGGAGATAGAATTAGGCAGGGAGACTCAGATGAACTATTGTGTAGCTCGTCTGAGGAAGGAGATAGCAAGGGAGCCATCTCCCCTCCCAAAAGTCTCTTGCCATCAAAGAAAAAAAATTAAAAAAAATGATTTTGATCACCAGAGAAAAATGAGGGAAAAGAAGGGGGTCGAACTTGGCTGGTTTGGCTTGGTTGAGTTGAACTCAGATTGGCCCGGTTCAAGCCCAAACACTTTCCAAATAAAAAAGAAAGAAAAAAAGGAGAAATGCTATAAAATAGAGAGAAATTCTTGAAAGTTAAGGAAAAATCCAGAAAAATAATATTTATCTAAATAAATAGAAATTGATGAATTTATATGAAAACGGATTTTTTTCGGTTTTTTCATGACTTTATACAAGGTTTTTTACCTCAAAGAACTAGATATTGTCGTGTTGACCTAAAAAATAATAAATTGGTTTCAGATGCAATTATGATTGGTTTAGAAATTCTAATTAGTGAGTAATAGACTCAAATCGATGATGAACAATTTATTTTAAGTTCTTGATCGACAAGGGAGCGGTGTATGGATCTCGAGAGTTTTTTTATTCAATATAAAGTTAGAAAAGCTCGATACAGGTAAGTGGGACTCGTATTCTTATCAACTATGCAACATAATTAGTATATTTAGTTCATATACCACTATTGACTAGGACTAGGGCAGGGTACTATGACTTGACTGTATTTGTTTTTAAATGTGGAAATCTTTAGTTATGTTGATAAAGCGGATCCGGACTAAAGGATGTGAATGTTAGCCTAGAAATGAATTATGCTTTTTGTCATAATAAAAGGAAAAGGTTATAATGGAAAAGGACTCTACTCTTTCATCCTCAGTAGGTCGGAGTTTTACCTTAGTCTTTCACAGCCATTTAGGGTTGGTAGCTCAGTTACACTTGAATACACTGACTGAATCACATGAAGAACAATACGAGGGTTCTTTAGATAGTATTCTTACAAGTTATTAAGATTTGATAGCTCGATTACATTTAAATCCACTGACAAACCTATGTCGGTCAACATGTGGTTGCAGATGTATTTTTGTGTAAGGTGAGAGTTAAACTCTAAAATAAAAATGAAAATACAAGTCATGAGAACAGTTGCAATTAACTTGTGAACTTGCATTCCATTATTTATTGTTATATTATTTTTAATGTTGAAATAGATATGTTTTGGATGGATATTATTATTCATTAATTCTTTGGTAGTAGTTGATAATTGATGTATTTATGAGGATAACTTACAGAGCAAGTTGAAGCGTTTATTCCCCTTATAATATTACAGGTTATCAACGTACGATTCGACTCAGAAATAGAGAATATTAGGACTTTATAGTTTCCTCTATGGTGAATTGATTTCTTTATTGTTTTGACAATTTGAAAAAAGTGTTATCCCAATGCATTAAAAAAAAACCTTGTTCTTAATTATGAGAAATACCATTTTACGGTTGACCAAGGGATCATTCAGGGTCACATAGTTTCATCTAGAAACTTAGATGTTATCCCAGCAAAAGTAGATATCATTCGTACTTTACCTTATTCTTCTACAATGAGAGAGATACGTTCATTTATAGGACATGAAGGTCTCTATAGTTGATTCATCATAGGATTTTTCAAGATAGCCCAACCTATTTGTCATTTACTCCAGAAAGATGTTCCATTTTTCTTTGACGATGAGTGTAAAAAGTATTTCTCAATCATGAGAACTGCACTTACCTCCACCTTAATCATCAAAGCTCATAATTAATCACTTACATTCGAGATCATGTGTAATGTGAGCAACTATGTCGTAGGAGCTGTGTTAGGACAAAAAGTAGGGAGATAATCTCATATGATTTACTATGCATCTAGAACTTTAGATGTTGCACAAATTAATTGCACTACCACTGAGAAAGTACCCCTTACTATTATTTTTGCACTTGAAAAGTTTAGACTATATCTCCTAGGTATCGAGGCCATAATCTACTCTGATCTTGTAACTTTGCGTTACCTAATTTCAAAGAGAAAGTCTAACCCTAGACTTATAAGATGGATACTTCTACTACAAGAATTCAATCTCACTATCAAAGACAAGCAAGTTGTCAAAACTCTAGTGGCAAATTATCTCAGTTGCCTAGAGAACTAAGAACCACCTATTGCTTAAAACAATGGCTTTTCTGATGAACGCGTATATGCGGTATCCTACAAAGTTTCATGGTATGTCGACGTTATCAACTATTTAGTCACAAAAGAGTTACCATTGGACTATACACATGCACAAGAGCAAAAGGTGGTGTACGATTCCAGACATTATCTATGGGACGATACATACTTATGGAAAATCCGTGGATATCAAATAGTTTGCACAAGTGTTCATCAACAAGAAACACATTCCATTTTGTCTTACTGTCATTCATATGCATTTCGGTTCACATCATATAGCTTTGAAAGTCTTGGATTGTGGTTTTTATTGGCCTTCACTATTCTATGACGCAAATGTCGTTACTAAGACTTGTCCTAACTGTCGAAAGTATGGATCATTAGGACCAAGAAATCAAATGCCTATGAATAAGATTCTTTTATGTGATATCTTCGACTTTTAGGGGATTGACTTCATGGGCTCATTTCCACCCTCTAATGGGAGTACCTATATCTTGTTAGCAATAGATTATGTTTCCAAATGGGTCAAAGCCAAAGCCACCAAGGGCAATGACTCTTAGACAGTTGCTAAATTTCTTAAATTATGAATATTTTCAAGATTCGAAGCTCCACGCTCAATCATTAGTGATAAAGGAACCCATTTTTGTAATAGGATTACAGAATCTTTATTTAAGAAATATAATGTTACTCATAAGATTTCTGTAGCCTATCATCTCCAAGAAAATGCTCAAGCTAAGGTTTATAATAGAGAGATCAAGTCCATCATTGAAAAGATTGTTCATCCATAATTGAAGGACCAAGTCTACGCCTTGATGATGCATTATGGGCCTACAGAATGGATTTTTAAACACATATAGAAATGTCCCCATATTGGGTTCTTAAATGTTGTAATACGAATTACAACGACGTCAATATTGAGCGTTAACTAGATATATAAGAATTAGAAGAAATAAGGAACGATGCATATGAAAGCACAATTTTTTTAAAAGATAAATCAAAAGCTTATCATGATCATCATCTTACGAGGAAATCCTTCATAATAGGTCAAAAATTTATCCTCTTATTATAGATTAAAAATCTTCCATGGCAAACTTAAATCTAGATGAGTAAGTCTATTTATCGTGATCAATATCTTTTTCCATGGTGCTATTGAAATATAAAGTATAGAGAGCGAGAAAACCTTTAAGGTGAATGGACATAAGTTAAAGCTCATCTATGAAGACTTTGATAGGACCCTAAAAGACGATGTTGACTAAGAACTGATAGAAGTACCAAATGATCAAACAAGAAATATTAGCAAAGCATTATATGTCTTAACTTAGGAAAGCAAGCAATAATAAGAAAGGAAAGAGAAACTAAGGCCAGAAGAGACTTAAGAAGAGAAAAATGCTCAGGAGATTATAAGTCTCTATTCACCTAGTTGCAAGCAATTATGCGATAACATCGGGCCATCGACTTCAAAAAATGGCACTTCTAGGAGGCAACCTAAAGGTTTATATTGAGATTAAGATTATTTATGTAGCATCCCCTAACATGATTAGGGCAATACCTGACCTGAAACGCTAATTAAGCCCAGATTACCCTTACCAGACTTAACTAGAGCTAGCAGCCTTTCCACCTACACTTGATAAGCACTACAATATATCGATTATCAAAATAAAAAAAAATCATACACGCTGCGAAAATTTAAAACCTTTTTCGATAACCAAAATAAAATATATAGTATTAAAACAAACCAGAATAAAATTCGATTATATAAATCACCCATCTAATGTGATTTTACAAAACTGTAATTTAACACCAATATATAAGACCAGAGAAAGTCATTACATCGAAGAGAAGTTCAAGACTTCTATAATTTCACCATCCTGTAGTCGTAGCGCTTGTTGGATCTACCTGTAATGTTAATTAGGGTGAGCACTCCAACTTGCTCTGTAAGTAGGGATTCACACTAATCATCAACATTCCATATAATATTCAAGGATACCATGCAATAACAACATGCACTAATAATATCTAACAAGAATATGGAAAGCATATAGATTTAATACATAATGAGATGCAAAGCAAGTAATTTGGACTTATAGACCGTGATCCCTGTTTATTTTATAAAACTAGGGTTGATTACCCACCGACGCCGTTAATACAATTGCTAGACCAACATATTAGTCGATATGCTCTCTAGCCCATCCATTAATGCCTAGTGGTTCTATCTCAAACCATTTAATGTGTATGTAAACCTTACAGCCTATTGAATTAAGCGGGAGCTATATATAGGCCAGGAAGGGAACTCATATCCTATAAACCTATTCTCAAAACCATGAGCATGGTCACATTACACACTGTTTTCCATTTATTAAAATCCATCACGGTGTACATAATCCCCCGTTTCATTCTAACAACTATACGAGCTACATATACTAAATACTCAGGCAATATTGATAAATAAGCGAATATGTACTTACCTCAGTCTAAGTCTTTGTTTCACAAACTCCCTAACTTTCCAGTCATATCACTCTTCCTCCGTGTTCCTCAACCTATTACCAATCATTTGAGATCAATATAGGCTCATTGCACTGTTGGGGCATGTGCCCTAGGTCGATCCATTAACTATCTTTATGAATACTTATAGTTAATAAAATAGAGGATTTCCTTTGCTGTTTATTATAATTAATTTGCATGTTTACATTATAATAAGATCCATGGGTATTTATAGAAATATCCTAAATGTCCCTAGTCGATCATTATACTGGGAACTATAATGAATTAAGACTAATGTGAGTCTTGATTGATGATCATATGATGATTATACGTATAGGGATACGAATCAAGATCACGAGTACTTGTTAGGGAATAAAGTACTGGACCGACCCGTTATGAGAACATCACATGGATTAAGTCATAGTTGTTTCTCATGATAAGTATATTTTTCAGTCCTCTGACTTGAGATTACCAGAGACTTCAACATTAGGAACATAGTGATTCGACACTATCAAACGTTGTCTTTAACCTGGACGATTATAAAGGTTGTGATTGGTTACTATGTGAGCAATGTGATGAAGTTGTGTAATCGAGATAGAATTTGTCCCTCTCATATAAAGAGAGATATCCAAAGGATCCCTCGATGTGTTAGATCGTTAAAAGGCCTAGTCTAAGTGAATTGATATTGATCAATGTCACTTGGATGTTTTCAGTCTACCTAGAGATCGAGACTAGTACGATTAAACATGTTGGATGACAATTCCATGCCTTATGTTTGATCAAAAGGATATCGTGTGACAAAAGGATGTTATATACATTATTGATTAGGTTGTTTCGATTTGATATTCGTACAACTTGGGTAGTCATAATGTCTTGCTAGAGGCCGCTTATGACTTGTATACCAAAATGTGTTTTGGTACACTGCCAACGTTGTATGAGCCTATTGGGTCGCACACTAAGAATGGTTTTGCGAGATTTTAAGATGGTTCAGAAAAACGAATTTTATATGATAAAACTCATGACGGAAACGTCCTTGTGGTGTATTACACTTATACTTCTTTAAGTAGGGGTATATTTGTAATTTACTTAACCGTTTATATACAAGGGTTGTATAAATAGACGCTTTAAGTTACAATACACGTACGAAAGAAAAAAGGCCAAAACTCTTTTTTCGTTTAAGAAACGACTTAGGGTTTTTGGTATGCTCTGGATCGTTTTGGAGAGAAACAAGAAGATTTGGTATTCTCTCGAAGCTAGCACTTCGAATCTCGGCCACCGTTCGTGTGTGGACTACTAGTAGAGGGCGTTCGTCGTTGGCAGCGCCTTAGAGATCGATCAACCTTCAGAAAGGTATATCGCGACTGAGGTATGATTAAGTTTTTCATGGTTTAAACGTTTTTAATGGAATTAGATTCAGATCCTGTTGGGGTTTTTTGTCAAAATTGTTTTGTAATTTCCGCTGCGTATGAACCCCAAAACCCAACATGCACTACATTTAGAACCCCTAGACCAGTCCTTAAATATTTTGACAAACCAACCAACTCCAAATCAGTTCCGCACTGATCTGGGTGTAGGTAATGCGCTACCTTACATAGATAGCATGTCTGTTCATTCTCCTAGTAAGTATAGAGCGCTATGGCCAAAGCGTAGTGTGCTACCAGACCTGCAACAACAACATACCTCTATTGATCCAGTTTGACCCAACACTCCTCCAAATTAAACAATTACACTCCCAATCAATCCAGAAGGACCTCTAATGAGGTAATAAACCCATTAAAATCAACAACGACCTCAATTCAACAAATTTTGATCATCACCATCGAATTGAACTTCAACAAACTTGAAAACCAAACTTACCAAAGTGATGATCACTAACTTCTAATCCATTTAAGCTCCTCAACTTGATTGAATTCAGCTTCCCGAATGATATACCTTAAACCCAAATCAAAATTGACTCTCCCAAACCCTTTGTCGAGAGATCGATTGAAAAGATAAACTTGAGTTTTATTTTTATATATGGATTTTTCTCGAGATACGCTTCGTGCTATCTCGAGACCAATCGCGTGGTTGATGTGATAAAATGACACTCCTTAAAGGGACACAAGATTTGACACATCAAGCACTTACACTTCGTTCAAAATGATCCAATAATTCATATATTTCTAATATTCTTTTATTTTCCAATATATATTTATACATTTAAAAATATATAATTATATATATCGTGTATTATTCATCAATAAAATCATCGAAAATGGCCTACAAGTGTCCTTGAGCGTGCACATTCATGCCACGACCCCCTCGCACACTTGGTGTCCCGATAAATCATAGTTTATTGGGTATTTTCCATTTTATAGGCTTGTGTATAATTTCCATATTATATGACAACCTATTTATAAATTGAATTAACAATACAACAAATGTCATACATCATGCAAACGTACGCATGTGTTAATCGAGGTACGCAAAATTTAACCACAAGCCTAACCCGAGTTAATTAGGATTTGGGTTAATACTAATCACCAGCTTAAGGTAACAGGTCATTACGGTCTCCCAAATTTAAAGCAATTTATTCCTCGAAATTAAAGTAATCTAAAACTACCCACAGTTTCGAAGAGAAATGGGAACTTCTCTCATACATCCACTCTCAAGTTAGTTCCTCATCTTTGTGGAATCCCTATTTCACTATAACCAAAAGAAATCTCTTTGGTTCTCAGCTTTTTAAATCTTACGATCGAGTAACCCACTTGACTACTCATCGTAAGATAACTTTTCTTAAAAATCACATTCATTCCAACTAATCATTGGAATGAACTGAGTCTCCATTTTACTAACATCAACATGTGGAAAACATTAAGAACTCTGACTTAACTGAGGATGCAACTTTAACCTGTAAGTACCACGATTAATCATTCCCGGTTCTCTAAAAGACTTAATAAACCTTGAAGCTAGTTTACCTCATAATCCAAATCTATACAACTCCTTTCATAAGCAAGACTTTCGGCAAAACATATTTGTCCTTTGAAAACTCCAACTACCTATAATATTTATCAACATATCTCTTTTGTTTTAATTGGGTTGTAGTTAAACGCTGGATAATCTGCTACCTATTCTCTATGTAGTTCTAAATCAATTCCGCTCTAATAAACTTGCACCTCAACCCTTGTCCAGACACTCCGGTGAATGAAATGGTTGACCATACATAGTTTCAAATGAGTATTCCATTCTAGCTTGATAGCTATTTTTACAAATGAACTCACACATTGAAATGTATCTCTTTCAGTTATTATTAAACTTCAAGATACAAGCTCGAAGTATATCCTCTAGCACCAAGATTTATTACTCCGGTTACCCATTGGTGTACCTATAGTATACCATACTGAGGTTAAGATCAATTCCATAGCTATCGCAACAATTCACTCCATCCTCTAGATGTGAATCTCAGATCCCTATCCGAAATAGTCGACACTGAAGCACCCCGAAATCTAACACCTCATGTATGTATATTTTACATAATCAGTCGAGAGGATTTCACATAAAAATTGGCAAGAAATGCGCAGACTCCATCAACTATCAACAATAATTTTTATCGTATTGTGCATATGCTAATTTAAAGATAAACTGGAAACAAAATCCACCAATCTATGTTCTCATTTACATTGAAGAGTAGGTAGCAAATGCAATAAACCTTTGGGTTTCTTATGCTCAGCCCTAACTTGCTGACATATCTCATATCTCTTTATTATTTCAACCACATCAGTCTTCATCCTAGATTAACAATAAATAAAGGTGCCTCATTTCATGATATTCCTTACTGCTATCTGAATGAATGCAGTAAAGAGATCTATGAAATTTCCATAGCACTTCCTGACTCACTTGATCCTGAGCTGGAATCCATAATCTACCCCTGAACCGTAACGCAACATTATTAGACATTGACTAATGAGGATAATCTACACTAGTTGTTAACCTCTAACACTCTATATAATCCTGATTAGCTTTTTGACAACTAATCACCACTGAATCTTCTCCAATTCAGTTTGAATTTGAACTCAAAAGATCAGATTAGTAGCTCCAAAATTAGCTCTCTAAGTTGATGATGTGTCAATTAAACTTACATAAATCATCATCACCGTCATTTTCTTATGAAGTCTAAATTGAGAAGCTCTATTAATAGCTACATTTTCTCCATATACATGAGTTGGAGTTGTATATTGACAGTCTGATAACACCTTTTTGTGTAATTCTAAATTACTCAGACTCAAAGAAATTTATATCATTACTTCTCATCTCACACCATTTAACGACAAAGTAAAGCATACAAATTTTTAAGGTAAATACCTTAATTTTATTTATAGCCTGTTAAAATTAACACCAGAGAACTCACACAGTAAATATTTCTTCCAATAACTCATACTTTCCAAGTCACAAGCTCGGAAACTATATTCTTTAAAAACCATGGTCAACTTCAGATATATTGTGTTAAGATTAAGAAATGTCCCTCCCAGCTATTATACATATGTTCCCCCTCGAAAAGCGATTTTTCTGTTCCTTACCGAAAAATAATATTGGTTCTCCACAACTCTCAACTCTTCCACACATATACATCTCGTTTAGTTTTCAACGACAATTTAAACCATAATACCGGCAAGAAATTTTCAAACCCTGTCAGTTTTACAAATATATCAATAATCTTCAGTTGTCACCACAACTTAGGCTAATTCAACACAAATTTATGAGCATGAGCTGTTATTTATATATGGCAAGAATAATATAACCCTCCGGATTATTATCATTCAACTTCCACTTACCTCGCTCTTTGTTTCAAGTTCCAAGAACTTTCCTTACATGCTCAGTGTTTTGATCTGAGATCATCCTTTCCAACATCAATAATCAATAGTCATACTTAACCTACTTGATAATCTCAATCAATCTCCTTCAATAATACATTACTCATTAAATCATTATTACCTCAAGTCCAATTTGAGCTCAGAAGTACGGGCTTATAGTTAATGATTCAGACAATTCAACTGATGATGCGCCTGCGCAGAATTTCCATTTGTTCATCGGTAAATATCTCGCCTAAGAGATATTATTAAGGAGTTTTTATCATAATTATAACCTTTGTCCCTTTTTTTTAATTTACAAGTAATGCATTTCCATATTTGGTACAACTACTAAATTAGTTATCCCTAGATTATCAGCCTCTAATAGTTCTTCTCCCAAATCTGGAACTATTTATATATAGCTGAAAATATGAGTTCCAATTTTGCTTTATTGTGTCACCTATACATTCTTACCTAAATCCGAACTCTTAGGATGAACCTGTAACTTCTTCCACAATTTAGATTTTATCAACCAAACATTGTAATCAAACTATACTTTCACATTCCTCCAAGCCATCCTTGTATTTGATTTCAACTTATAACCATCGCATACTTGAGTTAACTGAATAAATCACACATGATATCATAGATCCCCAGATCAATCATTTGTAATATTCAATTATTTCAAGTTTACTTTCCTCTTTTTACCATCTTGTTGAATATAGGACAACCTCATATTGTCTTAATCACAGTCAAATCCCCTTATTTACTATTAATATTCAACATTCTTACCATTTTATTTAACCTTTGAAACTTAGCACTAACACTATGCAAAATTCTGGTTTGAACTAATTTACCGTTACCAATTCAAATTATGTATGGTAATTGCTTATGCCTATTCTAACTTTTCAAAGATTCCATATATTTATTGATAACATAATAATAAATTCATACTATAAGGTTTTCCTTCACTTGATACCCTTATTTTATGAACATAGCATGAGTTCTAGTAAATTCTAGTGGTTTCCACCATCCACTTAAAATGATCCAGCACCCGTCTGCAATCATCTTATAAAGATATATATCCTTAGCTCTGATTATTTCACTGTGAAAATCAAATCTCAACTAACTCTTAAGAACCACTAATTTCACTTATTTTCAGAATGAGTTGTCAATTCTGAGTAATGAATACTCATTTCAACTACTACACATTAATCATTGGATTCCTCAAATGCTCATATTCACTAACCACCCATTCTCCCCAATTTAAACTATACTAGTCTAATAGATCAGACTAGGATATCATACCAACTCACTGTTATATTCTCGATTTAACTATCTTTTATTAATAAACTACTTATTTTTCCAATATGGATTCATACCATGACTGGAATATCAACTTCATGAAAACTTATGAAGTGTATCTCCACTAGTGGCTTCCTAACTTCCATTAGGCTTTTATCACTAACGACTAATCTATTTACTGAATAACTTTCATTACTTCCATACTAGTCTCAATATTAGTATTAATCACCTCTCAAAGTGGTCCGCCATTTTTGCTTTTCATCGAAATTCATTCAGTATTTCATTATTTTATATTTTTCATTCTCCTAATACAAACCTCAAGGTCTTGATCCAATAGATACGTTTTCATCGACTATTATTTCTCTAATAATATAAGTAAGAAGAAAGACCACTAAAGATGTTACTTGGAGAAGAGTTTTATTTCATCTTTACAACTTTTCTTATGTCTTTCTTTTTTTCTATCCCTGAGGTTAAGACTCTTCGGAGCTCTTACCTCCAACACCTTCTCATATCATGAGAAATAGATGGACTTCAACCATCTTATTACCGTTCAGAAAAGACATAATTCTTATATCTACCATGTATATATAGTATACACTACAAATAACATATCTCAGTCTTTTATCTTTCAGTTACCCCCAAAATCACGATAAAAAACCATTTATCAAACTCTAAGCTTATTCATAACTTGAGACCACTTTTCGAGTCGATAAACTTAAGTTTTGTTATTAGGGTAATCAAAGTACCTTAAAATTCTAAAGTAGGCTAACATTTACTTCAAACGCCATCCAAAAGTTAAAGTATTGTCAGAGCCTTGTCCATGATACCCAACTGTATCACAGTTACCACTTTATCCCTAAAAGTGATAAACCATAAACTATGGCACCACATTGTCTTAGAGTTATTCTTTGATTCTAATAAATCATTGCTAACCAAGGCTTTAAAACTTATGTCTCTGATACCAAACTATATCAGAGCTATTCCTTGAATCTAATAAATCTCAGAATAATGAAACCAAGCTTTATAAAACTTGGCTCTGATACCAAACTGTAGCATCCCCTAACCTAATTAGGACAATACCCAGCATGAAACCCTAATTAAGCTCATATTACCCTTACCACACTTAACTAGAGCCAGTAGCCTTTCCCCCTACACCTGATAAGCACTACTTATATCGATTATTGAAATAAAAACAAATCATATACGCGGTGAAAATTTAAAACTATTTCGATAACCAAAATAAAATATACAGTATTAAAACAAACTGGAATAAACCTCGATTATATAAATCACCCATCCCATGTGATATTACAGAATCGTAATTTAACACCAATATATAAGACCAGAGAAATTCATTACATCAAAGAGAAGTTCAAGCATCCTATAACTTCTCCATCTCGTAGTCGTAGCGCTCATCGAATCTACATGTAATGTAAATTAGGGTGAGTACATCAACTTGCTCAGTAAGTAGGGATTCACACTAATCAACAACATTTCATATAATATTCAAGGATACCATGTAATGATAACATGCACTTATGATATCTAACAAGAATAAGGAAAGCATATAGATTCAATACATAATCAGATATAAAATAAGCAATTTAGACTATTACACTATGATCCCCGTTTATTTTATAAAATTAGGGTCGATTACCTACTGATGCCATTAATACGATTGCTAGACCAACATATTGGCTGATATGCTCTTTAGCCCATCTATTAATGTCCAGTGGTTCTATCCCAAACCCTCTAATGTGTATATCATCCATACAACCTATTGAATTGAGCAGAGTTATATATAGGTCGAGAAATGAACCCATCTCCTATAAACCTATTCTCAAAACCAAGAGTTATAGCATGGTCACCTTACACGGTGTTTTCCATTTATTGAGATTCGTCACAGTTTACATAATCCCCCATTTCATTCTAACAACTATATGAGCTATATATACTAAATAGCCATGCAATATTGATAAATAAATGAATCTGTACTTACCTCAGCCTAAGTCTTTATTTCTCAAACTCCCTAAATTTTCGATCATCTCACTCTTCCTCGGTGTTCCTCAACCTATCACCTATCATTTGGGATCGATATATGTTCATTATACTACATTTAGAACCCCTGGACTAGTCCCTAAGTATCTTGACAAACCAACCAACTCCAAATTAGTTTTGCACTAATCTGGGTGTGGGTAGCGCGCTACCTAACATGGATAGCAAGCTACCTGCATGTCAGTTCATCCTCCCAGTACGCATAACACGTTGTGGCCAAATCCTAGCAAGGTATGCGCACTAGACCTACAACAGCATCGTACCTCTGCTTACCCAATTCCATCCAACACTCCTCTAAATTCAACAATTATACTCCCAATCAATCCGAGAGGACCTCTAATGAGGTTATGAACCCATTCAAATCAACAACAACCTCAATTCAACAAATTTTGATCATCACCACCAAATTGAACTTCAACAAACTTGAAAACCAAACTTACAAAAGTTATGATCACTAACTTCTAATCCATTTAAGCTTATCAATTTGATTGAATTCGGCTTCTAAAATGAACTCCCTTCGACCCGAATCAAAATTGACTCTCCCGAACCCTCTGTCGATTGATCAAATGAAAAGATAAACTTGAGGTTTTTTTTTATATATGGATTTTTCTCGAGATACGTGTCACGCTATCTCGAGACCAATCGTGTGGTTGATGCGTTAAAATGACACAAGATTTGACACATCAAGCACTTATGCTTCATTCGAG
This sequence comes from Stephania yunnanensis, assembly GCA_039657365.1. Taxonomy (NCBI): domain Eukaryota; kingdom Viridiplantae; phylum Streptophyta; class Magnoliopsida; order Ranunculales; family Menispermaceae; genus Stephania; species Stephania yunnanensis. Next base: position 39,902,002 of record CM077586.1, on the reverse strand, counting down.
ACGATCCACTAATCCATATATATTTAATATTCTTTTATTTTCCAATATATATTCATATTTTTAAAAACATATGAATATATATATCATTTATTATTCATCAATAAACTCACCGGACATGCCTACAAGTGTCCTTGTGTGTGCACATTCGTGCCACAACCCCCTCGTCACACTTAGTGTCCTGATAAATCATAGTTTATTAGTAATTTTCTGTTTTATAGGCTTATGTATAATTTACATATTATATGACAACTCATATATAAATTGAATTAACAATACAAACAAACGTTATACATCATGCAAATGCACGCACACGCTAATCGTGGTATGTCGAACTTAACCACAAGCCTAACTCGATTTAATTAGGATTTGGATTAATACTAATAACCAACTTAAGGTAACGTGTTGTTACAATTTATTTCTCATTTTATTAAGTGGAGTGTACCACAGTTGAGCTCCTATTTTAAAAATTAACACTTTGTTCATTTTCAGCTTCTATATATTTACTTCATTCAAATTCATTACATTTTGTTATCTTCCATTTCTACTTTCACTTATTCTTTCAAAATGTTTATTAGTTGTCCTACTTTCTATTAACCTTATGGACAAGGTTCGAGATAAGTTTGGGTGTATGCATGTATGCAATTTTGATGCAATTTTGAGAATTTCTAGTGAAATACTGGTAATACAGTTTCATTTCATTTTAAAGATTGATGTTTTGGTAAGTTGGTTACACACTTCCATACTTTTAAATTCATTCTTTTTTTGTTTTTTGTCCGTTGTTTGGAGATTTAATGAATGCCCAATTCTAGCTTAGGATAATGGTGGACAATTTGTGAACTCAAATATAGATTGATGATACCATGAATGGAAAAGACCTTAAGTAGAGTTTAAGTGAAAAATTTATTCTTGTGATTGGTCTACCATACCGAGTCTACACCAAAGAGTGCTAGTGTTGAATCAAGGAATAAATTCAAGTAAATCTTTACAGATTCCAGGACAGTTTTGCAATCCATTTCAAATTGAGTAATAACTAAAAAATAAGTTTGGGGGAAGATATAGGCCGTGTTTGTTTAAATCTCTTAGCATTTAACCCACCTATTAATTCATCCCGAATTAACCAAGTAGAGTCAAGACAACCTAACTCTTTATCACCTATCATGAAGCCCATAAACCATTAGCCAATAATCTTTTACCTAGTCGAAAGATAGTCTTAGACTTGAATCATTAAAAAGAGACATGAAAAAAAAAGAATTAAAAGAAGGAGAAAAGAAAAAAATTCATTAGAGTGAGATATTGTTTAAATACCCAAAATAATGGGAAATTGATCTTAACGAAAATCCAATCAATCAAGTCATGATTCAAAAGAGTCCACCTAAAACCAGCATTCACAGGAAAAGGTGCAGAAAATCGTGTGGTTAGAAAAATGGGTGTCCTATCTAAAACGGTACCCACAAGAAATGGAGTGTGGAGTTGAATGGTTAAAAAAAAAAAGGCTAGACAATGAGAAAAGAGAAAAATTATATAAGGTGCAGTGTAAATAATTTCGTGTTGTCTAAAAATCCTTTGACAAATGTAAGTCTAAAGTTTTCTAACGTTTTGAGTCCATGAATTACTTTTCTTTATACCCCAGCTCAGCCTAAAAGTAAACCAAAAGAAAGTCTTATTGACTCCAAACAATGTTTTGAATGTGTCAATGGAATGTCTATATAAGTTTTATTTATGGAATCCTAGTACTCAATGCTTTATTTAGATATCATAAGTTTTTGGGTAGTTTAAAGTTTTGAGACAACTCCTGATTAATTGTTGATTTTTGTCTTGACAAAAGCTGGTGTTTTGTGGGAGTATTTTTCAAAACAATAGCCAAAATATCTTAACTTAAAGTAACCGTCTTCATAAGGGTGTTCTTGTTTCTATTTGGTAAATTTGTGAAACATTATGTGAAAGCATTTAAGTTAGAGTTAGGAATTAATGAAGTTGAAATGTATGTTGTGTATGCACCTAATTGTCTTATACTCCATTCCTTAGGATAAGCAATAGTCTTAGTTTGGGAGTATGATAAGTCGCTAATTATGATATATTTTAGTGTGATATTACTATGAGTTTCCAAGACTTTTATCTATTTATACTCTAAAACTTTGGTTTTTTATTTTCAGGGTAAATACAGGCTATTGGCGAAAAAAAAAAAGTGATTTCCCACAAAAAGCCAGTTAAAAAGCTAAAGATAGGCTTAACACTTTACCAACACCTCAAAGTGACCTAAAATCGCCAAGGAATCGTAGGCCTTAACTTGACCAAATCAGAGAAAACTCATTAGGGATGTTAGGTATGGACCCTTATGAAGACCCAGGAGAAAAACAAAGCTCAAATTCTAAGGAGAATGTCAGCGCCTTTACAGTGCCTGGGGATGAACACACGGCACTGGCATGGCTCTAGACTCGAGTCGAGACAGAACCGAAGGAAAAGCTTGACTCGAGTTGGGACATAATCGAAAGAAAAATATAGTATTATAGCACCTTTTTTGTGATTTCCAACGCCTTTAAGTTTTACATGTATGACGCTAGACATATCTGAAGATTGGCAATTTCATGTTTTGCAGATTTGCAAGATTTAGGATTAGATAACCTTTTATTACACTACTACTATAAATAGGAAACCCTAGAATGACATTGCGGATCTCTCTTTTTACCTTGAGGGGCTACGGCTTGTTTTAGACCAAAAGAGTTACGGGAGTTCTTGGTATGCATTAAAGGCACTATTTAGTTTATTTTCATTGCTTTGATTTATTTGTTGAGTAATAGTCACTAAGTCCTTTCTGGATTTAGGATTTTTCATACTTTCAAACTTGATTTATGAGATTTTGTTTATTAAATTAGTAATCTTATTTATTGGGTTCTTGTAACTTTGATTGCATTGTTTATAATAGATTAGATTGATCCCATTTGTCGTATGTAAAGGCCAATGCATGTGTGAGAGTAGGAGATCTTTGTCAATGAACTTACCACTGCTCGGTAAGAGGGATTGCATTAGGTGACGAATAGAGCCATGTCTATTAGCAATCGATGTGCTCTTTGCTTTTGGAGTATAAAGAAGGTAGCATTTTATGCTAGTTACCACTTAATATAAGTGTTTTCATAGAGTTTAATGTTATTAGTTCGTTGAAAATATACGGTATATTCTAAGGTTTTGTAGTCTAATTAGTATATAGTTGTGTCACGCGTTCCTATCACTGACCATGGAAAACTTGGTACTTAAACATGTTTATAAGACTTCAATAGGGAAAAAGGTGTTTTTAATGACCGATGATTAATTCAAATGTTTGCAAGATATGGAGAATTCTAAATTCAAGATTTATGTATATTGTTCAAGTTATAATTTCTATTTTGAATGCTTGTTTAATTGTTTTATGATAGTTTGCTAATTGAATCGCTTTTAGGATGAGTTTGTAAGAAAACCCCCTATTTCCCTTCAATACATAGATTAGGTATTCTTCACAGTCTTTGTGGGTTCGACCTTTTACTTACATCTCTACAAATCTGTAGTAGTTGGTGAAATCGAGACTATTATTGGTGCCTTCGACGCGGTATAAATGTCCTACCCACTATTCTACCAACTACAACTCCGCACTAATTTCCCTAATCATAAGATCGAAAGTTCCTAATAAAAATAGTTTATATAGAGTACCAATCCACTAAAGATCATAACCAAACAATAAAAATTAAGGAAATTAACCATAACTGACTTTACCTACCTCATAAAATTCCAAAACATAAAAAACCAAACATCTTTCCAAAATGTCATCAAATCACATGAAACTAATTCTAATCGACCAAAAATCACTTCTAATGGATCAAAACAACTAAAATACTTGATAAATCATCAATTTAATCTAATCACTTTTAACCAAAACTCTCACCTTAATTTTCTTTCTTTTTTCGCTTCATTTCTTCCTTTTCTTTAATGGAGTAAAAGGGAGAAATATAGAGAGATTTAGGAGATGAGAGATGAGAGGAAGAGAAGATCTAGCAGATAGTTATCAGAGAGACAATTTGATCCATAGAGATGAGATGGGAAAATTTATTAATGCAGATGAAATTGATGGAGAGGGTTTGGTCGAAAGCACGAAACAACTATTTCATAAATTAGGTTTGGTTGTCAAATGACCATCCTACCCTTAATTACTCATCCACTCATCTTCCTTAATAGTTGCCCTTATATGTCTATTTACTTTTTCCTTTCATTTCTTTTTGTTTTTTTTTACTTTTAACTCAATTTAACCATTTTCTTAACCTTGGAAAATACCCAAAATTAGTAAAAAATTGGAAAAGTCCTGATGCATTCCGATCACCACAAACATAATGTCTCGATCTAAAACAAACTTAATTTCGTATCGAATAATATATAATAAATGCATTACTCGCGCAACACATAAAAATAATATTTTATCTTATTATCTATGGTCTGTAGCTTGTGGGTCCTTCCTTATATACCTAAATACCATATAATATTCAAAAATAATTAATTAGTCATCTAATCAATTTTTTAAAATTCTCTAATTTCAAAATTCTTTCAAACAAATTAAAAACTTTGTCTTCAAAATTTAAACTTGAAAGATAATTTCGTGAAAAATATATGAAAAAATGATCCTTAATATATAACTTTTATTCTGAACTTTCATGAAATTCTCACTTGACAAAAACATGCGAGATTTCCTTGGTCTGCATTTTTTTACCCTTTATGATCCATGTTCAGAATAGGTTTCTTCACAAGTGACATTTTACTTAAAATTAAACTGATTCCATTCTTTCAAAACATGAAATATGGAACGGGTCATAAACGCATGCAAGATAATGTGATAAAGAAACTTTTTCAGTTTTAAATGGACTACTAACCTAGGAGAGAGTTTCTCTTTTTTATCCCGACCAGTAAAAGCTTTTCTAAAGTGAAACCTTTAAATGGACCCTATCACTTTCATTGTCTTCAACAACTCAGTCATAGAGATCATGAAAATTTCTACTTTTCATTTCCAAATCCATGGTTCAATAAAAAAATTATAACAATTACTATGCCAATCCTAACATTTTATGAATTTTTGACGACTTAAATGATCAACTTTGTGGAATATCCAATAAGATTTGTTTTGCTACTCATTTCACGCCTTGAATTCCATTCAAGAATCAATACCTAACAAGATCTAGCCTATCTTGATTTTCATGAGACACTCATTCTTAATTTAATAACAATTCCACAAACCATTAACAATTCTTCCAATCCACCAAAATCTGGTACACTCCTCCAAGTTCGTTTTCTCATCACTAATAATTTCTTTCATTAAGATTTTCATTCGGTCAACTTTTAGAGTACCATTAGTCTAAAGTAATAAAGTGACACGAATAATAATTGAACATGATAATAGATAGTAAAGTAAAGTTGTGTGTCCATTAGCCATTATATGGCACCAATGGAAGGTAATCCGACAAATAGGTGTTCAAAGAGATTTATCTATTCATTTTGGATCCCCATCATCGTGGTACCTATAGAAAATGAAGCTAAGATAGTAGTAAACGCAAGGGTGTATTCGTATGAGAGTCACAGGCCCAACACCTAAAATCCAATGTGCAATTCACCTTGATTTATAACTAAATCGACACATCGTGCAACTTCTTCTTATTTTCTAGCTATCGACTCAAAATATTATTGAAGTTGTGGACTAGAAAGTAATTATCAATTTTGACTCATAAGCCAATTCACTTAACTTTTCATTTGACTACTTAAAAAGATTCATGACTTTTCTAACATTGTTAAATCATTATCTATTAATGAGTTCAAAATGAACCTCAATTCTTTTATTGAACCACCACTCACTTCCATATTGTCTTCTTAAACACATTGATTTCTACCATTTCTCCAATTTTTGAGATTTTACATCATCTCATGTATTAATCGTTTTTAATTCTCCAAACTTATTTCTACATCTAAATAGAGATAGTTTATTTCCTTTATTTGAGTAGTTATACATTTCTAAATAAAGATACCCATATTTCATAATTATACTCTCATAGTATAAATTTCAATGTGTCTCCTATAAAAATTATAAATATGGTATCTTTTTCACCACTACTTAATACATATTTCTGGCTTTTCTCAAAATTACAATGGAAGAATATCTAATTCTTTAAACATATTAAGCAGATACACTGTACTCTATTCAGTATTTCTAATAAAAATAAATAGTATTGACTAGCTGAGCAGTAAGTCATGTGTCTCATTTTATCTTCACTTGTATCTTCACCATCCATACATGTACGTTACATCAAATCCAACTTAAAATAATATAGTGCTTCAAAATTTCACCACTGACTGATCACGTGGTGTAACACTACATTTGAACCAATATATGATGTATTCATTGAAATTAGTTGTAAACTACTTTGGTTCAAAATTTTCAACTATTAAAGCTTTGACTCCTAATAATATCCTTATGAAGATAAACTTGGTGCTATCAACCACATTGCTTAATATTTGAAATCTTATAGTGACTCGTTACTTTGGGACTTTCATTACATACTTATTAGAGAATTTTTTGATCAATTATTTATTTATATTTTAGCTTCCAATTGACTTCAATGAAACTTCATAGACTCTTTTATACCAAACCTCTCAAATTCATTTAATTATTCAAAGACTAGTGTCGTCACACCGGTCTTCTATACTATGAATGAATCATGATTATGATACAGAGTCTATTCAATTTCATCTTGTTAATATTAGTTATTCTAATATTTATCTTATTCTTAAACCTTTTACAAACTTATCATGACTTCGCTCAATCCTTAGACTCCTTACAACTTCTTTATATTGACTTACAAAGGCAATTCTTTTTCTTCCCTTCTAGAAAGTATAGCAAGGGATAATACGACTTCTTATAGCTTTTCGATAAATTGAAATCTCTCTTAGCTATTTTTCTCAAAATAGAGATTTTGCAACTCAAATAGCTCTACTATTTGTTATTGCCTTATTTGTTTTTGTTAGTCTCAGATTTCTCGACTTCTCTTTTTTCTCAAAAAGAATTCCGATACTTTTCAAGATACTATTTAAGATAGCTTATTTATCTTATCATTCATCAATTCACTTTTAATGATTTCACTTTCACACTACTGTCCGACCAAAGAGATAGTATAATAAGAATTTTCAATACCTCGATCAACTTAACAGCTACCGAAACTTTTAAAGGACATTATTTCAATCCTTTAAGTCATATCAATGGAGATTCTCACACTTAAAGAGTTCACATTGGCTTCCTATACCAATTGCCTACTGATATTCAATCGGTACGTCTATCTATTTATTTGTTATATTTTAGGTCTTAGTGATATGAGTCATAATTTTCATTTGGATACAAGTAACTATTGATACTCGAAACTTTACAACACAAATACTTGTGTTTTATTTAATAGCAAATCCTAGCTATTTTCATATCATTTCTCTATTACATTAACTTCTAACACATTGATCTTATCACTGCAACTTTTATTTTTTTTAAGTTAAAGGTTTCATCGATCTTTCTATCTAAACAACACCTAACCCGGTGTTAACAAAGATTACTCCTCACTTAAGTAGTCCTATTATTTTTATTATTACTTTGTTTAACTCATAGAATTACTAAACTGAATGTCCCTTAAGATTAAGCAACTTAAGGAAAGAATATTAAGAAAACATTAGATACTTCTTAAAAGTCATTTGACTGTTTTATACTATGGTTATATTCCACATTTCACTTTGTGTTTTACTTTGGAAAGGAGACAATACTTTTCTTCAAAGTATTATATTTTTATAGAAACCGACTTAGACCACTTAACCAGTCCTATCACAATACGATTGGGATTTTCCATTCAAAATTTAATTTTTTAATGAATTTCTATCTTTGCAAACTATATCTCTTTTTTCTTTTCATTGAGACTATTTGGAAGTAACTCTCAATTGGTTATGAATTAAATCAATACTTTATAAAATAGGTATTCCCGAGTTACTAGTTCAATCGATACTAACCTCATTCTAAAACCCTAGATATTCATATTATGCGCTTCCATAAATCTCATTTTCATTTTCGTGATTACCAAACGAGTTCCACTTATTCGAGACTCAATTTAAGTTTGTTTAGACATTTTCCAGAGCATTTCAAATTTTTAATAGCTCGATACATTCAATTTCAAAGAAATTCATTTTTAGTACTCACGTTCCTCATTCATTTAGACTTCTTTTTCAACTAATATCAAATTGGTTTTATAACTAATAAATTTCCTCAGTGATATTTGTACCAAAATAATTACAATACTTTGCGAGTTTTTCTTAGACTTCCCTAATCTATTTCACATACCATTTATGATCAGTTATTGTTTCACACGTATATTGTAACATTAATTATAAGTTTCTAATCTTACTCGTCATGTATCACGCGTTAAGTATTGAACATAGAAAGATATAAACTTCCTATTGCATACCTAGCGATAATACAATATCAACATAACAAACACAACACAATAATCCAAGTATCCTCAACTCACAATCACTTCCAAACTTATCGCGTTCAATCGCTCTTTGGTTTTTAACAAAAATGTATCCTTAATTGAGCCAAATTAAGATAGGTTATGATATGAAGTATATCAAGACTAGTCTCACTAAGTCTAGACTTAACCTAATTATCCTAATAAGGCCCCCTAAACCATACATTCAACTTTAAACCTCAAAATACTTTTGGTTTTAATCATTTATAATGCTTGAAAACTAAATTTAGATTCTTAATATACCTCAGTTCTCGATTTATTTAACTAGATCAAATTAGAAAATCATATAGAATAACTTCCATATTTTATACAAAACTTACAAGAACGTTCCTTAAAAGTGGACCGCGGGAAAATTTCACCTAATAGACATCAAAATTAGGGAGAGGCCTAAAAGGACTCACAACTCTCCCTAGTTCACATATATACGAAATTGAGATTTATAAACTTACTTCGAGTCACAAAAGCCATAATTACATATTTACATTTTCCAAACTAACTAAATTCATCCATAAACCATATAAATATCAAAATAAATTCTAACATCATTTAAAACTCTCTCAACCATCTCAATACAACCTTCTAATTAATTTAGAATCAATTTCATGACCTATTCTCACCCCTAAAAACTAAAATATAACATAAAAATGATTTACAACAGATATTTTAAACTTTAAAGTCATCACCAAAAATTTTCAAGTCTTCTATTTCCTTTATGGTCCACCATCATTGCATAACCTTATCAAGTTATTTAGGGAACACCAAAATAGACGATGTATAAAAATCAACAGTGTTAGATAAGTAAACATCTATCTTGCTTTATACAACATATAATAAACAAGATATAATATGGAATATTGCATAACAAATGAAGAAATGAAATAAATATACAACGTGTTTCCCTCATTTAAGGTTCTAAACTCATAACAAGCAGGCTCTCTCCGATGAACCAATAATGATACTATGAGTTTAATACATGCTACTTTGGACTCGACATTACCTTCAGTACATTTAGTCTTGAGTGGATCACATCCAACTCTTACGACCGTAGCAGGGGCAACTCTACCAGGATATCATGAATGCATGATCAAAAGGTTCACTCTCTCACCGTGCAAGATATAAATTCTTATTAATATAAAAAGCAAGAAATAGTATTTACTTACTGCTAAACAAACTTAAGGTTGGTCTTGAAGCCTCACATAACGTTCCTCGATTTTCATGTGTTTTCACAAGTCCTACTAAACCATAAATTTTACATTTTAGAGTTATAATTTCTTTCCAATACTTTCAAATCATTTCTAAGTCCAAATGAAGTTAAAACCAATATCAAATTCATAATGGAATCCAAGTCCCTTAACAAACAATAACAACTCTTTAAGAATTTTCCAAACGCCCTTCAAGCCATTTTTCCTATTTTGAGCTCTCGTTAGGTTTTAAACCATTTTTCGGACTCCGAATAGGTCTTAACTATCTATTAGTTTCACAAAACTTATAACTTGCCTATGCATTCCAAATTAACAATGTAAGTTATCCCATTTCTAATATTTTCAATTAAAAACCTTCATCGAGTCTCCACTTTACTTATTTTATCCCAAACAATGCCATTAAACTCACTTTAACCTACTCAAAACGTGTCGTAATTTTGCATGCTCGCTAAAGTCTCATTGTCACAACTTGGACAGCTTATTTTTTGACCATTTTTACGACTATTTTTCACCAACTTAGAGGATGTATCAAGGTCCAAAAGTAAGTGTTACTCAAAGTATGATATATAGGGAATCCAAAAAGCTTAACCCTAGTTAATTCATATTACGAATACTAATCAATTTGTAACCTAAAGTTTATATATTCCAACTATCACAATTGATAAGTTTTGAACCATATCAACATGTCATGTTCTACCTTTTTCAATGACTAAACAAACATCATTGGCCACAATCTTTATTGATCATCAAATTAGGTTATACTAAGAATCCCATAGAACCTATTTTAAAGTATTTTGGACCTCTTTTGATGCCTCAAATCGACGCCTCAACTTACCATCTCAAAACAGTTTGTTTGGGACTTCGCTTTTTTTTCATTTTGGGCAATTTGAAAATGATGTCCAACCCAATATTCGATCATCCACAACTCCACACTCATTTCTCCAATCTTAAAACCAAAACTTCCTAATAAAAATAGGTTACATGAAGTACTAATCTACCAAAGATCATCATTAAATACCAGAAATTGAAGAAATTAATCATACCTGACTTTTCCTACCTTATACAGCTCCAAAACATAAAAAAATGGACAGCTTTCAAAAATGTCACCAAATCCCAAGAAACTAATTCTAATCAATCCAAACTCACTTCTAATGGTCAAAACAACTATAGATACATCATAAACCATCAATTTCATCTAATTACAACCATCGGTTTTAAGAAAAACACTCACCTTAACTTTCTTCCTCCTTTTGTTTATTTTCTTCCTTCTTTTCAATGGAAGAAAACAAGAGAGAGAGAGAGAGAGATAGAAAGAGAGATAGAAAGAGAGAGAAAAAGGTTTGTAAGATAAAAGATGAGAGAAAGAGAAAATCTAGCCAAAAGTGATCAGAGAGAGAATTTGCTCCATAGGAATGGGATAGAATAGTCGATTGTTGAAGATGAAATGGATGGAAAGGGTTTGGTCGAAGTAACATGCTTCGAGCATGTACTATTAGTTTCCCGTATATTCTTTTTACTTGTAGTAGTAGTAAGTTTGATCATCTCCATAAGGATTTTGCAAACTTCCTAAGAAAAAGGGTTTTCTAAGGATTTTATTGTTTTACTTTAATTTAATTAAAATATGAATTAAGATTATCTAATCAAACTATGGCAATCAGTTAAACTAATCAAACTAACACAATTTAAATTCGCTAATACTAAATCTTCTAAATTTAGATCAAATCAAATCAAATCAATATAAAACAAACATTTAAAAAATATACAGAGCAATGAAACAAAAACCATTTTGAATTTGGACATATTAATTAAAGTATAATCATAATCATATTATCATCATATTATGAAATATTCTTGAATCGGTAAACCTAAATCATAAGCAAGATTGATAGCCTTTATCAAACCATCAGTTTTTCTTATATCAATGGAAAAGTCATATTCTAATCTTATCACCATTAGTTCTGCGAAAGCTCAAACATAATTCATAGAAACAAAACAAAATTACACTCTATGAAAACTTCTTACTACTAAGCCAATATTATCTGAATTAGCCATATCAATATTAAACTTATAACACAATTCACCTAAGACATATAAGCGGTAAAAGACCTTTTAAATTAGTCCTAATTACTACTTTATATTAGATTTAGAACCTTTATATCACAACACACATTCTAGACTATGCATGCAATACAAAGTTTTATGATTGTATATAATACGTAAAAACAAATCTAGTGAAATCATGAATTGACGCATATGATTAATTTTGAAGAGTTTAGCATAAATTCTTTTTCATTATGACTACATTGCAAAATGGTTTAAGTTCATGTTCAGACTTTGTTTAGATTAATAAACTACTTTCATATTCAAAATAAATATTGCAACAAAATAAATAAGACATTAAAGAAGAATACCTCTTATTGGATACTTAAATCTCCGAAGAATCTTCAAAAGCAAGAATAATAAAACTAAACTAAACTCAATTAAAAATAATCTAACACAAATCAAAGGCTCTCAATGGCATTTAAGGGCACCAAGGGTAATCAAAGGCACTAAGGGGTATCAAAAGCATTTAATTTTGAAGCCCTGAGGTCATATATATAGAATAATAAGTAGTACATATCCTAATCAAACTAAAATTTCTCGTTTTAATCTAATATTCTTGTGGTCGACATTAGCGAATCCTGACCAAGTCCTCTTTCTGAACTAAATCGCAAGGAAAATCGATGGAAATAAATCTCTATGGTTCACCGATTTATCTAGTGAATCATAGTTCATTTCTTGAATCACTAATGAATCGTTTGACTTCTCTGTTACCTATTTACGGAGTGAATCCTAGTTTAATTTTTGAATCGATGTGGAATCGTTATGACTTTCTTCAATTGACTGATTTTTTTTACTTTCCTTTCGTTTTTTCCATTTCTTCATGTAAACGTAATATAACCTAAAATCACAAAAACAAGAGAAAACCAAGTGTAATATAGCCTTTTACATCTAAAATCATCCTAAAATATACTATAAAATAATGTCTAATTATTGACTAATCAAATACCCCCAAACTCAGCACTTTAATGTATCGAACAAAGGAATATTTTAAATTATTTTCTTCATTCCTTATTTTAATTTCATAATTACTTACTTTTTCTTAAACATAAGTGATTATTAAATCGAAAAATATTACCCTCATGTAAATAAAAAATATGATAAAATAGAAAAACTTATAAAAAACCCCTTAATTGGCAATTCAAACCTCGTTATGCAAAACACCTTAGAACTTAAACTTCAATTAATACAATGTCGAGCCACTATATTGGCATTCTCAATCTCCATTGACAAGCATCAAACTTACGATGACTAATATAGATTCTTGAGATACATAAAATTATTAAATCAAACTCAATTTCAAACAATATTTACAAAGGCCACCACAATCAAAGTTGATAAAAAAATTTCTAGACACCAATAAAAGTCATTATCATGTTCAATTGTTAGAATGTTGGAAAAATAGAAACTTCACTTAACTATTAGAACTCAAGCTAAATCTTTATTTTAAGAGTTTTTATAAACATTCTTCCATTTTATATCTCTTGTTTTCTTTTTTTTTTACTTTTTTTCTATAATTTTGCCCTTTTTCATTTATATAGTTTCCTACTCCATTTCCTTTGGATACTGTTATTCTTTTTATAGGAACTCTTTCTCACATTTTTCCCGCCATAGATTCCCTGCTTCATTTTTTTTGGAACCTGTAGGACTCTCTATATTTTTTATTTAAAAACTTTTGTTAGCAGTTCTCATTTCACTATAGTTAAGGAAGTAGTTTTTTCAACTAAATAGATTTTTATTGCCCAATTTCCTATTTCTCCCCTTAATTGTCGCATAAGTTCTTTTCATTAGATTATATATATATATATATATAATACTTGACCAATAATCTTTGTACAACAAGATTTTTAGAGACTTGTCTTGTTTATCTTGCACTTTTGTTTCGATCTTCTATCCATTTTCATGTTTGACATAAACCTATCAATCCCTTTAAACTCTTCTAGTGCATATACAATCTAGGTAAGTTAAATATGGTCTAACAATTTATTTATATCACAAAGTTTTTATTTTCATTGGTGATTAGTGATTATTTATACTTATATATAAGGTTAGTTTGTTAGTATATTTAGTATAAATATCCTTAGATGAGCTTTAGTTCATGTTGTTATTGCATTTTCTGGTAAATAAGTTGTAAAGAAATGAAACGAGCAAAAACGAGAAGAAATGGAGCAAAAACTTGCAAAAGCATGGTTGGAATTGTGGTTACACATGGTGGCATCGTGGAGTACCAAGGCACGGTGTGGGAAGGAAAGGCACGGCCAGGGAGAGAAAAGGAATTGAAAAAATTAAGTATGGAGGTTCATCATTATGGTGGTGATGTGGACATACAAGGGACAGCGCCGAGTTAGTAGGGACATCGCTAGCTAGATAGGAAAAGAAGTGTATGCGGTGGCGGTGCAGTGACGACGTAGTGGTTGCACCATGACTTATAAGGTGCTAGAGCATAAGTGACAGCACCAATCGGGAAGAAAATAGAAAGTTTGAGTTTTATTCTGAGTTAAATTGTAAAGTATGATTTCTAATTGTTATTAGGAAGTATAAATAGGTTTTAGGACGTGGTGAACTCACCACATATTAACTATTAGCCACCATTAGAGAGATGGTTTGAGTATTAAGGAGTTTTGTGTAGAGAAAATGTTAAAGACTTCACATTTGCAATTCAAGTTTGGTTTCATTGGTTTAATTGAATGTAATATTTATATTCATCTCTGATTTGCAAACATTTCAATGATGAATTGTGATATATGCGTTTCAACGAAATGTGAGTAGTTTATTTATCTTAGGAATCAATGGATATTATGGTACGAATGCTATGCTTTGAATATGAGTAAAAAGTGATTATAAAAAGTGTGATGGTTTGAATTTGTATTGATTCTAAGCGTAATGGTTTAGACATCTTAATCACACATTTAATGAATTTAGGTTTTAAAATTTATCATGGTCATTGAAGCTTTTAATCCGGACATGAAAGGTAGAGCTATAAAATACACAACATCGAGCAATATTTGTTTATTAGGGAGGCATGGATAGTAAACTTAGTCAGTTATGAGTCTTAAGATTTGGGACTTAAAGCAATGTGGAGATTACATTATTCATACTAATAGGTGGAGTTCTAGTTTGCACATTAGAATCTTTTTCGTCACAACAATAGGTTAAAGTAGATTTGAAAGAAATATGTATATTCTAATTAGGCATTGCACATACACAACATATTGAGATGTAAAATAGGTTGAAAAGCATAGTATTAAATTACCTAAGTGAAGTTGTAAACTAAGATATCCTTAATATATGAGTTAAAGTAAAATTTACATTATTATATTAGATAGACTAGTTTAATATAAAATTATTTAAAAAAAGATTTCCTTAGCAATAGTTCAAAGTTAAATAGGTAATTAGCTAGTGCAAAAACCTTTCCCCAAGAATGATATCCGTGATCAACGTAAGTTGATTGCACTGTTACTAAAAATGGGCAGTTATACTTGGAGAACGTGTCAAGTTTTAGGTGTCGTTGTTGGGGATAGGTAGTCATTTAGTATTACTTAGTAAGTTTAAAAAGTTGCTAAGTTTTATTTTCAATATTTTACTTTTTAAGTTCTTAAGAAAAGGCTTAAGTTTCAAGTTTGACTTTCTGATCTTTTTATGTTCTCTTTTCAAGAATAAGTAATGTACGAGTAGCAAAGGAGAGAAGGGCCTACTGCTTTACTACCCAGTGATAGAAAGAACAAATAAAGGAAAGAAAAAAAAAAAGGATTTAGATGGCCAAGGAGCAAGCTAAAAGCCAACAACAGGGTCGCGGGAATAACTAAATCGCAGGTGATTTAGTAGTGTAGGATAGAGTGCGAGGATAGAGATGCCTTCAAGAATACTTTAAGCCAGAAGTTCAGGAAACTTACAATGGAGTGATGTGGCTTTCAGCCAACACCACCATGTTCGAACTGAGACCATCTCTAATAAACGTGGTGCAAAATAGCTTGTTCAATGGACTATCTAATGAAGATCCAGTTGGAATGTTGAGGAATTCTTGTAGAAATGCAATACCGTGCACATCATCGGAGTTACAAAAGACAAAATCAGGATGCGACTTTTTCCATTCTCATCAAGTGGAAAAGCCAAATCCTAGTTCCAATGACTGGATGTAAGGAGTATGAACTCATGGGTGCAAATCAATGAAAGATTTCTTGATAAGTTATTTCTCCCAATGAATGTCAGCAAAAGAAAACTTGAGATTAATCAGTTCATGTAGGAAGACACCGAGTCTCTTAGTGAAGCTTAGGAAAGATTCAAAGATATATTGAGGAGATATTCAAGACACGGATACTTGAAATGGACTCAATTTTAAATTTTCTACTATGGGATGAACAACAGTATGAGAATGCTAGTAGATGTCGCAGCAGGTGGCTCTCTACTTACCAAGAATAAGGATGAAGCAATGAATCTCCTTGATCGTATGTCTCAAAATTCTATTACCTGTACTCATTGCACAGTAAGGAAACTAGCAGGGGTATACGAGATTGACTAGCAATCTGTAATTATAGCACAACTATCAAATCTAAGCAGTCAAATGGTGAAACTTCAGATGGGACACTAAGGTCCACAAGTTGCATAATAACCCATTAATCACCAAGGCATAGTTGTTAACCAGATGGACATACAACAAAGAATGGAGTATGAAGGCATCAACTACATGAACAACCAAGGCTATAAGAACAACTTCAGGCCAAGAGGACTGGCTCCACAATAATTTTATCAAGGATACAACAATAATCTAAATGTCTCGTATGAAAATCATGATGATGCACTAAAGTTACCTCGAGGCTTCGATCAACAAGTCCAACAAGGGAAGTTAGGGCAAAGAAAAGATATGAATTTATTGAAGTCAATTGAGAATTATTTGCAAGCCATGGACATGAGCAACAAGGAGCGCCATGAGAAGCACGAGAGAAATATGGAAAGAGTGAAGCAAGCCGGGAAGAGGATGGATAATAAGCAATATCATGAACTTAGATAGACGGATTGGTTAGCTTGTTATAGCCTTGAACTCGAGGAAAGAAATACGGTTTCCTAGCAAAACCATCACCAACCCCAAGGAGAATGAGAGTGCTATTCGCATAATGAGCAGTACGGAAACAAAGGAGCAAAGATAAGAACAAGTAACGTACAAGATAGAAAAAAGTCAACACTTTGGATAGGATGAAGAATGAGAAAATCCATAAGGACAACACGAAAGTGAGGTAAGATGAGCTTAATGGTTTCAAGAAAATAACAATCAATGCCTTGAAGAAAAATAAAGGGAAGCAATAATGGAAGTCCAAGCAAAAAGATAAGGGACCTTCTGAAGAAGGCCCACAAGGCGATGACGTCAAATTGGTTTCGAAAATGCAGGAACCAAAGTTTAAGTTCTTAATGCGACTTCAACCTATCAAAATGAGAGATCCTGAAGAAATAAGCATACCAATAAACATTAACGGGCACTGGTTTAGGAATTTCTTACGTGATACAAGAGCCTTAGTCAATGTCATACCATGGATATGTTACACGAGGACTTGAAGATCAATTGTCTCGATACCACAAATTTGCATGTAGCATAAAGAAATTTGATAGCTACTATAGCGAGAGTTTTGAAGGTGCATGTAAAGTGGGTAGATTCACATTCATCACAAATTTTGAGGATATGAACCACAATATGGATGATGATGTGTCTATGATACCTAGGCGACCTTTTTTGAACACTACTAATGCAAATTTATACACAAGGGAGAGGAAGATCACGATGAGTATCGATGAAGGTAATGATGCTGAGATGGTTGTCTTTGTTGATGGTGAAAAAGTACATCTGAACAAGATTGACATTATAATCTCCAATTTGCAGATGGAGCTTTTTGATTTAGACTCGAACCAAACGAGTGAAAATATGTCAAGCTAATGACGTTAAATTAATCGCTACCGGTAGGTGGCCCAGGGTTTTTAAATTTCAAGTTTTTAAAACTTCAGTTAGTAGTTAGTTATTTAGTTTAATAATTATAATTAAAAAGTTGTAGTTCTAACTTTCAAAAAAAATTGTCGAATGTGTAGGAAAGACCATTCGCCAGGTGATAATTCATCAGAATGGAAAAGTCTCACTAACTCAAGAAAAAGCGTAAAGGAGCGAATGAGTTCAAAAGCTATTAAAGTAAGATGTATGAGAAAATAGAAGGTGAAATTTATTAGTTTTTATATTTTCTTGGATTCCATGCGATCACGACATTTTGTGTAAGTGAAACACAAAGTCGAAGGAGCACCAAAAAGGAATTAACAAAGAATTACACGTGAGGATGTTGGCGGATAGCTCGACGTCATGGGTATTACCTACGGCGCAATGGGGATTGGCCACAGCACCAAGATGGCAGCAGATAAAAATGAAAACAAACACCCTACCACATCATCAACATAGCGGTGGTGTTGTCACTGCATTGTGCCTGTTAGGCACGGCGCCCGGATCAATATAAGGGGTTTAAACCCCCATTTTCATTCATTTTCACACTTGCACTAAAACCCAACCACAACCACCAAGCATACATCCCTCTAGAGCCAAAGTTTGATCACTTTTAAGTGAGATTAGAGAATTCCTAGTGATTTAGAGCAAAAGAGGCAATTTCATTATGGGTTTGCATAAGTTGGAAAGCTAGGGCTTAGATTTTTTAGTTTTAATTTCAATGAGAGCTAGGGTTCTAGTTGGAAAGAAACATTAGAAGGCTTGGATTGATAAAGACTTGGAGGAATCTTCTACACCAGAAATAAATCTAGCGTTGAGGTAAATTTATAATCATTTAGTTATGCTTTGAAATTTTGAAACTTTCGATTACATTGTATGAAATAGTGGATTTGAGGTTGTAGGATAGGTTTTGTAAGATTGTGTGAATGTTAAGCATTAATGTTACCCATGAAGACTTAGTTAATCTTTTTGCATTATTTGGTGTGTGCATGATCCGTGTAATATAAATTTTAATTTTTAGGTGATTTGAATACCAGAGTTGCATTGCATTGTTGCTATGTAGTTGTTTGAAACTTGAATAAATCGCAAGAACAAGAAAACAAGTTAGCCAAACTAGAGCAATTGATTTTGATGCATTTACCTCAAGAAATCCCAATGAAGAGGAGCTTAGGCTATTTTAATCTAAATTATTCTTTAGTAGAGAGGCAAAGGACCAATATGAGAAAATACTACGTAGGGAGTTCATTTGTGAAAGGAGGATTAATTTGTTGGCCAGGTATGATAATAGAGTGAATAACTTCATTGGGCGACAAAATTGGGAGCAACTCACTCAAGATTATAGAAAGAATGACGTTAAAGGAGTGAGTGGGGTTGTTTTTGAATTTTATGCTAATACGAAGTTCACAACCAAGGATGAGCCAGTGAAGGTGAGAGGGATTTTTGTTCACTTTAATATACGTGAGATCAATACCATCTATGTGTTAGAGCACTTAAGTTTGTATGTATCCAAATTGACTTTCCCAAACAAGTTATATGAGAGACCCTAATAACATATGCCTTTTAGAACCATAGAGAGCGCATTGGTTGTTCTAGGACAACAAGGCTGGGTCATGGGAGCTAAGAATGTGCCAAAGCATATTAAGAAGAGGAGTGTTAGAGAATTTTACAGAATGTGACAACATTTCCTTATTGCATTGCTATACCCCACTTTTTAGTAAGGTGAGATCAACCAGCCAAAAGCAGCTTGTCGTTATGAGATTACAAAGAATGAAGAGACAACATCGGCGAGATCATTTACAACAATTTGTAGGAGTCAATCATGTCAAAATGAAACAACAAATTGTTGTGATAACTTAGATATGCTTAAAGCTCATAGTGCAACTGAGAAATGACGAAGAATTCGATATAGAGGCCTAACTAACCATTTCATGCTTACATTAAAATCACCACCTAGTTATCACGACTCCGAGGATGAGAAAGAGAGAAAGCAGAGAGAGCTAGACTTGAGGCTAAGTTGTTGGCTAAAACGTAAGAGGATTAGGCAGCAGCAGTATAATTAGCCCAAAAGTTGGAAGATGAAGAATATGGAGAAGAGGAGAAGCAATAGCAGCAATATAAAATTTGAAAATACTTAATTAATTGCCTAATCAAGTTTATGAAATTCTTGAATTTCATACATATGCAACGACACTAAAGCCCTGCATCATTACACAACCTAAGCCCATATGAGAAGCATCTATATTCATCAAAAAACCATGCCCCTACCTCGGGCAATACTAAAATTGGCGCAATGGTCAACGTTCTTTTCAACTAGACAAAAGCTTGCTCATATTCATCAGTCCACTCAAATTTGATGTCCCTTTAAGTCAATATGGTAATCAGTGAAGCAATGTTTAAGAAATCATTTAGAAAACGGTGATAATATCATGCCAAACCATTAAAAAATCATAATCTCTATCACAGATGTCGATGTCGGTCAATCCATGACTGCCTGAATCTTACCCGAATCTTCTGATACGGTGTTTGTGGAACTGAAAGTGCAGGTTTTACAGGAGGTGGCAAGGGATGCTTGCCATAAGTACCTTGTGTAGGAGTAGGAGGAAGTGCATATTATAGCATCCCATATCTCGATTGGGGACATACTCGGCCAGAAACCCTAATTAAGCCTCGGTACATCTCTCAGAGTTAACTAGAGCTATCTACCTCTCTTTCCAGCACTTGATAAACTTAACATATATATCGATATTGAAATATAAGTCAAAGTAAATGCAACAAGAAATTTAAAACTTTTTTGATAATGTAAATGATACACAAAAATCTAAGAAAATCATTGTTAGAATAAAACAAAGTAATCTAAACATTATACAATGCAAAAAAAAGTTTCATTGCATCACAGAGAAAACTAAAATACTCTTATGCCTTCTCTTTCCCTTTAGCCTAAGTGTCAAGTTGTGAACCTGAAATGTCTAAAGGGGTGAGCGCTCCAATATGCTTAATAAGTGACTCATAATTATATATATCAAAAGTGTGTTTAATGAACAAGAATGATGAATAACATTAAGAATGATGAATAACATTATGATTCTAATAAATATCTATATATTCATTGCATCAAGGTTGTGTAACAATAAATAAAATATGCAAATCAACAATTTAATAGCATTTCTACTTGTGACATCACTTTTTTTTTCAGTTATAAAAGTCATCTTTTAGTTACTCGTGAATACCATTAATGAAATCCATAAATTGGTCGATGTGTGACTTCATAGTGTATTTAAAACTAGTTGAGTCTCCGCACTTTTCTGGATAATGAACGATGATATTAAGCCACATAATAGAAAGTATGAGAGTAAGGCTAATCCTTAGCGAGCTCATAACCATTTCAAATTCGGTTAACTCAATCTGACTAACTACCAAGTTATAAATTAAGTTTCATGCTTATCACAGTACATTGCTCCCCTATCACAGTCCATAAACTATATGAACTAAATAAACTACTTTACATAGCACAATTGACAATACAATTGAGTTCCACTTACCTTTGTCAAATCCCCTAAGTTTTGTTCTAAATTCACTAACTCTCGAGGTACTTGAACCTCTTCTGATGTTCGAGCACCTAACATAAACTATTTTACATTAATATATGTGTAATACTCAAAGTTTAAGACCTCTACACCAGTATCTAAATCCGCAGGAATTTGCATGAATAAATAAGCATTATTGTTGTTTTGTGGGGTGGGAGTGTTGGACTAAGTGTTTAGTCACTTACTTCACCAAGGGTTTTGATGGAAACAAACAAAGTGAAAGTATACTAATAAGTTTATCAAGTGTGTTTCAATTATTCAACATTTGTAGAACATCACATCTCAAGTGTTCAAGCCATACAAGTTCAAGATTCGGTCCACACGAGGAAACGAAGACGAAATATCATATTACATGTTCTAACATTGATGTAAGGTACACAGGTTCATTTACGAAATTCAAATGCATTAGTTCGTGCGTATCATGTTTTTCAAATCGCTTTTCAAATTTCAAGTCATTATTTGGAGTTTTAAATGAAATTCACCACTTGAATCGGTCTTATAAGCTCAAACTATGTGAAACCATGTTTTTATATTCACATCGTACTTTAAAAACCATTGTGGGAGTTTTCGGAAATGAAAAACTTGTTTTAAAAGGTTTTTGAAAAGAAAAACTACGTATATGAATAAAAGCCCCTAAGTAAATCATGAAACTGGGATCTTCCATTTTCGAGATTTGTGAAAACATCCGGACCGCCTAAACAGGTTCTATAACAACAAACATGTATAACATGTTATAAGAGGTTTGGTAGGGTCCCGGATGCGATAAGGGATCATTAACTCTAGGGCCAAAAATATTTATTTCGAGGCACCAGACAGTTAGCTCGCTAATAGTTATATTAGCGTGCTAATTGCAAAGTTAGCGCGCTAATGTTCAGCATTAGCGCACAAACTTAGAGGATTAGCGCGTTAGGTCCCAATATTAGCGTACTAATTGCCTTTCTAACAATTTTTTTATAAAGTTGAAAATCACACTTTAATTTGAATAGATGATCAAATCTGAGCCATCGGATCTCTAGAATGGTCAAAAACTATTAAAAAGGAATGTAGAATATTCTCAAACGCCCAAGAACATTTGATTGTCGTATCAAGCAAGAAAACCAAAGAGTGCTCATTGCTTTCAACAAATAAGGTTGGATTTTTGTGTGCGATCACTTGTAATCTTTCGAGGCAACTGAATCACTCTCGAAACCAGCGTTATTAAGGTGTTCTAAAGATTACAACATTCACTCCAGAATTGGTTTTCAAATCACTCTCTCGGGGTTGTAAGAAAATCCAATTTCATAGCTTTTCTTGTGCTTAAATTTCATATTTTCGTGTGCTTGACTTGTGAAAATTATTTGTTGTGTTCTTGAACACATTTGTCTTAGGTTTTGCACTTAAACTTGATTTATTAAACCTTAGGACTGGTTTGGACAAGAGTTTGCACTTAAACTTGATTTTTATCAAACTTTTTGTTCTTTGGATTTGAAACTGGATTTGTTTTAATCGATTCGTTTGAAACGGTTTCATATTTGAGATTTGCAAAAAATCAGTGATATATTTGCATTTCTTATTTGTTCTCATACTTGCATGCATTAGAGTGGTTAGGCTCTAGGAGGCTTGCTTGTATTTGAGTTTTATGCCGCATTACTTTGTAAAGTGAATTTGATTATTTTCATCTATTCTTTGTAAGTGTCTGATTTTAAGACTTAGTGGGGTCTAAGTCGAAGGGAAGACTTAGTTGAGGCTAGGCATAAATCCTAGTTGCGGCTAGGTAGGAAGTCCTAATTGGCAATTAAGCATTTTAGGCTTGTACACTTAGGTTGTAACACTTATTGGCAATATAAGTCGGGGTTTGAAAATCCTAACCAGGGAGGTTATGTAGTGGATGTAAATCATTGGATCGAACCACTATAAATCGTTTCTTTCCCTTCATCTTGCATTGCATTCATACTTGCGTTTGAGTGAGCATAGAGTTTATTTATTATTGAATTATTTTAAAAATGCGATAACTTCTCGATACACCCAATTCACCCCCCCCCCCTCTTGGGTGTGATTTCAATTGGTATCATATTGGATTATTGCTCAAAGGGTTACTAACGTATCTTTGAGTGTTTTTGTGCAATGATGCAAATTTTAGATCCAGCTCGCCTTAGGGAAGGCAACTCCTCGAGTAGGCCTCCATATTTTGATGGAACCAACTATGCTCATTGGAAAGTAAAGATGAAGTTCTACATTAAGCACAAAGTAGACTTTTGTAGGACTCAATTTAGAATGGGTACACTCCACTGGACAAGCCCGTAAGAGAATACACCACCGAGGAGACCAAGATTGAGCTCTCAAATGATCAAGTCATGAATCATTTGTTTTGCGCGCTAAGTGAGAACGAATTCAACTGAGTTAGTGCTTGTCAAACGGGCAAGGAAGTATGGGAGAAGCTTGGGGTACACTATGAAGGTACACTTCAAGTGAAGAAGACAAAGTTGAGAATCCTCGAGGAGCACTATGGGACTTTCTGAGTTGGCTCTGATGAAGACATAACCACCGCCATCACTCAGTTCACTAAGCTTTTCAATGAGATCAATAATCTCAAAGAACTACGATGAAGAGACTTCAGCGTACAAATTCTTTAGAGGCATGCCTAAGGAATGGGATGCCAAAAAGTATGCTATCCAATCGGCAAAAAGACCTTCAAGTGTATACTTTTGATGCCTTGTATGGAGAGCTAACGGTCCATGAATTTGAACTAAAGGACTGAGCTAGATTGGAAGCAATGAGTGGGGGTACTAAGAGTTCAAGAAAAAAGATTGCTTTAAAGGCAAATAGCCCACCAGCTCCATTGGTTGAGATCATTGAAGATGAGTAATCTAGTTACGACAATTATCTTGAGGAGGAAGTAGCCATGCTCTCAATAAAGCTCAACAAAGCTATGTACAAGCGAGACAAGTACAAGAATAAGTTCAAGAGTGGAAGTAAGGGAGGAAAGTCAAGTGAGACCATATGTTTTAGGTATCATAAACCAGGCCACATCAAGGTGGAATGCAAGTCTAAGAAAGTGTTGGGCAAGAAGAATGGCAAGAAGAGATTTAAGGCGACATGGGATTATTTATCTTTATCAAGTTTCGAATTCGAATCGGAAAGTGAGAAACAATACTTTGTCTCATGGCACAAAGTAAGGTAAACTCTAATGATTTTAATTTTAATGATGTTCTTAATGTTGATGAGCTTAGGATCGAGTTGGAAAAGGAGGTCAAAAAAATCAAACAACTTAAAAAGAGCTTGACCATAGCAACTAGTGAGATCGCGTCACAAAGTGAGACCGTTAATGATCTCCAAATCGACTTGAATGAAGTCCTAAATGAGAGAGATGCTTTAGTCAATGAAGTAGAGGACTTGACTAACACGGTGT
Source organism: Stephania yunnanensis (assembly GCA_039657365.1). Taxonomy (NCBI): domain Eukaryota; kingdom Viridiplantae; phylum Streptophyta; class Magnoliopsida; order Ranunculales; family Menispermaceae; genus Stephania; species Stephania yunnanensis. The sequence goes on along the minus strand of CM077586.1, from coordinate 39,877,196 downwards.
ACAAGTTCACCAATGGTAGAGAGATGTTTGACATAATGTTGGGAGCATAATGATGTCCACTCAACAAGAGAGGCATAGGTTGTGGAGCGAACTTGTTGAGCTACGAGAAATTGCTAAATGATGCCCGTAGATGCTCAAAATGCAATAAGTCTCATGAGGTTGGGAAATGTGCCTTACAAAAGGCCAAAGTCGGTAGACTAGCATGGGTAATTAAGAGTGTTTATGATACTAACTTTCTCATACCCAAAGGTATTTGGGTACCAAAATCTAGTGCTTTTCCCATTGTGTAGGATGTGAGGAAGAGCACCCCATGGTACTTGGATAGTAGGTGCTCTAGACACATGACCGGAGATGCACATCAATTCATTGAATTAAAGCGTCATGATGGTGGAAAGGTCACATTTGGGGATAATAGCAAAGGAAAGGTTATATGCCTTGGAACCATTTGTAACGATTCACTTTCCATTTCTAATGTTTATCTTGTTGATGGTTTGAAACATAACTTGCTTAGCATTAGGCAATTGTGTAACAAAGGATTTTATGTCATGTTTGAATCATCAAAATGCATTGTTATGAATGAGAAGCATGAAACTCTATTTGTTGTATGGAGATAAGAATGTTTATGCCATTAACTTTGATGAGATGCATATGCAAAATGTTTCATGTTTGAGTGCTCAAAGTGAATGTAATGCATGGTTGTGGCCCCGTAGACTAGGACATTCTAGCATGAAAAACTTGTCTAAATTGACCAAGTATGATCTTGTCAGGGGTCTACCTCAATGCACTTATAAGAAATACAAGGAATGTGAACCTTGTATCCTTGGCTAACAAGTGAAATCGTCATTTAAGACGAAAGTAACGAGTTATGTGACTAGATCATTGAAAACTTATCCATATGGATTTGTTCGGACCCACCCAAACACGAAGTCTAGGTGGTGAATCATATTGTTTTGTCATTGTTGATGATTTTACTAGGTATACATAGGTTTATTTTCTAGCTCATAAACATGAAGTGTTTGATGTGTTTATGAAATTTTGTGCTTTGGTTGAGAATGAGAAGGGGTATAAAATTACCATCATTAGAAGTGATTGGGGCAGAGAGTTTGTCTAGAGAAACTTAAAGGAGTTTTGTGCTAAACGAGGATATACACACCAATTATCTTCTCCTAGGACACCACAACAAAATGGAGTTGTAGAAAGAAAAAATAGGACCATGCAAGAGATGTGTAGGACCATGTTAAATGAGTACAACATAGCTAAGCACTTTTGAGGCGAAACCATTAACACGACGTGCTATGTTCTCAATAGGGTAAATGTCCGAAAGCAAGTGAAAATGACTCCTAATGAACTATAGAAAGGCTGAAAGCCTAACATAAGTTACTTCAAAGTGTTTTGTTGCACTTGCTATGTTCTAAATGACAAGGATCATTTGGACAAATTTGACCCAAAGTCAAATGTGCGCACTTTTCTAGGCTACTCCATGCATAGCAAAGCATATAGGGTGTTTAATATATCAACTAAAACCATAGAGGAGTCTATTCATGTCAAATTTGATGAAGTAGATCCCAAAGTGAAAATGATGCATACTTTGGAAAAATTGAGGATTGATGATGATGATGATGATGATGATGATGATGATGATAATGTCACCCAAGGCCAAACATCCAATAGTCGAGAGGTTGAGGCGAGAGTGGAACCCGAACCTAATGTACCTAAAAACTCAAGACTTCTTATAGGCCATCCATCCCAACAAATTATAGGTGATCCAAACAAAGGAATAATCACTAGGTCATCATTGCACCAAGATGAGGGACACATAACTTTTGTATCACAAACCGAGCCCACCAAGATAGATGATGCCTTAGGTGATGAGTTTTGATCATAGCTATGTAAGAGGAACTAGGACATTTTGTTAGGAATAAGGTATGGATACTAGTACCTTGACCTAAAGACGATACTACCATAGGCACCAAATGGGTCTTTAAAAACAAAAAGAATGAGAAGGGTGAGATTTAAGGTACAAGGCTAGATTGGTTGCACAAGGCTATAATCAAGAGTAAGGAATTGACTACGAGGAAGCCTTTGCACTAGTAGCAAGACTTGAAGCAATTCAGATGTTGCTTGCTTATGCTTACTGCAATGGGTTTCTACTATACCAAATGGACATTAAAAGTGCATTCTTAAATGGCTTCATCAATGAAGAGGTATAAGTAGAACAACCACCGGGTTTTGAAGACCATGATTATCCAAGTTATGTCTATCGTCTTCAAAAGGCCTTGTATGGATTGAGACAAGCTCCTCGAGCTTGGTATGATCGACTTAGTGCGTTTCTACTTGACAAAGAGTTCAAGAAAGGAACGCTAGATCATACTTTGTTTATTTTGATCAAAAAAAGTGGCATGCTACTTGTTCAAATTTACGTTGATGATATTATCTTTGGGTCATCCAATACACACTTATGTGGTAAATTCTCATCATTGATGACTAATGAGTTTGAAATGAGCATGATGGGTGAACTAACATACTTCTTAGGCTTGTAAATTAAGCAATCCAAACATGGCATTTTCATAAACCAAACGAAGTATGAGAGAGACATGCTAAAGAAATTCAAATTTGAGAGTTTAAAAGCATGTGACACTCCTAGTAGTTCCACCGTCAAAATGGACAAAGACTAACACATTAATATATATGTAATACTCAAAGTTTAAGATCCCTACACCAGTTTCTAAACCCTCGAGAATTTGCATGAATAAATAAGCACTATTGTTGTTTAGTGGGGTGGGAGCGCACGCTCCACCTTTTGGGTTCTTAAATTTTCATGAAAGTAGCGCGCTTCCCTGTTAGAGAGAGCACGCTTCACTATTGAGCGACCAACATAGAGAGCACGGCAGCAGCCTTTGTTCAATCCCAACTCATTCCAACGCCTCCCCACAACATTAGCAATGACCTTTATTGTGGTCTTGTGCCAATACACATCACCAACAACCATAATTAATGAGGATTTCATCATCAATTCATTAATTCAACCAAAACTTCAAAACCAAAAGTGAAAAACTTGATGAAAAACTTACTAATACACCATTGAGTTGTGATAATCACTTAATTCAGCTGTGTTGATCACTTCCTTTGATCCTTTGATCTCCAGTAATCAAACCCTTAAATCTTTCACTCGATTTCTTTTTCACTCAATGAAAAATGGATAACCATCGAATGGGATTGATTTTTATATTTTGGTTTTCTTTGAGATACGCATCGCGCGATCTCGAGGTTGATATGATAGAGCTTGTCTTAAAATGACACCAGTCACTATTGTGACACACATCTTAACACAAAATCCACTTACACTCATCTCGAGGCGATCCAATTGTCCAAATTAATTAAATTAAACTATTAGTTTTTTATATAAATTTATATATCAATTTTATATACATACCTATGTATTTTAACGACTATAAATTCAGCCGTTACACCAACGCGTACATTCGGGCATCCACATTCATTCCACAACCCCCTCGTCGCACTAGGTATATCAAAATTTTATTAATTATTTATTTATTTCTCAACTATGGGCTTATATTAAATTATATACCAATAGCCTATAGTATATTTAATTCACTATAACACCATCCAAGCATAATACAATCATGCCAATGCACAAGCAAGCGCGCGCGCTTGCACATACACACATATACTAATCAAGGTATGTCAAACTTAACCACAACCTTAACTCGGGTTAATTAGGATTCGGGTTAACGTTAATCACTTCTTTAAGGTAACGGGTTGTTACACATATGATACTGCTTATATAGGAGCTGTAGATGCCTCGCTCCTATGGAACCTCCTATCTTCTCTACTTAGCCTCTTGCCCTTCCGCCTCCTCCTTTCATAGTCCAAACTTTGGTCTGCAGTGTTTGCTGATCTATCTGCCTCTATACCCAACACATGTCTCATGGGTGATAGCTCCTTATAAATCTACTGCAAGGATCGAGTCCCAATGCGGATTATATGATGTGAGATATTTATCCTCAAACCATCACCACAATAGAAGGCATCGTCGACATTGTCCTCGACAATATCTCTGACAAACTGTCTCAAGTACCCATATTTATTTTTATAACTCATCACAAACTCTCCCTCAAATTGTTGTAGGTTCATGAACTTTTTCTTCATTCACTTCATTATCGAGACGAGGAAATACTACTAGTAAAAAAAATTGAAGTTGCCCAATAAAGAAAACTGCCACTACTAGCCACAGTTGCGCCAACAAACATCTGCACCCTTCTCTAAGGTGAAATAGGAAACGACAAGCTATAGTTTGTCCTCAATGCCCAGTAATAAATGGGTCTTCTCTCATGACATGACTTATTTCTCTATCTTCCTGAGCTATCTCTCTCTCGAGAAGTACACAACTTTAAGTCAAATGAACTCATTCACCAACTTAGCATCCTTTGTCAAGCCAGTGGTAGTGCGGGTGTAACAGTCAATGTAGTCTCAATCATAACTAATGTTGGCATAGCTACAACAGGTAGCTCATGTACAGTAGATGTTGTTGGTGTTGGAGGCACTACCGTAGGATTAGTAGCAGTGGTGGCAGTTGGTGTATGTGTGTAGAAAGTCATGTCGTTATAAAGGAAATAAAGTCGATCTACTATTGTCCTTGAGGTATGACTCGGTGAAACAGCCTCAGAAAACCCTCGGTCGAAATAGGAGGCTAGTTACCACTGGCACTAGCATCTCCGCCTTCGCTTTAGTATGTCATCGTACTCTATAGGCTGAGATTAGGCTTAATGACGAGATTAATGTCGCATGGTGCTCTATTTTGGGCTCGTGGCCATCACATAGTGATACAAGGGTTAAATAATTTGGAAGGAAATGAGAGTTTGGGGAAATACAACAAAATGGTGTTCGAGATACATTTAAATTGGACAATACAACAAAAAAATCGCATTTAGCAACGAAAAATTATGCTGCTGAAACCATCGTTTTTGTTCCTAAAGCTACTTAGGAACAAAATATTTTCGTTGCTAGCTTTGTTGCTAATATTGCGTACCTAATAGGTTCCCAGCAACAAATTGAGCATTTGTTGCCGGCTGGAATTTTTTCTGCAACATATTCTGCACATGTTGCAACAAAATTTTCGTTGCAAAATTTATACTTAAGCAACAAAAAATATTTCTAACAATAATTGCCTTCATAATAAATTCAAATGAAATTAAATTAATTATAAAAGTTGAATTGTTGATAAGAATACACAAATAATTACAAAATGAAATCGAATTATACTTTGCTTCAAATCACGTGGGAGTTGGAAAAACACCTATTCATCTATTCCTAAAGCACCTAAGAAGGGAAATTGAACCACTAGACTATAAATCAATTAAAAAAGTTCATCACCAAATGTAACAATCACGCTCCATGCACCCATGATCATCATCAGCTCTTTCCACACCTATAGCAATATACAATATCAGCAATGGCAGTAATCATTGTGGTATGATGTTGAGAAAGACAACCCAATGACTTGAAGTTCATCTACAAGATGCGAATAGTGCATGGACCATTATGAAACTCAACAAATCACATTATAAAACACTGAGAAAAACAAGGAATTCATGCATTTAAAGCTCCTTGTTTCAATTTGTTTCCCTATCTATAGTTAAAATTCAGGAAGTACATGAGATCATAATTACCTCTTCATATACCTCAAAATTATATGGAACAATAACAAGGTGAATAGGACAAAAAAGTTGAGAGCACCGAAACATAGACAATTAAAGAACATTGCACCCCAGGTCGTAGACAACCTTAGAAACACTAATATGGGTAAGAATGAAATGTGTATTAGCTAAAGCTAAAAATAGTGAGGTTTTCAATAGTAATATTTCTAAGCTAGTACCACATTTATAATCCAAAAATAAACCTGATCAATACTAGAGATAGAGAAATAGAAATTCTTGAGAGACCTTGAATTAGAGTACTCAGAGCTTCCCAATGGCGGAGAAGATGATGAGAGCGACCTCGGCATCCTAGAGAATAGAGAACTCCTCATCCTTCTTGAAAAGCTCACGCTGTCATGTTGTCACTCTTCCTAATCTAAATCTTCTCTCTTGATGTTCTTTATCCTAAACAAACGACCAGCCCAATCACTAAATACTGTCAACGTAGTTCCTGCACGAACTGAAAGATTATAATTCTTTTTTTTTTTTCCAAATTATGCAAGAAGTTGCATCGATCAATTGATAAGTAGGTACTCAAATAATCGTTAAAAGAATCACTTCAAAGTTCAAATCATGCTCGGGTTTCAGTTTTGAAGGTTGATGTAAAAATCACACAAAGACCAACAACTTTCCCATTCAAAGGCACCTTCGTGACTTACATCAAGAACTGAAACCCACTCCGCCTTCAAGAAATCTCTAACCTGTTCATCATCAACTATTCAATCAATTCCTTATAGTCTTAGTAAAGAATATGTACAACCTCTTCTAAGATTACAGTTAAATAGATTATTTGTTACTCTGTGAATTCAAAGAGGACAGAGAAGAGGATGTGGACCTGGTAATGCAAGACATCAATAAGAATGGTGTTTCATCTTTGCATTGCACAACACTAAGGGGACAAATTCTAAAGAACTATAATGAGATTACTTACCCTTTTTTTTTTTACTATAATTGGCGTTGGATAAAGAGATAATGGATCTCAAAAACTTGTTGAAGGAACTTCCATACTCACGTACAAATGGATAAGGTAACTATTTGCCTCGATTAATATTGCAGTGCAAATGGTAACCAACAGGAAGAGTACCTTCAAAAATAAACTTGCAACTTTTAGGATTCATGCATATACAAAAATTTAATTGAGGTAAATAGCATAAATTTCTAAAACGCCAAAATTAAATTCACTTTGTCACTGGAGCCTAAGTTCCCAACTAAATTCTACAACTTCTCAAGTTAGAACATCTTGAAAAGAGAAGAGTTAGATCAACTAATATAGAAATTTAATTGGGAAAGAAAAATTACCTACTGTTCTTTCAAAGTTGATCATAGCTTATCCATTCTAAGTGTCAAGACGTGAGAGACATGCTAAGGAAAGCATGGACCTTCTTGAGGTCAACCTAAAGTCCCATTTCTATAATAATCCTTTAGTAGAGGATTTCCCATAAAATAAAATAAAATAAAATAAAATAAAATAAATAAATAAAAAAAACACTTCCAAAGAGAGGGGAAAGGGCGCCATTATCTCAACTAACACCCAAATAAGACAATGGATTGCAAAAACTACAAGCACATGCATATGAAAATTGAGACTAACACATTTGATAAAGATAGAGAGGCATACGTTCCATTGGCAACATCATAAAGACGAATTGATTCATCATCACTTGTTGTCAACAGGTAATTTGATGCTCTATGAAAATCCATTGAACTTATATGACCATTATGTGATAAGAAATGAATTAAGTTAGTACGTAAGAGTAAAAGCTTAGTAGTCCCCCATTACAGAGATTATTAGAAGTATGACACCATAATTAGCTTCTCTAATCAAACTAAACAGGACATTATGAAAAACATCCTATGGAACTTTTTAAATTTCAACAATCCCTAAATTGAATTTCGAGAACTATGACAAAATTACAGTAACCCAAGACCTCGACCTAATTGCAGTTATATCTACAAAAGGAACAAATTTGCGAAAACTATATCAAACATGCAGAGAGATGGATGAAGAACTCACGTAATCTCTAAAAGCCATTCCGACTTCCATACACTGAATGATCTCCTCTGTCTGATTCATTAATACCTTTTCGTCTCTTTCGAATTGTCCACCTGAAAGCAAGTGACTTGGATGAATCGGTAATCTAACAGCGATTGATCATGAATCGATTGATAAACTCTAGAACACAAAATTTGTGTACCTTGCATCGTTACAACTCATTAGGGTTTTCTCTTCAAATTAGCAGACCAAATTTTAGAGTAGAAATAACCAAAAAGAGTAATTTCTAATATATAACCATCCATTCAGATTCACAAAAATCTTGAAAAACAAGAACAAAACCCTAGAAAAAACTAGAACAAGATTGATTTTACAACAACAACAACAAAAAAAATACCTTGATGTGCGTCTCACGCAGAACAATGTGTGCCAACAGAGAGAGAGTGAGAATCCCGAATTTCTTCACAGTTCTGTTGTCCGATCGAATCGAAGCTCCTTCACTGATTGCTTCAACCGAATCAAACTTCTTCAGGACTCTTAGAGATGTTGGGATAGTCTCACATCCACTACTTGAAAATAAAAATAAGGATTATAATGGTAGAATTGACACTCCATCTTGCCTTAGCATTTTAGAGTGAACTCCCCTTCACACATGTATTATATACATAATATTAATCACCACACTCTCCTCACCTTTGAATTGAGACGTATATTATAAAATTGAACACGAACAAGGAACCTAGAGAGAACGACGAGGAATCCATCAGAGATCTAGTGAGGTGAGGTCGATCAGGAATAATCCATTAGAGATCTAGTGAGGTGAGGTCGATCAAATGTGTTCGAAAGCGAAGATAAGAGATCCACCATCGTAGACGGATCTTGAAGAGTCCGGAGAACAAATCGAAGAATTTCACCATCCCTACACTAGAAATTCCTTCTTCACAGTCTCCTCAACAAGCTCCATTTGTGCATCGACGGAGTTCAAACTCCCCGAAATCACAAACGAAAAAACCATAGAAATGTGTAGAACGATTAACACATTGTTCTCAATCGAGAACGAGAAATGGCGTTGAAGTGTCGAGGAGAATAGAAATGGCGTTGAATAATTTGACTCCTAAACTTCTCTCTTAAAATAGATTTTTTTTTTGGTCACAATTTGCTCCTATATAAACCGCTATTATGAATAACAGCTTTTGTTCCTATTCTTAATCCTTTTTTTTTTTAATTCAAAATCAGCACCAAAATTAATAATTTACTTCTAAAATATGACTTTTTGCAACAAAGTTATTGGCGCGTCAAAATATATATAATCACGATGAGATTACCAATGACCACAAGAACTGTAGTAGTGGCAAGCATGGAGTCGAACCACGAAAATCAAGTTTATGATCTATGCTACAAAACTAAAAATAACTCGGGGTGTCCACAGTAATAATTTCTAAATTAACTAAAACTACACTAAAAATAGCAAGTAAATATATCAATCAAGAGAGAAACAATTCATACCATCGGTATCACAAATCTCCTCAATTTGACATAATTTTACATACGGTCATCAATCTAATCAAAACATGTAATTCATAGTAAATTAGTGTAGCTATAAACCCGGTAACGTACGCGGGTCTTCGCACTTCCTTATCTCGATGGTCAAGGTACAATGACCACTTCTCTAGTCAAACACATAACCATATATTCAATCAAATTGGGTTTAATGCGCTGACCGCAATGGGCTTTGCGAATGCATTACACCTAAACAACTGGATCACTAGTGTGTCCAGTTTAGCCTAGATCCATATGGTATTCAACTGGTCCCAAAAGGGTCTAATCAATTGGTATGGTCAGATGCCACTAATGTGGTCTTATTGCACAAGTACGGGTGTGTACAACCTACTAGCATGTAAATCAAAATTTAAATAAGTATTTAATCTCAATAATTCAACTTATATCAAAGAGAACGAAATACTATAAAAAAACAAATTAAATAAACAGATAAATAAATCTCACATATGTTTTTATGTCGAAAAGGGTGATTTGATCCACATCCTGGTTCAGATTGATGAGTTTAGCTGGCCATCACTGTCAAAAAAAAAATAAAAATCCAAAAATAAAGTGTAAAACCGTGGTTTGTGGAAGAGAAAAGGAGGATAACACACTAAAAGCCGCCCAACAGAAAAAATCAAAACAATGTCTCTCAGTCCCCTTCGGCAAAAAAAAAATCCCTCATTAAAACTGCCAAAATTGGGTGCCCAATGCCTATTTTCTTGTTTGGTTTGTGACATGTGTGCCGAGGACAATCGTGAGGCTGTTTTGAGGTGCAAGCAGGGTATCTGCCATGTGTCACAGTGTGATTTACTGAGCAAGCTGGCAGCGGTGACATGGCGAGCAGTGATTGGAGGAGGAGGCTGTTGTGAATGTGGTGGCTGATGAAGGAAAGAATCGCTCAAGGATCGGCGAATTAGTGGGAGAAAGTGCTGATGAGCTTCTCGAGGCACCACTGATGGCTGCTGCTGCGAGATGGAGATGTTGCTGCTCGTGTGACGTGGAGAGTGAGGATTGGGCAGGCTGCTGACGTGACGACATGTTGGACGAATAGAGTGAGACCACGTGGCGGGCAGATGTGACGCAGGCAAGCAACTTGAGTTGACGGAATATCTAGAGAAATTTGACTCACCCATCTGGAGGGCAAGCTGAACGGTTCTCAAGCACTGTGTACATCAATGAGTGTGCTTGATGCGTCACTTAGCTGCTGTCACCTCCTACTCAACTGTGCAGTGCGTATTCGAGGCAAGTCCTCCGGTATCTGATCGATGCATATAAGTATAGTATAGTCCATTCGTATGATTTTTCGCCACGAATTCAATCGCGCATCTTAAAAATCCTAAAAATAAATAATAAATACAATCACGCTAGTTTTTTTTGTAGAGAGTTAAACATAAAATATATATAAATAAATTATATATAATACGAATAATTAACGGCTTATCAGTTATTTATTTCTAATATAATTATTCCCATTTTACCTTTGCATTGCCACAACGATAGTATTTTGTTCCTAAAACTATCAATTTAGCAACAAATATGAAAGTTGTTGCTAGCAATTTGTTGCTTAATATGTAATTTGTTGCAGTGAGCCAATAAGTCTGTCCATGAGCGAGCGAGATCGCTCATAGACTAGCAACAACGTTAATTTTATCTCAAAACTTGGGAATGTGCTCCTCTGAAAATTGTAAAGCTGTTGAATAGATGTAATAGTTAGCATTTAATTAATGAGAATTCATCTTTTTATATATATAAATAAATTTTAGATTACCTACAAAATAAATGTCACTCGTAACACATAAGATAGTGACTAGTCTATATATCTATATATATATAAAAGTTGAAGGAGAGACATACTCTCTCCTTCTACTATTTCATTTTTAAGATTTTCTTAATTTTTTTATTTTTTATTTTAAGATATTTATACATTTGTGTTATTTATTGTTTTGAGCTACATTCATCCCCCCATATTTTTGAAAAACAAAAAATAGATATTTACATTTTTATTATTTTATTATTTTAAAATATATTCATTCCCCCATATTTTTGAAAAACTACAAATCCAACTTTGAACAACTAAATGACCGTCTAATTAATGATGTATTCATGTTATTTGTTTCGAATCTTACACCATCGATTTGATTACCGCAACATTTTATATATATCTGTTTATGCCACTGAAACAACAATTAAGTTCATTCGGATTTTCTTTTTTGTTAATGAATGATTACTTCAATGATTTATAAGTAAATTAAATATTTTTTAAACCTTTTATTGTATATTTTTTTAAAAAAACATATGAGTCGATTATTGTGAATTGTAATTTTAATTGTAAAAAATATTATAATATATTCGTGTAAATTAATTTATTAACTTTATATTAAAGTTTTGATAACTTCAGCGTTTTGCGCCGGAAATCGACTAATTATATAATAAGGACAAATTTTAAAGCAAGATAATTATAGGTTAAGTGCAACGAGAATAAAAGCTAAATCATTACATAATTTATATGATAATAAATTCCACCTATAAATGTGGGCCTTTGGTCTTCCTTCATATAGGTCCCACCTCTTTTTTTATTTTTTATTTCCTTACCTCTATTTTTTTTATCCTCTTTTATCACCATTTTCTTCAATCTTCAAAATCAGTTGTACGTTTTACAGATTCTTCTTCAAGGTTCTTTTCATTTTTTATTCTAATTTCATTCCCAACAGTTATTATTATTATTTTTTTTTATTTCATTCTTTGAAATTAAAGATTTTTTGTTTTAAACTGGATAATAATATTTAATCCTTTATGTTAGTAACTTTTCTTTGTATTGATAACTACAACTTCATCCAAAATTTATATTTTTGGGTTGTAGCTCCTTATTCATTTATAGATCTTAATGAATATTTATAATTTTCGGTAATACGTGGTTGCAACAAATAATTAACATTGTGGTCTAATTTAAGCTCAAACTCTCCTATTTACATTTTTTTTATACTACAATAAAGTGGGTCTATAGCAACACTTTTTTGCCAACGCTAATAAAAAGCGTCCACAAATTTTAATTTTAGAGACACGTTATGTACAAGCGTTGTCAAATGTAAATTTTTTTGAGACGCATAACATACAAGTGTCTCAAAATTAAGGACACTCGATATTAAAATGTCGCCAAATTTAAAATCTTGAGACATATAATGTACAAACGTTTGAAAGTTAAGAACACTTGATAAATAAGTGTCGCCAAATTAAAAATTCGGAGACGGTAATTTATAAGTGTTATCAGATTTCAAATCTAAGGACACATACTTTATAAGTGTCGCTAAAATTAAAATTGAGGACGCAAACAACAAATGTTGTCAATTTCAATATTTAGTGATGCATAATTCATTAGTGTCTCATATATTAGAGACACTTGGTAAATTAGCGACGCTGAATTTAAAATTTGGGGACCCTAATTTATATATGTTGTCGAAATTCAAATATAAGAACACATAATTTACAAGTGTTGTTAGATTTTAAATCTAAAAACACATAATTTACAAGTGTCGTTAAATCTCAAATCTAAAGACACATAATTTAAAAGTGTTGTTAGATTTCAAATTTAAGGACACATAATCTACAAGCGTTTTTAGATTTCAAATCTAAAGACATGTAATTTACAAGTGTTGTCAAACTTCAAATCTCAAGACACATAATTTACAAGTGTTATTAAATTTTAAATCTCAAGACATATAATTTACAAGTGTTGTTAAATTTTAAGTTTAATAACACAATTTATAAGTATTGTTAAATTATTAATCTGTCCATGAAGCCTCTTGGCATGGCAATTATACTTGGAGTGTCGTGTTTCTTTGATGCTGTGCCAGTAATGCAAGTGTGGTTCAAGAAATACATTTTATTCAGTAGTAGCTTTTGCATATTCATTAGACATTCTCTTGCCTATTGCAGTCAGAACTAGAAAACCTTTCTTTCATGTATACAAATGCTCACGACTGTGCCAAGGTGAAAGGATTGCAAACCTCTACAAGGAGGCATGAAAAGGAACTTGTTGAGGTATAACTTTTGTTTGCTGGAAAAAACACCTGAAATTACCTGGCAAATTGGCTTGTGACATGCATAATAATTGTTTGCAACCTGAACATTCTTTATTGTTTTATTATGTTTCTATACGGTATTAGAATATTAAACTGAAGGTCACGATGTTTCTATAGGCAAATAAAATATTGATGAAGACCCTTGAGAATGACCAGTATTTAGAGCTTATAACGGTAAAAAGAAGAAGTGCGTTCTGTATTTAATTGACTCCCATATGCTCTGTATTATTTTTTCCGGGAGCATTATTCAAAGCAAGATTTGAACTCTATCTAGTATATGCATGTGAAGCCACCACAGAGATGGTTACTTGATTTCTTCAGTGAGTTGCTTTCACATAACAACATGTCTAATAATACAGAATGCTAGAGAACATTAGAGGACAGAGCAAACAGAGTTTTCTTGCATTCACAGGTAGATGAAGCTTCATGGGTAGCTTCTCTTGGGATGGATATTACAACAATATTTGTTAAATACTGCATATTGGCTGATGAATTCTCCTTTACAGTTGATGATCTCTTCAGCTAATTAAGTTGTGACTGAACTCTTTAGTCTTTCCATTCACAGTAGTTCCTGTGAGGTTATACAAAGATGAATTATCAATTAATAATATTGGTGAACTTCTTCATATCTTGAATTAAAGATGTTTCCTCTGTTTCGATAGGTAAGATTTGGGGAGCCATCATCGAAAAATGAAAAGTATAGAAGGAAAAGTTCAAGAGTTTTTGTAAGTAGAAGTAAGATTTGCAAATGTGTCGATTGAAACATCACAAATAGAGTTATTAAAGCTCTATTTTAACAAGGAAATTCAATTGTATATTGTTGTTTGTTTTTCCACCATAAATTTGTACATTTGTTAGTTTGATTTTTGTTCAAATGAAATAAAAAAAAATTTATTTTCTTTCGATAAATAATATTCATGTAAGTAGAACTAGAAACATCTTTGATTTATACATAAAATCTTCTTTCTAATAATATTAATATCAATTGTCTTTCGGATATATATATATATATATAAATATACACACACACATGATGACGCTAAATATGAATGCGTTGTCAACTTAGAGACACTAAGTGTACATGCGTTGCCAATTTAAAGACACTAAATGTACATGTGTTGTCAACTTAGAGAAATTAAGTGTTGAACTATATTTGAGTTTGTATTGTATCCAATATTAGTCCCACATGGGAAAGAAACCTTTTGTTTCTTTCCTTATAAGAAATCTTTCACTTGAAAGACTTAGTTAAGTGAATGTGAGGTTGGAGGCAAAGACCATGGGTATTCCCCATTGAATAATATAAAATAAATACTTGATATTTAATGTCTTTGATTAGGCCTTGGGCCTTGGGGCTAATGTTAAAATAACTTAGCAAATTCACAAAACAAAATTTTTACTTTTTACATTAAAGTTAGTTATTTTCGAAAGGTGGTAATTAGTGGTGAACAGTCACCATTTTTCATTTTCAAAACTCGTTTTGAACAGTTGTAATGGTTCGAAAGAGGAGTTTTTTGGTTTATAAATATGGTTTGTAACTTCATTAAAAAATAGAGAAAGATTTCAAAACTAAGAGTTTTCTGGTTTTGAGAGAGAGATTTTGTTGTTGTAGAAGAAAGGATCTTTTGATTGGTGTGTAATCAAGGATCAATCCAGTTGTATCCTGGAGACGAACCTCTTGAAGCATTCATACACCGAATTGGAGGAAATTTCGTCTAAGGACATTGCAATTTAGTGCAAGCCTCTGGTATTATTTTAATCTCGTTCTTTGTAATTGAATTCAAGCATGATATAACAACAGTTCCATTATATGCATGTTTTTGTACTAACATATAAGCATGTTTTTGTATATTGTTCTAACAATCTTAGACGAAATCTTTGTGTTTTATTAATGTTATCACTGGTTTACATACAATAGTTGATTGCATATAATTTGTCACTGATTTTAGAAAAACTAGTCACTGATTTATACGAAATTGTTGTTTTCATACTAGTTTGAAATGACATCTCTTGTAACTGAGAAATCCACTTCTGCTACCTCTGCCAATCCCAAAGATGAAAGACCAGAGAAGTTCAAGGGTCTTGATTTTAAAAGGTAGCAGCAGAAAATGCTTTTTGGTTGACCACTATGAATCTTGCCAACATAGTGAAGGAAGAAGTTCCGAAATCTGATGAGGACCCTTTGTCCAAGGAAACTCTCTTTACTATTGAGGCATGGAAGAATTCTGACTTTCTTTGCAGGAATTACATTTTGAATAGACTTGATGATACACTGTATGATGTCTATTCTGAATGTAAAACTGCAAAGGATGTTTGGGATCTTCTCGAAAAGAAATATCGAACTGAAGATGCAAGGGCTAAAAAGTTCGTGGTAGGCAAGTTTTTGAAATACAATATGGTGGATTCGAAGTCCGTGGTAAAGCAAGTGGAAGAACTACAAGTTCTAATACATGAATTGCACGCTAAAGGGTGCATCGTAAATGAACATTTTCAGACCGGAGCCATTATTGAAAAGCTTCCACCGTCGCGGAATGACTTCAAGGTCTACCTAAAACACAAACGAAGGGACATGTCCATTGAGGATCTCATTCTGCGACTTCGTGTTGAGGAAGATCACAGGAAGGGAGACAAAAAGGAAATGACTAATGCTAATGCTAACATGGTGGTAGGACAATCAAGCAAGTCCAAATTTCAGAAATTCTAGAAAAAGAATTTCAAGAAAGATTTTAAGAGAATCGCCAAGCCATTAGCACCAAAGGGGAAGGATTACAAGAAAATTAAGGGAAGTTGTTGGGTTTGTGGAAAGCAGGGCCATAGGGCTCAAGAATGTCGCCACAGGAAAGATCAAAATTTTGATAATTCTAGTTTGAACAACCAAGCAAATGTTACTGACATAGAAATTGATGATATTGACTTTGATCTCACTGCAGTTGTTTCTGAAACTAATATGGTTTCTGATGCCAAAGGATGGTGGATCGATACTGGTGCAACAAGGCATATATGTAGTGACAAAACCTTATTTTTCGAGTTTCATCCGGCTGATAGTGAAGAGAAACTTTACATGGGAAACTCATCCTCCTCCAAGGTTGAAGGCAAAGGAACAGTGAAGATGAAGTTCACGTCCGGAAAAGTAATCACTTTACTTGATGTTCTTTATGTTCCTGATATTAGGAAAAATCTTGTATCTGGCCCTTTACTGAATAAGAAAGGGTTCAAACTTGTTTTCGAGTCTAAAAAATTTGTATTGACCAAGGGTGGCATGTTCATAGGGAAGGGGTTCTTACAGAAGGTCTTTTCATGTTAAGCATTGTAATTGTTAATGGCACTGTAAATAAAATGATTGTTTATACGTATATGACTGTCTCTGCCTATATGATTGAATCATCTGATATTTGGCATACTAGATTAGGGCATGTAAATAACAGATTAATTCATAAAATGGTATATTTGAACATGTTACCTAAGTTTAAAATTGATTCAAAGCACAAATGTGAAGTTTGTGCAGAATCAAAGTTTGCTAGGCAAACATTTAAGTCTATTCAAGAAAGATCAAATGAATTATTAGATTTAATTCATAGTGATCTTCGCGACTTCAAATCAAATCCTACGAGAGGAGGAAAGAACTACTACATCACTTTTATTGATGATTGTAGTAAATATTGTCATGTCTTTTTGATCAAGCATAAAAGCGAGGCCTTTGATGTATTTAAAATATATTAGGCAGAGGTTGAAAATCAACTTGACAAAAAGATAAAAATATTAAGAACTATCGACGTGGAGAATATGATTCCATTGAATTTACATAATTTTGTAATACAAATGGAATTATTCATCAGATCACTGCGCCATATACACCTCAACAAAATGGTGTGGCAGAAAGGAAAAATAGAACTCCCAAGAATATGATTAATTCTATGTTGAATGATTCTGGGCTTCCCCAAAACTTGTGGGGTGAAGCATTACTAACTGCAAATCATATCTTGAATATAGTTCCTTTCAAGAAATCTGATAATTCTCCATATGAGATTTGGAGAAAGAGAAAACCCACTTACAAAACTTTAAAAGTGTGGGGTTGCTTAGCAAAGGTTCAAGTTCCTTTACCAAAAAGGACTCAATTAGGACCTAAAACCGTAGATTGTGTGTTCATCGATTTTGCTAAGAATAGTGCAGCATATAGATTCTTAGTAATTAAATCACATATTTCGGATATCAGTGAAAATACTATTATAGAATCTGCTGATGCTACACTTTTTGAATATATTTTTCCTTTCAAGGAAAAATAAAATGGTTCATCACGAAAAAGGACGGCCGAAGAGAGTCTATAAGAACCAACCACTTCAAAGGTTCAAGAACAAGAATTGGAACCTAGAAAGAGAAAAAAAATTAAGGTTCCAAAGATTTTTTGACCTGATTTCACAAGTCTGTTAACTGAAAATGAACCACAGACTTATAGGGAGGCTATGTCTTCATCGGAAGCGCCTCTATGGATGGAAGCAATCAATAGTGAAGTTGAATCCATTTTACAAAATAATACATGGGAATTGGTTGATCTACCATCCGGAATCAAACCAATTGTATATAAATGGATATTCAAAAGAAAGATTAAAGCTAACGGTACTATTGATAAATACAAAGCACGACTGGCTGTAAAAAGGTAATAGACAAAAGAAAGGTGTAGATTACTTCGACACCTATTCTCCTGTTTCGAGAATAACTTCCATTAGAATGTTGATTGCCATAGCTGCTTTATACAATATGGAAAGACACCAAATGGATGTTAAAACAACATTTCTAAATGGAGAGTTAGAAGAAGAAATCTATATGGACCAACCTGAAGGGTTCATAGTCAAAGGCCAAGAGAATAAAGTTTGTAGACTTATTAAGTCATTATATGGACTTAATCAAGCTCAGAAACAATGGCATGAAAAATTTGATCATACTATGCTAGCAAATGGTTTCAAAATAAATGAATGTGAAAAATGTGTGTACATTAAAGAAATGAAATTTTTTTGCGTCATAGTATGTTTATATGTTGATGACATGTTGATTATGAGCACAAGTAAGGATGCTATAATGTCAACCAAAAAGATGTTGAATTTCAGTTTTGACATGAAAGATTTAGGTCTAGCTGATGTAATACTAGGAATTCAAATCAAAAGGAATAACGAAGGTTATGTCCTCACACAATCTCATTATGTTGAGAAAATCTTAAAAAGATTCAATTAATTAGATTGTAAACCTGCTCCAACTCCTTTTGATGCTAATAATCATCTTAAGAAAATAATTGAGAAACAATTTCTCGATTGGAATATTCTCAAGTAATTGGAAGCTTGATGTACTTGATGAACGCTACTAGACCTGACATAGCTTATGTAGTAAGTAGGCTGAGTAGATACACAAGTAATCCTAATGATGCTCATTGGACAACATTAATAACAGTTCTAAGGGATCTTAAATATACCTTAAATTATGGACTTTATTATACAAAATATCCACCTGTACTTGAAGGGTATAGCGATGCAAATTGGATTTCTGATACTACAAAAACCAAATCAACAAGTGGATATATATTCACATTAGGTGGAGCAACGATTTCTTGGAAATCAACAAAACAAACGTGTATAGCACGTTCCACCATGGAATCTGAATTCGTTGCTCTTGACAAGGCAGCTGAATAAGCTGAATGGCTAAGAAATTTCCTAGAAGATATTCCTTGCTGGCCAAAACCAGTCACAACAATTTGCATACATTGTGATAGTATGGCAACACAAGCGAGAGCTAAGAACAACATATATAATGGTAAGTCGAGACATATAAGGCGCCGACACAATATTATAAGACAATTACTCACAAGAGGAGTAATTAGTATTGATTATGTTAAGTCTAAGGAAAACATTGCAGATCCTTTAACTAAAGGCTTACCAAGAGATCGAGTGAAGATATTATCGAGGGGAATGGGCTTAAAGCCTATAGAGTAAGTCAAGTCTAGCAGAAACCTAACCTAGCTGATTGGAGATCCCATGGTCTAGGTTCAATAGGCAAACTAGTTAGGCTTGACTTAACAAACATGACACACAATTACCTGTTCCTATGATGAAGTAAGTGTGTTGATAAGAAGTTTAGGGTATGTAATACTGCATTTAATGATTAAAGATAAATCACCTATATGATAGTAAATGTGGGGTCGTATTTATGAAAATGAATAGGCTAAATTCTCTAAAGCTATCATGAACCCAGGATATGTTCAGGACCAAAAAGAACAACATAGAATAGAGTGCATCAGGAATCATGTCATAAGTGAGACATATTTTCTTAGTTTAGTATAAAAAGTGAACAGTTCAAGATACATGCACACTGCGTCACGAAGTGAACTCGATATGATCTTACTAGGGTAAGTTCAAGTCTATACGACACTTTCCTGATTAACATGACATGATAATCTCTCACAATTGTTTTTAAAATAATGGTTATTCTTTAGTTTTTGTTTAAATTTTGTGTTTGTGATTTGGCAAAGTAAACTCTGTCATGGTTGCAGATGGATACAATACAAATGTGGGGTATTGTTGAACTATATTTGAGTTTGTATTGTATCCAATATTAGTCCCACATGGGAAAGAAACGTTTTGTTTCTTTCCTTATAAGAAATCTTTCACTTGAAAGACTTAGTTAAGTGAATGTGTGGTTGGAGGCAAAGACCATGAGTATTCCCCATTGAATAATATAAATTAAATACTTGATATTTAATGTCTTTGATTAGGCCTTGGGCCTTGGGGCTAATGTTAAAAAAACTTAGCCAATTCACAACACAAAATTTTTACTTTTTACATTAAAGTTAGTTATTTTCGAAAGGTGGTAATTAGTGGTGAACAGTCACCATTTTTCATTTTCAAAACTCGTTTTGAACAGTTGTAATGGTTCAAAAGAGGAGTTTTTTGGTTTATAAATATGGTTTGTAACTTCATTAAAAAATAGAGAAAAATTTCGAAATTAAGAGTTTTCTGGTTTTGAGAGAGAGATTTTGCTGTTGCAGAAGAAAGGATCTTTTGATTGGTGTGTAATCAATGATCAATCCAGTTGTATCCTGGAGACGAACCTCTTGAAACATTCATACACCGAATTGGAGGAAATTTCGTATAAGGACATTGCAATTTAGTGCAAGCCTCTGGTATTATTTTAATTTCAATCTTTGTAATTGAATTCAAGCATGATATAACAACGGTTCGATTATATGCATGTTTTTGTACTAACATATATGCATGTTTTTGTATATTGTTCTAACATTAAATGCACATGCATTGTTAATTTATAGACACTAAGCACACATGCGTTGTTAATTTAAAGACACTAAGTGACATGTGTTGTCAACTTAGAGACACTAAGTGTACATGTGTTGTCGACTTAGAGACATTAAGTGCACATGCGTTGTTAATTTATAGACACTAAGTGTACTTGGTTGTCAAATTAGAGACACTAATTGTACATGCGTTACCGATTTAGAAACACTAAGTATACACGTTTTGTCAACTTAGAGACGCACAAGTGTTATCAATTTAAGGACGTTAAGCTTACAATTGTCCTTAATTTAAGGATGCATAAACAAAGAGTGTCTCTAAATTGAAGACGCATAAGAAATAAATGTCCTAAAATTAAAGACACAAAAACAACAAGCGTCCTTACTTTAAAGACGCTTATAGAAAAAGTGTTCTAAATAAATGTTACCAACACATATTTTTGTGTCGTAAAAAAAGGGGGCGACATCACTTTTATCAACACAAGTGGCTACACTTTATGATGTGTCGGTAAAATTTTTAACTACACTAATTAGTGTCGTTAAATGAGTAAATCAATGTAACTAAACACACAATGTCTTGTAGTGTTACATGATTTTGAAAATTTATCTATTTTCATTTAAATTATATATATTATTTGCAAACAACTCAATTTTCTTATTTAATATATATTTGAGATTGGATTTTCTCTAAATTTCTTT
Source organism: Stephania yunnanensis (assembly GCA_039657365.1). Classification (NCBI taxonomy): domain Eukaryota; kingdom Viridiplantae; phylum Streptophyta; class Magnoliopsida; order Ranunculales; family Menispermaceae; genus Stephania; species Stephania yunnanensis. The sequence continues at coordinate 39,855,878 of CM077586.1, read as the reverse complement.
CTAAATTTTCTGATTTTTCATAATAGTGTGTTAGGTTTAGAGACACCGCAATGACACACTTTATTAATCTCTCTAATAAACTCGTTAATTACAATGAGAGGGCTTAACTCTAATTTATAGACTCGCATAAACAAACTCCTAATCCAACTAGGAGACCATAAATAGACTCATACTGTAACTCGAAATCCTAATCAAACTCTAACACTAATAACTCATAATCCTAATTAAACTCAAACACTAATGTAATTTAGATTACAACTCTAACATCCCCCCATAATCTAAATTACCTATCTGAATTAAAAAAATCGTCCCCCCATAATTCAGATTGGACAAACCCTAATCATAGCCTTAAACTTCATGAAAGACTCAATCTTCAATGCCTTGGTAAACAAGTCTGCAACTTGATCCTCTGATCTACAGTATGCCAGCTCTATCTCTTTATTCTCCACCTGATCACGTAGAAAGTGATATCGCATATCAATATGCTTACTCCGACCATGTGTAACTGGGTTTTTCGCTAAATCAATAGCCGAAACATTATCAACATAGATTACACGGAAAAAGAATATGTGATTATAATTTTCGCAACCAAATAGCCTGTCATGCACTGGAGGTGGCTGCAATGTACTCAACCTCACAAGTAAACAATGCAACGACAGACTGCTTCTTCGAAGACCATGAAAAAATTGTAGAACCATAATAAAAAGCATAGCCAGAAGTACTTTTTCGATCATCCTGGTCTCCTCCCCAATAACTGTCATAATAGCCAAACAAAGAACTATCCTTTGAAGTGGAATAAAATAACCCATGATCAGTAGTACCTCGGATATAACGCATAATTCTCTTCGCTGCAACCAGATGAGATTGTCTAGGGTGCTCCATGTATCTACTGAGTAATCCAACGCCATAAAGAATATCAGGCCTAGTGCAAGTCAGGTATCTCAAATTCCCAACTATCTGCTTGAAATATGTCGAGTCAACTGGTGCATCTTGTCCTGTTTTGGACAACTTGGTACCAACCTCCACAGGTGTAGAAGCAAGATTACAGCTAGACATCTCAAATTTCTTCAAGATCTCAGCTGCATATCGTTTCTGACATATAAAAATGCCATCATCTCATTGATTTACCTCAATGTCTAGGAAGTATGACATTAGACCAACGTCTGTCATCCCAAACTCTCGCATCATAGCTGTCTTAAAGTCTCCTATCATGTTGATGTCATTTCCAGTGAAAATTAAATCATCAACATAAAGACAAACTATCATTGCAGTACCAGTAGAAGCATCAATCTTCACATATAAAACATGTTCATAAACACACTTTTCCAGTCCATAACCATGAAAGAATTCACCAATCCTTTTATTCCAAGCTCACGGTGCCTGTTTTAAGCCATAAAGTGCTTTATTCAGCTTATAAACTTTTTCTTCACGGCCCTCTTGAACATATCCCGGTGGCTGCTCGACATAAACTACTTCATTTAAGTAGCCATTTAAAAAAAGCTGATTTCACATCCATCTGGTGAAGTTTTCACCTTCTTTGGGCAGCAATGGCAATCAATAACCGGACCGTCTCAATGCGAGCAACTGGAGCAAACACTTCCTGATAATCAAAGCCAGGCCTCTGCTCATATCCTTTGGCCACCAATCTAGCTTAGTAACGCTCCACGTCTCCGTTGGGTTTCATTTTTGTCTTGAAAACCCATTTGACATCAATGGCTTTGTGACCTTGAGGAATATCAACAAGGTCCCAAGTGTCATTTTTCTCAATAGCCTCGATTTCGGAATTCATAGCATCAACCCAACATCTATCTCGCACGGCTTCATTAAAGTTAATAGGGTCTGAATATGCAAACATGGCATAATGAACTAAAATGCCATCATCGTCAGCCGCATCATCAGAGGTAACCTGACAATCCTGAAGGCGAGCCGACAGCCTAGGATTCCTCTGTCGTCTATCACTCGTACTATGGAGTCTAATACTTGTACTAGTCGAAACAGTGCGTGTGGTAGGAGAAATACTTGCTGAAGTAGATGCCTAATCATTAAACCTGATCGCAGCAGATTGAGCAACTCCCTTGCCTTTTGTGTCCCAAATCCATGCATCTGCCTCATCAAACAACACATCTCTGCTGACAATTACATAGTTGGTGATCGGGTTATAAAACTTGTATGCTCCAATCCGCCCTGGAACATAGCCAAGAAAAATGACCTTCATGCCTTTGTCATCCAATTTCTTCCTATTAGCATCAGGAACATGATTATATGCAGTGGATCCAAACACTTTTAAATGTCTGACACCTGGCTTGTAACCACTCCAAGCCTCTTTTGGAGTAAGATGAGACACCGCTGTTGTGGGAGACCTATTCAGTAAATAAACTGAACATACAACTGCTTCAGCCCAGAAAGAATTAGGTAAACCTTAAGTTTTCAACATGCTACGAGCCATATCCATAATAGTCTTATTCTTTCTTTCCGCAACACCATTATGTTGTAGTGTATGTGGTGGAGTGATCTCATGCTTGATCCCATGATGATCACAAAAATCAGAAAATATGGAGGACTTGTATTCACCACCGCCATCTGTTCTCAAAATCTTGTTGTAGCGTCCACTTTGTTTCTCCACATACGCCTTGAATTTCTGAAAACAAGTAAACACGTCTGACTTGTTCTTAAGAGAATACACCCAAATCTTGCTGCTGTAGTCATCAATAAAAGTCAAAAAATATTTACTCCCTCCTAGTGAAGCTGTCTGCATAGGACCACAAAGATCTGAGTGAACCAAGTGTAATAGAGATTTGGCACGCCACGGAGTGTCGGAAGCGAATGACTGTCTTTGTTGCTTCCCTAAAATACACCCTTCACAAAACTGCTCCGGATGTCGAATAACATGCAATCCTTTCACTAATCTATTTTGAGTGAGCAACGTCAAACTTTTGAAGTTTAGATGACCATATCTCAGATGCCATAACCATGACTCATCAGAAACAATCGATTTAAAACACGGATAAGATCTAGTCTTAATCTCGATCTGAAATAACCTATTTTTCAAAGGAGATTTAAGAATGGCAATACCTCTAGAGTCGAACATGGATAAATAGCCATCTTTCAAATTCATTATGTACCTTTTCTCTACAAGCTGCCTTATACTCAATAGATTGTTTTTCATTGTAGGAACATAAAGAACATCAGAGATATCCTGATGATCACCGTTCTTCAACTGAATTAGAACTCTTCATTTTCCTTTGACTGGAAGTTTACTATCATCAGCAAACTTGATCTCGTCGTCATTGACTCATCTAATTCGTCAAACAACTCTCTATTACCGCACATGTGGTTGGAGCATCCACTATCAAGATACCACGTGTAGTTTTGTGAACATTCTTGGCATGAAGAAACCATAAAGAGTGTCTGGGTACAATCATTGCCTTGGGCAAAAGACACATGCACAACAGATTTGGCATGTTTTTTAGTGTTGCAATCTCTGGCTATATGCCCAAACTTGCGACAGTTGTAACACTGAATCTGATTTCTCTGTTGATCGCGACCTTCGTCTCGTCCACGACCTTCATTTCTCTCCCACCACTGCTGATTATTTTCCTGACCTTTACCATTGTTGTTGACGTTATCACGGCCTTTGAATCCATAATTCATGTTTAGCTTCGGGACAACTGCAGTCTTCAATGCCTGCTCAGTAGGCTTGACTTTTTCACTTTTTTCATTGATTCATTGCTCATGTGCTCATAATGAACCAATGATTTCTTCAATTGACTTGGTCTCATAATCTGTCCCGGACTCCATAATAGCAGCTACTACTTGGTCGAACTTTGTGGTCAAGGTGCGCAAAATCTTCTCGTTCACATCGAGATCGGCGACTTCTTCGCCATTCATCTTTAATTGATTGATGATTGTTTGAACACGATTGGTGTACTTCTCTATATCTTCGGAGTCATCCATCTCGATCAACTCGAATTGTCGCCTCAAAGTTTGTAACCGAACTTTCTCGGCTTTATGTACACCATTGTAGGACGTCTCTAAAGTGTCCCACGCTTCCTTTGATGTCTTTGCTAGTTGCGCTTTCTCAAACGCCACATCATAAAGAGTTTGCAAAATAAAATAAAGTGCTTTCTGATCTTTCTTGCGAAGTTCCTTTTGTGTCGAGGTAGCGGTGGCCCTTGGGTCTTCGAACCCATCTTCAACGACTGCTAGCAAGTCTTGAAAACTGAACAAGACTGTCATCTGAGTCCTCCATCTATCAAATTTCTTCCCATCGAACACTGGTAGTGTTGGTTGAACTTGACCATTTCCAATTGTTGCCATATCAACACTATTGCACGTTAATGTTCAAATTGCACTCGTGCACACTTTTGAACTAAAAAGATGCAATTGCTCTGCGGGTCCCACAATCTTTCCAATGAGGACAAAAATTGCTTTGCTAGAGTTGTATAAAAGCAACGTTCAATCTTCTTTTTCAATAAGATCAGCGTGTTCTTCAACTGCACGCCTCTGCAAATCGATTTTCTACTCCTCTGCAAATTGATTTTTTTTAGCCCGACGTTTCTACACCGCATGCCTCTGCGTTGTTCTTCTCTGTGAACACGCTACTCAAACTTGTTGTTTCCAAAACAAGAAACACGCACACTTCGATCTCTCGATAGATCGAAACCTAAATTCTATTCTTGAATCTTCAAGAACTCTCACACGACCAAGACACAGATCTTAGGATCACACTTTTGCTCTGATACCATGTAAGGTTTAGAGACACTGCAATGACATACTTTATTAATCTCTCTAATAAACTCATTAATTACAATGAGATGGCTTAACTCTAATTTGTAGACTCACATAAACATACTCCGAATCCAACTGGGAGACCCTAAATAGACTCATACTCTAACTCGAAATCCTAATCAAACTCAAACACTAATAACTCATAATCCTAATTAAACTCAAACACTAATATAATTTAGATTACAACTCTAACATAGTGTTTTCTAATTATAAGGAAATGAAATTTTGGTTATGTGGATCTGGATCATTACTGTTATGCATTATTCATATCAAAGTACATTTGCTTTTAAGCTTGATCTCCAATAAAATTGAAATATCAATTTTGTATAAAAACAATCACATTTTTGTAACGGGATGCTAATATCTATTTTTCCTGATGTATTCAAAGTCTACTTAACTAATTTGATTGAATCGATAATTCATTTCAAAAAACACTTATTGCATGTCACATTCAAAAGCCAATAATTAATCTCTTTAAATGATTTAGTTAAAAATGGTCAATCCTCAAATTATTTATGTATTAGTATCATAGATTCTAACACTCACTAGAACAATTAGGCCTTTTAATAGCACCTTAGTAGTGGGGGTTTCAGTAAACCGCTATCTAATGTATATAAATTGTTAAGAAAACAAAACACAAAACTCAAACCCAAACATCTATCACTCATCGTCCAAAGACTCAACCCACCGAAATGACTCACCTCTTGATCAAAACACTAGCTAGATTCCGCTCTCAATCATCTTCCACGAATCTTCAGTCTCGATTAAAACCCTAATTAGTATCCATCGAACGAGTTTAAGAGTTGAAGAACAACAGCGATGGCGAGTTCGTGGTTCAGATATTCAGGCGTGACTCTGCACATGATGACAGTGACGAACACGCCAGCGACAAGGCTCCTTCCGATGTCCCAAGTTCGCAGTTCCAAGCTCGTTCTCGGATTAGTTGCCAGTTCGTATGTCATTTCGATCTCAAATTCTTTTTTTAGCTCAATTTTGTAGTTGTAGTTGGTTTTTTGTTCTTGATCTGGCTTGGTTTTTGCCTTCGTGTTTGTCGATTTGAAATGCGAGTCATTTCAAGTGCTATAAATTGGAGAGATTTGGAATCAATGTAGTGACGAAGCTTTTAAATGACATTTGGTAGGGGTTTAGGCAATCTGATGCATTGTTGTTGAAATTTCATATATTTATCTATCTGAAGAATGTAAACTTGGTAATAATTCACTACAAGAACATGGTGGAATAGCATCAAAAAATTGTGACAGATAGAATCTGTTGCTAAACAGCAACAAATCAGCAACAGTTGTGCATCAGACATTCCGTTTGACTTGGTTGACCCAAAAGCAATAATTCAGTGATAGATTTGTGACAAAACATTGTAACAGATTGTATGTTGTCATAGATATGTCACTGATTTCTCCCGCCATATATTTCCCACCAAGGTTGTGACAGATCTGCTACAGATCAGCGACAAAATCAAGTCTGTCGCTGATTTGTAGCAAAGTGAAAAATAAAAAAATGAAGTTGTGACAGATCTGCTACAGATCAGCGACAGACGATCGACGACAGAATTAATCTCTCACAATAAAAAAGGTGAAATCGAAAACCCATCCTCCTCGTCCATTCTCTGCGCAAACAACTCGAAACCCTCTTCATCGACGCCACACCATCGTCGTCACCACCATCACCATCGTCGTCGTCGTCCGCGACTCCGCCCCCTCTATCCTTCATTTGCATCATACGCCGACGCCCTCGACACCGCGGGTCGCTCCGTCGCTGCATGCTCTCCTCCTCTAATGCCACTGTTCGCCTATCTCCACCGCCTCTCTCCTTTTGCGACTCCGTTCGCTGGTCGCACACCGACGTCATCGGCCCGAGCATCGCTCCGCCGCTGCTTTCCTCATCTGCCACAGGAATCTCGAGGACACATTGGTTTTCTTCCTCAAGAAGAAACGAAAATAAAGAGAGAAACAACGAGAGAGAGAGAGAGAGAGAGAGAGAGAGAGAGAGAGAGAGAGAGAGAGAGAGAGAGAGACGGAGCTCCGGCGAGGAGCAGCGGCTCCGGCGAGATTGGAGGTCGTGGACGGCGGCTCGCGGCGACGTGAAGGAGCGAACGACAAGGCGAGCAGTCGCGACGACGAATCAGCAACGCGGGCGGCGGCTCCTGTGCCGCGGCGAGTTAGGGAGGAGACCGACGCCCAGGGGAGGTCGCGGGCTAGTGGCAGTGGCTCCGTCACGGTGGCGCGTACCCACAGCGTGGTGCAAATGAGCTCACTAGTGGCGGTGATCGGCAGAGATGCTATCAGCGGCGGACCAGCAGCGGGATGTTGGCGGCGAGCTACGCGGAGGCTGCATACGGTAGTTTCAGGGATCAGGACGCTAGCGAGACCTCGCGGAGAGCAGCTCTGGCAGCGTTGCGGTGGCCGGCGGTGGCGGGGTGAACAACAACAGATCAGCGATAGCACGAGTCTTTGCTGACTAGGCAAATCAGCGACAGACCGTGTCTGTCAATAAATAGCAACAAATTTGCAACAGACACGTATTTGCTGACTAGACTTCGATCAACAACAGATCCGTTTCTATTGTTGTTCAGCGACAGACGTTTGTCACAAATCTGTCACTAAACAACAATAGAACACCAAATCTGTACCTGAGTTGCACCAACAACAAGGAGTTTAACAACAACTACTATCTGTCACTGATTTATTGTAGAGTGACTTAGCAATAGAACCGTACTAATTCAGCAATAGATTAGTTTGTCGTTGTTTTGGTTTTTTTTGTAGTGATTGTTGTATTAAGTGAAATTGGGTGTATGGAACCTCAATCCCTAATTTTCAACACTGCTGGTAAAATCTCTATTAATAACACTGCTGGTTATTTTTTATATTTTTTATATGATATTTCTTTTTATATCTAGAATTGCTTTTGTTAATATATGGTCAATTGTTAAATTTCTCCTTGATACATTCTTTACTTGCCATTGCTGATTTGTCCATATCCTGAAATTGATGGTACACTTCAGTTCAGCTGATAAAGAAATGGCTTGCTACAGTTTAGCTAGTTGGCTGTCAGGAGCAGAGTCTAGTGGCGAATGAAACATGGAAACTGAATGTAAAATCTCTTTAAGCCCTTGATGATTATTGTTTTTTCTACAGTGTTGCATTCATCATAGATTACGTGATCATCTTACTTCACGATCTTACTAAAATTAGAGTTTTTATTAATTAAATGATAGAATTTGATCTGTTGCACAGACCCAAATATGTCAAGTAATTTAGTAGCTAAAACAATCCGTAATAGCCATTTTGAGGATTTTTTTGTTGAACTATATATTTATGGGAACCATCAGAAGTTTCTTTATTAGTATCATTAGCAATAACTTCATTGAAATGAAACAACTTGGTCTCTGGAACTGTCATCTTCGTTTTATGTTCTTTCTTTCTTACTACCACTTTGTGCCTAGTTTTTTTTAGTTGAGCTTAATTTTACTATAATGAATTATTTCCTATTATCTTGCTCTTATTTCTTGCTTAGTGCCGTATTTGGAGTGATTTCTCATTTGCTCTAAACTCTCAAGGTAACTTCGACCATCTATCGACATGAATGCATCTTAGTTGGTCATGACTGTTGAACTTTGGAGTTCAAATTTTGTATTGTAAAGTAACTAAACCTTTAGTCCCACATATGAGAGAAAGGTTCGGTTCCTAGCTTAAAATATGATCCAACACACTTCATTATTATTTAAGTGAGAAGTGGGTTGGAGTGAGTGGCCCAAGGAGTTTCACTAGGTAAACACCCAATTGAAATAATCTTTGACAAGGGCCTTGGGCATTGGGGCTTTGGTTGGTTCAAGACTTAGCCATTCATAAACATAGTTTTTCCTTTTTTGTTTTTTATTTTCGTTTTTGAATAAATCGAAAGAGCACCAACAGTTGCTAATTTCGAATTAAATAGTTAATTAACTATCAATTAGTGGCACACTAATTAAGACCACTAATTAGATAGTTATTATAAAACTGTCCACAAATTAGACAATTAGATAATTCTCTACAAGAGAAGAGTCTATTGACATAAGAAATATAGTTTTTTCGAAATCAAATCTTTTTATGTGATTTGTATTTTGAGAGAGAGTCGATTTCGCAGTTTTGAAGGTTCTTTGATTGGTGCTTTAATCAAAGAACGAACCGGTTGTATCCTGGGGACAAGACTCCTAGTTGAATTCAACACCGAGTTGGAGGAAATTTTATGTCTTAGGTCATTGCACTGCAAGCCTCTGGTACACTTTGTTTATTAATCTTCTTAATTGTTAAATCAACTTGTTTAGTTGCTTATGATAAAAATGTCATGTTCAGATTTATGCTTAATTAGATTGCTTGTTCTAACAATGACAACTTTCATGCTATGTAGAACTCATTGAAGCATCAAATTAGTAATTGAAATTCAATGATTTAAAGTTGTTCATGACAGCTTAATTGATCATGACAGCTTTCATGCTATGTAGAATTCATTGAAGCATCAAATTAGGTATTAAGTTTCTCCTTGATACATTCTTTACTTGCCATTATCGATCTGTCCATATCCTGAAATTGATGGTACACTTCAGTTCAATTGCAGCTTGTTCAATTGCAGCAAAAAAGCACATTAGTTCAACCACAACAATACTGGATGTGCAGGGATTGGTATGCTATTTTAACGCCTCTGTCAGTTATTGCAAATTAAACTAGCAAAGATTTTTGCATATCCTTGATGTAACCCTTTTTCCTATTGTTCATGCGGTTGTCTTGTTGCCTCTTTCTTCTTGTTTATTCAGTTTTGTCAATTGATGACGAGAGTTTTATTTTCCCTGGTTATGTTGTCGCTCACATGTGAATCGAATTTCATCATATCAAATAAAATCCTAGTGTTGATATTGAAACGCAGGGTTTGAAGAACTTCAACAAGACTGCAACTGATCTTATGGCAGGCATGGCAAAGATAGATAGTAACTACTATCCAGAGGTATTTATTGGTGTAATTTCTATGATTGAATCTTGGGTTTACTAAAATTCATCCTTGCGATTCAATTAACAATATTAGATTTGTGCGCAAACTTTGCATCGCATGTTTATAGTAAATGCTGGTTCTGGCTTTAAGATGTTTTTTGGGACTGCAAAGAAGTTTCTTGATCCCAAAACTATATCAAAGGATTTATACAGGTTTTAATTTGCATGAATACCATAACTCCAAAAAACTCTTGTTCATGTGTGCTATGAATAAGGGAGGGCATCTGCTTTCATAACCTTTTCATGTTCTCATGCAAGGTTAAAAAAGACACAACATTGTAGATTATAGGGTTGGTATTCAAACTCACTAAACAAGTATATTTTTATGTTGAAGGAATCACTGATGTTCTTCCATTGTGCTTGTTTCCAGATATGCTGGTGTTGTTACTGTTAAAGGAATCACTAATGTTCTTGAGGTTCCTGCTTCCCTTTTTGTTTAAGGAATCGTTGTTGTTCATGATTCAATATTTGTTTGATTTTTGATCATTTTAGCGGGTTTCGTGAAACGTGTGGCTATCGAATTGTTATTTTGTTGATTGGTCGTAGAACACTGCGAGTTTCTTGATGGAATAATAATATTGCGAGTGGAATGTAGATTTGTTATATTTTCAATTGAAAATGGAAATGGAAATTAATTCTGGGCATTTTCAGCTAATTTTTTTAAAAAATTACATTTGATAGGGGTTTGAAACCCCTATGTAAGCCTTTGTCGATAATATAGATGTTTCAAACCACTATGAAACCACTACAATTGATAGGGGTTTGAAATCCCTATGTAAGCCTCTGAAGATATTATAGAGGTTTCAAACCCCTATGAAATAGCCAGGATTTGATAGAGGTTTGAAACCCCTATGTAAGCTTTGAAGATACGATAATGCTTTTCATAGAGGTCAAAAACCTCTATCAAAAGTTGAATTTGTTCTAGTGACTACATATTGATTCGATTTTTATGTTTCCTATGAAAGTTTCAATTATATTGATGGAAATATTTCTTGATTGTCAATCAAACCTTTAGCGTAGTGGAAAAGACATGCTCCTACCTCTATGAGATCAGACGATCTATATATTTCTGATATCAATAAAAAAACATTTAGATACTTCTTTCTTTTATATTTTTTACATTATAAGAAGTAACTAATAAAAACTAAGGCAACTACAATTTTTTATGTAAGTTTGTTTTATTTTTACTAACGACTTAAAATTTAAGTCAGAATGTATATGAAATGAATCAAATTTTATCATGTCGAACAATAACATGGCATCCCATATAGTTGGATATCCACGCGTATGCTCAAAGAGAGAACTCAAGTTTACTTTAGAATCTTTTTGGGATGGAAAGAGTAGTGTGGAAGATTTGCAAAAGGTAGGCTTAGATCTAAGGTAATCTATTTGGAAACAAATGGAAAGTGTTCGGACACTAGAACAAATTTAACTTTTGATAGAGGTTTTGAACCTCTATGAAAGACTTTTCATAGAGGTTTTTGACCTCTATGAAAAGTGTTATCTTTTAAGGCATTATCGTATCTTTAAAGCTTACATAGGGGTTTCAAACCTCTATCAAATCCTGGCTATTTCATAGGGGTTTGAAACCTCTATAATATTTTCAGAGGCTTACATAGGGGTTTCAAACCCTTATCAATTATGGCGATTTCATAGGGGTTTGAAACCTCTATATTATCGACAAAGGCTTACATAGGGGCTTCAAACCCCTATCAAATTTAATTTTTTAAAAAATAATAGCTGAAAATGCCCAGAATTAATTTCCAATTCAATTTCCATTTTCAATTGAAAATATACAAATCTACATTCCATTCGCAATATTATTATTCCATCAAGAAATTCACAGTGTTCTACAACCAATCAACAAAACAACAAATCGATAGCCACACATTTCACGAAAACAATCAACAAAACTCAATTTTTCATTATCAGACAATGTGTTAGCAGAGAGAAGTATCTGTAAAAAGTCGCCCTACTTGTTTGAAATCTCACCATTGCCAATTCTCTCATCCACAATTGTTTTGACAGTGGAAGCAATTCTTGTTCTAGCCTGTAGAGCAAAATCAATAAAAAATGTTGGCCCACAATTTTTGATTCCTAATCTTTTTCTCCTTTTGAAAAAATAGAAGATAAACATGATGCTCTAGAATATTATTAAACAATGTCATTGAACCATATAAAAAGAAAGTTTAAAAAAAAAACAAATAACAAAGTAACTTAACAACAATAAAAGCTTCTCATCAATCAGAAAAGAATAGGGTAATTCTTCATATATTAAATAATAAAAAATGGAGGTATACAAATGAGTTTCTCACAACAATTGTGAGTCTTAGTTGTTTTAACAACAAAAGAATAAGACGAAGTTAGAGGAAGCTCGTGCACTGAGATGTGTCACCACTAATTTGCTTAATGTTTTAGCATAGAAATGCAAGCTGGAGGTCATGGCAGATCAAACCTCATTAATTACTAGTTAGTAGTTACTACTTCAAAAGAAAACAAGAATTTCAAAAACAAAAAAAATCGAGCACCAGCAGACCACACTGAGCAGGTTTATGATCATAAACATCTCGAGCTAATAAGGACTGGGTAACACTTTGAGGGGTAATTAAGTTATTCACAGTTCACAATGAAGTCGTCCACAAAAAACTGTCGAATAGACATTTATATCAATTAAACAAGAGAGGTTCAATAGCTAGGTAACCAAACATTAAAATCTGGTATAGCATGTCCAACAAATGCAAAAGATAAAAATAAAATAAAATAAAAACAAAAATTGAATATTTTACATAAGCATATTGTTCCCATCAAGCTCTATATGTTATAAACAGACAACCTAGTCTTTTGATCTAGTAAGAGAGATTCGCAGCTTCGATGATTTGCTAACAACAACAACAACAATTGAGATAAATTGCAATACATGGACATGCTTAATTGGCACTCCAGAATATTATAAGATAATAGTTATCCATCCATGACCAATTCAAAAGTAGAAAAAAAGTTACCTGGATTAAAATTGCCGCTCTTGTCTGCAGTCTAAACCTAAGGTCATTGCGTGCCACCATCACTCTTATTCCTGTTTGGATGCAGACGGCTGATGAACGCAAAGTATTGTAAGCTTTCCTTGCAAGATGCATGCGCAAATATTTCTGGATCCTTAGAGAAGCAGCTTCTCTCCTCATAATCTCATACTGCTGCCTTGCAAGTCCTACATTTAGCATTACAAAAAATGTCGAAATATTGAATCTTTAATAACAGCGATTCCTTCAACAAAAGGGAAGCATGAACCTTAAGAACATCAATGATTCTTTCGACAGTAACAACACCAGCATATCTGGAAACAAGCACAATGGAAGAACTACCCAGTCCTCACTGATCTCAAACTTGACTTGTTCCTAATAGAGACAAGAAGATTCACTGCAAAAAAAAAATCACATGTTGCTAAGAATAATATTAAAAATAAAAAAGATAAAAACAAACTTAACAAGATATCATATTATTTCGTTTTTAGAAATGATTTTACAAATGATCTTCTTTGAGTACACATCACATATAGTGAAATAATCAGGCGCATATAAATTAAGATGTTTATTATGACAACAAGAAATATGTAAATGGAAACAATTGCATGACAAAATGAGCACCAATATTTGAATAATGAGTCACCTGATGAGGATTTCGATCTATGATGGACCGCTCCTTGAACTTAAGCTTACAAGAGTACTCGCGATTACCTTTAATGTGCATTGTACCATATTGATCACAATATATCTTGCCTAATATAAGGTTGTAAATAGAACTTGTGACCTGAAATATGTATCTGAGTCACTAAACATGCTCAATATATGACTTGATTTAATGAATGTTGATGATTTCGTTTACCTTACTCCACTGAAAAACCTTGCCATCATCAAACACAAGAATCAGAACACCAACTGGATCAAGTTGGATTGAACTGCCCCAAAACTTGCTTTTCAGATTACTATCTCCCCAAAACTTCCATCCCCTGCCTTCACAGTGGCATGCAACAATCATCGGATGATGACTAACCTGTCTCGCAGGGCAACAAATCTCAAATTAGTCCAGTCCTTTATACAACTATAATTTCAAACAAAAATATGCATTCATAGAATGTAAGATATAAAGACTAAAGCTGTCTTTTAGAACATAAGAAGAGTACTTAGTCTTCGAGAATTAAGAAAGATAACATTGCAAATGTCACCATGATATTCCTTTCTCTTTTTGTTCTAAACTTTTAATGAAGTATTAGAAAGACCTCTATTCTTAGTATTTAAAGGCTAATGAGTGTGCTCTTCATTGAGAAGATAACCATAAAGTGAATCCGTATTTTTCTTCAGCTCTCAATTTCTGTTTAGATAATTTCAATGTATATTTGACGAATTTATAGCAATTCCAACATTTAAAATAGGAGAATTTCTGAGTAAACAACCATGATTTATATTTGCAAGGACAAAGCAAGCATGATTCAACAAATCATATTAGAGAAAAAAAAGAAAAGAAAAAGGTAACCTCGTTTGACTACAACAATATGGCAGGATTGTATAATTCAATTTTATTTTAAAAAAAAACCAATTCAGTGAGAAAACCATGTCAATTTAAGTGCCTTAACGGTGTATAAAAAACTACAAATTTACAAATTGATTAAAGAAAACAAAAATGCTTATTGCTTAAAGATGAAACCTTATCTGAGAAGAAGCGAAGGCCTTTATTTGGATAATCAACTTCATAAGTCTCTCCCAAAAGTGGGTTAAATGGCTTGCAGTGTTGTCCCTCGGTAGAAGCATATCCCGACACAACAAATGTTGCTACATTAAGAATCCTCATAAGATTGTTTCACTACAAAAGAAAACGAATCCCTGAATTAAGAAGCATATTGCATGCCATAGAAACAAAGCTTACAACAATCTATGAGAATACTTCAAGAAAAAAAAGACAAGCCCAGTGCACTCAAACAAAAACAACAACAACATAGCCTTAGCTCCAAATAAATTGGGGTCGGCTACAAGCCCTGTGCGCTCAAAGGGCTAAGAAAATCCATGAATAGGCATGCCAGAAATTTCCCAACGACATCACAAGTTCAAGGGGCACTTATGGCAAACAAAATCACTTACTAATTTCCCAACGACATTGTAGTATAAGGTTGTAGCAAAATGATGTCGCCCTAACATTTCCCATAGACGCCATAAATCGTAAGTACATAAATTCTAGAGATGGTTAAGTTTGTAGTCTGTATTAGACTTCAAAACAAAAATAAAATAAAATCAAAAGAAACATTTAACTTCATTTCAACAAAATTCCTTCATTGTTTTTAGTCTGTGAAATCAAACTTAAAAAATAAGATCACAAACTTTTAGTTTCATTCCTTAATTTAACCAGATAATTTCTCATATGATAATTCTAAACGCAACATCTGTCCCAAGTTGGATAACGTATGCAGAAATAGTCTTCCATGCAACAAAGTGAAACACACATTTATTTCTAAAAGAGCATTAAACATTCCTTAGGAGCTGTGTACGCTTCTTAAGTTAAAATCTCAGAAAAGTCTGCACATAGAATAGGTCGAAGCACATCTGGCCATAAAGGTTAGTTTTCGTGATCTAGCTTCCTACATCCACATAGCAATTTCATCAAAAAACTACTTCCCATTAAAAGCCTCTGCTAGACTTCAAAAGGAAAAGAAACTTAATCTTCTAACTAAAAGCCTCATGCTGATCTAAAAGTCATAGTGAACCGTACGATTACACAAGGGAATTATGTCCGTCAATTTAATTAAGAGATATTTAAAATGGAATAAAAAAAAAAGCTTCAATAGAGGTGTCTGCTCACAGAGATGATATTCACATTCCATTGTTTTACAGTCCTTGCATACTCCAAGCTATCATATTCGAAACGCGTGTAAAACCCTATAACTGCAAAAAACCCAAGAGAAGTTTAACCTTAAATTAAAGGTAGTCTTACTTTCTATCGACTATAGTAGAAAATAAATATTGATGTTAACAAGCAAACAAGAAATTTACCACTATTGGAGATTTCGGCCATATGTTAGAGACACACACATGTATGTATAGAGAAGTGAGAGCAAAGCAGAATGTATTTAAAGAAACGCAAAAGTAACAAAGCTTAGTCTCATACAAAGCACTTAAAACTAGATAAAATAAGCTCCTTTTTTTATATAAGAGCAAAAGTAACAAAAACAAATATTGAAACAAATATGAAACATTGAAACTCATCAAGTTTCTAGCACCATCTATACGCTTTTCCCATCATCTGCAAGCACAAAAAAATTAAATTCAGAGACACAAGATGAGTAAAAAAAATAAAACTAAATGGTTGAAACGTACTTTCCTCAAGTGTTAGGTATAAAGACATGTTGTTCGGGCCATGGAATTGATTCCCCTAAAGCTTGCTCTATTGTCCTCATATTAGCTTGAGTCCTCCATATCAAAGAATTGTGGTCAATGGTTGTTTGCACCCACACCATGTAAGATCCAACCCCAATAGGAGCACCCTCCACAACATGTAGCGGGTCATCTATTGCAATCTCTCATTCTGCCACTATATGGGTACCAACAACCCGATCGATCAACTTGCACTTCATTCCACACTTATTCGAAGAGTTCCCATTTTGTGGCTTCAATAAAAAATTATGAAGTTTCATTATCCGTAACACTTACGTTCAATAAATTAATATTTTTTTTATCTGGCATGTACAAGTGTGCCCAACTCCCCCTTGTTGACCCTATCATAAAAAATAACCAACACAATTTAAGAATGAATATTGTTCACAATATAAATAAATATACATATGTGTATAGTGAAAATACCAATTTGTACCTGTTTATGTTGATTGTAAACATAGGAAGATAAATCTTCATACTTCTCTCTCAAACCCATAAGTTCTTTGATGATAACGTTATTATGAGTTGTTGCACCTACACCGGTAGGAGTTACTATAAAACCAAGACCTCTCACTCGACCTTAGTGTTCAGTACCAAAAACTTGTGAGATAGGTCATTGTTAATTGATTGAGCAGTAGATTTCGAGCATTGACTTTGATTACATACATTGATTTTATCCTTCAAAACAAACAACTACTATTTGCATCGAATGGAAGAAAAACTTAATAATACAAAATATAAAAGATCTATTAGTTAATTCACCACAATTTCGACAATTTCGACATTGTGTTATTTCCCCTTTTTATCTGAATGCCCTCTAATCCACACCTTAGCTCTGAAAACACTAGCACCATCTTTTTCTTCAATTTATAAGCATAAAAATAATAAATAATACGAGATTAAAATATGGTATAAGTAATAGAATAAATTAATAAAACTTGTCATCTCATATTCAAGGCGAGCATATCCTTTTCGACTTGTCGTATGCTGAATCGTTTGCTTTGCTCTAATTTCCATAGCTTTATTGCTTTGTTCACGAAGGTTGCTAGATCTCCTTTATTTTTTGAACTCTTTCCATAACTTTTCATCAATTGTGGCAGGTTTCTCATCGTTGTCATTTTCTAACTCCTTAGTAAGCCTTGATTTCCATGCTCCAAACGATCGTCCAATTCTTTGTAATATATGTTTTTCAGGAAATGCTTTATCCGGAATTATAAATCTTTCCTGCAATGAGAATGGAACACAATCAAATAGAGTACTTTTTATACTTTTATATAAAAAATAGAAGCTTAACCTCAATAAACTTCCATATTCTTTTCTTATTATCTCATCTGAGTTGACGCTAATCTGACTAAGTAATCGACACCATTTCGCGTGACATGATTCCCAAGAAAGAAGAAAAGACATCTGCATTTTCACTAATGGGCTAATTTATGTCGTTGAAAGTAACAAGTACTTTTTTCTTTCTGGCAAGTGAAGGAAGCTTGGTTAGACCTCTTTTCTTCCTTTGTTCTTGTTCACCTTGTTGATCTTCTTATTCTTCTTGTTCTTGTTCCTCTTCTTCTTGTTATTCTCGTTGTTGTTGATTGAAGCTCCTAGTTATTGATTGAGAACGAGAGTCACATGATGAAGGTAGTGCTTCATATGTAGAACTTTGTGGATACCTTATCCTTACACCAACATTTGAGTTTTGACTCATCAATGCTTCTATAGCTTGCTTTTTTTTTCTTGCTCTCTTTTTTGCAACTTTTGAACTCTATTCATTCAGCCAAAGAAAATATCATAATTAGTAAACGAGCACCAATAAATTCATAAACCTATAAAGTGATTAACTAAATCACTTTTTACCTCTTCCTTATACATTTTTTTCCTCAAATCTACACATGCTATGTCAACAACAAAATATGATGGTTGTAAAAAACACCTGCAAATGTTCCTGTTAGAACATGTGAAAAGACAAAGAAAAGCAAAAGAGAAATTATTAGCACAAGAATAAAAGAAGATAATAATATTGCTACAACTTAATCAGTTATAAAGTGATTATTATAAGCATTTGATCAGTCATTAGTGAATAAGGCTACAACTTAAATCCATTACACAAATTGACCCTAACAATTCATTCTAAGATAACTTTCATCTTCATCGCAAGTGTCCAAATCTACACGCGATATGTTAACAGCAGAAAACGATGGTTGCGCATTCTCGCCGTACATTGCAATATCATACAATCCTCGAGGAGGTGCCCTTAACACAACGCACCAGTTTGATGAATTATTTTCACTAGAATAAAACACTTGTTCGACATGAGTTGCCAAAATAAATGGATCATTATGTGACATTGGTTAAAGTTTACTAGGGTAAACCCATCTTAAACTTTCATACCGTTTCCCTCGTTAACCCAGTCACACAAGAATAAGTGAAACCGATATACAAAATAATCTAATATAATTGTCTCTTTTATGGCCCCATAATAATCAACTTCACTTTTTCTTTGTGCATTGTCCCGTGAACTTGATCTACAAAGGCTATCGACACCTTCAATAAACGCGCCAGAATTCTGAGTAACTCTTTCAACATCTCTTGTATCAAACTTTAATCCATTAATTGCGTAACCTGAACAAGAAAGTACATTTTTTCTTGGTTTACGAGAAATTCAATGCAACATGTTTGACACATCAACATTATGAGACTTAACCTGTAGAGATATACACGGTAAGTTGTAAGAAAAAATGCGCGAGCTTTAAAATAATTGTTGGAATTGAACCTAAAAGTATAGTTGAAGACCTTACAACCTTTTCTCGAAACCATTTACTAAATGTATTTGTATGTTTCATCCATGATTGGCTTGCACTCCTTCCAAGGCGGATGTCTCTACACTTCAACTCATTGATATGCATTCTAAACATATAAATTAAGAAATCGGATCAGGAATTCAAATCAACAAAATGATTTAATTAACTATCATACTTACTCCAAATAACGTTCAACAATCTTCAAATTGAACAATATACATCGATGTGCCTTTTCCAACATATCGTCTGACAACATTTTTGTATGTACTGCTGAGATTGGTTCTCCTTCCAGCATTGTCTCATTATGAATATTGTTGTCCTGACGTTCTTAATCTCCAATATCAGTTGATTGTTCTAACTTTCTACTGCAAAATCGCACGCACTCATCGGCAATATAACATTCTGACATGCATCCCTCTGGCCTTGCTCGATTTTTATAATAACTTTTGAGCTTTTTCGTGTATCTTTCAAATGGATACATTCACCGGTATTGGACCGGTCCACCTAAGCGAGCTTCCTTTGCCAAGTGGATTGGTAAATGAACCATGATATCGAAAAATGAAAGAGGGAAATATCTCTCTAACATGCATAAAGTCTCCTCAATTCCATTCTCAAGATCCAAGAGTTTATTTTTATCTACAACTCTTTGGCATAATTCATTAAAAAAATTACAATATCGAAATATTGCAATCCGAGGTCCTTTGGGTAGAAGTCCCCTCAAAGCAACAAATATCAATTGTTGCATTAGAACATGATAGTCATGAGATTTGAGACCTACAATGGTGCAATCCTTTAGTGATAGATGATTTGCAAAGTTGGATCCATAACCATCTGGAAGTTTCATATTTGACAATCTTTAGCAAAATATATGCTTCTCAACTTTAGAAAGTCTAAATGTTGCTGTCGGGAGATATATTCGATTCCCACGAAACTTGAGGATGCGATCTCTGACGAATTCCCATCTTTTCCAAATCCTTTCGGGAACTAAGTCCATCTTTTGATTTGCCTTTTTATATCAAGAATTGTGCCAATAATACTTTCACAAACATTCTTCTCGATGTGCATAACGTCCAAATTGTGGCGTAAAACCAAGTGCTGAAAAGAACGATGAATAGTTTAATGCAATTTCAAATAATTAAAGAAATTTTTACACATCAACTTAATATCATACCTCCCAATATGGCAAACTAAAAAATATGGACATCTTCTTCCAGATTCCAATGGTTTCAATGGTCTCAGATGCATTCTTCTTCCTTGATTTTTTCATCTTTCTTTTCATGCCTTTTTCCCCTGACTCACATCTCTCTTTCTTTTTGTCTTTTTTCCCCAATCATTTTTTATATTCTTTACTGCATTCGCAACATCATGTCCAGTCATTACTTCAAGTATTTCGCTCTTTCACGAGTTCCATCAAACCGAGTACTTTTATTTCGAAAAATGTGATCACGCTCAAGGAATCGTCTATGGCCCATGTATACAATTTTCTTGCTTGAAGTCAACCATGTTGAACATGCATTAACCCCACAAAATGGACAAGCAAAATTTTCTTTTGTAAAACATCCAGCTAAATTCCCATAAGCTGAAAAATCGTTGATCATCCACAACAAAATTGCTCTCAAATTAAAAATGCTTTGAGTTGCCGCGTCAAATACAACTACCCCATCCTTCCGCAATTTCATCAAATCTTCAACCAAAGGTTGTAGATAGATATCTATGTCATTTCCTGATTGTTTTGGGTATGGAATTAATAATGTTAACATCATACTATCTTCCTTAAAGCATAGCCGAGGAGGAAAATTGTAAGCGACTAACATTACTGGCCAACAACTATATAGACAGCTAAAATCACGAAAAGAATTGAATCCATCCGTAGAAAGGCCAAGCCTAAGATTTTGAGGCTCTAATGCAAACTCAGGCCACTTGTGATTAACTAAATATCATGCTATTGAATCTACTGGGTGTCGCATCTTATCATCTTGGCTCAAATGGGAAGAGTGCCACAATAAATTCTTAGCTATTTTCAATGACCCATACATTCTTTTGAATCTCGGTATGATAGGAAAATATCTCAAGGTCTTAGCAAGAATTCTTTTTTTGTTCTCTTTGTTTGATTTACTTACTTTCCATCTAGATGACTTGCATTTAGGACATGCATCTAAAGCTTCATTTTCCTTTCTAAATAAGCAACAATCATTCACACAAGCATGAATCTTTTCATAATGAAGCTCATACTCCTTTAGCAACTTCTTCACCTCTTGCAACGACTTAGGAAGAATATTTTCTTGTGGCAACATGTCTACCACAATCTTCAATAGTTCATTAAAACCATTATTAGATAGACCATAAATAGCTTTATGCTTATAAAAAATCACATCGATAGAAAATCTTGTGTACTTTGTGCTACCTGAATAGAGAGGTGGAGTTCAAATAAACTTTCGTCGTCAACTTGGATATTAAAATCTTCTAGATCTTCATCCCCTCCATCTCCTTCATTCCTAACAACTCCATCCCCTTCATCCCTAGCAACTCCATCACTTTCATCCCTATCAACTCCATCCCCATCATCCATTTCATCCCCTTCATCCGTAGCAACTCCATCCCCATCATCCCTAACAACTCCATTTCCTTTATCCCCTTCATTTCTAGCAACTCCATCCCCAAATCATCCTCTTCATCCGTAGTAATTTCATCCCTTTTATCCATAGTAACTTCATCCCCTTGATCATTTGCGACTTCATTTCTTACAATGGGGCTACTATCTCCATGATGGAACCAAATTGTATACATGGGATCCAATCCATATATGATTAGATGGTTGTAAGCAATATCACACTTCACACGAGACACGCTTCGACAATTTTGACAAGGACACCTAATTCCTTCGGGATGTCCTTATCTAGCTTGAGCTTGAAGAACGAATACATTTGCTCCTTTACAATATTCTTTTGAAACTCTAATAACAAAAGAAACTTTGAATAGTATGTTTCAACCTTACAAAAAATATGAATGCTTCCATCACTATAAAAAGATGATATGATAATATTAACCTCGAATGTCTGGCCCAACCTTTATCCATCCTGAGATTGTAATCCTTGCTCTGTTAAAGTTGAAGAACAATAATATTTACTAGAGATATTTGGCATGAATTTAATTAATGTTACAAATTATCAAGTAAATTTTACTTTACGATCATTTTTTAATTAAAAAGATCACAAAGCTTAGAAGCTATCTACATATAGGGATCGATCCCTACATATAGGAAATGCATCATTATGAATCATACTAGTTCATTAAGATCACAAAACTTTAAGGTGATCTGTTGGCACCAAATCCTCATAGGGACCTTCCACACTCAAACACACATGGCCCCAACTAATTAAGGAGTATGAAAGAGGTGATGAGAAATCATACTAGGAGTCCCTAAGCGGTCAGGGTTTCCGTAATATGTTGCTCTTGAGCAAGTGTAAGTATCCAAGGACACACACAATGCAGGCAAGGGAAACAACAAAAATAGAACACCATAGAAAGAGATAATGCAATACTCATTTTTATCTTAGCACCTTAATGAGGTTATAAAGCTCGAGTTGTGGGATGAGGCAATTATAAAGCACTATGGAGATGAAAGTACTACGACATAATTCCAATGATACTAATATGGCTAAACAAACATAATAATAAACACGCAACAAATCACTAATTTTTCCGCATATAAAAGAAAAGACTTTTATTGATCAACATTGATTTGAGCAAAAAAAATGCAAAGTAATTATGTTGAATTAAAGTGATACTTTAATTCAACAATTACTCAACAGAAAGTAATTGATACTAATTGATACTACAAGTAAAAGAAGAGCTTGAACAAAAAACATAAAGTAATTGTGAAACATACATACACACCAATAAAAATTCAAAATTTCACATATGGACTAAACAGAACAAGTCCTGAATCCCAAATCAAATGTCCTGAAAAACCACCCCCATCACAACCGTACCTTCCCCTTCATATATGCAATCACATACAACAAGGTAGTTATTCATCAATATCTAAAGACAAACATACAATTTATCCAAAATTCAGCATACAATTTATCCAGTTATGACCATTGCAATCCCTACTACTATTTACAGAACAAACGTAAACAACCAAGATCACATCACTCCATTCTACTTCACATCCAATCAGAATCCAAATACAAACCCAAATCCAACACAAACACACAACGTCAACACAGAACCAAGGAGCAAGCCAAGGAGCACCAGTATAGGTTTTTTAGAAATCAATTTGGATCATCAATAAGCACTAGCTAGGTAGGAATATATATAAACCTAATTGTTAGGTTTTGGGGTTTATACGCAGCGGAGATTACAAAACAATTTTGACAAAAACCCCAACAGAATCCGAATCTAATTCCATTAAAACGTTTAAACCAAGAAAATTTAATCATACCTTGGTCGAAAAATACCTTTCTGAAGGTTGATCGATCTCTAAGGCGCTGCCAACGACGAACGCCCTCTACCAGCAGTCGACACACGAACGGCGGCCAAGATTCGAAGTGCTAGCTTCAAGAGAACACCAAACCTTTTGTTTCTCTCCAAAACGATCCAGAGCGCACCTGAAAACCCTAAGTCGTTTCTAGAACGAAAATAGAGTTTCGGCCCTTTAATCTTTCGTCCGTGTGTTCTAACTTAAAGCGTCTATTTATACAACCCTTGAATATAGACGGTTAAGTCAATTACGCATATACCCCTACTTAAAGAAGTATAAGTGTAATACACCAAAATGACATTTTTGTCATGAATCTTATCATATAAAATTCATTTTTCTGAACCATATTAAAATCTCACAAAACCATTCTTAGTGTGCGACCCAATAGGCTCATACAATGTTGGCAGTGAACCAAAACACATTTTGGTATACAAGTCGTAAGCGGCCTCTAGCCAGACATTATGACTACCCAAGTCATACGAATATCAAATCGATACAACCTAATCAATAGTGTATATAACATCCTTTTGTTACACGATATCCTTTTGATCAAACATAAGGCATGGAATTGTCATCCAACATGTTCAATCATACTAGTCTCGATCTCTAGGTAGACCGAAAAGCATCCATGTGACATTGATCAATATCAATTCACTTAGACTAGGCCTTTTAACAGTCTAACACATTAAGGGATCTACTAGATATCTCTCTTTATATGAGAGGGACAAATTCTATCTCGATTACACAACTTCATCACATTGCTCACACAGTAACCAATCACAACCTTTATAATCGTCCGGTTAAAGACAACGTTTAACAGTGTCAAATCACTATGTTCCTAATGTTGAAGTCTCTAGTAATCTCAAGTCAGAGGACTGAAAAATATACCTATCATGAGAAACAACTATGACTTAATCCATGTGATGTTCTCATAGCGGGTCGGTCCAGTACTTTGTTCCCTAACAAGTACTCGCGATCTTGATTCGTATCCCTATACGTATAATCATCATATGATCATCAATCAAGACTCACACTAGTCTTAATTCATTATAGTTCCCAGTATAATGATCGACTAGGGAAATTTAGAATATTTTTGTAAAAACCCATGGATCTTATTATAATGTAAACATGAAAATTAATTATAATAAACAACAAATGAAATCCTCTATTTTGTTAACTAAAAGTATTTATGAAGACAGTTAATGGATTGACCTAGGGCACATGCCCCAACACTAATCTATAACATAATTAACTCATCGGCTTCTTCAACAAATGCAAGACCACCAACACCACAAAATTAAACACTTTGAAACCAGAAACCACAAGAATTTAAAAGCAATCAAGCAATTATGTGAAGAGTGGAAGAAATTGAATCGCGAAATTGAAAAGCAATCGAAGCACCTTAAAGTGAAGACTGAGATCTAAACCTCTTGCCTTACAAGCTGAAACCACAAACGCAACAAATCAACAAATCTGAACCAAACAACAAATTCGACAACCAAAATCATCAAAAAATGAATATTGAATCAAGCATGAGACGGAGAAAAAGAGAGCTCACATTGAGATGTTAGGGTTTTGTGGAGACAACTCCACTTGGAGATCGGGATTCTCCAGCTGCCCTAGCCGTGGTCTTCGTCCCTGCGAGAGATAGTCGATGAGGCGATGAGGGTGAGGACAACAGACTTGGGGGAGGAGTCGAGGTCGTAGAGTGTGGAGACTATGAGAGAGAGAGAGAGAGAGAGAGAGAGAGAGAGAGAGAGAGAGAGAGAGAGAGAGAGAGAGAGAGATGGACTGAATCCGAGCTCAGTTACCCCAACAATGGCAATTGTTTTCAATCTCCGCATTTGGATTGATCTGCCATGACGAACCGATCGATTATGCGATTGATCGAGCGAGTGCGAGTGAGTGTTGACGATGACGATGACGGACGAGCGAGTGCGAGTGAGTGCGAGTGAGTGTTTAGGGCCCTCGTTGTTCTTACGGGTTTGGGCCAGAGTTTCCATAAAGGTTTTTCTTAACCTCTATGAATTAGTGTTATTAAAAGCCTAATTGTCTAATTCATGGGGGTTAATTAAAACATCTATCTATTAAGTGTTATTAAAAGCTCAAATTGTCTAATTCATGGGGGTTAATTAAAACCTCTATCTATTAAGTGCTATTAAAAAGCTCAAATTGTTCTAGCGGGATAAAATATATTCCAAACAATACATTTTCGTATTATGATGATATATTAGACAACACTGCAATGCATGAGGCTGTTCCGTCAAGGTATAATTGGAATGGTGCTGAGATAGGGTTTGATACATATTTCTCAATGGCAAGAGGAAATTCATCTATACCGGCCATGGAAATCACTAAATGGTTCGATACAAATTAGTAAGTAACTATTATTTTCAAAGGAACTATTTTAGTTTTTGGCATTATAATGTTGAAGTTTTATCATAACATGTATCCTATCCAATTGTAGTCATTTTATTGTTCAATAGTTAGGACCAGAGACCAAATTCTCATACGCTTCTCACAAAGCTTTGAACGAATACAAGGAAGCAAAGGCGGTAAGTAATTAAAAATACAACAATTGTCCTACTATACTCTTGTTCGATTCTTAGCTCCTTCGTCTCGTTTCCATGAAGAGTATGCTTCACTTATCAATTGTTACAATAGTAAATATTTAACACACACCCCCCTCCCCGACAGACACACGCACACACTTTCACACAGGTAGTTATACTATAATGATTGGAAAAAAATCACCATGAATGGTTCATGGTGATTTTAAACTTTAACCATTGAATTAAGATCCAATAATGAATATGTATTCTTGGAACTGTGCAAACATTTAGGAGTCATAAATGAGTCATAAATGTAGTTTTCATATTCACAATTGGATTTAAATCTGATGATGAAAATTTTAAATCACTATTCATGGTGATTTAAAAAAAGTCACTAATTTCCTTATATTGGGTGGTTCTACCATGGTCGTTGGTGGAAATCACCATCTATGATGATTTGGATTTAATGGACAATATAGCTTTTTGGAACTTTTGCATACATTTAAGAGTCATTAATATAACTTTTAAAATAATTAAAAATTGAATCTGTGAATGGTGATTTTTTTCAATCACTATAGTAGAATTACCTTATATAGTATTTATTTAATGATATAACGTCGATCATGAATGTAGTAAGAAACTATTCGATGTCAATTTAACGAAATCAAATAAGTTATATTTATCCCAACTTATTTTGGCCTCTTTTACTGAATAAATGACAAGCCACATTCTTTGGTCCTTAAGCTTTAATGTTTATCTTGATTTGGTACTTGAAATTTCATTTGTTAAAATTTTGTCCCTAAACTAGTATTTCTTAACATATTTAGTCCTTATATTGTTGTCATCAGTAAAGTAACACCCTCTTAGTTTAGTTTTCAAGGCCCCTTAGTTTATTTTTGTTAAATTCGATTCACACAATTTAATAATAGAATAGGCCTTGCAAATAAACGTTTGGAATTGAAAAAAAAATAACTAAAATATATAAATTTTCAAACCCACATCATAGACGATGATGTACCCAAAGAGCAAATGAACTGGGCGGTGAGATTTGAAGGCTTGGGCTAACGGTTTTGGGCGAAAAGAGGCGAGCTTCGCATCCAACAACAGTCCCAGGTTCAGTTGCACAACATTGGCGAACGACAAAGTAGAGTGCACGAGAGTCATCTCTCCACCAATAGTGAAGGTTGGGATTTGTATAGGATCACTCTTCTTCATTCTACAAACTCATTTTCGTTTCCTTAGCTAAACAAATCTTGGATTTAGTTGAACTAGTGTTTTTTGATTTTTTATGTCAAATTTTTCATAATCCTCCTTTAAATAATCCAAAATCGAGTCCTATCCCTTAGGCAAAACATATTTTTTGGTCCTTGAACTTTGAGTCTTTTATGCTTTTAGTATCTGAATTTTTATTAGTGTACATTTGATCTCTGAACTTTCATTGTTGTACATTTGGTCTTTGAACTATTGAACTTTTTATTTTTTTTAGTCCCTGAACTTTGAGTTTTTTTATGTTTTTGGGAGAAATTATTTTTTCGGGCTTTTGTTAGTGGATGTGAATCATTCGCTTCAGTAATATTAATCACTTTACTCCTCTTGACTAGCCGCGAGACAATTTTGTCATCCACATCGCCAGAACTTAACACTTTAAACGGTGGAAAGACTAAATGTAGATGTGACGACCCCAAATTCCTAGGCAAATCAGGCACTGCCACGTTGCCAGACTCGTCACCAAGCCATGCCACGCCACTTGCACACATGTCCATGACAGCCCGCGAACTAACCATCTAATAATTCGACTTAATCAATTTTGTCGTTTAAAAGATTATTTTGTCGAAATACACCAAGTCAAAGAGTTTTACCACTTAATTTGTTTATATTGATTCTTTTTAGGTTATTTTTAATAGCGGAAGTCTTAATAATATGCAATTCAATAATCTAAACGAGTCTTGCATTAATTAACAACCTATAAGGTGGAAACTCGGCAAAAAAGATACCATATATATCAATAAGCCGATAAAAGGTATAACAAGTGTAAATATACATCTATCAGGTAATAAGTCTCCCAAAATAATCCCCAAAAAGAATGTATATGTATAAGTACAAAAACCTACGAGTAAGCTAGTGGAGGTGCTCTGGATCAAAGGTAGTCGCCAAGCACCGCCTTCCCCCGGCTCGTCGTAGGATCTGCAACTTGCCACCAATAAATAATGACAAGTTCCAGCGAGTAAATCCCAGAGAAATTCAGTTAGTATTTACAAGAAATCCAAGAAAACGACTACAATTCACGCATATAAAGTAAATGAAAAGGAATGTAAAACAAGAATATAAGTCGTGAGATAATCAAGAATATGGAACGCAAGTGTGGTGTATAGCCGTCGAGCCCTGGGACGTAAACACTAAATCGAGAAGGCCCCGGAGGTGAGAAAATCCACATTCCCTCTTCACGGTCGAAATGAAGAACTCTGTTGGTCGGAAAGGTAGATTTCTGCCCAACGCCTCAAAGGAGAGGAAATATGTGATGGAGGTGAGCCTTACGTCAACTCACTCTCGAGATCATCGACTCGCTGAGAGATATCTCACGCGTTATCTAAGGTATGATCAACACTGCAGCAATAATCAGATCATCATCAACGAGAGAGCCAAAAAGGGGTCACATCGTCCCTTCGACTATATACAGACACACGCGGGAATAAAGTAAACATGCAAGTTGAATTGGTGAAAAGTAATGTGAAATAAATAATTTACAAGAAAAATAAGTAAATTCTAAACTGACTTTCTCGTGGGTTTACTAACCTCTAACAATCGCAAATATCTCACCAAAATGTCTCGCTCACTCCTCGAGAGATATGTGCCCGATACTCGACTATAGTCTCTTACGTCCCTGATATCCAATTATACTGCTTTTGTTATTTTAGAGTCACATTAAGTGAATTTATAATGTGTGACAAAAATTGGAGATTTTAATTCAAAAAGTTTAATTTCGGCACACTTTTCGAGTTATACCGAGGTGCCGATGCCCCAAAAGCCTCAAAAACTACTTTTTTATATTTTTCCAATTTATTATATTTTTCTTGATTTTTTCATAACTTTCTAGCTATTTTCCTATTTTTTGATAGTTATTTGATTTAAAAATGCATCTTATTTAATTTTTTAAAATTTCTAATTAATTAAAATTAATTTGAGGTGGGTTGGGCCCGGTTAGGCCCAACCAGGGCCACCCGGGTTCGGGTTGGCTCAACTCGACCCGCTTGGGCTGCCAGGCCCAACTCGCTAGGGGGTATCCAAGCCCAACTGGCTACCTCCTTCTTCTTCCTCAAATCGTCTCTGTAGAGTAGATACGATTTTCTTTTAAAACACAACAACAACAACACAACCAACAACCTAACAACAACAACACCAACAACCCAACAACACCATCACCATTAAACTCTTAAATTTCTCCACAAAAAGTTAACAAAAAATTGACATACACACCTCAATTTGGAGATCTTCGCGAGCGTCGCCGAATGGAAAGAGCTACGCAAGAGATGTGCGAACAAGTTGAAAGAGTGATGGAGAGCTTGGTGGTGAGGAGTCGGAAGTGGAGAAGAAAATGGGGTGGAGAAGAAGAGCTCGGGTAGAAAGAGGGAGTGAGTGAGGAGATATATATATATATATATATTTGATTTTTGGAAAAGAGAAAGAAAAAGTGAGTGATGGGTTTAAGTATAGTGATTGGGTACATGATGCGATGGGATGTGTGACGTGACATTTAAATCCCAGACTATCCCATACACCCGCGTTACGCGCACACCGTGACGTCATACACTTTCGTCACTACACGCGCACAACGCTACCAAGTTTAATTCTTAATTAGTGCAACACGAATTATTAAATAATAGTAAAATAAATAAACACGCGCCGCACAAAAATGACAAATTTTACCACGTTAGACGTGCCCTAGACTTTTTCGGGACGTCCACGTGGGTCTGAGCTTAGGATTTGAATCTGTAATTTGTCAGTTAATCGGGATTAATTAAAGCGGGCCGTTACAAACTTCCCAACTAAAAGGAATTTCGTCCCGGAATTCAAATTCAATTAAATCTTTACTTTGGAACAAGTGGGGGTATCGCACTCGCACGGTAGACTCTCTCTCCCAAGTGAGGCCCTCGTTCTTATGATACTGCCATCGAGCAAGTAAAAGTGGTATTTCTTTCCTTTTGAGAGTCTGTACCTTGCGATCTATTATCTCAATGGGGTGCTCCTCGTATGTCACATCCGATCTGACCTTGATCCTAGTCATGTCAACCATCGGTCTCGGTCCTGATCTGGTCAGCTTCGACATAGAAATATGAAAAACATCATGAACTTCTGCCAACTGGCATGGCAATCTCAACTGATAAGCAACCTCCCCAACTCGTCGGACTATCCGAAACGACTTGATAAATCTCGGTGCCTTTGATCCCAAATCTCTGGTGACCTTTCGAGGGAGAAACCTTTAAGTATACATAATCATCCACTTCATAACTCAACCCATCGCGGTACTTGTTCGCATACTTCTTATGTCTATCCTGAGCATCTTGTAACTTTTGACAAATCAACCTGACTTTCTCTGTATGATTTACAATAATCTCAGGCCCAACAACAGCTACGTCATCGGGCTCTGCCCATCAAGCTGGTGATCTGTCTGGTCTTTCGTATAGCGCTTCGAATGTTGACATCCTAATACTTGCCTGATAGATATTGTTATTGGCAAACTCACAAAGTGGCAAAAACTCCTCCCATGACCCTCCAAACTGTAACACACAAGCTCTGAGCATGTCCTCAAGAATCTAAATAAGTCTCTCGGACTACCCGTCAGTCTGCGCATGAAAAGCCATGGTGAACCACAATATGGTACCATACTGCTCCTGCGTGGCCTGCCAAAGCTGCAAAGTAAGTCGATTGTCTCTGTTTGACAGTATAGATACGGGCACTACGTGCAATCTGATAATTTCTCTAGCTGTGGAAAACTATACTTCATGGAGACTGGGATAAAATGAGCTGATTTCGTCAGTCGATCCATGACTACCCAAATGACATCGTGCTTTCGCAAAGTCGTCGGCAACCCACTAACGAAGTCCATAGTGATGTGTTCCCATTTCCATAGTGGGATAAGTAATGGCTACGATAATCCTACAGGCCTCCTATGCTCAGTCTTAACCAGCTGACACCCCTTAAAACTCCTCACATACTGGCTAACATTTGCCTTCATCCCTGGCCACCAAAATAACCATCGCATATCATTGTACATTTTGGTCCTGCCGAGATGCACTACGTATTTGGATCTGTGAGCCTCTTGAAGAATACCATCGTGTAATTTTGGCGCTGTCAGAATCCATAATCTACATCGGTGTCTCAAACAATCATCAACAGACTCACACCAATGTGGGTAATCTGGACTTTGTGCCATGTCCCTGAACCTCCGATACATCACATCAGCTTTTTAACAATCCAAAACATGGGGAATAGATACTATCGGTACTCTCATCTATCCCCAAATATGTGCCTCTGCAGTATCTGGAACCTCTAACAAACTCCTAGTTGTTGACGGCTCGAGTAAACCAAACTCGTGGGTCATTTGGTAAACTACTGTCTCACTGTCTGGTCCTCTCCTGCTAAAGGCATCTGTTATGACATTCGCCTTCCTAGGCTGATACTCGATGGCAAAATCGTAACCCCTCAACAATTCCAAACACCGTCGTTGTCTCATATTCAGGTCCTTTTGGGTGAAAAGATACTTCAAACTCTTATGATTTGTATATAGTGTGAACCTCTCACAATAAAGGTAGTGTCTCCATACCTTCAGTGCAAATACGACCGTTGCAAGCTCCAGGTCGTGCACTGGATAGTTCCTCTAATGGGTCCTCAACTAACGCGATAAATAAGCTATCATTATGTCTCCCCGCATTAGTACGCATCCTAATCCGGTGCCACAAACATCAGTATGAACAGTCAACTCCTTGCCCGGCTCTGTCCACACTAGCAATGGTGCAAAAATCAACTTCTTCTTCAACTCTTTGAAGGCTGCCTCTCATTCACTGTACTAATGGAAAATCATATCTTTCTTTGTCAATCTAGTCATCGACTTTGCAATTTTGGAGATGTCCTGTACAAAGCATCGATAATATCCTGCCAACCCCAAAAAGCTCTTGATGTTTGTCACGCACTCTGGTGTAGGCTAGTCAATGATAGCGTGAATCTTACTCAGTTCCACTAAAATAACTCTGTCGTTGATCACGTGTTCCAAGAATCTCACCTCAAAAAGCCAAAACTCGCACTTACTGAACTTGACGTACAATCTGTGCTCCCTCAAAGTCTTCAACGTCTCTCTGAGATGCCTCTAATGGTCCTCATGAGTCCTGGAGTAAATTAAAATGTCATCGATGAAGACTATCATGAATCGATCTAAAAACGGCCTTAAGACTCGATGCATCAAATCCATAAACACGGGTGGCACGTTTGTCAACCCAAACGGCATGACTGTGAACTCGAATAACCCGTAACATGTGTTGAACGTCGTCTTAGGTACGTCCTCCTCTCTGATCTGCACCTGATGATATCCAAATCTCTAATCAATCTTGGAGAAGAACTGTGCTCCGGCCAACTGGTCGAATAGGTCATCGATCCTGGGTAAGGGATACCTATTCGTGATTGTCACCTGATTCAACTTTCAGTAGTCTATACACATCCTCATGCTATCGTATTTCTTTCTCACAAATAAGACCAGTGCTCCCTAGGGTAACATACTCGAGTGTATGAAACCCTTCTTTGATAGATCCTCCAGTTGAGTCCTCAACTCTTTGTGCTCTAGTCGTGACATACGGTAAGGTCTGCTCGCTATATGCTGTATATCTGTCACTAACTCAACATTAAAATCTACATGTCTGGGAAGGGGTAATCCAGGTATAACCTCAGGAAAAACATATGGGAACTCGAGTGCTACTGGGACATCCTCGAATCTGGTCACTGGCCTCTTGTCGGACTCTACTATCCTTACGAGGGTCTCCATCTCCTGAGTGGTCGCTAACCTACATCTCGTGATCGGAAGTGATGTCACGACTTCGGTAAAGGTTAAATCGGGAATCTCTGGTATCTGAAAAATGATGGTTTTCCTAAAATAGTCTAATTGCGAGTGGTATGCCGCCGACCAATCCATGCCTAAAAATATATCAAACTCTAGGTACTCTAATACTTAGAGATCTATAGGTAACTGGTGACCACAAACCTTGACTAGACAATCTCTACAAATTCGATTAGGATATATCTTATCTCTAACCACCGTGCTGCGGATAAGGTGGGTGCTAACGTTCTCAAGTGTCAAACCCAACTCTCCTACTATATGTCCCAAAATAAATGATAACATACTACCAGAATCTATCGATGTATGCATAGGGCGTCAAAAAATAATCAGCGTAACCTCGACTAGCTGCCGAGAAGCGTCACGGTCTGGTGCGACAACAGCGTGCACCTGCTCCCTCGCCTGCACTGGCTGAGCTGCTAGTGGTGGTGCTGGCTCCCATGTACATTCGCTCTTGTAGTGCCACTTCTGTCTACATCTGAAACATGTGACATTCTGCCTGTATTCGGAGCTTTGACCATGTTGTCTGCTAGCCTAATGGCCCTGTCCCTGCCATTGTTGACTCCTATTTCTACCTCTCTGGCCCTGAACCTGAGTATGTCGGTGCAGCTGCTAGGCTGCCAAAACCTGTTGTGGCTGCGCAGGTACAACTGAATGTGGCCTGACCGTTTGACCTTTATCATATCTGCGCTTCTATCCCCTCTGATTTCTTTGATCGTGATTCCTCTTGCCTTTCCTGTCTGACCTCCCCTGGCCTTTATAGCTGTCGTGATGCACTCGAGTGGGGATGGCGTTGTTCCACATCAAAAATGACTCGTGGGCTTACGCCCTCTCGTAAACTTCCTGTATAGTCTTAGCTCCTATCGACACAATCTCACCCCCAATCTTTGGTCGGAGTCCTCGAATAAAGAAGTGGACCTGAGGTCGCTCAGTCCTAGCTATGTCCATCGCAAAAGTAAGTTTATCTCTTCATGTATTGCGACACCGTTCGGTTACCCTACCTCAGCGTTAAGAACTACTCTATCAGTCTCAGCTGAATCTTGATCGGGATATACCGATCATAGATAAATTTCTTGAACTCAGCCTAAGTACTCGGCTCTCCATGGGCGGCTGTGTGGGCGGTCCACCATACTGCAACATCTTCCTTTAACATGAACCAGGAAATCCTAGGCCGTATTCTGTCGTGAATCTTCAAAAGTTCATGAAGTTTCTCGTGTGAAAAAACCCACTTCCCAGCTACCTTTTGGGTCTCCGCCTCTATAATAGTAGCCTGGTTGAAAACGAATGAACTCCTTAATCAGCATTGCCTTAGCTGATAAGGAGGTCTCGAATGTGATCTCCTAGGGTGGAATCAGTGTCGGTGCCACGGCCGACATAGTCACTGGTGTAGTGTCTGCTGGCAGTATCTTGGTAGTAGCGGTCATGAGTGGGGTTGCCTGAACAGTCGGGGCAATAACTATTTGCTCTACAGTAATGACAGCGGTAAGTGAGGCAGAGGCCGGTGTGGCCGCTACTTGCACTCGAAGAAATCGAAGAATATATTCGAGCTGCAAACTATGGAGTGCGACCGTGTTGCACAAGGTCTAATCCAAGTCAGCAGGTGTCGAGCAGCTCGTCTGACCCCCATCATCCTTAAGAGGAACTGGTCGTCCATCCATGTCGAATCTGCAAATCGCGAACATGCCGCAAGTCAGCGTCGTAATACGTGTACATAAGTATTACAATCAATATATACATATATAAGTCCTAGTATTACTCGATCACTTTGCTTCCCAACTAAAGTTCTAAGTTAGGATATTCGGGTTTTTCAAATCTAATGTTTGTTGTTAAGTTTTATTCAGTTGTATTAAATTTCCCTTAGGTTTGCCCGAACCTAGGCTCTGATACCAACTGTGACGACCCCAAATTTTGAGGCAAACCGGGCATCGCCATGTTGCGGGACCCGTCACCAAGCCATGCCGTGTCACTTGCACACATTTCCATGACAGCCCGCGAACTAACCATCTTATAATCAGACTTAGTCAATTTCATCATTTAAAATATTATTTTGTCGAAATAAACCAAATCAAAGAGTTTTACCACTTAATTTGTTTATATTGACTCTTTTTAGGTTATTTTTAATAGTGAAAGTCTTAATAATGTGCAATTTAATAATATAAACGAGTCTTGTATTAATTAACAAACTATAAAAGATACCATTTATATAAATAAGGCGACAAAAGGTACAACAAGTGTAAATATACATGTATCACGTAATAAGTCTCCCTAAATAATCCCCAAAAAGAATATATATGTATAAGTACAAACACCTACGAGTAAGGTAGTGGAGGCGCGCTGGATCAGAGGTAGCTGTCAAGCACTGCCTTCCCCCACCTTGTCGTAAGATCTGCAACTTGCCACCAACAAACAATGACAAGTTCCAGCGAGTAAATCCTAGAGAGACTCATTTAGTATTCACAAGAAATCCAAGAAAACGGTTATAACTCATGTATATAAAGTAAATGAACAGGAATGTAAAGAATGAATATAAGTCGTGAGATAATCGAGAATATGGAACGAGAGTGTGGTGTATAGCTGTCAAGCCTTAGGACGTAAATACTAAATCGAGATGGCCCTGGAGATGAGGAAATCCGATCCCCTCTTCATGGTCGAAATGAGGAACTCTGTTTGTTGGAAGGTAGACTTCCGCCTAACGCATCAAAGGAGAGAAAATTTGTGACGAAGGTGAGTCTCACTTCAACTCGCTCTCGAGATCATTGACTCGCTGAGAGATATCTCATGCGTAGTCTAAGGTATGACCAACACCGTAGCAATAATCGAATCATCATCAACGAGAGAGCCGGAAAGGGGTTACACCGTCTCTTCGACCATACACAGACACACACGGGAATATAGTAAACATGCAAGCCGAACTGGCGAAAAGTAATGTGAAATAAATAATTTACAAGAAAAATAAGTAAATTCTAAACAAACTTTCTCGTTGGTTTACTTACCTCGAACAATCGCAAATATCTCTCTAAAACGTCCCACTTACGCCTCAAGATATGTGCTCGATATCCGACTATAGTCATCTAAGTCCCTGATATCCAATTATATTATTTTTGTTATTTTAGAGTCACATTAAGTGAATTTATAATGTGTTACCAAAAAATTTAGATTTCGTTTCAAAAAATTTAATTTCGGCGCATTTTTTGAGTTATACCGGGGTGTCGATGCCCAAAAAGACTTAAAAACTACTTTTTAATATTTTTGCATTTTATTATATTTTTTGATCTTTTTGGATTTTCCATAATTTTTAGCTATTTTTCCTATTTTCTGATATTTATTTGATTTAAAAATGTATTTTGTTTAATTTTTTAAAATTTTTAATTAATTAAACTTAATTTGAGGTAGGTTGGACCTAGTTTGGCCCAACTAGGGCCACCCGGGTTCGGGCCGGCTTGGCCCGACCCGGGCCTGACCAGCAAGCCCAACCTTCTAGGGGTAGCCAGGCCCAACTGGCTACCCCTTCTTCTTCCTCAAATCGTCTCTAAAGAGCAGAGATGATTTTCTTTTTCTTTTCTTTTTTAAAACATAACAACAACAACCACCCAACAATACCATCACCATTAAACTCTAAATTTCCTACAAAAGTTAACAAAAAATTGACACATTCACCTCGATTCAGAGATCTTCGCGAGCGTCGCCGAGTGGAGAGAGCACCGCGAGAGATGTGCGACCGAGTTGAGAGAGTGATGGAGAGCTTGGTGGTGAGTTGGAAATGGAGAATAAAATAGGGTAGAGAAGAAGAGCTCTGGTAGAGAGAGGGAGTGAGTGAGGAGAGATATTTTTACTTTTATTTTTGGAAGGGAGAGAGAAATTGTGAGTGATAGGTTTAAGTATGATGATTGGATAGGTGATGTGATGTGATGTGTGATGTGACAACTAAATCCCAGACTATCCCTTAGACCTGCATTAGGAGCACATTGCGTCGTCGTACACTCTCGTCACTGCACTCGCACAACGCGACAAAGTGTAATTCTTAATTAGCGCGACGCGACTTATTAAATAATAGTAAAATAAATAAACACGCACCACACAATAATGACAAATTTTACCTTTTTAGGCGTGCCCCAAACTTTTTCACGACGTCTACGTGGGTCTGAGCTTAGGATCTTAATCTGTAATTTGTCAGTTAATCGGGATTAATTAAAGCGGGCCGTTACAGTAGATCTTCGTGAAAGTTCAAGAACTAAATATGTAGTAATAAACGTTCATAGACCAAAAACATAAAAAAAATTAAGTTCAATGACGAAATGATGGGTTTTGCCTATCCCTTATTATATGTCAGAATGGTTCAAAAAATAAATAAAAACTGAACGCCCCCAAAAGATAAACACATCAATCAAGAGAATTTGTTAGAGATATAGTCATTCACCAAAAACTTATTTTTGGCAGCCTACTTATTGTATCGTCGAGATAGGTTTGGGACTCGATTGACATAGAAGTTTGACTAATTATAAAAACACAATTTATGATCTAAAATACAGAGGACATGAATTCTTTAAGAAAGCTCCCACAGACCCGGGTCGCCTGGTTTAAGCCAATGTTGAACCCCTCAAGATAATCTAGCAATAGACAATTATACCTTATAAAAGTGCAAAATAAAAATTCTTCTATGTCTATCAAGTGCGGAAGTAATAGTAAAAAGTCTTACAATCCAAGTAGACAATAGTCTATGGACTCAAAATACAACTACCCATATGGAACCCCTGATTTATTTACAAAACATTATTGAAATGAAAGATAGCATAATATAGTCTCACTTACGCACATAGGAAAAGTGAGATATTCTACAATATGATCTTCCCTTTTCCCTTGTCTTGAGCAGCTACTAAAGTACCTGTAAGAAAAAAGTGGATGTGAGCAATAACAATTTACTCAATAAAGTGCTACACTACTTTACCATCAATTAACCAAGTAATACCTAATTGCATTGTAACTAACGTGCAACAACTTTTCTTTATAAAACTTATCATAATTTTAGGCATTTCAAGAATTTATAAGTAAGCATAATATACAATGGAAGATAAAGTAAACAATACCCAAACATGATAATATCAACAAAAACAAATAAATTAACATGAATGCTATAGAGTCAAGGGAAGTGAAAACTCAATATAAATAACCCATGAATCCCACAACCATTGTAT
This sequence comes from Stephania yunnanensis, assembly GCA_039657365.1. Lineage (NCBI taxonomy): Eukaryota > Viridiplantae > Streptophyta > Magnoliopsida > Ranunculales > Menispermaceae > Stephania > Stephania yunnanensis. The sequence goes on along the minus strand of CM077586.1, from coordinate 39,817,514 downwards.
GTGAGCCCGGTAGACAAGGAGACATATAAATTATCTTACTGCTACTTTAGGTGAGCCCAGTAGACAAGGATTCATAATAATCATGGAGGAAGGCACTGGTGATAGCCGGTCCTTCATCCCTAATAGTATAAACATGCATTCATCATTTAACCATATTAGTTCTACATGCATTCATAAAATAGAGAGCTCAAAAGGAACAAGATACGAAACAATAGTTGAAGATCATCAAGACAGATTCCAATGAAATATAAGTTTCTACTATCGCGAACCTACTATTAACTAGAAGGATGACAAGATTGATAATAAACTGACCCTACTTACCTCGAAGCCTTGTTATTCTAATCAAATTTCCTTTCAAGAACTACTTGATGGTGCGTTGATTATTTACATTTAACACAAGTTTAATAAGTTTTATAACATTCTTAGTTAGGTTTAATAAGGTTTATAACACTCTTATTTTGGAGTGGTGCCGCCGAGGCACCACAAACATCACCATGGCTTCAAGTCCATTTTTCGAATTAGCGATTCATTTGATTTTGAGATTTATTAATTACATGTTGTAATGATCTCTTTTCCCTTTCCAACAGTGGGTAGAACGTCGAAAACGAAGTTAAAATGAAGGAGATACGCCAATTTTACGAAAGTCATGCAATGCACTCCTTTTGCAGTGAGTGAAGCTGTCACGACGCCATGTGGGTTACACCCACAAAGTCATTACAGAGTCGCTTGCTGTCCTGATGCTTTGACGATACCGTGTGTACATATACACAACATCAGACAATGTTAAACGTCGTAAACACCCATAACATTTGATTTTTTTTCCTCCCGGATGTCAGAAAAACTCTTCCCCCTTTAATTTGGGGCTTCAAAACTCATCCAAAGTAGTCCAATATAGGGTATTCCATTAATCTAAAATATCCACAACAATTTTGAACAATTTACATGAAATTGAAGTCAAGAAATCCTAGTTTTGTTCAAACCAATGTAAAATCCAAATTTGAGTCAAAACCATTGAAAACCATAATAAAACCCATGATTTCTACTACAAATTAGGGACAAAGAAGGGTGGTGTGATTTTTGAAACCAAAACAAAATTAAGGAATTCATACCATCTCCAAAACTCATCAATTTCAAGCTTTCTTTTCAAACTCAGGTTCATTCATTCAAAAGTTGAGAATAGATAAAAAAATATAAGGATTTTACTTAGCCTTGAAAGTTTTGGGTTGATGTATTTCCCTCCTACATCACTCTATCACCAAAGCCCTAGTATGGTTCTGTCAACTCACCTCACCTTGTTAGAACAAAAGAGTTCAAAGGATATTAGAAAGAGTATTGAAAGACATGGTTAGTAGCTAAGGGTTTGAGTGACCAAATCAATATCCTACATTTCATCTGACCACCTTAAGTACTAGGACCATCTCGATGGTCTAAATTAAGTCCTTCCATTTCTTCTTTCCATTTATTTATTGTTTTGCCATTACGTATTGTTTAGACCACACAACTTGTTAATTAAGTTATTTATGCCTAGTTAAGCCTACTTAACCAGCTAAGTATACTTAATATCGCATAATACGCATAATAAGCAATTTAAGTACACAAATATCCTACATAATCACTAAAATACCCCTGATGTTTGGACTAACTACTGAACTTTATGGAGTTACAAAATTTGTCTTCAAAAACCAAATCAAACCCTGATTGACCGATCGAACCCTAGTTGCGTTTGTCAAACAATTTAGGATTTTTCTATTTGTATTTGCAAGTGTATTAGAGGTTTCTATTCAATCACGAAAATTGAGCATTATTAATCTCAAAACTCAACAAAACTCACGAAACAATGAGACCAGGAATGATTTTTTGAATGTCACAAACTTGCAAAAAGTAGTTGGAGTTATGAAAGTGCGCTTCTGTAGTGACAGAAAAATTGACATGGGCGATAAGAACAATATAAAAAAAAGAGCAATAAAAAATATTTGATTCGTGAATCAATATTTAATATTTTTGTTCTTTCTCATCTAAACTAGAAATGAGCTGTATTAAGCTGTGTAAACTAGATTAAACAAAAAATAAATAATTGGGATTAGGGGTACTACTTTACTGATGACTTAGCAAAAAAAAAAACGAAATTTTCGTAAAATTAAAAGTTCGAGTATAAAATATTAACAAATCTAAGTTTAAGAATCAAAATTAAAATTGATTACCATTGAGAACTCACGTTCTGACGAGAAACTCCTTGCAGTACTTCATGAAGGAGTAAAGTACAATGCTAGAATTGGGCCTGGCGTTTATGACATTCACTCCCCTAGGATACCGTCAAAAGAAGAGATCGCAAATCACATTAACATAATGCTTGATGTTTTGGAGACTAACATTCTATGGGTTAATCCAAATTGTGGGCTTAAGACTTGTAAATACGAAGAGGTTAAGTTAGCTCTAGCGAACATGGTTGGTGCTACTAAACTCATACGCACCCAATCGGCTAATTTCATGTGAAAAAGAAATCCATCCAACTAATTTTGTGTGTGAAGATTTAAGGTGAAAAAAAGTAGGCGCGATTCCAAGGAAAATTGAATAGGCATTCGATATTTTAATGATTTTTTGGTTATATTATTTTAAAAGAATATTAATGTATTTTATATTATTGTCTCAATATTTTTAGAGTCATATAATTTAGGCCTTTCATTTGCGGATTGTAAGAGGAAAAGTAAATTTCAATTTTTATAAATATTTATTGGTGAAATCAAGGGTAAAGAAATATTACGTAATTTTTTATTTGAAATTATAATCATTCAAATTCTACGAGCTAACATTCATGTAATGACATTTTCTGATTAAATAGAAGTAGGTAGAAATGAAAAAATTAAATTGATTTATTTATATTTACTTGTATTAACATTATTTATATGCATCCATTATTCTTTCTATTACCACAAGTCAATTAGCATGTGTGTTACACTTGGCGAAAAATATTTCGTGTTTTTAGCAAATAATATTTATAGTAAAACCAAATAATAAAATATGATGATCTTCTCCTTCCATCTCTACATGATCATTCCAATCTCCATTTATAATAAAATATCAATTGAAGCCTATGTTAGAAGTTTTAACAAAATTTGATTAATGTTATAATCGAGTAAAAATGAACAAAAGCGTATGTAAAAAACTTTAAAAACATCATCCCATTGTGTAACTTTATCATCAACTTCATTGAATATCTCTTGAATTTCCTGTAAGCACCACTAATTACAACATAAAGTGGTCTATAACAACAATAACATAGCCCCAGTCCCAAATTAATTAGAATCAACTACATAGATCAAACTCTTCAATTGAGCTTGATTTAGTGCAATTGATGATGAATTTTCCAAACTATTCAAAGCCCTCCTAATTAATGCGTCCCAATTGAACTTCGATGTACCCTAACTCGTCGAATTTCTTCAATTTATATAGAGTCAAGTTTTTTAGTGGGGGCATTTGTAGGTCATCTTGGCATGTGACCAAACAAGCTACCATAATCGTCCTTCCCTAATCTTTGTCTCAATTGGTGTTACACCTACTTGTCTTTGAATTTTCATTTTTATTATTTTATCTTTACAAGTTTTACCACATATCTATCTAAGCATCCTCATTTATGTTACATTCATTTTATGTAGTTGTTGTTGGTTTACCGCCCAACATTCATTTTCATATAGCATAGTTGAACTAATTGCGGTCCCTGAAAATTCTCCTTTCAACTTGAAAGGCATATTTCTATCACATATCACACTTATCGCACTCCTTTATTTCTTCCATCCAACTTGAATTTTATGTGTGACATTATTTTCATATTGCTATTGTTTTGTATGATTAATTTAAGATATCTTAAGTGGTTCACCTTGGGAACTTCGACTTCCTCTAATTTCACTTATGCATCATCTCGATATCTAGTATTTCTAAACTAACGATGCATATATTCTGTCTTTGTGGCAGCCCCGCACCCTAAGATTGCAGGTGTTCGCCCTGTGAGGCCACGACCATGCTATGTCACCGCCTTGCGGTCCCACCTTGGCCACATCCGTTTCAACTTGCAACTTAACTTTAGTTCACTTGAGCTTTTTATTCAATTGTTTAGGCCTGTATTACAAGTTAACTATTATTATACATTTAACAAGTTAAATATACACCTTAACTTAGCCAAAATTTAGTTATTCACCTTATTTAACTTAGTCAAGTTAATTGATTAATAAACTTACTAACCTTAATTAGGTCTAGCACTTGAATATAAATTCATAGCTTATGCAAATTTAGCCAAGTTAAGTACTTTACATCACAATTATAAACATATTTGTGATATTTAGCATGCGGAAGTCTTCATTAGTATAAAAATATATAATATATAAGTATTTTAATGCATATAAACATCAACCTATTGTAGAAAACCCAAAAATCATAGTACCACATATCGATATGCGAAAAAAGTGTATATATGTGTGTACATGTACATAAGGTCACTCACAAGTGCCCAACCTACAAATAGGTACAAAATATCAAAATATAAACGCTTACTACTGTACAGCAGGGAAGCCGATAGGCTCAGAGGTAGTCGTGAAAGATCCCTTTGCCCTTACGAGTAAAAGGATCTGCAAATTTTCATAAGAAAACAATGACAAATTCTTTTGAATAAAATCTAGATAAAAGTATATAACATTTAGGATATCAAATAAACAGTGTATACAAATCATGTGCTAAAATAAAGACAAAACTAAATATAACACATGAAAATAAGATGCAATTGATACAATAGGAGTGCGTGTGTACTCATACTCAAGCTGAATTAGACCAAACTACGGTTGCTAGAATCCCTTTAGTGGGTGTCCCCACTAGCCCATCACCTTAATGCCCTACCAGTGGTCGAGTTAGTTACCATGACCACAAACGCGTACTCTATGTCAAACAACTCAGGGTAGCAAGTCGCCGAGTGTGCGGTGTGCACGTTCACCGGTCTAAGCCGCGACAACCATACAACACACAAGGAATATAGACGAGAATAAAATTTGGACAAAATGCATGATAAGATAAACAACAATGCAATCAAGTAAGAATACTTTAATGATGTTCTCATAGGATTACTTACCTTGCACAAGATAAAAGCAAGCTCGAAAAGCCCTAGACCAACCCCGAATGCATACTCGACACTGGAATATGATCCTTTATGTCCTTAGTGTCAATTCAATCCATTCACATGAGGTTTTGGTCAAGAGGTATGAGTCTAAGGTCTTAAAATCAAAACCAACAAACTTATACAATTGTAGAAGTAAAGGTTATTAGCGCGCTAAAGAGCCTCTTTAGCGCGGTGCATGCTCTGTGACTCTTGCCAAGATTCGTTAGGGACTATATGACCCTCGTTAGCATGTTAACGGGGTCAAAACACAAAATTTCCAACTCAAAACTTAAATGTTTTCTCCCTCCTTGGCTGTTTCCATTCGTTATGAACCTCATCCTCGCCTCGTAGGGGAATAAAACACCAACAAAACAACAAATAAGAACAACAATTTCTATGAATTTACAAGATCAAACACGCATTGTGGGAATAAACTCAAGGATACCAAAAACATATTACATGCTTGAAAAACAGTTTTGAGATTGCTTGAACTAGAAAATCAGGAATCTAATCACTTTAGTTTTCGTTTGAAAATAAGTTAAAGAGACCCAAAACATTCATTAGATTTTTGTGTTGAAATCCAAGAGCTCAAACTTGAAATGCATATTACTCCATTTCTGTGAATTTAGCATGCAATGAGCAAGAAATCTACCTACACTTGAGTTTTGCTGCGATTTGATGTTCCCAAATTAAATTTTCCCTTAATGGCCACACTAAACCACTTCGTTTAGTTCAGATCTTCCAGGTACAAGTCTTTTTCTTCATTGATGGGTGTCAAACACATCAATAATAATCTCAAACTCTTATTGCTACTAATTGTTAACTACAATTGGTTTGTAGCAATGATAAATATGAGTGTTGATCCACAGGGATTGGTAATTTAATTCTGGTCAAGATTAGGGTCCGAGAGAGAGAGTGAGAGTGAGAGAGAGAGAATTCGCTTACTACATTAAGTAACATGAAGTGCAAGAGAACTTGCAATTGACTAACTACGACGACAATGGAATGAAAAAAACTTAATCTAACTTGCTAAGAAAGTAAATAATATAGGCCTATTATTTCAAGCAAATTAGGTAAATTAATTTTGGCCCGGGGATTCACAAGTTTAACTCAACATTCACTTCCATTATTTTTCGATTTCCATTTAAAAGTGCATTCAAAGTCTTCCTAGGCTAGCTATAGTTCAACATCGTGTATAAACCCCTCGATTCCCTTATTTCGGTAAAAGGATCCCTAAAAAACATTTAATCCTAGGTAAAGTACACTAGAACTCTACACATTCATCGCATTAGACTTAGGGAAATTACTAACCCTAGACAACCAAGTCATGAAACGCGTTCAATTTAACCTAGACTTGGTAACCGCATGATTTCTCCAAAAGGCCAATCAATTAAAGTAATCATTGCCACTTGTTGTGAACAAATTCACACAATTCGAGATGTAAAATATCGTAACTAGCATTACACCCCTTTAAACAAGTGTATATTTGCATCTACGCAAATCACGACAAGAGTCAAGGTAATATTGCAACAATTAGCTAGATAAGACATTGAGTTGAATGGAAATTGAAGTCTAAAAAGCCTTACAATGTATTTTTTGTGAAGTTAAGCCTCACTTGTTCCTTCCCCAACCTTGGTTAGAAGAGTTCTTAGCCTCCCATGACTAAAAAAAAAACCCATCATCTAATGTGTTACAAGGTATTATTAAAATAAAAGAGAGGAAAGTGAAAAGATCGTGAGGGAATAGTGATTATTGGAGAAGAGAGAGGGCAGATAAGTTTGAGAGGGTGAGAAAGAATTGAAAATTTGGGGAGAAGGCCCTTGTTTGCATTTTTGTTTTGCTCTGCTGAATCGTACAGGAGGTGCGACCACAGTGTCTTGCGAGGAGCAGTCAAGAATTTTTTCCCGAAGTACAAAACTATTTAGTTTAAAAGAGGTAAGTAGGGGTGGTTAATTTTTTTTTCCCAAAACTAAGCAATAACGCCTATTCATTAGGCGTTATTGATGACGTGGCAACAGACAGACCCAATAACGCCTTCTCAAAAGGCGCTATTGGGTCTCTGAAGGCGCTATTGATGCCACGTGGACAAAACCAAATTCGGTCAGTCCACGTGGATCCACGTGGATGTCCAGTGGTAATAGCGCCTCGGAGAAGGCGCTATTCCTTATTGCCCTGTCCACGTGGATCCACGTGGACTATTTGAGGGGGGTGCGCTGATAGCGCCTTCTCAGAAGGCGATATCAGCTCAAATTGTTATCTTCCTCCCGCGATCGACTGCAACGAGGCAGGGGTAGGGATATAGGGGTAGGGGAGCTAGGTAGGGGGAGGTAGGGGTCACGGGATTACATTCCCGTGACCAAAACAGGGAGACGCAGTGGCTATAAAAGGAGGGGACGGGGAGGAGCAAGGTGGAGAGAGACCGGACTCAAAACGGACGCGGCGGAGATTGCTAGACGGACGTGCACAGACGCGGTGGAGAAGGAGGAGAAAGAAGGTTGTGGGCTCTGACGTGATCAAAACAGGGCTGTGGGACGTGGAGTGAGCAAATGCGCGCAAGGCAAGTTGAAACCAAAGCAGCGGAACGAGCAGCAGAGGAGGAAGGAGGCCCGGGGGCGGAGGCGAAGGAAGGAGGCCCAGCGATGGTAGCGGAGAAGGTCAAGCATAGCAGCAGAGGAGAACGGTGGAGGTTAGTGTAGTTTAGTAAGTTGTGGTTGTTAGTTTTGTTTGTTAAGTTATTTTAGGTTATATGTAAGTGGTTAGATTAGTATGTTTGTTTAAGTTAGTTTAGTTAATTTACCGAATGAGGAGGTATGCTTAGTTAATTAAGTTTGTTTAAGTATGTATAGGTAGTTTAGGTTAGATGTTTAGGTTAGGTATTGGTGGTTAGTTTAGTTTAGGTAATTAAGTTTGTTTAAGTTAGTTTAGTTAAGTTTGTTTAGTTAGTTAAGTTTATGTATTAGTTTAGTTAGTTTAGTTTGTTTACTTTAGAATAGTTTAGTATATGTATTTATGTCCACGTGGTAAGTAAGTTTAAGTTTGTTTAAGTAAGTTTAGTTAGTTTGTTTTAGTTTAGTTAGTTAAATAAGTTTGTTTAAGTTAGTTTGTTTAAGTTAGTTTTAAGTTTGTTTAAGTGAGTGTAGTTAATTATGTTTGTTTAAGTTAGTTTAAGTTTGTTTAAGTTAATTAAGTTTGATTAAGTTAGTTTAGTTAGTTAATTAGGAATGGTTAGATTAGTTATGTTTAGTTTAGTGAGTTTGTTTTAGGTAGTTTAGTTAATTATGTTTGTTTAAGTTAGTTTAGTTAATTAAGTTTAGTGAATTAAGTTTAGTTAATTAAGTTTGTTTGAGGTATTTTAGTTAATTTACCGAAGGAGGAGGTATTTTAGTTAATTACGTTTGTTTAAGGTAGTTTAGTTAGTTTAGGTTAGATGTTTAGTTTAGGTATTTAGCTTAGTTAAGGTTCGGTAATTTAGTTTGGTAAGTTTAGTTTAGTTAGTGTGTTTAGTGAGTTAACTAAATTAAGTTAGTTTATATTTGGTATTTAGGTTAGTTAATTTAGTTAAAGTAATTTGTTTAGTTTATTAAGACGGTTAAGTTTGTTTAGGTAGTTTGTTTAGTTATTTAAGTTTGTTTAGGTAGTTTGTTTAGTTATTTAAGATTGTTTTGTTTAGTTTGTTTAGTTATTTAAGATTGTTTTGTTTAGTTAGTTTGTTTAGTTTACTACGTTAGTTATGTTTTGTTTTGTTTTGTTTTGTTTAGGATAGGTTATTTAATTCGCAAATCAATATTGAATCACAATTACACCTAATTGCATGCATGCTAATAAGAAGCTATAATTACTATATGATCTGAAAGTAATAGAGAGACGCCAGTTTTAACACGGCCAACCATATATGTTCAATTTTAGTTAAGGTTAGTTAAAGCCCCAAAATTTATGAAACCATATATATAGTAAGTTTCGATCCACGTAAGTTTCATGAACACCACTACAAATTTTTATAGTCGATTTATTACACTCTTTGTGTTCTAAAATAACGAAAATACAATGTTATTCCAGGAATATTACGTTGCGGCGGAAAACTAGAGGAAACAAGTAAGTTCATTAATTTAGTATTTTCATATTAATTTATTCGGGTTAGGTTTTGGTTTGCATGATATATAGGGACATTCATATTTTGTTTATGAAGAACGGTTCATATGTTTATTTATTGAACGTTATTACACAGAAAATGTAAGTGCGAAAGAATGAGTATACTCTGTAGTTGCGCTATTATTGCGATCTTCTACATTAGAAAGTTCGATTGCGCTATATAACCACTTGATTGTCAACGATTTCCCTTACGAAATTTGTGCATTTGTCCGTAACATTTTTACATCCAAGTTTCCAAACCTCTGTAGGTCATGTCACAAAGAAACATCCCTTTTCTATTCTATGCGCACGACTCCATTGTTAATGGGGTCAATGGCATCGCGTATAGCTCACCGCCATCAGTAGTGTGGTGGGTTAAGTTTGGGTCGAGTGGGCATGAAATGATTGATGACATTATGTATAATGTGTGAAGTAACTTAAGTTCGTACATTTGTTGCTTTTGAGCATTGATCTCGTTTTTTTGGTTTCCACATTTATTACATGCTTATTGTTTCGTTTCGTTTCGTGCAACACTCATTTTCTTTTTCTAACATTCATTTGTAGTTGTACTGCAATGGATCCAGGACCTTCAGATCCATCACTCTTGCAACTTCAATCTACTCACAGATCGACGCGAACCTGGAGGGGCGAGGTAAGGCCAATTTACATGAATGCGTCATATTTACTACAATATTGTATCAAAAACATACATTAATACATTATCAATTCCAAGGTTTACGAAACAATGTGCGTACGTCGAAGACGTGGGGTCGTTGATCGAACGATGCAGTATCATTATAGGATGATCCCATATCTTCGTTCCAGTGGGTTCTATGGGATATCCCGGGTAGCATTTTTCAACCTTGATTGGGCTTTGATTACCGCATTTGTAGAGAGATGGCGCCCCGAGACGCATACATTTCACATGCATTGTGGGGAGTGCACAATTACACTCCAAGACGTGCAGGTGCAGCTTGGATTACCTATTGAAGGTATGCCTGTGACGGGAACGACAGACGCAGACTATGCCGATGGCTGCGAGAGGCTACTTGGACGAACTCCCGGTGGAGATGACATCGTTGGTTGTAAACTTCAGGTCGATTGGCTTGAGCGTAACGTTCCAGCAATAGATGATGAAAGCGATGAGGAGTCGGTCCAACGTTACGTTCGATCGTACATACTACAACTCATCGGTGGTTGTCTTTTCGCCGACAAGTCCAATCGATTCATACATTTGATGTTCCTACATTTGCTGGAGGATTTCCAAGTAGCAGGCCAATATAGTTGGGGGAGTGCATGTTTGGCTTATTTGTATAGGGAGTTGTGTCGCGGATTTCGCGCGGGGGCACATGAGGTTGCTGGCGCCTCAATTCTTGTAAACCTGTGGGCATGGGACGGATTTCCATTCATAGCACCGCGGCGTCTGCGTGTATCTAGAGCTCAACAGCGAACGGTGGATGGCCAAAATATGCTTATGGACGTTCCACTCGGACACAGGTATTAAAGTCGATTTGTCATTACTTTGCAAATAATTCTTGTCCATGTTCATTTATCTTAACTTATTGTTTCCTACACAGATGGATCGATGCATTTTCGGTTTCACAAAATGCGACGCACGTCGTATCGGCATACCGTGATGCACTCGACTCTCAGAGGCATGAGGATGATGTGGTGCGGCAACCATATAATGAACTCATGGGGTCTCTTCCCGAGTACTGTACAAATGGTCACGGCAGTTGGCTCTCGACGTGTCCCCTTATTTGTTTCCACATTGTGGAGTGGCATCGACCAGAAAGGGTCATGAGACAATTCAGCATGGTACAAGTAGTGCCACCTAATTGTGCTTACGACGCCCAACTGCACCGCATCGAATTGCGTGGACATCATCACGAAAATTGGGTGACTTTTCGCGCAAGCTACATAAACATGTGGGAAAATCGTGGGGACACCATTGCGACAGCGGCACTGAATGAAGGGCATAACCATCAAGACTACATGACGTGGTATCGATCGGTCACTAAGAGATTCATAGGACACGACGGGTCGTTACTTGACTACTCGGTAATCTTCTAACTCTTACTTTTCCTCGAACATTTAATATTTTATATTGCATGATTTGAGCTCTTATTTTTTGTATATCAGCGTAACTTGGTGCATCGACTTAAGGTCTTGCTGCCCTTGATGAAGGGATTAAAATTTTGGACGAAGATGAAAGACAAAGGTCTAATCTTTCGCCTGACGGAATTGACGTCCAACAAGACATAGATGAGGATAATGAACAAGAAGATGAAGAAGACGATCAGGGCGAACCAATCATAGAGGTGAGAAGAAGACGAACACGACCAAAGACCGTGCGGGAATGCACCAGACGTCCTCGTCCACCACGTCCATCTACTCAGACAGAGATTGCTGCAGAGAGTAGCAGACGTTCTCCTCCAACACGTTCATCTCGTTCGAGAGCGAGTAGAACAGAGAATGTTGGCGAGAGTAGTCATTCTTCTCATGGGTACATTCCTGCATCTTCCACACCCCAACCAGAACCTCAAATGTTTGTACCCAGGGCCGCCGAGCGTGAATCTTCCTCCTTACCATTTTGATCCTTACGCACTGGGCCTTCGTCTTCATATGTGGACCATGGAATGCCTCATCATCAAACGTATCCATCACTGCCTCCATACATGCCTAGTCCATATACTCCTACTCCATATAATTACAATATGGCGTATAGTGGAGACCCTTCATTCATGAACTTGTTGACCATATCGCAGCCTCATGTTCCATTCCCCCAACCCCATGCAAGAAGCCGGTATTTCGGGATGGTTCCACCTCCTATTTTTGGTAGCATCGGTAGCAGAGGTGAGTCGAGTCAAGAACCAGAGGAAACACATCAATCTACTCGACGTGATTCATCGCAAGACCAACTACCTCGACAACCTCAACCGGATGTACAAACACATCGTCCAACTAGACAAAGAGTACGTTCAGTTTGCATCACCGAGCAACAACGTCAACGAAACAGCCGAAATAGACCTGCATGATGAGTTTACTTGATGTCATGGTGATTCGTAAATAACTTATATTTTGGATTCACGAAGTACGTGTATTCAACCTTCTCATTGAATAAACTTATTTCTCATGTTTTCCATATTATTATAATGTCGTAGATTTGATTACTCTTCAATAGTTAGTTTAGTTTGTTAAGTTAGTTTAGGTTATATGTTTAATTTAACTTAAGTGGTTAGCTTAGTTAGTTAGGTGTCGGTGGTTAGGTTATATTAGTTTAGTTTGGTTAGGTTAATTAGGTTAGTTAGTGAAGTTAGTTTAGTTTAGGTGTTGAGGTTATGTTTGTTTAGTTTCGTTTGGTGGTTAACGTGGATCATTTTTTGGTTGTTTGTTTAGTTAGTTAAGTTAGTTATTTTAATTTACTAAGTTTGTATTGTTTAGGTGGTTAGGTTAGTTAAGGTTAGTTAAAGTTGGTTAGGTTAGTTAATGTTAGTTAGTTTGGTTTGGTTAGTTCCATTTAGTTAGTATGTTTAGTTTGCAATTAAGCTAGTTAAGTTGGTTATTTTAGTTTACTTAGTTTGTATTGTTAGGTGGTTTGGTTAGTTAAGGTTAGTTAGTTTAGTTAGTTTAGTTTGTTAGTTAGTTTAGTTTCGTTATGTTAGTTAGTTAGTTAGTTTAGTTGAGGTTAGTTAGTTACTTAGTTTAGTTTGGTTTTGTTAGGTTAGTTTAGGTTAGTTAGTTTAGTTTATTTTAGTTAGTTAGTTAGTTAGTTAGTTAGTTACTTAGTTAGTTAGTTAGTTTAGTTAGTTAAGGTTAGTTAGTTAGTTAAGGTTAGTTAGTTTAGTTTGTTAATAAGTTTATTTTGGTTAGGTTAGTTAAGATTAGTTAGTTTAGTTTACTTTGGTTAGTTAGTTAGTTAGTTAGTTAGTTAGTTAGTTAGTTAAGTTAGTTACTTAGTTATTTAGTTAGTTAAGGTTAGTTAGTTATTTAGTTTAGTTTGGTTTGGTTCGATTAGTTAAGGTTTGTTAGTTTAGTTTAGTTTAGTTAGTTAGTTAGTTATTAGGTTAATTGGTTAGGTTAGTTCATGTTAGTTAGTTTAGAAAAGAGAGTTGAAGGTTGAAACCAATGTATATATATAAAATATTCAAATTTGGTTTCTTTTTTATACAAATATAAACTCCTCATATGCATATTCGAATTTGGTTGTAATTGTCGATATCGCTCGACTACGACGACGACGGCCAGCGGCGAGGGACGGAGCGGCCGATGACGACGCGGTCCAGCAGCTCGCGGTGACGGCCAACGGCGGTGGCGGACAGTTTATTAAGTCCAGTTGGTGACGTGGCAGTGACGGGGCGGTGACGTGGCATTGACGTGGCGGTGGAGGACAGTTTATTAAGCCCAGTTTAATTAAGTCCAGTTGGTCTACCACGTGGACGCCACGTCAACGCCACCTCAACTAGACATTTAACTGATAACGCATTTTCAAAAGGCGTTATCAGTTAAATGTGAGTTGGTGGTGACGTGGCGTCCACGTGGCTGCCACATGTACAGATAGCGCATTTTCAAAAGGCGCTATCGGTACAAATTGAAGCCACATGGACGCCACGTCACCGCCAACCAAATCAACTACACCCAATAACGCCTTCCCAAAGGGCGTTATTGCCTAGTTCCGTAATAAAAAAAAAAAAACCTCCCTATTTTGTGAATTAAATTTTAAACCCACCCTAGTTTTGGAAAAACTCCAGCAGTCAAACTAGTTACAACACTAATTGCCCAGTGAAATCACATTTATGCCCATGGAATCTAGTGAGGGTGTGAAATAATGCATCATTTAAGGAGGACCTGTGGCTGCTGATGCTCGTGAATTGAGTCAACACGTCGTTCGAGGCACATCCTAGGCTCAAGAAAGTCGTACGGTCTGTTTGGCTAGTTCACGGATGAGAAACAAATTTGTTTTTTTTTCTACTTTTTTTCATCCAACTTATGGAACACATCTTGAGGCTTCATTTATCCGCTGCTGGTTATGCCTATCCATGCCTCTATTTGTTCTCTGGCCAGATGAATATCTCTTCATTTTGGAGGCTTGTGTGGATCCCGAGGCTTGATGTGTGGTTGTTGAATCGCATGTGCATCAACAGTGGCACAATTTGGCTCCACTTGTGCTCTTGGTCTACTATGATATGTGATGATTGCGTTCACAATGCCGATCCCAAAGCGGCTAAACCACCTACCAATACTCCATGACTTGGCCATTTTCTTCATAGTTGGAACTCCAATACACTTTCCAACCATCCTACCATCTCGATGTGGGTCCCACACGGCTGCCTTGGGATGCTATTAATGCGTTTTACGAGGCAAAATTTCAAAACGTTGCAAATAACCCGGCTTTAATTCTATTTAATCAAAAAAGCGTAAAATAAAAAGCAAACCCAAATAAATATTTACGTACTAAAATTGGAGACTTGACACATTAACACATAGTACATCTTCACAAAAATAGGGCGCACACACACACACACCAATTCATTATTCACTAGTTCTGAACTTTGTTCTTGGATGGTAGAGGAGATGTTTGTCTTTATCACACTTTAGGAAATTAAATCAAAACCCTTAATCTTATATCTTGTGCACATCCTTATGCTTATCTTAAGCTCCTTATTTGAATCATCGAACACCTAAATCACCACTATAAAGATGTAAGAATTCCCAAATTCTCCATCATAAGATTTTATCTAAGGCTTTGATAATTTATTCAAAACTTAGATTAAATAATATCTTAGGCATATCCCATGTAATCATACAACCTAACTTATGATTTATGTTAAGTTTGGAAACCAGAGGAAACTATTGAGTAGAATGCAATAATAAACGATATGTGCGTAAGCACACACACAGAGTAACATCCCATGTCCTGATTAAGAGAATGCCCGACCTGAAACCCTAATTAAGCCTCGATACATTAATCGGACTCAATTAGAGTAACGTTACAGCCGTTCTTCATACCTGATAATCACAACACAGTACATCATAGATTGAATAAATAATTGAAAATGTAGCAGAATTAAAAATCTTTCGCTAATATAAAGGATATCTTAAGCTATACTAATAAGAGTCCAAAACTTGTATCAACCTCGGTTGTAAAATCGTGTCCCATCCCTGTTTATTACAACCAATAATTCAATACAATATATAAACAACAAGGAAAATAATTCACCTTAAAGAAGACTATAAACTCCTAATCTTCTCTGATCCCGAGTCGAAACGCATGTCGATAACTTGAAACGTTAATTTAGGGATGAACGCTCCAACTTGTTTAGTAAGTGATTCCCGTAAACTGATCAACTATCCTCTAATACTAATGATTTAGTGAATAACAATATGAATTCAAATCGTATTTATTTAGGGCATTAAAACGATATAAAAAATACATAACATATGCAAGTTCAGCAGTTATATGCAACTGTATCTATGATCTATAATTTGGGTTTTAATGTGGCTGCCCCGGGCCTTGTGGCTGATCGGGTGTCACCATGTCGTGCTCTCCTCTCCTAGTAGGCCCAACTACACGTGTCCGACATTTGCCCGTCCTGTGGCGGCCCCAAATTCCAGGTCGCCTTGCTACCGCCATGTCGCATCCCACTTCATGACCCGCTTATCCTTGACGCTTCGCGACCCAACGAGTTGCTTACCTTTTTTTCTAGCTAACCCTAGTTACGTGAATTAATCTTTACATAAGTATTAATAGTTTAATTAGCGAGTTACTCGATTTAATCAACTTATATTATAAGTTTACCGCGGAAGTCTTTAAATGAGTAACTTACGCAATATTTAAAAATCGTAAGTAGTGAAAAACCCGACAAAAAAATACCATGTATATATTAAGGCGAGATAAGTATAAGAAAAGTTCCATATACATGTAATCAGTGTTCTACAGTCTCCAAAACCCAAAAAAATTAAATAAATATAAATATATTACGAGCTGGCTCCACTATCTCAGAGGTAGTCGCCCAGTACCTATTTGCCCTTGCCCTTGCCCTTGCTTGTAGAAGGATCTGCAATCGGTCGCCCAACGAATACAGTGACAAGTTCAATGAGTAAAATCTTAAGAGAAGTCCACACAATATTCATGAACTAAAACTGATAAACTACTAGACATGCAAATATTAACTCATGACAACAGTACGTTATATTCCTATGAATATAAGCAACATACGACAAGCAAAAGCAAAAGCAAAAGCGTGAAATAAATAGCAGCATGTACCAATTAAATAAGCTTGGAAATGAAGCAATAATCAGTAAACATCAGTCTAATCATTAGAAAACCCTGACCTACACTAGCCGGTAATCGATAAATCAAATAGGAACCACGTATATACTTACAGCCTTACAATGACTAAACCCCAACTTTAGTTATCGGATGAACCCCTCCAGACGCTATTTCAAGTCAAGAGAACACCCTAAACCCCTCCCGACAGTTGTAGATATAATCTATTGCCATCGACACGAGCACTAAACATAAGTAACTAGTGCAAGCGATTTAGCCACAACCAATATATACGCAAATCGAATAGAGTGAAACCCATGTGTGCCTACCAGTAGTCACGCATGTAATGCGATATCGATAAACCAAACCATGAATACTGTGAAGCATTCTCATTAGGTTTACACACATCAATCTGCGCTCCGACTTCCTTGAACATCCCTGAGTTCGGTGCCTTATCAATTCAAATATAGTGGGTTTAAGATTAATTTAATGTTTATTAACTCTTAAAATCAATATTTATTTCAAACCTAAAATTTTTTAAATAGTCTTTTATTAAGTTAATTCTTTCAAAATAAGTTAAAAATAGTAAATATAAGAATCGGCGTGTCAAAAGTGGTTTCGACTTGCTACGTTATTAAAACACATTTTTATTTAATTTTTAGTCTCAAGTTAGCGCGCTAATAGGGCTTATTAACGCGCTAATCGCGAAACTAAATTCGATTTTCTGCCAAAATCATTATCGTGCTAATTTTCCTTATTAGTGCGCTAATTGCCCTTTGTGATAGAATTTTCAACTCGAAAATTATGTTCCAAAGCCCCTAATTAGCTAACTAAACTTAATTTAACACCGTCTCC
Source organism: Stephania yunnanensis (assembly GCA_039657365.1). Classification (NCBI taxonomy): domain Eukaryota; kingdom Viridiplantae; phylum Streptophyta; class Magnoliopsida; order Ranunculales; family Menispermaceae; genus Stephania; species Stephania yunnanensis. The sequence continues at coordinate 39,800,121 of CM077586.1, read as the reverse complement.
ATATCAAATTGACCAATACAACAATTAGAATAACCTTAAAACAACAATTTGATCAATTTCCTTAAATCTCATAAATTCACTAGTCTTCCCAATTTCATCAAAATACCAATTCGATCAAAACCAGTGATAAATCCTTTTATAAAATAGTCATTTAACATATAATTCATCACAATTATCACCAAAAACCAGGGATATAAACCTTAAATTCATTTTTTTTTTATCAAAACTCCCAAAAAATGGTTTCATTAGATATATGAGAAGATGGAGAAGATGATAACCTAGATTTGATCCACCAATTTGATGTTTTCTAGCTCTAATTGCAGCTCTCCAGCAATCTCTTTTTCTCTCCAACAGTTCAATTGATTTTGTTTATTTGCATGGTTTGATCAAACTTGCATATATATATATATATATATATATATATATATTAAGGTGAGAGTGTTTCCTAGCACTTGATCTTCATGGATTTACGTATCAGAGGACTATTTAGTGGTCCACCTCTTGCCATGTATCCCGATAACCCCCACTAACTCAACCTTAAGTGACACCATTTTAATACTCACATGAATATCTCCATGTGTATCTCTAGACCAATCTTATGCTTTCCATTTAATTTACTTATAGGCCTTGATTTATTGAATTTATTCACCTTAGCTTAGGCCCAGACTCATAATATCTCCTAACTCATTTTCAGTTGCTACCTTCCCACGGATGGTAACTTGTTTCGATGCGCGACCTTTGTATTTAAACGACGGTATACCAGGGATTCGAAAAGTAACTGTCTTATGAAAACAATCAATATTGACATGGTAAGCTCCCAACCAATCCATCTCTAACAAGGCATCATACTCTAAGTACTCTAACACTCATAGATCACAGGATAAAACATGAGTCCCAATTTTAATAATACATCCCTTGCACACTATATTAGGATAAACCATACCTGCCACAAAATGACTAGTGGCTACAACATCAGGCTCTATAACTGCATTCACTCATCCCCTAACAGGTTAGGCTACACTAGCTTCTGACACTTCTAGCTTCCTAAAACATTCTTCCATCTAATGTCCTGGCTATTTTCAGAAAAAAAAACATAATCCTTCAGGCCTCTTTAATGACGTTGATGACGTCCTGCAGAATTTCCTGCCTTCGACCCTGTCGGTCCAGCCTACTCTTACTCTGAGTGTTCTCTAATTGTCGAGGTGGAAGTAGTGGCTTATACCCCAAACCATGAGTATCCGAGGAGGTAGGAGTGTGAGAAATCCCCGCCGAGGTATGGAGTGCCCTCGAGTCCACTCTGGATGGTGCATTCCCACTAAAGATCCTGTTCCCTTAAACTTCTTGTTGAACTTATCATTTTAGTACCCTTTTGAGTTATTCTTGCGAAACCTTTGCTGAGAATATGATAACACAATCTTATGCGATGTGGTCGATATCTTCCCTGTCCTTATCATAGCTATCTCACACTTGGCGGCTACGTTCACTGCATCATTGTAAGTCTGCGGCCTAACATTGGCTATAGTGTACTGAACGTCATCCATCAATCCCTTAATGAATCATGTAGATCTTTCTGACTCAGTGGATACATACTCAGTAGCAAACTTAGACAACGCTAATAACTTCATATCATAGTCTCTGACCCTCATGCTTCTCCATTTCAAATCAATAAACTCCCGCCTCTTTGCATCTCTAATGTCTTTCGGAAAGTACTTTGAATATAACAATACCTAGAATTGTGACCAAGTCTCCACTGGTCCCTCGGTCCTCTTCGTAGATTTCCACCATTTTTTAGCACTTTCCTTCAGCAAGAAGGAAGCTAATGGTACCGTAGTAGCATCGTTAATCTTTGTAAGTTTCATCCTCTTTTTAAGATTCATGATCCATGCCTTAGCAACTCAAGTCTCTAGAGTCCAAAAGATTTTGGTGCATCGTACTTCATGAACACCTTTTGGATCTTGAGCATCCTCAATGTTTCATCATAATGCCTTACCACTGATACTAGAACTGTGGCAACTATTAAGTCAGCAGCTTCATCTACTTGAGCGTTCTCTCCAATAGGTAATTGCGGTGGTAGTGGTGATCGCAACGGTACCCACGGTGCCTGTGGTGCTTGCTGCACCTATCGTCCTCTAATAACATCTATTAGTTCAGCAATCCAACATTCATGCGCCGCATTAATGTCCTCTAGCTGCTTACGATAATTATCAGTCATCGCAACCATACGTTGCTCCATCTAAGCATGACACTGCCCATCATCAGTCTCCCTAGCACTCCTAGTATCCCAGGGAGCATAGGAACTTCCTCCTCTAGTACTCATTATGCACCATGAGTATTTCAAGATAATTAGTTACAATCATATTAAGTAGGAGAAAAATGAAATGAGCATTATATTCAAATGATATAAATAATATCATACAAGTAAATAAAATCATAATATATAATGGTTCATATTCAAACCCTTCCCATCTTAAGTTTGGTCACTTATACATATTAAGTTAATGCAAATCAAATGCATATACAAATGATTTCATCACTTAATCTTTACCAACCTTTCCTAGGTTTAACGCTTACTTAGATTTTGAGATGACTTGTATAGAACCACGTTGGCTCCGATTATGATCTCAACTGTAAGTATTATTCCCAATTTTTGGATAGAACTACACATTTCCTACTAGGCACCATTACCTAAGGATATTATACTATTTGTGATTTTCTATAGGTTCAAATGCTTATGCGAGATACCAACCGTGGTGTTACTTATAAAATTGGATAACTTTAGCCCATTTTGTTTCTAGGTTCGCTCAATCAATGCTCTGATACCAACTGAGATGACCCAAACCCTGGTGGGCCTGGACTACCCGGCCTAAACCATCGCCAAACCCCTCGAAATAACCCAGTGATGTCAGGTAATGATCTAGTTAGCCTTAACCTGCAGAAATAAACCATGACATTCTACAAAATAGACTAAACCCAGCTAATAGGTGCGGAATCTAACAAAGCCTTTGTTGTCTAATAAAATGCGGAACTAAATGTAGAAGTCTTACATACCAAATTAAACATAAAATGAATCAGGTACTATGGGCTCAAACATCTACCCAAATAAATCTCCTATTTATTACATAAAGTCTAAAAGCAAATAGATAATTATTATTAAACCCTGCAAACAAGAAAAAAAGCTGCTATCCTAATGCGTTGCCTTTTTCCTTTGTCCTGAGCAGCAGCTGAGATACATATAGGGAAAGTAGTAGGGTGAGCAAAATATATCAACGGGCTCAGTAAAGCAGAACCCCGCTCTACCATCAATCATCTAAGTAATACCTAGTAATAAAATCAAACTAGATTTCAACAGTTTATATCATACGATCCATTATCATTTTCCGAGTATTAAAGACATACATAATCAAACATAATAATATAGCAAGTTAAAAGAACAATAATGCCAAACCGATACTTAAACAAAGATAACGATGATACTCAATGCCTTTAGAGTCAGAAGAAATGGCAACTAATATATCCAACTAGACAATGGGCAATAGCTTATCCTTCCCCTATTATTGTGGTTTAGGCAACAAGAGGTTCGCAAGTATGAATGCTAATAGTCCTATCATGCAGTAGGTCTTAGCTTATCCTTCCCCTAATGGTCTGGTTTAGACAACACGAAGTTCACAAGTCTAAAGACTCATTGACCTTGCATTACTTATCTTCCCCCCGACACTACGGATCAGATAACATGGGGTTCACAAGTCTAGCAAAAACCCATAGAGTCATATCGGAGGAGGGACTAGATGCCTCTGAGCCTCAAACCAAGTTACCAAGTATATTTTTATTCGAATTATATCACTTCCATGGTCATCGAAGAGATAGAGTAACAAAAGGGACATGATAAGCAACATATCAATGAAAGATATCAATTAGATTCCAAGTAATTCATAGACCAATTACTAAAATAAAATCCTAGCATATCTACTAGCATAACAGATTGATAATATAGCAAACCCCGCTTACCTCAAGCGCTACTAAATCATAATTCGGAACCTTCTATGATTTCCCACGATGTGCCTCGATTATCTACATTTTATACACACTTTATTAGGTTCACAACACTCTTAGATAAGTTTATTAAGAGTTTTTATTACCATGGATAGGCCGGTACTCGGAGTTTGTACTCGAACTCGCATTTATGACCTTAATGGTTCTCTTAATGTCCAACATATTTTTGAATAATTCAAAAACTCATTTTGAGTGGTTTATCAATTTCATGTTTTTAAGCTTTCCATTAATTTTCAAACGATTTTTGAAACGTAAAAATTGGAGCTAAAACAAAGTAGTTGTTGTGAATTGAATTGGAACTTGCTAAGAACTAGATAAGGAAAATAGAAGACTAAGATATTCTATTACTACAAACTACTACTACAAAGGAGAAGAGAAGAAATGAGATAGTTGGAATGAGAAGTTTTCATTCAACTTGGTGTGTTCTTAATGAGGTTAGCACCCTTTATATAGGCCATTTAGTGATGATGATAAATGTATCTTTACAATGTGGGACAATTAACATATACACCCCATGTCATACAACACATTATAAGTAATTTGACAATACATGGAATAGTTGGTGTACATTGGAAATGACAATACAAGTTACATGACTACACAATATGTTGGTGTACATGCATGGTCATCTACACTTCACAACACTCCTCCTTGGATGACACTTGCTTAGAGATTGTGCCTCGTTAAAACTTTTACTAAGAAAAATCCTGTGGGAAAAACATAGTAAAAGAAAAAGAGTACACTATTCTCATAAATATTAAGATGGGCATAATATTGTTAAGATTGCCTCATTAAAAACCTTGCTAGGAAAACCCAATGGGATAAAACCATAGTTAAAGGAAAAAGAGTGCAATACACTAATCAATTACTCCCCCTCATGTGAACATGGGTGAGACTTGTTCAATTTCTTTACTTGCAATGTCTTTAAGTTTACGCAAGCCAATACAATATGTAAGCCTTTTAAATGTCGTAGTTGGTAAGGCTTTTGTGAATAAATCAGCAAGATTATCACTCGATCGGATTTGTTTGACATCAATTTCACCATTCTTCTGAAGCACACGCGCATAAAAGAATTTTGGTGAAATATGTTTTGTTTTGTCCCCTTTTATGAATCCTTCACTTAATTGTGCAATACATGCTGCGTTATCTTCATATAATATGGTTGGAGGATTTTTTATTGAAGACAATCCACATGATTCTTGAATATGTTCAATCATGTTTTCTAACCAAATACATTCACGACTTGCTTCATGAATTGCAAGTACTTCAGAATGGTTGGAAGAAGTAGCAACCATAGTTCGCTTTACTGACTTCCATGATACAATAGTATTACCACATGTGAATACATATCTCGTTTGAGAATGGGCCTCGAGGGGATCAGATAAAAATCCAGCATCGGCAGAACCTTGGAGATTCAATTTTACCCATCTTGAGTAGAATAAACCCATGTCACTTGTTCCTCGAAGATATCGGAAAATATGTTTAACACCATTCCAATGTCTTCAAGTTGGTGAAGAGCTGTATCTTGCAAGTAGGTTGACATCAAAAGCAATGTCAGGTCTTGTACAATTTGCAAGATTCATAAGTGCACCAATTGCACTTAAATATGATACCACCGGACCAATTAGCACTTCATCACTTTCATGAGGTCGAAATGGATCTTTATCCACTTCAAGTGATCTTACAACCATTGGAGAGCTCAATGGATGTGCCTTGTCCATATAAAATCTTTTTAATATTTTTTCAATATAATTTGATTGATGGACAAGTACTCCACTTGAAAAATGTTCGATTTGCAAACCAAGACAAAGTCTTGTTTTTCCAAGTTCTTTCATCTCGAATTCCTTTTTCAAGTATTCGGATGTTCTAACGATGTCGTCGTGGTTTCCCACTATATTTAAATCATCAACATATACATCAATAATCACAAATCCTGTTGATGATCTTTTAATGAAGTCACATGGGCAAATCGGATTATTTACATATCCTTATTTCAGTAAATAATCACTAAGGCATTAGTACCACATTCGTCCGGATTATTTCAATCCATACAAAGACCTTTGTAATTTTATAGAATGCATGTTATGAGGTTTTGATTTTATTTCTTCGGATATTTCAAATCTTTCAGGGATTCTCATATATATCTCACTGTCCAGAGATCCGTATAGATACGCTGTAACGACATCCATTAAATGCATATCAAGCCCTTCAGAAACTGCAAGGCTTATTAAGAACCGAAATGTGATTGCATCTATAACATGAGAATATGTTTCCTCATAATCAATGCCAGGTCTTTGTGAGAAACCTTGAGCTACAAGTCTTGCTTTATACCTTGTAACTTCATTTTTTTCGTTTCTCTTTCGTACAAATACCCATTTATATCCAGCGGGTTTTATGCCATTTGGCGTTTGAAGGATCGGTCCAAAAACCTCTCGTTTCCTTAACGAGTTTAGCTCTGCTTGGATAGCCTCTTGCCATTTTTGCCAATCAGGTCTTTTTTGACATTCGTCCGCTGATCGTGGTTCTGGATTATCATCATTTTCACATATTTCAAAGGACACATTGAAAGCAAATATATCATCAGGAACAATTTTATTTCGATCCCAAATCTTACCAGAGTTTAAATAATTTATTGAGATCTCATTATTTTCATCTTTTTCCTCTTTTTCTAGAGGTCGTTGTCCCTCGTCGGGATCAACTAGTTATGATAAATCCTTATCAAAGGATTCTTGTGCTTTTTTAGGAGTATTTTGATTTATATTTATTTTTACTCCCGTTTTCCTCTTTCGAGGAATTGTATCCTTTGAACCAACCGGTCTTCCACTCTTTAAGCATTTCGTTGATTCTTGTGCATTTTGTTGCACAGAGACATCAATTCTTGCAGGAGCATTTACAGCTGGAATATGTGATTTTGTCACTTGTTTTGCATCATTAAATGCATCTGGTAATTGATTTGCGATTTGTTGCAAATGAATGATCTTTTAAACTTCAAGTTCATACTGATTTGTGCGTGGATCATAATGTGATAAAGTTGATGCATTCCAAACAATTTCATGCCATTCCTTTTGAATTGGCTTCTTATCTCCCCATAATGGTGGGAAAATTGCTTCATCAAAGCGACAATCAATAAAACGTGCAGTAAATAAATCCCCTGTTAATGGCTCAAGGTATCTTATAATGGACGATGAGTTAAATCCAACATAAATCCTAAGTTTTCGTTGTGGATCCATCTTAGTTCTATTGGGAGGTGGTATAGGAACATACACTACACAATAAAAATTCTCAAGTGTAAAATATTTGATTGTTGACCTAAAATGAGTTGCATGAGGGAACGTTCATGGTATGCAGTAGGCCTATAACGAACGATAGATGCTACATGAAGGACTGCATGTCCCCAAACTTAAGTTGATAACTTAGTTCTCATGATTAAAGGTATGGCAGCAATTAATTGAATGCGTTTAATCATAGATTCTGCCAAACCATTCTGGATATGCACGTGTGGAAAGGAATGTTCAATGGTAATTCCTATAGACATGCAATTATTTTTAAATGCTTGAGATTGAAATTCTCTGGCATTATCAAGACGGATGGTCTTGATTGGGTTGTCAGGGAATTGTGCTCTTAACTTAATGATTTGTGCTAAAAGTCTAGCAAATGCGACATTGCGGGTTGAAAGCAAATAAACATGTGACTACCTAGTTGATGCATCTATCAAAACCATAAAATATCTAAATGGTCCACAGTGAGGATGAATAGGTCCACGTATGTCTCCCTGAATGCGTTCTAAGAAAACTGGGGATTCTACAACAATTTTACTTGGGGATGGTTTAACTATCAATTTACCTCGAGAACACCTATCACAATTATAATCACCAGCTGAAAATATTTTGTGACTCCTTAAAGGATGTCCATGCGAATTATTAATTATTTTTCGCATCATTGATGATCCTGGATGACCAAGCCGGTCATGCCATAAAATGAATGTCTTTGGATCATTAATTTTCTTATTCAAGACGACATTCGTTTCGACATGCCTTATATGAGTAAAATATAATCCGGAGGATAAAGCTGACAATCTTTCTTACACTTTTTTTTTCCCATTTGAAACCAATGTGACATAGAGAAATTCTCTATTATTTTCGTTCACGGTTTCAATGTGATATCCATTTTGTCGAATATCTTTAAAGCTCAGTAAATTTCTTCTGGATTTTTCAGAGTATAAGGCATTGTCAACATGAATTGTTGTTCTCCCAGGCAACATAATATTTCTCTTCCAGAGCCATTAATCAAATTGGAGATGCCAGATATTGTTTGAACATTAGCCTCGGTTAAGTTCAAACTAGAGAAATATTCTCTGTTTTTAAGGATTGTGTGCGTCGTAGCATGATCAGCGAGACATATATCGCTCTTATTTGATTCATGATTTGAACACTTGATTTTTTGATTCATCTGGACAAATAATGTTTGGCAAATTAGAAAAGTGTCATATTTCATTGATAAAAATTTATAATATTTTGCCTTTGATTTTGAAGGCATGGTAAAGGTCACAAAAATTTTCAGGTATATATGACAATATTTAGGCAAAATAGCCTTTCATATATGACCAAAAAAATGTCACAATTATGAGCGCTCATTGTCAATAATTATTTACCCTTTATAGTGGTGCACCACCTTTGTTCCACCTTTTGTTGGAATTGTCAATACGACCTTTACCTGATATTTTCACATTTTCCATGTCCATAAACTTATTATTGCGATCATGATCATTATATGCAACATATGCTTCTTAATTTGAAGCTGAACAAATTGGACGGGATCGATATTATATTTATAATATCTCATTATTTTACTCAGCTACCATGAGACAAGAAATCAATCCTTAATATTTATTGGATTGACGTGCGCACTTGATATTTGTTGCAGCAATAAATCGAGGCGGGCCACGTGACCTTCTTTTTATTGTCTTATCAGTCATATTTTCACATAGCCTCAACATATAGGTAATTAAAATTGCGGAATTATAATTAATATTTGACTGATTAAATTTTGTAGCTTGAGACTTAACCGCTAATTTTGAGCTTTTGGAGCATTACCTTTTTTGGTATTTATATATTTATAACTTTATAGGGTGAAAAATATATGAAATATTCACTTTTCAAATCTCTAAAGAGATATTGGCAAATGATAGTATACAACATACAACCTTGCATATATGCAAGCTTTATTCATAATTTGTAATATCTAATTATCATGACAAGAATTATAATAAGGTAACGAATTCAACTATGGTTGATTAATATTTTGAAAGTAAATATAATATAAAATAATTTTCTCTTTTCTTTTATGTAAAAAAAAAACATAACATATGATTAAGTATATGTTCACAACTTGATTCATTAATAATCAAATGTACTATTCGTATGAGTTGGTGGGACAACCCCCAGGTTGGGTGGCGAGACAAAGTCTGCTTAATGTCGTGCCTCCTCGAACGGGATAACCCGTCTCCCTTTCAATGTTTAGCTTTATCGGGGACAAGGCTTACCCACTATCAACTCAAACTTATAACATTATTTGTGTTATAAAATCAAGAACAGAACGATAATTAATCGTTTGATTTCTGATGTAGAAGATCGTACAAGAAGCAAATACAGAGCATACTTTCGCAATTGGTGACGTTATAATGTATAGTATATGAATAAAGTATGCATATAGAAGTGATGCATGTAATAAAAGGAAGCAACCATGATAATATATAAATAATTGAACTTATTTAAATAACAAAAGTTATACCTTCCTAGCTTTGTCTCCTTAACAAGCCTTCTTGAACTTCAAGATCTCCTTAATGCTAGAGCAAGCTCGTGCTGATAACGTTTCGTGAATTTAATTGGAACTTGCTAAGAACTAGAGAAGGAAAATAGAAGACTAACATCTTTTATTACTACAAACTACTACTACAAAAGAGAAGAGAAGAAATGAGATAGTTTGAATGAGAAGTTTTCATTCAACTTGGTGTGTTCTTAATGATGTTATGTAGCGGCCCCGAATTCCAAGGCAAACCGGGTACCGCCACGTCGCCAGACACGTCACCAAGCATGCCACGTCACCGCACACTTATTTTGATTGTCGCGGACCTAAACCCTTGTACATAACCTATTCGTCTTTAACTTAGTAATTATGGATATTTTATGAAAATTTTAAGTTATTCATGATTTAGTATTTTAATATAAATCATACATTGTTGCGGAAGTCTTAAGGCATGCATATACCGTAAAAGTGAAAAGTTTGCATTATTATGAACAACCCTACAGTGTGGAAACCCGACATTTGATACCATGTATATCAAGAGCAACAAAAGTACAAAAGTGAGCATATACAGGTATCGGGTATACAAGTCATCCCAAAATATCATAAAGTAGTTAATAGATACATACAACTACCTACGCAAAAGTGGTGACCTCTCCCTACTTAGACGTAGTCGCCTAAGACTCCGTTGCCGCGGCTCGTCGCAGGATCTGCGATTCGTCACCAAAAACAATGACAAATCCTAGGTATGTAAATCCCAGAGAAATTCAGTTAGTATTCACAATAATTCCAAGAAAACGGCTACAATTCATGCATATAAAGTAAATGAACTGAAATATAAAGCATGAATATAAGTCGTGAGATAATCAACAATACGGAACGCGAGTGTGGTGTATAGCTGTCGAACATGAGACAAAAACTAAACCGAGAAGGCCTTGAAGGTGAAGAAATCAACACCTCCTCTTCACGGTCGAAAGAGGAAACATGTTGATCGAAAATTAGACTTCCGACCAACGCCTCAAATGAGAGGAATCTGTTGAACGGTATGTTGGACTAAGTGGTTAGTCACTCACTTTCCGACTGAGATTTTGATGGAAACAAACAAGGTGAAAATGTACTAATAAACATCTAGTATTTCAACAGTGTTAAAGGATGCAAAACAACATATCAAGGGTTCTCAAGAAATACAAGTTCAAGACTCGGCATTAATGAAGAAATGAAGATGAAAGTTCAAGCCGCAATTTGTAATATCAATGTAAGGTATACAAATTCTTTCACGCAAGCCAAATGCATTAGTTCATGCATACATCAAGTTTTCGAAATCATTTTTCAAAGTTACAAGTTTACTTCAAAGTTTCAAAATGGAATTTAAACACATAACTAGGTCTATGAGTTTAAACAATGTGAAAACTTTGTGTGAATAGTCATTTGCATATTAGAGTTCATTATAAATGTTTTCGAAAAAGAAAAACTCGTTTTTGAAAGGTATTCAAAAATAAAACAGTAAATTTGCAGAAAAGCCCCTAATACATTATGAAATCGTGAATTTCCGTTTTCGGGATTTGTAAAAATATCCGACCACCCAATTAGGCTTAATGACTCATAATAAACGTGTATAACATGTTATATAAGGGTTGGTTAGGTCCCGACGAGTTTAAGGGTCGCTAACACAAAGGACAGAATAATTATTCTCAGTCCCCTGCAGCTAGCGCGCTAATAATATCATTAGCGCGCTAAGATACAAGCAGTGTTAGCGCGCTAACTCACACAAGATTAGCGCGCTAGTTCCGTCTCGACAAATTTTTTTAAAAAGTCGAAAACACACTTTAATTTGAATTCTTGATCTATTTTGGACCCTCGGATCCCTAGAACGGTCATAAAACGTCATATTGGAATACCTAGCTCTATAAAACCACCAAGAACATGGTGTTAACAACAAGAAGAGAAAACACACTCAAAATCCATAGATCTACAAAGTAGAAATCTGATTTTTGTGAAGAAGCAAAGGGAGATCTTAGTGGTCGTTCTTTAGCTCACAAATCCAAAGACATTTGAGGCTTTCAAAGGAGTTCAAGAATCACTCCGTAGCTGATCTCTTTTGTCATTCTTTTGGTTGTAAGAAATTTCTAGATCTACAATTTACTTGTGCTCAATCTACATATTTTTGTGTGTTTGATTTGAAAATCAGTTTGGTGTGTGTTTAAACATCTTCTCTGGGTTTTAGTACTTGAAATATATTCTATCAAACCCTAAGATTGATTTGAACAAAAGTGTTGCACTTAAACTTGATTCTTGCTAAACTTTTGTTCTTAGACTCGAAATCGGTTTCACACAAATATATTAAGTTTTTGAAACGATTTCAGATTTGGAATTTACAACAACATCGGTGACATATTTGCATATTCCATTTATACTCACACTTGCATGCATAAGAGTTGTTAGGCTCTAGGTGGCTTGCTAGTGTTTGAATTTGATACCACTTTGTATTGTAAAGTGTATCTCTGTTTTTCCAAAAATTTATTATATTTGAATGATTGTAAGACTTAGTGGAATCTAAGTCGAAAGGGGAAAATCCTAGTTGAGGCTAGGTGGGAAAATCCTAGTTGCGGCTAGGTGGGAAAAATCCTAGTTGAGGCTAGGTGGGAAAAATCCTAGTTGCGGCTAGGTGGGAAAATCCTAGTTGAGGCTAGGTGGGAAGTCCTAATTGTAATTAGGCATTCTAGGCTTGTAGGCTTAGGTTGTAACACTTATTGGTAATATAAGTGGGGTTTGAAATCCTAACCGGGAGGTTAGGTAGTGGATGTAGATCGTTGGATCGAACCACTATAAATCGTGTGTCATTTTATATTTCCTCCATTTCATTTACTTGCATAGCTTATATATACATCATAGTTGTAAATTGCGCATAAAGTTTTTAAAAGGGCAATAACTACTCGGTAACCCAATTCACCCCCTCTTGGGTGACCTTCAATTGGTATCGTAGCGGGTTATTGCTCAAAGTATTACTAACGTATCTTTGAGTGTTTTTGTGCAAGGATGCAAACTTTAGATCCGGCTCGCTTCGGAAGGCACCACTTCGAGTAGGCCTCCATATTTCGATGGAACCAATTATGCTCATTGGAAAGTAAGAATGAAATTTTATATTAGAGCACAAAATAGATTTTTATGGGACGCAATTGAAAATGGTTACACTCCACCGGATAAGCCATTAAACGAGTACACCACAGAGGAGATAAAGCTTGAGCTTTCAAATGATCAAGCCGTGAATCACTTATTTTGTGCGCTAAGTGAAAATGAATTCAACCGTGTAAGTGCTTGTCAAACGGCTAAGGAAGTATGGGAGAAGCTTGAGGTACATTATGAAGGTACCATGCAAGTGAAGAAGACCAAGTTAAGAATTCTTGAGGAGCATTATGAAACTTTCCGAGTTGGGGCTGATGAAGACATAGCCACCGCCATCACTAGATTCACAAAGCTATTAAATGAGATCAAGAATCTTGGAAAGAATTATGATCAAGAAACCTCAAGTATAAATTCCTTAGAGGCTTGCCTAAGGAATGGGATGCCAAGAAATATGCTATCCAATCGGCACAAAATCTTGGAGACTACACATTTGATGCATTGTGTGGAGAGCTAACAAATCCACGAATTTGAACTTAAAGACCGAGCAAGATTGGAAGCATCAAGTGGAGGGACTAAAAGCTCAAGAAAAGAAATCGCCTTGAAGGCAAATAGCTCCTCTAGTGCATCGGTAGAGATTATTGGAAATGAAAAATCTTGTGATGACAATGATCTTGAGAAGGAAGTAGCTATGCTCTCAAGAAAGCTCAACAGGGCCATGTACGAGCGAGACAAGTATAAGAAGAAGAAAGGAAAGAAAAGTTTTAAAGCAACTTGGGATGATTCATCATCATCATCAAGTTCGGAATCGAATCGAAAATGAGAAGGCAATACTTTGTCTCATGGCACAAAGCGAGGTAAACTCTAACTTTTTTATTTCTCGATAATGTTGATGATTTGGATGATGTTCCAAATATTGATGAGCTTAGGAAAGAGTTGAAAAAGGAGGTCGAAAAAAGACCAAACAACTCAAAAAGAGCTTGACCATTGCAATTAGTGAATTAGAGTCACAAAATGAAACCATTGATGATCTCCAAAGTGACTTAAATGAAGTCATAAAGGAAAGAGATGCTTTGGTCAAGGAAGTAGAGGACTTGACTAGCACGGTGCATAAGTTTACAAATGGTAAACAAATGTTTGACATGATGTTAGGAGCACAACGACGTGCACTTAACAAAAGAGGCATAGGTTACTGAGCAAACTTGTTAAGCTACACGAAATTGCTAAATGATGATCGTAGATGCTCTAAATGTAACAAGACTCACATGGTCGGAAAATGTTTATTACAAAAGGCCAAAGTAGGTAAACTAGCATGGGTAGTTAAAAATGTTTACGACACTAACATTCTCGGACCCAAAGGTGTTTGGGTACCAAAATCCAAAGTGTGTTTCCCATAGTGTAGGATGCGAGGGAGAGCACCCCATGGTACTTGGATAGTGGGTGCTCAAGACACATGACCGAAGATGAACATCAAGTTATTGAACTAAAGCGGCATGATGATGAAAAAGTTACGCTTGGAGACAACAACAAAGGAAGAGTTATCGATCTCGAAACTCGTTGGTAACAATTTACTTTCTATTTCTAACGTTTATCTTGTTGATGGTTTGAAACATAATTTGCTTAGTAACTAGTCAATTGTGTGACAAAGGATTTCATGTTATATTTGAATCATCAAAATGCATTGTTAGGAATGAGAAGCATGAAACTTTATTTATTGCATATAGAGATAAAAATATTTATGCCATTAACTTTGATGAGATGAATACGCAAAATGCTTCATGTTTGAATGCACAAAGTGAATGTGATGCATGATTGTGGCACCATAGATTAGACACCATTCTCTCGTGTGATCACATCCAAAAAGGGCAATGTTAAAACTCATCCATGTGCCCATATAGGATCAACTAGCCGATATACTCACTAAGCCTTTGCCTAGAAAACAAGTTTTTAAAATTCGGCGTGAGTTAGGCATGTCTCGAAAATTGGACCTTCTATATATGTTCTAGTTATTCCAAACCTTTTTATATGGTGTTAGTGAAGTGTCCATGAAGTTTGAGAAGAATCGAGCTAAATTGCAAAAGTTCAAGATTTTGTGTCAAAAAATTCCAGAGAGGAATTAGCGCGCTAATAGTGAGAATTAGCGCGCTAACATCCCTGTGACCGAAAAATTCCAGAGAGGAATTAGCGCGCTAACAAACCTTATTAGCGCGCTAATGTCGATCGGCCAGGGTTTTATAACCTAACTTTTATTCAAAAACTTACCTCACACACACAAGTTTCTCTTCTCCTCTTCCAAATCCACTCTCCGTGTGCAATTCCCACGCGCGATGCCCACGCACTAGGCTCCCACATGTTAGTCTTAGGTGTTTCTGATTTTTTAACTTATGTTATGCAACACTTATGCTATCTCATTACTTTTTGCTATTTATATCATGATTTTTTGCGTATCTCTCGAGTTTTCTTTATGGCTATTTTGTGCTTCACTATGTTTTCTAGTCTATGCATGTGTATCGCTTCCGTATATTATTGATATGCATAAAGTGAGGGGGAGAATATTTTTATCATGGTATACCGTGTTATTTATTGATATACATAAAGTAAGGGGGGAGAATTTTATTGATATGCATAAAGTAAGGGGAGAATTTTATTCTTATGCCTAAAATGAGGGGAAGAATGCTTTTATCTTGGTATATTGTTTAAATCATGTCTATCTTTGCAGATACTTGACCCCATTTTCTTAATAATATCAAACTAGGGGAGAAAAGGTTGAACTTGAAAGGGTGATATTGTGATATCTTTGATATTGTGATATTTTTTGAAAGAATAATATTGTGATATCTTTGATATTGTGATATTTTTTGAAAGGATGATATGAAAGGGTGATATTTTCATTGGTATATATTGGTATCGGGTTAATAATTCTCATTTTTACTGGTATCGTTGATACGTTAATATTATTGATTTTTGTAACTCGATATCAAGTTGACAATTTTAACCTTGCATATATTGGTATACTTGAAAAAGTTGTTGGTTCTTATTGGTATACTGTTTAAATTGTGTTTATCTTTGTGGGTGCTTGACCCCGCTTTTTGATAATATCAAAAGGGGGAGAAAAATGTGATGTTGAACTTGAAAGGCTTTTATCTTGGTATACTTGAAACGGTTGTTGGTTTTGAACTTGCATATTTGAAGCTAAATGTGGTTAAACTTGAAAAGATTGATGTGTTGAATGTGATATACATTTAGATTGTGTTTTTACACCTTTAAAGTTCACATTGTTTGTTATCATCAAAAAGGGGGAGATTGTTGGACTAAGTGGTTAGTCACTCACTTTCCGACCGAGATTTTGATGGAAACAAACAAGGTGAAAATGTACTAATAAACATCTAGTGTATTTCAGTTTGTGTTAAAGGATGCAAAACAACATATCAAGGGTTCTCAAGAAATACAAGTTCAAGACTCCTGCATTAATGAAGAAATGAAGATGAAAGTTCAAGCCGCAATTTGTAATATCAATGTAAGGTATACAAATTCTTTCACGCAAGCCAAATGCATTAGTTCATGCATACATCAAGTTTTCGAAATCATTTTTCAAAGTTACAAGTTTACTTCAAAGTTTCAAAATGGAATTTAAACACATAACTAGGTCTATGAGTTTAAACAATGTGAAAACTTTGTGTGAATAGTCATTTGCATATTAGAGTTCATTATAAATGTTTTCGAAAAAGAAAAACTCGTTTTTGAAAGGTATTCAAAAATAAAACAAGAAATTTGCGTAAAAGCCCCTAATACATTATGAAAACGTGAATTTCCGTTTTCGGGATTTGTAAAAATATCCGACCACCCAATTAGGCTTAATGACTCATAATAAACGTGTATAACATGTTATATAAGGGTTGGTTAGGTCCCTGACGAGTTTAAGGGTCGCTAACACAAAGGACAGAATAATTATTCTGAAGTCCCTATAGCTTAGCGCGCTAATAATGTCATTAGCGCGCTAAGATAGAGTTAGCGCGCTAACTCACAAAGATTAGCGCGCTAAGTTCTGTCTGATGCACCTTTTTAAAAAGTCGGAAAACACACTTTAATTTGAATTCTTGATCTATTTTGGACCATTGGATCCCTAGAACGGTCATAAACGGTCATATTGGAATACCTAGCTCTATAAAACCACCAAGAACATGGTGTTAACAACAAGAAGAGAAAACACACTCAAAATCCATAGATCTACAAAGTAGAAATCGATTTTTGTGAAGAAGCAAAGGGAGATCTTAGTGGTCGTTTCTTTAGCTCACAAATCCAAAGACATTTGAGGCTTTCAAAGGAGTTCAAGAATCACTCCAGAGCTGATCTCTTTTGTCATTCTTTTGGTTGTAAGAAATTTCTAGATCTACAATCTTACTTGTGCTCAATCTACATATTTTTGTGTGTTTGATTTGAAAATCAGTTTGGTGTGTGTTTAAACATCTTCTCTGGGTTTTAGTACTGAAATATATTCTATCAAACCCTAAGATTGATTTGAACAAAAGTGTTGCACTTAAACTTGATTCTTGCTAAACTTTTGTTCTTAGACTCGAAATCGGTTTCACACAAATATATTAAGTTTTTGAAACGATTTCAGATTTGGAATTTACAACAACATCAGTGACATATTTGCATATTCCATTTATACTCACACTTGCATGCATAAGAGTTGTTAGGCTCTAGGTGGCTTGCTAGTGTTTGAATTTGATACCACTTTGTATTGTAAAGTGTATCTCTGTTTTTCCAAAGAAATTTATTATATTTGAATGATTGTAAGACTTAGTGGAATCTAAGTCGAAAGGGGAAAATCCTAGTTGAGGCTAGGTGGGAAAATCCTAGTTGCGGCTAGGTGGGAAAAATCCTAGTTGAGGCTAGGTGGGAAAAATCCTAGTTGCGGCTAGGTGGGAAAATCCTAGTTGAGGCTAGGTGGGAAGTCCTAATTGTAATTAGGCATTCTAGGCTTGTAGGCTTAGGTTGTAACACTTATTGGTAATATAAGTGGGGTTTGAAATCCTAACCGGGGAGGTTAGGTAGTGGATGTAGATCGTTGGATCGAACCACTATAAATCGTGTGTCATTTTATATTTCCTCCATTTCATTTACTTGCATAGCTTATATATACATCATAGTTGTAAATTGCGCATAAAGTTTTTAAAAGGGCAATAACTACTCGGTAACCCAATTCACCCCCCCTCTTGGGTGACCTTCACGGTAGACCCCGTCCAACACATCTCTCGAGATCACCGTCCCGTCGACCATACACAAACACAAATGGGAATAGAGTAAACATGAAAACAGAATTGGCGAAAAGTAATATGAAATAAATAATTCGCACGGAAAATAAGTAAATTCTAAGCTGACTTTCTCGTGGGTTTACTTACCTCCAACGCCTTTAAAATGTCCCGTAATCGCCTCGAGATACATACCCGACACCCGACTATAGCCTCCTAAGTCCCTGGTGTCCGTTTTTATAAACTTAATTTATCGCAAAAATTTACAACAATTTCCTAAAACTTTTTAAGACAAATTATTTATTTTGCCCTTTTCGAGGCAAACCCCCGTAAAAGTCGCGTCCAAAGTATCCAAATATTTTATTTTTCATATATTCTATATATTTGGTCGCAATATGATTTTTTCGTAATTTTTCTCATTTTTTCGGAAATTTTCATGATTTTTCCCAATTTTTCCTCTCTTTTTCCCTTTTTTCTTTTTCTTTTTTTTTCAACACAACACAACAACAATAATCCGAACATCAACACCACACAATCGATTCAAAGAACTAAAATTCTAAGAGAGAATGAGCGAAACTCACTTGATTAATGGGGTCGAGCTCGCCACCGTTGTCCCGCCGAGCTCGCCACTGCTGTCCCGCCGAGCTCGCTCGCCGCCCGCCTAAGCTCCTCGCCGGAGCTTCCTCTCTCGCGCCACTCACCCTCTCTGCTCTCTCTTTCTCTCTTCTCTCCCTTCACCGTTTCTTCTCCTCCATCTCTCTATCCCGTTTTTAAACAAAAACACATTTTTTTTTTGTTATTTGGCGAGAAAGGACAAAAAGCAATGATGATGAATAGTTGATGTGACTTTTAATGTGATGTGTGATGTGATGTGACAACTCAATCCCATACTACCCCGTACACCCGCGTTACTCGCACACCGCGACGCCGCACGCTCTCGTCACTATAAGCGCACAACGCGACTAATCGAAATTCTTAATTCACGCGGCGCGAACTATTAACAATGGTAATATAATTAAATATTCGCCACACAAAAATAACATATTTCCTGATTAGGCGTGTCATAGACTTCTCCCATGACGTCCACGTGGATATGAGCTTATGATATTAATTCGTAATTAGTCGGTTAATCGGGATTAATAAAAGCGGGCCGTTACAATCTTCCCAACTAAGGGGAATTTCGTCCCGAAATTCAGATTTTATTCGATCTTTACCTTGAAACAAGTGGAGTATCGTATTCGCACGGTAGAGACTCTTTCCCCAATGGGACCCTTCAAGGGATAAACCTTCAAGTGGAACAAATCATCCACTTCATAACTCAGCCCGTCACGGTCTTTGTTCGCGTACTCCTTTTGTCTGTCATGAGCAGCTTGTAACCTATGATGAGTCATCCAAATTTTCTTCGTGTGATCTACAACAATCTCAGACCTAACGACATCTACATCCTCGGGCTCTGCCCTTCCTTTCTTGTTGCAACATTCAAACTGGTGGCGCACTGACCTAGAAAGTCATGGCTTACGTAAATATTCTCGAAAATTTTTGTTTGCCAAAAAAAAAAAAAAATGCATCCTATGCCAATTTGGTTATGGTAACATCTTACATTCGGCCGTCATGCCGATAATGACATATGTTGGCTCAAAATATGGTCGAGCCCTAACTCACCTATCAGGTGGCTAGGTATAAAATGATACTACGTCACCCTCTCCAAACATTTATTATTTGAACTAATAATTAAATTTTGTAAAGGCCCAGTCCCACCTCGCCGGTCGCCTACCTCGCGGGTCTAATCCCACCTCGCAGGTCTCACTCCGACCCCGCAGGTCGCTGGAACCCTAGGTAGAAAAATTTTGTGAAGGCCCAGTCCCACCTCGCCGGTCTCCTACCTCGTGGGTTTAATCCCACCTCGCAGGTCTCACTCCGACCTTGCAGGTCGCTGGAACCCTAGGTAGAGTAATTTAGTAAAGGCCCAGTCCTACCTCATCGGTCTCCTACCTCGTGGGTCTAATCCCACCTCGCAGGTCTCATTCCGACCTCGCAGGTTGCCGGAATCTCAGGTAGATTAATTTTGTGAAGGCCAAGTCCTACCTCACCGGTCTCCTACCTCGTGGGTCTAATCCCACCTCGCAGGTCTCATTCCGACCTCGCAGGTCGCTGGGACCCCAAGTAGAGTGGGTCAAGACCACCCACTTCATCCACACTCCCCACGCGCGTGGTTTGCCGCCAACCAATCCATGCCCAAGAGTATATCGAACTCTAGGTACTCTAATACTAGGATCTATGGGTAACTGATGACCACCAACCTCGATTGGACAATCTCTACCAATCCGATTAGGACATATCTTATCCTCAGCGGCCGCGCCGAGGATAAGGTGGGTGCTAACGCTCTCAGGTATCAACCCAACTCTCCTACCATTCGTCTCGAAATAAATGATAACGTATTACCAGAATCTATCAATGTATGCATAGGGCGACCAAAAATAATCAACATACCCTCGACGAGCTGCCGAGACGAGTCGCGATCTGGTGCGACAACTGCGTGCAACTGCTCCCTTGCCTGCACTGGCTGAGCCAATATTGGTGGTGTTGGCTCCATGGTACATTCACTCTTATAGTGCCCCTACTGCCTACATCTGAAGCACATGACATTCCGCTTATGTCCGGAGCCCTGGCCCTGTTGTCCGCCAACCTTATAATCCTGACTCTGACCATACCGTCCTCCGTCCCTTCCTCCCATATCCTGGGTGGTTCTCTGCGTTGGCCGTGGTGCATAACCACCACTTGACAGCTGTGCTGACTGTGCAGGTACTATCGCATGAGAAGTGATCGCCTGGTGGTCCTCATGCTTGGGCCTCTGTCCTCTCCTATCTCCGTGATCGATGATCCTCTTCCATTTCATGTCAGACCTGGTGCCTTGCTGGGACCACCCCGATGCCAACTGTGGCATGGGCATCGCGGCACGAAAGATAAGATATGTCTCATGGGCTAAGACCCTCTCGTAGATCTCCTGCAGTGTACGAGCTCCACCTGATACTACTGCGCTCGCAATCTCATCTCTAAGTCCGACTCCGAAATAGTGAACCTGGTCACGATCTGTAGAAGCTAAATCCCAAGCGAACTGTAATAGGTGGCGAAACCTCTCCATGTACTGGACCACTGTACGATTACCCTGCCTAAGACACAAAAACTCCTGTCTCAGACGTAACTGTATCTCCCTCGGTATGTACTACTCATAAAAGGCCTGCCTGAAACCGGCCCAAGTAGTCGACTCTCCATGAGTCTCGGTATGAGCGGTCCACCAAACTCCGGCCTCTCCTCGGAGCATATATCCAGATATCCTAGCGCGAATACTGTCGTGGATCTTCAGAAGATTATGTAATTTCTTGTGTAAGAAGCCATCTCGCAGCTGCCTCCGGGTCTCGCCTCTAGTGAAATATCCCGACTGAAATCTCACAAACTCCTTCGTCAGCTTAGCCTCAGCTGACGGGGAAGCCTCAAATGTGGTCTCCTGTGGGGTCTATGTTAGTGTCACTGCATGTGTAGACGCCGGGGTGGTAATCTCCGTACGAGTCTCCCCCCATAACTGCGGTAACTGGCATACCCTGAATAATCGGCGCGGCTGCCGACACGGTGGCGCTCGGTGTGATGGCGGCTGTAAGCGTCGAGATAGCCGCTGTTTGAGCACAGAGCAAGACCATTATCTGCTCGAACTGTTGATCGTGTGTCGCAATCCGATCGAGTACACTCTGATCAGTCCAGATAGGCGTAGTATTACTCGTCTGTCCACCATCCTCCGAAAGTGGAGTCAGCTGTCCGTCCATGTCGTATTTGCAATAGCGAAGTCCTGTATCAGCCTCGTATACGCGTATATACTATTACACATCAAAATATATAACGTATAAGCCTTGGCACTTCCCGTCCCATGTTCTCTTCCCAACTAAATTTCTAATTCAGGATTTTCGGGTTTCCACATCTAATGTTTGTTGTTAAGCTTTATTCGGTTGTATTAAACTTTCCCCTAGGTTCGCTTGAACCTGGGCTCTGATACCAACTGTAGCGGCCCCTAATTTCAAGGCAAACCGGGTACCGCCACGTCGCCAGACACGTCACCAAGCATGCCATGTCACCGCACACTTATTTTGACTGTCCGCGACCTAAACCCTTGTACATAACTTATTCATCTTTAACTTAGTAATTATGGATATTTTATGAAAATTTTAAGTTATTCATGATTTAGTATTTTAATATAAATCATACATTGTTGCGGAAGTCTTAAGGCATGCATGTACCGTAAAAGTGAAAAGTTTGCATTATTATGAACAACCCTACAGTGTGGATACCCGACATTTGATACCATGTATATCAAGAGCAACAAAAGTACAAAAGTGAGCATATACATGTATCGGGTATACAAGTCATCCAAAAATATCATAAAGTAGTTAATAGATACATACAACTACCTATGCAAAAGTGGCGACCTCTCCTTACTTAGACGTAGTCGCCTAAGACTCCGTTGCAGCGGCTCGTCGCAGGATCTGCGATTTGTCACGAAAAACAAAGACAAATCCCGGGTAAGTAAATCCCAGAGAAATTCAGTTAGTATTCACAAGAATTCCAAGAAAACGGCTACAATTCATGCATATAAAGTAAATGAACTGAAATATAAAGCATGAATATAAGTCGTGAGATAATCAACAATACGGAACGCGAGTGTGGTGTATAGCTGTCGAACATGAGACAAAAACTAAACCGAGAAGGCCCTGAAGGTGAAGAAATCAACACCCCCTCTTCACGGTCGAAAGAGGAAACATGTTGATCGGAAATTAGACTTCCGCCCAACGCCTCAAACGAGAGGAATCTGTTGAACGGTAGACCCCGTCCAACACATCTCTCGAGATCACCGTCCCGTCGACCATACACAAACGCACACGGGAATAGAGTAAACATGAAAACTGAACTGACAAAAAGTAATATGAAATAAATAATTCGCACGGAAAATAAGTAAATTCTAAGCTGACTTTCTCGTGGGTTTACTTACCTCCAACGCCTTTAAAATGTCCCGCACTCGCCTTAAGATACGTACCCGACACCCGACTATAGCCTCCTAAGTCCCTGGTGTCCGTTTATATAAACTTAATTTATCATGAAAATTTAGAACAATTTCCTAAAACTTTTTAAGACAAATTATTTATTTTGCGCTTTTCGAGGCAAACCCTCGCAAAAGTCGCGTCCAAAGTATCCAAATATTTTATTTTTCACATATTCTATATATTTGGTCGCAATATGATTTTTTCCGTAATTTTTCTCATTTTTTTGGAATTTTCCATGATTTTTCCCAATTTTTCCTCTCTTTTTCCCCTTTTCTCTATTTTTTTTTACTGTAGCACTGGGTCGGGTCGACCCAAACGGGTCGGACACGACCCGTCCGGCCCCTCCGGGGTTGGATTGGGTCGGGCCGACCCAAACGGGTCGGGCCTGACCCGCCCTGGACCGCCCCGGCCCACGGTCCAGCGGGCCCGGCCCGTGTCTAGCGGCCCGGCCCGATAGGGTGCACAAGCGCGCACAACGCATGTGCACCTTCTTCTTCTTCCCGGTTTGAGAACCGAACTCATTTTTTTTTTTTTTTTTTTTTTTTTTTTCAACACAACACGAACAACAATAATCCGAACATCAACACCACACAATCGATTCAAAGAACTGAAATTCGATGAGAGAATGAGCGAAACTCACTTGATTAATGTTGTCGAGCTCGCCACTGCCGAGCTCGCCACCGTTGTCCCGCCGAGCTCGCCAATGCTGTCCCGCAGAGCTCGCCGCCGCTGCTCCGCCATGCTCCTCGCCGGAGCTTCCTCTCTGGCATTTACTCACCCTCTCTGCTCTCTCTTTCTCTATTCTCTCCCTTCACCGTTTCTTCTCCTCCATCTCTCACTCCCGTTTTTAAACAAAAACATTTTTTTTGTTATTTGGTGAGAAAGGACAAAAAGCAATGATGATGAATAGTTGATGTGACTTTTAATGTGATGTGTGATGTGATGTGACAACTCAATCCCATACTACCCCGTACACCCGCGTTACTCGCATACCGCGACACCGCACGCTCTCGTCACTATAAGCGCACAACGCGACTAAGCGAAATTCTTAATTCACGCGGCGCGAACTATTAACAATGGTAATATAATTAAATATTCGCCACACAAAAATAACATATTTACTGATTAGGCGTGTCATAGACTTCTCCCATGACGTCCACGTGGATCTGAGCTTATGATATTAATTCGTAATTAGTCGGTTAATCGGGATTAATAAAAGCGGGCAGTTACAATCTTCCCAACTAAGGGGAATTTCGTCCCGAAATTCAGATTTTATTCGATCTTTACCTTGAAACAAGTGGAGTATCGTATTCGCACGGTAGAGACTTTTTCCCCAATGGGACGTTTCAAGGGATAAACATTCAAGTGGAACAAATCATCCACTTCATAACTCAGCCCGTCACGGTCTTTGTTCGCGTACTCCTTTTGTCTGTCATGAGCAGCTTGTAACCTATGATGAGTCATCCAAATTTTCTTCGTGTGATCTACAACAATCTCAGACCTAACGACAGCTACATCCTCGGGCTCTGCCCTTCCTTACTAGTTGCAACATTCAAACTAGTGGCGCACTGACCTAGAAAGTCATGGCTTACATAAATATTCTCGGCAATTTTCGTTTGCCAACAAAAAAATAAAATGCATCCTATGCCAATTTGGTTATGGTAACATCTTACATTCGGCTGTCATGCCGATAATGACATATGCTGGCTCAAAATATGGTCGAGCCCTAACTCACCTATCAGGTGGCTAGGTATAAAATGATACAACGTCACCCTCTCCAAACATTTATTATTTGAACTAATAATTAAATTTTGTAAAGGCCCAGTCCCACCTCGCCGGTCGCCTACCTCGTGGGTCTAATCCCACCTCGCAGGTCTCACTCCGACCCCGCAGGTCGCTGAAACCCTAGGTAGAGAAATTTTGTGAAGGCCCAGTCCCACCTCGCCGGTCTCCTACCTTGTGGGTCTAATCCCACCTCGCAGGTCTCACTCCGACTTTGCAGGTCGCTGGAACCCCAGGTAGAGTAATTTAGTAAAGGCCCAGTCCTACCTCGTCGGTCTCCTACCTCGTGGGTCTAATCCCACCTCGCGGGTCTCATTCCGACCTCGCAGGTTGCTGGAATCTCAGGTAGATTAATTTTGTGAAGGCCTAGTCCTACCTCGCCGGTCTCCTACCTCGTGGGTCTAATCCCACCTCGCAGGTCTCATTCCGACCTCGCAGGTCGCTGGGACCCCAAGTAGAGTGGGTCAAGACCACCCACTTCATCCACACTCCCCACGCGCGTGGTTTGCCGCCAACCAATCCATGCCCAAGAGTATATCGAACTCTAGGTACTCTAATACTAGGATCTATGGGTAACTGATGACCACCAACCTCGATTGGACAATCTCTACCAATCCGATTAGGACATATCTTATCCTCAGCGGCCGCGCCGAGGATAAGGTGGGTGCTAACGCTCTCAGGTATCAACCCAACTCTCCTACCATTCGTCTCGAAATAAATGATAACGTATTACAAGAATCTATCAATGTATGCATAAGGCGACCAAAAATAATCAACATACCCTCGACGAGCTGCCGAGACGAGTCGCGATCTTGTGCGACAACTGCGTGCAACTGCTCCCTTGCCTGCACTGGCTAAGCCAATATTGGTGGTGTTGGCTCCATGGTACATTCACTCTTATAGTGCCCCTTCTGCCTACATCTAAAGCACGTGACATTCCGCTTATGTCCGGAGCCCTGGCCCTGTTGTCCGCCAACCTTATAATCCTGACTCTGACCATACCGTCCTCCGTCCCTGCCTCCCTGATCCTGGGTGGTTCTCTGCGTTGGCCGCGGTGCATAACCACCACTTGACAGCTGTGCTGACTGTGCAGGTACTATAGCATGAGAAGTGATCGCCTGGTGGTCCTCATGCTTGGGCCTCTGTCCTCTCCTATCTCCGTGATCGATGATCCTCTTCCCTTTCATGTCAGACCTGGTGCCTAGCTGGGACGACCCCGATGCCAACTGTGGCATGGGCATCGCGGCACGAAAGATAAGATATGTCTCATGGGCTAAGACCCTCTCGTAGATCTCCTGCAGTGTACGAGCTCCACCTGATACTACTGCGCTCGCAATCTCATCTCTAAGTCCGACTCCGAAATAGTGAACCTGGTCACGATCTGTTGAAGCTAAATCCCAAGCGAACTGTAATAGGTGGCGAAACCTCTCCATGTACTGGACCACTGTACGATTACCCTGCCTAAGACACAAAAACTCCTGTCTCGACGTAATCGTATCTCCCTCGGTATGTACTACTCATAAAAGGCCCGCTGAAAGAAACCGCCCAAGTAGTCGACTCTCCATGAGTCTCGGTATGAGCGGTCCACCAAACTCCGGCCTCTCCTCGGAGCATATATCCAGATATCCTAGCGCGAATACTGTCGTGGATCTTCAGAAGATTATGTAATTTCTTGTGTAAGAAGCCATCTCGCAGCTGCCTCCGGGTCTCCACCTCCAATGAAATATCCCGACTGAAATCTCACAAACTCCTTCGTCAGCTTAGCCTCAGCTGACAGGGAAGCCTCAAATGTGGTCTCCTTTGGGGTTTGTGTTAGTGTCACTGCATGTGTAGACGCCGGGGTGGTAATCTCCGTACGAGTCTCCCCCATAATTGCGGTAACTGGCATACCCTGAATAATCGTCGCGGCTGCCGACACGGTGGCGCTCGGTGTGATGGCGGCTGTAAGCGTCGCGATAGCCGCTGTTTGAGCACAGAGCAAGACCATTATCTGATCGAACTGTTGATCGTGTGTCGCAATCCGATCGAGTACACTCTGATCAGTCCAGATAGGCGTAGTATTACTCGTCTGTCCACCATCCTCCGAAAGTGGAGTCTGCTGTCCGTCCATGTCGTATTTGCAATAGCGAAGTCCTGTATCAGCATCGTATACGCGTATATACTATTACACATCAAAATATATAACGTATAAGCCTTGGCACTTCCCGTCCCATGTTCTCTTCCCAACTAAATTTCTAAGTCAGGATCTTCGGGTTTCCACATCTAATGTTTGTTGTTAAGCTTTATTCGGTTGTATTAAACTTTCCCCTAGGTTCGCTTGAACCTGGGCTCTGATACCAACTGTAGCGGCCCCGAATTCCAAGGCAAACCGGGTACCGCCACGTCGCCAGACACGTCACCAAGCATGCCACGTCACCGCACACTTATTTTGACTGTCCGCGACCTAAACCCTTGTACATAACTTTTTCATCTTTAACTTAGTAATTATGGATATTTTATGAAAATTTTAAGTTATTCATGATTTAGTATTTTAATATAAATCATACATTGTTGCGGAAGTCTTAAGGCATGCATATACCGTAAAAGTGAAAAGTTTGCATTATTATGAACAACCCTACAGTGTGGAAACCCGACATTTGATACCATGTATATCAAGAGCAACAAAAGTACAAAAGTGAGCATATACATGTATCGGGTATACAAGTCATCCCAAAATATCATAAAGTAGTTAATAGATACATACAACTACCTATGCAAAAGTGGGGACCTCTCCCTACTTAGACGTAGTCGCCTAAGACTCCGTTGCCGCGGCTCGTCGCAGGATCTGCGATTTGTCACCAAAAACAATGACAAATCCATGGTAAGTAAATCCCAGAGAAATTCAGTTAGTATTCACAAGAATTCCAAGAAAACGGCTACAATTCATGCATATAAAGTAAATGAACTGAAATATAAAGCATGAATATAAGTCGTGAGATAATCAACAATACGGAACGCTAGTGTGGTGTATAGCTGTCGAACATGAGACAAAAACTAAACCGAGAAGGCCCTGAAGGTGAAGAAATCAACACCCCCTCTTCACGGTCGAAAGAGGAAATATGTTGATCGGAAATTAGACTTCCGCCCAACGCCTCAAATGAGAGGAATCTGTTGAACGGTAGACCCCGTCCAACACATCTCTCGAGATCACCGTCCCGTCGACCATACACAAACACACACGGGAATAGAGTAAACATGAAAACTGAACTGGCGAAAAGTAATATGAAATAAATAATTCGCACGGAAAATAAGTAAATTCTATGCTGACTTTCTCGTGGGTTTACTTACCTCCAACGCATTTAAAATATCCCGCACTCGCCTCGAGATACGTACCCGACACCCGACTATAGCCTCCTAAGTCCATGGTGTCCATTTATATAAACTTAATTTATCATGAAAATTTAGAACAATTTCCTAAAACTTTTTAAGACAAATTATTTATTTTGCGCTTTTCGAGGCAAACCCCCGCAAAAATCGCATCCAAAGTATCCAAATATTTTATTTTTCATATATTCTATATATTTGGTAGCAATATGATTTTTCCGTAATTTTTCTCATTTTTTTGGAATTTTCCATGATTTTTCCCAATTTTTCCTCTCTTTTTCCCCTTTTCTCTGTTTTGTTTTACTGTAGCACTGGGTCGAGTCGACCCAAACGGGTCGGACACGACCCGTCCGGCCCGGTCTGGTGTTGGATCGGGTCGGGCCGACCCAAACGGGTCTGGCCCGACCCGCCTTAGACCGCCCCGGCCCGCGTCTAGCGGCCCGGCTCGATAGGGTGCACACGCGCGCACGCGAGTGTGCACCTTCTTCTTCTTCTTCTTCTTCTTCTTTCGGTTTGAGAACCGAACTCTTTTTTTTTTTTTTTTTTTTTTTTTTTTTTTTTTTTCAACACAACACGAACAACAATAATCCGAACATCAACACCACACAATCGATTCAAAGAACTGAAATTCGAAGAGAGAATGACCGAAACTCACTTGATTAATGGGGTCGAGCTCGCCACCGCCGAGCTCGCCACCGCTGTCCCGCCGAGCTCGCCACTTGTCCCGCCGAGCTCGCCGCGCTGCCCCGCCAAGCTCCTCGCCGGAGCTTCCTCTCTCGCGATCACTCACCCTCTCTCTCTCTCTCTTTCTCTCTTCTCTCCCTTCACCGTTTCTTCTCCTCCATCTCTCTCTCCCATTTTTAAACAAAAACACATTTTTTTTTTGTTATTTGGTGAGAAAGGACAAAAAGCAATGATGATGAATAGTTGATGTGACTTTTAATGTGATGTGTGATGTGATGTGACAACTCAATCCCATACTACCCCGTACACCCGCGTTACTCGCATACCGCGTCGCCGCACGCTCTCGTCACTTTAAGCGCACAACGCGACTAAGCGAAATTCTTAATTCACGCGGCGCTAACTATTAACAATGGTACTATAATTAAATATTCGCCACACAAAAATAACATATTTCCTGATTAGGCGTGTCATAGACTTCTCCCATGACGTCCACGTGGATCTGAGCTTATGATATTAATTCGTAATTAGTCGGTTAATCGGGATTAATAAAAGCGGGCCGTTACAGGTTAGCACCCTTTATATAGGCCATTTGGTGATGATGATAAATGTATCTTTATAATGTGGGACAATTAACATATACACCCCATGTCATACAACACATTACAAGTAATTTGACAATACATGGAATAGTTGGTGTACATTGGAAATGACAATACAAGTTACATGACTACACAATATGTTGGTATACATGTATGGTCATCCACACTTCACAACAATAGTTATGGTAGTTTAAAGTAGAGGAAAAAACAGGTATTTTGCAAGGACTGTGTTATGCGGACTGTTTGCACTCCGACTCTCCGATCGAGTAAAGATGACCCCTGAACTCCGCCGAACCTTCCCTAACATTCCCTTGGCTAAAAATTTAGTAAATAGGCTTAAATATATTAATTATTCTTATTGAAAACTTGAAAAACAAACTTTACTAAACCATCAAGGATTCGTCAAATTCGAAAATTAAAGTACTCCAAAAACAAAACCACAGCCTAAATCACCACTAATCTCGGATTCAACACATACCCATCATGAAAACCCATGTGTTAATCACATATTTTCATCAATTCATCGAGGAAGGCTCTTAATCCACATATGTAACTATTGCGAACGTGAAGAACAACATTTGAACATTAAAACCCTTATAAATCCACTTGAAAACATTGTATACAACACAAATCCAAGAATACATACTCAAGACCCAAATATCATGATTCATCTCCTACTTTAAACCGTATGAAAAAAAAGCAAATAAAAGAGTGGAAGATTAGAGAAAGAAGATGAATGATTTTACCAAGCTTCGTGTGCGCTTGATGTGAGTTCCTTCTCCTCTACCAAATCTACCAACAAAGCTTCCTAAGGTTCTTTTCTCAAGTCCTCCTGTAGCGTATTCGAATAAAAGTGGCTAGAAGCCCTAAAATTGGTTTTTATAACTTATTAGAGAAGCTATGGTTTGGTGGACTAAGTCCAAACCTTCATCTCATCAAGATGAGCTTAAGTGCTAGGATGATCCTAGAGCTCACATTAAGACCATCTTTTTATGTCTTTTATATTTATGCGCTCATGTATATTTACAATCATTATTCTTTATTTACATCATTTAATAATTCCCTTTTCCTTTCACTTATGCTAGTTCCACCTCTAAGTAACTAGGTATCATATAATACAAGCATTAGTCACACTAATACACAAATACTATGAATATCTATTAATTTATTTTTTTTATGTCGAGACTATATTATAGATTTGAAAAATTAGGGGTGTCATAAAAATTGTTGGTACGTAGTGGATATTTCATAACAAGATAGATGAGAATTGTGTGGTCATGCATAACAAAGCCAAATTGGTTGAATAAGAGTATATACAGGTGGAAGGTATTAACTTTAATGAAATCTTTATTCGTATTGCTAGTCTTGGATCTATTCGACTAGGCTAGCGATTGTTCGTAACAAAGGTTTCAAGTTACAACAAATAGATGTTAAAAGCGTTTTCTGAATTGTTATATTCCAGAAGGAGTATATGTTGCACCACCTAAAGTTTTGAAAGTTATGAAAAGCCTACTTATTTATGTCATTTAATGAAAAGATTGTATGGGTTGAAGAAAACATTAAGAGCTTGGTATGAACATTTGACATATTATCTACTATAAAAAAATATAGGTTCGTGAATCTACTAAAAAAGACACTATTTTTAAAGGAATAGTATAGTGACTTTGTGGTCGTACAGATTTATGTTGATGATCCTGTGTTCGGTGCTACTTCAACAAAACTTACTTCAGGTTTTATTGATTTGATGAAAAATGAATTTGAACTGAGTATAATTGGTAATCTTACATACTTTTTGAATCTGCAGATCAAGCTATCATCAAATAGCATATTTATTTCACATACCAAGTATGTTAAGTCTCTTATTAAAAGGTATGGATTAGACATTACAAAGACTATTCAAACACCTATGAGCACTAGTGAGAATATTCATAAAGATGATAATAGAGTTGATGTTAATCATACACTATATCGAGAAATTATTGACAATTTACTTAATCTTCATGCTAAAAAACTCGATATTGCTTTTAGTGTTGAGGTTTGTGCTCGTTATCAGGAAAATCCAAAAGAACCTCATCTAGTTGCTTTTAGTATTGGGGTTTGTGCTTGTTATCAGGAAAATCCAAAAGGATCTCATCTAGTTGCTGTTAAACATATTATTCGTTATATTCACAGAATCGTTAATTTTGGCATTTTATTTACTAAAGGGGTTGTCCATTATTTAATTAGATATAATGATTCTAATTGCGAAGGAAATGTTGATGATTAAGAAATTACAACTCGTGGTTGCTTTTATATGGGTTCTAATTTGGTTGCTTGGAACAACAAGAAACATAATCATATATCTTTATCTACACTAGAAGCTAAATATATAGCTCCTGGAAGTTGTTGTGCAAAACTTTTATGGATGCAGCAGATGTTTGCTGATTATTCTATCTATCTATATCCCTGTTAAACATGCCCAATTATTTGGGACTGAGGCTATGTTGTTGTTATCCTAGTTAAACATGCTCAACGAAAACATGAATGCTATTCATATTTCTAAGAATCCAATTAAAAACTCAAGAACAAAGCACATTGATATAAGACATCATTATATTATAGATCTTGTTGAATAAGGTCTTATACATGTTTAGCATATTCCTACTATAAGACAATTAGCTGATAGTTTTTAAAAACACTAGAAACATAAACTTTTGAAAGACTACACCATAATATTGGCATCCACTCTCACTAACAAGGGTTCTTGCTACTACCTGGCATAATCGAGTTGAACGTCAAAATTTTATGACAATAGAGTTCCTGATAATTGTTATGTGTATTGCTTTTAGTGTTTGCCATTTGTTTAGTACTGCAACACGTGTCGTATAAGAAAGTAGAAAGTGACTTTTACTAGCCATTGTAGTTGTTGAGGAGGAGAAATTTCGAGCCATTGGAGTTATTTATGGTTCAAGCAGATATATTATGAGTTGATTTCTCTCTAATTTTTAAGTAAATAGTGTTTATTTTCTTGTTTAAAAAACTTCACAAAAAATCTCTAAACTCAGCTTTTTCTTTGTCGTGACTCTTCTTCTAGTTGATGCTATTTATTGGTTTCTTGTTTACCGCAAGAAATGGCTAAGGAATCTTCATCTTCTTCAACTTCTCTTGGTCACTTTACTTCCACTACTAATTTGCCTGCCACATAGATGGAAATAATCTATCATCATCCGTCTAGATAGGCTTACTTCTTCTAACTTCCTGTGGATCCAAAAATCGCAGCGGATTGTGTTCATATCAAGAGTAGTGTTGTCCAAAGAAAATGTGAAATGCGAGAGTTTCATAAATATGATTAGCAGTATAATTAAGGATTTTTGGGTTTTAATTGAATTTTTGAATTCGAGGTTGGACCCATACATTACAGAATGGAGGTCATAAGTTAAAATATTATTTTTCCATGTCGCGTACCTTTTTGATGTATTAAACTACATTTGTCTCAAAATAGAGTTAGGTTGAGGTGTAGACCAGTTTCCACGTGTTTCAGACCGCGTTGGAAATTTTTCCATCTTTTGATGAAATTGGGGTATTTTCTGGGGTTTAATTTAGGCTTAAGACAAAGGAGATAAACATGAAAACTATAAAGAAAATGTAAAATTACCACAAAAGGCAGTGAAACTATAAAGGGTGGGTGCATGGGTAAGGGGTAGTTTGGTCATTTTACCAAATTTAAACCCAATGAATAAATAAGAAATCAAAAGGTTCATAACTAAAACCCTTCTCACTTCCTCGTCTCGACACCTTTTCTTCTCTATCGACTTCATGTCTCTCACGGTGATGACACTTGGTTCATCAACCTCTCCATTTCTCCCGTTACACTCGGCCTCGCCCTTTTCTCTTAGTGTTCTCTCAACTGTCTCTCTCCCTCTCTCTATTGTATTTCCTCTTCCTCTCTTAACGGCTTCGCTCGTTCTCCCTCTCTTGATGGTTTCTTACAACTATTGGCGATAGCTCTCTCTTTCTCTGTCAGATAGTAATAATGATGACTCCACTGTCTAAATGAGTTCTATCATTATCTAAGGGTTTGTCAATGAGGAACGAAAGGAAAAAAGGCAAGTAATGGTTGTTTCATTGTTGGCGGTGAGGATGAGTAAAGGTGAACATGACCTCAATTATGGTGAGCCTTTAGATTTGAAATTAAAGTTGTCGAATAGATGGTCGTATTTTAAGTGAATTTTCATGAAATGCTTTACTAAATTAGGTAATTCTAGTAGGGATTTAATGGGTTTTAAGTTGGTTTCATTATATGTTGACCAGTTTTAGGTCATTTGGGATTAATTAGAATTAGTTTGAAGAAGATTTGCAAAATTAGTTCAATTCATGTTTTTATAGTTTTGCAGTTCAATTTTGTACAATGTTTGATGTTAATTTTAAGGGATCCAATTATGGTTTTTATTACAGATTTTTGGTGTATTCTAGTGTTTGTATATCTAATTTTGTTCACAATTGCAACTATATATGTGGTTGTAGTCGAAATTGTTTAAAAGCTATTACAAATATAGCAATACAGTTGCTAGTGTATATATGGTTGCAATTATAATTGTTGCAACTATAGCAGTTGCAACCAATTGTAACTAAGAGGAAAATGAGATAGTTTTATGTAAAGCTGAGGAAATGATGCTTTATGAAGTTTCTTTGTGATATTTCTTATTGAACAATTTAGTAGTTTAAATTGAATGTATGAGATTTTTATTGGAGTTTTGAACAAAACTGAAATTGAAACCTTTAGGGTTTTTTCTTGAATAATGAATAAGAACAAATTGGAAATTGATATAAGGATCTTAAATGTAATTCAAATGGGTTTGTAGTTTCTACAGAAAGGCATAAAACTTGGGGAACGCTATGTGAAGCTTCCCTCTGTAACCAATATTGAGTTGGTTTGACTGTAAGTGAACCCTACATTGATTTTTACTATTTATGAAAATTATCTTTGTACTTGCATTTGTGTTTAGTCTGCATTGCATTTCGCTTTATTCTTAGTCATGAATACATGGTATACGGGTCACATTGTCATGTTCGATCTCGATTAGGTATCTCGCATAGGTCAAAAAACTAGGTGTGAGTAAATCTAGTAGAGACTAGATGTGAGTTAATCTGAAAGGGGACAATGTTGATTCCTGATAGCATGCATTGACTTCCATTACTATTTTTGGCTCATGCTTCGGTAAGCCAATTCGTTTGTGAACCTTAAATAGTAATGAAAGGATTTCACGTTGTTATATACATTTTTGTTATTTGAAAATACAATTACATGTCTTCAAGTATTCGGAATAACATTTGCAAGAGTACAAAATAGTGTAGCAGCTTACTTACCAAACATCTTCGAGTTATTTTTTATGATGTCAGGTTCTCTATGAAGACAAGGAAGAACGGACAAGACACGAAGATTTTAGTGATTGTTTTTAAATTTAGATGTTTAATTCTCGATGTAAATTTTTCATATATAATGTTTGGGGTTTTGGGCTAGTGTAGGTTGTGAAACATTATTAGATATGTTATTAAGGTCTCTTAATTTGGTTTAAAAGCAAGTTGAGAGGTTTATGTTCAATTTTTGTTCATTTTGAGATTGTAAGTTGTAACTAAGGTATTGGAGACTCTAAGTTAGTTTATATATTTCAATTTGACATATATTGTGAACTACGAGGAGTTATGAGTCCTTCTAGGTTTCTTCCCATTTTGTTATCTATTAGGTGGGTTTTTTGACATACCATTTTTAGGAGAGGTGTTGCCAAAATCTTTATAAAATACGTATATGATTTCCTAATTTCCTCTAATTATGTAAATCAATAAATGAGTTTCATTCAGGATCTAAATTATGATTTAGAGAGTTATTAAGGATTGAAATCAAAAGTATTTTGAGGAATGAAGTTGATTGTATAGTTTATGTGCCCAATTAGGGTAATTAGGCTAATTCAAGACTTAGTGAAATCATTCTCCTCGTCTATTCGATAATTAACTCGCCAAATATGACGAGTGAGATTAGGAATAGAAAATTCAAAAGGGAATAGATTTGTGAAACGAAACTGAGCATAAATGGAAGTGAAATAGACTCAGGAAGTTCAAATTCATAAAGGTGTTGTAAGTAGTTTGGTACTAATATAAACGAGAAAAGTTATTAGTTATAAAACAAATGAGAACTTGGATGAGCAAGAAATCTAATGAATTCAATAATGTAAGAACTGAATATATACTTCATTGAAAATGAAAGTATCGAATTATTACAATTTTAAAACGCTCAAGAAAGTGACAAAATAGACTCAAATTAACTCTCAAACGATTGAGAATCATTTTCTTAACATGAAATGAAATTGAGTTTTATGGGAAGCACAAAATATAAATACTTTGGGATTTAGAAAGAGGTTAGTACCAGTTATAGTAGTACTTAGGGATGACCAATTCTATGACATATTGCTTTAATTATTAACCAATTGTGAGTTACTTTTGAAAATAGTCTCAATGAAATTAAAAAGAGACATGAGTTTTTGAAATAGAAATTGATTAGACAAACTAATTTTTGAAAGGAAATCACAATTCAATTGTCACAGGTCCAGTTAAGTTGTCTAAGTCGGTTTCTACTAAAATAAAATACTTTGAAGCAAAGTGTTGTCTCCTTTGCAAAATAAAAACACGAAGTAAAGTGGAATAAAGCCATTGTTTAAAACAACCAAATGACTTTCAAAAGAAATATTGAATATTTTGATTGTTTATTGCTCGATTTACTTATGGATAAAGGACATTTAGTATAATGGTTTTATGAGTCAAATAAAGTAATGATAAAATGAACGGAAATAATTAAGTTAGAAGTAATCTTTGTTAACACCGTATTAAGTGTTGTTATGAAACAAAGATCATTAAAATCTCTAACTTGAAAATGAAAGATGTTAAGATCAACATGTTAGATGTTAAGATTGGGGAAAGCAATACGAAAATAGGTAGGATTAGCTATTAAATAAAACACAAGTGGTTGTATTTTGAAATTCAAAGTACCCTATAGTTACTTCTAACCAAATCAGATTTTGATGCATAACACTATGACCTTAAATATAACACATGAAGATATAGACTTAATGATTGAGTATTAGTAACTGATTTGTATAGGAAATTAGTAAAGACTTCTATATTGTGAGAATCTTCATTGATATGACTTAAATGATTGAAATAACATCCTTAAAAAGGTTGATTAATTGTTATGTTGTTTGAAGTACTGAAAATTTAAAATTTTCTATCTCTTCAATTGAACAACAACAGACAAGTGAAATCATCAAAATTGAATTGACGATCAATAAGATATTCAGTTATCTTATGCAATTTCTTAAAAGTTACCAAAATTCTTTTTAAGAGAAAGAAAAGTAAAAAAAAAACATGAGACAAACTGAAAGAATGAAGGCAATAACAAACAATTAGTCTGTTTGATTGATGAATTTATCTATTTCAAACAAAAATCAGTTAAGGAAGATTTTTTTTAATTGGTTGAATGATCAAAAAAATTCACATCATCCTTAACTATATTTTCGAAAAGATAAGATAAGAGATATAAAATTGCCTTTTCAATTAAAATTAAGTAGTTATAAGTTGCCTAAATGTTGACAAAGTTTGGATAAGTTAGTAAAGGGACCAAGAACGTGATAATGTGAGAATAACAGAGATTGATGGATCATAATCATGATTCATTCATAGCATAGAGGACTAGTGTGGTGCCTACCTGTCTTTGAATAATCGAATGATTTAGTGATAGCTAGTATAAAAGAGTTTATGGAGTTTCATTAGAGTTCATTAGAAGCTGAAGTATAAGCAAATAAATGGTCGAGAATTCTCACATTAGTATGAAAATGGAAAATTTAAGGTTAATGAGTGTTGAGTTTTAGGGTTTATACGTAACGAGAAATTCAAAACAATTTTGGAAAAACCCCAACAAGATCGAAAATAAGTTCCATTAAACTAGGTTTATAAAAGTAAACTATACCTTAATATGTGATTTCCTTATCTGATTGTTCGATCTCCAAGACGTTCAAGTGCACATCATCTATCAAAAATTCACACACAAATATCGACCACAATTTGGAGTGCTAGCCCTAAGAAAGGTTCGAAACAATTTTCTTTTCCTTCCAAAAATCCAGAGAACTCGAAAATAGTAAAAACAAAAATCTTATTTCATTTTTGGGGTTCAACCCCTATTTACATATGTAGACAAGCTCACTAAAAAAACCTATTCGTAATACAACTATTACATTGAAGGAATTCAAGCAAATTACACAAACACCCTTATTAATAAGTTATCATATAATAAATTGTAAGGGCTTTTATGGTATGAATTTTATATGATAAAATTCATTACTCTGGACTAATTGAAATTGCGCAAAGTCATTCTTTGTGTGTGACCCAATAGATTTGTGCGACGTTGGAAGTGAAATAAAACCATTTTAGTTGACAAGTTATACGCGGTCTCTAGCGAGACATTATGACTACCTAAGTAGCAAGAATATCAAAATCAATACAACCTAATTAATAACATATATCATATCCTTTTGTCGTGCGATATAATTTGATTTAACATAAGACATAGAAAGTCACCCTTAATGTTCAATCGTATTAGTT
Organism: Stephania yunnanensis; assembly: GCA_039657365.1. Lineage (NCBI taxonomy): Eukaryota > Viridiplantae > Streptophyta > Magnoliopsida > Ranunculales > Menispermaceae > Stephania > Stephania yunnanensis. The sequence goes on along the minus strand of CM077586.1, from coordinate 39,761,751 downwards.
TTGATCTTTAGGTAGACTGAAGAAATTCAAATGATATTAATCATATCAATTCACTTAGACTTGACCATTTAACAATCTAACATATCGAGAGATCCACTGATATCTTTTATCGTATGAGATGGACAAATTCTATCTTGATTACACACCTTCACATATTACTCACATGGTAACAAATCACAATCTTTATAATCATCCGGTTAAAGAGAACAATTGATTTTGTCAAATAACCATGCTCCTAATATTGAAGTCTATGTTAATCTCAAGTCAAATGACTAAATGATATACCTACTATGAGTAACACCTATAACTTAATCCATGTGGTGTTTTCATAGCGGCTCGATCCACTACCTTGTTCCCTAACAAGTACTTTTGATCTTAATTCGTATCCATATACGCATAATCACACATGACCATCAATCAAGATTCACATTAGTTTTAACTCATTATAATTCCCAGTATAATGAGTGACTAGGGACATTTAAGATATTTCAACAAATACCCATGGATCTTATTATATGGTAAACATACAATATCATATAATAAAATAACAAACGAAAATCTCTATTTTATTAACTAAAATTATAAGATAAAAAATGTCTATAGATTGATCTAGGGCACGTGCCCCAACATCTCCCACTTACACTAAAGCCAATCATTTATGTATCTAATACCTAATAACCTAACAAGACCATCATGTTTCGTTTGTGGAAGAGCCATTGTCAAATGATCTACAACATTATTTTCTGTATGAACTCTGTAAATCTTGATGTCTCACCTCTTAATGATTTCTCAAATGAGATGAAAACGTCTAAGTGTATGTTTGGATAGTGGTGTGCTCTTGGTTCCATGGCGTGTGCTATGGCCCCGTTATTGTCACAATAAAAGCAAACGGGGTTAGCTATACTTGGAACCACACTAAGTTCATAAATGAACTTTTTGACCCAAACTGCCTATTTAGTTGCACCAAATGTTGCAATATACTCAGCTTCTATTATAGAATCTGCCACAGTGTCTTGCTTTTAACTTTTCCATCTCACTGCACCTCCAGTCAATATAAACATATATCCAGACTATGATATGAAGTCATATATATTAGTTTGAGAACTTGCATGCATGTAACCATTTACAACAAGCTCGTCTTCCAAACTTCTATATACTAAGAAAAGTTCTTTAATCATTCTCAAGTACTTAAGAATGTTCTTTACTGCTATCTAGTGACTCTTACTAGGATCAGATTGATATCTGCTTGTTGCACTCAGAGCATATGATACATCAGGTTAGGTGCATAACATGGCATACATGATAGATCTAATAGCTGATGCATATGGAATCGTATTCATGCGCTCTCGCTCATCATTAGTCTTATGACATTAAGTCTTACTGAGACTTATACCATAATTCATTAGCAAAGACCCTCTTTTAGAGTCTTGCATTCTGAACCTATTTAGTACATTGTCAATAGAAGTACTTTAACTTATACCGATCAAACTTTTGGATCTATCCCTATAGATCTCAATCACAAGGATGTAGACTGCATCTCGTAATTTTTTTACTGAGAAAAAACCTCCTAACCAAGACTTGACACTTTACAAGGTTGGGATGTCATTTCCAATAAGTAATATATCATCAATATATAGTACCAAGAAAACAACCACGCTACTACTGACGTTTTTGTATATACATGGCTCATCTTCATTTTTAATAAAACTAAATTCTTTAATTGCTTTATCAAAATGAAGATTCCAATTTTCAGAAGCTTGCTTTAATCGGTAAATAGATCTTTGAAGCTTGCACACCTTCCTAAAATTCTTGGGATGAACAAACCCTTCAGGTTATATCATAAACACGTCCTCAAATAACTTTCCATTTTGAATAGCTGTTTTAACATCCATTTGCCATATCTCAAAGTCAAAAAATGTGGATATGGCAATTAGAATTTTAATGGATTTAAGCATGGCTACTAGAGAAAAAGTTCCATCATAACAAACACCTCGAGTTTTTCTGAAACCTTTTACTACTAGCCATGCTTTATAACTGTGCACATTGCCATCCATGTTGGTTTTCTTCTTGAAAAACCTTTTACATCTAATGTTCTAACCACCTTCAGGTAAATCAATCAAGTTCCAAACTTGGTTATCATTCATGGATTGCATCTTAGAATTCATGGCACTAAGCGATTTATTTGCCTTAGGGCTTAACACAGCCTCCTAAGAAGTAATAGGCTCATTTTGATATATAAGTAATGCCTCACTATTATCATTAATAAGGAATCCAAATCTCTCAAGCTAATGTCTTACCATGTCAAATCTACGTGGGCCTTGCGATACCTATAGAGGTTCAAACTATTTCAAGACTTTGTTGATCTCCTACTGGTGGTTGAGTGTTTATTTGTGGTTCTTAAACTTCTTCAAGCCTTACTTTAATCCTATTGTTATCTTTTGAAATAAACTTTTTTTTCATAAAGACACCATTTTGAGCAACAAACACTTTGCTCTCGATGGGATTATAAAAGTAGTATTCTCTAATGTTTTTTTGGGATAACCAACAAATACACACTTGGTAGATCTGCTTGATAATATTTTTGAAATTTTTCTTCGTACGAAAACCTCAAAACCCCAAATCTTAAGGAAAAACAAACTTGGTATTTTCCCAAACCAAATCTCATATGGTGTTTATCAACCATTTTAGAAGAAATATGATTTAGTGTAAATGCAACACTTTCTATGGCATAGACCCAGAAGGAAATAGTAAGATCTACATGACTCATCATAGATTGGACCATATCCAATAAAGTCTGATTTTTCCTCTTAAAAACACCATTTCACTGTGGAGTTGCTGGAGGAGTTAACTATGAGGCAACCCTACATTTTCTAAGATAATCATCAAACGTTTGGCTTAAATATTCACCACCTCGATATGATCAAAGTGCTTTAATAGTTTTACCAAGTTGATTTTGCAATTCATTCTAAAATTGTTGAAACATCTCAAAAGATTTACCTTTATGTTTCATGGGCTACACGTGACCATATCTACTGAAATCATCGACGAAAGTAACGAAGTACTGATAACAACCTCTAGTCATTATGTTTATATGATTACATACATCAATATATATTAGTCCAAATAAATCATTTTCCCTTTCACTATGTCTAATAAAATGACTCTTTTTTTATTTTGTCTAGTAAATAAGATACACATGTTTCATATGATTCAAAATCAAATGAATCTAAAAGTCCATCTTTATAGAGTTTAGATATGCGTTTCTCATTTATGTGGCCAAGACAACAATACCAAAGGTAGGTTTGACTCAAATCACTTGACTTGAGTCACTTTGTATTTACGTTCAGAATATGAGTATTTGTGGACCTTTTTATGTTTAGAATATAAAGACCATCACGTAAATCAACATTCGCATAGAAAACATCTTTACAAAAAATAGAGCATTTATTATTCACAATAAAGAAATTAAAACCATACAAATCCAAACATGAAACTCAAATGATGTTTCTACTCAAGGCAATGACATAATAACAATTATTTAAAACTAAAACAAGTCCACTTGGTAAAATTAACTAATAACGACCTTCACGAATCTCATTAAAAATGTGAGATCCACATCCAATATCCAATACCTAGGAATCACTGGTGGACAAGTTAACTTCAATAGTGTAAATACATGAAGCAATAGTTGCACTACTTTTTTTTTTCTTTAGATCATCAAGATAAAGCTTGCAATTTCTAAGCCAATGCCTAGGTGCATGGCAAAAATGACAATTTTCTTCATTTTCCTTTTCCTTCTAGGATTGTGAAGTAGAAGCAGCCTTAGGCTAAACTTGTTCCAAAGGCTTCGTGACACTCACAACAGCCTTGGCAACTTTGGCCTTGCCTTTGCCATTTTTCTTCATAGCCTTTCCTTTCTGAACCATCAACACATTAACAATGGATTTCTTGACATTCTGCTCAGCATTTTTAAGCATCAAATGCAACTCTGAGATAGACGTTTTCATGTTATTCCTAATGTAGTTCATCACAAATTGTGAATTACTATCAGGCAATGAATTTAGGATCAAATTGGTAGCTAGCTCTTGTCATATGGGAAATCTAAGTATGTCAAGATGGTCAATATAGCCTTTCATTTTTAGAACATAAGGACTAACTGATGCACCCCCAACTATTTTCCCAGAATGAAGGTTCTTGACTATCTCGAACTTTCTTGCATAGCCTACTGTTGGAACATTTCCTTCAGCATCATAACCATATCATAAGCTTCCATGTGTTTCATGCCTTTCTAAAGTTCAGGAACCATGGTTGCCAACATAATGCATGCAACATCAGTGAAGTCGCTAACATGCTTGGTATGTGCATCCTTCGCGGCTCTTAAAGAAATGGCCGATGGTTCCTCAGGAATAAGATCATCCATGTCATACAACTTGCGTTTATGCTTAAGAATAATTCTCAAGTTTTTAAACCAGTCAAGAAAGTTTGTCCCAGACAACTTATCCTTCTTAAGGATGGTTCGCAATGACAAGGGATTAGTGTGATTTGAAGAAGCCATAGATTTACATCAAAGATTACGCAAAATTTCATTTTAGTATTGAGGAATAGACTCCCACTAAATTAACAACCCTTCTAAAAATACTATGTTAGTTTAAGGGACTAAAATCCATGTCTCACCTAATTTCTAGACATATAAGGCATGACTCTTTGAATTAGGTTACTTAGGTAGGTAATTTTTTACTAATTACATCATACGTAATTTTTAGTTATTTTTATAAGATTATGATATCTTATGTCTTAGCATGTTTTATCTCATCTTGTACCTAAAGCCCACAATCGTTTTGATAGCTTGATAAAGTCTAACCATTTCAAACAATAGAGTAATAGTTACTTAACTTGCTTTACCAAGATAACACAATATACTCTGTAGAGGCGACCTATATTAATGTGATCGAAGCCTTGAAAAGTGTTTGAGAATGGACAACACTTGACTTAAAATCTAGAATAAGGATTTTTTATTTGTTTTAGTGATCATAAATTAAACAAAATAATTATCATATATTATAATGCATGTACAATCATTAAAAAAGTTAGGAAATTTTATTAATATTGACTATTATATGAATTTCCTTGCGCTACGAACAGTTAGCAGTGGTCCCGCTGGCTGGTCAGCGGGCGATGGTTCCGAAAAATCTTAATTAAAGCATTTTTAATTAAATTGGGCTCACCTCTAACTTAATATCTTATCCTAATCTAATTAGAATTTAAGATACTTTGAATCCTTATCCAATATGAATGTGTTATATATCTCACCTATCTTATAGCATTTGTACTTCTTATCTGATTAAAAATTTATCTTTTTATCTAATAGGAATATACTAATAAATAACCACAATGAGATATGCGATCAAAACAAAATTCGATTCTTATTCATACGAAACAAGCAATTGAATCAAGAAACGAACTATTAATCATGTAATCAACACCAGAATCATATTAAATTAGTCATATTAGCCTAATCATGTTTTTTTGTTATAGAGATATACATAATTATTGAACAAAAATGAAATATGTACTCAACACCAGAATTACATTAACTTAAACATGACTTCTACAATGAACATACAAAATTCGCATTGTTCAATATTAAAAACATATGTTAATCGAAATATTCTAAATACGAATTCTATCATCGAATCAAATCATGTGTATGTATCAAATACATGAATTAACAACATGCTTTAAAAATAATTCTCGATAACAATTATACAAAACCTATATGTACATCATATATACATTAACCAAGATCATGTTATCACACATATATCACATATACATCAGAGAAAATATGCAAATATTTACTGGAACCGAGCCTATAGCTATGATACCATTTTTGGGTTTTGAGGTTCATATGCAATGGAAAATTTAAAACAATTTTTAAAAACCCCAATATGATCAAAAATAAGTTCCATTAAACTAAATCTATAAAAGCAAACCATACCTTAATCTGTAATTTCATTCTTTAATTGTTCGAAGTCCAAGACTTTCAAGCACAAGTCCTCTATCAGATATCCATACACAAACGGTGATCACAATTTAGTGTGCTAGCCCCAAGAGATATTGAAAATATTTTTTCTTTCTCTACGTAAATTCAGAGAACTCAAAAATTGTAAAAACGAAAATATTATTTTATTTTTGGGATTTCAACCTCTATTTATATGTGCTAATAACATCACTTAAAAACTTGTTCATAATACAACTATTGTATTTAGGAAATTTAAGCAAATTACACAAACGCCCAATTAATAAGTTATCATATAACAATCATAAGGGATTTTATGTCATGAATTTAATCATATAAATTTATCACTTTGGACCAATTGAAATTGGACAAAGCCATTCTTTGTGTGTAACCCAAGAGGTTCATGCGACGTTAGTAGTGAACCAAAACCATTTTAGTATACAAGTCATAAACAATTGCAAGGCATTATGACTACCCAAGTAGCATGAATAGAAAGTCGATATAACCTAATGAATCACATATATCGTATACTTTTGTCATGCGATGACAAGTTAATAATTAGACACATTTTATAGCGTAATTTAGGTTGGTTTACACATAAATAGTGATATTACACTAGGTATTTTCTTATTTTTGTGATTTCAAGTTTAAATAGGAAAATGAAGAAGTGAAAGAAAAGAGAATAAAGAGTAAAATAGCCAATTGGGAAACTACACCAGTGATTAGCCAGCGATTTGGAATAACACTAGGAATTGCCATTTAAATTAGCAGCAGAAGAAGGCCAGTGAATTTACGCAAATTGGAGAATGAACTAGAAATCACTAGCTGAATCAGTGGACCACTGAGAGCTAAACTCAATGATTTGCTCAATAATTTATGTATAAATTAGGAATCGCCGACTAATCGCTAAGGTCGGTTACGTGGTTTTAAGATTAATATGAAGAATTTGAGTTTATTTAAGATATGTATACTCAAGGAGACTGTAAAAAAGGCCAGAGAGCTTCAAACTAACTTTATCCTTATGCTTTTCTCTTGCTTTTTATTAGTTTTATTATCTATGTTTGAAGATACATTGGAGCTTTGATTTATATTAAGGTACTTATTTATTCATTATATTTTTAATTATATTTATGCATTGTTTATTTCTAGTGTGACTGAGTAGTCTATTAATCTAAACAAACCCTAGATAATTTAATATATTTTAAATTGCTAGATAGTTAAAATTAAGGAATCCTGAACTTAATGCTTTAAATCTATTCATATACGTCAATCACGGATTTAACAAGTTATTTTTGCGTATTACAATTAAATGAGATTAGTATTACATGCATAGTTGCAAAATTGTTATATGGTATTATGATTCTAATTCTATGTCTATAGTTATTGACAATAATTATAAAAGTAGTAACTAGGATTAATCTATATAACATTTCCTGAGTGGTTGTTCTAGGTAATTGTGTTCTAAATTGTTTATTATGCTTTTTCAGTAATATTGGCTTAGATTAGGCATGCTTTTCACTAAGTGTAATGCTATTATATTTCTATGGTGTTGCGTTTTATTCGATAGGTAGATTTAAAATGATAAAAATGTCGCATTTCCATTGAATTTAGGAAAATTGGTGGCTAGCTAAAGGCTGTTAACCTATTATGAAGTAGGATTTAATGATTCCAAGATTCCACGTATGTTATGATTATAACTAGAGAGTGGAGTGATATTATGCTCTAAGTGTTTGAAAGCAATCCAAATATATTATATTGTTTAGTAGGGGTTTATTTAGATGTTTCTTTATTTATATTGAATTGAATTTGAATATTGTTTAAGTTAGTTTGCATTTGAATCGTTCGAATTAGTTTAGTTAGTTTGATTAGTTTAGCTAGTTTGATTATTTAAGTTAGTAGTCATAGTTTTTAGTTATTTAATATTTTACTTTCCATTTAATTAGATTAACTAAACTAATAGAAACAAGAAAAAATATTTTTCCTTGACATTTGCAAAATCTTTGTGGAGACGTTATCTCATTTATCACTACTACAAGTTAACAGTAAAATACAAATTATTGTGCACGCTCGATACGTGTCAATTTTTGGCACCATTATCGAGGATTTTTAGATAATTTCTAAGGATTCTAGATGTTGTATAGTCTACACACTTCGTCGTGTTAATTTAACCGGATCTTTATATCCGTTTGATCCTGAATTAGACAAAACTTTTAATCGGAGCTTCAAACAACAACAACTTAGGGAAAATTTAGCTAATAGGATGGAAGACAACAATAATAATGTTATTGGCAATGTTATTAATAATAACAATGATAACAAAGTTATCAATAATAATAGAAAACTCATTTTTAGATAAGCAAATCAAAATGTTACAGCGTATGAGCTATGAGCATACCCCGATGGATTTCCTGAATCCGAACTTAGATGTGGATTTATTAGCGTCTTACCTAACTCCTATGGTAAAGACAATGAAGAACCACATAAATTCATAATTGAGTATCAACATAAAGTTAATGGAATGAAATTGAAAGAAGGTACTTTAGAACTAGTCAAACTTAAGGCTTATCCTTTTGCATTGAAAGATCAAGCACAAGACTGATTGTTCTATCTCCTATAAGATTCAATAACTACATAGACTCAAATGTTAGAAGCTTTCTTAGATGAATACATGCATGCTAGAAAAATCAGTTCTATAGAAAGCAAATTCCAATTGCGAAAATGAAAGACGATGAAAACTTAAATAAATTTTAGGATATATTCCAAAGACTAATTTCTTATTGTATACAACATAGATATACTCAAAGAGCTTTATTAGAATATTTTTATGAAGGACTCGATCACTTCGAACAAATACTACTAGACACAATATGTGGTGGATCTTTATTTGAGATAACATATACTCTAGCGAAAGAAGTTATTGATAAAATGACAAGATAATATAAACAATATGGTGAAAAGGTTGAATCGTCAAGAAAGAAACTCCATGAAGTTGATAGTAAGAAAAATAATGCAACTGATAATAAAAATTGATGAATTATCTAAGATGGTTAAGCTGTTAGTTAACGATAGATCTAATCAAGTTAAGGCTTGTACATTTTGTAATGAAGTTACATATCCTACAGAGGTGAGTCTTACTCCGCATGGATAAAATATTGAAAAGGTTGATGCAATGATGAATCAACTTTCGAGTCTCCTAAGAAATTAATATAATAATAATATTTATTATCCTAGAAGACTAAATCCAAATCTTAGTTATGGTCCTTAAAATTAGAATTATAACACTTATATACCAAGATCATAGATAGAACCTGCACTTAATCAACAACCTCAACAAAACACTTAATCTATTAATCCAATTTTGGAGCAAATACTGCATAACTTTATGAGTCAAATTCATCAAAACTTTACGCATATTTCTCAAAATCAAATTAAGACTGACACTACTATTAATGAACTAAAAAATCAGTTAAGTCAAATGAATTTACAAATAAATAGGTTAAGTACTCAACAAAGTAGTCAAGCTAAAGCACCTACTCAAACCAATATTTTCTTACTAATCAAACAAAAGTTAATGATATATTTAGTGATACAAAAGACACAAATATAATTGGTAAGACACCTAAACAGAGTAGTAAATAGAAAGTTCATATGACTATTGAAGAAAAAGAAGAAATGATGGCTAATGTCATTCCTACTACAGAATTGATAGATGAACAATTGAAGTACATACCTTTTCTTGGAAGGTTGTACCCATGGTATTTAGCCAGAGTTGAAACATATGAAAGTATTTATAAAAGTCTGAATTAATTGATAAGGATAAAAATGATAAGATTTCTGATAATTTGAATGAAGATAAGTGTTCATATTCGACTATTCCGCAATGATTAGCTGATGCAAGGGATGAAGAAATCAATGAAGACATTCTTGAATCATTTAGGAAAATAAAAATCAATAAACCATTTATGGAATCAATTTTACAATTTTCTAATTATGATGAAGTTTTAAAAAATTATCTGAATCAAATGACGAAATTTTAGAAGAATCTAATGAAAATTTAGGATTAAAAGCGTATGCTTTAATTAAAAATAAAACACCTGAGAAATGTTCCAACCTAGGGATGTTTGAAATTTCTATCACAATAAGTACTTATTTTATAGATTTCGCTATGTGTGATCTTAGAGCATCAATAAAAGTTATGTCACTCAAGTTATATGAGTCATTGAAAATAAGTTAATTGACCAATATACCTATTAATCTTATCTTAGATGACAACACTATTACTATACCCTATGACTTACTAGAAGATGTCTTAGTCAAAGTAAATGACTTAAATATTTTTCACTGATTTCTATGTCATGAAAATGGGAGATTCAATAGCAGCTAAGTCCCCATCTATACTTTTAGGAAGACCATTCCTTAAAACACCTAAAACCAAGCTATATATCTTCAAAGGAACAATGTCTATGGAGTTTGAAAACAAAATTGTCACTTTTCGATTCAATGACGAATATATTTATGGAAACTCTGATGAATTTGCTAATGAACAAACTAAGGATAATGAATCTTTAAAACTAAATGTTCACGAAGCTAAAATATATGCTATTAATGTATTAAAAATGGAATATGGAAATTCTAAGACCACGAACAAGCAAGGTGAAGATACTTCTAATCAACAAACAACAATTCGAGAATGGAGGATTAAGCAACTAAACAATGTTGAGAATAAAAACATGGAGGAATTTAAATCTACGAAAAATAGGAAGAAAAAGAAGAATCAAATAATTGTCATGCTCGACGATCTAGGAGATATACATATATAAACATAAAGGCCAAATGGTCTTGATACTTTAAAGCTATATGTGATACGGTTCTAAAGCAAACTACATGCCAATTCGTTTTTTCCTTCACACTAAATTGGAATTGGATGTTCTTGCTTCTGAAAACGTTACTCAACCAAATGGTTATTCAATAAAATCAATAGTTGTGGTTATTAATTCAAATTGACAAGTATATTATTCCCACATACTTTTTGGTTATACCATACTTCATCAACAAAGATCCTCCATTAATCTTAGGATGACATTTCTTAGCCACTTCACAAGCTGTCATGGATACTCTAAGCAAGATAATTACATTTCGAGTGCGTGGGCGAACGATCACTTTTTGAAATGCGTAAGAGTGGATAATCCTACACTTAAGTTCATAGAACCAGTCTAAAACTGCGTGGTTCAGTCGAACCAACGACGTTAAACGAAAGCGCCTTATGGGAGGCAGCCTATACTCTCTCTTTATTTTCAGATTTAGTATTAAGGTTAGTTAGTTGTTTTAATATTTCCTCAAATTTTGACTCCTATAATAGGGATATTTTAGGAACTCAAATTTGAAATAGTTTCATGTAAGAAGGGTCAATTGAAGCAATTTACTTTCGTATTATATTGTTTTATGCATTAGCTTTATGTTAATTAGTTATTTATGGAAATAAAATAGATTATTTAATATGTATCATAGCTAAATTCAGAAAACTTTGAATATTTTTACCTTTATTGAATATATCTATGTGACAATTAAATGGGAAACTCGATTTAATTAGATAAGCAGCAAAATTAAGCTTACTATTTCCATTTATTCCAGTTTGTATTGAAAATAGCTAAGAAAATCAGTAGCAGTATGTAGAGTTTTCAATGTAAATTCGAGTCTATGATTTCTCACTAAATCAAGCTTATAATTAGAAATCGCTAGATAAATTGCTAAACCACTAACGTTCATTTCTAGTGATTTTATCAGCGATTCTTCAACAAATCCACTTAAACTCTAATTCCTAGACAATGAATTCGAGTTTTAAAATAAAAACCCCAAATCGCCACATTTAAACCCTTCACACTCATAAACAATTGCATTATTTTGATCAAGAGACCAATTTTTGACTAAATTTAACCTTCCAAAGCTTAATTTTAGTTTATTTAAGTGATTCCCACTTTACTCACACTTTCTACACAAAACTTGATGAATTTTGAAAGTGTAGAGCCACCACCTAGGGCTTGAGCAAGGAAGTTCATATTGGAGCTTGGAGGAGTTTCATAGAGAAGAATTTTAGTTCCATACTTGAAATATTCACTTTCAAGAAGGTAATCAGCGATTAAAATTTTAATTTTTAGTCGATCTTGAATAGGAGCTCAAGTTCAAAATTTTTACTCTATAAATGGTTTTAATGTCAAATGATTTCTATTTTAATTCTAGTATGGGAGCGATGTGATGATTTGTTTATCACTATTAAAATTTTGAACAATATCTCCTATATGGAGAGTGGATCGACTCTATACACAAGCTAATTTGAAACTACGTTTCCAATGAGTTTGGTGGTTTTTTGTAAATATTTATTGAGTGATTTGGATTACACACAAAGTTCAACTTTTCCCAATGATGTTTTATCAATAACTTTCATATAAATTTTAAACTTTCAATCTCAAAATGATTTTTCAATGATTTCTCACTTTCGATAGATAAGTTGAATTTCACCAAACATCTTTTCGACAAATTTGGTTTGAAATGATTTTACAAGTTTATAATTTTACTTACACAATTCCAAATGGCCGGAGGTGGTAAGGGTAGAAGTTCATAAGAGGAGAAAGGGAAGGGAAAGTTAATAGAGAAACCAAAAACCAAACTCGAAGTCTCCCAATCAATATCTTTTAACACACCTAGGATTAGACTTGTAAGAGAACTTACTCCACCTTTATCATTTTGTTTCAACACTGTGGATGATTATGTAGAAAAGAAGGACATAGAAGAAGTTGATCAAGAGATACCGAGAAAGAAGATTTTGTCAATAAGAAGGCCTATGAAAGATTTAGGAATGATATAATTAAATATAAAAAGTTAATGCCAAAGAGGGGATTTAATGTGAAGAACAAATTGAAGTATAGTCCTATGATCCTAGATATCATCGAGGCTAGGAACTAGGGAATATTGACTGGGGATTACTACCACGTAGACCTAAAAGACGTTCCTAGTGAATAAGGGTGTGATATCTTAGTGATTGAGTTTTATGCCAATACATATGGAAGTTAGAGTAAGATCGAGTCTCGAATTCGAGGAAAGACAGTGGACTATTATGTAGCATGAATAAATTGATATTTTGGGTTACCATATTTTACCAAAAACAAAATAGCGAGTACCATAAACTCAAGTATGGTATTAAGTACCACTACCCCATGAGGCAATAAGGGGAGGTTTAGAGGCAATCCATGTAGAATGATTTATTTTTTATATGGAAGGGTACCCTAAACACATAAACACCAAATTTCTCAGGAATACCACTAAAGCTTGGTGTTATTTCATCAACGCCAGATTACAGCTGTCCCTCCAGTACTACGAGATAGTGAACTATAAAATCGCCTAGTTTATGACATTGTCAAAGGATTAGGATACTTGGATAATGGAAAAATCATTTATGAATCAATTATGAGTTCCATCACAACCAAAAAGAATGATGAACTTCATTTATCCTTGATGATTACGACATTTTGTAGGATGGACCAAATGAATATGGCAAGCCTTGATAATAATGTTTTACCAGAGAAAACCATTACTGATTAGGTTATAAAGAGATATGGAAGAGTGAATGGTTATGTAGACACAGAGGATGAGAAAGAAAAAGGCTGAAATAGCTAGAAGAGAAATCGAGTAGAGAAGGAAAATCATAGATGACACGAGGAAAATCTTAGAAGAGATGTCGAAAGCTAAAAATGATCCAAACGTGGAACAACTTGCTAGGGATTATGACAAATTATACATGGAAGAATCGGATTTGGCTTTCATGAGTGCGATATTACGCAATCAGATGACCACCCTCCGTAATTAAGAACTGGTGTTTGAGAACTAAAGAGCCTTAGTAATGAACATCTACATAATGGAGCTTACGATGTCCAGGAGAAACATACGTCAAGGAGGCACTGAGGTTCCTGTACCATTTACACAGATGAGATTACCACTTAGCAGTAATCTTGTTGTTCCAATAATGCTAGATCAGGAATACCACCTCTACGATCGCATTGCGAGCTACCGGCCTAGAGGATTGATACAATGGAGGATGATTATGATTGACTTTCAGACGCCAACATTGATTCCCTTATTATATTTTATTTTCTATGTCTTTGAGTGATACTACGAGAGACCCTTTATGCAATTCTGGTAGTGGTTATATACTTTGTGTTTATGGTGGTATACAATAAGTTACATTTTATTCAATGCTTGGAAATTATATTTGATACAATTGATTTATAATGGTGATATTTATTCATTAAGTTTCTATTGACTTTATTATTTTCTAATTAATTTCTTGATTATCAAATTTACAATTTTATTGATCCTTTTGTACTTCACATGGTATGTTTGTTATGTTGAAAATCAGACATCTTTTTAAAATTTAGAGGACAAGGTTTTGAATAAGTGTAGGGGTATTTTAGGTGAAGTATGACATTGATGGCAATGAAAGGAAATAAAGGTAGAAGAAAAGTCTAGAATTACTTTTAATATGATATTCAAGTAAGTTGACGAAATTTTTCAAATTTCTTCCAAATTAAAATATGATTTTCATTTAATTTAATTTTATTAAGAACGATAATGAATATATAATAGATTTTGAATCGAAGTGATATTTTTAATACCCTAATGAATCTTATAATAGAAAGAATTAATTATCCTTTTCGATAAACCTTACTACTTGATGTAAACACTAAATTGAATGTCGTGTGTTAGTCATGATAATGGGTAGAAAATCGAAACAATAGAGCAAGATCAATAAGATAGACTTCTAAGAATCTTGTGATACAAAGGCTATTTATTAAGTTTTTTATAGTATATATATAGAAAGCTATTATGCCACAATTGAAAGAAGAAATAGGTTAGAAATCGATGAATTTCCATAAGTTAGAATATTTTTTTTAACTTTAGTGGATAGTGGGAATTATAGCAAATAAATATAAGTAAAGTCCTATAGATTTCAAAGGAAATCTATAGGAAAATGTGAGAATTTCTAAAGGAAATGGAACAGTGACTTAAAAAGAAAAGCGAGAAAAATATAATAAAAAAATAATTAGAATCAAGTAGGAAAAAAAATGAATGAGATATGAAAAAGATGGACATTCTAAAACTCTTCAAAGAAAAGATTTTACTCGAGTACTTGAAGCTAGAGTTGAATAAAGTATTTCTTAACATAACATGTTTTAAATGATATATTCATTGGCATCTTCATAAAATTCCTATTGATTTTGATTGTGGTATTATTATAAAGTATTTTATAAAATTGAAATTAATCTAGTGATTTTTGTTTTGGAGATTCTATATTAGTTATCATAAGCTTGATGTTTGTCAGTGGAGATTGATAAAACTTATATTATGTATTGACTTTGGCAATGAACTTTTAGTTCTAAAGAGTGTTACATTAAGTGGTTAAGTTATCATCAAGTGATGTTTTGTTTTGTCTAGATATAATCACTTCTATTTTAAAATCTCTATTATTTGAAGTTAATATGAATTAACTTGAAATCAGCATATAAGAATGAAAAAATGATATGATTGATAGTATTCTTTTGCTCGGGGTGGCAAAGTGTTGAGTTTGGGGGTATTTGATAAGTTAATAATTAGACACATTTTATAGTGTAATTTCGGTTGACCTTACACATAAATGGTGATATTACATAAGGTATACTCTTATTTTTTGTGATTTCAGGTTTTAAACAGAAAAATGAAGAAATGGAAGAAAAGAGAACGAAGAGCAAAATAGAAAACTTGGAAACAACTACACTAGCGATTAGCCAGTGATTTGGAATAACACAAGGAATTGCCATCTAAATCGCTAGCAGGAGAAGGCCAGTGAATCCACAGTGAATTGAAGAATGAACTAAAATTTGCTAGCTGAATCGGTGGAGCACTAAGATCTAAACTTAGTGATTTGTTAAGAGATTTGTATTTAAATTAGGAATCATTGACAAATTGCTGATATTAGTTATTGATTTTTTGCATTAATATGAAGAATTTGAGTTTATCTAAGATATGTATACGTAGGGAGACCATAAAAAAGGCCAAAAAGCTTAAAAATAACTCTCTCCTTTTGCTTTCCTCTGGCTCTTTGTCTATGTTTAAAGACGCATTTGAGCTTGATTTATATTAAAGTATTTATTTATTCATTATGTCTTTTAATTATATTTATGCATTGTTTATTTCTAGTATGAGTGAGTAGCCTATCAATCTAACCGAATCATATATAATGTAATATATTTTGGATTGCTAGATAGTTCACGAATTTAACAAGTTATTTTTGCATATTACAACTAAAGGAGATTAATATTACATGCATAGTTACAAATGTGTCTTGTGTATTATAGTTCTAATTCTATGTCTATATTTACCGACAACAATTATAGAAGTAGTAACTAAGATTATTCTATAGGGCATTTCCTGAGTGGAAGTTCTAAGTGATTGTAATCTAAGTTGTTTATTATGCGGCTTTGGTAATATTGGCTTAGATTAGGCATAATTTTCACCGAGGGTAATGCTATCGTATTTCTACAGTGTTGCATTTTATCCATTGGGTAGATTAACAATAATAAGAATGTGGCATTTCCATTGAATTTTTAAAAAATAGATTGCTAGCTAAAGACTATCAACCTATTATGAAGTAGGATTTAATGATTTCAAGATTCCACGTATATTATGATTATAACTATAGAGTGAAGTGATATTATATTCTAAGTATTTAAAAGCAATCCATATATATTATATTGTTTATTGGGAGTTTGTTTAAATGTTTGTTTATTTATATTGAATTGAATTCGAATGTAGTTTAAGTTAGTTTGCATTTGAATTGTTTGAATTAGTTTAGTTAGTTTGATTGTTTATGTTAGTAATCATAGTTTTTAGTTATTTAATATTTAATTCTCATTTAATTTGATTGACTAAATTAATGGAAACAAGAAAAAAAAACTTTCTTTGAGATTTGAAAAATCTTGATATCCCATATACCACTACTACAAGTTAATTGTAAAATACAAAAATTTATTGTGCACGTTCGATACATGTCATTCAATATCCATTGCTTAAACATAATGTATGGAAAGTAACCCTTAATGTTCAATCGTACTAGTCTCGATCTTTAGGTAAACATCCAAATGATATTGATCATATCAATATTGTCACTTGGACTTGGTCATTTAACGGTCTAACATATCAAGAGACCCATTGATATCTCTCTCTATATGAAAGGGACAAATTCTATCTTGATTATATACCTTCACATATTATTCACATGGTAACCAATCAAAATCTTTATAATCGTTCGGTTAGAGATAATGTTTGACTGTGTCAAATTACCATGCTTCTAATATTGAAGTTTTTGGTAATATCAAGTCAAAGTACTAAATGATATACATATCATGAATAACACCTATGACTTAATCCAAGTGGTGTTCTCATAGTAGGTCAGTCTAGTACCTTGTTCCCTAACAAGTACTCATGATCTTGATTCGTATCCTTATATGTATGACCATCATATGACCATCAATCAAGATTCGAACTAGTCTTAACTCATTATAATTCCCATTATAATTAATGACTAAATATAGTTAGGATATTTCAACAAATACTCATGGATCTTATTATAAGGCAAACATGTAATCACTTATAATAAAATAGCAAACAAAAACCTCTATTTTATTAACTAAAATTATAAGATAAACAATATTTAGAAATTGATGTAAGGCACATGCCCCAACAACCAGTCTCGATAAGACTTAAGATGTCAAACTATAAGTTTAATGGAATATAATTTATCTTCACAAGGATCTTAATAGGAGTCATACTCCAAATGCTGAAAGTTTTAAACCAAAGTAATATATAACTGATATCAGTGAATACATTGTTTATTAGTTTAAACGTTGTGCACCACCACGTGATTAGTCAGTAGTGAAGTTTGAAGCAATATATATATTTTAAATTGAAGTTGGTGTAAGATGCATGAGTTAAATAGTTAGAAATGTTGAGATGAAAATGAAAAGAGATGCATGAGTTACAACTCAATTAGTTAATATTATTCCTGTTGGTTAGAAATATTGAATAGAGTATAATATATTTGGTTAAATAGTTTTGAAGAATTGAATATTCTTTCATTGTAATAAGTAGAACCAAATATATGTATTGAATAGTGGCAAAGAGATAACATATTTATTAGTTGTATGAATTACAAGTTCAAATTTATACTATGAGAGTATAATAAAGAAATATGTTGATATATGTTTAGTAGTGTATATCTACTCAAGTTAAGGATAATTATCTCTATCCAAGTAGTAAAAAAGTATGGTGGATGCTTAGTGATTGAGATCGAGATGATAGGAAATCTCATAAATTGGAGAAATAATAGAAACTAATATAAGTACATTGGAAATGTGAAAACTGAAGTAGTTATCAAGGAAATCTGAAAGAGATTAGTGGCTAAGTGAAAGAATGAGGTTCCTAGTACATTCGTGAATAGATAATAATTTAGGGAAGTTAACAAAGTCGTTAATTTTTGAACAAGTCAAAGAGAAAGTTAAGTGAATTGATTGACAAGTCGAAATTGATATTTGCTTTCTACTCCACAAATTGTAATGAAACCGTGAGCAAACATTTAGAAAATAAGTGAGAGTTGCACGATCTGTCAAATCTCATTTTCTGATCAGATTGAAAAACTGAGATTTTTTGTCATAGGATGACAAATAAAATCTTAGATCTATAGTCATAAGATAACTTAGATAATTCCAGGTTTCTTAAGAAATGTTGGAATGGTGATGGATCAAATAGACATACAACTCTACTTTGTATCTAATCTCATGGTTAAATATTATTTGTATCACTGTATGATTTTAGACTAACGAGAGTCTAAAAATTGATCAGCCGACAATTCTAATTAGAGATAACCACTAATGAGAAAGTACATTATGATGTATACACCATAGTTTGGTGGATAAGGAAAGAATTATTAACGGTTTGTGGAATAGCATTCTATTAAGAATAAGAATTGTTTTACGAAAAACAAGATAGACTAGATCTTGCTAACAATTGATTTTTGACTGAGATTCAAGGCATGAAATGTGAAGTAAAGTAAGATTATCGAATATTCCACAAAATCAATTGTTTAACTCATCAGAAATCCGCAAATTGCCAGGATTGGCAGAGTAAGATAGATGACTTTTCATTAAACTAAGGATTTGTATATGAAAAGTTGAAGCGTTTCTGAACCCTACCACTAAGTTGTTGATTACAACAAAAAGTGATTAGGCCCATTTAGTGATTTCTCCATGGAGATTTTTTTACAGGTTTGGATTTAAAGAGTTATATACGAAAGATCATTTTCTCATATCTCTTTTGATTTCGCTAACTTGTAAGTTTCAATTTCAAGGACGAAATCTTTAATTAGTTGAAAAGAAATGTGAAATCTAATAATTTCATTAACTTGATAGTAGTCTAATTAAGGATTTTCGGGTTTTAATTAGATTTTAGAATCTGAGGTGGGACCTACAAATTGCAGACCGGAGGTCATAAGTCAAAATATTATTTTTGTGTATCACGTGCCTATTTGATGTATTATATTATATTTGTATCAAATAGAGTCAGGTTAAAGTGTAGATGCAGTGTCCGCGTGTTTTGGAGCATATATTATACAAAAACAAACTCAGTCACACAACTAAACCGTTGCATCCTTTCTTCTACACCTCAACTTCTTGCCTAGATTCAAACCTCCTAATCTCAATCTTACTATATTGAAGTGATTCCCACCTCAACCTAGTTCCATCCAACTTAGAATTTTTGAATTTAAGAGTGTTGGATCGAACTATAGTTTTAGAGATTTTAGCCTAAATCTTGGAAAAATGATCCGTAGGAGTTCAAGTGCTTAAATCTTGAGAGATTCAATCCCAAGAAGGTAATCATAACAACGCTATCTCTTTACTTAAACAAATTCTTGGTTTAAAGGATTTTTTTCCTAGATTTTTGAATGATTTTCAAAATTGTTTTATTGGAATTCATTCTATTACATTAAACAATTGATTTCATTAATTCTAATAGATTAGGGATTGCGATTATAATGATTGTTGCTTTACAAACTCAATGACTTTGAAATCACGTATATTTAAATATTTTTGCAAATGGTTTTAAAATTGAGTTTAAAAAGAGTATGTGGTTTTGTTTTGAACTTTTTGCTATTTTTGAGAAGTCTAAAATTTTTCACACAATATTTTTACATGATTTACAAAATCGATTTAAATTTTATAATTGAGTTAACACTTTGATGCCAATTTTTATGTCTTAATGAATTTTTAAGCAAGTTTTTCAAATAATTTCTCATTTTTAAAGTAAAGTCTTGAATTTTACCAAATTCTTTTTGACAAACCTTGTTTTTAGGATCCATAGATTTATTTGCTATTCGGACTTGTGAGTTTTTTTATTAAGAAAATTGTTGGAAGTGATAGAGGTAGAAGTTCACGAGAGGAGGAGGCGAAGGCACATTTAATAGAGAAACCCAAACAAAAATCCAAAGTTCCACCCACACCTATTAGGCTAACGGGGATTTCAATAGATAACCCTAGAGTTAGAACATTAAGTTAACTTTCTCTACCCCTAGATTTCACTGATATGTCGGAGAGAGAGGAATTGGTCGAGAAGACACAAAACATTCCTCTTTCAAAGCACAACTTAATAAACGCCAAAGCTCTTGCTAGGACAAAGAGGGATATTAGTATGAATAGGAAGATTATACAGGAGAAGGGTTTCAATGTAAACAATAAAGTAAAGTATGGGCCTAGAATTTAGAATATAATAAGGGATAGGAATTAGGGATTGTTAACTAGTTACTATTATTTTGACAATAACGTAGGGTCCTTGGTAGAGATGGGTTATGAAATCTTAGTGCGTGATTTCTATGCAAAATAGGCGTGAAAATGATATTAAGATGGTAGCATGGTCTGAGGAAGACTATTAAACTACTCATTTGCAAAAATAAACTAGTACTTTGGTTTACTGAAATCTTATAGGAGACAAAATAATGAGTATCCAAAACTCGAGTATGGTTATAGACACAGATTTCCTCACAAAACTAAAAGAAACGTATTAGAAGCAATTTTGAGGGATGGATTTCTTTTTTATAATGATGGGTACCTGAAACATATTCAAACTAAACACTTTAGAAAAACCACTAAACCATGAAGGTTTTTCATAAATTCAAGTCTACAACAAAGTTTCAACACTACAAGATTGTAAACTATAAGGTTGCATTGTGGTACCACATTGTCCAAGGGATAGGATATATCGATGTTGGCAAAATTATTTATGATTCAATTATGAACGTCATGATCACAAAGAAAATAAAGGATTTTTCCCTTGATGATCAATGATTTTCAAAAATAAGACCAAGTTCCTATGATAGGTCTAGGGTTCGATGTTTACCCTAACAAGACCATCACTGACGAACTCATAAAAACACCAAGAAGGTGTCAGTTTTTATGGATTTGGAGGAGGAGCGACGGCGGAATGAAATACTTAGGAGAGAGTCCACAAATAGGAGAAAATTACAGGCAGAGAATACAAGAGTTTTAGAAAAGATGCAATCTGCCGTGTATAATGATACAACAAACCATATCCTAGAGCCACCTGCAGAGGATTTTACTGGCAGGTATGCCAGAAGAGACGAAGATTTCCATGTTGGGGTTGATGTTGCAAACCATATTGAAACTCTAAGAAATAAAGAGTTAATGTTTCGAAATCAGAAGAAAATTGCAATGAACATACATGGTGCAGTGGCCCCACGTTCCAAGCCGCCGAGTGAGCTGCAACGCGGGTATCACATCCATGCTAACGTCTATCGCCACGTCAACAGTTCTCGATGTGCATGCTATTCATCATATTCTTTATATTATTTGCTAATTATTCAAGATATACATTAAATTACAAGTATGGATTGTGTTTTTGTAAGTTTCAAGTAGGTAACCCGTAAGTTTACAGTGGAAGTTTGTAAGTACATAAACATGGATTCTCATTAAATTTTAAGTTTTATAAAGCATCAGTCTTACTGTAGAAAACCCAAATAGAGTACATTGTATATAAGATGACAAAAGTAAATAGATACAAGTACAAGTGTCTTAAAAGTCTCTCATAACCCTAAAAATATATGACAAAATACCAAAATAAACACCTACGAGTAGTGTGCTAAATAATAGGAGAGCTCAAAGATAGTCGTTAAGAATCCCCTTACCCTTACTCGTAGAAGGATCAGCATCCAGCCATCACAACAAAATAGATGACGAGTCTAGTTAGTAAAATTCGAATGAGACTCACTAAGCATTCATATGATAAAGTAAAGGAAATTCAATAAATATTGTTAAATATACATGCATAATGTAAATAGGCAAATGTAAATGGATCATCGCATACATAAATTGCAATAAAGCGCAAACATGTGTACTCGTCTCGATCAGACTAAACCATACTTAAGATACCTTTCCCAGGATCCCACATGTGGGTGCACCCAACTGGCCCATCACCTAGTCCTCTTGGTTGCATGTGTAGACCTACGACGTACCAACACATGTACCGACAAAATAGTTTGGGTCGTTATTCACCGAAAACTCCTGATACACATGCTATGGTCTAGCGTGCCATAGACACAACGAAATACTCGGCGGGACTAAACTCAATGAACCGTTCAAACAGCGACAAAGACAAAGATAATTAAAATAAATAAGGAACGGAATGAAGAATACATTAAACGAGATGGAGTAAAACAGAAATGAAAGTAAGTAAATACTTCATTGGGTTTGTAAACCTCAAACATGAGCTCCGACTTCCCCAGACAACCGAATCCGGCCCCGCCTACCTCCAGGTACCTGAGCTACGGTCCCCTTAGTCCTTTAAAGTCCAAATGCATCATTTTAATTGATTTATAGCCACATTAAGTTAAATTATTAATATTATAACTAAAATTTAAATTTTTGTCCAAATATTTTGTCGTGGCACATTTTTAGAGTTGCACCGAGGTTCCAAACGCCCAAGAAATTCTCAAAATCTGACGTTCTACCTTTTACCCAATTTTTATATTTTATTTAATATTTTCGGATTTTTTTGTAATATTTATCTATTTTTTATAATTTATTTTATTTATTATGTATTTTTAATAATTTTTATAATTATTTAGTGGGGGTTGCGCCTACCCGAACCTGGCTCGATTTGGCCAAGCCCAGTTCGGCCCAATTGGGCCGAACCTACCCTATCTCGGCCTAGGGCTCCCATGTACGCTGTGCAACAACGATGAATTGAATCAATTCATCTATGCTGCTTCTTCACCCCCTTCAAATTTTTTTTCTACATTTTTTCTATTTCTTTTCTTCATCATCCAACAACCCAACAAAAACAACAACACCAAATAACCATTAAAAACTGCAAATCTTAATTTTTTCATGGAAATACAAGATGGAGAAGATGAAATTAATCGAGAGGGAGTGAACTACCTTGATTGTTGGCACTCCAATATACTCCATACCTCCTTGAAACCTTGTTGAATAGGTAACTCTGGCCCCTCGTTTATCTCTCCCTCTCAATTAAATCTCATGAACTTATATTTGCTTACATGTCCAATTACCTTACTATTGCAACTATTTATATTCTTGTGAGACTTAATTTTGGCCCTTGATCTAGATGTGTACACTCATCTCTACATAAATCAAGGGATCTTCATTATTTAACTCACACACTCTAGTGACATACACACACACACTTGTATACAACTAGCCTAGGAATCATCATCAAGGATCATCTCCATGAAATCTAAGGGTCTACATTAAATAAATCAAACAATGGTGCAATTTTTTATTTAATAAATTAAATTCCATTGCATAGGAACATTAATTCATATGTAGGCTATTTAGGGTCTTATATTTGCTGTACTACAACTTCCAATAGTACTCAATTACCCAACACCCAGTGCCCTGCATCACGGCACATATCTTGAGGTGCGCCAATCCTTGATGTACCTGATAATTGTGCCTTACCCTAAAGTTTGATTATCTATTTTATGCACTATTCACCCATGTTCTAGTTATTTTACTTAAGTTGGCATCATAAGACTTAGTGTACCCATACTACGCCTACACGATACCCGCGTTGACACATTTTACGAGGCATTTACCCGTCACATAGTCTCACAAGATATGAAAATATAAATACACATATAAGATGAGTTATGAAATAAATCATAATTAACATTGCACTTATGCAACCAATAGACCAATAAATGATTTAATCCCAATTTATCGTGTTATAGCCTATTCGAGGCATCTATATGGGCCTGACCTGGCGTGCGAGTCTAAAAATAACCTAAATAATTGCATTAATAAATATTGAGCCATTACAACCGGGCTTGAGAGAAGCATGACCAGAAAAATACGAGGCAGGGGAGTCGATATTCTGGTACCATCTACCCAACTGAGAATGCCCAACCATGGAGGAGTAGACTACAGGTTTTATGATCCTACACCGAATCTCCGGTCTCAACAACAAGACTAATGAGATGGTGGTGACGATGCGACTTCTTAACGGCGGTTCTGATCTACTCATTCTTCTTTGTTTAGTTTATCATTGAGTCATTATATGTGAGGTCTTACTTTGTGATATGATGATATATTTGATGTGGAGTGAATTTATGACACAATTTCCATGGTGTGGTTTGTTTTATACACTGGTTTGATACGTTCAATTCTTTAACTATGATGTTTGGGAATTTATAAATTTATCATGTTTTCTTTACTTATGAAACTCATTTTTAGGAATATTCGATCATTATTATGTTATTTATTTATATGATTCATTTATGCTTCACAACGTATTTTTGTTTTATTGGAAACCCGACTTAATTTTTAAATCTTGAGGAAAGGGTTTGAAATGAATTTTGGGTTATTTAGGTGAAGTGAAGTATGAAGATGCAAAGTATGGAAGAAACAAAAGGTAGAATCGGTTTATTCATATGATCAAAGTTTATTGAATTTTTCAAGTTTTGGAAGATACAGATAATATTTTCTCATTTCATTTTCCTTTATTTAGTTTTGAATATATGGATTGAGTATTTAAATTTAATTAAAAGTGATATATTTTTATTACCCGTGAAAATAGAGATTTTATGATGGACATGAATTATTATACCTTATTTGACTTTACCTTGATTGTGTATGTATAACGACCCAAAATCTCTAATCGTGTTTAATTCCTTAAACAAGATAATCGACCCGTACTGTAGGACCGACACCGTGATATGTCCATTGACCGAGGCAATGGTCGAGGTATATTTTATATTTGTTGTGATGTATGCCTAGTGTATTATATATGTGTAGACTATTAGGGAAATTTATACATGTATATAGGTATCAAGACAAGCGGAGACGAACCTCGCGTTACATGTCGACGTGGGACCGAGGTGGCGGCTTATGGGGTAAGCTTAATTAATTTGAAGTAAATATGGTTTTATAAGTAACTTTAATGTAGTCATATTTGATTTAACATTAATGTGCCTAAGTTAGTAAAATAAATCAATAGCCACATGATGTGCGTCAAGATACATGTTAACTAATCTAGAAGTCAAGGAAGTCACTTTGTTGAGTCATTTAAGCATGACTTGGGAGATGATTGAATGAAGGTGGTCCACTAGTTGAGCCTTGAGACACGTGTGCACACATGATCAATGGCCAAAGTTTAAACATATCCACTTAGTCAAATAAACATATAAGTCAACAATTTTGTCATTCATTCTAATCAAATCAGTTAGGCAAGGAAAGAAGAGAGAAAAGAGAAATTGCTGGAGTAATCTTGGTGGAGGAGACGAGCTGCAAATAATTGAAGGTTTAATGAATTCATGTAATTTGATGTTGTCGTTGTTGTTTATTGTTGGGGTTGATGTTAGGGACCTCTCCTAGTGTGTATGAGGGGTACCAAAGAATTAACGAGGCTTATATATAGCAAACACCAAGAATTCAAAATGCAGAATTCTAAGTTCTACTGCACATAACGCGCTAATCTTGATTAGCATGCTAAATAATTGAATTAGCGGGCTAATGTTGAAAGTAGCGCACTAATGTCAAAAAGTAGCGCGCTAATATCGATTAACGCGCTAAATATTTGAGGTAGTGCACTAATGTGGCGGCCTTCACCGCCCCAGGGTGATGTGTCTCCGTATACTCCTGGCAAGCTGGCCCAACTACACGTGTACGTCACTTGTCCGTCCTTTATCTGTCTCAAAATGTATCCACTTGTATGTGTACAGTGTATAAATAACATATTCAGCGGTAGACGTATATAAATGCAAGAATTATTAAGAAATAATTTAACAAAACCTAGTGTGGAAAAAAAACCGAGAAAAGTATTGTGATAACAACTGTACCATATAAAACTAAGCATGTACAAGATCATGTCACTCCCTAATTCCCAAAAGAATCAAAATATTAAAATAAGCACACGTACAAGTAATCCTCGTAGATAGGCTGTAAAAGGTAGTCGCCTAAGATCCCCTTGCCTTTACTTGTACTCGGATCAGCACTCAATCATCACGGAAGAAAATGGATGACGAGTCCAGTCAGTAAAGTCCCAAGGAACTCCTCTGAGCATTCATATAAATAAGTGGAAGTCAATAAATACTGTTAAATAAACATGCAGAATGTAAACGGACAACCGTAAGTAGGGCATCGCATGCATAGATAACAATAAAGCGCAAATATGTGTGCCTGTTCCAGTCGGACTAAATCGTACTTCGAGATTTCCTTCCAAGTTCCCACTAGTGGGTGCACCCAACTAGCTATCACCTGATCCCTCTCGGTGGACGGCGTAGACCTACAACGCACCGACACATGTAGTAGTTCAATAGCTCAGGTTGTTATCCACCGAGAACTCCTGATACACATGCTATGGTCTAGGATGCATAAACACACAACGGAAAATCCGGTAAGAGTAACTCAACCAACCGTCCAAAAGACGACAAGATATGAATGTAATAAAAATCACAAGGAATACTGGAAATGAATGGAAATACAAAGCAAAATAAATACTCGAGAGTTTTTTCAATGGGCTTTACAAACCTCACAACGCGCTCCACTACCCCATAATCAATCCTCGGGTCCAAGTCCACTGAGTCCTTGGTCGGCAATTGATCGTCGTGACAACCTATGTCCATTTATTGATAACTTAACTTCGCATGACAATTTACCACAAATTTCTGAATTTCTTAGGCCAAATTGCCCATTTCGCGCTTTTCTAGGCAAAACCTGAAAAAAGTTGCGTCTAACATTCCCCCATATGTTCTTTTCATAAAAATTTATCAATTTCTATTTATTTTATCGAAATATTTTTTTTCGGAATTTTTCTAATTTTTTCTGAATTTTTTTAAAATTTTCTTTTCATTTTTCTTCTTTTTTTCTCCTTTTTTTCTTAATTTTCGTTTGTGTCTCGTCGATCCAACTGGGTCGGACCCGACCCGGCCCTGGACCAAAATAGGTCCAGGCTCGGCCCATGGGCTTAGCCTGGCCCGTTCGGGGCCTGACCCAGCAACGGGGTGCACACGCATGCAGGCACGAGCGCGTGTGCACCATCTTCCCCACACAAATTTTTTTTAAAAAAAAAAGGAAAAAAAAGAGAATAAAAAATGAAAAGAAGATTTTGGAAAAATTCCGGAAAAATTGGGAAAAATCCGAAAGAAAAATAAATAAATAAAAATATTTCGATAAAATAAATAGAAATTGATAAAGTTATATGAAAAGAACATAGGTGGGAATGTCGGACGCGACTTTTTGTGGAGTTTTGTCTCGAAAAGCGCAAAATGGGCAATTTGGCCTAAAAATCTTAGAAATTTGTGGTAAATTGTCATGGTAACTTAAGTTATTGATAAATGGACATAGGTTGACACGGTGATCAATTGCCGACCAAGGACTAAGTGGACTTGGACTCGGGGATTGATTACGGGGTAGTGGAGCGCGTTGTGAGGTTTGTAAAACCCAATGGATAAACTGTCGAGTATTTATTTTGCTTTATATTTCCATTCATTTCCAGTATTCCTTGTGATTTTTATTACATTCATATCTTATCATCTTTTTGACGGTTAGTTGAGTTACTCTCGCTGGATTTTCCATTGTGTGTCTATGCATTCTAGACCATATCATGTGTATCAAGAGTTCTCGGTGGATAACGACCTGAGCTATCGAACTGCTACATGTGTTGGTGCGTCGTAGGTCTACACCGGCCATCGCGAGGGATCAGGTGATAGCTAGTTGGGTGCGCCTACTAATGGGATCCTAAAAGGAAATCCCGAAGTATGGTTTAGTTTGACTAGAACAGGCACACACATTTGCGCTTTATTGTTATCTATGCATGCGATGCCCTACTTACAGTTGTCTATTTACATTCTGCATGTTTATTTAACAGTATTTATTGACTTCCACTTATTTATATGAATGCTTGGAGGAGTTCCTTGGGACATTACTGAATGGACTCGTCATCCATTTTCTTCCATCCCGATTGAGTGCAGATCCGAGTACAAGTAAAGGCAAGGGATCTTAGGCGACTACCTCTGACTACCTACCTCTGAGGATTACTTGTACGCGTGCTTATTTCGATATTTTGATTCTTTTGGGAATTGGGGAGTGACATGACCTTGTACATGCTTAGTTTTATATGGTACAGTTGTTAACACAATAATTTTCAGGGTTTTTCTTTCCACACTAAGTTTTGTCAAATTGTTTCTTACAAATTCTTGCATTTACGTACGTTTTTTGCTGAATATCTTATTTATACACTGTACACACACAAGTGGATACATTTCAAGACAGATAAAGGACGGGCAGGTGCCGTACATGTGTAGTTGGGTCAGCTGGCAAGGAGTACACGGATACACGTCACCCTTGGGTGGCGAGGGCCGCCACAGTTGGTATCAGCGCAAAAAAGGAAGTCCTAAGACAATAAAACTTAATCAATGAACTTCGATGTGGAAACTCGAAGTAATTGCCTTATAACTTTAGTTGGGAAGTGATGTGAGGCTGGTAGAGTTAGAATTTATGTAAGTGTTATATTTGCATTTTAATATATATATATATATATATACATCTATACCTCGAGACTGATTCGGAGCTCATTCTCGATGCAGATCATGGACGGAGAGTCTGGTACGCCAATTGAGACTGGACAGACTAGCGATGCAGTTAGGGATTTCCCAATTAGGGAAAGTGTGGAGGATAGACTCTCGGTCCAAGAGACACAGATAGTCAAGGTATTACGGCTATTACGCGAGCAGACTGAGGTACTGGTGGCACTTACTTCAGCTAGGGAGCAAGTAGATGTGACTGTACCGGCGGAGGCAGCTGTTGTTCATGGGGTACCTCCGACACCAATTCAGGGAGTAGCAGCAGAGGCACCCACAGAGATAGCTACCGAAGTTGTTCATTTGGAGACGTTGACTCTTAAGCCTCCACACACAACAACGGACCAGGTTACCGCTGTCGGGGCATGTGCCCTAGGTCAATCCATTAATCGGCTTTATGAATACTTTTAGTTAATAAAATACAGGGTTTCCTTTGCTGTTTATTATAATTAATTTGCATGTTTACATTATAATAAGATCCATGGGTATTTATATAAATATCCTAAATGTCCCTAGTCGATCATTATACTGGGAACTATAATGAATTAAGACTAGTGTGAGTCTTGATTGATGATCATATGATGATTATACATATATGGATACGAATCAAGATCACGAGTACTTGTTAGGGAACAAAGTACTGGACCGACCCGCTATGAGAACATCACATGGATTAAGTCATTGTTATTTCTCATGATAGGTATATATTCCAGTCCTCTGACTTGAGATTACCGAGACTTCAACATTTGGAACACAAGTGATTTGACACAATCAAACGTTGTCTTTAACCTGGACGATTATAAAGGTTGTGATTGGTTACTTGTGTGAGCAATGTGATGAAGTTGTGTAATCGAGATAGAATTTGTCCCTCTCATATAAAGAGAGATATATAGTGGATCCTCGATGTGTTAGACTCGTTAAAAGGCCTAGTCTAAGTGAATTGATATTGATCAATGTCACTTGGATGTTTTCAGTCTAACTAGAGATCGAGACTAGTACGATTGAACATGTTGGATGACAATTCCATGCCTTATGTTTGATCAAAAGGATATTGTGTGACAAAAGGATGTTATATACACTATTGATTAGGTTGTATCGATTTGATATTCGTATGACTTGGGTAGTCATAATGTCTTGCTAGAGGCCGCTTATGACTTGTATTCCGAAATATGTTTTGGTACACTGCCAACGTTGTATGAGCCTATTGGGTCGCACAGTAAGAATGGTTTTGCGAGATTTTAAGATGATTCAGAAAAACGAATTTATGTGATAAAATTCATGACAGAAACGTCCTTGTGGTGTATTACACTTATACTTCTTTAAGTAAGGGTATATGTGTAATTTACTTAACCGTCTATATACAAGGGTTGTATAAATAGACGCTTTAAGTTAGAACACAGACGCAAAAGATTAATAGGCCGAAACTCTATTTTCATTTTAGAAACGACTTAGGGTTTTTGGTATGCTCTGGATCGTTTTGGAGAGAAACAAAAGGATTCGGTATTCTCTCGAAGCTAGCACTTCAAATCTCGGCCGACGTTCGTGTGCGGACTGTTGATAGTGGGCGTTCGTCGTTGCCAGCGCCTTAGAGATCGATCAACCTTCTGAAAGGTATATTGCGACTGAGGTATGATTAAGTTTTTCATGGTTTAAACGTTTTTAATGGAATTAGATTCGGATCCTGTTGGGGTTTTTGTCAAAATTATTTTGTAATCTCCGCTGCGTATGAACCCCAAAACCCAACAATTGCCACCTCCGCTGCTGATACTCCTTCGACATCGACATTCGTCCTAGCACCAGATGCGAAGTTATTGATGGAGTTTTTGAAGTTCCAGCCTAGATTCTTTTATGGCAGCGGTGATCCCGAGGCTGCATGGAGATGGATAGTGTCCAATCAGCATTTCAATAAGTTGATGAGGAACGATGAGACAATACTGGCACGAATTTCAGGAGCTTATTTGAGAGGACATGCGGCAGTTTGGTGGACGACATATATTGATACTCATCCAAAACCGATGACGTGGGCTGAGTTTAGGGAGCTATTCTATGATCAGTACATACCGATGAAGGTTAGGTTGAAACTGAGGGAGGAGTTCTTGGCCCTGCAACCGGGAAATCGGACTTTGATGCAATATATGGAGAGGTTCTGACATTTACCGTAGTTCTCTCTAGATGTCGCTGGGTCAGAGCGCTTACAAATTTATTATTTCGCTCGAAGGGTTGATGACAGGATTGCCTTAGCGGTTGTCTCGACCGAAGCCATGACACTGCAGGAGATCTATGACAGGGCATTGACTCAAGAGACATACCCACTATAGAGGGCTGGCCGATGTGTGACTAGTAGGGAGGTACAGGCAAGGCAGAGTTCTCAGTCTAGTCGGAGGCAGAAGAGACCGATGGATCGTCCGGATAGAGGCCGGAGAGATGATAGACATGATAAGGGGCCACTAGGACGAGTTTTAGAGCAGTTAGTTTCAATATGAGGAGCCACAACCAGTTCATGCTATCAACTCAGCACCAGTGGATCGACAGAGGGCACATCCACCGGAGTATCGTCAGGGTCGAGATTAGAGGGGACATGACAGGGGCCAGGTAGACCGTGGTCAGGGTTCGAAATATGGAGACAGATAGACGGGTAGACTGGAGAGCCGTAGATGTCACCGATGTGGGCAGATGGAACATTTGAGGGATGTTGTCGGACACCACCACCGTTACGCTGAAGGTCAGACCAGGCTAAACAAAGAGCGCATGCGTTAGCACAACCGGATAGCGGGGTTACTAGGCAGCTTATTGAAGGTACTTATATTTGGTTGCCACATGCATGCTATGTTTGATTCTGGTAGTACTTTATCGTTTCTTGCTGGACGTATTGTCGGATTGTTAGGGTTAGTTACACTGACACTAGAGCCACATCTTGTCCTCAGTACCGCTATTGGGGATAAGGTATACCCTAACCGAATATTTTGAGACATGATGATAGAGGTAGATGGACATCAGCTACCATTGGATCTTCGAGTATTGGAGTACTTAGAGTTCGACATACTGCTTGGGATGGATTGGTTAGCATCATATCATGCACGAATAGATTGTTACGTCAAAAGGATAAAGTTTCATATTCCTGGAATACCGAAGTTTGTATTAGTTGGATCAGCGATTGACTTACCCATCACGAGAGGTCGACTAGCTACAACATAGGAGATGGAAACGTTTACGGCGATAGTTGAGCCGGAGGTTCGAGTGGAGGTCCTGATTGAAGACGTTTCGATGGTTTAGGATTTTGTCGATGTATTTCTAGATGATTTACATGGATTTCCACCACCACGAGCAGTTAAGTTCATAATAGAGTTGATACCAAGGACGCAGCCGATCGCCAGTCGACCTTACTGGATTGCACTAGTGGAGCAGGAGTAGGTGAGACGATAGTTGGATGAGCTGTTGGAGAAAGGTTTCATTCACCCTAGTATGTCATCTTGGAGAGCTCCAATACTATTTGTGAAGAAGAATGATTGTACGATGAGGATGTGCATCGAATATCTGAAGTTGAATAAGGTAACGGTGAGGAACCGTTACCCACTTCCTAGGATTGATGATCTGTTTGATCAGCTGACAGGTGCCAGATTCTTCTTGAAGATTGACCTTCGGTCAGGTTATCACTAGTTGAGGATTCGAGATGTGGATATCCAGAAGACTGCCTTCAACGACGGATACGGGTTATTTGAGTTCACAGTCATGCCATTTGGGCCGACGAACGCTCCAACGATTTTCATGGATCTGACGCACAGGGTTATGAGCCGTATTCGGACAGATTCGTCATCGTATTCATCGAGGATATCTTGATTTATTGCAGGACTTGTGAGAATCACAAGGGACATCTCAGGGTAGTTTTGACAACACTGAGGGAGCACCGACTGTACGCCAAGTTTAGCAAGTGTGATTTTTGGGTAAGTGCGGTGAGATTCTTAGGCCATGTCATCAGTGAGCAGGGTATCTAAGTGGATTCAGAAAAGATTAGGGCGATCATTGATTGGAAGACGTTTGAGTTTATGCCTGATATACAAAGTTTCCTTGGACTGGCCGGATACTACTGACGATTTGTACAGGATTTTTTCTCGATCGCAGCGCCGATGACGAGACTAACTAAGAAAGATGTTAGATTCGATTGGTAAGAGGAGTACGAGCAGGCTTTTTGTGAATTGTAGCGGAGGTTGATATTTGCACCATTATTGACATTGCTGGAGCCGGGCAAGACCTTGACAGTATATACAGATGCGTTGGGTATTGGTATTGGATGTGTGTTGATGTAGGATGGTAGACCAGTTGCCTATCTTTCTGGACGGTCGAGACCTCGCGAGGGGAATTATCTAGTGCATGACTTGGAGGTTGCAGCAGTCGTCTTTACACTGAAGGCTTAGATGCACTATCTCTATGAAGTGTGATTTGCGTTGTATACAGATCACCAGAGTTTACCTTACATCTTCACTTAAAGGGATCTGAATATGTGCCAACAGAGATGGCTGGAGTTGCTGAAGGACTACGACTTCGCTATTGAGTATCACCCTAGCAAAGCGAACATCGTAGCAGACGCATTGAGCAGGAGTGGACTCGACAGTCAGATTGTTATGCATCAGATGATACATGAGCATGGTTTATTACAGGCAACATCAGTTATGTGCATTGCCGAGTTGTCGACTATGGCGAAACAACACATTTGTTGTCATACCGAGCGTATCGATTGAACAGATTGCCTAGTGTCAGAGGGTTGATGGGCTCTATGAGTGGGTCAGTGGTCTGTCATGAAATCCGGAATGCACTTATTGGGCATAAACCATTTATCGGTGTTTAAGATACCAAGGGAGATTATGGATACCCGCGGATCAGGAGATACGGTACGGGATTTTGGAGGAGGCTGTTGGGGCATGTGCCCTAGGTAAATCCATTAACTGTCTTTATGAATACTTTTAGTCAATAAAATAGAGGATTTCCTTTGCTGTTTATTATAATTAATTTGCATGTTTACATTATAATAAGATCCATGGGTATTTACAGAAATATCCTAAATGTCCATAGTCGATCATTATACTTGGGAACTATAATGAATTAAGACTAGTGTGAGTCTTGATTGATGATCATATGATGATTATACGTATAGGGATACGAATCAAGATCACGAGTACTTGTTAGGGAACAAAGTACTTGGACCGACCAGCTATGAGAACATCACATGGATTAAGTCATAGTTGTTTCTCATGATAAGTATATTTTTCGAGTCCTCGACTTGAGATTACCAGAGACTTCAACATTAGGAACATAGTGATTTGACACTATCAAACGTTGTCTTTAACGGACGATTATAAAGGTTGTGATTGGTTACTATGTGAGCAATGTGATGAAGTTGTGTAATCGAGATAAATTTGTCCCTCTCATATAAAGAGAGATATCCAGTGGATCCCTCGATGTGTTAGGCTGTTAAAAGGCCTAGTCTAAGTGAATTGATATTGATCAATGTCACTTGGATGTTTTCATCTACCTAGAGATCGAGACTAGTACGATTGAACATGTTGGATGACAATTCCATGCCTTATGTTTGATCAAAAGGATATCGTGTGACAAAAGGATGTTATATACACTATTGATTATGTTGTTTCGATTTGATATTCGTACAACTTGGGTAGTCATAATGTCTTGCTAGAGGCCCCTTATGACTTGTATACCAAAATGTGTTTTGGTACACTGCCAACGTTGTATGAGCCTATTGGGTCGCACACTAAGAATGGTTTTGCGAGATTTTAAGATGGTTCAGAAAAATGAATTTTATATGATAAAATTCATGACGGAAACGTCCTTGTGGTGTATTACACTTATACTTCTTTAAGTAGGGGTATATGTGTAACTTACTTAACCGTCTATATACAAGAGTTGTATAAATAGACGCTTTAAGTTAGAATACAAAAACGAAAGATCAAAAGGCCAAAACTCCTTTTTCGTTTAAGAAACGACTTAGGGTTTTTGGTATGCTCCAGATCGTTTTGGAGAGAAACAAAAAGATTTGGCATTCTCTCGAAGCTAGCACTTCGAATCTCGGCCGTCGTTCGTGTATGGACTGCTGATAGAGGGCGTTCGTCGTTGGCAACGCCTTAGAGATCGATCAACCTTCAGAAAGGTATATTGCGACTGAGGTATGATTAAGTTTTCATGGTTTAAACGTTTTTAATGGAATTAGATTCGATCTGTTGGGGTTTTTGTCAAAATTGTTTTGTAATTTCATTGCGTATGAACCCCAAAACCCAACGTGTGGTATCGAGCCATCGAGTTCGATTCCATTAAACTCATTGCATGTTTTCTTCGATATATACATGATATATGATTGAAAACATGTTAATAGTTGATGTATATGTGATATACATAAGTTTTCTGTGAGATTTATTATCATGTTTTGTGTATATTATACATATATTCGTGATTTAATTGAAATTAGTTTCGTGTTCTATGATCCATGATACCATTAGGTTCGATTGAGATAGTAATTCATGATTCAATTACATGTTTGTGATTATTTGGATGAAGACCAAATAATTAATTTTCGAAATTATTTATTTATAAATAATTAATTTTCGAAATTATTTATTTATAAATAATTAATTTTCGAAATTATTTATTTATCTTAATTTTCGAAATTATTTATTTATCTTGTTATATCTATTTTGTTATGAAGTTTCTATTTTATAAAGATAGATAACAAATTAGAATATGAGATAAATATCAAGAATCTTGTTATTGGTGATATGCTAGGATTCAAATATCTCAAGTCCTAATTGGATTAGGATAGGATTAGTCCTAATTCGATTAGGATAAGATAAGTCCTAATTGGATTAGGATAAGATTAGTCCTAATTGGATTAGGATAAGATGATTAGTTAGATGTGGGCCCGGGTTAATTAAAATGTTTTAATTGACTTAATTTCGAATAAATTAAGGGTTTAATTTATGATAATAAAATCAGCGAAAATTATGATTTTCTATAGCGAATTTTAATTTTCGGAATTGAGATTCGTCTTCTAAAATAAAAATAAAAATCTCCTAATTGTTTAGTGATTGAACAAATCAATAAAATATATGATATTTCATTGTTTACATAAAATCACTAAAACTGAATAAAATCCCTCTATTAAATTTTAAGTCTCGTGCCATCCATTTTAAACACTTGTCAAGGCCTCGATCACACTAATATAGTTTCAGCCATAGTTGGGTGTATTGTGTTATCTTGGTGAGACAAGTTGGGTAAGAGTTACCTTAATGTTTAAAATGGTCCGACTTAATAAAGTCATCAAAATAGTTTTGAGCTTTAGGCAAATGATGAGATAAAAACATGCTAAGACATAAGATGTCCCATATCTCATAAAAGGATCTAAAAATTACATAAGATGTAATTGGTAACCGTTACCTACCTAAATAATCTAGTTCTGTGTTTCATGCCATAGCTGTCATAGAATTAGGTGAAATATGGATTTTAGTCCCCTAAACAAACAGTACGTTTTAGGAGGGTTGTTAATTTAGTGGGAGTCTATTCCTCTATACTAAAATAAACTTCGCATAATCTTTATTGTAGATCAATTGCCTCTTCAAGTAACAATAATCCCCTGTCACTGCGATCTATCCTTGACAAGGATAAGCTATCAGGGACTAACTTTCTTGACTGGTTCAAAAACTTGAGAATTGTTCTTAAGCATGAACGCAAGTTGTATGTCCTAGATGCTCCAATCCCGAGGACCCACCACCAATGCTACGAAAGCATGTGAAGGATGCGCATAATAAGCATGTCAACAATTCTACGATGTTGCATGTATTATGCTTGGCAACTATGGTTCTGAACTTGAAGGACATGGAACTAATGGAAGCCTACGACATGGCTATAACGCTGATGAAAATGTTCCAAAAGCAAGCTAAGCAGAAAGGTTCGAGACAGTCAAGAACCTACATTCTTGCAAGATGATTGAGGGTGCGTTACTTAGTCCTCATGTTTTGAAGATGAAGGGCTACGTTGACCAGCTTGATAGACTAAGATTTCCCATAAGCCAAGAGTTGGCAACAGATTTGAGTCTAAATTCATTACAAGAGAGTTACTCACGATTTTTGATAAACTACAATATGAATAATATGGAGAAATAAATTTCGAGTTGCATTTGATGTTCAAAACTGCTGAACAAAATATCAAGAAACCCCCTAATAATGTATTGATGGTCCTAAAGGGAAAGGTAATGAAAAAGAAAGGCAAAGGAAAGGCTAGAGTTGCCAAGGCTGTCGATGCACCTGTCGCAAAGCCTATGGAACAAGTCAAGCCCCAACCTTTTCCTGCTTCAAAAACACCTAAAAGAAAAGGATGAAAATTGTCATTTCTGTAATCAAACCTATCTTTGGCATTGTCGTCTCGGACACATAAACGAGAAACGCATAACGAAGCTCCATAAAGATGGGCTTCTAGATTCTTTTGATTTAGAAACATATGAAACATGCGTATCTTGTTTACTGGGCAAGATGACTAAAAGTCCCTTTACTGGACACAGTGAAAGGGCAAGTGATTTATTGGGTCTAATACATACCGATGTATGCGGTCCTATAAACACAATGGCTAGAGGAGGTTATCGGTACTTCATTACATTTATTGATGATTTCAAAGCAGATATAGTTATGTATATCTTATGAAACATAAAGCTGATTCATTTGAGATGTTTCGAACGTTTCAAAATGAAGTGCATAATCAACTTAGTAAAACTATCAAAACACTTCGATCAGATCGAGGT
This sequence comes from Stephania yunnanensis, assembly GCA_039657365.1. Lineage (NCBI taxonomy): Eukaryota > Viridiplantae > Streptophyta > Magnoliopsida > Ranunculales > Menispermaceae > Stephania > Stephania yunnanensis. Next base: position 39,723,744 of record CM077586.1, on the reverse strand, counting down.
GGTGAGTATTTAAGCCAAGAATTTGATGATCATCTTAGAAATTGTGGGATTGTCTCCCAATTGACTCCACCAGCAACTCCACAATGGAATGGAGTTTCTGAAAGGAGAAATTGAACCTTATTAGATATGGTTCGATCTATGATGAGTCATGTAGATCTTCCATTATCCTTTTGGGGTTATGCATTACAAACCGCAGCTTTCACTCTAAATCGAGTTCCTTCTAAAGCGGTTGATAAAACACCATATGAGATATGGTACGGGAAGATACCTAGTTTGTCTTTCCTTAAAATTTGAGGTTGTGAGGCTTACATAAAACGACAAGTCTTCGAAAAACTAGCACCTAAATCTGACAAGTGTTTATTTGTGAGGTATCGTAAGGAAACAAAAGGATATTACTTTTATAATCCCGCTGAGAACAAAGTGTTTGTTGCTTGGTATGGTGCCTTTATGGAAAAAATAGTTTATTTCAAAAGACACTAGTGGGAGAGAAATAAATCTTGAAGAAGTTCAAGAATCACAGATAAACCTTGAACCGCTACTGGAAGTTCAACAACGTTCCGAACCAGTTGAACCTCCACAAGTGACACAAGGCCCACGTAAATCTAGTAGGGTAAGACATGAGCCGAGAGAGATTCGGATTTCTCATTACGATAGTCGTGATGTGTTGCTTATAGACCAAAATGAGCCCACCACTTATCGGGAGGCTATGTCGGACCGGACTCGGATAAATGGCTAAGTGCCATGAACTCGAGATGCAATCCATGTATGATAATCAAGTTTGGAACTTGGGTGATTTACCTGAAGGTGGTAAGACCATTGGATGTAAATGGGTTTTCAAGAAGAAAACTCGACATGGATGGCAAAGTGCATACTTTTAAAGCAAGACTTGTAGCAAAAGGTTTCAGGCGGACTCAAGGTGTTCATTATGATGAAACTTTTTCGCCGATAGCCATGCTTAAATCCATAAGAATTTTAATTGCCATTGCTTTGCATATTATGACTATGAAATATGGCAAATGGATGTAAAAACATCATTTCTTAATGGAAAGTCATTGAGGACGTGTATATGACACAACTTTGAAGGTTTTGTACATCCCGAGAATTCTAAGAAGGTATGCAAGCTTCAAAGATCCATTTATGGATTAAAGCAAGCTTCTCGGAGTTGGAATCTTCGTTTTGATGAAGCAATCAAGGATTTTGATTTTATTAAGAACGAAGATGAGCCTTGTGTATACAAGAAGGTCATGGGAGTGTAGTTGTTTTTAGTGCTTGTATGTTGATGATATATTACTCATTGGAAATGACATCCCAACATTGCGAGAATGTCAAGTCTTGGTTAGGGAAGTGTTTCTCAATGAAAGACTTAGGAGATGCGACCTATATCCTAGGGATAAATATCTATAAGGATAGATCTAAGAGGCTAATCGATCTAAGTCGAGTGCTTACATAGACAAGGTCTTGAATAGGTTCGGTTTGCAAGACTCTAAAAGAGGATTGTTGCCAATGTCTCATGGGATAAGTCTCAAGAAGACTCAATGTCCTAAGACAAATGATGAGCGATACCGTATAAATAAGATTCCATATGCATCGGCTATTGGATCTATCATGTATGCCATGTTATGCACTCGACTGATGTATCATATGCTTTGAGCACTACAAGCGAGATATCGATCGGATCCAGGTGAGAGTCACTTTGGATAGCGATAAAGAACATCGTTAAGTACTTAAGATGGACTAAGGAAGTGTTCTTGGTCTATGGAGGTTTTGAAAATGATCAAGTTGTAAATGGTTACACGAGATGCAAGTTTTCAAACGATATATATGATTTTAGATCGCAATCTGGATATGTGTTTATTTTGAATGAGGGTGCAAGAAGTGGAAAAGTTGGAAGCAAGAGATCGTGGCGATTCTACAACGTAGTTTGAGTATATTGCGGCGTCCGATGCAAAGAAAGGAGGCAGTTTGGATCAAAAAGCTCATTTCTGAACTAGGTGTGGTTCCAAGTATTGCTAACCCTGTTTGTTTGTATTGTGACAATAACGGGGTAATAGCAAAGGCCAAGGAACCTAGATCACACCACAGATCCAAACATATACTCAAGCGTTTTCATCTCATTAGAGAAATTATTGAGAGGGGAGACGTAAGATTTGCGGAGTACCTACGAAAGACAACGTTGTGGATCCATTGACAAAAGCTCTTCCACAAGCAAAACATGATGGTCATGTTAGATCATTAGGCATTAGATGCATATATGATTGGCTCTAGTGCAAGTGGGAGATGTTGGGGCATGTGCCCTAGGTCAATCCATTAACTGTCTTTATGAATACTTTTAGTTAATAAAATGGAGGATTTCCTTTGCTGTTTATTATAATTAATTTGCATGTTTACATTATAATAAGATCCATAGGTATTTATAGAAATATCCTAAATGTCCCTAGTCGATCATTATACTCGAAACTATAATGAATTAAGACTAGTGTGAGTCTTGATTGATGATCATATGATGATTATACGTATAGGGATACGAATCAAGATCACGAGTACTTGTTAGGGAACAAAGTACTGGACCGACCCGCTATGAGAACATCACATGGATTAAGTCATAGTTGTTTCTCATGATAAGTATATTTTTCAGTTCCTCGACTTGAGATTACCAGAGACTTCAACATTAGGAACATAGTGATTTGACACTATCAAACGTTGTCTTTAACCGGACGATTATAAAGGTTGTGATTGGTTACTATGTGAGCAATGCGATGAAGTTGTGTAATCGAGATAGAATTTGTCCCTCTCATATAAAGAGAGATATCCGGTGGATCCCTCGATGTGTTAGACTGTTAAAAGGCCTAGTCTAAGTGAATTGATATTGATCAATGTCACTTGGATGTTTTCAGTCTACCTAGAGATCGAGACTAGTACGATTGAACATGTTGGATGACAATTCCATGCCTTATGTTTCATCAAAAGGATATCGTGTGACAAAAGGATGTTATATACATTATTGATTAGGTTGTATCGATTTGATATTCGTACGACTTGGGTAGTCATAATGTCTTGCTAGAGGCCGCTTATGACTTGTATACCAAAATGTGTTTTGGTACACTGCCAACTTTGTATGAGCCTATTGGGTCGCACACTAAGAATGGTTTCGCGAGATTTTAAGATGGTTCAGAAAAATGAATTTTATATGATAAAATTCATGATAGAAACGTCCTTGTGGTGTATTACACTTATACTTCTTTAAGTAGGGGTATATGTGTAATTTACTTAACCGTCTATATACAAGAGTTGTATAAATAGACGCTTTAAGTTAGAATACAAAAACGAAAGATCAAAACGCCAAAACTCCTTTTTCGTTTAAGAAACGACTTAGGGTTTTTGGTATGCTCTGGATCGTTTTGGAGAGAAACAAAAAGATTTGGTATTCTCTCGAAGCTAGCACTTCGAATCTCGGCCGTCGTTCGTGTGTGGACTGCTGATAGAGGGCGTTCATCGTTGGCAACACCTTAGAGATTGATCAACCTTCAGAAAGGTATATTGCGACTGAGGTATGATTAAGTTTTCATGGTTTAAACGTTTTTAATGGAATTAGATTCGGATCGTGTTGGGGTTTTTGTCAAAATTGTTTTGTAATTTTTGCTCTGCGTATGAACACCAAAATCCAACAGAGGCACCGTGTGGGAGGCCGTGTAGATCACCTGCATGTTGGGCAGAGCAGGAATATATAGTAACGGTAAGACCTGAGATAGTTGTTGATCACATAGAGAAAATCTGAAAAATTCGTCAGAAACCGCGAGCTCCACAAGATCGATAGAAGAAATACGCGGATAGGTATCACGGTGGTTTGAGGTTTGACGAGGGCGATATGGTGTATATGAAGGTTTCTCCTTGGAAGGGTCAATAGAGATTTGGCATTAAGGGGAAACTAGCGCCGAGATACATTGGGCCATACCAGATTGCACAAAGAGTAGGCACTATTGCATATCGATTAGAGTTACCTGCCGAGTTAGCTGGGGTTCATTTGATCTTTTACATTTCCATGTTGAGACTCGCTAGGTCAGGGCCGAGACCGACGATTGAGTTGGGACAGGTGGAGATACAGCCTGACTTGACTTATGAGGAGAGACCGATGGAGATTGTTGACCGTCAAGTACCGATTCTCCAGAACAGGGAAATCGCGAAGGTCCTAGTTCATTAGCAGCATCATAAGACGTAGGGACTCACCTGGGAGCTCGAGTCGACGATGAGGACGCGATACGCTTAACTATTCTATGGTATGGGACTTTAGTTACAGTTAAATTTTGGGACGTGGATGCCAACTCGGATCTAGGTGGACGTCGCGGTAGGCTAGGACACACGGGGACTTAGGTATGGAAGTTTATGGCGTGTTGGTTGCTTATTTGCGGTGTAATTTATTCAAATACATCGCATGCGTGTCTGCTGGAAAATAATACGTGTGAGGGTGTGCGAACTGTATTCGCCTCGATATGCATGTTGACGCGGGTACTGGGTAGTTAACGGGACCGAGTATTAGGACGGGGAAACTAACACACAATGTGATTGTGTGAATTGCATTCGCCTCGATATACGTGTCGATGCGGATTTCGGGTAGTCAACGGGACTGAATATTAGGTTGAGGAAACAAAAACATACTAATTAAATAAAATTTTGTCAAGTAAATAATATGGAATAGATATTGGGTGGCTTTCGGACACGAAACCGGGCGTTGAAACACTCGAAAACACATCGGAGTGTCTTAGTTATGTCGTAGTTAGGTTTCACTTGTACAAACACAACAATACACTTGTCCCAAATCAAACACCCTTGGCCAAACTCAAACACCACGTGTCCACCACCCCACCAACACCTACACCACACACATATACACACGTATTATTTTGCAACATACACACATGCGATGTATTTGAATAAATTACACCACAAATAAGCAACCAATACACCATAAACTTCCATACCTAAGTCGCCATGTGTCCTGGCCTACAGCGGCGTCCACGTAGATCCGCGCTGTCGTCTATGTCTATAAATTTAACAAGACATTAATGAAATGGGTTGTTACACTAATGTTGAAATTAACGCGCTATTGTTAAAAGTTAACGCACTAATTGCCTAGACAGTACAAAAATAAGAAATTTCCAAAAATGGTTTGAACACTATTAATGGGTTTAAAACTCTAAGTAGTGGTCCAAACTCACTTTAAAACCTATCGAACAACTCCAGGGAACTAAGGGGAGATCTCGGGAGTTTGCAAACGCATTTCAAAGTGTTAGGAGACCAAATAGGCTAGAACAAGCTTTGTGAACTACAAGTAAAGTTGTGAGAATTTTATATTTCATTTCGTTTCATTGACTCTTGTCATTTTATGGTATATTTGTAGACATTGCTACTTGTAATCTCGCATCATGTTGTTCTTGTGTCTATTCAAGATTGAATATTGAGACATGATGCCTTATGAAATGTTTCATCGATTCAAGTTTCTAATCTTGATGATATTCTTGATAGATAGTTGATCAAAAACATGTTATTGGGATAAGTTGGATTGGATTAGACTTGTATTCTATTTCATTGGGCTTTGTAGCCTAACTAGTTTTAAAATCCTAGAGAATTGGAACTATTTATCTTTTAAACCTAAAGTAGGGATTATCTAGTGGCCATTGGACAAGTAATGTGCAATTTACGGGGATATGGGTCTACTGGGGTTTTGGCACTCACCACTACACTTGCACGACAAATGAGGTATGAGACTCGGGGTGGTCGGTAAGAATGAGATATATGATTTATATGTGTGGAGCGCAGCTCCGCTACGTGTATGGAATATGTTAAGCGCAACTCCATATAGTAGTAGGAAAGGTTAGGTGATAGTTCTCACCGCTGACCAGTTGTTAATCGTCTCGACTTAGCCAGTGTCAGTCGTCTATACATTTTTAACTATGGTATTTACTTGCATTACTTGATTCAGTAACTCTTTCGCTACTTTTTGCTTTTAAATATCTTTCTTATATTTTGGAAATGTGGCATAGAATTCTCCAGTTATTACTTAAATATTTAATATACCCATCGTCTAGTTTGTGACAGTAGGTTTAGGTCCGTCGAGCAGAAGCAGACTGGGGATAGAGAAGATTGACGACTTTTTTTAGCATTTCTACAATTCTCTTATCTCATTTTTTATGACTCGACTTTTGTTGTGTTATTACTGTTTATATCTTTACTATATATTTTAGGTTGTACATTGGGTTGAGCTTGTAGTTTCCTATTTTGAGACTGATATATACATGCATTGATGTTGTGTTTTCCTGGTTTTCCACACTTAAGATTTTTCTTGAATAATAAGAGCTTCCGCATAACCTTTAAACTACGTGATAATATTAAAATTATAAAACTTTTTAATTACCTCTGAAATCTAATAATATCTGGACAAGTGTGTTGAAAAATAAAGACATGAAAGGCTAACTAATACGTAATTAAGTCTTACGTGGTTAGGATAAAGGCTTGATTACGGGATTAGGCCAAGCGGTGCCCTGTTTAAAAGAGTGTCAAAGTAGGCACTAGAGGAGTTTAATGGGAATTGATTACTTTATGTCAAACATTATAATGGGTAGAATATCAACAAAATAATGCAAGATAAACAAGATAGATTTTTAAGAATCACGTTACACAAAAATTATTAATCGAGTATTTTATTTATATATATATATATATAATGAAAAGAGCTTATACCACAATTGAAAGGAAAAATATGAAAATGGCAAATAAACTTTACTTAGTGGGAAATAATATTTCCTTGCTTATAGTAAAAGTGCGAAGACCTAACAAGAATTTTTAAATGAAAAATAAGAAAGGCCCAAAGACTCTAAAGGAAATGGAGCTGGGAATTTAGTAGTGGAAAAAATGAAATGATGAATTCCTATAAAAACAATAACAGATTCCAAAGGAAATAGAGTAGGGAACCATATGAATATAAAGACAAAGAATAAAATGAATATATAGTTAATAAAGAAAGAAAGAGGGATATAAAGAATTTAAGGAAGTTAATAAAAAACTCTTCAAATAAATGATTTAGGTCGAGTGCTTATAGCTAAGTTAATTGAAAAGTGTATCTTTTATTTCCAACATTCTAACATATGGATATGAAATGAAAAATTCCTATCAAATTTGATTGTAGTGACATTTAAATATTGTTTGAAAATAAGAATGATTTAGTGGTTTTTGTATCTTGAGATTCTATATTAGTCATCGCAAGGTTGATGCTTATCAGTGGAGATTGAGAAAACTTATTCGGTGGTTTGACCTTTCTCTCGGTTCGCAACATTTAACCTTGTTTGTAGTCGAGTCTTTATTCTTAAACCTACTCGAAAATGCTCATCCTCATCCATGCTTCTAGCACTGACTTCCCAAGTCGTGCTTCCAAATACTCTGCATAAATATATACCATAATATGATTATGGTACCTCTGCAATGTTTCATGACCTATGAAATCTCAGATAGATTTTTAATTGTTGCAAAATTAAACTCTAAGTAATCTAAAACCCATACATATATGGGTAACTAATGACCACCTAACTCAATTGTGTAATCCATATATATCTTGTTAGGGTATATCTTATATGCGATAGCCATGTTGATAATAACATGTTGATAATAAGGTGAGTGCAAACGCTCTTTGGTGTCAAACTCAACTCTCTAACCATTCATTTTGAAATAATCGATAAGGTAGAATTGGAATCAACCAAAACATACATGAGGCATCCGCAAATAGATGACATACTATTGAAGAGCTATCATGATGCATCATGGTTTGTCTAAGCCACCACGTACACCTACTCCCTAGTTTGAAACTGGTGTCGCTGAATCTCTGGTACACTTACACATGTATTTCCCCTACTGCACGCATCGAAAACACGTGATGTGTTGTTTCTCCCTTTCCCCGAAGCTCTAACCTTATCCACTAGCCCACTGGCCCTAAACCTATTGAGTCTGTACCAGTTTGTCTTTACCCTGGGTCTAACACTCTACAGCTATGCATCTGAGATGACCAAAAGCTGCTTGGTAGTTATGGGTATAACTACATGAGAGACAACCGATTGACCATCGCCATTCTGCCCTTTAATTATCCTGATCTATCTAGTGTCCCTTAGCTGTTGAAGTCAACTCAGCATCACATGTCATTAAATACTTCCCGTGCACTAACTCCCTTTCATATATGTCATGTAAACTTCGAGCTCCCCTAGACACCATGACGGTGGCTATCTCTGGCCTAAGTCCGTTTGGCAAAGTAATGGATGTAAAGTCTCTTAGTCTTGGCAACATTTAGGGCAAACTATAGTAGGTATTGAAACCTTTCCACGAACTATATGATGGACCGGGTGCCTTGCCTTAACATGAGAAACTCCTCGCTCTGCCCGAGTTCTAGATTGATGTATTAATCGTAAAAGACTACGACATTCTACCCATATAGTTGGCTCACCGTAGGCGGTTGTGTGTGCAATCCACCGTACCGCAACCTCTCTAACATATAACCTGAGATCCTAGCCCTAATACTTTCGTAGATCCTCAAAATTCCTTGGAGTTTCACGTGTGAGAGAATTGACTATTTCTTCTAGGTCTATGCCTCCAAAGTAATAACCTTGTTGGAACCTCACTAATTCCTTAATCTGCCTTGCCTCAACTTATAAGGAAGTCTTGAAGGTGATCTCTAGAGCTGGTGTCAATGTCGGTGTCACTGTTGTGTCATTGCTAGTATGGTGATCTTTATTGGTGTAGTAATCCTATAACAATCTCTATAACTATAGCATTATAAGCACTAGTAACCGATATAACACCCCTCTCAATCGTAACTGTAGGGTGACAATCAATTTCAAAGTGCTTGGTGTGCGAGAAGCAATAAAACTTGTAATCGCTATAAACTACGCATGAATCAACTCAGTCAATTGCACGAGCTGTAGGTCATAGGTCGTGAATCTGTCTAATATACCTTAATCAGTCACGATGGCACAAGTTGGTTCGCTTGTTTGACCCCCATCAATAGCTGGAAAATTCGATTATCCCTCTATAACGTATCGACAATGGTGAAGGTGTACCTAGATTAGCCGCGTATAAGCGTATATACTATTACAATCAAAATATATAACGTACAAGCCATATTACTGCTCACCTCAAACGAAAGTTCTAAGTCACGATCATCAGGTTCCTACATCTAATGTTTGTGTTAGACCCTAACTTATCGCATTTGGGCCGGTCTCTTTGTTGGCAGTATATTGTTAAAACATGAGTTATGTTAGCTTGGCCGATGCTGCAATCAAGATGATAAACCAGACTAAGCAAGATGTTTGAGAGTAGATACGACTCAGAGAAAGACTACATTGCAAATTCCAGTGTTGATTACAGTATTAAAGTCAGAGTCGAAGTCGAAATCAAATATGAAGAAAAAATAAGAATTGAATATGAATTGGATACTAAAATAGAGTAACTGCCATTATTAGTCCATAATAGTGAAAAAGCTTGATACTACAATCAGAGAACTTCAAGATGGATTATAAATACAAAATCCGAGAAAAAATTGCATAAAGGACTGAAGAACTTTATGGAAATGACAAGTCAAGATTCTTGAAGGAATAGAAGACTTAGTTGTTGTATATTAGATGATTCCAACAAAAATTACAATTGGAGACTGAGGAAGTTTTATGAGTTTTATTAAATTTAAGATTGAATTCATAGATAGACTGAATTTGTAAATACTCAAGATCGCCATTGTGTGGATCATCATTCATTACTTGATTTTTATGAGAATGAGAGATCATTATAGTGGTTTTACACATGATCAATTTTGATTAATTGATTGTTTAGGCTCAGCCTACATAGAGGAAGTCATTTAAGTCTTGTTGGGATATCAATTATGTGTTTAGTTTCGATGTGTATTTATTAGTTCATCATTGTAATTCGTTAATCTACTCAGTTCTTCTCTGGTTTCCAAAACTTTAATAGTGATATTAAAGCTTTGTCATTTTGTTATTTCTATGAGTATTGAAGAATGAGATTCTAAAAAGTTTTATCGCCATACGATCAATTGATGAGTTGTTAAGAGAATGAACTAGTGAAGGACATGAAGGTGGATTAATAACTCAACCGCCATAGCTGGAAAGAACCAACTATGGCTACCTGAATGCTCGCATGGTTTACTTTGTCTCTATCATTGATGAAATTGCTAAAGAATTGCACAATAGAGAGTACACTACTCTAATGCATCCATATATGGATGGAAAATATGTTCCAAAACTTGCATCTCTCTGGACGAACACCGAGAAGAAGGAGAAAGTTGCTAATCATTAGGCAATCAATTATATCTTCGGTTCTGTTGACGATGAACACTTCAAATTGATTACAAATTGTACTGCTGCAAAGCAAACTAAGAATGTTTTAAAGACAATATTTGAAGGTATGAATTCTGTCAAAATTTCCAAGTTACAGCAATTAAGTTCTATATTTGATCGTCTTGAGATGAAATATGATGAAAATATTACCCATTTCAATGGTCGTCTGCGAGAAATTGCGAATCAAGCCTTTTAACTTAGAGAAAAGTATACTGACGAGTAGTTAGTATGACGTACATTTTTCGCTGTCCCTTTATGATTTGACTCCGAGATTACTGCAATTAAAGAGTTTCGTGATGTCACTAAAATGTCTTTTGACGAACTGATAGGTTCTCTACAAATGTATGAAATGATTATGTTTAAAAAACCTAGTTCTTCAAATAATGCTTATCGTGTTGAGAGATATGTTTTTGATGATTCTATGGGAGATGAGTTTGATAGCAACAAGCCTTCTACTGATGATAAGAAGACGAATGCTAAGAATAAACTCAAGGTAAGTGTTATGAGTGTGGAGAAGTTGGATATATTTAGATTGAAGGTCTTACATTCAAGAAGAAGAAGTCTTTAAATGCTTTTTGGCGTGATGATTACATTGATGACAATGATAAAGAGTCAAACGATTCTCCTACCGCACTGACTGCTTTATTGACAGAGTTAGATGTTGTTGTTGCTTCTCCATTTATTATTAGTGTTTTTGAACTTGATTCCATAAAATCTGACTTGGAAAAGGGTAAAGAAAAGACCAGGGAAATATGTGTTGTTGTCAATATGAGGGTTTTGCGAAGGATTTTCATTCTTCTTATGATATATTGTTCGCTAAATGGACATCTCCTTATGATCGAAATTTTTATTTGAAGATGAAGTTCTTCTTTGTCAAATTGGAGTTTAAGACTCTTGAAATAGAGCACAGGACTCGTCATGCACTATTGAAAAAACGAGATATTGAAATCTCTATAATGAAGAAAACTCTTTTTGATTCTTTAGTGACAAGTCGATAATTAGACATATTTTATTATATAATTTAGGTTAATTTTAGATATAAATGATGATATTATAATATTTATTCTCTTGTTTTTGTGATTTCAATATTTAATTAGGAAAATGAAAAATGGAAAAAAAAAGAAAGAAGAGCAAAACAGTAAATTAGGGAAGAAGTCTAGTGATTAGCTAGTAATACAGGATCACACTTGGAATCGACAGCAGAAAAGTGTTAGCGAATCATCAACGAATTGGGAATTATACTAGAAATAGCCGGCTGAATCGGTGTAGCACAGAGAGCTAATTCCAGTGATTAACTCAATGATTTGTGTACAATTTAGGAATCGCTGACAAATCGCTGAAGTCAATTAAGAGTTTTTTAGATTGATATGAAAAATTCGAGTTTATCTAGGATATGTATAACTTAGGAGACTATAAATAGGACTCGAGGGCTTCAAGATAAAGCTCTCTCAAACCTATTTTACATATTCAATAAGTCTTTTATTATTTTTATTCTATTTTTGAAGCTACATTGGAGCTTTGATTTATTCAAGAGGTATTTATTTATTTATTTTATTATGTCATTAAATTATATTATTATGTTTTTTATTTCGAACATGAGTAAGTAGTTTATCAATATAAAAAAATCCTAGACGTGTATATACTTTAGATTGTTATATAGTTATAATTAAGGAATCATGAACTTGATGCTTTAGATCTATTCATACACGTCAATCATAGATTTAATAAGTTGTTTTTGCGTATTACAACTAATGAAGATTGGTATTGCATGCACGATTGCAAATATGTATTGTGGTAATTTTTCTGAATCCATGTTTATAATTATTGACTACAATTATACAAGTAGTAACTATGATTAATCTATAGAGCTTTTTCTCGAGTAGAAGTTCTAGGTGATTGTGTTCTAAGTTATTCGTTGACGAGCATATTCTAGTTTTTATTTGGTTTAGATTGGGCATGATTTTCATTGAGTGTTAATGTTATCGTATTTCAATGATATTGCGTTTTATCCAAAAGATAGATTTACAATTATAAGAATATGACTTTTCTATTGAATTTAAGAAAATCGGTAGGCTAAAGGCTATCTACCTATTTTGAATTAGGATTTAATGATTCCAAGATTCCATGTGTTATGATTATAACTATGTTATGAAATGATGTTATGTTCTAGCGTTTTAATGCAATCCAAGTACATGACATTGTTTAGTAAGGGTTTATTTAGATGTTAGTTTAGATATTTATATTATATTGATTTGAATATTGTTTAAGTTAGTTTACATTACATTGTTTGAATTATATAAGTTAATTTGGTCGATTAAGTTAGTAGTTATAGTTTTTGGTGATTTGGTATTTTAATTTCCGTTTAATTAGATTAGCTAAATTAGGAAAAATAAGAAAATATACTTTCCTTTAAAGTTTGCAAAATCCTTTAGGAGACGACATCACATTTACCACTACTACAAATAATAGGAAAATATAAGAAACTATTGTGCATGCTCGACACGTGTCATTAGACTATTACTTAAGGATTTCGAAATTAAGAAAAAAGAGAAAAGATGTTTTCATTTAAAGTTCCATTATGGTTCTTAGAAATTGAACAAAATGCTGCAAATTGGCCTATCTTTGAAAGTTAAGCATGGACTTGGCCATACTGAGAGATTTATAAATGCCCATACCATCTTTGTCAAAGGCACTATAATTAATGAGGATCAATCAAGCAAGACTCAAGTTGATACAACAAAGGCAAAGAAGATTCTGCCACAGAAAGTTATTGCAAGAGCAAAAAAAAGGTGACTGCAGTTACCGATAACAAACCACCTTTTACATGTCATTATTTTAGGATTGTTGTTCATATTCGACCAAGATGCTATCGGATGTTCAAAGATTTGAGTACCTTTCAAAAGAAGAATACATCTAAGAAGGTTTGGAGAGTCAAGTCTCATAAAGCAATGATAGCTAATCTACATATCTTAGCAACTACTACTAAGTTAAAGTATTTGCATAATGGTTAAATATATGACTAGTAACAAAAGCATTCCTAATAATTATGAATCATTTAAGGAAGGTATTGTTACATTTGATGACCGAAAGAAAGGTAAAATTGTTAGAAAAGTAACTCTTAATGTTGTGAGATTGCTTAATCTTAATGGAGTTCTACATGTTAATGGGTTGAAATCTTATCTGATCAACATAAGACAACTGTGTGATCAGGAATTGTTTATCAACTTCACTAAAGATCGTTATCAGATAATCAATGAAGAAAGAAAATGTATCATGCATGGGACCGGACATCAGACAATTGCTATATGCTACTTACACATTTTGTATCGTCTTACAAGGTGCAAGTTTGTGTAACTATGTTTCTCTATCTTATACAGAACTTTAGCACAAAAAGCTAGGTCATATTAAACTTGGAGATGATTAAAACTACCAACCTTTATACCAAATCAAAGCTGTGATAGAACATCGATATGAACAACAAAGAATACAAGATAGCACAATTGAAACAATTAAATTCTTAATATGTGTTTCTCAAGGGATTTACGCACCTCAAATCGCAGTTCGAAACCTCAAAAACACCCCGATGTGACCTTGCTATGCTCCCAACTCCGCACTATAGCCCCCAAGTCCCTTGAGATCCATTTCTAGAGTTTTAGAGTGACTTAAGGTGTTTAAACTAAGTTTAAATTTCCTTTTCCCTAAATGACGAGCTTATTCTGATTAGAATTAAGAGAGTTATGCCTTGTCAAAGTTCATTTTAAAAATCATGTATTAGCACTTCAACTACATAATTATAAAGTATTTTTAAGCTAGAAAGGGTTAGAATTTCAAAATATCTCTTGAGAAAAAGTTGTAGATCCCTTAGTAAGCTTTCCAAGGGCATATGATCCGCCCCATTCGCAATTCATATGAGAGAGTTTTGCTCAATTATATAGTTGTGGTAAAAAACTTAACATTCATGCATCAAGAGACTTCAAGAACGTAATGCATTTGAAAATTCAATTTCAAATCCTTAAATTGATAAACATAATAAACTTTCCATGCATAAAGAGACTCAAAAAAATCTATGAGCAAACTTAGAAATTCTTTTTTGAATCAAAACTCAAATTTTGAAGCTCATTTTAATGGAGAAGATATGGAGAAAATGATCACCTTAATTTTGATCTTCCTAGCTTAATTACTCTAGTAGATGGCATCTGTTCCTCCTAATTCTTGCCGAATTTTCTTGCACTCCAACCCAAGAACAAACTTTGTTATTGTTGCATGAAGAGATTTCCCACTAACTTAACTATATATAGGTTATGTAAGAATCGATTGTGTTCATGTATCTCGAGGTCAATCTAATGGTCCTTGTTAACTCCTACTTCACTAACTTCCATATTCTTGACACCAATTCCCCACTCAAATCTCTTACCATTTTAATGCGAGTTTCGAGGCAAATCTATGCCATCAATGTTTTCCATCTAATTATAGGCATTTGTAATCAATTGATTCAATATACATATATAGGCTATTGAGAGTCTTAAATAGGTGTACTAACACTTCCCTTAGTACCTAATTGCCTGACACCCAATGCCCCGCGTCTTGGCATGCATCTCGAGACACGCTGATCCTTGATGTACCCGATTATTATGACTTGCTTAAAGTTTGATTTTCTATTTTATGGCGTATTTACCTTTGTTCTAGTCAATTTATTTAAGTTAAATTATAAGGCTTAGTGTACCTGTACTAAACCTACCCGTGATACACACATCCACATGCTTTACGAGGCATTTACCCGTCACATAATATTACACAATATTTTAAAGTAACTGATAAATGCGATGTAATATGAGAATTATTCAAGTTAAACACTGCAATATATTCAACTAATAGACAAAAATAACAATTTATGCCCAGTCAATCGTGTCTTAGCCTATCCACGACACCCAAATGGATCTGAGCTGGCATCCTAGTCTAAACATAAACTCATTAATGGCATAAATATATATTGGGTTGTTGCAATTCTTCCTAACTAGGAAGGTAAATGATATCTCATATTGCAGGACTATTCAAGAACTCAATGACCTAAGTGAACTTAGTGGTACATTCTTCTTTTTCCTGAATCTCAGATGAAAATTATCTCATTTGTTTTGCAACTCAATAGTAGCGGAACTACCGACGACACTACTGCTAGTCTCTTTTAGGGAAAATATGATGCGGTGGAATAATTGACGACACTACTACTTATCATTTCACAAATAGGAAGAAGATATAACAGAACCACAGACGACGCTAATCTCTCTTCCATTCCTCCGTTCTTCTCATCATGTAGAGGGTTAATGTGGGCAGAACTAATGACGACAACATACGTTCTTGGTCATAATCCATGTTATCGATGTGATAGTAGTATTATAAGTTGTAATTCTCCTACTATGTATTCAAAAATGTACTATAAAGTACTAACCAAGTAACTTGTTAAGGCATAAGATAACAAACCCTCAACGCTTTGTTTGGTCGTCTCTTTATTTGACTGAGCAATCACACGGCTCTCTCTCCAGCCTGAGCTGACTCTGGTGTTAGTAAAGCTCTCTAGTAATTGACGTTGATGTGACCTCTCTTTCCACATCTGAAGCATATGCATCTATTCGGCCTCCATGCCTGTCTATCCCTTGATTTCTTACCCTGACTTTGGTATCTCTGACCCACGTTACTGCCTCCCTAATCTTTATCCAATCTATACCTTTATCTTGGTTGCTCTGTCGGCGCGATGCGATGGAATGTACTATAGGTCTGTCATCATATCTGTACTGATCAGACGGATAGTCATCATTCCGATTGAAATCATCTCTAAAGCTTTTATCATATTGTCGATCTTTAGTAAAGTCCCTATAAGACTAATCTCTCTGCCTCTTCACCTCTGGTCTAACCTCGAGCTCTGCGCTGGCTACCTCTCCGACCTAATATATATGAGTCTGCAATTTTTCTATAGAAGAAAAGTCTTGTGTGTAAATGATTGGTCATACGTCACATAGATTGCATGCCCTAGTCAACATAATAGCACTAGCAATGATCATTTCTCGTCCTCTAACGAAGTAGTAGATATGGAGTCTCTTTGTCCCTACAATGTCCTTGGCAAACTGCAATAAATATCGCTACTCTTCATATTACCCTGTCTCAGGGCCAGAAACTCCTCTCTCAGACTCAACTCTACCTCTACCTATATGTACTCATCATAAAATAGCTGACGAAACACTACTAAATTTGTCGAATCTGGATGAATTCCATAATAGGCCATCCACCAAACTACTACATTTTCTTAAAAACAAGACCCTAAAACTCGTGCATGTACACTTTCCTTGACTCTCAACAGCTTATGTAGCTGCTAGTGTGAAAGTAACCACCTCCGTAGAACCTTTGGGTTATCGCTTTTTTGGAAGAATCCAAGCTGAGATTTGATAAAGTCTATGATCAACTTGCCTTTAAGTGGTAGCGTGATGCTTTTTAACCATCAGTGTAGGAATGGGATATTAGGGCATGTGCTCTGGGTCAATCTACAAACATTGTTTATCCTATAATTTTAGTTAGTAAAATAGAGGTTTCATTTGCTATTTTATTCTAAGTGATTGCATGTTTACCTTATAGTAATATCTGAAATGTCCCTAGTCAATCATTATACTAGGAACTATAATGAATTAAGACTAGTGTAAATCTTGATTGATGGTCATGTGATGATCATGCATATAAGGATACGAATCAAGATCATATGGAATAAGATACTGGACCGAATCGCTATGAGAGCACCACATGGATTGAGTCAAAGGTTTTACTCATGACAAGTATATCATTTAGTTCTTCGACATGAGATTACCATTGACTTTAATATTAGGAGCATGATAATTCGACACAATCAAATGTTGTCTTTAACCGGACAATTATAAAGATTATGATCGGTTACCGTGTGAATAATATATGAAGGCGTGTAATAAAGATAGAATTTGTCACTCTTATATAGAGAGAGATATCAGGGGATCCCTCGATAAAACAGACTAATAATAGCCAAGTCCATGTGAATTGATATGATCAATGTCACTTAGACGTTTTTTAGCCTACCTAAAGATCGAGGCTAGTACGATTGAATATTAAGGGTGACTTTCTATGTCTTATGTTAAATCAAATTATATCGCACGAAAAAAGGATATGGTATACATTATTAATTAGGTTGTATCAATGTTGATATTCATGCTACTTGGGTAGTCATAATGTCTTGCTAGAGACGGCTTATGACTTGTGTACCAAAATGGTTTTTGGTTCACTGCCAATGTCGCATGAACCTATTGGTTGTACACAAAGAATGGGTTTGCACAATTTCAACTGGTCTAGATTAATAAACTTCATATGATAAAACTCTTGGCATAATAGCCCTTACGATTTGTTATATTATAACTTAATAATCGGGGCATTTGTGTAATTTGCTTAAACTGCGTAAATACAATAGTTGTATTATGAATAGGATTTTAAATAAACGCTTATATACACATATAAATAAAGGGGGGATCCATAAAAAATGAAATAAGATTTCGTTTTACAATTTTTCGAGTTCTCTAGATTTAGGTATAGAAAATAAAATCCTTTTTCAATCTCTCTTGGGTCTAGCACTCCTAATTGTGGTCATCGTTCGTATGTAGACTTCTGATAGAGGACGCGTACTTCGACATCTTAAAAATAGAACAATCAAAAGGAAATCACTAAATAAGGTATGATTTACTTTCAAAGATTTAGTTTAATGGAACTTATTTTCGATCCTGAATTTGTTTTGAATTTTTCGCTCTATATGAACCCCAAAAACCTAATAGTAGTATCAAAGCATTAGGCTCGGTTTTATAACCATTTGCATGTTTTCAATCATGTATATATGATATATGTTTGATACATCGCACGATATGATTCAATAATAGTATTCATGTTTAGAATATTTCGATTAACATATATTTTATATTGAGTGATGTGAATTTTGTATATTCATGGTAAACTTTACGTTTAGGTTAATATGATTTTGATCTTGAACACATATTTCATTTTGTTCAATAATTATGTATGTCTCCGTGATAGAGATCATGATTAGGTTAATATGATTCTAATGTTGAATGCATGATTAATATCTCAAAATTGATTTTGACTATGTATCTCATTGTAGCAATCCGTTAGTATATTTCTATAAGATAGGAGATAGACTTGTAATTGGATTAGAATTACAAATTCTATAAGATAAGTGAGATATAAAATGAGTCCTAATTGGACTAAGATTCAAAGTATCTTAAATTCTAATTAGATTAGGATAAGATATTAAGTTAATGGTGGGTCCAAAATAATTAATAACATTTTTAATTAATATTTTTGGAATTAAAATAGGGCAGTTTTGGTTAATTGGATTGACTAAAATTATGAAAATTTTTAAGCGATTTTCAATTTTCATAATTGAAATTTGTTGTCTAAAAAAATGGGGGGGTTGCCCCCTGTACCACTACGCGCTACCCGGCCAGCGAAACCGCTATTAATTGTTCGTAGCGTCCAAAAACTCTCGCATTGAAATATATGATATTTATCTTATTTAATTATGATCACTAAAATAAAAAACCCTTTTTCAAATTTTAAGTCAAGTGTCATCCATTGTCAAACACTTGTCAAGGCTTCGATCACATCAATATGGGTGTGCCTTCGTAGAGTGTATTATGTTATCTAGGTGAGGCAAGTTGAGTAACGGTTACTCTATTGTTTGAAATAGTTAGATTCAATAAAGCTATCAAAACGGTTTTGCGCTTTAGGTATTAGATGAGATAAAACAAGCTAAGACATAAGATGTCATAATCTCATAATATAACTAAAAATTACATATGATGTAATTGGTAATTGGTACCTACCTAAATAACCTAAATTGAAGTTTCATACCTTAACTATCTTGGAATTAGGTGAAACATGGATTTTAGTCCCTTAAATTAATATAGTATTTTTAAGGAGGTTGTTAATTTAGTGGGAGTTTATTACTCTATACTAAAATGAAATTTTGCATAATCTTTATTGTAGATCTATGGCCTTTTCAAATCACACTAATCCCTTGTCACTACGATCCATCCTTGAGAACGATAAGTTGTCTGGGAAAACTTTTTTGACTGGTTTAGAAACTTGAGAATTGTTCTTAAGCATGAACGCAAGTTGTATGTCCAGGATGATCTTATTTCTTAGGAACCACTAGCCAATGCTTTAAGAGCCGTGAAGGATGCACATACTAAGCATGTCAACGACTCAACTGATGTTGCATCCATTATGTAGGCAACCATGGTTTTTAAACTTCAGAAGGACATGAAACACATGAAATCTTACGACATGGCTACGATGCTGAAAGAAATGTTCCAATAGTAGGCTAGGAAAGAAAGGTTCGAAACAGTCAAGAACCTTCATTCTTGCAAAATGGCTAAGAGTGCGTCAGTTAATCCTCTTGTTCTGAAAATGAACGGCTATATTGACCATCTTAAAAGACTCGGATTTTCAATAAGCCAAGACTTGGCTACGGATTTGATCCTGAATTCATTACATGTTAATTATTCATAATTTGTGATGAAATATAACATGAATAACATGGAGAAGTCTATCTCAGAGTTGCAAACTACTGAACAAAATGTCAAGAAACCCATTGCTAGTGTGTCGATGGTTCATAAAGGAAAGGCTTTAAAGAAAAACGGCAAAGGCAAAGTTAGATTTACCAAGGATGTTGTGACTGTCACAAAGCCTATGGAACAAGTGAAACCCCATGCCGCTTCTATTTTACAATCCCCGAAGGAAAAGGAAAAAAGAAAAAATTGTCATTTCTGCCATGCACCTGGACATTGGTTCAGATATATCAAGCACTATCCTAAAGATCTAAAGAAAAAGAAGAGTAGTGCGACTACTGCTTCAGCTATTTATGTTATTGAAGTCAACTTGTCTACTAGTGATTCCTGGGTATTAGATACTGGATATGGATCTCACATTTGTATTAATGTGTATGGTCTCACCAAAAGCCAAAAACTAAAGAAAGGAAAATTCATCCTACGAGTTGGATATGGAGCAAAGGTTACTGCATTGGCTTTAGGATGCTATGAATTAATTTTACCTAGTGGACTTATTTTAATTTTATATAATTGTTATTATATCCCTGCCTTGAGTAAAAATATCATTTCTATTTCATGTTTGGATTTGGATGGTTTTAATTTCATTATTGCGAATAATAAATGATCCATTTCTCGTAAAGACATTTTCTATTCGAATGCTAATTTGTGTGATGGTCTTTATATTCTAAACATGATAATGCCCATAGATACTCCCATTCTTAACATAAATAAAAAGAGATTCAAGTCAAATAATTTGAATCAAACCTACCTTTGGCATTGTCGCCTTGGCCACATTAACGAGAAACACATTTCTTAACTCCATAAAGATGGACTTTTAGATTCATTTGATTTTGAATCATACGAAACATGTGTATCTTATTTACTAAGCAAGACGACGAAGAGTCCCTTTACAGGATACAATGAAAGGGCAAGTGATTTATTAGGTCTACTGATGTATGCGGTCCTAAAAACACAATGGCTAGAGGTGCTTATCCGTACTTCATTACATTCACTGATGATTTCAGTAGATATGGTTACGTATATCTCATGAAACATAAAAGTGAATCTTTTGAGATGTTTCGAACATATCTGAACGAAGTGCAAAATCAACTTGGCAAAACTATTAAAGCACTTCAATCAGATCGAGGTGGTGAATATTTGAGCCATGAGTTTGATGATTATCTGAGAAATTGTGAGATTGTCTCACAGTTAACTCCCCCAGCAACTTCATAATGGAATGGTGTTTTTGAGAGGAGAAATCTGACTTTATTGGATATGGTTCGATCTTTGATGAGTCATACAGATCTTTCTATTTCATTTTAAGGTTATGACTTACAAACAGTTGCGTTTACACTAAATCATGTTCCTTCTAAAGCGGTTGATAAAACACCATATGAGATGTGGTTTGGGAAAAGACCAAGTTTGTCTTTCCTTAAGATTTTGGGTTGTGAGGTTTTCTTACAACGACAAATCTTAGAAAAATTATCAGCCAAACTACCAAGTGTGTATTCTTAGGTTATCCTAAAGAAACTAGAGGATATTACTTTTATAATCCCGCTGAGAACAAAATGTTTATTGCTCGAAATGGTGTCTTTATGGAAAAAAACATTTATTTCAAAAGACAATACTGGGAATAAAGTAAGTCTTGAAGAAATTCAAGAACCACGAATAAACACTCAACCACTAGTGGGAAATCAATAAGTCTTGAACTAATTGATTCTTTACAGGTATCACGAGGCCCTCGCAGGTCTGATAGGGTAAGACATCAGCTTGAGAGATTTGGACTTCTTATTACCGATAGTAGTGAGGTATTACTTATGGATCAAAATGAACCTACTACTTATCAGGATGTTGTTTCTAGTCCTAATGCAAATAAAGGCTTAGTGCCATGAATTATGAGTTGCAATCCGTATATGATAACCAAGTTTGGAACTTAGTTGATTTACCTAATGGTGGTAAGAAAACTAACATGGATGGCAATGTGCATACTTATAAAGCACGACTAGTCGTAAAAGGTTTCAAACAGACTCAAGGTGTTGATTATGATGAAACTTTTTCTCCTGTACCCATGCTTAAATCCATTAGAACTCTAATTGCCATAGCTACATATTATGACTATGAGATATGGCCAATGGATGTCAAAACATTTTTCTAAATTTAAAGTTACTTGAGGACGTGTGTATGATACAGCCTAAAGGGTTTGCTCATCCTAAGACTTTTAGGAAGGTGTGCAAGCTTCAAAGATCTATTTATGGATTAAAGCAAGGTTCTCGAACTTGGAGTCTTCATTTTGATAAAGCAATTAATGAATTTTGTTTCATTAAAAATGAAGATGAGCCTTGTGTATACAAGAAGGTCAATTGCAGCGTTGTTGTTTTCCTGGTGCTGTATGTTGATGATATATTACTCATTGAAAATGACATCCTAACCTCGCAGAGTGTTAAGTCTTGGTTAGGAAAGTGTTTCTCAATGAAGGACTTTATAGATGCAACCTATATCCTTGGGGTTAAGATCTACAGGGATAGAGTTAAAAGGCCGATCAATCTAAGTCAAAGTGCTTATATTGATAAGGTACTGAATAGGTTCAATATGCAAGACTCTAAAAAAGGGTCATTGCCAATGTCTCATGGTATAAATCTCCGCAATACTCAATGTCTAAAGACTAATGATGAGCGAGAGCGAATGAATACGATTCCTTAAGTATCAGCTATTAGATCTATCATGTATGCAATGTTATGCAGTTGACCTGATGTATCATATGCTTTAAGCACAACTAGCAGATATCATTCCGATCCCAGTAAGAGTCACTGAATAGCAGTAAAGAACGTTCTTAAGTACTTGAGACAATTTAGATCAAAAAATCATCTCAGAACTTGGTGTGGTTTCGAGTATGGCTAACCCCATTTGCTTGTATTATAACAACAACGGGAAAATAGTATAGGCCAAGGAACTAAGATCACACCACCGATCCAAACTTGTACTTAGACGCTTTCATCTCATTCTAGAAATAATTGAAAGGGGAGATGTGAAGCTTTGCAGAATTCCTACAAAAGACAATGTTGCAGATCTTTTGACGAAGACTCTTCCACAAGTGAAACATGATGGTCATGTTAGGTCATTAGGTATTAGATACGTGAATGATTGACCCTAATGCAAGTGGGAGATGTTAGAGCTTGTGCCCTAGGTTAATCTACAAACATTAGTTTTCTTATAATCTTAGTTAATAAAATAGAGGTTTTATTTGCTGTTTTATTATAAGTGATTGCATGCTTACCTTATAGTAAGAACCATAGGTATTTGTTGAAATATCATAAGTGTCTCTAGTCAGTCATTACACTAGGAACTATAATGAATTAAGACTAGTGTGAATCTTGATTGATGGTCGTATGATGATCATGCGTATAAGGATACGAATCAAGATCACGAGTACTTATTATGGAATAAGATACTGGATCGAACCGCTATGAGAACACCCCATGGATTAAGTCGTAGGTGTTACTCATGATTGGTATATCATTTAGTCCTTCGACTTGACATTACCATAGACTTCAATATTAGAAGCATGATAGTTTGACACAATCAAATGTTGTTTTTAATTGGAAAATTATAAAGATTGTGATCAGTTACCGTGTGAATAATATGTGAAAGTGTGTAATCAAGATATCATTTGTCACTCTCGTATAGAGATATATAAGTGGATCCCTCAATAAGATAGACTGAAATGGCTAAGTCCATATGAATTGATTTGATCAATGTGACTTGGATGTTTTTTAGCCTACCTAAAGATCGAGACCAGTACAATTGAACATTAAGGGTGACTTTCCATGTCTTATATTTAATCAAATGATATCACGCGACAAAAGGATATGATAAATGTTATTAATGAAGTTGTATCAATGTTGATATTCATGCTACTTGGGTAGTCATAATGTCTTGCTAGAGATCGCTTATGACTTGTGTACAAAAATGGTTTTTGGTTCACTTCTAATGTCGCACGAACCTATTGGGTCACACACAAAGAATGGCTTTGCACAATCTCAATTGGTCCAGATTGATTAATTTTATATGATAAGATTCATGGCATAAAAGCCCTTACGATTTATTATAATAACTTATTAATTTGTAGGTGTAATTTGCTTAAACTGCATAAATACAATAGTTGTATTACGAATTGGATTTTAAATGAAGGTTTATCTACACATATAAATAAAGGGTGGATCCCTAAAAAAAGGAATAAGATTTCATTTTACAATTTTTCGAGTTCTCTTGATTTAGGGAGAGAAAAAAAATCGTTTTTCAATCTCTCTTGGGGCTAGCACTCCAAATTGTAGTCACCGTTCCTATGTGGATTTCTAATAGAGGACGCGCACTTCAACGTCTTAAAAATCGAACAATAAAAAGAAATCATAGAATAAGATATGATTTACTTTCGTAGATTTTGTTTAATAGAACTTATTTTCGATTTTGTCGGGGGGTTTTCAAATTTTGTTTTGAATTTTCTGCTATGATGAGCCCCAAAAACCCAACATGGGAGTCGACGTGTCAATTTGTGCAACAACTGGTATAGCTGCCTCAAGAACTACTGTAGTGGTAGTAGCCTGAAGAAGCGTTTAAGGAATAGTCAGGGCGACGACTTTTGGTGTAGTATTAGCTGACATTACATGTATTGTAGGTGCTAATGCTGCTATGGCGGTTTTCACAGCCTAAGCCCTAAGTAGCTGTAGAATGTTGGCTAACTAAGCATCATGAGCTGCAAGTCGGTCCTCAACACTTGGTGTAGTAATGTTGGTAGTGGTCCTAGTCAGGTTGCTAATCTGACCAATCTTTGATGGAGTAATATGATGTTAGTCCATCGTAATCGAGAAACATGCATCAGATCAACATCGTTATATACACGCGTATAGCGTAAAACATACAATAAAAACATAACACGTATATAACCCTAAGCCTACCCACCTCACAATCGCTACCCAACTAGAGTTTTAAGGCAAGTACACCGGGTTTCCACATATAAGGATTTGTTCATTAAATATTATGCTCTTTCATTAACTCCTGAGCACTACAAAAAATGGTTAATTAGAAACGGAATTAGAAACAGAATTTAGTTTCGTTGCTACGGATAAATGGTTAGAGACGGAATTGAGACAGAATCATTCAGAGACGGAATAGAGAGAGATTAGAGACGGAAATAGAGACGGAATTAAATTCTGTCTCTAAATAATGACACCAACATTCTTACCAAAAGTTTAATTTTTTGTAACCGTCCGTTACGTCTCGAGATTCGTGCATGCTTCGATGCGAAGAATCAAAAAATGGGTAGGATGTTGGGACCCCCCCTCTCTCTCAACCCATTCTCACCACCAACCCCCTCTCTCCCTCCTCAAATATCTATCTCAAAACCCGCCTCTCCCAGCTATCCGCGTGATATGCATTGTGAACGCGAGAAGGAAGCAGAAGAACCCGCCTCTCCCAGCGGGGTACTATGGGAACGCTTTCGTGTTCCCGATGGCGGTGGGGGCGCCGGGGGAGGTGAGGGCGAGGGGGCTGGAGTACGTGACAGAGAAGGTGAGGAGGGTGAAAGGGGAGGTAACGGAGCAGTACATGAGGTCGGTGGTGGATATGATGGTAGAGAGGGGGAGGCCTCACTTCACGGTGGCGAGGACGTACGGTGTTGAACGTGACCAAGGCGGTGTTCGGGGAGGTTGATTTCGGGTGGGGGAAGGCAGCGTACGGTGGTCCGACGAAGGGAGGGCTGGGCCCTGTGCCGCCGCTGCCTGTGCAGCCCACGCTGCTCTTCGTCGCTGTTCGACGCTGCCGGGTGAGGTAATCTCTCCATTGTTATACCCTTTTCGATCAGTTTCGCAAATAATAGAACCAAAATAAGAACAAATATGTGCTTGATTTTCATCTTGTTTCTTCTCCAAGCTGATGTTCTTGAATACTACGATCAGACTGTTAACTCTTCCAATGGTTAATTCTTTATACCAGCTATTTTAAGGGTATGGAGTTAAGTAATTCAATAAAGATGTGGTCTCGTCTTCTCCTTTTTTGCCATTATATATCCACTTAAACCAACAATTACTTACGTGCTTCGTTTTCTCTTTCAGGTTCCACATTTGCTACATGTTGTCAAGAGAAGAAGAATCAAACATAACCTTAGCCGAAAAAGTATTTTTTTCAAGATATGTTCACTTGCCAGTAAGTGAGCCTATCAAAGGATTTTAAATGTTGGGATTATTATTATTACTATTTAAATATAATTAACCATAATTGCCTGAATATAACATATTTTCATAGAGTAGTTATTGGAGGTGTCTAAGTGAAATATATTTTTGGTTCTCTTTTTGAATATGTTGACCATGCTTAATATATACGTTTGTAGGAATGGCACATAGACAACATATGATGATGAATGTAGCATGAAGAGCTTTCTATTGGTTGGTACATGATGGAAAGAATTTCGAAAGTAGGCTTATTGCACATATAGATACATATTAATTGGACATGCATTCAATTGTTAATACTTCGAAAACAGTTGATACTCTTAGTGACAATAAAACTGAAACTTCCTATTATAACTATAATTTGAGGCGTTGATCTATGAGATATTGAATTTCTTTCTAAATAATATACTATGATTTCTGTAACTATATTTATTGGTGAATGTACACACATATGTCAATATGTTTATGGTGTGATGCTTGTTTGTAAATTCTAAAACATGAAGTCTTCGATAGGAATGATTTAAGGAGCTAACCTTTGTACTTGCCCTTACTTAATGAGTTCCAGTGTCTTATCTATTATCCAATGTCTCTTAATTATGTTGGTTGTATTATCTATTGGTTATGTTTTAGTATGATTCAGTTTGATGTTTCATAACTAGTTAAATACCCATATTTTCTTGTTTAGGTGGTCGTGTAGATTGGGCTTTGGCGAAGGGTTGCCTATGGTAGAAAAACTAGGAGCTAACTTGTTTTTAATTGATAAGAATGAAGGGGTTCGAATGATGGGATCCTAGTTTTAAATTTGTTTCTAGTGTTCGTTACCAGAATTTTAAAAAAATCGTGCCATTGCTCGTTGATATAGTTAGACAAATATTTGTTCCTTGATGAAACAGAGGCTTGTGCGAGTTTCAATTGAGTTAGAATTAATAATGATTTTTCTAAACCGTGGTGAATGATATTGTTGTTGAAACAAGTCAAATTGAGACTCATTAAGAGTTTCTAATTGAGTTTTTAGGCAAAACTAGGAGCTAACTTGTCTTAGAATTGGCTAGGATACTTGATATGCATTTGTTTCCATAGATGCTTGTGCGGTGGGTACTTATTATTCTTCGTTTCTATTATCTTTATCATAAAATAACAACCACTCGAGTTGCTATCTAGTAACTTAATTATTTTGGAATGTTTGCACTCTAATGCCTTTCTAAAGGTCACGCGGGCATTCCTCAAATCTTTATTTATTTTTCCTTGTGCATTTATGATTTGTTTTGTAAGTAATTACTTATACATTTGATCTTTCTATGCAGGAAGACGTATATCAAAAGTTGAGTTATTGAAATCACGAAAATGAGCAATAAAACTTAAGGTACACCTACTTAAGAAAACAAATTTAATGCTACTATTATATTGTTACCATTATGTGTGTTTGTGTGTTTTCTTTTCTTTTCAATATTGGTAGTGAATTAGTGTATAAGACAACAAATACCATCAATTCATGGTAACAATAGTGGAAAAGAAGACTTAAATAATGTGAATAGATGTAATCTAAGCTATAACTTATTTGAATGTTTTTGAGGGCTCGTAGATGTGCGTAGGAGAGAATTATTTCAACTTGTGTAAATTGTGAAGTCTATGGTAGCCGCCATTGTTTGATCTTACAAGCATGTCATTTTAGTTGGTTATTGTTGATCCATGCAGGCTAACCTCCAAAGGAGACGTCAGAAGCTGACCCAGACTACACCGGACCAGCCGGTGGATGATGAGGCGGTGTACTACAAGGTGGCGGGCGAGTGTCCCTTAAAGACGTGTCTACGGTCTCGAGTCGTTAGGGCGAAAAAAGAGAAATATGCAGATGCTGATGCTAGCACATCCCAGGTGCTAGCACAACGAGGCGTGACAGGGATGCACAACTTTATGATACTTAGGTATTTTTATGGTTGTTGTAGAATAATGAGAATTGTGGTTTTTTTATGGATACTTTGGTATCTTAGACATTTATTATACTTGACTACGTCTCGTGAATATAAAAATCTTGTTTAATATTGAATTGTGTGTTTTTTCTCATTTGAGTCTTTGTTGTTGATATATACTGTTGATTAGTGTATGTATGTGAAATTTTATTTTTTCGGGGATGTTAGCACCCCCAAGGAGTTGTTGGAGGGGGTGCAGGCGATGGAGCGGGTCTTGTTGTTATTTTTAGTTGAAGATGTTTTGGAGAACCAATTTGATTCTTGTGAATATTTTGAAAAAACATTGGGCATAGAAATGGAATAAAGACGGATTAGCAACGGAATTTATAAATTTCGTTGCTAATCCGTCTCTAATTTGTGGAGAAATAGAATGAAAAAACTGGGTAAATAGAGTTTAGAAACAGAATAGAGACGGATTAGCAAAGGAATTCATTAATTTCACTGCTAATCCGTTGCTATTTAGAGACAAATTAGCAATGAAATTTATGAATTCTGTTGCTAATCCGTCTATAATTTGCAACGGATTAGCAACGGAATTTATAAGTTCCGTTGCTAATCCGTCTTTAATTAGCAACGGATTAGCAACGGAATTTATGAATTCCGTTGCTAATCCGTCTCTAATTTGCAAAGGATTAGCAATGAAATTTATAAGTTCCGTTGCTAATCAGTCTCTAATTAGCAACGGATTAGCAACGAAATTCATAAATTCCGTTGCTAATCCGTTTGTAATTAGAGACATATTAGCAATGGAATGCAAGTAAAACCATTCACTTTGGAAGAATGAGCATTTATGTTATGTCTCAGTTCCGTTTCTAAATTTCGTCTCTAATCCGTCTCTAATCAGCAACGGAAACACATTTTCGTTGCTGACTAAATCAGCGACAACAATTTTAGAGACATAATAGATTTCGTTTCTGTTTCGTTGCAGAATTGAATTAGAGACATAATTTATGTTAATCAGCAACGAAAATTTCCATTTCTGATTAGCTATTTTTTTGTAGTGGAGGTTCCTTGACCATTCTCTGATACCAACTGTGGCATTGGTATCAGGTTAAAGAAGAAACTACATTACATCCTACAGATTCCATCGACCTCTTTTCGAATACCAACTATAGCTGCCTCGCACCCCAAAGCCGCCAGATGAGCTAAGCTGTTACGCGGGTCCTACGGCCCTGTTGATGTCAACGCTACGTCAGTTCTCTTTGATATCCATGCTAACTAGCTAATTAGTGATTATTAATCAATTATTCAATTTTTAGTTAGCTTTCGATTGTTGTTTACGTAGTAGCATATGGGTAACTAGTAATTTACAGCGAAATTCTTAAAATAACATATCATAGATTTTTAATAACTTTCAAGTCATATAGAGCATAAGTCCTATTGTGAAAAAACTCAGAATCAAGTACACTATATATCAAGCGACAACATGCTATGAAAAGTAAATTTATACGTGTATCGTGTCTATCAAGTCTCCCATAACCCCAAAAGTGAAGTAAAATATCAAAATGAACACATACTAGTAAGTCCTGGAGTATAGGCCATCATAGATAGTCGCTTATGACCTCATTGCACTTACTGGTACTATGATCGACACTTAGTCATCATAACAAAATAGATGACGACATCTGATGAATAAGATCCCAAAAGAAAACCATAGTGAATTCAATAATAGAGAGGCTAAGAATAATTTTAAATAAACATATGGAAACAAACAAGCAACTATAAGATAATCGCATGCATAACTAACACCGATATAAATCAAATAATTATGTCACGTGTCGCAAACTATACCTTAATTTGTCAATCTAGATGATCTCAGCGGCTCGTGCCATATTGGCTCACATTCAGATTATTAGCAAATGATCAATCCAAATCACAACCTGCCAAACACATGCACCGACGAGGTCAGCAAGTCAAGTTGCCATTTACCGAGGGCACAAGTGACACATGCTATGGTCTAGCATACTAGAGGTCGTACAACACAACATTCGAATAAACCCTAAAGATGAATAAAACTACCGACTGTTATACCAAATCAAAGCAGTGATAGAATATGGATAATGAATAACAAAGAATAAATGATATCACAATTGAAATAATTAAATACTCAAATTGTGTTTCAATTTGGTATCATATGTTGCAGCGACAAATTAAACCATTATAAATTCCAAATTACTGAAGACACTTAACCAGAAAGTTATCGCTCTATGTCTTAGCTTTTCGAAAAGGTTTAGTTTGCAAAATCCCAATTTAAAATGAAAGAGATATCAAACTTCTACCAAAAATAACTCAAATTAGAATCAAATCTGACTAGCAATCATGTAAAAGTCATTTCTCCTAATTTATAGTTGTAAAAATTGTAATATTCGATCACAAGGAACCCAACATACCAAAAACAAATGTAATAAAAGATGAGCTCATTCCGATAAAAATCGAGAGAGTTATGTCTTGTCAAAGTTCATTTTAAAAATCTCGTATTAGCACTTCTACTACAAAATTTTAGAGTATTTTTGAGGTAGAGGGAGTTAGAATTTCAAAATATCTCTAGACAAAAGTTGTAGATCTATGAGTAAGCTTTCTAATGGATCATGATCTACCCCATTCGGAATTTTTATGAGAGAGTTATGCTCAATTTACAAAGGTTAGGTAAAAAACTTAACATGCGTGCATCACAAAGTTTCAAGAACATAAAATCCATTTTGAAAAATCAGTTTGAAATCCTTAAATTGGTGAAAATGATGAACTCTTCATTCAGAAAAATCAGTGATCACACTTAGAAATTCATTGTTTGAATCAAAACCCAAAATTTAAAGGTTATTTTCATGGAAAAGAGATTAAGAAGATGATCACCTTGGTTTTGACCTTCTTAGTTTAATTCCTTAAGTAGATGGCCACCATTCCTCCTAGTTCTTGTTGAATATTCCAGCACCCCAACCCAAAAAAACTTTGTTACTATTGCACGAAGTGATTTTCCAATAACTTAGCTATATATAGGTTATGTTAGAATCAATTGTGCTAACGTATCTTGAGGTCAATCTAATTGTCCATGTGAGTTCTCACTCCATTAACTTCCATATTCTTAACTATAATTCCCAACTCAAATTTTTTAGGATTCCATTCTAGTGCGTATCTCAAGGTAAACCTATGATATCAATTTCTTTACATCTAATTATAGGCATTTGTAATCAATTGATTCAATTAATTTAACTTAGACACTTTTATACATATGTAGGCTATTTAGAGTCTTAAATTGGTGTACTACCACTTTCCTTAGTACCCAATTACACGACACCCAGTGGCCCACATCTCAGCATGTATCCTGAGACACGCCAATCTTTGATCTTTCTGATTACTATGATTTTGGCCTAAAGTTTGATTATCTATTTTATGCCAAATTCACCTTTGTTCTAGTCATTTTATTTAAGTTATCATTATAAGACTTAGTGTACCCGTACTATGCCTATTTGGTACCCGCATTGACACACTTTACGAGGCATTTACCCATCACATAATCTTACACAATATTTCAAGGTTACTAATGCATGCGATGTAACTTGAGAATTATTCATGTTAAAAAACACAATATATTTAACCAACATACAAAAAATAACCATTTATGCTCTTATGGTAGCTTTATTCAAATTTTCAATTTAGGGACTTAGGGAACCGTAGCTCGGTATCAAGGAGCTAGGCGGGTCGAATTCGGAAGTTCGAAGGAAGTAGAGAATGTTTTGAGGTTTGTAAAACCCAATTGAAAAACTCTGAGTATTTAATTCTATTTTGACTTCCATATTTATCATTCATGCTTATTTCCATTACTCTATTATGTTATTTGGACGTGGGTTAAGTTTATTCCCCTAGATTTTGTTATTGTGTGTACATAATGCGCTAGATTGTAGCAGTATGACCATTAGTGAATGGCCACCCAAGCTTGCCTTGGTGCACATGTCGATGACTCAGCGAATTTGGTCAATGTCATGAGGGACCACGTGAAAGAGTATTGGGGCACCCAACGAAGGGATCTTGGTGACCCGAAGTAGAGTCTAGTCCATCTGGAGAGAGCACACACACTTTGTTTAGCTTATATGTTATTTATTGATGCGATGAGCCAATTATAGTTGCTTTTCTTTTACATCTGCATGTCTATTTAATAGTATTTATTGAATTTCCTTTACATTATCATACGCATGCTCAGAGAACTTGCTTGGGATTTTATTCACTAGACTCGTCATTTGTCTTTTGTGATGTCGACTGCATATCCTTATACCAATAGGGGCAAGGGGATCCTAGGCGATTATGTCTAATTGCCTACTATCAAGGACCTACTAGTAAATATTTATTTTGATAGTTTGTTCTATTTTGGGTATTGGGAGACTGGAGTGACACTATATATGAACATATATATACTATTTATGGTATTATCGCCTATATACATGGTACTTTTTCAGGTTTTCAACAGTAGGACATGCTTATATGGATGATGTTATATTAAATGAACTTTATACTTTACTTGCTTAAATTAAGACTTCCGCTGATTTATTGTTATTTGTAAGAAACAAACTACTAGTACGGCTAGGATTTGAATAAGCTACAGATAATTGAATCTAAGGAATTTAAAGACTTAAGAGAATAACTTGAAAAAAGGTGAAAGATCAATTAAATAAACTAATAACACACATGTGGACATGAATATCGAGGCATAAGATGGACGGGCTGGTGCCAGACATGTGTAGCTAGGCCTACTAGGTGAGGTGCGCACGACGCGACGACACACCAGGGCGGCCTCAGGGCCCTGTGCGGCCACACTTGGTATCATAGAAGAGTTATAGGAACATGGAAAATCTCAAAATGGAAAAGCATAAAATTCAATAAACAAAACTTTAAATGTAGGAACCCAGTGATATTGCCTTACAACCTTAGTTGGGAAGTGATGTAAGGCGAGTAGATTTAAGGTTTATATACATGTTATATTTTGTTATATATATATGATATACATATATATTAAGGATGATCCATCGCATGCTTCTCAGTGCAGATCACAGACGGACAGTAGACTACGCCTCGAAACTCAAATGGTTGAGTTACTCTAATTATTATGGTAATAGGTCTCCGCATTTACTGCACTTGCTATAGCTATGGTTACAGCACCCCGAGACCCCGTGGCTATCAGAGTAATCGCAGGGACAACCATCACCCCAGTTGTTTCACAAACACAGATTGATAGAGTAGTTGTGGAAACACGGGTAGGGGAGCTACACCAGTTGTCATTCCATTGGAGGCCACAACTCCTACACCTCCACCCGTGACTATAAAGCAGTTGACTACTACTACTACTACTACTACTACTACTACTACTACTACTACTACTACTACTACTACTACTACTACTACTACTACTACTACTACTACTACTACTATTACTACTACTACTATTACTACTACTACTACTGTTACATCAAGATTTGTTTAGGCCCTATAGGCAAAGCTTTCGAGAGAATTTATGAAGTTCTAACCAGGGTTCTTCTGTAGAAGTGGTGACCTTAAGGCGGTAGGGAAATGGATAGTTTCTATCAATGGTTTCAGAAGCTGATGAGGAACGATAAGAACGTACATGTACGTCTATCCGGAGCATGTATGAGAGGTCATGTAGTGGTCATGTGGACTACGTATCAGGACATATACTAAGAGCCGACGACATGGGCATAGTTTAGAGAGTTATTTTATGATCAGTATATACCCATGGAGGCGAGGTTGAGATTGAGAGAGGAGTTTCTGGCCCTGAGATAGGTACTGCACACTGATGCAATACATAGAGCATTACCTGTACTTGCTACAGTTCTCTATGGATGTGGCGGAGATAGAGCGACCATAGATCTATTAGTTCACCAAAGGAGTAGATGAGAGGATTGTTACGGTAGTGGTGTTATCTGGGGCTCCACTCTACAGGAGTTATATGATAGAGCGTTGGCATACAAGAATTTTTTGATGTAGATATAAGGTCAGCATATTACTGGGATTAAGGTATAGACTGGACATATTTCTTAGCTGGATGAAAGGCTGAAAAGATAGAGGGATCATTCAGATAGGGGCTGAAGGGAAGATAGACGAGACATGGACTGCAGGGGTGATCACTGAGACAGTCAGTCCCAATATGAGGATAGACATCTGGTTCTCGCTTTAGCACTAGCACTGATTGAGCAGAATAGGTAGCAGCCACAACTGTACCATCGATATAGAGGTCCGAGAGAACATGATAGGGGTCAAAGAGAGTGTGGTCAGGGTTAGAGGTCTGAAGACGGACAAGCTAATAGGTAGGAAAGGCGTAGGTGTCATATGTGTGGTCGGTGGGGCATTTAAGGGCAGACTGCAAAGCACCATCGTTACTGCGACGAGAGTCAGATCAAGCCAGAGAGAGAGCCCATACAGTAGCATAACCAGATGGTGGAGTGACTAGATAGCTTGTCGAGGGTACGTTACTTATCTATGGTAGGCCTATACATATTATGTTTGATTCTTATAGTACTTTATCACTTATTAGAGGACATATTTTTGGGGAGTTAGGGTTAGTTGCACAAACGCTAGAAACACACCTTGTTCTCAATACAGTTGCTGGGGACAATATATACGCTAACAGGATATGTAAAGACATGATGATAGAGGTTGAAGGACATCAGTTACAAGCAGATCTCCAAGTGATAGAGTAACTAGAGTTTGATGCACTTCTTGGGATAGACTGGTTATCACCTTATCATTCACGGATAAATTGTTTTGGTAAGGGAGTTGAGTTTTGCATTCTTTGGATACTAGAGCTCTTATTAGTTAGATCTACGACTGACTTACCTATCACTAAGGGTTGAACAACTACCCCACCGGATATGGAAGCATTCGTAGTGATAGTCTAGCTGGAGGTTAGGACCGAGGGCAGGATTGAGGATGTTCTGGTAGTTAGAGATTTCATCAAGGTATTTCGAGATGATCTACCAGGATTGCCTTCGCTTTGAGCAATTAAGTTTATAATTAAGCTGATACCAGAGACTCGGCCGATCGCCAGTAGACCTTACAGGATGTCACCTTCTAAACAATAGGAGGTTAGGCAACAGTTTGATGATTTGTTGGAGAAGGGTTTCATACACCTTAATATGTCACCTTGAAGTTCAAGTATTGTTTGTGAAGAAGAACGACGTTGGATAAGGATATGCAAAGACTATAGGAAGTTGAATTAGGTGATCGTAGCCATTATCCACTTCTTAGGATAAATGATTTGTTCGACTAGTTAGTAGGAGTCCGGTACTTCTCGAAGATTAATCTTCGCTTTAATTTTCATTAGTTGAGGATTCGAGAAGAGGACATCTAGAAGCTTGTTTTTAACACAAGATAATGGTTGTTCGAGTTCATAGTCATGCCATTCGAGCTGACTACACCTCAACGATATTCATGGATCTGATGCATAGGGTCTTAAGACCACATTTGGAGAGATTCTTCATAGTCTTCATTGACAATATCTTAATCTGCAGAAGGACTCGTGAGGAGCACGAGGGACATCTTTGGCCAGTTTCGACAATACTAAGAGAGCATAGGTTGTATACTAAGTTTACTAAGTGTGCTTCTGACTGAGGACATTGAGCTTTCTAGGACATGTCATCAACAATCAGGGTATCTTTATGGATTCAGAGAAGATTCGACTGTCATTGACTGGAGGACATTTGAGTATGTTGCCGATATTTGATGATTTTTAGGTCTAAAAGGATACTACTGGTGATTCGTATAGGTATTCTCCTCGATTGCAGCGAGAATAGCTAGATTGACTAAGAAGGATGTTAGATTTGATTGGTTAGATGAGTGTGAGTAGGCTTTTTGGGGAGATTGACTTCCGCACCAGTGTTGACATTACTAGAGCTGGGTAAGAGTTTGTTAGTTTACATAGATGCGTTAGGCATTTTCTTCGATGTGTATTGATGGATGAGGGTAGACTGGTTGCTTATATTTCCAAATGGTTGACATGCCATAGGATCCTTCAGCAGTTAACGCGCGCACATTTAAGTATGTGTCACCTCCATTTGTCTTGCCACATCATCACCCTTATTATTCACCTGTAGGCCCTACCAAATCTGCCTCGAGATGCATGCTAGCACAATTTTCGATGTAGAACAAATCCGAGCGGATGAATACTCGATCCGCAATAGTTTTTTGCCCCGGATTCAACCACACAATCCATTAAACCTAAAAAATAAGAAATAAACATAATTAGGCTAATATTTTCGAGACTCAACCATAAAAATATATAAATAACCTATATATAATTATAGAATTAACGACTTGTCAAATACCCCTAAACTTATGACTTTGCACGTCCCGAGCAAATGTGTAAATGACAAAATAAAAGTAAACTAGACTTATAATATAGTTATGCACTGAGTTAACTAATTCTTTACACGATTCAAAGTCACAGAGTTCCTTTAATTTACATAGTCGCCAAGTAAACAAGCCACTCAAGAAATTTTGGAGTTATGATATGTAATGAACCGCAATCTAAACACAATTAAGATTACACTTTAAAGACATAGACTTGGTCAAGATAAAGGCTCTCAACTACTCACGAGTTTTCTTATTCTATACATTCAAGCACACAAGTTTACAATCTCCCTAAAAATAGCGCATCAATACTTTGAATGTGCCATAGGTGAGAAATGTAACCATACATTCTACTATTGTAGACGTATCACTAATGAAAATCAATAAGACATTAATAGGTTATAACATGGCTAGGATAGGGTACCAAAGAAATGATATAAAGGTAATTCAAAACATTGGAAACATAAAACTTAGACTATCAAAAGTTTTTCTGAGAACATAAAAGTGACTTATAGTACACTTATATTAAATTTTATTTTAATATGTGTAGTCCTCACATTTTTCCAACCACCCAGCTTCCTGCTCCTTTTCTGTAGATGTGGTTTTAGGTGGAACTCTCTAATCATGACTTTCCTTTTTATTTTGGGTGTATAATTAATATTTTTTTCCTTCTCTAGTTTTTTTTCTCCACATGTCTCTTTTTAAAGATTCTAAGTCTTAGACTAGTTTCAAGCTATTTAAAGGAATATATTAGGTTGTCTCTGGGTTTAACATTAGGTATGAAAGAAATAAAGATTAGGTTGGCTCAAATTGGGTTAACTAGGGAAATTACTTTAGGTAGGCTTAAGGCTAAGGGTTTTAATTCAAAAATGGCCTAAATCATTTTCCCAAAAGTGGTTTAGTCATAGGAATTCCACCTCGAGTGGGTTACATCCTTGTTCTAGCACCCTAGATATCTAATTTCTTTTCATTAGCACAGTTCTGATCGTTAGCCTCCTTTAGTATCTTTTACAAGGCTTAACCCTTACATTAAATCCCTAATATGAAATCATAAAAATGCTAGGCTACAGTCTAAAGTGAGTTTCTCTCCTAATTTTCATTAATTTTCATGTCAAAAAGGCAACCATAGTTTGCTCATCCATAACCAAATGCTGAAACAAAGTTTCGAGTGACTCTAAACAAACCATACTAACTACATGCATGAAAGTGTATCAACTCCTAACAAAATGAGAAAGAGAAGTATGAATGGAAAAGAAATGGAAGATATGAGAGAATAAAGGGTAAAAAATACAACCACTACCATTTTTCAACCATGTATGACTGCATATAATTGAAAATTTTAAACGGTCTCACCTACAGTCTTCAGCAAAAAAATCCATCCACCACAATCCATAATCCTTAAAACACCCCCAAACTTATTTCGAACCTTATCCTCAAGGTTCGAAACAAGATCCATGCAACGAAAAGAAAAAAAATAGTGGTGAAAAAAATGTATAAATAAATAAGAAAATGACACAAAGACATACATTTTTAATAACATAATAAAAGTCTCCAAAAACTAGTGAATGAACAAAAGCTCCCATGTCTATGATACTAAGGAAACTGTGGAAAAAACCATCTTAATAAAAGCAAGAACTAATAAGCATATGAGTTAACTTAAATAATTCCCACTAAATCTTGCGAGCCCGAAGTCTTTCAACTAAGGTTGAAATCAACAAGATGATGAAATGAAGTCTAGCCCACCACCGATGTGGCGACTTAAGTTGGATTATGTCCCAACCAAGTCTCAAAACACCTAAAATCCTAGTAAAATGTTAATTCCATAAAAATGCTCAAATTTTGCTAAAAAAATATAATCCCAAGTCAAACCTTTCAATACTCAAGGGGTGCTCCATTGTCTTCGGTGCTCATCAAATATTCATAACACCTTCAAAAATCTAAGAAACCAAGTTAGGGTTTTATTGAACATAAAAAAAAACTAAGAACCAAACTAAAACTGAAATAAATGCAAGAAGTAAAAGAAATAAAGTTGGGATGCCTCCCAATAAGCACATTTCTTTGAAGTCTTTGGCTAAACTTGACGTGATTTATCACGTGATACCCTCTCCTTTTAAGATATCAACAATGAATGGTGCATCTATAGCTTTGGCAATGCAATAGGAACGCCTTCCTTCAGACTTGGGAGCTATTTCAAGAATTTTAACACAATAGATTTTGTCACATCATGATCATTCAACACAAAGGTGTCGGCAGTGTAGAAAATATGTGAACGCTACTTTACTTCCACCCCTTATAAGATTTAAGAAATATGTATGGGAGGGTGGGTGGTTTCACCGACGATAGATGTTGGTCATCCTCACTCTCTTTCTGCTGCTCCTTCGACTTTCTAAAATGACTTCAATTTTCATCTCCTTTTTGCCTCCTCATCTCATGCAATCATAATTTCTAGCTCAGTTTGAAAGACTTTAAGTTCTTTCGCTGTTCTGCTTCAATAGTCCAATTGTATATCTTCATTCACCTCATTACTTTTCAATGTATCAGCACTCACATTCTCCTCTGGACACAAAATATTGTTGTGTACTACACAAATCTTTCTCTTCGACCATATTCTGAAGTGTGATATTCACTTGTAGGTGTTCTTGACCAACTGTTATTTGTTTTATTATATCTTCCAAGGAGGTACTTTGTTGAAATTATTGGTGCTCTTCATGACACTATTAATCAACGTGTTGAAAATGTAATTTTTGGCTGAAGATCAAGTCATTCATTATGTCTTGTATATATTTATATTGAAGAATTAGTGAACTTGGCATAAGCTCAAATAAGTCGAGTTGTAGCGATGCATAGCTAGAATAGCGATGCATCATCACCCTCGTTCTTCACATGTGGGCACTACCAAATTTGCCTCGGGATGCATGCTAGCATAGTTTTTGTTGTAAAATGGATCTGAGCACATGAATACTCGATTTTGTGTAGTTTGTTTCCCTAGATTCGACCGCGTAATCCATTAATCCTGAAAAATAATAAATAAAAATAA
Organism: Stephania yunnanensis; assembly: GCA_039657365.1. Lineage (NCBI taxonomy): Eukaryota > Viridiplantae > Streptophyta > Magnoliopsida > Ranunculales > Menispermaceae > Stephania > Stephania yunnanensis. Next base: position 39,684,153 of record CM077586.1, on the reverse strand, counting down.
TTAAGCTAATATTTTGGAGACTCAACTATAAAAATATATGAATAAAATATATATAATTACATAATTAACAACTTTTCAGCAATCGTCTTCACACCGAAGACCTGGATGCATTATCTCTACGGAGAAAGGTTCACCTTGTACATAGTTCACCGAAATCTTTGTTATATCTTCACCTAGAGAGATCTGAATATGTGTCGGAGGAGATGGCTTGGGGTACTAAAGGATTACAAGTTCACTATTGAGTATCACATTAGGAAAGTGAACGTCATAACTGATGCGTCGAGCAGAAGCGGGATTGAAAGTTAGACAGTTGTGCGACATGACATACGAGCATGGTTTAGTACATGTGACATCACTTATGTGCATGATAGAAGTATTTAATATGGTTGAGCTGCACAGTTGTTGCCAAATGAGAGTTTCGACTATATCGATTGAGAGGGTATCTAAGTTTAAGAGGGCTGATTGGCTCTATCAGTGGTTTAGTGGTCTGGCTTGGGATTCAGAGTGTACTGATTAGGCAAAGTAAGTGGATTAGTGTTTCAGACACCGAGGGAAGTTGTGGATAACTATAGATAAAGAGTTACAAGATGAGAATCTTGAGGATGCGCGTAGGTCTTGTTACATAGTTCATCCTGGCTAAACCAAGATGTATCATGACTTGAGGCCGGTATTCTGGTAGTCAAGGATAAAGGATAATGTAGGAGCATATGTCAAGAGTTGTCACATATGCCAGCAGATGAAAGCAAAGCATAAGATACCTAATGGACTATTATCGTCACTGCCCACTCAATAGTGGAAATAGGAGCACATTACTATGGATTTTTTTAGTGGACTACCGAAGACATTGAGGTGACACGATGCATTTGGGTTGTGATCGACAGACTGACCTAATCAGCTCACTTCATTTCTATTTCGATGGGATACATGTTCCCACAATTGAGCATATTATTTGAGCGGGAGATTATTAGATTGCATGGGGTGCTAGTCTCTATTGTATCGGACATAGATCCTAGGTTGACTTCGAGATTATGGGAGACTATGCAAGAGTAGTTTGACACCAGGTTGCAATTTCGTACGACTTACCATCCTCAGATCCACGGACATTCAGAGAGGCTAATAAAGATTCTCTGCTCAAGGCTTATGTGTTGCAGTTTGGAGGTTCATGAGAGATTATCTACCTCTATGTAAGATTGCATACAACAATAGCTATTAGGAGAGTACTGGCATGCCACGATTTGAGGTGCTATGTAGGAGGCTCTATAGATCACCAAGGTGTTAGGCAAAGCCAAAAAATATAGTGATTGTTGGGCCAGAGATAGTTGTTGATCAGATAGAGAAGATTAGACTGATTCGGTAGAGACTTTGAGTAGCACAGGACAGCCAGAAGAAATATGCGGATAAGTATCATAAGATTCTGAGCTGCATTGAGGGACACATGGTATATCCAGAGGGTTTCCCCTTATAATGGTAAATAGAGGTTTATGATTAAGGGAAACTGGCACTAAGATTTATTGGACAATTAAGAGGCGCAGCCTGAGTTGGCAGTGTTGCATAACATTTATAGTTAACTACTAAGTTAGCTAGGATTCATTTGACATCTCACATCTTTATATTTAGACTATCTAGGTTAGGGACGAGACAAATGGTTGATTTGAAATAGATCGAGGTTCAGTTTGATGCGACTTACGAGGAGTAGCCGATAGCAATCCTTGACCGTGGGGTTCAGGTGCCCATGAGCAGATAGTTCTCTAAGGTTCTAGTTCGTTGGCAGCATTATGGGACAAAGAGATTCACCCGGTAGCTTGAATCGTCTATGCGAGAGTGATACCCTCAACTATTTCATGGTATGACGACTAGTTTTACTTAAGTTTTCGGACGAAATTCTCTTTAGTTGGAAAGAATTGTAACGACCCATTTTATTAAAGCTATAATTTATCTTGTAATTTCAGATTGGGACACGAGCTTAGATCCACGTGGACGCCGTGGGTAAGTTAGGAGACACGTCGACCTAGGTACACTAGCCATTTTTCTGATTGATTACTTATTTTGCAATGCATATTTATGGATTTATTCAATAACACATTGCATGTTTGTATAAATATGGTTATTCGATGTGAGAATGTGTGAAGGGTATTCACTTCATGATGCGTGTCGACACAGGCATTGGCTAGACGAACTATGGGTACACCAGAAAACTTGAATAATTCACGTTAATATGACTAGTTGATCAATTAAAATGGGTAATGTAACTAAAGTCTAAGTCTATTAGATTAGAATAATAGGCAATGGCGTGCCTTGGGATACTTGCCGAGACGCAAGGCGCCGGATACCGAGTAGCCAAGGGTTGGTGGGACCATAAATTTGCTAATAAAAGAGTCCAAGTATACCAACCATAATTAAATTATGTAGCTAAGTTAGCTATTTAAATAGTTAAATTAAATTCTCCCATGGTTAGAAAGGAATTTTATAGGCCATGGATGAATATGGAGATGATCCTAGTAAGTAATACTAGGCTATCAAGTGGGTTAATGGAGTCATAAATCTATGTGTTACATCATGAATAAGGACTACATGATAGACCTCGAGATCTGCATAACATAACATATATAAGCAACTCAGTAGGATTTTCTCATCTCGATTGAACCCAATTGCATGCAAATTCTGGAAAATAAGAGAAGAATAAGTGATTTGGAGGTTGGAATTCAACAATTTAAAGCTCAAACTAAGAGATTTAACACAATGTAATCATTTTTTTCACCTCATTTACATGAAAATGAACTCAATTTAGTAGCCGGGTGTAAATTAAAATTTGAGGAATAAGTCACTAGATTTTGATGAATTACATATATATTTATCATTCTAAATGAGAATTATAAACTGGTTTTGAAAAACTTAGGTTTTGGTGAATTTGGGCAAATTAATGAATGCACGAATTTGATGATTTTGATCTAATTGGTTTTGTTCTGTTAATTTGAATGACATTTTGAAGTCACCATTGAGTGGAGAATGAACTTGCAGGGTTACATTAGCTAATTGGGTTGTGTTAGGGATAGAATTCTTGAATTGAGAATTATGTCACCTAGTGCAGAAGGAGCGCTAACTAGACTGGCTAGCACGTTATCCAATATGGGTTGTCTATTACTTTTTCAAAACAAAGAATAGTAGCGTGCTAGGCTGATTCCTTAGCACGCTAATGACAGATGAAAATTGAAATTAAGGGTTGTTTTGGTGATTTCTAACTTAATGCATATCTAAACACTTGTTACCAACTTTAACTTATAAAAATCGGACTTCAAGGACTTAGGGAACAGTAGCTTAGTATCGAGGAGCTAGTTGGGTAAGATTCGGAAGTTCGAGGAAGTCGGGCAGCGTTTAGAGGTTTGTAAAACCTAATTGAAAAACTCTATGTATTTGATTATTTTAAACTTCCATATTTATCAATTGTGCTTGTTTCCGTTACTCTATTCCATTATTTGGATGTAGGTTGAGTTTACTTCCTCGGATTTCTTCGTTATGTGTTCACGATGCATTAGATTGTAGCACGTGTAAGGCGACACTCAGTGAATGGCAACCCGATGTTGCTTTGGTGCACTTACAGATGACTCATCGAATTTGGCCCCCGCCACAAGGGACCGGATGAAAATGTATTAAGGGCACTAAACAAACGGGTCCTGGTGACCCGAAGTACAGTCTAGTCTATTTGGAGTAAGCACACAGACTTTGTTTAGCTTATGTATTATTTATTCAAGCGATGGGCCAATTATAGTTGCTTATCTTTTACATTTCTCATGTCTATTAATAGTATTTATTGAATTTCCTTTACTTTATCATTCGAATGCTCGGAGGAGTTCCTTGAGATTTTACTCACTGGACTAGTCATCTATCGTCTGTGATGTCGAGTGCAAATCTAGTACTAGTAGGGGCAAGGGGATCTTAGGCAACTATATCTGATTCCCTGCTGTCAAAGACCTATAAGTACAAGTTTATTTTGATATTTAGTTTTATTTTTGGTATTGGGAGACTGGAGTGACATTGTACATGTACATTTTCATACTGTTTATGGTATTATCGCTTATATACAGAGTACTTTTCTGGGTTTTCCACAGTAGGATTGCTTATAAGGATGATGTTATTTTATGATAAACTTTATACTTTACTTGCTCAAATTAAGACTTCCATTGATTTATTGTTAACTTGTAAAACACAAATCACTAGCACATCTAGGATTTGCATAAACTACAGATAATTGAATCAAAGGAATTTAAAGAGTAAAGGAAAAACTTAAGAAAATTTGAAAAATTGATTAAATAAACCAATAATACACACGTAAACACGAATATCGAGACCTAAGATGGATGTGTAACGACCCAAATGAATTAAATGAGATTTAACGTTAATCTCGGGGATTAACGGGTGTAATTTGAGCGTTATGTAGACAACTAAGTTTGCTAAAAAATGAGAACCAAGGAAATATGTTATTTGTGGAATGATGGTTGTGTAAATGTGGTGTTTAAATTTATTGTTATTATATTGCACTGCATGTGTGTATGTTGATATCGGGCAAGGTAGTGTGATGGATGTTTGCATCGAAAGGCGTGTCAACGCGGATGTCGAGTAGGCGAACTATGGGTACACTAGGAAACTCCACTAATTCACATTAAGATGATTAGTTGATGAAGTAAAATAGGTAATATGACTATAGGCTAAGTTAATTCAATTAAAATGATAGGCTATGGTGTAAGTTGAATTTTGTGTCAGGACGCGGGGCACTAAGTGCAGGGTAGTCGAGGGTTAGTAGGACGTAACCCTCCATCTCGGGATATTGATTTTATTATTGACCTTGTTCCAGGTGTGAAACCCATATAAATACCACCTTATAGAATGACATCTAATGAGTTAGCAGAGTCGAGGAATCAGTTGGATGATTCGGTAGAGAAAGTCTTTATCCACCCTAACAAGTCGCTTCGGGGAGCCTCAGTATTGTTTGTGAAAAAAAAAATGGCAGTTTATGAATGTGTATCAACTATCATCAGTTGAATCAGGTGACCATGATTAGGAACAAATATCCACTCCTTATGATCGATGACCTATTTGACTTGAGATTGGGGTACCATCAGCTGAGAATACGGGAAGAAGACGTAAAGAAGATAGCTTTTTGCACGAGATATGGATACTATGAGTTTACAGTGATGCCTTTTAGACTTACGCATGTATTGGCAGTGTTTATGGACCTTATGCACAGATTCTTCAATCCTTACCTCGACAAGTTTGTCATTGTATTCATCGATGATATCATGATTTATTCCAAAACCTAGGAAGAGCGCGAGAGACATCTCAGGGTGACTTTATAGACTAGGATGGGAACCAAGCTCAATCTCAGAACTACATTTTATTTTCGGTCAGATGGCTAGACTGAGAGACTTATTTAGATGCTTGAGGATATGCTCAGGACTTGTGTGTTAGATTTCAGTGGAAGTAGGGAAGATTATCTATCATTGTGTGAGTTTGCATATAACAACAGCTCATGCATTAATTTGGCACCATTTGACGCACTTTATAGGAGGCCTTACAGGTCTCTAGTGTGCTGGGTAGAGGTTGGTAACACAGTGTTGATTAGACCAGAGATAGTGCAGGATCACACTAAAAGGATTAAGCTGATTAGGCAACGAATACGTACAACACGAGACAGGCAAAAGAAGTATGCAGATAGAGATCATCGAGTGGTTCTTATCAAGGAAAAAGATCACTTGCGGCATAAGACTTCACCAATGAAGAGACATTATAGATTTTGGCTTAAAGGAAAGCTTGCTCCAAGGTATATTGGACCATTTGAAGTGATTGAACAAGTAGGTCCAGCTCCATATAGATTAGCTTTGCCACCTCAATTAGTAGTAGTTCATGAAGTGTTCCACATTTTCATGTTGCGAAAGACGCCGACTAAGCATACCCAGCAGTCGATTGTTATCAATTGGACTAGAAGATGGATCTGTCATATGAAGAACAACCTTAATAGATATTCAACGGGATGGTACACAAGTTTCGCAACAAGGAGATCCCACTAGTTAAGGTGGGATTGCAATTCCATGGATATGAAGAACTAACTTGGGAATGAGAGGATTATATGACAAAGCATTTCCCAGATCTCTTAAAATCTTAAGGTATGACTTCCTTTTAGTTTCGAGGATGAAACTTCCTAAAATTGGGAATATTGTAACGCCCCTAATTTCCCAAATCTATAATATAGTCCCGACATAAAAAATAAATTAATGGATATGCATAGTATTTGTGTATAGGTGTGATTAATGTGTGTAGTATACGATACCTAGTTACTTAGAAGTGGAATTAGCTTAAGTAAAAGTTAAAGGGAATTATTGAATGATGTAAATAAAGAATAATGACAAGGATTGTAAATATACATGATGGCATAAACGTAAAAGACATAAAAAATGGACTTAATGTGAGCTTTAAAATCATCCTAGCACTTAAGCTCATCTTGATGAGATGAAGGGTTAGACTTAGTCCACCAAACCCTAGCTTCTCTAACAAGCTATACAAACCAATTTTAGGGCTTCTAGCCACTTTTATTAGAATAAGCTATGGGAGAACTTGAGAACTTGAAAAGAGAACCCTAGGAAGCTTTGTTGGTTGATTTAGTGGAAAAGAGGAAACTCACATCAAGTGCATACAAAGCTAGGTAAATCATTCATCTTCCTTCTCTTATATTCGACTCTTTGATTTTTTTTTCATAAGGTTTAAGGTAGGAGATGAATCATGATATTTAAGTTTTGAGTATGTATTCTCGGATTTGTGTTGTATACAATGTTTTCAAGTAGATTTATAAAGGTTTTAATGTTCAAATGTTGTTCTTCACATTCCCAATGGTTTATATGTGGATTGGGAGCGTTCCTGGATGAATTAATGCAAATATGTGATGAACACATGAGTTTTCACGATGGGTATGTGTTGAATCTGAAATTGGTGGTGATTGTGGCTATGGTTTTGATTGTGGAGTGCTTTGATTTTTGGATTTGATGAATCCTTGATGATTTAATAAAGTTTTTTCTTAAAAAAGTTTTCAATAAGAATAATTAATAGATTTGAGCCTTGATGTTTCAATATCAGATCGATGGTTTTGTTATTATAAAATATGTTTTAGGACCCCATTTACTAAATTTTGAGCCAAAGCAAAGTCGGGGAAGGTGGAGGGGAGTTTGGGGGGGGGGGTAGTCAGGACCTAATTAGAGAGTTGGAGGGCAAACAACCCGTACAGCGCCGCGGCTGCCGTCCTTGCAAAATCCTAATTTTTACTTCGACTTTAAATGACCATAACTTTTTCATTTTAACTCTGATTTTGGCGTTTTGAAAACTGTTAAAAAGCTTATGGAAAGCTTAAAAATAGAGATTTATATATCACTCGAAATGAGTTTTTAAATTATTTGAAAATGTGTTGGAAGTTAAGAGCACCATTAAGGTCTTAAATGCGAGTTTGAGTACAAATTCAGAGTACAGGCCTACCCATGGTCCAAAATTCTTAATAAACTTATCGAAGAGTGTAGTGAACCTAATAAACTATTTATAAAATGCAGATAATCGAGAAACACTATCAGAACTCATAGAAGGTTCCGAATTAGGATTTAACAGTGCTTAAGGTAAGTAGGGTTTTCTTTATAATCAATCATGCCATGCTAGGAGATATGCTAGGGTTTTATTTTAGTAATTGGTCTATGAATTACTTGGAATCTGCTAGATATATTTTATTTATATGTTGCTTATCATGTCCCTTTTTGTTACACTATCTTTTGGATGCATGTGGAAATGATATGCATCAAATGAATATACTTTGGACCGCGGTTGAAGGGTCGGAGGTATCCGATCTTTCCTCCGTTATGACTCTATAGAGTTTTGCTAGACTTGTGAACCACGTGATGTCTCATCCGCGGTGTTGGGGGAAGGATAAGCTATGCAAGATCAATAAGTCTTCAGACTTGTGAACCTCGTGTCGTCTAAACCGCGCCATTAGGGGAAGGATAAACTAAGACCTATTGCATGATAGGACTATTGGCATTCAGACTTATGGACCTCTTGTTGCCTACACCACAACATTGGGGGAAGGATAATCTATTGCCCATTGTCCAGTTGGATATATCGGTTGCCAATTCTTCTGACTCTAAAGGCATTCGGTATCATCATTATCCTTGTAGAAGTATCGGTTGGGCATTGTTTTTCTTTTATCTCGCTATATTGTTGTGCTTGATTTATGTCTTTAATGCCTGAAAAATGATAATGGATCTTATGATCTGAATTGTTGAAATTTTGTTTGGTTTTCTTACTAGGTATTTCTTGGATAATTTATGGTAGACCAGGTTTCTTCTTTACTGAGCCTGTTGATATATTTTGCTCACCCCAATACTTTTCCCCTAGGTAACTCAGCTGCTTCTCAGGACAAAGGAAAGGGCAAAGATTTAACATAGAAGCTCTTTTCTTGTTTGCAAGATTTAATAATAATTATCTATTTTGTTTCAGAATTTATGTTATAAACTTGGGATTTATTTTGGTAGATGTTTAAACCCATAGTACCTGATTTAGTTTATGTTTAATTTGGTATGCAAGACTTCTACATTTAGTGTATGCATTTTATCAGACAATAACGGCTTTGTTATATTCTGCACCTATTAGCTTGGTTTAATCTATTTTATAGAATGTAATGGTTTATCTCTGTAGGTTAAGGCTGACTAGATCATCGCCCAACATCACCGAGTTATCTCAACGGGTTTGGTGATGGTTTAGATCATACGGTCCAGGCCCACTGAGGTTTTGGTAGTCTCATTTTACACTTGCAAATCATGGAACTAGCTCCTATCCATCTTACCTTTCAAACTTGTTGAGGTCATCTAGAATTATTTGAACCAAATATTCATCTGCTAGTGCCTCTTTGGTATTTTTAGGCTATATCTGAGAAGGGAAATAGCAAAACGCGCCATATTATTGCAATCAACTAGAGGTTCACCTCATGTCGTTTCTGAATCATTTAACAAACCTATAATCTATTCCATTAGATGATTATTTAGCATTCAAGAATATGGAGCTGTAGATGTAGAAGTAAAGTCACGAAGTTGTTATGTTTTAATGTCTTCGTCATCACCATTAGATGACATAATATTTCATAAATCGATCATTCTCGATTAAGGTTTCGGATTGTTTATTGGTATATAAGATGTAGGTAGTAAATAATCATCATCTTCCTTTCCAGGATGTAAAATAGTACGATTACAATCATCGTTAATAACCTTTACGAACTCCATTATAGTTATTGACCTTTTAATGCAGACTCTTTAGGCTTTGCTATCTTGAGAATATATTGGAAATACTCCTACATCACTTTAGGAAAAAAACTTTCCTAGATGATCTCTGTCATTTATGATACAAAAGTGTTGCAAAATACATGAAGATGCTTGAGAGATGATTTTCTACCTTTCTAGATTTCTTAAGGAGTTTTTGTAGTCAGGGAGTCTAAAATAAACTATGTTGAGAATGTAAGTAGTAGTATTTACTACCTTAACCCAAAGATTTAGAGGAAAATTCTTTTTAGCTAACATGACCTTTGTCATTTCCTGTATAGTTTGAATATTTCTTTTAATAACACCATTATATTAAGGTGTCTTTGGTGCTGCAAATCCATTAAGAATTCTAAACTTTGCATAATATTTGGCAAATTGCCGATTTTCACACATTCTTCCGTGATCACTTCGAACTCGATCAATGGAGACACCTTCATCCTTATTCTCATTAAGAAATCTTGAAGCCAAATTCTGAAAAGCTTCAATGTTTAAAAGTATAACGACTCGATGGTAGTAATAATGTGATCAACTAATGTTGATTACATATATTAATGTTATAGTCCATCTAAAATACCCTTAAACTAATTATTTCAAACCATGTCCTTAATGTTTAAAATTAAGTTAGGTTTCCAACATACCAAACCTACCACGTGAAACATAAAGATTTGATATATGTAATAAAAACTTTAAAAAAGATGCAAATATTGAGTTCAACAATTTTCAAATGAATGGAATACAAAAAAGAACATATAATTTCATTAACAAAAACTTAAACAAGAGTAATGCATTGTATCATGCAATCATTCATTACATACAAGAGAAAAAATTACAATTGGGAAACAAAACTATTCGCTGGGTTGTAAGCCATAGTTCGGATTTACAATTGCAGAGATGGGTTGTTGACGATTTTCCTTGAGTCCTGAAATGGCTATTATGTCTTCTCTCAAACATTGAATGGTAGCGTTGCAAAGTCCTTTCGTTTGCTGCTATAATTTTTGCATTGAGATGAATCTTTGTCTGGGTACACATAAGTGAAGAAAATATGGTCCAAAAAAACCTTGTCCTCCTAGGTTATGATTAAGATGGTGCAGAACTCGTAGGAACATTTAGAACATTCACTTTAGCCATTAATCTTACCGTTCTCTATATATTTTCTCTTATTTTCCTACTATTTTCTGTTCTGCTTAACCTCTTTACTCAATCGCATTTATTGCATTGAATGATTATCATTCATCCTTAGAGTTATTGTATCCTATCAACTTCTTTATTCGTTGTACACTTGCATCATTTATGGTCCTCTCGGGCAATACATCAAATTCAATATCAAAACCCACCCCGATTTTCCTACATAATTTAGTGATCAAAATTAGGAAATTAGGAAAGGTAATTCTTCATTCTTTGTAGTTTGCATTGAGAGCTTCATAGAATCATGTATAATTTTCCAAACATCACTATAACTCTTCTTCACCACTATATGACACAATAAAGTAGCTCTACATTCTTCACTTCAAAGTTTTTCTTGGTTAGATAAAAATATGCATGTATAATATAACTCCAACTCTTTGTAATCTTCATAAAATGGGTGATTTCAATAAATTTCAGCTGGCCTTTGGTATCAATTGCAAATACCCTCCTCAGAAGTATTTCTAACGTGTCTTGGATTATCGGAAAGGTGTAGAATTCTTTATATTCGTACATGACATTCGGTTAATCCATATAGGTTCTTCATCTATTTTGTAGTGGAATAAAAAACCCATTCAACCTCGCATGTTAAATATTTGTTTTCTTCCCTTTAACTACTACTTCGTCTCATTCTTTACTAACATGCCCATTTGCATAAAATTTTCATTTGATTCCTAAACATCCTCTTTCTCCTATCCTCGCATAGTCTCGTAGAAGTCGTTCCCATTCCCTATCTCTGACGATGATCATAATACAATTCTCATACTTGGTCATATTTTGAATGTTGAACCCTCTCTCGGGAATCATGAATCTTTTTTTTATTACTATAATACTTCATCTGAGCTCTAGGTCTCAAAAAAAAATCATAAGGTACTAAGTGACTAGGGTATGAATTCTCGAAATACTCTTCTTCATCAAATGGAAATGGAGATTGTTCTTTAAACTTAGACCTCTCAGGTCTAGGTTCTCTTATACTAACTTCAGTAAGTATAATATCTTACAGGTGGCCCGCATATTTCTAGTTTTATTTAGATTGCACTACCCCTTTCCCTTGGTCTTGTTTACTACCCCTACCCGCAATAAAGTAACTCAACAAATGGTGGAATAGGTAAATTCGAATTTTTTAGTGGAAAATCCGTAATAACAAGGTAAGGAAAACAAGTTTATGAAAAAGGTTTTATCATAAAGTTTCGAAAAAGTTGAAAGTGATTCGTACAAAATAGTTGTATCGATATATCCCTACAATAAGCATGTATATATTGGAAAAGTTTTTAGAAACCCTAAAGCTCATTTGAAAACCCATACTAGAATTAAAAATGTGATGAAAAACCTTTTTCGTTAAAATATCTACGATAAAAACTCAAAGAGTACTTATGTTTGAAAATATATCATAAATTGATTTTTTTTCAAGACATCAAAATCTAAAGGATTGTAGAGTATCGATTCACTACCTTTTTTAGAGTGAATATCTCAACTAAAATGTTCTATTAACTCTTTAGATCCCTTTTCGAAGCTCCGATTTTGAACAAAACACTCGCTAAATGTTAAGTAAGTTATATGAACTTAGATTCAAAATTTATAACGTTGAAATACTCTTAAACAAGGTGAGACGCACTCAATTAAGCTTCAATTCAAGCTTTGAAAGGTTGAATCTACGAAAAAGTCGATTAATCGAACAAATGGGTGCAAGGGTTTTAGGTGTGAATTGTTGTTGATTCTATTTTTTAAAAACATGGTTTTTTCATTAGCGAATCTTGGTTTAAGTGAAATCACTAACGAATCTCCAGTGAAGTCGTTGAAAATTAGTCTTAATGGTCATGCTATTAGTTAATCAAATCTTAGTGTAAAATCAAAATTGCTGACAAATCGTGAATCAATTTTCACTTAAAAACCTGCAAACTGTTGGTGATTTACCTATTGATTCCCAGTGTGAGTTACTATCCTTGAGAAACGGTTGAGTCGTTTTCTAATTATTTTCATTATATTTTATATTTGATTTATTATCACACATAACAATCATAAGTAAAGTAGAATTGATTAGTACTCAACAAGAAATATTACGAAAATGAATTTAGACTTTTAATTAAGGAATATTATACTAAATAAATGTTTTATTACTTCAAATAATTAAAGACAAATACTATTCTACTGAAAAACAACTCGATCATCCCCTGTCAATCGGGGATATCCCAAAAGAGAGTTAAAAGAGAGAGAATAAATATACTTACTATCCTGAATCTAGTAATAAGACATTGGCTCGATAAACCCCCTTATATGAAATAACTCCAGGGTAGTAATTGTAAAATGCTTCCATTATAAAAGTCCAAACTGAAGAGAATAGAAAAACAACTAACTAATCCTACTAATAAAACATAAAATAAAGATAGAGTATGGGATGCTTCCAACAAAGCGCTTTTGTTTATAGTGATTGGTTTGACTTGGTAGATAAGGTCACTCGTCATTCATTTTGAGTGAGTCATCAGTTGATTCTTCATCATTTTTGTTGTCTTCAGCTTCCTTATCATTCTCAGCATCTGCATAACGTTCTTCAAGGTATTCATCATGAAAGGAAGTATTTTTTTCATAATCAACATTATAATTTTCTTCATTGATGAAGTCATTCATTTCATAACCATCCCGAAGATGCATATAATCGTTTCCTATCCTAAATGTAACTATACATTGTTCAACATCAAGAATAGGTTTTACTGTTTTGAGAAAAGTACGTCCCATCAATATCACATCATCTTTTTTCAGTTAGTAGTACTACTAAAAACTTGGTGAAATACTTGAGTCGTCCCACTTGCATTCATACATTCATTTATATTCCTAGTGGAAAGATATTATCACCATTGTCTTTCCTGATAATGAAATGTTGTATAAATTCAATCTTCAACTCGATTTTTTTGCATAATTTTTTTGGTAAGATATTCATACTGTGTCAAGTAAAACAACAGGGAAAATGATGTCACTTATTATCATACGGAGGAAGAATTTCCCTAGATCATCATTGTAAATTTCGATCATATGTCCTAAATCTAGAAGCTTTAGTCGCTCATCAGTTAATTATTCATTTATGGTTTTTTTTTTTTATGTTGAACTTTTGTTTGATACTCGTCAGGTTTCTTCTTCTTTGATTTAAGTGGTCTCTTATACACCTATAATGTAATGGTTTCATTCTTAATGGTTTCACTCGCATGGATGCAAACATTGAACTTTATTTTATTTCTTTGCAGATTTTATTGGTCAATCTCAAGATTGATGATATCCATATCCTGTTCAACAAAATTTTCACAATAAGGTTTTTTAGACTATGACCACTTACTTTAAATATTTGTCATGTTTATAAGCTTTCTATTTCAACTGTGCCATGAGGTAGTAAGTTGATAACCAGATAACGTCATGTCCATCCTGAATGGAGTTTTCCAGGAAATAATTTAAGTCTTGAACAAAAAAGTAAAACATTATGTCCAACTTGAGAATTTTGAAGAACTAATTTCTTATCATGAAATGTTTTAGTTTCATCTTTATAAATTGATACATTTTCATATATGTCATTCCTAGACTTAGCTTACATTGATTTCCTACTTCATTGTTATTCATGTTACATGTTTTTATTGCCCAATAGGTTTTATGTTCATATTCTATTGTTAGATGACATGTTTTTCCTAATATTAACATATGAGATGTCATGCCTATAAGTGTCTTAAATGTTGTTCTATGCGCCCATAATGCATCTTCTAATCTATGACTCCAACACTTATGTGTTGGACTACATGCATCAAGGATCGGCTTTAAGCCCATATCTATTTACTTTAGTTATGGATGAACTAAGTAGACATATTCAAGAGTATAAACCATAGTGTATGCTATTTGTATATGATATTGTCTTAGTATATGAAACAAAAGATAGAGTGAACAAGAAATTAGAACTCTAGAGGAATACGTTAGAATCTAAAGGCTTTAAGTCGAGTAGGATGAAAGTCGAATACATGCACTGTGAGTTTAGAAACACTAGACATCAAGACGAAGAAGTGGTAAAATTAAGGGAAGTAGAAGTTCCTAGGGTAAATCACTTTAGATACCTAGGATCAATCATACAAAATGATGGTAGCATTGAGAATGATGTCACACATAGAATTCAAGCTGGATGGAAGAAATGGTGAAGTGCAACAGGGGTGATTTGTGATCGAATTGTTCCTACTAAGTTAAAAGTAAAATTTTATAGGACCGTAATTAGACCAGCTATGCTCTATGAAAGTGAATGTTGGGCGGTAAAGCAACAACAATTACATAAAATTAACGTAGCAGAAATCAAGATGCTTAGGTGGATGTGTTGTAAAACTCGTAAAAATAGAATAAGAAATATAGAAATTGAAACACAAGTAGGAGTAGCACCACTTGATACAAAGATTAGGGAAGGGTGGTTGCGGGTGTTTGGTCACCTACAAAGACGGCCTACAAATGCCCTAACTAGAAAACTTGACTCCATAGAAACTATAAAAATTCGACGAGGTAGGGGCAGGCCAAAGCCAACATGGGATGCATTAATTAAGAAGGATTTGAATGGTCTGAAAAGCTCACCATCAATTGCACTTAATCGAACACAATGAAAAGTTTGATCCATGTAGTCGACCCTTATTAATTTGGGATTCAGGCTATGTTGTTGTTGGTGTTGTTGTTGTGCTTGTTGGTGTTAACATTTCAACTTGTCCACTAGTTGGTGGGTGATATGCAGTAGATGCCCTATTTGTGACGTTCTACATACCAACTAGATTAGTAACTATTATATTACAAAAATGCGAACCACTATCCCTTATAAGTGCTCTTGGTGCTCCAAAAATTATAAAAAAAAAATTTATCTAAGAAAATCAATTACTATTTTTGAATCATTAGTTTTAGTAGCTTTTGCTTCTACCCACTTAGACACATAACCTACAATAAGTAAGATATAAACTATTGGGTTTTGAAAACATTCAAAAAAATATTTGAAAAAAACCCTAAGCCGTGATTTCCTTCTCTAATTATTTGATTTTCAAGACTTTCAAGCGTGCGTCCTCTATAAAAAATCTATACCCGAACGATGACCACAGTTTGGAGTGTTAGCCCCATGAAAGATTGAAAACATTTTCTTTCTCTCCCAAAATCAAGAGAAGTTGAAATTTGCATAGACAAAATCTAACTTCATTTTAGGTTTCAACCTCTATTTATATGTGTAGATAAGCCCTCACTTTAAATTCTATTCGAAATACAACTTTTGTATTTATGTAGCTTAAAAAATTACACATACGCCACTATTAATGAGTTATCATATAACAATTTTTTTAAGGGCTTTATGCCATGAGTTTTATCATATAAAATCCATTACTCTGGACCAATTGAAATTGCGCAAAGCCATTCTTTGTGTGAGACCCAATAAATTCATCCGATGTTGGTAGTGAACCAAAACCATTTTGGTATACAAGTCATAAGCGGTCTCTAGCAAGCGATTACGGTTACCCATGTAGTTTGAATATCAAATTCGATATAACCTAACGAGTAATATATATCATATCTTTTCGTTGTGCAATATCTTTTGATTAAACATAAGGCGTGGAAAATCACCCTTAATGTTCAATCGTACTAGTCTCGATCTTTAGATAAATTGAAAACATCCAAGTGACATTGATCAAAAGAACTCACATGGACTTGGCCATATCGAGGATCCGCTAATATATCTCTATACGAGAGTGACAAATTCTATTTTGATTACACATCTTCACATATTATTCAAATGGCCACCAATCGCAATCTTTTTAATAGTCAGATTAAAGGCAACGTTCAATTGTGTCAAATTACCTTGCTCCGAACATTGAAGTCTATGGTAATCTCAGGCCAAATGACTAAATGATAAACCTGTATAGAGTGACACCTATAACTTAATAAATGTAGTGTTCTTATAGCGGGTTGATCCAATACCTTGTTCCCTAACAAGTACTCATGTTCTCAATTCGTATCCCTATATGATCATCGCATGAACATCAATCAAGATTTACACTAATCTCAATTCATTATAGTTCCCATTATAATAACTGACTAGGGACATTTAGGATATTTCAACAAATACCCATGGATCTTATTATAATGTAAAACATGCAATCATTTATAGCAAAACAACAAATGAAAACCTCGTTCTTATTAACTAAAATTATAGGATAAACAATGCTTCTAGATTGACTTAGGGCATATGTCCCAACATCTCCCACTTGCAATAGGGCCAATCATTCATATATCTAATACCTAATGACCTAACATGATCATCATGTTTTGCTTATGGAAGAACGTACGTTAGAGGATTTGCAACATTTTCTTCTGTAGGAACTCGACAAATCTTCATGCCTCCATTCTTAATGATTTCTTGAATGAAGTTAAAATGTCTAATTTTATGTTTAGATCAGTGGTGTGATCTTGGTTCCTTGGCTTGTGTTATTGCCCTGTTGTTGTCATAATACAAGCAAACAGGGCTAGCTATACTTAGAACCACACCAAATTAAGATATAAAATTTTTGATCCGAGCTGCCTCCTTACCCGCATCAATCGCTACAAAATACACAACTTCTATTATATAATCTGCCGCAATTTCTTGGTTTGAGATTTTCTAGCTCTCTATTCAAAGTAAACACTTATCTAGACTGCAATCTGAAGTCATCTATATCAGTTGGAAAACTTACATCTATGTTACCATTTAGAACAAGCTCGTCTTCCAAACTTCCATAGACAAATAACACTTCTTTAGTCATTTTCAAGTACTTAAGAATGTTTTTTACTGCAATCTAGTGATTCTCACCAGGATCAGTCTGATATCTTCTTGTTGCACTCGAAGCATATGATATATCGGGTCTGGTGCATAACGTGGCATACGTGATAGATCCAGTAGTTGATGCATATGGAATCGTATTCATGTTCTCTCGATCTTCATTAGTCTTTAGACATTGAGTCTTACTGTCACTTATACCATGAGTCATTAGCAGAGACCCTCTTCTAAACTCTTGCATATTGTTGGGGCATGTGCCCTAGGTCAATCCATTAACTGTCTTTATTAACATTTTTAGTTAATAAAATAGAGGATTTCATTTGTTGTTTATTATAATTAATTTGCATGTTTACATTATAATAAGATCCATGGGTATTTACATAAATATCCTAAATGTCCCTAGTCGATCATTATACTGGGAACTATAATGAATAAAGACTAGTGTGAGTCTTGATTGATGATCATATGATGATTATACGTATAGGGATACGAATCAAGATCACGAGTACTTGTTAGGGAACAAAGTACTGGACCGACCCGCTATGAGAGCATCACATGGATTAAGTCATAGTTGTTTCTCATGATAAGTATATATTCCAGTCCTCTGACTTGAGATTACCAGAGACTTCAACATTAGGAACACAGTGATTTGACATAATCAAACATTGTCTTTAACCGAACGATTATAAAGGTTGTGATTGGTTACTGTGTGAGCAATGTGATGAAGTTGTGTAATCGAGATAGAATTTGTCCCTCTCATATAAAGAGAGATATCTAGTGGATCCCTCGATGTGTTAGACTTTTAAAAGGCCTAGTCTAAGTGAATTGATATTGATCAATGTCACTTGGATGTTTTTAGTCTACCTAGAGATCGAGACTAGTACGATTGAACATGTTGGATGACAATTCCATGCCTTATGTTTGATCAAAAGGATATCGTGTGACAAAAGGATGTTATATACACTATTGATTATGTTGTTTCGATTTGATATTCGTACAACTTGGTAGTCATAATGTCTTGCTAGAGGCCGCTTATGACTCGTATACCAAAATGTGTTTTGGTACACTGCCAACATTGTATGAGCCTATTAGGTCGCACGCTAAGAATGGTTTTGCGAGATTTTAAGATGGTTCAGAAAAATAAATTTTATATGATAAAATTCATGACGGAAACGTCCTTGTCGTGTATTACACTTACACTTCTTTAAGTAGGGGTATATTTGTAATTTACTTAACCGTCTATATACAAGGGTTGTATAAATAGACGCTTTAAGTTACAATACACTAACGAAAGATCAAAAGGCCAAAACTCTTTTTTTTGTTTAAGAAACGACTTAGGGTTTTTGGTATGCTCTGGATCGTTTTGGAGACAAAAACAAAAGGTTTGGTATTCTCTCGAAGCTAGCACTTCGAATCTCGGCCGCCGTTCATGTGTGGACTACTGGTAGAGGGCGTTCGTTGTTGGCAGCGCCTTAGAGATCGATCAACCTTCATAAAGGTATATTGCGACTGAGGTATGATTAAGTTTTTCATGGTTTAAACGTTTTTAATGGAATTAGATTCGGATCCTGTTGGGGTTTTCGTCAAAATTGTTTTGTAATCTCCGCTGCGTATGAACCCCAAAACTCAACAGCGGTATCAGAGCCTTCGAGTTCGATTCCATTAAATTCATTGCATGTTTACTTCTGATATATATATATGATATATGATTGAAAACATGTTAATAGTTGATGTATATGTGATATACATAAGTTTTCTGTGAGATTTATTATCATGTTTTGTGTATATGATACATATATTCGTGATTTAATTGAAATTTGTTTCGTACATGCTAGTAACCATGTTAGGTTAATTTGAATAATTTTAATGAATTGAGTTTCGTGTTCTATGATCCATGACACCATTAGGTTCGATTGTGATAGTAGTTCATGATTCAATTACATGTTCGTGATTATTTGGATGAGGACCGAAATTGCAAATAATTAATTTTCGAAATTAATTATTTATAAATAAATAATTTTCGAAATTATTTATATAAATAATTAATTTTCGAAATTATTTATTTATAAATAATTAATTTTAGAAATTATTTATTTATAAATAATTAATTTTCGAAATTATTTATTTATAAATAATTAATTTCTCGAAATTATTTATTTATCTTGTTATATCTATTTTGTTATGAAGTTTCTATTTGATAAAGATAGATAACAAATTAGAATAAGAGATAAATATCAAGAATCTTGTTATTGGTGATATACTAGGATTCAAATATCTTAAATCCAAAATAAATAATTAATTTTTGAAATTAATTATTTATCTTGTTGTATCTATTTTGTTATGAAGTTTTTATTTGATAAAGATAAATAACAAATTAGAATATGATATAAATATCAAGAATCTTGTTATTGGTGATATACTAGGATTCAAATATCTTAAATCCTAATTGGATTAGGATAAGATGATTAGTTAGATGTGGGCCCAGGTTAATTAAAATATTTTAATTGACTTAATTTCGGATAAATTAAGGGATTAATTTATGATAATAAAATCAGCGAAAATTATGATTTTCTATAGCGAATTTTAATTTTCGGAATTGAGATTCGTCTTCTAAAAAAAAAAAAAAAAAATTCCAAATTGTTTAGTGATTGAACAAATCAATAAACTATATGATATTTCATTGTTTACATAAAATCACTAAAACTGAATAAAATTCCTCTATTAAATTTTAAGTCTCGTGCCATCCATTTTAAACACTTATCAAGGCCTCGATCACACTAATATAGTTTCAGCCATAATTGGGTGTATTGTGTTATCTTGGTGAGACAAGTTGGGTAAGAGTTACCTTAATGTTTAAAATGGTCCGACTTAATAAAGCCATCAAAATAGTTTTGAGCTTTAGGCAAATGATGAGATAAAAACATGCTAAGACATAAGATGTCCCATATCTCATAAATGGATCTAAAAATTACATAAGATTTAATTGGTAACTGTTACCTACCTAAATAATCTAGTTCTGTGTTTCATGCCATAGCTGTCATAGAATTAAGTATGGAATTTAGTCCCCTAAATAAACAGTATGTTTTAGGAGGGTTGTTAATTTAGTGGGAGTCTATTCCTCTATACTAAAATAAACTTTGCATAATCTTTATTGTAGATCAATTACCTCTTCAAGTAACAATAATCCCTTGTCACTACGATCCATCTTTGAGAAGGATAAGCTATCAGGGACTAACTTTCTTGATTGGTTAAGAAACTTGAGAACATGAACGCAAGTTGTATGTCCTGGATGCTCCAATCCCTGAGGACCCACCAGCCAATGCTACGAAAGCTGTGAAGGATGCGCATAATAAGCATGTCAACGATTCTACTGATGTTGCATGTATTATGTTAGCAACTATGGTTCCTGAACTTCAGAAGGACATGGAACTAATGGAAGCCTACGACATGGCCGTAACGCCGAAGGAAATGTTCCAACAGCAAGCTAGGCAATAAAGGTTCGAGACAGTCAAGAACCTACATTCTTGCAAGATTACTGAGGGTGCGTCAGTTAGTCCTCATGTTCTGAAGATGAAGAGCTATGTTAACCAACTTGATAGACTCGGATTTCCCATAAGCCAAGAGTTGGCTATGGATTTGATCCTGAATTCATTACCAGAAAGTTACTCACAATTCGTGATGAACTACAATATGAATAATATAGAGAAATCAATTTCGGAGTTGCATTTGATGCTCAAAACTGCTGAACAAATATCAAGAAACCCTTTAGTAATATGTTGATGGTCTAAAAGGGAAAGGGAATGAAGAAGAAAGGCAAAGGCAAGGCTAGATTTGCCAAGACTGTTGTTGCACCTGTCGCAAAGCCTATGGAACAAGTCAAGCCCCAGCCTGTTCCTGCTTCAAAACACCCAAAAGAAAAGGAAGAAGATTGTCATTTTTGTAATCAAACCAATCTTTGGCATTGTCGTCTAGGACACATAAACGAGAAACGCATAACGAAGCTCCATAAAGATGGGCTTCTTGATTCATTTGATTTAGAAACATATGAAACGTGCGTATCTTGTTTACTAGGCAAGACGACTAAAAGTCCCTTTATTGGACACAATGAAAGGGCAAGTGATTTATTGGGTCTAATACATACTAATGTATACGGTCCTATAAACACAATTGCTAGAGGAGGTTATCAGTACTTCATTACATTTACTGATGATTTCTACAGATATGGTTATGTAGATCTTATGAAACATAAAGCTGAATCATTTGAGATGTTTGAACGTTTCAAAATGAAGTGCAGAATCATCTTGGTAAAACTATCAAAACACTTCGATCAGACCAAGGTGGTGTATATTTAAGCCAAGAATTTGATGATCATCTTAGAAATTGTGGGATTGTCTCCCAATTGACTCCACCAGCAACTCCACAATGGAATGGAGTTTCCAAAAGGAGAAATCGAACCTTATTAAATATGGTTCGATCTATGATGAGTCATGCAGATCTTCCATTATCCTTTTGGGGTTATGCATTACAAACTGCAGCTTTCACTCTAAATCGAGTTCTTTCTAAAGAGGTTGATAAAACACCATATGAGATATGGTACGAGAAGAGACCTAGTTCGTCTTTTCTTAAGATTTGGGGTTGTGAGGCTTACGTAAAACGACAAGTCTCAGACAAAACTAGCACCTAAATCTGACAAGTGTTTATTCGTGGGGTATCCTAATGAAACAAAAAGATATTACTTTTATAATCCCGTTGAGAACAAAGTGTTTGTTGCTCGGTATGGTGCCTTTATGGAAAAACAGCTTATTTCAAAAGACACTAGTGGGAGAGAAATAAATCTTGAAGAAGTTCAAGAATCACAGATAAACATTAAACCGCTACTGGAAGTTCAACAACGTTCCGAACCAGTTGAACCTCCGCAAGTGACACAAGGCCCACGTAAATCTGGTAGGATAAGACATGAGCCAGAGAGATTCAGATTTCTCATTACCGATAGTGTGTTGCTTATAGACCAAAATGAGCCCACCACTTATCGGGAGGCTATGTCTGGACCAGACTCAGATAAATGGCTAAGTGCCATGAACTCTGAGATGCAATCCATGTATGATAACCAAGTTTGGAACTTGGTTGATTTACCTGAAGGTGGTAAGACCATTGGATGTAAATGGGTTTTCAAGAAGAAAACTGACATGGATGGCAAAGTGCATACTTTTAAAGCAAGATTTGTAGCAAAAGGTTTCAGGAAGACTCAAGGTGTTGATTATGATTAAACTTTTTCGCCAGTAGCCATGCTTAAATCCATAAGAAATTTATCTGCCATTGCTGCATATTATGACTATGAAATATGGCAAATGGATGTAAAAACAACATTTCTTAATGGAAAGCTGCTTGAGGACGTGTATATGACACAACCTGTTGGTTTTGTACATCCAGAGAATTCTAAGAAGGTATGCAAGCTTTAAAGATCCATTTATGGATTAAAGCAAGCTTCTCGGAGTTGGAATCTTCGTTTTGATGAAGCAATCAAGGATTTTGGTTTTATTAAGAACAAAGATGAGCCTTGTGTATACAAGAAGGTTAGTGGGAGTGTAGTTGTTTTTCTGGTACTATACGTAGATGATATATTACTTATTGGAAATGACATCCCAACATTGCAGAATGTCAAGTCTTGGTTAGGGAAGTGTTTCTCAATGAAAGACTTAGGAGATGCAGCCTATATCCTAGGGATAAAGATCTATAGGGATAGATCTAAAAGGCTAATCGGTCTAAGTCAGAGTGCTTACATAGACGAGGTGCTAAATAGGTTCAGTTTGCAAGACTCTAAAAGAGGATCGTTGCCAATGTCTCATGGGATAAGTCTCAGCAAGACTCAATGTCCTAAGACAAATGATGAGCGAGACCGTATGAATAAGATTCCATATGCATCGGTTATTGGATCTATCATGTATGCCATGTTATGCACTCGACCCGATTTCTCATATGCTTTGAGCACTACAAGCGGATATCGATCGATCCGGGTAGGAGTCATCGGATAGCGGTAAAGAACATCCTTAAGTACTTAAGAAGGACTAAGGAAGTGTTCTTGGTCTATGGAGGTTTTGAAAATGATCTAGTTGTAAGTGGTTACACAGATGCAAGTTTTCAAACTGATATAGATGATTTTAGATCGCATCTGATATGTGTTTACTTTGAATGGGGGTGCGGTAAGTGGAAAAGTTTGAAGCAAGAGATCGTGGCGCATTCTATAATAGAAGCCGAGTATATTGCGAGTCCGATGCAAAGAAAGGAGGCAGTTTGGATCAAAAAGTTCATTTATGAACTAGGTGTGGTTCCAAGTATTGCTAACCCTATTTGTTTGTAATGTGACAATAACGGGGCAATAGCACAGGCCAAGGAACCTAGACCACATCACAGATCCAAACATATACTCTGGCGTTTTCATCTCATTAGAGAAATTATCAATAGGGGAGACGTAAAGATTTGCAGAGTACCTACTGAAGACAACGTTGTGGATCCATTGACAAAAGCTCTTCCACAAGCAAAACATGATGGTCATGTTAGATCATTAGGCATTAGATGCATGTCTGATTGGCCCTAGTGCAAGTGGGAGATGTTGGGGCATGTGCCCTAGGTCAATCCATTAATTGTCTTTATGAATATTTTTAGTTAATAAAATAGAGGATTTCATTTGCAATTTATTATAATTAATTTGCATGTTTACGTTATAATAAGATCCATAGGTATTTACATAAATATCCTAAATGTCCCTAGTCGATCATTATATTGGGAACTATAATGAATTAAGACTAGTGTGAGTCTTGATTGATGATCATATGATGATTATACGTATAGGGATACGAATCAAGATCACGAGTACTTGTTAGGGAACAAAGTACTTGACCGACCCGCTATGAGAGCATCACATGGATTAAGTCATAGTTGTTTCTCATGATAAGTATATATTCCAGTCCTCTGACTTGAGATTACCAGAGACTTCAACATTAGGAACACAGTGATTTGACACAATCAAACGTTTTCTTTAACCGGACGATTATAAAGGTTGTGATTGGTTATTGTGTGAGCAATGTGATGAAGTTGTGTAATCGAGATAGAATTTGTCCCTCTCATATAAAGAGAGATATTTAGTGGATCCCTCGATGTGTTAGACTATTAAAAGGCCTAGTCTAAGTGAATTGATATTGATCAATGTCAATCGGATGTTTTCAGTCTACCTAGAGATCGAGACTAGTACGATTGAACATGTTGGATGACAATTCCATGCCTTATGTTTGATCAAAAGGATATCGTGTGACAAAAGGATGTTATATACACTATTGATTATGTTGTTTCGATTTGATATTCGTACAACTTGGGTAGTCATAATGTCTTGCTAGAGGCCGCTTATGACTTGTATACCAAAATGTGTTTTGGTACACTGCCAACGTTGTATGAGCCTATTGGGTCGCACACTAAGAATGGTTTTGCGAGATTTTAAGATGGTTCAGAAAAATAAATTTTATATGATAAAATTCATGACGGAAACGTCCTTGTGGTGTATTACACTTATACTTCTTTAAGTAGGGGTATATTTGTAATTTACTTAACCGTCTATATACAAGGGTTGTATAAATAGACTCTTTAAGTTACAATACACTAACGAAAGATCAAAAGGCCAAAACTCTTTTTTTTGTTTAAGAAACGACTTAGGGTTTTTGGTATGCTCTGGATCATTTTGGAGACAAAAACAAAAGGTTTAGTATTCTCTCGAAGCTAGCACTTCGAATCTCGGCCGCCGTTCGTGTGTAGACTACTGGTAGAGGGCGTTCGTCGTTGGCAGCGCATTAGAGATCGATCAACCTTCAGAAAGGTATATTGCGACTGAGGTATGATTAAGTTTTTCATGGTTTAAACGTTTTTAATGGAATTAGATTCAGATCCTGTTGGGGTTTTCGTCAAAATTGTTTTGTAATCTCCGCTGCGTATGAACCCCAAAACCCAACACATATTGAACCTATTTAGTACCTTATCAATATAAGCACTCTGACTTAGACCGATCAGTCTTTTAGATCTATCTCTATAGATTTTAATCCTAAGGATGTAAGCTACGTCTCCTAAGTCCTCCATTGAGAAGCACTTCCCTGACCAAGACTTGACACTTTTCCAGGTTGGGATGTCATTTCAAATGAGCAATATATCATCAAAATATAGTACCAGGAAAATAACCACGCTCCCACTGACCTTCTTTTTTACACAAGGCCCATTTTCATTTTTAATGAAACCAAATTCCTTATTTGCTTCATCAAAACGAAGATTCCAACTCTGAAAAGCTTGCTTTACTCCATAAATGGATCTTTGAAGCTTCCACACCTTCGTAGAATTCTCGTGATGAACAATCCCTTTAGGCTTTATCATATACTCCTCCTCAAGTAACTTTCCATTTAGAAAAGCTATTTTGACATCCATTTCTCATATCTCATAGTCATAATATGTGGTTATGGCAATTATAATTCTAATGGATTTAAGCATGGCTACACAAGTAAAAGTCTCATCATAATCAAACCTTGAGTCTGTTTGAAACCTTTTGCTACTAGTCGTGTTTTCTTAGTATGCACACTGCCATCCATATCAGTTTTCTTCTTGAAAATCCATTTACACCCAATTGTCTTACCAACTTCATGAAAATCAACCAGGTTCCAAACTTGGTTATCATACATGGACTGCATATTGTCCTTTATCTACATCAAAGCTAGACATAGCCTCATGATAAGTAGTAGGCTCATTTTGACCCACAAGCAACACCTCACTATTATCATTGATAAGAAATCCAAATCTCTGAGGCTGATGTCTTACCCTATTAGACTTGCATGGTCCTTGTGATATCAATGGAGGTTCAACTCATTCAAGACATTGTTGATCTCCTACTAGCGGTTGAATTTTTATTTATGGTTCTTGAACTTCTTTAATACTTCCTTTATTCGCATTGTTATCTTTTGAAATAAGATTTTTTCCATAAATACACCATTCCGAGCAACAAACACTTTGTTCTTTGTGGGATCAAAAAAGTAGTATCCTCTAGTTTCTTTAGGATTCTTTAGGATAACCAACAAATACACACTTGGTAGATTTGGCTGATAGTTGTTTCTAAGATTTGTCGTTGTATGAAAACCTCACAACCCCAAATCTTAAGGAAAGAAAAACTTGGTCTTTTCCCAAACCACATCTCATATAATGTTTTATCAATCGCTTTAAAAGAAACACGTTTCAGTGTAAACATAACACTTTCTAAAGAATAACCCTAAAAGGAAATAGAAAGATCTGCATGACTCAATAGAGATCAAATCATATCGAATAAAGCTCGATTTCTCTTCTTAGAAACACCATTCCATTGTGGACTTGTTAGAAAAGTTAATTGTGAGACAATCCCATAGTTTCTAGGATGATCGTCAAACTCTTAGCTCAAATATTCACCACCTCGATCTGATCAAATTGCTTTAATAGTTTTACTAAGTTGATTTTGTACTTCATTCTGAAATGTTCTAAATATCTCAAAAGACTCACCTTTATGTTTCAAGAGATACAAGTAACATTATCTGCTGAAATTATCATTGAAAGTAATGAAGTATTGGTAACCACCTCTAGCCATTGTGTTTGTAGGATCACATACATCAGTATGTATTAGACCCAATAAATCACTTGCCCTTTCACTTTGTCCAGTAAATGGACTTTTTGTCATCTTGCCTAATAAACAAGATACACATGTTTCATATGATACAAAGTCAAACGAATCCAAAATTCCATCTTTATGGAGTTTAGAAATGCATTTCACATTTATGTGGCCACGACGACAATACTAAAGGTAGGTTCAACTTAAATCATTTGGCTAAAATCTCTTTGTATTTACATGAATAATAAGAGTATCTGTAGACCTTTTCATGTTTATAATATAAAACCATCACACAAATGAGCATTCGCATAGAAAATGTTTTTGCAAGAAATGAAGCATTTATTATTCGCAATAATGAAATTAAAGTAGTCCAAATCCAAACATGAAAATAAAATGATGTTTCTACTAAAGGCAGGGACATAATAACAATTATTTAAAACTAAAACAAGTCCACTGGGTAAAATTAACTCATAGCATCCTACAATCAACGAAACAACCTTTGCTTTTCTCATTTCTTTAGCTTTCTACTTTTAGTGAGACCCTGCACATTAAACCAAATGAGAGATCCACATCTAGTATCTAATACCCAGTAATCACTAGTAGACATGTTAAATTCAATAATGTAAATACCTGATGCTGTAATCGCACTACTTTTTTTTTCGTAGACCTTCAAGATAGAGTTTGCGATTTCTGAACTAATGTTCAGGTGCATGGCAGAAATAATAATTTCCTTCTTTTTCTTTTTCCTTATGGGACTGTGAAGTAGAAGCAGCCTTAGGCTTGACTTGTTTCATAAGCTTTGTGATAGTCACAACATCCTTGACAACTTTGGCACTGCTTTTCGCATTCTTCTTCACAGCCTTTCTTTTCTAAACCATCAACAAATTAGCAATGAGTTTCTTGACATTTTACTCAACAATTTTAAACATTAAATGCAACTCTGAGATAGAATCCTCCATGTTATTCACATTATAGTTCATCACAAATATTGAATAACTATCAGATAATGAATTCAGGATCAAATCCGTACCAAACTCTTGGCTTTCGAGAAATCCAAGTCTGACAAGATGGTCAATATAGCCCTTCAGTTTTAGAATATGAGGACTAACTGACAAACCCTCAGCCATTTTGCAAGGATGAAGGTTTTTTACTATCCCATACTTTTGTTACCTAACCTGCTATTGGAATATTTCCTTCATCATCATAGCCATGTTGTAAGCTTCCATGTGTTCTATGTACTTCTGAAGTTTAGGAAGCATGGCTGCCAACATAATGCACGAAACATCAGTTGAGTTGTTGACATGCTTGGTATGTGCAACCTTCACTGCTCTTAAAACATTTGCTGGTAATTCCTTAGTAATAGGATCATCCAAGACATAAAACTTGTGTTCATGCTGAAGAACAATTTTCAAGTTTTTGAACCAGTCAAGAAAGTTTGTCTCGATTAAATTATCATTCTCAAGGATTAGTGTGATTTGACGAGGCCATAGATCTTTAACAAAGATTATGCAAAAGTTCATTTTAATATAGAGGAATAGACTCCCAGTAAATTAACAACTCTCTTAAAACACTATGTTAATATAAAGGACTAAAATCCTTGTTTCACCTAATTCTAAGACATCTAGGGCGTGACACTTTGAATTAGGTTATTCAGGTCTGTACTAATTACCAATTACATCATATGTAACTTATAGTTGTTTTTATAAGATTATGACATCTTATGTCTTCATATGTTTTTTCTCATCTAGTGCCTAAATCCCAAAACCATTTCGATAGCCCAAAACCATTTCGATAGCTTTATCAAATCTAACCGCTTCAAATAATAGAGAAACCGTTACTCAACTTGCCTCGCCAACATAACATGATACATTATGCGGAGGAAGACCCATATTGATCTGATCAAAGCCTTGACAAGTGTTTGCGAATGGATGCCACTTGACTAAAAATTTAGATGAGGGGTTTTTTATTTATTTTAGTGATCATAATTTAAACGAGGTAAATATCATATATTACAATACAAGTGAAATTATTAAAAAAGTAAGGAAATTTTACTAAAATTGACTAATTTACGAATTTCCTTGTGTGGCGAATAATTAGCGGTTGTCCCACTAGCCAGTTAGCAGATGGGGGTATTGGGGCAGCGCCCCCATTTTTTTAGACAATGAATTTAAATTCCGAAAATTGTAAATTGCCTAAAATTTCTCATTGTTTTAGTCAATCTAATTGATCCAATTGATTAAAACTGCCCCCTATTTTAATTCTAAAAATATTAATTAAAATTTTTTTTATTAACTCAGGCCAACATCTAACCTAATATCTTCTCCGAGTCTAATTAGAATTTTTTATTTATCTCACTTATCTTATAGGATTTTTAATTCTTATCCGATTAAAATTTTATCTCCCATCTAATAAGAATATACTAATAGATAACCATAATTCGATATATAATCAAAATCAATTTTGATTCTTATTCATACAAAACAGTCAATTGGATCAAGAAATGAAAATATTAATCATGCATTCAACACCAGATTCATTAAATTAATCGTATTAACCTAATCATGATTTATATCATGGAGATATACATAATTATTGAACAAAATGAACTATGTACCAACCCCAGAATCACATTAACCTAAACATGACTTTTATAATATGAACATACAAAATTCGAATCGTTTAATATTAAAACATATGTTAATCGAAATATTCTAAATATATGTTTTTTTCATTGAATTAAATCATGTGTATGTATCATATAAATAAATTAACTATATGGGTTAAAATCAATTCTAGATAACAATTATCACATAACATATATGTATATCATATATATAATAATCAAGATTATATTTTCACACATATATCATATATAAATCAGAGAAAACATGCAAACGTTTAATAGAACCAAGCATAATGCTCTGATATCATTATTGGATTTTTGGGTTCATACACAACAAAAAATTCAAAATAATTTTTGAAAAGCCCTAATAGGACTAAAAAAAAGTTTCGTTAAACTAGATCTACAAAAATAAACCATACCTGAATCCACGATTTCCTTTCATGATTTTTTGATTTTTAGGACGTTCAAGTGTGCATATTCTATCACAAATCCACACACGAACGAAGACTACAATTTGGAATGCTAGCCTCGAGAAAGACAGAAAATGTTTTTCTTCCTCTCCCAAAATCTAGAGAACTCAAAATTTGCAAAAATAAAAAAATCTTATTTTGTTTTAAGGCTTCAATCTATTTATATGTGTAGATAAGCCCTCACTTATAATCATATTTGTAATACGACTATTGTATTTAGGCAATTTAAGCAAATTACATATACGCCCCTATTAATAAGTTATGATATAACAAATTGTAAGGGCTTTTATGTAATGAGTTTTATCTTATAAAACTCATTATTCTGGACCAATTGAAATTGTGCAAAGTAATTCTTTGTATGTAAACAAATAGGTTCATGCAACGTTGGCAATAAACCAAAACCATTTCGATACACAAGTCATAAGTGGTCTCCAGCAAGACATTATGACTGCCTAAGTAGCATGAATATCAAAATAAATGCAACCTAATGAATAACATACCATATCCTTTTGTCATGGGATATCCTTTGATTAAATAAAAGGCATGAAAAGTCAGCCTTAATGTTCAATCATACTAGTCTCGATCTTTAAACTGAAAACACTCAAGTGATATTGATCATATCAATTCACATTGACATGAAAATTATCAATCTATCATATCAAGGGATCAATTGATATCACTCTCTATGCGAGAGCGACAAATTCTATCTTGATTACATATGTTCACATATTATTTAAATGGTCATCAATCACAATCTTTATAATTGTCAGGTTAAAGACAACGTTTGATTATGTCAAATTACCATGCTCTTAATATCAAAGTCTATGGTAATTTCAAGTCGAAGGAAAAAAATGATATACCTATAATGAGTAACTCATAAGACTTAATCCATGTGGTGTTCTCATAGTGAGCCACTCTAATACCTTGTTCCCTAATGAATACTCATGATCCTGATTTGTATCCCTATACGCATGACCTTCACATGACCATCAATCAAGATTCACACTAATCTTAATTCATTAATTCCTAATATAATAACTGACTAGGGACATTTACTATATTTCAACAAATACTCATAGATCGTATTATAAGGTAATCATGCAATCACTTATAATAAAAACAAAAAATGAAAACCTCAATTTTATTAACTAAAAATATAAGATAAATAATGTTTTTAGATTAACCTAGGGCACATGCCCCAATATAAACATTGTCATTTGATGGTGGAAATGGTCCCATGAAATCTATACCCCATACATTGAACACTCCATAAAATAGAACAAGAGTGAAAGGCATTTGATTTCTACGTCCTAAGTTTCTAGTTCATTGACAATTTGGACAAGATTATATATAAAGGAAACAATCATGAAATAGAGTTGGCCAAAAGAATCCAAAATCTAAAATTTTATGAGCAGTTCTACGCGCAACGAAATGTCCTCCACATGCTTAAGTATCACAATAAGAGATAATTAATTGTAGTTCCGAATGTGTTTTATATCTTCTAATTATTTGGTCAGTGCAAAACTTCTATATACGGGGATCATCCCGTAAATAATGTTTAGAATCCTTTTTAGTTTTATTCTCTTGAGCTCTCGTTAAGTAAGGTGATAACTTATTGGTGGTAAGATAATTGACTATATTGGTATAACATGGACCATCTGTCTTTATACTATATAAGCATTCATCCAAAAGTTCATCCCTTAATGGTATAGGTGGTGACGCGCGACGAACGTGTCAATAAAATTAAAATACCTAAACCAACTATTTTTGTAGAATAGTGGCAAAGGGTCGATCCCACAGGGATTGGTAATCTTTATAAGGTCAAAAATAACGAAAAGGGAAATCGAGGGTTTTAGAGAATGAATAAATTAACAAATGTTTAAAATAATTTGAAAACAATCAATAAAATAACTAGGTCAAAATACACAAGTTCAATTTGAGAAAAGATTGGATTTGGTCGTCGATTTATGTAAAATATGCAAATCAAAATATCTAAGTGTAGCTATAGAATCAGTAATGTACGCGGTTCCTCGCGGTTCCTAATCTCGATAGCCAAGGTACGACGGTGACTATTTCTCTAGTCAAACATATAACCCTATACTTAAGCGTATTGGGTTTAACAAGTGGACCGCAATGGGTTTCGTGAAGGCACTACAACTAGACAACCGAATCACTCGAGTGTCAGATTTAGCCTAGATTTCTAAGGTATTCAACCGGTCCCAAAAGAGACTAATCAATTGATATGGTCAATTGCCACTAGTGTGGTCTTATTGCACAAGGACGGGTGTTTACGACTCACCGACAAATAAATCGAGGTTTAAACAAGTGTTTAACTTCAATTGTTCAAATAATACCAAAGAAAATAAAATAATAATGAAAATTTTGAAATTAAAATATATAAATCTCACAAATCCATTGACATGCGCAGTCGAACATCCCTCGCAGTCTTGCCTAGGCCATGAGTTTAATGCCTCATGGAAGAGAACACAAAAATAAAAATAAAAAAATAGAAAAAGGGAAAAGAGAGACCAGAGAGGTCGAATAGCCTCCTCCGACGCCGCCAAGAAGAAAAATATTTATAAACCCCCTCTCCCCCGATTCGCGAAAACCCCTAATTTGGGTTTTATTTGTGACACGTTTGAGGACAATCGGATGGTCGTATGGAGTTTGTTTTCAGTCTCTGCCACGTGTCAGATTTTGATTGGGTGAGCTTTCTGGCATGCGCGATGTGGCGCGTTGTGATTGGAGTGGAACCTGTTGTGTTGCAGTTGGTGAGAAAAGAGGCTGCCACGTGTCAGTGTTTTATTGGTAGGACAAGCTGCCTTTGCAGCTTTGTAGGGGCATGCGTCAGCTGCCGAAGCGAGCGGACGAATGGAAAACTGCCACAAGTCATGGAGTGGCAGGTGCGACAGCTTTTGTTGGAACGCATAGACGAATATGGGCATGACACGTGGACTGCAACAGGAAAACAACGAATGACGGAGTGACACGTAGATTGCAACAGTGGAAAATCGCCCGAAACGCGCATATCTCGAGGTGTATCTTTCGATGTCTTATCACTGTGTATGAGTAGTCCATTTCGCCCAGCTTTTCGCCACGAACTCAACCGCGCACTCCAAAAATCCTAAAAAGGAACAATAAAGATAATTAGGCCCATATATGGGAGATTCAACAATAAAAATACATAAATAAACTATATATAATATGTATAAATAATGACCTATCAGGTGGTTCTCCATTTTCTAACCCACTTAAATGATTTGCTACTAGATTTTCAGCTACTTTCTTATCTTTTATAGTAAGTTCAAAATCTTGTAGATGTAGTATCCATCTTATTAGTCTAGGTTTTGCATCTTATTTTGTAATTAAATATTGCAAAGGTCTATAATCTGAATAAATTGTTAACTTTGTTCCTAATAAATTTTGTCTAAATTTTTCTAAAGCAAACACTACCGTTAAAAGTTCCTTTTGAGTAGTGGTATAATTTTGTTGAGTTGGATCTAGTGTCCTAGAAGCATAGTATATAACAAGAGATTCTTTTCTTACTTTTTGACTAAAAATCACTTCAACTACGTAGTTACTTGCATCACACATAATTTCAAAGGGTAACGACCAATCTGGTGATTTAATCACAGGTGTGATTATTAAAGAATCTTTTCATTTATCAAACATTGTCTTGCAACCATTGGTAAATTGAAAATAAATGTCTTTTTGTAAAACTTTGCATAAAGGTTATGTAATTTTCGAGAAATCTTTTACAATTATTCTATAGAATCGTGCATGTCCAAGGAATCAACATATTTCTCTTACAATGGTGAGGTAAGATAATGTTTTGATTTCTTGCCTTTTGTCATGATCTACCTCTGTTCCTTTATGTGACACTATACGTCCTAATATAAGTCCTTGGTCTATAAGAAAATGTACGGAAAGAGGTAGGTAAAAATAGATTTTTTGATCTTCTGAGGCTATTGGTGTTTGGGGAAATCCTGAATAATCATCTAGATAAAAGTAATGAGTTTTTTCAGTTAATCTTTCTAACATGTGAACTACGAACGAGAGTGGATAGTGGTCATTCTTAGTTGAGGCATTTAGCTTTCTATAATCTATACATACACTTCGACCATTTTGGATTCTAGTTGGAACTAATTCTCCATGTTCATTTGTTATTACTATAATTCATGTCTTCTTAGGGACTACTTGGACTAGGCTTACCTAATTGGTATGGGCTATTAGAAATATCATTCATGTGTTTAATAGTTTTAATATTTCAGCTTTAACTATGTTCATCATAGGGGGTTTAATCCACGTTGAGGTTGTCTAGAAGTTTTTGGATCAGTTTCTAGGTTTATCCTACGCATGCATGTAGTTAGATTTATTCTATTAGTATCGACTATGGTCTATCATATTGCTCCTTTAAATTCTTTCAATACATTTATAAATTTATTGTCTTTTGGACTAGTTAATTTATTAAAAGCTATTACTGATAATTTATTAGAGTCCCTTAGATAAACATATTTCAAATGATCCGATAAGGTTTTTAGATCTAATTATGGGGCTATAATGATAAAAGGTAAAAGTTTTGAATGGGATCTAAATAAGTCTAGGTAATTAGTAAGTTCTGGTAATGCATTATATGATTTTAAGGTACTTATTATCTCATTCACTTCCCCATTTCTATCATCATCTTCTTCTTAATCTTCAATTGTCAATTCCAATTTATCTATTTTTTTTGTTAAAGATTTATCTATTAGTAAGTCTATCATATCTACTTTGCATATGGAAGAAACATTCACTGAGTATTCGATAGCATCATATATATTAAAACTCACTGTGTCATCATCTACTTGCATTGTTAATGTTCCATTTGAAACATCGATCTTTATTTTTGCTATTTTCAAAAATGGCCTTCCTAAGATAAAAAAATTTCCTATTAGAGAAGTTATCTTCTCTCATATCTAAGACATAGAAATCTACTATGAAGACTAAATCATTCATCTCGACTAGTACTTCTTCTAGTAACCCTACTGATTTAACAATGTATCTATCTGCTAATTGTACGACTAGAAATCTTTTCTTCCTACAGTTTCTTAGCATTTTTATTATATTCCACACAATGAGGGAATGATGTTTTTATATTAACTGGTCTATTTTTATCAAGTTCATTACCCTTTTTGTTGGGAATCTTGTCACTTATTACTTCAATTTCTTTTTCTAGTTATGTTTCTCTTTCTTTTCTAGAAATTTATTGGTCCGACATTTTAGGTTCATCCATCTACTTACCATTCCTTAACCTTATGGCTTGTGCATTTTCATATATTGTATGATAAGATTGAGATGGTAATTTTCCTTAATTTACAAATTCACTCATTTTTGTTGCTATTTAACACAATTGGTTTTTCAATTAGGTCATATTATTTTATAATGTTTGAATTATTTGATCTCTTTCTCTTTCTGAGTTATTCGATGTTTTTACCTTCGATGACCTTAATTGTTAATATGATTACCTACATTTGATTTTGAGTAATTTCCGTGACTATTAAAGTTATAATCAGGACCAATAAACTCATCATATTGGCTCATTATAGTATTAGCTTCTTATATTTTGGTTTGTTGTGTCAAAGGGTATTCATAATTAGAATGTCTTAATTCATTACAAGATTTTACTTTGCTTGATCTAAGTTTTAATAATAATTCAACCATCATTTTTTACTCATCTATCTTATCGTGTGGTGTTTTCTATGTCCTATTCATGACACTTAGATGAACTTTAGTCAACTCATTCTTCTCACCATATTGCTTAGATTGTTTAGCCGTTTTATTTATGGCATCTCTTGCTAAAGTAAGTGTTTTCTTGAGCAAAGATCCTCCACATATTGTGTATAACAATCTTCGTTCTAAGCGATTTAATTTTTCATAAGAATATTGCTTTAAAGTTTTTTCTCTAAATCCATGCATTGGATATAATGAAATCAATCTTTGGTACCTATTCCAAAACTCATCAAAGGTTTCTCCAATTTTCATCCTAGCATTACTAATTTTCTGTCTTATATAAACTAATTTGTCTTGCTCGGAAATATCGATCAAGAAAGACTTGTAGCATTTTTGACCAATTGGTTATGAAATTTGTAAAATAACAAACTAAGGACTAGCCTTTTAATGCGAAAGGAAAAACTTTTAATTTAACATAATCCATTTCTATATCTTTAGGTTTTAATGCGTTTACTTTGAATACGAGCTCTCTGGTAAATTTCTGAGCATCTTCATTATCTTCACCATAGAAACATAGTAAAGAATTTATGAGTTCAAACATCAATTCGAATTCTTGAAATTATATTGTGAAAGTTATACATATAGGTTTATAAGCTGTGACATTCCTATTAGATTGCCTTCCTCGGTTTCAGCCATATTATATGACTTTTAACAAGAAGGCTTCCAAAAGATAATTTTTAAAATCCCTGGTAACATAGCCAATAATTGAAGCGTATCAAGCTTGCATTATAATTTCTCATATGTTACTATTAACCTGTAGTAATGGTAAATGGGATATCATCTCCACAGGGATTTTCAAATCTCCTAAGAATTAAGGCTACCCTAAAGTTTTACTGGATTTACCTTGTTTTAATTCAATTAATTTAATTAAGCAAGAATTAAAAGAGAGAATTAAATACTTAATAATACGCAAATAAAAACAAGTAATTAAAATAACTAAGCTATAAATAATTTAAATTTAATAAACTAACTTAATATAATTCAATAATCAAAAAGTCAATGTAAATAAAATATCTAGCAAACATCTAAATAAGCCTCCACTAAACATTATAATATACTTGGATTATTTTCAAACACTAGAACATAACATCACTTCACGCTATAGTTATAATTATATTACATGGAATCTTAGAATCATCAAATCCTAATTCATAATTTGTTGATAGCCTTTATCCAGCAACCGGTTTTCCTAAATTCAATGGAAATGCTACATTTTTATCTTTGTAAATCTACCCATTGGATAAAATACAACACCATTGAAATATGATAGCATTATAATCAATGAAAATCATGCCTAATCTAAGCTAATATTAATCGAATCCGCATAATAAACAACTTAGAACACGATTACCATATATATTAATCCCAGTTACTACTTCTATAATTTTTGTTAATAATTATAGACATAGAATCGAACGCTCAATATTAAGGAACTTATTAGCCACTATGCACTCAACAAAAAAACTACAAGTTGTAATACACAAAAACAACTTGTGTAATCCGTTATTGACTTGCATGAATCGATTTAAATCATTAAATACATGAATTCATAATTATAAAATAAATAACAATCCAAAGTATACTACATGTCTAGGGTTTGTATGGATTAACTAACTACTTACACATGCTAGAAATAAATAATGCAAATATGTAATTAAAAGACATAAATAAATAAATACCTCTTAATAAAGCGCCAATGCTGCTTCACATATAAAACTAAACTTAAAAGACAAAACTAATGAGAAGTTAAAAAGAGAATAAAAGAGAAAAGATAGAGAACAGGGAGTGTTATTCCGAAGCTCTCTAGTCATATATATAGTTTCCCTACGTATACATATCCTAGATAAAGTCAAATTATTTATATTAATAAAAAAAAATTGTAACCGACCTCATCGATTTGTTAGCGATTCCTAACTTTTACATAAATTGTTGAGCAAATCACTAAGTTTAACTCTTTATACTTCACCAACTCGGCTAAAGATTTCTACTTCATTCTCCGATTCAATGTGGATTCGATGGATTTTTTCCTTAGCCGATTTAGGTCGTGATTTTGTATATAAACTCAAATTGCAGGCTAATCGTTGGACATCTTTTCCAGTTTGACTATTTTGCTCTTCTTCTTACTTTCTTCCATTTCTTCATTTTTCTATTTAAATCTTGAAATCACAAAAACAAGAGACTACCAAGTGTAATATCATCATTTGAATACAAAATCAACCTAAATTACACTATAAAATGTGTCTAATTATTGACTTGTCACTTTTTCTAACCTAGTAAAGTTTATTGGTTATTTCCAATTTTTCTCCTTAATTGTGGCATAAGCTCTTCTTCCAATACACATACAAACACAAACACACACGCACACACACATACACACACGCGCACACACACATATAATAGATCAATAATTTTGTATAACAAGATTCTTAAAAATCTCTCTTGTTTATCTTACACTTTTGTTTCGATATTCTTCCAATTATATTGTCCAAGACAAAGCAATCAAGCCTCTCTAAACTTCTCCGTTGTATGCACAATCTAGGTCAAATCAAATAGGGTATAACAATTTCTTTCCATCATAAAATTTTATTTTCGTGAGTAATAAAAATATCACTTCCATTTAAATCCAAATTATATTCAATTCCATATTCCTAACTAAATAAATAAAAATTAAATGGAAAAGTATTACCTATACTGTGGAAAATTTGAAAAATTTAGTCAACTTTAAATAAATAGATAAATTCTACCTCTCGTGTGTTCCATACTTTGCTTCTTTATGCTTCAATTCACCTAAACTCATTCCAAACTTTGCCTTCAAGGTTTAAAAATTAAGTCGAGTTTCAAAGAAAATATATATACCTCGTGAAGTGTAAATAAAATAATGATAATTAATGAACGCATTATAATATGAGTAAATTTTCTTAAACGAAGAAATCATGACGAAAACAAATTCTCAAGCATAATCCTCTCATAATAGGAAACAATCTTACGATAAATTCAATTTTTATAAAACAAAACACACCACAAACTCCTTTTCTTAACATTACTAATTCGAACACAACATTCATAATCAAAATTCAATTAAAAAAATACTTTGGGTAAATGTTTTTCAAATATTTTGCCAAATAATTCCAGAATTGAGTGATCCACTTTAATCACCACCCGTTCAACTTAAAACCATATAAACTATATAGTAGTCATTCATAAGCCATAAAAATTGAAAAATCATGAATTATTTGAAATTCATTCAAAAATTGAAAATTTATCAAAAATTAAACTATCTAAATGATATAGTAATCCTTATCGAGGTGGGAATTATTTAAATAAGCTATAATAAGGCTTTCAAGATTAGATTTTAGACATTAATTTGATTTCCTACCCTAAAGGGTGCAAGTGATTGTAGTGTAAATGGAAATATGTACATCGATTTGGGGTTTATATTTTAAAAACTTTAATTCATACCCATTTGTGTAAGACTCCCTCACTAGTATTTCACAACCTATCACTATTGAGGACCTCACGTCATTATTAGTTTAATAGTCTTTAGTTAACAACCCTCAATTTCGCTTATGTCCTAAACCCTAAGCCCATACTTTGGTTTGTTTCTGAAATTGGAACCCCTCTCTGGTATGATTTTACTATTCTTACTATTTTCGCTTAGTATTCTATTAAGAGCATAGGCATTTATAAGTTGTTAGGGTAAGAATTGGATTTTAGGTGTCTCGTCAAACTCTTCCCCTCCCTTTCACTTATTAGTAAAACTTAAAGGAGGAGAAGGTTATATTAATACTCTAGTTTGGGGGTTATCAAAATCCAAATTGGCCTAATTGGTGTAGTTGAAAGTTTGGATTTTTGTTCGGGTTTATCTACTAATGGTGCCATCCCTTTCTCCTCTCTTGTACTTCTACTTCTACCTCCTCTTGCTACTGTTTTAAATTCAAAAACTCATAAGTCTAAAAATGAGATAAAACTGTGGATCATAAAAAAAATATTTATCAGAATAAAGCTTGCTTTACATTCAATAAAATTGGCATCGAAATGTCAACTCAATTAAAAATTATAAAATTGGTTTTCTAAATATCATAAGGCAAATGTCTAATAAATATTTGTTCTTTTAAAACAAAGCAAATTAAATTTGAACAATACCACAACCTAACCGCCAAACTCATATTAAACTTGATTCTCAAGCTATTTGCAAATGCATATAAATATACCAAAATTCTGAAATTGTTGTAATGATCAATGTAATCTCAGCTGATGAACTTCTCTAGACCGTTGATCACATGTCGCGCATGTCAAATATAACTCGTGATATGTTATGAAATCCTATTGCAATGTAGTATAAGTTAGAACAGGGTCAAATCCACAAGATTCTGTCAACCTGAAATTAATAAATGAAAAAGTAAATCTAGGGGTTTTTGAAAGAGTTTTATTTAAAAGTCTACTAAACAAGAAAGTAAATAAGTTGTTAATCAGAGAGTAAAAATATACCTAAGTCTAGGAATCCAAAATATAGCCTTATGTTGTTTCCATGTCTTGTATCATCGATTTTAAAAGATTGGTTTCAAAATAGTTTTCCCTAGATAAGCTATAGGTGTTGGGTTCATCAACACCCTAGTCCCCTTATTCTTGATAGATAGGGCACCTGCTCTCTATATACTTCTCTTACTCCACCCTATAACCTTGGGCAACCGCTCTTAAGATTTAGTATGTGAGCAGCATTAGCAACATTGTGGGAACACCTACCCCTAGACAAACTTGGGCAACTGCTCTTAAGATTAAGCCTAGTTCTTGATGTTACTCATCGAGAACAACAAGTGTGTCAGGTTTGTTGCTCTAGGTGATTAGCAATTCTAGACCTAGTTGGTATCATAAACTCTACTTGATTGATAGCATGCCAATAGGTTTACGCCTAGAGATTTGCAATGAATATACAAACTCTAAACTACATTTTTGATATCATTAAAAACAACACAAAGATAGAGAAAAAAAGCAAAACATTATTATTGTTATAGAAAACCTCAACAAGATACGGAAAATAACCTACTACTAGCTAGAGAGTTTCATCCCTAACCTAAGTATGAAAAAACCTAATCGAACATGGCTACTCTACCTTGCTCTGCTCCTAAATCACTCTCAATATAATATATTTGCATTCGTAAAGGTCCGTCCTTTATATAGGTAAGCATAGGTACAAAAACACGAAAGCTCGAGAAATAAGAATCTTCTAAAAAAATGCAAAACTACAATCCCGCGATTTTGCACCGTTAGTGGCAGCGCCATTAAGTATGGACGACACTAGCTCACGGCATTGGGTCTTTATAGAAAGTTTTGGTCTTCAAGTAAGTTGGAACTTCTATTTTTTAGTCTAGTGCCATAGGTGACGCCACCTATGTTTATTCTAGTGTAGTTAGTTCAATCCTAATGTTGTCTGTTGATTTAGCTTGACGCCTTGGTGGTGTCACTGCTCCTTGCTGGCGTCACAAATGTTTCTATATGACGTCAAGCCTGCTGCTACTTTGACCATTAGTTGACTTTTTCCCGTAATCGTGCAATTCAACCACAAATACTCAAATACTCAGTAAATCTCTAAAGTAAACATTTAGAGCCACAAAACATGACTTTAGACTTGGTTTCACATCAAAATACCTATGAAAGAGTGCACAAATAATTACTCATCAACCCTTCTTCTTAGCTCTTAGTCCAAATCACTAAAACCTTAGTTTGGTTCAACGCTTCCAAAATCGGAAATTTTTGTTTGAAATGGACTAAGTTGAGGTGAGAATCAGTTGAATACTTTGATATTAAGCTTACCTCGATTCAGTCTTGACAATAAATTAAAATTTTGGTAAAGGGTTGCAACTATTTGGTATATGAATTAGTTGGTGTTGTGTGGCGATTTAGAGTTTTATTTTAAAAACTAAAAATTGTACGAAGAGATTCTTGGGAATCGCTAAATGAATCGGTGCAAATGCAGTTGTTGTTTCACCTATGGCGAATCGCAGGGGTTCGCCAGACTCTAAATTTGCACAAAATTTCTTGTGTTTTACTGCCGATTTTTGTCAGCGATTCCCAATGTTATACCAAATCGCTTAGAAATTGCTAAGCCTAATTCATTTTTTTTGCAATTTATCTTATAATCAACTTATACATCATTCATTAAAACTCATATTAAGGTAGAATTGACTAAAATTTTGAAAGTTTGAGTGGGACATGTAACTAACTAAATACTCTTATTAAATTAATAAATTAATAAGCAAGCAAATAATGTAAATTTGCAATAAGGCCATATAAATAAAAACAACTCGATCACCCCCCTAAATAGAAATTACTTTGGTGTTTAAATTGCGAAAATACTTCCAATATACGAGTCAAGAAGTGAGAGAGTAAAAATATATTATACTAATACTGAACTCCTACTGAAGTAAAAAAAGTGAGAGAATAAAATTATTTTTGAACTTTTACTTTAAAAACATTGAAACCATAACACGATAAGAGTATGAACTGTTAATCAAGGAACTGACTTAAAAATCTCAACCGAATTTTGCGAGCCCAAAACTTTTCAACTAAGGGTAAAATAAATAAAATGGTGAAAATAGAATCTAGTATTTCGAGTTCTACTTAAAGACCTGCCACTAATGCACTGACTTAAGTTAGAGTTTTGATTTCCAACCAAGTCTCAAAACATATAAATCCTAGCAAGTAATCAGCTTCCTAAAAAATAACTTATAACATGGTAATAAAAATTTAATTGAAAGTCGAACCTGACACCTAATACAAGGTGTAGTCTCCTTCCTCCATCT
This sequence comes from Stephania yunnanensis, assembly GCA_039657365.1. NCBI lineage: Eukaryota > Viridiplantae > Streptophyta > Magnoliopsida > Ranunculales > Menispermaceae > Stephania > Stephania yunnanensis. Next base: position 39,641,517 of record CM077586.1, on the reverse strand, counting down.
TAAACTTTATTAACCTGTAAAAAGTAATAAATGGAGTTTGGGATTGGCTATAATGGTTGCATAACTAAAAGAAAGTAAACTAAACTAAACTATGCTAAGATAAACTAGAAATAAATGCATGAGATAAATAAATAAAGTGGGGGTTGCCTCCCTACAAGTGCCTTCATTTTAAGTTATCTGCTAGACTTAGACTAAAAGATCATGTAACGCCACTACTTTAGAGTAGTCATGAACAAATTGATTCACAATAGCCTTAGAAAATGAAATAGGCATACCCTCATTTAGGGTTTCGAGTTCATCTTGGAATTATAACACTTAAGTATACATATAGTCTTGACCATCTAACGAATAGTTTTCAACACCACATAAAATTTCCATGTGCATTTTTTTCCATCCTCGTTTCAAGTTCCACGAGTATGCGTGAAACATGAGGTGATTCATCAACAATAGAGGTTGATCTTCCTCGTTCTCATTATGTGGTTCATCTGACATTTCTTGAATGTGTTCTACTTCTACTTCCTCTTCGGCTTCTTCTTCATTAGTTGTGCATTCATGGAGATCTAACGTGCAATTTAGTTCAAGTTCCTTGTCCGTTTCCTTTTTCTTCCGTTTGCTTAGGTCATCATCTTCTAGTGGTCGCTTAACTATCTCTTCACATAAAGCTTCACTTGAGGTCCCATCTATGAGCAATTCATCATTCTCTCCTTATATTTGCATCTCTAATAACCAAGTATGAAACTGTTATTTTCGAGTTTCATACTATTATGAAGTCTCCTTAAGCAATTTTAACTCATTTTGTAGTTATATTAAACATTCTTGTTGTTGAGGAATTAGTGGAATTGACTTATAATTCATATATTCATCATCATTTGGATAGTTTGGACAAACCTCAATAAGATGAGAATAAATTCCATGAAAAGTACAAGGTCTAACCTATTGCACATTGAAACACCAATTAGAAAAATTTTGTTCATCATTAAATTTACCTACATGTTTCACACTGTTATAGTTTGAGTTTTCAAATTGATCATGATAGTTAAAGTAGAAGGTCATGAAATAATCCTATAAAAACAACTAGAGATAAGATTCTAAATAGATAAAATAAAAGAAAATAAATAAAATACACTGAAGAAAATTAAACTCAATTCCCGGTAATGGCACCAAAAACTGACACGTGTCGAGCTTGCATGAAAAATTCCCCACCTTTATTATTTTATTAATATTTTGTAGTAGCAGTGAGCGAGATCATCTCTACAAGGATTATGTAACTTCTTCAGTCAAAAGGTTTTTATTATTTTTATTTTTTCACTAATTACTAATTAATAATTAAATTAATTAACATAAATCAAAGTCACTAACATTCAAATAAATGGAACTCACTACTAAATAAATATCTTAACAAATATCCAGAACAATGAAACATCAATCTATCCTGCATTCCAAACATGTTACTCAAATCACATAGTTATGAGCATACTTTAAAGCATTATAGATCATTAAACTCTATTCATAAGTAGGTACACAGACTTTAGCTGGCAATTTGTTCTCCTTATATCGGTTGAAAAATGACGTTCCAATTTTATTAAGCTACCCCTTTAAACACACGAAGACATTAACTTTACACAATAAAACTACATTACATTTTATGAAACTTCGAACTATTAAATCTAACACCTTCCGAAAGCCACTTCAACAACAAATTTAGATATCAAATTCACCTAAGACATCTCAAATCCATGTAGATATAATAAAGCACAAAAATAACATATAATTTTTTGGTTATGCCCCAAAATCATGATAAAATTGTTTATTATGTCCTAAGATTTTTCGTAACTCGAGACAACACTCATAGCTAATAAACTTATGGTATGGTACCAGGGTATATTACAGTCAATAACCTTAAACTTTGATACCCAACTATATATGAATTATCACTATTTCCAAGTAATAAGGTTATTCTCTGAAGTAGACTCTGATACCACAGTAAGTCAAAGTTAATTACCTTAAGTTTAGAGTAGGCTCTAACCTGTCTCTGATGCCAAAATATATCAAAGTTATTAAATATAAGAAAGCCTTTAAACTTAGTCTTTGACACCAACTGTATAAGAGTTACCACTTAATTCGAAAGTGATAAACTTTAGGCTCTGATATAAAGCTCTAGCATCCCCTAACCTGATTAGGGCACAATACTCTACTTGAGACCCTAATTAAGCCTCGATAATACCGCTAGACTTACCTAGAGCTAGTAGCCTTTTATCTCCTGATACATACAATTGTATATCGAATATTGATGTAAAACAACTATTAAATGCAGTGGAAATTTAAAAACTTTCGTAATATTAAAACGCAATATACAATATCAAATCAAACTGAAATTAAATTCAATTATATAAAATCTCTCATCCCTTATTATATTACATAACTATAATTCAATACAAATATATTAGACAAGGGAAGATTCATTATATCGAAGAGAAGATCCAGACTCTTAAATCTTCTCTATCCTATTGTCGCAGTGCTCGTTGGTATTCTCGAAACATTATTTGGGGTGAGCACGCCAACTTGCTCAGTAAGTAAGGGTTCACAAAGCCATCAACATTCCATATAATAATCAAGAACATTATGCAATAACAATATGCACTAATGTGAACAAATGAGATTATGAAAAGCATATAATTTAATAAATAGCCTATGCAAGTCCAACTTTCAATGACTATTACACTATGATCCTAATTTTATTTGTAAAACTAGGTTAATTACTCACTAACCCCATTAATGTGATTGCTAGACTAACACATTGGCTGATATCCATTAATATCCAATAGTTCTACCTGAAATGCTCTAATGAATATGTAATCTACGCAACCTATCTAACTGAGTAGGAAGTTACATATAGGTTGAGAGATCAACCCCTCATCATATATAACCTAGTCTTAGTCTTGGGAGTTACTCTCGTTGATCACATTTGATACCGTTTTCCATTTATTTAAAACATCATTTTGTACATAGTCCCCCATTCAGTCCATTAACAATATGAACTACATATACTAACACACCCATGCAAATTGATAAACGAGTAAATCCATACTTACCTCAGTTCTAGTTTTCATTTCCAAACTTCTTAAGCTTTCGGGTCACTCACGTTTTACCTGTGTTCTAACACCTTTCACAAAATCATTTATGATCAATATAAGTCTAATATCATATGTTTAAAACCCCTAATCCATTCCCTAAAACCTCAGGAAACTTAAAGTTTATGACAGCACAATTGCTATTTTTGGGGGTGGGAGCGGGATCCCTCAATTGGTGGGGGTGCGCTCCATCTACTGAGTTCATCCCAACTGATCAAGGGAGCGCGCTTCTTTGCTAGGTGGAAAGCACGCTACCCTGCACTGTCTCAACAATGAACAGGGCGGCAACCGCTAATCACTTACCGAATCATCACTAAAACCTTAAACACTCTCCCAAATCATCATGGAGAGCCTATAGTGAGGTAACAACCATTTTACAATGATCAAAACAACAATTCAAAATGAAATCATCACTAACTATCAAATTCAACTTGATACTCAAAAAGTCATTTACCATGATGATGATCTTTGATTCAACCAAGGTTTGATCACCGTAACTTAACTAGAAATCATTTTTGGATTAATCCCCTTCAGATCAAACCATCAGCATCTATCTCCTTCACTCTCTCGATTGATCGATGAAATAATGAGGATAAGTTTAATGATTTAGGATTTATATATATGGATTTTTCTCAAGATACGGATCTCCCTATCTCAAGGCTGATCTAGTGATTGATGTGTTAAAATGACATTTCTTAAGGTGACACTCATTTTGACACCATCAACAATTAGGCTTATCTCGAGATGATAAACCAAACTTATAGTTTTAGTATAATATTTATATATCAAATATATATAAATATGTATATTCCTTGTATGTTCTCTTCAATAAATTCACCAGAAATGCCTACTAATGTTCTCGGGTGTGCACATTCATTTCATGACCCTTCGTTCTATTTAGTGTATTAGCAATTTATTGTTTATTTATTTATTTTCTGATTATAAGCTTGTATATAAGTTTTCTTTTTAAACGACAACCTATAAATTTAATAAGCATTCTAAATGAACATAAAGCATCACACAAACCCACAAACACACTAATCAAGGTATGTTGGACTTAACAATGATCCTAACGAGAGTTAATTAGGATTTTGATTGACATTAATTACCAGCTTAAGGTAACATATATTACAGTTTCCCCAGTTTAAAGTAATTTCATCTTCAAAATTAGAGTAAACTTAAAATTACATGTAGTTTCGAGGAGAAAAGGAAATTGTTCCTTCATATAAGACTCCGCTCCCAAGTTAGCTCCTCATGTCTGTAAAATTTTCATTTCACTTTAACCAAGGAAATCTTTTTGGTTTGCAATCTCTAAATCTTATGATTAAGTATCTGAATTGATTGATCGTCATAAGATAAGTTTTCTTAAAGATCGAACTCATTCTAATCAATTTTTGGAGTGAACTGAGTCTTCGTATTGTGAATACGTAGAAGACATTATGAATCCCTGCAAGCTGAGAAGGCAACTCTAACTTGTAAGCAACAGGACTAATCCTTTCCTGTACTTTTAACGCTCCAATATACATTGGAGCTAGCTTAACTTGCAATCCAAACCTATACAATCCTTTCATAGGTGAGACTTTCAACTAGACAAGATCATCCCTTGAAGACTCCAACAACCTATGAAATTTATCACCGTATTTCTTATGTCTTAGCTGTGTCATAGTTAAACGCTAACAAATTTGCTGAATTCTTTTTGTAGTCCTAAATTAACTCAGATAAAGAAACGTATTTCTTGTAGTTATCACCCAACTCCAAGACACAAGCTCAAAGTATATCCTTTAGCACCAAATTCAACTGTTCAGGCTACTTATTAGTCTGCGAATGGTATACCGTAACGACGTTAAGAATAGTTCCTAGTTGTCTTTATAATTCACTCCATAGTCTTGACGTGAATCTTGGGTCTCTAACCGAAGTAATTGACACTGGAACCCTACGAAATCTTAATACGTCATGTATGTACACCTCGCATAATCAATTCAGAGGATCTCGCATGAAAGCTGGCAAGAAATACACACTCTTCATCGACCCTTCAACTACAACCCATAACGCATCGTACTTACACTAACTTAGAGATAGATCGAAAATAAAATCTATCGATACATGTTTCCATTTCCACTCAGGAATATGCGGTGAATGTAATTACATTCCAGGTTCCCTATGTTTAGCCTTAACTTGCTGACATATCTCACATCTCTTTACGAACTCAACAACATCAATCTTCATCCCAAGTCACTAAAAGTTGCGCCTCATATCGTGATACATCTTAGTGTTAGCTACTGAATATATTAAAGATATTTGTGAGATTTCCTTAATAACTCTTGCCTCAAGTGATCCTGAGCTGGAATCTACATTCTATCTATAAAGTGTAACGCACTATCATTAGAAATTGACTAGTCAGAATGATCTACACTACCCGCTAATCTTTAATGCACTATAGAATCCTAATCAGCTTCCTGATAACCAATCACCCACTGAATCATTTTCAGTTCAGTCCAAATTTGAGCTCAAAAGAACATATTAGTATTTCAGAAACTAGCACTCTAAATTGATGATGTATCAGCTAAATTCACATGAATCATGATCATATATATTTATTCAAAAAGTCTAGATTGAGAAGCTCTAGCAATAGCTACATTTTCTAAGCTTATTTTTCTCCTACTAAAGGCATCCGCGAGCCCATCCGTTTTGTTTAGGTAATACTCTAGAGTGAAGTTGTAGCATTTGAGAAACTCCAACCATCAACACTTCCTCATCTATGTTTTCATTTATTAGAGTCATAATTGTATACTAACAGTTTGTGAACATCTTTCTATGTAGTTCTACATTACTCAGGCTCCAACTTGCTTGTGTCTTTACTTCTCGTCCCATATTAATGGACAAAGAAGTTAAACATATAACCTTTTAAGGGAAATACCTCAATGCTTATAGCCTGATAATATTAAGACTAGAGAACTCGCATAACAAACAATTTCTCCTAGTAACTATCACTTTCCAAGTCACAAGCTCATAATTACATTCTCTAGAAGTAAGATTGGTTGTAAATATTGTGTTAAGATTGAGAAAGGTTTCTACCAGCTATTATACACCTCTTCCCTACTGGGAAGCAAAATTTTGGTTCTTCACCAAAACAATAATCTTGGTTCTCCATAACTCTCAACTTTTTCTACATACATATATCTTGCTTACTCTTTCGCAAGAATTAAACCAAAGACTGGCAAATAACTTTAGACCAAATCAGTTCTATAACTATAACATTAAATACCTTCAGTTGTCATTACAACTTGGGTTAATCCATCATAAATTTCTAAGCATGAGATTTTCATTCATATAGGGCAAGAATAATATAGCCCTCTATGTTAATATCACTCAGCTTCCACTTGCTGATATATCTCATATTTCTTTATAAAACTTACACCGTCAATCTTCATTCCAGGTCACCAACAATTTATTCTTGTCACATTGATTTTTGGATTTCGCCTGAATGAATCTTTTTAAAGAAATTCATGAGATTCTCTTAATAGTCTTGCCTCACTTTTTTATTCGAATTCCAAGAACTTTCTTTACATGCTCAATTTTCTTATTTGCGATTATCCATGTAAAATACCAATAACTAGTAGTCACCCCATGACCTACTAGATAATATCAATCAATTTCTTAATAAATCATCACTCAATTAATTATTATAAGCATAGCTCCAATTTGAGCTTTAAAGAATAAGCTCATAGTTATTAATCCAAACAACTCAACCAATGATGTGCCTGCATAGTACTTCAATTGTTCATCATTACATATCTCCTTCAAGATATATTATTGAGCAGCTTTTATTGAAACTACATTCTTTGTCTCTTTCCTATTCAAGCTATTGTCAACACAATCGCTATAATGAGTGAAGTTTTAGAGTGAGTTCCTAATATTCAGGAAATGCAAGGTATCAATCTCACCTTCTATTTTTATCACTTTAACAATTACTCTAACAATTCCACTTTTCAAACTTCTATAGTTTGAAATTCATTACTTATACCAATCTACTGGTCATTATTCATCAAGATTATCTTTTAATGATTCTTAAAAGATTCTTAATAATATTTAAAAATGATTAAAAGATTCTCAACAAACATTTCCTCTCATTTACAAGTGATGCCTTCCATATTTGGTACAATTACCAAATTATTTATCTTGAGATTATCAATCTCCAATAGTTCTTTTCATAAATCTTGAACAATATATATAGAAGTATAAGCTACAATTTTTCTTTATTATGTCACACACATTCTTACCTAAATAAGAAGTCTTAGGATGAGTCACTAACTTCTCCTTTAGTTCATGTAAAATCACTAACTCCTAAATTGTTTGTAATATTTAATTATTTCAAGATTCTTGTCTCTTTTATCATTGTGTTGTATATATGACAATTTCATAGCATCTCACTCTCAGTCAAACCCCTTTATTTGATATTAATATTTAACACTCTTATAAGTAATTCACTTTTAAAACTTAGTACTAGCACTTGCAAAATCTAGTAAAACCCAATTTAACATCATAATTTACAATTCTTTATGGTAATGTTGGTGCACCTTCTAAGTCTTCAAAGATTATTTTCTTTTTACATGCGTGTTAAATATATGACAATTTCATAGTGTCTCACTCTCAGTGAAATCCCTCGATTTGCTATTAATATTGAAACTCTTATAAGTAATTCACCTTTAAAACTTAGTACTGGCACTTGCAAAATTTAGTATAACCTAATTTACCATCATAATTTACAATTCTTTACAGTAATGCTTGTGCACCTTCCAAGTCTTCAAAGATTCCAGGTTATTAATAACAACACAATAATAACTTGATTAAAATAGAGTTTCAATCCTCAACGCCCTTCATTCATGAACATAGCATGCGTTCTAGTAACTTCTAATGGTTTCTACCATCCACTTAAAGTGTTCCAGCAAGTGCCTGAGATCATATTTAGATATATCCTTAACTTTGATTATACCATTGTGACAACAAGATCTCAACTAATCTTTGAGAACAATTAATTTCACTTTATTATTAGAATGAGTTGTCAAAGTTAATTACCTTAAACTTTACAGTAGGCACTAACCAGTCTCCGATACCAAACTATATCAGAGTTGTTGAATGTAACAAAGCCCTTAAACTCAGTCTCTAATGCGAAACTATATCAGGTTTACCACTTAATTAGAAAGTGATAAACCTTGGGCTCTGATACAAAACCGTGCCATCCCTAACCAATTAGGGCGATACTCAGCCTGAAACCATAAGTAAGCCTCGATAATCCAGCTAGAACTAACTAGAGCTAGTAGCCTCTCCTTCTATCTCTTGATATACATAATTATATATCGAATATCAATGTAAAACAAATATTAAATGCAACAAAAAATTTTAAAAAAAATTTGATATTAAAACACGAAATACAATATAAAGTCAAATCGAAATAAACCCGAGCTATATAAAATCTCTCATACTTTTTGATATTACATAACAATAATTCAATACTAATATATTAAACAAGGGATGATTCGTTATATCAAAGAGAAAATCAAGTCTCCTAAATCTACTCTATCCCAAAGTCGCAGCACTCGTCGATTTTTCAAAAATATTATTTGGGGTGAGTGCTCCAAATCGCACTGTAAGTAAGGATTCACAAAGCCATCAACATTTTATATAATAATCAAGAACATTACAAATAACAATATCCACTAATGTTAAGTAACAGGATTATGAAAAATATAATTCAATAAATGGCATATGCAAGTCCAACTGTAGATGAATATTAAACCGTGATCCCCATTTTATTTGTAAAACTAGGGTCAATTACCCACTAACCTCATTAATGAGATTGGTAGACCAACACATTAACCGATGTTCTATCTAGCCAATCCATTAGTATCCAATGGTTTGATCATAAACTCTCTAGTGAGAATATATAATCCACGCAACCTATCTAATTGAGTAAGAAGTTACGTATACGTCGGGAGATCAACTCCACTTCCTATTAAACTTGGTCTCAATATCAGGAGTTACTCTCGTAGATGACATTAGACATTATTTTCCATTTATTTAAAACATCACAGTGTACATAGTCCTCCATTCACTCAATAAACTATAAGAACTACATGTACTAACATATCCAAACAACATTGATAAATAAGAAAATCCATACTTACCATAGTTCAAGTTTTAATTTACAAACTTCCTAAGTTTCCGGCCACTCGCGCTTTCCTCGTGTTCCAACACCTATCAAAAATCATTTGTAATCAATATAAGTCTAATGCCATATGTCTAAAACCCCCAATCTAGTCCTGAAGACCTTATAAATATCTAAGTAAATAATAACACAATTGCTATTTTTCAAGGGTGGGAGCAGGATCTTTCAATTGGTGGGGTGTACTGGGGCGTACTCTATTCGCTGAGTTCATCCAAACTAAGGAAAGAAGCACACTCCTCTACTAGGTGGAATGCATTGTACTATCTCGACAGCGAACATGACAACTAGCACTAATCACTTACCGAATCATCAATACAACCTCAAACACTCTCCCAAATAATCAGGGAGGGTCTTTAGTGCGGTAACAACCCATTTACAGTGATCAACAACAACAATTCACAGAGAATTCATCACTAACTATCAAATTCAACTTGAAACTCAAAACTTCAGTTACCATGTTGATGATCTCTGATTCGACCAAAGTTTAATCACCTTAACTTCACTAGAAATCGCTTCTGGATTGATCCCCTCCAGATCTAACCCTTAGCTGTTTTCGTCCTGCACTCTATCGATTGATCAATGTAACAGCGAGGATAAGTTTGATGATTTTGGATTTATATATATATATATATATATATATATATATATATATATATATATTCTCGAGATACACATGTCGCTATCTTGAGGCAGATCCAATGATCCATATAATTTAAACCAAACTTATAGTTTTAATATATATATATATATTATATATCAATTATATATAAATATATATTTTGTGTATTTTCTCACCAATAAATTCACCGAACATGCCTACGAGTGTTCTCGGGTATGCAATTTATTGTTTATTTATTTATTTTCTAATTATAGGCTTGTATATAACTTTTCTTTTTATACTACAACCTATAAATTCAATAAGCCTTTTAAACTAACACAAACCATCACATAAACCTACGCAAATGCTAATCGAGTTACACTAGACTTAACTACGAGCCTAACTCAGGTTAATTAGGATTTGTATTAACACTAATCACCATCTTAAGGTAGCATGTCATTACACAAAACATCACATAACTACTAGCCATTATGCAGATAACACTCAAATCTGTAATTGCAATCCGTAAATAACAATCTATAAAAATAGTGAATTGAGAAAATACAATTGGTTTAAAGTATTAAGCACATATTCATCTCATCATAACTGCATTGCAAAATGGATCTAGTTCATGTTTGCACTTTGTTTAAATAAACTAACTAATCACTTATAATCACAAATAACATTGCAATAAAGTAAAGACAAGACATTAAATAAAAATACCTCTAAATTAAATACTTGAGTTCTCGAAAGCAAAGAAAAGCAATGAACAATAAATTTAAACAAAAACTTAAGAAAACTAGTAAATATAGCTCCAAAAGAAATCAAGGGCAATTGATTTTGAAGCCTATATTTTTATTTATAGTATTCTAAGTAGTAAATATTCGAAACTAACTTAAACTATTTGTAGTTATCTTAAATTCACACAATCTACTCAAGTGATTCCTAGTGATTCATATGAGTTGAATCCCTTAGTAAATTCATAATTCTGAGGTGCTTAGTTTCAATTATTTAGCTGGTGATCATGTGTCCCTATGAATAGTTGGGAATCGCTAAGTAAATTCATAGAATGGTAGTCTTTGTTTTCACTAATTTTGCCAGCGATTCTTGCACATCAAGAATCATTGGGAATCTTTGGTTACAAAATCCAATTTTTTATTTACTTGTTAATGATTCTTTGGGTACCACTTCCACTTGATTAAATCCTTCACTTTCTTCTTTTTTTTAACTCTATTTCTTCATATGTTCTAATTACACTGTGTCACATCATCAAAGGTTTAATCAGCCTTGTGGGCCTCTGCTTTACTGCCTTGAGATCTGTGTAACATGTTTTTCAATGTAAATCGAACATAGGACTATCATATATGCATGTTACACCATTTCTTGCCTTCATTTTATATATACACATAAAAAACCTAAAAATAGAGGAATCATAAGCTATTAGGACCATATTTTAGAGACTTCACCTCATAAACACACTAAAATGTCTCATAAAATAGAGGAATCATAAGCTATTAGGACCATATCAATGAGTGAGTAGTTTGTTAATCTAAATAAAACTTTAAGCATGAAGTAGATCCATTTTTCAATATAGTCATGATGAGATGAATGTGCACTCAATGCTTTAAACCAATCATATTTTTTGATTCACGAATTTTATAGACTGTTATTTATGGATTGCAATTACGAATTTAAGTGTTGTGTGCGTAGTGGCCAATACGTATTTGATGTTTTAATTCATTATCTAATTTAAGTTCTTAAGCTAGACTAATTGTTACTCACCTTGAATCTCATGTTTGGCACCTGACATCAACTCCTATGTTCTTCATGTCAATTTAAGTTTTTTTAGGTGTGTTTTATTTCCTTATTAATTTTTTAGACTAATTATGACCAAAATCACTTCAAACACTAGTCAAAACGTGTCCCAATTCACGAACCCTGCTTTTCAGCTCATTTGTAACCAAGACAGTAAGTTATTTTTTTGAGACTAATGATGTGAGGTTATTCCTCTCTTTTTCAGCTTTCCAGTGATATACAAAATGCAAAGAATGGAGTTAAAATAAGGGAAATACAACCATTTTACTAAAACTAGTCAAACTGTCTTGCCAATAGCCTCATTAGCGCGCTAATTAGCTGAGATCTGTATTTGTATAGGTTAGGATTTAAGGTTTTGGACTCTGAATTCCCCTAGACCACCCCATCATCCAAAACTCCTACAATGGGGTACAACAACTTCAAAAACATTATGGATGAATAATTTCATGAATAATATACATCACACCATTGAAATTAAATTGCAGTTAGCATGAAAACTCATTTTTCTTCAAGGACACAAAAAGACTTAAAAATTCATATTTAAATCAAAACATACCCAAATTTTGAAATTCTTTATAGTAATTTTTTTAGAATTTCACAAGAAATTTGAATCTGAAATTAGTTTTCACAAATAAGCTCATATTCCTAATCGAATTACACAAAAATTAGTTTCATATCAAAACTCCAATTTTGTCCAAAACTTGTAATTTCAAAATTGAATTTGAGGAACTCAAAAGTAGTTTTTTAATAGATCAAGATTTAAAATAAAAGACTTTAAAAAAAAATTCCATGAATAAAGACCAATTTAAACATGAATTGAAGTATTATGGAGTGGAGCACATTTACTTAAGTTGTAGCTCACTATAATTGTTCAATTACTCTCTTAATTTGGATGACTTAATCTCGTGGAGGCCTTGATCTATATTGAATTCCAGCCCTAACAATTAAGCTCTAAACTTTTATTAAGTATGCATGTATGAGCATGAAGAAAAATCTTATCTATATGCTTCTCGGATGGCCTAATATTGGTCCATTCATCTTGTGGACTTACGCACATCTCAAGATACATTAATTGATTCACATCAAGTCCTACCTCCAATAACATGAGCCCACTAACATACACTTGTACACAAAGTCATATTGAGGTTAGTTGTGGCATACATCTCAAAACGCATCTATGTGTGTAGGATTTATTTCACAACTTTAGACTTTCTATTTTGATTTATTTTATAAGTATTGTAGGCTTATAAAATTAGACACATTGGTAGCATTAATGTATAAATAAAACTAAAATATACCTCAGCCAAATGTCTTGGTCAATGCAGTATCTCGACGCGGGTCCCACGTCGCATGTCGGTTATCCTAATTAATGATAAAATGAGATTAGAAATATGTGACAATACACTGCCTACCCCTAGCTCATCGTAAGATAAAAAAGTTCCACTAAAAAATAATTAATTTTGAATGATTAAACACCAATAAAATTTAGTTAATATTCCCAAGAAATCCAAATAAAGCGACTACAATTCATAAAGGTAATTAACTAAACGGAAATGTAAACCATTGATATAAGTCGCAGAAATAAGCGAAAACAAGGAACACAAATGTGGTTTATAGATGTTGAGCTCTAAGATGCACATACTGATCCAAAAACTCCTTAGTTGCAAGGTAATCTAGGCTTGCTCTTTATGGTTGAAACTAGAAACCCAATTGATCGGAAGTTAGACCTCTGCCTAAGGCCTCATAAGAGAGCAACTTAGTAATAGAGGTAAGACTCACGTCAACCCACTCTCCAAGTGATTACATCGTGAAGAAAAGCCTTACATGTAATTTAAAGTATGATAATACTGCACGACAACTCCTACATCATCTTCAAAGGAATTGCTAGGATTGAGGTCATACCGTCCCTTTGACCATACACACACATGAAGGAATAAAATGCAATGCAAGCCTAAACTAGAATGCATGAAATAATAATAAAATCAGTATGTGAATTTCAAAAGAAATAAGTAAATTCTAAGCTGACGTTCTCGCATACCTCAATGCTTTTGAAAAATTGCTTTGGAACGACCCGCTTATGTCTTGAATTGCATAACTGACACCCAACTATAGTCTCCTAAGTTTTTGGCATCCAAATATACCACTTTAGATGTTTTAGAGTTAGATTAAGTAAGTTGATAATGTAAGACCAGAAAATTGAGTCTTATTACACATTTCTAGTAGTGGCATATTTTTTAAGGTACATTGAATGAACAACACCCAAAATAAATCCCATAACTCAATTTTCTACTTTTCTCAATTCTTATATTTTTTCTCCAATTGTTCAAAACGTTTTAAATTATTTTTCCAATTATTTGTAGTTTATTTTCTTTTAACGTTGAATTAATTTATATTTTAAAATATTTATTTTCTTAGAGAGTTGCACATTGGAACCGGGCTGGGTTCAGGTAGACCCGGTTCAGGCCAACTGGGATGCTTGAGTCTGCGCAACCAGGCCCAGCCTACATGGACTGACTCGTTTGTCACGTTTATCTCTAGAGACAAAATTTGTATTTCGCCTATGGAATAGATATGTTAGTTTTTTTATTATTTCTTTTCATTTTTTTGTTGCAATAATAATAATAACAAGAACAACATCAAAAACTAGATTACTATACCTATAATACAACATCAACATTAAAACCCCCAACTCCTCCATGCAAATCATCATCAACAACAACAACAACAACAACCACAACCACTTACCTCAGTTTAGGAAGGTCGTCGACGAGCGTAGCCGAGAGGGAAGAACACTGCGAGAAAAGTGACCATGAACTTAAGGTTGTTCGGGGTGGTATGAGGGCATGGTCACAGGAGCTTGGAGAAGAAGAAAAATGAGAGGGAGAGGGATGGAAAAGAAGCCACAGGAAGAGAGATGAGATGTTTTTTTTGTTTTAATTTGTTGATGAGGGAGAGAGAAAAGTATGAGAGACAAGTGAGGGATAGGTTGATGTGATGGGTAGTTTGTAAAGACCTATTAATTTAAGCTGGTGATTAGTCCTAATTCGAATCTTAACTAACCCGAGTTAGACTCAGGGTTAAGTTTGACGTACCTCAATTAGCGTGTGTGTGCGTTTGCATGGTGTATGATGATTGTTGCGTTTGCATGATGTTGATTTAGTATAATAATGGATTATATACAAGCCTATAAAACAAAAAATACAAAATAAACTATGATTTACCGAGACACCATGTATGATGAGGGAGTAGTGCCATGAATGTGCACGCTCAAGGACACTTGTTGGCATGTCCGGTGAGTTTATTGGTGAATAATATATGAGATATATATATTTATATGTTTTTG
This sequence comes from Stephania yunnanensis, assembly GCA_039657365.1. Taxonomy (NCBI): domain Eukaryota; kingdom Viridiplantae; phylum Streptophyta; class Magnoliopsida; order Ranunculales; family Menispermaceae; genus Stephania; species Stephania yunnanensis. The sequence goes on along the minus strand of CM077586.1, from coordinate 39,626,404 downwards.
AATATATATATATATATGTATATATATTGGAAAATAAAGAATAATTAAAATATAAGGATTGTTTGATCGTCTCGAACAGAGCATGAGTGTGTGATGTATCAAGATTGGTGTCACTAAAGGGAGTGTCACTTTAGAGCATCAACTCCTCGATCAATCTCAAGATGACAGGATGCGTATCTAGAAGAAAATTTATATATAAAAATAGAAACTCATGTTTATCCCTTAATTCATTCTATCCATGAAAGAGAAGGTTTAAGGGTTGTTAGTTAGATCAAGCGAAGTTGTCTGAGGTGTTGAATCAGTCATAGTTGAGGAGCCTAATCAAATTAATAGCTTGAGATCATCAAATAGGTATAATTTGTTCTTGTGTTTTTCAAAGTTCAATTCGAAGGTGATGTTGGAATCTTATTTATTTAAGTTGATGTTGGTTAATTATGGTTTCTTACTTCACTAGAAGTCATCCTTTATTGATTTTGATGGTTTATATAACTATTTTGTGTTATTTGATGATTCTGTTGAGGGACAGTGGTTGTTGCCCTGTACATCTTTTTTGACAGTACATGGTGGAGCGCGCTCCACCTCTTAAGGGAGCGTGGTCCCTTCATCAATTGGGATGAACACAGTTAATGAAGCGCGTCCCTCCACCGAGGAAGCGCGCTCCCACCCCATAAAAGAGCAAGTATGTTGTGATTTCATGAGGATTTCGTAAAGAGTTAGGGGTGTGATTAAGGGCTCTAATTAGAGTATAATGGACCTATATTAACTATAATTAGTCTATGATAAGCGTTAGTTACCTGAGAAAGAGTTATTAGCTCAGAAAGTTAGGAGATTTGGACAGAAACCCAGACCAAGTTAAGTACGGATTCGCTTATTTATCAATGTTGTCTAGTTATTTAGTATACATAGTTCATGTAGTGTATGGAATGGAATAGGGGGATTATGTACACTTTGATATTTTTAACTAAAGGAAAATGGTGTCTAATGTGACCAACGAGCGTAACTCCTGAGGGTGGAGACCAAGTTGTATATGACTTGTGGTTGATCTCCCGATCTATACGTAACTCCTACTCAGTTTATAGGTTAAGTGTATTCGCTAGAGGGTTTCGGATAGAACCATTAGTGATTAATCGATTGGCTAGACATCATATTGGTCAATATGTCGGTTTAGCGCTTACATTAATGATGTCGATGGGTAATCAACCCTAGTTTTATATTATAAATGGGGACTACAGTGTAATAGTCTATGATATTTGATTTGCATCTATTTATGTATTGAATTTATTTGATTTCCATATTCTAGATAGATATCGTTGGTGCATATTGTTATTGCATGATATCCTTGATTATTATATGGAATGTCGATGTTTAATGTGAACCCTTACTTACTGATCAAGTTGGAGTGCTAACTCGAATTCAATATTTTAGTTTCACGTCCTGGCGCTTCAACTAAGGGAAAGGAAAAGATTTAGGGTTTTGTATCTTCTTCATGATGTAATGAGCCTTCATGTATCTATATACTCTGTCTTACTTATTTTGTTGTATATTAACAGGGTTGGGAGGTTTTAATAAAGGTTTTAGAGTTTTGGCCTCTTTATATTACTGTATATTTGTATATATCGAAAAAGTTTTAAATTTTCAATGCGATTACTTTGATTTGTTTATTCGATATAAATATATAGGTTAAGTTCATTAGGTATTGACGTATAGGTTGTTGGCTCTAGTTAAGTTTGGCTGGGTTTGCGGGGCTAAATTAGGGTTTCAGATCGAGTATCGCCCTAATCCTGATAGGCGTTGCTAAAACTTGGTATCAAAGCTTTAGGTTTATAACTTTTAAAGAAAAGTGGTAAAATGATACAATTTGGTGGTATAATGGATAAGGCTCTTACCTTAATTCACTTTTAAAGTATTTTAAAAGTGAATGATAGCATAATCTTTTGTACCGAAACTTAAGTTTATTGACTTTAAGAGTTGTCTTGAGTTACAAATAAGCTTAGGGTTTGATAAATAGGTTTTTATCATGCTTTGTAGGAAATGAAAAATGAAAACATTATTATATGTTATTTGCTGCATATATTGTTATATATTGTATAGATATGATTTCCTTAAATTGTATGAATGTTACTTGATGATCTTATCTCTCCTTTAACCCTAAAATCCAATAGTGGATCAAGGGGAAGGTTCAGGGAGGTCTGAAACTTAGGGTAATAGGGAGACAGATGATCGATGTAAATCTATAATTGAGCAGCAAATGAGAGAGTTAATGGAGTCTCAGGAAAAGTTGATGGCGATGTTGATGGCTCAGATTGGATCACCAGTATAGAGACCTGAGGCATAGCCTGCAACTATTCCCGAGGTTAGGAGAGCTGAGGGAGGAGCTAAGATAGTAGCAGCTTTAATATAGCTAGTAGTACTACATGTTCAGTTGTTGAAAGCCAAGGTGCCTGTGGATTTCGAGAAGGCCGCATTTCTCAATACCTGTAAGGAATACATGAAATATGATATTATGAGATTTAATGGAACTATAGAGGAAGGGGTAGCTGAGACCTAGGTATTAGAAATGGAGCAACGATTCATTGATGTAGATGTCGAGGACCGGTTTAAGGTTAAGTTAATCACATATTTGCTTATTGATTCTGCAAGGAAGTGATGGAATTCACTTGAGAGAGAAGGGAAGACTATCATTACTTATCCACAATTTTAAATAGTATTCTACAAGTAGTATTTCCTAAAGTCAATTAAGAACAAGAAGAAGACTGAGTTCATTTAACTGAAACAAGGATCAATGTCTATCAGGGAATACAAACAGAGGTTCATTAAGTTGAGTGAATTTGCTTCGGAAATGGTAGAGCTAGAGGAGAACAAGATTGACTTCTTTCTCGGTAGCTAAATTATGAGATTAGTGTTGTTGTTTTCTCTTATCCTCGCACTAGCTATGCTTTTATATTTGAGTGGGTGATGGAGGTGGAAACATCCATTTTAGCTAGACCCTCAGGAACAATAGTTCCACCACCACCACCACCATAGTATCTTGGAAGTCCAATAGTTCACGAATTTGGTTCTTTTAGGCCAAAGAGTAAATAGAGGAGTGTAGCTGGCACCGTTTCATAAATAGGGTCTGCGGGGATGACTTTTGTCAATGCATCGATTCCACCAATTTTTTAGGATTTAGTTGCCAAACCACTTTTACTGCCCTCACATTTTGGAGGTAAGGGTATGGGTAAAGCACAGCCTTTACAAAAACTAAGTAGATCGAGGCAGGGTTCTCAGGCTAGTAGTGTTCCGTGGAGAGCATCGACTCTATGCGACAGGTGTGGGTAAACGGGGTATATTGCGAGGGAGTGCTCCATGCCATCAACTACATCAGTGGGTAGTATTTAGCACCACTTGCAAAGACAGGCACAAGCGGTAACAAATGCAGATTCGGAGGCTAACCGAAGACTTATGGAAGGTATATTGAATATTTGTGGTTGAGATATGCATGTTTTAATTGATTCCGGTTCTATTGTTTCTTTTATTGCTTGCGCAATGGTTGATGAGTTGAAGTTGAAACCAATTAGAGCTGATACATTTTTTATTCTAAGCACAACAGTGAGTGAGAAAGTTTATCCTAACCTGATATGCGAGGGATGTGTAGTCAAGATTGGGGAGAATGAACTTCTATTGATATGAGGGTAATAGAATTCCAGAAACTTAATGCATTGCTAGGAATGGATTGGCTATCAGCATAACATGCCAGTATTGACTACTTCTATAAGACGATAATTTTTAATATTCCTAACCTTTTGAAATTATAGTCTATAAAGGTTATAATCTTTCATTATTTGCAACTCGTGGAAAGGAAGCTACTCCTCAAGATTTAGAATTTATGGCGGGAATCGTTACATTTGGAGAGCCAAGACAGGAACTTGAGGTTAATGAGACACCCATATTCATGAATATTCAGAAGTTTTTCCATTTGAGTTACCTAGACTTCCACCGCCACGTATCTTTGACTTTATCATTGATCTTATTCTTGGTACCAAACCTATATCTATTCCTCTGTACCTCATAGCACCGAAGGAATTGCGTGAGTTGTAAACTGAGGAGTTGATGCATAAAAGGTTTATTCGTCCTAGTATGTAACTATGGGGAGCACTGATTCTTTTTGTGAAGAATATGGACGAAACTCTACAAATGTGCAGTGATTATAGACAGTTGAATAGGGTGACAATCAGGAAAAATATCAATTGCCTATGAACGACGACTTGTTGATCAGTTTAAGGTTGCCAAAAACTTTTCAAAAATTGATTTAAGGTATGTTTATTATCAACTGAGGGCAAGGGATTAAGATATTTTGAAGATGGCTTTTAGTACTTGTTATGGGCACTTCAAGTTTATGGTGATGCCGTTTAAACTCACTAGTGTTCGTGCTATGTTCATGAAACCAATGACTAGGTTGTTTAACCCCTATCTTGACAAGTTCATCATTGTGTTTATCAATGATATTTTGATCTATTCGAAGATTAAGGAAGAGCATTCGCACCACCACAGAGTTACATTGCAGACTCTGAAGGATAATCGGTTGTATGTCAAGTTTAGTAAGTGTGAATTATGGTCTTCAGAGGTCAGATTTCTTGGACACGTGGTTAATGCTAAAGGTATATATGTTGATTTAGCGAAAATAGAGGCAATCAAGGATTAGCCTACTCCTACAATAGTGTCAGAAGTTCAAAGTTTTCTAGGTTTTGCGGGTTATTACGGATGGTTCATTGAGGGATTCCCTAGTATTGCTCTACCAATGACTCAACTAACATAGAATGACGTTGAATTTGTAATGTCAGATGAGTCCAAGAATGCCTTCAAAGGTTTGAAGGACAATTTGACTAAGACACCTATTCTTACATACCTGAATCGGGGAAAGAATCAGTGATTTATACAGATGCTTCTCATTCTGGCTTGGGTTGTGTGCTGATGCGGGAAGGCAAGATGGTAGCCTATGCATCAAGGCAACTCAAGGTTCATGAAAGAAATTATCTAGTTCATGACCTTCAACTAGCTACGGTGGTTTTTGGCCTGAATATTTAGAGGCACTCTTTATTTGGTGAGAAATTTACAGTATTCTCGGATCATAAGAGTCTGAAATACTTATTTACTTAAAGTGAACTGAATATTAGACAGCGCAAGTAGCTTGAGTTTCTTAAGGATTATGATTTCACTCTATAGTATCACCCAGACAGAGTAAATATGGTTACTGATGCATTAAGTAGGAGAATAAAAAGTAGAGAGAATGTAGTACTACTAGAGTTTCTCAGTTTAGACTTCTTGAAGAAGCTTCAGTGATGATAATTCGTAAAAGTCCAGCTAGTACATCATCAAATGAGATAACTAATTTCAGAGCTACTAATCTATTCTTCTATGCTCAGACTTGAGCTGAACCGGAAATGATTTAGCGGGTGATTGATAGTCAGAAAGTTAATAAAGACTATACTACATGTCAGAGGTTAGCGACTAGTATACATCTTCCTAATTGGTTAGTTTTTTACGACGGTGTATTAAGATTATGGGATAGATTGTGGATCCAGCTCAGGATCAGTTGAGGCAGGAGTTGCTACATGAATTTCATTGATCTCTTTAAACTATTCCTTTAAGTAACACTAAGATGTATCGCGACATGAGGCATGTTTATTGGTGGCTTGGAATGAAGACTGATATTGTTGAGTTTGTAAAGAGATGTAAGATATGTCAACAAGTTAAGGCAAAACATTGAAAACCTGGAGGGTTACTGCATTAGTTGCCTATTCCTGAGTGGAAATGGGAACTTATATTGGTAGATTTTGTTTTCGATCTCCTTCGGAGTCAGCGTAAGCATGATGCAGTTTGGGTAGTAGTTGACATGTTGAAAAATCTACGTATTTCTTACTAGTTTTTATGCAAGATTCTCTTGAACATTTATCCAAGGTATACGCACATGAGGTGTTGAGATTCCATGGGGGTTGCATAGTCGATTACTTCAGATAGAGATTTGAGATTCACTTCCAAGTTGTGAAGTGAATTACAGAGACACCTAGAAACTGTTTTTAACCTCGGTCGGCATACCATCCTCAGATTAATGGACAGACTGAGCGGTTGATATTGGTGCTTGAGGATACGCTTCGAGTTTGTGTCTTGAAGTTTTGGGGCAACTGGAGAAATATATTCCTCTGTGTAAGTTCTCTTATATTAATAGCTATCAAACTAGTATTGAGATAGGTCATTTTGAAGCACTGTATGGTCGGCCTTATCGTTCACCAACGTGTTGGGCAAAGGTTGGAGAAACAGTTTTGTTAGGGCTAGTGTTGATTCAAGACTACATAGAGAGAATACAACAAAGTCGCCAGCATTTGACTATAGTAGAACTCAGATAGAAGAGATACACCGATAAACATCATAGGTTTCTAGAGTATTCAATAGATGATTTTGTCCTATAGAAAGTCTCACTTATGTAGGGCTTATATAGATTTGGGTTGCAAGGTAACCTAGCTCCAAGGTATATCGGGTTGTTCAGGGTACATGAAAGGATTGGTCTTGTTGCTTACAAGTTAGAGTTACCTCCTCAGCTTGTTGGAGTTCATAATGTCTTCCATGCATGTATCCATGTTTCACAAAACAAAGACTCAATTCATTCCAAGAATTGATTTGATTGAATTTGATCTTTGTGAAGACTTATCTTACGATGAGCAACCAATTCATATACTTGATTATAAGATCAGATGCTAAGAACCAATGAGATTCCTTTGGTTAAAGTAAAATTGCAATTTCACGGGGTTGAGGAAATGACCTAATAGCGAGAATCATATATGAAATAGCAATTTCCATTTCTCTTCGAGATTATAGGTAACATTAAGTTTACTTTAATTTTGAGGACAAATTGCTTTAAATTGGGGAGACTATAGCAACTTATTAGTTTAAGCTGGTGATTATTACTAATCAAATCATAATTAAACCAAGTTAGGCTCAAGGTTAAGTCCAGTGTACCTCGATTATCGTGTGCATGTGTTTGCATGATGTATGGTGTTTGTTTGGATTGTTTGGAGACCAAGTGTGACGAGGTACTTGTGGCATGAATGTGCACACATAAAGACACTTGTTAGCACGTCCGGTGAGTTTATTGTTGAATAACACACGAGATATATATATTTATATGTTTTTGAAAATATATATAGGAAAATAAAAAATTAATTGAAATATATGGATTGTTTTATCATCTCGAATGGAACGTGAGTTAGTGATGTGTCAAGATTGGTGTCACTAAAGGGAGTGTCACTTTAACGCATCAACTGCTCAATTAATCTCAAGATGATTTAATGCATATCTTGATGAAAATCCATATATAAATAAAGATTTATGTTCATCCCTTAATTCATTCGATCAGTGAGAGAGAGTGTTTAAGGGCTTTGAGGTCGATCGAGAGAAGTTGTCTGAGGTGTTGAATCAGTCATAGTTGAGGAGCTCAATCAAATTAAAAGCTTGAGAGCGTCGTATAGCTATGATTTGATCTCGTGTTTTTCAAAGTTTAATTCGATGGTAATGCTAGAATTTTAGTTATTTAAGATGTTTGTTGCTTAATTATGGTTTCTCACCTCACTAGAGGTCCTCGTCGATCGATTTTAATGTTTTATATAACTTTTTGTGTGATTTGATGAATGCGTTGAAGGATAGTGGTTGTTGCTCTATACGTCTATTTTGACAGTACAGGGTGGAGCGCGCTCCACCTCTTAAGGGAGCGCTCTCCCTTCATCAATTGGGACGAACAAAGTTGATAGAGTGCACCCCATCCATTGAGGGAGTGCGCTCCACTCTAGAAAATAGGAAGTATGCTATGATTTCGTGAGGATTTCTAAAATACTTGGGGGTGTGATTAATGGTTCTAAATAGAGTATAATGGACCTACGTTAACTATGATTGATTTATGATAGGTGTTGGTTACCCGAGAAAGAGTTATTAGACCAAAAAGTTAGGAAATTTAGACAGAAACCTAGACCGAGGTAAATATGACTTGGATTGACCTCCTGGTCTATACCTAACTCCTACTCAGTTTATAGGTTGCGTGGCTTACTTATTCATTAGTGGGTCTAGGATAGAACCGTTGGGCATTAATCGATTGGCTAGACAACATATTGGCCAATATGTTAGTCTAGCACTCGCATTAATGGCGTCAATGGGTAATCGACCCTAGTTTTACAATATAAATAGGGATCACAGAGTAATAGTCCATGATATTTGATTTGCATCTTTTTATGTATTGAATTTATATGATTTCCATATTCTTGTTAGATATCGTTCGTGCATGTTGTTATTACATGATATCCTTGATTATTATATGGAATTTTGATATTTAATGTGAATCCTTACTTAGAGAGGAACTTGGAGTGCTCACCCAAATTCAATATTTTAGGTTTGCAACCCACCACTTCAACTAAAGTAAATGAGAAGATTTAAGGTATAATATCTTATGTACGATGTAATGAGCCTTCATGTACCTATATACTCTTTTTTACTTATTTTTTCGTATATAAATAAGGTTGGAAGGTTTTAATAAAGGTTTTTGGGTTTTGGTAAACTTTTAATTATAGTATATTTGTATATATCGAAAAAGTTTTAAATTTTCACTACGTATTAATTCGATTTGTTTATTCGATATAAATATATAGGTCGAGTTTATTAGGTATTGACAGATAGGCTGCTGCCTCTAGTTAAGTCTTGCTTGCGGGGCTTAATTAGGGGTTTCAGGCCGAGTATCGCCCTAATTAGAATAGGGGATGCTACATAGGTGATGTGTTCTAACATTATGGATGTTTTGAGTGTTCTCTAACCATTTGACTACCCCATACAGCCGTGTTACACGCATCTCATGATGTCCTATGCTCTCGTGACAACTCACGACCAAGATGACTAATAGAAATAAAAACACTAGTCCGATACAAATATTCAGTACTAATACAATAAATTGACCTGCATCACATAAAAATAACTATAATTTATCTTGTCAGGAGTGTCCTAGAATTTTTTGTGGCGTCCACATGGTTCTGAGCTTAGGGTCATAATCTATAATAAACCAATAAATTAGGATTAATTAGAATGCTCAATGCACAATGCTTCAAACTACCTAGTTTTTCTTTTATCAATGTAGATACACACTACTCTTATTTAAATTCTAATTGTAACTTCATCTTCCTTCGAACGCTCAAAGTAAACTAATATGTACATTGCATTCAACTCTAGAAAACACCTATTACTAAGCAATTACTAACGAAATGTGTCGTGTTACTAAAATTAGATCTTAAATTCATCGTAGACTTCGAAGACAGAAGTCCATTGATGGTCTTAGTTAATACTCATATTAAATTATTAACACAAATAAGATGCAAATGATCTAATTAGATTTAGATAATCGATCGCAAAACACATTAGCCACTATGTACTTGAATTCTAGTTTCACGGATTGTAATTAAAAAAAAAACCATTGAAACCATGAATTTAAGAATAGAATAACGATTTAAAACATTAAGAATATAACTTCATAAACTATGACATGCAAGTCCATATCTTAGTTTTACTAATAAACTACTCACACATATTAACTTTAAACATCACAAAAATAATTAAACAAATACTAATAAAAAATAACTCTATTATTAGCTTCAACTTTCCTATGTAGACTAGTTGTAAATAATAATGGGGCCAATAAGGATGTAGGGATGTATAGGTTCTAGGGTTATTTTCAAAACTATAGCCTCATATTTATAGTATTTAGGCTAATACATGTCATAATCTAACTCAAATTCTTAGTTTTTCTCTAAAGAACTTGTGAGCGACCTTAGCATTTTGCCAGCAATTTGAGTTTACTATGTAAATAAGTGATTAAATAACTAAGGCTCTTCGTGAAAACTATTTTTTTGTGTCGCGATTTATATATATTATTTACTTCATCGCCACATTACTGTGAGTTCCTGGTACCAATTTAACCAACGATTTGTGTGTATTTGCCACTTTGTCACGACTTCACTGGCGCTTTTAAGTTTTGGTTAAAATCTTCTCCTTTCATCTCCAAATTCTTTATTGCATCAATTTTCCTTAATTATACTTGAATTCACATAAATAAGAGAAAATCTTTTGTAATATAGTCCTTTATATGAAAAATAATCATAAACACTATCTAATTATTGACTAGTCAAAATACTTCCTACATTAGTGTATAACTTACATGTGTCGAGCATTTACAATAAGTTTCACATATACTCTTACTACTTGTAGTAATGGTAAATGGGATCATCTCCATAGGGATTTTGTAAACTTTTTAAGAAAAAAGTGTATTCTAAGGGATTTATTATTTTACTTCAATTTAATTAATTTAATTAAAAGCGGAACTAAAATTATTTAATCAAACTATGAAAATCAATTAAATTAATTTATACTAACACAATTTAAATTCACTAATATAGAATATTCTAAAATCAATTCAATTCAAATCAATATAAAACGAACGTCTAAACAAATATCCAAACTAATGAAACATAAAACCATTTTGAATCCAAACATATTAATGTAAGTATAGTAATAATCATATTATCATTATATTACGAAGTATTCTTGAATCACTAAGCCTAAATTATAAGCAAGATTGATAGCTTTTATCAAGCCATCAATCTTGCTTATGTCAATGGAAAAGACATATTCTAATTTTATCACCATTAGTTTTTCGAAAGCTCAAAGATAACTAATTGAAATAAAACAATATTACACTTAATGAAAACTTCTTACTACAATGCCAATATTATCGGAATTAGTCATATCAACATCAAACTTAGAGTATAATTCATCTGAGAAGTCTAAAAGGTAAAAGACCAATTAAATTAATCTTAGTTACTACTTTATATTAGATTTAGAACATAAATATCATAATACACGTTATAGATTATGCATGCAATACAAATTTTCTTGATTGTAATACATAAAAACAAATCTATTGAAAACCTGAATTGACATATACGATTAAGTGTAAAGCATTAAGCACAAATTCTTCTTTATTATGACTACATTGAAATACGGTCAAAGTTCATGTTCTGACTTTGTTTAGATTAATAAACTACTCATGCATATTCAAAATAAACATTGTAAGAAAATAATTAAAAGACATTAACGAAAAACACTAGTTATTGAATACTTTGATCTCAAAATGGTCTTCAAAAGCAAGAACAATAAAACTACATTAAACTTAATTAAAAATAGTTTATACTATTTAATGGCTCTTCATAGTAATTAAGGGCTTTCCAGGGCACTTAATTTTGAAGCCATAAAGTCATATATATAGTATTCTAAGTAGTACATATCCCAAACAAACTCAAATTATTTGTTTTAATCAAATATTCTCGTGGTCGACATCACCGAATCCTCCTTCCCGATTAAATCACTAGAAAAATCAATAGAAATAGGGTTTTGTGGTTAACTGGTTTATATAGCAAATCCTAGTTCATTTCCTGAATCGTTTTGGAATCATTGTTTGTTTTCTTTAATTGACTAAATTCTTTACTTTTCTTCATTTTTTCTTCCATTTTTTCATATAATCTTAATATAACCTGAAATCTAAAAAACATGAGAAAATCCTGTGTAATATAGCCTTTTACGTCTACAGTCACCTTAAAATATAATATAATACACTGTCAAATTATTGACTTATCAATAACTTTAGACAACCATTAATCGAATTCAACAAACTAACCACATTTATATCTTAGGAAACATGAATCCTAAGTAACCAAATCATAATTGCTCACTATTTTATCTAAATCTATCAGTTATTCGTCTAAGAATCAAAAAGTTTTGATAGCAACTGAGTGAATGATTGTCACAATTTCAACTCAGTTTGTATCACACACTCAACTAGGTCAATGACTATTGGTATTCCACCTAAAACCATGCAATATTTATATACAAACCATAGACTTGCATCATTATCAATAAGACAATAAAAAACAGAATAGAAAAGATTGAGTCAATAAAATTAATACCAAAAGATCTTACATGACAAGAACAATAGCCAAATCAATGATTTTGCTTCACTTTCGACGTAGGTTTGAAGAGTTTATCTGGACATGGTTGAACAATCTCCAAATTTTTTTCTCCAAAAAGAGCTAACATCAAGATGTTTTTAACCCTAAAACTAAGCTAACTATATATGTTGAGTGAGGAAAACAACCCATAATTAAAAAAATTGAAATCCCAAGAAATAATACTCTAGTCTTAATTTTGCAAATGCAATGTTGTATATGGCTTCATGGGTATGTATTGATGTTGCAAGGCATGACGGTAAAGAGAGGACTCAAACTCAAATAGGGGTTTCACATCATCTCTATTGCCGTCTATATAAGATATGCGGCATTATCTATGTACTTAGACACCGTCAGTTGTAAACTCTCTAGTAGTTGCTCAAACCGCCATGTTGTAAAGGGGCATTAATTTTCTCCGACACCGTTTATTTAACTCGATGGTGTAGCCTATTGAATGTCAAGGCGCAAAATTGGATTTTATTTTGACTAAACTCTGACTTCCTTCCCAAATTCATCCGTTCATCTATAATCCTTCTATAAACCATGAAAATACCACAAGTGAATGTGTAATAATAAAATCTGATTTTCATACCATTATTCATATTACATACTATATAAATATAAGCATAAAAAACTTATCAAATACCCCCAAACTTAAGACTTTGCACATCCCGAGCAAAATATCAAATGACAAACAACTACTAAACTAGATAAATAGTATATTATGACTCTACACTACTAATCATACACACATTTAAAAACTTGTAGAGTTCATTTGGTTTAAATGGTCAATCCATTTAACAAGATACTTGAGAATTTAGAGTAAAAATTTGTTCAAGACAACACTTTCAGGAGTTAGATACAATTAAGACTAAAGCTATCAACTACTCATGAGTTTTCTTGGCATAAGCACTCTAGCAAGAAGTATGCGATCTCTTTATATGAAATTAAGCTCAAGGATTATATAGGCTAGTATGAAACAACACTCTCCACTAATGTAGACTTAGCGGTTCAAAGGGTCAATATGACTTAGTTTCTACTGTCATTTTTTGCTTAGGTAGGTTACGTCAATACGACTTGGTTTCTGTGATCATTTTTGGCTTGGGTGGGGTATCAAGGAAAGGATATATATATATATAGATGTAAAGCATTGGAAAAACTAATTCATAACTAATTATTCTTATCCTTAATAATATCCCATGATAGAAATTTTCAAAGACTAATTTATCTTAACCTTAATAATAATCCATCGGAGTTTCATAACTCCATCACAACCACTAAATAGGGTTTATATTGAATTATAATAAATTCACTCAAATCTGAGAAGCACATCACATAATGCCAACAAAGTACAAAAAAGAGAGAAATATATCATGAACCTAAAATGAACAATCAAACAAGTCACTAAGATGATCAAATTAGAAATAAAATGTAGAAGATAACGATGCAAAGTTACCTTTTTAGTAGATCGGGAGTTTTTTCAGTTTTTTATTCTTTATTTATTTTTAGTTATGCTTTGATGCGAACCACATACTTATTTTGTAACGTTCGAAAAACTATTAACACCATTATTTAACTATTTTCATTCTCGATCGCGAGCTCGAGCCTACTAGGTTACACTAGTTAATATTATGTGTTGGTTGCTTAATTGCGATGTGAATTATATAATTATTTCTTAGGGCATCGCATGTGTGTGGTTATATTGTCTTATCGTGTGAGATTGTGTAGTGGATGCTGGCCTCGAATTGCATGTCGACGCATGCATCAGATAGGTAGTATACGGGTAGACTAACATAAGCATTGCAAATTTTTTTAAACACAATAAAACTTACAATATGACCCTAATTCACTATAATTGAAACATAGCCTAATACAAATGATTTAATAATGCAAGCTGGGGAGCACCTCAAGATGTTTACCGAGGCATGGGGCACTGGGTGTCGGGTAGTCTAGGACTAGCATGGGTTAAGTGTACCAATAATGAATTAGGGCCTTGATGGTCGGGTAGTCTAGAAAGGACTAACAATAGTGTTTATGAGCCTAAGTTTAAAAAGTAAATCAAATAGCCTATAGTTTGGACAATTACTTAATGGCCATTGAAGTATCTCGAAATAATCCTAGTTTGTGTAAATCTAGGTTGATTATGTCAAAATGTGAAGTACTAAAGATTTGGAAAGCTAGAATGAGGGCCTTAAGATGTCTTAGAAATGTGAATACACATAAAAATTAGTGGCCAAGATTAAGTCTACTAACCTATAAATATAGAAGTTAGTGGAAATTAGGGACATGCTAGTGATTGCTCTCCAAAATAAAACTAGGGTCGAAAAGTTTTTTTGGAAGTTCAATTCTCTAGAGATCAAATCTAGAAATCAAAATAAAGTGAGAAAACAAGATAGGTAATGACATTCTTCATAACCATTCCTTCAAGTTCATGAAAATGATTTCAAAATTTGGGTTTCGAAAAAATGAGTTTCAAATGGAAAACTATTGATTTTTTAACGTTTCTCCATAAATTCTAAGTTCATTTACATCAACTATTATGCTTTCAAACTAAATTTTCAATAAACTTGATGAATTGATAAAAAATTTGGAAGTTGATAAATGCACATTGATCTTATAGATTGATAAATTATTTTTTTATCTACTTTTTTGGATGCTTTATTTCCCCCACAAGGTGAAGATGGGGTCGACAGCGTACGAAGACGACCATAGGAGATTGGGAGCTCTAAATTCCCGAGCTAGGAATTTTGAGTGTTGACTATGTTAGCATGCTAATGAGCTCCATTAGCATGCTAACCAGTCGAGGCAGAGTTTAATGCGAAGGTGAAGATAGCGTGCTAACCTCCATCAATACGCTAGGGATCTCCCTTAACATGCTAACTATCATTAGCGTGAAAGGGACCCATACTAGCGCGCTATTAAGCCTTCTCTAATAAATTTTCTAAGTGCTAAAAATCAAAATTTAAATCTAAAACATACCTCATAGGAAGTTAATTACTGACAATGAACTAATTGGATATTGAGGATTGAAAAGTTGTAGTACGACTATCGGGAATGATATGAAGTCGCATTATAGGCATACCGAGTGAGCGCAGTGCACATGCAAGATAAGTAAACCACAAAAAACACACCTCCAGCATTTATTTCCCCTTTCATTATTTTTCTATGATTGAATACATCGTTGTTATGTTGATTTTCGGGTATTCTATCATGTTTAATGTTTGAGTGGCTCGCTAGACCATAGCACATGCACCTGCGCCCTCAGCGGATTGCGACCCGAGCTACTTCTTCAGTGCACGTGTCGGTGGATCATGGTATTAGCTCAACTGTTGCAAGGGCTTGGGATGTGGGGGCCAGTGGGAGCAAACATTGTGCAAGAATCCTTGTACCAAAGTGTGGTCTATGCTTTATACGATGGGTACATAAGCACTTAAGTTCATTGGTGTTATTTACGCAAGTGATTATATGCTTAAAACTTTTCGTTCATTTTCTAGCATGTTTATTTAGCACTATTATTGATTCCTTTTAAATTCTTACTGGTTTTCTCTAGGATCTTACTCACTGGAACTCATCATTTTTTTATTACAAGTTGCTTATCCTTCTATAAGTAGAGATAAGGGGATCTTGGGCGACTATCTATGAGTGCCTATTATCCGAAACCTACTAGTACATGTTCCTTTTGATTATTTTGGTTTACTTTTGAATTTTAGGTACTTGAGAGACATAGGTAAATGTATATATTCACACTATATATTTATTGATTTTGACGTTTGATATACATGGTACGTTATTTTCGGGTTTTCCATATTAGGTTGATGTTATGAGCATGAAAGAATGATATGTCATCTTTTATGGCGATTAAGACTTCCCCTTACTTTATTGATGAAGACATATAAGATACATGCACTACAAGAAAATGGCCTCTAACAAGGGGAAATCCTGTCGCTAAATGTCAATTTCCTATCGTTAAAGTTATTTAATGAGGCAAATACGTCGTTATCATTCCCCTCGTTATTGCCTCTCTTTCTAAAGAGTTAAGACAACGGGATCACATTCCCTCACTAAAAGTTTCAGTGAGAGTCAATCCTCTCACTAAAAAGCTTTTAGTGAGAGGCAAATCCCCTCACTAAAAGCTTCTAGGGAGAGGCCAACCCAGTAAATAGCTTTTTGTGAGAGGCAAATCCTCTCCCTAAAAGCTTATGGTGAGAGGCAAATCCCCTCACTAAAAGCTATTGAGGGGATTGGTCCCCTCACTAAATAGCTTTTAGTGAGGGTGAATTCCTTGAGGATTTTGACCACACCATTTATTGCTCTTGCTATCAAATAAGATATTCATCAATTAAATGTTTTAAACTATATAAACAATATTTTTTTACTAACAAAAAAAATTATGTATTACATAGTTGTTTCTTACAAACATTCTGTCACAAGGAACATTACTATAAGAGAAAAGGAACATAACCAATAGGTAGTCACATCAAGAAAATGAAAACCACTTCAAAGTAGCACTACCTATCTTGATTTTCTTTCATAGTCTTCAGCTCTATTTAGGAACATAATCAGTTTTCTATTGTTCCTATAAACCACCAAACAAACTCTTCAAGACTTTAATAATGTTAATGCAGCAATCATTAAAAGGGATCCCTCTTTAACATTGATATTCTGATAACATATATACCACAAAAGAGAATGGAGCTTAAAAAATCATGAAAAGACCATTAGACATACTTGGGACAAAGTTCATTCGGCATCACAATGTTAGATTGTAGAATACTACTTGAAATGACAATAAGATAAATAAGAACAATTAAAGCAAAGTACTTCGAGACAATCTTGATACTTAAGATTGATCCTAGAATTGTAAATAAGAAACAAGTTCATCAAAGTAAAGATGAATTAATTAGGAAATGAAATAAATAAGTTACCTTAAGTAGATCTATTGATACTCCCATATAGGAGTAGTGTTGCATCAATTGGAAATTGAAAATCCAGTACTGTGTGAAAATATATACCACATAAACATAACGATGGATAGAGTGATGAGCCAGAGGCTGAACAAGAATGGAAGAAGTACAAAAGTAATTTATAAACAAGGTATGGTCAATGCCAATTAGATCATACATAAATTTTATGTTACCTCACAGCATCGAATAGTGCAGTTCTATTCACGCTTTTATCGTGCCAATAACTCATGCCTTCACCGTATTAGTTTTCATCAATCATCTTTCAGAATCTACGTATGTATGTATGTATGAATTCAATTCAATAATGACAGCCCTGTACGAGTTAATTAAGCAACCTAATTGTACCAAGTACTTGAAGACTTAAACTTAATTCAATACCCTTGCTACTCTAAATGTTTCCTTCAATTGCCCACAGTGCTTAATCAAGTCACATATTTTTACCATCTTGTGGAGTACCTTGTGCACCAAAAGAATAGGAAAGAAAATGAAACGACATTAACGAAATGATTATGAATTACTTGATAAGTGACTGCAAGAGAACGTAATCGCCTTTCTGCAAACTTTTCAATGATAGTTTGTACTTTACCTACAATCTCAATTTTTTCTTAGAATGGATTATCAATCTGAACATTAAAAAACAGAATTTTTTATATAAAGCTATAGGCTAAGAAAAATAAAGTTTTCAAACATGGGTGAAAAAGTGCCTGAGAAAAAATAGGCGTGCTTGTCAAGTATCCTTTCACACTTAATCTAAGAGAAGCTCAGGACTTCAGCGAAAAACTGCACAAAAATAAGAACCAAATATTGTTTCCATCAATCCTAGCACATTGACATCAAGAAAATGGCTTAAGCTAGGACTAATCTATTGGCATTGAGCACATTATTCTACTTGAGATTTTCACTTGTTAACTCTAGCTCTAGGCAGTTCACTAAATTATTAACATTGTACTCCATTTGTCTAGTTTGGCTAACTAATGCCAACATCATTTGTTAATTGAAATAAGAAGCATATTTATATTTCAACTCTAAATGACTAAAACTGGCCATTACAATCTGTAGTTGAGCTAAGCATGGTAACCTTTAAATAAAATTATAATTATTAAATGAGATATTATATATAAGAGAAATTAGAGAAAATTAGCAGTATAGGGATAGATCTAAGATAATTAAGGACGTAATATTTATTAGGAAGGATGCAACACGTTTACTAAATCGAGTGATATAACCAACTCCGACTAATTTTGGATTATGAATTTGTCATCGTCGTTATTGATATAAATGTATTTATCTTACTTTCTTAACATTTGAAATTGGTGATGAAATAATATATATAAGGAACGGGAATTGAACTTGATGGAAGGTTTTATAACATAAAAAGCACACAAGAAGCCATAAGAGCGTGAATAGGGTACACACCTAGAATCGAATGCAATATAGAAAAGTCTGGTGAAACTTGAAAGTTAGATGTTCTAAGTTTTCATATGTGCAGACACTTTCGCATCAAAGTTCATCGATTGCCCATCACCACCAAGAAGAAGGTGTTCATCAAAAAACAAGTTCCCTTAATTTTTAAAGGATTAAAGAAACTCACATCCGATAAGTTAGCTTGATCTCCATAGTTGAGTCTGCAGCTATCGATTTAAGCTAACTAATGATACTTTTGCAATATCATTCATTGGATATGGCAACTAATCAACATGAATAATACCATAAGGTTGTTTATCTACTCAATCATACATTTCATCACAAAATAAAAATCAATGGGGAACATTTCATTAACTGCAAAAGATCGTAAAAAGTGATAACCTACACTGTACACATCTCTTATTATCGTAGTTCATAGTTCTCGCTCTATTTAAAAATATTACCAAGGCATGAAACCCGAGAAAATATACTTTAAAACTTCAAAACTGAAACCATTCTCACATTGCTATTTCGCCCACTCAAAAATCACTTACTACTCAAATGATCGAACTTAAACCTATTATGATTAAGACCAAATATGTCTAGAAACAAAAATAAATAAGCTAACCGAGCATAGATTAATATGATTAAGACCAGTGAAATAAATAAGTTACCTTAAGTTTATTTGTTGAGTAATGGTTCTCAAATTCAATGGCTCAAATGAAATCAAAGAAATGATAAATGAAATTTTGAGGAACCCAACTGGGAATTCATGTAAAGATTTTGAATTGGAGTTTGAGACTCATTGTGTGTTTTACTTGCTATTTATGTGATGGATTCCCTCTCATACATTATTAATACAAAATAGAAAACTTAAATTAACATGAAACTAAAACTATGATGAAATTGTTAGCATAAAGAAAAAATTAAAAATATATAATATGATAACCAACTATTCACTTATTGTTTTGCGAACAAAATTTTTTGTTTGAAAGATGTAAGTAGAAAACTTAAATCAGTCATTCACTAACTATTTTATTATTTGTCTAACTACAATAATGCAATGTAGTTTTTATATGAATGCTTATGGCGTTCTCTTAGGAAATTATTCAAATACCTTATATATGAAAACAACTCAAGTTCAACCTAATACTGAATATAAAAAAATCAACATAAACGATAAAACTAGTAATATAGAAATTCAACTACAGTTGATACATCATTATGGAATCATAATCGACACAACATTGTAATAGATGAATAGCATTTTGAGAAACTAGGTCTTATCAAGGACTAATCACTTGTATGCATATGCCACCTAAGTATCATAAAGGTATCTATGAAAGAGTAAAAAAATATATACATTAGAATTATAAGTATCAAATCCGATGCCTTAAATAACACTAGCTAGTAAAAGACTTTGAAACCTGTAATGGACCGAAATGTTTTATTAATGAATGATAATATGTATTACCTATTTAGACTCATATGCTCGGTTAATTATTTAGTTGACAATTTTTAAATGAGTGTGTTCCTTACGATGAGTGTGCACGGGCGTTGGTTAGATCGATGTAACATTTGAGAGTTAGGTTGATTCATAACTTAAGATATCATTTTTATTTAAAATCTATATGCCAAAGTTATGGAATGAGACTTCCTTATCTAGCCTAAATTAAGGACATAATGAAAATGCCTAAGTAGGTTAGATGAGAAAATAATCAAATTTATTGAGTACAGAAGTAAATTAAAAAAATCAAATATTAAATGAAAACTAACCTAATTAACTAATAAATTCAAACGCATATGGTATGCTTGGTAAATATGTTGAAAAATAAGGTCACTTAATCTATGTAAATGTCTTGGTTGCATGGGAAATACATTGATGAACTAAGGGCAAAATTGTCATTTTACACTTTGTAGGACACTTAGCATAGGTAGCAATGAGATGGCGAGCTTTGATTTGGACTTAATCAAGCAAGGTTAGCGTAATTAATCATTTCTAATGAATTTCAAATGAATGTATAAAAGGGTAAAGGTCATTAGGGACTTAACTCTAATTCCTTTCTAAGAGCTCTAGAGAGGAAATTGGAAGGAGTCCCACCAGTAACAAGGAGTTAAACTTCATATGGTCTCAAGGCATGCTCTACATCTTCTCCTTCATATTTTCTCCTATTTGAATTCTTATTCATACTTTTGATTCCTATTTATTTGTTTCTTTTTTATGATGGTCTTCTTCATCTAAGCTAATTCTTCTTCATATTCTCATTTCCCTAATCTTGCTTGCATCCCTTTAATTAATGAACAATACACACATATATTTATATTGATCAACTAAATTAATGTATAGCTTCCGTGAGTGTTTAAGGTCGATCCATTTTAATGGCTACAACTTATTGTTTGGTTGATCTAAATATATCGGAACATTGATACGAATATGGCTAAGAAGAATGAAAATAATAATTAAAATAATAATGTGTATTAATAAAAGAAATGGTGCATAGATGGAGGGCATATTCATTAGCTATGATTAACTTTTTTGAGAATTGAAAATTTGAGTACAAGATTGAGTTAGCTAATAACTTAGGTATTACTTAGAAATACTTACGTACCTAAATCAAATAAATGAACTAAGCTAGTTCTATTTATCTAATATGCCTAAGTTGTGAAATAATGACAATTAGGCTTAAAGACAAATGAATTAATTTACATGTATAAATTAATGACTTTTTCATAAATTAATTGAATTGTTATACTTGAATCATTTAAATAAATTAGAGGGCTTGAATTTAAATGAAATAAAAAACTAAAGTTGATTTTAAACCAAAAATGAGTATACAAGCTAGTTTGATGTGCCTAAGTAAGCTAATCAAAAAAATTACTATTCTACTAAAGTAAAAGTAGATTTTTGTGTGATCAAAGATTAATCTAGTGTTAAAATAATAATAATAATAATAATAATAATAATAATAATAATAATAATAATAATAATAATAATAAGATTCCTAAAATAAGTTCGTAGATATCTATTGATGCATTAAGTGCTTATATATATTTATATATCATATATACATACATATATCTATATATATGTATATATGTATATACGATATATAAATACATATATATGAGAATAATAATGTAAAGCAAATCATACTACGGACTAAATTACTTAAACAAGATCTATTCTATATAGGAGTACCTCTTTAACATCAAGTACTATGGACTGAATTATACTTAATAAATGATTAGTAAGACGAATGGACTTTATCACGAAATAAACTTATCAAAATGATTACCATGGACTCGGCATAATAGCTAGCTTGAGTGTAGGGATTGATTTGGGAAGCGTGCTAGAGTCGCGAGAGTGCATATATTAGCGTGATCCGAGGAAAGTAAAATCAGATAGGGGATACTTAGTAATTCATTATCTAGTTTGGTACTAGATTGATAAATGTGACCTTACACAAGGTACTAGATTGTAGGTTGTAGATGTGGGCGAGGTATTCAAGGCACCGTTGATGCTCTCACGCTGCACTGAACCGAACTGTCGACTTGTAGAGTCGCAATTCTAAAAAGTCAAGTAGTGGCATCCGCCCTCAATGGATTTGGACCATTTAGTTGTCTTCTTTTGTTTTATAGGCACTCTTTATTCCTACAATTACTTTCCATCCATTTATCATGCACTTTTATTTACTTATCTACCTTTTAAATTCCCGCATGATATCTAGATTGCTTTATTTATTCATGAAATACTATCTCATCCTACTTGTTTTTACTTACTAGACTCGTCATTCTCTTGTGGACGACTTGAGTGCATATCCATGGACAAGCTAGGGCAAGGCGCCAGTGATTGACGACTTTCTTTAAGGACACTTAGTGCGACTGCTCCTCTTGTTCACTTGTAGGTTTCTGGTACTTTTAGTCTTTTGTACCATGTATATATATTGTTTTAGTAACACATGGGGTATTTTGGGGTTGACAGATCCAGACTCATGTATTATCGCACTTACTTACTACTTTGTCACCAAATATGCATGACTATCTATATATTTGCGGGCTTTCATGCCTCATGTTGTCCCAACTCTGTTTTCATGAGTTATTATAATTGCTTTAAGTTTTTTTTCGTTGTAATTACTTTAAAACTTGCATAAGTCAATAACTCAACAACAAATTTATTAAAATAATGAAATCGGAGGCTTACTAGGCCTACGTTGACCTTGCGAGGGCCGACTCGAGGATCCACATGGGTTTAGGTCAGGCGGGGCCCAGTTTATGGGGAACTGGGGCCATCATAAAACTTTTGGGTGTTATTGCTAGTTTGCCACTTAAATCACAATGTTGTTAAGCCAAATACTGAAAAACCTTATAGGGATACAAAATTTGTTGGAAACTCAATTAGAACTATGACATTAACTGTAAAGTATAAACGCATTAAAAAGTCCAACCTTTATCCTGTCACATCTACTAAAGATCTCGCATTTATATGTATTTCACAAGATTCATACTATGTTCATCCACATAGAACATGCTAGACCTTGACCATTGGTGATTTTGTTAAATAGTGTTTGATGTACCACTAATTTAACTATGCATGCCATCTCAGTTTTAAAGAAGTGTTAGCAACAAATGATATCAAATTAATGAATTACACCACTTCATAATCACAACCAACTCTTAACATTAATTGCAATGAAGTTCTCTACATCAATCATGCCCTATAACAAACCACGTCACTTGACACCACAACTCTAACTCTCTTCGTCAATGACATAAAACCCGAAAGTAAACTCATGCCATAATATGAACTAAAAAACCACATAAACACCAAATTTTATCAGCAAAACATGAAAGTAAACTCGAATAATTAATCAGATCTAACAAACAAACGTGAACTAAAAATGAACCACATGCAAATTGAACGATTAAGATTATGGAATCAATAGACTATTCATACTTGAAAACAATGAAGATTCATTTGATATGGACATCGAGTCTGTACTTTGAATCGATCAATATGAGATATGAAAAAATGGAGCATCGTAGAGAGGTAAAAAAAAATTTATAGTTGCAACTATCGACAAACATGTCAAAACAGTTAGAGACGAGGCTCAATTGTTGAAAGAATCAAAGATATTGGAAGGTCTCGATTCAAAATCTAAAAAATGAGAACGAACGAAGCTCGCACTCACCAATGGAAACAAAAGAAAAACAAATCGAAGACCTAAAATCTTTTACAGGATCAAAACACCACCACAGATGTACTGGTTTGTGTACTCACCAATGGAAACAAAGATCGATCAACTAGTCATAGGAGTGAGAGATGAGAATCGATGATTGAAACCTTAAAAATGAGATATGATAGATGAAGCTCGCACGAGAGTTCTTCATCGTGCCATTGATATGTAGTGACAACATATACCCTCACTAATATGGGTATGCAGTGATGTCCAGTGATGTGATCTAATACTCTTGTTAAATTTGGTAGTTAAAAGTTTTTTTTTTGGAGTGATGTAAAACTCATATAATTTCGCTAACTTAATAATTGAAATTAAATAAATTCTTAAACTCAAATGCTGAATAAGACGGCTTAGCGGCCCTTTCGCGAGGTGGCAATAGGCGTAGCGCTAGCGGGCTTGGGACCTAGCGAGCTGGTGACGTGGCAAGGCTGTGGGGCTCGCCAGCCGACGGCCTCGTAGAGCAGGGCCACCACATATTTTTGTTTTGATTTCATGGGAAGCTTTTGAACGACGCCATTATTGAGATAAAGTTGTTCTTCCAACAATATTGTCAGGAATCTGGCCAAGTTTTGAGGGCAGGTGAACGAAGAGGAGAGAATGGGAAGGGTTTCACAAAGGGTAATTTGGTTATTAACTATATATTCACTTTAGTCAAGAATTTAGTTTTCTTAATTAGAGTGGGGGTGAAATAGATTGGAAGGGTTGAAATAGTAGCCCGATAACTAAAAGATCATACCTAGATCCTAGCTACGTTTGAGCAAATTTAAAATATAAAAGATAAAATTGAACGTAAAATTTGAACTTAAAATTTAAAGTACATTTTCCACTTGAATATGTAAAAGTGAATTAAATAAGTTCGGACGAGAGGTTTGCTGCCTTTGGGTCCTATTAGCCTTGGGTCTGGGCTAGATTAGCCGAGAATTATTAACCCAACTCGGATACTCCTCGACTTAAAAAAATAATAAAAATAAAAATTAAATCAATCGTAACAATTAGCCTAACTTGTTTTTTACCATAGAACCCATTATGTGCCAACTCTCGTTAATGGGACTCAAAAGTTACCTTAGCCAAATAATCTTAAGGATCGACGGCACATCACGTTTTCAGTCATACAAGCTTATACCTTGATCGTGAAATCTCAAGTGATAACAAACACTTTATTTCAATGACTTGTGACAATAATAATTAACTCAATACGACGTACAGTCACATAATTAAGAAATAATATTGCTCTTCCTTGAAAAGTATATTCATACAATTAACCAAAAAAGAAATAAACAGTATATAGTCTCTACGCTAATTACAATACAACTAAAGGCATGGAATGGTCAAAGCTACTCTGTAGAGCTCTTGTCCGACTCGATTTATTCTTGATAGCCCCAACTTCCGACTTTATTCGAAATACACTACCACTTATTGCCTGCATCGACCCAACATCATCTCTACTAGCTCCCCCTTGCATAAGTATCCTTGCGATTCCGGAGTAGTGTAGCGACTCAGCTATCTGCAACGCAGTCACACCCTTGTTTGTCCTCGCTTCCACATCAGCTCGCTTCTTCACAAGCAATTCTATCACTTCACCATTGCCAGACTCGGTCGCACAATGCAGTGCAGTGTACCCATCTTCATCCTTCGCATTGATGTCAATTCCCTTATTGATCAAGGCACGGACAACATCTATTCTTCCTTTAAACGCAGCCCTGTGAAGTGCAGTCCAACCATGCTGGTCTTTGCCGTTTAAGGAAGCACCATTCTCTAGCAACCTGTGGATACTTCGCACTTCTCCCTTCCTTGCTGCTGAACACAACCCATCACCCAGCTTAAGTGCATCATAGAGTCTAGTCTGTCCACAATCTGCAGCAACATCATAAGCGGTCTTCCCATTTTGGTTCCGGATATCCTTGTTCGCACCCTTTTGTAGTAGCAGCTTAACCATGCCCTCGTCGCCTAGTCCTGCAGCAACATGAAGGGCTGTGTCACCGTTGTGAGCCCCTCGACTGTCTGGTCTTGAGCCGCTAGCCAGTAATAGCTTTGCACAATCTCTATGATACTCTTCCACTGCAAGGTGCAGTGCAGTACGACCGTCTTCTGTCTTAGCATCCACGTCTGCGCCTTTGAGGAGCAACAATCTCATCACTTCCAAATGCCCACCTGCGGCAGCAAAATGTATAGGCCCCCAATTTGAAGATTCCGAGCGTTCTGTTCTTGCTCTTCGGGCTAATAATAATTCAACAATCAAAACCTCACCCGCACCGCTCGCTGTCTCCAATGGGCTGCAACCAGACTGATTTCGAGCTCCAATGTCAGGCTCAAATTCGAGCAGGAGCTGAACGAGGTCTGGCCGGCTCTGTGCTATTGCCAAGTGAAGTAGCGTTTGCCCTTGCGTGTCAATAGAGTCACAAGCATGCCATGAAGGGTCGCTCTTCTCCAAAACCTCTCGGATTTCGTCCATCGACCCTTTTGATACAAGGTAAGAAAGGATAGATGAACCAACAAAGCAAACATTGATGCTGCTATCGATAAACACTTGTTTCTTTCGGGTGGCAAACCAATCGTTTGGAATGGAGTCCAGTGTCGAAGATGCATCCTTCACCGCGCCAGGAACTACGACGCTGTGCAAGAGGAACGAGTCTTTGGAGTGAGGAAACGTCTCGGGGAGCGATGAATTTGGGGGCAAAATATAGGTGATCTCCACTGAAAGCGTGGCCAAAGGAAGGATTACAGCCGATTGTGGACGAATTGTGTAACGAGACTTGTTCATTGGTTGTAGCTTGAACGCTATGGGCATTGTGTACATCACGTTGCGTAGTGTTAGCTCCCCGTGGCACCTCTGGCCTGGTTCAATCCGTACTGCAACTTGGTTTGATGGCTCTAAACTTACAAGTCTGTCCATCTTTGCTTTACTTTCCTGATGAGCTGAGCAACTAATTATTGGTTGAAAAGAAAATGAAGTAATAAGTAGGAAAACGAAGCTTTAAGAGGGGAGGGCAGGGCCGGCTGTGGTTAGGAGTGCCACGTGTTGGGTGCTAAAACCAATGCTGACTTGTTCTATCCGGCGTCCTTGCTATACACGCTGTGACTAAGAAACATAGTAGTGCATGTCTCGTATTAAACAGCGGTATTTGTATGGTTGCAAGTGGGGTAGGGCGGGGCGGAGATTGTAGTTACCGTCTTCGTCTCTGTGGGGTGCGGGGCAGGAATTTATTTTTGCAAATTCTCCATGAGGAGAACTTAGCCGTCCTACGCCTCACGCAGCGAGGATCCTCGTAGGGTGAAAAATCCCCGCGACGCTCCATAAATTTTGTAAAAAATATCTATTTTAATTTTCATTCCTTGGTCATTTTGGCACTTAAGTACTACTTTCTAAATTTTTTAAAGAAATTATTTTTCTCAAATTAAATGACTAATGTTGATTTGTTTTGTTGATTGAGTTCATTACAAAAAAAACAGCTAATCAGAAAATAGAAGTTTTCGTTGCTATATAGCATAAATTTCGTCTCTAATTCGATTATGTAACTGAACAGAGATGGAATCTATTATGTCTCAGAAATTGTCGTTGCTAACTAGTCAGCAATGCAACAGAGACGGAATAGAAATGGCCAATCTTCCAAAATAATGGCTTTGTTCGCATTCCATTGCTAATATGTCTCTAATTTGCGACGGATTAGCAACGAATGCATGAATATCGTTGCAAATTAGAGATGGATTAGCAATGTAATGCATGAATTCCGTTGCAAATTAAAGGCGTATTAGAAATTGCTAATCCGTCAAGAATTCCGTTGCTAATCCGTTGTAAATTAAAGACGGATCAGCAACGAAATTCATGAATTCCGCTACTAATCCGTGGCAAAATAGAGACAGATAATTCGTCTCTATTCCGTGTCTACACTCTGTTTACCCAATTTTCCCTTGTATTTTCTTAGCAATTAGAGACAGAATAGCAACGAAAAGTTTGAATTCCATTGCTAATCTATCTCTATTTCTTTTCTACGTCTAATTTTTTTAAATATTCACAACAATCAAATTTGTTCTCTAAAACTTCTAAACCTGAAAATAATGACAATAAGACATAATCCATCACCTGCACCCCCTGAAACAACTCCTTGGGGGTGCTAACATCCCCAAAAATACATAATTTCAAATATATACAATAGTCGACAATATTCAACAACAAAGATTCAAATGAGGAAAAAATGTACAATTCGACATTAAAACAAATTTATACATCCACGAAAGGTAGTCATGTATAATAAATGTCTAAGATACCTAAGTATCAACAAAAAACTACCAATCCCATTGTTCTACAACAACCATAAAAATCCTTAAGTATCATAAAGTTGTTCATCCGTCGATGTCCTCTAAATATGCACAAAAATAACTATCAATCTAAAGGTTCTTTAAACAACCATAAAAGATATATAAGTATCATCAAATTGTTTATCCCTTGCACCCTAGTCCTCTAAATATCAACAAAATAAAATTACCATTTCAAAAGTTACGCAAATTACCATACAAAATACATAAGTATCCTCAAGCAGTTCATCTCTCGTAAGCCAATCTTGCATCTCCTTATCAACATTGTCCTATTGCTATAGTGGATCAGCGGGATCTGTTTGCGCCTGCCGCTGCTCATGAGGTGGTGGTGGTGGTGGCGGTGGCTGAGATAGGCATGCTCTATCCATGGTCATCCGGAACCGTTTCTGTATAAATGCCACAACCTGTCGTAATTGCTCGGTAACATTATTGAATTCTGAGTGTGGTACCATTGGCAACACCTAGGATGTGCCTGCACTCGGATCTGCATATCTTCTCTTATTTCTCCCTAACGACTCTTGACCATAGACACATCCTTTCGGACACTCACCCGCCACCTTGTAGTATATCGCCTCATCATCCACCGATTGGTCTGGTGTAGCCTTGGTCAGCTCCTGACATATCGTCTGGAGCTTAGCCTACATGGATACACAATAAATAACTTAAATGATATGTTTTTAAGTAAAGTTACTACTATTTAGCTCGTGTTTCTATACTTATGTAGAACCGCTCCGATCTAGTATCGATGAATGTCACCCCGTCGTGATTTACAGTGTGGAGATGCAAATACAATTCATTCATGGTAGGTGTCATCTCGGATGTATAAGTCCGCACACGAAAGTTATAGAAATGTTAAATATGTCAATTACTTCATTGCACTTATAATCGCCAAACACAAATCAATTGCATAAAAGTGATATAAAATGAACAAAATGGAATGAAATATGTACAATGAAAATGACTAAAACTAGCATCAACGTGTAATAAATTATAAAAAAAAAAAGATTAAAAGCAAACACAAGCATAGTGATTTGGTAGAAAGGAAAAAAAATAAACATGAGTATAAAAACACTTACATATCTTTCATTGGTAGTCACAAAAGACACCGAGCCACCACCGTGCTGTCTCAGGTCCTTCAACCTCAGTGTTCACATTCAAAGACTTTTGCCTAGACCTAGCAAGAAATTCCTCGCTCTCCCAGTACTCCAAGTATCTCCTATACGCCTCATTTGTAATATAGTTTGGCTGGACACGATTCTTCTTTAACTTACATCAATACGGTGTACCTGGTGCCTGCATGCATGTCGTACGCCGCATGAATGAGATCATCACGAATCGTGTCATCCCATCTAAAATATACCTATAAAATGGTGAGTGCAATTGTTACGAGAAATTAGAAAACTTGTATAAATCGTAAGTCATTTTTTTCACGCTTACCTGCCATTGGCACCTGTAGTGGTCCTTATGATGATTCGGTATCGACTTCCAACAATACCTTTTTGGAATCATCCATCTCTTAAAAACTTTTTTCATCCTCCGTGCACAAGAATGAGAAGGATGCAATTCCCTGCGTTTCATTAAAATGCATAAAATAAAAAGCATATTTAATAGTTTAAAAGGATAATTAGAAATAAGTTAATTAATTAAATACTAACTTATGTATTATCCGCAATCAGTGTGATCGGGATCCTCTATACGCGAAGGGGGTCGACCCCTCTCATTTGAGGTTCTTGCGGAGCGCCTGTAACCTGAAGCCCATGGAATGTAGCTGTTGATGCAGTGGCTGGAGGCGTAGGTATCATCGGTATAAGAGTGTCGAGTCTTGATGTCGCCGATAGTGACTGCAATGGGCGATTCGGTATGGTTCCAGACAATGATGTCGATGGTACAGGCGATGTGGACGGTATGGAAGGTGAAGGTGATGCTGACCGTAACTTATGATCGAGTGAACGAGAAGCCAGAATCGGTAGGACAGGAACCGACCCACGACCTTGACTGCCACAACCCCCTCGAGTGGCCAGTCCATGAGGTCCAGTCAGTATATCGGTCCTTGGGGTCTGTGCTGCACCTCTTCCGACTGGACGAGAATGCCCTAAAGTTATCCCTCAATCGCCTTGAGGTACTGTTCGACCTCGAAGTGGGGGCTGATCACTGCAAGCCATGAAACCTAAAAAAACACCGATCATAAACAATAGTAAGCAAAGGTTTAGAAAGTTCATATAACGTCGATCAAACATTGACATAACACATACATACGTTACTCGCTGTCATCCATTTGAAATTCACTCTCGTGACTAGAATTTTCTCCACTATCGACAATGAAGTCATTGTCTTCTTCACTTGAACCCGCTTCAACAATGATGCGGGCCCCATTTGGATCATCCAGATTGTTAAAACTCTGAATTGCATCGCCGACTACGCACGTGGTGGGTTCACCATCTTAGAATGCAATCTCGGCCGAACCTTGGTCATTATCGTTTTTGCTAGTTTCCTCGTTAGCGAATTTTGGTAGACAACAACAAACTGCTAGCCATTTTTGTCGCTCGTTCCTCAAAGAAGGGTACGAAAGGTAGTACACTAGAGTATCTTGCATTGTAAGGACAAATGGCTCGTAGTTGTTATATCGTCGACTTCGGTGAACCTCTACCAATTTAAGTGTTGGGTGAGTCCTCACACCGTGATTCTGTGTAGGGTCATACCATTCACACTTTAACGACATACGTTTGAGGCTAGTATATTCAATCTCTACAACCTTTTTTAGTAGTCCATAGTAGTCATGGGAAACATTGGCATAATTAGAACCCTTCACGAAAACGCCGTTATTCTGCGCTGATCTAATAATATTGTATCTTTCAGTGTGAAACTTATACCCATTCACTAGGTAACTATGGTACACATTATAAGATCGACTAGGACCAAACAAAAGATTAATAAGTGTCTCATCTATAATGGAATTTCGAGCCTATTCATGAAAATTTAGAAAGTGAAGACACATTATTTATGAAAGAAATAAACGAAATGATGACCTACAATCGTGGAAATTTATTTTTGTCTTTCTATAATGGTGAGTTCTTCGAAAAGAAATGATGGTGATAGTTGAACCACTATGACTATCCACCACTTCGCAATTGAAAGACATTTGTATCCTCCATATAATATGGACAAGCCATCCAACCGTGTATGCTCCAACCAGACAACAAGCTATACGCAGGGAAATCACTTACAGTTCATAAAAGGTGACTCGCATATAAAAATTAGTCTCTGTGGAAACGTCGTAAGTAATCACCCCGTTATTCCATAATTCCTGTAACTCTTTCACAAGCGGCTGAAGGAACACGTCGATTTTTTTTTGGGCTACTTGATCTAGGAATGATAATCGTTAAGAACATAAACTCAGATTTCATGCACATCGATATTGGAAGTTTGTACGGAGTCAAAATTACGGGCCACGAAGAATACGATTTACCTGAAATCCCAAAAACTTGAAACCCATCAGTGCACAACCCTGAACGAACACTTTCGAACCTCGGCGGCGAAGTTTCTGTTAACATCATTCAATTGACAGCAAGCAATCGAATCAGAATAGTGTTGCATAACATCTTCTGGTGAGGAATGCCCTCCGTGCCACCACATATGTTTTGTCGTTGACTTCAATGTGTACAACCATTGCAATCGAGGGGCTAAAGGGAAGTATTACATTTTTTCGCAAGGGCCTTTTTTGTGTTCCTTCCACGACCTCGCCGTTGTGCAATGTAGTGTGATTTTCCATAAAATTTGCATGATGTCAGTTGAGATTCCACTCCCTAATAAATCATACATTGGTCCTCACAACAATCTATTTTCTCAACAGGAAGACCTAGACCTAGCATTAGTCTTTTAGTGGCATAAAAGTTTTAAACCAATGAATTATCGGTTGACAAACAATCATTCATGAATTTTATGATTTCATTGTAGCCTTGTTTATAGATATGGTGTTCTGACTTGATCGCAAGCAACCACGCCATTGCAGACTACTTTTTCATGGTTTCACGCCCCATCCACAATTGATTGCTACTAGCCTCAATCATGTCATATAGTTGGCGTGCTTGATTGTGACGGCCCCAATTTTTCACAAATTGGGCCCCGCCCGGCCTTGGACCCCCGAGCTATCTCATAACAGTAAACAACAACAGTCAATGGAGAGAAATGAAATATTGTATAAATCCCTAACTGGTTTACTTACATGGGCTCGTCATTCTTATGTTTGAATGAGTGCAGCGCCGCGGACGAGTAGCGAAGGGAAGACTTCATAGCTAGGTGATTTTTGTATATTTTGTATTTACAATCATCTGATAATATATATTGGGTTCCACAATTAGCTTGCCTAACTCCCTGATCTTTTTGTTGAGTTATTTAATTTATTAGTTGCTTCCGCTAAAATTGTAAATCTCAAAAAATATTAATAACTCAAGTGCGAAATGTTGAATTTGTGAAAAATGGTGGATTGGAAGGCTGACTAGGCTCGCGTTGACCTTGCGAGATTGGCTCGGGGGTCCACGTGAGCTTAGGCCGGGCGGGGCCCAATTCGTGAAAATTGGGGCCGTCACATTGATGGTTTGGTGACTCTTCCACTTGATTCCAATTAAAAATTGGACTTACCCCATTGTGTAGCATTTCTTGGTAAGTTGTCGTCTCAAAACCTCCCCTATCAACATCATCCATATGGTTATCAAATTGGTAGATATTTGGCGGCTCTGACCTTTATTCTCACCGTGTTCGTACCGATAGTGATATCCTAGAACAAATTTGTACCAACATATATAGTACTCAACCTTTCCGACGTCCAGGTATGGTACAAGTTGACATATCTTATAATTGCATGGACATCTAATCCTCCTTTCACTTTGGTAGGTAGGACAATGTTACTTGGCAAATGATATAAATTCTTTAACCCTCGCTGCACTCTCAATTCGAATGAAGCCATTGTCGAGACGGTTGTATATCCAGTATCGACTCGTAGACGACATTATGTGTAAACAAAATCTTAATTACAAATTTGTTGAAAAAAAGTCTCAATTACAAAACTTATATATGCTAAATAAATAAATTGATTGAATCTATTATAATATGCCATATATATTAAATGCAAAATGACCAAATAATTAAGATTCAAGTAATATTTATTGCTACATAACATAAGTATATGATCATCCTGAATTAAGAGAAAGTATTGAAGAAGGAAGTATGTAACATAAATTTGTGTCAATAGGGTAAGCATTAACAATGTACTTTTAACTTTCTTTAGAGGTAGTGATGCTGCTATTGTTATTATTATTTTTAAAAAAAAAAACAATGAGAAGAAAGAATAAAGCCTTCCTTTGGCCTAATGCTTATGAACGTGCCACAATCTAGTAGGTTAAACGCAAATTTCTTGCAAATGTCGAGAAATGCAGCATAGATGAAAACTAAGAAATACACAACAACAGCAACAACAATAACAATAACAATAACAACAACAACAACAACAACAACAACAATAACATAGCCTCAGTCCCAAATTAATTGGAGACGGCTAATGGAAATTAAGAAATAGCAAGAAAAAAATTAAATGATGAAAAGAGCAAACACTCAAGTGTAACCCATATATGCTTAGTAAGCCTTATTATGCACATCGACGCTCATAGGTTGATTTTTTGAAACGATTAAGGAAAGCCTTTAAGTGCAACTGACAGTTAGTTTTTTTAAAACATTGTTTTCTTGTGAGATGCTTATATTTGTCAGATCCATATTATGCTATACAAATTCCTTTTGATGCATATGCATGTTGTGATGTTATATAGCACTCACATGTAACAATCTCCTTAAAATCTCTAATTGAACTTCTCAAAACTCAAGAGGTCAAGTTGAAGAACTTGTATTTAGACTTATAATGGTACAAGGTAATTGAGTTTCCAGTCGAAATAATCATCAATTTATTCAAATTTAACACAACTAAATCGAACTCATCTCAATCAATCAACACCTCCACTAGTTATTCTCCACGTTTACAACCATGATGGGGATAACTCAAAACTGAAAGAGAAATGGGAGGGCAAGGAGTCAACTGCTAGAAAGATTGAGATAATTATATCAACATAATTTAAACTTTGAACTGTTTTCAAGTCAATCAGATGAAATTAAGAATTAGATATATATAAATATATATATGAGATTTTACAAATAAAGTGTCTAAAAAGATACTCGTGAAGAATATAAATAAATATGACAATGCTAGAGAAGAAACCAATCTCATACACAAGGAAAAAGGGAAAAAAAAGTAAAACTCTAAAAGTAGAAATAAAGTATCCAAAAAGACAATTACTACTATATATTTTTTTATTAAAATGACCTAAAATCAAACATGAAGACGAAAAGAACTTGTAATACTATAAAGTGTAATTATTCAAATATATCAAACATAGATGTAATCATGCCAAGAATAAAATTTTAGGTGGCTTGTTGCTCACATGTAAGTCAATCATTATATGGATTATAACTATTATTTTTAGACCACCACACTATATGAATATGTTTGAAGATCATAAACATGCTTCCTTATTAACTTAACAAAATATGGGTCTTTATCATACGGTACCTTGACAAAAGATGCATCCCCAAAACACTTAAATGTAGTTACACATATAATTTTAATTTTCTACCATTTCGATTTTTTATAAATTCCACATCGAATTAGACTTCCTAAAATAAGTTCTAAATTTCAAGTAACCAGTCACTTCTGGGCCGATGTAATATTTGGCTTCTAATGCACCACATGTGGAACGGGTTTAACACGATATTCATTGCTCTGAAAAAATTCTAAAATTTAGGGCGGGAGTTCAAGAGGCAAGAAAGAAGAAGAGGTTGAAGAGCACAAAAACATATCCCCTCATTCAGTATTGAGTCATGATCTAGACTCTGTAATCCTCTTTTACTTGCTTGCCATTCTAGTATACCTCAGACAAATCCCTTCTTGCATCCACAAGGAAAGTATTTCAAACTATACCAAAAAATGCATTCTTAAAGTTGGTTTAGAAGGTTCAATTTTAAAAAAAAAATGGAATTTTAATAAAAACATAACATTTGAGTCCTCATATTTTTTAAAGATGCAGAACCACCATTAATTTTCTACTTATCCATTCTAACATACTATTTGATTTCCAATAAAGATGTTATTTGATCTCTACTATGTATTTTTATAATAAGAAACTAATTAACTTAATACCCCTCAAACTTGCACACTGAGAGATTCAAACCCTCAACCTCATACATAGGTGACCATAAACCAAATCATTATGCTCCACTTGGTTGGCTTGATCGCTTTTATGTTATGAATGCAATGGTTTTCTCGTAAAGGCATTAGTCTGCATTTCAGTTGCCGCTAATGGAATTCACAGAAAAGGAAAGCTACTAATTTGAAACAAAGAGAGGCTTAACTACTTTGCTCAATTGATTTTCAATCAAATTTGTATTAATTAGATGATGAGATGCACAACATACTACTCTTCAAAAGACGCAGATGCAAGAACATATTGTATTGATGATTTATTCAGCCATGCTTACATCCACAATATCAAAAGTCTCAATAGTCATACTACTAAAACCAAAAATTTGCAATATATTGTAGCTGCTCAAAACCAATAAATTAATGAAACAAAACTAATCAAATGAGATCTCTTAATGGAGTAAAAAAACATCCACTAGATGAACTACAAACATTAATATACAAAATGTAAAAGAGTGAGATAGAATTCTCAAATAAGAAGACTTATATAATTTCAAGCATATATTGGATAAGATAAGAGAATTGTGCAAAGACAGCAAAAGAAAAAATTACGTAAAGCAATTTCAGGTCAAAGAGACTTACAAGTTCCACTTTAAAATTTTAAAGTATAGTTACAAGTCCATAGTCATATAAAGTTATATACCAAACCTTTTCCTTAACTTATTTTTTCCCTCCAAGTTCCAATTAAAGAGGACCAAAACTTAGTAGCGCTATTCAAAGTAGCCATGTTTTCTCTGGTTTCGAGGCTACATTTCTCCATTGTTCCCAAAAGAACTCATTACGTGAATAGATGCATAAACCACTTCAAGCTCTTAGAATGCACATCAAACTAGCACCAAAAAAAATTCCTGATACGACATTCTTATAATTGCGGGGGTCGAACAAGCTCGTTAACATCAGCCTTGATGTATTTTAAACCGATAAAAAATGTTCACTAGAACACAGAATACCCATCAAAGCAACAACAAATTTTAACCAACTGAACCATAGAAACTCATCGAAATCTCACAAACTAGTGAGAGACAAGAAAAAACCCAAAAAGGATATTTCAATGGAGGGATTATCTAACATGGGCATCCAATGAAATATCCTAAAACAAGAAAAGTATAATACCCATTAAAACATAAACAAGTTTTCAAAAACTAAACCATATAAACCCATCGAAATCTTACGAACTAGTGAGAAACAAGGGAAAATTTGAAAAAAGTATTTCAATAGAGGGATTATCTCACCTGGGTGTCCAATGTATGACGGCGAGGGATACAGCAGACGACAGCAAGGAACAGCTCAAACGACGGCAAGGGCTTCTACAGCGGTGACGACAGACAACACGAGCTCTGGCAGACACCACAAAAACTCCCGATTTCAATCGCAAAGGCAGACAACAACTCAAACTCAAACCAATAAAATTGTGACTGCCCTCGACAGTGTAGAGATCATATGAAACCGTAAAAAGAGGAGTTGATAGTGGAGAACATCGAGCAGAGATTTTAGGATTTAGGAGAGAGAAAGTTTAATGAGAGAGAGTGAGTGTTGACGGTGCAGAGATCATATGAGACCTTGAAACAATGAGTGATTCAAATTTTTAGGGTTTAGGAGACAAGGGATCGAGAGTTCAAGGAGGGAAAGAGAGTTCAAGGAGATAGACAGTTGTGAGTTTGATTTTGAATGGTCCGTTTCTATTTTTCAGTCATCTTCATCGATTCATGCACAAATCTCGAGACATAATAGGTGATTGTAAACTACTAAACTTTTGGTGGGAAAGTAGGCGCCATTTTTTGAAACCAATTTTAATTATGTCTCTATTTTGTTTCTATTTTAGTGTCTAATCTTTCTCTATCCCGTCTCTGACTGATTCCATCTCAATTTCGTCTCTAACCATTTATAGTTAGCAATGGAATTAGATTCCGTTGCTATTTCCGTTTCTAATTTACTATTTTTTTGTATTGAGTTACAAGTTATCATACTTAGTAAAATATATAACATTTCCAAAATTAGTATGACATATATTTCAATTATGTTCTAAATATAATTTTATATAATATGATATAACATATATATTAT
This sequence comes from Stephania yunnanensis, assembly GCA_039657365.1. Lineage (NCBI taxonomy): Eukaryota > Viridiplantae > Streptophyta > Magnoliopsida > Ranunculales > Menispermaceae > Stephania > Stephania yunnanensis. The sequence continues at coordinate 39,589,056 of CM077586.1, read as the reverse complement.
AATTAATTTAATGGTAAAAGTAAATTTTATTGTTGGATATCTTGAGTTTAATTCCATATACTACATATGTTTTAAGTATAAAAGTTATATAATTTTTTTGTAAAAACATAAAAAATGGATAATTTTATGTAAGGGATGGGGCGAGGAATCCCTGCGGGCGAGAATAATTTTTGTCCCCACCTTACCCGTATGGCAGGCAAGATTTTGTTCCGTGTCCCGCTTCGCGGGGAGCAAAAAAGAGGAGAATCCTTGCCCCATCAGGGCAGGGCACCGCGAGGAATGGGAATTCCCTTACCCCACTTGAAACCCTAGGTATTTGTTAAAATTCTTTAAATTTGATGCCATTTTCGTTTGTTTTGGACATTTTGTGATTTCACAACAAATGAAATCATTGTCATATAATGCAGTTTGGTTGTTCAAATCCAAGTGGTTTATTTGATGCCTTGGACGTTGGATTGAGATATTCAAATATAGACCCGGATTATCTCCAATGGTAAATATGGATTGTGGGCTTGGATTTGTTCCATGTCATCAACATGGAAAGGATATCAGTCCTAAGTGGCTTAAATAGACATTGAAGTTCAAAAATGTTTTCCAATAGTTAATGTGGATTGCACTTTCTATTTTAAAATTTATTACTTTTTATACATATTGTAGAGAGAATTGATGACTTGACTATGGATTGCACCGCTTTGAAGTAGAAATTGAGAATAGACATTGTCTATTTTTTCACGACATGTCAGATAGACATTAGAAATACGCATTTGCATTGGAGATTCTTTTTTTACTTCAATGTTTATTCAGACCTAGGTGGCGCACTTCCACACCCAATCCACATTCCCATTGGAGATACTCTAATATATGGGGTGCATATGGAGTTTAGAAGATTCAATGTCGAAAACTACATTGATTCCAAAATATATATAGTCTATCATTAATATAGAATTGTTTGGTGATGCATATAAATAGGATTTTAAAATTTTTCTACCAATCCAATATATATTTTTTTATTTGTGAAATAGCATAAATTATATTAAACCTTCCTAGTGAAGATTGAGATTATAGAGATAATATGGCGACCTTCGAGATACTTAGAGTGTAACGATGAGTGTGGAAAGCTCAACTATTCTCCCTCAAGCCTATAAAAGGTAACTTGTACCATGAAACAAGGTGTCGAATATTTGAGGCAAATGAGGGCGATAAGCTCTTGTTGGTTTTAGAAAACTAAAAGCATTATGTAGCTAATTCTCTAACTAATCTATATTAATTATGTTAAAAAAAGCTTACATATGGTATCAGAGCCTATCAGATCAATCAGTAGAGTTTTCTAGTATAATTTATATATATCTTATGTTCTTAACAGTTGATGACAACAACTAATGAATATCCATGACATAATATTTTTTTCGAAAATTATTAGAAATTAATTCAACACAAAAGTGAATCATTTTCTAATAATTTATGTTTAACATGATTTAATGCATATTAGTTCTACCAATGATAATTAAAAATGATGAAGGATACCCAAAGGTACTTTATCTTCTTGATTTTTTGATTGATTACTAAAATATTTGGTTGACCAGAAAAAGCACACCATTTTTTAGTAGTATACGAGCTAATATTTTATGATAATTACTATAATATTATGGTAAACCCAAAGGTGCACCACATTTTAGTAAATTTTATTTATTATTATGTGACAAATTAAAAATGAAAGGGATACCCAAATGTATCATACATTTTTTATTTTTTACTTATAGAATAAAGTATATTGTATTTTTACCAAAAAGAAAAACATAATATTACCAATCTTATGAATGATTCATATATGTATATGTCGATAATTTGGAACTCAATATCCATCTCGAGAATATTATGGTAGATAGGATTAAATTAATTAAACAGTATCATGGTTCATCTGCTAAACTCCTTGAATGACATGGTATTTGTGCGCAATACACAATACCCTATATACGCTACAATAAAATGATGATGATGAACCATTTAACCAAGCATTAATAGAAATGGTTAGGGGTATGCTAAGTAATTGTACGTTGCCTAAATAATTGTGGATGAAGACCTTAAAGATTGTTCTATATTCATTAAATAGGGTTCATAACAAGTCGATTTTTAAAATTTCTTTTGAATTTTCGACTACTACGAAATCTATCTTAAGACATCTACACATTGAAGGTGTCCAACATAGGTTAGAATTTATAATGTACAAGAAAATAAATTGAATTTTTAAACGATCTTGGGTTACTTTATTGTCCTAACCATTCCACGAAAATTGTCAAAACTTGAAATAACAAATTAATCATCAATGTTGAAATTAGTGGGATTGAAAACCACGAAATGTACAAACAAAAGAAGTCACATCCTATTAACTATAACTTCTAAATTAAGTTGTTACACCTATAGAAAATTGTCATAAAGAGAATATGGGATTACTGTAAATACGTTAGTTAATGATTCATAGAGATTAACATTAAAAAAATCTCGAATAGTGATGAGATATTCTATTAATTCTTGGTAACTTTGTGTTGTACTTATCAGAATCTTATTATGATATAGAAACATATATTAAAGATCTAATTTCTTGTATAGGATGAAGTCATCAAAGTGATGAGTTTTCATGAAATTGATTGATGTCATGATAGATGAGTTAAAATCAATGGCTCAAAATACAGTCTAAAATCTCGTGTGATTGCCTCTGAATTTTAAACCCATTAAATGTAAATGAGTTTCAAAACTAAACATAATTCTAAAGGCAATATCAAACAATTTAAATATAGACTTCTAAATTTAGAATTACACCAAATGAATGTAAAAACTTATTTTGAGTGAGAGTTTAGACGAAGAAGTATATATGAATCAATATAAATGAATTTGTAGTAGAAGGAAATGAACAACTAGTCTACAAACTTAAAAAGTCAATGTATGGATTAAAACAAGCTCCCGTCAATGGTATATTAAGTTAATAAAACTATAGCTTTCTTCCGACTTAAGGAAAATGTCATCAATCGATGCATATATTTGAAGGCTAGTGGGAGCAAATTAATAATAATTTAATTTTATATACTAATGATATATTGCTCAATTATAGCAATCTTGGTAAGCTCTATGAGATCAAAGAGTTTCTCTTTCAGAAATCCAAAACGAATAATATGCCAAATCGAATTTCAATTTTGCTTTTTGGCGTGTCACTATGTTTCCAAAATAACCGTTGTATAGATCATAAGTGAGATGCAAAGAAGGTCTTACTCCATTTATAATGGAGAAAAGATTACATGCTCACTTAGAGAAAGTCTGATAACTTTAAAGTTAATAGTTATTCAGACATTGACTTTGATGTGTATCTGAACAATACAAAGTCTGTTTTGGGTATGTTTTTCTTTTCACGACTAATGCAGAAATATCAAAAAGTGTTAAGAAAACAATAATAACTACTTCTACTATGAAAGTCTATTTTGTAGTTTAAAGCTACAAATCATGAATTATGGTTATGAAGCTTTATTTAAAGGCTTAATATTATTAACTTAAACTTTAAGCCATTAACGATTCAATATGACAATTCTGAAGTTATATTTTTCTCCAAAAATAATCAGTTTTAAACTTGTATAAAATATATGGAGTATAATACTTGTAGTTAAAAAAGAAGTACAAAAGAAAGAGTGTCAATTAAACATAATAGCACATATGTTATGGTCACAAATTGTAATGACCCGTTACCTTAAGCTGGTGATTGGTGTTGATCCAAATCTTAATTAATCCTAGTTAGGCTCGTGGTTAAGCTCGGTGTACCTCGATTAGCATGTGCGTGTGTTTGCATGATGTATGGCGCTTGTTTGTATTGTTGAAACAATTTGTGTATAAATTGTTGTATAATATGGAAATTATGCAGAAGCCTATAATGCACAAACGCCACTATAAGTCATGAAATACCGATACACGGTGAGCAGCGAAGGAGACGTGGCATGAATGTGGGCACTCCTGGCTACACGTGGACGTGTTCGGGAGATTTTTTGGTAACAAAACATGCGAGTTAAATATATATATATATATATATATATATATATTTGTATATAAGGATATATATAAATATATATTGAAAATTAAGAAAATATTAAATTATATAGATTGTATGATCGTCTTAAACAAAGCAGAAGTACGAGATGTGTCAAATTTCGTGTCATGAAAAACTTGTGTCTTTTTAACACATCGACGACTCAGTCAAACTCGACATGACGTGATGCGTATCTCGAGGAATATATATATAAATTAAAGTTGATGTATATCAACTTATTCATTTCGATCAACAGAGATTCGAGAAGGTTCAACCGAGTTTTCGCGCCACAGGAGGTCTTTCCGGGAGCCGATTCGAACCAAGTCGAGGAGCATAACTGATAAAACGGCTCGCGAGCATCACATAGGTATGTTTGATTGGGTGTTTATCAAAGTTGGAATCATAGGTGATGCTAGGATCATGGTTGTTTGAGCTGTTTTACTGATCTAATTGAGTTCCACAACTCATATTTGATGTTTCTAAGCTATTAGGAATGAGTTTATGGTTGTTTGGGATGACTTGGATGGGTTTTGGATTTGATTGGTAGGGCGGCAGAACGTTGTTGTTGCTGATCTAGCATGATTAACGCGCTAGATTGGGGAATTAGCGCGTTAGATGCGCATGAGATGAATAACAGGAGATCAGACAAGGAATTAGCGCGTTAGATTTCCTTGTTAGCGCGCAAATGACCCGGAAAATAGCCAAAAGAGCTGTATTTTCATGAATTTTGAATGGGGGACTTAGGGATTCATTTTAGGGTTCCGCATAGACTGTCATAGACCTATATTGATCATAAATGATTGATGATAGGTTGATGAATACCGAGGAAATGAGAGAGGACTGAAGGTTAGGAAATTTGTACAGAGACTTGACCCGAGGTAAGTACGGATTCACTTATTTATCAATATTGTATGGCTATTTAGTATATATAGCTCATGTAGATGTTGAATGGAATGGGGGATTATGCACACTGTGGTAGTTTTCAATAAATGAAAAATGGTGTGTAATGTGACCATGCTATAACTCCTGGTTTTGAGATAAGGTTTATAGGAGATGGGTTCCCTTCCCGACCTATATATAACTCTTGCTTAATTCGATAGGTTGTATGGACTACATACATACTAGGGGCTTAGTATAGAATCATTGGGCATTAGTGGATAGGCTAGAGAGCATATATGCGCAATGTGTTGGTCTAGCAATCGCACTAATGGCGTTGGTGATTAATCGGCCCTAGTTTTTATAAAATAATGGGGATCACAGTGTACTAATCCAAGAACATTTGCTTTGCATCCGTTTATGTATTGAATTATATGTTTTCCATATTTTTGTCAGATATTATTGTTTCATGTTGTTATTGCATGTTTTTTCCTTTGAATATTATATGGAATGTTAAGGGTTATGTGATTCCATACTTACTGAGCAAGTTGAAGCGCTCACCCCAATTAACAATTACTGGTAGAGCTGACGAGCGCTACGACTACGGGATTGAGAAGTTTTAGGAGTCTTGAACTTCTCTTTTATATAATGAGTTTCCATTGTCTTATATGTTGTATCGAATTATATTTAGTAATATCATATGGGATGAGAGTCTAGTATAACCGATTATTATTCAGGTTTTTATTTTAATTATTGTATATCTTATTTTGATTATTGAAAAAGGTTTTGAATTTTCTCTACGGGCCGTTTTTGTTTTAATCGATAATTGATATACAATGTACTTTATCAAGTGAAGGTGGTAAGGCTACTTTCTTTAATTAAGTCTGGTAAGGGTAATTTGGGCTTAATTAGGGTTTCAAGCTGGGTATTGCCCTAATCTGGTTAAGGGATGCTACACAAATTCTCTAATGAAAAGATTACACTAAAGGCATTTAAAGAACATATCAACATAATGAGCCCTGGTTGTGAATTTTAAATAATTTTAATTTGGAATTTGATTATATTTAAGTTTATGTTTACTTTATGAAATCTTATTTACTATGCTAATTATATTATAGTATGCGCACACTTATGTTAACTATTATTGCAAGTGAATTTAGTTTTTGACGCAAACAATATGCTTTATGAATCATTTAAAATTAAATAGTAATGCTCGTGGTACATGGAAGGAATATGTCTTATTTTGATGTATAACCGCTATGACTCTCATTGCTTATTTATTTTATAATGATTTAATGATGCCAAAAATATAATCACACTAACATACAAATTATGTAATGTTTAAGTGTAATGTGGGTTATGTTGGAAAACCATTAAGCTATATATGAACCACATTATTAAAATATATGGTACTATGAGACAAATGGGAGAATTTAAGAGCATACTATATCTCGTTACATTTTTTTAATTTATGTAATGAATGAATTATGTAAAGTACAGACCTAAAGTCTCTCGAAAGGGTACTTGTATCATCAATGGTTCTCCCTCAAGCCTATAAAAAGGTACTTGTATCATCTAACAAGGTATCGAATGTTTGAGGCTCATGAGGGTGATAATATCTTAGTAATTTTAGGAGACTTAAAGCTTTTGCAGGTGATTCTCTAATTGAACTATATTTCTTATGTTAAAATAATGCTTGTAATAAGGTGTACATATTTGTAGGGGCGGTGGCACATGTTGCATAACTTAGTATATATGTATCAGTATATACATGTGCTTTAAGGAAAAAATACAAGTGATAAAATGTTGGCCCCTTCATTTTGTATACAAAGTCCGAGTTGGTATAAACTCCTATATCACTTATCTTCTCAATTTTTTATTTGTAAAAATCTTTTTATTTAAAAATAAAAACCAATAAAGCTCATTGTTTTTTAGGAACACTAGGGGCACCCCATCGATTACTTAAGGCACGCCGCTATTAAGGGCACTAAGTTCTTTACTGATGGCACCCAAAAAATGAGGTGAAATACCAAAAATACCCCTACCCAAAATGAGCACCCACCCCAATCCTTCAAAACCAACGATCGAAACATCCCATCCCCGTTCCTTGCTCCCTGAAGTTATGCATCCCAACCTAATCCTTCAAAACCAATGATCAAAATACCCCATCCCCTTTCCTCGCTCCCTGAAGTTAGGCACCCTACCAAATCTCCAAAACCCTCACTCTCTATTCCCTTTCATTGCTGCTATCTTTCCTAATTCTCGCTCTCTCGTAAATTTTGCTTCTCCTTTCAGTTTCTTCTTCATTTTTGGAAGGATTTAATAGAAGTTAAGGTTAGATTTTTCAAATTCGATCTAGCGGGGCATCCATTCGAATGAAAAAAGGTATGTTATTAGTCGATTTGACAAAAAATGTGTTATGTTAGTTAACTATTGTTGTTTATATTATTTGTTTTTCATTCACGGGTTTCGAATCTGGTAACCCATGATGTTCGCCTACCTAGGGGTGTAATATATGGTGTATTCTCGGGCGCCAGTGGTCGAGGTATATAAGTTGGTTCAAAATAGCTCAAATTAGTATCAGGTACCTGATGCCGATACTATATTATAAGTCATGATTCCTTTGAACGAGTTTACTCTTTTAGTATATTTTCTGCAAATAAATTACGTCTCTGTTGATATACACCGAGACTATACCCTGTCTCTCAGTTATTTATAGACGAGGCAATTTGACATAGTATAGCTTATGTCTTTCCAAGATTTAAATATAAATTTGATTTATCTTTTGCTCGGTTGTACCTATTTGAGAGTAGTGTATATTGTTTCGTTCACTGGCTACCGAAAGTTTTCTATATGTCTCGTTGACATGGTGCCTAGACATATTTTGTGTTCTTAGACCTATTCAACCGAGACTTAATTTTACATATTATATCATTGATTTTAGTTTGATATTGACCAACTTTCCTTTCTTTTCAGTTATCGTTCGTTTCAAGGTAGTTGTGACCAAGGAAGAGACCAGTAGTGAGTCGTTAGGAGGTTCCTTTAGTCATGGTGTTCAACGATTCCAAACCATATCTTACTGGGAAGAGAAATGAAAGACTAATATGAAGGGTAATGCACCAACGAATAATAGACATGCTTGGAAGGGTGCTCTGCAGGATAAGGGTTCACACATTGCTGAGCATCGAAAAAAGGATCTAATCATTGCTCGTGGTGGAAGTGAGGGTGAAGCCTCCGAGTCTTTTAAGGGCTCACTTAGGAATGAACGAAGAGAAGAAAGTTGTTTTAACTTATTAGATTTTGTATTAGTTAAATGTTTACTTGGTTAGATTTTTGTTGATGATTTTTTATAATTGTTGTTTTTATTAACTTTGTGAAAATCATGTGGGTGGTACTAGAAGTGGTGGAGGCAACCGAGGAACACGAGCCACTCGAGGCACTCGAGGCGGCCGAGGGACCCGAGGTGGTCGAGGCATCCGAGCCAGCAGAAATGAAGAAAAGTAACAAGAATACCATTCTGCTCCTTTACCCAGTGGGTCGATAGACTAGATTTTATTGTTGAGAACCAAACATCGCATCACGTCTTCAATTTACGAAGATGACGTATGTTATTTTTTTTGTTTTGATTCACTTTTTCCGTTATAAGAATATATTCTATTATGGTTGAAATGATGCTACTTTCATTTGTTATTGCAAAATCACCCTTTGTTGAAGTGCATCAACCATAAGGCTCAAATCCAAGAGTAGATTCGCAATCATGCCACCCATACACCAAAGATCATTAAAGGATTATCCAGTGGTTTTGGTTGACCTTGCTCATTGATTATTCGTACTGGAAGGGCAAAAAGGATTTGATTTGTGCGTTTGTCGGGCGTTTTAGATGAAGACAAATACATTTCACATGTCTTTCGTTGAAATGTCTATCGCTTTAGAGGATGTCAGCATTCTATTAAAGATTTCATTGACTGGCAAAGTCGTTGAGGTGGAGATTTTTTCAAGATATATCGAGGACTCTCGCAAGGAAGCTATTGAATTAGTTTTAAAGTCGCTCGATGTTACAATTGTAAAGGCGGAGGACGAGGTAAACATCACTAGGGGCCTCAATGTCCAAAGGCTTGGTGGTAGACGCGATGGTCCCCGACCGAGATTTCAAACCCACTTCATTACCCTCCTATGCGATGCATGAGCTTTCATATTGTGCCTCTTATCGTGCATTATTTTCTCTAATAATAGCGGGTCACGGGTCTCAATTGCATTGCTCACGCTGTAGGAGAATTTAGACGATGTCGGAAACTATGCATCAGACGCTACTGTGTTGGCGTACTTGTACCGTCAGGTTGTATCAGCCACTAGAGTTAAAGTGTCACAAATTTCTGGATAACTCGCATTGCTTGAGGTAATTATTGTTAGTTTAACTGCCTTATACTTTTGTTTTATTACTTATTGTTTTATCGATACTAATGTTTATTTTTTGTCAAGGATGGGTGTATGAGCACTTCAAACTTGGGTTTTTTATATCAAACGCCAAGTACATGGATCACTTGCCACCACATGTTTAGCAATGGATCCATAAACACGAGACGCTCAATGTTGGGGATGAGTTGGCTTCAATTCAAAAGACATTGGACAGACTCGGGCCAAATGAGGTGCGTATATTTTTTTTATTTCTTTCAAATACTCCCATGGTACCTTATTTGTTACTAATACAAGTTTACTTCACTGGTGTGGGTGAGTTGAGACCCGTACCTTTATATCAGGGTGGATGGTATTGTTAAATCGATGGCATTCTACGATGTGACCTTAAAGTATATAGACATCGTGGAGCCATATTATCAAGAAAAGCTCCCGAAATAGCTTGGTCATGTCCAAGGTGTACCTACCCCTCTATATCGCCCTCTCGAGGCTTCCCAAGGCCTATATGTACTCAAGTACTTCGTCTAGTATGGATTCCAACCGAAGTTTAGGGAGAGGTGGTGTATCCATTTGTTGGTCCCTGAAGGCTGAGGTGAGAAGGTTCAATTCAAGTTCACGGCAACATCAGAGTATTTTCCTTAGTTTCTACTTGTTTTACACTTGATGATCGAGAACCCATCTAGTAAGGGCGATGCTGCTGTCGCCTGTACCATTGCTGATAATGAGGTGTTGGAGGTATGTTATTGGTACTGTTATTTCCATAAGGTATTGTTGTTTACATAAAGTATTTTTGTTTACATAATGTTCATTTTTTTCTTATTATTTCTTTTATGTATGAAGCTAATTACTTTTATCTCATTGTACTGAATAGTGGAACCAGCATGTGTTGGATGCCACGTTAAAGTGGATGGATTTATCAGAGGAGGAGTGTATCGTAGAATCCATGAAGAAAATGGTGAGTGACTTGGTGAACTTCTTGTCAGGGAGGGTTTTCCCCATAACTACCTACACCACTACCACCGCGACCACCACCGCTACCATAATGACAGCCTTTGCCGGACCTTTAAATGAATCCTAACATGATTAAACAGCATCCCAATCGAGGTTAAGTGACGCTCCTCGCTGGATGTTCCTCCTCCTAAGTGCATGCATGAGAATGAATACCAGCGGAAGATACTTAAAAAGAAAAAGCCTTTCGAGCCTTCTCAAAAGCAATAATTTAATTATTATTTTGCATGGCTTGTAAACTATTATAACTTATTTGATTGTTTCTGGATTGATGTGATTTGTTTGCAATTTCTCATGGCTTTGTTTATCTTGGCGTGATTTGAAAACTTGGTGAAACTAATTACCTTTCATTGGAAAGTAGTTTGTGGAATAGATTGTTAGCTTTGTGAATGTATTTGAAGGCCTTATTGTTGCATGTAATATTTGTTTAATTTTTTTATGGTATGTTGTGAGTTTTGGTGTGAAGTTTCAGTCAGCTAGGCATTTAAAAAGCATTTATGCCTGCATTAGTAATGTGTCGGTAGCATAGGTATGAAATGTCATGTCTATTCTCGGCCTCATTGTTCCGTAGCTATACATGGGTATCGCGGACCTATACTACTGAGAGTAATACTAATTTACGCAATAGCACATTCTCGATTATGGGAGACCGATGATTTTTAAGTAGGCTTAGCCATCACCCACCGTGACTAACCATTGTAAACTCGATATAATGTGACCGCAACCATTACAACAAAGAATAAATGATATTGTCTCAGAAGTACAAAGCCGAGACTTAACGTATTGTCTCAGTTGCAAGACACCGAGACTCTTGTAATGGTTCGGTCACTTGTCACTGAGTCAGAATAGGAGACCTTTAGATTACATATTGAAAGACAAGTCTCAGTGGCTCCCCACTAAACATTATGTCATTCAATTGTTAAAGACTCCAGAGACATTGGCATATATCTCGGACCTACGTGTCTGAGACATATCTTTTTATATCAACAATCAAGTATATACTACTTAAACTTTACCATAACTCATCCACATTAAACAACCATGAAGTATACAGTAAATAAAATGTATATAGCACTCTATGAGAAGAACAGCAATCGTTAATGCTCATGTTTGAGATATACATGAAAAAATGATAAATGTTTGTTACAAGGTATAATGGAAATTAAATCAAAATAAATGTGAATCTATAAAATCATTCATGTTGGTACATCCAAATGTAGCTAGGGGAGGTTAAGTTTACTACGAAAGGCGTGCCTTGTTCGAAAGTTACAACCGCCGTGAGTTCTCAAATTATGAAACCATCACGCCAACCTTTAGTGCACTCTTTGGCTTACCTTTTCCACAATGGATATAATGAAGGAAGCGGTGCATTCACTTTTAGCTTCACCTCTCGAGTATAAATTATAACAATAACTCATTAGCATATAATTCGAAATCGATACAACAAACTTCAAATATAATGTTCAAAAGTACCCTAACCCCATGGATGTTCTTATAATTTATCATGCCAATAATAAGCCGACTATTGAAAAATGGAGGTGGGATATTACACAGAGGAAGAAATGCCAAGCAACTATCATGCGAGAGGTTTACTAGATTGACATTGAAGGTCGTTGATATCAAGATCCCCATGTTTGGAAGTGTCAAACATTCATCGAAAAAGGATCTAACGCGGTCATTCGGATAATGCACGACAATTTTCACCTTCTTGTAACTCGTTCCAAGCAATTCCTGCCAAAGAGTTTCAAACACCGTTATCTTTTCAAACATCCTTCCATAAACTAACCTCTAACCATCTACATCGGGAAGTCTGAGCCCGAAAGCAATGCACCGATATCCATAATTACTATCGTCCGTCACATCGATAATGTTCTCAACGTATGATAACCAATCTGGTTGTATGCAATATGCATAACTAATCTTAGATACAACTTGGGTTTTTAGGACCCAATTTATTTTGCTTTTCCCTCAAAAAGTATATGCCTTTTCTTTCGATAGAGCATAATAAAACCCCTTTGGAAATCTTATCGTCGAAGTATCTTCTTCATCGAGTTTCATCTTCAATCATTTCTTATTTCCTTTCTTCATCAAACTTCTAACTGTAAAAATCCAGTGTCCTTCACTTTTTCTTTGTTTTTGTTATTAAGACAACCCCGAGTGTGGATGAAGGCCAACTAATCTCTTTGAGCTGTTGAATAATCCTGATGCGACCATCCTTATTAGTACAAGCATAAATCTTTTCCAACACTTTTTGAATCTCATCATTTTCTATCCAAAGTATTATTTGGTACCATGCTCAACTTTTGCCAATATATATGGATGTCCTCGAATGGGTTGGGTGAACCAACCATATTATAGAAGTTTATCTCGTGTGTACAAAGAAGATCATGCCTGGTACGTATGTCACAACCACAAAGAGTAAAGTCATGTACAACATTCTCTCTGCATTCTGTTTCATCTCTAATCAACTTAAGCGCCCTTTAAGAGACCTATCAACTCAATAGATGATTCAAACCATCAACATATTCATGTTGCGCCACATTCAAACTGAGCAAATGATGTCTCGATGTTGTTATGTTGAATCATAAGAATACAATCTAACATACCCCATAAAGTCTCAAAATTTACCTGACTATTGCCAAGATGTAGCTTTAAAGTGGAATGTGCAAACTCAACCCTCTGCGTCGTGGTTTCCCCAAAGTGCATAATTCGTTTTGTCCATGCCGGTACAAATTTCTCCTTATAGTACTTCACCCATGTCTTATCCAAGTAATCAATAAGACATTTTATACTTCCGAACTTAGATCGTAAGTCATTCATCATAAGTTCAAACGATGTCTCTGACTTAGCATACAATTCACACTTTCACCTATCCATGAAATGTGTGAAGCCTTTGATATCCCCTAACATCTTCTTAGTCTTGGTCAAGACTGCTTCATTGATGTGCCAATAGTAAAGAAGGTGAGACAATGTTGGAAATACTTCTTCGCTTGCACTAATCCGACCTAACTCTCCATCTGTAACAATCACGTCAGGTTAAGACCGCCCGTGCAATATAAATCTAAATTTCTTAAGTGCCCAAACATAATTGCCATTAGTCTCCGATGATACAAAAGCAAACCCGACTGAGAATGTCAAATGCGTCAAAGTGATACCAACTATCTCCAACTATAGCATTCGATACCTATTAGCTTTGTATGTGCAATCTATTAGAAAATCGACGAAAAACACTATAGCAACTTGATTAAATTAGGATATGTCTTGGGATGCTTCCTGTGCCACGATATCTACTTATTATTCTCCAATATGTGCTAGTTGTTGCATTTGACTCCCCCTGCCCACATCATCAATTCGATGTTTTTGTCATACATTGTACATTGTCCGTATAGTCAAAACATTATTTACATCCCTTTACTTCAGCGTGTTGAGGACATCTCGTAGTTTTACATTCCCCTCAGTCTTCTGCACCACAACTGCATGCTTACCCGATTCCAATCTTCTTGCAAATGAATGGTCGCCCAAATTGTTGGCAAGGTCATGATTGTGCATCCCATACACTACATTTACGTACCACAAAGAATCCGTATTTTCCTTTATGTTAATAAGGTAAAAGCACCTACATTTTTTGGTACCGGTTTGACTCCTAGTATTTTCATCCTCCTCCTCCATGCTTAGTTTCAAAGCAAGTTTTGAGGCTTTAGCTTTCCCTATTCGTTGTGACATTCCCCTAAATGCATCGTAACTCTCACATGTAAGGTTCACCCTTCCTTGGGCTTAACCCCTCCGACATCGGAGTGCTTTGCAACTAACATACACTTGTTCACACGACAGATCATTTGAAGCCATGAAATAGTCGCTTCTCTAGATAGGAATGGCCTATATGGAGTGAAAACATCCTTGTAGTCTGGAAATAACGTGGAAACTGACATTACCTACAACAAAAACATTCAACCATAAAGACTCATCACCAAGACACAGCACATTCGCAAAAAAGAAATGCAAAAACACAGTCTTGATAGTACAGATATGAGAATTAACAAGCAATTTCAGTACAACACAACCAAAAGTAGTTCAAGATTCTCAGTACCCTAAGAGCAAAATTTAGGTTCGATTTTTTCACTGTGTAGCGAGAATTAAGGACAAAGTCTCGGTCATATATGGCCAATTTAATAGTTCCCGAGCACAAAATTGTACAAAATGCAAAAAAAAACACAATAAACATAAATAAATACCTCTTTTCGTACCTCCTCCTGCACTATTGTGTTATCTTCATTCTTTTGACGTTGTAAACAACTTTGCAATGGTCGGATCTACCAAACACTACAATGAAAAACCAAATCATTAATGTCACTATTTGCCACACCAAAACAACGGTTTTGAACCTTAAAATGGTTGGAATCGGTTGTTATCTTACCACCGAATGATATGAAAGCAAAAGAATCGATACATGCCTACCAATAAACAACAAGGATTTCATTGGAGATGAGAGAGGATGAACGAGCAATGCCCCAAAATCGATTTCAAAGTGTATTATGTGAGTGTGGGGTGTTTATATGAAAGGGCAAATGTGTCATTTCCATCAAGGTCCAATTTAGAGGAGAAAAACCATAAAATTTTGGTGCCTTGATTAATAGTTGGGTGTCCATAGCGCGTTTACATTATCTAGTAAAAAAAAATGTGATTTTACATAAATTTTATATTTCGTCAGTACTAAAGAACTAAAAGCAAATAAAAGTCAATTTAGTTTTAAACTTATTTACCAAATACATTATCGAGCTATCTCATTTTGATTTTGCAACTTTAACTTCTTATTTCTTCTCCAAAGATTGTTGTTATTGTTTTAATTATATACCTTTTGCTATTTGATAATATGCTTTACATGGTAATTATTTTTTGACTACAACGAAAGTCAACCAAATGTTATTACAAACATTGTCTTTAATTTGACAAGTGATGCCTCATACATCTCATCAGAGATTTTTGACATCTATCATATATTTTTCGTAAACTGTATCGTATTTTTCTAAAAAAAAAATGACTTAATCTTTTTCCTTTTGATCAATAATTTTTAGATATTTATTTTTTTAAAAGCATCTTTAATATTAATTAAATAACAACCATTCAAGTAATTCTAGGTAACGTAATGTAGAGTTATGTAATGTACAGGCATTGTAGTGTATTGTATCATATAGCCTGTTGTGTATTGTATCATAGGCTTATGTTAGTTTACTTCAGTTGGTTATAATAAGGGTGTGTAATGTGCACCTTCTCTATGTATATATAAACATGTAATCTGTATTTCGAAGTTAATGAATAATAGAATGTACGTTGTTCATGTTTTCTTGATCATCTGATCTTCTGATCTTCTGATCTGTTCATTGTTGTTCATGGTATCAGAGCAGGTCTTCATTGTTATTTTGATCTATTTTTTGAGTTTACTTGTTTGAGTGTATGACCATGGCGACCATTCATGGTTCTTCGAATTCTTCAATTCGAAATGGAACAGGAAGAGCTGTTGATTCAGGAGATTTTGGTGTAGAGAGTCCTTATTTCCTTCAAGGATCTGATCATCCTGGTATGGTACTGGTTTCTAACTCTCTTACTAGTTCCAATTATCTTTCTTGGAGTAGAGCAATGTTGATTGTTTTGGGTGCGAAAACAAAGCTTGGTTTCATTAATCGCAAATGTGTGAAACCAGATTCGACTGATTCCAATGTGGAACGATGGATCAAAGTGGATTATATGGTAACTTCCTAGATTTTGAATTCCATTTGAAAAGATATTGTTGAAGCCTTTCTTTATACTACTTCATTTTTTGATCTATGGAATGAATTGAATGAAAGGTATGGAGAGTGTAATGGACCTCTCTTTTATCAACTCAAAAGAGATATTTCCTCTATAAGTCAAGGAGATCTCTCTGTCTCATAATATTACAAAAAACTTAAGAAGTTGTGGGATGAATCGAGTTGTTTGGTTCCTTTACCTTTTTGTGAGCGTGGAGCTGCAGCAAAGATGGTTGTTCTTGAGTCTAATGGCAGATTGATGCAATTTATGATGGGTTTAGGTGATATGTATGATCACATTCGTAATCAAATCTTAGTGATGGATCCCTTACCAAATATAAACAAGGCATACTCTATGATTCTTAGAGTTGAAAAGCAAAAAGAAGTTCATGTTAGCTATTCACCTGTAATGGATACATCTATGATGCTGAAGACTAACAAAATGTATTCTGATCCATCTGGTTCATCTGGTGGAACTAAACTTTCTGGTAAAGGGAATCACAAGAAATTTGTTAATAAAGATGAACTATTATGTGATCATTGTAAGGCAAAAAGGCATACCGAAGAAACTTGTTTCAAGCTTCATGGAATTTCGGATTTGTATAAGAAAGAGCTAGAGAAGAGACAGATGCATAATGGTTCTAAATCTTTTGTAAACATGATGGAATCACCTCTGGATATACCAGATGCAGGAACACTTCAGTTCGAAGATTTCAGACTAATATTGCAGCAATGATACAGCAAGGAATTGAGAATTTCGTGAAAGGAAAATATATTTCACCTGAAGGTGTCCCTGCTCATGTGAACTCAACTATTTCTGACTTTACAGGTAGTTCGAAAAATAGACCTAGCTTTAATTCATCATTTATTTCACATGCTCGGATTATGGATAGTGGAGCAACAAATCATATGTGCATTAATTATGATTTGCTTGTTAATATCACTGCTTTGGCTAAGCCTATTTCGGTTTATTTACCTGATGGTCATAATAAAGAAGTTACCTATATAGGAGATGTGCATCTCAGTTCAAACATAGTTCTGTCTTCTTGTCTGCATAAACTCATTCAAGTATAATCTTTTGTCAGTCAGTAAGCTCATTTCTTCTACTAAGCTGACAGTTGAGTTTTATCCATCATTTTATGCTATACAGAACATTGAGCAATCTCAAGTTTTAGCTGTGGGAAGGATGGTTAGAGGTCTCTACATATTAGATTCCAGTTCTTTCAATAAAGATGCCATTGCTTCATTTGTGTCTCCTAAAGAATTCTCATTAGCTTGTTGTAGTAATGCTAATGCTAATTTTTCATGTCATCATCATTTGGGGCACCCTTCTGTTACTGTAACAAAACATATTGATTTGTTACTCAACAATTCTTGAAATTGAGGACACAATGTACCTTGTCATGTTTGTCAAATGTTGAAACAATGCGGACTTGTTTTTCCATTAAGTTCTATTCAAACTTCCTTTCCTTTTCAATTGTTGCATATGGATGTTTGGGGACCATATAAGCAACCTTCTCTTCAAGGAGCTCAATTTTTCTTGACAGTTGTGGATGATTATAGTCCATTTACATGGACTTTTTTGATGAAAATAAGTCCTTGACAGGCAGTCTCATCAAGCAGTTTTTAGCTTTTATTCACAATCATTTCAAAGCATCTGTTCAAACCATTAGGACTGATAATGGTACTGAATTTTGTAATCAAGATCGTCAAGCTTTATTTTCTGGTTTGGGAATTGTACGTCAAAGATCTACACCTTATACTCCTCAGCAAAATGGTGTAGTTGAAAGAAAGCATCGTCATCTGTTACAAGTTACAAGAGCTATCATTTTTCAATCAGGTTTATTCACAAAACTTTGGGGTGATGTTGTTCTTACTGCTACCTATATCATTAATTGACTGCCTTCTCTGTTACTGAAATGGAAGTCTCCTTATAATCTCTTATTTGTAAAGTCGCCAAATTATCTCTCATTGAAGACTTTTGGATGTTTATGCTTTGCTACTAATGTTTCTCCAAGTAAAACAAAGTTAGATACAAGAGTAATTAAATGTATCTTTCTAGGCTATTCCCCTGGACAAAAGGCTTACAGGTTGTATAATTTGGCAACACATGCTTGTTTTGTTTTAAGGGATGTGATTTTCTTTGAAAATCAATTTCCATTTCACTGTGTTTCTTCAAGTTCAGATTGTCCATTGCCTATACCTTATAATGACGCATCTGATTCCTTGAGCACTGTCCATGTTTCTACTGTTGTACCTCATTCATCTGCTTCCTTAAGCAATGTACATACTTCTGCTGTTGTGCCTCATTCTAGGGAGTCTCCTGTTGAGGCTTTTCATCATGATGCAATACCTACTGATGTTGTTATGCCTATCTCCTATGTGCCTGTTACTGATTCATTCATGCCTTCTACTGATGTTGTACTGCCTCCTAATGCAGTTGTTCCTCGCAAAAGCCTTCGTGCTGTTCACAAGCCTCTTTGGATGAGTGATTTTATTTTGAATAATGTTCGTACAACTGTCTCAATTCCTACATAATCTGTTCTTTCTGCTGGTGCTCCTCCAACATTTCTTTTCCTTCATTCTCCTCACATTACTGCTGATTACGAGTATTTTTTGGCTGTTGTTTCAACCATAAAGGAGCCTACTTGTTATGCTCAAGCTCAACATGATCCTGTTAGGTCAAGCTTAATCCCGATGGATAATTGGATATATGTAAAGCACGTTTGGTTGCAAAGGGATTCAATCAAATTAAAGGTGTTGATTACACAAATTCTTTCTCTCCAGTTGCCAAGAATGTCACTGTCAGGATTGTTTTATCTTTGGCAGCTGCTCGTGATTGCTTTTACATCAATTGGATGTTAATAATGCATTTTTACATGGTTATCTTGATAAAGATGTTTATATGAAACCTCCTGATGGTTACACTTTGGCCTCTCCTAATCAAGTCTACAAACTTCAGAGATCATTGTATGGTCTTAAACAAGCTTCTAGACAATGGAATCGTGAGTTTACTTCTCAACTTCAGTTTTTTGGTTTCATTCAATCTGCACATGATCCTTGTTTGTTTACTTACAACATTGATGGTTAGTTTTTTGTGTTACTAGTATATGTCGATGATGTTCTTCTTACTGGAACTTCTCTTGAGTTGCTCACACAAGTCAAGGGTTTCATACACCAACTTGTTCACCATCAAAGATCTAGGCCAAGCTCGTTATTTTCTGGGATTATAGTTGGTTCGATCTTCGTCAGGACTTTATGTTCATCGACGTAAATATATCCTTGATTTACTTACTGATGCTGGCCTTACCTTTGCTAAACCAGTAGCTACTCTTCTTCCTCGTGACTGTAAATTTGATGATGCTGATTCTCATTTGTTACTTGAAGCTGATCGATATAGAAGATCAATTGGACGTCTTCTTTACTTGGGTTTTACTCTTCCTGACATTACCTATGCCACACAGCAGTTAAGTCGGTTTATTCAAGCTCCTACTGAACAACATTGGTTAGGTGCTCTTCATGTTCTACGATATCTTAAGGGTACTCCTTCTCAAGGATTGTTCTTCCCTGTTCAGTCGGCTTTACCTATGGTTGCATATTGTGATTCTGATTGGGCTATTTGTCCTATTTCGCTGAAGTCTCTCACTGGTTATTGTGTGTTCATGGGCTCTTCCTTGATCTCATGGAAAATAAAGAAACAAGCTACTGTTTCTAAATCATCTGCTGAAGCTGAGTATAAGTGTATGTCTTCCACAGTATGTGAATTGTTGTGGATTTCTTACATCCTTAAAGATTTAGGTGTTCCTACCTCTCTTCCTATACCTCTTTGGTGTGATAATCAATCTGCAATTCACCTCTCTGCCGATCCTGTTTTCCATGAACGAAAAAAGCATTTAGAGATTGATTGTCATTTGGTTCGTCATCAGTTCAAATGTGGTTTTGTTCTTCCACAGTATGTTCCTACTCGATTACAATTAGCTGATTTGTTTACCAAATCTTTATCGGCTCCTTTGTTTTCTGCGATATTGTCTTAGATGGGTCTACGTGACTGGCATAGACTTCCATCTTGAGGGGGGATGTAGAGTTATGTAATGTACGGGCATTGTAGTGTATTGTATCATATAAGTTATTGTGTATTGTATCATAGGCTTATGTTAGTTTACTTCAGTTGGTTATAATAAGGGTGTGTAATGTGCACCTTCTCTATGTATATATAAACATGTAATCTGTATTTTAAAGTTATTGAATAATAGAATGTATGTTGTTCATGTTTTCTTGATCATCCGATCTTCTGATCTTCTGATCTGGTTCATTGTTGTTCACATAAAAGTAACAAATACATAACCAAGTGCGAAACCAACCTTTTTTAAGGTTTGGGCAAAACCAACCTTAAGTTCAAGGTAAAGCTCGGTCCCCCTTATCCTTTAAAGTTAGTTTTGGCACTGTGTATGTGGGCGGAAGTATGCATGCTACTTTTCTTACTTTTCAATGTTTAGAGTCGTTAGGTTTATATTAGAGTTTTACTACAATTTGTTATTTTAGAAGGGGTGGAGTTTAAGTGAGTTACATATCGAGTTGTTTTTAACCTTACAATTTTTGTGAAACCTTAGCTAGGATTCCATTTCATGAACAATCAAGAAAAAGCGAATAGATGCTTAGTCGACATTGAGTCTCTCTCACATCATTTATAGATTAATAAATGAACCAAGTACAATCATACGGGCTTTTTCAAAAACTAAGGTGGGAAACTTTTTTTATTCCAAAAATAAGGTTGGCTACTTTTAATTTACTAATTTAAGGTATGTCTCCTTTTGAAAATGAGTCATTGATGATGATGTGGCTCCATGTGGCATGTGTGTTGATGAGGTTAAGTAAATGCCTCATTTTGAAAAGGAGTCATCCATACAAAATGAATGACACCTGTCGAAAGGGAGTCATCTATACAAAATACACAACCTCTATTTTACTCCTCAAAAGGAGTACTTTGCTCAACTCAAAGCAGTGAACCCATGCAAACGTCATGTACGTATCGAGATGGACAAGCCGCATCACGTACGTATCTCGAGATGGACAACTTGCATCACATACGTATATCGAGGTAGATAAATGATGTAAAGGACGCGCACGTATATGAACGTGGACAACTCATGCAAACGCCACTCATGTATCACGCGGCGGAGAAGTCATGCAAACGACGTGCGTATGTCGAGGTGGCATGCAACCTCATGCAATTCATGCAAACATTACACACATATCTCAAGGGGCAACTGATGCAAATGACACACACGTATCTGGCGGTTGACAACCCTTGACAATGACATGCACGTATGTCGAAGTTGACAATCCATGCAAACGTTACGCACATATCTCGAGTGGACAATCCATGCAAATGATACGCACGTATCTGGCGGTGGGCAACCCATGCAAACAACACGAACGTATCTCAAGGTTGACAATCCATGAAAACGTTACACACGTATCTCCAGTTGGCAACCCATACATATATCCTATAAACCATGCAACACAATCGTAATCATAAGAAGAGATTTGTAGATGAAAAACTATAATGGCCAAAACCATGTTATATATTTGTCTATAATTTAAAATTAAAGCAATAAACAAGTTTTGAAAGTATAATTTCATTCCATAAAATAAAACTTATAATATAGGTCTATCGACGGTTACGTTGACGTTGTTACTCCGTGATGCAAACCGGATGTACTCTATTTCGAGTTAAACGTTGTGTTTGTGCATTCGATTGAGTTTGTCGAGGTTGCTGATCTTGCATCGAATGTCATCAAGTCGATTGATGTTCTTCCTCTGGTGCTTCTGTCGACTCACCTCTGGTACTAATGCTCCCAAAAATAGGAGGTTGAACCATCCCAAAAAACTAGCTTCCTGTAAGCGGTTAGCCGAGAGGAACATGAGGCATCGGCGACATGCTTAAAATGTTCATGAATGAGCCATCTCCACTATATGACATATTATAATTATAATATGGTGGAGTAAATGGGCTCGGCATGTGTTGAGGAAATGAAGTGTACATTGGATGTCTAGGCATTCCATGGTCCATATATGAAGACGACAGCCCAGGTGCACAAGGATTAAAATGGTAATGAGGAAGATTCAGGATCGGCGCGCTAGGTACAAACATTTGAGGTTGTGGTTGCATTGAGGACAATGTAGGAATGTACCCATGAGAAGAATGACACGGTGGGGATGAGCATTGGCTACTGTCACCAATAGTCTCTGTTGTTCTCCCTCTCAGACGAGATGAACGTGGTGTAGGAGAACGTCTGCTGCTCTCAGCAGTAGTCTCTGTCCGACGAGAAGGACGTCGTGGACGAGGAAGTCTAGTGCTCCCACCCACAGTCCGTGTTTGTGTTTTTTCTCTTCTCACCTCTCGATTCGATTCACCCTGATCATATTTTTCATATTCATCTTCATTCTCCTCATCTATGCCCTATCCAACATCAATTCAACTATTCCAAAGAGTAGACCTTTGCCTATGATCTTCATTTAAAATCTTGATGTCTTCATCAAGCGCGGCAACACCTTGCTCGTACCCATCGTCAATGAAAACTCGCTGCAGTCGATGCACCAAGTTACACTGATGTAAAAACAGGAGGTTAGTACACACGATTTATGATGTAAATCGTGAGGAAAGAAGAATAATTGTTTAAAGGTTACCGAATAGTCATGTAAAGCCCCGTCATGTCCAATGAATCTCTTAGTGACTAATCGATACCACGTCATGTATTCTTGTTGATCGTGGCCTTCTTCTTGTTCCTCTGTAACTATGCTCTGTCACCACGATTTTCTCACATCTGTATATAGTTTGCGTGAAAAGCCGCCCAATTTTCTTGAACGCGCCCTCGCATCTCGATGCGATGCAGTCGGGTGTCTTAATGACAGTTTGGTGGCACGCCTTTATCATTCCGAATTATTTAAAAACTCTTTCAGGTCGATGCCACTCGACAATGTGGAAACAAATAAGGGGACACGTCGATAGCTAACTACCGTGACTGTCGGTACAGTATTCAAGAAGAGACCCTATGACTTTAGCATAAGGTTGCCACACCACATCATCCTCATTCTACGAATCGAGTGCATCATGGTAAGTTGATAAAACGTATGTTATACTTTTAGTAACCAAGAATGCATCGATCCATCTGTATAGAAAACTCTTAATTAGTAAAATGAAAATGTAATTAATATTATAAAAATTACAATATAACATTTCTATTACCCGTGTCCTAAAGGGACGTCATTAAGCATCTCTTCTCCATCAATTGTTCGAGGTTGAACTCTAGGAACACCCAGCCACCTTGGTGCTATGAATGGAAATCTATCCCATGCCCACAGTTGTACAAGAATTGATGCCCCTGCAAACTCATGTGCACCCGCACGAGATCAGCGGCACAACTCCCTCTACAAAAAAGCCAAACATGCGTTCCCCCAACTATACTGTCCAGTTATGTCAAAATCCTCGAGCAACGGTAGAAACATCAAATGTACATATCGATTTGACTTATCGACGAATAGACAACCACTGATTAGTTGGAGAATGTACGATCGAACATACCGCCGCACCGACTCCTCGTTGCTGTCGTCATGTATAGTTGGTACGTTGCGTTCAAGCCATTCGACTTTTAGTTTATTTCCATGAAGGTCATCTCCAACAGGAATTCGACCAAGTAGCCTCCACACACCTCAACATAGTTTGTATCGGTGGTTCCTGTCACAGGCATACCTTCGATAGGTAAGTCGAGATGTACCTATACGCCCTGGAGTGTAATAGTGCACTCGCCACATTGCATGTGAAAGCACATTTAAAAGGCCACGAATTGAGACACCGACTCCATTGCCAACTTTCAAGGTACAAATTATATATTATGCTTATATTCCTAGCTAGTTATTGATTTGATGACATACATTCATATATTTTTAAGTTATTATACCCTTTAAGTAATCAATGTTGATTTTATTATAGGTTCGAAAAGAAAAGTTAAGCGATCGAATCACCGCTCTCCAGCAACTAGTGTCACCTTTTGGAAAGGTGAAAAAAAAGGTTTTTTATCATCTCCATTGCTTAATTTGAAAGACTATATATATATTTATCTTTTAATTCATTTATTTACTTTTTCTGGCTATCAAGAGTATTGATTGATTGAAATGTTGATCATGAATATATCTCTGCATATTTATGGGATGTTCCTATTTTCCATGACCTACATAATTTATTGGATAATGATGTGTAAAAAAGTTGCATATATATTAAACGTCATTCATTCATCAAATTGAGGATTTAATTCGCAAGCAAACTTTCTGATGTAGAGGATCGCCTTCATAGTGCAACTACAGAGCATACTCATTCATCTACATGACATCAATTAAAAACTCATATTTATATAAGCTATTTCAAATTAGGGCATATTTTCAAAAAAAAAAAAAAAAACTAAGCATAAATTTTTTTGGTTTCAACAAACAAAATCCACATATTAAGTTTTGTAAACAAACAAACTCCAAATAAATTTATTTAATTTTACTAAATTAGCAAGTCAAACTTACTCAAACTTAAATAAATAAATTTTTTAACTTTCTAATTCCCCATTTTTTCCTTTATCTTCAATTGGATTATCCATGAAAAAACAAATAAAAAAATTAGCTCTTACTTATATAAATATTATGAACTACAACGAAATGACGTAAAAATTAAATAAAAAATCCGAACCTTTTCACAACCTTCAACCCAGATCAAACACACTAGTGTTTATCTTCTATTTGATATTCCTTGAAAAAATAAAAAAATTGACCCACCTCACAACCCGAACCCACAACTCACCCAACTCTATTACACCAACAAAATGACCCATCCCACAACCCAACCCAAGCCAAGCCCCAACTCTCTCTCTCTTTTTCTCTCTCTCTGTGAAGGTCCCCCCACTCTCTCTCTCTCTCTCCGTCACCAACTCTCTCCCTCTCTCCTTCACCGTACTCTCTCTCTCTCTCTCTCTCTCTCTCTCTCTCTCTCTCTCTCTCTCTATCACCAACTCTTTCTTTCTCGCGGTCTCTCGGTCCCCCAACTCTCTCTCTCTCTCTCTCTCTCTCTCTCTCTCTCTCTCTCTCTCTCTCTCTCTCTCTCTCTCTCTCTCTCTCTCCCCCTCTCTCGTTCTTGTTCTTTCTCTCTTCCTCTCTCTGGGTCTGTCCAACTCTCTCTCGGTCGCTACTCTGTCCTCTTTCCCTCTGTTGTTCTCTCCCGCACTGGACTTTCTCTTGCGGCTCTCTCGGTTGCTCCACCCCACCAACACCCACCTTAAAAAACCCCCTAAGGAACCCTAAACCCCTACCCCATAGCCTGTAAAACCTAGCCCGAGAACGCAGGGAATATATTCCCCGTTCTCGAGGAAGAGGACATCACAGGGGGTACAACACACGAATGGCGCATTCATTCGTATACTGTGGGAAAACCCACGTGGCACCCATGTGGACGACACGTCATTAGGACGTTAAATTAATGGCGCATTCGGAGAATGCGCCATTCGTGTCTTTTTGCCCCGCCATGTAGGACACTAATGGTGCATTCTCTTAATGCGTCATTAGTGTAAAAATCTTGCCCCACTAAAAACGCATTTGCAAAACCCGATTTACCTTACTTTTGTAATAAAAAGAAAACCTAGCTTATTTTACTAATTTATTTTATTCTTAACAGTACTTTTGTAATTTGTCCCAATCATACGATGGTGTATGCATGACCAGAACCACACATTATATACATGACCTCGCATGTCTTTTATGTGCATACATCACAACATGTCACACATTATTAGATGAACCTCACAACATTGTTACATATAAAATACAAATCTACCAAACTAATGGTTATTTCTAATACCCTCCTCAAACATAGGGGAAGTGAAACGACTCCAACTATGTCCTATAGAAATCAAAATCTGGAGAAATAAAATGACTTAGTGAATATATCGACAAGTTGTTCCTTGAATGGATCATGTTGCACAACCAACTGCCCAGGAAGGACATTGTCCCAAACAAAGTGTATATCAAGCTCGATATGTTTCGTTCTAAAGAGATATACTGGATTTCAAGCCAAATTTGCAGCAATAAGGTTGTCACACCAATCTGTAAGGGCAGTAGTCAATGGAAGGTGAAGTTCCTGCAATAATTATTTTAACCATGAAACTTCTACTTTAACTTAAGCCAAAGCTATGTACTCTAGTTCAATACTTGATTTGGCAACTACAGACTGCTTCTTCGACTGCCATGCCACGAAAATTTGGACCAAGAAACATTGCATAACCTGCCACCGAATGTCTGTCATCCTGGGAGGCATAGTAGTTAGCATCCGAGAAACTAGCTACAAACAAATAAGATGCTAGCTTAAAACATATACCCATATAATTGTACCAGGCTTCAAGTACCTTTAAACTCTTTTTAATGCCTGCCAATGACCAAGAGTAGGATACTGCTAGGATTTGCTGAGTCTACTAATAACAAAGTTAATATTTGGCCTCGTATTAACCAAATATAGTAAACCTCCAAGTAAGCTTCTATATGGAATAGTGTCATGAAATAGAGGACCAATATCCACAAAAGGAGGTTTGCCAATTGAGAAAGGAGTGTCAATTTCCTTAACATTGGCCATGCCATCCCTATTCAAGAGTTGTCTAAGATACGCTTACCGGGTAAGAACTAGCCACATTTATTTCTTCGACCTTCCATTCCCTAAAAAAGACTCAAGTTAAAAATATCCTTTAGAGCAAAGTACTATGCAATTTAGATATGAATTACTAGATGACGTCAAAATTAGGCCCAGACAAAATTATGTCATCTACATACACTAGAATATAAAACATAGTGGTAGAAACTCTAAAGAAAAATAAAGAATTATCCGCTCTTTTATTCTACAAGCCACAAGAGATAATGGCAAATAGCAGCTTGTTAAACCAAGCCCTTTGAGCTTGTTTTAAACCATATAAACTTTAAAGAAACTTATAAACATGAATAGGACGTTAAAAGTTAACAAAACTAATGGACTAATTTGTGAACACCTATTCACCAAGAATTCCATTTAGAAAATCATTGTTAGTGTCTAACTGCCTAAGAGACCAACCAAATGCAAAACAATAAACATGATGACCATTACAGTTGAATCTTTGACAACTTGACTATAAGTCTCTCTAAAATCTATACAAGGAACTCGTTTGAATCCTTTGGCTACTATTCTAGCCCTGTATGGATTTAGGAAGCCATCAAAATTCTTTTTAATAGTGAAGATTCATTTATTACCCTCAACATTCTGATATTTAACAACTCGAATGAAGTATTTTGTTGCTTAGGGCTAATCACTTGGGACACCGCATTTGGAGACAACGTGTTTTTTTTTTTTTTTTTGTTAGATAATTGTATTAGCCAAAAATGTCAGTTACAAGAGTGCCTATCTCAATAGGCATACAGTCTATCCATACAGCCGATTGAACAAATACACAACAATAACAGCAGATCAATGATCGACAAAGATCATTGATCAATGTAACAGTGCTCATTGAACACGATGAAACAATGTAATCTGATCTTATTTCATCAAAAATCAATCTGTGTATTACATTGTATTGTTTATATATAAAATTTACATGGTGTACATTGTACCCCCTTGTTACAACTGCCTAGTACAAACTAACATGAACCTGTAGTACATTACACTGAATACATGATTCAATACATAGTTATCAACTAACATAAACAACACCACCCTTATGTAACACAGCGACTGCTTTGTCTATACCAGCACCAACAACACCAATTATGTGTAACACATCAACAACTCTGTACATCTCTATATAATTCTACATCCCCTCCTCAAGATGGAAGTCTATGCCAATCACATAGACCCATCTTGGACAATAAATCAGAAAACAAAGGAGCTGATAAAGATTTTGTAAATAAATCAGCCAATTGTAACCGAGTAGAAATGTACTGAGGAAGAACAAATCCACACTTAAACTGATGTCTAACCAAGTGGCAATCAATTTCTAAATGCTTAGTACGTTCATGAAAAACTGGATTAGCGGATAGATGTATTGCAGTTTTGTTATCACACCAAAGAGGAATTGGAAGTGAAGTAGGAACATGTAAATCCTTAAGGATATATGAAATCCACAACAGCTCACAAACTGTGGAAGACAAACTGCGATATTCAGCTTCAGCAGAGGACTTGGACACCGTAGCTTGTTTCTTAGCTTTCCAAGAAACCAAAGAAGATCCCATGAACACACAATAGCCAGTGATAGATTTCCTTGAAACAGGACAAGCAGCCCAATCTGAATCACAATAAGCAACCATAGAAAGATCTTGCTGGACAGGGAAGAACAGACCCTTGGAAGGAGTACCCTTAAGATATCTTAAAACATGAAGGGCACCAGACCAATGTTGCTCTGTAGGGGCTTGAACATACTGACTCAATTGTTGTGTGGCAAAGGTAATGTCAGGACGAGTGAATCCTAGGTAAAGAAGACGACCAATAAGTCTTCTATATCTGTCAACTTCAAGTAACAAAGGTGAATCAGGATCTGTAAATTTGCAGTCACGAGGGAGTGGAGTAGCAGCTGGTTTAGCCATGAGAAGACCAACGATAGTTAAGTAGATCAAGAACATACTTGCGTTGATGAACATAGAGACCTGAAGAAGATCGAACCAATTCCAAACCCAGGAAATAACGAGCTTGACCAAGATCCTTAATGGTAAACAATGTATGTAAAAAGGTCTTGACTTGATCAATTAAGTCAAATGAAGTACCAGTAAGAAGAACATCATCAACATAAACCAACAGCACCAAACAATGACCAGCATTGTTGTAAGTAAACAAGCAGGGATCATGAGCAGATTGAGTAAAACCAAAAGATTGAAGTTTGGTTGTAAGCTCATGATTCCACTGTCGAGAAGCCTGCTTCAAACCATATAGAGATCTATGAAGTTTGCAGACTTGATTAGGTGAAACCACATTATAACCATCGGGTGGCTTCATGTACACATCTTCATCTATGTATCCATGTAAGAAAGCATTGTTAACATCCAATTGATGTAAGGGCCAATCTCGAGCAGCTGCTAAAGATAATACAATTCTAACAGTGACATTCTTGGCAACTGGAGAAAAGGAATCAGTATAATCAACACCTTCAATTTGATTAAAACCTTTTGCAACCAAACGAGCCTTACACCTATCCAAGGAACCATCAGGATGAAGTTTAACCTTGTAGATCCACTTGGAACCAATGGCTTTCTTACCAGGTGGTAAAGTAGTAAGACTCCAAGTGCCATTAGTTTCCAAAGCCTGTAACTCTTTATCCATTGCTTCAATCCAAATAGGATCATGTTGAGCTTGAATGTAACTAGTAGGCTGCTTTACATTTGAAATAGCAGCTAGAAAGCATTTGTAGCTAGCAGTAATGTTTGGAGAATGTACAAAAGGAAATGTAGGAGGGTTACCAGTCGATAGAGAAATTGGTGTATAAGGCAGAACAGATGTCTCTACATTGTTTAGAACAAAATCATTTAGCCAAAGAGGCTTATGAACTGCACGAGTACTTTTCCTGGTAATAACAGCATTAGGAGGCAGGACATCTTGATGTAAATCATCATTGGTATGAGGTACTAATGCATCAGTAGGAGGTACATAGGAGACAGCTTTAGGGACATCAAAAACTGCTTCGTTAATAGGTAAATTTTGAGAAGAAGGTACAGTAGCTGATGTAGGAATGTCTCTCAAATAATCAGAATTATCTTCAGAAGGAATAGGCAGAGGACACTTTGAACTTTCAGAATCTTTATGAAAAGGAAACTGATTTTCCCAAAAATCACATCTCTTGAAACAAAACATGTATGTGTGGCCATGTTATACAGTCTATAGGCCTTTTGTCCTGGAGAATAGCCAATGAATATACATTTAACAGCTCTTGAATCCAACTTAGATTTGCTTGGTGAAACATTTGTAGCAAAGCACAAACAACCAAAAGTCTTTAAAGAAGAATAATTTGGTATTCTTCCAAATAAAAGACAATAAGGAGATTTCCACTTCAGTAACTGAGTAGGTAATCTGTTGATGATGTATGTGGCAGTGAGAACAGCATCTCCCCAGAATTTTGTGGACAAATTAGACTGAAAAATCAAGGCTCTTGTAACTTGCAGTAAATGTCTATGCTTCCTTTCAACAACACCATTTTGCTGAGGTGTATATGGTGTTGATCTTTGATGAACAATTCCCAAATCAGAGAATAAAGCATGACAATCTTTATTACAAAACTCGGTTCCATTATCGATCTGATGGTTTGAACCGAGACCTTGAAATGAGTTTGAATGAAAGCTAAAAGCTGTTTGATGATGTTGCTGTCAAGGACTTATGTTTCATCAAAAATGTCCATGTGAACCGACTAAAATCATCCACAATAGTCAAAAAATAATGAGCTCCTTGAATGGAAGACTGCTTATATGGTCCCCATATATCCATATGTAACAACTGAAAAGTACTAGATGTTTGAATAGAACTCACTTTGGAAAAACCAATCTGCATTGTTTGGACATCTGACAAACATCACAAGGTTCAGTATGTTTTACACTTGATCGACTGTTAAGTAACATATCAAGTTGTCTTGTTACATGAATAGAAGGATGCCCCAATCTACAATGCCATGAAAACTTATCAGTAGCATTATTACAGTAAGCTAATGACAATTCTGAAGGTGATACAAAAGAAGCAATGACATCCTTATGGAAGGAACTTGAATCCAGTATGTATAGTCCTCCAACCATCCTTCCCACAAACTAGAACTTGAGAACTCTCAATGTTCTCATACAAAGACAAAATGATGGATAAAATTCAATTGTCAGTTTAGTAGATGAGAGTAACTTACTAACTGACAAAAGATTATACTTGAATGATTTTATATGTAAACAAGAAGAAAGCACTATGTCTGAACTCAGCTTCACATCTCCAATGCAATTCACTTCTTTAGTATGTCCATCAGGTAAGCAAACCATAACAGGCTTAGGTAAAACATTGACATTAGCAAGTAAATCATAGCTAGTACACATATGATTTGTTGCTCCACTATCCACAATCCAAGCATCTGAATTAAAAGAAGAACAAGAACTGGAAGATCTTTTGTATGAGCTACCTGTAAAATCAGATACAGCTGAATTCACATGATTAGAAGCTCCTGCCTCTGAAACAGACTTTCCTTTCATAAAATTCTCAATCCCCTACTGTATCATTGCTGCTATATTCGACTGAAAATCTTCAAACTGAGATGATCCTGCATCTTGTATGTTCAGAGGTGATTCCATTAAATTCACAAATGATTTTGAATTACTTGACATCTGCTTCTTGTCAAGATCTTTTTTGTACCAATCTGGAAATCCATGAAGTTTGAAACAAGTTTCTTTTGTGTGCCTCTTTGTCTTACAATGATCACAAAACATATCATCTTTATTAACAAACTTCCTTTGATTTCCTTTTCCAGCAAATCTATGAACATTTGCTAAACCAGATGATCCTGAATTTATCTTAGTAGTTTTCATCATCATGGCTGTATCTCATCACAGGGTGAATAGCTAATATGTACCTCCTTTTGTTTCTCAACTCTAAGAATCATAGAGTAGGCTTTGTTTATACTCGGTAATGGATCCATTACCGATTTGATTACGAATATGATCATACATGTCATTCAAACCCATCAAAAACGCATCGACCTATCATTAGACTCCGAACAACCATTGCAAATGATGCTCCACATTCACACACAGTAAAGGAGCTAAACAACTCGCTTCATCCCAAAGCTTCTTAAGCTTAGTATAGTACTGTGAAAGTGACATATCTCCCTGACTTATAGAAGCAATATCTCGTTTCAATTGATACAAGAGAGGACCATTACATTCTCCAAACCTTTCTTTTAATTCATTCCATAGATCAAAAGAAGAGGTTGTATAAAGAAAAGCTTCAACAATATCCTTTGAAATAGAATTCAAGATCCAAGAAGTGACCATATAATCCACCTTGATCCATCGATCAAGATTAGGATCAGTAGATTCTGGTTTTACACATTTACCATCAATAAAACCAATCTTTGTTTTTGCTCCCAATGCAATCATCATAGCTCTACTCCAAGACAGGTAATTTGAACCAGTAAGAGAATTAGAGACAAGTACCATACCAGGATGATCAGATCCTTGAAGAAGTAAAGGATTCTCAGCTCCAAGATCACCTGTTTCAGGAGCTCTTCCTGCTCCATTTCAAACTGAAGAACTTACAGAACCATGAACAGATGCCATGTTCGGTCCGTCAATTCAATCAAAAACAACACAAATCGAGAATAGTAGAACCTGCTTTGATACCATGAACAAATACAGAACAATAACAACAGATCAATGATCAACAAAGATCATTGATCAATGTAACAGTGCTCATTGAACACGATGAAACAATGTAATCTGATCTTATTTCATCAAAAATCAATCTGTGTATTACATTGTACTGTTTATATATAAAATTTACATGGTGTACATTGTACCCCCTTGTTACAACTGCCTAGTACAAACTAACATGAACTGTAGTACATTACACCGAATACATGATTCAATACATAGTTATCAACTAACATAAACAACACCACCCTTATGTAACACAAAACAAATCTGTCTATACCAAAGACTAACAAGACACAATTCGTGTAACACATCAACAGCTCTGTACATCTCTATATAATTCTACACCGATATACATGAATTTAATGCTTTCCTTGCTAAGTGGTGAGCAACACCATTATAACATCTGGGAATGTGATGGAAGCTTGAGTTAGCAAGTCGAACGGTGTTTTGTTTGATATCTTCCGCTATTACGTCATAGTCATTGACACTTGAGTCCCCTCCGATGATCTCCAAGGAATTTAGAGAGTTCGAGAAAATCGTCACATCTTTAATCCCTTCCTTGACAGTAGGAAGGGCTTGGCATATTGCTAAGAGCTCAGCCAATTCAACATTAAGGGTATAATCCACAAAATGACAGCCCGCTAGGAACACGACTCCTTCCTCTGATCTAGCAATCCATCCGAGACCAATTTTACCATTGAGGGGATCACGCGCGGCATCAATGCAAATGATGGTTCCACTAAAGAATTTCTATGTAATGGACGAGTCATGGTAAATTTTATAAGGAGAAGATGTAGCACAAGCTCATCTCCATTCTGCGCATCTATTAAAGGTTAAGTTGAGCATTGCTTTCACTGATCCAAGGATGCCTTTGACATTATTTCTTCTCTTCCATATTTGCCATATCCCCATAACCAGCAAAGTCCATTGTTCCTCCTTGGCTACTCCGCTCTTCAACATTTTAATTATAGCTGTCCAAATTTCACTATAACTTTTTCCTTGTAGCTACAAGGGGTTTAAGGCTAGTGGGCTGCCCATCCAAAAATATCTTATCTAGGGGAAAAGAAAGAGAAGATGGCTGAGAGTTTCATGTTCACGGTGGCATATGGGGCAAGTAGAGTATTTGGATATCCTTGGTCGTACACGAAATACATTTGTTGGTAATAGTTCATGTAGACAATTCCAAATAAAATATTTTCCTTTGTCTTCGCCATTTCTTCCGTTCAGTCTACAACTCTGTTTGGTTTGGTATAGCAGAGGTACTAGGTTTCTTCATGTTTTGCAGTTCATATACAAGCCTATAACTCGTCTTAACCGTATAGAGACCAGACATAGTGTAGTGCCAAACCATACGGTCTCGATGAGCATCCTGCCGTAAAGGATAGATGTGATAATTTTTGCATCTTCAAGTGAGAAATTGATGAACAAGGCCATCATGGTTCCAAGACATGGCTTAATGGTCAATCAGCCCACTAACAAGGTTAGGACACCCCTACACTCAACTTAAAGGTGGTTGGACATGGAATCTGTTGGGGCATGTGCCCATTATCAATCTACAAATATTGTTTATCTTATAATTTTATTTAGTTAATAAAACAGAGTTTTTCAGTGACGGCCCCTCTCCTAATCGAGGGCACCACCTGGCCTAATCACGTAATTAAGCCGTAATCCAATTCACGCAGGACTCAACTACGTATTAGTTAGCCTTTACAACCTAAACGCCTCATTTCTTGTGTACAGGATAAGTAATACACTAGTCCTACTAGTTTATAAAATTTAGAGTTAATTAAAACTTTTTAGTAAATTAATTATTTAGTAGAAGTCTTATTGGTTATGCGGAAGCAATTAGTAGATTATGCGGAAGCCATTCATAAAATCCTAAGTGTGGAAAACCAGAAAATTACATCATATATATTAAGTCCTCAAAATGCAGTGAAACAGTAAAATAGTCTAAGTCAGGTCGGGGAAACTAACGTTCAACCCAATATACAACTCAAATAGTATTTGAAAGACATATATAACATATACAATCAAAATACAAAAAGAAAACCTACAATCGATGCTGTAACGCGTCGCGAGCTCAAGGATAATTGTCGATCTTCTCCTTGTCCGGTCTACTAGTATACGACTCTGCTCCCACTGTCATAAAAAGGATGGTGAGTACAAGAATAAAATAATCTTCGATGACAAGTTTAATTTGCATTTCCAAATATTCAAATGGTATTTAAAAGCATATAAATGGGAAAACTGGAAAATAAACCATATGCGAGTAAATACCAGAGTTAAACAAGTGATACTGACACTAGGCTAAGTTGTGGTGATTTAGGTCCGATCGGCAGTGAAACGTGTCACTCCGACTCAATAATCATATAGCACAAGGGACTATAACCCAAGTGTTACCGGGACTCTAAACCCGGTGTGTAGACCACCTCAGGGACTCTAACCCCGAGTGTCATATAATGTTAGGGAACACGTGCCGACATCCCCAAGAACTCTAACCCCATGAGTCGCGCACACCTCGATCGAGTACGGGACTTAAATGCGAAAACAACTTTTAAAATTTCAAGAAATACCAAGTACGGATTGTCAAGGCATAGGCACATCTACACACCTAAACAAATGAGGAATACAAGTCCCCTTAAACATTTATAAGATATTCACTAGTCTAATAGCATGCTATTTATCATTCAATTCACATTTAAAACAACAAGAATAGACATAGCATGGGATAGAATCATTGAATCAAATCAAATGAATGGATATCATGCAAACTAGATTCATCAAGTGAGCATAGACACGAAGAACACATGATATAAGAAAACGAAGGCAAAATAGTCAAAAGGACTATGTAAGGAAAACAATTTAATAGAAATGAAATGCCAAGTAAAGTTGTCATTGGGTATACTCACAACGACAAAGTAAAGTCCTAGCTTTACTGGCCTCCCGATACTCCAAATCTTGTATTTGCTCTCTCGTACCCTTTTCATAAGTTTCTGAGTTTGGTGTGTCATTAGTTCAAATATAATGGGTTTAAGCTCAATTTAGTGTGTTTATTATGTATTCAAATTGGTTCAATAGACTTTCAATCAATCTTCCTCAATTAGCCCTCGAAGACTAAATTACATTTCAATTTAAGTCCTACATTTTAACGCACTTTTAGGCATGAAATGGTCCAAATATTGAAATCATGCATTAGTAAAATTATTGTTGGTCTCTCTCTTAGCTTTCCAGAAAAGCTTAGTTTGCAAAATTCTGATTTAAAATAAAAGAGATGTTATGATTTTACTAAACATAGGTCTAATTGGAATTTAATCCGACCATAGGATTTAGAAAATCCATTTCTCCCAATCTATAGGTCCTAAAGCTGTGATTCTTCGTCACAAGGCAGAAAATATATCCAAATAAAACATACTAAAAGATCAGCTCATTTGGATAAGTAGTTAGGGAGTTATACGCTTAATAAGTTTAGTTTCAAAACTTTCCTTTTTAATTCCAGTACCTACTTGTAGAGCATGTTAGGACATAAAAACATTTGAATCGAAATATCTTCTGCTAAGCAAATTATTACCCTTTAAATAAGCTTTCAAATTCCACTAGTTTGGATCAATCCCCTGTAAATAAGCTTTCAAATGCCACTAGTTTGAATCAATTTGGATTTACAATGGACAGATTATGACCAAATTACCCAAGTTGATTCCTAATACAATATGCAGAATTCAAGTTTTGGTGTTGCAATTTCAAAAATTCATATCTTTATGATTTTAAAATCAAATTAAGAACTTCAATATAGCTGGATTATCAACTTGAAATGAGGAATCCAAATATATAAATCAATTGCAAATACTTAATCATCTACCATATAAAATTAGCCTAAAATCAGAACTTGTTCTAATTTCGACTAAAAAATGTGTACCTAGATGATGTAGCACCTTAATTGTAGAATTTCTCACCAACTCCCATTGATTCCTTCAACACCTTGATGATTCACTCATCTCCAGCAATTCCTTCTTCTTCTCCAGCAAAAATGAATGAGTGATTTGGTTTGCATGTTGCTTAATCACTAATATTATATATTAAGGTGATGTTCCTTCCTAGCCCTTAATCTCCATGGATTTATGTATCCCGAAGAATATCTAATAGTCCACCTCTTGTCATATATCCCACTAACTCAACCTCAAGTGATACCATTTCATTACTCACCTAGTTCTTAAATGTGCCAATATGTATCTCTAGACCAATTTTATGCTTTTCCATTTAATGTACTCAACTATAAGTCTTTAATTTGATTTACATTAACAAACACAACCATAGGTTTATAAGTAATTCCTTATTTCATATTAGTATTAAATAAGATTCACCAAAATGCTAACTACCCGGTTCCCCGACTCACACGCTACTCGAGGTGCTTCCTCGCTCTCATGTCGATGCCTACAACTGTACAAATCTACTTAGTAAGTCTACACAATACATAACACTATGCATACATCAATACAAAAATACGATATACCTTGGCCACGTGCCTTGGTCGGTGTACGTATCACGGTGTAGGTCCCACGCAAGGATCGACAATCCTGATTAAGAAATTAAAATGGGGGTTAGAGATTTGGGCCATGACAAATATTCCCAATAAAATGGAAGTTTCGTCCTAGAAATTAAGTTTAAGTTACGGTTCTACCTGACTTGAATAGGTACGGGAATCTATCTCACATATAGTCCTTTTGCTCCCAAGTGAGTTTCGTGTCATCGTGGAACTTCCACTTGACGAGTACCTTCGGGATGGACTCGCTCCTCAACTGTTGTACCTTTCAATGTAGGATATGAATGGGTTGCTCCTCATAAGAGATGTCCTCACTCAGGTCGATCTGACTCAAGTCAACTGTCGGTCGCACACCTGTCTTCAACTTGGCTAGTCGAAGCATCAAAATGTGGAACACTGGATGGACCCCCGAAATCTGTGGAGGCAATTCACGCTCGTATGCCACTTTCTCGACCTGTTTCTTAATCATGAAAGGCCCGATGTACCTCGATGCAAGCTTGCCTTTCACCCCAAATCTCTGGAGAGCCTTCTTAGGGGAAACCTTTAAATAGACAAAAGCTCCATCAGAATACGCGAGATCACCCCGATACTTATCTGCATATCTATTTTGTCTCTCTTGTGCTCCTTTGAATCTTTGATAGGTCAGTTAGAACTTTTCCATGTGGTCGATAATAATCTCAGGCCCCACTATCTCTCGATCCTCTGGCTCAGCCCAACACGATGGCGAGCGACACGGTCTACCATACAAAACCTCAAATGGCATCATCTCAAAGCTAGACTGATAATTGTTGTTATAAGCGAACTCACACAACGATAGGTACTCCGCCCAAGATCTACCAAACTCGAACACGCATGCCCACAACATGTCCTCGAGGACTTGAATCAATCTCGCAGTCTACCCTTCGGTTTAATGGTGGAAAGCCGTACTGAATTGTAGGCGCATACCGTATTGCTCTTGCATACTGCGCCATATCCTGGATGTATATGTAGCATCTTGGTATGACGTGATCGTCAATGGTACCCCGTGCTGACTGATAATCTCTCTCTCGAACAGTATGCTCGGTTGATCGAACGTGTAATGCGATGCCCTGGCAGGAAATGAGCAGGCTTTGTCAGTCTGTTAACTATCACCCAGATCGAGTCATGTCTCCTCGCGGTCCTCGGCAGTCCTCTCACAAAATCGATAGAGATGTCTTCCCACTTCCGTTGAGGAATAGGAAGCGGCTTTGGTAATCCCCCGGGTCTGCAATGCTCGGACTTCACTTGCTGATATAAAGATAGTTCCTGATGAATCTAGACAGGTATGCCTTTATCCTAGGCTACCAGAAATGTCTCCTCATGTCGTGGTACATCTTAGTCCTGCTTAGACGTACGATAAATCTGGAATGGTGCGACTTATGAAAGATCTCATCTCTCAGCTTTGACACTTCTGATATCCACAACCTGCCTTGGTATCTCAGACACTAATTTTTCGTCTCTGCCCAATCAATACACTTTGCGCTCTGCGCTAACTCGCTGAATCTCGAGTACAACTGGTTGGTCCTTTGACCCTTTGATACTCAGTGTGTAGACACAATCTGTAGTCTTATCTATGCGCAAATAATCACTTGAGTATCGGTAGGAACCTCTGTCTGACATGCTATCGCCGCTGTCTCGAGTAATCTGTACTCATGCATCATGTGATATCTGACCACCTCAGCATCTATAGTGGTTTCCTACTCAGCGCATCTGCGACTACGTTCGCATTTCCTGGGTGATACTCTAAGGAAAATTCGTAGTCCTTCAAGAACTCCAACCATCTACAATGTCTCATGTTCAGCTCTTTCTGTGTAAAGAGATATTTCAGACTCTTGTGATCAGTGAAAAGTGTGAATCTCTCTCCATACAGAAGGTGTCTCCAAGTCTTCTGCGCAAATACAATCGCTATCAACTCTAGATCGTGTGTGGGGTAGTTCTTCTCATGTATCTTTAACTATGTCGATGCGTATGGCACGACATCGCTGCCCTGCATCAACACATAACCTAGACCCG
Organism: Stephania yunnanensis; assembly: GCA_039657365.1. Taxonomy (NCBI): domain Eukaryota; kingdom Viridiplantae; phylum Streptophyta; class Magnoliopsida; order Ranunculales; family Menispermaceae; genus Stephania; species Stephania yunnanensis. Next base: position 39,549,905 of record CM077586.1, on the reverse strand, counting down.
TATGAGAAGTATTTGTGTACACTAGAAATCCCTATCTAGCCTCTGGCAGTACTAACACTAGCGTAGTAGTTAATGACCTCTTTAACTGAGTAAATGCAGCCTCACACTTCTCAGTCCACTCATAAGCAACATCCTTCTGTGTTAGCCTCATCATCGGTGAAGAGATATTCGAGAAATCCTTCATGAATCTATGGTAGTATCTTGCTAACCCTAGAAAGCTCTTAATCTCCGGTACTAATGTCGGTGTCGTCCAATCCATGATCATCTGAATCTTGGCCAGATCTACCGCAATCCCTGCTGCTCCAACAATGTCCCCCAAGAACTTGACCTCTGCAAGCCAGAATTCACACTTACCGAGCTTAGCGAAAAGTCGGTGTTCCCTCAATGTCTGGAATGTCTCCTTAAAGTACTGCTCGTGATCCTCATGTGTTGTCGAGCATATCAAGATGTCGTCGATGAAGACTATCATGAAACGGTCGAGATATGGTATAAGTACTTGGTGCATTAAATACCTGAATACGGCGAGGCGTTGTCAGCTCCAATGACATGACCATGAACTGGTAATGTCCGTATCTGGTGCTGAATGTTGTCTTGGACCTATCCTCATCCCTGATTACCCCGATCTTAGGTCTATCTTAGAGAAAAAACTATTCTCATTTCAGCTGATTAAATAAATCGTATATCAGCGGAAATGGGTACTTGTTTCTGACTGACACTATGTTCAACTGCCTATAGTCGATGCATTGTTTCAGACTGCCATCTTTCTTCTTCACAAACAGAACTGGCGCTCCCCACGATGACATCGAAGGTGTGATGAACCCCTTATTCCCCAAGTCTTTAAGCTGATTCCTTAACTCCTATAACTCCCTCGGAGCCATGTGCTATGGCGGTATCGCGATTAGCTTGGTACCCAATACTAGGTCGATGATGAAGTCTAGTTTTCGTGGTGGTGGTAATCCAAGTAAATCCCTTAGGAAAACATCTGGGAATTCTTGAACAATCGCTATCTCCTCTAGTCTGGGTCCCTGACTCACCGCTTCTGCGTACAACGCTACTTAGAGACTCCATCTTTCCACTGGATGTAAGTCGAACTCTCGTAGTGCTGAGTCTCGTGGTCGGGGGTGCTGTAGTAGTAGCTATGGTGATGGAGACGGCCGAAATCAGTGCAGTCATATGCGCCGACATGTAAGCAATTAAATCGGTGATCTATCGTTCCTAAGCGGTCATCCGGTCAGACATCATCTAAAAATTGTCAACTGCGTTGGTGGGAGGCTAACTGTTGCTAGCTCCGATGTCTCCGGCCTCTCACGAATCTGCCATCGGTGTCTTCAAGTGGATAGCAAACGCGAATCGGCTACTACGTGGTATAACTCAAATATATACATATAGAAACTAACGCGTACATATAAGAAATCCCCATATCACCTTTACTCAATTCCTTAGTAAATAGTTCCTAGACAAGGATCATCTGGTTTCCACTACCAAGGTTTGTGTTTTATACGAGTTCGTGTTTTTCTTATTTATCCCTAAGGTTCTAATACCAATGCTCTGATCCCAATTATGACGGCCCCTCTCCTAATCTAGGGCACCGCCCGACCTAATCTCGTAATTAAGCACTTATCTTATCCACGCAGGACTCAACTACGTATTAGTCAGCCTTTACAACCTAAACGACACTTTTCTTGTGTTCATGATAAGTAATACACTAGTCCTACAAGTTTATAAAATTTAGATTTAATTAAAACTTTTTATTAAATTAATTATTTAGCAGAAGTCTTATTAGTTATGCGGAGGCAATTAGTAGATTATACGGAAGCCATTTATAATTATGTGGAATCCATTTATAAAATCCGAAGTGTGGAAATCAGGAAATGACATCATATATGTTAAGTCCTCAAAATGCAGTGAAACAGTAAAATAGTCTAAGTCAAGTCGGGGAAACTAATGCTCAACCAAATATACAACCCATATAGTATTTAAAAGATATATATATAGCATATACAATCAAAATACCAAAAGAAAACCTATAATCGATGTAGTAACGTGTCACGGGCTCAGGGATAATCGCCGATCTTCCCCTTGCCCCGCCCGCTGGTAGACGGCTCTGCACCCACCATCATAAAAAGGACGGTGAGTACAAGAATAAATTATTAATCCCCGATGACAAGTTTAATTTGCATTTCCAAATATTCAAGTGGTATTTAAAAGCATATAAATGAGAAAACTGGAAAATAAACCATATGTGAGTAAATACCAGAGTTAAACAAGTGATACTGATACTAGGCTAAGTTGTGGTGATTTAGGTCCTGTCGACAGTGAAACGTGTCTCTCCGACTCAATAATCATATAGCACAAAGGACTCTAACCCAAGTGTTACTAGGGACTCTAACCCCGGTGTGTAGACCACCTCAGGGACTCTAACCCCGAGTGTCATACAGTGTCGGGTAACACATGCTGACATCCCCAGGGACTCTAACACACACCTTGATCGAGTACGAGACCTAAATGCGAAAACTAAATTTAAAATTTCAAGAAATACCAAGTATGGATTGTCAGGGCATAGGCACATCTACAAACCTAAAGAAATAAATAATACAAGTCCCCTTAAACATTTATAAGATATTGACTTGCCTAATAACATGCTATTTATCATTCAATTCACATTTAAAACAACACGAATAGACATAACATGGGATAGAATATATGAATCAAATGAAATGAATGGATATCATGCAAACTAGACTCATCAAGTGAGCATAGACACGAAGAACACATGGTATAAGAATACAAAGGCAAAATAGTCAAAAGGACTACGTAATGACAACAATTAATAGAAACGAAATGCCAAGTAAGTCGTCATTGGGTATACTCATAACAACAAAGTAAAGTCATATCTTTACTGGCCTTCCGGTACTTCAAATTTTGTATTTGCTCTCCCGTACCCTTTTCCTAGGTTTCTTAGTTTGGTATCTCATTAGTTAAAATATAGTGGGTTTAAGCTCGATTTAGTGTGTTTATTGTGTATTCAAATCAGTTCAATTGACTTTAAGTCAATCTTCCTATATCAACCCCTAAAGACTAAATTAAGTTACAATTTTAGTCCTATATTTTAACGCACTTTTAGGCATGAAATGGCCCAACTATTGAAATCCTCCATCATTACAATTATTGTTGGTCTCTCTCTTAGCTTCCCGAAAAGGTTTAGTTTGCAAAATCTTGATTTAAAATGAAAGAGACGTTATGATTTTACTAAACATAGGTCTAATTGAGATTTAATCCGACCAGCGGATTTAGAAAATCTATTTCTTCAAATCTATCGTTCTTAAAAATGTCATTTTTGGTCACAAGGTAGAACATATATCCAAATACAACATACTAAAAGATCAGCTCATTTGGCTAAGTATTTAGGGAGTTATGCCCTTAACAATTTTAGTTTCAAAACTTTACTTTTTAATTCTAGTACCTACTTGTAGAACATGTTTGGACATAAAAACATTTGAATCGAAATGCCTTCAGTTAAGCAACATTATTCCCCTTTAAATAAGCTTTCAAATGCGCTGGTTTGGATTAATTTGGATCTAAAATGGGCAGATTATGACCAAATTACCCAGGTTGATTCCTAATACAACATGCAGAATTCTAGTTTTGGTGTTGCAATTTCAAAAATTCATATCTTTATGATTTCAAAACCAAATTAAGAACTTCAATATAGTTGGATTATCAGCTTGAAATGACGAATCTAAATATATAAATCAATCATAAATTCTTAATCATTTACCATATGAAATTAGCCTAATACCAAAACTTGTTCTAATTTCAACTAAAAAGATGTGTACGTACCTAGTTGATGTAGCACCCTAGCTTGAGAATTTCTCACCAACTCCCTTGATTCCTTCAACACCTTGACGATTCACTCATCTCCAGAAATTACTTCTTCTTCTCCAATAAATATGAATGAGTGATTTGGTTTGCATGTTGTTTGATCACTAATACATATATTAAGATGATGTTCCTTCCTAGCCCTTAATCTCCATGGATTTATGTATACCGATGAATATCTAATGGTCCACCTCTTGTCATATATCCCACTAAATCCCACTAACTCAACCTCAAGTGACACCATTTCATTACTCACCTAGTTCCCAGATGTGCAAATATGTATCTCTAGACCAATCTTATGATTTCCATTTAATTTACTCAACTATAGGACTTTAATTTGATTTACATTAACAAACACATCTATAGGCTTATAACTAATTCCTTATTTCATATTAGTATCATATAAGACTTACCAAAATGCTAACTACCCGGTTCCCCGGCTCGTACACTACTCGAGGCGCGTCTCCGCTCTCGTCTCGACTCCTATAACTGTATAAGCCAACTTAGTAAGTCTACACAATACATAACACTATGCATACATCAATACAAAAATACAATATACTTTGGCCACGTGCATCAGTTGGTGCATGTATCACGGTGTAGGTCCCACGTCAAGGGTAGGTGATCCTGATTAAGGAATTAAAACGGGGTTAGAGATTTAGGTCGTGACATTTTCATTTGCTATTTTATTAAAAGTGATTGCATGTTTACCTTATAGTAAGAGACATTGATATTTGTTGAAATTTCCTAAATGTACCTTGTCGGTCATTATAGAAAAACTATAAAGAATTAAGACTAGTGTGAATCTTGATTGATGGTTATGTGATGATCATGCATATAGGGATATGAATCAAGATCATGAGTACTTGTTAGGGAACGAGGTACTAGATCGACCCGTTATGAGAACAAAATATGGATTAAGTCATAGTTGTTACTCATGATAGATATATCATTTATTCCTTCTACTTAAGATTACCATAGACTTCAATATTATGAGCATGATAATTTGGCACAATCAAACGTTATCTTGACTAGACGATTATAAAGATTTTGATCGGTTACCATGTGAATAATATGTAAAGGTCTGTAATCAAGATAGAATTTGTCACTCTTGTATAGAGAGATATCAGTGGACCCCTCGATATGACAGACTGATAATGGCTAAGTCCATGTGAATTTATATGATCAATGTCATTTAGATGTTTTTAGTTTACCTAAGGATCGATACTAGTACGATTGAACATTAAGGGTGACTTTCCATGCCTTATGTTTAATCAAAGGATATCGCATGACAAAAAGATACGATATATGTTATTGATTAAGTTGTATCGATTTTGATATTCATGCTACTTAGGTATTCATAATGCCTTGCTAGAGACCACACATGACTTGTGTACCAAAATGGTTTTGGTTCACTGCTAACGTCGAATGAATCTATTGAGTCACACACAAAAAATAACTTTGCTCAATTTCAATTAGTCTAGAGTAATTAATTTTATATGATAAATTTTATGACATAAAAGCCCTTACAATATGTTAAATGATAATTTATTAATATTGGCATTGTTAGGTTTTGGGGTTCATGCGCAGCGGAGATTACAAAACAATTTTGACAAAAACCCCAACAAGATCCGAATCTAATTCCATTAAAAACGTTTAAACCATGAAAAACTTAATCATACCTCAGTCGCAATATACCTTTCTGAAGGTTGATCGATCTCTAAGGCGCTGGCAACGACGAACGCCCTCTACCAGTAGTCCACACACAAACGGCGGCCGAGATTCGAAGCGCTAGCTTTGAGAGAATACCAAACCTTTTGTTTCTCTCCAAAACGATCTAGAGCATACCAAAAACCCTAAGTCGTTTATAAAACGAAAATAAAGTTTCGGTCTTATAATCTTTCGTACGTGTATTCTAACTTAAAGCGTCTATTTATACAACCCTTGTATATAGACGGTTAAGTAAATTACACATATACCCCTACTTAAAGAAGTATAAGTGTAATACACCACAAGGACGTTTCCTGTCATGAATTTTATCATATAAAACTCATTTTTTGAACCATCTTAAAATCTCGCAAAACCATTCTTAGTGTGCGACCCAATAGGCTCATACAACGTTGACAGTGTACCAAAACACATTTTGGTATACAAGTCATAAGCGGCCTCTAGCAAGACATTATGACTACCCAAGTTGTACGAATATCAAATCGATACAACCTAATCAATAGTGTATATAACATCCTTTTGTCACACGATATCCTTTTGATCAAACATAAGGCATAAAATTTTCATCCAACATGTTCAATCGTACTAGTCTCGATCTCTAGATAGACTAAAAACATCCAAGTGACATTGATCAATATCAATTCACTTAGACTATGCCTTTTAACAGTCTAACACATCGAGGGATCCACTAGATATCTCTCTTTATATGAGAGGGACAAATTCTATCTCGATTACACAACTTCATCACATTGCTCTTGCTCACACAGTAACCAATCACAACCTTTATAATCGTCCGGTTAAAGACAACGTTTGATAGTGTCAAATCACTATGTTCCTAATGTTGAAGTCTCTGGTAATCTCAAGTCAGAGGACTGAAAAATATACCTATCGTGAGAAACAACTATGACTTAATCCATGTGATGTTCTCATAGCGGGTAGGTCACTTACTTTGTTCCCTAACAAGTTCTCGTGATCTTGATTCGTATCCCTATACGTATAATCATCATATGATCATCAATAAAGACTCACACTAGTCTTAATTCATTATAGTTCCCAGTATAATGATCGACTAGGGACATTTAGGATATTTCTGTAAATACCTATGGATCTTATTATAATGTAAACATGCAAATTAATTATAATAAACAACAAATGAAATCCTCTATTTTATTAACTAAAAGTATTCATAAAGACAGTTAATGGATTTGTCTAGGGCACATGCCCCAACAGGCATATGTGTAATTTGCTTAAATTGCCTAAATACAATTGTTGTATTACGAATAGAATTTTAAGTGATGACTTATCTACAAATAAATAATGGTTAAAACCCTAAAACAAAATAAGATTTTCTTTCTTGCTATTTTTGAGTTCTCTGGATTTTACATATCTCTTGAGGCTAGCACTGGAAATTACGGTTACCATTTGTGTGCAGATTTCTAATAGAGGAAGAACACATGAACGTTTTTTAGATCGAACAATCAGAGAAGGAAATTACAGATTAAGGTATGGTTTTATTTTTGTAGATCTAGTTTAATGAAACTTATTTTCGATCCTGTTAGGGTTTTTTTAAAATTATTTGGAATTTTTTGTTGTGTATGAACCCTAAAACCGAACGGAATCCATGGTTGATCAATTGTGGATACGAGGCTTCCGTTTACCACATGCCATCTTATACTTTGAGTATTTAATAGGTCCTTCCTAATAGAAGGCTAGGCTAACCCTATGAGGATCCTGATGACATTTTATACACATTGGATTTGCAGAACTAAAATACTTAGCCTGAAGACAACGATATAGGAGATATTAAGGAGATGTTATAAGTCTCCAGAACTGCTTCCCTAACAAGGCGAGATTCAAGCATTCAAGATTTTTAAATCCAAGACGCTATTTTCCTTTATATTGTGCTAGTTTGTCCCCTGAACACGAACTTTTATCTGTAGTTTTCCGGCTTCCTTGCCACCAGAATCGATTAAGCTCCATATGCATTTGCTTGCGAAAGGATTTATTGACCTTAGAGCATGACGGTACAAGGATTTATTGACCTTAAAGCAAGACATTTGGTAAATAGGAACTGCCAATGCCACTGAGTTTATGAGGACCAATTTGCTTGCTAGTGATAGAAGTCTCTCAGCCTAACTTATCACTTTCCCCTTGATGACTTCGTCAATTGAGTTGGAAAGAGCTTTTTTAGATGCCCCAAAATCCATTAAAGATCCCAAATATTTGCCGAAGGTAGTTGTCTCCTGAAATTGTAGTATCCCACATATTACTTGCTTCATCTGCTTACTAACTACTTTACCATAGTTCCGTTTTTCTGTTGATTGATAACCTGGCTAGAGGAAGAGCAGCAAATCGCAAGAATATTGCGCAATGTACAGGCTTCCTATAGTGTTACTTGATAAAAAAGTATAGCATCGTCTGCAAAAAAAAAAGTGAGAGAGAGGGGGAGGAGGGAGAAAAACGTAGCCTGGAGGGCTGTCTATTCCGGATGTTATGATTCAAAAGCAATGAAAGCCTTTCAGAGACTATCAAGAATAGCAAGGGGGATAAAGGGTCTCCCTGATGAAGGCCTGGCGATGGCTTGATAGTCCGAGAATGGTTTCCATTGAGCAAAATGTTATAAGAAATAGTGGATAAACAGGTATAAATCCAAAGACACCATATGGGAGGAAACCCTATACGCTCCATGATGTTGAGCAATAAATCCCAATCTACTATATCATAGGCTTTACTCTCGTCTATTTTAATGGCCATGGAGTTGCCATTAAAATTGAATCTCTTTATTGAATGTAGTGTTTCAAGAGTAATCAAGATATTATCTATAATTTGTCTACCTGATATGAAGGCTCCTTGCTCCTCACTTATAAATCGAAGTATGATCTTGCTGAGTCTCTTAACAAGGATTTTAGAGATGACTTTATAGGATACAATGCATAGGCTTATGGGTTGAAGTTCATGTACAGATTATGGGTGGGGGCATTAGGGTATGAGGGTTGTGAGAGTTCGATTTATAGTTGGATCAAGTTGGTTGCGGTAAAAAAAGGCTCTGATCGTGTGGGTGAGTGGTTCTTTGACAATGTCCCAGAATTCTTGGTAGAATTTAGCTGGAAAGCCTTCAGGACCAGGGCATTTCGTCGGGCGAACAAAAGAAAATTGCGTCTTTGATCTCTTGGTTTGACAAAAGCATACTGAGTTGGGTAGTTTCAGCCGTGGTAAGAAGTCTAGGTTTTAAAATAAACTTCCACCGACTTAAGAAGCTCAGTCTGTTCACGTATCCTATTCCCTTGCTCATCCTTTAGTTGCATGATTTTATTTAATCTACATCGTTGTTTTACCTTCGCATTAAAGTAGTTTGAGTTTTTACACTACAAGAAAAAAAGAAAATAGCAACAAACTAATCCGTTGTTGAATTGGTACGAATTTGTTGCTAAGGGACTCACAGATCAGCAACAGATTAGAGGTGTTGCTAAACTCTTTGTTGCAGATTGAAGTTAGCAACAGATTTTTGGTTCTGTTGTTGTTCAAGAATGAGAATTGTGACAAAAATCCGTTCTTTGAACAACAACAGATATAAAAATCATTGTAGATTGAAAAAGGAGTTTCATTCTTGATCTGTTGCAAATCGATGACGAGATCAAGAACAGATCTCTTTTCTTGATTTGCATAGTCAACAAAGCGTTGTCATTCTTGCGTCTGATTGTTGCAAAATGACAGATCAACAATAGACAACTTTTTTTGACCAGATCGGGCAAATCAAATGACAGACTTGATCATTCTTGATTTGGAATGGAATTTTTTTAAATAAATTACACTTCACTTGTAAATAGTAAATCCCGCAAAGAATAAATAGTAAATCCTGCAAAGAAGAAAATCGAAAAAAAAAAAAATTCTATTGCAATTAAAACTAAAATCGAAAATTTATTTGTATATTATCAAAATTTGATAAAAAATATGTACAAAATGTGGAGATTAACATTTCATAATCAACTAGTAGTATACTATATACTACTAGATGAACAATATCCAACAAAATACAAAATAATACACAAATTAAGATGGCAACACAAATTAATTTACATATATATCTATGTAAATCTCACACCCTTACCCAATTGTGCACCGATACAAAATATGCACTATACAATGTATGGGGGTAGGAGTGCTTGTCCCATCAAAATCCTGAAAATGAAAAGAAATAATTTGAACAATATTCGAAATGAAATCAAAATATTCAAATACAAATGAAAAAAATTATATGTAATAAAACAAAGAATTAAGAAATTATTTTATTTTGATAATAATATCCAAGCGTTTAATAGAAAGAAAAAAGAATAAATATATCAAATAACAACAAGAACAACAACAAGAAGCCTTAACTAAAATCAAGCAAATGATATACTTTAATAGAAATAAAAAAAGGACAAACAATATAATTTTAATATTAGAAAGTTACAATGATTTTAAGCAAGGGAATGAAAAACACTAGGTAAAGAATAAATATATCAATAACATCACAAAGTATGTGAATATAATTTCAATATGAATGGCTTTTGACTTTACTTGCAATGGTCAAAGGTCTATGATAAATTAAAATAATGGAACTACTTGCCAACAATTTCGATCGAAGTGTTGATTAATCTACAAACAATTTACTAATCTTCAACAAATGCAGCTCCTTGATTTTTTGAACCATGAAAAATAGGAAGAAGAATTAAAAAAAAAAAAAAAAACTCTGCAAGAAGAGAATCTGCAATAAAGCCCTTTTGGATTCTCATCAAAATTCAGCACACACAAAACATAAAAAAAGAATAATTCGATTTTCTATTTTTCAACTTAATCAACAAATATAATATACGTCTAAACAAAAACAAATTTAAAGAAATCTTATAATAATTAGAACTTCTACTTCTAATCCAATACAAACATTAAAAATAGTGACTAGCTACCTAAAATATAATACTAAATAATTTTGTGTGCATATAACAAACACGATTTTTGAAATTCTGGAATGGCACATTGACAAAAAAAAATAAAAAAATAAAACGAAAATAAAAAATTAGTAAACCTTTTCTCATACTTATCATGATTTGGGAGTTGTAAGCCCTTTTCTAATTAGCGGTTTGGAGTCAATGCCACACCTAAAATATTAGTTGCGGGGAGAGCTAGCAGATTGTAGGGTGCATTGAGCTTCGGCATATTCTTTGTGCTTCTCGATGCCAATATTAAACTATGTATGTCATGCACATTTCTTTAAGGTACGTACAATAGTTTATGGAAAACATAACAAACTAATCTTACAATATTAAACAATAATGCAAATATTAAACTATGTATGTAATGCACATACCAAAGGATTCTCTGAAACTTGCAACCCAAATGGTGAGGTAAGTTTGCCTCCTTATGCAACACACATATCAAACGTGACCGTTGCACATACCTGCAAAATGAAGTAATCACATCACCTACATTAGAAGGAAAAAATGTTTAGATATACAATATTCGATAATAACAGTTTACCATTGAACAAGATAGGACATACAATCACTCTTATCGTGGCGGTGGTCGCGGAGGCGGCATAAGTTGCTCCATAAACTCATCATGATCATCCAAAAGATGACGTTGATCCTCAGACATCCTTCTATGTGGAGAGATCAAATGCCCAGATCGGTGATCATGCGGGTGCCCAGATTGAGAAGGTGTTATCTCAGTCGTCAAATGACCAGGGTGGTCATCACTCTGAGGTCCAGAACGCTCTGTTCCTGGTGATGGTGGAGTCTGCGGTGTCGGAGGCACGTGGGGCCTAATGCCAAGGTGTTGCATCAACGATGTCTCCATACGTGCTAACCGGTCCTGCATCTCTCGAGTTTCTTCCTGGCGTTCCATCTTGTCTCTCTGCATTTATTCTTGTCTTTCCATTCGCTCCTTCAGCAATGTTTCTTGCAACCTTTGGTGGTCCCGCTGGAGCTCTTCCAACTCACGCAATCCGTACGTCGGTCCTTGAGATGAGCTTGCTCCCGCTGAAGATATGCTGCGATGATAACCTTGAGATCCTAAGCCGTATACACGTCCCTTGACCTCTGGCACCACCTCAAGATAAACGGCATCCTCGTCAATCGATGTGTCGGGGGTCTGGGTGGAAATCTCCTCTAATCTCCGAGTGAGTTCAGCCTGCATAAAAAAGTATGATATTTTAGTTAACTCTACTGGTTTCTTTAAAATTGATGGGCTACATGTGCTGTCTTGAACTAGTTACATATATGCATTCATATTACTTACATCAATCTTCGCGGATCTCTGATCTACGAATGATTGTCCGTCATGGCCATGGGTGTGGAGGTGTCGAAACATTTCCTTCCATGTGGGACGACGTTGAAGCTTCTTCTCCTACAACATTATTACAGGATTAATAGTTATATCGGTTCACGCAAAAATATACTATTTCTATATATATACGTACCAACGTATCAGCATGTTGTCTAGCGGATATACTTACAGCGCTATGCAGCGAAATACCTGTGCCCGGCCCTCCCACCTCTGATACTATGGTCATGTGGGTATACATCTGCTGGAGGTGATGGTGTAGAGTGATGGGATGAGGATGGAATGAAACCAAGCTGAGGTGGGAGGGTATGAACCGGAGGAGATGGTGTGCCATGTGGATATGGATATGGATGAGTGGGAGGCGATGAGGAGGTATAATGTGATGACGATGGTCCGGGGGCATAAGTTGGGTATGGACGAGTCACCTGTGACCATCCGTGGGTATAATGTAACGAGTAACGACCATCCGGATGGGTAGGTGTAGCCTGGTGCGATAGGGTGCCTCGTCCAGTGGTGCTAGTCTCCTCTGGATGTCTATTGATGTCATCCACGTCCTCATCCTCTGGATTACCACGCCCCCTACGTCTCGCCATATAAATGGTATATATATCTATTTCATAAACAAATAATTCAGTTGAGTCATAATATAAACATTTAAAGAGATACATCTTATATAACGTGAACAATATATTTCAAGAAAGTTTCAAGAAAGTTGATAGATCTATTGGACTAAAGACTCACACCAATCACTCAAACTCATTTTCGCTACCAATGTCTGATGACGATGTGAACTCATCATCTTCTTCATCGTCCGCATTAGTCTCAAATTCATCGTTGTCAGACACAATTTCACTTGTCTGATTAATAGCTGCCGATGCAAAAGGATGAACATCTACTTCCACAATGTCCATATTCTCATTTTGATCCGCTTGAAATGCACTGTCCGAGGTTGTCATTTTTGAACTAATCACATTACTTTCATCTACGAACTTTGGTTGAAGTTTGCATATAGCTAACCAATCACTTCGTAACCCTCTTCCGATAGAAGGGTAAGGAAGATAATAAACTTGATGTGCTTGCATTGCCAATATAAAAGGCTCGTACCTATTGAAGCGACGGTTTTTATGAACTTCTACCAACCCCACCTTACGAAGAAGTCGTGTACCATTTTATGTAGGATCAAACCAATCACACTTAAACAACATTGTTCGAAGCGACCCATCATGGTAATCAACTCGAATAACGTCTCGGAGTACACCATAATAATCAGTATTGTTCCCACCTTTGACGCATACACCGCTGTTTTGGGTTGTTTTGTTCGTACCATATGAAAGTGTGTCAAACTTATATCCATTAATGATGTATCCAGGATAACTCGTACACGAATGCATTGGTCCTTGAGAAATTTGACGAATCGCCTCTGGCACATCGTTTTGTTCAGCCTAATAGACGCAAATTTACAATATTATAATCAACCAAGAAAGGTAAAGGGATGTATGCGTATATAAACAATTACGTACATACTGCAAGAACCAGTCTGCGAATTGTTGCTCAAGTTTGATCTCAATAGCTTCATCGGTGATGTTCGGTTCTTCGAAACGAACGATTGACTTGAAAATGCTACGACAAATGATATGAGATTATACACTGCATAGAAAACAAGTCAATCTAAAACGACACTGATTGTTAATACCTTATGAACGGAACGACTTCCGGGCAATTTAGTAACACATATTGATGAGCTGCAACATACTCCTCCGACGTGAGGAACCGTTTCCTTGCTTTGCCTAGCGCTCGCCCCGGATGAAGGAAAATCGAGAATGCACCATTGTTACCAACACTCGGCCCTACTCCACCAGCATCATTTCGTTGGATTCTTTCGTGCACAGTACTAATATGATCCTCGAAGTAGAAGGAACAAAAAGAAGTTGATTCTTCAACTAAGTAAGCATTACATATCGACCCTTCAACTTTCGCCTTGTTTCTAACATTATTTTTCAAATGCTTGAGATACCTATATGATGAGAAGAAACATTGGGACATTATGTCTACAAATTAGGTAGCAATTACCAATATAACATAGCTAAGATGTTACGTATTTCATACGATAAAAAAATTACCGTTCGAATGGATACATCCACCGGAATCCGTATCTTGTCCGGCGACATGTGCCTCGTATGCCAAGTGTACGGAAGATGCTCCATTGAGTCAAAAAAACTCGGTGGGAAAATTTGCTCCAACTTGCATAATATTTTGGGAATGTTAGAGTGCAACAACTTGATTTGCGCCATATTAAGGTTCCTAGCAGTCAAGTCTCGAAAAAATAAACTTAACTCGCTAATTGCAATCCACACTTTTTCCTCTAGTAGCTCACGAAAGGCAATAGGAATCAACCTCTGCATGAACACATGACAGTCATGACTTTTCATCCCAAACATCCTCAATTTGTGCGGTCGACGCATCGACTAATATTTGAAGCATACCCATCAGGGAAGCGTAACTGTCTAACCCAATCACACAATACTTCTTTCTTACGTTTATCGAGTGTATAAGACGCTTTAGGATATGAATCGGACGCGGGGTCTTATTCGAGGAAAGGTCGGTTGCAAATATCTTTTACATCTAGTCTCGACTTGGCATTATCCTTACTCTTCCCGGGGACACTCATAATTGTATTAAAAATGTTGTCGAAAACATTTATTTCAATGTGCATGACATCCAAATTGTGCCTAATGAGATTTGTTTTCCAATATGGTAAGTCCCAAAATATGCTTCGTTTCCTCCACCCTGAATACTTGGCAATCTCTTTGTTCACATGAACAGCTTCAATTTCGGTTATTTCATCAGTCCCAAAGCTTCAATTTCAGCCAGAATTTCTTCCCCTGACTTTAATCTCGGTGGTCCTTTTCGACAAGTTGTATCGCGTTTGAATCCGTTCTTATCACTTCTTAAGCTGGACCCACGCGGTAGGAACCGACGATGACAATCAAACCAAGAGGTTTTTCCACCATGTTTTAATTGGAATGCATCTGTGTCATCCATACAATAAGGACAAGCTCTCCTTCCGTGTGTGCTCCAACCAAACAACATACCATATGCAGGGTAGTCGCTAACAGTCCACATTAGTGCAGCTCGAAGTTGGAAGTTGGTCTTGGTGGAAATGTCATAGGTAAGTACCCCATCATGCCACAAATCTTGCAACTCTTTTATCAAAGGTTGTAGGAAGACGTCAATATGATTTGAAGGATTTGTCGGCCCGGTACGATGACAGTTAAAAACATGAACTCCTTCTTCATGCACATTGAGGGGGTAAGTTGTAAGGAGTGAGAATTACAGGCCACGATGAGTATTGTTTTTCGGATTGGCCAAATGGTTGGAAACCATCCGTACACGAACCTAAACGAACATTACGAATTTCGGCGTTGAATTCGATGTGCACATTAATGAAATGTTTCCATGCAGTAGAATCGGAGCAATGTTGCATGACGATGCCCTCTGAAACGTGTTCCCCATGCCAACGCATATGTCTCGTAGTCGCTTCTGACGCGAATAAACGTTGTAATCGAGGTGCTAGGGGGAAGTAATACATTTTTTTCCGAGCCCGCGGCACGCCACTTCCTCCATCATTTCTAGTTTGTTCGTACCTTGACTCACCGCAAAACTTACACGTCCTCAACTCTGAATCATCGCCCCAGTAAATCATGCACATTGACTTGCAACAATCAATTTGCTGGACTGGTAGCCCCATTCCTTGCATTAGTCGTTTCGTGTCGTAAAAGCTATCGACTAAACAATTGTTACTCGGCAATGCATCTTTACAAAATTGAAGAATTTCATCGAACGCCTTTTCAGAAATGTGATGTTCTGCTTTTAATTTTAGGAGTCTCGCGACTGCCGACAATTTCATCATCTTCTCGCACCCCTGCCATAGCGGCTGACTTGCTGCGTCCAACATATCATACAAATTTTCCGCTCCAGGAGTTGGTCGTTCCGCATGACTCCAACTAAAACTAGGACCTGCCAAGTTGTGCACCATCTCATGATACGATGTACAATAATCGACCGTCTGTGTCCCTTCGTGGTCATAACTATCATCGTATTGCTAGGTTCGTCAAGCACATTTTGAGTGTACATATTATCTTCTTCCCCGTGTTCCGACCAACAGTGATATCCCGGAACAAAGCCCCGACGAAGAATATGAAGTTCTACGGTGTCAACATCATAATATGAACGATTACGACACTTCGTATGGTTGCATGGACATCGAATTTTTCCCTCAGCTGCGAATGTCATGCAGTGCGTCTTCGCGTATGTGATGAACTCGTTCACGCCGTTTATGAACTCTCGTCGAGTGAAGCCATTTTCAATACGACTATACATCCATTCTCGATTAGTAGACATCTCGATCCTAAGTTTTATCAACCGAGCATGGGAAAAAATCTAATCAACTCTTAAATAAATTTAACATATATAAATCCTACAAATTAACTATATATTCAGAAAATAATCCAATTAATACTCTTAAATAACCTCTAACTACCTTCAAGAATCATGTAAATTTCATACTTACATTCAAGATTCAATAATTTATGCATATTTTTATAAATTAATAAGTATTTCATAGAGCCATGTATTTCGTTATTTTGTAAAAGTCTTGGGTGTTGTAATCAAGAAGGGATAAAAATTTGACCCTTGTTCACATATTTTGTCACGTGTTTTTTTTTCGTACAATTGCTAAAGTGTTGTAAAATAGTTTGAAAAAATGGAAAGGAATAATTGTTTTATTTTCCTTTGTTGTTGTAATAAAATTTTTAAATTTGTATGTTCTTAATCATTTATATAAACTTATAAAATTTTAAATACAACAACAGCAACAACAACAAGAAGATAGCCTCACTCCCAATTATAAAAGCTTAAATAAAAAAATAAATAAATGTAATGTAACATATATTTCAGAGAAAGAGATAGCTTTCCCACATAGATATGGAAATATGTATGTCATTACATATATGGCTTGGGATGGCAATCAAGACGGAAGGACAAGAACATCTCAAATGTGCATAAAAAGAAGCAGAGAATTTTACAACTTCATGAGTCCTTACGTTTCTAAATCTCCGAGAGCTGCGTATCTCAATAATAGAGATCTTGATTTGGGACAAAACAAGATTAATGGGAACACGACATACTTTGAAGCTAGGATTTGGGGTGAGAAGTACTTCAAAAGCAACTTTGAGAAACTAGTGGAAGCGAAGAGTGAGGTGGATCCTTCTAATTTTTTCGCCAACGAGCAAAGTATCCCGCTAATACAAGAAAATTGTAAGGGCTTCAAAGCAGTTTCTTAGTTTCCTTAAAAAAAAAGATTCAAGTTTGTTGTTATTGTTATTGTTGTCGTTGTTGTTATAATAATAATTAAGCTAGTAGCTTATGAATAATTTTCTATTGTAACGACTATATATGAAGAAGGCTGGAAATTCATGAAACCACATCAAGATTGAAACCTTGAAGTTGAAGTCATAAAAGAAGTAACAAATATGAGATTCTATCATATATTAAGTTTATTCTTTCTTTTAACACTTTGTACACATATTTTGTCACGTGTTTTTTTTTCGTACAATTGCTAAAGTGTTGTAAAATAGTTTGAAAAAATGGAAAGGAATAATTGTTTTATTTTCCTTTGTTGTTGTAATAAAATTTTTAAATTTGTATGTTCTTAATCATTTATATAAACTTATAAAATTTTAAATACAACAACAACAACAAGAAGAAGAAGATAGCCTCACTCCCAATTATAAAAGCTTAAATAAAAAAATAAATAAATGTAATGTAACATATATTTCAGAGAAAGAGATAGCTTTCCCACATAGATATGGAAATATGTATGTCATTACATATATGGCTTGGGATGGCAATCAAGACGGAAGGACAAGAACATCTCAAATGTGCATAAAAAGAAGCAGAGAATTTTACAGCTTCATGAGTCCTTACGTTTCTAAATCTCCGAGAGGCTGCGTATCTCAATAATAGAGATCTTGATTTGGGACAAAACAAGATTAATGGGAACACGACATACTTTGAAGCTAGGATTTGGGGTGAGAAGTACTTCAAAAGCAACTTTGAGAAACTAGTGGAAGAAAAGAGTGAGGTGGATCCTTCTAATTTTTTCGCCAACGAGCAAAGTATCCCGCTAATACCAGAAAATTGTAAGGGCTTCAAAGCAGTTTCTTAGTTTCCTAAAAAAAAAAGATTCAAGTTTGTTGTTATTGTTATTGTTGTCGTTGTTGTTATAATAATAATTAAGCTAGTAGTTTATGAATAATTTTCTATTGTAACGACTATATATGAAGAAGGCTGGAAATTCACGAAACCACATCAAGATTGAAACCTTGAAGTTGAAGTCATAAAAGAAGTAACAAATATGAGATTCTATCATATATTAACTTTATTCTTTCTTTTAACACTTTGTTCACATATTTTGTCACTTGTTTTTTTTTTTTCGTACAATTGCTAAAGTGTTGTAAAATAGTTTGAAAAAATGGAAAGGAATAATTGTTTTATTTTCCTTTGTTGTTGTAATAAAATTTTTAAATTTGTATGTTCTTAATCATTTATATAAACTTATAAAATTTTAAATACAACAACAACAACAACAACAACAAGATAGCCTCACTCCCAATTATAAAAGCTTAAATAAAAAAATAAAAAAATGTAATGTAACATACCATGATAACAATTAAAGATAAACTGGGGATTCTTGCTTTTGTTCTAGCTAGATTGCATGCACATACTAAAAATGTTGATTGGTCATCAATGCAACAATAATATTGATAGCTAGATTATTTTTAAATTTGTATGTTCTTAATCATTTATATAAACTTATAAAATTTTAAATACAACAACAAGATAGCCTCACTCCCAATTATAAAAGCTTAAATAAATAAATAAATAAATTAAATGTACCATACCATGATAATAATTAAAGATCAACTGGGGACTTAATTTATTCTTGCTTTTGTTCTAGCTAGATTGCATGCACATACTAAAAGTGTTGATTGGTCATCAATGCAACAATAATATTGATAGCTAGATTATTTTTAAATTTGTATGTTCTTAATCATTTATATAAACTTATAAAAATTTAAATACAACAACAACAACATCATGATAGCCTCACTTCCAATTATAAAATCTTAAATAAAAAAATATATATATATTTTAGAAGCTTCATCTATTTTAAGAGAGATTGAAATAAAAGAGATATCTTGTTGGTTCCATACAAGGTTATGTTGTTAGCTAGGTATGGAACCTTTTAATTTAACTTTTAGCTTTTCTTTTCTATTTTTTCATTTAATTTTCCTGTGATATTTTTTTAATATAAATATGTGTTAATTCCAAAGCATATACAAGTTAGTTAGAATTAGTTTTTACGTTGATTTGTTAGCGACATAGTGTTTTGACGTTGATTTGTTGCTATTTAACTACAAAAAATTGACATTGATTTGTTGCTATGTTAACAAGATAGATATATAAATTTCAGCAAAAACAAAAATAATTTAAAATAACAATATAGCTTCTCAAAAAAATGCAAACTGCAGATAAAGCTTGTGCGACCAGCGGCGGAGGAGTCGGGCCGAGCAGCGGCGGCGGCGGAGGCGGGCCCAAACAGCGGCGGCGAAGATTGCGGAGGCGATGAGGCGGAGGGCGGCGGCTGGGGATATCCTTCGAGCTGCGACGACGGGATTCGACCAGGCGGATGGCGGCGCAAGGAGCGCGGAAGGGCGGCGCAAGGACCGCGGAAGAGGGGCGCAACTCCGACCAGCGGCGGCGCGGGACCGACGGAGGCGACGAGGGACCGACCAGCAGGGGAGAAGGGTGCGTGCGGCGGCGGCGGGGGTCAAACCAGCGGCGGCGCGGGTTCGGCTAGCGGCGGCTCGGGGGCGTCCAACCAGCAGCGGCGACGGCTTGCCTCGGCGGCGGCGAATCTGGTGGCAGGAGGGGCGACGGATCTGGTGTAGGGCGAGGCGGCGCGGGGGATCTGGCCTTGAGCGCGACCACGCACGGCTCACGAGCAACCTTTGCGGCGACGGTGCAGAGACGGTGCAGCGGCGGTGCGGCGGGTCTCCGGCGGTGGCGGCGGCGGGTCTCCGGCGGTGGTGGCGGCTTGGCAGTGAAAATGGAAATGGTTTGTAGGGAGGTAAAAATGGGTTTGGAGGGAAGTAAAAATGGAAATGGTTTGTAGGGAGGTAACAATGGGTTTGTAAAAACCATTTAGAAATTGATTTTTAAATGGTTTGTTGCTGTTCAGCAACAGATCTAAATCTGTTGCTGATTAGCCTACGTGGACAGCCTACGTGGCATTTGTTGTTGTTTTGTTGGTGTTCAGCAACATATCAAAATTTGTTGCTGATCAACTAAAAATTTTAATTTCAACTACATCGCCTAGTTAATTAAGGCGACCATGCGTTTACGACCATTCCGGAGTCCAAGGAAAAGAAAAGACAAAGAATATATATATTTTGATGTAACTACATATAAGGGCTTCCGAATTTGTTTTTAGCCATTTTTTTTAATTTGGCTCATCAAATCTAATGGAAGTCGATCGGCTGTCCCAACTCCATGGTTCGAAAGTAACCAAGAATATATAGTTGTAAGAATTAAACTTGATGTCTCCGCCTCAATAATTAGATTATGGATGCTCATTTTTTTGCCACTATGCACGCTATACCCCTTAAGGACCGTGAAGATTAAATATAAATAAACACATGTGGGTTGTTTTGATGATGTTGATATTTCGAAATGTATAGTTTGACAATTCAATTAATTTCATTATATATGTTTGGTGGTACAAATTTCGACAATGCCCTTAATTATGTCTGTTTGGGCTTAATCTGGCTAACTATATACAAAACTAATCTTAATAAGATTAATCGATTAGCTAATTAATTTAAGTTTTCATGTACAATCGAGATATATCTTTTAATTAAAAATGGGGTTTTCCTAAAGTAGCTTCAAAGCAATTTTTTTTTGTTGCTCTAGCCTAGCTATGACAAAATTGAAAGTAGGGGCACATTAGGAAATTAAGCAATTTCGCCATTAATATTGAATAGATAGATAGATATATAGATATAGTATACATATAGATATAGATCTTGAAAAAAATAATTTTTGGGTTCCAAAATTTTTAAAACGTGGTTTTTATTTTAATTATTTATGTAAAGGTGTTCTTTTCAAGTAAAAATAGAATCCATGATTTTAGGAAACCGCCTATTTAATTATCAATGGTTCTGCACTTAATGGAAACTGTTAATTAATCAATTCGCAAGTTTTTGTTGTAAGTGCAATTTGCAACATAAAACACCAATATAAAAGGGATTTTTGTTAAATTACTACGTTACCTTAAAATTAAACAATATATTGAATTTTTTTATCCAAAAAGGAGAGCCCCTGGTTTGAAAAAACCATTTAAAATTTAGTGACATATCGCCAACAACATGAGTAGTGCATTGCTTGATTTGTTTGTTGCTAATTTGTCGCTAATTAGCGACGGATCGAAGAAACAAATTTTTTGTTGTTGACAATCTGTTTGCGATTTGTTGCTAATCGCAACATAATTGAATCTGTTCTTTGGTTAGCGACGGACCACAACAAAATTAAATATGTCGTTGATCTGTAGCGAGATCTGTCACGGTTGCTTCTGCTACAGATCGCTGACAAACTAGGTTACGTAGCGATCTGTCGCAGATCTGTCACAAAATGGGCGGGAAAATATTGGCGGGAGAAATCAGCAACAGATCAATGACAAAAAAAATTTGTCACAATTGTTGTCACAAATCAGTCACTGATTTGTTGTTTTTTGGTCAACCGAGTCAAACTCTCTATCTGATGCAAAATTGTTGTTGATTTGTTGTTGTTTAGCAACAGATTCAATCTGTTGCAATGTTTTGACGCTATTCCACATTTTTCTTGTAGTGTTATCTCCCCCAGCCAGCCAGTCAACCTGATATCTTACTCGCCAGTATTCCTCTTCTGAATGGATGGCTTAATTAAAATGAAACTCAAGGTGGTGAATTGAAGTCCAGTTTGGTACATCAATTTCATAGGCCTTTTTGAGCTCCTCTTTAAGAACTTTTTCCTTGCTTAATTTGCTAATGGTTGGCGCGCCCTCCAAGTAAGCAATTTGTGCCATGCTTGGTATTTTCAAGTAAACTACTAAACATCTTACTTAAATTAGCTCGTCCACCAATCTGCCACACTTCTTTGATGCAGTCCTTGCAGTCCTCAAATTCAATACATCTATGATCATAACAAAGGATTGGCAATGGCTTGGACTCTTTGCGGGAGAGATTCAGAAATAGCGCCACATGGTCAGAGCCACTAGTCGGTAAATGAGTAAGGTTTGCTTTCGAAAATGAGTTGAGCCAACTATTTAAACATATCGCTCATTCCAATCTTACTACTACATGAGAATGCCCACTCCTTCTATTAGACTGTGAATGTTGGTCCGGCAAGACCCAAGTCGATAACATTGTTCTTACTAATGAACTCAATGAATCTCTTATGCTACGTTGGTTCCCAAGGTTGCCCGCCAATTTTCTCACCATTGTGTATTGTATCATTAAAGTCTCCAATCAGAATGAAGGGCTCTACAGTCTAAGTGATTCTTTCTTCAAGAGCAGGTATTCGTTGGGCTCGGATATGAGGTTTAGAATGCAAATATATTCCAGTAATCCGCTATGAGAAGTGTCTAATTTTGTCTTTAATAAGGAGCTCATTGAAGAATGGGCCATAGAGTGCCACCTCTACATCAGCTGCATTGTTCGATAGGATCACTAAATCGTCATCCCGTCCATGTGGCTCAACCAATAAAACATAATGAAATCCCAATTTAACTCGAACATCTTCAATCTTCCTAGTAGAGTTCTTTGTTTCGAGGAGGAAAACCACATTGGGAAATTAAGTTGCACAAACTTCTTGAGTATTCGAAATATCAGGGGATTCCTTCTTCCCTGACAATTCAAATACAACATCATGGAGATGGGTGGCCTGTTAAGGTCGGCTACCACCACCTTTACACGAAGAAGGTTTTGCTCTTGCTTGGTTCTCTTTGATGGAGCGGGAATGGGATCAAGCATCATTGCTTCAGGTGGATATTCATGTCCATATGGGATAGATATCGGCTCAATAGACGGGTTCTGTGATCAAAATGTGGAGATGGGTTTTAAGAGATCAACATGAGTCTGCTTACATTTTCTGGTTAGTTGAGGGCCTTTAGAAGGATTGTTATGGGTAGGGATGTTGGGGAGGGTCTTAGGTAGTTTTGCTCTTAGGTTGCGTTTGGTGAGTTTGGTTGTGGTTGGGCCTAAATTAAATGGGTCGTGGGAAATTGGTACATTAGTTTGGCATGATGGGTTTGGCGAGGGAAAGAGGGGGCTATCATGTTGGTTAGGTTTGTGAGCATCTATAAAGCAAGGCCTAAACTGGGTTAAAAGTAGGGCTGGCAATTTGGGTCATGAAACGATTAACACGACACGACACGTAATATACTTGTCGTGGGTTTGGCTTAAGTGGGTCTGGGTCATAAACATGTTAACACGTTTATACACGGTTAATAAACGAGTCATTAACATGTCAACCTGCTCAACTCGTTTATGACTCGCTTAACACGGCTAAAGAATAATGTATAAATAATAAATATTGTATAATAAATAGATTGATACAAAATTCATCTATTTGAATGCATGTTAATAGCATGATTTATTTATTTTATTTATAGACATCTTTTATCATATTTTATTTTATATTTGAGAGGAAATATTCATTTTACTTTTAATATATTATTTATGTTTTAGGTTTTATTAATAATTATTTATTAAGAAAAAATAAAACTTTTCGCCAAAGTAAAATTTAGATATTTTTTAAGATGATTCTTATAATTTTGTTTATGTTATTATTACGAGTCATTTTTGCTTTATTTTTAAGAGTAATAAAGACTTGAATGAAAAAGTAAAGTAAAACTAACGACTATATACAACCACATTATATTTTATTGGTTATTTAGTATGTTTTTTCGAATTTAATTATTTAGATATATTTTTAAAAAATAGTAACTTAATTATAAAAGTTTAAATAAAATAAAATTTTTAAATACAATATTTAATAAGTGGGTGACACGATTATACGACATGTTTAACACACGACCTACTTAGACACGAAAATGATTAACACGATTAATAAACATGTCATGTAATGGGTTTGCATTATATGAAACACGACACGTTTACGACACGACACGTTTACGACTCGCCGATACGAATTGCCACCCCTAGTTAAAAGGTACCTCGAGTTGTTTTTCCAAAGGAAGGAAATTCACGGTTGATCGAATTCCACGTCGTACAATGATTGAGGGTGTGATGGGCGGTGGCCGCATTGGCAGTGGGGAATAAAAGGTTACTGAGATGCGCTGGTGATTCGCCGAACCATCATGTTGTGTCATGATTTGTTCTGACATAGGCATGAGGGTCAATGTGTCATGGATCGCCGACTCTGTGATCGGGAACGCCCATCGGAGCTCTCTCCGGCCGTCGCTGCTCTTACATTACATCTGAAACATATTATGGGAATTGAACATTAAATTGGCACAAAGGTGTATCTAAGGCAAGCTGATAATCTGGCTGATAGCTGATAAACTAGCTGATAGTTGATAATCTAGCTGATAGCTGATAATCTACTAGCTCATAGCGAAAAGTGATAATCTAACTGATCAACTAAAATTTGTTTGAAATGATAGTTGATATAAATGTAAAATGACAATAAAGGACATATGACACAATTAAGTATATTAATTATATAATCGTATAATTAATTGTTATACATAACTCTGTATTTTATTTACAAAATACAAATTAATACCATAAAATAATTTATATTATTTAGAAAACCATATTATGTGTGTCTATAAAAGCTTACATGAAAATAACTATATATTAATTTATACGAATTCGCAAAAAATAAACAAATGTAAATAAAATACAATAAACGACTTAAATAACTATACATAATATACATAACACATCATCCATAATTCAGAAGCAACGTTATTA
Source organism: Stephania yunnanensis (assembly GCA_039657365.1). Classification (NCBI taxonomy): domain Eukaryota; kingdom Viridiplantae; phylum Streptophyta; class Magnoliopsida; order Ranunculales; family Menispermaceae; genus Stephania; species Stephania yunnanensis. The sequence continues at coordinate 39,524,880 of CM077586.1, read as the reverse complement.
CGAATATTGTTCATTTCTAGAGAAGTCTCTCTATAACTTAAAAAAATAGTAGATTAGTAAAAAAAAAAAATATGTAGGATAACCCAACACTCGAACAATACATTAAAAATATTTTTATAACATATAAAAATATTTTTATACTCGACGTTGTTAATCTTAAATTCAATAAGTTTTAATAACGTATTATATAACTATTGGTATAGCTTAGAAGAGCTTGAAACGCTGGTTTCGCCTCTCCCAACTCTACTAGGGTATAGTCGCGGGATACTAATATTCGCGGGGTTTGTTTAATTATTTGCGTATTTCGTTTCCACTAATTTGCAAGGGCATTAATTTATTAATGCCATTAAAATAAGGGTATAATTGCGAGAAAAAATCTAAACGACGGATTTTCGATTCAAACGTTACTAAGAGTAGCGTTTCAATTGGGAGCTTATCATCTAGAATATTTTTAAAATAAGCTACAAACCAAACATAGCTTAACAAATAAACTAGCTTATCAGCTAGCTGATAAGCTAGTTTGTGCTTACTAAACAAAGCCTAAGCGAAGGACCATAACTGTATGATTTCTTAATTCCTTCCTATTGGTCCTTTGATTTATTTGAACAAGCCATCTCCTCGTGGTCAAGTTGGTCGCAGTAGTAGCAAAAATGAGGGAAGTCGTTCATACTTGAAGGGTATACAAATGTTGGTTTCCTCATCAATCTAATGTTGGTTTTCCTCATCAATCTAATGTTGGTTTCCTCATCAATCTCCAAACATAAACCGCTCATAAGGGGGGTTTTCAATGAGATTTCTAACTTAACTCGCATGAACTTTTTCTACGTAATACCCTTTATGGTGAAACCTGAATCTGATTCCAACACGTTCCCTATTCTTTCTCCAATTTGCCCCACCACCACCGGGTCTCTTTTTTGAAGGGCAAGTTTGAAATCTTGTACTTAAAATGTTCCAGTAGTTAATATTTTTGGCGTAAGTGAGATGCAATCGTGCCACTATATTAAAGCAAACAAACCATGTTCTAAAAGCCAATTATTTCAAGATTACTTTACTCATTTTCTTTTGTATTAAATATAAGACAATCCCCAATTGTCTTAATCCCAATCAAATAAGTTGATTTGTTGTTAATATTCAACACTCATACAAGTATTTAACATTGAAACTTAATACTTACAATTGAAAATTTTGGCATAGACCAATCTACTGTCATGACTTGTAACTTTTCACGGTAATGCTTGTGTACCTCCTAAGTCTTCATAGATTCCATTTTGTTATCGATAACGCGATAACAACTAGATTATGATAGAGTTCCAAATCTTTACACCCTTCACTCACAACACATAACATGGGTTCTAGTAAGTTCTAATGGTTTCCACCATCCACTTGAAGTGATCCAACAATCATTTGAGATCATTTATGTAAATATATATATATATATATATATATATATCCTTAACTGTGATCATACCACGATGATAATCAAATCTCAACTAACAGTTTAGTATAACCGGTTTCACCGTATTATAAGAATGAGTTGTCAATAATGGGCAGTAAATATTCACTCCTTCTATCATACATTATTCTTTGAAAATAAAATCCTCAGATTCACTGACAACTCATTCTCCACAAAATTTACTGTACTAATCTAAAACATCACACTAGGATATCTTACCAACTCACTACTATGTTCTAGATTGAACTATCTTCTAGTTTACTAGTTTTAAATTCTGAACTTCACATTTCATTTTCCAACAAAAGGTTTGTCACTCCAATATGGGTTAACAATATATCAAGTGGTCTCAATTGAATTCAGAACCAATATATCAATTTCTAGGTCAATACAATCTTTACACGTTTTTCAAGGTCAAACTCTGATATAAAGTCCAGAAGGAATCCCAAATCTACTTTTTATAAAAATCCACCATTTCTATTTATTTGATTTACAAATACAATTTTCTGGTTTGTTCTCAATTTTTTGGAATTTTTACTAAACTCCAACATTTTTCTTCATTTATTTTTCATTTATTTGTGAAGAGGTTTGGGCCTGAACCATGTTTTGCTCAATTGAGCCTAACTAAGCTCAGTTTAGGGCCAACCCCTTGTTCCTTATCTCCTCTGTTGATTGAAATGACTTCCTCTATTTTTTATCTTTATTTTTTAATTGGGGTTGGATCAACCCCAACCTTAATTTATGTTTGGGCAGGGGAGACGGCTCCCCTGCCATCGTCTCCCCTGCCATCATCTTCCTCAGACCAAACCTTCCATCCCCAACTCCAATGAACAACTAACACAACAACAAAGCCCTTGCAAAAAACCTTATAACTCAACGACAACAACAACTCACCTTAATTGTTTCCATTAACTCAATCTTTTATCCTTCTTCGTCACCCTTGTGCTCTCTCTCTCTTTTGAACTCTCCTCACCCTCTATAGTTTTGTAACAACAACGAAAATGGTGTAATTTTGGGATACATATGAGATTTTCTCGAGATTTATATCGTACGAATCTCGAGGCAAAATTAGTTGTTCACTTTGTTTTGTATTATATTTTAATATTTCTCAATATATATGTTGCATATCTCAAGGTCAATCTTAATGGCAATTAATGAATCCATCCCTTTTAATCGACTTACTCATGATCAATTATACACCTTTCTCGAGATTTGTGCATACGAATCTCGAAGGTAATCTAAAGAATATAAGCTTAAAGTGACTTTCAAAGCACATACACATTAATTCTTTTTAAGATGTGGTTGCATACATCGTGAGGCATGGACAAACTCTCCAAAATCACCAATCGTTATTTATTCACCCCCTCGATGCTTACGCTGTTGGGGCATGTACCCTAGGTCAATCCATTAACTGTCTTTATGAATACTTTTAGTTAATAAAATAGAAGATTTTATTTTCTGTTTATTATAATTAATTTGCATGTTTACATTATAATAACATCCATGGGTATTTATAGAAATATCCTAAATGTCCCTAGTCGATCATTATACTGGGAACTATAATGAATTAAGACTAGTGTGAGTTTTGATTGATAAATATATGATGATTATACGTATAGGGATACGAGAACTTCACATGGATTAAGTCGTAGTTGTTTCTTATAATAGGTATATTTTTCGGTCCTCAAACTTGAGATTACCAAAGACTTCAACATTAAGAACACAATGATTTGATACAATCAAACGTTTTCTTTAACCGGACGATTATAAAGGTTGTGATTGGTTAACTATGTGAGCAATGTGATGAAGTTGTGTAAACGAGATAGAATTTGTCCCTCTCATATAAAGAGAGATATCCAGTGGATCCCTCGATGTGTCAGACTGTTAAAAGGCCTAGTCTAAGTGAATTGATATTGATCAATGTCACTTGGATGTTATCAATCTACCTAGAGATCAAGACTAGTACGATTGAACATTATGGATGACGATTCCATGCCTTATGTTTGATCAAAAGGATATCGTGTGACAAAAGGATGTTATCTACAATATTGATTAGGTTGTATCGATTTGATATTCGTATAACTTGGGTAGTCATAAAGTCTTGCTAGAGGCCGCTTATGACTTGTATACCAAAATGTGTTTTGGTACACTACCAACATTGTATGAGCCTATTGAGTTGCACACTAAGAATGGTTTTGCGAGATTTTAAGATAGTTCAGAAAAATGAATTTTATATGATAAAACTCATTACAGAAACGTCCTTGTGGTGTATTACACTTATACTTCTTTAAGTAGGGGTCTATGTGTAATTTAATTAACAATCTATATGCAAGGGTTGTATAAATAGACGTTTTAAGTTAGAACACACGTATGAAAGATTAAGGGCCGAAACTCTATTTGCATTTCAGAAATGAATTAGGTCTTTCTGGTACGCTCAGGATCGTTTTGGAGATAAACGAAAAAGTTTGGTATTCTCTCGAAGCTAGTACTTCGAATCTCAACCGTCGTTCGTGTGTGGACTACTGGTAGAGGGCGTTCGTCGTTGGCAGCGTCTTAGAGATCGATCAACCTTCAGAAGGAATATTGCGACCAAGGTATGATTAAGTTTTCATGGTTTAAACGTATTTAATGGAATTAGATTTGGATCCTGTTGGGGTTTTTGCCAAAATTGTTTTTCTAATTTTCGCTGCGTGTGAACCCCAAAACTCAACATACGCTATACGTATCTTGAGGCGAATCTAATGATTTAAACAATTTAAACTAAAACTATAGGTTATATTTATATTTATATATATCAATTATACATAAATATATAAGCCTATGCATTTTCTCATCTATAAACTCACCATGCATGCCAATGAGTACGCTCGGGTTATGCATCACCTTTGACCTACACACGGTATTAGGCATCCCATAATATTTTACTTATTTTCGTTCCAATGATAGGTTTAATTTATATATATTTATATATCAATATATATAAATATACGTACACCTATATATACCCACGTACACTAATAAATACATATGAGCATACACATTGCTTCCATGTCTCTCTCGTGTGATCCCCCACGATTCGCCTGTGTCACTATAGGTGTACAATCAAATTATTTATCATTTATTTTCAACAATAGTAATTCGCATTTATCACCTATAGTTTCATTGATTGTTTTTCACACCAAACAAAAAAAATACATCTCCACAATCGCACTCACATTAATTAAGACAAGCCGGACTTAACCAAAAGCCTAACTCGAGTTACTTAACTTTTAGATTAATATTAATCACTAGGTTAAGGACATGAGTGGTTACATACATCCTCTTGGTCATGCATCGCTCAGACCTATATATGCTCTTACCGATCTCGTATTGGTTCTAGAACATTAAATATTGATGTCTTAGAGTTCTCATCTAGTTATGCAAAATTGAACCCATCATGACTATTTCCATCTCATCCGCATACATATAGGAAAGTCCTCTACAGGTGTATCGGGCTCAGGTTTGTTTTGTCATTATATGCGACAGTTTGCATTATTTCCGAATTTCTTCAGTTCTCTGCTTGTATTTTCCTTCTCTCAGTGGTATCTCTCCTATATGTTTCATTTCATTCCCGTTCCTCCTCTGAATTTACATATTCTGACACCTTCGTGGTGCTTTCACAGAGTTCGTCGGTGATTGTCCTATCAGGGTAAATATCCAGCCCCATACCTCTTATTAGAAGTTGTTCTTGCTCGCAAAACTCTATAATCATTAAGGGAAAAGACAATCCGCCATTTTTGTTAGTTTTCATCGCATTCCTTATTGAATTATAGATTATCTTGCCAATATAAATATAGTTGTTCCCTCGAACTATGTGGTATGAAAGAGCCTCCCTATAGTTAACTATCTTATAGTGTTGCAAACTTGGTTGTAGGCTCGTGTTTAAGGAAAAGGTCCAAGCTTTGGTGGTTTTTCTAAAGTTTTTGGTATGTATTTGTTTTGGGTACTCATCCTTATAAAAAAGAAATCCATCCCCTGGAATTGCTTCCAAACCATTTCTAATGGTTTTGTGCGAAAATTAATGTCTAAACCCATACTCGAGTTTTGGGTACTTGTTGGCTTGTCTCCTATGAGATTTCGGTAAACCATAATACAGGTTTATTCATGTAGATGAGTAATCTAGTGGTCTTCCTAGGACCATAGCTACTTTCTTATTATCATCTTCGTGCCCATTTGCATAAAACTCTCTTACTGGAATCTCACAACCCACCTCAACCGAGGATCCCACGTCATCGTCGGCATAATAGTCCCTAGTTAATAAAACCTAGTTCTGCTTCCTTATTATATTCTGAAATCTAGGCCAATACTTAGCTTCATTCTTAACTTTTTAGCCTCTCATTGGTATGATCTTCCTATTTTCACTAATGTCGCTCTTCATCCAATCAAGAGCTTTGACATTGATAAGGTTATGGGCATAAAAAGAAGTACTAGGTGTCTCTTCAATCTCTTCCTCTCCCTCCGACTCATCGGTAAAACTTAAAGATGGAGAATGCTATTTTTGGTAGTCTAGTTTGGGGGTTATTTATCAAAATAATCGCTTGCCTAATGGGTGTGGTTGGAACTTTGGATTTTTGCTTGGGTTTCTCTACTAACGTCGCTTTCCCCTTCTCTTCTCATGAGCTTCTACCTCTACCTCCTCCGGCCATTGTCTTACTTTAAAAAATCTTAAGTCCTAAAGAAAATTGGCCTATAGATCGTAAAACAACGTTTGTTGGAAGTAATTCATTGAAACTTAAGACTTTATTTTAAAAGGAGAAATTCATTTGGAAAGATAACGAGAAATTCATCGGGAACTTTAAATAAAATTGGCATCGAAATCTTAACTAAAATATAAACTTTAAATCGGGTTTCTAAATGTCATAAATCAATTGCGTGTTAAATCTTAGTCTTTTGAAAAAAAAAAAGGAAAATTAAAACAAAACCATAACGAAACCTCAAACTCATTTTAAACTGGATTGTCAAACCATTCACAAATACGTGTAAATAACCAAGTTTTGAAATTGTTGAATTTGCAAGCCAAAGTTCAATGGAATCGCCACGCCTGGTCTATTAGAATCAATGAATCCATTTATTCAATATAATTGAATAAATTTTGATAATTTTTTTGAAATAATATTGAGAAATTTGCGAAAATCCTTTGAATAATAATTTGTTAAAGTAAAGATCCAGGGTTGATGTAATTACCTTCTTGAGAATAAATCTCTCAAGATTTAAGCTCTTGAGCACTTCTAGACCATCTCTCCGAGTTTAGGCCGAATTCTCTCAAACCCTAGTTTGCTTCAACATTTCCGAAATAAAAAACTTTTGTTTGAATGGGACTAGGTTAAGTTGAAAATCATTGAAATACTATGAGATTGAGCTTCTGATGGTTGAATTTAGGCGAGAAAGTGAGATTTTTATGAAGGGTTACAACGATTTGGTGTTTGAATGAGTTGGTGCTGTATGGCAATTTGGGGTTTTTATTTTAAAAACCAAAAATCATCCCAGCGATTCTTATGTTAAACGGAATTGCAAGGAAATCACTTGGTGAATTGGCGGTAAGTGAGGGGCAATGAATCATCGATCTGAGTAGCGATTTCTTTGTAAGAAGAATCGCTAGGGATTCGCTTGACTCCAATTTTCACTAAATTATTGGTTGCTGCAGCCTATCTTGTAAGTGATTCCCGGTTTTATTCCAAATCGATGGGGATTCGCTAGGCCTAATTCTCTATTTTTGCAATTTATTTCATAACTAACTTATATATCATTCATAAAAACTTATGTTAAAGTAGAATTGACATAATGTTCGAAAGTTTGATTAGGATATTAACTTACTAAATAATTTTATTATCATTAATTAATTAATTAATTAATTAAATAAACATATAAATAAGCAAGTGAATAATGCAACTTGCACAAAGGCCATATAAACAAAATAACTCGATCACTCCCCCTTAATTGAAATTACCCCGGTATTTAAAATCCAAAAATATTTCCTATAAAAGAGTCAAAAAGTAAGACAATAAAAGTATACTAAACTAAACCGTGTTTCTAATAAAATTAAATAAACGTAAAATAAAAGTAGGATATGGGCTGCCTTTGATAGAACGCTTTTGTTTATTATCGTTGGATCAATTGAACCCTTCTAGAATTTTGTTGGATCTCTAAAGTTGAATTTCGAATTTCCCACTATAATGCCATTCCAGAAAGCGAGTGCTCGGCAATTAACTTATAGAGTGATTATTTTGTTCAGAATATTCATAATAGCTCAAGTAGTGGCTATTAAAGTTCGTCCTAAAATTAAAAGAGGATCTTCATTAATAAAATGTTGAATTACCAAAAAAGTCTATTGTTCTGGTGCGGTTGTTCACTTGAACTGGCACATCCATGACCACTCTTATTGGTTGAATTGAAGTTCCATCCGATAAAGAGAATCGTTTAGAAGCAAGTGAATTCAACACCAATTGAGTATGTAGAAAGAAATGTATGGGCATGAGATTTTCATTAGAGCTCTTATCACATTATGCTTTGAAGTACCAAGCCCATTTGATTTTAATGTGAAAGTGTATATCTCCAATATTATTAAGCTATATAGGGCTCAAATTCGGCTTTTTCTTTTTCTCGTTGTACATGGATTTAAAAGCTCATGTCTAGTTAATGCTTTTTCCATTCTCTAGTTGCTTAACTCTCTATTCTTGAAATACTATCTTCTCTTTTGAAGTGTCTTCAACTGATTCTTTTTAAATCTCTGTATCATTTTCCATTCTTACTGCATTAATTGCATAAATTTCAACATTAACTTTATTGTAATAGTTGAAGTGTAAAACTTCATTATTATCAATTTCATTATCGAATAATTCATCATATTCTTAATAAGTATAATCATGCTGTTTGTTATTAATTTTGAATTTAAGAATCTTATCTTAAAATTCCATTGACATTGTTCCTTTAGAAATATCTAACTTAGTTCTAAATGTCAGAAGAAAAACTCTACTTAATAGTATATGTAAAGGATTAGGTGATGTTGAATATCCCATTTTTGTTACATATAATTTTGCTAGAAATACTAAGTCATCTACTTGTACTAAGATGTATTCTAATAATTTGTATGGTTTAATAATGGTATTGTTTGATAAAATAAGATCAATAGGCATATTAGTTAACGATCCTATTTTCAATGATTCATAGGTTTAAGTGACATAACGTTAATTGATGCTTCGAGATCAGGCATAAAAAATTCAATAGAAGAAGTTCATATTGTGATAACTATGACAAACATTCATGGGTTGGAACATTTCTTAGGTATTTTCTTTAAGAATGAAATCTTTGTCCTAAATTTTCATTAGATTCTTCTAAAAATTTGTCTTATTTTCATAGAATTCATTATTTGACAAACATTCATGATTTCTAATTTCTTAAATGATTCAGATATGTCTTCTTTAGTTCTTCCTCCCCAAACATTTGCTAATTAGTTGAATCGTAGACTTGGAACGTATATCTTCACTCAATTCATAAATATCATTTAATTTATTTTGATTAACTATTTCAGAACTTTGTACAGATTTTTCATAGGCTTCAACTTTGGCTAAATACCATGAGTGTAGTCTTTTGGTGTATATTTCAATCGTTCAACCATCCATTTCCTAGTGAGAATGACTATAGCTATCATCTTTTATTCTTCTTACTCTATTGTATTAGGTATTTTGATTTTTTTACCTCTTATTGGTGTTTTTTCTTGCGTATTGTTTCATTTTCATTTTCACAAAATAAAATGTTAACTTGTGCTTAATTAGTATTGTTCATTTTTTGAGTATATACTTAGTTTGACGGCTTAACTTGCTAATTTGTAGAGTTAGTTGATTTAATTGATTTTTCAACTCGTTAATAAATGTATCGATTTTAATTTGATTTTGAGAAATTTTCGTAAAGTTTTGAGGACTTTAGATCATAAAATTATGTAATATTTGTTCTAAATTTCGTTACGTAGGTTGAATAGTTTGTTGAGGTTGTTTTATTGGCGTTGATTATGTTGGTGCCCTTGGTTTATAAGTGGTATAATTTTGATTTCTTAGGCCATAACTAGGATTTAAATTTGATTTTTCAGTATAATAATTGTTGTTATTTCTATTGATTTCTAGGAGGACCAGAATATTGGTTCTTATCCGCGTTGACTTCTTCTTAATTATCTTCTTGTAAAGTAGGATACACATCTGTATGATGTCTAACTTCATTACAAAATTCAAATGGTTTAACTTGAGTTGATCTATCTTTTAGTAGTAATTTAACCACGCTGGATAATTCATCAATGTTTTCGTCAAATTTATTACTAGCTTTATTATTTACTTAAAAATGTTCCTTTATTCTCGTGTCAGTCTTTTCACCATATTGTATAGATTGTTTAGCCATCTTATTAATAACTTCTTTTGTTAAATATGGTGTAACATCAAATAATGATCCACCACAAATGGTATCTAATAGTCTTTTTTTTAAAATGACTTAGTCCATTATTGAAGTATTCTAATAAAGCTCTTTGGGTGTATCCATGTTGTGGACAAGATGAAAATAAAATTTGAAATCTATCGAAAAACTCATTAAAATGTTCATCTTCTTTCATTTGCACGATTCTGATCTGTTTTCTGTAAGTATTAATTCTTATTGCATGCATATATCAATCTAAGAAAGCTTCTAACATTTGAGCCCATGTGATTATCGAATCTTAAGGAAGATAAAACAATCAATCTTGATTTTTCAATACAAAAGGAAAAGCTTTAAGTTTGACTAGTTCTAACGTGCGGCCTTTAGGTCTCATTCCATTGACTTTCAGTTGGTATTCCCTTATAAACTTATGTGGGTCTATTGTCTTGACCGCAGAATTTAGGTAGAGCACTAATGAACAAGATCTAAGTTTAAATATAGGAACTCCCTCAGGATAAGCAATACACTTTGGTTCATAAGTAATGATATTTTTATAATCTTGCCTAAAAGTAAGTTCTCTATTATCATTATTATCATTATTAATATTAAGGTTATTATTAGCTTCCATTCTGGTAGTTTGATGTTCTCTACATTGTTGTTATTTTAAATCTCGATTAAAAGTCCTATCTACCCCACGATCAAATGCATGTAAGGATCCAGTCGAATTAGAACAACGAAGTTGATAGACCATATAATGTCTAAAACTCATAAGAAATTATGTTTAAATGCCCATAAGCGATGCCAAAAATTGACATGTGTCGAGTGTGTACAATAAGTTTCTCGTGAATCCTTATTGTTTGTAGTAGTGATAAGTAGGATCATCTCCACATGGATTTATCAAACTTTTCTAGGAAAAAAATCTTTTAATTGTTTTATTCGTTTTTACTTTAATTTAATTAAAACAAGAATTGAAAATCACTAATCTAATCTATAATATAATATAATAATTAACTATACTTATTAAACTAACTTAACTATCACAATTCAAATTCACTAATATCAAAATCAATTCAATTCAATAATAAATAAATATCAAAACAAACATTCAGAACAATGGAATATTAAACCGTTTTGTATCTAAACATATTACTTCAATCATATAGTTATGAGCATACTATATAAAATATCATAGATCATTAAACTTTAATCATAAATAAGTAAACATCCTTTATCAAGCCATCAATTCTCCTTATACCTTTGGAAAAGCCACGATCTAATTTTATTGAACTAACATTTCAAATACATGAAGACATTAACTTAATGCAATAAAACTGCATTACAATTTATGAGAACTTTGAACTACTAAATCTAACACCTTTGAAGAGCCAATTCAATATTATATTTATATCTCAAATTCGCCTATGACATCTAAATGATAAAACCTTTCAAATAATCTTAGTTAGTAGTTTAAACTAGATAATAAATCCAAATATCACAATACACATTCTAGACTATGCATGCAACACAAAGTTTATGATCAAAATCGACAAATAATAGTTTATTAAATCAGTGAATCAAAGAATATAATTAGTTTAAAAAATTAAGCACATAATCATTTCACTATACTACATTGCAAAATGGATCTAGTTCATGTTTAGACATTGTTTAGATTGATAAACTACTCACTCATATTCATAAATAACTTCACAATAATGTAAATAAAAGATATAGATAAATACCTATGGAATAAATAATTTAAAACTCCAAAAATTCTCGAAAAGCAATGAACAACAAATCTATAAATTAAAACAATAAATAATGGCTCCTAAGGCAACGAAATATTGATCTAAGTACTCAATGGAGACTAATTTCGTAGCCCTTTTGTCGTATTAATAGTATTTTATGTAATACACATCCCAAACTAACTTAAACGTCTCGTTATTATCTAAAATCTTTGAAATCAAATCCTGCTATTCTTTAGGATTCTTGTTTAAGTGGAATTGGTAAGAGAATCCTTGGAAAATTTGTCTCAGTGTTTCACCGATCTGAGTAGCGATTTATGTTTACTTGTAAATCGCTCAAGAATTGCTGGTACTAAATCCTAGTTTTTTCCTTCACTTGTTAATGATTCTTTCCATACTCTTTCTACATGCTCAATTCCAACATAATCTTCCCGTTTTACTCCATTTCTTCATATCTTTCATTTATCACCTTAAATAACAAAAACATGAGAAAAACTCATGTAATTTAGTCTTTTACAACTAAAACCATCCTAAAGTGTTTATAAAAGATGTCTAATTATTAACTTATCGCCATGTGTTACAGATAATAGATCATGACTTAAAATATTATTTTTGTGTGTCGCATGCCAAGTTGGTGTATTTTACACTAGTCATTACAAAATAGAGTCAAGTTAAGACTTAAATGAAATGTCCACGTGTTTCTGTTAGGACCCGTCTTTTTAAGTCTTGACTTAGCATAATTCCCGAAATTAAACACCTAATTCATTCGATAAACTTTGACCTCACATTACTTTCCTTTTTTAATCCTAATCGTACTCTAAAACTATTTTTTTGATCCTTAATGAATGTTAATTCTTATTTTACTTAATTGGAGCTAATTAGGAAATCATGTAGATTATTTTCTATATTTTATAAAAACTTCGGCAATACCTCCATTAAAAGTGATATATTGAAAAATTAACTTAATAAACAATAGAATAGGGAGAAGCCTAGAAGGACTCACAGCTCCCCCTAGTTCATAATATATATCAAATTTAATTTTATAAACTAACTTAAATTCTCTGATACTATAGTTACAACTTCACATTCTTAATTAAACCAAAAGACTAATATAAACCTCATAACTTACTTTAATCTAAATTAAGAGACTCTCAAAACCTATTCAAGAATATTTCATGACCTATGCTTACCCTGAAATCCAAATAAATAATATATAACATGATTACGTTAAGAATTAAACTTTAATATCGAAAACATTCACCAAGATCTTCGAGTCTTGTTCACTTTTCTTTGTCTTCAAAGAGGACTTGACATCATTAAAAGTAACTCGAAGATGTCAGGTAAGTGAACTCCTACATTGAGATGTATTCATGCAAATTTTAGTTCAACACACGCCACCGTGTAATAGAATTTCGAGGTAAAATAAAAAGATATACATCCCAATCCTATTTCCTAACTACAATCCGATGTTGACTTCTAAAGATAGAGCAAAAACAGTACTAGGAAATCATGAAAATATGGAGTGACCCATCTGATTAGCGTTCCTAAGCCCCAACTGAAATGTGCCAAGCATACCCTGGTATAAGCCCCGGAGCCTTAGGTGACTATACTAAAAGCCTTAAGGGAACGACAAGGGGAAGTCTACCGAAATCCATGACTCCAGTCATAAACCTTGTTGCTTGAGTTCACGAATCTCTCTTGCCTAACACTTACAATCACTCTGATGAATGAATGCATTAACAAGGAAATTGAAATGCATAACAACTGAAACAACTTGCAGGTATAAAGATAACACATTAATAGTAAAGGTCACTATTGGTTTACTTAAAATCAAACCAACTTTAAGATGGTTGTGAAGCCTTACATAGCGTTCCTTGAGTTTCACTTTTGTTCCATAAGACCTACAAGTCATATTAAACATAAAATTTCACATTTCAACATTAAAATCTCATTTCAATAGATCAAAACCATTTTCAAGTCATGATGGGGTTAAAATCTACTTTCGAACTCTTAAACGAAGTTCAAGTCTCTGAAAAAATTCTAACAACTCCTTTATAAATTCCAAATTTTGGATTTGTAATCAAATTGACAATTTGTAAACTATACCTAATCCATACCTTGAGTAGGAGCTTTAATGAGCCTCTATTTGTCTCATTTCGTCAAAAACAACGTCATTAAACTCATTGCATCACTATGCAATGCCATTCATCTCAATTTTATTTGACTTGTAGAATATAAATAATGCAGTCACAAGTTTTAGGCTTCTCACCGGGTGTTCAAAATATTATCAAAACACATCCAAACCTAAATCTGATTTTTAAGGGTAAGTTTGGTATATAAACATCAAGACACATTGAAAATCCAACATTGAAACTTTTGTTTGAGACCTTGATATTAATTCCATACCAGGCTCAAAACAAAGACTACACAACAACTAAAAACACGAACTTCTATTCCAGTTCTCTATTAAACTTTATAAAAATCCTATCAAATGAACAAAAGATCTTTAAACATATACAAACATCAATTTATAGTAGAAATATTGGATCTATACACCGATTCAGTCTCTATATTCGTTCAATAAGACTTATCAATCTATATTCATCAAAATTTTATAGCGTGAATTTATTAATCTCTAATAAACTCACAATTCGTTAAAGTCCATCCTATAAAATCCCTTATCTACAACCGTTAATTCATGCTTAATTTATATAAACAAAGCCGATAAAATTGATATGAAACATCTTATTCTTTTCTTGATTTTCTTCTATTCCTTTCTTCCCCGAGTGATATGGCATCAACCGAGCCGACGCTCGGCCATGCCTTACACTCTAGTACTGCCCTGGGAAGACCCAGGGTAATCCTTACCATTAGGTTTGGCAAGGCCATGCCCTGCCTTGCCTTACCAAGGTGAGCTTTGGGGGGACTAGGCCGTGTCAACCCCAATAATGGGATTCTTAACAATAACAATAAGAACAACACGGGACATCACAAAACAACAACCTTAACAACTCTACTATACTTCTTTATCATCATCACCAACCATCAATCCTTGAACCCACGCAACAATAACACAACTTCATTCCAAAACCAATCATTTCAACTGAACCAATTTACAAAACCAATAATTAACCAAACCACAACTATATTTCCATTCAAAAGCTCAACTTTATTGAAGATCGAATTCCCCTTCTACATTGAAGAACTAAGAGAGATGAGAAAACAGTCGGGAGGTTAAGTTCGAAAGTGAAAAGAACATGATTGAGGGGAAACATAGCGAGGGAGAGACTGTTCATGACTTAAGGTTCAAAACAGAATAGAAAGGTGGGTGAAGAGATAAAGAGATAGGGAAAATGATGAATGTTGGTAATATTGGAGAGAATTAGGGGTTTGATTAAACCTCCTTTTGATTTCTTTCTTAATTAGATGCCAAATGACCCATATAACCCTTTCTATTTATCCATTTCTTCACTCCATTAATGCTTTCTTTGGTCAGTTGCCATTTTTTTCTTATTTCATGTTTATCCTTGATTTTAAGACTAAATTAAACCCTGAAAAATAACCCAATTTCGCCAAAAATGACGAAAATAGCAACGTGCTATGAAACATGCGAACACCACATCTATGCCTTAACTTGACTCTATTTTACATATAATAGAGTATAATAAGTCCACCAGGCATGCAACAAACAAAAATAATATTTTAACTTAAGACCTCCGATTTTTAATGTGTAGCTTCCACCATGAATTTCGAATTCCCATTAAAATTTGGAAATTACTTAATTAGACACTAATCAAGTTTATGAACTTCTCGAATTTCATAGTTCTTCCTAACTAATTAAAATTTTGCTCCTCGAGATTTAAACTTAGAAGTTAAAATAATGAAAAGAGATAGGAGAAAATGATCATTTATATATAACTCTTTAATCTAAACTTGTAAAAACTAATTTCAAGGTGAAATTCTTAAGTGTACCCAATCACTTTCATTATATTCAACAACTTAGTGGTAGAGATAATAAAGATTTCTACTTCTCATTTCCAAATCACTGGTTTCAAGGAAAAATTATCTTCGTTATTTTACCAATCCTGACATTTTGTGAATTATTGACAAGTGAAAAAATTATCTTTGTAGAATATTCGATAAGCCTTTATAAACTTTACAATTCATAGCTTCAATCCCATTCAAGATTCATTACCTAGCAAGATATATTCTATCTTGCTTTTTCATATAACAATTTCCATTCTTAACTGAATATTATTCCACAAATCATTGATAATTCTTTCCCCATCCACTAAAATCTAGTATATATATATATATATATATTCTAGTTTGCTTTCTTATCACCTATCATCTTTTCATTAAGATTGTTTGCCAATCAATTCCTACACTATTATTAGTCCAAAATTACACAATAATATAAATAATATTTGAGTAACACATTTGATACAAAGTAGAGTTGCATGTCTAATTGATCCATCACCATTCCAACATTTCTTAACAAAAGCCTTGAATTATTTAAGTCATCCATTGCCTATAGATCTAGAATTTCAATCTGATTAGAAAATAAAAGCCGAAATATCATGAAACTCTCCGTTATTCTCTAAACGTTTACTCACAATATTATTTTGATTGCAGATTAGAAAGGAATTGCCAACTTTAACTCGTTAACTAATTCATTTAACTTTTCCTTTGACCGGTTAGAAAATTAACAACTTTCCTAATTTTATCAAACCATTATCTATTCATGAGTTCGCGAAGAAACTTATTTTCTTCACTTAACCATAAATCATTTCTAGATTGGCTTGATAACTTCTCAGTTTCTACTATTTCTCCTTACTGCAGTTTCCACTACAAAAAAATAGCAAATCAGAAACGGAAATTTCCGTCTCTGATTTGTTAAAATTCCGTCTCTAATTGCAGTCAGAAACGGAACAGAGACGGAATCAATTCCGTCTCTAAAAATGTCGTTGCTAATTCAATCAGAAACGGAATGCGATTCCGTTTCTGATTTAGAGACGGATCAGAAACGGAATAAATTCCGTTTCTGATTAGAAACGGAATTTATTCCGTCTCTAATTCCGTTTCTGATTAGAGACGGAATAAATTCCGTTTCTGATTATTTCCGTCTCTGATCCGTTGCTATCAGAGACGGATCAGAGACGGAATTTGATCCATATCTGATTTATGTATCTAACAAAAACGAAAATTAGAGACGGAAATAGCAACGGAATCCAAAGATTCCGTTGCTATTTCCCTCTCTAATTTTCATTTTTGTTTAGTTTTTAAAGTCTTACATATATAGGTCTCAATCCAAGCACATTTAACCTGCCAATATATAATAAAAATCATAGCTAAATAATATATTGATATTACACAATTTATATAAACTTAACATATCCTTAACATTATCTTTTCTCAATGTAGTACACGAAACAACAAAAACAATCTAAAAAGTTTCTATATCGTATCTTTCTACAAAAGTAAAAGCAAAAATTGTTCTAAATGAAAAAAAATAAAAAAATGAAGTGTTCCGAGATTATATAAAGTTGATTGTGCTTCAAATAATACTTGACTTCGTACAAAACACCTGAAAAAAGATCAAAAAGAAAAAAATCACTAAATTATACAAACAATAATAGGAATATAAACAATATTATGGAATATAAACAATAGAACTAGAATCAATTGGAAACAAGGAACGGCTATGAGGGCATATAAGGTCCAAGGCATGTAAAAACCATGAGATGAAACGAAGGAAAGAGAACTAAATGGTAAATCCACATTGCTATTCTATCCAATTAATCGGAGTAATGGAACTATGCAAATAGATCAAACTGTTAACTGATATCATATATCTTACTCTTACCTTGTGAAACTACCACCTGACGAAGCTCCAACAACAAGCATGCTTATTTGGGACTTAGACACTTCATTAGATATTGCAACTAGTACATGCTAATCTCTGCTAAAATCTAGTAGGTTTACTGAATAAGTTGCCGAGGCTGCCACGAACAAGTAGTTAAAGTTGATCAACAATTTGCAATTGATCGCATAGCATGGATTATGGTTTCAACAGTGAACTACTGGCACAGAGAAAATAGCTTCTTAATATTAATGTTACTGATCCATGACCACAACAAGAGGTCTAACAATGAAACACATAAGTATTTGAAACAGAAACAAATCAAACAATGAGAGTTTTTGCACAGGATGTTATCTGCATACTACATGATACCAATGAATCCAAAGATGGATTCTATACTAAAGTGTGAAGATTATATAAAATGCTTTTCAAAAAAAAAGAACAAACAAAAAGGTTAAATATATTATAGCCATATGATGATAAAGCATTACATTTCCTGGCATTTGAAATCATAAAGAGAGAAAATTCTGAAAGAATGTAGAATTCTGATACAAATTTGAATTGTCAATGAATTTACCCATGTCATCTCTGCGGCCGTGATGATGGTGTAGGCGACATTTCCTCTTCAATGGTCGATGCGCTTTCTCGGCCAATCTTTGATTCTTCGTCATGCCATCTTGCCACAACATGATTCTCTTGTTGTAGCACAAATTGGTTCCTTCAATTAAACAAAAATAAGCAATGGAAGAACTCCAAAAACAACAATTATGGCATTGAGATTTGTGAATCACCGAAATATCTTCTCGATCACTCCACTTAGATTGTTGATATCGGCTACTATCGCTTTCTTCTCTATCTCGTATTATGAGGATCCTCACCAAATTCTTCTCACCCAATCTTGTAACGCCTTGTCTCTCTTGCGCACAATCACGTTGTAGACGGAAGCTTCTCGTACGACCTACGCTCCCGCCAATTTAGAATATCTAAGAATTAATAGTGTGTGGAGGAGATACCAAAAGCAAAACCCACCACCCCTTTTGATCGGTGATTTTGGGGGAGCCTTGATAACTAAGTTTTAGAGAATTTACGATTGGAACTTACAACCTGAAAAGGTGAGGCTCTGCTTCGAGCATATGGATGACATGTCCCATTTTAGGCCGTTTTGTTGCATCAGGGTCAACACATTTAAGAGCAACCAGAAGTATTCTTTTTAGCTCCTTAGAAGAAGGCATCTCAGGCAATTTAGGATCCACTACTTGCTCGGACTTCCTCTCTCCAACCAAGCCCTTTAACCAATCAACCAAGTTAACCTACAAATATTTCAAACAATTTTCAACTCATCCAGCTCCTTAAAAAAATAGAGGTAAGAACATCTAAAGTCTAAAGATTACATGACAAGAAATATTCACTATCAACCTCTCCAGGGGGCCTATGGTGGTCAACAGGGGTTTCTGCTGAAATTATCTCCATAATAAGTATTCCAAAGCTATAAATATCACTCTTCTCATTCAACATGCCAAAGGCAAGCATATTCCGGAGCTACGTAGTCCGCAAAATTATTTGGTTAGTAATGAAGTAGGTAAGAATGCACACAAACAAGGATGAAAAATCTTTAAAGTGAAATACACTAACCCATATGTTCCCATCACACGAGTTGTAACATAACTCCTTTCCGAAAACAAGAGCTTAGCAAGTCCAAAATCGATACCTTAGCATTCCACGACGGTCCAAGAGAATGTTGCTAGATTTTACATCTCGATGAACAACCTTTGGTTCAAGACCCTCGTGAAGGTAGGCCAAGTCATAGAGCAAAATTCTCTTTGAATCGAATACACAAACTATAACGAATTCATCTAGTCATAAATCCAAGTTGTCATACCCTTTTGCAGTCCCAAGGATAATGTTCATTCGAATCTCCCATGTAAGTGGGCTTACTAGTCCGACATCTCCATGAAGCCATTGTTCAAGATTACCATTATCTATGTACTCATAAACAAGCATCCTAATAGAAGACATATGACAGATAGAGCAAGAAAATCATGATTACCAGTATTACAATGACATAAAAATAACGCAATGATAAAATAAAAGGCGGAAACCTGTAAGCACCCTCCATGCAGTAACCAAGCAACCGGACCAGATTTTTGTGCCTAACACGCCCTATTGCCTCTACTTCGACTCTAAACTCCTTCTCAGTTTGACCCCTGATAAAATAGTATTACAAAAAACCCTTAAAGATTTCATGAAAACTAAATAATTAAAGGAAACGTAAAACAAGCAAAAAATGAAGCATAGTACAGAGAAGAGAATTTGATTCATTGCCAAAATAATCGAAAAAGCCAACTCGTACCAAAAAGATAAAGCCAAGAGCATGTGCAAAGAAAAAAAAAAGATAAAGATAAAAGAGAGATGAACAAAAGAACAAACTGCAAAAGAAAAAAAGATTTTGACTTCACAGCTTATTTAGCTCACAATTTGTTTCATTGGCAAGAGACTCTTAACCACAAGTAACCACAAGTACACATAAAAGATGAAAGTGAAAAAATAAAACCATGTGCCTCATCGGTTTCAACAAGACAATTATAGTTTACCAACACTTTGAGAATTATAATTTGCATTCTTGCACCATGGAGCTCCAAAGAAATGACCTTTTTGAGGTGTTCAATGAAGCAATTCAACATGGTACAAAACTACACTTGAAAACTTAAATAGACTTCACACAATTCGATTTTGCCCCATGTTATACTTGAAATCAAATGTAGCTAATTAAAAAGGGCGTTGCCGCGTGTACACACCACATAAAAAAACTACACGAAACTCGCTCATCAAACTCTTGAATGTTGCTACAAGATAGCAAAAAGTGATTCAATAGCCACAAAAGCGAAAGCTTTGCGTCTTTGTGATGCTAGCTCCCTTGCTCGTTGAATTCGTTGCTCTTAGCGATAATACAAAAAGCCTACGACAGATTATATAACTCAAGAAGGTTCATCTGCCGAAAGCAAAGACTTTAGCAGAAGAAATACCATATACATGACAGAATTCATCACTACAATAAAACAAGTACCTAGCCAATACACCCTGGCATTTAAAAAGAAAAGGATCTTGTTCAAGTGAATAACTATAAAAGTAAATGAAGTAACTGGAAAACTATAAGATGAATATATACCTCAGTGTTTCTCAATGAAGCAAGTGCTACACAAGCTCTAGAGAGCAGAAAATCTCCACCAACCGATAGCTTGGCATCATAAAAAGAAAATAGTTCAGGCATAAGGCCAAAATTAAGATCATCTTGAATATATGGTATAGCATAGAATGAACATGTTGAAAGATTTTGGACAAAATTGCGAGTCTTATTGCAATAGCTATACAGGGAAGCATCAACAAGGTCGTAACAGCGCTAATAAGGATCGATGTGGAATCCGAACTAAGACCAATGTTTGTACAAACCCCAGCATCAACAAAACCTCTAACAAATTTCAAGGTTCGACATTCAACCTAACATCTATCCAAACAACCTAATCGCATGAAAAATCAAACAACACAGACGATCGGAAACGCTAGAAATTGAAACCCTAAAAAAAGGCACAAACAACTAGCTAGGGCATCGACAACAATCTCAATAGAAGCATCGATTGAAGATGCTTACCAGAAATTTCATCAACGCGAAGGTTCGAGACGAATCGAAAACTGAATCCCTGGACGAAGAGAGGAATTTGAGACGGAGAGAGTGAGAGCAGAGAGCTGCGAGAGAGAGAGAGAGCAGAGAGCGCGACGGTGAGAGAGAGAGAGAGCGGTGACGAGAGAGAGAGAGAGAGCGGTGACGAGAGAGAGAGGAGAGAGCGGTGACGGTGAGAGAGAGCGGTGACGGTGAGGTTTGTCGAGAGAGAGAGCGCGGTGAGGTGAGGGAGAGAGGTTTGTCGAGAGAGAGAGAGCGATGAGGGTTTGGTCCTCTTTTTGTATCGAGATCAAAGCACCCACGAATCTCGAGACGTAATGGACGATTGAAAAAATAAAAGGTTTTGGTGGGAATGTTGGCGCCATTTTTTAGAGACGGAATTAAATTTCGTCTCTAATTCCGTTTCTAATTCCGTCTCTGATCCGTCTCAATTCCGTCTCTGAATGTTTCCGTCTCAATTCGTCGCTAACTTTTTTTTTTAGAAACGGAACTTAATTCCGTTTCTAATTCCGTTTCTGATTTAGAAACGGAACTTATTTCCGTTTCTAATTCCGTGTCTGATTTGTTGTCTTTTTGTAGTGTTCGTTATCTCGATCTCAATCACTAACTATTCATCAAACTTCTTTCACTCCTTGAATATAGACAATTATCCTTAACATGAGTAGATATACGCATTTAAATGAAAATATCAACATATTTCATGATTATACCCGCATAGTATAACTTTTAACTTGTATTCCACACTAGTTAAAATATTCAATTACAGTGGAAGAATATTCAATTCTTCAAACATGTTACGCTAGATACACTGTACTCTATTTAATGTTTCCAACCAACGAGATTATACTGATTAAGTGACCTATCATTTGTGTCTTTTTCATTTCATTTGTATCTTCATTGTCAAATAGGTATCTTACATCAACTCCAACACAAAATAACATCATGCTTAAAAACTTCACTACTGACTAATCACGTGGTGTAGCACTATGTTTCGAACCAATACACAACGTATTCACTGAAATCAGTTGTTATAGAATTTTGGTTCAAATTGTTCAACTTCTGGAGTTTACGTGAAGGCCATACCCCCACCTGGGGGGCTGGGTCCTCCAAGGTGGATGTAGGGGAACCCCCCACCGAGGCCAAGAGCCCCCTACATCCTTTATGTCCCCCCCATATTATGCACGAGTCGCGCCTCACACGCCCAGCACCACACAGGACATCTGGACCCGGGGTCGATACATAATATGGGCATAATCTTTCGCCTCCCATGGTTCGAAACCAAGTCCTGGAGGCTAAAGACATTGATTTTGACAAACCGTGTACCATTGAGCTAGCTAGCCAGTAATAGCTTTGCACAATCTCTATGATACTCTTCCACTGCAAGGTGCAGTGCAGTACGACCGTCTTCTGTCTTAGAATCCACGTCTGCGCCTTTGAGGAGCAACAATCTCATCACTTCCAAATGCCCACCTGCGGCAGCAAAATGTATAGGCCACCAATTTGAAGATTCCGAGCGTTCTGTTCTTGCTCTTCGGGCTAATAATAATTCAACAATCAAAACCTCACCCGCACCGCTCGCTGTCTCCAATGGGCTGCAACCAGACTGATTTCGAGCTCCAATGTCAGGCTCAAATTCGAGCAGGAGCTGAACGAGGTCTGGCCGGCTCTGTGCTATTGCCAAGTAAAGTAGCGTTTGCCCTTGCGTGTCAATAGAGTCACAAGCATGCCATGAAGGGTCGCTCTTCTCCAAAACCTCTCTGATTTCGTCCATCGACCCTTTTGATACAAGGTAAGATAGGATAGATGAACCAACAAAGATAACATTGATGCTGCTATCGATAAACACTTGTTTCTTTCGGGTGGCAAACCAATCTATTGGAATGGAGTCCAGTGTCGAAGATGCATCCTTCACCGCGCCAGGAACTACGACGCTGTGCAAGAGGAACGAGTCTTTGGAGTGAGGAAACGTCTCGGGGAGCGATGAATTTGGGGGCAAAATATAGTTGATCTCCACCGAAAGCGTGGCCAAAGGAAGGATTACAGCCGATTGTGGACGAATTGTGTAACGAGACTTGTTCATTGGTTGTAGCTTGAACGCTATGGGCATTGTGTACATCACGTTGCGTAGTGTTAGCTCACCGTGGCACCTCTGGCCTGGTTCAATCCGTACTGCGACTTGGTTTGATGGCTCTAAACTTACAAGTCAGTCCATCTTTGCTTTACTTTCCTGATGAGCTGAGCAACTAATTATTGGTTGAAAAGAAAATAAAGTAATAAGAAGTAGGAAAACGAAGCTTTAAGAGGGGAGGGCAGGGCCGGCTGTGGTTAGGAGTGCCACGTGTTGGGTGCTAAAACCAATGCTGACTTTTTCTATCCGGCGTCCTTGCTATACACGCTGTGACTAAGAAACATAGTAGTGCATGTCTCGTATTAAACAACGGTATTTGTATGGTTGCAAGTGGGGTAGGGCCGGGCGGAGATTGTAGTTACCGTCTTCGTCTCTGTGGGGCGCGGGGCAGGAATTTATTTTTGCAAATTCTCCATGAGGAGAACTTAGCCGTCCTACGCCTCACGCAGCGAGGATCCTTGTAGGGCGAAAAATCCCCGCGACGCTCCATAAATTTTGTAAAAAATATCTATTTTAATTTTCATTCCTTGGTCATTTTGGCACTTAAGTACTACTTTCTAAATTTTATAAAGAAATTATTTTTCTCAAATTAAATGATTAATGTTGATTTGTTTTGTTGATTGAGTTCACTAAAAAAAAAATAGCTAATCAGAAATAGAAGTTTTCGTTGCTATATAGCATAAATTTCGTCTCTAATTCGATTATGCAACGGAACAGAGACGGAATCTATTATGTCTCAGAAATTGTCGTCGCTAATTAGTCAGCAATGCAACAGAGACGGAATAAAAATGGCCAGTCTTCCAAAATAATGGCTTTGCTTGCATTCCATTGCTAATTTGTCTCTAATTTGCGACGGATTAGTAACGGAATGCATGAATATCATTGCAAATTAGAGATGGATTAGCAACGGAATGCATGAATTTCGTTGCAAATTAAAGGCGTATTAGAAATTGCTAATCCGTTATGAATTCCGTTGCTAATCCGTTGTAAATTAAAGACGGATCAGCAACGGAATTCATGAATTCCGCTACTAATCCGTGGCAAAATAGAGACAGATTAGCAACGAAATTCATAAATTCCGTTGCTAATTCGTCTCTATTCCGTGTCTACACTCTGTTTACCCAATTTTCCCTGGTATTTTCTTGGCAATTAGAGACAGAATAGCAACGAAAAGTTTGAATTCCATTGCTAATCCATCTCTATTCCGTTTCTACGTCTAATTTTTTTAAATATTCACAACAATCAAATTTGTTCTCTAAAACTTCTAAACCTGAAAATAATGACAATAAGACATAATCCATCACCTGCACCCCCTGAAACAACTATTTGGGGGTGCTAACATCCCCAAAAATACATAATTTCAAATATATACAACAGTCAACAATATTCAACAACAAAGATTCAAATGAGGAAAAAATGTACAATTCGACATTAAAACAGATTTATACATCCACGAAAGGTAGTCAAGTATAATAAATGTCTAAGATACCTAAGTATCAACAAAAAACTAGCAATCCCATTGTTCTACAACAACCATAAAAATCCTTAAGTATCATAAAGTTGTTCATCCCTCGCTGTCCTCTAAATATGCACAAAAATAACTATCAATCTAAAGGTTCTTTAAACAACCATAAAAGATATCTAAGTATCATCAAATTTTTATCCATTGCACCCTAGTCCTCTAAATATCAACAAAATAAAATTACCATTTCAAAAGTTACGCAAATTACCATACAAAATACCTAAGTATCCTCAAGCTGTTCATCTCTCGTAAGCCAATCTTGCATCTCCTTATCAACATTGTCCTGTTGCTATAGTGGATCAGCGGGATCTGTTTGCGCCTGCCGCTGCTTATGAGGTGGTGGTGGTGGTGGCGGTGGCTAGATAGGCATGCTCTATCCATGGTCATCCCGAACTGTTTCTGTATAAATGCCACAACCTGTCGTAATTGCTCGGTAACATTATTGAATTCTGAGCGTGGTACCATTGGCAACACCTAGGATGTGCCTGCACTCGGATCTGCATATCTTCTCTTCTTTCTCCCTAACGACTCTTGACCATAGACACATCCTTTCGGACACTCACCCGCCACCTTGTAGTATATCGCCTCATCATCCACCGATTGGTCTGGTGTAGCCTTGGTCAGCTCCTGACATATCGTCTGGAGCTTAGCCTACATGGATCAACAATAAATAACTTAAACGATATATTTTTAAGTAAAGTTACTACTATTTAGCTTGTGTTTCTATACTTACGTAGAACCGCTCCGACCTAGTATCGATGAATGTCACCCCGTCGTGATTTACAATGTGGAGATGCAAATACAATTCATTCATGGTAGGTGTCATCTCGGATGTATAAGTCTGCACAAAAAAGTTATAGAAATGTTAAATATGTTAATTACTTCACTGCACTTATAATCGCCAAACACAAATCAATTGCATAAAAGTGATATAAAATGAACTAAATGGAATGAAATATGTACAATGCAAATGAGTTAAACTAGCATCAACGTGTAATAAATTATAAAAAAAAAGATTAAAAGCAAACACAAGCATAGTGATTTGGTAGAAAGGAAAAAAAATAAACATGAGTATAAAAACACTTACATATCTTTCATTGGTAGTCACAAAAGAAACCGAGCCACCACCGTTCTTCGAGGGTCCAGTCCCAGGTCCTTCAACCTCAGTGTTCATATTCAAAGACTTTTGCCTAGACCTAGCAAGAAATTCCTCGCTCTTCCAGTACTCCAAGTATCTCCTCTACGCCTCATTTGTAATATAGTTTGGCTGGACACGATTCTTCTTTAACTTACATCAATACGGAGTACCTGGTGCCTGCATGCATGTCGTATGCCGCATGAATGAGATCCTCACGAATCATGTCATCCCATCTAAAATATACCTATAAAATGGTGAGTGCAATTGTTACGAGAAATTAGAAAACTTGTATAAATCGTAAGTCATTTTTTTCATGCTTACCTGCCATTGGCACCTGTAGTGGTCCTTATGATGATTCAGTATCGACTTCCAACAATACCTTATTGGAATCATCCATCTCTTAAAAACTTTTGCCATCCTCCGTGCACAAGAATGAGAAGGATGCAATTCCCTGCGTTTTATTAAAATGCATAAAATAAAAAGCATATTTAATAGTTTAAAAGGATAATTAGAAATAAGTTAATTAGTTAAATACTAACTTATGTATTATCCGCAATCGGTGTGATCGGGATCCTCTATACGCGAAGGGGGTCGACCCCTCTCATTTGAGGTTCTTGCGGAGCGCCTGTAACCTGCAAGTATGTTTTACCCCATGGAATGTAGCTGGTGATGCAGTGACTGGAGGCGTAGGTATCATCGGTATAAGAGTGTAAAGTCTTGATGTCGCCGATAGTGACTGCAATGGGCGATTTGGTATGGTTCCGGACAATGATGTCGATGGTACAGGCGATGTGGACGGTATGGAAGGCGAAGGTGATGCTGACTGTAACTTATGATCGAGTGAACGAGAAGCCAGAATCGGTAGGACAGGAACCGACCCATAACCTTGACTGCCACGACCCCCTCGAGTGGCCGGTCCATGAGGTCCAGTCGGTATATCGGTCCCTGGGGTCTGTGCTGCACCTCTTCCGACTGGACGAGAACGCCCTAAAGTTATCTCTCAATCGCCCAGAGGTATTGTTCGACCTCGAAGTGGGGGCTGATCACTGCAAGCCATGAAACCTAAAAAAACACCGATCATAAACAATAGTAAGCAAAGGTTTAGAAAGTTCATGTAACGTCGATCAAACATTGACATAACACATACATACGTTACTCGCTGTCATCCATTTGAAATTCACTCTCGTGACTAGAATTTTCTCCACTATCGACAATGAAGTCATTGTCTTCTTCACTTGAACCCGCTTCAACAATGATGCGGGCCCCATTTGGATCATCCAGATTGTTAAAACTCTGATTTGCATCGCCGACTACGCACGTGGTGGGTTCACCATCTTAGAATGCAATCTCGGCTGAACCTTGGTCATTATCATTTTTGCTAGTTTCCTCGTTAGCGAATTTTGGTTGACAACAACAAACTGCTAGCCATTTTTGTCGATCGTTCCTCGAAGAAGGGTACGAAAGGTAGTACACTAGAGTATCTTGCATTGTAAGGACAAATGGCTCGTAGTTGTTATATCGTCGACTTCGGTGAACCTCTACCAATTTAAGTGTTGGGTGAGTCCTCACACCATGATTCTGTGTAGGGTCATACCATTTACACTTAAACGACATACGTTTGAGGCTAGTATATTCAATCTCTACAACCTTTTTTAGTAGTCCATAGTAGTCATGGGAAACATTGGCGTAATTAGAACCTTTCACCAAAACGCCGTTATTCTGCGCCGATCTAATAATATCGTATCTTTCAGTGTGAAACTTATACCCATTCACTAGGTAACTATGGTACACATTATAAGATCGACTAAGACCAAACGAAAGATTAATAAGTGTCTCATCTATAATGGAATTTCGAGTCTATTCATGAAAATTTAGAAAGTGAAGACAAATTATTTATGAAAGAAATAAACGAAATGATGACCTACAATCGTGGAAATTTATTTTTGTCTTTCTATAATGGTGAGTTCTTCGAAAAGAAATGATGGTGATAGTTGAACCACTATGTCTATCCACCACTTCGCAATTGAAAGGCATTTGTATCCTCCATATAATATGGACAAGCCATCCAACCGTGTATGCTCCAACCAGACAACAAGCTATACGCAAGGAAATCACTTACAGTTCATAAAAGGGTGACTCGCATATGAAAATTAGTCTCTGTGGAAACATCATAAGTAATCACCCCGTTATTCCATAATTCTTGTAACTCTTTCACAAGCGGCTGAAAGAACACGTTGATTTTTTTTTTTGGGCTAGTTGATCCTGGAATGATAATCGTTAAGATCATAAACTCAGATTTCATGCACATCGATATTGGAAGTTTGTACGGAGTCAAAATTACGGGCCACGAAGAGTACGATTTACCTGAAATCCCAAAAACTTGAAACCCATCAGTGCACAACCCTGAACGAACATTTCGAACCTCGGCGTCGAAGTTTCTGTTAACATCATTCAATTGACACCAAGCAATCGAATCAGAATAGTGTTGCATAACATCTTCTAGTGAGGAATGCCCTCCGTGCCACCACATATGTTTTGTCGTTGACTTAGATGTGTACAACCATTGCAATCGAGGGGCTAAAGGGAAGTATTACATTTTTTTGCAAAGGCCTTTTTTCTGTTCCTTCCACGACCTCGCTGTTGTGCAATGTAGTGTGATTTTTTGTAAAATTTGCATGACGTCAATTGAGATTCCATTCCCTAATAAATCATACATTGGTCCTCACAACAATCTATTTTTTCAACAGGAAGACCTAGACCTCGCATTAGTCTTTTAGTGGCATAAAAGTTGTAAACCAATGAATTATCGGTTGACAAACAATCATTCATGAATTTTATGATTTCATGTAGCCTTGTTTATAGATATGGTGTTCTGACTTGATCGCAAGCAACCACGCCATTGCAGACAACTTTGTCATGGTTTCACGCCCCATCCACGATTGATCGCTACTAGCCTCAATCATGTCATATAGTTGGTGTGCTTGATTGTGACGGCACCAATTTTTCACAAATTGGGCCCCGCCCGGCCTAAGCTCACGTGGACCCCCGAGCTATTTCATAACAGTAAACAACAACAGTCAATGAAGAGAAATGAAATATTGTATAAATCCCTAACTGGTTTACTTACCTGGGCTCGTCATTCTTATGTTTGACTGAGTGCAGCGCCGCGGACGAGTAGCGAAGGGAAGACTTCATAGCTAGGTGATTTATGTATATTTTGTATTTACTCTCATCTGATAATATATATTGGGTTCCACAATTAGGTTGCCTAACTCCCTGATCTTTTTGTTGAGTTATTTAATTTATTAGTTGCTTCCGTTAAAATTGTAAATCTCGAAAAATATTAATAACTCAACTGTGAAATGTTGAATTTGTGAAAAATGATGGATTGGAAGGCTGACTAGGCTCGCGTTGACCTTGCGAGATTGGCTCGGGGGTCCACGTGAGCTTAGGCCGGGCGGGGCCCAATTTGTGAAAAATTGGGGTCGTCACATTGATGGTTTAGTGACTCTTCCACTTGATTCCAATTAAAAATTGGACTTACCACATTGTGTAGCATTTCTTGGTAAGTTGTTGTCTCAAAACCTCCCCTATCAACATCATCCATATGGATATCAAATTGGTAGATATTTGGCGGCTCTTGACCTTCATTCTCACCGTGTTTGTACCGATAGTGATATCCTAGAACAAATTTGTACCAACATATATAGTACTCAACCTTTCCGACGTCCCGGTATGGTACAAGTTGACATTTCTTATAATTGCATGGACATCTAATCTTCCTTTCACTTTGGTAGGTAGGACAATGTTGCTTGGCAAATGATATGAATTCTTTAACCCTCGCTGCACTCTCAATTCGAATGAAGCCATTGTCGAGACGGTTGTATATCCAGTATCGACTCGTAGACGACATTATGTGTAAACAAAATCTTAATTACAAATTTGTTGAGAAAAAGTCTCAATTACAAAACTTATATATGCTACATAAATAAATTGATTGAATCTATTATAATATGCCATATATATTAAATCCAAAATGACCAAATAATTAAGATTCAAGTAATATTTATTGCTACATAACATAAGTATATGATCATCCTGAATTAAGAGAAAGTATTGAAGAAGGAAGTATGTAACATAAATTTGTGTCAATAGGGTAAGCATTAATAATGTACTTTTAACTTTCTTTAGAGGTAGTGATGCTGCTATTGTTATTATTTTTTTTTTAAAAAAAAAACAATGAGAAGAAAGAAGAAAGCCTTCCTTTGGCCTAATGCTTATGAACGTGCCACAATCTAGTAGGTTAAACGCAAATATCTTGCAAATGTCGAGAAATGCAGCATAGATGAAAACTAAGAATTACACAACAACAACAACAACAATAACAACAACAACAACAACAACAATAACATAGCCTCAGTCCCAAATTAATTGGAGACGGCTAATGGAAATTAAGAAATAGCAAGAAAAAAATTCAAATGATGAAAAGAGCAAACACTCAAGTGTAACCCATATATGCTTAGTAAGTCTTATTATGCACATCGACGCTCATAACTTGATTTTTTTAAACGATTAAGGAAAGCCTTTAAGTGCAACTGACGGTTAGTTTTTTTTAAACATTGTTTTCTTGTGAGATGCTTATATTTGTCAGATTGATATTATGCTATACAAGTTCCTCTTGATGCATATGCATGTTGTGATGTTATATAGCACTCACATGTAACAATCTCCTTAAAATCTCTAATCGAACTTCTCAAAACTCAGGAGGTCAAGGTGAAGAACTTGTATTTAGACTTATAATGGTACAAGGTAATTGCGTTTCCAGTCGAAATAATTATTAATTTATTCAAATTTAACACAACTAAATCGAACTCATCTCAATCAATCAACACCTCCACTAGTTATTCTCCACGTTTACAACCATGATGGGGATAACTCAAAACTGAAAGAGAAATGGGAGGGCAAGGAGTCAACTGCTAGAAAGATTGAGATAATTATATCAACATAATTTAAACTTTGAACTGTTTTCAAGTCAATCGGATGAAATTAAGAATTAGATATATATATATATATATATATGAGATTTTACAAATAAAGTGTCTAAAAAGATACTCTTGAAGAATATAAATAAATATGACAATGCTAGAGAAGAAACCAATCTCATACACAAGGAAAAAGGGAAAAGAAAGTAAAACTCTAAAAGTAGAAATAAAGTATCCAAAAAGACAATTACTACTATATATTTTTTTATTCAAATGACATAAAATCAAACATGAAGACGAAAAGAACTTGTAATACTATAAATTGTAATCATTCAAATATATCAAACATAGATGTAATCATGCCAAGAATAAAATTTTAGGTGGCTTGTTGCTCACATGTAAGTCAATCATTATATGGATTATAAATATTATTTTTAGACCACCACACTATATGAATATGTTTGAAGATCATAAACATGCTTCCTTATTAACTTTACAAAATATGGGTCTTTATCATACGGTACCTTGACAAAAGATGCATCCCCAAAACACTTAAATGTAGTTACACATATAATTTTAATTTTCTACCATTTCAATTTTTTATAAATTCCACATCGAATTAGATTTCCTAAAATAAGTGCTAAATTTCAAGTAACCAGTCACTTCTGGGCCAATGTAATATTTGGCTTCTAATGCTCCACATGTGGAACGGGTTTTACACGATATTCATTGCTCGGAAAAAATTCTAAAATTTAGGGCGGGAGTTCAAGAGGCAAGAAAGAAGAAGAGGTTGAAGAGCACAAAAACATATCCCCTCATTCAATATTGAGTCATGATCTAGACTCTGTAATCCTCTTTTACTTGCTTGCCATTCTAGTATACCTCAGACAAATCCCTTCTTGCATCCACAAGGAAAGTATTTCAAACTATACCAAAAAATGCATTCTTAAAGTTGGTTTAGAAGGTCCAATTTTAAAAAAAGTGGAATTTTAATAAAAACATAACATTTGAGTCCTCGTATTTTTTAAAGATGCAGAACCACCATTAATTTACTACTTATCCATTCTAACATACTGTTTGATTTCCAATAAAGATGTTATTTGATCTCTACTATGTATTTTTATAATAAGAAACTAATTAACTTAATACCCCTCAAACTTGCACACTCAGAGATTCAAACCCTCAACCTCATACATAGGTGACCATAAACCAAATCATTATGCTCCACTTGGTTGGCTTGATCACTTTTATGTTATGAATGCAATGGTTTTCTCGTAAAGGAATTAGTCTGCATTTCAGTTGCCGTTAATGGAATTCACAGAAAAGGAAAACTACTAATTTGAAACAAAGAGAGGCTTAACAACTTTGCTCAATTGATTTTCAATCAAATTTGTATTAATTAGTTGATGAGATGCACAACATACTACTCTTCAAAAGACGCAGATGCAAGAACATATTGTATTGATGATTTATTCAGCCATGCTCACATCCACAATA
Organism: Stephania yunnanensis; assembly: GCA_039657365.1. Taxonomy (NCBI): domain Eukaryota; kingdom Viridiplantae; phylum Streptophyta; class Magnoliopsida; order Ranunculales; family Menispermaceae; genus Stephania; species Stephania yunnanensis. The sequence continues at coordinate 39,492,449 of CM077586.1, read as the reverse complement.
TCAAAAGTCTCAATAGTCATTCTACTAAAACCAAAAATTTGCAATATATTGCAGCTGCTCAAAACCAATAAATTAATGAAATAAAACTAATAAATGAGATCTCTTAATGGAGTAAAAAAACATCCACTAGATGAACTACAAACATTAATATACAAAATGTAAAAGAGTGAGATAGAATTCTCAAATAAGAAGACTTATATAATTTCAAGCATATATTGGATAAAATAAGAGAATTGTGCAAAGACAGCAAAAAAAAAAAAAATTACGTAAAGCAATTTCAGGTCAAAGAGACTTACAAGTTCCACTTTAAAATTTTAAAGTATAGTTACAAGTCCATAGTCATATAAAGTTATATACCAAACCTTTTCCCTAACTTATTTTTTCCCTCCAAGTTCCAATTAAAGAGGACCCAAACTTCGTAGCGCTATTCAAAGTAGCCATTTTTTCTCTGGTTTCGAGGCTACATTTCTCCATTGTTCAATTCCCAACCGAACTCATTACGTGAATAGATGCATAAACCACTTCGAGCTCTTACAATGCACATCAAACTAGCACCAAAAAAAATTCCTCATACGACATTCTTATAATTGCGGGGGTCGAAAAAGCTTGTTAACATCAGCCTTGATGTATTTTAAACCGATAAAAAATGTTCACTAGAACCCAGAATACCCATTAAAGCAACAATGAATTTTAACCAACTGAACCACAGAAACTCATCAAAATCTCACAAACTAGTGAGAGACAAGAAAAAATCCAAAAAAGATATTTCAATGGAGGGATTATCTAACATGGGCATCCAATGAAATATCCATAAACAAGAAAAGTATAATACCCATTAAAACATAAACGAGTTTTCAAAAACTAAACCATATAAACCCATCGAAATCTTACGAACTAGTGAGAAACAAGGGAAAATTTGAAAAGAGTATTTCAATAGAGGGATTATCTCACCTGGGTGTCCAATGTATGACGGCGAGGGATACAGCAGACGACAGCAAGGAACAGCTCAAACGACGGCGAGGGCTTCTACAGGGGTGATGACAGACAACACGAGCTCTGGCAGACACCACAAAAACTCCCGATTTCAATCGCAAAGGCAGACAACAACTCAAACTCAAACCAATAAAATTGTGACTGCCCTCGACAGTGTAGAGATCATATGAGACCGTAAAAAGAGGAGTTGATAGTGGAGAACATTGAGCAGAGATTTTAGGATTTGGGAGAGAGAAAGTTTAATGAGAGAGAGAGAGTGTTGACGGTGCAGAGATCATATGAGACCTTGAAACAATGAGTGATTCAAATTTTTAGGGTTTAGGAGACAAGGGATCGAGAGTTCAAGGAGGGAAAGAGAGTTCAAGGAGATAGGCAGTTGTGAGTTATGATTTCGAATGGTCCGTTTCTATTTTTCAGTCATCTTCATCGAGTCATGCACAAATCTCGAGACATAATAGGTGGTTATAAACTACTAAACTTTTGGTGGGAAAGTAGGCGCCTTTTTTTGAAACGGATTTTAATTCTGTCTCTATTTTGTTTCTATTTTCGTGTCTAATCTTTCTCTATCCCGTCTCTGACTGATTCCATCTCAATTCCGTCTCTAACCATTTATAGTTAGCAATGGAATTAGATTACGTTGCTATTTCCGTTTCTAATTTACTATTTTTTTGTATTGAGTTACAAGTTATCATACTTAGTTAAATATATAACATTTCCAAAATTAGTATGACATATATTTCAATTATGTTCTAAATATAATTTTATATAATATGATATAACATATATATTATAATTAATTTAATTGTTTAAAGTAAATTTTATTGTTGGATATCTTGAGTTTAATTCCATATACTACATATGTTTTAAGTATAAAAGTTATATAATTTTTTTATAAAAACATAAAAAATGGATAATTTTATGTAAGGGATGGGGCGAGGAATCCCTGCGGGCGAGAATAATTTTTGTCCCCACCTTACCCGTGTGGCAGGCAAGATTTTGTTCCGTGTCCCGCTTCGCAAGGAGCAAAAAGAGGAGAATCCTTGCCCCATCAGGGCAGGGCACCGCGAGGAATGGGAATTCCCTACCCCACTTGAAACCCTAGGTATTTGTTACAATTCTTTAAATTTGATGCCATTTTCGTTTGTTTTGGACATTTTGTGATTTCACAATAAATGAAATCATTGTCATATAATGCAGTTTGGTTGTTCAAATCCAAGTGGTTTATTTGATGCCTTGGACATTGGATTGAGATATTTAACTATAGACCCGGATTATCTCCAATGGTAAATATGGATTGTGGGCTTGGATTTGTGCCATGTCATCAACATGGAAAGGATATCAGTCCTAAGTGGCTTAAATAGACATTGAAGTTCAAAAATGTTTTCCAATAGTTAATGTGGATTGCACTTTCTATTTTAAAATTTATTACTTTTTATACATATTGTAGAGAGAATTGATGACTTGACTATGGATTGCACCGCTTTGAAGTAGAAATTGAGAATAGACATTGTCTATTTTTTCACGTCATGTCAGATAGACATTAGAAATACACATTTGCATTGGAGATTCTTTTTTTTACTTCAATGTTTATTCAGACCTAGGTGGCGCACTTCCACACCCAATCCACATTCCCATTGGAGATATTCTAATATATGGGGTGCATATGGAGTTTAGAAGATTCAATGTCGAAAACTACATTGAATCCAAAATATATATAGTCTATCATTAATATAGAACTGTTTGGTGATGCATATAAATAGGATTTTAAAATTTTTCTACCAATCTAATATATATTTTTTATTTTGAAATAGCATAAATTATATTAAACCTTCCTAGTGAAGATTGTGATTATTGAGATAACGTGGCGACCTTCGAGATACTTAGAGTGTAACGATGAGTGTGGAAAGCTCAACTTTTCTCCCTTAAGCCTATAAAAGGTAACTTGTACCATGAAACAAGGTGTCGAATATTTGTGGCAAATGAGGGCGATAAGCTCTTGTTGGTTTTAGAAAACTAAAAGCATTATGTAGGTAATTCTCTAATCTATATTAATTATGTTAAAAAAAGCTTACATATGGTATCAGAGCCTATTGGATCAATCAGTAGAGTTTTCTAGTATTAGTTTATATATATCTTATGTTCTTAACAGTTGATGACAACAACTAATGAATATCCATGACATAATATTTTTTTCGAAAATTATTAGAAATTAATTCAACACAAAAGTGAATCATTTTCTAATAATTTATGTTTAACATGATTTAATGCATATTAGTTCTACCAATGATAATTAAAAATGATGAAGGATACCCAAAGGTACCTTATCTTCTTGATTTTTTTGATTGATTACTAAAATATTTGGTTGACCGAAAAGCACACCATTTTTTAGTAGTATACGAGCTAATATTTTATGATAATTACTATAATATTATGGTAAACCCAAAGGTGCACCACATTTTAGTAAATTTTATTTATTATTATGTGACAAATTAAAAATGAAAGGGATACCCAAATGTATCGTACATTTTTTTATTTTTTACTTATAGAATAAAGTATATTGTATTTTTACCAAAAAGAAAAACATAATATTACCAATCATATGAATGATTCATATATGTATATGTCGATAATTTGGAACTCAATATCCATCTCGAGAATATTATGGTAGATAGGATTAAATTAATTAAACGGTATCATGGTTCATCTGCTAAACTCCTTGAACGACATGGTATTTGTGCGCAATACACAATACCCTATATACGCTACAATAAGATGATGATGATGAACCATTTAACCAAGCATTAATAGAAATGGTTAGGGGTATGCTAAGTAATTGTACGTTGCCTAAATAATTGAGGATGAAGACCTTAAAGATTGTTCTATATTCATTAAATAGGGTTCATAACAAGTCGATTTTTAAAATTTCTTTTGAATTTTCGACTACTACGAAATCTATCTTAAGACATCTACACATTGAAGGTGTCCAACATAGGTTAGAATTTATAATGTACAAGAAAATAAATTGAATTTTTAAACGATCTTGGGTTACTTTATTGTCCTAACCATTCCACGAAAATTGTCAAAACTTGAAATAACAAATTAATCATCAATGTTGAAATTAGTGGGATTGAAAACCACGAAATGTACAAACAAAAGAAGTCACATCCTATTGACTATAACTTCTAAATTAAGTTGTTACACCTATAGATAATTCTCGTAAAGAGAATGTGGGATTACAGTAAATACGTTAGTTAATGATTCATAGAGATTAACATTAAAAATTCTCGAATAGTGATGAGATATTCTATTAATTCTTGATAACTTTGTGTTGTACTTATCAGAATCTTATTATGATATAGAAACATATATTAAATATCCAATTTCTTGTATAGGATGAAGTCATCAAAGTGATGAGTTTTTATGAAATTGATTGATGTCATGATAGATGAGTTACAATCAATGGCTTAAAATAAAGTCTAAAATCTTGTGTGATTGCCTCTGAATTTTAAACCCATTAAATGTAAATGAGTTTCAAAACTAAACATAATTCTAAAGGCAATATCAAACAATTCGAATATAGACTTGTAAATTTAGAATTAGACCAAATGAATGTAAAAACTTATTTTGAGTGAGAGTTTAGACGAAGAAGTATATATGAATCAATATAAATGAATTTGTAGTAGATGGAAATGAACAACTAGTCTACAAACTTAAAAAGTCAATGTATGGATTAAAACAAGCTCCTGTCAATGGTATATTAAGTTAATAAAACTATAGCTTCCTTCCGACTTAAGGAAAATGTCATCAATCGATGCATATATTTGAAGGCTAGTGGGAGCAAATCAATAATAATTTAATTTTATATACTAATGATATATTGCTCAATTATAGCAATCTTGGTAAGCTCTATGAGATCAAAGAGTTTCTCTTTTAGAAATCCAAAACGAATAATATGCCAAATCGAATTTCAATTTTGCTTTTTGGCGTGTCACTATGTTTCCAAAATAACCGTTGTATAGATCATCGGTGAGATGCAAAGAAGGTCTTACTCCATTTAAAATGGAGAAAAGATTACATGCTCACTTAGAGAAAGTCTGATAACTTTAAAGTTAATAGTTATTCAGACATTGACTTTGATGTGTATCTGAACAATACAAAGTCTGTTTTGGGTATGTTTTTCTTATCACGACTAATGCAGAAATATCAAAAGAGTGTTAAGAAAACAATAATAACTACTTCTACTATGAAAGTCTATTTTGTAGTTTAAAGCTACAAATCATGAATTATGGTTACGAAGCTTTATTTAAGGGCTTAATATTATTAACTTAAACTTTAAGCCATTAACGATTCAATATGACAATTTTGAAGTTATATTTTTCTCCAAAAACAATCACTTTTAAACTTGTATAAAATATATGGAGTATAATACTTGTAGTTAAAAAAAAAGTACAAAAGAAAGAGTGTCAATTAAACATAATAGCACATATGTTATGATCGCAAATTGTAATGACCCGTTACCTTAAGCTGGTGATTGGTGTCGATCCAAATCTTAATTAATCCTAGTTAGGCTCGTGGTTAAGCTCGGTGTACCTCGATTAGCATGTGCGTGTGTTTGCATGATGTATGGCGTTTGTTTGTATTGTTGAAACAATTCGTGTATAAATTGTTGTATAATATGGAAATTATGCAGAAGCCTATAATGCACAAACGCCACTATAAGTCATGAAATACCGGTACACGGTGAGCAGCGAAGGAGACGTGGCATGAATGTGCGCACTCCTGGCTACACGTGGACGTGTTCGGGAGATTTATTGGTAACAAAACATGCGAGTTATATATATATATATATATATATATATATTTGTATATAAGGATATATATAAATATATATTGAAAATTAAGAAAATATTAAATTATATAAATTGTCTGATCATCTTAAACAAAGCGGAAGTACGAGATGTGTCAAATTTCGTGTCATGAAAAACTTGTGTCTTTTTAACACATCGACGACTCGGTCAAACTCGACATGACGTGATGCGTATCTCGAGAAATATATATATAAATTAAAGTTGATGTATATCAACTTATTCATTTCGATCAACAGAGATATGAGAAGGTTCAACCGAGTTTTGGCGCGACAGGAGGTCATTCCGGGAGCCGATTCGAACCAAGTTGAGGAGCATAACTGATAAAACGGCTCGTGAACATCACATAGGTATGTTTGATTTGGTGTTTATCAAAGTTGGAATCATAGGTGATGCTAGGATCATGGTTGTTTGAGCTATTTTACTGATCTAATTGAGTTCCATAACTCATATTTGATGTTTCTAAGCTATTAGGAATGAGTTTATGGTTGTTTGGGATGACTTGGATGGGTTTTGGATTGGATTGGTAGGGCGGCAGAACGTTGTTGTTGGTGATCTAGCGCAATTAACGCGCTAGATTGGGGAATTAGCGCGTTAGATGCGCACGAGATGAAGAACATGAGATCAGACAAGGAATTAGCGCGCTAGATTTCCTTGTTAGCGCGCAAATGACCCGGAAAACAGCCAAAAGAGTTGTATTTTAATGAATTTTGAATGGGGGACTTAGGGATTCATCTTAGGGTTCCTCATAGACTGTCATAGACCTATATTGATCATAAATGATTGATGATAGGTTGATGAATACCGAGGAAATGAGAGAGGACTGAAAAGTTAGGAAATTTGTACGGATACTTGACCCGAGGTAAGTACGGATTCACTTATTTATCAATATTGTATGGCTATTTAGTATATATAGCTCGTGTACATGTTGGAATGGATTAGGGGATTATGTACACTGTGGTGGTTTTCAATAAACGAAAAACGGTGTGTAACGTGACCATGCTATAACTCCTGATTTTGAGATAAGGTCTATAGGAGATGGGTTCCCTTCCCGACCTATATATAACTCTTGCTCAATTCGATAGGTTATATGGACTACATACACACTAGGGGCTTAGTATAGAATCATTGGGCATTAGTGGATAGGCTAGAGAGCATATATGCGCAATGCGTTGGTCTAGCAATCGCACTAATGGCGTTGGTGATTAATCGGCCCTAGTTTTTATAAAATAATGGGGATCACAGTGTACTCATCCAAGAACATTTGCTTTGCATCCGTTTATGTATTGAATTATATGTTTTCCATATTTTTGTTAGATATTATTGTTTCATGTTGTTATTGCATGTTTCCTTTAAATATTATATGGAATGTTAAGGGTTATGTGATTCCATACTTACTGAGCAAGTTGAAGCGCTCACCCCAATTAACAATTACTGGTAGAGCTGACGAGCGCTACGACTACGGGACGGAGACTACGGGACGGAGAAGTTTTAGGAGTCTTGAACTTCTCTTTTATATAATGAGTTTCCATTGTCTTATATATTGTATTGAATTATATTTAGTAATATCATATGGGATGAGAGTCTAGTATAACCGATTATTATTCAGGTTTTTATTTTAAATATTGTATATCTTATTTTGATTATTGAAAAAGGTTCTGAATTTTCTCTGCGGGCCGTATTTGTTTTAATCGATAATTGAAAAAGGGTAATTTGGGCTTAATTAGGGTTTCAAGCTGGGTATTGCCCTAATCTGGTTAAGGGATGCTACACAAATTCTCTAATGAAAAGATTACACTAAAGGCATTTAAAGAACATGTTGACATAATGAGCCTTGGTTGTAAATCTTAAATAATTTTAATTTGGAATTCGATTATATTTAAGTTTATGTTTACTTTATGAAATCTTATTTACTATGCTAATTATATTATAGTATGTGCACACTTATGTTAACGATTATTGCAAGTGAATTTAGTCTTTGACGCAAACAATATGCTTTATGAATCATTTAAAATTAAATAGTAATGCTCGTGGTACATGGAAGGAATATGTCTTATTTTGATGTATAACCGCTATGACTCTCATCGCTTATTTATTTTATAATGATTTAATGATGCCAAAAATATAATCACACTAACATACAAATTATGTAATGTTTAAGTGTAATGTGGGTTATGTTGGAAAACCATTAAGCTATATATGAACCACATTATTAAAATATATGGTACTATGAGACAAATGGGAGAATTTAAGAGCATACTATATCTCATTACATTTTTTTAATTTATGTAATGAATGAATTATGTAAAGTACAAACCTAAAGTCTCTCGAAAGGGTACTTGTATCATCAATGGTTCTCCCTCAAGCCTATGAAAAGGTACTTGTATCATCTAACAAGGTATCGAATGTTTGAGGCTCATGAGGGTGATAATATCTTAGTAATTTTAGGAGACTTAAAGCTTTTGCAGGTGATTCTCTAATTGAAATATATTTCTTATGTTAAAATAATGCTTGTAATAAGGTGTACATATTTGTAGGGGCGGTGGCACATGTTGCATAACTTAGTATATATGTATTAGTATATACATGCGCTTTAAGGAAAAATTACAAGTGATAAAATGTTGGCCCCTTCATTTTGTATACAAAGTCCAAGTTGGTATAAACTCCTATATCACTTATCTTCTCAATTTTTTACTTGTAAAAATCTTTTTTATTTAAAATTAAAACCAATAAAGCTCATTGTTTTTTAGGCACACTAGGGGCACCCCATCGATTACTTAAGGCATGCCGCTATTAAGGGCACTAAGTTCTTTACTGAGGGCACCCGAAAAATGAGGTGAAATACCAAAAATACCCCTTCCCAACCCCACCCCAATCCTTCAAAACCAACGATCGAAACATCCCATCCCCTTTCCTTGCTCCTTGAAGTTATGCATCCCAACCTAATCCTTCAAAACCAAAGATCAAAATACCCCATCCCCTTTCCTCACTCCCTGAAGTTAGGCACCCTACCAAATCTCCAAAACCCTCACTCTCTATTCCCTTTCGTTGCTGCTATCTTTCCTAATTCTCACTCTCTCGTAAATTTTGCTTCTCCATTCAGTTTCTTCTTCATTTTTGGGAGGATTTAATAGAAGTTAGGGTTAGATTTTTCAAATTCGATCTAGCGGGGCATCCATTCGAATGACAAAAGGTATGTTATTAGTCGATTTGACAAAAAAATGTGTTATGTTAGTTAACTATTGTTGTTTATATTATTTGTTTTTCATTCACAGGTTTCGAATGTGGTAACCCGTGATGTTCGCCTACCTAGGGCTGTAATATATTGTGTATTCTCGGGCGCCAGTGGTCGAGGTATATAAGTTGGTTCAAAATAGCTCGAATTAGTATCAGGTACCTGATGCCGATACTATATTATAAGTCATGATTTCTTTGAACGAGTTTACTCTTTTAGTATATTTTCTGCAAATAAAGTACGTCTCTGTTGATATACGCCGAGACTATACCTTGTCTCTCAGTTATTTATGGACGAGGCAATTTGACATAGTATAGCTTATTTCTTTCCAAGATTTAAATATAAATTTGATTTATCTTTGGCTCGGTTGTACCTATTTGAGAGTAGTGTATATTGTTTCGTTCACTCGCTACCGAAAGTTTTCTATATGTCTCGTTGACATGGTGCCTAGACATATTTTGTGTTCTTAGACCTATTCAACCGAGACTTAATTTTACACATTATATCATTGATTTTAGTTTGATATTGACCAACTTTCCTTTCTTTTCAGATATGGTTCGTTTCAAGGTAGTTGTGACCAAGGAAGAGACCATTAGTGAGTCGTTAGGAGGTTCCTTTAGTCATGGTGTTCAACGATTCCAAACCGTATCTTATTGGGAAGAAAAATGAAAGACTAATATGAAGGGTAATGCACCAACGAATAATAGACATGCTTGGAAGGGTGCTCTGCAGGATAAGGGTTCACACATTGCTGAGCATCAAAAAAGGATCTAATTATTGCTCGTGGTGGAACTGAGGGTGAAGCCTCCGAGTCTTTTAAGGGCTCTCTTAGGAATGAACAAAGAGAAGAAGGTTGTTTTAACTTATTAGATTTTGTATTAGTTACTTAATTTTTACTTGGTTAGATTTTTGTTGATGATTTTTTATAATTGTTATTTTTCTTAACTTTGTGAAAATCATGTGGGTGGTACTAGAAGTGGTGGAGGCAACCGAGGAACACGAGCCACTCGAGGCACTCGAGACGACCGAGGGACCCGAGGTGGTCGAGGCATCCGAGCTAGCAGAAATGAAGAAAAGTAACATGAATACCATTCTGCTCCTTTACCCAGTGGGTCGATAGACTAGATTTTATTGTTGAGAACCAAACATCGCATCACGTCTTCAATTTACGAAGATGACGTATGTTATTTTTTTTTTTGATTCACTTTTTCCGTTATAAGAATATATTCTATTATGGTTGAAATGATGCTACTTTCATTTGTTATTGCAAAATCGCCCTTTGTTGAAGTGCATCAACCATAAGTCTTTTAAGGGCTCGCTTAGGAATGAACAAAGAGAAGAAGGTTGTTTTAACTTATTAGATTTTGTATTAGTTACTTAATGTTTACTTGGTTAGATTTTTGTTGATGATTTTTTATAATTGTTATTTTTCTTAACTTTGTGAAAATCATGTGGGTGGTACTAGAAGTGGTGGAGGCAACCGAGGAACACGAGCCACTCGAGGCACTCGAGACGACCGAGGGACCCGAGGTGGTCGAGGCATCCGAGCTAGCAGAAATGAAGAAAAGTAACATGAATACCATTCTGCTCCTTTACCCAGTGGGTCGATAGACTAGATTTTATTGTTGAGAACAAACATCGCATCACGTCTTCAATTTACGAAGATGACGTATGTTATTTTTTTTTTATTTTGATTCACTTTTTCCGTTATAAAAATATATTCTATTATGGTTGAAATGATGCTACTTTCATTTGTTATTGCAAAATCGCCCTTTGTTGAAGTGCATCAACCATAAGGCTCAAATCCAAGAGTAGATTCGCAATCATGCCATCCATACACCAAAGATCTTTAAAGGATTATCCACTGGTTTTGGTTGACCTTGCTCATTGATTATTCATACTATAAGGGCAAAAAGGATTTGATTTGTGCGTTTGTCGGGCGTTGCAGCCTGAAGACAAATACATTTCACATGTCTTTCGTTGAAATGTCTATTGCTTTAGAGGATGTCAGCATTCTATTAAAGATTTCGTTGACTGGCAAAGTCATTGAGGTGGAGATCTTTTCAAGATATATCGAGGACTCTTGCAAGGAAGCTATTGAATTAGTTTTAAAGTCGCTCGATGTTACAATTGTAAAGGCGGAGGACGAGGTAAACATCACTAGGGGCCTCAATGTCCGAAAGGCTTGGTGGTAGACGCGATGGTCCCCAACCGAGATTTCAAACCCACTTCATTACCCTCCTATGCAATGCATGAGCTTTCATATTGTGCCTCTTATCGTGCATTATTTTCTCTAATAATAGTGGGTCACGGGTCTCAATTGCATTGCTCACGCTGTAGGAGAATTTAGACGATGTCGAAAACTATGCATCAGACGCTACTGTGTTGGCATACTTGTACCGTCAGCTTGTATCAGCCACTAGAGTTGAAGTGTCACAAATTTCTGGATAACTCACATTGCTTGAGGTAATTATTGTTAGTTTAACTGTCTTATACTTTTGTTTTATTACTTATCGTTTTATCGATACTAATGCTTATTTTTTGTCAAGGATGGGTGTATGAGCACTTCAAACTTGGGTTTTTTATATCAAACGCCAAGTACATGGATCACTTGCCACCCCATGTTTAGCAATGGATCCATAAACACTAGACGGTCAATGTTGGGGATGAGTTGGCTTCAATTCAAAAGACATTGGACTGACTCGGGCCAAATGAGGTGCGTATATTTTTTTATTTCTTTCAAATACTCCCATGGTACCTTATTTGTTACTAATACAAGTTTACTTCACTGGTGTGGGTGAGTTGAGACCCGTACCTTTATATCAGGGCGGATGGTATTGTTAAATCGATGGCATTCTACGATGTGACCTTAAAGTATATAGACATCGTGGAGCCATATTATCAAGAAAAGTTCCTGAAATAGCTTGGTCATGTCCAAGGTGTACCTGCCCCTCTATATCGCCCTCTCGAGGCTTCCCAAGGCCTATATGTACTCAAGTACTTCGTCTAGTATGGATTCCAACCGAAGTTTAGGGAGAGGTGGTGTATCCATTTGTTGGTCCCTGAAGGCTGAGGTGAGAAGGTTCAATTCAAGTTCACGGCAACATCAGAGTATTTTCCTTAGTTTCTACTTGTTTTACATTTGATGATCGAGAACCCATCTAGTAAGGACGATGCCGCTGTCGCCTGTATCATTGCTGAAAATGAGGTGTTGGAGGTATGTTATTGGTACTGTTATTTCCATAAGGTATTGTTGTTTACATAAAGTGTTTTTGTTTACATAATGTTTATTTTTTTCTTATTATTTCTTTTATGTATGAAACTAATTACTTTTATCTCATTGTATTGAATAGTGGAACCAGCATGTGTTGGATGCCGCGTTAAAGTGGATGGATTTATCAGAGGAGGAGTGTATCGTAGAATCCATGAAGAAAATGGTGAGTGACTTGGTGAACTTCTTGTCAGGGAGGGTTTTCCCCATTACTACCTACACCACTACCACCGCGACCACCACCGCTACCATAATGACAGCCTTTGCCGGACCTTCAAACGAATCCTAACATGATTAAACAGCATCCCAATCGAGGTTAAGTGACGTTCCTTGCTGGATGTTCCTCCTCCTAAGCGCATGCATGAGAATGAATACCAGCGGAAGATACTTAAAAAGAAAAAGCCTTTCGAGCCTTCTCAAAAGCAATAATTTAATTACTATTTTGCATGGCTTGTAAACTATTATAACTTATTTGATTGTTTCTGGATTTGGCTTTGTTTATCTTGGCGTGATTTGAAAACTTGGTGAAACTAATTACCTTTCATTGGAAAGTAGTTTGTGGAATAGATTGTTAGCTTTGTGAATGTATTTGAAGGCCTTATTGTTGCATGTAATATTTGTTTAATTTTTTTATGGTCTGTTGTGAGTTTTGGTGTGAAGTTTCAGTCAGCTTGGCATTTAAAAAGCATTTATGCCTGCATTAGTAATGTCTCGGTAGCATAGGTATGAAATGTCATGTCTATTCTCGGCCTCAATGTTCCGTAGCTATACATGGGTATCGTGGACCTATACTACCGAGAGTAATACTAATCTTACGCAATAGCACATTCTCGATTATGGGAGACCGATGATTTTTAAGTAGGCTTAGCCATCACCCACCGTGACTAACCATTGTAAACTCGATATAACGTGACCGCAACCGTTACAACAAAGAATAAATGATACTGTCTCAAAAGTACAAAGCCGAGACTTAACGTATTGTCTCAGTTGCAAGACACCGAGACTCTTTTAATGGTTCGGTCACTTGTCACTGAGTCAGAATAGGAGACCTTTAGATTACATATTGAAAGACAAGTCTCAGTGGCTCCCCACTAAACATTATGTCATTCACTTGTTAAAGACTCCCGAGACATTGGCATATATCTCGGACCTACTTGTTTGAGACATATCTTTTTATATCAACAATCAAGTAAAGACTACTTAAACTTTACCATAACTCATCCACATTAAACAACCATGAAGTATACAGTAAATAAAATGTATATAGCACTCTATGAGAAGAAGAGCAATCGTTAATGCTCGTGTTTGAGATATACATGAAAAAATGATAAATGTTTGTTACAAGGTATAATGGAAATTAAATAAAATAAATGTGAATCTATAAAATCATTCATGTTGGTACATCCAAATGTAGCTAGGGGAGGTTAAGTTTACTACGGAAGGCGTGCCTTGTTCGAAAGTTACAACCGGCGTGAGTTCTCAAATTATGAAACCATCACGCCAACCTTTAGTGCACTCTTTGGCATACCTTTTCCACAATGGATATAATGAAGGAAGCGGTGCATTCACTTTTAGCTTCACCTCTCAAGTATAAATTAGAACAATAACTCATTAGCATGTAATTCAAAATCGATACAACAAACTTCAAATATAATGTTCAAATGTACCCTAACCCCATGGATGTTCTTATAATTTATCATGCCAATGATAAGTCGACTATTGAAAAATGGCGGTGGGATATTACACAGAGGAAGAAATGCCAAGCATCTATCATGTGAGAGGTTTACTAGAAATGCCAAGCAACTATATGTCTTGGTATGCTTCCTGTGCCATGATATCTACTTATTATTCTCCAATATGTGCAAGTTGTTGCATTTGACTCCCCCCGCCCACATCATCAATTCGATGTTTTTGTCATACATTGTACATTGTCCGCATAGTCAAAACATTATTTACATCCCTTTACTTCAGCGTGGCGATGACATCTCGTAGTTTTACATTCCCCTCAGTCTTCTGCACCACTACTGCATGCTTACCCGATTCCAATCTTCTTGCAAATGAATGGTCGCCCAAATTGTTGGCAAGGTCATGATTGTGCATCCCATACACTACATTTACGTACCACAAAGAATCCGTATTTTCCTTTATTTTAATAAGGTAAAAGCACCTACATTTTTTGGTACCAGTTTGACTCCTAGTATTTTCATCCTCCTCCTCCATGCTTAGTTTCAAAGCAAGTTTTGAGGCTTTAGCTTTCCCTATTCGTTGTGACATTCCCCTAAATGCATCGTAACTCTCACATGTAAGGTTCACCCTTCCTTGGGCTTAACCCCTCCGACATCGGAGTGCTTTGCAACTAACATACACTTGTTCACACGATAGATCATTTGAAGCCATGAAATAGTCGCTTCTCTAGATGGGAATGGCCTATATGGAGTGAAAGCATCCTTGTAGTCTGGAAATAACGTGGAAACTGACATTACCTACAACAAAAACATTCAACCATAAAGACTCATCACCAAGACACATCACATTCGTAAAAAAGAAATGCAAAAACACAGTCTTGATAGTACAGATATAAGAATTAACAAGCAATTTCAGTACAACACAACCAAAAGTAGTTCAAGATTCTCAGTACCCTAAGAGCAAAATTTATGTTCGATTTTTTCACTGTGTAGCGAGAATTAAGGACAAAGTCTCGGTCGTATATGGCCAAATTGATAGTTCCCGAGCACAAAATCGTACAAAATGCAAAAAAACACAATAAACATAAATAAATACCTCTTTTCGTACCTCCTCCTGCACTATTGTGTTATCTTCATTCTTTTGACGTTGTAAACAACTTTGGAATGGTCGGATCTACCAAACACTACAATGAAAAACCAAATCAATGTCTTTAGCCTCCAGGACTTGGTTTCGAACCGTGGGAGGCGAAAGATTATGCCCATATTATGTATCGACCCCGGGTCCAGATGTCATGTGTGGTGTTGGGCGTGTGAGGCGTGACTCGTGCGTAATATGGGGGGGGACATAAAGGATGTAGGGTGCTCTTGGCCTCGGTGGGGGGTTCCCCTACATCTACCTTGGAGGACCCAGCCCCCAAGGTGGGGGTATGGCCTTCACGAAAAAAGCCCCCAGGTGGGGGTATGGTCTTCACAGTTTAACTCCTTACAAGATCATTGTGAAGATATATTAAATTTTATCAAACTTGTAATCTTATCAACACTTGTCAACCAAAAACTTCCATTTTCACATGTATGTGAGAATTTTTTGACCATTTATTTGCCAAACTAAAGCCTCCAATCAACTTTAATGATATTACATAAACTTTTTAATACTGAACCTCACCAATTCATTCGATTATTCAACAACGGGTGGGCGATACACTAGTCTTCTACGTTGTAAATGAATCGTGATTATGATACATAGTCTACTCGGTCCTATTTTTATTAATCTTAGCTATTTTCACATTGATCTCACTTATTTGCCCCTTTTGCGAACTTATCATTACATTCGCTTAACACCTAAACCACTTAAAACTCTTTAGTCTTGACTTACAAAGGCTTTTTATATCATTTTCTTTTTTGAAAATATAGCTAAGGGTGATACGACTTCTTATAATCATTTAATCAATTGGAATCTTCCTTAGCTATTCTTCATTCAAAATAATGAAATTTTGCAACTCAAGTAGTTATATTGTTTTTTATTTCCTTAAGTTGCTTCCATTTGTCTTAGATTTCTTGGCTTTTCTCTTTCTCCAAAAGAAATTTTGTACTTTTCAATAGACTGTGTAAGATAACTAAATATCTTACTGACCATTAATTCACTTTTTGATGATTTCACTTGCCCATTGTTGTTCAACTGTAGAGATAGAAGTATTTAGATTTCAAGGACCCCAATCAACTTAACAGCTAATCAAATTTTAAAGGATGTTATTTCAATCCTTTAAGTCCAATTAATGGGAATTCTGGAGGTACAAGAGTTCAAACAAACTTTCTATATGTATCACTTAATGATATTTAATTAATACATATATCTCTTCATTTATTATATTTTAGGTTGTAGTCATACACATCAAAATTTCTTAATGTTGTCAGAAGTGACAATTGAGTACTTTGAGTTTTCCATTACAAATACTTGTATTAGGTTTTTAATAGCTAATCCTAGCTATTTTCATACCGTTTTCCCCAATCTAAACTTCTACCACGATGATCTTATCACTACAATTTTCATTTTGAAGTTATAAACTTCATTGATCTTTGTTTCATAAGAACACCTAATCCAGCGTTAACAAAGATTACTCCTGACCTGTGTATTTCCATTCATTTTATCACCACTTTGGTTAACTCATAGAACTATTGTATTCAATGTCACTTATGAATGAGTAACTTGAGTAGTAAACAATGAAAAATATTCAATATTTCTTTTGAAAGTCATTTGATTGCAAACCATGGTTGTATTCCACTTTTCACTTTGTATTTTATTTTTGATAGGAAACAATACTTTGTTCCAAAGGGTCTTACTTTAGTAGAAATTGACTTAGACAACTAGACTTATCCAATCACAATCCTATTGTGATTTTCATGTCAAGATTTAATTTGTCTAATCAATTTCTATTTTCGAAACCACAAGTCTCCTTTTTCCTTGTTTGGACTATTTTTAGAAGCAAGCCTCAATTGGTTGTGAGTTCAACTAGTACTTCTTAAGATAGGTCTTCTCGAGTTTCTATTTCAACCGGTACTAACCTATTCTAAAATCCAAGATATCCATTTCTTGTGTTTGCCACAAGTCTTAATTTCATTTTTCAATTTTATGAAATGATTTTCAATCATTTGAAAGTAAAATTAAGTCAATTCTAACATAGTTCATAATGTTTCAAAATTATAATAGTTTATTACTTTCAATTTTAAAGGAGTCTATGTTTAGTACTTACATTCCTAAATCATTCAGAATTCTTTCTCAACTAATTACGAGTTATTTTTATATCTGACTATTTCTCTCATTTATATTTGTATCGAACAACTTATAATGCTCTCTTATGAATTTAGACTTTACAAG
Organism: Stephania yunnanensis; assembly: GCA_039657365.1. NCBI lineage: Eukaryota > Viridiplantae > Streptophyta > Magnoliopsida > Ranunculales > Menispermaceae > Stephania > Stephania yunnanensis. Next base: position 39,475,027 of record CM077586.1, on the reverse strand, counting down.
TGTATTTCACATCAAATTATGCTCAGTATTGTTTCACAAGTCTATTCCTGCTTTTATTATATGTTCCTAATCTAACTTGTCATATCTCACTAGTTAAGCACATAACAAACATAAATAATAAACTTCTTATCGTATATCTAACAATAATATAATAATATAAACAAATATATTACACAAATAAAGCATCCTCAACTCAAATTAACTTCCAAACTAATCACACTCAATCACCCTTTAATTCTCAACTAAAGTTTTTCCTCAATTGAGCCAAACTAAGGCTTTGATACCAACTCTCAAGTACCCGTCTCATTAAGTCCTAACTTAGCCTAATTCTCCTAATTACTTTCCTATTTTCAATCCTTACAGTGCTCCAAAACTAAATTTTCGATCCTTAATGATAGACAATTCTTATTTTACTTAATTGGAGTAAATTAAGAAATCATACGGATTATCTTCTATATTCTATAAAAATTTCGGCAACACCTCCCCTAAAACTGTTTCGTTGGATCATTCACCTAATTGACTGCAGATTAAAAAAACATAGACAGATTCACAACCCTCTATGGTTCACAATATATATCAAATTCAGTTTTATAAACTAACGTAAAGTCTCTATACTTTAATTACAACTTTGTAATCCAAAATAAACCGAAAGACAAATATAAACCTTGTAACATACTTAAAACTAATAAGGAGACTCCCATAACCTATTCGAGAGTATTTTACAACATGCGCTCACCCCAAAACCTAAAACAATAATATATAACAAGATTACATCGAGAATTACACTTTTAAAATTGAAAACATTCACCAAGATCTTTGAGTTTTGTCCGTTCTTGATTTGTCTTCATAGAGAACCTGACATCATAAGAAACAACTCGAAGATGTCAGGTAAGTAAACTCCTACATTGACAATTCTGCTAATGTTAGTCCAACATACGACAATGTATAATACCATTTCAAAGTAAAACAACAAGATATACTTCAATATGAAATGCAATCCACCTTTTTCATGTTTCCTAACTACAATCAGATGTCAAATCTCAAAATTAGTACAATAACAATACTAAAAAGTTGTGAAAATGTGGAGTTACCTATCAGATAAGTGGTCCCAAATGCCAACTAAAATATGTCAAGTGCACCATGATACATACCTCTAGAGCCTAAGGTAACTACACTTAAGGCCTCAAGGGAATGTCCAGGAGAAGTCTAACAAAATCTATTACTCCGATCAAATACCATAGTGCTTGAGTTCAAGGCTCTTTCTTATTTAACACTAGCAATTACTCCGATGCATGAAAGCATGAATAAAGAAATTGAAATGGATAAGAACTTAAATAAATTGCAGGTACAAAGATAAAATGTCCATAGCAAAGGTCACTTTAGATTTTACTTATAGTCAAACCATTTGTAAGTCTAACATACAACCAGTGCTTTAAAACCATTTAAAAGTCACAATAAGGTTAAAATCTACTTTCAAGCCCTTAAATAGAGTTCAAGTGTCTTAACAATTCCAACAACTCCTTTATACATTCAAAATTTTGGATTTGTAATCAATTTGAGAATTAGTAAACTATTTCCAATCCAAACATTGATGACGAACCACAATGAGCATCAATTTGTCTCATTTGGTAAAATACATCATTAAATTCATTGCATTACTATGCAATGCCACTCATCTCCATTTAATATAATTTGTAAAAAAAATATTGCAGTCCCTAGTTTCAGGCCCCTTACCCAGCGTCAAGAATAATTTAAAAACACCTCCAAACCTAAATTTGATTTTTAATGGTCAAGTTTAATATATAAACATCAAAGCCCATTGAAAACCCCACATTAAATCTTTGTTTTAGCCTTTGATATTGATTCCTAACTAGGCTCAAAATAAGAACAACACAACAACCAAAAACATGAACTTCTATTCCAATTCTCTATTAAATATTATAAAACTCATCAAATGATCAAAAGATCTTTGCTAATACACAAACATCAATTTATAGTAAAAATATTGGATCTAAAAACTAATTCAATCTCCTTGTTTGTTCAATAAGACCATATCAATCTATATTCGTCAAAACTTAATAATGTGAATTGAATAATCTCTAATCAACTCAACTCGTTACAATCCATCCTATCAAATCCTTCTACTACAACCACCAATTCATGCTTAATTAATGCAAACAAAGGCAATAAAATTTATATCAAATTTCTTACTCTTTTCTTAATTTTCCTCTATTCTTTTCTTCTTTGAGTGGTATGGCATCGGATGAGATGAGGCTCAAGCTTGCATAACACTCGAGTACTACTTAGGGACGACCCATGAAAGTCCCTAGATTACCTCAAGGATTGGCCTAAGTTAGTGCCCAAACATTCCCTAGGATAGGAAGGGCCATGCCCTGCCTTGCCTTACCAAGGCACGCATGTCGGGGGGACTAAACCATGACAACCCCAACAACGGGAGTCTCAACGATAGCAATAATAACAACAACACATGACATCACAACACAACAACATCAACAACTCTACTGTTCTCCTTTATCATTATCGCCACTAATTAATCCCTAAACCTACATAATACAACTTCATTCCCAAATCAATCAGTTCAATTAAACCAATTTACAAAGAAAAAAATTAGTTAAACTACATCTAAATCTGGAATCTAAAAACTCGCGTTTTTTGAGGATTGATTTCCCCTTCTTCATTGACAATTGAGAGAGATGAGAGAGCAGTTGAGATGTGAGATTCGAGAGTGAAAGAGAACGTGATTAGGGAAACGTTGTGAGGGAGAAATATCTCATGACTTGAGGGTTAGAATAAAAGATTTTAGAGATGGGAATATTAAAGATAGTACTGCGTAGCTGAACACTGCACATGTTAAAAGTTCTATTATAGTTAGCACTTAACTATGGTTAGCCTTACCATAGTTAATTTAACTAAACTGAAACAGAATTAGTTAGAAAATTATGTGTCTAACTATTTGTGTTGTTCTACATATACCTTGTAATAACATGTTTCACAAGTTAATGAAGAGAGTTTCATTTTCTTAGAAACCGAGTATTCTGTGTTTCTTGTTCACATTGTTCTTGTTCTTGTTGTTATGTGTTAACAAATCATCCTTTTTAGGATGTTGTTCTGTGTTAACAAATCGTCCACTTTAGGATTGATCTTGACATGGTATTAGAGCAAGGAATCATGACGTCTGCTAGTTCAAATTCTTTTGGCTCAATAAGGAACTCAAAATCTATTCTACCAGATGTTACTACATTGCTTTTTGAATTTCAATTTTCCAATGAAGTTTGATGATACAAATTATATTTACTAAAAGGTTAAAATTCGTGCAGCCATTAGAGGTCTTGGTCTTAACTTTCTGATTTTTGAGAATCTATCTTCTTTGGCTTCAAACAAACCTTCTTCTCCATTAGACATTTTTGTGCAAGAAGATGATGTACGAAGTTAGCTAGATTCAATCTTGATGGTTTGGTTATTTTCAAACATTGATAAGTCTGTAATTGGTCATGTCACTAATTGTGAATCTTTTTATGAGATTCGGAATGTGTTGAAATGATTTTTTGCCCAATCTTCCATGGCTAGAGCACTTCAATTGAAGAATGAATTGAATACTTTAAAAAAGGGTTCTAGTTCTATTTCTGATTTTGTTGTAAAGATTAAGAGCATTGGAGCTGAGTTGAAATCTATTAGTCAAGGAGTAACTAACTCTGATTTGATTCAATTAGTGTTAAATAGCGTAGGTCAAGAGTTTGATTCTATTGTTGTTGTAACTTCCTCAAAGTAGAAAACCATTAGTCTTCTAGATGCTCAATATCTATTAATGACACATGAACAAAGAATTTCAAAATTAAATTCTATTGCAACTCTTGATTTTTGTTCTGCTTCAATACACTTTGCCTCCAATTCTAGTTATAAGAAGTCATCTTCGAAAAAATTTAATGGTGGAAGAGCTAATTAATGTTATCGAGGTGGTTTTACTAGAGGTGGTCATAGAGGCAGTTGAGATGGGAAAAATGATGGTAACAAAGGTGCAAACAAGGTGTTTTGTCAGATTTGTCATCAAACATGACATATGGCCTTACAATGTAATCAAAGATTTGATCAAAATTATACCGAAAACTCAAGTGGACAATTCAAGAATACAGGTCAGTTCTTCTCTAGTTCTCAAAAACCTTCAACACCAAGTTCTCAACTTTTACCTCAACAAGCTCATTATCATCAATTTTGAAGGAATGATTGCTTCTCTTGAAACTGTAGTTGATCAACACTGGTATAGATTCAGAAGCTTCTAGCCACACAACTTTAGATCTCTCTTCTATGACTTAAAGAGCTGATTACACAGGTACACAAATTTCAATTTCATATGTTGGTCATAGTGTTCTCCCTACCAATAATCATTTTTCTTAAAACTTAGCTTTGATGCATGTTCTTCATGTTCCTAATGTTGCTAAGAATCGGATTAGCATTTCAAAGTTATCTAAGGACAACAATGTGATTATTGAGTTTACTTTTGACTCCTTCTTTGTCACGAACAGAGCTTAGAAGAAGGTTTCGGTTTAAGCTCAACTTAGAGATGGATTGTATTATCTTCCTAAGTAGTATCAACCATCTTATGATGATACCTCACATACAGCTAGTTCTCTAAACAATGATGTTACATGTTCTTTGTCTTCACTTTGTAATAAGTCTGTCATTACTAATTTGACAGCTACTGCAGATGGTTCCCTTAACCGACATGCTAGGCTTGGTCACTCTTCTCATGAGATTCTTCAAAAAATTTTACATTCCTTTAATACTCATGTCAATAAAATTGTATTGCCTTTCTATGATTCTTGTAAAATTGGCAAATTACATTAGCTTCCTTTCCATACTTGTGCTATTACTGCTACAAGACCTTTGGAGTTGGCTTACTTTGATATCTAAGGACCTGCACCAATGCCTTTCTACCAATGGTTCTCGTTATTACATTGTCTTTGTTGATGCCTTTAGCCGGTTTACATGGTTTTATACATTGAAGCTTAAATCGGATGCATTTGCAGCTTTTCTTTATTTTCTACAATCAACAAAACGTCTACTAGACACCAAACCGACTTGCTTTCAGTCTGACATGGGACTTGAGTTTATACCTATTGAATCACATAATCACAAACTTGGAATTACTCATTATTATTCCTGTCCCTACATGCATCAACAAAAGGGAGTGCCAGAGAGAAAACACAATGCTATTGTTGAGATGGGGTTAACTCTACTTGCTCATTATCACATGCCACTTCATTACTGGGAAGAATCCTTTGTCGCCTCAATTTTCATCATTAACAGTTTACCCTATTCTTTTCTGAATTTTCAGTCACCATACATTGTTTCTTTTAAGAGAAGCCCTGATTATCAGTTCTTCAAGGTGTTTGGCTGTTCATGTCTTCCTGATCTCACTGCCTACTCTACTTACAAATTTAATTTTCGCTTAGCTAAGTCTTTGTTCATTGGATATAGTCCTCGGCATCATGGTTATCGGTGTCTTCATCCTTCTGGCAAACTGTATATATCCAGGGATGTACTTTTTCACGAGACAAAATTTCTATTTCAGTCACTATTTTCAGGATCATCTGCTTCAACATTTTCTTCTCACGCTAAGCTATTCCTATTCCTGTGACGCTGAGGTCTTCATCATAATATTCAGTACCATAAATGTCGGTCCTCTCATTACAAAGCTCTTTATCATCTTTGCCTTTGTTGCCTGCTTCAATGCCTCCTTTATAACCTGAGTGCTTCCCTTTAGCATCTCCTAGTTCACATAAGCCTATTTATGTTTTTCCACCTGTTGTTTCTCCTGCACCTCATAAGATAGCCACTCCTTTTACACCTCCTACACATTATGTGAGTAACCATCTTATGATTACTCATAGCAAAAATGGAATTCTCGAACCCAAAGCTTTTGTTCACACATCTCCATATGACTTATTGACTCAATTGGAACCTTTTTTTTGTTAAGGTGGATCTTTAAGATCAGAATTAGTACATTTTTTTGGTCGATGAAATCTTTCCCTTAGATAAGAATAATACTTAGACAGTTGTTCCTTTTTCTCCTTTCATTAATCTTATTGGGTGTAAATAGGTTTTTAAAGTCATGCTATACAATGCTACAATGATCATTTGGCAGCTAAGGGTTTTCATTAAACTCCCGGTCTTGATTATTTAAACACTTACTCTCCAATTGTTAAGCTTTCTTCTATCAAGATTCTACTCATTCTTGTAGTTACTTACAACTGGCCTATTCATCAAGTTGATGTCAATAATGCTTTTCTCAATGGTGATCTTACTGAATAAGTGTACATGATTCAACTTGAGGGATTTACTAATATGTTAGTCCCTCTTCATGTCTACAAAATAAAAAAAGCTATGTATGGTCTAAAACGAGCTCCTAGGGTATGGTTCTCTAAGCTCAAGAGTTCCTTAATTGGTTGGGGATTAGTTAATTCTTTTTTCGATGTTTCCTTATTCTACAAGAAGTCTTCTAGCTCTTTCTTGATGTGGCTAATGCTTTTCTAGGTTTTGAGGCATTCAAAGATTCTTCAGCGATTCATCTTAATCAGCAGAAATATCTTCTGGAGTTTTTCCATAAAACATAATTATAGGATCTTAAATCCGCTGCTACTTCATTTTTAGTTGGTCAGAAGTTGTCTATGTTTAATGGGAAACCTTTCACTGATCCTACTTTATATAGGAGTAATATTGGGGCTTTACAGTATCTTACATACTCTAGGCCAGATTTTAGTTTCATTGTTCATAAACTCGATCGATTTACAAAAACTTCTACTGAGTTTCACTGGCTGGCTTGTAAATGAGTTCTTTGTTATCTCTAAGGCTTCTTAGCTTCTGGATTGTGTTTCAAACCTTCCTCATATCTTCATATTAAGTCTTTCACTAATGTAGATTGGGCTGCTAGCTATGATGATAGAAAGTCTACAAGTGGATCTTATTTATTTTTGTGTGGCAATCTTATATCTTGGTCCTATAAGAAGCAAATTGTTGTGACTCGATCTTCCACTAAAGCTGAATATAGAACTTTAACACATGGGGTTTCAAACATCTTATGGACTACATCTTTACTATATGAACTTGGTGTTTGCAATCATTCTCGTCCTGTTTTATGATATGATAGTACTGGTGTCAAAGCTCTTTCCTCTAACCCAGTTTTTCATGCTTGTACTAAGCATGTTGAAGTTGATGCTCATTTTGTTCATGAGATGTTAGCTGCTGGTATGTTTCGTCTATGTTACGTCATTTCTCTTCATCAATCGGCTGATTTGTTCACCAAAGTCCAGTCTGGTCCTCATTTTTCCTTCCTCTGTGGCAAAGTAAACCTTTATCTTCACCTTGATTCTCTTTGAGGGGGGGTGTTGGAGATATGACTATTAAAGATACTACTACATAGCTGAACACTCCACAAGTTGTAAATTTTAATAATGGTTAGCACTTAACCATGCTTAACCTTACCATGGTTAATCTAACTCAACCGTAACAGAATTAGTTAGTCAGTTGTATATCTAGCTATCTTGGTTTGTCTATATATGCCTTGTAATAATGTGTTTCACATGTTAATGAAAAGAGTTTTTCATTTTATGAGAAACTGAGTGTTCTGTGTTTCTTGTTCACATTGTTTTGTTTTTATTGTTATGTGTTAATAGATCATCCTCTTTAGGATTGATCATGACATAAGAGAATGGTAGGAAGAGTCGAAAAGATAGGAAAGAAGATGAACAATTTTAATGTTGAAAAGAATGAGAAGGTTTGATCGAACCTCTTTTTGATTTCAGACTTAACTTAGGTGTCGAATAACCATATAACGTTTTCTATTTATTCATTTATTCACTCCTCCAGTGCCCTTTTTAATTATTTTTCATTTTTATTTCTTGTTTATCCATGATTTTAAGCCCAAATTAAACCTTGAAAAATACCTCGATTACGCTAAAAATTGACAAAAATATCAACACGCTCCAAAACATGAGGACACTACATCTAAGCCTCAACTTGACTTTATTTTGCATCAAACAGAGAATAATAAGTCCACTAGGCATGTAAGAAACAAAAAAATATCTTAACGTATGACCTCTGGTCCGTACTATGTAGGTCCCACCTCATATTCCAAATTTTGATTAAAACTCAAAAATTGCTTATTTAGTCCTTAATCAATTTTATGAAATTTTTAGATTTCATAGTTTTGATGTGCATTGGTATTTTTCATAAATTTTTGGCAAAATCGGGATATTTAGTAGAGTTTAATTTGGGCTTAAGATTAGGAAATATATATGAAAAATAAAAAAAATATGGTAAATGACCGATTAGGGCATGGGAGGAGTAAAGAACTAAGGATAAGCATAATGGCAATTTTTTCATTTGTCAAACTAAAACATATTAGAATGTGAAAATGAGATAGGTTTTAGGTTTCAAACCAACATGATCGCCATCCGTTACTCATCTCCCTCTTTAACATCTTCTGTACTAGCGTTTCCTCCTCTCCATTTTGCTCCTCCAATTTGTCTCTTCCATCTCGCCTCTCATCTCCTTTTTCTCTCTCCTTCTTGTCGTCTCCTTTTCTGATGTTCTCTCTTGGTCTTGACTCTCTCACATCGGCTCCCACTTCGTGAAACCCTCTCTTATTGTTTTAACACACACACATACACACTATCTCTAATAAAACTAGTAGCAATGATGAAGGAGATCAAAACGTCATTAAGGTGAGTTCACAATTAATTTGAATTGGCTCATTTAATTTGTTGATAAAGGGTTATGGGTGATTTGTTTAAGGGAATGGATGATGGTTATTAAGGAGCAACAAAGGGTGTTGTTTTGTCTATTTTGTTGTTGATGTTGATGATTTGTTAGTTTTGGTTGTGTCTATTTAGTTTTGGTTGGGGGGAGGGGATTTAATGGGATTGAACATAACGATGTTAAAAAGTAGAGGTGTTGTTGGTTGTCGTTGTTTAATTATTATTGGTATCAATTGGGAAGGGAAGTTGCAGGAGGATTTAGCAAAGTGAGCCATGACAATAAGGAAATGAAACAGATGGGTTGTGTGGTTGTTTTTATTATTGAATGGATTTAGTTGGGAGTGGTGACACCTGTCGACCATGCACAATAATTTCCTGTATTTTACTTTTACCTTGTAGTAGTGATAATGAGATATTGTCTCCATCGAGATTTTTCAAACCTCATAAGAATTTAAACTATCCTAAAGTCTTATCAGTTTTTAACTTATTTCAATTTAATTATTTTAATTAAATGGGAATTAAATACTCAATAATATATAAATAAACTAAATAATTAATTAAAATAACTAAACTTCAATTAACATAAATTAAATAAACTAACCTATTATAACTCAAAATGAAAATTCAAATAAGCAATAAATAAATGTATATAAAATATCTAACAAACATCTAAACAAACACCCACTAAACATCATAATATACCTGGATTGTTTTCAAACTTTAAACATAACATCACCTCTTACTAAAGTTATAATTATTTCATAGGGAATCTTAAAATCAATAAATCCTAATTCATAATAGGTTGATAGCATTTAGTTGCCCACCGATTTTCCTTTTCTAAATGGAAATGCCACACTCTTATCTTTGTAAGTCTACCTATTGGATAAAACACAACACCGTAGAAATAAGTTACTATTAAGTTCGATGAAAATCATGCCTAATCTAAGCCAATAATACCGAAGCTGCATCATAAACAACTTAGAACACAATCACCTAAGACATCCACTCAGGAAATTCCCTATAGATTAATTCTAGTTACTTCTTTTATAATTGTTGTCAATAACTAGGGACATAGAATTGAACACTCTAGATTAAGGAACACATTGGCCATTACGCACTCAATAAAGAAAATTACTAGTTGTAATATGCAAAAACAACTTGTTCAATCTGTAATTGACATGTATGAACTGATCTAAAGCATTAGGTATAGTATTCCATAATTATAAGTACATAACAATCCTAGGTATGTTCCATGCTTAGTTTTTGCTTAGATCTACTAACTACTCACACATGCTAGACTTAATCAATACATAAATATAAACAAAACACATATTGAATTAATAAATAAATAATTACCTCTACATTAATGCTCCAATAGTGCTTCATATATAAATATAAACTGAAGAGTATTAGAAAATAAAAAAAAGAATTGAAAGATAATGAGAGTAGACAAAGTTATTTCGAAGCTCTCTGGTCCTATATATAGTCCCCCTAGGAATATCTCCTAAATAGATACAAATTCCTCATATTAATCTAAAACAATTATCTCAAACTCCAGTGATTTCTTAATTATTCCTTAATTATGCATAAATCATCGATTAAATCACTGGATTTAGCTCTCTGTGCTCCACCAATTTAGTTGGCGAATTTGAGTTCAATATCCTATTTATTGTGGATTCGTTGGCTTCCTTCCGCCGCCGATTTAGCTCACAAATTCTAGTGTAAATCCAAATCATTAGCTAATAACTAGTTCACATTTGCAGTTAACTATTTTGCTTTTCTTTCTCTTTTCTCACATTTATTCAATTTCTTAATGAAAACCTGAAATCATAAAAATAAGAGACTACCTAGTGTAATATCATCATTTTCATCTAAAAATGGTTGAAATTACACTATAAAATGTGTCTAATTTTGGACTTATCAAGAGGAGTTAGGGAGGTTGCAGATGATGGAGATAGTTGTAACTATTGTGATATGTGTGTGCGTGTTTGTGTGTGTGTGTGTGTGTGTGTGTGTGTGTGTGTGTGTGTGTGTGTGTGTGTGTGTGTGTGTGTGCGGGTGTGTGTGTGTGTGTGTGTGTGTGGTTTTGGTTGTGATTTAGGAGTTAAATGATGAGGGATCAAGCTTTTGCAGTTGTGTTACTACTTTAAGGTTGTTAATATTGTTGGTAATAGAGGTTGTGGTGGTTTTAAAGCCAATTAAAGGTAAGTCTTATTGGTGTTATTTACACAAAATGATTAATTGATTAATTGATTAAGGAAATACAATGTGATGATGATTGACATTATGTTGAGGTTTCAAAAGGTGAGTAATTGTGCAAAACAAATGAACTTTATTGATTATATAATGAGTTGAATAGCTTTCTACCTTGTTAAAATGAGTCAAAATGAGACTCACTGGATGTAACACCCATAATCTCTTTCTTTTAATAATTGTCCCTTTATCAAGGTTGATTTGATAGACGTTCATGGTATGCATGTAATCATGTGAATAATGTGTGTACTTTATACTATTTAATTGACTTAGGTGGGAATATAAGCCCAAGTAAATAAAGATAAGCCTAAAGGACTTCTAAATAAATTAAATAAAAATGGGCAATTTCAGCAAATAACATATTAAGGATGAATTTAATGTGGACCTTAAGATTGTCCTAGAGATTGAAGAGACAAAGAAGAGATGTGGGGTTTTAATTTGGCCATCTAAACACTAATCTCATTAACTAAGTATTTAAACCTCAATTAGAGCTTCAAGCCATTTTTGCTTGAACTAACTATAAAGAGAAATTGAGGGAACCCTAAAACACTTGTTTGGTTGATTAGGTAGAGGAAGGGGAACTCTCATTAAGATATCACAAAGCAACGTAATAACTTCTTTCGTCTTCTCTCAATTTCTCTTTTTGATTCACAAACTTGATTTTGAATGAAATCATGGTTTCTCTTAGCGTTTTAAGGTGGAAGATGAACCCCCATGCATATATTTGTGATTTGCATCATCTCTATTTCATCTTCTATGGTTTATTCAAATAGATTTGTAAGATCTATGCTTTAATGGTGGATTTGCAGTTCAAATACATTCTTTGATGGAATGGGAATGATCTTGTGGTTTTAAACAAGTTTTGTACTACTGTTTTGATCAGATTTGGACCTTTGGGGGTCAACATGACTTGTTAAAGGATTTAGATTTTAGATTTTGGTTTTGAAATTCTGAGTTCATGCCCAGCACCGCACCTGCACCTGCACCTCACTTACAGGTGGTACAATGTTGGCCATAATGTTATCTAGGAATTATGGATTTCTATCCAGCAATTTCAAGTGACCAGGCATATAAAGTAGGCGCTAGTAGATCACTGAACCTATTTTTAAGTTGTCGTTTCATAGTCGACAATTTCACCCGGCGCCATATAGGCAAAACCCAGGACTTTGGAAGGGTGTTGGACATTCTTCAAGAATGAAATCTGATGTTTCATATTTCTGAACCTTATCAAGTTTATCGAAGTATATCACTTGAACGATGGTCGAGGCAGTGGTAACTAACCCCAAAAACCTTTGTCACCACGGCAAAAACATGACATTGATTCAAAAAAAAAGTTTTATATACATTTTAAGATTTTAATGCAAATTGAGTAATTTACCTCAAACAAAATATATCAATAATACATACATGAACTTATACCAATGTAGAAACGACGAAAATCGTGTAGAAACTTCTAAATTAGAATTGGATAGGATATCAATGCTTTGAGTTAAGTGGGGTTTGCTTTATCTTCAATCATGCTATGCTATTAGTTATGGTAGGATTCACGGTAGTGAATGGTCGACGTCTTGGAATCAAATTGAATATAACTTATTGTTCTACTTTATCTTTTCTCTTGCGCACTCTATTTATGAATAATTATGGAACTGATATGCGCAAAATGAATAATTCCTAATGGTACCTCGGATTGGAGAGGTGGCGGACGCCGGTCATCTCCTTTCGCTATTAAATGATACCTTGAAGGCTAATTTATGACAAGTAGGATCATAATGATGCTTATACACCAATATATGAGGCAAGATCATATTAAATACCTTCAAGTCAGTTGGTTGACACATCACATAGTTTATATCTAGTTTCACTTCATTGACTTTATGACATTTATGTTATCTTGGTTATCTTGTTTACTATCTTGTTCGGGCTTGGCTTTGTTGTATCTTGCATTATATATTATGCCTTTTATATTATCCTTTCATGTTCGAAATGATAGTAGAAATAGTGAATAACCTTTTTCATGCTATTTATTATGCATTAGATATTACTTGAATGATTGAGGGTAAAACATGATTCTACTTCATTTAGCTCATTGGATATTCGCTCACCCCACTACTTTTCCCCCTCTAGGTACCTTAGTTGCTACTCAAGATAAATGAAATAGCAAGGTCGTAGCTAGAAGCTCTTTTCTTGTTTGCAAGGTTGTATAATTATACTTATTCGATTTTAGAACATTTTATGTAATAAACAAGGGATTTTATTAAGGGTACACTGGTGAAACCCATTGTCTAGTTGTTTAAATTTTGTGAAACTTTCTATTTTATTTATGCAACTAATAGACTTAGAATATTTTTATTCCACAACTATTATATGTCTTGGTAGTCTATTTGTAGATTGTCTTATTGTACTTATGCAGGTTAAGGCTTACTAGATCATTGTTCGACTCGCTTGGTCAAACCGAGGGTTTGGCGATGGCTTAGGCTGGGTGATCCTTGTTGTAGGAATTGGGTTAGTCACATTGAAATTACAAATCAATAAACTAAAATTGAAGAAACCTATACTTACCTAATTGGCTTGAAAATTCCAATTTGGTAATGCAAATGCAAATTCTAAACTATTTTAGGGTCAAAATGAGTTGAAATGTTGTTATTGAGGGTAAATAGGTAGTTAAGATCGAATTGGAGTTCATAAATAAGATGTTATTGTTGGGTTTTGGAGTTCATGCGCAGCGGAGATTACAAAACAATTTTGACAAAAACCCTAACAGGATCCAAATCTAATTCCATTAAAAACAAACCAAAAAAAACTTAATCATACCTCAGTCGCAATATACCTTTCTGAAGGTTGATCGATCTCTAAGGTGCTGCCAACGACAAACGCCCTCTACCAGTAGTCCATACACGAACGGTAACCGAGATTCGAAGTGCTAGCTTCGAGAGAATACCAAACCTTTTATTTCTCTCCAAAACGATCCAGAGCATAACAAAAACCCTAAGTTGTTTCTAAAACGAAAATAGAGTTTCGGCCTTTTTAATCTTTAATCTTTTGTACGTGTATTCTAACTTAAAGTGTCTATTTATACAACCCTTGTAAATAGACGGTTAAGTAAATTACACATAGAACCCTACTTAAAGAAGTATAAGTGTAATACACCACAAGGACGTTTCTGTCGTGAATCTTATCCTATAAAATTCATTTTTCTGAACCATCTTAAAATTTCACAAAACCATTTTTAGTGTGCGACCCAATAGGCTCATACTACGTTGGCAGTGTACGAAAAAACATTTTGGTATACAAGTCATAAGCGGCCTCTAGCAAGACATTATGACTACCCAAGTTGTACGAATATCAAATCGATACAACCTAATCAATAGTGTATATAACATCCTTTTGTCACACGATATCCTTTTGATCAAACATAAGGCATGGAATTGTCATCCAACATGTTCAATCGTACTAGTCTCGATCTCAAGGTAGACTAAAAACATCCAAGTGACATTGATCAATATCAATTCACTTAGACTAGGTGTTTAACTGTCTAACACATTGAGGGATCCACTAGATATCTCTCTTTATACGAGAGGGACAAATCTTATCTCGATTACATAACTTCATCACATTTCTCACACAGTAAACAATCACAACCTTTATAATCGTCCGGTTAAAGAAAATGTTTGATAGTGTCAAATCACTATGTTCCTAATGTGAAGTCTCTGGTAATCTCAAGTCAGAGGACTGGAAAATATACCTATCATGAGAAACAACTATGACTTAATCCATGTGATGTTCTTATAGCGGGTCGGTCCAGTACTTTGTTCCCTAACAAGTACTCGTGATCTTGATTTGTATCCCTATACGTATAATCATCATATGATCATCAATCGAATTTCACACTAGTCTTAATTCATTATAGTTCCTAGTATAATGATCGACTAGGGACATTTAAGATATTTCTGTAAGTACCCATGGATCTTATTATAATGTAAACACGCAAATTAATTATAATAAACAGCAAATGAAATCCTCTATTTTATTAACTAAAAGTATTCATAAAGACAGTTAATGGATTGACCTAGGGCACATGCACCAACATTTCCTATTTGCACTAGGGCCAGTCATACATGCATCTAATGCCTAATGATCTAACATGACCATCATGTTTTGCTTGTGGAAGAGCTTTTGTCAGTGGATCCACAACGTTGTCTTCAGTAGGTACTCTGCAAATCTTTACATCTCCGTTCTTAATAATTTCTTTGATGAGATGAAAACGCCTGAGTATATGTTTGGATCTGTGGTGTGATCTAGGTTCCTTGGCCTGTGCTATTGCCCCGTTTTTGTCACAATACAAACAAACAGGGTTAGCAATACTTGGAACCACACCTAGTTTAGAAATGAACTTTTTGATCCAAACCGCCTCATTTGTGCATCGGACGCCGCAATATACTCACTTCATTATAGAATCCGCCACGCTCTCTTGCTTCGAACTTTTCCGCTTACTTTCACCCCCTTCAAAGTAAACACATATCCAGATTGCGATCTAAAATCATCTATATCAGTTTGAAAACATGCATCTGTGTAACGATTTACAACTAGATCATTTTCAAAACCTCCATAGACCAAGAACATTTCCTTAGTCCTTCTTAAGTATTTAAGGATGTTCTTAAGTGCTATCCAGTGGCTCTCACCAGGATCTGACTGATATCTACTTGTAGTGCTCAAAGCATATGATACATCGGGTCGAGTGCACAGCATGGCGTACATGATAGATCCAATAGCCAATGCATATGAAATCTTATTCATACGGTCTCGCTCATCATTTGTCCTAGGACATTGATTCTTGCTCAGACTTATGCCATGAGACATTGGCAACAATCCTCCTTTAGTGTCTTGCAAACTGAACCTATTCAGCACCTTGTCTATGTAAGCACTCTGACTTAGACCGATTAGCCTCTTAGATCTATCCCTATAGATTATTATCCCTAGGATATAGGCTGCATCTCTTAAGTCTTTCATTGAGAAACACGTCCCTAACCAAGACCTGACATTCTGCAATGTAGGGATGTCATTTCCAATGAGTAATATATCATCAACATACAATACTTAAAAAACAACTACACTCCCACCGACCTTCTTGTATACACAAGGCTCATCTTCGTTCTTAATAAAACCAAAATCCTTGATTGCTTCATCAAAACGAAGATTCCAACTCCGAGAAGCTTGCTTTAATCCATAAATGGATCTTCGAAGCTTGCATACCTTCCTAGAATTCTCAATATGTACAAAACCTTCAGGTTGTGTCATATACACGTCCTCAAGCAGCTTTCCATAAAGAAATGTTATTTTTACATCCATTTGTCATATCTCATAGTCATAATATGCAGCAATGGCAATTAAAACTCTTATGGATTTAAGCATGTCTACTGGCGAAAAAGTTTCATCATAATCAACACCTTGAGTCTGCCTGAAACCTTTGCTACAAGTCTTGCTTTAAAAGTATTCACTTTGCCATCGATGTCAGTTTTCTTCTTGAAAACCCATTCGCATCTAATGGTCTTACCGCCTTCAGGTAAATCAACCAAGTACCAAACTTGGTTATCATACATGGATTGCATCTCAGAATTCATGGCGCTTAGCCATTTATCTTAGTTTGGTCCAGACATAGCCTCTTGAAAAGTGGTGGGCTCGTTTTGATCCATAAGCAACACATCACGACTATCAGTAATGAGAAATCTGAATCTCTCTGGCTCATGTCTTACCTTACCAGATTTACATGGGCTTGTGTCACTTGCGGAGGTTCAACTGGTTCAGAACGTTGTTGAACTTCCAGTAGCGGTTCAGGGTTTATCTGTGATTCTTGAACTTCTTCAAGATTTATTTCTCTCCCACTAGTGTCTTTTGAAATAAATTGTTTTTCCATAAAGGCACCATACCGAGCAACAAACACTTTGTTCTCAGCGGGATTATAAAAGTAACATCCTTTTGTTTCCTGAGGATACCCCACAAATAAACACTTATCAGATTTAGGTGCTAGTTTTCTGAGACTTGTCGCTTTACATAAGCCTCACAACCCTAAATCTTAAGAAAAGACAAATTAGGTCGCTTCCCGTACCATATCTCATATGGTGTTTTATCAACCGCTTTAGAAATAACTCGATTTTGAGTGAAAGCTGCAGTTTTTAATGCATAACCCCAAAAGAATAATGGAAGATCTGAATGACTCATCATAGATCGAACCATATCTAATGAGGTTCGATTTCTCCTTTCAGAAACTCCATTCCACTGTGGAGTTGCTGGCGGAGTCAATTGGGAGACAATTCCACAATTTCTAAGATGATCATCAAATTCTTGGCTCAAATATTCACCACCTCGATCAGACCGAAGTGTTTTGATAGTTTTACCAAGTTGATTCTTCACTTCATTTTGAAACATTCGAAACATCTCAAATGATTCAACTTTATGTTTCATTAGATATACATATCCATATTTGCTGAAATCATCAGTAAATGTAATGAAGTACTGATAACCTCCTCTAGCCATTGTGCTTATGGGACCGCATACATCAGTATGTCTTGGACCAAATAAATCATTTGCCTTTTCATTGTGTCCAGTAAATGGACTTTTAGTCATCTTGCCTCGTAAACAAGATACGCACGTTTCATATGTTTCTAAATCAAATGAATCTAGAAGTCCATCTTTATGGAGCTTCATTATGTGTTTCTCATTTATGTGCCCGAGACAACAATGCCAAAGATAGGTTTGATTACAGAAATGACAATTTTCATCCTTTTCTTTTGGGTGTTTTTAAGCAGGAACAGGCCGGGGCCTGACTTGTTCCATAGGCTTTGCGACAGGTGTAGCAACAGCCTTGGCAATTCTAGCCTTGCCTTTGCCTTTCTTCTTCATTCCCTTTCCCTTTTATACCATCAACATATTACTATAAGGTTTCTTGATATTTTGTTCAGCAGTTTTGAGCATCAAAGGCAACTCTGAAATTGATTTCTCCATATTATTCATATTATAGTTCATCACGAATTGTGAGTAACTTTCTGGTAATGAATTCAGGATCAAATCCGTAGCCAACTCTTGGCTTATGGGAAATCCGAGTCTATCAAGCTGGTCAACATAGCCCTTCATCTTCAGAACATGAGGACTAACTGACGCACCCACAGTCATCTTGCAAGAACGTAGGTTACGACCATGTAGTAGGCTTCCATTAGTTCCATGTCCTTCTGAAGTTCAGGAACCATAGTTGCTAGCATAATACATGCAACATCAGTAGAATTGTTGACATGCTTATTATGCGCATCCTCCACAGCTTTCGTAGCATTGGCTAGTGGGTCCTTAGGGATTGGAGCATCCAGGACATACAACTTGCGTTCATGCTTAAGAATAATTCTCAAGTTTCTGAACTAGTCAAGAAAGTTAGTCCTAGATAGCTTATCCTTCTCAAGGATGGATCGCAGTGACAGGGGATTGTTGTTACTTGAAGAGGTCATTGATCTACAATAAAGATTATGCAAAGTTTATTTTAGTATAGAGGAATAGACTTCCACTAAATTAACAACCATCCTAAAACGTACTGTTTATTTAGTTGACTAAAATCCATATTTCATCTAATTCTATGACAGCTATGGCATGAAACACATAACTAGATTATTTAGGTAGGTAACAGTTACCAATTACATCTTACGTAATTTTTAGATCCTTTTATGAGATACGGGACATCTTATGTCTTAGCATATTTTTAACTCATCATTTGCCTAAAGCTAAAAACTATTTTGATGGCTTTATTAAGTCGGACCATTTTAAACATTAAGGTAACTCTTACCCAACTTGTCTCACCAAGATAACACAATACACCCAGCTATGGGTGAAACTATATTAGTGTGATCGAGGCCTTGACAAGTGTTTAAAATGGATGGCATGAGACTTAAAATTTAATAGAGGGATTTTATTCAGTTTTAGTGATTTTATGTAAACAATGAAATATCATATATTTTATTGATTTGTTCAATCGCTAAACAATTTGGAAAATTTTTTTTTATAAGACGTATCTCAATTCCGAAAATTAAAATTCGCTATAGAAAATCATAATTTTCGCTGATTTTATTTTCATAAATTAACCCCTTAATTTATCCGAAATTAAGTCAATTAAAACATTTTAATTAACCCGGGCCCACATCTAACTAATCATCTTATCCTAATCCAATTAGGATTTAAGATATTTCAATCCTAGTATATCACCAATAACAAGATTCTTGATATTTATCTCCTATCCAATAGGGATAACGAAAGCGATTTTGCTTATATCTCCTAATTTAATTTGTTATCTATCTTTATCAAATAGAAACTTCATAACAAAATAGATATAACAAGATAAATAATTAATTTCAAAAATTAATTATTCATTTTGGATTCAAGATATTTGAATCCTAGTATATCACCAATAACAAGATTCTTGATATTTATCACATATTCTAATTTGTTATCTATCTTTATCAAATAGAAACTTCATAACAAAATAGATATAACAAGATAAATAAATAATTTCGAAAATTAATTATTTATAAATAAATAATTTCGAAAATTAATTATTTATAAATAAATAATTTCGATAATTAATTATTTATAAATAAATAATTTCGATAATTAATTATTTATAAATAAATAATTTCGAAAATTAATTATTTATAAATAAATAATTTCGATAATTAATTATTTATAAATAAATAATTTCAAAAATTAATTATTTGCAATTTCGGTCCTCATCCAAGTAATCACAAACATGTAATTGAATCATGAACTACTATCCCAATCGAACCTAATGGTGTCATGGATCACAGAACACGAAATTCAATTCATTAAAATTATTTGAATTAACCTAACATGGTTACTAGCATGTACGAAACTGATTTTAATTAAATCACGAATATGTGTATCATATACACAAAACATGATAATAAATCTCATGGAAAACTTATGTAT
This sequence comes from Stephania yunnanensis, assembly GCA_039657365.1. Lineage (NCBI taxonomy): Eukaryota > Viridiplantae > Streptophyta > Magnoliopsida > Ranunculales > Menispermaceae > Stephania > Stephania yunnanensis. Next base: position 39,455,021 of record CM077586.1, on the reverse strand, counting down.
ATCACTTATACATCGACTATTAACATGCTTTCAATCATATATCATGTATATATCAGAAGTAAACATGCAATGAATTTAATGGAATCGAACTCGAAGGCTCTAATACCATTGTTGGGTTTTGGGGTTCATGCGCAGCGGAGATTACAAAACAATTTTGACAAAAACCCCAACAGGATCCGAATCTAATTCCATTAAAAACGTTTAAACCATGAAAACTTAATCATACCTCAGTCGCAATATACCTTTCTGAAGGTTGATCGATCTCTAAGGCACTGCCAATGACGAACGCCCTCTACCAGTAGTCCACACACGAATGGCGGCCGAGATTCGAAATGCTAGCTTCGAGAGAATACCAAATCCTTTTGTTTCTCTCCAAAACGATCCAGAGCATACCAAAAACCTTAAGTCGTTTCTTAAATGAAAATAAAGTTTCGGCCTTTTTAATCTTTTGTCTGTGAGTTCTAACTTAAAGTGTCTATTTATACAACCTTTGTATATAAACGGTTAAGTAAATTACACATATACCCCTACTTAAAGAAGTATAAGTGTAATACACCACAAAGACGTTTATGTCATGACTTTTATCATATAAAATTCATTTTTCTGAACCATCTTAAAATCTCGCAAAACCATTCTTAGTGCGCGACCCAATAGGCTCATATAACGTTGGCAGTGTACCAAAACACATTTTGGTATACAAGTCATAAGCGACCTCTAGCAAGACATTATGACTACCCAAGTTGTACGAATATCAAATAGATACAACCTAATAAATAGTGTATATAACATCCTTTTGTCACACGATATCCTTTTGATCAAACATAAGACATGGAATAGTCATCCAACATGTTCGATCGTACTAGTCTCGATCTCTAGGTAGACTAAAAACATCCAAGTGACATTGATCAATATCAATTGACTTAGACTAGGCCTTTTGTCAGTCTAACACATCGAGGGATCCACTAGATATCTCTCTTTATATGAGAGGGACAAATCCTATCTTGATTACCCAACTTCATCACATTGCTCACACAGTAACCAATCACAACCTTTATAATCGTCCGGTTTAAGACAACGTTTGAAAGTGTCAAATCATTATTTTCCTAATGTTGAAGTCTATGGTAATCTCAAGTCAGAGGACTGGAAAATATATCTATCATGAGAAACAACTATGACTTAATCCATGTGATGTTCTCATAGCGGGTCGGTCTAGTAATTCGTTCCCTAAGAAGTACTCGTGATCTTGATTCGTATCCCTATACGTATAATCATCATATGATCATCAATCAAGACTCACACTAGTCTTAACTCATTATAGATCCCAGTATAATGATCAACTAGGGACATTTAGGATGTTTCTGTAAATACCCTTGGATCTTATTATAATGTAAACATGCAAATTTATTATAATAAACAGCAAATAAAATCCTCTATTTTATTGACTAAAAGTATTCAACTTGTAATTAGTACTAGTCCAAATAGTAATTAACCCAAGTTAGGCTGAGGGTTAAGATCGGCATACCTCGCTTAGTGTGTGTGTATTTGCATGATGTTTGGTGTTTGTTTGGATTGTGAGATTGAAATATAAATAGGTTGTGTATAATATTAGGTTATATTAAAACCTATAATTGATATAATACATTATAAACCATGAATTACCGCTATACTATGAGCAACAAGGTCGTCATGGCATGAAAGTGCACACTCGTGGCTACACGTAGGCATGTCTGGTGGATTTATAGGCAAAAAAATACATGAGTTACATAAATATTTATTTATAAGGACATATATAAAAAAATATTAAAATTAAAAAAAATAAAATTATATGGAATGTTAAATTTTCTAAAATGAAGCGGAAGTACAAGATATGTCAAAATTAGTGTCACGATAAGACGCGTCATTTTAAAACATCAACTACATGATCAAACTCGAGATGAAGCAATTCATATCTCGAGGAAAGTCCATATATATAAACCAAAAATTTGATGTTTATCAACTAAACACGATTGATTAAAACAAAAATGAGGCTTATGGGTTTGCTAACGATTGAGACAATTTGTCCGAGGTGCGGAATCAAGCTTAGTTGAGGAACTTAATCAATCAAACATCTTGGGAGCATCATATAGTTACAATTTGTTTTAGTGTTTATCAAAGTTGGAATTGATGGTGATGCTAGGATTGTTGTTTTTTAAGCTGTTTGTTGATCAATCATGGTCTCTCACCTCACTAGAGGTTGTTCTTGATGAGTTTTATGTTGGTGTTGTAGGTCTATTGTGCATAACGTGCTAGGCATTTTCCATAGCGCGCTACGTGTAATGGGGAAGTTGACTGACATACAGTTAACATGCTATCCATGTCAGGTGGCATGTATTAAATCTCAGAAGTGTGTATGAAGTTCAGTAATGCGAATAGCATGGTAACTCCGGGACATAATGCTATATCCACATTCTAATCAGTACAAAAGTGATTGGATTTGGGTGGCTTGTCGAGGAATTTGGGTCTAAGGGTTCTAATTATGGTATAATTGACCTAAATTGACAACAAATGGTTGGTCTATGATAGGTGTTGGTTACCCGAGAGAGAATCACTGACTTGAAAAGTTAGGAAATTGGATGGGAACTTAATCTTGAGTAAGTATGGATTCGCTTATTTATCAATATTGTCTCGCTATTTAGAATATTTGGCTCATATAGCTGTTGAAATGGAACGGGGGGATTATGTACACAGTGATGGTTTTTATAATGAATAGAAAAGGATGTCTAATGTGATCCACGAGAGTAAATCTTTAGGGCTGAGACTAGGTTATATAGTACTTGGGGTTGATTTCCCGGTCTATAAGTAACTCCCACTCAATATATAGTTTGCATGGGTTACATATTCACTAGAGGGTTTAGGATATAACCATTGGTAATTAATCGATTGGCTAGACATATACGACCATTATGTTGGTCTAGCACTCATATTAATAGTGCGAATGGGTAATCAAACCTAGTTTTACAAAATAAATGGGGATCGTAGTGTAATAGTCCAAATTCCTTGCTTTACATCTGATTATGTATTGAATCTATATGCTTTTCATATTCTTGTTAGATATCATTGGTGTATGTTGTTATTGCATGATATTCTTGTTTACTATATGGAATGTTGATAAGTAGTATGGATCCTTACTTATTGAGCAAGTTGGAGCGCTGACCTAAATTGACTATATCAAGTTCGTAACCAAGCACTTCAACTAAAGGGAAATAGATGATTTAGGAGTTTCGCGTCTTCTCTTTGACGTAAAGAACCTTATCGTATTTATATACTCTATTTGACTTATTTTGATGTATATAAACATGGTTGGGGTGATTTATATATGGGTTAAAGTTTTGATAAACTTTGTATTTTCGTATATTTGTATATATCAAAAAAGTTTTAAAATTTTCGTTGCATAGTACTTTGATTTATTATTTCGATATGAATATACAGGTTGAGATTATTAGGTATAAATGGAGAGTCTGTTGGCTCTAGTTAAGTCTTACATGATTAGCAAGCTAAATTAGGGTTTCAAGTTGGGTATTTTCCCTAATTGGGAGTTGGGATGTCACAGCTTGGTATTTGACCTTAGTTTTATCACTTTTAGAAGTAAAGTGGTAATGTTGATACAGAGTGGTATCATGAACTAGGCTCTGAACCCTATTTCACTTTAAATTGATTTCAAAATGAATGATAGCATAATCTATTGTACCTAAACCTAAGTTTATTTACTTTTGAGATTTGTCTCGAGTTACGAATAAACTTGGGGTTTAATAAATGGTTCTCGTCGTGTTTCGGAGGGAAATGAAAATGAAAACACTATTATACATTATTTGCTACACATATTGATATATATTATATAATTATGATTTTCTTGAATTGTTTAAATGATACCTGATGATCTTAAATATCCTTTGACCACAGAATCTAATGGCGGATCAAGGGGAGAGATCACAAAGGTCAGAATCTTAGGGTAACAGGGAGATAGAGGATCAATTGAAATCTAGAATGGAGCAGTAAATGAAATAGTTAATGGAGTCTCAGGCCAAATTAAGGGCACTGCTTATGGCTCGGATTTGACCACTATTACAACGACCTGAGGTACAACCTGCATGACGTGCGCCGATCGAGTCAATAAATTAAAGTTTCCTAAACCAACTATTTTTTAGAATAGTTGCAAATGGTCGATCCCACAGAGATTGGTAGTCTTTCTTAGGTGAAAAACAACAAAAAAGAAAGGTATTAAAATAAATATTAATTTAACTAACTAATCTAATTAAACTAAATAAATAAAATAACTAAACTAATTTTGAAAACAATTAATTAATACATAAGTAACACCTAAGTCTACAATTCCACAAATCAAGATCAAAATTCAATGGCATTCAAGGTCTTCAATCTTTTCCCAAAATTTCGTTAATTTATATTCTCCAAGATTAGCTATAGAAAATCGACATCCATCAGAAATTCCTCGTTCCCCTAATCTCGATAGTCAGAACGTCCACCACTAACTACTTCCCTAATAAATGTATAACCCTAGACATCTGTCAATCGGGTTTAACATACTAGTCACAGTAATATGGGTTTGTGGGAACACTAATCCTAAATAACCGAGTTGCTTTCGCTCACGATTTAACCTAGATTCAATTGTTGCACACTCAAGTACCGAACGTGTTTGACGGCAAACGAGTCATTGTTTGTCACTTTATTGGTATAAAAACACAATTACACGGATCCTGATAATCCAAATAATTGTAGGTTGTCCACCTAAAAGCATGCATTAGCCACATACGCACCCTAGATCTAAACCATAATCATTAAAAGCAACAACATGAAATATGAGAATTTAAAATAAATTAAATAATAAAATAAAAGGTCTCACTTAATACGCCATGAATCAATGATCCTGACTTGTTTCCCCTCCGACCTAGGCGAGGAGTTGATTAGGCGAACATCGTTGTTGAAGAAAGTCGATGCTAAAATAATAATAGTCGGTCGTCCTAATAGTAAAACCTAAGTTCCTAATATATAAAACTAATAAAAATTGGTCCGGGGAGGTGAGAGAAACTAATTTAGGGGTTTGGGGAGGTGACTCCTGTGCCGAGGATCATCGTAGGGCTGTTTTTGGCTCAAAAATTGGTGTCCACCATGTATCACAGTGCGATTGGCTATTTTACTACAGAGCGCTGACGTGTCATCCGCTGATTGGCTGAGACGACATGTGACGATGTTGTTGGCGTAGTTGGAGCGCGCCACGTGGTGCACTCTTAGGCGGAGTGAAATCACGCGATTTTGTGCGTAAATTTTAGAGTTTGAGCGGGTGCGCATCCCAAGGATAATCGATGAGTAGCTCTGCGAGTGAAACACTGTTGGTTTGCGACGTGGCTGCAAATGCTAATGTGACGACATGTGGTCGCTTCTGATTGGTGGAATTAAATGAAGACGCTGACATGGCAAGACGTGAATGGTCGAGAACCAATGAGTGACGTTCTTGGAGGTGTGAGAGAGTAGGAACGCGCCACGTGTCTGCTGCTGTGATAAGAACCACTGACGTGGCAGCCTATAATTGATAGAAATATGCTATCTCCTATTCTACCAACCGCGCAATGCGTAACAACAACAACAATAACATAGCCTCAGTCCCAAATTAACTGGGGTCGGCTACGTGGATCAAACTTTTCCATTGTGCTCGATTAAGTGCAATTGATGGTGAGCTTTGCAAACCATTCAAATCCCTTTTAATTAATGCATCCCATGTTAACTTTGGTCTGCCCTACCTCGTCGAATTTCTACAGTTTCTATTGAGTCAAGTTTTCTAGTTGGGGCATTTGTAGGCCGTCTTTGCAGGTGACCAAACCATCGCAACCGCCCTTCCCTAATCTTTGTATCAATTGGTGCTACTCCTACTTGTCCTTGAATTTCTATATTTCTTATTCTATCTTTACGAGTTTTACCACACATCCACCTAAGTATCCTCATTTCTGCAACGTTCACTTTATGTAATTGTTGTTGCTTTACCGCCCAACATTCACTTCCATAGAGCATAGCTGGCCTAATTGCGGTCCTATAAAATTTTCCTTTTAACTTAGTAGGAACATGTCGATCACAAATCACCCCTGTTGCACTCCGCCATTTCTTCCATCCAGCTTAAATTCTATGTGTGACATCATTTTCAATGTTACCATCATTTTGTATGATTGATCCTAGGTATCTAAAGTGGTTTACCTTAAGAACTTCCACTTCCCCTAATTTTACCACTCCGTCATCTCGATGTCTAGTGTTTCCAAACTCAAAGTGCATGTATTCAGTTTTCGTCCTACTCAACTTAAAGCCTTTAGATTATAATGTATTCCTCCGAGTTCTAATTTCCTATTCACTCCATCTTTGGTTTCATCAACTTAGACAATATCATCTGCAAATAACATACACCATGGTATATCCTCTTGAATATGTCTAGTTAGTTCATCCATAACTAAAGTAAATAGATATGAGCTTAAAGCCGATCCTTGATGTAGTCATATCGTAATAGGAAATTCTTCTGTAGCTCCTCCAAATGTCTTTATACTCGTTACTACTCCATCATACATATCCTTAATAGTGTCTATGTATCTAGCATGCACTCTTTTTCTTTCTAGAACCCACCAAATAACATCTCTAGGGACCCTATCATATGCTTTTTCTAAATCTACGAATACCATATGAAGATCTTTTTTCTTTTCTTTATATTTTTCTAACAATCGTCTTACAAGGAAAATCGCCTCCATAGTTGACCTCCCAGGCATGAAACCAAATTGGTTCTCTGATATTGTTGTTTCTCTCTTTAGCCTATTGTCAATTATTCTCTCCCATAGTTTCATAGTGTGACTCATAAGTTTAATTCCCCGGTAGTTTGAGAACCGCACATTGCGTAACTCGAGGAAATTATCTGGCATCCGATCACTGCATGCAAATACTCCATTTTGAGCATTGTTCCGCCAAGAATTCAACCGCGCACTCCATTTCAACTAAAAACAACTAAAAATATAATTAAATATATATTTTAGAGACTTTGCATAATTAAATATACTAAAATAAACTACTAAATATATATAATAACCAACTTATCACTGTAACTAGTCCCAAGGTTAGCAGAGAAGAGGGAGGAGCTAAGATAGTAGCAGCCATAGTTCAACCAATAGTTCCACAGGTTCAGGTACCAGAAATAGCTGCCAATGTGGCAGAGGATTTTCAGAAGGCTGCATTCCTCAGAACTCGTAAGGAATTAAAAAAATAAGATATTATGAGATTCAATGGCAATATGGAGGAAGGGATGGCTAAGACCTGAATATTGGAAATGGAGCAATGTTTTATTGCTATCGATGACGAGGACTGGTTTAAGGTTAAACTGGTCATTTTTTGTTAATAGGCCCTACAAGGAAATGGTGGAATTCCTAAAAGAGAGAAGGGAAGACTGTCACTATGTGGCCACAATTTTAGACAATATGTTACAGCCAGTATCTCTTTAAATCAGTCAGGAACATGAAGATGACTGAATTCATTCAATTGAAGTAGAGAGTGATGTCTATTAGGGAGTACGAACGGAGGTTCACTAAGCAGAGTGAATTTGCTCCGGAGATGGTAGAGCTTAAAGAGAACCAGATTGACTTGTTTCTTGGTGGGCTAAATTATAAGATTAGGTTCATTATTTCTTCTCATCCTCGCACTAGCTATGCTTTTATATTTGAGAGTGCGATGGAGGTAGAGGCAGCTATTCTAGCAAAACCACCTGGAACAGTTGTTGCGCCACAACCCCCAGTACCACATTATCTTGGAAGTCAAAAAGTCCAGAATTTGGTTCTTTCAGGACGAAGAAGAGACAAAGGAGTATAGCTGGTACAACTACACTGTTAAGATCTATGGGAACAACGTTTGTTAGTGCACCCGTTCTGCCAGTTTTTTAGGCTTCAGTACCTAAACTACCATTACCGCCATCTCAGTTTAGAGGTAAAGGCAAGGGTAGAGCACATTCTTCACAAAAATTGAGTGGATCTAAGAAAACTTCTAAGGCCAGTATTTTATCCTGAAGGGAATCGACAATATGCTATAGGTGTGGGTAGACATGGCATATTGCAAGGAAGTGTATTATGCCACTAGCCACATCAGTAGGTAGTACTACACCACTTGTACGAGTATAGGCTCATGCAGTGGCGGAGGCAGATCCAGAGGCCTACCGAAGAGTAGTGGAATGTATATTAACTATTTGTGGTCGAGGATGCATAATTTAATTGATGCTGGTTCTACAGTTTCATTTATTGTTGGAGCAATGGTTGATGAATTTAAATTGAAACCTGTTAGAGCCGATACATTTTTGATTCAGAGTACATCAATGTGTGAGAAAGTTTATCATAATCTGATATGTGAGAGATTTGTAGTTAAAATTGAGGAGAATGAACTTCCAATTGATTTGAGGGTGATGGAGTTATTTGAATTCTATGCATTATTAGGGATTGATTGGTTATCAATGTATCATCCTAGTATCGTCTTTTTCCATAAGACAATGATCTTTTACATACCGAACCTTTCTGAAGTTATAGTTTATAAAGCCTATAATCCTTCATGATTCGCAATTCGTTGAAGGGAAGCTACACCACAAGATTAAGAAGTTATGGCAGAAATTGTTACCTTTAGAAAGCATGGACAAGAACTTAAGGTTAATGAGATACCCTTAGTTTGTGATTTTTTGAAAGTTTTTCCATCTGAGTTGCCTAGATTACCACCGCCATGTGTCATTGACTTCATGATTGATCTTATTCCTAGTACCAAACCTATATCTATTCCTCCGTATCATATGGCATTGAAGGAACTTCGTAGGTTGAAGACTTAGCTTGAGGAGTTGCTTCAGAAAGGGTTTATCCATCCTAACATGTCACTATAGGGAACACCTGTTATTTTTGTGAAGAAAAAAGACAAAACCCTATGAATGTGCATCAAATATAGATAGTCAAACCGGGTGCCTATTAGGAATAAATATCTATTATCTATAATTGATGATTTATTTAATTAGTTGAAGGGTATTGATTTGAGGTCTAGTTATCATCAACTGAGAATGAGGGATGAGGATATCTTGAAGAGAGTTTACAAAACTTGATAGGGCATTTCGAGTTTATAGTGATGCCATTTGGGCTCACTAATCCTCCAACTATGTTCATGGATTTGATGCATAGGGTGTTTAAACCCCGTCTTGACCAATTTATCATAATGTTTATCGATGATATTTTAATCTATTCGAAGACTGAGGAAGAGCATCCACACCACCTCAGAGTTACATTGCAGACTCTAAAGGATAATTGACTGTATGCCAAGTTTAGTAAGTGCGGATTTTAGTCTTCAGAGGTCAAATTTCTTTGAAATATGGTTAATGTTAAAGGTATATATGTTGATCCAATAAAGGTTGAGGCAATCAAGGATTGGCCTACTCCTAATACGTTGTCAAAGATTCAGAGTTCTTTGGGGTTAGCGGGTTATTACAGACGATTTGTTGAGGGATTCTCTCTTATTGCTTTGCCAATAACTCAGCTAACAAAGAAAGAAGTAGATTTTTAATGTTAAATAAGTGCAAAGCTGCTTTTAAGGAGTTGAAAGAAAAATTGACTACGACACCTATTCTTACATTACTTGAATTAGGGAACGAATTGATGATTTATACTGATGCTTTTCATTTAGGCTTGGGCGGTGTACTAATGAATGAAGGCAGGTTCGTAGCTTATACTTCGAGGCGACTTAAGAATCATGAAAGAAATTATCTAGTTCATGATCCTGAGTTAGTTGCAGTGGTTTTTGCCTTGAAGACTTAGAGGCACTATCTATATGGCGAGAGGCTCAAAGTATTTTTAGATCATAATAGTCTAAAATACTTATTTACTCAGAGTGAATCAAACATGAGATAACGTAGGTGGCTTATGTTTATGAAGGATTAAGATTTCACTATAGAGTAACACTAAAGCAAAGCGAATGTGGTTGCTAATGTCTTGAGTAGGAGAAGAACAGGTAGAAAGAATGTAGCTACTACTAGAGCTTCTCAGTTCAAACTTCTTAAGGAAGTTTCAGTGATGATGATTAGTGAAAGTACAATAGGCACATCATCAACTAAGAGAGCTAGATGTAAAGCTACTAATCTATTCTTCTGTAGTCTGATTCGAGTTGAATCGAAGATGATTCAGCAGGTGGCTGATAGTCAGAAAGTTGATCAGGAATATGCAACATGTTAAGGGTTAGCAGCTAGTACAGATCATCATGATTTGTAATTTTCTAACGATGGGGCATTGCGATTCAGGGATAGATTATGGATTCCAACTTTGGATCAGTTGAGGTAGGAATTGATATGGGAATCTCATTGATCTCTTTACTTTATTCTAACAGGTAAAACTAAGATGTATTGTGATGTGAGACGTGTTAATTGGTAACTATGGATGAAGATTGACATTGCTAAGTTCGTAAAGAAATGTGGGATATGTCAGCAAGTTAAGGCTGAACATAGGAAAATTGAAGCGTTATTACATTCGTTGCCTATCCTTGAGTGGAAATGGGAACATATATCGATGGATTTGATTTCCAATCTACCTCGGAGTCAGTGCAAACATGATGCCATTTAGGTTGCACTTGACAGATTGACAAAAACTACGCATTTCTTACTAGTTTCTATGCTATATTCGTTTGACCATTTATGCGAGCTGTACGTACGGGAGGTATTGAGATTTCACAAGGTTCTAGTGTCGATTAATTTGGATAGGGATATGAGATTTACGTATAGGTCGTGGAGTGAATTAGAGAGGAAGTTGGGAATTGTGCTTAACCTCAATACGACATACCATCCTCAAATTGACGGACAGACTAAGCGGTTGATATTGGTGCTTGAGGATATGCTCGAGCTTGTTTCTTGGGGATTGGAGGTAACTGGGATAAATATATTCCCCTTTGTGAGTTCTCTAACAATAATAGTTATCAGGCTAGTATAGGAATGGCTCCATTTGAGGAACTATATAGTCAGCCTTATTGATCACCAGTGCATTTAGCAGAGTTGGAGATAAAGTTTTATTAGGGCTAGAGTTAATTTAGGACTACATAAAGAGGATATAACAGATTTGCTAGCGTTTGACTACAACAAGACTCAGACAAAAGAGATAAGCCGATAAATATAATAGCTTTTTGGAGTTCTTAAAGGATGATTTTGTCCTGTTAAAAGTTTCACCTATGAAGGGTTTATATAGATTTGGGTTGTGAGGTAAGCTAGCTGTAAGGTATATTGGGCCATTTAGAGTACAAGAAAGGATTCATCCTGTAGCTTACAGGTTAGAATTACCTCTTTAGCTTGCCAGAGTTCATAGTGTCTTTCATGTATTTATGCTACACAAGACGGAGACTCAATTTACTTTATGAATTGGTTCGAATGAATTTTATCTTCAGGAATATTTATCTTACGTTGAGCAACCGATTCAGATACTTGATTGTAAGATTCAAAGGATGAGAACCAAAGAGATTTCTTAGGTTAAAGTTAAGTGACAATTTCACGGAGATGAAGAACTAACTTAGGAGCGTGAATCCTTTATAAAGGAGCAATTTCCATTTCTCTTCAAGAATACAGGTAACTTTATGTTTACTTTAATTTTGTGGACAAAATTGCTTTCAATTGGGGTGACTATAATGACCCGTTACCTTAAGTTGGTGATTAGTACTAATCCAACTACTAATTAACCCGAGTTAGGCTCAGGGTTAAGATCGATGTACCTCGATTAGCGTGTGTGTGTTTGCATGACGTTTGGTGTTTGTTTGGATTGTTAAATTGAAATATAAATACGTTGTGTAAAATATTGGGTTATATCCAAACCTATAATTGATAAAATACATTATAAACCACGAATTACCGGTACACATTGAGCAACGAGGGAGTCGTGGCATGAATATGCATGCCCGTAGCTACATGTAGGCATGTCCGGTGGATTTATTGGTGAAGAAATACTTGAGTTATATATAAGGATATATATAAATATATATTGAAATTTAAAAGAAAAATGAAATTATATGGATTGTTTTATCTTCTCGAGCAAAGCGGAAGTACAACTTATTAGTGTCACACTAAGATGTGTCACTTTAACACATCAACTACTTGATCAACCTTGAAATGATACAATGTGTATCTTGAGAAAAATCAATATATATATAAACCAAAAAGTTGATATTTAACAATTAAACATGATTGATCGAAGCGAAAATGAGGGTGATGCCATTTGGGTTGTAGTTGACGGATTGACAAAATCTGCGCATTTTTACTAGTTTTTATGCGATATCCTCTTGACCGTTTATGCTAGAGGTACGTACAAGAGGTATTGAGATTTCATGGGGTTCCTGTATCGATTACATCAGATAGGGATTCATGATTCACGTCCCGATTATGGAGTGAATTAGAAAGGCAGCTTGGAACTATGTTTAACCTCGGTACGGCATACCATCCTCGGACTGACGAATAGACATAGCGGTTGATATTGTTGTTTAAGGATATACTTTGAGCTTGTGTCTTGGGGATTGGAAGTATCTATGAGAAATATATTCCTCTCTGTGAGTTCTCTAATAATAATAGTAATCATGCTAGTATAGGAATAGCTCCATTTGAGGCACAGTATGGTTGACCTTGTCGATCATCGACCTGTTGGGTAGATGTAAGAGATAAAGTCTTATTAGGGATAGAGTTGATTCAAGACTACCTACAGAGTATAGAGCCGATTCACCAGCGTTTGACTACGACACAACTTAGACAAAAGGGATGCACCGATAAAAATCATAGGTTTTTGGAGTTTTCAAAGGATGATTTTGTCCTGTTAAAAGTTTTAACTATGAAAGGTTTGCATAGATTTAGGTTGTGATATAAGCTAGCTCAAAGGTATATTAGGCCATTCAGATTAAAGGAAAAGATTGGCCTAATAGCTTACAGGTTATAATTACCTTTTCAGCTTGCCGGAGTTCAAAATGCCTTCCATGTATTTAAGCTACACAAGACGGAGACTCAATTCACTCAAACCATTTATTTGAATGAATTTTATCTTCGGGAAGACTTATCTTACGATGAGCAACCGATTCAGATACTTGATCGTAAGATTTGGAGGATGAGAATAAAAGAGATTCCATCGGTTAAAGTGAAATGACAATATCACTGAGAGCAGAAATCCCATATAAAAAAGCAATTTCCATTTCTCTTCGAGAATACAGGTAACTTTATGTGTAATTTAATTTCGAGAAAAAAATCGCTTTAAATTAGGGAGACTATAACATCTTGTTACCTTAGGCTGGTGATTAGTACTAGTTCAAATAGTAATTAACATCAGTTAGGCTAAGGTTAAGATCGACATACCTCGATTAGCGTCTGTGTTTGCATGACATTGGTGTTTGTTTGGATTGAAAAGTTGAAATATATATAGGTTGTATATAATATTGGGTTATATCCAAACCTATAATTGATAAAATACATTATAAACCATGAATTACTGGTACACTGTGAGCGGCGAGGGAGTCGTGGCTTGAATGTGCATGCTCTAACTACATGTAGGCATGTTTGGTGGATTTATTGGCGAAGCAATACGTGAGTTATATATGTGTTTATGTACAAGGATATATATATATATATTGAAATTAAAAAGAAAAATGAAATTAAATGGATTTTTTTATCTTCTCGAACAAAGCGGAAGTGCAACACGTGTCGAAACTAGTGTCACGATAAGACGTGTCACTTTAACATAACAAATACTTGATCAATCTCCAAATGATGTGATGCATTTCTCGAGGAAACCCTATATATAAACAAAAAAGGTAATGTTTAACAACTAAACACGATTGATCGAAACAAAAAATGGGGTGATGCCATTTAGGTTGTAGTTGATAGATTGACGAAATCTTCGCATTTCTTACCAATTTCTATGCGAGATCCTCTTAATTGTTTATTCGAGATATATGTATGGAGTTATTAACATTTCGCGGGGTTCTAGTGTCGATTAATTCTGATAGGGACCCATGATTCACGTCCAGGTTAATGAGTGAATTACAAAGGCAGCTAGGAACTGTGGCTAACCTTAGTACGACATACAATCCTCAGAGTCTCGGACTGACTGAGTGGTTGAGATAGGTGCTTGAGTATATGCTTCGAGCTTGTGTCTTTGGGATTGGAGGTAAAAGGGAGAATTATATTCCTCTGTGTGAGTTCTATAATAATAATAGTTATCAGGCTAGTATAGGAATGACTCCATTTGATGAACTGTATGGCCGGCCTCGTAGATCACCGGCTTGTAGGGTAGTGGATGGAGATAAAGTCTTATTAGGGCTAGAGTTTATTCAGGACTACACAAAGAGGATACAATATATTCGATAGCGATTGACTACGATACAACTCAGATAAGAGAGATACGACGATAAAGATCATAGGTTATTGGAGTTTTCCAAAGATGATTTTGTCCTATTAAAAGCTTCTCCTATGAAGGGTTCGTATAGATTTAAGATGTGAGGTAAGCTTGCTCCAAGGCATATTGGGCCATTCAGAGTATAGGAGAGGATTAGTCCTGTAGCTTATAGGTTACAATTACCTTTTCATCTTGTCGAAGTTCGTAATGGCTTTCATGTATCTATGCTACGCAAGATGGAGACTCAATTCACTCTAAGAATTGATTCGAATGAATTTGATCTTTAGGAGGACTTATCTAATGATGAGTAACCGATTCAGATCCTTGATCGAAAAATTAAGAGGCTGAGAACCAAAGAGATTTCTTTGGTTAAAGTGAAATGGCAATTTCATGGAGATAAGGAACTAACCTGAGAGCGGGAATCCTACATAAAGGAATAATTTTCAATTTTTTTCGAGAATACAAGTAACCTTATGTTTACTTTAATTTCGAGGACGAGATATTTTAAATTGGGGATACTATAACGCCCTATTACCTGAATCTAGTGATTTGTACTAATCCAAATAGTAATTAGCCCGAGTTAGGCACAGGGTTAAGATCGACATCGATTAGCGTGTGTATGTGTTTGCATGAAGTTTGTTATTTGTTTGGATTGTAAAATTGAAATATAAATAGGTTGTGTATAATATTGGGTTATATACAAACCCATAATTGATAAAATACATTATAAACCATGAATTATCGGTACCCTGTGAGTTATTGGCGAAGAAATACGTGAGTTATATATATTTACGTGTAAGGATATATAAATATATATTGAAATTAAAAAGAAAAAGGAAATTTTATGGATTTTTTTCTTCTCGAACTAAGCAGAAATACAAAATGTGTCGAAATTTGTGTCACGATAAGACGTGTCACTTTAACACATCTACTACTTGATCAATCTCCAAATGATGCGATGCGTTTCTCGAGGAAAACCCATACATATAAACAAAAAAGTTAATTTTTAACAACTAAACATATTTGATCGAAACAAAAATGAGGGTGATGCCATTTGAGTTATAGTTGAAAGATAGACGAGATCTGCGTATTTCCTACCAGTTTCTAAGCGAGATCCTCTAGACTGTTTAAGCGAGATGTACATACGAGAGGTATTGATATTTCATGGGGTTCTAGTGTCGATTACTTCGGATAGGGATCCGTGATTCACGTCCAAGTTGTGGAGTGAATTACAAAAGCAACTAAGAACTATACTTAACCATAGTACTACATACCATCCTAAAACTGACAGACAGATAGAGCGGTTGATATTGGTGCTTTAGGATATGCTTTGAGCTTGTGCATTCGGGATTGGAGGTAACTGAGGAAACAAATTTCTTTGTGTGAGTTCTTTAATAATAATAGTTATCAGGTTAGTATAAGAATGGCTCTATTTGAGGCAATGTAAGGTCGGCCTTATAGATCATCGACGTGTTGGGCAGAGGTTGAAGATAATGTTTTATTGGGGCTAGAGTTGATTTAGGACTACACAGAGATGATACAACAGATTGGTCAGCGATTGACTACGATAAAACTCATACAAAATAAATATGCTGATACACATCATAGGTTATTGGAATTTTCAAAGGATGATTTTGTCCTATTAAGATTTTCACCTATGAATAGTTGTATAGACTTTGTTTGTGAGGTAAGCTAACTCCATGGTACATTAGGCCATTCAGAGTACAGGAAAGGATTTGTCTCGTAGCTTAAAGGTTAGATTTACCTCTTCGGCTTGTTGGAGTTCATAATGTCTTTCCTGTATCTAGCTACGCCAGACGGAGACTCACTCCACACCAAGAACTGATGCGTATGAATTTGATATTTGGGAAGACTTATTTTACGACGAACAACCAATTCAGATACTTGTTCGTAAGATTAAAGGTCTAAGAAGTAAAAAGATTCCTTTAGTTAAAGTGAAACGACAATTTCACAGAGATGAGGAACTAACCTAGGAGCGGGAATCCTACATAAAGAAGAAATTTCCATTTCTCTTCGAGAATACATGTCACTTTATGTTTACTTTCATTTCGAGGATGAAATTGCTTTAAATCGACTAGTTACCTTAAGTTGATGATTAGTTCTTATCCAAATAGTAATTAACCCGAGTTAGGCTCAGGGTTAAGATCGACGTACTTTGATTAGTGTGCGTGTGCTTTTACATGAAGTATAATATTTGTTTGGATTGTAAAATTGAAATATAAATAGGTTGTGTATCACATTGGCATATACAAAACTATAATTGATAAAATACTTTATAAACCATGAATTACTGGTACACCGTGAGCGACGAGGGAGTCGTGGCATGAATGTGCACGCTCGTAGCTACTTGTAGGCATGTTTGGTGGAGTAATTGGTGAAGAAATACGTGAGATATATACATTTATATATAAGGTTATATTTAAATATATATATTGAAACTAAAAAGGAAAATTAAATTATATTGATTGTTTGATCTTCTTGAATAAAGCGAAAGTACAACATGTATCGAAATTAGTGTCGCGATAAGACGTGTTACTTTAACACATCTACTACTTTATCAATCTCCAAATGATGTGATGCGTATCTCGAGAGAAATCCATATATATAAATGAAAAATTGGATGTTTATAAACTAAACTCTATTGATTGAAACAAAAACGAGGGTGATGCCATTTGGGTTGTAGTTGACAAATTGACGAAATCTGAGCATTTCTTACCAGTTTCTATACAAGATCCTCTTGACCGTTTATAAGAGTCTTATGCATGGGAGGTATTAAGATTTCACAGGGTTCCTGTATTGATTACATTGGATAGGGATTGGTGATTTACATCCAGGTTATGTAGTGAATTACAGAAGCGGCTGGGAACTGTGCTTAACCTCAGTACGGCATACCATCCTCAGACTGACGGACAAACTTAGTGGTTGATATTGGTGCTTGAGGATATGCTTCGAGCTTTTTTTCTGGGATGGGAGGTAAGGGGGAGAATTATATTCCTTTACGTGAGTTCTATAATAATAATAGTTATCAGGCTAGTATAGGAATGGCTACCTTTGAGGCACTGTATGGTCGTCCTCGTCGATCACCGCTGTGTTGGGCAAAGGTTGGATATAAAGTTTTATTAAGGCTATAGTTCATTCAGGACTATACAGAGAAGATACTATAGATTCACCTACGTTTGACTACGATACAAATCAGACAAAAGAGATACGCTGATAGACATCATAGGTTTTTGCAGTATTCAAATGATGATTTTGTCCTATTAAAAGTTTCACCTATGAATGGTTGTATAGATTAGGCTTGTGACGTAAGCTATCTCCATGGTATGTTAGGCCATTCAGAGTATAGGAAAGGATTGATCATGTAGCTTACTGGTTAAAATTACCTCTTCAGCTTCTCAGAGTTCATAATGTCTTTCATGTATCTATGTTACGCAAGACGGAGACTCAACTGACACCAAGAATTGATTCGAATGAACTTGATCTTCGAGAAGAATTCGAGTGAACTTGATATTTGAGAAGAATTATCTTACGATGAGCAACCGATTAAGATACTTGATCGTAAGACTCAGAGGCTGATAACCAAAAAGATTCCTTTGGTTAAAGTTAAATGACAATTTCATGGAGATGAGGAACTAACCTGGGCGCGGGAATCTTGCATAAAGGAGAAATTTCCTTTTCGTTTTTATAATATAGGTAACTTTATGTTTACTTTAATTTTGAGGATGAAATTTCTTTAAATTAGGGAAACTATAACAGCCTGTTACTTTAAGCTGGTGATTAGTACTAATCTTAATAGTAATTAACTTGAGTTAGGCTTAGGTTTAAGATCGGCGTACCTCGATTAGCGTATGTGTGTGTTTGCATGAGATTTGGTTTTTGCTTGGATTGTAAAATTCAAATATAAATAGGTTTTGTATATTCTTGGGTTATATACAAACCTATAATTGATAAAATACATTATAAACCATGAATTACCAGTACACTGTGAGTGACGAGGGAGTCGTGGCATGAATGTGTACGTTCGTGGCTACATGTAGGCATGTTCGGTGGATTTATTGGCGAAGAAATACGTGGGTTATATAAATATTTATGTATAAGGATATATATTTATATATGTTGAAATTAAAAAGAAAAACGAAAATATATGGATTTTTTTATCATCTCGAACAAGGCAAAAGTACAAGATGTGTCGAAATTAGTGTTATGATAAGACATGTCACTTTAACACATAAACTACTTGATTAATCTCCAAATTATGCGATGCGTATCTCGAGAAAATTCCATATATATAAACCAAAAAGTTGATGTTTATCAACTAGACACAATTGATCAAAACAAATGTTGGTTAGGGGTTTGTTACCGATCGAGACAAGTTATTTGAGTTGCGAAATCAAGCTTTGTTGAAGAGCGTAATCAATCAAACAACTTGTTTGCAACATATAGGTACAATTTGTTTTAATGTTTATCAAAGTTGGAATTGATGGTGATGCTAGGATTGTTGTTTTTTAAGTTGTTCGTTGATCAATTATGGTATCTCACTTCATTAGAGGTTGTTCTCGATCAACTTTGATGAGTTTTCTTACTATTTATAATGTTTTAGATGTGATTTGTGACAAGTTTGGATTAGTCGAATTGTGTTGGCGTTGCATGTCTGCTACGCATAGCGCAGTAGGCATTTCCATAGTGTACTAGGGAAGATGAATGATGTAAGGATAACAAACTATTAGACCCCAGAAGTGTATATGAAGTTCGGTAGTGTGAATTGCTCGTTAGCTTCAGGACATAGCGATATCCACAATTAGATAAGTATAAAACTGATTGGATTTGGGTGGTTTGTCGAGAACTTTGGGTCTAAGGGTTCTAACTAGAGTATAATAGACAAAGATTAATAACAAATGGTTTGTCCTTGATAGGTGTTGGTTATCCAGGATAGAATTATAAACTCGAAAAGTTACAAAATTAGACGAGAACTTAAACCCGAGGTAAGTATGGTTTCGCTTATTTATCAATATTGCTTGGCTAATTAGTGTACTTAGCTCATATAGATGTTGAGATGGAATGGGGGGATTATGTACACTGTGATGGTTTTTCTAATGAACAGGAAACGGTGTCTAATGTGATCCACGGGAGTAACTCTTTAGGGCTAAGACAAGGTTGTATAGTACTTGGGGTTGATCTCCTAGTATATACGTAACTCCTACTCAGTTAATAGGTTGCGTGGGTTAGATAATCATTAGAGGATTTAGGATAGAACCATTGGACATTAAATGATTGGCTATACATCATGACGACCATTATGTTGGTCTACTACTCATATTAATAGTATCGATGGGTAATCGATCGTAGTTTTAGAAAATAAATGGGGATCACAGTGTAATAGTCCAAATTACTTGTTTTGCATCTGATTATGCATTGAATCTATAAGCTTTTATATTCTTGTGAGATATCATTGGTGCATGTTGTTATTGCATGATATTCTTGTTCAATATATATAATGTTGATGAGTAGTGTAGATCCTTATGTACTGAGCAAGTTGGAGCGCTTACCCAAATTAACTATTTCAGGTTCGCAACAAGGTGCTTCGACTAAAGGAAAAGAGAGGATTTAGGAGTTTCATGTCTTCTCTTTGATGTAATGAACCTTATTGTATTTGTATACTCCGTTTGACTTATTTTGATGTATATAAACATGGTTGGGGTGATTTATATATGGGTTCAGGTTTTGATAAACTCTGTATTTCCTATATGGTTAGGGTGATTTATATAAGGGTTCAGGTTTTGATAAACTCTGTATTTCCGTATATCTATATATATCAAAAAAGTTTTAAATTTTTTCTGCGTAATACTTTAATTTATTATTTCGATATTCATATAGTGGTTGAGTTTATAAGGTATAGACGGAGAGGCTGTTGGCTCTAGTTAAGTTTTACAAGATTAGAGGGCTTAATTAGGGTTTCAAGCCGAGCATTTTCCCTAATCGGGACAGGGATGTCACAATTTGAGGATCTAATTTATTTTTAGAGCATTATTGGGATTCAAGTGAAATGGTATTTTGAGGTCTAAGTTAATTGTATTGTTTAAGTGCAAAATTAAGTCAATTAGACTAAGTCAAGACATAGTTAGATAGGTTTTGATAGACTTCATATTATGGCTTAAGTTTAGCTCAATTCGAGGACGATTTGGTTTGAGAACTAAAGAGTGGTATAGCGCAAATAGTTGCGAAGTGACCGTGAGCTAAGTTATTTTGTTATTATATTACGCTTGTTATGTAATTATATATTATCGCAATATATTGTGATAGAGTGTGAATAGTGGGGAAGTTTATTCTCCTTGTTTTTTTACTGTTAACTCGTGCAAAACAACAAATAGGGGTATGAACATATAATAAGAGAGAGAATAGACTAAGGAAATGATAATTGAGCGTGATAAGACGTCATATAAATTCGTGAAGTCCGACTTCACAAAGGTGTTTTAAGTAGTTCGGTACCAATATAATTGAAGGAAGCTGTCAGTTATAAAACCAATAGGAAATTGGGCCGAAAAAGAAGTCTAAATGATTTAGGAACGTAAGTACTGATAAAGGACATATTTGAAAGTTAAAGTACTGAACTATTACAATTTTGAAACAATCAAAAAATTGTTAGAATAACCTTAAATTAAGTCTGAAATGATTGAAAATCATTTGGTAATCATGAATATGAACTAATTATTTTAAATTGAAGTTTTGAAGTTAATTTAAGATACATGTATAATGGTGAAGATACAAATGAAAATGAATAGAAACACACAACTTACAACTCGATTAGTCAGTAATATTCTTTTTAGTAAAAAATATATTGGATAAAGTAAATCGTATATGGTTTAATAAGTTTGAAGAATTTAATATTCTTGCACTATAATCTGCGAAATGTTAGAAGTATGTATTAATTAGAGATGAAAAAGTGGTAGCATATCAATAAATTGTACAGGATATATAAGTTAAAAAGTCATACTATGAGAGTATAATCATGAAATATTGTGATATCTCAACTAAAATGTGTATAACTACTTAAGTTAAGGATAACATTTTCTATTCAAGTAATGAAAGAAATCTGATGAACAATAAGTGATTGAGACGTGAGATGATGTGAAGTATCAGAAAGTAGAGAAATGGTATATATTGAAGTAGAGATAAAGGAATTCTGGAAGTGATTGGTGGTTAAGTGAAAGAAACGAGGCCCTTGGTGAACTCAAAAGTAGAGAATGATATGACAATGTTAGAAAAATTGTTAATTTTCTATCTAGTAAAATGAAAAATTAAGTGAATTAGCTGACGAGTCAAAATTGATAATTATTTTTCAATCCACAATCTAAATAATATTGCGAGTAGAGATTTAGAGAATGATTGAGATGTACAGCGCGTTAGGTTCGATTTTTTGATCAGATTGAAACTTGAGATCTCTTATCATATGATATAAAAAGTAATTCTAGATCTATATATATGGGATGACTTAAATAATTCCAAGTTTGTTGAGAAGCGCTAGAATGGTTATAGATCGGATAGACATGCGACTCCACCTTGGTATTTAAGGTTGTGCTCAAATATTATTTGCATCACTTGATATATTTAGACTAATGATAGTCGTAGAATTGGTCAGCCCACAATTTTGAGGAAAAAATGACCAATGATGAGAAAGTAAATTTGGATGTGTATGCCTGAGTTTGATGGATAGGGAGTAAATTGGGATGTGTATGCCTGAGTTTGATGGATAGGGAAAGATTTATGAAAGGTTTGTAGAACAGTTGTAAACTTAAGAAGGAAAATTGTCTTGTAAAGATCAAAGTAGTCTAGATCTTGCTAAGTATTGATTCTAGAATGAGATTTAAGACATGAAATGTAAATTAAAGTAAAGTTAACGGATATTTCACAAAGTCGATCATATAAATTATCAAAAATTCAAAAAATACCTAAACCAACAAACTAATTGTTATAGCTTATCGTTAAACTAAGAGTTTAGAAATAAAAGTAGAAATGACTATCATCTAAACCATTGAGTTGTTGAATAGAACAAAAAAGATTAGGTCGACTTAATGGTTTCACCTTGGAAATGGTTATACAAGTTTGGATTAAAAGAGTTGTATATGAAGGATTATATCTCTTCTAGTTCGGTTAACATGTACGTTTTGATTTCGAGAATGAAATTTTTAATTATTTAGAAAGAATTGTGAAATCCAAGAATTTTATAAGCTTGATTAGGAGGCTAATTAAGTATTTTGGAATTTAATCGGGATTTACGAATTCGAGGTAGGACCCACATGTTACAAAATAAAGATCATGACTTAAAATAATATTTTTGTGTGTCCTATGCCTAGTTGATGTATTATACTTTATTATTCGCTAAATAGAGTCAAGTTGAGACTTAGGCCTGATTTTCACCTATTTTGAATTGCGTCGCTATTTCGCAAATTTTTGGAAAACTTGGGATATTTACAGGGCCTTAAATTGAGCTTAAAATAAGGAGATTAACATGAAAAATAAAAAGAAAACGGTAAATGACCCAAAAAGAAATGAGAGGAGTAAAGAATTAAGGAAAAGTATAAGGGCATTTTTGTCCTTTGACCAACTTAAACCTATTAGAATGTGAAAATGAGATGGATTTAGGGTTTAAAACCCACATCATCGTTGTCTATGTCTCATCTTCCTCTTCAACGTATTCCTCGCCAACGTGCCTTCCTTTTGATTTCTCCCCCTCCATCTCGCCACTCCCATCTCGCCACTCCTATCAATTTTCTCTCTCACTCTGTTCGTCTCCCTCTTTACTACACTCCCCCCGTCTCTTCTCTTTCACACTCATCTCCCACTCTACAAAACCCTCACGGCTTCAACACACTTTATCTTAGATAAAACTAGTTGCAATAATGAAGGAGATCAAACCATCAAATTGAGGCAAGTTCAAGATCAACTTAAATTGGTTCATTTAATTTGTTGATAACAGGTTATGGGGTGATTTGTTTAAGCGAGAGGATGATGACGATTAAGGAGCAATAAGGGTATTGTTGTTATGCTATTTTTGTTGTTGGTGTTGTTGATGATTTGTTAGGTTATGTTGGCGGAGGGGATTTAAGAGGATTGCAGATGACTATGGGAAACAACAAAGCTATTGTTGGTTATTGTTGTTTAATTATCTTCGGTATTGATTAGGAGGAGAAATAAATGGAGGAGTAATTACAGTTCAGCATGCCAGTAAGGATGGGAAACAACACAATACAATAGTGGTTGTTGATTATCATTATTATTTATTGAATTTATTTGGGGGAGGAGCCAAGGAGGTTGAGGAAAATGAAGGAGATGGACTATTGTAACTATTGTGTTTGTGTGTGAGTGTATGTTTTTGTATGTAACAACCCCAATTCTTACAACAAGGGCCGCTCGGCCTAAACCATCGCTAAACCCCTCGAGATAACCTAAAGAGTCAGGTGATGATCTAGTAAGTGTTAACCAACGAAAATACAATAAGACAATTTGCAAATAGACTAATAAGACATACAATAGGTGCAAAATAAAATTCTTCCGAGTTTATTAGGTGCAGAAAGAAAATATAAAGTCTTACTAAAGTCAAACAACTAGGCTACGAGCTTCACAAGTCTACCCAAAATAAAATCCCTTGTTTATTACATAAAAGGTTTCAAAACTTAATAAATATAAATAAAAAAAAGTTGCAAACAAGAAAAGAGCTTCTATTTTATGACCTTGCTCCTTTCTTTACCTTAAGAAACAGCTAAGGTACTTGGAGAGGAAAAGTAGTGGGATGATCAAATATCCAACGGGCTTAGTAAATTAGAAGCCTAATTTACCTTCAATTCTCTAAGTAATACCTAACGCGTAATAACTAGTATGAACAAGGTTATTGACCAATTCTACTATCATTTTTAGCATGAAAAGATAAAATTAACAAGCATAATATATTATGTAAGATACAACAAAGCAAAGCTCAAATAATATAGCCAACAAAATAACAACGATAACATGAATTCCATAAAGTCAACAAATTGGAAAACCATATATGAACTATGTGATTTAACAACAAACTAGTTTCAAGGTATCAAATATGACCGTACCTAAAAGATTTTTCTTTAAGGATCATTTTGATCATGCCTGCTATGACAAGGCGGAGATGACTGGTGGTCGCTGGCTCTTTAGTCTTAGGTACCATTTACAATTATTCATTCCAAGCATATCAGTTCCACATGCATTCATAAATAAAAAGGTTAAAAGGACAAGATAAAGTGAAACAAAAACATATATTCAATTTAATTTTAAGCAAGATATGAACTATTCACTATCGTGAATCCAAGCATAACCAGTAGCATGGCATGATTAAAGATAAACAAAACCCTACTTACCTCGAATCACTGCTATCCTATCCAATCCTATATTGTTCTCCTCGGGTCTACGTTAGTATAGGTTCATGTATATGTTATTAATATGTTTAGTTTGAGGTAAGTTCACTCAATTTGCATCATAAAAATTATATAAAACCTTATTTCAAATCAGTGTCATGCATTCGCCGCAGCGACTAAGGTTTTTCGAGGTTAGTTACCATAACCCTGCTCCTTGTCTTGGCGATATACTTTGATAAAACTCAGTAATTTTTTAAAAACACCGAGTTCCGATTTAATTTTGTAATGATGTCTAGCTCCCTCCTAGCGTCCTGGCTTTACCCCTAGGGTGTTGGGTGAAATAGTTGGATTTTGAATCTATAACTTAAAAATGGGTTTAGTGATCTGACACCTTCATACGCTATATGTCACGATGCTGAGGATTGCTGGACTGAATCCTAGATTTCTATGGTAGTGCTGTGGCCAATGTCGCACCTCATATGAGCGAGGCACTCACTAGTGCGGCGCTGGGCATGAACACAAAATTTCATCTCTAAAATCCAATTTGCAAAGTCTCCAATAACTCAAGCCGACCAACAAATGTCCATATCTAATTAAAGCTATCATACACAACTCATTTGAAACCACAAGATCATTCCCATTCAATCGAAAAATGTATTTAAACTAAAATCCACCATTTAAACAAAGATTTTGCAAATCCATTACAATAAACCAAAAAAGATGAAATAGAGATGACCTAAATCACAAATCAAGGCAAATGGGTTCATCTTCAATCTTAAAAATCTAAGAGAAACCATGATTTCCTTCAATATCAAATATGTGAATCAAATAGAGAAAATTAGAGAATAAGAGAAAAGTTATTACCTTGCTTTTTGAGATCTTAATGAGAGTTCCCTATCCTCCATCAAATACACCAAGAAATTTTTTTAGGGTTCCCTCCTTAATTTCTCACTATAGTTTATTCAAGCAAAAGTGGCTTGATGAAATAATTGTGGTTTAAATACTTAGTTAATGAGATTAGGGTTTGGTTGACCAAATAAAAACCCCACATCTTATCGCAGTCTCTTTAAGCTCTAGGACAATCCTAAGGTTCACATTAAACTCATATTTAATTTGTTATTTTTGCAAAATTGCCCTTTCCTTATTTAATTTATTTTTCAAGTCCTTTAGTCTAATTTTTATGAGAAGGCTAAACGTACCCCGTTATTTACTAAATAGACCCCGTAAGTTTTTTCCATTTTTGCCCTCTTAGGAAATGCCCAATGTGCCATTGATATAAAAGGGTTTTTGCTTGGGCAAACCCCACCCTATCTCCTAAATCACTGCTCTACTGATTTCAAAACCATCATTCTTGCTCTACTAAAACGCGACTCCTTCATCTACAGTAAGCGAAATATACTATCAGAATGGAGTTAGTAAGTTTGTTATCTACTTGTATCCAACGCTTTAGTAGTTTATTCCAATTTATTTGGTCATCATTTCACTTATGCTATTGTTGGTGGTTAATCGGATTCTAGGTGTAGGGAATTGTTATCGATCTCCTATATCTTGGTGTGAAATGTCGAAGGACTCATCAAAACGAAACCACCTCAACATTGAAGAGGTATTTTTTTGCATTTCTATTCTATTTTTTCTCATTGAGGAAGAACCTCTATTGTTGGTTACTATCCCGTGCTGTATGTAGTGATAGAGCCGAGACATGTACTAGATGCCTCAGCTGTATTACTCCACAAGATAGTAACATGTCAGTTTACAAAATTTTTACTTTCACCTATGTTATGGAGCATTCACGCGGTTATTTAAAAGGAAATAGCAGTTGGGTTTCTGTAAAACCCATGATAAAGTTTTAGTCATGTTCCTCTGCCACTTTCTATTTGTTATCCAATTTCTTTCTGTCATTGTCTCTTGACTAAATATTATTTATGTTTGGTTCCTGTAGGGTACTTCGTGTGACACGACTAGTGCATCTACCGAGGCCTTGACTTCATGTCGCATTTTACATTGGCATTGCCATTAAAGAGTAGAGAAGGAGTAATCGGTTAGGCCTAAGAGACAACTAAAAAATATAATTTTATAGTGATTATCTTGAAGTTTGATTCTAGTGGTGGCGATCAAGGAATTCGAGTGAGATTGTCAATAGCTTGTTAGATGTATGGGATGTTTCAGTGAAGCTTGTAAAGGCATAAAGAGTATTGAAAGAAATAGAGGATAAAGACAGTGAGGACAAAAAAATGAGCAGAAAAAAAGAAGAAGAGTGGATGTGGGTATAAGATTAATAAGCATAAGCTCGATGGGTTATGGCACGTTTAAGTTGTATGTGGTGTACATAACCATCACTTCTATAATTCATTGGTTGGACACTTTATTGCAATGAGGCCAAATGTGTTGGATTGTGGGGTTCACACGCAACGGAGATTACAAAATAATTTTGGCAAAAACCCCAACAAGATCCGAATCTAATTCTATTAAAAATATTTAAACCATGAAAAACTGAATCATACCTCCGTCGCAATATACCTTTCTGAAGGTTGATCGATCTCTAAGGCATTGCCAACGACGAACGCCCTCTACCAGTAGTCCACACATGAACGACGACCGAGATTCGAAGTGCTAGCTTCGACAGAATACCAAACCTTTTGTTTCTCTCCAAAACGATCCAGAGCATACCGAAAACCCTAAGTCGTTTCTAAAACGAAAATAGAGTTTCGGCCTTTTAATCTTTCGTACGTGTATTCTAAATTAAAGCGTCTATTTATACAACCCTTGTATATATACGGTTAAGTAAATTATACATATACCCCTACTTAAAGAAGTATAAGTGTAATACACCACAAGGACGTTTCTGTCATGAATTTTATCATATAAAATTCGTTTTTCTGAACCATCTTAAAATCTCGCAAAACCATTCTTAGTGTGCGACCCAATAGGCTCATACAACATCGGCAGTGTACCAAAACACATTTTGGTATACAAGTCATAAGCGACCTCTAGCAAGACATTATGACTACCCAAGTTGTACGAATATCAAATCGACACAACCTAATAAATAGTGTATATAACATCCTTTTGTCACACGATATCCTTTTGATCAAACATAAGACATGGAATAGTCATCCAACATGTTCAATCGTACTAGTCTCGATCTCTAGGTAGACTAAAAACTTCCAAGTGACATTGATCAATATCAATTCACTTAGACTAGGCCTTTTGACAGTCTAACGCATCGAGGGATCCACTAGATATCTCTCTTTATATGAGAGGGACAAATCCTATCTCGATTTCACAACTTCATCACATTGCTCACATAGTAACCAATCACAACCTTTATAATCATCCGGTTAAAGACAACGTTCGATAGTGTCAAATCAGTATGTTCCTAATGTTGAAGTCTGGTAATCTCAAGTTAGAGGACTGAAAAATATACCTATCATGAGAAACAACTATGAGTTAATCCATGTGATGTTCACATAGCAGGTCGGTCCAGTACTTTGTTACCTAACAAGTACTCGTGATCTTGATTCGTATCCCTATACGTATAATCATCATATGATCATCAATCAAGACTCACACTAGTCTTAATTCATTATAGTTCCCAGTATAATGATCGACTAGGGACATTTAGGATATTTCTCTAAATACCCATGGATCTTATTATAATATAAACATGCAAATTAATTATAATAAACATCAAATGAATTCCTCTATTTTATTAACTAAAAGTATTCATAAAGACAGTTAATGGATTGACCTAGGGCACATACCCCAACAAAATGTACCAGAGAAATACATTGTACGAGACTTGAGCAAGACAAGTGCCCGACCAAAGGATATCTCAAGTCACATCAAGATACAAAAAAAGGACAATGTGACTATTAGGAAAAGAATTTACAATGAAAGGGCTAAGTTGAGAAAGATTGAAGCCGACATCAAGAGCAATATGCAACTTTTACTCATGTATAGCATGCTTGTAGGGCAACATGCTTATTGGGCTGGCGCGTATAGCGTGAGAAATCTTTTCTTTGCCCACCCAAATTCAGTGAAGCTCATTCATTTTTTCCTCAGGTATTGATTATGGATTGCATGTACAAGACAAATCAGTACAAGTACCAGCTTAGTGAGATTGTTAGGGCTACATCCACACAAAAGAACTTCTTAGTAGCTCATGCATTCCTAGGTAAGGAGACCACGTCTGACTATGCATGGGTGTTTAGGCAGTTGAAGTCATTAATGGATGGGTGGCAACCTCCGAGTATTATTTTGACATATAGGGACTTGGGTTTGGTTGCAGAAGTGGAAGATGAGTCCTTTACCGGTACCCACTTACTTTTTTCATGGCATATGAACAAAAATATTTTTGCAAAGTTAAGGGATCTATTCTCTAACTAAGAGGACTACGATTGTTGGTATGGGATGTGGCTAAAATTGATGCAATCCATAACTGAGGCATGCTATAATGGTCGGTTGAAGGAACTGGAAGACAATTATGGTGGAGTCCCAGGGTTGTAAAACTATGTTAGGGACACGTGGTTGTGTCAAAAGGAGAAGTTCGTTTATGCTTGAATAAACGAGGTACCACACTTTGAGAATGCGACTACTAACCATGTTGAGGGTGCTCATAATGTGTTTGAGAGAAAGCTTGGGACATCGAAGGGACATTTTGCAGGTGTTTTCAACTTAATATACAATGTTGTAACATACCAGCAAAATAACTTGGAAACATTATTCAAACGATCCATGCATCTAGTGGCACATGAGTTTCAACACCACATGTACAGTAACATTATAGGCTTTTTTGCCACACATGCATTGGATGTAATCAGTAGGGAGGCAAGATCAGTTAGTGAGGTGGGGTTGGTCCTGATTCTTCCCTTTGTCGATGTGTGTTGCTAGCCACTCATAGCTTGCCATGTGCATATGAGATATTTTTGCATATGCTTGATGGTAGCCCTATCGATCTTGACGAACACTACTTGCATTAGAAAAAACTAAACATGATCACAAATGAGTCCCCACGGGATGAAGAGTCATACTATCTTTACCAAGTAAAACTGGATGGTGTACAAGCTAAGTACAAGAGCAGTGGTCCCGACATGCGGGCGAAGATTGTACACAAGCTACAATCTAAGGGAGATCACTTGCCCTGCATCGACTATCATTTATGTACCACAAGAGGAAATTACAACTAAGGTTGGCCTGCGAAAAAGAGCAAGAACTTGAAAATGAAGAAGTTGATGAGCAAGAAGCCCGTAGTTGACAATTCCGCTAAGAGAACTCCTTCTGCTTTTGAGTCTGTAGAGGCCAAAACAACTCTAGAGTCTGAGGCGTACGCTTCTACAAGAAGCCATGCAAGTGAGCAAAGTCTCCCAATTCAGCCAAGTTCGGCAACTCAGACAATTCAGCCATCTCAGGAAACTCAGCTAACTCAGGCAAGTCATCCAACTAAGACATGTTAGCCAACTTGAATAACTCATCCTACTCAAGTAAGTCAATTAAGGATGGACTTTTATCTACAAAACCTACATGACGAAGGGGTTATTTAAAGGGAAAGGTAACCCAATGGCACGTTTATCGTATAAACACTATCGATGTGTGGCCTAATGGAACTTGAAGGTTTTGAGTGATAGCCGAGGATGTAGGCTATAGAAGTGATGAAGGATGGAGACAAGTGCGGCTTGAATTGTTTGAAGCGTTGGTTAGGAACGAGGCCATGAACCGGATTGTGTGTCAGAACGATCAATATGGTAGAGTTAGAAATGCCATGAATTTCTATAATAGCCCTGTCGAAAGAGATTATTGGTTATCATTACCAGAGGTGGGGTTAACTATGAAAAACTATTACAAGCTAGCTTTTGCGGTGTTGGTCAGGGATGGGTCTGATCTTTGGCTCCCTAGCATACATGCTGCCTTACCTATATTTGAGAGAAGAGTACTCTTATTGTGTAAAGTGAATCAGAATCATTTTGTTAGAGTAAGGGACTTCTCATAATGCAAATTTTGTTTCATTCATTATGATGTTGAACAACGTTCAATACCCTTACAAATTTCGTTATCATTTTCATCAAAACATGAGTGATGACGCTCCTCTACCACCAACTACTTGACAATGGGAAGTGTTCGCTAAGCCACAAACCAGAGATTGGAAGGCCGAACTCAAAGCTTTTCAACGACCACAATCAAATGTGGAAGAATCATTTATAGTTCAAATTGATTAGAATGCACCCATTTTTAAAAGTTATTTTTTTATGTTGCAATATAGCTTTTGTGGATGTACATAAGTGTATATAGGTGTCTAGAAGTATAGCAAACAAGAAAACTTTGTCATTTTGTTATTCTACATTGGTACCATTTTTTGTAGATTCATGGATGAAGATTTTGGTTATTTTTTTTAGCTTATATCACAAGGATTTATTTGTTTAATTTAACTCTTTAATGTTGCCATTGAATCCAAAAAAAAAAATGGTATATGTTTGACGTCACAATATTGATATCTTTCTCATTTTTGAAATTTTTATTAGTCACTATTGATCTCTTTCGCTCAGCTCTTTTTTACCATGGATATATGTTTGATGTATTGTCTTTGCTAACTTGAATTGTAAAAATTGCGGCCTTATAAAGCCGAAAGCAACATGTTTGTCTTGGAGAAAGTCGATGGAGAGCAACGATCTATCTATGACATGTTGTCCGTCATACCTCCTCAACCCCACATATTTACTGCATATACGCCACTAGAGCAAAGAGAATAAGTTGAAACTTTTGTCAAATAGAGAAACGCAATATCTTTGTACACCTCGACTTAAGTGAGATGTAACCTATGAGTTTTTACGGACCTATCGAATAGTAAATTGTATTGTACCCCACCTATTTACTTCATATACCCTACTTGATTTGGCAACATGAGTTTGAACTTTTGTTGGACCAATAAAATCCCAATATGCTTGTACACCTCAACTTTAATGGGACGTAATTTAATAATTGTTACGGACATATCGGACTGTACATTATTTTGCACCCCACACCCCACTAGATGAAGGAGAATAAGTTGGAACTTTTGTTAGATAAACAAAATCGCAATATCCCTGTACACTATGACTTAAATGGGATGTAACTTACTAATCGTTACGTACAAGTCAAACTATAAAATGTAATGTGACCCACCTATTTATTACATATACCCCTCTTTATTTAGTAGCATAAGTTCGAAATTTTGACAGTTCATTATAGCCGCAATATCCCTGTATAACTTGACTTAAGTTCGACATAACTCATTAATCATTACGGATAAGTCAAACTGTAAATGTACTATGCCCCACCTATTTACTTTATATACCCCCCTTTATTTAGCAGAATATAGCAGTTCAAAATGAGTCATTAGTATCGATGAATGTTAACCAACACTTTGATAAGTGTCATGATAGAAAATGATCCATAATTGTATGACAAATTTCGACAAAGTTAGTTCGAAATGATTCCGTTGCTAGCAAACCAACAGCTCTGCCAAACATAGAATTTAGACCAAAACAAGAGAAAAAATGCAAAAATAATTGAGGGGCCTCACCTTCAACAACAATTCACATACAACAATAACACATCTAGTACTAGCGCCAAATTTTCAAATTCCATCACCAAAGTGACACTGAAGTATCTTGGAAAAATCAAGGAATATAACATTGTTCTTAAGCACCTAACTTAGGCCTTTGAAACAAATAAATGAAATGACTAATTAACAAGTTATGGAAACAGAACCTATGTATGGAGATATTAGTAAATTGTAGCTAAGTCATTTGCCTAAGTATGAGTTGTAACTTAAAATATATAAGTCATGTTAATGGTCGCTAAATAAATTAATTACATATCTAAGTGAGCATGAGTTGTTTGATTTATGGACTAACAAAGTTAGGAAAAACCAAAAAATATCACATGCTATGTAAATGAACTAAAACCCAAGTCCAAACATTCTATAATATAAATCATGAGATAACATAGATCTTTGTAATATGTAGCATCTTGTAGGATGAGATGAAGATCAAATGGTCACGAATTGAACACACACTAGATATATACATCCCTGGTTTGTTAGAACGTGCATACAAAGAACTCTAGAACTTGAAAATTTGAGAAAAAGGAGAACTTTTGTTGTCTAGGGAAGGTTAAAGGCTCAATTGGGACTTTTAAAACCGAATTTTCAAAAAGGAGATCAATCAAGGACAAGATCTATGGTAAGATTTCTTCTTATTATTCATCTTTAATGTCATGTGAAATGGGGCTTTTGGTTTCAATGCTTGAATCTTTACTGAATAAATCCTTTTGGTGCTATCTTTCTCTCAAGTTATTGTACTAATTATTAAAGTTTAGATCAAAAAAGGTTCTCAAAATTAATTTCATGTTTTGCCTTTATATTTCATGTTCATTTCTCTCAAATCTAAGTGAATGCTTAAATTAATGCGATTGTTAAAAATTCTTATGTATGAATGTTTTTCTCCTGTTGTTAGAGGTGGTTAGGCGCCTTGGTGGAATATCTAGGCAATGGAGAAGGCCTAGATAAGACTTGGGAAAAAAACAAAAATCCCACAACAGTAGATTTTGCAGAAACCTTGGGACTTAGCTTGCTAATAAGCCAAGTTAGTGCACTATCCGGTGTTCTAGAAGTTTTTATTGAATTATCTTTTCGACTTTTTTGAGGCTTTTCACCTATCGGTTTTGACTCAAATTTTCCTGATCACTTTATTATTGCATATTTTCACTATCTTTGAAATTTGATGTCGATCCAAAGTTTCCAACATGGTTTTTGAAATGCGTTTTTGTTTAGAACTTGTCTTTTTCTAATAAGTACATATCTGAACTGATTTGCTAATACGTGGTTTCGATTCACTTTAATCAACTTTCATTAAGAATTATTGCTTGTATTATACTGATGAAAATCAGGATTGTAGCTCAGGTTTGTAAAGTCTTTGTGGGTGTTTTTAACCTTGTGTTGGGTCATTTTTGGAACCTTGGACTTAAATTAAAGCAATTAAAACTAGACATGAATTTAATTGAATAAATGAAACTAAAGCAAGTCTATAGGACTCTAAAATTCCCAAAATTGATCCTAAATGATTACTAGCACTTATAGGACTAGATCTTGTCTCAGGGATTGGATGGGAAACGTGTCAGAGCCGTAGGAGCACCACTTTTGCTTAGTGTGCGTAAGTAAACGAATAAGGAAATACCCAATAGTTCTTATACCCATCCTTATTCTTGTTATCTTATTAACCATATATTACACTTCCATTCCTTATTCGAGTGTTCGAAGGACAAATGAGTTGGGAAGGTTGTAACGACTCGTGTCCTTAACCTAATAATTAATTTTAATTTGAAATATAACTAACTCGAGTTAGGCTCGTGATTAAGCTCAGCTTGTCTAGATTAATGTGTGAGTGTGCTTATTGTGATGTATTTGTGTTTGATTGGCGTGAGAAATACTTAATGTGACTAAAGGTGATTAATTTGAATTAATATAAAAACCAATAGTTGGAAAATAAGTAATAAATAATATTGATGGTACGCTTGGTGTGACACATGTAAATCGTGAGGATTACACGGAGAGACGTGGAAGCAATTTATATGCTTAGGTGTACTCATTGGCATACGTGGCAAGCAGAAAAACCGTAAAATATATTTGCGTGTATATATATTTATATATGTTGATATATAAATATATAAGTAAAATCTATGGTTGGAAATAAAATAATTAAAATATTTTGGGACACTTAATACTTTGTGTGAGTTAAGGACGACACATATTGGTCGTGGGGTAGCGTGCACACCCAAGTATACTCGTTGACACGCTTGAAGGAATTATAAATGCATTAATATATATGTAATTATATCCAAAATAATTGATCAATTGGTAGGCGTCTACTGACGCACGGGGGTCGAGGGTGACACGTGTGGGACGTTAATAGTGTGCATACTTGTAGGTGGTCGTTGGACTGCAAGATGAATTTAAAGGTAAAATAATACATAGTTATATATATTTTATGCATAATTTATATATACAAATATATATCCTATAGTTTGGTTTATTTGTATAAATCATTAGATTCGCTGCGACATACACCTAGCAAGACATCGAGCAGGTGAATGGTGGGACGTTGGTGATGTTGTGGAGATGGTCCATGCCTCAAGATGCGTGTCATCCCATATCGAGAAAGATTGATGCATTAAACTCTTATCTCGTGGATCGTCAACAAACCTCGAGAAAAAAATGTATAAGTCGATTATGAGGTGGTGGGCTAATTAATAGTCATAAAGATCAACCTCGAAATACATGTTACGTATCTAAAAAAAGATCAAGACATATGTGAAGAGACTAGAAATTTTTGATCTGCCTCGAGAATCATGTGATACAAATCTCAAGGAAATCTAATACTTATCCCCAACGCAATAGAACTGCATCGTCTCGATCAGTTTCGACAAAGAAGAAGTAATGAAATTGTGGGCAAGACCGAGGGTGATATGGAGAGACAATGAAGTCTCGAGACGAAGGATAGGCGATGATGGGTAAGTCGTTATCGATGTTGTTGGTTGTTGTTGTAGTTCATGTTGTAGCTATTTTGTGTTTTTGCGAGGTGGGAGATTGATTTTGGGACTCGATTGTCTGAAGAAGGAGATGATCATGGGGTCCTTTCCCCTCCCCAAGGGTGCTCTAAGGTTGGGCAACAATTAAAAAAACTAATTTCGATGAGACAGGGAGAATAAGAGGAATAAGAATGGGATTGATTTTTTGTCTAGTTAAGGGGATCTAAACCTTCACAAATAAGAAAAATAAAAGGAAAATGCTAGAATTTATTAAGAAATTCGAAAAATTAGGTAAAAAATATATTTTTGACAAAATAAATAAAAATCGGTTATTTCTATAAAAAGTGAAAAACTTGAAAGTTTGTCGAGACTTTATACCAAAGTTTCACTTCAAAAAAAGTGAAATTATTATATCAATTTGCTTCAGAATTCAGTTGCGGACTAGTTTAAGGACTAAAATGTGAGGTATTAGATGTGAAATGACCTCAAATGGTTTGTGATAGGTTATTGAATACCTGGAAAGGTTGCATGATTTGAAAAGTTAGAAACTTGGAAATGGGACCTAATCGAGGTAAGTATGGATTCATTTAATTATCAACTTTGCCAGGCTATGTAGTATAGTTAGTACATATAGTTTATGGACTTGAATGGGAGCTATGTACACTGTGATATATTTTTTAATAAATAGAAAATGGTGTTTATAGTGATTCACGAGAGTAAGTTCCTAGAATTGAGACCGAGTTACATAAGAGATGGGTTACCTTCCAAGCCTATATGTAACCTCCTACTCAGTAAGATAGGTTGCGTGGATTACATATTCACTAAGAGGGTTTCAGATGGAACCATTTGATAGTGATTAGTGGTCAGATAGCTCATATGCGCAATGTGCTGGTCGGGTTACGGTGTCATTGTAGCTATTGGGTGATTGACCCAAATTTTATAAAAAATGGGGAAAATATAGTGTAATAGTGACTGACTATATGAATAGCATATGTTTATCTATTGAATGACACGATTGTTCATATGCCTTGCCAAATATCATTAGTTCATGAGGATTGTTGATTGTTATTCGAGTCCGTTCTTCATGAGCAAAAGTTAAAGCGCTTATCCCAATTAACATTTTAGGAATATCGACGAGTGCTACAACTATTAGACAGAGAAGGTTTAGGAGTCTTGATTTTCTCTTCGATGTAATGATTCTTTCATTTTTTGTATATTACGTTGAATTAGATTTTTATAATATCATAATGGGTGGAAGGTTTTGTATAATCGATGTTTATTACAATTTAAATTGGTATTGTACATCGTGTTTAATGTCGCAAAAAGTTTTTAATTTCCACTATGTCTATTATTTTTTTATTGTCAATATTCGACAAACAATTATTTTATCAAGTGTAGATGGAGAGGCAGCTGGATCTAGTTGAGTCTGACTGGTGTACCAGGGCTTAATTGGTGTTTCATGACGAATGATTACTTAATTAGGATGAGGGTCCTTACAAAGGTGACTCCCAAGTGTGGTGGCCAGTGTTGGGGCATGTACCATAAGTCAATCCATTAACTGTCTTTATGAATACTTTTAGTTAATAAAATAGACGATTTCAATTGTTGTTTATTATAATTAATTTGCATGTTTACATTATAACAAGATCCATGGGTATTTACTCAAATATCCTAAATGTCCCTAGTCGATCATTATACTGGGAACTATAATGAATTAAGACTAGTGTGAGTCTTGATTGATGATCATATGATGATTATACGTATAGGGATACGAATCAAGATCACGAGTACTTGTTACGTAACAAAGTACTAGACCGACCCGCTATGAGAACATCACATGGATTAAGTCATAGTTGTTTCTCATTATAGATATATTTTTAAGTCCTCTGACTTGAGATTACCAGACTTCAACATTAGAAACATAGTGATTTGACACTATCAAAGGTTGTCTTTAACCGGAAGATTATAAAGGTTGTGATTGGTTACTGTGTGAGCAATGTGACGAAGTTGTGTACTCGAGATACAATTTGTCCCTCTCATATAAAGAGAGATATCTAGTGGATCCCTCAATGTGTTAGACTGTTAAAAGGCCTAGTCTTAGTGAATTGATATTGATCAATGTCACTTGGATGTTTTCAGTCTACCTAAAGATCGAGACTAGTACGATTAAACACGTTGCATGACTATTCCATGCCTTATGTTTGATCAAAAGGATATCGTGTGACAAAACGATGTTATATACACTATTGATTAGGTTGTATAGATTTGATATTCGTATAACTTGGGTAGTCATAATGTCTTGCTAGAGGTCGCTTATGACTTATATACCAAAGTGTATTTTGGTACACTGCCAACGTTGTATGAGCCTATTGGGTCGCACACTAAGAACGGTTTTGCGAGATTTTAAGATGGTTAAGAAAAACGAATTTTATATGATAAAATTCATGATAAAAACGTCCTTGTGGTGTATTACACTTATACTTCTTTAACTAGGGGTATATGTGTATTTTACTTAACCGTCTATATACAAGGTTGTATAAATAGACGCTTTAAGTTAGAATACACGTACGAAAGATTAAAAGGCCGAAACTCTATTTTCTTTTTTTAGAAACGACTTAGGGTTTTTTGGTATGCTCTAGATCGTTTTGGAAAGAAAACAAAAGGTTTGGTATTCTCTCGAAGCTAGCACTTCGAATCTCGGTCGCCGTTCGTGTGCGGACTACTGGTGGAGGGCGTTCGTCGTTGACAGCGCCTTAGAGATCGACCAACCTTCAGAAAGGTATATTGCGACTAAGGTATGATTAAGTTTGTCATGGTTTAAATGTTTTTAATGGAATTAGATTCGGATCCTGTTGGGGTTTTTGTCAAAATTATTTTGTAATCTCCGCTGCGTATGAACCCCAAAACCCAACAGCGGTATCAAAACATTCGAGTTTGATTCCATTAAATTCATTGCAAGTTTTCTTATGATATATACATGATATATGGTTGAAAGCATGTTAATAGTTGATGTATATGTGACATACATAAGTTTTCTGTGAGATTTATTATCATGTTTTGTGTATATGATACATATATTCGTGATTTAATTGAAATTAGTTTCGTACATGCTAGTAACCATGTTAGGTTAATTTGAGTAATTATAATGAATTGAGTTTCGTGTTCTGTGATCCATGACGCCATTAGGTTCGATTGGGATAGTAGTTTGTGATTCAATTACATGTTTGTGATTATTTGGATGAGGAGCGAAATTGCAAATAATTAATTTTCAAAATTATTTATTTACCTTGTTATATCTATTCTGTTATGAAGTTTCTATTTGATAAAGATAGATAACAAATTAGATTAAGAGATATACGCAAAATCGATTTTGTTATCCCTAATGGATAGGAGATAAATATGGAGAAGTTTGTTATTGGTGATATGCTAGGATTCAAATATCTTAAGTCCTAATTGGATTAGGATAAGATGATTAGTTAGATGTGGGCTTGGGTTAATTAAAAATGTTTTAATTGACTTAATTTTGGATAAATTAAGGGGTAAATTCATGATAATAAAATCAGCGAAAAAGATGATTTTCTATAGCGAATTTCAAATTTCGGAATTGAGATTCGTCTTCTAAATAAATAAAAAAACGGGGCGCGCCCCTCAGATTTTCCGTCATTGACACATGGAACCATCGTCTTGATTTGACGACCGGCCAATGGACCGCCGTCTAACTAATCCTAGCTCACATAAATTCTTTTATCAGTGAACGGTATAAAAATCTCCAAATTGTTTAGTGATTTAACAAATCAATAAAATTTTATGATATTTCATTGTTTACATGAAATCACTAAAACTGAATAAAATCCCTCTATTAAATTTTAAGTCTCACGCCATCCATTTTAAACACTTGTCAATGCCTCGATCACACTAATGCAGTTTCAGCCATAGCTGGGTGTATTCTGTTATCTTGGTGAGACAAGTTGGATAAGAGTTACCTAAATGTTTAAAATGGTCCGACTTAATAAAGCTATCAAAATAGTTTTGAGCTTTAGGCACATGATGAGATAAAAACATGATAAGACATAAGATGTCCCGTATCTCATAAAAGTATCTAAAAATTACATAAGATGTAATTGGTAATTGTTACCTACCTAAATAATCTAGTTCTGGGTTTCATGCCATAGCTGTCATAGAATTAGGTGAAATATGGATTTTAGTCCCCTAAATAAACAGTGTGTTTTAGGAGGGTTGTTAATTTAGTGGGAGTCTATTCCTCTATACTAAAATAAACTTTGCGTAATCTTTAATGTAGATCAATGGCCTCTTCAAGTAACAATAATCCCCTGTCACTGCGATCCATCCTTGAGAATGATAAGCTATCTGGGACTAACTTTCTTGAGTGGTTCAGAAACTTGAGAATTGTTCTTAAGCATGAACGCAGGTTGTATGTTCTGGATGCTCCAATTCCCGAGGACCCACCAGCCAATGCTACGAAAGCTGTGAAGGATGCTCATAATAAGCATGTCAACGATTCTATTGATGTTTGCATGTATTATGCTAGCAACTATGGTTCCTGAACTTCAGAAGGACATGGAACTAATGGGACATGGCTATAACGCTGAAGGAAATGTTCCAACAGCAAGCTAGGCAAGAAAGGTTCGAGACAATCAAAAACCCAGATTCTTGCAAGATGACTTCGGTTAGTCCTCATGTTTTGAAGATGAAGGGCTATGTTGACCAGCTTGATAGAATCGGATTTCCCATAAGCCAAGAGTTGGCTACGGATTTGATCCTGAATTCATTATTAGAAAGTTACTCACAATTTGTGATGAAATACAATTTCAATAAAATGGAGAAATCAATTTCAGAGTTGCATTTGATGCTCAAAACTACTGAACAAAATATCAAGAAACCCTATAGTAATGTGTTGATGGTCCAAAAGGGAAAGGGAATGAAGAAAAAAGGCAAAGGCAAGGCTAAAGTTGTCGAGGCTACTCCTGCACCTGTCACAAAGCTTGTGGAACAAGTTAAGCCCCAGCCTGTTCCTGCTTCAAAACACCCAAAAGAAAAGGAAGGAAATTGTCATTTCTGTCGTGCACCTGGACATTAGTTCAGAAATTGCAAACTCTATCTGGAAGATCTAAAGAAGGAAAAGGGTAGTGCGACTACCACTGCAGGTATTTATGTTATTGAAACTAATTTATCTAATAGTGATTCCTGGGTATTAGATACCGGATGTGGATCTCACATTTGTATAAATGTGCAGGGAATCACCAAAAGTAGAAAGTTGAAGAAAGGATAAGTCATCCTCCGCGTCGGGAATGGAGCAAGAGTTCTGGCTGTTGGATCATATGACTTAGTCTTACCTAGTGGACTTATCTTAACTTTAAATAATTGTTATTTTGTGCCTGCCTTGAGCAGTAACATCATTTCTGTTTCATGCTTGGATATAGATGGTTTTGATTTTATAATTGCGAATAATAGATGTTCCATTTCTCGTAAAGGAATATTTTATGCAAATGCTGATTTGTGTGATGGTCTTCATATTCTAAGCATGAAAAGGTCCACTGATAGTCCAGTCTTTAACATAAATACAAAGAGATTTAAGTCGAATAATTTGAATCAAACCTATCTTTGGCATTGTCGTGTCGGGCACATACATGAGAAACGTATAACGAAGCTCCATAAAGTTGGACTTCTAGATTCATTTGATTTAAACACATATGAAATGTGCTTATCTTGTTTACGAGGCAAGATGACTAAAAGTCCCTTTACCGAACAGTGAAAGGGCAAGTGATTTATTGGGTTTAATACATACTGATGTATGCGGTCCTATAAACACAATGGATAGAGGAGGTTATCGCATTTCATTACATTTACGATGATTTCAGTAGATATGGTTATGTATATCTAATGAAACATAAAGCTGAATCATTTGAGATGTTTCGAACGTTTCAAAATGAAGTGCATAATCAACTTGGTAAAACTATCAAAACACTTCGGTCAGATCGAGGTGATGAATATTTGAGCCAAGAATTTGATGATCATCTTAGAAATTGTGGGATTGTCTCCCAATTGACTCCACCAGCAACTCCACAGTGGAAAGGAGTTTCTGATAGGAGAAATCGAACCTTATTAGATATGGTTTAATCTATGATGAGTCATGCAGATCTTTCATTATCCTTTTGGGGTTATGCATTACAAACAACAGCTTTCATTCTAAATCGAGTTCCTTCTAAAGCGGTTGATAAAACACAATATGAGATATGGTACGGGTAGAGACTTAGTTTATATTTCCTTAAGATTTGGGGTTGTTAGGCTTATGTAAAACGACAAGTCTCAGAAAAAGCATCACCTAAATCTGACAAGTGTTTATTTGTGGGGTATCCTAAGGAAACAAAAGGATACTACTTTTATAATCCCGCCGAGAATAAAGTGTTTGTTGCTCGGTATGGTGCCTTTATGGAAAAACGGTTTATTTTAAAAGACACTAGTGGGAGAGAAATAAATCTTGAAAAAGTTCAAGAATCATAGATAAACCCTGAATCGCTCCTGGAAGTTCAACAACGTTCTGAACCAGTTGAACCTCCGCAAGTGATACAAGGCCCACGTAAATCTAGTAGGGTAGGACATGAGCCAGAGAGATTTAGATTTATCATTACTAATAGTCGTGATGTGTTGCTTATGGATTAAAATGAGCCCACCACTTATCAGGAAGCTATGTCTGGACTAGACTCAGATAAATGGCGAAGTGCCATGAACTCTGAGATGCAATCCATGTATGATAACCATGTTTGGAACTTGGTTGATTTACCTGAAGGTCGTAAGACCATTGGATGTTAATGGGTTTTGGAGAAGAAAACCGACATGGATGGGAATGTGCATACTTTTAAAGCAAGACTCGTAGCAAAATGTTTCAAGCAAACTCAAGGTGTTGATTATGATGAAATTTTTTGCCAGTAGCCATGCTTAAATCCATAAGAATTTTAATTGCCATTGCTGCATATTATGACTATGAGATATTGCAAATGGATGTAAAAACAACATTTCTTAATGGAAATCAGCTTGAGGACGTGTATATGACACAACCTGAAGGTTTTGTACATCTTGAGAATTCTAGGAAGGTATGCAAGCTTCAAAGATCCATTTATGGATTAAAGCAAGCTTCTCGGAGTTGGAATATTCTTTTTGATGAAACAATCAAAGATTTTGATTTTATTAAGAACGAAGATGAGCCTTGTGTATACAAGAAGGTCAGTGGGAGTGTAGTTGTTTTTCAGGTACTGTATGTTGATGATATATTACTCATTGGAAATGACATCTCAACATTGCAGAATGTCAAGTCTTGGTTAGGGAACTGTTTGTCAATGGAAGACTTAGGAGATGCGGCCTATATTTTAGGGATAAGAATATATAGGGATAGATCTAAGAGACTAATCGGTCTAAGTCATAGTGCTTACACAGACAAGGTGTTGAATATGTTCAGTTTGCAAGACTTTGAAAGGGGATTGTTGCCAATGTCGCATGTCATAAGTCTCAGAAAGAATCAATGTCCTAGGACAAATGATGAGCGAGACCGTACGAATAAGATTCCATATGCATCGGCTATTGGATCTATCATGTATGCCATGCTATGCACTCGACCTGATGTATCATATGCTTTGAGCGCTACAAGCAGATATCAGTTAGATCCTGGTGAGAGTCACTGGATAGCAGTAAAGAACATCCTTAAATACTTAAGAAGGACTAAGGAAATGTTCTTAGTCTACGGAGGTTTTGAAAATGATCTAGTTGTAAATGGTTACACAGATGCAAGTTTTCAAACTGATATAGATGATTTTAGATCGCAATCTCGTTATGTGTTTACTTTGAATGGGGGTACAGTAAGCTGGAAAAGTTCGAAGCAACAGATTGTGGCAGATTCTACAACAGAAGCTGAGTATATTGCAGCGTCCGATGTAGCAAAGGAGGCAATTTGGATCAAAAAGTTCATTTCTGAACTAGGCGTGGTTCCAAGTATTGCTAACCCTGTTTATTTGTATTGTGACAATAACGGGGCAATAGCACAGGCCAAGGAACCTAGATCACAACACAAATCCAAACAAATACTCAGGTGTTTTCATCTCATTAAAGAAATTATTGAGAGGGGAGACGTAAAGATTTGCAGAGTACCTACTGAAGGCAACGTTGCGGATCCATTGACAAAAGCTCTTCCACAAGCAAAACATGATGGTCATGTTAGATCATTAGGCATTAGATGCATGTATGATTGGCCTTAGTGCAAGTGGGAAATGTTGGGGCATGTGCCCTAGGTCGATCCATTAACTGTCTTTATGAATACTTTTAGTTAATAAAATAGAGGATTTAATTTGCTGTTTATTATAATTAATTTGCATGTTTACATTATAATAAGATCCATGGGTATTTACAGAAATATCCTAAATGTCTATAGTCAATTGTTATACTGGAAACTATAATGAATTAAGACTAGTGTGAGTCTTGATTGATGATCATATGCTGATTATACGTATAGGGATACGAATCAAGATCACGAGTACTTGTTAGGGAACAAAGTATTGGACCGACCCGCTATGAGAACATCACTTGGATTAAGTCATAGTTGTTTCTCATGATAGGTATATTTTTCAGTCCTCTGACTTGAGATTACCAGACTTCAACATTAGGAACATAGTGATTTGACACTATCAAACGTTGTCTTTAACCGGACGATTATAAAGGTTGTGATTGGTTACTGTATGAGCAATTTGATGAAGTTGTGTAATCGAGATAAAATTTGTCCCTTTCATATTAAGAGAGATATCTAGTGGATCCCTCGATGTGTTAGACTGTTAAAAGGCCTAGTCTAAGTGAATCGATATTGATCAATGTCCCTCGGATGTTTTCAGTTTACCTAGAGACCGAGACTAGTACGGTTAAACATGTTAGATGACAATTCCATGCCTTATGCTTGATCAAAAGGATATCGTGTGACAAAAGGATGTTATATAC
The DNA here is from genome assembly GCA_039657365.1 of Stephania yunnanensis. Taxonomy (NCBI): domain Eukaryota; kingdom Viridiplantae; phylum Streptophyta; class Magnoliopsida; order Ranunculales; family Menispermaceae; genus Stephania; species Stephania yunnanensis. The sequence goes on along the minus strand of CM077586.1, from coordinate 39,410,629 downwards.
ACTATTGATTAGGTTGTATCGATTTGATATTCGTACAACTTGGGTAGTCATAATGTCTTGCTAGAGGCCGCTTATGACTTGTATACCAAAATGTGTTTTGCTACACCGCCAACGTTGTTCGAGCCTATTGGGTCGCTTACTAAGAATTGTTTTGCGAGATTTTAAGATGGTTCAGAAAAATAAATTTTATATGATTAAATTCATGACAGAAACGTCCTTGTGGTGTATTACACTTATACTTCTTTAAGTAGGGGTGTATGTGTAATTTACTTAATCGTCTATATAAAAGGGTTGTATAAATAGATGCTTTAAGTTAGAATACACGTACGAAAGATTAAAAGGACGAAACTCTATTTTCGTTTTAGAAACGACTTAGGGTTTTTTGATATGCTCTGGATCATTTTGGAGAGAAACAAAAGGTTTGGTATTCTCTCGAAGCTAGCACTTCGGATCTCGGTCGCCGTTCGTGTGTGGACTACTGGTAGAGGGCGTTCGTCGTTGGCAGCGCCTTACAGATCGATCAACCTTTAGAAATGTATATTGCGACTGAGGTATGATTAAGTTTTTCATGGTTTAAATGTTTTTAATGGAATTAGATTCGGATCCTGTTGGGGTTTTGTCAAAATTGTTTTGTAATCTCCGTTGCGCATGAACCCCAAACCCAACAGCTCCAAATCAAAATCACTTCTCGAGTCATTTGATTGGTACGTCATGGACATGAGGTAAGTATCTCGGGTGCCATTGATACTTTATGTTCACAACATGCACTGCCATGCTTTGAAACTTAAGTCTGCTTGGCACTAACAACACTCTATGGTCCTAAGCTATAACACTCGCACTCTATGGACTTAGACTACTTAGGTGCCTCATTGTTATTTTCGATGACACTCGTTCTCTTTAATTTCTATTTGAAAGTATTATTTTCATGAACTTACTTTACTTTGCTGCTTTATTTACTTCATGTATCAAAGTATTGTTCATATCCTTTTGGTTTTACTCACTAGAATTGCCTCCATTAGTGACAATTGCAGATCCATAGTCAAGTGAGGGAAAAGTGTCGGGCATTAGTGACTACATTTAAGGACATTAGAGCGATCCTCCTCTCGCTATTTTTGTTGGTTTGCTTATGTATTTATTTACATTTGTAGTTTTAATATACATGGAGATTCAAATTTGAGCAACTGACTCACGTATATTGTTTATGTTCCCTATACTTGTCACCACATATACATGTTATATATACTGTAGAGTTTCACACTAATGGTTGTCCCAACTTTATTTACCTGGGTTGTTTAGATTTGTTTTCATTTTGTTTCTACTATTAAACTTTTAAAATTAGCAAAACCTAATAACTCAACTTCAAAGAAATGAATTAATAATAATAATAATAATGAAAAATAGGTTGACTAAGCTTTCATTGGCATTGTAAGGGCCAATTCGAGGGCTCTACGTAGGTCTAGGCCAAAGAAGGCTAAGTATGTGGGGGTAGGTCGATTACAGTTGTTATCAAATCGTGGGGTTTATTACTTAGCTTTCAACAAATTTGAAATTAATTAAAGTTTTAAAACAAACTTAAAGTTAGGAAACATTTTGAACATAGTGTGGAACCCTATGATATTGACTTAGAGTCTTAGTTGGGAAGTAAGAAAAGTTGGGGAAATTAAAAATAGTATTATGTATGCTATTTGATGTTCGATATTATATTATTACTGGTACCTATATATACCGATTGAGAACTAGCTATCTTTTGTAGATGGTGATGGCCGATCATACAGAGGCTGGTGGTAGCGGTGGAAGTTCTGAAGTATAAGGGAAGCTAGAAGAGTTGTCCCAACTGGTCATATCTTATGGCCATCTGCTTAAGGAGATCCTCAAGCTACTGATGGCACATGTAATACCATCACCATCTACATCAGTAAAACATATTGCCACCATGCTGAGTACGTCTACAAAACATCACTAGAACATTTTTTACCTTTAATAGAGTTTTTAAAAACTTTATTAAATAGAGTGTTATTAAATGTCATCTGAAAATGTGTTGCGTTTTAATTTTTTATACATGTATTACATAGAGGTTTTTTAAAACTCATATCAATTAGGTGTTATTTAATAACACCCCCTTTAATAGGGGTTTAATAACCTCTATTAAATACCAAAATTGTTCTAGTGCATGATACTACTATAGCTCCTATCATACCAGTGGTACTCGTCATTGCAGAGATAATACCAATAAAAACTGAGACGGTACCGTCTACACCTTCGACTGCGGCATGGATTTCAATGGTTATGCCCACAAAGATGAGTATTAGAGCGACTTCGGAGGCTAGGGGTTCTTATTAGTTCTAGTAGCACAAACCCGTTGAGTTTTATGGTGGTATAGAGTTCAAGGTAGTATAGAAGTTTTTTAAGAGCCACAAGAAGATTCATGGTATTTCGGCCACCCCAGTGCATACGAGAGCCATGATATCTTCTGATTCGCTACTTGGAGAGGCTAAGTACTGGTGGTGCACCATCAGCCACTAAAGGGTAGCTAAGTATTGGACAGAGCTTAAAAGAGATTCAATCTAAAGTATTTCTCACCTTCGGTTTTGATGTTGAAAAGGGTTGACTTCCAGACGATTAGACAATATTGGAGTTGGTCATTTAGAATATTGAACATTTTCTTCATTTGTTGGAGTATGCTAATGGAATAATAGCACTGATGCAGAAAAGACACATTTCTTCATGGAGGGTCTACTTAGGGACATTTGAGGCATATTAATGACCACATAGCTAAAGGGTTTGCAACTAGCGTATGAGTAGAGTTTGGCAAGGGACCTATTTGGGCACATATCAAAAGAAGGTAACTACCACCACTCCGGCAGGGGTATAATTAGTGTACATGACTAAATATGATAAGAAAGGATGAGGAACAAGCAGTCCATGCCTAGAGATTATAAAGCACATAGTGTGGGATTAATGCCTCCACTTACATAGTCATCATACAACATGCCAATTCTACTTACTCTAGCACTGATCCATGCTAGTCTACCACCACAACCACCATAGGGAGCCAATCAGAAACAAAACACCCTTATCAGTATATTGATGGTCTTGGGGGAGGTAAAGGCAAGGGCCGAGGATAGGGATAGAGATTCTCTAAGTGAACGAGGTCACGTAAGACATAGGGACATGAATAAAAGATTCCACCAAGATTAACACCACTCAAGGCTTATTTTGAGTGTAGCCTGACAAAGACACTTCATGAGTAGCTAGGCAGATAACATCCATAATTGGGTAAAGAATGAGTACATGTGGTCTCCACACTGAATCTAGTGGCTTCACATATTCTCATTGAGGATACGATGTACATTTGTCGCAAACTTAGAAACACCCTGATTGATTTATGGCTTATAGTATCTTTCATTTTTAGTTTTATGCTAAATTAGTTAGGGTTGAGACCCACCAGAATAAACATACACTTGATCCTAAGTATGATAGTTAGGGAAAAAATATACATAACCTCTCTACGCCATTGTGATAGAGGGACATGAGATACCCAAATATTTGAGGGTTTTGGAGTTTATGAAGTTTGATGCCATACTTGGCATGGATTGGTTAGGCGCTTGTCATGCGCATTAGGTTTATTTTCATAAGGTTATCACGATTCAATTGCGAAGGCAGACAAAGTTTTGCTTAAATGGGACTTTGATTAGACGCCTACTTATCGAAGGCAAATAGTCCTTGATTATTAAAGTTAAGGCATTAGCAAATGTATTAGGAACAACAAAGAGATTAGAGCACATGATTGAGGAGGTACATGTGGTTTGCTAGTTTTTAGACATATTTCCCAATGATTTACTAGTACGACGACCTATTTAAGAGATCTAATTCATTATTAACTCGGTCTCGAGGACAAAACTAATATTTATATCTCAATATAGGATGGCTCTTAATGAGCTAGAAGAAATTAGGACCCAACTCAAAGAGGTATTGCAATAGGAAATCATTCTTTTGAGTATGTCGTCATGAGGCGTCTTACTTTTATTTGTGACGAAGAAGGATGATAGCTTGAGATTGTGTATAAAATACAAGCAGCTGAATGATGTTATAGTGAAGAATAAACACCTACCCATATGCATTAATTACATATTTGAAAATTGGAGAGGATTATACAGGTCTTCGAAGATTGATTTGATGTTCAACTATCACCTACTCAGAATTAAGACCAAGGATATAGTGAATACGACATTTGGCACAAGATACGGACACAATCAGTCCATTGTCATGCATTTTGAACTATTGAATGTGCTTGCGATTTATATGGAACTCATGTACTGCGTATTGAAAGTAGACTTGAATATATTTGTGATAATGTGTTAGGAATTTTCAAAAGAAATGTTTAGTCCCACATTGGTTAGAAACTTCAAGTTTAAAGAGTATATATATATATACTCTTGCACTACCGTGTATGTAAAATAAAAATACAAGTGCTATGCAAATAAGACGCATTTTAGGAGCTTTTATAGCACACTTAGCACTTGGCTTAAGGCACGTGCGCGTGTGTGTATCTGTGTGCTAGCTAACCATAGGTAAAAACTTTTACAATTAATTTTTTACCATTTTCGAAATTACAATGTGGGTAGTTATTAGATTGACCCACTCAAGCACCAAATGGGCAGTTAATAAACCCATTTAAGACTTGACTGAGTGGGAGTAGTTGAAACTACTCCACTACTCCATTACCCCATTTACTCTGTAATTGGTCTTGACCAGTGTTCTATAAGAGAAGAGGTTTGGGAAGGAAGAAATCATCTCGAAATTAACCAACATTAGCTTCTATTTTCATCTTTCACTACTGCACGGTAAAAGGTGAGTTTGCTTTATCGTATCCCTTAGGATATTTATTGACTCTTGCAGTGTAGAGAGCAAAACGTCCTTTAGGAAAGTGGGAGTGTTACACGCTTTCAAGTCATTGCAAAATCCCTCTGGTCTAACTTTCTAAAGGAACTTTTTTTCTGTTGCAATGGCTTCATCATTCAAAGAGCTGTCAGCTAAAATTGTGAAGCTGGATCGCTTCAATGGAGGCGATTTCCTGAGGTGGCAAAAGCGAGTGCATTTCCTGCTGGTGGTGCTTCATCTGGTGTATGTTCTAGATATACCAAAGAATGTGGAGTTCGATGATGAAACTATCGACCAGATCAGGAAGAGGCAGAAATGGGAGATGGATGACCACACCTGCAGAGGTAACATATTGAACGCCATGAAGGACTTACTGTTCGACCTCTACCATGACGTCCCCTCTACCAAGGAACTATGGTAGAAACTGGAGGCAAGGTACCATAAGGAGGATGCAACAAGTAAGAAATTCCTCATATCAAAGTTTATCAATTTTAAAATAGTTGATGAAAGGTTTGTTATGGAATAATTTCTCGAAATTGAGAGGATTATAAATAATTTCTCTCACTACAATCTTGTCATGGATGAAACAGTTGTTGTGTCTTCTATTATTGATAAATTGCCCCCATCTTGGAAGAAGTTCAAACGAATTCTTAACCATAAAAAAGAGGATATAACTTTTGATGAACTAGCTAAAAATCTTCGTGTGGAAGAGGATTATCGCATGCAGGAAAATGAAAAAGAGCAGAATGCTCAGAAAATTTCAAAGGTGCATGTGATGGAGGCAGCAAAGTTCAAAAAGCCCCTGCTGAACAGGCCTAACAAGCCTGGTGGTTTCAAAAAGCTAGCTGGTTCGGGAAAATTGAACAACCAAAACCAGAATCAAAGGAAGCAGAAATTCACTTGTCGGTTCTACGGGAAAGTTGGCCACTTCAAGTCTGAATATTATCATTGGAAGAGGAAACAAGGAAAACATCATGCTTCCTCCAACACTATAAAAGGTGCAGGAAACGACAATGATGATCTCATTGCTATGATTTCTGAAATCAACGTCGTTGAAAATGACATGGCTTGGCGGGTTGATTCTGGTGCTACTCGACACGTCTGCAAGAACAATAGGTTCTTCAAGACCATGGAGGCAGTAGATGAAATTATTACCTTGTACATGGGAAATGATGCTACTGTCCCTGTTAAAGGCATAGGTAGTGTTGATCTGAAATTTACTTCTGGCAAAATTGTAACACTCACTAATGTGTATTATGCACTAGAAGCGAGGAAGAATCTGGTGTCGGGTAGTCTTTTGAATAAGTTTGGTTTTAGGCTTATTTTTGAAGCTGACAAATTTGTTCTCCAAGGGAGCGGTATATGTAGGGAAGGGTTACGCTTATGAGGGCATGTTTAAGCTCGATGTAATCGCTTTATCTAATAAGAATATTATTTCTGTGTATCTTGTTGAGTCTCCTTCATTTTTATGGCATCATAAATTAGGACACGTTCATTTCGAAAAATTATGTGATATGGTAAATCTGGAGTTACTGCCTTATTTTGATAAATATGAATGAAATTGCTATACATGCACGAAAACAAAAATAACTAGAAATCCATTTCCTAATGTTGAAAGAAATTCAAAGTTGCTTGATTTAATACATTCTAATGTATGTGACATGCATAGTACCCCATTAATAGGAGGCAATAAATATTTTATAACATTTATTGATGATTATAGCAAGTTATGTTATGTTTATTTGTTGCATTCCAAAGATGAGGCAATGGTTTAGTTTCATGCCTATAAGGTAGAAACTTAATTGCAATGTGAGACCTTTATAAAATGTTTAAGATTTGATAGGGGAGGAGAGTATTATGACCCAAAGTACTTTGAATCCACTGGAATAGTCCGTGAGACTACTGCCCCTTATACACCACAACAAAATGGTGTGGCTGAACGTAAAAATCGTGTTTTAACCGAAATGGTTAATGCTATGCTATCAAACTCTAGTTTGAGTAGTGGATTTTGGGGAGAGGCACGGCTGACTGCATGGCATATTTTAAACATAATTCAACAAAAGAGGAATAAAGTCACCCCATATGAGCTTTGGAATGAGTGAAAACCAAATCTTAATTATTTAAGAGTTTGGGGCTGTAGATGAGTAGTAAAAGTACCCGAACCCAAAAAGAGGAAATTAGGTGAAAGGGGAGTGGAGTGCATATTTATGGGATATGCACAACACAGTAAGGCATATAGGTTCAGGGTAATTGAGCCTAATATTTTGATTTTAGCAAACATTGTAATTGAATCAAGGGATGCAATCTTTGATGAGACAATATTTAAATCTGGTCCCAAAAGTATTCCTGAAAAAAACCAAAAAGGGAAGGAAGTCATAGAAATGGAAAATGACAAAGAAATAATAGAAGTTCCTAAACTTCGAAGGAGCAAACGAGCTCAAAAAATTAAGTCATTTGGTTCTGACTTCTATAAATTCCTAGTTGAAGGAACTAAAGAAATAGTAACTAGACAAATTTCGTATTGTTTTAATATGGAGGCTGATCCTCAAACAGTAAAGGAGGCAATGAAAGAACAAGATGCGACTTTCTGGAAAGAGGCATTAAATGATGAGATGGATTCAATAATGGGAAATAATACTTGGGAGCTAGTTGATCTACCTCCTGGGTTTAAACCCATTAAATGAAAATTTCTCTTCAAAAGGAAAAGAATAGTTGATGGATCCATTGAAAAACACAAAGTGAGACTGGTTGCTATGGGTTTCACCCAAAAGCACGGAATAGGCTATTTCAATACCTATTCACCAGTAGCTAGAATTGCTACTATTAAATTGCATATTGCGATTGTAGCTATAAACAAGCTGGTCATCCACCAAACGGACGTCAAAACAGCATTCCTACAGGGAGAATTGGATAAGGAAATGTACATGGAACAACCTGAAGGGTTCGTAATGGCCGGTTATGAACATAAAGTGTGCAAATTGCGAAAATCATTATATGGTTTAAAGCAAGCACCAAAATAGTCGCACCAAAATTTGACCAGGTTGTACTTGCTTCTGGATTCAAAATAAATGAATATAATAAATGTGTATATAGCAAGTTTGATGAAAAAGGCAATGGTGTCATTATCTGTTTTTACGTAGATGACATGTTGATTTTTAGAACTGACTTGGATTAAGTTCAGTTTACCAAAATGTTTCTTTAAAGCAAGTTTGAAATGAATGATATGCGAAAGCTGATGTCATAGTCGGAATTCAGATTGTAAGAGATGAAGGGAGTACTACTCTAAATCAATCTCATTATATTGAGAAATTTCTCAATAGATTCAATCATTTGAATTGTGCTCCTATTTTCCAACTGGACTATTCTTGATTAATTGGATGCTTAATGTATGCAATGACATGTATTAGGCCGGATATTGCCTTGGCAGTAGGCAAGTTGAGCAGATTTACATTTAATCCAGGTGAGTTGCATCGGTTTGCAATTCGAAGAGTTTTGATATATCTGAAGAAAACAATTAACTTTGGTTTATGCTATAGTGGATATCCTTTGGTCTTAGAAGGATTTTCAGATGCAAGTTGGATTGTGAAAGATCAAAATCATGCATCCACAAGTAGGTGGTTTTTCACACTTGCTAGAGGTGCAATCTCGTGGGCTTCAAAGAAACAAACATTAATGGTTAGTTCTACCATGGAATCAGAGTTTATCGCGCTGGCCTCGGCTTCAAAGGAAGCTGAATGGCTACGTGAATTATTACACGAGATACCAATGTGGCCTAAACTAGTTGCTCCAATCTCTATCCATTGTGATAAAGGCAAAGGCTTATAGCCGAGTGTACAATGGTAAATCCAGACATATTGAACTGAGACACAGTTGTGTCAGAGAATTGATAACAAGTGGAGTTATCGCGATTGACTATGTGAGATCTAGTAAAAACTTAGCAAATCCCCTTACTAAAGGATTGTCAAGAGACTTGGTGAGTAAAACATTAAGGGGGATGGGTCTCGAGCCCATGATTTTAAAGTCACCAATAGTGGAAACTCAACTCGACACCTAACATTACGTTATGTCTTGAGTTCAATGCAGTCAAAGTTCATTATAAGTGTGACTGTGAGCACTAAGATTTTAATAACCATCACAAGGTTGTTAGTGCTCATTACCTGCATGTAAAGAAAGGAGGTCGAGATGATCTCTTAATAGTCTTCTAAAGGTGTCTAAATTGCGGGGGTACTAGAATGAAGACTACTTATGTGGATGTGAAGTGCGATCGCTTCAAGGAGTTTAAGGGCTTGGCTCCAAAGACCTTCACAAGAAAATATGGGACACAAGGTCAATGTTGAATGTGTCAGGATATTTATGGCTATTTGCTGGTGTAAGATATATGTGTGATATGTTTATGCTACATATAGAATAGAATCATTGGTTCAAAGTTTATCTACCATGTAATTCTGATATGATGTAATGAACTTTTCACAAATTAGTGGTTCAAATCACAAGATAAAATTATTTATGCATATAATGTTTGAGATTTAGTGGATTAAATGATCTGATTATTTTGAAAATGGCGGGGGATTGTTGGACATTTTCAAAAGAAATGTTAAGTCCCACATTGGTTACAAACTTCAAGTTTAAGAGTATATATATACTCTTGCACTACAGTGTATGTAAAATAAAAATACAAGTACTATGCAAAGTAAGCCACACGCGCGCGTGCAAGCTCTCGGTGTGGTGCATATGTTGCATTTTAGGCGCTTCTATAGGCGTACTTAGCACTTGGCAGAGGCACGTGAGCATGTGTGTATTTGTGTGCGAGCTAACCATGGGTAAAAATTTTTACCATTAATTTTTTACCATTCTCGAAATTACATTGTGGGTAGTTATTAGATTGACCTACTCAAACACCAAATGGGCAATTAATAAACCCATTTAAGACTTGACTGAGTGGGAGCAGTTGAAACTGCTCCACTACTCCATTACCCCATTTACTCTCTAATTTGGTCTTAACCAGTGTTCTATAAGAGAAGAGGTTTGGGGAGGAAGAAATCATCTCAAAATTAACTAACATTAGCTCCTGTTTTCATCTTTCACTACTGCAAAGTGAAAGTTGAGTTTGCTTTATCGTATCCTTTAGGATATTTATTGACTCTTGCAGTGTAGAGAGCAAAAATTCCTTTAGGAAAGTGGGAGTGTTACACGCTTTGGAGTCATTGCAAAATCCCTCTGGTCTAACATAATGTTCATTAACGACATTCACATCAATTCAAGGACACGTGAGGATCATGAATGGTACCTTAGGGCAGTGTTGCAAACGTTGAGTGATCACGACTATACCCTCGATTTAGTATGTATGATTTTTAGCATTCGAAGGTCAGATTAAAGGAACAAGTAAAAACTAGCAGAGTGGTCGCTAACCTCGCCAAGGTCGATTGGCCGATTGCGACTCCAGTGATAGAATTCCAAAGTTCATTAAATTTAGATGGTTACAATATCCATCTTGTGTTGTAGTTCTCTGAGATTGCAAAATTTATGACCAGACTAACGAAAAATGATGTTAGGTTTGAGTGGGATGAAAAGTGTGAAAAATCTTTTAGCGCGCGGAAGTAGCGATTGATGATCACGCTAGTATTAGTTTTCCCAGATTCATAAAATGGTTTAGTTGTGTACATATATGCATGAAATATTTGTTCAGGCTATGTTATGATGTAAGAAGGTGGAGTGATAGCTCATTCGTCTAGATAACTCAAGACTCATGAGAAGAACTACCCCACATATTACTTAGAGTTGGTAGCAGTAGTATTTGAACTAAATATTTGGCAACATTATCTATATGAAGAGAAGTTTATGCTATACACTGACCACAAGACGTTGAAGTACTTTTTCACCTGAAAGGAGTTAAACATGAGACAAATACGTTGGTTGGAATTTTTGAAGGATTATGACTTTGCATTAGAGTACCTCGTAGGAAGGCAAATGTCATGGCAGCTGCATTTAGTCAGAGAGGATTAGACATAAAGTTATGGGATGTCATCTAAACGAGTATGCATTACTCGAGGCACTCAAGCTTTTTAGTTCAGGTGATATTTTGGTAACTATTAAGGCATTGATCTGTAGGTAGATAAGGACTCATATTGTTTCTATTTAGAGTATACAGGAGGGTCAATAGGCTGAAAAGTAGTATTAGTGATTTATTAAGTTATCTTAGAGACTTGATCATCCTGAGTAGAATTAGTTGAAAAAATCATGCTTCATATTTAAAGGATGCACGTGGATTCCATAAGTGATTGACCTTTGTGATAAGATACTTCAAGGGGCTTAGTTTCACGGTTCATCTGGGTCAGACAATGATGTATGCAAATATATGTCGTATTTCCTAGTACCTTAGAATGAAGACCGATGTTAGAGAGTATGTTTAAGCATGTGAGATATGCCAGTAGGTTAAAAATGAGTATCAGAGGCTTGATAGTTTTTTACAACCACTTCCCATTCATAAATATTAATGGGACCATATTGCCATGAATCTTTTTAGTGGATTGCCTCGATTTAGTCAAGATACGACAGTATATAGGTGATCTTTGATACATTGACTAAGTCAGTGCACTTCTTATCGATTTCTATTGCATACATAGTGTATTGGTTAGCTTGCTTGAACAAGCAAGAGATAGCCAGACTTCCAAGAGTTGCGTTATCAATTGTGTCAGATAGAAGACCACAATTCACCTTAGAGATATGGTAGTGCAGGCACAATTTGGCATTCCATCGGATATGAGTACATATCAAATCATAACTGACTAAGTCCAGACTTATCCTGATTACCCTAATTATGCACTAATCCATAAATAAACTATTAACCTTTAATTTTTTTTTGTATCAAACAATTATACGATCCAAAACACTATTTAGATCTTCAATGAATTGTTGTTCTCAATTTACTTCATTGGACAAAATTAGGAAATCAAAATGAATAACTTCCATATTGATAAAAATTTCGGCACCGCCTAGGCTAAAAGTAAATCGTCAGCGATTAAACCTAATAGACAACAGAATTAGGGAGATGCCTAGAACGACTCGCAACTCCATTTACTAAAAAATAGATATTCATTTGAACTTTAAACCATAAAATCAAATCGCAAATGCATAGTGATAGCTTTAGAACTACAAGACAAACTAAAAACTATTTCATAAACATAAATTACATATCAACTAAACCATTTAGGTCTCAAAATTACGTTAAACCATTTCATGAAGTTCCCATAACCTTCGAAAGGCGTTTCACGCCTTACACTCACCTTGAAATTGAAAACAATGTACAATATGAATTATTTACATATAATAAGGAAAAGAGCTCATTCAATAAAAGTCTTCTAGCTTGTTCTTTCCTTTACGATCTTTGCTAGACTTAAAACAGAACAAAACCATTTTGAGAAGACCAAAGAATAGTGTACACAAAATAAATAATATAGGATAAGTAAACATTTATCTTGCTTTGCAAAAAAGGTAAAAACAAGATAGAATATGGAATATTGGAAAATAAATAAATTCACAAAATAAATATATAACATGATAATTTCTTGTTCTAAGCTCATAACAAGCGGGCCCTCTCACAATGAAACAAAAATAGTACTATGAGTTCAATGAATGTACTCCGGAGTCAACATTACTTTCCCTTGATGATGGCGATTACATCTAATCTAGAGTGGATCGCATCCACTCTTACGACCAAAGAATGGGCAACTCTATTCGGATGACGTGAAGACATGATCAAGAGGTTTATTCCCTTATTGAGCAAAATATAATTCCATATTAAAATAAAAAGCATGAAACGTTAGCTTACTGTTAAACCAACTCAAAGTTAGTTGTGAAGCCTCACATAAAGTTTCTTGACTTTCGCATATTTTTGCGTATCTTATTTAACATATAACTCACTATTTTAGAGTTACAACTCAATTTCATTACTTCAAATCCATTTAAAATTGCAAAAGAATTAAAAACCACTTTTAAATCAAAACAAATGTCAAGTCCCTTAAGAAACTTCAAATTTTTTTTAAATCCCCAAATATATTTCACAACTTCTTTTCCATGTTTTTGAACTTCTAATAGGGTCTTAAACGCTCATTTTACTTGCCACGAACTTAAAAATCACCGACGAATTCCAAATCAAGATTTATAACTCAATTGAAAAATATGGGTCTACTACATTTATTCTCAAATATATATTTATACGTATAAATAATGGTTCTTTATTCAAGTTTGATCACATGACGTGGATGAAAAATATAACATGTAATAGGTTACCAAATCCTATTGGAATGTAGTAGAGGTAAGAACACGTTTGAATCCATAGGACTTAGTCAAACTAAGTTCAACAAAAAAAAAGTAAATCCATGGGGTTTTAAAAGTGTTTTATCTAAAATCCTACTAAACGAGAAAGTAAATAAGTAATAAATCAGAGAATAAAGACCTAAGTCTAAGAATCCACAATCTATCCTTATGTTGTTTTTATGTCTTGTATCATTCACTTTGGAACATTGGTCTTAAGACAATTTCCCCTAGATAGGCTATATGTGTTGGGGTCATCAAAAAACTAGTCCCTTTATTTTTGATATATACAAGACATAAAAAGCACTAATAGCTTTATGGGAACACCTACGCCTTCATAACCTTAGGCAACCAATCTCTAGAATTAGCCTAGTTTTCGATGTTACTCACCTAGAACAACATGTGTGTTAGGTTTCTTACTACAGGTGATTGCCTCTTCTCAACTCGATTGGTATCATGAACTTAACTTAATTGATAGCAGATCAATTGTTTACACCTAGAGATTTACAATGAATATACAAAATCTGAACTATAATTGAGTTATCACTAAAAAAACTACACAAAGATAGAAAACTGAAACAAAACACTATTACTATAGAAAATCTAAAAAATACATAGAGAACAAACTACTACTGGCTAGAGATCTTCATCCCCGACTTAAGTAATAGTGAACCTTGCCGGACATGGCTACTCTACCTTGCTCTACTCTAAAACCACTCTAAATACAATGTGTTTTCATTCATTATGGTCATTCCTTTATATAGTTGAGTCTGGGTACAAGAATAGGAAAGCCTAAGAAAATAACAACCTTCAATAAATATTAAACTTATAATCTGCGACTCTGGCGCCGCCATTACATATGGACGGTGCATGGTCACAACATGGGGTCATTATAGAAATTCTTAGCCTTGAAGTCAGTTGGAACATTAAAATCTAAGTCTCGCGTGGTGGGTGACATCACATGTGTAAATCCTGGCACCGTTAGTTCAATTCTGATGACGTGTTTTTGATATAGCCCTACAACTTTGTGGTGTCACTGCTCCTTTGTTGGCACCCTCCGTTATTCTGCAAGGCGTCAAGCCTAGTGCTATTTTGACCAATAGTTGACTTGATTCCTGGAGTTTTCTAATTCACACACAAATACTCAAATGGCATATAAGTCTTGAAAGTTAACATATGGAGCCATAAAATACGACTCTGTACTTGATTTACATAGCAAAACACCTATGAAAGAGTGCATAAATAACGACTCATCAAATACCCCCAAGCCTAGAACTTGGCATGTCCCGAGCAAATGGTTATCTAATTACAATGACTAAATACATTGTAAAAATATATAGTGATGCTTTTATAACTTTATACCCATTTTGCAACACAATGATGTCCTTACAATTGAAACTTGTTAAACGTATTTAACAAGAGACTGGAAATCTTCGAAGGCTTTCGGACTTGGTCACCTTTCTAGACGACATTTTTTCAAGACTCTAATAATTTAAAAATGACAACCTTCAACTTACTCATAGGTTTTCAGGGTCTCTTCATCAAAGCAGTAGATAAAAAATGAACTCATTATTAAATCAATTATTCTAAATTGACTATGTCACCACTTTTTGCTTATTTGCAAATTTCACACCTGTGAGAGTCCATATGGCTTATTTAAAGGTAGGCTATTATTTAATTCATGGAATTGGAAAAACTTAACCTAGTTACAAGCACTCGAGCTAAATATTTATTTCTTAATAGGAGTTTCTTTTTATCGACTTTCACCTTTTATTCCTCACTTGCACTGTCTATATGGTTTTTTCTGGTACGGTCGCTGCTCCGATTCTTGTAGATACCAATATTTCATTATTTTCCCAAACATCAAGTTCCCTACTCCATTTCTTGTGGCACTTGTAGGACTCTATTTGTTATTTTGAAATTTACAATTAGCACTTCTCATTTTCGCTAAAGTAAAATTAGTTCTTCAATCTAGAATCATCAAACTCATATTTTATTATGGTAAATAAGCCAACTTCTTCCTCTTAAAATGCTAATTCTTTAACAATTATACTATTATTGGATTAGTCCTTGTTTTAAAATCCTAGAGATTTTGAATTTTCCTGCAACATTAATTCGTTAACTTACCTACTTTGGTCTCAAGTTCTGAATTATCTATAGCCCAAGTTCTAATTTATGTTGTAAAGTAGGTGTAAAAGCTCTTCTACTTCTTAAAAGTCCGAAGGTAAATAATTTGACCAATTTTTTACTTTAAAAATTGAAAGCAAAGTTTTGCTCGTAGGTAATACTCTATAAAATAGTAAATATATTAAAGTACACACATGCATTACGGTACTAATTTCCAAGTGATGAATGAAGTATAAGATAAGAAATAAGATGAAACTGAAGAACTACCACCACGATTCTACTAATGTCACAAGAAAAATTGAGAAAACAAATGTAAAGCTTATACCTGCGTATCTTCAACCAATGATTATGTCCAATGGTCCACTCACCTAAACACCCTTAAACTTATTTTGAACCCTGTCGTTAAGTTCCAAAATAAGCAAGGCATACCAAACATAAGAGAAATGGTGGAAATAAATAGATAAAATATATTTACATGTAGAATTAGAATTTAGTACAATGACTTCATGCATGATTAGGGAAATAAGAAAAAAATTAAAACCGATTACTAACTACAAAATTATTCATGGGTTGCCTCCTAGTGATGTTTATGTTTAATGTCATTGACATGACGAATTTACTTTCCCCTAGTTGGGGTCCAGATAAAAAACTTCTATTCTCTTGAAAGATAACACTTCCAAGAAAGGTAATCATAATGCTAATGCATCATAACTGCACATCCATTAGTGGTCCAGTTATCATAAAGAAAGGTAATCCAGTAAAAGTGTCTCATGTTTGTTATTACTTATGTTAAAAACGTAGAAGTCTGTGACGAACACGGAATCTCTTAAGTGAAAAGATATATTCTCGGTCATCCCTTTGGGTTTCTCCACGATCCCGTTAGGATATATCACAATGGTCTTAACATCTAATGTGATACACAATCCGTATAGGTTAAAGATTTTGGATAATAGTACATTAACTGTAGCACATGTGTCACATACCACCCTAAAGAACCTCTTTTATCCAATCTTACATGGGAGTATGATCATCCTAGGGTTTTTATTGGATTGGAAGTGGTAATGCAATGTACCAAGGGGTACGATCCTCTTCTCTTCACTTTCATATATCCTTATGCATTTGGTCCCTCGATCAACAAGTTGTAGATTATGTAGAGGCCATGTAATGGTACGCACACCCTTTTGCAGAGTTTTCATTCTAATATTTCTTTGGCTCGATAGTTCCTGGGGCATCCTTGATCCATGCATGCGCATTAATAAACATCTTGCTAAGAATAGTAGTGAAATAAGCAAATAAAGTGTTAGATGAAGAATTCAAGATATATCCAATTTTAAAGCTGACTACTTTTCCTTTATGCTTAAAGGACAAAAAACCTTTGAATAAGTAAATCTCGACTTTGTACGTTTGCAAGAAGGGCCTATAAAAAGGACTAATAATTGCATGGAATTGTGTGACTTTTTCATGTCCATGACGTGAAAGGATAGAAGGAATCTCAAATCCCTTGCATGTAACATTAAGCTATGGATTACTTATTTTGAAAGGATCTCCTTTCTTTTAGCAATACGAATTCAAGTCTTCGTCTCAATCAACTCACATATCCCTATAAAACTATGGAAATTTGAGGACATCACATTAATAAATACTACCAAATCAAGCATTAGAATTTCCAAATAGATTCCCCTATTTTGCAAGGGATACATTTAAGTGGGATGTCATTGGGACTTCCATATGGTTCGAGTTGGTCAGCAAATTTGGTTTCTCTAAGCGAAATGTTTTTCCTTACCTCATTCTGAGAGGCAGAGCTAACGCAAACAATAACATTAACTTGCGCAGCAGGCATGTTAGTACCCATATTTGGATCGGGGTAAGGTTGCAATGGTGACTCCCCCATTTCCTCAAATCTTCCCAGTTATTATGCAATTTGGAGCACCGAGCACCAAACCCTCTAGGTTTTGGACTGTGAAGTTTGTTTCACTGAGAGCTTTCTTAGTGTTCGCTAGGAACTGGTTGATTTTTCTAGTTAATTGGCTATGTTTAGCAGCTAGGGTTTTAATCATATCCTCTATCGAGGAATGACTAGTCTCTACTTCAGGCAATGGTTGTCCTCCGGAGACAAAAGATAAGAAATTATGATTTTGAGGCTTATAATTGAAGTAGGTTTTTTCCTCACATTGCTTGATTTTAGATATTTCAGAAGGGCTCTCAGGTCTGCCTTTTGAATTGGTTACCTATGATATTGGCCCGTTGATGGTCTTTAAGCAGAGTAGGACATTCATCACTTGCATGGCTTGAGGCTGAGTAGAACCCACAAGCTTTATCATGTGTTTGGCCATTGATCAGAAGACGTTCCACTAGGAATTGAACTGATCATTTTCTTGTTTGTATAACTAGTAGTAGCTCCAACTTATAGACTTCAGTGTATTTTAACACCAATATAACCGTATAATCAGGACTGTCATGCGATGTACTCATATAGTTATCTTATTTGCTCAGGGGTTTAGTCATGAATGTGACCACCACAAGCTCTATTAATCATACACCTCTCTAAATGGGACATGATGACATATATGAACTAGACAATGGCCCTATCAAATTTTCCACACTGTGGAAAATCGGCAATTAAACACTTATTATGGTCTCAATAGTTTCCAAAAGAATCACTGATCTTCATCTTAATATTAAATATTTTAGATATGATATGAGCTACATTATACTTAGTGAAATATTCCTTGAGGAACTCATCTATCATTTCATGCCATGAGTTAATGTAGGAAGGAAAGAGGTAAAATAACCATTGATTGGCCTAATCCTTTTAAAAGAATGGGAAGGCCCTAAGCTTTACTGCGATCTCTTCCACTCGAGGAGGTTTCATGGACTGGAAACTTTTCTAAAACTTTTTTAAGAATGCCACCGAGTCTTCACTCTTCATGCCATGGAAGGTGGCTAATAGGTGAATAAAGTTAGATTTAAGCTAGAAAGCTTTGCAGTTCGTTTGAAAGTTTATGCATAAAGGTTGCCAAATAAGAAGATTTTGCAGATCTTAATTGATGCACCACATGGTAATCTGGTAATCACCACCAGTGTTGCGATCATCGTTATCCCTAATAGGTTAGGGAAAACTAAACACTTTGCTTAAAGCTCTCTCAGCCAACCTCAAGTTGATTTTGTCGATTTCTAAATAGAGAAATAATGCTGAAATAGTCGATTTAGTTTGAGTTATCCTATCATGCATAAACTAGTAGACTAAATGAACAAAATAAAAACAAAAAGAAAACAAAAGCTAAACTCAATTTGGACCCAAATCCCTGGCAACCATGCCAAAATTGGATCACATGTAGTATGCGTTTAATATAACACGTAATAGGTTACCAAGTCCTATCGAATGTAGTAGAGGTAAGAATGGGGGGTTATTAAAAGAGTTTTAATTTAAAAGCCTACTAAACAAGAAAGTGAATAAGTTGTAAGTCAGCGAATAAAGAAATACCTAAGTCCAAGAATCCAAAATCTAGCCTTATTTTGTTTCATATCTTGTATTCTTAACTTTGAAAGATGGGTTTTAAAACATTTTGTCTTAGATAGGCTTTAGTAGTCTAGTCTACCTATTCTCGATAAATAGGGCAATTGCTTTCTAAATACTTCTTTTACTCCAGCGTACAACCTTGGGCAATCACTCTTAAGATTTAGCATGTGAGCTACATTAAAAGCTTTTTAGGGACACCTACCTCTAGATAACCTCAGGCAACCACTCTTAAGATTTAATCTAATTCTTTATGTTACTCACCTAAAATAATAACTGTGTTAGGTTTTGTGCTCTAGGTGATTGCCACTTCTAAACTCGGTTGGTATCACAGACTTAAAGTGATTGATAGCCAAACATGGCTACTCTACATCGTTCTACTCTAAAACCGTTTTGAATACAAAGTGTTTTCATTCATTGAGGTCATTCCTTTGTATAGGTAAGCCTGGGTATAAGAATAGGAAAGCCCAAAAAAATAAGAAACGTTCTAAAAAATTAGAAAACTTCTAATTTGTAACACTGGTACTATCATGGTGCCACCATTATGTATAGATGGTGCTGGGTCACGGCGTGGTGTCCTTATAGAAAATATTGGTCTTCAACTCAGTTAGAACTTTCAAGTCTTAGTCTGGCTCTATGGGTGACGTTGTTTAAGTTAGTCATTGTGACATCATTTTAATTCTGATATTGTCTATTGATCTGGAATAATAAATTGATATCACCACTACTCATCTACTGGCGCCGCACGTTATTTTGCATGGTGTCACGCCTACTGTTGCTTTGATGAATAGTTGACTTATTTCTCGTAATCTTCTAATTCACGCATAAATACTGAAATACCCTATAAATCTTTAAAGTAAGCACGTAGAGCCATAAAACACGACTTTGGACTTGATTTACATAGCAAAACACCTATAAAATAATGCACAAATAATGACTCATCAGTGTCTCTATTACAACAAGGCGATTCGCTAAATTATAGTTGACCCTCTATTATCTAGTAAAAAAGCTCTCCATTCCGTAGATCGTTCGTAACTGCTCCTTATTTTAAGCGCCCCATTACCAAAATTTTGAATAAGGAATATGATATGTGAATAATTAGACATGTTTTATAGTACCTGTTCGGATGATTTAAGATGTAAAAGACTATATTACACGGGGTTTTTTTTATTTTTATTATTTTAGGTGATAAAGGGAATGTATGAAGAAATGGAGTAAAAAGGGAAAATTATGAATGAATTGATCAAGTGGAAACACTACGCAAACAATCATTAACAAGTGAAGGAAAAAATCAGGATTTAGTACCAGCCATTCCTAGAGATTTGCATGTACATAGGAATCGCTACTCAGATCGGTCGAAAACCAATACTAATTTTCTAAGGATTCTCCCTATCATTCCACTTAAACTTTAATCACTAAGGAATCTGTATGTTTGAAATCAAAGATTTTAAGTAATAATAAGAGTTTTTGTTAGTTCGGGATGTGTACTATATAGAATACTATAAATACAACCTTAAGGCTATGAATTCAATTGTCTTGGAGTACTTAAATCTATATTTCATTGCTCCAAGAGCCATTGTTTATCGTTCTAGTTTATTGCTTTATTGTTCATTACTGTTGGAAGAGAATTGAAGAAATAATGTATTTATCCTAGATGTATTTATCTGTCTTTTACTTCCATTATTGCACTGTAATTTATGAATATGAGTGAGTAGTTCATTAGTATAAACAAAGTTTGATCATGAACAAGATCCATTTTGCAAGGTAGTTATGGTGAGATGATTATGTATTTAAAGGCATAAACAAATCATATTCTCTAATTCATTGGGTTAATAGTTTATTATTTGAGAATTTTAGACATAAACTTTGTACTATATGGATATTGATGAACTTTGCATCGCATGCAAAGTCTAGAATGTGTATTGTGATATTTTGATTTATTATCTAGTATAAAGTAGTAACAAGGATTATTTGAAAGGTGTTACCATTTATATGTCCTAGGTGAATTTGATATCTAAATATAATGTTGAAGTAGCTTTCCAAAGGTGTTAGATTTAGTAGTTCGAAGTTCTCAAAAAGTGTAATGCGGTTTTATTGCGTAAATTTAATGTCTTTTTATATTGAAAGGGGTTAGCTCCGTAAAATGAGAATGTGGCCTTTCCACCAATATAAGGACAACTAATGGCTTGCTGAAGGCTATTTAGTTACTTATGATTATAGTTTAATGATCTATTTTACTTTATAAAGTATGCTCATAAATATATGATTGAGCTAACATGTTTAGATGCAAAATGGGTTTCTGTTTCATTGTTCAGGATCTTTGTTTAGATATTTATTTAATATTCAATTGAATTGATTTGAATATTAGTGAATTTGAATTATCACAGTTAAGTATATTATATTATAGATTGTATTAGTGATTTTTAATTCCCATTTTGATTAAATTAATTAAATTAAAGTAAAAAATAATAAAAACAATTAAAAGACCTTTTACCTCGAGAAGTTTGACAAATTCCCATGGAAACAATCCCATTTATTACTAATGCAATAATTAGGATATCCGAGAGAGTTATTGTACATGCTCGACATTTGTCAATTTTTGGCACCGTTATCGCGGATTTAAACATAATTTCTTAGGAGTTTGAGATGTTGTCGATCGACTTTGCATTCTAATTCTAGGAGATCCTTAGATCCGTTTGATTATGAGGTAGATAGGACTTTTAATAGTAATTTAAGATGACAACAACTACAATTTACAAAACACCAAACTATCAAAATGAAACCAATAATAACCTTGATATTAATATTAATAATGATAACATAAAACTTACTTTTAGAAAAGCTAATCAAAATATCACTTCTTAGAAACTAATGTGTATTTCTTATCCTAAAGGATTTCCTAAATTTGAACTTAGCTCCGGATTCTCGTGAGTTTTATTGTGGCATAGATCACAAGGTAGTAGAGAAATTCGTGAAAAGCCAAAACAAGATTCATGGTGTTTTGTCCACCCCAAAGTATATGGAAGCCACAATATCTTATAATTCAATGTTTGGAGAGGCTGAGTACTGGTGGGGACAATAATGGAAATAAAGGGAGTGCCTAAGAAATTGATAGGGTTTTAGAAGAGATTCAATTTTTTATTTTTCCTGCATTTGATCTAGAAGTTGAAAAGGTTTATGTTTTAGACATTTTGACAATACCAGAGTGAGTCCTGTAGTATATTGATCATTTTCTTCAGTTGGTGGAGTATGCTAATGGAATAGTAGACACCGATGAAGACGATACACATTTCTTCATGAACGGCTTATTTAGGGACATCGGAGGCATAGTAGTGACCATAGAGCCGAAAAGTTTGCAATGAACATATGAGTGAAGTCTGGCAAAAAAACTATTTGGGCATAAATCTAAAGAAGGTCACCATCACTCCAGTAGTAGTACAATTAGAGTACCTAACTTGATCAGATAGGGAATGAGGAGGAACAAGCAGTTCAGGCCTTAAGACTATGGAGCACGTAATGTGGATCAATGACTCCACTTGCATATTTACTACACAACACAACAATTCTACTTGCTTTGTCATTGAGCTATGATGGTCTACCACAATCACCACTATCGAGTGCCTTGTAAAAAACACAACACTCCTATCAGTGTATTGATGGCCTAGGCGGTGGTAGAGGTAAGTCTTGAGTATAAGGATAGAGATTCAATATGCAAAAGTTGTCATATAAGACATAGGGACATGTATAGAAGATTCCGACACGATCGAGACTACAAAGGGCTTGTTTTGAGTATGGCTTGACAAGACTCTTAGTGTGTAGCTTTTTAGAGCTAGGTAGATCAAATCCATAATAGGGTAGAGAGCGAGCACATGTGGTCGCTGCACCAGATCTAGTGGCTTTGCATAATCTAATTGAGGATACAATTTACATTTATCGTTGATTTATGCTCACACGGATTTATTTAGGGTAATAGTATCTTTCCTTTCCAATCGTATGGTATATTAAATAAACCCTTGATCCTTAGTATGACAGTTGGAGATAAGATATACACTAATCTATCTATGTAATAGAGATAGAGGGACACGAGTTACCCACGTATATGAAAGTTTTAGATTTTATAGATTTAAAGCGTTACTAGGAACGGATTGGTTAAGCTCGTATCATGCAAACTGGAATTATTTCCATAAGGTTGTCACGATTTTACTTCCAAGGCAAGTAGAGTTCAGTTATAGGGGACTTTGACATGAAACCTAAATAGCAGAGGCAAAGAGGCTACAAATATTAAAGTTAAGACACTCGCAAATGTATTGGAAATATGCGAGAGATCATATGATCGGGTGGAGGAGGTACATATGGTTTGCGAGTTTCTAGACAAATTTCTCGAAATTTACTAGCATTATCACCTCTTAGGGAGAGGAAACTCAATATAATCTTGGTCTCAATGAACAAAGTGATATCGATACCACCATATAAGATGAATCTTAATAAGCTAGAGGAACTTAGGGCCTAACTCGAGGAGTTATTGCAACCGTGTTTCATTCATTTGAGTATGTCGTAAGTACCTACTCACATGCATTGATGACCTAGTTAACAACCTAAGAGGAGCATAAGGTTTTCAAAGATAGATTTAGAATCGGCTATCACCAATTGAGAAGCATGGCAAAGGATAGAGAAAAGACAACATTTGGCATGAGAAATGGACACTATCAGTCCACTGTCATGCCTCTTGAACTATTGAATGTGCTTACGATGTTCATGGACCTCATGCACCTTTTGTTAAGAATGTAATTGGATATGTTTGTGATAATGTTCATCGATGACATTCTCATCTATTCCAAGACTCATTAAGATCATGATAGGCACCTTAGGGCAGTGTTGTAAGTGTTTAAAGTTCACAGACTATATGCAAAATTTAGTATGTGTGATTTTAGCTTTCGAATGTCAAATTTTAGGAACACGTCAGAATTACGGAGTGGTAGTGGACCTTGCTTAGGCCATTTGGCTGAAACCAACTTCAGTTATATAAATCAAAAGTTTTATAGGTATAGCTGGTTACTACTATCATCTTTTGTAGTACCTTTCTAAGATTGCAACATTGATGACCAGATTAATGAATAATGATGTAAAATTCAAGTGGGATGATAAGTGTGAAAAATCTTTTAGTACACTGAAAAAGAGATCGGTGATAGCACCAATATTAGTATTCCATGAGTCAGGGAAATGATCATTTATGTCAACATATGCATCAAAAATTAGTTTAACCTATGTTTTCATGTAGGAGGGTGGAGTTTGATAGCTTATCCATTTAGATAGCTTAAAATTCATGAGAACAAATGACCTACACATGACTTTGAGTAGGCAACAATATTTTTTAAAATAAAGATTTGGCAGCATTATCTCAACGGAGAGAGGTTTACATTGTACAAAGACCAAAAGAGCTTAAAGTACCTTAAAGGAGCTTAAAGTACCTTTTCACCCTGGTGGCTAGGGAAGATTGATGTTACAAATTATTTTTGAGTGCGCAAGACATGCTAGTAGGTTAAGGATGAACATTGGAGGCACGAAGTATTAATACTGCCACTTTCCATACCTCGGTAGAAGTCGGAAAATATTGCCATGGATTTTTTTAGTGGACTTCCTCGATTAAGTTAAGACACGATAGTACCTATGTGATGTTGGATTCAATGACAAAGTATGTGCACTTCTTATCAATTTCTAATGCACACATAGTGGATAGGTTAGCTATCTCAAACATTCGCGAGATAGTTATACTTCAGAGGGTTCCATTATCAATTGTGTTAGACAGAGGACCACAACTCACCTCGGATATACGGCAAAGTATGCATGCACAATTTGGCACTCAATTTGATATGAGTACATGTCAAGACCTGTCTCACTTAGTCCAAACTTAGCCTAATTACCTTAATTAGGCACCTAATCCAAATAAACAATTATAAACCTCAAGATTTTATTCTATCAACAAATTATAAGATCAAAAACTTAAGTTAGATCCTCAATAAATTGTAGTTCTCGATTTACTTAATTGGAGCAAATTAGGAAATCAAATTTAATAACCTATGTATTAATAAAAATTTTGACAAGTGATGAGTGATTAATTAAAATTATATAAAGGATTAGTTTAGTTGTATATTTTTAGTGTAAATATCATGGAATAAGCTCTAAATGATGTTAATTATGTGCTTTTAGGTAGACAAGGTATAAAGGAGATAAAAGAGTGGTTTCACGATGACATAAGAATAAAATTTACAAAACCATATTTGATGTTGTGGCTAATATGATTGATACCATGGGAAGAGTGCACACAGCTTGGGCAAGGCTTGGAGAAGAAGAGAAGTAAAGAAAAGTAGGACACCAGTAACGATGCAGTAGTGGCGCAGTGGAGTTATACACATGGCTTCAGTGATGACTAAGCAGGGTGCTGAGCCTACTGAGAAGGAAAAATGCGCCTTAAGAAGTCGAAGTTATGGCAGCACCGTGGATTTACATAGACAGCACCAGATCACTTGTGAACATCGCCAAGATGTAGAAGTAGAAAGTCTAGAGTTCTAGTTAGTTTGGAATTGTTTAAGAGGGTTTGTAATTGTATTATACTGAGTTTAGGGATATAAATATGTATTAGAATGTGGAAAACATACCAATTCAAAAGCATGCCCTATTCGTTCTGCTCGCAACAATCCAATTAGTTCCCCAGGTGAAAAAGCATTAGACATTCCATTTTCTGAAACCAACACTTTTGATGTTATTTGGCATTTTCACCCATTAACACATATTATAGCCAATTATCATAGTTTACATTATTCTTTATTATTATAACGAGTTTTCGATATTGAAGACTCTATGTGAGGTTATTCGGTATTGTTTCCTTAATTTAATTGAGATTGTTTAATTAAATATTTGATTGAACGAATACCATAATATGTATGTTAATTTCAATGATGCATGAGTAGTTCATTAATCTTAAGGATTAATGGATCTCATGGTATGAATGCTATGCTAAAGTAGTTATGATAAGATTATAAAGTTAAAAATTGTTATGGTGAGAATTTGTATTTATTCTATATTTAATGCTACAAACATCTTTATTACTTGTTTGTTGATTGGGGTTTTACGAGTTACTATGGCCGTTAAAGATTTTAAGCCGGATAGGGATGATTCAACCATAATTTACATAACACTAATAGAGTTATTGATTAAAGAGGTATGGATAGTAAACTTAAGCGGTTATGAATATAAAGATATGGAAGTTAGAGTAATATGGATCTTAGATTATTCGCACCAATAGGTAAAGTTCTATTTTGCACGTTAGAATCTCTATCGTAACAACAGTGGGTTGAAGTGGATGTGAAGGAAATATGTCTATTCTAATTTAGTATTGTACACATATAATAAATATGAAGGAACTGAGATGAAAAGCAAAGTTATTTATTACCTAGGTGAAATTCTGAACTAAGCACTTCTTAATATAAGAGTACAAGTATTTACATTGTTTTATTAAAATTGAATAGTTTAGTTAAAAACCAATTAAAAAGGGGTTTTTCTTAGAAATAGAGTAAATGTGACTAAGTGAGTAGTGTTCAATACACCTTTCCCTAAGGGTGATATCTGTAATCAACATTAGTTGATCACATTATTACTATAATTTAGGTGTTATACTCATAGCCACGATCAAGTTTTTGGTGCCATTACCGAGGATAGGTAGCCACTTACTAGTTTAGGTTGTTTACAAAATTTTTAAGTTTTCTTTTCAGTAATTAACCTTAAAGTTGATAAAAAAAATAAGTTTACGCTTCAAGTATAATAATATGTACTTGATCTATTGTGTTTTCCTTTTAGGTAAAATTATTGCATGCATAGTAAAGGAGAGAAAGACTTGGTGCCTTACGATCCTTAGATTGATAGTTGCAACAAGGTAAAAAAAAGAAAGGAATCAAGATAACAGAGGATCAAATGCGAAACCAATAATAGGGTTGAGGGAATAGCCAACCTGAAGGTGATCTGCTAGTGCTTGATAGAGTGCAGGGACGGTGATGTCTTTGTTACTACTTCAAGTGAGAAGTTCAAGGTACTTACAATAGAAAGATGAGGCTTCTGGCCAAAACTGCTAAGTTCAAACTGACAACTTCTCTAATCATCATGGTGCATAATAGCCTTTTCCAATTCTCATTAGGTGGAAAATCCAAATCCTGGTTCCAAGGACTGAATGAAAGGATTATGTCTTCATGAGTAGAAATCGATGAAAGACTTCTAGACAAGTTATTTCGCCTAGTGAAGGTTAATGAAAGGAAACTATATATAAATCAATTCAAGCACAAAGTTGCCGAATCTTTTAGAGAGGCTAAGGAAATATTAAAGGAGATGTATAGGTCATGGATACGTGAAATAGAAACAACTATAAATTTTTCTACAATGGATTTAATCATAGAACTAGAACACTAATGGTTGTCGCAACAAGTGGTTCTCTACTAACCAAGGATGAGGATGTTGCATTTGATCCCTTAGATCTTATGTCCGAAAACTTTACAACCAGTACTCGTCTAAAGTGAGAAAGCCAACAAGCATATATGAGATTGATCCACAAGCTGCGATCATGACATAACTATCCAACCTGAACAGTCAAATGCAAAGCCTCAA
The DNA here is from genome assembly GCA_039657365.1 of Stephania yunnanensis. Lineage (NCBI taxonomy): Eukaryota > Viridiplantae > Streptophyta > Magnoliopsida > Ranunculales > Menispermaceae > Stephania > Stephania yunnanensis. The sequence continues at coordinate 39,383,139 of CM077586.1, read as the reverse complement.
ATGGGATAGTAAAGTCTGCAAATGCAACTGATAGAACAACCCGTTAATCACAAAGCCATGTTGTTTAACCTAATGGACAAGCAGTAAGGAATGAAGCTTAAGGAGATCAATTTCATGAACAACCAGAGCTATGGAAACAACTTCGGTGCTAGAGGAATGCCTTCTCAAAGGTTTTATCAAGGACACAACAACCCAAAATCTCCATGTGGAAGGCATGATAATGCACTAAAGTTACCACCAGTATTAAATCAATAAGTCCAACAAAGAAAGCTAAACCAGAGTATAGAGATGGCTTCATTGAAGTTAATTGATAAATTCTTTCACTGCATTATCTCGAATAATAGGGAACACCATTAGAAACATGAGAAAGAGATGGAAAATGTGAAGCATGCAAAAAATAGGATGAACAATGAGAGATCAAAATCCATCAAGAACCTGGAGAGAAAGATTGGTTAGTTAGCCATTGCTTTTAATTCAAGTAAGGAAGGATAGTTTTCGTGTAACAATATCACAATTTCAAGAGGTAATGTTAGCGCTATTTACGTAATGAGCACTATGGCAATAAATGAGCTAATATTAAGTAATGTACAAACTAAATAGAGTCAACACTTTGGCTATGAGAAAATATCAAGTGATGTATAAGGAACAAACATAAGCGACGCGAGATGAACTTGAAGGATTCAAGCAACAAATGATCAATGTCTAGGAGAACAATAAGAAGGGGAAGAAATAATGGAAAGTTAAGCAACACGATGAAGGACTTTCTGAAGAAACACTCAAAGGAAACAACATCAAGGTTGTTTCAAAGAAGTTGGAACCAAATTTAAAGTTCACAATGAAAAGCCAACCAATCAAGAAGAGAGATCCATGAGATATATGCCTACCATTAAATATTGATGGACACTAGTTTAGAAACATCTTGTGCGACACGGGAGCTTCTATCAATGTAATTCATATAAAGGACATGTTACAAGCAAATTTGAAGATTAATTGTCCCGTTAACACATATTTGCAAGTAATTGATGGTAATTTTGTACTAACAATTTTGGAGAATCTTGAATGTGCATGTGAAAGCGAGTAGATTCACATTTATCACTGATTTTGAGATTATGGATCATGATATAGATGATGACATATCTTTGATACTAGGAAGACCATTCTTGAACACTGCCAATGCGATCTTACGCATGAGGTAGAAAATGATCACAATTAGTATCGAGGCGGATGATGATGCTGAGATGAATATTTTTATTGAAGGGTAAGAAGTACATCTTAATAGGAAATATATTGTTATCTTTGACCTGCAAATAGAGTATCTCAATTTAGATTTGGATTAAACGAGATAAAAAGGCGTTGCGCTGATGACATTCTATTAAGTGCAACTGGGAGGTAGCGAAGGGTTTTTCAATTTGGTTTTTAAATTTTCTTTTAGTTATTAATTTAGGTTAGTTTTACGCAATCCAAACGTTGTAGTCATTTTCTAACTTTTGAAATTCTTGTGGTAAATGTGCAGGAGAGAGCTTTTACTAGGTGATATTTCATCATAATGGAAAAGTCTAGACTAACTCTGTAATGAGCACAAAAGATAAAGAGATTAAAGTGGCAAAGATTATGTTTTTATGAAATTTTTATGTGTACAAGGTATTTCACACTGTCAGGATGCCATGTGAAGTAATACACAAAGTTCGGAGAGAGTCAATAGGGAGAATGAAATATTTGCAAAATTGTGGAGACTGACTGGTTGATGATGTGTGTGTACATACACAACACCATTAGTTCATAGGGATGGCACTAGAAATGCATTGAGCTTCGATAAAAAAAATGGCCACAGCGGTCTCGATGCGATGGCTATGCTGCAGTAGGGTCGTGCCATATAATGGAAATATATCCATCTAGAATCCAAGTATTAGCCATTTTTGTTTCTAACGATTAAGAGTGAAAAGAAAGAGTACATTATGGAATTGCACAAGGAGGTGAGTTAGGGCATTGATTTGGAGAAGACATTGAAAAGAGCACTAGGGGAGTTAGGGCATTGATTTGGAGAAGACATTGAAAAGAGCACTAGGGTTTTAGTTTAAAAGCAAAGTGAAAGTGCTATGATTGATAAAGGCTTACGAGGTAATCTACATCAGAAAGTAGTCCGACATTGAGGTAAATTTATAATTTCATTAGTTATGGTTTGAGATTTTTGGACATTCTTGATGAAATTGCATGAATTGTGGAAATTAGGTTATTGGATAGGAATTTTATGTTGTGTAGATTTTAGAGCATCAATGTGGCTTACGGTAAATTAGTTTATATCTTTTGCATTATTTAGCATGTAAATGATTCTTGTGTATGAAAATTTTCATTTTAGTTCTTTTGATGATTCGTCTCGCATTGTTGTATGGTTTGGATTTTTGATAAAATGCTTAAAACAAGGAGGAAAGTAAGTTGAATTAGTGAAGTTATAGAAAATGATTAGGTATCATCCTTAAGAGTCCAAATAAAGATGAACTGAGACCTATAAAGGCTAAGTACTACATTAAAAATAGAGGCTAAGGAAAAATATGATGTCATTGAACTTACGGAATTCATTTGCGAGAGAGGAATCAATTTACCGGCTAAATATAACAAGAGAGTAATCTATTTCATTAAGCAATAAGGTTTAGAGCAATTCACTCAATATTATAGAGAGACTAATGTTAATGGAGTGAGTGAAATTATTTATGAATTTATGGCAATGTGAAGTTTATTGAGAAAAGTGAGCCAGTGAAAGTGAGCGAAGTATTGGCACATTTTAATAAGCTTTACATTAAAATTATTTATAGGTTATAGCACTTATGCATGGTTGGAGAATAACAAACCATCTAGGATGAGTTGTATGATAAACCAGAGAGCATTGGTGATTCAAGGACAATAAGAATGAGTAATGGGAGCTGAGAATATGCCAAAGCACACTGAGAAGGGAAGAGTCATTAAAGGTTTTACAATATGGCAACAATTTCTAGTTTCTTCATTGTACTCTACCACTAAGTAGGGCGAGATCAACAAGCACGAAATGGCTTGTTTGTATGAGATTACAAAGAGCAGGAGGATTAACGTAGGGGAGATCATTTACAAGAACATAAAGGATTCTATTATGACAGAGGAGACAAAATATTATTGTTTCCAATCCTATTAACAAAGATGTACTTGAAGGCCGGGGTGCGTTTGATTCAGGATGAAGAATTTGATATTGAGTTACAAGCAATAATATATGACGAGTTTATGCTAAACTTGAAATCACTTACTGGATACCAAGACACTCAGGAGGAGAGAGAGAGTGTGTGTGAGAGCCCAGAAGATAGACATGAGGCCGAGTTGTTGGCCAAGGAGTAAGAAGATCACGCAATAAAAACATTAACAAAAGTAGAGTTAGCCAAATAGTTGGAGAATGAAGGATATGAAGATGATAAGGATCACTCGTATGGATTTCCCTTACGGCTACAAGTTTCTAGGCCAACTTATAGGATAGTAGGACTCGGATGGTCTTAAGGTTTTTCCACCACCATAGACATTAGTACCACCATTTGAAGAATTGACTCCCAAGCAGCAGAGGCTTTGGATTGCCTATATGAGGAGACAACTGATCTTGGCCACAAGTATAACAACTCGATTTATTAATATTGTGACCAACTTACATTTATTATGAATATTATCATCGAGGAAATGTGTATTGCACTTAATGTCCTTAGTCATATTTGGTTTACTGCTAAGGAAATCCCTTTTTAATTGATTTTTAAAATAAACTATTCTATTCTAAAAAAACAATATAAATACTTGTAAACTCTTCTATTATGAAGATTTTAGTTCGCAATTTCACCTAGGTAAAGAGTAACTACGTTGTTTGAATCACTTCATCTCAATTATGTGTGTGCAATGCTTAATTAGAATAGAAAGATTTTCTTCAAATCCACTTTAACTAACTGTCGTGATGGAAAAGGTTCTAATGTGCGAACTTAGACTCCACCTATCGGTTTAAATTATATAAGCTCCATATTGCTTAAAGTTCCAAATCATTAGATTTATTACAACTTAAGTTCACTATCCGTGTCTTCCAAATTAATAACTATCTATCAATGTTATGTATTTTCCAATTGTATCGTCTATATCTGGCTCAAAAGCTCTAATGGCCATGGTAACCCCCCAAACCTCTAATCAACAAACACTTGATCAAGATGTTCGTAGTATTACACATAGAATTGATAGAAATTCTAACCATTGTACTTTTTACTCGTTATAATTCATTCTAACTACTTTAGCATAACATTCATACTATAGGATCCATTGATCCTTGAGATTAATGAACTACTAACACTTTACTGAAATAAACATGCATATAATGGTATTCATTAAAATTAGAGATTAAACGAAATACTTTCAATTAAATAAAAAAAATACTAAACGACCACACATCATTTTTGAATGTCTTCTCTTCCGCAAATCTTCTTAATACTCAAGAACAAAGTAAAACTAAGTTAATTGGTGGTAATGTATGTTAATTTGTGGTATTAGGTAGTTTACCAAGCTCTAATACCTATTTATACTCGTAAGATACTTTAGAAAACAATAAGAAACACTAATAGACAATTCTACACGAAATATAACTCTAACTTTCTATTTTTTCTCTTTTTGAGCTTATCCATAAGTGATATGGTGTTGTGTGTGTAAAGCCATGGTGCCACCATTGCTTCGAACACTTTGTTTGCATTTTCCCTTTACAGTAGACATGGTGCCTACTTAAACAACACCGGTGGCTTCACCTTTGGCCCACGACAGCACCACAGGGTCGGCTCTGTTATCTAATTTTTCTTCTCTTCTAGGTCTTCCACTCCTTTCCCATGCTATCAAGCCTTCTCTCATGCCGTCAACCATTGTTGCTACATTATCACTCCTACTTTTTGGCATTTTATCCCTGTTTAAACACGAAATCACTCCTTTGTCTCTTTTATACTTTGTATACCTGATAATACTTAAATACCATCGATTGGAACTCATTTCAGGATATTTATACTAAATATACTATTAAACTAATTATATATCTAAGTCTATATAATCACCTATCAAATACCCCCAAACTGAAGATTTTACATGTCCTGAGCATAAGTGTATTTTACTAAGTATTTCTACTACTACAACAACTACTACTACTACTACTACTACTACAACAACAACTAAAACCTTCGCTACTCACAAGTTTATTTCACCTCGACATTCAAGTAGTAAGTGTACAATATCATGGATTCTCATTAAGCTTGAAAATTCACAAATAAACATAGATCGTACTAGTTTTGTAGAATTTAGCACTTCATGAGTCTATATGACTTAATAAAGTTCGAAAAAAACTTTACTTAATTAAGTTAATTGTACTCGAGCTTAATATTTTTTTTGAAGATTTTTAATCTAACTTCCTCCTTTCTTTCTTTATTTTTTTATCTTTTTTCTTTTTTCTTTCCACTAATATATTTTAGTTGCGCGGTTCCTTCTCTTTTTCCTATGGATTCCATTTTTCCTCACTTTTTCCAACCTTCAAGTTTTCTGATCTTTTTTCTTATTGAACATGTAGGATGCTCTATATTTTATTTAATACTCTTGTTAGCACTACTCGCTTTCACTTTATCAAGTAAGTTATAATTTCAATTTTTTCATTAAACATCATGTCTACTCTTCCCTACTTAGCACTAAGTCTTTAATCACTTTTTACTCAAATAAGATTCATATTTATTGTAGAATTCATAGAGATCTAACTCTTATCGCAAGAAGTGTTCTAGTAGTCTTGGTGCTTTTGTTTCATGTTCATGGTCTTCCCTAAAACTAGGTTTCTAATAGTGAAATCATATAGTTGTTTGCTACATTTTTTATTTTCTTAAAATATTTATGACACTTACTTGAACCTCATATCAACAAGACATTTGTATTCTTACTCTTCTTCAATTAAAGGCACGATACTTGCAAACGAACTACTTATTTATTACAAATTACTATATATAACCTAACCTATACTACTTAAACGCATTCAAATAGTAAGTGAAAAGAAATACACTACCATGCTTTCCACTTTACCAGCTTCAAAATTAAAATTTTCAAATCACTCCTGCAGTATTTATTCTTATTTTATCTTTTCTTACCACTTCCAATAGTGTAATGTTGATGCCCTAAAATTAAACCAAACCTTGTCCATAAGGTTTAAAAATAAGCCTAAAATATAAAACATTAAATATAACCACATAGAATAACACAAGAAATAATAATGCCTAAGAAAAAGACATAAACAATAATAAAGTAATGAAATATCCCAAATGTTAAAAATATTCAATGTAAATATATATTTCCTCTCCCCAAGGAATAAAGAAATCCCCATACTCTGACTCAAGATTGTGCATGATGATGATTATGATCATCATCATCATCTGCATCATCATCAGCTCTAGCATAGGATGGTGTCAAAGGACGCTCCATCCTTCTACTATATACCAAGTCTGGATCATACATGTAGTTTAATGCTGCTGGAAAGCCAATAGACCTATCAGTAGGTCTCATTTCTCTGTTCCTCTCAATTCTAGCTACGTCATCATGAAGATCTACAAATAAAATGTAGTTCCATTATCCATTTAGTTGCTCTAGCATTCTCCTTTGCGTATCCTACTCATTTCTTAACAAGGCTTCTTAATACTGATCCTTGTCCTTTCTGTATTGTCTCCTCATCTTAGCAATCCACAACATCTACTGCCACGGAGTCAAGTCTTCTGGTGGTGTTACTAGTGCTTGTGGTAGTGGAGGTGGTGAAAAAACTTAGTACTACCCAAGTCCTGCTCTTTTATAACCTATTGCTCTTGGGCCAACAACTCGGCGTCAAGTCTTTCTCTTTCGATTCACTCCTTTTTATCCTCACAATCTTTCTAACTAGTTGATGATTCAAATGTGAACAAAAACTCCTCATATATGGTTTCTTGGGTCTCAATATCAAACTCTTCATCTCAAATTAATTGCACTCCAACCTTCAAGCACATTTGGGTTATCATAATTGGAAACAAAATTCATTGTCTATCCTAGACATAATGGATTCCCTTAAGTTTTTGTAGATGATAACCCCATTGTTGTAATCTCTGTACTTTGTAATCTCATACAAATAAGCCGCCTTTAGTGGTTAGTACAATGAAGCAACAAGTAAGTGTTGCCACATTTGATAAACTTTCCTCACGTTCCCCTTCTTAGTGTAGTTCAGTACATTCCTAGCACGCATTACCCATCCTTATTTTCATTGGACAATCAATCTTCTCTATTTGGCTCGAATATGGTATAGTTTAAATGGTCTTTAATGTAATCATTTAGAAAACTCTCTGGTACTTCAATCATACTCATATGCCCTAACCTACAGAAGCTATTAATATCACGCTTATTAAAATGGGTGAATACCCTTTAACCTTCACTGGGTCACCTTTCTTGGTAAAATTTGAATTACCAAAAAATTCATAAACAATTTCACTTACTCCTCTAACATTGTTCTCTCTATAGTCATGAGTGAATTGCTCCCAATGTTGTTGCCTAATGAAAGTTTCTACTCTCTCGTCATACTTAACCGACAAATTATGTTTAATAACCTCATATCTATCCCTAGCCTTTATACTAATGAAATTCTTAGACTTAAAAGATCTTGGCTTATCCTCATTTGAATCTCTTGAGGATGATTCCTTATAATCACTAACATGACCTGCTTGTTTTTTTTTAGCATTTTCCAAAATTTTGCACAACATACAACTTACACCACGGTTATTCAAATCACCTAATATCAAAATTTTGTATCATAAGGGTCATTCACTTGCCAAACAATTCAAAAGACATAGAATAGTTACCATATGCTACATTGATGATGTAAATCCAAATAACACAAAATTCATATCTAACAACTTAATATCTACTATTCATGAAATTTCTTCAATAATATCAAAAACTCTAAAAGCATAACGAATGAAATTGTAATTTTACCTCAATGCCAGACTACTTTTCGATGTAGATTGCTCATCCAAGCCTCAATCAATCCAAGCATTCTTACTGTGCTCACAAACTAAAACTTTAGTGTTTTTTTTATCAGATCTCTAAATCATTACCTTAGCTTTCATCCTTGTGTAAAACCACATTACACTATCTTTTCACTCATAATCACTTCGAACACTCTTTACTCACTTAGAATTGCTCAATATTGGTTATTAGAGGGGTTTATGCTTGGTTGGTTATGTATGGAATAGGTTACAAGTGTTACAAATATGGGTAAAAAGGATTTAAATTTCTTGTCTTAACGCTGGCATCGTCCCTTATAACGCACTCTGTCACCACATTATGGCCACAACACTAAGACTATTTTAAGCAATCTTGCTCACAACTTGGTGCCCTAATAGCATTGTATCCTATTGCCATGGTGTCGTGTGTGTACATACACGGTGTTGATTTGTCCTTCTCTACAATTTTCCATATTTTTCGTTAACCACTTATTAATGCTCTCCTTTCTTTTTATATTACTAAACATAGCATCATGAAAGTGTAAAATGCCATGTATACATTGAAATTTACTTGCGATTTGCCTTTGTACCTAACCTTTACTACTTTGACTCCTTCGCTCTTTTACACTCATTACTAAGTTAGTCGAGACTTTTCTATTCTGTTGAAATACCACCTGACAAATGGCTTTTCATTCCCACTACCACAAAAATTTCATAAGTTAGAAAATTAATATGTTTGGATTGTACTAACTAAACAAACTGATTAACTAATTAGCTAAAATTCAAAAACTTCTATGTTGCCTCTTAACGGCGCTTAGTTTAACGCCATTAGCCCGACGCCTTTTCACTCGTTTAGTCTGAATGTAAATTTGGATACTTTATTTGTAGGTCAAAGATAATGATATCTCTCTCAATTGGATGTACTTCTTGCCCTTAAAAAAATAATATTCTCGTCATCATCATCTATCTCGATAATTATTGTGACCATTTTCTCCTTCATGTGCAAGACCACATTGACAATGTTCAAGAATGGCCGCCCAAGTATCATAGAAACATTACTATCTATCTGGTGATCCATAATTTCAAAATCTTTGGTGAATGTGAATCTTCCCATTTTCACATGCACATTAAAGACTCTCCCTGTTATTGGTATCAAGTTACCATAAACTACATTAAAATTTGTTGTATCAGGACAATTGAACTTCAAATTGGCTTCTATCATGTCCTTTATTAGAATGACATTGACTGAGGCTCCGTATAACACAAAATGTTTCTTAACCGATGCCCATCAATTCTCAATGGTATGCATATTTCTCTAAAGTCTCTCCTCTTGATTGGTTGAAATCTTAGTGCGAACTTGAATTTTTGTTTTGGTTTCATGAGAACAAGCTTGATATTAGTTCCTTTCGGTGCTTTTTTAGGTCCTTCAACTTGTTGTTTAGCTCTATATTATTTTTTCTCCTTTTTGTGGTTTTTCACGACATTGATCCTTTGTTGCTTGAATCTTATAAGTTCATTTTGCCTCACTTCTATTCTATTTTCTAGCTTCACTTCATACTTCATCCCAGCTAAAGTGTTGACTCTTTTTAGCTTGTACATCATTTGCTCTTATCTAGGCTCATTCATTGTCATAATGCTCATCATGTGAATAGCACTAACATTCTCCTTATGACTTACGATAGTATTACTTGAAAACTGTCATTCCTTCTTTTAATTTAAAGTGATGGCTAGCTGATCAATCTGCCTAACCATGTTCTTGATGGATTATGATCTCTCATCATCTATTCTCTTCATAGCTTACTTCACATTTTTCATCTCTTTCTCATGTCAATGGCATGGAAGATTTTTTCAATTGACTTCAATGAAGTCATATCTTTGCTTTGCCCTAGCTTTCTTTATTTTACGTGTTGATGAAATCCTGAAGGTAACTTTTATACATTATCATGATTTCCATATGAGAAGTTAGCTTTATTGTTGTACCCCTAATAAAACCTTTGAGGAGTCATTACTATTGTCCTGAAGTTGTTTCCATTGCTTTGGTTCTTCATGAAATTGTTCTCCTCAACTTCCATTCGTTGTTGCATGTCCATTTGGTTAACCAAAATGGCTTGGTGATTAACAGGTTGCTATATAGCCTGCACTTGTAGACTTTGTTATCCCATTTGAAGCTTCGCCATTTGACTACTCGAGTTGGATAGTTGGGACATGATCACAGCTTGAGAATTAATATCATCTACATATGTTGGTTTCCTAACTGTGGAACATCTACCGACTATAGAGTTCTGGGACATAAGATCTAAGAAAGTTAATGCTCCACCTCGTCCTTATTATTAGAGAACTACCTGCTGTGGCATCTACTACAGTTCTATTGTTGTGGTTCATCTTATAGTAGAAAATCTATGGTTGTGCCTATTTCGTGTATTCATGCCAATACATCTCCTAACCATCTCCTTGAATCTTTTCCAATCCTCGCCAAAACACTTGGCATCTTCTTACTTGCATTGATTGATTTCCAATTTTCTTTTACTAACCGTCACTAGAGGAAAGAACATGTATAGGAATCTTTCTTTGATTTTTGTCCATGAGGACATACCCCTGCATTAAATCCTTAAAACCATGATTTGGCTTTTCCACCTAATAAGAATGAAAAGGTCCCATTATGATCACCTCATTTGTAAGTCTGATAATGTTCATGGTGTTACACCTCTCCAAGAAATTCTCTACATGTGCAATTGAATTTTCGTTCACTAGCTCATTGAACAGGCTATTTTGCACCATGTTGATTAGAGACAGTCTGAATTTCAATAAGGTGGTGTTAGTTGAAAGCCTTTTCACTTTGTTCTCTTTAACTTCTAGTTTACGAAGACATATTTGTCCTTGCACTCTATCTTGCACTACAAGATTACCTTCAGGTTGGTTATTCACTCAACCCTATTATTGGTTTCTTGGTTAATCCTCTCCCATCTTGATTCCTTTTTTTCCTTTATTGATTATTTCAATCTCAGGGTCGTAAGGCACTAAGTCTTTCTCTCCTTTACTACGCATGCATTGATTCTCCCTGAAAAGAAAACATAAAAGATCAAGTGCAAATTGTCAAACTTGAAACATGAAAACATTTTTTTCATAGGAAAAAGTAAATTACTTAAACTGAAACATAACAATTTTGCAAACTAAGTTTTTGTGGCTTCGTATCCCAAACAATGACACAAAAAACTTGGTCATGCCCATAAGTATAACGACCCGATTCTAGTAATAGTATGACGAACTTGTGCTGACTATGGATTTCGTCATCAGGGAAAGGTGTATTACACTTAATGTTATAAGCCAAATTTATTCTATTGCTAAGGAAATCCTTTTTTGATTAATATTTAAACTAAACTACTTTCCTAATAAAATAATATAAATACTTGTAACCTCTTATATTAAGAAGATCTTATTTCATAACTCCACCTAGATAATATATAACTATGCTATTGAACTTACTTCATTCATCTCTATTATGTTTGTGCAATGTTTAATTAAAATAGACTTATTTCCTTTTAATCTACTTCAACCCGTTGTCGTGACAAAAAAAGATTCAAATGTACAAACTTGAACTTCGCCTAGCAGTACGAATTATGTAAGCTCCACATTACTTTAAGTTTCATTTCTTTAGATTCATAAACAATTAATTTTACTATCTATGTCTCCTTAATCAATAACTATTTATTGATGTTATGTATTTTACGGTTGTATCATCCATATCTGCCTTAAAAACTTCAACGACCATGGTGACTCCTAAAACCACTAATCGACAAACACGTAGTCAACATGTTCATAACATTACGTATATAATCAATATAAATTTTTTCCATTGTGCTTGTTACTCATTATTATCCATTCAAACTACTTTAGCATAAAATTCATACCATACGAATCACAATTAATTGAAATAAACTTTCACACAATGGTATTCATTGAAATCAAAGATTAAACAATATACTCTCAATTTAAATAAAGAAAATAACATCGAACAACCACACATGAGTCTTCAATATTTTCTCTTCCATAAATCTTTTTTAATAGTAAAGAAAAAAGAAAGATATGTTAATTGGTAGTAATTTATGCTAAATGGCAGTATTAGGTAATTTACCACCTTCTAATACCTATTTATACTCATAAGAAAATTTAGAAAACAATTAGAAAACGTAATAAACTATTCTACAAAAAATAGAACTCTAATTTTCCATTTTTCATGTCTTGACGCTGTCTATAAGTGATCTGGCACTGTGTGTGTTAAGCCATGGTGCTGCCACAACTTCATTCACTTTGTATGCATTTTCATTTCATCATAGACTCGGTGGCTAACTTGGAATACCCAATGCTCTCACCTTTTCCCTATGCCGCTGCCACAACACCGGCTCAGTTGTCCATTTTGTTTTCCCTTCTTTTTCCTCCAAGCCTTACCCACGCTCACAAGCCATCTTCTATGGCTTCAAGCATTGTTGCCACGTCGTCACTCCTAATTTTGTGCATTTTACCTCCGTTTCTTCATGAAATCACTCCTTTGTCTTCCCGATGCCATGTATATTTAAAAATACACAAATGTAAAAAATTAGAGATCATTTTCGGATATTTATACCAAATATACTACTAAATTTGTGCAATATATAAGTTTATATAATTACTTTTCAAAAGTATAAAGAGGACATGGCTTAGTATCATGAAGATTTAGTAGGATATGAGCAAGGCCGACTGAATGGACAGCGTAATTTGATGTTATTTGTAGATCATCAGAGGTGTATAGATGGATGAGACCTACTGATAAGTCCATCGGCTTTCCAGCAGCACCGAACTGCATTTTTGATTAAGACGTGGTGCAGAGCATAAGTTTGGAGTGTTCTTTAACACCATTTTTTACCGAGCTGATGATGACGATGATGATGATGATGTGCAGTCCTAGAGTCGAAGTCTAGAGATTTCATTAGACCTTGGGGAGATGAGCGGTACATTTATAATTGTTATTTTTTACATTTTGGATATTTTGACACTTTATTAGTTGTTTAAAGTTTATGTTTATACATTTTTATAACTTGTTATTATTATGTTTGTGTTTTAGTGATTTCTTATTTTAGGCTTATTTTTAAACTTTGAGGATAAGGTTTGGTTAAAGTTTGGGGACATCAGCACTATACTATGGAAAGTGGTAAGAAAGAATGAAATAAAGATATATACTACATGTATAATCGTAAAATTTTATTTTTAAAGCAATAAAAGAGAAAACATGGTAGTGTATTCTATTTCATTTACTTATTATTTGAATGCGTTTAAGTATTATAAATTAGGCTATAAATAGTAATATGTAATGAATAAGTAATTCATTCGCAAAGTTCGTACCTTTCATTTAGGATGAGTGAGAAAACAAATATCTAGATATGAAACTCAAGATAGTGTCATCAAATTTTTGAAGAAAAAAAGAAATGTAGCAAACAACAATATGATTTCTTTATTATAAACTTAGATTTAAGGAAGGCCATGAACTTGAAACAAAAGCAAGAAGACTACTAGAACACTTCTTGTGGTAAAAGATAGATCTATAAGGAATTTTATAATGAGTATGAATCTAACTTGAATATAAAGTTAATAAAGTCTATTTACTAAGAGGAAAAAATATAGGCATGACGTTTAATGAGAAGTGTAAGTTAAACTTGCTTGATAGAGTGAAAGTGAGAAATGCTAATAAGTGTTTTAAACATACAAAAATTAGAAAATCCCACAAGTTCTACAGGAAAAGGAGCAGAGAAATTGATGTTTAGAAAAAGAAAGAAAAATGGAATCCTTAGGAAAATGAGCTGGGACCGTGCAACTAAAAGATGTAAAGAGAAAAGAGATATATTAAAAAATGGAAGGCGAAAGTTTGATTAAAACTCTTCAAATAAAAGAATTAGCGCGAGAACAAATAACTTAATAATTTTAAGTTTTCCTTCGAACTATATTTAGTCTTATAGACACTTGAAGTGCTACAGTTTACAAAACTAGTTTGATATACGCTTATTTATGAATTATTGAGCTTAATGCGAAATCTTGAGATTGTACACCTGCTGCTTGAGTGTCGAAATGAAATAAACTTGTGAGTAGTGATGGTTTTGGTTGTGAAATACTTTTGACTTTTGATAGTGAACCACATGTGTTATTAAAGCTACATGTTTTTGAAAATAATAATTTTTATAAAGAAAATCTCTTGAGTGGATTACTAACTCGAATTTATTTGAATTAAAGGATACTCAATGAACAATGTAAAATGAATATGAACTTAAGTATTAATAGTAACAATACTTAGTAGAATACCCTTTTGCTCGGGACATGCAAAATCTTAAGTTTGGGGGTATTTGATAAGTGATTAATAAAACTTATATATAGGACAAGTTTTGCAATATTTAAGTGTTTAGATGTTATAGAATGAATTCTAATTGACGGCATTTATGTGTTTTTAGGTATACAAAGTATAAAGAAGATAAAAAAGTGATTTCTAGATGAAACAAGGATAAAATGGACAAAACCATGTTTGAAGCCGTGGTTAGTATGCTTGACATCGTGAAAAGATTGTACACAATATGGGCAAGGCGTAGAAAAGAAGATAAGTGAAGAAAAGTAGGAGAACAGTAGTGGTGCCGTGGATTTGCGCACATGGCACCGAGGATGACTATGCAGGGCGTCGAGCCTACTATGAAGGGAAAATGAACACACAAAAGCGAAGTTGTGGTGGCATTATGGCTTTACACGGACAATATCGGATCACTTATAAACAGTGCCGAGACGTAGAAAATAGAATGTTTAGAGTTCTAGTTCGTTTGGAATTTTTTATTAGTATTTCTAATTGTATTATAAAGTGTGTTAGAGATATAAATAGGTATTTGAAAGTGGTAAACACACCGATTATCACCCATTAACACACATTAACACTAATAAGCATAGTTTAAATTGTTCTTGAGTAATAAGTAGAGTTTTGAAGGAGAAGACATTGAAAACTACACATGTGGTTATTTAGTATTGTTTTCTCAATTTCATTGAAGTTTTTATTGCAATGAATACCATGATGTGTATATTTATTTCAATGATGCGTAAGTAGTTCATTAATCATAGGGATTAATAGATCTTATAGTACGAATGCAAAGCTAAAGTAGTAAGAATGGATAATAAAGTTAAAAAGTGTAATGGTTAGAATTTGTATTGATTATGTTCGTAAAGCTATAAACATTTTGAGCACGTTTTTGTTGATTAGGAGATTTATAAGTTACCATGGCCATTGGAGCTTTTAAGCCGGATATGGATGATACAACCATAAAATATATAACTTTGATATATAGTTATTAATTAGGGAGGCACGAATAGTAAACTCATGTGATTACGAATCTAAAGATTTGGATCTTAAACCCATGTGGAACTTATGTTATTCACAACGATAGGTGGAATTCTAGATTGCACATTAGAATCTTTTCTATTACGACGGTGGGTTGAAGTGGATTTGAAGAAAATCTATTTATTCTAATTGAGCATCCCACACACGTAATGAAGATGGAGAGAGTTGGAAAGCATAGTTATTCATTACTTAGTGAAATCATAAACTAAGATCTTATTAATACAAGAGTACAAGTTTTTACATTGTCTTGTTAGAATAGAATAATTTAGTAAAAAACTAATAAAATGGGATTTTCTTAGCAATAGAGTAAATTTGACGAAGTGAGTAGTGTGCAATGCACCTTTCCGCGAGAACGATATCTGTAATTAACATTAGTGGATCATATTATTATTACAATCGAGCTCTCATAATTGCAGCCATGATCAACACCACTTACTCTGAAAGTGGACTGTTGATGCCTAAAGCTAATAAAGCTAATAGACAATATAATTAGGATGATGCCTAAAAGAACTCACAACGCCCTAAAGTTAACAACATATATTCATATGAACTTTCAAAAATAACTTCAAATTGTAAATCCTTTATTATAGCTTTACAACTCCAAGACGAACTAAATACAACTTCATAAGTACAAATCCCACATAAAGTAAACCATTTTGGATTCTAGACTTCTTTAAACCATTTCATGAAGTTTTCATCATCACCTTCCAAAGGTACTTCATGCCCTACACTCACCCTGAAACTAAAAAACAATATACAAATACGAATTATTTACAAAGAATAAGGAAAAAAGCTCGTTTAACAAAATATTTCTATCTCCTTCTTTCCCTTACGATCCTCGCTAACCTCAGATCCTGACAAAGCCACTTTAAGAAGACTAAACAATAGTATAGACAAAAAAAATTTAAAATAAATAAAAAAATTTCTTGCTTTGTAAAATAGGTAATAACGAGAGATAGTATGAAATATTTCATAATAAAAAAATTCATGAAATAAATATACAACATGGGTCCCTCATTTCCTAATCTAAGCTAACAAATAGTGGAACCTTTCACGATGAAACAAGAATTGTACTATGGGTTCAGTGCATGGTACAATGAAGTCAACACTGCTCTTCTTAGACGACTACGGTTACATCTAATCAGGAGTGGATTGCATCAAACTCTTATGGCCAAAGAAGAGGCAACTGTATCAGGATGACATAAATGCATAATTAAGAAGTGCACTCTCTTACTGTGTAAAATATAAATCCATATTAGTGTAGTAGGCAAGAAATGTTAACTTACTATTAAAACCAACTTTAAGTTGTTCGTGATGCCTCACACAAAGTTCCCCTACTTTCGCATATTTCTACATGTCCTATTAAATATATAATTCACTATTTTTGAGTTACAACTAAATTTTATCACTGCAAATCCTTTTCCAAATCGCGACAAGATTAAAACACAGTTTCAAAATCACAACATAAGTTGCATCCCTAAAAAAACTTCGACAACACTTTTAAAATCCCCAAATACCTTTCACATATTCTTCTCCATTTTTCGAACTTCTAAAGGGTCCTAAACACTCATTTTACTAGCAACCAATGTAAAATTCACTTATGTATTTTGAATTAAGATTTATAACTCAGTCTAAAAACTATGAGTCCACTTCATTTATACTCAAATATATATTTATATATATAATATTTCATTCTTGTCCGATGGCGTATTCTGCTTGTCAAATATAACTCGTAATAGGTTACCAAATCCGACAAGAATATAGTAAAGGTAAGAACGGGGTCAAATCCACAAGATTCTTTCAAATTGAGTTCAACAAATAGAAAAATATATCTAGCAGGCTTTTAAATTATTTTTATCTAAATATCTGCTAATCAATAAAGTAAATAAGTTGCAAATCAAAGAATAAAGAATACCTAAGTCTAGGAATCCATAATCTAGCCCTATGTTGTTTCCATGTCTTGTATCATTGAAATTTTAAAGATAGGTTTTAAAAAAAAAATTCCCTAGACAGGCTATAGGTGTTGGGGTCACAACACCCTAGTCCCCTTATCTTGATAGATACGATAACTGCTTTCTACATATTTCCTTTACTCCGCTATACAACCTTAGGCAACTGCTCTAGAGATTTTGCATGTAAGCATCATTAACAGCTCTGCGGGAACACCTACCCCTACATAACCTTGGGCAATCGCTCTATAGATTTGACCTAGTTCTTAATGTTACCTTAAAAAAATAAGTGTGTCAGGTTTCTTACGATGGGTGATTTTACTTCTCAACCTGGTTGGTATCATAGAGTAAACCTGATTGATAGCAGCCTAGTGGGTTTAGCCTAGAGATTTGCAATGAATATACAAAGATGTTTAATTTTTTGATGCTCTACCTAGAATTTAGAAGTGTTAGATGCTTTTCAAAGCTCTATAACTAGCTTTAAAATGCATTTGGAATGTATTTTTGTGTGGAAATTGATGATCATTGCGTGCTAATTTGAAGTTGATCTAGTGAATCCCTGAGGCCTAGGTTGGTCTTTTATAATTTATTTCATCACTTTGTTTACATTCCTTTGTTGACATGCTTACTTTTTTTGTTGCTTATTTGTGTTGAATTTGCATACCTTAGTTTAGGTAGGTATATCCTTCAATGAAATCAATTTTTCTCCTTCTTTTATCATCTAAAGTAACTCAATTCTTATGGTTCGTCCTTTTGACTTACCACTAATACAAAATTATATGGAAATTGTTAACCTAATAATAGTTATATTATTTTTGTTGCTCTCGGCAACCATCACTATTGCTTTGACCAATAGTTGACTTCTTTCTAAAATTTTCTAATTCACGCACAAATACTCAAATAGCTTATAAATCTCAAGATTAAACATATAGAGCTATAAAACATGAATTTGGACTTAATTTACATAGTAAAACACTTATGAAAGAGTGCACAAATAGTGACTCTTCAAATATCCTTATACTTAAAACTTTGCACGTCCCGAGCAAATGGTTATCTAACTATAACGGCTAAATACATGTGACAAAATTTAGTGATGCTTTCCTAACGACTTTATACCTATTTTGCAAAACAATGGATTGCTTACAATCGAAACTTGGTCAATCTATTTAATAAAAGACTTGAAATTTACGAAGGCTGGTCAAACATGGTCACCTTTCAAGACAAAACTTTTGAGGACTTGAAGCATTTAAAAACCATAAACTTACTCATAATTTCTATGGGCCTCTTCATAAAAAAAGTATATCCAACTTCATATCCTTATTAAATGGATTCTCTTAAACATACTTTTTCACCACTTTTCACTTATATGCTAATTTTCATACCTTTAAGAATCCATATGGCATATTTAAAGGTAGGTTATTTTTGGTTGTTGGCATTGAAAAACTTATTTAACCAAGCCAAAAGCGTTCGAGCCAAATCTTTATTTCTTAATGGGAATTTCTTGTTATAAACTTTCTTCTTTTATTCATCTATAGATCCTCACTTTCTTTATCCCTACGGTGTTTTTACTATGTGGTCCCTGCTCCATGTCTTATAGATACCATCTTTTCATTATTTTCCAATCATAAAGTTCCCTGCTCCATTTCGTGCAGAACTTATAGGACCCTCTAATATTTATTAGAAATTTCCTATAAGCACTTCTTATTTTCGCTAATGTTAAGTTAGTTCTCCAATCTATAATATTTAAACCCATATTTTATTATAGTAAATAAGCCTACTTCTTCCTATTAGAAGTGCAAAATCTTTAATAACTCTATTCTTAGTGGATCAATTTTATTTTCACAATCCTAGAGATTTTGAATTTTCGTACAAAGTTAATTTGACCACTTACCTACTTCTGCCTCAAGTTATGAATTATTCATATTCAAAGTTCTTATTTATTTTGTGAAGTTGGCGTAAAAGCTCTTCTACTTCTTCTAAGCTTGAAGGTAAACAATTTTACAATGTTTTCACTCTAAAAATTTCAAGCAAAGTTTCACTCGTAGGTAAGAATCTGTAAAATAGTAAATATAATTATGTATCTAAAACATGCATGCATTATTGTACAAATTTTAGAGTGATGAATGAAGGGAAGATAAGTAATGGAATAAAAGAGCAGAACTATCACCTTGATTCATTTGAAGTCGTAAGTAAAATGAAAAAATAAAATATAAGGCTTTTACTTGCGTGTTTCAAACCAATGATTCTATCCAATGGCCTACTCCCCTAAACACATCCAAACTAATTTCAAATCTTGTCCTCAAGGCTGAAAATAAGGTAGGCATACGAAACACAAAAGAAATTATGGAAATAGATAGATAATGCATATATATAGAATTTAGTATAATACTTCATGCATGGTTAAGGAAATGAGAAAAAAACAAAAATTAAATCGATTGCGAACTATAATATTTCTCACGGGCTGCCTCCCAAAAGTGTTTTTGTTCAATGTCGTTGGCTCGACGAATTTACCTTCCCATAATCGGGGTCCAAATCAATTACTTTGATTGTCGATATGGAGAATCTTGTGAAGTTTCACTCTATATCATGTAAAATCTTAATTCTGCCCTAGTCGAGCTCCATCCTGTTCCCAATCGGGATGCTAATATACCGTAACTGCACATTGATCAATGGTCCAGCTATCACTAATAATGGTAATCCCAGCAAAAGAGCTTTAAGTTCACTACGCGAAACGGTGCGGAATAGCAAAAGGCTATTCCCCGTCGCTATTTACTTATGGGTCAACGACATGGAACTACCGTTTACCCATTGATGTGTTTAGCAATGGGGATAGAGACAACCACTGTCCCTATAGGTTAGCTGCGAAAATTCCCGTTCAAGGGATTTTCCTGCCCACATAGCAATGGAGCCTACCACATGGCTGCGAGAGAATGGGCCACGTATAGGATTAGCGAAGGGGTAAACCCCGTCGCTAATCTTTTTATTAAATGACAGGCCTACCTTGTTGATACCATTACCTCTCCCTCTCCTTCCTCAGCATATTCTCCTCCCTGCTCGATCTCACCAGCTACGGTCTCAGCCCTCTCTCCTTAGCGTCTCTACCCTTTCTCCTCCAACTTTATCTCTGCTCACTTTTTTTCGACTCTCTATCTCTGCTCGACCCGAAAATCCTAATTGTGCCCATCTTTCGGTCTCCAATCGACCCTCTTCGTCTTGGCCTCTCTTTTCTCTCTTCGACCGCGACGTCCTCGTTTCCTCTCTTTCGGCCTCCTTCACGGGCTCGCCGTCCGCCTCACTTGCCGGCCTCCTCCCCGCTGCCGTCCACCCCACCTTTTCGATGCCACATTATGCGGTGCCTTAGGTATTAATATTTTTATTTTACTGTGATTATTAGTTTGCGAATTGATTTTAATATATTTTATTAATTAAAAGAATTTTGTAATTGTGATATTTCTATTAAAATTGTTTTAAAAAGTATATAATTGTGATGTTTTATTAAATCCTTATTATTAAAATTATTTTGTATATTTTCCTAGTGAAAATTGCTTGAAAATTTAAATTGTTTGAAAAAATTCTAATAGTTGCGTAATTTGTTGGTTAGAAATGTGTAGGTCTGATGTTTTCTATGTTTTTTTTTTTTGTATTACTGAAAAATAAAATGCATGTGTTATTATCATTTAATTAGTTTTTATCATGATTTTTTGTAATGTTTGTATATAACTTTTTAATATCCATATGTTATTTTTTTTAATGTGTTGTAATTTATTTGAGAAAAAGTGTATGTTGAGTTGCATATATATTATTATTAGAAAAGTAAAATAAAATATTGATAATGTACACTTTACTTATTAAATCTTATTTAAATGATAAAAATTAATTAGACAAATTGCATTTCAAATGGGACAAAAATAAAAGACTATACGTAACAATGCTTGTATACTATAGGAAAGATATAATTGATATAAAAAATAAAGGACCTTATGTACAAACATAAAGCACTTTAAAATTAATTAATGAAAATCTATATAAAAAATAAAATATAAGAAATATAAACTAGATTGAACAAAAAAAAAATATAACAGCGCTTGTATACATGTATATATCGAACTTATATTACAAGTAATGGAAAAAAGATTATTTTGGCCAACAAGTTTTAAAACAAAATAAAGCATTTAAAATAATTTTATGTACTATATGGAAGTACAAATTATACTAGATTAGATATAGAACTTATACCATAGGTAATGATAGAAAAACTTAATTACACCAAAAATTTTTAAAACAAAGTAATGCAGTTAAAATAATGTTATGTATTATACGGATGTACAAATTATACTAGATATAGAACTTATACTATATATTTGTAAAACAGAACCACTTAAAAATTACTAATTACACTATATATATATATTTAAAGAAAATTATAATTATTTACACTATATGTACAATTATATTAATTTAGTTTAAATTTTAATTAATGAAAAAATAGCACTTATAGTATAAAATGAAAAAAAGAAATAATAAGCACAATAAATATAAACCAAAATAAATTGAAACAAAATAAAATACTTAAAATTTTAATAATTATGGTAGTTATATATTGAAATAAAACTATAATAATTTACAGTAATTTCTGTAAAAAAATATAAATTACGCAAAGTACGTGCAAATTGATGTAATCAATTCGACTAATTACAGTTAACATTTGACTAAAATATCGAAAGTGATTAGTGTGTACGTGTGTTTATGGTACCTTAAGGGTTTCGAGAAGCCTAGATTGAAGGTGGTTACACTCGATTAGAGTTTGTGGCTGGTGTGAAGGATTTAATAAAATTTGTTATGCGACACTTCACCACTTTCCTTAACCAAGCGAAAATTCGATGTCTTTGCCGAAAATGGCGCAACAAGAAATACTATGATGTAAACACAATAGAGCTACATCTAGTAAGGCAAGGATTCGTTCTCGAATATTATTACTAGACCGAGCTTGGGCTGGAATAATTATTGAATGATGCGGACGATGAAGATGACGATCCAATGGATGAATATCCGACATGATATCATCATATGAAACACGACTACATAGAGCCTTGTTTCGATAGGAACGGTGAGGAGGACCCGAATCATGAAGCGAAACATTAATTCGAAATGATTGACGCAATGGATCAAAAGCTTTGGCCGGGTTGCAAGAAGATGAAAAAACTCTCAACAATGGTGCATTTATTGATGATAAAGTAGAATCATCATATTTTGGGACAAGCATTTGATGAAATCCTGTAAGTCGATAAAGAGATGTTGCCTAAAGACAATTGTTTGGTAGATAGCTTTTACAAATGTAAAAGTTTAATGCAATTGTTGGGTTTGGCGTATTAAGGAAATGATAGTTGTCCCCTATTGTGCATACTTTACTGGGGCCCAACTCCGAGCTTACATCTTGCAAGTTTTACGGAGAACATAGGTTTAACTCCAACAAAGGCCCGCATAAGACAATGCTTTACTTTCTATTAGTGCCTCATTTACAACATTTGTTCGCCTCCTTTACAACGTTTGTTCATGTTGAAAGCTACAATAAAACACATGCGATGCATGAGCAATACATTAGAAATGAGGACAATATGCAGGATTGCTTCTTTTCCATGACATGGAACCACTTCAATCGAGTAAGCCCTACCTTCAGCTTGTAGGCTCGTAACTTACTACTTGGCTTATGCACTGATAGGTTCCAACCTTTTGGAATAACCGACAAATCGTACTCCTCGTGGTCGGTGATTTATCAATGTACAACTTGCCTCCGTTGATGTATAAGAACAAAAAAGTTATGTTCTTAGTAGTAATCATACAGGGCCGACCAATCAATTGCAAAAATTGATGTATTTCTCTAATTATTGGTTAATGAATTACATGATTTATGCTATAACAGAGTTAATAGCTCTGATGCATTGACTAAGATGAACTTTCAAACGTGCATTGCACGTATGTGGAGGTTAGCAACTTTCTAGCCTACATCATGTTGTCGGGATGGAGCCCGCACGGGAGGACAACTTGTTCTTATTGTATGGAAGATACTAGTGCTTTCCAGTTAAGGTTCAGAGAGAAAGTGACTTGGTTTGATTGTCACCGACATTTCTTCTCGCGATATTTGAAGTAGAGGAAATACAAGTTAAGTTTCTTTAGAGGTAGAATCGTATCAGACAAACCACTAGCTAATAAATTAGGTGAAGATATCTTGCATGAAATTGAATCTTTAGGGCTAATAAAAGTCACTTAATTGGGATTAAATGGTACTTAAATCATACTCTCGAGGAAAAACGGGTGGAGAAAATGAAGCATGATGTGGGCCTTATCGTATTGGAAGACAAACCTTATCAAACACAACGTAGACATAATGCACATCAAGAAAAATAATTTTTGACAACATTTTCAACACAATCATGTGTCTACTAGGGAATATGAAAGATAACATACAGTGCCGGGAGGACTTACAGGTGATCTTTAATCGTCCAGAGCTTTTTACGATCCAATTTCCAAGAAATATTAGAAAGCGCCATACGCGCTTGACAAACGAAGAAAACAAGCGTGATATAAGTGGATTAAAGGCTTGCACTGCCCTGATGGTTACGTGTCTAACATCGGTTACTACGTAGATTTAATGAAATAAAGATGTTTGGGATGAGAAGACATAATTGTTATGTATTCATGCAATGATTGCTGCCAATTGCTTTTCAAGATCTTTTAGAGGAGGACATAAGAATTGCAATTAGTAATTTAAGCATTTTCTTTGGAGATTTAACAACAAGAAATTTAAATGTTGAGAATTTACGGCTTTTGCAAGAAACATTCCAAAGATATTGTGTAAGCTAAAGAAAAATCTTTTCGCCATGTTTTTTCGACTCGATAGAGCATCTCCTTATCCATCTGGCGTATGATGCAATCATTACTAGCCCAATACAATTTTGGTGGATGTATCCTTTTGAAAGGTAATCAATTATACTCATACAAAATGAGAATCAATTAAAATATACATTTAACTAACTTACTTCTATATATGTAAGTATTTAAAAAATTTGAAAAATAATTTTAAGAATAAGGCAAGGGTTGAGGGCTTAATATGCAATTCTTATTTAGTAGTAGAGGCAGCTGCGTTTTGTTCCTATTATTGGAACATGTCTCTACCTCAGACAAGCGTCTGCCCTGCAATTACGATGGTGTTGTCGGACCAACTAAAAATTGTGAGCAACTTCTCAATTTTTACCCACCCAGGTCAAGCCAATGGGAGATCAAAGAAGCGTTATCACACGTATGATAATTGTAACATCAGACACTCATATGTATTGTTAAATTTCTCTTGAAGTTACTCCATTAATGAGGTATACATTTATTTGTTACAATACATAGTTTTAATGTCAATTGTTTGATATCATTATTCTATTCAATCGCAATCCTTAATTGTTTTCATCTCCTGTTAGGATTTATATATGGGAGATGCGTTCCAAGCAACCAAATATCACACAAATTGCAATCGATGAAAGTTTTAAGAAATAATTCTCAACTTGGTTCCAAAAATATATACGACATTAATACATAAATAATAACATAATTCCTTTTGTTTTGTTATTTGATCGAAAATAAAGTTTATCATAAAGATTCTTTTGACTGTAGGTGCTATGGTATATTCATGATACAACACTTCTAACGTTGTAGTACGGCCCTAGTCAACTTTGCACCATATATCAAATGTATCTTGTTAATGGCTACAAGTTTTAGACAGTGTCACATAGCACAAAAAATGATACAAATAGTAGCGAAGTATGCGTAAGGGGCACAAATGACGCACAATGCGATAATAACTTCTATGGGCATTTGCAAGAAGTGATACAAATTGAATATGGTGGGTTCTTGCATACAATTTTTTTCAAGTGTGAATAGGTCGATCCCACGCACAATGTCCAAATACGACTTTAATATTCCTTAAAAATCGTCGTTGTACCTTTAAATATGCGATTAAATAAGTACAAGCCTTTCATACTGGCCATGCAAGCTAGTCAAGTGTATTTTCTCATACCCGAGTGTAAGATGTAAACCGAACAATCGGTAAGCTACGTGCAAACTTTAATCAAAATTCATCGATTAACACAACTTAGTTGAGAACGTTGACAGTGCGCCTAAAGAAAACTCTTTTAAAGAGCAGTTATTTGAGCATGATACAAAGGTTGATATTGGCAATAATGTTTCAATTTAGCTAGTCGACCGTAGTGGTGCACACATGTTAGATGTCGTCGAAGAAGATGATGAAAGTGATAATTTCGGGTTTTTATAAGATTATAGGAATGGCGATAACGAACCATGATAGAACCATTTAAGTTGGTAAAAGAATACAAAACTTAGTCTTAAATTTGTTGACTTGTTATATAATTTTTAAAATGTAGGTGTTTTAGCAGTTTCTAAATTAGTCTTAATTTTTTAAAAAGTTATATCGTTAGGCAGAGGGTACGGTCAATCATCTGACGATGGATCCGGTGGATGATCCGAAGCTAGAAGAGATAGTCGATCTCCTCTAATGGTACTGCTCCACATGCTTAGTCTAGTAAGGGCGACAGACTCAACATCACTAGTCCCAATAGGCCCCTTTCTAATATCTCTACCTATATCAGCCCTCCCTATAGATCCATTTTTTCCTTTAGACACCTCCCCCGTCTAATGCACATCTAGCACATCCCCTTTCAACTTATATGTCTTTGCCATTTGTATTTGGTGATGATCAATCCCCTTTGTACATGTACTCTATGCTACTTTCATCATTACACACTCCATGAGTCAATGGTCACGGTACATTTCGGCTAGATGTTGGGCTTACTTTTTCAGAAGAGGGATCAACATCTCCTTCACATCTGCATGATTGGATGCATGAACACTGTACGTCTCCATCGTAAGGCCAATCTGATTTGCATGCGTTGCCCTCTATGACTTATAAGGTGGAGCACGCGTCCAGTATAGCCCCACATGGATGATTAGTATAGCCCATAGATGATTGCGAGGCAACTCTGCTAATTAAACGAGGGGTGAATATTTTTTGGTGTGAAGGATGAAAGATAGTAAGTACACGTATGGATATCAACACAAATATGGCTATTCTTCGAAGTTGACCAGGGCATGTAAATACTCCTTCCATAAGTGTGGCTATTCTTGGGAGTTTGTTTCGGAATGCGAGATGTATATTGGAATCAATGGAAGGTAAAAAGTCTTTTAAGTTAAGTTTCTTATTTCACTTGGGATATAGAGATAAAGATTGGCAAACCTTTTTTAGAAATATTTAAATTTTATTATTTTTTACAAATAGCTTTCTTTCAATTGGGATCCATTAATAATGGTGCCATTAGAGAGGCGTAAAATAGGCAGATCGCTACTTGGTACATCGACTTTATTACCAAATATGTTCCAAAGATAAAAGTCCAGCCATTTATCTACTAAGATCTTCGAGCGCTACAAGAAGATACGACCCACCCCTAAATTAAAAAAATCAGACCCAACTAGCAAGAATTAGATAACATAGACAAAGGGACCCAGTAAGGGTGTAGCTGTGCATACAAGTGGATCCATATCAATCTATCGGCACGTTGAGAGGCTGGTAAGTTATGCTATATTAAATTTATATTTATAATATTATATAGTTATGTCTCAAACTTGATCCTTTTTAAACATATGTTTTGTAGGAGGAGAAATTAGGTCGAGCCCTGACTACTTTTGAGTTATGATTATACTTCCACACTAAATATCATGACGATGTTACTTTTTTGGATTAGAGAATAGAGATGATTGTCGTAAGAAAATAGTTTTCTAATAATTGTTTCTTTAGTTTCTAATAGTTATCAATCACTTATATATATGACTTGAAATTGCTTAAATTCTTAATTCGGACGGCGATTCACAACAAATGCATCGAGTTCACACAGTCACATCCTGACACGCTAATCGTGAGAATGAGTTGGATTTGTATCTTGTGGAGCATGACGAGAAAAGACATACATATAGATTAGGGTGGACACCATTGGGGTCAAGGCATAAACATGCTAGAGCAGGATCTTCACGGCCTATTTCTACTAACGATATGCCCATTGAGCTTTTAAGGAGGAACATTAAGGAAATGCATACAAATCTTTTACAGGTTATCTAAGATATAACCCTATACCATGACAAGTTACGAGAGATGCAGAGAAAGTTAGGTCGTATGAAGCAGGGTCTAATGGACAGAATTTTAATTTCATTCGCTCCTCTAGGATATGGTCATGATGACTCTGAGACCGACGACGATCTTGATGATTCAGTCCTTTCATGTACGCAATTATTATTTAGATTTTAGACTTTAGAATTTCTTTTATGTATATTGTAGTCACATAAACCTTTTATCTCACTATACATTTTTATACTTGTAACTTCCTTTCGTTATATTTATTTCATTTACTCTTTTACTTATTTCAATTATTTAATTTAATTTGTTTATATTTATATGTAAATCTATTACTTTAAAAAATCATTTTTCACAGAATAAAAAGTAAAAAATTATTTTTTAGAGTTAAAATATTTTATAATGTTTGAAAACAAAAAAAAATTATTTTAATATTAATTTTATTAAAAAAATTTGGTTATTTTTATAATTATAAATGGTTCGTTATGTTTTAAATTAAAAAATTCATATTAATATTATGTTAAATAAAAAATAAGAAATTGTTATTATAATTAAAATGATTTATAATTTATTAAAATAAAAAATGCATTTTAATATTAATTTTAATGAAAATAAAAGCTCTTTTCTTCTATAGTTAAAAATTTTTATATTGTTTTAAATAATTCAATATTAATTTTAATATAATTATATATAAGATCTATTTTGAAAAACACTATACAAAAAAAATAAATATTTTTATATAAAACATTTTTAATTAAATAGTGACGGGGAAAGCGACTGCCTTATATCTAATTGTGGTAATCCGGCCAGAAAATATGTTTGACCAGACACACTTGTCAAAAACAGTGATCGGCTTTGGCTACTAGTTTAGCGACAGGTACCCGTCGCAAAAAATAACAATGAAGAATATAGCGATAGGTATCCCCATCGCTATTCTTGTCGCAAGTGCATTTCAGTGATGGGACGTACCTAATTAGCAATTGGTTTTCCCATCGCTAATCTGGTACATTTTTGTAGTGATTAGGTATTACATCCATTTACTGCATAGAAGTCCGTGACGAAGACAAAATCTCTTACACAAATAGACACGTTCTTAGTCATCACTCCAAGTTTCTCCACCATCGCCATGGGATATATCACGTTGGTATCAACATTACATGTGATAAACAATCTGCATTGGTTTTAGGTTTTGGATAACATTACATTTACTATAGCACCAATGTCATATACCCCCCGAGAGACCCTCTTGTATCTAATCTTGCTTGGAAGCGTGATCATCTTATGGTTTTTGTTGGATTGGAGCTGGTAATACAATGTGTATAGGGGTACGATCCTCTTCTCTACCTTATCATCAACCCTTATGCATTTGCTCCCTCGTTCAGCGAGTTATAGATTTTATAGAGGCTGGGTACTGATACGCGAACCCCTTTGTGGAGGCTTTCCTCCTGGGACAATTTTGGTTAAATCTTTCATGAGGCGTCCTTGATTTATGCATAAGTATCTATAAACACCAGGTTCAGAATAACGGTTGAAAAGCAAATAAAGTGTCAGTCAAAGAATTCAAGATACTTGGAATTTTAAAATTGACTACTTTTCTTTTATGCTGAATAGACATATAACCCTTAACTAAATCAATATTGGAACTTCACGCACACAGAAAGGGCCTACCAAAAAGAGTCGAGAATGAACTGAACTTATGTGATTTTATCATGTCAAAAATGTGACTGTCTATAAAGAATTCTGAATCCTTTACATGTACCATAATGTTGTTGAATACTTCTTTTGAAGAGATCTCCTTGCCATCAATGATAAGAATTCGAGTCTTTGTAAAAATCAAATCGCCAATCATATAGAATTATGAAAATTTGAAGATTTCAAGTTAATTGATCCTCCCAAATCTTGCATTATGTTTTCCAAATAGACTCCTCCTTTGGTGCAAGGAATGCCCACTACCTCTGAATCGACACGTTTAAGTTAGATTTCGTTGGTACTTCCCTAAAGTTTAGGTTGGTCATCTAATTTAGTTTCTCATAGGGTGATGACTTTGTAGACTTAATTATTTGAGATGGTGTAATCACAAATAATAGCTTTCACTTGCACGCCTAGCTGGTTAGTACCCATATTTGGATTGGGGTAAGGTTGCAAAGGAAATTTCCCAATTTCTTCAAATATTCCAAGTTGTTGTGCAATTTGGCCCACCTAGACCTCCAGGTCTTAGATCGCGTCATTTGTGTCACTGGGAGTTTTCTCAGTGTTCACTTGGAATTGTTTCATCATTCTAGCAAATTGGCTATGTTGATCTGCTATAGTTTTAATCATGTCCTCTAGTGAGGAATGATTAATCACTGGTTCAAGCAATGGTTGACCTCTAGGACTAAGAGATGAGTAGTTCTTTTTTCGAGTCCCAAAACTGATGTTCGGCTTATTTCTTGTCGTTGTTCGATTATCGGTATTTTCGAAGGGTGGTCGGGTCTGCCCTAGGAGTTGGTTATCTACGAAATTGGCTTATTGATGGTACTGAAATATAATAACATATTCATTGGTCACACGGCCTGAGGCTGACTAGAATCCATAAGCTTTAACATGCACTTGTCCATTGCTCAAAAGAAGTTCCACTAGGGCAGTAGACTGGTCAACATTCTATTTTGTGAAATGTGGAGTAGCTCCAACTAATGGACTTTAGTGCACATTGACACCAATGTCCTTGTAGAGTTGACTCATTTTCTTAGGGTTTTCGTCACGAATGTGACCACCATAAGCATTATCAATCCTATGTCGCTCTATGGGGGACATGTTGACATAGAAATATCAGACTATGCCCTTATCGGATTGGTCATGTCGTGGGCAATTTAAAATTTTGGGCTTATAGTGGTCCTAATAGTCACAAAAAAACTCACCGATTTTCATCTTAATTCTGCATATCTTGAAAATGAGTTGAGCTACCTTAGCCTTAGGGAAATATTCTTTGAGGAGCTCATCTATCATGTCATACCATGAGTTAATGCTGCCAAGGTGGAGCTAAAAGGGCAATTGTTTGACCTTATCTTTTAAGCAAAATGAAAATGCCCTAAGCTTTCTCGCATTCTCTTTTGCTCAAGGAGGTTCCATAAATTGGCAACTTGTATGAAACTCCTTTACGAAAGCCACCGATTTTTCACTTTCCAAGCAATGGAATGTAGGGCAAGAGGTGAATAATTTCATACTCAAGCTCGTAAGCATCGCCATTTGGTGGAGATTTTGTGTATAAGGGATGTAGAGTAAGAAGATTTTGTAGATTTTCATTGATGCACTCTATGGTAATCTGGTGATCACCGCTAGCATGATGATCATCGTCAACCATTGCGGGGTAGGAAAAATTGGACTCTTTGCTTAAAGCATCATTAGCCAACCTCCAGTGGGTTCTATCGATTTTTGAGTCGAATGGTAATAGTGGTCGATTTAGGTCGAGGTATCCTACCATGCAAAAACTAGTAGACTAAAAGAAAAAAACTAAAACAAAAAGAAATAAAAGTTAAACTCAATTTGCAATGAGTCCTCGGCAACGGCGACGAAATTTGATAAAGTGTCTTGCGTATTAAATACAACATATAATAGGTTACCAAATCTTACTGGAATGTAGTAGAGGTAAGAAAGGTGTCGAATCAAGAGGATTCTATCAAATTTAGTTCAATAATAGAAAAGTAAATCAGTGGGGTTTTTAAAAGAGTTTTATCTAAAAGCCTACTAAACAAGAAAGAAAATAAGTTATTAATATGATTATAAAGGCATACCTAAGTTTAGGAATCCACAATGTAGCCCTATGTTGTTTCCATGTCTTGTATCATTGACTTCTAAAGATAGGTTTTAAAATAACTTTCCCTAGATTGACTATAGGTGTTAGGGTTACCAACACCGTAGTCCCCTATTCTCGATAGATAGTGCAACCACTCTCGAAATACTTTTTTTAAGTCCACCACATAACTTTGCGCAACCAATTTCAAGATTTAGCACGTTATCAGCATTAGCAGCTTTGTGGGAACACCTACACCTAGATAACCCTGGGCATTCGCTATCAATATTTAACCTAGTTCTCAATGTTAGAATCATATAACAACAAGTGTATTAGGTTTCTTGCTATAGGTAATTGGTGTTTCTTATCCTACTTGGTATTACAGAGTCAACCAATCGATAGTAGGTCAATGGGTTTACGTCTAGAGATTTGCAGTGAATATATAAACTTTAAACAACTATTAAGACATCATTAAAAACAACAATATAAAAATAAATAACTTAAACAAAATATTATTATTATTTAAGATCCCAACAAGATTTAGAAAAAAAACCTATTACCAGCTAGAGAGCTTCATTTGAGACCTAGGTATTAAAAAACCTAGCTGGACGTGCCTATTTTACCTTGCTTTATCCTAAATCATTTGGAACACACTGTGTTTTCATTCATTAAGGTCTCTCATTTATATAGTTCAGCTTAACTACAAGAATAGGAATGCCCGAGAAAATAAGAACCTTCGAAAAAATACAAAACTTCTAATGTGCAACTCTGACATTGTAATGGCACCACAATATTGTATGGACGGTGCTTGGTCATGGCGTAGGGTCTTTATATAAATTCTTAATCTTCAACGTAGTCGGAACCTCTACATATGAGTCTAGCTCCGTGTTGATGCCACCTATGTTAATCTTGGTACCGCTAGTTTAATTTTAATGCGATCTATCGATCTGGCCAGATGACTCGACGACGTTGATGCTGCTTTGTTGGTGTCGTCTATTATTATGCACGACGTCAAGCTTGCTGCTGTTTTGACCAATAGTTGGTTTCTTTTCCTAAATTGTTTAATTCATGCACAAATACTCACATACCCTATAAATCTCCAAAGTAAACTTATGGAGCCATAACGGACAACTTTGGACATGATTTATATAAAAAACCAATAAAAGAGTGCACAAATAATGACTCATCATTATCTCAATTGTGACAAGCCGATTATTGAAATGATAACTTATTGTCCACTCTCTGGATCGACGGCAGCTGCTTATTATGTTAGGGTGACCCCATTTCCCATAATCTTTTATTATCAAAAATCTCTTTCACTTATTGATGATTATTCACATACTTTTTATTTTTGTTATTTTAGGTGATAAACAAAATTTTTGATGAAATGGAGTAAAAATAGAAGATTATTTATTAATTGATCAACTGGAAAGAGTACGCAAATAATCATCAACAAGTGAAAGAAAAAAGTGGGATTTAGTACTAGTGATTCTTGAGCAATTTACATGTACACTTGAACCACTACTCTGATCAGTGGAACACTAACACTAATGTTCTATGGATTATCCTAAAAATCCACTCAAACTAGAATCGCCGAGGAATCAATAGGTTTGATTTCAATGAATTTAGAGAAAACTGAGACATTTGAGTTTGTTTGGAATTTATACTACGTAGAATACTATAAATACATCCACTAGGCTACGAAGTTAGTTGCCATAGAGTACTTAAATAAATATATCATTGCTCTAGGAGCCATTGTTTATTTTATTAGTTTATAGGTTTATCGTTCATATCTTTTGGAGACGATTTGAATATTTAATGTATTTATTTCAGAGGTATTTATCTATGTCATTTACATAATTGTTGTGATGTTATTTATGAATATGAGCGAGTCATTTATCAATATAAATAAAGTTTGGACATTAACTAGATCCTTTTGGTAATGTAGTACGATGAAATGATCATGTGCTTAATGCTTCAAACTAATCGAATTCTTCGATTCATTTATTTAATATATTATTATTTGAAAATTTTAATCACGAAGTTTGTATTGTATGCATAATCATGAACTTCGTATTGAATGTATAGTCTAGAATGTGTATTATGATATTTGGATTCGTTATCTAGTTTAAAGTAGTAACAATGATTGTTTGAAAAATGTTACTGTTTAGGTATCCTAGGTGAATTCGAGATCTAAATATTTCGAAGGTGTTAGATTTAGTAGTTCAAAGTTCTCATAAAACAAAATGTCGTTTTATTATGTGAAGTTAATGTCTTTATGTATTCGAAGGAGCTAGTTCAATAAAATTAGAACATAGATTTTCGTCCAAAATAAGGAAAACTAATGACTGGGTAAAGGTTGTTTACTTATTATCAATTTAATATTCTATGATACTTTATAAAATATGCTTATAAATATATGATTGAAGTAACATGTTTGGATAAAAACAAATTGATGTTTCATTGTTCTGGATGTTTGTTTAGATATTTATTTATTATTAAATTGAATTCAATTGAATACTAGTGAATTTGAATTATGATAGTTAAGTTAGTTTAATTTGATTAGTTAATTGTTATATTATATTATAGATTGCATTAGCGATTTTTAATTCCCATTTTAATTAAAGTAAAAAATAATAAAACCATTAAAAGACCTTCTTCCAATAGAAGTTTGACAAACTTCTGTGGAGAGGATCCCACTTATTATACTTCAAATAATAAAGGTATACGGGAATGTTAATGTACACGCTCAACATCCAAAATTTTTAGCGTTGTTGTGGAGGATTAAACAATAATTTTTAAAAAATTTTAGACATTTTATGTTCTATCCTCTTTGTCATTCTAAACCTATGAAATCTTTAGATCCGTTTATTTTGAGGTAGATAGGACTTTGAATTGTAGTTTAAGACAACAAAAATGTTGAAAACACCAAACTACCATAGTGGAAGCCAATAATAACATTAATATTAATAATAATAATGATAATAGAGAACTTACTTTTAGGAAAGCTAATCAAAATATAAGTGTTAATGAACCAATGTGTATTTCCTATCTTGAGGAATTTTTTGAATTTAAACTTAGATTATGATTCATTAGTGCCCTACCAAACTTCTACACCAAAGACAATGAAGACCAATAGAAATTTATAAGGAAATACCAATATAAAGTCTATGGAATGCAAGTGAAAAATCATACGTTAAAACAAGTCCAACTTAAAGCTTTTCCTTTTGCATTGAAAGATCATGCACAATATTGGTTATTTGATCTTTTTCTAGATTTGATAGCCACATGAGTTCAAACGTTAGACATTTTCTAAGATAAATATATGCCTGGATAAAAATTAGTACTTATAGAAGACAAATCACAATCGTGAAAATGAAAGATAATGAAAATTTTTATGAGTTTTGGGATATATTTCAAAGATTTATTTTATCGTGTGTACAAAACTAATTGAAATTTTTATAATATGGTGAAAAGACCGATACATCAACAAATAAACTTTATGAGGTTGATTGTTAAACAAGTTATAAATTTGACGAAAAAGTGGATGAATTGTCTAACAGGGTTAAAGTACTATTAAAAGATAGACTAAATCAAGTTAAACCATGAGGATTTTATAATAAAGTTACACATCCTACAGATGTGCGTCATATTTTACAAGAAGATAATAACGAGGAAGTAGCTACAGTTAAGAACCAATACTTTGGTCCTCCTAGAAATAATTATAATAACAACAATTATTACACTAGAAAACCAAGTTCAAATCTTAGCTACGATCCATAAAATCAAAATTATACCACTTATAGACTAAAAACACAAACACAATGTATGCCAAAGCAATAACCTCAACAATCTAGTCAACCTATACTACCAAATTTAGAATAAATATTGCTTAAATTTATGACACATAGTCATTAAAAATTTATGTAAATTTCTCAAAATCAAATTAAAACCAATACGTCTATTAACAAGTTGAAAATCAATTAAATCATATGAATCTACAAATTAACAAGTTAAGTGATCAAACTATAGTATCTACTTAAACTATGAACACTACTAATTAAGCACAAGTTAAAGCTTTATTTGGTGTAAATGAAAAGGAAACAAATACGCAATAAAAAACACAAAAATTAGGTTAAAAGAAAATTAAAATTCCTAATACATTAAAATAAGAAGAAGAGATGATGATGACTAATGACATTCCCGCTAGGGAATAAATGGCTGAATAATTGAAATATACAACCTTTTCTGAGAGACTAGACTCATTGTATGTAACCAAAGTTGAAGCCTATGAAGAATTGTTACAAAATTTTGAATAAGTTAACTAAGTCAAAGTAAAAAATATTTATCAATCAAATGAAAATATGTATTCTAATTATACCAATCCATAATGTTTAGCAAATGCTAGAGACTAAGAAATTAAAGAAGACATATTGGAATCACTTAGAAAATCAAAATTAGTTAAAGATTAATGAAGTTAAATCATGAATTCTTTGAATATAAAGAAAAATTATTAGAACAATCTAATGAAAATTTAGGGCGAATGATTTAAATCTTAAAGTAAATGCCTTAGAAATATTTCGACGCAAGAATGTCTGTAATACCCATCGCAATAGGAACTTCTTCTAAGGAATTTTCTATTTATGATCCCGTAGCATCAATTAATGTTATGTCCCTTAAACTTTATGAAACGTTATTAAAATATAGGGATTATTATAAGATATCTAAGTACAAGTACATGACTTAGTATTTTCAGCTAACTCTTATATTATGTAAATTGGAGATTCAATATCATCCAATCCTTTTCCTATACTTCTAGGTAGAACTTTTCTTAAGACAAGTAGAACTAAGTTAGATGGTTTTAAAGGCACAATGTATATGAAATTTGAAGATAAGATTGTTAAATTAGAAATTAACAACAAACACAAGTATAATACTTATGATGAATATGATGACTTATTCAATAATGAAATAGATAAAAATAAATTTTAAGACTTAAACTATTATGATAAATTAAATGATAAAATTTGTGCAGTTAATGAAGTAACAGTGGAAGCTATAAAAGAGATTCCAAAGAAAGAACAAGTTGAAGACAATTTAAAGGCAAAGAAAGTAACTTAAGAATAGAGAGTTAAGCAACGAGTGAATGAAAAAAACCATTAACAAGAAAGGAGCTTCTTAATCCTAGTACAATAAGAAAAAGGAAAAGCCAAATTTAAACCCTGTAAAGCTTAATGATCCTAGAGGTATATACTTGCACATTAAAATCAAATGTGCTTGGTACTTCAGAACTCAAATCTCATGCACATACATTACTTTTGGCGTACTCAATTGGAGTTGAATTCACTTGCTTATGAATGATTATCTTTATTGGATGGAATGTTAATTCAACCAATATGAGTGGTCATGAATGTGTTAGTTCATGTTAATAACTATACCGTATCAATGGACGTTTTGGTCATGCCACATTTTATTAATGAAGATGCTCCTTTAATTTTATGACAACCTTTCTTAGCCACTGCTCAAACTGTTATGGATATTCAAAAAAAAAAATTCAATTTGACAATTAATGGCCGAGCACTCACTTTTTGGAATGGAAAATATAGTGGAAAGTCCAAAACTCAAGTTTAATGATCCAACCTTATTGTAGAAAGGTTCCGTCTAGCCAACGATAATAAACAAAAGTGTTTAATAGGAGGTAGCATATATTCTATGTTTATTCTATGTTTATTTAATTTTTTGGAATTAAGTTTTGTTTAGCTTAGTTTAGTATGTTCTTAATCTCTCAAATTTTGACTCTTGTATTGGAATTTTTTTTGAAATATAAACTCCAAGGTAATTTTAGTTGAGGAGGAGTGATCGAGTTGTTTTTCCTTATATGGCCTTTTATGCAAGTTTCATTATTGACTTACTTATTTATATGTTTATTTATTTATTTAATTAATAAAACTATTTAGTTAGTTACATATCCTTATTAAACTGTAAGATTTTCAGTCAATTATACCTTAGCATTAGTTTTTATTAATGATATAAAAGTTAATTATCAGATAAATTGCGAAAAGAATAAATTAAGCCTAGAGATTCCCCAATGATTTGGAATAACATTGGGACTCGATGGAAAAATTGATAATAGCCACAAGTAATCATGTGAAAATTAGAGTTTGGCAAATCCCCATTGATTTTACTTAAAATGAATCACTATTCAAATTGGTGGCTCATTGTACATCATTTACCACCGATTCACCTAGTGATTTCCTAATGATTCAACTTAACATATGAATCACTAGGCACAATTTTTGGCTTTTAAAATAAAAAATCCAAATATGCACACAAGATCGACTCATTCACACACCAAACCATTGTATCCCTTCTCCAAAATCTCAATCTTTTTCCTAGATTCAACCATACTAAGCTCAATTGCATAGTATTTAAGTGATTCTCACCTCAAATTAGTCCCATTCAAATAAACTGTTTTTATTTTGGAAGTGTTGATCCAAATCAAGGTTTTAAAGAATTTGGCCTAAAACTTGGATAGACAGTCTAGAGGACTTCAAGAGCTTAAATATTAAGATATTCACTATAAAAAAGGAAATTAAGTCAACCCTGGCTATTTACTTTAATAAATTTTTTGTTTGAAGAATTTTCACAAATTTCTCAATGTTATTTGAAAATTGTTTTATCATAATTTATTCAATTATGTTGAACAAATGAATTCATTGATTCCAATAGACTAGGGATGGGAATTACATCGATCTAATGGTTTGACAATTGACTTTAAAATGAGTTTGTGGGTCTGGTTATGGTTTTCTTTTAATTTGATTTTCTTTATGTCAAAATGACTTTTATTTCTCACACAATTGCTTAACTATATTTAAAAATCTATATTAAAGTTGATATTTGAGTTAAAACTTCGATGCCTATTTTATTTTCAGTGTCTAATGATTTTAACATTAGCTTTCCAAATGAATTTCTCCTTTTAAAGTAAAGTCTTGAATTTTACAGAATTATTTGGGATAAACATTATTTTTTATCATCTACAGGTCTACTTACTCTTCGTACTAGAGAGTTTTTTAATTAATAAAATGGGCGGAGGTCTTAATGGTAGATGCTCATAAGAGGAAAAGGGGGAAATCACCATTACTAGAGAATTCTAAGAAAACATCGAAAGTTCCAATCACACCCATTATGCCAACAAGAGTTTCGTTAAATAACCCTCAAATTAGAGTACCAAGTGAATCGTCTCCACCTATAAGTTTTACT
Organism: Stephania yunnanensis; assembly: GCA_039657365.1. Classification (NCBI taxonomy): domain Eukaryota; kingdom Viridiplantae; phylum Streptophyta; class Magnoliopsida; order Ranunculales; family Menispermaceae; genus Stephania; species Stephania yunnanensis. Next base: position 39,344,561 of record CM077586.1, on the reverse strand, counting down.
AACGAGTCGGAGGGAGATAAAGAGATTTAAGAGACACTTACTATTTATTTTTACGCCCATAACCAAATCAATGCAATAGTTCTTTATAGGTTGAAGAGCGACATTAGTGAAAATAGGAAAATCATTCTCGAGAGAGGTTTCAACATTAAGAATGGAGCTTAGTATGGACCTAGAATTCTAAACATAATAAGGGGGTTATTAACTATGGAGTATTATGTCGACAATGGCGCCGGGTCTTTGGTTGAAATGGGTTGTAAAATTTAGTTAGATAGTCTTATACAAATGGGCACAGAAATGACAATAAGATAGTAGCAATGGTCTGAGGAACTAGTGAATTACTTACCTACAAGAATAAATCAGTATTATGGTTTACCAAAATTCCATAAAAGACAAGTTAATAAGTAACTAAAACACAAGAATGGGTTTTGAGATGGGTTTCCCTACAAAACTATTAGAAATGGTTTAGATGCAATTTCGGGGGATGTAAATCTTTTTCACAAGGAGGGTACCTTTAAGACATACAAAATAAAAACTTAAGGAAAACAACCAAAGCTTGAGCTTTTTCTTAAATGCAAACGTACAACTAAGTTTACAACACTCGGTTTTTTTATACTACATAGTACAAAGGATCGGCAACATTGATGTTGGCAACGTAATAAATGATTCAATATGGAATGCCATGACTACCAACAAAAATGAAGGATTGCCTTTTCCATTAATGATTATAGAGCTTTGCAAGCAAGACCAAGTTCCAATAAGAGGTTTAGGGCTAAATATTTCCCTGATAGGACCATCATCAATGAACTCATTGAAAGAACAAAAATTTGTCTGGATATGTTGATTTTCATGTGAAACCGAAAATAAAAGAAACACACAGGAGAGAGACCATGGAGAGAAGGAGAATAGGCGCCTAGAAACGAAAAACTTTGGAATAGATATAGACTACTGCGTATAGTGACAGAATAAACTAAAGTCAAGAGCCAACCATAACAGGGCTGATATTGCGGAACCAGATGAGAACAACGAGACATCAAGAGTTAATGTTTCAGAACTAACGTGAGATTGCTTGGAGCATATATGGTTCTAAGTGATGCATGACCAGGAGGATGTAAGGCATGGGAATTAACATTCAAATCCTGCCTATCGAACTAACGATACCTAACCAAGGAGTCTTTATCATAAGATAATCGGGCGGTGGGAAGGATTAAAGGTTTTATGATCCCGCAATGAGCTTCCAATCCCAACAAAAACACCAAAGATATGGTGATGAGGATGCGACATCAAGACTTTTATTCTGATCTTTCATTATTCTCTGTGTAATATTTCTTTACATGTTATTACAAGATGACTTTATTTGTAGTCCTATGATATATTATGAATAATATGGTTTGTGAATCTATGATACATTTACTTTGATGTGGTCGTATTTATACAATGGTTTGATATACTCTATTCCATTCAATGATGTCGGGAAGGCTTCAATTTATCAAAATTTTATTTACTTATGCAATTCTTTCTTATGTTATTTATTTATTTAATTTATTCCTTTATGATTCACGATGTATTTTTATTTTTTTGTTGGAAACCAAACTTAATTTTTAAACCTTGATTACAATTCTTGGAATGACTTTAGGGTTTTATCTGAAACGAAGTATAAAGAAGCGACTTAAGATATGAGAGGTAAATCTGCTTGAACGTTGAACATTAAGAATTTTTCAAAATTTTCTACAATACGGGTAATATTTTTTTCCTTTCATTTTACTTTATTTAGTCGAGAATATGGAATTGAACTTAATTCAGATTTAAATGGAAACGATATGTTATTACTACCCAATAAAACACAAAATCTATGATGCAAAAAAATTGCTACACCTTATTTGGCTTAAACTAGATTGTGTATACAAAAGAGGAGTTCAAAGGGAATTGATTTCTTTGTATTCGATATTATAATGGGTAGAAAAGCAAAACAAAAGGGCAACATAAAGAAGAAACATTTCTAAGAATTTTGTTATAAAAATGTTCTTGATTAAGTATTATATATATGTATTGAAATGAGTTTACGCCATAATAGAAGAACAAAAAAGCCAGTAAACTTTACTTCGTTGGAATGAATGCTTCCTCGACTACAATATAAGTGAGAAGAGCTAACAAGATTTAAAAAAATATAGAGAGACCCACAGATTCCAAAGGAAATGGAGCAGAGACTCTCGTGGTAGGAAAAATGAGAGGAAGAATTCTTATAAAAAGAATAACAGATTCCAATGAAAATGGAGCAGGGAACCATAGGAATATAACAAAATAGAGAAGAAAGCGTTTATATATATTTTAAAATGAAAGAAAGAGAGTTATAAGAGAATAGAAGGAAGTTTTTTCAAAAGCTCTTCAAATAAAGGATTTCGCTAGAGTGCTTTGATCATTCATTCATTATGCACTTTTTCATATGTGTTTTGCTATGTAAATCAAGTCCAAAGTCGTGTTTTACAGAACATTAGGTTTACTTAGAAGATTCATTCAAGGGCATTTGTGTGTTCGCGCATGAATTATACAAATAGGTAAAAAACCAACATCTTGACGCCCTCAAAACAATAGATGGCGCCAGCGAAGACCCACAACGCTAAGCAAGGCAACACAGTAGAACAACCGACGCCAATAGAACTGAATGAACGACGTCAATTCTATGAGGGATGTCATTAACCATGGCACCAGGTTCAAAAATAGAAATACCTAACTTACTTGAAGACAAAAACTTGCTATATTAAGCCACACCACCATCCGACGTTGTTCCCATATAACAGAGGTGTCACCTTCGGCGCCAAACTTTGCAGAATATAATTTTTAAGACTTTTTTGAATAAGCCTTGCTATATTATTCCCTATCTTTCCTATTATTTTAACAAGGCTCATCTATATAAAGGAGCGACCTCTATGAAAAAAAGCTCATAGTGTGTTGAAGTTCTTGAAACTAAAGGAACCGAGGAGACTAATGAATTATTGATGAAATAATAAACACACATCAAAACTAAGGAAAAATTGATATAGTAGTTAGACTTAAATGTCTTCCTTGGCATAGGCTCATCCTAAATAATCAATTAATCAAATGATAATGTGTAAAACCACTATAATGATCTCTCGCTCTCATAAGACTCAAGTAATGATCGGTAGCCAACTCAATAGTGATCTTTAGTATTTAGAGACTCGGTTTATCTACGTTATCCGACAATTCGGTCCTAAATCATATACAACTCGAAAAACCTCCTTGGTCTACAATAATAAATCTTATTGTGATCATCTGATGTTCAACAATTAAGTCTTCTATCCCTTCAAGAATCGTGACTCATTTTTTAATAAAGTTCTTCAATCCTTTATGCGCATTTCTATTTAATTTTGATATTGCAATCCATATTGAAGTTCTATGCTTGCAGTATCAAAGTTCTTCACTATCGAAGAATAATACAGATAGTTGCTCTATTTTAGTATCCTATTCCTATTCAGTTTCGTCATCGACTTCAGATTTCTCTTCGTCATTGACTCTGACTTTCACAATATAATCTTCATATAAATTTTCATTTTAGTCTATCTCTGAGTTGTATCTACACTTTTACATCTTGCTTAGTCATACTACCATCTACATTTAAGCATTTACCAAACTAACTTAACTTCTATTTTGATAATATACTGCTAACAAAGAGAGAATGACCAAAAGACTATAAACGAGAGTCTAACAATCTCCCCCGTTAGCAATGATTGGTCAAAAGTCTGTAAGATAACCAAATTTTTGAAAAATTTCATAAAATGTATTGTTATCAATGGATGAAAGTAATGACATACAAAAGTAAAACCCTAAAAAGTTTTTGTCACCAGCCAAAAAGTACATTAATAAAATGTAGTTTTAAAAACACAAAGTTCATATACTTACAATAAGAACCCATGCTAGGGGGAGCAAATGTGAATCTCATGGAGTAGCCTCACAAAAGTTTGTATGTCAAGAGCTCTTTATAAATATATCACCAAATTGTCTTTCCGTAGGAATATGTTGAATACAAATTGATCCTCTTTCCACCAGATCCCTAATATAATCATGACGAATATCAATATACTTTGTTCTAGAATGTTGAACTAGATTCTTTAAAATATTAATAACATTTTTATTATCACAGTAAACTGGTAACTAAGATAAAGCAAAACCATAGTGTTTGAGAATTTGCTTAATCCATTTTACAGCAACCAGATGAGACACTTTTGAACATGTCCAATAGTGAGTACAAACCCCTACCTTTAAAGCAATATTTGTTATGCTTGTAGAAATATATAACAAGCTACTAATCATGCTTGTTTATAATGTAAGATTGACATCTACACCTTTGTCATCATTAGGAATCATCTTACTAGAGCTTATAGGTGTTTGAATAGACTTAGCAGTATCTAATTCTAAATGCTTAACAAGAGATTTAACATATTTATTCTAAAATATAAATATACTATCTTGAGAGTACGTAATTTACAGAACCAAGAAGTAAGTAAGATCTCCAACCATCATCTCAAGTTCTTTCTAAATCAAATCAACAAATTCTGAAGCTAGTTTTGCAGATGTAGCCCAAAAAAATAATATCATCGACCTAAATCTTCACAAACACTAACTGTTTATTCTACCTTTTAAAAAATAAATTCTTATTAGTAGACCTTTTGCTATAATATTTCTGTTGCAAATAGGTAGTCAACCTTTCATATCATGATCGTGGTGCTTGCTTTAGTCCATAAAGCACATTTTTCAAATGAAAGACATCATTTGGCTTATCATGAACCTCAAATTCTTTGGCCTATGCAACTCAGACTTCTTCTCGCAAAGACCCATTTAAGATAACACTTTAACATCCATTTGTTGTAACTTGAACCCTTTATTAAAAGCAATGGCTAATAGTAGACAAATAGATTCCAATCTTGCCAATGGAGCAAACATCTCATCAAAATCAATACCTTCAACTCGTGTGTATCCTTGTGCAACTAACACGACTTTGTTGCAAATAATAAAACCATTTTCATCTGGCTTATTACGGAATATCAACTTAGTACCAATGATATTAACAATATTAGGTCACAGAACATTCTCTGAAACATGTTATCTAACAAATTCATTGATTTCCTATTACACAACATCTACCAAATATTTGCTTAATCTAAGATTCAAAACATGCAAAATAAACCATATTCTTGCAGTCAACCGAAGGAATATCTTTAGTTAGCATTGGATCATTAACTTGGCCAATAATTTGCTCAATTGGATGATCGTTCAACATCGTCGACTATGCAACAACAGATGTAGAATTAAAACTAGGTTTTGTAGTAGTAGGTGATTATGAATAATCATCGTCATTATAATTTTCATCATTAAATAGAGTAGTGATATCTTAATCAAATTGTTTAGTAGTAGGCTAAGTAATAGGCGCTAAGTTAATCGGTGTTGGCAGCTCATCATTATCATCCTTTTGAAAGAAAAATTGTTCTGTTCTTACACAATCATCGACCATAACCTTAATTGATTCCATTAAAATAATAGTTTGCTTATTGTAGACTCTATAAGGTTTAATATTATGAGAATATCCAAGGAAAATCCCAATATTTATTTTGGAATCAAACTTTCCCAAGTGATCTATATCATTAAATATGAAGCAAATACTACCAAAAACATTAAGCGGATTGAGATATGGTTTTCTGCCTTTCCATATTTCATATGGAGTATTTGTTGTCAATAGCCTAAAATAAACTCTATTGAAAATATATGTATAATTATTTACTACTTTGCCCCAAAGATTTTTACTCATATTTTTCTCAGCTAGCATGACCCTTGTCATCTCCTGAATTGTGCGATTTTTTTTTCAATCACACCATTCTGTTATGGTGTTTTAGGAGCAGAAAATTCATTCTTAATACTAAATTTGGCATAATAATCAGCAAATTGTTGATTCTCACGCTCTCTTCCATGATCCTATGAATTCGATTAATAGATACATCCTCATCACTTTTCTCATTCAAAAGTCAAACAGTTATATTCTTAAACTCATTAAATGTTTCTACTTTATCAAGCAGCAAAAAATCCAAGTAAACATTAAGTAGTCATCGATAATGACAAAAATATAATTAATTCTCTTGAGACTTTCAACCTATATTAGACCAAACAAGTCCATGTGCAATAATTCTATCAAATGTGATGTATATATGTCATTGAGGCTAGCATGTGAAACTGAACGCCATTTACCACTTTGACATGGCTCACAAATTGAATCAGGCTTAAAGGATAGTTCAAAAATACCTCTTACAAGATCATGGTAGAGAAGTTTCTAAATTTGTTAGAAATTAAGATGACTTAGACTTATGTGCCAAAGCTCTGTGTTAGTTATAGAAACAACGTTCCGGATAACTTGTAGTCTGTGAGTCAATATGTAATATTGGAACAACATAAAACAGGTTGTCTGATGTCTGGATTCCATACATGATGCATCGTCTTTCTTCATTTCTTATCCGAGAATGATCTTTAGTTTTGTTGGGAAAAAGTCTCTGATCATACAACCGATCATACAACTGAATGATACTCATATGATTAGATTTCAATCCATAAACATGCGTAATTCCTTTTAGATTAGGCAGTCTAATTACATTTAAAGTTCCTTTACCAACAATCTTGCTTTTCTTTCTGTCACCAAACATAACAACACCTTCCTTAAAAGATTCATAATTTTAAAGAAAGCTTTTGTTTCAAGTAATATTTCTAGAACATACATAATCCAAATATCGTAGCTCAGTCGTAGCTGTTGAGAGTTACGAATGTGTTTTCAATGCCTAATAAGATTTAACTATCCAGACTTTCTTAGATGATATCTTCATCGAGATTTTACTTATATCTTTAAACATTTGATAGCAATGTGGTCAAATAATGACCAATAATCCCACAATAATGACATGTAGAAAGAGTTATATTGTCACCAGGAACACTCAAATTTTTCTTTCTACTAGCCGCAACATTTTATGGCAGAATCTTATTTGCTTTTGCAGTATCAACTTATGTCTTACTTAACTGACCCTCAGTGATTACGGGTGCTTCGATAAAGATAGGGGGTTTACAGGTCCATAAATATAACTAAAACTATGTTTAACTTGTGAAGATTGACCAGTTTCTAGCCTATGTTTAATTTTTTAGAATTTGAAAGGTTTTTTATCTAAAGATTTCAATGTCACGTTTTTTTAATAGTGTCTGATATGTCTTTTATTCTCTTTAAAAAGAAGATTTTCATCTTCAAGCCAAGTTCTAATCATAAAGAGATGTCCATTTGGCCAATAATAGATAATAACAAGCCTAAAAATCATTTACATAATCCACATCATTGACAATAACATATATATCCTTAGCGTTTTCCTAACTACTTTCAATGTCAGATACAATGGAATTAACGTGGGAAATACCAATAGTAGATGGAGAAACATCAACATCATTTCACTCCATTGATATAGAATTAAGCGTAGTAGTAGAATCATTCAACTATTTATCCTTATATTATGAGTCATCATCACTCTAAAAAGCTTTGAAGGCATCTTCTTCTTGAAAGTCAAATATTCAATCAGAATATTTTCAACTCCTCCACAATCATGAAAATCTATGCCCTTGATTTTATTCTTAGCATTTGCCTTTCTATCATTAGTAGAAGGCTTATTGCTATCATTACATTTCTCGCAATTAGTTACAGTAGGATTTCTTTAATTATTTGTTAGAAATTTTGAAAACTTATTTGCCATCATAGCAAACTCATCTCATATAGAGTCATCAGAAACACTAGTCTCAACACGAAAAGGATTCCAAGAAGAACTAGGTTTCTTAAAATATCCGTTGCATAGGTTTGTAAAGAATCCATTAATTCATTAACACATATCTTAGTAATATTACGACACTTTTCGATTGTAGTAATTTTGGGTGGAAATATGAAGGAAGGCACGAAGAGCACCTCGTACTAACTGCTTGTCAATATACTTTTCTCCAAGTCGAAAAACTTAATTAGTTATGTATTGTAGACAACCATTGAAAGAGGAAATATATTCATCCCCTTTCATATCCCGATGATCGAGCATAGAATTTGATTTTCGTAACTTGGAAATTTCATTAAAATTTCACACTTCAAAGATTGTCTTCATAACATCCCATGATTTCTTTGTAGTAATGCAATTTGCAATTAGTTTGAAGTGTTAAACATTAACAAAATTAAAGATAGAGTTGATTTCTTTATGATTAGCAAACTTGTCCTTTTTCTCCACATTTGTTTTTAGAGATGCATGCTTTGGAATAGTTTTCCCATCCGTACTCGATTACGTTCGAGCTATGTATTCTCTCTTAATTGATTTTCCAGTAATTTCGTTAATGTAGAGACAAAGTGAACCATCTGAACCTTCCAGTAGACATAATTGGTTCCTTCCAGCAATGGCGATTGAGTTATCGATCCACCATTTGAATCATTCACCAGTTTGATGTTGGAAAAAATTTATCTATCGATCTCATGGAGATAAAACTCTCTTGAATCTTACTCTTCTATGCTTGTAGAAATAACAAAGTGACATAGATTTGATACCACTATTGAAGTTTTGGAAACTAAAGGAACTGAGAAGATTAACGAATTAGTGATGACATAATCAAAATACAAAAAAATAAACAAGAATCCAAATCGCGATAAAACTTGAATGTCTTCCTTCGCGTAGGCTCCGCCTAATCAATCAATTAGTCAAATGGATAATGTGTACGACCACTATAATGATCTCTCATTCTCACAAAATTCAAGTAATGAACGATGATCCATAAAATAGCGATCTTGAGTATTTATAGACTAAATTTATCTACCCTATCAAGTAATTCAGTCCTAAATAACAACAACTTAAAAAACCTCATCAATCTTTAATTGTAAATCCTATTAGAATTATCCAATTTTCAACAATTAAGTCTTCTATTCCTTCATGAATCTTGTCTCGTTGTTTCTATAAAGTCCTTCACTCCTTTATGCACCTTTCTCTAGAATTTTGTAGTCATAATCCATTTTGAAGTTCTCTACTTGCAATACAAACTTCTTTAGTATTGTAGACTAATACTTACATTTGCTCTATTTTAGCGTCCAACTCAATATAAATTTCTGCTTCAATTTCAGATCTGTCTTCGTCTTTGAATTTGACATTGATATTGTCATCTTTATAAGAATTTGCATTATAGTCTATCTCTGAGTTGTATCTACATCCAGACATCTTGATTCGTCAGGCTTCAATCTACATTATAGCATTTAGCTAACTAATTTAACTCTTATTTTGAAAGTATGTTGCCAACAAGGAAAGATCGACCCAAACACCCTAAACTAAGGTCAAATTTGGTGTTCATAGCGATTTAGGAGTAGATTAAGGTAGAGTAGCCATATATGGCTATGTTCTTTAATATCTATGCCGGGGACGAAGCTCTCTACCTAGTAGTAGGTTGTTTTCTATTTCTTGTTGAGATTTTCTAACATAACAGTGTTTTGAGCCTGTTCTTTATCTTTATTTCATGGCCCTAATTCCTAAACCTATTTTAATTCCTTAATCGAGATTATTGATTCGTGACATGGGACACACATCGAGACAAATGCATTGATTGAGGCGACGTGGATGAAGTAAATGTTAGGTTTGTTGTGGTGAATGCCTTGTGTATTGTATATGTGTATACTACTAACTCACTTCTACCTATGTCTAGTGTCAAGATATGAGTGGGACGTGCCTTGAGTTGCTTGTTGGCATGGGACTAATGTTGAGATTGTTGTGGCTTAAAAAGTATTATTAATGTGGCTATAGTTAATTTTATATTAAATGTACCTAACTTAGCTATTTAAAACAATAGTCATCTAATGATTCTCAAGATACGTGTTGACACATCAAAAGACAAATTGCGTTTCAAATTGGTGTTTGCAAGATGGAAATAGTAAAACGTTAGTGAAAATTGTGGCAAGGTGTAAGCCATTGGATTATTCTAGAGATATGTTTGTACATGAAGATCAATGGCCATAAATCAAACTTATCCCATTCATATATATATAAGGAATGGGATCAACCTAAGCAATTCATTTCTTTTTCAAAACTTAGTTGAGAATAAAGCTTGCTGGAGAAGAACATAGTGAGGATTAACAACTTTAGTGGAGATTTTATGGAGTTAGGAGGTGTAAATTAAGTTATTGGTATTCTTTAATTAGGTAACTTCACTTACACTATTGTTTTAGTTTAATTTGATGAATTTATCAAATAAATGAAGTATAGGTTATCTTGTGTTGTTAGTGGTGAATTGGGGTCTCTGGTAGGTGAGGAAAGAGAACTCAAGGTGCTAGGTTTTCTTGCATATATCACGTTAGATGAGCTATCTAGCGCTACTCAGGTTGCGCTAATATATCTGACTAGTGCGTTAATGACGTCACTGTCACAATAGATGGAACACCTAGCGGTAGGTGCTCTAATAGAACAAAAAAATCTGCAATTTCTCAACTATAACATAAACACTATAAACAAGTCTAATCCCTTAATTAAAGGTTCAAATACACTTAAAACCATGTTAAATGATATTATGAACCTAGGTAAAAGTCTTAGGGGTACGGATATGAGTTTTAAGGTGTTAGGAGGTCGGATTAGTATAAGACGTTGCATGGATTATAAGTAGACTGATTGAGATATTTATTTACATTATATTCCTATTTTATTATTTATTTCTAGTCAGTTAGACTAATTTGCCTTTTGTACTCTATATGCCATGACTTGTCGATTCATCTCATTTCGTTAGTTTGCTATCATGGCATCGATTGTTGGTTAATGCTTTCATTAATTCTATATCATGGGCTATGTCATTCTTGATTGTTGAGGCATCAGTCAAATGAAATAGCATGCTATTTGGTAGTGGTTTACGATATTATAAATTCCACTTCCTTTATGCTTTAAATATTCATTCCTATTGTTAGATTCTGAAACCGAGTCATCCCTTGAAATATGAAAGTAGCTCATCTTTGTAGGTCCATTAGATGATAAAGATGAGCGCAACACTCAGGCGTCACTAAACTTTCAAGGATGTTGGGATCTTACCACGAAGTTGTGCAATGAATGGGGTAAAGGAATTGGGGTTATTAACAAGTATACATCACAGGCGACTAGCATTTATGATTGATTATGAAGGTATACAACTCAGCTTCGGCCTTCAATAGAGATGTAGAGCTTAGATCCATCCTGAGATAGTGGAATAAAGGCATTTTTCATAAGACTCATGGCCAATCAGCTCTAGATCATTATTTCTTAGCCATGTGTCTGTCTCATATTGATTAGTCGAAGAGTCTATAAGCCTGATCTTATTTTCACCATAGTTGCTACTACTATGCTTTCAGATTTTAGTTGTATATTTCGGAATATGGATAAATTTCTCTCAGTGTTAGTTTCTACTTTAAAGTATTCACTGTCCTTTCTTGATAATGGGTGCAGATCTGTCGAGTAGTAGACTAGGCAAGTTGAAGATCAATGATTACCTTTAAGCAGTGGAATACTGCTATATCGAATTTTATAGGTTTTTTGTTATGTTGTATGACTTCTATATATGTTTTTCTTATACTTTTGAGGTTGTATATATTGTGGGTTGAGAGAAAGAACCCTGACCAGACACATGATGATATATTATCGTTGTTTTGTTATATAGTTATGCATATGATCTTTATTTCTTATTTTTCCACATTCTTAGTTATCATGTTAAAAGCTTTCACTAATGTATCAGCACTTCCGCTGTATAAATTTTAATTAAATCTTATTTATTAATTGGCATGAAATAAAAAAAATGCTTATTTGAAGAAAACTAATTAGTAAGGGGAAAGGTTTTCGGTAAAAAGGTGACTAACTCATAGTTAAGTACTTCGTAGCGAGATTAAGGCTTAATGGATGGATTAAGACGGGTTGTACCCTAATTTGAAAAGGGGTTATCACAGTTGTTATCAGAGCCTATACTCTAGATACCTTAGGATTTATTGTAAAGTTGTTCAAAATTTTGATATTAACGTAAAATTTGGTATCAAAACCTAGGTTTCCAAACCGTTGGTAATAAAATATAATTTATTTTGGAATATGATATCAATCATATAGTTGATATCAAAAGAAAACATTTATTAATAAGCTAAACACAAAATTAAATAAAACATAAATTTTGTATGTGGAAAACTAGACGATCCTTGCATATAAATAATTAGTTGGGAAGTATGTGAAAGTAAGGTAGAGATTTCTTATATGGAAATGTTAGTTTCTATATATATATATATGCGCTATCTAGGTACTACCTGATTTGTGTTTGCTATCAATTTGCAAACACTGATGTCTGATTCACGTAATAGTAGGGATGTTAATGCTACTGGCGACTTGCCTCTTATTCAATCTGCTAATATTTTTTGAGGTTATCTGACCCAGTAGCGCAAACAACAAACCCTACCGCTACTACTATATGACCGAGTAGCTACTCAAGCTACTACTACACCTGTGACTCAGGCAGTGCAGATTGTACTGATAGTTACAGTACAAGCAATAGAGGCATTTTAAAAATTGTATTTCACTCCTACATCTTCTAGCTCAACAACAGAGGTTCGATTGGAGAAGGATTTTATTAGTCTAAAGTCAATTTAGTTTGATGGTTCGAGAGATTTTCAAAAGATCGAGAAGCAGTGTTGTGTCAAGAGATGGTGCATAGAGTCTTACGGATTAAGGACATACTTCGGGCTGAGATTTCATCTTATACGCTACAAAGAAATGTCGATGTTTAGTGGCATGAAATGATATCTTCTGATGGAGACTTTGAGTTTTGTGACGCCTTTAAGAGGAAGTTTATCAGTAGTATTTCCAACTTGAAAAAACTAAGAAGTCGAGGAAGGAGTTCGTGAATCTGAGATAGGGAACCAATGAGTCGGTGATGAGCTAAAGATCTCGTTATGGCTATCTAAAATAGTTTTGTGGAATTTAATGAGAGATGACTATGAGGATGTGTACCATTTCAGAGATGGTCTGAGGCCAAATTTAGGATTTTATATGGTCTGTTTTAGGTACTAACACCTTTAGTGAGATCTATGAGCATGCACTTTCTCACGAGACCTATTACTTAGGTAGAGTTGCTGATGGGTCACTTTTAGGACTAGTATTTTCAACGAATCAGACCATGAAGTTTTAGAGAAGGAGATAGAGAGGTATGGGAGAAAGAGATGGAAGAGAGGTTCTAAAGGATCAGGGGCAGCCACACCTGTAGTACTCTATGCCACACACTTAAATCCACTATAGAGTGTAGTTGGTAGACATCCCATGTCACCTCTAGCCATTATGACCTCCACGTCATAGATGTCGAGGCGAAGGTGTAGGTAGAGGTCAAGATGGTTCCGGATAAAGAGAGTCACATGGACGTGCCTCGGATAAAGCCAAGGTTCATTGCAGGATGATCACTTGCTATAGGTATGGTTAGGTTGGAAATATAGTGAGAGATTATCCACGGTTGCAGTAGTATTTGTTGGGATTCGAGGATCATGCACGGCGGAATTTTTCAAAACCTTTTTGAACGTCCCCAGAACCAAAATCCAGTTGATTCCATTAAATTGATGTTCCAATGAAAAATCATACCTTAGCAAGAATAACTTCATGTCTTCCTTGCTTCTTGTTGATTAATTCCTTTAAGACACTGCCAGAGATAAACGTCCTCCATCAGAAATCCATATACGAATGGACGATCACGATCCTGAGTGCTAGCCCTAAAAATCCTTGGAAATAAATTTTCACAACAATTCTCTAAGAAAAATCTCTCTCGGGAATTCACTACGACAACTGTGACCCTAATGTGTTATTTATAATACACTAGGTCAAGTCGTAACATAACTCCATCTCCTAGTCACACTCCGAATATAGTCCTAAGTAAAGTCCAACTCTAAAAAAGATACAGTCATAGAGAATTTACAATTACTAATTCAATAGGAGTTCTAATTTATTTAAAACTCGAAGAAGAATTAAAGTCATACTATAATTCCAATTAGAGTCCTATTCAAAATAGGATTTACTAAGACACAAAATTTCTAGTCACACTAGAAACATATGAAATGTTGAATCCTAGTCAAACTAGGAATTTTAATGAGAATCTTCAAAATGAATTTTATAAAAAAAAATCATTAACCCAGACAATATTAAATCGCTAAAATCAGTTCTTTGTGTGTGATCCAATAAGTTCATACAACGTTGGCAGTGAACTAAAACCATTTTGGTATACAACTCATAAGCGACCTCTAGTAAGTTATTATGACTATCCAAGTAGCATTAAGATCAATAAATCGATACAACCTAATAGATAGTGTATATCATATCCCCTTATCATGCGATATCTTTTGATTAAACATAAGACATGGAATGTCACCCTTATAGTTTAATCCACTAGTCTTGATCTCCGAGTACACTAAACTTGTCAAGTTACATTGATCCAATTAATTCATTAGCCATGGCCATTTATGAGTCTAACATATCTCGGGGCCCAACAGATATCTCTTATTAAAAGAGAGGGAAAATCCAATCTTGATCACACGACATCCACGAAATAGTCGAACAATGACCAATCACAATCTTTATAATCATCTAGTTAAAGACGACATTTGATTGTATCAAACAATTTTTCTCCTAATGTTGAAGTCTTTGGTGATCTCAAATTAAAGGACTTAATGATATAACTCTCATGATAATCGCTTATGACATTGACCATATAGTGTTCTCATAGTTGGCCAGTCAAGCATTTATTCCCAACAGATACCTATTATCTTTACCTGTATCTGTATACGCATAATCATTACATGATTATCAATCAAGACTCATACTAGTCTTAATTTATTATTGTTCAGATAATAATAACTTACTAGTGATATTTTGAGTAATACAATAATTATCCATGGATACTATTATAAAAAAAACAAGCATCTACTTATAATAGTTAAACTACATTTGTAGAATTGGCCTAGGGCACATATCCTAACAATATTCCTATAGCAGAGTGGCAAGGGAGTACGCATGGTTGCTCAGCCAGATGCAGAGGCTCCGCGAGGACTTATTGGGGATGCGATTTCCATTTTTCTGGTGAAGATTTTATATTTTATTTGATTCGAGTTCTACAATATCTTTATTTTTTTGCTACATGATAGGAACCTTATTTTTACACCGATTAGGGTTAGCGTACATTTGATTTTGGATTGCCGTAGCCGAGGATAGGGTTTCCACTAATTATTTTATTATGGAACATCTAGTAGAGATAGGCAAGGTAGAGTTACCTATAGACTTCAGGGTGCTTGAGTTTTTAGACTTCAACACATTGTTAGGGATAGATAGGCTAGCATCATATCACGCTCATATAGATTGTTTCAGTAAGACAGTGGTATTTAAGATTATAAGTGTCACATGTTCACATATAGTGGTAGTATACCTAGAGCTGAGGGCACTAGAGGTCGGCTTGCGACGAGGGGAGAGATAGTAACTCCGGTATTGTTATATACCGTAGGCGAGAGTTAGAGACCTAGAGTTTAGGAGATTCCAGTAATGCGCAAGTTTCCAAATGTGTTTTTGGAGGACTTACCTGTATTACCACTACGGAGAGAGACATAGTTTATCATCGAGTTCGTACCAAGCACCAGACCTGTTTCTTTACCATCATACCATATGATTTTGAGGGAGTTTGAGAAGCCGAATTTAGGATTTGCGAAAGAAGCGATTCATTACACCTTCTATGTTGCCAGGGGTACCACAATCCTATTTGTGAAGAAGATGGATGGTATTTGGAGGCTTTGAATCGACTATAGATAGTAGAAAAAGGTCACAATTAGAAACTAATACCCCTTACCGTATATTGACATTTTATTTGAAGAGTTAAGAGTAGCACTATTTTTCTCCAAGATAGACTTGACATAAATATATCATTAGCTTTGTATCGAGGATGATGATAGGTCTAAGATAGATTTCAATACGAGATATGGGGAGTATCAATTTAAAGTCATGTCGTCTGGTTTGTCTAACGCTCATACCATATTTATGGATTTGATGCATTGGGTGATGAGACTATTTGTTGACCGCATTTTCATAGATTTCATCGATGATATATTGATACATTTAAGGACTTTAGAGGATCGCATGCAGCACCTTAGGGAGACATCACAGACTTTGAGGGAGTATAAACTCTAGGCAAAGTATAGCTAGTGTGATTTTTGGTTATTAGAGATCAAGTTTTCATGACATGTTATTGGAGCAGTAGGTATTGTTGTATATCGAACTAAGGTTCAAGCTATTATGGATTAACCAACATTAAAATTAGTTACAAAGATTAAGATTTTTCCAAGGTTAGTAGGATATTAATGTAGATTCGTGAAGGGTTTGTTGAAGATTGCTTCATTAACCACCAAATTGACTTAAAAGGACATCAAATTTCATTGGTTTAAGGAATTCGAAGTGGCATTTGCTCACCTAAAGAGGTTCTGGACTACCACAAAATGTTGGTCAAAGGTTGGAAATGGAGTCCTAGTATGTAAAGATACTTGTAATATAGGTCTAAGTTGTATTTTGATGCAGGATTGAGGGATGATGGCTTATGCATCTTAACAACTAAAGGTACGTGAGAAGAATTATCCCACTCATGACTTAGATGTGGCAAGGGTAGCATTTGTTCTAAAGATAACGAGACATCATCTGTATGGATAGACGTTCATACTCTACACTAATAATAAGAGTCTTTGGTATCTTTTCATACAAAAGAGCTGAACATGAGACAAAACAGATGGTTGGAGTTTCTGAAGGACTATGGATTTTCCGTATAGTATCACCCAGGAAAAATGAACGTATTTACTAATAAGATGAGTAAGGATTCTACTAAGGATGTTGAGATTATTAGATGCAATTTAACGCATGAGTATGAATTACTTGAGGCAACGACGATGATGAGTCAGTCTGATATTCTTAAAGACACTTGGGTGATGATTTGAGCATAAATAAGGCTACAAATAGTCTACAAAGTGAGTGTTAGAGGGACAGAAGGCCGACTGTACCCGAGGTTTAGTTTTTTAGCTTAGAGTAGTAATGAGTAACTAGAAAGAGATAATGGATCATTGTCTAAGACTCAAAGTCAAATTGTGGATACAGTAAGTGGTATAGCTCAAAGATGTAATTCTGCAGGATTCACCCCGTTCTCGATTCACTTTTCATCCAGGAAAGACCAAGATGTATCATGACATGAGGATATATTTTTTGTGGCTTGAAATTAGGTGAACATATCAGAGTTTATTATCAATTGTAGGATTTGCCTGTAGTTGAAGGCTGAGCATCGTAAACTTGGACGATTATTGCAGTTGCTTCTTATTCCACGATGGAAATCGGAAGACATAACCATGGAATTTGTAATGGAATTGTAGAGGTCTTCCTGTTAACATGATTCCATTCGGGTATTTGTTAATTTATTAAGGAAATCTACCCATTTCTTACCTATTGCAGCTCATTACATATATGACCAGTTGAGCATATTATTCGAGAAGGAGATTATCAGACTGGATGATGTACCATAGACTATTACGTTGGACTTACATGTTGTGTATACGTCCAGGAACTACCGAAGTATGCAGGAGCATTATGGTACGTTCCTACAATTCAACATAGCTTTTCACTCTTAGGCTGATGGGCAGACTAAGAGGTTGATTCAGGCTCACGAGTATATGCTTAGGGCTTGTGTATTTGAGTTTGGAAGATTTTGGGAGGAGTACCTAACAATATGTGAGTTTGTATACAATAATAGTTATTAGGCTAGTATTGAGATAGTGTCATTTGAGGCTTTATATGGCAGACCATGTCCCTCACCATCTTGTTGGGCCAAGTTAGTGGATCGAGAATTAGTAGTGCATGAGATTATTGTTGATCACATATATAAGGTATGACAAATTCTTCAGAGGCTTAATAGGGCCTTGGAGAGGCAGAAGAAGTATGTAGACATGTATTACAGCGATCTCATATATATTGAGGAAGCCTTTATAAGTTGAAAGGTTTCTCCATAATAGTATCTTCACAGATTTGGTCTGAAAGGCAAGTTAGCGCCGAGATTCATATGGCTTTTCAAGTTCAGAAGACTGGTAAGGAAAGGTGTGTAGGAGCTTGATTTACCTTTATAGACGTCGGGAATACATCTACTCTTCCATATATCAATGCTTTGACTAGCTAAGCTGAAACGAAGCGTACGACCGACAATTTAACTGATGCAGATTGACCTAAACGAGGATGTATCCTTTGACAAGCAGCCAGTACAGATCCTAGATATAAAGGTACTTCAGTAAATAGGAAATTATATCACGAAGGTGTTACTCTAGTAGTAGTTCCATGGTGACTCGACACTCACTTGGGAACAAGAAGACTATATGCGAGATAGATTTCCATACGTTTTAGAATCAGGTATAGCTTTAACTTAAGTTTAATTCAAGGACAAAATTTCCATTAGTTAGGAAGATTTTTCATAGCCCTAATTCCTAATCCAAGTTTAATTCCTTAGTTAGAATCATTGAATCATGATGTAGAACTTGCATCGAGATACGTGCACTGACTGAGGGGATATGGCCGAGGTATATGTCAAATTCATTGTGGTGTATGCCTAATGTATTGTATATGTGTAGATTACTAAGTAACTTTTACCAATGTTTATTTGCTAAGACGCTAGTGGGGACACGCATCGAAATTTGTGTCGATGTAGAACCGAGGTAAAAAATGACATGGTAAGTTGATTTAAGCTTAGTGTAGCTTAAATAAATGTTTTAATGTGGCTATAGTTGATTTTATATTAAATGTACCTAAATTAACAATTTAAAACAATAGTCATTCGATAACTCTCGAGATTCATTTTTTCGCATCAAAAGACAAATTGAGTTTCAAATTGGTTTTAGGTAGATGGAGATAGTGGAGAGTTAGTGGAAATTATGGCAAAGTGTAAGTTGTTGAATTATTCTTGTGATACGCGTGTACATCGAGATCAATGCCTATTTATCAAAACTAAGTTAGGATCGACCTTAGCAATTCATTTCATTTTCAAAACTTAGTTAAGAAGAAAGCTTGCTTGAGATACAAACTCAATCAGGATCAACAACTTTAGCCGAGAGCTTATAGGTTTAAAAGTTGTAGATCAAGTCTTTGCTATTCATTAATTAGTTAACTTCACTTACACCATTAGTTTACTTTAATTTGATGAATCTATCATATATATGAAGTATAGCTTATCTTTTGTGGTTAGTGGATGTATTAGGGTCTCTGGTAAGTGAGGAAAGAGATCCTAAGGTGTTGGAGTGTCTATGTGGGGGGAGAACTCAGAATTTAAGCGCAGATTATGTGTTTTTCTGCACATAGCCCTCTAGATGAGCTACCTAGCATGCTACCTATGTGTAGCATGTTTAGAAATCTAACTAGCGCACTAGTGAGGACATTAGTGCACTAGACAGAACACCCATCTTGCTTGGGTTTCTTACAGCACAAAACCTACAATTTCTTAATTTTAACTTAAACACTTTAAACAAGTCGAAAACCTCAAAACAAGGTTGAAACATATTCAAAAACATGTTAAATGATATTAGGAACCCAGGGGACAGTCTCGGGAGTTCGGATACGAGTTTTGAGGTATCGGGTGGTAGGATTAGCGTAGGACACTGAGTCCATTGTAAGTAAACTGATTGAGATATTTATTTACATTTAATTCCCATTTTATTATTTATTTCCCTTCAATTTGACTGATTTGCTTTTTGTACTCTATATGCCATGACTTGTTGATTCATCTCATTCCGTGAGTTTACTATCATGGCATCGATTGTTGGTTAATGCTTTCATTGACTATATATCATGTGATATGTCATTCTTGATTATTGAAAGATTTAGTCAAATGAAATAGCATGTTATTAGGTAGTGGTTTAGCGTATCCTAAATTCCATTTCCTTTGTGTATTAAATATGCAATTCTATTGTTGGATTCCGCAATCGTGTCATTCCTTGAAATCTGAAACTAGTTCTTATATTAAGGACCATGAGATGATTGAGATGGGCATGACACTAAGGGTTCACTAGACTTTTAGGGATGTCATGGTCTCACCATTAACTTGTGCAGCTTATTGGTAAGTGACTAAGGGTTGTTTGCAAGTATACATCACATGTGATTGACATTTATTATTGATTATGGAGGCGTATAGCTCAACTTCGACCATCAATAGAGATGTAAAGCTCAGCTCGAATCTTAGATAGTGGAATAAAGGCATTTGTGATCGGACTCTTGGCCGATTGGCACTAGATCATTACTACTTAGCCATACGTTAGACTCATATTGATTAACTGAAGTGTCTATTTACGTGATCCTATTTTCAACATATTTGCCATTATTATGCTTTTAGATTCTTGTTGTACATTTAGACATGTGGATAAATGTATCTTCGTGTTACTTTCTACTTTCCTGTACTCACCGTTATTTTTATTTTTGTCGGTGTAGATCCATCGATTAGCAGACCGGGCAAAGAGAAAAGTGGCGACTACCTCTGAGATAGTGGAGTACTTCTATATTAGATTTTGTCAATTTTTAGTTTTGGTGTATGACTTCTATATATATATACCTTTCTTTTACTTTTGGGGTTGTACATACTATGAGTTGAGAGATATCGCCCTGACCAAATACATGATGATGTATTATTGCCATTTTGTTATATAGTTATGCATTTGATTTTTTTTTCTTGGTTTTTTACATTCTTAGGTATCAAGTTCAAAGCTTCCACTAACGTATTAAGACTTCCACTGTATAACTTGTAATTAAATCTGATTTATTAATTGACATAAAATATGAAAATGGTCATTTGGAGAAAAGTAATTAGTAACGGGAAAAGTTTTTGGAAAAAGGCTGACTAATTTGATTTTAGAGACCAATTGCCCTATCTATCAATAATAAGGGAACTATGGTATTGGGGACCTGAACATGTATAGCCTATTTAGGGAAACTATTTTAAAACTCATCTTTCAATGTCAATGATATAAGACTTGGAAACAACATAGGGCTAGATTGTGGATTCCTAGACTTGGGCATATTTATATTTTTAATTTACAACATAGTTACTTTCTTGTTTATTACTCCTTTAGGGTAAAACTATTTCAAAAACCCCCTAGATTTACTTTTCTGTTTGTTAGACTTAGCTCGACCGAATCTTATAGATTCGACCTTATATTTTCCATTACTACACAAAATTGGATTGGTAACGTTTTAAGGATTATATTAGACAAGCACGGCACGTGATAAAATATTGCAACCTTTAATTTTATTTTTTCTTTAGGTTTGTTCTCTTAGTCTACCAGTTTACGCGTGGTAGGATAATTTGATCTAAATCAACTGGTTCACTATCACCTTTCGATTCATAAATCGACCAAACCCACCAAAGGTTAGCTAGAACATTTTAATTGAGAGTCTAGTTTTCCCTAACCAACTATAATTGAAGATGCACACCACTCTAGCATTGATTGCCAAATTACCATGGGGTGTATCAATGAAAATCTCAAAAATCTTCCTTTTCAGCACCCCTTTTGCATAAGCTTTCCACTAAATGGCAAAGTGTTCAAGCTTCTGTCTGGATTTATTCACGTTCTGCCCATATTCCATGGAATGAAGGGTGAAGACCCAATGGCATTCTAAAAAGAGTTTCATACAAGTTGTTCATTTGTGAAAAACTCCTCTAACGGAATAAATTGTGGTAAAGCTTAAGGCTTTCCCATTATGCTTAAACAATAAAGCCAAACAATGGCTATTTATGTCCGCCTGATTGCATTCACTAGTGGAAGTACATGATAGGTGAGATCCGTAGGGAATTTTTCCTTTAGGATAAGGTTGCCTATCTCATTTATGAGATATACTATATTAAAATGAAGATTGTTGAGTATTTATGTGATTATTTTCACTATTATAAGCGCCTAATTGCCAGTTGTCCATATCATCACAAAAATCGATAAGGCCATTGTCTAGTTTTTCTACTTCAAGATGTCCCCCTCATAGTGTTCTATGATTGATAGGACTTGTGGTTGTCACATTCGTGACGAAACCCACGCGTAGATGAACCAACTTTACAAGGACATAGCATACCTGTCCCGATTAAAAGGGGATATTGGTGTTGACGTGCACGAAGTTCCCTCAGTTGGAGCTACTACAAGCTCCATTGGAGAGAAATTGATCAGTTAACTTCCTTGGTGGAACATCTCTTAAGCAATGGCTAAGCACATGTTAAAACTTGTGGATTATGCTCATTTGCAAGCCATTCGACTAATAAATGTCCTAGTCTACTTGAGGGTAATTAGCAGGTTAATGTTATAGTTAACCAATTCCAAGGGCAAACCCGAGCGCCTTTCGAAAACACTTATAACCAAGCAACAATGAGGAACCACCCTAATTTAAGTTACGGGCCTTGAAACTATATCAATTCATTAATCCTTTGTCTTGTGGGAAATTTTTATCTAAACTAGTAGCTAACCATTCCTTGCTAACGGACATGGTTAAATCTCTAGCGATTCAACAAAGCCACTTCGTTAAAGATGTCACCCAATTTCAGGTGAACACTAAGAAAGCTGTCACAGACACAAACACTGCGAGTCGAAACTTGAAAGTCCATGTTGGCCAAATTGCACAACAACGGGGTCAAATTGAGGATAGGGGAATGTTTCCTTTGCAACCATACCAAAACTCGAATATGGGTACTAACCCATCATGCGTACAAGATAAAGCCATTGTTCATGATAACGCCACGTTAGAAAATGAGGTTTGTGAGACCATCACCTTAGAAAAGAACAACTTAGGAAATGATCAACCTAAACCCTTTGGAAGTCCCATCGATATCGTGCTTAAAAGTGATAATTAAAGGGTACTAGGTATCTCTTACACTATATGTGAATTAAATCTAAAGAATTTAGTGATTAATTTAGGAACATCAATTGATATGATGTCCTCAAACTTCCACGAGTTTATATGGGTTGGCAACCTTTAAAAGATGAAGATTTAGATTCGAACCATTAACGGTGAGGAAATCTCATCTAAAGGAGCCATTCAAGGTGTAATGGTTCAAGTTAGGGATTTGAAGTTCACCGTAGACTTCCTTTTCAAAGACATGACACAAACGCATAAGTCCATACCTTTTACGACTTTATTTGGTAGGATCATTATGCAAACAACCAGCCCTAACATATATTGACCAAGTCAAAAAACTCTGTATTTGTCAAACTTAATGGAAGAGTACTAAATTTTAAAATTTTCCATATTTTATATTCTTCAACAGAAACAATATTTTCTTGCTCTACTATTGTGTTGGAAAGGATAATGATTGATATGTATTTGCGGATCAAGGAAACATTAGAGCAAATCGAGCCAGAGATAGCCCCAAAAGAAACTCCTTTATGAAGAGGTGCACGAATGAGTATTAATCCTCTACGAAATTTGCAACTCACTGAACGAGGGAAAAACCCATATGGATGGATGATAGCGCGGAGAAGAAGAGTGTACCCCTAACGTATTGCACCACCAGATATAAATCCGATAAAAAGACTAGGAAGATTATGTTCCTAAGGAAGACTGAATACAGGAGGCTCCCAAAAATGCTATGCAACACTTGTTATATGGTCAATGTAATGCCATCAAAAATATTCAAATTGTGCTGATTATGTATCACCGGTGATGCCAAGACTAAAGTTAGATATCCATATAGGATGTGGGAGAAACCGAGAGGGATGGTCGAGAATGTATCATTTCCTATAGGAGACTTCATGTTCATCACAAACATTATATGGTTGATGGAAGTAGTAAACAATGTGAAACGCTTCAGTTGGGATTATCATTCTTAGTGACAGCAAGAGCATTGATTCATGTGAAGTTGTGATGCGTAAGTATTCGGGTAGGAAAGGTGATGAAGCTTTTTCAAGATGGGAGTGAGATCTTACCTGACAAAGAACGATTCTTTCCATGATTCTTTGTACTAATGATTGATGTCATTGATTTGCACCCCACTAGATGGGAGGTATATTTGTCGAGCTAACGACGTTAAGAAAAAATGTTATTGGGAGGCAATCCATGAACAATTCTTGAGTTAGTAATCAGCTTTAATTCTTGTTTTTCTTATTTTCCTAACAATTTATGAAGCATTTTATTAAATTATATATATTATCCATCTATATCCATCATTATTGCTACTTATATTCTCAGCTGCATCTTGAAACTTGAGGACAAGGCTTAGAATATGTTTTGGGGTATTCAATTCAATACGTGGACAAAGTAATCAATAGACTCTACGAGGTATGATCTTAATTTTTATGATTTTTCTTGCGACTTTAAAGAGTTCATGGTAATAATATTTCCATTTCATCTCGTTTCTTATCTCCCACTTCATTCAGCACTTAGAAATTCGTACAATAATAAATGCATGTTTTATGCAGTTAAGTATATCTACTATTTTATAGAGACATATCTATGAGCGAAATTTTGTTTTCAATTATTGGACTAAAAATTAGGTTAGATTGTTTACCTTCAGACTTGTAGGAAATATAGGAGCATTTACATCTACTTGACAACATGAATAGAAACTTATAGTAGTGATGAGTCATAACTTGAGAACGAGGTAGGTAGGCGGTCAAATTAGCCTTGCAAAAAAATTTGAATTCCTTATGATTCTAAAACTAGGACTAATCCATTTGTACTATAATTGTTAAAGATTTAGCATTTATAAGAGGAACAAGTGGGTTTATTTACCATAATAAAATAATGGCTTGGTGATTCTAAATTGGAGAACTAACATAAATTTAGCAAATGTGAGAACTAACAAGAGATTTCTAAATATATAGTCCCATAAATTCTAATGGAAATGGTGTAGGGAACTTGATGGTTGGAGAAATAATGGAAAATCAGTATCCATGAGAAATGGAGAAGGGACCGTATGATGGAAAACCAAATAGAAGGAGAAAGTAAGGATCTCTAGATGAATAATAGGCTAAAGATCTTACAAATTAACTCCTATTTAGAAAAAAGGACTTAGCTCAAGTGCTTGCAGCTAGGTTAAGTAAGTTCGTTCAATGCTATAAACTAAATAATAGGCTAACTTTAAATGAGCCCTATAGAATCTTGAAGGTTGTAAAATTAGCAAATAAGCGAAAAGTGGTGATAAAGTCTTTTTTTTTAAAGAATCAATTTAATAAAGGGATCAATTAATCTACATCTTTGATGAAGAGACCTAGAAAAACTACAAGTAAGTTGAAAGTTATGGTTATTAAATGCTTTGAGTTTTGAAAAAGTTTTTTCCTAAAAGGTGACCATGTTTGACTTTCCTTCAAAAGTTCTAAGCCTCTTATTAAACAAATTGACTGAGTTTCAATTGTAAGGACTCCATTGTTTTGCAAAGTATGTATAAATTCTTTAAGAAAGCATCACTCAATTTTGTTATAATTTCTTTTTTTTTGTTGAAGTAAGGCAACGCCTTTCTCGAGAAATGTAAAGTTGTAAATTTGGAGGTGTTTGATGAGTCATTACTTATGCACTTTTACATAGGTCTTTCGCTATGTAATAAGTCCCAAGTTGTTTTTTATGGCTCCATATGTTTACTTGATGGATGTCTGGGGTATTTGAGTGTTTGTGCATGAATTAGACTAGTCTAGGAAAGAAGCCAAAGATAAGAAAAAAATGGGCATGTCAACCACGGTGCCAAGCTAAAGATCATAGCAATACAACAAATGGAGCAAGAACTGAATGGACGACGTCAGCTATACTAAGGACGATGTCAACAATAGTGCCAGGATCAGAATTAGAAATACCAGATTGGCATGAAGACCAAGACTTGTATATTTACTCAGGCCACCATCGAGCGTCGTTCCAACCTGACGGTGGCATCTCCGACGATGCCAACATCGCAAAATAGAAGTTTTTGGACTTTTAAGAAGTTTATTATTCTCGGGCTTTCTTATTTTTGCACTTATGCTTACCTATATAAAGAAGGGACCTCAAAGAGCGAAAAAGCATGGTGTTCATAATGATTTACTAGTAGAGCAAGTTAGAGTAGCCATGTCCGGTTCGGTTCCTAGGTCGAGGATGAAACACTTTTGCCGGTAATTAGTTGTATTTTATGTGTTATTAAAATTTTCTAACATAATAATGTTTTAATTTAGTTCTTTATCTTTATGTTTCTGCTTTTACAATTTCTCAATTGTAGTTTAGTGATTCTATATTCATTACAAATATCTAGGAGTAAACGTATTAACTTATTATCGATCTAGTTGAATCTGTGATACCAACCAGATTGAGAAGTGCCAACTACTTAGTGCAAGAAACCAGACACACTAAAATATTTTTGGTGAGTAACATCCAGAACTAGGTTAATTATGGAGAGCGGTTGTCCAATGTTATATAATGGTAGGTGTTCCCAAAGAGCTGTTAGTGTTTCTCACCTGCTAAATCTTGAGAGCAATTGCCCAAGGTTATACGGTGGAGTAAAGAAAGTATTTAGAGAACGATTTCCCTATCTATCAATAATAAGGGAACTGGTGTTGGTGACCCTAATACCTAAAGAATATCTTGGGAAACAGTTTTAAAACCTTTCTTTCAAAGTCAATGATACAAGACATACAAACAACGTATGACTAGATAGTGGATTCATAGATTTAGGTATATTTCTATTTTCTATTTTACAACTTATTTACTTTCGTTTTAGTAGATCTTTAGGATAAAGCTATTTCGAAAACCCCCAAGATTCACTTTCTATTCCTTAGACAAAGTTTGATTAAATCATGTGGTTTGGACCGTGTATTTACCACTACTACATCTAAGTGGGATTGGTAACCACTTACGAGTTATATTTGACACGCATGACATGCGATCATGCTTATAGCTATGTTATACAAATTATATCTTTTTCTTCCAACAAATGAAAATGAAATGATTTATGTAAAGTATACCATTAGATGAAAAAGTTTTTATTGGAGGAGATTTAAATGGGCATGGCGGGGCAAGTAATGATTGGTTTGAGAGAGTTCATATAGGTTTTGGTTACGATAATGAAATGAAGAAGGAGAATCAATCTTAGAATTTGCTTGAACATACGATCTTGTCTTAGCAAATACTAGTTTTAAGAAGAGGGAGTCGCATACAATTACTTTTAGTAGTGGTCATAACAAGAGTCAAATTGATTTTCTTTTAACAAGAAAAATAGATAGAAAAATATGTAGAGACTGCAAAGTAATACCTGGTTAAGCACTTACTACCCAACATAAGTTAGTAGTACTTGATATTAAGCTAACACGTCGACATGATATGAATAAAAGAGTAGCAACCCTAGAATAAAGTTGTGGAACCTAAAACATAGTAAACAAGTAGAGTTTAGAGAAAAAATACTAAAGGAAATTTTTTAATCTTGACATAGATGCTAATACAATGTAGTTAGAAATGGTATGTTGCATAGGGAGAGTGGGATCAAACACATTAGGTATATCTAAGGGCTTGGGACCTCCAAAGAAGGACACGTGGTGGTGGAACGAGGATGTCCAATAAGCAATTAACACTAAAAGAGAGTTATATAGAAAATACTTAAGTGTCATGATGAAGATGTGCACAATCAATATAGAGAAGCTGGAAAACAAGTTAAAAAAGTAGTTAGTCAAGCTAAAACAAAATTCATGGAAGATCTATATACAAGGTTGGGTAATAGAGATGGCGAAGAATATATATATATGGGCTAGGCAAATTAAGAGATAAAAATAAACAAGACCTAAGTCATGTAAGATGTATTAAGGACGAAAATCAAAATGTTTTAACGCGCGATGAGGATATTAAGGAGAGATGGAGAAGTTACTTCGATAGTTTATTTAATGATGGCCAAGTTGATACTATAATAGATGAAAACCCACACCAAGAAAGAAATGTAAACTATACACGCAATATTAGAATTGTAGAAGTTAAAGAGGCATTGAAAAGAATGAAAATAGGGAAAGTATGTGGCCCAGATGAAAGACCCATAGAGGTTTGGAAATACTTAGGAGAAAGTGGATTGACTTGGTTAACAAAACATTTCAAGAAAATTTTAAAATCAAAACGGATGCGAATGGATTGGAGAGGCTTGTGCCAATCTTCAAAAACAAAGGAGACATTCAAAATTGCTCAAACTACCGGGGAATTAAACTTATGAGTCACACTATGAAACTTTGGGAGAGGATAATTGACAATAGGCTAAAGAGATAAACAACAATATCAGAGAACCAATTTGGTTTCATGCCTGGGAGGTCAACTATGGAGGCAATTTTCCTTGTAAGACGATTGTTAGAAAAATATAGAGAAAAGAAAAAAAGATCTTCATATGGTGTTCGTAGATTTAGAAAAAGCATATGATAGGGTCCCTAGAGATGTCCTTTCGTGGGTTCTAGAAAGAAAAAGAGTGCATGCTAGATACATAGACATTATTAAGGATATGTACGATGGAGTAGTAACGAGTATAAAGACATTTGGAGGAGCTACAAAAGAATTTCCCATTACGATAAGACTACATCAACGATCGGCTTTAAGCCCATATATATTTACTTTAGTTATGGATGAACTAACTAGACATATATTCAAGAGGATATACCATGGTGTATGCTATTTGCAAATGATATTATCTTAGTCGATGAAACTAAAGACGAAGTGAATAGGAAATTAGAACTCTGGAGGAATACATTAGAATCTAAAGGATTTAAGTTGAGTAGGACGAAAACAGAATACATGCACTGTGAGTTTAGAAACACTAGACATCGAGATGACAGAGTGGTAAAATTAGGGGAAATAGAAGTTCCTAAGGTAAACCACTTTAGATACCTAGGATCAATCATACAAAATGATGTTAACATTGAGAATGATGTCACACATAGAATTCAAGCTGGATGGAAGAAATGGCGGAGTGCAACGGGGATGATTTGTGATCGAAATATTCCTACTAAGTTCAAAGGAAATCTTTATAGGACCACAATTAGGCCAGTTATTCTCTATGGAAGTGAATGTTGGGCGGTAAAACAACAACAATTACATAAAATGAACGTAGCAGAAAATGAGGATGCTTAGGTGGATGTGTGGTAAAACTCGTAAAGATAGAATAAGAAATATAGAAATTTAAAGACTAGTATGAGTAACACCAATTGATACAAAGATTAGGGAAGGGCAGTTGCGATGGTTTGGTCACCTGCAAATACGGCCTACAAATGCTCCAACTAGAAAACTTGACTCAATAGAAACTGTAGAAATTCGACGAGGTAGGGGTAGAACGAAGTTTACATGGGAAGCATTAATTAGGAGGGATTTGAATGGTTTGCAAAGCTCACCATCAATTGCACTTAAGTGAGCACAATGGAAAAGTTTGATCCATATAGCCGACCTAGTTAATTTGGGACTAAGGCTACGTTGTTATTGTTGTTGTAAATGAATATGAAATGATGTTTATTGGTGATTAAAACTCCTATCGACTTTAGTTGTGTTGATATTTTAAATATTATTTGAAAATGAGGTTGATTTACTTACTTTTGTATCTTGAGAGTCTACATTAGTCATCGGAGATTGAGAAAACCTATATGGTGGCTTGCCCTTGATGATTGGTTTAACTCTGAATTCTAAGCTATATGGCATAAATTGAGGTTATGTTGTCAAATAAAAGGGTTTGTTCTTTAATTCTTTCAATCATATCATGATTCTTATTTATGAGGGTAACATATTTCTTTTATAGATCATTTCTATTAAATAATTAAAGTATATAATTATAAAATCAAATCGAATGAAGAAAAGAGAATATGATTGAGAGTGTTCTTTTGATCGAGATAATAAAGTATTGAGTTTAGGGTATTTGATAAGTCAATAATTGGACATGTTCGCAATACATTTTAAAATAATTTTGGATGTAAAATTTTAAATTACACGGGGTTTTCTGTTGTTTTTGTTATTTTGGCTTTTAAATGAATATGTGAAGAAATAGAGTAAAAAGAGAAAATTATGAAGGAATTGATCAAGTGGAAAGAGTGCAAAAAATCATCAACAAGTGAAAGAAATAAGAAGGATGTTGTACCAATGATTCCTGAGCAATTTGCATGTAGAAATGAATCGCTATTAAGGTTGTGGAACACTAAGACTAATTTTCCTATGATTCTCCCAATGATTCCACTTAAAGCAGAATGGCTGAAGAATCGCTGGGTTTGATTTTGAAGATCTTAGACAAAAACGAGACATTTGAGTTAGTTTATGATGTGTACTACCTAGAATACTAAAAACCTAACCTTAGAGCTACGAAATCAGTTGCCTTAAAGTACTTTGAGAAATATTTCATTGCTCTAGGTGCCATTGTTTATTTTATTAGTTCATTGCTTTTACTATTCATTATTTTAGGAGAAGATTTAATGATTGAAAGTGTTTATTCCATAGGTATTTATCTGTCTTTTATTTACATTTTTGCGATGTTATTTATGAATATAAGTGAAGGGTTTATCAATTCAAACAAAGTTTGAATATGAACTTGAAATGTTTTGCAATGTAGTTATGTTGAGATGATTACATGCTTAATGATTTAAACCAATCGTATTCATTAATTCACTAACTTAATATATTAACATTTGAAGAATTTAATTATGAACTTTGTATTGCATGTATAGTCTAGAATGTGCATTGTAATATTTGGATTCATTATCGAGTATAAAGTAGTAACTAGGATTTTCAAAAGCTGATACAGTTTATATGTCCTAGGTGAATTCGATATACAAATCTAATGTTGAATCGGCTTTCCCTAGGTGTTACATTTAGTAGTTTGAAGTTCTCATAAAGTTTAAGAGATTTTATTGTGTGAATTTAATGTGTTTGTGTATTCAAAAGGGTTAGCTCAATAAAATTAGAACGTGGCTTTTCCACCAATATAATGAGAATTAATGGTTGGTTAAATGTTGTTTACTTACTTATGATTAGTGTTTAATGATCTTTGATACTTTATAATATATGCTCATAACTATTTAATTGAAGTAACTTGTTCAGATAGAAGACAAATTGATGTTTTAATATTTTGGATGTTTATATAGATATTTAATTATTATTGAATTTAATTGATTTGAATATTAGTAAATTTGAGTTATGATAATTAAGTTACTTTAAATAGTTTAGCTCAATGTTTTAATATCTTATAGTTTAATTAACTTATTCATAAAACCTTATATTTCTTAAGCTATGTCAATCACTTCATTTGATAAATTACATTAAAACTCAAATCGCTTCTATTTAGTTCAATTTTCCATTTTTCATAATCGTTTCCCTTTCTTTTCTTCCTCGAGTGCAATGGCATTGGCCAAGCCAAGTCTTGGCCTCGCCATTCACTATGTGTACTGCCTTAGGGTAATTAAGGCATACACTAAGCATCTTAGGGATCGGCTTGAGGCACTGCCCATGCTTTCCCTGGTTTTAGCTGGGCCATGTCCTGCCTTGCCAAGGCAGGACAAGCATGGGGGAGGATCGAATATCCAACAGCAACAACAATAACGAAAACAACGATTATAGCTCAACATTGAATATCACACATCATCAAAAATCTCTAACCTAATAGTGACAATAACGATAGCAGTAACAACCATGATCCATCGTCATCACTAATTTACTTACTCCCCTAACAGAAACCAAATAGACAACAATAATAAATCAAAATACTTAATTAAGTCATAAATTTACTGAATTCAGTAAACCAGCCTAGAGTTTAAACCGAAAACGCTAACTAAATAGTGACAATTTCGTTTTTCTTCCCTCTACTATCCACCGTGAGCTTGGGGTAAACAGTTGAGAGAGAAGGAGATAGAGAGAGAGTGTGTGCGAGAAAAGTTGAATAGAGATAGATTATAGACTAAGAGGATGGGAGAGTGAGCTTGAGTGAACTGTGACAGTGCTGGATTAATCAATAAGAAAAATGATTAAGAGGGGTTGAGACAAGTTTGCTAGAAATGGGGTTTGGGGTTCAAACCCCATTTTCATCCCCAATAAATAAAAAATTTGTTTTAGCTCATTACCCTTTTGCTCTTTTTCATTTTATCCATTACTCAAAACTCCTAGTTCACTTGTTGGTCATTTTTCATTTTTCATTTATTTCTTCATGTTTATCTTAAATTTAAATCTGAAATAAACCCCGATAAATACCCTACTTTCACTAAATATTGGAGAAATTACCAATGCTCTCCGAAACATGTGAACATCATGTCTAAACCTCCTCTTGATTGTGAATAAAGTATAATATTTACACCAGGCGCACACAAACAAAAAAAAAACTTTTGCCTTATGATCTCTAATCCACAATTTGTGCCGCAGATGCCTAAATACAACGTAAAATCCAAAAATACTTAATTAGTTATCTAATCAAGCAACTATGATTTATTCAAAATGCCTGTTAGCCGATTTAAATGTTTTCAGTGAGTTGTATTCCAAGTTAAGTGTATAATAACAAATTAGCATTAATTCTTACTTAGTAGCAAGTGTTTTAATAGAGCTTAATATTGTTTTATTATTATTAAACACTTTAAGCCTTTGAAGTACTAATAGCTATAATATTACGTTATGGACAAGAATCTTGTGATTTACCATTAATGAAAAGAAAACTAAACGATTTTAAAGAATTACTATAGCTTACTTTTGATGAAGGTTTAATGACTTCATAAAAACTTGTAACTAGTCTATGAATTTGGTTACGATAATTATATATTGTGTTTGAATGCAATTTGGTTTATGTTTCATTAGCTTAGTTTTGACTTTTTTAAGAATTGTTTGTTATCTTTCATTTAGATTTGTTTAATATTGATTGATTGATTTGAATTAGTTTGCTGAAGTTAGTTTAATTAGTCAATTTCATTAGTTAGTGAAAAAATCAAACAAAACCCCAAAACTAAAACTTAAAAATCTTGTTAAATCCTTGTGGAGAAGATCCTACTTACCACTAATACAATTTGAAAGTATAATATTTGAAAGAACTCTTAATTTTAATATGAGATAACAACAACCTATGAAACAAAATCAACAATCTCCAACAATGGTAGTTATGGAAAATAAAGAACTTACTTCTAGGCATGTCAACCAAAATTTCAGGGGTTTGTGCCTTATATAAATATAAAAACATTGTTTATCTTGTAGTCTTAGTTAATAAAATAGATGTTTTCGGTTGTTATTTTATTATAAGTGTTGCATGTTTACCTTATAATAAGGTCTATGGGTATTTGTTGAAATATCCTAAATGTCCCTAGTAGATCATTATATTGTGAATTATAATGATTTTAGACTAGAGTGAATTTTGATTGATGGTCTTGTGGTGATCATGCGTATAGGGATACGAATCGAGATCTTGCGTATTTGTTAAGGAACAAGGTACTGGATCGACCTGCTATCAGAACACCATATGGATTAAGTCATTAATGTTACTCATGATAGGTGTATCATTTAGTCCTTCGACTTAATATTACCATTGAATTCAATATTAGGAGCATGGTAATTTGACATAATCAAACATTGTCTTTAACCGGATGATTCTAAAGATTGTGATTGATTACCATTCAAATAATATGTGAAGTTGTGTAATCAAGATAGAATTTGTCCCTCTTGTATAAAGAGAGATATCAGTGCATCCTTTGATTTATTAGACTGTTAAATGGCCAAGTCCAAGTGAATTGATTTGATCTATGTCATTTTGATGTTTTAAGTAAACTTAAAGATCAAAACTAGTATGATTGAAAATTAAAGATGACTTCTCATGCATTATGTTCAATCAAAAGATATCGCACAACAAAAGGATATGATATATGTTACTCATTTAGTTCTATCGATTCAGATATTCATAGTACTTGGGTAGTCGTAATGCCTTGCTAAAGACCACTTATAACTTGTGTATTGTCAAAGATACATGATCCTATTAGGTCGCACACAAAGAATGATTTTCAATAGCTGTTTTATGAATATATTTTTGAAGTGAGCTTATCTACACATATAAATTGAGGTTAAAACCCTAAAACGAAGTACGATTTCATTTTTTTAACATTTTTGAGTTCTCGAGATTTTGAGAGAGAAAGGAAAATATTTTTTTATCTCTCTCAGGGTTAGCACTGTAAATTTTCGTCACCGTTCATTTGTGGATTTTCGATAGAGGACGCTTGCTTGAACGTCTTCGAGGTCGAACAATAAGAGAAGGAAATCACGTATTAAGGTATGGTTTACTTTTATAGATCTAGTTTAATTGAACTTATTTTTGATCTTGTTGAGGTATTTCAAAAGTTGTTTTAAATTTATCACTGCGCATGTAGCCCAAACTCAATAATACATGCCCGTATGAAAGATTAGTTCCTATAGGAAACATACCACGGTTGCAAAGATGAGAGATAAAGAAAATCTTAATAAATTTTGGGATTCATTTAAACGCTTAATTTTTCTTGTCCACATCATGGAAATACTAAAAAAATTATTAGAGTATTTCAACGAATGACTCAATAACTTTGAAAAAGAACTATTAGACACTATTTTTTGTAGATCCTTTTTTGAAACATTACCAACAGTAACAAAAGTGGTTTTTAAAAAATGGCCAAATAATCTAAACAATGTGCTGAGAAGAATGGTACCACAATGAAGAAACTCTAAGAAATTAGTTATAGACAAATAAACCATTTTGAGAATAAATTGAATGAGTTAGCAACTATGGTTACGTAGTTACTGAAAGAGAGAGTAACTCAAGTTAAAACCATATAGGTTTTGTAATAAATTTAAACATCTTGCTGACGCATGTCCTATATTACATGAAGAAAATACTGAAAATATCAATGCGGTAATGAATCAATTTTCGGAAAACTCAAATAATGAATAAAATAGTAATAACAATAGTTATTATACTAGTAAACTGAACTCGAATGTTAGCCATGGCCATAGAATAAGAACTATATGACTCATGGGCAAAGAGCACAACTATAAAATGCGACAATTTAGTAACACATGTTGAGTGTCTACAATAAATTCTTTACCTTTAGTATACTATTGAATTTATATTAGTATTTACTAGGATAGTCTCCAGAGGGATTTTGCAAATTCCTTAAGAAAATAAGTATTTTTTTTTAACTTAATAAAAAGCAAATATTTAGATTAACAATCTTTAAATATATAAATCAATTAAACTAAATTAACCAATTCAAATCGAAGTCACTAAATTCAAAGCAATTCAATTCAATTCAATGGAAAATAGTATAAAATAAACATATAAAAAAACATCCTAAACAATAAAACATCAATCTATTTTGAATCCAAACAGGTAACTTCAATCGCATAGTGCTGAACATACGTTATAAAGCCCGATAAATCATTAAACTCAAATCAAAAGTAAGTAAATAGCCCTTAGTTTGCCATTGGTTCTTCTTTTACCGGTGGAAAAATTAATACTAGCCTATAAGTACATAATAAGTAAATAAACAATATATAGCCGGTAGACCAAGTGTGATGAGGTGGTCGTGAAATGAATGTGTACACCTAAAAACACTCGTAGCTATGTTCGATGAATTTTTTGGTGAAAAATACATGAAGTATATAAATTTATGTATATTTGATAAATAAATATATATAAAAAAACTATAATTTTCCTTTGAATTATAAGGATCATTTGACTAGCCTCGAGATGAGTGCAATTGTTGATGGTATTATAATTTGTACCCTTTAGGGAGTATCATTTTAATACATTAATCACTTGATCATCCTTGAGATAATGCAATTAGTATGTCGAGGAAAATCTATTTACATAAATAAAAAATCATCAAAGTTATCCTCAGTTCCATTCAATCTTTCGAAAGAGTGAGAGACAAGCAACTGAGGGTTTTTGATTTTAAGGGATTGATCCGGAGAGCTATTTGAGGATGAATTGAAGAGCTTAAACAATTTGAAATCGGGAGATCATCATGTTGCTAAGTTCAGTTTTTGGGTTTTTGAAGTTGAATTCAATTGTAGTGATGTTATCTTTATGAATTATGTTGTTTAATGAATGGAAATGGTTTGTTACCTTTTTAGAGGTCCTACGTGATGAATTTTGGGAGTGTTTATTGTTGTTTGGTGATTTTGTAGATAGAATAGTGGTTGTTGCACTGCACCGATTGAGGATACACACTCCTACCCTTGAAAATAACAAATAAATTAAGTGTTGGTTATGATTTCTTGAGGACTTATGGACTTAACTATGGGTTCTAAATATAGGATATTGGACTTAAATTGATCACAAATGGTTTGTAATAGGTGTTGGATCCTCTAGGAAACTTGAGTGCCCAGAAAGTTAGGAACTTCGAATAGAAACCTAAACCGAGGTAAGTATCGATCTGCTTATTTATCAATGTTACCTACCTATCCTAGTATATATAGTTCATGTAGTTTTAGGAC
This sequence comes from Stephania yunnanensis, assembly GCA_039657365.1. Taxonomy (NCBI): domain Eukaryota; kingdom Viridiplantae; phylum Streptophyta; class Magnoliopsida; order Ranunculales; family Menispermaceae; genus Stephania; species Stephania yunnanensis. Next base: position 39,308,079 of record CM077586.1, on the reverse strand, counting down.
TCAATAGGAAACTATGTAATGAGACCAAGTTAAATAGGAGATGGGTTATCTTCCCATCCTATATGTAACTTCCTACTTAGTTTAATAGGTTGCGTATACTACATACTCATTAGACGGTTTCAGATAGAACCATTGGGCTTCAATGGATTGGCTAGACACCACATCGGCTAATGTGTTGATATAGCAATTGCATTAGTGGTATCAGTGGGTAATCGACCATAGTTTTATAAATTAAATGAGAATGACATTGTAACAGTCTTCGATATTTGATTTGCCAATGTTATTTACTGAATTATATGTTTTCCATATTCTTGTTAGGTAACATTAGTTTATATTATTATTGCATAATGTCCATGATTATTATATGGAATGTTAATGGCTATGTGAATCATAACTTACTGAGCAAGTTGGAGCACACACCTTAAATCAACAATTCAGGAATACCGACGCTTGCTATGACTAGGGGATAGAGAAGATTTTGGATTCTTGAACTTCTCTTCAATCGAATGATTTTTCCTCAGTCTTATATATTTGAATTGAATTAGAGTTTTATAGTATCATAAGAGATGGGAGGTTTTGTATAACCAAGGTTTATTCTGATTTTATTTTATACAATATATCATATTTAATTATCAAAAAGGTTTAAATTTTTGCTGCATTTATTATTTTTGTTAAATCGATATTCGATATCTAGTGGTGTTATCTAGTCTATAAGGATAGGCTGTTGGCTTTTGTTAAGTCTAGTAGGGTTAACGAGGCTTAATTGAGGTTTCGATCAAGTATTGCCCTAATGCGGATAAGGGATGCTACATCTTGCTATCAGGGTCTGAGGTTTATAACTCTTAAGGTTTATTACATTCGAATTAACTGTGAACTCTGACATACTTTGGTATAGGAGACTTGTCATAGCATACTCCAAAGCTTAAGGTGATTAAATCTAATACTATATCATATTGGAGTTCACTTTAGAGAATAACCATATTACTTTGAAACAAGCGATACTCGGATATAGTTGTTTATCAAAGTTTACGGTTATTGACTCTAATATGACTTGGTACTATACCCTAAGTTTATTAACTTTAAGTGTAGTCTTGAGTAATGAATAAACATTATGTATGATAAACGATTTTTATTGCTATTTTAAGGGGAGTAACAAAAAGATAAAATAATTAAGATATGCTTCGATTTCTCATGATATGAGAAAGTATTGAAGGTAAGAGTTGAAGAGAACCTTAACCTTGAGGATTTTGAAAAAGGAAAGAAATGAGGAAAAATTTGCAACAAAAAAATCAAATTCCTTCTTCTAGTAACTATCTTGTTTGGTCTTTGTTTTCACTTAAATTATTAGACAAATAATAGTCAGTGAAGAAGTATCTATTGGATCAAGACCTTGAGACGTATGTTAGAAGAATGAAAATTATAAAGCAATGGAATACTGAATGACTTTGCGTGGAACTCAAAGATGGTAGACCACTTTGAGGTATGATTAATACTAGTATTGAGACTAGTAAGAAGTAATGACAATTATTTAATAAAGAAATTAGTGGTTAATAATAAAAGCCTATTTCAGGTTAAGAAACCACTATTGTATTTGTACATCGTAAGTTGTTATGAAGTACTAATTCCAGTTATGGTGTGAATCAATATTCGAATTACAAACAAAATATCAGGTAATGAAATGTGTAATTGAGAATATTAAACTGGTAAAGTTTGAACAAAGTTTAATCTAGAACATAGACTAAGCTGGTAAGATATCCTAATATGATGTTTAAGACTGTTATAGTCTAAATTGGGGAGAATGAGTAGTCAATGAATATGAGGATTCGAGGAATCCAATGAATAATGCATAATGATTGGAATTAAAATTTATTGCCCAGGATTGACAACTCATTCTAAGAATGAGGCGAAATCAGTTGTTCGCAAAAGTTAGTTCAGATAATGTTATCATAGTGGTATGTCAGAAGTTCAGGATATATTTAAAAATGATTTCACGCGATTGCTAAATCAATTTAAATGGATGGCAGAAACTATTGGAACTCACTAGAACTCATGCTATGTTCGTAAATGAATGGTGTCAAGTTTTAAACCATTTTAAATAAGTAGTTATTATGTATTAATAATAACAAGAATGCAATCTCTTTGACTTAAAAAGTGCACAAGCATTACCGTATAAAATTGTAATTAGTGATAGTAAATTGGTTCAGACCAGATTTTGCAAGTGCCAATACTATGTTTTAAAGGTTAACTAATTGTATGAGTGTTAAATATTAATGGCAAATCAGAGGATTTGACTGTGATTGAGACAATTCGGGATTGTCATATATTCAGCACAAAGGTAGAACAGGAAAGTACGCTTGAAATAATTTAATATTACAAACGATTGATTGAGGGATATTTTATATTGTTATCTAATTTATTCAGTTAACTCACGTATGAGATCAATGTAAATTGAAATTAGATAGAAAGATTCTTTAGAGGAAAGTTGAAGTATAGTTTTTACTGTAATGTTTACTCGATGGTACCTGAAGTATATAAGAAATTAGAGGTTCATCCTATGATTTTTTATTCAGGTAAGAATGTGTGTTGACAAAATAAAACAAAATTATAGCTTATACTTCTAAATATAGGTCCAGACTTGAGGGAAAAACTAAAAGAGATTGATAATCTAGAGAAAACTATTTAGTAATTGTACCAAATATAGAAAGCATCGCTTGTAAATAACAGGGAAGGTTTATCGAGACTCTTTTAATCATTCTTAGATATTAATGAGAATCTTAGAACAATCATTAAAAGAAAACCTCGAAGTATAAAACCACTAGATTAGTTTAAGATCAAAGTAGTGAGTCTTAAACTATAGAAGTTTGACAAGTAGCAAGGTCAGAGTTGTAGACATAAAAGGTTAGATTGATACCTTAGATTTCCTAAATAATAGGAACTCGCTCTGAAACATCACTCACCTTTCACTCATTAAAGGTGATTGTGTTGAAAATGCCTTGAATAGGAAAAATACCGATGATATAGTCACAATAAAAGCCGCCCAATAATATTTTTTGAATTAGATATAAAATGATGACAAATTCAAATTCTACGCACACACATCATTAGCTAAGTTGTCTAAATTGGTAACTACAAGTCTATTCTTTAGAGCTCATATTTCAGCTGAGCTATTGACGATTGATTTAGTGATGCATTATTGGAGGAATTGATTGAGATTATCTAGTAGATCAAGGTTGAATACTAGTTATTAACATTTGGTATGTATAATCTCATATAAAAATATTAAGCATCTAAGGAAAGTTCTTGGAACTCAAATTAGAAGGGAGACAAGGATAATATGAAAATCTTATAGATTTCTTTAAAAGATTCTTTCAAGCGAAATCCAAAATCATCACTATACGAAAGAGTTATTGCTGACCTATAATGAAAATTGATACTGTCAATTTTACAAAGAAATAAGAGATACATTAGCTAGTGGAAGTTGAGTGATATCAAGCTGGAGGGATATATTATTCTTGCGTTATATGAATGAGATTTTATGCTCATAAATTTATGATGGATCGACCTAAGTAGTGATGACAACTGAAGGTTATCGATGTAGTAATTATAGGACTAATAAAGTCTATAAGTTTCTTGCCAGTATTTTGTTTTAATTCTTATGAGAGAGTAAGAGATCTATGTGTGTAGAAAGAGTTGAGTGTAATAGAGAACCAAGATTACTATTTCAATGAGGAACCTAAAGTTTGCTTTCTAGTGGTGGAAGAAATGTATAATAGTTGGGAGGAACCTTTCTTAATCTTAATATAATAAATCTGCAACTGATCTTAGTTCCAAAGAATATAACTTTCGAACTTGTGACTCGAAAATTGTTGGTTACTAGAAAAAAGATTTACGGTGAAAGTTCTCTGATATTGATATTGTAGCGGCCCATTTTATTAATGTCTCTTAAAATGAACGTGTTTATCGGTGGCCTAGGATGAAGACTGATATTGCTTAATTTGTAAAGAGATATGAGATATGTTTGCAAGTTAAGGCTAAGAATAAGAAACCAAAGTGGTTTTTGCATTCATTGCCTATTCCTAGTGGAAATGGAAACGTATTTCGAAGGATTTTGTTTTTGGTGTACTTTTGAGTCAACGTAAGCACGATGCGGTATGGGTTGTAGTTAACATGTTGACAAAGTCTATACATTTCTTGCTTGTTTCCATGTGAGGTCCTCTTGAACCGTTGTGTAAGGTGTCGCACCGTTGATTATTTTTTTTATCGATCCGAGATTGACATATAGACTATGGAGTGAATTAGGGAGGCTACTAAGAACTATTCTTAACCTTAGTATGGTATACTTTCCGCGGACTGACGAGCAACCTAAGAAGTTGATTTTTGTTTTAGAGGATATACTTCGAGCTTGTGTCTTAAAGTTTGGTGGTAACTGGAAGAAATATATTTCTCTATGTTAGTAATTAAGAATTACACAAAGAGAATTGAGGAGATTCACTAATGTTTGACTACGACAAAGCTAAAAGAAAAGATACACCAATAAATATCATAGGTTGTTAGAGTTTTCGAAATAATCAACACTAGAACTCCATGAAAACTCAACTCCTCACATACGTACACCTCAAATAATTGGTCAAGTGGATCTCACATAGAAACTGGCTAGAAATGTGCAAATTTCGTCAACTCGTTAACTATAACCAGTATAACATCATTCTTACGATGACTCAGAGGTAGATCAGAAATAAAACCCATTGATATATGTTCACATGTGTACTCAGCAATAGGCAGTGAATTCGATAACCTTTTAGGTTTTTTTTGCTCAGCCTTAACTTGCTAACATATTTTACAACTCTTTAAAAACTCTCCAATATCAATCTTCATCCAAGACAACTAATAAATACACCTCATATCGTGATACATCTTAGCGTCACCCAGATGAATATAGTAAATAGAGATATGAGATTCTTTTAGCAACTCCTGCCTCAACTAATCTTGAGCTGGAATCCATAATTTATCTCTGAACTATTACGTACCCCTTTTAGAAACTAACAAATAAGGATCATTTACACTTGTTGCTAAACTTTGACACACTATATAATCTTAATTAGCTTTTTGATAATCTTTAACTAATCAGGATGATTTACGCTAGTCGCAAAATTTTAATGCACTGGAAGAACAAATTAGTAGTTCTGAAACTATCTCTCTCCTTTGATGATATGTCAACTAAGCTCACATGAATCATCATCATTGATACTCCTTCAAGAATTATATGCCGAGAAGTTCTGCAATAGCTATGTTCTTTTCGTCTGTTATTCTCCAACTCAAAGCATCCTCAACCACATTTGCTTCATCAACACATTTTTTCTATTTATTTGAGTTGTAATTTCCTAGTGATAGTCTATTAACAATTTTCAATGTAGTTCTAAATTATTTATGCTCAAATTAATTTCTATCATTACTTCACATCCCACACTAATTGACGATGAAGTAAAACATACAAATTTTAAGGAAAATACCTCAACATCATATATAGCCCGATATTACAAATACCAGACAACTCTAAAAAAAAAATATTTCTTCTAGTAATTATCAACTACCAAGTCACAAACTGAAAAATTATATTATCTGGAACTAAGATTTGCTACAGATATATTGTGTTATGATTGAGAAAATCCCTTCCTAGCTATTATAAATCTCTTCCTCCACTGGGAAGCAAACTTTCGGTTCCTTATCTAAATAATAATCACGGTTCTCCAAACTCTTTACTTTATCTACACACATATATCTCACTTACTCTTCCACATAAATTAAACCACAATACTGGCAAGAAATTTAGAATCTCTATCAATTCTGCAATTACAACATCAACAACCTTCTGTTGTTATCACGTAATAGGTTAATCCATGATAAATATCTGAGCATGAAATCTCATTCATATAATATAAGAATAACATAACCCTCCAGGTTAATATCACTCGACTTCCACTTGCTGATATATGTCATATTTCTTTAAAAAACTTACACTGTTAATTTTCATTTTATTTCACCAATAACTCATTCTTATCACAATGATTTTGGATTTTGCCACAATGAATCTTTATAGCGAAATCCATAAGATACTCATAACATTCTTATGACACTTTTCGATTCAAGTTCCATTAACTTCCTTTACATGCTCAATATTCTAATATGAGATTATCCATATAAAATATCAATAAGCAGTAGTCAAAATTTGACCTACTAGATAATCTCAATAAATTTTTTCATAATTCATCAGTCAATTCATCTTCATTAGCTCAGCTCCCATTCGAGCTCCGAAGAACAGACTTATAGGTACAGTCCAGACAACTCAGCTGATGATGTGCCTGCATAGGATGTCAATTGTGTATCATTGACGTTCTCATTTTAGAGAGATATTATAGAGTAGCTTTTATTGAAACTACATTCTTTGTCTTTTTCTATTCAAGGCATTGTCAACACAATCACCTGAATGAGCGATGTTTCAGAGTGAATTCCTAACATTTAAGAAATCTCAAGTATCAATCTCATTTTTAATTTCTATCACTTTGACAAGTTCCACCAGTCAAACTTCTACAGTTTGAAATTCACTACTTATAGAAATCCACTAGTTTTTATACTTATAAGTTGTCTTTTAATAATTCTTCCAAGATTGTCAATAATCTCTAAGAATGATTAAAAAACTCTTAACAAACCTTTCCTCAACTTTACAAGTGATGCCTTCCATATTTGGTAGAATTACCAAATAGTTATCTTAATACTACCAATCTCCAATAGTTTTTCTTACAATTATTAAACTATATATACAGATAGAAGTATAAGCTGCAATTTTGCTCTATTGTGTCACCACACATTCTTACAAAAATAAGAAGTGTTGGAATAAACTTTTAATTTCTTTCGTAAATTAGATTTATCAAACAAACATTGTAATCAAACTATACTTCAACTTTCTTCCAAGGCATCCTTGTATATGATTTCAATTTACAGTAGTCTCATACTTAAGTTTACTAAATAAATTACACAACGATACTAGTGATCCCTGGATTGATCGTTTGTAATATTCACTTAGTTCCTGATTAATTTTCACTTTTACCTTTGTGTTGAACATATGACAATCTCATATTGTCTTACTACCAATAAAATCCTTTGATTTGTTGTTCATATTCAACACTCTTACAATTAATTTACCTTTGAGACTTAGTACTGGCACTTGGAAATTCTGGTCTAAACCAATTTACCATCATAATTTATAACTATTTACACAGTAATACTTGTGCACCTTTTATGTCTTTATAGATTCTAGGTTATTATTTATAATACAATAAAAACTTGATTAAAATAGGGTTTCAAAACTCGACACCCAGTATTCATGAACATAGCATGAGTTCTAGTAAATTTTAATGGTTTCCACCATCCATTTAAAAGGATTTAGTAAGCTCATCAGAACATCTTTAAAGACATTGTGATAACCATATCTCAACTACCTCTTGAGAACCACTAATTTTACGTTATTATCATAATGTGTTATCAATCCTGGACAATGAATATTCATTCCCACTATCATGTATTAATCTTTGGATTTCTCATTTCCTCGGATTCATTAACCCCTCATTCTCTCTAATTTGGACTATACCAGTCTAAAACATTATACTAGGATATCTTACAAACTCTCTGCTATGTTATGGATTAAATTGTCCTTAAACATTACCAATTTAATATTCTTAATTTCACCTTTCATTATTCGACAATTTTTTTGCCATTCTAATATGGATTCATACTTATTTGAAATTGCTACTTCATAACAAGTTATGAAATATAGAGACATTGGTGGTTTCTTAACCTCAAATATGCTTTTATCGATAACCATGAATTTATTTATTTAATAACTTCCATTAATTCTCAACTAGTCTCAATACTAGTATCAAATCATACCTCGAAGTGGTCCATCATCTTTGAGTTTCATCCAAAGTCATTTAATATTTCATTGTTTCAAAAATTTCCATTCCCCTAACACATGTCTAAAGGCCTTGATCCCAAAGATACTTCCTCACTGACCATTTTTTGTCTAATCATATCAGTGAAAACAAAGACCATTGACGACAATTAATAGCAAATGAATCTAATTTCATCTTCGTAAGCTTTCCTTGTTTTTCCTTTTTCAAACTCTTTAAAGCTAAGATTCTCTTGAACTCTTATCGTCAAAGCTTTCTCTTAGTATTAAAAATTGATGGACTTCAATCATCTTATTATTGTTCAGAAAAGAAATAACTCTTGTATCTACCGTGTACATATAATAAAGCACAACAACTAATATATTTCATTCTTTTATCTTTTGGTTATCCCCTCAAAATCACTATAAAACCATTTATTATATCCTAAGCTTATTAATAACTTAAGACAACTCTCAAAGTTAATAAGCTAAGGTTTCGATATGAAGGAATGTGTTTTCACTTATTTCGAAACAATTCAAAAGTGAAAATGAGGTCAAAACATTGTCCATGATACCAAACTATGTCGGAGTTACCATTTAATTCCAAAGTGATAAACCTTAGGAGTTACAAACCTTGGGCTTTGAAGTAGGCTCTGATTCCAAGATGTAGTATCCCCTAACTCGATTAAGTCGATGCTCAACTTAAAAACCTAATTAAGCCCTAATAACCCAGCCAGCATTAATTTTAGCCAGCAACATTTCCTCTTACACCTAATAAACACCATTGTATATCGATTATTTATGTAAAAATTATATTGAATGCATTATGAAATAATAAATTTTTTGATAATTAAAACACGATATACAACATTTGATCAAATTGGAATAAACCTTGGTTATATATAGATTCAAAAGGAATTCGATTCGGCATAATATCATGTAAATCAAGCTCGTCAAATGAGGAGTGTCAAATAAGTTCATGATATGAGAGTTCAACGGTGGACATAGAAAATATAGACTATGACAAACAAGCATTAAGTGGATATGAAATGCTAATAAAACAATCAACGAGTATCTCACGTCAAGCAATGTAAAGTCCTAGCTTTACCAGCTACCTAATACCTAAAAGCTCAAATCTGTGCCCTTGAGACTATTCCCTAGGATCTTGATATCAAATTCATACAAATAACTTTTGATTAGTTTAAGTCAAATGACTTTACGAACCTTAACCTAAAACAACCCCTTAAGACTAAAGAAGATTGAAACTTTAGTTATGTATTGCAGTGCAATTTTAGGCTTGAAATTGTCCAAATCTTAAAATCTTCCCTTCATAAAAAGTTTTTTGTCTCTATCTTAGCTCTTTGAAAATGTTTGGATTGCGAAACTCTGATTTTAAATGAAAGAGATATCGCAATTATATAAACAATAGCTCAAATTTGAACCTAATATGACCAGCACATTTAGAAAATTTATTTCACCCAATCTATAGTTTCAAAATTCATTATTTTTTGTTACAAGGTAGCTACCATACCACATAACAACATATTAAAAGAAAATCTCATTTGGATAAGTAATTATATAGTACTGCCTTTTGTAATTTTAGTTTAAAAAATCTTGTAATGCATTCAATCACCTATTTGTATAGCAATTTTGGACGTGAAAACATTCGAACTACAAAATTTCTAGTAGAATAAATTTGTTTCTCTTTGAGTTATCTTTCAAATTCCTTAAGATTTGGTTCATTTCGATTTAAAATGAACATGTTATGACCAAATAACATAGGCTGGTTCATTATACAACACACAATTTTAGTTTTGGTCTTACTACTTCAAAGATTTATATCATTTTAATTTCAAAACCAAATTAAGAGCTTTTTAATAGCTAGAATATCAAGTTGAAACAAGGAATCGAAACATATAAACCAATTGGAAAGAATCAACTATTTACCCTTTAAAAATGGCAAAAAAACCAAAATTGGTTTCAATTTGAAATAGAGAGATGTGTACCTAGGATTGATGACACTTTGATTTGAGCTCCAACTTCTTTTTATCTCCAAAAATTTTTCAGCCAAAACCTTTCTTAGTTCCTCTAACTTTTTTTTCTCCAATTTCATTTACTTCTAAGTCAAAGAAATGAAATGAATTGTATAGGTTAATGTACCCAATCTTCTATATAAAAATAAGGTTGATTAATAACCATTGATCTTTATATACACAAGTATCGTAAGACTAATCTAATGGCTAAATCTTAACACAATTCCACTAATTCTCCACTAACTCTAACTGACTAATACTAATGATGTGTCTTTACGTATCTCGAGGAACATCATATGACTATTATTTTTTCTTGCTAACTTAACTTATATTTATTATAAAATCAATTATAGCCACATTAGTTCTACTATTTAAACTACACTAAGCTTAAAACAACTTATCATATTACAATCTACCCTTGTCCTATGCTGGCACACATCTCGAGATGCGTTCCCACTGACATCTAGACACTTATACACAAGGAGTGACTTAGTAGTCTACAAATAAACAATAAAATAGGCAAACACTACAATAAATCAAACATATACCTTGGCCATCTCGCTTCGGTCAATGCAAGTATCACGGTGGGTCCCACATTTTGGGTTGGTCATCCCAATTACATATAATAAACGACATTAGAGATTTGGGTTGTGACGAATCTTCCTATAGCTAATGGAAATATTATCCTCAAAATAAGGATTTAGGTTATAGTTAATACCTAACTCGAAGAGGTGCGGAAACCTGCCCATTATATAGTCTTCTCGCTCCTAAGTGAGTTTCGTATCACATGGCATTGCCGCTTGACAAGAACCTTCGGGACAAACTTGTTCCTCAATAGCTGTACTTTCAGAAAAAATATCTGAATAGGTTGTTCCTTTCAAGTAATTTCAACGCTAAGGTCTATCTGAATTAAATCTATAGTCGATCGAACACCTGCTCTCAACTCGGCTAATCGAAGCATTAAAATATGAAAGACTAGATGAATTACTAATATTTGTAGAGGCATATCAAGCTCATACGGGACTTTTTTGAGCCATCTCTTAATCACGAAAGGCCGAATAAATTTCAATGCAAGCTTGCCTTTTACCACAAATCTCTAAAGACTTTTCTGAAAGGAAGCCTTTAAATATACATAGGTTACCTTAGTATAAGTAAGATCACTATGATACTTGTCTGCATACTTCTTATGCCTTTACTATGCACCCTTGAGTCTCTTGCAAATTAGTTTAACCTTCTCCGTGTGGTCAATAATAATCTCAGGTCCTACAATCTCTCATCCTCTAGCTCCTCCGAATACTTTCGCGAGCGACACTGTGCTATTTCAATACTGGCTTGATAATTGTTGTTGTAAGAAAACACACATAACGGTAGGTACTCCTAAGATCTACCACACTTAACACAGTACCTGAATGAATCTCCCAGTCAGTCGTCAATCCGAGAATGAAATGCAATGATGAACTTTAGGTGCATACCATACTACTCTTGCATACTCTGCCACATATTGGATGTATAGATAGCATATCTTTTAGATGTGATAGTTGACGGTACTCTACGCAGCATGATGATCTCTCTCGCGAACAATATATTCAGCTAATCAAAAGGATAACGCGCGACTACCAGTAAAAAATGAGCATGCTTCATCGGTCTGTCAATGATCGCCTAGATATAATCATGTCACTTGGAGTTCTTTGGAAATTTATCATGAAAATCCATAGAGTTATCATCGAACTTTCACTATGGGATGCAAAGAGGTTGTAACAACAATCCAAATCTGCGATGCTCAGCCTTCACCTGCTAACAGATTTCATAGTTCCTAATGATCTTAGACACATTCTTCTTCTTTTGTTGCCACAAAAAATGCCTCCTCATGCCAAAGTACATTTTGGTCCTACTTGGATAAACGATTCTTCAGGAATGTTGTGACTCCTGAAGAATCTCATCTCCAAATTCTAACATTTTGGGTAACCACAATCTACCCCATATCTCAAACACTAATTTGAAGTCTCAACCTAGTTAGTGCACTCTGTACTTAGTGCTAATTCATTGCATCTCAAAAACAAATTGTTAGTCCTCTATGCCTTTGACACTCTATATGAAAATAAAATATGCGATAAAATCTGAGCACGAATCATCACCTGAGTATCGGTAAGAACCTCTCTGTAATTCGATATCATAGTCACCTTGAGTAAACCATACTCATGTGTCAAATGACATCTGATGACCTCAACATCACCAATCGATCTCCTACAAAGAACATCAGCGACTACTTTAGATTTTCTAGAATTCCATTCCAAAGAAATGTTGTATTCATTAAGAAATTCCAACCATTTACACTGTCTCATGTTCAACTCCATCCAAGTAGAAAGAGACGTTAGATTATTGTTATTAGTAAAGAGTGTTAATCTTTCTCCATATAGGTGATGCCTCTAAATCTTCAGTACGAACACTATTGCTGCCAAATCTAAATCATATGTGGGGTAATTCTTCCTATGAACCTTCAATTGTCTATAGGCGTAAGCTACCCTTCTATTGCCTTGCATCAACATGTAAGCCAGACCGATATGTAAAGCATCTTGGAGGAAAACTGCGCTCCTCTAAGCTGATCAAATAAATCATCGATATTTGACAATGGATACACGTTCTTAACTATGACCTTATTAAACTTTCTATAGTCAATAAAAAATCTCAAAGAACCATCATTCTTCATTACAAAAAGGATGGTCGCTCTCCATAGTGACACAGAGGGTGTGATTAATCCCTTATGTCCCAAGTCCAGAAGCTGAAGTTTCAACTCCTTTAGCTCTTGTGGATCCAAACGGTATGAAGGTATACAAATAGGACTGATGCTTGGTAGTAACTCAATGATGAAGTAAAACTCTCTCGATGGTGGTTAACTAGGTAAGCCCTCCAAAAAATTTGTCTGCAAACTCGCCAACAATTGATATGTCCTCAAGTTTGGGACTCTCTACTACTACATGCAAAGCTACCATAGTCTCCATCTCTCCACTAGCCACAAGTCGACCTCTCGCACTCTCTCATCTCGATTCACTACTTCTATGGGTAAATACCGAGCAACCAGAGATATTAACTATCAATTTTCTTACTAAAATAGTCCATATGAGCGTGGTATGCTGCTAACTAATCAATCCCAAATAATGCGTCCAATTCTAATACCTCGAGAACTTGAAATTCTGCAAGAAACTTTATCTAATTTTTACATCTATTAGTACGTCCCCAACAAAATTCCATAGATAGTCGTATCTATCCAAATCATGCATCACGGACTCCTCTGCTCCCAGACTCAAGTCCATGAATTTTTTCCTCGACCTTTTCATCATTGCGGGTGGGAAGTACTACCGATATAACTTTTTCTTGAAGGACTCACACGTCGTAAACTTTCTATGAGCACGTATTTTTATATGCCACCAAACATGGTCGTTTATGTCAAGAGTGTATACTGAGATCTCGGCTCGAACTCTGTCTTTGATATTTAGTATCTTATAAAGCTTCTCCTTATATAAGACCCATTTCTAGATCTTCTTAAAGTTCCTAACTTCGTCAAAGCATGCGGGCTTGATTATGTTGAAGTCCTTTACAAGCTGGACATCAATTAATGTACTGATAGATGTGGGCACGGGGGATGGTACTACATCAATTTTCTCTACTATTAGTGCGGTTACGACCAAAATAGTCTGCACCACTAGAGTTGATGTAATCTATAATCTTGCATAGATCTACCAACATGCTCTGCAAGTTGAAAATGTTCACGAAACCAGCAGCTACATAGATAACGCATAAAAAATATATGTAGAGAAACTAACATATATATATATATATATATAAGAAATCCTCATCTCATTTTCGCTCACTTCATAACTTATATTTATTTGTCAAAGATCATCTAGTTTTCACATCTAAGATTTGTGTGGTATACAAGTTTATGCCTTACATATTGATAACATTGGCTCTAATACCAACTGTGATGTCCCCTTCCATAATCTAGGGCATCGGCTAGCCTACTACCGTAATTAAGCCCAAATAGTAACCATACAGGACTTAACTACATATTAGTCAGTCTTCCCATCCTAATCTCCTCAATATATGCATTCATGATAAGTAATACACATGTCAAGATATTACTGGATTTTAGAGTAATTAAAACTTTTTAAGAGTTTATAAAGCCTAACGAAACTCTTAACAAATTGTGTAGAAGAAATATATTAAATCTTTAGTGTGGAAACTAGGAAACAATGATTACGTGCAGAAATATAATAGTGTAACGAATATAAATAGTGTGAAGATCATTATAAGTCGAGGAAGTGAATGCTCGACTCAATATACAACCCCAAACTATAGCAAAAAATGTAACCATATATTACACAAAATATTAAAACCTAAAAAAATGTCGATAAAGAAGTATCCCACTGGGTTAGAGGTAGTCATCGATCTTTTCTATGCTCGGCCTAGTCGTTGACGACTCTGCATACGCCGTCATAAAAAGGATAGTGAGTACAAAAGTAACAATAATCCCCATTGAGATATTCATTTACATTTCCAAAAGACTAAATGGATTTTCAAAGCGTAAGTTCAATAAAGAATGAGTAGTACTAAAAACGTGCTAAGAAATACCATGGTTAAACAAAAGAAACTAACACTAGGCTAAATAGTTATGACCTAGATATGATCGACCTTGCCATTCATCATCGAAACCATTAAGGCAACTAAAGGACATGCATGCCATCACACAGTCTAATATTACTAGGGACTCTAACCATAGTGTCTCTAATGACTCTAACCTTGATGTATCGACAACCCTAGGGACTCTAACCTCATGTGTCGCATCATAGTGGTGAGCGTTGACATCACCAATCCCGCGTGTTGATCAACTCAAACGTAGTTCAATGGATTATAAATTCTCGAACTACTTTATAATTCTAAGAAATTAACTCGTTAAAGATTATAAGGCTTCGCTATGCTACAAAGCACAATTTCCAAATAGTACTTGTCCATAAATTTATTCACAAACTCACAAATCCTACTAGCATGCTATTTACACTATAATCATTGTGAAAGATCAAGAAACAACATAAAGCACATAGATAGATTCAAAGGAATGTATTTCATCATTATATCATGTAAGTCATGCTAAAAAAAGAGGAGTGTCAAATAAGTTCATGATATGATAGTACAACACCGGACATAGTTAAAATAGACTACAACAAAGAAGCAAAAAGTGGATATGAAATACAAATAAAAAAATCAACGGGTATACTCAAATCAAACAATATAAAGTCATAGCTTTACTAGCCTCCCAGTTCCCTAAATTTAGTTTTCGAACTTGGAAAATCTTCCCTAGGTTCCTATTATCAAATTAATCTAAATAAATCTGGTTTAGGTCAGCTCATATTAGTTTAGGGACTTTAACCAAAAACAACCCTTTCAGACTAAACAACAGTGAAATTTTAGTCCTTTATTGGCATGAAATTATCCCAATGTCAAAATCTTCACTTATTACAAAGTTTTTGGTCACTATCTTACCATTTCGAAAAATGTTTAGTTTGCAAATTCTCGATTTAAAATGAAAGAGAGATCGCAATTCTAACAAAAAATAGCTCAAAGTGGAACCTAATTTGACTAGCATATTTAGAAAATTTATTTCTCCCAATCTATAATTTAAAAAATCATGATTTTTGGCCACAAGGCAGTTAAAATTCCACATAACAACATACTAAATTATCAACAGATTTGGATAAGTAATTAAGGAGTTATGTCTTTTAAAACTTTAAGTTCGGAAATCTTGTAATGCATTTAGATATACACATGAGATTCGCGTCCAGAATGTGCAGTGAATTTGAGAGACAGTTGGGAACTTTTATTTACCTTTGTATGGTATACTATTCGCAGAGTAATGAATAGCCTGAGCAATTGATTTTGGTGGTAGTGGACATGCTTCAAGCTTGTGTCTTGGAGTTAGTGTTAAACGGAAGAAATACATAACTTTGTGTGAGTTCTTTCGTAATAATAGTTGTCAAGTTAGTATTGGAATGCTCTTTTGAAAGCTCTATATGGTCAGCCTGTCGTTCAATAGAGTGTTATAGTAGAGGTTGAGATGTTGCTTTATTAAAGCTAGAGTTGATTTAGAACCACACAGAGAGAATTCAACAGATTCACAAGTACTTGACTACGGTACAGTAAATACCGAAGAAATATGTCAATAACATAAAAGGTTATTGGAGTTTTCAAAAAATAATCTCGTTCTATTGAAAGTCTCACCTACGAAAGGATTGTATAGGTTTGGATTGCAAGGTAAGCTAGCTCTAAGGTGCATTGGTCATTTTGAGCGTGAGAACTGATTGGTCCTATTACTTACAGGTTAGAGTTGCCTCTTTAGCTAGACGGAGTTCATAATGTCTTCCACGTTTTAATGCTTCACAAAAAGGAGACTTAATTCACTCCAAGAATTGATTGGAATGAATTTGATTTTCGGGAATACTTATCTTATGATGAACAGTCGATTAAGGTACTTGATTGTAAGATTCAAAGGTCGAGAACCAAAGAGATTCCTTTGGTTAAGGTGAAATGGTAATTTCACAAAAATTAGGAACTAACCTGAGAGTAGGAATATTATATGAAGGACCAGTTTCCATTTCTCTTTGAAACTACATATAATTATATGTTTACTTTGATTTCAAAGATGAGATTGTGTTAAATTGGGGAGATTGTAACAACCTATTACATTAAACTAGCGATTAGTGTTAATCCAAATCCTAATTAACAAGATAAAGGTTTGTGTTAAGTCCGGCGTACCCCAATTAGCGTGGGGCTGTGTTTGCATAATGGTTTGTATTTGTTTGGTATGTTTACGAATTTTATAGGTTGTAGTATGAAGTGGAATTTACATACAAGACTATAATAAAAAATTAAATAAAATAAATAAATAGCCAGTACACCAAGTGCAACGAGGGGGTCGTGAAATGAAGATGTACACCCGAGAATGCTCGTTGGCATGTGTGATGAGTTTATTGGCAAGAAAACACATGGAATACATACATTTATATATATTTGATATATAAATATGTATATTAAATATTATAAGTTTTGAGAAATCACATGTAAGTGTTGATCGTCTCAAAATGCATGTCACTTTAAGTAATGTCATTTTAACATATCAATCACCTGATCAACCTCAAGATGACGCGATGCATATCTTGAGGAAAATACATATATATAAATCTAAAATCATTAATTTTATCCTCGCTGTTTCAATTCAATCATTCAAGAAAGTAAGACTAAGGGTTTTGACGATTTTAATCTAAAAACATCGATTAGAAGGGGAATTACTACGTGAATTGAGGAGCTTAAACAACTGTAGAGTAGAGATCATCACTGTTGGTGAGTTAAGTTTTAGTTTTCAAGTCGAATTCAAAAATAAGAGATGATTTCTCTGTGAATTATATTATTTAATGACTGGAAATGGTTTGTTACCTTATTAGAGGTAGTTCTCAAAGAATTTTGGGAGTTTGTGAAGTTATCGTATTTATTTTGTAATGGAACAGTTGTTGCTACCCTGTTCACTATCCAGGCAGTAGATGGTGGAGTGCGCTCCACCTAGTAGAGGAGCACACTCCCTTAATTAGTTGGGATGAACCCAATTGGTGGAGTGAGCCCATTAAGTGAGGGAACACGTTCCCAACCCAAAAAACATCAAATAAGTTGAGATTTCATTATAATTTCTAGAGGACTTAAGTACTGCACTAGGGGTTTCAAATATAGTGTATTATACCTATATTGACCATATATAATCTGTGATGTGTTTCAATATAGGGAAAGCATGAGTGACCCCTGAAACCTTAGATGTTAGGAAATGAATACCTAAATAAAGGTAAGTATGGACCTATTTAGTTATTAATGTTATCTGGTTATCTTAGTATATGTAGTTCTTGTAGTTTATGAAGAAAATGGGGGGAGTATCTACACTATGATGTTTTTCATAAATTAAAAATATTGTTTAACGTGATTTATTAGAGTAAGTTCTTGAGACTGAGACCAGGTTATATAGGATGCGGCGTTGATATCCTGGACTAAATGTAACTTCCTACTCAATTAGATAGGTTGCGTTGATTACACAGTCACTAGAGGGTTCAAATAGAATCATTGGGTGTTAATTGATTGGCTATACAGCACATCGGCCATTGTGTTAGTTTAACAACCGCATTAATAGTGCCAGTGGGTAATCAACCTTAGTTGTATAAATAAAATTGGAATCACAGTCTAATAGTCAAGGATAGTTTGATTTGCATCCATTAATTATTAAATCATATGCTTTACGTATTCTTGTTAGTTTACATTTATGCATATTATTATTGTATAATGTTCTTGATTATTAAAAAAAAATACCCCAAATTAACATTTCAGGAAAATCGACGAGCTTTACGACTATAAGATAGAGAAGATTTAAGAATCTTGATCTTCTTTTCGTTGTAATTAGTTTCTCCTTGTCTTAAATATTTGTATTGAATTGCGCTTTGTGATATCATAATTGATAGGAGATTTTATATAACCGAGGTTCATCCCTATTTGATTTGAAGCTGTATATTATGTTTTAATTATCATAAAAGTTTTTGATGTCCACTGTGTCAATATTTGTTTTATAACAATATTCGATAGATAGTGGTGTTTATCAGGTGTAAGTGGAAAGACTGCTGGCTCAATTTAAGTATGGTTTAGTAATCGGGGCTTAATTAGGGTTTCAAGGCGAGTATCGCTTTAATCCAGTCAGTGGATCATACATGGGGCATGTGCCCTAATTTAATCTACAAACGTTATTTATTTTATAATTTTAGTTAGGATAACTGAGGTTTTCATTTGTCGTTTTATTATAAATGATTGCATGTTTTGCATTATAGTAAGATCAATGGGTATTTGTTGAATTATACTAAATGTCCCTAGTCAGTCATTATAGTGGGAACTATAATAAATGAAGGCTAGTCTAAGTCTTGATTGATGGTCACGTGATGATCAGCGTATAGAGATAGTAATCGAGATCATGAGTACTTATTATTTGAGCAAGGCACTAGACTGACCGGCAATGGGAACACCACATGGATTAAGTAATAGGTATTACTCATGATTAGTATATCACTAGTCCTTTGACTTAAGATTAATATACACATCAATATTACGAGCATGGGAATTTTACATAATCAAACGTTGTCTTTATAAGACGATTATAAATATTATAATAGGTTACCATGTGAATAATATGTAAAGGTATGTGATCAAGATAAAATTTGTCCCTCTCGC
Source organism: Stephania yunnanensis (assembly GCA_039657365.1). Lineage (NCBI taxonomy): Eukaryota > Viridiplantae > Streptophyta > Magnoliopsida > Ranunculales > Menispermaceae > Stephania > Stephania yunnanensis. The sequence continues at coordinate 39,288,801 of CM077586.1, read as the reverse complement.
ATAGAGAGGGATATTAGTGGATCCCTTGATATTTTAGACTGATAAAAGGCCATGCCAAAGCGAATTAATATGATCAGTATCTTTTGGATGTTTTCACTCCACCTAAAGATCGAGACTACTACGATTGAACATTAAGTTTGACTTTTCATGGGTTATATTTAATCAAATGATATCGCAAAACAAAATGATATGATGTATGTTATTCATTAGGTTGTATTGATTCTGATATTCATGCTATCTGGGAAGTCATAATACCTTATTAGAGACCGTTTATGACTTGTGTACCAAAATGGTTTAGGTTCACTACCAACATGCATGAACATATTTGTGCATACAAAAATAATGGCTTTGCGCAATTTCAAATGGTCTTGAGTAGTGTATTTATTATAATAAGATTTATGACATAAAAGCCTTTACGATTTGTTGTACTATAACTTATTAATATGGGCATATGTGCACTTTTCTTAAACTATCTAAATAAAATATTTATATTACGAATAGGATTTTACGTGAGGGCTTATCTACGTATATAAATAGAGGTTGAAACCCTAAAATGAAATAAGATTTATGTTTTTCCAAATTTTGAATTCTCTGGATTTGAAGAGGGAAATAAAAATGTTTTCTATCTCTTTGGGGCTAGCACTCCAAAAAGTGGTCACCATTCAAGTGTGGATTTCTAATAGAGAACGCGCATTTGAACGTCTTCGAAATTTAACAATCGGAGAAGGAAGTTATGAATTAAGGTATGTTTTACTTTTGTAGATCAAGTTTAATTGAAATTATTTATAATCCTGTTGGGGTTTTTCAAAAATTATTTTTGAATTATTCTTTGCGTATGTACCCCAAAACCTAATAGTTAATGCTCTTAATATTTTAGACTTGGCTATAAGCTGGCGTTGATGAAAAAATACCATGCTTTAATGATCTTCCAGAAAATATTTGGTAGTAATGTGCTTAGGGTACTTTTCTTTGTCAGAAATGAATTCATCACCATGGATTGCCTCTAATCTGCTTCTAATTTCCTTAGTTGAGTAATGGTTTTTAATTGAATATTTAGGCTTTAAGTGCTTGTTTTGGATCCAATTTTCAACAAATTGAAAACTCTCATCAAAATAGTCCATCTTCATAAAACATCCAAAACACTAGTTTTTGTCAAGGCTAAACCTAAAAAATCTTTAGTTTGTCGATGACATACCATAAACATTTGGACCAATTATGTTCCCATACTTCGCAAAACCTAAACCAAATTTGGACATAATCATATCTTTGACCACCAACATCAGATACGAAACTTGAGGCAAAGTCTTGCACTAGCTTCATTCTAGTTTTACATTGACCGCAATCTAAACTTGCAAGTAAACCGGAGCGAAATCCCCACGTGAGGATTAACACTTGATTAATTACTATTTTAGCAACTAATAATTTATTTGTACTCTTGCCTTCAGATACGCACTTGTAGCCTAGGTATGAAAAAGTGAGGATACGCCTCAACACACCACGACTTCAAGTTAAAATATAATATAAAATACACACTAAGCACATAACACACAAAAATAAAATATATCTTATGATCTCTGGTCCATATTGATTGGGTCCCACTCGGATACTTAAACTCAAAACAAAATCCAAAAACACTTAATTATTTGTTAATCAAGTTTATGAAATTCTCGAATTTCACAAAGATTCAACAAGGAATTAAGGAAGAACTAAATTTATAATCAGGAATTCTGTAGGTATCCCTATTCACCATGAATCACTACCCGGTTGGTGGAAATAGGAACTTCGATTCCCTGAATTTCCCCAGCGATCCCATTAAACCCTGAATCGGTCAGGAATCACTAGTTAAAATTTCGAGGATTTTAGATTACAACAATATTTTGAGTTGATTTAGAATATATATGCTACATAATAAACTATTAATATAAACCCCTGACTACGAAATTAGGAGCATTTTGATAGTTTTACACTTTTTTCTTTAGTTTATAGGCCATTCATTATTAATTCTTTTTGTTTTTATAGAAAATTAAAATCAAGTTATAATAAGGTATTTTAAATTTTGTCTTTTAGTTTTAATGTCATGGTGTTATTTATTATCATGAGGGAGTAGTTTATTAATCTAAACAAAATTCCAAACATGAATTAGATTTTTCTGTAATGTAATCATGATGAGATAAATGTGTGCTTAATGCTTTAAACCAATTATAATCTTTGATTCACTATTTTTATAGATTGTTCCTTATGGATTGCAATCCAGAATTTAAGTGTTATGTGCATAGTGGCCAATATGTATTGCGATGTTTTGACTCATTATATAATTAAAGTAGTAACTAGGATTTTTCAAAAGGTATGACCATTTAGATATTCTAGGTGAGTCTGAGTCTAAATCTAACGTTAAAGTTTCTTTCCAAATATGTTACGTTTAGTAGTTCAAAGTTTTTATAAAGTGTAATATATTTTTATTGCCTGAAGTTAATCTCCTTATGTATTCAAATGGATTAGCTCAATAAAATTAGAACGTGGCTTTTCTACCCGAATGAGGAGAATAAATGGATGACTGAAGAGTGTTTAATTATGATTAGTGTGTAATAATTTAGGATACTTTTTAAACTATGTTCATGACTACGTTAGTAAAGTAGCATATTTGGATGCAAAACTAGTTGAAGTTTTATTGTTTAGGATGTTTGTTTAAATGTTTATTTATTATTGTTTCATTAAATTGAATTGCCTTCAATTTAGTGATCTTTGTTTTTGTTATTTAAGTAAGTTTAGTTAATTTAGTTGATTTTTATATTGAAAAAGTATTAATTTAAATTCAGGTTTTTATTACATTAGAATTTTAAAAAAAATTATCTTCTTTTTTTAAGGAATTTGCAAAATCCCTGTGGAGACAATTCTCACTTACCATTACTACAAAAAATTAAAAGTATAATAAAGGAGTGACACATGTCGAGCATGTACAAAAAGTCCCCTACCTTTATTATACTATTACACTTTTTAGTATTGGTAAGTGAGATCGTCTCCATAGAGATTGTGTAACATCTTCAATCAAAAGGTTTTATTATATTAGTTTTTGTCACGAACTACTTATTAATAATTAACTTAATTAAAACAAATAAAAAGTCACTATCATTTAAATAAACTCAGTACAAAAGAAGATAAATATCTAAACAAATATCAAGAATAATAAAACATGAATCCGTTTCACATTCCAAACATGTAACTCAAATCACATAGTCATGAGCAAACTTTGTAAAGTATCATATAACATTAAACACTAATCATAAGTAAACAGGCTTTTCCTAGCCATTTCTTCTCTTTATACAGATAAAAAGTCACGTTCTAATTTTATTAAACTAACCCCTTTAAATACACAAAGTTATTAACTTTACACAATGAAACTGCATTACACTTTATGAAAACTTTGTACTTCTAAATCTAACATCTTCGAGAAGCCAGTTTAACATTAGACTTATATCTCAAATTCACCTTGCACATCTAAATGTTGTTTCCCTTTCAAACAATCCTAGTTTCAACTTTAATTAGATAATAAATCAAAACAGTACATACATATTTACAACTATGCATACAATACCAAGAGCCATGATTGCAATCTGTAAATAACAATCAGTAAAAACATTGAATCAAAGAATACAATTGGTTTAAAGCATTAGGCACACCACTATCTTATCATAACTACATTGCAAAATAGATTTAGTTTATGTTCGGGCTTTGTTTAGATCAACTAACTACTCATTCATAATCATAAATAACATTGCCAAAATATAAAGGCAAAACATAATTGAAAATACCTCTTAATTGAATAGTTTAATCTTCTAAAGCAATGAAAATCAATGAACAATAAACTCAAACTAAAACTTCATAAAACTAGTAAATAGGAAAGCAATACATAATCATCTAAAAGCAATAAAAGGCTTATAGAGCTTCTTTGGCAACCAATTTTGTTGCATAGGGTTCTTATTTATAGTCTTTAAGTTAGTAAATATCCCAAACTAACTCAAACAACTCGTAGATATTAAATCCACAAATCAAGTCCACAAATTCTTGCACATCAGGAAGCTAGGTAAATCCATAAAACCGAGCTCTCTGATCTTTTCTCGTGTCCATAGATTTGGCAAGCAATTCCTGCACATCAGGAATGGCTACTTCAAAAATACAATTTTTTCCTTCATTTGTTGTTGATTCTTTGCGTGCCACTTCCATTCCATCAAGTCTATCACTTTCTTTTTTTTTCTACTACATTTCTTCAAATATTCTAACTACACACCATTATGTTATCACACATCACATCATCCTTGTTGGCCTTGCTTCACAGCCACGGGATCGAAGCAATATATTTTTCGATGTAAATCTGACATAGGACTATCATATATGCATCATATATCGTTTTTTGACCCGGTTTCAATTATATACCTTAAAAACCTGAAATAAACAAATATAAGCTATTATGACAATATTTTAGAGGCTTTTCCTTATAAAGCATACTAAAAATTCTTGTAAAATGTGTATAGTTTGACTTATCAATGATGGAAATTTATTGTACATGCTCGACACGTGTCAATTTTTGGCACTGTTCCTAAGACTTTTAAAATAATTTTTGAATAATCTTTCTCATTGCATGTCATACAATATGGTAGACACCAAGCAAGAAGTTACTTTTAGGAAAGCCAATAAAAATATCACAGCTTATTAACTTATGTGTATTGCTTTACCCATGAATTTCCTTTTGAGTTAAAACTTGAATTCATCATTTTTTTACCTCACTTTCAAGGTGAAGGTAATGAAGATCCTCAACAATTTATTAAGAAATACACGCAAATAGTAAGTGTAATATAACCCAAAAATTGTAAAGTTAGAATATGTCAGACGAAAGGCTTTCCCTTATTCTTTAAAAGGTCAAGCTTAATCGGCTATTCTATCTCCATCGAAATTTCACAACCACATGGTCTAAAATGTTAGAAACCTTCTTTGATCAATACATTCTAGCATGAAAAATTAGTTTGGATAAAAAATAAATTAATAATGCTAGGATGGAAACAAAGAGACCTTTGGTTAGTTTGGGGTCAGATTCCAAAAATTAATATCATTATGTGCACAACGCGGATTTATGGAAAAAACTTTTTTAGAATACTTTTTTGAAGGGCTAAACAACTTGGAACAAAGACTCCTAGACACGGTATGTGGAGGATCTTTATTCGACATAATGTCAATATTAGCAAAAAACACTATTATTAAAATGGCAAGACAATCAAAACAATATTGTTAGAAAAAAAATTATAAAAAAACCATTCTTGCAAAATCAATTAGAATATAGGGAAGACATCGAATGATAAATTTGATGAACAAAAAAATATGGTTGAATTATTAATAAAAGATAGATCACTCCAAAGTAAAATTTGTTTTATCGAAATGATGTCGATCATCTATATGATGAATGTCTAATGGTGCAAAAAATCAAATTAAAGAAGCTAACACTATGATGAATCATTACAATAACCCAAATCAACCTACTTACATTTTAACAATGCTAATTACCAAAGACCAAATGTAGGTAATCGTTTAGACTATAGGAATTTTTAAAGATATAAAACACCCGCATTTACTAATAGGACAATAGCACTAGAAAATCCAAATAAAGCAAAAGATAAAAAAACTCAAGCCTTACAAGATGATATAGTTAAACCAAAACATCAACTAAGTCAAATGGCAATGCAAATGTGTCAATGGGTTAACCGAGGCAAATTACCGTTTCAATGTTACCCTAGTTTATATACAAAAGTAATAATTTCGAGAAGCGGTAAACAAATGGAAGAATCAAAGATGCCTGAACAACTAGTTACTAAAAAAGAATTAGAGGCTAAACGAGAAAAAAAATTGAAATTAAATCTAATAAAATCCAAAAGGAAAATGATTGTGATTTCGAAATGAATAAACAAAGTATAGTAAGGCCACAATTTCCTCGTCATTTGGAAAATAATAAGAATGTCAAAAGATTACAAGAAGGGAAAGAAATCGCATACACTTTAAGGAAAGTGGTAGTAAACATACTTTTATTCGAAGTCATAACAAATATACTCAAATCCAAATATTTTAGAAAAGATTTTTGCACTAAAAAAATTAAACCTAATCAAAGAGTAAGCATAGAAGGGCATTTGTCAATAATAATCAATTAAAAAGAATTGCCCCTAAATGTTCTGACTATGGAATATTATTCGTTCCATGCACAATAGAAAATATAGGCATATCCAAATGCGAACTAGGCGCCTCAATAACGTTATGCATTTGTCAATGCATTTGCAAATGAAAAAAAAATACCCTTATAAAAAAATTAGTATAGTAATACAATTAGCTGATAGAGGTACTATTCCACTTCTATGAGTAATAGATGATGTACTTGTTAGGGTCAATGTTAAGTTTTTCCAGCCAACTTTAATGTCATAGACAAGAAAAATAACCACTTCTACAGTAAAATCTCTCCAATCTTAGGACTCCCGTTCTTAAAAATGGTAAAATAAAAAAGAAATGTTTCTAATGGAACTCTAAGAACGGAAGTAGATAATGAAATCGTAAACTTTAACATCCGCGATGTTATGAAATTTCCTTCAGATGTTTCACCAATATGGACCATTGATATGTTAGATTGTATAATAGATAAAACTTTTACAAATGATAAATTAGATAACTTGAAAAGGTGATCGAGGATTTGAATGGCGATGAGGATATAAATAAAGAAACTGGGGAAATAATCAATGCTTTGAAATCTTATAATGCACTCCCTGAACTCTCTTACTATGTGGATTTACCATTAAATCGTTTAAAACTTTTATCCTCTATACTAAAAGCACCTAACCTACATTTAAAAGTTCTACTAGATTATATAAAATACACGTACTTAAAAAGTAACGATGCCTTACCAATGATAATCTCTAATAAATTATCAAATTTAGAAGAGGAAAATTTAGTAAATGTTCTTAAAGAACTCAAGAAAGCAATAAAATGGATAATAGTCGATATTAAAGGAATAAGTCCAGCCACCGGGATGCATAAAAGTAATCTAGAACCTTGAATAAAAACCTCTAAACAAAATAAGCATATATCGAATCCACTGATGATCGATGTTGTAAAGAAAGAAATATTAAAATTACTAGGCACATGAATGATATTCCCTATTGTAGATAGTAACTGGGACAGCCTGAGAAAAGAAGTCCATAAAAAAGGACAGGGATCATAGTTATAACAAACAAACATGGAGAATTAGTACTAACTAGAATCCAAAATGGTTAGAGAGTGTGCATATATTATGGGAAGCTAAACACAAAAAATAAAAATATCACTACCTACTTCCATTTATAGATCAAATGTTAGAAAGACTATTAGGATAAACCCATTACTATTGCTTGGATAGATACTCAGGATTCTATCAGATTCATGTAGCCCTATAAGATCAAGAAAAACAACTTTTACTTGCCTTTCAGTACATATGCTTATAGGTATATTCCTTTTAATTTATGTAACGCACCTGCTACGTTCTAAAGAGGTATGATAAGTATTTTCTCAGACTACATAAAACATTTTGTTGAAGTTTTCATGGATTACTTTATCGTATAAAATAATTCTTTCGATGTCTACTTACTTCATTTAACTAAAGTACTTAAAAGATATATAGAGAAAAACCTATTATTGAATTATGAAAAATGTCTATTTATGGTAAATTAGGGACTTATATTAGCACACATAGTGTCAACAAAAAGGAATAGAGATAGACCCCGCTAAAATACGAGTTATAACAACATTACCTGACCCTACAACTTTAAGGGAGATAATACCTTTTCTTGGCATGTTGTGAAAAGATATATAGAGAAAAACCTATTATTGAATTATGCAAAAATAACTCACCATCAAGTTCACACATGAATGAGAAATAGCTTCTAATGAATAAAAAGATGTTTTAACTACCACATCCATGAAAAAGTCACCAAACGGTCACAACCCTTTGAAACAATATGTGTTGCAAGTAACTAAGTATTAGGAATTGTTCTAGTTCAAAATTAAAAAAGGATTCTCATGTCATATATCATACATCAAGAATTTTGGATCCCGCTCAGCTAAACTATACAACCATAAAAAAGAACTCCTAGCAGATGTATTTGGATTGCAAAAGTTTAGACCGTATTTACTAAGAACAAAAGTAATAGTTTACTCAGATCATGTTGCGTCAAGATATTTGAAGGCAAAGAAAAATGCTAAACCAATATTAATAAGATAGATCCTATTGTTACAATAATTTGATCTCACTATAAAACATAATGAAGGTGTTGCAAACTTAGTACCATACCATCTAAGTAGACTAGAAAATGGAGAACCCACGATACCATCGAAAAATGAGTTTCTAGAAGAACACTAATATAAGATAGCTATTACTAGCCCATGGTATGCCGATATAGTCAATTATGTTACTACTAATAGGCCATCACCTCATTGGACAAGAGCTCTAAAGAATAATATTAAACATGATTCTAAACATTTTTATGGGATGATCCGTACTTAAGCAAATTCTATACCCACCAAACCATTCGATGATGTATTCCACAAACAAATATACAATCCTTCATGGCTCATTGCCATAATAATAGTTGTCGCGGACATTTTGGTCTTTGTTATACCGCCCGTAAAATATTAGACTTGAGATTGATTTGGCCTACTTTATTCCACGATTGTTTTGTTTACAAAAAAAGCTTGTCGAAGTCTTCAATTAACTGTAAACTTAGGGCATAGGAACTAAATGGTTTTGTGTCCTATTCTATTTTGCGAAATATTTGATGTTACTGGAATAGACTTTATGGGACCTTTTCCACCATCTAATTGAAATATTTATATATTATTACCCATAGACTATATGTCTAAGTGGGTAGAAGCTAAAGCTGCAAAATCTAATGATTCTAAAATAGTAATTCATTTCCTAAAATCATAGACCTTTACTATTTTTGGAGCACCTAGAGCGTTAATTACTGATAGAGGTTCACACTTTTATAATAGAATTATTGCTACTTTACTTCACAAAAATAATGTCACCCATATAACATCTAGCGCATATCACCCATAAGCTACGGAACAAACTGAAACAACAAACTAAAAAATCGAATTAGTTTTCAAAAATATACAATGACCAAAATGTAAAGACTAGAGTTCTCATTTAGAAGATGCATTATGGGGATATAGAACTGCATTTAAGATACCCATAGGTACGACTACTTATAGACTAGTTTTCAATAAAGCATGTCATTTACTAGTCGAATTGGAACATAAGGCATACTAGGCAACCATGACAAGTAATATGAATTATGAAAATGCGATAAACAATGTAGACGTAGTATCTAAGAGTTAGAATAATTGAGAAATGATGCGTATAATAGTGTTTCTATTTATAGAGACAAAACTAAAACATTTCCTAAGAATAAATTGAATATTAAGAATTTTGAAGTAGGACAAAAAGCATTACTCTTTTGTTCAAGTCTTTAATTATTTCCTAAAAAAATTTGTTAAAGACGAACGCTACCTTTTGTAGGCACTCACATATTTCCTCATAGTGTTATAGAAATAGAAAATAAACAAACATGGAGAATCTTTAAAGTTAATGGCCAAATATTAAAACTTTTTCATGAAAATCTTATCTCATAGGATATGGAGATCATTAAATTTGACCTAATTGAAAACTCACTCGATGAATTGAACACCATGGAGAAGCATATCATAACCATTAATTGAAAAGAAACATTCACCGAATGGATGGTTAAAACACCAAGAAGAAAGAAGAATAAGAATTCACAAAAAGAGAAATAACTTGTCAGAGACCAATATGAGTGCAACAAGGATGACTTAGATTACGAGGAGTTCGATGAGAATGGCAATCCTGAAAAACCATTTTAGAGGATTCAGAAGATACCCACCTACAAATACAAATCAATGAGCTGTCATTTTACAGAGTTCAACTCAATACGGGAGCTGATATGAATCTTATGCCTTGACATTAATTTCTTCCAACAAAATTGAAGATTCATTGCGGACCTCCTATTACAGTGTAAAAATGAAATGTAACTTACACGACCCCATTAGGAGTATTAATGAACATGCATGTACTAGACATTAGGCTCACCATCAATACAAATTTCCTAGTTATGCCAACAACAACGTTACGTGATCAAATATTATTGGGTACACTATTCTTATCAATTGTTCGACCTTTCATCGATATGCATGAACGAATTATTAGATTAAGGATGCTTGATGACTTAATATTATTAAAGAATGGGAGAGAAGTTTGCAATGATATAGAAGAAGGTTATTTTGTTGTAAGTGATGATACTAATGATGAAGGATGTTTTTTTGTTCCCAAATGAAGATATTCTCAATGAAGAACCGCTTGAAGCAATGATTTATTCACTCCTACTCAACTAAGATTGATTCTTTAATCAGTTGACAAACGACTATAAATAACAAAGCTTTATAGGAGGCAACCCATATTCATTATTTATTTAAGTTAGTTCAAGTTTTACTAGGACACCTAGCTTTAGTATAGATTTTTTTTATTCTCTCTCATTTTGACTCTCTTTTAGAATTACTTTCTGAAGTCACACACTGAAATAGCTTCAAATATAACGGGATGATCGAGTTATTTTTATTTTTATGGCCTTTATGCAAGTTTGAATTACAAACTTGCTTTTTGTCTGTTCATTTTACTAATAAAATTATTAGTTAGGTACATATCCCACTCAAATTTCCAAAGTTTTTGAGTTTTTCAATCAATTTTACTTGTACATTCTCCTTTCGGAAGGGTACATAAGTAACACATGAAATAAATTGGAAAAACAATAAAATTTAGGCATAGCGAGTCCCTAACGATTCCAAATAACATAAGGAATTGTTGGCAAAATTGGTAGCAGAACATAAAAAATTAAGTACAAATTTGGGGTTTAAAGAATTCCTAGCGATTCACCTTATAAAGAGATCGTTGCTAAAATCGGTTGGTCACTGTATCTCATAACCACTCTCTTAATAATGATTAGCATAGTGATTTTCCAATGATTCCACTTACATAGGGATCATTTGGCACAATTTTTGGTTTTTAAAACCAAGACCACAAAATTGCCTCACACACCAACTTATTCACCGTCAAAACCATTGCACCCTTTCACAAAAATCTCAATTTCTTGCAAAGTGTCAGCCTTTTTTAGCTTAATCTTAGTCTATGTAAGTGATTCCCACCACTACCTAGCTTAATTTAACACTACAATGGTCTAATATAAGGGAATAGAGCGAAGCTTAGGTTTAAGGAATTTAAACTTGGAGCTAGGAATACCGGTTAGAGTAGTTCTAGAGCACATATCTTTAAAACATCACTCTTTAGAAGGTAATCACATAACCCAAGCCCTTTATTTTGTTGAACTTTTGATTTCTTGTTAGGTCTTTGAGAGTTCTTAAATCAATTTCGATAATTTTCTTAATTCCGTTTTAGTACATTGAATGAATTATTTCTAATTGATTCGATATCGTAATGGCAATGCCCCTTGTTTTATAAATAGTATATTCCTAACATTTTTGGAGTTTTCACACTGTAGAAAGTGTTCTCAACAAGTTTGAAATTGAATTTTTCATAAATCAAAGGTGTAAGTTACATGTTTTTAAAGACCATTTAATAGATTTGTTCTCATATTCTTGACTCCTTTAATTTTAAAATATTTTTTGTCGAAATGTACTTTTTATTCATAATCTTTTTGAATTACCGAATAGAGATTTTACTTTCAACAAATGACTAGCCATAAGTCTATTTTTTATTTTCTATGAAATACAAGATTTTTGTTTGTCATTTCAAAATAGTGATTTGCTAATTATGATGACATAAGGTATAGGAAGAGGTGGGAGTAGTGCACAAGAGAAATGAAAATGGGGTTACGATAGAAAAGTCCAAGAAGATCCACTTGAGCAAACAAATGTCCATTTAACGCACGTGTTTTAGTAATAGAGAATCAAGTACCGGAAGGGCTGAATTGAGAACACCACTCTACCTAGCTCCATTTAGGGTTCAAACTACCTAGACCCGAACACATTAGTCCCCATTGATCCCATGAGATTTGTCACTCCAAAAGTATAAAATAGATACTTTCAAGTTATAAAAAGAGTTATCAAACTTGAGAGAGGACTCCAAAAAAAAATATGAACAAATATGAAGATAACATTGTGAGCATCATACGGGAAAGACGAGAGCACCTTTTTAGGGATGTCAAAGGTAGAATAGAGACATAATGCTCAAAATTAGTTTTTCAATTGCACGCAAATGGATATGTTAGTGGAAATCATAATGAAGTGATTATTCAGGGAAAGATTATTAATATTTCACCCAAGGCATTGAATAGACATCATGGACTTCAAGATGTAGGAGTTAGACAAGATTTCGACTATCCCAACATAAATTACATCCCTAAGGAAGTTTACCGATCCAAAACAATTCAAGAAGCCTTAGAGGTAATTTCCGAACATGGATTTACTCTCAATCTATACGATTACCTAAGGTTCATCGAAACCACGAATTATAGGAAAAATACTAATTGTATGAACTGCATCATAGACGCCTTCCTATACAACACTGAGCAACATTTTAATGTGAAGAACCATGGAGCAACTCTAATCTACCACATTTTTACATATATTGGGTATATTATATTGGATACATAATTCATGATGCAATGAGACAGGAAATGACGACTAAGAAGCATGATGGCCTTCCACTACCTATTTAATCACTCAACTATGTATAAATGAGTAAGTACGTTTCTTAAGTTGGAACCCAAAATGCTACCTTAGAGGAAGATTACAGATGCTACAATAAGGAGGATGAGAGTAGTTAATGGATATAACGATTCAAAATAAGAGAGGGAGATCAATGAGGTAAAGATTTCTAAAATTGAAGACTAGAATTTTAGGCAACGAATTTCCACAAGCATGCAAGAAGAAGAATGGCGAGCAGCGAGTCTAAGTGCTTAAAACCATGTTTTATGAAGAATGGTTAGTTATTCATCTCCAATAAATGCTAAAAGGAAAAGATTTTTGAAATCCTTATTTTCATCTTTTTCGGCGTGATGAGAAGCAAATCTTGAGGAATCTTGAAATATTAGAAGAGAATAAAAGAACTCTTGTGCTTTATCATTCCATGTCGGAAAGGAGGAAGATGAAACATTAACTAGACCCTAAGAGGAGCATCAACATTCATTTGATGCAGTTGAGATGACCATCAGGAGTTTATAACCCCATTGATAGCTATGTTTCACAACATATTGCAGCGAGGAATGAATAAGCCAACGATAAATATACTTATATACAGAGTAAATTGTTGTTTTTTAGTATTTGCTTGTATGTGGGGAACGTTAACTTTGTTTGAATCTTTAATGAGAATTAATGGCTTTATTCCACTGTGTATCTATTTATATGATGTTTATTAGTTTAATTTTGACAAGCAATTTATGTTTCATATTTAATTCTTTTATCCTTCACGAGGCATATTTGTTTTGTTTAATAATCAACTTTATTTCAAAATCTTGAGGATAATGTTTAGAATGAGTTAAGGGCTAAGTAGGTGAAGTGAAATGTAAAAAACCCAATTATGGAAGAAGACTCGAGACTTAGAATTTATTTAACTGAAAATTTGAAAAACTTTCCCCAATTCAGATAACATTTCTTCATATTTATTTATTTAGTTAGAAATGTGAATTGAATATAATTTAGATTTTAAGTAGAAGTGATATATTACTATCACCCAATGAAGATAGAAAATTTATGATAGAAAGGAATTACTATACCCTATGTGACTTAACCTAGATTGTGTATATATTAGAGGAATTTAGAAGGGATTAATTGATTTGCGTTATACATTATAATGTGTATAAGATCGTAATGAAAGTGCATGATAAACAAGAAATATTTGTAAGAATCTTCTTATACAAAGGTTATTGATCGAATATTGATATATATGAACTTAAAAGAGTTTATGCCTTAATTGAGGAGAAAAATAGGAATTAGCCGATAAAATTTACTAAGTGGCAAATAATACTCCCTTGACAATAATGAATGTGAGAAGAGGTAATAAGAGTTTTTAAAGAAAAAATAGAGAGAACCACATATTCTAAAGGAAATGGAGCAGGAAATCTAGTGGTGGAAAAAATGAGAGAAATATTCCTATAAAATGAGATTGATTTTGTGATTTTGTATCTGGAGATTTTATATTAGTTATCGTAAGCTTGATGCTTATCAATAGAGATTAAGAAAACCTATGTAATGCCTTGACCTTGGTGATTGGTTTAACTTTGAATTCTGAAGTGTGTTGCATAATTAGGCGGCTAAATGGTCAAATAAAGGGTATTCTTATTTAATTCTTTCTATTCTATCATAATTCTTATTTTTATCGAGGTAATATGTTTTTTATTTATAGATCATTTTCGTTTAAGAATAGTAGTATATAATAATGAAATCAAAACGAGGAAAGAAAAAAGAATTTGATTAAGAGTATTCATTTCCTCGTGATAGCAAATAGCTGAGTTTTGAGGTATTTCAGAAGTCAATATTTAGACATGTTTTATAATACATTTTAGGATGATTTTAGATGTAAAAGACTACATTACACGGGGCTTTCCTTTGTTTTTGCTATTTCAAGTGATAATTGGAATACTTGAAGAAATGATTGAAAAATGAAAGAAAAAGAAGGAAATGACCGAGTTAAAAGAATGCATGAAAATTCGCCAAGGAATGGAAGAAAAACAGGATTATATACTAGCCATTCACCAGCAATTCGTATTCACTCATAATCGCTACCTAAATCGGTGGAAATAAGGACTTCACTTTGACGAATTTTTCCATCGATTCCACCTTACCCAGAATCTTTGAGGAATTGCTGGTTACGATTTCAAGGATTTAAGATTACAACAAGGATTTTGAGTCAGTTTGGGATATGTATTACCCAATATACAATAAATATAAACCTTAAAATATGAAATTATGTGTTTTTTTATAGATTTAAACTTTTTGCTTTAGTTAGGAGGCCATTCATTATTGTTTATAGTTGCTTTTGAAGAAGATTAAAGATTCAAGTTATCATTAGCTATTTTAAATTATGTCTTTTAATTTTGCTTTTATTGTGTAAATTATTACTATAAGTGGTAGTATGTAAATCAAAACAAAACATCAAACATAAACTAGATCCATTTTGCAATATAGTTGTGATGATATGAATATGTACTTAATGCTTTAAACCAATTGTATTCTTTGATTCACTTTTATTAATAGATTGTTATTTACATATCGCATTCATGAATCAAAGTGTTATGTATATAGTGCCTAATATGAATTATAGTTTTTTATTCATTATTTAATTTAAAGTAGTAACTTGGATTATTTGAAAGGTATGACCATTTAAATGTCCAAAGTGAATTTGAAATCTAAATCTAATATTGAAGTGGTTTTCCGAAGGTGTTAGATTTAGTAGTTCAAAGTTTTCGTAAAGTGTAATGTGTTTTATTGCGGGATGTTAATATCCATGTGTATTCAAAAGGATTAGCTGAATAAAATTAGAATGTGACTTTTTCACCTGTACAAGTAGAACGAATGGTCGGTCTAAGGCTGTTTACTTACTTATGATTAGTGTTTAATGATTAAGGATACTTTACAAAATATATTCACGGCTATGTTAATAAAGTAATATGTTTAGATGCAAAAAGAGTTAAAGTTCCATTATTTAGGAGGTTTGTTTAAACGTTAATTTATTATTGTGATTCATTGAAGTTAATTGCTTTTAATTTAGTGACATTGGTTTGTGTTATTTCTTTAAGTTTAGTTAGATTAGTTGATTTTTATATCTATAAAGTATTAATTTAAATTTTTGTTTTTAAAAAAATAGAAATTAAAAAATAATAATAATAATAATAATAATAATAGTAGTTAAACTTCATTTCTTAAGGAGTTTGCAAAATCCCTGTAGAGACAATTCCCATTTACAACTACTATAAAATATTAAAAGTATAATAAATGAGAGAAATTTATTGTACACGCTCGACATGTGTTAATGTGTGAGCTCTAGTTGACACTACCACACCAGAAATTTCTCGTCGAAGCCCTCTAGCGAAATAATAAACCTATAGTCGCTCTGTGCCGGTTACTTTAAGTGCAAACTGAAGAAGTTACGTTAATCTCTCCATATACAGTATGACAGTCTAGTTACCTTACCTAAGACTCAAAACTCCTCTCTTAATCTCAATTGAATATCTGGAGGGATATTTTGATCATAAAACACTTGGCGGAAGTCAGCCTAAGTAGTAGGCTCCTTAGGAGCATCGCTATACGCATACTACCAAACCTCGTCCACTCCCTTAAACATACATCTTGATATTAAAGAATGTAATCTCTCATGGATGTTGAAAAGTCTATGGAGTCTCTAGTGTGAGATAATCAACTTCTCTGCCACCTGTGGATCTTCGCCTCCATAAAAATAGCTAGCTGAAACCTAACAAACTCCTTAATCTATTTCGCCTCATCTAATAAGGATGTCTCAAATGTACCCTCTTGAGCTGAGGTCATGATAAGTCATAAATGTTACATAATTTATGGGACATTTTAATATGTTTTATAAGTTAAAGTCTTAAAAAAATGGCCCTTATAGCTTATATTTATTTTTTAAGGTTTTTAAGGTGTATAAGTGAAATTGGGATGAAAAATAGTGTAAAATGCATATTTAATAGTCCTACGTTGGATTTATATCAATAAATGTGTCGCACGAATCTTGAGGCACTAAAGTGGGGCCCATAAGGTTGATGTGAAGTGTGATGACGTGACAGTATGTAATTAGTATATGTAAAGAAATGGAGTAAAAAGGGAAGAATGTGAATGATTTGATCAAGTGGAAGTGGTATGCGAAGAATCTTCGATAAATGAAGACAAAACATAAAATTATAGCTAAAGATTCCTAACGATTCTTGATGTATGGGAATCACTGGCCAAATAGATTAAAATAGAGAGTTCAATTCTATAGATTTACCCAACGATTCCACTTAAATACGAATCACAAAGAATCACTAGACGTGATACTATGGATTTCAACTAACCATGAATACAATGAGTTAGTTTAGGGTATTTACTACCTAGAATACTATATATATAAACCCTAGGCTTTAAAATCAATGGACCTTGATTGCTCTTTGAGCCATATTTAATAGTTTTATTAGGTTTTACTTTAGATTTATAATTTATTGTTTTTCATTGCTTTTGAAGATTTAAGTATTCAATTAAGAGGTAAATTTTTTTATATCTTGTCTTTATTTTATTGCAATATTATTTATGATTCTTCGAGTCTATAGGAAGTAGGAAATGAGTACTACAAGTTCCTTTTAGGTCATCAAGACCAATATGAAGGTTTTCATGGTTACAAAGTTACCTTAAGTTAGCTAGTTGAAAGCCAGTTGAAACAATTATATAAATTAATATTTTCGGAAAATGTTCTCAAGAATACTTTAGCCATAGTTTTCATTGAGTTTCGTGAATTGGTTTCACTTGAAGCTTGACCTATAAAATAATTTCATATACAAGGAAGATATTGGAACCATTTTCGAGGTGATCCAATGCTCTGAGTACCCCAAAAATAAAGCTCAAATTTGGTCGGTTATAAGTAAACCCTATAGTGATCTTTACTATTTATGGAATTTATTTTTGTACCTGCATTTTTGTTTAGTCTACATTTCATTTTGTATCATTCATGTTCATTTATTCATGTCATTCTAGACAATGGCTTGTTAGTGATATGGTTCACGAGCGGGACTCGTGGCTTGGTTGTATGATCAAATAGAGTTAAACATGGAAGACCCAAGGCATGCAAGTTTTTCGATGAGAATTCATTGATGGAAAGGGATGTGGTTAGAGTGTTGTTGGCTATTTTCTTAAGTTCGTATCAGCTGTACTTAGCTTCTAGTTCCCTTAGTTTAGTAGTAGATACGGATGATTGAGTTGGCACGTCTAGTTCAAAAATCCATTCCGACACATTGCCTTCGCATCTCATGAAGTCCTAGTATCATTTATATACTTTATTTGAAAGTCGATGTCCGAATATAGCTTGTAAACAAGAACAAAGGGATTCACGTTGTTATTTATATTTTTTGTTATTTGAAAATGCAATTACGCTTCTCTATCTATTCAGACTAACTTTTCTTAGAGTACAGACCAGTGGACTTACCTAAAATCTTTGAATTGTTTTTTTTTTATTTCAGGTTCTATATAAAGGCAAGGGAAGAATGGAAAAGACTCAAAGATTTTGATGATTGTTTTTCAAATTCAAAGTTTATTTCTTGTTGTAAGTTGTCTATATATATTATTTTAGGCTTTGGGGTGAGTATAGGACATAAAATACTCTCAAATATGTTATGGAAGTCTCCTAAGTTTGTTTAAATGATTTAAATTGATATATATTATGAATTGCAAGGAGTTGTGAGTTCTTCAAGGCTTCTCCCCATTCTACTGTCTATTTAGTGGATTCGCAATAGGACATATGTTAGGGAAGGTGCTGCTGAAATAGTTCGTAAACTTGGAGAATAATCTGTATGATTTCCTAATTTGCTCCAATTCAACAAAACATGAATTGAGTTTCATTCAGGATATAAATTAAGATTTGGAACATTATTAAGAATTGAAAACAAAAGCATTTGAGATTAAAGTTAATTGCATGGATTAGGTGCCTAATTAAGGAAATTAGGTCAATTCAGGACTTGGTGAGATGGGTGCTGGCAAACTTGGTATGAAAGATATGGTTAAGCTCAATCAAGGAAATGCTGAAAATGATAATGACATTTAGTTTATGATTGAGTCAATTGAGAAGTTTGGTTTAAGGCTCTTGGATCATATTAAGTTGCATGAACTTAAGTGATGGTCTTGAGGAATAAGGATCAGTAATATGGTCATAATTAGTTGGGAAGTGACTGTAAGTTGGGATACATTGTTATTGTGTTATTGTTTGTTGTATATTATATAAGGTCTCCATATATGTAATAGGAATTTTATTCTCCTTGTTTATTTGATACTTAACTCGTGAGATATGAAGAGTAAGATTTGGAGCATATAATAAAAGAGAGAATCGATTTGTGAAACAAGACGAAACATAAATGGAGGTGAAACGGAATTGTGAAGTCTAAAATTCACAAAGGTGCTTTAAATAGTTCGGTACTAATATAATTGATAAACTTATTAGTTATGAAACCAATATAAAATTGGTAGAGAAAGAAGTCTAAGTGATTGAAGAATGCTAGTATTGCACATTTATTTCTTTAAAATTAAAAGTATCAAAACTATTACAACTATAAATCGCTCATGAAAATTCCAAAAAGGACTTAATTAAAATATCAAATGGTTGAAAATCATTTGGTAAAACAAAGGAAAAAGTAGACATGTGGTTTCAAAATAAAAAAATGAAGTTTGGATTTGGTAAATCACAATGTGATTGTGATGTGATAAGTCAGTTGTTTAAATTGATTTCTATTAAAATTGTTTGAAGAAAAATATTGTCTCCTTTTTGAAACAAAGTGAAATGTGGAATAATACCACAAATGAAAACAATCAAATGACTTCTTAAAAGATGTATTGAATTTTTTTCAATTTAAAATAATTAAAGTTTGCTGAGTTGGTACGCCATATTGGAAAATTCATAACTTCTTTATTAGTGATTTGATTTGAGTGTTCTTGGAGTCTATGGGAAGTATCAAATGAGTACTACAAGTTCTTTTAATGTCATCATGAATTATATAAATTAATATTTTTGGAAATTGTTCTCAAACATACTTTAGCCATAGCTTTCATTGAGTTTCGTTATTTGGTTTCACTTGAAGCTTAACCCATAATTTAGTTTCGTATGCAACGAAGATATTGGAACCATTTTCAAGGTGATTCGATGCATCGCGTACCTTTCAAATAAAGCTCAAAGTTGGTCGGTTAAAAGTAAACACTATAGTGATCTTTAGTGTTTATGGAATTTATCGTTGTACCATATTTTTGTTTAGTCTGCATTATATTTTGCATCATTCACGGTCATGTATTCATGTCATTCCGAACGATGGCTTGTTGTACTACAGTTCACGAGAGGGACTCAAGGCTAGGTTTCCTGGCCAGATAAACTAAAACACGGAAGACCCAAGGCACGAAAGTTTTTCGACGAGAATGCATTGATGGTAGGGGATGTGGTAGAAGTGCGGTTGGGTTTTTTCTTAAGCTAGTAGCAGTCGTACTTAACATTATTTTCCATTAGTTTAGAAGAAGATACGGACGATTGAGCTGGTGCGACTGGTTCAGAAATCCACTTCGACACATTGCCTTTACTTCTCATGAACTCCTACTATCATTTTATGTACTTTATTTGGAAGTTGACGTCCGAATATAGCTTATAAGCAGGAGCAGAGGGATTCACATTGTTATTTATATTTCTTGTTATTTGAAAATAACAAAACATAGTTCATACTAATATTATTTATAAAAGTTATCAGTTATCAAACCAATAGGAAATTAGTAGAGAAATAAGTCTAAGTGATTCAAGATAGCTAGTACTGCGCATGTATTTCTTTAAAATTGAAGGTATCGAACTATTACAATTATAAATTACTCGTGAAAGTCCCAAAATGAACTTAATTAAAGTCTCAAATGGTTGACAATCAATTGTTAAACATGGAAAAAGTAGACACATGGTTTTGAAATAAAAAATTGAAGTTTGTACATGGTAAATCATAATGTGATTATGATGTGATCAGTCACGTAGTTTGAGTATCAAAATCATTTAAAGAAAAGTATTGTCTCCTTTTTTGGAACAAAGTGAAATGTGGAATGGAACCACAATTGAAAACAATCAAATGACTTCTTAAAATAGGTACTGAATTTTTTTGATAGTTTATAACCTAAATGCTTAATCTAAAATAACATTGAGTATAATGGCTCTATAAATTATGTAAAGTGATGAAAAAACAAATGGAAATTCACAAGTTAGAAGAAATCTTCTTTAACACCATATTTGGTGTTGTTACGAAACAAAGATCAATGAAATTTTTAACTCGAAAATGAAAGATGTAGTGATGAGATCAATGTGTTCGAAGTTGAGATTTGAGAAATTGTATGAAAATAGATTGGATTAGCTTTAAAATAAAACACAAATAGTTTTGTGATGAAATTTAAAGTTCTTACCATACTAAATTATGATTCCTATCACTACAACCTAAATTTTAATTGTTGAAGATATACATGTTCAGATTGAGTATCGGTAAGTGATATGTATAGGATGGTAGTAACAACTCCTTTATAGTAAGAATTTCCATTAATAAGACTTAGATGATTGCAATAGTTTCCTTTAAGAGGTTAATTAGTCGTTAAGTTAAATAAAGTATTGCGAATTCTAATTCCTCCATATCTTCAGTTGATCAACAACAGAAAAGTGAAATCATTGAAATTGAATTGATGAATAGTAAGGTACTTTACTATCTTACTTTCTCTAGAAAAGTATCGAATATCTTTTCAAGAAAAAGAAAAGTTGGGAAAAAATTGACTAATGTAAACAACTTAAGGCAATAATGAATAGTATAACTATTTGATTAATCAAAACATTTCTCCGTTTCGAATAAATATTAGATAAGGATGACTTAATTGATTGAATGATCGTAATAATTTGCACCTTCCTTAGCTAAATTTTCGAAAAGGGGGTAGATGAAAAAAATCTCCTTTGTAAGTCAAGACTAAGAAGCTGTAATTGGCTTTGGTATTAAGAAAAATTATTGTAATTTTTTAAAGTAACTACAAGTTAGATCAATGTTAGAACAAGTATGATTCACCAAAATCGAACGGAATAGGTTTTGTGTATAAAATAAAATGAGACGTAGAGATGACTTGTAACTATTGAAAGTGGCACGAATGGACTCCTTTAGTCAAGGTAAGACATTGTTGTAGTTGCGCATAACCAAAAGTCTATGTAACTCCATTTCATAATCATGATTCATTCACAACATGGAACACAGGTGTAAGGGCCCCACTTGTCTTTGAATAACCGAATAAACTAGTGAAATTCAGAATAAAAGAGTATAGGAAGTTTCGTTGGAATCAATTGGAAGCTTTGGTATAGGCAAATAAATGGTCAATAAATTCTCACATACATATGGAATAAAAAGAATTTTAAGGTCAATGAGTCATCATAAGACTTAGGATGTCAAATTTTTACGTTTGATAAAAACTATTGCATTTTCCCTAGGGTGTCTTACTAGAAGTAGAACTACAAATGTTGAAAGTTTTGAATCAAAGTAGTATACGACTGATATCAATGAATACATTGTGTATTGTTCAAATGTATTGCTATACTATGTGATAAGTCAGTGGCAAAGTTTTGAAGCAATAGTTATACTAAATTAGAGTTGATGTAAGATACTTGTATGATAGTTAAGAATTAAATAAAATTAAAAAAGGATCACGACTTATAGGTCAATTAGTGAGTATTATTCGTATTAGGTTTTAATACTTAAAAGAGTACAGTGTATCCGGCTAAGATATGTTTGAAGAATTTAATATTCTTCCACTGTAAACTAAGATAAGCCAGAAGTATGTATTGAGTAGAGATGGAAAAAAAAACAATATTTTTATAAACTCATAAGTGATACAAGCTTAAAGTTAAATTGTTAGGGTATAATTAAGGAATATGTTGATATCTATTAAAATGAGTATATCTACTCATGATAAAGAAACTTGTTTTTATTCAAGTAAGGAAAAAAGTTTTGCACACGGTTAGTAAGTGAGATTAAGATGATGTGAAATCTCAAAAACTTGAGAAATAATAAAAACCAACAGTGAAAGAACGAGATTTATTGTGAACTCATGAATAAAAAATGATTTAACGAAGTTAGAAAAGTCATTAACTTCATAAACAATCAAAGGAAAGTTAAGTAAAATGGCTGACGTGGTGGAATTGGTAATTGCTTTCTTGTTCACAAATCCAAATGATATTATGAGTAGACATTTAATGAATTAGTGAGAGTAGCACGATGTGTCCAGTTTCATTTTCTGATCAGATATGAATTGGTAATTGATTTGAAATTCGAGATATCTTGTCATGGGTTACATATGTAGTCATAGGATGACTTGTGTAATTTGAGATCTCTTGTCCTGTTTCATTTAATGAATTGGTTATTAAAATTCGACATCTCTTGTTGTGGGTTACATATGTAATTAGTGATCTATAGTCATGGGATGGCTTGTGTAGTCCTAAATTTCTGTTGATAAATGCTTGAATGGTGATGGATCAGATAGACATGCAACAATACTTTAATATCTAATGTCGTACTAAAATATTATGTATTAATATTTAGACTAATGATAGTCAAAGAATTGATGGAACAATGATTCTAATTAGAAACAATAAGTGATGGGAAAGAAAATTAGGATGTGTATACCAGAGTTTAAGAGATAGGGAAAGAAGTATCAACGGTTTGTGGAATAGTATTCAATTAAAAAAGAAAAAGGTTAATCGAAAAGCAAGATAGGTTCGATCTTGCTAAACATTGATGCTGGAATTAGATTCAAGGTATAAAATGAGTAGTGAAGAAAAGTAGTGTTATAGAATATTCAACAAATTTCATCATTTACCTCGTCGAAATTTCACAAAATGTCGGGATAAGCAGAGAAGTTTTTATGACTTTTCGTTAAACTAAGAAATTGGAAATGAAAAGTTAAAAGGTATATGATATCTACCATTTAGTTGTTGTTTCTGATGAAAGTGATTAGGTCCGCTTAACCATTTCACCTCGAAAATGTTTTTTACAAGTTTGAATCAAAAGAATTGTAAATAAAGGATAATATTCTCATATCTATTTGGTTCAATAACCTGTAAGTTCAAATTTCATGAATGAAGTTTTTAATTAGTTGGAAAAAACGAAAATTCGAGAAGAATTAAAAATTCGAGAATAATTAAAAATTGGATAATCTCATAAACTTGATTAGGCGACTAATTTCATTATTTCAAATTTTGTTTAGAGTTTAAGTATCTGAGGAGGGACCCATGCATCGAAAAGAAGTCTAGCGAATAGTTAATTGAGTGGTTGAACGTTTTATAGAGTTGGATATTTTAGTTAAGTGGTTCACTCAATTTTCTTAAAAATCTAATCCAAAACGAGCACAGGAAGTGAAAACACGTCAAAATAGGGATTTTGGGGGTTAATAACTAAAAATAAAAAAATCCGCTGATAAGCTTTTGAGGGTTTATATATAAATCAACCAAAAAAACAAAAAAAATCAGAGGATATAATTTTTTCCCATTTCACCAAAACACTTTCCCGTAACCCTCTCAACTTGGTCTTTCGCTCTACGAGCTACCGACTTTTGGTTTTCTTTTGGTTTCCTTCCAAAAATGGTAGAACATTGCGAGAAAGTATCTGACCCACGTTTCCAGAGCGAAAACAAGTTATTCGGCCTACAAAATGATAAATACTCAAATTAGGTTATTTTCCTCAAATTAATTTGAATTCTCATAGTTTCTTGACTTCTTTTGTAGGGTCTTGATAGAAATTGGTAGGAATTGTTTTAAAAAAATATATTGCATTGATTTGTACCAGTTTGGAATAAATCCCATCGGCTTGGAATTTATTTTTTGTGAAATCAATTGTTGCATTTCGGTTGATAACTATTTTGGAGATGTTTCATAGTTTATATTGATTCAAATTGGTTTTATCGATTAATTGATTGTCTATTTTAATCCAATTTGATTCTACAGGCTATGGAGTTTATATTTTGATGTTGGTATCGAGTGGTTTTTTGGTTTTTATTTTTTAGTTTTGATGATTTAATTGCGAAAATATTTATTTGGAGAAGTTTTCTATTCCAGATAAATAAATTTTACCTAATTGACTGGCTATACAGGAAAATTGATAAATTCTTCATTGATGATCCAATTTGAGTGTTCTTGGAGTCAATGGAAGGTAGGAAATGAGTAGTACAAGTTCTTTTTCAATCATTATGAAAAATATTGTGGTTTTCAAGCTCAAAAAGTTGGGTAGTTTAAAGAAAATTGAAAAAATTATATAAAATAATACTTTTGCAAATTTTCCCAGGTGTATTTTTCCCGTAGTCTTCATTGAGTTTCGTGATTTGGTTTCACTTGAACCTTGGCCCATAACGTAATCAAGTGTGCATGGAAGATATTGGAATTATTTTCAAAATGATCCAATAATCCAAGAACCCTTAAAATTAACCTCAAAGTTGGTTGGTTATAAGTAAACCCTACAGTGGTATTTACTATTTATGGAATTAATCTTTGTACCTACATTTGTGTTTAGTCTGCTTTGCATTTCGCATCATTCTTGGTCATGCATTCATGTCATTTCGAATGATGGCTTGTTAGTGCCACGACAAATGACAGGAATTCGAGGTTCGGTTTCCTGACCACTATGTGGCAAACATAAATTCTAGGCTGCCTTGCAACCCGCCACTTCGCATCCCACATTAGATAGCCTTGCCACGTCATGGCCTTCTTATCCTTGATGCCTTGCAACCTAACGAGTTGCTTACTTTTTTCCAGCTAACCCTAGTTACACTAACTAATTTTTACACAAGTATTAATAATTTAATTAGATAGTTACTCAATTTATCAAGTTATATTAAAATTTTACAATGGAAATTTTTTAATGAGTAACTTATGCAATATTTAACAACCCTAAGTAGTGAAAAACCCAGTAAAAGATAGCTTATATGTATCAAGGCGATATTAGTATAACAAAAGTTCCATGTACATGTAATTAGTGTTCTATAGTCCCGAAAACACAACGAAAGTAAATATACACATATTGTAGTCACATATGAGCCGACTCTACAATCTCATAAGTAGCCGCCCAGTACCTCCTTGCTCTTATCCTAGCTCATCGATGGATCTGCACTCAGTCCCCTAACAAATACAGTGATGTGTCTAGTTAATAAAATCCCAAGAGAAACTATACAATATTAATGAAATAAAACTATAAACTACGAGACATGAGAATATAACACCTAGCAACAGTACGTCATATTCCCATGAATGTAAGCAACATACGACAAGCAAAAGCAGTAACGTGAAATAAATAAACATCATTTACCACTAAACCAAGTCAGAAACAAAACATTAATTAGTAAACATCCCCATAATCACGAGAAAACCCTGACCTACACCAGCCAATTATAGATAAATCAAATAGGAACTGCATATATACTTACAAGCTCACGATGACTGAACTCTAACTTCATTTATCAGATGATCCCCTCTAGATATTATTTCAAGTCAAGGGAACACCGTAAATCCCTTTCGATAGTCGAAGATATATTCTACTACCTTCGACATAAGCACTAAACAGAAGTAACCCGTGCAAGCGATTGAGCCATAACAAATATATACACAAACTGAAATAGGAGTGAAAGTCCTTGTGTGCCCACTGACAGCCATACATGAAATGCGATATCGATAAAACAAACCATGAATTATATGAGGTATCCCAATGGGTTTACGCACCTCCATATCCGCTCCGGCTTCACCAGAGTCCCATATCCGACCCGACTAGCTCCCCAATACTCGAGCTTTGGTCCCCTAAGTCCTCGAAGTCCAATTTGACATATTTAGTATGTTTATATGTGTTTAAGATATGTATTATGTAAAAAATCTCAAAACAACCCTTTATATTCACTTCCTGTCTGTTTTACCACGCTAACTGAATAGCGTAGCGCAATTTATTTTGGTAGCGCACTAGGGAAAGGATGTAGCGCTCTACTGTTCTTAATCCTGAATAATAGTAGGAAACCAAGAACGATTAGCTCATTAACCGTTACAGGTAGTGCATATCTGGCCACATAACATAATTCTGAAGTCGAGAATTCTGTCTTTCCTCTCCAATTTTGCAACCTAGACTGGTTTACACATTCCCTGTATGCAATTAACACTAAAACAACATCAAACAAAACCTCAAAACCTCATTTTACACCAATTTGATCAACATTTATCAAAAATGGGTTCGTTAGATAGAGAAGATGATGAAAAAGATGATTACTTAGGTTTGATCGTCCAATTTGATGATCTCCAGCTCCAATTTCCAGCTCTCTTTCTCCTCTTTGTGATTTCCCATCAAATTCATATTAAAATGTTTTGGTTGCATTGTTTGATCAATCATTCATATACATAACAATGTGAGGTATGTTTCTAAACTTTGATGCCCATGTTTTTACGTATCCCGAGAATCATCCCAGGGTCCTTCTCTTGCCATATTTCCCACTTACACTCCACTAACTCATACCAAGTGACACCATATTATTACTCCCTTAGTCTCCAAATATGCTAATGTGTATCTCCAAGCAAATCTTATGCTTTCCATTTAATTGACTAAACTATTGGCCTTTATTTCTTTTAATTTGCCCACACTAACTTAGGCCCATTCTACTAAATATGGGTAATGTTTTATTTATTAAAAATAACATATTTATGGTCCCAATAACCTTCGAATAGTCGGTGGCCAGTGCTTGGAGTCTTGACATGCATTTTGAGGCACGTCGTAGTCTATTGTTTTAATTTGAATTTACTTAGCAAATGGTCACATTACCCATTTCAATTGATCGACTATTCATTTTGACATAGATTAGTCTAATTTCCCAGCATACCCATTGTTCGCCTACTCACTACTCGTGTTGGCATGACTTTTGAGGTAAACACTTATCGCACTAACTCGTCCGATAGCAACGTACACATATGCGACGCAATATAATAATAAATTAAAACAACACATTTACACAACCACCATCCATAAATAACATATTTCCTCGGTTCTCGTGTCTGAGCCAACCAAGTTGTCCGCATAATGCTCGAATTACGATAGTTAATCCTTGAGATTAATGCTTATCCTAGTTTAATTAATTTGGTCGTTACAATTCTTCCCAACTAGGAGAATTTCGTCCTCAAAATTTGAATCTCGAGTAAACTTTGATGTAACTATCATTTCCCCGTGTGACCACTCCGCACACCTTGATAGTCCCTTCTATAGTCCCTTGAACACCCCACTACTCCAATGGTAGGGAACCTTGTGTTACCCTGAGACATAGGTGCATGTTGCTAAGGTAGTCAAGATCAGCCACTCTCTTCCAACATCTCCGCAACCTACTGTCAGTTTGATTCCTGTGTTCAAGTTTCTTTAACCGAGTTACCTAAGACCAATAAGTGTGAACCTTTCATATGTTGTATCCCGACATGATACTCCTAATCAACCATTACATACCATGAAAATCCCATGCCATGCCATAACCTATCCTTACTCACCATGACGATCCCATGCCATGCCACGACCTATCCATACTTATCATGACGATCTCATGCTATGTTACGACCTGTGACAATCCCATATCATAACATAATAAGCTACCACTATACCACTATCATCTACAATTGACCATTATGCCTGCATAAACCTTACACGATAACTATTTAGAATTTAAAATCACATTCCCTAAACCCGCTGTTGGGACTTCTCCCGGTCTGGCTCAATCACTACATGCACCAACTCTCGTGTCTACACCGGTGTCACCACTGTTGGAATCATTGATATTTGTGAACAGTCCTTTCTGACGTGACCCTCCTGTCCACATCACTAACATATGATCCTCCATCTTGGTTCTGCTCATTGACTCCCTGACCACTAGCCCTGACCCTGTGGTCTCTAGTCTTTGCCTCCTTTGTCTTGAGTCGGTCTCTGCAGTGGCGCTGCTAATATAGGTATAATATGCGCTTTGTCTGCCCAATCATAATTTTTACAACTTTAAATGCACCATCTATCATCTCTATCATCTCAATCTATTGGTCTTTTCTGCCTAGAACACTTTCTAGTCCATCTCTCTAACTCAGTAGAGGAACGCTTGTCGTTCATCTGCATCAAATGTATCTCATAAGTAAGCGCTCTATCATACATCTCCTGTAGTGTTTGCAATCCGAAGGAAACTATGGCAATGGCTTTGTCCTCAATCAACCCGCAGATGAAGTAATAAATATGTAGTCTCTCGTTGCGTTCGACATCCATCCCAAACTGTATCAGGTATTGGTATTTATACCTGTATTGTGACACTGACCAACCACCTCATCTTAACGCTATAAACTCTTCAATTACCTTTAACCTCACCTTAATGAGTATGTACTTATCATAAAATAACTCTCTTATCTCTGCCCATATCGTTGGCTTTAGGTGAGTATCTATATACGATGTCCACCACAAAGCACCATCCCCTCTCAGCATATGCCCTAATATCCTTATTTGTATGCTCTCTGGATATGTTGTAGCTTATGTACCATTTGATGTGCAATCAACCACTTCCAAACTGCCTCTGGGTCTCCGCCTCCATGAAAGTATCCGTAATCGAATTTCATAAACTTCCTTATCAACTTGACCTCTTCCATCGTTGAAGCCTAAAACATGTTGGTCTGTGCTGGCGTAGCAGTCTCTGTCTCGATCTGTGCCACTATCGGTGTAACAACCACTGCTTGAGGCTCTTGTACCACTACATGCGTTGGTACAGTCTAGATAGTCGATGAAACCGTAGAAGCAATTGTCGCCTCAATCGTGCTCTGACCCGGGTAGTGTTGAGTGATGAAATCGTTGCTATCTGTGCACACATCATATCCATCAATGGCTCGAACTGCCTATCTTAAGCTGCGAATCTTGCACCTACTGCCGAGTCCAAACCTTCATCTATAGTCTGGTCTCTCATCTAACCAACATCTGCAGTAGGTGGACTTGGTTGGCCATCCATCATGATCTGCATCGAAAAGCAAGTGTCACATCACCTTCCATATATGTGTATATAATATATAAAATCAAATACATAACACGTGTATAAACCTTATAAGTAACCATCTCATGTTGCTTCCCAACTAAATTCTAAGTTAGGATATTTGGGTTTCCATATCTAAGATTTGTTTGTTACCTTTTATTTTATTTTTCTTTAAATTTTTATCCTAAGCCCTATCGACTTCGATCGAAAACCAACTGTGGGATTAGTATCAAGTTAAATTATGCTTCTTCCCCCTAGGCACAATCGACCTTGCTCTGATAACAAACTATGGGGCCCCAAATTCTAGGCCGCCTATCTACCCACCATCTCGCATCCCACGTCAGCTAGCCTTGCCACGTCATGGCCTGCTTATCCTTGATGACTTACGACCTAACGAGTTGCTTACACTCTTCCAGCTGACCCTAGTTATGCGAACTAGTTTTTATAAAAGTATGAATAATTTAGTTAGCCGCTTACTCAATTTATCAAGTTATATTAAAATTTTACAACGAAAGCCTTTTAATGAGTAACTTATGTAATATTTAACAATCCTAAGTAGTGGAAAACCCGGCAAAAGATACCATGTGTATATCAAGGTGAGATAAGTATAACAAAAGTTCCATATACTTGTAATCAGTGTTCTATGGTCCCCAAAACCTAACAAAAGTAAATATATATATAGTAGTCACACACGAGCCGGCTCCACAATCTCAGAGGTAGTTTCCTAGTACCTCTTTGCCCTTGCCCTTGCTCTTCGAACGATCTGCACTAAATTGCCCAACAAATATAGTGAAGAGTCCATTACGTAATATCCCAAGAATAGTCCACACAATATTCATGAAATAAAACTATAGACTAAGAGACATGCGAATGTAACACTTGCCAATAGTATGTAATAATCCCATGAAAGTAGGTAACATACGAAAAGCAAAAGTAGTAGCGTGAAATAAATAAACATCATATATCATTAAACTAGCTTAGAAATAATACATTAATAAGTAAACATTAATATAATGATGAGAAAACTCTGTCCTACACCAGAGTGTAATCGATAAACCAAATAGGAACCACGTATATACTTACAGGCTTACAGTCACTAAACCCCAACTTTAGTTACTAGATGAATCCTACCATATGCTATTTCAAATTAAGGGAACACCCTAAATCCCATAAATAGTCATAAATATATTCTACTGCCATCGACACGAGCATTAAACACAAGTAACCCTTGAAAGTGACTTAGCCAGAACCAATATATACGCAAATCAAAATAAGAATGAAACCCCATGTGTGCGCACCAGCAGCCACACATGAAATGTCATATCAATAAAATAGACAATGAATTCTATCAGGCATTCCAATGGGTTTAACAACCTTAATTCACGCTCTGACTTTCTCGGACTCCCGTATCCGACCCGACTCGCTCCCTTATACCTGAGCTACGATCCCCTGAGTCCCTAAAGTCCAATTTTACATATTTATTATGTTTATAGGTGTTTGAGATATGTATTAAGTCAAGGATTCCAAAACAACCCTTTATGTTCAATTCCTATCTGTAGTTAGCGCACTAAGGGAATAGCATTGAACGCTATGTACTGGCAGTGCGCTAGGGATAGGATGTAACACCCTAATGTACTTCATCCTTAGGAACAGTAGGAAACCCATAATCATTAACGCTAACCGTTCTAGGTAACGCACTATCTAGCTTTAGGATAGAATTCTCAAGTCAAGAATTATGTCTTCCCCATCCAATTTGGCAACCTAAACTTGTTTTACACATTCTCTATATAACCTTTGAACCTCATTTTAAACCAATTTGATCAATATTTATCAAAAATTGTTTCATTGGATAGATGAGATGATGAAAAAGATGATTACACAGGTTTGATGCTCCAATTTGATGATCTCCAGCTTTAATTTTGAACTTTCTTTCTCCTCTATGTGATTTCCCAACAATTTCAATCTAACATGTTTTGGTTGCATGGTTTGATCAATCGTTCATTTGTATAAAAAATTGAGGTGTGTTTCTAACCCTTGATCCCCATGTTTTACGTGTCTCGAGAATCATCCAAGGCTCTTTCTCTTGCCATATTTCATACTTACACTATAGTAACTCAAACCAAGTGACACCACATTGTTACTCCCTTGGTCTCTAGATATGCTAATGTGTATCTCCAATCAAATCCTATGCTTTACATTTAATTGACTAAACTATAGGCATTTATTTATTTTAATTTGAGCACAATAACTAAGGCCCATCCTATAAAATATGGTTAGTGTTTTATTTATAAAAAATAACCAACTGACGGTTCCGTTAACCTTCAACTACCCGGTACTCGGTGCCTCGCATCTTGACACACATTTCGATGCATGCCATAGCTTATTATTTTAGTTTGTATTTACTTAGCCTATGGTCACATTACCTATTTTAATTGATTAACTATTCATCTCGACATGGATTAGTTTAATTTCCCAGCATACCCGTTATTCGCCTAATCACTACCCTGGTTGGCATGCCTTTCAAAGCGAACACCTGTCACACTAACTCACCCGATAGCAACGTACACACATGCATTGGAATATAATAATAATAATACATTTGAACACTACATTTACACAGCCATTATCTATAAATAATATATTTCCTTGGTTCTCGTGTCCGAGCCAACATAATTATCCATGTAACGCCAGAGTTACGACTGTTAATCGCTGAGATTAACACTATACCTAGTTTAATTAATTTAGACCTTTACAGATGGACGGAACACAAAAGACCTAAAGCTAGAAAGTTTTCCAGTGATCATGCATTGATTGAAAGGGATGTGGTTGGAGTGTGGTTGGCTATTACCCTAAGCTAGTAGTAGTCGTATTTAGCATATATTTCCTAAGTTTAGTAGTAGATGCGGACGATTGAGCTGTCGTGTGTAGCTTGGAAATCATTTTTGACATATTTCTTCTGCATCTCATGTACTCCTCGTACTACTTTTTACTATATTTGGAAGTTGACGTCCGAGTATAGTTTGGAAAAAAAAAAAAAACAGAGGGATTCTTATTGTTATTTATCTATCCTATTATTTGGAAATGCAATTACATGCCTCCATGTATTTAGATTAACATTTTCAGGAGTACATAGTAGTGTAGTAGTTTATTTACTTCACATCTTCTAGTTTTTCTTATGATCTCATAATCTATATGAAGGCAAGGGAAAAATGGAAAGTACTTTAGGATTTTAGTGATTGTTTTGCAAATTTAAAGTTTAATTTTTGTTGGAAATTTTGTATCTATATTTATTTGGGCTTTGGGGTCAGTGTAGGAAGTGATATAATTTTGAATATGTTATGAAAATCTCCTTAATCATATATCTTTTTTAATTTATGATCACTAAAACAAATAAAAAGATCCCTATTTCAAATTTTAAGTCAAGTGTTATCTATTCTCAAATATTTGTCGAAGTTTCAATCATATCAATATGGGTTTACCTCTGTACAGTGTATTGTGTTATCTTGGTGAGGTAAGTTGAGTAATGGTTAATTTACTATTTGAGCTTTAGGCACTAGACGAGAAAAAACATTCCAAGACATAAGATGCAATAATCTGATAAAAATAACTAAAAGTTTACATATAATGTAATTGGCAATTGGTACCTACCTAAATAACCTAATTCAAAGTGTCATGCCTTATTTGTCTTACAATTAGGTGAAACGTGGATTTTAGTCCCCTAAATTAACATAATGTTTTAAGGAGGGTTGTTTATTTAGTGGGAGTCTATTCCTCTATACAAAAATAAACTTTTGCATAATTTTTGTTGTCATCCATCCTTAAGAAGGATAAGTTGTTTGGGAAAAACTTTATTGACTGGTTCAGAAACTTGATAATTGTTCTTAAGGATGAACGCAAGTTATATGGTCTAGATAAACCTATTCCTGAGGAACCACGGGCTAATACTTTCAGAGCCTTGATGGATGCACATACTAATCATGTAAACGACTCAAATGATGTTGCATGCATTATGTTGGCAACCATGGTTCCGAAACTTCAGAAGGACATGGAACACATGAAAGTTCACGACATGGATACAATGCTGATGGAAATAATCCAACATCAGGCTAGGCAAGAAAGGTTCAAGAAAGTCAAGAACATTCATTCTTACAAAATGGCTATGGGCGCATTCATTAATCCTCGTGTTCTGAAAATGATAGGTTATATGAACAATCTAGAGAGACTTGGGTTTCCCATAAGCCAAGAGTTGGCTACGAATTTGATCCTCAATTCATTATATGATATTTATTCACAATTCGTGAAGAACTATAACATGACTAACATTAAGAGGATATTCTCAAAGTTGCATTTGATACTTAAAAATGCTAAGCAGAATGTGAAGAAACCTATTACTAATGTGTTGATGGTTCAGAAAAGAAAAGCTATAAAGAAGAAGGCTAAAGGCGAGGCTAAAGTTGCCAAGGCTATTGTGACTATCACAAGGTCTGTCGAACAAGTCAAGCCTAAGGTTGCTTCTACTTCACCGTCTTATACGGAAAAAGAAAAAGAAGAAAATTGTCATTTCTGCTACATACCTGTTTTAGGTTTTAGGATTCATACGCAACGAAAAATTCAAAACAAAATTTGAAAAATTGCAACAGGACAAAAAATAAGTTCCTTTAAACTAGATATACAAAAAGTAAACTATATCTTAATCTTTGATTTCCTCTATGTTGGTTTCATTTCCAAGACATTCAGGTGCACTTCTTCTATTGGAAATCTATACACAAATGATGACTACAACTTGGATTTCTTGCCCTAAGAGTGGTTGAAAACCTTTTTCTTTCTCTTCTAAAATCCAAAAAACCTCAAGATTTATATAAACAAAAATCTTATTTCGTTTTAAAGTATCAACATCTATTTATATGTGTAGACCCCTCACTCAAAATTCTATTCATAATACAACTATTTTATTAGGCAATTTAACCAAATAACACATTGTCCTATTAATAAGTTATCTTATAAAAAATTGTAAGGGCTTTTACATCATGAATTTTATCATATAAGATTCATTACTCTAGACCAGTTGAAATTGCGAAGCCATTCTTTGTGTGAAATCCAATGGGTTAGTGCAATATTGGCAATGAAACGAAACCATTTTGGTATACAATTCATAAGCGGTCTCTAGCAAGGCATTATGAATACCCATGTAGCATGAATATAAAAATCGATACAACCTAATGAATAACATATATCATATCCTTTTATATGTGTGATATCATTTGATAAAACGTAAGGCATGGAAAGTCAACCTTAATGTTTAATCGTATTAGTCTCAATCTTTAGGTAGACCGAAAACTTCGAAATGACATTGATCATACCAATTCACTTGGACTTGACCATTTAACAATCTAACAAATCGAGGGATCCAGTGATATCTCTCTCCATAGGAAAAAGACAAATTTTATCTTGATTACACACCTTCACATATTATTGATATTGTAACTAGTCACAATTTTCATAGTCGTCTGGTTAATGACAATGTTTGATTGTGTCGAATTACCACGCTCTTAATATTGAAGTCTATGGTAATATCAAGTTAAAAGACTACTGATATATCTATCATGAGTAACACCTATAACTTAATCCATTTGGTGTTCACATAGCAAGTCAGTCTAGTACCTTGTTCCCATATCAAGTACTCATGATGTCAATTCGTATTCCTATATGAATGGTTATCAAATAACCATAAATCAAGATTCGTACTAGCATTAATTCATTATAGTTCCTAGTATAATGATTGACTAGGGACATTTAGGATATTTCAACAAATACCTATGAATCTTACTATAAAGTAAACATTCAATTATATATAATAAAATAGCAAATGAAAACCTCAATTTTATTGACTAAAATTATAAGATCAATTTTTTTGTAAATTAAACTAGGGCATATGCCCCAACAACGTGGCCAT
Source organism: Stephania yunnanensis (assembly GCA_039657365.1). Classification (NCBI taxonomy): domain Eukaryota; kingdom Viridiplantae; phylum Streptophyta; class Magnoliopsida; order Ranunculales; family Menispermaceae; genus Stephania; species Stephania yunnanensis. The sequence continues at coordinate 39,252,971 of CM077586.1, read as the reverse complement.
TGGTTTAAAAATTAAAAGTTCTATCTCGAAGATATAAAGAAAAAAAGTAGTGCGACTACTACTTCGTATTTACGTTATTGAAGTTAACTTATCTACTAGTGATTCTATGGTATTAGATACCTAATGTAGATCTCATAATTCTATTAATGTGCAGGGTCTCGCAAAAAGTAGAAAGCTAAAGAAAGTATAAGTCATCTTATGAGTTGGAAATGGAGCAAAGGTTGTTGCATTGGCTGTAGGATGCTTTGAGTCAATTTTACCTAGCGGATTTGCTATAGTTTTAAATAATTATTATGTCATTGGCCTGAGCAGAAACTTCATTTTAGTTTTATGTTTGATTTGAATGGTTTTAATTTCATTATTGCAAATAATAAATGCTCCATTTCTCAAAAAGACATTTTCTAAGCTAATGTTGATTTGTGTGGCGATTTTTATATTCTAAAGATGAAAAGGTGCAAAGATACTCCTATTCTTAACTTAAATATAATGAAATACAATTCAAATGATTTAAGTCAAACCAATCTTTGGAATTGTCATCTTGGCCCTATAAATGAGAAACACATTTCTATACTCCATAAAGATGAACTTTTAGATTCATTTGATTTTGAATCATATGAAGCATGTTTATCTTGTTTACTAGGCAAGAAGACAAATAGTCCATTTACTTGACACAGTGAAAGGGCAAGTGATTTATTAGGTCTAATATATACTAATGTTTGTGGCCCTATGAACACACTGGCTAGAGGTGGTTATCAGTATTCATTTCTTTCATCGATGATTTCATCAAATATAGTTACGTGAATCTCATGAAACATGAAGTTGAATCTTTTGAGAAATTTTGAACATTTCTGAATGAAGTTCAAAATCAACTTGGTAAAACTATTAAACCACCCCGATCAAATCGAGGTGGTGAATATTTGATCTAAGAGTTTGATGATCATCTTAAAAACTGTAGGATTATCTCAAAGTTAACTTCTTCAGCAACTCCATAATGGAGTGGTGTTTCTAAGAGGAGAAACTGAACTTTATTTCATATGGTTTGATCTATGATAAGTCATAAAGATCTTCATATTTCCTTTTGGGGTTATGCCGTAGAAACAGTTACATTTACATTGAATCGCTTTCTTTGTAAAGAGGTTGATAAAACACCAAATGAAATGCGGTTAGGGAAAATACCAAGTTTGTCTTTCCTTAAGAATTGGGCTGTGAGGTTTTCTTACGATATGAAATCTTAAAAAAGTTATTAGCCAAATCTACTAAGTGTGTATTTATTTGTTATCCTAAAGAAACTAGAGGACACTAATTTTATAATCCTTTGATAACAAAGTGTTTGTTGCTCGAAATGGTTTCTTTACGGAAAAAGAGTTTATTTTAGAAGACAACAATGGAAATAAATTAAGTCTTAAAGAAGTTCAAGAACAACAAATAAATATTTAATCGATAGTGGGAGATCAATAAAGCCTTGAATTAGTTAAACCTCTATAGGTATCACAATACCCATATAGGTCTGATAGGCTAAGACATCAGCTTGAGAGATTTGGAATTCTTATTATTCATGGAAGTGAGGTGTTGCTTATGGATTAAAATGAGCCTATTGCTTATAAGGAGGTTGTGTCTCGCCCTGATGCTGATAAATGGCTTAGTTCCATGAATTCTGAGATGCAATCCAAGTATGATAACCAAGTTTCAAACCTGGTTAATTTACCCGAAGGTGGTAAGACCATTAGATGTAAATGGGTTTTCAAGAAGAAAACTAACATGGATAGAAATGTGAGTACTTATAAAGCACGGCTAGTAGTAAAAGGTTTCAAACAGACTCATGGTAATTATTATGATGAGGCTTTTTCTCCTATAGCCATGCTTAAATCAATTAGAAATCTAATTTCCATTGCCGCATATTATGACTATGATATATGGCAAATGGAAGTCAAAATAGTTTTCCTAAATTGAAAGTTACTTGAGGACATGATATGATACAGCCTAAAAGGTTTTTTATCTTAAGAATTTTAGGAATACGTGCAAGCGTAAAAAATCTACTTATGAATTAAAGTGAACTTCTTGGAGTTGGAATCTTCATTTTGATGAAGCAATTAGGGAATTTAGTTTCATTAAAAATAAAGGTAAGCCTTGTTTATACAAGAGCGTCAATGGGAGCGTGGTTGCTTTCCTGGTACTATATGTTGATGATATATTACTCATTGGAAATTACATCTTAACATTGTAAACTTTTAAGTCTTGGTTAATGAAGTGCATCTCAATGAAGGACTTATAAGATGCAACCTACATCCTTAGGATTAAAATATATAGGGATAGATCTAAAAGACAAATTGGTCTAAGTCAAAGTGCTTATATTGATAAGGTACTGAATGGGTTCAATATGTAAGAGTCTAAAAGAGGGTTGTTGCCAATGCCTCATGGTATAAGTCTCAGCAAGACTCGATCACCTAAGACTAATGATAAGCGAGACTACGTGAATATGGTTCTATATGCATCGGATATTAGATCTATTAAGTATGCCATGTTATGCACTTGACCTTATGTATTATATCCTTTGAGAACAACAAGCAGATATTAGTTTGATCCCATTTAGAGTCCATAGAAAGTAGTAAAGAACATTTTTCAATACTTGAAAGGGACTAAAAAAGTATTCTTATTCTATAGACGTTTGGAAGACAAGGTTGTTGTAAATGGTTAAGTAGATGCAAGTTTTCAAACCGATATAAATGACTTCAGATTGCAGTTAGGATTTGTTTAACTTGAATGGAGGCACAATAAGCTGGAAAAGTTTGAAGCAAGAAACTGTGGCAGATTATACAATGGAAGACAAGTGTATTGCAGCATCCGCTGTAGCTAAGGAGGAAATTTGGATCGAAAAGTTCATCTCTAAACTTGGTATATCTAACCTCGTTTGCTTAAATTTTAACAACAACGGGGTTATAACACAAGAAAAAAAACTAAGATCACACAAGTCATCCAAACATATATTTAGATATTTTCATCTTATTCAAGAAATCATTAAGAGAGTAGAAACGAAGATTTGTAGAGTTCCTATAGAAGACAATGATGTAGATCCTTTGACGAGGGCTCTTCCATAAGCGAAACGTGTTGTGAATATTTGGCCATTAGGTATTACATACATGAATGATTGGCCTTAGTGAAAGTGGGAGATGTTAGGGCATGTGCCCTAGGTCAGTCTACAAACACTATATGTCTTATAATTTTTGTTAATAAAATTAAGATTTTCATTTGTTGATTTATTATAAATTATTGCATGTTTACCTTACAGTATGATTCATATGTATTCCTTGAAATATAATAAATGTCCTTAGTCAATCATTATACTAGGAACCATAATGAATTAAGACTAGTGTGAATCTCGATTGATGGTCATGTAATGATCATGCATATAGAGATACAAATCTGGATCATGAGTTCTTTTTATGGAACAAGGTACTAGACCAACCCACTATTAGAACACCACATCGATTAAGTCATAGGTCTTACTCATGATTGGTATATCATTTAGTCCTTCAACTAGAGATTACCGTAGACTTCAATATTAAAAGCATGGTAATTTGACACAATCTTGTCTTTAATCGAATGATTCTAAAGACTCCGATTGGTTATCATGTGAATAATATGTGAAGGTGTGTAATCAAGATAGAAGTTGTCATTCTCGTATAGAGAGAGATATCAGTGGATCCTTCGATATGATACACTGATAATGGCCAAGTCCATGTGAATTGATATAATCAATGTCACTTGGATGTTTTAAATTTACATGAAGATCGAGACTAGTAAGATTGAACATTAATGTTGACTTTCCACGCCTTATTTTTAATCAAATGATATCACATGACAAAATGATATGATATTTATGCTACTTAGGTACTCATAATGCCTTGCTAAAGACCGTTTTTTACTTGTGTAATAAAATGGTTTTGGTTCACTGCCAACGTCGCTTGAACATATTCGGTCGCACCTAAAGAATGGCTTTGCACAATTTCAATTACTCTAGAATAATGAGTTTTATATAATGATACTCTTGACATAAAAGCCCTTACAATTTGTCATATGATAACTTATTACTTGGAGAGTATGTGTAATCTACTTGAATTGCCTAAATACAATAGTTGTATTAAGAATAGGTTTCTAAAGAAAACATATCTACACATATAAATAGAAGTTGAGACCTAAGCACAAATAAGATTTTTATTTTTACTATTTTCGAGTTCTCTGAATCTTAGGAGAGAGAAAAACATCGTCTATCTCTCTCGAGGCTAGCACTCCAAATTGCGGACATCGTTTATGTGTGAATTTTTAATAAAGAACGCACACTTGAATGTCTTGAAAATCAAACAATCAAAGAAGGAAATCACGGATTATTGATCACATGTCGTGCGTGCCAAATATAATTCGCAATCGAGTTACAAACCATAAGGTTGTAGTAGTGGTAAATACGGGGTCGAATATACAGGACTTAAGTTTACTCAAAATTAACTAAAAATGGGGGGTTTTCAGAAAGTTCAATGAAATAATTAACTAAACTAGCACAAATAAAAAAATTCACAAAAGTAATATCAATAAGAAGAAATCACCAAGTTATACGGTTCCACGAATAAGAATAAAGATTCAATGGCATTTAATGGTCCTCAATCATTCCAAAAAGTTATTAATTCGATTTCTCCTATATTAGCTATGGAAAATCGACGTCCTCCAGAAATTCCTAATTCCCCTAATCTCGATAGCTAGGATGTCTGCCACTAACTATTTCTCAATTAAAGTATAACCCTAGACATCCGCTAATCGTGTTTAACACACTAATTGCGGTAATTTGGGTCTATGGGAACACTAATCCTAAATAACCAAATCACATCCGCTTCCGATTTAACCTAGATTGAATTGTTGCACTCTCAAAAATCGAAAGGGTTTGATGGCAAATAAGTGAGTATTTATCACTTTACTGGTCTAAAAGCAAAATTAAACGTATACTAATAGTCCAAATAACTGTAAATTATCCACCTAAAAGAATACTCTAGCCACATACAAACCCTAGATCTAAACCATATTCATGAAAAACAACAACAATGAAATAGGAGAATTTAAACTAAATTAAATAATAAAATAAAAAATCTCACATAATATGCCATGAATCCATGATCCCGACTTGTTTCCCCTTCGACCCAAGCGAAGGTTGGTCTAGCCAGACATTGTCTCTATAATCTCCAAGTATAAAAATTGTGTGTCGGCTCTAATGTGTTCTCTCCATATGAATACCCTTGTTCCTAATATATAAAACTACTAAAAATTGGTCTCAAGAGGTGAAAGAAAATAATTTTGGGGGTTGGGAAGGTGACTCATGGACTGAGGAGCATCGTAGGGTTGTTTTTGAGTTGAAAATAGGTGTCCGCCGCGTGTCGCATCGTTATTGGTTCGTTTGTTGCCCGCACGCCGAGATGGCAGTGTCTGATTAGCCGAAAGAGGAGTTGATGACGCGTTGGGCTTGAAAGAGCGCCACATGTCGCCATCTTATTGGAGTAGACTGGAGTTCCTTTGGTTTACATAGTCACCGAATTAACAAGTAACTTAGAAAATTTCAGAGTTATGATATGTCAAGTCTCGCAAGTCAAACACAACTAAGATCACACTATTAAAACAAAAGACTTGGTCAAAACAAAGGCCATCAACTAATCGCAAGTTTTATTGGTCTATACATTTAAGCACGCAAGTTCAAAATCTTACTTAATATAGTGAAAGTACTCGAACTAAATCTTGTATTCGAGGAGTTTTACAACTTCCGCCTTTATTCATTTTATTTTCTCTATTTTTTCATTATTTTTCATCAACCTCTATTTTTTTTCAAGTAGTACGATCCCTTCTCCATTTCCCGTAGACAGTTTTTCTCACTTTTTCCCACCACATGATTCCCTGCTCCATTTCCTGCGAAAACCTGTGGGACTCTTTTTTATTATTATTTTTATTAGAAAAACTCATGTTAGTACTTCTCACTTTCACTATAATCAAGCAAATCCCCTGATGTGGGTTAAATAATATAACTTGAATAAATTTGACCGTTTACTCATTTTCGTTATCTAGCACTAAGTCCAACCATCATCTAAGTCTCTGATCATGAAATCATAAAAATGCTGAGCTGCGAACTTGATTAAATGTTTCTCCTAATTTTCTCTAAGTTTCAAGTTAAAAAGGCAACTGTAATTTACTCATCCACAACCAAAGGCATGAACAAAGTTTCAGGTGACTCTAAAATAAATAAAACATACTAAATATATACATGAAAGTGTATCGATTCCTAATGAAATGAGAAAGGAATATGAATAGAAAAGAAATGAAAGAAATAAAAGAAATGATATAAAACACCACCATTACCATCCAATATCTGCATATAACCACATAAAAAAAAGATTTAAATGATCTCACCTGTGGTTTTTCGCAATAGAATCCATCCAAAACAATCCACAATCCCTAAAACACCCGCAAACTTATTTCGAACTTTGTCCTCAAGGTTCAAAACAAGTCAAGAGGTTCACACATATAAAACAAACAAGTTGATGAAAAAATATGATAAAAATTAAAGGAATGAAATGATACAAATTCATGAAAAATAATAAAAAAGATATGAAAATAAATAAACAAAATAATACTTATCAAAGTTTGGGCTGCCTCCCAATAGCGCTTTTGGTTAAAGTCGTTGGCTCGACTTGCTTGGAGTCTGTTAATCAATATAGACTGGCGTTGCCAGTGAGACGACCTCCACATCATGGCTCGGGAAGGCTTCATAGAGGATCTTCAATCTGTGGTCGTTCACCTTAAACACATTACCAGTCTCCATACTCTGAATCTCCACTGCTCTGTGATCATACACCGCAGTCACAATATATGGTCATGTCCACCTCGATCTCAACTTACCCGCAAAAATCTTAAGACGTGACTAAAATAAAAGCACTTTTTGACCAACACGGAAAGATTTCCTAGAGAGATTGCTATCATGGAACAATTTAGTTTTTTCTTTATAAATCTGCACATTTTCATACGCGTCGTTCCTGATTTTCTCGAACTCTTGAAGATTGAGCTTTCTCTCTTTTCCAGCTTCATCGAGCTTCATATTAAACTATTTCACATCCCAGTAGGATTTATGCTCAAGCTCGATTGGCAGGTGGCAAACTTTACCAAACACAAGGCGATATGGGGACATCCAAGTTGGCGTTTTAAACGCCGTTCGGTAAGCCCAAACCGCATCATCAAGACGTGCACTCCAATCTTTACGAGTAGGATTCACCATCTTTCCCAAGATGGATTTGATCTCTCTATTAGAGACCTCTACCTGGCCACTCGTTTGGGGATGATATGTTGTAGACGTTCGATGAGTGACATTATACCTCCTCAAAAGAGTTTCAACCATACGGTTACATAAGTGAGTACCTATCAGGGCTCGTGGGGTACCAAATGGTATGAAAATCCTCGATTTATGGAATTCATATACCACTTTAGAGTCATTAGTGCGCGTAGCCTTAGCTTCCACCCACTTAGACACGTAGTCTACTGCTAAGACTATGTAAAAATTACCAAATGACACTGGAAACGATCCCATAAAATCTATACCCCAAACATCAAATATCTCGCAAATATGAATTGGGGTAAATGGCATTTGGTCTCGATGACTAAGATTATCAGATTTCTGACAGTTAGGACAAGTATTGGTAAACATGTATGAATCATGGAAAATGGTGGGCCAGTAAAATCCACTTTTGAGAACTTTCCTAGCTGTCCGATGGGGACCGAAGTGGCCTCTACAGGAGTAAGTATGACAAAAAGTCAATATGGAATGACTTTTGGTCTGAGGAACACAACGCCTGATAATCTGGTCGGAGCAAAATTTCCATAAGTACGGGTCATCCCATACATAGTACTTAGCATCGCTCCTTACTTTATTATTCTAAGCCTTCGATAGGTGAGGAGATAGCTCACCCGAAGTGATATAGTTCACCAAATCGGCGTACCACGGGAGATCGTCCATAAAAGCATAGATGTGCTCGTCAGGGAAATCATCCATAAGAGGGGTAGGACTCTCACCATTTTTAATTCTGATGATATTATCTGCGACTAGATTCTCTGCACCACTTTTATCTTTGATCGTGATGTCAAACTCCTGAAGTAGGAGTATCCATCTAATGAGCCTAGGTTTAGATCCTTTTTACTCATCAGGTACTTCAAGGCAGCGTGATCAAAGTAAATGATAACCTTGGTTCCCAAGAAGTAGAGCTGAAACTTCTCAAGTGCGAAGATAACAGCAAGGAGCTCCTTTTCAGTAGTAGTGTAGTTCATCTGAGCCGCGTCAAGAGTACGAGAAGTATAGTAGATGACATGTGAAGCTCTCCCGACTCTCTGTCCTAAGACTGCACCCACTGCATAATCACTAGAATCACACATAATTTCAAATGGAAACTCCCAATTAGGGGCCCGAATCATTGGTGTGCTAGTTAGTGAGTCTTTTAGTACATCAAATGCACTCTTAAATGCCTTATCAAACTCAAAAGGTATGTCCTTTTGAAGTAGACGGCATAGAGGTTGTGCGGTTTTTGAAAAGTCCTTGACGAAATGAAGGTAAAAACCAGCGTGTCCAAGGAAAGATCTAATCTGCCGCGCATTCGTAGGGTAGGGAAGTTTCTTGATAACATCAATTTTAGCTGGGTCTACCTCTACGCCTCTGGCTGAGACAATGTGTCCCAAAATAAGACCTTGGTCCACCATAAAATGACATTTTTCATAGTTCAGAACCAAGTTCTTCTCGATACACCTGCTGAGAACTTTTGTTAGATTGTTGAGCAACTATCAAATGAATCACCGTAAAAGGTAAAGTCATCCATGAACACCTCAATGAAATGCTCAACGAAATCTGAAAAATATACTCACCACGCACCTTCGAAAGGTGGCAGGGGCATTGCATAACCCAAAGGGCATGCGCCGATAGGCGAAAGTGCCAAACGGAGGGGTGAAAGTCGTCTTTTCCTGGTCTTAAGGTGCTACCGGTATCTGATGAAAATCGGAATAACCGTCAAGACAGCAGCAATGAGAACGACCAGCGACTCTTTCCAACATATGATCAATGAATGGTAGGGGGAAGTGATCCTTCTTGATGGAAGTGTTTAATTTCCTGTAGTCAATGCATACCCGCCATCCATTTTGAATACGGGTTTGAATCAACTCATCATGTGAATTGGTGACTACCGTGACTCCCGTTTTCTTAGGAACCACTTGGATAGGGCTTACCCATTTGCTATCAGAGATGGTTCTCTCGTAGGTTTCGACCCTTCTTCCATATATATATGATGCATGCAAGTTGAAGGGCTCAAACCTTTGATATCCGCTATGGTCCACCAAGTAGCATGTTTAAACTCCCGGAGTACTCGAAAGAGCCTCTCTTCCTCCAAATGTGTAAGTTTGGCTGAGATGATCACAGGGAGTGTGTCATTCACCCAAAAACATGTACTTAGAGTGCTCAGGTAATGGTTTCAGCTCAAGTATGGGAGCTTTTGCCAATTAGGGAGAAAGTTCGGAATTAGAAGTACGTAATTCCAAATAATGGACATTTAGGGGTAGGGGTTGGATTGAATCCAACTCGAAAACAACATCTTCGACATCAGTATCGAAGGTCAGATCACTATCGTGGATTTGAGTAGTGTCGAGATGATTCCCTAACACTACTTTAACTTCATCATCGCCACTCGTGAGGAAGGTCTGCTCAACGAGTGGATCCACACAGTCCATGATACATAGTACAGAAGACACATCGTTGGGGTATCGCATCGCATCGCATCGTAGATGTTAACCTAGATGACTTCACCGTCGAACTCCATGGTAAGAGATCCATCATCAACATTTATCTTCATCTTAGCCGTTTTCAAAAATGGACGTTCGAGGAGTACTGATGAAGCGTTGGGGACTGGCTCCTCTTTCGTATCGACCACATAGAAGTCAGCAGGAAACACAAACTCGTTCACTCGAGCTAGAACGTCCTTGAGAACACCGACAGGTCTGATAACGAAATGATCTGCTTACTGAATGACAATACCAGTCTCCTCCTATGGGCCTGCATGCAAGGTCTCGTAAATAGATAATGGCATAACATTAATGGAAGCGCCAAGGTCGCGCGTAGCTCTCTGAATGCTTACATCACCTATAACACAAGGTACTGAGAACATCCCAAGATCCTTGCATTTAGGAGGCAACTTCTTTTGTAGGATAGCCGTGACGGTTTCTCTCATTTGGACTTTTTCGTTGCCTTTCAGTTTCCCTCTGTTAGTGTACAGTTCCTTAAGAAAATTCGCATACCTAGGGACTTGCTTCAGAGCGTCGAGGAGCGGAATATTGATTTCCACTCACCGAAAGGTCTCAAGAATTTCTTTCTCTTCCTCATATTTCTTATCTAGGATGATTCATTGTGGAAAAGGAGGTTTGACCTTAAATGCGGGTAGTGCTTCCTTTTGAGTAGTTACCATTTGTTTAGGGGCAAACGGAGTCACTACTACCTCGTGTTCTTCCTCATTTGCCTGGTCTTGGGCATTAGATGACCTATTGTCCCATTTGGGTCCCTTCAGCTGTGTACCACTGCGGAGCGTAACTGCGTTAGCACTCGCATTAGGATTCAGGTACGGTTGCGAAGGCAACTTTCCCTTATCCTCGAGAAGTCCAATCTGTTGTGCATGTTGGTCCACTTGAATTTGAATAGTTCGAACCGTCAATTTGAGTTTGATGAAGGATTTCTCGGTGTTAGCCCTGAATTGGTTCAGGTCGTTCATAATTTGGCTTTGTTGGCTCATAAGGGCTTTAATCATATTCTCAATTGAAGAGGAATTATTGGAGGGTGCAGGCAACGGTTGACCTATGGGGATGAAGGTCTGATAATTCTGATTATGAGACCCGTAACTGAAATTTGGGTTGTTTTTGGCCGTGGCATGATTATTGGTATTCCCGAATGGGATTCGAGATGGCCCTTGGAATTGATTACCCATGGCAGTGGCCTGTTGATCATCATCAAAGAGTGTAGGACATTCATCAATTGCATGATTTGTGGCAGCATATAAGCCACAAGCTTTGTCCTCCACTTTACCGGATGAAAGGAGACGTTCCATCATAGAGGCTAGTTGGTCAATTTTCTGGTTAGTGGAACTCGTGATGTCGCCTGTAGTCAGACTTCGGTAAGCAGTAGCATCGAGATCACCATAAAGGCATGACCGTTATGCGATGTCCTCATACAGTTGCTTCATTTGGGCTGGAGTTTTATCTCGAATGTGACCCCCACACGCCAACATAGAAGAATCGAGCTATGGCCTTCTCAGATTGGCCATATTGTGGACAACTAGCAATCAATCGCTTATAGCGATCACGATATGCACAAAATGATTCGCCCGGCTTCATTTTGACGCTCCAAATTTCCTTGATGAGCTGAGCAACTCTATCCTCAGGGAAATATTCATTGAAAATCGCGGTTTCCATATCATTCCAGGAATTAATGCAGCCATGCAGAAGGTAGAAAAGCCATTCCTTGGCTTTGTCTTTAAGGCATAACAGAAAAGATCTGAGCTTAACCATTTCCTCGTCCGTATTGGAGGGTTTCATTGACTTGCAGATAGTATGAAACTCCTTTAGGAAAGTGATAGGGTCTTCATTCTCGCCACCATGGAAGGATGGTAGGAGATGAATGAAACCGGACCTCAACTCAAAGTTTCTAGCATTAATCGGATAGTTGATGCAAAGGGGTTGTTGCGCCAAAAGAGCTTGAAGCTCATGACTGGCGTGACCCGCGGTGATTTTGCGATTTGCGGCCATGTCCAAAGGATTTTGGCCTTCCTGCTGCCTAAGTTGGGTCTCTCTAATCCACCTATGAAAAGTTCTCTAGTTCCGGGTCGAAAGGTAATAATGAACCGACCGATTTTGACCGAGTGAGGTGTGGTAGCATAAAACCAAAATAAATAAATAAATAAAATAATAATAATAATAATAATAATAATAAAAAGAAAAAAAGAAAAGAAACCTACACTCGAAATAAATAAAAATTAATTAACTAGACTAATAAAAATAAATTAATTAAACTAAACTAAAAATAAAGAAGTCAATTAATTACTAATCTAACTAACAAAAAAAATTAACTAATTAAACTAATGTTAAAATAATTAATATAACTAACTAATGCCTAAACTCAGAGTAAATACTAAGTCCCTAGCAACGGCGCCAAAATTTGATCACGTGTCGTGCGTGCCAAATATAACCGGCAAATCGAGTTACCGACCACAAGGGTGTAGTAGTGGTAAATACGGGATCGAATCCACAGGGGGTTTTCAAAAAATTCAATAAAATAAATAATTAAACTAACAAAATTAAAAAGTACTCAAAAACTAATATCAATAATGAAAAATCACTTAAATCTTTAGTTCTACAAATCAAAATCAAGATTCAATAGCATTCAATGGTCCTCAATCTTCCCCAAATAAATTATTAATTTAATTCTCCTAGATTAGCTATGGGAAATCGACATCCGCCAGAAATTCCAAATTCCATTAATTCTGATAGTCAAGACATCCGCCACTAACTATTTCCCTAATTAATGTATAACCATAGACATCCGCCAATCAGGTTTAACACACTAACCGTAGTAATATAGATCTTTGGATAAACTAATCCTAGATAACCGAATCACAACCGCTACCGATTTAACCTAAACTCAATTGTTATACATTTAAACACCGATAGGGTTTCACGGCAAACAGGTGAATGTTTGTTACTTTATTGGTCTAAAAGCACAATTACAAGGATACTAATATTCTAAATAACAGTATATTGTCAACCTAAAAGCATGCACTGACCACATACATACCATAGATCTAAATCATAATAATTAAATTCAACAACAATGAAATAGGAGAAATTAAATTAATTAAATAATAAAATAAAAAGATCTCATATATTATGCTTTATATCCATAAATCTGACTTGCTTCCCCTTCGATTTAGGCAAAAAATTGATTAGCTGGACATCATCTTCAAAAATCACTACCAACAACTAATAATTGATCTCTAAAAAAATACTAATTAATTGTTTCTAAATAATACCTAGGTTCCTAATATATAAAAATAGTCCAAATTGTACTCCAATACTGATTTTAGGGGTTAGGTACGTGACTCGTGCGTCGAGGAGCATTATAGGGGTGTTTTTAGATAAACGATCTGAGTCGGCCGCGTGTCTGCATATGATTTGCTGTATTTTAAAACCGCGCAGACGTGTCAGTGTCTCATTGGCCATCGCCTGTCACCGCCACTGATGTGTCGCCATCTCATTCGCAGAAATCTGCGCGTTTTGTTGTGTGTGTTGTGAATCATCGCCACGTGTCCGAGTTCGATTCGAGGAACGATGTCAATGTTACTCGTCTGGCGAATAGGAGCCACCACGTGGCACCCAGTGGCTCGGAGAAATCGCGCAAGAGTCGATCGAAAAATTGGGAGTTTGTGCGGGCACGCGTCTCGAGGCAGATTGACAAAGGCTGAAACGTGATGAATGTCTTGTGGGTGACGTGGCAATGCAAAGTGACGTGGTGACCCGTGGCGCACCATGATTGGTTCCTGGAACTATAGTCTGCTGACGTGTCGACACGTGGCACCTATTGGCTAGAATCGTTGTATTGACTTGTTGTTTGCTTTGCACTTCTACGTGACATCATCTGATTGGTCCAGAGTGGCTTTTCATGCTGACGTGGCATCACCTTATTCGCTAGAACACCCCGTCTGCTATTTGACCCACCCCACAATGCGTATTTCGAGGCAAACTATCTGGCATCCGATCACTGCAAGTAAATACTCCATTTTGAGTATTTTTCGCCAGGAATTCAACCACGCACTTCGTTTCACCTTAAAATGTCCGAAAAATATAATTAAATATATATTTTAAATACTTTTAATAATTAAATATAATAAAATAGACTATTAAATATATAAAAATACTTACGTATTAGAGACCGAAGCTAATGACGTGCTGGTGTGGTGAGCGAGTGCCACAGGGCATCCACGTGGCGGTAGGAAAAGTTACGCTATTCGGTGAGATAATCTTAGAGTTTGTACGGATGCGCATCCCGGGACAGATTAACAGCAACTGTGTGAGGAGAAGAAATGCTGGTGTGACGTGTTTTGTGTTTATGATGCTTGGCGGCTTCTGATTGGTGCAGTTAAATGGAGACGCTGACGTAGCGTCACCCGATTGGTTGAGACACCAATGATTGACGTGTTGTTCTGCTGGTATTAAACGAAAACGCACCACGTGGCTGGCATTAATTGATCTGTTGTCTCCTATTCTACTAACCGCACAATGCGTGATTTGAGGCAAACTCTCTGGCATCCAATCACTGCATGTAAATACTCCATTTTGAGTATTTTTTGCCACGAACTCAATCGCATAGTCCGTTTCACCTAAAAAGGACAAAAGAATATAATTAAATATATATTTTAGATGATTTGCATAATCAAATATACTAAATTAAACTACTAAATATATATTAATGCTGAATTACCAATTATTGTATGGTTTACTTTTGTAGATCGAGTTTAATATAATTTATTTTCGATCCTATTGCGTTTTTAAGAATTATTTTGAATTTCCCACTGCGTATAAACCCAAAAACCTAGTAAAAATATTGGGAAGGAATTTGGATTTTTTGTCAAGGGGGTGCAATGGTTTGATGATATGAATAGGGTGTTAATTGTGGCGATTTGGGGTTTTCATTTTTAAAAACCAAAAATCCTCCTTAATGTGATTGTACAGTATTGGATCCTCTTGGTTGGTTGACGACATGATTAGGAAATGTGTGATGATGGTGAGCCTACCCACTCGCAAGTGCACATTCATTGGTATGCCTACTGTGATTGTACAGTACCATTTGCCTTTGATATCGTAATAAAAGATTTGCAATGAATTCTCAATTTTGATCAAAAAACTAATGTTGAGGCATAAGATTCATATTACTTCTCGTCTCAAGCTGAACTCCATAAATGGACCACTCATTGAATCGTACGTTAAGGTAGGTTTACCTTGGCTCGTCGATAAACATTTGGCAGGATTGCCATTTTTACTATACTTTTTGTAATTGGAGTCATATTTGTTGGACTCGTATGGGTCTATGGCGGGCTGTTGATTCTTCTTTGATTTCTTTTTCTTTTTCTTTCTTAGTTTTTTAAACATCTATACTTTGAATGTTTAACTATAATTAACTTTCATGATATGCACTTCCATGGTGTTCATTTCAATTATGAGTTGTCAACTTGGTCAAGGTTTATGATCTCCATATCCCGTGAGACAAAATTTTCATGATAAGGTTTTAGTCTGTGACCATTAATTTTAAAGATTCTCTTTATTTCTCTACTTTTTATTTCTCCAGTGCCATGGGGAAATACATATGTAACTAGAAAAGGTTTTCTCTATCTCGAACAAAGTTTTTCAAGAAATAATTTAAGACATGAAAAAAGAGTAAGACTTTTTGTCCCCTTTTAAAATTCTTAATATTCAATTTATTGTCATGAAGTGCCTTAATTTTGTTTTTATAAATAGAAGAATCTCATATGTGTCATTTCTCATTTCTTCTAACTCTTGAATACTAAGTTTACGTTGTTTATCTACATTATCATAATTCATATTACATGTCTTAGTTGCCAAGTATGCCTTGTGCTCTTGTTTGACTGGTAGATGTCATGCTTCATCGAAAACTAGCCTAGAAGGTGTCGTACTTATGGGTGTCTTAAATGAAGACTTATATGACCAAAATGCATCTTCTAAACAAAGACTCCTGACTTTACGTGTTCGACATACTATTTTTTCTAATATTGATTTACTTTCTCTATTTGAGATTTCAGCTTGTCTACTAGTTTGTGGGTGAAATGTGGTATATATTCTATCTGTAACATGATAATTTTGAAGTAAAGTGGTTACAATTCTATAACAAAAGTCTAAACCTCTATCGCTAATTAATGTTCTAGGAGCTAAAATATCATTAAATATCCTCGATTTTAGGAAATAAACACATATTTTAGAATCATTAGATTTTTGGCTATAGCTTCTACCCATTTGGAAATATAGCCTACGGCTAATAAAATGCAAATATTTCCATTAGATGGTGAAAATTTTCCCATAAAGTATATTCCATAAATTTCAAATATTTCGCGAAACATAATACGACAAAAGAGCATTTGGTTTATAAGTTCTAACTTTTTATTCTTTGACAATTTGAACAAGTTTTTAAGTAAACATATGATGTGTCATTATTTGTGCACTATTTCATTTGTGTTTCGCTATGTAACTCGAGTCCAAAGTCGTATTATATGGCTTTATATGTTTACTTTAGGGATTTACAAGGTATTTGAGTGTTCGTGCGTTAATTTGACTAATTCAGGAAAGATGTCAAACTTCAGTCAAAAAACTTACAAGATTAATGCCTATATAATGGATAGACAATGAATACCTACAGCGTTAATCAAGGCATCATGGAAGCGTAACAAGTTCTGATAGAAATGAACTTACGTCAACTTGCTAAGAAACGACACCAACTTCAAAAATACAAGTTTTAGACTGACTTTAAGACCAAGATTTCTATATATTGCCAGGCCATCACCAGTGCCGTACCCACAATATGGCGGCGCTACTTATGGTGCCACAATTACAAACATATGTTTTGTATTTAATAGAAGGTTATTATTTCCCGTGCTTTCCTATCTTTGCACCCTGGCTCACCTATGAAAACAAGGGACCTCTATGAATGGAAAAAAATATTCAGAGTAATTTAGGAGTAGAGCAAGGTACAGTAGCCATGTCTTGCTAGGTTCTTTAATACCTTGGTAGAGGATGAAGCTCTATATCTATTAGTAGGTTTTTTCTATCTTGTTATGGTTTCCTATAATAATAGTGATATGTTTCAGTTCTCTATCCTTGTGTTGCTATTTTAACGATGTCTTAATGGTAGTTATGAGCAAGTATATTCATTGCAAATAACTAAGTGTTAACCCATTAACCTGCAATCAATTAGGTTGAGTCCATGATACCAACTTAGTTAAGAAGTGGAAATCACGTAAAGCAAGAAACCTGACATAATTGTTATTCTAGCGGAGTATCATTGAGAACTAAGTTAAATAGTAAGAGCGATTGCCTAATGTTATTTAGAGGTAGGTGTTCCCATAGAGCTGTTAATGTTGCTCACGTGCTAAATATTGAGAGCAGTTTCCCAAGTTTCTACAGTGGAGTAAACAAAGTATTTAGAGAGTGTTTGCTCTATCAATCAAGAATAGGGGAATTAGGGTGTTCGTGACTAATGTCTGTGACAAAAGTGTGACAGCTTTCTTGTAGTAATAATGTAACCAACACACTTTAATTACAGATAACATCCTCAGCGAAAGGTGTATCCACTCACTATGTATTTAACTATAATTACTATATTTCTACAAAAATACTTTTAACTTGTTTTAGAAATAAACTAAAAAATTCATACTAATGAATCAATGCAAATTACTTAACTTCTTAGACTAAGACTATCTTTGTTCACAACTTCACCTAGATAATGAAATACTATGTTTTTCAACTCACTTGATCATCTTCGTTACATGTATGCAATGCCTAATTAGAATAGATAGATTTCCTTCAAATCCACTTTAACACACTGTCGTGGCAGAGAATTTTCTAATGCACATAATAGAACTCTACCTATCAGTGTGAATAATGTAAGCTTCATATTGCTTTAATTTCCTGAATCTTCAGACTTATAATGAATTTAGTTTACTGTCCGTGCTTCCTTGATCAACAACTACCGCTCGATGTCATGTACTTTATGGTTGAATCGTCCATATCCGGCTTAAAAGCTTAAACGGCCATGATAACTTATAAAATCTAATATCAACGAATGCACGATCAAAATATTTGCTGCGTTAAGCTCATAAATAATACAAATTCTAACCATTGCACTTTTTATATTTCTTCTTTACTCATGTTTATAGCATAACATTAATACTATATGATCCATTGATCCCTAAGATCGATGGACAACTCACACTTCAATGAAACAAATATGCACATAGGGGTATTCACTGCAATCAGAGACATAATGAAATAACTTCAATTAAATTAATAAACACAATACCCGAATTACCTCACATGAGTCTTTAATGTATTCTCTTTACAAATTATCTTACTACTCAAGAATAAAGTAAACCTATGCTAAACTATGTTAATGGTGGCTAATCTCTTGTATGTTTTGAGTATACCATGCTCTCCTATCTATATATACTCCCTAATCACGTTTCAAAACTATTACCCTACTTAACAATTTATCATGAAATAGAACTCTAAATTCTATTTTTTTCTGTTCTCGCTGCTTTCATTTCAATCCCGGCGCACTGTGTTCATTCCTACAGTGATGCCACAATGTCAATTAATTTGTGTGCATTTTATCTCTTCAGTACCATCAACATTGTACTTTTGGCTCCCAGGTGCTGTCCCTAGACCTCCACGGCTCCAAACCTCCTCAATCGTGTTCTTACTCCGTTTTTTGTCAAATTGTTTCATTTCCTTTATGCGTTGTATACTTAAAAATGCATAAACACCATCAATTTGAGCTTATTTAAGGATATTTAAACTAAATATGTGACTAAACTAACCCCATATATAAGTCTAAATAGTCACTTACTAGTATCCCAACACTTATAGCCTATACATGAAAACTATTTTAAAATCCATATTTCAAAGTTGATGATACAATACATGGAAACAACATAGAGCAAGATTATGGATTCCTAGACTTAGTTATATTTTTCTTCTTTGATTGAGAACTTATTTACTTTCTTGTTTAGTAGAATTTTAGAGAAAACTCTTTCAAAAACTCTACATTTACTTTTCTATTTGTTGAACTCCGTTTAATTGAATCCTATGGATTCGACACCTTTCTTGCCTCTGCTACATTCCTGTAGGATTAGAACCTATTATGGGTTATATTTGACAAGTACAACATGGAATCATCTTAACAATTGTGAAATAAAGCAGGCCAAAATAATTCTAAGTCTAATATTTTATGGATTATTCGACATGGACCAAAATGTCCTCCACAATTATAAGTATGGCAATGAGCCATAATGGATTGTATTTTCATTTTGGGATACCTCTTCAGATGGTTTGGTCGACACAGAATTTCCATAAATAAGGATCATCGAATAGATAATTTTTAGAATCATGTTTAACTTTATTCTTTTGAGCTCTTGTTAAATGAGGCGATAGTCTATTAGCAGTTAGGTACTTCACTATAATAGCATACCATGGGCTAGTAATAGTTGTCTTATATAGGTGTTCATCTAGAAAATCATCTTTTCATTGTATTGGGGGTTCACCATTTTTTAGTCTCAAATGGTCTCCTACTAAGTTTTCGACACCTTTCTCATCTTTAATAATGAGATTGAATTCTCGTAGCAATAAGATACATCTTATTAATCATGGTTGAGTGTATTTCTTTTCCATCAAATATCTTTTTATAAAGCATGATCTGAGTAAACTATTACTTAAGTAACTAGTAAATATGTTCTAAACTTTTCTAATGCAAACACAGCTGCTATGAATTCTTTTTCTATGGTGGTATAGTTTAGTTGGGAGGGATCCAAAGTTCTATATGCATAATATATGACATGAGAATCCTTTCCTAACTTTTGTTCTAAAGTAGCTCTTACTGCGTAGTTGCTTGCACAACACATTATTTCAAATGGTTGTGACCAATCTGGTGTCTTTATCATCGACGTGGTAATCAAGGCTTCTTTTAGTTTATTAAAAGCTATCTTATATTTAGGTGTGAACTCAAAGGTAACATCATTTTCCAAAAGTCTGCACATGGGTAGTGTTATTTTGGGAAAATCTTTCACAAAATGTTTGTAAAATCCCACACGGCTAATAAAAGATCTTACCTCTTTGACTGTACTGGGATATGGTTATATTTTTATATCATAGATTTTAGCCTCTATTCCTTTTGTTGACACTATGTGTCCTAATAGAAGTCCTTGAATTGTGATGAAATGACATCTTTCATAATTTAGTTAAGTAAAGTAAGCATTCATCGAAAGAATTACCATAGACGATATATTCATTTATGAAAACTTCAATTGAATATTCCACGTAGTCTAAGAAAATACTTATCATACATCTTTGGAATGTAGCGGGTGCATTATATAAGCCGAAAGGCACATGCCAGTAAGCAAATGTACTAAAAGGGCAAGTATAAGTAGTCTTTTCTTGATCTTATGGAGATATATGAATCTTTTGGAATCCATAGTTTCCATCTAAAGAACAATAATAGGTTCGTTAAGATAGTATTTCCAACATTTGATCTATAAACGAAAGTGGATAGTGATATTTTCCAATTGCGGCGTTTAGCTTCCTATAATCTATGCATACTCTCCATCCGTTTTAAATTATAGTTAATACTAGTTCTCCATGTTCGTTGGTTATAACTGCTATCCCTGTCTTTTCTTAGGACTACTTATACTTGGTTGACCAAATTACTATATGCTATTGGGACTATCATTCTTGTGCATTATAGTTTTAATATTTTTTTTGCGACTTCCACATTTGGTAGCTTCAATATACATTAGGCTTGTTAGTTTATTAGAGATTTTGACTGGTAAGGAGCTGTTATTTTCTAAGTATGCTTATTTTAAATGATCAGGTAAAACTTTTAAGTCTAAGTCACGAGCTTTTAGTATAGGGGCTAAAAGTTTTTAATGATTTATTGGTAAGTCTATATAATAAAAGTATTCAAGGAGTGCATTATAAGATTTTAAGTCTTCAGTTATCTCTCACGTCTTTTCATCTATATCGTTATTGTCATTAAAGTCCTCTATTAATTTTTCAAGTTTGTCTAACTTATCATTTCTAAAAGTTTTATCTATTATAGGATTTAACATATATACGATGAATACTGATGAAACATTTAAGGGATATTTCATAGCATTGTGGATGTTGAAATTTATTATTTTGTTATCTAATTCCATCGTTAGAGTTCCATTAGAAATATCTATTTTAGCTTTTGCCTTTTTTTAGAATAGGCATCCTAGGATAAGAGTAGTTTTACTAGAAAAATGGTATTCTTTCATGTCTACGATATAAAATCCGCCTAGGAAAAGTAAGTCATTAATTCTAACTAGTACTTCATCTAATACTCCCACATGATGGATGGTAGATCTATCTGCTAATTGTTCTATTATTCTAGTTTCTTCTAAGGGTACATTTGTCATTTGTAAATATATTGACAAATGCATAACGTTGATTAGGGCACCTAGATCACACAGTGCTTTGGATATCCCTATATTTTCTATTATGCATGGAACAAAAAAACATTCCAAGGTCTAAAACTTTAGGGGCACGTTTTTTTTTATTATTGTTGACACATGTTCTCCTAGGCTTACTCTTTCATTAGGTTTAATTTTATCGGCGCATAAGTCTTTTATAATTTTTTTATATTTAGGTACATTTTTTATAACTTCGGATAAAGGTATGGTTAGTACTACTTTCCTTAGAGTGCCCAAGATATTTTTTCTCCTCTTGTAATTCTCGACATTCTTATTTTTTTCTAAACAATGGAAAATGGTGGTCTTATTATACTTGGCTTATTCTTTTCTACATCAAATTCCTTTTTTTTTTAATTTTATTTTCTACAATTTATGTTTCTTTTTCTAATTCAGCCTCTAATTGTTTTTGAAGAACTAATTGTTCTGCGATATTTGTTCTTTCATTCGTTTATCGCTTCTCAAAGTTATCGCTTTTACGTAGGAAATAGGGTAAGGTTGAGATGGTAATTTGACTTGATTAACCCATGCACTCATTTGCACTGCCATTCGACTTAGCTTATTTTTTTTGTTTAATTATATCATCTTCTAAGGCTTGAATCTTTTAAGTTTTTTCTTTATTTGAGTTTTCTAGTGCTATAACTTTATCGGTTAATATGGGTGTTCTATATTTTCGAAAATTGTAATTGTCTTCAACATTACCTATATTCGGTCTTAGGTAATTTGCATTGTTACTAGCATTGTATGAAGGTTGATTAGGATTATTATAGTGATTCATCATACCGTTAGCCTCTTGATATTGATTTTGTTGCAATAATAGACATTCATCAGGTAGATGATTGATCTTATTGCAAAAAGTGCAAATTTTAGTTTAGACCGACCTATCTTTTAACTTTAATTCAACCATACTTTTCAATTCATCAAATTTATTGTCCGATGTTTTTACTATAATGCAATTTATTTCATAAGAATGATTTTTCATAAATTTGATTTTCTCATAATATATTTTTTATTTTGCACCATTTTAATAATAGTATCACTTGCTAATGTTGGTGTTATGTCGAATAAAGATCCTCCGCATACCATGTATAGGAATCTTTGTTCTAAATGTTTTAGTCATTCGGAAAAGTACTCTAATGACGTTTTCTCTGTAAACTTGTGTTGTTGGGATAGTGATATTAATCTTTTGTATCTATCCTAAAACTCGTTAAAAGTTTCTTTAGTCACCATCCATGATTGTTAATTCGTTTCCTATATAACTAATTTTCCAAGTTGGAATGCATTAATCCAAGAAGGTTTCTAACATTATTGACCATGTGGTTATGGAATTTTGAGGGAGATAGAATAGCCAATCTATAGCTTGACTTTCAAAGAAGAATGGAAAGCCTTTAGTTTGACATAATCTAACTCTATTTTTTTGGGTTTCATCAACATATTACATGCGTGTATTCCTAATAAATAGTTGAGTATCTTCATCACCTTCACCTTGAAGGTGAGGTAAAGAGTTGATGAATCCCAATTTTAACTAAAAATCAAGGAAATACAAGGGAAAAGCAATACATATAGGTTCATAAGCTGTGATATATTTGTTGGCTTGCCCAAAAGTAAGTTCTTGAACGTTGTGTGTCACATTGTATGACATGCAACGAGAAAATTTTTTAAGAAATTATTTTAAAATCGCGGGCAACGACGCCAAAAAATTGACACGTGTCAGTGTGTACAATAATTTCTATTTATATTATAATTTAAATATTTTGTAGTAGTGATAAGTAGGAATCGTCTCCATACAAATTTTGCAAACTTCTTAAGAAAGGAAGTTTTATTATTTTTGTTTTTAATTTCAAGCTCATAAAAATAGAATTTAAACTAACTAAACTTACTTGAGTATCACAAATCAAAGTCACTAAATATAAAATAAACTCAATGCAATAATATATAAACATCTAAACAATCCTCCTAAAAAATGAAATATATATCCATTTCGCACTCCAAACATGTAACTTAAACTATATAGTCATGAATATACTTTATAAAGTATCATTGATCATTAAACTCTAATCATAAGTAACTAAACGACTTTTAGCTAGCCATTTGTTATCCTTATACCAATGGAAAAGTCACGTTCTGATTTTATTGAGCAAACCCCTTTGAATACCCATATAGATTAACTTCACGTAATAGAAATGCATTACGTTTAATGAAAACTTCAAACTACTAAACCTAACACCTTTGAAAAGCAGTTTTAACATCAATCTTAGATCTCGAATTCACCTAAGATATTCAAATGGTGTTTGTCTTTCACATAATACTAGTTACTCCTTCAAATAATTAATCAATCAAATCACCATATACATATTAGTCACTATGAACATAATACTCAAATTCATGATTAAAACCAATAGATAATAGTCTATAAAAAAATGAATCAAATAATGCAATCAAGTTCAAAGCATTAAGCATATATTCATTCTATCATGACTACATTGCAAAATAGATGTAGTTCATTTTTGGAGTTTTGACTAAATTAACAAATTAATCACTCATGATGATAAATAGAAAAATAAAATTAATATGAAAAGACGGTTAAAATTACCTTGATAAAAACTTGAATTTTCTTCAAAAAGTAAATCAATAAAGGAATGGCTTTGAAACTAAACTGACTTAAAATCTTTGTAGTAATCCAAAATCCATGAATATGCGCCAACGATTCCTAGCGAATTGTGCAAGTCATAAATCGCTAAAAATATCTTGAATTTGAAGCTCACTAGTATTTTTTATTTTCCATAATTTGACCAGCGACTTGGATGTCTCCAAGAATTGCTAGGTAGAAATCCCATTTCTTCTCCTTGATTCCTTAGTGGTTATACATACCTTCTTTTCAATTGGTTAATTATCTAATTTTCCTTCCTTTTTCCTTTATTTCTTCATATTCTCAATTTATTACTTGAAATTTCAAAAACAAGAGAAAATCCCGTGTAATATAGTCTTTTACGTCTAAAATCATCCTTCAATGAACTATAAAACATGTCTAATTATTAACTTATCATAAGCTTTCAATAAGGTGTTTTTAATTATTTCTTTCATTTTTTACGTTGTGATAAATATGATTATGAGTGGGTAGTCTATTAATCCAAACAAATTTAGAACACGAACATGATATGTTTTGCAAAATAGTCATAGTAAGATGACTTTGTGCTAAATGCTTTAAACCAATCATATTCTTTAATTCACTTATTTAATATTTTTTTAGTTGGGTATTACAATCATGAATCTATGTATTGCATGCATAGTGGACATTGTGTATTGCGGTGTTTTAATTCTATATCTAGTTTAAAGTAGTAACTAGGATTGTCTAAAAGGTCTTTTACCATTTAGATGTCCCACGTGGATTGAGATATAAGTTTATTATTGAAGTGGCTTTTCGAAAGTATTAGATTTATTAGTTCAAAATTTTCACATAATGTAATGTAGTTTTATTGCCTAAAGCTAATTTCATTGAGTTTTGAAAGGGTTAATTCAATGAAATTAGAATATGGTATTTCCATTGATATAATGATAACTAATGGCTTGGAAAGGGCTTTCTACTTACTTATAATTAGAGTTTAATAATCTAGAATACTTTATAGATAGATTAAAGTAGAATTATGACTATGATTTAAGTAATATGTTTAGACGCAAAAATGGATTGTTGTTTCATTGTTCTGGATGTTTTTTTAAATATTTGTTTTATATTTTTTCTACTAAATCGAATTGATTTTAATTTAGCGAATTTGATTTATGTTAATCGAGCTAGTTTAGCTAGTTTAGTTGATTAATATAGTTTGGATTAGAAATTTTTATTTATGTTTTAGTTAAATTAAAGTATAAATAATAAAAATAATAAAACTCTTTTTTCTTAAGGAGTTTGCAAAATCCCTGTATAAACGATCCCTCTTACCACTACTAAAAATTTTAAAGTATGATAAAGAAAAAGATTTATTGTACACACTTGACACGTATCAATAGTCGAAGAATCGATTGGTCGACAATTCAAATTGGAAATAATCAGTGATTAAAAACTTAATAGGGATGCATACCTGAGTTTAGTAGATAGAGAAAGAAATATCAACCGTTTGTGGAATAGCTGTTATGTTAAGAAGAAAATTGTTGTATGTGAAGCAAGATAGGTTCGATCTTGCTAAGTATTAATACTTGAATTAGATTCAAGATACGAAACAAGTAAAAATACAAAAAGTTATTGGATATTCCACAAATTTGATTCATTAACTCATCAGTAATTCACAAAATTCCACGATTTGCAAAGTAACTAAGATAACTTTTCATTAAACCGAGAAGTTGAAAATAAAAATTTTAAATGTTTATGATCTCTATGACTGAGTTGTTTATTACAATGAATGTGATTGAGTCAACTTAACAGTTTCACCTTGGAAATGATTTTTACAGGTTTGGATTAACAAAGTTGGGAAGCATTATGAAAGCATTATGAAAGCCGAGAATTTTAATAAACAACTCAGTCATAGAGAATTTCATAAATTGATTTAGGCCATAAATTAAATATTATAAGATTTAAATTGGGATTTTAATATTCGAGGAGGTACCCACGCATTACAGATTGGAGATCATGAATTTTAATGTTCTTTTTTGTTCTGCATGATTTATTGGTGTAATAGAATCTATTGGTCGAAAATAAAGACAGGTTGAGTTGTAGACGCGAAAATTCATGGACCGGAGAGCGTTGCGATATTTGCATGGACCAGAGAGCATTGACAATTTTCCTAATTTTTGATGAAATTAGGGTATTGTTCACGGTTAATCTCAGCTTAAAATATACGAGATAAATATAAAATTTATATAAATTTGTTACTTAGAAAGGCAGTTGGCTTTTTAAGAAGAGGATAATAAGGGATGGGTATTTTGGTCTTTTGGTCGACCTAAACCCATTTCATTTACATGTAAATGGAGATGATAAATCAAACCTCTTCCCTTTCATCTTCTTCCCCTAAACTATGCTCCTCCTCCCTTGTATCTCTTTTCTCTCAGTGCATCTCCTTTACAGCCCTGCTTCCAGATACTCTGCCCTCCCATCCAACTCATCGCTCAAACTCACATTCTCTCTCTACTCGTGCTCATCTTTTGTCTCTTAGTCATACCTGTTTGTCCCACTCTCAAATGTTCTTTCTCAATTTTATGTTATTTTCTCTCATTCCTTTAGACAGTCTCTTCTTATTGAATATAGTGAAAAAGTGGGGAAAGCAACCATTGAATTGAGGTATGAATTTGAGGTTATTAGGTTTTTTTTTGTTGATTCAAAGGGTTATTGAGTCTTGGTTAACCTCTCCCCTCTTTGCGCTCTCCCACTTAATGAATCTCATATGTCTCAAGTTTGCTCTCCCATTAGATTGTTCATGATCTTTCTCACTGTGGGATGTTTCTTTCTCCCTCTCTCTCTCTCTTAATGGTGGAGGGTGAATCAACAACAATGAGGAGTAACAGTGATCAAATCCACTTATTTAGGTAAGTGTTTTAAATTCAATTCAAGTTTCTTTGGTTATCTTATAGTTAATTTATATGGAATCTTAGAAATAAAATGGCAATGAGGCAGAGCAAGGGATGGTTGCCATTGTTAGGAATTCTCGTTTTTGTAGGTATTTTTGGTGATGTAACCGTTTTAGAATTTAATTGATGATGAAGCAATAATACTGCTACTAATATTTAATTATTTATACAGAGAAATGTTTACGAATAAAAATGATATGGATATGTTAATGATGAGGTTCCACGAATTACTAGTCATAGAAATTTATAAATTTATACAATTTGTTTATTAAAAGTAGTAGTTAATACCAATCTCTTGATATATTGCTTACTCATTTACTCCCAGTATCATAGTATCATAGTCTTCCTTCGATTCTCAAATATTTAGATTCATTGACAACTCATTATCCCCAATTTATATTATTCCACTCAAGAAAATAAGACAAAGACATCTCACTAGCTCACTACTATGTTTTAACCCAGACTATACATTTTCTTACAAGTTTTTTTAAATCTTAACATTTCCCTTACTTTCCTTTTCCTATGTGTGGATCCACCATAACATCACTCTTTTCTTCTATCATTCTATTAGTGAGTGCAATTACATCAGAACAACAGTAACCAATTTTAAAATTCCATTTTTTGTATGTGTGGTTATACCACAACCATACTAACAGGTTTCTTCTCATTATTCTGTTATGGACTACCACCACATCAGGAATCTTATACGTCATAATTACTTATGAAGTATACATACACTAGTGGTAATCTAATCTTAACTAGATTCTTATCATCGGTTACCACTAATTTTCTCATTAAATGGCTTTTTGTCTTGTTCAACTAGTTCTAATACTAGAATATTTTCTACTCAAAGTAAATAACCATCTTTGAGTTTCACTGGAATTCACTTTCTAATCGATATCGACTTTCTTAATATTTGTCTCAAAGTCAAAGTCCAATAGAGCCTTCTTTATTGGCTATCATTTATTAAAGAATATCAGTAAGAATAAAGACCAATAAAAAGTATTCAATATGAGAAGAGTTTATTTTTGTCATAATAAAATTTCTTCTTATGTCTTTCCTTTTTTCAAACATCAATACGATTTAGGTTTCTACAAACCAAACCCCAATCCTCAATACTTTCTCATCTTATTACGTTTCAACTATCTTTCTTTATTGTAATATTCATAAGGTCAATATTCCCTAAGAACACTTACCATCTATTCATTATATTGCAAAATAAATATAAGAGATAAAAAGTTCAAGATAACATATAGAAAATACATTACACTTATATCCATTATATATATAATGCATCACGACATACGACATAACTCAATCTTTTATCTTTCATTAGCACCCAAAACATGGATAAAAACTATTTATTAAATTTCAGGTTATCATTAACATGAGAACCGATTTACAAGTCTGTGAGCCTTGACTTTTATTCAATTTACAAATAATTAATTCAGGTTTTAATGTTAAATTGTATCAGAGCTATTCCTTGATTCCACTAAATCTCTGAATAGAGAAGCCAAAGTCTAAATGTCTCGGCTCTTATGCCAAAAGATATCATAGCTATTACTGGAAACAAGCTTTCACCGGACTCTAATACCAATCTGTAATATTCCCTATCTTGTTTAAAAGAATGCCTAGCCTAACTCCCTAATTAAGCCTTGAGACACCCGTCAGACTCAATTAAACTAATAGTACAATCATTCTTCATACCAAATAACCACAATACAATATATCATATATCATGATTAAGGAATAATTAAAATATAAATGCGCTGAAATTTAAAACTTTTTCAATAATTTTAAGACATACAAAATTGGAATAAACCTCAGTAGTAAACTTATGCCCGACCCTGATTCTTATAAAATAGTAATTTAGTACAACATATAAACATCCATCTAGGAAATCAATAAATCATAAATAAGAGTATAAACTACTAATCTTCTTCCTTTTTGAGTTAAAGTGTATGTTATTTACCTGAAATGTTAATTTGGGATGAACGTTCCAACTTGCTCAGTAAATGACTCTCATATATATACATATATATAGATATATCAAAAGTTTACTAGTATCAAAGGACCAATTGATGAAAATATATTGTATATCTAACAGGATAGAAGAAAAGCATATAAACAATAAATAAATATATGCTAGTCATATGTTCAATAGCAACTGGACACACGACTTCACTTTGCATTTCATTATTACGAGAGCCATCTCTCATTAACTTATGAATACCACTTGCGAAACTTACATGTTGGTTGATGTGTGATTTCACTTAGTGTATTCAAGAATAGCTGAGTCTTTGACATCCCCAGATAATAATCAGTGATAAAGCTATTGATTATGATGTTATGAGAGTAAGGCTAATCCTTAGTAACCTCTTAGCTACTCCATATCCAATTAATCTCATTTCGTGTCACTTCCTAGTTACATATTACGTTTTATGCTTGTCATGGTACAATGCTTCCATTTTTGAACCATAAACTAGGTGAACCAATTATAAAAAATTACGTACCAAAATTAAGAATATATATTAGTCCCATTGTGATGGCCCCTTCTTCTAAACAGAGCATTGTCCGGCCTAATCCCGTAATCAAGCCTTAATCCTAATCATATAAGACTTAATTTTGTATTATTTAGCGTTTCGTTCTCATATTCTTTGATGCACGTGTCCAGATATTATTAGATTTCGGAGTTAATTAAAACTTTTTATTATTTTAATATTGTCACGTAGTTTAAAGTTTATGCATAAGCTCTTATTATTCAAAAATCCAAAATGTGAAAAACCAGGAAAAATAACATCACATGCATGTTTATGTCATATAGATAATAACCCAGTATAATATATGAGTCTCAAAATCGGGAACTATACGCTCAACCCAATATACAATCCAAAATGTATAGTAAAGATATAAACATAGTAGTACCACAAAAATTGATTCATATAAAATAAGATAGCTGAGTCGCCAAAATGCTCGAGGAAAGTCGTCGATCTTCTCCTTCCCCGGTCTACTACTGCTCGATGAACCTACACCCACTGTCGAAAATTAGATAGTGAGTATATTGATATTTATGTAATAACTGTAGAATTATATGCCACATTTCCAAAATATGAGAAAGGTATTTAAAAAATTAAAGTAGCAAAAGAGTTGTTGAATCAAGTAATGCAAGTAAACACCACAATTAAAAATGTATAGACTGACACAGGCTAAGTCGAGATGATCTATGTTTGGTCGGCGGTGAGAACTATCACCTAACCTTTTCCACTACTATATGGAGTCGTCCTCAACATATTCCATACAAATAGCAGAGCTGTGATCTAAGCATATAACTCATCTATCTTATTCTTGCAAACTACCCCAAGTCCCATACCTCGTGTGATGCGCAAGTGTAGTAGTTTTTGTCGAAACACCGGTAAACCTATGACTTCATGAACTGTACATCTCTTGTGCAATGGACACTAGATAATCCCTACTTTAGTTTTCAAAGACCTACACTTCCAAGTCTCTAGGATTTCAAAACTAGTTAAGCTACAAAGCCTAAGGAAATAGAATACAAATATAATCCATTCCAACATATCCAAATAGCATGCTTTTAATCAATTATCTATCAAGAATATCATCAAGAGTAAAAATTGGAATCAATAAAACATTTCACAAGGCATCACGTCAACAATATTCAAACACGAATAGAAACAAGAACAACATGATATGAGATTACGAGTAGCAATGTCTACAAATAGACTATAAAATAATAAGAGTCAATGAAATGAAATATAGAATTCTCACATCTTTACTTATAAGTCACAAAGCTTATCCTAGCCTATCCAGCCCCAACACTCTGAAACGCATTTCCAAACTCCTGAGATCTCCCATTAGTTCCCTATAGTTATTTGATAGGTTTTAAAATAGATTTGGACCTTTACTTAGTGTTTTAAAAGCATTTATAATGTTTAAGCCATTTCTGAAAATTGCAGATTTTTGTATTGTCAGGGCTTTTAGCGAGTTAATTCTAAAATTAGTGCGCTAATCCTAAGTTAGCAAGCTAATAAGCCATATCAAGCGCGTTAATTAATATTAGCGCACTATATTTCCTACCAAGCTTGCTATGTGTAGCAGAACCAAGAATTCTACAATCAGAATTCTGAGTATTCTTTACACAGAGGCCATGTTGATGTCTTGGGGCCTCATAAACATTATTGGAGTTCCCTAACATTAACCACAACATAAAACAACAACCCATATAGTCTAGTTCATGAATTCATTGAATTGACGAAACTAAGTTAATGGAGTGGAGCAGTTACCTAACTTGATGAACTTGATCTTCTTCTTCACCAAACCATCAACAAGCTCCTCTCCTCCACCAAGATGACCTCAGCACACCTACTCTTCCCTGACAAACAATGAAATGAAAAGAAACTTAGTTGCTAAGTTTGATTTGTGATCTTTTTATGGGAATAGATGTGGTTGAACAATAACTATACATCCATTTCCATAAATTTATCTTGAGACTCAATTAGTAGACTACCTTCACACACTTATCCCATAAGTCAAGCTTAAGTAACAGTAATAGTTGACTCATTTGGCCTTTAGATTGGTCAATACGTTCCTCGATGCAAATCATATGTATATTTGATTTATTTCACTAACTTAGGCTCATTAGTTCGATACCAAACATGGCCACAATAAAGCTACTATAAAACCATAGTTACCTCGCATTAAACTTACGCCATAAATCTCTACCTCGGTCCCACGTCGACATACAACTCAAGGTACGTCTCCACTCATCTCGATACCTATATACCCATATGAATGACTTAATAGTCTACATATATAAAATACACTAGGCATGCATCACGAAAAACAAAAATATACCATGGCCTTCTTGCCTCAGCCAATGGACATATCACGGCGTGGGTCCCACAGTAAATATCAATGATCTTATTTAAGGAATTAAACACTATTAGAAACTTTGGGCTGACCCACTTACCTCAATTATTGTTTACTAACTTTATATTGACTTCCTCAACTCCCAAAATGCATAGACCTTTCCTCGTTGACTAAGAGCCTAAAATAGATTGATTATCGTCAATTTAAGTCTAATACTCATTGATTAAAACCCCTAAATTGTTCCCACGTGAATTAGGAACCAATTTGCCACATATTAGGTTCATACAATTGTTTCACGTTTTTCAAGGTAAGAACAATAGTATAGAAAAAAAAGAATACCAAATTTTTTTATTATTTAATAGAAATAAATAATTTCCATTGTCGTGACCTAAAAAGTAATTTCTCTTATTCCCTTCATATTTTCTATAAAATTTTCGAGAATCTCAAGCATTTATTCACTAACTTTTTTCTTTTTTTATTTGGAAAAATGTTTGGGCCCGAACCGGGTCAAATCGTGTTTGGCTCAATCGAGCGGAACGAGGCCCAATTTAAGGGTCCAACCTTTTTCTTCTTCCTCATCAAGACTAATCTATCTCTGCAAATCAAATTTTTCTTGTTCATTTAGGTTGGTTTGCCTAGCCTCAAGGTATTCTTGGGAAGGGAGACAACCTCCTGTCATCTCCTTCCACAAATGGGCTGAGCCTCTCATCCCCAACTCGTTGTCACAATAATAGTAATGTCAATAACAACACACTGGCATCAACAACCACCTAATGCAATAACAGTCAACATCATGGCTTCATCATCGATCTCCCCCAACCTAGGTCTCAAGATCTCCCTTTCTCTCATCCTCCCACAATATTTTTCGATATCATAGTCTTACTATCGAAAATGAATTGGGCTGACGCGGTTCTATTGTTTGGAGATAAATATTAGATTTCACAAAGATTTGTATCGCACGAACCTTGAGGCTGATCTAAAGGTTAAAAATTATTTGTTCTTCTTATTATATATTTTAATCTTACTCGAGATTTGTATGCGCCAATCTCGAGGTCAATCCAAAATATATGAGTTTAAAGCGACTCTCCTTAACGTAACACCAATTTCAACTTATGCATACCACTTGCACATTGATTATTCTTATGGTATGGTTATACACTTCTCGAGTCATGGAAAACCTCTCTAAAATCCCCATCCCACACCTCCTTGCACTATTCACTTCCTTGATGCTCATGCTACCTAAAGCTCGAGGCAATCCAATGGTTTAAGATTCAATTTGATTGAAACTATATGATTCAATTTGAATATTTTTAAACATATATATAAATATACAGATAAATATGTATTTTCACACGTATAATTTCGCAATGTTCATTAACGACCACCCTTGGGCATGCATACTATTTTATGTCCCAGGCATGTCATTTTGACCCCATGTGTCACTAGCCGCCCAGAACTCTATTAATTATTTTGAATATATATATTTAAACATACAATATTTATAAATATATACATAACCCTATATTATTCCATTTATCATTTCGTCATACACGCCAATGAGTACACTCGAGCGTACACAATATTGTACAGCCTATTTGTGTCACCCTATACCTATACACGGTATTAAGCATCATAAAATTTATCTATTAGAGGCTAATTAATTCCAATCATATTCATAAATACTATTAAAGCTTCATATAAACATAACGCAATCACGTAAATCCTTGCACTCACTATTCGAGACAAGCTAGGCTTAATCTCTAGTTTAACTATGATTAAATAAGATTCAGATTAACACTAATAACCTACTTAAGATAACAAGTCAGTACAACGTGACGGTGTGTTATTGGAATATATGATGAAATAGAGTAAAATCAGAAAAAGTAGAAGGATTTAATCGAGTGAAAGTGGTACGCAAAGAATTATCAACAAATGAAGATAAAATAGGAAATTATAGCTAGAGATTCCCTGCGATTCTTGATGTGCAGGAATCATCATTGGCCAAATTAGTGAAAGTAGAGAATTCAATTCTAAAGATTCACCCATCGATTCCATTTAAACTAGATTCGATAGGAAACGCTGGACTTGTTTTCGTGGATTTTAGATAAAAACTAATAGTTTGAGTTAATTTGGGATATTTACAATCTAGAATACTATATATAGTGTAAGTAATAGGAGCATAGAATGTGTCAAATCACATTAAGAAGTGGAGCATAAGGAAAGTTTTTGGAATGTGGCAATGCTTTCTAGTTGCTTCATTATACCCGACCAATCAGTAGGGTGAGATCAACAAGCCCAAGGCAGCTAGGTTATATGATATTATAAAGAATAGAAGGATCAATGTGGGGAGATCATCTAAAAAAATATGATGGTGTCAATTATGATCGAGAAAGTTAAAAAATTGTTGTTTCCAATCATAATCATTCAGATGCGCTTGAAGGCCAAAGTGGAGTCGATTTAAGATGAAGAATTTGACATTGAGGGCCAAATAACAATAGATGAGGAGTATATGCTACCTTTAAAATTACTGACGAGATACTAAGACTTTTAGGATTAGAGAGAAAGCCGAAATTGACTGACTTGTGGCTGAGTTGTTGGCTAATGAGCAAGAGCATCACACAACATCACTAGCAGCAGCAACGGAGTTAGCCCAAGAGTTGTAGAATAAATGTTTGGAGATAAGGAAGATTATCAGCGGGGATTTGCTGAGGGATATGAGTTTATAAACCCACTT
Source organism: Stephania yunnanensis (assembly GCA_039657365.1). NCBI lineage: Eukaryota > Viridiplantae > Streptophyta > Magnoliopsida > Ranunculales > Menispermaceae > Stephania > Stephania yunnanensis. The sequence continues at coordinate 39,218,432 of CM077586.1, read as the reverse complement.
ATAGGAGAGCAAGACATGGATGGTCATAAGGTTTTTCCACCACCTCTACCAATATAAGCACCATTACTACCACTTGAGTACTTGAATCCATACCATCAGAGGCTATGAATTGCTTAGATGAAGAGACGATATATGGAGGACAGGGCTCAATATCGTTTAGCCTTGGTAGGATATGAGCATGACCGGCTGAATGACTACTAAACTTCATACTATTTGTAGATCATCAGAGGGACATCTAGATATGAGAGGAGCAAATGAATGAGACCTACTAATAGGTCTATTGGCTTTCTAGCACTACCAAACTACTTGTTTGATCTTGACGTGGTGCAGAGCAAAAAAGTGGACACTCCTTTGACACCATCTTTTATCGGAGCTAATAATTAGAATGTTTGAAGAATTACATTAAAGATAGAAGAAAAAAAAGATTTGACCAAGTGGAAGTGTTGCACAATGATTCATCAACACTCAGGAGAGAACTTGTAATCAATATTCACAATTTGGCAACGATTCAAGGTTTACAAGTAAATCACTAGACAAAATAGTAAAGCAAAAAGGCACTTTTCCAAGGTTGTAACTAGCGAATTGCGTTATAAGAGGAATCAATAACGAATCGTTGAAGCCGATTCAGAGAAATTTGGATTACAACGAAGATTTTGAGTTAGTTAGGGATATGTATTATTTAGATTTCTATATATATAAACCATAGACTTCGAAATAACTTGTCTTCCGATTGTTTAACATTTTTAAATTAGTTTTGAGGCCATTCTTTATTCGTTTTGTTGCTTTTGGAGAAGACTAGAAATCTCGAGCTGACATGTGTCGAGCGTGTACAATAATTTCTCCTTTATATTATTCTTTAAATATTTTGTAGTAGTGATAAGCGGGAATTGTCTCCACGTAGATTTCGCAAATTCCTTAAGAAAATAAATTTAATTAATTTTATTTTTAATTTTAAGCTAATAAATATAGAATTTAAACTAACCAAACTTACTTAAATAACACAAATCAAAGTCACTAAATCTAAAATCAATTCAATGTAATAAAAAATAATAATAAATAAAGATCTAAACAACCTTCTAAATAATGAAACGTAGATCAATTTTGCATTCCAAATATGTAACTCAAATCATACAGTTATGAATATACTTTATAAAGTATCCTAGATCATTAAACTCTAATCTTAAGAAAGTAAACATCCTTTACCCAACCATTTGTACTCCTTATACTGGTGGAAAGGCCACGATCTAATTCTTTTGAGCTAATCCCTTTGAATACACAAATATATTAACTTCACGCAATAGAACAGCGTCACATTTTGTGAAAACTTCAGACCATTAAATCTAACACATTCGGAAAGCCACTTCAACATCAGACTTAGATCTTAAATTCACCTAGTATATTTAAATGGTGTTTGCATTTCAAACAATCCTAGTCACTACTTCAAATAGTTAATGAATCAAAACATCACATATATATTGGCCACTATACACATAATACTCATATCCATGATTAAATTGATAGAAAAAAATCTATAAAAATAATGAAGCAAAGTATGTAATTATGTTTAAAGTATTAAGCACAAATTTATTCTAACATTACTATATTACACAACATATCTAGTTCATATTTGGAGTTTTATTCAGATTAACAAGCTACTCACTCATGAGGATAAATAACAAAATAAATTTAGAATTAAAAGACATAATTAAAATTACATTGATAAAAACTCAAGTCTTTTAGAACAAGTAAAGCAATAAAATAAAAGCCTCCAAACTAAAGCAAAAGTTATAAAACTAACAGAAGGCACTAATTTTGTAGTCTAGGGTTTTTATTTATATTATATAATGTAATAAATATCCTAAACTAACTTAAAATCTTTGTTATATTCCAAAATCCCTGAATGCGCACCCAACATTTCCTAGCAATTTTTGTGCGTCAAGAATTGTATGGAATATCCATAATTTGAAGCTGAATGGTAATTTCTAGGATCGTTTGATCAAGCCAGCAATTTGAATGTCTCCAAGAATAGCTATGAATTGCTCTACCAAAATTCCAGTTCTTCCTATTGATTCCTGTGTGATTCTTCATACAATCTTTTCACTCGGTGAAGTCCTTGATTTTCCTTCCTTTTTCGTTCATTTCTTTGTATTTTCCATTTATTATTTGAAATATCAAAAAGAAGAGAAAACCATATTTAATATAGTCTTTCACATCTTAAATGATTCTAAAATGAACTATAAAACATGTATGATTATTGACTTCTGAAATACATCAAAGCTCAACATTTTGTTGTCCCAAGGAAAGGAATACTCTTAATTAAATCTAATTTTTCTTTCCTTATTTTCATAATTATATACTTATATTCTTAATTAGAAATGATCTTATAAATGAAAATATATTACCCTAATAAAAATAAGAGACAAGATTGAATAAAAAGAACTAAAGAACAACCCCTTTATTATATATTTCAACAGTTCAACACACACCAGAATTCAAAGTTTAACCAATCACCAAGGTCGATGCATTACATAGGTTTTCTCAATCTCCTCTAATGAGCATCAAGCTTACGATAATTAATATACAATCTTAAGATATAAAAACGCTTGATCAAACTCATTTTCAAATAATATTAAAAATATCCCCACAATCAAAGTAGATGGGAACTTTTATTCACAAATAATCATCATTTCTTATCCATTTTTTTTAAATGTCGGAAATAATATTTCCCTCGACTTAACTATAAGCATTCGAGCTAAATCTTTTATTTAAAGAGTTATTTTTATAAACATCCTTCCATCTTTCATTATACCGCTTTTTCTTTCATCATTTGAATACATTCCATTTTTTCATATTGTATTCCTATGGTTCCCTGCTCTTTTTCTTTAGAATCCATTATTCTTCTTATTGCTCTTCTCACTTTCACTATAGTCAAGAAAGAATTTGTTCCAACTAACTAAAGTTTACTGGCTATTTCCTATTTTTTCCTTAATTTTGTCATAAACTTTTTTCAATACACATACATATATATATATATAATATTTGATCAATAATCTTTGTATAAGAATATTCTTAAAATTCTTACTTGATTACCTTGCATTTATTCGATCTTCTACCAATTATAATGTTTAACAAAAAGTAATCTATTCCCTTTAAACTCCTCTAATGTATACACAATCTAGGTGAAGTCTAATAGTGTATGACAATTCCTTTCTATCATAAAATTTTTATTTTCATGGGTAACAATGATATATCACTTCCATTACTATTCAAATCATATTTAATTGACGTACTCCTTACTAAATAAAATAAAAATAAAGAGATATTCCTGAATTTGTGGAAAAATTTCAAAAATTTTCACTCAAATAAATTCTACCACTCAAGTCTTCTATACTTGCCTTCTTTATTGTTCCCTTAACCTATAGTACCCCTAAATGCATTCCAAACATTGCCCTCAAGTTTGAAATTTAAGTCGGGTTTTCAACAAAACAAGAAAAAAATACCTCGTGAATCATAAAGGAATTAAATATCAAATATCAATTACTTTACAAAATTTAAACAATAAGCATCATATAAAAGAAATATACAATGGATAAAGTGTTCATTGTCATTAAAATTCAAACATAGTTCACATTTCATGCATCACATATAAGCAAATACTTCAAAATTACGAAGTGCATTATGCAGAAGTAAATTCCTCATCGCTCTATTCAGCTTCATCTTCATTCCTTAGTGCAATAGGTTGGGAAGTCTACTTAATGACAACTCTCGATGGTGGTCTCGACTGCATCAATGGAATATCAATGCTTCTCCTATGATCTTGCAAATTTTTCATCCTCCTCTCCGACATGGAATGGTGGCGCACTAGAGTTCTTTTGTTTGCTTCTAACATTTTGCTATTCCTTAAGATTTTCTTCTCATTATGTTTAAAAGTAGAAAATAAGGACTTGAAAAATCTTTTCCTTCTAGGTCTTTTGGCAGATGTAAAACTACTCCTTGCCACTAGTACATATGATTAACTAATCAGATTTTCTACTCGTTTTCTTTCTTCTTGTGTGCTAGCATAAAGTCTCTGACTATTAGTTCAATTTTCAAGTTTTTACCTCCTTCATTCATTTGTCTCCCTTTCTTGTTCTAAATCATTGTATCAATTCATTGCGCTCATCCTCATAATTTCACCATTTTTGATAGTCTTCTAACGAAGCACATTGAATTACATCTATTGGAAAACAACCTTAGCCCTCATACATAGCTAAGTTATTAAAATTACGAATGATAGGGCTTCATGCTACCTAAGCATCATCACCTGTTTCATTGCATCGTGAATTACATGTCCAACATCGATACACCCAGTGTTTGCAACAATCTGGTAAATCAGAGCGGCTCTATGGTTGCCCGTTTTGGAGTTTTGCTTACTAGGGTATTGTTAGGCATCTATGATGTTGCTCCAAAACTTAATGGTCCTCCTAAGATTGGCGGTATCAATGAGCCTCAGGTTACCTTTCACATCGAGAACAAATCTCCGTTCGGGAATAAATGTTAAGGCATTTTGAATTCTCGGGTATGTAAAAATCCTTCATTCAATAATGCCAGTTTGGATAGTCGATATATTCCATAATAACTCTAAGCTCCAGAAGTTCATAAAGTTTGTTCAGTGCTATTAGTGAATTATCAATCTTCTTTCCTTAATCATTCACTTTGTTATGATTTCCACTCACAAATCCGTTACTGTAGACATGGAAAACTAATATTGAACATGTTCTTTGTAATCTTCTTTCTTAATCCTTAAGAAGTTGTTCCCATTCTCTTTCCCATACTATCCTCACAAATTTATCTTCATATTTGTTCAAATAGTGGATTTTTAGTTCTCTCTCAGGAATGATAACTCTTTCATATCTCTAATGTATCTATTTTGTGCTTTAGGATTAATAAATCTCATGGTGTCATAGGGGACTTGTGTGACTAGGTCTAGGTAGTTAGAATCCTTATCGGAGCTAAGTGAGTTAGAAGTTCTCAAATCAGCCATTTCAGGTCCTGAATCTATAATAATAAAACCCGTCGGTACAATATCTGACCCTCTTTCCTTTCTCTTATGCACTACTCCTACCTTTTCCAATATCTTGTCTCATCAAAGTGATCAAAGTACTACAGTGAATTGGTAAACCAAAATCTTATATTTGATACAAAAATGGACTCAATGTGGGAAATTTATTGAAAATCAAATTGCTATTGACAAATTCAAAAATATTTTCAATATTGAATCGTGAAAACCAATAATTTCATAAACTTGATTAGGTGAATAATTAAGTAATTTCAAATTTTAACTGTAGTTTAATTGTCTGATGTGGGACCCATGCTTTATGGATTGCAAATCATAAAGTGTTTTTTTTTGTGTTGCACGTGTAGTGTATGTATTATCTTGCATTTTGTTGCGAGGTTGGTCGAGGATGAAATTAGGTGTTAATTGGTGCAGTTTTGGTTAAGTATGGCAAGACGATTGGTCCATATGTCTTTATTGTGTCTTGGACAAAGTTAAGATTTTTAGGGTTTTGGTGTGACCAAAAGTAGTGTTATGAATTTTTTATAGAGTTGGACTATTTAGTCCACTTACCTCAATTTTGTGAAAAATCGGATCCAAAAAGAGCAAGGAAATCCGAAAAACGTCAAAATAGGTTTTTAAGGAATTAAATAAAATAAAAGGAAATAAAGCTACTAACAAGCAGGTGAGGGGTTGTATATAAATAAAAAAAGTAATATATGAAAAAATTTAAGCGATACAATTTTTTTCCATTTCACTGTAACATTTTTCCCTAACCATCTCAACTCAGTCTTTCACTCTACAAGCTCTTGACTTTCGATTTTCACCTAATTTATTTCCATAAAATAGTAGAGCATCATGAGACGATCAATTCAGATAAAGTTTTGACAGCTAAAATGAGGTATTCAGCCTGTAAATTGGTGAATACTCATTTCATGGTATTTTCCTCAATTTAATTTGAATTCTTGTGATTTCTTAATTTCTTTTGTGGGGTTTTGAGAGAAATTGGTATGGATCGTTTTGAATTGATATGTTGGATTGATTTGTGCTAATTTAGAATAAATTGCACTGGTGTGGGATATGGTTTTGGTAAAATGAATTGATGCATTTTAGTTGATAACTATTTAGGATATGTTTTTATAGTTAATATTTATTCACATTAGGTTTCTGGATGAATTGATTATCTGTTTTGATCCAATTTGATTCCATAGGCTATGGAGATATTTCGATATTGGTATTGAGTTGTTTCGTGGTTTTTGTTGTTAAGTTTTGAGGATTTAATTGCAAAAATACTTATTTCGAGAGGTTTTTCAATTTAAAGTAAATAAAGTTTGCTTAGTTGGCAGGCCATATTGAAAAATTCATAACTTCTCCATTATTGATCTGATTTAAGGGTTCACGGAGTCTATAAAAATTAGGAAATGAGTACTACAAGTTCCTTTTAGGTCATCATGACAAATATTGAGGTTTTCAAGGTTTAAAAGTAACCTTAAATTAGTTTGTTTAGGGCCAGTCAAAACAATTATATAAATTAATATTTTTGGAAATTGTTCTCAAGCATACTTTTGTCGTAGTTTTCATTGAGTTTAGTGATTTGATTTAACTTGAAGCTTGCCCTATAGTATAATTGCATATGCATGGAGGATATTGGAATCATTTATAAGGTGATCCGATGCCTCGGGTACCCCGAAAGTAAAGCTCAAAATTGGTTGGTTATAAGTAAACCCTATAGTGATCTTCACTATTTATGGAATTTATCTTTGTACTTGCATTTTTTTTAGTTAGCATTGAATTTTGCATCTTATGAACTCTATATTTCTTGTTATTTGCAAACGCAATTACATATCTCTATGTATTGAGATTAATTTTTGCATGACTACAGAGAAGTGTACGAATTTACTTATCTAACATCTTCGAGTTGTTTTTGATGATTTCAAGTTCTACATGAAGGCAAGGGAAGAATGGAAAGACTCAAATATTATGGTGATTATTTTTCAAATTGAAAGTTTAATTCTTGATGTAAATTATTTATATGTTGTTTTAGGCTTTTGGGTGAGTGTAGAACATAAAATACTCTCGAATATGTTATGAAAGTCTCTTAAGTTTTTTTAAATGATTTAAATTGACATATATTATAAATTGCAGGGAGTTGTGAGTTTTTTAATGCTTCTCCCCATTCTGCTGTCTATTAGGTTGATTTTGCAACATGACATTTTTAGGAGAGGTGCTGCCAAAATTTTTAATTATCACGGAGAACAATCCGTATAATTTCCTAATTTGCACAAATTCAACAAAATATGAATTGCGTTTCATTAAGGACATAAATTAGGATTTAGAGCATTATTAATGATTGAAATCAAAAGTACTCAGGTTTATGTTAATTGCATTGATTAGGTGCCTAATTAAGGAAAATATGACAATTCAGGACTTGGTAAGATGGGTTCGGACAAACTTGGTATCAAAGTTATTGTTAAGCTCAGTCAAGGAAATGTTGAAAATGATAATGACAGTTAGTTTATGATTGAGTTGATCAGGAAGTTTGGGTTAAGGCTCTTGGACTACATTAAGTTACACGAACTTAAGTGATGGTTTTGAGGAACGAGGCTCAGTAATGTGGTTGCAATTAGTTAGGAAGTGATTATGAAATGGGATACATTGTTAATGTGTTATTGTCGGATGTATAAAATATAATATTGCCAAATATGCAATTAGTTAGGAAGTGATTATGATATGATCTGTCAAGTTTTTTGAGTCGATTTCTATTAAAATAAGAATAAAGTAAGTCTTAGTGAAGTTCAAGAATCATAAATAAACACTTAACCAGTAGTAGGAGATCAATAAAGTCTTGAACTAGTTGAATTCTGAGATGCAATCCATGTATGATAACCAAGTTTGGAACTTAGTTAATTTACCTAAAGGTGGTACGACCATTAGATGTAAATGGTTTTTCAAGAAGAAAACTAATATGGATGGCATTGTGCATACTTATAAAGCACTGCTAGTTGCAAAAGGTTTCAAACAGATTCAAGGTAATGATTATGATAAGGTTTTTCTCTTATAGCCAAGCTTAAATCAATTAGAAATCTAATTTCCATAGCTAAATATTATGACTATGATATAAGGCAAATGGATGTCAAAATAGCTTTCCTAAATGGAAAGTTACTTGAATACGTGTATATGATAAAACTTGAAAGGTTTATTTATTCTAAGAATTCTAGAAATGTGTGCAAGCTTCAAAGATCCATTTATGGATTAAAGAAAGATTCTTTGAGTTAGAATCTTCGTTTTAATGAAGAAATTAAAGAATTTGGTTCGATGAAAAAAGAAGATGAGCCTTGTGTATACAAGAGCGTCAGTAGGAGCGTGGTTGTTTTCCTGGTACTATATGTTGATGATATGCTACTCATTGGAAATGACATCCCAACATTATATAGTATCAAGTTTTGGTTAATGAAGGGTTTCTCAATAAAGGATTTATGAGAAGCAAGTTGCATCCCTAGGATTAAGATATATAGGGATAGATCTAAAAGACTCATCAGTCTAAGTAGAGTGCCTATATTGACAAGGTACTGAATTGGTTCAGTATGCAAGACTCTGAAAGAGGGTCGTTGCCAATGTCTAATGGTATAAGTTTCAGCATGACTCAATGTCCTCAGACTAATGATGAGTGAGAACACATGAATATGATTTCATATGCATCAGCTATTGGATCCGTTAAGTGTGCCATGTTCTACACTCGAACTGATGTATCGCATGCTTTAAGTAAAATAAGTAGATATCACTCTAATCCTGGTGAGAGTCACTGGATAGTAGTAAAGAACATTCTTAAGTACTTGAAAATGACTAAAAAATGTTCTTATTCTACGGACATTTGGAAAATGATCTTGTTGTAAATGGTTAAGCAGATGCAAGTTTTCAAACTGATATAGTGACTTCAGATCGCAGTCAGGATGTGTTAAATTTGAATGCAGATGTAGTAAGTAGAAACAATTCGAAGCAAGACACTATGACAAATTTTATAATAGAAGCTTAGTATATTGTAGCATCTGATGCAGCTAAGGAGGAGATTTGGATCAAAAAGTTAATCTATAAACTTGGTATGGTTCCAACCATAGCTAACATTATTTGCTTATATTTCGACAACAACAGGGTGATAGCACAAGCCGAAAAACCAAGATCACCCCACTAATCCAATCATATATTTAGTCATTTTCATCTTATTCGAGAAATCATTGAGATAAGAGACATGAAGATTTGCGGATTTCCAATTGAAAACAATGATGTAGATCCTTTGACAATGGATCTTCCACAAGCGAAACATGATGTTCATGTTAGGTCATTAGGTATAAGATACATGAATGATTCGCCCTAGTGCATCTGGGAGATGTTGAGGCATGTGCCCTAGGTCAGTCTACAAACATTGTATATCTTATAATTTTTGTTAATGAAATTGAAGTTTTCATTTGCTATTTTATTATAAGTGATTGCATGTTTACTTTATAGTATAATCCATAGGCATTTGTTGAAATATACTAAATGTCTTTAGTCGAACATTATACTGGGAACTAAAATGAATTAAGACTAGTGTGAATCTTGATTGATGGTCATGTGATGATCATGCGTATAGGGATATGAATGGAGATCATGAGTACCTTTTAGGGAACAAGGTACTGGACCGACCTGTAATTAGAACACCATATCAATTAAATCATAGGTTTTACTCGTGATAGGTATATCATTTAGTCCTTCGACTAGAGATTACCATAGAATTTAATATTGAGAGCATAGTAATTTGATACAATCAAACATTTTCTTTAACCGAACGACTATAAAGACCGTGATTGGTTATCATGTGAATAATATGTGAAGGTGTGTAATCAAGATAGAAGGTGTCACTCACGTATAGAGAGAGATATCAGTGGATCCCCTGATACGATAGATTGATAATTGCTAAATCCATGTGAATTGATATGATCAATGTCACTTTGATGTTTTCAATATACTTGAAGATCGAGTCCAGTACAATAGAACATTAAGGTTGACTTTCCATGCCTTATGTTTCATCAAAGGATATCACATGAGAAAAAGGATATGATATATGTTATTCATTAGGTTGTATGAATTTTTATACTCATGCTACTTGGGTAGTCATAATGCCTTGCTAAAGACCGCTTATGACTTGTGTACCGAAATTGTTTTGGTTAACTGCCAACGTCGCATGGAGCTATTGGGTCGCGCATAAAGAATATCTTTGCGCATTTTCAAATGGTCCAAAATAATGAATTTTATATAACAAAATTCTTGACATAAAAGTCTTTACGATTTGTTATATGATAACTTATTACTAAGGGTGTATGTGTAATTTGCTTGAATTGCCTAAATATAACAGTTGCATTACGGATATGTTTTTTTAAGGAAGTATATCTATACATATAAATATCGGTTGAAACCCAAAAACAAAAAAAAAATCGTTTTTGTTGTTTTCGAAATCTCTGAATTTTAGGAGTGAAAGAAAAAATGTTTTTTTTATCTCTTTAAGGTTTAGCATTCCAAATTGCGATCACCATTCGTGTATGGATTTCTGATATATGATGCGCACTTGAACGCCTTAAAATAAAAAGTTCACACAAGGAAATAATTGATTAAGGTATGGTTTACTTTTGTAGATCTAGTTTAATGGAATGTATTTTCGATCCCGTTGGGGTTTTTAAGAATTATTTTGAATTTTCCACTGCATATAAACCCCAAACCCCAACAAAATCTTGGTAAGGAAATTTTCTTTTAAAACAAAAAATCGTGCCTAGCGATTTCTCTGTTACTGGAATTGCTGGGAATTATTGCCTGAATTGAGAATAATTATGCTATCGGAGAGTTTGGTGACCTGTTGATTTTACAAACGATTCCTATATAAGTGGTATCATTGGGAATTGCTAAACTTCAATTTTCACACTAATTTTCCTATGTCCTGCTATGGGTTTTGCCAGTGACTAGTATTATTTTTTGGAATTGATGTGAATCACTAATCCTCAATTTTTATGTTTTGCAATGTTATTTCATGAGTAACTAATACAAGTAAATGTAAAGGTAATATTGATAGAAAAGACTAAAAAAGTGTAATAATTTTTTAATAGGATATGCGCCTTACTAATAATTTTATTTATTAGTAAAATAGATAAATAAACGAATAAGCAAGTTTATAATGCGAACTTGAATAAAGGACACCAGAGTAAAAATAACTCAATCATCCCTTTCTTGATGAAGCTACTCCGGAGCGTAACTTCCGAAAGTAAATCCCAAAGAGAGTCAAAAGGAGAAAGAATAAAAATAAACTATTCTACAACTAGGCATCCTACTAAAAATTGAGATAACATAAAGAAATACCAAATATGGGTCGTCTCCCATATGATGTTGTTGTTTATAGTCGTTCATTCAACAAATAGAAGAAATATCTTTATTAAGTGTGAGGGAATCAATCTTCCCTTTAAGCGGTTCCATTTTAGAATGTTTTCACTAGGATTTGAGAAACATCCATAGTCACTGATCTCATCACTGAGATTAAATTGTTCTTCTTCCATATTGTCATCTAGCTCGATCGCATTTCTGAATGATACTACTTCATCACATGTCTTTAGTGTAAGTATATGCTCACATACGTCGATGATAGCTCTGACATTTGATAGGAAAGGTCTACCCAACAATATAGGATCTTTTGGGTCAGTTGATGACAAGATTAGGAAATGTGCGATGATAGTTAGCCTACCCACTTGCACGTGCACATTTTTTGATATTACTAATATGATTGTACAAGTACCATTTGGCTTTGACAACGTAACAAGAGGTTTGCAATAAATCCTCAATTTTGATTGAAAACTAATGTTGAGGCAAAAAATTCATTTCGCCTCTTGTATTGAGTTGAACTCCATAAATTGAAAATTCATTAAGTTGTATGTTGAGGTAGGTTTAACCTGGGTCCTCTATAAAAATTTTGGTAGGATTTCCATTTTCACCATACTCCTCGTAATCGGAACCATCCTCGTCGCACTCGTATGGGTCTATGTCGAGTTGTTGATTTTTCTTTGATTTCGTTTCCTTTTTCTTGGTTTTTTACACATCCATACTTTGAATGTTTTGCTAGAATTAAATTTCATGATATGCTCCTCCATGATGTTCATTTCATTCATGAGTTGTCAAATTGGTCAACGTTTAAGATCTCCATATCATGTGAGACAAAATTTTCATGATAAGGTTTTATTATATGCCTTCACCCGGTGTTGTACACGCATTATGGCAAAATAAAAGATTTGTATTTAATAGAAGGTTCTTCTTTGCCATGCTTTCCTATCCTTGTACCCAGGCTCACCTATATAAATGAGGGACCTCTATGAATGAAAAAAAAATTATATTCAGAGTGATTTAGGAGTAGAGCAAGGTACAGTATCCATGTCTGCCTAGGTTAACTAATACCTTAGTCGGGGATGAAGCTCTCTAGCCATATTTTTTCTCTCTCTAGCCATATTTTTTCTATGTCTTGTTTAGGTTTTCAATAATAATAGTGTTATGTTTCAGTTCTCTATCCTTGTGTTGTTGTTTTAATGGTGTCTGAATGGTATTTTAAAGTATGTATATTCCTTGCGAATCACTAAGCGTAGACCCATTGATCAGTCAAGTTGAGTCTATGATACCGACCAGGTTCATAAGTGGTAATCACCTAGACCAAAAAACCTAACACACTTGTTACTCTAGCTAAGTACCATTGAGAACTAGGTTAGATCTTAAAAGCAATTGCCCAATGTTATCTAGAGGTAGGTGTTTCCATAGAGCTGTTAATGTTGCTTATGTGATAAATCTTTAGAGTGCTTGCCCAAGGTTCTGCAGTGGAGTAAGTGAAGTATTTAGAGAATGGTTGCCCTATCTATTGAGAATATGGGGACTAGGGTGTTGGTGACTAATGTATGTGACACAAGTATAATAGCTTGCTTGTAGTAATAATGTAACCAATATACGCTGACTACAGATAACATCTTCAATGAAATGTGTATGCACTCACTACGTACTTAGCTGTAATTACTCTATTGCTACGCAAATCCTTTTAATTAGTTTGAGAACTAAACTAAAATAATCTATACTAATGAATCAATGCAAATCACTTAAATTCTTATATTAAGATTATCTTTGTTCACAACTTCACCTATATAATGAAATATTATACCTTTCAACTCACTTTATCATTTTTCATTATATGTATGCAATGCCTAATAAGAATAGATAGATTTTCTTTCAAAACCACTTTAATCTATTGACGTGATAGAGAAGATTCTAATACGCAAAATAGAACTCCATCTATCGGTGTGAATAATGTAAGCTCCACATTGCTTTAATTTCCCAAATCTTTAGATTCATAACCAATTAGATTTACTATCCGTGCCTCCCTGATCAATAACTATTGCTCAATGTTGTGTATTTTATAGTTTTACCATCTATTTCCGGCTTAAAATCTTTAATGTTTATGATAACTTCTTAAATATAATATCAACAAATGCAGGATAGAGATGTTCGCAGCATTAAGCTCATAAATAATATAAAGTCTAACCATTGCACTTTTATATATCTTCTCTACTCATGTTTATAGCATAACATTCATACCATAGGATCCATTGATCCCCAAGATTAATGGATGACTCATACTTTATCGAAACTAATATGCACACAAGGGTATTCATTGCAATCATAGATATAATGAGATAACTTTAATTAAATCACTAAACACAATACCTAAATCACCTCATGTGAATCTTCAATGTGTTCTCTTTACAAATTTTCTTAGTACTCATGAATAAAGTAAGCATATGCTAAACTATGTTAATGGAGACTAATCTCTTGTATGTTGTGAGTATACTACATTATCTTATCTATATATACTCCCTAATCACGTTTTGAAACTATTCAAAACGCTACTTAACAATTTAACATGAAATAGAACTCCATATTCTTTCTTTTTTCTTCTCGTCGCTATCACCTTAATCCCGATGCAATGTGTTCATTCCCACAGTGTCGCTACTATGTCGCCAAATTTGTGTGCATTTTCTTTCTTCAGTGACCTCGGCCCTATCCTTTTGACTTCTTGGCATAGTCCCTAGACCTCAAAGGCTCCTAACCTCCTCAGGTGTGTTGTTGCTCCATTTCTTCTTAAATTCTCTCATTTCCTTCCTTTACGCCTTGTATACCTTAAAATGCATAAACACCATCAATTTGAGCTCATTTAAGGATATTTATACTAAATATATGACTAAACTGACCCCATATATATGTCTAAATAATCACTTACTGGTGATCCCAACACTTATTGCCTATCTAAGGAAACTATTTTAAAATCTATCTTTCAAAGTCGATGATAAAAGACATGGAAACAACATATAGATAGATTGTGGATTCCCAGACTTAGATATATTTTTATTCTTTAATTTAAAACTTATTTACTTTCTTGTTTAGTAGACTTTTAAAGAAAACTATTTCAAAAACACCCAGATTTAATTTTCTATTTCTTGAAATCTGTTTGACTGAATCCTATAGATTCGACCCTATTCTTACCTCTACTACATTCAAGTAGGATTGGTTACCTATTGTGGGTTATATCTGACACGCACGACACATGATGAACTTAACAATTGTGAAATAAAGTAGGCTAAAATAATCCTAAGTCTAATATTTTACGGGTTGTGCGACGTAGACCAAAATGTCCTACACAATCATAAGTACAGCAATGAGCCATAATGGATTGCATTTTCATTTTTAGGATACATCTTTGGATGGTTTGGTTTGCATAGAATTTCCATAAATAAAGATTGTCCCATTGATAATTCTTAGAATCTTGTTTTACTTTATTCTTTTGGGTTCTGGTTAAATGAGGTGATAGTCTATTAGTAGTGAGGTACTTGACTATATAAGCATACCATGGGCTAGTAATAGCTATCTTATATATGTGTTAATATGGAAAATCATCTCTTAATGTTATTAGAGGTTCACCATTTTCTAGTCTACTTAGATGGTCTTCTACTAGGTTTTCGACACCTTTCTTGTCTTTTATAATAAGATCGAATTCTTGTAGCAATAAGATACATTTTAGTAATCTTAGTTTAACATCTTTCTTTTCCATCAAATATCTGTATGCAGCATGATTTGAGTAAACTATTACTTTAGTACCAGTAAATATGATCTAAACTTTTCTATTGTAAACATAGCTGCTATGAATTCTTTTTCTATAGTGGCATATTTTAGTTGGGAGGGATCCAATGTTCTTAATGCATAATATATGACATGAGAATCCTTTCCCACCTTTTGGCCTAAAATAACCCCTACTCTATAGTTGCTTGTATCACACATTATTTCAAATGGTTTGTGACCAATCTGGTGACCTTATCGCTGACGTGGTAATTAAGACATCTTTTAGTTTATTAAAAGCTATCTTACATTTAGGTATGAACTCAAAAGTAATATCTTTTTGCAAAACATTGCACAAGGATTGTGTTATTTTGGGAAAGTTTCTCATAAAATGTCTATAGAATCCTACCTGGCTAAAAAATGATCTTACCTCCTTCATGGTAGTGAGATAAGGTAATATTTTTATATCTTGGATTTTAGCCTCTATTCCTTTTGTTGACACTATGTGCCCCAATAAAGCCCCTATACTTCCATTCAATGATAGTTTTCATTGTTTAATATTAGGTTTTCTCTATAAATCTCTTGAGTATTTTAGTGAAGTGAAGTAAGCATTCATCGAAAGAATTACCATATATTATAAATTTATTCATGAAAATGTCAATAAAATGTTCACCGTAGTCTAAGAAAATACTAATCATACATCTTTGGAATGTACCGGGTGCGTTACATAAGTCGAAAAGCATATGCATGTAAACAAATGTACCAAAAAGGCAAAGATAATTAGTCTTTTCTTCATCTTATGGAGATATAGGAATCTTGTAGAATCCATAGCATCCATTTAAAAAATAGTAATGGGTTCGCCAAAATAGTCTTTCTGACATTCGATCTATAAGCGGAAGTGGATAGTGATCTTTTCTAGTTGCGGTGTTTAGCTTCCTATCTACGCACACTTTCCATCTGTTTTCAAATATAGTTGATACTAGTTCTCCATGTACATTTTTTATAATTGTTATCCTTGTCATTATTATGACTACTTTTACTTGGCCGACCTAATTACTATCTGCTATTGGGAATATCATTCTTGTGTCTAATTATTTTAATATTTCTTTCCTTACAACTTCCATATTCGGTGGCTTCAATCTAAGTTGGGCTTGTTAATTTATTAGATATTATAATTGGTAGGGAGCTGTTACTTTCTAAGTATGCGTATTTCACATGATCTGGTAAAACTTTCAAGTCTGAGTTATGAGATTTTCGTATAGAGGATATAAGTTTTTAATGATTTAGTTGTAAGTCCATATAATAAAAAGGATTCAAGGAGTGCATTATAAGATTTTAAAGCATCGATCATCTCTCATGTCTCTTCGTCTATATCATAATTGTCATTTAAGTCATCTATTACTTTTTCAAGTGTGTCTAACATATCATTTCTAAAAGTTTTATCTATTATAGGATTTAACATATCTATGATACATATTGATTAAACATTTAAGGGATATTTCATTGCATCGTGGATGTTGAAATTTATTGTTTCGTTATCTAGTTCCATTGTTAGAGTCCATTAGAAATATCTATTTTAGCTTTTGCCATTTTTAAGAGTGGGCATCCTAGGATAAGAGAAGGTTTACTAGAGAAGTGGTCTTCTTTCATGTCTATGATATAAAAGTTGACTTGGAAAAGTAAGTTATTAATTCTAACATGTACATCATCTAATACTCCTACAAGTTAGATGGTAGATGTATCTGCTAATTATACTACGATTCTACTTTCTTGTAGGTGTACATTTCTCATTTGTAAATATATTGACAAACGCATAATGTTGATTAAGGCATCTAGACCACAAAATGCATTGGACATCCCTATATTTTTTTATTGTGCGTGAAACAAAAAAACATTCATGGGTCAAAAAATTTAGGGGGCATGCTCTTCTGGATTATTGTTGACACATGTTTCGTTAGGCTTACTATTTCATTAGGTTTAATTTTATTGGTGCATAAGTCATTTATAATTTTTTATATTTAGGTACGTTTTGTATAACTTTGAATAAAGGTATGTTTACTACTACTTTCCTTAGAATGCCTGCGATTTTTTTCTCTTCTTGTAATTCTTGACATTCTCATTATTTTCTAAACAATGGGGAAATGGTGGTCTGACTATACTTGGTTTATTCTTTTTGAAATCAAATTCCTTTTCTTTTTGAGTCTTATTTTCTTCGTTTTTGCTTCTTTTTTCTAATTCATCCTTTAATGTTTTTGAGGAACTAATTGGTCTACCATCTTTAGTTCTTTCATTTGTTTATTGCTTTTCAAAGTTATCACTTTCACATATGAAATATGGTATGGTTGAGATGGTAATTTCACATGATTAACCCATGTACTCATTCGTACTGCCATTTGATTTTGTTAGTTTTTTTAGTTCAATTATATCATCTTGTAAGGCTTGAATTCTTTTGATCTTTTACTTTATTTGAGTTTTTCTAGGGCTATTGCTTTATCGGTTAATGTAGGTGTTCTATATTTTCAAAAATTGTAATCGTCTTCACCATTACTTATATTTGGTCTTACGTAATTCGCATTATTACTAGCATTGTAAGTAGGTTGATTAGGATTATTATAGTGATTTATCATAGTGTTAGCCTCTTGAAATTGATTTTGTTGCAACAATAGATATTCATCGGGTATATGATTGATCTCATTGCAAAAAGCATAAATATTAGTTTTGACGTATCTATCTTTTAACAGTAATTAAACCATACTTTTTAATCCATGAAATTTATCGTCCGATGTTTTGACTATAATGTTATTTATTTCATAAAAACAATTTTTCATAAACGTGATTTTCATATAATATTATTTTGATTGTTTCGCCATTTTAATAATAATATCTCTTGCTAATGTTGGTGTTATATCGAATAAAGATCATCCTCATACTGTGTTTACGAATCTTTGTTCTAAATGGTTTAGTCCTTCCTAAAAGCATTCTAATAACATTTTCTCTAAAATTTCTATTGCTGGGATAATGATTTTAATATTGGTTATCCATCCCAAAACTCACAAAAATTTTATTCGGCCACCATCCTCAAATTATTAATTCGTTTCCTATACAAACTAATTTTGCAAGCTGGAACGCATTGATACAAGAAGGTTTCTAACATTACAGATCATGTGGTTATGGAATTTTGAGGGAGGTAGAATAGGCAATCTTCAACTCAACCTTTTATACAAGAATGGAAAGCCTTTAGTTTGACATAATCTAACTCTATATTTTTGAGTTTCGACACACATATTATATGCACGTATTCCAAATAAATTCTTGAGTAACTTCATCACCTTCACCTTGAAAGTGAGGTAAAGAATTTATGAGCCCAATTTTGACTAAAAATCAAGGAAATCCAATGGAAAAATAATACACAGGTTCATAAGCTGTGATATATTTATTGGCTTGCCTAAAAGTAAGTTGTTGATCGTCGTGTGTCACATTGTATGACATGCAACGAGAAAGATTTTAAAAAAAATTAGTTTAAAATCCCTGGCAACGGCGCAAAAAATTTGGCATGTGTCGGCATGTAAAACAATTTTCCTTTACATTAAAATTGAAATATTTTATAGTAGTGATAAGTAGGAATTGTTTACATAATAGTTTTGCAAACTTCTAAGGAAATGAAGTTTTATTATCTTAATTTTTTATTTTCAGCTCATAAAAATATAATTTAAACTTACTTGAATCATCTACATAAGAATTTTGCAAACTCCTTAATAATTTTAAGCTCATACTTTGAATTTTGCAAACTCCTTAAGAAATGAAATTTTATTATTTTGCACTCCAAACATGTAACTCAAATCATATAGTCGTGAATATACTTTATAAAGTATCCTATATCATTAAACTATAATCATAAGTAAGTAAACAATTTTTAGCTAGCCATTTGGTATCTTTATACCAATAAAAAAGTCACGTTCCGATTCTATTGAGTTAACCCCCTTTGAATACACAAATAGATTAACTTCAAGTTATAGAAACGCATTACATTTTATGAAAACTTCAAACTACTAAATCTAACACATTCAAAAAGCCACTTTAACATCAAACTTAGATCTCGAACTCAACTAAGATATTTAAATGGAGTTTGTCTTTCAAATAATACTAGTTACTACTTCAAATAATTAATGAATAAAATCTTCACATACATATTGGTCACTATGCACATAATACTCAAATCGATGATTAAAATCAATAGATAATGGTTTATGAAAAAAATGAATCAAATAATACAATCAAGTTTAAAACAGTAAGCACATATTCATTCTATCATGACTTGCAAAATTGATCTAGTTCACGTTTGGAGTTTTATTTAGATAAATAAACTAATCCCAAAGGATGATAGATAACAAAATGAATTTAAAATTAAAAGAAATAAATAAAAGCACCTTGATTAAAACTTTAATCTTCTCTAAAACAATAAAGCAATAAAAGAATGGCTTCCGAACTAAAGAAAAAATTGTAAAACTAATAAAAGGACCTAATTTAGTGGTCAAGGGTCTTCGTTTATAATATATTAGATAATACATATCCTAAATGAACTTAAAATCTTTGTTGTAATCCAAAATCTATGAATTCGCATGCAGAGATTTCTAGAGATTTGTGAGAGTCATAAATCGCTAGGAATATCCTAAATTTGAAGCTCACTATTTTCTAGTGTCCTTAATTAGCTAGCGATTTGGATGTCTCCAAGAATCACTACGAATCGTTGGGTCAAAATCTATATTCTTGTATTTGATTCCTTAGTTATTCTTCATACAATCTTTTCAATTAGTCAATTCCTTAATTTTCCTTCCTTTTTCTTTTATTTCTTTCTATTCTCCATTTATTACCTGAAATATCAAAAAGAAGAGAAAACCCCATGTAATATAGTATTTTACATCTAAAACCATCCTAAAATTAACTATAAAACATGTATAATTATTGACTAGTCTTAAACTTTCAATAAGGTGTTTTTAATTATGTCTTCCACGTATTATGTTGTGATGCTTATGATTATGAGTTAGTAGATTATAAATCTAAACAATGTCCATACAAGAACTTGACCCGTTTTGTAAAGTAGTCATAATAAGAAGATTTTGTGCTTAATGTTTTAAACCAATCATATTCTTTAATTTATTGATTTAATATGTTTTTAGTTGCGTATTATAATCATGAATCTAAGCATTACATGCATAGTGGCCAATGTGTATTGTGGTGTTTTGATTCTATATTTAATTTAAAGCATTAACTAGGATTGTCTAAAAGGTCTTGTACCATTGAGATGTCCTAGGTGGATTGAGATCTAAGTTTAATATTGAAGTGGCTTTTCGAAGGTATTAGATTTATTAGTTCAAAGTTTTCACGTAACGTATTGCAGTTTTATTGCTTAAAGTTAATTTCTTTGAGTTTTCAAAGGGTTAGTTCTATAAAATTAGAATATGGTATTTCCATTTATATAAGGAGAACTAATGGCTTGCAAAGGGCTGTCTAATTATTAAGATTTGAGTTTAATAATCTAGAATACTATATAAAGAGATTAAAGTATGATTATGACTATGATTTAAGTAATATGTTTAGATGCAAAAATTGGATGGATGTTTCATTGTTCTGGATGTTTGTTTAGATATTTATTTTATATTTTATTCTATTCAATCGAATTGATTTGATTTTAGCGAATTTGATTTGTGTTAATTAAGCTAGTTTAATTAGCTTAATTGATTAAAATAGTTTTGATTAGTAATTTTCATTTTCATTTTGATTTGATTAAAGTAATATATAATAAAAATAATAAAACATTTTTTCCTAAAGAATTTGCGAAATCCCTGTGAAGACAATCCCACTTACAACTACTAAGAATTTTAAAGTATAATAAAGGTAGAAAATATATTATACATGCTCGACACGTATCAATAGTTTAAGAATTGATTGGTCAACAACTCTAATTGGAAATAATCAGTGATGAGAAAATTAACAAGGATGTGTGCCTGAGTTTAATAGATAGAGAAAGAAATATCAACAGTTGTGGAATAGTTGTTCTTTTAAGGAGAAAACTGTTGTACGAGAATCAAGATAGGTTCGATCTTGATAAGTATTGATTCTTAACAAATTTTAATTTAGGAATACAAAAATGATGAGTCATTATTTGTGCAATCTTTCATAGGTGTTTTAATATGTAAATCAAGTCTAAGGTCATGTTTTATAGCTCTGTATATTTACTTTAGAGATTTAAAGGGTATTTAAGTCTTTATGCGTAAATTAGACGATTCTCGGAAAGGAGTCAACTACTGGTTAAAGCAGCAGCAGGCTTGACGCCATGCAGAGTAATGGACAACACAAGTAGAGGAGCGGTGGTGCCATCAATTCGTCAAGCTAAATTAATAAACGACATCAAAATTGAATAGATGCCGCCAGGACTAACACAAACGGTTTCACCTACGATGCTAGACTCATATTTAGAAGTTTCAGCTGACTAGAACATCAAGACTTTCTATAAAGACCACGCATCATTACTCGGCACCATCCATACATAATAGCAGCGCCATTGACGGCACCAGAATTGTAAAATAGTAGTTTTATATTTTTTAAAAGGTTCTTATTTAACGAGCTTTCCCATTCTTGTACCTATGCTCACCTATATAAAGGAGGGACCTCTATGAACGTAAACACATTTTATTCAGAGTGACTTAGGAGTGAAGCAAGGTAGAGTAGCCATGTTCGGCTAGGTTCTTTAATACCTAGGTCAGAATCAAGCTCTTTAGATAGTAGTAGGTTATTTTCTATGACTTATTGAGATTTTCTATTAAAATAGTGTTTTGTTTCAATTTTCTATCTTTCCGTTGGTGTTTTTAACAATGTCTTAATGGTAATTTATAGTTTGTATATTCATTGCAAATTTCTAGGCGTAAACCCATTGACTTTCTATCAATATAGTTAAGTTTGTGATATCAACCAGGTCGAGAAGTGACAATCACCTATAGCAAGAAACTTGACACACTAGTTTTTCAAGGTAAGTAACATGGAGAACTAGGTTAATTCTTGAGAGCGGTTGCCCAAGGTCATCTAAAGGTAGGTTTTCCCATAAAGCTATAAATAATGCGCACGTGATAAACCATCAGAGTAATTGGTTAAAATAAGTATTTAGATAGAAGTTACCCTATCTATCATGAATAGGGGGACTACTAACGCCTATTGCCTATCTAGAGAAAACTATTTTAAAACCCATATTTCAAAGTTAATGATATAAGACATGGAAACAACATAAGGATAGATTGTTGTTTCCTAGACTTAGGTATGATTTTATTCTCTGATTTACAATTTATTTACTTTCTTTTAGTAGACTTTAAGAAAAAAACACTTTTCTAAAAACCCCCCAAATTTATTTTTCCATTTCTTGAACTCACTTTTACAGAATCCTATGGATTCAACCTCGTTCTTGCCTTAACAACGTTCCCATAGGCATTTAGTAAACTATTACAAGTTATATTTGACACACACGACACGTGATTAAGTTTTCGTGTCGTTGCCGGGGATTTAGTTCCAAATTGAGTTTAACTTTTTTTTTCTTTTTATTTTTGTTTTGCTCTTTTAGTCTACAAGTTTATGCATGGTATGATAACTCTATTTAAATCAACTACTTCATTGTTACCTTTCGTTTTATAATTTGATTGAACCCACTAGAGATTGGCTAAGGAAGCTTTAAACAAAGAGTCCAATTTTCGATAACCTACTATAGCTCATGAGATCGCCAGACTAGCAGTGATCACTAGATTACCATTCGCACATCAATGAAGATCTTCCAAATGTTCTTGCTCAGCATCCTCTATGCATAAAATTTCCAATGAACGACGAAGCTTTGAAGCTTAAATCCACCTCAATTTACCTCTTTCCCACCTTCCATGGCATGGAGAATGAAATCCTAGTGGCATACGTAAAGGAGTTTCAAACAAGAGGCATCTCTATGAAACCTCTTTGAATGGAAGAGAATGGAGTAAAGCTTAGGGCTTTCCTATTCTGCTTAAAGGATAAGGTCAAATATTAGCTCTTTTACCTCCGCCCTGGCTTCATTAACTCATGACACAACAGGATAGATGAGTTCCTTAAGGAATATTGTGACATCCGAGAATTTCAGAAAACTTAATTTGAATGCCAATTAAGTATTTTTGGATTTAATTTGGGATTTAAGTATTTAAGGTGGGACCTATGTATTATCGACTAGAGATCATACGTCTAAAGTAGTTTTTTGTGTGCCACGAGATTAGCGGTTTATTATACTTTATTTGACTTGAAAAGGGGTCAAGTTGCAATATTTATATGGTGTCCGTGAGTTTCGAGCCGTGTTGGGAATACTTCTCAATTTTTAACAAAATTGGGATATTTTTCTGGATTTAATTTGAACCTAAATTGAAGTGATAATCACAAAATTAAATAGAATAGTAAATAATTTGGTAGGCGCCTAATGAAACGTGGGGTCGAGGGTGACACGAGTGGGATGTACAATATTGTGCATACTCGAGGATGGTCAATGGTGCGCGTAGCAAATTGATAGCCATGAAAATACATAGGCCTATATATAATAAAGTTTAAATATGTAAATATATATATAAATGGATCCTACAGTTTGAATTAAATAGAAGTGTACATTAGATTCGCCTCGAGATACACGTAGCATGGGCACCAAGGAAGGAAATAGTTAAATGATTGGCAGTTGTTGGAGATATGCCTATGCCTCGAGATGCATGCAGCCACATCTCTAGGAGAATCAAGTGGTGTATGGTTACAAAACCATTAGATCTAATTTAGAGATCAATATAATTGATCTCACTAGTAGGTCGGTCATTTATGATGATCTTGTTAATAGTCGCAAGGTTCACCTTAAGATTCGTGCGATTGGAATCTCGATGAAATTTCATATATATCCTAACCTACAACCAAACCTCTTCACCCACACCTCTGTTTCGACAGTGAAGAAGTCAAAATCAATGTGGAGACATAAAGAAACCAAAAGAGGAGAGGTGATGGTGATGAAAAAGTGAGTAGTTGTGGGCAATGTTGTCGCTGTTGTGGTCATTGTTGATGTTGTTTTATTGTGGTTTGCCATTGTTGTAGGAAGAGAGGAGGCTCAAACGAATTGCCATAACAATTCATCTGAGGAAGACATTAGTAAGGGATGATCTCCTTAGCCCAAACCCAACCCGGGGTGGGGTTCGAGAGCCCCACCCCAGTAAAAATGAAAAAAAGGGGTTTGATTCCCAAACCAGATCGAACCGAGTGCGGTTCGGCCAAATAGGACCTATACGGTTTAGGGGTCAAACTTCACTTTAAAAAAAGGAGTAAATGCTAAAAAAATGAGAAACAATTAGAAAAAATGAGAAAAAAATTATATTTTTGGATATACAAATCAAAATGTGGATTTTTATCAAAAATAAGGATTTTAGAATTTTCTCAAGGATTTATACATGGGGTTTTCCTCGTAATACATGTTACGGTAACCAAAAAATGCTCGAAATCTAGAAAATTGTTTGAAAGCCTAGTATTCTTATTCCAAGCCAAGGCTTGCAGTCAAAACTGATATTCAAACATTTAAGATGTAGATTTTGGTGTCACTCCGGGTTTTTCGAACTTGACAGTACTAAAGTAACTCGGAAATTAGTCAAAAACTTACGAAATTTGAATAGGGAACTTAGTTTCTCAATGGTCTTAGTAACATTGTAAATTCCAAAACCACTCAAAACAATGCTCGAGGAATAGGTTCAAAGTACATGAACGTCAGGGAAACCTTGTAAGAGGCTTCGAACCAACTTTGTGTTGGTTTGGTAGTGAGTAAACCCTAAAGTGATCTTTACTATTGATTGAACATCTATGTACCTATAATTATATCATAGTCCACATTACATTTCATCATTCTTGGTCATGCATGCATAAAGTTAGTGAAAGAGATAAGCTTGTTTCGGAGTTTTATTTGCTCGAAACTCGGTTTCAATCTTGCCTCTATGCCATCTAGTGAGACTATCAGAGTCTAACATTGACAAGTTATTCTCTACATTTCATGATCTCTTAATATTGTCACTGTACTATTTTTTTAATTCGACATCTAATTATAGTTATGAGATAGCAACATAGTTGATCGCATGTCATGTCGATATATATATCTTATTATTTATTTGGAAATGCATTTACATGTCTCCATATAGCAGACTAACAATTTGCAAGAGTACGGATCAATGTAGGAATTTACTTAAATGACATTTTTAAGTTATTTTTTATGGTGTTAGATGTTATAAGACGATAAGGGAAGAATAGAAAAAACTCAAATATAATGGTAATTTTTAACATTGTTTATATATATTATTATAGGCTTTAAGGTGAGTGTAAGATATGAAATACTCTCTCTAATAGATTATGAAAGCCTCTTAAGTTAGTTTAAAACATGTTGAGAAATTTCATATTTATATTTTGGGCTACTTTGGATTTGTAAAGTTGTAATTAATCTTTCGCAGACTCTTAATTTAGGGTATAAATTTGAAAGGGTATAAATTTGAATTCGTTATACTCTAGGCCTCTCCCCATTCTGTTGTCTATTAGGTGGAAGTTTTTTGGCGAGCCAGTTATAGTTTAGGTGCTGCCGAAATTCTTACAAAATATGAATATTTGCTCCTGTTAAACAAATAATGAATTGAGTTTATCGAGGACATAAATTTAGTTTTTGAGCCTTATAAAGGGTTGAAATAAATTTATTTTCATGGCAAAGTTAAAAATTGGGTTAGTTTGACTAGATTATTAGAGGATAATGATAATGTATGCCAGTGAGTCATCTTAATAATGAGGGACTCACAAACTTGGTATCAAATCATAGGTTTGGCTCAATTGAGAATAAACTTTAGTTGAGAACCAAAGGGTGATTGAGCACGATTACTTGGGAAGTGATCGGGGTATTTGAAATATTTTTGTTATATTTATAATATGTATTTATTATATCATCACTAGCTATGCGATAGAAATTTTATTCTCCTTGTTTTTTTAATACTTAACTCTTAACATATGATGAGTAGGATTAGAAACGGATTATTAAAAGAGGTCATAGACTTATGAATCGAAACTGAGCTTGGTTAGAAGTGAAATAGACTAAGGAATTCTAAACTCATAAGTTGTTATAAGTAGTTCTATACTAATACAACCGATGAAACTATAAGTTATAAAACCAATTGGAAATCGGTTGAACGGGAAGTCCAAATGATTCAAGTAGGTAAGTACTGAACATAGATTCTTTTAAAACCAAAAGTATCAAACTATTATAATTATAAAACGCTCAGGCAAATGTTCAAATAGTCTAAACAAGGAAATTGAAGACGTCTGGTTTTGATAGTTGAAATTGATTATATAAACTAAACTTAAATGAAAAATAACAATGGCATTGTGATAGAACTAGTCAAGTTGTTTAAGTCGGTTTCTATAAAATTAAAGTACTTTAAATTAAAGTATTCTCTTCTTTCCAAAATAAAACTCGAAGTAAAAGTGGAATAGAACTACGGTTAAAAATAATCAAATGACTTCTCAAAAAAAATACTGGAAGTTTGATGGTTTATACTCAAGTTACTTATCCATAAGTGAAGAAGAGTACGGTTGTTCTTTGAGTTGAATAAAAATTGATAAAGCAAATGGAAATGCAGGAGTTAGAAATAATATTTGTTAACGCCTGATTAGGTGTTGTTATAAAACAAAGATCAAAAAACTTTCTAACATAAAAATGAAAAGTATTGTGATAAAATGAACGTGTAAGAAGTAAAGTATTGGGGAATTGGTCTAATAATAGCTTGGATTAGCTATTATACATCAAAACAAGTTATGATGTTTTCAGATTTAAAGTACCTAATAATCATTTCTAACGACGTCAAGTTATGACGCTCATCACTACAATCTAAAATATAATAAATGAAGAGATAGATGTACAGATTGAATATCAGTAATTGATTGGTAAAGGACGACAGTATGAGCTCTTGTATTGCAATAATTTCCATTTATTGGACTTAAATGATTAAAATAGCATCCTTTAAGTACATGGTTCGTCATTAATTTGATCAAAGTATTGGGAATTCAAAATCTTTTATCTCTTCATTTGCACAACAACGGACAAATGAATTCATCAAAAGTAATTTGATGAACAGTAAGATACGTAGTTATTTTACATTGTCTCTTAAAAACTATCGAATTTCTTTTTAAGAAAAAGAAAAGTAGGGAAAATTTGAGACTAATGGAAATAACATAAGGCAATAACAGCCAGTTTAACTGTTTGAGTCGCAAAATTTCTCTATTTTGAATAAAAGTTAGCCAAGGAAGACTTTAATTGATTAAATAATCATAAGAACCCATATTATCCTTAGATAAGTTTTCAAAAAGAGAAGAGGTATAAATTGCCTTTCTAAGTCAAGATTAAGGAGGCGTAAGTGGTCCGGTTGTTGTGCAAAAGTCGTGGTAAGTTTATAAAGGGACTAAGATTTAGATCAATGTGAGAATAGCTAAGATTGACAAAGACTAAATGGAATAATCTGTGTATAAAATGAAATGAGATGCAGAGATGAATTGAGAGTGATGGAAGAGACATTAACGGACTCCTTTAGTCAAGGCCAGACATTGGAGTAGTTGCGCATGACCAAAAGTTTAAGTAACTCCATTTTATATTCATGATTCATTCATAGTGTAAAAGACTAGTGTAACACATTCATTTGTCTTTGAATAATCGAATGAATTGATGATAATCGAATTAAAATAGTCTATAAGGTTTTGTTAAAGTCAATTGGAAGTTGAAGTATAGGTAACAAATGGTTAAGAAATTCTCACATTAGTATAAATTGAAAATTTCAGGTTGACGAGTCCTAATAAGACTTAGGATATCAAACAATAAGTTTGATAAAACCTATAATATTTTCACAAGGTTCTTACTAAAAGTCAAACTCCAAATGTTGAAAGTCTTGAACCAAAATAACTTAAAACTAATATCAGTAAATATATTGTATATTAGTTCAAATGTAGTGCTACGCCACGTAGTAAGCGAATGGTGAATTGTTTAAGCACTAGTTATTGTAAATTTGAGTTGATATAAGATACCGGAATGACGATGAAAATGGAAATGACATGAAAAAAAAACATGCAATTTACAGCTCAGTTATTCGGTATTATCTTTTTTGGTTTGAAGTGCTAAATAGAGGACAATGTATCTGAATTGGTACGTTTGAAGAAATTGAATATTCTTCAATTGTAAATGAATAGAAATGAAAAAGAAAGAACATATTTATAAACTTGTTGCAATACAAGTTAAAAATTCTACTGTTAGATGATGATAATTAAATATGTGCATAACTTTGTTTAGAAATGTATGTCTACTAAAGTCAAGGACAACTGCCACTATTCAGGTAATGAGAGAAGTCTAGTTAACAGAAATATGACAGTTAAATGAATGAAATGAAATTCATGATGAACTCATAGATAGAAAATGAATTGATGAAGTTAGAAAGGTTATGAATTTTCCACGTGTCAAATAGAAAAGTTAAGTGACTTGGCTAACAAGTTGGAATTGGTAATTGCTTTCAAGTCTAAAACCTAAATGATATAATGAGTAGACATTCAAAGAATGAGTGACAGTTGCATGAAAACTCATGTTTCATTTTCTAATCAGATTGAAATCAAGATATCTTTTCATGGGATGATAAATGAAATTAGAGATCTATATTTACGAGATGACTTATGCAATTCTAGGTTTGTGTTGAGAAATGCTGGAATGATGATGCATCAAATAGACATGCACCTCTATTTTATCAATAGTGCCTTGATCAAATACTATTTGTATCAATTTTATTTAGAATGATGACAATCTAATAATTGGTCGATTGACAATTCTAATAATGGATGATTAGTGATGAGAAACTAAAATAGATGCGTACCAGAGTTTGGTGGATATAAAAAAAATTATCAATGATTTATGGAATTGTTATTAGTTATTAATGATGAGTGTTATACGAGGAGCAAGATAGGTTAGATCTTGCTAAGTATTAATGCTTGAATAAGATCCAAATCTGAAATGAGCAATAAAATAAGGTTATTGGATATTCCACAAAGTTGAATGTTTAAGTCATCAAGAATTCCCAAATTGCTAAGATTCGCAAAATAATGAAGATAACTTGTCATTAAACCAAGATGTTGGAAATGAAAAGTTGAAATGTTTATGAACTCTGCCACTAAGTTGTTAACTACAACAAAAATGATTGGGTCCATTTAATTGTTCATCTTGAACATAGTTTTACATGAAGAATCTTTTTCTCACATCTCTTTTGGTTCAATAACCTATAAGTTTAAATTTCAAGGAAGAAAATTTTAATTATTTGAGAAAATTGTGACACCCGAGAATTTTCTAAGCTTAATTAGGATGTCAATTAAGTATTTTCAAATTTAATTTGGGATTTAAGTTTCTGAGGTGGGACCCATGTATTATGGACCGAAGATCATATGTCTAAAATATATATTTTATGTACCACGTGACTAGTGGGTTTATTATACTCTATCCAACACGAAATTGGGTCAAGTTAAAGTATTTACGCACTGTCTGTAAGTTTCACAACGCGTTGGAAATATTTCTCACTTTTTATTGAAATTGAGATGTTTTTTGGTATTTAATTCAGACCTAAATTGAAGAGGCAATCACAAAATTAAATAAACGTAGTTAATAAATTGATGGGCTCCCAAGGACAATAGGGGTCAAAGGTTAAATACATGGGATGTACAATAGTGTGAACCTCCGATGTTGGTCATTGGCATGAGTGGCGAATTTATAGCCACATAAATACCTAGGTTTTTATGTATTTATATATAGTTTATATAAGTATAAATATATATAAATGGATCTTATGTTTGAATTAAATAAAAGTATATATTAGATTCACCTCGAGTTACGCATAGCTTGAGCATTGGAGAATGAAATGGTTGAATGATTGATGGCTCTTAGAGATATGTTTATGCCACACGATGTGTGCAATCACATCTCAAAGATAATCAAGTGGTGTATGGTTATAAAACCATAAGATCTACCTCGAGATATACGATACCTACCTTGAGGATATCAATATAATAGATCTTGCTTGTAAGTCAGTCATTGATGATGATCTTGTTAATAGCTACGAGGTTGACCTCAAGATTTGTGCGATACAAATCTTGAGGAAATTTCATATATATTCCAACCTACATCGAACCGCCTACACTAAACCTTTGTTTCGACTGTGAGGAAGTCAAAATCGTTGGCGAGACAAATAGAGACCAAGAGAGGAGAGGTAATGGTGATGAGAAGGTGAGGAGTCGTTAGCTATGATGTTTTTGCTATGGTCGTTGTCGATGTTGTTATTCTATGGTTTTTCATTAGTGTAGGGAAAGAGGAGGCTCCGACGAACTTCAATGGTTGTTCTTCCAAGGAAGACATTGGCAGGGGAGGGTCTCCCCTGCCCAAACCCAACTCAGAGTTAGGGTTGAGAGCCCAACCCTAATAAAAAAGAAAAATAAATAAATAAAAAACTCAAAACAAGAATTAATTAAAAAACTAGTCAAGGGTAATTTTCAATTATAAACCATGATTTGCGGTTAAAATTGGTATTCGAACATCTAAGGAACTGATTTTAGAGTATCTCTAGATCTTGGGGACTTGAGAGTATTGAAATAACTTAGAAATTAGTCAAAAACTTATGAAAGTCGAATAGGGAACTTATTAGGGTTTCTTAATGGTTTTAGGTAATGTCGAGGTTTTCGAAACCACTAAGAATGAAGCTCGTGGAATAGGTTCAAAACACGTGAAAATCGAGGAAACATTATGAGAAGCTTTGCAACAACTTTGAGTTGGTTTGGAGGTAAGTAAGCTCTACAATGATCTTTACAATTGATTGAATATCTTTGTACCTGTAATTATATCATAATCTGCATTGCATTTTATCGTTCTTGCTCATGCATACATAGAGTGAGCGAGGGGGATCAGCTTTTTTCGGTGCTTGGTTTGCTTGAAACCAGATTTCATTCCTGCCTCTAGGTTGTCTAATGAGACTAGTGGAGTCTAACACTTACAATTTATCTCTACATATCATGATCTCTTAATGTTATATTTGTACTATTTTTGAAAGTCAATACTTGACAAATAGTGGATTACTTGTCATATTGATGCATATATCTTATTATTTATTTAGAAGTGCAGTTACATTTTTCCATGTATCATTCTAAACATTGTATGAGTATAAATCAATGTAGGAATTTACTTACGTAACATCTTCTAGTTTTTTTATGGTGTCAGATGTTATACGAAGACAAGGTAATCATAGATAAGACTCAAAGATTGTGGTTATTTAAAATTTTCTATATATATTGTTTAAGGCTTTGCGGTAAATGTAGGACTTGAAGTACTCTCTCTAATAGATTATGAAATTCTCCTAAGTTAGTTTAAAACAAGTTAAGAAAGTTTATGTTTCTATTTTGGGTTACTTTGGATTTGTAAAGTTGTAATTAATCTTTCTAATACTCTTAAGTTAGGTTATAAATTTTAATTTCTTATACATTGTGAACTGCAAGGAGTTGTGAGTCCTTCTAGGTTTTCCCCATTCTATTGTTTATTACGTGGAAGTTTTACGGCAAGCCATTTTAGTATGGGTGCTGCTAGAATTTTTACAAAATATGGATATTTGCTCCAGTTAAACAAATCATGAATTGAGTTCATTGAGAATATAAATTTAGTTTTAGAGCCTTCTAAAGGATTAAAATAAATCTACCTAAATTTAAAATAATAGTTTAGGCTAACTAGATTATCAGAGGATTAAGATAATCTAGGCCTATTAGTGGTTTTAAAGATGAGGGGGCTGATAAGTATTTACATGAGGAGAACGTGGCCCAACTCATCTTTGAGATATGCAGTATTGAGATGAAGATCGGCGAGTCTTTTAGTGATTATTGGTACCGCCTATAAGAACAATTGCCAATTACCCATAGCATGGCCAATCTGATAGGGCCATTGTTCGGTTCTTTTATGTCGACATGTCCCATATAGCAGCGTAGGATTGATAGTGCTTATGGTGGTAACATTCATAACAAAACCCCTACACAAATGAAGCAAATGTACGAGGACATAGCGCAACAGTACCATTTATACGGGGATATTGGTGTTGAGGCGCACCAGAGTCTATCTGTTGGAGCTACTATTAACAATAAAATCGATCAATTGACTTCCCTAATTGCTCTAAGTAATGGCCAAGCGCATGTTAAAGCTTGTAGATTCTACTCAGCCAAAGGTCATGTGATTTATGAATGTCCTACTCAATTTGAGTACCATTAGCAGGTCGATTTCATACATAACCAATTTCAAAAGCAAACCAAAGTGCCCTTCGAAAATACCTACAATCAAGCAACGGCGACAAACAACCCTCATTTCAGTTATTGGTCTCGAAACTAGAACTACTCATCTTTAGTCCTCAGATAATAACTATTTCCTGAACTTATGACTTGTCAATGCTCACTAAAAGATAAGATTAAAACTCTAACAGCTCAGCATAACCAATTTGCTAGAAGCATCAACCAAATCTAGGCGAACACTGAGAAAGCTAATATTGACTCAAATGTCGCGATCCAAAACTTAGAGGCCCATTAGGGCCAAATTCCACAACAACTGGAAAATTCGAGCAAAGAAGGAAATTACCTTTTCAACCTTACATCAATCTAAATATGGGTATTAACCTACCAGGCACGTAAGTGAATAGTATTGTTCGCAATAGTGCTGCCTTAAAGAATGAGATCTCTAAAACCATTACCTTAGGAGAAACCATATTAAATGACCAAATCAAACCCTAGAGAAGTCCCAACTACATCCCGCTCAAATATGCAAAATAAGGGGTAGTACGTATCCCTTGCACAATAGGATGAATCTATTTAGAAAATATATTGCTTGATTTAGGAGCATCAATTAATGTGATGTCCCCAAATTTCCTTAATTCTAGATGGATTAGTAAGTTGATTGATATGAAACCTTGAATTCATGTCATTTATAGAAAGGAGATCTCTTAAAAAAGAGTGATCCAAGACTTAATGGTCCATAAAAAGGATTTGAAATTCTCTGCAGACTTTCATGTCATCGATATGATAAAGTCACATAAGTCCAGGCCATTCTCGGTTCTTTTTAATAGGCCCTTTATTTGAACTTGCATAGCCAAGATCGAGTTAATTAGGTATTTTGTATCCATTAAGCATTAAGGAATAGTATTGAGTTAAGAAATTCCACATACCTTGAGTTCTTCATTTAACATTTTATTTGCTTGTTCCACTATAGTTCTTAAAAGGATGTTCATGGATATGTGTGCATGAATCAAGGATGCCCCTGAATAAATCAAGCCAGAGATAGTCTTGGAGAGAAAGGCTACGCAAAAGGGTGCACATATTAGTACCAAGCCTCCACATAATCTATAATTTGTCGAATGATGAACAAAACGTATAAAGATGGATGATAGTGAAGAGAAAAGGATCGCACCCCTTGACACATTGCATTACCAGTTCCAATCAGACGAAAACCCTAAGATGATCTTTGATGGCCCCTTCTTCTAAACAGGGCACCGCCCAGCCTAATCTCGTAATCAAGCCTTAATCATAGCTAAGTAAGAAGTAATTATGTATTAGTCGGCCTTTCATCCCCAAATTCTTTAATACATGTGTCCAAATGTTATTAGACATTAGAGTTCATTAAATTTTTTTATCATTTTAATATTATCGTGGAGTCTAAAGATTATGCAAAAGCTCTTATTACTCAAAATTCAAAAATGTGGAAAACCAGGAATACACAGCATCGCATACATGCATATATATATATTAGTTTCAAAATAGGAACTATACACTCAACCCACTATACAACCCAAAAATACACAATAAAGACATACACAGTAATAATACAACAAAAGTTAAACCATACATAATGAGATAGGATAATCGTCGAGATGCTCAAAGAAAGTTGTCGATCTTTTCCTTCCCCGATCTATTGCTGCTCGACAAACCTACACCTACCGTAATAAACTAGACGATGAGTATAGTAATATTTAGGTAATAACTAGAGAAATCTATGCCACATTTCCAAAATATAAGAATGGTATTTAAAAGCATAAAGTAGCGAAATAGTTGAAGAATCAAGAAATGCAAGTAAACACCACAGTTAAAAATGTATGACAGACACAGGCTAAGTCGAAATGATTTATGTCCGATCAGTGCGGAGAAACTATCACCTAACCTTTCCCACTACTATATGGAGTTGTGTTCAACATATCTCACACAAATAGTGGAGCAGCACTCTATGCATATACAACATCTATCTCATGCTTACCGACCACCCCGAGTCCCACAACTCGTATGTCATGCGAGTGTAGTGGTGAATGCCAAAACCCCGATAGACTCAAGTCCCCATGAACCGTGCATCTCTTAAGCAATGGACACTGGATAATCACAACTTTAGTTTTCAAAAAGAAATAGTTCCAATTTGTAAGATTCCAAAACAAATTATGCTACAAAGCCCAAAGGAATAGAATACAAGTCTAATCCAAATTCAACATATCCCAATAGTATGCATTTGATCAACTATCTTTCAATAATATAATCAATAGTAGAATTTGAATTAATGAAACATTTCTTAAGGCCTCATGTTACAATATTCAATCATGAATAGATCTAAGAACAACATGATGTAAGATGACGAGTAGCAATGTCTACAAATAGACCACAAAACGATAAGAGGCAATGAAATGAAATATAGATTTCTCACAGCTTTACTTATATTTCACACGCTTGTCCTAGCCTATTCGATCCCTCAACACTCTAAAATGTGTTCCTAAACTCCCTAGATATCCTTTTAGTTCCCTGGAGTTATTTGATAAGTTTAAGAGTGAGTTTAGACCCATTTATAGTGTTTAAACCATGTTTGGACTATGCGGATTTTTAGTACCGGATGGGAAATTAGCATGCTATTCGTGAACAATAGCACGCTACTAGACTCATTAGCGTACTTGACTGTCTAGCACGCTACTTAGAGTTAGCGCGCTAACTTTTAACTTTAACGCGCAAATTGGAACATTAGCATGCTAATTCACATATCTAGTGCGTTATTGGTGCGCTAGATGTTCTACCTAGTGCTCTATGTATAGTAGAACCCAGATTTTTGCATTTTGAGTTTTTGGTTTTTGCCACACATAGGCCATGTTATCGCCTTAGGGACCCTCAAACACACTACTAGAGTTCCCTAACATCAAACCCCACGTAAACCAACGACCACAACATCAATTTACATGAATTCAAAAAGTTTATGCTGTGGAGAAGTTACCTCACCTGATGAACTCTTTCATCCTCACTAAAGCTTCACCGAATTGCGCACTTCTCCTCCTCCAAATTCACACCAGTAACTCTATTCTTTCTCTCCTCCTTACCTAGCAATGATTATGGTGATGAATGACATGAAAAATTGTAGACTTAAGTGGCTTATTTGACATGGATATGTTTAAACCATAGCCCATGATTCACGTGTGCACACGTATCTTGAGGCTCAACTAATGGACCATCTTGTCACATTTGTCCTTTAAGTCATAATTGAGTGACTCAACATTTTGACTCACTTGTCTCTTGATGAGTTAATGCGTGTCTCGATGCACATCATGTGCTTATTGTTTTATTTCACAACTTTAGGCACATTAATGCTTATGTTTCAATGTGACCATATTAGCCACATAAAAAACCAACGTAAATTCACATTTAACTCAAATTAATTGAGCTTACTTCATATACCGCTACCTCGATCCCACGTCGACACGCGACTTGAAGTACATCCCCACTCGGCTAGATACCTATTCACTGGTATAAAGTTAACTTAATAGTCTACACATATACACGACACTAGGCATACATCACAAAAAATATAAAATATACCTCGGCCCTTGCCTCTGTCGATGAACATATCACGGTGTGGGTCCCATAGTATGGGTCATTGATCCTGCTTAAAGAATTAAGCACGATTAGAAATTTTGGGCAGTTACATGATCGTGCTGCTAGGCAAGATCGGATATAAGATATTCCCTTAGGTATTATATTACATGGGTGCCACGGTCAATGTAATGTCATCCTAAATCTTCAATGTGTGGATTGTGTATCACAAGTGATGCTTAGACTAATATGATATATCCCAACGAGAGGATGGAGAAACCCAGAAGGATGGCCTAGAATGTATCTGTTCATATAGGAAATTTTGTGTTTGTCACAAACTTCAATTTGGTTAAAGAAATTAATACCCAATATGAAACACTTCCATTGGGGTTACCATTCATACCAACAACTAAAGCATAGATCGGTGTGTTGTTACTATACATTACCTTCTATATAAGGACGAATACGAACTTATTACATGAAAGAAGTGAGATTTTACATGACAAAGAGCGAGTCTTAACAAGATTCTACATATCGGTAACCAAAGTCATCTATTTGGACCTCGACTAGGGGGAGGTAAATTCGTCGAGCCAGCAATGTTAAACAAAAGCGCTACTAGGAGGCAGCCCATGAAAAATTTTCTAGTTATCAATCTGTTTTAGTTTTTATTTCGTTTTTTCTTATTTCCCTAACCATGCAAAGAGCATTGTTTTAAATTCTATATATATATATATATATATATATATATATATATTATCTGTTATTTCTATCATTTTTCTTATGTTTGGTATGGCCACCTTATTTTGAGCCTTGAGGACAAGGTTCAGAATAAGTTAGAGGTGTTTAGGTAAGTGGAACACAAGACATAATCATTGGTAAAAGACCCGCAGGTATAACCTTTACATTATTTTTTCAATTCACTTACGACGTCAGTGGGATCGTGGTGGTAGTTCTTCCTTTTCATCTCATATCTTATCTTCCACTTCATTTATTACTTGGAAATTAGTACAATAATGCATGAATGTTTTAGGTAGTTTAGTATATTTACTATTTTATAGAGTCTTACCTACAAGCGAAACTTTGCTTTCAATTTTTAGAGTAACAACTAGATCGAATTGTTTACATTTAGACTTAGAAGAAGTATGATAACTTTTACGCCTACTTGACAATATAAATAGGAACTTGGGGTAGGGTTAAGTCATAACTTTAGAACAAAGTAGGTAAGTGGTCGAATTGACTTTGCAAGAGAATATAAAATCTTTAAGATTCTGAAACTAGGACTAATCCACTTAGAGTATAATTGTTCAAGATTTAGCACTTGTAAAAGGAAGAAGTATGATTAATTATTATAATAAAATATGGGTTTGATTAATCAACATTGGAGAACTAACTTAACTTTAGTAGAAGTGAGAAGTGCTAACAAGATATTTTTAATTAAAAAATAAAGAATCCCACAAGTTCGGCAAGAAATGGAGCAAGGAACTTGATGGTTGGAAAAATTATGAAAAATCATATCCAAAGGAAATGGAGATGGGACCATACAATAAAAAAACCATATAGATAGTGAAATTGAGGATATCTCAACGAATAAAAAGCGAAAGTTCATAAAAAGAAGCTCCTATTAAGAAATAATGATTTAGCTCAAGTGCTTTAAGCTAGGTTAAGTAAGTTTTCCAATGTCATGAATTAAATAATAGCCTACCTTAAATAAGCCATATGAACTCTTAAAGGTGTAAGAATCTGCAAATAAGCGAAACGTTGTTGTAAAGTTTGTTTAAAAGAAACCATTTAATAAAAAGATTAATTTGGATCTATTACTTTGATGAAAAGACCAGAAAACACATGAGTAAGTTAAAGGTTATGATTTTCAAATGCTTTGAGTCTTGAAAAAGTGTTATCTTGAAATGTGACCATGTTCGACCAGCCTTCAAAAATTATAAGTCTCTTGTTCCACGAATTGACTTAGTCTCGATTGTAAGGCCTCCATTATTTTGAAAAGTAAGTATAAAGTCTTTAGGAAAGCATAACTTGATTTTTTCACAATATATTTAGTCGTTGTAGTCAGGTAACCCTTTCCTCAGGACATGAAAGTTTTAAGTTAGGGGTTATTTGATGAGTCATTATTTGTGCACTCTTTAATTGGTATTTTGTTGTGTAAATTAAGTCCAAAGTCTTGGTTTATGGTTCTATATGTTTACTTTATAGATTTATTGTATTTGAGTATTTGTGATTGAATTAGACAATTCCGAGAAAGAAGTCAACAATTGGTTAAAATGGCACTGGCTTGACAGTCATGCAGAGTAACGAATGATGCCAGTAAAGGAGCAACATCGCTACGAAATCATCAGACCATATCAAAAGACGACATCGAAATTAAAATACATGCACTAGGATTAACACAAGTGGCATCACCCACAATGCTAGACTTAAGTTTAGAAGTTTTAGCTCATTTGAAGACAAATACTTTCTATATAAACCTCAAGTCAAGACCCGACGTCGTCTATAATGGCGGAGCTAGAATCATATAATAGAAGTTTTGTATTTTTTGGAAGGTTCTTATTTCCTGGACTTTCCTATTCTTATTCCTACGCTCACCTATTTAAAGAAAATCCCTCTATGAATGAAAACACATTGTGTTCAAAATGATTTAGGAGTAGAGCAAGGTAGAGTAGCTATGTCTACTTTAGTTCATTAATTCTTAAGACATAGATTAAGCTCTCTAGAAAATAGTAAGTTGGTATCTATGTCTTATTGACATTTTCTATAGTAACAATGTTTTGTTTTAGTTCTCTATTTTTTTAAAGATGTCTAAACAGTAGTTTAAAGTTTTTATATTCATTGCAAATCTCTAAGTGTAAACCCATTGACCTGCTATCAATTAGGTTGAGTTTATGATACCAACTTGGTTGAGAAGTGGTAATCACCTATAGCAAGACACTGAACAGAATTCTTGTTCTTGGTGACTAATATTGAAAACTAAGTTAAATCTTGAGAGTGGTAGCCCAAAGTTATCTACGGTTGGTGTTCCCACAGAGCTATTAATGTTGCTTACGTGATAAATCTTAACAGTAGTTGCCCAAGGTTATATAATGGAGTAAAGAAGTATTTGGATAGTAGCTGCCCTATAAATCGAGAATATGGGGACTAGGGTGTTGGTAACCCCAACTCCTATAGCCTATCTATACAAAGCTCTTTTAAAACCCATCTTTAAAAGTCAATGATATAAGACATGAAAACAACATAGGGCTAGATTATGGATTCCTAGACTTAGGTATGTCTTTATTCTCTAATTTACAATTTATTTACATTCTTGTTTTGTAAGATTTTAAATAAAACTCTTTCAACAACCCCACAAATTTACTTTTCCATTTCTTAAACTCAATTTAACTAATTCCAGTGGATTCAACCTCATTCTTAGTTTAACTACATTCCAATAGGATTTGATAACCTATTACGGGTTATTATTGACAAGCATGACACGTGATCAAATTTTGGTGTCATTGCCAAGGATTAGGTTCCAAATTGAGTTTAACTTTTGTTTTCTTTGTGTTTTTGTTTTGTTCTCTCAGTCTACTAGTTTATGCGTAGTAGGATAACTCGATCTTAATTGACTAGCTCACTGTTACCTTTCAAACTAAGAGTCCAGTTTTTCCTAACCTAATATGGTTGACGACAATCACGAGGTTACCATGCAACAAATCGATGAAGACCTATAAAATGTTCTTGCTCAACATCCCATGTGCATAAACTTTCCACTGAATAGCAAAGTTTTTGAGCTTCAGTCCGGCTTAATTCACCTCTTGCCCACTTTCTATGGCATGAAGAGTAAAGATGAGGTGGCATTTTTAAAGGAGTTTCAAACAAGTTGCCAGTCTATGACCTCCTCAAGTGGAAGAGAATGAAGTAAATCTTAGGGCTTTCCCATTCTACTTAAAGGATAGGGTTGAATAATGGCTATTTTACCTCGACCTTGGCTGCATTAACTCATAGCATGACATGATAGATGACTTTCTTAAGGAATATTTCTTTAACGATAAGGTTTTCTAGCTATACTATTAGACACGCAGTTTTAAGATGAAGACCGGTGAGTCTTAGAATGATTATTGGGACTGCTATAGGTGCCTAATTACTAATTTCCATTAACACGGCCAATCCGATAAGGTCATTGTTTAGTTCTTCTATGTTCGTATGTCCACTCTAGAGCACCATATGATTTATATTGCTTATGTTAGTCACATTCGTGAAAAAACCCTTACACCAATGAAGCAATTATTTGAGGACGTAGCGTAACAGTCCCATTTATATTGGGATATTGGTGTTAATGCGCACCAAAGTCCATTAGTTGGAGCTATTACCAACTCCACTAACAAGAAAGTTGATTATGTGACTTCCCTGGTGGAACGTCTCTTGAGTAATGGCCAAGCACATGTTAAAGCTTATGGAATATGTCAATCATAAGCCATGCAACCAATGAATGTCCGATTTTTTGAAGGACCATTGCAACTCAATGCTACAGGTAAAGAAAATCTAAGGGCAAACCTGAGAACCCCCCAAAAATAGCTACAATCAAACAATAGTGAGGACCAACCCTAACTTCAATTTTGGGCCTCAAAATCAGAACTACTCATCGTTTGTCCCGAGAGGACAACTGTTGCCTAAACCTTTCACTAGTCCTTCCTCACTAGAGGACATTATTTAAACTTTAGCAGCTCGATAGAGCCAATTTGCTAGAAACATCAACTCATTATACATGAACACCGAGAAGCTCTTAGTGACATAAATGTCATGGTCCAAAACTTAGAGGTTCAAATAGACTAACTTGCACAACTACTTTGGAAGATTTGAGGAAATGGGGGAATTGCCTTTGCAGACTTAACCCAATCCAAATATGGGTACTAACCAGCCAAGCGCACAAATGAATGCTATTATTTGTGATAGAGCTACCTCAAAAAATGAGGTCAGCAAAACTATCGCCCTTAGAGAAGCCAAATTAGATGACCAACGTAAACCCCAAGGAAGTCCTAATGACAACCCGTTTGAATGTGCCTAGTGGTAGTAGGTATCCCTTGAACAATAGGAGGAATCTATTTGAAAATGTAGTGATTGATTTGGGAGCATTAATTAATGTGACGTCCTAAAATTTCCATAATTATATAGGGATTGGTGAGATGATTAATACGAAGACTCGAATTCATGTCTTTGATGGAAATGAGATCTTTTTAAAAGGAGTAATCTAGGACTTGATGGTATATGTAGGAGATTTGAAATTCCCTCCATACTTTCCCGTCATGGACAAGATAGAGTGACACAAGTTCAAGCTATTTTCAATTCCTTTTGGTATGCTCTTTTATGCGAATGTGTAGAGCCAAAATTGACTTAACTAAGGGTTATATGTTCGTTAAGCATAAAGGAAGAGTAGTCAGTTTTAAAATTCAACATATCTTGAATTCTTCGATTGACATTTTATTTTCTCATTCCACTATTGTTTCGAACATTATGTTTTTTAGATACGTATGCATGGATCAAGGATGCCTTGGGAGAGATCAAGCTAGAGATAGTCCCTAAAGGAAAGCCTCTGCAAAGGGGTACGCGTATCAGTTCTAAGCTTCTACAAAATCTGCAACTCACTAAACGAGGGACCAAATATAAGAGGTTGGATGATAACGAGTAGAAGATGACCCACCCCCTGATATATTGCATTACCAGTTTCAATCTGACAAAAACCTCAAGATGATAGTGCTTGCAAGATCATATACAAGAGGTTCCCTAGGGTTGTATGTGACACGAGTGCTCCACTCTATAAAACGTCATCCAAAATCTTC
Source organism: Stephania yunnanensis (assembly GCA_039657365.1). NCBI lineage: Eukaryota > Viridiplantae > Streptophyta > Magnoliopsida > Ranunculales > Menispermaceae > Stephania > Stephania yunnanensis. The sequence continues at coordinate 39,176,441 of CM077586.1, read as the reverse complement.
AACCTATGTGGATTATGTATAATATGAGATATTGAGACCAATGCAACATATCCCAATAGGATAATGGAGAAGCCTATAAGGATGGCTGAGAATGTATGTGTTCGCATAAAAGATTTCGTGTTCGTCACGGACTTTTATGTGGCTAATGGAAGTAATACCCAATGCGAATCACTTTTTTTTGGATTACCATTCTTAGCGGCAGCTAGTGCATTGATCAATGTGCAGTTATGGTGCATTACATCTTGATATGGAAGAGGACAAAGCTCTTTCAGGATGGAAGTTAGATCTTACATGACAAAGAGTGAGTCTTCACAAGATTCACCGAACCGAGAATCAAAGTCATTTATTTGGACCCTGACTAGGGTAAGGTAAACTCATTAAGCCGATGACATTAAACAAAAGTGCTACTAGGAGGCAACCCATGTACAATTTTATAGTTAGCAACCTATTTTAATTTTTGCTTTGTTTTTCCTTATTTCCCTAACCATGCAAAAAGTATTATACTAAATTCTATATATATTTTCCATCTATTTCTACTATTTATTTATGTTTGGTATGCCTAGCTTATTTTGAACCTTGATGACAAGGTTCAGAATAAATTTGGGGTGTTTAGTTGAGTGGACCGTTAGACATAATCATTGGTTGAAGACCATAGCCAAAAGCTTTACATTGTTTTCTCAATTTACTTATGCCTTCAGTGGAATCGTGGTGGTAGTTTTTCCTCTTCATCCCATTTCTTATCTTGCACTTCATTTATTGATAGTTTATTTTATTTGCTATTTTATAGAGTCTTAACTACACGCAAATTTTTTTTTCGGTTTTTAGAGTAAAAACTTGATCAAAGTGTTTACCTTCAAACTTCAAAGAACTAGAAGAGCTTTCACACCTACTTGTTATCGTAAATAGGAACTTAGGTAGGAACGAGTCATAAATTGAGAGCAAAGTAGATAATAGGTCAAATTAACTTTGCATGAAAATTCAAAATCTCTATGATTTCAAAACTAGGACTAATCCACTTAGAGTATAATTGTTAAAGATTTAGCACTTGTAAGAGGAAGAAGTAGGCTTATTTACTACAATAAAGCGTGGGTTTGATGATTTTACATTGGAGAACTAACTTAACTTTACTAAAAGTGAGAAGTGCTAACAAGAGATTTTTAATAACAAAATAAAGATTCCGACAAGTTTCGCAGGAAATGGCGCAGGGAATTTGATGGTTGGAAAATAATGAAAAATCGATATCGAAAGGAATTGAAGCCAGGACCACACGATAAAAAACCGTATAGATTTAGAAAGTGAGGATATCTAAATATATAAAAGGCGATAGTTCAAAAATAAGGCTCCTATTAAGAAATAAAGATTTAACTCAATTGCTTGTAGCTAGGTTAGGTACGTTTTTCCAATGCCATGAACTAAATAATAACCTACCTTTAAATAAGCCATATGGAGTCTAAAAGGTGTGAAAATCTGCAAATAAGCAAAGAGTGGTGTTCAAGTCCATTTAGAAGAACCCATTTAATAAGGATAGCAATTTGGATCTACTACTTTGATGTAGAGACCTAGAAAACCTATGAGTAAGTTGAAGTCTATGGTTCTTAAATGATTCAAGTCTTGAAAAAGTGTTGTCTTAAAAGGTGACCATGTTCAACCAACCTTCACAAATTCTTAGTCTCTTGTTAAATAGATTGACCAAGTTTCAATTGTAAGGACTGCGTTGTTTTGTAAAGTAGGTATAATGTCTTTAGGAAAGCATCACTCAATTTTATCATAACATATTTATTCATTATTGTTATATAACCATGTACTCAAAACGTGCAAAGTTATGTTTTATGGCACTATATGTGTTTACTTTGGAGATATACAAGGTAATTGAATATTTGTGCATCAATTAGACAATTTCAATAAAGAAGTCAACTATTTGTCAAAGTTGCAGTACGCATGATGCCATGGGAAATAAAGAATGGCGCCAGCAAAGGAGCAGCGGCGCCACTGATTTATCAGGCAAGATCAATAGTCAGTGTCAGAATTGAATTAACGGCACTAGGATTATTACAGGCAACACCACCCAGTGTTAGACTTAGATTTAGAAGTCTCAAGTGACTTAAATACCAAGATATTGCATAAAAACCAACCTCGTTATCGCGCGTAGTCCAACATAAAGGCGGCACCATTGACAACATCAGAATTGCAGAATACAAATTTGGTATTTTTTAGAAGGTTCTTATTTCTTAGGCTTTCCCATTCTTGTACACAAGTACACATATATAAAGTATGGACATCTATGAATGAAAACATATTGTATTCATAGTGATTGAGGAGTAAAGCAAGGTCAGGTAGCCATGTCCGGCCAGGTTCTTTAATATCTAGGTCGAGGATGAAGCTCTCCAGCCAGTACTAAGTTGTTTACTATGTCCTGTTGAGATTTTTTATAGTAATAGTATTTTATTTCAGTTCTCTATCTTTGAGTCACTATCTTTAATGATGTCTCAATGATAGTTTGGAGTTTGTATAATCATTGCAAATCTCTAGCCGTAAACCTATAGACCTGTTCTCAATCAGGTTGAATCAGTCATACCAACCGAGTTCAGAAGTGGAAATCACCTACTGCAAAAAACTTGATACACTTTTTGTTGTAGGTAAGTTATATCAAGAACTAGGTTAAATCTTAAGAATAGTTGCCCAAGGTTATCTAGGATAGAGAGTGGTTGCCTTATCTTGGAGAATAAGGGACTAGGGTGTCGAACACCTATTGCCTTTCTATAAAAAACTATTTTAAAACCCATATTTCAAAGTCAATGATACAAAACATGAAAACAATATAGGGCTAGATTGTTGATTCCTAGACTTAAGTATGTTTTTATTCTCTAACTTACAACTTAGTTACTTTTTATTTAGTAGGCTTTTAGATAAAACCCTTTTAAAAATCCCTAGATTTACTTTTTTATTGAACTTAGTTTGATTGAATCACGTGGATTCGACCCCATTATTACCTCTACTACATTTTAGTAGGATTTCATATCATATTACGGGTTATATTTGACTCGCACAACACATGATCAATACGCAAGTTGTTGGTCATTGTGAAACTAAAAAGGAGGTTGAAACCTATTTTAGAGTCATATTTAAGTTTTAAAACCCAACGTGAAATACATATGGGAGTTAGTATTTGTTTCTAAATTCAATGAATTGTTTGGAACTCTAGTTTAGGTTCAATAACACGAAAAGGGTTATAAATGTATTTGGGGATAATAAAAAAGAAGTTGCAAAGTTTATATTGGTTTGAGTTCCATTTTGACATTGAAATGGATTTAGAACCGAAATTAAAGTAAATAAAAGAATTTGGAAGTGGTTTCAATTTTTTATGACTTAAACTAAAAATCTAAATATTCTAATAGAGTTGTACCTCTAAAAATGTGGGTTTCTGATTTATTAAGACTTGTCAAACTATGTGGAAACCGGGGAATGTTGTGTTAGGATTCGCAACCAACTTTGCGTTGGTTTGACTGTAAGTAAGCCCTATAGTGATCTTTACTATTTACGGATTTTATTTTTGTGCCTATATTTGTGTTTAGTCTTCATTGCATGTCGTTTTATTCTTGGTCATCCATTAGGACATACGGGTCACATTGGCATGCTCGACCTCAATGAGGTATCCCACACAGGTGAAAAAGAATAGGTGCAAATATATCTAGTCAAGACTAGATATCACGTCTAGGTGAAAAAGATTAGATGCGGTAAATTTTTAAGCAAAGAATATTGTTTCCAGATAGCATGCAGTGGACTTTTATTATCATGTTGGGTTCATTTTTAAGTCAATCAACCTGTTCGTAAACCTTAAATAGTAATGAAAAGGTTTTATGTTATATAAGTTTCTTGTTATTTGGAAATGCAATTATGTATCTCCTTGTATTTGGATTAAGATTTGTAAGAGTATAGGACAATGTAGGTGTTTACTTACCTGATATTTTCAAGTTGTTTTTTATAATGTCAGGTTCTTTGTGAAGATAATAAAGAATGGACAAGACTCAAAGATTTTGGTGATATGTTTTTTGTTTAAAAGTTTAATTCGAATCGTAATCAAGTTATATATTATTGTTTTGGGTTTCGGGGTAAGTGTAGATTGTGAAACATTGTTAGATAGGGCATTAGAGTCTCTTAAATTAGTTTAAAAGCAAGTCGAGAGATTTGTATTCAATTTTATTTTATTGAGATTGAAATATGTAACTAAGATATAGGAGACACTAAATAATTTGATAATCTTTAAATTTGATTTATATTGTGAATTGCGGGTAGTTGTGAGTCCTTCTAGGCTTCTTCTCATTCTATTGTCTATTATGTGAGTTTTTCTGACATGCCACTTTTAGGGGAAATGCTACCAAGATTTTTATAAAATATGGATATAATTTCCTAATTTGCTCCTATAAAATAAATTAAGAACTGAGATTATTTGAGGATCTAAATAACAATTTGGAGCATTATTAAGGATTGAAATAAAAGTGTTTTGAGGTCAAAGTTAATTGAATGGATTATATGCCTAATTAGGAGAATTAGGTTGAGTCATGACTTAATGAGACAGGTCTTGACAATGGTCAAACTCTAGCTTCTTCCATAGGATAATGGGCTCATCAAAATAGTTCTAATTGAACTCATAAAAATAGCAACCTAAGTATCAAATACAAGGCGCCTAATATGTAGAGATCTCCACCAAATCTTAGTATCGGCGTGAAGATAGTATGAAGATATCAAAGCCCACAAGTGTTCATCAGTACCTAACATGTTATGAAGCTTTTCATGATTTAGAATCCAAGTCTCCATGTTTCTCAAGTCCACTTCACTATAAAAGTACATATTGTTGTAATTCCTTAACTCTATCCTTTGCATTTCCTCCCATGACATCCAACTAGCAATGGTTAGATCAGCCTGAACCAAAACTACAACAATCGGTTCAACTATAGGGCGAACGACAGTGGTTTTCGACTCCTCTTAGGCAACTAAAGTGATAGTATGAACTACAACAATTGGTTCAACTCTGCGACGAAGGACATCTACCTGTGCTCATAAAATATTCAGCAACATTGACATCTACCATGTCAAGTTGTATATCATATTTAAATCCACATGTTGTGTATCCTTATTGCCCTCTCTAGATGCATGACCTGGCTCGTGTTGCTGCGCATAGTGTTCTGCAATAAAAATCGCATGAAAATTTGATTAGCATAAGTATATCCATCGATATCTCGATAATATAAAACGCATATAACACAATCATAGAGTTTATGAACTATTTAACACTGTTCCATCATGGTACTTCCCAAGATCACTCATTTAATCTCAATCAACAAGATTCTTTTAAAAACCTAGGCTTTGATACTAGCTTCGTCAGACCTTTCCTAATTAGGGCAACTGACCGACCTAGATTACCTTAATCCCTATATAATCTAGTCAACCTTATCCTCTCCTTCAATAAATAAACACACCCACGATATCGTAATTATCAAAAAAAAAATTATCGACCTTAAAGGATTCTAATGTCAGCCCCTCGTCATTAAGACGACTTACCGGCCTATATTACCTTAATTCCCTGATGATCTAGTCAGTCTATCAATTCTTTTAACTTTTACCTCAAAATATATTTTATTTTCGTAATCTTCAATAATTCTCCAAATTGTAACTAAGATCCTCGATTGATTTGGTTTTTTAACTTATTTTATTAGAGAAAATAAGGAAATCATATCCTTATTTAGTAAAAATTTTAGCAGTAATTCCACTAAAAATGACTTGCTAGAAAACTTCCAGCTAATGGACAGCAAAATTGGGGAGATGCCCAGATAGACTCAAAACTCTCTGTTGATTGCATTATATAGCAAATTCAAATTTATAACGAAACTTAAAGTCTCTGCCAGCTTATTTACAACTTTACAATCCCAAAATAGACCAAAACTCAAGCTTAAACTTTCACAACTTATTTAAAACTAACTTACGAGACTTTCATAATCTATTAGAGAGAGTATTTCACTTCTTGCATTAACCCCAAGGCCTAAAAATATATATATGAACAACTTACAATAAGAAAATTAAACTTTATAACATGAATATAATCACTAAAGATCTTCGAGCTTCTACTTTCCCTTCTTAGTGGAAGAAGAGATTGTCACCATTATAGCAAATAATGATGTCAGATACGTAAACTTTACATTGTCTAACACACATGATAATAGCAGCATGATAATATGAAATAATCATAAGGCAAATGAATTGAAGAAATAAATATAAAACTATTAAACCCATTCCGTTTCTATTTCCTAACTATAATCAAATGTCGACATCCAAAAATAGTACGGAAACATATTAAAGGTTTATGAAATGCAAATATAACTTGTCGGTGTTAGACTCCAGAACTAATCTCACTAGTCGGCGTAAAAGTAGGATTGAAATCTCATTTTAAGCAAACCAAATGCCAAAATAGGCTTATCCCCTTTACTCTCTCTGTGCATACATGACCAATAATAAATACAATTCATGCATTTAGATAAACCATATCAACGTTAGAGTGAATGCAAATTTTACTTACAACCAAACCAACTCAAGTTGGTTTTGAATGATCACAAAACGTTCCCTGGCTATCATGTACCTTGAACCTATTCCCCAAGCTTTGTTCCAAGTGGTTTCGGGATCTTCAACGTTACCTAAAATCATTGAGAAATCCATATAAGTACCTTATTTGAGTTTCTTAAGTTTCGATAATTTTTAAGGTTATTTTAGTATTCTCTCATCTTAAAAACTTGGAATCATTCCAAATCAACTCTACGGATGTCCGAATCCCAATTTTAACTGCAAAATGTGGTTCAGAATTGAAAATTAACCTTGCCTAGGCCTTTAAATCCTTGAGAAAATTTTAAATTTTCTATTTTTCATAGAAATACATAATTTCTATTTATCTAGTCCAAAATATTATTTTTCTGGTTTTTTCCATTTTTTCCATCTTCTTTCCATTCTTTGTTTTTAATTGGAGTTTGACGCCTGAACTACACCTAGTTCGGTCCGGTCTTAGAATCAAACCATATCTTCTTTCTCTTTATTTCATCAGTGAATCAAAAAGAAAAAAATTACTTCGTTGGGGTTGGGCTCCCAACCCAAACCCTAGGTTGGGTTTAGAAATGGGAGACCATTCCCTTGCCATCTTCTTCCTTAGACGAGTCGAGTCTCTTCCATCCCCATGTTCATTTTCCTTAACGTACAAGAACAGTCTAATGAACAATAGCAACAACAAAACGATAAATACAACATAGCGCACCTTCTTTGTTGTCGCGAATCTCTCACTCTTAATTTTACTTTTTTTCCCCATTTCGAATCTCTCTATCAAACTCGATCTCTCCATCAAAATATGGAGTTGATCCTGCAGTTTTGTTTTGAATCTTGGCGATAAATATGAGTTTTATGCAAGATTCGTATCGCACGAATCTAAAGGCAGATTTAATGATTTCTTTATATTTTGATCTTTCTCGATATATGTGTCACGTATCTGGAAGTCGATCTTATGGTCATTAACAAGATCATGACCTCATGATCGACTTACACAATATAAGTTTAACTTTTCTCGAGACTCGCGCATACAAATCTTGATGATGATCCAAGTGATAGGAAATAAACTCGCATTCCTTAAAGTAACACCAATTATGAACTCATTCATTCATAAGCAAATTGATTCTCCTTGATATGAGGCTATACGCATCTCGAGGCATAGATACACCTCTCCAATAGCCAAGTTTCAATCATTTCCTTACTTGATGCTCACGAGAAGCATATCTCAAGGCGAATCCAATGTTTTAAACAATGCAACTCAAACTATAGGATTCATTTATTATGTATTTATATATAAAAATTTATATGCGCCTATATATTTTCGTAGTTATAAATTTTCCACGTGCGCTCGTGACCATCCTCAGGCGTGTATGTCACCCTCAAACCCACGTGTCACTAAGTGTCAACCACTTTATTAATTATTCTATTTAATTTCATGATTTTCTCTTATTTTTTAGTCCAAATTACATTCCAAAAAATAACCTAATTTTACCAAAAATTGAGAAATATTCTCAACGCGTTTCGAAACTCACAGACATCATGCATACGCTTTAGCTTGACCATATTTCACGTCGAGATAGTGTATAATACATCAAATAGGCAACCAACACATAACAATAATATTAAATTTATGATCTCTAATCCGTAATGCGTGGGTCCCACTTTAGACACCCAAAATCAATTTTAAATCAGAAAATACTTGATTAGTCACCTAATCAAGTTTATGAAATTCTCAAATGTCACAATTCTTCCCAACTAATTAAAAATTTTGTCCTCGAAATTCAAACTTACAAGTTATCGAACCAAAAGATATATGAGAAAATGACCCTACATATTCAATTTTTTTTTTAATTCAAACCTATGAAACTATTTCCAAGGTAAAACCGTTAATTAGACTCGATCACTTTTGTCGTATACAACTACTCGTTAGTAGAGATCATAAACACTTCAACTTTTCATTTCCAATTCCTTTGTTTAATGAAAATTCATCACCGTTACTTTGTCAATCCTTGCGATTTATGAATTTCTAACGAGTTAACAATCAGCTTCGTGGAATATTTGATAACTTTATCTCATGCCTTGAATCCTATTCAAGAATCAATACTTAGCAAAATCTAGTCTATCTTGCTTTTCACCATGCTATTTTCATTCTTAACTAAAAATGATTCCTCAAAATGTTGATAATTATTTCCCTATCTACTAAACTGTAGTATACACATACAAGTTTGCTTTCTTACTGATCATCTTTTTATTTCAATTGTCGACCGATCTATTCTTAAACTATCATACCTCTAAATACATAAAGTAATGCAAATAATTTGGAGCATGACATTAGATACTAAGTAGAGTTACATGTCTATTTAATCCATCATTCTTCCAGTGTTTCTCAACAAAAACCTGAAGTTACGTAAGTCGTATCATCCTTATAGATCTCTATTTATATCTTTATTGCCATGACAAGAGATCTTGAATTTCAATCTGATTGAAAATTGAAACCCGACACATCGAGCAACTCTCACTCATTTTATAAATGTCTACTCAAAATATTATTTATATTGTGCGCTAGAAAGCAATTACCAATTCCAACCCATCAGCCAATTTTCTTACTTTTATACTAGTTAGAAAATCAATAACTTTTCTAATTTCGTCAGACCTTTATTTATCCATGAGTTCACCAAGAACCTCATTCCATTTAATTACTAAGATCTCCTATAATCTCACTTGTTAATTACTTATTATTTACTAACTTCTCCCATTACCTAAATAGAGATCGTTATCCTTAACTTGAGTAAATAGAGGCATTCAAACATAGAAAACAACCTTTTCATGATTTTACTCTCTTAGTATAACCTTTAACATGTATCGAATAAAAGTTATAAATACGATATATCTCTTCACCTCTACTCAATACATTGGAAGAATATTGAATTCTTCAAACATACCAAGTTAAATACACTACCCTCTATTCAGCATTTTTAACTAATACGGATAATACTAACTCATTAATTGTAAGTCATACATCTCCTTTCATTTTCATTTGTATCTTCACCATCATACATGTATATTACATCAACTCCAATTTAAAATAACTTAGTGCTTCAAACCGCGCTGCTAACAGATCAAGTGTTGTAGCATTACATTTGAACCAATACACAATATATTCACTGATATATCAGTTGTATATTATTTTGGTTAAAATCTTTCCGCTTTTGGAGTTTGATTCTTAGTAAGATCTTTGTGAAGATATATTAAATTTCATCAAACTTATAGTTTGATATCTTAAGTTTTATCAAAACTTGTTCACCTGAACTTTCCATTTTCATACTAATGTGAGAATGTATTGACCATTTAGTTGCCTATACTTAAGATTCCAATTGACTCTAATGAAACTTCATAGACTCATTTATAACAACTGTCACCAATTCATTCAATTATTCAAAAATAGGTGGACGTCACACCGATCTTCTACGTAGTGAATGAATTGTGATTATGAAACAGTGCTACTCAAACTTTTAATTATGCACAACTACTCCAATGCCTTACCTTAATTAACAGAATCCATTCATGTCACTTATAGCAGTCACAAGTCATCTCGATGTCTCATTTTATTTTATATATGGAGTCTATTCTATTTGATTTTGTCAATATTAGTTATTCTCACATTGATCTTGCTATTAGTCCCTTTACAGACTTATTACAAATTAAGTTCAAAATCTAAATCACTTACAGCTCCTGTCTTGACTTAAAAAGGAAATTTGTATAACTTTCTCCATCACAAATATAGAGAAGGATGTGCGACTTCTTATGATCATTCAGTCAATCGAAGTTTTCCTTAGCTAGGCTTTATTCGAAATGGAGAAATTTTGTAACTAAAATAGTTATGTTGTTTGTTATAGCCTTGATTTGTTTCCATTACTCTCAGATTTGCTAACTCTTCTTTTTCTCAAAAAGAAGTTCGATACTTTTCATGAAAATGTCTATGATAACTTTGTATCGTACTGTTCATTAAATTACTTTTGATGAATTCACCTTTTCATTATAATTCAACTAAAGGGATAGAAGAACTTGAATTCCCAAACTATTGATTAATTAAATGACTAATCGAACTCTTAAAGGATGGTGTTTCAGTCTTTTACTTTTATAAATGGGAATTCTCACAATATAGGAGCTCATAATGACATTCTATACAAATTACTTATAGATTCTCAATGACTATGTCCATCTGTTCCTTAGTTATATTTTAAATTATAGTGATAGGCATCATAACAAATGTCATTACAAGTTAATATTGGGTACTCTGAATCTCAAAACACAATCGCTAGTGTTAAAGTTTATTAGCTAATCTAGGTTATTATTAGACCATTTCCCCAAATATTTTAACTTCTTACACGTAGATCTCATTACTACACTTTACATTTTTAACTTAAAAATATCATTGACCTTTGTTCTATAACAACACCTAATCTGGTGTTAACAATGATTATTTCTACCTCATGTTTTCCATTTGTTTTATTGTTTCTTTATTCGAATAATAGAACCACTTTATTGAACATCGCTTATGAATAAGTAACTTGAGTAATAAACAATCAAAAACATTCCATACTTCTTTAAGAATGTGTTTGATTGTTTAAAACTATGGTTATATTTTACTTTTACTTTTTGTTTTGTTTTGCAAAGGAGACAATACTTTGGTTCAAAGTATTTTATTTTTGAGAAGCTGACTTAAACAACTTCACTAGTTCTATCATAAAGCCATTGTGATTTCCTATCAATTTTTATTTTTGAAAACCACGTGTCTCCTTTTTCTTTTCATTGAAACTATTTCCAAAGCAACTTCTCAAATTGTTATGAACCAAACAATATTTTATAGGATATGTCTTCATGAGTTAACTGAACAACCACTATTAACCTTATTCTAAAACCAAAGATAATCCATGTCTTGTGCTTCCTGCAAGTCTCAATTTTATTTTACAATTTTCAAACGATTTTGAATCATTTAAGACTTAATTTAAGTCTATTTTAATACTTTCTTTAGCATTTAAAGAAAATTTAATAGTTTGGTATTTTCAATTTCCAAAGAAATTAATATTCAATACATACGTATCTAAACCATTTAGACTTCCCTTTCAACCAATTTCCTATTATTTTCATAAATGATATTTTCATCAGTTGTATTGGTATTAATTTATTTACAACAGCTTTGCGAGTTCGAACTTCATAATTCTATTTCACATCCATTTACACTTAGTTTCATTTCGTAAGTCTATTCTCTCTTTTATTATACGCTCCTAATCTTACTCGTCATTCATACGAGTTAAGTATCGAATAGACAAGGAGAATAAATTTTCTATTGCATATTTAGCGATAATACATAAGTGCATAACAAATATAACATAATCATACATTAATCCCAACTCACAGTCACTTACCAACTATTCGCGTTCAATGACCCTTTGCTTTCCCACCAAAGTTTATCCACAATCGAGGAAGCCATAGGTTCTCATACCAATTTTGTCAGACATTCGTCATTAAGATGACCGACTGTCCTAGATTACCTTAATTTGTTGATAATCTAGTCAGCCTAATCCATTTTTTTTACATAGACCTCCAAAGAAATTTTATTGGATCAAATTGGGAAATCATATTTATAATTTGTAAAGACTTTAGCAACACTTCCATTAAAATTGACCAACTGGAAAACTCCCACCTAATAGATAGTAGAATAGGGAGATGCCCAAAAGAACTCACTACTCCCCGTAGTTTACATTATAAATCAAATTCAAATTTACGACCTAACTTAAAGTCTCTGATAGCTTAATTTCAAATTTACAATCTCTAAATAGACCAAGATTGAAATATATACTTTCTCAACTTATTTTAAACTAACTTAAGAGACTTTAATAATCTATGTGAGATAGTATTTCACGTCCTATGCTCACCTCAAAGCCCAAAACAATATATTTAAACTATTTACAACAAGAAAAATAAAATTTAAAACATGAAGATAATCACGAAAGATCTTCGAGTTTCTATTTTCCCTTTTTAGTGTAAGAAGATCCTTTCACCATTACAGTGAATAATGATGGCAAAGAAGTAAACCTTACACTGTCTAATACACCTGGTAATAGCAAGATGATAGTATGGAATAATCATAAAGCAAATGAATTGAAGAAATAAATATACAACTATGTAACACACTATGTTTCTGTTTCCTAACTATAATTGAATGTTGACTTCCAAACATAGTATGGAAACATAGCAAGAGTTTATCAAATGCAGAAATAACTTGTCAGCATTGGACTTTAGAACTAGTCCTCTAGTTGCTTTAAAGGTAGGATTGAAATCTCATTTAAAGCAAACCAGACTCCAAAATAAGGTTATATCCCTCACCTTCTCTGTGCACGAATGACCAATAATAAATGCAATTCATGAATTAGATAAACCATATCACTAATGGATTCACTTTGAAGTTTACTTACAACGAAACCAACTCAAGGTTGGTTGCGAAGCCTCACAAATTGCTCCACGGCTTTCACGTAAATTTGAACTTATTCCCTGAGTTTCGTTACGATTGGTTTCAGGATCTTCGACGTTACCTAAAATCATTGAGAAATCCAGATAAGTTCCCTATTCGAGTTTCTTAAGTTTCGACCAATTTTTTCGTATTTTTAGTATTCTCACGTTTTAAAATCCTGAAATCACTCCAAATCAACTCCTTTGATGTCTGGATCGAAATTTTTACCACAAATTATGGTTCAAAATCCAAAATTAACCTTGACTAAGCTTTTAAGAAACTCTATTTTTTGTTTCATATCAACAACAAAACAAGAACTACAACATAACACACCTTTGTTGTCACCACTCTCTCGATCTCGATTCCTCTATATTTCCTCATTTCGAATCACTTTTTGTCAATTTCGATCTCTCTATCGAAATATGGAATTGAGGACATGAATCTAATGTTTTAAGCAATTCAACTTAAACTATAGGATTCATTTATTATTATTATTATTTTGTATATATACACCTATATATTTTCACGGCTATAAATTTGGCACACGCACCAATGACCACCTCGGGCATGCACGTTATTATACATCACCCTCGACCTCGAATGTCATGAAGTGCCCATAATTTTATTAATTATTATATTTAATTTCATGATTAACTCTTTACATTTTGAAAAAAATACACTAATTTTGTCAAAAATTGAGAAATATTCCCAACGCGCTCGAAAACAGACGAACGTCGCGTATAAACTTCAACTTGACCCTATTTCATGTCGAAATAGTGTACAATACATCGAATAGGCACGCGGCACACAAAAATAATATTAAATTTATGATCTCTGATTCATTACACGTGGGTCCCACCTCGGATACCTAAATTCCATTTTAAATTAGAAAATACTTAATTAGTCACCTAATCAAGTTTATAAAATTCTCGAATGGCACTATTAAATTCAATTTGAAACCTCAAAGTTCGTTTCAATTGATTATATAATCCTTAAAATTCAGTAAATAATTTCGACAGCACCTCCTCCATTATTAAAACTACGTTCAATGACTCAGCCTTCAAAAATCTTCAAACAAAACCTACTCAGCTTGGTGGAAATGTTGAAAAACTCATAATCCACTCCCTAACAATATATTGCATCAATAAAATATACAATCATTCTAACCTATTTTAGAAAATCAAAATACTTTTCTTTCCTTAAATCAACGAAAACTTAGCTTCAATAATTATCCTAGTTCATCCAAAAATAGTTACAACAATTTAAAATAGATCTTAACCAAACACTAACCCAAAACTGATTTATACAATTACAATATATTAAAAAATACATACATAAAAAAGAATGCTCGTTAAGTCAAAGAAAGTCCAAGAGCTTCTTATTTCCTTTTCTACTGCTAGACCCTGTAATCGCCAACATTAAAATAAAACGATAAGTAAATCTACGCTAGCCAATACACCTGTAATAATCAAATGCATGGTATTCAAAGAACTTAAACAAACAATAATATCACAAGGAATTATAAATATATAAGTATGAAATCCATGTCATTTCTATTAACCGACCACGACGACATAAATGGTGGATAAACAATAATAAAAATTCAAAGGTTTGAGAAGAAGTCCCTCGAGAAGCCACGCCCTTGACTATCCATGGAGTATAATCATGGCGAGCATCATAAACCCCCCTAAAATCTCCTATGTGTCTACAATGATTAGTGACTCCGGCCATAGAGCACAATGGTGTTCACCCTACCAAACATACAGTCAGTTAATATAATGCGACCCTCAGGGCCTCCTTCAAATCGTGTTCATGAATGCATGAATGACAAATTTGCAATGATAGATTGTGCATGCAATTATATTCGAGAAATATGCATACACTATAAAGGTTACTATGTTACTTACAGTACAAACGCAACAAAATGACTCCCACTTCTCCAGGTCGGTAAGTTAGTCTACATCGCATTGTAATTGCGACCGTACAATTCATTTATATGTCTGGCAAGTTCTCACAACAATTCCATAATTTTCTAATTTCTTATATTTTAATTGCTCTTACTAGACCTAAAAACCTCATAATTACTCCAAATCAAATCCCCGGATCTTTGAATCCCAATTTCGACTCCAACTTATTTTTCGCCATTGGAAATTAACCTTGACTAGCCTTTTCAACAATTTTCTAATTTTTGGGCATTTTTAGATATCATACCACGCATTACGAAGCAAAAAATAATATATAGTCTCTAGAAAATTTAAAATTTCTCATTTTTCATAGATTTCCACAATTTTCATTTATTTTTCAAAAAATTCCATTTTTTATTTTCCCTAATTTTTCATGGATTTTCATATTTCATTTTTGAGTTGAAACATTTTTTCTCCCTTTCCCCTTATTCTCTTCCTCCTTCCCTCTCTTGTATATAGTTTTTTTGTTTTCGTTTTTTAATGTTTTTTTTCAATAGATTTTGTCCTCCTTGCTCTTCCTCAAACCGAACAAACAACAATAAAAACCTTACCAACTCTCTTTTCGAACTCGAATTTAACACCAGTCCTTAAAATCAAAATTTTGATTTGAACCTATACCCACCTTCAACACCACCATAGTCATTAACAACAATCATGGCTCCTCCTCCTAATCAAAGCAAACAAAATGACGAGATAAATAGAGTGCCAATGATAAATAGTAAATGAAGGATGATGATGACAGTAAGGAAGATTGAAAATGAGAACCTACGAACACCCCCTTTTGATTTTGATCTCAATTAAAAGGGAGACAATGTCGAATAACAAATGTACCCATCTAATTTCATCCATTTATGCATAACCTCAATGCCCTATTTTTTCATTTGGTCTTTTTTCTATTTATTTTATAAGTATCTCATAATTTTTGTCCGAATTAAATTATGAAAAATACCCCAGTTTTGCCAAAAATTTGAGAATTTACCAATGCTTCTTAAACTCTCGGACCACGCATCCCACATGCAAATCAAAGTGTGGGGCCACTTTAGCTTATTAAGCCCATTTAAGTATACAAATTCGAATTTTTAAACTTTGACTTGTTAATTTTTAACGAAATCCAAACCATCGTTCGAGTCAACATTTTAACCATCCCAAGACTCTTTTTAACATGTATCTCAAAATAAGACAACATAAGTTTGGAATTTACCCGGTTAACTTGAATTTCACAAAATAATATAATATTATAGTATACAATACTAGGCAAACATCATAAAATAATAAAACTACTTGTAAATATCATTTCACCGGCCCTTAGCTCCTGACTCGCGGCCTAAACCATAATTAGGAGTTGTTAATCTCCTATTAGCCTTCATTATAAATTTAAAATTTTTGGATTTCGTCTATGATTGCTCATTTCCATTAAGGAATCGGGAAAGATAGAAGATAAACTCTAGTTTTCTGATGTTCAGCCTTATCTTGCTGAAAAACATCACACCTCTGTATGAACTTAGCAATATTAGCTTTCATCCTACGCCACCAATAAATACGCCTCATATAGCAATACAACTTTGTGTTGCTTAAGTGAATAGGGTAAAGAGATCTATAAGATTCTCGTAGCAACTCCTACTTTAACTGATCCTTGGCTAGAATCCATAAGCTATCTCTAAAGCATAATGTACCATCAGTAGAAACTAACCAATCAGGATGATCAACACTAGCCACCAAACTCTAACGCATTGAATAATCATGATCAATTATTTGTTAATTAACCACACGCTAAATAATCTTCGAGTAAGCCGCATCTGAGCACAGAAGAACAAATCTTTATCTCTAGAACTAGCTATCTCCATTGATGATATGTCAGTTGGACTTTCACAAGTCATCATCTCTTATGTTCTACTAGAAGCTATGGCACTAGTTACATCTTCTCTGCATGTTCTTCTACCTAAAGATAAATGTGAACCAGTCGATCTAGATTGAGTTATCCTACCATGCATAAACTAGTAAACTCAAATAACAAAACAAAAATAAAAAATAAAAGACAAACTCTATTTGGGATCGAATTCTTGATAATAGTGCTAAAATTTGATTATGTAACCATAATAGGTTACCAATCCTAATGGAATGTAGTAGAGCTAATAACGGGGTTGAATCCACATGATTCAGTCAAACTGAGTTCAACAAGCAGAAAAGTAAATAAGGGAAGCTTTTGAAAGTATTTTATCTGAAAGCCTACTAAACAAGAAAGTAAATAAGATGTAGATCAGAGAATGAAGACATACCTAAGTTTAAGAATCAACAATTTAGCCTTATGTTATTACCATGTCTTGTATCATCGACTTTGAAAGATGGGTTTCAAAATAGTTTTCCTTAGATATGCTATAAGTGTTAGGATCACCAACACCCTAGTCCCCTTGTTCTCAATAGATAGGGTAACCACTTGCTAAATAAATTTCTTGCACCATCATATAACCTTGGGCAGCAACTCTTAAGATTTAGCACCAGAGCAGCATTAACAGCTCTATAGGAGCACCTATGCTTAGATAACCTTTGTCAACCGCTCTAAAGATTTAACTTAGTTCTCAATGTTACTCACTTAAAACAAAAAACGTGTCAGATATCTTATTCTACGTAATTGCCACTACTCAACCCGATTTGTATCACAGACTTAATATGATTAATAGTAGGTCAATGGATTTACTCCTAGAGATTTGCAATGAATAGACAAATTTTAAAATACCATTGAGATACAATCAAAATAGCAATGCAAAGATATAGAAATTAAACAAAACACTATTATTATAGGAAATCTTAACAGGACATAGAAGACCACCTACTACTGGCTAGAGAGCTTCATCCCTGACCTAGGTATTAAAGTACCTAGCCATTCATGGCTACTCCTCCTTGCTCTACTCCTAAATCACTGTGAATACAATGTATTTTCGTTCATAGAGGTGCCTCCTTTATATAAGTTTTCTTAGGTACAACAATAGCAAATCTTGGAAATAAGAACCTTCTAAAGAGTCTCATAACTTCTATTACGTGGAGTTGACATTGTCTATGGTGTCGTGGTTATCTGGGTGCGATGCTGGGTGGCGGCATGGCAATATATAGAAAGTATTAAGCAGCAAGTTGGTCTCAAACTTCTATTTTTGAACCTGGAGTCGTGGGTGACGCCTTCCCCTATAAAGTTGATGGGCGGCATGACAATATATAAAGTCATAGGCAGCAATTTTGATACCGTTTGTTGTTCAGTTATGACTCCTTAAGTGACTCCATCTGGTGTAGTGTGGTGCCATCCTTTGTGATTGCACGGTGCTAGTTCTACTAAATTTTGACCGATGTTTGAATTCATTCCCAATTTTACCCGAATCATGCACAAACACTCAAATACCTTATAAATCTCCGAAGTAAACATATAAATCCATAAACTTTGGACTGGATTTACATAGTAAAACACCTATGAAGAATTGCATAAATAATGGCTCATCAAATACCTACAAATTTAGAACTTTATATCTTTCGAGCAAAGGGTTCTTTTGACTACAATGACTAAATACATTGTGACAAAATTGAGTGATGCATTCCTAGAACTTTATACCTACTTTGCAAAATAATGGAGTCATTAAAATCGTAACTTGGTCAATCTTTTTAAGAAGAGGCTCAGAATTTTCAAAGGCTGGTTAAATATTGTCATTTTTCAAGACAAGACTTTTTCAAGACTTGAAGCATTTATAAACCATTACCTTAAACTTACTTATAGGTTTTCTAGGTCTCATACTCAAAGTAGGATATCCAAATTGATCTCTTTATTAGGTAGATTCTTTTAAACGATCTTAATCACCATTTTTTGCTTATTTTCAAATTTTTACACCTCAAAGTGTCCATATGGGTTATTTAAAGGTAGGATATTATTTGTTTCGTAGTATTGGAAAAACTTATTTTTCCTAGTTATAAGCACTCGAGCTAAATCTTTATTTCTTTATAGGAGTTCTTTTTGTATGAACTTTCATTTTTCATTCAAATAGATATCCTCACTTTCTCCTTATATATAATTTTTTTTTACGGTCGCTTCTCCATTTCCTTTGCATACTGATTTTTTTATTATTTTTCCAACTATCAAGTTCTTTTCTCCATTTTCATGCGTAACATGTTGGATTCTCTAGTTTTTTTCAAAAATCTCCTTTTAGTGCCTCTCGCTTTCGCTTAAGTAAAGTTATTTCTCCAATATAAAATCTTGAAGCCCATATTTTATTATATCAATTAAGCCTATTTTTTCCTTTTATAACTACTAGATCATTAACGACTATACTCTAAGTGGATTAGTCCTAGTTTCAAAATCATAGTGACTTCAAATTTTCTTGCAAAGTTAATTTGACCACCTACCTACTTTGGTCTCAAGTGATGACTTATTTGTACTCCAAGTTCCTATTTATCTTTTCATGTAGGTGTAAAAGCTCTTCTACTTCTTCTAAGTCTGAACGTATACAATTTGACCAAGTTTTTACTCCAAAAATTAAAAGCAAACTTTCGCTCGTAGGTAAGACTCTATAAAATAGTAAGTACAATAAACTACCTAAAACATGTATGCACTATTGTACTAATTTCTAAGTAATGAAAGAGGTAGAAGATAAGAAATGGGATCAAAAGGAAGAATAGCCACCACAATTCCACTAAAGTCGCTAGTAAATTGAAAAAAAATGTAAAGCTTATACCTTCAAGTCTTCAACCAATGATTATGTCCAACAATCGACTCACCAAAACACCCTCAAATTTATTCTGCACCTTATCCTTAAGGATCAAAATAAGTTGGGCATACCATGCATAAACGAAATGATAAAAATAAATGGATACTATATATATATGTTTGTATATATAGAGAACTTAGTATAATATTTCATGCATGGTTAGGTCAATAAGGAAAAAAAATTAAAACCGATTAATAACTACAAAATTATTCATAGGCTAACTCCTAGAACCGTTTAACGTTTTTGGCTTGACGAATCAGGGTTCAAATCCATGACTTCAATTGCCAGTATGGAGAATCTTGGGAAGACTTGTTATTTTTCATGTGAGATATCACTTCCGTCTTGGAATTTTTTTGTCCTCTTCCTTTTTCGGATGCTAATGTACCATAACTTCACTTCTATCAATGCTCCAGCTGTGTAAGAATAGTAATCCCAATGGAAGTGTTTCCATTAAGTATTACTTCCATTAACCTTATAGAAGTTCATAACGAGCACAAAATATATTACGCGAACACATACATTCTCGGCCATCCTTCTAGGTTACTCCACCATCCTGTTTCAATATATTACATTGATCTTAATAACATCCATGTTACATAATCAACATACGTTAAAGATTTTTGATGACATTACATTGAATGTAGCACTTGTGTTACGTACCACCCTAGAGAACCTCTTGTATCCCATTTTTTAATAGGAGCACCATCATCCTAAGGTTCTTGTCGAATTGGAACTAGTAGTGCAATGTGTTAAAGGGTAGTGTCCTTTTCTCTTTGCTATCATCCATCCTTAAGCATTTTGTTCCTCGTTCAGTGACATTCATATTCTACAGAGGCATAGTACTAATAAGCAGACCTCTTTATGAAGGTTTTTCTCTCGAGACTATCTTTGGCTCGATCTCTCCCAGTGCATCCTTAATCCAAGCATACATATCCATAAAAATCTTGTTCAAGAAAAATAGTGAAATAAGCAAATAAAGTGTCAGTCAAAGAATTCAAGATATGAGGAATTTTAAAACTAAATAATCTTCCTTTATGCTTAATGGGCTCAAAACCCTTGACTAAGACAATATTGGCTCTGCACATTTGCATAAAGGGACTACTAAAAAGAAGCAAGAATGGCGTAGTTTTATGTGACTCAGTCATGTCGACGTTGTGAAAGTTTGTATGGGATTTTAAATCCCTAACATACACCTTTAAGTCTTGGATTACTCCTTTTGAAAAGATATCCTTAATATTAAAGGTATGAATTCGAATCTTTGTCTGAATGAACTCACCAATCCTTATAAATTTTGGAAAATTTTAAGACATTATGTTAATTAATGCTCCTAAATCAAGCATTAAGTTTTCCAAATCGATTCCTTCTATTGTGCAAGGGATACCTACTACCCCTGAATCGGCACATTTAAGCGGAATGTCATTGGGACTTCCCTATATTTAGGTTGGTCATCTAATTTGGTTTCTCCTAGGGTGATGGTTTTACAGACCTTATTCTCTAAGCCAACGTTCACTTTCGTGCACGGTGGGAGGGTAAGGTTGCGAAGGAGATTTCCCCCTTTCCATAAATATTCCCAGTTGTTGTATAATTTAGCCTACTTGGACCTCTAGGTCTTAGACCACAGCATTTTTGTCACTAAGAGCTTTCTTATTATTCAACTGGATCAGGTCAATGTTTCTATCAAATTGGTTATGTTAAGTCACTAAAGTTTTAATCATATCATCTAGTAATGAGTGACTAGTCACTAGTTCAAGCAACGGTTGTCTTTTTGAGACAAAAGATGAGTAGTTCTGGTTTTGAGGCCCTTAAATGAGATTAGGGTTGTTCCTCCCTTTTGATTGATTGTAGGTGTTCCTTAACAGTGTTAGGTACGACATTGACCTGCTGATGGTCCTCAAACGAAGTATGAAATTCATTAGTCATTTGTCTTGTGGTCAAGCAAAATCGATAAGCTTTAACATGCGCTTGGCCATTGCTTATAAGACATTCCACGGAGGAAGCAAACTGATTAATTTTCCAGTCAAGGGAGATAGTAGCAGCTCCAATTGACAAACTTTCACATGCATAGACATAAATATCTTTGTATAGTGGAAACAGTTGCGTTATGTCCTTGTAGAGTTTCTTCATCTGCCTAGGGGTTTGGTCACTAATGTGACCACCACAAGCGCTATCAATTATACGCTTCCCTAAAGAGGACATGTCTTCATTGAAGAACCGGACAATGGCCCCATCGGATTGGTCATGTTTTAGGTAATTAGCAATTAAGCGCTTATAGCGATCCTAATAATCACCAAAAAACTCACTCGTCTTCATCTTAATATCGTTTATCTCAAAGATGAGTTGGGCCACCTTATCCTTAAGGAAAAATCCCATGAGGTACTCATGTATCATGTCGTGCCATGAGTTAATGTAGCTAGGGCAGAGGTAAAATAGCCATTCTGTGATGGACCCATCTTCTAAATAGGGCACCTCCAGGCCTAATCCTATAATCAAGCCTTAATCCTAACCGTATAAGACTTAATTACGTATTAGTCAGCCTTGCGTCCTGATACATTTTCATACACATGTTCAAATATTATTAGATTTCAGATTTAATTAAACCTTTTTATTTTTTCATATTATCATATAGGTTATAGATTATGCGGGAGGTCTTATTATTCAAAATTCCTTAGTGTGGAAAACTAGGAATACACAGCATCACATGAATGTAGTTTCAAAATAGGAACTATGCACTCAACCCACTATACAACCCAAAAAAGCACAATAAAGACATAAACAGTAATAATACAACAAACGTTGAGTCATACCGAATGAGATAGAAGAGTCACCGAAATGCTCAAAGAAAGTAACTGATCTTCTCCATCCCCGGTCTGTTGCGACTCGACGGACCTATACCCATCATCACAAACTAGATGGAGAGTATATGGATATTTAAGTAATAACTGGAGAATTTTATGCCACATATAAGAATGGTATTTAAAAGCATAAAGTAGCGAAAGAATTATTGAATCAAGTAATGCAAGTAAATACCACAGTTAAAAATATATAGACTAACAAAGGCTAAGTCGAGATGATCTACGTTCGGTTGGCGATGAGAACTATCACCTAACCTTTTCCACTACTATATGGAGTACTGGAACCCCGGTAGACCTATGTCCCTATGAACTGCGCATCTCTTGTGCAATGGACACTAGATAATCCTTACTTTTGTCTTTAAAGATGAATAGTTTCAATTCTCTAGGATTTCAAAACTAATTAGGCTACAAAGCCCAAAGGAATAAAATACAAATCTAATCCAATCCAACTTATTCTAATAGCATGTTTTTGATCAACTATCTATCAAGAATATAATCGAGGGTAGAAATTGAATCGACGAAACATTTCACAAGGTACCACGTCACAATATTTAATCATGAATAAACACAAGAATAACATGATGTGAGATGACAAGTAGCAATGTCTACAAATAGACCATAAAATGATTAGAGTCAATGAAATGAAATATAGAATTCTAACAGCTTTACTTAAAATTCATAAAGATTATGCTAGCCTATACGGCCTCCCGAAACTCTTAACGTTTTCCCGAACTCTCGAGATCCGCTCTTAGTTCCCTGGAGTTGTTCGATAGGTTTTAGAGTGAGTTTGGACCTCTACTTATACTTTTAAAACCATTTATAGCTTTTAAGTTATTTTTGAGACCGATTTTTTTACTGGATGGGAAATTAACGCGCTAATGTTGAACAGTAGTGCGCTAATTGCCACATTAGTGTGCTACTTAACCTTGTTTAGCGCGCTAATCAGTGTTAGCGCTAACTTTTGACATTAGCACGCTAATTGGAACATTAGCGCGCTAATTCACGTATCTAGCATGCTAATTAATATTAGCAGGCTAGATTTTCTACCTAGTTCGCTATGTGCAGTAGAACCCAGAATTTTGCATTTTGAATTCTGTGTTTTTGCTAGACATAGACCATTGTGAAACCTTAGGGACCCTCAAAAACACTACTAGAGGTCCCTAAAATCAATTCCAACGTAAAACAACAACTACAACATCAATTTACATGAATTCAAGAACTTGGCTATGTTAATAAAGTGGAGGAGTTACATAGCTTGAAGAACTCTTTCTTATTTTCTCAACCTTTAATGAATCTCTATTCTTCTCCACTAAAATCACACCAGCAACTCTCTTCTTTCTTTCCTCTTCCTTGCCAACGATTTTCATGAAGATAAGAAACCAAATTTGTTTACTTATATGTTGTTTGACCACATCAGATATGTTTAAACTATAGCCATTGATCATTGTGCCCACATGTATCTCGTGGCTCAACTAATGGACCACCTTGTCACACTAGTCCCTCAAGTTATGTTTGAGTGACTCAACAAGTTGACTCCTTGACCACTTGATGGGTAACTACATGTCTCGATGCACATCTTGTGTTCATGAATTTATTTTCCTTACCTTAGGAATATTAATGTTACATTTAATTTGACCACATCAAAGCTACTTAAAAAACCATATTTAACTCAAATTAATTAAACTTAGCCCATAAGGCGCTACCTCGATCCCACGTCGACATGCAACTTGAGGTACGTCACCGCTTGGCTCGATAACTATATACCCGTATAAATTAACTTAATAGTCTACACATATACAATACAATAGGCATACATCACGACAAATATAAAATATACTTCGACCCTTGCATCGGTTAATGGACATATCACAGTGTGGGTCATACGGTATGGGTCGTTAATCCTATTTAAGGAATTAAACACAATTAGAGATTTTGGGTTGTTACAATTCTTCCCAACTAATTAGAATTTCGTCCTCGAAATTAAAAAAATGAAATAGGATTTATACCTGACTCGAATTGGTATAGAAACCTATCTTGCATATAATCGTCCCCTTCCTAAGTGAGTTTCGTATCATCATGAAATTGCCACTTGACGAGTACTTTTAGGATAGAGTTGCCTCTCAAACTCTGTACCAATCGGCCTAAAATTTTGTATAGGCCGCTCCCCATATAAAATACCCTCACTTAGGTCTATCTGACTTAAATCTAGAGTCGAACGATCAACTACACTCAACTCAGCAAGCGGAAACATGGAAATAAGAAAAATTGGATGAACTCCTGACATCTATAGAGGTAACTCAAGCTTATACGCAACCTTCTCGACCAGTTTCTTAATCTTGAAAAGCCCGGTAAGTCTTGGTGCAAGTTTACCTTTCACTTCAAACCTTTGAAGACCCTTCCGAGGGGAAACCTTTAAATGTATAAAAGAGCCCTCGGTGTCCGTGAGATCACCACGATATTTATCCACATATTTATGCTATCTATCCTTGGCTCCATTGAATTTTTGTCGAATCAATTGTACCTTCTTCGTGTGATCAACAACAATCTCAATCCCCGTGGTCTCCCAATCCTTTGGCTCAACCCAATACAAAGGGGAGTGACGCGGTCTTCTATATAAACCCTAAAAGGAACCATTACAATAGTAGCCTAATAACTATTATTATAAGCAAACTCGCACAATGGTTGGTACTACTCCCAAGATCCGCCAAACTCTAAAACACAAGTGTGCAAAATATCCTCGAGAACCTGAATCAACCTCTCAGTCTATTTGTCAGCCTGAGGATGAAAAGTCGTGCTAAACTTTAGGCATGTACCATACTGCTCCTGCATACTCCACCGAAACCTAGACATATACATAGCATCTATGTCTAACATAATAGTCATTGGTACCCTATCCAGTCTGATAATCTCTCGTTCGAATAGTATACTCAACTGATCAAATGTGTAATGTGTAGTGACTAGTAGAAAATAAGCAGACTTCGTAAGTCTATCAATAATAACCAAGATGGAATCATATGTCCGAGCAGTTCTCGGCAATCCTCTCACAAAATCCATAGCAATGTACTCACACTTCTTTCGTGGAATGCGAAGTGGTTGTAGCAATCCTCAAGGTTTGCAATGTTCAGCCTTCACTTGCTGACAAATTCTACATATCCTAATAAACTTGGACACATCCGCCTTCATCCCAGTCTACCAAAAATGCCTCTTCACGTCAGGGTACAGTTTGGTCCTGCCTGGATGAATGATGAATCGGGAATGGTGTGACTATTACAGAATTTAATCTCTCAGCTCTTGTAATGACGATATCCACAGTCTACCCCTGAATTGCAAACACTAGTTAGACGTCACCGTCCAATCCACACAATCTGCACTCTTTGCTAAATCACTAAACCTTCAGTACAACCTGTCAGTCCTTTAACCCTCTAACACTCTCTATGTAGACACGATCTGTACTCTCATCTAATCGTAATTCTCAATCCAAGTCTCGGTAGGAATCTTTGTATCTCCAACAGGTGTCCTACCCAGCACATCTGCAACTATGTTCGCTTTTCCTAGGTGATACATCAATGAGAGTTTGTAATCCTTCAAAAATTCTAACCATCTGCGTTGTCTCATATTCAGATCCTTCTATGTGAAGAGATACTTCGGCTCTTATGATCAGTAAAGAGTGTAATTTTCTCTCCCTATAGATAATGTCTCCATATCTTTAGTGCAAACACTACTGTTGCTAGCTCCAAATTGTGCATTGGATAATTTTTCTCTTGTACTTTCAACTGTCTCAATGCATATGCTACTATACTAGTATCATGCATCAACACACATGCAGACCTCTATGAAAAGCGTCGGTATAAAAATCCTTGTCAAACCTCTGGTAAGACTAAAAATGGTGCAATATTCAATAATCTATTTAACTAAGTGAATGCCTCCTCACATTCCTCATACCACTCAAAGACAACATATTTCTAGGTCAATCTAGTAATCAGAGAAGCGATTTTTGAGAAATCCCTCACGAATCGGTGATATTACTTTATCAAACCCGAAAAACTCTTAAACTCAGTCACTGAAGTTGGTGCTATTTAATCCATAATTGCCCGAATCTTGGCTGGATCCACTGATATCCCTATTGATCCAAGAATATGCCCTAGAAATTTAACCTCTGAAAGCTAGAATTCACATTTACAAATTTTGGCATAAAGTCTGTGCTCTCTCAAGGTCCGCAAAGTCTCCCTGAGATGTTACTTGTGATCCTCCCTCTTATTCGAGTAGATCAATATATCATCGATGAAAACTATCATGAAACGGTTTAAAGACTCGATACATCATATTCGAAAAACACTGCAAAAGCATCATATCTCGTGCTAAAAGTTGTAATGGACCAATCCTCATTCTTGATCCTAAGCTGATGACACCCCGATTGCAACTCTATCTTGGAGAAAAACTATGCTCCTCTCAGCTGATCAAATAAATCATCAATCCTCAAGAGTGGATTTTTGTTCCTAATAGTTACTTTGTTCAACTATCTGTAGTCGATACAAAGTCACAAAGTACCATCCTTTTTCTTTACAAAAAGGACGGGTGCTCCCTATGGCAACATAGAAGGTGTAATGAATCCCTTCTATCCTAAATCCTGAAGTTAATTCTTCAACTCCTCTAGATCTTGTGGTGCCATCTTTTATGATGGTATGGAAATCGGTTTAGTACCTGGTACCAACTCAATAATGAAATTAATCTCTCGCGAAAGTGGTGAACCAGGTAAATCCTCCGAAAAGACATCAGGAAACTTTTTAATAATCAGTATGTCCTCCTACCTAAGTTCCCGACTTTCTAGTATAGTATATAGCGAGATCAACACTTCTATCTCCTCACTAGTCATAGGTCGACCTCTCGTACCTATTGTCCTTGTTGAACTACCTCTATAGGTAAACGTTGAAAGCTCTGGGATCTCAAATATCACTATCTTACTGAAACAGTAAATATGAGCGAAATATGTTGCTAACGAATCCATCCCTAAGATCGTGTCGAACTCTAAAAATTTAAGAACCCTAAAATCAACAGGTAGCTCTACTCCATCTATCTCAACCAGACATCCCTCAATAACACTATTAGGGTAAAGCTTATCCCCAGCTGATGTACTCAAAATCAAATGTATGTTAAGCCTAACAGGTTTCTACCCCATGATGTCTACCACGTGACCAACAATGAAAGATATGGAACTCACTTTGGTCCAGGATGACTATATGCGAGATAGGTTTTCGTACCTATTCGAGTAAGGTATGAATCCTAGTTCCGGTTTTAACTTTGAGGACAAAATTTTCATTAGTTGGGAAAATTGTAATGGCCAAAAATCTCCAATCGTGTTTAATGCCTTAAATAAGATCAATAACCCGTACCGTGAGGCCCATTCCGTTATATGTCCATTAACATAGGCAAGGGCCAAAATATATTTTATGTTTGTTGTAATGTATGCCTAAGGTTTTCTATAAGTGTAGACTATGAAGTCAATTTTATACGGGTGTAGAGGTATCGAGACGAGCAGGGATGTGCCTCGAGTCGCATGTTGACGTGGGACCGAGGTAGCAGCATATGGGGTAAGCATATTTAATTTGAACAAATGTTTGTTTTATAAGGAGTTTTAATGTCGTGAAATTAAATGTAACCTTTAATGTGCCTAAACTTAGTGAAATAAAACAATAATCACTTGATGTGCATGGAGACACGTATTACCAAATCAAGAGATCAAGTGAGTCAACTATTAGAGTCATTTACTCGCGGCTTGATAGATAAGTGTGACAAGATGGTCCATTAGTTGAGCCTCGAGATACGTGTGCACACATGATCGATGGCTATGGTTTAAACATATCTATATAGTCAAATGAAGTACATAAGTCAACAATTTGGTTTCTTATCTTCATCAAAATCGTTTGCTCAAGGAGGGAGAGAAAGAAGAAGAGTTTGCTCGTGTGATATTGGTAGAGAAGATGAGAGATTCATTGGAGGTCTGGTGAAGGAGTTCTTCAAGCTAGGTAACTCCTCCACTCGATTAACAAAGCTTAGATTGGTGAAAACATGAATTTATTGTTGTTAGTTGCTATTTCACATTGGTTTGATTTTAGGGACCTCTTTTAGTATGTATGAGGGTCCCTAAGGCGTTAACATGGTCTATGTGTAACAAAAACCGAGAATTCAAAATGCAGAATTCTGGGTTCTGCTACAATTAACGCGCTAGGTAGAAAATCTAGCACGCTAATATTAATTAGCGCACTAGATATTTGCATTAGTGTGCTAATGTCAAAAGTTAGCACGCTAGCGATTATTAGCGCACTAGACCATCGAAGTAGCGCGCTAATGTGACAATTAATATGTTACTGTTTAAAAGTAGCGCGCTAATTTCCCAGCCAGTAGTAAAATAAGAAATGTCAAAAAAAGTTTAAACACTACAAATGGTCCAAACTCACTCTAAAACCTATCAAACAACTCCAGGGGACTAAGAGGAGATCTTAGAAGTTCAAGAATACATTTTCGAGTGTCGAGAGATCACATGGGCTAAGACACGTTGTGAATTGTAAGTAGAGCAATGAGAATTATATATTTCATTTCATTAACTTTCATCATTTTATGGTAGTAGACATTGCTACTTGTGATCTCACATTATGTTGTTCTTGTATCTATTCATGATTGAATATTATGACATGATGACTTGTGAAGTGTTTCATTAATTCAATTTCTACTCTTGATGATATTTTTGATAGATAATTGATCAAAAGCATGCTATTGGGATAAGTTGGAATGGATTAGATTTGTATTCTATTTACTTCAGCTTTATAGCTTAACTAGTTTTAAAATCCTAGAGAATTGGAACTATTTATCTTTGGAAACTAAAGAAGGGATTATCTAGTGTCCATTACACAAGAGATGTGTAGTTCATAAGGAAATGGGTCTACCAAGGTTCCAACACTCACTACCACACTTTTGTGGCACATGAGTTATGGGACTTTGAGTGGTCGGCAAGCATGAGATAGATGATGTATACACGTAGAGCACAGCTCCGCTACTTGTATCAAATATGTAAAGCGCAGCTCCATATAGTAGTGGAAAAGGTTAGGTGATAGGTCTTACCGCTAACCGGACATATATCATCTCGACTTTTCTTGTATCAGTCTATACATTTTTAACTGTGGTATTTACTTGCATTACTTGATTCAGCAATTCTTTCGCTACTTTATGCTTTTAAATACCTTTCTTATATTTTGGAAATGTGGCATAGAATTCTCCAGTTACTACTTAAATATTCTTATACTCACCGTCTAGTTTGTGATAGTTGGTGTAGGTCCGTCCAACAGCGGCAGACCAGGGAAGGAGAAGATCAGCGACTTTCTTTGAGCATTTGGAGGATTCTCTATCTCATATTGAATGACTCAACTTTTTTTGTAATATTACTATTTATGTCTTTATTGTACATTTTTTGGTTTTATAGTAGGTTGAGTGTATAAACCATATTTCTAAACTGCATGCACGTCATGCTATGTATTCCTGGTTTTCCACTCTTAGGAATTTTGAATAACAAGAGCTTTCGCATAATCTTTAACCTACTTGAAAATATTAAAAAGATAAAAAGTCTTAATGAAATTTGTCGGCAACTTACTTGGGAACTTTTTCAGCAACTCTATCCGCAACTCACTTACGCTCAACACGCTAAGCCTAATAGGTTTCAACCCTTAGATGTATACCATGCGACCAGTAATAAAAGATACGGTAGATCCATAAACAAATAAAACATATAAATCTTTACCGTAAATAGAAATCGTACGCTTAATGAGATCTCGTGCGGCGTCAGCGTCTGTCTTGGCTATCATATTAACCTCCTCTCGGGCCTGCTAGCGTAAACTACTCCTAGATGGGGTCATTCTCTCACAATTTGTCCAACCTATCCCCTTCTATAACATGTAAGTTATCTGCCCTGACCTTGACTTTGAGACTGGCCCTATGCCTGAAACTGACCCTATCTTTGAGGTTGTCCCCGTTCCTGTTTAGTATCTCGGCCTCGGCCTCTGCCTCGGCCTCTACTAGCCTGTGGCTGCTGCTGGAAGCCTATAGGTGAGAAATGTTGGAACAATGGGAGCTGCTGCTGGAAGCCTGCAGTGCTTTGTGTGGAGCATAAGATGATACAGGAGGCACACCCAGTTGGTAAGTAGATGTCCCTGACCCTTTAGTACCTCTATTCCATCGTTTTACTCCCTTACCCCTCTATCTCCTATTCTCATACTCCACGGACTGCTCCGCGTGTTTAATTTTGGGGTTCAGACGCAGCAGAGATTACACAAACAATTTTGACAAAACCCCAATAGGATCCGAATCTAGTTTCATTAAAAATGATTAAACCATGAAAACTTAATCAAACCTCGGTCGCAATATACTTTTTTGAAGGTTGATTGATCTCCAAGGCGCTGCCAATGACGAATGCCATCTACCAACAGTCCACACACCAACGACGGCCTAGATTCGAAGTGCTAGCTTTGAGACAATACCAAACCTTTTTGTTTCTATCCAAAACGATCCAGAGCGTACCAAAAAACCCTAATTCATTTCCGAAACGAAAATAGTGTCTCGGCCCTTAATCTTTCATATGTGTGTTCTAACTTAAAGCGTCTATTTATACAACCCTTGTATATAGACGGTTAAGTAAATTACACATACACCCCTACTTAAAGAAGTATAAGTGTAATACACCACAAGGACGTTTCTATCATGAGTTTTATCATATGAAATTGGTTTTTCCGAACCATCTTAAAAACTCGCA
This sequence comes from Stephania yunnanensis, assembly GCA_039657365.1. Taxonomy (NCBI): domain Eukaryota; kingdom Viridiplantae; phylum Streptophyta; class Magnoliopsida; order Ranunculales; family Menispermaceae; genus Stephania; species Stephania yunnanensis. Next base: position 39,144,990 of record CM077586.1, on the reverse strand, counting down.
AAACCATTCTTAGTGTGTATAGGCTCATATAACTTTGGCAGTGTACAAAAACAAACTTTGGTATACAAGTCATAAGCGGCCTCTAGCAAGACATTATGAATACCTAAGTTGTATGAATATCAAATCGATACAACCTAATCAATAGTGTATATAACACCCATTTGTCACACAATATCCATTTGATCAAACTTGAGGCGTGGAATTGTCATCCAACAAGTTCAATCGTACTAGTCTTGATCTCTAAGTAAACTAAAAACATCCAAATGACATTGATCAATATCAATTCCCTTAGACTAGGCCTTTTAATAGTTTAACACAGCAAGGGACCCACTGGATATTTCTCTTTATATGAGAGGGACAAATTCTATCTCGATTACAGAACTTCATCACATTGCTCACACAGTAACCAATCACGGCCTTTATAATCGTTCGGTTAAAGACAGAGTTTGATTATGTCAAATCAATGTGTTCCTAATGTTGAAGTATCTGGTAATCTCAGGTCAGAGGACCGAAAAATATACCTATCATGAGAAACAACTATGACTTAATCCATGTGATGTTCTTATATCGGGTCGGTCCGGTACTTTTTTCCCTAACAAGTACTCGCGATCTTGATTCGTATCCCTATACGTATAATCATCATATGATAATCAATCAAGACTCGCACTAGTTTTAATTCATTACAGTTCCCGGTATATTGATCGACTAGAGACATTTAAGGTATTTCTGTAAATACCCATGGATCTTATTATAATGTAAATATGAAAATTAATTATAATAAACAGCAAACGAAATCCTCTATTTTATTAATTAAAAGTATTCTTAAAGACAGTTAATGGATTGACCTAGGGCACATGCCCCGACATCTCCCACTTGCACTAGGGCCAATCATACATGCATCTAATGCCCAATGATCTAACATGACCATTATGTTTTGCTTGTGGAACTGCTTTTGTCAATGGATCTGCAATGTTGTCTTCAGTAGATACTCTGCAAATCTTCACGTCTCCCCTATCAATAATTTCTCTGATGAGATGAAAATGCATAAGTATATATTTGGATCTGTGGTGCGATTTAGGTTCCTTGGCCTGTGCTATTGCCCCGTTATCGTCATAATACAAAAAATTGGGTTAACAATACTTGGAACAACACCTAGTTCATAAATGAACTTTTTGATCCAAACTACCTCCTTTGCCGCATCGGACGCAGCAATATACTCAGCTTTTATGGTAGAATCTGCCACAGTTTCTCGCTTCGAACTTTTCCAGCTTACTACACCCTCATTCAAAGTAAACACATATCAGACTGCGATCTAAAATCATATATATTAGTTTGAAAACTTGCATCTGTGTAACCATTTACAACTAGATCATTTTCAAAACCTCCGTAGACCAAGAACGATTCCTTAGTCCTTCTTAAGTATTTAAGAATGTTCTTTATTATTATCCAGTGACTCTCACCAAGATCTGACTAATATCTGCTTGTAGTGCTCAAAACATATGATGCGTTAGGTTGAGTGCATACCATGGCATACATGATAGATCCAATAGCTGATGCACATGGAATGTTATTCATACAGTCTCGCTCATCATTTGTCTTGGGACATTGAATCTTGCTGAGACTTATGCCATGAGATATTGGCAACAATCCACTTTTAGAATCTTTCAAACTGAACCTGTTCAGCACCTTGTCTATGTAAGCACTTTGACTTAGACCGATTAGCCTCTTAGATCTATCCCTATAGATCCTTATCCCTAGGATATAGGCTGCATCTCCTAAGTCTTTCATTGAGAAACACTTCCGTAACTAAGACTTGACATTCTATAATGTCAGGATGTCATTTCCAATGAGTAATATATCATCAACATACAGTACTAGAAAAACAACTACACTCCCACTGACCTTCTTGTATACACAAGGCTCATCTTCGTTCTTAATAAAACCGAAATCCTAGATTGCTTCATCGAAATGAAAATTCCAACTCCCAGAAGCTTGCTTTAATCCATAAATGGATCTTTGAAGCTTGCATACCTTCCTAGAATTCTTTGGATGTACAAAACCTTCGGTTGTGTCATATACACGTCCTCAAGCTGTTTTCCATTAAGAAATGTTGTTTTTATATCCATTTTCCATATCTCATAGTCATAATATGTAGCTATGGCAATTAAAATTCTTATGGATTTAAGCATGGCTACTGTCGAAAAAGTTTCATCATGATCAACACCTTGAGTCTGCCTGAAACCTTTTGCTATAAGTCTTGCTTCAAAAGTATGCACTTTGCCATCCATGTCAGTTTTCTTCTTGAAAACCCATTTATATCCAATGGTCTTACCACCTTTAGGTAAATCAACCAAGTTTCAAACTTGGTTATCATACATGGATTGCATCTCAGAGTTCAGGGCACTTAGCCATTTATCCGAGTCTGGTCCAGACATAGCCTCCTGATAAGTGGTGGGCTCATTTTGATCCATAAGCAAGACATCACGACTATCACTAATGAGAAATCTAAATCTCTGTGGCTCATGTGTTACCCTACCAGATTTACGTGGGTCTTGTGTCATTTATGGAGGTTCAACTGGTTCAGAACGTTGTTGAGCTTCCAGTAGTGGTTCAGTGTTTATATGTGATTCTCGAACTTCTTCAAGATTTATTTCTCTCCCACTATTGTCTTTTAAAATAAACTTTTTTTCATAAAGGCACCATACCCAGAAACAAACACTTTGTTCTCGGCGGGATTATAAAAGTAATACCCTTTTGTTTCCTCAAGATACCCTGTAAATAAACATTTGTCGGATTTAGGTGCTAGTTTTTCTGAGACTTGTCACTTTACATAAGCCTCACAACCCCAAATCTTAAGGAAAAACAAACTAGGTCTCTTCCCGTACCATATCTCGTATGGTGTTTTATCTACCATTTTAGAAGGAACGCGATTTAGAGTGAACGTTGCAGTTTGTAATGCATAACCCCAAAAGGATAGTAGAAGATCTGCATGACTCATCATAGATCGAACAATATCTAATAAGGTTCGATAAACTCCATTCCATTGTGGAGTTGGTGGTGGAGTCAGTTGGGAGACAATCCCACAATTTCTAAGATGATCATCAAATTCTTGGTTCAAATATTCAACAACTCGATCTGACCGAAGTATTTTGATAGTTTTACCAAGCTGATTCTGCACTTCATTTTGAAATGTCCAAAACATCTCAAATGATTCAGTTTTATGTTTCGTAAGATATACATAACCATATCTGCTGAAATCATCGGTAAATGTAATGAAGTACTGATAACCTCCTCCAGCCATTGTGATTATAGGACCACATACATCAGTATGTATTAGACCCAATAAATCACTTGCCCTTTCACTGTGTCCAGTAAAAGGACTTTTAGTCATCTTGCCTACTAAACAAGATACGTACGTTTCATATGTTTCTAAATCGAATGTATCTAAAAGTCCATCTTTATGGAGCTTCGTTATGTGTTTCTCATTTATGTGCGCGAGACGACAATGCCAAAGATAAGTTTGATTCAAATCATTTGACTTGAATCTCTTTGTATTTACATTAAATACTAGAGTATTAGTGGACCTTTTCATGCTTAGAATATAAAGACCATCACACAAATCAGCATTTGCATAAAATATTCCTTTACGAGAAATGGAACATCTATTATTCGCAATAATAAAATCAAAACCATCCATATCCAAACATGAAACAGAAATGATGCTTCTGCTCAAGGCAGGCACGAAATAACAATTATTTAAAGTTAAGATAAGTCCACTAGGTAAGACTAAGTCATATGATCCAACAGCCAAGGCAGCAACTCTTGCTCCATTCCCTACGCGGAGGATGACTTCTACTTTCTTCAACTTTCTGCTTTTGGTGAGTCCCTGCACATTTATACAAATGTGAGATCTACATCTGATATCTAATACCCAATAATCACTAGTAGATAAATTAATTTCAATAACGTAAGTACTTGTAGTGGTAGTCGCACTACCCTTTTTCTTCTTTAGATCTTCTTGATAGAGTTTTCAATTTTAAACCAATGTCCAGGTGCATGGCAGAAATGACAATTTCCTTCCTTTTCTTTTGGGTGTTTTGAAGTAGGAAAGGGTTGGGGCTTGACTTGTTCCACAGGCTTTGCGACAGGTGCAGCAGCAGCCTTGGCAACTTTAGCCTTGCCTTTGCCTTTCTTCTTCATTCCCTTTCCCTTTTGGACCGTCAAAACATTACCAGAGGGTTTCTTGATATTTTGTTCAGCAGTTTTGAGCATCAAATGCAACTCTGAAATTAATTTCTCCATATTATTCATAATTTAGTTCATCACAAATTATGAGTAATTCTCCCGTAATGAATTCAGGATCAAATCCGTAGCTAACTCTTGGCTTATGAGAAATCCGAGTCTATCAAGCTGGTCAACATAGCCCCTCATCTTCAGAACATGAAGACTAACTAACGCACCCTCGGTCATCTTGCAAGAATGTAGGTTCTCGACTATCTCAAACCTTTCTTGCCTACCTTGTTGTTGGAACATTTCCTTCAGCGTTATAGCCATGTCGTAGGCTTCCATTAGTTCCATGTCCTTCTGAAAGGAACTATAGTTGCCAGCATAATACATGCAACATCAGTAGAATCGTTGACATGCTTATTATGCATCCTTCATTGCTTTCGTAGCATTGGCTGGTGGGTCCTTAAGGATTGGAGCATCCAGGACACACAACTTGCGTTCATGCTTGAGAGCGATTCTCAAGTTTATGAACCAGTCAAGAAAGTTAGTCCCAGATAGCTTATCCTTCTCAAGGATGGATCGCAGTGACAGGGGATTATTGTTATTTGAAGAGGCCATCAATCTACAATAAAGATTATGTAAAGTTTATTTTAAGATAGAGGAATAGACTCTACTAAATTAACAACCCTCCTAAAACATATTGTTTACGTAGGGGAATAAAATCCATATTTCACCTAATTCTATGACAGCTATGGCATGAAACACAGAACTAGATTATTTAGGTAGGTAACAGTTATCAATTACATCTTATGTAATTTTAGATACTTTTATGAGATACCGGACATCTTATGTCTTAGAATGTTTTTTATCTCATCATGTTCTTAAAGCTCAAAACTATTTTGATAGCTTTATTAAGTCAGACCATTTTAAACATTTAGGTAACTCTTACCCAACTTGTCTCACCAAGATAACACAATACACCCAGCTATGGCTGAAACTATATTAGTGTGATCGAGGTCTTGACAAGCGTTTAAAATGGATGGCACGAGACTTAAAATTTAATAGAGGGATTTTATTCAGTTTTAGTGATTTTATTTAAACAATGAAATATCAAATATTTTATTGATTTGTTCAATCACTAAACAATTTGGAAATTTTTATACTGTTCACTAACAAAAGAATTTTCGTGGGCTCGAATTAGTTAGACGGCGGTCCCGTTGGCCGGTCGGTGGGCATTGGTTTCGCTTACCGCTTAGCGGATGGGGGAACAGGTGGCAGCGCCCCCGTTTGTCTTTTAGGAGACGAATTTCAATTCGGAAAATTAAAATTCGCTATAGAAAATCATATTTTTTACTGATTTTATTATCCTAAAATAACCCCTTAATTTATCTGAAATTAAGTCGGTTAAAACATTTTAATTAACCCGGGCCCACATCTAACTAATCATCTTATCCTAATCCAATTAGGACTTGAGATATTTGAATCCTAGCATATCATCAATAACAAAATTCTCGATATTTATCTCGTATCCAATAGGGATAACGAAACTAATTTTGATAATATCTCCTAATCTAATTTGTTATCTATCTCTTATCGAATAGAAATTTCATAACATAATAGATATAATGAAAAAATAAATAATTTTGAAAAATCATTATTTGCAATTTCGGTCCTCATCCAAATAATCACAAACATGTAATTGAGTCATGAACTACTATCCCAATCGAACCTAATCATATTAGTTTCGAATTAATATTAAGACTTATACAATTTAAGAAACTTAAAACAATGTAACCTAAATATGCATACTAAATTATAGAGATTTCATCCATGCATCAATCCATGAAAAATAAAGACTACACCTAATGGTGTCATGGATTACAGAACACGAAATCCAATTCATTAAAATTATTCGAATTAATGTAACATGGTAACTTGCATGTACGAAACCGATTTCATTTAGATCACGAATATATGTATCATATACACAAAATATGATAATAAATCTCATAGAAAACTTATGTATATCACATATACATCAACTATTAACATGCTTTCAATCATATATCGTGTATTTTTAAATATGATAATAATTCTAAGAATTCAGTATTTTTAGTTTCTTCATTATCGAATTTATCAGATTTTCCATAGATATCTTCATCATTCAAAGGAAAAGTGAAAATTTAATTTTCAAACTCCATAAACATTGTTCCTTCAAAGATATCTAGTTTTGTTTTAGTCGTTTCAAGGAATGGTATTTCTAAAAGTATAGATGAGGACTTAGCTGATATTGAGTCTCCCATTTCCATGATACATAAGTCAACAAGAAATATTGAGTCATTAATTTTGACCAAAATATCTTCTAGTAAACCATAAGATTTAATAATGGTATATTCAATTATAGTAAGGTTAATAAGCGTCTTGGTTAATAAACCTATTTTTATTGTTTCGTACAACCTGAGTGACATAACGTTTATTGATGCTTCGAGATCAAATGTAGCAAAATCTAATAAAGAAGTTTCTATTGTGATAGGAATTCCAAACATCCATGGATTAGAATATTTCTCAGGTATTTTCTTTTTAATTAAAGGAGACACTTCTTTCCTAAGTTTTCCTTAGATTTTTTTAAAAGTTTGTATTTTGATTTAGAGAATTCTTTCAAAACTTCATCATAATTAGAAAATTGCATAATTGATTCCATCAATGGTTCATTGATTTCTTCCTCCCTAGCATCAACTAATCATAGCAGAACAATATAATATGAACATACATTTCATTCAAATTGTCAAAAATCTTATCATGTTATCCTTATCAATTAATTTAGACTTTTGTAAAGATTTTTCATATGCTTTTACTTTGGCTAAATACCATGTGTATAGCCTTCCAGGAAAAGTTTTAAGTTCCAATTGTTCAGCCATTTATTCTATAGTAGGAATGACATTAGCCATTATTTGTTCTTCTTATTTTTCTTCAATAGTCTTTTGAACCTTCTTTTTATTACTTGGTTTAGGTGTCTTACCAATTATAGTGTTACCTTTTTTATCACTATGAGTAGGTGCTTTAACTTGTTTTTGAAGGATTATATCGAGTAGGTGCTTTAACTATTTAACTTGGCTACTATATTGAGTAGCAACATTGTTTTAACTTGTGTTTGATTTTTAGGAGTAACATTGTTGTGAGTAGGTGTTTTAACTTGGCTACTCTAATTAGTACTTAACCTATTTATTTGCAAATTCATTTGACTTAACTAACTTTTCAATCCATTAATGGTAGTATCAGTCTTGATTTGATTTTGAGATATCAATTTAAGTTTTTGATGACTCTGACTCATAAAGTTGTGCAGCATTTGCTCTAAATCTAGATTCATAAGTTGAGTGTTTTATTGAGGTTATTGATTAGGTATAGCTTGTATTTGGGCTTTTGGTCTGTAAATGTTATAATTTTGAATTTTGTGGACCATAGCTAAGATTTGGATTCGGTCTTCCGGGATAACAAGTATTTTAGCATATTAATTTTTTGGGTAACCAAAAAATTGATCCATCATTACAATAATCTTTTTAGTGTTTTCTTCTTGTAAAATAGGACACAAATCCGTAGGGTTTGTAACCTCGTTACAGAATCTATAAGCCTTAACTTAATTAGATTTTTCGTTAACTAATAGCTTAACCATCTTAGATAACTCATCAATTTTATCCTTATTTGCATTTTTTTTTACTATCCACTTCATAGAGTTTCTTTCTTAAGGACTCGTCATTTTCACCATATTGTTTAAATTGTTTTGATATTTTAGTGATTGCTTCTTTCGCTAAAGTAGTGTTGTTTCAAATAAATATCCACCACATACTGTGTCTAGTAGTCTTCGTTCAAAATGATTGATTTATTCATAATAATATTCTAATAAAGCTCTTTGAGTGTATCTATGTTGTGGATAAGAAGAAATTAGTCTTTTAAATTTATCATAAAATCCATTAAAGTTTTCAACATCTTTCATCATAGCTACTGTTATTTGCTTTCTATAGGAACTAATTTTTCTAGCAGGCATATATTCATCTTGAAAATCTTCCGACATTTGAGTCCATGTAGTTATCGAATCTTGTGGGAGATTGATCAACCAGTCTTGTGCACAACCTTTTAATGCAAAAGGAAAAGTCTTAAGATTGACTAGTTCTAAAGCTCCTTTTTTTAGCGTCATGCCATTAACTTTATGTTGATACTCCCTTATGAGTTTATGTGGGTCTTCATTGTATTTACTGTAGAAGTTAGGTAAGGCATTAATAAATCCAAATCTAAATTCAAATTTAGAAAATCCATTGGGGTAAGCTATACACATAGACTCGTATGCTATAATATTTTAATTTGTTTGTCCAGAAATGAGTTTTCAATTATTATTGATAGCTTTGTTATCATTGTCATTATTAATGACATTTTCATTAATATCATTATTGTTGTTTTCCGTCATATTAACTACATTTTCCCTAAGTTGTTGTCTTAAACTCTATTAAAGTTCTATCAATTTCAGGATTAATCTGATGTAAAGATCATGTTGAGTTAACACGACGAAGTATGTAGACCATACAACATCTATAATCCTTTAAAAATTATCTAAGAATCCCCATCAACAGTGCCAAAAATAGACACATGTAAAGCGTGCACAATAATAACCTGTGTTTTAATATTAACTTGTAGTAGTGGAAAATGGGATATCATCCCCAAAGAAGTTTTCAAAATCTCAAAGGAAAGTAACTTTTTTATTGGTTTTCTTAATTTAATTAATCTAGTTAAATGGGAATTAAAATATTAAATCTTAATAATTATTATTACTTAAATAACTAAACCAACTAAATTAATCTAACCAAATCAAATTCAAACTGAATTAAACAATATTCAAATGCAATTCAATATAAATAAACAAACCCCAATAAACAATGTAATAAAATTGGATTACTTTCAAACAATTGAATATAATACTACTTCATACTATAGTTATAATTGTAAAACACGGAATCTTGGAATCATCAAACCTTATTTCATAATAGGTTGATAGCCTTTAGCCAGCCACTGATTTTCCATAATTCACTGGAAATGTCACATTCTTACCATTGTAAATCTACCCATTGGATAAAATGCAATAACATAGAAATATGATAGCACTAAGTTCAATGAAAATCATTCCTAATATAAGCCAATATTAGCAAAGCATCATAATAAACATAATAGAACACAACACCTAAGACATCCACTTGGGAAATGCCCTATAGATTAATCCTAGTTACTACTTCTATAATTGTTTTCAATAACTGCAGATATAGATTCAAAATCTTAATACCGCATAACACATTTGCAACTATGCACGTAATCCTAATCTCCTTTAATTGCAATACAAAAAATGACATCTTAATTTTGTGATTGGCATTTATGAATAGATTTACAGCATTAAGAACATGATTCCTTAATTATAACTATCTAGTAATCCAAAATATATGTACTATATTGTCTAGGGCTTGTTTAGATTGATAAATATTCACTCATTATGGAAATAAACAATGCATAAATATAATTAATGGAAATAATGAATTAATAAATACCTTAATATAAATCAAAGCTCCAAATTATCTTCAAACATAAATAATAAAACTAAACTAGAGTAAAAGTTAAAAGCAAAAGAAAGAAATTTATAAGAGTTCTTTCGAAGCTCTCAGACCTTTTTATAGTCTCCCTACATATATATATCATAATAAACTAAAATTCTTCATAATAATCTAAAAAATACATAACCGACCTCAGCGATTTCTCGACGATGTGTTTAGTTATCGACTTGTCATTGCACTAACACTAAAAGAAATTGTATTACCGACATCAATTAAAACGTGGATATCACGATAGTAGATATTTGAAATACCTCCACAAGTCTCCTTGCAGCCTTGGGATCTGCCACAGCCACTGCATGAGTTTGTCCTCGTGTTGGTTTTGATGTGTTGTCCACAAAGGTTGTTGGTAGTGTAGGACAATCCTTCTTTATATTCCCTACCTACCTACATCGATAACAAATTACATAAGCCCTCTGCGAGACTCCACTTGGCTATAGAACCTGCCCAGATATACTCAATTTTGGCACGATTGTATCCTACCCTTACCCTTACCCTAGACAGAGGTGATGACAAAGGCGGTTTCCCACTAAAGCCCGTGAAACAAGTAAGATAGGTGCACTAACATATGTCATCCCTGATGAATCTAATTATGAAGTGGTAATGGTTATACTTATATTTCTATATCTTTGTGGGTTGAAAGTATGCATACTCCGTGGTTCTCTGACTTCGAAGGTACTATGGAACCAATGGTGGAATGAGTACTACCCCTAATGGTTTAGTCAATGTATTTGTTTCTGCCTTTATTGCACTTCTAAAGATAAATGCAAAACTATTACGAGAATAAAAAGAGACAATGATCTGTATCTCATAATTTAGCCCATAAAGAAACATATCAATCTTATTATCCTCTAACCCAAACATCTCAAAAGCAAACTTTCTTAACTCACCGAATCATAGCTCGTACTCCATCACAGCAATACTTCTTTCTGTAAGGTTAATGAAATCAACCTTCTTCCTATTCTTGGCTAATGTAGGAATGTACTGCCTATAGAATATAGTCTTAAACTGCGGCCATGTAGTGAGTGTCTTCCCCTTTCTCTTAAGAGGAATCTACTACTTATGAGTTGACTCAATCAATAGAAAAGTGATCAGCTTGACCTTAAACTAGTCCTCGACATCTAAAACAACAAAACATTGCTCCATCTCTAGCATCCGAGCATTTTCAACTCTATCCTCCATTGTGCCATTGAACCTCATGATATCATATTTTGAAAGTTCCTTTCGGGTTCTAAGAAATACAACTTTCTCAGGATCCACTTGAATTACAATCACTATCTTTGGAGGAATTTGTGCCACAACTAGCTACATAGGAGCCATAATTTTCTCAACTCCTCCCTCAACTTTGCTGACCTCAGGTTTCTAGCATGTTATGCCTCAAGTTGTTGTACTTGTAGTGTCATATGCGCCATCGGCATAGCCATAAGTTTTGCCTAAATTCCAACAAATCTCTAATTTTTGTTTCATCCTTGTTTTTCATTATGCCTCACTCTCGATTACCTTGAGGTTCGAGCCTTTTCGAACCCCTTTAATTAGTAATTGTATTCTTAAAGTCAAAAGGTGAGATAAGACCATTAAGGTAATATTCAGGGAAGATAGGAAAATCATATCTATTCAATAGATAACAATATGTCAAATCCCATTTTTTTTAATTTAATAGTTACAGCTAATCTGGGATTAATGAAACCACGATATGGTTTAGGCCACGAGTCAGGAGCTAAGGACCGATGAAATGAAATTTAAAGGTAATTTGTTATTATGTGATGTGTGCCTAGTGTTTTGTAATGTTTTATTATGTTACTATGCAAAATTCAAAGTTAATTGAGCAAATTCAATATTTTTAGGGTTTCATCTCGAGATACACGTCGAAATGAGTGCCGAGAAAATTAAAAGGTTAACCTTGTTTCGAATTTCGCAAAAAATAAATGTATTTATGTTAAAAATCTAAATTTCTTAATATAATAGGATTTAACAAGCCGACGTGGGTCTACACCTCAATTTTCTTGCAAAACAAGTTTTCCAGGAGTTTTAGAGCGCATTGGTAAATTCTCCAATTTTTGGTCGAATTGGGGTAATTTTTTAGGTTTAGTTTGGACTCAAAATGAATAGATAATTATGAAAATAATAAAAAATGCTAAATTACCAAATACGGCAATTTATATAACAAAGGATAAAAATTAAAGGGAGTAGTGGTCATTTATCACCTCTTTTAATTAAAGGGGAATCGATCCAGGGGGTATTCTTCACCATTTTCCTCATTATTTCTTACTATTCGTGCCTTCATCATCCTATTCATCCTCACTGTGGCCATTCACTCTCATGTCTTTGGTTTAGTTTTTCTAACTCTGCTCACTGTGACACATTTAGGGTAATCGAGATAAAGGAGCCATAACTATGTTGATGGTGGGTTAAAGATGAGGGACCACGTGTTGTGCATGTCAAAAATAACCTATAGTAGGCTACTAATCCTGCTAGAATGTAGTAGAACCAAGACAAGGTCGAATCTATAGGATTCAGACAAACCGAGTTCAACGAATAGAAAAGTAAATTAGGAAGAGTTATATCAAAAAGTCTACTAAAAAAGAAAGTAAATAAGTTGTAAATCGAAGAATAAAAACATATATAAGTCTTGGAATCCATAATCTAGCCCTATGTTATTTCCATTTCTCGTATCATCGACTTCAAAAGATAGTTTTAAAATAGTTTCCCTAGATAGCCTATAGGTGTAAGTGTTATTAACACCCTATTCCCCTATTCTCGATAGATAGAGCAATTGCTCTCTAAATAATTCTCTTACTCCAACGTATAACCTTGAGCAACCGACCTCGAGATTTAGCATGTGAGCAACATTAATAGTTCTATGAGGAAGCCTACACCTAAATAACCTTATGCAAACACTCTCAAGATTTAACCTAGCTCTTTGTGTTACTCACCTAGAAAAATAAGCGTGTCAAATTTTTTACTCTAGGTGATTGCAACTTCTCAAACCGATTGGTATCTGGGACTCAACTTGATTGATAGTAGGTCAATTAGTTTATGCTTAGAGATTTGCGATGAATATACTGTTGGGTTATGGAGTTCATACGCAGTGGAGATTTCAAAACAATTTTTATAAAACCCCCAACAGGATCCGAATCTAATTCCATTAAAAACATTTAAACCAAGAAAACTTAATCATACGAACGCCCTCTATCAGCAGTCCACACACGAACGGCAGCCGAGATTCTAAGTGCTAGCTTCGAGAGAATACCAAACCTTTTTGTTTCTCTCCAAAATGATCCAAAGCGTACCGAAAAACCCTAAGTCGTTTCTAAAACGAAAATAGAGTTTTGGCCCTTAATCTTTCATCCGTGTGTTCTAACTTAAAGCGTCTATTTATACAACCCTTGTATATAGACGGTTAAGTAAATTACACATATACCCCTACTTAAAGAAGTATGAGTGTAATACACCACAAGGACGTTTCTGTCATGAGTTTTATCATATAAAATTCATTTTTCTAAACCATCTTAAAATCTCGCCAAACCGTTCTTAGTGTGCGACCCAATAGGCTCATACAACGTTGCAGTGAATCAAAACACATTTTGGTATACAAGTCATAAGCGGCCTCTAGCAAGACATTATGACTACCAAAGTCATACGAATATCAAATCGATACAACCTAATCAATAGTGTATATAACATCCTTTTGTCACACGATATCCTTTTCATCAAACATAAGGCATGGAATTTTCATCCAACATGTTCAATCGTACTAGTCTCGATCTCTAGGTAGACTGAAAACATCCAAGTGACATTGATCAATATCAATTCACTTAGACTAGGTCTTTTAACAGTCTAACACATCGAGGGATCCACTAGATCTCTCTCTTTATATGAGAGGGACAAATTATATCTTGATTACACAACTTCATCACATTACTCACACAGTAACCAATCACAACCTTTATAATCGTTCTGTTAAAGACAGCGTTTGATAGTGTCAAATCACTCTGTTCCTAATGTTGAAGTCTCTGGTAATCTCAAATCAAAGGACTGAAAAATATACCTACCATGAGAAACAACTATGACTTAATCTATGTGATGTCCTCATAGCGGGTCGGTCCGGTACTTTGTTCCCTAATAAGTACGCGTGATCTTGATTCTTAATCCTATACGTATAATTATCATATGATCATCAATCAAGACTCACACTAGTCTTTATTCATTATAGTTCCCAGTATAATGATCGATTAGGGACATTTAGGATATTTCTGTAAATACCCATGGATCTTATTACAATGTAAACATGCAAATTAATTATAATAAACAGCAAATGAAATCCTCTATTTTATTAACTAAAAGTATTCATAATGACAGGGTTAATGGATTGACCTAGGGCACATGCCCCAACATATACAAACTCTAAACTACCATTGAGACATCGTCAGAAATAGCAACACAAAGATAGAGAACTTAAATAAAACACTATTATTATAGAAAACCTTAATAAGACACTAGAAAAAAACCTAGTACTGGCTAGATAGCTTCATCCCTGACCTAGGTATCAAAGAACCTAGCTAGACATAGCTAATATACCTTACTCTACTACTAAATCACTTCGAATACAATGTGTTTTCTTTGATAGAGGTCTCTCATTTATATAGGTAAGCATAGGTACAAGAATAGGAAATCCTTGGAAATAAGAACCTTCTAAAAGAAATAAAACTTCTATTTAGTGATTCTGGTGTCATCAATAGCGATGCAATTATGTGGGAACCGCTTAGGGTGGTGACATGGCAAGATATAGAAAGCCTCGGTCTTCAAGTCAGTTTGAAAATCCCATTTCTGAACTTGGCACCTTTCCTTGTAGAGTTAACGCCATCAGTTCATTTTTGGCATTGTTTGTTAATCTTCTTTTATGGCATCAAAGGTCTTTAATGGCGTCGTTTGTCCAATTTTGGGGGTGTTGAGCTTGCTGATTTTTTACTGAACTTTGACTTCTTTTCTAGATTCTTCTAATTCATTCATAAACGTTCAAATACCTTGTAAGATCTCTATGAAAGAGTGCACAAATAATGACTCATCAAATACCCCCGAACCTAGAACTTTGCATGTCCCGAGAAAAATGTTATTTCACCACTATGACTAAATACATTGTGAAAAAGTTGAGTGAAGTTTTCTTACAAATTTATGCCAGTTTTGCAAAATAATGGAGTCCTTACAATTGAAACTTGGTTTATCATTTCAACGGGAAACTTTAAATTTTTAAAGGCTGGTAAAATTTGTCACCTTTTAAGACAACACTCTTTAAATACATAGAGCATTTAAAAACCATAACCTTCAACTTACATATGGGTTTCTTAGGTCTATTCATCAAAAAAGCATACCCAAATTGATTTTTTATTAGAGGGATTCATTTAAATGGAATTTATCTCTACTTTTTGCTTATTTGTAGATTTTTGCATCGTAAAGAGTCCAGTGGAAAACATCACTTACAATTAGCTACAAGCACTCAGGTAAATATTTTTATAGGAGTTCCTTTTTATGAACTTTCGCCTTTTATTCATCTAGAGATCCTTATTTTCCTTTTTTATTAGGTTTTTTATTGTATGGTCTTACTTTATTTTCCTGTAGATACCGATTTTTCATTATTTTTCCAACTATCAAGTTCCCTTCCCCATTTCATTAAATTCAAGTTAGTTCGCCAGCAAAGAATCATCAAGCCTACATTGTATTATGGCAATTAAGCCTACATCTTCCTCTTACAAGTGCTAGATTCTTAAGAATTATACTCTAAGTGGATTAGTCCTAGTGTTAAGATCTAGAGATTTCAAATTTATCGATAAAGTTAATTCGACCGCCTCAAGTTATGAATCATCTCCGCTCCAAGTTCTTATATATGTTGTCAAGTAGATGTAAAAGCTCTTCTATTTCTTCTACGTCTGAAGGGAAACAATTTGGCCAAGTTTTTACTCAAAAAATTGAAAGCAAAGTTTCGCCGGTATATAAGACTCTATAAAATAGTAAATATACTAAACTTCCTAAAAAATGCATGCATATTGTACTAGTTTCTAAATAATGAAAGAAATGGAATATAATAAATGATATGAATAGGAAGAAATGCCACTATGATTCCACTAAATTTCCAGGTAAATTGAAAAAGAAAAAAACGTAAAACTTATACTTGTGGGTCTTCAACCAATGATTTTGTCCATTGGTCCACTTACCCATACACCTCCAAACTTATTATGAATCTTTTCCTCAAGATTTAAAAAAATCTAGGCATACCAAACATAAAAGAAATGGTGAAAATAGATGGATAATATATATTTATATGTAATTTATTACAATACTTCATGTATGCTTAGGGAAATAAGGAAAAACAAAAATCTAAACCGATTACTTCCTATAAAACTATTTATAGGCTACTTCCCATTAGTACTTTTGTTTAACGTCATTAGCTTAATGAATTTACCTCCCTACTAGTTGGGGTCCAAATAGATGACATTAATTGTTGATATGGAGAACCTTATGAAAACTCGCTTTTTCATGTAAGATCGCGCTTCCTAAAAGAGCTTCATCCTCTTCCTTATTTGGATGCTTATGTATAATAACCGCACATCGACCAATGTTCCAGCTATCGCTAAGAATCGTAATACCAACAAAAGTGTTTTGCATTAGATATTACTACCATTAACCACCTAGAAGTCCATGATGAATACGAAACCTCTTATGGGAACATATACATTCTCAGCCATCCCTCTAGGTTTCTTCACCATCCTTTTAAGATATATCAGATTGGTCTCAGCATCACCAACGATACATAATCTTCATTGGTTGAAGACTTTGGATAACATTACATTGATTGTAGCAACCCTGTCATATACCACCTTAGGGAACCTTTTGTATCCATCTTGCATGGGAGCATGATTATTTATGTCTTTTGTCGGATTAGATCATGTAGTGCAATGTGTCAGGGGGTGCGATCCTATTCTCCTTGCTATCATCCATCCTTATGCGTTTGGTCCCTCGTTCACCGAGTCACATATTCTATAGAGGCCTTCTACTAATATGCGTACCTCTTTGTGGAAGCTTTTCTCCCGATACTATCTCCTGCTCGTCAGGGCATCCTTGATCCATGCATTCATATCCATAAACATCCTATTCGGAACAATAGTGGAATAAGCAATTAAAGTGTCAGTCGAAGAATTCAAGATATGTGAAATTTAAAATCCACTACTCTTCCTTTAAGCTCAACGGACACAAAAACTTTGACTAATTCAATGTTCACTCTCACTTTCGCATAAAAGGCCTACTAAGAAAAACCTAAAAAGGCCTAGACTTGTATGACTCTATCATGTCGATGACGTGAAAGTCTGCGTGGAATCTCAAATCCTATACATGTACCAATAAGTCTAAGAATACTCCTTTTGAAGAGATCTTCATGCCATCAATGGCATGAATTTGAGCCTTTGTCTCGATCAACTCACCAATTCGTGTTGAATTATGAAAATTAGAGGACATTAAGTTAATTGACTCCTAAATAAAGCATTATGTTTTCCAAATAGATTCCTTCTATAGTGTAAGGGGTACCTACAACCCCTGAATTGCCACATATAATCGGGATGTCGTTGGGACATCCTTAGGTTTGGGTTGGACATCTAATTTGGTTTTTCCTAGGGTGAATGTTTTACAGACCTCGTTTTCTAAGGCGGCTTTGTTGTAAATGATAGCGTTCACTTGTGTGTCTAACGGGTTAGTACCTATATTTTGATTGGGGTAAGGTTGCGAAAGCAATTTCCCATATTCCTTAAATTTTTCCAGTTTTTGTGCAATTTGGCCCATTTGGACCTCCAAGTTTTGGATAGGAGCATTAGCGTCATTGAGAGCTTTCGTAGTGTTCACTAGGATCTGGTTGATGTTTCTACCAAATTGCTTTATTGAGACAGTAGAGTTTTAATCATCTCCTATAATAAGGAAGGACTAATCAATAGTTTAGGCAACAGTTGTCCTTTGGGGGCAAAAGATGAGTAGTTCATGTTTTATGGACCATAACTAAAGTTAAGTTTGTTCCTCAATGTTGCCTCATTGTAGGTGTTTTGGAAAGGCACTCGATTTTGCATTAGGATTGGTTACCTATGACATTGACCTACCGATGGTCCACAAATAGAGTAGGACATTCATCAATCGCATGGCTTGTGAATTAGCAAAATCTACAAGCTTTAACATGCGCTTGGTCATTACTCCGAAGATGTTCCACTTGGGAAGTTAACTTATCAATTTTCTTGTCAGTGGATCTAGTAGCAGCTTGAACTGACGGACTTTGGCAATCGTCAACACCAATGTCCCCGTATAATTAGAACTATTGTGTTATATCCTCATAGAGTTGCTTCATTTATGCATGATTTTCATCACGAATGTGACCACCACAAGCGTTATCAACCATTCGCCTCTTTAGAGGAGATATGCCGACATAGAAAAACTGAACAATGGCCTTGTCGGATTACCTATATTATGGAGAATTGGCAATTAGGCGCTTATAATGGTCCCAATAATCACCAAAAGACTTACTAGTTTTCATCGTAATTCTACATATCTCGGAGATAAGTTGGTCTACCTTATCCTCAAGGAAGTTTTCCCAAAGGAATCCATCAATCATTGTGTGCCATGAGTTAATGAAACCAGGGTAGAGATATAAGAGACATTGTTTAGCCTATCCTTTTAGTAAAATGGGAAAGCCCTAAGATTTACTATATTCTCTTCCTCTTGAGGCGGTTTCATAGACTGGAAACTTGCCTGAAACTCTAATAATAGTTCCATTACATCCTCAGTCTCTGTCCCATGGATGGCGGGTAGGAGTTTAATAAAGGTGAACTTAAGCTTAAAAGTTTCATCGTTTAGTGGAAATTTTATGCATAGAGGATGCTGAGCAAGAAGATTTTATAGATTTTCATTTATGTGCCCCATGGTAATTTGGCGATCACTACCAGCGTGGTAATCGTCGTCAGCCATAATAGGTTTGGGGAAACTTGGCTCATTGTTTAGAATGTTCCTAGCCAACCTCCGATGGGTTCTGTTAATTTTTTAATCAAAAGATAATAGAGAACCAATCAATTTAGATCGAGTTATCCTACTATGGATAAACTAGTAGACTCAATGAATAAAACAAAAACAAAAAGAAAATAAAACTCAAACTCTTTTTGCAATTGAATCATCGACAATGGGACTAAAGTTTGATCACGTGTTGTGCATGTCAAATATAACCAATAATAGGTTACCTATCATACAAGAATGTAGTAGAGGCAAGAATGGGTCGAATCCACAGGATTCAGTCGAACTGATTTCAACCAACAGAAAAGTAAATCTTAGGGGGTTTTTGAAAGAGTTTTATCTAAAAGTATACTAAACAAGAGAGTAATTTATAAATCAGAGAATAAAAACATACCAAAGTCTTGGAATCAACAATGTAGCCCTATCTTGTTTCGATGTCTTGTATCCTCGACTTTCAAATATGTGTTTTAAAAAACGTTTCCTTTGCTAGGCTATAGATGTTGGGGTCACCAACACTCTAGTCCCCTTATTCTTGATAGATAAGGCAATCACTCTTTAAATACTTCTCTTATTCCACCGTATAACCTTTGGCAACCGCTCTGAAACTTAGCACGTGAGCAACATTAACACCTCTTTGGTAACACCTATCTCTAGATTACCTTAAGCAACCACTTTAAAGATTTAACCTAGTTCTCGATATTACTCGCCTAGAACAACAAGTGTGTTAGGTTTCTTACTCTAGGTGATTGGCACTTCTCAACCTTATTGGTATCACAGACTAAACCTGATTGATAGCAGGTCAATGGGTTTATGTTTTGAGATTTACAATGAATATACAAACTCTAAAATACAATTGAGACATCGTTAAAAACAGCAACACAAAGATAAAGAATTGAAATAAAACACTATAATTATAGAAAATCTCAACAACTAATAAAAATAACCTACTACTGGCTAAAGAGCTTCGTCCCTGACCTAGGTATTGAACGACCTAACTAGACATGGCTACTCAACCTTGCACCAGTCTTGAATCACTTTGAATATAATTTGTTTCATTCATAGAGGTCTCTCTTTTATATAGGTAAGCCTGGGTATAAGAATAGGAAAGCCTGAGAAATAAGAACCTTCTAAGAATATACATAACTTTTATTAGCCAATATGTGGGAACAGCATCGGGTGGCGGCGTGGCAAGATATAGAAAGTCTTGGTCTTCAAGTTAGTCCAAAACTTATATTTAAGAAATTGGCATCATCGTTGTTGTTGTCTCTTATAGAGTTGATGTCGACATTTCATTTCTAGCTCCTTCTATTATTCTTCTGTGGTGCTTTCCTTTGCGTCACGGGTCTTCACTGTTGCCATCTATCTCTTCCGAGGGTGTCAAGCTCGCTGGTTTTTATTGAACTTTTACTTCTTTTTTGAATGTTTCTGATTCACGCATATACAGTTAAATACCATGTAAATCTCCAAAGTAAACATATAGAGCCATAAGAAATGACTTTGGACTTGATTTATATAGCACAATACCAATGAAAGAGTGCACAAATAATGACTCATCAGTGTGCTTTAAATTTAAATTTTAAGTTTTAGGGACTGTGATATATAGGAATGATAAAGGGACTGTTTGGATTCAAACTCGAATTAAGAGAAATGGTAAAATAGTTGTATTGTTGGTTGTGAGGGAGAGAGGAGAACGAGAGGGAAGGGAATAATTTAAATCGAAAAAAAAAAAAAAAAAAAAAAAAAAAAAAAAAAAAAAAAAAAATAGTGACGAAGGTTGAGATAGTAACACCGAGAGGGAGGTAAGTGGAAGTAGGTGAGGGAGATGATTAGGAGGGGGTTTGAGGATGACGATATTGGAGGGATCCCAAACCCGAGTTTAAGAAAAAAATAAAAAAATAAAAATAAAAATATTTTCTACCATTAAAATTGAAATAAAGAGTTTTGATTTCAATGGAGAAGATGAATGGGGTTTGATCTAGACCGAATCGAGTTCGCCCTAATAGAGCCGAATTGGACCCGGTCCGAAATCAAAAACATCCTTTACGAGAAAAAAGAAATTGCTTTAATTTAAAAAATAAATAACAATTTCTCGAAATTAGGAAAAAAATAGATAAAGGGGATTTTTTGAACAAATTAATAGAAATTGGGGATATTTATGAAAATGAGGATTTTAAGACTTTTTTGAGGATTTATATTAGGGATTTTTCCTTGTAATGCATGTTACAACACTGAACATTAAAATTGTAAGAAATGTTTTAATGCCTAGACTAGGTTAAATTTTGATACTAGACTACAATTTGGAGTCAAAATTGGGATTTAGACATCCGAGGATAAGATTTGCATTGATTTCAAGGTTTTCGAGTCGAGGCATGACCAATAAATATATGTGAAATTGGAAAAATTGTGGAGTGATTGTGGAATCTTACTAGATTTATCAATGAATTTTAGGATGGAAAACGGGAGCCCCATGTGGACTGTTTTAATGATATGTGGCGTAAGGAGTTACGGTATCAAATGTGTAAGGTTACATAAATCTCATAATAACCTTTACGTTGTATGAATATAAATTTCATATAAATTGCATCAATCCTTGCTATTGCATTATTTGTTGCACACGCATACACGGTGGGGGAGGATAAGCTCAATTCAAGTCACCTTATATTGTTTGCTATACCGTGGTTATATAGGAGAACACTAAATTATGCTTTAGTGGTCAGAGTCACTGATATTTACATCACGCGATTATTATGAGATTACGTTGAACTAGATCATATTTCTATAGTCTAAAGGAACGAGACTCATTTGTTTATACTTTTTGTGCATGAGTCCTTGTTACTCTTTCTTACCACTTTGAGAAAACTTTATTTGATTATAGTCGAATAACAAAAATGAGATGGATTCGTGATTGTATTTAAATTCCTTGGATTATATTGCTCTTCTAATATCTTAGATTATTATGCATTTGATTATTACATGTGTATTAGATATTGTGGGATTTACTTATCTAATATAATCAAATTTTTATAATTGGGTAATCACAAGTTCAATTGGTTACAAAGAAAAAAGGAAACTATCATATTTATTTTACTTGATTAGTACCTTTCCCTCTATGTAAGTATTGTTTTTGAATATAATATATTGTATAAATGGGTTATTGGGTTCGTGTATGGTTAAGATCTTTGGAATGGTTGTAACAATTTTTGGATAGATTAGAATATTGTGGAACTAAGGTAGTGAGGGTTTAAGGATTTTGAAAACTTGAGAAAGATTAGAATGAATAAATATTTTTTGTTAATTTAATATATATTGTTATAAGTGGATTGTGAGTCCATCGGCACTTTCACCAAGCTGAGTAGGTTTTATTAAAGACTTTTGAAGGTCAGGTTTCTGAATGTTGGGTTAGAAATAGAGGAAGTGATGTCGAAAAATTCTTATAAGATTTTAAGAATAATGTAATCAATCTAAATGAACATTGAGATTTGAGATTTACTTTAGAATCTTTTATAATTGATAAAGTATTATATTTGATAATTAAAACGATAAACTTTGTTATCTATTAATGGTAAGATTAAGGCTACTACATTATCAGGAGGTCGATGTAATCTAAGCTGGTCGTATGCTCTAATTAGGCGGGTTTTAATAACATTGCTATTAGAGCCTACGATTCCAAAAGAATCTTATTGATTGAGGATAAGTAAGTGACTAGTTTGGAAGTGACATGATGGAATAGGGTTAAAAATTTTAAAAAACATTATGATTATGTTATATGTGTTTTCTATTATCGAGATATTGATGGATATAGTGATGCTGAACCACTTTTCTTGCAGTTTTTGTTGTAGAACACAATTAGTCGACGGCAAGAGTAGGGTCTGGGATTTGGCAAAAGCAATATGGATCCACATCTTGTGGATTCAAATGTGTTGTAGAACCTGGCTAGGTAGATGTCGGAGTTGTTGAATATCCTACAAGCATAGGTGGTGGCCCAGGCACATGTGGTTCATATTACTTAGGAAGTTCCCACTACTAATCGAACCGCTCATTGGGAGCAGGCTAAGTCTACAGTTTATCATAAAGGCGAATTGATTTTTGCAGTTCTAATTTGGGCTACTCTAGCCTTTACTAGTAGAATTTCATGTGAGGAAAGGTAGAGGAGAGAATTTAGGAAGTACGACTCTTCAAGCTTCTATGGTGAGTTGGACTTGAGAACTGAGGAGACTTAGGTTCTCAATTACAAGAAGCTTCATAATATGTTGAATATTAATGAACATTTGAGAGCTTTGATATATTCATACTATTTCTAGGTTGATGCGAATATATGGTGTAGATATTTGCATGAGGAGCATCCCATATTTGAGAATTAGGCTCACTATCTCGAGGAGTTCCTTGAGTAGTACTATGATAAGAGCATGATTCTATAGAAGAAACTAGAGTTTGATCATCTAGTTCAATGAGAGGTGTCATTAGCTCAGTATGGTGCTCAGTTTAGTTATCTTTTGAAGTTTTACTGGGGAATCAAGAATGATACAAAAGAAGAATATGCGTAAGTATATGTATGGTCTGTAGGAAAAGCTTGGCACCACTATATCAATGACTAAGCTGAACACACTACTGAAGGTTCAAGATAAGGCCAGAGCTTATGTGACTACAAAAGCCTTTTAGCATAAATCATGATAATATCTGGGTGCTATGGGGTCAGGACAGGGCTCGAGTTTTGAGGGTAAAAACAAAATTACATCTAAGTTTGACCCAAAGTCTCAGAAAAAATGGAAAAGTTAAGAACCACCATTCACATCGGCGATACGTGTTGTTACATCATATTTACATCATAATCCATTTCCAAAAGTAGCCAGTAGACCCTCGGAGTTGACACAGATAGGGTCAGAGACAAACAAGATCACATTCCTTTCAGCTTTCAAGTGTAGAGGTACCCCTCAGTTACAGGAGTAGGGGCAAGGGTCGACGATCTCAAAGATAGAGTGTAAGTTAAAAATTGACACCTAGTTAGGCATCTTCTGTAGGCAGTTAACCTATGATTAATTATTTTAGGTTTGGGGCAACAAGGTAATTATAGAGAGTATCCGGGTTCAATCGTTTGTTATAAGTATGGGAAGAAAGAACATTATAAAAGTACATGTCCACAACTTTTGGGGTTGTTCTCTAGTACGTCACAACCTCAACAACATATTAGGGAACATGTTTAGGTGGTGATTGAATTAGATTTAGATGCAAGTCAAAATCTCATTCAAGGTACGATTTCCTTTTATGGTGAACCTATGCATGCTTTAATTGATTTTGGATTTACTATTTTGTTTATATCTACTTGTATGATAATCGAGTTATGGTTAAATCCATTGCGAGTCCCTATTCATATTGTATTGAACATAATAATTAGGGATAAGATGTATTATTACTTTATATGTGAGAAGTGTGTTGTTCATATATTTAGACATAAGATGGCAGTTGAACTACGTATATTGGAGTTTTTGAAGTTTATCGTCATACTGGGAATGGATTGGCTAACAGATTATCATCCACACTTAGATTGTCTCCATAAGACTATGTTCTTTTATATTTCTAGTCGTTTAGTTCTTACATACACTGGAACATCGTCTAGGTTGCCTTTCACCAGAAGTAGGCTAGCCACTGGTGAAGAAATGGAAACTCTTGCCAAAATTATTAGTATAGAGGCATGACCTAAAATTAAAATGGAGGAGATTCCTATTGTTTGTGAATTTTCGTATGTGTTTCCTAATGATTTACCTAGAAGTCCACCTCAGAGAAACATTGATTTTGTTCTTGATCTAGTTCTGGGAACTAAACCCATATCTATTCCTCCATATAGAATGGCTCTGAAAGAGTTGTAGGAGTTGCGGAAATAGTTGGAAGAGTTGCTTAATAAAGGGTTTATTCACCGAAACATGTCATCGTGGGGTGTACTAGTCTTTTTTATGAAAAAGGATGATAGTTTTAGGCTTTGCATTGATTATAGACAATAAAGATAGTCATTGTATGGAATAAATATCCATTGCCTAGAATTGATGATTTGTTTGATCAACTGAACGTTGCTAAATTCGCTTGTAAGATTGATTTTCATTCTGGTTATCTTCAATTGAGAGTTCAAAAAATGATGTGCAGAAAATTACATTCAGTGCCAGATATGGTCATTTTGAGTTTATTTTTATGGTGTTTGGGTTGACTAATGATTCAGTTATGTTTATGGATCATTGTGTGATATGTTTTATTCATGATATCTTGATATACTCTCAGAGTTATTCTCCAAACTTTGACAAATCATAAGAACTACGCCAAGTTTAGAAAATGCGAGTTTTCGTTATCTAAAATGAAGTTTTAGGGTCATATGGTTAGTACATAAGGGAATTCGATTGATCCAGCCATGACTGAGGGTATTTATTGGTTGGCTGGAACTTACCACAGTGATAAAAATACGGAATTTTGTAGGTTTGGCTAGCTATTATCATTGGTTTTTGAAAGCTTTTTGGAAGATAGTTACGCCAATTACTAAATTAACTCAGAAAATGTTCAATTTTTTTGGTCGACAAAATGTGATACTGCATTTAAGGAATTGAAAAAATGTTTGACTACAGTAGCAGTTCTTGCATTACCTGAACAAAGGAAAGGGCTTAAAGTTTATACTGATGCATTAAATGTGGGTTTGGGTTGTGTGTTAATGGAGAACGGTATGGTGATTTCTTGTGCTTCTCATTAATTAAATTTCACGAGAAACATTACCCTGTTTATGATTTGGAACTAGTGGCAATTGTGTTTACTTTGAAGCCGTGAAGGCACTATTGATGTAGGGAAAGCTTCAAACTACTTTCAGATCATAAAATCTTAAGTACTTGTTCAAACAGAGAGAGCTAAATATGAGGCAAAGACGATGGTTTGAACATTTTAATGAATTTAATTTTAGTATTGAATACCATTTAGGTAAAGCAAATGTTGTTGCTAGTGCACTGAGTAGGAGGTGGGCTGAAACATTACGTGCAGCTAGTCGGTTGATTTATGAGTATGACTAACTCTAAAAAGTCATCGCTATTACATTGTCAAAGATTCTTGAGGCTGGTGATGAATTAATTTGTGCTCGATTTAGAGTATAAACTATCTTTATTTAGAAATTGATAGAATGCTAGCTAAGTAATGTGTATTATTGGAAATTTAAGGGATTCGCTTATGATAGTAACAATCCAGATTGGGCTAAGTCTGTGGATCAGAGCTTGAGGCTTAGAAGTGGACTTTGGATTCCATCGTTGACCGAGATTCGAGATAAGATATTGAAAGAATCTCATCAGTCAGGATATAGCACTCATCTTGGCAAGACCAAAATGTATCATTATATAAAGCGACTGCATTGGTGGCTTGGGATGAAAGCTGATGTGGATTACTATGTGAGGAAATGTGAAATTTGATAATAGGTTAGGGCCAAATGGTGGAAACCTAGAGTTATGTTACAGGCATTTCCCATACCGTTGTGGAAATTGGGAACATGGTGTGATGGATTATGTTACTCATCTCCTAACTTCTCCGAAGAAACATGATGCAGTCTGGGTTTTTATTGATAAATCGATGAAGTCTGCTCATTTTCTTTATATGTTTATTTTAGATAACTTTACACTGATGAGCTTGTTATACGAGCAATAGGTGATTCATTTACATGAGGTGTCATTGATGATATTTTATGATCGAGATGCTCGGTAAACATCGGGGTTATGACAAAGCATATAGGAGTTGTTCGACACTCAGTTATATTCCAATAATGCATTTCATTTATAGATGGATGGTCACACTAAAAGGTTGATCTAGGTGTTGGAGGACATGCTCAGGGCTTGTGTATTGAAATTTGGAGATTCATTGGAAAAATACATAACTTTTTGTTAGTTTTCTTACAATAATAGTTTTTAATCGAGTATTAAGATGGCTCAGTTTCAAGTTTTTGTTTGGAGACCTATTCATTCTCTAGCTTGTTGGGCTGAACCAGAGGGTTTGGCAGAGTGAAGGCCACAGATCATTTGAAATCACACTGAGTTTGTTCATCGATTCATCTAAGATTGAAAGCGTCTCGAGAAAGGCACAAAAATTATTATGATCTCTATCACCGGGCAGTTGGATATAACGAAAAAGATTGGGTGTATTTGAGATTCTCTACTTGCAAAGGCCATTATATATTTAGACCGAAAAGAAACTCTCTCCCAAGTTTATAGGATCTTTTAAGATTGTGAAACAAATTGGGAAGTTGCTTATAAACTCGCATTACCGCCTTAGTTAGCTAGAGTTCATGATGTATTTCATGTGTCTATGCTCAAATGTTAAGAACATGATTCCCATCATATAGTTCAATGGAATCAGTTCGATTTGCAGGGTGATGTCTCATATGAAGAGCAACCTATTTTGATTGTGGATAAGAAAGTCCAAAAGCTTCGAAATAAGGAAATTCCACTTTTCTTGGTTAAATGACAATTTCACGATGATTTTGAAGTTATCATGGGAGCGAGAGGCGTATATGAGAAAACATTTTTTTATCTCTTTTAGTCCAGGTAAATTCGATTTCAGTTTTGATTTCTAAGACGAAATTTTTATTAGTTAGGAAGATCGTCAAATCCCAAAATATTTTAATTCAATAATTATACCTAATTTGGGATTAACAAATCATAATAATGGTTTAGGCCACGAGTCGGGAGCTAAGAACTGGTGAATTGAGATTTACATGTAATTTTATTATTGTGTGATGTGTGCCTAGTGTTTTGCTAGGAAATTGTCCTTTTTTCCTTGAGTTCATGACTATCATAAGTTGACCAATTTGCCTCTTTAGGATCTTTATGGATTGTGATTGCTCATTATCCATCATTTTCATGGCTTACATTATTCCTTCCAACTCTTTCTCATGGTTCTCATGGTGCTCCATATCTTTAACTTCCATGGCTCCGAAATATTTCTCAATTGACTTCAAAGAATTCATCTCTCCACTTTTCAATAGCTTCCCCTATTGGACTTGTTGTTTAAAGCCTTGAGGTAACTTTAGTGCATTATCATGATTTCCATACGAGATGTTCGAGTTGTTGTTGCTATATACTTGATAAAACCATTGAGCCACTCCCCTCGGCCTGAAGTTGTTCACATAGCCTTGGTTGTTCATGAAGTTGATGTATTCATGTTCCATTCCCTGTTGTATGTTGATTTGGTTAACCACCATGCCTTGGTGCTTCATGGGTTATTATGCTACTTGTGGACCTTAGTGTCCCATCTAAAGTTTTGTTATCTGATTGCTAGAATTTGATAGTTGTGATATAATTGCAGCTTACGAATCAATCTCGTAGATGGCTACTAATTTCCTGACTATAAAACGATTACCGAGGGTAGAATTTTGAGACATAAGATCAAAGAGATCCAATACTCTATCTTTATCCTTGGTAAGTAGAGAGCCGCCCGATCAACATCTACTAGTGCTCTCGTGGTGTGGTTCATCCCATAGTAAAATATCTAGAGTTGTGCCCATTTCACGTATCCATGTCCTAGACATCTCATTAGCATCTCTTTAAATCTTTCCCAGGCCTCCCAAGAGACTTGGTGTCTTCTTGCATGAACTGACTAATCTCAAGTTTCCTTTCAATGACCTTCACTAGGGGAAAGAACTTGTATAAAAATCTTATTTTGATTTCCGCCCATGAAGTCAAACTACCAACATTTAACCCTTCGAATCATGACTTGGTTTTTCCACCCAATGAGAATAAGATAAGTCGCCTCCTGATCACCTCTTTCGTAACTCTGGTGATGAGCATGGTGTCGCAATTCTCCAAGAAATTCTCAAAATATCCAACTAGATCTTTGTTAGATAGCCTGCTTAATAGACTATTTGCATCATATTAATCAAAGATTTTTGTAAATCGAACTCGGTGGTGTTGGTTGGAAGCTGCATCACTCCATTGTATGTCCCTTGAACTTCTGGCTTGAAGTAGTCATGAAGGCATCATTCTCCTTGCACTCGCTCCTGCACTACTAGATGACCTGTGGGTTGGTTATTCCCGCCGCCCTACTATTGATTTCTAGCTAACTCCTCAACCATCTTAAATTTTTTATTTTTCATTCATTTGGTTGTTCTCTCAATCTCCATATCGTAAGGCACTAGTTCTTTCTCTCCCTTGCTACGCATGCACTAAGTATCCCCAATAAAAAAACACAAAAAGATCAAGTGCAAAAATTCAAACTGAAACTTAAGCATATATTTTTATTTTTGTTTCTATGAACTAAAAATTAAAGTACCAAAAATAAAACTAAGCAACTATTCAAACTAACTAAGTAATACTAATAGCTACCTATCCCTGGCAATGACGCTAAAAACTTGACACATGGCGCAAGTATAACGGGTCGCTCATTGTTATTGTGTAATCAACTTAAGTTGATCATGGATATTTTCCTTACGAAAAGTTTTTTGCACTAGTTGTATATCACTTACTTAAATTGAACTATTGCTAAGGGATTCACTTTTAATTGGTTTATACTACCTAAACTACTTTAACAAATCACTTTAAACTTTAGTTAAACTCTTATATTAAGGATATCTTGGTTCACAACTTCACTTAGGTAATTTAATACTATGCTTTATACTTATGTTTACATCTCAATATGATGTGTGCAATGCCTAATTAGAATAGACATATTTCCTTCAAATCCACTTCAACCTACTATCGTGATGGAGAAGATTCTAATGTCTAAACTAGAACTCCACTTATCGATGTGAATAACGTATGCTTCACATTGCTTTAATTCTCAAATCGCTAGATTCATAACCAACTAATTTTACTATCCATGCCTCCCTAATCAACAACTATCTCTTGATGATGTGTATTTTGCGATTGTACCATTCATGTCTGGATTAAAAGCTTCAATGACCATGATAACTCCTAAAGCTTAAGTTCATTAAACATGTGATCAAGATGTCTAAAGCATTACGCTCGGAATCAACACAAAGTATAACCGTTGCACTTTTTATTATCACTTTTTATTCCTATTTCAAAGCATAGCATTCGTACCATAGGATCCATTAATTCCTAAGATAAATAGACTACTCGCACATCATTGAAACACACACATCATAATGCAATATAGAATTCATTGTAAAACATATATTAATATAAATATTACATTGAATTAATCAATGAAATTAAATATTGATTGCAAACGTGGAGTCTGCAATGTTTCCGTAACAAAAATTCTTTAATACTCAAACTCGATGCTAAATTACTCTAATGGAAGCTAATCTCCTTCTATGTAGTTGGCTCTCACTTGTTTACCACGTCCTAATACTTCTTTATACTCCTTAGTAATAATAAGAAACCTTAAATTACAATATAACCCAAATTAGAACTTCTTTTTCTATTTTTTGCAAAGTTGGCACTGTTACTAATACCATGGCATTGTATGTATTAAGTTATAGTGACGCCACTGCGGCATAGCTTCATTGAGTTATTTAGAGCTCCTAAAGCCTCGGCGCCATCCTATTTATGCATGAGTCCTTATTACTGTTTAGTTACCACTTTTGTATAACTTTATTTGATCATAGTCGAATAACAAAAATGATATGGATTCAAAATTGTATTTAAATTTCTTAAATTATATTTTTTGTTTAATTTCTTAGATTATTATGCATTTGATTATAATAGGTGTATTGGATAGTGTTGGATTTACTTATCTGACATTATCGAATTTTTATGATTAGGTAATGACAGGTCTGAGCGACAATAACAAAAAAGGGAAGCTATCAGATTTTCTTTGATTTGTTTAGTTTCTTTCTCTCCATGTATGTATTATTTTTTTAATATTATATATTATATAAATGGGTTATTGGGTTTGTGTGTGGTTAGGATCTTCTTTGAAATAGTTGTGACAGTTTTGGGATAGATTGGAACATAGTGGAGTTAATGTAATGATAATTTAAGGATTTTGAAAACCTAAGATAGGTTAGAATGAATAAACAATTTTTGTTAATGCAATATATATTATTATGGGTGGATTCGGAGTCATTCGACATTTCCACCAAGCTGAGCAGGTTTTGTTGAAGACTTTTGAAGGCTAGGTTTTCTCGTGTGGGCTTAAAAATAGAAGAGGCACCGTCGAGAATTTTTTTACAGAATCTTGAGAATAATGTAATCAATCTAAATGAACTTTAATATTTGAGATTTAATTTAGAATCATTTATGATTAACAAAGGATTATATAATTAAGACGATAGACTTTGTTATTTATTGATGGTAAGCTTAAGCTTGTTATATTATTAAGGGTTTAAGGTAATTTAGATCGATCAAATGCCCTAATTAGGCGGGGTCTGACACAATAGATACATCAAATAATGTAAGATAATGTTTTCATTTTCATTTCCATATAAAAGCATAATAAAAATTGTTTATCAAGTAATTGTATCAAAGTAATTCCTTGACTTCAAGCTAATTAAAAATCAATGAACATGGCTTTGATACCAAACCGTGACAACCACTATCTTGATCAGGGAGATACTTAACCTAAAACCATAATTAAGCCCCAGTACACCAGCTGTACTAAACAAGAGCAAGTAGCCTTACCTTTAGTACCTTATAAACATAATTGTATTTAAATTATGACATAAAAATAAATGATAACACATCAAATTATTAAAAACTTTTTTGATATTATACAAGCTATATAAAACCAGATTGAGCCGGAATAAACATCGGTTATACGAAAATTCCCAACCCTGTTATATTATAAAATTATATCTCAAACAATATAAATACACAAAAGAAACTATTTACATCAAAGAGAGGACCAACTAACTCCTATTCCTTCTCCTTTCTCTAAGTTGTAATGCTAAGTTGTGAACCTAAAATACCAAATTTGGGTTGACAATTCAATAATTAGACATATTTTATAGCGTGATTTAGGTTGATTTTATATATAAAGGATGATATTACATTGGGTATTCTTTTCCTTTTGTGATTTCAGGATTTAATCAGAAAAAATGAAGAAATTGAAGAAAAATAGGCAGAAGAGCAAAACATTCAACTAAAAAGAAGGTCCAACGATTTCCAGTTATTTAGGATTTACAAAGGAATCGCTGGATGAATCAGTGGAGCAGAGATATATATTTCTAGTGATTAATTCAACGATTTTGAATAATATACGAAATCACCAATAAATCACTGAGTTCCGTGATGAGTTTTTAGATTACTATGAAGAATTTGAGTTTATCTATGATTTGTATAGCTTAGGAAATTATAAATAGGACCTTATGGATTTAAAATTAAGGGCCCTCTTTCTCTTAACAAGTTTGTGAGAGCCATAAGTTAGTTTTTATTGTGTTTATGTTTGAAGCAACATTAGAGATTAGTTTATTTCAATAAAAGATGTTTATTTAATTATGCCTTTTAACCATATTTTTATGTTGTTTATTTTCAACACGAGTGAGTAGTTTATTAATCTAAAAGAAATCTTAGACATGTATATATTTTCGACTGCTACATATTTATAATTACGGAGTGTTGCACTAAATGCTTCAAATCTATTCGAACACAACAATCGCGTTTTTGTATTGCATGCATAGTTGAAAAGATGTATTGTGATATTGATTTTCTGAATCTATGTCTATGATTATTGACAACAATTATATAAGTAGTAACTAGGATATAGGGCCAAATTACACGAGTAGGTGTTCAAGGTGGTTGTGTTCTAAGTTAGTTATTGATTGGCATATTATAATTAGTATTTGATTCAAATTAGGCATGATTTCCATTTAATGTTAATGCTATCGTAATTTCTATTTTATTGCGTTTTATCCAATAGATAGATTTACAATGATAAGAATATGGTTATTTTCCATTGAATATAGAAAAATTGATGGCTTGCTATAGGCTATATCAACCTATTATGAATTAAGATTTAATGATTCCAAGGTTCCATGAGACATCATTATAACTATGTTAAGAGGTAATGTTATGTTCTAGTGTTTGAATGCAATCCAAGTATATTACATTGTTTAGTTAGTCTTTGTTTAGATGTTTGTTTAGATATTTATATTATATTAAATTTGAGTTTTTGTTTAATTAAGTTTGCATTGAATTGCTTGAATTAGTTTAATTAGTTTGGTTAATTAAATTAGTAGTTAGAGTTTTTAGTTATTTAGTATTTCAATTCCCATTTAATTAGATCAACAAAAGTAAGAAAAACAAAACAAAAAACATTTTCCTTAAAAGTTTGCAAAATCCCTATGGAGATGATATCTCATTTACACTAGTACAAATAATAGAAAAATACAAAAAACTATTGTGCACTCTCAACACGTGTCGATTTTTAGCATTGTTGCCAGGGATTTTTAAATAATTTCTTAGGATTTTAGATGTTGTACGGTCTACACATTTCCTCATTCTAATTCTACATGATCTTTACATCCGTTAGATCCTGAAATAGATATAACTTTTAATCGAAGTTTAAGACAACAACAATTTAGGGAGAATTTAGCAAATAGGATGGAGGATAACAATAATAATAATAATAATAATGACATATCATTAATAATAATAATAATAATAATAATAATAATAATGCAATAGAGTTATCAATAATAATGACAACAATAATAGAGAACTTACTTTTAGGCAAGCAAATCAAAATGTTACATCATATGAGCCTATGTGCATAGCATACCCCGATGGATTTCCTAAATTTGACTTAAGATCTGCATTTATTAATGCCTTACCTAACTTCTATGTAAAGATAATGAAGACCCACATAAATTTATAAGGAAGTATCAACATAAGGTTAACGGGATGAAACCAAAAGAAGGTACCCTAGAACAAGTCAAACTTAAAGTTTTTCCTTTTACATTGAAATATCAAGCACAAGATTGGTTGTTCTATCTCCCCCAAGATTCAATAACTACATGGACTCAAATGTTAGAAACTTTCCTAGATGAATATATGCCTGCAAGAAAAATTAGTTCCTATAAAAATCAAATCACAGTTGTAAAGATGAAAATTTTAATGAATTCGGAGATAGCTTCCAAAGATTATTTTCTTCTTGTCCACAGTATGCATATGCTCAAAGAGATTTATTAAAACTTTTTTATGAATGACTCAATCACTTTGAACAAAAGCTAGTAGACTTAGTATATGGTGGGTCTTTATTTGAAACAACACTTACTTTAGCAAAGGAAGCAATTAATGAAATGGCTAAACAATCTAAGCAATACGATGAAAGATTAAATCCTCGAAAAATAAACTTTATGAAGTTTATAATAGAAGAAATAATACGTTTGATGACAAAATTGATGAATAATCTAATATGGTTAACCTATTAATTAAAGATAGAACTTATCAAGCTAAAGCTTGTGGATTCTGTAATGAGGTTACACATCCTACAGATGCATGACCTACTCTATATGAAGAGAATGCTGAAGACGCTAATGTAATGATGAACCAATTTTGTATACCTCTAAGAAATCAATATAATAACAATAGTAATCCTGAAAGATAGCACTCAAATCTTAGTTATGGTCCTTAAAATCAAAATTATAATACTTATAGAACAAGAGCACTAATGCAATCCGCACCTAATGAGCAACCTCAACAAAACGCTCAATCTAGGAATCCAAATTTAGAGCAAATTTTACATAATTTTATGAACCAATGTTATCAAAACTTCACACATATTTTTGAAAATCATATTAAGACTGATACTTTTATTAATTAACTAAAAAATTAGTTAAGTCAAATGAGTTTACAAATAAAGAGGTTAAGTACTCAATAGATTAATCAAGCTAAAGCACCTACTCAAATTGTCACTCCTCCTACTAATCAAGCACAAGGTAATGCTTTATTTAGTAGTAAGAAAGACACACGTATAACTGGAGAAATACTTATACAAGGTAATAAAAGAAAACACATAAAGCTCTTGAAGAAGAAGAAGAAGAAGAAGAAGAAGAAGAAGAAGAAGAAGAAATGCTGGCTAATGTCATTCTTACTAGAGAATGAATGGCTAGACAATTGAAATATACACTTTTTTATTGAAAGGCTATACCTATGGTATTTAGCCAGAGTTGAAGCATATGAAAAATCTTTACATAAGTCTCAAATAATTGGTAAGGATGAAAATGACATGATTTCTGATAATTCAAATGAAGATATGTATTCATATTCTACCATTCCACAATGTTAGTTGATGCTAGGGAGGAAGAAAATAATGAAGAAAAGCTCGAAGCATTTAGGAAAATATAAGTTAATAGACCATTGATGGAAACAATTATGTAATTTTGTAATTATGATGAAGTTTTGAAAGAATTCTTTGAATCTAAGGATAAATTTTTTGAAGAATCTAAAGACAACTTAGGATAAAAGGTGGCTGCTTTAGTTAAGAAGAAAATACCTACAAAATGTTCCGATCCGAGAATGGTTGGAATTCCTATTACACTATGAACTTCTTTTATAGATTTTTCTATGTGTGATCTTGGAGCATCAATTAATGTTATGGCACTTAAACAATATGCGTCATAGAAAATAGGTTCATTAACTAATACACCTATTAATCTTACCTTAGGTGACACCATTGTTATTAAACTTTATGGTTTACTAGAAGATGTCTTAGTAAAAATAAATGACTTAGTGTTTCCAGCTGACTTCTATGTCATGAAAATGCGAGACTCAGTATCATCTTAATCTCCACCTATACTTTTAGGAAGACCATTTCTTAAAACAGCTAAAACAAAGTTAGATATTTTTGAATGAATAATATCTATGAAATTTGAAAACAAAATTGTCACTTTTCATTTTAATGATGAAGATGTCTATGATAATTCTAATGAATCTAATAATGAACAAATTAATGATAGTGAATCTTTAGAACTAAATCATCATAATTTAAAAGCTGAAGTATATGTTATTAATACAGTAACAATAGAAGACGGGAGTTTTATGACAAAGAACGAACGAGATAAATATAACTCTAATGAAAAGATAATAACTTAAGAATTAAGGGTTAAACAACTAAACAATGTCGAGAGTGATCTAAAAATGAAGGAGTTTAAAGTTATGAATAATAAGAAGAAGAAAAAAGAAGAATATACCAATTTTCAAGCTCGATGATCTAGGAAATATATACATAAACATAAAAGTTAAATGGGCTTGGTATTTTAAATCTATTTTCGATACGATTTTTAGAGCAAACTACTTGCCAATTTACTTCTTTCTTCATACTCAACTAGAGATGGATGTACTTGCCTCTTAAAAAGTTATTCTACCAAATAGTTATTCAGTGAAGTCAATAGGAGTGGTTACTAATGTACCAATTCAAATTGACAAGGACATTATTCCCACATACTTTTTGGTTATGCCACTATTTGTCAATGAAGATCCTCCATTAATATTAGAATGACCTTTCTTAGCCACTTTACAAGTTGTCATAGATACTCTGAACAAGACAATCACTTTTAGGGTGCATGGCCAAGGAATCCCTTTCTAGATTGTCACTAGAGTGGACAATCCTACATTTAAGTTTATAAAACCAGGTTGGAGCTGCATGGTTCAGTCGAGCCAACGACAGTAAACGAAAGCGTACTATGGGAGGGAGCTCTTACTTTATCTTTACTTTCAGTTTTAGTATTAAGATGAGTTAGTTGTTTTTATATTCTATCAACTTTTAACTCTTATAATGGGCATACTTTAAGATTTTAATTCCAAGATAATTTCATAGAAGGGGCTTAATCAAGACAATGTCTTTCATATTTATTGTCTTTATGCATTAGTTTTTACGTTAGTGGGTTATTTATAGTAGTGAAATTGATGTTTAGTACAAATTATAGTCAAATTTTGATAACTTTGAATAATTATACCTTTTTATTGGACATATATGTCATAAGCTTGTGGGAAAATCAATTAAATTGAAAACACAGTTAAAATAAATCGGTAATTTCCTAGCGATTCCAGTTTGTACTAGAATTCGCTTAGAAAATCGGTACTAGATTATAAAATTTTTGGTGTAATTTCAAGTCAATGATTTGTCAGCGATTTGCATTTATAACTAGGATTTGCTGAATAAGTCGGTGAGCCACTAAGGCTCATTTTTAGTGATTTAGGCAATGATTTCCCAGCGAATCCATTTATACCTGATTCAATAAGAACGAAAATGTGTTTTACAACAAAAATAAAAATTGCTACATTTACTCGCTTCACGCTCATAAATCATTGCAACTTTTCAACCTAAAGAACAAATTTTTTACTAGATTCAACTTTCCAAAGCCAGATCTTAGTTTGTTTTAGTGATTCTCACCTTAATCTTTACACATTCAATCAAAAATTTGATAAGTTTTGAAAGTGTAGAGCCAACTAGGAATGGGAATGTAAAATCGAAACTTGGAGGAGTGTTCTAAAGGCGTTTTAGAGTTCTAATCTTGAAAGATTCACTTTCAAGAAGGTAATCAATGAGAACCTAGCCTTTTATTGATTATATTTTCAATTTTTTGTGGGTTTTTAGATTTTTATTTGGGTTAGAGCCTAAATTTTGAAATTTTTACTCTAAATTGGTTTTAATGTCGAATGTTTTTTATTATAATACTAGTATAGGAGTGGTGTGATAACTTTATATCGAATTTTTGAACTATTTTTAGTATATGGCGAATGGAATGAGTTTTGTACGTAAATTAATTTAAGACTAAGTTTTCGAATACGTTTTTGGGTTTCGTGTTTGTCTATCGTACGACTTGAATTACTTAAGAATGATTATTTTTATCAATGATGTTTTATCTATGAATTTCATATAAATTTCAAACTCATAATTTATAAATGAATTTTTTTAATGAATTTCTCCTTATTAGATAGATAAGTTGAATTTTACCAAACACTTTTTCAAAGATTTGGTCTTAAATGGTTTTACATGCTTATTCTTTTAGTTGTACCAATTGATATGGTTGGAAGAGGAAGGGGTCGAAATTCGAGGGAGGAAAAAGGAAAGGGGAAGTTAATAGAAGAATCCAAGGATAAATCTAAGTTTTTTCCAATTAGACCTAAGGGAATTTCTTTCAATACACCTATGACTAAACCACAAAAAAACCTAGTCCACCTTTATCGTTTAGTAATGATTCTAAGGAAGAATATGAAGATGAAGATGAGGAAGTTGAAGTTGAAGAAGAGAAGTTGAAGGAAGTGAAGATGTATGTTCTTAGGGAGGAGAGTTTAGTCAATTATAAGGCATTTGCCAAGATTAAGAATGATATAATGAGAGAATGGAAGTTGATTCCGAAGAGGGGATTCAATGTGAAGAATTAGTTTAAATATAGGTTTAGGATCTTAGATACCATTAATGCGAGAAACTGGGGATTATAAACTACAGAATATCACCATTTAGACTTTCAGAATGTTCCAAGTGAGAAGGGATGCGACACTTTAGTGAGAATTTGTACGCGAATGCTTATAGAAATTATAGCAAGACAGAGCCATGAGTAAGAGGAAGAATAGTAGATTATTTTTCTGTGAGAATAAATCGGTATTTTGGTTTACCAGAAGTTCACCAAAACAACATGAATACCCAAAGCCTGAATATTCAATTAAGTACCATTACCATACTGAGGACGTTGGGGGAGGATTAGAGGCAATATATGGTGATAGACTCATTTTAGACAAGTTAGGGTACTCGAAGCACATCACTACCAAAATTTTTAGGAAGATCATAAAAGCGTGGTTTTATTTTATCAACACCGGTTTATAGCCAAATTTGCAATTTTACAAGATTATGAACTGCGGAGCTGCTTTGCCTTACTACATTGTACAGGGATTATGATATTTAGATGTTAGCAAGATTTTATATGAATTGATA
Source organism: Stephania yunnanensis (assembly GCA_039657365.1). Lineage (NCBI taxonomy): Eukaryota > Viridiplantae > Streptophyta > Magnoliopsida > Ranunculales > Menispermaceae > Stephania > Stephania yunnanensis. Next base: position 39,106,240 of record CM077586.1, on the reverse strand, counting down.
AGGAATGTCATCACCATAAAGAAGAATGACAGATTACTATTTTCTTTAATGATCACAACTTTTTGCAAAGAAGATCGAGTAAATATGGCAAAACTTGAGATGGATGTTTTACTAGATAAGACTTTCACGGATGTAGTAATAAACTTATGAAAACAATTGATGGATATGAAGATTCTGAAAATGAGAGGTAGAAGGCTTAGATAGCCAGAAAATAGATGGAGCAAATAAAGATTAGAGATAAAACAAGGAGAGTATTAGAAGAAATGTTGAAAGCAAGAAATGATCTAAATATGAAGCAACCTGTTACGGACTTCGTTGGACTTTACATGAAGGAGTCAAAGTTGGCCTTTATAGGTTCAATTCTGCACAATCAAGTGAGAAATCTAAGGAATCAAGATTTGGTATTCGAGAACTAGAGGGCCTTAGTGAGGAGCATTCATAAGATGGAGAGGATAATGTTAAGAAAACATAGAAGAAGAGGATGCGCAGAGGTTCATGTACCAACTACAAAAATGAGCCTACCAATTAATAGTTTTGATGTTCAACTACCACCAAGTCAAGACTACTACCTTTATGATCCCACTGCGAGTACCAGTCCGAGAGGATTGATTTAGTGGAGGATGGTGATGATGCGACTTCAAGATGATGACATTTATTTCTTTACTCTACTCTATCTCCTTTGTCTCGAAGTGACGATGTGTGAGGTCTTGAATGTAACCCTAGCGATGATACTATATGATATGTACTGATGATATACTATCTATGATACTATTCCTGGTGATGTGATTTAATGTGATACATTTGATATGGTGTTACGGTGTTACTTTTGATATACATTGGTAATGGTTTATTCGTGTTTTTAATGCACTCTATTTGATTAAAATTTCTATTCTAACTTTATATTTTGATTATCTAACTTATGATTGTATCAATTTGTTTATATTTCACGATGTATATTTGCTTTGTTGGAAACTCAACTTGTTTTTTTAACCTTGTGGATAAAGTTTAGAATGAGTTTGGGAGCATTTTAAGTAAAGTATGACAATGATAGCAAAGAAAGCAAGGAAAGAAAAGAAAACGTAGAAGATGAGTTTAGAATTGATGTAAAGTTTAATCTTTCGATCCAATATTCAAGTGAATTGATGAAATTTCTCAAATTTCTTCCAAAATCAAGTAAATATGAATTTCATTTTACTTTATTTATATTTAGCAAATATAATATAATCCATATATAATAGATTTTGAATGGAAGTGATATTTTTGTTACTCAAATGGGTTTTATGATAGAAGGAATCAATTTTTATACCCTTTTGATTAACTTTACTTATTGATGTATGAACTAGGTGAGTTTAGTGGGATTGATTGCCATGTGTTAATCATGAGAATGGGTAGAAGATTGAAACAACGGTGCAATATGAATAAGACGAAATCCTAATAATCTTGTAATTCGAAGGCCATTGATTAAGTAATACTATAGTATATATAGAAAGTTATTATGCCACAATTGAAAGAAGAAATGGGTTAGAAATCGATGACTTTTATAAGTTAGAAAGAATATTTTCTTCAACTTTAGTAAATAGTGAGAAGTATTAAGAAGAGTTTACAAATACATAGTGTCCTATAAATTCCATAAGAAATGGAGCAGGGAATCTATAGTGGAAAAAACATGAGAATGTCCACAAGAAATGAAACAGGGGCTCAAAAGTCAAATGCAAAAATATATAAAAAATAATAATTAGGATGAAATAGAAAAAATGAGATATGAAAAGGTGGATGTTCTTAAACTTTTTAAAGAAAAGATTTAGCTTGAGCACTTGAAGCTAGGGTTGAGTGAAGTATTTATTTGTCTAACGCATTTTAATTTATATATTCATTGGTATCTTGGCAAAAATTCCTATTGATATTGTTTATGGTGATATTATAAAGTATTTTATAAAATCAAGATTAATCTAGTGGTTTTTGTGTTTTAAGATTCTATACTAGTCATCGTAAGCTTGGTGTTTGTCAGTGGAGATTGAGAAAACCTATATTATATACTGGCCTTGGCATTTATGAATTTTAAGTTCTAAGGAATATTGCGCTGGGTGGTTGAGTTATCATTAAAGGATGGTTTGTTTTTTAAATCATTCTATTTTATCATATCTTCCATCTCTTTGAGGGGCAATATGTTTTTATTTGAAGATCACTTCTATTTAAAAAAATTTATTATTTAAAGTTAATATGAATTAAATTGAAATTAGTATATAAAGAATGAAAAAATAATATGATTGAGAGTATTCCTTTGCTCGGGACAACAAAGTGCTGAGTTTTTGAATATTTGATAAGTCAATAATTCGACTTATTTTATAGTGTAATTTAGGCTGATTTTAGATATAAATAATGATATTACACAGGTTATTTTCTTGTTTTGTGATTTTATGATTTAATTAAGAAAAATAAAGAAATAGATGAAAAAAAGGAAGAAGAACAAAACAGTCAACTAAAGAGAAAGTCCAACGACTTCCAAACGATTTATGATTTACAAAGGAATCGTTGGATGAATCAACGTAGTACAAAGAGTTATTTCCATTTGTTAACTCAACAATTTGTGAACAATATAGGAATCGCTAACAAATCACTAAGGTCGCTGATGAGTTTTTAAAATTACTATGAAGAATTTGAGTTTATCTATGATTTGTATAGCTTAGGAAACTATAAATGGAACCATAGGGCTTCGAAATTAAGGGCCCTCTTTTCTCTTAGCAAGTTTGTGAGAGTCGTAAGTTAGTTTTTTATTAAGTTTATGTTTGAAGCAACATAGATTAGTTAGATTAGTTCATTTCAATAAGATGTATTTATCTAATTATGTCTTTAAATTATATTATTGTGTTGTTTATTTCCCGCATGAGTAAGTATTTTATTAATCTAAACAAACCTTAGAGATGTATAAACTTTGTATTGCTAAACAGTCATAATTAAGGAATCATGTACTTAATCCTTTAAATATATTCAAACACAACAACCACGGTTTTAATTAGTCATTTTTGCATATTACTATTACAACTAATGATTCTTGTATTGCACGCATAGTTGCAAATATGTATTGTGATATTCGATTTTCTGAATCTATGTCTATGATTATTGATAACAATTATAGAAGTAGTAACTAGGATTAATCTATAAGACTAAATTACCCAAGTGGATGTTTACGTGATTGTGTTCTAAGTTAGTTATTGTTTGGCATATTCTGATTAATATTTGATTTAGATTAGGCATGGTTTTCATTAAGTGTTCATAATATCGTAATTTCAATTTTATTGCGTTTTATCCAATAAGTAGATTTACAATGATAAGGATATGGTTATTTTCCATTGGATATAGGAAAATCGATGGCTTGCTAAATGCTATCAATCTATTATGAATTAGGATTTAATGATTTCAAGATTCCATGTGATTTAATTATAACTATGTTACGAGATAATGTTATGTTCTAGTGTTTCAATGCAATCCAGGTACATTACATTGTTTAGTGGGGGTTTGTTTATATGTTTTTTAGATATTTATATTATACTGAGTTTGAATTTCATTTAGTTAAGTTTGCATTGAATTGTTTGAATAAGTTTAGTTAGTTTAGTTAATTTAGTTATTAGTCATAGCTTTTAGTTATGTAGTATTTCAATTCTCGTTTAATTAGATTAACTAAATTTAGAAAAAAAATCAAAAAATACTTTCCTTAGAAGTTTGCGGAATCTCTGTGGAGACCATATCTTATTTATCACTACTACAAATAATAGAAAAATACAAGAAACTATTGTGCACACTTTACACGTGTCTTGGATGAATGCTCCAACTGGCTATATAAGTTATGATTCATATAAGTATCAACATTCTATAAAATATTCAAGAATGAAATACAATAGAAAATATGAAAAAATCATAGCTAAACGGGTATTGAAAGCATATAATCAATATATAACAAATGCAAGTCATTTTGTCATTAGCTATAATGTTGTGATTCATTTTTCATTTATAAAACTAATACCAATTACTAATTGACACGATTAATGTGATTCTGCTAATATGTTGTCTAGTCCACCCATGCAATCCCAATGGTTCTATATAAAACCCTCTAATGAATGTGTAATCTACATAACCTTTCTAGCTGAGCAAGAATTAGTATATAGGCTAGGAACCAAACCCATCTCCTATACAACCTATCCCCAAATCCAAATATTATTCTCACTAATCATAATATACACCATTTTCTTTTTTTAAAATCACATCACGGTGCACATAGCACCTCATTCTAGTCCATAAACTATATAAACTACATATACTACATATCTTGACAATATCGATAAGTAAACGAGACCATACAAACCCCGATCTGTGTTCCTTAGTGTTTCTAACCTCTCGAGCCTACTAGCAAACTCCCCAGTTAATCTAGACAAATATTAGTTGATCTTAGCTAATTATAGTCTTAGAATAGTCATAGTACATCCTAGAACCCTTACCAAGTCTTATCAAATACCCATGACCCGAATTCCATTCTTCTTTCATTTTTTCAAAGTAAAGGAAGTTTTATTTAAAGAATTGCTTTGTTAAACTGTTGCAAGCACGTTTCAGACACCAAATAATCGAGACTTGGAAAACATACTATACGAAAAGGCTAAAGATCTACTTCTTAGCTTTTCGAGAAGATATAGTTTACTTGATCCCAATTTAAAATGAAGGAGTTATGCTCAAATTATCGAACTAGCTTTTATTTGACAGCAAATCGAGACAACCATATTAAAAAGTGGGTAAATAAACCCCCAATTTTTGCTTAGAGGACCAAATTTTTTAATTTGTACTTTGTCATACCTAACTTTTTACTTAGTTTGCCCCATTCTTTTCTTAAAATTCCAAAATACCCTTACTCAGTTCATCACCCTCACCCCAACACCCCTTCATACTCTTTATTTCTTAGTTTTAATCATTATAGAGCACTTGTAATAAGTCATCAATTTTCATAGGAGTGTTTCTTTCGTTGAATAAAGTCGGGTATGGTTGCGCCATTTCTTAGAAGTAAAGAAGTGCCGCCAGAGAGTGTCGGACACACAAAGCTGACACCTCTAAACAGGTCCCAGCCGACTATGACAGAGACTGCAAAGAGAAATAGGTCTCAATGGGTAACAGAAGGATCTAACGTAGACCTCTTTAGAGGTGTCAACTTTGTGTATTCGAGACCTCCTTAGAGGAGTCCGCCTTATATGTCTGACACCTACAAGGCAACAAGAATGAACAAAAAAACTTAAAGACTCTTAAAAAATACATGTAAATGACTGAAAAATAGTGGGTTTTTCTTGGAATTGCATAATTTTTAAAATTCCATCAAAACTTTGCACCCAAAATGCAATATTCAACCCTCAAATCGAAGCCCTTAACCCATCAACAATCCTATAAACAATACTGACTCAAAAAAGTAAAATAACCTCGAAATTGACACTAAAAGAGATGAGGAATGCACCCACAGCGTCAAATCGATGTGGTTTTACTCGGATTTCGTCAGATTTGGGGTTGTGGTGAAAATTCTAGTTGAAAAAGGGTAACTAGTGTATGAGTGAGTTGGGTGAGTAAAAAAACTTTTAAATGGAGGGGATGTTGAGTTATTTCATTATAGTCCAGTCCTCTAAGTAAAAACTGGGGTCCGTTTACCCGCTCCTTACAAAAATCATAACTCACAAACTACACATCCAAAAATCATGAATTTAATGGGAAGCTACCTAACATATCGAAGAACAACATATCCATAAAATAGCCAATTCCGATGTGAAATAATAAAGTTATGTAATATGTCCTATCGCTGCAATATATGATCGATTCATTACCTAAAAAGGCATCAACTTGACATAATGACCTACAAAACTGTACAACAATAATAATAACCATATACACATCTCAAATGGTTCGTAAATGAACTCAAAAACCACATCAATATGTTCAGAACTTATTACTACATTATTCCTTCATGAAAACCCCATGAAACAAGCATTAAAGCTCTAAATAAATTCATTATGGAGAAGACGACTCAATTGCCTCTCTCCGTGATGCAAAAGTGAATGCAATGGTGATATGGTTGATGGTGTGGTGAAGATGGTGGTGGTGGTGATGTTGAAAGAGTCGTGGAGGTGGGGGTTATAGAGAAGATGGTGGCGATGAGGAGTGATAAGAATGATGAGGATGAGATAATCCTCATCTTATAACTTAACTTATAAACTAATTATAGCCATCTCCTACTTCAGCCCTACCTCATGCTTAATCATTCATCATCTCTTCCTATGGATCTCAAGGCACATCTAAATGTTTCAACATTAAAGTGACAGAGTTACAAATGTGACACCAATTGTGACATGCAACACATTTCAAGGTTTATCCAATAGTTTCAGTTATTGAAATGATTTTTCAACTTTAAGTTATATAAATACCTTTTAATTCAATTAAGCTACATACATGTCACATAAATACAATACGATGCGCAAACGTATACACACATTAATCGAGGTACGCCAGACTTAACCACGAGCCTAACTCGGGTTACTTAAAATTTAAATCACTAATCACCCACTTAAGGTAACTGATTATTACAAATGAGACTTTACAATGAGAGTCATTTTAATAAGATTATAGTCATGTGAGCTCAAAACATAATGGAAAGACAACAATATTTCATCAATGTAAGCAAACTATAGATTTCAATTCGAAAGAAGGAACAAATCATGGCATTGCAATACATAAAACACTCGAACAATTAGAATAATTGTATAATGATAAATATAATGGTAAGAAATATAAATAAGTGCTCTAACCAGTTTACTTTTAATCAAACACGCAATGTTTAGGCTAAGCTGACCACCACTCACCTCGAATTATGCGTCGCACACTCTAAGTCAACTCCCAAGGTTCTCGAGGTTATTTAGAGCCTTTTGGGACGTGTGTTAAACCATAAAGTATGGGTTTGGACCCACGTCAAGTGATTAATTTTAAAATAAAAATTTGTAGAAAAATTGTTGTCATAGCACTAAGTATCGTGCTATTGGGACTGGGTAGCATGCTACTCTGCTAACTTAGCGCGCTACATAATCAAGAGCCCAGAAATCTTGCATTTAAAGTTTTTGTGTTTTTTCTCCAGGATTACCTCTCCATCCTTGACCTTTGTTCTTGCCTGACAAAGGTCCCAAACATCCTCCTCACCAACAACAACAATATACACTTTGATTTATATTATTAAACCATATGAATTATATTCATTTTTCAATAAGAACAAGCTTTGAAAACAAAACTTCATGAAACTTGTTGATCCGATTAAAAACTCATCAAATGATAACTAATTCTTGAAACTAAATGGTCCAATTTGAATGGATTTTGACGGGCAATAAGAATTGAAGTCTTGATTTCAAAAATAGTTACTGAAAGTAGAACAATTCGTAGAAATTTAGTTTCATGAATAAAAATCCAATTAGCTTAAAACACTCAAACAACTTCAATTTCTTGAGCCCCATTAAATTTCAAAAATTAGGGTCTCAAGACATCAAGTTGGAAAAACATGATTTTCGGAATCCGATTTAACTTTTAGGACAAACCATTCAATTCATACGCCACTTACATTAACTTTTGAATGTAAATTGAGAAGTTGGACAAACTTAGAGTTGTTCTTCACTTTCAGAGTGGAGTTCTAGCAAAGAAACCAACTTTAATTTGCTCATATGATTCTTTTAAGTTCTAATTTTCTGCAAGATTTTATTGAAAGGTTTACCTCCCTTTTATGCATGAAACCAAAAAGACGAAATGTATATATATATATTGATTTTCTAGGATCTCCACCATTGATCTCTATGTTTTTCTATAGCACAAGACTTATTAATGGGTATTATTTGAATCATCATACATAGATTTTTTTCTTTAATATTTTCTCTAACAATTAATTTACTCATTTTAAGTCCCACACTGAATCTAATTAGATGAATTCGCTTAAGTCATTGTCCAAGATCATGTATATGTATCTCCCGTTCCCCCATGGTACACATGCATCTCAAGGAGCAATTACCATACTCACGAAATTGACAAATCAAGCACGGACACTGGTGCAAATTAATTTAATAATTATACACATGTACAAACACTAAAAATTCACCGTGCAAATATAAAATATACCTCGATATATGTGTGAAAATCAGAATGTGTATCTATCGGCGGGCACTATATCATGGGCCAATGATCTTGATAAAGATAAAACAATTGCAAGGTTAGAGAATTTGGGTCGTTACAGGCAAGATTGCCATCCTCCCACCACTAAGAAAGAGAAAGAGGTTGGGTAGTGGTGGAGGCCAGTGGTGGGGGAGGTGGGTGTAGATGATGATGCTGTTTAAAGAGGTTGTGTAAGGCATGGGTGAGAGTAGTTTAGTCAAAAACCTTTTAAAAATGTGTGTGCACTTAAATGGTGCGTAACAAGGCATTGATTAAGTATGGGTAGCAAGCCGCAAATAAAAATAATGGAGCATTACTCTTGGGCCTTGGCTAAATATGTCCTTTTCGTGCTTATATCAATAAAACTCAATATTACCCAACACTCCATGAAAGCCAAAACCACCACTATAAGAACCTTACCCCTAAGAGCATTTCCAAAGGTAAATATGGATTGTGAGTGTAGATTCTCAACGTGAAGAGGATGTCCATCCCATGTAGCTCAAATTGACATTAAACTTCAAAATAGCTTTCCAATGGCAGATATGAATATGTGGCTCAATTAATGAGGTGCATTCCTTTTCTAATTTTATTAATTAAAATGTGAAAATAAAGTGTATATAAAATAAGTAAATATTTTTAAAAAAATCTTATTATCCAACATTGATGTCAATTTGAATGTTAAGAAGTAACATTCAAAATAGGCAATGTCTATCCACGCCATCTAGACATTCAAAATGTACATTTCATTAGAGGTTTTTTTCATTCAATGTTTGTTTAGTCTTGGGTAGCATACATTGACATCCAATCCACATTCCCTTGGAGATGCTCTTAGTGAGCAGATCTGCTCGAACTAGAAGTAACTTATTAGTCGAAATACTATATGGACTAGACCAAAAGAAAATTTAATATTATTGTCTATGTGTCAAAACATCATTTAATGAATATATAGAGTTAGCGCAATGCATACGTGGATGTCTCTGTTGTGCTCTCCTTGAATCTTCTCGTATATATATAATTTACAACCACAACTAGTTGTCTCCCATATCTAAAAGAGATGGTGTCCTCTTTGTTGAGGTGGTGTCTGTCCATATGGTGAGGTAAAGTGTTGTGTGCCCATTCTCAACGTTGGTGGTGTCTTCGCCTTGGAGCTCTCATATAGAAGGATGACCGTCTCACTACCATGCCTGCTGAAACACTTCTGCATGGAAGAATTCGACAATCTTTAAGAGATTTAAGAACATTAAAGTGGGGGGTTGTAAACTTTATGGTGTTATGAGACTATCGAGGGTTATTTTCCAAAACGCCATGGTTTTCATATTTAGTCGGATAGATTTTGCTAGGCAAGAAGGCATTAACCCGTCTCAAGCAATCACACAAGTCATGGTTGGGTTCTGGTGGTCCAACTCCAAGAAAGATAAAAAAGTCCATTAGTGCAACTAGAAGAGGATGGTCTAGTAAAAAAATTTTGGTGGCTTGGGTTTTATAGACTTGGAGGCCTTCAATGGAGGGTTCCTCGCTAAACAAGCCTAGAGACTAATAAAAGAAGAAAATTAGCCTTTGTTTAACTTTTTGAAACAAAAGTATTTTCAAGGAGGCTCCTTCTTAACAACCGAATTGAGACGATAACCCTATTAGGCATGGCGTAGCCTGATCAAAAATAGAGATGTGCTAAAAAGGGGACTTAGGTGGAGAATTAGAAATGGGAATGATACCAGAATTTGGGATAACCACTGGGTCGCTGGTAAACAGAGATGGAAGCTATGGACTCCTAAAGTCGAAGGTCTACACAAAGTCTTGAATCTTATTTGTCCAACTTCGAGATACTAGAATCAGACGCTTGTGAAAAATACCTTCAGTGAGGAAATTTATAGGGCCATTCTAGCTACTCCAATAAGTCGAGAAGGGTGTGCTGATAGACAGGTTTGGAACTTTGAGAGATCGGGGGTCTTTTTAGTCAATTCAACCTACTATTTAGAGTTACACATGTAGAACGAGGGTGTTAGAGGAGGCTCGGTAAAGGGAGATTCCAGTTCAGCGACTAATCCAGCCCCTTTCTAGTCGAAAATTAGGTATATCCGTGCACCTCATAAAGTTCTCTTCTTCCTATGGCATGGTATTCACAACATGCTCCTGAAAGAGGCCCTCTCGAAAAAGAAACTTGTGAAGGACCCCTTGTGCCCACTGTATAGGAAGGAAAGCGAAACTCCATCACACATCCTCTGCCGATGTGAATTCACCCAAGCTTACTGGTTCGCAGCTCTGGACGGTTTCCACTAAGCCCTCAAGGATGCAAAGAACCTCAAACAATGCTAGGTAAATCTCCTAAGCGACAACATATTCGTGCAACACCAGGAGGAGTTTTTACAATTGTGTGCCTTTGGGATGTGGAGAATTTGGAAGTATAGGAAAAAAAAAAGTCATTTTCAGAGGAGTACAAGTAGACCTAGCAGCAGTTCTTAGAAGCACATTCGCGCAAATTAACTCCTTCTAGGAAGCCCTCAAAGGAGAAGCCTTAGCAAATCAGATGAGAGATAGAAAATTTGAACACTCAACGAATGGAGGATGTATAATATACATAGATGCAACTTGTTGCCTTCTATCAGGAGATACAGGAGTTGGTTGGATCCTAAACAATAACTCAGATGTTGTCATCAAGGCAGGTTCCTTTGCAGTGGGGCGTTCACCTTTAGTAGAAGTAGATGAAGGGCTTGCAATCTTCAGTGTTGTGCTTAAATTATAAGGTCTCTCATATTCGATTCTTCCATTGTTATAAAGAGTTCGAACAACCTTACGCACATTTGTAGTGATCTAGAACATATCGCCTTTGATATTAAATCAGTAATACAGGGCTGGGATCCCTGAGTTCTATCATATCTCTAGAAACCTGAATGTAAGAGCACACATGTTAGCTCGTAAGACTCTGAGGGAGCATCGCAATTGTAATTAGGATTCACCCCCACAATATTGATTTGAAATCATTAGTAATATATAACCTCATCTTTTGATAAAATATATATATACGTGATGCTTATACCTTCCCCACTTACATGATTCATGAATTACATCCATTATATATATGTTGTAAAATAACTTTGAACAAAGCTAGGAAAGTAAATATAATGAACTGATTAATAACAATAAAAGAGATAGGGGAAATGATATAACTTTTCATTCCAACATGGTGTATATATTACATAGATCTCACCCTTTATATAGCCCCTTTGGTCTTAATGAGATGAGACCAAATGGCACAAGTTACATTTATATATTATAACAACAACTTAATACATGAATTAAGTAGGTGTTACATGGAGTTAGTGGAATACAAAGACGAATAGTCATCAACGCCCATTACATTTACAACACTCCCCTTGGATGAAACTTGCTAATAGAATATGCCACGTTAAAACCTTTACTAAGAAAAACCCTATGGGAAAAAATCTAGCAAAGGAAAACGAGTACATCGTTCTCATCAATGTTCATATGGAGTATGATATTGATAGAATTGCCTCATTAAAAACATTGCTAGGAAAATCTAATGGGATAAAACCTTAGAGAAGAGAAAAAGAGTACAATACACTTATCAATTTTAATATGGAGTATTAATATTGTTAGGATTGCCTGTTAAAATCCTTTCTAGGAAAACCCAATGGGATAAAACCATAGCTAAGGGAAAAAGAGTGCAATGCACTAATTAATAACTTCTTTTGATTCTCCCCTCATGTTCACATAGGCGAGACATCACAAATTAAATTGCAACAAATCATTGCAAGTAATTTAAAAATACAATATCTGGTCTTTTACACTTTAAGCATTTGGTGGTTCTTGTGAATTTTATTGCACGCATAAATTATTTCTTATATCAACCTTTAATGTTGGAACATATGATTGTGTCAGTCTTTTATATTAACAATTGCATCTTGTTGCTAATTAATGATCCATTGAACTTCGAGTTTATATTAAATTTATACATGGATTGCAATGCAATACATTTGATTCATTTCAAGTAATTTCTTGTCATTAGTTTTTTGAATTAGCTTATATCTCTCTCTAATGGAGAGAAAATTGCTTGAATAAAGTGACAATTATCAAGATATGTTATAAATAAATCACCAGCAAACACGTGCGAACTTAAGGGTAGAGCATAAAATTAACTGTAGCTATCGAACAAAACATGGAGATAACAAGACAAGTTCATTAGCAATCGGGCCTTAAACTACCGCCAGATAGAAACTCAACTCTCTGGAGTGGAACGAAACATTTCAAACCATGGCTCGAACATCGAACTTAATATGATTGATGTTTACATTTATATTCTCCTATTCCATAACTCATTCGTATACTTCGTACCACGATCTATATCTTTCAATTTCTTAGTCTCCTTTTATATATGTTACCTCATAAGGTAACTTATTAAAAATAATAGAAATAAATACAAAATGCAATAGTTATAATTTTGAAATTTATCTTATTCCAAAAGAGAGACAATTGATGTCATGTGCCTACTCACTTGGAGAAAATGGGAAATATAACAAATGCTCTTATGCATCCCTCATGAATCATATGGTAAGAGTTGACATGTCCATTAGAATTTTAGATTAGTTTTCTAATAATCTATTTAACTAAACATAACCATAATAAAATTAAACCACATATTAAGCAAACATTATACTTTCATCGCTAGCTTTGTCTCTTTAAAAAATCTTCTTGAATCTTGAAGACTTTTCTTCGCCTAGGATAGAGACTCGTGTTGATAACGCGTTGTCAAAATGACTTTGAACAAAGCTAGGAAAGTAGGGACAATGAACTAGAAAAATAACAATAGAAGAAATAGGGAGAAATGAGAGAGCTTTTCATTCCAACATGGTGTATATATTACATGGATTTCATCCATTTATATAGTTCATTTGGTTTTAATAAGATGAAGACCAAAAGACACAAGTTAGATTTACATATTATAACAACAACTTAATACATAAATTAAATGAGTGTTATATGGAGTTAGTGGAATACAAAGCGTAAGAGTCAACCTCTCTAATTACATTTACAACAATATATACATGTATACCTGATGCTTATACCCTCTCCCACTCAAATGATTCATGAATTACATCACGTCTCTCTTTATTTATAAACCATTGATTTTTGAAATCTCTTTACATGACATTCCAAAGTTTAAATCTCGATAAGATCGAACCAAAGAAATTCGTATTTACATCTGACGCCTACACGTGTCAAGGGACCGTCGGTGGTCACTCATCGATGTTGTAATTCTCGCAGAATCTTGATATCGGCCTGAAAAGATCGCAAATCCCGAGCTAATTACGTATCTCCAGGAAATCCAACGACTTGTTCTGTAAGCAATCTCCAAATATCGTTCCTTAACGACATCCTGACCGTCAAACTGAAAGTAAGACCGAATATTTTAAAGTTTTGTCGTCAATGCGATTGGGGCCCACATTCACGAAACGCGGATAAAATAGAGGAGGTGTAATCTGCGCGGGTCCCACACTTGTCATCCTAAAGACCAGATCTCATTAAATATAAGCTTTTATAAATGCGAGAGGTCTTGGCATCGTTTTGTTCACCAAGGCAGACCTGTTTGATCAATCAATTTGACCGAGACAGAAGAAATAGACGAGTGGAGAAAAAATGGCTGGTATCATGGAGAAGATCGGAGAGAAGCTGCACATTGGAGGGAACAAGCAGGAGGGGCACGAACACAAGAAGACTGAGGAGCATCACAAGCACGACGAGAACTACAAGCACGGGGAACATGGGGAGAAGAAGGAAGGGCTGGTGGAGAAGATCAAGGACAAGATCCATGGAGAGGGGGGCCATAAGGAGGGGGAGAAGAAAAAGAAGAAGGAGAAGAAGAAGCACGAGCACGGACACGACCACGGCGATAGCAGCAGCAGCGATAGTGACTAGGTCTCCATGGATCTATGAATATCTCCTATATTTTTATATGTATGTGTATGTAGTTGTGAGCTGTTATGTGCTACAATAGCTAGTCTTTTGTTGCCTTGTCATGAATAAAATGTTACGGTAGATCAGTTACTCTTATTGTGAATTGAGTTGAAACTTGTTAAAAACTAAAGAAAGAAATTAGAAGATTAAAAACTTCTACTACTACAAATTACTAGTACAAAGAAGAAAAGAAGAAGTGAAAGAGTTGGAATGAGAAGTACTTCATTCAACTTGGTGTGTCTTTACAATGAGGTTGATACTTTTTATATATCTCATTTGGTGATGATGATAAATGTATTTAGACAATCTTTACAAGTAACATATAAACTACATGTCATATAACACATTACAAGTAATTTGACAATAAATAGAAGAATTGGTGTACATTAAAAATGGTTTTCATGTAACATGACAATACATAGATAAGTGAATATATCATTAATGAAAACATAAGTTACATGCTTACACAACATGCATGGTCATCCATACTTTACAACACTCCCCTTGGATGATACTTGCTTAGGGAATTTGCTTCGTTAAGACTTTTATTAGGAAAAACTATGTGGGAAAAAATGTAGTAAAAGAAAAAGAATACATTGTTCCTATAAATCTTAAGATGAGTATAATATCGTTAGGATTACCTTATTAAAAAAAATTCGCTAAGAAGACTCAGTTGAATAAAACCATAGTTGAGGAAAAAAGAGTGTAATAGACTAACTAATAACTCCTCCTCATGTGAACATGGGCGAAACGTTTTCTTTTTTTTTTTTTTTCTGCAATATCCTTAAGTTCACGCAAGCCAATATCATATGTAAACCTCTTAAATGTTGTAGTTGGTAAGCTTTTATGAATAAATCAGCAAGATTATCACTCAATCGGGTTTTCCTTATATCGATTTTACCATTCTTTTGAAGCTCATGTGCATAAAATAATTTTGGTGAAATATGTTTTGTTATGTCATCTTTTATGAATTCTTCAATTAATTGTGTGATACATGTTGCATTATCTTCATATAATATTGTTGGATAATCTATTATTAAAGGCAATCCACATAATTCTCGAATATGTTCAATCATTTTTCTCAACCATATGCATTCACTACTTCATGAGTTGCAAGTACTTCAGAATGATTTGAAGAAATTTCAACCATAGTTTGCTTTACTGACTTCAATGATACAAGAGTATTAACATACGTAAATATGTACCCTGTTTGAGAACGAGCATTATGTGGATCAGGAAAATATTCAGCAGGAGCATAACTTTGGAGGTTCAATTTTACTCCTTTTGAGTAAAACAAACTCAGGTCACTTGTTCCTCGAAGATATCAGAAAACATGTTTAACACCATTCCAATGTCTTCGAGTCGGTGAAGAGTTGTATCTTGCAAGTAAGTTGACAGCAAAAATAATGTCAGGTCTTGAACAATTTGAAAGATGCAAAAGTACACCGATTGCACTTAAATATGGTACCTCCGAACTAAATAGCTTTTCATCACTTTCATAAGGTCATAATATATCTTTATCCACTTCAAGTGATCTGATATCCATTTCAGAGCTCAATGGATGTACCTTGTCCATATAAAATCTTTTAATGTTTTTTCGATATAATTTGATTGATAGACAAGTACTCCACTTAAAAAATGTTCAATTTGCAAATCAAGAAAAAGTTTTGTTTTCCCAACTTCTTTCATCTTGAAATCTTTTTTCAAGTATTCGGATGTTCTAACGATGTCGATGTGGTTTCACACTATATTCAAATCATCAACATATACAACAATTATCACAAATTATGTTGATGATCTTTTAATAAAGGCGCATGTGCAAAGTAGATTATTTACATATCTTTCTTTAAGTAAATAATCACTAAGAGGTTTATATCTCATTTTTTCTGATTGTTTCAATCTGTACAAAGACCTCTGTAATTTTTTTAGAATGCAATGTTACGAGGTTTTAATTTTATTTTTTGAGATATTTTGAACCCTTTAGGGATTCTTATATATATATATATATATCTCACTGTTGAAGGATCGGTACGGATATACTATAACGACATCCATTAGCTGCATATCAAATAATTCAAAAACTGCAAAGCTTAATCGAAATGTGATTGAATCTATAATACGAGAGTATGTTTCTTTATAATCATTGTTAGGTACTTGAGAGAAACCTTAAGCTACAAGTATTACTTTGTACCTTGTAATCTCATTTTTTGCATTTCTCTTTTGTACAAATACTCATTTATATCCAACAGGCTTGACATCATCTGGTGTTTGAACAATTGGTCTAAAAACCTTTCATTTCTTTAACAAGTCTAGCTTTGCTTGGATAGCCTCTTGCAATGTTTGTCAATCAGGTCTTTTTCAACATTCATCCACTGATTGTGATTTTGGATCATCATCATTTTCACATATTTCAAATGAGATGTTGAAAGCAAATATATAATCATGAACAACAACCACATTATTTTCATCTTTTCCTTTTTTTCCTAGAAGTAGTTGTTCCTCGTCAGAATCAACTTATTCTAACAATTCCTTGTCAAATGATTATTGTGCTTTCCTAACAGTATTTTGATTTGAATTTATTTTTACTCTCATTTTTCGCTTTTTCAAGGAACTATATCATTTGAACCAACTAGTCTTCAACGCTTTAACCATTTCTTTAGTTCTTGTTCATTATGTTGCATAAAGACATCAATTCTTGTAGGAGCATTTACAGCTGGAATATGTGATTTTTTCACTCGTTTTGCATCAATTAATGCACTAGGTAATTGATTTGTAATTTGTTGCACATGAATGATCTTTTAGAACTTAAAGTTTATACTAATTTGTGTATGGATCATAATGTGATAAAGTTGATTCATTCCAAGCAATTTTGTGCCATTCTTTTTGAATGAGCTTCTTATCTCCCCTTAATGGTGGGAAAATTGCTTCATCAAAGTGACAATTGGCAAAATATGAGGTAAATAAATCCCTGATTAGGGGCTTAAGGTATATTATAATGGACGATCAGTTAAATCCAACATAAATCTCAAGTTTTCATTTTGGAACCATCTTAGTTCTATTAGGAGGTGGTATAGGAACATACATTGCATAACCAAAATTTCTTAAGTGAGATATTTGGTCTTTGACCTAAAACGAGTTGTATGGGGAGTGTTCATGGTATGCAGTAGGCCTATGAAAAACGATAGATGATGCATGAAAGACTACATGTCCCCAAACTGAAGTTGGTAATTTAGTTCTCATAATTAAAGGTGTAGCAATTAATTGAATGTGTCTGATCAGAGATTCTGCCAAACCATTATGGGTATACACATGTGGAAAAGAATGTTCAATGGTAATTCTTATAGACATGCAATAATCTTTAAATGCTTGAGATTGAAATTCTCCAACATTATCAATGTCGGTGGTCTTGATTGTTATAAGGGAATTATGCTCTTAACTTAATGGTTTATGCTAAAAGTATAGCAAATGAAACATTACAGATTGAAAGGAAACAAACATGTGACCACCTAGTAACGCATCTATCATAACCATGAAATATCTAAATGGTCCACAATGAGGATGAATAGATCCACATATGTCTCCTTGAATGCATTCTGAGAAAACTGGGGATTTCATAACGATTTTTCTTGAGGATGGTTTAATTATTAATTTACCTCGAGAACAACTAGCACAATTATAATCACCAACTGAAAGTATTTTGTGACTCTTTAAAGGATGTCCATGCGAATTATCAATTATTCTTCGCATCATTGATGATATCGGATGACCAAGTCGGTCATGCAATAAAATGAGTGTTTTTGGATCATAGATTTTCTTATTTATGATGATATTCATTTCGACATGCCTTATATGAGTAAAATATAATCTAAAGGATAAAGCTGTAAATTTTCGAACACTTCTTTTTTCCCATTTGAAACCAATGTGACATAGAGAAATTCTCTATCATTTTTATTCACGGTTTCAATATGATAACCATTTTGGCGAATATCTTTAAAGTAAAGTAAATTCCTTCTGGATTTTTCAGAGTATAAGACATTGTCAACATGAATTGTTGTATCTCTAGGCAATATATTGTTTGAACATTGCCTCAGCTAAGTTCAAGTTAGAGAAATATTTGCTCCTTTTAAGGATCGTATGTATTGTAGCACAATCAACAATACATATATCACTCTTATTTGGTTCATGATTTGAACACAAGACTTGATGATCCATCTAGACAAATAATGTTTGGAAAATTGGAAAAAAAAGTCATATTTCATTTATGAAAAGAAGCTAGTACATAGAAACTAGAAAGCAAAACAAAAACTAGTACATAATATTATTGAAAGCATTACAAATGATCATCAAAAACATAAAGACTAATGTTTGGATCATCATGGAAATTTGAAACATCCATATATTTAATGCTTGACGAGCCATCTTCGACAGTAAAGTTCATCTCAATTGTTTTGCCTTTCTCCTTCAATGAGTCTTGATAAAGATTAATAAAATACTTAGGCATACCACATACGTGAGCCCAATGGCCTTTTAGACCAAACCTGTGATATGGTTGGTCACGATTACAAGCATGCCCATTTTTAGCAGTATTTTTCCTTTTTTTTTAGTGGCGTCATTTCGGTTCCATTTGTTTTGGAACTTATCATTGTGGAATTTATGATACGACTTGCCATGATCTTTATCAGTTAATCCTTTCCCCTTTCGACGTCCATAGTTTTTTTCCTTGACCGTTTTTGTGGTTATTAACATTTGCTTCATGAATTGAAATGGAAACAATTGGACAAGAGTTGTGATTCTTCAACAAAAGACCATTGTTTTGTTTAGCCACTATGAGACAATAAATTAATTTCAAGTACTTTCTAAATTGACACGTTCGATATTGTTATTGCAACAACAGATTCGAGGCATGAAAAGTATTGAAAATATTTTTTATTATTGCCTCATCGGATATATTTTCTCCATAAAGCCTCAAATGAAAATGAATATTTAACGTGGTGAAGTTGTACTCACTTAGTATTTTGAAATCTTGTAGCCTAAGGTTCAACAGTCATTTTGAGCTTTTGGAAATATCACAATCTTTTGATGATCATATCATTCTTTCAAGCTCGATCACGGGGTGAGATGATCTTTCATATTGAGATATTCACTTTTCAAACCTTCATGGAGATGATGACAAAGGAATATTAGTGCTTTTGCACGGTCGTGCATTGATATTTCATTTCCTTCTATAATAGTTTCTCCCAAGTCTTTAGCTTGAAGATGTATCTCGAAATTTAGTTGCCATGACAAATAATTATTGTTAGTGATATCGAGGGCAACAAATTCAAGTTTTTGAAGGTTTGTCATAGTCTAAAAATATATCAAGAAATTGGATAAATAGTATTTATCATTTATATAAAAAATAATATATAATTAAATATATGTTCACGACTTGATTATTGATATGAAAAATGTACTACTTGTATGAGTTGGTAGGACAACCTTGAGGTTGGGTGTCGAGACGAAGTCTATTTCAGACCATGCCTCCTTAAACGGGATACCCATCTCCCTTTCATTGTTTAGCTTTACCGGGGATAAGACTTACCTTCTATCATCCCAAACTCAACACTACTTGCAATATAAAAATCAAGAATAGAGCATAACTAATCGTTCGTAGTATAACGAGAAAACTAGTTATGTCGAATATTGGCTTTTGATTTTTGATATAGAAGATCGTACAAGATGCAACTACATAGCATACTTTCACAGTCAGTGACGCTATAATGCATAGTGTGAATAAAGTATGCATATATAAGTGGTCCATGTAATAAAAAGAAAGCAACCATGATAATCATGGAAATAAATTTAACTTATTTAAATTAACAAAAGTTATACCTTCATAGCTTTGTCACCTTAGCAAGCCTTATCGAACTTCAAGATCTCATTTATGCTAGAGCAAGCTCGTGCCGATAATGTGTTGTGAATTGAGTTGGAAATCTCCAGAAACTAGAAAAGGAAATTAGAAGATTAAGAACTTTTACTACTACAAATGAGAAGAGAAGAAATGAGAGAGTTGGAATGAGAAGTTCTACATTCAACTTGGTGTCTCTTTACAATGAAGTTGGCACCCTTATATAGGCTCATTAGTAATGATGATAAATGTACTTAGACAATGTCTACAAGTAACACAAACACCTTATGTCATACAACACATTACAAGCAATTTGACAATACATGGAAGAATTGGTATACATTGGAAATGGTTATAAGTAACATGACAATACATAGACAAGTGAGGGTACCATTAGTGAGGAATACAACTGACATGAATACACAACATGCATGGTCATCCATACTTCCCAATAACTCTTACGATTCTTTTTTAGAAATGCAAGAGTAACAAAGATAGGACACCGAGTTGGGGCACCCACCTGATGTGGTGCCTACATGGCGCTGACGCGTATACCTCATTCAATGGTCATTCAAAAAACAAAAAAAAGAAAAAAATTATGACTGTCTGGCTTTGACTACTAACCGATCGACCACTGACTAACGGGTGACAGCACGTCACTATAACTGATTAAACCAAAAATCTCAATTTTTCATCTTTTTTTTAAAGAAACTACGTCTATATCTCGTTTGGTTCCCTCCCCTAAACTGTCCCGACTCCTGAATTCCTAGAACCCTGTTCACTCATTGTTGGTATTCTCCGAGTTGGTTTAAGATTAATTCGTTTGTGATTTCGTGCACAGTAGGAAGATAGCAAGTAGGTGTTCAAGTATCTTCTGAGCGTCCTTCGCTTTTGGGTCTTCTCTTTAGAGTACAACAGGGAAATCTTGATACTTTTGAGGTGACAAAGAGGATGCCCATCTCGAACCTAATGGAACTAGCTAGTGCACAACAGGAAGATCTCGTTGGGACTCAGTAATTCAGTCATCTTCTTTGTCCTTGTCTTTTATTAAGATTCTTTTATATTTAATTAGTGGGAATAAGACCATATAGGGCTTACAAGAAGTCAAAGCTAAGTTAAATGGAGTGTTGGACGCAAGGCTTGAAGTGGAGACTAAAGAAGCAAGTGTTCAACGAGAAAGGACCGACCAACTGTATTCAAGCTATAAGTCACCCACACCTTCAAAAATAATGGTTATATCTATTGTATTGTGGGAATAATATGGTTTTTTCATATTGTTTCTTAGATATCAAGTTTTAGGGTTTAAAAAATAGGAAAGGACATTTATAAAGTATGGATTAATACGTAGGGTTTGTCTTGTAGAAGTTTCGTTGGTTCATGTATTTGTCTATGAAATTTTGATAGAAATGCTAATTATAGATTAAGGGGCAGGGGCTGCTATTTGGTGTTTTATCTTTTGAATCATTGAAACCTTGGACAATTCTAAATTGTTTTAGTGTTTAATATATCTTTTTATGTGGTGTTAGTTAGTATTTGGATTTGTGACACACCCTTAATATATGGTTATGCCGGTGTTTTTTAAGGTTTTCATAATGAGAAAGTGAACCTATGTCTATGAATATATGTTCGTTGTTAGTTGGAGATTGGTTTGAATTTGTAAATCCTTGCTTGTTATTTAGGGGTTTGCTTCAAATTGACCGTTCATTTTAATTTGAAGTTACTTTAAACTAAATTTAAGATTTTTTTTTCATTTGAAATTGTGAAAGTATTGAATACGCATATTTGTAGATCAGGAAAATGTACCGTTCATGACGTTACTGCAAAACATGCACGTTTTCATGTTCATTCTATTTTTTCTCGATGAGATCTCTTTGTTGATTAGATATGTCACAAATTAATAGCAAATCTTATTGGGGTTGTAGATGTTACGATCACATTGAAGCCGATTGCCCATGGAGGTTGCAATGTTTGAAATCTTCAATACTATTCATGAACGAAGAATTGTAAAGAAGAAATGGCACAACAAAGGTCGACCTTTTACTATTTGTAACAATGATTAGTGCCAGTAGTTTCAATGGGCCAACCTCCCCCCTTCTCATCCGACAATGCCTCATCGACTAAAATATATGCAAAGGGACGATGAATTAGAAATGTAGGTCACTTGTCTTAGCAGTGAAAGAAGCTATTTCACAAGTGGTGGTGAAACTTCAAGTGCCAATCAATTGGAAGTGAAAGAAGAGCTGGAGTTTTCAACATTATTCATAGAAAGATTATCAGTTAGTGGTGAGGTGACAATCATTTCCGAAACAATAACTAAGGTTGTCAAAAGAGGGTATAAGAAGCTGAATTATATTATGGAGTTTCTTATGTTGTATGTCATTTTCTCATCTTTATCGTCATTAGTTTTCCTTAATGATATCCGTTCAGAAGGTGGCATATGTGGAATTCCTTAGCTATAGTCGTACTTCTATTATGCAAAACACAGACACGTTATATGTATTTTGTGCATTCAATCCAAAAATGACTTTTTTATTAATGTTTTGTTTGTTCTCATCAATCTTAACATGAAGAAATGAAGAAAATGACAAGCTTAAACAAAACAAATATTAATGTAGCATTGATTTGGTTTCCAATTTAAGCATACAACACTAAGAAACAACTATTACCATGATAAGGAACTTGTTAGTAGGACTTCAAAGTTTTAGATGGAGTTGGTATGGAACCAACGTGTTAGCACTGAAGAACCTACAACACGAGGAAGTTATAAACCATATACAGCATAACATGCAGAAGTCTGCAATGTAGTTGGTATAACCCTAGTAACAAAGTATCATAACATAAACAAATTGTAAATCGGATATAGCATAAAAATCTCAAGTTCAATAACATCCATCAATGAAAACATTTGATTACCATCATGCACTAAAATTCGCCTCATCCTTCATACTCCCGGGTCTTTAGTGTTCGAGCTGGGTAATACATTCCATTAATCGAAATGCATCTTCACTTATGCGACCTCGCATTTGATGTTCGAGCCATGGTTTGAAATGTGTCGTTCCACTCTAGAGAGCCGAGTTTCTATCTGGCGGTAGTTTAAGGCATGATTGCTGATGAACTTGTCTAGCTATCTCCATGCTTTGTTCGACGGCTGCAGTTAGTTTTGCAGTGAGTGTGACCTTCTTCGTTGTTAGGTTAGTGTTGCTGCTCAAATTGTCTATATGAGAAATGTGAATAAGTTGGAGTAAGAACTGTTCGGGCGATGATGACCTCCTCGTCAAACTGCATACAAAATAAACCACATAAAAATAACATTACACAATGAAAATTTCAAAATCAACATATTAGAACTCACCCAATTATGTATACACAACAAGAATTAATAAATTACATAAGTAAGCAAATAAAAAAAAATTGTGAAATCTTGTCACCTTCACAGCAAGACCCGTCTCAGTGGCGAGGCTTTGTGGAATAAGGTCAGTTTTAATGGGTGATACTTGACGATTCAATTCCAACCAACTTTTTAACTAACAATGATCAATCTGGAGCAAAACCCTAAACAACAAGCAAGGATTTACAAATTCAAACCAACTCTCTAACTAACAACGAACATATATTCAAAGACAAGGTTCATTTTCTCATTAAGAAAACCCCAAAAACTACCTGCAGAACCATATATTAAGGGTGTTTCACAAATCCACACACTAACTAACACCACAGAAAAAGATATCTTAAACATTAAAATAATTTAGAATTGTCTGATGGTTCAATAATTCAAAAGATAAAACTTTAAATAGCAGCACTTTCCCCTTAATCCATCATTAACATTCATGTCAATATTTCATAGGGAAATACATGAACCAACGAGATTTTTACATAACAAACCCTACATTTTAATCGCTAATTCTCAGGTGCCCGCCCCTAATCTTTCAAACCCTAAAACTCGATATCTAAGAAATAATCCAAGCATACCCTATTACTCCTAGTATACAATAGATATAACCATGAATTTTGGATGTATAGCTGACTCATACCTTTTACATAGTTGGTTGGCCCTTTCTCTTTAAACGTTTGCTTTTTTAGCTTCCCATTCAAGTTTCACATCCAATAATCCATTTAACTTAGCTTAGGCTTCTTGTAAGCCCTAGATGGTCCTCATTCCCACTAATCAAACATAAGAGAATCTCAATAAAAGATAAAGACAAAAGAGATAATTTGACTTATCTAGTTCCAATGAGGTCTTCCTGCTGTGCATGGGATACTTCCACTAAGTTTAAGATAGGGATCTTCTTTATCACCTTAAAAGTACCGAGATTTCCATACCTTACCTTAAAAAGAAGACCCAAAATTGAAGGACACGTAGTAGACCCTCGAACACCTACCTACTATCTTCCTACTATAGGCGAAAACCATAAAAAATGATCTAAAACCAGGTCTAAGCATACCAATAATTGGTGAAAAGGGTTTGGGGTTTTAAGAGTCAAGACGGTTTGGGGGAGGAAACCAAATACGATAGAGATGTGGTTTTCTTAAAAAAAATAGAGGGAGATTCAAAATATTTTTGCTTAAATCATCTACAATGATGCGATGTCACCCTTCAGTCAGTGGTTAGTCGGTTAGTAGTCAGAGCCGAACAGTAAGAACATTTTTTCAATTTTTTTTTGTTTTTGCAATGACAGCCATTGGGGCTTGCGCGTTAGCGCCACATCAATTTGGTGCCCCAACTCGGTGTCCTATCTATGTTACTTTAGCATTTCTTTTTTTTCAAATAACATTGAAAAAACTCATTAAGTAGCTATGACGACCCTTCCATAATCTAGGGCACCGCCCGGCCTAATCACGTAATTAAGTCTAAACCCTAGCCACATAGGACTTAACTATATATTAGTCAGCCTTTCTATCCTAATCTTCTCGATATACGCGTTCAAGATAATTAAAACATATGTAAACATATTACTAGATTTTAGAGTAATTAATAACTTTTTAAGAGTTATAAAGTTTAACAGAAGTCTTAAAAGATTATGTGGGAGCAATATGTTAAATCCTTAGAGTGGAAATCAGGAACCAACAATCACATGAATACATATAATAAAGTGGCGAACATAAATAGTGTAATGGTCATCATAAGTCGGGGAATTAAACGCTCGAGCCAATATATAACCCCAAAATATATCAAAAGACATAAATGTATAAAACACAAAATATCAAAACCTACAAAATGTTGATGGAAAAGTATGTTGTTGGCTCGGAGGTAGTCGTCGATCTTCTCTTTGTCGGGCTTGCTCGTCAATGGCTCTGCACCCACCGTCGGAAAAAGGATGGTGAGTACAAAAAGTAACAGTAATCCCCGTTTAAATATTCATTTACATTTCCAAAAGACTAAATGGTATTTAAAAGCATAAGTTCAATAAAGAAATACTAGTACCAGAAATATGCTAAGAAATACCACGATTAAGCAATTGAAACTGACACAAGGCTAAATAATTATGATTTAGATCCAATCGGCCATAACATGCGACATCGAAGCCTTTAAGGCCACTAAAGGACATGTGTGACATCGCACAGTCTAATCTCACTTGGGACTTTAACCCAAGTGTCACCAAAGACTCTAACCTTGGTGTATCAACAACCCGTGGAACTTTAACCCCGTGTGTCGCGTCATATTGGCGAGTGCTGACATCCTTAAGGACTTTAACCTCGTGTACCGATCAACTCTAACATGGTGTAATGAACTCTACATTCTTTAACTACTTTTAATTCCAAGAAATTGTCTTGTTAAGGATTCCATTGCTTAGCTATGCTACAAAGGACAATTCCTAAAGAGTACTAGTCTATAAAGTCATTCACAAACTCACAATTCCTAATAGTATGCTATTTACGCTATATTCACTATGAAACAACAAGAAATGATGTAAAACACATAAATACATTCAAAGGAACTCAATTTATCATAATATCATGAATGTCAAGCTTAAAAAATGAGAAGTGTCAAATAAGTTCATGATATGAGAGTATAACATTAGGCATAGTGAATATAGACTACAACAAACAAGCATAAAGTGGATATGAAATGCGAATAAAGTAATCCACGGGCATTCTCACATAAAGCAATGTAAAGTCCTAGCTATACCTACCTTCCAATACCCCAAATCTCGTATTCGAACCCTTAAGACACTTCCCTAGGTACCTGATATCAAATTAATCCAAATAAATTAGGTTTAGGTCAGGTCATATAAGTTTAGGAACCTTAACCCAAAACAAACCCTTAAGACTAAACAATATTGAAATTTTAATCCTATATTGCAGCACAATCTTAGGCATAAAATTGTCAAAATCTCAAAATCTTTCTTCTATAAAAAGTTTTTAGTGTATATCTTAGCCTTACGAAAAGGTTTAGTTTGTAAAATTCTGATTTAAATCAAAAGAGATATCACAGTTCTACCAAAAATAACTCAAATTGGAACCTAATCTGACCAACAGATTTAAAAAACTTATTTCTCCCATTCTATAGTTTCAAAATTCGTGATTTTTGGTTAGAAGACAACTAACATATCAAATAGCAACATACTAAAAGACCAACTTATTTGGATAAGTAATTAGGGAGCTATGCTATTTAAAATCTTAGTTTCAAAAATCTCATAATGCATTCAATCACCTATTTGTATAGCACTTTTCAACTTGAAAACATTAAAATTACAAAATTCTTAGTAGGATAAAGTTGTTCTCTTTTAAGTTAGCTTTCAAATTCGACCAGATTGGGTTCATTTCGATTTAAAATAAGCAAGTTATGACAGAATTACATAGGCTGGTTCATAATACAACATGCAGAATTTCAATTTAGTCTTACAATTTCAAAAATTCTTATCTTTTTTATTTCAAAACCAAATGAAGAACTTCTTAAGAAAAATATTATCAACTTAAAATGAGGAGTCCCAATATATAAACCAATTGCAAAGAATTTAACCATCCACCCTAAGAAAATGGCCAAAAACTAGAACCGATTTCAAATTGAAATAGAGAGATATGTACTTCGGGTTGATGACACTTCGATTTGAGCTCCAATCCTCCTTGATCTCCCTGAAAATTTCAGCTAAAAGCCTCCTCAATTCTTTTGATTTCTTCATCTCCAACTTCCTTAGCTTCTAATTTATGGAAATTAAATGAATTGCATGGGTTGCACTATCCAATCTTATATAAAAAGATAAGGTTGATTAATAACAATTGATATTTATGTACACATGTATCTCGAGATTAATCTAATGGTCTGCATCTTAAAATAGTTCCATTAACTCTCCACTAACTCTACCTAACCAACACCAATCCATATATTATTGGTTGCTTGATGTGTCCTTACATATCTAGAGGAAAATCATATGGCTATTGTTTTATTTGCTAACTTAGGTTACATTTAATATAAATTCAACTATAACCACGAAATCTACTATTTAAGCTACATTAAGCTTAAACCAACTTACTACATCAGTCTTTACCCTGGTCTCATGTCTGCACACATCTCGAAGTGCATCTCTACTCATGTCTCGACACCTATATGCAGGTCCCACATCACGGGTCAGTAATCCTGGTTACAAATAATAAATGAGATTATAAATTTGGGCCGATATGAGGAGATGAAGAAATTCTTTCCTCTACTAAGGTATGAAAACTTGTCCATCACGTAGTCTTCCTCGTAAGTGAGTTTTGTATCATCGTGGAACTACTATTTGACGAGAACCTTCTAGACAAACTTGTTCCTCAACTGTTGTAGTGTATGATCAAGGATCTGAATAGGCTGCTCCTCATAAGTAATATCCTTGCTCGGGTCTACTAACTCTAATCCATAGTCGTTCAAACACATGCTCTCGACTCAGCTAATCAAAGCATCGAAATATGAAAGACTGATGAATCTTTGAAATATGTGCAGGCAGCTCAACCTCATACGCAAATTTACTAACCCATTTCTTAATCATGAAAAGGCCTAATAAGTCTCGGTGCAAGCTTGCCTGTAGCATCCCCTAACCCGATTAAGGCGATACCCAGACTAAGACCCTAACTAAGCCATGTTAATCTCGTTAGACGTAACTAGAACTAGTGGCCTCTCCTTTTACACTTGATAAACACCATTGTATATCGAATATCGATGTAAATTAAATAATAAAGGCAGCGAAAGGTTAAAAAAATATTCGATAATAAATACTATATATAGTACAAAATCAAACCGAAATAAACATCGGTTATACAAAACTTCTCATCCCATGTGATGTTATAAAACAACAATTCAATTCAAATATATATATGACGAGGGAGATTCATTACATTGTAGAGAATATCAAGACTCCTAAATCTAGAGAAGATCAAGACTCCTAAATCTTTTCTATCCAATAGCCGTAGCGTTCATTGATTTTCCAGAAATCGTAGTTGGGGTGAATGCTCCAACTTGCTCAGTAAGTAGGGATTCACATAGCCATCAACATTCCATATAATAATAAAAAATGATATGCGATAACAATATGTATCATAGATAGCTAATATGATTACGAACAATATATAATCCAATAAATAACGAATGCAGGTCAAACCGTCAATGACTATTACACTATGATTCTAATTTCATTTATGAAATTAAGGTCGATTACCCACTGACGCCATTAATGCGATTGCAAACTAACACATTAGCCGAGACTCTGTTTAGCCAATCCATTAATGTTCAATGGTTCTATTCAAAACCCTCTAGTGAATATGTAACCCATGCAACCTAAATAATTGAGTAAGAGTTACATATAGACCAGAAGATCAACCCCACATCCTATACAACTTAGTCTCAGCCTCAAGAGTTACTCTTCTGTATCACATTAGACACTATTTTCCGTTTAGTAAAAACATCACAGTGTCCATAATCCCTCATTCAGTCTATGAACTATATGAACTACATATACTAACATAAGGTTTTTGGGTCACTCACGTTTTCCCTGTGTTCTACAACATATCACAAACCATTAATGATTAATATAAACCTAATTCCTTATGTTTAGAACCCTTAAGTCAGTCCCTGAGACCTCAGAAAACTCACAGAGAAACATAATACAATTGTTATTTTTAGGGGTGTGAGCGTGCTCCATCTATTGGGTTCATCCTAATTAATGAAGGGAATGAGCTCCTCTGCTCAATGGAGCACACTTCACCCTACACTGCCTTGACAGCAAACAGGGCAGCAACCATTATTCCATTACTAAATAATCACAATAGCCTCAAACACTCTCCCAAATCATGAAGGAGGACCTCTAGTGAGGTAACAACCCATTCTCAATCAATAACAACAATAATTGACTAAGAAATCATCACCTACATATGAATTTAACTTAAAAACTCAAAAACCAAACTCACCCAAAGTGATGATGTCTGATCTACAACACTTTGAGCTCCTTAGTTCATACTGGAAAAGCTTTTTGGATCAATCCTTTAAGATCCAAACCACTAAGTCTATCCCAAAGACCTTAAAAAATTCACAGAGAAACACAATACGGTTGTTAGTTTTAGGGATGAGAGCGCGCTCCATCTACTGGGTTCGTCCCAATTGATGAAGGGAACGAGCTCCTCTGCTCAATGGAGCACGTTC
Organism: Stephania yunnanensis; assembly: GCA_039657365.1. NCBI lineage: Eukaryota > Viridiplantae > Streptophyta > Magnoliopsida > Ranunculales > Menispermaceae > Stephania > Stephania yunnanensis. Next base: position 39,076,568 of record CM077586.1, on the reverse strand, counting down.
CACACTGCACTGCCTTGACAGCAAACATGGCAGCCACCATTATTCCATTACTAAATAATCACAAGAGCCTCAAACACTCTCCCAAATCATCAAGGAGGGCCTCTAGTGAGGTAAAAACCCATTCTCAATCAATAACAACAATAATTGACTAAGAAATCATCACCTACACATGAATTTAACTTCAAAAATCAAAAACCAAACTCACCCAAAATGATGATGTCTAATCTACAACACTTTAAGCTCCTTAATTCATACTGGAAAAGCTTTTTGGATCAATCCTTTAAGATCCAAACCCCTCAGTTGCTTGTCTCTCACTTTCTCGAAAGATCGAATTCAACTGAGGATAAGTTTAATGATTTTGGATTTATATATATGGACTTTCCTTGAGATACGCATCATGGTGTCTCGAGGCTAATCAAGGGGTTAATGTGTTAAAATGGCACTCCCTAAAGGGACAAAAAATTTTACACCATCAACACTTACACTAATTTTAAGGCTGATCAAACGATCTAAATAATTCAAAACAAACTTGTAGTTTTAAAATATATATTTATATATCAAATATATATATAAATATTCATATACTTTGCGTATTTTCTCACCAATAAATTCATGTGACATGCCTACGAGTGTTCTCGGGTATGCGCATTCATTTCATGACCCCCTCATTGCACTTGATGTACCGACTATTTATTTATTTATTATTCGATTATAGGTTTGTATTAATTTTCTATTAATCCCACAACTTACAAAATTCATTAATATTCCAAACGAACACCAATCATCATACAAACCCATGCACACGCTAGACGAAGTACACCAGACTTAACCAAGAGTCTAACTCAAGTTAATTAAGATTTGAATTAACACTAATCACCAGCTTAAAGTAGTAGGTTATTACAATCTCTCCAATTTTAAACAATTTCATCCTCGAAATTAAAGTAAACGTATAATTACATGTAGTTTCAAATAGAAATGGAAATTGCTCCTTTACATATTATTCCTACTCACAGGTTAGTTCCTCATTTCCATGAAATTACCATTTCATCTTAATGAATTAATTCTCTTTGATTCTCAGCCTCTCAATCTTATGATCAAGTATCTGAATTGGCTGCTCGTCGTATGATGAGTATTCTCAAAGACCAAATTCACTCCAATCAATCCTTGAAATGATCTGAGTCTTCATTTTACGAAGCATCGATACATGGAAGATATTGTGAACTTTAGCTAGCTTAGGAGGCAGCTCTAACCTATAAGTAACATGAACAATCCTTTCCTTTACTCTGAACGGCCCAATGTACCCTATAACTAGCTTAACTCGCAATCCAAACCTATACAATCCTTTCATAGGTGAGACTTTCAATAGGACTAGATCATCCCTTGAAAACTCCAACTTCCTATGATTTTTATCAGTGTATCTCTTATGTCTTAGTTGTGCTGTAGTCAAATGCTGGCAAATCTGTTGAATTCTCTCTATGTACTCTTGAATCAACTCTAAGTCTAACAAAACTGAATCTCAACCTTTGCCCAAACACTCCAATGAATGATAAGGCTGACCATACAGAGCTTTAAATGGAGCATTCTAATACTAGCCTGAAAACTTTTATTACAATTGAACTTATGCAGAGGAATGTATTTATTCCAGTTACCACCAAACTTCAAAGCATAAGCTCGAAGCTTATCCTCCAGCACCAAAATCAACTACTCGGGCAACTCATCAGTTTGTCGACGGTATACCATACCGAGGTTAAGAACGGTTCTCAGTTGTCTCAACAATTCACTCCACAGTCTGGACATAAATCTCGGATCTCTAACTGAAGTAACTAATACTAAGACTTTATAAAATCTCAACACCTCATATACGTATACATCGCATAATAGTTCAAGAGGATCTCGCATGGAAACTAGCAAGAAATACGCAAACTTCATCAACCTATTAACTACAACCCACAATGTATCGTGCTTATGTAGATTCAGAGGTAGATTGGAAACAAAACTAATTGATATATGTTTCCATTTCAAATCAGGAATAGGTAGTGGATGCAATAACCCTTCAGATTTTCTATGCTCGGCTTTAATTTGCTGAGATATCTTACATCTCTTTACAAACTCAACAACATCAATCTTCCTTCTAGGTCATTAATGGATACACCTTATATCGCGATACATCTTATTATTACCTAGATGAATGGAGTAAAGAGATCTATGAGACTCCCATATCAATTCCTGCTTCAATTGATCCTGAGCTAGAATCCATAATCTATCACTGAACCATAACACACCATCATAAAAAATGACCAATCAGGATGATCTACACTAGCCACTAACCTCTAACGAGCTATATTATCTTGATAAGCTTTTCTACAACCATTCATCCACTGAATTATCTACGATTCAATCTAAGTCCGAGCTCATAAGAGCATTTTAGTAGCTTTCAAATTAGTTCTCTCAGTTGATGATATGTCTGCTAAACTTACATGAATCATCGTAGATGCTTCCTCAAGAAGTCTATAATGAGAATCTTTGGCAATATCTACATCTTTTATGCATGTTATTCTCATACTTAAGGCATTTGTAACCCCATTTGCCTTTCTTGGGTGACATTCTAGGGTGAAGTCACAATTCTTTAGAAACTCAAGCCATCAAAACTTCCTCATATATCTTTCAATTTATATGAGTGGTAATTGCATATTGATAGTCTGTTAACACTTTTTTGCATAGTTCTAAATTACTCAAGCTCAAATTAACTTCTATCATTACTTCTCATCCCACGCCAATTGGCGACGAAATAAAACATACAAATTTTAAGGAAAACACCTCAACATCATATTTAGCCTGATAATATCAATTCCAAAAAAGTCATACTGTAAATATTTCTTCTAGTAATTAACATCTTCCAAGTTACAAGCTCGAAAATTATATTCTCTAGAAGAAAGATTAGATGCAAATATATTGTGTTAATATTAAGAAAAGTCCCTCCTACCTATTATACTCTTGCACAAAAATTAAACCATAATATTGTCAAGAAATTTACAGACTATATCAATCCTACAATTACAACATCAATAACCTTCAATTATCATTATAACTTAGGTTAATCCATCATAAATTTATGAACATGCAATCTCATTCATATATGGCACGAATAATATAATCCTCCAGGTTAATATCACCCATCTTCCACTAGCCGATGTATCTCATATTTCTTTATATAATTGGTACCGTCAATTTTCATTCTAAGTCACCAACAATTCGTTCTTATTACAATGATTTTGGATTTCACCTGAATGAATCTTTTTAAATCATGATATTCTCACAATATTCTTGCCACACTTTTTTTATTCAAGTTCCATGAACTTCCTTTACATGCTTAATATTCTGATTTGAGATTATCCATATAAAATACTAATAACTATTAGTCAAACCTTGACCTACTAAATAATCTCAATCAATTTCTCCAATTATTCATCACTCAATTAATCATCATTAGCTCAACTCCCATTTGAGCTCCAAATAACAAACTTGTAGTTACAATTCAGACCACTCAACTGATGATGTGCCTACGGAAGACTTCAATTGTTCATCATTGCATATCTCATTCAAGAGATATTCATTGAGCACCTTTTATTGAAACTATATACTCTGTGTTTTTCCTATGCAAGGCATTATCAACACAATCACCTTTACTGAGTAATGTTTCAAAGTAAATTCCTAAACATTTAAGAAATGCAATGTATCAAACTCACCTTCCATTTCTATCACTTTGACAATTCCACTTTTCAAACTTCTATAGTTTTGAATTCACTGCTTATACCAATCCACTGGTCTTTATACCTCCGGATTATCTTTTAATGATTCTTTTGAGATTCTCAATCATCTCTAAGAATGATTCAAAGGCTCTCAACAAGCGTTTCCTTTTCTTTAGAAGTGATGCCTTTCATATTTGCTATAATTACCAAATAGTTATGTGGGGATTATCAATCTCCTAAAGTTCTCCTCACAAGTCTTAAACTATATATAGAAGTATAAGCTGCAATCTTGTTTTATTGTGTCACCATATATTCTTACCTAAATAAGAAGTCTTAGAATGAACCCTTAACTTCTTCCATAATTTAGATATTATCAAGCAAACGTTGTAATCAAACTATACTTCGACTTTCTACCAAGGCATCCTTATATCTGATTTCGATTTACATCAATCTCATACTTAAGTTAACTGAATAATTAAACAACGATATCAAAGATTCTTGGATCGGTCTTTTGTAATATTCAATTATTTCAAGTTTACTTTTCTCTTTTACCTTTGCATTGAATATATGACAATCTCATATTTTCTTACTTCTAGTCAAATACCTTGATTTGCTATTAATATTCAACACTCACGAATAATTTACCTTTGAAACTTAATACCAGCACATGTAAAATTTGGTATGAACCAATTTACCGCCACAATTTATAATTCTTTATGGTAATGCTTATGCATATTTTAAGTCTTCAAAAATTCCATTATTGTTATTATTGGTAACACAATAATAACTTCATTAAATAAGGTTTCAAAACTTGACACCCTCTATTTATTAATATAACATGAGTTCTAGTAAGTTCTAATGGTTTCCATCATCCATTTAAAATGATCCAACAACCACCTGAAATCATCTTTAAATATATCCTTAAATCCGATCGTAACACCTGTGACAACCAGATCTCAACTAACTTTTGAAAATAATTGATTTCACCTTATTATCAAAATGAGTTGTCAATCCTGGGCAATGAATATTTATTCCCACTATCACATATTATTCATTAAATTCCTCAAATTCTCAAATTCATTAACCACTCATTCTCCCCAATTTAGACTATACCAATCTAAACCATTAGACTACAATATCTTACCAACTCACTACCATTTTGTGGATTAAACCGTATTTAAACTTTACCAGTTTAATATTCTCAATTTTACCTTTCATTACTCGACAATATGTTTGTTATTCTAATATGGATTCACACCATAACTAGAATTTATACTTCATAAAAAACCTATGAAGTATAAATACATTAGTGACTTTCTAACCTCAAATAGGCTTTTATCAATAACCACTACTTTATTTACTGAATAACTTGCACTAATTCTCAACTAGTCTCAATACTAGTATTAATTCATACCTCAAAGTGGTTTACCAGCTTTGACTTTCATCTAAAGTCATTCGGTATTCCATTGTTTCATAATTTCCATTCTCCAAACACACGTCTCAATGTATCGATCTAATAGATACTTCTTCACTGACTATTATTTGTTTAATAATATAAGCAAGAATAAAGACCTTTTAAGAACAAGAAGAGTTTAATTTCATCTTTATAAGTTTTTCTTATATCTTTCCTTTTCAATTTTCTCGAGGATAAGATTATTTTGAACTTTTGCCTTCAATGCTTTCTCACATCATGAGAAATTGATGGACTTCAACCATCTTATTATTATTTAGGAAAAACATAACTCTTATATCTACTACGTAAATATAATAAAGTACAACAAATAACATATTTCAGTCTTTTATCTTTTGGTTACCCCTCAAAATCATGATAAAAACTGTTTATCATACCATACATATATTCATTACTTAAGACAACTCTTGGAGTTAATAAAATTAGGTTTCGATATAAAGGAATTTGCTATCACTTACTGCGAAAACAATTAGAAAGTGAAAAAGAGGTCATAGCCTCGTCCATGATACCAAACTGTTCAGATATATCACCTCATGCGAAAGTGATAAACCTTAGGCTCTAACATCAAGCTATAGCATCCTTTAACCCGATTAGTGTGATACCCGACCTGAAACCCTAATTGAGCCCCGTTAATCCTACTAGACTTAACTAGAGCCAACAGCCTCGCCTCTTACTCATGATAGACACCACCGCATATCTAATATTGATGTAAACCAAATAATAAACGTAGCAAAAATTAAGAAAATTTTCAATAATAAATATGATATACAGTACCAAATCAAATAGAAATAAACCTCAATTATACCAAACCTCAAATCCCTTGTGATATTATAAAAATGTAATTCAATACAAATATATATGACAAGGGAGATTCCTTACATCGAAGAAAAGATCAAGACTCCTAAATCTTCTTTATGTCATAGCCCTTCTGCTCGTCGATTTTCTTTAAATATTAATTGGGGTGAGTGCTCCAAATTGCTCATTAAGTAAGGATTTATATAGCCATCAACATTTCATATAATAACCAAGAATGATATGTAATAACAATATGCATTATGGATAGCTAATGGGATTATGAACAACATATAATCCATTAAATAATGGATGCAGATTAAACCGTCAATGACTATTACACTATGATTCCAATTTTATTTATAAAACTAAGGTCGATTACCCACTGATGCCATTAATGTGATCGCTACACCAACACATTGGCTGATATGCTATCTAGCTAATCCATTAATGGCCAATGGTTCTCTCTGAAACCTTTTAGTGAATATATGACACACGCAACCTATCTGACTGAGTAGGAGTTACATATAGACCAGGAGATCAACCCTGCATCTTATACAACCTGGTCTCGGGCTCGGGAGTTACTCTCATGGATCACATTAGACACCATTTTTCATTTAGTAAAAACATCACAGTTTGCATATTCCCCCATTCAGTCCATAAACTATAAACTACATATACTAACATTTTAGGCAATATTGATAAATAAAAAAATCCATACTTACATCAGTTTAAGTCTCTGTTTCCAAACTTCCTAGGTTTTTGTGATTAAGATAGACCTAATTTCCTATGTTTAGAACCCCTAAGTTAGTTCCTATGACATCAGTAAATTCTAAGAGAAACACATCGCATTTGCTATTTTCGGGTGTGGGAAAGTGATCCCTAACTGGGAAGGGCACATTCCGTTAACTCATAATTATGAAAGGAGTGCGCTTATCGGCTCAATGAAGTGCGCTCCACTCGCACCACCTTGACAGTGAATAGGGTAGCAACCACTGTTCCATTACCAAATCATCACAACAGCCTTAAATACTCTCGTAAATCATCAGGGAGGACCTCTAGTGAGGTAACAACCTATTCTCATTCAATAACAACAACAATTCATCGAGAAATCATCACCTACCTATGAATTTAACTTAAAAACTCGAACACCAAACTCACCCATAGTGATGATCTCTAATCTACAACTATTTAAGCTCCTTAACGCATGCTGAAATTACTCTCTAAATCAATCCTTTGAGATCCAAAATCCTCAGCTGCTTGTCTCTTACTATCTCGAAAAATTGAATTGAACTGAAGATAAGTTTGATGATTTTGGATTTTTTTCGAGATAGACATTGCACTGTCTCGAGGCTGATCAAATGGTTAATGTGTTAAAATGATACTCCCTAAAGTAACATAAATTTTAATACAATCAGCACTTACGCTCAACTCGAAGCTAATCAAATGATCCATATAATTCAAATAAAACTTATAGTTTTAATATATATTTATATATCAAATATATAATTATCTATATACTTTGCGTATTCTTCAACCAATAATTCACTGAACATGCCTACAAGTGTTCTCGGGTGCGGACATTCATTTCATAACCCCTTCGTCCCACTTGTTGTACTGACTATTTATTGTTTAGTTATTTATTTTTCAATTATAGATTTGTATTAATTTCCTATTAATCCCACAACCTATAAAACTCTTTAATATTCCAAACAAACACCAATCATCATACAAACCCATGCACATGCTAATCGAGGTATGCAAAACTTAACTACGAGCCTAAATCGGGTTAATTAGGATTTGAATTATTATCAATCACCAGCTTAAGGTAACAGGTCGTTACAGTTTCCCTAATTTAAATCAATTTCGTCCTCGAAATTAAAGTGAACTTATAATTACATGTAGTTTCGAAGAGAAATGAAAACTGCTCCTTTATATAATATTCCTGCTCCCAGGTTAGTTATTTCATTTCCATGAAATTACCGTTTCATACCAATCTCGACTGGGCATCTCTCACTAAGTCCCAATCGAATTGCCTCAGATAATCATATTGGTGCATATATTGCATCACAAACTTCTTTGCTCCCAACTCAGGTTCATAAACTTCTTCCTCAACCTCTTCCTAATCGCAAGTGGGAAGTACTATTGATAGAATTTTTTCTTGAAAGCCTTATAAGTCTCAAAATCTCTGTGACTACTCATTGTATAATGCCACAAAATGTTGGCATCCCTCTTCAGAGTGTATGATGAGATCTCTGCTTGAAGTCTATCCTCGATCTTCAATATCCTATGAAGCTTCTTCTAATATAGTACCCACTTCTCGGTCTTCTCAAAGTTCCATACTTCGTTGAAGTAGAATGGCTTAAGTCTGATGAAGTCCTTCATAAGCTTGACCTCGACTGATGTGCTAGAAGATCCAGCATGGGGACAGTATGACATTAGCTATCTTTACCCAAGTGTGGTTATGACTAGAAAAGTATGCACCACTAGAAGTGCTGCAATTTTTGATCTTACGTCGATCTACCATTATACTTTTGCGATTTGATGACGTTCGTGACACTAGCAGCTACGTAGATATAATACATACACTTATATACATATAGAAACTAACCTGTACTTATAAGAAATCTCCATCTCACTTTCACTCACTTCTCAACTAATATTTTCTATGCAAGGATCATCTAGTTTCCACATATAAGGTTTGAGTTTTAGTCAAATTTATAGTATAATTATTGAGAACTAGGCTTTGATACCAACTGTGATGGCCCCTTCCCTAATATAGAGTACCGCCCGGCTTAATCTTGTAATTAAGCCCAAATCTTAGCCACATAGAAATTAACTACATATTAGTCAGCCTTTCTATCCTAATCTCCTCGATATACGCATTCAGGATAAGTAATACATATATCAACATATTACTAGATTTCAAATTAATTAAAAACTTTTTAAGAGTTAAAAAGTTTAGCGGAAGTCTTAATGAATTACGTGGAAGCAATATATTAAACTCAAAGTGTGGAAACAAAAAACAACGATCATATGCATGCATATAATAAAGTGGTGAACACAAAAAAGTGTGATGGTCATCACAAGTTAGGAAAGTAAACGCTCGACCAATATATAACCCAAAATATATCAAAACACATAACTATATAATACACAAAATATCAAAACTTATAAAATGTCGATGCAGAAGTATGCTGCTAGCTCAGAGGTAATCGCTGATCTTATCTTTGGCAGGCCTGCTCATCGATGGCTCTACACCCACCGTCATAAGAAGGACGGTGATTACAAAAAGTAATAGTAATTCTCGTTGACATATTCATTTACATTTCCAAAAGACCAAATGGTATTTAAAAGCATAAGTTCAATAAAGAAATACTAGTACCGAAAATATGCTAAGAAATGCCATGGTTAAGCAAGTAAAACTGACACAAGGCTGAATAGTTATGATCTAGATCCGGTCGACCGTGACATGCGTCATCGAAGCCTTTAAGGCCACTAAAGGGCATGCGCGACATCACATAGTCTAACATCACTAGGGACTCTAACCCTAGTGTCACAAGAGACTCTAACCTTGGTGTATGGATAACCCATGGGAATCTAACCCAGTCTGTCATATCATAATGGCGAGTGTCAACATCCCTAGGGACTCTAACCCTATTTGTCGATCAACTCTAACATAGTGTAATGGACTCTAGATTCTATAATTACTTTATACTTCTTAAAAATTGACTCGTTAAGGATTTCAAGGTTTGGTTATGCTACAACGCATAATTCGCAAAGAGTACTAGTCCATAAAGTCATTCACAAACTCACAATTCCTAATAGTATGCTATTTACACTATATTCACTGTGGAATAACAAGAAATGACATAAAGCAATGGGATTGATTCAAAAGAATTCAATTTATCATAATATCATGAAAGTCGAGCTCAATAAATGACGAGTGCCAAATAAGTACAAGATATGAGAGTATAATGCTAGACATAGTCAATATAGACTATAACAAAGAAACATAAAGTGGAGATGAAATGCAAATAAAATAATCAACGGGTATACTCACTTCAAACAATGTAAAGTCCTAGCTTTACCAGTCTCCCAATAACCCAAACCTCATATCCGAACACTTGAGATTTTCCTTAAATTCCTAATATCAAATAAATATAAATAAATTGTGTTTAGGTCAGGTCAAATTAGTTTAGGAACTTTAACCCAAAACGACCCCTTAAGACTAAACAACATTGAAATTTAGTCATGTATTTTAGCACAATTTTAGGCATAAAATTTTCCAAATCTCAAAATCTTCGCTTGATACAAAGATTTTAGCCTCTATCTTAGCTTTTCGAAAAGGTTTTGTTTGTGAAATTCTGATTTAAAATGAAAGAGATGTCTCAATTCTACAAAAAACAACTCAAATTGGAACATAATATGTATAGCAGACTTAGAAAATTTATTTCTTCCAATTTATAGTTTCAAAATTCGTGATTTTTGGTTATAAAGTAGTTAACATACGAAATAAAAACATACTAAAAATTATCTCATTTGGATAAGTAATTAGGGAGTTATGCCTTCTAAAAATTTAGTTTCAAAAATCTTGTATTGTATTCACTCACTTATGTTTAGAGCACTTTTGGACATGAAGACGTTCAAATTACGAAATTTTCATCAGGACAACATTATTCCCTTTTGAGTTAACTTTCAAATGCCACTAGATTCGGTTTATTTTGATTTAAAATGTGCAATTCATGACCAAATTACAAAGTCTGGTTCATAATACAACATGCCGAATTTCAATTTTGGTCTTACAACTTCAAAAATTCATATCTTTTTTATTTTAAAACCAAATGAAGAACTTAATAGTTGGATTATCTTTTTGAAATGAGAAAACCAAATATATAAACCAATTGAAAATACATAACCATCAACCATCTGAAAATGTCTAAAAACGAAAACTGGTTTTAACTTGAAATAGAGAGATGTGTACCTGGGGTTGATGACACTTTGATTTGAGCTTCCACTCTCCTTGATCTTCCTGAATTTTTCAGGGAAAACCCGCCTCAATTCCTCTAGTTTCTTTGTTTCCAACTTCCTTAGCTTCTAAGTTTTGGAAATGAAATGAATTGCATATGTTGATCTATCCAATCTTAAATATAAAGATAAGGTTGATTAACAACAATTGATCTTTATGTATACATGTATCTTGAGACTAACCTGATGGCCTACATCTTGAAGTGTTTCCACTAACTATACCTAACAAACACCAATCCATACTCTATTGGTCTTTTGATGTGTCCTTACATATCTCGAGAAACATCATATAGCTATTTTTTATCTTGCTAACTTAGGTTACATTTAATATAAATCAACTATAGTCACATCAATTCTACTGTTTAAGCTATAATAACCTTGAACCAACTTACCAGATCACTCTCTACATCGATCACATGTTGGCACGCACCTCGAGGTGCATCCCCACTCACATCTTTACATTTTTACACAATTAGGAGCGAGTTAGTAGTCTATACATATACAATACACTCGACATACACCATAACAAATCTAACATATACCTCAACTATTTTGCCTTGATTAGCGCACGTATCACGGTGCGGGTCCCATGTCACGGGTCAGTAATCTTGATTACGAATAATAAATGAGATTAAAAATTTGGGACATGATACTAGCCCTTCAATTATTATTTTTGTTTGAGATTGGGTATTGAACAAGCATAATCGCCAATAGAAGTTCACATCAACGCCATTAAGCATGGATGAAACGACTTAAAAAAACTCACTTGAAATTAATGTTTTCCATTACTTAATTCTTTGCTCTTCCCTCTGTCGCTTCTTGATTACTTTTGGTTGCTTGCTTCTCCATTACCTTTAGTCGCTTCGATATGATCTTCTGCGATTGATGTTGTCAAGTTAATTTATTCTTCTTAACGTATTAATTTGCATACAAAATGGTTAATATTTAAATGGGGAAAATTGGAAGAAGTAATGGAAGACAAAAAAATTATAGGAAAAAATACATTAGGCGTTTGGCATGGTATTGCATTTATTTATAAAACTAGAAATATGAAAGAGGTAGGACAGATTTGAAGCTTGGACTGAGAAACTTAATTTATTTAATTCACGAAAAATCAAACATAAGTGAAACACACCAATCCATAATACCTAAAGAAAGGACTCATGACTCAACAACTGAGTTAAAACTGAACTCTACAATATAGCGATAACTAGTAACTGAATATAGGAACACTTACAGGGAAATTAATAGAACTAGTAGATACTTTGATTAGATGGAGAGTCAATATTGCCTTCCTCTAAGAGACAAAATAGGTAGGAAAATAAGTAGAGAAATATGAAACGTAGGGTTTAAATTGTAGTACATTGGTATAGATAAGAAATGTAATGGAGTAGAAATTCTTGTGGACAATGATTATAATGAAAGATAAGGACGTCGTAGAGGTTTAGAGAATGGGGGATATATTGATACTAGTGTTAAATTAATTATTAGAGACGAAAAGATTAACATACTTAGCGTTTATGCACCACAAGTAGGATTAAACGAGAACATCAAACTCAAATTTTGAGACAACATAGATGGATTTATGCAAAGTATACCACCATATGAAAAGTTTTTTTTTATTAGAGGAGACTTAAATGGGCATATGGGGCAAATTATGAAGGGGTTAAGAGAGTTCGTGGAGGTTTTTGTTATAGTAATAGAAATGAAGAAAGAAAATCAATCTTAGAATTTGCTTCAGCATACGATCTTGTCTTAGCAAATACTAATTTTAGAAAATTACTTTTAGTAGTGGTCTAACATGAGTCAAATAGATTCTCTTAAAAAGGAAAAATAGATAGAAAAAATATGTAGAGACTGTAAAGTAATACCTGGTGAAACACTTACTACCCAACATAAGTTAGTAGTACTTAATATTAAGCTAAAACGACAACTTACTAAGAATAAAAGAGACAACAACCCTAGAATAAAGTGGTGGAACCTAATAAATAGTACACAAGTAGAGTTTAGAGAAAAATACTAAAAGAAAATGTTTGGAATCTTGATTTAGATACTGATACAACGTGTCTATAAATGAGTAGTTGCATAACGTGAGTAGCATTAAACGTATTAGGTATATCTAAAGGCTTAGGACCACCAAAGAATGAAACATGGTGGTGGAACGAGAATGTCTAAAGAGCAATTAAAACTTAAAGAGAGATGTATAAGAAAATAGCTAAGTGTCAAGATGAAGATGAATACAATCGATATAGAGAAGCTAGAAAACAAGCTAAGAAAATAGTTAGTCAAGCTAATATAAATTTCATGGAAGATCTATATACGAGGTTAGGTAATAGAGATGGCAAAAAAAATATTTATAGGATAGCCAAATTGAGAGATAAAATGAACAAGACCTAAGTCATGTAAGATATATTAAAGATAAAAATCCAAATGTTTTAACACACGAAGATGATATTATGGAGAGATGGAGAATTTACTTCGATATTTTATTTAATGATGGCCTAGTTGACATTATAGTAGATGAAAACTCATACCAATAAAAATGTAAGCTATACAAACAATATTAGAATCCTAGAAGTTAAATAGGCATTGAAAAGAATGATAATAATGAAAACATATGGGCCAGATGAAAACACAAAGAGGTTTGAAAATGATTATGAGAAATTGAATTGACTCGGTTAACAAAGATTCTCTACGAAACTTAAAATCAAAAAAGATGCCAATGGATTAGAGAAGAAGCATGCTTGTGCCAATCTTTAAAATAAAGGAGACTTTCAAAGTTGTTCAAACTACTGGGAATTAAATATATGAGTCACACTACGAAATTTTGGGAGATAATATTTGATAATAGGCTAAGGAGAAAAACAACGATATCAAAGAACTAATTTGGCTTCATGCCAGAGAGGTCAACTATAGAGGAAATTTTCCTTGTAAGAAGATTGTTGGAGAAATATAGAGAAAATAAAAAAGATCTTCATATAGTATTTGTAGATTTAAGAAAAAATATATGATATGGTTCCTAGAGATGTTCATTGTTGGGTTCTAGAAAGAAAAGGAGTGCATCATAGACACAGACACTATTAAGGATATGTACGACGAAGTAGTAAGGAGTATTAATATATTCGGAGGAGCTCCAAAAAGATTTCTCATTACGATATGACTACATCGAAGATCGATGCTTAAGGTAATATCTCTTAAATTTAGTTATAGTTGAAATAACTAAGCATATTAAAGAGGATATATTGTAGTGTATGTTATTTGAAGAAGATGTTGTCTTAGTGGATGAAATAAAAAATGAGTGCATAGAAAATTAGTACTTTAAAGGAATTTATTAGAATTTAAAGGCTTTAAGTTGAGTAGGACGAAGACTGAATATGTGCACTATGAGTTTAGAAATACTAGACATTAAGATGATGGAGTGGTAAAAAAATTTAGTGAATTTAAGGATTATTTAATCAATCTAAATGGACTTTGAGGTTTCAAATTAACTTTTAGGATTCTATCAGGTTAATAAAGTTTATATTTGATAATTATGAGGCCTTCATATTGTGTTTTATTAGATTATCAGGGGATTAAGGTAATACAGGCTGGTTAAATGCCCTAATTAGCTGGGGTCTAACAATATTGGTATTAGAACCTAGGATTTGAAATGAATCTTATTGTTTGAGGATAAGTAAGTGATTAGTTAGGAAGTAGCGCATTAGAGCGGGAGTTAAAATAGCTTTAAAACTTTATGATTGTGTTATATGTGTTTTATATTATCGAGTTATCGATGAATATTGCTATGGTGAACCATTTTTCCTGTAATTTTTCTTTCATAACACTATGAGTGGATAACAAGAGCTGTGTGAGGAATCTGATGAGGGCAATAGGGATCCACAATGTGTGGATTCAAATGTGCTTCAGAACATGGCTAGGAAAATGTCAAAGTTGCTAAATATTTTATGAGCACAAATGGCAGCCTAGGCACATGTGGTTCATGTTGCTTAAGAAGTTCTTATTGCCACTCCAACCGCTTAGGAGAAGCAGGCTACTTCAGCATTTCGTCCTGTAATTGAATCGGTTGTTGCAATTTCTGTTCAGGACGGTCCAACCATTGTCAGTGGAATGTCACGAGAGGAAAGGCAGAGGAGAGTTTAGGAAGTACGACCCTATGTACATCTATGGGAGTTAGACTTGACTTGGGTTCTCAATCATGAGAAGCTTCATAATATGTTGGGTGCAGATGAATATTCGAAGGCTTTGATATCTTGATACTATCTTCAGGCTGATGCTGAGATTTTGTGGAAATATATGCATGATAGGCATCTTATATTCCGGAATTGGATTGACTTTCTTAAGGAATTCAATGAGCAATATTTTGAAGATAGCATGATCCTGCAGAAAAAGTTAGAGTTTGATTTTCTAATTAGGGAGATATGACACTAGCTCACTATGATGTGCAATTTAGTTATTTGTTGAGATTTGTTGAAGAGCTTGGTACTACTATATCGGCGACTAAGCTGACCTCTAGGCGAGATGTTCAAGATAGAGCTAAAGCTTATGTGACTACATAAACTTTTCAGCGTGAATCACGATGATATCAAGGCATTATGAAGTAGGACATAACTCAGGTTCATAGAGTAAGAAAATATTTCCAGCAAGGTTTGATCTGAATTTCCATAAGAAAAGAAATAGTGGAGAACGATCATTCACACCGATGACACTTGTTATTCCATCATATATATACATTGTGATCCTTTCTGAGCATAACCAATAGACCCTCGTAATTGACATAGACAGGGTCAGGACAAACGCGATCACGTTCCTTTCAGCCTTCAGGTCGTAGTGGTGCACCCCAGTCGTAGAGGAGTAGAGGTAAGGGTTGAGGATCTAATGGACAGGCTTCCATTCAAAGACTAAAAACTTGTCAGACATCTTATATATGTAGTAAAGCTACAGTTACATGTTTTGAGTGTGGGAAGCAGGGTCACATCGGTAGAGATTATCCTCAGAATCTGAAAGTTGTTACATATTTTGGGTGTGGAAAGAAAGGACATTACAAGATTGCATGTCCCCAACTTTTGAAAGCGTCCTCTAGTGTGTCACAGCCCCAATAACATATCAGGGAATGTGTTCAAGTGATGACTGAACTAGATTTAGATACAAATTGAAATCTTATCATAGGTAAGATTTAAGTTTGTAATTAGCCTATATATTCTTTAATTGATTACGGATTAATGCTTATGTTTATATCTGCTTGTGTGATAATTGAGTTAAGGTTAACTCCATTGTGAGTCCCTATTTATATTGCCCTCGACGTAGAAATTAGGGGTAAGGTGTGTCATGATTTTGTATTTGAGAAATGTGTTATCGAGATCTCTTAACATAAGATGGCAGCTAGTCTATGTGTGTTAGAGTTTATAAATGTTGATGTATTGTTAAGAAAGGATTGGCTAACGACTTATCATGCACATGGATTGTTTCCATAAGATGGTGTTATTTTATATTCCAGATTATACAATGTTTACTTATATCGAAACATCATTTTAGTTGCCTCTGGCTAAGGCAAGAATAGCCACAGATCAAGAAATGGAAACTCTTGCCATAACCATTAGTATTAAGGTTAGACTCGAGATTAAACAAGAGGAAATTTCAGTTGTTTGAGAATTTTTTAATGTTTTCCCGGTGACTTACCTAAAGTTCCACCTCCACGAGATATTGATTTCATTATCAAATTAGTTCCTGGTATGAAACTTATATCTTTTCCTCCTTATAGAATGGCTCCACATGAGTTGCAAAAGTTGCAAAAAACAGCTACAGAAGTTGATTGACAAAAGGGTTTATTCATCCCTAATATGTCGTCATGGGGTTCACCAGTCTTTTTGTGAAAAATAAGAATAGTTGTTTGAAACTTTGCATTAATTATATATAATTAAATAAAGCCACTATTTCGAACATGAACAATATCTCAAAACTGTTCTCCAAACTTTTAGAAATTATAGGTTGTACGCCAAATCTAGCAAATGCGAGTTTTAGTTGTCTAAGATGAGATTCTTAAGTCATGTGGTTAGTGTAGAAGGAAATTCGATGGATCTAGCTAAGATCAAGGCTATCATTGGTTGACATGAACATACAACAGCGACGATGATTAAGAGTTTTTCTAGGTTTGGCTTACTATTATTGTAGATTTTTGAAAGATTTTTCTAAGATAGCTACTCCAATCACTTAATTAACTTGAAAAAATATTGAATTCATTTTATCAAAAGGATGAGATGATGCATTTTAGGAGTGGAACTGGCGATTGTCTTGTAAGTATGATCTATTTGAAAAGGTCATTGTGATGACTTCATCGGAGGTTTCAGCAAGTTGATGTGGCATATATAAAGTTCAAGGAGTTTTCTCTTGACAGCAATAATCCAGATTAGGATGAATCTGCAGATTATAGTTTAAGGTTTAGGTGCAGACTTTAGATCCTTTCTGTGGCTGAGGCTCGATATGAGATATTGAGAGAATCTCATCGATCCAGATATAGCATTCATCTAAAAATAACCAAAATATATCATAATATGAAGGGGTTGTATTGGTGTCCAAGGATGAAAGCTAACGTGGGTGATTATGTGATGAGGCATGAGATTTGACAATAGGTTAAGGCTAATCGGCAAAAACCAGGAGGTACGTTGCAACTAATTCCTATACCATAATGGAAATGGGAACATATTGCGATGGACTTTGTTACACATCTATCTACTTCTCAGAGAAACATGATTCGGTCTGGGTTATTGTTGATAAACTAATGAAGTCTGCTCATTTTCTTCCTATGTCAATTTTTTATACCTTTACATAGTTAAGCTTGTTGTATGAGTGAAAGGTTATTCGTTTGCATGGAGTGTCATTAACAATAGTTTATAATCAGGATGTTTGGTACACATCAGGGTTGTAACAGAGCATACAAGAATAGTTCAGAATTCAATTATATTTTAGTACCACATTTCATCTACAGGCTAATGATCAGACTGAAAGGTTGTTCCAAATGTTAGAAGATAAGCTTAGCGCTTGTGTATTGGAGTTTGTATAGGAGACCTTATCATTCAAATACCTGTTATACTAAACATGAGGATTTGGTGGAATTGGGGCCACATATGGTACAAGATCACACTGATGTTATTTAGCAGATTGGTCTAAAACTAGAATCGGCTCAAAAAAGGTATAAAAGTTATTATGATACAATCAGGTCGTGGTATATAATGAAGGATATTAGGTTTGTTTGAAAGTCTCTCATCACAAAGAACATTACAGATTTGGGCTAAAAGGAAAGCTCTCTTCCAGATTTATAAGACCTTTCAAAGTCGTGAAACGGATTGAGAATGTTGCTTATAGAATAATGCATTACTCCCTCCTTTAGTTAGAGTTAATGATGTATTTCATGTGTCTATGTTCAGGCGGAAGCAAATTGATCCGCACCACATAATAGAATGGAATCAGTTTGATTTGCAGACTGCTATCTCCCATGAAGAGCTACCTATATTGATTATGGATAGGAAGGTCCAAAAGCTTCAAAATAAAGAAGTTTTACTTGCCTTGGTTAAGTGGCAATTTCGTGGTGATTCAGAGTTAACATGGAAATGAGAGATAAATGAGAAAGAATCTTTTGGATCTCTTTTAGTCCAAGTAAATTTGATTTCAATTCTAATTTCGAGGACAAAATTTTTAATAGTTATGAAGATTGTTGAATCCAAAAATTCCAATACTAATAATTACGGCTTATTAAGGATTAACGAATTCTATTTATGGTTTCAGTCGCGAGTCGAGAGCTAAGGACCGGTGAAATTGCGAATAATAGGCAATTTAATTTTCAGGTGATGTATGTTTAGTGTTGTGTAATATATATATTATTTTTTAGAAAATCAAAGTTAATTGAGTAAATTCAAAACTCATGGGTTTAATCTTGAGATACGTGTCGAAATAAGTTCCGAGATCATTAAAATGTTGACCTGAACTTTAGTTTTGAAGTTTGTGAAAAAAATGCGATAAAGTCTAAAAATTTAAAAGTGAATTTAAATGGAATTAACAAGCCAACATCGGGATTTTGCCTCAATTTTTGTGCAAGTCGGGATCAAAAGTAGTGTGAAATGAGAACGAAGTTGGTGCAAGACCTTGTTTATAGTTATGTGTTGGTTGACGATGGTCGAAGTTGATATTGGGTCCCAATTAGTGCCAGTTTGGTTAAGTATGGCAAGAGGATTGATTTGAAAGATTTTAGTATACCATGGACAAAGTTAAGATTTTTAGGATTTTGGTGTAACCAAAACCAATGTTATAGAAATCTTATAGAGTTTGACTATTTTATCGACAGTTTGGCTCAATTTGGTGAAAACTTGATTCCAAAATGAGCACCAAAAGTCAATACACGTCAAAATACGGATTTCGCGAATTAATAAATAAAAAGAAATTAAGCTATTGACAAGCGGCTGAGGGTTTATATATAACAAATAAAAATCAAAACATTTCAATTTCATTTCAACTAAACATCCAAAATGTGTGTTTCACTAACCCTTTCAACTTGGATTTTCGCTTCGTGATCTCTCGAAGTCTGATTTTTTTTTGGTTTCTCTCTGTAAAACTATAGAGCATCATGATATGGTAAGTTTGAGCTATGTTTCTATGGTGGAAAATAGGTATTCGATCGGCAATTTGGTAAATTCTTAATTCAGGGCGTTTTTCCACAATTCAATTTGAATTCTTGCGATTTTTCAAATTTTTTTATGGGGTTTTGATTGAAATTGGTAGGGGTTATTGTTAATTGATATATTGAATTGATTTGCGTCAAATTGGGATAAATTTCATAGACGTGGGTTAGGGTTTTGGTTAATTGAATTGACGCAATTCAGTTGATAACTATTTTCAAAGATTTTTTTAAAGTTAAAATTGATTTACATTAGGTTTCTAAATGAATTCAATAGTACGTTTTTGTCCCAATTGACTCCATGAGTTGTGAAAATATATTGAATTCGATTTGATGTGATTTCTTAGTGATTTGTGACAAGGTTTAAGGATTGAATTGCAAAAGCATTGATTTGGATGTGTGTCATTAGTTCAAAATAAATAAAATTCGCCTAATCAACGGGCCATATTGGAAAATCCATAACTTCTCCATTTTTTATAAGATTTAAGTGTTCTTGGAGTCTATAAAAAGTATGAAGTGAGCCCTGCAAGTTCTTTTTTAGTTATCATGAAAAATATTGAGGTTTTCAATGTTAAAAATTTACCCAAAGTTAATTAGTTGAAAACTAGTTGAAGTTGTTATAAATAATTATTTTTGGAAACATTTATCGAGCTGGACGTTATTTTTGTAGGGTTTCATTATTTGGTTTCACTTGACGCTTGGCCTCCAATATGATTGGGTGTTTAGGGAATCTATCGAAGCCTCAAAAATTAAGCTTGAAGTTGGTTGTTTGTAAGTAAATCTCATAGTAACCTTTACATTGTATGAGTATTTCTCAAATATAATTGAATGCACCGATTTATCGCAGCATATTTATTGGTCATGCATTCATGGACACAAGAATAAGGAGACTCTTGAGGGTCCCATTTTGTTCACTGGCTATATATGTAGTAGGGTGAACACTGGTGCTCTATGGCTAGAGTCATTGATCATTGTAGGCAAGTAAGAGATTTAAGGAGGATTAGTGATGTTGGTCAGGATCATACTACATGAAAAGTCGAGGGTTTTTCTTCTCGAGGGACTTCCTCTCAAACTTATGAATCTTTATTATTGTTTACCTACCACTTTTAGAAGACGTCATCTAATTGTGGTTGGTCAACAGAAATGAGAAGGATTGCATACTTTTATATTTATTATTCCTTGCGATATTATTGTTCG
This sequence comes from Stephania yunnanensis, assembly GCA_039657365.1. NCBI lineage: Eukaryota > Viridiplantae > Streptophyta > Magnoliopsida > Ranunculales > Menispermaceae > Stephania > Stephania yunnanensis. The sequence continues at coordinate 39,055,666 of CM077586.1, read as the reverse complement.
TTTAAGTTCTTGGAATACAATGCATTTGACAATTACAAGTGTACTAATGAGTTTTGTTACCAAAAAAAAGAGATTAGGGGTTTATGGCCTATGTCAATTGTTCACGTTTGGAGCTTTAAGTTGTATGTCATCCTTCTTCGTTTAATAATCTCTCTATTAACCTTTTATGGAAGTGGGCTAGAGGAAAAAATTGGACATCAATAATGGATCGATGAACCCTAACAACCACAACAAAAGAATTACAAAAAAAATAATTAACATTAAAATGGTTGGGTGAGAACCAAGATAAAAACAATAAATCAAACAAAAAAAAAACTCAACATAATAGATGCTTTATAAGCACAACAATATATGTCAACTATAACAAATTAAACTTGCATGAGTTTTTAGTCACAACTTTATTTGTCACCATGCCCATATGCAGAAAACAACAAACCTAAGGTTGTCATAGTAGGGGTATTTGCTATTCTCTTAAGTCAAGTAGCTTTGTACATAAAATTGTATAGCCTTATTAAACAGGATAAGGTCTAAGGCATAATCGAGCCTTATACCTATGATATCAGTTTATAATCGTGGCAAACATGAGCTTAGTACTTATGGTGAAAGAAGCATTAGCGCTTATAGAGGGCTTTTATGTCTTCTATTCAGCAGCACATAATATTTATAACTTGGCCATCCCATAGCAACTTTCAACTACTCAAAAAAGTGAGTTTAGCATGCTTAACATATTGTCCTTGCGAGACAATTTATAGGTAACTTTTAAAAATAAAAAGGATTCAACCTAAGTAAGCTTCCTCTTCTTTTGGAAATGATGCGCAAATGCCCTCTACACCTTTGCTATAACTGTTTCATGTCTAAGTAGCTCTTAACATGCCACTAATTTTACTTTCAAGAAAAAGACGTGCGATTGACTTATACATTTGTTTATTAAAGTAGGAAGTGAATTATGTAATGAGAAATTGACAATGAACTGCTTGCAGAGAAGCTAAATGCTTAGACCAGGATAATTGCATTTCCCTTTACGTGAATAGGCAGGTGCTAAGTAGAGGTTTAAGTAGTGATATAAAAAACTAACTTCATGACAAAATAAGGTGTTATCAATTTCCTCCCTAAATCAAGTTTTTAGTTCAAATGAGAATAAAGTGTCACTGTTCATAATAAAATTATTTTGCAAGATTCAGAGTCATGAATATAGCTCGCGGATAAGGTAAATATGATCTTCGTGTTTTAGCCACTATTACTAGAAATCTAACCATATTTAGCCCAAAAAATTGAATCTTTTCATCAACTTCAAATAAAACTCATCAACAACCACCCAAAATTACCTAAAGTTTCCCCTAATTTATTCCAAACACCATTCAAACGACGAGATTTGGCAAATCTAAGTCTGGAATGTCATCCAGATCGAGATGCATTATCGAAGAACAAGAGAAATAGCTAATCGAAGAAATATGGGCGGGATTTGACCTGTTATTAAGTGAAATCGTTGTGATAGCTACGGCGATGAGAGCATATTGGAGAATCTTCAATGTTCTTTTCCAACCAAACCTCCTTCCTTTCCCGCTCGATGAAGATGATGTCCCGCACCCATTTTTTCTTTTTTATTTCGTTTCATTCTGTTTTTGCATTTTTTAGGTCAGACAAGATAAAGTTAATTATTTTTTTATTATTTAAGATTTGTGGTTTTTTGTATGGGTTGTAAATAACTTTGGTGTTTAGGATGGGGGTTGCGAAAAATAGCATTTGAAACCTTTTTTAATGTGTGCCTAAAAAAAGGCCCTAAAAGCCCTATTTTCTTGTAATGCATATCATAGGCTTCCATATGTTTCATGTCCTTTTAAAGTTTACGAATCATGATAGCAAATATAATGCATGCAACATTAGTTGAATCATTTACGTGCTTACTACGTACGTCCTTCAGAGCTTTCAAGTCATTGTCTGGTGGTTCCCAAGGAAAATGATCATCTAGGACATACAACTTGCGTTCATACTTATGAACAATTCCAAAGTTTATGAATCAGTCAAAAAATTGTGTCTCATACAACTTATCCTTCTCAAGGATAGATCGCAGTGACAAGGGATTGGTTTGATTTGAAAAGGCGATAAATTTACGATAAAGATAATGCAAAATCCATTTTAGTATAAAGGAATAGACTCCCACTAAATCAAAAGCCCCCTAAAAGGCAATGTTAATTTAGGGGACTAAAATCTATATTTCATCTAATTCTAAGACGGGTAAGGCATGACACTTTGAACTAGGTTATTTAGTTATGTACATGTTACCAATTACATCTTATGTAATTTTTAGTTGTTTTATGGGATTATGACATCTTATGTTTTAGCATTTTTTTTTTCATCTTATGCCTAGAGCCAAAACTGTTTTGACAGCTTCATTAAGTCTTACCATTTCAAATAATAGAGTAACCGCTACTCAGCTTGCATCGCCAAGATAACACAGTACACCCTGCGGAAGCAGACCCATATTGATGCGATTGAGGCACTGACAAGTGTTTGAAAACGGATGGCACTTGACTTACAATTTTGAATAGCGATTTTATATTAGGTTTTATGATTCTTGTAATTTGAGTTAAAAAAATTAAATATTATATATTTTCATGATTGTATAATCTTTAAACAAGTTAGGAAATCTAATATTATTCACCAATAAATGAATTTCCTTGCGCTAGTATCAGTTAAAGAGCAGTAGTGTTGCCCGGTCAGCAGGCGGTAGTACCATTGGTCAGTTAGTGATGGTGGTTCTGCTGACCTGTCAACAAAAAGGGGTACAGGAGACAACTCCCCCTCCTCCTTTTTAGACAACGGATAACAGTTTCAAAAATTGAAATAAGTTTAAAATCTCTCATTATTTTAGTATATCTGATTAACAAAAATAACCCCTTATTGTAGTAAAATTAATTTAAACGTTTCTAATTAACTTGTCCCATGTCTAACTAAATATCGCATCCTAATCCAATTACAATTTAAGATATTTCAAATCCTAACTTATCTCGATTACAATTTAAACCATATCCAATAGGATTCTTATCAATTTCAGATTTTTTATATATCTTTCCTATTTTATAGGAATTACTAGTATTAACTGATTAGATGTTTATTTCCTGACTAATAGGAATATAAAAACGGAATAAATATTAACATATAAATACAATAAGATCTTTCATCAAAATTAATTTCTATTCTTATCCATATCAATATAAATATGTAGTTGAATCATGAATCACGATTCTTATCGTACCTAATCATATTAGTTTCGAATTTATCTTCTGAATTACATAATTTCATATATTCAAAAATAATTTAACCTAAACATGTATATCGAATAATAGAGATTTCATTCATGGATTCAATATAACAAAAAGTAAAGATTCGACCTAATAGAAGCATGGATCAAAAGACACAAAATTCAATAAAAAAATGAAATATGTTAATCAAACTAACCCAAGCATGATCACTAGCATGGCAACAAACTTATTTGCACACAAATCATGAATACATGCATCTTAAACGACGTTCAAAACATGCCAATTATCATGACATAATCATGTATATCACATATAAATATACTAACAACAAGCTTTCATCAATATATCAGATATATATAACTCGAGAAAACATGCACCAAATCTAATGGAATCGAACCCGAATACTATAATACCACTGTTGGATTTTCAAGGTTCAAAACACAGCAAGAATTTTAAAATTTTTATTTTCGAAACCCTAGTAGGATTTAATTTGAATTCTATTGAACTAAATAGCAAAAGTAAATTGTACCTCAATCGCTAGCTTGGTTCTCGATGTTGATCGATGTATAAGATGCTACCAAATATGAACATCCATTATCAGAAATCCACACATGAACGACGACCAAGATTTCGAGTGCTAGCTCTAGGAGAACATGAAAAAGATTTTATGTTATCCTTAAAAACTCAAGAAATGTTGAGAAACCTAACTCGTTTTCTAAAAATGGAAATTAAATCCTAACCTTAATTTCTCACATAATGTGAATTCACTTAACATGGATATTTATACAACCTTTGTATAAAAGCCAGTTAAGTAAACTACCATTATATCCCTACTTAAAGTGGTATTAATATGACACATCATAGGAACTTTTATGTTACGAATTTTATCATATAAAATTCATTGTTTCGAGTCGTTTAAAATCTCGCAAAATCATTTTTTATGTGCAGTCCAATAGGTTCATGCGACGTTGGCGATAAACCAAAATTATTTTGGTACACGAGTCATAAGTAGTCTTTAGCAAGACATTATGACTATCTAAGTTGAATAAAGATCAAACTCGATGCAAACCAATCAATAGTGTATATCATATCATTTTTTCATATGATATCCTTTGATTAAACGTAAGGCGCGGAAAAGTCACCCTTAATATTCAATTGTACTAGTCTCGATCTCTAGGTAGAAACGCCCAAGTGACATTGATCATATCAATTCATTTAGACTTGACTTTTTTTAGTCTAACATATAGAGGGTTTCACTGATATCTCTCTCTAAATAAATGGGAGAAATTCTATCTCGATTACACACCTCCACACGTTATTCACATATTAACCAGTTTTTATAATCGTTCGATTAAAGACAACGTTTAATTGTGTCAAATCACTATAATCCTAATGTTGAAGTCTATTGTAATCTCAAGTCATTGGAATATACCTATCATGAGTAACACCTATGACTTAATCCATGTTGTGTTCTTATAGCGGGTCAATCAAGTACCTTGTTCCCTAAAAGATACGCATGATCTTAATTTGTATCCCTATACGCATGATCATCACATGACTATAATCAAGACTCACACTAGTCTTAATCTATTATAGTTCCCAATATAATGACCGACTAGAGACATTTAGGATGTTTCGGTAAACATCCATGGATCCTATTATAATATAAACATGCAAACCAATTATAATAATGAAACAGCAAATGAAATTTTCTATTTTATTAACCAGAATACTAATAGAAATAATGTCCATAAGATTGACCTAGGGCACATGACCCAATAGGTATCACATACTCAACCATGTCGATAACTATCAATTTTCTACCTAAAAGCATGCAATGGTCACTTAAACACCCTAAACATGAACTTTAATCAATAAAACAAATAAAAAACGAAAAAAAACAAAATTAAATCAATACATTTAATTACCGAAAGATCTCACACGACAAGAACAATGAGTAAATCAACAAGTTTGCCTCACCTCCGACCTGGGTATGAGGAACCTAGCAAGAAATGATTGAACAATCTCCAAGGTTTTCTGTAGTATGCGACCTTAACCCTACAAATTAGGCACCGTCCGACTAGACCTCCATTAACCCTCAATAAACCAGCGCGGAGTTAATAAAGGCTTAGTCAGGCTCATCAACCGGTCTTCAATTTGTAATAGTTCACACTACAGATATATATATATATATATGAAATCATATGCAACAGAATTCAAATGAGGCGAGAACTCGATAACAAATAAATTAAACACAAAACGAGTTCTAGGCGTGGAAGCTAGAATGTGGAAATCATGTACAACGGATACAATGTATAAATTATAGTGACAAAAGGAAATACATGTATCTTTCAACCCAAATACCTAATTATAAAAATATAATAAAAGTAATATAGATACATCAAATGACCTACGTATGTTGCACATCAATGTTCTCGAGCTCGGAGATTATGCCTGCAATTGTCACCAAAAGTGGAGATAATTCCAATAAGTAAATGTAGAAAAAGTTCAATAGTAATTTAGATTAAACAATAAACAAGTCTATAAATCATGCCGGAAAGTGATAAAGCTTAAAAGAACAATAAAACGAATGATAAATAGACTATAATGATCAACGGTAGGGATCAAATGATCCAAAAGCAACGGATAGGGAGTAAGTGGTCATGACGCTCGACACATGGGCTTAAAGCCACTTAAAACATGTTAATGTCTAACGCTGGTGTGGCGGGTCAATGTCAAAGCCCATCTAATTAGGCATTTTACCAGCCTAGATTACCTAATCCCCTGATAATCTAGCAGCATTAACTTACCGTCAATAAATAATTAAAATCAATTATAATACTTTATCAACTCTAAAGGATTCTAAAAGTAATCTCAAACCTCAAAGTTATGTAAGATCGATTAAATTATCCTTAAGTTTTCGTACGAAAAAAAATTCGACAGCACCTCTTTTATTTCTAAGCCTACACCGAAAAATTCGGCCTTCAAAAATTCTTCAACCAAAACTCGTTCACCTCAGTGGAAATGCCGAAGGACTTACAATTCACCCATAACAATATATATTGCATTAACTGAATACATGTTCTTTAAGAGATCAAAAACATTAAACTAACATTACTTTAGCTCCATAGTATTCTAATTCGTCCCAAAACCATTACAATCATTCCAAAAGAGATCATAACCGCACACGAACCCAATAACCCATTTATACAATGTATTATATTCAAAAACAATACCTACATAGAGAAAAGAAAATTGATCAAGTCACAAGCAGTCGGGAAAGCTTTCTCTTTCCCTTGTCACAACTAGAACTTGACATTACACAATTATAAAAATTCGATGATGTTAGATAAGTAAATCCCACACTATCTAGTACATCAGTAATAATCAAACGCATAATAATCCAAGAAATTAAACAAAAAATATAATCTAAGGAATTTAAATACAAATGCGAATCCATCCCGTTTATATTATCTTACTACAATGAGATGACGTCCTCCAAAAGTAGTAAGTCAAACGTAATAAGTACACATGCACAGAGAGGATAACCAAATGATTCTCGTTCCTATAGACTATGGGAGTATGATATGATTCAACGTGATCTCATGATAACCATGTGATTCAAAGCATCAGTGACTCCAGCCCCTCAAGCATAATATAATTTTCTCCATATAACCATGGTATAGTAAACATTATAAGGAGACTTAAATCACCTTTATCCTCCCCACCTGTGTATGTATATACAACAAAAATGCAATATATCATACAATATAAAAGTAAATGTAGGACTTACTTGACCTTACAAACGCGATACCGCAACTCTCTTGCACTTCGTATCAATTAAATAGTCCTCACGGGGTTCCAGTTTATGTCCTACAATTCATTTACAAGTCCGGTAAGATTCCACAACCATTCCACAATTTTTTTCAATTTAATTTACTTCAATTAATGTGGCCGCGGCCCAAAAATGTTGAATCCTAATTTTGACTTAAGTTATGGTTCAGAATCGAAAATTAACTTATAATAGACTTTAAAATGATTTTCATAACTTTGGACTTTCGGGCATCATAACGTGCATTATGACACGAAATTCCCGATATAAATCCTCGAAAAAATCTCAAAATCATCATTTTTCATAGAAAAACTCCAATTTCTAATAATTTATCCGAAAATCTCATTTTTCATAATTTCCCTAATTTTCAGAGAATTTTATTTTATTTTTTTGAATTTGAAACTACTTTTTTACTGTGGTGGGGTTTAACCACTAATTCGGACCGGTCGGCTCAATTGAACCGAGCCCGGTTCGATATGGTCTAGGGATTAATCCCCCCCCCATCTTCTTCCTCCTATAGCTCTTGAATAGAGAAGCTCTACTCTAAATCGATTTTTTAAAAGTTTGGGGTTTGGGCAGTTCACCCTTGTCCTAGGGTCGCCTCCTCCCTCAGTCGAACTAATTTTTACAGTTCGTCCCCTTTTTTTTAATCGAACCTCACCTCTCCTCCCCCTTTCTCTTTTATCCCTCTCACACAATCACGGCCACTTCTCTCAACTCGAAACCAAATAAAAACCAGTCCTTAACTTGATTTATTGTCCATGAAATCAAAATTCACAATCCAAAAACCAAATCTTCATTGCCTTACCTGCATCGATACCCACAGTCACCAACAACAGTCACGGCTTCTGTTAGATTTAGAGACACCGCAATGACACACTTTATTAATCTCTCTAATAAACTCGTTAATTACTATGCAGGGAGTTAACTCTAATTTATAGACTCACAGAAACATACTCCTAATCCAACTAGGAGACCCTAAATAGACTCGTACTCTAACTCGAAGTCCTAATCAAACTCAAACACTAATAACTCATAATCCTAATCAAACTCAAACACTAATGTAATTTAGATTACAACTCTAACATCCCTCCATAATCTAAATTACCTATCTGAATTAAAAAACAAAACATCATCCCCCCATAATTTGGATTGTCATGATCTTCTACTTGATCTTCTCTAGAAACGCAGATCTCGACCTCCGTCGACGATGTCTTTTATCGTTCACCCGCCATCTATCTCGCATAGCTTCCTCAATACTGAACAGTGCACAATGCACTCGATTACCTTTGTCAACAACGGCGTTATCATGGGCGATCTTACAATCCTGAAGTCGAGCTGGTTGTCTCACATTTCTTTGTGCCCCGCAACTGGTACACTGGGGTCTAGCGTCAATACCAACTGAAGTGGAAGCTTCATCCTCACATCTAATTGTAGATGGTTGAGCAATACTCTTTCTTTTTATGTCCCAAATCCACGCACTCTTCTCATCAAACTTGACATCTCTGCTAACAATGACTGCATTGGTAACTGGATTGTACAATTTGTACGTTCCAATCCTTCCTAGAATATAACCAATAAATATGACCTTCATGCCTTTGTCATCTAACTTTTTCTTGTTAGCATCAAGAACATGTACATATGCGGTAGATCCAAACACCTTCAAGTATTTGACACTTGGCTTGTAACCACTCCAAGCCTCTTTTGGGGTTATATGGGACACACCTTTTGTGGGAGACCTATTCAGTAAATAAACTGAACATGCAACCGCTTCAGCCCAAAAAGAATCAGGTAGACCTTTGGCTTTCAACATACTATGAGCCATGTCCATAATCGTCTTATTCTTTCTCTCTGCAACAACATTATGTTGCATTATCTGTGGTGGCATGATCTCATGTTTAATCCCATGACGATCACAAAACTTTGAAAATGTCGAAGACGTGTACTCACCACCACCACCTGACCTCAAAGTCTTGATGTAACGTCCACTCTGTTTCTCCACAGTTGCCTTGAACTTCTGAAAGAAACTAAAGGCATTAGATTTATTCTTTAAAGTATATACCCAAATCATCCTGCTGCAGTCATCAATAAAAGTCATAAAATATTTGCTTCCTCCCAGTGAAGCAGTCTGCAGAGGATCATAAACCTCTGAGTGAACCAACTGCAGTAGAGATTTGGCACGCCTTGGAGTGTTGGAAGCAAAATTTCATCTATGTTGTTCCCCCAAAATACACCCCTCACAGAATTTCTCTGGATGGTGAATCACAGGCAATCCTTTCACTAAATTCTTATGAGTCGGTAACTTCAAACTTTCGAAGTTTAGATAACCGTATCTCAGATGCCATAACCATGACTCATCAAAAACAATGGATTTAAAACACGGATAAGATCCGGTCTTAATCTCAATCTGAAATAACCTATTTTTCAAAGGAGACTTAACAATGATCATACCTTTAGAGTCAAACACAGTGAGATGACTATCTTTAAAATTCACTTTGTACCCCTTCTCTAGCAATTGCCCCAAACTTAGCAAATTGCATGTTAATGTCGGTACATATAACACATCTGAAATATACTGATGATCATCATTCTCCAACTGGATCAGAATTCTTCCTTTTCCCTTAACTGGAAGTTTCCTATCATCAGTAAACTTGACCCCTGTCAATACCGACTTATCCAACTCATCAAAAAATTCTTTATTGCCACACATATGGTTAGAACATGCACTGTCGAGATACCACATGTTACTCTGAGCATTCTCTTTCTCCTGGACTGATGAAACCATCATTAGTGTCTGATGACACTCTTCATCTTGCTTTGTCTGCTCCTCAGACTCAGACTCTGACTCCGATGATTGCTTTATCCTGCATTGTCTAGCTATATGCCCAAATTTGCGACAGTTGTAACACTGAATCCGATATCTCTGTTGATCACGACCTTCGTCTCGTCTACGACCTTTATTTCTATCCCACCATTTTTTATTATTGTTCTGACCTCTGCCATTATTGTTGACATTATCACGGCCTTTGAATCCATAATTCTTATTTTGCTTCGGGACAACTGTAGTCTTTAATGCCTGCTCAGTAGGCTTGACTTTTTCACTTTTTTCATTGATTCGTTGCTCATGTGCTCGTAATGAACCAATAATTTCTTCAACCGACTTGGTCTTATAATCTGTCCCGGACTCCATAATAGCAGCTACTACATGGTCAAACTTCGTGGTCAAGGTGCGCAAAATCTTCTCGTTCACATCGAGATCGGCGACTTCTCCGCCATTCATCTTTAACTGATTGACGATTGTCTGAACACGATTGGTGTACTTCTCTATATCTTCTGAGTCATCCATCTCGATCAACTTGCATTGTCGCCCGAAAGTTTGCAATCGAACTTTTTTGGCTTTCTATACACCCTTGTAGGACATCTCTAAAGTGTCCCACGCTTCCTTTGATGTCTTCGCCAGTTGCACTTTCTCAAACGCCATATCATCAAGCGTTTGCAAAATAAAATAAAGTGTCTTCTGATCTTTCTTGCGAAGTTCCTTTTGTGTCGAGGTAGCGGTGGCCCCTGGGTCTTCGAACCCATCTTCAACTACTGCGAGCAAGTCTTGAAAACTGAAAAAGACTCTCATCTGAGTGCTCCATCTATCAAACTTCTTCCCATCGAATACCGGAAGAGTCGGTTGAACTTGAACGTTCCCCGATGTCGCCATAATTCACACCAAATAAGAAAATCAAAAATCTCAATTTTGATTTTAACTCTCTGCTGCACACACTTTGAACGAATTGTTCAAATCTTCGTTTCTTCTCCAAAACAAGAAACACGCACGCTTCGATCTCTCGATAGATCTGAAGCCCAAATTTTGTTCTTGAATCTTCAAGAACTCTCACACAACAAGATTAAAAATCTCGGCCTCTCACACGCAGATCTCAAGATCTCACTATTGCTCTGATACAGAAACATACTCTTAATCCAACTAGGAGACCCTAAATAGACTCGTACTCTAACTCGAAGTCCTAATCAAACTCAAACACTAATAACTCATAATCCTAATCAAACTCAAACACTAATGTAATTTAGATTACAACTCTAACAGCTTCCCTATTCAATCTTTAATTGAGATCAGCAACGAGAGAGAGAGAGAAAGAGAAAGAGAGAAAGAGAGAAGAGAGAGAGAAGAGAAAAATCAGTGACGAATAACGAAAAATATGAGAGGAGATGATGAACGCCATAGTGAAGGGACGAATAGATGAATCAAACAGGAGGTACATCCCTTGTTTCGATTTCATCTTGATAAGAAGAGGAACAAATGACTGAATTGCCCCTCAATTTTTATATCCAAATATATTAAACAAATACCCTTTTGGGTTATTTTTAATATTTTTTCATAATTATCTCTTCAATTTTGAGACCAAATTAAACCTCGAAAAACACCTCAATTCTGCTAAAAATTGAAAAACTTATCAATATGCTCCAAAACTCTTACACAACGTGTCTCGCATGCGAATCGACGTGTGGGACCCACATCGGCTCGTTAAATCCAATTAACTTTCAAAACTCAAATTTGTTTAACTTAAATACAATTATTTTTCGCGAAATTTGAAATAAATGTTTAGGTCAACATTTTAACTCTACCAGGACCCATTTCGACATGTATCTCGAGATAAAATCTCACGAAATATCAAATTTACTCGGTTGACTTGAATTTAATTAATTAGCTTTGAATTTCGCAAAATAAAATAGAATATAGTAAACAACACTAAGCACACATCACACAAAAATAAAATTAATTAAAAAATCTCAATTTCACAGGTCTTTAACTCCCAACTCGCGATCAAAACCATAATTAATCTTCGTTAATCCCTGATTAGCCGTAATTATCAATTTAAAATATTTTTGGGATTTGACAGTCAAAGCCGCTTCGACAGCACCTAATCCTTTCGGCACTATCGGCTCGCTTAAGCCGTAGTTCGAGTAAATTCTAAAAGTAGCCACAAACTTAATCGGATGCTCAGCCACAATGGAACTCGAATACCTGATAAGAGCCACAACACATGGCAGATGTTTACTCAAAGGATTCAGACCCATTGGGATGCTACGAGAGCTAGTCGGCTGCTCGATTTGTGAGTAGACAACGACTAGACCAAACCACTTAGACTTTAGGTCACTCGGTAGGGAAGTAGAGTCCAATGATAGCAATCATCTCATCAAATAAAGCAAGAAAATGGATAATAATTAATATTGAGTTTCTTATACATTTACCTACCTCGAATCACGTCGATATACTTCGCTCAAATGTCGATCCTCACTATTAGTTCACGTTCAGTAAATTCAAACTCCTTAAATCATTTAGTTTTTCATTGATTATTATCATTTATAAGATTTAGTCACATTTTATTTAAGCTACACACGCATTACGAGGTTAGTCTTGGTATGAGTTAATTGTTGCAAGCTTAGCGAGACAAATCTCATTTTCAAAAATTGCTTATTAAATTCTATTTTCTTTCTATTTACCTCAATTTCCAAACATAATAGATTTTTTCGGGCTGTGTGCACATTGGACACGTCTCGGATCGGACCACATTAGCTAAGTCTCAGCTCGACCAATTTTCTTGTATTTGACATTTATTCTTCCAAACCAATTGATCATTATTTTATTTAATTCTTTTTATTTTATTATATGTATATATATATTCATATATATATATATATATATATTATATTATTTTCTTAGATCACATCGTATATATAATGTATACATTATATATGAAAATGTGTCATATACCTATATATAATATACATTATAAAAAATACATACATGTACATATATATACATTTACAAATAAACATATTTACATATGCATATACATTTTATTTTACTTATTATTATTTATTTAAAAATTTGCGTGAGATTGAAGCGCGCATCCCGAACATCCATATACGCCCCATACCTCAACATGGATCTCGAGGTAGTTGTTACCCATCACGAATATGGCATGAATCTTAAGGCAATGCCATAAATCTCGCAATGATGACACATCACACATCCCGAGACACAAAATACACCAAACTCACCCTATAGTACACTAGGCACACCCCACTATCTTCATTAAAATGCCAAACAACCCACTTACCTAGGACATGAGAGGGTCGTCGAGAAGAGGTTGGGAGAGGGATGTCGAGAGTATCGGTCGGGAGTACGAGAGGAGGCCGAGAGTGACAAGCCAAATGTGAAAGGATACTGAAGGAAGGATTTGAGTGGCCACCAAGAGATAAGGGAGAGAGAATTTGGGAGGTGAATGTTGATAGAGGTGAGGTTGAGAGTAAAAATCGAAATAAGAGATTGAAAGACTTTTTTTAGTGAAGAGAGAAAGAGAGAGCGAGAGAGAGAGAGAATACGGGGGAGAGGGAAATGGTTTATTGATGTGATGTGAAGTGATGGGTTGTGAGGAGGTGTCAATATTAAATAGGTTGAGTGTGACATTTTTCTTTCTTTTTGAATTTTATAAGCACGCATAACCTTTTAAACCACACCAACTTTTACACCTCACCACTTAAACCTTAAATTATTTTAATTAGTTACTCTCTTTTTTTGTTTAACTCTTTACTACATTATTCACCTATCTCAACATGTTTTTCGAGAAGATTACGCATTGCCAAAATCTTGGCTAATTCTCCATATTCAACTCAAATCTGACCATTTACTTACAATTTCTCTCTCTTGTCGGTCTCATTGATCACGCTACACATATAAATAATAAGATACACCATATAACACAAAAATATGAAACTTACTGATTAGGGCAATGTGAGATAACACGTACGACACCGGGCATTTGTACAAGGGACGCCAAGTCCACTGTAAAAGAAATTACACACACAAGGTTGACATGTGTTGGCACTGTGACTTTACACGGACGGCGTGCACACCTTACAGACAATGCAAGAACAGAAAAATAGAAAATTTTGGAATTCTAGTTCATATGGAATTGTTAATTAGGGTTTCTAATCGTATTCATAAGAGCCTCAAGAGACTAATTATTATAGATTAGTATAATTTTGAGTATTGAGAAGAGTTTCAAAGGAGAAGACATTGAAGACTCTTATTTGTATTTCAATATTGGTTTCATTAATTCAATTAATAGTAATATTTAGTTTAATCTCTGATTTCAATGATGTTTATGAATTATATGATGTCGATTTCAATGATGAGCGAGTAATCTATTTATCTTAGGGATCACTGGATCTTATGGTATGAACACTATACAAAGTATAAATGGATTATAATGTAGAAGTACAATGGTTAGAATTTTTATTTGATTCTATACGTAATGCCATGAACATCTTGATCATGTGTTTGTTGTTTAAAGGTTTTAGGAGTTACCATAACCATTGGAGATTTTTAAGCCAGATATGAACAACACAATCATAACATATATAACATCGATAGATAGTTGTTGATTAGGGAGGCATGGATAGTAAACTTAACTGATTATAAGTCTAAAGATTTGGAACTTAATGCTATGGGAAACTTACGTTATTCACACCAATAGGTGGAGTTCTAGTTTGAACATTATGATCTTTTTCATCACGACAGTGGGTTGAAGTGAATATTAAGGAAATCAGTCTATTCTAGTTAAACATTACATACACATAATAAAAATAAAGGAAATATGAGATAGAAAGCACAGTAATTCATTGCCTAGGTGAAGTTGTGAACTAAGAGTTTCTCAATATAAGAACACAAGTTATTTTACATTGATTTTATATAATAGAGTAGTTTAGTTTAAATCAATTAAAAAGAGACCTTTTTAATAATAGAGTGAACTCCACTAAGTGAACTACGTCCATTTAAACCATTCCCAAAGGAAAGATATATGTAATCAACTTTTGTTGATCACATTATTACTACAATTGAATCGTTATACTTGCAGTTATGATCAAGTTTTGGTCATGTTGCCGAGGAAAGGTAGCCACAATTAGTTTAGTTCGCTTAGTAGTTAAAATTGTAATTTTTTGTAATTTTTAAATTTTTAGTTTTAAGTTGATTGACCCCAATTGCTTGATCTAATTTCTTTCTTCTTTGGTCTTTCAAGGATGTAAAGAATGTATGGCTATCTTGTTAAGAAATCAAAAAATGAAATCCTTGATAAAATCTTTAGGTTAGTTTATCAATGTGAAGTTGTTCAAGATAATACCACATACAATTAAAAATGAAATCCTTGATATAAACAATCATATTATAACCAGTATGGATTTACATGAATTGTAGGAAGTCAAGAGCATTGCTACTAAACACAAGGAAAGGAGTCATGGCCTAATTATCAAAGCTTCTACGACCCTAACATTGAAAATTCCTATCAATCGTCATGGAGTTCTCACGACAACTGGCAATCACGATAAGATCAACGGATGGATGAACAATCATCAATTACTTCACTAGACCAATGATAACAAAAAAGGTTAAGTAGAGTGAGAATGATCTCAAGAAGTATGAGGAAAGTGACAAGTCAATAATTAGACATGTTTTATAGTGTAGTTTAGGTTGATTTTAGATATAAATGATGATACTACACTGGGTATTCTCTTATTTTTGTGATTTCAGGATTTTATTTGAAAAAATTAAGAAATGGAAAAAAAAAAGGAAGAAGAGCAAAATAGTCAACTGAAGAGGAGTCAGCGATTAGCCAACAAATTGAGATTTACAAAGGAATCGCTTAATGAATCGGTAAAGCACAGAGATATATTTTTAGTGATTAACTCAGTGATTTATGAATAACATAGGATTCGCGGACAAATTGTTGGGGTCGGTGATGAGTTTTTTTAGATAAGAACAAGGAATTTGAGTTTATCGATGATTTGTAAACTTAGAAAAACTATAAATAAGACCTCATGGCTTCGAAATGAAAAGCCCTATATTAGCCATTATTACTTTTAAGGTCTTTTCAATTAGGTTTTAGTTTTGTTCATTGTTCATTGCTTTTGGAGACTTTTTGGAGATTTAAGACTTATTTAATAGAGGTATTTTACATTAATGTCTTTCAATTATTTGTTTATTATAATGTTTATTGTTAATATGTGTGAATAGTTTATTATTCTTAATCTCCAGATATATTTGTAAACTGTTCATCAATTAAGTCATAATAGAGAACTAATTGTTGGGGCATATACCTTAGGTCAATCTACAAACATCGTTTATATTATAATTTTAGTTAATAAAATTAAGGTTTTCATTTGTTGTTTTATTATAAGTGATTGCGTGTTTACCTTATAGTAAGATCCATGGGTATTTGTTGAAATATTTTAAATGTCCCTAGTCAATCATTATACTGGGAACTATAATGAATTAAGGCTAGTGTGAATCTTGATTGATAGTCATGTGATAGTCATGCATTAAGTAATATGAATCGAGATCATAAGTACTTGTTATGGGAACAAGGTACTGGACTGACCAGTTATGAGAACACCACATGGATTAAGTCATAGGTGTTACTCATTAAAACGACCCTAAAATTTTAACCCATACCACGTGGTCTTTTAGGACCGTGACCTGGACTTGTCATGACGTGGCACACTCGATCACCTCGAGAGTCGACACCGAGATATTTTGTTTTTCCGTGATGCAAGTATTACATATCCATATCAATTTTTGCAAAGTTTTAATTATTTTTATTGGTGATTGTTAAGAGTGAGCCTCGCTTCGATATCATGCGACGCGCGGATATAGGGGTAGTTGCATGTATTAAGGAAATTTAGGCCAATGCAAAATCTACTTATTAATCAATAGTCTAAGGTTATGATGTCTCATTATTTATTAAGTATGGAATTTACTAATTAGACTATATAGCCTAGTAAGAACGTTGAGAAATTAATTAGCCTAAGTTAACTCACCAATTAATTAATCTAATTTGCCAAATCTCTGTAGTGAATTTTTCCAAGTCACAAAGTATGGAAGTATGGACAATTTCCTATCCACATGTTAGAGTGGGATGTGTTGTAGCTTTATGGACCACACAATAGAAAATTAAGCCCGAAATTTCCTATTTGTTCTCACTTCTTTTTGGTTCCCACTTGAACAATAAGAAAAAAAAAAAAAGAACGTGACGCAAGAAAAGGAAAGAAATGTGAAAAGTGAGAATCGATGGTTTTGGTGTGAAAATCTTTTGGGGTTCCTCAAGATCAAAGAGAAGTCAATACTAGGGCGCATGGATCCACTTTGGTGGAACTCATAGAGGCCGATTAAATTAGAGCTTGAAATACAACCTCGTCAAAGCTTTAGGTATGTTCTTCCTTAAATCTCTACACTTTTGACTCATTCCTTCTTAGTTTGCTATTTCTGAATTGTTTGTACTCGAAGGGGATAAGATCAACCCTTGTTTACTACAGATTACATAGTTGGAACTAAGATTTGTTGTTATATTAATGCTTTTATTTGAAAGTGGACTTGAATGGTAGGAAACATCTTGTTGGCATTAAGATTTATGTTGTGTTCGGAGTTAGTAGTTGAGTGTGGAAGAAGATGAATAGTAATACCATTGAATAAAAATTTAGTATTCATTGCTTGGGTTTAAGCCTACTATGTACAATGTGAGAAAATGTTGGTTTAAGCATGCTCGGACTGTTATGGACGTGTTTAAGTCAGTTCTAAAGCCTTTTTAGGGCTTTAATGAAGTTTTAGGCGAATTTGAAAGGTAGAGCCAAGACTAATCTGGTTCTGCAACTTGAGCTTGCTCAAGTAGGATTTTGAGCATGCTCAATAGAAACAATACGGTGATAAGTTTTAAGCTTGCTCTAAGTAGTTTCGAGTTTGCTTAATAGTATTTAGTCTGCTCTAAGTTTTTGGAGTTTACTCAATCAATTAAGACTGCTTTAATTAAGTTTTGAGTTTGCTTAATGTCTAACTCATATCAATGAGAGCATGTTTAAAACAATAAATAAACCAAACTTATTAATATCGAACATGATTAAACTACTTAAAATTGATACCAGGAGCCTAAAAGACCAGTGTCAGGTACCAGGTGTCAGTTTTGGGAGCCTATCAGAGCTGCGAGGGCGTGATAGTATAGATTTGAGGTAAGTAAAACCACCTAGGAAATGTGTATTAGTTCATTTGAGCTTACATTTTATTGATATTATGCTATGACCCTTTTTTTGAATTCTCACCCTTCTATGAGTGTCTGAGGGCCAAGTGAGTCATGTGAGTGTCTCTGATTGGAGTGGTTACCGACTTACAACCGAGGCCATGATGACCTCGAGTCACTAGAGTATTTGGTCAGAATGAGATGTGTTTTATCCGGGGCACCGTTGATATCCCACATTCGCAACGGTCTAGGTACAGCAAGTGATGTCGCGTCCTAGAACCTAAGTCTGATTGGCGTTACAGCGACTCTATGACCTCGACCCTGTGGCACCCACACTTGGTGGTCTTGGATTACTTGGGCACCACTCTATTGTTTCCTTTGACACTCATTCCTCGTTGTACTTTCATTTTTACAGTCTTATTATCATGCATTCCATATAGCTTTATTTTTATCCGCATGACTTTTAGACTGCTTTATTACTTTGAATTAATGTTTAGATCCTTCTAATGTTTACTCACTGGACTAAGCATTTTTGTGTTTGACCGAGTGCAAATTCGCGGCCAAGCAAATGCAAGATGTCGTCACTTGGCGATCTACTCTAAGGATATCGGAGCGGCCCTCCTCTACGTACTTTTGTAGATTTTTGACTTTTTGTATTATTTATATATGTTGTTATCATAATCGGGATACTTGTTTGGGTTGAGAGACACACATGACTTGTCAGTCATTTTTGCTTAGTTATAACACTTGACACAAGATATTCATGAATATAGATGCTTGCAGGGTTCCGCATTTAGGATGTCCGACTCTTTTACTTTATTATAAGTTATTTAACATATTAATTGCTTCCGCTTACTTGTAAAACTTGAAAAAAAATATCGACTTAAAAATTATGAATTTATTTGTATGGATAGATCAGAAGGCTGACTAGTTCTGTGTTGACCTCGAGAGATTCGTTTGGGGTCTACGTGGGCTTAGGTCGGGCGGGGCCTAGTTTGTGGGAAATTGGGGCCATCACAGTTAGTATTAGAGACATTTTTTACATCTAGCTTGTAATTAACCCACAACCAATATAAGACACAAATTAAAAATAGAGTTAGGACACAGTTGGAACTTAGAGTGGAATCATATGATCCTGACTTAGAGTCTTAGTTGGGAAGTGAGAAGTGTTAGGAAAATTAAAACTTGGATCCTATATATGATAATTATACGTTGATTAGAGACTCACTTGCTAATGCAGATCGCAATTGCATATTAGCTTGGCTCGAGTGATGATGGTAGGGCCGTAGGTCCTTGATTCGCGAGTATTAAGGAAGTGCAGTCCATAACTCAGAGGGTCACAACCCAGGATCAGCCATTAGATGAGATCATGAGAATACTCAAGGCATGAATTACAGCTACGCCATCGTTATATTCATCGATAGTGCCTACTGTTCAGGATGGGAGTGCGCCTACCGTATAGACCACTCCAGATGCTCTCGCCATAACGACACCACCAATTATAGTTGAGATAGTATTGATTTAGACTGAGACGATATCACTAGCACCACCTGCACCAGCGAAGACTATGTCGACTACGCCAAAAGTGATGAGCACTGGAGCAGTAGATGAGGCGAGACAATCACGAGAGTTCTAGAGATATAGACCAGCTGAGTTTTACAAGGGCAAAAATCTCGATTAGGCAGAGAAATTTGTAAAGAGCCATAAGAAGATACATGACATCCTGGCCACACCAAAGCATATGAGACTGAGTACATTATTAAGGCTAATGTTTGGAGAGGTCGGTGCATGGTGGCGCGGTATGATGGCTACTCGGGGTAAGCCTAAAGGTCAAGTAGAATTCAAGAGGCAATTTAATCATAAGTACTTTCTGCCTTTGGTCCTAAAGCTGAAGAAGGCTAAGTTTCTAAGCATACGACAGTATACTGAGGAGTCGTAGATGAAGTATATGGGCAGGTATTTGTGGTTGTTAGATTATTTTGGAGGGATAGCTAAAACAGACGCCAATCTGGTACACTATTTCATGGAGGGTCTGTTGAGGAACATCAAAGGCACCATGGTGACTACTAAGCCAGGGAGTTTACAGGCGGCATATGAGAGGAGCTTGGCTAAAGAGGATACCTAAACACACACCCTGAGGAAATCATCCCATCACCAACAACAACACGGTCAGATTATATGTTAGGCAATGACAAGAGGAGGAAGAGACACCGACCGTTCATGCCGAGAGGTGTCGAGACATAGAGTATAAGATATATTGCGCCACCATCCTATCCAAGATGTACCGCACCAGTACCATCTGCTTCGGCACAGAGTTATGTTAATACACTACGGCAGCCAACACGGTTAAGGCCGCCATAGTAGTATCAGCGGACTGAGGGTAGAGGCAGAGGCGGTGGTCAGAGGCAGAGGTACGGACATGGTCGGGGATAGAGATATGACTAGGAATAGGGACAGTGGTCTAATCAAATGCAGGGATAGGGACAGCAGATCCCACCAAGGCCGAGACCATATCGAGCATGTTTTGAGTGTGGAAAAATAGGGCACTTCATCAGACATGTCCATGACTAGGGAGGGATCAGCCATAGCAGCGCAAAGAGAAAGTTCATGTCACCAATGCATCGGATCCAAATGCCACCCGTAATCTTATCGAGTGTATGATTTACATTTGCAGTCGGTCTATGAGTACTATGATTGATTTAGGTTCTACGATATCTTTTATTTTGGGTCGTATGGTTGATGAGTTAGGATTGAGACCTATTAGGCTAGAGTTGTTGGGTTTTGGGGTTCAAACGCAGCAGAGATTACAAAACAATTTTGACAAAAACACCAACAGGATCCGAATCTAATTCCATTAAAAATGTTTAAACCATGAAAACTCAATCATACCTCAGTCGCAATGTACATTTCTGAAGGTTAATCGATCTCTAAGGCGCTGCCAACGACGAACGCCCTCTACCAGCAGTCCTCACACGAACGGCGGCCGAGATTCGAAGTGCTAGCTTCGAGAGAATACCAAACCTTTTGTTTCTCTCCAAAACGATCCAGAGCATACCAAAAAAACCCTAAGTCGTTTCTAAAATAAAATTAGAGTTCCGGCCTTTTAATCTTTTTGTTCATGTATTCTAACTTAAAGCGTCTATTTATACAACCCTTGTATATAGACGGTTAAGTAAATTACACATACTACTTAAAGAAGTATAAGTGTAATATAGCACAAGGACGTTTCTGTCATGAATTTTATCATATAAAATTCGTTTTTCCAAACCATCTTAAAATCTCGCAAAACCATTCTTAGTGTGCGACCCAATAGGCTCATACAACATTGGCAGTGTACCAAAATACATTTTGGTATACAAGTCATAAGCGGCCTCTAGCAAGACATCATGACTACCCAAGTTGTATGAATATCGAATCGATACAACCTAATCAATAGTGTATGTAACATCTTTTTGTCACACGATATCCTTTTGATCAAACATAAGGCATGGAATTGTCATCCAACATGTTCAATCGTACTAGTCTCGATCTCTAGGTAGACAGGAAACATTCAAGTGACATTGATCAATATCAATTCACTTAGACTAGGCCTTTTAACAGTCTAACACATCCAGGGATCCACTAGATATCTCTCTTTATATGAGAGGGACAAATTATATCTCAATTACACAACTTCATCACATTGCTCACATAGTAACCAATCACAACCTTTATAATCGTCCGGTTAAAGACAATGTTTGATAGTGTCAAATCACTATGTTCCTAATGTTGAAGTCTCTGGTAATCTCAAGTCAGAAGACTAAAAAATATACCTATCATGAGAAACAACTACGACTTAATCCATGTGATGTTCTCATAGCTGGTCGGTCCAGTACTTTGTTCCCTAACAAGTAATCGTGAGCTTGATTCGTATCCCTATACGTATAATCATCATATGATCATCAATCAAGACTCACACTAGTCTTAATTCATTATAGTTCCCAGTATAATGATCGACTAGGGACATTTAGGATATTTTTGTAAATACCCATGGATCTTATTATAACGTAAACATGCAAATTAATTATAATAAATAGCAAATGAAATCCTCTATTTTATTAAATAAAAGTATTTATAAAGACAGTTAATGGATTGACCTATGGCACATGCCCCAACAAGAGTGACCCTTGATCCTCAGCATGGCTGATGGGGACAAGATATACCTGAACATATTATGTGTCGACTGACTAGTTGAGATAGAGGGATAATAGATGCCTGCAAACTTGAGGGTATTGGAGTTCCTAGAGTTTGATGTTTTATTAGGCATGGATTGGTTAGCCACGTACCAAGCATAACTTGAGTGTTTTAGCAAGGTGGTTAATTTTCGGCTTCCAAATCGAGCCGAGTTTAGTTTTCAAGGGACTTCGACCACGTTACTGATCACCCAAGCTAAAATGGCCATGAGCTGAGATCTCGAGACATTTGCTAGTATTTTGAGTACGGTCGAGAGAGTCAAAATGAGGATGGAGAAGGTCCTTATTATATGCGAGTTTTTGGATGTTTTTCCCGTAGAGCTACTAGGATTACCACAACTCAGAAAGATCGACTTCATTATAGATTTGGTCCCGATGACCAAACCAATTTCAATTCCGCCGTACAGGATGGCTCCTGAGGAATTAGAGGAGCTAAGGACCCAACTAGATGAGTTGTTAGAGTAGGAATTCATACATCTGAGCATGTTAGCTTGGGGTGCACCAGTACTATTTTTCAAGAAGAAAGATGACAATTTGAGACTTTGCGTTGACTACCAATAGCTCAACAGAGTCACAGTGAAGAACAAGTATCCACTCCCATGTATTGATTACTTGTTCGATCAGTTAACAAGGGCGCAGTGGTTCTTGAATATTGATTTGAGATCGGGATACCACCAGTTTAGGATTCGAGATGAGGACAGGGAGAAGACTGCTTTCCGCATGAGTTATAGGCACTATTAATTTATCGTCAAGTCGTTTAGGCTGAGAATGCCCCGGCAATGTTCATGGATTTTATGCTTCGAGTATTGAGAGAGTATTTGAATAGATTTGTGTTAGTGTTCATCGACGACTTTCTCATCTATTCTAAAACTCATGAAGATCACTAGGGACTTCTCCTGACAGTTTACAGACTTCGAGGGAGCAAAGATTGTTTGCTAAGTTCAATAAGCGCGAGTTTTAGCTCACTTAAGTCAAATTTCTTGAACATATTGTGAGTGGAGTATCGGTGGACCTTACTAAGATTAGAGCAGTGATTGATTGGCCTACACATACATTAGTGACAGACATTTTTAGTTTTCGAGTCATTGGAGTATTTAGTCAAAATGAGATGTGTTTTATGTGGGGCACTATTGACATCCCTCATTTGAGATGGTCTAGGTACAGCAGGTGATGTCGCATCCTAGAACCCGAGTCTGCATGGCGTTTCCACGACTTTATGACACCACAGGTAGGCTAGGACACACGTCAACCTAGGTACACTAGTTAAATTGTCTGTTGGATGGCTTATTTGTCATGCGATTTATTAAATTATTTGTTAAATACATCGATTATGTGCATGTTAAATAACGAGAGAGTGTGAGGTTGTGTGACGGGTAGCTGCCTCGAAGTGCATGTCAACATGGGTATCGAGAGGCATAGTACGGGTACACTAGAGAAACTCGATAAATTCAGCAAAAATGGTTATGGAATCAAATTGAAATGGGTAATGTAGCCATAGTATAGCCGAGATTTAAATTCAAACAATAGGTTATAGCGCATCTCGAAATGTTTTTTGAAACGCGGGGTACCAGGTACGAGTAGGCG
The DNA here is from genome assembly GCA_039657365.1 of Stephania yunnanensis. Taxonomy (NCBI): domain Eukaryota; kingdom Viridiplantae; phylum Streptophyta; class Magnoliopsida; order Ranunculales; family Menispermaceae; genus Stephania; species Stephania yunnanensis. The sequence continues at coordinate 39,031,677 of CM077586.1, read as the reverse complement.
AAGGTTAACGTGATCATGAGTTGGTTAAATTTAATAAATAAAATACTAACCTTATGGTTGGATTAGGCTAAGGATAATGTGGAATTAATAGAATAAATGAAGCCTATTGTTTGGCATGAAATAAAAGTGACCTTGATATGGACATCTAAATCATCTTGCTTGTTATAGAATCCGCGACATTTCTTGCTTCGAATTTTTTCAACTCAATGCACCTTCATTCAAAATAAACACATATCCAAACTACGATCTGAAGTCATCTATATCAGTTCGAAAACTTGCATTTGTGTAACCACTCACAAAAAGCTCATCTTTCAAACTTCCATAAACTAAGAACACTTATTTAATCTTTCTCAAGTACTTAAGAATGTTCTTTATTTCTATCTAGTGACTCTCATTGGGACCAGACTAGTATCTGCTCATCGCGCTCAAAGCATATGATACGTCAATTCGAGTGCATAACATGGCATAATGATAGATCCAATAGCTGATGCATATGGAATTGTATTCATGCGCACCCGCTCATCATTAGTCTTCAAACATTGAGTTTTCCTAAGATTTATATCATGAGACATTGGCAATGACCCTCTTTTAGAGTCTTGCATACTGATCATATTCAGTACCTTATCAATATAAGCACTCTGACTTATATCGATCAGCCTTTTATGTCTATCCCTATAGATTTTAATCCCACGGATTTGGGCTGCATCTCCTAAGTCCTTCATTAAGACACACCTCCTTAACCAAAACTTGACACTCTGCAAGGTTGGGATGTCATTTACAATGGGTATATCATCAACATACAGCACCAGGAAAACAACCACGCTCCCGCTTACCTTCTTGTATACACACCCGCTTACCTTCTTGTATACACAAGGCACATCTTCATTTTTAATGAAACCAAATTCCTTAATTGCTTCATCAAGACAAATACTCCAACTTTGAAAACCTTGCTTTAACTCATAAATAGATCTTTGAAGCTTGCACACCTTCCTAGAAGTCTCATGATGAACAAACCCTTCAGGTTGTATCATATACATGTCCTCAAGTTACTTTCCATTTAGAAACGTTATTTTGACATTCAAATGCCATATCTCATAGTCATAATATGTGGCTATGGCAATAAGAATTCTAATGGATTTAAGCATGGCTACAGGAGAAAAAGTTTCATCATAATCAACACCTTGAGTTTGTCTGAGACCTTTTGCTACTAGATGTGTTTTATAAAAATGAATATTGCTATCCATGTCGGTTTTCTTCTTGAAAACCCATTTACATCCAATGGTCTTACCACCTTCAAATAAATAACTAGGTTCCAAACTTGGTTATCATATATGGATTGCATCTGAAGATTCATGGCTGAAACAGCCTCCTGATAAGTAGTAGGTTCCTTTTGATCCATAAGCAATACCTCACTACTATCAGTAATAAGAAATCCAAATCTCTCAGGCTGATGTCTTGCCCTATCAAGCCTACGATAGCCTTGTGATACCTGTGGAGGATCAATTAGTTCAAGACTTAGCTGATCTTCCACTGGCGATTGAGTGTTTATTTGTGGTTCTTGGATTTCTTGAAGACTTACTTTATTCCCACTGTTGCCTTTTGAAATAAACTCTTTTTCCATAAAGACACCATTTCGAGCAATAAACACTTTGTTCTCAGGGGGATTGTAAAAGTAGTATCCTCTAGTTTATTTAAGATAATCAGCGAATACACACTTAATGGATTTGGCTAATAATTTTTCTTAGATTTGTCTTCGTACGAAAACCTCATAGCCCCAAATTTTAATGAAAGACAAACTTGGTTTTTTCCCAAACCACATCTCATGTGGTGTTTTATCAACCATTTTAGAAGGAACATAATTTACTACAAATGTAGGAGTTTTTAAGGCATAACTCCAAAGGGAAATAGGAATATCTGCTCGACTCATTATAGATCTAACCATATCCAACAAAGTCTAATTTCTACTCTCAGAAGCACCATTCCATTGTGGAGGTGCTTGGGGAGTTAACAGCGAGACAATCCCACAGTTTCTAAGATGATCCTCAAACTCTTGGAACAAATATTTACGACCTCGACCGAATCGAAGTGTTTTAATAGTTTTACCAAGTTGATTTTGCACTTTGTTCTAAAATGTTCGAGACATCTCAAAAGACTCATCTTTATGGTTCATGAGATATACGTAACAATATCTACCGAAATCATCAGTGAATGTAATGAGGTACTAAGAACCACCTCTAGCCATTAAGTTTATAGGACTGCATACATCAATATGTATTAGACTTAATAAATCACTTGCCTTTTCACTGTGTCTAGTAAAGGGACTATTTGTCATCTTGCCTAGTAAATAAGACACGCATGTTTCATATGATTCAAAACCAAATGAATGTAACAGTCCTTCTTTATGGAGTTTAGAAATGTGTTTCTCATTAATGTGGCCATGGCGACAATGCCAAAGGTAGGTTTGATTCAAATCATTTGACTTGAATCTCTTTGTATTTACGTTAAGAACGGGAGTATCTATGGACCTTTTCATGTTTAGAATATAAAAACCATCACATAAATCAGAATTCACATAGAAAATGTCTTTATGAGAAATAAAGCATTTATTATTCGCAATAATGAAATTAAAACCATCCAAATCCAAACATGAAACTGAAATGATGTTTCCGCTCAAGGCAGGGACATAATAACAATTATTCAAAACTAAAACAAGTCCACTAGGTAAAATTAACTCATAGCATCCTACAGCCAATGCAGCAACATTTGCTCCATTTCCAACTCGTTAGATGACTTCCTATTTCTTTAGCTTTCTATTTTTGGTGAGACCCTGCACATTAATACAAATGTGAGATCCACATCCAGTATGTAATACCCAAGAATCACTAGTAGACAAGTTAACTTCGATAATATAAATACCTAAAGTAGTAGTCACACTACTCTTCTTTTTCGTTAGATCTTCAAGATAAAGCTTGCAATTTCTGAACCAATGTCCAAGTGCATTGCAGAAATGACAATTTCCTTCTTTTTCCTTTTCCTATTGGGACTGTGAAGTAGAACTAGCATGGGGCTTGACTTGTTCCATAGACTTTTTGACAGTCACAACAGCCTTGGTAACTTTAGCCTTGTATTTGCCTTTTTTCTTCAAAGCCTTTGCTTTCTGAACCATCGACACACTAGCAATGGGTTTCTTGACATTCTGCTCAGCTAAGCATCAAATGCAACTCTAAGATAGAATTCTCCATTTTATTCATGTTATAGTTCATCACAAATAGTGAATATCTATTAAGCAATGAATTCAGGGTCAAATCCGTAATCAACTCTTGGCTTATGGGCAATCCAAGTCTATCAAGATGGTCAATATAGCCCTTCATTTTCAGAACATGAGGACTAGCTTACGCACCCTCAGCCATTTTGCAAGAATGAAGGTTCTTGACTATCTCGAACCTTTCTTGCCTAGCCTACTGTTATAGCATTTCCTTCTGTGTCATAGCCATGTCGTAAGCTTCCATGTGTTCCATGTCCTTCTGAAGTTTAGGAGCCACGGTTGCCAACATAATATATGCAACATCAGTTAAGTCATTGACAAGCTTAGTATGTGCATCCTTCACAGCTCTTAAAGCATTGGTTGGTGGTTCCTCAGGAATATGATCATCCAAGACATACAACTTGCGTTCATGCTTAAGAACAATTCTCAAGTTTCTGAACCAGTCAAGAAAGTTTGTCCAAGACAAATTATCCTTCTTAAGGATGGCTTATAGTGACAACGGATTAGTGTGATTTGAAGAGGCCATAGATCTACAACAAAGATTATGCAAAAGTTTATTTTAGTATAAAGGAATAAACTCCTACTAAATCAACAACCCTGCTTAAAAACGTTATGTTAATTTAAGGGACTAAAATCCATGTTTCACCTAATTCCAAGACAGCTAAGGCATTACACTTCAAATTATGTTATTTAGGTAGGTGCCAATTACCAATTGCATTATGTGTAACTTTTAGTTATTTTATGAGATTATGACATCTTATGTCTTAGCATGTTTTATCTCATATAGTGCCTAAAGCCCAAAACAGTTTTGATAGCTTTATCAAGTCTAACATTTTCAAACAATAGAGTAACTGTTACTCAACTTGTCTCACCAAGATAGCACAATACACTATGCGAATGCATACCTATATTGATGTGATCGAAGCCTTGACAAGTGTTTGAGAATAGATGACACTTGACTTAAAATTCAAAATAGGGGTTTTTTGTTTGTTTTAGTGATCATAATTAAATAAGATAAATATCATATATTACAATGCAAGAAAAATCACTAAAAAGTTAGGAAATCATACAAATATTGACTATTGTACGAATTTTTGAATGCTACGAATAGTTAACAGCAGTCCCGCTGATCGCTAACCGATTAGCGGACATGGGTACAGGGGGCAGCGCCCCCATTTTTTTAGATAAAAGTTTCAATTTCGAAAATCGAGAATTGCCTAAGATTTCTCATAATTTTAGTCAATCCAATCAACCTAAACTGCCCAAAATTTTTAATTCTAAAAATATTAATTAAAACGTTTTTAATTATCTCGAACCCACCATTAACTTAATATCTTATGCCAATCCAATTAGAATTTAATATACTTTGAATCCTTGTCCAATTAGGATTTGTTTTATATCTCACCTATCTTATAGGATTTGTAATTCTAATTCAATTACAATTCTATATCCTACCTTGTATGAATATACTAACGGATTACTACAATGAGATATATGATCAAAATCAATTTGAAGATATTAATCATGGACTCAACATCAGAATCATATTAAAATAATCATATTAACCTAATCATGATCTCTATCATGGAGACATACATAATTATTGAAAAAAATGAAATATATGTTCAAGATCGAAAAAATATTAACCTAAACATGAAGTCTATCATAAACATACAAAATTCACATCGCTGAAAATAAAAATATACGTTAATCGAAATATTCTAAACATGAATACTATCATTGAGTCATATCATGTGATGTATCAATATACACGAATTAATAACATTCATTAAAATCAATTCTTGATAATAATTATCACAGAATCTATATGTATATCATATATACATTAATCAAGATTATGTTTTCACACATATATCATATATACATCGGAGAAAACATGCAAACGTTTAATAGAACCAAGCCTAATGCTCTTATACCACTGTTGGGCTTTTAGGGTTCATACGCTGCGAAAAATTCAAAACAAATTTTGAAAAACCCCAACAGGATTGAAAATAAGTTCCATTAAACTAAATTTATGAAAGTAAATCATACCTTATTCCACGATTTCCTTTTAGATTGTTTGATTTTCAAGATGTTCAAGTGCACGTCCTTTATTAAAAATCCACATAAAAATGATGACCATAATTTAGAGTGCTAACCCCATAAGAAATTGAAAATGGTTTTTCTTTCTATCCCTAAATCTAGAGAACTCAAAAATTGTAAAATGAAAATCTTATTTCATTTTTAAGGTTTCACCCTTTATATTTATGTGTAGATAAGCCTTCACTTAAAACACTATAAGTAATACAACTATTTTATTTAGGCAGTTTAAGCAAATTACACATACACCCCTATTAATAAGTTATCATATAAAAAATTGTAAGGGCTTTTATGTCATAAGTTTTATTATATAAAATTCATTACTTTGGACCAATTGAAATTGTGGAAAGTCATTCTTTGTGTGCGACCCAATAGGTTCATGCGACGTTGGCAGTGAACCAAAATTCATTTTGGTACACAAGTCATAGGCGGTCTTTAGCAAGGCATTATGACTACCCAAGTACCATGAACATCAACATCGATACAACCTAATTAATAACATATATCATATCCTTTTATCGCGCGATATCCTTTGATTAAACATAAGGCATGGAAAGTCACCCTTAATGTTCAATCGTACTAGTCTCGATCTTTAGGTAAACTAAAAAACATCGAAGTGACATTGATCATATCAATTCACATGGACTTGGCCATTATCAGTCTATTTTGTCGAGGGATCCACTGATATCTCTCTCTATACGAGAGTGACAAATTCTATCTAGAGTACACACCTTCACTTATTATTTACACGGTATCCAATCACAATCTTTATAATTGTCCAGTTAAGGAAAACATTTGATTGTGTCAAATTATCATGCTCCTAATATTGAAGTCTATGGTAATCTCAGGTCGAATGACTAAATGATATACCTATTAAGAGTAACACCTATGACTTAATCCAAGTGGTGTTCTCATAGCGGGTCGGTTCAATACCTTATTCCCTAACAAGTACTCATGATCATGATTTGTATCCCTATACTTATGATCATCACATGACCATCAATCAAGATTCACACTAGTCTTAATTCACTATAGTTCCTTGTATAATGACTGACTAGGGACATTTAGAATATTTCAACAAATGCCCATGGATCTTACTACAAGGTAAACATGCAATCACTTATAATAAAACAGCAACTAAAGCCTCAATTTCATTAACTAAAATTATAAAATAAACAATGTTTGTAGATTGACCTAGGGCACATGCCCTAAAAACATCTACAGTTGTTTATTTTATATTATGCATGTCTACTTGACAGCATTCCTTGCATTTCTTTTACTTTATTATATGAATGTTCAGAGGAGTTCCTTGGGATTTTACTTACCGTACTTTTCATCTGTCTTTGTATGATGATTGAGTGCATATCCTAGTACCAGTAGGGGCAAGGAGATCCTAGGCGACTATATCTGATTGCTCGCTGTCAAGGACCTGCTTGTACATATTTATTTTAGATATTTTATATACTTTAGGTATTGGGAAACTTGAGATGACATTGTACATGTATATAAACCTTTTTTTTGGTAATGTCACTTATATACAGAGTACTTTCCGGGGTTTTCCATAGTTGGTATCAGAGCGAGGTCGAGCCCATGGGAGGAAGCGTAGGTGTCATTAACCTGATACCAACACCACGGTTGGTATTAGAGCAAGGTTTTCTACGAATTTGAAAATTTTAGGAACTTGAAAATTTAAAATGAAAGAGCATAATACTTAATAAATAAACCTTAGTAGCGGAAACCTGATGTTATGCCTTAGAACTTTATTTGGGAAGTGATGTGAGGAAGGGTAGAGTTAGAGTTATATATGTGTCATATTTTCATTATATATATCATATACGTATATACATCGAGACTAATCCGGAGCACGCTTCTCGGTTCAGAACATGGACAGATAATCGACAATGCCTCACGAAACTAGTAAGCCTAGTGGTATAGTTAAAAATTCCCTAGTTGCACCTAGTATGTAGGATTGACTCTCAGCTCAGGAGACTCAGATGGCTGAGGTGTTACAGTTGCTACAAGATCAGACCGCCGCATTAACAGCACTGGCTACACCAGTTGCTACACCCAGAAAGCCATTAGTAGTTATGATACCTATGGGGGCACCCATCGTTCCGGTTGCTCCCTAGACACCATTTGAGAGAGTAGTAGAGGGTACACAGACTGAGAAAGCCACAGCCATTGTTGTTCCCTTGGAGACGTCGACTCTTACGCCTCCACCTACGACTATAGGTCAGACGACTACTCCCACTACTACTACTATATCGGGACTCAACTTAGCTCTAGAGGCGAAGATGTTGAGGGAATTTATAAAGTTTCAGCCAGGTTTCTTTTACAAAGGTGGTGAAGGCTGCGGGGAAGTAGATTGTATCTCATCGGCAGTTCTATAAGCTGATGAGGAATGAGGAGAGTGTCCAGGCATGATTGTCGAGAGCATGCTTGAGATGCCATGCAGCGGTATAGTGGACCGTATATCAGGAAACGCATCCAGAACTGACTACATGGACTTATTTTAGAGAGATATTCTACGATCAGTACATACTTATGGAGGTTAGACTAATACTGAGAAAGGAGTTCTCGACCTTGAGGGACGGTAACTTAACCTTGATGCAGTACATGGAGAGATTCCAGTACCTACTACAGTTCTTTATGGATGTCACCGGGACAGAGCGTATCCAGATATGCTATTTCACCAGAGGAGTTGATGACATGATTGCTTCGGTAATGGTATCTTCTAGGGCACCCACTCTGTAGGATATCTTTGAAAAAACATTGGCACATGAGACATATCAGATGCACAAAGATGACAGGCTTGTGATTGGTACAGAGGTACAGACAGGCCAGAGTTTTCAGTTGGATCAAAGGCGAAAAGATGGAGGGATCATTGGGATAGAGGCCGAAGGGATGATAGATGGGACACGGGCCCAAAGATGATCATTAAGGCAGTCGGTTCCAATATGAGGAGAGACAGCAAGTTCAAGCCATTACATCAGCACTGATGGATCAGCATTGAGCCATAAATATACTGTCAGGGTATGTATAAAGGGGACATGACAGGGGTTAGAGAGACTGGGTTAGGGTTTGAGATCTAGAGACGGACAGACGGGTAGGCAGGACGCCCACACATGTCATGGGTGTGGTCAGAGAGGACATTTGAGGGTAGGTTATAGGACATCACCGTCACCACGTTGAGAGCACGCCGAGAGAGAGAGAGCTCATACGGCAGCACGGCCGGATAGCGGAGCGACCAGACAGCTCGTCGAGGGTACCTTGCATATTTATGGTCGACATATGCATGCTATGTTAGGTTTTGGTAGTACTTTATCTTTTATTGATAGACGTGTTGTTAGAATTTTAGGGTTAGATAGAAAAACACTAGACACACACCTTTTCCTCAGTGCGGTCGCTAGGGATAAGATATACCCTAACCATATATATAGAGATGTGATGATAGTGTTGGGGCATGTGCCCTAGGTCAATCCATTAACTGCCTTTTTGAATACTTTTAATTAATAAAATAGAGGATTTCATTTGTTGTTTATTATAATTAATTTGCATGTTTACATTATAATAAGATCCATGGGTATTTACAAAAATATCCTAAATGTCCCTAGTCGATCATTATACTGTGAACTATAATGAATTAAGACTAGTGTGAGTCTTGATTGATGATCATATGATGATTATACGTATAGGGATACGAATCAAGATCACGAGTACTTGTTAGGGAACAAAGTACTGGACCGACCCCCTATGAGAACATCACATGGATTAAGTCGTAGTTGTTTCTCATGATAGGTATATTTTTCAGTCTTCTGACTTGAGATTACAAGAGACTTCAACATTAGGAACATAGTGATTTGACACTATCAAACGTTGTCTTTAACCGGACGATTATAAAGGTTGTGATTGGTTACTGTGTGAGCAATGTGATGAAGTTGTGTAATCGAGATAGAATTTGTCCCTCTCATATAAAGAGAGATATCTAGTGGATCCCTCGATGTGTTAGGCTGTTAAAAGGCCTAGTCTAAGTGAATTGATATTGATCAATGTCACTTGGATGTTTTCAGTCTACCTAGAGATCGAGACTAGTACGCTTGAACATGTTGGATGACAATTCCATGCCTTATGTTTGATCAAAAGGATATCGTGTGACAAAAGGATGTGATATACAGTATTATTAGCTTGTATCGATTTGATATTCATACGACTTGGGTAGTCATAATGTCTTGCTAGAGGTCGCTTATGACTTGTATACCAAAATGTGTTTTGGTACACTGCCAACGTTGTATGAGCCTATTGGTTCGCACATTAAGAATGGTTTTGCGAGATTTTAAGATGGTTCATAAAAATGAATTTTATATGACAAAATTCATGACAGAAATGTTTTTGTGGTGTATTACACTTATACTTCTTTAAGTAGGGGTATATGTGTAATTTACTTAACCGTCTATATAAAAGGGTTGTATAAATAGACACTTTAAGTTAGAACACACAGACGAAAGATTAAAAAGGCCGAAACTCTATTTTCATTTTAGAAACGACTTAGGGTTTTTTGGTATGCTCCGGATCGTTTTGGAGAGAAACAAAAGGTTGGTATTCTCTCTAAGCTAGCACTTCGAATCTCGGCCGCCGTTCGTGTGTGGACTGCTGATAAAGGGCGTTCGTCGTTGGCAGCGCCTTAGAGATCGATCAACCTTCAGAAAGGTATATTGTGACTGAGGTATGATTAAATTTTCATGGTTTAAACGTTTTTAATGGAATTAGATTCGGATCCTGTCGAGGTTTTTGTCAAAATTGTTTTGTAATCTCCGCAGCGCATGAACCCCAAAACCCAACAGTTGTATCAGAGCCTTCGAGTTCGATTCCATTAAATTCATTGCATGTTTACTTCTGATATATACATGATATATGATTGAAAGCATGTTAATAGTCGATGTATATGTGATATACATAAGTTTTCTGTGAGATTTATTATCATGTTTTGTGTATATGATACACATATTCGTGATTTAATTAAAATCAGTTTCGTACATGCTAGTAACCATGTTAGGTTAATTCAAATAATTTTAATAAATTGAATTTCGTGTTCTGTGATCCATGACACCATTAGGTTCGATTGGGATAGTAGTTCATGATTCAATTACATGTTTGTGATTATTTGGATGAGGACCGAAATTGCAAATAATTAATTTTCGAAATTATTTATTTATAAATAATTAATTTTCGAAATTATTTATTTATCTTGTTGTATCTATTTTGTTATGAAGTTTCTATTTGATAAATATAGATAACAAATTAGAATATGAGATGAATATCAAGAATCTTGTTATTGATGATATACTAGGATTCAAATATCCTAAATCCAAAATAAATAATTAATTTTCGAAATTATTTATTTATCTTGTTATATCTATTTTGTTATCAAGTTTCTAATTGATAAAGATAGATAACAAATTAGAATAAGAGATAAATATCAAGAATCTTGTTATTGGTGATATACTAGGATTCAAATATCTAAAATCCAAAATAAATAATTAATTTTTGAAATTAATTATTTATCTTGTTATATCTATTTTGTTATGAAGATTCTATTTGATAAAGATAAATAACAAATTAGATTAGGAGATATAAGCAAAATCGGTTTCGTTATCCCTATTGGATAAGAGATAAATATCAATAATCTTGTTATTGTTGATATACTAGGATTCAAACATCTTAAATCCTAATTGGATTAGGATATGATGATTAGTTAGATGTGGGCCCGGGTTAATTAAAATATTTTAATTGACTTAATTTTGGATAAATTAAGGGGTTAATTTATGATAATAAAATCAACGAAAATTATGATTTTCTATAGCGAATTTTAATTTTCGGAATTGAGATTTGTCTTCTAAAAAAAATTCCCAAATTTTTTAGTGATTGAACAAATCAATAAAATATATGATATTTCATTGTTTACATAAAATTGCTAAAACTGAATAAAATCCCTCTATTAAATTTTAAGTCTCGTGCCATCCATTTTAAACACTTGCCAAGGCATCGATCACACTAATATAGTTTCAGCCATAGCTGGGTGTATTGTGTTATCTTGGTGAGACAAGTTGGGTAAAAGTTACCTTAATGTTTAAAATGGTCCGACTTAATAAAGCCATCAAAATAGTTTTGAGCTTTAGGCAAATGATGAGATAAAAACATGCTAAGACATAAGATGTCTCATATCTCATAAAAGGATCTAAAAATTACATAAGATGTAATTTGTAACTGTTACCTACCTAAATAATCTAGTTATGCGTTTCATGCCATAGCTGTCATAGAATTAGGTGAAATATGAATTTTAATCCCCTAAATAAACAGTGTGTTTTAGGAGGGTTGTTAATTTAGCGGGAGTCTATTCCTCTATACTAAAATGAACTTTGCATAATCTTTATTGTAGATCAATGACCTCTTCAAGTAACAATAATCCCCTGTCACTGCGATCCGTCCTTGAGAAGGATAAGCTATCTGGGACTAACTTTCTTAACTGGTTCAGAAACTTGAGAATTGTTCTTAAGCATGAACACAAGTTGTATGTCCTGGATGCTCCAATCCCTGAGGACCCACTAGCCAATGCTACGAAAGCTGTGAAAGATGCGCATAATAAGCATGTCAACGATTCTACTAATGTCGCATGTATTACGCTGGCAACTATGGTTCCTGAACTTCAGAAGGACATGGAACTAATGGAAGCCTACGACATGGGTATAACGCTGAAGGAAAGGTTCGAGACAAGAAAGGTTCGAGACAGTCAATAACCTACATTCTTGCAAGATGACTGAGGGTGCGTCGGTTAGTCCTCATGTTTTGAAGATGAAGGGCTATGTTGACCAGCTTGATAGACTCGGATTTCCAATAAGCCAAGAGTTGGCTACGGATTTGATCCTGAATTCATTACCAGAAAGTTACTCACAATTTGTGAGGAACTACAATATGAATAATATGGAGAAATCAATTTCAGAGTCGCATTTGATGCTCAAAACTGCTGAACAAAATATCAAGAAACCCTCTAGTAATATGTTGATGGTCTAAAAGGGAAAGGGAATGAAGAAGAAAGGCAAAGGCAAAGCTAGAGTTGCCAAGGTTGTTGCTGCACCTGTCGCAAAGCCTATGGAACAAGTCAAGCCCCGGCCTGTTCCTGCTTCAAAAACACCCAAAAAAAAGGAAGAAAATTTTCATTTCTATAATCAAACCCATCTTTGGCATTGTAGTCTCGGGCACATAAACGAGAAACGCATAACGAAGCTCCATAAAGATGGGCTTCTAGATTCATTTGATTTAGAAACATTTGAAATGTGTGTATCTTGTTTACTAGGCAAGATGACTAAAAGTCCCTTTACTGGACACGGTGAAAGGGCAAGTGATTTATTGGGTCTAATACATTATAATGTATGCGGTCATATAAACACAAAGGCTAGAGGAGGTTATCAGTACTTCATTACATTTACTGATGAATTCAGCAGAAATAGTTATGTATATCTAATGAAACATATAGCTGAATCATTTGAGATGTTTTGAACGTTTCAAAATGAAGTGCAGAATTAACTTGGTAAAACTATCAAAATACTTCGATCAAATCGAGGTTGTGTATATTTAAGCCAAGAATTTGATGATCATCTCAGAAATTATGGGATTGTCTCCCAATTGACTCCACCAGCAACTCCACAATGGAATGGAGTTTCTGAAAGGAGAAATCGAACCTTATTAGATATGGTTCGATCTATGATGAGTCATGCAGATCTTCCATTATCCTTTCGGGGTTATGCATTACAAACTGCAGCTTTCACTCTAAATCGAGTTCCTTATAAAGTTGTTTATAAAACACCATATGAGATATGGTACGGGAAGAGACCTAGTTTGTCTTTTCTTAAGATTTGGGGTTGTGAGGCTTGCGTAAAGCGACATGTCTCAGAAAAATTAGCACCTAAATCTGATAAGTGTTTATTTGTGGGGTATCCTAAGGAAACAAAAAAATATTACTTTTATAATCCCGCTGAGAACAAAGTGTTTGTTGCTCGGTATGGTGCCTTTATGGAAAAACAGTTTATTTCAAAAGACACTAGTGGGAGAGAAATAAATCTTGAAGAAGTTCAAGAATCACAGATAAACACCGAACTGCTACTAGAAGTTCAACAACGTTCGAACCAATTGAACCTCCGCAAGTGACACAAAGCCCACGTAAATCTGGTAGGGTAAGACATGAGCCAGAGAGATTCGGATTTCTCATTACTGATAGTCGTGATGTGTTGCTTATGGATCAAAATGAGCCCACCACTTATCAAGAGGCTATGTCTGGACCAGACTCAGATAAATGGCTAAATGCCATGAATTCCGAGATGCAATCCATGTATGATAACCAAGTTTGGTACTTGGTTGATTTACCTGAAGGTGGTAAGACCATTGGATGTGAATGGGTTTTCAAGAAGAAAACTGACATGGATGGCAAAGTGCATACTTTTAAAGCAAGACTTGTAGCAAAAGGTTTCAAAGCGAGAATCAAGGTGTTGATTATGATGAAACTTTTTCGCCGATAGCCATGCTTAAATCCATAAGAGTTTTAATTGCCATTCTTTGCATATTATGACTATGAGATATGGCAAATGGATGTAAAAACAACATTTCTTAATGGAAAGCTGCTTGAGGATGTGTATATGACACAACCTGAAGGTTTTGTACATCCTGAGAATTCTAGGAAGGTATGCAAGCTTCAAAGATCCATTTATGGATTAAAGCAAGCTTCTCGAAGTTGGAATCTTCGTTTTGATGAAGCAATCAAGGATTCTGATTTTATTAAGAGCGAAGATGAGCCTTGTGTATACAAGAAGGTCAGTGGGAGTGAAGTTTTTCTGGTACTGTATGTTGATGATATATTACTCATTGGAAATAACATCCCAACATTGCAGAGTGTCAAGTCTTGGTTAGGGAAGTGTTTCTCAATGAAAGACTTAGGAGATGCACCCTATATCCTAGGGATAAGGATCTATAGGGATAGATCTAACAGGCTAATCGATTTAAGTCAAAGTGCTTACATAGACAAGGTGCTGAATAGGTTCAGTTTGCAAGACTCTTAAAGGGGATTGTTGCCAATGTCTCATGGCGTAATTCTCAGCAAGAATCAATGTCCTAGAACAAATGATGAGCGAGACCGTATGAATAAGATTCCATATGCATCGGCTATTGGATCTATCATGTATGCCATGTTATGCACTGACCTGATGTATCATATGCTTTGAGCACTACAAGCAGATATCGATCGATCCTGGTGAGAGTCACTTTGGATAGCGATAAAGAACATCCTTAAATACTTAAGAAGGACTAAGGAAATGTTCTTGGTCTATGGAGGTTTTGAAAATGATCTAATTGTAAATGGTTACACAGATGCAAGTTTTCAAACTGATATAGATGATTTTAGATCGCATCTGGATATGTGTTTACTTTGAATGGGGGTGCGATGAAGTGGAAAAGTTCGAAGCAAGAGACCGTGGTAGATTCTACAAGAGAAGCTGAGTATATTGCGGCGTCCGATGCAACAAAAAGGAGGCGATTTGGATCAAAAAGTTCATTTCTCGAACTAGGTGTGGTTCCAAGTATTGCTAACCCTGTTTGTTTGTATTGTGACAATAATGGGGCAATAGCACGAGCCAAGGAACCTAGATCACACCACAGATCCAAACATATACTCGGGCGTTTTCATCTCATCAGAGAAATTATTGAGAGGGGAGACGTAAAGATTTGCAGAGTACCTCCTGAAGACAACGTTGTGGATCCTTTGACAAAAGCTCTTTCACAAGCAAAACATGATGGTCATGTTAGATCATTAGGCATTAGATGCATGTATGATTGGCCCTAGTGCAAGTGGGAGATGTTGGGGCATGTGCCCTAGGTCAATCCATTAACTGCCTTTATGAATACTTTTAATTAATAAAATAGGAAAGAAAGGTATTGTATCGTTTTCATTTATTATTTAAATGTGTAGAAGTAGTATAGATTAGGTTATATATCGTAGTATAGAACTAAATGAGTAAATCATTTGCAAAGTTCATGAAAAAAATCATTTGCAAAGTTTATGCCTTTAATTGAGAATGAGTAAGAATATAAGTATCTAGTTGATATGAACCTTAAGAGAATGTTATCATTTTGTGAAGAAAATAAGAATTGTAGCAAACAACGGTATAATTTTATGATTATAAACTTATAGTTAGGGAAGACCATGAACTTGAAATAAAAGCAAGAAGAATACCAAAACATTTCTTGTGGAAAAAGTTAGATCTCTAATGAATTATATAATAAGTATGAATCTTACTTGAGTATAAAATAAATAAAGACTTAGTACTAAAAGGGGAAGGGATGGGCATGGTGTTTAAGAGAAAGTTGGAATTAAAATTTGCTTAATAAAGTGAAAGTGAGAAGTGCTAACAAGAGTATTAAGTAAAAAAATGGAATCCACGGGAAAATGAGCAGCGATTGTACAACTAAAAAAATATAAGGAAAAAAGGAAAAGAAAGATATATAGAGAAAGAAATGTGGAAGTTAAATTAAAACACTTCAAAAGAAAAGATTTAGCTTAAGTACAAATAACTTAGTTGAGTTAAGTTTCCTTCTAACAAAATTAAGTCCTAAGGATTCTTGAAGTACTAATGTCTACAAAATAGTATGATCTATGCTTATTTGTGAATTCTTGAGCTTACTGAGAAATCACGAGATTGTACACTTGATGCTTAAGTAATGAGGAGAAATAAACTTGTGAGTAGTGATGGTTTTGGTTGTAAACTACTTTTGAGTTTCGAAAGTGAATTATATGTATTGTTAAAGCTATGTGTTTTAACAGTACTAGTTTTTATAAAGAAAAATTCTTGAATGGATTATTAACTTGAACTTATTTGAATTAAAGGATACTCTATGAACTATGTAAATTGAGTAAGGACTGTAAGTAGTATTAGTAGGCAGTACTCAGAAGAACACACTTTTGCTCGAGACGTGCGGAATCCTAGTTTAGGGTATTTGATAAGTGTTTAATTATACTTATATATAGGACTAGTTTTGATACATAATTGGCATTAATATCCCAGAATGAGTTCTAATTGATGATATCTATGTGTTTTCACGTATACAAGGTATAAAATAGACAAATGAGTGATATCAAGATGAAAAGAGGAGAAATAGCAAAAAACACATGTGAAGCCATGGCATGCACACTTGACGTTGTGGGAAGCGAACATAAGGCATGGGCAAGGTATGGAGATAAATGAAGAGATACAGTACACTTGATGCGGTGGCGGCATTGTGGGATAACACACACAGTGTCGAACATTTGTACAGGGGGTGTCAAGTACACTGTGAAGAGCAATTACACATAAGGTCGATGTTGTGGCGACATTGGAACTTTACACAAACGGCGTGGATCACTTACAGATAGCGTCGGGATACAAAAATAGAAAGTTTTGTAATCCTAATTCATTTGGAATTGGTAACTATTTTTTATTGTATTTTTAAGAGTCTTAGGAGTATAAATAGGTATTAAAACATGGTAAACTCACCTAATAATACCACAAGAGACTAATTATTATAGATTGTATAGTTTTGAGTATTAAGAAGAGTTTTAAAGGAGAAGACATTGAATACTCATTTTTGCAATTCAATATTGGTTTCAATGATTCAATTAAAAGTAAAAAATTTAGTTTAATCTCTAATTTCAATTATGTTTATGAATTGTATGATGTTGATTTCAATGACGAGTGAATAATTTATTTATCTTAGATATCAATGGATCATATGGTATAAACACTATGCAGTATAAATTGATTATAATGTTTAGAAGTGCAATGGTTAGAGTTTTTTTTAATTCTATACTTAATGTTATGAACATCTTGATCACATATTTGTTTATTTGAGGTTTTAGGAGTTACCATGGTCATTGGAGCTTTTAAGCCAAATATGAACAACACAATCGTAACATATATAACAACGATAGATAGTTGTTGATTAGAGAGGCACAAATAGTAAACTTAAGTGGTTATGAGTCTAAATATTTGGAACTTAATGTTATGCGAAACTTATGTCATTCACATCGATAGGTAGAGTTCTAGTTTGCACATTAGGATCTTTTCACCGAGACAGTGGGTTGAAGTGAGTATTAAGAAAATTTATCTATTCTAATTAAGCATTACACACATATAACAAAGATGAAGGAAATATGAGATGAAAAGCATAGTAATTCATTACCAAGGTGAAGTTGTGAACTAAGAGCTTCTCATTAAGAAAACAAGTTATTTTACATTGGTTTTATAGAATATAGTAGTTTAGTTTAAATCAATTAAAAAGAAACCTTATTAATAATATAATGAACTCAACTAAGTGAACCGTGTCCATATAAATCTTTCTCAGATGAACAATATCTGCAATCAACTTTTTTTTATTACATTATTACTACAATTGAACCATTAGACTTGCGGTTACAATTAATATTATAAACGATATACATAAATTATAAGATTATGAAAACTAAAACTCATTTACAAAAACCTTCCAACCCCATTATATTACAACAATGTAATTCAGATAGTATATATGTACAAGGAAGGCTCATTACATCGTAGAGAAGATGATAAAAGTCATAAATCGTCTCTTTCATTTTCGTTGAAACATCTGTGTGTGAACTTGAAATGTTTAAAGAGGTGAGCACTCCAACGTGCTTTGTAAGTAACTCACAATTATATATCAAAAGTCTATTTAATAAACAAGAATAATGAATGACAATATGAATCCAATAAATACATATTCAGTGCATTAGAACAATATAACAATAGATAACAAATGCAAATCCATAGTTCAATAGCAATTGTACTTATGACGTAACTTCTCATTTCAATTATAAGAGTCATTTCTTAGTTACTCAAGAATGCCACTAATGAGATCCACACATTGGCCAATGTGTAATTCCATCAGTCTGTTCAAGACTAGCTGAGTCTGCACTCTCTTCTGGAAAATAAGCGATGATATTAATCCATAAACTATGAAGGTATGATGGCAAGGCTAATCCCTAGAGACCTTATAACCACTTATTATTCGTTTAATTCAATCCGGCTCACATCAAAGTTATAAGTTAAGTTTTATGCTTGTCACAGTACATTACCCTCATTTCCCACTCGATAAACTATATGAACAAAATATACTACTTTATATAACACAATTGATAATATAATTGAGTTTCACTTACCTTTGCCGACTTTCACTAAGTCTCATTCCAAATCCACTAACTTTCGAGTTACTTGATTCTCTCTTGATGTTAGAGTACTTAATACAAATCATTTGAGGTCATTACATATCTAATACCTCACATTTAGAACTCTTAAGCAAGTCCCTAAGCCTTGAAGAATTTCCATGAATCATTCTACAGTATTAATGTTTTATGAGATAGGAGCACATTTCACTAACTGAGTTCATCAACATCTTCAAAGGGCGCGCGCACTTCCCAGCTACAAGGAGCGGTATCCACCTTCAAGCGTCTAAATAGAGAGCAAGGCAGTAGCCCCTGTTTGATCACCAATTCACTACTACAAGATCAAATGCCTCCCCTCAACATCAGGGAAGGCCTCTAATGAGGTCTTACATCATTTCCATTCTACAATCATCAAAATTAACAAGGATTTATCATCAATACACGAATTCAACTTAAAAACTAAAAATGAAGAACCTGATGAATCATTTACCAACTGTGATGATCACCTACTCAATAATGGTGAGATTTTTTTATCATCTCCCAATTCACTCGAAATTCCTTTTTGATCACTCTTTCTCTTACTAATCAGACCCTAATATTCTTCTACTTTATTTATCGATCAAATAGTGATAAGTTTGAGTTGATTTTGGTTTATACATATGGATTTTCCTCAAGATATGCATCGCGCTATCTTGAGGTTGATCTAATGGAGATTGTGTTAAAGTTACAGACATGTTAACACAATTCTTAACACAATCCTCTAATAACACTCATCTCGAGGTGATGCACCGATCCATATTAAGCAAATCAAACTTTATGTTATATATATATATATATGAATATCAATTATATATAAATATATATATATATTCATATGTATTATTATTGCCAATAAGTTCACCTGAAGCACCAACAAGTATTCTCGGGCGTGCACATTTATTGTACGACCCCCTCATCACATTCTCTGTACCAAAAACTTATTAATTAATTATTCATTTTCCAATTATAGGCTTTTATTAATTTACAATTAATCCTCAAACACTATGATATTCATTAAACATGCCATACAAATACCAAACATCACACAAACCCTGCACACACTAATCGAGGTATGTTGAACGTAACCACGAGCCTAACTCGGGTTAATTAGGATTCGGGCTAACACTAATCACCAGTTTAAGGTAATGGGTCAGTACATTTTTCTCCTCTTAAACATGATTACAATATTCTTTTAACCCAAACAAAGCTAACTATTTATAATAGGAGGGGATAGACATCCACGATTGGAAACAAAATCGAAATGTAGGAAAATCAGCTTGCAGTTTCTAATTTTGTGAACGCGATGCCATTAGTGGCATCATGATTATGAATGGACAACGTGGGACACGATGGTGTAGAGAAGCAGAAGCATCAACTTAGTGATTTCACGTCGCGGGTGGCACCGTCTGTTCAAGTTGACACTATTAGTTTAAAGCCTTAACAGTCGTTAATTAAGCCGTCTAATTGTGAAGAGGCTTAAACTATGTCATGCGCAGTTAGTAGTGTCATCTGTTGAAATGAGTGGTGCTATCTTTCGTAAGCCACGACACCAAGTTTGTTGTCATTTCGATTCATGTTTGACTTCTATTTCAAATTCATCACGTTCACCATAAACCCAGAAATTATTATAAGAGTTTGTACAAGATAGATAAAATAGGAATTCCTAACCATTATTCATACTAAATAATATATAATATATGTTTAAACAAGGACTCATCAAGGTGATAATAAATAGTAGCATTCTTTTATTTTTTTTTAAATAGAAGTTCTAGTTTTTATGGTGGACATGCAAACCCTTTTGAGGTGGTCATATTTTCTCTATTTGGAATCTGATTTAAGTGTTCTCAAAATCCATATAAATTTGGAAATGAACACTACAACTTTCTTGTTACTCAGGATCATGAGTTTTGATATGGCAAAGCTAAAAAGCTACCCAAACTAACTAGTTGAAAGCTTGTTAAACTGTTATAAGTTATTATTATTTTTCGAAATAGTTTTCGAGGATGCTTGGACCTTCACTCTTACTATAATTTGGTATGTAGGAAAGCTACTTGAGCTACTTTCAGGGCGATTTATCACTCAAGAACCCTGAAGACTTAGCTTGATGTCGGTTGTTGTAAGTAAATCTTATGGTAGCTATTTTATCATTATTTATTGCATTAACTCAATGCATTCTTCCTTGTGAATCACATTTCATACTTTGTAGAGAATGACATCATGCATTAAAAGTAAGTTGTGTGTCAGACATTCGAGTTAGAAGACTTCGATAGTTTTCATTTGGCGAGTTTGTATCCTGTTGAGTCTAGAAGGAGTTGTTGGAGACTGATACAGCTCTTATGCATTGAGTTGACGTTTGAGAAATCATCCCCATATAGTGCATTAAAAATCACTTCTAGTATTTTTTTCGTTTCACTCGAGTGTTGATCACACCTTAGCGGCGCGTTAATAGGAAGGTTATGATTACATGTCGATAATAACTTGTTGATTCTCTTCGAAATGCATTTATATTTCCAATTATCTTGCATTTGATTATATGGGTAATTGAGTAGTATAGATTTACATATCTGAAATTTTTTTACCTTTTGTTGGCGATTTCATGATTCGATAGCAGGAAAAGTAAGGAAAAACTCTATAATTTTCCTTGATTATTGAGAAACTCATTTTCTCTTGATGTATGACTATTTTTTTAATACAATACTTTATAAATGTGGGTGTTGGATACTGAGAGAAAGTTTTTAAGACTTGAGGACGATATTTTAATGTGGTTTGATGTTCAATATGATTACATGATCCGCTTTAAAGGGTTTAAAGTCTCGAGAATGAATGAGGGATCACATAATTCATTTATGGATGAAACAAACTATGGTGAAGCGTTTTTGTTGTTCTGAACACTGTTGTTATCAGGTTGAGATAAAATCGGCTATGGTCATACGTGTTAGGTTAACTTGATAATATTTAAATGTTTTAAAGTTATGAAAGAAAAATTGTAAGGGTGACTACATTATTGAGGTTATTAAGGTAATTTAGGCTAAACAATACCCTAATGATGAAGTGTCTGACATTTACTCGCTAGAACTTATTTTTTGGACAATTTTTAGATCCTATGATGAGTCAGAGCAAAGGACTATTTATCGACTATCTCTATTTACAAAAGCCCCCTCTGTAGACATTGTAGGTGCTTGCATATATATAATTTACATGTTTTAGGGGTTTTGGGAGACTTATGACCTGATACATGTATATCGATGCTATTTTATATGTTTTGTTGCATTTGTACATTTACATGGTATCCCATTTTGCAAAATTTCCACCCAGTAGGTTTGTTAATAATGCAAAGCTTGTTAATTTACAAAATTAATTTGCTTGCTTTTAAGACATCCGCACTATAGAATTAATTAACCATGTATAACTGATAATAAGTTGATAAAACTCTCTAACTTAGTGGAATTAATAAAGACTTTCTTTTAAGACTTGAACCAGACTAAGTTGATGAACTTTTTATCTAACTTGATCGTTGAGCATCATTAACATTAAAATGCCAAATATGGTTAGTTTAGTTGTAAGATTTAAAGAAAAGGGGTTTAAGTTGAAGTTTGGGGCTGGCACAAGTAATCACTTAGGATAACTGAGGATCGCCTCAAAATACACATTTCTACTTAGGAAGACAAAATCTCCCTTGAGATACACGTAAGTGCTTAAAATACTTTACAACTTAAATTAAGTTTTTTGACCGAAATTTCGAGCCAAAATCTTGCCTCGGGATACATACTCAAACTTAGAATATTCTAAGCGAGCATACACAAGTTAAGAACTTAAACTTTCGATAAGACACTTGGCAAATCGGTGTTGAGGTCCAGCCGTGGATATTAAGACTAGGATTCACCTCTATAAATGTGCAATGATCGAAAAATTATTTCTAAGGCGACTCACATCAAGATTGGTTTCATAATGTGTGCGTGACTTCAATAAAATACAAATAATACTTAAAATGAGTTTAAGAAAGGACGTGCAATGATTTAGGGAATTTAGATGCGTCGTATGTGGAATGATAGTGCAAACTTCGAGGACATTAAACGGTCTATGTGACTTGATGATTTAAGTGGTTATTCTTAAGTAAACTAGTTGGAGCATTAATAAGAACTCTCGTCTTATTTATTTAATTTCAATTTTTATTACCTATCTTGAGATTCGACTTTCGATTAGATTGTCTGAGGATTTAAGTGTGTCAAAAAGGTACTCCTAGGTGTGGTGTCCAACTCATAATCATAATCACACCCTGAGTTAATGAATTCAAGTAGTGGACATGAAGTGAGGCATTCGGATGCCGTAAATACCATATGTTCCCCAACTACTACTTTGAACTTGTTGGCTTGGTAAAGTCGCATTTCTAGGAAGTCAAGCTTGTGTTGCGTACTAGCAACTCGATGGATTTGAGACCATTTAGGCGTCTCTATTTTGTTTCTATGATACTCATTTATCTTTGTTCATACTTCTAGTCTATTTATCATTTGGTTATTTTATTTCATGTTCATTTATATTATCACATGATATATCGATTATTTATTTAAATTCTTGAAATGCTATTAAGACTATTTTGGATTTACTCACTGGAATTGTTGCTTTTTTGGTAACAATCTAGACCCCGCGACGAGCAATGAAAAGAGGCAGACGGTTGGTGACTACCTTAAAGAGATACTCGAGGAAAACTTCTACTCTTGCTACTAGTAGGTTTGGTGTAGTATTATTATATTATTGCTTTGTAAAATTGGTTAATGGTCTTGTGCAACACTTGAAACATGTATATTGTTATTTCCCCGCACTTATCACTTTACATATACGTGAGATTTATTTTACAAGTTTCCACACCTAAGTTGTTTAAGTTGCTTATTTATTTATCATTGCCTGTGAATTAAGACTTGCATATATTCAACTCTAAAGTTGAACTGGGGGTGTCACGACTTAGACAAGATCTAATGGAAAAAATGAAAAATCCATAAAAAATAGGGTGTTTTGATGGCTCAGACCCGAGTCTATAATGTAGGTCTCGGTCACCTAAAATAGAGACTTGAGCTAGAGGTCTCATTACACAGTCTCTGAGACATTAAATAAAAGTTTGATCTTGTGCGTCAAAGAAGTAATGCCTCTGTGTCTATCTACTTAGCCTGAGACCCACAGTACGGGTCTCGACCTTTCGTGACCGAACACCATAGGTGATGAGAACAAATAAGAAATAGTCGAGACCCTCCAAAAAATCCATGAAAACACATAAAAATTACCTTGTTCAACTTTGTATCACTTAGCCTTTTCGTTTCTATAGACATTTTTGCTTAAAAATGAGATTAAAGCCCCAAATCAAAGCCCTAAACCGCAATCCTAAACCAATTCAAACAACCACGAAACACCGAATAACCTACAAATCGTACAAAAAATGGTCAAAATGAAATTTTCAACATCGATTTGGTGTGGTTATGTCCTATGTTAAGATCAAACCTAGAGAGGTTGATCAAAAACTACACTGAACAATGTGATGAAGATTTTCAAAATCACTGAACACTAACATAGAACAAACAGATAGCACAGCACACACGGATTGTCAAGAAATGAAAAACTATCTTTATTAATATGTAAGGCGCGTCATTACAAGGTATATATAGACCAACCTACATAACTGAGTACACAACTGTCTAACTAATTCAATTATAGTTGAGTTAAACTAACAATGGTAAAGTTAACCTGAGTTAAACACTAACCATAGTCAGAACATACAACTCGTGCATTGTTTGGCTATACACTAACATCTCTAATAGTCATATCTCTGACATTCCCCCTCAAAGAAAACAGATGAGAAGACACAAGGTTTACTTTGCTACAGAGGAAAGAAAAACGAGGACCAGATAAAACTTAGGCGAACAAATTAGCTGATTGATGAATAGAAGGAACGTAGCGTAGATCAAATACACCAGAAGCCAACTTCTAACGGACAAAATAAGCATCAACTTCAACATGCTTAGTACGAGCATGGAAAATAGGGTTGGATGTAAGAGCTTTGGCACCAATATTGTCAGACCATATAATAGGACGAGAAGGACTGCAAAAACCAAGTTCAGAGAGTATGGATGTAGTCCACAAGATGTCTGAAACTCCATGTGCCAAGGCTCTATATTCAGCCTCAGTAGAAGAATGAGCCACAATAGTTTGTTTCTTAGAGGACCATGAAACAAGATTGCCACCCAAGAACAAATAAGAGCCACTGGTAGATTGTATGCCATCATAATCCCCAGCCTAGTCTACATTAGTAAAGGACTCAATGTGAAGACATGAAGAAGGTTTAATGCACAATCCACAAGCCAATGAGCCTTTAAGATAACAAGGTACCCGTTACAGGCTAGCCAGTGAAGATTAGTAGGGTTCTTAAGGAACTGACTTAGTTTGTTAACAATGAAAATAATGTTAGGCTAAGAGTAGGTAAGGTACTGCAAAGCACATATAGTACTCATGTACAAAGTGGGATCAGTGAAAGGCTTCCCAACAAACAGAGATAACTTCTGTCCAACAAAAAATGGTGTAACAACAGATTCAGAATCTTATAACCCAGTCTTATGAAAATGCTCCAGAAGATATTTCTATTGAGTGAGATAGATGCCTGAAGAATCACTAAAAACTTCAAAACCCAGAAAATAATCCACACGAGGTTTTTAAGAAAGAAACAAGAGTCCAACCAAGTAATCAGTTGAGAAACTTGATTAGAATCAGAACCAGTAAAGAGAATGTCATCCACATATACCAGTAACATAAAAAAATCAGAAGACTTTTTGTAGAATAGAGAAACACCAGAGGTGGAATTAACTAGTCCCTAACTAAGTAAGGCACTCTTAAGCTTAGAAAACCAAGACATGTGCACCTGTTTGAGTCCATATAAGGCTTTATTTAACTTGCAAACATGATGAGGAAATGACTTGTTGACAAAACCTTTTGGTTGAATCATATAAACCTCTTCAGTAAGATCACCATTGAGGAAACAATTGTTGACATCAACCTGATGAACAGGCCAGTTATAAGTGACTGCAAGAATAAATAGAATCCTAATGGAATAGGGCTCAACAATTAGAGAATAAGTGTCAAAATAATCAAGACCAAGGGTTTTATGGAAACCCTTAGCTACCAAATGAGCTTTGTAACATTGTATAGCACTAGTTGTGGTTGTCTTAACTTGAAAAACCCACTTACAACTAATAGTATTTATAGATGGGGAAGGAGGAACGAGAGTCCAAGTATGATTCTTATCTAAGGCAGAAATCTCATCAACCAAAGTTGTGTACCAATTTCGATCTTGGAGAGCAATCATCACAGATGAAGGTTCCAATCGAGTCAATAAGGCATGTAGAGAAGAGTGAACCAAAGCCTTGGGGCTTGAAAATCCCATTTTCTTCTCCTAGTAATCATAGGATTAGTACTCATGGGAGGTGCAAGAGGAGCAATCTCAGAGGGTGTAACTTTAAAAGAGGCAATAGGTGAACCACCAGAATCAACTGAAGGTGTATGTGAACTGGGAGATCCTGAGGAAAAATACACAGGTAATGGAGATGACAGTGAAAGGGACATTAAAGGCATGACTGATGAAGAGTTTGGTTATGAAATAACTGGCAATGGTGATAGTAAAGACCTCGGTGTCAAGGAACATCTGGTAGAATCAGCTTAGCAGGAGATAGTGAAGAGGACGATCTTGAAAAGAGTGACTGAAATGGAAACTCAATCCATGAAAAACAACATCCCTGGATATAGATATTTTTCTAAAAGGATGAACACATCGATAACCATGATGTCGAGGACTATATCTAATGAACACCCACTTAGTTGATCGAAAATTGAACCTTGTAAGCAAAGTGAGCGGTAATAGCACAATTATGGAAAGGAAGCTTATGTATCTTGCCAATTTTACAGGAATCACAAAAAGGCAAAGCAACTTTATTGATATGATGATTACAAGAATATAAAACTTGGCAAAGTATCTAAAGAGAAGGGTGACCAAGCCTAGCATGTCAATCAAAAGAAGAATCATCTGTAGTTATCAAGTCTGAAAACTTATTATACAATGAAGAAAAAGAGCATGTAAAATCAGTATACAAAGGACTTGCGGTGTGTGAGAGAACATCAGCAGAACACTATGACCAATAGATGAAATTGAAAGCTAAGAACTATTGCCAACAGTAACACATTATGTACCTGTGTAATCAGCTCTGTGAATCATAGAAGAGGAATCTGAAGTCATATGGCTAAAGGCTCCTGAATCCATGTACCACTTTGGATCAGTTACAGTTTCAGTAGAGGCAATTATCCCTTGAGGATGAAGATAGTGAGCTTGCAGAGCACTTGGTGCAGATGGTTGTGGAGATCCAGAGAAAAGCTGAGTAGGTTTCTTAAGTTTTCCACTCGAATTACCAATTTGTGTTTGATTTGGACCAAAATAGTTTTGATCAAATCTTTGATAGTATTGTAAGGTCATATGTCCAGTTCGATAACAAATTTGACATAACGCCTTGTTTGCTCCTCTATTACCACCATTTATTCCACCTTTATTGCTTCCATGACCTCTTCTAGCAAGACCACCTCGATAACCACCAGTCGTCCTTCCACCATTAAACTTGTTCAATGAAAACTTCTTATCACCAAAATTAGAAGCAAAATGTGCTAAAGCAGAAGACAACTCAAGAGTTGCAACAATATTAAACTTGCAATTCTTTATTCATGCACCATTAACAGATATTGAGCATCTTGTAAACTATGGTTTTCTGCTGTGAAGAGATCACAACAACCACAGAATCAAACTCTTGACCTACTCCATTTAACACCGATTGAAGTCAGAGTCAGTTACACCTTGACCAATAGATTTCAATTCAGCTCCAATGTTCTTGATCTTTACAACAAAATCAGAAATAGAACTAGAACCTTTTTCAAAGTATTCAATTGATTCTTCAATTGAAGTGCCCTAGCCATGGAAGATTGGGTAAAAGATCTCTCTAATACATTCTAGATCTCATAAAAGGATTCACAATCAGTGACATGATCAATTACAAAATTATCAATGTTTGAAAATAAACAAACCATCAAGATTAAATAAAACTTACTTTGTACCTCATCTTCTTGCACAGAAAGGTCTGATGAAGAAAAATGTTGATTTGAAGCCAAAGAAGAACTTTTAGATATCAAAGATTTGAGACCAAGACCTTTAGTGGCTGCACGAATTTGAGCCTTCCAGTGAATGCAGTTTGTATCATCAAGTTTCATTGAAAGACTGAAATTCAAAGCTCTTGCAACGAAAGTAGCATAAGGTAGAACAGACTTCGAGTTCCTTACTGAGACTGGTGAATCTGAAAGAGCAGATGCCATGATTCCTTGCTTTGATACCTTGTTAAGATCAAACACAAAGAGGTTGATCAAAAACTACATTGAACAATGTGATGAAGATCACTGTGTTTTGAGTTACAGAACACTAACATAAAACAAACAGATAGCACAGCACACACAGACTGTCAAGAAATGAAAAACTATATTTATTAACATGTAAGGCGCATCATTACAAGGTATATATAGACCAATCTACATAACTGAGTACATAACTGTCTAACTAATTTTGTTACAGTTGAGTTAAACTAACTATGGTAAAGCTAACTTGAGTTAAACACTTACCATAGTCGGAACATACAACTTGTGCATTGTTCAGCTATACACTAACATCTCTAACAGTCCTATCTCCAACATCCTAATTTGGTTAGAGTTTGGTTAGAGGTAAGTGGCAGTCTCAAGAGGGCGGGAGACACGGGTTCGTATGTGTGGCGTTTTATGGGGTATGGCTAGAGGTGCACACAAACTGGTTCCGATCTAACTAGATGTTAGGATCGTGAACCTCCACCACATCATTTGTAGTAGTCGTGGCTGGATTGACATAGAAAATACTCACATCTTGATGAATTGAAGAACTTTTAGATTGAAGCAAGAGTTTAATACTCTATCTCCTTAAAACAATAATACTCCGCAATCGTGCTTGCGGTTGATAGCACTTGCCTCCCAGGAGACAACAATCACGATCCTATGGCTATAATACTTTAGACTATAGGAACAAGTAGATCAAATTGTTGTACTCACTCACACAAAAAATGCTTTGAGAAAATAGAGGAACAACAGGACTATTTTTCTTCATAATAAAAATGGAATCAAAAGGAAGTGATTTGGATGTCGTGGATTTATATATTTATAAGCGTTTTTTGTAATGGCCTAAATTAATTAAATAAGGATTAGCATTAATCTCGGGGATTAACGGTCGTAAATCGGGTGTTACGTGGATAACTCGGTTGACTCAGACACAAAAACCGAGGAAATATGTTATTTATGGATGGTGGTTGTGTATATGTGGTGTTTAAAATTAGTAATATTATATTGCACAGCATGTGTGTATGTTGCTATCGAGCGAGTTAGTGTGACAGATGTTCGCCTTGAAAAACATGTCAACGAAAGTATCGAGTAGGCGAACTACAGCTACACTAGGGAATTCGACTAATTTACGTTAAGTCGACTAGTTAACCAATTAAAATGGGTAATGTGACTATACACTAAGTTGATTAAATTAAAAATAACAAGCCATGGCGTACCTCGAAATACGTGTTGAAGTGTGGGGCATCGAGTGTCGGGTCCTTGAGGATAGTGAGATAACAAAATTTGTCATTATGGTGAATTAAAAACACTAATCATATGTATTATAATGGGCATAAGCTAAGTAATTAAATCAAATAAATCAAGGCCTATAGTTTGGTTACTTAATTGAAAACTATAGGATTATCCCAGAGATTTATATTGGCACATCTAGGAACCATGTAGTGTTTAATTGGTGTCACTAGGAGACAATTAGTAGGAGTTAGTAGGATACATGCCAAGGTGTGAATCATTAGATGAGCTTCGAGATACGTAACTGCATGAAGATTAATGGCTAGAAATTATAGCACCTTAATATATAAGATTAGTTGATCAAATAACATGCAAACCAAACCATCTACACATCTTGCTGGAGAAGGAGAATAAGATTGCTGCAAATAGAGAATTCAATCATTTTGGAGGACGAATCAAGTATTAACTAATGTAATATTCTTCTCCATGTCATACTCTTTCATTTGAGCCCATTTTTATGAATTTTTGATAAAATTCAAATTATAGGGTTAGATCCCTGGTTTTGATGAAAAATTGATGAAATATATGTTTTGCGATCATTTTTATTAAGGATTTACAACTAGTTTAGAATAAATGGGTGTTTTGAAGAAATTAGGAAAACTAGCGAATTTATGGAATTTGAGGAAATTGATCAAATTGTTGTTTTGAGGTTATTTGTTTTGGATCAAATTGATATGGTGAGTGTGTTAAATGGGTCTACTTAGCTAATTGGGGAGTTTTTGACATAATTATCGAGTTGAGGATTCAGTCACAAAGGGTAATAACAGCGCTAACTAGACCGATTATATCGCTAATGATTCTGGGCACTTTACTGTTTTTCAAAATGAAGAACATCGGAGCGCTAGATAGATCCCCTATCGCGCTAACTTCACCTAGTGCGCTAGGTAGACCCATTAGCACGTTAATGCTAGATAAAAAACTGAATTTAGTTTTGGAATTTTTGACTTAATACATATCTCAAACTCCTATAAACATACTATATATGTAAAATTGGACTTCAGGGACTTAGGGAGCTTTAGCTCAGGTATCGGGGAGCTAATCGGGTCAGATTTCAGGAGTCCGGGGAAGTTGAAGTGCGGACTGAGGTGAGTAAACCCATCGGAATGCCTTAAAGAATTCATGGTTTGTTTTATCAATATCGGACTGCATGTGTGACTGCTGATGGGCACACATAGGGTTTCACTTCTATTTCGATTTGCGTATATATTGGTCGTGGCTAAATCGCTTGCACAGGTTACTTGTGGTAGTGCTCGTGTCGATAGTGGTAGATATACTTGCAACCATCGGGAGGGATTAGGGTGGTCCTGATGTGTAACAACGTCGAGAAGGGACCATGTCATTTACTGAAGTTGGGATTTAGTCACTGTAAGATTATAAGTATATACGTGGTTCCCATTCCATTTATTGATTATTGGCCGGTGTAGGTCAGATTTCGTCGTGATTATACGGATGTTATTGACTAATGCTTTATTTCTGAAATGTTTTAGTTGGTATATGTTGTTTATTTGTTTCACACTACTGCTTTTGCTTGTCATATGTTATATACATTCATGACATACTGTTGTCAAGTGTTATATTTGCATGTTTCATAGTTTATCAGTTTTATTTCAAGAATATTGTGTGGACTTCTCTTGGGATTTTACTCACTGGACTCCTTATTGTATTTGTTGGGTTACTGAGTGCAGATCCTTTGATGAGCAAGGGCAAAGACAATGAGATATTAGGTTACTACCTTTGAGATTGTGGAGCCAGCTCGTGTGTGATATCAGTATATATTTATTTCACTTTTGTTGGGTTTCGAGGACCATAGAACACTGATTACATGTATATTAAACTTTTGTTATAGTTCTCTCACCTTGATATATACACGGTATCTATGGGTTTTCCACTACTTAGGATTGTTAAATACTGCATAACTCATTTAGTTTAAGACTTCTAGTGTGAAATTGTAATATAACTTGATAAATTAATTAAATAGCTAACTAAATCGTTAATGCCTATGTAAAGATTAATTAGCGCAACTAGGTAAGGTTAGCTGAAAAAGTGTAAGCAACCAAGTAGGTCGCGGGACGTTAAGGAAAAGCGAGCCATGATGTGGCAAGGCTTGGTAACATGGAATGCGGTGTGGTAGGTAGCAAGGTGACCCCAGATTTGGGGCCGCCATAGTTTGGTATCAGAGCAAGGTTCGAAGGAGCCTCTGGAGTAGTTTAAAGAAATTGAATAAAACTTAATAAATAAATCTTAGATGTGGAAACCCGAAGATTCTGACTTACAACCCTAGTTGCAAAGCGGACTTGAGACGGGTAGTTATAGGTTTATATACGTGTTATATTTCGTTATTTATATGATATGCGTGTATATATATATATATATATCGAGGTTAATCTGGAATACGTTTCTCGATGCATATCATGGATGGACAGTCTACTACGCCACGTGAGATTGGACAGACCAGCGATGTAGTTGGGTATATCCTTGTTAAGGCGAGTGTAGAGGATCGAATTTTGTAACGGCCCATTTTATTAATGTCATTAATTATCATGAATTTACAGACGTGGATGCCAGCTCATATCTACGTGGATGTTGCGATAGGCTAGGACACACAGGGATCTAGGTACGATAGTTTATTGTGTATTGGATGCATAATTGCGATGCAATTTATTGAAACACATCGCATGTGTCTATGTTGCATAACAATACGTGCTAGTTTGTGTGAACTGTATTCGCCTCGATATGCGTGCCGATGCGGGTACCAGGTAGTTGACAGAATCGAATATTAGGTCAAGGAAGCTAAAACATACAAATTACATAAAAATCGGCCAAGTAACTAATATGGTATGGGTATTAGGTGGCTAGTGAAGCGGCGGTACGAATATATCGTGGTTTGGACTCGAAACCGAGCGTCGAAACGCCCGAAAATAACATTTTTGTGCTTAAAACACAGGCGAGTGTCCCAAACGAGTCACAATTCGGAGTCGAGGAGTGTTAGGTTGGAGTAAATTAAGGGTTATGGATGCATAGATATACACATGTGAGTGGACATGATAAGTAACATATAAGTCAACGAATATCTATCCACCAGCTTTTCTCTCACTCACATCTCTCACACACACACACACCCGAAACTTATAAGGCCTAGAAGAAGAAGAAGAAGAAGAAGAAGAAGAAGAAGAAGAAGAAGAAGAAGAAGAAGAAGAAGAAGAAACGGAGAGGAGGGGGAGAAGAAGAAGCCGGGAAGGAAAGAAGAGAGGGTGGAAGCATCAGGATCAAGGTAAGTCTTAGTAATTTTTTTTGGGTTTGGTGATTCGGCCATGGTGGCCAAGAGGGGCCGGCCATGTAGGCCGAGGTCGAGGGTGGAGATGGCAGGGCGTCTCCCCTGCCATCGATTCCACTGGGTTGGGGTGGAGAGCAGCCCCAAAAGAAACAACAGGAAAAACAAATTCCCTGGCGATCGAACCAGGGAAGTCCTTGGTACGATCGCATGAAAAGGGTGCATAGGAGCACGCGCCTGAGCACGTGTGCACCCACCCAATTGGTCCGGGCCTGAATTGGCCAGGCTCGACCTGGACCAATTCGGGTCCAGGGTCGGGTCCGACCCAAACCAAAAAAAAAAAGGAAAAAAAATTTGGGAAAAATTCGAAAAAAAATGGGAAAATTTTGAAAAAATTATATTTCGATAAAATAAATAAAAATTGATGAGTTTCTATAAAAAAAAATGTTTGGGAATGTCGGACGCGACTTTTGCCGAGGTTTTGCCTCGGAAAATGCGAAATGGGCAATTTGGCCTAAAATTTTAAAAATTAGTCGTAAATTGTCATGCTAAATCGAAATAATTGATAAATGGACATAGGTGTACACGGGTGATCAATCGGCAACTAAGGACTCAGTGGAATTGGACTCGGGGATTGATTACAGGGTATTGGAGTGCGTTGTGACGTTTGTAAAACCCAATTGAAAAGCTCTGAGTATTTATTTCGCTTTGCATTTCCATTTAGTTTAAGTATTCCTTATAGTCTTTATTACATCTCTATCTTGTTATTGTTTGGACGGTTGGTTGAGTTATTCCCACCGGATTTCCGTTGTGTGTCTATGCATTCTAGACCATAGCATGTCTATCATGAGTTCTCGGTGTATGACGACCTGAGCTAATGAACTGCTACATGTGTCGGTGCGTTGTAGGTCTACGCCAGCCACCGATAGGGACCAGGTGATAGCTAGTTAGGCGTGCCCACTAGTGGGATCCTGGAAGGGTGTTCCGAAGTATGTTTAGTCTGACTGGAACAAGCACATACATTTGCACTTTATTGTTATCTATGCATGTGATGCGCTACTTACAGTTGTCTGTTTACATTCTGCATGTTTATTTAATAGTATTTATTGAATTCCACTTGTTTATTTGAATGCTCAGAGGAGTTCCTAGGGGTTACTGACTGGACTCGCATCCATTTTCTTCTGTGATGATTGAGTGTAGATATGAGTACAAGCGAGGGCAAAGGGATCTTAGGCAACTACCTCTGACTGTCTGCCGTCGAGGACTACTTCTACATGTGTTTTGTTTTGATATTTTGATTCTTTTGGGAACTGGGGAGTATCATGACATGGTATATAGATACATTATATTGTACAGTCGTCTACCTCTATACGGAGTACTTTTCAGGGTTTCTCCACAATAGGATTTGTTTAATTGATTATTAATATTTCTTGCATTTAAGTACGACTTCCGCTGAATATGTCATTTATACAGTGACAAACAAGTGGATATGAATTTCGAGACAAAAAAAGGATGGGCAGGTGTCGTTCACGTGTAGTAGGGCAAGCTAGCAAGGAGTACACGAAGACACGTCACACCCAGGCGGCAAGGGGCCATTACAACTTTTGGCTCAGGAGACTCGAATAGCTAAGGTGCTACGATTATTATGGGATCGAACCGTTGTACTGACGGCACTTGCTAGAGTGGTTGCAGAACCCCGAGACTCGGGAGTAGTTATAGCATGTACGAGGATAGTCGTCGCCCCGGTTGTTCCCTAGACATCAATAGAGAGAGTAGCTAAGGAGACACGGGCAGAGAGAGCTACAGCTATTATTGTTCCACTACAGACGCTAACCTTACGCCTCCACCCATGACTATAGATCAGACGACAGATACTACTTCATGATTCATATTTCCTCTGGAGACAAAGATGTCGAGGGAGTTCGTGAAGTTTCAGCTAGGTTTTTTCTATGGAGGCGATGACTTTGAATAGGCAGGGAAATGGATAGTGTCTCATCAACGTTTCCACAAGCTGATGAGGAACAATGAGAGTGTTCAGGCGCATTTTAGAGCATGTTTAAGAGGTCATGTAATAGTCTGGTGAACCACATATATTGATACTCATCTAGAGTCGACGACATGGGCTGAGTTTAGAGAGTTATTACATGATCATTACATACCCATAGAGGTGAGATTGAGATTAAGGGAGGTGTTTTTTACCCTGAGACAGGGTAATCGAATACTGATAAAGTATATGGAACGATTCCAATATCTACTTTAGTTTGCTATGGATGTGGTTGGGACTGAGCGATTACATACATATTATTTCACACGGGGGTTAATGATAGAATTGTTGAGGCAGTAGTGGCACCTGGAGGTCGTACTTTACAGGAGATTTCGATCAAGCTTTAGCACATGAGACCTTATTGATGCAGAGAGACGGTAGGCGTATTACCGGGTCTAAGGTACAGACTGAATAGAGTTTTAGACAGAAAAGACAGAGAGATCGGGAAGATAGATAGGACAAACAATACGGTCAAGACCGTAGGGACGATGATCAGGTAGCCAAAGCTTATGTTGTACCCGCATTACCAGCCACCGCTGAGACGGGTACAGGACCAGGGAGGCAAGGACTGGAGATCGCAGGGTCAGGGCCGAAGGTCGGGATATGGTTATTTGACTGCATGTTAACAGTGCGGGTAAAAAGTAGCACATCAAGAGGGATTGTCACAAGAGATCAGTGACTCCATTAGTGGTGAAATTTGTGCAGACTCGAGAACCGGTGTATGTGGTGACTGAGCTAGGCCGAGAGATGTCCCAGCAGCAGGTTCACGGTCTGCGATTTATAAACTTTTAATAATTACAATTTAAGTTCATGCTTACATGGTAGTACTAGGATGGTACCATGGTAGATCATAGTGGTATTATGGTAGATTATTGTGTTAGGACATGGGGTTGTTATAGGTTGTAGCATGGCATGGGATTGTCATGGTGAGTAAAAGTTGGTCGTGGCATGGCATGAGATTGTCATGGTGAACTAAAGGAGGTTATGACAAGGCATGGGATTGTTATGGTATGTGATGGTTGGTTATTACTATTATGTTAGGATACATGATAAGAGAGGTTTACAGTTACTAGTGTTAGGTAACTGGGTTAGGGAAACTTGAACACGGAAATCAAACTGAGAATAGGTTGTAGGGATATTGGAAAGAGAGTGACCGATATTGACCACCTCGGCAACATGCACCTATGTCTCAGGGTAACACTACGTTCCCTACAATGGGAGTAGTGGGGGTGTTCAAGGAACTATAGAAAGGTACTATCAAGGTGTGAGGTCTTGTCACACGAGGATAGGTTAGATGCACAAGGGTTTACTCGAGATTTAAATTTTGAATATGAAATTTCTCCTAGTTGGGAAGAATTGTGATGTCCCAAATTAATTAAACCAGGATTGGTGTTAATCTCGGGGATTAACGATCGTAATTCGGGCGTTACATGGACAACTCTATTGACTCAGACACGAGAACTGAGGAAATATGTTATTTATGGATGGTGGTTGTGTATATGTGGTGTTTAAAATTAGTATTATTATTTTGCACCGTATGTGTGTATGTTGCTATCGGTGAGCTGGTATGACAGGTAAGTCAGACCCCTCCTAATTAGGGTATCTGACCGGCCTAGATTACCTTAATCTCTTGATAACCTAGCAGCCTTAACCTCTCGTTCAATAAATAATTAAAAATTTATCAACCTCTCGTTCAATAAATAATTAAAAATCTATCAGAATAATTATCAAATAGGATTCTAAATCAACTAAAATGAATTTTGTACCTCAAAGTTCAGTAAAGATTAATTATGCAATCCTCAAAAATTTCGTAAAAGAATTTCGCCAGTATCTCCTCTATTTCTAAGCCTATACCGAAAAACCCGACCTTCATAAATCATCAACAAACATGCTCAGCTTGGTGGAAATGCTGAAAGATTCACAATCTATCCCATAACAAAATATATCACATTAATAATGATTATTTATTCATTCTAACCTATCTCAGACTTTCAACTTTATTAAATCATTAATACCTTAAACTCTCGGCATTCCAATCCATCATAAAACCATTAAAACAATTTTAATCCTTCTCGAAACCATTTCAACACTTTCAAAAGATATCATAACCTCACACAAACTCAAAACCCCATTTATACAATATTTTATATTCAAAAGTATTACAAATATAGAGAGAAAGAAACTGAGAAAGTCATCAATAATCATAAAGTTTTTCCTTTCCTTTGTCGCCACTAAAACCTTTCATTATCCAATTATAAAAATTATATAATGTCAAATAAGTAAATCCGACACTATCCAGTACACCTGTAGTAATCAAATGCATAATAATTTAAGGAACTTAAACGAACAATATAATCCAAGGAATTTAAATACAACCGTGAATACATCCTGTTTCTATTATCCGACCACAATCAGACGACCGGTCTCCTAAAGTGGTAAGTAAACAGTAATAAGGACTCATGCGCGGGGAGAATAACCATACGAGTCTCATTACTCTAAACTATGGGAGTATGATTTGATACAACGTGATCTCATGATAACCACGTGATACAAAGTATCAGTGACTCTAGCCCCTCAAGCATAATATAGTGTTCAATAACCCCGATATAGACACTATAAGGAGAATTGTAACGCCTTACCCTCCCAAACTGTGTATGCATGTACAACAAAAGTGCAATTCAAGGATCAATGCAATTTATACGAAATATAATAATAAAATGTAAAGGTTACCATGGGATTTACTTAACCTTACAAACAACCAGCTTCAAGCTTAATTTTTAGGTTCCCGGAGCGTCAGATCACCTTGAAAATTATTTCAATAGCTTCCATGCATAACCAATAATGTTATGGTTCAAGCTTCAAGTGAAACGGTATCACGAAGCCCAATGAAAACCGCGATCAAAGTACGCTTTGAGAACAATTTACAAAAATATTAATTTATATAACTATTTCAACTATCTTTCAACTAGCCAACTTTGGGGTAACTTTATAACCTTGAAAACATCAATATTTTCATGATGACCTTAAAAGTACTTGTAGTACCCATATCCTACTTTCCATAAACTCCAAGAACACCCAAATCGGATCACCGACGGAGAAGTTATGAGTTTTCCCATATGGCCTGTCGACTTGGCAACTTTATATATTTTGAACTAAAAAAACTTCTCCAAATAATATTTTCGCAATTAAATCCTCAAAACTTAACAATAAATATCACGAAACCACCCGATACCAACACTAAAATATTTTCACAACCCGTGGAGTCAAATTGAATTAAAACCAATAATCAATATCAACTATTAAAACATCTCCAAAATAGTTATCAACTAAATTGCACTAATTCACCTCATCAAAACCCTAACCCATGTGAGTGGAATTTATCCCAAATTGATGCAAATCAATGCAATATACCAATTAACAATAATTACGACCAATTTCTATCAAGACCCCGTGAAAGAAAATCAAAAAATCGTGAGAATTCGAATTGAATTGAAAAAATATGTCTGGCATAAAAAAATTTACCAAATTGCAGGCTGGATACCTTGTTTCTACAATAAAAACTTAGCTCAAACTGATCGTGTCGCGATACTCTATGGTGTTGCGAAAAGAAACTGGATGAAAATCAAACGTCAAGAGCCTCGCGTACAAAGAACCAAGTGGAGAAAGGTTAGGTTTAGAACGTTTTTAACATTCTGATGAAAGAATCGATTGTTTCATTTGTTGTTTTGTTTTCTTTTTATATGTAAATCTCAGCTGCTTGCTTGAGCAGCTTATTAATTATTAATTCTTAAAATCCCCATTTTGATGTGTTTTAACTTTCGGCGCCCGTTTTCAATCCGACTTTTCACCAAATTAAACAAAACTCTCGACAAAACAGTCCATTTTCATGAAATGTTCATAAAACTAGTTTTGGTCACACCAAAATAGCAAAAATCTTAACTTTGTCCATGACATACAAAACCCTTATGGACCAGTCCTCTTACCATACTTATCTAAACTTGCACCAGTTTGGACCAAATCTCAACCTTGACTATTGTTAACCGACACCAAACTCGAAACAAGATCTCACACAACTTCATCTCATTTCACAATAACTCCAATCCCAACTTACTTGTAAACCGATGCAAGTTCCCACGTTAGCTCGTTAAGTCCATTTAAAGTCCAAATTTTTAATTTTTAATTTAAATTCAATTATTCGTCACAAAATTCAAAACTAATATTTATGTCAATATTTTGACTATCTCGGCACCCATCTCGACATGTATCTCGAGACAAAACCCCACGAATCTCAAATTTACTCAATCACCCGAATTTCGCAAAATAAAATAGTATATAATGCACACTAGACAAACATTACATATTAATAAAATTAATTATAAATATGAAATTCACCTGTGTTTAATTCCCGACTCGTGGTCAAAACCATAATTAAGCTTCCTTAATCCCGAATTAACCGTAATTACTGATTTAAAAATTTTAGGATTTTACAGGGTGTTTGCCTCGAAAGGCATGTCAACGCGAGTATCGGGTAGGCGAACTACGGTTACACTAGGAAACTCAACTAATTTATGTTAAGTTGACTAGTTAAACAATTAAAATGGGTAATGTAACCATAGGCTAAGTTGATTAAATTAAAAACAATAGGATATGGTGTACCTCGAAATGTGTGTCGAACTGCGAGGCAACGAGTGCCGAATAGTCGAGGTTAGTGAGATCACAAAATTTGTCATTATGGTGAATTAAAAACACTAACCATATGTATTATAATGGACCTAAGCTAAGCAATTAAATCAAAGGCTTATAGTTTGGTTAACTAATTGGAAACTATCGGGTTATCCTAGAGATTTTTATTGGCACATCTAGGAACTATGTGAGTGTTAAATTGGTGTTACTAGAAGACAATTAGTGGGAGTTAGTGGGATGCATGTCAAGGTGTGGATCATTAGATGAGCTTTGAGATACTTAAATGCATAGAGATTAATGGCTAGAAATTATAACACCTTAATATATAAGATTAGGTGATCAAATAACATGCAAACCAAACCCTTTACATATCTTGCTGGAGAAGGAGAAGAAGATTGCTAGAGATAGAGAATTCAATCATTTTGGAGAACAAATCAAGTATTAAACTAAGGTAATCTTCTTCTCTATGTCATACACTTTAATTTGAGCCTATTTTTGTGATTTTTTGATAAAATTTGGATTAGAGGGTTAAATCCCTGGTTTTGAAGAAAAATTAACGAAATATATGTTTTGCGATCATTTTATTAAGGATTTGCAACTAGTTTTGAATAAATGGATGTTTTGAATAAATTGGGAAAACTAGTGAATTTATGGGATTTGAGGAAATTGGTCAAATTGTTGTTCTGAGGTTGTTCTAATTGTTTTTTTAGGTCAAATTGATATGGAGAGTGTGTTAAATGGGCCTAGTTAGCTAATTGGGGAATTTGGGACAAAATTCTCAAGTTGAGAATTCTATCACAAAAGGTAATTAGCGCACTAACTAGACCGATTAGCGCGCTAATGATTATGGACACTTCATTATTTTTCGAAATGAAGAACAGTAGAGCACTAGATAGATCCCCTACAGTGCTAACTTTACCTAGAGCGCTAGGTAATAAAAATTGAATTTAATGGATTGTTTTGGGATTTTCGACTTAATACATATCTCAAACACCTATAAGCATACTAAATATGTAAATTAGACTTCGGGGACTTAGGGGACTGTAGCTCAAGTATCGGGGAGCTAGTCGAGTCGGATTACAAGAGTCCAGGGAAGTCGGAACGTGGATTGAGTTGAGTAAACCCATTAGAATGCCTCATAGAATTCATGGTTTGTTTTATCAATGTCGGACTACATATGTGACTGTTGGTGGGCACACATGAGGTTTCACTCCTATTTAAACTTGCGTGTATATTGGTTGTGGCTAAATCATTTGCACGGGTTACTTGTGATAGTGCTCGTGTCAATGGTAGTAGGATATACTTGCGACCGTTAGGAAAGATTAGCGTGGTCCTGATGTGTAACAACGTCAAGAAAGGACCATGTCGTTTACTGAAGTTAGGATTTAGTCACTGTATGCATGTAAGAATATACATGGTTCCTATTCGATTTATTGATTACTGGCTGGTGTAGGTCAGGATTTTATCGTGATTATACAGATGTTTACTGATTAATGCTTTATTACTGAACTCGTTTAGTTGGTATATGTTGTTTATTTGTTTCACGCTACTGCTTTTGCTTGTCGTGTGCTACCTACATTCATGGGAATATGACGTACTGTTGCCAGGTGTTATATTTGCATGTTTCGTAGTTTATCAATTTTATTTAATGAATATTGTGTGGACTTCTATTGGAATTTTACTCACTAGACTTATTACTGTATTTATTGGGTGACTGAGTACATATCCTTCGACGAGCAAGGGCAAGGGCAAAGAGGTACTGGGCGACTACCTCTGAGATTGTGGAGCCAGCTCGTGTGTGATATTAGTATGTATTTATTTTACTTTTGTTGAGTTTTGGGGACCATAGAACACTGATTTCATGAATATGGAACTTTTGTTATACTTATCTCGCCTTGATATATACGTTGTATCTTTTGTCGAGTTTTCTTCTACTTAGGATTGTTAAATACCGCATAACTCATCTAATTTAAGACTTCCACTGCAAAATTGTAATATAACTTGATAAATTAATTAAATAGCTAACTAAATCGTTACTGCCTATGTAAAAATTAATTAGTGTAACTATGGTTAGCTGAAAATGTGTAAGCAATCAAGTAGGTCGCGAGATGTCAAAGATAAGCGGGTCATGACGTGGCAAGGCTTGGTGACGTGAAATGCGGCATGACAGGTAGCAAGGCGGCCCGTGACTTGGGGCCGCCACATATTTCATGGCTATTCACAAGTGAAACATCACGTTAACCGTGACTACATGTTGTACATGGATGTTAATACATGTTGTATATGCACGTGACTTTTGTTTTGAGTTGTCTTAGTATTTAACACAAAATCAAACACCCATGCATGCATGCTACGAGTTTAAACTCTCACCTTTTGATTTTGTTTTAATCATGTCCATTCAATTTGGATATGATGACCAACATTAAGGTTATGTACAACACGTGTCTATATGCTTCATGATTATCTCCAAAAAAATGTAATCACTAGCATGCATGCACATGTATATTCATCAAAAGTCACATCTCTTCAACATAAACAATAAAAACCAGCTACATACTATGGTTCATGCAATATATATATACCAAACGGTCCATGCAATGTAACATTTCTCAAACACCACATTGTTCCAAATACCCATATATATATATATAAATCGACGCTATACACGTATGTATAATTAGTTGGAAATATATATATATATATTTCCAACTAATTATACATACGTGTATAGTGTCGATTTATATAGAACATTACATTGTACATAACATCACACCTCTTTTATAGGTATGAGGTACTTAACTTGTATTTAAATTCCATTCAACTAATTGTATATTATAATTCCAACAATCACCCACGTGACTGAAAATTGACCAACATGCACATTATATATATCATCCCCCCACACAAATGGATTTTTCATGATTTTCTTTTAAAAAATAATGTAGACACTATAGTGAGTATGGTGGAAATGAGCGGCATCAAGATAGGTAGCTTGTGGCTTTGAATTGTCCCTAGTGTAACACCATCGGGTTTACTACCTAATCAGTGAACAAGATGTCTTGAACTGTTCATCCATTTGTGCAAATCAAAACAACACACAACCCACTTTCGACAATTTGAGTTCTCGGTTGTGTTCGTTAATATGGCTCTGAACAACTCTCGTATTCATGAGCGCTTTAGAGAATTCAAGTCTTAAACATTTTCATAGAATCGACCTAGTTCACACTCATATAGGTGATTTCTATTAAGATTATCCAGCTATACCCATCATAAAATTATGACATATAAATCATTAAAAGCAAAGCTTATCCTCAATAATTTTGCGGGTAGCACTAAAACATCATAGGAATGAATTGGAATTAAATTCTCTAATGCTACACTAGACTCCATCATTTAGTTGTTCTTTTTGAACCTAGATCTTGGGATCTCCAGTCAGCTAGGTCGGGTATCCACAATGAATTTTACTTTATAGGCTTTAATCACATTTCCTTTGATAAAAAGATTACTTGATTTCTAGACAAGCCTTTACTTAATGGATCTGCGAGGTTGTTTTTTGACCTTATATAATCAATGAAAATTACTTCATTCTCGAGTAATTATTTTACTGTGTCATGTCGTCAACGTATATGTCGTGACTTGCCATTATACATTTTATTTTGCATTTTTGCTATAATTGTCATACCATGGATACAAATAGCTGACACAGGTTTTGGCTAACATGGAATATTTTCTAAAAAATCCCTAAGCCATTCGGCTTCTTCGCTAGCTTTATCTAAAGCTATGAATTCAGATTTCATAGTATATTTAGCTATGCACGTTTGTTTAGAAGATTTCCACGATATAGCACTACCTCCAAGTGTGAAAACATACCCACTTGTAGATTTAGTATCTTGAATAGCTCATATCTAGTAAGCATCACTATATTCTTCTAAAACAGCTGGATATTTCGTATAGTGCAATCCATAATTCATTATGTACTTAAATATCTAAGTACTTGCCTCATTGTTTTCCAATTATTTTTCCCTTGATTGCTTGCAAATTGACTTAATCGATTCACCTCACATGTTATGTCAGGTCTTGTGCATGCATGACATACATTATACTTCCAAGTATATGTGCATACTCCAATTGATCTATGGGTTGCTCTTTATTTTTAGTTAGATATTCATTAACATCTATCGGTGTCTTTATTGGACTCGTGTCATATTTATTGAACATATTCAATATCTTCTCAATATAATGAGATTGAGACAACACTAATCCATTCGCTATCTTAAAAACTTTAATTCTTAAAATAACATCGGCAACTCACATATCTTTCATCTCAAAATGTTGTGTCAACAACTTCTTTGTTGATTTGATTATAGTTTTCTCATTGCTTATAATCAACATATCATCCACGTATAGACAAACTATGATAAAGCCTTTAGGTTTGTCTTTGGCATATACACATTTGTCACATTCATTGATTTTGAAACCATTTGATAACATGACATTTTCAAATTTAATGTGCCATTGTTTCGGAGCTTGTTTAAGCCATATAAAGATTTAACAAGTTGACACACTTTTTGCCTTATCCAGATGCAACAAATCCTTCCGATTGTTGCATGTATATTTTTTCTTCTAATTTACCATTTAAAAATGTCTTTTTAACATCTATTCGATGAATTTCAAGATTGTTTTTGCAGCAATTGCAATTAACATTCTTATGGATGTTATCCTCGTCGCCGATGAATATGTATCGAAGAAGTCATATCCCTCTTTTTGTTTAAAGCCCTTGGATACTAACCTAGCCTTTTATTTAT
Source organism: Stephania yunnanensis (assembly GCA_039657365.1). Taxonomy (NCBI): domain Eukaryota; kingdom Viridiplantae; phylum Streptophyta; class Magnoliopsida; order Ranunculales; family Menispermaceae; genus Stephania; species Stephania yunnanensis. Next base: position 38,987,496 of record CM077586.1, on the reverse strand, counting down.
CGATTGAACCATCAACCTTTAATTTTCTTTAAAACCCATCTACACCCCAAAGGTTTCATACCAAATGGTAAATCCACCAACTCCCAAATATGATGGTGCATAATTGATTCGATTTCGCTATTAATCACTTCTTTCCATAAATGAGCTTCATGCGTAGACATAGCATCTTTAAACATTTGAGGTTCACTTTCTAACATATGAGTTAGAAAATTAGGACTAAAGGATTTCGCAACTTTTGTCCTCTTACTTTTTTTCAAGCTCATTCTTTTTATTTTGATGATTACTACTACTTGCATCATCACTAGTTTTTTTACTAGAACTTGATTCGCGCATATTTTTATCTAGAAAAATATGCTAAAAAATGATGCATTTCTAGATTTCATTATTGTATTTGCATGTATATCAGGAATTTTTGATTTAAACACAAGGAATCTATATGCATGACTATTGTGAGCATAACCAATGAATATACAATCAATGATTATTTTGTCCAATTTTAACATTTTTAGGTTCAGGAATAGCTACGTTAGCCAAACACCCCCACATTTTCAAGTATGCGTATGAAGGTTTTCTACCATTCCATAATTCATAAGGAGTTGCATCCATATTCTTTCAAGGAATTTTATTCATAATATGATTGGCGGAAAGAATTGTTTCGCCCTACAAATTTTGAGGTAAACCAGAATTTAATAACACATGATTCATCATTTCTTTTAATGTATAATTTTTATGTTGCGTTTGATTAAGGAGAATAAGGTGCAGTCGTTTGATGAATTATGTCATGTTCTTGAAAAAAAGCATTAAACAGTCGTATTCATCTCCTCAATCATTTCTTATAGCCTTTATTAATTTACCAAGTGATTTTCAACTTCACTTTTATAGCATTTAAAGACTTTTAGAGCATCATCTTTACTTTTTAGTAAATATACATAGCAATATCTAGTATTATCATCAATAAAGGTTATGAAATATTTCTTGCAACCTCTAGTTTATTCAAACTTTAAATCGCTTATATCGATGTGAATTAAATCTAGAGGTTTTGTATTCCTACCATCAATAGTGTGAAAATGAGTTTTTGTTAACTTGGTCTCAACGCAAATTTCATAGTTATGATTTGGATCAATTTTAAGATTAGTAATTAATTCTAAATTCATTAATTTTCTTAATGAATTAAAATTAACGTGTTATAGTCTTTCATACCACAAATCAGAAGAATCCAACAAGTAAACAGAAACTTCAATACTATTAATATCAAATTCACGAAGTACATACATTACATTCATCTTAAATAAATCATTAGCTAACCTTGTCCACAAATAGACTATTCTTAGATAGTACAAACTTATTAGATTCAAAAACCATTTTGAATCCATTTTTTTAAGTAAAGACCCAGAAACTAAATTCTTGCGAATATCTGGCATATATGTAGCACTTCATTCAAAGTAAGTTCCTTGTCAGATGTCATCTTCAACACCACTTTCCCAACTCCAATTATCTTTGAAGTCACAGAGTTACCCATAAATAAGTCTCTTCCACTAATAGGCTTGTAGGAGGAGAACATGTTTTTATCTGCACATACATGCATGTTCGATCTGATATCAATGTATCATTCTCGTGGATTATCCACCATGTTTGCTTCAAAAATAAGTGCAGATAAATTCAAGTTAAAAATGTCTTTAGATAACCTATCTTCAATAAAATTACCATGACCATCACCATGAGCTTTAGACTGAGTTTTATTCTTCTTCTACTTGTTGTTGCAGTCTTTGGCTTTGTGACCATTTTTCTAACAAATAAAGCAAGAACCAACAAATTTATTTGCTTTCCTTTTGAATTGCTTAGATTCATAACTTAAATGCTTCCTTTTTTTAGAGCTCTTGGTGCTTTTACCCTCCAAAAGATTAGCTTTAGGTTCATTGAGCAAGTCACCGTTCTTGTTCTCATTCTTCTTATTGTCCTATTCAATACGAAGTCAAACAATTAAGTTTTCAAGACCCATCTCTTTACGTTTATGCTTGAGATAATTCTTGAATCTCTCCAAGATAGAGGTAGTTTCTCAATAGTTGTTGCCACTTGAAATGACTCACTCGAATCATCTACTCCACGTGAATTTCGAAGAGAAGAATCTGATTTTTTTGGACTTGATCTAACACCATATTTGAGTCAACTATCTTATAAATCAGAAACCTATTGTTAGCCCCTCAAAAGCGTGACCCGAGTAGGCTGGGCTGGGCAGCGAAAACCTAGCAAATAGCCGAGTTCTGGAAGACTCGGATGGTTCCATGAGGTTTGGTTGTGTGCGAGACGGATGAGGCAGTGCACAGGCAAAGAAGAGGTCGCGCCAAGGCACGATGCCTAGACGCAAATGAGGTTACGCCATGGCACATGCCTTGGCGCGTCCCTTGGCACAAGCACAGGCAAGCCTTGGCAAATTCCTTTGGAACGAGCAAGGTCGCACCTTAGCATGAGCAAGGTCGCACCTTAACAGATTCCTTTGGCACGACCAAAGTCGCGCCTTGGCAGGTTCCTTGGGCACGAGCAAGGTGATACCTTGGCAGATTCCTTTGGCACAAGCAAGGTCGCACCTTGGCAGGTTCATTGGGCACGAGCAAGGTAATACTTTGGCAAATTTCTTTGGCACGAGCAAGGTCGCGCCTTGGCATGAGCAAGGCATACCTTGGCAAGGGTTGACAAATCTTGACTTGGGCGTCGACCAAGTCAAAGTACGTTTGGTCTCATTTCTTGATGTTTCCTATCGGAGTTAGGGAAACGGCTTAACATCTACTATAAAATAGGTGTGTTCTCTCCTAGGGGCGGCATGGGCATAGTAGCAAGGAAGACCCTAGAGCATGCCTTGGGCACCATGCTAAGGCAAGACCCACGGACCCATGGTCCAAGCCACCCCGAGCAGGTGGGACTCGACCGAGCCCCGGCTAACACCCAAAATGTCTGGGCGCAGCCAGGCACCACCGAGCAGGCACCACCAAGTAGTCCCTGTCCCTAAGAGAAACATCGACTAAGTCCCTTGAGGTGTGGATGGACCAATCAAGGTGGTTCCAGGCGGTTGAGTAACTACCTTGGTCATGGCCCCTAACATGACCAAGGCACGTCTGAGAATGCCTAAATACATGGAGCATGTGCTAATTGACCAAGCATTTGTGGCGATTATGGAACTAGGTGGCAGCAAGGGAACAAGGCAGTTGGGTAACTGCCTTGACCACAAGGAGTAGGGTTTTACTTAGTCTATGAATCAATGTAATCAGGATAGGTGTCCTCGATGGTTATGTAACTACATGTTGGTTGATTTATAAAGCCATAGACTCTAGGCTTGGAGAAGCATAGAATACTAGTGTTATATTCCCATTGAGAGCTTAGTAAAATGTTTCCTTGGTGTCATTGCTTGTCGTTCATTCAATTAAGTATTGGTAGTGCGGAACTAAGGTAACCCTTAGGCACCACAGGTTCGATTGAACGAGAAAAATTTCCTTACGGCACTTACTTAACGGCCCCGTGACAATTGGTATTAGAGCCTCGTTTCGGAGACGATGGAGACCCGAGTAGCAAGTGATCTGAGTGAGAGGGTAGCTCACTTAGAATACATAATGGCGGCAGAGTCACCGGAGTCCTCAATGTCAGCACGGCACATTGAAGGCTTGGAGATGGTGGTGGCTTCCTTGGTGACTAGAGGAGAGTCGCGAGAGGCCATGATAGCTATGTGGGAATCCAAATTTGAGGAGCTTGTGGTGGATATACGTTCTATAGGATAACTCACCACCGAAACAGCCGCGACAATGGCTATGGAGGTGAGTTTACACAAGCGAGTCATGGGTGGATCCTCGGAGGTTGTAGGTCCGGTAAAGCCTAGAACCAAGGTTCGGAGCCAAGAAATTCTCAGTCAAGCGGAGCGCGAAGGCGCTCGAGAATTTTCTTTGAGACGTAGAGCAATACTTTGCTACTGTCCGGACGGAGGAGAACCAAAAGGTCATCTTGACCTCCATGTACCTAGAAGGTAATGTAAAACTCTAGTGCAGAACCAGAGTAGACGATGATGCGGCAATAGGTAAACCCAAAATCATGGATTGGGAGGTGTTAAAGAGGGAGTTGAATTATCAAACCCTTCCTACTAATGCTGCTTGGCAAGCGCGGGAAGCCTTGCGCAAGCTCAAACAGACTCGGTCGGTTCGAGACTACGTTAAGAATTTTTTCTCTCTCTTATTGAACATCGAAAACATGTCAGAGGAGGACAAACTCTTTAACTTCACTACTGAATTGCAATCATGGGCTCAATCCGAGCTAAGGAAGTAAGGGGTGAAGGACTCGCCTGGAGCAATTGCTGCAGTTGATAGTCTTATGGACTTCAAGACTAGTTTTTCCATGAGCGAGGGGAAGAACAATGAGAAGAAGCCATTCAAGGACCACTATAAGAAGGGCGAGAAGAAGCCCTTCCCTCCTAAGCAAGCGAGCTCGAAGCCAGCCCCGAAAGTAGATGCAAAGCCCTCAACAAGTTCCTTGCACAAGGGTTGCTTCATTTGCAACGGCCCTTACAGGGCACGGGACTACCCAAAGAAGGAGAAAACCTTGGCCTTGATCGCAGAAGATGATAGCCAACCCCGGATGAACCAATTGCAATTGTTAAATGTCATTCAACAAGCCAGGACAAGTCCTTCGGAGGGGTTAATGTACGTTAATGCATAAGTGAATCAGAAACGAGTCTTGGCAATGGTGGGTTCGGGAGAAACACATTCATTCATGGCAGAACACATGGTGGAAAAACAGGGACTCGATCTTATTGAAAATTACAACCGAATGAAAGTTGTAAATTCCATAGCAAAGAGAATTCAATGTATGACATCTAATGTGAATCTTAAGGTTGGGTCTTGGGAAAGGAAGATCAACCTCATAGCAGTTCCCTTGGATGACTTTGATGTCATCCTAGGGAATGACTTTCTACATTTAGGGAGCATTGCTTTGATGTCATTATTGAGGGGATTGATTGTGATAAACAAGTCCCACCTTTATTTTGTTCCCGCGGCTAACTTGATTTCAGGGAAAGAGAGTGCAAAGTTGTCCCATCTTTCAGCCATTCAAGTGAAAGATAGACTAAGGAAGGGTGAACCAACATACCTGGCAGCCTTAGTGGAGACTAAGGCAGGCACGATAGCGAAAGTCCCTAATGTAGTTGTTGAGGTACTTGAGGACTCTAGTGACGTGATGCCGACAGAGTCGCCAAAGCAATTACCCCCACAAAGAGTGATTGACCACGAGATTGAGCCGACCTCTGGCTCAAATCCCCCAGCACAGACCCCTTATGGAATGGCTCCAAAGGAGTTGGAGGATCTGAGGAAATAGTTGTAGGAGTTGTTAGATGTTGGATTCATTCAACCATCCAGGGAACCCTATAGAGCATCAGTCATGTTCCAGCGGAAGCACGATGGATCCCTTCGATGTGCGTGGACTACAGGGCACTAAATAAGCTGACGGTGAAGAATAAGTATCATATTCCATTAGTGGCAGGCTTGTTCAATCGGCTATCCAGTGCAGCTTACTTCACGAAGTTGGACTTGAGGTTGGGATACTATCAAGTCCGAATTGCAGCTGGTGATGTCCCTAAGACGGCCATGGTGACTAGGTATGGATCATTTGAATATTTAGTCATGCCATTTGGCTAGACAAATGCCCCTGCTACATTATGTAATTTGATAAATGACGTGCTAAATGATTTTATCGATCGGTTTGTTGTTGTGTATCTTGATGATATTGTAATTTATGTCAAAACTTCTAAGATCATGTGGATCACTTACGGATGGTTTTGACTACTTCGAGGGCTAATCATTTGTATGTAAAGAGGGAAAAATATGAGTTTGTTGCGTAAACAATCACTTTCCTTGGACATGTTGTAGGTCATGGTAAATTACAGATGGACCCGGAGAAGATGCAGGCGATCATGGAGTGGCCAAACCCCACAAAGGTCCAGGAGTTGCGGTCATTCCTGGGTTTAACTAACTACTATCGGTGGTTCGTGGAAGGCTACTAAGGAGAGTGGCACCACTGATAGACCTGTCGAAGAAAGATCGGGTTTGGGCATGGACGGAACGATGCGACCAAGCCATGGCAAAACTGAGGTAGGCCAATGCTTCTGAACCGATATTGGGACTGCCCAATTTTGACCTACCTTTCGAAATGCATACTGACGAATCAGATCGAGCATTAGGGTCGGTACTTGTCCAGGAAAGACACCCCGTTGCTTTTAAAAGTAAAAAGCTAAAGGAAGCAGAGCATAGGTACCCGGTTCATGAGAAAGAGATGCTCGCAGTGATTCATGCTCTCCATCTTTGGAGGCATTACCTGTTAGGAACGAGCTTCATGGTACAGACAGACAATGCTGTTATCACTTACTTCATGAGTCAGAAGAAGCTCGATCAGAAGCAAGCAAGGTGGATGGATTTCCTAGCAGAGTTCAATGTGCAGTTCGAACATAAGCCTGGAAGGCTTAACTCAGTCTCGGATGCTCTTAGCCGCGAAGTGGTGACAAAGATGGTGTCAGCAGTGGTAAGGCTGGAAAGTGAGTTCCTGTTTCGCATCAAGGAGGAGACAAGCAAAGACACTGTTTGTACAAAGATGCTAAAGCTAATGGCTGAGGGAGTCACTTGGAGGTTTTGGTGTCATATATGCTAAAGGAGGACGTTCATATGTCCCTAGTACTGGCGGACTAGGGCGAAAACTTCTGAGTGAGACACATGATGCTCGGTGGGTTGAGCATCTTGGCATGGAGCACACTTATGCCCTCTTATCACGATCATTCTTCTGGCCTAAGATGGATGAGGACGTAGATCAATATGTGCATACTTATATTGTGTGCCAGCAAGAAAAAACAGAGAGAAGGAAGGCACCAGGGTTGCTGGAGCCTTTGCCTGTACCAGATAGACCCTTTCAAAGTATATTTATGGATTTCATCACCGGTCTTCCTAAAGTGCAGGGAATGATGAGCGTACTGATGGTGGTAGATCGATTCTCGAAGTATGTTACGTTCATAGCTGCTCCGAAAAATTGTAATGCAGACTTGACTGCGGAGTTGTTCCTGAAGCATGTGGCAAAATACTGGGGGATACCAGAGGACATTATCAGTGATCGAGACGTTCGATTCACTGGAAGGTTTTGGATTGCCCTATTCAATCTGATGGGCTCGAGTTAAAGTTTTCCACAGCAAATCATCCTCAAACGGATGGGCAGACGAAGAGGATCAATGCATTGTTGGAGGACTACCTTAGACACTTTAATGCAAGTCACTCCAACTGGGTGGATTTACTTGATACAGCCCAATTTTGCTACAATCTTCACAAAATCTCGGCTACGGAGCTGAGTCCATTCGAGGTGGTGTTAGGACAATAACCAGCTACTCCACATAAGGTAGCCAAATCAAAGTCGATGGGGTCGAGCCCAACGGCTTATCGCTTTGCGAGGAACATACATGAGCTAAGGGAAGCAGCTCAAGACAGTTTGGCCAAAGATGTCCCGAAGATGAAAAAGTATGTTGACCAGAATAGAATACCCTTGGAATTCCAGGAAGGAGACCTAGTCTTGTTGAAGCTCACTCCTCAGATTTTAAAGAAGTTCAACAAGAAGGAGACGCACAAGGGCCTGGTTCAGCGGTACGAAAGACCATTTGAGGTGGTCAAGCGAGTTGGGAGGGTGGCTTATCACCTTGAGCTACCAGAAAGGTTGAAGATACATCCTACATTCCATGTCAGTTATCTTAAACCTTTCCGCTATGATGAGGCAGATCCATGGAGGAGCACAGTAAGACGGGCCCACCCTTAGTACGAAAGGAGTTTATGGGAGAAATCGAACAAATTCTAAGCCACGAGACACGTGGCCAAAGCAAGAGAAATAGGTGAATTTCTTATTTAATCAAGCGGGTTAATGTCGAGGAACCTACTTGGGAGCGAGACACTACTCTATGGCAGTTTGAGAAGGAGATAACAAACTACCAGAAGTGGCAGCAACCGAGCAGTACGATGAGGGCATCAAACATTTCGGCAGGGGATGTTTGTCAGCCCCTCAATAACGTGACCCGAATAGGCTGGGCTAGGCAGTGACAAACCTAGCAAATAGTCGAGTTCCGAAGGACTTAGATGGTTCCATGAGGTTTGGTTGCATGCGGGACGGATGAGGCAGCGCACAAGCGTGGACGAGGTCGCGCCTAGGCACGGTGCCTGGGCGCAGACGAGGTTACGCCTTGGCATGTGCCTTGGCGCGTCCCTCGGCATAGGCACGGGCAAGCCTTAGCATATTCCCTTGACACTAGCAAGGTCGCGCCTTAGCACGAGCAAAGTCACGCCTTGGCAAATTCATTTGTCACTAGCAAGGCCGCGCTTCGGCCGGTTCCTTGGGCACGAGCAAGGCGATACCTTGGCAGATTCCTTTGGCACGAACAAGGCCGCGCCTTGGCACAAGCAAAGTTGCGCCTTGGCAGGTTCCTTGGGCACGAGCAAGGCGATACCTTGGCGAATTCCTTTGGCACGAGCAAGGTTGCGCCTTGGCACGGAAAAGGCATACCTTGGCAAGGGTTGACAAATCTTGACTTGGGCGTTGACCAAGTCAAAGTACGCTTGGTCTCATTTCTTGATATTTCCTATCGGAGTTGGGGAAACAGCTTAACATCTACTATAAGGAGGGGTGTGTTCTCTCATAGGGGCGGCGTGGGCATAGTAGCAAGGAAGACCCTGGAGCATGCCTTGGGCACCATGTCAAGGCAAGACCCACGGACCCATGGTCCAAGCCACCCCGAGCCGGTGGGACTCAACCGAGCCCCGGCTAACACCCGAGGTGCTTGGGCATAGCCAGGCACCACCGAGTAGTCCCTGTCCCTAAGAGAAACATGGACCAAGTCCCTTGAGGCGTGGATGGACCAAGTTAAGGTAGTTCCAGGCAGTTGAGTCTACCTTGGTCATGGCCCCTGGCATGACTAAGGCACGTCTGAGAATGTCCCAAATACACGGAGCATGTGCTAATTGACCAAGCAGTTGTGGCAGTTATGGAACCAGGTGGCAGTAAGGGAACAAGGCAGTTGGGTACCTGCCTTGACCACAAGGAGTGAGGTTTTACTTAGTCTACGAATCAATGTAATCGGGACGGGTGTCCTTGACGGTTATGTAACTACTTGTTGGCTGATCTATAAAGGCATGGACTCTAGGCTTGGGGAAGCATAGAGTACCAGTGTTGTATTCCCATTGAGAGCTTAGTAAAACGTTTCCTTGGTGTCATTGCTTGTTGTTCTTTCAATTGAGTATTGGTAGTGCTGAACTAAGGTGGCCCTTAAGCACCACAGGTTGGGTTGAGCGAGAAGAATTTCCTTACGGTAAACCCCTCACTTAACGAGCCCGTGACACCTACTAACCATTAACTTTTTATGGCCATCATCTTCCATCTTATATTTCTTATCCAAAGAATTTCACAGTTCCTTGGTCGTACTTATGGTACTAAAAATATTGTATAAAGAATTATCAAGACCGTTAAGAATGTAATTCTTACATAGAAAATCGATATGGTTCCACGCTTGAATTGTTGCGATGACGTGCTTGTCAGGTTCATCTGCACGCAATTCTGGTTCACTTTCAGTTAGCACCTTCACCAAGTTCAACGTTGTCAGGTAGAAGAAAATCTTATGTTGTCGGCGCTTAAAGTCTATGCCAGCGAATTTTTCAGGCTTCTTTGGCTTCATAGAGAGGACGACGGTATGCGTCGAGGTAAAGCCTATTTGTATTGTCTTAAGCTTGTTAGGATCGTGAACCTTCGCTATGTCGTTTGTAGTAGTCATGACTAAATTGACGCAAAAAAATACTCCAAGCTTGATGAATTGAAGAAATTGTAGATTGAGGGTAGAGTTTAGTACTCTATATCCTTAAAATAATAATGTCTCGCAATCATGCTCGCGATTGGTAGCACTTGCATCTCAAGATACAGCAATCATGATCATAAGGCTATAGTACTTTAGACTGTAGGAATAAGTAGATCAAAATGTTGTACTCACTCACACTAAAAAAAAAAATGCTATGAGATATAAAAATGGAATCAAAAGGAAGTGATTTGGATGTCGTAGATTCATATATTTATAAGCGCATTTCATGGCTATTCAAAAATGAAACATCACTTACCACATGTTGTACATGCATGTGACTTTTCTTTTGAGTTGTCTTTGTACTTAACACAAAATCAAACGCCCATGCATGCATGCTACGAGTTTAATCATGTCCATTCAATTTGGATATAATGACCAACATTAAGGTTGTGTACAACACGTGTTTATATGCTTCATGATTCTGTTACCCTCATATAGGGTAGTGTTATTCGAACTCATGAGTCCGGACTCAAAAAATTTTTAATTTCAAATACATCCTCGAATAATTAATAAAACAATCATAATCGCTTGTAAAATTCATTTGATACCCCTTAAATATTTACAAAAATTTTAAAAACCTTCTTACGAATCTCGACTCGTAAGTTCAAATATATTTATTGATATAAAAAGGGGTTAAACAATTACTTTCAACGTTGCATCACGTGAAACACACATATTAATTGTTATATTTGGTTGCGTCGATTCAGATCTCTGTTTTTCATTCCTCTCAGCGTCAACGCCCTCAATTCGTTTTGCGGTTTCCTCATTCCTCTTTCTTACGCCCTCAATGCATTAGCTCTACTACTTTTTGTTTGATCAGCACCCCTTTTTTTGGATTTTGGTTTGGGTGCTATGGTCTCTGCTAATACGGTGCTTTGTCTCGATTTGGCGTTGTTGTCACTGATCAACATATTGCATGCTCTTACACTTCACTGTGATCAGGAGGGTATGTCGTCTTTGTTTGCTTAGCGGGTATCTCGTTGTTTTACCACCCAATTATGCGCGTTTGGTTTTGTGGATGTTTGAAGGCCATCTTGATTGGGGTTTTGCTGCATTTTTCAGTCGTTAAAAGCAGAAATCTCTCTCGATTTTCTTTTACGCCGATCAATCACGATATGTACAGAACTGGGTATGTTTTCAATATCATTTTTGTCAATTTTTCAATTGGTTTTTTAGTTTTTGGGGGAATCGAACTTTACATGTAGTTCTTCAATTCAAGTGCCCGATTTGGAGGTTTAGGATTAATCTGAAAATTTTAAGATTTTTGCTTGAAATTGGATCCAACATGTTTGTTTGATGTGTTCTACTGGGCAAAGCTTAGATCTTTAAAGAAAAATTGGAACTTAATTCATGCCGTGTGGAATTGAATCAATTGAATCAATTGAATCAATGGTTGATTTTGTTTCTGAATTAATTTGCCTTGCGGTTCTTATTTTGAATTATTCATTTAATTAGCCGTCGTGCAACTCATCAGTTGTGTAATACTATCTGGTCATTCAGTTTTAAATAAATATTATAGCAAAGCAGACAAATCCCAAAATTTCTAAACCAGTAATTATGGTTAATTAAAGATTAGGGGATACTAATTATAGTTTTGCCTGCGAGTTGAGAGTTAAACACCGATGAAACCGAGATTTTTAATTAATTTTATTATTCTGTGACGTGTGTCTAGTGTTGTGTATTATATATTATTTTATTTTGTAAAATTAAGATTGGGAGTGATTTTGAGGTTTTCTGGTCGAGGTTGGACCGTAAATATATAATAAATTAGAAAAAATTATATTTAAGCCTACATAATGTAATTTTCGATGACGAAGAATAATTTTGAGTCGAAAATGAAATCCGGGCTTCGGATAATTTATTTTGAAAATATTTTAAGGGTTTTGGGATGCGACTGATGAATTTAAGCACAAATATTTGGAAACCAATTATGGAGTGGTTGTGGAAATCTTATTGGGTTTATAAATGAATTGTAGGACCGCATTTGGAATCTCATGCGGACTAGTTGATTGATTCAGAGCGCAAGGGAGCGTCGGTATCGCGTTTGTAAGGTTAAGTAAATCCTACAGTAACCTTTACATTATATGAATATAATTTCATATAAATTGCATTAATCCATGTTATTGCATTTTTGTTGTACATGCATACACGGTTTGGGAGAATAAGACGTTTCAAGTCTCCTTATAGGGGCCTACCTGACTGTATTACAGGGTAGAACTATTTAGTGTCTGCCTAACTGTGTGCACAAGGTGTATAAAGCAACCTGACTGTGTATTACAGGGTAAGAACTTGTAGACTTGTAGTGTCTCTCTGTCTGTGTACAGGGTAGAACTATAATGTGCTTGAGGAGCTAGAGTCACTGATACTTTGCATTACGTGATTATCATGAGGTCACGTTGAACCAGATCATAAGATGGACTCAATGAACGAGACTCGTTCGGTTATTCTTCCCGTGCATGATTCCTTATTATTGTCTACTTACCACTTTCAGAGAATGTTATCTGATTGTGGTCAGATTACAAAAATGGGATGGATTCATGGTTGTATTTAAATTCCTTAGATTATATTGTTGTTTAAATTCCTTGGATTATTATGCATTTGATTGTTATAGGTGTACTGGATAGTGTGAGATTTACTTATCTGACATTATTGAATTTTTATAATTGGGTAATGACAGGGTCTAACGGCTACAAAGGAAAGGAAAAGTTTTTAGATTATTGGTGATTTACTCATTTTATTTCTCTTTATGTATGTATTATTTGAATATAAAATATTTAAATCGGTTTTTAGGTTCGTGTGAGGTTAGGATCTCTTTTGAAACTGTTGAAATGGTTTTGATGTGAATTGGAATCGTTATAATGGTTTTAGGATCAATTGGAACGTTGTTGGAACGCTATGGAGCTAAAGTAATTATGATTTAAGGATTTTGAAAACCTGAGATAGCTAGGTTAGAATGAATAAATAATCGTTATTAATGCGATATATATTGTTATGGGGTGGATTGTGAGTCCTTCGGCATTTCCACCAAACTAAACAAGTTTGTTGAAGATTTATAAAGGTCGGGATATTCTGGTGTAGGCTTAGAAATAAAGGAGATATTGGCGAAAAGATTTTACGAAATTTTTGTGGATTGTATTATTAATCTTTACTGAACTTTGAGGTACAATATTCGAACCCCTTTGTGGTTGATTTAAAATCATATTTGATAATTATTCTGATAGATTTTTAATTATTTATTGAACGAGAGGTTAAGGCTATTAGGTTATCAAGAGATTAAGGTAATCTAGGCTAGTCAGATGCTCTAATTAAGAGGGGTCTGACAAAGCTCTTTAGGGAGAATTAATGCCCATCAATTAGCCTAACACTTAAGAAGGGCAAAAATGATTTGATTGGTCAATCTTTCTGTTTGATGTTTTCCATGTACCAAATTCTCTCTCTTTTGCCCACCTTGTAGCATGGATAAGCTTTCATTTGAGCTGTGGAGGATAGTTTCCATGTGGTCTTTTGACTTGTCACTTGTGAATGGATTCCTTTTTAGACTAAAACTCAATTTCTTATTCAATCGAACTTGCAAATTGTGTTGATGTATTAGAGTTTAATTTTTCTTTTGGGCCTGACAGTGCTTTGTTATTCCTAATTGAATTTCATTGGAAATACTTAGATGGTTTACTCAAACTTACTCGCAAAGGAGAGGTCGATAAGGATCTTATGTAGCTAAGTTAGTTATCTTTCTTTCAACTTCCCAACTTTCTTTAGTGTTCGCCATCGATAGATCAACATAAGCATTTTTTGTTGGGATAAGGCCTGCAAATAAACATATAGACTAATATGAAAAGAAATAGCTCTAAAATGGTTTTAAATGAAAATATATATAGATGAGAACTTGTTGAGGGAGATAAATTTTGGATTTGTACGTTGTCCTTACTTACGCATCTTGAACCAATAATTGGCCTGAAACTGATTCACGTCGGTGTGTCATAGGTAATGTTTATGTTTATCAATTCCATTAGTTTCTTTGATCTGTTCTGATATATTGAGTGGACCTTGTAATTGTTTGTTTGTTTAATTTTATGTTAATTTATTGTTTGATTTTAGAGGGGCCTCCATTAATTAAGGGCATGTTGAAGTGACGCATTTGGAAGTCTTCAAAATCGATTGACGAATGCATGCAGATTTGTAGAGTAATAGCAATTGGTGTTTTAGTTCTAGGGATTGGCTGGTTTGATTCTTCATGAAATTGGATTGCGCTAGGGTAAACCCATTTTTGTATCTTCTCATTGTGTAGAAGTGTTTCTTGTATTCTGAATCTCTATTCGTTAATCTGCGTTTAGTTTTTCTACTGGAGCTTCGAGAATCTTCTTTCGAATGCGCTGTGATTATTTTAAGTGTAATGGAAAAGGACACCAAGACATTAGACCTATTATGGGACGCCTGGCAAAAAACACCCGATTGTTGGCATCCATTTATTTCCACATCGATGTTTATGAACACAAATCAATGTGTGTTGAATAGGCACCGACAAACGATATCCATTCATTAAACCATTTAATGATGTAAATGTCATTAGGTTGCAGTGGTTTGGGCATTGTAGAATGTATATACTGATTGATTGTAATTGAGAGAATTATCTTTGATGTATAGCTAATAGATCAGTGGGCCTGCCTAACCCAATCTGTTAGCAATCTGTTAGAAGTTTGTTAGGGTTGGTTAAGTTGTTTTAGTAGTTAGTTGGGGTGTATAAAAGGGAGAGAAGACTCTGTAAAAATATGAATTTCAGATCATCTGTTTTAGCTCATATTGAGTTCTTGTTCTAAGTTTGTTCATGGTATCAGAGCAGAAACCACTTGGGAACCTTAATTTTCCATATATTTTTTGCTCGTTTGATCAAGAAATGTGATGTTGTTGTCATTGATTTTTCAAGTTCTGATTGTTGTTTGAAGATTCTTGTTGGATTGCTGATTTGGTAGAGTTTCAAATCATGGCAAACATGCAAGATCATGAAGATTTTTCAAGAAATGTGAGTTTAGTAGATCAGAACATGGAGGATTCACTGCATTTACAAAATTCAGATCATCCAGGTATGATCTTGGTTACCAATTCTCTTACTGGATTGAATTACCTTACATGGAGTAGAAGCGATGCGTATAGCTCTTGGTGCAAAGATGAAACTAGGGTTTATTGATGGTAGATGTGCTAAACCAACATCATCGGATCCTAATTTTGATCGATGGATCAAAGTGGATTGTATGGTTACTTCTTGGATCTTGAATTCTATTGCAAAAGAAATTGTTGATGCATTTCTTTATTCTTCTTGTGCTTTTTTTGATTTGTGGACCGAACTATCGAAAGATTTGGAGAGTGTAATGGTCCTATGATTTATCAATTGAAGAGAGAAATAGCTTCAATTGCTCAAGGAGATCTTAATGTGTCGAATTATTACACAAAACTGAAAAAATTATGGGATGAACTTGCTTATCTAGTTCCTTTACCAAGTTGTGAATGTGGAGTTGCAAAGAAGATTGCTGAATTAGAATCAACTGACAAGTTAATGGAGTTTTTAATGGGATTGAGTGATGTCTATGATCCTATTCGAAATCAGATCTTGCTTATGGATCCTCTTCCTAGTATTAATAAAGCTTACTCTATGGTGATTAGAGTTGAAAAACAAAAAGAAGTACACATTGTGTTTGCACCTGAAGTTGATTATGTCATGATGGTTAGAAATACTGGAAATAAAAACCACTTTAAAGGATCTTTTAAGAAACAAGTGAATAAAGATGAGCTTTATTGTGATCATTGCAAGATGAAGAGGCACACCAAAGAGACATGTTTCAAATTACATGGATATCCAGATTGGTTTACTGCAGAAAAATCTAAGAAGAATGACAAATTTGATAAAGGAAGAAGAGTTACTGGAGAACAGAATAAGATGGCAAATATGCTTGAATCTCCTATGGATTTTATTGATGAAGGATGTGTGCAATATGATGATTTGCAAGTTAACATAGCTAACATGATTCAACAAGGATTTGATAGGATCATGAAAGGCAAGAGGGTGGTTTCTTCTGAACCTATGAATGCAGTTAATTGTGCACATTTGGAGGACTTTACAGGTACTTTGTTAAACCAAACTTCTTGTTCTAATGCTTATATTCAAAATGGAGATTGGATAATAGATACAGGAGCAACAAATCATATGTGTACTGATTTATCTCTTTTACATAATCCTATTGCACCATCAAAATCTACACCTGTTTTTCTTCCTGATGGTTCTTTTAAGTTGGTAGATCATATTGGAAATGTACTTCTACCATCTAATCTGACTCTTTATTCTTGCCTTCACATTGCCACTTTTAAACATAACCTTCTTTCAGTTCAAAAACTTACCACCACTGCAAAAATTAAGTTCATTTTTCTTCCTCATGCTTGTTTTATACAGGACCTTGAGAATTCTCGGTTCTCGCATGGGCAAGGCAAGGCAAAGCGGGCTCTACATTCTTAATTCAAGTTCTTTCTCTAACAAGGTCATTGAGGCATATACAAAATCCATTGACTCTTCTCTCGAATAAGTCTGTTGTTTGTAATTCTGTTAATGATGGTTTCTCTTGGCACAAGAGATTAGGCCATCCTTCTAACACTGTTTCTAAACATTTAGAATCTTTACTTTCCACTTCTTTGCTCAATAAATCTGTTAATCCTTGTGATGTATGTCATATTTCGAAACAGTGTAGACTAAAATTTCCTGATAGTTCTATCAAGTCTATAACTTCTTTTCGCTTTTACATATGGATATTTGGGGTCCATATAAACAAAAATCTTTGCAGGGGTCTCATTATTTTCTTACAATAGTAGATGATTTTACTAGATTTACTTGGACATACTTATTACCTTCTAAGTCTTCCACTTTTGCAACCATTCAGAATTTTTTAATTTTTGTATAGAATCATTTTAAGGTTTTTGTCAAAGCAATAAGGAGTGATAATGGCACTGAATTTGTCAATCAAGATTGTACAAAATTATTCACCGATTTCGGTATTTCTCATCAGAAATCCACTCCTTATACACCTCAACAGAATGGAGTTGCAGAGAGGAAGCATAGGCATTTATTACAAGTAACAAGAGCTTTGATTTTTCAGTCTGGTCTTCCTAAAACTTTTTGGGGAGATGCAGTCTTAACATCTACATATTTGATAAATAGACTTTCCTTCTTCAGTTCTTAACTGGAAGTCTCCGTTTCAGTTGTTATTTCATAAAAATCCAGATTTTTCTATGCTACGATCCTTTGGTTGTTTGTGTTTCTCTACCAATGTTTTACCTCGTAAAGATAAACTTGATCCCAAATCTTCTAAATGTGTCTTTGTTGGATACTCTCCTGGTCAAAAAGCTTATAAGCTTTTTGATCTTACTTCTAAAAAAATTTTAATTTCTAGAGATGTAATCTTTTATGAAAATGTTTTTCCTTTCTTAAAAGATTCATCTTCTTCTGAACTTCCTGTTCTCCCTGTTTTTGTTGATGATAATGATGATGAATCTTCACATCTTCCAGTAGTTCCTTCACTTCGAGTTTCATCATCTCCTTTAACTTCTGATTCTAATAGTCCAAATGTTCCAGTTGTCTCTCCTGATAGCTCTATTGTACTTCCCGCTTCTCCTATTCAGAGAAAGAGTCAACGACATCATAAGCCACCTTGTTGGTTAAATGACTATGACACTTCTATAAAAAGAGTCAAGCCAGCTGCTAATCAATTGTCTATTTTACCATCTTCTTCTATTCATTCTCCACCTACTTTTCCTTTTATTGTTTCACCCAACTTCACTGATCAGTCCATAACATACTTAGCTACTGTATCTAAGATTAAAGAACCTCATAATTTTGCACAAGCTAACACTGAGCCTCAGTGGATTCTTGCAATGCAAAAGGAATTACAAGCATTAGAAGATAATCAAACTTGGGATTTAACCGAGTTACCTGTTGGCAAGAGAGCAATTGGTTCCAAATGGGTTTATAAAGTCAAGTTAAATCCGGATGGCTCTCTCGACAGATGCAAAGCCAGGTTAGTGGCAAAGGGATATAATCGATTGAGGGTGTGGACTTCACTCGATAGTTTCTCTCCAAAGTGGCTAAGATTGTGGACTGTTAGATTACTTCTTGCATTGGCGACTTCTAAATCTTGGCCTCTTCATCAATTGGACATTAATAATGCCTTTCTTCATGGTTATATCAATGAAGATTTATATATGAAACCCCCTGATGGTTATACCAAAGCTTTGCCTACTCAAGTTTGTAAATTGAAACGTTCCTTATATGGTCTCAAACAGCTTCTAGGCAATGGAATTACGAGTTTACTTCTCAGCTTCTAGCTTATGGATTTGTCCAATCAGCTCATGATCATTGTCTGTTCACTTTCACTAAAAATGGGGAGTTTTTGGCCGTAATTGTCTATGTCGATGATGTACTTCTCACTGGGTCCTCCTTAAATGAGATTTTGTTGGTTAAACAATTTCTTCATCAGAAATTCACAATCAAAGATTTGGGTCAAGCTCATTATTTTCTAGGCTTAGAAGTTGCAAGGTCTGATTCTGGCATCTACATCAATCAGAGGAAGTATGTACTCGATATTCTTGATGATGTTGGTTTATCTGGTGCTAAACCTGTTGCTACCCCTTTACCTAGAGACTGTAAATTTGATGACATTCAGTCTCCTCTTATGCCTGATCCAGATAGGTATCGAAGGCTCATTGGTCGACTTCTCTACCTTGGCTTCACCAGACCTGATGTGATTCATTCAACTCAGCAATTAAGTCAATTTGTTCAGCATCCTACTGAACAACATTGGGATGCTGCTATACATGTTTTGAGGTATTTAAAGGGTTCTCCATCAATGGGGCTCTTTTATCCTTCTCAATCAGATCTTAAGGTGTCTCACTTCTTGTGATGTAGGCGGTCGCTTGTCCTTTTTCACGAAGGTCTCTTCTTGGTTTTTGTATCTTCTTGGGCCATTCTTTGATCTCTTATAAGACTAAGAAACAATCCACGAGTTCTAAGTCTTCATTGAATCGAGAGAATGTATCTTTATCAAGAATCGCTTTCGAGCTCTTGTGGTTATCTTATCTCCTTCGTGACTTGCAAATTGAAGTGTCCCTTCCCATTGATCTCTCGTGTGACAATCAGCGCTCTCCACATTACTTGCTAATCCAGTGTTTCATGAAAGGACCAAGCATCTTGATATTGATTGTCACCTGGTTCGTGATCAATACAAGCTTGGTTTTGTTCTCCTCGACATTCCTTCTCGTCATCAACTTGCTGATTTGTTCACCAAGTCCTTACCTCGCTCCTCGTTCAATTTGTTATTGTCCAAGATGAGTCTATGTGATTGGCATAGACTTCCATCTTGAGGAGGGGATGTAGAATGTATATACTTGATTGATTGTAATTGAGAGAATTATCTTTGATGTATAGCTAATAGATCAGTGGGCCCGCTACAACCCAATCTGTTAGCAATCTCTTAGAAGTTTGTTAGGGTTGGTTAAGTTGTTTTAGTAGTTAGTTGGGGTGTATAAAAGGGAGAGAAGACTCTGTAAAAATATGAATTTCAGATCATCTGTTTTAGCTCATATTGAGTTCTTGTTCTAAGTTTGTTCAGGCATGTTTAAAAATGGTCAGCGAATGATCAGATTAGAAAACTCAACATAGTAAAAATTGAAAAAAATGACTAAACTAAACTCAAGAATTATTATTTTTATGGGTTCCAGTGCTTTTTGCCATTGCTACGTGTTATAATTTGGATTGTTATGCACAAGGTGATGATAAGTTTGCAACTGTTTTTCTGGTCTTGTGGTATGTGTCAATTTACTTTTTGTTTTCTCCAAAGAACCTAATGACATTTGAGTAGTGTACTGAGACCCATGTTTTCTGCTCAATACGTGGATGAGGATTTAACATCAGAATATCATACAAAATCATTGATCTATAATGCTCTTACTTACAAAGATTTGTTTGACTGAATATGGTAAATATAGGACAAACACACAGTAAAGTCCTTAGCAGAATAATAGCTCAAGAACTCTTATTGTTTTCTCCCATATCCTCTCATACTGGTAAATTGGTAATCAATAAGTTCAATGTTTCCTAAGCATCTTCTGTGCGTTGGTGCACATTTTGGCATGGGACTCGCTAAACATATTTGAAATACGGGGTAAGACTCATGTCGCACGCTAGCCGTTTGTTAATGTAGATTTTGTTGCTATAATTATTTCTAATCGAATCTGTCATATTGACAACTGGCGAGATTTAGGTTACCCCCTAGCAGAAGATGAAAAAGGGGCACATCCTTAGTTGCTATGGATATCCTACGTGACAAGGTGCGGGAGGCTGTTGCAGGTCATGATGACCAAAATATTTTGTTGGTAAAGCCTATCATTTCAGAGAAAAGTGACAGATGGCTAAAATCGATCAGATTGAAAAGTTGAAGCGTAGATACGAAGGAAATGAGGGAAAGACGGACAATGAGGCTGCAAGTGGTGGCGTCCGTACTATCTTTGTCATTTTTCGCCATTAGTGTTGTGTCAAAATGACTTTGTTAGTGCGGGGTATCTAAACCTTTCAATTTTTCAATTTGGAGGTGGGCTAAATGAGCTTGGTTATTGTTGACTCATCTGTATCCTTTTCTAAAAAACGAATTATTCAACTCAATAGCCTATATTATGATGCATTTTGTAAAGGCACAATTAACTTTCTAACTGCCCAATGCTTACTGATGATTATTGATCTATTTTGATATCTACGCATATGAGTTTCTCTAATTTTAACCTTTTCATTAAGTTTTTGTTCATGAGTCCTAATAATCATACCTCAGATTTTTTTTTGCATATTTGCCTTGTCTAAAATGAGAATCTGCTTCATTTCCCTCCTGTTTTAGGTATTGCTTAGCAACTCTAACTAAATTCTGACCTCAAACATGTTGTAGAACTTAAATTTAGCATGTATTTCTTGTATGCCTGAATATTAATGACAAGACATTCACATCAAATAAATATAATGACATTAACATATTAATTTTATCATTTTTGTGGCCATCACTTAATGTTTGTATGGTCTCATGTACATTGTCATTTTGAGTAAGCCACATTAATTTAGAGCCTTCTTTGGAATTTGGGGAGAGTCGTGTTAATACTCCTTACTTTACAATCTTTGTTGGCAGCAAAAGATATGTAGAGGTCATTGTATTTTTGTATACGAAGTAGAGGTTGTTGTAGATAGGATCATTGACACTCCAAAGGGTTATGATAATTTTTTTTAGATTTGGAAATGAAAATGATCCTTAAATAATAATTTTATATTGTAACTGTTATTCATTGTTTCAGTTGTCAGAGTTTTCTTTGAGTTTTATGTTGAAGATGAAATTGGTGTTAAAATTTGTCTAAAAAATGATATAATGTTAGGCGTTTGTTTTTATTATTACTTTTGTATAATAGATAGGTAGAATATCTATACTTTATACCTATTAGTGCATTGTATTTACGAATTATTTTTATATAAATATTTTAAAGTCAAATCACTTTGGAGACTATTATATAAATCATATATGTATTTTTCGGACAAGAATAACAATTTTTTATAATTGAAGTTCTGCGAGAGTAGCGAGCGGTCTTGGTCGTGCGAAGCACGATAATATATAAATTATTTTGTAAATAACTCATTTATAAAATGCATTCCATGAAATATATGTAAAAGCTTGGCTACCAGGAGAATTCGCAACATACGTCTTATGATTTGTGATAATGGCTATAACAGTTGTTGGTCGAACCTACTCTAATTGATAATAATCATGTGAGTCTGTGACTTTAAAATTATTTATAAATCAATGTTTTTATAAGTCTTTCCACGAGTGCAATGAGCAGGCTCGCAAATGCGAATCACGTTTTCAACACTAGTATCTCCAAAAGAATGTAATCACCAGCATGCATGTACATGTATATTCATCAAAAGTCACGTTGCTTCAACATAAACAATAGAAATCAACTATATACTTAGTACACCAAACGGTTTATGCAATGTATATGTATCGAAAGGTCTAATTCAATTATTGCGAATTGAGAAATTGTAATTCGGTTCAGTCCATTTATTTCGTTAATTCAATTTGATCTAATTCATTAAATGCGGATCGGACATGATCAAACTACGTGGATTGACAATTATAAAATTAATATTTATAAAACTATACATTAATATTTTAAATTAAAACTTAAGTAATCCTAATGTGTAACAAAAAAAGTTATGACTAATAAAAAAATGTTGAATATGACTTTTAATTCAAATAGACTAGTTTTAACATTTCTATATTTATTTGACTAGACTGTTTTAAAATTTATACTTCAATATGAAAAGAATTAACTCAACTTGCAAAAAATTGGATTTTCAAATGTAATATAATAAATAAATTTTTTTTTTGAAGCCAAGTACAGGCAATTTCATTTAATAATCAAGATAATAGAGTACATTAGAAGATATTGCTAGAGGTATAGCATCCTTCCACACCTCATGAACATTTGACATAGCAAGAGAAGCTAAAGTATGTGCTACAGTGTTGCACTCCTAGGGATATACCCAAATCGAGCCTCAGAGTTGTCCTCTAAATACAATATTTCAGCTAGTAAAAGACCCAAATGTCCAACCACGTGGCATTTTTGTAAAGCGTTAACCATGTTCAGCGCGTCACTTTCTATTACATGCGGATGAACTTGTAGATGTAAAGCAAGCTTATACCTTTACCTGATCGCCACTAGCTATGCAACGTCAGGGTTAAGGGCGCCACTCACCCGTTTCGCGAAAGCTCCTAATACCTCTCCTTCATGATTTCGCATCACTTCTCCAACATCGAAGTGGGAACAACCTTTTTTGAAAGCCGCATCCACATTATTTGGGCATGCAATTCCGCACACCTGCTAAGGTGCGGTGTTCAATACACCTCCAAATGTATATTTCAAAGTGTATCAACAATGCACTTTGATAGGTGTGGCAAATTGAATGCCCAAAGTGAGTACCTCCAATAATTTTTCATAAATGAATTAGTGATATAAAAATACTAACGCCATTTAAATATAGGGGGTGTATTTAATTGAATAATTTGGAAGGATTTTAAAAGAGTTGAGATAATTTTGAAATCGATGTTTATTCAATTTGGATTTCAAAGAATTTTAATGAACTTTTAAAAAGTCAAAGAGTATTCAATAAGGATTTTGATGAATTTTAATAGATTCGTAAAAAGTCTATATGTATTCAATTTTTAAAGACATTAGGATTTAAATGAATTTTCGTGAATTTATATTTAAAAAATACACATTACCAAATATCACCATACTCATAAGATTTAGATAGATTTTGAATCAAGTATTTCCAAATTCATCAAATTCTATGAAATTCATGAAAATTCATCATTTAAAGAAATTCTTGGATTTGTCAATTGAATACACCTCCAAATAGTTACAAATTTAAAGAGTATATACATATTGTAATGTATGTACATGTTAATTTGATCGATTGCATATTGGATCTATGAAATAAGGTGTCCAATCTATATTCTCGTACAATCCGTGCAGATTGCAACTTTTATAATCTAATCGAGTTTAATATACTCAAATTATAAACTAATTAGAGCTAAACAGATTGGATCCAATTGAATGTGTGGATTTTAAAACCCCTTTTATACAAGGGGCACCAATATCATTTCCCGCATGGTTAAAAAAAAAAGGGTCGCTAAGGGCACCCCACCAATTCATGAAGGCACCCTCTTATTGAAGGCACAAATCAAATTACCAAGGGCACCCAAGAATTAGGCCCGAAATCTCGAAAATACCCCTCGTACAAAACAGAGGCACCCCACCACCCAACCACCGTCCTCTTGAGGCACCCCACCACCGGACCACCTTCTTCTTGCTTGACTTGCCATATTTCTCGTCAACAAACCAGCTACCAATCTTGAATCTTAGTTGTCTTCGTTCCTCTCCGTCTCTCTCCGCGCGTTGTAGGACATTTTTCGAGTTTGAAGGCTCCGAGTTTTGGTCGATTTTGTCTCCACATTAGGACTCGGTTTAAGTTTTTCGTTTACACACTTAAGTCGTGAAATCGATCGTTTGAAGGTACGTTGATAGTCTAATTAAGTTGCATTTGGTAGAGCAGTTGTTATGTTTGTGTGGCGGTGCATTCAATGGTGCATTTATTGGAAAGTCGTGGTTCTCGGCCACATATGGCAGAGATTTTGTTTACAGTCTCGGCCAAGCATGGCCGAGACTGAGGGGAAACTTTTGGGTACTCGTGGTTCTCGGCCAGACATGCTAGTACAGTTTACACAGTCTCGGCAACGAATGACCGAGAGTTATATTGTTATCTCGGTCACCACTGCACGAGAGCAACCATTAGTGTATAGTTTATGTTATGTCAGTGTTGTACAACCGAGAGTGTAAGATAGAACTCGGTTGTCCATGACCGAAACTTTTATTGTCGTCTGGGTCACCACATCACGATAGTAAGTCGAAGTGTATAGTTTATGTCAAGTCAGTGATGTACAACCGAGAACGTAACATTTCTCTCGGCTGTCCATTACCGGGACTTTTATTCCTTCCTCGGTGGATGTTGATCGAGACGTTTGCATAACTCTCAGTCCTGCGAGGCCGAATCAATCGCGTCCGTAAGAAACCCTATGTCGACAAATAAAATCATCAATTTCACAGTTTTTGATCCAAAAAATAGTTCCTTCAAAGCTTCATATGGTTGTCAAACATTGCTACTTCGCTGTCGGATGATGTCAAGACGCAAGAATCGATACACGCTCGGCAAACACAATTGTGGCTTTAGGTTTCACTTGTGATCCGAGGTGGTGGGGTGCCCCAGTTTTGCATTGAAATGATTTGTGAGGTTTGAGTGAGTATATATGAAGGCGCAAAATAGACATTTACATTTTAGATTGGAAAATGAGAAAAAATATGGGTGCCTTCATGAATTGGTGGGGTGCTCATAGCGGGCCTCTTAAAAAAAAGCGAAAGCGTGGTCGGTTAAGCCGCTCCGTTCTTAATTAACATAAGAAAAACATTCGATGATTTTGGTTGAGACTAATAAAAGTTTTAAAATCAAGAAAGAGATACATGGCGGCACTAAACCCTAGCTTTTACCCCCAATAACTTAAAATCCTCTACATTACTTACTCCTAATCTTCTGAATGTCCGTCTTTCTTGATACTTTTTTTAATCTAAGAACTGATCGTGATCGAACCACCCCCGATGGATCTCGATTCGGATTCAGATCAATCGACCCAGAAAAAAGCAGAAGCTTTCCGGTCCTTGGCCACGGGCCCGCTGGCCTCCTCTGTAGCCATGCTTTCCGGCTCCTCAAGGGGGATCCCCTCAGGCGAAAACTTCCATTTCTTCTACAACTTCACCGACTTTAAAACCCCAATCGAAGAAATCGCTCAGAAAGCGAGTCCATTCTTGCAAGCATCGGTTCCTCGTCGAGTTCTTTGGTAGGGAAGCGATTCTCCGCGTATCCCGGTGATCCCGACATGGCGTACGATTGGCTTGTTGATGTAAACGACGAGCTTCTCGAAAGGTTTGATGCGTCTTTGGATGAGTTTAAAAGGCTGAAGAAGAAGGAAGAGGAGGGAGGAGGGAGTGGGGCTGGTGGAATGGAGGTTCATGATGATGGGTTTCAGGTGGTTTATGGGAAGAAGAAGAAGGGTGTAGGGGGGAGTCAGCCGGAGACGGGAATGGATTTGAGGCGGAAGAGTGATGTAGTTCAGGCGGAGAAAATGAAAGCTTCGATGGCGAAGCCGCGGGTGCCGTTTCACATACCGACCATTCCTCGGCCGCAAAGAGAGTTTAACATAATTGTTAATAACTTGAATATTCCATTTGATCATGTTTGGTTGCAGAAGAGCGAGGATGAGAGCCGGCGTGTACATCCTTTGGTAAGTTTCCTTGCACTGAATCGAGCTTAATGGAAGAGTTTGATCCATTTAGCTGACCCCAACTAATTTGGGATTGCAGCTTTGTTGTTGTTTGTATTGCAGTACCCAGTTCACCAACTGATTGTGAAATACTCTTCTTGATGATCTATTTTAGCTGAGTTTAGAAGACTATTTTAGTGAGGATCCAAATGGGGGCATCTATGGCATGCTCCGGTCCTAAGAAACTAAATTCAAGGGTTCATTTTAACCTTTTCAATTCATTCTTTCAGAGGGATCTTGATTCTTGATTAAGAATATATTATTGTAAAATGGCTACCCGTGAAACCATGCAAATAAGTATTGTTGTTGTCACTTTATGTGGTTTTTCCTGTGATTTCCTGTATATGAGTAAATTATCTCATGAATATTTGGGTTGTACACTTCTTATTTGCAACTTATAGCCTTCTTTTTTTAGTTGGAAGTTTCATATGTAAGAAAGAATCGAGTGAGTTCTGCATCAAAGGGGAGAGATCTTCCCTCTTCAAAGTTCAAGTGGCTAAAAGGTCATATAAATGCATGATTTTTTACTTGTGAGCCACCTATACATTTTTTTTTTTTTTTGTTAATTACTTGCAAGAAATATGGATTGTTGTTTCTCATGATTTCATGAATATTTGTGAGGCATGCTTGTTATGATCCGCTTATACATTTTCTTTTCTAGTTGGATACCGTGTAAGTTGTCACAACAGATATGAGTTATATCAAACTGAGATTTTTATTCCATGATCTTATCATAAATTTGGTTAGCTTTTAGCTTGTTCTCATACTTGTGATTGATGCAAAGAGTCTTACTTTGTACCTCTTGCTGGAGAACATAATTATCTTGGATAGTTGTTTTTGTATATCATTAAAATAGTAAATATTTTAACTTGTTTTGAGTGTCCTACTCATCTTTGATTCGGATTGAGAATCTTACCTCTTTTAATCCTTCTTATGCATAGGAGAGGCTCTCAGTGGCAGATTTTGTTGATAGAAATGTTCTGGGTGTCGATTCTGTGAAATTGCTTCCAATAGAGGACACACCATTTTCCCTGGTGGAAGAACTTAAAGACTTGAGGAAATTAGCTGCCAAGCTGCAAACTGTAGGTGAATTTGCGGTAAATACCTGAAAACGATACTTTGAATGTTTATGTGCATTTCTATCTTTTTTTATTTAATTAAATGTAATAAGTTTGTCTCTTCCTTGTCTTTGATTAAATACGAATAGGTTTTATACAATGATATTCAACTATGTACTTTGTTGTTGGCATCATATAAGAAATTCTTTGAATTAGAAGCTTTTAATGTGACTATTGAAAACTCTGCAGTGGACATTTTTGCGCATGTGATGTATTTAATAGGGAGATAACCTCAAACAAAGGGATATAAATACAGTTCAATATGATAAAATAAGAAAACTGAATGGTTTTGTTGACGTTTTTGACTTGTTGGTCCCCTTGAAGCTAACCATATGTTCTTTCCATTGGAACAATATGTCTGCCACGGTCTTCTTAGTGGTGAACAAATAAAACTTAATTTTGGCATGTCTTTTTGTTCAGAGGTTGAATTAATATGAAGTCAAGTTCCACCAGTTCTACTGAAATTATGGCTATTTATTCTTTGTATAGAACCAAATCATCAATAGGATGATTTTTCAAAAAAAAAAAAAAATCATCAATAGGATGATGGTATAAATTCACTTAAGAAAATAAACTGGATGGTTCATATCAATTCTATTGTAGCTTGTTATTTCAATGTCACAACTATACTATATTTTACTACATTTATATTGGCCGAGTCAATTTCGGTGTTCAAAAGGGAGTAAATTGGAGTTCAATTCTTTTTGCTGCTGCTTCAAATGAGAAAATGTTACTTGGTACTATTGTGTATCTTTGCTTTCTTTGAGATAACAAATAGCTATGGTGTTGTATGGGGCTTTTATTTTTAACAAGGATTGAAAATTCTACTAATCTCTAGACTTCGATTATTTAAGATTCAAAATTAATTCAGGGAAGTCTAATTTGATATGGGTAAATTTTGTGAAATTTTGACGTCAACAAAAATTCATGTAACTTCACTTAAGTGGTATAGAGACCAATGTTTTGCCAAGGCATACCACATACTAAAGAAGCATGTTTACATGCTCTAGATTTATCAAAGTACAGATCAAATTATTTGAAAATGAGGTACACACAATATATGCAATGATTGCTATATATATGCTCAAAGCAAGAAATTTCATTAAACTTTTATTCTTAACATCCCACATTAGATATTTTTGAAGTCTCTATACACATTTTTATCTTTTCACGATCTTTAGATTTTTCGTTTTTTAGTCAAATTGTGGTGGATATTTTGGCTTCTTTTATTTCTTTTTTTTCAAATGATTTTTTTTTAATTAATTCTTCATATATATGATGGATTTATCGTCTTGCATTGTCTTATATGTTTTTATTATTTATATTATATGAGCATTTCAAACAAAAAACTAACATTGTCGTACTCTCTTTTCCCATATAAATTAGTATTGAAGAATCTTAAAAATTTTATAATGCTCAAATTATGCCTTTTTTCTTTCCTTCAGCTGAATTTTCGTCAAGTTTCTTTTACATAGTTGGCTTTGACTGTGTGGCGCAAACACTTCCACTTAGCCATTCATTTTTAAAGAAAAACCTAAGTAATTTGAAGATGTTTGATGATTTTTTGTATCATGGTTCTAATTGTGCATCTTCTTTTGCATTTATGCGGGTCGAAGTTACTCTTTGAAGTTACATTATTTATTTGGACCAATTTAAACCATTCCAGATAATTTCTGATCTCAATATCTACTGAATTTTGTGGTTTAGCGAGTCAACTCTTTGAGTCTTCGTGGTGGTTGACTCAAGTTGATATTAGTATTATTAATTGGCATTGCTTCTGAGTTTGTTATAAGCCTGAGTGTAGGATCTGGTTAGTGGTCTAGACACAGTAGAACTCTTTATTGAACCTATCCTGAAAATGTTAGAAAGACTCATCCATTACTGAATCTTCCCCTTCTCAACTCTCTTTTGATCTCAAATTCTTGATTTGTGCCTTTATTCCATAATAGCAATCATTTCACAGGTGCAAATCATGGAGAGATCCTAAAATTTAGGACCATAGCTAACGAAGGAAATGTATTGTAGTCTTTGTAGATTGTGGGATCTTATTATACTACTAATAAACATCTTAGTATACCTTACTAATATGGAAAATATAGAGTAAGAAATATATTGAGTAAAATAGAGCAAATCAAGCCACATTTTTCTTTCGTTGATATTTTTCCCATTAATGCACCCATACCAGAGTGATTGTCAAATTGTGGAGAAATTTTTTTTCAACTTTGTTGTACACTTCAATGTTTTGTATAAGCTGTTGGTGGAACTGAATCAGTATTAGGTTATCATGAAGATACAAGTTGATGTTCACATCAAGATGATATAGTGGTTGGACAGGCAAAGGAACCTGGGGAGCCTACTTTAGAAATATGCCATCAAACAATTTCTCAGTGATTTTCTAAGGGATGTGGAGCATGTGTGAGATTCTATCCTAGTGCAAGCTTCCTTTTTGATGGCATTGAATAAGAAATCCAAGAATTTTTGGTGTTAGCCATAGTTAGGATTTAGTCCACCGTGTTCTAGTGATATTCATGTGATGATCTTTTTTTTGTTTTTGTTTTTTTGCATGCTTTATTATCATTTCATTAGATTCTCTCTTGGCCTCCTTTGTACCTCAATATTCCTTTTGTTTTAATTCATGTTAGTAGAAACTATATCAGTGAACTCAGATACTTGATCCGTGAGGATGGAATGTTCACATGTGGCTGGTTAGTTCCACTTTGTTCATGTGGCTCGTTTATTCATAAGGACCTACCTACCTAATGTGATACTTCATTGGTGTTGGTTCAAATTATTTGAAGCTCCCTAGTTACTATACTAAAGGAACAAAAATGGCTTATTGTTATGATCTTTAAGCTAATATATTATTTCCAAGTGTTCGTTTTAAAAATCATAGCAATAAGCCAATTTTTCGATGCTATAGGGGTAGATGCTGGACTTTGGGATGCATTAATTATGAAGGTGTTAAAGGATTATGAAGGCACATCATCAATTGCATCAAGTTGAGAAGAGTGGAAGAGTTTGATCCATGTAGCTAACCCCAAGTAATTGGGGTTTTGAGGCTTTGTTGTTGCTATTCGTATTTTCAAATTTTTTTTGAATTTTTCTTGAGCTTGTCCAATTTTCATTTGAAAAAAATGTTTTGTAGTTAGTATAATCGAACAAACTACTCAAATGAATTAATGTTGAATCTTGCACTCTATCTATTTAAGCAATCAGCTTATTGGACATTTGATTCAATTTTAGTTCTATGTTAGCTTCTTTATGTAGTATGATTATTAATTTCTTTATTTTTCATTATGGCTATTTCTTATGTGTTGTTATCAATTATCTTAATATTCTTTTTAATACTCACACACAAGGTTCAAAACTTTGACTTGGCCTCGTAATTCACCCACTTAAAATTAAAAAATAATTCGGGAATTGTAATTCGACGAGGAGAAGATGCGCAAAAACTTGCCAGTTGAAATTTCATTGTAAATGCTCAAAACTCAAATTTCTCTTTAAAGGTGTACGAAAAATACATAATTATACAATTGTAATGCATAGGAGTCACAATACAATTATTTAAAATACTGATGTTTCTATACAACATCTAGGACTGGCAAAAAGTGTTCAAACCCGTTTGTCCTCATTTGTCCGGACCCACTTTTTAATCGTTCCAGACACAATTTTTCCTAAATTAATTCAGTTCCTTACATGTTTCATGTCCGTTTGAAAATACAAATACGGGTCCGAGTCCGGGTTCGGGTCCAGGTCCGGAGATAATTATTTAAAAAAGGGGTACCCAGTTTAGCGATTAATTCTTACATGTATTTTAGACCATGATGATGATGTGATGCCTTGCATGTTGGACACTTTCATGATATTTGTATTTGAATTTAAACGATGGTGATGTTATTTTTTATTATTTTTTTTAATATAGTAACTTTTAACACTTGAATTTCAAATGTATAATGTCTTTTTTTGTAGTAATTCAATGCATGACGACATGAGTTGTGCTTTAAAAAAATAATAATATTTCATTATATTGAGAAACGGGTTCAGACAAAAAACAAGTCTACGATGTTCGGATTTGGATAAAAAAAGTGCCTGTTTCAAAAACAGGTATGGGTCTGGACACTATTTTTGAGTCGTTATTCTGGGTGGGAGGTTCGGATTTGTACCTGTTCGTACCCGTTTTATTGGCAACCCAAACAATATCCAATTTGCAATTAGGTAGCATTATTTCGCAATACAACATGCAATTCGCGAACTACTTTACTTTTGGAGGTCAAGGTTTCATTTTTGATTGGTTTCAGTGAATTTTGCAAAATCTCACTAAAACTTCCATGTAGTCATGAAAGGTTTGCAATTTTTGCCTATGTTTTGTAGTACTTCCTCGAAATATGTCGACCTTCCCCAAATTATGTTGATTTTTTTTGAGTTTTGACATTTTTTTTTCCATACACGGATTTCATTTCCCCTGTTTTGAAAATCAACAAAATTCGCTGAAATTCGGAGAATTTTGTCAATTTTTATAACCATACTCTCACACAGGCATTCATGTTGCTAGAGAATGACGTTGTGACCTTTAGTAGTTGTCTGCTTAAGCTCCTTGTAATATTATGTTGTGTCTGTTGAATTACATTTTGTTATATTATCAAGCATGGTCATCAATTGACTGTAATTCTTTTGTGGGGCTTCTTGTTGTAATTGCTTCTTAAGATTTATTTTGCGTAATGCTGTGTAGAGTTATAACTTTTGTTATCTATTTAGTTTCGTTAGATTGTTTTAATTATATCATGTGCATTTCGAAATTGTTTTGAAAAATGTGCGGACAATGCTGACATGGTGCTTGAGCTTTAAGTTATGATGGCTATTTTTGTAACAATATGAACATTTGTACGATTTTTGTCTGTATTGCACACAAGTGATTTATTTTTATCTTTTTATTCTTTGTTGAGGTTGATTTGGAGCACAACCAATATAGATCATTTCAAGGGATTACTTGCTTGATGCAAATATCCACTAGAACTGAGGATTTTGTTCTGGACACCCTGAAGCTTCGTGTTCACATTGGTCCGCACCTAAGGGAGGTCTTTAAGGACCCTTCTAAGAGGAAGGTTGGCTTTCTAATTTTATGTTCAGTTATCTAAAGCATAATTTTGATTTAGATTTCTCATTACTCGTTTTGTATATTAGGTAATGCATGGGGCAGATCGGGATATTGTTTGGCTTCAGCGAGATTTCGGCATTTACGTGTGTAATTTGTTTGACACTGGACAGGTTTTCCTTTACCTGCATACTTTTTTTTTTTTTTTTAAATTGTGTTTGAAACTCGAAACACTGAAATTTGTAAGTAACCATTTCTCAATCCTCTCACGTGTTCCTTGTGAAAATATGCTTGAAAATGTGGTCTTGTTTTTCTTCATATACTTCTGTAAAAGAAAATAACTTCTGTTTTTGGTTATTGTCATTTTGTATTTGCTGTTCTTGATTGTTTTTCATTTACTATTTTTAATAGTTAATGAAGTAATCATGCTCTCCTTACATGGAGGAACATTTGATATTACTCCACTGGCAACAAATCTTCCATTTTACTTATCTCAGCTGTCGTCCTATGCATACTGTCATATAATTTATCCAAGCAAACACTCACTATTTTTTCTTGCATGTAAATTTGTTGTGGTTTATGCTGTAGCCTGAGACTGCTGCTTGTCAATTACTGGGCTTTGATCTATTTATGACATGGTGAATCTGTCTTACACCTAGCAATCTGATTAAGCTTTTATTATGTCTCATTTTTCAAGGTTTATTTGTTGCTTGCAAATAATTGACAATGCCGGGCTGATATAAAGGATTAGGATTGAATGCACCATTGAGTTACCAGGGAAAATTGGGAAAAAGTCTAAATTTCTATATGTTGCACTTTTTTTTTTCTTGACATTGCATATAGATGTAGTACTTATACGGTAATGTTGTCAAGGTGATACTTTGATGATGTGAACATAAAAGCTGAGATAGTGCTTTAGAGTTGACGCTAAACCTGGTTCTAGTTTAGGAGTATGCTTTTAGATTGAAATGGTTCAAGAATGGGGATGGTAAGATTGAATATCTAATTCCATCAAATAATAAAAGGACTGAATGCCTACAATTTAGTTAGTTATATAAATACTAGTGTAGACCGGAGACAACAGAGGGTGTATTAAATTTTGTATGGTGCTCGATTACTCTTTAGTGAGTGGAAATATAGATGAGCTTTGGGGAGAACTAGCAATCAGAATAATTGAACTAAGCAATGAAGTTTTGCAGAAGCAAAGGATAAATTTTTTTTTGTCTTTAGCTTAAGACCTTAGGTGGAACTACTACATGATCGACATATCTGCAAGATTTGAAAACCACAATTGTTGCCATACAACATTGACCCAAATGCTTTTTGGAGAAAGTTGCAAAACTCAGATAGATTGTAACGGCCCTTGTCCTGATTAAGGAATCATTCGGCTTGAAACACAAATTAAGCCCCGGTAAACCAGCCAGACTTAACCCATGTCAGAAGCCTAACCTTCAATACCTAATAAACACAACCCGTATATCTCGAGAAAATCGATGGAAATAAAAGTAAACAGCAGCGGAAGAATTAAACATCAAAGTTTTCTAAAATAAGATAAAACAAAAGAGATACACGGTCCCATCCCTGTGATAATAATTATAGTACTGTATCAAAACCTCAAACAGTATATAAACAACTAGAGTCTCACCACATACAAAGAAAGGACAGCTACACTCCTAAACTTTGCTCTTTCCCTTGTCTTGAGTGCTAGTCGAGGTACCTGAGATTGTTGAAAAGGGGAGTGAGCATTCAACAAGCTCAGTAAATGGAATTCCACTTAGTCCATCCATTATCCACTATTACCTCATTTGCAATAACTAAATGAACAATAATAGCTACAAAGGGTAATAATGAAAGTTAAACAATAGATAGTGTGAGATGCATATCAACAGGTAAAATTAGCTAATGTACTGGCAATCATTTAAAAATAATAGGGGTGTATTCAAATGAGATTTTAATAGACTTTTGGTTACTTTTATAAGTGGATGACTTTTCTAAAGTTTTTAGATTTTCGTAGATTTTTAAAGACTTTGATAAACTTTTAAGTAAACTTCTTTTTGATGACTTTTATTAACATATAAGATTTTTAGTGACTTTTGTGAACTTCTTAAACATAATTTTGATTGATACTAGTAGATTTTTGTGATTTTAATATTGAAACAAATATTTTGCACTTTCTTATAAAAAAGATGAATAATTATATTTCTTTTCTTAAGAACTATTATTAATTTTTTAAAATTATTTTTATATTTTAATAAAAAATCATATAGACATATTAATGAATTACGACTATGAAGATGGTAACATAATAAATAAGTAAATAAATATCAACAAAACAAATATGCAAATGAATAATCTTTTACTGGCAAAAAAGAACCAAGTAAGATCATTGTGTATAAAAATTTTGCACTTTTTTGACTTAAGTAAAAAAAACTTATATCTTTTTCTTTAAGAATGATAGTTTAAAAATTTTAAAATGCACTTCTTGCATTTGAAAAAAAAAATATACGATTATTTTCTCCAAAAATAATAATATTACATTTTTTGAGATTATAATTATACACTTAATAAAGAAAACTTCTTTGTAAAAAAATCATATAAAATGTACAATGATGCAAAAATGAGATCTTGTTAATAACGACGTCATTTTCATTTTCATCAACATAAACATTATAATATAATGAGTGAGCAATGAAATTCACGAGTTGTTGAGTGATTAGAGATGTTGATAAAAACAATTGATAAGAAAAGACATTATGAACAATGAATTGTTGGTTGAATAAGGGAACCAACAAAAATTAGAAGTCTCTAAAAGTTTTTGGGTTGAGGTGAAGAGAAGTTAGAGATTTGTTTATGTGTATTTTTATACAAAAAGTCTATAAAAGTCTAGATTTGTAACCAAACTACAAAAGTCATCAAAAAATTAAATACACCTTACTTTTATAAACTCTCTAAAAGTTTAAATAGAATACCCCAAAACTTTTATAATTTTTTAAAAAGTTTATAAAAGTTCACATTGAATACGCCTTACTTTTAGAAACTCTCTAAAAGTTTTACTTGAGTACACCTAAACTTTTTTAGTAATTAAAAGTAACCAAAAGTCTATTAAAATCTCAATTGAATACACCCCTGGAAGTTAGAAAACAAGGACTGGAGACTAACTCACACAAGAATACCAAAATCTGACCCACGCAGTGGCCGTTGTGTGGTTTCAATAATGTATTCGAGCTGAAGTTAGCTCTCCAACCTCCCTAGTGATATCTCAATCATTATGTGAACCCTTGCAAAGGCGGGTTTACACTGGATCCCAACCGAACTCTTTGCGGGAGCTTTGTCACAGACCTATCTTGTAGATTCACTTTATATGTTTGTAAAACATGGATTCCAGTATAAAGCCCGCAAACCCAGTCCATAAGCTATATGAAACTAAATATAACTATAGACATGACATAAAAGATAAGCTAAGTGAATTCCCACTTACCTCAGTCGCACTTCCTAGTTTTTCTGACTTTGTCTAAGTCCCAAACATCTCGATTTGTTTCCCCCGGATTAAGAACCTAAAACCAACCAATTGGTATTAATTACTAGACCATTTAGAGATGTTTAAGAACCCCTAAATATCCTTTAGACTCTCAGCCAAGTCCAAGGATCCCAGCTGCTAGAGTGCAGTTTTTTTATTTATCCATTTGAGGTTTGTATTGCAGCACATGACTGCTGTTTAAGGACTGCAGTCCTTGCACTCCTCTAAATACTTCCCAACACCACCATACTGTCCAGAATGCCTCAAAATGAGGTCTTTCATCAACCCATAACATCCATTAATATTTTGCATCATCAAATCATAGTATTTACATATAAACCCATCTCATTAATAAACCAAAACATGACTTGACTATGCTTAAATATTGGACAGCAGTGATGGGCTGAATTAACATTTGATTTCATCATTATGAATGGGTTCAAATGAACCTAATAGCACCCCATAATGATCAACTAGTGCTGTACTTGTCCCAATCCATCATTTTCCTTCACTTTTGGTCCCATTTACAAACATAAAAGTGTTAACAGTTTTTAGGACAGCATAGAGATCTAGTCTTTTATGTTCAAATAGGTTCTAGTGAACCCAAGAACAACACCTAAACACCTCCTAAGTTCAGCTCCAGGGTTCCCAACTAAAATCCCTTTCTAAATCCTTCATTTGAGTGAGAGAAAATGGAGAGAAGGAGAAGAGATTCTTACCCAGAAGTCTAGGTGGTAAGATGAGCTGAATTGCTCTCTTTAATGGTGATTCTTCACCATCCAAGCCCTCCTCTTTTCTTCTTCAATCCCTCCTTCACTCTTCTTTCGTTGGTGATGAGATGAGAAGAGAAAACTTGATTTCCTTGCCTTTTAAGTCTTGATCTTCCTCGAGATATGCACCACGTAATCTCGAGGCTGATCTTGTGGTGTTTAACAACAACAACAACAACAACAACAACAACATAGCCTCAGTCCCAAAGTAACTGGGGTCGGCTACATGGATCAAACTTTTCCATTGTGCTCGATTAAGTGCAATTGATGGTGAGCTTTGCAAACCATTCAAATCTCTCTTAATTAATGCATCCCATGTTAACTTTGGTCTACCCCTACCTCGTCGAATTTCTACACTTTCTATTGAGTCAAGTTTTCTAGTTGGGGCATTTGTAGGCCGTCTTTTGGTGACCAAACCATTGCAACCGCCCTTCCCTAATCTTTGTATCAATTGGTGCTACTCCTACTTGTCTTTGAATTTCTATATTTCTTATTCTATCTTTACGAGTTTTACCACACATCCACCTAAGCATCCTCATTTCTGCTACATTCACTTTATGTAATTGTTGTTGCTTTACTGCCCAACATTCACTTCCATAGAGCATAGCTGGCCTAATTGCGGTCCT
This sequence comes from Stephania yunnanensis, assembly GCA_039657365.1. Taxonomy (NCBI): domain Eukaryota; kingdom Viridiplantae; phylum Streptophyta; class Magnoliopsida; order Ranunculales; family Menispermaceae; genus Stephania; species Stephania yunnanensis. Next base: position 38,950,477 of record CM077586.1, on the reverse strand, counting down.
ATAAAATTTTCCTTTTAACTTAGTAGGAACATGTCGATCACAAATCACCCCCGTTGCACTCCGCCATTTCTTCCATCCAGCTTGGATTCTATGTGTGACATCATTTTCAATGTTACCATCATTTTGTATGATTGAACCTAGGTATCTAAAGTGGTTTACCCTAGGAACTTCTACTTCCCCTAATTTTACCACTCCGTCATCTCGATGTCTAGTGTTTCCAAACTCACAGTGCATGTATTCAGTTTTCGTCCTACTCAACTTAAAGCCTTTAGATTCTAATGTATTTCTCCAGAGTTCTAATTTCCTATTCACTCCATCTTTAGTTTCATCCACTAAGACATAATCCACTTTAAGGTAGTGCCACCTCCTACTTCCCATGTAATCCACCTCATCCTTACCTAGATCATTTGATCATCATCATCTAGATCTCCTTACACGTGTCCCGAGATAAATCATGTGTTTAAGTCACTTAAAGTGACATTATGTTGGATCGACACTCATCATCACACACATATCTCGAGGCTTATCCAAGTGTTCGAGATTTTCTTTTAATATAACTTGATATAACTTTGGTTTTTATTTGTTTTGGCACACCAAACAAACACGAAACAACACACAAACGCTCGCGCATGCTAGTATTGACAAGTCGGGCTTAACCACAAGTCTAACTCGGGTTAATTAGCATTCGAATAAGTGCTAATCACTAGGTTAAGAACATGAGTCGTTACATAGATTGTGTGTAAATCCTGATGTTTATTATCAAAGTAATTATTAAGTAGGACATAACAATTAGAAATACAGATTCAAACATACGAGCGAGGTTAGAGTAGCCTTGATATTTCAACATACTCAAAGTTTATAAAATACAATGGTTTGGTAGCACTATTTATTGCGTGATATTGAGAAATTTCAAATTCGAAAAAGTAAAATAATTGAAGACTTGACTCTTGGTAAGAGAAGAAATCAATTTATGTAGCCACCATTACTTAGTCGAAAGAAAAAGTAATTGTCAAGTACGTAAGTTGCATATATCTATATTATTATATTATTATTATTATGTGTGTGTGTATATATATTATAACAACTAAGTATGGGCTACTTATCTTGCATTTGGAAATTGACATAATCTATTTACATCTTGTAATTATCATTGCATATTACAGTATTAAAAATGGAGAAGAATATAAAGTTACCATGATCTTCTTATGTTTCGGTCTTTGAAGTTAAAGTATAAATAAATATTTTTCACACTCGCTCCTTTTTTGTAGGAAACTTTCATCTATATTATTAAGGAGTTCTACAATACAAAGTCATAAATACAAGAAAAAAAACTAAGAATTAAGAAGTAGACACTAGAAACAAAGGAGAAGAAACAAAAAAAGACGGCATACTCTCTAAGAACAAAATTGCTATAGTTTTCTAGCCCTCTCCCACTCTACTTTTTCAATTTCTTATCTACTCATCTAATACGATTTTAGATTTAGGGTTTATTATTTAGTAGGTTTCTTATTTTAAGTAGTTGCTATTTATTTACTAGATTCTATTGTATTAGGACTCTATATGTATTAGTTTTATGAGATGAATATATATATATATATATATATATATTAGCTATTTTTATGTGAAGAAAAGGAACGCAAGAAGCGTTAGGAGTCATGAACTCTCTTCTCCCAAATTTCGTTAATATCTCATATTCTAGCCTTAACCCTAATTCGACTTTACTTCTACCCATCTTCTTCCCTTTTGCTCCTTGTCAACATAGGTCAAAGCATGAATTTTACCGTGTCTAACGTCGTGACTTGATCCCAAACCAAGGTTCATAACATCATCACATGAGAATCTATAAGATTCCTTGTAGGTGTCATCCACAATGCTACTATCTCAAGCATACTCCCAACTATTCATTGTCGTCCTCTCTTATTTGCATTGATTCCTATCCAACCAAAATCCCGAAAGACAGCAAAAATTGACACATCCGAGCCACTTTGAAAATTCACTCTTTATTTCTCATGCTTGCTATACCCAGCAAAGTATCGCAATGCATTTCATCTAAATAATTATGGTGAAAACCTCAAGAACCTCCTTCCAAACCTCTGCAAAATTTCCGCATTTCTTGATGAAAAAATGTTTCTAATAATCTTGAAAAGGTTATCCTATCTGGCATCAAAATGAACTTGGATCTACAGGGATAATGTGGCTTTAGGATGCAAGTAAAGATATAATATAAACATGGCACGATAACTCTTTTACAAGGTTTAAAAACTTCATTTCACCTTGGAATTTGCCCACTTAAAATTTGGAAATAAAATAATTTGGGGAAGTTTAATTTAACAAGAAGTTGGGAAAATTTTGACGGTGTTTGGAAGTATATATAATTTTATTTTAATTTTTAAATTCTAAAAAGCGCATTTTTCTAAAAGAGGTATCAAATACTCATAATTATCAACTATGATGCATAAGAATCACTATTCGATTGTTTGGAATAATTATTTTAGACAACTTGCAATCACATAGAACCATTTCGCGATACAACATGCAATTCTCCATTTTTTTTCCTTTTTTTTATAACCATGAATGTCCTTCTCTTTTGAGGTGTTAAGGATTTTATTTTAGATTAGTTTTGGTGGCTTCTGCAAAATTTCTATGAAACTTTTCGTGAATCTTGTTTGAAACTTCCGCAAAGTCTTGGTAGTCTTGCAATTTTTGCCACCGTTTGATAGCACTTCCCCATAATATATAAACGTCCTTGAACCATGTTGAATATTTCCATTAACTTAGACATTTTTTTTTTCTTTGCACATGCATTTCGTTTACAATTAAAAATCAACAAATTTGCTGCAATTTCAGCGATTTTGATTTCAGTTATTTTGGTTAATTTTTAGTACTTGCTCATTTAAAATCTATCTACGACATGTAATTATTATCACCAATGAGGCTAGATACCAAATCTGCTTAAGTACAAAAGCCCATATGTTTTTTATGTCCTAGAAATGATGATAGAAAAATTGCTGTCACATTATGAAAGAAAACATTACTAAGAAGAATCTCAAATCTTGCCAAGCTATCATGATATTGTACTTCTTAGATCTAAAAGAATAATGAGACTAAAGATACAATATATTAATGTACATTAAACATAGGGTGAGAGTTCTTTTAAATCTACTTTTGTAACATGTGTAATTTTTTGATAGCTTTTTTATTTTGGATTTGGAAGACAAAGGAAATATGGGGTGATTAATTTAAAGTCCATCCCCTTTTTTTATTCTTCTCAATTTTTATTTAAAATCGTGCCTGGTTATTAATGTACATGACACCTGTTTGTATTTGAACAATTTATGTCACTTAATTGAATTGAGATCTTAAGGCCCATACTTATGCTTCTTCGTTGGAGAATACTCAAAAGGACATCCTTTTTGTTCTTGATTATTTTCTTTTCTTTAGTATTCTTTTGTGAAACTCCCAATGTGACATCGATGAAATGGCTATAGATTTCTGTTCTTAACGCGCCTCTCAATTGCATTTGGTTTCAAATGAACAGCTTGTAAAGTTCCCAACTGGGGATATTTAAGTATACTGCCTTTTACTATTTTTCATTATATGAAACTCCATTGTGATCATATGAAACAAGTTAAGATTGCTGTTTGTGGCGGTCCATGTTCTTTTTGTTCTGTGCTTCCATGTTTGTTAAAATTATACACTAATGCTCATTATCCCGATTGTGTCACTTAAAGGCTTCACGAGTGCTGCAATTGGAGAGGAACAGTTTGGAGTATCTTCTAAATAATTTTTGTGGAGTCACGGCAAACAAAGAGTAAGTTAATCAGACTTTTTTTATTTTTATTTTTATTTTTTAATTCATTCTCTTGGTTAGTTTGTTTAGCCTTTCTTGTCTTTTGGATATATGCAATGACGGTTTTAAGCTTTTTTTTTTTTTTTTTCAATAGAAATGAAAAATGTAAGATTCATGTCAAGTTCTTATTGCAGATACCAGAATGCAGATTGGAGATTAAGGCCTCTTCCGAATGAGATGATCAAGTAAGGACTTTAAGTAATCCAGTGCAATTTCTAGTCATTCAGACGCTTGCAGTCCTTTCTGTCACCTATCGTTTGAGTTTCTAATTTGAAGTCATTATAAATATGGACAGATATGCTAGAGAAGATACTCATTATCTGTTGCATATATATGATTTGATGAGAGGAAAGTTACTTGCAGCATCTGATGGCTCTGAAAATCATCATGATCTTCTTTTAGAGGTATGCCTTCATGAGAAATACTGTTGAAGAATACTTTCAGTTAATGTGTTCCTATTGACTGCCAAGGATGATATGATTTAATTTTCGAAAATTTGTAATTGTGTTAAATCAAATTTTTGAACCTGACATGTTTTGTTGAGGAATATGGTAAACCCACACCCAAAGGTCTCTATAACTATTTTCATTGTTGTCTCTTGTAAGCTCGTACTATTAGGGTAGCTCATGACTGGAGTTCTTAGGGTCTTTATGAGTAGTGCCAGGGTGACCCACTTTGGATACCATGTTGTTGGTGTCCCTTAAATACACATCGATTTGTGTGCGCATAAACATCGATGCACAAATCAATGGACATCGACAACCAGGTGTCCAAAAAGGGTCACGATCACCTAATCATTTTCCTATCTATATTTTAATGCTAGTGGCTATAGATTTTGATCTGTACTTAGAGCTCATAAGTGACCGTTCATGTATGTTTTTCATCACTTTTTCTAGATATATATGGTACGAGGCATTAGCAACAAAAGAACCACACCGCTACCAATCACGGTCCATCTTTCATCTTGAGATCACTTTTTTATTTTGACAACAACAATCGTTTGTATTTTAGTGTCTTCAAATTTTAAGGAGAAAACTTTTAGACTTCAGTAAATTGGCGATTATGGATGTATTTGAAATTCTAAAACTTTTAACATGCGAACCTTCCTTTTGAGTTTCATCAATTAAGCATGTAAGGCTTCTTTAGTACATTGTTCAGTTAGCTTGAAAGTTTCTACAATATGGTGTGCATATCTTACTATTCACAATAATTTTTCCTTGATAGAACCTCCATATCCTAGTACATTCGACAATCTCCATATCCCAGTACTTGTTGCATTAGCCACATGATAGTCATCCTTGGTAGGGGTGGCAAAATGTGCCCTGACCCGTTTGTCCATATTTAAACGAGTCCGGACATAATTTTTTGAAAAACGGGTACCCGTTTCGCGATTAATTTAAATAATATTTATTTATTTATAGTAGTGTTTTGAAACTTTCATAATGTTTAAATTATAATTTACTAATGATGATGTTATTTTTATATGGAAACTTGTAAGACTTGAATTTCGAATTTATAACATTTCTTTTTTGTAGTGATGGAATGCTTGATAACATAAAAATTATGTATTTTTGTTAATAATTAAGTGAAATTTTTATTTTATTTTATTAAAAAACGGGTCCGGACAAAAAACGAGACTTGTATATTTTAAAAACATACGGGTCCGGACAAAAACAAAGTGTCCGTTTCAAAAATGGGTACGGGTCCGAACATTATTTTTAGTCGTTATTAAAAGGGGTGCTCGGTCCCGTACCTGTTCATACCCGTTTTTTTGTCACCCCTAATCCTTGGTTACAATAAAAATTCTAGGGGCTTGCTAAATGCACACACGCTTTGCCCTTACACACCTCTTATCCATACAAACAACATTTTTTTCAATTTTCGACAATACTACCCTCACCCCACACACCCCACGTCCCTCACCATCACCACCATCGCCATCACTGTTTACCACCGCCAACGTTGTTGCTGCCATCGCCTTTGTCCGCCGTTCACCTTCTCTCTTCTCTATTTCTCCTCCTCTCTCTCTCTGGCCAGATCTGGCCGAATGCCGAGCCTGGCCGATTTGGCCAGGCCAGACTTGGCATCCGACCAGATTCGCCAAAGTTCCGTACTTATATGAAATAATGTTACGTGTATTTTCTGTTGTTGCGTGACCTTGGTTTTTTTTTTCTTTCTCACATAATTACCGTTCTCTTTATGCAAACTGCAAAGCAATCAATTTTTAACAATTGATTATCTAAACATTGTATAAAAAGCATTCCTAGATGGAGGTTTGCTTTGAATATGCTCATTTTCTTAAGTTTTACATGGTTTGGTTCCTTGTCAAAAATTAATTCCTATTACTAGTTGTCTCCGATACTTGGACTCAACACTTATTGCTGGAGTACCCGCGTCGACGTGATCTAACATCGATCCGGATATAGGATATGTGTCGACGCGGTGTATCTAACTTCGAACGTGGTAGATTTGAGGAGAGGTGCAAATCTGAGAGATGTGTAGATGGAGGTAGAGAGATCTAGATCTGTGAGAGAAGGATGCAAAGATGAGAGAAAGAGATTTAGCGACACTGAGGGAGTTGAGCCGCCGCATAGCTTAGTGAAAAGAAGAAGAAACCAGAAACCGTAATGCATTGAGGGGGAGAGAGTGAGCAGCGTCACTTTCGACTTGTCGTTCAAGATGGGCCCACATGCTTACTTCTTTACAACACATATACCTACTACACGCATAGTTCACCCGAGCTCATAATATATGGGTCCACATACCACCAATTATTCAATGCTTTTTCTTATTTTTTCTTTCTTTCATAACATATGGGCCCACATCTGCGCACCTATCCTTCAACAAAAACTTCAATAAAGAGATATAAGCAGTTGTCTAATCTGCACACTACCTATAATAAATTAATATAATACATCAAAATTATAAATATATGTATATATATACTTGGTTAGTTGGTTATATATGTATATATTTTTATTTTTTGCCTTATCCAAGCATCCGTGTCCAAATATTTGGACACTTATTAGTCGAGTTCCCGAATCCTTTATAGGTTCGATCTTTGGATATGTACCCGTATCGGATACCCGTGTCCAGGTAATCGAGCTGGTTGTATATATTGTCATTTTCTTTCCTCAAGTAAGAAACTCAATTCATATTTTAAATTTATGCTTGTTTGAAATGAAGAGATTGTGAGAAATACTATAGACGAAAGGTCAAATTTTATTTCATTTTTATGACTTATTTTTGAATTCTCTTCATGGAGCTGCATACTTCAAGGATCACAAGACACTCCTGGTGATCCCGAGGTGAATTCTCAATTCTTGGCGAGGCGTTACTTAGGAGACAAAAAAATATTTATTTAGGTGGTGTTTGTTAACTCTATGTTTTCCTCTTATTCACTTTAAGTCTTATTTAAATAGAGGTTTGTGGTTTGTTAAATAAGTGTGGTTGGTAACTTTCCTCTTTCCTCTTATTGTTAAAAAGACATTTCCTTAATAAGAGGAAATTCCTCTTAAAAAAATACGTTTTATTTACTTTTTCAATAAGTGAAAAATCACTTATGTGGGTAAAGGTTTGTAAATCGAGGATTGATTCTAAAATGCAAAAAATGCCCATCTTCTATGCGAACACCCCCCGAATGGACAATTGATTCTAAAATGCAAAAAATGCCCATCTTGTTTGTGATCACCCCCTTCTCCTTCGACATCACGCTCCTTCCTTGTTTGCAAACATAAGAAACCCTCAAGACTTGCCTCATTACATCGCAAATATTACACTACAAACACACTCATATATGTACATGCCAATCGCAGCCGCAAAAGCAAAAATCACTCATAGAAAGCATAAATTTTTTTGTCCAGAAAGCATAAATTCTCCCACATGGTATCCAAAAACAACACAATCAAGCATGGTGCACATCACCTAAGAAGATACTTACTAGGTGTATGGCGAACAACAAGACAACCACAAACAAACATCTCACTATGTGAGGACCCAATAGACAATAGATTTACGAAGCTCACGCTCCTGGGCAACAACCACCCAAATAGCCAAGAATGACTCAATAATCTCACATGCTCAGGGCTTCAAATGCCCTTAACTCGCCCTATTCCAAAAAGTTTTCAATGGCATCCCAACCAAGGGGCGACCATTAGTGGTCCGTTAGTGTTTGAAGAAATGCTAACCTAACCCATATAATAAAGGATTTTTATCAAGATTTTAAATATATTTAAAAATAAAATATTATTTTCAAATAAACAATAGATTTTAGAAAAATAATATTATTTAGAAAAGGATTACTAAAGTCTATATGAAGGAAGGTATTGTTTTTAAAAAAACTATAGAATATGCGAAAGAGGGAAAAGAATAAGAAAAAACAATTTTTTTTTATTTTAAAAACATGTTTTTCCCTCCTTTTTATATAGTAATCAACCCTTGACTAAGGATGATCGTCCTTGATATGAAAAGGTATGATCGTTTCATATTCAGGTGGTCGTTTCTCTCTCTATACATTCTTCAACACTTCTATAAATTCGGTCACAACATAAATGTCCTTGAATTCACTGCAAAAGTGTCAATCAATGAACATGTGTATATGTCATGTGATTTTTACTCCAATATTGATTGGAAAAAAGCTCAATGTGTACCTTGGGTCTGACCAGTAGGAATTAAGATCTAGAGAAGGAATAATCAATGTTGCTTTCATGAGTTTTGCTATTGCTACCATGTAACATATCTGGAAAATCCTGTAATTAAAGAACTAATATAATGCACTGCCACTCATCTTGGTGTATATATATGTCAAAGAAAAAAAAATTAACACTTGTAAGTACTTACTCCAATCCTTATCTGATTTAAACCACCAATAGCGTGGACCGTTAGATACCCATTTCTCTCCACCTCATATGGCTCAAAAAAAATTTAGAAGAGCAAGTCGATACGCTAAGAGAGACAAACACATGCCAAGAATTGAGAAAAAAATTACAAAAAATAATGAATGTAAACAATTTATTTTTTATTTTAAATTGATTTATGCATTGGCGATAGTCTTTGCTTTCTGGTTGTCCACAAATCTCTCCAGATTTGTCTTCAAACATGAATACAAAACGCACCACCAAAATTTATTGGCAAACAAAAATGGGTTTTCATTCATCTAGTTTGCAATGTCACTATTAGGGCGTTATTAAATTGCTTTGAAGAATTGACACCATCAACTAATCAACAAAAGCCTCTTTGATTTCTTCCAAAAATAGTCTCTTTGACAATTATAAAAATAATTAAAAAAAATTGATACTCTATGAGAAAAAGGAAAAAAAATAAAAAACACAAACACACGAAAAACATGAGAAACGAGGAACAAAGTACAAACAACTATAATCTAATATTAATAGTTCCATAGTTAAGAGTTATATAGTTGTTTTTTTTTTAGAAAATATTTCTATAAGAAATGAATATTTAATAATATATTTCCTCAAAACAAGTTGTTTTAAGGACTTACGAAAAAAAAACCTCAAATCTCGCCAAATTAAAACTCCTAAAATAACTTGTAAAAATCGATCTTACTACTGTTCAAATAATTTAGGTTAAACCCAAGTACAACACTTCAATAAAATGTAAAAAAAATCTTAAAGCAAAAACTTTAAAGTTTGTACTGTGAGTAGCCCCAACAATTGAGTGCAGAGATTTCGTCGTCAGGTCTCTCCTCAACCATCCTCAGCGCTCTCGAAGAAATATTTGTGAAACTTGGATAGGTATAAGAACTCTTCCGCATCACATTATGAAATCTCCTTTTCACTCTTGAAGAAATATTTCGACGGGATGGATGGGTAAAGCATTATTCATCATCATATCATCAAATCTTGGAATTTGAAACACCCAAAAGTAAACCATCAAAACAACAATGCACTAAAGACACACTTTGGCCAATATAATCAATAATCTCGAATGCTTCTTAACATGGTGTCCATGCTCCTCTCTTCTTCTTATGAATAAATGATTCGCCTCCATTATCTTTGTGATTGATCGATCACAATCATAATAGCAATGGTTGATGACTGTGTTTGGGATTGAGTTATATGTGTGGGTGGTTTGCGAAAATGAGAAATTGTATTCGTGTGAATGCACAACAGGGAAGGTTTTCTAGTGAGATTAGTATTAACCAGGAGAATTAGTATTCACGACATTCTCTTGTTCTTTGCAAATTTATTAGAAAGGGACGAAGTACTAAATTGGCCTTCGTTCGTTCTCCCCAGCGAGAGAAACAATTGAACGTATTTCTCACCGATATGAATAAAAGAAGAACAAACAAATATATTTCAAATAAACAATAGATTTTGAAAAATAATATTATTTAAAATCATTATTTAGAAAAGGATTACTAAAGTCTATATGAAGGAAAACTTAAAAAAAAACTATAGAATATGAGAATGAGAGGGAGAAGAAGAACAAACAAATGATGGATTTTATATTAGTTGATAGTTCTTAGTGTGGTCACTTAGGGGTGTACACAGATCCAATTCAATTCGGTCCAGTTATTGCGAGTCAAATCGAATTATATAACTATTTGGATCGGATTGAATTGCAAAAATATCAATCCGCAAGGATCGCATCGACTTACGAATTTTCCATATAGATTCCGCGGATCCAATCCAGTTCGATCCGCAACACTAAATTCATATAGTCTTATAGATACTTCTAGTTTTATATCTCGAGCTTAGTAGTTGCTTTGTCTACCAATATTTGATCTTCTACGCTGTTGTATTACTTAGTTTTCGAAGTCCAATATAATTTTAGTATCAAGTTGAATCAAGTGTAATTTGTGGTATAACCATGCACTTTGTTTTGTGTTCTTTAATCTGATTTATCATTACATATTTGAATGTTATGTTTATTTGAGATTATAGATTTTTTTTTCCAAGAAGATTGTGGACTTATTCTTAAAAAAAGTACATATTCTTAATTATGAGAGAACTATATGATAACAATTTGTGAACTTGATTCGGTCCAATTCACATTTTATTAATTGGATCGAATTGGTTTGACAAATTAAATGAACTGGATCAAATTGAAATTTCTCAATCCGCAATAATTGAATCGAGTTACAATTTTACCTTAAATGGATCTAATCCACTTTGTGTACATCGTTAGGTCACGGTCACCTGAGAATTTTAAGTTGTTAGAAAGCCTTATAGGGAGTCACAAAAGGTGGTGGGTTGGAGTTTTGAGATTATTCGCAAACTTAGTCGCAAATAGCCCCTTTCCAAAACTTAGGACACTGTCTGCCTAAGCTACCACCTCGGTAGTTTTGCTTAAGCTTCCACTTAGGGAGTTTTGAAGCATTCGATGGTGAGTTTTATTCACTTGTTCTGAGTTGTGATTGGCAAACTTGATAACAATTGATCACTTGCCCTATTTCTTAAGTTGGGCTTCTAGTTGAGATTTTCTCCTTAACAAATGTTGGAAGACACGCATAGAAGAATGTTCTTTCTTTGGGTCAGAATGATGATAATTGCAGTAAATGCTATTAAAGCAACACGTCTTCTTTGTTTCCATTTTTGACTAACTTTTACATTTTGAGTGGTTGATTCTTTTAGCACTTTCTTTTTGTTTTTGTTTTTTGGTGGATAAACGGGCCTAAGCGGTCCTACAAGAAAACAAACATTAACCAACCGCTAAATCATGATCTGCAATAACAAGAGAACTCCATGTGGTGGACTAAACAATGTGCTATAATGATCTGGGATCGTCAAAGCTTCCTTTGCTAGGTGGTCCGCACATGCGTTGTTGTCCCGAAATGTGTGGCAAATAGAGATGTCCCAGTCAAGGGATAAGAGTTGCTTTATGTCCAAACACAATTGATCAGCTCGCACCATTACCTCACTTTGTTTCGGTGAGTGAACTGCCACGAGAGAGTCTATCTCAACTATGAGATGACGAATACCTCTGCTCCTAGCATCATGTTGGCCTAATTTAATTCCCCGAAGCTACACCGTTAGGAGATAGCATTCCCCCATCTTCGCCATGAAGCTGCCTACGAACACACCTTGGTCACTTTGAATAATTCTTGCTGCTACAACCTTCATTGAGCCGGGAACTACAGTTTCATCGCAGTTCAATTATGCACATCCTTGTTTTGGTTTTCCCAACTCTTCGTCTGCTCTGAATCCTTAGGCCTGATCTCGTCATCGCCCTAGCACTTGCAGGATGATACTCTATTAGAAGTTCTAAGGCCTTTTTGATAAAGAACTTACCTGCTTTGTTGTACATCCAACTAATAGAGTTGGGGCCTCAGTTCATATTAGGCGTTGAGTTCATATTAGGCGTTGGGATGGATTTGACTTTATCGCATAAACTGCCTGATAACACTGCTTGGAGCCTAGGAAAATCTTAAGTCCTAGTAGCAGGCAAGAATTCACACACTGGAGCCGTAAACTCCTGCTCGTCAAGGCGTTTAGTGGCGTGTAGTGAAAGTGGTCCGACTCCCTCAATCCATTGGTCTTTCCAGAACCTCGTTGTCGACCAATACCCTACATTCCATGTAATTCATGCCTTAAATGTATCCCGCATTTTGCAAATCGTCTTCTAGACCATTGAAGCTGGTTTCTTTCCCCAAGGTTTAAAACTTCGACTTCGCCCATGACTTCGCTCACTTAAAATTCGGAATTAATTCGAAGAAGTTAACTTCGACGATGGAAGTTTGACAAAAAATCGCCAGTGTACGGAAGTTTATGAAATTTCACTTTAAATGCTTGAAAACTTAAGTTTCTCCGTAGAGATGCTAGAGTTATGTTTTATTCGAATTTAGCCGAAGTTTAAGTATATTTCTAGCATAGTTGAAGTTTGCTCAACTTCCACGAAATATAACAATTTTATTTCATGTTTATTTAACTTCCATCGATGTTTTCGAAGTTGAGTCGAAGTTAGCCGAAGTTGAGTCGAAGTTTTGTAATTTTTCTACTGCCTATGAACTTTGCTTCGCTCATCTCAAAATCGACAAACTTCGCTCGAACTTCGCCGAAGTTTGTCGATTTTTTAAACCTTGTCTTTCCCCACTGGCTTGGATCACACACTTCGTTCCTGCTACACTTGGCGTTGAACAAACGCACCCACAAGCTATCATGTGATGTGCTCAATTCCCAGCATACCTCGAGTATGAAAGCGAAGTTGTTATCTCTAGCATTCCTCATTCGCAATCTTCCTCCCTTCTTATCGAAGTAGAGATCTTGCCATTCAATCAAATGCATCTTCTTGTTTTCCTTGGACGAACCCCAAATGAAACTCCTTGCAACTATGTCGATATCATCACATGTTTGTGCATGGAGTGGAGTAGTTTGCATCTTGAAGATAGGGACTGATTGCAGGCATGATTTTTCTATTGTGATTCTTCCTGTCAAAGCCAAGTTCCTTCCTTTCCAGCTAGATAACCGAGCTCCCTGTTTATCCATTTTATCCTTTTATGTCTCCTTGGAGACCCGATTATGCTAAATAGGGGATCCCAAATACTTCCCTAAGTGCTCCATAACTCCAAAACCTAATTTATCACTAATTTCTCTTCGAAGCTGGGTTCTCATGTTTTTGGAGAAGAAAACCATTGTCTTACGAGCATTGACTTTTTGTCTTGAGCACTCCCCAAAATGATCCAGTGTTTCCTTTATAATACGAGCTTGCTCTACACTGGCCTCTGCAAACATGAAAATATCATCTGCAAAAAACAAATGGGAGATGGTAAGGCCACTTCGACTGAGGCGAATCCCTTTCCACTCATTTATATTTACCAATGCCTGAATACCATGAACAAGAACTTCCATACATAGCACAAAAAGATACGTTGACAGTGAATTGCCTTGTTAGATACCTTCGGTGGGCTTAAATGCATCTGATAACCCTCCGTTCCAGATTACCCTCAAGGAAGTCGTAGAGATACAATGCATTATGCGCTCCACTAATAAGTTCGGAAATCCAGCTGTCTAGAGGGTATACCCAATGAAGCTCCACCTCTTTCTGTCATAAGCCTTATCTAAGTCAATCTTTGACGCCATCCACCCGACCTTCTCGATCTTTTGTCTCATAGAGTGAACAATTTCCGGCACAATAATATTATTATCAAGTTTCCTTCTAGGGACAAAACTAGATTGAGTATTGCGAACCAAAAAGGAAAGTAAAGGTTTAAGCTTGTTGACTATTAGCTTAGTAATGATTTTATAAGCAACATTACATAAGCTTATTGGTCTCGGGTCAGAAAAGGATATGAGTTCCTTGATCTTCGGGATTAGAACTAGTAATGTTCCGTTAAGTCCGCCTGGAATCGTTCATGTGGGGAAGAAAGTCCGCGTCAAGCATACCAACGAGTTTTCCACTGTACTCCACTGGTTTCGAAAGAATATTGGGCTCCACCCATCTGGGCATGGGGCCTTGTAAGGTCCCATATAAAACAGAGCTTGTTTCACCTCCACCTCCTCATTGCCTTTGACTAAGAGCTCTCTATCTGAGGTGGAAGAAAGGTGGGAATAGTGACTGCCAGTCAATATGAATTGGATTCCGAGCCTCCTCAATATACAGTCCCTTGGAAAAGACTGCCGCAGCTTTCAAAGTAGCACGATCTCCTCAATCGATTCCCCATCTGGTCCTTTTAGCTTTTGCACTCTATTGCGATGTCTCCTAGTGATGGTGCTCAAGTGGAAAAACTTGGTATTCTTATCCTCAAATTGGATCCAATTGACCCTCGATTTCTGAAACAAAAGAATTTCTTCCTGCATCAAGACTTCCTCTAGTTTCTTCTGACTTTGTCTCCTGTTTTGCATTTTATTTTATGTTTCTTCTTTTGTCGGTTGGTGGTGGTTCCTAATTTCAGAATCCATTCACTAAGCAACCCTCTGCTGGAGGTCTATTACAGTAATTGCTATTAAATTGATATGTGAATTTGGAAAGTGGAATTTCAAGTAAATAGTGAATTTACTTTAGCTTTTGGTCTTACGTTGTTTTTGCTCCACTTACATTTGGAAAATGTGGATGTGGATGTTGTTCATAAAGAAACCACTTCACTTTTTTTGGATTCAGATAAGTTATGCAAGTTATTTGATTTAATGTTAGTAGTGGTGTGCATGCAAGAGAATATAGTTGCTTGGTCCACTTTATTATTTCACGAAAAACTAATATTGTTTCTCAAAAATTAACTATGTATTGTCTAAAAGTTCTATACTTTGGGGTGCTATTCATGTTGAGATATCATGTCAAAAGCCAGCCTTTGATCCATTTCTGTGGGATTTGTGGCTTTTTGAAATGTCTGTATATAATATTTATAATTCAAATGATAAAATACGCTATGGATATTAATGAACAATTTTTCTCATGGCATACAGGTCTATGAGCGGAGCTGTGAAATATGCTTACAGCTTTATGAGAAAGAGATCTTAACAGATTCCTCGTATCTCCATATATATGGGTTTGTTTTGTGACTTCTAATATCTCTTACATGTCTGTAGGATGGAAAAGAAAGCATTATCTAGCCTTGAAGTCTTTTTTTTTTTTTTTGGGTTTTGGGTTCTTGTATAATATCCTTTTGTTGATTGGAATAGGCTAATGGGAGCTGATTTCAACTCTCAGCAGTTGGCAATTGTTGCAGTAAGTTGTTGCTATTTCCCTTTTTTGTTATCATCCAATAATATTGATGTTAGTGCATGAAAAACTGATATCCTAGGATTTCTGTTTTTGGCGTTACATCTCGTTGTTGTGTTCTTAAATGAGGAGTTCGAACGAAGATTATTTAGTTTTTGAAGAAAACCCCCATGGAATCCTGATTGGGTTATTTTAAGTATGGGATATAAAAAGTAGCTTCTTGTATATGCAATGTGAATCGGTTACTCGTTTTTATTTTTGTGCATCTAATAGTTCGTGATTCTTGCTTGTCTGACACTTGCGTTCAAATGGAATTTAGGGTCTTTGTGGGTGGAGAGACGCAGTTGCCCGTGTCGAAGATGAAAGTACTGGTTATATATTACCAAACAAAGTTCTACTTGAAATTGGTACATGGATCCTTTCAAACCTGGTCTGAACTGATTTTGATTATCACATTTATTTTTCTTTTGCTGAAACTTTTTGCACCAATTGACTTTTGAAAATATTTTGTTTTTCAATAAAAAAAAGCTAGGCAAATGCCTGTCACAACTAGCCAGTTGCGTCGGTTGGTGAAGTTCAAGCATCCCTATGTTGACCATAATCTTGGTACTGTAGTTAGCATCATCAGGAGTTCAATCCAGAATGCTTCCGCTTTTGAGAACGTCGCAGAACAGCTAAAGAAGGGACGCCTAGAAATGGTAAGAAAAATTTTGTACAAACAAGTTCCTTTTTGTGAAAGGGTATTTTTATTACTAATTGCAGGGTTTCCGATCAAAACAAAAATTACTAAATTACTAATTACGTGATTATAAGCTTAGTGAGCTCAAGCTAATACTTCATGCATGAGCTATCATGTATTCGTTCTAACTTTTTGTTCAAACTTTTGTCACCCGAACTTAGGTGTCGATACGTGTCTAGAGTCAAAGACTCTAACTTGATGATTCTTTAAATTTAAGGAATGAGAGACTCTGAAAACTGTCCAAAATTTTAAACAAGAATGAAAACTATAAATTCTCAATATTTTTCTTTAGTTTTGTGATTCGTAATACATGTGAATATGAAAAATAAGAAAAACATGTTTTCTTTTTCAAAATTGAAAAAAGGAAAATAGATTTTGTGGTCAAATGTCAAACATGTCCTATAAATATCTTTGATGTAAAATCTTGTGTACAAAAATTGTTGTTTGTGAAGGGGAGGTTAATTAAGTCCCACAATTTTGGGAATGTTAATTCTTGTTGATCTCTTTAGTAATTCAAGTTCATGGGATAATTAGCTGCCAATTGAAATGGATCTATAATGTTCTAAGGAACACGTTTAGAGTTGATCAATTCAATATTATCAATTGAAGATGTAGATTTGGGTTTTTACAAATTGTGGTTGGTTCAACTAAGTAGAGAGGCAATACGACAGCAACAAAGTTTCCAAAGTAGTTCAAGTCGGCTACATGGATCAAACTCTTCTTTTGCGCTCGATTTAATGCAAGCTAATGTTGTGCTTTCCAAATCTTTTAAATCCTTCATAATGAATGTTTCTCAAGTTAGCCTAGGTCTACCCTTACATTGTCAAATTTCTTTAGTTTCTATTGAGTCGAGTTTTCTAATTAGGCTTAGTCAAAAATAAGAAAGAGTTTTCAAACAGGGCACATGCACCTCATCTTTGGAGGTGTCCAAACCACTACAATCGTCATTTCCTAGTTTTTATGTCAATTAGTGTTGGTCCTACTTTCCTTTTATTTTTTTTGTATTTCTTATTCTATCTTTATAAGTTTTACTACACATCCACCTAAGCATCCTCACTTATGATACATTCATTTTATGTAGTTGTTGTTTCTTTACTGCCCAACGTCACTTTCATAAAACATAGCCGGCCTAAATGTAGTTTACACTCAGTCAATTGTTAATTATCCTCTCCTAACGTTTCAGGGCATGACTCATGAATGTTATGACAACTGCAGTTTAAGTGTTCCTAGGTATCATGAAGTTGAAAGGAATTGGTGGGACATCTTGTCCTATCTCTATCCAAACATTAGTGAGCTCACACGTGTGCACACGCATACGCTTTTTCCTCTTTTCAGAAGTTACTTTCAACTTCTTTAATCTTAAGGAATATTTGGATAAGACCCTAACTTCTCCTCTTTGGAAGTTGTCGGTCAGACCAAAGTTAACATGTGATGCATTAATTAAAAGGGATTTGAATGGTTTGCAAAGCTCACCATCAATTGCACTTAATCGAGCACAATGGAAAAGTTTGATCCATGTAGCCGACCCCAGTTAATTTGGGACTGAGGCTATGTTGTTGTTGTTGTATAAAAGGAACCGAATCTTAGTCAAGTAACAATCTTAGTAATTGGGTGACTTGCTTTGATGCATTCATTTGGTACACTTTATATTCAATGGGATTTGCCTGAAAGCACTTGAATGCAAGTTCCAATCGATATAAGTGCTATGCAGCAAACGTATGTGTCATATTGCTTGACTACACCTAGGTTTTGCATGGACGCTGCATTTCATAGACGGGTCCCATTGCTGAAGAGTTCCTTTGTTGCCTTGCCAGCACTGTTTTTCTGTTCATTGTGGTGCTTGTGGAGTTCATACATAACTAGTTCCAAGGCTCTATCAGGGTTTCGTTGGCAACTTGGCGTTCACATACAATTAATTGCTTGAATTAATTCTTGCACATGCAGATTAGCTAAACTCTGTGTTCAATTGGGAAAACTGTACTCTAGAAGACACATAGTGTATGTTTTTACACTATTGAAGGTTTTCTTATATGATTTTGACAATCTCTCTCCTATTTGTAGATGATGGAGAAAAATCACGTGTTAGCTGATGAATCCGAAAGTTTGCCTGCTCCTGAAAAAAATATGTCTTCTCAAGCAGAAACAATTAATGGGGAGACTGGTCACCCAGTAGATGAACAGATGGTTGATCATACTGCTCCTGGATATGTTGAAGAACTCATGGAACAAAGGAATAGTGCTTTTGAACTTGATAAATTCAGTAACAAAGGCTTTCTCAAGTTCGGTGATAAAGCTGGTGGGAGCAAGAAAGGACTAGTTAAACAGGAGAATTTGATGCAAAATGCCACTTTTTCGGTAGAGAGTGAAGGCATTGACACAAAAATTGGTGTTCTGCAATCAACCAAGGTTATGCAATTAAATTTCTGCACTATGAATTACTTCTAGCAGTAGTTTCTTTGTTAGGGGTTGAAATGGGCTGACTGTATGACATGATATTCTGCAGGCTTCTGAAGCAATGGTTCAAGTGCTTAAGAAGCCCAGTGGTGCTTTTAGAGCATTGCTAGGAAAATCAACCTCAAAAAGAAAGCTTAATTCGGACCCTAAAGTGAGTTTTCTCAACTTTGTACTCACAATGTCGTCTTGTGTTTGCTTCCTAGCATGTATACATTTGTGTGTGTGTATATATATATATATATATATATTAGTGTAAGATAAATGCGATACTATTTTATGTCCATTTCTAACAAAATTTGTTTGATTAATATATATTTATATTTATATATATGTTACTCTGCTATTAGTCTTACTATCCCCTAAAAAGTTCATATATTTGAGCATTTCAGGTGGTGTTCAAGGTTGAGCAGATAAAGTCCTCCGTTACCCTTCCTTTTTGCCCTTTTTTGGGCGGCAATGAACCGATAAAATCAGAGTCAGCGGAGAGCAGTAAAGTTGAAGAAAGCTCCGCACCAAGAGAACAAGTTCCTATTCCAGCTGAGGCTGCCAAGTTAGATGAGATTATTCCATTAGAAAATGACATAGAACGTAAAGAATCAGATGATGATAGTCTTCCAACTTTAAAAAATGATGGTCTGGAGCACTCAAGGAATCGCTGCGCCACTGGTGGTGCAATGGAGGCAGATACAGGGAATGGGCTGACTGAGTTATCCTCTAGCTTTCAGAAGTTCTTCCAGCCTATGAATGACTCCCCAAGCAATAGACAGATGGAAAGACCTCAAGAACCTGAAGCTGGTTTCCAGCTGAAGCCATTTGATTATGCAGCTGCAAGGAAAGAAACGAGATTTGG
Source organism: Stephania yunnanensis (assembly GCA_039657365.1). Lineage (NCBI taxonomy): Eukaryota > Viridiplantae > Streptophyta > Magnoliopsida > Ranunculales > Menispermaceae > Stephania > Stephania yunnanensis. The sequence continues at coordinate 38,930,968 of CM077586.1, read as the reverse complement.
TGACGACAAAGCTGAGAAGCCAGGAAGTGATGAAGGATTCAAGCCTCAGATAAATTCAATGGAGAGGCGTAAGACTCCAGTTATACGTCAGGTCCCTAGAGATGAAGGGACAAAGGATATTCAGCACGCAAGAAGGCGTCAGGCTTTCCCACCCACTGGAAATCGAAGTGCAACTTTCCGATGAGGGTATGCCTTGATGTATTGTGTCATTCGTGCTTCCTTAGCTTTGTCGAGTAATGTAGAACATTAGATGAAAAGAAAAATAAAATAAAAAAAAGAAAATAAAACAAAAACAGAAAGAAAAAAAAAATTAATGAGAAAAAAAATACAATGGTTCAACAAATTTTTTGCCAGGTTTAAGGATCTGAAACATCACTATAACAGTGACAAATCATGCATGCTGAAGTAGAATTTGGTGTCCAGTGGTTAGTATTATATACAGGAGTGCATTTGCATGAATTTCAGCAAACATTACGTGCATCTTTTTACTTAGCTAGCCCTACTTTTTTAATATTCCATCTCTTGAAAATGTTGAGAGCCAGAGTAGTCCAATTTTCAAACTTTTCCATTTAGTTCTGGCTAATCATCTTGTATTTTTTTTAGTGAGATTGTTCTACCAAAAGCAGAAGAGAAGAAAATCAAATACCAAAATCAAAATAATTGTAACTAACCATGAAAAACAATCCCATAATGTTTGGCAGTAACTTTGATTATAGGAAGTATCCTGTATGACGTTACATAACTAAATAAATTAACTAGGTATACTCTACATTTAGTTGTTCTGGCATATAAATCTGAAACAAAACCCTCTCCAAACTTCAGCTTTGACTATACATGTTCTTTCTTAACACTTATACTTGTTTCTTTAGGTCCGTCTTCAACCTTGGGGTTACGGTTGGTCGTGTTTGCTTCCTCTTTAGGCGTCAAACTCGATATGGCATCCTTCTTCGGTGTTGCGGATCTGCAAGTAGTGGTTGATACGCATCCTGTGAGAGCAAACAGAAAGAAGAAAACAAAGTGCTATACATAGGTTTGTTCAGAGCAACAGCTTCCCTTCTCCATTTTTCTCACTACTATATGCCTCAACTAGTATTCAGGATGTACGTTTTTGAAAACACCAACGATAAAAAAAGATTTGAGTTATGTATTTATAGAGAGTTTGTGCGTATAAATACTCCTAGTTTAGTGTAATTCCTTGTGTGGTCATATCAATGCTTATAAAGGTAAACAAGTGTCAAGTCATGATGATTGATGTATGAATATGGTTAATGAAGTGGCCTTAGAAGTCGATCCATTGACAGAACAAATTAGGGAACATGATTGTGAGTGCATGCAGATGCACCGATTATACTGTCATTAATGTTCAAATAAGTATCTTCAATAATAAAGGCACTTACATTATAGAGTTTGGTTGAACGAAACCTATTTATGTTGTGACAACTACTATAAGTGTAATACACCTATTTTTTTTTTTTTTAAGAAAATCAATTTGTATTTTTTTAAATTACCCATCCTTTAGTGTCACCCGTGCACCTCTTGCACTAATCTATATGTATAATAAACTTACATCTTGAGTGTGCCACGTGACGGTTTTGAGCCTTCTCGTAGCGCCATGTGGCATGCTCAAGATGTAGATTTCTTTAAAGCTATATATGATTTTTTTGAAGAAATTAAATCAAAGCTATATATGGTATGTTCTATAGAATGAGAAGTTTCTCAGTTGATGATTATCAAATTGATACAATTGAGATCAAAACTGACGAGCCCTTCGTCACTTGTATCATTTATATTTATTTTGTTTTTGTGTTAGTGGAATTGATTAGACATGTAACTGAAATTGTACTGATTGCAAAGCATGCTAGCGAGAGTGTGTCTAACATATTTTATTCTTTTAGTCTTCTGATCTCCTCATGCAAGTAAGTTACGCGTAACATTAATGCCTTAATCATTCTATCCTCTATATAAGTCTTAGCTTCTCAATCACTTTTATTCATCTTTCAATTGCTGTTTTCATATTTTGATTTGATTATCACATATTGCAATGGCCTTGATCCTTAGCAAGCTAGCTCTTCTTTTGGCTCTTATATTGTTTGTTATGGGACCTTCAACATCGAAGGCACGGGAGCTTGACTTAAACCCCGACCATGACCTTCAGGCTCAGCTTTTTCTTAGCATCGACGAAGGCAGAGTAGCTGAAGGAGGCCTGGTGAATTGCTGGAACTCGCCTGTCGAGCTTTGCTCATGCACTAACGGTTGAGGTGTATACTATTTCTACCTTTAATTTTAAAATAATGGTATTATTCGATAATTGTTTACACACTTAATTCGTAATCAATTCTTATTGTTGATTATTATTTTTTTTAAGATAATTGTCTACACACTTAATTCGTAATCACTTCTTGTTGATTTTTTTTTTAAGTAACTTATTATTGTTTAATTGTAACATGTACAATTACACCTAATATATTAGGATAAAGATATCTAACATGATATATTATAATAATGCATATAATACAATATATTATGATACTTTGTCTTATCACCCGCGAAGAGCACGATGTCGACTAGTAATTTAAGAAGATTGCATTATTTCTTAGGATGATTACATCAGTTTTTTTTTTTTTTTTTTTTTTTTTTTTTTTTTTTTTTTTTTTTTTAGTGGTTTAACTTATCAATAGGGGTTCTTATAGCATACACGGTTTGGTTTAATCAAACTCTATATTATATTGTTTTTATAGATTCGAGTCGTTCGACTCATACCTAATGCTAGGTTGATCTACTTGAAATCACACGGTAACGACACACCTATTTGGTAATCGTAAGATTGGGGGGCAGAACTAGGGGTGGACAGGGTGGGCAGTAGCCTCCCTTAATTACACCCGGGTCCCTTATATAATTCCCCTTTGTATTTTTTAATCCCTCGCCACCGGCACCCTCTCGCCCCTTTAATGTTTACACTTTTCTTATCGACTGTAAGTATAGGTGTTAATACAAGGTATTTGGTGTCTTGATAGATAATTTGTCAACATTTGAATTTTGTATATACTTACAGCGAAAACCAAGAAAATAAAGGTTTTTTATGAATTGAGGAGTATTTTTAACGAGAGATTTGTAAGAATTATATAATCTTTTATAAGACTCTAAATGGGTCGCATGAGCACGTTTTGGATGGGACTTCAGCGTCACTAAAATCTTACAAAACACGCCTCTAGGAAAGTTGTTGGGATGGTAAGAACTGGGCCTAATACACTAAAGATCGAGGGAGACTATATAAGGATTCTTCACTTCTCCTTTCTCCCCTTGATTTTTTTCCTTAGGTTTCTTGATGGAGGGAAACTATATAAAGATTCTCAAGAGACTAATCGGGTCCACCATCAGTCCGGTATCAGTGGCAGTGGTTTGGATACCCTAAACTATCAAATAAAAAAAAAAACGAAGTTCAATTCTAAGTTGCAGTTAAAAAGTTGTGGTCAAAGCTAGTGCTTAGTTAGGATAAAATTTCTATTTAATTAGAAAAAATGTCCTAGCGAATATAAAAGTAAAAGAAAATTTTCAAACTGTTGTAAACTAAGTTGTAAGCCAACTAGAACTTAAGTTGGACTTGCTAGAGACTTAAACATAGAAGACATAAACTAAGAACTACTAGAACAAGTAGAGAAGATGTGACAAGAGAGAAGAGAGCTAGAGATGAAAATGTAGATATTTCATTCATACATTGGTGTGTTCTTTACAAGTAAAAGAACCCCCTTATATTGGCCCTTAGTCATGACGATGATAAATACTTGCACAAAGTGTGCAAGTTACACCAAAGTCTCATGTCGTACAAGATTACAAGTTACATGACAATACTTAGACAAGTGATTATACATTGGAGTTGAATACAAGTTATGTAGAGTGTATAAGTTATAGTCAATGTAGAAATCAAGTTTGATGTTACAATTCAATGTGAGAGCCATGCTTGACAATGTGATCATTCATAAGCTTAATTAAAGGGTCATCCAATTTACAACACTACCCCTAGGATGACACTTGCTGAGAGAACATGCCTTGTTAAAACTTGTACGAGAAAAACCCTGTGAGAAAAAATCTAGTTTATGAAAGAGTGCAATGTTCTCGTCAATCTTGACTTGTAGTATAATATTGCCGATTGCCTCATTAAAAACCTTGCTAGAAAAACCCTGTGAGATAAAATCATAGCTAAGGAAAAGAGTGCAACACATTGATACTCTTTGAGAGAATATATATGCCTCATTAAAGCCTTTACTAGAAAAACCCTGTAGGAAAAAATCTAGTATAGGAAAAAGAGTACATTGCTCTCATAAATTTTTATATGGAGTATAATAATGTTAGGATTGCCTCTTTAAAAACCTTGCTAGGCAAATCTAGTGGGATCAAACCAATAGCAAAAGGAAAAGAGTGCAATACGCTAATCGACCTTGATAAAAAGTTTTAATATTGTTAGAATTGCCTCATTACAAACCTTGCAAAGAAAATCCAGTGGGATAAAATCATAGCAAAGGGAAAAAGAGTGCAATACACTAACCAATAACTCATTTTGATTCTCCCATTCATGTTCACATGTGTGAGACATCTTGTGCATTTTGTTGCACATAAACATCATTTTCTATATGAACCATTTAATGCTGAAGCATATGATTGTCACTCTTTTGTATATAGTACTTGCATCAAGTAATTGATTCATAACTTCTTGTTACTGAATGATCCTTTGAGCTTCGAGGTCATATTAATTTATACATGGATTATAATACAACAAATTTAATGTAATTTGATGTGTATCAAGTAATTTCACGTCATTCCTTTTGAATTGGCTTATATCTCCTCCTAATGGTAGGAAAATTGCTTTATCAAAGTGACAATTAGCGAAACTTGCTATAAATAAATTTCCTATTAGGGATCCAAAGCATCTTATAATATGATTGATGAAGAGTTAAATCAATATAAGTCTCATATTGATTTGCCTTGAGATAATCTCTAGCTGATAAAAAAAATCTAGTTCGATAAAGGATGTCCGTGCGAATTTATGATATTTTCGCATTATTGATGATCATGGATAATCAAATAGATCTTTCCACATTATGAATGTCATTTGATTTATGACGACATTCGTTTTAATGCGCCTTATATATTCCAGAAGCTAAAGCCGGGAATATTATACTTAGATTAAATCATATTCATATAGATAAATTTTCTATTATTCTGAGTAGACTTCTTCTGAACAAGACATTAACAATAAAATTGTTGTACTAGATATTGCTTGAATATTAGCCTCCACTAAGTTCGAATTCGAGAAATACTCACTTTTATATTATAATGTACATGCATGTAGTACAATACACAAGGCATAAACTCATCGCCCATATTTAGGTCACGATTTGAACACATCTTGATGCGCCTGTTTTATCGAACCATTTTCAATGATAAAATTCATAATATTTTGCCTTTGATTTCGAAGGCATGGTAAATATCACAAAAATACTCTGGTATATATATGACAATATTTAGGCAAAATAGCCTTTCATATATGACAAAAAAATGTCACAATTATGAGCGCTCATTGTCAATAATTATTTGCCTATTGTAGTAGTGCACCACTTTTGTCACAATTTTTGGTGGAATTGTCAATACGACATTTACCTGATATTTTCACCTTTTCCACGTCCATAAATTTGTTATTGCGATAATGATCATTATAAGCAACATATGCTTCTTAATTTGAAGCTGAACTAATTGGACGAGAGTGATATTATATTTATAAAATCTAATTATTTTACTCAGCTGCAATGAGACAAGAAATCAATCCTTACGTGCGCACTCAATATTTGTTGCAGCAATAAATCGAGACGGGCCACGTGACCTTACATTTATTATCTCATCAGTCATATTTCTACATAACCTCAACATAGAGGTAATTAAAATTGCGGAATTATGATTAATATTTGATTGCTTAAATTTTATAGCTTGAGACTGAACCGCTCATTTCGAGCTTTTGGAGCATTACCTTTTTTGGTATTTGTATATTTATAACTCCATAAAGTGAAATATTTACTTTTCAAATCTCTAAAGAGATATTGACAAATGATTTAAATTTTGTATAACACAACATAGTCTTGCATAGATGTTTTATTCACAAATTATAGTATCTAATTGTCATGACAAGTAATTCTTGTCGGTAATATAATAAGGCAACAAGTTCAACTATGGTTGAATAATATTTTGAAAATAAATTTAAGAAAAAGTAATTTTCCTCTTTTTATGTAAAAACATAACATCTGATTAAATATATGTTCACAACTTGATTCATTAATAAACAAAATGTACTATTCATATGAGTTGGTGGGACAACCTCCAAGTTGGGTGGCGAGACATAGTCTACTTAATACCATGCCTCCTCGAATGGGATAACCCATTTCCTTTTCAATGTTTAGCTTTACCAGGGACAAGACTTACTCACTATCAACTCAAACTTATAACATTATTTGTATTATAAAATCAAGAATAGAACAATAACTAATCGTTTGTAGTTTTAAGAGAAAAACTATATGTCACACATTGATTTTTGATTTCTGATGTAGAAGATCGTACAAGAAGTAGTTACAGAGCATATTTTCGTAGTAGGTGACGTTACAATGAATAATTTATGAATAAAGTACATTTACATAATTAAATATGCATGTAACAAAAAAGAAATTAACCATGAAAACAAGGAAAGAAATCGAACTTATTTAAATTAATAAGAATTATACCTTCTTAGCTTTATATCTTTGAAAAGTTTCTTGATCTTCAAGATCTCCTCTTGTAGAGCAACTTCGTGCTGATAACGTGTTGGAAACTAAGTTGTAAGCCAACTAGAACTTAAGTTGGACTTGCTAGACACTTAAGTATAGAAGACATAAACTAAGAATTACTAGAACAAGTAGAGAAGAGGAGACATGAGAGAAGAGAGCTAGAGTTGAGAAATGTAGAGATTTCCATTCCGTTAGTCTGTTCTTTACAAGTGAAGGAACCCGGTCCTTAGTCATGATGAGAATAAGTAATTGCACAAAGTGTGCATGTTACACCAAAGTCTCATGTCGTACAAGATTACAAGTTACATGACAATATATGGACAAATGATTATACATTGGAGTTGAATACAAGCTATGTAGAGTGTATAAGTTACATTCAATTTAGAAGTCATGCTTGATGTTACAATTCAATGTGAGAGGCATGCATGAAAATATGATTATTCATAAGCTTGGTTAAAAGGTCATCCAATTTACAACATAAACCTCATATTTCATAGTTTTGGAGCCCCAAATATCATTGAAGGGAAGCTTGCTTAGAGAAGGGAAAATCATTTAGAAGAGATATAATACAATTTTTTCATTTGACAAAAATTACAAAATTCAACTCTATTCTCGTAGAACTTAATTGTTGATACTTTATTTTACATTGCAAATCATTCTAATAATTAATTGATTATACTATTTTGATTTTTCACTAGTATAACTCTTTTAGTTGTCGATAAAAAAAATTATGTTTAATTAGACTTGCTCATTAGACGGGCAAAAGTTGAACCTAAGTGGACATGATATTCTAAATCCCTGTTAAATTATCGATTCTATATGTAGCATGGTGCCAAGTTTGATTATGGGTCGGGTTTGAAATATTGGCCTCATTCAAACCTTAATTCGAACAACTTTTTTTTTAAGTAAATATTAATTAAATATTTTTTAATTTCAACATGGGTCGGGCATTGGTTGACAAATTTAAATTCAACCCCGCATTTCAAATGATTGAGATTCAACAGAATTGGACATGTTATGGAATGGATGGACACTTATGCATATGGGTGACCAATTTGTGAATCCGGATCTCACATTGAATTGTAACATCAAGCACGACTCTCACATTTCATGTAACTTGTAATCCTCTCAAATTTACACCAACTCTTCCGTGTATTGTCTATGTTGCTTGTGATGTATTGTATCACTTGTGGTGTATGTATAACTTGTACACATTGGATAAGTACAATTATCATTATCACCAATGTTGGAATGGAAATCTCTACACTTCTCAACTCTAGCTCTCTTCTCTTTTGTCTCATCTTCTCTACTTGTTCTAGTAATTCTTAGTTTATGTCTTCTATGCTTAAGTCTCTAGCAAGTTCAACTTAAGTTCTAGTTGGCTTACAACTTAGTTTACAACATGTTATCAGCACAAAGTTGCTCTACAAGAGGAGGTCTTGAGATCAACAAGCTAGCTTTTAAAGAAGACAAAGCTAAGAAGGTATAATTTTTGTTAATTTTAAAAAGTTTAACTTACTTCCATGTTATCGTGGTTAATTCCTTTTTTGTTACATGCATTATTTATGTATATATTATTTATTCATACATTATGTATTGTAACGTTACTGACTGTGAAAGTATGCTCTATAGTTACGTTTTGTACGATCTTCTAGATCAAAAATCAAAAGTCAATGTGTGACATATAGTTTTTCTCTTAAAACTACAAACAATTAGTTATTGTTCTATTCTTGATTTTATAATACAAATAATGCTATAAGTTTTAGTTGATAGTGCGTAAGTCTTGTCCTTGGTAAAACTAAACATTGAAAGGGAGACGGGTTATCCCGTTCGAGAAGACATGATATTAAATAGACTTTTTCTCGCCACCCAACCTGGAGGTTGTCCCACTAACTCATATGAATAGTACATTTTGTTTATTAATGAATCAAGTTGTGAACATATAATTAATCATACATTATGTTTTTACATAAAAAGGGGAAAACTATTTTATATTAAGTTTATTTTCAAAATATTATTCAACCGTAGTTGAACTTGTTGCCTTATTATATTACCGACAAGAATTACTTGTCATGACAATTAGATACTATAAGTTGTGAATAAAAAATCTATACAAGACTATGTTGTGTTATACAAAATTTAAATCATTTGCCAATATCTCTTTAGAGATTTGAAAAGTGAATATCTCACTTTATATATCTTTTCACCCTTTGGAGTTATATATATAAATATCAAAAAAGGTAATGCTCCAAAGCTCAAAATGAGCAGTTCAGTCTCAAGCTACAAAACTTAATCACTCAAATATCAATTATAATTTTACAATTTTAATTACCTCTATGTTGAGGCTATGTGGAAATATGACCGATGAGACAATAAAAACAAGGTCACTTGGCCCGCCTTGATTTATTACTGCAACCAGTATCGAGTGCGCACGTCAATCCAGTAAATATTAAGGATTGATTTTTCGTCTCATGGTAGCTGAGTAAAATAATGAGATATTATAAATATAATATCGCTCTCATCCAATTAGTTCAGCTCCAAAATTAATAAGCGTATGTTGCGTATAATGACCATGGTTGCGATAACAAATTTATAGACGTGGAAAGGGTGAAAAGATCAGGTAAAGGTCGTATTGGTAATTCTACCAAAACTTGGAACAAAAGTGGTGCACAACTAGAATGGACAAATAATTAGTAACAATGAGCGCTCATAATTGTGACATTTTTTTGGTCACATATGAAAGCCTATTTTGCCTAAATATTGTCATATATATACCCGAATGTTTTTGTGACCTTTACCATGCCTTTGAAATCAAAGGCAAAATTATGAATTTTATCATTGAAAATGGCTCGATAAATCGGGCACATCGAAATGCGTTTAAATCGTGACCTAAATATGGGCTATGAGTTTATGTCTTGTGTATCGTGCTACATGCATACATTATAATATAAAACTGAATACTTCTCGAATTCGAATTTAGCGGAGGCTAATGTCCAGACAATATCTGGTACAACGATTTTATTGTTAATGCCTTATTCAGAAGAAGTCTACTTAGCATAATAGAAAATTTCTCTATATGAATATGAATTAATCTGAGTATAATATTCTCGGGTTTAACTTTTAGAATATATAAGGCACATTAAAACGAATGTCATCATAAACCAAATGACATTCATAATGTGGAAATATCTATTTGATCTTCCAGAATCATCAATAATGCAAAAATATCGTAACTTTGCACGAACATCATTTATCGAACTGGGTTTTTAATTAGCTGGATATTATCTCAAGGCAAATCAATAGGAGGCTTATATTGATTTAGCTCTCCATCAATTATATTATAAGATGTCTTGGATCCCTAATAGAGAATTTATTTATAGCAATTTTTGCTAATTGTCACTTTGATGAAGCAATTATCCTACCATTAGGGGGATATATAAGCCAATTCAAAAGGAATGACGTGAAATTGCTTGAAACGCATCGAAATGCATTAAATTTGTTGTATTATGATCCATGTATAAATTAATATGAACTCGAAGTTCAAAGAATCATTCAGTAGCAACGAGTTATGAATCAAATACTCGATGCAAGTACTATATACAAAAGTGTGGCAATCACATGCTTCAGCATTAAATAGTTCATATAGAAAGCGATGTCCATGTGTAACAAAATACATAAGATGTCTCACCCATGTGAACATGATGGAGAACAAAAAATAAGTTATTGATTAGTGTATTGCACTATTTTTCCTTTTGCTACGATTTTATCCTTTCCTTGCAAGGTTTTTAATGAGGCAATTCTAACAATATTAAAACTTTGCATCAAGATTGATTATTGTACTGCACTCTTTTCCTTTTTCTATGGTTTTATCCCACTGGGTTTTTCCTAGCAATGTTTTTAAAGAGACAATCATAATTAACATTATTATACTCAATATAAAAAAAATTATGAGAGCAATTAATGTACTCTTTTTCCTATACTAAATTCTTTCCCACATGGTTTTTCTAGTAGAATTTTTAATGAGGCATTTATATTCTATCTAAGTATATCAATGTGTTGAACTCTTTTCCTTAGCTATGGTTTTGTCCTACTGGGTTTTGCTAGCAAGGTTTTTAATGAGTCAATCAACAAATATTATGCTACGAACAATATTAAACTCTTTTTCATGTACTAGATTTTTTCCCACATGATTTTTCTAACAGAAGTTTAACAAGGCACATTCTTTCAACAAGTATCATCCAAGAAGGAGTGTTACGGAATGGATGGAAACTTGTGCATGTGGGTGACCATATTGTGAAGCATGACTCTCACATTAAATTGTAACATCAAGCATGACTCTCACATTTCATGTAACTTGTAATCTTCTTCAATTTACACCAACTCTTCCATGTATTTTCTATGTTGCTTGTGATGTATTGTATGACTTGTGGTGTATCTATAACTTGTACGCATTGTATAAGTACAATTATCATTATTACCAAATGACCTATATAAAGGGTGCCAACCCCATTGTAATCTATACACCAATGTTGGAATGGAAATCTTTACATTTCTCAACTCTAGCTCTCTTCTCTCTTGTCTCCTCTTCTTTACTTGTTCTAATAGTTCTTAGTTTATGCCTTCCATGCTTAAGTCTCTAGCAAGTCCAACTTAAGTTCTATTTGGCTTACAACTTAGTTTACAACAATGAAAGTATATATACCTATTATTTTTTAGAATCTGGTTAAACCAAACCTTATTTATGTTGTAACAACTCTTATTATAAGTTCATTACACTTATTTTTTAAATTAAATTTACGATCTTTCTAAATTAATCATCCCTTACGTCTTCCTCACGCACACCCTAATGCTAATAATGTTGGAATATTATATTATTTTTAAGATAACATATCAACTTCCTAAAAAAAACAAGGAAAAAAAAACATATCGACTTTTCAAAAAATAGGTGGATGAAATTATCAATAAAAATTGTTACAACATAAATAAGGTTTGTTTTAACCAAACTTTATTTTTAACATAAATAGGATTTGTTTTCATCAAACTCTATTTTTTAAACCTAAACTCGACCCTCGTTAAGCAGGCCAAGTGGGTATTGGTTAAAATTCGCACCTTATCTCGGTTTTTATGTTCTGCCAGGGATATACTACAAAGTCTACGTGTCACACTTTGAAATATGTGTATTGCAAATCTTGAAATACATGTATCCCATAGCTTTCAAATAGGTGCATGACTTTTAAGTGTGGTCAAAATATGTCACAAAAAGTGTGCCAAAATATCATTTTTTATGCAAAAGTATGTAACCAACTTTTGAAATATGTGCACACGTATCTCGATATAAGACTTAACAGTGACAACCTCTAAGTGGATATTGTCTGTGGGTTACTTTTCGGGTTACACTAGCATTTCCCTTTGCCAAATATTTTACAACCGCTTGCATAGCTGCGATAAGGGGTGTTCATGAAGTTGGTGAATCCGTGGATCCAAATCGATCTAGTCCATTTACCTCTAATTGGTTCATAATTTAAGTTTGTTTGAATTGGATTGCCAAAATTACAACCCACATGGATTAGATTGGATCGCGAATTGGACACCTTAATCCGCGGATTTAATTTGTAATTCGGTCCAATTAACCTTTATATACCTTACATTATATATACATATACATGTACTCTTAAAAATCTAAAATCTTGAACTATATTTACATTGTGTTAGCATTCTTATGCCACTAATTCATTTGCTATTTATTCATATACACTTGAAAACCTAAATATTCACAACTTAAGTTAATTCTGTTGTGATATGGATGACCACTTAACCAAGCTCCTGGATAATCACATTCTGAAGCATGGCTCTCACATTGAATTGTAATATCAAGCATGCCTTTCACATTGAATGTAACTTGTATTCATATCCAATGTACATGTAGTTGTCCATGTATTGTCATGTAACTTGTAATCTTGTTACGACATAAGACTTTGGTGTAACTTACACACTTTGTGCAAGTACTCATTCTCATCATTACTAAGGGCCTATATAAAGGGGTTCCTTCACTTGTAAATGTTGAATTTTGAGGTTCGTACGCAATGAAAAACTCAAAACAATTTTTGAAAATCTCCAAAAGGATCGAAAATAAGTTCCATTAAACTAGATTTACAAAAGTAAGCCATACCTTAATCTGTGATTTCCTTCTCTGATTGTTTGATTTCTAAGAAGTTCGAGTGCCTGTCCTCTATCAAAAACCCATACAGGAATGATGACCATAATTTGTAGTACAAGCCCTAAGAGAGATAGAAAACATTTTTCTTTCTCTCCCAAAATCCAGAGAACTCGAAAATAGCTAAAATGAAAACTTATTCATTTTTAGAGTTTCAAACTCCATTTATATGTGTAGATAAGCTCTCATAAAAAATCTATTCGTAATACAACTATTGTATTTAGGTAATTCAAGTAAATTATACAAACACCCATATTAATAAGTTATTATATAACAAATCATAAGAGAGTTTATGTCATGAATTTTATCATATAAATTCATTACACTGGACTAATTAAAATTGTGTAAAGCCATTTTTTGCGTGCAACCTAATAGGTTCATGCAACGTTGGCAGTGAACCAAAATCATTTTGGTACACAAGTCATAAACGGTCCTAGCGAGACATTATGACTACCCAAATAACATGAATATCAAAATCGATACAACCTAATAAATGACATATATCATATTATTTTTTTGTGTGATATCCTTTGATTAAACATAAGGAATGGAAAGTCACCCTTAATGTTCAATCATACTGGTATCGATCTTTAAGTTGATTGAAAACATCCAAGTAACATTGATTATATCAATGCACTTGGATTTGACCATTTAATGGTCTGATATATCAAATGATATACTAATATCTCACTCTATATGAGAGGGACAAATTCTATCTCGATTACACACCTCCACACATTATTTACATGGTAACCAATCACAATCTTTATAATTGCTCGATTTAAGAAAATGTTTGATTATGTCAAATCACAATGCTCATAATATTGAAGTCTATGGTAATCTCAAATCGAAGGAGTAAATAATATATCTACTATATGTAACATCTATGACTTAATCCATATGGTATTCCCATAGCGAGTTAGTCCAATACCTTGTTCCCTAACAAGTAACCGTGATCTCGATTCATATCCTTATACGCATGATCATCACATGACCATCAATTAAGATTTACACTAGTCTTAATTCAGTATAGTTCCCAGTATAATGACTAAATAGGGACATTTAAGATATTTTAACAAATACCTAGGGCACATGCCCCAACAGTAAAGAGCACACCAAGTTGAATGAAGAACTTCTCATTCCAACTCTTTCATTTCTTTTCTTCTCCTTTGTAGTAGAAATAGTTCTTAGTTTTCTACTTTCATTCTCTAGTTTCTAGTAAGTTTCAACTTAGTTTACAATATATTATCAACACGAGCTTGCTATTACATAAAGAAGATTTTGAAGTTCAATAAGGCTTGCTAAGGAGACAAAACTAGGAAAATATAATTTTTGTTAATTTAAATAATAATCTCAATTTATTTCTATGTTATCATAATTAATTTCTTTTTTTTACATGATTATTTATGTATACATGTTTTATTTATATACTAAGCATTATAACATTACATACTATGAAAGTATGCTCAGTAGTTACATCTTCAACGATATTCTACATCAGAAACCAAAATTCAATGTGACATAATGTCACGGCCCAAATTCTTAATCCTAGTTTAATTCTTTAATCAGGATCATTGACTCGTGACATGGGACTCAAATCGAGATACCTTCTTTGACCGAGGCAATGTGGCCGAGGTATATGTTGATTTGTTGTGATGTATGTCTAGTGTATTAAATATGTGTAGACTACTAAGTCACTCCTACTTCTATATGTCGAGACATGAGCAGAGACACTCCTCGAGATGCATGCTGATGTGACACCGGGGTAACGTGTGATGTGGTAAATTTAATTTGAGTTTAGTATGATGGGTATAGTTGATGTACATAAATGAAACCTATGTTAGTTAAATAAAGCATTAGCCATTTGATATTTCTCGAGGTACGTGTGGACATATCACAAGACCAATTAAGTTGCAATTGGCGTTATCAAGATGGAGTTAGTGGATAGTTAGTGGAATGTAAATTAAGATGTAAACCATTAGATTAGTCTCGAGATACATGTACATATCAAGATCAATGGCTATTAATCAACCTTATCAATATATATCTAAATGAATGGTAATCTCATGAAAATCATTCTCATTCATAATTTAGAGAAGAAAAAATCTGGAGAAGGAAGAATTAGAGAAAAGATCATTGATTTGTGAAGGAAATCTTTGTGGAAGATTAAACTAAATGTGGTGTACTAATAGGTAATTATATCTACACAATTAGTTTTGTGTTTAATTAATGAATTTGATGAAATTATGAAGTGTGAGCTATTGTTGATGTTGTGGTGGATGTTTTGAGTCTCTGGTTAAGGAGAATAGGGATCCAAAGGCTTTGGGGTTGGCCATGTAAAGAGAAAATTCAGAATTCAAAGTACAGAATTCTGGGTTTTCTTGCACATAGCGCGGTAGACATGCTAGCTTGCACGCTTCCTGCATGTAGCATGCTTCCTGCATGTAGCATGCTAAGGAATATGGGTAGCACGATAATAAGGTCACTAGCGTGGTAAACATATTACCTAGTGTGCTAGTGGTCTGTTCGCTTCACAAATACAATAATCCAAAGTTTATGGGATTAAGTTATACCTAGGATTGTGGCTTGGATTAACTTATTAGTGTCGAATATGTCACTTGTTCGGTTGGACGTATTAACAGTGGGATAACCTTTTTTTTAAGCCAGTGAAATGACCAATCTGCCCCTCACTTTATATACCCAAAAATCGATTAACATCGTGTAAACCCTAAAATGAGTTTTGCGCGAGAAGGAAGAAGACATTTTGTGAATACAACAATGTTAAATTTGGAGCATAAAAAAGGGAACAACACATACATAGCAAAAAAGAATTGCTTTGAATTGGAATATGCATACGTTCATTAGATTACATCATACAAATCCGGCTTGGCCATTTAAGCTCCACATAAGTGGGCATCTTCAAAATCGAAATTTTTATATCTTAACCAATCAAAACTACATGATCACATGGGCCCTATACCGTAATCAATTCTATCTGTGATCAATGTAATCTGCAAGAGCAAGCAATGACGCCGCCCTCTCCTTGTCAACCCTCTCCAACTGCTCCTCCTTGAACTCCCTTGCCTTCTCCACCCTCCGCGAACTCCCTTGCGTCCCAAAACACCAGCCGATTTTCGATGAATCCCCAACCAGTCGACATAATCTTTTACCACATGTTTCTTGATGAAGATGATAGTGAAGTCGTTGACTCTCCTCTTTGGTTGAATGTGTTAAGTGAGGGTACTTTGGTCAATACCCAAACACAAGAATTAAGACTAATTAGTGACATAAAAAAGGATGGGTTAGTTTAGTCACTTGTATTGGGTATTAAGTAATCCCTTGGACTAGTTAATCCTTCTAAGCGAACACCGGATTAGCTAGTCTAGTGTAGCTAATACGACTTAAGAAGGTGAAGCGAACATGCCATAGGTGCTCTGACAGTACAAATTATGCATTTCTTAACTTAAAATTAAACACTATAAACAAGTCTAACACTCTACCCAAAGGTGTAAAAACACTCTAAAATATGTGTAAACATATCAGAAGCCTAGGGAAGAGTATCGGGGGTTTGGATTTATGTTTCGAGGTGTTGGGAGGCCGAACTAGCTAGCAAATTTTGCATGGATTATAAGTAAACTAATTGAGATATTTATTTACATTTCATTCCAGTTTTGCTATTCATTTTATGTCATTTGGACTAAATTATCTTTTGTACTCTATATGTCATGACTTGTTTTTTCCAATCATTTCATGAGTTTGTTGATTATGATATTGGTTGTTGGTTAAATGATTTCATTGACTCTAAATCACGTGCTGTCATTCTTGATTGTCAGTAATTTGTCACGCCCGAATTCCTAATCTTAGTTTAATTCCTTAACGAGATTATAAACTTGTAATGTGGGACCCACATCGAGATATGTGCACTGACTGAGGCGATGTGGCCGAGGTATGTGTTAGACTTGTTGTGATATATGCCTAGGGTACTGTATTTATGTGGGCTATTAAGTCACTCATACTTGTATTTAGGTGTCGAGCGTGAGCAGGGATGCGCTTCGAGAGGCGTTTCGATGTGGGATCGGGGTAGAGAGTGATGTGATAAGTTGATTTAAGTTTAGTGTAGCTTAAATAGTTGTATTAATATGGCTATTGTTGATTTTATATTAAATGTAACCTAAGTTAGCGAGTTAAAACATTAGTCAGTGATACTTCTCGAGATACGTGTTGACACATCAAGAAACCAATTGAGTTTTCGATATTTGGTTTTAGTTAGAGGAAGTTACTGGAGAGTTAGTGGAATTTTGTTAATATATAGGCCATTAGATTAGTTTCGGGATACGTATATACATAAAGATCAATAGCTAATAATCAATCTTATCTATATGTACGTAAGATTGAATTGATAAACTCATGCAACTATTTCATTCTCATTTCATAAATTTAGAAGTTAAGTAAAGCTGGAGAAGAAGAACCAAAGAAGAATATCAGCATGGTAGTGAGGAAATCTCGTGGATTGGAGAAGGAGCTGATCAAGTTAGGTGTTCATCAGCTAAGTAATCCTACTCACACCATTAATCTAGTTGGATTTAATGAATTTGATGTAATTATGAGTTGAGTTTTTGTTTTGGTGGTGGTTTTGGATTATTGGGTGAGTTAAAATAGAGGGTTCAAGGTGTTGGTGATAGCTCCATGTAAAGAAAATTCAAAATTCAAAGTGCAGAATTGTATATTTTCCTTCACATAGCGCGTTAGGTGTGACCAGCTAGAGCGCTACCTGCGTATAACGCATTAGAGAAACTTGATAATGAGCTAATTAGGTACTTGCACGCTAGGTAGGCTACCCAGCGCGCTAGGTGCTTTGAGAGCACAAAAACAACAATTTCACAATTTCAATTTAAACATTCTAAATAACTCTAATACCTTGACTAAAGGTCTACAACACACTCTAAAACAAATGAAATTATACCAGGAGCTTAAGAAAGAGTTTCGCGGGTTCAAATACGTGTTTTAAGGTTTCAAGAGGCTAGATTAACTAGGAATTTGTGCGGATTGTAAGTAAACTAATTGAGATATTTATTTACATTTTATTCATGTTTTCCTATCCATTTTCAGTTATTTGAACTGAATTGTCCTTTGTACTCTACATGTCATGACTTGTTGTTTCTTCTCATTTTATGAGTTAGCTATCATGACCTTATTTTTTAAATGGTTTCATTGGATCTAAATCATGTGCTATGTCATTTTTGATTGTTGAGATATCTAGGCTAATGAAATAGTATGCTATTATGTAGTGTGTGATAGCATTGTAATCTATTTTCTTTGTACATTAGATATGCAATTACATTGTTAGATTCCTAAACCATGTCATTTACTGGGCTATGAAAGTAGTTCTTATCTAGGAACATGATATGATAGTGATGTGCGCAGTGTTGGGTTTTGGGGTTTATACGCAGCAGAGATTACAAAGCAATTTTGACAAAAACCCCAATAGGATCCGAATCTAATTCCATTAAAACGTTTAAACCATGAAAAACTTAATCATACCTCAGTCGCAATATACCTTTCTGAAGGTTGATCGATCTCTAAGGCGCTGCCAACGACGAACGCCTTCTACCGGTAGTCCGCACACGAACGGCGGCCGAGATTGGAAGTGCTAGCTTCGAGAGAATACCAAATCTTTTTTTTTTCTCCAAAACGATCCAGAGCATACCAAAAAACCATAAGTCGTTTCTTAAACGAAAATAGAGTTTCGGCCTTTTTTCTTTTGTACGTGTATTCTAACTTAAAGCGTCTATTTATACAACCCTTGTATATAGACGGTTAAGTAAATTACACATATACCCCTACTTAAAGAAGTATAAGTGTAATACATCACAAGGACGTTTCTGTCATGAATCTTATCATATAAAATTCATTTTTCTGAACCATCTTAAAATCTCGCAAAACCATTCTTAGTGTGCAACCCAATAGGCTCATACAACGTTGGCAGTGTACCAAAACACATTTTGGTATACAAGTCATAAGCGGCCTCTAGCAAGACATTATGACTACCCAAGTTGTACGAATATCAAATCGATACAACCTACTCGATAGTGTATATAACATCCTTTTGTCACACGATATCCTTTTGATCAAACATAAGGCATGGAATTGTCATCCAACATGTTCAATCGTACTAGTCTCGATCTCTAGGTAGACTAAAAACATCCAAGCGACAATGATCAATATCAATTCACTTAGACTAGGCCTTTTAACAGTCTAACACATCGAGGGATCCACTAGATATCTCTCTTTATATGAGAGGGACAAATCCTATCTCGATTACACAACTTCATCACATTGCTCACACAGTAACCAATCACAACCTTTATAATCGTCCGGTTAAAGACAACGTTTGATAGTGTCAAATCACTATGTTCCTAATGTCGAAGTCTGGTAATCTCAAGTCAGAGGACTGAAAAATATACCTATCATGAGAAACAACTATGACTTAATCCATGTGATGTTCTCATAGCGGGTCGGTCCAGTACTTTGTTCCCTAATAAGTACTCGTGATCTTGATTCGTATCCCTATACGTATAATAATCATATGATCATCAATCAAGACTCACACTAGTCTTAATTCATTATAGTTCCCAGTATAATGATCGACTATAGACATTTAAGATATTTCTGTAAATACCCATGGATCTTATTATAATGTAAACATGCAAATTAATTATAATAAACAACAAATAAAATCCTCTATTTTATTAACTAAAAGTATTCATAAAGACAGTTAATGGATTGACCTAGGGCACATGCCCCAACATCTCCTACTTGCACTAGGGCCAATCATACATGCATCTAATGCCTAATGATCTAACATGGCCATCATGTTTCGCTTGTGGAAGAGCTTTATGTCAATGGATCCGCAACGTTGTCTTCAGTAGGTACTTTGCAAATCTTTACGTCTCCCCTCTCAATAATTTCTCTGATGAGATGAAAACGCTTGGGTATATGTTTGGATCTGTGGTGTGATCTAGGTTCCTTGGCTCGTGCTATTGCCCCGTTATTGTCACAATACAAACAAACAGGGTTAGCAATACTTGGAACCACACCTAGTTCAAAAATGAACTTTTTGATCCAAACCGCCTCCTTTGCTTTGCATCGGACGCCGCAATATACTCAACTTCTATTGTAGAATCTCGCCACGCCTCTCTTACTTCGAACTTTTCCACTTCTTCGCACCCCCATTCAAAGTAAACACATATCTAGATTGCGATCTAAAATCATCTATATCAGTTTGAAAACTTGCATCTGTGTAACCATTTACAACTAGATCATTTTCAAAACCTCCATAGACCAAGAACATTTCCTTAGTCCTTCTTAAATATTTAAGGATGTTACTGCTATCCAGTGACTCTCACCAGGATCTGACTGATATCTGCTTGTAGTGCTCAAAGCATATAATACATCATACATGATAGATCCAATAGCTGATGCTTATGGAATCTTATTCATACGGTCTCGCTCATCATTTGTCCTAGGACATTGATTCTTGCTGAGACTTATGCCATGAGACATTGGCAACAATCCCCTTTCAGAGTCTTGCAAACTGAACCTATTCAACACCTTGTCTATGTAAGCACTCTGACTTAGACCGATTAGCCTCTTAGATCTATCCCTAGGATATAGGCTGCATCTCCTAAGTCTTTCATTGAGAAACACTTCCCTAACCAAGACTTGACATTCTGCAATGTTGGGATGTCATTTCCAATAAGTAATATATCATCAACATACAATACCGGAAAAACAACTACACTCCCACTGACCTTCTTGTATACACAAGGCTCATCTTCGTTCTTAATAAAACCAAAATCCTTGATTGCTTCATCAAAACGAAGATTCCAACTCCGAGAAGCTTGCTTTAATCCATAAATGGATCTTTGAAGCTTGCATACCTTCCTAGAATTCTCGGGATGTACAAAACCTTCAGTTGTGTCATATACACGTCCTCAAGCAAATTTTCCATTAAGAAATGTCTTTGTTTTTACATCCATTTGCCATATCTCATACTCATAATATGCAAAGAATGGCAATTAAAATTCTTATGGATTTAAGCATGGCTATTGAAAAAAAAGGTTTCATCATAATCAACACCTTGAGTCTCACAAAACCTTTTGCTACAAGTCTTGCATTAAAAGTATGCACATTGCCATCCATGTCGGTTTTCTTCTTGAAAACCCATTTACATCTAATGGTCTTACCACCTTCGTGTAAATCAACAAAGTTCCAAACTTGGTTATCATACATGGATTGCATCTCGAGTTCATGGCACTTAGCCATTTATCCGAGTCCTGGTCCGTACATAGCCTCTTGATAAGTGGTGGGCTCATTTTGATCCATAAGCAACACATCATGACTATCAGTAATGAGAAATCCGAATATCTCTGGCTCATGTCTTACCCTACCAGATTTGCGTGGGCCTTGTGTCACTTGCGGAGGTTCAACTGGTTCAGAACGTTGTTGAACTTCCAGTAGCGGTTCAGTGTTTATATGTGATTCTTGAACTTCTTCAAGATTTATTTCTCTCCCACTAGTGTCTTTTGAAATAAACTATTTTTTCTTAAAGGCACCATACCGAGCAACAAACACTTTGTTCTCAGCAGGATTATAAAAGTAATATCCTTTTGTTTCCTTAGGATACCCCACAAATAAACACTTGTCAAATATAGGTGCTAGTTTTTCTTAGACTTGTCGTTTTACGTAAGCCTGACAACCCCAAATCTTAAGGAAAGACAAACTAGGTCTCTTCCCATACCATATCTCGTATGGTGTTTTATCAATCGCTTTAGAAGGAACTCGATTTAGAGTGAAAGCTGCAGTTTGTAATGCATAACCCCAAAAGGATAATGGAAGATATGCATGACTCATTATAGATCGAGCCATATCTAATAAGGTTCGATTTCTCCTTTCAGAAACTCCATTCCACTGTGGAGTTGCTGGTGGAGTCAATTGGGAGACAATCCCACAATTTCTAAGATGATCATCAAATTCTTGGCTCAAATATTCACCACCTCGATCTGACCGAAGTGTTTTGATAGTTTTACCAAGTTGATTCTGCACTTCATTTTGAAAAGTTCGAAACATCTCAAATGATTCACTTTATGTTTCATTAGATATACATAACCATATCTCGCTGAAATCATCGCAAATGTAATGAAGTACTTGATAACCTCCTCTAGCCATCGTGTTTATAGGACCGCATACATCAGTATGTATTAGACCCAATAAATCACTTGCCCTTTCACTGTGTCCAGTAAAGGGACTTTTAGTCATCTTGCCTCGTAAACAAGATACGCACGTTTCATATGTTTCTAAATCAAATGAATCTAGAAGTCCATCTTTACGGAGCTTCGTTATGCATTTCTCATTTGTGTGGCCGAGACGACAATGCTAAATATAGGTTCGATTCAAATCATTTGACTTAAAACTCTTTGAATTTATGTGAAAGACTGGAGTATCAGTGGACATTTTCACGCTTAGAATATAAAGACCATCACACAAATCAGCATTTGCATAAAATATTCCTTTACGAGAAATGGAACATCTATTATTCGCAATAATAAAATCAAAACCATCCATATCCAAGCATGAAACAGAAATGATGTTTCTGCTCAAGGCAGGCACAAAATAACAATTATTTAAAGTTAAGATAAGTCCACTAGGTAAGACTAAGTCATATGATCCAACAGCCAGGGCAACAACTCTTGCTCCATTCTTTACGCGGAGGATGACTTCTCTTTTCTTCAACTTTCTACTTCTGGTGAGTCCCTGCACATTTATACAAATGTGAGATCCACATCCGGTATCTAATACCCAGGAATCACTAGTAGATAAATTAATTTCAATAACATAAATACCTGTAGTGGTAGTCGCACTACCCTTTTTCTTCTTTAGATCTTCCAGATAGAGTTTGCAATTTCTGAACCAATGTCCAGGTGCATGACAGAAATGACAATTTCCTTCCTTTTATTTTGGGTGTTTTGAAGCAGGAACAGGCTGGGGTTTGACTTGTTCCACAGGCTTTGCGACAGGTGCAACAACAACCTTGACAACTTTAGCCTTGCCTTTGCCTTTCTTCTTCATTCCTTTTCCCTTTTGGACCATCAACACATTACTAGAGGTTTCTTGATATTTTGTTCAGCAGCTTTTGAGCATCAAATGCAACTCGAAATTGATTTCTCCATATTATTCATATTGTAGTTCATCACAAATTGGAGTGACTTTACGGTAATGAATTCAGATCAAATCAGTAGCCAACTCTTGGCTTATAGGAAATCCGAGTCTATCAAGTCGGTCGACATAGCCCTTCATCTTCAAAACATGAGGACTAACTAACGCACCTCGGTCATCTTGCAAGAATGTAGGTTCTTGACTGCTCAAACCTTTCTTGCCTAGCTTGCTATTGGAACATTTCCTTCTACGTTACATAAATGTCCATGTCGTAGGCTTCCATTAGTTCCACGTCCTTCGAAGTTCAGAACCATAGTTGCCGATAATACATGCAACATCGGTATAATCATTGACATGCTTATTATGCGCATCCTTTACAGCTTTCGTAGCATTGGCTGGTGGGTCTTTAGGGATTGGAGCATCCAGGACATACAACTTGTGTTCATGCTTAAGAACAATTCTCAAGTTTCTGAACCAGTCAAGAAAGATAGTCCCAGATAGCTTATCTTTCTCAAGGATGGATCGTAGTGACAGGGGATTATTGTTACTTGAAGAGGCCATTGATCTACAATAAAGATTACGCAGAGTTTATTTTAGTATAGAGGGATAGACTCCCACTAAATTAACAACCGTCCTAAAACGTACTGTTTATTTAGGGGACTAAAATCCATATTTCGCCTAATTCTCGTGATGTAAAATGCCTATGACATGAAACACAGAACTAGATTATTTAGGTAGGTAATGCTACCAATTACATCTTATGTAATTTTTAGATCCTTTTATGAGATATGGGACATCTTATGTCTTAGCATGTTTTTATCTCATCATTTGCCTAAAGCTCAAAACTATTTTGATGGCTTTATTAAGTTGGACCATTTTAAACATTAAGGTAACTCTAACCCAACTTGTCTCACCAAGATAACACAATACACCCAACTATGGCTGAAACTATATTAGTGTGATCGAGGCCTTGACAAGTGTTTAAAATGGATGACGTGAGACTTAAAATTTAATAGAGGGATTTTATTCAGTTTTAGCGATTTTATGTAAACAATGAAATATCATATATTTTTATTGATTTGTTAAATCACTAAACAATTTGGAGATTTTTATACTATTCACTAATAAAAGAATTTTCGTGCGCTAGGATTAGTTAGACGGCGGTCCCGTTGGGCCGGTCAAGACGGCCAATGGACAGGTACAGAAGGGCAAATACCCCTATTTTTTTTTGAAGACGAATCTCAATTCCGAAAATTGAAATTCGCTATAGAAAATCATATTTCTCGCTGATTTTATTATCATAAATTTACCCTTAATTTATCCAAAATTAGGTTAATTAAAACATTTTTAATTAACCCGGGCCCGCATCTAACTAATCATCTTATCCTAATCCAATTAGGACTTAAGATATTTGAATCCTAGCATATAACCAATAACAAAATTCTCCATATTTATCTCCTATTCAATAGGGATAACGAAACCGATTTTGCTTATATCTAATGAAATAGTATGCTATTATGTAGTGTGTTATGGCATTGTAATCTATTTTCTTTGTACATTAGATATGCAATTACATTGTTAGATTCCTAAACCATGTCATTTACTGGTCTATGAAAATAGTTCTTATCTAGGAACATGATATGATAGTGATGTGCGCAGTGTTGGGTTTTGGGGTTTATATGCAGCAGAGATTACAAAGCAATTTTGACAAAAACCCCAATAGGATCTGAATCTAATTCCATTAAAACGTTTAAACCATGAAAAACTTAATCATACCTCAGTCGCAATATACCTTTCTGAAGGTTGATCGATCTCTAAGGCGCTGCCAACGACGAACGCCCTCTACCAGTAGTCCGCACACGAACGGCGGCCGAGATTGGAAGTGCTAGGTTCGAGAGAATACCAAATCTTTTTTTTTCTCCAAAACGATCCAGAGCATACCAAAAAACCACAAGTCGTTTCTTAAACGAAAATAGAGTTTCGGCCTTTTTTCTTTTGTACGTGTATTCTAACTTAAAACGTCTATTTATACAACCCTTGTATATAGACGGTTAAGTAAATTACACATATACCCCTACTTAAAGAAGTATAAGTGTAATACATCACAAGGACGTTTCATCATGAATCTTATCATATAAAATTCATTTTTCCAACCATCTTAAAATCTCGCAAAACCATTCTTAGTGTGCAACCCAATAGGCTCATACAACGTTGCGTGTACCAAAACACATTTTGGTATACAAGTCATAAGCGGCCTCTAGCAAGACATTATGACTACCCAAGTTGTACGAATATCAAATCGATACAACCTACTCGATAGTGTATATAACATCCTTTTGTCACACGATATCCTTTTGATCAAACATAAGGCATGGAATTGTCATCCAACATGTTCAATCGTACTAGTCTCGATCTCTAGGTAGACTAAAAACATCCAAGCGACATTGATCAATATCAATTCACTTAGACTAGGCCTTTTAACAGTCTAACACATCGAGGGATCCACTAGATATCTCTCTTTATATGAGAGGGACAAATCCTATCTCGATTACACAACTTCATCGCATTGCTCACACAGTAACCAATCACAACCTTTATAATCGTTCGGTTAAAGACAACGTTTGATAGTGTCAAATCACTATGTTCCTAATGTTGAAGTCTGGGTAATCTCAAGCAGAGGACTGAAAAATATACCTATCATGAGAAACAACTATGACTTAATCCATGTGATGTTCTCATAGCGGGTCGGTCCAGTACTTTGTTCCCTAATAAGTACTTGTGATCTTGATTCGTATCCCTATACGTATAATCATCATATGATCATCAATCAAGACTCACACTAGTCTTAATTCATTATAGTTCCCAGTATAATGATCGACTATGGACATTTAAAATATTTCTGTAAATACCCATGGATCTTATTATAATGTAAACATGCGAATTAATTATAATAAACAACAAATAAAATACTATATTTTATTAACTAAAAGTATTCATAAAGACAGTTAATGGATTGACCTAGGGCACATGCCACAACGCGTAGGACATGGGGTCACTAGACTTTTGGGGTTGTCGGGACCTCACTGTTAGCTAGTGCAGTACACGGGGTATGAGATCCAGGGTTGTTGGCAAGTATACATAACATGTGAGGGGTTCTTGTGAGTATTTATATATGGGAAGGGCATTTTTAATGACGTGAAGACATCTAAGAAGAATTGATTATGCCTTAAATAGTGGAAAATGTTGATGTGATGTAACTCACGGCCGACCAACCCTAGATCATTACTACTTAGCCGAGTGTCAGTTTCATTTTATTTAACTAAAGTATCTTATAGCATGATTTCCTTTCGGTAAAGTTGCTGTTGTTATAACTTTAGATACTTGTTGTATATTTGAAAATGTGAACTAATGTCTCTAAGTGTTATTTGCTACTTTCCTGTACTCACCGTCCTTTTTATGAAGGTGAGTGCAGATCCGTCAAATAGCAGACTAGACAAAGAGAAGATCGACGACTACCTCTGAGCCAGTGGAGTGCATCTACGTTTGATTTTGTAGGTTTTTGATTTTTTTTTATAACTTTTATATGTCTTTATATAATTTCTGGGATGTATAGTATGGGTTGTGAGATAGTTACCTGACTAGACACGTGTTGATACATAGTTATTGCCATTTGTTATATAGATGCATATGATTTTTGTTATCTAGTTTTCCACATACTAGGGTTTTATATAATTGGCTTCCGCTAATTTGTTAAGACTTTCGCTGAATAATCTTTAAATTGTTTAAATCTTAATTTACTATGAAATACTAATAAGTTTAAGAATGATGTAAAGATTATTAGAAAAGTAACTAATGCGGTGAATGTATTAGAAATGCTGACTAATATGTTGTTAAGACTTACATGTTGGAGGTTAAAGGCTTAATGACAGGATTAGGCCAGGTGGTGCCCTAATTTGAGAAGGGGTCGTAATAGTTGGTATCAGAGCTTGGGTTTATAGAGCCTAGGCAATTAGAGTATAGTTTATTTTATAAAGTGATACCAACGTCACAGTTGGTATCATAAACCAACTTTTCTAATTATCAACCTATGAATTTTCATGAAACACAAATTTAGATGTGGAAACCAGGTGATCCTTGCTTAGAAACCCTCAGTTGGGAAGTTTGTGTAAGTAAAATGGGGATTTTTTATATGAACATGTTAGTTTCTATATGTATATATATGCATTATGTACGTGGTAGCTGATTCACATTCACTATCAACTTGCAGATATTGATGGTTAATTCATGCGACGACGAAGACGCAGGTGCTTGTGGCAGCTAGCTTCCTATTCCATCTGCTGAAGATTGTCAGAGGCTATCTAACCGAGTATCTGCTCAAGGACAACAGTTAGCTGATTTCATTGCCATGATGATAGCATATTTTGACCCACCAGCACAAACACTACTAATTCCACATTACCGATACTAGCCGCTCCAATACTACAGATTGTACCGGTAGTGACAGCACCAACGATAGAGACAGTTTATGCACCGTCTTTCACTCCTACATCTTCTAGCTCGATAGTAGAGGTTGAGTTGGTGAAAGATTTCATCAGACTGAAGTCGATTTACTTTGATGGTCAGCGAAATTTTAAAAAATTAAGAAGTGGGTATTATTTCAGGAGAAGCCGCATAGAGTCTTGAGGATTGAGTACATACTTCAAGTTGAGACTTCACCATATACACTACAGGTAGAAGCAGATGTTTGGTGGCGTGCGATGATAGCGACTGATGGAGATTTTAATTCGTGGGATTCCTTCAAGAGGAAGTTCTATTAGCAATATTTCCCACCTGCAGTGATGAATAGGTTGAAGTAGGGATTTATGAACCTGAGATAGGGAGCTGATGTATCGGTGATGAGCTACAGAGACAGAGATGACTATCTAAGGTGGTTTGGCAGGGATTTAATAATAGATGATTTTGAGGATGTATAGCATTTCGAAGATGGTCCGAGGTCAGATATAGGGTTTTATGTTGTCAGTTTAGATGCCAGGACTTTATGTGAGATTTGTGAGCATGCACTCTGTGACAAACCCATCCCTGGTTTAGGGCACCACTAGGCCTAATCCTATAATTAAGCCTAAATCCTACCCACTTAGGACTTAACTACGTATTAGTCAGGCTTTCTATCTTAATCTCCTCGATATACGTGTTCAGGATAAGTAATACAAATGTAAACATATTACTAGATTTCAAAGTAATTAAAGACTTTTTAAGAGTTATAAAGTTTAGTAAAAGTCTTAACAAATTATGTGGAAGCAATATATTAAATCCTAATTGTGAAAACCAGGAAACAACAATCATATGTGTACATATAATAAAGTGGCGAATGTAAATAGTGATGGTCATCATAAGTCGGGGAACTAAACGCTAGACCTAATATAGAACCCCAAAACATATCAAAAGACATAAATATATAATAAACAAAATATCGAAACCTACAAAATATCGATATAGAAGTACACTGGTGGCTCAGAGGCAGTCGCTGATCTTCTCTTAGTCGAGCCTGCTCATCGACGGCTCTGCACCCACCATCATAAAAAATACGGTGAGTAAAAAAGTAACAGTAATCCTTGTTGACATATTCATTTACATATCCAAAAGACTAAATGGTATTTAAAAGTATAAGCTCAATAAAGAAATACTAGTACCACAAATATGCTAAGAAACACCATGGTGAAGCAAGTGAAATTAACACAAGGCTAAATAGTTATGATCTAGATCTGTGACATGCGTCATTGAAGCCTTTAAGGCCACTAAAGGACATGCGTGACATCGCTCATTTTAATATCATTAGGGACACTAACCCTATTGTCACCGGGGACTCTAACCTTGGTGTATCGACAACCCTAGGGACACTGACCTGCGTGTCACGTCATAGTGGCGAGTGTCGACATCCCCAAAGACTCTAACCCCGTGTGCCAATCAATTCTAACATAATGAAATAGACTCTAGATTCCATAACTACTTCACAATTCTAAAAAATTGACTCCTTAACGACTCCGAGGCTTAGCTATGCTACAAAGTGCAATTCCCAAAGAATATTAGTCCAAAAGTCATTAACAAACTCACAATTCCTAATAGAATGCTATTTCAGTATATTCACTGTGAACAACAAGAAACAACATAAGACACATGGATAGATTCAAAATAATTCAATTCATCATAATACCATGAGAGTGAAGCTTAACAAATGAGGAGTGTCAAATATGTTAATGATATGAGAGTACTAAGCTGGACATAGTCAATATAGACTACAACAAACAAGCCTAAAGTGGATATGAATGCAAGTAAAATAATCTATGGGTATAATCACATCAAGTAATGTAAAGTCCTAGCTTTACCGGCCTCCCAATATCCTAAATCTCGTATCCGAAACCTTGAAACTCTTCATTAGGTTTCTGATATCAAATTAATCCAAATAAATTGGGCTTAGGTCAGGGCAAATGAGTTTAGGAACCTTAACCCAAAACACCCTTAAGACTAAACAACATTGAAACTTTAGTCCTGTATTGCTGTGAGTTTAGAAACACTAGACATCGAGATGATGGAGTGGTAAAATTAGGGGAAGTAGAAGTTCCTAAGGTAAACCACTTTAGATACCTAGGATCAATCATACAAAATGATGGTAGCATTGAGAATGATGTCACACATAGAATTCAAGCTGGATGGAAGAAATGGCAGAGTGCAACAGGGGGGATCTGTGATCGAAATGTTCCTACTAAGTTAAAAATAAAACTTTATAGGACCGCAATTAGGCCAGCTATGCTCTATGGAAGTGAATGTTGGGCGGTAAAGCAACAACAATTACATAAAATGAACGTAGCAGAAATGAGGATGCTTAGGCGGATGTGGTAAAACTCGTAAAGATAGAATAAGAAATATAGAAATTCAAAGATAAGTAGGAGTAGCACCATTTGATACAAAGATTAGGGAAAGGCGGTTGCGATGGTTTGGTCACCGACAATGACAGCCTACAAATGCCCCAACTAGAAAACTTGACTCAATAGAAACTGTAGAAACTCGACGAGGTAGGGGCAGACCAAAGTTAACATGGGATGCATTAATTAGGAGGGATTCAAATGGTTTGCAAAGCTCACCATCAATTGCGCTTAATCGAGCACAATGAAAAAGTTTGATCCATGTAGCCAACCCCAGTTAATTTGGGACTGAGGCTGTGTTCTTGTTGTGTATTACTGCGCAAAATCTTAGGCATGAAATTGTCCGAATCTCGAAATCTACCTTGGTACAAAGTCTTTAGTCTCAATCTTAGCTTTTTGAAAAGGTTTGGTTTGCAAAATCCCGATTTAAAGTGAAAGAGATATCACAATTCTACAAAAAATAGCTTAAATTTGAACCTAATCTGACTAGCAATTTTAGAAAATTTATTTCTCCCAATTTATAGTTTTAAGATTTGTGATTTTTGGTCACAAGGTATTTAACATATTAAATAACAACATATTAAAAGTTCAACTCATTTGGATAAGTAATTAGGGAGTTACGCCTTTAAAAAGTTTAGTTTCAAAAACCTTGTAATGCATTCAATTACCTATTTAGATAGCACTCTTAGGCATGAAAACATTTGTATTATAAAATTTTCAGTAGGACAAAGTTGTTCTCCTTTTAAAATGTCACCAAATTGAGTTCATTTCAATTTAAAATGAGCAAGTTATGACCAAATTACATAGGCTAGCTCATAATACAATATGCAGAATCTCAATTTTGGTCTCACAACTTCAAAAACTCATATCTTTTTGTTCTCAAAACTAAATTTAGATCTTCTTAATAGCTGATTATCAGCTTGAAATGAGGAATCCAATAAACTAGTTGCAAACACTTAACCATCTACCCTCTAAAAATGGCAAAAGGCCAGAACTGGTTTCAACATGAAATAGAGAGATGTGTACCTAGGGTTGATGACACTTTGATTTGAGCTCCAACTCTCTTTGATCTCCCTGAATTTTTCAGTCAAATCTCTCCTTAATTCCTTTTTTTTTTCTTCTCTAACTTCCTTAGCTTTTAAGTTATGGAAATGAAATGAATTGCATGGGTTGATCTATCCAATCTTATGTATAAAGATAAGGTTGATTAATAACCATTAATCTTTATGTACACACGTATCTCGAGACTAATCTAATGGCCTACATATTGACATAATTCCATTAAATCTTCACTAACTCTACCTAACTAACACCAATCCATACTCTATTGGTCTCTTGATGTGTCCTTACATATCACGAGGAACATCATATAACTATTGTTTTATCTTGCTAACTTATGTTACATTTAATATAAAATCAACTATATTAATTATACTATTTAAGCTACACTAAGCTTAAACCAACTTACCACATCACTCTCTACCCTAGACCCACGTTGGCGCACATCTCAAGGCGCGTCTCTAATCACATCTCGATACATATACACAAGTACGAGTGACTTAGTAGTCTACTCATATACAATACACTAGGCATACACCATAACAAATCTAACATATACCTCGTACATCTTGCCTTGGTCAGTTATCACGGTGCAGGTCCAACGTCATGGGTCGGTAATCCTGATTACGGATAATAAACGAGATTAGAAATTTGGGTCGTGGCAAATCTTCCTAACTAATGAAAACTTCTCCTTGAAATTAAGATTTATGTTTGGATTACTACCTGACTCGAAGATGTATGGAAACCTATCCATCATATAGTCTTCCAGCTCCCAAGTGAGTTTTGCATAATTATGGAATTACCACTTGATGATAACCTTCGAGGCATACTTGTTCCTTAACTGATGTATTCTCCGATCTAGGATTTGAATAGGATGCTCCTCATAAGTAATATCACTGCTCAGGTTTATCTAACTCAAATCCACAATCGGTCGAACACCTTCTTTTGAGTCAGCTAATCAAAACATCGAAATATGAAAGACTGGATGAATCCCTGACATCTATAGAGGAAGCTTAAGCTTATACGCAACTTTCCCGACCCGTCTCTTAATCATGAAAGGGCTGATGAGTCTCGGTGCAAGCTTACCTTTCACTCCAAATCTCTGATGACCCTTCGAAAGGGGAACCTTTAAATAGACATAAGCTCTCTCGGTGTACGTAAGATCACTATGATACTTGTCTGCATACTTCTTCTATCTCTCCTATGCACCTTTAAGTCTTTGATGAATTAGTTTGAACTTCTCCATGTGGTTAACAACAATCTCAGGCCCCCCAATCTCCCGGGCCTCTGGCTCAACCCAACATAATGGCGAGCACGGTATGCCATACAAAGCCTCAAAAGACTCCATTTCAATACTGGCCTGATAACTATTAGTTTCACCAAACTCACATAACAATAGGTACTCCTCCCAAGACCCGCCAAACTCTAACACACAAGCCTGCAATATATCTTCGAGGACCTGAATCAATCTCTCTGTTTGCCCATCAATCTAAGGATAAAAACCTGCTCTAAACTATAGGCTTGCAAAATACTGCTCCTACATACTCCGCTACATCCTGGACGTATACATATCATCTTTATTAAATGTAATAGTCAATGATAATCCGTGCACCTGATAATCTCTCTCTCGAATAGTATACTCAGTTGATCAAACCTATAATGTACCGCTACTAGTAGGAAATGAACAGACTTTGTCAGTTTGTCGATGATCACCCAAATAGAATCATGTCTCCTTTCTTTCTTCGGTAATCCCCTCGTGAAATCCATAGAGATATCCTCCCACTTTTAGCGTGGGATTGGAAGAGGCTGCAGCTACCCTCCGGGTTTGTGATGCTCAGCCTTCACTTGTTGATAGATCCTACAATTCCTGATGAACTCAGACACATCCGCCTTCATCCCAGGCCACTAAAAATGACTCATCATATCATGGTACACTTGGTCATGCCTAGATAAAAGGTAAGTCAGGAACGGTGTGACTCCTGAAGAATCTCATCTCTCAGTTCTGATACATAAGGTATCCGCAATCTACCCATGTATCTTAGACATAGATCAAAAGTCTTAACCTAGTATGTGCACTTTGTACTCTGTGCTAACTTGCTGTATCTAAAAAAAAAATTTGTTAGTCCTCTGACCCTCTCACATTCTCTTTATAGATGCAGTCTATAATCTCATCTAAGCATGACTCATTACTTGAGTATTGATAATAACCTCTATTTGACTCACTATCGCTGCTGCCTTGAGTAAAATATACTCATGCTTCATATGACATCTGATAATCTCGGCAATGGACACTTGTTCCTGACTGTGACCTTGTTTAATTGTCTATAGTCGATGCATAGTCTTAAGTAGTACCGTTATTCTTCTTCACAAATAGGACGTGTTTTCCCCATGGTGACATGGATGGGGTGATGAATCCATTATATCCCAAGTCCCAAAGTTGAGTATTCAACTCCTCTAACTCCTTTAAGGCCATGTGGTACGGCGGTATGAAAATCGTTCTAGTGCCCGATACTAACTCAATACTAAAATCAACTTCTCGCGATGGCAGTAGACCAGGTAAATCCTCCAAAAACACATCTAGGAACTCTCTAACAAGTGGTATATCCTCAAGTCTAGGTCCCCGATGTTTTACCACTATGTATAATGAAATTAATGCCTATATCTCCTCTCTAGTCGCAGGTCGACCTCTCATGCATATTGTCCTCGCTGAACTACTTATATAGGCGAATATTAAACGCCCTAGGATCTTAAATATCATTATCTTACTGAAACAATCGATACGAACGCAGTATGCTGATAGCCAGTTCATCCATAAAATCACGTCGAACTCTAAGAACTCGAGGACTCTGAAGTCAATAGGTAACTCTACCATACCTATTTGGATCGGACAACCCTCGATAAAACTATTAGGGTAAACCCTATCTCCAGGTGCGGTACTCAAAATCAAGTGCACTCTAAGCCTAACAGGTGTCAACCCTAGGATGCCTACCATGCGACCAATGATGAATGAAACAATATAACTAAAACCAAAACATACATAAGCATCTCTACTTGAAATGGAAATCGTACCCTCAATGAGATTTCATGTCACCCTGAGATCTGGCTATGCTACCATGTGAGCTCCCTCTCTGCCCTACTATGGATAGACTGCTGCTTGTTGTGTGCACTTTTTGGACATATGCCTCACCTGATCGCATCTCCAACACGTGATGGATCCACGTTGGCCAAACTACTGTCTCTGTCCCTGATCATGCTGGGCCTATCCTTGTGCCTGCCTCTATCGTTGTCTGAAATCTCAGCCCCTGCCTTGGCCTCTACCCTATTGCTAATTTTATCGGGGTGTTGGTGGTGTTGGTAATGCCTGCATAGCAGGAGGTTGTAAGGAAGGTCTACCGAGTGTTATGTGTAGGGGTTGGTGGCGGTGCATGTGCCGCTGGATGTGCGTACGTGCCCTGTGCTCCACCCATTTGAAACAGCTGGAAAATATTGCTTGAAAAAATCTTTCTTGAAATCATCCCATGAGGTAAAACTACCTTTACTCACCATTGTAGTCCCCTACTAGACATCTGCACCCTTCTCTCGAGTGTAGTAAGAGGGAATGGACTATAATTTTTCCTCGATGCCCATATAGTAGATGTAACTTCTCATGTGAGAGAACTCACTGCTCAATCTTCTCATGGTCTTGCTCTTCAGCAAGAACACTGGCCTAAGCTTGATGAACTCCTTCACCAACTTGACGTCCCACGATAGTCCTGTAGTCTCAGAAGACGTAGGTGTAGGAGTGGGCATGTCTTTAGTTGTAGTTATCTTTTGTATAGTCACTATTGATAACTCTAGTGGTTATGGCACTGGTAGTGCGGGTGTTCATGGCCTTGAAGTAGTAATGTCTGATGCAGTCTTAGTCTCGGTGGTCTGAGGTGTCGCCGTAGTAGTACTATGGGTGGCAAGGAGGGGCGGTGTGATAGCCGCCATATGCTCCTTTATGAAGGTGATGAGTCGGCTAACTGCTGCCCCTGAGCAGCTACACGGTTTGACAGCCTCTGATAGTCATCCGCTGAGATAGTAGGAGGCTGACTGCCACTAGTTCAAGTGTCTATGCTATCACGTGTGTCTGCTATCGATATCTGCTTGCAGATAACGAACGCGAATCATTTACTAGGTGGCGTAACTCATATTTATGTACATATAGAATTTAACATGTAAATAAAATACCCCCAACTCACTCAACGTCACTTCCCAACTAGTAGTTTCTAGGCAAGGATCATCTGGTTTTCACATCTAAGATTTATGTTTTATTCAAGTTTGTGCCTTTACTTATTAAGAACATTGGCTCTGATATCAACTATAATGGCCCTTCCCTAATCTAAGGCGTCATCTGTCCTAATTCCATAATTAAGCCAAAATCTCAGCCACATAGAACTTAACTATATATTAGTAAACCTTTCTATCATGATTTTCTTAATATACGCATTCAAGATAATTAATACACATGTCAACATATTACTAGATTTTGGAGTAATTAAAAATCTTTTAAGAGTTGTAAAGTTTATCTGAAGTCTTAACATATTATGCAGAAATAATATATTAAATCATAAGTGTGGAAACCAGGAAATAACAATCACATATATACATATAATAAAGTGGCGAACACAAATAGCGCGATGGTCATCATAAGTTGGGAAACTAAACGCTCGACCTAGTATACAAATCCAAAATATATCAAAAGTCATAACTGTATAATACACAAAATATCAAAACCTACAAAATGTTGATGCATAAGTACGCTGCTGGCTCAAAGGTAGTTGTTGATCTTCTCTTTGCTGGGCCTGCTCGTCGATGGCTCTGCACCCAACGTCATAGAAAGGACGATAAATACAAAAAGTAACAATAATCTGCGTTTACATATTCATTTACATTTGCAAAAGACTAAATGGTATTTAAAAGCATAAGCTCAATAAAGAAAGACTAGTACCTAAAATAAGCTAAGAAATACCATGGTTATGCAAGTGAAACTGACACGAGGCTAAATAGTTATGATCTAGATCCGGCCAGTCGCGACATGCGTCATTGAAGCCTTTAAGGCCACTAGTGGATGTGCGTGACATCGCGCAATTTAACATCACTAGGGACTCTAAACCAGTGTCACTAGGGACTTTAACATTGGTGTATCAATAACCCAAGAGTCTCTAACCTTGAATTTCACGTCATAGTGGCGAGTGTCGACATTCCCAAGGACTCTAACATCGTGTGACGATCAACTCTAATATAGTGCAATGGACTCTAAATTCTATAACTACTTTATAATTCCAAGAAATTGACTTATTAAGGATTCCAAGGCTTGGCAATACTACAAAGCACAATTCCCAAAAAGTACTAGTCCATAAAGTCATTCATGAACTCACAATTCCTAATAGCATGCTATTTACACTATATTCACTATGAAGCATCAAGAAATGACACAAAGTACATGGACAGATTCAAAGGAACTCAATTCATCATAATATCATGAAAGTCACGCTCAATAAATGAGAAGTATTGAATAAGTTAATTATATCTGAGTATAACACTAGACATAGTCAATTTAGACTACAACAAACAAGCATAAAGTGGATATGAAATTCAAATAAAATAATTAAAGGGTATACTCACATTAACCAATGTAATGTCCTAGCTTTAATGGCCTCCCAATACCCCAAATCTCATATCAGGACCTTGAGACTCTTCCCTAGGTTCTTGATATCAAATTAATCTAAATAAATTGGGCTTAGGTCAGGTCAAATGAGTTTAGGAACCTTAACCCAAAACAACCCCATAAGACTAAACAACATTGAGATTTTAGTCATGTATTGCAGCGTAATTTTAAGGATGAAATTATCCAAATTTCAAAATCTTCCCTTAGTATAAAGTTTTTTCGAAAAGATTTGGTTTGCAAAATTCCGATTTCGAATGAAAAAGATCGCAATTCTACAAAAAATAGCTCAAATTAGAACCTAATCCGACTATCGAATTTAGAAAATTTATTTCTCCCAATCTATAGTTTCAAAGTTCATTATTTTTAGTCATAAGGCGGTTAACATATCAAATAAAAATATACTAAAATCTCATTTCATTTGGATGAGTAAATAGGGAGTTATGCCTTTTAAAATTTAGTTTTAAAAATCCTGTAATGTATTCAATCACCTATTGTATAGCACTTTCGGGTATAAAAACATTTGAATTACAAAATTTTAAAAATGAAAAAGTTTTTCCCCTTTGAGTTAACTTTCGAATATCACTAAATTGGATTCATTTCGATTTAAAATGAGTAAGTTATGACCAAATTACATAGGCTGGTACATAATACAACATGCATAATTTCAATTTTTGTTTTACAACTTCAAAAATTTATATATTTTTATTTCAAAACCAAATTAACAACTTCTTAATAGCTAGATTATCAGCTCGAAATGAAGAATCCAAATATATAAACCAATTGTAAAAATTAACCATCTACCTTCTGAAAATAGCTAAAAATCAGAATTGGTTTCCACTTGAAATAGAGAGATGTGTATCTAAGGTTGATGACACTTAGATTTAAGATCCAAATCTCCTTGATGTCCCTGAATTTCTCAGCCAAAGATTTCCTCAATTCCTTTCATTTCTTCTTCTCCAACTTCCTTAGCTTCTAAGTTATGGAAATGTAATGAATTGTATGGGTAGATCTATCCAATCCTATGTATAAAGATAAAGTTGATTAATAACCATTAATCTTTATGTACACACGTATGACTAATTGTGGCCCCTCTCTTAATCTACGGCACTACCCGGCCTAATCCCGTAATTAAGCCCTAGTCCTATCCACGCAAGACTCAACTACGTATTAGTCAGCCTTTACAATCTAAACGTCTCTTTTCTCGTGTTCAGGATAAGTAATACGCTAGTCCTACTAGTTTATGAGATTTGGAGTTAATTAAAACTTTTTATTAAATTAATTATTTAGCAGAAGTCTTATTGGTTATGCGGAAGCAATTAGTAGATTATGTGGAAGAAATTTATAAAATCCTAAGTGTGGAAAACCAAGAAATGACATCATATATATAAAGTCCTCAAAATGCAATGAAACAATAAAATAGTCTAAGCCAGGTCGGGGAAACTAACGCTTAACCCAATATACAACCCAAATAGTATTTGAAATACATATATAACATATACAATCAAAATACCGAAAGAATACCTACAATCGATGCAGTGATGCACCGTGGGCTCAAGAATAATCGCCGATCTTCTCCTTGCCCGGCCTATTGGTAGATAGCTCTATACCCACCGTCATAAAAAAGACGGTGAGTACAAGAATAAAACAGTAATCTCCGATGAAATGTTTAATTTGCATTTCCAAATATTAAAATGATATTTAAAAGCATATAAATGGGAAAATGGGGGAAATAAACCATATGCGAGTAATTACCAAAGTTAAACAAGTGATACTGACACTAGGCTAAGTAAAGGTGATTTAGGTCCGGTCGGCAGTGAAACGCGTCACTCTGACTCAATAATCATATAGTACAAGGGACTCTAACCCAAGTGTTACCAGGGACTTTAACCCCGGTGTGTAGACCATCTCAGGGACTCTAACCCCGAGTGTCATACAATGTCAGGTAACATGTGCCGACATCTCCAGGGACTCTAACTCCGTGAGTCATGCACACCTCGATCGAGTACGGGACCTAAATGCGAAAACTAATTTTTAAATTTCAAGAAATACTAAGTATGGATTGTCAAGGCATAGACACATCTACACACATAAACAAATAAGGAATACAAGTCCTCTTAAACATTTATAAGATATTCACTAGCCTAATCGCATGCTATTTATCATTCAATTCACATTTAAAACAACGAAAACAGACATAGTATGGGATATAATCAATGAATCAAATCAAATGAATGGATATCATGCAAACTAGACTCATTAAGTCAGCATAGACATAAAGAACACATGATATGAGAATACAAAGGCAAAATAGTCAAAAGGACTATGCAAGGACAACAATTAATAGAAATGAAATGTCAAGTAAAGTTGCCATTGGGTATACTCACTACAATAAAGTAAAGTCCTAGCTTTACTGGCCTCCCGATACTTCAAATTTTGTATTCGCTCTCCCGTACCCTTTTCCTAGGTTCCTGAATTTAGTATCTCATTAGTTTAGATATAATGGGTTTAAGCTCAATTTATTGGTGTTTATTGTGTTTTCAAATTGGTTCAATAGACTTTAAATCAATCTTCCTAAATCAGCCCCTAAAGACTAAATTAAGTTTCAATTCCAATCCTACATCTTAATGCAGTTTTAGGCATGAAATGGTCAAAATGTTAAAATCATCCATCAGTACAATTATTGTTGGTCTCTCTCTTAGCTTTCCAGAAAGGTTTAGTTTGTAAGATTCGGATTTAAAATGAAAGAGATATCACGATTTTACTAAACATAGGTCTAATTGAAATTTAATCCAACCAGCGGATTTAGAAAATCTATTTCTCCCAATCTATAGTTCCAAAAATTTGGTTTTTGGTCACAAGGCAAAAAATATATCCAAAAACTGCATACTAAAAGATCTGCTCATTTGGATTAGTCATTAGGGAGTTATGCCCTTAACAAGTTAAGTTTCAAAACTTTCCTTTTTAATTCCAACACCTAATTGTAGAGCATGTTTGGACATAAAAAACATTTGAATCAAAATACCCTCAGTTAAGAAAAGTTATTCTCCTTTAAATAAGATTTCAAATGCCACTAGTTTGGATTGATTTCGATCTAAAATGGGTAGATTATGACCAAATCACCCAGGTTGATTCCTAATACAACGTGCAAAATTCTAGTTTTGGCGTTGCAACTTCAAAAATTCGTATTTTCAAGATTTCAAAACCAAATTAAGAACTTCAATATAGCTGGATTATCAACTTGAAATGAGGAATCCAAATATATAAATTAGTTGCAAATACTCAATCATCTAATATATAGAATTAGCCTAAAACCATAACTTGTTCTAATTTCAACTAAAAAGATGTGTACCTAGTTGATGTAGCACCCTAGCTTGAGAATTTCTCACCAACTCTCATGGAGTCCTTCAACATCTTGATGATTCACTCCTTTCCAGCAATTCCTTCTTCTTCTCTAGTAAAAATGAATGAGTGATTTGGTTTGCTTGTTGTTTGATCACTAATATTATATATTAAGGTGATGCTCCTTCTTAGCCCTTAATCTTCATGGAATTATGTATCCCTAGGAATATATAATGGTCCACCTTTGTCATATATCCTACTAACTCCCACTAACTCAACCTCAAGTGACACCATTTCATTACTCACCTAGTTCCTAGATGTGCCAATGTGTATCTCTAGACCAATCTTATGCTTTCCATTTAATTTACTCAACTATAGGCCTTTAATTTGATTTACATTAACAAACACAACCATAGGCTTATAATTAATTCCTTATTTCATATTAGTATTAAATAAGACTTACAAAAATGCTAACTACTCGGTTCCCTGGCTCGCACGCTACTCGAGGAGTGTCCCCGCTCTCGTCTCGACGCCTACAATTGTACAAATCGACTTAGTAAGTCTACATAATACATAACACTAGACACACATCAATACAAAAATATGATATACCTCGGCTATGTGCCTCAGTCGGTGCACGTATCACAGTGTAAGTCCCATGTAACGGGTCAATGATACTGATTATGGAATTAAATCGGGGTTAAAGATTTTGGTCGTGATAAATATTCCAACAAAATGAAATCTCGTCCTCGAAATTAAGTTTAAGTCTCAGTTCTACTTGACTCGAGCATGTACGGGAATCTATCTCGCATGTAGTCATCCCGCTCCCAAGTGAGTTCCGTGTCATCGTGGAACTGCCACTTGACGAGTACCTTTGGGATAGACTTGCTCCTCAACTGCTGTACCTTCTAATCTAGGATCTGAATGGGCTGTTCCTCGTAAGAGATGTCCTCACTCAGATCGGTCCGACTCAAGTCAACTGTCGGTCGCATGCCTGCATTCGACTTGGCTAGGCAAAGCATCGAAATGTGGAACATTGGATGGACCCCTAACATCTGTGGAGGCAATTCAAGCTCGTATGCCACTTTCTCGAACCTTTTCTTAATCATGAAAAGCCCGATGTACCTCGGTGCAAGCTTGCGTTTCACCCTAAATCTTTGAAGATCATTTCGAGGGGGAACCTTTAAATAGACAAAGGCTCCCTCGGAATACGCGAGATCACCGCGATACTTATCTGCATATCTCTTATGTCTCTCCTGTGCTCATCTGAGTCTCTGAGTCTCTAACAACCATTATCTCCTCTAGTTTAGGTCCCTGACTCTCTGCTACAACGTATAATGATACCTAGAGTCTGCATCTCTCCACTAGATGCAAGCCGAACTCTCGCAGTGTCGAGTCTCGTAGTCGGGGGTGCTGTAGTAGTAGCTATGGTGATGGGGGCAGTCAAAACCAGTTCAATCATCTGTGCCGACATGTAAGTGATGAAATCGACGATTTGTCGCTCCTGAGCGGTCGTCCGGTTAGACATCCTCTAAAAATTCTCAACTGATACGGTGGGAGGCTAACTACCACTAGCTCTGGTGTCTCCGGCCTCGCGCGAATCCGCCATCGGTGTCTTCAAGTGGATAGCAAACGCGAATAAGCTACTTCGTGGCATAACGCATATATATACATATAGAAACTAACATGTACATATAAGAAATCCCCATCTCACCTTCACTCAATTCCCAACAAAATAGTTCCAAGGCAAGGATCATCCGGTTTCCACTTCTAAGGTTTGTGTTTTATTCGAGTTCATGTTTTTCTTGTTTATCCCTAAGGCTTTAATACCTACGCTCTGATACCAACTGTGACGACCCCTCTCCTAATCTAGGGCACCGCCCGACCTAATCTCATAATTAAGCCCTAATCCTATCCATGCAGGACTCAACTACGTATTAGTCAGCTTTTA
Source organism: Stephania yunnanensis (assembly GCA_039657365.1). Lineage (NCBI taxonomy): Eukaryota > Viridiplantae > Streptophyta > Magnoliopsida > Ranunculales > Menispermaceae > Stephania > Stephania yunnanensis. The sequence goes on along the minus strand of CM077586.1, from coordinate 38,888,772 downwards.
CAATCTAAACGCCTCTTTTCTCATGTTCAGGATAAGTAATACACTAGTCCTACTAGTTTATAAAATTTAGAGTTAATTAAAACTTTTTATTAAATTTATTATTTAGTAGAAGTCTTATTGGTTATGTGGAAGCAATTAATAGTTTATGCGTAAGCCATTTATAAAATCTGAAGTGTGGAAAACCAGGAAATGACATCACATATATAAAGTCCTCAAAATGTAGTGAAACGGTAAAATAGTCTAAGTCAGGTCGGGGAAACTAACGCTCAACCCAATATACAACCCAAATAGTATTTTAAAGACATATATAACATATACAATCAAAATACCAAAAGAAGACCTACAATCGATGCAGCGACGCGCCGCAGGCTCAGGGGTAATCGCCGATCTTCACTTTGTTCGGCCTGTTGGTAGACAGCTCTGCACCCACTGTCATAAAAAGGACGGTGAGTACAAGAATAAAATAGTAATCCCCGATGACAAGTTTAATTTGCATTTCCAAATATTCAAATGGTATTTAAAAGCATATAAATGGGAAAACTGGAAAATAAACCATATGCGAGTAAATACCAGAGTTAAACAAGTTATACTGACACTAGGCTAAGTAATGGTGATTTAGGTCTGGTCGGCAGTGAAACGTGTCACTCCGACTCAATAATCATATAGCACAAGGGACTCTAACCCAAGTGTTACCAGGGACTCTAACCCCGGTGTGTAGACCACCTCAGGGACTCTAACCCCGAGTGTCATACAGTGTCAGGTAACATGTGCCGACATCCCCATGGACTCTAACCCCGTGAGTCGAACAAACCTCGATCGAGTACGAGACCTAAATGCGAAAACTACTTTTTAAATTTTAAGAAATACCAAGTATGGTTTGTCAAGGGATAGGCACATCTACACACCTAAACAAATAAGGAATACTAGTCCTTTTAAACATTTATAAGATATTCACTAGCCTAATAGCATGCTATTTATCATTCAATTCACATTTAAAACAACAAGAATAGACATAGCATTGGATAGAATCAATGAATCAAATCAAATGAATAGATATCATGCAAACTAGACTCATCAAGTGAGCATAGCACAGAGCACATGATATAAGAATACAAAGGCAAAATAGTCAAAAGGACTATGGAAGGACAACAATTAATAGAAATAAAATTCCAAGTAAAGTTTCCATTGGGTATACTCACTGCAACAAAGTAAAGTCCAAGCTTTACTGGCCTCCCGATACTCCAAATCTTGTATTCGCTCTCCCGTACCCTTTTTCTAGGTTCCTGAGTTTGGTATCTCATTAATTCAAATATAGTGGGTTTAAGCTCAATTTTGTGGTTTTTATTGTGTATTTAAATTAGTTCAATAGACTTAAATCAATATTCCTAAATCAGTTCCTAAAGACTAAATTAAGTCTCAATTTCAGGCCCACACTTTAACGCAGTTTTTAGACATGAAATGGTCAAAATGTTGAAATCTTGCATGGTGCAATTATTATTGGTCTCTCTCTTAGCTTTTCAGAAAGGTTTAGTTTGCAAAATTCCGATTTAGAATGAAGGAGATATCATGATTTTACTAGACATAGGTCTAATTGGAATTTAATCCGACCAGCGGAATTAGAAAATCTATTTCTCCCAATCTATAGTTCATTAAAATGTGAGTTTTGGTCAGAAGGCTGAAAATATATCCAAATACAAAATACTAAAAGATCAGCTCATTTAGATGAGTGGTTAAGGAGTTATACCCTAACAAATTTAGTTTCAAAACTTTCATTTTTAATTCCAGAACCTACTTGTAGAGCATGTTTGGACATAGAAACATTTGAATAAAAATACCTTCAGCTAAGAAAAGTCATTCCTCTTTAAATAAGCTTTCGGATGCCACTGGTTTTGATCAACTTGGATCTAAAATGGGTAGATTATGACCAAATTACCCAGGTTGATTCCTAATACAACATGCAGAATTTTGGTTTTGGTGTTGCAACTTCAAAAATTTATATCTTTATGATTACAAATCCAAATTAAGAACTTCAATATAGCTAGATTATCAGCATGAAATGAGGAATCCAAATATATAAACTAATTGCAAATACAATCATCTAAATATGAAATTAGCCTAAAACCAGAACTTATTCTAATTTCAACTAAAAAGATGTGTACCAAGTTGATGTAGCACCCTAGCTTGAGAATTTCTCACCAAATCTAATGGATTCCTTCAACACCATGATGATTCACGCCTCTCCAGCAATTCCTTCTTCTTTTCCACCAAAAATGAATGATTGATTTGGTTTGCATGTTGTTTGATCACTAATAATATATATTAAGGTGATGTTCCTTCCTAGCCCTTAATCTTCATGAAATTATGTATCCCTAGGAATATCTAATGGTCCACCTTTGTCATATATCCCACTAACTCCCACTAACTCAACCTCAAGTCATACCATTTCATTACTCACATGGTTCCTAGATGTGCTAATATGTATCTCTAGACCAATCTTATGCTTTCCATTTAATTTACTCAACTATAGGCCTTTAATTTGATTTACATTAACAAACAAAACCATAGGATTATAAGTAATTCCTTATTTCAAATTAGTATTAAATAAGACTTACCAAAATGCTAACTACCCTGTTTCCCAGCTCGCACGCTACTCGAGGCTGTCCCCGCTCTCGTCTCGACGCTTACAACTGTACAAAGCGACTTAGTAAGTCTACACAATACATAACACTAGGCACACATCAATACAAAAATACAATATACCTCGGCCATGTGCCTCAGTCGGTGCATGTATCACAGTGTAGGTCCCATGTCAAAAGTCGATGATCCTGATTAAGGAATTAAAACGGGGTTAAAGATTTGGGCCGTGACACTAATTTAATGGATTACATTTTGACACAATTCTAATAACTCTCCAATAACTCTACCTAACTAACACCAATCCATACTTTATTGGTCTCTCGATATGTCCTTACGTATATTGAGGAACATCATATGACTATTGTTTTATCTTGCTAACTTAGGTTACTTTTAATATAAAATCAACTATAGCTACATTGATTCTACTATCAAAGTTACATTAAGCTTAAACCAACTTACGACATTACTCTCTACCCCGATCACATGTTGACATGCATCGTGAGGCACGTTCCTACTCACGTTTCGACAATTATATACAAGTAGGAGTGACTTAGTAGTCTACACATATATAATACACTAAGCATACACCACGACAAACATAACATATACCTTAGCCATCTTGCCTGGATTAATGTACGCATTACGGTGCAGGTCATACGTTACGGGTCAGTACTACTGATTATGGATAATAAAAGAGATTAGAAATTTGGGCCATGACACACTTTCTCACGAGACCTACTAATTGAGTAGAGTTGTCGATGGGACGATGTTAGGACCACGTTGACACTTGATCAGAGTGCAGAGTTTAAGCAAAGGAGAAAGAAGTGCAAGGGACAAAGGATATGAGAGAGAGGAACTCAGGGATCAGGGACAGCTACCTTCGTTTTGCCCTTTGTATCATCTCCTACACCATTACAGACTATAGTTGGTAGACCTCTTTTGCCACCACCAGTTAGACATGCGTTGCCAGCTCCTATTACTTTGCCAACTCTTCTAGCACTACTAGCACCACGTCAGCAGCAGCAGGGTGGTAGAGGCTGAGGTAGAGTAAGAGGTAGAGGCCGAGATGGTTCTTGACAGGGACAAATAGAGGGACATGCCTAGGATTAGGCGTAGAGTCAGCATAGGCCGATTACTTGCTTTAGGTGTGGCCAGGTGTAACGGCCCACTTTAATTAATCCCGATTAACTGACAAATTACAGATTTAGAACCTAAGCTCAGACCCACTTGGACGTCGCGAAAACGTTTAAGGCGCGCTTAATGAAGTGAAATATGTTATTTTTGTGTGGCGAGTGTTTATTTTTTTTCTATTATTTAATAGTTCGCGCCGCGTAATTGAGAATTACGCTTAGTCGCGTTGTGCTCGTGTAGCGACTAGAGTGTGCGAAGTCGCGGTGTGCGCGTAAAGTGGGTATATGAGGTAGTAAGAGATTTAGTTGTCACATCACACATCACATCACCATACCTAAACCCATCAATCATTTTCTCTCTCCTCTCCAAAATCAAACAAAAAAAGAAGAGAGAGAGAATGGACAAGAGAGAGAAAGAGAGAGATTGGATAAGAGAGAGAAAGATCGGATAAAAGAGAGAGAAAGAGAGAGAGAGAAAGGCCGTCAAGAAGGAGAAGAATGAGAGGGTGCGGACGGTGCAGGCTGCGGAGCTCTAGCTCATAGGCGGCGGCCCTCGATGCAGCGGCGGACCACAACACGGACGATGGCTCACGGGCGATGAGGAGGTCGCGAACGGCGATTCCAGCGCCAGGAGGTGGCGCGGCTGTCACGGAGGACGCCGAAGAGGAGCAGGGAAGGGACGCCGACGAGGAGAAGCGGTGTCTCAGCAGAAGCGACGGCAGTGGTGCGGCTCTAGTAGCGGCGCCGGCGAGAAAAAATGGCGCTGGCGAGGAGGAGCGACAGCGGCGACGGTAGTGGCGCGGCAGAGGCGGCGGCAGTGGCACGGTGAATGGCGTGGGGCAATGATGCGGTGGCGCGTTACCGGAGCGATTGATCCCCGACGAGACTATAGTCGGGTATTAAGCACGTATCTCGAGGCGTGAGCGGGACATTTTGGAGAGATATTTGCGATTGTTTGGGGTAAGTAAACCCATGAGAAAGTCGGCTTAGGATTTACATATTTTTATTGTAAATTATTTATTTCACATTACTTTTCGTCAGTTCAGTTTTCATGTTCACTCTATTCCCGCGTGTGTCTGAGTATGGTCGAAAGGATGGTGTGACCCCTTTTCGGCTCTCTCGTTGATGATAATTCGATTTTGCTACGGTGTTGGTCATACCTTAGACTACGCGTGAGATATCTCTCAGCGAGTCGATGATCTCGGGAGCGAGTTGACGTGAGGCTCACATTCGTCACAGATTTCCTCTCTTTTGAGGCATTGGGCGGAAGTCTACCTTTCGACCAACAGAGTTCCTCATTTTAACCGTGGAGAGGAGGTGTGGATTTCCTCACCTCCAGGGCCTTCTCGGTTTAGTATTTAGTCCCAGGGCTCGACATCTATACACCACACTCACGTTCCATGTTCTTGATTATCTCACGACTTATATTCATGCTTTACATTCCTATTCATTTACTTTATATGCATGAGTTGTAGCCATTTTCTTGGATTTCTTGTGAATACTAACTGAATTTCTCTGGGACTTACTCACCTGGAACTTGTCATTATTTGTTGGTGGCAAGTTGTAGATCCTACGATGAGCCAGAGGAAGGCGGTGATTGGTGACTACCTCTTATTTGGGGCGCCTCCACTAGCTTACTTGTAGGTGTTTGTATTTACGTATGCATACTTTTTTGGGATCATTTTGGGAGATTCTTCACCTGATACGTGTATATTAACACCTATTATACATTTTGTCGCCTTAACTGATATACATGGTATCATTTTGTTGGGTTTCCACCCATAGGTTATTAATTAATGCATAACTTGTTTACATTAATTATATGCATGTTATTAAGACTTCCGCTATTAAAAACAACCTAAAAAGAATTAAAATAAACAAATTAAGTTGTAAACTTCTTAACGTAGCATATTTTGATAGTATATTAATCTTTTAAAACAATGAGATTTATTAAGTTGGATTACAAGACTGATAGTTCGCGGGTCGTCATAGACAAGTGTGCAGGTGACGTAGCATGGCTTGGTGACGTGTCCAGTGACGTGGTGGTGCCCGGTTTGCCCCAGAACTTGGGGCCGTCACAGTTGGTATCAGAGCCTAGGTTTAGGTGAACCTAGGGAAAAATTTAATACAACCGAATAAAACTTAACAAAAAACGTTAGATGTGGAAACCCGAAGATCCTAACTTAGAACATTAGTTGGGAAGCAAAGTGAGTGGGTAGTACTAGGACTTATATGTGTATATATTGATTGTAATACTTATGTACACGTATTATGATGCTGAGATGCGGCACGTTTGTGATTTGCAAATTCGACATGGATGGACGACCGATTCTTCATACGGATGATGTGGGCCAGACGAGTGGCTCGACACCTGCTGACTTGGATCAGACCTTGCGCGACACGGTCGCACTCCATAGTTTGCAGCTTGAGATTCTTTGATTGCTTCGAGCGCAGGCAGTGGCCATGCCGGCCCCTGCCATACTCGCTGCCACCACTATTGTAGAGGAGACAGTTTTTGCCCCAACTGTTTCGGCGACCCAGCTCATGACCACTACTACCGAGACACTACCAGCAGTCACTACACCATTGACTACGCAGTAGCATCGACACTGATTTCACCCCAAGAGATTACATTCGAGACATTCTTATCAGCCGAGGCGAAGTTGATTAAGGAGTTCGTTCATCTTCAGCTAAACCACTATCATGGAGACAACTCAGAGAGACGTTGAAGACTTTGAGGGAGCACAGGCTATACGCCAAGCTCAGTAAGTGCGAGTTTTGGCTTTCTGAGGTGAAAGTCTTAGGTTACGTGATAAACAATCGAGGGATTTCAGTGGACCCGAGTAAGATTCACGCTATCATTGACTGGCTTACACCAAAGTGCGTGACACATATCAGAACCTTTTTAGGATTGGCAGGATATTATCGACGCTTTGTACAAGAATTCTCCAAAATTGCAGCGCCGATGACTAGCTTGACCAAGAAGGACGTGATTTTTCAGTGGTCCAGTAAATGCGAGGCAACCTTCACAGAGTTGAAGAAGAATCTAACTTCTGCACCACCGCTAGTGTTGCCAGAGTCGGGCACGAGTTAACTGTTCATACAGATGCTTATGGCACCATATTGGGATGCGTACTGATGTAGGGAGACAAAGCGACAACTTATTTATCGTGTCAGTTGAGGACCTATGAGAGAAACTATCCAATGCAAGACGGAGCCTGCAGCGGTTGTATTTGCACTGAATGTGTGGCGACACTACCTTTATGGTGAGAGGTACACATTGTATACAGATAATAAGAGTTTGAAATATCTTTTCACCCAAAATGACCTGAATATGAGACAACGATGGTGGTTGGAATAGCTGAAAGACTACTTCGCCATCGAGTATCAGCCTGGGAAGACGAATGTCGTAGCAGATGCCCTTTGTAGGAGAGGACCAGACAGTGAAAAAGTAGTTTCCACGATGACCCACGAGTTCGGTTTACTCGATGTGGCAGCAGCTATGAGTGTTAAAGGTTCTAGATACTGTATAGGCATATATTTGCGAGCAGATGCGAGTATCGACAATACCTATTCCGCGCGCTTTGGAGTGTCAAAGAGCTGATGTGATGTATCAAAGGTTCATAGACATGGCATATAGTCCAGATTACCCAGATTGGCGCGAGTCCATTGATGAGTGTTTAAGACACCGACGTAGATTGTGGATTTTGGTAGTGGCAGTGTTATGCGATGGTATTCTTCAGGAGGTCCATAGATCCAGGTACACGGTGCATCCCGACAGGACCAAAATGTATCATGATATGCGACGGTTATTTTGGTGGCCAGGGATGAAGGCAGATGTCAGCCAATATGTGAGGAGTTGTGAGGTGTTTCAGCAGGTTGAGGCTAAGCACAGAAAGCCTGAAGGACTATTGCAGCCACTACCTACCCCACAGTGGAAATGCGAACACATCACTATGGACTTTGTCAGTGGGTTGCCGACGACTTTGCGCAAGCACGATGCCATTTGGGTAGTCGTGGATTGACTGACGAAATCAACACATTTTATCCCAATCTCCATGAAATAATGCTTTCCACAGTTGAGCACGCTCTTCGAGCAAGAAATTATCAAACATCACGGAGTGTCAGTATCTATAGTGTCTGACAGAGACAGTCAACCTACTTCGCGGCTTTGGTAGGCCATGCTGGAGTAGTATGGTACCAGATTGCAGTTCAGTACGACTTTTCATCCGTAGATTGACGGGCAATTTGAGAGACTTATTCAAATTCTTGAGGACATGCTCAGAGCATGTGTGCTACAGTATGGAGAGTCATGAGAGAAGTTTCGCAAATATGCGAGTTTGCCTATAACAATAGTTATCAGGCTAGGACTGGGATGCCACAATTCGAGGCGCTATACGGGCTTGCTGGGCAAAGCTCGAAGTCATAGCTACCATTGGGCCTGAGATTGTTGTAGATCACACAGAGAAAATTTGGCTGACTCGTAAGAGATTATATGTTGCTCAGGATAGATAAAAGAAGTACGCGAAACAAGTACCGCGATAGTCTGAGTTATGAAGTGGATGATTGGGTCTACTTGAAAGTTCTCCCTTGAAGGGCCTCATTTGGGAGAAAGAGTCTACCGTGCAAGGGTGATACCTCATTTGTTCCAAGGTAAAGATTGAATTAAATTTGAATTTAGGGACGAAGTTCCTTTTAGTTGGGAAGATTGTAACGGAATGCTTTAATTAATCCCGATTAACTGACAAATTACAGATTAAGAACCTAAGCTCAACCCACGTGGACTTCGCGGAAAAGTCTAGGGCACGCCTAATGAGGTGAAATATGTTATTTTGTGTGGCGAGTGTTTATTTATTTTACTATTATTTAATAGTTTGCGCCGCGTAATTAAGAATTACGATTAGTTGCCTTGTGCGTGTGTAGTGACGAGAGTGTATGATGTCGCGGTGTGCGCGTAATGCGGGTATATAAGGTAGTATGAGATTTAGTTGTTACATCACCATACCTAAACCCATCACTCATTTTTCTCTATCATCTCCAAAATCAAACAGAGAGAGAGAGAGAGAGAGAGAGAGAGAGAGAGAGAGAGAGAGAGAGAGAGAGAGAGAGAGAGAGAGAGAGAGAGAGAGAGAGGGAAGGAGAAGAAGGAGAGGGCACGGATGGTGCAGGCAGTAGAGCTCCGGCTCACGGGCGGCAGCCCTCGATGCAGCGACGGACCAACAACACGGACTACGGCTGGCGGGCGATGCGGAGGTCGCGACGGCAATTCCAACGCCTGGAGGTGGTGCGGTTGTCATGGAGGACACCTGCGAAGAGCAGGGAAGGGATGCCGGCGAGGAGAAGTGGTGTCACAACAGCAGCAGCGGAAGCAGTGCGACTCTAGCAACGGCGCCGATGAGAAGAAGTGGCGCCAGCAAGGAGGAGCAGCATCGACAACGGTAGTGGCGCGTTAGCGGCGGGGTGAACAGCGTGGGGCAACGACACGGTGAACAGTGTGGGACAACGGTACGGTGGCGCGTTGCTGAACAGATTGATCCCGATGAGACTATAGTCGAATATTGAGCGTGTATCTCGAGGTGTGAGCGGGACATTTTGGAGAGATATTTGCGATTGTTTGAGGTAGGTAAACCCACGAGAAAGTCAGCTTAAAATTTACTTATTTTCATTGCAAATTATTTATTTCACATTGCTTTTCGTCAGTTCGGTTTTCATGTTCACTCTATTCCCACGTGTGTCTGTGTATGGTCAAAGGGACGGTCTTTTCGGCTCTTTCGTTGATGATGATTCGATTGTTGCTACGCTGTTGGTCATACCTTAAACTATGCATGAGATATCTCTCAGCGAGTCGATGATCTCGAGAGCGAGTTGACGTGAGGCTCACCTCCATCACAGATTTCTTCTCTTCTGTGGCGTTGTGCAGAAATCTACCTTCCGACCAACAGAGTTCCTCATTCTAACCGTGAAGAGGGGTGTGGATTTCCTCACCTCCAGTGCCTTCTCGTTTTAGTATTTAGTCCCAAGGCTCGATAGCTATACACCATACTCGCGTTCCATATTCTTGATTATCTCATGACTTATATTCATGCTTTACGTTCCCGTTCATTTACTTTACATGCATGAATTGTAGCCATTTTCTTGGATTTCTTGTGAATACTAACTGAATTTCTCTGGGATTTACTCATTTGGAACTTGTCGTTGTTTGTTGGTGGCAAGTTACAGACCCTACTACGAACCGGGGGAAGGCGGTGATTGGCGACTACCTCTGATTTGGGGTGCCTCCACTAGCTTACTCGTAGGTGTATGTATTTACGTATGCATACTTTTTTAGGATCATTTTGGGAGATTTTTTACCTGATACGTGTATATTGACACCTATTATACATTTTTTTGCCTTAACTAATATACATGGTATCCTTTTGCTGGGTTTCCCCCCATAGGTTGTTAATTAATGCATAACTTGTTTACATTAATTATATGCATGTTATTAAGACTTCCACTATTAAAAACAGCCTGAAAAGAATTAAAATAAACAAATTAAGTTGTAAACTTCTTAACTTAGCATGTTTCGATAGTGTATTAATCTTTTAAAACAATGAAATTTACTAAGTCGGATTACAAGACAGATAGTTCGCGGGGCGTCATAGACAAGTGTGCAGCTGACGTAGCATGGCTTGGTGACGTGTTCGGTGATGTGGGAGTGCCTGGTTTGCCTCGGAATTTGGGGCCGTCACACCAGTTGAGGCATTTAATTAGAAATTGTCCACAGTCGATAATAAGATTATCGTCACGGAGTCACATGGGGATACACATAGTAGTACAGCCCAATGCCGACTCCACGTGAGGACTCATAAAAGGGAAGGTTTATATGTTTTGTTTGATTTGGGTTCTACACTATCTTTCATTTTTGGTCACATGATAGACATCTTAAAGTTACACTGGTTAGAGTTAGTGTACATTTAATTTAAGTACCGCAATCGGGGATAGGGTTTACTCAAACTGTCTTGTTGAGGGATGTTTAGTAGAGACTGGTAAGGTAAAGTTACCAGCTGACTTTAGGGTGTTTGAGTTCTTAGATTTCGATGTGTTGTTAGGAATGGATTTGCTAATAGCATATCACGCTCATATCGACAGTTTTAGTCAGATAGTGATATTTGAGATCCCAAGGCATCTGATATTCACATATAGTGGGAGTCTACCGAGAGCTAAGGGCATTAGAGATTGACTTACGACTAATGTAAATATAGAGACTCTAATATCATTGTATATAGTAGCAGAGAGTCAGGGACCCATAATTGAGGAGATTCCTATTCCGTGCAAGTTTCTTGATATGATTCCGAAGGACTTACCTGGTTTACCACCATCGAGGGAGTTAGATTTCATTATTGAGTTGGTACCACACACCAGACCTACTTCTATACCACTGTATTACATGACTCTAAGATAGTTGGAGGAGTTGAGGAATCAACATTAGGATATGGGACAAAAGGGATTTATTACACCTTCTATATCGTCAAGGGGAGCGCACATTCTATTTGTGAAGAAAAATGATGGTACTTTGAGACTATGTATTGACTACAGACAGTTGTATAAGGTTACATTCAGGAAAAGTATCCACTACCAAGGATTGACGATTTATTTGATAAGTTGAGAGGAGTGCAGTTTTTCTCCAAGATAGACTTAAGATTAAGGTATCATCAGCTTAGGATCATATATGAGGATAGGACCAAGATAGCTTTCAGCACGAGATATGGACACTATCGGTTAATAGTCATGTCATTTGGTTTGACTAACGCCCCTGCCATTTTATGGATTTGATGCATCGGGTGATGAGATCGTTTCTTGACCACTTCGTGATAGTTTTCATTGATGATATATTGATATATTTAAGGACTTGAGACGATTATGAGCAACACCACGAAGAGACGTTGCAGACTTTGAGGAAGCATCGACTATACGCTAAATTCAATAAATGTGAATTTTGGTTGTTAGAGGTCAAGTTTTTAGGGCATGTTGTTGGAGCCATGGGTATTGCTGTAGATTTAGCCAAGATTCATGCTATTATGGATTGGCCAACACCGATGTCAGTCACGGATATCCGAATTTTTTTGGGAATAGTAAGGTATTACCATAGATTCGTGAAGGATTCATCGAAGAATGCTTAACTGAATATCAGATTGACTTAGGAAGGCATCATATTTAATTTGTCTAAGGAATGCGAGTAGGCATTTGTTCAGCTGAAGAGGTTGCTAGAGGCTCGACAAGGATTCCTGGTATATACTGATGCTCCTCGTATGGGTATAGGCTGTGTGTTGATGGAGGACAGATGTACTATAGCTTATGCATCTAGACAGTTAAAAATACATGAGAAGAATTATCCCGCTTATGACTTAGAGTTCGCAGTAGTGGTGTTTGCTTTGAAGATATGGAGACACCATATGTATAGAGAAAGGTTCACACTCTACACTGATCATAAGAGTCTGAAGTAATGCTTCACATTAAAAGAGTTGAACATGAGACAACACAGATGGTTGAAGTTTTAGATAGACTGAATTTTCTCTGGAATATCAAACAGGAAAAGCTAATGTAGTTGTTGATGTGCTGAATAGGATACGTACTGGTGATGCCAAGATTGTTAGATGTCATATAAAATATGAGTATGGATTACTCGAGGCAGCGATGATGATGAATGAGTCAGATATTCCTATAGATACTCAGGTGATTATTTGTGCACAGATGAGACTTCAGACAATGTCCACACAAAGAGTGTCAAAGGGTAAGAGAGTCGACATTTTATACCCGAGGTTTAGTGAGTTCCTAGAGTACTAATTATACTGACTAGACGGAGACGACATATCAGTGTTTGAGATTCATAGGCAAATTGTGGATATCGTAAGTGGCAAAGCCGAGAGCTGAGATTTTTTAGGATTCACACCATTCTCAGTTTATTGTTTATCCAAGAAGGACCAAGATGTACTATGATATGATGAGACATTTTTAGTAGCCTTGGATAAAGGCGTACACATCGGAGTTCATCACGAACTGTAGGATTTTCCAGTAGTGAAGATTGAGCATCGTAAACCTGGAGGATCATTGAAGTCGCTTCCCGTTCCACGATGGAAGTGGGAAAACATAGCCATGAACTTTGCTAGGGGATTGCCAAGGAGTACCTGATGACACAATTCTATCTAGGTAATTATGGATAGATTGACGAAATCTACCTGTTTCTTACCAGTTGCAGCTCATTACACATTTGACCAGTTGAGCATATTATTCGAGAGGGAGATTATCAGACTGCCTGGGGTACCTTTGATTAATATGTCAGATAGAGATGTTGTGTATACGTAAGGATATGGCAGAGCATACATGAGCGGTATGGTACGCGTTTAAAGTTCAGTACGACATTTCACCCTCAGACTAAAGGGCGGACTGAGAGGTTGATTCAGGTTCTCAAGGATATGCTCAGAGCTTGTGTACTTGGGCTTGGCTGATCTTGGGAAGAGTACCTACCATTGTGTGAGTTTTCTTATAATAATAGTTATCAAGCTAGAATTGAGATGGTGCTATTCGAGGCTTTATATGACATATTGCATCGCTCGCCATTTTATTGGGTCGAGCCAAAGGACCATGAGCTAGTGGGGTCTGAGATTGTTGTTGATCATACGAAGAAGGCAAGGCAGATTCATCAGAGGCTTAAAGGGGCCCAGGAGAGGCAAAAGAAGTATGTAGACATGTATCACAATGATTTCACGTATAACGAGGGAGCTTTTGTATATTTAAAGGTTTCTTATCGGAAATGTCTTCATACATTAGTCATTGATATTTCTCAAGATACGTGTTGACACATCAAGATACCAATTGAGTTTTAAATATGTGTTAGTTAGTGGAAGTTACCGGAGAGTTATTGCAATTATGTCAATATATAGTCCATTAGATTAGTATCGGGATACGTATATACATAAAGATCAATGGCGAATAATTGATCTTATCTCTATGTATATAAGATTGAATTGATCAACTCTTGCAACCATTTCATTCTCATTTCATAAACTTAGGAGTTAATTAAAGTTGGAGAAGAAGAACCAAAGAAGAAGATCAGTAAGGGAGTGAGGAAATCTTATGGATTTCGATAAGGAGTTAATCAATCTAGGTGCTCATCAACTAGGTAATCCCACTTACACCATTAATCTAGTTAAGTTTAATGAATTTGATGTAATTATGCGTTTTATTTGCTCTGGTGGTGGTTTTATATTGTTGGGTGAGTAAAAATAGAGGGTTCAAGGTGTTAGTGATAACTCTATGTGTAGAAAACTCATAATTCAAAGTGCAAAATTCTGAGTTTTCCTGCACATAGCACTTTAAGTGTGATCAGCTAGCGCATGCTACCTGCGTATAGCTTACTAGAGAAACTTGGTAGTGCCTTAATGGGGTACAAGCACACTGGTACCCAGCGCGCTAAGTGATCCGAAAGCACAAAAACAACAATTTTCTATTTTCAAATTAAACATTCTTAACAACTCTAATACCCTAACAAAAGGTCTAAACACACTCTAAAACATATGAAATGCTAGGAGCTTAGAGAAGAGTCTTAAGGGTTTGGATACGTGTTTTGAGGTGTCAGGAGGCCAGATTAACTAGGAATTTACGTGGATTATAAGACAACTGATTCAGATATTTATTTACATTTCATTTCTGTTTTGCTATCCATTTCAGTTATTCGAACTGAATTTTCCTTTGTACTGTACATGCCATGACTTTTTATTTCTTCTCATTTTATGAGTTTGCTATCATGACATTATTTCTTAAATGGTTTCATTGAATCTAAATCATGTGCTTTGTCATTTTTGATTGTTGCTATATCTAGTTAAATGAAATAACATGTTATTATATATGTGTGTGATGATATTGTAATATATTTTCCTTTGTGTATTAGATATGCAATTACATTTGTTGAATTCCTAAACCATGTCATTTATTAGGTTATGAAAGTAGTTCTTGTCTAGGACCATGATATGATAGAGATGTGCGTGGCACAAGAGGTCACTAAACATTTTGGGTTTTCAAAATCTCACCATTAACTTGTGCAACACAGGGTATAGGACCTGGGGTTGTTGGCAAGTATACACCACATGTGAGGGGCACTTGTGAGTATTTATATATGGGACAGGCATTTGTAATGTGTGAATACTTCTAAAAAGATTTGATTATGCCCTAAATAGTGGAAAATGTTGATGTGATGTAACTTACGGCTGATCGACCCTAAATCATTACCACTTAGCCTAGTGTCAGTTTCATTTTACTTAATTGAAATATCTTATAACATGATTTTCTTTCAGTATAGTTGCTATTATTATGGTTTAAAATACTTGTTGTATATTTGAAAATATGAACAAATGTCTCTTAGTGTTACTTTCTACTTTCTTGTACTCATCGTAATTTTTATGTAGTAGGTGTAGATCCGTTGAGTAACATACCATGCAAAGAGAAGATCGATGACGACTACCTTCGAGCCAGTGGAGTGCTGCTACGTCTGATTTCGTAGGTTTTTATTTTATTGTATAACTTTTATATATGTCTTTAAATACTCTTGGGGATGTATTCTACAGGTTGTGAGATAGTTACTTGACTAGACATATGTTGATATATAGTTATCGCCATTTGTTATATATATGCATGTGGTTTCTGGTATATGGTTTTCCACATACTAGAGTTTTATATAAATGACTTCCGCTTATTTGTCAAGACTTCCGCTGAATAATTTTTAAACTGTATAAATCTTAATTTACTTTCAAATACTAATAAAGTTTAAGAATGAGTAAGGATTATTAGAAAAGTAAATAATGCGGTGAATGTATTAGAAAGGCTGACTAGTATATTGTTAAGTCCTACATGGTGGAGGTTAAGGGCTTAATGACGAGATTAGGTTGGCCGATGCCCTAATTTGAGAAGGGTTCATAACATAATTAGTCAAATGAAATAGCATGCTAATAGGTAGATGATTTATGGTATTGAAAATCCATTTCCTCTGTGCATTAATTATGCTATTACATTGTTGGATTCCTAAATTGTGTCATTCCTTGAATATATGAAGTAGTTCTGGTATCTATGACCATTATATGATACAAACGTGTGTAGCATACGGGGTAGATTTTCGACGTTGTCAGGATCTCACCACTAGTTTATGCAGTACACGAGGTATGAAACCCGGGGTTATTGGCAAGTATAAATCGCATGTGAGGGGCACTTGTGAGTATTTATACATGTGAAGGGCATTTGTGAGGATGTAAAGATATATATGAAATTGTTTATTCCCTATACAGTGGAAATAGGCTGAAGTGATGTAACTCATGACCGACAGACCCCAGATCATTACTATTTATCCAATTTTCAGTTTCATATTACTTAACTGAAGTATCTTATAACATGATTCTTTTTCAACATAGTTGCTATTGTTATGCTTTTAGATACCTGTTGTATATTTAGAAATGTAGACTTTCTACTTTCTTATACTCGTCGTCCTTTTTATGACAATAGGTGCAGATCGGACAAGAAGAAGATCGACAACTACCTTGAGCCATTGGAGTGTTGGTACCTATGATATTGTAGGTTGAAACTTTGTTGTATGACTTATATGTCTTTTATACACTTTTGGGGATGTATACTATGGGTTGTGAGATAGTTACTTGACCAGACACGTATTGATAAGTAATTATCGCCGCTTTATTATGTATATGCATGTGATTTTTATTACCTGGTTTTCCACATATTTAGGTTTTATATGAATGGCTTCTGCTAATTTATCAAGACTTCCACTAAATAATCTTTAAATTGTATAATATTTTTTAATTAATTCTAAATTACTATTAAGTATAAAAGAGTGTAATGTTTAATAGAAAAGTAGCTAATGAGGTGTGTATTAGAAAGGCTGACTAATACATTGTTAAGTCTTATGTAGTGGTAATTAGGGCTTGATGACGGGACTAGGTCGGGCAGTGCCCTAACTTGATAATGGGTCATCAAACATAAATAGCTTTTTCCTCTATACTATAAGAACTAGTTATGCTCTATTCTTGATTTTATAATGCAAATAGTACTATGAGTTTGAGTTGATATTGGGCAAGTCTTTTCCCCGGTAAAGCTAAGCATTGAAAGGGAGACGAGTTATCCCATTCAAAGAGGCATGATTATAAGTAGACTTCGTCTCGCCACCTAACCTGTAACGGCCCGCTCTAATTAATCACAATTAACTGACAAATTACAGGTTAAGACCCTAAGCTCAGACCCACGTGGACGCCGCAGATAGGTCAGGGAACGCTGACTAGGTAAATAGTAGTTTTGTGTGATTGTTTGCCTATTTGCGATGTTGTATATCTAGTTAATTACTTAGCATCGCATGTGTGTATTTCTATCATTGAATCGAACGAGATAGTGTAACGGGTGTTCGCCTCGAGAAACGTATCAAGACGGGTGCTGAAGAGAGAACTGTGGGTACACTAGGTCGGGGAAACTAAAACACACAAAATAAATAAATAAATAAATAATGGTCAAGTAATTACTATGGAATAGATATTAGGCGGCTAGTGACGCAGCGGTATGCATATATCGCGATTCAGATGCGAAATTGAGCGTCGATATGCCCGAAAAATGGGCGAGTGTCCCAACTATGTCACTCTGTGGTGTTAAGGACAGCAAGTCAACCACTTATCTCTATTTACACTCCACCTCGCTCCATCATTATTTTCTCCCCTCCCTCACGTCACTCTTTCTCTCTCTATCTCTCTCACACTTACAAACCCATACATACACAACACACACACCCGACAGTGCGAGGAAGAATAAGAGAGAGAAAGGAGGAGGAGCAGAAGGAGGAAACGGGAAGGAGAGAAGAGAGCGCGAAGAGCCGGGAATGAGGTAAGTCATTGCTCTTGTGGTTGTTTCGGTGAGTCGACCACAGTGGCCATGAGGTGGTTCCGCCGTGAAGGCCGAACCAGTCACGGTGGGGGTGGCAGGGGTGTCTCCCCCTGCCATCGAGTCCACCGGGGGTTGGGGTAGAGAGTAACCCCAACCCAAACCACAATGGGAAAAAGGAAGAGAAAAAAAAAGAAACCAGAGACGCAGGTCTCTGGAGAAGAAGATGATGGGGTGGGGGAGGGGTGCACGCACGTTGCGCGTGCGTGCAACCCCTGGACTCGGGCCCGCTCGATTTGGGCCCGACCCGGGCGGGCCGGACTGGGCCGGACCCGGGTGGGCGGGACCGGGTCTGGCTGACCTAGTTTGACCGGGTCAAACCCGGTCCAGGGGGCCCACCCCTATATTAAAATAAAATAAATATTAAAAATGTTTTAATTGGACACCAAGAATTTAGGAGACCATAGTCGGGTGTCGGGTACGTATCTCGAGGTGAGTGCGGGACATTTCAAAGGCGTTTTGCGATTCATTTGAGGTAAGTAAACCCACGAGAAAGTCGGTTTAGAATTTACTTATTTTCCTTGCAAATCATTTATTTCACATTACTTTTCGCCAGTTCAGTTTTCATGTTTACTCTATTCCCGCGTGTGTCTGTGTATGGTCGAAGGGACGGTGTGACCCCTATCTGGCTCTCTCGTTGATGACGATCCGATTTTTGCTACGGTGTTGGTCATACCCTAGACTATGCGTGAGATTTCTCAGCGAGTCGATGATCTCGAGAGCGAGTTGACGTGAGGCCCACCTCCGTCACATATTTCCTCTCTTTTGAGGCGTTGGGCGGAAGTCTACCTTCTGACCAACAGAGTTCCTCATTTCGACCGTGAAAAGGGGGTGTAGATTTCCTCACCTCCTGGGCCTTCTCGGTTTAGTATTTAGTCCCAGGGCTCGACAGCTATACACCACACTTGCATTCCATATTCTTGATTATCTCACGACTTATATTCATGCTTTACATTCCTGTTTATTTACTTTATATCATGAAATGTAGCCGTTTTTCTTGGATTTCTTGTGAATACTAACTGATCTTCTCTGGGATTGACTCACCTGGAACTTGTCATTATTTGTTGGTGGCAAGTCGCAGATCCTACGACGAGCCGGGGGAAGGCGGTGATTGGCGACTACCTTTGATTTGGAGTGCCTCCACTAGCTTACTCGTAGGTGTTTGTATTTACATATATATTTTTTGGGATATTTTTAGAGAGAATTTTACCTGATACACGTATATCGACACCTATTATACATTTTTGTCTCCTTAACTGATATACATGGTATCCTTTTGCTGGGTTTCCACCCCATAGGTTGTTAAATATTGCATAAATTATTTACATTAATTATATGCATGTTATTAAGACTTCCACTACTAAAATAATTTAAATAAATCATAATAGTGAATTAAGTTATAAAACTTTATAACTTAGTATATTTTGCTAAAATAATGATGTAAATATCAAAATTTACTAAGTTGGAGTATTAGATGGTAAGTTTGTGGGCCGTCACAGATAGGCGTGCAGGTGACGTGGCATGGCTTGGTGACGTGTCCGGCGACGTGGCGGTACCCGATTTGTCTCGGGATTTGGGGCCGTCACATAACCTGGAGGTAGTCCCACCAACTTGTACAAGTAGTACATTTTGCGTATTAATAATCAAGTTGTGAATATATATTTAATCGTATATTATCTATTTTATATAAAAAGAAAAAAACTATTTACTCAAATTTTATTTCATTAAATATTCTCAGATTCAAAAACTTGAATTTTTTTCCCTCGATATCATTAGCAACAATTATTTTTCATGGCAACTGGATGGCAAGATACACCTTCAAGCTAAAGACTTGAAAGACACTATTATGGAAGGAAATAAAACATCAATACAAGAGTGTGCAAAAACACTGATATTTATTCGCCATTATCTCCATGAAGGTTTGAAAAGAGAATATCTCACTGTAAAAGAGCCTCTCACCCTGTGGTTATGCTTGAAAGAACGATATGATGACCAAAAGAGTGATATTTCTAAAACCTCAAAATGACTGGCTAAATCTTAGGCTACAAGATTTTAAAACAGTTACTGATTATAACTCCACCATGTTTAAACATTACCTCTCATTTGTGGTTATGTGGAGGAATTATATGTGACGGCCCAGTTTCCTAAACCGAATATCGCTCAGCCTAATCCCATCATTATGCCTTAACCCATGCCACGTAGGACTTAACAACGTATTAGTCAGCCTTTACATCTTATTATCCTCGTCACACGCAATCAACATAATTACTATTCATTTGATTATCATCAGAGTTGATTAAGATATCGTTATCATTACCTTAATTATCAGCGAAAGACTTAATAAAATTAGCGGAAGCATTTGTAAAACACCTACTAGGAAAGCCAGGTAAACAGACGATCATATAATACCATCCAAAAATAATACATGAAACAGTAGGGAAGTCTAGTCTCTCAACTCCGTATACAACCTAAAGTTATACAAAAGATGTAAGTAATACATACACAAAATGATCACCTACAAAAGTCGCAAGAACTATCCGTCGATGGCTCAGAACTACTCGTCGATCCTCTCCTTCCCTGGTCTGCAACTGTGTGACCCCTTCTCAAATTAAGGCACTGCTCGGACTACTCCGGTTATTAAGCCCTAATCTCACCATATAGGGCCTAACAAGGGACTAGTAAGCCCATCCAAAACCTTGTTGCGTACTAATTAAGTTTTTTTAAATGAATATAAACCTATACTTATCCTATGTCAATTCATTAATCAGAGTTAGTTAAGGTTTTGTCTAATTAAAAGTTTACTCAGTGGAAGTCTTAACAATCTAGCAGAAGCTTATAACATGAGTCCTAATAATTATGGAAAAATCATGGAATAAAGATCACATGCATATGTATGATGAAACAACGATATATAATATCATGTGCCTAGTCAAGGTACTACTCACTCAACCTTTAATATATAATCCCAAAGGTATATCATATACATATAAAACTAATACATCAAAAATCATACCTACGAAATCGTTGTGCTCCATTGGCTCAGAGGTAATCGTCAATCTTCTCTTTACCTGGTCTGCTACTTAATGGATCTGCACCCACCTTCACAAACTAGACGGTGAGTACAAGAAAGTAGAAAGTAATACTGAGAGGCATTTGTCCACATTCCAAATTATGAAACATGTATCTAAAAGCATAATAATAACAACTACGTTGCAAAGAGAACATACAAAGAGATACTTCAGCTAAACAACATAAAACAGACACATGTCTAAGTAGTAATGATCAGGGTCGGTCAGCTGTGATCTTCATCACATCAACCTTTCCATTATATGAGGATGAAGCTGAGCTCTACATCAATGTGAAGGTTTGAGCAATGCTCTTAACTTTATAACCTTTCGCTGGTGCCAGTCACCTGCGATATATACTTTCCAATAACCCCAGGTCCCACACCTCGAGCGTTGCGCAAGTTATGCTTGCTAACAACCCCGGCACTCATTTCCCATGTGCTGCACAAGATAGTGGAGAAATCTTGATCACCCTAGAAAGTCTAATGACCCTTGTATGTCCGTCGAGTTTCTATCGTGTAATGACCTTTGATACGAGAACTATTTTCATATTTAAGAGCAACACAATAATGGAATCCGACGAAACCATTGCATACTAATGCACAAAGGAAATAAATTACAATACTATGTAATACCTACCTATTAGCATGTCACTGACCACATGTATTAATAATTAATAATGACATAGCACATGAATTGGAGTCCTTGAAATCATTTTATTAACAAACTATACCATGAAAGCAACCTCATGTAATGAGAAAGAACAACAAGTCATGGCATATGGAGTACAAAGGCAATTCAGTCTATATAACTAGAAATGAACATGTGAATAGGAATGAAATGTAAATAAATATCTCAATCAACTTACTTACAATCCACATAATTTCCTATGCTATTTCAGCCTCCCGAAACCATGAAACTCGTACTTGAATCTTCTGAATACTTCCCCAGGTTCCTAATATCATATTATAGGTCTTTTAGTGTGTTTGGACCTTTACTTAGGGTATTAGACTCTTTTATAGTGTTTAAGGAATTTTTGAAAATTGCAGTTTTTATGCTATCATAGACCTAACATGCTAATGCCTGAAGTTAGTGCGCTCTTATCTTAACCTAGCATGCTAATCCAAGTTAGCGCGCTAGCAGATCCACCTAGCGCGCTATGTGCAGTAAAACCCATAATTCTGCAATCGAATTTTGAGTTTTCTCTACAAATAGGCCATGTTAATGCCTAAGGAACCTCCATACACAGTACTAGAGTTCCATGACATCAACCACAACATAAAACAACAACCCACAACATCAAATTCATGAATTTATTGGATTAAGCTAACTTTATGGTGTAGAAGAGTTACCTAACTTGATGAACACAAACTATACTTGATTTTTCCTTCACTAAATCACCTAGTTTTTGTTGATCTTCTTCTTCTCCAGCAGCTCCTCCTTCTCCTGCAACTTCGCTTCTCTCTCAAGCAAATGAAAATGAAAGAGTTGAGTTGATCGAGTTGAAAAAAAGATTTATAATCATGAATTGGATATGGTTGATTGATAATCATTGATCCTAATGGGCACACATATCTCGAGACCTATATAATGGCACACTTATTCACATATGTCCCACTAACTCATGCCAAATGACACCAATAAGTAACTCAATTAGCGTTTAGATAGGTCAATGCATGTCTCGAGAAATATTAAGTGGTTATTATTTTAACTTACTGACTTAAGTGTATTTGATACTTAATGAAGCATAACCCCACTCATATCACTTATAAAAGCAATATAAAGCTTATACAAACTCACCATGTTGTTCTCTAACTCAATCCCATGCCGACACACAACTCGAGGTGCATTCCTAAACACTTCTCTACACCTATTCACAAGTAGGAATGACTTAATAGTCTAGACATATACAATACACTAGGCATACATTATTAAAAACATAACATTTACCATGGCCATCTCGCTTCGGCCGCGACATATATATCGAAGCTGGTCCCACGTCACGAGTCATTTGATCCTAATTACAAGATTAAAGTCAAATTAGAGATTTGGACCGTGACAATTCTTCCCAACTAATGAAAATCTCGTCCTCAAAATTAAGCTTAACCTAAAGTTATACCTGACTCGAAGAGGTACGAAAACCTATCGCGCATATAGTCTTCCCATTCCTAAGTGAGTTCCGAGTCTCCATGAAACTGTCACTTGACCAACACTTTTGGAATATACTTGCCTCTAAAAAATTGTACCCTAAGATATAGAATCTATACTGGCTACTCCCCATATGATACGTCCTCACTCAAGTCAATCTAACTCAAGTGCACTTTCGGTCTCTCGCTTGCCTTCGACTTGGCTAGTCGAAGCATAGAAATATGAAACACTAGATGAATCCTCGACATCTGTGGAGGTAAATCCAGCTTATAAACAACCTTTCTGAATCGTTTCTTGATTTTGAAAGGCTTGATGAATCTCGGTGCTAACTTGCCTTTCGAACCAAATCTGTGAAGAGCCTTTCGAGGAGAAACCTTTTGATACACTAAGGCTCCCTCGTCATATGTGAGATCGTTGTGATACTTGTTTGCATACTTCTTTTGCCTCTCTTAGGCTCTTTTAAACCTTTAACGAATCTGTCTTACCTTCTCTGTGTGATCAACAACAATTTTAGGCCTTATAATGTCCATATCCTCTGTCTCATCCCAACAAGATGGTAAACAACATGGTCTGCCATATAAAGCCTCTAATGGAGCCATCTCAATGCTAGCGTGATAACTGTTGTTGTATGCAAACTCACATAATGCAGGTATTCCTCCCATGATCCGGCAAACTCAAGTACACAAGCCCTAATCATATCCTCAAAAATCTGTATCAAACTCTCAGTTTTTCCATCAGTATGAGGGTGAAAGGCTGTGCTAAACTGTAGGTGAATATAATACTTCTCTTGCATACTTCGCCACATCCATGACATATACATAGCATCTATGTCTAACAAAATAGTCAATGGTACTCCGTGCAGCCTAATGATCCCTCTCTCAAACAATACACTCAATTGATCAAATATGTAATGAGCTGCAACTGGTATGAAATGGGTAGATTTCTTCAATCTGTCCACAATTACCCAAATGGAATCATGTCGACGGGTAGTTCATGGCAATCTTCTAACAAAATTTATGGCTATGTCTTTCCAGTTCAATCGTGGAATGGGAAGTGGCTGTAATAGTCCTCTAGGTCTATGATGCTCTACTTTCACCTGCTGGTAGATCCAATAGTTCCTAATAAATTCTAATACGTCTGCTTTCATCCTAGGCCACCAAAAATGTCTCTTCATGTCATGGTTAATTTTGGTCCTACCTGGATGAACAGTGAACCAGGCACAGTGTGAATCCTAAAAAAATGTCATATATCAGCTCTACCATTGCCGATATCCATAATCTGCCTTTAAATCTCAGACACTGTCATGTGTTCTCCGTAGAGTCAGTACAATTAGTACTCCGGGCTAACTCACTAAACCTCGGATATAGAATATCGACTTTTTGATCCTCTAACACTCTCTGTGTAAACATTATCTAAAGCTTCATCTATGAGCAAATTAAAACCCGAGTATCGATAGGAATATATGACCGAGTCATCATCGCTACTACTTTGAGTAATCCATAATCATGTGTCATATTGCATCTAACCACCTCAATATCTCCAACTAGCATCCTACTTGGTGCATCAACAATTACGTTAGTTTTTTTTGGGTGATATTCCAAAGAAAACTCATAGTCCTTCAGAAATTCTAACCATCTGCGATGTCTCATGTTCATTTCTATCTGTATGAAGAGATATTTCAAACTCTTATGGTCAATATAGAGTGTGAACCTCTCTAAATACAAATGATGTCTCCATATCTTCATAGCAAATATTACCAATGCTTACTCCAAATCATGAGTGGGATAATTCTTCTCATGTAACTTTAGCTGTCTGGATGCATAAGCCACCGTGCCTTTATTCTGCATCAACACACAACCTAGACCTGTATGAGAAGCATCTGTATATATAGGAATCCCTGTCAAGTCTTTGGAAATATTAGCACTAGTGTGGTAGTCATCAATCTCTTTAGCTAAGCAAATGCCTCATCGCATTCCTTAGAACAATCAAACTTGACGTCTTTATGAGTCAATCTAGTCATCGGTGAAGCGATATTCAAGAAATCATTCATAAACCTGCAGTAATATCTTGCTAACCCTAGAAAACTCCTTATCTTTGTATCTGACGTCGGTTGAGGCCATTCCATAATAGCCTGAATTATAGTTGGATTTACATCAATGACTGCTCATGTCCCAAAAACTTAACCTCTAACAGCCAAAACTCACATTTATGGAACTTGGCGTATAGTCTGTACTCCCTTAAAGTCTGCATCTGAGGTGTTGCTCATGATCTTCTCGAGTCTTCGAATATATCAATATACCATTGATGAAAACTATCACGAATCGGTCAAGAAATGGCCTCATTACTCAATCCATCAAATTCATAAACATGGTAGGAACATTAATCAAATCAAATGACATGACTGTAAACTGATATTGTCCATATCTCGCGCTAAATGCCTTCTTGGACCTATCCTCATCCCTGATCCTAAGATGATGATACCCTGACCACAGGTCTATCTTGGAGAAATACTATGCTCATCTCACCTGATCAAATAAGTCATCAATCTATAGTAAGGGATACTTGTTTTTGACTGTGACCCTATTCAATTGTTTACAATCGATACATAATCTCAAAGTACCGTCATTCTTCTTCATAAATAGTACCAGTGCTCCTCATGGTGATATAGAAGGTATGATGAATCCCTTTTATCCTAAATTCTGCAACTGACTAGGTACAATGCCTAGTACTAACTCAATAATAATCTATCTCTCTCGGTGGTGGTAAGCCAGGTAAGTCTTCCGGAAATACGAAAACTCGCACACAAATGGAATTTCCTCAAGTATGGGTCCCTGACTCTTTACTATGATATATAATGACACCAAAGTCTCTATCTCTCCACTAGTTGCAAGTCGTCCTCTAATGCCCTCGACTCTTGGTGTACTACCACTATACATAAATATCGAACACCTTGGGATCTCAAATATCATTGTCTTACTGAAACAATCGATATGAACGTGATACACTGATAACTAATCCATATCTCACAGTGCGTCAAACTTTAAAAGCTCGAGAACCTTGAAGTCTGTAGGTAACTCTGCCTCGCCTATCTTTACCGAAAATCTCTTAACAAGACAATTAGGGTAAACTCTATCCTCGACTGCAGTACTCAAAATCAAATGTACGCTAACTCTAATAGGTGTCAACCCTAAGATACCTATCATGCGACCAAAAATGAAAGATACTGTAGAACCCGAATCACACAAAACATATGATTGTCTACTACAAATATAAACCATACCCTCAATAAGTCTCCGTGTGGCATTTACATCAGGCTGTGCTACCATATATACACCCTATCGACTCTGCGGTGGAAACACGGTTGCTAGCTGTGGATAATCTCTAATCCCGTGCCCAACCCGACTCATCTATAACATGTGATAAGTCTACGCTGACCCTAAACTTGACCCTGGGCATGCGCCTGTCTCTGCCCCTATTGGGAACTATCTCAACCTCCGCCTATACCTTTGCCTCGACCTCTACCACCCTATTGTTGTTGACATGGCGTTGGTGGTGTTGGTAGAGCTCGCAAAGTAGTAATTGTTGGTACTGCAGGTCTAAATGGTGGTGGTAAGGGAGGTCTACCAACAATAGTCTATAATGGTGTAGGGGATGTTACAAAAGGTAAAACTACTGTAAATGTCCCTAACCCTTGGGTACCTCTATCCCATTTCCTCAGTCCCTTGCCCCTTTGTCTCCTCTTCTCAAACTCTACAACCTGGTTAGTTGTCAATGCTGGTACTAGTGGTGTCCCATCGACAACTCTGCCCAAATAATATATCTCGTAAGAAAGTACACGCTCATAAATCTCACACAAAGTCCTGACACCTTAACTGACCACATAAAATCCAATATCTGGTCACAGTCCATCCCTAAAGTGGTGCACATCATTTGAGTCCTCTCTCACTAGATCTCTAGTGAACTGCCTCGAATAGCCATATCTGTCTCTATAGCTCATCACTGACTCATCAGCTCCCTGTCTCAGGTTCATGAATTCCTTCCTTAACCTTCTCATCACTACAAGTGGGAAGTACTGCTGGTAAAACTTCATCTTGAAGGCATCCCATGACTTGAACTCTCCCTTAGAAGCTATCGTCGCACGCCACCATACATCAGCATCTCTCTGTAGAGTGTATGACGAAATCTCAGCTTGGAATCTATCCTTAATCCTCAATACTTGGTGTAACTTCTCCTGAGATAGTACCCACTTCTTGATCTTCTCGAAATCTCTCTGACCATCAAAGTAGACTAGCTTCAATATGATGAAATCCTTCACCAACTGAACTCTACTGTCGAGCTAGAATATGGAGTTGTCACTATCGATATGGTCTGTACTATTGACACTGTTATCCGTAATGCGGAAGTAGTCATAGTAGTAGGGGCTGGTGCCTCTACTGGTGGAACGAAATGTGGAGTCATTATGGCAATGAACTTAGCCAACTGTTGTCCCTGAGCAGCTACTCGATCAGATAGCCTCTGAAAATCATCTGTTGATGGTATAGAAGACTTGCTACCACTCGCGCCTACATCCCCGCCATGGCGTGAATCCGCCATCAGTATATGCAAGTTGATAACGAATGCGAATCCGCTACTACGTAGATAACACACACACACACACACACACACACACACACACACACACACACACACACACACACACACACACACACACACACACACACACACACACACACACACACACACACACACACACATATGTAAAACTAACCTATATACATATAAGACATCCATATCTCACTTTCACTCACTTTCAACTAACAGTTCCTAGGTAACGATCATTTGATTTTCCACAGCTAAAATTTATGTTTTATTGTTTAAATTTTAATTTATTAATTATTGGAAAGGTTAGGCCTTTTGCTACGAATTGTAGCTTTGGTATCACATTGTAGAATAACCATATTCCACAATCTAAGCCCTACAAATATAGGCTCTCCTAAGCTTTATAAACATATAATATGATTTAAATGTGACTATGATATCCTAACTTTGGACAATTCCGTAAATTGTCCATAATATTCTAGAACTTAGGCTCTGATACCAACTATGATGATCCTTCTCAAATTAAGGCGTCGTTAGACCTAATCCTATTATTAAGCCCTAATCTCACCATATATGACCAGATAAGGGATTAGTCAGCCTATCCAAAACCTTGTTACATACCAATTAAGATTTTTTTAAAATGAATATAAACCTATACTTATCCTATGTCAATTCATAAATCAGAGATAGTTAAAGTTTTGTTTACTTAAGAGTTTATTCAACGTAACTCTTAACAATCTAGCGGAAGCTAATAACATGAGTCTTAACAATTGTGGATATATATGATGAAACAACGATATATAATATCATGTGTCTGGTCAAGATACTACTCACTCAACCCATAATATACATCCCCAAAGGTATATCATATAAATAAAAAATAATACATCAAAAATCAAACCTACAAAATCGGGTGTAGCAGTGCTCTCCTGGCTTAGTGGTAATCATTGATCTTCTTTTTGTCTGGTCTACTACTCGATGGATCTGCACCTACCATCAAAAACTAGATGGTGAGTACAAGAAAGTAGAAAGTAATACTGAGAGACATTTGTTCACATTCCTAATTATGCAACAAGTATATAAAAGCATGATAATAGAAACTATGCCGTAAAGAGAATATGCAAATAGATACATTAGCTAAAAAACATGAAACTGACACATGGTTAAGTTGTAATAATTTAGAGCCGGTCGACCATGATCTTCATCACATCAGCCTTTCCACTATATGAGGATGGAGCTGAGCCCTACATCAATGTGAAGGTCTTAGTAGTGCTCTTGCCTTTATAACCTTTCGCTGGTGCCAATCGCATGCGATATATACTTACCAACAACCCCGGGTCCCATACCATGTGTGCTATGCAAGTTATGCTTGCCAACAACCCCGAGACTCATTTCCTCTCTACTATGTAAGATAGTGGAGAAATCCCGATCACCCTGAAAAGTCTAGTGACCACCATATGTCCGCCCGATTTCTATCATGTATGACCCTAGATATGAGAACTACTTTCATATTCAAGAACAACACAGTAATAAAATCCAACAAAACCATTGTATACTAATGCACAAAGGAAATAGATTACAATACTATGTAACACCTACCTAATAGCATGCTATTTCACGGACTACATATATTAACAATCAATAATGACATAGCACATGAATTAGAGTCAATGAAATCATTTTGTCAACAAACTATACCATGAAAGCAACCTCATGTAATGAGAAAGAACATGTTATGGCATATTGAATACAAAGGCAATTCAATACAAATGATTGGAAATGAACATATGAATATGAATGAAATGTAAATAAATATCTCAATCAGTTTACTTACAATCCACGCAAATTCCCATGCTATTTCAGCCTCCCGACACCTCGAAACTCGTACTTAAATCCCATGAATACTTTCCTTGGTTCTTGATATCATATTAAAGTTTTGAGTATATTTGGGCCTTTACTTAGGGTATTAGACTCTTTTATAATGTTTAAGGATTTTTTGAAAATTATAGTTTTTATGATGTCATAGACGTAGCGTGCTGATGCCTGGAGTTAGCGCGCTACCAATCCTGACCTAGCACGTTAATCTAAGTTACTGCGCTAGCTGATCCACTTAGCATGCTATGTGCGGTAAAACCCAAAATTCTGCGATCGAGATTTCGAGTTTGTTATATACATAGGCTATGTTAATGCCTACAGAACCTCCATACACACTACTAGAGTTCCAAGACATCAACCAAAACATAAAACAACAACTTACAACATCAAATTCATGAATTCATTAGATTAAGCTAACTCTATGGTGTAGAGGAGTTAACTAACTTGATGAACACTAACTATACTTGATTTTTCCTTTACTAAATCACCAAACTTTTGTTGATCTTCTTCTTCTCTAGCATCTCCTCCTTCTCCATCAACTTTGCTTCTCTCTTAAGTAAATGAAAATGAAAGAGTTCAGTTGCTCGAGTTGAACAAAAGCTTTATAATCATGAATTGGATATGGCTGATTGATAGCCATTGATCCTAATGTGCACACGTATCTCGAGACCTATCTAATGGTACACTTATTCACATATAGTATAGAGAGAAAACTAGTTATGTCACATATTGACTTTTGATTTCTGATGTAGAAGATCGAACGAGACGTAACTACATAACATACTTTCGCAATCGGTGACATTATAATGCATAGTATATGAATAAAGTATGCATATAGAAGTTATGCATGTAATAAAAGGAAGCAACCATGATAATATAGAAATAAATTGAACTTATTTAAATAACAAAAGTTATACCTTCCTAGTTTTGTCTCCTTAACAAGCCTTCTTGAACTTCAAGGTCTCATTAATGCTAGAGCAAGCTCGTGCTGATAACGTGTTGTAAATTGAATTGGAACTTGTTAAGAACTAGAGAAGGAAATAGAAGACTAAGAACTTCTACTACTGCAAACTACTACTACAAAAGAGAAGAGAAGAAATGAGATAGTTGGAATGAAAAGTTTTCATTCAACTTGGTGTGTGAATTACAATGGGGTTGGCACCCTTTATATAGGTCATTTGGTGATAATGATAATTGTACTTATACAATGTGTACAAGTTATACATACACCACAAGTCATACAACACATCACAAGCAACATAGACAATACATGGAAGAGTTGGTGTATATTGGAGAGGATTACAGTTACATGACAATACATAGACAAGTGGACGTACTATTAAGTGAGAAATACAAGTTACATGACTACACAATATGTTAGTGTACATGCATGGTCATCCATACTCCACAACAGTCCCCAAATTTATGCATTTTGTGGCTTAGAGTAGTTGTTCTGAATAAATTGATACAGACAATTGAGAGGTTATGAGAATTTAGCAAGTAATCTTTAAGATTTTTCTCCACTAGTCAATAAAATTCCTATCCTTAGTCGAGGTACAACCAAAATTCCCCAGCTTCTCATAACATAGCAAGAAAAGCTCTCTTATAAATGAAACATCCAAGACGACAACTTAATGCAAGTAGAAATAAGGACTAATAGGAATGATGCACAAACAATTAGCATCATACTCAATAGCTAAAAGGAATTGCTGCTAATAATGGTGTCCTCGAATCCGGATAGTACTTGTGCAATGATAAGAGCTTAACCCAAGTTATACAAACCAAAACCAAGAAACCTAAATTAATACATATATGTTGTAAATTGAATTGGAACTTGCTAAGAACTAGAGAAGGAAATAGAAGACTAAGAACTTCTACTACTACAAACTACTACTACAAAGGAGAAGAGAATAAATGAGATAGTTGGAATGAGAAGTTTTCATTCAACTTGGTGTGTAAATTACAATGGGGTTGGCACCCTTTTTATAGGCCATTTGGTGATGATGATAATTGTACTTCTACAATGTGTACAAGTTATACATACACCACAAGTCATACAACACATCACAAGCAACATAGACAATACATGGAAGAGTTGGTGTACATTGGAGATGATTACAAGTTACATGACAATACATGGATAAATGATTATACATTGGAGTTGAATACAAGTTATGTAGAGTGTACAAGTTACATTCAATGTAGAAGTCATGTTTGATGTTACAATTCAATGTGAGAGTCATGCTTGACAATGTGATCATTCATAAGCTTGGTTAAAGGGTCATCCAATTTACAACACTCCCCCTTGGATGACACTTGCCGAGAGAATATGCCTCGTTAAAACCTGTACTAGAAAAACCCTGTGGGAAAAAATCTAGCATAGGAAAAAGAGTACAATGTTCTCGTTAATCTTGATTTGTAGTATAATATTATTGATTACCTCATTAAAAAACTTGCTAGGAAAACCCAATGGGACAAAACCAAAGCTAAGGAAAAAGTGCAACACATTGATACACTTTGAGAGAATATATATGCCTCATTAAAACCTTTACTAGAAAAACCCTGTGGGAAAAAAATCTAGTATAGGAAAAAGAGTACATTGCTCTCATACATTTTTTATACGGAGTATAATAATGTTAGGATTGCCTCTTAAAAAACTTGCTAGGAATACCCAGTGGGATAAAACCATAGCGAAAGGAAAAGAGTGCAATACACTAATCGATCCAGATACAGAGTTATATTGTTAGAATTGCCTCATTAAAAACCTTTGCAAAGAAAACCCAGTGGGATAAAACCATAGCAAAGGGAAAAAAGTGCAATACACTAACCAATAACTCATTTTGATTCTCCCCCTCATGTTCACATGGGTGAGACATTTTGTGCATTTTGTTGCACATGGACATCGTTTTCTATATGAACCATTTAATGCTGAAGCATACGATTGTCACTCTTTTGTATATAATAATTGCATCAATTAATTGATTCATAACTTTGTTACTACTGAATGATCCTTTGAACTTCAAGTTCATATTAATTTAAACATGGATCATAATGCAACAAATTTAATGCAAATTGATGTGTTTCAAGCAATTTCACGCCATTCCTTTTGAATTGGCTTATATCTCCCCCTAATGGTGGGAAAACTGCTTCATCAAAGCGACAATTAGCAAAACTTGCTATAAATAATTTCCCTATTAGGGACTCAGGACATCTTATAATATGATTAATGGAGAGTAAATCAATATACGTCTCCTATTGATTTGCCTTAAGATAATCTTCAGCTAAAAAAAATTCAGTTCGATGAAGGATGTCCGTGCGAATTTTTGATATTTTCGCATTATTGATGATTATGGATAATCAAATAGATCTTTCCACATTATGAACGTCATTTGATTTATGACGACATTCATTTTAATGTGTCTTATATATTCCATTTTAGTTAAAGCCATGAATATTATACTCAGATTAAATCATATAAATAAATTTTCTCTTATTCTGAGTAGACTTCTTCTGAACAAGACATTAACAATAAAATTGTTATATTAGATATTGCCTGAACATTAGCCTCCGCTAAGTTCAAATTCGAAAAATATTCACTTTTATATTATAATGTACATGCATGTAGCACTATACACAAGACATAAACTCATCGCCTATATTTAGGTCACGATTGAACGTTTCTCGATGTGCTTGTTTTATCGAATCATTGTCAATGATAAAATTCATAATATTTTGCCTTTGATTTTGAAGGCATGGTAAATGTCACGAAAATATTCGGGTATATATATATATATATATATATGACAATATTTAGGCAAAATAGCCTTTCATATATGACCAAGAAAATGTCACAATTATGAGCGCTCATTGTCAATAGTTATTTGCCCTTTGTAGTGGTGCACCACTTTTGTTCCAACTTTTGGTGGAATTGTCAATACGACATTTACCTGATATTTTCTCCTTTTCCACGTCCATAAATTTATTATTGCGATCATGATCATTATATGCAACATATGCTTCTTAATTTGAAGCTGAACTAATTGGACGGGAGCGATATTATATTTATAATATCTCATTATTTTACTCAGCTACCATGAGACAAGAAATCAATCCTTATATTTATTGGATTGTCATACGCACTCGATATCTGTTGCAACAATGAATCGAGGCGGGTCACGTGACCTTGTTTTTACTGTCTCATCAGTCGTATTTCCACATAGCCTCAACATAGAGGTGATTAAAATTGTGGAATTATAATTAATATTTGACTGATTAAATTTTGTAGCATGAGACTCAACTGCTCATTTTGAGCTTTTGGAGCATTACCCTTTTGGTATGTATATATATAACTTCATAAGGTGAAAAGATATATAAAGCGAAATATTCACTTTTCAAATCTCTAAAGAGAAATTGGCGAATGATTATGTATAACACACAGTTTTGCATATATGTTTTATTCATAAATTGCAGTATCTAATTGTCATGACAAGTAATTCTTGTCAGTAATATAATAAGACAAAAAGTTTAACTATGATTGAATAATATTTTGAAAATAAATTTAATATAAAAAAGTTTTTCCTTTTTTTATATAAAAACATAACATATGATTAAATATATGTTCACATCTTGATTCATTAATAAACAAAATGTACTATCCGTATGAGTTGGTGGGATAACCTCCAGATTGGGTGGAGAGACATAGTCTACTTAATACCTGCCTCCTCGAACGGGATAACCCGTCGCCCTTTCAATGTTTAGCTTTACCAGGGACAAGACTTACCCACTATCAACTCAAACTTATAGCATTATTTGTATTATAAAATCAAGAATAGAACAATAACTAATCATTTGTAGTTTTAAGAGAAAAACTACATGTCACACATTGACTTTTGATTTCTAATGTAGAAGATCGTACAAGACGCAACTACAGAGCATACTTTCGTAGTCGGTGACATTACGATGCATAATGTATGAATAAAGTACATTTACATAATTAAATATGCATGTAACAAAAAAGAAATTAACCATGATAACATGGAAATAAATTGAACTTATTTAAATTAATAAAAAATATACCTTCTTAGCTTTATATCTTTGAAAAGCTTCTTGATCTTCAAGACCTCCTCTTGTAGAGCAACTTCGTGCTGATAACGTGTTGTAAATTGAATTGGAACTTGCTAAGAACTAGAGAAGGAAATAGAAGACTAAGAACTTCTACTACTACAAACTACTACTACAAAGGAGAAGAGAAGAAATAAGACAGTTGGAATGAGAAGTTTTCATTCAACTTGGTGTGTGAATTACAATGAGGTTGGCACCCTTTATATATGCAATTTGGTGATGATGATAATTGTACTTATACAATGTGTACAAGTTATACATACACCACAAGTCATACAACACATCACAAGCAACATAGACAATACATGGAAGAGTTGGTGTACATTGGAGAGGATTACAAGTTACGTGACAATACATAGATAAGTGATTATACATTGGAGTTGAATACAAGTTATGTAGAGTGTACAAGTTACATTCAATGTAGAAGTCATGTTTGATGTTACAATTCAATGTGAGAGTTATGCTTGACAATGTGATCATTCATAAGCTTGGTTAAAGGGTCATCCAATTTACAACAATATATATATATATATGTTTAGATTAAAATATATTTCCTAAAAGTCCAAAAGAAAATAGTAAAACTGACATTTGAAGAGCTCAATCAAAGAGGTTCGAATGGGAAAGGTGGCAGTACTAGCAGTAATCACGCAGCGGCTGATACCCTTCTAGTCAGAGGACTGTAGTAGTGGTTCCTATAGCTAAGCTCGTCGGTCGAGCTTGTGGGAGTGTGGAAGAGGAGAAAGTGAGAATATCGAAGACTCAAGACCTGGACGCAGATGAGGGAATGGATGCAAAAGAGGGATCGCCATTCCTCATTTCCAAGACACGAGCCGGAATGCCCTTGCGGGCGCACGCTTAGAGCGGGGAGAGGTAGGAGGCGAGTAGGTCATCCCAGTAGCCGATTATGAGGTAGAGGCGAGGAGATTGATGTCATCGACGAAGGTGACGCCTTGAAGAGGTGGGGGTAGTTGATTGGATGATGAACATAAGAGTTTTTTGTTGAAAAGAAAAGATTTTCGGAGTCTTTGAATCTAGTAGTGAAAACTAAGTTAGGGTTTTAAACTATGAACACATTTGTTTAATCAGATGTTGTTCCTCAATGGATCGACAAAAGGGGAGAGTGAGAGGGGACGAAGGAAAACTGGCAGAATTGGGGACGTGGCGAATGGAGAATTGGGCGAAGGTGGCGGGGGTAGAGAAGTCGGCGTCGGAGCAATGAAGGAGGTGATGGCAGTCGTCAGTTGCATAAGAGAGGTGGTCGAGGGGATGCTTTTAGGTGATGGTAAAGGAGGTTGAAGACGCCTAAAAAAGGGTTAACTAGGGCATGTCTGCCTTTTTTATTTCAATTTTTAGTTTACCAACTGATTACCAACGGGACCGAATTTTCTAACATAATATCAGTTACCAACTATAAATTGCAATGGATTAACAGCGGAATATTAGGCGGGACTTTTTACCAACAAAATTTATTTTCATTGTTAAATTTTGATTTTAATATATTGTTAATCCATTTCTAAAAAGACATATAGCTTCTAAACCATACTGTGTTTTTATTCCGTTGCTAACTAGCAAAGAAATAAATGTCCATTGCTAAAGTCACTTGCTAATTCTTTTTTTTTTTAAGTGTGCTACAAATACTTACAATCATGGACAAATCAAGTTTTTGACAATCTTTATTGAGTGGGTCGCCAAGTATCAATGGACTGATGGTCTCTATGAAAGATTTAATAGGCTGGCTCAAGATCCGGAGTGTGTAGATTGGTCAGAGACGTCTGATTAGTATTTGAGACATAGAGGCAGATTGTACATACTTGCCTATAGGAGCTTCGAGATGGCATTCTCGAGGACGCATACATATGCTGGTATACAGTCCATCATAGACGAACTAGGATGTATCATAATCTACAGAGATTGTACTGGTGGCTAGGGATTAACACTGACATTGGCACGTATGTTAGGGGTTTTGATATTTGCCAGCGGGTTGAGGTTGAGCATAGGAAATCGGGTGGATCATTATAGTCGTTGCCCGTTCCTCGGTGGAAATGGGAGCACGCCACGATGGATTTCGTCAGTGGTTTGCCACAGACTTCCAAAAGACCCAATGCAGTTTGGTTTCTTATTGACAGGCTGACAAAATTTGAGCACTTTATTCCTATTTCTATGAAGTACACATTCCCATAGTCGAGCATTTTATTTGAGCAAGAGATCATAAGATTGCATGGAAT
Source organism: Stephania yunnanensis (assembly GCA_039657365.1). Lineage (NCBI taxonomy): Eukaryota > Viridiplantae > Streptophyta > Magnoliopsida > Ranunculales > Menispermaceae > Stephania > Stephania yunnanensis. The sequence continues at coordinate 38,852,007 of CM077586.1, read as the reverse complement.
AATAGTATCGATTGTGTCAAACAGGGATACCAAACTTACATATAATATTTGGAAAAGCATGTAGGAGCAGTTCGGCACTAGGTTGCAGTTTAGTACCCCATATCATCGTCAAACTGATGATACAACAATGATAGGGCCAGAGATAGTTGTTGATCATACAAAGAAAATCATACATATTCAATATAGGCTTCAGGCTGCCAAGAGCAGACAAAAGAAATATGTGGACATATACCGCGATGGTTTGAGCTATGAGCTAAGTGACATAGTCTTCCTCAAAGTTTCCTTTATTAATGGTCATCAAAGATTCGGGATTTATGGGAAGCTGGCACCTAGATTCATTGGGCCGTTCAGGATCATTGAGAGGTTGATAGTGTGGCCTACAAACTAGAACGACCTACATAATTGGTTGAGGCTCATCCTATATTGTACATCTTGATGTTGAGTCTGGCCAAATCAAGGTCGAGACCGATAGTTGACTTGAGGTAGATTAAGGTCAGGCCGGACTTCACCTATAAGGAGCGGTCATTAGAGATATTGGACTACAAAGTTCAGACTCTCAAGAGTAAGGAGACCCATTTGGTATTAGTACGTCGACAACATCAAAGAAATGTGGGACTCACTTGGGAAAGGGAATTGATTAGTTATGAGCGCTACCATCAGCAATCTAGCTGTATGAAACCTTGATTTAACTTAAATTTTGAGACGAGACTTTCCCTTAGTTTGGAAGAGTTGTGACGACACAATATTTTATTAATCACGTTTACTCACATTTTCAAACTAAGATGCCAGCTCGAACCCATATGGATAGAGCAGATAGGACTAAGGTAAGCCTAACTATGTATAACTTGTTATTTTTGAATGTTGATTATTTATATTGTGATGTTTAAATTATTAATTTTCATAATGCATCACAAGTGTGTGCTAATTATCATTTTCAGGTGAGATACTGCGATGGGTACTCGCATTGAGATACACATTGACGTGGACATCGAGTAGGAAATATACGGGTACACTAAGATAGACGATACTAATTCAGTTAACCACAATGAAACCATATAATGTGACTGTTGGGGAATGTGTCCTAGATCAATATATAAACATTGTTTATATTATAATATTAGTTAATAAAATAGATGTTTTCATTTGTTGTTTTATTATAAGTGATTGCATGATTACCTTATAGTGAGATCTATGGGTATTTGTTGAAATATCTAAATGTGCCTAGTCAGTCATTATACTGAAAACTATAATGAATTAAACTAATGTGAATCTTGATTGATGGTCATCTGATGATCATGCGTATAAGGATATAAATTGAGATCATGAGTACTTGTTAAAGAACAAGGTACTAGACTGATCCGCTATGAAAACACAACATAGATTAAGTCATAGGTGTTACTCATAATAGGTATATCATTTAGTCCTTCGACTTGAGATTACCATAGACTTCAATATTAGGAGCATAGTACTTTGACAAAATCAAATGTTTTCTTTAACCGGATGATTATAAATATATTGATTGGTTTATCATGTGAATAATATGTGAAGGTGTGTAATCAAGATATAATTTGTTACTCTCGTATAGAGAGTAATATCAGTGAATCCCTTAATATGATAGAATAATAATGGCTAAGTCCATGTGAATTGATATGATCAATGTCACTTAGATGTTTTCAATTTACCTAAAGATCGAAACTAGTACGATTGAACATTAAGGGTGAATTTATGTGCTTTATGTTTAATCAAAGGATATTGCATGACAAAAAGATATGATATATGTTATTCATTAGGTTGCATCGATTTTGATATTCATGCTACTTGGGTAGTCATAACGTCTTGCTAGAGACCGCTTATGACTTTGTACCAAAATGGTTTTGATTCACTCCCAACATTGCATGAACCTATTAGGTCACACAAAAAGAATGACTTTCCACAATTGGTTCAGAGTAATGAATTTTATCAGAGTAATGAATTTTATATGATAAAATTCATGACATAAAGTCCTTATTATTTATTATATGATAACTTATTAATAGGTGCGTATGTGTAATTTGCCTAAATTGCCTAAACACAATAGTCGTATTATGAATAGGATTTTAAGTGATGACTTATCTACACAAATAAATAGAGGTTGAAACCCTAAAATGAAATAAGATTTTCATTTTTACTATTTTTGAGTTCACTGGATTTAGGACGAGAAGGAAAAATGTTTTACATTTCTTTTACGGCTAGCACTCCAAATTATTGTCACCATTCGTGTATAGATTTCCGATAAAGGATGCGTGCTTGAACGTTTTAGAGATCGAACAACTAGAAAAGGAAATCATGAATTAAGGTATGCTTTATTTTTGTAGATCAAGTTTAATGGAACCTATTTTCGATCTTGTTGTGGTTTTTCAAAAAAAGTTTTGGATTTTCCATTGCATATGAGCCCCAAAACCCAATAGTGACAATAATGTGAATAATAGAACCATAGCCTAAGTAAAATAATCTAATAATGCAAGCTATGGCGTGCCTCGAGATACATGCGAAGGCGCAAGGCATTAGGTGCCGGGTAGTCAGGGACTTGGTCGGGCCACAAATACCAATAATGAATCATTAATAGACTACTAAATATAACAATGTAACTAAGTTTCATAAATCGAGCAAATAAATAACATAAGCATATGGTTGGACAAACAAATCAAAGGATGTGCATAATAATGATTATAGGTTACGTGTGCCTAAACTAGATGAGTGCCCCAACTAGTGTCATTAGTGAGTATGACTTCATGAATGAGGTTCATTAATACCACATAGATGTTAGAGTTGGCTTTGATGGATAGCTAAGATTAGGCCTACTAATGTATAAAAGCTAGATCTTAGTGTAAACTCTCACCATGCAACACTTAATCAAAAATATGAATTTCGAGAGGAAGTAAGGCTGGTTTTATTGAAAAAATCCGGGACATTGGAGTGCTAGAAGATTAGGTGAAGAAATTAATCAATTAAGGTAATCATCCCCTTAACCTTCTTGATTTCAATATTTAACAAAAATGGTTGTAATGAAGCTTATATAGGGGTGTAATTGCATAAATGAATCTTAAAGGTTAAGCTAATATTTTTTTCTAATTAGATTATCAACTCAGTTTGATGATCAATGTTGGTTACAATTGGTTTTTGAAATCCCAAATGAAATTCTTGAAGCTTCTTGATACATGCATGTTAATTTTTTTGACCAAGCCTCTATAATATGGGCATAACTCACTCATTTTAACTCCAAATGGGGTGATTCCAATGCCATTTGAAAGCAAACTCATAGTACACCTGTTGTCTTGGAAGAATTGTGAAATTCAAACACTTTCTTGCCCAAAAATGCTCTGCAAATAAGTGGTTAAAATGATATTACGAGATTTGATAGTTAAATTTTAAAAAGGCATAACTCTGTCTATTCCTATCAGATTGAGCCGATTTTTTAGTATGTTTTGTTAGCTACTTTGTGACAAAAAAATTACAATTTTTGGAGCTGTAAATTGGGAGAAATAATTTTTACAAACTTGATGGTCCGATTTGATGATAATTTGAGCTATCTTCATAAATTTGAAATATCTCCTTCATTTTACATTTGAATTTTACAAACCTTATTTTTCCTGAAAGCTGAGAAATAGAGCTAAAACTTTGGTGCTTGGTGTTTTCGACGATTTTGAATTAATCGTGGTCTAATTCACGCTGCAATACTATGTATCAAATTGGAGTTTTGCTATATCATAAGGGGATGTATTGAGTTATAGGTTCCTAATCTTATTTAACTTAATCTAAACCTACTTTATTTGGATTAATTGGATACTAAGGACCTAGTAAATTGTAGTCGAGGTGTCAAGTACGCTTTGATGTCGATTTTGAGGCTTCTCGGGCAAGGATTCGATGTATTTGAAGTGCGTAAAACTCAATTGAAACATACATTGAGTATTTCATCACTTCAATTTATCTCTTTATTGCTTCTTGTTGTTGTTGCATTATCCTATCCCTATTAATCATGATTGTACGGTTGATTGAGCGGTTCACCGTCGAGGTTATTCTGTCGTGTGTAAGGTTGAGTGGCACGCTAAAATGTAGCACATGAAACCCGCGCCATCGGTGAATTATGACCTGAGTTGTTTCTTCAATGCACATGCTGGTGGGTGGTGCGACTAGGCCGACCACTGCGAGGGCTTGGATGTAAGGGTAGGCGGGTGTGAACACTATGCCGAAGTCATGGTATACTGAAGTATGGTCTAGTTTGTCAGGATTCATATATACACGCTTGAGTCCTTAATGTTATTCATGCATGCGTTGATCCATGTTTACATCTTTATTTACTTTTTGCATGTTTATTTAACATTATTATTGACTTTCCTTAAATGCTCGTTATTTTTCTTTAGGATTTTAGTCACTAAACTCATTATCATCGTGTTTGATGATGAATCCAAATACTTTTATGAGCAAGGGTAAGGGGGTTCTTGGCGACTACCTCTGAGCTCAATCTATTGCTCTGCATAAACTCGTAGGTGTTTATTTTCAGTATTTAGCTTTCTGTTAGGTTATCTGGGGACTTCACCGATACTTGTATATGTATATATACTCCGTATGTTGATTTTAAATAACTAACATGCAAACTTATATTATCATGTCATTCCATGTCGTTTAGGTCTTCCACCATTGAAATGCTTAAATTAATGGTACACCATACTTCTTAACTAGAGTAAAAGAACTACAAAATAGTAAATACACAATGAGTAACCAAATGGTTTAACTAAATAACTAGTTAATCATAATACGAAAAAGACAAAGTAGCATGAACACCGAGAACACTGGTGTGACATCAGATGCCAACGGGGTGAGACCCAATGGGTCAATGACGTGGCAGGGCCGTAGGACCCACAGCGCATCTTACCCGGCGGTCTCAATGCGCGAGGCCGCCATAGTAAGTATGGGATCGATCATGAGGACTTGGGTTAATATGAGTCTAGCTAAACTAAAAACGGAAATGAGGGGGATGTTAACAGTTTAAGGAAATAATTAATTAAAACTATTATAAATAAAAATACTTGCAAGAGTGATTAGCTATAGAAAACCTACATCTGCCAGAAATCCCTAATTCACCAATTCTCTATAGTTAGGAAGTCCGCCACTAACAACTTCTCTAGTTAACACATAACCCTAAACGTCCACCAATATGGTTTAACGAGTCAACCACATAAAGGTCCATGGGAATATTGATACTAGATAACTGGATCACGTCCGCTCTCGGTTTAACTTAGATCTATATGTTGCACACTTAAGAACCGAAGGGGTTTGAATCAATTGGGAAAGTGTTTATCACTCGTATCAGTCCAACAGTATGATTATCGATACGATTGTCCCGATTAACTATTGGTCTTCCATCTAAAAGCATGCAATGGTCATATACATACTCTGAGCTTGCAACATAATCATGAAAACGACAGCAAATAAAATAAGAGGAATTAAAATAAATTAAATTATAAATAAAAGATCTCAGAAGTTACGCTATTAGCAAAAACTCGAGCTTGCATCACCTTCTACCTATGAAAAAAATGCTTAGCCGGACATAGTCTTAAAGAACACCTAAAATTATAAGGAAAAGAAAGAACACAAGATAAAAAAATAATGAGAGAGACCCCTTATGAGAACTCCCCAAAGTCCTATTTATACTTTTTCTTGATCTTTAAGGCTCTTGGAGTCCATCTTTAAATTGTAGGATCGAAACACCGTTCCACCTACTCACAGTTGTGTCGTACTTTGGTGTGTATCATTTCCGAATTGTGTGCGCTAAATATAGCTTTTTGTTATTTTTTTGCGTCATGTGTCGTTATTTTAAAACACTTTGTGTGGGTCCCACATACAAACATGTGCTTCAACACATTACGTATTAGCATCTCCAATAGAATGTGGATTGAATGTAAATGTGTGTCACTTAAGACTAAATGGATATTGAAGCGAAAGAAAACTCTTTAATGAAATGTGTATTTTAAATATCAAGATAACGTTGATAGACATTTTCTATTTTGAATATCACTTCTTGGCATTTAAATTGACATCTATGTTAGATAAAATAATTTTTTTAAAATATTTACTGATTTTATTTATACTTTATTTTTACATTTTAATTAATAAAATTATAAAAAAATGTCAACTTATTAATTGAGCTAGAAATTCACATCTACGTTGAAGACCTATTTGCGTGTACGTGGCTCGAGATATATCTAAAAGGCTTCTCCTCACAGAAACTTCATGCTTCCTGCATCATCATGACATCACCATAAGCGTGTCCCATGTGTTGACTAGTTCATATATACGTGCTCGTCTTGCTTTATACGTATAGGTTAATGATGATGTCATTCCTATATCATCATCCATTAACAAAACTTTGCACACATTAATTCATGGGCTTTTTTACTTGATTAGTACATTTGGCAGTAAAAATTATGAACCCAACACACCCACCAAACTATTTCCCCATCTAACACACTTTTATCCACGTCAGCGCCACATCACGCGTGAGTTGTTTGGTCACTGGGAAAACGTGACTTAAAGTCACGTTTCCCAGCCGATGGAAGTCGTGACTGCAAGTCACGACTTCCTTGTTAATTTTTTTTTTAATAGCTGTGAGGCAGTCACGACTTCCTTGTGATTTTTTTTAAATAGCCGTGAATACACCTCAAATAGTTTATCTGTGCCGACGTGGTTCGATTGGCTCATGTTCTTGAAATCGGCTAATGAGTAGTAATGCGGCTAATGAGTAGTAATGCGGCAAGGCGTGATAAACTGATGTTTGAGAGTGAAGGGTTTTCGAGAGAATTGAAGGCCTAGTATTTTGGTACAAAGATTGTGATGCGTTGTTGAGTGTTGTTGGCTTGGTTTTGAAATGTGTTAGGACTTGTGTTTGTTCAAGTAGGTTAAGAAATTTGTGGAAAGGGGCTGCCACAGTGGAATTGAACTGCAAAAAATTGACATAGCACATCAACATTGAATATAACTAATAACTATACAAAACTTAGTTCAATCCAAATGACAATCACAATCTCAAGGTCCCTCACACCATAAAGAATTCAGTAAGTTTGCTCAATAATATGAAATAACTCTCTCTCACTTACAGTTATAAATGATGAAATTGGTAGGTGATCAACTACAAAGCAAAAATGAATAAGGAGGAAATGACTTATAACAGTATAGAAAAGTCCTAGTCTGACCCCAAATAATGACTTCCAGTCCCACACCGTGTTCTCTTGACGACTCGGACATTACGATTTCGTGCAAGTAGAGAAACATGCGAAAATAAGTATTACCGGGCCATTCCAAACGCGGGTAGATCTATGGAGAGCTTGCATAGTCAAAACCGAGTCATCTATAGGGACAGGATCCATATCGCGCTTAAACCCAAAATCATTACCAATGTCGTCATTAATTCCATTGTGCAATTCATATGAATAAGTAGAAATTCTTCATGTACTAACTATAAAGAGATGGATTAATACAATATACATAGCATACTACAACGCAGTTTATGATGCATATAATGCATTTCTACTCCCCTTGCATCATTGCAGATCATGTAAGAACTTAAATAAAGCACATGTTAAAAATACAATTAAGAAATTGAAAAGTTTATGTTTCATGCAAGACCACAAAATCACATCTATCTCTCATCAAACAAATAATACAAATAAGCAAAGACCTATAATACAAGGAAAATATAGGTCCGTTCAAGACATAAGACTTGAAAGAGTCTTTCACTATGAAGCATTAGACGGTCGTCCTTGCTGACGACTTGAAAATATAGGCCTCATTCCATAAAGACCTAGAAGGGATCATTGCATTCTCATTGAGGGGTTGCATTGCCTCACTACTCAATTCCATAAATACAGCTGAAGGAACGACAAATTCACCTACACCCACTGGCGCACCATCAATTCCAGCAGCCTCTTCATCGAAGAAATCATCGTTCCCAATTTCGTTCAAAATTGGAGGACAAGATAATGAGCCATCATCTGCTATGACTCGATTTAACGCGTATCGAATCATGCCATCATCAACATGATGACCATCATCCCCTTCATCGTCTGTATCATCTTCGCTACTATCTTCACTAGTATCCCCGTCACTGCCGCAATAGTCATCATCTTCGGTAGTATTCATATCATCACAGGAACGAGGATCCTCGTCCATTTCGGGATTTGCGGTCGTCAAAGGCGATGCACAATGGCTATGTTCATAAATTGGTTGAGTGCTAGGTCCAGCTCTAGAATGTAACACTACATTGCAATTGGAACTATTGTATTGTTGCCTCGGAACTAAATCGATATTAATCTCCATGCAATGTGGTGGTGGTAATTGTGACAAAAAGTCCCAAACATCTTTGAGACTCGACTCTGAAGGTCACCCAAGAGGGGGGGTGAATTGGGTTACCGAGTAGTTATTGCCCTTTTAAAACTTTATGCTCAAATTACAACTATAATGCGTACACTATCAATGAATATATATATATATGCTATGCAAGTGAATGGAATGAAAGCGATAGAAAGTGACACACGATTTATAGTGGTTCGATCCAACGATCTACGTCCACTACCTAACCTCCCCGGTTAGGATTTTAACCCCCACTTATATTTCAAATAAGTGTTACAACCTAAGCATACAAGCCTAGAATGCCTAATTACAATTAGGACTTCCCACCTAGCCTCAACTAGGATTTTCCCACCTAGCCGCAACTAGGATTTTCCCACCTAGCCTCAACTAGGATTTTTCCCACCTAGCCTCAACTAGGATTTTTCCTTTCGACTTAGATTCCACTAAGTCTTACAATCATTCAAATACAATAATTTTGCTGGAAAATAAAGATATACACTTTACAACAAAAGTGGTATCAAATTCAAACACTAGCAAGCCACCTAGAGCCTAACAACTCTTATGCATGCAAGTGTGAGTATAAATGGAATATGCAAATATGTCACCGATGTTGTTGCAAATTCCAAATCTGAAATCGTTTCAAAAACTTATTATATTTGTAGAAAACCGATTTCAAGTCTAAGAACAATAGTTTAACAAAAATCAAGTTTAAGTGCAAAACTTTTGTTCAAACCAATCTCGAGTTTGATAATATAAATTTAAGTGCTAAACCCGAGAAGAAGGTGTTCAAACACACAACAAAATGATCTTCAAATCAAATACACAAAATATGTAGATTAAGCACAAGCAAGATTTTAGATCTAGGACTTTCTTACAAACAAGAGAGTAACAAAAGAGATCAGCTCTGAGTGATTCTTGAACTCCTTTGAAAGCCTCAAATGTGCTGGATTAGTGAGCTAAAGAACAGCCACAAAGATCTCCTTTTGCTTCTTCAAAAATCAAAGTTCTTCTCTTTGTAGATTTTTGAGTTTTTGAGTGTGTTTCTTTCTTCTTGTTATTAAAACCATGTTCTTGGTGGTTTTATAGTGCTAGGTATTCCAATATGACAGTTTATGACCGTTCTAGGGATCCAAGGTTCCAAAATAGATCAAGAATTCAAATTAAAGTGTGTTTTCCAGCTTTTTAAAAAAGGCTGTCAGACAGAACTTAGCGCGCTAATACTGTGAGTTAGCGCGCTAACACTGCCTTAGCGCTAATGATATTATTAGCGCGCTAACTGCAGGGACTTCAGAATAATTATTCTGTCCCTTTGTGTTAGCGACCCTTAAACTCGTCCGGGACCTAACCAACCCTTATATAACATGTTATACACGTTAATTATGAGTCATTAAGCCTAATTGGGTGGTCCTGATAATTTTACAAACCCCGAAAACGGAAATTCAAAGTTTCACAACTTATTAGGGGCTTTTCTCGCAAATTTTCGCTTTTCTTTTTAAATACCTTTGAAAACGAGTTTTTCTTTTTCGAAAACATTTATAATGAACTCTAATATGCAAATGACTATTCACACAAAGTTTTCACATTGTTTAAACTTATGGACCTAGTTATGTGTTTAAATTCCACTTTGAAACTTTGAATTAAACTTATAACTTTGAAAAACGGTTTATGAAACATGATATGCATGGACTAATGCATTTGGCTTGCGTGAATGAATTTGTATACCTTACATTGAAATTACAAATTTGCGGCTTGAACTTTCTTCTTCATTTCTTCATTTATGCCGAGTCTTGAACTTGTATTTCTTGAGTACTCTGAACATGTTGTATTGCATCACTTATTCCAACAAGCTCTCCATATTTCTTGAGAACCCTTGATATGTTGTTTTGCATCCTTTAACAAAAACTGAAATACACTGGATGTTTATTAGTACATTTTCACCTTGTTTGTTTCCATCAAAATCTCGGTCGGAGTGTGAGTGACTAACCATTTAGTCCAACAATCTCCCCCTTTTTGATGATAACAAACAATGTGAACTTTAAAGGTGTAAAACGTAATCTAAATGTATATCGCATTCATGATTTTATACTTCATATATGCAAGTTCAAAACACATCAACCTTTTCAAGTTCAACCACATTTTTCTCCCCCGTTTGATACCATCAAAAAGTGGGGCCAAGCATCCCCATAAATAAACACAATAGAAACAAGATGAGAGAAATATACGCTCCCCCTCACTTGATGCATATCAAGAAACAATAGACGGTAGCGATACAAATGCATAGACGATAAAACATAGTGAAGCAAGAAATATCCATATAGAAAACTCAGAGATACGCAAAAAAAATTCATGATATAGATAGCATAAAGCAATGAGAACATAGTTGTGGCTTAACATGAGTTGAAGAATCAAAACACCTAAGACTAACATGTGGGAGCCTAATGCTCATCTAGGGTATATCTAGACGCTCCTTCGAGAAGATGGTGGTGGATGGGCAGAACTAGAAGCGTGATCATCGCGCGCGGGCCGAGCTGGGAGCAGTTGACTCTCAATGCGACGAAGCCGATCATTCTGATTTCGGAGAGTCGTCTCGACAGCATTGAAGGATTGAGTCATATAGGCATGGAGGTATCCCAGCTGTGCCGATACATATGTCGATGAAGGTGACATATTCGGTGGAGGTGAGTTTTTGAAGAAAAATTAGGTTATAAAACCCTGGCCGAACGACATTAGCGCGCTAATAAGGGTCGTTAGCGCACTAATTCCTCTCTGGAAATTTTCGGTCACAGGGTTGTTAGCGCGCTAATTTCCACTATTAGCGCGCTAATTCCTCTCTGGAATTTTTTGACAAAAAATTTTGGATTTTTGCAATGTAGCTCCGATTCTCCTCAAACTTCATGGACACTTCACTAACACCATATAAAAAGGTTTGGAATAGCTAAAACATATGTAGAAGGTCCAATTTTCGAGACATGCCTAACTCACGCCGAATTTTAAAAACTTGTTCTCTAGGCAAAGGCTTAGTGAATATATCGGCTAGTTGATCCTCTGTGGGCACATGGATGAGTTTTAACATTTCCCTTTTGGATGTGATCACACAAAGAATGGTGTCTAATCTACTGTGCCACAATCATGCATCACATTCACTTTGTGCATTCAAACATGAGACATTTTGCATATTCATCTCATCAAAGTTAATGGCATAAACGTTTTTATCTCTATATGCAAATAAATAAGGTTTCATGCTTCTTATTTCTAACAATGCATTTTGATGATTCAAACATAGCATGAAATCCTTTGTCACACAATTGACTAATACTGAGTAAATTAAGTTTCAAACCATCAACAAGATAAGCGTTAGAAATGGAAAGTGAATTGTTACCAACAGTTTCGAGACCAATAACTCTTCCTTTGTTGTTGTCTCCAACTGTAACCTTTCCACCATCATGCCGCTTTAGTTCAATAACTTGATGTGCATCTTCGGTCATGTGTCTTGAGCACCCACTATCCAAGTACCATGGGGTGCTTTTCCTCGCATCCTACACTATGGGAAACACACTAGATTTTGGTACCCAAACACCTTTGGGTCCGAGAGTGTTAGTGTCGTAAACATTTTTAACTACCCATGCTAGTCTACCTACTTTGGCCTTTTGTAATGAACATTTCCCGACCATGTGAGTCTTGTTGCATTTAGAGCATCTACGATCATCATTTAGCAATTTCTTGTAGCTTAACAAGTTTGCTCCGTAACCTATGCCTCTTTTGTTGAGTGCACGTCGTTGTGCTCCCAACATCATGTCAAACATTTCTTTACCATTTGTAAATTTATGCACCGTGCTAGTCAAGTCCTCTACTTCATTGACTAAAGCATCTCTCTCCTTTATGACTTCATTTAAGTCATTTTGGAGATCATCAATGGTCTCATTTTGTGACTCTATTTCACTAATTGCAATGGTCAAGCTCTTTTTGAGTTGTTTGGTCTTTTTGACCTCCTTTTCCAACTCTTTCCTAAGCTCATCAAGATTTGGAACATTATCCAAATCATCAACATTATCAAAATTGAAAAAGTTAGAGTTTACCTCGCCTTGTGCCATGAGACAAAGTATTGCCTTCTCACTTTCTGATTCGGATTCCGAACTTGATGATGATGAGTCATCCCAAGTTGCTTTGAAACTCTTCTTTCCTTTGTCAAACACCTTCTTGGTTTTGCAATCCATCTTGACGTGACCCGGTTTGCCGCAACCGAAGCATATTATTTCATTTGATTTTCCTTCCTTGCTTCCACTTCGAAGCTTCCTCTTGTACTTGTCTCGTTTGTACATGGTCCTATTGAGCTTTCTTGAGAGCATAGCTACTTCCTCCTCAAGATCATTGTCATAACATGATTTTTCACTTTCAATGATCTCTACCGATGCACTAGGGGAGCTATTTGCCTTCAATGCAATTTCTTTTCTTGAGCTTTTAGTCCCTCCACTTGATGCTTCCAATCTTGCTCGGTCTTTAAGTTCAAATTCGTGGACTGTTAGCTCTCCACACAATGCATCAAATGTGTAGTCTCCAAGATTTTGTGCCGATTGGATAGCATATTTCTTGGCATCCCATTCCTTAGGCAAGCCTCTAAGGAATTTATACACTGAGGTTTCTTGATCATAATTCTTTCCAAGATTCTTGATCTCATTTAATAGCTTTGTGAATCTAGTGATGGCGGTGGCTATGTCTTCATCAGCCCCAACTCGGAAAGTTTCATAATGCTCCTCAAGAATTCTTAACTTGGTCTTCTTCACTTGCATGGTACCTTCATAATGTACTTCAAGCTTCTCCCATACTTCCTTAGCTGTTTGACAAGCACTTACACGGTTGAATTCATTTTCACTTAGCGCACAAAATAAGTGATTCATGGCTTGATCATTTGAGAGCTCAAGCTTTATCTCCTCTGTGGTGTACTCTTTCAAGGGCTTATCCAGTGGAGTGTAGCCACTTTCAATTGCATCCCATAAGAATCTATTTTGTGCTCGAATGTAGAATTTCATTCTCACTTTCCAATGAGCATAGTTAGTTCCATCAAAATATGGAGGCCTAACCGAAGAGTTGCCTTCCCGAAAGCGAGCCGAATCTAAGGTTTGCATCCTTGCACAAAAAGAACACTCAAAGATACGTTAGTAATACTTTGAGCAATAACCCGCTCTGATACCAATTGAAGGTCACCCAAGAGGGGGGGTGAATTGGGTTACCGAGTAGTTATTGCCCTTTTAAAACTTTATGCTCAAATTACAACTATAATGCGTACACTATCAATGAATATATATATATATGCTATGCAAGTGAATGGAATGAAAGCGATAGAAAGTGACACACGATTTATAGTGGTTCGATCCAACGATCTACGTCCACTACCTAACCTCCCTAGGTTAGGATTTTAACCCCCACTTATATTTCAAATAAGTGTTACAACCTAAGCATACAAGCCTAGAATGCCTAATTACAATTAGGACTTCCCACCTAGCCTCAACTAGGATTTTCCCACCTAGCCGCAACTAGGATTTTCCCACCTAGCCTCAACTAGGATTTTTCCCACCTAGCCTCAACTAGGATTTTTCCTTTCGACTTAGATTCCACTAAGTCTTACAATCATTCAAATACAATAATTTTGCTGGAAAATAAAGATATACACTTTACAACAAAAGTGGTATCAAATTCAAACACTAGCAAGCCACCTAGAGCCTAACAACTCTTATGCATGCAAGTGTGAGTATAAATGGAATATGCAAATATGTCACTGATGTTGTTGCAAATTCCAAATCTGAAATCGTTTCAAAAACTTATTATATTTGTAGAAAACCGATTTCAAGTCTAAGAACAATAGTTTAACAAAAATCAAGTTTAAGTGCAAAACTTTTGTTCAAACCAATCTCAGAGTTTGATAATATAAATTTAAGTGCTAAACCAGAGAAGAAGGTGTTCAAACACACAACAAAATGATCTTCAAATCAAATACACAAAATATGTAGATTAAGCACAAGCAAGATTTTAGATCTAGGACTTTCTTACAAACAAGAGAGTAACAAAAGAGATCAGCTCTGGAGTGATTCTTGAACTCCTTTGAAAGCCTCAAATGTGCTGGATTAGTGAGCTAAAGAACAACCACAAAGATCTCCTTTTGCTTCTTCAAAAATCAAAGTTCTTCTCTTTGTAGATTTTTGAGTTTTTGAGTGTGTTTCTTTCTTCTTGTTATTAAAACCATGTTCTTGGTGGTTTTATAGTGCTAGGTATTCCAATATGACAGTTTATGACCGTTCTAGGGATCCAAGGTTCCAAAATAGATCAAGAATTCAAATTAAAGTGTGTTTTCCACTTTTTAAAAAAATTTCATCGAGATAACTTAGCGCGCTAATACTTTGTGAGTTAGCGCGCTAACACTGCACTTAGCGCGCTAATGATATTATTATTAGCGCTAATCTGCAGGACTTCGAATAATTATTATTTGTCCCTTTGTGTTAGCGACCCTTAAACTCGTCCGGGACCTAACCAACCCTTATATAACATGTTATACACGTTAATTATGAGTCATTAAGCCTAATTGGGTGGTCCTGGATAATTTTACAAACCCCGAAAACGGAAATTCAAAGTTTCACAACTTATTAGGGGCTTTTCGCAAATTTTCGCTTTTTTTTAAATACCTTTGAAAAACGAGTTTTTCTTTTTCGAAAACATTTATAATGAACTCTAATATGCAAATGACTATTCACACAAAGTTTTCACATTGTTTAAACTTATGGACCTAGTTATGTGTTTAAATTCCACTTTGAAACTTTGAATTAAACTTATAACTTTGAAAAACGGTTTATGAAACATGATATGCATGGACTAATGCATTTGGCTTGCGTGAATGAATTTGTATACCTTACATTGAAATTACAAATTTGCGGCTTGAACTTTCTTCTTCATTTCTTCATTTATGCCGAGTCTTGAACTTGTATTTCTTGAGTACTCTGAACATGTTGTATTGCATCACTTATTCCAACAAGCTCTCCATATTTCTTGAGAACCCTTGATATGTTGTTTTGCATCCTTTAACAAAAACTGAAATACACTGGATGTTTATTAGTACATTTTCACCTTGTTTGTTTCCATCAAAATCTCGGTCGGAGTGTGAGTGACTAACCATTTAGTCCAACAGACTCATCATCTATTCGCAACGGGACGTAGTTGGCCGATCCACTTCCAATGTACGCTGGATATCGATATGTCATGTTTAATCTCTGTAAGTCATTGTCTATCTGCAATGAATTACAGATATAACGCACAAGTTCATCGTACCCTAAACCGATCTTCGATCTGAGATGTCGAATGGGCGGTTTCGTGTACGAAATTCCTGATGCTCCTTCTACCATGTCTCCATTCATATAACACAACAACGATACTCTTTGATCAACCATTCTTCAATCTATATATGTAGAATATAATTAATCATTATAGAAATAATTCAAATATATATGACCTTAATAAAATTGCTTAGGCACCCTAATAGAATTGGTGTATTGGTAACTAAATAGCCTAGTGATCAAATTAAGTACCTTATTCTGCAACAAAGAAACTATTATATGCAAATAACTATTATATATTATAAACAACTTCCCTAGCTAGCTTAGAATATAACAACCCCTAAAGCAACCTTATCACCGCCAATGTCTCATCTCCTAAGCGCACGCCTAATGTTCTTCCAAATTTTCCTACTAAATTATTGACATGTATATGGGATTTTTTGCTTGATTCATACCATACCCCCATACACCCCAAATCAAACAATTTCTACTCCCCCAGGTACCCCACATGTTTTACATCTCAATATGGCAATGACATATATCCACACTAATTAATGTATACATTGTACTATATTAAAATCAAACTTTCTAGCTATTTACTTAAATATGCAATGCATCAATAAAAATGATATATGATACACAAATTGAAAAAAAAAAAAAAGGAGCACTCCGCCAATAGAAGAACATTCAAGTATGAGCTGCTAGAAAGAGAAATGACAACAAAAAATGCACCTAATCAAAAATCTCAGAGACACATTATATTTTGAGGTTATTTGTTTATTTTCTGAAAGGGAGAGTGACGGAAACCAAATAAGAAAAAGGAAGAGTGACAACTAGTGGCTATTTCATGCTTATTAAACACAATTACAGAGGTCATTGGTCACAAATCCGTATATAAAGTCATAAAAACAGCCCCGGAGACAACAAAAATAACAAATAATTTAACATACAACATAACATGAACCACATGAATCACAAACACACAAAATCTCCAACCAAATAGATCTTACCGAGTTGAGGGAATGAAGAGTGGAGCTGTTCGTTGGGGGAGTTGAAGGACTTCGGATCGATCGTTGGGAGTTGAAGGAAGAAGGAAGGCAAGTGAGAAATGAAGGCAAGAAAAACAGATCTGGATCTAAAATGGTCTATGGATTTCAAAGTGAAGTCGTGAGCTGAATTCACGATTTCACTTTAATGGAAATCGTGATCTCGGGTCACAATTTCCATTAAAGTGAAATCGTGACCCTAGCTCACGACTTCACTTTGACGGGACAAAAAAAAAATTACGTGGCGCTGACGTGGCTACAAGTGTGTTAGATGGGGAAATAGTTTGGTGGGTGTGTTGGGTTCATATTTTTTACTGCCAAATGTACTAATCAAGTAAAAAGCTCTTAATTCATGCATATTATCAAACACGTGCTACTCCAACCTTGAGATACGTCTGGCACGCTTCTATATGCAAACCACCACCGGACACATGAATACTTATTTCAACGCAATCCGACCAAATTGCATCAAATACCTGTAAAACACTAAAAATTATTAATAATTAAAGACTTCAAGATCCAAAAATACACAAAATAAAAACCTAAAATATATTACTATTATCAACTTATTAAATACTTCCAAACTTGAGATTTTGCACATCTTGAGCAAATATGTGAATGACAAGATAAGCCTAGCTAGACTCCTAATATAGTTATGAGCCTACACTAACTAATCGTATATCAGATTCCAAACTCGTAGAGTTCCTTTAGCTTACATAGTCAATCCATTTAACAAGAGACTCGAGATTTTCAGAGTTAAGATTTGTCTAAACTCCACAATCCAAATACTGTCAAGTCAACACTTTCAAGACACAAATCACTTCAAGACTAAGTCCATCAAGTACTCATGAGTTTTCTTGGTCTTAACACTCAAGCAATAAGTATACAATCTCTTTGTATGACTAAGCTCAAAGATTCCATACGCGAGTATGCATCACCACTCTCTACTATTGTAGACTTGACACTTCAAAGGGTCTATAGAACTTGGTTTCTGAGGTCATTTTGGCTAGAGAATGGTACAAAGGAAATTGGTATTCATAAGGATTCAAAACATTAGAGAAACTTGACTTAATGTAGCTATAAGCACTCGAACTAAATCTTTTATTTGAGGAGCTTTTTTTTTCAATCACCCGATTCCTTTCTCGATTCTCAGAAAAAAATTTCCATTTCAATGAAATTGTTTTAGGTGGGATATTTTCGCTCATTTCCCCCAAACTTGAGGTTTTCTACTCATCATAGCCCTTCTCACTTTCACTATGATTAAGCAAGTTCTTCAATTGAGTTATAAGTTTAATAAGGCTAATGAGCTATAGGTTTAATGCTAGGTGATCAAAGAATCAATTTGGGTTGGCTCAAAGTTTCTAACTAGAGAATAATAATATGTGGGCTGAAGGTTAATGGCTAAGTCTAGAAGGCATATATATTCCCCTTTTAGGCGTATTTGCCTTATCAAACATTACATTGAGTGGGCTGCACCCTCATTCTAGAACCTTATAGATCTAAATTTTTCCAATAGTAGTGTTCGAACCGTTTGCTCACTTTGGTATCTTGTATAAAAAAAATATCCCACGTACTGAGTCCGTAATAATGGAGTCAAGAAAGCAACGAACTATAGGTCAGATTTAGTATTATTCTTAAATCTCTTGAGTCTCAAGTTAAAAAGTTGATCATTCTTTATTCATCCACAACCAAAAGCAATTATTCGATTTCGAGTGTGACTCTATATGTGACATGTGATACTATGGAAGGTCTAAGTGCAAGAACACATACATAAAAATGTCAACCCCTACTAGTAAAACTATATATATGCATGAAAACGTATCATATCCTAGTGAAATGGAAGATATAAGTATGAATGGAAAGAAAAGGAAGAGAAGAGAAATGAAAGAAATAACACCACCATTACCATCCTTGAACCAAATATAACTCAAAAAATTGTAACAATCATATGACATCTCTTATTTCAATAAACCAGTATTTAGATTTAATTACGAGATTCGTAAGTCTTAATCATGATACGTGTTGTAGATTAGGACTTGGATCGGTGAAAAAAGAGAAATCACTAGGTTAATGTTATTTTTCGTTGGTGAATGCTTAGCGTGTGTATTATATGGTATTTTGTTGCAACGTCGAAGTGTGTTAAGGTTTTCCTCAATATGTCATAATCGGGGTTGCAAGTGCGTTTTTGAAGGACACGAGTGAAAATAAATAGTTAGTTGCTAAAAAACTAGTAAATCAAGTGTCAAGTATCACATATGGGTTTTGCGTCGATTTGCATACAAGTCGGAATCAATGGCATTGTGAAATGAGAATAAAGTGGGTGTAAGACTTGTCTCGAGTTTTGTATCGATTGGCGATGGCCGAGGTTGACATTGAGCCCGAATTGGTGCACATTGAGTTAAGTATGGCAAGAAAATTGATCCATATGAGTTTGGTGTGTAGTAAACAAAGTTAAAATCTTTAAGGGTGTTATGTGATCAAAACTAGTTTTATGGATGTTTTACGAAGTTGGAATGCTTTGTCGAGAGTTTAGTTCAATTTGGTTAAAAATGGGATCCAAAACAGGCACTAGAAGTTAAAATATGTTAACATAGGGATTTCGAGAATTAATAAGTAAAAAGAAATTAAATGTTAACAAGCAACTGAAGGTTTATATATAAATAAAGAAAAAAAGGGAAATGAAATTTCATATTTAACTAGAACATTTTGAACATTCTATTCCTAACCCTATTAACTCGAGTTCTCGATCACATATCTATCTTAAGGTAATTTGGACAGTGTAGGATTTACTTATATGAAATCATTTTACCTTCTATTAGCAATTTCAAGTTGCGAAGTTCATGAAATGATAAGAGAAGCTCATTAGGGTACTGAAATGTTGTTTAAATTTCTATTTCTTTTTAAATGAATTATTTTACATAACATTATGTTTTCTTGGTAATGGGTCTGAGTGATAGGCCATGTACCAACGGTAATGGAATTACGATCCAAGTATATCATGATAGTATTGGCATGGTTTTGAAGATTAAATAATGTTTGAAGTTTAAAACTGTGATGACCCATTCTCAAATTAGAGTACCGCCTGGCCTAATCTCGTTATTAATTAAGCCTTAATCTTAGCCACATAAGACTTAAAAATGTATTAGTCACCCTTTTCAAACTTTTCTCTAAACTAGTTAGCTTAAAAATAAGCATTATATTGTTCTCTTATCAATTAATATTTTAGATTCAATTAAAATTTTATAACTTGACCTTATTCAACGGAAGTCTTAATAAATTAGCGGAAGCAATCCATATAAATCCTAAGTTTGTGTAGAAAACCAGGAAATAATGATTAGATGCCAATATATGATAAAACTGCGATATTAGTATGATAAACATGTGTATGGTCGAGAAACTATCTCTCAACCCATAAATACAAACACCAAAAGTATATCAAAGACATATATAAGTCATACAACAAAACCAAAACCTATAAGATCATAGGTAACCGCACTCCACTGACTCAGAGGTTGTCGTCAATCTTCTCCTTGCTCGATCTGCTACTCGATGGATCTGCACCCACCGTCATAAAAAAACAGTGAGTATTGAAAAGAAGAAAGTAATACTGAGATATATTTATCCATATTTCAAAAAAAAAAAATACAAGAAGTATTTGAAAGTATAATAATAACAACTAAAGTTGAAAGGAATCATGTTGTAAGATACTTTAATTAAACAATATGAAACTGGCACTCGACTAAGTAGTAATGATTTAGGGTTAGTCAGTTGTGAGTTACATCGCGTCAGACTTTTTCACTATTTCGGGCATAACAATCTCAAAAATACCTTCACATATAAATGCTCATCATACATGTATATATACTTGTCAACAACCTCAAGTCCTATATTCGTACGTTGCACAAGCTAGTGGTGACATGCTGATAACCCTCGGAATCTAGTGATCGGTGTGCTGCCCATCTCTATCATATCATGGTTCTAGATACATGAACTACTTTCATAAATCAAGAAATAACAGGAATCCAACAATAGAATTGCTTAAGTAAATCACAAAGGATTTAGATTCACAATACACAAATCATCTACCTAGTAGCATACTATCTAACTTGATAAAAATTCTTAACAACCAAAAAAAATATAGCACATGATTTAGAATCAATAAAACCATTCAAACACCAATAATGCTATAAAAACAAACTCATGATATGAGATATGACAACGAAGTCATGACATTGAGAGTACAATAGACACATCTGTCCAAATGACTGTAAATAAATGCACAAATAAGAAATGAAATGGAGAGAAATATCTCAGTTAGCTTACTTACAATCCACGCAAAGTTACTAGGCTACTTTGGCCTCTTGACACCCCAAAACACGTATCCAAACTCTCGAGACTCTCCTCCTAGTTTTTAAAGTTAATTACGGTGTTTTAAGACCTATACAAACTATTAAAGTTACACTAAATCGATTATAAAAACTCCCAACTTTTATCGAAACTTCACAATTTATTAGGTGTGGCGCAATGGTAGCGTCGTGTGTATAGATGCACGGTGCCACAACAGCGCCGTGTTAACTATCCCACATTTTTCCAGTTAGGTTGATGTTGTGGCTCGGCCCCATGAGTTCATTGGCACAGCTCCACCACAACGTCAAACCTAACTTACACCTTAGTGTTTTAACTTTTAAACCCCATTTCCTAAGACTCTTTAAACACTTTAATTGCACCTAAATTAAACTTTCTTAACAACCAAATACCCCGAATTCATCTCCTTAACCATTTAAAACCCAAAACTCATAGCTTTTACTTCAAAAGTCCATCAAGACCAACTACAACTTTAAAATCCCAAAACTTTATCAATTCCAACTGAAATTTGGGTTTTCTTGATACCAAATTTATTAGTTTTTCATGAGAAATTCAAATCTATAAATCAATTTTGAAAATGATTTCATTTAGTCTCTAAAATTAAACAAAAACTAGAATAAAAGTAAACTATAATTTTTTAACAAACTTTTATAAAATGACATTGTACACTAGCTTACCTAGTTGTAGATTTTCCTTAGCTTGCTCATTCACCCCTCAATTCACTAAAATTATTCACAATGTATTGATCTTATTCTCCAGATCTTCCTTCCCATACTTTTGATCAAATGCAAATGAATTGCATGTTTATCCCATCTCATCTTATACATATATATAGTGAGGTGAAGTCATAGCCTTTGATCTCATGTAAATTCCTGATCTCTAGATCAATCGTATGGCTTTCATGATGAACCCACAATCCATTAATTCTCAACTAACTCACTTTTACTAACACCAAACTAAACTTAATTGGTCTTGTGATGTGTCCACACATATCTCAAGGAACATCTATGACTAATATTTTATTTTTCTAACTTAGGCTTCATTATGCAAATTAAACTATAACCACATCAAATTAACTATTTAAGCCATATTAACTTATATATAGTCACATCAAATTAACTATTTAAGCCACATTAACTTAAATTAAACTTATCATATCACTCACTACCCCAGTCCCACGCTAGCACACATATCGAGGCCCATCATCACTTACATCTCGATATCTATATACAAGAATGAGTGACTTAGTAGTCTACACATATACAATATAATAGGCATACATCACAACAAATCTAATATATACCTCGCCTACATGCCTCGGTCAGTGCATGTATCTCAATGTGGGTCCCACGTCACAGGACAATGATCCTGATTAAGGAATTAACTAGGATTAGAAATGTGAAGACTCTCACCTGACCTGACCGTCACCCAAACCCAATACCCGAACCGTGCCTAAGGAAACAATTTGGCATGCCTGAAACAACTTGCGAAATATCAACTGGTGCATATGGATGAATAATTGCGAAATTAAATAAGAGAAAAATTCATATGACACACTTTGAAATTATTGTTGGGCTTCAAATTCTTAAAATAACTTAAGTCATTCAAATACTATCAAATAGTTTAAACTAAAGGCGAGTAAGGTTCATTTAAGAAGAACTATTTAAATATAACTCCGAGTTTAATAATTTCAAAATCAAATAATTAGATAATAACATTACGGGGATCACATCGAAATAGAAGGCTTCAAACTATCTTATCTCCCATATCTCGATTTAGCGCTGATGTGGAAAGTTCTGAGATGTAAGTGGAATGAGGTAAAAGGGACAATGGAGCTTAGTAATGCGGAAAACTCGCTCAACCATTAAATACGCAAGTAATACTTAGTAAGCATGTAAGACTAGCGTGAATCGAAATTGAATAAAGAAGCATTGAAAACAAGACATCGCATGAATTTATAAGGAATTAATAAACCATGTCAATAAGATCGATAAAGCATATTAAAGTCAAAACTCATCATCATGCATAGGGTTTACAAAGGGAGATACTATAGAAAATAGTAATAATATAAATTCATGGTCTTATTCAATGCATGCTAGTTATTAACAAAAGTCTGAAGACTGATTCCTTTATCTTGAGGTGATGGAAACCACTATACGACACACATGCCTCATGTGCCTTCTTGTTAGTTCCATCAAATCAATAGTAGGTTCGTCCAAAGCTATCATTGATGTGTACACCAAAATCACTTAAGATTTCCATGAGAAGTTAGCCACCGCTCATATCTCTAATAATCGACCACAAGGATTTATATAAGATAGTAATCCTAACTCATTTTCCATGAAAGGGTAACCCTAACTCCTTACCCAGGAGAGGGTAATTCTAACTCCTTACACAGGAAAGGGAAATCCTAACTCCTTACCCGGGAGTAAGTAATTTCATGTTTGGTGCAACACACATACATCCCATAGATAAGTAGAATCAAGTCAATAACACGATGCAACCCATTTTCGAAGTCTTTAATTGAAACGTATGCCCTAACGTAACTAATATCAAGCTATATTTGATAATTGAGCAAGCTCCCCACTTACTTCAACTCGCCATGAGTCCTACTTTCGATCATCGTGCGCTCGGGATCTAATGCGAACCCCCTTGCGAATCTAAGCAATTTAAGACGCATTCACATCAATGACAAGGCATATTAATTTTAATTTATTTCTAGATTTATTTTGGGGTCCTCTAGTTTCCGTAGGTTTCCTATCGTCAAGGACCTTCGTCGAGGTGCGGTAGTGTGCCTCGATGTCCACTAATATTATTTCTATTTATTTTATTCCATTTTTATCTACTTTATATATATATATCATATATCAATTAAATATAGGTAATATTTAGCTTATTTTTTATTATTTTATCATATATATATTTTTAGATCCAAGGACCACTAGGCCCCTCGTTGGGGGTTGTTAGGGGCTAAAATGACCAATGACCTCCCCTCCCTGTCGCCCTTCTCTGACGGTGTCGATGGCGCAGCTCCCTTGGGATTTTCCACTAAAATTTCATAAATTTAAAATAAAAAAAGAGAAAAATAGGTTTTCCATCATTATTGAAACAAACACAAGTTTGCGATTCGATTAGACAATAAAAGAAAGGGTATAAAAGGTTGATTTACCTTCAATGGAGGTCTCATTGGCTTCGAATCATCACACCTACCACGATTCCAAAAAAAAAAAGTCTCTTCCCCTTTTCTCTCTCAATTTTTGTGTGTGAACAAAAAGGGAGCTAGGGTTTACAAATAAATTTATATATTAGGCCAATTTTATGTAAGTTTGCTTAATTACAAAATTGCCCCTATGAAGGGTGTTCGGGTTTTGGGTTTTCACAACATCCCCAATTTTAAAGAACTTTCATCCTTGAACGTAAAAGTAAAGTACATTTGTAGCTCAACGTGTCTATTCTTAACGATTTCTTTTACGACACATTTTATTTAACAGATGCAAATCTGCATCTGCGAAATCTGCTCATACCCTGAGTGAAGTAAAATCTTACTATTTACTCTAAATCTTGAGTAGTATTATTTCCATCCTACAGGCTGAAACCTACAAAGAATGTCTCGTATGAGTTCCCCAATAGAATCATTATATCTTAGCTATTTGCCAAGTCCTTGTATCATCATATATTTCTGGATATACGTGGTGTGATCCGCCTATACTTATTGGTAGTTAGCAAATAAAAGGGTTCAACAAGAATCGTGAAACATGGAAAGATAGTGAACCGCTACACCACATATGTAAATGAAAGTAGTAAATGGCAGCACGTCGAGAAGTAACTCTAACTCTTGAAATTTAAGTGAAACGACTAAAAATTCATGATATCTTGTTTAAAAAGTGGTTATTGGTTCTACCAATGATGCCAATGAATCTTGATTTTAAGTAATCAAATTAAATTAATTTAAGTAGGTACCTAAACTGCAAAACTTAATATGAGATAGGAAAGACATGTGTAATCTATTTTTCTTGAAAAATGATTCTTTGTCTATATTATACCATGATCTTAAGTTGAGTTTTTGAGTTATTGATTACCCATTTTGATAAAACTTTTGAGGGTTAACTCAAAACATAAGTATATGACGTACATAATATCGAATAAGAAGTTAAGAATACCTCGAAATAAATTAATGAGTAAATATAGTGAATACTACTTAAATGATACACACTTCGGTAAATGTCGCGCTAATACCCTTGAGGAAGTTTGAGTTACAAAAATTGGAGATCCTAATTCGAGGACTATAATTGGCAAGATTACCACATGTGAAGATCGCGTTGCCAAATAGAAATTTGTAAATGTTGAAAAGGACCCAAGAAATGAAGTTAAATTAATGCAAATCAAAGGCAATCGACACAAAGATAAAATGTTCTAACTCAACTAGGAGTGATTTGACTCATAAAATTAGAGATACCAAAATTTGATAAATCGTTTTCAAAATGAATGTGAGGTATGCGGTAACAGTACCATAATTAAGATATTAAAGAATGACTTAAAACTTAATGCTTTATATGACTCGAAATTTGTATAGTTAAAAGGTTTACATTAATGTTAATGATATTGTAATAAACCCGATGAGAAGTGAATGATTAAAATTGGGGATATTCAGCTAAAAGAATATCTTTGGTATGATTGTTAATTAATGGACATGTGAACTAACGACTATTGAATTAAAGTGAAACCTAACCGGATTGGTAGGGGATAGTTGAATGAAAATAATATCGAGGAATAAATAATGTTACTAATGCCACCTAACGTAAGTCAATGATGAGTTGATTTTTTAAAATTGGGGATCCTAATATAGGATCAACCTATGGGAAAATGAAAGAATAAATAGTGGTATGGAGAAATTGTGAACTTAAGGGAGAATATGCTTACTACGATAACTTTTCATAGCCATATGACTCGCAAGGGGGGAGTACTTTGTCTAAAAACTTAAAAATTCCAAATTGAAATGGTGACGTCACGAGAAATCATGAAAATCACATGTGGAAAGTAACTCAATATATCTCATTAAGAGAGAACGTTACCTTAAAAGTTGGACAACCAAACTAACGGTTTTGGGAAAGCTAAAGATCAAACTAATAATAGGTTGAAGATTTAAAATTAGGGGTCCTACGTTAGAATTGACTCCCAATAAGTTTCCTACTATGTATCGTGAACAATGCAATAACTAGAAAGGACGAGAAGATATCTTAAGCTAGTTATGACACATGTATCTCTAGGTGGAGATGTGGTCTTATAAATTTGACACCATTAAGAATTTTTAAATAAATTATGGCTAACACTTGGGAGTTTGAGGGCTTAGTGTAAATCCAAAAGTGAAAATCCTACCTAAATGGTGTAAGAAAAATTGAAAAGCAACCTACATAAGTAAATGATAAGTTTGCAAGGACAACCAAATGTTGAGGATATCAACGAGTGGTGCGATGCATGAACAATTAAGGTTCGCGCCTTAACAAGTAAAAAAAGTGTTAGTAGTTTATATGCCATGAAAGGTTCAACTAAACATATGGTAAATCTGAGTTGTGTAGAGGGGATTTACCCAACTATGTTTGTTTAAGTACAAATCTTGAATAAGTGCATATATGTTATAGGAAACTTAATGAATCAAAGAACATGGACGTCAAATGTAGAATTGAAAGTTAAAACACAATTAATTTCTCAGTGAGAGAAGTTATAAATAAACTACAAGAGTTAGGAGTTAGCTCGGGAGGATGATAAGAAATGGTTGTGCAATAAAAGTGAACCTTGACTACACCAAAAGAATTTAAAATAGTTACCCAAAATCATGAGAGTTGATTTGTACGAGGACGTGATGTAAAAAATCTCAAGAAATTTGAGTGATTATGATAGGAAACCGGGGTATGAACAAAAAAATTCAAAAATCACGGTGTAATAAAATGCATATAAATGAGTACTGAAAACCGTTTAGGGATAATGATGATGATGATTATTCCACAGCTTACCAAGGGTGGAAGCTTACTATGTAAGTAAACGATAAAATGTGTCGAAAAAATTAGAAAGGGGACCGACGGTCAAGAGTTGACTTGAATTATGAACCTGCAAGAATGAATGTAGATAAACGAGTAATAACAATGATGTTAAGGTATAATTTTAAAAAGGAATACTATTACTGCTCATTTGTAGCCTCTACAGATAAGTTGTAAAGACATGATGAGTCATTCATTGATATATGTAACCTAGATGGTGACAAAGATGGTATGGTAGTGTTCATATTATAGCAGACAACGATCCTTGTTCTTACTACCAGTTTGCGGTATGGGTTTATTGCCAGACAGGTAGAGATGTTTTTTGATAGAGATAGGCACCAGGTCACATCTCAGTATGGTTCTCTCTACTTACTGGTTGGATGACTTGGGTGCATGTTGTGACATCGGTGGAAGATATAAAGGAATACCTAGAAATACGTCAAGATATAAGAACTTAGCAGGTAACTAAGGTATAATGACTATATTGGGACTTATATGAGACAAAACTAATGAATTTTGACTCGTGGGATGAAAATAATACTATTAAGAAGTAAGAGCAAGAGTAAGATTTTATTTCACACGGGGTACAAGCAAATTTCACAGGTATGGATTCACTCTAGTTAAAAAAATTGGGTCGTAAAAGAAATCATTACGAATAGACACATATTTACTTTTACTTTTTAGGATGAAAATTCTTTAAAATCGAGGATGTTGTGACGATTCAAAACTTGAAAGAACCGCCCTAAAGGCAATTTAGTAATTTTGCAAACTCTACACCACTTGGTCCCACTGTATAAATCTAATTGTAAACTCTAGCCCTTTTTCATTCAAAACCTCGAATTTGAAGAGAAAGATAAGAAAAAGCTTTATTGATTATTTCATGGCGGGTGTTCTGCTCTAAAGTCCCCATTGAAGGTAAACTCATTATCCATAATTCGTCATTTTCTTATTCAAGTTGATTTACAAGCTTGGTTTGGTTGCATTAATGGTGGAGAATTTTAATGGACGTAATGGTGAAGAAGTTGACCCCAAGAAAGAGGGCTAGGTTACAAATAAATTTATATAGTGAGACAAATTTTTGTAGGATTTGCTTAATTACAAAACTGCACCTAGAACAGGTGTTCGGGTTTTGGGCCATGACAAGGAAATTGGGTTGTGACAAATCTTCCCAACTAATATAAATTTCACCCTTGAAACTAAAATATAATTTAAAGTTATACTTGACTCAAAAAGGTATAAAAATCTATCTCGCATGTAGTCTTTCCTTTTCTAAGTGAGTTCCGAGTCACCATGGAATTGTCACTTGACTAACACCTTTGGGATAGACTTGCCTTTCAACTGCTATACATCTCGGTCTAAAATCTATACTAGCTACTCCTCATAGGATACATCCTCGCTTAGGTTAGTTTGGCTCAATTCAACCGTTGGACATACGTATGCCTTCGACTTAGCCAATCAAAGCATAAAAATATGGAAGATCGGATGAATCTCTAACATCTTTGGAGGTAACTCAAGCTCATAAGCAACCTTCTTGACCCGTCTCTTGATCTTGAAAGGCCCAATGAAGCTTAGTGCTAACTTGCATTTTAAGCCAAATCTGCGAAGACCTTTTTGTGGAGAAACATCCAAATACACAAAGGTTGCCTCGACATAAATGAGATCGCTGCGATACGTGTCTGCATATTTTTTCTTCCCCTCTTGGACCCTTTTAAGCCTCAGACAAATCTGTCGTACCTTTTACGTGTGATCAACAAAAGTTTCAGGCCCCGGTAACTCTCGATCTTCTAGATCAGCCCAACACATTCGCGAGCGATACGTTCTACCATATAAAGCCTCAAATGGCGCCATCTTAATGTTATACTTATAAATGTTGTTGTACAAAAACTCACATAATGGTAGGTAATATTTCCATGATCCGCCAAACACAAGTATATAAACCCTGAGCATATCCTGGAGAACTTGAATCAACTTCTTAGTCTACCCATCAGTGTGAGGGTAGGGGTGGAAAGTTGTGATGAACTGTAGGCGTGTACCATACTACTCATGCATACTCTGCCACATCCTGGACGTATACATAACTCTTTGTCTGACATGATAGTCAAAGGTTCCCCATGCAACCAAATAATCTCTCTATCTAATAATACACTCAACTTGTCAAATGTGTAATAAGGTGCGACCAGTGCTAAATGGGCAGATTTCATCAATCTATCCATAATTACCCAAATAGAATGATATCATCTAGTAGAACTCGACAATCCTCTAATAAAATCCATGGGTATGTCTTCCCGCTTCCATCGTGTAATGGGAAGCAGCTGTAGTAACCCTCCAAGTCTACAATGGTTAGCCTTTATCTGCTGGCAAATCCTACAATTCCTGATTAAACATTCGCTAACACGTGTCAAGTTTGCACAATAGTTTCTTATATTTTCCTATTATTTGTAGTAGTGGTAAATGAGATATCATCTCTACAGGGATTTTGCAAACTTCAATAATATTTTTTTGTTTTTCTTAATTTAGTTGATTTAATTAAATGGGAATTAAAATAACAAAAAACTAAAATCTATAACTACTAACTTAATTAAAAAAATTAACTAACTTAATTCAAACAATTCAACACAAACTAAACTAAACAATACTCAAATTTAATATAATATAAATATCTTAACAGATATCTAAACAAACCCCCACTAAACAATGTGATATACTTATAGTGTGTTCGGTTCACATGACTACTTAGCTAATCCATTGGATTAGATGTAATCCATTTTTCACTTTGCATGATTATATAATGCAATAGATTAGGTAAGCACACAAGCTGTGGACTAAACTAATGGTGTGTTCAATCGGGTTGATAGGGTTGCCTTGAGAGGGTGGGATTAACAAACATTGGGTTACATGACTATGGATTAGGGGTAATCCAAGTTTGGTGACTTGTTTAGTTGGCACGATAGGGTTTTAAGTGGTTTCATGAAAATTATGATTTTACCCCTCTTCATATAAAAACCTCCAAAAATAAGCAAGGCTCAATCGTCTTCACTTCAACCGAGACTTTTTTGACCCCTTCATCTAAATGCCACTGCCTCCACAAACTGAAGCAAAATCCTTAAACATTGTCAATTCAAGTCTCCCCGAGTAGTCCTCCCTCAATGAATTCGGATTCGAGTCCCTCCAATTATCATTTTGAATAATTTGATCACTTGAAGTTAGTAGAGACACCTCGACCTTAGCTACAATCCCAGCAGAGCTCTTCTTCTTTATCAAATTCGACCTCTCCAAGCTCTTTCTCCTCCGCTGCGAATCCGAGTAGTAATCTTGAGTTTAAAGCTCTTCCTTTAATTCTTGAATATCTTCTACTTTTTCTCTAATTTTTGGTTCGATTGTTTCATCTTCAACTCTCTATTCCTCTTATTCTCTATTTTTTTCATCGTTGTCTTCTTCTTCTTCTTCGACGGCTTCTTCGACGATGTCTTGGATGCAGAGAAAACTCATTGGAAACCTAAATATCGTCTTCTTTAGCAGAACTAGAAACCCCTAAAACCTAGCATTACCAATCTCAGCATCAACACCGTGTTTGTCAACATCGTCTTGGTTAAACAGAGACCAAAGAGTACTCATAGCTTTAACTATGTTCAATTTTGCTAAATTACATAGAACGACAATCTCGTCAGTTCACTTTATGGTGAGGATGGACTAACTAATGAAATGGTAAGGCTCCATTTAGTTTAATCCATAGTTTGTGTGATTAACTAATCTGTTGCATTATCTAATCATGCAAAGTGAACAACGGATTACATCTAATCCAATGGATTAGCTAAGCAGTCATGCGAACCGAGTACATCATAAGTGGAGCCTTACCCTTTCACTAGTTAGTTCGTCCTCACCCAACCAGTGAAATGATAAGATTGCCCTTCACTGTAATTTACCAAACCAAACAGAGTAGTGTGATTTGCCCAAATACAAACCCTAGCCATTCATCTCTTTCACTAAATCCAATTCCCAACGGGTTGATTGTCCTCATCCCTCTCTCTCATTCGGTAACTCTCTCTTATTCAGTAACTCTATCAATTGGTCTATTTCTCTTTGTAATCTATGGTGATTGACTATTTTATGTTCTATTTGATAAAATTTGATGAATGTTGTCTCATTCATATATCAGTGTAAGGCTAAAGTGATAACCTATATTAAGACACACATTTTTTAAGTATACAAGTTTATGCTGTCTCGTTCATATATCTCTGATTTAGTTGTTGATGAGGAGGTGATTGATTGTTTAATGGGCCAAATTCATGAATTTTTTAGTGGTCACCTTGTCTGGCCATCAAGGGATGATTTGCAATGGTGAGTCTTTTAGTTTACTCAAGGAAGAAAAATAATTGTGTAATGATTTGCACGATGGTTTGCACCATTTATGGTCACCTTGATGGCCAGACATAGTATAGTGTATACTGAAATCTCTATACAATGGTATAAACCAAAATTTTAGTTTCTAGGAGCATTAGAAAACTTGTTTTCATACCCATGATGACCCATTAAACCAATTTTTAAGATCAACCTCAAATAGTTCGCTTAAACCATTGCATAGCAATTCTAGTACTCCCATGTTTTCCTTTCTCTCTCTCTCTCTCTCTCTCTCTCTTTAGTGAGCTTTTACAATGTACAAAACACAAAGACCTTCAAAGGAGCCAAGCCTTGCATGCCAAAATCACCAAAATTGGTCTCAATTTAGAACTCTACCTTGCCAAACAGAAAGTGGATTCATGAATTTGTTAAAAACAAGTCTTAATTATAAATCATCTCTAATACCTAAAATAAAGCAATACAGTGCTTCTATGACTTTTAGTTTCTACTTTTTGGCAGAAAACAAAAAAAAAAATCAAACTCCATGTACTTTGTATAAATACAATACATAATTTAAAGTTAGTTCCATCTACTTTGTTTCATTAGAATCATCATCAAATTAAAAGAATTGTTTCTACTAGTTATTCACAGTTTTGAACCAAGTTCAGTTGTAAACCAAGTTCAGTTGTGTTTAGTAACCAAATTAAAAATCAAAACTCTAAAACATTTCTTACTAGTGAAGAATATAATCTTTTCTTTTCTATTATAAATTGCAAATCATTAAATCGATTTTGAACCAAGTCCTGTTGTGTTTAGTGACCAAATCTTATATTCTTTTAATTGAATGTATCAAGTTTAATTCTTCATATTTTCAAGAGCTTTGCACTTTTGTTCCAATATTTGTGGATATGCCTTGAAGTAGATAAAAGGTAGGTTGCTAGTATTATAACTCAATAGTGAGTTAATGTGAAACTGTTATAGATGGATATGGATATCTAACAATTGGATCAATATACAAGGAATTTGTGTATGCTCATCCATAATTTCTTGATTTGGTCGAGAGAGGTTGCTCTAATGGTTTATATATTTAGAATTATTGCAAGTCGTAGGCGACATGTGGAATGAACCTATACTTAGGCTATGACAAACATCGTGACGTGATAAATGAGCTTATCTATAAGTGCGACAAGAAATGCTATAAGATGTCATTCGTTACGTGAACATGGGAATCTTAAGGATAAACATTACATTTTGGTTAATGAACATCTTGCCATTACCCTCTATATTTTGGGACACAACATACGCAATTAAGTCATTTCTGTATAGTTTCAGAGATTAGGCGACAACGTAAGCTATGTCTTTAGGAAGAATATTCAAGCCATTATACGGTTGCAACGCGTGCTACTTGTGTGTCCTACGCTAATTAGCTAAGAATCTTATGGATTTTAGGTGGAAGCATTTCCTGGTAATAGCATCAACTTATGTTAACGCTTTTGTGAGAAGTTTATTTTGGTTATGAATGCAACCTAATATTGTATTGCTTTGTTGCATGTAGGGGTTCCTTTCTGCAATCGATGGGAACCATGTACCAATTATTGTTTAAAATAGTCAAAAGGCTTGATTTAAAAATTGAAAATGCCACATTACAATGAATGTCATGTGTGCGTGTATGCCAGAGAAACTAATCACGTTTATCCTCCTGGTTGGGAAAGGTCAACCACTGATGGGAGAACTCTGAGAGATGTAGTCTCATGGGGAAATGGTTTACAAGTTGCTATAGGTGATTATTACTTAGTCGATGTAGGGTACTCCAATAGTGCAAGTTTCCTTGCACCTTTCCGCGGCCAGCGTTACCATCTCTTAGAGTGGGTTAGTGGAAAAAATCTAGTAACGACAATAGAAGAAGTATACAACATACGTCATGCGAAGGCACAAAATATAATTGAGACCTGCTTCGACACTTTGAAATTGTGATGAGTCATTCTAAGAAGGGAGTGTTACTACGATGTGAGGATGACGATGATGATCATTATCGCATGTGCTATAGTTCACAACTACCTCATGATGGAGGTGTCAGATGACTTGATTGACACAGTGGTGCCGGAGGATCAGGAACTAGGAGCTGACGACAATGCTAGAAATGAAGAACCTGAAATTATTACCACAGTCTGTCCAACACATGCGTGGAAAATGTTTCTCAACAATCTTGCGATGGATGTGTGAAATAACTACAATTGATTCAAGTTGAACTTTAATCTTTGTTGCGAGTTAACTATTACGGTGCTTTATTTGAACCGTTTAACTTTCTTATGCGAGATGAATGTTGTGGTGCTTTGTTTGATCTTTTCATCTTTGTTGTGCAAAAACTGTTTAAACTTTTCATCTTTGTTGTACAGAACTATTGTGGTTCTTTGATTGAAAATTTCAAACTTTCATATCATGTGCATTATTTGCAAATTTGTACTATTCTTCTTTTTTCTTATTATTACTTTTTACATGTTCGTGACATTTTTGTATTACTAATATAGTATATTATGTAGGTACATAGCTTCATATAGGAGGTGGCATGTCGTGTTCTGTGGGTGGTGTTAGGTTTTGGGGTTCATACGCAACAAAAATTTTAAATTTTTTTTTGAAACTAACAGGATCGAAAATAAGTTCTATTAAACTAAATCCATACACGAACGATGACCACAATTTGGAGCGCTGGCCCCAAGAGAGATAGAAAACATTTTTCTTTCTCTCCCTAAATCTAGAGAACTTGAAAGTAGCAAAAAAATGAAAATCTTATTTTGTTTTAGGATTTTACCCTCTATTTCATGTGTAGATAAACCCTCGCTTAAAATCATATTCGTAATACAATTATTGTATTTGTGCAGTTTAAGAAAATTACACATACGCCCATATTAATAAGTTATCTTATAAAAATATCGTATGGGCTTTTATGTAAGGAACTTTATTATATAAAATTCATTACTTTGGACCAATTAAAAATGTGGAAAGCCATTCTTTGCGTGCGACCCAATAAGTTCATGCAACGTTGGCAGTGAACCAAAACTATTTTGGTACATAAGTCATAAGTGGTCTCTAGCAAGACATTATAACTACCTAAGTAGCATGAATATCAAAATCGATACAACCTAATGAATAACATATATCATATCCTTTTGTCATGCGATATCCTTTGATTAAACATAAGGCATGGAAAGTCACCCTTACTGTTCAATCGTACTAATCTCGTTCTTTAGGTAAATCAAAAACATCCAAGTGACATTAATCATATCAATTGACATGGACTTGACCATTATCAGTCTATCATATCGAGGGATCCACTGATATCTCTCTCTATATGAGAGTGAAAAATTGTATCTTGATTACACACCTTCATATATTATTCACATGGTAACCAATTATAATCTTTATAATTATCTGGTTAAAGACAACATTTGATTGTGTCAAATTATCATGCTTTTAATATTGAAGTCTATGGTAATCTAAAGTCGAAAGACTAAATGATATACCCATCATGAGTAACACCAATGACTTAATCAATGTGGTGTTCTCAAAACTGGTCGGTCCAATACCTTGTTCCTTAACAAGTACTCATGATCTCGATTCGTATCCCTATACGCATGATCATCATATGACCATCAATCAAGATTTACATTAGTCTTAACTTATTATAGTTCTCAATATAATGATCAACTAGGGACATTTAGGATATTTCATCAAATACGCATGGATCTTACTATAAGGTAAACATATAATCACTTATAATAAAATAGCAAATGAAAACCTCCATTTTATTAACTAAAATTATAAGATAAATAATTTTTGTAGATCGACCTAGGTCAAATGCCTCAACAGGCGGAAGATTGGTGTGTATGGAACGTGGTACAAATGTTACAAACAAGGGATTAATCGCGGTGCATTTTACTTCAATCATTTCGGCATAAAAGAAGAGGCAGTTGAAGTGATTAAACGATATCATCGTGGCACATTGACGGGAAAAGTTAAGGTTTCTCCTCAAAAGACAATAGAGGGGGCACTTTCCTTATTGGACGATATTCCTCCTTCACCAAACCCTCCAATTAAATGGATCGAAGAGTACAGCGGGCTAGTAATACATTTGTTTCCATGGTCACCGCTTGATGAAGAGGAAACTATTAATTTGTTTCCATGCCATTTGTGCCTATATCAATAAGTAGGTGAGAATTATGAAACCGTAGGGTATCCTTATCGATTATGGAGTAGAAGTACTTTATAGGATCATATTTGAAAGATTTCTTGTTTATTTTGGAAGTAATGTTCAACATTTTTATGTTCTTGTTGGTTTTTCCTGGACAAGATTAATCTTATTCGCAATTGATTTAATGGCATAGGCCTTTTGAGACTATGTTTCTTCTTATACTTGTTCATTTCTTGTCTGTTTCAAAATTTTCAACTTATGTTTCTTTTTCTTATACGTGTTTTCTTTGCTGGTTTACTATCACAACTAAAGTACATTGAAAAGAAGGGAACAACAATAATGACAGGAAGAAAAATTTTCACTTTTTTGTACACATAATCTTTCTTTCTACAGTAGTGTGGAAGAAACTTTTATCAAAACATCAATATGACAATGATATCATTAGGTAAGGCTTCTTTAATATCATTGTTACTGCTCTTATGCTACCTCTTGAAAAAGAAAAAGCAAATTTGTTCTTCTTTTAAGGACCAACTCTAATTTTTTATTGTTTTCTTCAAATGTCTCATTTTCTTGTTGTAAATGAGAAACTCTTTTCAAAACTATAGTGGCTGCAAAACAAAATGAACAACAAATAAAATATAAAAAATAAAATTTCATCAAAAAAAAACTTAACCAACATTTTAACAACAAAAAGATAAGTTTTTCTTTTGTTCCTTCTACGATTTCTTCAATTATACTACCTTTGACTGCATATATATGTGACCGAATTGCGACCCAAAAAAGACAATCACAATGTTCTAAAAAAATAAAAGAAGTGCAAACTATTGCTAAAAGTTTCAACCGACAAGCTTACCAAGCGAACAAAATAGGTGAAAACCAATAGGTCCCCAGTCAAACATGGCATGAAGCCACTCAAAGTGATATGGTGATGACAACGACATGAAAACCTCTATAAGCTCATTGCGTCTAATGACCTTGACTACATAAACTGCCTTCTATACATGCGACAATTCAGGTACCTCATCCATAGCTGCCAAGACCGATTTACGAATGTATCTCTCTATGGTGACTGCAGCGCTAATCTCCATTATCGCCTTCGAAATCTCCTCGCCATAATCTACACTAACACGTACATAGACGTTGCCAGGAGTTCATCACCGGTGACCTTTTTTTTCTTTTTTCGCATGATTGTTGTTGAGGTTTGGTGCACCAGCCCAAGTCCTCGATGAGGTGGAAGTTGTTTCCACTTCCAATTCGAGCATTGCTAAAGTGTCACCCTTGCTACTAGAATGATTGACTTCATTTTCTTATTCTAAGACATCATCTGGACCACGTGCGTCCTCCCTTGTTGCCCTATCATTCCCAAATATCTGACAACATTTGTCATAGTGGGGGAATGACTTATACCACTATGATTCTATTTTTGGGAAGTTATGGAACCAATTAAAGTGTATAATATTGCAATGTGAATAATAAATTAATCATCTTACAAATAAGAGCAAGTGATATTGGAAAGAATCAAAGTTATACCTTTATTTAATCATCCCAAACATCCTTTGAAGCGACAATCATGTTTGATGTAATATCAAATCGAAAACCACTCGATCCATGCTTTATTCCAAAAATCATGTCTTTCACGATAAACCATTTCTTCTTTACACTTTTCAAATGTAATTCGATCTGTGGCTTTTCCCTAGTCCCTGAACTAGGACAAGCATCCCTTATAGCCTGCTCGAAATGATTAAGGTATCTCGAATTGAGCCTATTTTTTATATTTGTAATCCCTACTGTTCACCATCTCAAACAATGCATTAATGAGAGAAGCATCCTCGGCGTGCACCTACTTACGGCGGGAGGCCTTCACTTCATCAGCTGACTCATCTTGAGATGTCATGTGCAGCTTGTTACTTACCCATTTGATTACAATATTTTTTTACTTCTTATGGTACTTGATCGAAAAAGTAGTTTGGAAGGTCAGATGGTTGATAGGATGTTTTTCGAGTGCTTGGAAGCCACCTCATCGGCTACATTCTTTAGAACATGTTTTGTCTATGTCTACAAAAAAGGGAAAACAAACATATATGTATTTAAGTAGAATAGTATGACAATACAATATTAATTGTGATATAACAACAACAGCACAATCACAGCAACAACAACAACAACAACAACAATTCATAAACATGTAGTGATACATAGGTAAAAAAAAGTACTTTTGATACATACAATTGCTACACAATTAATTGTGATACAACAACAACAACAACAAAAACCTAAAACATTTTTC
Source organism: Stephania yunnanensis (assembly GCA_039657365.1). Classification (NCBI taxonomy): domain Eukaryota; kingdom Viridiplantae; phylum Streptophyta; class Magnoliopsida; order Ranunculales; family Menispermaceae; genus Stephania; species Stephania yunnanensis. The sequence continues at coordinate 38,814,043 of CM077586.1, read as the reverse complement.
ATAACAACTACAACAAAGGACCGAATCCTCAGTTTCCCAAACTTTTCACATTCCACAATCTCAGCTCACTCTCTCACTCAATCCAATTCTCATCCCTGTTTTTCATCTCCCATTAATCGATCCTTCCTCTACACTAATGAATGAATGAGACCAATCTCAATTGTAGTGATGAGATTATTAAAGATTATTGTTTTGGCAGTGAAAACAATAGAAAAGATTAAGAACTAAATTGGTAAAGTGGGCTATGTGAGGGATCATACAAATGGGGAGGAAGAGACCTAGAATGGACTTATATGAGGACCCTACCCCTCCCTCTACTCCTCAATTTGTTGGGTTTTGGGGTTCATACGCAGCGGAGATTACAAAACGATTTTGACAAAAACCCCCAACAGGATCCGAATCTAATTCCATTAAAAATGTTTAAACCATGAAAAACTTAATCATACCTCAATCGCAATATACCTTTCAGAAGGTTGATCGATCTCTAAGGCGCTGCCAACGACGAACGCCCTCTATCAGCAGTCCACACACGAACGGCGGCCGAGATTTGAAGTGCTAGCTTCGAGAGAATACCAAATCCTTTTGTTTCTCTCTAAAACGATCCAGAGCATACCAAAATCCCTAAGTCGTTTCTAAAACGAAAATAGAGTTTCGGCCTATTAATCTTTCGTTGTGTGTTCTAACTTAAAGCGTCTATTTATACAACCCTTGTATATAGACGGTTAAGTAAATTACACATATACCCTTACTTAAAGAAGTATAATTGTAATACACCACAAGGACGTTTCTGTCATGAATTTTATCACATAAAATTCGTTTTTCTGAATCATCTTAAAATCTCGCAAAACCATTCTTAGTGTGCGACCCAATAGACTCATACAACGTTGGCAGTGTACCAAAACACATTTTGGTATACAAGTCATAAGCAGTCTCTAGCAAGACATTATGACTACCCAAGTCGTACGAATATCAAATCGATACAACCTAATCAATAGTGTATATAACATCCTTTTGTCACACGATATCCTTTTGATCAAACATAAGGCATGGAATTGTCATCCAACATGTTCCATCGTACTAGTCTCGATCTATAAGTAGACTGAAAACATCCAAGTGACATTGATCAATATCAATTCACTTAGACTAGGCCTTTTAACAATCTAACACATCGAGGGATCCACTAGATATCTCTCTTTATATGAGAGGGACAAATTCTATCTCGATTACACAACTTCATCACATTGCTCACACGGTAACCAATCACAACCTTTATAATCGTCCGGTTAAAGACAACGTTTGATTGTGTCAAATCACTGTGTTCCTAATGTTGAAGTCTCTGGTAATCTCAAGTCAGAGGACTGGAATATATACCTATCATGAGAAACAACAATGACTTAATCCATGTGATGTTCTCATAGCGGGTCGGTCCAGTACTTTGTTCCCTAACAAGTACTCGTGATCTTGATTCGTATCCCTATACGTATAATCATCATATGATCATCAATCAAGACTCACACTAGTCTTAATTCATTATAGTTCCTAGTATAATGATCGACTAGGGACATTTAGGATATTTCTGTAAATACCCATGGATCTTATTATAATGTAAACAAGCAAATTAATTATAGTAAACAACAAATGAAATCCTCTATTTTATTAACTAAAATTATTCATAAAGACAGTTAATGGATTGACCTAGGGCACATGCCCCATCACAATTCCCATTTGCAGTGAAATAATTAACTAGCTAGACTCAGCCATGCCACTATATGTATATATTCCATAGCCACCACCACCACAATGAAAGAAAATCTCAAACGGTTGCACAAACACACAAAGCAAAATAGAGAAAAAAAAAACAAAGATTGAAAAATAGAAAATTTGAAATATCTTGGGTGAAATGTGAAATGACGACCCGGATACTAATCCACTAGATACCGATGCTCGAACATTTCTTTCTGAAGAGTAAACAATACAAAGATTTTCTTGTATACAAGATATATATAGTACCTAAATTTTCTATACAATGTGTGATGCTAGAACATTAAATAAAACATGAATATGTCACTAAAAACTATTGGAAGTAGTTTAACTAAAAACTACATGTTTTAATGATGAGTATGATCTTTTATATGAAAATTAATGGCTTTAATTAACATGAACCGCTAAGCTCATAATATTAAGATTCAAACATACTATTAATTTCCAAAAAGATTAATCCAAGATATCTAATCAGTCTATTTTTTCAACATGAAAAAGGGTGCAGAGTCTGCAGACATTGAGACCTTATTAGACCTAAAAAATTAACATTCTTAACACACCTCTCTAACCTTACATTAGAAGGTTTGCAATTATTAATTTCCTCGGGCCTATTATAGAAAATAGACTTTACAATACTTAAATTTGACAATTGGTATATAGAGATGAATAAAAAGTAGGATCAAGTATTTTTTTCAACTGACATTGTTGAAAGAATTGATAATGGCGCTTGCAAGATATTCATATTTCACCAAAGAGAGTGAAGGTAATGATATCATTCAGTCCTTTGTCATTTGCAAGATATTCATACTTTCATGGGTACAAGGGTGGTGGAACCTCCTCTCTTTCTCCTCGCTATCATTGCCCTCTTCAACCTATAGTTATGGTGGACCCTCTCTCTCAATCGAGTTCAATTTTGGAGGTTTCAAAAAGGGGTTATGAGAAAGACTAGATTTTGAGTTGGATTGGGATCCACTATTGTGGTGTGGTGTGGTGGTTCTAGGGTTTCTCATCCATTAATGGAGGGTGAAGTGTGTGGGTGTCGACATTTTGTCAATCTTATGAAGGTTTTGTGAGTGATAGAGTTGGTGAAAATGTTGAAAATCATTGGTGGGTTTTGCTTGAGTATCACCTCTATTAATAAGAGAAAACTGGAATTTAAAGTTGAACATACCCATTTTTGGTATTCTTCTCCTCGAACGCTGCGTTCCACCTTGTTAGGGTTTTGATCTTTCAGTTGAACTGTGGAGAACGATGGAGCTTGCTTATGGGTTTTTATATGGAGAGAGGTAAAATTATCATTTTCATGAAACCACTTAAAATCTTATCATGCCAACCGAACATGTCTCCAAATTCGGATTACCCCTAATCCATAGCTATGTAATCTAATGTTTGTTATTCTGACCCTATTAAGACAACCCTATCAACCTAACCAAATACACCAATAATTGCTTTCAAACATTAAAACACAACATAACTTCATAATATAGTTATAATCATAACACATGAAATCTTAGAATCATTAAATCCTCCTTCATAATATGTTCATAGCTTTCAGCCAGCAACCAATTTTCCTAAATTCAATTGAAAAGTCACATACTTATCATTGTAAATCTACCCATTAAACAAACGCAAGACAATAGAGATACAATAGCATTAACACTTAATGAAAATCATGCTTAATCTAAGCCAATAAAAATCAGAATATACTAATTCATAAACAACTTAGAACATAATAACCTAGAACATCAACTCAGGAAAAGACTTATAGATTAATCATAGTTACTACTTCTATAATTATTGTCAACAATTATAAACATAGATTCAGAATCAAAATATCACAATACACATTTGCAACTATGCATATAATATTAATCTTCATTAGTTGTAATACGCAAAAACAACTTATTAAATCTGTGATTTACGTATATGAACAGATTTAAAGCATTAAGTACGTGATTGATTAATTGTAACTACATAGCAATCCAAAGTATATATATGTTTAGGGTTTGTTTAGATTGATAAACTACTCACTCATGCTGGAAATAAATAACACAATAATATAACTAAAGGACATAATGAATAAATAAATACCTCTTAAAATAAATCAAAGCTCTAATATACCTTCAAACATCAACTAAAACTAATAAAAGACTTATCGAATCTAAGAAATGGGTTTAAGAGACCAGTTGGAGAGAGTCATTTCGAAGCTATCTAGTCTTATTTATAGTCTCCCTAAGTATACATCGTAGATAAACTCAAACTCTTCGTATTAATTTTAAAAACTCGTAACTGACCTCAGCAATTCGTTTGTGATTCTTAAGTTGTACACGAATTGTTGGGTCAATCATTAGATTTAGTTCTCTGTGCGCCATCGTTTCAATTGGCGATTTCTAGTGTATTCTTCAATTCGCTAAAGATTCGCTAGAACTTTTCTGCTACTAATTTAAGTGGCGACTCCTAGTGTAAATGCAAATCGATAGCTAATCGCAAGACTTCTTCTCTAGTTGATTGTTTTGCTCTCTTTCCTCTTTTTCTCCAATTTCTTCGTTTTCCTAATTAAATCCTGAAATAAAAAAACAAGAGAATACCTAATGTAATATGAACATTTATATCTAAAATCAATCTAAATCATATTATAAAACATGTCTAATTATCGACTAGTCAAATACCCCCAAACTCAGCACTTTACTCTCCCGAGCAAAGGAATACTCTAAATCATATTCTCTTTTTATTCTTTATATATTGATTTCAATCTAATTCATCTTAACTTAAATAATATAAATTTTAAAATATAAATGATTTTCAATTGGAGACATCCTTAAGTAAATAAAAGTTATGATAGAATAAAATGATTTAGACAAAATGAAACATCCATTAATGATGACTCAACCATCCAATGCAACAACCTCTAGAACTTAAAATTCATTACCAAGGCCAGTACACAATATAGGTTTTCTCAATCTCCACCGACAAACATCAAGCTTATAATAACTAGTATAGAATATCAAAACACAAAAACTACTCGATTAATTTTAATTTTAGAAAATACTTTATAATATCACTATAATCAAAATCAATGGAAATTTTGCCAAGATACCAATGAATATATCATTTAAAATATTTTAACGAATGTACCGCAAATATGACAACTCCATTTTAGTAATAATGCAATCAACTTACGTTGATCATTGATATTCTCCTCAGGGAAAGGTATTAGCACTAGATAATTACCCATTTAACTTTGAACTATTGCTTAGGAAGTCCCTTTTTTAAATGGTTTTATACCAAACTAATCTATCTAACAAATCATTTCAACTTTACTTTAACTCTTATATTAAGGATATCTAATTTCACAACTTTACTTAGGTAATTTAATACTATGCTTTTCACCTACTTTTACATTTTAATATGTTGTGTGCAATGCCTAATTTGAATAGACAAATTTCTTTCAAATCCACTTCAACCCATTGTCGTGATGAAAAAGATTCTAATATGCAAACTAGAACTCCACCTATCAGTGTAAATAACATAACCTCCACATTGCTTTAAGTCCAAGATTTTTGGATTCATAACCAATTAAGTTTATTATCCGTGCCTCCCTAATCAACAACTATCTCTCGTAGTTTTGTATTTTATGGTTGTACCATTCATGTCCGGATTAAAAGCTTCAATGGCCTTGATAACTCTTAAAACCTAAATTCATTAAACACATCATCAAGATGTCTAAAGCATTACACTCAGAATCAATACAAATTCTAACTATTGCACTTTTTATAATCACTTTTTACTCATATTCCAAGCATAACATTCATACCAAACTTGAATTACAAACGTAAAGTCTTCGATGTTTTCTTTTCACAATACTCCTTAATATTCAAAAACAAAGTAAACTATGCTAAATTATTCTAGTGGTGGCTAATACTTGGCATGTGGTGAGTTTACTACATCCTAATACTTACTTATACTTCCAATAACAAGTAGAAACCATACTTTACAATTAAACTTGAAATAAAACTCCAACTTTCTATTTTCTACAAGTTTGCCACTGTCACTAATACCCTAGCACCGTGTATGTTAAGCTACGGTGCCGCCACTGCACCACCTCTATGTGCATCTCTCTTGAGCTCGTAGTACCTCGGAGCCGTCACTTTCATGTCTTGGCGTTGTCCCTTATCTACCGCAATGTCGCCACTACGTCGGACCTCCAGTGTTGATTTCTTAACTTCCTTTGCACTCCTACGTCGTGCTTTTCCTTCTCACGTTGTGCTTTTATTTTCTTCTGTGTCACCATGTGTAGCCATGACACCAACCATGTTTTCATGGGTTTTTGCTATGTTTCTTCTTGTTTTTGCTCATTTCCTTCCTTTACACATTAATTCCATAAAAATGCAATTACACCATTAATTAAAGCTCATGTACAGATATTTATACTAAGTATACTATTAAACTAACTCTATATATAAGTCTAAATAATCACTTATCAAATATCCTCAAATCTAAGATTTTGCGCGTCCCGAGCAAAAATATTTTTTAATAAGCCTCCTAATAATTAGTTCTCATTCAATTTACATTGTTCATGGAATATCCTTTAATTCAACAATTTTTAAGTTAATAATCCGCTTAAAAGTATTTCTTTGAAAAAACTTATGTTTTTAAGACATGTAGCTTTTACAAAGATACGGATACTAGATCCTTTAGACAAAATAGAAATAGAAAAGGAAAACGAATACAAAGGGGAGAAAAAATTCGTTTAGGAACATGGAACATAGGAACACTTATGGGGAAGTCAATAGAACCAGTAGATACCATGATTAGAAAGAGATTCAATATTGCTTGCCTCTAAGAGACAAAATGGGTATGAGATAAGAGTAGAGAAATAGGAAGCATAGGGTTTAAATTGTGGTACACTGGTATAGATAGAAAATGCAATGGAGTAGGAATTGTGGTGGATAATGATTATAAGGATAAGGTCGTAGAGGTTAAAAGAATGGGGGATAGATTGATTTTAGTTAAATTAATTATTGGAAACAAAAAAATTAACATACTTAGCGCTTATGCACAACAAGTAGGATTAAGTGAGAGAATCAAACGCAAGTTTTGGGACGATATGGATGGACTTATGCAAAGTATACCATTAGATGGAAAAAAAAATTATTGGAGGAGATTTAAATGGGCATGTCGGGGCAAGTAACGATGAGTTTGATAGAGTTAATGGAGGTTTTGGTTACAATAATAGAAATGAATAAAGAGAATCAATCTTAGAATTTGCTTCAGCATATGATCTTATCTTAGCAAATACTAGTTTTAGGAAGAGGGAGTCGCGTATAATTACTTTTAGTAGTGGTCATAATAAGAGTCAAATAGATTTTCTTTTAACAAGAAAAATAGATAGAAAAATATGTAGAGACTGCAAAGTAATACTTGGTGAAGCACTTACTACCCAACATAAGTTAGTAGTACTTGATATTAAGCTAACACAATATGAATAAAAGAGTTAGAGACCCTAAAATAAAGTGGTGGGACCTAAAACATAGTAAACAAGTAGAGTTTAGAGAAAAACTACTAAAGGAAAATGTTTGGAATCTTGACTTAGACGCTAATACAATGTGGCTAGAAATGAGTAGTCGCATAAAAAGAATGGGTTCAAACGTATTAGATATATCTAAAGGCTTGGGACCACCAAAGAAGAAAACATGGTGGTGGAACGAGGATGTCCAACGAGCAATTAAGATTAAAAGAGAGATGTATAGAAAAATACCTAAGTGTCAAGATGAAGATGTGTACAATCAAGATAGAGAAGCTAGAAAACAAGCTAAAAAAATAGTTAGTCAAGCTAAAACAAATTTCATGGAAGATCTATATACTAGGTCAGGTAATAGAGATGGCGAAAAGTCTATGTACAAGCTAGCCAAATTAAGAGATAAAAAGAAACAAGACCTAAGTCATGTAAGATGCATTAAGGATGAAAATCAAAAATTTTTAACGCGCGAGGATGACATTAAGGAGATATGGAGAAGTTACTTCGATAGTTTATTTAATGATGGCCAACTTGATACTATAATAGCTGAAAACCCACACCAAGAAAAAATGTAAACTATACACGCAATATTAAAATTGTAGAAGTCAAAGAAACATTGAAAATAATAAAAATAGGGAAAGCATGTGGCCAGATTAAATACCCATAGAGATTTGGAAATGCTTAGGAGAAATTGGATTGACTTGGTTAACAAAACTGTTCGATAAAATTTCAAAATCAAAATGGATGCCAATGGATTGGAGAAGAAGCACGCTCGTGCCAATCTTCAAGAATAAAGGAGACATTCAAAGTTGCTCAAACTACCGGGGAATTAAACTTATGAGTCACACTATAAAACTTTGGGAGTTGATAATTGATAATAGGCTAAGGAGAGAAACAACAATATCAGAGAACCAATTTGGTTTCATGCCTGGGAGGTCAACTATGGAGGCAATTTTCTTTGTAAGACGATTGTTAGAAAAATATAGAGAAGAGAAAAAAAATCTTCATATGTTATTCGTAGATTTAGAAAAAGCATATGATAGGGTCCCTAGATATGCTCTTTGGTGGGTTCTAGAAAGAAAAAGAGTGCATGCTAGATACATAGACACTATTAAGGATATGTATGATGGAGTAGTAATGAGTATAAAGACATTTGGAGGAGCTACAAAAGAATTTTCCATTACTATAGGACTACATCAAGGATCGGCCTGAAGCCCATATCTATTTACTTTAGTTATGGATGAACTAACTAGACATATTCAAGAGGATATACCATGGTGTATGCTATTTGCAGATGATATTGTATTAGTGGATGAAACAAAAGATGGAGTGAATAGGAAATTAGAACTCTGGAGGAATACATTAGAATCTAAAGGCTTTAAGTTGAGTAGGACGAAATCGAATACATGCCCTGTGAGTTTAGAAACACTATACATTGAGACGACGGAGTGGTAAAATAAAGGGAAGTAGAAGTTTCTAAGGTAAACCACTTTAGATACCGAAGATCAATCATACAAAATGATTGCAACATTAAGAATGATGTCACATATAAAATTCAAGCTGGATGGAAGAAATAACGGAGTGCAACAGGGGTAATTTGTGATCGAAATGTTTCAACTAAATTAAAGAAAATTTTATAGGACCGCAATTAGGCCAGCTATGCTCTTTGGAAGTGAATGTTGGGCGGTAAAGCAACAACAATTACATAAAATGAATGTAGCAGAAATGAGGATGTTTAGGTGGATGTGTGGTAAAACTCGTAAAGATAGAATAAGAAATATAGAAACTCAAAGACAAGTAGGAGTAGCACCAATTGATACAAAGATTAAGGAAGGGCAGTTGCGGTGGTTTGGTCACCTGTAAAGACGGCCTACAAATGCCCCAACTCGAAAACTTGACTCAATAGAAACTATAGAGATTCAACGAAGTAGGGGCAGACCAAAGCTAACATGGGATGCATTAATTAGGAGGGATTTGAATCGTTTGAAAAGCTCACCATCAATTGCACTAAATCGAGCACAATGGAAAAGTTAGATCCATGTAGCCGACCCCAGTTAATTTGGGACTGAGGCTATGTTGTTGTTGTTGTATGTAGTTTTTACAACAAATATAACTTCACTTTCGAAACATCAAAGTAGATCACAACTAAAAACCATTACTATTCACAAGTTTGTTTCATCTTTACACTCAATTAGCAAGTATGAAATCTCATGATTTCTCATTAAGCCTAGTAATTCACAAATAAGCATAAAATCATACTCATCTTCGGTCAACTTTAGCACTTTAAGAGTCTATAACTCTTAAAATAGTTGGAAATGAAACTTAACTCAATTAGCTACTTGTACTCAAGCTAAATTTTTTATATGAAAAGTTTTATTTTACTTTCACCTTCTTTTCTTTATTTCATTTTTCTTCTCATTTTATTTTCTTTGTAAGAGTCTCTGCTCTTTTTCTTATGGACTTCATTCTTCCTCACTTTTTCCAACCATCATGTTCTCTGCTATATTTTCCTATGAATTGAATGAGTGTTACATGGAGTAAGTGGAATACAAAGAGGAAGAGTCATCCAATCCAATTACGTTTACAACACTCGCACTTGGATGACACTTAGTGAGAGAATATGCCTCGTTAAGACCTCTACTAGAAAAATCTAGCAAAGGAATACATTTTCTTATGAATCTTGATATGGATTACGATATTGATAGGATTGTCTCATTAAAAACTTTGCAAGGAAAACATAGTAGGATAAAATCATAGCTAAGGGAAAATGAGTGCAATGCACTAATCGATAACTCCTTTTGATTCTCCCCCTCATATTCACATGAGAGAGGTATCTTATATTTTTTTGCAACAAGTCTTTGCAAAACTTAGTTTTACCGTTTAGAGTAAAACAAACTCACGTCACTTATGATTAACTCGAAGATGACAAAAGGTATATATAACACCATTTCAATTTCTTCGAGGTGAAGATTTGCAACTTGTAAGTTAATTAAAAATGCAATATCTAGTTTTTTACGCATTAAGCATTTTTGCACAAGGACATCATTTTCTATATGAACTTTTAATACTGGAACATATGATTTTATCACTCTTTTATATTAGTAATTGCATCAAGTAATCGATTTATAACTTGTTGCTAATGAATGATCATTTGAACTTTCAAGTTTATATTAATTTATGTATGGATCATAATGCAATAAATTTGACGGGTTTCATGCAATTTCACGTCATTACTTTTGAATTGATTTTATATCTCCCCCTAATGGTGGGTAAATTGTTTCATCATAGCGACATCAACAAAACTTGTTATAACACAAATTATTTATTAGGGGCTTAAGACATCTTATAAGATAATGAATTAAGAGTTAAGTCAATATAAATCTCTCATTGATTTTCCTTAAGAAAATGAGCATAATTGTAATTACTAGCTGATCAAACTCATGATTCCTTAGAGGGTGTCCTTATGAATTACAATTCATATCATTATTGATCTTGGATAATCAAGATTATCATTTCATATTATGAATTTCATTGAATCATATGAGAGTATTTATTTCAGTATGTCTTATGTAGAAAAATATAACCAGATGGTAGTGCAGAAAATTTCATTCTCAAATAACACTAAGATTATAAAGATAATTTTTCTATTATTCTGAGTAGAATTATTCTAGTGTAAGGCATTAACAATATTGTGACTGTTTTACCACATATTATCTGAATATTAGCCTTATCTAAGTTCAAGTTCGAGAAATATTCTCTTTTATATCAAGACATAAATTCATCGCCTTTGTTTAGCTCATGATTTGGACACATCTCAAAGTGTCGATTTCAATGAGCCATAAAATTCTTAATTTTGACTTTGATTGGCATGGTAAAAGTCACCAAAATATTTGGGGATATCATGACAATATATAATCAATATGGCTTAGTAGCTTTTTATATGTGAAATAGCTTGTCACAATTTAAAGCATGATCATTGTTAATAACTTTACCTATTTATGTTTCATGTGGTGCACCACTTTTATTTCACTTTTGGTGAAATCGCTAATACAACCTTTACCAGATCCTTTCCCCTTTTCCACGTCCATAATTTTATCATTGTTACCATGATCATTTTATAATGCAACATATGTTTCATGAATCTAGACCATTATATTGGTCGGGAGTGATATTATAAGTATAATATCTCATTTTTTACTCAGCTACCATGAGACAAGAAATTAATTCATAATATTCATTTTGAATTGATATACGCAATCAATTTTTTTGTTGCAATAATATTTTGAGTTGTAGCACGTTGATTTTCTTTTCTATCATTGCCTCATCAATCATATTTTCGCATATCCTCAACCAAAAGGTAATTAAAATTGCAAAATTATAATTCATATTCGATTACTATAAGTATTGTAACTTGAGACCCGACCGCTCATTTAGAGCTTTTCGAAGCATCAACAATTTTGGTTTTATTCATAGCTCCATAAGGTAAAATGATAATTATATATATATATATATATATTCGCTTTTCAAATCTCTATAGAGATGTTAGCGAATAAATTTTAGTGTTATGTGAACATCCTTGTATAGATGCATTTTTACGATTTAAGCATCTAGTTCTAAAAAAAATCTAGTTCCCTGTGAAAAGTAATTTTTGTCAATATTAATATTAAGACAACATCTTATATTATATATGATTGAATAGTATTTGAAAAATAGAGATAAAGTTAAATAGTCTTCTCCATTTTTTACGTAAAAACATATAGTGTATGATTAAATGAATGTTTATGACTTTATTATTTTATACACAAAATATACTATTTGTATGAGTTGGTGGGACAACCTCTTGGTTTGGGCGGCAAGACGAAGTCTACTTAACAATCATGCCTCCTCCAACAGAATAACCCGTCTCCCTTTTAATGTTTAACTTTACTTGGGACAAGGCATACCCACTATCAACTCAAACTTAAGTATTATTTATATTATAAAAATCAAGAATAGAACGAAATTAATTGTTATATGAGAAAAACTATATGTCGCATATTGACTTTTGATTCTCGATGTAGAAGATCGTAAAAAGACCCAACTACACAACATACTTCGTAATTAGTGCATAAATAATATATACTTGATCATTTATAACATATTTAACAATATGTGACGTAATTATCACCATATATGAACTTTTCCATAGACGACAACTTATAGCCAGTAACTCTGCATCTTCTGGTTTCAAGCCTATATATATTGCTAATATTTTAGTTCAAAACAATATGTGCATTTGTGGATGATGTATATAATAAAATGATATAAACCATACTAAATAAGAAATAAATGGAAAAGTAAGGTTTGTTAATTACATGAAAATCATATAAATAATTGTGCCTCGAAAGACTTGTTGAGGCTGCACAAGAAATACTTAGTAAAAGTGTTTTAGTAATTTATATGTCAAATCATATAAATAACTGTGCACAAGCATTTATTTATTCATTTGGAGAGTCATTTAGCTTCCAAATTGATGTTACACTCTAATCACATAAATTAGAACACTAACAGGTGAGAGTGGATGCGAGTACTGTGGAGTGACGACTTTTTTATAGTTTATAAAATTACAACATTGGAATGGTGTTAAATTAAGATGTGCATCTATATATATAGTATTTTAAGAACATAAATATACCAATTAAATCTTGATATAAACATATGATATATAATTTAATAATGCAAGACCAGTTACACGTATTTGTTTTACTCGTTTATGAAATAAGAACACAAGACCCAAGTCTAACATTTTCAACAGACAAATTATTAATTAAATGAAAATATTTGTCTCTAATATTGAGTTAGTTAGAAGAAGTGAATTCATGAACTAATCTCATGAATTAACAATACCGTGTTCTTATTGTACAAATAAATTTGTTAAAAAAACCTTAATTTATAATGTATCTCAACACCAAACCATTGATACTAGTAAGTACATATGTTAACCAATAATATAATGAGAAGTCAATACCCACATTACAACTAGGCATGTAATCAAGTATGATAATTAGGCCTAGAAGATTTTGGTGTGTCTATATCTGTTTAAATTCTAAAATCAATAAAAATTTACCATATGCTTGTATATGTGAACAAGATTTGTTAATCTCTTCGTTCGTATATAAGCTTTTAGTCGAAAGAACTTTTTTTTTTATTTAAGTCATAGAAAAACGAATATGCATGCATCTAAAAGCAATACCTCTATTATGAAACATCATGAAATCAAATTCGTGAAAAATATTATACCTTATGAGCTTCACTCCTTATAAAGTTTTTTTTATCTTCGAGATCTCCTTTGCATAGAGTGAATTTGTGTCGATAACGTGTTGTGAAATTACTTTGAACAAAGATAGGGAAAGTAAACAAAAAAATAGAAAATAGAACAAAAGAAGAGATAGGGGAGAAATAAAAGAACTTTCATTCCAACACGGTGTATATATTACATGGATCTCAACTCCTTGTATAGCCCTTTTGGTCTTAATGATATGAAGACCAAATGGCACAAGTTATATTTACTTATGAAGTAAGTGGAATACAAAGAGGAATAGTCATCCACTCCAATTACATTTACAACACCTATGACAATTTTGATAAATCCTCTCATTTGTTCCACGAAAAGCTAGAAAACTTTGGGCAAAAAATTTAACGGTTGCGATTATTTTTAACATTACCTTCTTTCGATGTTCTTTCTCTTTGATAATTTGTTTTGAATGTGTATATCTATTTTTTGATTTTTCTTGAGTCTATTTTGCAATTCAATCCTATAAGTCATATTATACATATGTTTTTTTAGTCGTTTCATGAGCTTTAAGTCTATCACTGTACTAATATGTTTCTAATCTTTCAAGTCATCTTTTGTCAATTGAGTTCTACTATTATTATCATTTATTTTAAATAGTTTACAAGAAAAGCAAAATACTTTGTCTAATTCTTTGGAATATATTAGCTATTTTCTATCATGTTCTTCTCCATTCGATAAAACTCGATTATAATGTATTAAAGGAAAATGTCAGCCATATTAATCACAAGGAAGATTTTATGCTAATATTTCTTAGAGGTCCACTTTCAATTAATAAATCTCTAGAATTTCTATCAAGGTTATCCCCTAGGATCATGAATCTTAAAAGTATTTGATGTAATAGGCTTCTCAATGATTACTTGTTCATCTTCATTATTGAAGTCATCATTATCATAATTCCTATTACTAGTGTCTTTATTATTATTATTATTATTATTATTATTATTATTATTATTATTATTATTATTATTATTATTATTATTATTATTGTTTTTATTATTATTATTATTGCTAGTAAGTGAGCACATGCTCTGCAGATGAGACGAATTTTTTTTTTTTGTTTTTGTAAACCTTTTTTCCTCATTTTCAGGTTTAGGACTAGATGTTGCATTTACGTAGTTAATAAAGAGTCATTATATCGTCTTTAAAATGAGCAATTTTCTTCTTAAAAAAATTATTTGCAACTATTTTTTTGAAGCCAGAATTTGCAACTATAACTGCAACGTTAATGACAAAATTTAATGATGTCAAGTGAATGTCTAACACATCACTTTTTTGTGTATTACATAAGAGTGCATTCAATAAGTTTCCATATATTTCAGGCAAATGTTTAAGCTAATGAATCTTGACCTCTCATTTTTTTATTCACCATAGTTTATTTTATATATAAAGACTTTTCCTGTTTCTACTCATCCAAATTTAACATTTCAAACAATTTTATCTTTCGGAGACATTATTTTTTTTTTCTTGATCAATGTTTTTAAGTCATTCATGCCATTTATCTTTTTTTTTTTTTAAGTAGCCATTTGTTCTATATGACCTTAGTTTCAACTCCAAACAATGGTTTTTACACTTTTTATGTATCATGCTATGAAAGATCTGATTGCTTCATTATAATAAATGATGTATATTATATTACATCAAAAAGAAAAGAGATTTATATAATATGAAATGATTAGGTCGCGACAGTTGGTATCAAAGCCGCTCTTGAAACTATTGAAGGTGATCGTTGGTCATGCGTTATGGACGTTACACACTAAAAGAGTGAAAAGTGATAATCTCACTTCACCTTTGTAGTAGAAGTATTTATCTATATTTTATATCTTGCACATTCACATTACCGACGTGATTTGAAAAAAAAAACCTCGCATGTATGATTAAAAACTCCTTTTATCTACCAACCAAGTGAATGGATAGTCAATCAGCACGTGATGCACATATTTGAATGAGATTAATATATTCATTTGGGATTTGCAAATGATTTTATGTAAGTTTTTTCCTTTCCACCATTTTGGTGTTTAGGAGATGCGCACACAAATAATATTCCATCAAATGTTGTTATTAGATCATAAATGACATGCGTCCTAAAAAAAAAAAAAACGCGAATGATATTTAAACACAAATTAGATAGGTAATCAAAATGTAACTATATACAAACTGAGTTCCATTTTTGTTGGACTGAAATAGTTTTTTTAATGGAAAATGATTTTTTGACATTTTTTGTTACATGCATTTGCTACACAATGATATAGATTCCTTTAAAATTTATGGGGTCCATGCATCACAATCAAATCTACACCATTGTGTAGCAAATTTATGTCTTCTAGAATGTTAGATTATCATCTTCCTTTTTCAATTACTTAAAACACATTACATTTTAACCAAAAAAGGAACCAACTACTAAAAATACAATTTTATGTGTCACAAACAAAACTCAACTTCAACTTTTGAAAACTCAAATTAAGCAAACTTCAACGTAGTCCTTCAAAAAACAAAACTAAAAATAAAATCTCAATGTATACTATTATAAAATCATAATAACGTCAATTAATAAATTCTTAACAATTATTAAACATTTTTTTTCTTAAAAAAGAACAATTATTTTTTTTGACAAAAAAACAAAACAAATAAAAAATTATTAAACAACTGAAAAATTGCATACATCCAAACCAAGAAAAAAAATGAATTGCATTCCAACATAAGCTTTAGCATCTTGATCGTAATACTTTCCACCCACAAAAAGAAAAAAAAAAAGCAAATAATAAAAGGAATTTATATTTAACATCTTGCGTATATATGGGATAATCCAGTCTTGCCTCGCCGCATTTTTTTCTTTCTCGTGACAAATGTTGGCATTATTGATCATCAAAAAAATAACTAACACCAACGTCATTGATCATTAAAAAAAAATCACATATCCTAGAGGAATGTCAAGGGTGACTTATTGTACTGAATTAACCAATTAAATAGCATACCATAGTCACCCAACAGTTTGGTGCCTAAGTCATGCCAGCAAAACTCATTAGCATAGACCGCACATACAATGATCAAAACCTACTTGAATTTGCATTGACTGAAAGCTAGACTAATCCTCAGAGCAAATTACTCCAATTCTATTGAAGTTCACATCATAGCCATAGCACCACTAAGCCTTAGACCAACTCCAATTAGCGCTGGTGGAGTTACAAAGGATGGCAATGGTGAATAGTGCCGCTATTTACCAATTCTTGCACTATTTATTACTTTTTTGTTTTTATATATATTTATAAAGTCATCTTTATAATTATATTATTTTTAGATTAAAAATAAATTAAATAATTAAAATAATGATAAAAAATAAAATAGTGTAAGAAAATAATGTTGATGGGTTGGAGACGTGAATAGTATTAGTGTAATTATTTACATCAAAATAGACACAAATAGTATTAATGTTACATTATTTTAGTGTTATTGGGTTGGAAATGCTCTTATATCATCTCATACCTTGGAGCAGTCCTTCACTTCGTTGCGAAATAATATGACCTTCCTTCTCCCTGCATTGCAAAAGACATCATCCTCGCAACTATCTATGATTTAGTGTGGCAGAAATTCATAAATACCCAACTCGCGTATGATGGTTTCCCGATTGGTTGATTCATTCCCCCATATTCATCCCACAATAGTTTGGCGAAAAAGTAAATTTTGCCAGCATCATTGCACTACCTCGGCAATATTAAATCTGCATTTTGTACACTATGAAACATAAGAATTTTCTTTTTGGTTGCGAGGGCATGACCTCAAAGATCCACTTCATTTCCTCCATTACTTGTATTAAGAGGCACCATCTAACAGTTTTTTGACCTTCTTCCCACCCATATAAGAATAAATAGCAGCTAAATATAAAAATTTATTTCTCTCCATAATTAAATAAAAAATAAAAAGTTGTTGACGGTGAGAAATTAACGATTAGTTAATCAATTAATTTGCTCACATGTTTTGGTGATGAATTGAAGGAGGCAGCAGAAATGCTTTAAGGCTTGGAGATCTAGACATAATTCGCCATCAAGGTCCAGATCCCCTTTTGTTTCTTGTGCCCAATTTTCTTGCTTTTTAAGGAAACAATGTCATATCTCACTGTCGGTTGGAGATATTACCTTAACAAGTTAAGAGACCTCCCATGAAATCTCACGTGGCGCCACGTCAGCAGCGCCGGTGGATTTTTTATCGGAGAGTGGTCGGAGTGACTTTGTTGAAACGTTTTGTAAAGTTTAGTGATATATTTGGGACAAATGAAAGTTTAGTGACCAAAGTGTTACAAACTGCAAACTTGAGTGACCATCGGTGAAATTAACCTCTTAAGATGGACTCAAAAAGTCTGGACTCAAACAACCAAAAAGACATACAGACTCTTAATTTAAATTCATTATTAGTATTTAGGTAGAGGGTAATTAGGTCTTTTACTTAGATAGATATCTTAAATTATTAATAAAAAATCTTTGAGTCCGGACTAAAAGATTCTTAATAAATTTTTTGTTACCTTAATTTATTTGTTACGATTGTTATGATTTGTACATAGGGGTGGCAATTCGTATCGGCGAGTCGTAAACGTGTCGTGTCGTAAACGTGTCGTGTCCCATATAATGCAAACCCATTACATGACATGTTTATTAATCGTGTTAATCGTTTTCGTGTCTAAGTGGGTCGTGTGTTAAACATGTCGTGTAATCGTGTCACCCACTTATTAAATATTGTATTTAAAAATTTTATTTTATTTAAACTTTTATAATTAAGTTACTATTTTTTAAAAATATATCTAAATGATTAAATTCGAAAAAACATACTAAATAACCAATAAAATATAATGTGGTTGTATATAGTCGTTAGTTTTACTTTACTTTTTCATTCAAGTCTTTATTACTCTTAAAAATAAAACAAAAATGACTCGTAATAATAACATAAACAAAATTATAAGAATCATCTAAAAAAATATCTAAAATTTACTTTGACGAAAAGTTTTATTTTTTCTTAATAAATAATTATTAATAAAATCTAAAACATAAATAATATATTAAAAGTAAAATGAATATTTCCTCTCAAATATAAAATAAAATATGATAAAAGATGTCTATAAATAAAATAAATAAATCATGCTATTAACATGCATTCTAATAGGTGAATTTTGTATCAATCTATTTATTATACAATATTTATTATTTATACATTATTCTTTAGCCGTGTTAAGCGAGTCATAAACGAGTTGAACAGGTTGATACGTGTAATGACTCGTTTATTAACCGTGTATAAACGTGTTAACATGTTTATGACCCAGACCCACTTAAGCCAAACCCACGACATGTTTATTACGTGTCGACCCAAATTGCCAGCCCTATTTGTACACGTTCGACACGATCGTAACTGACATGATCTACGCGATCGGATTCTTATCTTCAGTTGTAACTATCTTTAGATGTCTCCACCTCTGCTCTTGTTTTCTGTGCGTTCTCCTTCATCTGTCAACGCATCCGCTCGTGCATTTTCACGAGTCTCCCAATTGTGAACCGCTGCACCAGTCCGTGTTGAGCCGCACACAGCAGGCCGCTGTACCAGTTGTGTGTCTTCATCTATCAACAGTCCGCACACAGCACACATCAATCCGTGTTGTGCATCTTCATCTGTCACCACGTCTTCACAGCAGTCCACTCTGCATACAACACACAGCAGTTCGTGTTATGTGTCTTCATCTACCAACACGTCTTCATTTAACCAATACGTTTTCACAACAGTAATCGCCCAATCGCAATACATTATTCGGTTATGGGCCTCCTCATCGCTGCCTTCACAACACGCTGTCATCTCTGCTTAAGCATTGCCCTTGCTAGACCGTCCTCGTATCATTTGTGCACCAATCTCATTCAAACGCACAATGGCAACAATGGAGTAGAAAAAAGAGGTATCCTAACCAATCTCAGCGATTCTTGATGGTTCTAACTATCCATCATGGTCATAGCAAATCAAAAGTTTTTTATTGACCGAAAGCTTTGGCATATTGTCATGGGAGACATTGTCAAACCATAACAAAGTGACAAAGAATCTAACAACAAAATTTTCGATCGAGTTGAAAATTGGGAGAGTAAAAGTCGTAAGATCATCACTTGGTTTAGTAATACCACTTCTCCATCTAATCGCATTCAGTTTCTTGAGTTTAATATTGCAAAAGAAATCTAGGATTTTTTGTCTAATAGATAAAAAGTTTATGGTTTGGCACAATATTATCAATTGTTTACTAACCTCAACAGTTTGAAGCAAGAACCTGTTCAATCAGTTAATGATTTTCTAGCCCTCATTCAACCTATATGGAACCAATTGCAACAATTTATGTAACGGCTCGTTATTAACGTCGTTACTTATTTCGTAATTTCAGACTTGGATGACAACTTAGATCCACGTGGACACCGCGGGTAGGCTATGACACATGTTGACCTAAGTACTCTAGTTAATTGTGGGGTTAATTTCACAGATGGTCACTTAAGATTACAATTTGTAACACTTTGGTCACTAAATTTATATTCGTCCAAAATATATCACTCAACTTTACAAAACATTTCAACAAAATAACTCCGACCACTCTCCGGTCAAAAACCAACCAGCGATGCTGACATGGTGCCACGTGGGATTTCATGGGAGGTCACTTAAGTTATTAAGTGGTGACATGACATGCAACACACCCATCTACCCACCCACTCTTAGTTCACCCCGCTCGTCTTGCCGCCACACCCCCGTCGTCTCCCCCACCCCGCCCCCTCCCGGTCGTCTCTCCCCTACCCCCACCGCTTCGCCCCCTCTCGCTTGTCTCTCCCCCACCCCCATCGCTTCTCCCCCTCCCCCTCCACCCCCACTGGTTCCCCCCCTCCCTGTTGTCTCTCCCCCCCCCCCACTGGTTCCCCCGCCCTCCCCCTCCACCCCCACTGGTTCCCCCCCCCACTCCCGGTCGTCTCTCCCCCACCCCCATGCTTCCCCGCCCCTCCTCCCGGTCGTCTCTCCCCCCCCCCCACTGCTTCCCCCGCCCTCCCCCCACCGGTCGTCTCCCCCCCCCACTGGTACCTCTCTCTCGCGGAGCTTCGATCAACCGATGCGACCGGTTGGGGCGGGGGCGACCATGGGGGGGGGGGGAACCAGGTGGGGGCGGGGGGGAGACGAACGATGGGGGGGTGGGTACGACCAGTTGGGAGGGAGGGGCACGACCGATAGGGGGCCGGGAGGACGGGGCGGCCGGGGGACCAGTGGGGGCGGGGGAGACGACCGGGGGAGGGCGAGGGGCACCAGGTGGGGGTGGGGAGAGACGACCGGGAAGGGGGTGGCGGGGAACCAGTGGGGGTGGGGAGACGACCGGAGGGGGGGAGCACGATTCGGGGTGAACTAAGAGTGGGTGGGTGGGTGGGTGTGTTGCGTGCCATGTCATCACTTAACAACTTAAGTGACCTCCCATGAAATCCCACGTGGCGCCATGTCAGCATCGCTGGTTGGTTTTTGACCGGAGAATGGTCGGAGTTATTTTGTTGAAACGTTCTGTAAAGTTGAATGATATATTTGGGACAAATGTAAGTTTAGTGACTAAAGTGTTACAAACTGTAATTATGAGTGACCATCTGTGAAAATTAACCCGTTAATTGTGTGTTGAATTGCTTATTTGTGATGCATTTTATGAATTTATTTGTTAATACATCACATGTGTGTATGTTGTATGGCTATATCGTGCGAGATTGTGTGACAAGTAGTCGCCTCAAAATGTGTGTCAACACGAGTATCGGGTAGGCAAATTACGGCACACTAGTAAACTCGACTAATTCATGTTAAGAGGACTAACACTACAAGAATAATGAGGAATAACATCAAAAAAATTGCAACAGATGAATCTGTTACTAAACAACAACAAATCAGCAACAGTTCTGTATCAGATAGACCGTTTGACTCGGTTGACCAAAAAACAACAAATCAGCGACAGATTTGTGATAACAATTGTGACAAATTGCATTTCGTCACCGATCTGTCGCTGATTTCTCTCGCCATTAATTTCCTGCCAATTCTGTGACAGATCTGCGACAGATCAACGATAGACACTAGTTTGTCGATGATTTGTAGCTAAATCTGTGACATATCTGCTACAGATCAGCGACAGATCCAATTATGTCGCTGATCAGCGACAAATCAGCAACAGACTGTCAGCAATAGACTAGTCTATTGCTGATATGTCGCTAATCTTTAAATGGTATTTACAACCAGAGGCTCTCCTCCTCGTCCCTGCAAACCCATTTCATCTGAAACACGAAGATCCTCGCCGCCGCACCGTCGCCGAAGATCATCCGCCACCACCATCGCCGTCGTCGTCCACTGCCATCGTCGACGTCGACCGCGACTCGCCGTCTCAGTCGTTCATCGGCAACCCCCGTTGACCGCGAGTCGTCGCGCGCCCCTGTCCAATCGAGGTTGTTGGCCGGCGCCGCTGCAGCTACGCGGTATTCTCCTCTAGCCCCGCTGCCGCTGCGCGGTGTTCTCCTCCGGCACCGTTGTTCGCCGCCGCCGCCCCCTTCTTTGGATCCGCCGCCGCTGGCCATCAACAGGGCTCCGCGCCCCCGTGATCCGCCCACTCCGCGGCCCCCTGTGCCGCCGACGTTGATTGCCTCTACGTTCGTCCGCCACCGCTGCTCGGATCCCGCTCCGCCGCTGGTTGGGCCCGGCTCCGCCGCCGCTGCTCAGCTTCGACTCCTTCGGAGCCGCTGGTCGCCCTCGGCTCCTCCTTGACTGAGTTTCGGGTATCATCTACGACTCGTGGATTGCCTCTCGACTAGGTGTTAGGACCTTCGAATCACACTCCTAGTTTGAATTTTCTTGAACTTCTATTTTGAGATTTTAGTTGATTTTAGTTTTCATGTGACAACCGAAAATAGGAAATCTATGGTTTCCCTTTTACATATCAACGAGATCTTATGCTTAGCCTTCGAAAATAGCGACAACGCGACACTATGTTGCTAAACAGCAACAAATCAACAACTCAACCATTTGTTGCTAAACATCAATAAATCAACAACTCAATTATCTGTTGCTAAACAACAACAAATCAACATCAGAACAATCTGTCGCTAAACAACAACAAATCAACAACTGAATAATCTGTCGCTAGACAACAACAAATCAACAAGTACAACGAATTGAATTTGCATTTAGGTACGCAGTTTAAATTGTCACCATGAATTTGTGATATGACAATCATCATTTACTATTGTAAACCGTAGTTCATATATAGTATGTTCATTGAATAATAATATAGTAAATTAGTAAATCTGTACATTGTATAAATTACTGCTTGGTCGTGCATGCATTTCCAACTAAAAATGATATCTTATTGAGTTATAACTTATATATATTGTTATAATGTTTACTAATTGTGATTGTCATTTAGTTGGTACGTATTTATATTTGGAAACTCAATGTATTGTCTATATCGGTTGAATTGAAGAATAATTAGATTTATTTGTAAAACAAAGAAAAATATATTAATTTATATACTTCATTAGTAAGAATTGATAAGAAATGTCGAGAGTATATGGAGTTTATGAAAAAATAACTTGGGGAATTCATGATGGTAAACTGTTAATAAGAGTCACAACGAGACCTTTTTTTTTAATAAGACACAACGAGACCTTGTTGGAAATTACCCTGGAAGTGCAATAAGATTTTTTTCAGATGGAGCCCATTGCTTGAAAACCTTTAGTGAGAAACCACCACTTATCATTCCTGGAGAGGCAAAGAGTACGCATGGTCTAGAAGCATTTATAAAAGACTTGTCAAAATCGTAAACTGCCACAATAATACCAAAACATGTCAATGACCAACTTTTAAAAATATAGAACATAGTGCCTTCCAAAATGTCAAACATAAAATGCATATAGAGAAAGGAACAAAATAGCTGACTCTTTGGCACCCGAATTACAAAAATACAAGGAAAGAAAAAGGCCCAAAGCCCCAACATAAAGAAAAATGCATCTAGTTTAAAAAGCTATTAATTCTTTTAGAAGCAACAAAAATAATAAGGATTCATTCCCTGACATTGGCACAAGGCATATCCAAAAATCATAATTGAAGACATAACTAATAACTAAATGAAAAGCAACTTACATGTCCGTCTATAAACATATTACTTGTGGATAACTTACTAATTTATCAACTACAATTTGGAAAAAAAAAAAAAAACATATTTGGCATAGGAAACACTAGAATACCAATAAACTGAAACGAGTTACACTTTAGTAAGTTGATAACAAAGTATTTTCCTTTCACAATTGACATTATCTCCACTTGGAGCTCAACTACCAACATGTTCAAATGCATTAAGAAAGAGGAACGTGTTTAGGACTTCACTAACAGGACCATCAGTTCTCTGAGCCAAAAAACCAAAGAAACACAAATTTCTTAAACCAATCCTGACCCTTCCAAACAAAAGGAAGCCGATCCCTTGGAAACTTAGGAGCAAATAACCAAAAACCAACACATTTGACGGATTTCCCAATTCATGATGGTGAGCAGTAAGATTTACTTGATACTTACTATAGGTATGTATCTATATTAGAAATCTCAAGATTATTTATAATCCAATTTATAGAATATTAATTTGGATTATTTTCTGAATATATAGTTAATTTTTAGGATTTATATATGTTAAATTTTTTTAAGAGTTGATAAGATTTTTCCAATGATCGGTTGAAAAAACTTAGGATCGAGATGTCTACTAATCGAGAATGGATGTATAGTCGTATAGAAAATGGCTTCGCTCGACGAGAGTTCATAAACGGCGTGAACGAGTTCATCACATACGCGAAGACGCACTGCAGGACATTCGCCACTGAGGGAAAACTTCGGTGTCCATGCAACCATAGGAAGTGTCGTAATCGTTCGTACTATGATGTTGACACCGTAGACTTCATATTCTTCGTCAGGGCTTTGTTCCGGGATATCATTGTTGGTCAGAACACGGGGAAGAAGATTATATGTACACTCAAAATGTGCCTGACGAACCTAGCAATACGATGAGAATTGATGACCACGAAGGGACACAGACGGCCAATTATTGTACATCGTATCATGAGATGGTGCACGACTTGGCTGGTCTAAGTTTTAATTGGAGCCATGTCGAACAACGGCCAACTCCTGGAGCGGAGAATTTGTATGATATGTTGGACGCAGCAAGTCATCCGCTATGGCAGGGGTGCGAGAACATGACGAAATTGTCGGCAGTCGCGAGACTCCTAAAAATCAAAGCAGAACATCATATTTCTGAAAAGGCGTTCGATGAAATTCTTCAATTTTGTAAAGATGCATTGCCGAGTAACAATTGTTTAGTCGATAGCTTTTACGACACGAAACGACTAATGTAAGGGATAGGGCTACCAGTCTAGCAAATTGATTGTTGCAAGTCCATGTGCATGATTTACAGGGGCGAGGATTCAGAGTTGACGACGTGTAAGTTTTGCGGTGAATCAAGGGATGAACAAACTAGAAGTGAAGGACGGAGTGGCGTGTCACGGGCTCGGAAAAAAATGTATAACTTCCCCCTAGCACCTCGATTACAACGTTTATTCGCGTCTGAAGCGACTGCGAGGCATATGCGTTGGTATGGGGAACACGTTTCGGATGGCATCGTCATGCAACATTTTTCGATTCTATTGCATGGAAACATTTCAATGATGTGAACATCGAGTTCAACGCCGAAATTCGTAATGTTCGTTTAGGTTTATATACGAATGGTTTCCAACCATTTGGCCAATCCGGAAAATAATACTCATCGTGGCTTGTAGTTCTCACTCCTTACAACCTACCCCCCTCAATGTGCATGAAGAAAGAGTTCATGTTCTTAACGATCATCGTATCGGGCCTGAATAATCCTTCAAATCAGATTGACGTCTTCCTACAACCTTTGTTAAAAGAGTTGCAAGATTTGTGGCATGATGGGGTACTTACCTACGACATTTCCGCCAAGACCAACTTCCAACTCCGAGCTGCACTAATGTGAACTGTTAGCGACTACCCTGCATATAATATGTTATCTGGCTGGAGCACACATGGAAAGATAGCTTGTCCTTATTGTATGGATGACACGGATGTATTCCAATTAAAGCATGGTGGAAAAACTTCTTGGTTTGATTGCCATCGTCGGTTCCTACCGCGTGGGTCCACCTTAAGAAGTGATAAGAACGGATTCAGACGCGATACAACTTGTCGAAAAGGACCACATAAATTAAAATCGGGGGAACAAATTCTGGCTGAAATTGAAGCTTTGGGACTGATGAAAGTGACTGAAATCGAAGCTGTTCATGTGAACAAAGAGATTGTCGAGTATTCAGGGTGGAGGAAACAAAGCATATTTTGGGACTTACCATATTGGAAGATGAATCTCATTAGGAAAATTTTGGATATCATGCACATTGAAAAAAATGTTTTCGACAACATTTTTAATACAATTATGAGTTTCCCTGGGAAGAGTAAGGACAATGTCAAGTCGAGACTAGATGTAAAAGATATTTGCAACCGACCTTTCCTCGAATATGACCCCGCGTCCAATTCATATCCCAGAGCGTCTTATACACTCGATAAACATAAGAAAGAAGTATTGTGTGATTGGGTACGATAGTTACGCTTCCCTGATGGGTATGCTTCACATAAGAAAGTCATGACTGCCATGTGTTCATGCAGAGGTTGATTCTTATTGCCTTCCGTGAGCTACTAGAGGAAAAAGTGTGGATTGCAATTAGCGAGTTAAGTTCATTTTTCCGAGACTTGACTACTAGGAACCTTAATATGGCACAAATCGAGCTGTTGCACTCTAACATTCCCAAAATATTATGCAAGTTGGAGCAAATATTTCCACCGAGTTTTTTTGACTCGATGGAGCATATTCCCGTATACTTGGCATATGAAGCCCATATCACCGGACCAGTACAGTTCTGATGGATTATCCATTCGAACGGTTCAGAATGGTAAATTTTTTATACAATCTATATTTACTGTATGGAATAAGTAACATCTTAGGTTATATTGGTTATTGCTACCTAATTTGACGGACATAATGTCCCAATGTTTCCTCTCATCATATAGGTATCTCAATCATTTGAAAAATAATGTTAGAATTAAGGCGAAAGTTGAAGGGTCGATATGTAATGCTTATTTAGTTGAGGAATCAACTTCTTTTTGTTACTTCTACTTCGAGGATCATATAAGTACCGCGCACGAAAGAATCCAACGAAATGATGCTGGTGGAGTAGATCCGAGTGTTGCTAAAAATGGTGCATTCTCGATTTTCATTCATCCGGGGCGACCGTTGGGCAAAGCAAGAAAACAATACCTCACATCAGAGGAGTATGTTGCAGCGCATCAATATGTGTTACTAAATTGCCCTGAAGTAGTTCCGTTCATAAGGTATTAAAAATCAGGGTCATTTTTCCTCTAACATTTTTTCTATGCAGTGTATAATCTCATATCATTTTTCGTAGCATTTTCAAGTCAATCGTTCGTTTTCAAGAACCGAACATCACCGATCAAGCTATTGAGATCAAACTTGAGCAACAATTTGCAGCCTGGTTCTTGCAATATGTACGTAATAGTTTATATACGCATACGTCTCATTATGTTTCTTGGTTGATTTTAATACTGTAATTTTGCATCTATTAGGCTGAACAAAACGATGTGCCAGAGGCGATTCGTCAAATTTCTCAAGGACCAATGCATTCATGTACGAGTTATCCTGCATACCTCGTTAATGGATATAAGTTTGACACACTTTCATACGGTACGAACAAAACAACCCAAAACAGTGGTGTATGCGTCAAAGGTGGGAACGATACTGATTATTACGGTGTACTCCGAGACGTAATTCGAATTGATTACCATGATAGGCCGCTTCGGACAATGATGTTTAAATGTGATTGGTTTGATCCTACTCAAAATGGTACACGACTTCTTCATAAGCTGGGGTTGGTAGAAGTTCATAAAAACCGTCGGTTCAATAGGTACGAGCCTTTCATATCGTCAATGCAAGCACATCTAGTATATTATCTTCCTTACCCTTCTATCGGAAGAATGGAATGAAGTGATTGGTTAGTTATATGCAAGCTTCAACCAAAGTTCGTAGATGAAACCAATGTCATTAGTTAAGAAATGGCCATATCGGACAATGCATTTCAAGCGGATCAAAATGAGAATATGGACATCGTGGAAGTAGATGTAGATCCTTTTGCATCGACAGCTGTTGATCCGACAAGTGAAATTGTGTCTGACAACGATGAATTTGAGACAAATGCGGACGATGAAGAAGATGATGAGTTCACGTCGTCATCAGACAGTGGTAGCGAAGATTAGTTTGAGTGATTGGCGTGAGTTTTTAGTGCAATATATCTATCAACTTGCTTGAAATATGATGTTCACGTTATATAAACTATATCTCTATAAATGTTATTTGTATGACTCAACTGAATTATTTGTTTATGCAATAGATATAGATACCATTATATATGGCAAGACGTAGGGGGCGTGGTAATCCAGAGGATGAGGACGTGGAGGACATCAATAGACGTCCAGAGGAGTCTAGCACCACTGGACGAGGATCTTTGTCGCACCATGCTACACCTGCCCATCCGGATGGCCATTACTCATTACATTATACCCACGGATGGTCACATGTGACTCGTCCATACCCGACTTATGCCCCCGAACCGTCGTCATCACATTATACCTCCTCATCGCCTCCCGGTCATCCATATCCATATCAGCATGGCACACCATCTCCTCCAATTCATGCACTCCCACCTCTTCATGGTTTCATTCCCTCCTCGTCACACCACTCCACACCATCACCTCCAGCAGATGTATACCCACATGACCATGGTATCAGGCCATCTTCGTCACGTCACGCCACACCATCACCTTCAGGTCATCCTGCTCATTCTCCTGGAGTCAGCGACGAGCACACTTCTACATCTCGTAGCCCCAGCACCACATCGTCATTCATCCGCGAGGTCATCCAGTAACAAGTTGCGGTCATCGATACCACATTCGATTAAGGAGATCCCTGACTTTTTCAGACCTCCGACAGGCCTTGCGAAAGGCGAAAACCCTCTTATTTATCTCATTGCTGAGCATGGCTTATACGTTAGTCTCCACAAAATATATGCGTCCAATTTATAAAAATATTATTTTCCTAGACTAACTTAAACGACGAAATGGTAGGTTACACCCTTCTTCCGTGGCAGCAAAGAAGATGAGTTTAGTTTTTAAGAGCGGATATTTGAAAGAAAGATGGAAATGAGAATATGTCCCACAATCCCAACGAGATATATACTGGCTGCGTTGGAAGGTTAATAACTTCACATCAACTTTGGGTTAAATAGCGGTGAAACTATTATATGATCATAGAAATTATGATGTTTCATAATATATACTTGTTCATCTCTAGGTGTTCTTCACTTGAGACTTGCCTATGTCCTTTACGATATCTGATGCATGATGTCGGAGGGCAGCCATCCGGTACACGGGCAATGTATATCTTATTTGGAAGAAAAGAATAGCACCTATTTACTTAACAGAAGAGGTGTTCGAGCATTACAAGCGAATGCGAGCAACAGATGAATCAAGCTCGAACAGATGAGCAGCAATAGAAAGTCCGAGGTGGGTGGGTCGGGCACTGGTATTTCTCTGCATAGCGCTGGAAGTATATCTGTTAGACAGCATGGTGATACGTCGGTACGTATATATACAAAAATAGTGTATTTAGTAGATGAACCGAAATAAAAACTATTAATCATGTAACGATGTTGTAGGAGAAGAAGCTTCAACGTCGTCCCACACGGAAGGAGATGTTTCGACACCTCCACACCCATGGCCATGATGGACAATCATTCGTAGATCGGATATCCGCGAAGATTGATGTAAGTAATATGAATTGCATATATGTAACTAGTTCGATACAACACATGTAGCCCATCAATTTAAAAGAAACCAGTAGAGTTAACTATAATTTCATACTATTTAATACGGGCTGAACTCACTCGGAGATCGGAGGAGACGTCCACCCGGACCCCCAACACATCGATTGACGAGGATGTCGTTTATCTTGAGGTGGTGCCAGAGGTCAAGGGACGTGTATACGGATTATGGTCATAAGGTTATCATCGCAGCATATCTTCGGGGGGAGCAAGCTCATCTCGAGGATCAGCGTACGGACTTCATCATGAGTTGGAAGAGCTCCAGCGGGACCAACAAAGGTTGTAAGAAACATTGCTGAAGGAGCGAATGGAAAGACAAGAACAAATGCAGAGAGACAAGGTGGAACGCCAGGAAGAAACTCGAGAGATGCAGGACCGATTAGCACGTATGGAGGCATTGTTGATGCAGCGCCTTGGCATTAGGCCCCACGTTCCTCTTACACCGCGGACTCCATCATCACCAGTAACAGAGCGTTCTGGTCCTTAGGGTGACGACCACTCTGGTCATTTGACGACTGAGATAGCACCTTCTCAGTCTACGCACCCGCTTGACCACCGACCTGGGTATTGGACCTCTCTACATAGAAGAATGTCTGAGGATCAACGCCATCTTTCGGATGATAATGATGAGTTTATGGAGCAACTTATGCCGCCTCCGCGACCACCGCCACGGCAAGAGTGATTGGATGTCCTATTTTTTTAATGGTAAACTATTATTCTCGAGTAATGTATATCTTCACATTTTTTCCCTTCTAATGTAGTCGATGTGATTACTTCATTTGCAGGTATGTGCACCGGTGACATTTGATATGAGTGTTGCATTGGGAGGCAAACTTACATCACCAATTGGGTTGCAAGTTTCAGAGATTCCTTTGGTATGTGATCTTCCGTCATCTATTTTATTCACAAAATATCCATTTAACATGTAAGGCCTGAAAATAACTTGGCAATTATATAGGTTGAGCTTATTATTTAAATCATCACCATGAATTTATCTTTTGAGTTTAATTGCAAAAATGAGCAAATTGGTCATCTATTTTTCGAATTTTTTACATTACATGATGTTCTTAACTTAATCAAAAGAGTACGTGTAAGCTTAGTAAAAGTTAGTGTTAAATTAATTCATGATTTCTTAGACTTTGCATTTTAACATGTGAGGCCTTCAATAAGCTTTGACAATTATATAGGTTGAGCTTATTATTGAAATCATCAAAAAGGCTAAGTTGATGCATATCAAAAAAAGCTTTTATTTTATGTATTAGAAATCCTTAACTCGTTGTGTGTATTTTGGAGTGGTTGTGTTGGTCATGTTATATCGAGATAGGAAGACTATGATAGATAGTGTGTACTCAGAAACAACACTGTATTCAATTTCACTTTACTTGGATGTGATGCTATTTTCATTTGTGTTTGAATATTTTGGTCGCATTTCGAATATTAGTGTTATGCGTAATTTTTTGTTAATCGCGTGGTTCTCTAGGTACTCTTGTCTACTATACCCTCTTTTAGGTACTGTTCCATGGCCCTTCTTACAATTGCTATTCATTTTCTGGTCCTTCCTCTTTTAGGGGAATGTTGCCCTAAGAGAAGGTTGTTATAGTTATAAGCATTCACTTTAGGGAGTAAATATTGGTTATTGAAGATTGGTAACATAAATGAATTCTGTTGGTTTTAGTTATGAAATTAATTGAAGTTTGAAACTTATGGACATGTAACAATATTCTATGTTCAATGTTATCTAATATTGGAACTTGAACCACATGAAAGAATGTACAAGAGGAAAAAAATTGAAAAAAAAGCATGGAATGTCATGTATGGAAGTTCATTCAGACCTTTTGAGTTGGAAATTTTTGTGTGTCTCACTGTGTGCGATCTTTTATGTATGAGATCGATGACCAAGGCTTAATTTTAGGATTTTTTTCATTTCTGTTTGAATATCTTAATTGCGTTTCGAATATTGTTCAAGTTATTCCTTTTCATTTTCAGGATTTGGATGGGACACGCACTCCTAGCCCCAGAATTTGTATGGTGTATATCTTCTATCGGTGAAATAATTGGGTAAGAGTGTGGGGTTGACATTGTATATATATATATATATATATATGTATGTAAATTAATTTATGTAGCCATTTGTCGCTTATGTGTAGTATTTTGTATTCTGTTGAATAATGTTCATCTAGTAGTATATAGTATCCTACTAGTTAATTATGAAATGTTAATCTCCACCTTTTGTAGATATTGTTTGTCAAATTTTGATAATACACACACAATTTCTCGATTTTCGTTTTAATTGCAGTAGGAAAAATTGTATTTTTGTAGATTTTACTACTGCATAATTCCAATTTACTATTTACTGTGAATTGTAATTTTTAAAAAAATTACCATTCCAAATCAACGACAGACCGAGTCTGTCGCTGATTTGCGCAGTCAGCAAAAAGCTATATGTTGCTGATCTATCTCTATTTAACGACAGATCATCGACAGACATCGGTTTTTGCTTGATCAGGTAAAATCAGCGACAGATCATCATCAAGATGATGATTTCGATCATCGATTTGCAACAGATCAAGAACATCCGCCATTAGCTTGATCTTGTTGGGCAAATCAGCGACAGACCATATCTGTCGCTAATTTGCAACAGATTTACAACAAAACCTCTTTTTGTTGATCAGATCTTGAAATTAGCAACATATTTGTTTTCATCATTTGTTCAATGACTAATTTTGTCACAAATCTGTCGTTGAACAGCAATAGAACCAAAATCTGTTGCTCACTTCAATCTGCAACAAAGAGTTTAGCAACAGCTCTGATCTGTTGCTGATCTGTTGTAGGTTCGCTTAGCAACAAATTCTTACCAATTCAGCATCAGATTTGTTTGTTGCTGTTTAATTTTTTTCTTGTAGTGTAAGTGATCAAATAAAATGAGTAATATAACCATAGGCTAAGTCAATTAAATTAGAACAATAGGCTATGGCGTGCCTCGAAATGCATGTTGGGACGCGATGCATCGGGTACTAGATAGCCAAAGGTTAGTGGGATCACAAATTGGTCAAATTTGGTGAATAAAAACACTAAACATGTGGTTCAATGAGCTTAATGTAATGTAAATAAAATCAAGCGACAATAAGCCTATAGTTTGATTAAAATAATGCAGACCCTAGATGGGTATCTAGATGATCCTAGTGAGTGAATCTAGGATAGTAGTGGGCTATTGGAGTCATTAAGCTATCTATTACAGCATGAATAGAGACCACATGATAATTCTCGAGATACGTATACATACTTGATCAAGACCATATATGTATCAAGTGAGTGGGAATTCTCATTCTCCATTAAAAAATTCATGCAGAACCAGAGAAAACCAAAGGAGAGGAGAAATTAAGAGCTGAAATTCAATTTTTCGAGAGCAAATAAGTGATAAAAATTAATCTTCTTCATCTTCTACCCTTTCAAATGAACTCAATTTTGAGTGTTTTAGTGTAATTCGAATTTGAGGGTTAAATCTCTAGTTTTTGATGAAAACTTGATGAATTATATGTATAATGACCATTCCCCTTGAGAATTTACAACTAGTTTTGAATAAAATTGGGGTTTTAGGTGAAATTGGGAAAAACTTGTGAATGCATGGGATTGAGTAATTTTAAGCTAATTGATGTTGTTTTAATAATTTAACTGATGTTTTGGAGTCACCATTGAAAGGAGAGTGTGTAAACCAGGTTAGATTAGCCAATTGGGATGGGAATGACATAATTCTCGATTTGAGAATTCTGTCACAAAGCACAGTTAGCGCGCTAACCATTCTTGACATTCAACTATTTTTCAAAATGAAGAACAATAGCGCGCTGGACTGGTTCCCTAATGTGCTACTCATCGGTACGCTAGTGACAGATGAAACCTGAATAGTACAGGTTATTTTGATCATTTCCAACTGAATACGTATCTAAACACTTGTAAACAACTTAAACTTATAAAACTGGACAACTTAAGGGATTGTAGCTCGGTGTCAATGAGCTTATCAGGTCAAATATGGGGATGGGGGAGGTCGAAGAGTGGTTTGATGTGTGTAAAACCCAATTGAAGAACTCTAAGAATTTGATTATGTTTTTTATTTCATATTTATCATTTCCTGTTGTTTTCTATTACTCAATTCCGTTACTTGGACATGGGTAGAGTTTACCACCCCCTCCCCCCGAGGTTCCTTGTTTGGTGTTCATGATGCACTAGATTATAACATGTGTGACTCGACCCTCGATGAATGGCAACCCGAGCTTGCCTTTGTTGCACAAGTCGGTAACTCAGTGGACTTGGCTAACGCCGCAAGGGACCAGTATTGGGCCAGTTGGGTGCGCCCACTAGTGGGATCCTGTTGACCCGAAGTACAGTCTAGTCTATTTAGAGCAAGCACACACAATTGTTAGCTTATATGTTATCTATTCATGTGATGAGCCAATTATAGTTGCCTGTCTTTTACATTCCACGTGTTTATTTAACAGTATTTCTTGCATTTCCTCACATTATCATGCGAATGCTCAAAGGGGTTCCTTGGGATTTTACTCACGAGACTCGTCATCTATTTCTTGCGATGATTGAGTGAAGATCCTAGTGCCGGTAAGGGCAAGGGGATCCTAGGTGACTACATTTGATTGCCTACTATCGAGCACCTATTAGTGCGTGTTTATTTTGATATTTCATACTATTTTAGGTATTAGGAGACTAGAGTGACACTATACATGTATATATACACTTTTTATGGTACCGTCGCTTATATATAGAATGTTTTCCCGGGTTTTCTACAGTAGGGCATGCTTTTATGAATAATGTTTATCGTGATAATCTAATAATTTACTTGCTTAAATTAAGGCTTCCGCTGATTTATTCTTAACTTGTAAAATATAAACCATTAGCACAGCTAGGAACCGAATAAGCTATAAATGGTTGAACTTAAGGAATTTTAAATACTTAAGGAAATAACCTAAGAAAATATGAATAATCAACTAACTAAATTGGTAGCATGTACGTGGACACGATTATCAAGACATAAGGTGGACGAGAATGTGCCAGAAACGTGTAGCTGGGCTTATCGGGCGAGGAGCGCCCGATACAATGACACCCCGAGGCTGCCATGGGATGCGGGGCTACCACAGTTGGTATTAGAGCAAGTCGATGGGGTCTATCGGATGAATAATAGTTTATTATTTAATGCGAGGTAGGTAAAGTTAGGGTTATATATACATGTTATATTTTGTTATATATAATATACTTATATATATATATATATACATATATATATATATATATATCGAGGCTGATCTGGAGCATGCTTCTCGATGCAGATCAAGGACGGATAGTCGACTACGCTTCATGAGACTAGACATACAAGTGATGCGGCTAGGGATCCCCTATCACAATAAGTATGGAGGACTGACCCGCAATCCAGGATATTTAGATGGCTGAGGTACTCTGATTACTATGGGATCAAGTCGCGCCACTTACGGCACTTGTGACAACTACAGTTACAGTACCCCAAGACCCAATGGTAGTACCAGCACCCACGAGGACAGTCATTACCTCGGTTGCTCCCCATACACTGGTTGATATGGTACTAGCAGAGACACCAGCAGAGAGAGCTACATCGATTCTCATTCCACTAGATACATCGACTCTTACATCTCTACCCACGACTATAGAGCAATTGACCAATGCCACTGCTACTGCTACATATCAGGATTCTTCTTAGCCCAAAGGCGAAACTGTTGAGAGAGTTTATGAAGTTCTAGTCAGGCTTCTTTTATGGAGGTGGTGACCTTGAGGCAGTAGGGAAGTGGATAATGTACAATCAACGGTTTCATAAGCTAATGATGAACGATGTGTTGTGTTTTGGGGTTCATACGCAGCGGAAATTACAAAACAATTTTGACAAAAACCCCAACAGGATCCGAATCTAATTCCATTTAAAACGTTTAAACCATGAAAAACTTAGTCATACCTCAGTCGCAATATACCTTTCTGAATGTTGATCGATCTCTAAGGCGCTGCCAACGACGACCGCCCTCTACCAGTAGTCCACACACGAACGGCGGCCGAGATTCGAAGTGCTAGCTTCAAGAGAATACTAAACCTTTTGTTTCTCTCCAAAACGATCCAGAGCATACCAAAAACCCTAAGTCGTTTCTAAAACGAAAATAGAGTTTCAAATTTTTAATCTTTCGTTTGTGTGTTCTAACTTAAAGCGTCTATCTATACAACCCTTGTATATAGACGGTTAAGTAAATTACACATATACCCCTACTTAAAGAAGTATAAGTGTAATACACCACAAGGACGCTTCCGTCATGAATTTTATCATATAAAATTCATTTTTTTGAACCATCTTAAAATCTCGCAAAACCATTCTTAGTGTGCGACCTAATAGGCTCATACAACGTTGGCAGTGTACCAAAACACATTTTGGTATACAAGTCATAAGCGGCCTCTAACAAGACATTATGACTACCCAAGTTGTATGAATATCAAATCGATACAACCTAATCAATAGTGTATATAACATCCTTTTGTCACACGATATCCTTTTGATCAAACATAAGGCATGGAATTGTCATCCAACATGTTCAATCGTACTAGTCTCGATCTTTAGGTAGACTGAAAACATCCAAGTGACATTGATCAATATCAATTCACTTAGACTAGGCCTTTTAACAGTCTAACACATCGAGGATCCACTGGATATCTCTCTTTATATGAGAGGGACAAATTCTATCTTGATTACACAACTTCATCACATTGCTCACACAGTAACCAATCACAACCTTTATAATCGTCTGGTTAAAAACAACGTTTGATTGTGTCAAATCACTGTGTTCCTAATGTTGAAGTCTCTAGTAATCTCAAGTCAGAGGACTAGAAAATATACTTATCATGAGAAACAACTATGACTTAATCCATGTGATGTCCTCATAGCGGGTCGATCCAGTACTTTGTTCCCTAACAAGTACTCGTGATCTTGATTCGTATCCCTATACATATAATCATCATATGATCATCAATCAAGACACACACTAGTCTTAATTCATTATAGTTCCCAGTATAATGATCGACTAGGGGCATTTAGGATATTTTTGTAAATACCCATGGATCTTATTATAATGTAAACATGCAAATTAATTATAATAAACAGCAAATGAAATCCTTTATTTTATTAACTAAAAGTATTCGTAAATATGGTTAATGGATTGACCTAGGGCACATGCCCCAACACGATGAGAGTGTGCTGGCACGTCTATTTAGAGCATGTCTGCGAGGTCATGTAGCAGTTTAGCGGACCACCTATCATGACCCATCCAGAGCTGACGACATGGGCAGAGTTTAGGGAGTTGTGCTATGATCAATACATACCCATGGAGGCGAGGTTGAGATTGAGAAAGGAGTTTCTGTACAGGGAAACATGACGTTGATGCAGTACATGGAACGTTTTCGGCACCTACTTCAGTTCTCGATGGATGTAGCAGGGATAGGGCAACTATAAATATATTACTTTACTCGAGGGGTTGATGATAGGATTGTTGTCGCAGTGGTATCATTTGGGCAAGACATATTTGGCCGAGCATTGGCGCAAGAGACCTATTTGATACAAAGAGACTATAGGCGCATTACTGGGACTGAAATACATACTGGACAGAGTTCTCAGTCGAACCGAAGGCCGAAGAGACATAAGGATCATTCGGATAGAGGTCGGAGGGATGACAAACGGGATAGGGACCATAGGGATTATCATCGGGAAAGTCGATTTCAATATAGGGACAAGCAGCCAGTTCACACTATAGCACCAGCGTTGACTGGTCAGCGTAGGCCGCTGCAACATCTATACAATTAGGGTATGGATCAGGGAGGACATGACAGAGGTCAAAAAAATTGGGGTCAAGGTCAGTGATCTGGAGATAGACAGGCTGACGAGGAGGATAGACGTAGATGTCACAAGTGTGGTCAGCGGGGACATTTGAGGGCCGACAGTAGCGCATCATAATCGCCGCAACGAGAGCAAGATTAGGCCAGAGAGAAGGCCCATATGATAGCACAGCTGGACAGCGAAGCGACTAAACAGCTCGTCGAGGGTACGTTACATATTTTTGGTAGACCTATGCATGCTATATTTGATTTTGGTAGTACTTTATCATTAATTGCAAGGCGGGTTGTTAGAGAGTTAGGTTTAGTTGCATAAACACTAAACACACAATTTGTTCTCAGTATGACCGCCGGGGATAAGATATACCGTAACTGAATATGTAGAGACGTGATGTTAGAGGTTGATGGACATCAGTTACTTGCAGATCTACGAGTACCAGAGTACCTAAAGTTTGACGCTCTTCTCGGGATGGATTGGTTGTCACCTTGTCATGCACAAATATATTATTTTGGTAAGAGAGTTAAGTTTTGCATTCCTAGGATACCAGAGTTCTCACTAGTTGGATCCGCGACCGATTTACCTATCACAAGAGGCCGACTAGCTATAACACTTGAGATGGAGGCATTTGCAGTGATAGTTGATAAGCCAGAGATTAGGACCAAGGTCAAGATTAAGGATGTTCCGATAGTTAGAGACTTTGTCAATGTATTTTCAAATGATCTACAAGGACTTTCGCCACCATGAACGATTGATTTTATCATCGAATTGATACCAGAAACTCAGTTGATCGCCAACAAACCTTACGGGATGTCACCATCGAAGCAAGAGGAGGTTAGGCGATAGCCAGATGATTTATTAGAGAATGGTTCCACCTACCCTAGTATGTCACCCTAGGGAGCTCTAGTGTTGTTTGTGAAGAAGAATGATGGTTCGATGAGGATGTGCATAGACAATATGAAGTTGAATCAGGTGACAGTTAGGAACCGTTACCCACTTCCTAGGATAGACAATCTGTTGGACAAGTTGGCAAACGCCAAATTCTTCTCAAAGATTAACCTTCCTTCAGGTTATCATCAGTTGAGGATTTGAGATGAGGACATCCAGAAGACTATTTTTTGCACGAGATACAGGTTGTTCGAGTTCACAGTCATGCCATTCGGGCTAACTAACGCCCCAACGATCTTCATGGATTTTGTGCACAGGGTTTTAAGACCATATTTGGATAGATTGGTTATAGTCTTCATCAACAATATTTTGACATACAACAAGACTCATGAGGAGCACGAGAAACATCTTAGAGCAGTTTAACGATACTAACATGTATGCCAAGTTCGGTAATTATAACTTCTGGCTAGTGCAGTGGGATTTTTGGGATATGTCATCAGTGATAAGGGCATCTATGTGGATTTAGAGAATATTCGGGCTATTATTGACTGGACGACGCTCGAGTTTGTTGCTGATATGCAGAGTTTTCTAGGAATGGTAGGATACTACCGTTGATTCATATAAGACTTCTCCTCGATTGCGGCGCTGATAATGAGACTAACCAAGAATGATTTTAGATTTGATTGTCAGAGGAGTGTGAGCAGGCTTTCTGTAAGCTAAAGAAGAAGTTGACTTCCACACCATCGTTAACATTGCCAGAGTCGGGTAAAACTTTATCAGTTTACACAAATACATTAAGCGTTAGTCTTGGATGTGTGCTGATGCGGGAGGGTAGAATAGTTGCTTATCTTTCTAGATGGTTGAGACCTCAAAAGGGGAATTATCCAGTGCACGAATATGAGCTCACAACAATCGTTTTTGCATTATAGGTCTAAAGGCACTATCTCTATAGAGGGAGGTTAACTTTGTATACGGATCACCAGAGTCTACGCTACATTTTCAATCAAAGAGATCTAAATATCGTCAAAGGGGATGGCTTAAGTTACAGAAGGACTACGACTTCACTTTTGAGTATCACCTTAGGAAAGCGAACATTGTAGCTGACGCATTGAGCATAAGTGGGATTAATAGTCAGACAGTTTTGCGACATATGACACAAACATGGCTTGCTACAGGTGGCATCAGTTATGTGTATGATGGAGGTATCTACTACGGCCGAGCAGCACATTTGTTGCCAGATGAGAGTTCTGATAGTATTGATTGAGCGGTTCGCCTAGTGTTAGAGGGTTGATGGGCTTTATAAGCTGTTTAATGGTTTGGCTTGGGATCCGAAGTGCACTGATTGGGCAGAGATGACGAATCGATGTTTGAGTCACTGAGGGATGTTATGGATACCTACGGATCAGGAGATATGGGATGGGATTCTAGAGGACGCATACAAGTCTCACTACACATATCATCCTGGTCGGACCAAGATGTATCATGACTTGAGTCAATTATCTGGTGGTCAGGGATGAAGGCTGATGTGGGAGCATATGTCAGGAGTTATCATATATGCCAGCAGGCGAAGGCTTAGCATAAGAGACATGGTGGACTATTACAACCATTGCCCATTTTGCAATAAAATGGGAGCACATACTATGGATTTTGTCAATGGACTATGGTAGACATCGAGGCATCACAATGCAGTTTAGGTTGTGATCAATAGGTTGACGAAATCGGGTCACTTCATTTCGATTTCGTGAGATATATGTTCCCATAGCTGAACATATTATTTGAGCGAGAGATTATTAGATTTCCTGAGGTGTCAGTCTCTATTGTATCAGACAGAGATCCTAGGTTGACTTCGAGACTCTGGGAGGCTATGCGGGAGCAGTTTGGTACCAGGTTGCGGTTTAGTATGGCTTACCATCCTTAGACAGACGGACAGTCAGATCGACTGATACAAATTCTAGAGGATATGCTCAGGGCTTGTATATTGCAGTTTGGGAGTTCGTGGGAGGATTATCTACCTTACAACAACCGTTATCAGGCGAGTATCGGAATGCCACCTTTTGAGGCGCCGCATGGGAGGCCCTACAAGTCACCTGCGTTTTGGGTAGAGCCGAAAGATACTGTAACCATTGGGTCTGAGATAGTTATTGATTACGTAAAGAAGATCAGACGGATTCATCAAAGACTACAAGCCGCATAGGATAGACAGAAGAAATATGCGGATAAGTATTAGGAGGGTCTTAGCTACAAGGAGGGTGACATGGTATACCTGAAGGTTTCCCTCTTGGAAGGGTCAATATAGAGATTTGGGATAAAGGGGAAACTGGCGCGGAGGTTCGTTGGACCATTCCAAGTCGCAACATGAGTGGGCAGTGTGTCGTGTATCAACTAGAGTTACTTGCTGAGTTAGTTGGGGTTCATCCAACATTTCACATCTCTATGTTGAGACTGGTTAAGTTAGGACCGAAATAGATGGTCGACTTGGGACAGAGTGAGGTTCACCTTGGCACGACTTACGAGGAGCAGCCGATAGCTATTCTTGACCACAAGGTTCAGGTTCTCAGGAACAGACAGTTATCTAAGGTTTTAGTTCATTAGCAGCATCACGGGACAAAGTGACTCACCTGGGAGCTCGAGTCAACTATGGAAGAGCGATATCCTTATCTATTTCATGATACGATGATTACTTTTTATTTAAGTTTCGGGATGAAATTTTCCTTAGTTGGGAAGAATTGTAATGGCCTATTTTATTAATGTCATTATTTATTTCGTAATTTTAGAGTTGGACACCAGCTCAGATCCATGATAAGTCAGTATTTATATATATTTAGTAGTTTATTTTAGTATATTTAATTATACAAAGTCTCTAAATTATATATTTAATTGTATTTTTGGTCATTTTTAGGTGAAACGAAGTACGCGGTTGAATTCGTGGCGGAAACATACTCAAAATGGAGTATTTACATGCAATGATCAGATGTCGGATAGTTTGCGTCGAGTTACGCATTGTGCGGTGGGTAGAATAAGAGACAACAAACCAATTAATGCCAACCACGTGGTGCATTTTCATTGGATACCAGCGCAACAACACGTCTTTCATCGCTGTCTTGGCCAATCAGGCGAAGCCACGTCGGGGTACCCATTTTCTCTCCTCCAATCAGCAAGCCCACCTCAAGCTCCACCAATCACGTCTCGTCATGCGTCACCAACACAATACACGTCACGCTAGCGTTTCTTCTCCTCGCTTCAACTGCTATTCGATTCGCCTCGGGATGTGCGTCCGCACAAATTACCACTTCTTCGCACGAACTCGTGACTCGCCCTCCGCCTCCATGTGTGCCACGTGGGTCCACTCAACGCGCCAGCGCATCATCGCAGGGGTCTTCTCTAATGACGTCTCGACACGTGGTTCTCTTAAGCACATCAGCGCGTCATCGACACATCTCTCAACCAATCGGGTGGCACCACGTCAGCAGCAAAAGCAAGCAAACCAATAGAGTGCAGACACGTGGCGGAAACCTATTTTCAAGCCAAAAATAGCCCTACGATGCTCTTCTGCGGACGAATCACCTCCCTAACCCCCAAAATTAGTTTCTCTCACCTCCCGAGACCAATTTTTAGTAGTTTTATATATTAGGAACTTAGGTTTTATTATTGAGAAAAATACGGATTATTATTATTTCATCGACTTTCTTCGATGACTATGTTCCGCTAACCTTGCCTAGGTCGAAGGGGAAGCAAGTCAGGATTATGGATTCATGGCATATTATGTGAGATCTTTTATTTTATAATTTAATTTAATTTAAATTCTCCTATTTCATTGTTGTTGATTTTAATGATTATGATTTAGATCTAGGGTATGTATGTGGCCAGTGCATGCTTTTAGGTGGACAATCTACAGTTATTTGGACTATTAGTATTCGTGTAATTGTGCTTTTGGACCAATAAAGTGACAAGCACTCACCCGTTTGCCGTCAAACCTTTTCGGTTCGTGAGTGTGCAACAATTGAATCTAGGTTAAATCGGAAGCGAATGTGATCCGGTTATTTAGGATTAGTGTTACCACATACCTATATTACTGTTGTTAGTGTATTAAACCCGATCGGCGGATGTCTAGGGTTATACATTAATTAGGGAAGAAGTTAGTGGCGGACGTCCTGACTATCAAGATTAAGGGAATGAGGAATTTCTGGCGGATATCGATTTTCCATAGCTAATCTAGGAGAATTTAAATTAATGTCTTTTTGAGAAAGATTGAAGACTATGATTGTCATTGAATCTTGATCTTGATTTGTTGAGCTGTAGACTTAGGTGTTACTTAGGTATTTGTCAATTGTTTTGAAAATTAGTTTAGTTATTTTATTTATTTAGTTTAGTTAAATTAATTTATTTTAAAACCACTAATTTTCCTTTTTTGTTATTTTAACCTAAGAAAGACTATCAATCTCTGTGGGATCGATCATTTGCCACTATTCAACAAAATAGTTAGTTTAGGAACTTTACTTTATTGACGTGTTCGACGCACGTCAATCCACGTGGATGCCATGGGTAAGCTAGGACACATGTCAACCTAGGTGCACTAGTTAATTATGTGTTGAATTGCTTATTTGCGATGCATTTTATAAATTTATTTGTTAATACATCGCATGTGTGTATGTGGTATGGTTATATCGTGCAAGATTGCATGTGTGACGGGTAGTCACCTAGAAATGCGCGTCAATGCAGATATCGAGTAGGTGAATTATGGGTACACTAGCAAACTCGACTAATTCACATTAAGAGGACTAAGTGATCAAATAAAATGGGTAATGTAACCATAGGCTAAGTCAATTAAATTAGAACAATAGGCTATGGCGTGCCTCGGAATGCATGTCGGGATGGGAGGCACTGGGTACCGGGTAGCCAAAGATTAGTCGATTACAAATTAGTTGGATTTAGTGAATAAAAACACTAACCATGTAGTTCAATGAGCTTAATCTAATGTAAATAAAATCAAGTGACAATAAGCCTATAGTTTGATTAAAATAATGTGAACCATAAATGGGTATCTAGATGATCCTAATGAGTGAATCTAGGATAGTATCGAGGTATTGAAGTCATTAAGCTATGTATTATAGCATGAATAGAAACCACAAGATAATCCTCGAGATACACATAACACATTTGATCAAGACCAAAACATATATATATATATATACATGTGAGTGAAAACTCTCATTCTCCACTAAATAATTCGTGCAAAATTAGAGAAAACCAGAGGAGAGATGGGAGATTAAGAGCTAAAATTCAATTTTTAGAGAGCAAATCAAGTGATCAAAATAAAGGTAATCTTCTTCTTCATATTCTATCATTTCAAATGTACCTGATTTTGAGTGTTTTTGGTGTAATTCAAATTTGAGGGTTGGGTCCCTGGCTTTTGATGAAAACTTGATGAATTATATGTATAATGATCATTTCCCTTGAGAATTTACAGATGGTTTTGAATAAATTAGGGTTTTAGGTGAAATTGGGAAAACTTGTGAATGCATGGGATTGAAT
The DNA here is from genome assembly GCA_039657365.1 of Stephania yunnanensis. Taxonomy (NCBI): domain Eukaryota; kingdom Viridiplantae; phylum Streptophyta; class Magnoliopsida; order Ranunculales; family Menispermaceae; genus Stephania; species Stephania yunnanensis. The sequence goes on along the minus strand of CM077586.1, from coordinate 38,770,109 downwards.
GATTTTGAGCTAATTAATGTTGTTTTATTGATTTAATTGATGTTTCGAAGTCACCATTGAAGGGATGGTGCGTAAACCAGGTTAGGTTAGACAATTGGGATGGGAAGGACAAAATTCTTGGCTTGAGAATTCTATCACTGAGCGCAGTTAGCACGTTAACCAGTCCGGCTAGCACGCTAACCAGTCTGGGCCTTCAACTGCTTTTCAAAATGAAGAACAATAGCGTGCTAGACTAGTTCCCTAACACGCTAATCACACCTAGCGCGCTAATGACAGATGAAACCTGAATATTAAGGGTTGTTTTGATGATTCCCAACTTAATACATTTCTAAACATATGTAAACAACTTAAACTTATAAAACTGAACTTCAGGGACTCAAGAGACTGTAGCACGATGTCGAGGAGCTTGTCAGGTCAGATACGGGAGTACGGGGAGGTTAGAGAGCAGTTTGAGGTTTGTAAAACCCAATTGAAAAACTCTGAGTATTTGATTCTATTTGTGATTCCGTATTTATCATTTACTGTTGTTTTCTATTACTTCATTTCATTACTTGCACGTAAAGTTTACTCCTCGAATTTCCTTGTTGGATTTTCATGATGCGCTAAATTGTAGCTCGTGTGACCCGGCCCTCGGTAAATGGCAACCCAAGCTTGCCTTTGGTGCACGTGCCGATGACTCACTATATTTGGCCAGCACCGCAAAGGACCAGTATTATGCTAGTTAGGTGTGCCCACTAGTGGGATTCTGGTGACTCAAAGTATAGTCTATTCCATCTGAAGCGAGCATACATTTATTAGCTTATATGTTATCTATTCATTGGATGAACCAATTACCGTTGCCTATCTTTTACATTCTGCATGTTTATTTAACAATACTTCTTGCATTTCCTCACTTTATTATGTGAATGCTCAGAGGAGTTCTTTGGGGTTTTACTCACTGGACTCGTCATTTGTCTTTTTTAATGATTTAGTGCAGATCTTAATACCTGTAGGGGCAAGGGGATCCTTGACGACTACATCTGATTTTCCATTGTCGATGGCCTACTAGTACGTGTTTATTTTGATATTTCGTACTATTGTAGGTATTGGGATACTAGAGTGACACCGTACATGTATATATACACTGCTTTATGGTATTGTCGTCTATATACATAGTACTTTCTCGAGTTTTCCACAGTATGGCATGCTCTTATGAATAATGTTTATCATGCTAATTTAATACTTTACTTGCTTAAATTAAGGCTTCCGCTGATTTATTGTTAACTTGTAAAGTACAAACCACTAGCACGAATAGGACTCGAATAAGCTATAAATGGCTGAACTTAAGGAATTTTAAATACTTAAGGAAATAACCTAAGAAAATATGAATAATCAACTAACTAAATTGATAGCACATACATGGATATGATTATCGAGACATAAGGTGGACGGGCAGGTGCTAGGCACGTGTACTTGGGCCCATCAGGCGAGGAGCGCACAAGATGACTCCTCGGGGTGGCCACGGGGAGCGGGGCCACCACAAGTTAACATCACTCAGGACCATCTCCATCGCATTCAAGTTCTTATGGCTCTTCGATCAGAGTACGAATCGATTCGCTCAGCTTTGTTACATCGGCATCCACTACCTTCTTTTGATGCAGCTGTCAAAAAAATCTTGTTCGAAGAAAGCAGACTTAATTTGGTTAAAACGTCCTCTTCTTCAGATGTTTCTCTTGCACTCACTCCATCACGGTCGAAGTCTGGATCTTCCTTTTTTAGGAATTGCAAAAACAAGAGGCATGTCTTTGAAAATTGTCCTACTATTAAGTGTCGATATTGCCATGAATGTGGACATATAGTGCCAAATTGTCCACCTTGTCCCTAGGGTGCCGCAAATTCTGCATTTAAGACTGATCCCTCTCTCACAGTTGTTGTCACTAATGGATCACTTTCCTCTCCTATTATTCCTTTGAGTGAAATAGAAACGCTTCTCACAGAGTTGATATCCATCGAAGCCACTACCTTATCTGTTACCCTAGGTAAAACTTGGTTCCTCGACTCTGGATATTGTAATCATGTGACTTCTCAGTTGTTTATCCTCTTTAATAGCAACCACACTTAATCTATTTCTTCTATTCATGCTGAAAATAGAAGTTGTGTTTTATTACTACTATAGGAACTGTCTCTACCCCTGCGCTTACTCTTCCCGACACTTATTGTGTCCATAATCTTGCCTTAAATTTGGTTTTAGTTGTTCAATTATGTTATTTTAGCTTATTTTCTTTTTCTCCCCTTGGTTGTCCGGTTCAAGATCTTCAAACGAGTCATATTCTTGCAACGGGACGTAAAGTGGGATGATTATTTAAGCTCTCATCGCTTCATTTACCTGTTTCTCTGAAGTTCTTTGTCGTTGTTTCATCTCCTTCAGTCTATCAGTGGCATCTTCGTCTTAGCCATGCTTCTGCCAGTAAACTTTAAACTCTTATTTCTAGTATTTTATTAAGTATTTCAAATTTTTAGTCTTTTGATTATATGCACTGTCAACTTGCAAGACAGCCTGCTTTATCTTTTTGCCTTAGTGATTTTATTGTTGACATTCCATTGATTTAATCAATTCTGATGTTTGGGGTCATGCATCCTCTTCTACTATGAATGATTATCATTATTTTGTGTTAGATGGTTTTTCATGATTCGCTAGGGTATAGATGGTTTTTAATAAATAGGTATGATATATCACGTATATATATTAAATTTGCCAACATGATTAAAATCCAATTCTCATGTACAATCAAAATGTTTCATACTGATAATGCTTTAGAGTAACAAGATTCTATTCTTCTTGAGTTTTTAAAGCAGCAAGGTAATGTTGTCCAACGTTCTTGTCCTTATACCTCTCAACAAAATGTCAAAGTTGAAAAAAAGTATCATCATATCTTAGATTCTGTTCACGCTCAACTTTTTTCGACATCATGTCCTGAAAAGTTTTGGGGAGATGTTGCCCTAACTTTTGTCTATACCATGAATCGCCTTCCTACTATAAATCTCCTATACACCTATCCATTTGAACACTTATATGGTAAAGCACCTGATTATACTAATCTTCGTGTCTTTGGTAGTGCTTGTTTTGTTCTTCTCAATCCCTCTAATCACACTAAACTTGAACCACATACTTGGCTCTGTTGTTTTCTTGGGTATGGAGTTGAACATAAAGGCTCTAGGTGTTGGGATCTAATTTCTCGGAGATTACGAATTTCCACGTATGTCACTTTCTGGGAACACACTATGTTTTCCATCTTATCTAACTTTGACAGTTGTCTTTCCATTTCTCGGCCTTTCTTCATTAACTCGTCTGTCGAGCTCTCTTCCTTTTCTGATGTAGGAACTTCTTATGAGTTCAATAATTGCATCCCCACTTTAACACTCGTTTCTAAAGAATATGTTCTTTCTGACGATCATGTTCCTCCTCCCTATCGGTCTAAAAGGGTTACAGAACCATATTCCTACCGTAAAGTTTATCATTGTTTCTCTGATATATTTTCCTTACATGAGCCCTTCTCTTATCAAGAGGCTAGTACTGACCCTAATTGGAAACAAGCAATGACAAAAGAACTGTGCACCTTGGAGAATATGCACACTTGGGACTTGGTGGATCTTCCTACCGGCAAGCCTCCTATTAAATGCAAATGGGTTTATAAGATTAAAACTTATTCTGATGGTTCGGTTGAGCGGCATAAAGCTATTCTGGTTGCAAAAGGTTACACACAAGAGTATGACATTGACTATGAAGAAACGTTTGTTCTTGTGGCTCGGTTAACCTCTGTTCGAGATTAGCTAGTTGTTGTAGCTATCAAACACTGGTCTCTCTTTAAGATAGATGTTAAAAATGATTTTCTTAATGGAGATCTTGAGGAAGAAGTCTATATGCGCCTCCTCCTAGATATGCGCACTATCCAATTCAAGTTTGTCTCTTGTGACAAGCCTTGTATGGACTTAAACAAGCTCCTCGAAGTTCAGTACCACCATTATTGAATTTGCCTTCACATCTACTCCTCATGACTCAGCTTTGTTTACTCACCCCACTGATCGATGCATTGTTCTTCTTCTGCTCTATGTTGATGAAATGATTATTACTGGAAATGATTCCATCGAGGTTTTTGAGCTACAAGACTATCTTCGGCGACACTTTGAGGTTAAAGATTTGAGACTCTTAAGTTATTTTTTGGGACTTGAAGTCGCATTTAGTTCAAATGGATATTATTTATCACAGGTCAAATTGCATCTGATTTAATCTCTCGATCTGTGATTGTTGATGCTATTATTGCATCCATTCCTTTATATGTGAATGTTAAGTTGACTCCTCTGAAGGTACACTTCTTCAGGATCCAACTCTCTATCGACAACTTATTAGTAGTTTGGTTTATCTTACAGTTAGGCGACCAGATATTGCATACGTTGTTCATATCATAAGCCAATTCATGGTTGCTCCGTGTACTGCTCACTTCACTTTTGTTCTTCATATTCTCGAATATGTGAAAGGCAGTCTGTTTCATGGTTTACACTTCTCTGTTGCCTCTTCTATTATTTTGTCTGGTAATTCAGATGTCAATTGGGCTGGTGATCCAATTGATCGTAAATCCACTACGGATTACTTTTGTTTTTAGCAATTCACTCATATCATGGCGAAACAAGAAACAAACAGTCACCTCATGCACTAATACAGAATCCGAATATCGAGCACTTGTTGATGCCACTTTTGAACCATTTTGGTTTCGTATGTTACTTGAATATATAGGAGTCACCCATTCATCTGCTGCTCTCCTACATTGTGACAATTATGGTGCAATTCAGATTGCTCATAATGATGTGTTTTATGAGCACGCAAAGCACATAGAGAATGATTGTCACTCTGTTCGTCAACATCTCCTTTGAGGCACACTTAAGCTTCATGCATTTTCTTCCTCTAATCAGACGGAAAACATTTTCATTAAGGCTCATTTTCCAAGGTGATTTCACGACCTAATTGGCAAACTTAAGTCGGTATCCACAAACCATCTTTAGTTTGAGAGAAGGTGTTACGATTGCCATGATTCGTACCCGATCGACACGATTCTTATCTTTAGTTGTAACTATCTTTTGGTGTATATATACATGTGTAATGCAACTCATTAATTATTGAATAAGATTCTATTTCTTTATAAACTATCATTTTTCAAATCATTGCCTTGAGAAGAACGTGATTGCCAATTTTTCTCAATCATCGATCATCTCAAATAAACATCAGTTTGATCTTATTATGATCAAACCTATAGTTTAAGTAAATCAAGCATACATAGAACATTCGATCTGATCTAATTTTTCAGACTCAACACACTCTGATTTAGTTTCTTTTTAAAAAAAATACTCTAAATCTTAGATGTTATTAATTACCTGGACTTTATATCTCATTTGTTGATTTCATCACCAACCCTATTCGTTCCAAAACCATATCCAACTCTGCTTGTAGTTGCAAAATCGACATGGCATCGTGACCTATCATGCCCCCATCTAGGAGGCACTTTAATCTCAATTCTACAATGTTTCTTATGGTTAATCGTTGTGTTGTTAGCATCTATTAAGACTGTTGAGTTGAGTTTCGTCTTCTAATCAAGATATCAAGAATTGCAACCGAAAAGACATTCAGTTTTCTTTTTGAACTAAACGTAGAGGATGAGATTAAAAAGGATAAGTTTCAGATTTCAATGGAAGATTCAGTTATGAGAAGCGTCTTAATCTTAAGGGTGTGATAGCAAAAACAACTCTTCCATGAGAAAAAATTTTTTTTAGCAAATCTTCTTGAAAGAGTTTTATAAAGAGAATTTTCTCATAATTGTTCGATTGCACGAGAAAGAATTTTTTTTATGGTTCTATCCATATGCGCATCTAAATCATCGTCGATGCCGGGCGGCTCGACGATGATGTTGGCGACGAAGCCGGAGACGAAGAGAGAAAGAAAAAGTATAATATCCGCGAAAGAGTAGCATAGGTCAAGTTTGTTTGGGTGGAAGAAATGATCAGTTTGTGAGAGAGATGTAGAGATTTTTAATTTTCCACGCTAAAAGATGAGAAAATAAATGAGGAAAATAGCCTGTGTTTGATAACAAACAAAATGAAAAAAAATCATAGAAAATTGTTTACTTTTTTGCGTAACCGTTTTTTTCATTGTTTGATAGCTTTGTAACTGCACTGAGAAAAAAAAATCACATTCCCCTATTTTCCTCATTTATTTTCTCATCTTTTAGCGTGAGAAATTGAAAATCTCTACATCTCTCTCACGAACTGATCATTTCTTCCACCCAAACAAACTTGACATCTTCTACTCTTTCGTGGATATACATTCTTTCTTTCTCTCTTCGTCTCCGGCTTCATCACCAACATCATCGTAGAGTCGCCCGACATCGACGATGATTTAGATGCGCACACGGATTGAACCATAAAAGAAAATTCTCCTTCAATCGAACAATTATGAGAAAATTTTCTTTATAAAATTCTCTCAATAAGATTTGCTAAAAAAATGTTTTTTCTCATTGAAAATTTTTTTTTCTATCAAACACACCCTTAGTGTGCATAAAGAGGGACGGTTAAAAAGAGATTCGTGGAAATGAGAGAGGGGAGGAGATAATTTAGAAAAAGTTAAATAAAGACCTGTTATAAATATTTATTTTATTCGTTAACTATTTTTTAAACCAATTAGAAAAATCAAGTTATGGGTAACAATGGAATAAGTTTAAATTTTAGACTAATGGGAGAATATATATATATATATAGTATAGAAATAGATAGATATTTGTTATAATATTATTGAGGTCCCTTAAATCTTGCGGTGGGCACCAATATTTATATGAAGTTCATATCACAAATGAATGGGTGTTGCGGTAACTTTCTCTCGAAAAGGTTAATGTATTTGAAACATTCAAGCATTTTGTTTTATTTTTTTTGGTAAAACCACTAAAGCATGTGAACTTATCACATTAACCTTTGTTTCAAACAGATGAAGTATTTGTGAAGCATACCCAACATTGTAGAATCTAACATTCTAATCTTTTCTTTTTCTCTCGAAAGGAAATTTAGTAAAAGCCTTGACAAAGCATATATAACCAATGTGTGGATAAATATTTAATTAAAAAAAGGGTTAAATTTGTTGTAAATCGAGTTGGAACTTGCTAAGAACTAGAGAAGGAAAATAGAAGACTAATAACTTCTACTACTACAAACTACTACTACAAGGGGGAAGATAAGAAATGAGATAGTTGGAATGAAAAGTTTTTCATTCAACTTGGTGTGTGAATTACAATGGGGTTGACACCCTTTATATAGGTCATTTGGTGATAATGATAATTATACTTATACAATGTGTACAAGTTATACATACACCACAAGTCATACAACACATCATAAGCAACATAGACAATACATGGAATAGTTAGTGTACATTGGAGAGGATTACAAGTTACATGACAATACATAGACAAGTGGAGGTACTATTAAGTAAGAAATACAAGTTACATGACTACACGATATGTTGGTGTACATGCATGGTCATCCATTTTCCACAACACTCCCCCTTGGATGACACTTGCTTAGAGATTGTGCCTCGTTAAAACTTCTACTAAGAAAAACCATGTGGGAAAAATATAGTAAAATAAAAAGAGTACACTATTCTCATAAATATTAAGATCAGTATAATATTGTTAAGATTGCCTCATTAAAAACTTTGCTAGGAAAACTCAATAGGATAAAACCATAAAAAGAGTGCAATACAATCAATAACTCCCCCTCATGTGAACACAGGTGAAACTTGTTCAATTTCTTTACTCGCAATGTCTTTAAGTTTACGCAAGCCAATACCATATGTAAGCCTTTTAAATGTCGTAGTTGGTAAGGCTTTTGTGAATAAATCAGCAAGATTATCACTCGATCGGATTTGTTTGACATCAATTTCACCATTCTTTTGAAGCTCATGCGCATAAAAGAATTTTGGTGAAATATGTTTTGTTATGTCCCCTTTTATGAATCATTCACTTAATTGTGCAATACATGATGCATTATATTCATATAATATGGTTGAAGAATCTTTTATTGAAGGCAATCCACATGATTCTTGAATATGTTCAATCACGTTTCTCAACCATACACATTCACGACTTGCTTCATGAATTGCAAATACTTCAGAATGATTGGAAGAAGTAGTAACCATAGTTTGCTTTACTGACTTCCATGATATATCAGTATTACCACAGGTGAATACATATCCAGTTTGAGAACGGGCCTCGTGGGGATCAGATAAAAATTCAGCATCAGCGTAACCTTGGATATTCAATTTTACCCCTCTCGAGTAAAATAAACCCATGTCACTTGTTCCTCGAAGATATCGGAAAACATATTTAACATCATTCCAATGTCTTCGAGTTGGTGAAGAGCTGTATTTTGCAAGTAGGTTGACAGCAAAAGCAATGTCAGGTGTTGTACAATTTGCAAGATACATAAGTGTACCAATTGCACTTAAATATCGTACATCCGGACCAATTAGCTCTTCATCACTTTCATGAGGTCGAAATGGATCCTTATCCACTTCAAGTGATCCAACAACCATTGGAGAGCTCAATGGATGTGTCTTGTCCATATAAAATCTTTTAATATTTTTTCAATATAATTTGATTGATGGACAAGTACTCCACTTGAAAAATGTTCAATTTGCAAACCAAGACAAAGTCTTGTTTTTCCAAGATCTTTCATCTCAAATCCCTTTTTCAAGTATTCGGATGTTCTAACGATGTCGTCGTGGTTTCCCACTATATTTAAATCATCAACATATACAACAATAATGACAAATCTTGTTGATGATCTTTTAATGAAGATACATGGGCAAAGCGGATTATTTACGTATCATTCTTTTGGTAAATAATCACTAATACGTTTGTACCACATTCGTCCGGATTGTTTCAATCCGTACAAAGACCTTTGTAGTTGTATATAATACATTTTATGAGGTTTTGATTTTATTTCTTCAGATATTATAAATTCTTCATGGATTTTCATATATATCTCACTGTCTAGGGATCCGTACAGATATGTTGTAATGACATCCATTAAATGCATATCAAGCCCTTCAGAAACTGCAAAGCTTATCAAGAATCGAAATGTGATTGCATCTATAACATGAGAATATGTTTCCTCATAATCGATGTCAGGTCTTTGAGAGAAACCTTGAGCTACAAGTCTTGCTTTGTACCTTGTAACTTCATTTTTTTCGTTTCTCTTTCGTACAAATATCCATTTACATCCAACAGGTTTTACGCCATCTGGTGTTTGAACAATTAGTCCAAAAACCTCTCATTTCCTTAACGAGTTTAGCTCTTCTTGGATAGCCTCTTGCTGTTTTTGTCAATCAGGTCTTTTTCGACATTCGTCCACTGATCGTGTTTCTGGGTCATCATCATTTTCACATATTTCAAAGGACACATCGAAAGCAAATATATCATTAGAAACAATTTTATTTCGATCTCAAATCTTACCAGAATTTAAATAATTTATTGAGATCTCATTATTTTTATATTTTTCCTCTTTTTCTAGAGGCGTTGTTCCTCGTCAGAATCAACTTATTCTGACAAATCCTTATCAAAGGATTCTTGTATTTTCTCCGGAGTATTTTGATTTGTATTTATTTTTACTCCCGTTTTCCTCTTTCGAGGAATTGTAACCTTTGAACCAACTGGTCTTCCAAGCTTTAAGCTTTCGTTGGTTCTTGTGCAATTTCGTTGCACAGAAAAATCAATTCTTGCAGGAGCATTTACAGCTGAAATATGTAATTTTGTCACTTGTTTTGCATCATTAAATGTACCAGGTAATTGATTTGCGATTTGTTGCAAATGAATGATCTTTTGAACTTCAAGTTCATACTGATTTGTGCGTGGATCATAATGTGATAAAGTTGATGCATTCCAAGCAATTTCGCGTCATTCCTTTTGAATTGACTTCTTATCTCCCCCTAATGGTGGAAAAATTGCTTCATCAAAGTGACAATCAGCAAAACATGCAGTAAATGAATCTCTTGTTAAGGGTTCAAGGTATCTTATAATGGACGATGAGTTAAATCCAACATAAATCTCAAGTTTTTATTATGGCCTCATCTTAGTTCTATTGGGAGGTGGTATAGGAACATACACTGCACAACCAAAAATTCTCAAGTGTGAAATATTTGGTTGTTGACCTAAAATGAGTTGCATAGGGGAATGTTCATAATATGCGGTAGGCCTATAACGAATGATAGATGCTGCATGAAAGACTGCATGTCCCCAAACTAAAGTTGATAACTTAATTCTCATGATTAAAGGTCTGGCAATTAGTTGAATGCGTTTGATCAGAGATTCTGCCAAATTATTCTGGTATGCACGTGTGGAACAGAATGTTCAATGGTAATTCTTATAGACATGCAATAATTTTTAAATGCTTGAGATTGAAATTCTCCGGCATTATCAAAACGGATGATCTTGATTGGGTTGTCAGGGAATTGTGCTTTTAATTTAATGATTTGTGCTAAAAGTCTAGCAAATGCAACAATACGGGTCAAAAGCAAACAAACATGTGACCACCTAGTTGATGCATCTATCAAAACTATGAAATATCTAAATGGTCTACTGTGAGGATGAATGGGTCCACATATGTCTCCCTGAATGCGTTCTAAGAAAATTGAGGATTCCACAACAATTTTACTTGGGGATGGTTTAACTATCAATTTACCTTGAGAACAACTAGCACAATTATAATCACCAGCTGAAAATATTTTGTGACTCCTTAAAGGATGTCCAGGCGAATTATTAATTATCCTTCGCATCATTGATGACCCTGAATGACCAAGCCGGTCATGTCATAAAATAAATGTCTTTGGATAATAAATTTTCTTATTTAAGACGACATTCGTTTCGACATGCTTTATTTGAGTAAAATATAATTCAGAGGATAAAGCTGAAAATTTTTCTAACACTTCTTATTTCCCATTTGAAACCAATGTGACATAGAGAAATTCTCAATTATTTTCGTTAATGGTTTCAATGTGATATCCATTTTGTCGAATATCTTTAAAGTTGAGTAAATTTCTTCTGAATTTTTCAGAGTATAAGGCATTGTCAATATTAATCGTTGTTCCCCTAGGCAACATAATATTTACTCTTCCAGAGCCATTAATCAAAATGGAGATGTTAGATATTGTTTGAACATTAGCCTCAGCTAAGTTCAAATTGGAGAAATATTCTCTGTTTTTAAGGATTGTTTGCGTTGTAATACAATCAGCAAGGCATATATCGCTCTTATTTGATTCATGATTTGAACACATGATTTGTTGATCCATCTAGACAAGTAATGTTTGGCAAATTAGAAAAGAGTCATATTTCATTGATAAAATTCATAATATTTTGCCTTTAATCTTGAAGGCATAGTAAAGGTCACAAAAATATTCGGGTATATATATGACAATATTTAGACAAAATAACCTTTCATATATGACCAAAAAATGTCACAATTATGAGCGCTCATTGTCAATAATTATTTGCCTTTTGTAGTGGTGCACCACTTTTATTCCAATTTTTGGTGGAATTGACAATACGACATTTACCTTATATTTTCACCTTTTCCACGTCCATAAATTTATTATTGCAATCATGATCATTATGTACAACATATGCTTCTTAATTTGAAACTGAACTAATTGGACGGGAGCAATATTATATTTATAATATCTCATTAGTTTACTCAACTACCATGAGACAAGAAATCAATCCTTAATATTTATTAGATTAATGTGCGCACTCGATATTTGTTGCAGCAATAAATCGAGGCAGACCACGTGACCTTATTTTTATTGTCTCATCAGTCATATTTCCACGTAGCCTCAACATAAAAGTAATTAAAATTGTGAAATTATAATTAATATTTGACCGATTAAGTTTTGTAGTTTGAGACTCAACCGCTCATTTTGAGCTTTTGAAGTATTACCTTTTTTGGTATTTATATATTTATAACTCCATGGAGTGAAAAGATATATGAAATATTCACTTTTCAAATTTCTAAAGAGATATTGGCAAATAATTGTGTACAACATACAGCCTTGCATAGATGGAAGCTTTATTCATAATTTGTAATATCTAATTATCATGACAAGAACTATAATAAGGTAACAAATTCAACTATGGTTGATTAATATTTTGAAAGTAAATATAATATAAAATAATTTTCTTTTTTCTTTTATGTAAAAAAAACATAACATATGATTAAGTATATGTTCACAACTTGATTCATTAATAATCAAATGTACTATTCGTATGAGTTGGTGGAACAACCTCTAGGTTGGGTGGCGAGACAAAGTCTGCTTAATACTATGTCTCCTCGAACGGGATAACATGTCTCCCTTTCAATGTTTAGCTTTACCAGGGACAAAACTTACCCACTATCAACTCAAACTTATAGCATTATTTGTATTATAAAATCAAGAATAGAACAATAACTAATCGTTTGTAATTTTAAGAGAAATTATGTCATACATTGACTTTTGATTTTTGATGTAGAAAATCATACAAGACGCAACTACAGAGCATACTTTCGCAATCGGTGACGCTATAATGCATAGTAAATGAATAAAGTATGCATATAGAAGTGATGAATGTAATAAAAATAAGCAACCATGATAATATATAAATAAATTAAACTTATTTAAATAACAAAAATAATACATTCCTAGTTTTGTCTCCTTAACAAGCGTTCTTCAACTTCAAGATCTTCTTAATGCTAGAGCAAGCTCGTGCTGATAACGTGTTGTAAATTGAGTTGAAACTTGCTAAGAACTAGAGAAGAAAAATAAAAGACTAATAACTTCTACTACTACAAACTACTACTACAAAAGGAAGAGAAGAAATGAGATAGTTGAAATGAAAAGTTTTCGTTCAACTTGGTGTGTGAATTACAATGGGATTGACACCCTTTATATATGTCATTTGGTGATGATGATAATTGTACTTATACAATGTGTACAAGTTATACATACACCACAAGTCATACAACACATCACAAGCAATATAGACAATACATGAAAAAATGATGTTCATTGGAGAGGATTACAAGTTACATGACAATACATAGACGAGTGGAGGTACTATTAAGTAAGAAATACAAATTACATGACTACACAATATGTTGGTGTACATGCATGGTCATCCATATTCCACAACAAAATTCTACTTTTTTTTTTCTTTTTTTTTGTGAGAGAATTCTACTATGCTTTTGAGCAACTTCAGAACCAATTAACTTATGTTTTCTTTTCTTTCTTTCTTTTTTTCGAGTTTTAACTTTGAGCCTAAGTTTGAACAATCAAATGAACAGATACTTGTTGGTCTCCCTCAATTTCAGCACAGCTGATTGTGCACAAACAAAACCGATGTGTAACTAATGGACATGGTTTGTGTAACTAATGGACACTTACAGTTATGATCTAAACTGAAAGCCGTACAGGAAAAAAAAAAAAATTAACCTAAAGAACTTGAGGGGTTCCTGTATCTAAAGAGCTGCTCTTTCTTTGCCTGCATTTGGTGTCAGGATTCATATTCTTTGGAGGGGAATATGTTTCCGTCCTTCAATTTGATATCCCAAACAATTAAAAAGACTACAGATCAAGTAATACGAAAAATAGACATGACGAAAAAGAGGCAAAAAGATTTTCATCTATTGACTAAATATGGAGAAATGTGCTAAAAATTCTACTTTAAAAAAGCACTGATACATTTGAAAGAACGAAATTCCACCATAATAGTGCAGAGGGTTCAGATGGTGTGGTCGCATCGCAGACGACTATTCAGCCAAGCAATTGAAATCATAATTGTATCTGGTACGAATAACGAGAAAAAGAAAAGAAAAAAAAAAGTCAGTAGATAAATACTCCAGTTTCCATCACACATTTCCAACCAGCTCAAGCTTCAAAATATTTGCTTTGCTTACAGATGGGAAAGTGGAACGACGCACCTTTAAAGACCTCAATGAATCGATGATAAGTTCAGATAAACCCTTTATGTAGATTAAAGGAAACATTGTGCACTTCAAAATAACGTGATCATGTGACTATTTTTTTCACAAAAGTATGATGCATCAAAGACGAATATAGAAAAGAAATATCATGCTCCACATTAGACACTGATTTTCATTAATACAGTCAAATGCTCAAACACCAATAACTCCAAAACCCTCAAAGAATCTATAGGAGTCTGATGTAGATCGGTGGTCGTGAGAATAATCACAAATACCAAAGAGAATTCTAAATACAGGAACTTCTCTAGATAAAAAATAACACTCTTTGTTTTATTAATAAAAGAAACTAAATCGTCGAATTCACAATAACCTAATCACCAAATTCGCAATAGCTAGGTTATGCCTTTATATATAGGCATATGACCAACTAGGACTTATACTCACAATTAGACACAAACTAGGACTCCAACTATGCAACTCCTAATCAAATTACAAACTTACTAAATCAATCTTTAACTCGTAATCACAATTTAGCTATGACTTCAACTTATCTAATAATACTAGATAATTACTAAATGCTAGTCTAACACCAACTATGATTTGCATCATTCTCCCCTGGTTCAGAAAATTCGTCCTCGAATTTAATTCTCATCTTCAGATGTCGCACCAGTATACCGCACCAAATGTTTAACATTAAACACGTATTAAGTATGCATGTCCTGCAGTAACTTTAACTTGTAGGCATTAGGCTTTATTTTCTCAATAATTTCCAATGGACCTGCCTTTCGCTTAGACAACTTATGATAATCATGCCCAAGCACACGATCTTTAGTGAGAATAGCCCAAACCATGTCGCTAATTTCGAACTCAACATGATGACGTTTTTGATCCACATCTTGCTTGTATTTTGCAGTTGAAGAAACCAATATGTCATAAGTAGTTTTATGAATCTTTTGCAACTTCTCAACAAAATCTTTAACTTTGATATATATTCTACCAGAAGTAGGAATAGAAGCAAGATCAAGTGGACACCGAGGAATTAGATCACACACGATCTCAAAAGGATACAAACATGTACTTCTATTTCGAGCATGATTATACGTAAGCTCTGCCCGTAAGAATTTGATATCCCATTGACGAATAATCTCCCCCTGAAGACTGCACAATAAATCACCTAGAGAACAATTGATCACCTCTGTCTGATCGTCCATCTACGGATGATAAGCACTACTAAAATGAGTCAAGTGTTAACCAATAAACTCCTCCAAATATGACTTACAAATCTAGTGTCTCTATCTGTAACAATAGACGTAGGAAAACCAGGCAATATGTACACCCGAAAAATAATATAGCCACATTCATTGCATCAGTCGTCTTCTTGCATCGAATAAAATGTGTCATCTTCGAAAAACAATCAACAAAGACAAACATAGAATCACACCCTTGTTGAGTTCGAGGTAAGCCAAGGACAATATCCATGCTAATATCTGACCACAGTCTCGAAGGAATTGGAAGATGTCAGTATAAGCTAGCATTAGTAGCCTTGCCTTTGGAAGTTTGGCAAATCCTACAATGATCAACGAAACGAGCAACCTCTTTCCGCATAGAAGGCCAATAATAAGACTGATTCACTAAATCAAATGATGATCAAGCCCCACATGGCCCTCACAATGCAAGTCCCGAAAAATCTGAAGACGCAAACTACAATCTGGCAAAAACCACATACCCAAAAAAAAAGAACTTTGTAAGAAAAGAATGAACACCTGGAAGCATAGAACTTTATCACTTCGAAGTATGGAAAGAACCTCCCGAAGATGTTGAACATGCAAGTCATGGCTAGCACTAAAAAGCAATATATCATCAAAGTAAACCACAACGAATTTACAAATAAAAGGTCACAATGTCTAGTTCATCAGCTTCATGAAGGTACTGGGTGCATTAGAAAGATCGAATGACATTAGCAACCACTCATAAAGGCCTTCTCGGGTCTTGAATGCGCTCTTCTACTCATCCCCCGATCTAATGCAAATCTGATGGTACCTGCTCTTCATATCTAACTTGTTGAAAACAGTAGCACCAACCAACTGATCAAGTATATCATCTAATCGTTGAATAAGAAATTGATACCAAACTGTGATTCTGTTGATCGCTCGACTATCGAAACACATGCACAAAGAACCATCTTTCTTCAGACTATGGAGGGCTGGAACTGCACAAAGACTCAAACTTTCTCTAATATGACCCTTCGATAGCAAATCCCCCATTTGCCTCCTCAATTCTTCATGCTCCTTGGGACTCTTCCTATAATGCGCCTAGTTAGGAAGAGTAGCCCAAGGGACTAAATCTATATGATGTTGAATATCCTGAAGTAGTGGTAAAGCATCAGGCAATTCATCAGGAAAGACATCAGCATACTCGCATAATAATGGTTGGGCTTAGCGTGGAACTTTTGTTGCCCCTACTACTGATTTGCTGACAAGTGCATACATAACATCGGTCTCTAACATCTTTGCTTCAAACCTCAATTGGGAGAGCATAATCGTGTTTTGAAGACTAGACTGTTGAGAACTAATCCCTCTGCTAGGAAGTAGTAGAATCTTCAAGCCTTCAAACTGGAAAATGTATGTGTTAGTCTTCCCAGAATGTGTAACAGACCGAGCATGCTGTCATGGGTGCCTCAATAAAAGGTTGCAAGCATCCATTAGTACCGCATCACAAAGAACCTTGTCATTGTAACTTTTGCATCCATACTAACTTATATGGTTTGGGATGTATCTCTCGTGGCAAACTAAGTTTATGGATCGCCATTTCTGCAGCAATATTCTCGCAACTCCCTGAATCTACGACAGAAGTGCATATTTTTCCTCCAATAATGCATGTGAATTGAAAAATAGCATGACGAAGTTAATCATCAACCTTCTGTGGGGCCAGACAAGAATGTCGAAACACTAGCATAGGACTGATATCTCCTGGAAGTCGCTTGACCTCCTTAAAACCATTATTGGTATTGAAGTCATGACCATAATCAAGGTCTTCGTCATCTTTAGCCTCATCTTCATCGTCATCATGTATTTCTTCAATTAATAGTCCCTTCTTTTATTTTTGGACAATCAATTTGTATATGGCCTAATTCGCCAGTTATAACACTTTAGCCCTCCAACGACTTTTGACGGTTCAGTTGTTTGCTTCTTCAATGTTGATGCGGAAGCATAATCCTTTTAAATTCCTCGACTTGAAAAGGGAAAAAGTTTCCCCCACCTTTCTGGATAAGCTCTTCTCCTTCTCATACTTTAGCGTCTGTTGATGTGGTTCAGAAATTGTCGTCGGGTAGAACATATTTAGTACATCTTGATATTGAAGTCGAAGACCACCAATGTATCGTGTCATCAATTGTTCTTCAAGCTCCATCGCATCGCTACGCGACATCAATGGATAGAACTCCGATGTGTGCTCCGTAACAGACCGTGACCCTTGACGTTTTTGTTGGAATCTCTGTTGTATTCTAACATAATTGAGGGGCAAGAAAGCTTTGCGCATCTTCCACATCAATTTCTCACAAGACATGACATTTTCCAAGTCTCTTGCCTGCTTTGCTTCAACTGATAGTACCATGCTGAAGCTCGACCACGAAAACAAGTGGCCACCAATGAAACATGGTACTCGTCAAGAACCTTCTTGTACTCAAGCACCAACTTTACGACATTGAGCCAATTCAGAAAATCTTCCGCTGGAGTTCTCCATGAAACTTAGGGATGTCAACTTTTAATCCAGTTCCCACTTTATGTCGTCTCTGGGACGCTCTCGACGATCTCCAAACCTCCATTGTTTATCACGACATCACGAACCACGTGCAAAAGAGTTTCCTTTCTCATCTAACTCAACCTCCTCGGTAGGCACTTTGTCCTCAAACCATTATTGACGTCATTGACGAGGTTGTTGTGGTTGCCTCTACTGCTACAACTGTTGTAATTAAAATGCTAGATTTTCAACTAAGTCGTTAGTTGATCCACCCTCCAATTGGTATGTGTCGAATTATCTCTTGGAGGGACCTCATCCACATGGTCTTTACGTCGGGCTTGTCTTTTCGGCGGCATTGCAAAAGACTACAGGACCTTGACGCTCTAATACTAATTGATGTAGACCGGTGGCCACGAGAATAATCACAAACACCAAAGAGAATTCTCAACTCAAGAACTTCTCTAAATAAAGAATAAAACTCCTTGTTTTATTAATGAAAGAAACTATTCAATATCAATAATCAACAAATTCGCAATAGCTAGGTTTTGCCTTTATATAGGCATATGACCAACTGCGAATTAGACTCGCAATCAGACACAAACTATAACTAAACTTAGACACAAACTAGGACTCCAACTACGCAACTCCAAATCGAAATACAAAAAAACTTACTAAATCAATCTTTAACTTGTAATCACAATCTAACTATCACTTCAACTTATTCAATGATACTAGATATTTACTAAATCTAAATGTAACACCAACTCTGATTTGCATCAGAGCCTTTGACAGTCACGAATCTAGAACGCCAAAAGTTGGATGACGCAGAACATTTTTGCAAGCAGTTTTTTTACAGTAAGAAATGTACATGGTATTCAGAAGCATCAGATATGAAACATGATCAAAACAGCAAAGATCATAACCAGCACAATGGAGTATGTACCAATACTTCACAATTCAGATAGAGCAATTAACAACGGCCATTGAAAAACTTTTGAACATACGACCAAAGAATGGCCTCAAAAACTAATAGGCCAATACGATTCCTCCTCACTAAAATGCTCCTCCAAGATCCTACTATTCCTTCCTGACAAAATGTCCTACAAAGAAGCCCAATAGGCATAATCAAACCAGACCTTTTAGGTCATCAACAAGAGACATGAAATCGCAGTTGGGGATCTTCAATAGTCATGGGAGTAACCCAGCACCATTCAAGAGCCTGGACAAGCCTTCTCCAAATAGAAAGGGAATGAACTTTTTTTTATTTTCTCTTTAAAAAAAAAAAAAAAGAAAAGAAAAGAAAAAAAACATGGTTTTCTCGTTTTCTGTCTCCCTTACAAATCCACAAAAAACACACCAAGTTCACATTTTATTTTTTGAGAGGAACTTGGGAAGATCAGCATGGAGGATAGCTATTGCTGTAAGAAAACTATAACTGTCACTGTTGTGGGTTGCGGTGGCTGACGCTATTGTTATTATTGATACCAGCATTGCTGTCGGTGCGAATGTTTGAGGACAACTAACTTTCAGTGCACATTATTCTTAGCAGCTAATGTGAATATAATATAGTCTCTAGACTCTCTACCATGCAGCAATTAATGTTCTAAGATTATACAAACTATGAGAACAAACACCATTACCTTGAATATCATCCAGACTGAGGCTCCATGACTCTCCACATTTTCTACACTACAAGTTCATCTTCGAGATAACTATACTCAAATGTAAACTCGTGCTTGATTCTCTGGACCCTGCATTGTCAACAGCAGTATCCAACGGTTAGGAAAAAATATCAAATATCTCATCATACAACTATAAACTGATAAATGAAGCAAAACCCAGACATGAGTATATCCATAAGCTAATTAATAAACTACCAAAATATTATCTTAACCAACTCAAGGTAGTTCTCTTTCAGCTATACACTACAAGCAGAAACCCTTACATATCAACTTATCCAAGTATCAACTAATTGAGTGACATGCATTACAAGATAAAGCAGTATAATTTGCCACCTGCAACAATACACTCATGGAGATCAATTGCACTGCAAAAGAATTTCAGGTCAATGTTCAATTTTTCTTTATGCCGTCCATTCACATTAGTGCTGTGGAAGCAACTGTAGTTGCCATTCCCCTCATAATGACCATGTAAAAAGCCCAAAACCGTAGGAAATATCTAAGCGATTGGACACTTCAGGAAGTTCAGCTATATGCTTGATATCTTATCCAGACCCAATTCCACAATAGGCTAACCATCCTGCATGCTTACTAATTTGGATAAACCATACCATATACCTAGCGGACGTCAATTTGCTCTTGCTCCTAGAAAAACTAAATACGACGAATGCATTATAAATGTAAGCAAACCAAACAGTTCATGACGATAATAGATATATCAAGAGTATTTTAAGCTATAGTATGGTTGTACCCAAAACACGAGCTATCTCTGAATGTTACAACTTATCTTTTTGGTGAATAAAAAAAAAATACAATTAACAGGACAACTATAATGAGATTTCCACTTTCCAGCACTTATGCAAGGGTTTTCTAGATAGCGTAGTTGCACATATAAATGAGCTGCATACTCTCCAGCTGAGCTTAACATATGTAATGAACATGTTTCCTTGGTTTCTATTGCCATGAGGCAGAACCAAAACCATCTTTCCATAGTCATAGTTATTGTCAATTTCTTTTTCTCAGTTTCTAACAACTAAATCCATATGTAATAAAAAACAAACATTCATTCATTTGGGAAAATTCTTATTTTGAAATTTTAACCCAAGGACTAGTCTCTTATTGGAAACAGGGAAAAAAGACACGTAACAAATTTAGTTTATAATGTGTATCTCCAAATCAGTTCATCTTATGTTGGAACTTGGGATTATTTGGCCCGCTGTAATCTATTTGTCTCCTTACTCTATGGCTTAAGGCAGCTGTGAAGTGTAACTAAACTTCAGCTGAGCTATTTCCTTTATTCATTTTTCTTTATGATAAATAACAAAAGTGCCACCACAGATTCAGATTGCCCTCATTTCATTAAGTCTTAACAGTACGATTATTAAACCAAACTAAAATAAGTTTGTGACTCGAGATGGCATGCAAAGTAGCATAAGAATGAAAATAGTTTCTACTTCACTTACTGTTAATCTGCTGTCAGATTTAGGGTTATTAGCTCAAGTACATTTTTTTAAGAATTCCCTTTCTTGAAAATAATTGTGCGCCTCTATTGTTCCCCATGGAACCTAAGTTGGGCATACATTTTTTTTTTTGTCTAAGCAACCCAGTACCCAAAGCCCGATGGGTCCCAACTAATCGGGCTCAAGCCGGGTAGGACTACTAGATGGCAACAAAGCTCTCCCTCAAAGCAGGTTGTGAAGGGACTCCACACCTAGGGCTAGAACTTGAGACCACTAGTGCACACTGACGCAATTCGAGCCATTACTCCCTTAGGTATACATATTATTTAGTATCTACATTTTTTATGAAAAAAATTTTGGTCAACCATGAAGAATCCCAACTAATCCAAAGTGAAGCCATGTTGGATTCCATATGGGGGGGCAGCTCTCCCAAAGCTCCCTGCTCCATTCACAAGGTTCAAGCCCTAGACCACGTACTTAAGGAACTCCGAGCTAATTTCACAAGGGCCAACAATTATGGGTGGCATCAAGGCTCATATCTTTCTTAACCACATTTTCTGTCGTTGAAAATAGGTTCAATTGAGGCTAAAACTGTTCTAGAAAAGAATCCAAACCTACCCATTTGTCTGGATTGATTTTCGTATAGTAACCCTAGCCAGTGTCCAATTTCTCGAGATAAGGATATTTCACTATGTTCCTAAGACACCAGCCTGGTATTTCATCAATTTCCTAACTTACCAGCCTTGTACATCATCATTTGCTGCACAATGGAAATCGAAGTACACATATGTTCCCTGTTCATATTCATCCGTTGTGAGTTTCGGCTCCTCATGCCGCTGGAACCATGTATTGTATTTCCTGTGGAACCTCCATGATTGCTTTTTCAACTCACTTGCAGCTAAGTACTGCTGATATGAATTCTGCCCAAAAGTATTTACCACAGCACAAACAAGCACAAACAAACAATGATCAGATGATAAAATGCACATTACATAGTAAGAAATACAATGAAGAATCTGGGCAATACCTGTTGGTGGTAAAACGCAAAGAACAGAGTGTCAGTCCCCCATTTTTCAATACCCAGCCGTTCCCAAAATGCGGGATTATCAACGACAGCTGCTTGCACTTGTGGATAACTTGAAGGAGTATTAGCCGGATTCCTCTGTAGATAGCAGAACAAATATGTGAGCCTAGGGATGAATCTGTAAAATTTAATTCTTCGAAGAACTTCATCAATTAATATAATTTCCATACAGGAACATAATTTCTTGCCCGTTCTGAGTCTTTAGGTAGAGGAAGCTTGTAATAAGCTGCATCAAGCATCTGCAAATTATACATCTGATCGTGCGTACCACCAGAACTAGAATTTGATCCACTGAGGTTATCACCAATAGCACCAAGGTCTGAAACACTTCTACGACCAATGACACCCAAACCAACTGAAGACTGGTTGGGTTGTAAAGGTTGCCCAGGCGAAAGATCTGTTTCTCTAGTCACTTGCGCAGCTTCTGACAACGGCACAGATCCACCGGCCTACATTCAACAATATGAAAAGCTAAAACTTACAAGATTCCCAAACCAAGCGGGTAGAATGGCTAGATATGTGGTCGTTGGTGTAAAAGTTTAGGGATTTTGAGTTTCATTGGGGGCAAGTGTAAGGGTGAAAAGTCGGTTTCTTTCCCAAAAAAAAAAAAAAAAAAAAAAGAGAGATTAAGAAAAGTAATAAATTACGAAATTCAGGGAAGAAAATACAGGCATAAAATTTATCCAAGAGCTTGAATATCCACATTACAAATCATAAAAAAACTTAACTTAAAAAATAAACTTAGACATTTTTCTTACAGATAATGATGCAAAAAGAATAACAAAAAAATGCATAGTAGGAGTGATTGGATTCATTAACTTCACAATGATTTTACCACTCCCCAAAGGTTCAAAACAGAATATGCAACAAAATGCATCTGACTCTAGGTATAAAAAAAATAACACCTAAATAGAATAACAAAATTAGGCCTAAAAAAAAAAACTAGGCCTAAAAAGTGCTAGTAAACCAGAAATATAAAAGCAAGCGAACCCCAAACATCAAAGATTAACAAAAAATTAGAAATGATAACAGAAAGGTAAACAGACAGATTACCTACATCAAATAACTAATAGATGGTTGACAACGAAAGCAATGAGAAAACAGTCAACCATTCGGCCAAAATCTTTGCTTGATACATAAGGAAATTTACGAGATGACACGTAAGAAGTCAAGTTTCATTAAGAACCAACGCTTCAACACATTTTTTCACTACATGCTAAGCTTAACCAGCTTATCATCATTCAAATGAATAACCATAAACTTAGCAGATGTCCAGGGCACAAAACAAATAAGGATCGACTTGATTTTCGAAAAAAAAAAAAAAAAAAAAAAAAAAGGAAGGATCAACTTGATCACCATTGGAAAAGTTCGGCTGTCAAAAAACTTCGTAATATCATTTGATCATTTACATATACATCAAAATTTCTCAATTCATACAATCAAAAGGTATAGTTTCTGTCTAAGAAGCTCAAATACACTTGAATAAAAGTAAACCAAAAAAAGAATAAACAAATGATATGTTTTTGTTAGTAAACAATGATAAAGCCAAGTTAACAGTAAAAACATGGGTTTTCATGTTCTGGAACCAAAACCTGGTGTAGCATAGCATATACCTCAGAAAACTATAAACTTGTTTCATATAATTGGATAACAAAGGAGAACAATATTCTCTATTCTACTACCTACCCCATATGAAATCTTTAGATCATCCTCATTAGTAAGATTCCTATTAAGCTCAGAGCTCATTGAATGCTCAAGGCTTGATTCATCAGATAGATTCTGCGGTTGCTGCTGGTCATCCACCTTTGAATGGGAGGCATCTACAGGATTTCCAGCACACAAGTCTATTAGATTTTTTTAACTGTCAAATAGAACAACAATAAACAATTGGAGAATCCACAAGAGCTACCCAAATCTTTCGTGCCACTTGAGAGCAATACGTGCTGAGCAGACTGCTGAGTAACAGAATTTGGTTGTTGTAGGGAGGTAGATGCTACAGTGTTAAGCCCAGATGCTTGAACCCCAAGACCCAACCCAACTGGAGACGATAATGATGAGCTTTGGGAGTTTAACTGCATAGAGTAGAAAGACAAAGTGAAGTCATAAAGCAGACATTTTGAAAATAAATAAATTCTTCTTCATGCATACCAAGAATAGAGATCATGGTGATGCAACGACAATAATTCGTCAAAATGCAAAAAAAAAAAAAAAAAAGATTTCTAAAAACTACTCCCTCCAGTCATTAATATAAGTCATTTAAGATAAGGACACAAGAATTACGACATCCTTAATTAAGAGTGTAATTTACATATATGTCCTTTGACATTAAATGAATTGAAGAATCATACATGTATGAATAGTACAAAGGTAAAATGCAATAAATACACTCTTGAATTCCAAAAACAACTTAAAATTTTGAACAAGAAGTTTTTGCTAAAACGACTTATATAAATAACCAGAGGGAGTAGATGACAATCAAATTGCACAAAAGATCATTGACATGAAACCACAAAAGATCAAGACTTAGATGTATCAGCATATCGTAAAATGGAAACATATTATGCAACTTGAAAGGTTTGTTGCAGACATCTTTATAAATGCAAGACTAATTTGGTTGTTCCTGTTTCCAGAATTATTAGTGGTCAAATGGTTCATGAGTTGGTAAATTTTAGTAATATACACGATTGAGATTGCATGGTTGTACTAAGTAGAACGAATTGGTTTTGAAATTTTTATTTTTATTTTTTAGTGATACAAGATGACTGCCACACTTAAGGCCGCCTAAAAGGAAAACGCCAAAGTTGTCAAATTGGAATTGATCGTAAAATCGGTAGGGGTGAGTTGTGAATCGAATCGTAAATCGAACCGTAAATCGTAAGATTTTTTCGATTCTTTTAAAATGCTTCTAAACACTTATAATTTTTGTATTCATTGATTTCCTTTCAATTTTAAATGATATTTAATAGTTTTAATAGAAAGTTAAATAAGAAAAATTGTATTTTATGTAAGAAAAGGTGTTTTTTTACTAACGTGTGGAACACTTCCTATTTTATATACAAATATGTGTCTGACAGGGTGTGTATTTAGTGGATTTGATCTTTCTCATTTTGGTTTCGTTCTTAGATCTTCTATAGATTTTTCCTTTCTTTCCTTACCCTGATTTCTCCATCTCCTCTCCCATTCCGCTTATTTCTCTCTTTCTCTTTCTCTTTATCGAGTTAAAGGGTTAACTCGTGAATCGTACAAGTTAACTCGTACGAGTTAAATCAACTTGTACGATTCGATTCATGAATCGTGCAATTCTTGTAGGTTTGCGGTTTGATAGTCATCTCGACTCGTCGTTCCCTTTTATCGAGTTAACTCGTAAGAGTCAACTCGTAAGCCGTACGAGTTTGACAACATGGGGAACACATATTGCCTCCACCTTGAGTAAAGCTCAGAGAGTAATGGGAGGTTCCCAGAGCACATGGACAACAACATTAAGCTTTTACTACCAGATGCTAAGACTCATAACGGGGTAGGTCATATTTTACTAACATGAGCAGATCCTTATGCTCCAATGCACATATACAGATTGAGCTACACGGTTAAAGTAATGGATCTTTGTTTTGCTCATAATCCCTACACTTTAGTTTAAACAACATTAAGAATATGTGTTACATGCACCACGTGTTTTTACAAGGGCAAGCTAGTGACTTAAGTGAGGGTGATTTCCAATTATAACCTCATTGGAAATCACCCTTATGCCCCTCACCATGTTGTATGCGCACCTCGCCCCTTCCTCTCATTTCGTGCATCACACCTTCGTCACCCACGCCACTCCCTTTGGTGATTTGTAGCGCATCATTAATTTGGCCTTATTTTCAAGTCCTTTTATGATGTAATGGCAAAGCATTATGTAGTGGAAGCAAGGTTCGAAATTTCGACTTCGCTTACGACTTCACTCACTTAAAATTCGAAATTAATTCGAGGAAGGATAATTCTATGTGAGAAATTTTGGTAAAACTTCCCCATTATGGAAAAGTCTAAATAATTTCATTAAAGTGCTAAAAAATATCCAAGTTTCATCCAAAGACATTAAAAATTTTGTTTTCTATAATATTTCATATTTTTTCTCATTCCATATTCGATCTTAAGTTTGTAAAACTTCAATTTTGGCGGGATTGATCAATTTTTTACATTATTTTTTTCTTCATTAGACAATGTAATAGAATCCGTTTCTAATAAGTAAAATAAAATTGCGGTTTTGTTATCTCATAACATGTTGTCATTCTTTAGATTATATTCTAACAAAAGCTGGCCTAATTGCATTTCCCTTTTCTTACAAGTGAGCGCTAAAACTTGAAACGTTATCATTTTTTCTAACTTCGATGGAAGTTTTGTAAAACTTTGTTAACGCCTAATTCTTAATTCAGTGCTTCAAAAAATCTAATTACTTTGGAAGTTCATAGAATTTTCAAACCATGAGTGGAAGAAGATTTGCAAGAGGAAGATGTATTTTTCAAAATTTTTATGGTTTTTTAGGATTTTCCAAAATGAAGATGGAACTCTCGGTTTTTAGAGTGGTTCGGCCTCGTCCACCAAACCTTTAGTTGGAGAGTCACCCAAAGACCCACTAACTCTCACATTTTTGGTTTGGTTCCGAACCTCTAGTTGGAGAGTTGGTCGAAGCCCATCGAACCTCTAGTTGATGAGTCGATCAAAATCCACCGACCCTCAACACTTTTGGTTTGGTTTCTTGGTTTGGTTTCAAAAGGGGTTTGATGGTTGCCAACCGAATTTAACAGATTCAAAGGGGCAACATTGAACCTCAAACATAGGTCTCTCCCTAGCAACATCGAACCTCACAAACAACTCATAAGTGAATCAAAAACTTGAGGAAACGACCAAACAAAACGAAACATCGACAAATCACGCCAACTCAAACCAAATCACGTGAATGCCGCCTCAACAACTCGAACAACACTCCGACCGCCTAATAATGGCCGAACTGCCGAAGGTGATCAAGAACACCAAGAAATGACAGCAATTCCAAGAAATGACACCAAGATGATCGAAAACACCAAGAAGTACAGGGATCATGCGATTTGGGCTTAAACAGACGAGTCGTCTGAGAGGGGTAGTTTGGGGCATTCGATGAAAAGGTTGGGGAGCGGTAATACGACCTAATTTTAATGGCGAGGTGCACTAAAAATAGGCTTGCCCTCATGAAAACATGAGAGACACATAGTGCAACCCAAACTAAATGACAAAAAATTGAGAAGTATTGGTCAATGAAGGCTTGGACAAAAAAGTTAAAATTGAACACGAATTGTAACGTATCAAGGAATTGCAAGGCTATTACCTAGATGCAAGCGCGACGAAGCTTCAAGAAGCCTAAGTGATTCCAATGCGACAAAAGTAATAATAGGTCCCTCTAGAGCTAACCAACTTACTTTTATTCAAGAAGCCTAAGTGATTCCAATGCATACTAATTTGAATTTCCAAAATAGGAATGACGGTTAATATACATATCTACTACTATATTAAAAGTGTGAATGTGGATCTTGATGAAGTACCAAATCTACCCTTGCGCTAGTTACGTTTAACTCCAACTCCAACTCTAGCTTCTCATCCGAATCTTAGCACAAATAGGAGCTCTTCATCTTCGAAAACTCCATCGGCAAATCCAAATCCAAAATGCAATCATGTATTTTTCTATGTCTACTCGTTTCTGCATTTATGCTCTATGCATTTAAAGTCATCACCTTATCAATTTACTTTTCTCTGTTGGTGCGATTGCACCCACGTGATAAGATCCGTAGCAAAATTTCAAATTTAAGCATAAAGGAATTGCCAAATTGTGCTTGATCTGATTTGGGTTAGCAATAGTGACAACTCTGGTCTTCATTATTGTATTCATTTTTTTCTCATCTCGTTGTGGCTGGGCAGATGAGTTTGGTAAGTGTTATTCATCTAGAGGTCTAATGACAATTTTTATTTTACTTTTTGATAGGCAAAAATATGTGTGATTTTCTTGTTTAGTGTTGGGTTCAAGGGAACTTGATTGATTTGGATTTGTGGTCTCAGTTGGTTTGTCTATGTGGTTTGGGGTTTGTTGGCTTTTGGTTGAATCAAAGTATTCTCTTTTTTAATCACTTTGTGCATTAATTTTGAATTTAAACGGTTATCTAGTAGTTTAAAGATGAATTGTTGGTGACGAAACCAACTTTGGAGATGATGGGCTTTATTGAGAATTCCGAATTTCGTTGTCTTCTCAAGATTGTATAATAGTGCAAGATAATGTCATTGACAAATTGTTATAAGAGTTTTGGAGATAAGATTTGTTTTCATAATTTGTGTGATTATTGTTATTTGTTTATTATTACTACTTAGTAATTACTACAAATATTAGGCGTTTGAGAAAATGTCACAAAGAACATATCGATAGGGTCTTGAAGTTCATTCGGATTTTTTTGGGCAATCTCGTTAGGTTATGTTGGTTCATCACAAATTTATTTATTTTAGTTTTGACTTGAGCAGTTTCTATACGTGCTCTTCATTTAGAATGTGAACGAATTGGGTTCCGGAGGACTTTTGACATTTCCCATCCAAACAAAGATGCACTCAGTGACAATGTTTGGCACCTCATAGGCTTTTCCTATCCAAACAAAGATGCACTCACTACCCTTAGACGTTGATGAAGATCAACTTGAGTTGTTGCCAAGCTTGACGTTCTTCAACTCACTATTGACCACACACCAATAGAGGAGGTAGAAATTAGAACTCCATCATAATTACTTAATTACTCATTTTAGTTGAAAATAAATATATATATATATATATATATATTTGTAAACTTTGATGGACTTTGAAATCCGAAACAATATCACCAAAAAAATACACAACTCCAAAAGTTTTTTTACATGTATAAAAACAAAAAAATTAATAACACATTAAGCATACCTCATAATCAATTAAGGAATACTTGCAAGAACTACAAAAACCTCACATTATACCAACAAAACTTAAAATAATTCATGAAAATCATTCTTGGTAAACTTTTGAAGCATAATCAATCAAAGAAATCAAACAAACTACTTGACATACAATTTTGATGAATGACATGCTATCGATGAGACTAATTCTTGTCTTTTATCAAGACATCAATGGGTAAACCACAGAAAAAACATCGGTAAAAGAATTTGAAACCTAAGACCCTGTTTGATTGCAAAAAAAAATGTTCTATAGGAAAAGAACATTTTCTTAAGAAAGTTTTCTCGAGTAAATGTTCATAAGAAAATTTTCCTACATGTGTTTGATTGCACATGTAAGAGACCAACAAAAAATTTTGAAATAGAGGGTGTTCTATGGAGGGCAGGTATATTAGCAATCACTTGGTCTATTTGGGAAGCGAGGAACTACAGAATATTTCAAATAGAGAAAGAAGTTGGGAAGAGGTTTGGGAAGTGTCAAAGAGAAGTGTTGTTGCAACTCTCTCAGGTTCGAAGGAATTTAAGGTAGTGCATTCCCTTGTTCAAATAATTTCGCCAAGGTAGTGCACCCAACTTGTCACCAGTGTAGCAAGGAAATGAAGAGCAAAGGAAGAAGGTGGGTAGCGTTTATCCAAGGATGGCCAATTGAGTATCGTGATATGGGCTGGGGCGAAGTTTTGTAAGTGGAAGGCAACGATTCTGGACATCGCACTTTTGTTTGTAAATATATACATGCTTCTTGAGGGGAGAGGATGAAAATTTCCCACCTCATTTTTGTAAATTTTTGTTGCGATGTTCTGAATATATATAGTCTCTTTTTGATAAATAAAAAACGAGAAATTTTGAAATAACGATGAAAAATTATCACATATATTAAATATATTAATTTTCGAGTTTTCTTTTGAGAATTTGAGTTTCCATATTAAGATCCATATTAAAATATAGAAACTCAATTTCTCAAAAGAAAACTCAATTTCTCAAAAGAAAACTCAATTTCTCAAAAGAAAACTCAATTTGCCCACCTTAATAGTTGGGAAAATATATGGGCATTAATATGGAAAATTGACTATCTTGAGAAGATGTTCTGCGAAAAAATTTTGGCTAACAAGTGCAAGAAAATATATTTTTTCAAGGAAATTTACTATTTTCCTTGGAACCTTTTCTTTTCTTTTCTTTTTTATTCAATCAAACATGGCCTAGGATGAATTGAAAGTGAATTTCCGTGATGTTTGAGAAAATCATAAAATCTCATATTATAAGATCTTCTTAAGCAAAGCATCGAAAAATAAGCCCCGCAACAATATATATTAGTGAGCAGTAAAAGTTTATATTGTTTTGAGAAACTACAGGCCTATGTATTTTCCTTGAACTCAATCTCGATCAAACTGAAATTCTAAAAAGTAGCTAAAAAAAAAAAATCAAACAGAATACAATCCCTATCATTCATAAACAAAAACACATGTATCATATACATAGGTGGAGAAAATAAATATAGCCCTACAACAATATATTAATAAGTTCCTTAAAAAATTGAAATTGAGTTACACAACAACTAATGTTATAATAAGAAAAGTCGAAGCATCTCTGGTGAGATGGCAAAGACTGCACTTGTCAAAAGGCAAGGTTTGAATATCACCTGCATTTAATGGCTTCAAACAAAAATACATTATTTAATAAATTAGCCAAGAATCCTAATTGAGATTTTTTATAATTTTAATTATTGTTACTACGTAACAGTGGCCTAATGTTTAAAATCTTTACTATATATATATATACTTGGCCTGGAGCATTGGTGTCACGATTCGTGTAGATATATATAGGTGCTTGATCAGTGATTGGAGTTTTACTTGAACATAAACTCCTGCTTTACTATAATTCCTCAGTGAGAAAGAAAAAAAAAAAACCAAAAACATAGCTAATGAAAAAAAAAAAATTGGTAGATCATAGCTAATTAAAATTGTATACATAGATTCTATTTGTGTGCCTTAATCTTTTTATTAAAAAAAAAAAAAATTGTGTGCTTTTACCATCCTACCTCATTTAAGTGCGAGAAAAATCCATGACTTGTGTTTTTATTTTTTATTTTACAAAATTTTAATTATGACATCATAATGTCGGGTCACATTGTGAGAGCTTCTTACAAGCCACGTGCCGCGTTGTAAAAGCTTCTCCCAAAACAGTTCCTTTATATATATATATATTTGCATTTCAGTAAGTGATGACTACTAACTAATGTAGGATATGAATGTCAACCTTAGGTGAAATTTATTGCTTAGTTATTGTATCCACTATGTAGAGAAGAAATATGATCTTGGAATACAACAACAAAGACATGTTCTATTGTTGGAGACCTCGGGCTATTCCATTAAATATGGCTTTTTTTCTTTCTTTTTTTATTCCATGAAATATGTTGTCCACCATATGAATGTAACTAAATCTCCATTTGTAAGAAACATATGCCATCTTTCTTGACAATGAATAGTCTCGCAGCTTGTAATTGATCATGTATATTACTACCAGATTTTACTCGTCAACGAATTCTAATCAAATTTCAGCATAATTCAAATATACACTCTTTGCAATCTCAATCTTCAATTTGGAAGTTGAGCATAAATTGAGGAACCATCTAAAAGCAATTACAAAACTTAAGATATGTTAATGACCAATGATACTTTCAAAACTATGGGAGAGCATGTTATGATATTTTATTAATGAAAATAGAAAAATAGATACAAAAGACAACTCTTTCTAGAGCATACAATATTGAAAATTTGTAGGTGCATAGAAATAAACTTTACTTTCTCTATAGACACAACTTCAAATTTTCAAATTCACAGCAGCTTATTGTCCCTAACTATATAAACGAGGGCAATCCCTCCTTCGCATTGACATGGAAATAATCGACAATGTTCTTCAACCATTAATTACCAGTTTTTTTTTTTCACACCAATGACGTCAACTTTATTTTTAGTTTTAATTTAATTCAAGTAGCGTGTGGGAAGCACGTGCAGAGCACATTATGAAAACTAGTATAAATATATATATAGACACACAAAACAACAAGAAGAACAAAAAACAACAAAGCCTCAATCCCAAATTAGTTTGAGTCGGCTACATGGATCAAACTCTTCCATTGCCAGAGCATTAGTTTGGGTCGACTACATGGATCAAACTCTTCCACTGTGAGAGCAATGATATATATGTATATATATCCATACAAATTATAAAAGCACGAATCAGTATATAATCGACCGTAAGGAAAATTATATGTTTGTCCTTTGCACTTCTTTCACGATTTTGCTAGATTTGTATTGCCCGATTTCGCTAGGATTGTTTTTCTTCCTCTCTCAGTTGGACTTCGACTTCCTCACGGATACCTCACACTTTTACATCAATTGTGCATTTCCACTCCAACAGCAAACTTCACCAACCAGATGTGAAGAACCTAATCTTGTTGTGTTCTGCATTCAACTCAAATCTCTTGAAGTATGATTTCTCTCTTCTCAATTGTATCTCAACTGTTTCAGCTCCGTACAATGCTTTGGTCATTGTTAACTATGAAGCTTAGTCTAATGTCTCTCTTTTTATAACTATGTTCATTGTTTAGGTCTATCATGTATAAGAACAAACAATTTGTAACTCTATTTTACATGTTTGTAAAATGGTATTAGAGAATAAGATCCACAAAGAAAAAACCTTTGTTCTTGATAGTCTTTTAGATTTCTGTTATTTTTGCTGAAGATTTTGGTGTTTTCAAAAGTTCTTGGATCACTTTATCCGAGTTTGTGTGGGTTTTCGATTATTGTATATTCCTTATCTATTTTCACATCATTTCATAAATTTTATGTATCCCTTATCTATTTTCACCTCTTTTCATGGATTTTGCCCAACACTTGTTTGAGAAAATTCCTTTAAAAGTTCACCTATGCTGACCTTCAAAAGGGAAAATTTCTTTTCCGT
The DNA here is from genome assembly GCA_039657365.1 of Stephania yunnanensis. Classification (NCBI taxonomy): domain Eukaryota; kingdom Viridiplantae; phylum Streptophyta; class Magnoliopsida; order Ranunculales; family Menispermaceae; genus Stephania; species Stephania yunnanensis. Next base: position 38,737,189 of record CM077586.1, on the reverse strand, counting down.
GAAACCTTTTTAATGAATCAACGTTTTCTTCTCGAGTGATATGTAAGAAAGTGTTATAAATGGGAAATAGACGCTATGAATTTGTAATCAGTAATAGTGATTGTGGTGGCAGGTCAACAAGACATGAAGAACTCAATGAAGAAAGACATATTGGTTCTTGGGAGAGAAATCGTAGAGATTAACTCTCGACTTTTAGCACTTTTAAGATTACAATGGTGTTTACAAAAACTATTGAGTTTTAGAGAAATTACAATGGTGTTGGTGATGACGAGGAAGATAAGCGATTACCTCCACATGAATTCAATGCTGGGAAGTTTGTCTTTCATTCTTATTCTTATTATTTGATTTCTAGTATCTGTCCTCCAATTCTAGTGGAAATGAGAAACTTGACCTCTTCTATGGGAAGTGAGAAAGTTGACTTAAGAGAGGATTCATCGCTCCCTTGATTCAGAGATTTATTTCAGTCCTTTGTTTTTCTCGAGGTGTTCAGTTTTTAAACTGATTTTCAAAGAAAATCTAATGATTTGGTCGTTTTGGTTAAGGGGTTTCACTTCTTTTGCTTTATATGGGTTGACAACTCACTGAAATCATAGTTCGTGTTTGATTTCGAGATAATTCAAGTGGGTTGTTCTGTTTTACAATTCCTATTAGAGAGCACTACTGGGTAGAATGTATCAATCTATCTTTGCATCTATCTCGCCTTTCTATCTTTGTGGTTTATGTGCGCGGTTCTCAACGAAAACAAATTAAATGTTTTGGCGAAAGTTAGTGCTTTCAATCATTTAGTGTTGCAAAATTGGAAAAGTTAAGGAATTCGTTGGGTTAGTGCCACAAAATTTGAAAATGATGAGTTTTTCAAATGTAGTTATAGTTTATGCTTTTTTGGGATATTAGTTTTTTAGGGGTATATATAACTAATCAATTTTGCTGGGTAAATAAATGTTTGCAAGATTTTTAATTGGCACAATGGAAAGTTACATGGATGTTTTCGTGTATTGTGAAGAACCCAAAGGAATACTTTCGAGTTAAATGATAGGAGATGCTTTGATTTTTAGTTTATATCTTATGTATCTCTCAATCTATTTTTGGGTTCATGTATAGTTAAGAGAATGTGATCATTTTTTAACGGGTGGAAAGCTCAATTAAGCAATTTTGGCAATTCTTAAAAGCATTGAGGTAGATTTCCTTTTCTTGTGGGTAGATACTTCTGTTGGTTTCATCATTGTAACCTGACTTTATTTTTCAACTAATTATTGATGGTCCTAAGTCGAGTTGTTTTTGGTACTCAATGTTAGACTCAACTGTGTTGATGTTTCAACTCTTTAGTAATCCCATCTTAATTATTTAGTACTACTATTAATGGAATTTTTAGTCTGATGCTTTATGCTTGTATGTACAAGGTGGCTTAATTTTTTTATCTTATGCATAACAATCTAATGGACATATGTCTAAGCCAAAAGCAGATTTTATTGTATCAATCTCATATATTTCCTTCTAATTTATGAATTAAGTATCACTTATTTTTAAAATAGGTTCTATTAAAGCTCTTTCAGTCTCTGTAGCTTGTGGTTGTCCATCTGGAAGCACGCAAATCAGATACCTTTCCCCAATCTTGTTTCTACCAAACTCTTTCCAACGTATCATGTACAACCGAACACTAGCACGTTGATATTCTCACTTGACATTCTTGACATAATAGATTTTTGTGCTTGCATTTATGTTTTAGGATTATGAAATGATGAGTTATTATTATTATATTCAATAAAAATTATGCATTTTTCTATGGAAAAGATTTCCATTATGTTTTGTAATGGAAGTCCATGAAATTTCATTCTAAATTTTAACTCAAATTGCTTTTTGAAGGTGTTAAAAACACGTCATAGTTATTTCAATTTAATGCATAAGAGTCACAATACAATTGTTTTAAAATAGTTTTTTTTCATAAGTGACTCCAACAAGAGTCGAACTTGGGACCTCCCCAACCTTGTGTTTTAGCAAGTGATGCCTCATCCATCTCACTAGAAATGCTTTGGCCAATTGTTCAAAATAGTTATGCTTCAATACAACATGCAATTCACTAACTACTTCCCTTTTGAGGTGTTAAGGTTACATTTTAAAATGGTTTCTGTACATTCTGCAAAATTTCCTTGAAAATTCCATAAACTTCCTCAAAACTTCCACGTGTTAATGGAAGTTTTGCAATTTCTTGCTCCTGTTTGGTAGGGTTTCCCCGAATTATGTCAAACTTCCCTTAATTATTTGAATTTTCGGGGAGTTTTGACATTTTTTTTTGCATACACAAGGATTCCATTTCCCCTATTGAAAATCGGGGAAGTGTGTTTTCACTTACAACCCTTTTCCTTCACCACTAATCGTTCCTTGTTCCACAAATCTCCTATTGGTTTGAAACAACAAAAAACCACTAAAAGTTTCTCTTCAGTATTTCTCACTAATCGGTCTTTCGCTCCCTATCTCTAATTTCTTTACTCTGCGGTTGTTAATGAAATGATAGAAACTGCTATTTAAACACCTTTGCAGCCCAAACTTATTTCTCCCATATACGCATGCACGAGATAATACCTCAAATATCAAAACAAAAAGAAATTTGACTAGAATATTCACACAACTCCGTCCAAGTTGTGCAAATGCAATGCAAGAATTTCGCTTGTAATAAAAACATCATTCTGCAAACTGAACAGGTAAAGAAAACTCAAGTAAATGAGTCATATTACTACATAAAATCACATAAATTAAATTAACAAATTAAAAACTACCTGCTGCAGGAGTGAGTTCTGCTGTTGACCAGAAAACTGCTGTTTTCCTCCGGCAAGAGGCACACCAAGGAGATTACTTTGTTGTTGCACCTGTTGGAACCGTTGTAAATAATTCTCCCTCTGGTCAGGTTTGATTTCAGATCTTCCGCGAGCTTGGCTCTGCACAAAAGAAAACTCCTCTAGTTAATGAGACAACAGAATACTTGAAACATAATATATATTTTTGAAACTTTTTTATAAGAAAGAGATTCTTTATTCCCCAATATATAATATATAGAAGAAAGTACAATCCAATCAAAAAATATAAAGAAAGCTTCACGAAAAAATAGAGCAGGGAGCGCATATAGCTAGAGGAAACTATTCCCGATTGTTGTTGATGAAATGTTTTATCCATGGACAACCAAGAGGACGCGTGGAAGGCCCAAATTGCTTCCTCGTCGCAAGACTTAAACAATTCTATAGTTCCTAAGAAACCAACAATAATAAGACTTAACTAAAGTTCTAAATATATGCATCTAAACGAGTTTCCCTAAGAACCCAAGCCAACATCACACTAAATGGATCTGAAAATCACCAAAGTGGCCATTTTGAGTCATTGAGTACATGCCAGACTAGAAACGGAAGGAAAGGATTATCAATTGCTGCTTAAAAATTCCTACAAAAAATGCACCAACTCGATAGAAAACCATAGGTGTTATCCTCTTGTTTTGGAGCACATTAGAAAATTAATCTTTTCAAGGATCGAAAGCCTGCAGAAATTAAGGTTGTTACAATTTCGATCCTACATGACGGGCTAAGGAGAAAAGATTGCAGGATCAGTTTGGATTTCAAAAGAATTCTGACACAAAAATATTGGATCTTGATTTGTAGATACCTTGCAGAAAGTTCCTTTTTTTTTAAGGTCAATTTGCGGAAAGTTCTTACTTTAACCAGGATCTTTGATTTCCAAAAGAAAGAAAGGATGAAAAGGTTGAAATTAGTGGTACTGGTTACGAATAAAAGCCAAAGAAGTTAAACCACGAACATGAAACCACCCAATTTCTCCTCTAGCATAAAAACCTCAGCCACATTTATTCTTTAAGCAATTTCCCATTAATGGCACTTTTCCCACATCACAGATGATTGGACCATGTCAAATGTTTTTTAACACCATATCACTAATTAATTTTGACTAGCGCTACCATTCATGCAGATTCGTTTCTTATTCAATCTTTTGTACTGTTTCAGCTTCTCTTTGCTCCTCTCCTCAACGAAATGCTACTTCGTTCAGCAACAATTAACATGACAATGTTTCTGAATTCAAGCAAATTTCTGAGGTAATAAAAACAATACAATTAATATGCAATGACTTCCTATCAAAAAAGAATATAAAAATAACTTCAAAATTAGATTATGAGTAATCAAGCAAGTTCTTTACATTTCCACATATTCTCAACTAACGCTAACTTAAAACAGTAAAAAAAAATCTTGAAGCCAATTACACCAACAAATCAACCATTTTTTGCCTTCTAGAGGGATCCGTCTAAACTAACTCGGTCATGTAACCACACTATAAAACAAAAAAAGCATAATTAAAACCCTAGATAAGGTACTAAAAATGGACAAAACTCATTGTAATTTCAGCGAACTTTGTTGATTTTTTAAGTGGAGAAACAAAAAGCATGTCTGAAGGAAAAAAAAAATGTCAAAATTCCACCAAAACATCAACATAATTCAGGGAAGTTTGACATAATTCGCATAATTCAAGTGTTACCAATGGCAAATATTGCAAAACTTCCATGACATGGCTGAAGTTTTGAGGAAGTTTCAAAGAAGTTTCACGAAATTTTGAAAAAGCTACCAAAACCGATCAAGAATGAAATCCTAACACCTCGAAAGGGAAGGATTCGGTAAAATGCATGCTGTATTGTGAAGTAATAGTATAATACTATGTGATTGCAAATTGCATGTTGTACTGGAAAAAAACAACTATTTTAAACAATTGCATTGGGTTTCTTATGTATTGAAGTTGTATAATTATGTCTATTTTAACAACTTATCAGAAAAAATTGAGAATTAGCATTTTTAACAAAATCTCATAGACTGAATTTGTGCACAGCTTCCCCTTTCAACGAATTGACTTTTCCAAACTATTTCCAAATTTTAAGTGGAAATATTACAACTCAAAGTTTTGAACCTTGATCCCAGAAAACACATTATGAATTCACCAAAAGGAAAAAATAGGCCATCATATAAAATGACTTCACCTTAAACATTGAGATAAAGATGTGTAGGAGAACATTAAAATATAGAACTAGAATGATGAAAATGAAACGATGATAGAGCAGAATCCTTCTAAAATAAAATTAGTGTACTGATTAAAGATTATATATTTCCCAAAAATAGCAGTAACTAAGTAAAATGCTTGTTTGCAAACAGTTTACTGATATTAAACACATTATTGAATTGCATATCGTTTTAAGCTTATGTTTGCATCAAAGCAATATTAAAATACATCAACTATGCACGATGGAAAACATAAGCGTCAACCGCAGTAACCAAAGTTATCAGCAGCTATGCCCTCAAAGCTACAATAATTCTATAAAAAAAAAATTCACATAAGAAAAGACTAGTAAGTTTGGTTGAGGATCACAAAATCAGAAAATAAAAGTTCTCAATGGTGAGTTTGTGACTGTTCAGTAATATCCTAATAAAAAAGAAAAAGGTTTTAATTGAAGGACCAGTTATCTAGACTCAGAAGAGCTAATCACTTTTTTGATTGGCAGAAAATAGAGATTGTTGCAATACTATTAAATCTGACAATTAAAAAGTCACAAGAGAATAAAACAGGGACACCATGTGGGAAGCTCCTTACTTCCTTACAATAAAATTTACAAAAAGAATAAGACAATCAAGGAAGTAATCCTAGTTCTACAAACAAAACAAACACCACCATCACATCCAATCTTGAAAAGAAAAGGATAATAAAAAGTTATAAATAAGAATGTACACAAAACATTAAACCCTAACGGCTTCAAAATAAAAATAATACAAAAATGAACGTAAACAACCTAGGGGGAGCAAACACAAGCAGGAGAGCATGCAGAAACAGCGACACTCCAATGACCCCACTGTACAACTATCAATTCATTATTTTTAACTTGGCAAAAAATTCAGTGCTTTACTGAGAGTTGCTAAATGCATACCAAGGGCCAAAGTATGGAGAAGACACCTGAATCAATGCAATCAAATGACAAAGTAGCTTACCAATTCATTTGAGGTCTGGAAAGGATTCACACTGTTAGGCCTCCATTGTACCCCAGGAACCATCGATGGAGTAAAAACTCTTCCTCCAAGAACTGCTGCCTCACCAACACTGTTAGAATCAGCTGAACCAATTCCTTCAATGGACTTGCTAACCTGTGGTAAAAGCATTCTATTACTTAATGGGGACGCTAATGGTTGAACCATACCACTACTTCCGATTCTTTCATCCACAGCCAGAATATTTCTCTTTGCAACCTCTGAGGCAGTAGGAATAGACCCCAGTGACGGAGGAATAGAACTTGCAGCGCCAGAACTTAAAGGAACACTGGTTGAAGGTTGGCTAGCCCCAACTACAGAACCCAGAGCAACCCCCCTTCCAAGTCCAACTTCTGATAGTGCAGGAGATGGTCGACGCCCCGGGAAACTTGCATTGTCCTCTTCTTTTACAGGAGTAGATAAATTTGTGGAGGATGAAGATACTGTGGCAGCCGAGGGATCTAAGACACTCCTAGCAGATCCTGGGCTTGAAAAAATAGCCGAAGCAGTTGATCCAGCAGCTAAAGTACGAGCCGATATATTCCCAGACACAGCTGCTGCATGACTGCCTACGGGAGTTGACGGGTTTGAACTCAATATCCCATTTTTGGAAGGTGGAGTTTTTGGTGGAATATCTGAATTACTGTCCTGAGAAGCCGTATCTTCTACTTGATCTTGAATTGAATTAGCCTTTCACGTAGCAAATAGAGACAAATAGAGAAGCCTCGCATTAGTAGGACAGTAAATGATATCCACCACTACTAATTCATAGAGAAGAATAGAACTCAATACCACAGTAGTCTACACTATTCTGTAGTAAAATGGCTACAAAACTGATACATAAATCTTTTACTGGAACAGAGTAGTGAAGAATACAAATAAAGGACCTAAACCCCAAACCTAATATACCAAGTTCTTTTCTGACTCCAAAGCATACCTGCGCTTGAGTAGGTGAAGCTGCAATAGAACTCTTCATGCTTAAAACTGCACTGGTACCACCCTATCAATGATTAAAATATAAACTAATCAGCAGTCAAAAAACTGAGATATTGAATCACTCAATACGAGATAATGATAAAAGAATACTAAAATGTTTCCTCCGAGGAATCATCGAAATATATTAAACATTAAAAACGAATAGAGATGTAAACTAATTCAAAGATCCATCTCCGTGCTAGTCAAAGATATGGACGTACTCAAGAGTACCCTACTCAATAATAATATACTACAAAACTACCTTAAGTTACTTGATATCACGATTCATGAGAATCATGACTTTGCATCACTTCACATATTGCCAAGGTATTAAAAAACTGCATTGTCTGGGGAAACAAAATGCATATACAAAGGAAATAGAAATGTCAAAACTCACTGAAACCTTTTAGATAATTCGGGAAAGGGCTACCAAACAAGCAAACTGTACATAACTTCCATGACTTGCAGATGTTTAGGGGAAAGTTTTATGGAAATTTTGTAGAATTTCCCAAACCAATTTAAAATGAAATTCTAAAACCTCAATAGGAAAGGAAACGGTGAATTGCATATTGTATATGATTGCCAAGTAACTAGTTCAAACAATTGTATTGTGGTTCTTATGTATTATAGTTGAATACATGTGTGTATTTTTACACCTTCCTTGGAAATGTGAATTTTCTAGCATTTTAGAGAAAAATTCATTGATCTCAAAAAAAAATATAAATAAATAAAAATCATAAGCTTCCATATATTGGCGAATTTTTACACGACTTCCCCTCGTTGAATTAAACTTCCTTGAATTATTTCTAAATTTTGAGTGAATTACAAGCCGAAGTCGAAGTTTTAAACCTTGCATACTGCCACACAGAATCTGGGAGGGGGAGGGGGAGGGGGAGGGGGAGGGGAGAGGGAATGCAGATGCATACCTAGTACACAAATCAGTAGCTAATCAGAAATTAGGTACGCACAAAATTTATGCAATGCATAGAGTTAGATATCAAGAATCAAGATTTAATTCAGATAACAGAAGGACATCTTTTACCTTAAGGCCAGGAGGACCAATTGCAACGAGATCTTCGAGTGCTTCCACATCCAAAGGTAAAGAACTGTAAAGCTCATCAACATCACTAAATTCCTCAAAATCATCCTGTTGACATTTTTCAAGATGAGGAATAATTAGATAAGCAATCCAGAGGTCAGAAAGGATAAGATCAATTCTATTGGGATAAGAAACATAGATATACCTGATTGCGTTCAACATAATCATCAATAAAATCTTTAACGTCATTAACTTGTTCAGGACTTAATTCATCGTTATCCAACAACCTCAAAATCAGTTCTAGTTTCATTATATGAGCTTTATGTCGTGTAATTGACGTCTCCAAATGTGTCTGAACAAAGAAAAATACTACATAAATGAAAAAACGCACTTGAAGGGAAAAGTGAAATCCAACAAATAGAAGTAGAATCAGATTAACTAGGCTGCTTTTGCTCTTACTAATCTAGGTGGCCTTGTCTTGCCCTTCTTTACAGATAGCCCTTCAATCTCAGCTTCAAAATTATCAATCTGGGATTCAAGCTCACTGACCTGGTACAAGAGAAAGCAGACTTGGAAGGGGATGTAGGACTAATGGAGAATATTTCAGCAAAGATAAGGAAAGGCCCTACAGCGGTTCATGACTTCGCATGCGCATATAAACATGTAATTCAAGAGATTAACACGCAAGATGACAGCTACTACATTCATAAATGGAAACAATATGGTCATCCTGGCCACATAAACACACTCACGCATAAACATATATGATAGTCTGGTTCTAGAAACTTAAAATAGCAAAAAGCAACCGAAAGAAATCTAAACAAATAGTGTGCAACATCAACATGAACAACTAAGAAATGATAATAATCTGAACCAATGCGGTAAAAAAAGAGACGAAAATATGAAAAACCTCATCGCATACCATATTGTTCAACCAATCCCTTGTTTCTGATTTGGCCTTCTCTTTTGGGTCCTGTCACCATAGAATCAAGAAATCATTAACATCTGTACCAAAAAAATGGCTACATGTTCTTTACTATTTCACAAAATTCTATCCCTTTTTCACCTATTATAATAAGAAGCTATGAGATAAAAAAAAGCATTAGGCCTTCACACAAATAAGATAGATAGATATGAAGAACGCAAGGTATATAAAGATCTGCCTTTTCCTATCCTCAGCAAATCTTTTATGTTAGAAACGAAGGGTTCAACAAACCGATAAAAATTAGTGCATGTAGTACAATAAGAAAATAAATTATTATCAGGGGCATTAACTAGATTAAAATAACATCAATGAACATTGCACAGTACCGGAAATTGAGCAAGTACAGCACTTTTTCCATCCCATCAGAAGTTACAATTCCAGCACAGTAGTTAAATAATTAAAGCTAAAATCTAAATAAGATTCTGCAACACCTACAGTTTTGGGTTGTTGGCCCAGCCCTTCTTTAGAGAAGGCTTTTGTCTTAGTTTCTTTTTCGCAGACCTTAAATCTTTCCATTTCTTTCTCAATAAGCTTGCGAGCATCTAGCAGAGCCTGCTCATAAGAGGCACTAACCTATGTCAAGATATATCAAAAAAATTAATTGTCAACTCCAGAAGCCAGATTCCAAAAATAAATAAATAAATAAATAAATACAACAACAACATAGCCTCAATCCCAAATTAGTTGGGATCGGCTACATGGATAAAAAAGCAGTGTGCAACACTTAAATAGTCAAAAAAATAAATAAATAAAGAACAGATAAAGAAGGGAACAAATTAAAATAAAAATAAGGAACAGAAAAAATGCAACAAATATGTAAAGATTCTACAGAAAGATAATCCGTCTAGTTATTGGCATGAACAATCTTTTTCCTGAGAAATTATTAACATTCAAAACCCTCATGTCGCCAAACTAGATACTTTGATACATAAAAGACTAACAGACACTACTCAGTTCAAAGTTCCTTTGATAAGTTTTAAAACTTCAATCAACCAAAAGAGATTGAGAAAGTCTCCAGCTTCCCAGCTTTATAAACAGACCGCATCTCACTACTTTGAGACTCATCTATGATTCACAATGGCTTCAGTTCTCCAAAGCAAAACGAAAAACTCTACTACTTTAGAATCATAATATAAGGGTAAGAATTCAAAGAGTAAAGAGGCCTCATGGGAATGGCACCCAAAACAACCAATAAGACAATTGGTTTTATCATGCAATTTTAACAAGGCATAGCCGAACGTTTACCTAGAGGAGAGACAAAGTATTTGCCTGTTATGTGCACATATGATTGTTTTACAATTTTTTTAAAAACATTCATTATGCCTTCTTCATATGTGATCATCGAAATTTCAAAATAAGGAGATAAAAGTATTGCTCCAAACACTAGCTTTGAGACCAAAGCCTCACCCCATGTTGTTGCCAAGCAGCCTCAATGCTAGGCTATAAAAAAATACCATTTTCTAGGAGCTATATGCTTCTTACCAATTATACGAAATTGATATATAATATTAATTTCTTAACTTCAACCGACCAAAAAACAAAAAAAAAAAACAAAAATTTACATTGAAGAATTAAAGGAAATGTATATGTTATGCACTAAATCGAGCACAAGTTTGATCCATGCATCCGACCCTAATTAATTTGGGACTGAGGCTATGTTGTTGTTGTATGTGTTACGCAAAATGATGAAAAAATGTACATAAAATATCATATAACAACGAATACTCAATCCTAAACTAGTTGGGGTCTGCTACATGGCTAAAACTCTTCCATTGCGCTTGATTTAATGCACTTAATGGTGTGCTTTTGAAATCTTTTGAATCTTTCCTAACCAATGTGTCCCAAGTTAGTTTAAGTCTACCGCTGAATCATTTAATTTCTTCAGTTTCTATTGAGTTGAGATTTCTAACTGGTTCATTTGCAGACAGTCTTTTGAGGTGTCTAAACCACAACAATCGACCTTTCCTAATTTTAGCACCAATTGATGTTACTCATACTTTTTTTTGAGTTTTTGTATTTCTTTGTTGGGCCTACCCTTGCACGTCTAACAATCTCACTAATTCTTCACATGTTTAAATACAGTAACAATATAGCGTCAATCCCAAATTAATTATGGTCGATAACATAGATCAAACTCTTCCATTGCGCTCGATTCAGTGGAATTGATGGTGAGCTTTCTAAACCATTTAAATCCCTAATAATTAATGCGTCCCAAGTTAACTTCGATCTACCCCTACCTCACCGAATTTCTTTAGTTTCTATTGAATCAAGTTTTCTAGTCTTCGCATATTTAAATACATTCAAGAAATGTCAATTCCCAAACTTTAGCCAACAATACAGAAAATGTGATAAACACAAATCCAAACTATTGGCTTATCCTAGAAAAAAAATCATAAAACATTAACAACGTGATTAAACTAAAAGATTAAATTTTGACTCAATCTCAACGCTCTCATTCTATATATACGAGTTTTACTTTTACCCCACATCTACCTAAGCATACTCATGCGTTACACTCATTTTATGTATGTGTAGTTTCTTTACCGCCCAACATTCATATATAATATATAATATAAAGATAAAAACGCAAAACCATTATGCATGCTAGTAGTCCTTATAAGTCACCTTTCCCTAAATGCATCTTTCGCTTTTAACAAATCTTTTGCATAACAGCATAATTGGGAACAAATACGTGGAAATGCCTAACTTATAACCAAGCCAAGGATCGACAGTCTTCCTTCACATAAGAGAAAGTCTATCACCCCCTCTACAACATAGCCTTAGTCCCGAATTAATTAGGGTCAGCTACATGGATCAAACTCTTCCATTGTGCCTCACCCCTCCTACACCTAACACTAATAAAGAAAAGACGAATACAGGAAGTGGATGAATGTCCATAGACTCGAGTGATAGAATACCGATATTGATCTATTGATTTGAAAACTCAACAATGATTACAATAACAAGAATGCCAAAGTAACCCCAGAGAAGAGTCTTAAAACTATCTCTCAATCCCAACTCCTAAGAGTTCCCAAATTACATTCAAGATGACAAGATGTGTAATCTAACTAACTCACCTCTATTTATACATCTCCTTCATACTAATACTATATGACCTAGATGTGGGATCTTATCATTACTCCCCCCTAAAACATCCACCTTGTCCTCAAGGTGGAAAAAGAAACAAACAGTGATGTAGTACAACACGAGGAACATAGACCCAACAATAGCAGCAAGCGAAGTCATGAGGAGAACAATCTTTGGTGTGACATTCACCAAAGTCACTTTATCAAACACTTGGTGTGCACTATGAGCAATGTCAAAGGAGACCGATAAAGATCCACAGGGTGTATTATTGAAAGCAAACCGTGCTAAGATCCATAGAAACTGTGTAGCGTTAGGTGGAGCAATGTGCAACAGAGAAGTAGCCGTCAAGAAACCAAGCAACAATACTGCGAAAGACCAAGACCATGGTATAACCCATATCAACCTTGTAGTTGTCCTTTGATTACCATCTCCCATTGTCTGGTGAAAGTAGGGAGTGGTCCCAAGTATAAGCGATACAACGACAATTGCAAGCATTGTTGCATGCCCACTGACCCTTAGACCCCCATCATATATCTGAAGGACAAAATGTACTATAATGTCCCCAATAGCCACGAGAACCACTTGGAGACATGTAGCAGCCCTTAAAACACAAAGTGGCTTGTTTAAGATATTGGCTATGCACACATTTGACCAAGCAACCCAATCTACCTCATAGGAAATCTTGGTGATGTAGAAGCCCTTGCACCACACCAAAACAACAATACGTACTATGTTGGAACCTTGGAAACGACGAAAACAATGAAAAGGAATAGAACTAGATGCTTCATCACACTCAATACAGACCAGGGTACTCCACTGAAAGGCACATAAGAGTGACACCCTAGGAAAAAGAAATTGGAGGTGGTACAATGCAAAAACCCATGTATGGAAAATAGTACCTAAAGCAAGCAACTACTCAATACCCACAACCAAAAAGAAAGGATATTGTAGAGAAAAGGATGACAATGAGAGGCAAAAACTAATTCCAATCCAACAGGAAGAACTTGAAAACAATACCAGCATCCTCAGATGATTCGCGAAAATCGTATAACTAAAGTGCCCCAACTGCTTTAAATGACATAAGGAGTACGTAACTCTAGGATAATCCATCGACCATTGACAATACACATAAGAGTCTCATTGTACAAGCGTGAACAAGAATGAAGTGACGTACACAACGATGCAATGGCGAACCTTCAATCATCAGATGACCTCGAATGACACATCGACCCCTTTGAGTCGTCTTCCCCAACGACGCCATCGAAACAAGAACCAAAACTAGAGACAGAAGTTGCAACAACAATGGATGCGCTCTTCGATCGAGGATAAAGTAGAGGTGGCCATGGCAGTAGAGGGATAGCAACGAACCCCATCAAATTGTTGCAGAAATCCATAGATCTGGTTGTTGAACCCCAAAACTGCAGTGAAGGTAGCGAAGCATGCTTAATTGGGTCTGTTTTGAAGAAATCAAGAACAGAGAACCTCAGATCTGGTGGCTTAGGTTCCAAGTTGGTGTTTACCTTCAACTTCTCAATCGAGAATTTCTCATCGCAATTTTGGATATCGAGTGAGCGAAGGCATTAGGATAGTGCGTCGGAGGTCTTTCAGATGTGGTTTTAGGGTTTGGAGAGTGAGACTTAGTGGAGTTTGAAATGGCGGTGGAGAGGTATAGTCACTCACATGGTAAATAGATGGAACTGGGAGTTGAACTTGGCTCACCTTCGGCGTAGAGACCTTGGTAAGTTGTTGCACTGGATGAAAAAGTGTTGGAACTGGTGGATCTAGAACTTGTGTGACCGACGGATGTGGTTCTAGTTCACCAAAGGTCGGAAACCCCTCAAACCCCTCAAACAACACTAGATCTGATGGATCGAAAACTTTTGTGCAACTCGATGAAACGATCCCCCAATGATGAAGGAGTTGCTCATCGAGTCTTTGAGCCAAGCATGTAATCATCATCTTCACTTCAGATCTAAGCTTCTCAATTCACGCCTCAATGGCTGAGATCTTCTTCACCTCCTCTTCAATTCGATCCATTAGAGCTTCCATCTTATCCAATCGAGCTTCCATCTTTTAAGTATGCTCTGATACCACTGATAGAATACCGATATTGATATATTGATTAAAGAACTCAACAATGATTACAAGAACAAGAATACCAAAGTAACCCCAGTGAAGAGTCTTAAAACTCTCTCTCAATCCCAACTCCTAAGAACTCCCAAATTACATTCAAGATGACAAGATGTGTAATCTAACTAAGTCACCTCTATTTATACTACCTCCTTCATACTAATACTATATGACCTAGATGTGGGCTCTTATCATCGAACTAATGGATGCACTGGTAAACCTATGCAAAATGATGACAAAATGAACGAATGTACATAGCAACCACCTTAAGCCTTATAAGTCACCATTTCTTGCATGCATGATGCACCTTTCACTTTTAATAACTTTTTGGACCCTAATCCTAAAGTACATAGGTCTTGCAGAAAACTTTAAAAAATAGCAAAAAGAGAATGAGATTTTTTACGCGGTAAACCTAAAAATTGGGAAACATCCACGAACTTGTAGAGCAGAATAAAAAATCCACTATAAGGAGAAAATTACAAATTAAATACCAACGATCGCTTCGGTATAAAAAATCTCCCAAAATTCCCTCGGCTTTCCTACTCTCTTCTCTCTAAAATAATTTTTTCTACACATTGTGTCGCTATTTATCGAAAATAAAAAATAAATTAATTAATAAACATAATCATGAATCGTGAAAAACATGATAAACAAGATAGAGAAAAAATTGGAACTAGGAACGGTATCGAGTTAAACTAAACATTATCTTGTAATGGTAGTGGTTGAGAATCGAGAAAAACACTATTTTGATAGTGGCGTAGAGAACCAACACAGCTTTATTTTTTCTTTCTTTTTTTCCTTTTATGAAGTTGTTTTTTTTAGATCCATAATGGATCGCTAGGAACAAATAAACAAAAATGTTTAATGACTCTCAACAATAACCAAGCCAGAGTCGATGGTCCTCCCATAGCATAAGAAAAAATTCATCACCCACTCTACATCGCACTTATAGGAATTAGGAACTTGAAATGAAAAATACAAGAAACAGATTAATTTCCATGAACTCTGGCCAATGGCCATACTGTTCATGACCCAATTGGTACCTGAAAGCCCACATGCACTCTTTACAACCTGACTCTCGACGATCTATTGTTCAAGGGGAAATATCACAAACATTTTTGTCATGACTAACAGTCTAACTGAACAGCCAACTTCTATAGATCCAAAGTAAACTCAAAATTAACCTCAGACTGAAACAATGAAGATCATTAAGCCTAACTAACTAGTGGGAGACCACACTAGTTTTGAGTAAAAAATAAAGTTTCTACCATGCTTCATCGCTTCTTTTAGTTTTTATGATAGATCAAGAAAAAACATGGTAAAAATGATAGGGATCCAGGAACCCCACAAATTTCTATTTCTAGTTAGTGCAAAATCACTGAAATTTGTGTAGAAGTGCAAAGAATGAACTTGACACTTCAATATAAATGTTTAACTTCTATATACCTTCACCATTTCATCTAATTATTTTCTTGTTTATCTTTCCTCATTCTTTTATTTCCTCGAAATCATGCGTCAAGGTTCTACTGTCCCAACTAACTTAAAAGTTAATCTTCATAACTATTGAGCTGCCTAAACTCTGAACGTTTCTCCCAAACTCCCAGTGTAGCATGCATTGAGTGGTATTAATCTTTTTCATTATCATCCTCTTCTTCCTCTAAACGTGAACAGTTATTTCTCAAGCTTGAAAATTTATGAATTTTCAATGTCATCATCAATTCGATTTCAAGCAATAGAAGACACATGAAGTCTACAATGTACTTCAAACGTAATAAACAAACTCAAAACCACAGAAAACGATCAGTCGGTAACCTTCTTATCTTTGATCTCGCTGGACTGAATCCATGTCTTGATCTGATCTCTGTACCTCTGGAGCTTCTTGATCTCCTTCTTCAAATCCGCCTCGAACTTCTCCTTCTGGTTCGCGTTATCCGTGTCATAGACCTGAAATCCAAAAACCGAAACTCAAAATCCACACAAGAAAATCCACGAAACCCTACACGAGAACTCCAAACTCCAAAAACATCCACAAATCAACTCTGACCTTGTTCCAGATGCTGTCGAAGACATCGACACCCTCTTGAACCTTCTTAAGAACCCGATCGATCTCCCCCTGAAGTTTCCGACTAGCGCCCATGATCAAATTCACTGAGAGGATCAGTCATCCAAGAGTAGAACTCGAGATGAGTTTCTAGGGTTTTTTTTATTGTTGTGTGTTCGAGCGGAATCGAATTTGCAGAGCGAGCGCGCGAGAGAGACGGAGAAAAGGTTATGCTGCCTGTTTCGGTTTTTTTTTTCCTTTTATAAGGGTTTTTGATCGCAAGCCTGATCAGAGAACGAGCCGAGATATGGGAAGGACACAGTTATCTGATAGACTGAAACGGAAACGGGTACCGTCACGACTCACGAGTGCGCGAGTTTCACAGAGACGCTGGATCCTCTGTTTAGGATTCGCATTGCATTCGCTGTTGGCGCTGTCAATCATGATACGTGGCATATTTTTATTGATGCCCATTTTAGAAAACAAATGAGGGCCGCTAAGGGCACCCCACCATTTAATGAAGGCACCCAGTTAATGTGGGCACAAACCGATTTACCTGGGGCACTCAAAAATTAGACCCGAAATACCTAAACTACCCCTCGTGGAAATCCATCTGCACCCCACCACCCCCAGCACCATCTTCACCGCCTGGACTCTAAGAACCCGTTTTGTGTGAACCGACCAGTGAGAGGAATCTCCGAAATCGTGTCTCGCATGTCTCGCCTTGTGTTTTTCCTACGGTTTACGAATTTTTTGCAGTTCGTAGGTCGTGGTGTGAGCCGATTTCGTCTCCAAGTTAGGGTTCGGCTGAACATCGTCGAACACACATTATTTGCGCGAAATCAGTCGTTTGAAGGTACGTTTTTAGTGTAATTAAGTTAAATTTGGTAAAGTAGTTGTGATTTACAGTGGTGGTTTGTTCAATAGTTAAAAAATTGGGAATTCGCGGTTCTCGGCCACACAGGCTAGAGAATGTGCTAACTATCTCGGCCAAGCATGGCCGAGAGAGAAGCTACATTTTGGGGAAGTCGAAGTCTCGGCCACAAAGGCCGGAAAAGCTCACAGTGTCTCGGTTACGCAAGGCCGAGAGTACTCTAGGTCTCTCGGCCGAGACGTGACGAGAGCCAGAATTACTGCTAGGTAATGTGGTGGCGGTACAACCGAGAATTTGGTCATACTCTAGGTTGTACCATGGCGAGAGTGTTAGAGTAGGCTCGGTCGTGATTGGCCGAGAGCAAGGCGAATTGAAATGGTCAACACATCGCGGTGGTGCACAACCGAGACCGTCTCATTGGACTCGGTTGTACACTGTCAATATATCGGAGGAATTGTCGGTCATGGGTGACCGAAAATATGTGTTGTTTCACGAACCTGCTTGACCGAGACATCAGAAATGGATGAATTTGAACATTTTTTTTTGTAAATTTATTTTGGGATCTGTTCCATGCGCTTATATGTTGTAATTTATTCAGGTATGGCTCGTCCGAAGCTACCCGTGACTAGGGAGGAGGTTGGAGCTGAGGTCCCGAGGCCTAACCGGGGGCGAGGTGGCCGAGACCCCGAACGACATCGTACCGGAAAGAGAAAGAGAAGGAGAATGAGGATGTTAAGGGCAAGGCGAAGGTAGATGGCACTCGTGGAATGTTACATTTGCACGATGAGGGTTCGACCCTCGATGCCGGGCGACCTGAGGATCTTGTTGTTGCCGGAGGTGAAAAGGAGGGGCATGCATCGGAATCTAGTAGCAGTGACTCTTCAGAGGCGGGGAACACGATAGAAACAGATCGTAATGTGGGCAGGAGCAGTAGGGGTGGAGCTGGCCATGATGAAGGAGAGCCGGAAGTGCCTGTTGAAGCGCGTGCTCCATTCCCCGGTGGTCCTATAGACGGGGCGTTGTTGAAGAGCTTCAAGGATCATGTGGCTTTATCGATTTGGAGGAATGAGGTAATTTCAATTTCATTGAACGGATTAACTTAACACTCATGGTCTTCACATAATGACGAGATGTTTTTACATTTGTAGGAGCGGCTCGTTCTTAAGTGTATCAATCACGGAGCTCAAATAGCGGAATGGGATTTACAGTCGTGCCACCCGGCACGGCGGGACTTCAGAGGATTATTCAGCGTTCCGGGTTGAATACGCTGATAGACGTCTCATACCGCAAGGCCAACAAGGAGGTTATCTCTGCATTTGTGGAGCGGTGGCGGCGGAGAGATCAACACATTTCACCTACCTTTTGGTGAAATGTCTATCTCATTAGAGGATGTCAGCTTCCTCCTGAAGATCCCTGTGACGGGCAAAGTTGTTGCAGTGGAGAACTTTGCGAGGTACACGGAGGAATCTCACTCGGACGCTATCAAGATGGTCTCGAACCTACTTGGGGTTAGCGCCGAGGAGGCTGAGGAGGAGGTGAATATCAGCAAGGGGCTCACAGTGCGCAAACATTGGTCGAAGAGTCGATAGTGCCCCAAAGCTGGTTCGAGACCCAGAAATTATCTTCTTGTGGAATGCACCGCCCGAGCGTACCTGCTGTACTTGTTGTCCCGCACTCTTTTCGCCGATAAGAGTGGGTCTCGGGTGTCGATCGCGCTGCTGAAGCTTCTTGAGAACTTGGACGACGTAGGAAACTACGCATGGGGAGCGGCTACGTTGGCCTACTTGTATCGACACTTGGGGTCTGCCACGAGAGTGCTAGTGTCTCAGCTTGCTGGCTACCTCGCATTGCTTGAGGTTTGTTATAAAATAGACTTAATTTTCATTTTGAATTTCAATTAGGCCAACTTGCAATTATGGACTAACTAACATTGTATGTATTTGCAGGGATGGGTGTACGACCATTTCAAACTTGGTCTGGCCACGCCCAATGCGAAATACCTGGACTACTTGCAACCTCGTGTCTCCAAATGGATTCAAAAGCACGAGACGGTTGCGAATGTTGACAAGCTCGGGGCCATTAGGAGAACCTTGGATAGGTTGCGACCAAGTGAGGTGAGATGGTTATCCATATCCTTTGATGATTGATGTTTCTTGGTAATTTATTTTGCTAACAATGGTTGTTGCATTTTTACTAGGTCACTTGGGACCCATATGTGAATTTAAGGGAAAATGGCGTTGTGCAAGCGATGGCCTTTTACAGTGGGAAGATCAAGTACATGGATGTGGTGGAGCCCTACCACCCGGAGAGGATTCTGAGACAGTTTGGCCATGTGCAATCTATACCAGATCCTCCGTACCGTCCATTGGAAGCACACAGAGGCCCATTTGCGAACAAGTACTCCGTCAAGTATGGGTTCGAACAAGACAATTGGGAGCGATGGAGGAACCATTTGTTGGCTCCTGAAGTTCAAGGCGAGAAAGTAGTATTTGAGTTTTTGGCTACACCAGACTACCTGCCTTGGTTCGTCAAAGTGTCTCATCCCGTTATCACGAATCCGAGCTTTGAGGACCTTGAAATGGTCGCCACAACCATCGCAGACAACGAGCTACTTGAGGTATTGGAATGATTATATGTATTATGCATTTATTATTAATTCCGATATGTTTTACATCGATAGTAACCCGATTTTTTTCATCAGCGTAATAGGCGAGCGTTGGACGCGGCGTTGCGATGGATGGACCTCCCGCCGGAGGTGTGTACGATTGAGTCGGCGATGACCATTCTGAGTGACATCGTCAACTTTCTTTCGGGGAGGAGTATAAGTCTCACCCCCACGAGTACGACTCAGGCGACCGCAACCGGCACAACCGCAACATCCGGCCCTACCGAATCAGGCCCGAGGTCGTCCCAGCATGGTAGCACTTCCACACACTCCACCCCAGCCACAGCTCAGCCCGCCACAGCCGATGCTCGCCCTACGAAGAGAATGCATGGGAAGGAGTATCGAAGGAAGAATATAAAAAAACTCAAGCAATGACCGGTCGAGAATGGAGGGATAGACATTTGTATGACATTCTTTGAGTTTTATGATGTCATCGTCAATTTTTTTATGAGAGTTTGTAATGTTTTATGAGTACTTGTTGGGTTGCGATTATATGGTGCGTATGGACTAGACATTTGTATGACATTTTTAATTGTTTGATGAGTACCTGTTGCCTGTTGACTACATTTTTATGACAGTTTATAATGTTACATTGCCTATTGTTTTATTTTGGTTGTAATTTGTTCTCATATCCTAGTTTTTTCTGCTTATGAGGTTGTCTCGGTCAAACAGGGCCGACACTCATGAGCAATTTTCGGTCCTGAACAACCGAGACAAATGCATGATGCACGGTCTTGGCCGGCCGTTAATGTACTTGTTTCCAATATTTAAGTATGCGTCAGTTACTCATGGCCGAGAAGCCATGAGTAATGTTGCGCATAGGTCAACGATAAGAGGCAATTTCGGTATTGCGCGACGGAGCCTTGACGTTAATTCTCGGTGGTGTATAGCCGACACATTACCATATGTCTCGGTCATCCAGGGCCGAAACGCCTGTTCCAGCAACAATTTCCAATTAACAAGACAACTAACTTTCCAATTAAATTTACATGAATGACAATCCAACACGACAAGAGCCACGAAAATAAAATTAATGATATATCAGTGTAGTATGACAAAATCACTATACAAGAATCAAATTGTACAACAATACCCGAAAGGTAGGGTAAATTCACTCATTCTATATCCACACAACTTGACAGCTAACTTTCAAAATTAGTAAATGTACAACCAACCAAATTAATAGGTACCAGTTTTAACACTACGGTGTACCTAAATCTACAACGGATATGGTGGCATCGAGTAGAGTTGCAATGGGCGCGATGTCTCGAAAGACGAATCTATCACGCCAACCTTTCGCACTATCCTCAACATACCGTTCCCACGAAGGGTATAAGGATGGCAATGGTGCATTCATGCTCAACTTCACATGTCAAAGAGAACAGTATAACATGATCATATTGTCGGGAAACAAAAAAACAATTCAACAAAATTCGTATCACTTACCCTAAGCCAATGTATATTCCTGTCATTTATCATGGCAATGACAAGTCTGTTGTGCGCGTTGGACGGTGGAGCACTACGTAGAGGTAGAAATGTGGAGGCACTCCCATGCGAGAGGTTGACGAGAACCACATTGAATGCAGTGGCTACCAACAGTCCCATGTCTAGAAGTGTCAACCATTCTTGGAAAAATGCGCCAACTTGATTCTCTCGGCAATGCACCGCAATCTTGACACTCTCGTAACTCGAGCCTAGCACTTTCCGCCAAAGATTTTCATGCCCGATAATCTCATCATACATCCTTCTACGGACAATCCTCCACCCGTCTACATCGGCAAGTCCAAGCCCAGACGCAACACACCTATATCCACAAATTTCCATCGGCAAGCACATCGATGATGCCCTCGACATGTGGCAACCAATCCGGTTCTACGCAATGACCGTGAGCCATGTTAGTTGCACTTTGCGTACGTCGACTGGCACGACGCATTTTAGGAACAACTTTACTTTTCTTCTGCCTAGAACTGGAGGCCTCTTGAGCCGATAGCACGTACTCAAATTCGCTCGGCAATCGTCTCGTAGAAGGATCGTCACCATCGTGTTTTCTCTTCGAAGACCCTGGTGTCCTCCCTTTTGTCTTAATTTTTGCCGGCGGCACGACACCCGGTGTAGACGAAGGTCGACTAATCTCCCTGAGTTGCTGAATAATCTTGAGTCGATCGTCCTCATCAGTGCAAAGCACGAAACTTTTCCAACACTCGTTGAATCTCATCGTGCACGTTGTACCCAGACGGGTCCACCGGATTCTCAGGTATCATACTCAACTTTCGCCAGTAAACATGAATGTCCTCGAGAGGGATGGGCGACCCAACAAATATATGATGGTTTAGCTCATGTGCACGAGGAAGGCCATGTGTGGTGCGTATCTCACAACCACAACTAGTGGAGTCGTGACCGACATCCTCTCCACGTGTCAATTCATCTCTAATTAGCCTAAGCGCCCGTTGAGAGACATAACCACGCAATCGTCGATACAACTCATCAATGTACTCATGTTGGACGACATTTAAACTTAGCTCAAACGATGCCTTAATATTGTTGTGTTGGATTCTAAGGAGGCCATCAACCACGTTCCACAGAGTCTCAAAATTGGCCTGACTGTTCCCAAGGTGTAGCTTAAGAATAGAATGCGCAGACTCCACCCTCTGCGTTGTCGTTTCCCCAAAGTGCGTAATTCTATTTGTCCAAGCGGAGACAAATTTCTCCTTGTAGTTCTTTAACCACGTGTTGTCCAAGTACTCCGTAAGACCCTTTACATTCCCAAACTCACAACGCGGGTCATTCACCCTAACTTTGAATAAGGCCTCCGAGTTGGCAAACATCACGCTCGTCCACCTATCCATAAAACGCGCAAAACCATCGTTCTCCCCAAACATGTTCTTAGTCTTGGCCAATACTACTTTGTTGATGTGCCAAGAGCAAAGGAGGTGATACGAGGCCGGAAAAACTTCTTCTATGACACTAATAAGGGCTAAGTCCCTATCGGTAACGAACACGTCAGGCTTAGGCCACCCATCCAATATGGATCTCAAGTTCTCAAGTGTCCAAACATAATGCCCATGACTTTCTTATGATAAGAATGCGAACCCAACGGAGAACGTCAAGTGCGTGGAAGTGATGCCAACAATCTCCAACAAAGGCATTCGGTACCTATTTGTCTTGTACGTGCAATCCATCAAAATAACCGATGGGAAACACCTTACCAACTTTATTGAGTCGGGATGTGACCAAAATAACTCCGTGACAACATTCGTAACGGGATGCTTCCTATGCCATGACAGCCACTTATTCTTCTCCAATATGTGCAACAGTTGTTTCATTTGAGTCCTCCCACCCGCATCCTCATTTCGGACTTTTTGTCTTGCATTATATATTGTCCTCATTGTCGATACGTTTCTAACGTCTATTTGCTTCAACGTATTTAGGATGTCTCTTGGCTTCACATTCCCCTTTGTCATTTGCACTACAACTTCCTGCTCCCCCTTATCCAATCTCCCGTCAAATGAATGGTCGTCCAAATTTTTTGCGGGCTCGTGATTGTGCCTCCCACATATAACAGTGATATACCACAACGAGTCAGCATTTTCCTTTACGTTGATAAGGAAAGGGCATCCACATTTCTTGGTACCAGTTTGAGTCCTCGCCGTTTCTTCTTCTTCTTCATTTCTTGGTTTCGAAGCAATTTTTGCAGCTTTACCCTTCCCAACTCTTTGTGACATTCCCCTATAAGTCCATGACCTCTCACAGCCAAGTTTCACCCTTCCCCTGCGCTTAATGCCCCCGACGTCAGAGTGCTTTGTCACTAGCACAAACATGTTCTCACGGCCTATCATTTGAAGCCATGAAACTGCCGCTTCTCTAGTTGGGAATGGCCTACAAGGTGTAAATGTGTCCGTGTAGTCTGGAAATAGGGTAGAAACCGGCATTACCTGCAATACAAACAGTGTAACATTATAATCAACCAAAATGTACAACACAATCACAAAACACATCCAAAAAATAGGTTCTCGGTAGTACAGGTCCGCAACTTTCTTCAAAGTCTCGCTCACGAACGACCGAGAGTTACTGAATACTCTCGATTTTACCGTTCTGTGACATACGTAAACCTATCGGTCCTCTACGACCGAGACATAACCATACATCTCGGTCCTACGAGGCCGAAACAATCGCGCACCCAGACATAAACTTTGGATAACCGCAAAAAAACACACAATAAATTTGCAAAATTACCTCAAGTACGACCTCCTCTGGCACCGAAGCAGTACAATCCTCCATTACATAGTGGAAACAAGTTCGGATTTGAAGAAATTACCAAACCCTACGTTGACAAACAAATCATCATTTTCACAGTTATACACAACTAAACAGTTCTAAAAAACCCGAATATGGTTGTCAAACATTGTTACCTCGCTGTCGGATGATGTCAATCCACAAGAATCGAGTAACGCTCGCCAAATGCAATGTGGCTTTGTGGTTCAACCTTGTGGTGGGGTGCATTTTTTTCTTTGTCAAAATGATTTGTGGGGTTTGAATCAATATATATACAAGGGCAAAATGATCTTTTCCACTTTTGCTGAAATTTTTACAAAAACTTTGGGTGCCTTCATTAAATGGTGGGGTGCCCTTAGCGGCCCTCAAACAAATGAGTTAATAAGAGTTTTTGCTTGATTCACACATTTGACGAAAATATATATCTCATTACGATACCCAAAGAAATATTTACAAATCTAACACATTTTATGTCATGTCACTGCCACCTCACTGCCACGTCCAATTTTTTTTTGTGGAACTGAAAACGTGATTTGAGATCACGTTTTGAGTAGGTGCGGAAAACGTGACTTGCGGTCGCGACTTGCTTCAAAACAGCAAGCCAATAGCAAGTCGTGACTTGTTTTTCTCGAAGTTCTTTTTTTTTCTTGTGCTTTTGAAGTCCCGATGTTTTCTTTTGATGGAAGTCGTGTGTCGTTGTTTTGATTATTTTGTTAATACAAACTAGTATAAAATATGAAGTTACAAGTAATTTACAAAATTCATAAATGTAATGTCGGTGATGCCAAAAATTTCATTTGATATAAATGAAGAACTTGAAAATTGAAGTGGAAGAACTACAATGCATTATATAAACCAAAAAACATGTTATGTGAAAGTAAAAAAAGTCCTAGTCTGACCCCAAATAATGACTTCCAGTCCCACAACGTGTTCTCTTTACGACTCAGACATTACGATTTAAAGCTAATGACACATTTGAATAGCTCACATCAGCAGGATTTTGAGCATTTTCTCTTTGAATATCATCGATATCACGCATTCCACCATCATGAGTACTTGTACTCCCAGACAAACTCATCATTATTGGAGTTGCATTAAAATGGCGCGAAGATGTATGTGCCCTGTCAAATGGAAAGGCTTCCGTAACCTCGAATGTCATGTGTGGGAGGAACTGATGGAGTATGTGGAGTCTCAAACTCGTTGAGAGGTACTGATGGAGTATATAGAGTCTCGAACTGGTTGAGAGGTACTGATAGAGTATACAGTAGAGTGTCATGCCTCGAACGTGTATCATCATGAGAAGATTGATGAGAAACTTCAAATGAAGTGGGCATATTATGCATGCGATAATCTGCATGTACTGCAGTCAAAGCCGATGCAGCTACATCTCTAATACATGCAATAGACACATCATCACCCAATGTCAACTGATGAATTGATGTCATTCCATGTGCCTACATATAAAAAATTTATGAAGTTGTATGCAAAAGTAAAATTAAAACAACTATTTGAAAAACTTCATGACTGAAAAAAATGAAATTGTACTTACCAATGCCTCAGCAATAGCTCCACGACGTGACATGAATCGTCGTGTAATGCGACGATACCATATCATATACGGGTCGTAAAATTCTAATGGCTCCTCCAATATTTCATCGGTTGCAATATTGGAAGCACGTTTGTTCCACAGGCAGACATAAGCACTATGTTCTGCACTCCAATCCTTATCCGTTTTCCCTCTCAAGTCAATCTTATGTAGCTCCATGCTTGTGCTATGTAAAGGTGGGTATCCTTTGTTTCAAACCGAATTGTCGCATGACTCTATCAAGATTATACATTTCGATAACACGAAAGAAAAGTAAAGGTGCCCTCGTTCGCCAAATAGCACGACCACTGCTACAATACGTAGGCAGGTCCCTTATAACTGTCTCACGATACGGTTCCCAAATTACCTGAAGTTATAAAAAATAACTTGAAATGAATAAAATTCGCATTTCACCATTGTAGAATAGGGTATTTGGAAAAAATGATTAAGTATATTTCTTACTTCATCGGGTGCTTGCATGTCAATCATTTCTCTGTATTTTGTCAGCACGTGCATTGATGTTCATGTGGTCTCCAAGGCATGTCTCCACTTATAGAAATGTACAAAACAACATAAAGCATGCATGAATGTACATGTAGATAAATATACTCAAATTGAAATTACTATGTTAAAAAATACTAATTACCTATGACCAAATGGAGGAGGTGGAAATAATTCTTCGTTTGGTATGATGTCGTCTCGAATATGCCCTCTCATTATTGGTGCAAGAAAAGGCAACCTATCCCATGCCCATAATTGCAATAATATGACCGGACCTGCAATCTCTGCTCCATCAACGTCGGTTCAAGACACAATTGTCTATATAGGTGAGCCTGAGTTGCACTACCCCAACTGTATTGTCGTGCCGCCTCAAAATCCTCCAAAAATTGCAAATACGTGATGTGAACAAGATTGTTAGAGTTGTCTGCAAATAAAGTTCCTCCAAGAAGTTGTAAGATGTACGCTCTTCCATAGCGTTGCACTTCCACATCATCAGCATTATTTGGAAGGTTTGAAAATCATCTTGATAGTTGGCGAATTTGGATCCGACCTCTAGTCCTGTTATTTTTAGGGAATGGGAAGCCTAGTTGTGTCATACGTAAGGCGTCGTAATCTTGCTTTACACGACCGGTAATTGGTAATCCATCGACAGGTAACCCTAAGATGATTTGTACATCTTGTAGGGTAATAGTCATCTCGCCAACTGGAAAATGAAACGTGTGAGTTTCTGGCCTCCACCTCTCTACAAGGGCGGTAATGAGATGCCAACCAATTGATATGAAACCTATTCGTATTGTCCCATAAAACCCAGATTCCTGAAGATGCCCAACTATTCATTGATCCAGTGGGACCAATCGATATAGTGCAGCTGAATTACGCCTGAAAGTCAATATACCAGACTCCTATGGAAAACGAGATTTAAGTTACATTAGTTAAAATGTAGCTACGAAGCTATGAAATTATGCAAACAGGCGAAAAGAAGTACTACCGGTCCACTCCAAACACGAGTAGATCTATGTAGAGCTTGCATAGTCAACACCGAATCATTTATAGGGTCATGATCCATATTGCGCTAGAACCCCAAATCATTAACAATGTTGTCATTAATTCCATAAACCAATGAAGAAACAATACAAGTAGCGATACAGTCCATTCAAGAAACAATAAAGTTAAAACAAAAGCGCGCGAATAATATGAAAACATGGTTTAATTGAAACTAAGTTCATGTACCACAAAGTCATAAGAAAGTGATCAAATACAAGGAAAATATAAATGGATGCGAAACATAAGACTTGAAAGAGCCTTTCACTATGAAGCATTAGGAGGTTGTTCTTGCTGACGACGAGAGCAAGTGCATCTATTGTGTCCATCCTGCCTACACTTACTACATCGCAACGTTGTTGGGGTTTCTCTCCATTCCTTCTCTCGCTGCATATGACGTGGCTATTTCTGATTGCCTCTCCAATCCATCTCAGTGCGCAAGCGTCTTGTTTGAGGACGACCTTTTTTGGCTTTCGAGATGGATCAGCCAACAACGTTTGTGGAACTCTAGCGTTAGGCCAATAATCTTCGTGTGGAATAGGTTGGAAATTCGCAGCATAACATTGATTGTACACAGACAATCCGTAGTACGACTGAATGTACTGACAGTGATCTATGGCTACACTGGCGCAAACTGCTTGAAATGGGAACATGGAATGCCAAAACACTACCACTTCATACAAGTGCATCTACGAGCCTCCAATTTCACCACTTGCTTGTTAGACCATTTTCTCAAATGATAGCCACGTGGTGCAGTGATGACTTCGAATGTACCATTCTCACGATTCACTAATGTGACATTGTGCCCTCCAGCCGCCTTTCCCTAATATGACAACTTATTCAGTGCGTACCTTATGTACATTTCGCCCCTTCCTAGGGTTGCACCTATTTCATCGCGTCTTTTGTTAAAGTACGCCATGACACATAAAATGTCAATTGCACTAAAGCTGTGATGGGGTAAAATCGCGCATTAAAGCATTTTACGTTTGTGACAAAAAGTCCATATATGTATTAGCTTCTAAACGTAATAAATCAAACACATTAAATAAATAATAGTAACAAAATATAGACACAATGAATACTCATTAGATTTGTAGTCATCCATCCGTATCGATATCCTTTGTCATGTGCGTTAGTCAATTGTGCTCGATCAAGGTCATTGAGCCACGCAATACATTTCGCATTCATTTGTTGAAGTTCTTTCATGGATGCCTTAAATTTCCGCGGTTGATGTTGTGCACCGGCTAAGTACACCATATCCTTTAATTCTTTGGTCCAGAATCTCATGTTGAAATTACTGCATATGTGACGGAGGCAAAATCTGTGTTGAGCTCTTTCATGGGTCCATCCATTTTGAGGATTGTTCATTGCCAACAATATACCAGGGTGTCGATTAGAAATAACACATATACCATCCCTATCAGTCACATGATGTCGCAAACAAGCCATAAACCATCCCCAGCCGTCTTGACTTTCCTCATTAATAATGACAAATGCTAAAGGAAATACATGACTATTACTATCAACAACAGTGGCTATTAGGAGTTTTTGTTTGTATTTTTCATACAAAAATGTGCCATCAATTTGTATAATTGGTCTGCAATGTCTAAAGCCTACAATAGAAGGTGCAAATGCCCAAAAAACCCATTTGAATACAACCTCATTGTTGGCATTAGGCTCCCATGTCTTCATTCCACACACGTCCCTGGATTGCTTTCTTGAAGAGCGACCATCCACCGCGACAACATTTTATACGATTCTTCCCAATCTCCAAAGACTTTAGCAATTGCTTTCTTCTTCCCCAACCAAACTTTTTTGTAACGAACATCATAATCGAATTTTTCCTTGATAATCTGATGAAGCATTGGAACTGAGATGGACGGATATCTTCTCACCACATTTTCTACTTCACGACATATAACGGTGGAGTCCAAATGAGCATGATCCTTAGACAGTTTAGCATAAATACATGTATGTGGTCCTGCATATTTACTGATCTCAAACATTCCATGGGATTTTCTTCTCGAACACCGCAACCTCCAAGTACATCCATCTAAATATTTCTTACAACGGACAATCCATACATTAGGTGTAGAATGAGTTACCACAAATCGCTTGTGTCCTTTGATGCTATACAATTTCACGGCATGCTGGATATCTACTTTACACATGAACCGCATGCCTTTCTCAAATCCTGATGCCTCATTCCATAAAGACCTAGAAGGAATCATTGCATTCTCATGGATGGGTTGCATTGCCTCACTACTCAATTCCATAAATACAGATGAAGGTACGGCAAATCCACCTACACCCACGTTCGCACCATCAATTCCAGCAGCCTCTTCGTCGAAAAAATCATCGTTCCCATATTCGTTCAAAATTGGAGGACAAGATAATGAGCCATCATCGGCTATGACTCGATTTAATGTATATCGAATCATGCCATCATCAACATGATGAGCATCAACCCCTTCATCATCTACATCATCATCGCTACTCTCTTCACTAGTATCTCCGTCACTACCACTATAGTCATCATCTTCCTCAGTATTCATATCATCACATGAACGAGCATCCTCGTCCATTTCGGGATTTGCGGTCATCAAAGGCGATGCACAATGACTATGTTCAAAAAATGGTTGAGTACTAGGTCCAGCTCCAGAATCTACCACTATATTACAATTGGAACTATTATACGATTGCCTCGGAACTAAATCTAAAAATAGCTCCATGCAATTTGGTGGTGGAAATTCTGCCACAATCTCACAAGCATCTTTCAGAGTCGATTCATCATCTATTCGCAAAGGGACATAGTTGAACGTTCCAGTTCCAATGTTAATGGGATATCGATATGTCATGTTTAATATCATTTTTTCAGTGTCTATCTCCAAGGAATTACAGATAAAACTCACAAGTTTCTCGTACCCTAAACCCATCTTAGATCCGAGATGTCGAATAGGCGGTTTCATGTACGAAATCCCTGATGGTCCATCAACCATGACACCATTCATATAGCACACTAAAGTTACTCTTTGATCAACCATTATTGAATCTATATATGTAAAATATAATCGTTAATCAATAGAAGTAATAATTAATACACTCACTTAGCACAAATATAAAAAGTTGGTCTTGATTAGTCCAAGCAATTGTACTAAAGGAGCATTCAACAATAGCAACAATTAATATTAACTAAAATCATGTTTCACATTAATAAGGATATGCTACGAAGGAGCATCCATAAGAGATTAACAAATTTATTTAAATATATAATATATAATTAATTATGTGCGTGAAACAATCTTTTGCTCTTTCACAATATGATGAAAGTCATTTTTAACTGTATCAAATATGTGACTCACATTCGGTGACTTCAGTTTCAACGTACATAGACACAAGTTAATTAGCATATATAGACACAAGTTAATTTGCATCAAAGGACCTTACATTAGCCATTACTGAAACAATATATTATCATTATGGCATGCAATTACTGGTAATGTTGGCATTGAATTAAAATGGCCTATAACACTATTATGCATTAATTATTATACTGACATATGAGATGCAATATTGTTCTCAATGCAATATATTACAATAAAGCAACAAGAAGATCAGATTTTTGGTTGATATTTTCGGTTATATTTTCGGTGTTATTGGATTGCAAAGTTTGGCATTCGTAAGAGTCATGAAGATCTTATGCAATTTTCTCTGTTATAAATTAACTTAGTTTAGTCACTAATCTAAATAAAAAACGTCAATGATGTATATAAGTCATGATATATATATATATATATATATATCATGCGAAAATTGCTTATTTTCATTGGATTTTAATTCATTATATTACTTTATGAGACCCCAAGGAAAATGCCTTTTTAGAACTAATTCATCAATGAACACAATTGAAAGAAGATTTTTACCAATACAAACGAGATCGGTTGTGAAGGCGAGTAGTGATAGCGGGAGGTATTGACCGACCAGCGGGAGGCGAGTAGCGCCGGCGGGAGGCGAGGAGTGACCGGCGGGAAGGCTACCAGCAGCGGCGGTAGTAAGCGATTCGCGCCAGTGGGAGAAGACCACCAACGCGGGCAGGAAGCGAGTAGCAGCTCCGGCGGGAGGCGAATCGCGGTGGCGGCGGCAGGCAGGCGGAAAAAGACGGTAGGGAGGCAATGGTGGCGACAGGTGGGCAGCAGCGACGACAGTGCACTCAACCATAAGGAGTCGCCTTAACGTTCCAACGACCGGCGGGATACGGACCACGGAGGGCGGACGACCGATCTTACGAGCGCCGGACGGGAGATGGATGCGGAGGGGGTCGCCGGAGAGATGAAAACGAAAGGGGAATTGAAGGAGATGGAGGGGGTTGGGGTTTGAAGTTGGGGTTTCGTTGCAGCGAAAAGGTGACCTCGGGTCACGATTTCAATGGAAATCGTGACCAAAACCAGGAGTGATTATGTGGCGGTGATGTGGCAACAAATGTCTTAGTTTGGTAAAAATTTTGTAGGTGTGTTGGGTTGATCAAAATTTTGCCCATGTGTGCTAATCAAGCAAAAAGTCATGAGTTAATACTTAATACCTAAAAAAACACGAACTACTAAAACAAAATTTGATATTTTTAAATATATCACAAACGTTTTTTTTTCTTTTTTTTTTTGCAAATCTGTCACAAAACCCTACATTGTACTTCAATTTTGTAATTCACTTTACCATATGTTGATGTTTTTATTTCATCTCATTTTAATCATTGTCTTATATCAATATATATATAACTAATTATGGATCTAAATGACTCAAAAAATGGTTTTATACTTTTTTTCCAACTTAATTCAGATTCTAAAGGAAGAATTTTTTAAGCATGATGCGTTTCATGATTTTAAAATAAAAAAAAACATGGCTTGGTCGAACAGTGGTTATGCGACTATAAATCCAATGAATTACAAACAAAATTTGATGTTTGTTATCAAAATTTGAAAAAATCAAGCTCACATATACACATAGTTATATCTCTATGCAAATAAGAAGTAAGAGAATAATTGAAGGCATGCTATGATGAACATGGTATGCAATCGGTTGGAGTCTTTATCTTTCGGGTTTTTATGTTTCATGAGAGATGTTGAAACCAAAATAGGGATTGTGATAGATTTGTAAAAAAAGTAAAGTTTATGATATATTTGAAAAATCTCAAAGTTTGTTCTAAATTTGGAAAAAATATAATACTTCTATTTTTTTAGTTATTAACCCAAAACAAATAACGAAATTGATTTGATAACATAATTATTAATTTGACATGGTTGGCTCGCACCCCTATGTAGCACGCAAGCAAACAGTGACTTATTTATGTCTTTTGCAACCCTATAAGTGAAAAATATCATAAGAAAATAGGAACTTGCGAAGAGTAAGGATGAAGCACAAACGCGAAGAGAGGATGGAGAATACGGCGATCAGAGAACGCTGGTTAGAGATACTCACTAAAGATGTACAAATCTAAGCACTCGATATCGAGCCTTTCGTGAGAGGTGGATTATTTGCAGCTTACCCCTAAGGTCTTTAACTTAAGAGTTCTAGGGCTCGATTGAAATTGCATGATGACTAGACTAATCACCTCTACAATTGAGTAAAAAAAACTTGAACTTTCGTTTGCTAATGTTTCAAATGATCAATACCGAAAACTAAAAAAAAATTGAAACATAATGATGTATAAATGTAATAGAGTTAGTATAATACAAAATATGGTTATAATATTGTAAGGATAGTATGATGATTTTTATATAGCTTTTTAGAGTTTATTCACTATATAAAGATGTAATCGTGTTATGAGAAGAAAAGCAAGAAATAAAATTCTCTTTATCTTTTATCTTCTCTCATTCTCATCTTTTATAACCCTAATTTTCAAATCTACCTTTCCTTGCCTTCTCTATATTTTTTATATAATTTTCTTCTATAAAAAGTTTATTTGCTCTAATCTTCTTCTCATTTCTCTTTACAACAACAACAACAACATAACCTTAATATACGTTTGATCCATTTCATGAAAAGTGATAAAAGTTTTACGTTGACTGTCAACCTATCGCAACCCTCCTCCATTTTTCAAGAATGGAAAATGAGTTTGGGGCCTCCCTCCCCCACTTTTCGGGTATGAAAAGTGAGTTTAAGACCTCCCTTACCTATTTTTCTATATGAAAAAATGGGCGTCAGAGTCTTCCTCTTTTATCCGGACTTGGGACCGGCTATGTAGCGCACACAACATAGGTGGAGTTTTCTCATTTCTCTCTCAATCTCTTTAATTTGATTTATTTAATTAAAATCACCATACTATCATTATACTATTATAACCATATTTGGTACTATTGTAACTTTATTAATGACTACATCACATGAGAACATGTTGAAACTAAGCAAAAAAAAAAGGAGAAAAATTGAACCATCGATCTAGTGATTCAAGTTTTCATATCCTAATAGAACTCCGAAATTCACCAACAAAATGACCAAATTAAGCCAATATAAGAAGAAAATTGCACAACATGCTATTTGCTCAGAAAAATGACTCTCACTATGTCCTTGTTCACCAACAAAAGAACCAAATTGAAAAAAAAAATTAAATTTTTTAATCATTTGATCTTCCCCAACTTTTCAATCTCTCAAACACCCACTAATGACAAATCTCATCTTAATTTCGATAAGAAAAAACCCTCAACTCATCAAACACGATGAACACTGTAAACACCAGTTGCCTCTGAATCTTCAGCAAAGGTGTTTCGATGCCTTCTCAACTCGCCCAAAATTATTCAATTAGGCTTATGTTCACTATTCAGACCCATTATTGGTGACGTGGAATGGTGGTCGAAATAGAAATTTGGGGTAATTTTCCTTAAATTTTGAGTTTTTTGCAAGAAATATTATGAGTTCGCATCGTCTTATTTTTCATTGGTAAGCACATTGTCATGAAGGTGTGAACTTGCTGGTGAAGTATTTGAGCAAGCAATTATGCTCAAAGAGTGTGCCAAAGTGTATTGTATTGTTATTATGGGGACACAAAAAGTGAACACAAATTAAAAAGATCAAGCCATGTGAGTAGCATTTAGAGTAATGTGGCAAGGACGTGTTAGTCACAGGTTAGTTGTGTCAACCGACTATGTGACTTTATCATGTTATTATGACAGCCCAAAATCTTGAGGAAGACCGGACACTGCCATGTCGACATACACATCACTAATCCATGCCACGTCATCTGCACGCTTACTGTTTGGACCTGTCCCTCTAAGTCTTGACTGTCCCACTGAGTCCTGAGTTAGCCTAATTACCCTAATTAGTCACCTAAACTACACAATTAACTTTGCACGTCAAAATAATTTCCATGTTAATCCTTAATAACAGTAAATTTATATTTTCAACAAACCTTATTTCTTGATTTTTCTGATTGAGGCAAATTAGGAAGTCATATGGAATATTATCCATAGTTTATAAAAATTTCAGTAGCACTTTCCTTAAAATTGACTTGTCGAAAAACTTCATCTAATAGACAACATAATTGGGGAGAGGCCTAAAATGACTCACAACTCCCGCAGTTCACAATATATGTCAAATTCAAACTTATAAACTAACTTAGAGTCTTTGATATCTTAATTACAACTTTATCATCCCAAAATAAACCAAAATCGATATAAACCTCTCAACTTACTTTTAAACCAATTTAGGAGACTCTTATAACATTTCACTGGTGTTTCACGACCTATACTCACATCAAGAATCTCAAAACAATATATATACAACATGATTACAACAAGAAAATTAATCTTTTAACAAAAAACTCACCGAAGATCTTTGAGTTTTTCCTTTCTTTTTTGTCTTCACAAAGAACTTGACATCATAAAAAACAACTCGAAGATGCCAGGCAAGTAAACTCCTACAATGCTCTATACTCTTACAAATGTTAGTCTGAATACATTGAGACATTTAATTACATTTCCAAATAACAACAAAGTTATGTAACAACGTAGATCACTCATTTCCTGTTCTAAGTTCATAACAAGCGGGTCCTCTCACGATGAACCTAGAATAATCATATGTGTTTAATGCATGCTTCTAAGGCCCAAATTGATTAAACTAGGATTAACATTAATCTCGAAGATTAACGATCGTTATGTAGGCGTTACATGGACAACTCGGTTGATTCGGACACAAGAATCAAATGAATATGTTATTTATGGATGATGATTTTTATGTGCCATGTTTAAAAACTATTATTTATTTTATTGCATCACATACGTGTATGTTGCTATCGAGCGAGTTGGTGCAACGGATAGTTGCATCGGGAAAACATGTCGACTTGGGTATCAAGTAGGAATTACATGGGGATGCTAGACTAGACTAATTATAGTACATAGTGGATAATTGAGCCATAGCCTAAGTTAATTAATTAAATAAAGTAAAATATGGTGTACTTCAAGATACGCGTCAATGAGACGATCCCTTCTCAAATTAGGGCACCGTCCGGCCTAATCCCATCATTAAGCCATAATCTTACCATATTGGACTTAACAAAGAATTAGTCGGCCTTTCAAAAACCTCATTACTTACCCATTATTTTTCAAATAGACAGTTACCCATCCTATGTCAATTCATAAATCAGAGTTAATTCAAATCTTACTTACTTAAAAGTTTATTCAGCAGAAGTCTTAATAAATCAGAGAAAAGCTTTTAATGTGATACCTAAGAATTGAGGAAAAAATCAGGGAAATGAAGATCGCATGATTGTATATATAAATATAATAAACGAAGATAACATATCATCATGTGTCTGGTCAAGGTACTAGTCTCTTAACCAATAATAAATAACCACAAAAGCATATAAAATACATATAAAAGTAATGCATCAAAATCGAAACCTACAAAATCTGGTGTAGTAGCACTCCACTAGCTTATAGGTAGTCGCCGATCTTCTCTTTGCCTAGCCTGCTACTCGATCGATCTGCACCCACCGTCATAAAAATGACGATGAGTACTGGAAAGTATAAAGTAACACTGAGATATATTTGTTCATATTCCCAAATATGCAACAAGTATCTAAAAGCATGATAATAACAACTATGCTGAAAAGAGAACACGCAAAGAGATACTTTAGTTAAATAAAATAAAAACGACACTCGACTAAGTAGAAATGATCTAGGGCCAGTTGGCTGTGATCTTCATCACATCAGCCTTTCCATTATATAAGGATGGAGCTGTGTTCTACATCAATGTGAAGGTTTGAGCAGTGCTTTTTGCCTTTATAACCTTTTGCTGGTGCCAGT
This sequence comes from Stephania yunnanensis, assembly GCA_039657365.1. Lineage (NCBI taxonomy): Eukaryota > Viridiplantae > Streptophyta > Magnoliopsida > Ranunculales > Menispermaceae > Stephania > Stephania yunnanensis. The sequence goes on along the minus strand of CM077586.1, from coordinate 38,700,645 downwards.
CACCTACGATATATACTTGCCAATAACCCCAGGTCCCATACCTTGTAATGTCACTAAGTTATGCTTCCCAACAACCCCCGGACTCATTTCCTATGTGTTGCATAAGATAATGGAGAGATCCCGATCATCCTAAAAGTATAGTAACCCCCGTTTCTCAGCCATATCTCTATAATTTAATAGCCCTAAATACAAGAACTACTTTCATATTTCAAGGAGAGACATGGTTTTGAAATCTAATAAAACAATTGCATAACTAATGCACAAAAGAAATAGATTATACATTACCATAAACCACCACCTAATAGCATGCTATTTCATTGACTACATGTATCAACTTTCAAAAATGTCATAGCAAATAATTTGTAGTCAATAAAATTATTTAATCAATAATCTATACCATGAAAACAACGTCTTAAAATGAAAAAAGACAATAAGTCATGGCATATTGAACACAATGGTAAATCAGTCCAAATGATTGGAAGTGAACAAGTAAATAGGAATGAGATGTAAATAAATATCTCAATCAGTTTACTTACAATCCATGTAATTTCCTAAGCTATTCCGGCCTCCCAACACCTCATATCACGTATCCAAACTCTCAAGACTCTTCCTTAGGTTTCTGATATCAAACTAATCCAAATAAATTAGGTTTAGGTCAAGTCAAATGGGTTTAAGAACCTTAACCCAAAATAACCCCTTAAAACTAAATAATATTGAAATTTTAGTCTTGTATTTCAACACACTTTTAGGCACGAAATTCTCCAAATCTCAATGTCTTCCCTTATAAAAAGTTTTTGCTCTCTAACTTAGATTTTCGAAAAGACTTTGTTTGCTTAATTTTGATTTAAAACGAAAGCGATATCATAATTTTACTAAATACTACTCAAATTGGAACCTAATATGACCAGTAGACTTAGAAAATTCATTTTCCCCAATTTATAGTTTTAAAACTCGTGACTTTTAGTCACAAGGTAGCTAACATAGAAAATGACAACATACTAAAATACGTGCTCATTTAGATGAGTAATTAGGGAGCTATGCTATTTACAAATTTAGTTTCAAAAATCTCGTAATGCATCTAATCACCTATTTATAGAGCACTTTAGGACATGAAAATATTTGAACTACAAAATCTCAGTAGGACAAAGTTGTTCCCCTTTCGTTAGCTTTCAAATGCCACCATATTAAATTCATTTTGATTTAAAATGAGCAATTTATGACCAAACTACATAGGTTGGTTCATAATGCTACAAGCAGAATTTTCATTTTGGACTTAAAACTTGAAAAAATCATATATATTTTTTATTTCAAAACCAAATTAAGAACTTCTTAATAGCTGGATTATCAGCTTGAAATGAGGAATCCAATTATAACAACTAATTTCAAAGACTTATCATCTAACCTCTGAAAATGGTCAAAAATCAGAACTGGTTACAAACTTAAATAGAGAGATGTGAACCTAGTTTAATGAACACCTAAATTGATAAACACCTCCTACTCCAAACCCACTGATTTCTCCTTGATCTTCTCTAATTTCCCTTATTCTTCATCAATCTTTTCTTCTCTCCTAAGCAAGCTTACTTAGCTCATAAGTTATTGAAATGAAGTTGGTTTGATTACATGAGTTGATCTCTAGATTTTTATATGAAATGGATATGGTTGATTAATAGCCATTGATTCTCATATGCACACGTATCTCGATACCTATCTAATGATGCACATATTGAAAAATTTCCCACTTACTCAATCTAAGTAATTTCTATGTGTAACTCACTTGGTGTCTTAATGCGTCAATACATATCTCTACGATCATCACATGACTATTGTTTTAACTTGCTTACTTAGTTACATTAAATGTATAATCAACCATAGCCAGATTTAAATCACTACTTAAGTTACATCAAGCCTAAATAAACTTACCACTATTACTCTCTAGCCCGGCCCCACACGGACAAGCATTTCGAGGCACATCCCCACTCATGTCTGAACATCTATACACAAGTAAGAGTGACTTAGTAATCTATACATATACAATACACTAGGCGTACACTATAACAAATATAAGATATACCTCAACCCTCTTGCTTTGGCCACAACCCTGTCTCGATGCAGGTCCCACATTACGGGTCAACGATCCTGATTAAGAGATTAAGCTAGGATTTAGAATTTTGGGCTGTGACAATTCTTCAAAACTAGTGAAAATTTGTCCTCAAAATTAAACTTAGGTTAAGGTTATACCTGACTTGAAAAGGTACGAAAACCTATCTCGTATATAGTCTTCTCGCTCCCAAGTGAGTTCCGAGTCTTCATGGAACTGCCACTTGACTAACACATTCGGTATAGTCTTGCCTTTCAGCTGTTGTAAGCTCTGCTCTAGGACCTTTATTGGCTGTTACTCGTAAGATACATCATTTCTCAGATTAATCTGGCTCAAGTCAACTGTCGGTCTCTCGCTTGCCTTCGACTTGGCTAGTCGAAACATAGAAATATGGAATACTGGATAAATCCCCAACATTTATGGAGGTAACTCAATCTCATAAGCAACTTTTCCTACCCACTCTTAATCTTGAAAGGTTGGATGAATCTCGGTGCTAACATGCCTTTCAGATCAAATCTATGAAGATCCTTTTGAGGAGAAACCTTTAGATACAAAAAGGCTCCCTCATCATTCGCGAGATTGCTGCGATACGTGTTTGCATATTTTTTCTGCCTCTATTGGGCTCTTTTAAGACTTTAACGAATCTGTTGTACATTCTCCATGTGATCAACAACAATTTCAGGCCCTACAATATCTTGGTCTTTTAGCTAAACCCAATAAATGGTGAGCGACATGGTCTGCCATATAAAGCCTCGAATGATGCCATCTCAATGCTAGCCTAATAACCGTTATTGTATGCAAAGGTATTTCTCCCATAATATGCCAAACTCAAGTACATAAGCCCTGAATATATCCTCGAGAGTCTGAATCAACATATCAGTCGGCCTATCATTCCGAGGGTGAAAAGGGTATGTTGAACTGTAGACGCATAACATACTACTCCCGCATACTCCACCACATCTTGGACATATACATAACATCCTTATCTGACATGATAGTTAATTGTACCCCATGTAGCCTAATAATCCCCCTCTCAAATAATACACTCAACTGGTCAAATGTTTAATGAGTTGCAACTGGTATGAAATGGGCAGATTTTGTCAATCCGTCCACAATCACTCAGATAGAATAGTGTCAATGGGCAGTCCTTGGCCATCCTCCAACAAGATCCATGACTGTGTCTTCACACTTCCATCGTGGACTATAGAAGCGGTTGTAACAATCCTCCAGGTTTACGATGCTCAACCTTAACCTGCTGGCAGATCCCACAGTTCTTGATAAACTTCGATATGTCCGCTTTCATTCCAAACCAGCAAAAATGCTTCTTCATGTCATGGTGCTTCTTGGTCATACCTGGATGAATAGGGAACCGAGAACATTGTGAATCCTAAAGAATTTCATCTTTCAGCTCTGCCACTGCTGATATTCACAATCTGCTTCTAAATCTCAAACAATGATCCGTCGTCTCTATCAAGTCAGTACGATCAATTCTCTAGGCTAACTCACGGAATCTCGAGTATAGAATGTCAGCTCTCTGACCCTTTAACACTCTCTATGTAGACACGGTCTGAAGCCTCATCTATGCACAAATCATCACCCGAGTGTCGTTAGGAATATCTGACTGAGTTGTCATCACCTCTGCCTCGAGTAATCCATACTTATACGTCATATGCCATCTAACAACTTCAACATCTATAATCGATATCATACTCAGCGCATCAACAACTACGTTACCTTTTCCTGGATGATACTTTAGAGAAAAGTCGTAATCCTTTAATAATTCCAATTCTAGGCATTGTCTGATGTTAACTCTTTATGTATGATGAGGTATTTCAAACTCTTATGATCAGTGTAGAGTGTGAACCTCTCTCCGTACAGATGATGTCTCCATATCTTCAAATCAAATACTACCGCTACCAACTCTAAGTCATGAGTAGGATAATTCTTTTTATGTATCTTCAGCTGTTTGGATGCATAAGACATCGTACCATTGTCTTACATTAACACACCACCTAAACTTGTACAAGAAACATCTGTATATACCAGGAATCCCTATCCACCTTCTGGTAATATCATCACTGGTGCAATAGTAACGATCTCTTCATCTGAGCAAATGTCTCCTCACATTCCTCAGACCAATCAAACATAATGTCTTTTTGGGTCAATTTGGTCATCGAGGAAGCGATCATCGAGAAACCCTTTCGAACCTGCGGTAATACCCTACTAGTTCCAGAAAACTTTTGATCTCCGTAATTAACGTCGACACTGGCCAATCCATAATAGCTTGAATCTTAGACGATTCTATAGTGATGCTTGTTGCTCCAATAATATGTCCCAAAAACTTGACCTCTAACTACCAAACCTCACACTTGCTGAACTTTGTGTAGATTCGATGCTCCCTCTAAGTCTGTAATGTCTCCCTAAGGTTCTGCTCATGATCCTATCGAGTCCTCGAGTATATCAATATATCATCAATGAAAACTATCACGAAATGATCAATAAATGGCCTTATTACTTAGTGCATCAAATCCATAAACATGGTAGGAGCGCTAGTTAAACCAAACAGCTAGACTATAAACTAATAGTGTCCATTTTTTGCATTGAACGTTGTCTTGGACCTATCCTTATCCATGATCCTAAGCTGATGATACCTTAATCGCATGTCTATCTTTGAGAAATACTGTGCTCCTCTCAATTGATCAAATAAGTCATCAATTTGTGGTAATAGATACTTATTTCCGATTGTGACCTTGTTCAACTGTCTATAGTCGATACACAACCTCAAAGTACAGTCCTTCTTTACAAACGTGACCAGTATTCTCCATGGTGACATAGAAGGTGCGATAAATCTCTTTTATCCTAAATCCTACAACTGACTCCTCAACTCCTCCAACTTTCTCAGAGTCATATAATACAGTGGTATGGAAATCAGTCTGGTGCCTGGTACCAACTCAATAATGAAATCTATCTCCATTGGTGGTGGTAAACTAGGTAAGTCCACCGAAAACAGGTATGAAAACTCACACATAACTGGAATCTCCTCAAGTCTAGATCCCTGACTCTCTGCTACTGTGTATAACGATACCAGAGTCTTCTTCTCTCCACTAGTCGTAAGTCGACCTCTAGTACCTCGGCTCTCGGTGCACTACCACTATATATGAACATTAGATGCTCTGAGATCTCAAATATCACTGTCTTACTGAAATAATCGATATGAGCGTGATACGTCGCTAGCCAATCCATCCCTAACAACGCATCGAAGTCTAAGAACTTAAGAATCCTGAAGTCTACAGGTAACTCTACCCTGCTTATCTTTAATGGACACCTCTTAACAAGATAATTAGGGTAAACCCTATTCCCGGGTGCGGTAGTGACGACCTCAATTACCCATAAACTGGGTCCCACCCAACTTAAGCCCAAGACTGCTTCCGCAAGGTTAACGCAAGATTAGTCAACCTTCCAATCCATAATTATTACTTAATTTAAAATTTTTAGTTGAGTTATTAATATTTTGCAATTTTTACAAGTTAATGGAAGCAATTAATAATTAAAATAGCTCAACAATAAAAGTAAAAGAGTCCGACAACCTATATGTGGAACCCTGTATATATATTAAACATGTATATCAAGTGATGAGTGTAAAGTGGATGCAAAAGTGATATACAAGTCATATATGTCTCTCAAACCCCAAAAAGTATACCAAGTGTGATAACACAACATATATATTTAATACAAAAATTCAAAAACCTACAAAAATAAGTAAGGGAGGGCTGCTCCGATGTCCTTAGAGTAGATCACCTAGTACCGATGCCTTGTCCTTGCTCGACTATGGATTTTTACACTCAGTCAAACACAAGAATGACGAGTCTAGTATGTAAAAGCCAGTAGGATCTAAACAATACTTCAACATAAATAAAAGCAGTTTAAAATTCATGTGGATAGAAAGAAAGCTATAAGGAATGCATGATAATAAGACTGAATAATGAAAGTACAACAAGGAAAGAGTGTGAAAAGAAACAATAGAGAGGTGCCCAAGTAGTTAAGGACCACCGAATGCGGGTGCAATGGGGTCGGGGTCGTAGAGTCATGACAATGCTAAATAGACTCGGGTCCCAGGACACAGTAATGCTTGCTGTAATAAGGGATGTCAACGGTGCCCTAAATAAAACACATATCATGTCGACCAAATAATCTAGTGAATGGAGGTCATGGCTCCGGTAGCTAGCTGGTAACCACTCCATCACAAACACCTTCCTAACTCACTTGGTCCTCGGACACTCATATTGGAGTGGGAATTCCAAGAAAGGTAAGATAGTGCAATAGCAATAAAACATGAAGCTCATTGAATTACTGTACATTTCCTATCCGATTTTACGTACCTCAGATCCATGCTAATACGCTCTCTAGCGGCTCCAACATGACCCCGAAGTAACCCCCGATTTCAACTTTAGCTCGTTAAGTCCCTGACATCAATTTAGTTGGTTTTGGTGTGTTCGAGTTCGTTTGTCTTACTAATCCTCTATTAAGTATGCACCAATTGATACAAAGATTAGGGAAGGGCGGTTGCGATGGTTTGGTCACCTGCAAAGACGGCCTACAAATGCCCCAACTAGAAAACTTGACTCAATAGAAACTGTAGAAATTCGACGAAGTAGGGGCAGACCAAAGTTAACATGGGATGCATTAATTAAAAGGGATTTGAATGGTTTGCAAAGCTCACCATCAATTGCACTTAATCGAGCACAATGGAAAAGTTTGATCCATGTAGCCGACCCCAATTAATTTGGGACTGAGGCTATGTTGTTGTTGTTGTATTGTTCTTATATTATATATAGGTGTAGAGGTTGTACAAATACACCTAATGTCTTTTATATATATGTATCTATGTATGATATATAAATATATAACCATTTAATGCATCACTAAATCTTAACAAACTTATTTTAGGAATCTTATCATTTATTATTATTATTACTATTTTAACACTGGATTAATCGTTGGTCACATAAAAATTCAATTTTACTTAGGTACAATAGTAAATTCTTTAATTAATATATTTAGGCGCATCAAGCTAGCTTATATAACAATTTTTGTCTTAAAATCAACTTAGGCTTTTTATTTCAATTAAATTGAAGCCCTCTAATTTATTTATATCATTCACGTGTGGTTATTTCATTAACTTATTAAAAGTCATTAATTTATACAAGTAAACTAATTCATTTGTCTTTAGGCCTAATTGTCTTTATTTCACAACTTAAGCATATTAGATAAATAGAATTAGCTTACTTTATTTATTTTATAGGTACTTAAGTATTTCTAATTAATGCCTAAGTTATTAGCTAACTCAATGTTGTACTCAAATTTTCATTTCTCAAATAATTTAATCTTAGCAAATGGATATGCCCTCCATCTATGCACCATTTCTTTTATTAATGCACATGATTATTATAATTATTATTTTCATTCTTCTTAGCCATATTTATATCAAGGTTCCAACACATTTTGGTCAACCCAACAATGAGTTGTAGCCATTAATTTGGATCAACATAAAACACTCATAGAAACCATGCATGAATTTAGTTGACCAATATACATATGTGTGTGTTGTTGATTAATTAAAGATGATGCAAGCAAGATTAGGAAAATGAGAGTATGAAGAAGTAGCTTGCATGAATAAGATCATCATTAAAAAAAAGAAATAAATAAATAAGAATCAAAAGCTTTAATAAGAATTCAAATAGGAGGAATTATTATAAAGAAGGTGTTTAACATGCCTTGAGACCATAAGAATTTTTAAATTCCTTGTTATCTTTAAGCTTTCTCCAACTCCTTAATGGTCAGATTCCTTCCAAATTCCTTTCTAGAGCTCTTAGAAATGAATTTGAGTTAAGACCCTAATGACTTCTACCTCTTTATACATTTATTTGAAAATTCATTAGTGATGGATTGATTAAGCTAACCTAGCTTAATTAAGTCTAAATCCAAGCTCGTCATCTCATTTCTACATATGCCAAGTGTCCTACAAAGTGTAAAATGACAATTTTGCCCTTAGTTCATCCATGTAATTTTCATGCAACCAAGACATTTAAATATATTAAGTGACCTTATTTTTCAACATATTTACCAAGCATACCATAGGCTTTTGAATTTAAATTGGTTCTTCAATATAAATGAAGGAGAATTTTACATTAATTTTAATCTTCCACAGTACGCCTCTCGAGGTACATCATATGCCTTATTTCATTCATACACTATAACCATAAGTTATTTAGATGTGCATTGTAATAATATAGTAATATGGTAGTTTAAATAAAAATCCCAACTTAGCCTAATCTCTTAATTAAATAGCATTATAGTCCTACAACTATTTTTGTCCTATCTTACTGACTACTCGTACCCGAGTACCCATAATATACACGCATACCAACCATTGAACTTTACTTATATTTTAATGCAATCGAACCAATAATTAACTGAGATTTGACATTTTTTAGTATAAAATAAATACTACACACACCAAACAAACACAATAGACCTTGGTGTTGACTCCCAAGGGTTGACCAAGTACGCCATGTCATAAAAAGTCCCCGTTAAAGTCCTACGGTGACACGTGGCACAATTTAGAATATTCGGGTTATTACAGCCTTCCCACTAATGAGAATTTTGTCCTCGAAATTGAAATAACTTAAAGTAGAACTTACTGGAATCAAAATATGTCAGGGAAGTGCTCCCACATATAGGACTCCTACTCCCAGGTTAGTGCATTATCCCCGTGATGCTGCCGCTTAACAACTATTAAGGGGATCTGCACAGCCTATCGTAAAGTGTCTCAAATGGTGCTATTCCAATATTATTTTGATAACTGTTATTATAAGCAAAGTCGCACAGATAAAGATACTTCTTCTATGAACCACCGTACTCTAGTACACACATCCTCAACATGTCCTCAAGTACCTGGGTTAGTCGCTCTAACTATCCATCAATCTGTGGATGGTAGGTTGTACTTATATCAAACTACATGCCAACTATGCCTGCATGCCCTACCAGATTTGTGACATAAATTATGGCCCCTTGTCTGACTTAATCGACAATGGGACCTCGTGAAGTCGGACTATCTCTCGCTCATACAAACTAGCCAGCCTATCCACTCGATGTGTAGTAGATATCAATAGGAAATGCACAAATTTAGTCAACCTGTCCACAATCACCTATATACTATTGTGTCCATGCTAATATCGAGGTCTATTGATGAAGTCCATTGCAATATGCTCCCACTTCCACCGAGGAATGGGAAGTGGCTGTAGCAATCCAGCAGGCCTCCGATGGTCAATCTTAACTCGCTGGCATATCTCGCACACTCTAACATAATTAGAAACGTCAGTCTTCATCCCACACCATCAAAAAAGAATTCGCATATCGGCATACATCTTAGTCAGACTCGAATGAACTGTAAAACATGAGTGGTGGGCCTCCTGAAGTATGTCCTCTCGAATCTTAGCCACTGATGAAATCTACAAGCGTCATCTGAATCTTAGGCATGAGTCTATCGATTGACTCTACTTTGTGTGATCCAAACTTTGAGCCATCTCACCAAGCCTCTGATAGAGCTCGTTAACCTACTGCCTCTGAAGTACACTCTTAATTAACACCGTTTGAGTCCTTATTTGACGAGAAATCAATGCCTCTATAGCTGGTGGAATCTCTAGTGAATAAAGTGTGTTAGGCGCCTCGAGTAATGCATACTCGTATGTTATATGACATCTCACAATCTTAGCGTCTGACCCCCTCATGCTCAAAGCATCTGCCACTACATTGGCCTTCTCTAGGTGGTACCACAATGAGAAATCATAATCCTTCAAGAACTCCAACCATATCCTCTATCTCATGTTCAGTTCCTTCTAGGTGAAGAGGTATTTCAAACTTTTATGATATGTGTAGAGAGTGAACCTTTCACCATACAAGTAGTGACGTTAGATCTTCAATGCGAATACTACAGCTGCTAGCTCTAAGTTATGTGTCGTGTAGTTTTTCTCATGAATCTTGAGCTGTCGGGATACACAAGTTATCACTTTGCTATCATGCATCAAAACACAGCCTAAACTGACCTTGGGAGCATTAGTGTTCACATCGAAGCTCCTCCCCAACTCTGGTAGCACTAACACCGATAATATAGTCAGTCGTTTATTCAAAGTCCTGAATGCCTATTCATAACTGTCATTCCACTAGAAACTGACTTCCTTGTCTTTCAACTATGTCGTCAACGCAACAATCCTAGAGAAATCCTGTACGAAACATAGGAAATATCCTGCCAATCCCAAAAAACTGTGGATGTTTGTCACTGATGGTGGTGTAGGCCAATCAATCCCTGCTCTAATCTTAGCGGGGTCTACTGACACTCCACTAGCTCTGACAATATGTCATAGAAATACGACCTTTGTAAGCCAAAACTCGCACTTACTGAATTTGGCATACAGTCGATGCTCCCTCAAAGTCTGCAATATCATCCTAAAGTGCCCCTTGTGATCCTCACGAGTCCTATAATAGATGAGAATGTCATCGATGAACACTATCACGAATCTATCCAAACACTCTCTCGATACTCGGTGCATCAGATCCATGAACATCGATGGGGCATTCATCAACCCAAAAGGCATGATAGTGAACTGGAAATGCCTATATCTCGTGTGGAAATCAGTTTTCTCCCTATCCTCATCTCTAATCCTGAGTTGGTGGTAGCCGGGTCTCAAGTCAGTTTTGGAGAACCAAAATGCTCCTCATCAAACAAGTCATATATACGAGGAAGTGGGTATTGTTCCTCACTGTGACTCTGTTTAGTTGTCTATAGTCTATGCAGAGTCATAAACTGCTGTACTTTTTCTTGATGAATAGTACTGGTGCCCCATGAAGACATACTCGGGTGAACGAATCCCATTCGTAACAACTCATCAAGTTGGGTCCTTAACTCTTCGAGCTTTCTCGGTGCCATCTTGTACGACGGAATCGATATCGGTTTGGTCCCCGAGACCAGTTCTTTAATGAAGTGGATCTCACATGCAACTGGTACCCCCTCAATCCTAGTCTTAACTCTCACTGTAGTACTCATGACGCTGGCCAAAGTCTCAACATTAATACTCATAGCCACTCTGTCCCGGTTACTAGTAATGTAGTTGAAAACCCCCAGAATCTAAACTCTACCCGATCTAGAAGCTGAAATGTAACGACCTTGTTGAAACACTCCAGTAGTGTGTGGTATACGACTAACCAATCCATGCGTAATAAGACATCAAACTCTAGGAACTTAATACCCTCAAGTCTGTGGTCATCTCTTGGTCTTTTATCTTAACTAACAACTAACACATAGTAAGTTCAGGTATATTTTATCCCAGCAGTCGTGTTGAGGATCAAATGTCTCTCTAGTCTGATGGTCTTAGTTCCAACTCGTCAACCACAAGACTAGAAATGAAAGATACTGTAAATACCAAATCAATCAAAGTATGCATAAATCGATGACAAATGTAATCGTACCCTCAATCAAATTAAGCATGACGGCGAGATCCGGTGTAGCGACGGCATGACTGTCCTCTACCTTGTCATGGACAAGTACTCACAAAGTGTCATGTCTGTCCGTGTTCAAAACAAGCTCTACGTAGCCCTGGCCCTGGTGGATGCCTTTGTCCTTGTGAATGAGTGGACCTCTGTTCATGTCCCCGACCATATCTCTGACTTTACCTTTGGCCCTGTCCTAACCTCTGCCCCGGACCACTAATTCTGCCTCTACCTCTGTTATCTATCTATTGATACTGCAATTGAGGTACTAGCTATGCCGACTATTGCAGTACGCTAGCATATGTATGTGCTGGTGTAGAAGGTACTAGCTTTATGCGCGTTGGGTGTGATAGTGGTGTCACAGACCCTACACTCTGAGCCCTGGCATCTCTCGGTTTGAATGGTCGATGCCTCTTCCTCTTCATGTCGTCATCTGATTTGTACTATGATCGAGCTGGGGCTGGTGCTGTTATGACCTTATTGGGGTGTTTGCTCAGGTATGTATCTCTGGTCAGGCTCATCTTATATACAGTCTATAAGCTCCTTGGCTCAGTAGCCACTATGGTGCCCTCAATGACTCTCAATAGCCCCTTTATGAAGTTTGTATGCATGGTTGGTGTTTGTGTCGGCTATACCTCAGCATACTCCAAAAGCTGCAAATACCTGCCCATATATTGCATCACCAACTTCCTAGTATACTGTCAGATGCTCAGAAACTTAGTCCTCTTCGGCTTCAAAATCGAAGGCAGAAAGTACTTCTGATTAAACTACATTTTGAACTCAGCCTAATCCTTGGGCTTACCCTAGATAGCCATAATACTACGCCACCATGCATCGACCTCTTCAAACATCAGCCTTGATGATATACTCGGTCTCATATGCTCCGATATGGCAAGATGTCGTGTATCTTCTCGTGGCTTTTCACAAATCTATTTAAGGCCTCGAGACTCGTGCCTATATAGAACTCAACTAGTCTATGTCTTTGGAACTCTCGTGACTGTCTTGCCTCATTGTCACCCCTCTACTAGCCTTTTTAGGCATAGTTGGTGTAGTCGGCGTAGTCTCTATAGGAGTGGAGGTGTAAGAAGTATTGTCTGTGTCCACACCAGCATTGTCTCAGCTATCACGGGACCTGTTGGCATGATGGGAACCGCGAGAATGGCATGTACAATAGACGCACTCCCCTCAGGAGTAAGGGATGCTGCTATATTAACTTGCGATGGAGATGGTGCAGCCTGTGCCCTCAGTAGCTTGGGGATCTCCTTAAGCTGATAGCTGTAAGATGTGACCAACTGGGACATCTCATCTAGCCTCCCCTATACATCCGAGCTACCACTTCTACCGCTGGCCTCGGGCTAATCGGCTATCACAATATGCAAAAGGTGAATTTTCGATCGGTTTATAGCTATCTATAATAATATAATACAATACGACAAATAACACATATAATTAAAGTTTTAATTTTTCCCAAGTCTCATCACTTCCCAACTAAGACTCTAAGTTAAGATCATATGAGTCCACTCTAAGTTCTAACCATGTCTTAACTCTATTATTGATTTGTGTCTTATGCTGGTTGTCGGTAAATCAAGAGTTTACACCTAGCTCTTATCTAACATGACTCTCTGATACCAATTGTGACAACTCCAGTTACCCACATATTGGGCCTCCTCTAGCTTGAGCATACATGAACCCCGAGGCTACCTTAGTCAGCCTTCCAATTCATAATTATCAGTTAATTCAAAATCTTAGTTAAGTTATTAATATTTTGCAATTTTCACAAGTTAGCGGAAACAATTAATAATTAAAATAACTCAACAATAAAGTAAAGGAGTCCCACTACTAATATGTGGAACACTGTATGTATATCAAACATGTATATCAAGTGATAAGTGTAAAGTGGATGCAAAAGTGATATGCAAGTCATCTATATCTCTCAAACCCCAAAAAGTGTCCCAAGCGTGTTAACACAACATATATATGTAGTATAAACAGTCAAAAACCTACAAAAGTGAGTAAGGGAGGGCTGCTCCGATGTCCTTAGAATAGATCACCTAGTACCAACGCATTGCCCTGCGGACCTACACCTAGTCAAATACAAGAATGACGAGTCCAATAAGTAAAAGTCAGTACGATCTAAAAAGTACTTCAACATAAATAAAGCAGTTTAAAATTCATGCGGATAGAAAGAAAACTATAAAGAATGCATGATAATAAGGCTGAATAATGAAAGTAAAAAAAAGAAATGTATGTTAAAAGAAGCAATAAAGAAGTGCCCAAAAAGTCAAAGACCACCGAGCCCGGGTGCAACAGGGTCGGGGTCATAGAGTCTCGGCAATACCAAACAGACTCCGGTCCTAGGACGCGACAACGCCTGCTGCACTTAGACCATCGCAAATGAGGGATATCAACGATGCCTCGGATAAAACACATCTCATCTCGACCAAATAATCCAGTGAATCAAGGTCATGGCTCGCGGTAGCTAGCCGACAACCACTCAATCAGAGACACTTTCTTGACTCACTTGGTCCTCGGACACTCATATTGGAGTGGGAATTATAAGAAAGTTAAGATAGTGCAATAGCAATAAAATATGAAGCTCATTGAATTACTATATGTTTCCTAGCTAGTTTTACATTCCTCGGATCCATGCTAATACGCTCTCTTGCAGCTCCAACATGACCCCGAACTAACCCCCGATTTCTCTCCAGCTCGCTAAGTCCCTGACATCATTTTAGTTGGTTTTGGTGCGTTAAAGTTCATTTGTGTTACTAATCCTCTATTATGTATAATTTTGTCCAAAGTATGATTTGTTTTTTATTATTGTTCTTATATTATATATAGGTGTAGAGGTTATACAAATACACCTAATGTCTTACATATATATATATATATAACCACTTAATGCATCAATAGATCTCTACAAACTTATTTTAGGAATCTTATCATTTATTGCTATTATTATTTTAACACTAGATTAATCTTTGGTCACATTAAAATTCACTTTTATTTAAGTAGAATAGTAAATTCTTTGATTAATATACTTAGGCACATCAAACTAACTTATATACCCGATTTTTTTCTTAAATGGCTTTTTATTTTAATTAAATTCAAGCCCTCTAATTTATTTAAATGATTCAAGTGTAATTATTTCATTAACTTGTTAAAAGTTATTAATTTATACAAGTAAATTAATTTATTTATCTTTAAGCCTAATTGTCTTTATTTCACAACTTAAGCATATTAGATAAATAGAATTAACTTACTTTATTTGTTTGACTTAGGTACTTAAGTATTTCTAATTAATACCTAAGTTATTAGCTAACTCAATGTTGTACTCAAATTTCCATTTCTCAAATAATTTAATCTTAGCAAATGAATGTGCCCTCCATCTATCCACCATTACTTTTATTAATGCACATGATTATTATAATTATTATTTTCATTCTTCTTAGCCATATTCATATCAAGGTTCCAACATATTTAGGCCAACCCAACAATGAGTTGTAGCCATTAATTTGGATCAACCTAAAACACTCAAAGAAACCATGCATGGATTTAGTTGATCAATATAAATATATGTGTGTGTTGTTGCTTAATTAAAAGGGATCCAAGTAAGATAAGAAAAATGAGAGTATGAAGAAGTAGCTTGCATGAATAAGATCATCATTAAAAAAATAAATCAATAAGAATCAAAAGCATGGATAAGAATTCAAATAAAAGAAATTATTATGGAGAAGGTGTAGAACATGCCTTGAGACCATATTAATTTTTAAATCCCTTGTTGTCTTCAAGCTTTGTCCAACTCCATTAATGATGAGATTCCTTCCAATTTCCTTTCTAGAGCTCTTAGAAATGAATTTGAGTTAAGTCCCTAACGACTTCTACCCCTTTATACATTTATTTGAAAATTCATTAGCGATGGATTAATTAAGCAAACCTAGCTTAATTAAGTCTTAATCCGAGCTCTCCATCTCATTTCTACAGATGCCAAGTGCCCTACAAAGTGTAAAATGACAATTTTGCCCTTAGTTCATCTATGTATTTTCCATGCAACCAAGATATTTACATAGATTAAGTGACCTTATTTTTCAACTTATTTACCAAGCATACAATAGGCTTTTGAATTTAAATTGGTTCCTTAACATGAATGAAGGATAATTTTACATTAATTTTAGTCTTCTATAGTACGCCTATCAAGGTACATCATATGTCTTATTTCATTTCAACACTATAATCTTAAGTTACTTAGATGTGCATTGTAATAATATAGTAATGCGCTAATTTAAATAAAAACTCCAACTTAAGTTATTCTCTTAATTAAATAGCATTATAGCACTACAACTTTTTTTCCTATCTTATCGTCTACTCGTACCCGGGTACTCATAATATGCACATATACCAACCATCAAACCTTACTTGTATTTTGAAGTAATCGGACCAATAATTAATGGAAATTTGACATTTTTGAGTATAAAATTAATACCACGCACACCAAACAAGCATAATATATCTTGGTGTCAACTTTCAAGGGTTAACCAAGTATGCCACATTAGATAAAGCCCCCATCAGAGTCCGCGGTGACACATGACACAAGTTAAAATATTTGGGTCACTATAGCGGTACTCAAAATTAAATGTACGCTAACTCTAACCTTTGTCAATCCTAAGATGCCTATCATGCAACAAGAAATGAAAGATACTGTAGAACCCGAATCAAACAATACATATAAATTTCTACCACAAATGGAAACAATACCTTCAATGAGTCATCGTGTAGCATCGACATCAGGCTGTGCTACCATGTGAGCAACCTCTCGTCTTTATGATGGAATCACAACTACTGGTTGTGGACAATCACTAATCACATGCCCAACTTGACCGCATTATAGCAAGTAATCGACCTATGCTGACTCTGTGTCTGATCTTTGGTCTGTGCATGTCTCTGTCCTTGTCGGGAACTATCTCGGCTTTTTCCTCTACCTCTACCACGACCTTTGGTATCTTATAAAGCTTCTCTTAAGATAGTACCCATTTCTCGATCTTCTCAAAGTTTCTCACTCCGTCAGAGTAGACTGACTTAAGTCCGATAAAGTATTTCGCAAGCTGGACCTCGACTGATATGCTAGAAGATGTAGGCGTTGAAGATGGTGTATCAACTATCTCTATGGCTGGTGCAATGATGATTAGAAGACTGTGCACCACTAGAGCCGCTGCAATCTTCGATCTTGCTTCGATTTGCCATGTGCTCTACAAGTTGACGATGTTCGCGAGCAGTTATGTAGATATAACACACATATATACATATAGAAAATATCATGTACATATGATACATCCCCATCTCACTTTTGCTCGCTTCCCAACTAATGGTTTCTAGATAAGTATCATCTTGTTTTCCATAACTAAAATTTGTGTTTTCTTGTTTAAATTTTATTTCTTACTTATTAGAAAAGTTGATTTTTTTGCTACCGACCGTAGCTTTAGTATCACATTGTAGAATACTTATATTCCACAACCTAAGCTCTATAAACTTAAGCTCTGCTAAGCTTTTTAAACTTAGACTCTGATACCATTTGAGACGACCTTTTCTCAAATTAGGGCACCGCCCAACCTAATCCCGTCATCGAGCCTTGATCTTACCATATAGGACTTAAGAAGGAATTAATTAGTTTTTCAAAAACGTCATTACTTACCTATTATTTTACAAATAGAAATTTACTTATCCTATATCAATTCATAAATAAGAGTTAATTAAATTTCTACTTACTTAAAAGTTTACTCAGTTGAAGTCTTAACAAATTAGAGGGTACGTTTAATGTGATACCTAACATTTATGGAAAAAACCATGGAAATGAAGATCACATGCATGTATACATATATAACAAATGATGATAATATATCATCATGTGTCTAGTCAAGGTACTAATCTCTCAACCAATAATAAACAACCCCAAAAGTATATGAAATACCAACCCCAAAAGTATATGAAATACATATAAAAGTAATACATCAAAATCAAAACCTACAAAATCTGGTGTAACAACACTCTACTGGCTCAGAGGTAGTCGCCAATCTTCTCTTTATCATGCCTGCTACTCGATTGATCTACACCTACCATCATAAAAACACATTGAGTACAGGAAAGTAGAAAGTAACACTGAGAGACATTTGTTCACATTTCCAAATACGAAACAAGTATATAAAAGAATGATAATATCAACTATGCTGAAAAGAGAACATGCAAAAATACACTTTAGTTAAACAAAATAAAACTAACATTTGGTTAAGTAGTAATGATCTAGGGCCAATCGATCATGATCTTCATCACATAAGCCTTTCCACTATATAAGGCTGGAGCATGAGTTCTATATCAATGTAAAGGTCCGAGCAATGCTCTTTGTCTTTATAACCTTTCGCTGGTGCCAGTCACTTATGATATATACTTACTAACAACCCCGGGTCCTATAGCTCGTGATGTTACCCAAGTTATACTTGCCAACAACCCCGTGATTTTATTTTCGTGTGTTGCACAAGATAGTGGAGAGATCCCGATCACCCTAAAAGTCTAGTGACCCCCGTATGTCAACCAGATCTCTATAATGTAATGGCCCAAGATACAAGAACTACTTTTATATTTGTCTAAAGGAAATAAAACAATTGCATAACTAATGTATAAAGGAAATAGATTATACAATACCATAAATCACTACATAATAGCATGCTATTTCATTGACTACATGCACCAACATTCAAAAATTACATAACACATAAGTTGGAGTCAATGAAATCATTTAATCAACAATCTATACCTTGAAAACAACCTCATGAAATGAGAAAGGACAACAAGTCATGACATATGGAATAAAATGGCAAATCAGTCCAAATGACTGGAAGTGAATAAGTAAATAGGAATGAAATGTAAATAAATATCTCAATTAGTTTACTTACAACCCACTTAATTCTCTAAGCTATTTCGGCCTCCTAATACCTTGTATCGCGTATTCGAACACCCAAGACTCTTCTTTAGGTTGCTGATATCAAACTAATCTAAATAAATTAGGTTTAGGTCAGGCCAAATGGGTTTAGGAACCTTAACCCTAAACAACCCCTTAAAACTAAACAATATTGAAATTTTAGTTATGTATTCTAGTGCACTTTTAGGCACAAAATCGTCCAAATCTCAACATCTTCCCTTATACAAAGTTTTTGGTCTCTAACTTACCTTTTCAAAAAGGTTCAGTTTGCATAATTTTGATATAAAAGGAAAGTGATATCATAATTTTACTAAACGCAGCTCAAATTGGAACCTAATCTGACTAGCAGAATTAAAAAATTCATTTCACCTAATATACACTTTCAAAATTTGTGACTTTTGGTTGCAAGGCAGCTAACACAACAAATAACAACATACTAAAATACGATCTCATTTGGATAAATAATTAGAGAGTTACGCCATTTACAAATTTAGTTTTAAAAATCTCGTAATGCATTTAATCCCCTATTTGTAGAGCACTTTTGGACATGAAAATATATGAACTACAAAATTTCAATAGGAAAAAGTTGTTCCTCTTTGTGTTATCATTCAAATGCCACTAGATTGGATTAATTTTGATTTAAAATAAGCAAGTTATGACTAAATTATATAGGTTGGTTCATAATATAACAAGCAAAATTTCCATTTTGGACTTAAAACTTCAAAAATTCATATCTTTTTGATTCCAAAACCAAATTAAGAACTTCTTAATAGCTGGATTATCAACTTGAAATGAGGAATCCAAATATCTCAACCAATTTTAAAGACTTAATCATCTAGCCTCTAAAAAAGGCTAAAAACTAGAAGTAGTTGCAAACGTAAATATAGAGATATGTACCTAGTTTGATGAACGCCTAAATTGTTCAACACCTCCTACTCCAAACCCATTAATTTCTCCTTGATCTTCTCTAATTTCCTTTCTTCTCTGGCAAACTTTTCTTCTCTCCTAAGTAAGCTTATTTAGCTCCTAAGTTATTGAAATGAAGTTGGTTTGATTACATGAGTTGATCTCAAGTTTTTTATATGAAATGGATATGGTTGGTTAATAGCCATTGATTCTTATGTGCACATATATCTCGAGACCTATCTAATGATGTACATATTGCCAAATTTCTCACTTACTCAATCAAAGTAACACCCATGTGTAACTCACTTGGTATGTAGATGTGTTAATACATATCTCTATGATCATCGCATGGCTATTGTTTTAACTTGCTAACTTAGGTACATTAAATGTATAGTCAACCATAGCCACATTTTAATCACAATTAAATTTATATTAAGCCTAAATAAACTTATCACTATCACTCTCTACCCCAGTCCCAAGCCGACATGCATCTCGAGGCGCGTCCCCACTCACGTCTCAAAACCTATACACAAGTAGGAGTGACTTAGTAATCTACACATATAATCTACACTAGGCATACACCACAACGGATATAACATAGACCTTGGCCCTCTCACCTCAGTTATGACATGTATCTCGATGCGGTCACGGGTTACTGATCTTGATTAATAGATTAAACTAGGATTTAGAATTTCAGGCCGTGACAAGCAGGGTGCATGGCACCGGGTGCTGGGTAGTCAGGAGTTAAAGGGGCTGCAAATATGTTAAGTATGTGACCAATTACACTAACCATAAGATAATTGTACCTAAGTCAAGCGAATTAATTAATTTGAAACATATGCCTATGGTTTGATTGTAAATATAGCGAGATCCAAGGGCAACTATAAAGCGGGCTGAACTTGATTTGCATGTAATTATTTTAAAAGATCATGTGCGAAATGGGAAGTGTACTATGATTTGTGTATGTGGACCAATTGGAGACTTGGTGCATGCTAAGTGTCACATCTAAAATGATAAGTGGTTGCTATTAGAGATGTAGTGGGTTATGTGTTGGAAATATATTAACCTTAGATGTTTCTTAAGATACCCACTTGATGATCCAAATAAGAGATAATTACTTAAACCCCAAGTTTCTCATTTCACTCTCATTTGAACAAAAAGAAAGTAGAGAGGAAAGAGAACTTGGGGCTAGGAGGAGAAAGAGAATAAATGTGAAGGATTTGGTGACTTTGTGAGTGAAATTATTGGAATTCTTTGGGATCTAAGAGGAAGAACAACAACAACAACAATAACATAGCCTCAGTACCAAATTGACAGGGGTCACCTACATGGACCAGAATTTTCCATTGTGCTCGATTAAGTGCAATTGATGGTGAGCTTTTCAAAAAATTCAAATCCCTCCTAATTAACGCATCCCATGTAAACTTTGGTCTGCCCCTACCTTTGCCGAATTTCTATAGTTTCTATTGAGTCAAGTTTTCTAGTTGGAGCATTTGTAGGCCATCTTTGTAGGTGACCAAACCACCACAATCGCCCTTCCCTAATCTTTATATCAATTGGTGCTACTCCTACTTGTCTTTAGATTTCTATATTTCTTATTCTATCTTTATGAGTTTTACCACACATCCACCTAAGCATCCTCATTTCTCGCTACGTTCATTTTATGTAATTGTTGTTGCTTAACCGCCCAACATTCACTTCCATAGAACATAGCTGGCCTAATTGCGGTCCTATAAAATTTTCCTTTTAACTTAGTAGGAACATTTCAATCACAAATCACCCCTATTTCACTCCACCATTTCTTCCATCTAGCTGAATTCTATGTGTGACATCATTCTCAATGTTACCATCATTTTGTATGATTAATCCTAAGTATCTCAAGTGGTTTACCTTAGGAACTTCTACTTCCCCTAATTTTACCACTCCGTCATCTCGATGTCTAGTGTTTCTAAACTCACAGTGCATGTATTCGGTTTTCGTCCTACTCAACTTAAAGCCTTTAGATTTTAATGTATTCCTCCAGAGTTCTAATTTCCTATTCACTCTATATTTTGTTTCATCCACTAAGACAATGTCATCTGCAAATAACATACACCATGATATATCCTCTTGAATATATCTAGTTAGTTCGTCAATAACTAAAGTAAATAGATATGGGCTTAAAGCCGATCGTTGATGTAGTCCTATCATAACGAGAAATTCTTTTGTAGCTCCTCCAAATGTCTTTATACTCGTTACTACTCCATCATACATATCCTTAATAGTGTCTATGTATATAGCTTGCGCTCTTTTTCTTTCTATAACCCACCAAAGAACATATCTAGGACACTATCATATGCTTTTTCTAAATCTATGAATACCATATGAAGATTTTTTTTCTTTTCTCTATATTTTTCTAACAATCGTCTTACAAGGAAAATCGCCTCCATAGTTGACCTCCCAGGCATGAAACCAAATTGGTTCTCTGATATTGTTATTTTTCTCCTTAACCTATTATCAATTATCCTCTCCCAAAGTTTAATAGTGTGACTCATAAGTTTAATTCCTTGGTAGTTTGAGCAACTTTGAATGTCTCCTTTGTTTTTGAAGATTTGCACAAGCGTGCTTCTTCTCCAATCCATTGGCATCCGTTTAGATTTTAACATTTTATTGAAAAGCTTTGTTAACCAAGTCAATCCAATTTCTCCTAAGCCTTTCCAAAAATTTATTGGTATTTCATCTGGGCCACATGCTTTCCCTATTTTCATTCTTTTCAATGCCTCTTAACTTCTATAATTCTAATATTGCGTGTATAGTTTACATTTCTTTCTTGGTGTGGGTTTTCATCTATTATAGTATCAACTTGGCCATTATTAAACAAACTATTAAAGTAACTTCTCCATCTCTCCTTAATACCACCCTTGCGCGTTAAAACATTTTGATTTTCATCTTTAATACATCTTACATGACTTAGGTCTTATTCTTTTTATCTCTTAATTTGGATAGCCTATATATATATTTTTCACCATCTCTATTACCTAACCTTGTATATAGATCTTTAATGAAATTTGTTTTAGCTTGACTAACTACTTTTTTAGCTTATTTTCTAGCTTCTCGATATTGATTGTACACATCTTCATCTTGACACTTATGTGTTTTCCTATACATATCTCTTTTAGTCTTAATTGCTCGTCGGACATCCTCGTTCCACCACCATGTTTTCTTCTTTGGTGTTCCCAATCCTTTAGATATATCTAATACGTTTGATCCCATTCTCCTTATGCAACTACTCATTTCTAGCCACATTGTATTAGCATCTAAGTCATGATTCCAAACATTTTCCTTTTGTAGTTTTTCTCTAAACTCTACTTGTTTACTATGTTTTACGTTCCACCACTTTATTCTGGGGTCGCTAACTTTTTATTCATATTATGTCGCCGTGTTAGCTTAATATCAAGTACTACTAACTTATGTTGGGTAGTAAGTGCTTCACTAGATATTACTTCGCAATCTCTACATATTTTTCTATCTATTTTTCTTGTTAAAAGAAAATCTATTTGACTCTTGTTATGACCACTACTAAAAGTAATTATATGCGAGTTCCTCTTCCTAAAACTAGTATTTGCTAAGACAAGATCGTATGCTGAAGCTAATTCTAAGATTGATTCTCCTTCTTCATTTCTAAGAGGTAGAACAAGAGTTTCATTAAAGCCATAGGTATGTTCTTCACCAGATCTTGATAATGCATGTTCTAAGATTGTTGTTCTTCATGGTTTTTGGTGTATGAAAGGTCCATAAGAATAGATTGACCCTCAATGAGTAAGAATCCCTTATGGGGAATCATTTTTGTACTTATTGTTGTTCTTGGCTAGTGATTATGTGAGGAAGAAGATGAATAGTAATTTTATGGGAAAGTTGATTTGGGGGTTTTCTTATGTTTTAGCCTATTTTATTGCATGATAATGAAAATGAGGTGCAAACTAATTTTGGGAGGATTATATAAGTCTGAAGGCCGAAGGGTTCGAGACTTTTAGATGAACCATGAGATATTTTTTCGAGTTTTTAACATATAGAACGTTCTAGCCAGAAAACATGCTCAAAGTTATGAACATACTCAAAGTTTCAAGTATGCTCAAACTTTGAGTAAGATCAAACATTGAGTAGACTTAAACTTTCGGTAAACTCAACTTTTAGCTTGCTTAAACCTTCAGTATGCTCAATTTTTACTAATTAGGTTAAAGGACTTTAGCTAGCTTGTAACTGATCTAAACACCCTCTAATGACCCTAGGGGGCTAAGGGGTAGTAATGCGAGGGTTTGGAGCAAGTAGGGGATTCATTTAGGGCGTGTTTGGGAGAGTTGGAGCAAAGAATTCGACGTGTGTGAACCCATTAGAATGCCTAATAGAATTCGTGATTTTGCTTTATCGATATTAGATTTACATGCGCGAAAGTTGGTGGGAACACATGGGTTTTCACTCTAATTTGGTTGCGTATATATTGGTTGTGGCTAAATCACTTGCACGAATTTGCTTGTTTTTAGTGCTCACGTTGATGACAGTAGAGTGTATCTACGACCGTCAGAAGGGATGTAAGTTGTTTCCTTAACTTGAAATAGCGCTGGAGGGGTTCGTCCATTAACTATTGTTGGGGTTTAGTCACTGTAAGCTTGCGAGTATATACGTGGTTCCTGTATTATTTTATCAATTTTCGACTGGTTTAGGTTAGGGTTTTCTCGGATTAGTCACTTGTTTATTTATTATTTGTTGTTTATTTCCGACTCTGCTTTATTAGTATGTGTAGTTACATTTATTCGCTGATGTTTTTGCTTGTCGTATGTCGCCTAATTTCATGTGAATATGATTTATTGTTATCAGATGTTATATTCGCATGTCTTGTAGTTTACTAGTTTTATTTCATGAATATTGTGCGGACTTCTCTTATGATTCTATTCACTGGACTTGCCACTGTATTTGTTAGGTAACTGAGTGCAGATCCTTCGACGAGTAGGGGCAAGGGCAATGAGGTATTGGGGGACGACCTCTGAGATAGTGATGCCAGCTCGTGTTTGATTACAATATGTATGTATTTACTTTTTGTTCGTTTTTGGGTATTATAGAACACTGAATACATGTATATGAATATTTTGCTGTACTTATTTTTCATTTGATACATACATGGTATCTTTTTGCTGGATTTTCCACTACTTAGGATTGTTAAATGTCGCATCATTTATTCAGTTAAAGACTTCCGTTGTAAAATTTTATTAATATTTGATAAACTGATTAACCAGCTAATTTAAATCGTTAATATTTATATGAATATTAATTAGATAAGATAGAGTTTAATGTAAAATTCACAAGTAACCAGTTAGGTCGCGGGGCATCATAGATAACCAAGCCATTACCTGACGAGGCTTGTTGATGTGTGATGCGACGTGGTAGGTCCCACGATGACCTCAACATTTGGGGCCATCATAATGCTACCTTGGAGTCGACATTACCCACCTTAGACGCCTGCAGTACGTCTAGTCTGAAGTGGACCACTTCACACTCTTACAACTAAAACACCGGGAACTCTATCCAGATGCCATGTATGCATGACCAAGAATGATGCAAAATGCAATGCAGACTAAACACAAATGCAGATATAAAGATAAACTCCATAAAAAGTAAAGACCAATGTGGGGTTTACTTACGCTTAAACAAACTGAAAGTTGGTTGCGAAGCCTCACACAACGTTTCCCGACTTTCACGTACTTTGACAAGTCCTATTAAATCACAAAGTCACATTTTTAGTGTCACAACTCTATTTGAATACTTAAAATTCAAATTTCAAGTTGCGACGAGATTGAAAACCTATTTTTCAAGTCATAACATTGTTCAAGTCCCTTAGGAACTTTAACTCTAACAACTCCAACAACTTCATCTCAAGTCTCAAAACTTAATTTATGTCACCAATTTTTGTCATAATTTACTTAATTGTCTTCAAAAACAATTTTCAAATCTACTATGAATCTTAAATTGGAATTTTAACTCAATTGGCAACTTTAATCTTGCCAATTCCAAATTTCAACATTAAAACTTCATCAAATCCTAATTTACTCGTTTTATCAACTTTTGGAGTCCTTTCCTTCGCCAAAACTCTTAACACATTGCATGCAAAGTTTCTATGAGTCATTCACTAATATTCCAAATTAAAACTACCTTAAAATTAACCTTCATTACTTTGTCAAAATATAGGTAGTGCAAGTTTTTCAATAGCAAGACTATATATTCAACGTTAAATCTCAACCTCTAAACCAATGAATTTCAATGGAAACTTATTTGACAATTGAAATAGGATATATCAAGATTCAAATGAACCTATTCGCAAGTATTTTTGACATCCATAAGGGCCTTTGAATCACTCGTAAAACATGGCTACTCACGGTTGTCAAAATTGTTTACAATTTTGACAATAGCTTCAAGCTAGGTTGCATTACATTTTCACTGTGAAAACAAATGATTCTAAGTTTGTACCTTTCTATTATGTAAAATATGATTGACAAGGGTTAAAATAAGCTTAACCACATGTAATTTGGATGATGTTTGACAACCCAACTTATCGACCCAACTTGCATGCTTGCAAGTAATTTTTATACTTAGCCAAATTTTGAGGCTTTTGAGCAGTTCAAAACTAAGGTTGTGACCTCTATTCACGCTGTTGATAACCCAACCAAACCATGGAAAACTTAAACCGAAAATCTTAGATATAAATAGGTTAAATGAAGTGCAAATCCACCAAAGATCATTACCAAATACCAAGAATCGAAGAAATTAACCATACCCGACTTTTCTTACCTCGACAATTCAAAACTTTGAATTTCTTATTTGACCAAAATCCATATTCAATCGAATCTAAAATTAGACCCAAACACTTGAATCATCACTTCAAAATGCAAATTTATATATTTGAATGAAAAACTCTCAACCACAAATTTATTTTCATAGATCAATTATTCACAGCTATTACAAACACCAGAAACCTTTTCAAAACTGAAAAATATGTTTAACGATCCCAAGAACTAAATCAAACTCAATCCAATTCACTGTAAAATCAATCTTAAATTGATCGAATTCATGAAAATAGATTTAAAATAATTAAGTTCAATCTATTCCAGCCTTCAATATTCACAACAATTGACTCACCTTAATCAAGAACACTTTTGTTTTCCTCTCTCAATCATGCCATAACTACCATGTTCACCAAATTCATAGTGAAGGAGATGAGGGAGAGCTTGAGGAAGATAGATACAAGTAAAGTGTACCACCAAGAGGAAGAGCAGTGAGCGAGAGCAGATGGGGATACAAAGAGATACGTAAGCAATGAGTGGAAAAGAGAGAGCAAAGAGAGAGTTTGATCGAATTGGGAGAGTTGAAGGGTAGTAGTTTGTTAGAGACAATAATGAAAAGGGTTTTGATCGAAACCCAACTTATTTTCACACTAAGTTATTTGGTTTAAGTTAAGGAAATGGCCAAAAAGCCCTTCACCTTTTATCCTTTACTTAACACAATCCACTACCCTTTTGGTTAGTTTCAATTTTCTCTTTATTTTCATTATTATCTCTTATTCATTAAGCTTAAATTAAACCTTGAAAAATACCTCAATTTTGTCGAAAATTGGGAAAATTCTCAATGTGCCTCTGTACAAGTGAACACCGCATCTACCCTCAACTTGACTTTATTTTGTGAAAAATAAAGTATATTGCATCAACTAGGCATGTGACACATAAAAATAATACTTTAAGTCATTATCTCCGGTCCATAGCGTATGGGTCCCACCTTGGATTCTTAAATTCTAATTAAATTCAAAAATACTTAATTAGCCACTAATCAAGTTTATGAAACTCTCGGATTTCACATTTACCTATGATGGCATATGACATAACACTATCCTTAGCCAATTTACGCTAACTTGTCCTATTGAGTTTGTGAGTGTTAACCATTTGTTCAAGTTATTTAATTAAGTTAGTCGTTTACTTGTCCATTTATCTTATATTGGATCCTTTACTTTAACTAGTTTTAGTCAATTAGTATAATTCTTTACTTAGTCGAGTTATTTACTTAAATCACTATCATTTGGTTCGATTAGCCAAGTTATAGGGTTTGGCAAGAGTTTTACAAGTGTTTCACAAATATATAACATTAAAATAAGTGGAAGTCTTAAATTTATATGAGATAGCATATATAAATGAGTTTTCATGTCATTTTAACATCAACATATAATGGAAAACTTGAAAAAAAAAGGAACACACACACACACACACACACATACACACACACACACACATATGGTGACAACTAAACAAGCAAGTAAGCATATACTTATATAAGTGTATCTCAAGTCCCCAAAGTAGCCCCAAAACAAAGCAAAATAACAAAAAAACACCTACGAGTATGTCTTGATGACATGGAATCATATACAGTCGCCCAAAAATCCCCTTACTTTTACTCGTAGAAGGATATGCAACTCAAATTCAAAACAAAGATGAAATCTAATGAGTAAGTCCCAGAGAAAACTATCAAGCATTCAAAGGAAGCCAATAAACAAAGAGCAACATATATAAGATAATCAATAAAGTAGTAAAACATGGCACCACATGAATATAAAACATCAATGAATCAAATAGTGTGGGTGTACCCGTTAAGGCCTGTCTTAGCAAGTCCTGACTTAGCATGATTCCCCTAAGTAGGCACCTAATTCATTTAATTAACTTTGACCTCGAAATACTTTTTATTTCAATCCTTAATAAGTCTCCAACACTAAATTTATATCCTCAATGAAACTTAATTCAAGATTTGCTCAATTGGAGCAAATTAGAAAATCATACGTATCATTCTCTGTACTTTGTACAAAATTCGACAACACCTCCTCTAAAAGTAGCATGCCAAAAAACTTTCACCTAATAGACATCAGAATTGGGGAGAGGTCTAAAAAGACTCACAACTACCTGCAGTTCATAATATACATCAAACTCAAATTTATAAACTAACTTGGAGTCTCCAATAATTTAATTACAACTTTACAATTCCAAAATAGACCAACACTGAACATATAAACTTCTCAACTTGCATTAAACTAATTTAGAAGACTCTCATAGCCTTTTAATGAAATCTTGCGCCCTACACTCACTTTAAGAATCCCAAAATTATAATATGAACAATTTACAAAGAAAATTAAATTTAAAACTTGAAAATAATCACTCAGATCTTTGAGGCTTATCCATTCTTCCTTGTCTTTACAAAAAAACCTGCATAGTAAAAAACAACTCGAATATGTCAGGTAAGTAAACTTCTACACTCTTCGTGATTCGAGTACTGCATGTATAATAGCTCACTTATAGTAATAGCGTAACCTACTTACGTTGACTATAGATATCGTGGTTAGGGAAAAGTGTATGCACTCACTACGTACTTAGCTACAATTACTCTATTGCTAAGGAAATCCTTTTAGCTGAGTTTATAATTAAACTAAACTAATCTATACTAACAAATCAATGCAAATTAGGTTAAACTCTTATATTAAGACTATCTTAGTTCACAACTTCACCTAGGTAATGAAATACTATGTTTTTCAACTCACTTATCATCTTTATTATGTGTGTACAATGCCTACTTAGAATAGATATATTTCTTTCAAATCCACTTTAACCCCATTGCCATGATGGAAAAAATTCTAATGTGCAAACTAGAACTCCACCTATTGGCGTGAATAATTTAAGCTCCACATTGTTTTAATGTTCGAAATCTTTAGATTCATAACCAATTAAGTTTACTATGTATGTCTTCCTAATCAACAACTATCGCTCGATGTTGTGTATTTTACGATTGTACCATATATATCTGGCTTAAAACCTTCAATAGCCATGATAACTTCTAAAACCTAATATCAACAAACACGTGATCAAGATGTTCATAGCATTACGCTCAGAATCAGTACAAAGTTTAACCATTGCACTTTTTATTCATTCTAATTTATTCATGTTTATAGCATAACATTCATACCATAGGATCTATTGATCCCTAAGATTAATAGACTACTCACACATCATTGAAACAAAAATGCACGAAGTGGTATTAATTGAAATATGAGATTTAAAATAAGTACTTCGATTAAATTAATAAACACAATACCCGAATAACCACACATGAGTCTTCAATGGCTTTTCTCCACAATTGTCTTAATACTCAAGAATAAGTAAAACTTAAGCTAAACTATGTTAATGGGGGCCAATCTCTTGTATGCTATATGTTTACCATGTTTTCCTATCTTTTTATACTCCCTAATTACGTTATTAAATAATTAGAAACCATATTTTACAATTTAACATGAAATAGAACTTTAACTTTCTATTTTATCCTGTCTCGGTGCTGTCACTTAACCCCCAACACCGTGTGTGTGTTGCCTCGGTGCCACCATTGCACCGTCACTTTTGTGTGCTTTTCCTTTTTTTAAGGACATTGGTGCTGTCCATCCTATCTCCGATGTTGTCGCTTCAGTCTCCACAACATCACCACTATGCCAACCTATATGTCTTATTTTTCTCAGTTGCCTTCTCTCCCAAGCCATGCCTAGGTATCAATGCTATGCCTTGTGTCCTCACTGTTGGGTTTTGGGGTTCATACGTAGTTGAAAATTCAAAACAATTTTTTGAAAAACCTAAGCAGAATCGAAAATAAGTTATATTAAACTAAACCTACGAAAGTAAATCATACCTTATTCCATGATTTCCTTTTGATTGTTTGATTTTTAAAACGTTCAAGTGCGCGCCCTCTATTAGAAATCCACATACAAATAGCGACCATAATTTGGAATTCTAGCCCCAAGAGAGATTGAAAATGAATTTTCTTTCTCTCCCTAAATTCAGAGAGCTCAAAAATCGTAGAAACGAAAATCCTTTATCGTTTTTAGGGTTACACCCTTTATTTATATGTATAGATAAGATCTTATTTAAAATCCTATTCGTAATTCAACTATTGTATTTAGGCAGTTGAAGAAAATTACACATATGCCCCTAATAATAAGTTATCATATAACAAATTATAAAGGCTTTTATGTCATGAATTTTATCATGTAAAATTCATTACTTTAGACTAATTGAAATTGTGCAAAATCATTCTTTGTGTGCGACCCAATAGGTTCATGCGACATTGGTAGTGAACCAAAAACTATTTCGGTACACAAGTCATAAGCGGTCTCTAGCAAGACATTATGACTACCCAAGTAGCATGAATACCAACATCGATACAACCTAATTAATAATATGTGTCGTATCCTTTTGTCGTGCGATATCCTTTGATTAAACATAAGTCATGGAAAGTCACCCTTAATGTTCAATCATATTAGTCTCGATTTTTAGGTAAACTTAAAAAACATCCAAGTGACATTGATCATATCAATTCACATAGACTTGGCCATTATCAATCTATATTATCGAGGGATCCACTGATATCTCTATCTATACAAGAGTGACAAATTCTATCTTGATACACACCTTCACATATTATTCACACGGTAACTAATCACAATCTTTATAATTGTCTGGTTAAAGACAACATTTGACTGTGTCAAATTATCATGCTCCTAATATTGAAGTCTATGGTAATCTCAAGTCGAAGGACTAAATGACATACCTAACATGAGTACACCTATGACTTAATCCATGTGGTGTTCTTATAGCGGGTCGACTTAGTACCTTATTCCCTAACAAATGCTCATGATCTTGATTCGTATCCCTATACGCTTGATCATCACATGACCATCAATCAAGATTCACGCTAGTCTTAATTCATTATAGTTCCCAGTATAATGACTGACTAGGGACATTTAGGATATTTCAACAAGTACACATGGATCTTACTATAAGGTAAACATGCAATCACTTATAATAAAACAACAAATAAAACCTCTATTTTATTAACTAAAATTATAAGATAAACAATATTTGTAGATTGACCTAGGGCACATGCCCTAACATCTCCCACTTGCACTAGGGCCAATCATTCATATATCTAAACTTAATGGCGTAACATGACCATCATGTTTCGCTTGTGGAAGAGCCTTTGTCAAAGGATCTGCAACATTGTCTTCTATAAGAACTCAGCAAATCTTCACGTCTCCCCTCTAAATGATTTCTCGAATGAGATGAAAATGCTAAAGTATATTTTTGGATCGGTGGTGTGATCTTGGTTCCTTGGCCTGTACTATCGCCTCGTTATTGTCATAATGCAAGCAAATGGGGTTAGCTATACTCAGAACCACATCAAGTTTTGAGATGAACTTTTCGATCCAAACTGCCTCCTTAGCTGCAATATATTCATCTTCAGTTGTAGAATCTACGACAGTTTCTTGCTTCGGACTTTTCCAGCTTACTGCGCCTCCATTCAAAGTAAATACATATCTAGATTGCGATTTGAAGTCATCTATATCAGTTTGAAAACTTACATCTGTGTAACCACTTATAACAAGCTTATATTCTAAACTTCTATAGACCAAGAACAATTCTTTAGTCATTCTCGAAACTAAAAAAAACTCTTTAGTGCTATCTAGTGGCTATCACTAGGATCAGATTGATATCTGCTTGTTGCACTCAAAGCATATGATATATTAGGTTGAGTGCATAACACGACATACATGATAGATCCAATAGCTGATGCATAAGAAATTGTATTCATGCGCTCTCGCTCATCATTAGTCTTCGAACATTGAGTCTTGCTGAGATTTATACCATGCGACATTGGCAATGGACATCTTTTAGTTTCTTTCATATCGAACCTATTTAGTACCTTATTAATATAAGCACTCTAACTTAGACCGATCAACCTTTTAGATCTATCCTTATGATCTTAATCCCAAGGATGTAGGCTGCATCTCCTAAGTTCTTTAAAAAAGAAACACTTCCCTAACCAAGACTTGACACTCTGCAAGGTCGGGATGTCATTTTCAATGAGTAATATATCATCAACATAAATCACCAGGAAAACAACCATGCTCCCATTGACCTTCTTGTATACACAAGCCTCATCTTCATTTTTCATGAAACCAAATTCCTTAATTGCTTCATCAAAACGAAGATTCCAACTTCGAGAAGCTTGCTTTAATCCATAAATAGATCTTCGAAGCTTGCACACCTTCCAAGAAGTCTCTAGATGAACAAACCCTTCTAGGCTATATCATATATACGTCCTCAAGTAACTTTCCATTTAGAAAAGTTGTTTTGACATCCATTTGCCATACCTCATAGTCATAATATGCAGCTATGGGAATTAGAATTCTAATGGATTTAAGCATGGCTATAGGAGAAAAAGTTTCATCATAATCAACACCTTGACTCTGTTTGAAACTTTTTGCTACTAGTTATGCTTTATAAGTATGCACATTTCCATCCATGTCAGTTTTCTTCTTGAAAACCCATTTACATCCAATGGTCTTAGCACATTCAGGTAAATCAACCAAGTTCCAAACTTGGTTATCATATGTGGATTGCATATTAGAATTCATGGCACTAAGCTATTTATCTAACTTAGGGCTAGAAACAACCTTTTGATAAGTAGTAGGTTCATTTTGATCCATAAGCAACACCTCACTACTATCAGTAATAAGAAATCCAAATGTCTCATGCTGATGTCTTACCCAATCAAACCTACGTACGCCTTGTGATACCTGTGAAGGATCAATTAGTTCGAGACTTAGTTGATTTCCCACTAGCGATTGAGTTTTTATTTGTGGTTCTTGAATTTCTTCAAGACTTACTTTATTCCCACTGTTGTCTTTTGAAATAAACCTTTTTCCATAAAGACAACATTTCGACCAACAAACAATTTGTTCTATGCGGGATTATAAAAGTAGTATCCTCTAGTTTCATTAGGATAGCCAACGAATACACACTTGGTAGATTTGGCTGATAATTTTTTTGAGATTTTTCATCGTACGAAAACCTCACGGCCCCAAATCTTAAGGAAAGAGAAAATTGGTCTTTTTCCAAACCACATCTCATGCGATGTCTTATCAACCACTTTAGAAGGAATATGATTTAGTGTAAATGCAACAATTTCTAAAGCATAACCCCAAAAAGAAATAGGAAGATTTGCATGACTCATCATAAATCGAACCATATCCAATAAAGTTTGATTTTTCCTATCAAAAACACCATTCCATTATGGAGTTGCTAGGGCAGTTAACTGTGAGACAATCCCATAATTTCTAAGATGATTGTTAAACTCTTGGCTCAAATATTCACAACTTTGATCTGATCGAAGTGTTTTAATAGTTTTAGTCAGTTGATTTTGCACTTCGTTCTGAAATGCTCGAAACATCTAAAAAAATTCACCTTTATGTTACTTGAGACACACGTAACCATATCTAATGAAATCATCAATGAATGTAATGAAATACTAATAACCACCTCTAGCCATTGTGTTTATACGACCACATACATCTGTTGGGGCATGTGCCCTAGGTCAATCCATTAACTGTCTTTGTGAATACTTTTAGTTAATAAAATAGAGGATTTCATTTGCTGTTTATTATAATTAATTTGCATGTTTACATTATAATAAGATCCATGGGTATTTACACAAATATCCTAAATGTCCCTAGTTGATCATTATACTGGGAACTATAATGAATTAAGACTAGTGTGAGTCTTGATTGATGATCATATGACGATTATACGTATAGGGATACGAATCAAGATCACGAGTACTTGTTAGGGAACAAAGTACTGGACTGACCCGCTATGAGAACATCACATTGATTAAGTCATAGTTGTTTCTCATGATATATATATTTTTCAGTCCTCTGACTTGAGATTACCAGAGACTTCAACATTAGGAACACAGTGATTTGACGCAATCAAACGTTGTCTTTAATCGGACGATTATAAAGGTTGTGATTGGTTACTGTGTGAGCAATGTGATGAAGTTGGGTAATCGAGATAGAATTTGTTCCTTTCATATAAAGAGAGATATCCAGTGGATCCCTCGATGTGTTAGACTGTTAAAAGGCCTAGTCTAAGTGAATTGATATTGATCAATGTCACTTGGATGTTTTCGGTCTACCTAGAGATCGAGACTAGTACGATTGAACATGTTGGATGACAATTCCATTCCTTATGTTAAAGATATCGTGTGACAAAAGGATGTTATATACACTATTGATTAGGTTGTATCATACAACTTGGGTAGTCATAATGTCTTGCTAGAGGCCGCTGATGACTTGTATACCAAAATGTGTTTTGGTACATTGCCAAAGTTGTATGAGCCTATTGGGTCGCACACTAAGAATGGTTTTGCGAGATTTTAAGATAGTTCAGAAAAATGAATTTTATATGATAAAACTCATGATAGAAACGTCCTTGTGGTGTATTACACTTATACTTCTTTAAGTAGGGGCATATGTGTAATTTACTTAACCGTTTATATACAAGGGTTATACAAATAGACGCTTTAAGTTAGAACACACATATGAAAGATTAAGGGCCAAAACTCTATTTTCATTTCAGAAATGAATTAGGGTTTTTTGCTATGCTTTGGATCATTTTGGGGAGAAACAAAAAAGTTTTAGTATTCTCTCGAAGCTAGCACTTCGAATCTCGGCCGCCGTTCGTATGTGGACTGCTGGTTGAGGGCGTTTGTCGTTGGCAGCTCGTTAGAGATCAATCAACCTTCATAAAGGTATATTGCGACCGAGGTATGATTAATTTTTAATGGTTTAAACGTTTTAAATGGGATTAGATTCGAATCCTGTTGGGGTTTTTGTCGAAATTGTTTTTATAATTTTCGCTGCGTATGAACCACAAAACTCAATAACATCAGTATGTATTAGACCCGATAAATCACTTGCCCTTTCATTATGTCCAGTGAAATGACTCTTTGTCATCTTGCCTAGTAAAAAAGATACATTCATATGATTCAAAATCAAATAAATCTAAAAGTCCATCTTTATGGAGTTTAGAAATGCATTTCTTATTAATGCGGACAAGGCGACAATGACAAAGGCGGGTTTGATTCAAATCATTTGACTTGAATCTCTTTGTATTTACATTAAGAATGAGAGTATATGTGGACCTTTTTATGTTTAGAATATAAAGACCATCACATAAATCAACATTCGCATAAAAATGTCTTTACGAGAAATGTAGCATTTATTATTCGTAATAATGAAAATAAAATTATCCAAATCCAAGCATGAACCTGAAATGATGTTTCTGCTCAAGGTAGGGACATAATAAAAATTATTTAAAACTAAAACAAGTCTACTAGGTAAAATTAACTCATAGTATTCTACAACCAATGCAACAACCTTTACTCCATTTCCAACTCGTAGGATGACTTCTCCTTTCTTTAGCTTTCTACTTTTGCTAAGAACTTGCACATTAATACAAATTTTAGATCTACATCCGATATCGATCTAATACCTAGGAATTACTAGTAGACATGTTACTTTCAACAACGTAAATACCTGAAGTAGTAGTTGCATTACTCTTTTTTTTTCTTTAGATCTTCAAGATAGAGCTTGCAATTTCTGAACCAATGTCCAGGTGCATGATAGAAATGAAAATTTTCTTCTTTTTCCTTTTCCTTTTGGGACAGTGAAGTAGAACCAGAATGGGGCTTTACTTGTTCCATAGGGTTTGTGACAGTCACAATAGCCTTGGTAACTTTAGCCTTACCTTTGCCCTTTTTCTTCAAAGCCTTTCCTTTATGATGTTGGACTAAGTGGATAGTCACTTTTACTCCACATGGGATTTTGATGGAAACAAACAAAATGAAAGTATACAAATAATTTTATCAAGTGTGTTTCAGTTAGTCAAAGTTTATGGAATATCACATCTCAAGTGTTCAAACCATACAAGTTCAAGATTCGGTCCACGTGAGGAAACGAAGATGAAAAAGATCACATTACATGTTGTAACATTAATGTAAGTTATACAGGTT
This sequence comes from Stephania yunnanensis, assembly GCA_039657365.1. Taxonomy (NCBI): domain Eukaryota; kingdom Viridiplantae; phylum Streptophyta; class Magnoliopsida; order Ranunculales; family Menispermaceae; genus Stephania; species Stephania yunnanensis. The sequence continues at coordinate 38,664,169 of CM077586.1, read as the reverse complement.
CATTTACGCAAGCCTAATGCATTATTTCAATGCTTATCATGTTTTTCAAATCGCTTTTCAAATTTCGAGTGATCATTTGGAGTTTTAAATGAAACTCACCACTTGAATTGGTCTTATAAGCTCAAACAATGTGAAACCATGTTTTTATACTCGCATCGTACATTAAAAACCATTGTGGAAGTATTCGGAAATGAAAAACTCATTTTGAAAGGCTTTCGAAAAGAAAAACTGTGTATTTGTAGAAACGCCCTTATGTAAGTCATGAAATCGAGATTTTCCATTTTTGGGATTTGTGAAAACATATGAACCACCTAAACAGGTTTTATGACCCTTAATAAACATGTATAACATGTTATAAGAGGTTTGGTAGGGTTTCAGATACGATAAGGGGTCACTAACTCTAGGGCCAAAAATATTTATTTTGAGGCCCCTAATAGTTAGCGCGCTAATAGTTATATTAGCGTGCTAATTGCAGAGTTGGCACACTAATTTTTAGCATTAGCATGCTAGCTTAGAGGATTAGCGTGCTAGGTCAAAATATTAGCATGCTAATTGCCTTTCTGAATGCTTTTTTTAAAGGATGAAAATCACACTTTAATTTGAATAGATGATTAAACCTGAGCCCTTGGATCTCTAGAACGGTCACAAATTGTTAAAAAGGAATGTAGAGCATTCTCAAGCCACCGAGAACATTTTATTGTCTTGTCAAGCAAGAAAACCATAGAGCACTCAGGGTCTTAAAAGAACAAGGTTGGGTTTTTATTTGTTACCACTTGTAATCTTTCGAGGCAACTAAATCACTCTCAAAACCAGCATTATTGAGGAATTCTAAAGCTTACAATATCCACTCTAGAACTGATTTTCCAATCAGTTTCTCAGGGTTGTAAGAAAGTTCAATTTCCTTGTTTTTCTTGTGCTTGAATTTCATATTTTTGTGTGCTTAACTTGTGGAAATAATTTTTTGTGTTATTGAACACATTTGTCTTAGGTTTTACACTTAAACTTGATTTACTAAACCCTAAGATTGGTTTGGACAAGAGTTTGCACTTAAACTTGATTTTTATCAAACTTTTGGTTCTTTGGATTTGAAATCAAATTTGTTTTAAATCGGTTTGTTTGAAATGGTTTCATATTTTAGATTTGCACAAGATCAGTGATATACTTGTATTTCTAATTTGTTCTCATAGTTGCATGCAGTAGAGCGGTTAGGCTATAGGAGGCTTGCTTGTATTTGAATTTGGTGTCGCTTTACTTTGTAAAGTGAATTTGATTATTTTCATCTATTCTTTGTAAATGGCTGATTGTAAGACTTAGTGGGATCTAAGTCGAAGGAAATACCTCATTGAGGCTAGGCATAAACCTTAATTGCGGCTAGGTAGGAAGTCCTAATTGGCGATTAGGCATTCTAGGCTTATATGCTTAGGTTGTAACACTTATTAGGGTTTGAAAATCCTAATCGGGGAGGTTAGGTAGTGGATGTAGATCATTGGATTGAACCACTATAAATTGCGTATATCTTTCCATCTCTTCTATCTCCTTTATCTTGCATTCCATTTATACTTGCGCTTGAGTGAGCATATAGCATCGTTATTGTTGAATTATCTTAAAAAGGCAATAACTTCTCGATACACCAACTCACCCCTCTTGCTTGTGGTTTCAATTGGTATCAGAGCGGGTTATTGTTCAAAATGTTACTAACGTATCTTTAAGTGTTTTTGTGCAAAGATGCAAACTTTAAATCCTGCTCGCCTTAGGGAAGGCAACTCCTCAAGTAGGCCTCCATATCTTAATGGAACCAACTATGCTTATTGGAAAGTAAGGAAGAAGTTCTATATTAAGGTGCAAAGTAGACTTTTGTGTGACTCAATTGAAAATGGGTACACTCCATCAGACAAGCCCTTGAGAGAATACACCGTCGAGGAGACCAAGATTCAACTCTCAAATGATTAGCCATGAATCATTTGTTTTGCGTGCTAAGTGAGAATTAATTCAATCGAGTTAGTGCTTATCAAATGTCCAAGGAAGTGTGGGAAAATCTTGAGGTGCACTAAAAAGGTACACTTCAAGTTAAAAATACAAAGTTAAGAATCCTTGAGGAGCACTATGAGACTTTTTGAGTTGGCTTCAATGAAAACATAGCTACCACCATCACTCAGTTCACTAAGCTCTTGAATGAGATCAAAAATCTTGAAAAGAACTATGATCAAGATACTTCGGTGTACAAATTCCTTAGAGGCTTGCCTAAGGAATGGGATGCCAAGAAGTTTGCTATCTAATTGGTGCAAAACCTTGGAGAGTACACTTTTGATGCCTTGTGTGGAGAGTTAACGGTCCATGAATTTGAAGTAAAGGACCAAGCTAGATTGGAAGCATTGAGTGAGGGTACCAAGAGTTCAAGAAAAGAGATTGATTTAAAGAAAAATAGCCAACCGACTCCATTGGTTGAAATCATTGAAGATGAGAAATCTAGTGATGACAATGATCTTGAGGAGGAAGTAGCCATGCTCCCAAGAAAGCTTAACAAGGCTATGTATAAGCGAGACAAGTACAAGAAGAAGTACAAGAGTGGAAGCAAGGGATGAATGTCAAGTGAGACCATTTGCTTCGGGTGTAGCAAACTGGGCCACATCAAGGAAGAATGCAAGTCAAGAAGGTGTTAGACAAGAAGAAAGGCAATAAGAGCTTTAAGGCAATATAAGATGATTCATCTTCATCAAGTTCCTAATCCAAATCGGAAAGTGAGAAAGCAATACTTTGTCTAATAGCACAAAGTGAGGTAAACTCTAATGATTTCAATTTTGATGATGTTGATGATTTGGACGATGTTCCTAATATTGATGAGCTTATGAAAGAGTTGGAAACGGAGGTCAAAAAGACCAAACAACTCAAAAAGAGCTTGAACACAGAAATTAGTGAAATTGAGTTAGAAAATGAGACCATTACTGATCTCCAAAGTGACTTGAATGAAGTCTTAAAGGAGAGAGTTGCTTTAATCAAGGAAGTAGAGGACTTGACTAGCACAGTACACAAGTTCACCAATGGTAGAGAGATGTTTGACATGATGTTGGGAGCACAACGATGTGCACTCAATAAGAGAGGCATAGGCTATGGAGCGAACTTTTTGAGTTACAAGAAATTGCTAGATGGTGCCCGTACATGCTCAAAATGTAATAGGTCTCATGCAGTTGGGAAATATGCCTTACAAAAGGCTAAAATGGGTATACTAGCATGGGTAGTTAAGAATGTTTATGATACTTACTTTCTTAGACCCAAAGGTGTTTGGATACCAAAATCTAGTGTTTTTCTCATTGTGTAAAATGCATGGAAGAACACCCCACGATACTTGGATAGCGGGTGCTCAAGACGCATGACCGAAGCTGCACATCAATTCATTGAACTAAAGTGACATGATGGTGGAAATGTCACATTTAGGGACAATAACAAAGGAAATATTATAAACCTTGGAACCGTTGGTAACGATTTACTTTCCATTTCTAATGTTAATCTTGTTGATGGTTTGAAACATAATTTGCTTAGCATTAGTCAATTATATGACAAAGGATTTCATGTCATGTTTGAATAATCAAAATGCACAGTTAGGAATGAGAAACATGAAACTCTATTTGTTGCATATAGAGATAAGAATGTTTATGCCATTAACTTTGATGAGATGCATATGCAAAATATTTCATGTTTGAGTGCTCAAAGTGAATGTGATGCATGGTTATGGCAGCGTAGACTAGAACATTCTAGTATGGAAAACTTGTCCAAATTGGCCAAACGTGATCTTGTCAAAGGTCTACCTAAATGCACTTATAAGAAAGACAAGGAATGTGAACCTTGTATCCTTGGTAAGCAAGTGAAATAGTCATTTAAGACGAAAGTAACAAGTGATGTGACTAGAGCATTATAACTTATTTATATCGATTTGTTCGGACCCACCCAAACATTAAGTCTAGGTGGTAAATCATATTGCTTTGTCACTGTTAATGATTTTACTAGGTATAAATGGGTTTATTTTCTAGCTCATAAGTATGAAGTGTTTGATGTGTTTGTGAAATTTTGTGCTTTGGTTGAGAATAAGACGGGATATAAAATCACCATCATTAAGAGTGATTGGGGTGGCGAGTTTGTTAATAGGAACTTAGAGGAGTTTTATGCTAAACAAGGATACACACGCCAATTATCTTCTCCTAGGACACCACAACAAAATGAAGTTGTAGAAAGAAAAAACAGGGCCCTCCAAGAGATGTGTGGGACCATGTTAAATGAGTACAACATAGCTAAGCATTTTTGGACCGAAGCCATTAACATGACATGTTATGTTCTTAATAAGGTAAATGTTCGAAAGCAAGTGAAAAAGATTCCTTACGAACTATGGAAATGCCGAAAGCCTAACATAAGTTACTTCAAAGTGTTCGGTTGCACCTGCTATGGTCTAAATGATAAGGATCATTTAGACAAATTTGACTTAAAGTCAAATGTGTGCACTTTTCTAAGCTACTCCATGCATAGCAAAGCATATAGGGTGTTCAATAGATCAACCAAAACTGTAGAGGAGTCTATTCAAGTAAAATTTGATGAAGTAGATCCCAAAGTGAAAATAATCATACCTTGGAAAAATTGAGGATTAATGATGATAATGATGTCACCCTAGGCCAAACATCCAATAGCCAATACGTTGAGGTGAGAGTGGGACTCGAATCTAGTACACCTAAAAACTCAAAACTTCTTATAGGCCATCCCTCATAAAAAATCATTGGTGATCGAAACAAAAGAACAATCATTAGGTCATCATTGCACGGAGATGAGGGACATATAGCTTTTGTATCACAAATCAAGCCCACCAAGATAGATTATGCCTTAGGTGATGAGTTTTGGATCATGGATATGCAAGATGAACTAGGTCATTTTGTTAGGAATAAAGTATGGACAATAGTACCTAAACCTAAAGACCATACTATCATAGGCACCAAATGGGTCTTTAGAAACAAAAAGAATGAGAAGGGTGAAATTGTAAGGAACAAGGCTAGGTTGGTTGCATAAGGCTATAATCAAGAGGAAGGAATTGACAATGAGAAAGCCTTTGCAGCGATAGCAAGACTAGAAGTAATTCGGATGTTGCTTGCTTATGCTTGCTACAATGGGTTTCTACTATACCAAATGAAGGTTAAAAGTGCATTCTTAAATGGCTTCATCAATAAAGAGGTATATATAGGACAACTACCAAGTTTTGAAAATCATGATTATCCAAGTTAGGTCTATCGCCTTTAAAAGGCCTTGTATGGATTGAGACAAACTCCTCGAGTTTGGTATGACCGACTTAGTTCATTTCTTCTTAACGAAGGGTTCAAGAAAGGAACGTTAGATCCTACTTTGTTCATTTTGATTAAAAATCGTGACGTGCTCCTTGTTTAAATTTACTTTGATGATATTATTTTTGGGTCATCTAATACACGCTAATGTGATAAATTCTCATCATTGATGACCAAAGAATTTGAAATGAGCATGATGGGTGAACTAACTTACTTCCTGGGCTTGCAAATTAAGCAATCCAAACATGGCATTTTCATAAACCAAATGAAGTATGTGAGGGACAAGCTAAAGAAATTCAAATTTGAAAATTTGAAAGCATGCGACACTTCTAGTAGCTCTACCATCAAAATGGACAAAGACCAACTAGGAAAATCTAAAGATCCTAAACTTTATCGTGGCATGATTGGTAGTCTCCTATACTTGACTGCTAGTAGGCCCGATATTATGTTTAGTGTGTGTTTATGTGGTAGATTTCAATTCGAACCTGAAGAATTTCACTTGAAATGTGTCAAACATATATTTCATTATCTTAGTGGGACACAAGATTTGAGATTGTGGTTCAACAGAGCCAAAAGTTTTGAACTTCGAAGCTGTGTTGATTCCAACTATGCGGGGAGTCTAGTGGATATGAAAAGTACTTCCGGGTTTTGTCATTTGCTAAGAAATTCACTTATATCATGGTTTAGCAAAAAGTAAAATTTTGTTGCTTTGTCAACGGCCAAAGCCGATTATGTGGCTACCAGAAGTCGTTGTGCTCAAGTCTTGTACATGAAACAACAACTTGAGAATTACCAAATCCAAGTTGGTTGTGTTGAAATTTATTGTGATAACACAAGTGCAATCAACATATTGAAAAACGTGGTGTTACACTCCCGCACCGAACACATTGAGATTAGGAAACATTTCCTTCGCGATCATTTCCGAAAAAGCGATGTTAAACTAATCCATGTGACAATGGAAGACCAACTAGCTGATATCTTCACCAAGCCATTTCCTAGAGAACAATTTTCTAAGATTCGGTCTGAATTTGGCATGTTTTGTGAATCAGACCTTCTATACAGTTTTTAATTGTTCCAATCCTTTTATATGTTATTAGTGAAGTGTCCAAGAAATATAAGGTGAATCAGAGTTGTCCGTCAAAAACTCAAAAATTTAATTTTCAAATTCCATCGAGCAATTAGCGCGCTAGGTCTGATAGTTAGCACGCTAATTATCTCTGATTAGCGCACTAATTTAAAGACCTACCGTGCTAATTGTCCCTAGCCCAAATCACTTATCGATATCATTAGCACGCTAATTCTGTCATTAGCGCGCTAATGTCGTTTGGCTAGGACTAGTATATCACTATTTTTTACCCTAAATTCTTATTCTTCACACACCACCCGTCTCCTCTGGGTCTTCATCCTATCTAACGACTCTCCCTAGATCTCTAGGTAAATTCCATTACTTTCTTTGTCAATTTGGGTGTTTTTACTTCTTAGCCCTAGGATTGAACGACCATTGTTGTCTCCGTCCTTGAGTTTGTACACATGTCGACCCATCAAACCTCCGCCCATTCCACTACCCGTCTCGCTGTCCGTACCATCCATACATCGTCAACCCGTCATCCCCCAACGCGTCGTGTTGTAGAGTTTTCATCTTTTAGTAGTGAGTCCGAGTCCGCCCATTCATCAGCACCATCCTACACCACTTCCCATTCGTCATCCTGTCGTAAGACTAGGTCTTCTAGTCACGGTAGCGACACCTCGGCCACCGTCCCAGCCAATGCCCCTCCCAAAAGAGGGTCGATCCAAATTCCTATAAGAGACTAAGTCCATTTTGGCGTCAGTCGACCCACGACTTACGAATGCCAAAATCCTGAAGCCCACCATTGTCGATCTCGCATTCTTCAACAGGGCTCATATCCCAATACGAGAGTCCTCTCCAAGTCGGGGTGGGCTACCTCCTGTCAGTATAAGGATGACTATAACCCGCCATTAGTTTGAGTCTTTTATTCCAATCTAGCCACGGCGATTACCTTCGTCATTCAGTCGTTTATCAGTGGTCGATCTATCAAGATTACACCGGAGAGCCTCGCTCAACGATTTGACCTTCTTTTGCACCCTCCCACCACTGCCGTTGGGTGTAAGTTTCTTAGTTGGTCGTTTAATCGGCTTGAGGTGTTAAGATTTTTCACACGGTCTGACAGGGAACTCCCCGTGTATCCATCTGGAGTCACTGACACTGACTTCAAGCTTGTGCCTCACTTACTTCATAGAGTTTTCCACAAGGTTATTCTTCCACGTGGCTGTAGTAAGAAATACGTCACTTTACTTGACATATTTGTCCTCGGGCACCTACTTCGTGAGATCTCTCTTAGTTTGCCCAACCTTATCATCGGCTACATGATTAACACGTGTAGCTCCAGTTGCCATCTCCCGTACGCCCACATCATCACTTCTTATCTGGAGTCAATCCAAGTGGATATTAGTTGAGGCAGTCGTCCACTCTCTGCCTATGACACCAATGACATGGCATTCTGAAGGCCATGGAGTACCGATATATTCGTCGCGAGTAGAGATGGATTCGAGAGGAAGATATCCCAGATGGTCAGCACTATGAGGGACATGAGTCTCCACTTCCCACCGATCCTCTAGTTGCTTTTGATGAGAGAGACTGCCTGGACTATAGCTTTCTGTTCCCTCACAGTGATGATGAGGTTCACCAGGACTTTGCGGCTCCACCGCCTCTATAGCAGCAGTCAGCAGCAGCAACAACAACCTACACCCTATTCGACGTTTTATGGCGTTGCCCCTCCTCCTGAAATATCTCCATCGACGACTTACCTCTCCGCACAATTGAGTTACATGCGCGAGTACATGACTCATACCTTCATAGCCATTGACACTTGCCTTAAGTGTTAGGGTGATCGACTTCGTCGCATAGAGGGCCATCTACTGTCTGCCAGGCTAGCGGGATATGACCCAGTAACGACCCATTTTCAAAATGAACCGCCACGGGGTCGATGCGGGCCCTCAACCTGGCCTACCAGCGACATTTGTGTCCCACATGCCAACTTATCGACTATATAATTGTTATTAACCTCAAATAACAACAATTTACTATTTAAATTGTTACTAAACTCAAATCATCTGCCTATAATATCGAGTTAATCCCAAATAAAACGCGGTAGAAGTCTTTTATTATGACCATTAAATTACAAAATAATTAAGTCACGCATTTAACTCTAATACCTAATGTGGAAAACCCATATATCAACATACATGCATACACCAATCATGTACCTTAATGTATCAAACTATCAACAATATAGAGTCCTGAGTTATCTCTCAATCCCAAATCCCGAAATAAAACAAAATATTGATATAAAAATGTACAAGTCTGGCTATATGTCCCTGAATCACAAGTAGTCTGCTAGATTGCCCTTGGCCCTGCTTGTATTTGGATCTGCACTCAAGTCATCACAAAAAAACAGATGACGAGCCCAGAGTGGGTATTCCTAAGGAAATTAAGCGTGCAATACGGAAAGTAAATACTAAAATTTAAACAAAACTATTAAACGAACTTACGGAAATAAAATACAGTCAACTGTGCTCATCGCAGGCATATGTAATAGTGAAAGCTCTAAGTGTGTGTTACTAGAGCCTAGGGTCAGACAAGTGCCATACTTCGCCTTCCCAACGGACTACTGCCGGCGAGTAGCACTCAAGCAAGGCCAATATCTTGATTCGCTAGGTGGTTGGCGTGGAACCTACGATGCACCCACACGTGCTCGTCATAATTCTCGGGTTGCCTTATTCACCAAGATCGCATACGTGCTATGACCTAGTGGATGTACACACAAAAATGGCACGCGGGGATAGCCTCTACGTCCGTCCATTATAATCATAACGGGAATAGAGTATTAAAAGACAGAATATGAATTCAAAAGCAAAAAGAAATACTGTTCAAGTAATTTCAGTTGGGATATTACACACCTCACATCGCACTCTGTTTCCCATCAATCACCCCCGGTTCGGCTTCGCCTAGTCCCAGATATCGTAAAATTATCGCCCGAAATGACCTATTTCCATTTATAATTAATTTTTAGTAATTTGAATGTGTTTTAAGTCACTTAACCAAAATTATGTCAAAACTGGAGCATCTAGTGCGCTAGGTCTGGGAATTAGTGCGCTAGATTCACAGATAGTTATCAGTTCTTCACTAAGAATAACATTAGCGCGCTAATTTCTAGCCTAGCGCATTAATTGTTATCTAGCGTGCTAGATGCCGTTATTAGCGCGCTAATCGCGTTCTGGACATCAAACAGCTGAAAATTTTTAGGTTATAAAACAACCCACCAACACCAACACCAAGAACGAGTACAACACTAACAACAACACTTCAAAGCGCTAGAAACCTATATAAACAACTTAACATCTACCAAAATATCACCAACACATCTAAAATTAGGATCAAAATATAGAGAAAGTTGTGGTTTTTGTAGTTCTTACCTTAATTTTGATGTTATCATCCCTTCAAGCTCCTTAAATCACCTTTCTAATCACTCCAAACCCTTGTTTCTTTGTCTCCCAACTCGGATAAGAAGATGAGGAAAGAGAAAAGGTGGCGGAAAATGAGTCAAATTTGACTTATATAGGTTGAGTTGTCATCTCCTCTCACTTACACATCTCTAGGCCATCCAAAGCACCTCATTTGCTTCTTTTCTCTCCTTTAATGACTCCAATTGTGACATGGACGACACACTCACCCTTGTTTTTAGCTTAAAAAGTGGTGTTTCAATGCCCAGTTTCTCATCCTGAACCGCGACTTACGCGTACTACCATGTCCCTAACCACCAAATATACATTCCATATTTATTTTTAACCAATTTTAGACAGTTTTTGTGTGTATTATCTCCCCGGCCTAGTGTTAGTACCCGTGTCGACATGCATATAGACGCGAATATGTAACACATAGTCTCGCACGTCAAATGTGATATAATGACACACGTTGTGATGCCATTTACTCTATTTCAATATAACCACAAAAAATTAAACAATTCAACACACAAAATTAACTATTTACCTAGCTCCAGGTATGCACAAGCTTAACTGCGGGCCTCAGAGCATTTGAGCTGTCAGCCACATCTGCAACCACGTCATAAATAACGATGAATTAATTTCACGCCGTTACAGCTCTTCCCAACTAGGTGAAATTTCGTCCCGAAATTTAAATTAAACTAAACATACTTACCAGCAAATAAGTGTCGATACCGTCTTCTCATAGTAGACTCAAGCTCCCACATGAGTCCTTCTGTCCCGTGATTCTGCCATCATACCAAAACCTTCGAGATTTCCTTATTCCTCAACATCTGAGTCCTCCTATAAATGATTTCTACTGGTTGTTTTGCGTATTACATATCAGGTCGCACCTCAATCTGGCGTATGAACTATAGGCCTCGGTTCCCCCTTAGCCAACCTTAACATGGAAATATGAAACACCGGATGTACCCCTTCCAATTGTGGTGGCAACTCTAGACGATATGCCACTCTACCAACACGTTCCTCAACTCCGAATGACCCAATGAACCTTGGTGCTAGTTTCCCCTTAATGCTAAACCTCTGATGGCCCTTTATGGGTGAAACTTTCAAATACACTAAGTCTTCAACCTCGTAGCTTAGACCCTCAAGGTATTTGTCCGCATATTTTTCTGCTTATCCTGCACTACCTGAAGTCTTTGCCTGATCTATCTTACCTTTTTAGTATGGTCAACAACAACCTCAGATCCTATTACCGCTGTATTTCTCAGTGCCGCCTAACATGATGGTAACCTGCGGGGCCTACCATATAGTGCCTCAAACGGTGGCATTCCGATATTCGTTTGATAGTTGTTATTGTAGGCAAACACATACAAAGGTAAGTAATCCTCCTACGATCGACCAAACTGTAGAATACACGCCCTAAGCATATCCTCGAGAATCTGAATCAACCGCTCTGTCTGCCCATTAGTCTAAGGATGGTATGCGATACCGAACTATAACCGAGTGCCAAATTGCTCCTGCATACTCTCCCATAGTCTCAATGTAAACCTCTAATCTCTGTCAGAAATAATGCAGATCGGTACACCAAGCAATCTGATAATTTCACTCTTGAAGATAGTACTCAGCTGTGTAATATAATATATCATGGCGATCGGTATAAAATGTGCCGACTTCGTCAACCTATCGATAACCACCCATATTGCATCATGTCTATTTGTCATTTGAGGTAGGCCATTGACGAAGTTCATGGTCATGTGTTCCCACTTCCACTGAGGAATAAGCAACGGCTATATCAATCCATTCAGTCTTCTGTGCTCAGCCTTCACCTACTAGAAAATATGACAACTCCGGACGTATCTACCCAGGTCGGCCTTCATCCTTGGCCACCAAAATAATCTCCACAAATCGTGATACATCTTAGTCCAACCAGGATGAATTGTATATCACTACCGGTGCGCGTCCTCAAGAATGCATTCCCTGATCTTCGATACCCGTGGTATCCACAATAGACCCTTATGTCTCAAGCACCCGTTTGACCACTCAGACCAGTCAGTGAACCCCGGATCCTGAGCCAAGCTACTAATCTGCAAATATTGGTCATCAACTTTCTACAACTCAGCCACCTACTCTAGAGACAGTGTAGGAACTCGTATCTAACAGCGAAATTGTAGCTCAACAATAGCCTTTCTCAAACACAACATCGACGCTGCCTGAAGCAACCCGTACTCGTATGTCATATGCCGTAGTACTGTCTGGCTCTCGATGCCGCTCTTGCTCAGTGCATCAGCTACAACTTTCGCCTTACCTGGATGATATTCAATAGCGAAGTCATAGTCCTTCAGTAATTCGAGCCATCACCGCTGTTGCATGTTCAACTCTCTCTGAGTGAACAAGTACCTCAAACTCCGGTGGTCTGTATACAACATGAACCTCTCACCGTACAAGTAGTGCCTCCAAAACTTCAGTTCAAACACAACCGCTGCAAGCTCCAAGTCGTGCACTGGATAGTTCGCCTCATGAGGTCTCAACCGACGAGATAAATAGGCCACTAGGTGCCCATCTTGCATTAACACACCACCCAGCCTAGTGCCTGATGCATCGGTATAAATGGAAAAACCTTTACCTGCTACCGGTAAAACCAAAACTAGCGCCGAAATCAATTTCCTCTTTAGCTCCCAAAAAGCATCCTCACATTCCTATGACCATTTAAATCTAACATCCTTCTTGGTCAGCCTCATCAACGGTGATGCAATCATCAAGAAGTCCTGCACAAAGTGCCTGTAATATCCTGCCAAACCCAAGAAACTCCAGATGTCAGATACATACTCGGGTGTCTTCCAGTCAATAATCGCTCGAATCTTGTCACCATCAACTAATATGCCCTGACCACTGATGACATGGCCCAAGAACTTCACCTCACTCAGCTAAGATGCATACTTGGTGAATTTTCCTTATAGTCCGTGCTCTCTCAGTGTCGACAAGACATCTCTGAAATCCCTCTCATGCTCCGCACGAGTCTTACTATAAATCACGATGTCATCAATAAAAACAATGACTTATCGATCAACGTATGGCCTCAGCATCATGAGAATCAAATCCATGAAGATCACCGATGCGTTAGTTAGCCCAAACGACATGACCGTGAACTCGATTAGGCCATAACGCGTACTAAACGTGGTCTTCTTCATATCCTCTTCTCGAATCCTTAACTGATGGTATCTTGATCGTAAATCGATCTTCGAGAAGAACTTGGCCCCAGCCAACTAATCGAATAAATCATCGATTCTCGGAAGTGGGTAACGATTCTGAATCATCACCTGGTTCAACTTCCAGTAGTCCACACACATCCACATCGAGCCATCCTTCTTTTTTCACAAAAAGAACCGGAGCTTCCTAAAGTGACATACTAAGGTGAATAAAATCCTTTTGTAGTAAGTCCTCTAACTGGGTCCTCAACTCCTCGTGCTTTGATGCTGACATTTTATATGGTCTGCTGTAGATTGGCTGAGTCCTCGGAATTAGCTCAATGATAAACTCTACAGCTCTCGGTCATGGCAATCCCAACGAATCATCAGGGGACATGTCTGGAAACTTACAGACAATAGGGACATCCTCGACTTTCAACACTGTCTTACGCTTCGGCTCCACCATAGGCGCGTATGCCTCCATCTCCTGCAACGTCGCTAATCTACCTTGAGTGATAGGTAATGCAGTCGCAACTCTGGCGAATGTAAATCTTGGAACCCCCTCGATGTCAAATGTCACAGTCTTACTGAAATAGTCGATCCGTGCGTGATAAGACGATAGCCAATCCATATCGAACATCGCGTCGAACTCCAAGTACTCTAACACTCTCAAATCAGTCGGTAGTCGATGTCCCTCAATCTCCACTACACAATCTCGGTATATCCGAATAGGGTCAATCTTATCCCCAACTGCCATGCTGAGAATAAGATGTGTACCTAAAGTCTGTGTACGTAACCCTAGCTTTCCTACCATCCGTCCAGAAATAAAAGACAAAGTACTATCAGAATCCATCATGACATCATAAGAACACCACAAACAGATAACATACTTACAACTAGCTATTTGGTCGCCGCCCTGTCCAGTCGTGCAACCCCAAAAGATGCAGTCTGCGACCTATCTCTGGCCTACTCCATCTGTGGTAGTAGTGGTGCTGGTCTAGTACAATGTGCCATAATATGCCCCACCTGATCACAACGGTAACATGTGCAAGTCTCTGATCTGCCAGAACTCCTCTAGCTCGGCGTTTGACTCTGGCCTATCGGAACTTTGTCCTGCATATGCTACCTAGGCTGATCAACGGGTGCAGAAGACGCAGAAAATGCCAACTGACGGTCATTACGTAGCTATTTATCATCATGATGATCTCTGTCACCTTTGCTACCCTGACCAGTCTGCCACTCTCTTTGACGAGGTCTCTGTCCCTGTCTCTGCTGGTTTTGATATCTCATATGTCTTTTTAGCCTTTGATCAGATCAAAAATCGGATGCTCGCTGACTTTGCTGACCCTGCAGCGTAGCCTGAATCGTTCGTCAACTGGCCCTCTAAACTATGTATGTCTCGTATGCGAGGCACCTGGTCAGAGTACGAGCTCCGCTAGATACAACTGTACTCACTATTCACTCATCTAGACCCCGGACAAAATAGTATATCTATAGCTGATTGGTACCAACTATGTCCATGGAGTACGACAGTAGATATCGATACCTCTCCATATATACCGTGACCAACATATCACCCTAGACTAAGGATAAATAATTCTCCCTCAAGCGGACCCTAACCTCCATCGATACGTACTAATCCATGAACAACGTCCGAAACTCTGCCCACGTAGTCACAGTAGGACGAGTTACGGTGTAAGTAGTCCACCGGATCGGTGTATCGGCTCTTAAGCAGAAACTTGATAATCTCAGCCGATCGACCTCCTTAACCAGAAACAACTCATGTAGCCGCTCATGAGATAACATCCACATTCCGGCTACTTCTGGGTCACCAATATCCAAGTGAGAACTTAAGAAAGTCCCTCATTTTCTTAGCCTCCACTGTTATCTGGCTCCTAGAAGTCGATGCCACTACTGGCTGCTCGGTCGTAGCAGGTGTAAGCACTACCGCAGCCTTTACTAGTCCTACCGCTAGTGTGGCCCTCTCTACCAATGTCTCATACACTACTGCTTGCACTTGAGCCTTGACCGTATTAGGAGCTATGACTGCCTGGGTAGTCGTTAACTGTGCAGCTAACACGGTAGTTGGAGCTGTCGTAATCTCCTGAGATCCATTCATCTCTATCAACACCGTGAACCTATCATCCATAGTCCGCGCTAACGACTCCAGAGTCAAGGTCGATCTCGTCGGATCACTAGTATCTCTGACCTCAGGCCGAGTGGTATCTGATGGCTGTCCATCCATCGATATCTTCATCGAAGAACGTACATCCAATCAACCTCAATACCAATATACACATGACATATATAATACAACCAAAACATAACATGTATATCCCTTTATTTATACCCGTCTCACTTCTATTCCCAACTTTGACTCTAGGCAATTCCTTTGAGTTTCCATATCTACAGGTTATTCATCAGGTTTATCCTCAAATTATAACATAAATGTAATCGTATCAGAGTTACCTTTCAATTCCTCGAGGTTCACTAACCTTCACTTTAATACTAAAATGTAATGGCCTATTTTCCAAATGGATCGCCACGGGGGTCGATGCCGGTCCACAACCTAGCCTACCAGCACCTGCTGTATCCCATATGCCAACACATCTACTATATAATCGTTATTAACCTCGAAGAACAATAATTTACTGTTTAACTTGTTACTGAACTCAAATCATCTACCTATAATATCAAGTTAATCCCAAATAAACCACGATAAAATTCTTTTATCATGACCATTAAAATACAAAACAATTAAGTCATGCATTTAAATCTGATACCAAATGTGGAAAACCCATATATCAACATATATCAATCATATACCTCAATATATCGAACTATCGTCAATATAGAGTCCTAAGCTATCTCACAATCCCAAATCCCAAAATAAAACAAAATATGCATATATAAACGTACATGCCTGACTATATGTGTCTGAATCATAAGTAGTCCGATAGCTTGCCATTGCCCCAACTTATACTAGGATCTGCACTCAAACCATCGCAAAAGGTAGACGACGAGTCCAGAGTGAGTATTCCCAAGGAAATTAAATGAGCAATACGGAAAGTAAATACTAGAATTTAAACAAAACTATTAAATAAACGTGTGAAAATAAAATACAGAAAACTGTGCTAATCACATCATATGTAATAGTGAAAGCTCTAAGTGAGTGTTCCTAGAGCCTAGGGTCAGATTAGTGTCATACTTTGGCCTCCCAACAGACTACTGCCGGTGAGTAGCACTCAAACAAGGCCAGTATCTGGATCTGCTAGGTGGTCGACGTGGAACCTACAACGCATCCACATGTGCCTATCATAATCTCGAGTAACCATATTCGCCGAGATGACATACGTGCTATGGCCTAGTGGATGTACACACAGAAATGGCACGGAAGGAGAGCCTCAACATCCGTCCATTATAACTATACTAGGAATAGAGTATTGAAAAGCAGAACATGAATTCAAAAGCAAAAAAAATCCTGCTCAAATAATTTCATTTGGGATACTACACACCTTACACTGCACTCTGTGTCCAGTCAATCTCCCCAGGTCCGATTTTGCCTAGTCCCAAATATCCCAAAATTACTGTCCAAAATGACCTATTTCCATTTATAATTATTTTTAGTCATTTGAATGTGTTTTAAGTCACTTAACCAAAATTATGTTAGAATAGCAGGATCTAGTGCGTTAGGTTTAAGAATTAGCACCCTATATTCCTAGACAGTTATACGTTCTTCGCCCAATAGAACATTAGCGCGCTAATTTCTGGCCTAGCAAGCTAATTATTATCTAGCGGGCTAATCGCGTTCTGGACAACGAACAACTAAAAATCTATGGGTTTTAAAACAACCCACCTACACCAACAACAACCAATACACCAACAACAACACTTCAAAGCACTAGAAACCTATCTAAACAACAACTCAACATCCACCAAAACATCGCCAACACCTCTAAAACTAGGATCAAAAGATAGAGAAAGTTGTGGTGTTTGTGGTTCTCACCTTGATTTTGATGTTCTCACCCCTCCAAGCTCATCGAATCACCACTTTGATCACTCCAAACCCTTATTTCTTTATCTCCCAACTCGGATAAGAAGATGAGGAGAGAGAAAATGTGGTGGAAAATGAGTCCAATTTGAGTTATATAGGTTGAATTGTCATATCTAGGCCATCCAAAGCACCTCATTTGCTTTTTTTCTCTCCTCTAATGACTCCAAGCGACACAAATGGCATACTCACCATTGTTTTTAGCTAAAAAATGGTGTTTCGGGTGTTCCGACGCTCGATTTCTCATCCCAAACCGCGGCATTCGCATACTACCTTGTCCCTAACCACCAAATATACATTCCATATTTAATTTTTAACCAATTTTAGTTAGTTTATGTGTGTATTATCTCCCCGGCCTAGTGTTAAGTTGGTTAAACTACCCAGTACCTGTATCGACATGCATATTGAGGTGAATACGTAACACACTGTCTCGCACATCAAATGTAATTTAATGACATGCATTGCGATGCCATTTACTCTATTTCAATATAACCATCGCAAATTATACTATTCAACACACAAAATTAACTATTTACCTAGCTCCAGGCACGCGCAAGCCTAACTGTGGGTCCCACGAGCGCTTGAGCTATCAGCCACGTCTGCAACTACATCATTAATAATGGTGAATTAATTTTAGGCCATTACAGACCCTGCCTCTGGTTTTGCGCATCAGACATCGTCACATTAGGAGGATTACATAGGCATAGCATAGTTAGAGGGAGTACTAGGCTAATCTATTTTAGTCTTCAGTGTTTTGATGTACATTTGTTATGTTGTAGACTTAGCTGTTTAGGCCACCGCTATGTTAATGTTCATTTTTAGCATTTAGTAGCATAAAATTTTTATGCGTATCTCTGAGTTACTATTATGTTTTTTTTTACCGCCCTATGTTGGTTGCATGTACATAACTTTCATTGATATACCTGTTTATGTCTCATAATATGCATGTAGTGAGGGGGAGTCCTCCACCCATTGTGCTGTTGTTATATTCGTGGTTCATTTTCGGTTATGCTTATTGCGAGTGGGAGCTTGGCCCCACTTTTTGATGTTATTAAAAGGGGGAGAAATGTATAACATTGAACTTGAGATTGTTTAAGATTACACCATGGATATGAATACAAGTGAATTCTATATTTGATTGTCAAGTTCACATTGTTCGTTATCATCAAAAGGGGAAGATTGTTGAACTAAACGGATAGTCACTTTTACTCCACCCAAGATTTTGATGGAAACAAACAAAGTGAATGTATATTAATAAATTTATCAAGTGTGTTTCAGTTAATCAAAGTTTGTGGAATATCACATCTCAAGTGTTCAAGCCATACAAGTTCAAGATTCGTTCCACACGAGGAAACAAAGACGAAAGATCACATTACATGTTGTAACATTGATGTAAGGTATACTAGTTCATTTACGCAAGCCTAATGCATTAGTTCATGCATATCATGTTTTTCAAATCGCTTTTCAAATTTTAAGTGATCATTTGGAGTCTTAAATGAAACTCACCACTTGAATCAGTCTTATAAGCTCAAACTATATGAAACTATGTTTTTATGTTCACATCGTACATTGAAAACCATTGTGGAATTTTTTGGAAATGAAAAACTTATTTTGAAAGGTTTTTGAAAAGAAAAACTGTGTATTTGCAGAAAATCCCCTATGTAAGTCATGAAACTGGGATTTTCCATTTTCGGGATTCGTGAAAACATTCGGACCGCCTAAACGGGTTCTATGACCCTTAACAAACATGTATAACATGTTATAAAACGTTTGGTAGGGTCCCGAATGCGATAATGAGTCACTAACTCTTGGGCCAAAAATATTTATTTTGAGGCCCTAACAGTTAGTGCACTAATAATCATATTAGTGCGTTAATTGCAGAGTTAGCTAGGTCAAAATATTAGTGCGCTAATTGCCCTTCTGACAGCTTTTTTAAAGGTTGGAAATCACATTTTAATTTGAATTGATGATCAAATCTGAGCCCTTGGATCATTAGAATGGTAACAAATTGTTAAAATGAATGTAGAACATTCTTAAACCACCAAGAATATTTCATTGTCTTGTCAAGCAAGAAAACCAAAGAGTGCTCATAGTCTTCAAAGAAGAAGCTATGATTTTAGTGTGCTACCACTTGTAATCTTTTGAGGCAACTGAATCACTCTCGAAACCAACATTATTGAGGCGTTCTAAAGCTTACAACATCTAGTTCAGAACTGATTTTCAAATCACTCTATTGGGGTTGTAAGAAAGTTCAATTTCCTAGCTTTTCTTGTGCTTAAATTTCATATTTTTGTGCTTGACTTATGGAAATCGTTTGTTATGTTATTGAACAAATTTGTCTTGGGTTTTATACTTAAACTTGATTTACTAAACTTTTGGACTGGTTTGGACAAGAGTTTGCACTTAAATTTGGTTTTTATCAAACTTCTTGTTCATTGGATTTGAAATCGGATTTGTTTTAAATTGAATTGTTTGAAACGGTTTCATATTTGAGATTTGCACAAGATCAGTGATATACTTGCATTTCTCATTTGTTCTCATATTTACATGCATTAGAGTTAGGCTTTGGAAACCATGCTTGTATTTGAATTTGGTGTCGTTTTACTTTGTAAAGTGAATTTGATTATTTTCATCTATTCTTTATAAGTGGCTGATTGTAAAACTTAATGTGATCTAAGTCGAACGAAAGATCTAGTTGAGGCTAGGCATAAATCCTAGTTATGGCTAGGCAAGAAGTCCTAATTGGCGATTAGGCATTCTAAGCTTGTATGCTTAGGTTGTAACACTTATTGGCAATATACGGGGGGGGGGGGGGGGGGGGGGGGGGTTACATGAATCATGATTTCCAAAGTAGTTAAAGTCTTAAATTTCGTGATTTACAATTCCACGAGTTTCAAAATGATTTAAAATCATAAAAAACATGTTTTAAAGCATGTATTTGAGGTGTACAAATAGTTAGCATTATTTTGAATGCACTGATGTTCGTTTGGACAGCTTTTGGATTTTCATTAAAATATTTATAAAAAGCCCCTATATGTTTCATGAAACCTGGATTCAAGATTTTTACGATTTGTGATATCATTCAAGATTCCAAATATGTTTTATAGAACTTACTAAACATATGTGAAGTGTTTTTAAAGGTTTAATAGAGTCGTAGGACTATTAATGAGTCGATTTGCAAAACCAGAAATGAAATTATTTTGAAGCCTCTGTCTCTATCACGCTAGGCAAGCATGATAATGCACTACCTATTGATAACACGCTATCAATACTATTTAGTTCGTTATGCAGAGTTCTGAAAGATTTTTGAAAAGTTGAATCTCCTCATTTTATTTGAATTAGGGTATCGTTTTAGACCATTGGATCAACATAATGGTTAATAATTCCTTATTAGAGCTTGAGAACCAAAACAAACAAAAGAAGAATGACATTGATGACTAAGATGAAGAGCTTAGCATTTATGACCTTAAGAAAGAGTTGGAAAAAGAGGTCAAAAAGACCAATCAACTCAAAAAGAGCTTGATCAAAGCCATTAGTGAGACTGAAAAGCAAAATAAGATTATCGATGACCTCCAACATGATCTAGAATTGGTGATAAATGAGACAAACCATTTAGTTAAGGAAGTAGAGGACTTGACTACTATGGTGACTAAGTTCACTTATGGTACACATATGTTTAACATGATATTGGGAGCACAATGACGTGCACTCAACAAAAGAGTCATATGCTATAATGTTAGCCTATTGAGCTATAAGAAATTATTGGCTGACACTAGTAAATGGTTAAAATGCAATAGATCTCATAGTGTTGGCAAATGTGTCTTAAATAAGACCAATAGGGGCAAACTAGCATGAATAGTAAAGAATGTTTATAATAAAAACTTTAATGGACCTAATGGACCTAAAGGAGTTTAGGTACCAAAATCTAGTGTCTTTCACATTATGTGGGATGTGAAGAGGAGTAGCCTATGGTACTTGGATAGTGGGTGCTCAAGGCACATGACTGAAGATGCAAGTCAATTCATTGAGCTCAAACGACATAATGGTGGAAAGGTTACCTTTAATGATAGCAACAAAGGAAAAATAATTGGCACTGGCACCGTGGGTAACGATTTCTTATCTATATCTAATGTCTATCTTGTGGATGGATTGAAACTTAACTAGCTTAACATTCATCAATTATGTGATGGAGGATTTGATTTCATGTTTGAGTCATCGAAATGCATAGTTAAGAATGAGAAGCATGATACTATCTTTGTCGCATATAGAGAAAGGAATGTTTAGGCCATACACTTTGATGAGATGCATATGCAAAATATTCCATACTTGAGTCCTCGAAATGAATGTGATGCATGGTTGTGGCATCGTAGACTAGATCATTGTAGTATGGAGAACTTGTCAAAATTATCTAAGTATTACTTGGCTAAATGTATTCATAAATGCACTTATAAGAAAGAAAATGAGTGCATATGTTTCATTCTTTTTAAACAAGTGAAATCGTCATTCAAGACGATGAAAGTAACTAGTGATGTGACTAGAGCCTTGGAATTAGTTCATATGGACTTGTTCAGACCTATACAAACACAAAGTCTAAGGGTAAATCATATTGTTCTTATTGATGATTACATTAGATACACATGGGTTTATTTCTTGGAATATAAATATGAAGTGTTTGAAGTTTTTATCAAATTTTATGCCTTGTTTGAAAATGGAAAGGGCTATAAAATCACTATCATTAGAAATGATAGAGGAGGTGACTTTGTCAGCAAAAATCTAGAATAGTTTTGCATAAGACAAGGATAATCATACCAAATCTCTTCTCTTAGAACACCACAACAAAATGGAGTGGTCAAAAGAAATAATTGGACCCTTCAAGAAATGTGTCGAACCATGTTGAATGAATATAACGTAGCTAAGCACTTTTAGGTTGAACACATTAACACAACATGTTATGTCATAAATAGAACATATATTTGCAAGAAAGTGAACAAGACTCCTTATGAGCTATGGAAAGGTCGAAGGCCTAACATAGGCTACTTTAAGGTGTTTGGTTGCACATGTTATGTCTTGAATGATAAGGATCATTAGAAAATTTTGACCCAAAGTCAAACAGTTGCATATTTTTAAGATATTCCATGCATAGTAGGGCTTATAAAGTGTTGAGTTTGATGAGATGGACCCCAAAGTGAGATTGAGGAATACCATAGAACAAATGAGTCTTGATGATGATGATATCGTTTAAGCTCAAGATTCCAATGGAAATGAAAAAGAAGCAAGAGAGTAACCCGAATCTAGTGCAACTAAGAACTCTAGACTTCTTATTAGTAACCCAAGCAAGGGCATAACTACTAGGTCTTCACCAAATCAAGATGAAGGGCATATAGCTTATGTATCATAAATTGAGCCCACTAAGAAAAATAAAACCTTAGATGATCAGTTTTGGGTCATGGTTATGCAAGAGGAGTTATGACACTTTGCAAGGAACAAAGTGTGGACCCTAGTTCCAAGACCTAAGAACCAAACAATCATAGGAGCCAAATGGGTTTTTAGGAATAAAAAGAATGAGAAGGGAGAGATAGTGCGAAAGAGGCTAGGTTGGTTGCACAAGGGTACAATCAAGAGGAAGGAATAGACTATAAAGAAGCCTTTGCACCGGTTGCAAGACTAGAAGCAATTCATATGTTGCTTGCTTATGCTTGCTACAATGGTTTTTGACTATACCAAATGGATGTCTAAAGTGCATTTTAAATGACTTTATCAATGAAGAGGCATATGTAGAACAACCACCGGATTTTGAAGACCATAGTTCACCAAATCATGTTTATCTTCTTTAAAAAGCTTTGTATGGATTTAGACAAGCTCCTAGAGCATGGTATGATATACTAAGTGCATTCCTTCTTAACAAAAGTTTTAAGAAAGGAACATTAGATCCTATATTGTTCATTTTGATAAAAAATGATGATATGCTACTTGTTCAAATTTATATGGATGATATCATTTTTGGGTAATCAAACTAGCATTTATGTGATGAATTTTCATCCTTGATGACACATGAATTCGAAATGAGCATGATGGGTGAACTAACATACTTCTTAGGTTTGCAAATCAAGCAATCTAAGCATGACATTTTTATAAATCAAGTGAAGTATGTGAGGGACAAGCCTAAGAAATTCAAAATTGAGAATTTGAAGGCATGTGACACTCCTAGTAGCTCAACCATTAGACAAGGACCTTCTAAGAAATCCTATAGATCCTAAGCTATATCGAGGAATGATAGGAAGCCTACTTTAATTGACCGCTAGTAGATCGGACATTATGTTTAGCGTTTATCTGTGTGCTAGGTTTCAACCCGAACCTAAAGAATCACATTTAAAGTGTGTCAAGCACATATTTAGATACTTGAGTGGCACACAAGACTTAAGCCTATGGTTCAAAAGAGTTCCTAATTTTGACTTAGAAGCTTTATTGATTCGGATTATGCGAAAGCCTAGTGGATAGGAAGAGCACATCGGGATTTTGTCACTTTTTAGAAAACTCCTTGTTCTCATGGTTTAGCAAAAAGCAAAATCTCATCGCATTGTCCACAACTAAAGCCGAGTATGTGGCAACCGACAGTAGTTATCCTCAAGTGCTATACATGAAACAACAACTCGAGGATTGTCAAATCCATGTTGGTTGTGCCGAAGCTTTTTGTGATAATACAAATGCAATCAATATTTCAAAGAATGGTGTTACATTTATGCATGAAGCATATTAAGATTGGACATCATTTTCTTTATGAACATATGCAAAAATGGGGACATTAAATTGATTCAAGTGTCTACCCATAACCAACTTACGGATATTTTTACCAAACCTTTGCCTAGAGATCAATTTTTGAAAATTAGGCGAGAATTAGGCATGATTAGTGAATTCGACCTATAATGTAAGTCTTAGGATAGTCCATCATGATTTGCATACATCTTGAGGTATTTACAATCTAAATATCAAGATGGGAGTGGCATTTTGGACTCAAAACTAATTTTCAAAAATCAGTTTAGATTCCGGATAACACTCTATAACACGCTATTCAACACTTAAGTTTTGGGTCAAAACCTTGAGCAGATAGCTTGCTAGTTATAGCAGATAACGCATTATCCAGTGCGAGGATGTGTTTTTTGAAACACTTTAGAGCTTTCTCTATCCTCCAATGGTTTACTGTTTTGAACATACCTTGATTGTATTTTCTCAAAATTGATTCTCCTTGTTGTTTTGGTGCAATTCCACTCTATTAAGGTGAGCAAATCATTATTCCTTCATCGTTACACCCTTTTATCCACCACTTTTGGCATAAACATCCGCTTGAGCCTTGCAAAGCAAGCGTTTGATAAAATGCCTCCACGAAAGATGTCGACTTGTTTGGCCGCTGAATTAAATCCTAGGCATCCTACCACATGCCAAACTGTCCAAGAATCACGAGGGAGTAAGTTCGATTCATCTTCATCATCTCGCACGATGGCTCTGTTGAATACTCATTGCACTATTCGGTCGATTAGCCATCATATGAACGACACTACTCCTATCGTCTCTACTGATCCTTTACGTCATGAAGGATGGAATAAAGCAATCCATGATGAAGCATCTACATCATTTTTCCTCAAGTCGATCAACTCAAAGTTGGTACCTGCCAACATTATTAAATAAGGAGTTGTTGATTTAGACTTCTTTGAAAAAATGCAATTATCAGTTTGTGAAGTGTTAGGAAAGATGGGTTGGGTTCAATTCTATGGCTATAAGGCCAAGTACTATCCACCACTCATTTGAGTGTTCTACTCCAACAAAAAAATGAGCAATGATTTTACCATCAAATTACGTGTTGGAGGACGAGAAGTTGTAATCACTTCGGATAAGCTCCATGACATACTTGGATTACTAATTCATGAGCCTACCATCACACTTCATGAAAATTACTCACATGGCGGTTTGATAAGCTAGAGCTTTTGAATTCTTTCTATCGAGGTGAAACAACGCTTACTGTCTATCCTAGCGATCCCACCAACACGAATTTTAAGATAGTGCCACATTTACTTCATCGAGTCTTGCACAAGGCGATTCTTCTGAGAAGTGGAAATAAGAACTATTTCGCTATGCTTGACATGTACATCCTCGAGGCACTCATGAGAGACTTCATGATTAGTCTTATGCATATCATCATTTCTTACATTACATCGTCTTCTGGTACTGATCGACACTTGCCATATGCTCACTTGTTAACTAATTTCTTCGAAGAGGTGGGCATTAATCTAACTAAAGGAAGTGTGCCTCTATCCACAAAGGCGATTGTTGGTTCAACTGCTCTACATGTAATGAAGTATAACTACATTCATATAGAGAGGATATGGATACAGCTCGCTGATATCCCAATGGGCATTGAGTACAAAATATATGAGTCTCCACATGACTCAAATACGGATCTACAGTTCAATGAGGGTGAATATCTTAAATACGACATGCTATTTATGTAGCATGATGAGGGAATTGATAGTCAGCACACTTCTCGGGATGATGAGGAAGTTCATCAAGAGATTCCACCTCCATAGCCACCTTTTAAGGCTATATCATAGACATCTCAGCCATACATGCATGATTGCATGCCTCAGCCATATTATGGGTTAGCTCATCCGACTGACATGCCCCCTATACGCTACATGTCTCTCTGCTCAGTTTGGATATATGCATGAGTATATGACTCGGACATTTACCGAGATCGACACACAACTTGATCGTTAGGTTGATCGTCTTCATCGCATTATGGGACATATACTTCTACCTAGACAACCGAGTGATGATGGTTCATCTCGTTCAGCTCATCGAACTTCTTCCCAATAGAGTTGATTGGAGCATATAGATTGGGGAAGTACCGGTAGACTCTATATGTTAGAGAACTTTAGGCTAGTCATGTTAGTGAGAGTTCATTTGAGACCGTATATGTAAATTTTTCATTTCACTTTCGCATGTTTCACATCATGTCATTATTTGAACTTTGTGTACCTACTGCGTGACATGAATTTTGTAAATCTTTGAGTAATTCATTATAGATGAATGGAAATTTTTCTCTTTTTGGCGCATATGAATGAATGAATTTATCCTTACTTGCACGTTTTGTATGAAAGAGGGAGACCTTTGTATGCGTTTTTGTAAAAAATAAAGGAAATACAGTGCAATTACGAACGTCATATGTATATGCATATTGATAGGGGGAGACTGACTATCCATCCCCGCTTTTTAATGTTACTATGAGGGGGAGAACTACCACCTTAAGCTTTTGAACTTGCAATTTATAAACTTGATATGTATGTAATATCTTTATTTTGGTTGTCAAGTTCACGTTGTTTTTCATCATCGAAAATGGGGAGATTGTTGGACTAAGTATTTCGACACTTACACTCCACCCATAATTTTGACGGCAACAAACAAACTGAAAGGATACAAGTTTGTTTAGTGTTTCAAAACATCAACTTTTGTTAAGAATCACGAGTTTCAAAAGGAAAGTTGAGCTTTTACAAGTTCGAGTCAAAATGGCAAAATGAAGCTGGATAAGTTAAAGACTCGGCTCATATGAGGATGCAAGGATTAGAAATTCAAAGCTATCAATTGTGCAACTTATGTAAGGTATATAAGTTCTATCCTTATAAGCCAAATACATTAGAATCATGCATTACATGAATCATGGTTTTCAAAGTAGTTAAAGTCCTAAATTTTGTGATTTACAATTCCATGAGTTTCAAAATGATTTAAAATCATACAAACATGTTTTAAACCATGTATTTAAGGTGTAAAAATGGTTAATTTTTTTTTTGAATGCACTGATATTCATTTGGACAACTTTTTGATTTTCATTTAAAATATTTATAGAAAAGCCCCTATATGTTTCATGAAACCAGGATTCTTGATTTTTGAGGTCTATGATATCATTCGAGATGTCCAAATATGTTTTTAGTGCTTTAGTAGAGTCGTAGGACCATCGGGGAGTCGATTTGCAAAACCAGAAATGAAATTATTTTGAAGCCCCTGTCCTTAGCATACTAGGCAAGAACCTGCAGATAGCTCGCTATCCAGGCTACCTAGTGCTTTATGCAGATTTCTGACGGTTTTTTGAAAAGTTGAATCTCTACCTTTAATTTGAATTTACAGATCATTTTAGACCATTGGATCAACATAATGGTCACCAATTCCTTATTATGACTTGAGAAGCAAAACAAACAAGAAAAACACATATTTAACAACTTTGGTCATACACTTCTAAAAATCCAAGTTAGCACTCAAATTTGTAAACTTTGTAATCACAACCGCTTGGAGTCCTTGAAGGCCATTGAGTAGCTCTTGAAGTTGATACTAGAGAAGTGTTCTAAGCCTTGCGACCCACACTCCAAATCAATTTTTCGGATATCATACTTGGGGTAGTAAGGTCTCTTGATTTTCTACTCTATTTATGCTTAATCTATACTCTTTGATTGGAGTTTTTGTATGAAAATCATTTGTATTATTGTTAAACATATTTGGTTTTGGTTTTTGCACTTAAACTTGATCTCTTGAACCCTTGGATTGTTTGAACAAGTTGTCGCTCTTAATCTTGATTTTTTTCAAAACCACTTATTCGCTTGATTTTGAAACCGTGTTTGTTTTTAAATGAAGTTGATTTGCCGATTTCTTGACTAAGATTTGAGCATGCTATTAGATTATATCGGTATCTTAGTTGCGTCCTTACTTGCATTAATTAAAGTGGTTTAGCTCTAGGAGGCTTGTAAGGATTGGACTTATTACCGCTTTACTTTGTAAGGCAAAACTTTCATTGTAATTATCAATCTTTGTTGTAAGCTATTGATTGTGAGACTTAATGGGATAAGTTAAGGGAAGACCTAGTTGAGGCTAGGCAAAAACCCTAGTTTAGGCTATATGGGAAGACCTAATTTGTAATTAGGCATTATAGGCTTATAAGTTTAGGTTCTATCACTTATTGGTAATATAAGTGGGGGTATGAAAATCCTAACCGGGGAGGTTAAGTAGTGGATGTAGATTGGTTGGATCGAACCACTATAAATCTTGTGTTTCATTTCCTTTTCTTCTACCTCCTTTACCTTTGCATTAACTTGTCATTTGCTACTTTTACTTGGCATTATAAGTTGACTAAAAGTTTTAAAAAAGGAATAACCTCTAGGTACACCCAATTCACCCCCCTTTTGGGTGTGTTTTCAACTCACACGAAACTCTAATGAAATGCCCCTAATCCGACACCCACCTATCGACTTTTTAGTCCCTGGTGTCAATTAGATAAATTATTGGTGTGTTATATACTCCTATTGTATAATTGTAATAACACTATTGTTACCATCTTGTGGGCACGAATGTCCTTTGTGGGCACAGACATCCTTTGTGGTCATAGGGACTTGTGAGCACAAACGTCCCTTTGTGGGCAAAAAGACTTGTGGATATATGGACTTCTAGGCAAAGACATTCATTTTTTTGCCACAAACACTATTCATAATGTTCTCCAATAGCCCAACATGCCCGAATACGGCCACAATTCCAGCACTAAATCTTGACCCAATTCATGTAATTCTCACTCATTGTGGATCTATTTGACCTCTATGATTCCTAATTAACCCAAATGATCAAAATTATCATCAATTTACTTCAATCCACCAAGACTCAATCATTCATTCTTAAGAACATGCATCCCGAAAATAATCAGTTTGGAAAACGTAATTGGTGCATGTATTTGAGTTGAAAACTTCCGATTTAATTTAGAAAAACTAACTAAAACTTAGAAATTTGTTTTGGTAATCAAACCTTAATTTTTGAATGCATATGAAATTCCGTTTTCACGATTTCAAGCTAAAATGAGGAGGAAGTGTTGGATTTTTGGGGTTAAAAACGAATAAAAAATTTCAAATTTTTATTTTAAAACCCCAACTGGATCAAATCCAAATTCCATTGAACAGATTAACAAAAGTAAACTGTTCCTTAATCGCTAATTTGTTTCTCCGTGTTGATTGATGTTTAATATGCTTCCAAAAATGAATGTTCTCTATTCATAAGCGGTCTTTAGCAAGGCATTATAACTACCCAAGCTGTATAAAGATTAAAATCAATACAACCTAATCAATATTGTATATCATATCATTTTGTCATACCATATCCTTTGATTAAACATAAGTCATGGAAAAGTCACCCTTAATGTTCAATAATACTAGTCCCAATTTCTAGGTATAGTGAAAACATTCAAGAGACATTGATTATATCAATTCACTTAGAGTTGGCTATTTTTAGTCTAATACATCGAGGGATCCACTTATATCTCTCTCTAAAAGATAGAAATAAATTATATCTCCATTACACACCTTCACACATTATTTACATAGAAACCAATCACAACCTTTATAATCATCTAATTAAAAACAATATTTAATTATGTCAAATCACTATGATCCTTATGTTGAGGTCTTTAGTAATCTTAAGTTAGAGGACTAAATGATATACATATCATGAGTAACACCTATGACTTAATTTATGTGGTGTTCGCATAACAAGTTAATTTAGTGCGTTATTTCCTAACAGGTACTCATGATCTTGATTGGTATCCTTATACGCATTATCATCACATGACCATCAATCAAGACTCACACAAGATTCATTATAGTTTCCAGTATAATGACCGACTAAGGACATTTATGAATTTTAGTAAATATCTATGGATACTATAATAATGTAAACATGCAAACCAATAATAATAGTGAAAAACACATGGAATCATTTATTTTGTTAACTAAAATGGTAATAGAAACAATGTTCATAAGATTAATGTAGCATCCCCTATCCCGATTAGGTGATACTTGACCTGAAACCCTAATTAAGCCCCGATAATCTAGCCAGACTTAACTAGAGCCAACATCATCTCATTTTATCTCCTGATAAACACAATTGCATATCGAATATCGACATAAAACAAATATTATATGCAATGAGAAATTAAAACTTTTCTCGATATTAAACACAATATACTAAACCAAATCCAACTGGAATAAATCTCAGCTATACAAAATCTTCCATCCCTTGTGATATTACAAAAGTATAATTAAATGCAAATTTATAAGACAAAGGAAAATTTAATACATCAAAGAGAAGATCAAGACTCGTAAACCTTCTCTGTCTAATAGTTGTAGCTCTCGTCATTATTCCTGAAATATTAAATTTGGGGTGCGCCTTCCAACTTACTCAGTAAGTAAAGATTCACAAAGCCATTAACATTCCATATAATAATCGAAAGTGATATAAAAATAATATACACCATAGATAACTAACAGAATTATGAAAAAACATGTAACTTAATAAATAATGGATTGCAGGTCAAACCGTCTATGACTATTACACTGTTATTCCCATTTTATTTGTAAAACTATGATCAATTACTCACTAGCACCATTAATGTGATTGCTAGACCAACACATTTGTCGATGTACTATCTAGCTAATCCATTAATGTCTAATGGTTCAATCCCAAACCCTTTAATGAATATGTAATCTACGCAACCTATATAACTGAGTATGAGTTACATATAGGCTATGAAATCAAACCCATATTCTATATAACCTAATCTTAATTCCAGGAGTTACTCTTGTTAATCACATTAGATTCCATTTTCCATTTAGTAAAAATATCCCAGTGTACATTGACAAATCAATAATTAGACATGTTTTATAGTGTAATTTAGGTTGATTTTATATATTAATGAAAAACTTACACTAGGCATTTTCTTGTTTTTATGATTTCAATTTTTAATTAGGAAAATAAAAAAATGGAAGAAGATAGAAAGGAGAACAAAATAGTCAACTGAAAAACTACATCAGCGATTAGCAAGCGATTTGGAATAACATTAGGAATTGCTACATAAATCGGGAACAAGAAAATGGCCAGCGAATCCACAGTGAATTGAGAATGAACTAGAACTCGCTAAGAAAATTGTTGAGGTCGATTACGAGCTTTTTAGATTATTATGAAGAATTTGAATCTATCCAAGATATGTATACGTGAGGAGACTATAAAAAGGCCAGAGAGCTTCCAAATAACTCTCTTTTTCTTTTCTCCTGACTCTTTCTCTTTGCGTTCCTTTTGCTCTACATTAGTTTTATTGTCTATGTATGAAGATGCTTTGGAATTCTGATTTATATTAAGGTATTTATTTATTAATCTAGTATGTCTATTATTTATACTTATGTATTGTTTATTTCCAGCATGAGTGAGTAGTCTGTCAATCTAAACAAACCCTAGACAAGTAATATATTTTGGATTGCTATATAGTTATAATTAAGGAATAATGTACTTAATGCTTTAGATCAGTTCATACACATCAATCACGAATTTAACAAATGGTTTTTGTGTAATACAACTAATGATGATTCCATTGCATGCATAGCTGCAAATGTGTTATGTAATATTCTGATTTTGATTCTATGTCTATAGTTATTGAGAATAATTATAAAAATAATAACTAGAATTAATCTATAGGGCATTTTTCGGGTTGATGTTCTAGGTGATAGTGTTCTAAGTTGTTTATTATGTAGTTTCCGTAATATTGGCTTATATTAGGCATGATCTTCATTGAATTTAATGCTATAATATTTATACGGTGTTGCATTTTATTCAATTGGTAGATTTACAATGATAAGAATATGGCATTTCCATTGAATTTAGGAAAATCGTTGGGTGGCTAAAGACTATTAACCTAGTATGAATTAAGATTTAATGATTTAATGATTACATGTTTATGATTATAACTATAGAGTGAAATGATATTATGTTCTAGTGTTTGAAAGAAATCATAATATATTATATTGTTTAGTGGTGGTTTGTTTAGATGTTTGTTTAAGATATTTGAATTATAGTGAATTTTAGTATTGTTTATTTTAGTTGGCATTAAAATTGTTTATATTAAGTTAGTTAGTTTGATTATTTAAATTAATATTTACAATTTTTAGTTATTTAATATTTTAGTTCTTGTTTAATCGGATTAACTAAGTTAATAGAAATAAGAAAAAAATACTCTTATTTGAGATTTGAAAAACCCCTATGGAGATGATATCCCATTTACCATTACTACAAGTTAATTGTAAATATTTGAGATTATTGTGCATGCTCGACACATGTCAATTTTTGGCACCGTTGCCAAGGAGTTTTTTAAATAATTTCTAAGGATTTTAAATGTTATATGGTCTACACACTTCATTGTGTTAATTCAACAGGATCTTTATATTTGTTCGATCCTGTAATTGATATAATTCTCAATCGGAGTTTAAGATAATAACAATTTAGGGAAAATTTAGCTAATATGATGGAAGACAATAATGATGATATTAATGAAAATTTGATTAATAATAATAATAATAATTACAGAGTTATCAATAATAACAATAAAAATAGAGAACTGATTTTTAGACAAGCAAATCAAAATGTTACAACATATGAGCCTATGTGCATAACATACCATGATAGGTTTCCTGAATTTGAACTTATATATGGATTTATTAGTGCCTTACCTAACTTTTATGATAAAGGAAATGAAGACCCACATAAATTCATAAGGGAGTATCAACGTAAAGTTCATGGGATGAAATCGAAAGAATGTACTTTAGAACAAGTCAAACTTAAGGCTATTCTTTTTGCAATAAAAATTAAGCACAAGACTCGTTGTTCTAACTCCTACAAGATTCGATAACTACATGGACTCAAATGTTAGAAGCTTTCCTAGATGAATATATGCCTGCTAAAAAAATAAGTTTCTATAGAAAACAAAATCATAGTCGCAAAGATGAAAGACGATGAAAACTTTAATGAATTTTGGGATAGATTTCGAAGACTAATTTCTTCTTGTCCACAACATGGTTATATTCAAAGAGCTTTATTAGAATATTTTTATGAATGACTCAACCAATTTGAATAAATACTATTAGACACAGTATGTGGTGGGTCTTTATTTGAGACAACACCCATTTTAGTGAAAGAAGCAATCAATAAAATGGCAAAACAATCTAAACAATATGGTGAAAAGGTTGAATCCTGAAAAAAGAAAATCTATGAAGTGGATAGTAAGAAAAATAATGTATCAGATGATAAAATTGATGAATTATCTAAGATGGTTAAGTTGTTAGTTAATGATAGATCTAATCAAGTTAAGACTTGTGGATTCTATAATGAGGTCCTACTCTACATGAAGAAAATATCAAAGAGATTAATCCAAAAATAAATCAATTTTTTGGTATCCCAAGAAACCAATATAATAATAATAATAATAATAATAATAATAATAATAATAATAATAATAATAATAATAATAATAATAATAAAAATAATAATAATAATAATAATACTTATTATCCTAGAAGACAAAATCCAAATCTTAGTTATGGTCCTCAACAAAAATTATAACACTTATAGACACAGAGCTCTGATACAATCTGCACTTAATCAATAGCCTCAATAAAATACTCAATCTATGAATCTGAATTTAGAGTGGATCTTGCATAACTTTATGAATCTATTCATAAAGACTTTACACAGATTTCTCAAAATCAAATTAAGACTGATACTCTATTAGTGAACTAAAAAACCAATTTAGTCAAAAGAATTTGCAATAGGTTGAGTACTCAACAAAGTAATCAAGCAAAAAACCTACTTAAACCAATGTTGCTCCTACTAATCAAGCACAGGTAAATGTTATATTCAGTTATAAGAAAGACACACCTATAATTGATAAGTCACTTAAACAAAGTAATAAAAAGAACGTTAATAAGACTATTGAAGAAAAAGAAGAAGAAATGATGGCTAATGTCATACCTACTAAAGAAGGGATGGCTGAACAATTAAAATACACATATTTTCTTGGAAGACTATATTCATGGTATGTAGCTCGAGTTGAAGCATATGAAAAATATTTACAAAAGTCTGAATTAATTGATAAGAATAAAAATGATAAGATTTATGATAATTTGAATGAAGATATGTGTTCATATTCCACAATTCCACAATGATTTGCTGATGATAGGGAAGAAGAAATCAATGAAGACATTCTTGAATCATTTAGGAAAATAGAAATCAATAAACCAATGATGGAATCAATTATGCAATTTTCTAATTATGATGAAGTTTTGAAAGAATTATCTGAATCACAACAACAACATAGCCTCAGTCCCAAATTAACTGGGGTCGGCTACATGGATCAAACTTTTCCATTGTGCTCGATTAAGTGCAATTGATGGCGAGCTTTGCAAACCATTGAAATCCATTTTAATTAATGCATCCCATGTTAACTTTGTTCTACCCCTACCTCGTCGAATTTCTACAGTTTCTATTGAGTCAAGTGTTCTAGTTGGGGCATTTGTAGGCCGTCTTTGCAGGTGACCAAACCATCGCAACTGCGCTTCCCTAATCTTTGTATCAATTGGTGCTACTCCTACCTGTCTTTGAATTTCTATATTTCTTATTCTATCTTTACGAGTTTTACCACACATCCACCTAAGCATCCTCATTTCTGCTACGTTCACTTTATGTAATTGTTGTTGCTTTACTGCCCAACATTCACTTCCATAGAGCATAGCTGGCCTAATTGCGGTCCTATAAAATTTTCCTTTTAACTTAGTAGGATCATGTCGATTACAAATCACCCCTGTTGCACTCCGCCTTTTCTTCCATACAGCTTGAATTCTATGTGTGACATCATTTTCAATGTTACCATCATTTTGTATGATTGATCCTATGTATCTAAAGTGGTTTACCTTAGGAACTTCTACTTCCCCTAATTTTACCACTCCGTCGTCTCGATGTCTAGTGTTTCCAAACTCACAGTGCATGTATTCAGTTTTCGTCCTAATCAACTTAAAACCTTTAGATTCTAATGTATTCCTCCAGAGTTCTAATTTCCTATTCACTCCATCTTTGGTTTCATCCACTAAGACAATATCATCTGCAAATAATATACACCATGGTATATCCTCTTGAATATGTCTAGTTAGTTCATCCATAACTAAAGTAAATAGATATGGGCGTAAAGCCGATCCTTGATGTAGTCCTATCGTAATGGGAAATTCTTTTGTAGCTCCTTCAAATATCTTTATACTCGTTACTACTCCATCATACATATCCTTAATAGTGTCTATGTATCTAGCATGCACTCTTTTTCTTTCTAGAACCCACCAAAGAACATCTCTAGGGACCCTATCATATGCTTTTTCTAAATCAACGAATACCATATGAAGATCTTTTTTCTTTTCTCTATATTTTTCTAACAATCGTCTTACAAGGAAAATAGCCTCCATAGTTGACCTCCCAGGCATGAAACCAAATTGGTTATCTGATATTGTTGTTTATTTCCTTATCCTATTGTCAATTATTCTCTCCCACGGTTTCATAGTGTGACTCATAAGTTTAATTCCCCGGTAGTTTGAACAACTTTGAATGTCTCTTTTGTTTTTGAAGATTGGCACAAGCGTGCTTCTTCTCCAATCCATTGGCATCCGTTTTGATTTTAAAATTTTATTGAAAAGTTTTGTTAACCAAGACAATCTGATGTCTCCTAAGCATTTCCAAACCTCTATAGGTATTTCATCTGGGCCACATGCTTTCCCTATTTTCATTCTTTTCAATGCCTCTTTAACTTCTACAATTCTAATATTGCGTGTCTAGTTTACATTTCTTTCTTGGTGTGGGTTTTCATCTATTATAGTATCGACTTGGCCATCATTAAATAAACTATCGAAGTATCTTCTCCATCTCTCCTTAATATCCTCCTCGCGCGTTAAAACATTTTGATTTTCGTCCTTAATACATCTTACATGAATTAGGTCTTGTTTCTTTTTATCTCTTAATTTGGCTAGCCTATATATATATATTTTTCGTCATCTCTATTACCTAACCTTGTATATAGATCTTCCATGAAATTTGTTTTAGCTTGACTAACTACTTTTTTAGCTTGTTTTCTAGCTTCTCTATATTGATTGTACGCATCTTCATATTGACACTTAGGTATTTTCCTATACATCTCTCTTTTACTCTTAATTGCTCGTTGGACATCCTCGTTCCACCACCATGTTTCCTTCTTTGGAGGTCCCAAGCCCTTAGATATACCTAATATGTTTGATCCCACCCTCCTTATGCAACTACTCATTTCTAGCCACATTGTATTAGCATCTAAGTCAAGATTCCAAACATTTTCCTTTAGTAGTTTTTCTCTAAACTCTACTTGTTTACTATGTTTTAGGTTCCACCACTTTATTTTAGGGTCGCTAACTCTTTTATTCATATTATTCTGTTGTGTTAGCTTAATATCAAGTACTACTAACTTATATTGGGTAGTAAGTGCTTCACCAGGTATTACTTTGCGCCTCTACATAGTTTTCTATCTATTTTTCTTGTTAAAAGAAAATCTATTTGACTCTTGTTATGACCACTACTAAAAGTAATTATATGCGACTCCCTCTTCCTAAAACTAGTATTTGCTAAGGCAAGATCATATGCTGAAGCAAATTCTAAAATTGATTCTCCTTCTTCATTTCTATTACTGTAACCAAAACCTCCATGAACTCTCTCAAACCCATCGTTACTTACCCCGACATGCTCATTTAAATCTCCTCCAATAAAAACATTTTCATCTAATGGTATACTCTGCATAAATCCATCCATATCATCCCAAAACTTGCGTTTGATGCTCTCACTTAATCCTACTTGTGGTGCATATGCACTAAGTATGTTCAGTTTTTCATCTCCAATAATTAATTTAACTAGAATCAATCTATCCCCCATTCTTTTAACCTCTACGACCTTATCCTTATAATCACTATCCACCACAATTCCTACTCCATTGCATTTTCTATCTATACCAGTGTACCACAATTTAAACCATGTGCTTCTTATTTCTCTACTCTTTTCTCCTACCCATTTTGTCTCTTGGAGGCAACCAATATTGACTCTCCTTCTAATCATGTTATCTACTAGTTCTATTGACTTCCCCGTAAGTGTTCGTATGTTCCATGTTCCTAAACAAATTTTTTCTCCCCTTTGTATTTGTTTTTCTTTTCTATTTCTATTTTGTCTAAAAGATCTAGCGTTCGTATCTATGATTTTGTTTTTGTTTTTGTTTTTGTTTTTGTTTTTGTTTTTGTTTTGAACTAGCTTTTTACCCACACCCGTCCTTTGTGTGGGAACCCTTGCTCATTTTTCTTCACATCTGGGCGACGATGTGAAGGGACTAGCTTCTTTACCCACACACGTCCTACGTGTGGGAACCCTTGCTCATTTTTCTTCACACCCAGGCAGCGATGTGAAACACACCCTTGCTCGTTTCTCACTACGCCTGGGCTCCGATGCAGCGCGTCGCTGGGTGGGAACGCCCCAACGTTTATATATGTTTGATCCATTTCATGAAAAGTGACAAAATGTTTACGTTGGCTGTCAACCTATCGCAACCCTCCTCCGTTTTCCAAGAATGGAAAATGAGCTTTGGGCCTCCCTCCCTCACTTTTCGGGTATGAAAAGTGAGTTTGGGACCTCCCTTACCCATTTTTCGATATGAAAAAATGGGCGTCAGAGTCCTCCTCCTTTATCCGGACTTGGGATCGGCTATGTAGCGCACATAGTGTACAACGCAGGTAGAGTTAAATAATTATCTGAATCAAAGGATAAATTTTTAGAAGAACTTAAGGAAAACTTAGACAAAAAGTGTCTGATTTAATAAAAAAGAAAATACCTAAAAAATGTTTCGACCCAAGAATGTTTGGTATCCCTATCATAATAAGGCATTCTTTAATAGATTTTACTATGTGTGATCTTGGAGTATCAATAAATTTTATGTCCTTCAAGTTATATGAGTAATTTAAAATAGGTTCGTTGACTAATACGCCTATTAATCTTACTTTAGCTGACAACACATATATTAAACCCTATGGTTTACTAGAACATGTCTTACTCAAAATAAATGACTTAGTATTTCTAACTGACTTCTATGTGTTGGGGCATGTGCCTTAGGTCAATCTACAAACATTGTTTATTTTTTAATTTTACTTAATAAAATTGAGGTTTTCATTTGCCGTTTTATTATAAGTAATTGCATGTTTACCTTATAGTAAGATCGATGGGTATTTGTTGAAATATACTAAACGTCCATAGTCGGTTACTATACCGAGAACTATAATGAATTAAGGCTAGTGTGAATCTTGATTGATGGTCATGTGATGATCATGCGTATAGGGATACGATTCGAGATCATAAGTACTTGTTGTGGGAACAAGGTACTGGACCAACCCACTATGAGAACACCATATGGCTTAAGTCATAGGTGTTACTCATGATACGTATATCATTTGTCATTCAACTAGAGATTACCATAGACTTCAATATTTTGAGCATGGTTATTTGATATAATCAAATGTTGTCTTTAATTAGATGATTATAAAGATTGTGATTAGTTGCCATTTGAATAATATGTGAAGGTGTATAATCAAGATATAATTTTTCCCTCTCGTATAGAGAGAGATATCAGTGGATCCCTTGCTATGATAGATTGATAATAGCTAAGTCTATGTGAATTGATATGATCAATGTCACTTGGATGTTTTCGGTCTACCTAAAAATCGAGACTAGTACGATTGAACATTAAGAGTGACTTTCCATGCCTCATGTCTAATAAAAGGATATCGTACTACAAAAGGATATAATATATGTTATGTATTAGGTTGTATGGATACTGATATTCATGCTACTTGGGTAGTCATAATGCATTGCTAGAGACCACTTATGACTTGTGTATAAAATGGTTTTGGTTCACTACCAACGTCTCATGAACCTATTGGGTCGCACATAAAGAATAACTTTGCGTAAATTCAATTGGTCAAGAGTAATGAGTTTTATATGATAAAATTCATGACATAAAATCCATTATGATTTGTTATATGAAAACTTATTGATAAGGGTAAATATACTTTGCTTATACTGCCTATATACAATAGTTGTATTAGAAATATGATTTTAAGTAAGGGCTTATCTATACATATAAATAGAGGTTGAGACCTTAAAACGAAATAAAGATTTTCATTTTTTCAAATTTCAAGTTCTCATTGATTTTAGGAGAAAAGAAAAACATTTTCTATCTCTTTGAGGCAAGCGCTCCAGATTGTGGTTATCGTTCGCATGAGGATTTCGATAGAGGATGTGCGCTTGATCTTTTTGGAAATTGAACAAATAGAGAAGAAAATCATTGACTAAGGTAAGACTTACTTTTATAGATCTAGTTTAATGAAACTTATTTTCGATCTTGTTAGGGTTTTTCAAAATTGTTTTGAATTTCTTACTGCGTATGAACCCTAAAACCCTGCACTATGTCATGGAAATGAGGGACTCAATATCATCTAAGTCGCCATATATGCTTTTAGGAAGACCATTCTTTAAAATAGCTAAAATGAAGTTATATATCTATGAAGGAACATTGTCTATGAAGTTTGCAAATAAAATTGTCACTTTTTGTTTTAATGATGAATATATCTATGGAAATTTTGATGAATGTGGTAGTGAACATATTAAGGATAATGAATCTTTAGAATTCGATCATCATGAAACTAAAATATATGCTATTAATGCAGTATCAATGGGAGATGAAAATGCTAAGACTGTGAACGAGCAAGGTGAATATACTTCTAATCCAAAGACAATAACTGAATGATGGAGGGTTAAGCAATCGGAAAATGTTCATAATAATAACAAGAAGAAAATTAAATCTACAAAAAATATGAAGAAGAAAAAAAAAGAAACCAGAAACTTCCAAACTCGATGATCCAGGAGATATATATATATATATATATATATATTTATATATATAAGTAAAGGTCAAATGGGCTTGGTATTTTAAAGCTATTTGTGATATGGGTTCTAGAGCAAACTACATGCCAATTCATTTTATTCTTCACACTTAATTGAAATTAGATGTACTTGCTTCCAAAAAAGTAGCTCTACCAAATGGTTATCCAGTAAAATCAATAAGTGTGGTTGCTAATATACCAGTTCAAATTGACAAGTATATTATTCCCATATACTTTTTGGTTATATCACACTTTATCAATGAATATCCTTCATTAATCTTAGGACGACCTTTCTTAGCCACTTCGCAAGCTGTCATGAATACTCTAAATAAGATAATTACTTTTCGAGTGCATGGCTGAGCAATCGCTTTCTAGAATGGCACAAGAGCAGATAGTCCTACACATAAGTTTATAAAACCAGTTTAGAATTTTGTAGTTCAGTCGAGCCAACGACAGTAAAGAAAAGGACTCTATGTAAGGTAGTTCATATTTTATCTTTAATTTCAATTTTAGTATTATGGTTAATTAGTTGTTTTTATATTCTCTCAACTTTCGACTCTTATTATAGGGATATCTTAGGAATTCGATTCCAACATAGTCTCATGTAAAGGGGGTTGATCGAGCTGATTTACTTTCGTATTATATTGTTTTATGCATTAGTTTTTATGATTAATTAGTTGTTTATGGCAATGAAATAGATTATTTAATACATATCTTAATTAAAATATGAAGTTTTAAATATTTCTACCTTTATTGAATATATATGTATGTGATAATTAAATGGGCCAATCAAATTAAATGAAAAAATATAAAAAATAGACTAGCGATTTCCCAGTGATTCTTGTTTGTACTAGAAATGGCAAAGAAAATTGACGGCAGTATGCAAAATTTTCAATGTAAATTTGAGTCAACGATTTCTTACCGAATCAAGCTTATAATTAAAAATTGCTAGATAAATCGATGAGCCACTAAGGCTCAATTTCAATGATTTTGTTAGTGATTTCCCAGCGAATCCACTTAAACCCTGATTCGCTAAGAACGAATTCGAGTTTTTATAAACTAGAAAACTCAAATCGCCACGTTTAAACATTTTGCATCCATAAACTAGTGCAAGCTTTCGTTCGAGAGATCAATTTTGACTAGATTAAACCTTTTAAATCTTAATTTTAGTGTATTTAAGTGATTTCTACCTTAATCTTTACACATTCCACCTTAAACTTAGTGACTTGGGTGTGTAGAGCCACCTAGGGCCTCAGAAAGGGAGTTTGAATTAGAGCTTGGTAGAGTTATGAAGAAGTGATTTGAGTTCAATATTTGAAAGAATCACTTTCAAAAAGGTAATCAACAAGAAACCTTAATCTCTTATCGATTAAAATTTTGCTTTTACGTCAATTTTGGATTGATTATTAGGATAGGAACTCAATTTTGAAATTTTTATTTTAAAATGGTTTTGATATCGAATGATTTCTATTATACTAATATATGGGAGTGATGTGATGATTCATTTATTACTATCGAATTTTCAAACTATTTTCATGTATGGCAGATGGATTGAATTTTATAAGAAAACTAATTTGAGACTAAGTTTCAAATGAGGTTGGGGGGTTTTTGTGAATATTTATCGATTGATTTGAATTATGTACATAGTTTACTTTTCCCAATGATATTTTATTAACAATTTTCATATAAATTTAAAACTCTTAAGTTTCAAGATGTTTTCCAGATGATTTCTTATTCTTGATAGATAAATTGAATTTCATCGAACACCTTTTCAAAATTTTTTGTTTTAAATGATTTTAAAGGTTCATTTTTTTACATACACTATTCCAAATGATCGAAGGAGGAAAGGGTAGAGGTTCGAGAGAGGGGAAAGGGAAAGGAAAGTTAGTAGAGAAGCCAAAAAAATTCAAAATTTCTTAAATCCAACCCACTCAATATCTCTTAGCACACCTAGGATTAGACTGCAAAGAGAACCTACTCCACCCTTGTCATTTAGTTTCAACATTGAGGATGACTGTGTAGAAGAAAAGAGGACATAGAGGAAGTTGATCAAGAGATACCGATGAAGGAGAAAAACTACGAACTCAGGAAAGAGAAATTCATCAATGAGAAGATCTATGATAAATTTAGGAATGATATAATCAAGGATAGGAAATTGATTCCTAGGAAGGGATTTAATGTGAAGAACAAATTGAAATATAGGTCTAGGTACTTATACATCACAGAGACCGGGAACTGGGGATTATTGACTATAGACTATAACTATATAGATTTGGAGGATGTCCCTAGTGAATGGGGTTGTGAAGCCTTAGTGAGAGAGTTTTACACTAACTCGTATGGAAGTGAGAGTAAGATCGAGTCCCGAGTGTGAGGGTGGACAGTGGATCACCCTGCTGCAAGAATAAATAGATATTTGGATTACCAAATCTTCATTAAAAAATGATGAGTACCCCAAACCCGAATATGGTATTAAATACCATTACCCCACTGAGACAATAAAGGGTGGTTTAGAGGCAATCCATGGAGATGGATTTATTTTTGATACAAAGGGACACATAACCACTAAATTTTTCAGGAAAACTACTAAAGCTTAGTGTAATTTCATCAATGCTAGCTTACAACTGAACCTGCAGTATTACGCGATAGTGAACTATAAGGCCGCCGTACTTTACCACATTTTCATGAGAATATGATACTTGGTTGTTAGCAAGATTATTTATAAATCAATTAGGAGTGTCATCACGACGAAAAAGAACGATAGACTACCTTTCCATTTGATAATTGCAGCCTTTTGTAGAGATGATCAAGTAAACACGACAGGGACAGAGAAAACCATCACTGATTAGGTTATAGAGAGATATGGAAGACTGAATGATTATGAAGACATAGAGGATGAGAGAGAAAGTGCTGAGATAGCTAGAAGAGAAATTGTGCAAATAAGGAAATTAGAGATGACATGAGGAGAGTTTTGGTGGAGACGTCAGAGGCTTAAAATGATTCGAGCGTGGAGCAGCTTGCTAAGTATTATAACAAATTATACTTAAAAGAATCAGATTTGGCTTTTATGGGTGCAATTTTGCGCAATCAGATGGCCACCCTCTGTAATTAAGAATTGGTGTTTGAAAACCAGAGAGCCTTAGCAAGAAGCATCCACAGAATGGAGCGGTGTAAGGTTTCATGTACCATCTACACATATGAAATTACTACATAGAAGTAACCTTGATGTTCTGTCATTGCCAAGTCAGGACTATTAGGGCATGTGCCTTAGCTTAATCTACAAATATTGTTTATTTTTTAATTTTAGTTAATAAAATGGAGGTTTTTATTTGTTGTTTTATTATAAGTGATTGCATGTTTAGCTTATAGTAAGATCCATGGGTATTTCATGAAATATCCTAAATGTCCTTAGTCGTTCATTATATTGAGAACTATAATAAATTAAGAATAGTGTAAATCTTGATTGATGGTCTTGTGATGATCATGTGTATAAGGATACAAATCAAGATCATAAGTACTTGTAAGGAACAAGGTACTAGTCTGATCCACTATAAGAACATCACATGGATTAAGTCATAGGTGTTACTCATAATAGGTATATCATTTAGTCCTTCGACTTGAGATTACCATAGACTTCAATATTAGGAGCATGATAATTTGATATCATCAAACGTTGACTTTAACCGGACAATTATAAAGATTATGATTGGTTACCATCTGAATAATATGTGAATGTACGTAATCAAAATATAATTTGTCACTTTCGTATAGAGAGAGATATTAGTGGATCCCTTGATATGATAGCCTGATAATGGCCAAGTCTATATGAATTGATATGATTAATGTTACTTGGATGTTTTTAGTTTAATTAAACATCGAGACTAGTGCGATTTAACATTAAGGGTGACTTTTCATGCCTTATGTTTAATCAAAGGGCATCACATGACAAAAGGATATGATATATGTTATTCATTAGGTTTTATCGATTTTGATATTTAAGGTACTTCGATAGTCATAATGCTTTGCTAGAGTCCACTTATGACTTATGTACCAAAATGGTTTTGGTTCATTGCCAACGTTGCATGAACTTATTGGGTCGCATACAAAGAATGACTTTGCGCAATTTTAATTGATCCAATGTAACGATATATAATTCATGACATAAAAGCTCTTACTATTTGTTATATGATAACTTATTAATAGGGGCATATATGTAATTTGCTTAAATTGCCTAAATATAATAGTTGTATTAAGAATAAGATTTTAAGTGAGGGCTTATCTACACATATAAATAGAGCGTAAATCCCTAAAACGAAATAAGATTTTCATTTTTGCAAATTATGAGTTCTTTGGATTTTGGGAGAGAAAGAAAAATATTTTCAATCTCTCTTAGGGTTAGCACTCCAAAATGTGGTCACCATTCGTGTGTAGATTGCTGGTAGAGGATGGACACTCGAACGTCTTCGAAATCGAACGATCAAAGAAGGAAATCACAGAATAAGGTGTGTTTACTTTCATAAACCTAATTTAATGGAACTTATTTTTGATCATGTTAATTTGTCTTTAATTTCTCATTGCGTATGAACCCCAAAACCCAATAAGGACTGCCATCTCTACAACCTCGTTGTGAGCTACCAGTCCTAAAGAATCGATCTAATGGAGGGTGATGGCGATGCGACTTTGGAATGCCAACATTGATTTCCTTATTTTATTTATTTTCTCTACCTTCGAGTGATACTGTGTGAGCTCTTTTTTGTAATTTCGGTAGTGGTGATATACTTTATCTTTCTTGATGATACTTTAAGTT
Source organism: Stephania yunnanensis (assembly GCA_039657365.1). Taxonomy (NCBI): domain Eukaryota; kingdom Viridiplantae; phylum Streptophyta; class Magnoliopsida; order Ranunculales; family Menispermaceae; genus Stephania; species Stephania yunnanensis. Next base: position 38,619,413 of record CM077586.1, on the reverse strand, counting down.
AATGGTGGTACACTATGTGATACATTCTATTAAGTTCTTACTCTGCAATCCAAACCTATACAATCTTTTCACAAGTGAGATTTTCAACAGAACAAGATCATCATTTGAAAACTCCAAAAGCCTATGATGTTTATTGGTGAATCTCTTCTGATTTAGTTGTGCCGCAGTTAAACTTTGGTGAACCTTTTGAATTCTCTTAGTGTAGCTTTGAATCTACTTTGGCCCCAACAAAATGGTACCTCAAACATTTGCCCAACATGCAGGTAAACAACAAGATTGATCATATAAAACTTTAGAAAGAGTCATTCCAATGCTAGCCTGATAACTACTGTTATAAAAGAACTCACACAGAGGAATGTATTTCTTCCAGTTATCACTAAACTCAAATACACAAGCTTGAAGTATATCCTCTAGTATCAAAATTAACTGCTCAATCTGCCCATCAATCTGCGGATGGTATACTGTACTAAGGTTAAGAACTATTCGCAGTTGTCTCTACAATTCAATCTACGGTACGGACATGAATCTCGAATCTCTAACCAAAATAATCGACACTAGAACTCCATGAAACCTCAACACCTTATATACATACACCTCATATAATCGGTCTAGAGGATCTTACATGGAAACTGGAAAGAAATGCGTAGATTTCGTCAACCTATCAACTACAACCCATACTACATCGTGCTTATGCTGACTTAGAGGTAGACTGGAAAACAAATCAATCAATATATGTTCCCATTTCCATTTAAGAGTAGGCATAAAATGCAATAACCTACTTGCAAGTTTCCTATGCTTAGCCCTAACTTGCTGACCTATCTCACAACTCTTTACGAATTCGGTAATATCAGTCTTCATACCACGCCACCAATATGTACACCTCGTATTATGATACTTCTTAGTATTACTTGGATGAATAGAGTAAAGTGATCTATAAGATTCCCGTAGTAACTCCTGCCTCAACAAACATTGAGCTGGAATCCACAATGTATCCCTAAATCGTAACATGCAATCACCAGAAACTAACCAATCAGGATGATCCACGTTAGCTACCAACCTTTGATGTGCTATATAATCCTAATTAGCTTTATAACAATCAATCACCTAATGAATCATTTTTTGTTCAGCTCGATTCTGAACATAAAAGAACATGTTAGTAACTCTAAAACTAACTCTCTTATGAATCATCAACATGGATGCTTCCTTAATAAGTCTAAACCGAGAAACTCCGACAGTTGCTACTTGCTCTATGCATGTTCTTCTCCGACTCAAGACATCAAAAACCCCATTTTCCTTGCTTGAGTGTTACTACAAAGTGAAGCGGGAGTTCTTGAAAACTTTAGCCATCTACACTCCCTCGTATATTTTTTGAATATTTCAACATCCTATGATGTCGACACATTCTTTCCATTTATCTTAGTTGTGATTGTATACTGACAGTCTACTAACAACTTTATATGTAGTTCTAAATTACTCTAGCTCAAATTAACTTGTATCATTACTTCTCGTCCCATATAAATTGACAACGAAGTAAAGCATACAATCATTTAAGGAAAACATACCCAACATGATATATAGCTTGATAATATCGATACCAAATAACTTACATTGCAAACTATTTCTTCCAGTAACTATCACCTTCCAAGTAAAAAGCTTGGAAATTATATTCTCTTGAACTAAAAATACCTACAGATATATTATGTTAAGATTAAGAAAGGTCCTTCCCAGCTATTATACATTTCTTCCCCACTATGAAGCAAACTTTTGGTTCTTCACCGAAATAATAATCTCGAATTTCCATAAACTATCAACTCTTTCTACACATATATACCTCGCTGACTCTTCCATGAGAATTAAACCACAACACTGGCAAAAAAATTACATACTCTATCAGTTATACAATCACAACATCAGCAACCTTTAGTTGACATTACAACTTAGGTTAATGCATCATGAATTTTTGAGCATGAAATTTCATTCATATATGACAAGAATAATTTAATCCTCCAGGTGAATATCACTCAGCTTTCGCCTGCTGATATATCTCATATTTATTAATAAAATTGACACCATCAATTTTCATTCCATGTCACGAACAACTCATTCTTATCACAATGATTTTGGATTTTACTCAAATGAATCTTATAAAAAAACTCATGAGATTCTTATAACATTCTAGCCTCACTTTTTGATTCGAGTTCCAAGAACTTTCTTTACACGCTTAATGTCCCGATTTAAGATTATCATACAAATTACTAATAACTAGTAGTCAACCTTTGATCTACTAGATAATCTCTATCAATTTCTCCAATAATGCATCTTTTAATTAATCATTATTTCAAAGAATAAACTTGTAATTACCAATCAAGAAAACTTAGCTGATGAAGTGCCTATGCATGACTTCAATTGTTCATAATCACACATCTTACTCAAGAGATATTACTGAGCAACTTTTATTGTAATTACAACCATTGTGCCTTTCCTATTCAATGCATTATCAACATAATCGCCTTTAATGAGTGATGTTTCAGAGTGAATTTCTAACTTTTGAGAAATCCAAGGTACTAATCTCACCTTCAATTTCTATCAGTTTGACAATTCCACTTTTCAGACTTCTATAGTTTGAGATTCACTACTTTAACCTTACACCGATCTACTGGTTTTACAAGTGATGCCTTTCAAAATTTTGTACCACTACCAAAATAACTATATCGAAATTATCAATCCCCAATAGTTTTTCTCCAATGTCTTGAACTACATATATAGCTAGAAGTATAAGCTACAATTTTGCTTTATTATGTCAACACACATTCTTACCTAAATAAGAAGTCTTAGGATGAACCTCTAACTTCTTCCATAATTTATGTATCATCAATCAAACATTGTAGTAAAACGATACTTCAACTTCCTCCAAGGCATCATTGTATCTAATTTTATCTTACACCAATCCTCGTATTTGAGTTAACTGAATAAATTACATATTGATACTAGAGATCTCTGGATAAATCATTTGTAATATTCAATTATTTCAAGATTGCATATCTTTTTGCCTTTGTATTGAATACATGACAATCCCAAACTATCCCAACCACAGTCAAATCCCCTAATTTGATGTTAATATTCAACACTCATACAAGTAGTTTACCTTTGAAACTTAGTACTAACACTTGCAGAAAATATGGTCTGAATCAATTTACTGTCACAATTTGTAATTTTTCATGGTAATGCTCATGCAACTTCTAAGTCTTCAAAGATTCCATCTTGTTATTGATAACACGATGACAACTTGACTAAAATAGGGTTTCTAAACTCAACACTCTTCATTCATGAACATAGCATGAGTGCTAGTATGTTCTAATGGTTTCCACCATCGACTTAAAGTGATCCAACAATCACCTGAAATCATATTTAAATATATCCTTAACTCTGATCATACCAATTGTTAGGTTTTAGGGTTCATACGTTGTGAGAAATTCAAAACAATTTTTGAAAAAAATTAACGGGATCGAAAATAAGTTCCATTAAACTAGATCTACAAAAGTAAACCATGCCTTAATCCGTGATTTCCTTATCCGATTGTTCGATTTCCAAGACATTCTAATGCACATCCTCTATTAGAAATCCATACATGAATGGCGACTACGATTGAAAGTGCTAGCCCTAAGAGAGATTGAAAACGCTTTTTCTTTCTAAAAAAGAAAATATTATTTCATTTTAGTGTTTCAACCTCTATTTATATGTGTAGATAAATTTACTTAAAAAACCTATTCATAATAAAGCTATTGTATTTAGGCAATTCAAGCAAATTACACATACATCGTTATCATATAACAAATCGTAAGGGTTTTTATGTTATGAATCTTATCATATAAAATTTATTACTCTGGACCAATTGAAATTGTGCAAAGGTATTCTTTGCGCGCGACTCAATAGGTTCATGTAATGTTGGTAGTAAACCAAAATCATTTTGGCACAAAAGTCAAAAGTAGCCTCTAGCAAGGCATTATGACTACCCAAGTAGCATGAATATGAAAATCAATACAACCTAATGAATAACATAGATCATATTCTTTTGTCATGCGATATCATTTGATTAAACACCAAGCATGAAAAATCACCCTTAATGTTCAATTATATGTCTCGATCTTTAGGTAAACTAAAAACACCCAAGTGACATTAATTGATAGTCTAGCATATCGAGGGATCCACTAATATCTCTCTCTATATGTGAAATGAACAAATTCTATCTTAATTATGCACCTTCATATATTATTTAAATGGTAACCAATCGCAATCTTTATAATCGTCTAATTAAAGACAACATTTGATTGTGTGAAATTATCATGCTCATAGTTTTGAATTATATGGTTATCTCAAGTCTAATGACTAAATGATATAGCTATCATGGGTAACACCTATGACTTAGTCCATGTGGTGTTCTTATAACGGGTCGGTCTAGTACCTTGTTCTCTAACGAGTACTCATGATATCGATTTGTATCCATATACGCATGGTCATTACATGATCATTAATCAAGACACACTAGTCTTAATTTATTATAGTTCTCAATATAATGACCAACTAGGGACATTTAGGATATTTCAACAAATAGCCATAGATCTTATTATAAGGTAAGCATGCAATCACTTATAATAACACAACAAACAAAAATCTCTATTTATCAACTAAAATCATAAAATAAATAATGTTTATAGATTGACCTAGCATAGAGGCCCCAACATCTCTCACTTGTACTAGGGCCAATCATTCATGTATCTAATGCCTAATGACCTAATATGACTATTATGTTTCGTTTATGAAAGAGCCTTTGTCAAATGATCTATAATAATGTCTTCCGTAGGAACTCTATAAATCTTCACATCTTCCCTCTCAATGATTTCTTGAATGAGATGAAAACTTCTACGTATATGTTTGGATCGTTGGTATGATTTTGGTTCCTTGGCCTTTGCTATTACACCGTTGTTGTCACAATACAAGCAAACGGGGTTAGTTGTACTTAAGATCACACAAGCTTCAGAGATAAACTTTTTGATCTAAACTGCTTCCTTAGCTGCATCGGAAGCTGTAATATACTTAGCTTCTGTAGTAGAATCTACTGCAGTTTATTGCTTTGAAGTTTTCCGGCTCACTGCTCCTCCCCTTAAAGTAAACAAATATCCAGATTACGATCTAAAGTCATCTATATCAGTTTGAAAACTTGCATCTGTGTAACCATTTAAAACAAGCTCACCTTTCTAAATTCCATATACCGAGAACACTTCTTTAGTCCTTCTCAAGTACATAAGAATGTTCTTTAATTCTATCTAATGACTCTTACTAAGATCAGATTGATATTTGCTTGTGGAGCTCAAAGCAAATGATACATCAAGTAGGGTGCATAACATGACATACATGATAAATCTAATAGTCGATGTATATGAAATTGTATTCATTCGTTCTCACTCATTATTAGTCTTCGGACATTGAGTCTTAGTGAGACTTATACCATGAGACATTGACAAAGACCCCTATTTAGAGTCTTGCATACAGAACCTATTCAATACCTTTTTCAATATAAGCACTCTAACTTAGACTGATAAGACTTTTAGATCTATCCCTATAGATCTTAATCCCAAGGATGTAGGATGAATGTCCTTAATCCTTCATAGAGAAACTCTTCCCTAACTAGGACTTGACACTCCGCAAGGTAGGTATGTTATTTCCAATTAGTAACATATCATTAACATACAGTACCAAGAAAACAACCACGCTCCCATATACCTTCTTGTACAGACAAGCCTCATTTTCATTTTTAATGAAATCAAATTCCTTAATTGACTCATCAAAATAAATATTCCAACTCTGAGAAGCTTGTTTTAATCCATAAATGGATCTTTGAAGCTTGCACACCTTCTTAGAGTTCCCAGGATAAACAAATCCTTTAGGCTGTATCATGTACACATCCTCAAGTAATTTTCCATTTTGAAAAGTTATTTTAACATCCATTTGCCATATCTTATAGTCATAATATGCAGCTATGGCAACTAGAATTCTAATAGATTTAAGCATGGCTATAGGAGAAAAAGTCTCATCATAATCAACATCTTGAGTCTGTCTAAAACCTTTTGCTACTAGCCATGAATTCTAAGATGCAATCCATGTATGATAAGTATGCACATTTCCATCCAAGTCCGTTTTCTTCTTGAAAACCCATTTACATCTACTGGTCTTACCACCTTCATGTGAATTAACCAAGTTCCAAACTTGGTTATCGTACATGGATTGCATCTTAGAATTCATGGCAATAAGCCATTTATTTGCGTTAGGGATAAACATAACCTCCTGATAATTAGGAGGCTCATTTTTATCCATAAGCAACACCTCACTACTATCAGTAATAAGAAATCTAAATCTCTCAGGCTGATGTCTTACCCTATAAGACTTATCATAGTTTCTAAAATGATCGTCAAACTCTTGACTCAAATATTCACCATCTCGATTTGATTGAAATGCTTTAATAGTTTTACCAAATCGATTTTACACTTCATTCAAAAATACTCGAAACACCTAAAAAGATTCACCTTTATCTTTCATGAGATACATGTAACCATATCTACTAAAATCATTGGTGAAAGTAATGAAGTATTGATAAACACCTTTAGCCATTGTAATTATAGGACCACATGCATCAATATGTATTATATACAATTAATCACTTGCCCTTTCACTGTGTCCAGTAAAGGGAGTTTTTTTCATTTTGCCTAGTAAGCAAGATACACATATTTTATATGATTCAAAATCAAATGAATATAAAATTTAGAAATGCGTTTCTCATTTATATGGCCAAGATGACAATGCCAAAGTAGGTTTGAATTAAATAATTTGACTTGAGAATTTCTTTGTTTTTACATTAAAATAGGAGTATATGTGGACCTTTTCATGTTTAGAATTTAAAGACCATCACATAAATCAACATTCGTATAGAAAACATTTTTTACGAGAAATGAATCATTTATTATTTGCAATAATGAAATTAAAACCATCCAAATCTAAGCATGATATTAAAATGATGTTTCTGCTCAAGACTGGGACATAATAACAATTATTTAAAACTAAAATAAGTCCACTAGGTAAAATTAACTCATAGCATCCTACAGTCAACACATCAATCTTTGCTCCATTTCCAACTCGTAGGATGGCTTCTCATTTCTTTTTATTTCTACTTTTGGTGAGACCCTGCACATTAATCTAAATATAAGATCTACATCCGATATCTAATACCCGGGAATCGCTAGTAGATAAGGCAACTTTAATAACATAAATACTTGAAGCGGTAGTCGCACTGCTTTTATTTTCCTTTAGATTTTCAAGATAGAGCTTGTAATTTATGAACCAATGCCTAGGTGCATGGGAGAAATGAAAAATTTTTCTTTTTCTTTTTCTTTTTGGGACTATGAAGTAGAAGCAACTTTAGGCTTGACTTGTTCCATAGGCTTTGTGACAGACACGATAGCCTTGGAAACTTTAGCCTTGCCTTTAGCCTTTTTCTTCATAGCCTTTCCTTTCTTAACCATCAAATGCAACTCTAAGATAGACTTCTCCATATTATTCATGTTATAGTTCATCAAGAATTGCGAATAATTGTCTGGCAATGAATTTATGATCAAATTCATAACCACCTCTTGACTTATGAGAAATCCAAGTCTATCGATATGGTCAATATAACCCTTCATTTTCAAAACATGAGGACTAACTGACACACCCTCAACCATTTCGCAAGAATGAAAGTTCTGGACTGTCTCGAGCCTTTCTTGCCTAGCGTGTTGTTGGAAAATCTCCTTCAACATCATAGCCATGTCATAAGATCCCATGTGTTCCATATCACTCTGAAGTTCAAGAACCATGGTTGCCAACATAATGCATGCAACATCAATTGAGTCATTGACATGCTTATTATGTGCATCCTTCAGGACTCTTAAAGCATTGGCTGGTGGTTCCTCGGGAATAGGATCATCCAGGACATACAACTTGCATTCACGCTTAAGAACAATTCTCAAGTTTCCAAACCAGTCAAGAAAGTTTGTCCCAGACAATTTATCCTTCTCAAGGATGGATCACAGTGATAAATGATTAGTTTGATTTGAAGAGGCCATATATCTACAATAAAGATTAAGCTAAATTTCATTTTAGTATAACAGAATAGACTCCCACTAAATTAATATCCCACCCAAAAACATTATGTTAGCTTAAAGGACTAAAATCCATATTTCACATAATTCTAAGACAGCTAAGACATGACACTTTGAATTAGGTTATTTAGGTAGGTACCTTTTTATCAATTACATTATATGTGACTTTTAGTTGTTTTTATGAGATTATGACATCTTATGTCTTAGCATGTTTTATCTCATCTTGTGCCAAAAACGTAAAATCGTTTTGATAGCTTTATCAAGTCTAACCATTTCAAAAAATAGAGTAACCATTACTCAACTTACCTCACCAAGATAACAAAGTACACTATGTGGAGACAAACCCATATTAATGTGATTGAAGCCTTGACAAGTGTTTGAGGATGGATGACACTTAAATTAAAATTTGGAAGATGAATTTTTTATTTGTTTTAATGATCATAAATTAAATAAGATAAATATCATATATTACAATGCATGTACAATCACTAAACAAGTTAGGAAATTTTACTAATGTTAACTATTATATGAATCTCCTTACGCTACGAACAGTTAGCGGCATTCCCGCTGGCCGGTCAGCGGCCGGTTAGCCCCCGTTTTCAGACAACGAGTTCTATTTCTGAAAATTGAACATCACCTAAAACTTTTCATTATTTTAGTTAATCCAATTGACAAAAACTGCCTTTTATTTTAATTTCGATAAATATTAATTAAGACTTTTTAATTAACTTGGACCAACTTCTAACTTAAAATCTTATTCTAATCCAATTAGAATTTAAGATAATTTGAATCCTTATCCAATATAAAATCGTAATATATCTCACCTACCTTAAAGGATTTGTAACTCTTATCTGATTACAAGTTTATCTCATATCTAATAGGAATATACTAATAGATAACCATAATGAGATATATGATCAAAACCAATTTCGATTCTTATTCATACAAAATAAGCAATTGAATCAAGAAACAAAGTATTAATGACGCATTCAACACTAGAATCATATTAAATTAATCATATTAACCTAATCATGATTTCTAACTACGTATTCAACACCAAAATCACAGTAACCTAAACATGACTTCTACTATGTGAACGTACAAAATTTACATCATTTAATATTAAACCATATGTTTATAAAAATATTCTAAACATTAATTCTATCATTGAATCAAATCATGTGTATGTATCAAATACATGAATTAACAATATGCTTTAAAACCAATTCTTGATAACAATTATCACATAAACTATATGTACATCATATACACATTAATCAAGATCATGTTTTCAAACGTATATCATATATGCATTAGAGAAAACATACAAACATTTAATAGGATCGCAACCTAGCTTGGATACCACTATTGGGTTTTGGAGTTCATACGTAGCGAAAAATTCAAAACAATTTTTGAAAAACCTTAACAAGATCAAAAATAAGTTTCATTAAACTAGATCTACAAAAGTAAACCATGTCTTAATCTGGGATTTCTTTCTCTACTTATTTGGTTCCCAAGATATTCGAGTGTGCATCATCTATCAGAAACCCACATATAAACGGTGACCACAATTTGGAGTGCTAGCCCTAAGATAGGTTGAAAACGTTTTTCCTTTCTCTTCTAAAATCCAGAAAACTCAAAAATAGTAAAAACAAAAATCTTATTTCGTTTTAGGGTTTCAATATATATTTATATGTATAAATAAACTTACTTTAAAAACCTATTCATAATAAAACTATTGAATTTAGGCAATTCAAGCAAATTACATATACGTCCCTATTAATAAGTTATCATATAACAAATCGTAAGGGCTTCTATGTCATGAATTTTATCATATAAAATTCATTACTCTGGATCAATTGAGATTATACAAAGCCATTCTTTGTGTGCAACCCAATAGGTTCATTTGATGTTGGCAGTGAACCAAGACTATTTTGGTACACAAGTCATAAGTGGTTTCTAGGAAGACATTATGACTACTCAAGTAGCATAAATATCAAAATCAATATAACCTAATGAATAACTTATATCATATCCTTTTGTCATGGGATATTCTTTGATTAAACATAATGCATGGAAAGTCACCCTTAATGTTCAATTGTACTTGTCTCGATCTTTAGGTAGACTGAAAACACCCAAGTGATATTGATCATATAAAATCACTTGGACTTGACCATTTAACAATCTAACATATCGAGGGATCCACTGATATCTCTCTATATGAGAGGGCAAAATTCTATCTTGGTTACACACCTTCACATATTATTCATATGGTAATTAATGACAATCTTTATAATCACCTATTTAAGCACAACGTTTGATTGTGTCAAATTACCATGCTTCTAATATTGAAATCTATGTTGATCTCAAGTCGGATGACTCAATGATATACCAATCATGAGTAACACTATGACTTAATCCATGTAGTGTTCTCGTAGCGGGTCGGCCCTGTACCTTGTTTCCTATAAGTACTCATGATCTCAATTCATATCCCAATACGTATGATCATCACATGATCATCAATCAAGATTTACATTAATTTTAACTAATTATAGTTCCCAATATAATGACCGACTAAGGATATTTAAGATATTTCAACAAATACCCATAGAACTTATTATAGGAAAAATATACAATCACTTGTAATAAAACAGCAAACGAAAACCTCTATTTTATTATCTAAAATTATAAGATAAACAATGTTTATAGATTGATCTAGGGCACATGCCCCAACATCACTATACAACTAGATCTCAACTAACTCTCGAGACCAACTGATTTCACCTTATTATCAGAATGAGTTGTCAATGAGCAATGAAAATTCATTCTCACTATCATACATTATTCTTTAAATTTTTATATTCATTGATAGCTCATTCTCCCCAATTTAGACTATACCAATCTAAAACATCAGACTATGATATCTTACCAACTCACTGCTATGTTATGTATTAAAATATCTTTCAGTTTTAAATTCTCAATTTCACCTTTCATTTTCCAACAAATTGCTTGTCATTCCAATATGGATTTACACCATATCTAGGATTTCTACTTCATAACAACTTATGAAGTATAAAAATATTAGTGATTTTCTAACCTTAAATAAGCTCCTATCATTAACCATTGATTTATTTACTTAATAACTTCCTTTATTTCTCAACAAGTCTCAATACTAGTATTAAATCACTTCTCGAAGTGATCTACCATTTTGAGTTTCACCTAAAGTCAATTAGTATTCCATTGTTTCATAAATTTCATTCTCCTAATACATTTCTCAATGTCTAGATCCAATAGATACTTCTTCACTGACTATTATTTGTCTAATAATATCAGCGAGAATAAAGACCATTGACAACCGTTAATAGGAGAATAGTTTAATTTCATCTTTGTAAGTTTTCCTTATGTCTTTCCTCTTTCAAACTTCTCGAGGTTAAGATTCTCTTAAACTCTTACCTTCAACCCTTTCTCATATCATGAGATATTGATGGACATAAACCATCTTATCATCATTCAGGAAAGATAAAACTCTTATATCTTCTATGTAGATATAATAAAAACAACGAATAACATGTCTCAATTTTTTATCATTTGGTTACCCCTTAAAATCACAATAAAACCATTTATTATGTCCTAAGCTTATTCGTAACTCAAGACAACTCCAGAGTTAGTAAACTTGGGTTATAGTATCAAAATATTTCAGACACAATAACTTTAAAATTCGATATCAAACTATATCCGAGTTATCATTTGTTTCTAAGTAATCATGTTATACTTTAAAGTAAACTTTAATACCACACTGTATCAGAATTAGTCACTTTAAGTTTTATAGTAGGCTCCGACCAGTCTCGATACCAAAGTATGTCAAAGTCACCGATCAATTCGATAGTCATAAAACCCTATGCTCTGATACCAAACTGTAGCATCCCCCATCCTGATTAGGGCGATACCCGACTCGAAACCTTAACTAAGCCTCGATAATCTAGCCAGATTTAACTAGAGCCAACAACATCTCTTTCTATCTCCTGATAAACACAATTGATATCGAATATTGTCGTAAAACAAATCTTATATGCAGGGGAAAATTAAAACTTTTCTCGATATTAAACACGATATATAAAACCAAATCCAACCAAAATAAATCTCGGTTATACAAAATCTCCCATCCATTGTGATACTACAAAACCATAATTCAATACAAATGTATAAGATAATGGAAAATTCAATCGAAGAGAAGATCAAGACTTCTAAACTTCTCTATTCAATATTTGTAGCACTCGTCGCTATTCCTGAAATATTAAATTTGGGGTGAGCGCTCCAACTTGCTCAGTAAGTAAGGACTCACAAAGCCATTAACATTTCATATAATAATCAAAAGTCAAATGCAATAACAAAATGCATCATAGATAACTAATGGGATTATGAAAAACATATAATCCAATAAATAATAGATGCATGTCAAACCGTCAATGACTATTACACTAGTGATTCCTATTTTATTTGTAAAACTAGGGTCGATTACCTACTGACACCATTAATGCAATTGCCAAACTAACACATTAGCTGATATGCTATGTAGCCAATCCATTAATGTCCAATGGTTCTATCCCAAACCCTTTAGTAAATATGTAATCCATGTAACCTATCTAACTGAGTAGGAGTTACATATAGGCTGGGAGATTAAACCTATATCATATATAACCTAATCTCGATTCCATGAGTTACTCTCGCGGATCACATTAGACATCATTTTCCATTTAGTAAAACATCAAACTATAAATAGTCCCTATATTCAATCTATAAACTATCACTACAAAAAAACAGCAAATCAGAAACGGAATTAGAAACGGAAATAAGTTCCGTTTCTAAATCAGAAACGGAATTAGAAATGGAATAAGTTCCGTCTCTAAATTAAAAAGTTAGCGACAGAATTGAGATGGAAATATTCAGAGACGGATTTGAGACGGATCAGAGACGGAATTAGAGACGGAATTAGAGACGGAATTAAATTCCGTCTCTAAAAAATGGCGCCAACATTCCCACCAAAACTTTCTTTTTTTTTCAACCGTTCATTATGTCTCGAGATTCGTGCATGCTTGATCTACATACCCACAACAAATCTCTCTCCCTAAAATCACTCGCTCTCTCTCTATGTCTCTCGAAACCTCTCTCTCTCTCTCTCTCTCTCTCAAAAAAACCTCTCAAAACCTCTCGTCTCAACAAACCTCTCCCTCACCGCTCTCTCTCTCTCAACAAACCTCTCTCTCACCGCTCTCACCGCTCTCTCACCGTCACCGCTCTCTCTCTCTCTCTCACCGTCGCCGCTCTCTCTCTCTTTCTCACCGTCACCGCACTCTCTCTCTCTCCGCTCTCTGCTCTCTCTCTCTCTCGCACTCTCTACTCTCACTCTCACCAATAGCCATGTTGTTCGTCCGAATCGATTTCGCGTACCAAACCCTAGATTTAGTCCCCTCCGATTCCGTCTTGGTTTCTAGGGTTCGTTCTAGGGTTTCTTTGATGAGGCGTGGAGTCTAAAATCGAGTTCGTGATCGATAGGGTTTTGAAGGGTCTCATGAGATTCGGAGAATGACGGACCAGAACTGGAGCTCGAGCTCAACGAAGCCGGACGCGCTCGACGACCCCCAAATTTCTGGTCGACGACTTGCCGGGGATTCTCGATGTGAGTTCTGTTTTTGGTTTCTAGGGTTTCGATTTTAGATTTTTTTTTATTGTTTGGTTTCTCGAAGATTGCATGTGAGTTTTTTGGGGTTTTGTGGTGTCTAGGGTTTATTTTTGTGTTTTCGGTAATGGGGTTTTGGTAGAGTTTTGTTTGGTCTTGAAAGCTTCGATCTTTCGTGTTTGGTTTTGTGTTTTTCGCTTTTTGTTTCAATTTGTTCAATTTTCTTCCCTCCCATTTTTGCTGTTAAACAATTTTCTTGTAGGTACTTACCGAATGTTTGTAGAAGACATTGCGTTTAGGTATGTTTTGAGTGGACGCATAATGTTAGTTCTGTATGTTCTTTTTCGACAATTTTATTTCTACCATTGCTTATGCTGCCTTGCTAGTTAGCAACTGTGCTCTCAACATGGCTTGTGAAATTTTGCAATTGGAACTTGGAAATATGAACTTGCGCTTATTCGGATCGCCTTAAAGTTTTATGGACAAGCGCAGGCGCATGTAAGTATGACATACATATTTATATATTAGAGGTAGAGAGATTTTGGAGAATTTTTAAGGAGATGATCAAGCTAGGGGTGGTGTACAAGTTGGTAAGTAGATCTACACAATTAGTTTGCAAAGTTTTGTTTAAAATTAGAGGTTCAGTTTTTGTTTTAATCTGTTGAATCATCTTAGTTTCTCTATGTTTAGTCTTGTTTTTAACGTCTTAAATGTTTTAATCTGGAACTATTCTTATTTTTAGAGCGAAAAATAGGCTTTTAATATGAGAAACTGGCTTTTTGTTGCTATGTTACTGAAGGTTGACTTGAAGTGTTCTATTCGATATTATGACCAACCAAATGAAGAATCAAAATTGTCAAGGTTTTGTGATGGCGGACTTCATAGATTTATGACATAATTAGCTAATGAGTAGTAATTAGAAACTATTTATTCTGATTTTATCTTTTATAGTTTCAGCTCAATGTGCCAAACAATTTATTAGAATTTTATTAGAAATTTGCTACTTGCTTACAATGTATTCTTTTTTGGAACTTTGTAGGAAACTGATAGGCTTAGACAAGTGATTGAGAAGGAAATGCTAAAAGTCGAGGTAAGTTTGTTCTTCCCAAAATGGCTTGTAATTTTTCCACATGACCTTATTAAATGTGTAAATTCACAAATGTTTAGTTTAGTTAACAATTCCATGCTTAATAGAGTTGTCTAATGACTCTCGCTTTCTTTGTATTGTTGAAATAGAGCATTTTGACTTAAAACATAAGCCATAAACCAAAGATAGAGATGGGCAAAACATTGGTTAAATATTTAAGAGAAAGAAGTAGTTAAGCAATTCTACCCATTAACCAAAGATTACTTTTAGTCTCTTAAAAAATTCATAAGATACTACTTTGAGAATCAATGAAAAATATTTAAAATTGGTCTTTGGTTTGTTCATCTACCCCCTTAACCAAAGATCAAATTTTAATATTTTTTAAATAAATTCAGTAAATACTACTTTAAGAATCCATGAAAAACATATTTAAAATTGGTTTTGGTTCATTTATTTTTTGATTGAAATATTCGATTAAGTGGTTTAATGCATAAATTTTACTTGAATATGATCTATAATTTGCATTGTTGTTTGAATAAGGATATGTCTTCTTTAAATTTAGGCAATAACAAGTCCATATCATTTTTTTTGGTGTGATCAATAGTTTGATACTCATTAAGTTCATACTTCACAACTTAAAAGGTATCCTAGTTCCTCATCAAGTTGATATTGTCAAACTCAACCTATGTAGAATATTGTGTGCTCTAGATAAAGGTAAAGGAGTCACCGTCACGCTTGGAAAATAAGGGGTGGGTTGCAATAGGTCAAAGCCAATGTAAATCGATCTTTATGAAATGGATTAATCAGGTTTATTGTTTGGTTCTTGAAAGTTAAAAAAGCTCAGTTTGAAATGAGATGAGTGAGCTTATCATAAATTTTGTAGCTTGTGAAAGTGGATTGATTGAAAATAGTCTTATGAGTTTTTTGGTCTATCTATGAGGTAGCATATTTTTGTTTTCTTATATGTTTTTAGAAAATGAAGATAAAAGTGAAAATGACAAACATTGCTATCTTCCTCCTACTCGATTGGTAAGAATTTAATTTACTTAAATCAAGATATGCAAGTGTTTATCATCGTTTGTGGATTCTTAAATCTCAAATGAATTAATGTTAATCTTTTTGCTTGTTTGTAGACTTTGATGGTCGAGTGCAGGGATCATCACTATAAGTTCGATGTGAGTCATTGCTCTTCTACCTTAGCTCTATCTCCTATGATGCTTATGTCCCTGAAAAATTTAAGTTCAACTATTCAATTATTAAGTTGTTTCAAATGTCCCTTGGTCAAAGCGGTGGTGTTGAAGAACATCTCAAGACTTTTCGATTGATAATTCTTTTTGTGCATATTTATAGGATTGTAAGTTTTTTTTTGTGGTTGTTGAACAATAGGATTGGTGGTTTTGTGAATACTTAAAATTTGGAGCATTTGTAATACTATACAATTTTTTTTGGATATATATCTTTTTCAATTTTTGATTTTTACATTTTTGTTCTCTCAATTGAATATTTGTTGATATATATTGTCGATGTATGAATGTCAAATTTTGTTTTTTTGGGGGATGTTAGCACCCCCAAGGAGTTGTTGGAGGGGGTGCAGGTGATGATTTTTATTATATATTAGCAGGTTAAATGTGCTTGGATTGAGACCTATATATGTAAGACTTTAAAAACTAAACAAAAATGAAAATTAGAGACGGAAATAGCAACGGAATCTTTGGATTCCGTTGCTATTTCCGTCTCTAATTTTCGTTTATGTTAGATACATAAATCAGAAACGGATCAAATTCCGTCTCTGATTCGTCTCTGATTAGCAACGGATCAGAGACGGAAATAATCAGAAACGGAATTTATTCCGTTTCTGATCCGTCTCTAAATCAGAAACGGAATCGCATTCCATTTCTGATTGAATTAGCAACGACGTTTTTAGAGACGGAATTGATTCCGTCTCTGTTCCGTTTCTGACTGCAATTAGAGGCGGAATTTTAACAAATCAGAGACGGAAATTTCCGTTTCTGATTTGCTGTTTTTTTGTAGTGTATATGAACTACATATACTAACATATCCAAGCAACATTGATAAATGAGCGAATCCATACTTACCTCGGTTTAGGTTTCCGTTTCCAATTTCCTAACTTTCAGGTCGCTCACACTTTCATGATGTTCCAACACCTATCGCAAACCATTTGTTGTTAATATATGCCTAATACCATACACTTAGAACCTCTAAAAACTTAAGAAAGTCTCACTAAAACATAGCAAAGTTGATGTTTTCTGGGGTGGGAGCGCACTCCTTCACTTATTGGGGCACGGTCTACTAACTGGGTTCATCCAAACGGATGAAATGAGTGCTCCACCCTGCATTATCTCAACAGTGAACAGGGCAGTAGCCATTATCTAATCCACCAAAATATCATCAAACAAACCTCAAAAAAATTAAGGAGGATCTCTAGAGAGGTATAAATCCATTTACAATCATCAACAACAAAAATTCACAGAGAAATCATCATATGTTATTGAATTGAACTTCAAACTCAAAAACTAACTCACCAACATGATGGTCTCCGATCTAATAGTGGTTCGATCTATTCAAACCCATAGAATTCCCTCCTGGATAGTTCCCCACAAGATCAAACCTTCAGAAGCTTGATCTCTCTCTCACCCTCTCTCTTTCTTTAGATGGATCAAATAAACATTGAGGATAAATTTGAGTTTTTGATTTAAATATATGGATTTTTCTCAAGATATGCATCACGCTTTCTCGAGGCTGATCAAGTGAACTATGTGTTAATGCGACACACTCTAAAGTCACATAAATTTTAATACCATCAACACTTATGTTCATCTCAAGGCAATCCAATGATCTATATAATTTAAACTAAACTTGTAGTTTTACTTATATATATTTATATATTAATTATATATAAATATATGCGCTTTGTGTATTTTCTTGCCAATAAATTCACCGGACATGCCTATGAGTATTTTTTGGGTGCGCGCGCTTATTTCATGAGTCCCTTGACTCCTTTATCGTACTTGGTGTACCGGCAATGTATTTTTTATTTATTTATTTTTTAATTATAGGCTTGTATATAAATTCTCTTTTTATAATACAACCTACAAATTCAACAAACACTCCAAACAAACATAAATCATCACACAAACCCACGCGCACGCTAATCGAGCTACACAAAACTTAACCACGAGTCTGGCTTGAGTTAATTAAGATTTAGATTAATACTAATCACCAGCTTAAGATAACGGATCGTTACAATTAACCTAGGGCATATGCCCCAACATCTCCCACTTTCACTAAGGTTTATCATTCATGTATCTAATACCTAATGAACTAACATGACCATCATGTTTTGCTTGTGGAAGAGCCTTCGTTAATGGTTCAACAACATTATCTTCTATAGGAACCCTGCAATTCTTCACGTTTCCCCTCTCAATGATTTCTTTGATGAGACAAAGATGTTTGAGTATATGTTTGAATTTGTGGAGTGACCTTAGTTCTTTGGCTAGTGTTGTTGCCCCATTGTTGCAATAATACAAGCAAATGGGGTTACCAATACTGATAAATGGCTAAGTCCAAGTGAATTGATAAGATCAATATAAACTTGAATGTTTTCAATTTGCCTTAAGATCGAGACTAGTATGATTAAACATTTAAGATGACACTTATGTGCCATATGTTTAATCAAAAGATATCGTATGACAAAGGGATGTGAAATACACTATTGATTAGGTAGTATCGATTTTGATCTTCGTGTAACTTTGGTAGTCATAATGCTTTGCTAGAGGGAACTTAAGACTTGTGTACCAAAAGGGGTTTTAGTTCACTGTAATTGTTGCATAACAAAGAACAACTTTGCATTACTTCAAGTGGTATAGATTAATGAGTTTTATGGCATAGGATTCATATCAGAGAAGCTTTTATGTTTTACTATATTATTGCTTATTTTAGCAGGGGCATAAATATTATTCACTTGAAAAACACTAAATACAATAGTTGTATGAATAGGTGTTTAAGTGAAAGCATAGATGACATATAAAAGAGGTTGAGACCCTAAAATTGAATTTGTAACATCCTCTATCCCAATTAGGGTGATACTTGGTCTGAAACCCTAATTAAGCCCCAATAACCCAACTAGACTTAAATAGAACAAGAAGACAGTCCGTCTATACCAGATAACTCAACTTTTATATCAATATATAATTAATAATTCAAAATATACGTTGCGGAAAATTACAAAAAAAAATTTAATTAAACAATACGCATAAATACAGAGTTTATCAAAACCCAAAACTCGTTTATAAAATTTCCCAACCCTGTTCAAATACAACAAAATAACTCAAATAATGTATATAGCAAGGCTCATTACATCGTAGAGAAGATAATAAGACTCATAAATCTTCTCTTTTCTTTTTGCTGAAGCGTTAGGCTAATAACCTAAAATATTAAATTTTGGGGTGACCGCTCCAACTTTCTCAGTAAGTAAGGACTCACGTACCCATCAACATTCCATATAATAATCAAAAACATCATACAATAACAATATGCACCATAAACAACTAAAGAGATTATGAAAAGTATATAATCCAATAAATAACAAATGCAAGTAAAATAGTCAATTACTATTACACTGTGATTCCAATCTTATTTGTAAAACTAGGATCGATTACCCACTGAAACCATTAATGCGATTGCTAGACCAACACATTAGACGATGTGTTGTCTAACCAATCTATTAATGTCTAATAGTTACATCCCAAACTTTCTAGTGAATATGTAACTCACAACCTATCGAAATGAGCAAGAGTTACATATAGACCGGGATATCAAACCCATATCCTTTATAACCTAATATCAAAAACATCACAGCGTACATAGTCCCCCATTCAGTTCATAAACTATATGAGCTACATATCCTAACATATCCATGCAACATTGATAAATAAGGGAATCCATACTTACCTCGGTTTAAGTTTTCATTTCCAAATTTCCAATTTTCTGAGTCACTCACTATTTTTAGGTGTTCCAACACCTAACACAAACCATTTGTGGTTAATTTAGACTTAATACTCTACGTTTTGAATCGCTAAGTCGGTCCCTAAAATCTTAGGAGATTATAACTAAAACTTAACATAGTTGTTATTTTCTAGGGTTGGAGCGTGCTCCCTAACTTGGTGGAGTGTGCTCCACCAACTAGGTTCATCCCAACTGATGAAGGGAGCATGCTCATTTGATACATAGAGTGCACTCAAGGCGCCAGCCACTGTTCCATTACTAAATCCTCCAAACAACAGGCAACGCTACCTAGATACATCAGGAGGACTTCTAGTGAGTTTTAAACCCATTTACAATCATCAACAACAATAATTCACAGAGAAATCATCACATATTATTGAATTGAGCTTCAAACTCAAAACCGTAACTCACCAACAATGATGATCTCTGATCCATAATTGTTTAGTCTTTACGAATCACATTGAAAATCTCCCCTAGATTGATTCCCAAAAATCCAAAACCTTCAGCTACTTGTCTCTCACTCTCTCGATTGATTAGTAACGATAAGTTTGAAGGTTTTGATTTAAATATATAGATTTTCTTGAGATACGTATCATGCTATTTTGAGGTTGATTAAGCGAATGATGTGTTAATGTGACACATCCTAAAATGACACACATGTTGACACCATCAACACTTATGCTCATCTCGAGGCGATCCAATGATCCATACAATTCAAACTAAACTTATAGTTTTATTTATATATATTTATATAGCAATTATATATAAGTATATATACATTTTATGCATTTTCTTGCCAATAAACTCACTGGACATGCCTATGAGTATTCTCGAGTGTGCACATTCATTTCACGACCCCTTCATCGCACTTGGTATACCAACTATTTAATGTTTAATTACTTATTTTTCAATTATAGACTTGTATATAAATTTTATTGTTATACTACAACCTATAAATTCAATAAACACCCTAAAGAAACACGAACCATCACACAAACCCACGCACATGCTAGTCGAGGTATGCCAGACTTAACCACGAGCCTAATTCAGGTTAATTAGGATTCAAATTAACACTAATCATTGGCTTAAGGTAATGGTTCATTACAGAATTAGTTTCTTTTTGGGCTTTTTGCTAGTTTTTTGGACTTTGGGGAGAAAAGAAAATGTTTTCTTGGTCTTCCGGAGCTAGCACTCCAACTCGTGGTCACTATTCTTGTGTGGATTACTGATAGAAGGCGTTTAGGTGAACATCTTGAATATTGATCAATACAAATGGGAAACCATCGTTCAAGGTATGGTTTCAACCTCTATTTATATTTGTAGATAAGCTCACTTTAAAAAATTATTTGTAATACAACTATATATTTAGGCAATTTAAGCGAATTACACAAACGCCTTTTCTAATAAGTTATCATATAACAAATCAAAAGGGCTTTTATGTCAAGAATTTTACCATATAAAATTGATTACTTTGGACAAATTGAAATCATGCAAATTCATTCATTTTGTGCGACCTAAATATGTTCATGTAATGGAAAGTCACCCTTAATATTCAATTGTACTAGTCTCGATCTATAGGTAGACTAAAAACACCTGAATGACATCGATTATAATAATTCACTTGGACTTGGTCATTTAATAGTCTAAAATATCGAGAGATCCACTGATATCTCTCTCTATATGAGAGGGACAAATTCTATCTTGATTACACACGTTTACATATTATTTACATAATAACCAATCACAATCTTTATAATTGTCCAGTTAAAGACAACGTTTGATTATGTCAAATCACATGCTCCTAATATCGAAGTCTCTAGTAATTTCAAGTCGTAAGACAAAATGATATACCTATCATGAGTAACACCTATAACTTAATCCATGCGGTGTTCTCATAGCAGGTCAGTCCAGTACATTGTTCCCTCACAAGTACTCATGATCTTGATTTGTATATCTATACACACGATCATCACATGACTATTAATCAAGACTCACACTAGTTTTAATTTATTATAGTTCCCGGTATAGTGATCGACTAGGGCCATTTAAGATATTTCAGTAAACATCCATGGATGTTATTATAATATAAACATGTAAACCAATTATAATAAACAACAAATGAATCCTCTATCTCATTAACCAAAATAATAATAGAAACAATGTTTGACCTTGGGCACATGCCCCAACGTATTTCAACCTCTATTTATATGTGTATATAAGCTCACTTGAAAAACCTATTCGTAATACAACTAATGTATTTAGGTAATTCAAGCAAATTACACAAAACCCTTACTAATAAGTTATCATATAACAAATCACAAGGGCTTTTATGTCATAAATTTTATCATATAAAATTAATCACTTTGGAAGAATTGAAAACATACAAATTCATTCTTTGTGTATGACCCAATAGGTTCATGTAACGTTGGTAGTGAATCAAACCCCATTTTGATACACAAGTCATAAATGGTCTCTAGCAAGGCATTATGACTACCCAAATAGCATAAATATCAAAATAGATACAACCTAATGAATAGTTTCTATTATATTCTTTTGTCGTGCGATGCCCTTTTATCAAACATAAGGCACATAAAGTCACCCTTAGTGTTCAATCGTACTAGTTTCGATATCTAGGTAGACTAAAAATATCTGAGTGACATGGATCATATTAATTCACTTGGACTTGGCCATTAAATAGTCTAACATATCGATGGATCCACTGATATTTCTTTCTATATGAAAGGAACAAATTCTATCTTGTTTACAGACTTTCTCATATTATTTACATATTAACCAATCATGATCTTTATAATCGTCCAATTAAAGGCGATGTTTAATTGTGTCAAATCACCATGCTCCTAATATCAAAGTCTCTGGCAATCTCGAGTCGAAGTACAAAATGATATACCTATCATGAGTAACACTTATGACTAATCTATGAGGTGTTCTCATAGCTAATCGGTCCAGTACATTGTTCCCTAACAAGAACTCATGATTTTAATTTGTATCCTTGTACATATGATCATCACATGACCATCAATTAAGACTCACACTAGTCTTAATTCATTAAGTTCCCAGTATAAAGACCAACTAGGGACATTTAGGGTATTTAATTAAATGTCCAAAGATCTTATTATAATGTAAACATGCAAACCAATTATAATAAACAATAAATGAATCATCTATCTCATTAACCAAAATAATAATAGAAATAGTGTTTGACCTATGGCACATGCCCCAACAATGGCTAATTCTGATAATATTGGCTTAGTAGTAAGAAGTTTTCATAGAGTGTAATGATGTTTTGTTTTTATTAGTTATCTTTGAGCTTTTGAAGAACTAATGGTGATAAACTTAAAATATGACTTTTCCATTGGTATAAGGAAAATTAATGGCTTGATAAAGGCTATCAATCTTGCTTATGATTTATGTTTAATGATTCAAGAAAACTTGATAATATGATGATATTATGACTATGAATATACTTTAATTAATATGTTCGGATTCAAAATGGTTTATGTTTCATTGTCATGAATAATTGTTTAGATGTTTATTTTATATTGATTTGAATTGAATTGAATTGAATTAAATTAAATTAAATTGAATTAAAAATATTTAGTATTAGAGAATTTAAATTGTTTTAGTTTAAATTAGTTTAAATTGCTTAATTGATTACTAAGTTTAATTAGATAATTTTAATTCTCGTTTTAATCAAATTAATTTTAATTAAAGTAAAATAATAAAAACCTATATTTAGGAAGTTTGCAAAATCCTTATGGAGACGATCTCACTTACTACTACTACAAATAATAAGAATACATAAGAAACTTATTGTACACGCTCGACATGTGTCATTGCTATATGTTGTGGCAACAAGCTATATGACAAGCAGTTGCAACAAGTTGTTGCTACAAGCATTTGCGACAAGTCGTTGCAACAGGCTATTTGTAATAAGATTTGTTACAATAAGAGTGATACAAAGGCTGTAGCAATGACGTGTGTACCAACAAGCCCTGTTACCACAAGACTTATCCCAATATCCTTGTTATCACGAGGGTTGTAGCAACAACACCTATTGTAAAAACAAGTAAAACTTAGAAATTCCCTACTAGAACTTTAGACATGAAATTTACACATGTAGTTATATCACTAGGACTTAGGTGTACTTGGGGAGCCATAGACTGGTATCAGATATGGTTCGAGGCATGTGAAGAATGTTTTAGAGTACTTTTCATTGCATTTTGAAGTAAGTAAACCAATAAGAAACGCGTTTAGAACTTTCGTTAATTTCTTGTCAATTGCATGATGTTTTATCCTTCGCTAGGCCATTATTATACTCCCATTCTTGCCAGTGTCTATGTTTAGTCGAAGGCGCATGCATGACATGAACCGACACCCTATAGGTAATGACATGGGAGTTGTTGTGAGGCAATTACAATGTTAGTGACTACGTGTGAGGTCTCCCTTCGTGAGTCCAATAGGTATGGGAAAGGGTTGGCACTAGTTTAGTTTCCTCGCCATAGTTCTTTTCTTAAGAGGCCTCAAATAGAAGTCTAACTCCAGTTCACAGTTGTCCTCTATTCGACCGTAAAGATTAAGTGAGAAATTATTGCTAATGGGGACTTCTCGGTTAAGCAAATCCGACCCCAAGGTTTGATAGATCTACACCGCACTTGTATTCCACTTATTGTTTATCTCTGCGATTTAATTTCATGCGGTTTACTTTCTTGCTTCATTAACTTTACTTTACTTGCATGATTTGTAGCCACATTTATTTGGAATTCTTAAGAATACTAAATGATTTTCTTTAAGATTTACTCACTGGAATTTGTTACTATTTTATGGACAAATTAAAGATCCTTCGACTAGTCGAGGAAAGGCAGTACTGGGTAACTACCTCCAATCTAAAGAGCCCCCTCTAGCGGATATTATAGTTGTTTGATTATATGTATATACTACATTTAGGTACTACGAGAGACCTAATGATAGTGATACATGTATATTGACTTTACTTAGACATTTTGTCGGCTTTATTGACATGGTATCCTTTTGGCTAGGTTTTCACTTAGTAGGATTATTATTAATGCAAAACACTGTTATTTTTCGTATTTGCATGCTATATCAAAACTTCAGCTCTTATTAAACAACTTCAAAGTACTTAAATAACTTAGCCAAGTTGTAAAACTCTAGAGCTTAGTAAAATTTCATTAAAACTATTATTTGAACATAGCGAGCATGATTTACTTAAACTTGCTAAACAATTAATTAGGTTAGTGCAAATTGACTAAGGATTAGGTTTATATCGGTATCCATCTTAGATAAGAGTGTAGTGACGTGACATGACTTAGTTCCGGCAACATGGCATGCCTTGGGGGCCGTCACATCACTAACCAAAAGATAAGTTAAGGGAGATCGTGAGTTAGACTCCCAATTAAGTCAAAAAATTTCAAGTTACCTCCCTCTAACATGCGACTTAGGAACTGTACCAAAATTTGTATACCACTTAAGCATCGAATTAACTCGAAAATCTATTTGGGATAAATTGAGACAAATTTGAAATTCGGTATTTTTTAGATGATTTTTAATTTGATATTATTTTCACAAACTTTAGGATTATCCTGACTACTTACATAAAAATAAAGTAATGCTACATTGAGTCATTAACACAATAATGGCCTCTTAGTTATTTTTTATTTTTACTTTTTGACTTAAGTGGGAGTAGAACTCACGACCTCCTATAAATCTTTCCTTTTGGCAAGGGATGCATCTACTTCTTACCAAACATGTTTTGGCTCTTGGTTAGGGGTGTTAAGTTTAATAAGTTGGGCAGTTTTTATAGTCCTTGTCATAAGTGTTACTGATTGATTATCCATCTCGATTTCAGTGGTTAAGCTTAAAGGAATCGTCCATATTAATGAAAAATGTTTGGTTGACATATTGATACGTACGTTTGCTTTTATGTTTAGGTCCCTTTATGATACATCGATATTTGTGCACACAAACTTTACAATGTTGTTGAGGTGCCAAATTATGATGTGTCATTCTATGTGCACTCGACAATTTTAATTGGAAGCCACAAATTTCTTGGCACTTCAATTCCATATGCCCTCAAATGAAATGACATAGTTACCCTTCGCAACCCCCACAATCCCTCACATGCCACTCTCTCTCTCTTGTTGTTCACCCTAAACAAATCGACAACCTTTCAACTCCGACGATCCCCTCCGACCACCAACAACACAAATTTGTAATTTTGGATGCCACCACTATTATAATAGTCAGTTTCTTCGTGCTTTATGATGGAAAATGTGATATTTCTAATATTTTTATGTGCATTTATGGGGTATGAACAAATGTTTATGTTTGTTAAAACATTGTTCGTTTAGGTTGTTTGGTCGATATTAACACTACAAAATGTAGGAACATGGGTTACCCCTATGGTTTGGACACGCACGACCAAACCACATCTTTTAGGTTGATCATACATGGCAAAAAATCTTATACTATTTGGTCATGCATGACCGAGCCATGTATGTTAAGTCGGTAATGTATGATCGACCTAATACTGGGATATGTGATCCATTTAGTTCTTTCATACATGGTCGACCAATCATCTATTGCTTTATCATGTAGGACCGATCTACATGTGTCATTTAACCATGTAAGACTGATCTAATAAAAAAATGATATCCATTTTAGTCGATGATAACAGTCGACCAATCGTGTATTGTTTGGTTATGCAGAACCGAAAACCTAGGGCTCGATTCGTGGAGGGGGATGAAGGTGTCAATAAAGAATTGAAGACTTTATGGATGGGGTGCCCTTCTCAACCAAGGGGGATGATTTGAATTTATATTAGTGTGCTCTTATCAAAGTAATAGGTGCCTAAATCTAGTGACTCGCCCTTACAAAATTGTGGGTGCATATTGAACGACCCATTTCAGATTCTACATGGGGCAAAGAGAAAAAGAAACCTGATGATTATGTTTGACCCGAAGATACTACTGAGTTTGTTCTATTTACTTAGGTCTCAAATAACCCTCGATTTTGTAACTAAAAAAATGCGGCTATGTGCACCTTGACTGTTTCTTATGGCACCTTGATGATCATGGCACCTAATTAATTTCTTAGGGCACGCCATCAAGTTTTCCGAATTGCCCCTAGGTTGAAAAATGAGCACCCACTCCAAAACACCAAGAACGAATTAAGACTTTTGCGCCAAGCCCTTCTCCCATCTAGATAACTAACAATCCACACATTCCTTTCAATTTGGAGATCGAGTTTGTTTTTTGGTAGGTTCCTCTCATTCATTTAATCAATTTGATGTTGAGGATGAGGTTTTGTAGTGTGAAGGTTGTTAGAGAAGGTTGTGGAGTTTGTTGTTGTCATTTCAGAGATCACATGAAGGTTATTGTGCATTTTCCATGAATCTGGATTTCGTTTGTGTATTTTTCAAAGACATTTGACTTGATGTAGAAATGTAGGGTTTGTTTTCCAAACCCGTAAGTATCGGTCACATATGTCAGTGACATGTTTTATTTTCTCGTTCTTCCACTGACAAGACAATACAAGAATCATCGTCCAAACCTAAATGTAACTTATAGCTAAAGGACCTTAAATCTAGTCGCTCGTATACAATTAAGATAGGCTATTCAGTCTTAGTTTCAAGGTACCGTAATAGTATATATTTTTTTGGTATTTCCACACCAAGTATAGTACGAGGTTGTTCTTAGGGGTTGGTACGGTGGTTAGTGGCCAAAACATATTGAAAGGTCTTGTAGGTTACTATCTGTAATGACTTGTTACCTCAAGCCGTTGATTAATGTTAATTCAAGTCCTAATTAACCCGAATTAGGCTTGTGGTTAAGTTCGACATACCTTGATTAGCGTATGCGTAGGTTTATATGATGGTTTATATTTGTTTGAAATGTTTGTGAATTTTACAGATTGGAGTATAAAAGATAATCTATAGACAAGACTATAATTGAAAAATAAATAATTAAACAATAAACAACCGATACACCAAGTGCAACGAGGGGGTCGTGAAATCAATGTGCACACCCGAGGATACTCGTAAGCATGTCCGGTGAATTTATTAGAGAGAAAATACATGAAATATATATATTTATATATATTTGATATATAAATATATATATTAAAACTATAAGTTTGGTTTGAATTATATGGACTGTTGGATCACCTCGAGATGAGCATAAGTGTTGGTGGTGTCAAAATGGGTGTCACTTTAAGGAGTGTCATTTTAACAAATCAGTCACTTGATCAACTTCAAGATAACGTGATATGTATCTTGAGGAAAATTCATATATAAAAATCCAAAATCATCAAACTTATCCTCACTATTGAATCGATCAATTGAGAGAGTGAGAGGAATCAAACGGCTGAGGGTTTGATCTGGAGGGGATCAATCTAAGAATGGTTTCCAGTGAAGTTAAGGTGATCAAACCTCAATTGAATCAGAGATCATCATCAAGGTGAGTTTAGTTTTGAGTTTTAAGATGAATTTGATAATTAGTGGTGATTTTTCTGTGGATTGTTGTGTTTGATCAATGGAAATGGATTGTTACCTCACTAGAGGTTCTCCCTGATGATTTGGGAGAACGTTTGAGGTTGTAGTAATGATTTGGTGATGGAATAGTGGATGTTTCCCTATTTACTGTCTAGACAGTATAGGGTGGAGCACACTCCACCTAGTAGAGGTGCATGCTCCCTTTATCAATTGGGACGAACCAGTTGGTAGAGCGCGTCCCATCAATTGAATGATCGTGCTCCCATCCTAGAAAACATTAATTCTACTATAATTTGATTAGAATTTCTTGAGGAATTAGGGACTGAACTAAGGGTTCTAAATATAGGGTATTAGACCTATATCGATCACAAATGGTTTATGAAAGGTATTAGATCCCCGGGAAATCATGAGTGACCTCGAAAGTTAGAAAATTTGGAACAAAAACCCAAACCGAGGTAAGTATGGATTCACTTATTTATCAATGTTGTCTGGCTATCTAGTAAATTTAGTTCATGTAGTTTTTGGACTGAATGGGATACTATACACTGTGATGGCTTAAATAAACGTTTAATGTGATTTACGATAGTAAATTCCTAGAACTGAGACCAGGTTATATAGGAGATGGGTTACCTTCCCGACTTATATGTAACTTCCTACTCAGTTATATAGGTTGCATGAATTACAAAATCATTAGACGGTTTCGAGTAGAACCATTGGACATTAATAGATTGACTAGACAACACATCGACCATTGTTTTAGTCTAGCAATCACATTAATGGTGTCGATGGGTAGTCAACCCTAGTTTTATAAATAAACGGGAATCATAGTGCAATATCCATTGAAAACTAAATTTGCATATGTTATTTATTGAATTATATATTTTTTACATTCCCGTTAGTTAACATTAGTGTATATTGTTATTGCATAATCTTATTAATTATTATATGGAGTGTTGATGGCTTTATGAATCCTTACTGAGAAAGTTGGTGCGCTCACCCCAAATCTAATATTTCAGATTCACATCCTAGCATTTCTACGAAGGGAAATGAGAAGATTTAAGAGTATTATTATCTTCTTTACGATTGGCCTTCCTATATATACACTGTTTGAGAGGTTTATAAAAGGGGTTTAAGGTTTTGATAAACTATGTATTTTTGTATATTGTTAATTATCGAAAAAGTTATAATTTCTCGCTGCGTATATTTTAAATTTTTTATTCAATTTAGATATATAGGTTGAGTTTATCGGGTACTGGCAAAAAGGCTACTAGCTGACCGGGTTACTGGGGCTTAATTAGGGTTTGAAGTCGAGTATCCCTCTAATCGAGATAAGGGATGCTACACTAATCGAGACAACCCCTGAGGTCTAAGTGTTGTGTCACCGAGACACGTGGTACATTATCGGACATGTAGGACCAAAACCTAGTAAAATGTCATATTTTTGTATTTTTTGACTTGATTTTAATGCACTATTTTTTCTATGTTTAACAAATATAGCCTAGAAAAGACTAGTGTTTCTAGTGTTTCTATCTTGGATACACGTGGTAGGAGGAAACCACAAACAGACTCGTACCAGAAGGGAAACAAAATGCTAAAAAGAAGAAGGGTGCACATGCACGATCTTTTAGGGGAGATAATGTAGTGGCCTAAGTTTTTAATAATGGATTAGTGGATTGTATATTATTATTAGTACGTAGTCCTGTAATGTGGCCCGAGAGTTGGTACATAGTCCTAACACTCGGCATAAAGACCGAATGGTACATTATTTTTGACATGATGAATGCTCAGTGCATTATATATGTTTATACTTGTTAAGTCACTTCTACATGTATATAGACATTGAGATGCAAGTGAAAACATGCCTCGAGATGCATGCCAGTATGGGGCCGGGGTAATAAGTGATGTGGTAAGTTCTAATTTAGTTAAATGTGATTAGAATAATTTATTAAGTGTGCTTATAGTTGAAATTATGTGAATGCGACCTAAGTAAGAAAAATAAAATAAGTAGCATTGATGTGTCTCGAGATACATGTGGTCACCATCACTAGGTAACTTAAGTTGTTATGAGTGATAGTTTTAGTGAATTAATGGTTTGAGGGACCAAGATGTAAGCCATTAAATGATCTAGAGTGAGTGTGTAAATAAGATCAAAGGCCATGAATTGATTTCACCACAACATAAACATGATGTAACGGCCTGAATTTAATTTTCCGTTAATAATGACGTGTTTGCAGATGTGGCTCACAACTCAGACGCTCGTGAGACTCGCAGTTAGGCTGGTGCACACCTTGAGCTAGGTAAATAGTAATTTTTGTGTGCTGAATTGTTAATTTGCAATGTTTATATTGAAATAGTGTACATGGCATCACAATGTGTGTTAGTATATTACATTTGACATGTGAGACCATGTGTTAAGTAGTTGCCTTGATATGCGTGTCGACACAGGTATCGGATAGTTTAACCGACTTAACATTAGGTCGGGGGAAATAATACACACAAAATGAATAAAATTGGCTACATAAAGAATATGGAATGCATATTTAGTGGTTAGGGACGTGGTAGGACGCGTATGTCTCGATTCGGAACTCCAAAACCGGGCATCGAAACACCCGAAAATGGACTTTTTGAGGTGAAAACAAGGATGAGTGTCCTAGCTGAGTCATAATTGGAGTCACTAGTGGTTGGAAAGGGAGCAACGAGATGCAATCTGATGGCCTAGTAGTGTACGAGTGAGTTGAGATGACAAATCACCTATATAAGTCAAATTTCTTACTTCAAACCACCACCTTTTCTCTCTCCTCATCTTCTATCCAAATTTAGAAGTGAAAAACCAGGGTTTTAGGTGGAGCAAACTTAGTGATTTATGGAGCTTGGAGGGGTGAAAACACCAGAAGCAAGGTGAGAAACACACACACCACATATTTATTTATCTTTTGATCATGATTTTGGAGATGTTGGTGATGTTTTTGTGGATGTTGAGTTGTTGTTATGATGAGTTTAAAGTGTTATGAAGTGTTGTTTTTGATGTTGTGGCTATTGTCGGGTTATTAGGTGTGTGTAAAACCTAGAAATTTCAGCAGTTTTATTGTCCAGAATGCGATTAGTGCGTTAATGGCAGCATCTAAGCGCGCTAGTCTATAAAATTGGCGCGCTAATGTTCGTCTAGGCTAAAAACGTATAACTGTCTAAGCATCTAGCGCGCTAATACTCAGACCTAACACGCTAATGTACCCCTATTTTAACATAATTTGTGTGAAACGACTTAACACACATACAAATGACTAATTGTCACTTATACATGGAAATAGGTCTGTACGGGCTATAATTTGGGATATCTGAGACTAGGCGAAGCCGGACCGGGGGTTAGTGATGGTACACGGAGCGCGGTGTGAGGTGTTTAGTATCCCAACTAAAATCTCTTGAGCAGTATTTACTTTTGCATTTGAATTCATTTTTTTTATCTTTCATTACTCTATTCCTGGTGTGTTGTAATGGACGGACGTTGAGGATCTCCCTCCGTGCCATTTCCGTGTGTACGTCCACTAGGCCATATCATATGTGCCATCTCGGTGAATAGGGCTACCCGAGAGAGTGATGGGTACGTGTGGGTGTGTCGTAGGTTCCACACTGACCACCTAGCGAATCCAGATACTGGCCTTGCTTGAGTGCTACTCGCCACCAGTAGTCTATTGGGAGTCCAAAGTATGGTGCTAATCTTATCCTGGGGGCTAGGAACACACACTTTGAGCTTTCACTATTACTTATGGATGCGAAGAGCACAGTTACCTCTTTATATTTTTACACGTTTATTTAATAGTTTTCTTTAAATTCTAGTAATTATTTTCAGTATTGATCACTTAGTTTCCTTGAGAATACTCACTCTGGACTCGTCATCTATTTTTTTGTGATAGCTTGATTGCAGATCCTAGTACGAGTTGGGGCAACGGCAAGCTGTCGAAATACATAGACGTTTAGCCAGGCTTATACGTTTGTATT
Organism: Stephania yunnanensis; assembly: GCA_039657365.1. Taxonomy (NCBI): domain Eukaryota; kingdom Viridiplantae; phylum Streptophyta; class Magnoliopsida; order Ranunculales; family Menispermaceae; genus Stephania; species Stephania yunnanensis. The sequence continues at coordinate 38,586,912 of CM077586.1, read as the reverse complement.
GTATATATTTTGTTTTATTTAGGATTTGGGATTGTGAGTGATACACTAGGACTCAATACTGTTGATATTTTGTTACATTAAGGTACGTTTTTTTTATCTATAATTCTATATGGATTTTCCACACTAGGTATCAAAGTTAATTGCATGATTATACTGTTATATATATTTTTTCATGCTAAAGATTTCCGCTGTGATTTATTTGGGTTTAACATGATCATAACAGATGACTTGAGTTCAGTAATAATTTAAATAGTAAATTATTGTCATTTAAGGTTAATAATGATTAAATGGTGGATGAGTTGGCATGTGGGACACAACTTGGCCTTGGTAGGCCAAGTTGTGGGCATGCATTGGCCCCCGTAGCGGTCCATTTGAAAAGTGGGCCATTACACATGAGGTAGTGGGTTATGCATGCAAGTCATCTAAATTCATTTCAAGAAGGAGAAAAAGAGACCTAAAGAGAAGATGATGCAACTTTTTGTGGAAAATTTGGTGAACTCGGAAGGTGTTTGATCAAATTAAGGAAGCTTGACAACTAGTTAAGCTAATCAACACCTACACTTAGTTAAATTCAACTAAATATGAAAGTTTTAGTTCTATTATAGTTTTTTAGCAATTTCAGTAGGCAAATGATTTTGTTTTCAAAATCTAATTTCATATTTGAGCTCCTTATGAAATTTCATTAATTCTACATTAAAGAATTTATGAGTTTGGATTTGTTTTTATAAAGTTATGAATTATTGAAGTTGTAAGACTACATTGGAAATTCTGTATGTTGTTGTTTTGAACCAACCTTTGTAATTTGGCCATAACTTTCTAATATTAAATTGAAATATATCCATTTTGATGGCATTTGAAAGCTAACTTAAAAGGAACAACTTGTGCTTACTAAAATATTTTGAAATTCGAATGTTTTCATGTCTAAAACTCCTCTGCAACTCTGATAATGAATATGAAATTTTTGGATCCATAGTTTTGATGATGTTTTGTTATTTTAAGCGTAACTCCCTTATTTCTTATTGGATTGAGCTCATCCTTTAGTATGACGTTCTAGGATATGTTTTTAGGCTTAAGTAGAAAAAAATATGAGTTTAATTTGAAGCTATGGTTTAGGAGAAATGAGATTTACTATGTTGTTGTTTTGAATCTAAAATTATTTTAAGCCATTGTGATAAAACTTCCGTATCTCCTTCGATTCTTATTTAAATTGCACAAACCTCATAGTTCTGAAATGCTAAGATAGAGACCAACAACTTAGAAACATTGGAAGGTTTTATGATTCGAATGTTTTCATGCCAAGAATTATGTTGCAACACAGGACCAAAATTGAGACTTTATTTGGTGATCAAGGGGTGATTTGGGAAGATCAACCTAAAACCTTTTCAACCAATCTTAATACATAATAAACATGTTTAGTTGAGTTCAGAGGATTGATGGAATGTAGGTCAAGTACCAGGAGTGAGTTAAGGTTGGGTTTAGAAGTTCGGTTATGAGTTTGGAGTGGTCGAGAGCCAGTTTAAGCTAGGAATTGTGTAAATTATTAGTAAACTGATTGAGATATTTCTCTCCATTTCATTTCTTATTATTGCTTCATTGAACTGCTATACTTGTTGTATTCTTGTTGCTATGAATTGTGTGCATTATTTTATTGTATGATTGCAGTTAAATTAGAATGTGTTTAGGTTTCATGATTTATTTTGGGGTGTACATGACATACGGGGTATGGGACCCAGGGATGTCGATATTCCGACTAGTACGTGACATGAACCAACTATATGAGGTTGATGAAATGATTAAGCAACGACCAATTAGGGTAATACTGAAATGTTATGTGTGCTAACCTATTACATGAGGTTGATACGTCGTGTTTCACAACCAGTAAGGATAGTACCTACTGCACTACTAAATAAGTTATTACATGAGGTCTATATGACCAAAAGGGTAATATTTGGGCTAATGTGTTGGATATACTTTTAACCGGATTTAGTTCTTTGATAATATTTATGTTGATATCACTTGCTTTAGTTGTTATATTATGTACCATGTCATGTTTTCTATATTGTTTTATGGTGTACATAAGTATTTCCATGTATTTCGGTTGTGTTTGGAAATATGGATAAATTTCTCTAAGTGTTACTTTCTACATTACTGTACTTACAGTCTTTTTTATGACGTTGAATGCAGATCCATCGAGTAGAAAACTAGGCAAGGAGAATATCGACGAATACCTCTAAGCAATTAGAGTTCAGTTATATCAAACTTTGTGAGTTTTGATGTTTAATTGTATGACTTATTTATGTCTTTACATACTTTTGGATTGTATATATTTGGGTCGAGTGATAGTACCCAACTAAACATGTAGTAGACTGATTATCACAGTTATCTTGATTATATACATGTGGTTATTGTTTCCTAGATTCCACATTGAGTGTTTTATAATGTTTTCGCCAATTTTGTTCAATTTTTTGCTGATAATATTAAAATGATTAAAAAGTTTTAATTAACTCTAAAATAATAACAAAAATGTGAGTTTTCTAATGCTTATTCTGAACACAGTTAACAAAGAGAATAAGATAAAAATGTTAACTATTACGTTGTTAAGTCCTACGTGGCTGAGGTTAGGGCTTAGTGATGGGATTAGGCCATGCGGTGCCCTAGATTAGGGAAGGGATCATCACAAATGTTGTGCAGGATAATGCATCATAGGTCCACGAATGGGACCTACGTATTGGCAGAGATGAGAGTGAAGGCGTGACATCTGAATTATCTGAAACTAGCAACAAGGCCTCAAGTAAACAACAAAATAGGAGTAATGTAGCCCAATTCCTTGTAAGTAGGAGTAGTAGTGGTGTAGTTAGTTGAAATGTAGAGGAGCGCGAAGATGACCCATTTGCTCCTTTACCCAATGTTTCTATCGATCGACCCTTCATAAATAGCTTCTAAAATCATATTACGGCGGCGATTCGGAACAATGAGGTGTTTTTTTTTCTAAACTCAGTTTATTACAAACGATAATGCATGCTACACATCATTCCAAGTTATAACAATTTCTTCTGACGTTTCTTTTCTTCTTGTAGCATCGCTCATTGCTTAAGTGCATAAACCACGGGGTTCAATTAATTGAGTGGAACTTGTAGTCTTGCCATCTCGATATTGCAGGCCTACAGAGGACTATTCAAAGGTCCAGGTTGATGGCACTCATAGATTGCTCCTATCAGATTGGATACAAGGATCTTATTTCCACATTGTTGAGAGGCGGGAGTCGAAAACAAGTACATTTCACTTGCAGTTCAGTGAAATGTCGACCACCTTAGAGAATGTCAGTTTTCTTTTGAGCATTTTGATGATCGACAAGGTTGTTGCAGTGGAGAACTTTGCGAGGTACACAGAGGAGTCTCCCACGGAGGCGATCAACTAAGTTTTCAAGCTCCTCGAGATTAGCATTGAAGATGCTGAGGAAGAGGTGAACATCATTAGAGGGCACACAGTGAGGATTTGTTATTTAAAGAATAGATGGCGCCCTAAATCTACGCCGAGCACTTTCCCAAAGGTGGAATGAGCTGGACGTGCATATTTGTTGTACCTTTTATCGTGCATTTTTTTACCAATAAGAGTGGACCACGAGTTTCCATTTTCTTGCTCAAGGTTTTCAAGAATTTGGATGAGGCGGGAAGCTGTGCATGAGGTGTAGCCATTTTGGTATAACTTTACCATCACATTGGGTCAGCAACTAAAGTGGAGGTATTATAGATTGCAAGTTATTTTACCTTTCATGAGGTAAAAACTCAAACCTTATTCTTTACTTGTTTCAAATGTGGTTGTTTGATTAATGTACTTGAAATGCTTACTTGTTGTGACTCCCCTTTTTACTATGTAGGGATGGGTGTACGAGCACTTCAAACTCCAGCTCGTCGCACTGAATTTGAAATACATCGACCAAGTCCAACCCCGTGTTTCTAAGTGGATACAGAAACACGAGAATGTTGCAAATGTGGATGAGTTGGGTTCTATTCGAAGGACCCTAGATATGTTACGGTCTAGTAAGGTGTTTTGTTATCATTGTTCAGTTATGTATTCACTTTCAAAGTTCATGTATTGATTATAACTTGTTCTTTTAGTTAGTATAGGTGAATTGTGATCCACACATGAAAGTCAGATCCGAGGGTATCATTCAGCCAATGGCTTTCTATTCTAGCACCTTAATGTACATGGAGATTATGGAGTCGTACTATTCGGAGCAGCTCCTAAGACAACTTAGCCATGTTCAAAGGATACTTGACCCTCCTTACTATCCTCTCAAAGCTATCTGATGCCCTTTTGCATAAAAATATTCGGTTAAGTACGGCTTCCAATCGAAGAATTGGGAAAGGTGGCGTAACCACTTACTCTCCCCTGAAAGCCATGGATAGAAGGCGCAATTCAAGTTTATGGCTACACTAGATTACCTACTCTGGTTTATATGAGTTGCACATTTCGCCATCGAAAACCCAGTGTTTAGCAAAGGTGTGTCAGATACCATTGCGAACTATGAGCTTATAGAGGTAAATTTTGGACAACTTATATTCGAGTTTCAACTTATATGAAATTTTTTATTATGTTCTAATTTTTTATTGTCTCTTATTTTTAACAGTGTAAAAATGAACCTTAGACACCATGTTTGCATGGATAGACTTATCAAAGGGTACAAGTAAAGTGGAGGTTGTATGAAAAATGATGAACGATGTAGTGGAATTTTTTACGAGCAAAGGTCTTGCCACTGGTATCGACACCACCATTGTCACTACAAACACCACCATGAAATCCACAACTGCGCCAACAAAAGATTCCCAACACGATATTGCTCAAACTAATTCTGTTACAATTGCCTCACATCCCCCAAGATCAAGCACATGCAAGACAACACATACTAGTCTCGCAAGGAGAAGAAAAACAAGTGTTCGGTTGTGTGAACTCAAAATACATTATGACATTATGTACCATTTGAAGTTGTCTACTTAAATTGAGAATGTTGTTGTTTTTATGTTAATTGCTTGTGTTTCGTGAGAATAACATTGTTATACCCTTTATGGTTGTGCATTTCAATTGAAAATTATTTGTTGTATCACTTCTATCATTTGTGTTTTATGTTGTTATGTCGAGTAAGTGTAACCGATGTATGGGTTATTTGAGTTTTTTTGCTGAAAGTTATAATTTTTCAGGCTTGGAAATGTCTCAGTCCCGCAACTCTGAAACTACACTATTAGTTTTGGACCTGCAGGTCCAAATGGGCACTCACTATTTTGCCCCCCCATGAGCGCAGTGTTGTGATTTTTAAATCTTTTTACCATATCGGCATGCCATACCACAAACCTTGGTCTAGTATCAGCCACACACCAGCAAGACAGTATGAGAGAGAGTCGGTAGAAGTAGGTCGATACCTACATTAATGTCTCATTATGAAGAGAATAAGACTACATCATACCCCAAATTCAATCAGGGCACCAACAACTATTAGGGAACCCTTGAATAAACTAACTTGTAGCACTAGTTAGTTAGGTGAGATAGTCATCTAAGTTAGAATTTTGGTGCTACATCGCCGAGACTGTAAGGATTGTCTTGGTCATGCGTGTCCAACAAGCTTAATGGCATGTTGGACCTGCATGATCGAAATATGTGATTTTCACTACATTTAACACAATCCAATATTTTAAACAATTAAAACTCATGTCATACATAATAAAATGTACTGTGGATATGAACAACATTGAATGTAATGTGAATAGATACGATACAAAATGAACAAGTATACAAAATAAAATGTTCCAAAATGAACAAGTATAACATGTAATACAATGTAATGTTTTCCAAAATGAATAAGTACACAATGAGTTCCAAAAGTTCCTTTCAAAGTTCTTACAAAAGTTAAGGTTCGCCTAAGTCTATTACATCAAGCGTGGCTAGCTGAGAATGTATAACCTGAGTGTGATCTTAAATGCAGAATCCCATACCCCACCCCTTAGCATCACTCTCCATAAAGGTGCTCCACAATGGGAAAATGGGAGGAAAGGGTGTATCATCTTTGAGCATCACTTATCAATTACAAATATCACATAAAGAATAAGTTATTATTGTTAAGAAGGTGTAAAGAAAAAATAATAAGAAATACCAATTTAGTTGAATTATAGGAAACTTACACTAACCCAATGAATTTTGTTAATGTTTGTGACGCTAATGATAACCTGCTCCTTAAAGGTTGGTGGCGGTGAATTACACAAGGGAATGTAGGTCAAGCAATTGCCACTGGAGAAATTCACTGGCATGATATTAAATTTGGTTACAATTAAAATACCCATATCGGAAAAGGTCATTCACTTTTCCCATCCAACCTCTTCAACATTATTGCAATGCACTCAACTCCTTATGGCTTTATAGTCATCACCTATAACCTCACCTCATAGAACTTGATTTTCATCCAATTCGCGAAGAAGGCCTTCTCTTATTGTCTTCCAACCATCTCTATCGGGGAGACCGAGGTCAGCGGCAATACCTAGAAGCCACAATGACTATCGCTAGCCACGTCAACGGTACTCTCAACATATGGAACCTAATCTAGTTGAATTCTATAGGTGAACCCAACCTTAAACACAACCTTTGAAGCTCTATGGTTTTGGTATATTTTAGCAACTAATGGCCATTACTTTATTCGTGAATACACAAACTCCTTGTGATTAGGCACATATTTAAAACCACTAAGAAGTCTTATCATAGATGTATTGTCTTCCTCAGGCTTCCTCTTGAGTGTTTTTTACTCCCATTTTTAGTTCTTGAACAAGACTTTTTAGACGCCCCATGGATGTTGATGTTCGGTCTTCCTTTGTCTTTTCCTTTGCATGTGGTGGAATCGCTAATGTGGAGGAAGGATGACTAATCTCTCTCAACTATTAAATGATCCTTACACGGGCTATTGGGATTTGGGGTTCATACGTAGCAAAAAACCCAAAACAATTTTTTGAAAAAACCCCAATAGAATCGCAAATAAGTTCTATTAAACTAGATCTACAAAAGTAAACCATACCTTAATTCTGTATTTCCTTCTTTGATTGTTCGATCTCCAAGACATTCAAGCACACGTCCTCTATTAGAAATCCATATACAAATGGTGACCACAATTTGGAGTGATATCCCCAAAAGAGATTGAAAATGTTTTTCTTTCCTCCCAAAATCTAGAGAACTCGAAAATAGAAAAAATGAAGTCTTTTTTTTTCATTTTAGGGTTTTAATCTATATTTATATGTGTAGATTAGCTCACTTCAAAAACTTATTCATAATACAACTATTGTGCTTAGGCAATTCAAGAAAATTACGCAAATGCCCCTATTAATATGTCATCATATAACAAATTTTAATGGCTTTTTATGTCATGAATTGTATCATACAAAATTCATTACTCTGGACCAATTGAAATTATACAAAGTTATTCTTTTTGTGCTACCTAGTAAGTTCTTGCGACGTTGGTAATGAACCAAAACTATTTTGGTACAAAAGTCATAAGAAGTCTCTAGCAAGGCATTATGACTACCTAGTAGCATGAATATTGAAAACGATACAACCTAAAGAATAGCATATATTGTTGGGTTTTGGGGTTCACACGCAGCGGAGATTACAAAACAGTTTTGACAAAAACCCCAACAGGATCCGAATCTAATTCCATTAAAAACGTTTAAACCATGAAAAACTTAATCATACCTCAATCGCAATATTCCTTTCAGAAGGTTGATCGATCTCTAAGGCGTTGCCAACGACGAACGCCCTTTATCGGCAGTCCACACATGAATAGCGACCGAGATTTGAAGTGCTAGCTTCGAGAGAATACCAAACTTTTTGTTTCTCTCCAAAACGATCCAGAGCATACCAAAAACCCTAAGTCATTTCTAAAACGAAAATAGAGTTTCGGCCTATTAATCTTTTGTACCTGTGTTCTAACTTAAAGCGTCTATTTATACAACCCTTGTATATAGACGGTTAAGTAAATTACACATATACCCTTACTTAAAGAAGTATAAGTGTAATACACCACAAGGACGTTTCTGTCATGAATTTTATCACATAAAATTCATTTTTCTGAATCATCTTAAAATCTCGCAAAACCATTCTTAGTGTGCGACCCAATAGGCTCATACAACGTTGGCAGTGTACCAAAACATATTTTGGTATACAAGTCATAAGTGGCCTCTAGCAAGACATTATGACTACCCAAATCGTACGAATATCAAATCGATACAACCTAATCAATAGTGTATATAACATCCTTTTGTCACACGATATCCTTTTGATCAAACATAAGGCATGGAATTGTCATCCAACATGTTCAATCGTACTGGTCTCGATCTCTAGGTAGACTGAAAACATCCAAGTGACATTGATCAATATCAATTCACTTAGACTAGGCCTTTTAACAGTCTAACACATCGAGGGATCCACTAGATATCTCTCTTTATATGAGAGGGACAAATTCTATCTCGATTACACAACTTCATCACATTGCTCACACAGTAATCAATCACAACCTTTATAATCGTCCGGTTAAAGACAACGTTTGATTGTGTCAAATCACTGTGTTCCTAATGTTGAAGTCTCTGGTAATCTCAAGTCAAAGGACCGGAATATATACCTATCATGAGAAATAACAATGACTTAATCCATGTGATGTTCTCATAGCGGGTCGATCCAGTACTTTGTTCCCTAACAAGTACTCATGATCTTGATTCGTATCCCTATACGTATAATCATCATATGATCATCAATCAAGACTCACACTAGTCTTAATTCATTATAGTTCCCAGTATAATGATCGACTAGGGACATTTAGGATATTTATGTAAATACCCATGGATCTTATTATAATGTAAGCATGCAAATTAATTATAATAAACATCAAATGAAATCATCTATTTTATTAACTAGAAGTATTCATAAAGACAGTTAATGGATTGACCTAGGGCACATGCCCCATCATATATCATATCATTTTGTCATGCGATATCCTTTAATTAAACATAAGGCATGAAAAGTCACTCTTACTGTTCAATCTCGATTACACATCTTCACATATTATTCATATGGTAACCAATCACAATCTTTATAATCATCTAGTTAAAGACAATGTTTGATTGTGTCAAATCACTATGATCGTAATGTTGAAGTCTCTAGAAATCTCAATCCGAAGGCCTAAATGATATAGCTATCATATGTAACACCTATGACTTAATCCATATGGTGTTCTTATAGCGGGTCATCGATTACCGTATTCCCTAAAAAGTACTCATGATCTCGATTTGTATCTCTATATGCATGAACATCATATGACCATCAATCAAGATTCACACTAGTCTTAATTTATTATAGTTCCCAGTATAATGACCGACTAGGGACTTGTAGGATATTTCAATAAATATACATGGATCTTATTATAAGGTAAACATGCAATCACTTAAAAAAATAGCAAATAAAAGCCTCTATATTATTAACTAAAGTATTAAGGTAAACAATGTTTATAAATTGACATAAGGTGATAAGTGATTATTTATACCTATATATAGGGTTAGTTTAGTCGTATATTTAGTATAAATATCATTAAATGAGCTTTAAATCATGGTATTATTATATTTTCAGGGAATTAAGGTGTAAAGGAAGGAATCGAGAGAAACAAATGGAAGAAATTGAGTAAAAAGCTACAAAAATAGACTTGGCACTGTGGCAACACAAGGGGCATTGCGGGAAGAAAGGGGAGTGTGGGAACATCATAGAAAATAAGAAAATCAAGTCTAGAGCTCCAGAGCAGTGATGGCGATATGTATATATATGGGACGACGCCCAGATAGTATGGACAACGCCGAGACACCAGGAAGTAAAAAATACATATCCAAAGCTGATGCAGTGGCATCGCCATGGCTTATAATGCACAACGTCGGAGTAGTAAGTGACAGCCCCAAATATGCAAAAAATATAAAGTAGAGTTTTAATTCGAGTTAAATTATAAAGTAAGGTTTTTAATTGTTATTATGGAGTATAAATAGGTATTAGGATGTGGTAGACTCGCCACATACCAACTATTAGCCACTATTAGAGTAATTTAGCATAAGTTTTACATTAATTTTGAGTATTAAGGAGTTTATGTGAAGAAAACATTGAAGACTTCATGTTTGCAATTCAAGTTTGGTTTTGTTGATTAAATAGAAGGTAATATTTATATTAATCTATGATTTGCAATAATTTTCATAATGAGTTTTGATATTTGTGTTTCAATGAAGCGTGAGTAGTTTATTTATCTTAGGGATAATGGATTTTATGGTATGAACGCTATGCATTGAATATGAATAAAAAATAAAAATGAAAAGTTCAATGGTTAAAATTTGTATTGGTTCTTAGTGTAATGCTTTAGACATCCTGATCACATGTTTAATGAACTGAGGCTTTAGAAGTTATCATGGCCGTTGAAGCTTTTAATTCGAACATGAACCGTTGGGTTTCGGGGTTTATACGCAGCGAAAAACTCAAAACAATTTTCGAAAAATCCCAACATGATCGAAAATGAGGTCCATTTAACAAGATCTACAAAAGTGAAACATACTTTAATCCGTGATTTCTTTCTTTGATTGATTGATCTCCAAGATGTTCAGGCATGCGCCCTCTAACAAAAATCTACACACGAATGGCGACCACAATTTGGAGTGCTAGCCCTAAGAGAGATTGAAAACGTTTTTCTTTCTTTTACAAAATCTAGAGAACTCGAAAATAAAAAAAAACAAAAATCTTATTTTATTTTTTAGTTTCAACCTCAATTTATACGTATAGATAAGCCCTCACTTAAAGTCATATCCGTAATACAACTATTGTATTTAAGCGGTTTAAGCAAATTACACATACACCCCTATTAATAAGTTATGCTACAACAAATCGTAAGGACTTTTATGTCAATAATTTTATCATATAAATTCATTAATCTAGACCAGTTGAAATTACGCAAAGCCATTCTTTGTGTGTGACCCAATAGGTTCATGCTACGTTGGTAGTAAGCCAAAACCATTTTGGTACATAAGTCGTAAGCGGCTACAACAAATCGTAAGGACTTTTATGTCAATAATTTTATCATATAAATTCATTAATCTAGACCAGTTGAAATTACGCAAAGCCATTCTTTGTGTGTGACCCAATAGGTTCATGCTACGTTGGTAGTAAGCCAAAACCATTTTGGTACATAAGTCATAAGCGGTCTCTAGCAATGCATTATGACTACCCTAGTGGCATGAATATCAAAATCGATACAATCTAATGAATAACATATATCATATCCTTTTGTCATGCGATATCCTTTTATTAAACATAAGGCATGAAAAATCACTCTTAATGTTCAATTGTACTAGTCTCGATCTTTAGGTGGGCTAAAAACGTCCAAGTGACATTGATCATATCAATTCACATAGACTAGGCCATTATTAGTTTATCATATTGAGGGATCTACTCATATCTCTCTCTATACGAGAGTGACAAATTATATTTTGATTACACACCTTCATGTATTATTCAAATGGTAACTAGTCACAATCTCTACAATCATCCAATTAAAGATAACGTTTGATTGTGTCAAATTACCGTGGTCATAATATTGAAGTCTATGGTAATCTCAAGTTAAAAGACTAAATGATATACTTATCATAAGTAACACCCATGACTTAATCTATGTAGTGTTGTCACAACGGATCGGTCCAGTACCTTATTCCTTAATAAGTACTCATGATCTCGATTAGTATCCTTATACACATGATCATCACATGACCATCAATCAAGATTCACACTAGTCTTAGTTCATTATAGTTCCTAATATAATGGCCGACTAGGGACATTTAGGATATTTCAATAAATACCCATGAATCTTACTATAAGGTAAACATGCAATCACTTATAATAAAACAACAAATGAAAACATCAATATTATTTACTAAATATATAAGATAAACAATGTTTGTAGATTGATCTAGGGCACATACCCCAACATGGACGGTATAATTATAAAACATAACATCGAGAGATAGTTGTTGATTAGGGAAGCGTGAATAGGAAACTTAGTTAGTTATGAATTAATGATTTGAGACTGAAAGCAATGTGGAGCATACATTATTCACACTGATAGGTAGAGTTCTACTTTGCATATTAAAATCTTCTCCGCGACGATAGTGGGTTGAAGTGGATTTGAAGAAAATATGTCTATTCTAATTAGACATTGCCCGCAATGATAAGTCGATATTTATAGGTTTTAGTAGTCTATTTTAATATAATTAATATGAAAAGTCTCTTAAATATATATACATAATTATTTTATTTCTCATTTTTAAGTGAAATATAGTGCGCGGTTGAATCCGAGGCGAAAAAAACACGAAATAATGTATTTATATGCAATGGAACTGTTACCAGAAATATGCCTCAAGAAACGCACTGCACAGCTAATTTGGTGTTGAGGAATGACCTAGTGAAAAAAAAATGACACTCGTAAGTAACTCATCTTTAGCATGCGTTGGTTCTTCCTCTAATTACGTATTAGCACACTCTCCCATATCTTCGTAAGATGTGTGCGACCTTCTCACTTCACCAGCAACCGCCACGTGTCAGTTCTTTATTCATCCATGCATCGCCACATCACCAGCTCAACCAGCAGCCCTTGCTCATAATAGAAGCCTCAGGACTTCCTCGAGATGTGTTTTGTGTTTTCTCCCTTTTCTTTGCTGATTTTATGCGATTCCTTCACCCCACCAGACGCCTCCACGTGTCACCTCCCGGTTCATTCATAGCATCACCAGCAATAAATCCAGCCTATCAGCTTGCAACACGTCAGCAAGGATAGATTTCTCCTCCAATCGACTGCTAACACTTGGCAGAACTCCAAATTTCAAGCCCAAAACAGCCATAGATGCTCCTCGAACCACATGTCAATACAGGTACCACCAATTTTATTTTCTCTCACTTCCAGGGACCGATTTTGGGTCGTTTATAATATTAGGAACTTAGGTATTATTGTAGGATCAGCTTTTATATTTTTTGAATGAAAGAGTCGCTCAAAAACATGTTCGGCTAAACAAATCCTTACTTAGGTAGTAGGGGAAACAAGTCGGGATCATTGATTCATGGCGTAACTTGTGAGATCTATTATTTTTATTATTTAATTTGATTTAATTTCTCCAATTTCATTATTGTTGATTTTAATGATTATGGTTTAGATCTAAGGTATGTATGTGGTCAGTAGATGCTTTTAGGTGAACAATCTATAGTTATTTGGACCGATTGTATCCGTAATTGTACTTTTGGACCAATAAAGTGACGAACACTCACCCGTTTGCCATAAAAACATTTTGATTTTTTAGTGTGCAATAATTGAATCTAGGTTAAATCGAAAGCGGACGCGATTTGGTTATTTAGGATTAGTATTCCCACGGATCCTTATTATTGTGGTTAATGTGTTAAACTTAATTGGTGGGTGTTTAGGTTTATGCATTAATTAGGGAAGTAGTTAGTTGCAGACGTCCTGGCTATCAAGATTAGGGGAATGAGGAATTTCTGGCAGATGTCGATTTTCTATAGCTAATCTAAGAGAACTTAAATTAAGAACTTTTTGGGAAGGATTGAAGGCCATGATGTGCCATTAAATCTTAATCCCGATTTGTGGAACCGTAGACCTAGGTGTTACTTAGGTGTTCATTAATTATTTTCAAAATTAGTTATGTTAATTTATTTATTTATTTTATTTAGTTTAGTTAATTAAATTATTTTTCCTTAAAACATTCGATTTCCTTTTGTTGTTTTTAACAATTGAAAGACTACCAATCTCTATGGGATCAACCCTTTGCTACTATTCTACAAAATATTTAGTTTAAGAACTTTATTTTATTGACGCATTCGACGCGCGCCACACAACATATTGAGATGTAAACATGAATACAAAACATAATATTAAATTACCTAGGTGAAGTTGTGGACTAAGATATACTTAATATAAGATTTCAAGTAAAGTTAAGTTGATTTGTTAGAATAGTTTAGTTTAGATATAAAGCCAATTAAAAGTGAGTTCCTTAACAATAGTTCAAGTTAGATAGTTAATTAATAACTAGTGCAAAAACCTTTCCATGAGAACGATATATGTGATCAACGTAAGTTAATTGCACTATTACTACAAGCGAGCTATTATACTTGCGGCACGCACATCAAGTTTTTGGCGCCATTGCCGGGGAATGGTAGCTATTAGATTTACTTAGTTAGTTTGAATAATTGCTAAGTTTTGTTTTCAATACTTTAATTTTCAGTTCATAAAAACAAAAATAACAAAAAATAGGCTTAAGTTTCAATTTGACTTTCTGCGCTTTATCTTTTTTTGTTTGCTTTTCAAGGATACTTAGTGAATGCGTAGCAAGGGAGAGAATGACCTAGTGATTTACGACCCAGAGATTTAAATAACCAACCAAGGAAATGAAAATAAAAGAGTCAAGATGACTGAGGAGCAAGAGTAACCAACACGCAGGTGATCTGGTAGTGTAGGATAAGTGCAAGGACAAAGATGCCTTCATGACTACTTCAAGCTAGAAGTTTAAGAGACGTACAACAGAGTGATGAGGCTCCCAACCAACACCATTAAGTTCGAGCTGAGACCGTCTCTGATAAACATGGTTAAAAATGGTATGTTCAGCGGGCAATCTAATGAAGATTCAATTGCACATGTTAAGAATTTCTTGGAGAAGTGCGACACAGTGCGCATCACGGGAGTTACAAAAGAGGCGATCAAGATGCAACTTCTCCTATTCTTATTGAGTGGAAAAACCAAATCTTAGTTCTAAGGGCTGAATGCAGGGACTATGACCTCATGAGCGAAAATCAACGAAAGATTTCTTGACAAGTTCTTTACCCAAGTAAAGATTAGCAAAAAGAAACTTGAAATTAATCAATTTGAGCAAGAAGACACCGAGTCTCTTGGCGAGGCTTAGGAAAGATTCAAAGAGATACTGAGGAGATGTTTGGGACATGGATATGTGAAATAGGCACAACTCCAGATTTTATATTATTGGATGAACTGTAGCACAAGATTACTAGTAGATATTGCATCAGGTGGCTCTCTACTCACCAAAGATGAGGATGGAACATTGGATTTCCATGATCTTTTGTTTTCAAATTCTACCATCGGTACTCGTTCTATAGTAAGAAAACCAATAGGCATATACGAGATTGGCTCATAAGCTACAATTATGGCACATCTATTAAATCTGAGCAGTAAGTTGGCAAAACTTCAGATGGGACACCAAGGTCTACAAGTAGCACATTAACCCATAAATCACTAAGGCATGGTGGTAAACCAAATAGACATACAACAGGGAATGTAGCATGATGACATCAACTTCATGAACAACTTAGGCTTCAAGAACAACTTCAGGCCAATAAGAGTAACTTCTTAACGGCTTTATCAAGGATACAACAACAGCAACAACAACTCTAATTTTTTGCATGGAAATCCTGATAATGCATTGAAGTTACCTCAAGGCTTCGAACAATAAGTCTAAAAGGGGAGTTAGAGCGGAGTGAATATATGACTTCATTAAAGTCAATAGAAAAGTATTTGCAAGCCATGGAAGTGAGATATAGGGTGCGCCATGAGAAGCATAAGAAAAAAATTGGAAGGAATAAAACAAGCCATGAAGAGGATGGATAATGAGCAATCGCAATCCATCAAGAACTTATAGAGACAAATAGGTCTACTTACTAAGCTTTGAACTCGAGGAAAGAATGATAGTTTCCTAGCAACATAATCACCAATCCCAAGGAGAGCGTGAGTGTCATTCACATGATGAGCACTAAGGCAACAAAGGAGTCAAGACAAGACGAAGTAATGTGTAAGCATGAAGTGATGCATACAACATAGAGTAAGGCAAGATGAGCTTGATGGTTTCAAGAAACAAACAATCAATGCCTTGAAGAAAAAAAAAAGGGAAGCAACAATGGAAGGCCTAGAAAAAAAAGATAAAGGACCTTCCAAAGAATACCCATAAGGCAATGACAGTTGGTTACAAAAAAACCAGAACCAAAGCTCAAGTTCATCCCGTGACTTCAACCTATCAAAAAGAGGTCCTGGAGAGATAAGCATATCGATAAATATTGATGAGCACTGATTTAGAAACTTCTTATATGATACAGGAGCCTCAGTTAAGGTCATGCCACTGATGGACATGATACATATCGATTTGAAGATCAATTATCTCGATACGATGAATTTGCAAGTAGCATATGGCAACTTGATACCTATTATAAGAAGAGTTTTGAATGTGCATGTGAAAGTAGGTAGAGTCACATTCATTGTGGATTTTGAGGTCATGAACCAAAATATGGAAGATGATGTGTCTGTCATACTTGGGTGGCCATTCTCGAACGTGGCCAAAGCAAATTTGCACATAAGAGAGAGAAAGATTACGATGAGTATCGAAGAGGGTGATGATGATGAGAAGGTTGTCTTTGTCAATGATGAAGAAGTATATCCGAATAGGAATGGCATCATTATCTACGATTTGCAGATGGAGTTTCTCAATTTAGTCTCGAACTAAACGAGCGACAAGGCATGAGGTTAAAGACGTTAAATTAAGCGCTACTAGGAGGCAGCCTAGGGTTTTAAATTTTAAGTTTTTAAGTTTCAGTTAATAGTTAGTTATTTAGTTTAATAATTACAATTAAGAAGTTTTAGTTCTAAATTTCAAAAAAATTGTGTTGAATGTGTAGGAAATACCATTTTTCGGGTATTGATTCATCGAAATGAAAATGTCCCAAGAAGTCATTAAAAGAGCTAAAATGAGCGAAGGAGTTCAAAGTGGTTAAGGTAAAGTGCATAGGCAAATCAAAGGTACAATTTATTAGTTTTTATATTTTCATGAATTTTATGCAATCACGACACCATGTTTAGGTTGTACATAAAGTCGGAGGAACGCCGGAGGAGAATTAGCAAAAAAATATACGTGAAGATATGGACTGTAAGGTCGATGCTGTAGGTATTACCTACGATGTCGGGGGAGTAGGCCACAGCGCCAAGATGGCAACATGCAGGAAAATGAAATAACACCCTACTGTGTCGTTGACAAAGTGGTCAAATAAAGGGTTTTTAGTCCCATTTCTCCTTTATTCTACACATTTGCACTAAAACCCTACCAAAACCGCCAAGCATACATCCTTTTAGAGCCAAATTTTGATCATTTTCAAGTGAGATTAGTGAGTTCCTAGTGATTAAAAGTGACGAAACAAGTACATTATGGATTTGCACAAGTTAAAGAGCTAGGGCTTGGATTTGTAGATTTTGAGTCCAAGGAGAGCTAGAGTTATAGTTGATGAGAAAAGTGAGAGAGCTTGAATAGAAAAAGACCTTAAAGAGTGATCTATACTAGAAATTAATCCAGCATAGAGATACATTTACAATTTCATCTAGTCATGTTTGAATTTTGGAAATTTTGATGATATTGCATGAAATTGTGGATTTTCGGTTGTAGGATAGGTTTAGCAAGATTGTGTGAATGTGAGCATTAATATTACCCATGTAGACTTAGTTGATGTCTTCGAATTATTCGGCATATGCATGATCCATGTTATTCGAGTTTTGATTTTTAGGTGATTTGAAGACCGAGTTGCGTTGCATTGTTGTTAGTTGTTTGAAATTGAAAATAAAATGACAAGAACAACAAAACAAGGTATTCAAACTATAGTAAATGATTTTTGTAAAGAGGTTAAAGAATGATATGAGAAAGTTTTACGTAGGGAGTTCATTTGCAAAAGGGAATTAATTTGTCGGCCAAATAATATAAAAGAGTGAATAATTTCATTAGGCACTGAAATTGAGTGCAACTCACTCGAAACTATATGGAGAATAAAGTAAAAGGAGTGAGATAGATTATTTTTGAGTTCTATGCTGATGCAAAGTTCATGGCTAAGGATGAGCTAGTAAATGTGAGAGGGGTTTTAGTTCCCTTTAATAAACGTGAGATCAACAATCTCTATAGGTTGGAGGAATTAAGTTTGTATGAATAGGCACCGGCTTTTCTGGCCAGATTATATGTGAGGCCCTATAACCTATACCCATTTAGAGCCATAGAAGATGCATTGGTTCGCCCAAGACAACAAGGGTCATGGGAGTTGAGAATGTGCTGAAGAACATTAAGAAGGGGAATGTTGGAAAGGCTTACATGATGTGGCAACATTTTCTTATTGCATTGCTATACCCCACTTCTCGGCAGGGTGAGATCAACAAGCCAAAAACGGCCTTATCTTTCTGAGATTATGAAGCACGGAGAGATCGTATACAATAGTTTGAGGGAGTCTATCATGTTAAAAATGGAAAAAAAGTTATTATTTCCTATATTGATTACTCGGATATGCATCAGGGCCAAAGCGAGATTGAGAGATGACGAAGAATTTGATGTAGTGGCCTATCCAACCATTGATAAAGCTTTCACGCACACATTTAAATCACCACCTGGTTACCAAGACTTCGAGAAGGAAAAAGAGAGAGGGCTGAGGGAGTTAAACTTGAGGTCGAGTTGTTAGCCAAAAAGCAAAAGGATTAGGTAGCAACAGAAGCAACAACAACAGAATTAGCCCAAAAGCTAGAAGATGAGGAAAATAAAGAATAGGAGGAGCGACAACATCAAAGATTTGCTAAGGGCTACGAGTTTGTAGATCCAGAGATAGGATAGGACTTGGACGGTCCTAAAGTCTTTTCACCACCTTCTCCACAACAGGCACCAATAGCACCGCTTAAGGATTTAACTCCATAATAGTAGAGGCTATAGATAGTAGAGATGAGGAGACAGTGCTAGGATGATAGTACACAATACCAGACAACCATGCTAAGATATGAGCAGGATATAGAAAGGAGAGAGGAACGCCAACGGAACGGGCAGCGTAATTTCATGTTGTTTGTTGATCATCATCGAGACATAACTAGATATGAGAGGAGAAGATGGTTGAGACCTACTAATAGATCATTAGGCTTTCCGGCAACACCAGCATACGTGTTTCATCAAGATTTGGTGCAGAGTATGAGGGTGGAAAGTCCATTGACACAATCCTAAGTTGGAGCTAATGATGCAGATGATGATGATGACGCACACTCCTGAAGTCAACGTAATTGGAATCCTTTAGACCATGGGAGTTGAGAGTGACTTTAAGTACCATTTAATTTGTAACATTTAGGATATTTTGTTAACTATTCACTTGTTTCAATGTTTAGTTAGTTTATTATAACTTGTGTTATCACATATGTTTATATGTTTTAGTGTTTTTATATTCAGGCTTACTTTTAAACCTAAAGGACAAGGTTTGGTTTAAGTTCGAAGGCATCAACACTACACTACATTATAGGAAAGTGGTAAGATAGGCTGATATATAAAGATAAACACTATAAGTATGATCGTTTAAAATTTTAATTTGAAGCAGTTAAGGAGGAAAGTATGGTAGTGTATAAATTTTTGTTTTACTTATCATATGAATGTTTAGGTTGTATAGGTTATGTTATATATAATAAGATGTAATGAATAAATATTTCATTTGCATGTTCATGCCTTTAATTGCGGATGAGTAAGTTACAAGTATTTTGTTGATATAAAACTTAAAAAAATTATTTTTAAAATTTTGAAGAAAAGACACAATGAAATGTAGCATACAACAGTGTGTTTTCATGATTAGAAACCTAGAGTTAGGAAAGACCTTGAACTTGAAATAAAAGCAAAAAAACTAGAACACTTCTTGTGAAAAAGTTATATCTCTAAGGATTCTATAATAAGTGTGAATCTTACTTGCAAATACAAAGCAAATAAAGACATAGTTCAAAGAAGGGAAAAAATAGGCATTAGAAGTTGGAGTTAATTTATTTGATTTAGTGAAAGTGAGAAGTGCTAACAAGAGTTTTAGAAATAAAAAATGAGAGAATCCCACAAGTTCTACTTGAAATGAAGTAAAGAACTTGATGGTTGGAAAAAGTGAGGATAAATAAGTTCGTAGGGAAAGGAGCAAGGACTATAAAATAGAAAGGAAAAGAAGAAGAATAGAAAGAGAAAAATAAAAATAAAGTAAAGAAGAGGGAAGTAAACTAAAACTCTTCAAATAAAAGATTTAGCTCGAGTACGAGTAGCTAATTGAGTCGAGTTTGCATTCCAATTTTTTTAAGTCCTCTAGACTCGTGAAGTGCTAAAATCTTTTAAAGATGAGTTCGACTTATGCTTATTTGTGAATTTCTGAGTTTAACGAGAAATCATGAGATTTTATACTTGCTACTTGAGTGTTGAAATGAAACAAATTTGTGATTAGTGATGGTTTTTGGGTGAGATCTAATTTAGTATTTTAAAAGTGAAATATATGTGATGTTAAAGTTACATGTCTTAAAAAGATAAGCTTTTGCAAAGAAAACTCTTGAGTGGATTGTTAACTTGAAACTTAGTAAATTAAAGGATACTCCATGAACAACGAAAATTAAATGAGAATTAGTTGTTGGGAGGTTTAGTCGAATACGCCTTTGCTCGGGACGTGCAAAATCCTAAGTTTGGAGGTATTTGATAAGTAATTATTTATACATACATATAAGGTTAGTTTAGTCATATATCTAGTATAAATACCCTCAAATGAGCTCTAAACCATGGCTTTATTACATTTTCAAGAAATTAAGATGTAAAGGAATGAGTTGAGGAAGCAGGGAAGAAATTGAGTAAAACCCCACAAAAATAGCGTTGGCGCGGTTGCAACACAAGGTGGCGACATGGGAAAAAATGGTACAGTTTAGGAACATTATGCACGGCTTGGGAGAGCAAACAAAATAAAAAAATCAAGTCTAAAAGTATGGCGCAGTGGCTATGCTACAAATATATATATGGGACGGCGTCGAAACTGGGTGGACAGCACCAAGACACCAGGGAATGGAAAAACACATGTGCAGAGTTGGCATAGTAGTGGCATCATGCCTTATAATGCACAACGCTGGAGCTATAAGTGACAACACCAGACATGTAGGAAATAGAGAGTAGAGTTTTAATTCGAGTTAAATTGTAAAGGTTTCTAATTATTATTAAGGAGTATAAATAGATATTAAGACGTTGTAAACTCGCCATATATCAACTATTAGCCACCATCAGAGTAATTTAGCATAAGTTTTACATTAAGTTTGAGTATTAAGGAGTTTACATGAAGGAAACATTAATGACTTCACGTTTGCAATTCAAGTTTGGTTTTTTTTATTAAATTGAAGGTGATATTTATATTCATCTCTGATTTGCAATGATTTCCATAATAAATTGTGATATGTGTGTTTCAATGAAGTGTGAGTAGTCTATTTATCTTAGGGATCAATGAATCATATGGTATGAATGTTATACTTTGAATATAAATAAAAAGTGAAAATAAAAAGTGCAATGGTTAGAATTTTTATTGATTTCGAGTGTAATATTTTAGACATCTTGATCACGAGTTTAATGAACTTAAGCTTTAGAAGTCATTGTGGTCATTGAATCTTTTAATTCAGACATGAATGGTACAATCGTAAAAGATACAACATCGAAAGATAGTTGTTGATTAGGGATGAGCGGATAGTAAATTTAGTTGGTTATGAATCCAATGATTTGAGACTTAAAGCAATGTGGAGCTTATGTTATTCACACCAATAGACGAAGTTCTAGTTTGCACATTAGAATTTTCTCCATCACGACTGTGGGTTGAAATGTTTTTGAAGAGAATATGTCTTTATTTTTAGGCATTGCACATAACATATAGAGATGTAAACATAAATACAAAACGTAGTATTAAGTTACCTAGGTGAAGTTGTGAACTAAGATATCCTTAATATAAGAGTTCAGGTAAAGTTAAATTGATTTGTTATAATAGTTTACTTTAGATATAAAACCAATTAAAAGTGAGTTTTTTTAGCAATAGTTCAACTTAAATAGGTAATTAATAACTAGTTCAAAAACCTTTCCCTGAGGACGATATTCGTGATCAACAATAGTTGATTTCACTATTACTACAAGCGAGTTGCTATATTTGTGGCACGCACATCATAAGAAACATGCCTCAACATCTCCCATTTATATTACAGCCAATCATTCATGTATCTAATACCTAATGGCCTAACATGACCCTCATGTTTCACTTGTAGAAGAACCTTCATCAAAGGATATGCAACGTTTTCATCCGTAGGAACTCTTTGAATATTCATGTCTCCCTTCTCAATGATTTCTCAAATAAGATGAAAACATCTAAGCATATGTTTGGATCGGTGGTGTGATCTTGGTTCATTGGTATGTGTTATCGCCTTGTCGTTGACACAATATAAGCAAATGAGGTTAACTATACTTGGTACCACATCAAGTTTATAGATGAACTTCTTGATCCGAAATGTCTCCTTAACTACATCGGGCGCTACAATATACTCAACTTATGTTGTATAATTTGTCATAGTTTCTTGCTTCAAATTTTTTCAGCTCACTGCACCTCCATTCAAAGTAAACACATATTCTAATTGTGATCTGAAGTCATCTATATCAATTTGAAAACTTGCATCTGTGTAACCATTTACAATAAGCTATATGGTGACTCTTACTTGGATCAGACTAATATGTGCTTGTTGTGTTTAAAGCATGTGATATATCAGGACGGGTGCATAATATGGCATACATGATAGATCCAATAACCGACGCGTATGGAATCGTATTCATGCACTTGTACTTTATAAGTATGCACATTGCCATCCATTTAAGTTTTCTTCTTAAAATTTCATTTACATTCACTGGTCTTACCGCTTTTAGGTAAATCAACCTGGTTCCAAACTTAGTTATTATACATGGATTACATCAGAGAATTTATGGCACTAAGCCATTTTTCTGCCACAAGGCTAGAAACAGCCTCCTGATAAGAGTAGGCTCAGTTTAATCCATAAATAACACCTTACTACTATTAGTAATTAGAAATCCAAATCTCTCAGGTTGATGTCTTACCTTATCAGACCTATGTGAGCCTTGTGATAACAGTGGAGGTTCAACTAGTTCAAGAATTTGTTGATCTCCCATTGATGGTTAAGTGTTTATTTGTGGTTCTTGAACTTCTTCAAGACTTTTACTTTATTCTCATTGTCGTCTTTTGAAAAAAACTATTTTTTCCATAAAGACACCATTCCGAGAAACAAACATTTTGTTCTCAGTGGGATTATAAAATTAGTATCCTCTAGTTTCTTTAAGATAAACAAATACACACTTGGTAGATTTGGCTGATATTTTTTTTTGAAAATTGTCCTCGTACAAAAACTTTACAGTCGTAAATCTTTAAGAAAGACAAACTTGGTCTTCTCCCATACCACATCCCATATGATGTTTTATCAACTACTTTAGAAAGAACACGATTCAGTGTAAATGTAGTAGTTTCTAAAGCATAACCCCAAAAGGAAATTGGAAGATCTGCATGAATCATCATCAATCGAACCATATCTAATAGAGTCTTATTTCTCCTATCAGAAACACCATTCCACTATGAAGCTATGGGAGCAGTTAACTGTAAGACAATCTCATAGTTTCTAAGATGTGTAAGACTAAGTGGTTAGTCACTTTTACTCCACCCGGAGTTTTGATGGAAAGAAAAAGTGAAAATATACTAATAAGTTTATCAACTATGTTTCAATTAGTCAAAGTTTGTAGAATATCACATCTCAAGTGCTCAAGCCATACAAGTTCAAGATTTGGTCCATACGAGGAAACGCAGACGGAAGATCATATTACATGTTGTAACATTGACGTAAGGTACACAGGTTCATTTATGTAAGCCTAATGTATTACTTCATGCATATCATGTTTTTCAAATCACTTTTCAAATTTTAAGTGATCATTTGGAGTTTTTAAATGAAACTCGCCATTTAAATCGATCTTATAAGTTCAAACTATATGAAACCATGTTTTTATATTCGCATCGTACTTTAAAACCTATTGTGGAAGTTTTCGGAAATGAAAAACTTGTTTTCAAAGGTTTTCGAAAAGAAAAATTGTATATTTGCATAAAAGCCCCTATGAAAGTCATGAAACTAAGATTTTCTATTTTCGGGATTTTTCAAAACATCCGGACCACCTAAACAGGTTCTATGACCTTAAAAAATATGTATAACATGTTATAAGAGGTTTGGTAGGGTCCCGGATGTGATAAGGGGTCGCTAACTCTAAGGCCAAAAATATTTATTTTGAGGCCCCTGATAGTTAGCACACTAATAGTGATATTAGCATGCTAATTGTAGAGTTAGCGCACTAATGCTAGCGCGCTAGCTTAGAGGAATAGCGCGATAGGTCCTAATATTAGCGCATTAATTACCTTTTTGACAACTTTATTATAAAGCTCAAAATCACACTTTAATTTGAATGGATGATCAAGTCTGAGTCCTTGATCTCTAGAACACTCAAAAATTGTTAAAATGATGTAAAATATTCTCAAAGCATCTAGAACATTCTATTATTTTGTCAAGCAAGAAAACCTTATTGTGCTCATCATTTTAAAAGAAGAAGCTTAGATTTTTTGTGTGCTATCACTTGTAATCTTTCAAGGTAACTGAATCACTCTCAAAACTAACATTATTGAGGTGTTCTAAAGCTTACAACATCCACTCCAGAAATGATTTTCAAATCACTCTCTCGGGGTTGTAAGAAAGTCTAATTTCCTAGCTTTTTTGTGCTTAAATTTCATATTTTTGTGTGCTTGACTTGTGGAAATCATTTGTTGTGTTCTTAAACACGTTTTTCTTGGGTTTTACACTTAAACTTGATTTACTAAGCCTTAGGACTGGTTTGGACAAGAGTTTGCACTTAAACTTGATTTTTGTCAAACTTCTTGTTCTTTGGATTTGAAACCAGATTTGTTTTAATCAATTCGTTTGAAATGGTTTCATATTTATGATTTGCATAAAATCAGTGATATAATACTTGCATGCATTAAAGTGGTTAGGCTCTAGGAGGCTTGCTTGTATTTGAATCTGGTGTCGCTTTACTTTGTCAAGTGAATTTGATTATTTTCATCTATTCTTTGTAAGTGGTTGATTGTAAAACTTAATGGGATATAAGTCAAAAGGAAGACCTAGTTGAGGCTAGGCATAAACCCTAGCTGTGGCTAGGTAGGAAGTCCTAATTTGTGATTAGGCATTCTAGGCTTGTACGTTTAGATTGTAACACTTATTGGCAATATAAGTGGGGGTTTGAAAATCCTAACCGGGGAAGTTAGATTATCGATGTAGATCATTGGATCGAACCACTATAAGTCGCGTGTCTCTTTACATCTCTTCTATCCCCTTCATTTTGCATTACATTCATACTTGCATTTGAGTAAGCATATAGCATCTTTATTGTTGAATTATTTTAAAAAGGCGATAACTTCTCGATATACCCAATTCACCCCCTATTGGGTGTGTTTTCAATTGGTATCGGAGCAGGTTATTGATCAAAGTGTTACTAATGTATCTTTGAGTGTTTTCGTGCATATATGTAAACTTTAGATCCGGCTCACCTTAGGGAAGGCAACTCCTTTAGTAGGCCTCCATATTTCGATGGAACCAACTATGGTCATTGAAAAGTAAGGATGAAGTTCTACATTAAGGCGCAAAGTAGACTTTTGTGGGACTCGATTAAGAATGGGTACATTCTACCAGACAAGCCTGTGACAAAATACACCCGCCGAGAAAACTAAGATTGAGCTCTCAAATGATCAAGCCATAAATCATTTGTTTTGCGTGCTAAGTGAGAATGAATTCAACTGAGTTAGTGCTTGTCAAACGACCAAGAAAGTGTGGGAGAAGTTGGGGCACAATGTGAAGGTACACTTCAAGTGAAGAAGATAAAGTTGAGAATCTTTGAGGAGCACTATGAGACTTTCCGAGTTGGCTCCAATGAAGACATAGCCACCGCCATCACTCAGTTCACTAAGCTCTTGAATGAGATCGAGAATCTTGGAAAGAACTATGATCAAGAGACTTCGGTGTACAAACTCCCTATAGGCTTGCCTAAGGAATGGGATGCCGAGAAGTATGTTATCCAATCAGCGCAAAACCTCGGAGGGTACACTTTTGATGCCTTATGTAGAGAGCTAACGGTCCATGAGTTTGAACTAAAGGACCAAACTAGATTGGAAGCATTGAGTGGGGGTACTAAGAGTTCAAGAAAAGAGATTGCTTTGAAGGAAAATAGCTCACCGACTCCATCGCTTGAGATCATTGAAGATAAAAAATCTAGCGATAACAATGATCTTGAGGAGGAAATAGTCATGCTCTCAAGAAAGCTCAACATGGATATGTACAAGCAAGTCAAGTACGAGAAGAAGTTCAAGAGTGGAAGCAAGGGAGGAAAGTCGAGTAAGACCATATGCTTCGGGTATGGCAAACTAGGCCACATCAAGGTGGAAAGCAAGTCCAAGAATGTGTTGGACAAGAAGAAAGGCAAGAAGAGCTTCAAAGTGACATGGGATAATTCATCTTCATCAAGTTTCGAACTCGAACCGGAAAGTGAGAAAGCAATACTTTATCTCATGGCACAAAGTAAATTAAACTCTAATGATTTCAATTTTGATGATGTTGATGATTTGGATGATGTTCCTAATGTTGATAAGCTTAGGAAAGAGTTGGAAAAGAGGTAAAAAAGACCAAACAACTCAAAAAGAGCTTGACCATAGCAATTAGTGAGATTGAGTCACAAAATGAGACCATTAATAATCTCTAAAGCAATTTGAATGAAGTCCTAAAGGAAAGAGATGCTTTAGTCGAGGAAGTATAGGACTTGACTAGCATGGTGCACAAGTTCACTAACGGTAGAGAGATGTTTGACATGATGTTGGGAGCACAATGACATGTAATCAACAAGAGAGGCATAAGCTATGGAGCGAACTTGTTGAGTTACAAGAAATTGTTAGATGATGCTCGTAGATGCTCAAAATGCAATAGGTCTCATGTGGTTGGGAAATTTGCCTTAAAAAGGCCAAAATGGGTAGACTGGCATAGGTAGTTAAAAATATTTATGATACTAACTTTCTCGGAGCCAAAGGTGTTTGCGTACCAAAATTTAGTGTTTTCCCATTGTGTAGGATGTAAGGAAGAGCACCCCATGGTACTTGGATAGTGGGTGCTCAAGACACATGACCAAAAATGCACATCAATTCATTGAATTAAAGTGGCATGATGGTGGAAAGGTCACATTTGGGGACAACAACAAAGGAAAGGTTATAGGCCATAGAACTAATTGTAACGATTTACTTTCCATTTCTAATGTTTATCTTGTTGATGGTTTGAAACATAACTTTTTTAGCATTAGTCAATTGTGTGACAAAGGATTTCATGTCATGTTTGAATCATCAAAATGCATTGTTAGGAATGAAAAGCATGAAACTCTATTTGTTGCATATAGAGATAAGAATGTTTATGCCATTAACTTTGATGGGATGCATATGCAAAAAATTTCATGTTTAAGTGCTCAAAGTGAATGTGATGCATGGTTGTGGCATCATAGACTATGACATTCTAGCATGGAGAACTTTTCCAACTTGACCAAGTATTTACGTAAATGCACTTAAAAGAAAAACAAGGAATTTGAACCTTGTATCATTGGTAAGCAAATGAAATCGTCATTTAAAACGAAAGTAAAAAGTGATGTGACTAAAGCATTGGAATTTATCCTTATGGATTTGTTCGGACCTACCCAAACATAAAGTCTAGGCATAAATCTAATTGCTTTGTCATTGTTGATGATTTTACTAGGTATACATGGGTTTATTTTCTAGCTCATAAGCATGAAGTGTTTGATGTGTTTGTGAAATTTTGTGCTTTGGTTAAGAATGAGAAGGGTATAAAATTACCATCATTAGGAGTGATCGGGGTGGTGAGTTTGTCAATAGAAACTTAGAGAAGTTTTGTGCTAAGTAAGGATACACACTAACTATCTTCTCCTAGGACACCACAACAAAATGGAGTTGTAGAAAGAAAGAATAGGACCATCCAAGAGATGCGTAGGACCATGCTAAATGAGTAAAACATAGCTAAGCACTTTTGGGCCGAAGCTATTAACATAGCGTGCTATGTTCTCAATAGGTTAAATGTCTAAAAGCAAGTGAAAAGGACTCCTTATGAACTATGGAAAAGCCGAAAGCCCAACATAAGTTACTTCAAGGTGTTCGGTTGCACTTGCTATGTTCTAAATGATAAGGATCATTTGGACAAATTTGACTCAAAGTCAAATGTGTGCACTTTTCTTAGCTACTCCATGCATAACAAAGCATATAGGGTGTTCAATAGATCAACCAAGATAATAGATGAGTCTATTCATGTCAAATTTGATAAAGTAGATCCCAAAGTAAAAATGATGCATACCTTGGAAAATTGGGGATTGACCCTAGGCCAAATATCCAATAGTCAAGAGGTTGAGGTGAGAATGGAGCCCAAACCTAGTGCACCTAAGAACTCAAGACTTCTTATAGACCATCCTTCCCAACAAATTATAGGTGATATAAACAAAGGAATAACTACTAGGTCATCATTGCACCAAAATGAGGGACACATAGCTTTTGTATCACAAACCAAGCCTACCAAGATAGATGATGCCTTAGTGATGAGTTTTGGATCATGGCTATGTAAGAGGAACTATGCCATTTTGTTAGGAATAAGGTATGGACACTAGTACTTAGGCCTAAAGACCATACTATCATCGGCACCAAATGGTTCTTTAGAAACAAAAAGAATAAGAAGGGTGATATTGTAAGGAACAAGGCTAGGTTGGTTGCACAAGGCTATAATCAAGAGGAAGGAATTGACTATGAGAAAGCCTTTGCACCGGTAGCAAGACTAGAAGTAATTTAGATGTTGTTTGCTTTTGCTTGCTACAATGGATTTCTACTATACCAAATGGACGTTAAAAGTGTATTTTTAAATGGCTTCATCAATGAAGAGGTATATGTAAAACAACCATTGGGTTTTGAAGACCATGATCATTCAAGTTATGTCTATCATCTTCAAAAGGCCTTGTATGGATTGAGATAAACTCCTAGAGCTTGGTATGACCGCCTTAATGCATTTCTACTTGACAAAGGGTTCAAGAAAGGAACGCTAGATCCTACTTTGCTCATTTTGATTAAGAAGCGTGACATACTACTTGTTCAAATTTATATCGATGATGTTATCTTTGGTTCATCCAATACACGCTTATGTGATGAATTCTCATCATTGATGACCAATGAATTTGAAATGAGCATGATGGGTGAACTAACATACTTCATAGGCTTGCAAATTAAGAAATCCAAACATGGATTTTTCATAAACCAAGCGAAGTATGTGAGGGACATTCTAAAGAAATTCAAACTTGAAAATTTAAAAACATGTGACACTCCTATTAGTTCCACCATCAAAATGGATAAATACCAACTAGGAAAATCTATAGATCCTAAACTTTGGCGTGGCATGATTGGTAGTCTCCTATACTTGACTGCTAGTAGGACCCGATATTATGTCTAGTATGTGTTTATGTGCTAGATTTCAATCCGAACCTAAGGAATCTCACTTGAAATTTGTCAAGCGTATATTTCGTTATCTTAGTGGGACATAAGACTTGGGATTGTGGTTCAACAAAGTCAAGAATTTCGAACTTCAAAGCTTTGTTGATTCTGACTATGCAGGGAGTCTAGTCGATATAAAAAGCACTTTCGGGTTTTGTCATTTGCTAGCAAATTCACTTAGATCATGGTTTAGCAAAAAGTAAAATTATGTTGATTTTTCTACGGTCAAAGCCAAGTATGTAACTGTCGGAAGTTGTTGTGCTCAAGTCTTGTAAAAGAAACAACAACTTGAGGAATACTAAATCCAAGTGAGTTATGCTGAAATTTATTGTGAAAACACAAGTGCAATCAACATATTGAGAAATTAGGTGTTACACTCCTGCACCAAGCACATTTATATTAGGCACCATTTCCTTCACTATCACGTCCAAAAATGCGATGTTAAACTAATCTACACGCCTACGGAGGACCAACTAGCTGATATCTTCACCAAGCCATTGCCTAGAGACCAATTTTCTAAGTTTCGGCATGAATTAAGCATGTTTCGTGAATCGGACCTTCTACACATGTTTTAGTTGTTCTAATCATTTTTATATGTTGGTAATGAAGTGTTCGTGAAGTGTAAGGTGAATCAGAGTTATCCGTCAAAAACTCAAAAAATTTAATTTCAAATTCCAGAGAGCTATTAAAGCCCTAGGTTTGCTAATTAGCATGCTAATTATCTCTTATTAGCATGCTAATTCAAGGACATATGGCGCTAATCATCCATGGCCCAAATCACTTATCTGCATCATTAGCGCGTGAATTCTATCTTTAGCGCGCTAATGCCGTTCGGCCAAGACTAGTATCCGAAATTCTTATTTTTCACACACCACTCCTCTCATCTTGGGACTTCATCCTCTCCAACGACTCTCCCAGGATCCCTAGGTAAATTACATTACTTTCATTTTTAATAAGGTGTAGTTTCGATTGGTATCAGTTGTTTAGGCCACAACTATGTTAATGTTCATTTTCGACATTTAATATTATGAAAAAAAATTGCGTATCTCTGAGTCACAGTTATGCATTTGTTCATTACCCTATATTGGTTGCATGTGAATGACTTTCATTGATATACTTGTTTATGTCTCATATTATGCATGTAGTGAGGGGGAGTCTTCTACCCACTGTGTGTTGTTATATTTGTGGCTCATTTTCGGATATGCTTGTTGTGAGGAGGAGCTTGGCCCCACTTTTTGATGTTATCGAAAGGGGGAGAAATGTATGCGTTGAACCTGAGATTGTTTGAGGTTGCACTATGGATATGAATACATGTGAATTCCATTTTTTATTTTCAAGTTCACATTGTTTGTTATCATCAAAAAATGGGAGATTGTTGGACTAAGTTGTTAGTCACTTTTACTCCACCCGAGGTTTTGATGGAAATAAACAAAGTGAAAGTATATTAATAAGTTTATCAAGTATATTTCAGTTAGTCAAAGTTTGTAGAATATCACATCTCAAGTGTTCAAGCCATACAAGTTCAAGATTCGGTCCTCATGAGGAAACGAAGACGAAAGATCATATTACATGTAACATTGATGTAAGGTACAAAGTTTCATTTACATAAGCCTAATGCATTAGTTCATGCATATCATATTTCTCAAATCACTTTTGAAATTTCAAGTGATTATTTGGAGTTTTTAAATGAAACTTACCACTTAAATCGGTCATATAAGTTCAAACTATATGAAACCATGTTTTTATATTCACATCATACTTTAAAAATCATTGTGGAAGTTTTTGGAAATGAAAAACTAGTTTTGAAAGGTTTTTGAAAAGAAAAATTGTGTTTTTACAGAAAAGCTCCTATGTAAGTCATGAAACTGGGATTTTCCATTTCAGGGATTTATGAAAACATTCGGACCACCTAAACAGGTTCTATGACCTTTAAAAAACATGAATAACATGTTATAAAAGGTTTGGTAGGGTCCCGGATGCGATAAGGGATTGCTAACTCTAGGGCCAAAAATATTTATTTTGAGGCCCCTAGCAGTTAGCGCATTAATAGTGACATTAGCATGCTAATTGTAGAGTTAGCGTGCTAATGTTCAATATTAGCATGCTAGCTTAGATGATTAGCGCGCTAGGTCCTAATATTAGTGCACTAATTGCCTTTTTGATAGCTTTTTTGCAAAGCAAGAAATCACACTTTAATTTGAATAGATGATCAAATTTGAGCCCTTATATCTCTAGAACGATAAAAAATTGTTAAAAAGGAATGTAGAATATTCTCAAACCGCCTAGAACATTATATTGTCTTATCAAGCAAGAAAACCCTATTGTGTTCATCGTTTTGAAAAAATAAGCTTCAATTTTTTTGTGCTATCACCTGTAATCTTTCGAGGCAATTGAATCACTCTTGAAATTAGTGTTATTGAGGCATTCTAAAACTTACAACATTCACTCCAAAATAGATTTTCAAATCACTATCTCGAGGTTGCAAGAAAGTCAGATTTCCTAGCTTTTCTTGTGTTTAAATTTCATATTTAGTGTGCTTGACTTGTAGAAATCATTTGTTGTGTTCTTTAATACATTTGTCTTGGGTTTTACACTTAAACATGATTTACTAAACCTTAGGACTGGTTTGGACAAGAGTTTGCACTTAAACTTAATTTTCATCAAACTTCTTGTTCTTTGGATTTGAAATCAGATTTGTTTTAATCAATTCGTTTGAAATGGTTTCATATTTGAGATTTGCACAAAATCAGTGATATACTTGCATTTCTCATTTGTTCTCATACTTGCATGCATTAGAGTGGTTAGGCTATAGGAGGCTTGCTTGTATTTGAATTTGGTATCGCTTTACTTTGTAAAGAGAATTTGATTATTTTTATTTATTCTTTGTAAGTGGTTGATTGTAAGACTTAGTAGGATCTAAGTCGAAGGGAAGACGTAGTTGAGGCTAGGCAAAACCCTAATTGCGGTTAGGTAGGAAGTCATAATTTGTGATTAGTCATTCTAAGCTTGTACGCTTAGGTTGTAACACTTATTGGCAATATAAGTGGGGATTTGAAAATCTTAATCGGGGAGGTTAGGTAGTGGATGTAGATCATTGTATCAAATCACTCTATATCGCGTGTCTCTTTCCATTTCTTCTATCCCCTTCATCTTGCATTGCATTCATACTTGCGTTTGAGTGAGCATATAACATCTTTATTGTTAAATTATTTTAAAAAGACGATAACTTATCGATACACCCTATTCACCCCCCCCCCCCCCGAGTTTTGCTTCAAGACGATCATCAAACTCTTGGTTCAAATATTCACCACCTCAATCTAATAGAAGTGCTTTAATAGTTTTACCAAGCTGATTTTTAACTTCATTATGAATGTTTGAAATATCTGAAAAGAAATTTATTCACATTTCCAAATACACACTTAAAGTTCAACCTTAAATTCTAATGATCCATACACCTCAGACACACCTAAATCAAGTTTGATCATGACCAATTTACCCAAAATTACCAAGAATTAGGTACTGAAACCTAAAATCACAGGTTTTCCTAAAAATCCATGCAAACATCTACAACTTTAAAATACCATAACTTTGTCAATTCAAATCAAAATCTGAATTTTCTTGATAGCAAATTTACAGGTTTTTTAGCGAGAAATCCAAATCTATAAATCGATTTCAAAAATGATTACATTTACTCTCCGAGATTAAGCAAAAAACCAAAACTAAAATAAAACTATATTGATTTTAACAAATTCTTACAAAATGATAGTGTACACTAGCTTACCTAGTTGTATATCACTTCGATCTCAATTAATCTCTCAAAAATTCACCAAAATCCCTTATAATCTTTGATCTCCTTCTCCAGATCTCATTTCCTCATTGTTTTGATCAAATGAAATAAATTTGCATGCTTATTCCATTCATGTTATATATATGTAGATAAGGTTAAGCCATAATCATTGATCATTAATGTATACACGCATCTGTAGGATAATCTAATGGATAACATCTTGATTTCAAATCTACTAACTCACTCTTGATAACACCAATTGCTACTCAGTTGGTCTTGCGATATGTCCACATGTATCTCAAGGAGTATCAATGACTAGTTTTTTAATTAACTTAGGTTTCATTAATGTAAATCAAATTATAGCTACATCTAATTAGCTATATAAGCCACATTAACTTAATTTTAACTTACCACATCACTCTCTACCCTAGTTTCATGTCAGCACACATTTCGAGGTGTGTCTTCACTCACATCTCGACATATATATATATATATAAGTATGAGTGACTTGGTAGTCTACACATATACAATATATTAGGCATACATCACAACAAATCTAACATATACCTTGGCCACATGCTTCAATCATTGCATGTATCTCGATGCGGATCCCACGTCATGGGTCAATGATCTTAATTAATGAATTAAACTAGAATTAGAAATTTGGCCAGGACAAGTATCTGTAGACCTTTTCATGTTTAGAATATAAAGATCGTCACACAAATCAACATCGCATAGAAAACATCTTTACGAGAAATTGAGCATTTATTATTCGCAATAATGAAATTAAAACCATCTAAATCCAAACATGAAACTAAAATGATATTTATGTTCAAAGCATGGACATAATAACAATTATTTAAAACTCATAACATCCTACGGCCAACGCAACAACCTTTACTTCTTTTCCAACTTATAGGATGACTTCTCATTCCTTTAGCTTTCTACTTCTAGTGAGACCGTGCACATTAGTACAAATGCGAGATCCATATCTGGTATCCAATACTCATAAATCACTAATAGACAAGTTAACTTCAATAACGTAAATACTTGAAGCAGTAGTCGCACTACTCTTATTTTTCTTTAAATCTTCGAAACAGAGCTTGCAATTTATGAACCAATGCCTAGGTGTGGGCATTGGTTCAAAAATGAAAATTTCCTTTTTTTCCTTTTCCTTTTGAGACTGTAAAGTAGAAGCAACCTTTGTCAGCCCTCTCATCATTAAGATAACCGGCCACCCTAAATTATCTTAATCTTTTGATAATCTAATCAGCATAATCCATTCTTTTAACTTTAACTTTAAAATAATTTGCATTTCAATCCTTTAAATAAGCTCCAAAATTAAATGCACATCCTCGATGAAACTCTATTCATGATTTGTTCTATTAGAGAAAATGAAGAAATCATATCCATATTTAATAATAATTTAACGACACCTCCCTTAAAATTAGCCTACTGAAAAATCTGCCTAATAGACAGCAGAATTGGGAAGAAGCTTACAAAGACTCATAACTTCTCGTAGTACAAAATATATAACAAATTCAAATTTATAACTTAACTTAAAGTCTATGAAGCTTAAGTATAACTTTACAATCCTAAATAGAGAAAAAATGAAACATAGACTTCTATATTTATTTTCAACAAGTATAGGAGACTCCCATAACCATTTAGGGGAATTTCACGCTCTACACTCACCCCAAGAGTCCCAAAACAACAATATCAACAATTTACAACAACAATTTTCTTTAACTTTGGAAACGAATTACCATAATCTTCGAGTCTTGTCCATTGTTCCCTTGTATGCATATAGAATCCGACATCATCAAAAATAACTCAAAGATGTTAAGTAAATTCCTACATTGATCAGTCTGATACATGGAGACATGTAATTGCATTTTGAAATAAACATAAGATATATGCATCAACATGACATACGATCCACTTTGTTGTTGTCTCCTAACTACAGCCAGATGTCGACTTCTAAAAATAGTTTAGAGACAGTATTAAAAGATCATGAAATATAAAGATAACTTGTTGGCGTTAGACTCCGCCTGCCTCCCTAAACGACGTAAATGGATGATTGAAACCTAGTTTCAAGCAAACCAAACTCCGAAACAAACTTATCCTCCTCGCTCTCTCTGTATATGCATGACTAAAAATGATAAAATGCATTAAAACTATGATAAAATTATAAGTACAAATATACTTAATCAATAGTAAAAATCATTGTAGAGTTTACTTACCATCAACTAACTCAAAGTTGGTTATGATGCCTCACACAATGTTTACCCGGCTTTCACGTATTTTCAACTTATTCCCCGAGCTTCATTCTGAGTAGTTTTGGAATCCTCCATGTTACCTAAAATTATTGAGAAATCTGGATTAGTTCCCTATTCTAATTTCTAAGGGCTTCGACCAATTTTCTTAGTCGTTTTGGTATTCTCAAGTCCTAAAAATTCAGAATCACTCCAAATAAACTCCTCGGATATTTTAATCCCAATTTTTTAATGCAAATTATAGTTCGTAATTGAAAATTAATCTTGACTTGGCTTTTAAATAATTTTCTAAATCTTGAGCATTTTCGGGTATCGTAGCATGTAATACGAGAAAACCCCAGTATAAATCACCGAGAAAACTTCAATCCTCATTTTTCAAGAAATCTCCAAACTCAATTTATTATTTTGGAATTTTTTCAAAATTCTGGCATTTTCTTTTCTTTTTATATATTTTTTGAGGTGGGGTTTGACCCTTAAACCAGGCTTGGTTTGGTCCGGTCTAGAGATCAAACCCCCCTTCTTGCTCATCTCGTTCTCCCTATCAAAATCGAAACATTTGTTTTGTATCATTCTTTTCTTTTCATTTCGTTGGTTACTGGGCTGGGTTGGGTTTATATGGCTATATGGGATGGGAGACGCCCCATATCGTCTCCTCCTCGGATGGAGCCGAACCTCCCATCCTCCATCAACTAACAATAGCATAGCAACAACAAATAACTCAACAACATTAAATCAACACTAATCAACAACCTTACCCTCTCCATCATCACCTCTCCAACTGTTTCGATCTCCCTATCGGTATCTCTCGCTCTCTATGTTTTGATTTTTATGTACAAATGAAGCGGTGATGTTTGTGTTTGGATAAATATAAATATTCCTCAAGATTCACATCACATAAATCTCGTGGCAAATCTAAAAGTTCATATTCATTATATATTTTGATCTTCCTCGAGATACGTGTTACGTATCTCGAGGTTGATCTTGTATGTATTAACATGATCATCACCTCATGACTAACTTACACAAGATAAGTACAACTTTCCTCAAACGTCACATACATGAATCTCGAGAAATATCTAAAGGAAATGAGTCAAAGCAAAATCCTTCTTGAGATGGGATGACACGCATCCCGATGCATGGATATTCTTTCTAAAATCACGCATCGTCCAATCCATTCCCATCCTTCATGCATTTGCTTTGTGTATCTCGAGGCGATTCGATGTACACTTTTATTTGAATTAAACTATAGGATTTATTTATATATATATATATATTCCTATGTATTTTTGTAGCTATAAATTTACCACACGCGCCAACGACCACCTTCAAACATGCACATTATTGTACATCTTATGCATGTCACCCTCGACCTCGCGTGTCACTTGGTGCTCACCAATTCATTAATTATTCTATTTAATTTCATGATTATATTTTATTTTTAGGTCTAAATTAAATCTCAAAAATACCCTAATTTTGATAAAAATCGAAAAATACCCAATGCACTCTGAAACACGCAGACATCGCGTTTCTACTTCAACTTAACCCTATTTCATGACGAAATAGTGTATAATACATCAAATAAGCATATACATACTAAACTGATATTTAATTTATGATCTCCAATCCATAACGCGTGGGTCCCATCTCGGATACTTCAATTTCAAATAAAATTCGAAAATAATTAATTAACATCCTAATCAGGTTTATGAAATTCTCGAATTTCACAGCCTTAAGCTTGACTTGTTCCATAGCCTTTGTGACAGTCACAATAGCCTTGGCAACTTTAGCCTTGCCTTTACCCTTCCTCTTTAGATTATTTCCTTTCTGAAATATCAACACATTAGCAGAGGGTTTCTTGACCTTCTTCTCAATAATATTAAGCATCAAATGCAACTATGAGATCGACTTCTCCATATTATTCATATTATAGTTCATCAAAAATTATGAATAACTATATGACAATGAATTCAAGATCAAATCCGTAGCCAACTTTTGGCTTATGGGAAATCCAAGTCTATCAAGATGGTCAATATAGCCCTTCATTTTCAAAACATGGGGACTAACTAATTCACCTCCATCCATTCTGCGAGAATAAAGGTTCTTGACTGTCTCAAACCTTTCTCGCATAGCCTATTATTGGAGCATTTCCTTCAACATCATAGCCATGTCATAAACTTTCATGTGTTCCATGGCCTTTTGAAATTCAGGAACCATGGTTGCCAACATAATGCATGAAATATTAGTTGAGTCGTTGACATGCTTAGTATGTGCATCCTTCAAAACACTTGAAGCATTGGCTAATGGTTCCTCAAGAATATGATCATCTAGGACATACAACTTGTGTTCATGCTTAAAAACAATTCTCAAGTTTCTGAACCAGTAAAGAAAATTTGTCCCAAACAACTTATCCTTCTCATGGATGGATCGTAGTGACAAAGGATTAGTGTGCTTTGAAGAGGTCATGGATCTACTACAAAGATTAGCAAAAGTTTACTTTATTATAAAGGAATAGACTCCCACTAAATTAACAACTCGTCTAAAAATGCTATGTTGATTTTAGGGACTAAAATTCATGTTTCATCTAATTCTAAGACAGCTAAAGCATAACATTTTGAATTAGGTTATTTAGGTAGGTGCCTATTACCAATTACATCATATGTAACTTTTAGTTGTTTATGAGATTATGACATCTTATGTCTTGGCATCTTTTATCACATCTTGTGCCTAAAGCCCAAAATCGTTTTGATAGCTTTATCAAGTCTAACCACGTCAAACAATAGAGTAAATGTTACTCAACTTACCTCACCAAGATAACACAATACACTCTGCAGAGGTAGACCCATATTAATATGATCAAAGTCTTGACAAGTGTTTGAGAATAGATGACACTTGACTTAAAATTTGGAAAAATGATTTTTTATTTGTTTTAGTGATCATAATTTAAACGAGATAAATATCATATATTACAATGCATGTAAAATCACTAAACAAGTTAGAAAATTTTACTAATATTAACTATCATATTAATTTTCTTGTGGACAAACTGTTAGCGGCGGTCTCGATGGCCGATAGGCGAACGGGGGTGGTATAGGGGCAATGCCTTTTTTTTAAAACAAATTTCAGTTTCAAAAATTAAAAATTGCCTAAAATTTTTCATTATTTTAGTCGATCCAATTGACGAAAATTGCCCCTTATTTTAATTCTGAAAAATGTTAACTAAAACATTTTTAATTAAATTTTGTCCACCTCTAACTTAATATCTTATCTTAATCCAATTAGAATTTAAGATACTGTGAGTCCTTATCCATTACGAATTTGTTATATATCCCACCTATCTAATGGGATTTGTAATTCTTATCCGATTAAAAGTTTATTTCCTATCTAATAGGAACAGATAATCACAATGAGATATATGATCAAAATCAATTTCGATTCTTGATCATACAAAACAAGCAATTAAATCAAGAATTGAAATATTAATCATGCATTTAACACTAGAAACATATTAAATTAATCATATTAACCTAAACATGATTTCTATCATGGAGACATACATAATTATTGAACAAAAACAAACTATTTATTCAACACACCAAAATCACATTATATTAATCATATTAACATAAACATGATTTCTATCGTGGAGACATACATAATTAATGAACAAAAATGAACTATGTATTCAACACCAGAATCGCATTAAATTAATCAAATTAACCTAAACACGACTTCTACCATGTGAACATACAAAATTCGCATTGCGCAATATTAAAACATATGTTAATCGAAATATTCTAAACATGAATTTTATCATTGAATCAAATCCTGCGCATGTATCAAATACCTGAATTAACAACATGCTTTAAAACCAATTCTTGATAACAATTATCATAAAACATATATGTGTAACCACCCTAATAAATCTAATCCTAGTCATTTCCCTAATAAGACCATGACGTGGCAACTCAGTCAGAAATCGGGTGTCA
Source organism: Stephania yunnanensis (assembly GCA_039657365.1). Taxonomy (NCBI): domain Eukaryota; kingdom Viridiplantae; phylum Streptophyta; class Magnoliopsida; order Ranunculales; family Menispermaceae; genus Stephania; species Stephania yunnanensis. Next base: position 38,547,280 of record CM077586.1, on the reverse strand, counting down.
ACACCAAGCTAATAATTCAATCATTTTACTTATGTGTGATGCTTTGAATATTTTATATTTATCTATGTGTGCACATAACTTTATTGAAGTTTTATGTCGAATTAATGAGTGGTTGCATTCTTCCAGATAAGTGCAAGGGGTTTGGTAGTTCAACTAAATCAATGGAATTTAAGTTTTAACAAAATTTATTAATTTAAATATCTAAGCTAAATGGTGAGAGTATCTCAATTACTAAAATAATTGAATTTAATGTTTTCGTCTAATTAAATGTATCTATGTCCCTAAAAATAATTTATGTGGCTTAGTAACAACCACAAGTTATGGCTTTTTTAAGGCCATACATTTGGAGTATGGTATGTGTCCCTAAGTGAGTGTGCGAGAAAGTATAAAAGAGATAGAGATAAAGAAAAAGGTTTATTTAAGTTAGAGGTGTAGAGGTGGTATTGATGAAGGAGAAAGATCAATTTCGTTTGAAGATCTTAATTAAGCCAAGTAAGTTAACCATTAATTTTATTAAATTTTGATGTTTATGAGTTAAATATATGATAGATTTGAGTAATTTATTTTTGGTAGTTTGATTTCATAGAGTTGATTAAAAGAAAATAAAATAAGTATTGTTGTTGATGTGTTGAAGAAAGAAAAAAAAAAAAAAAAAAAGAAAGAAAGAAAGAAAGAAAGAAAAGGAAAAAAAAATGAAACAAAAAACGAAAGAGAGAGAGGGGATGAGTGAAGTTGGGGGGAGGGGGGCTATGCTCCTTAAACAAGATTACCGCCCAGCCTAATCCCGTCATTAAGCCCTAATTTCACCATGCATGAGTTAAAAATGTATTAGCCCAAAACTTTTTCTCGCTTTAACTTTCGTTATATTTTTCGAAAGTTAATTAAGATTTATACAATTTAAAGATTATTCAATTGAAGTCTTAACAAGCGAAAGGGGCCATTAAATCATCGCATGCGCATGGATATATAACAAAATGATGATAAAAATATATCAACATGTGTCAAGTCAAGATATTATATCTCAACCCATATGTACAACCCCAAAAGTATATAAAAGATATAGATAAAAGTCACACAACAAAAATCAAAACCTACAAAATCTGAAGTAATAGCACTAAGGTAATTGTCGATCTTCTCCTTGCTCGGTCCGCAACTTAACAGATCTGCATCTACCATCATAAAAAGGACGCTGAGTAGAAGAAAGTAGAAAGTAACATTGAGAGACATTTATCCACATTTCCAAATATACAAGTATATGAAAGCAGAACAATACTATGCTAGTCGTGTTGCGAAGTAAGTAGATCTAAGGCCGGTCACGAGAGTGTATGACGCCTTCACATCCTCTCAAATTTCCATCAAATAAACATTTACAAATGTCCTTCACATGTGATGTATACTTGTCAACGCGGGTTCCATACCTTGTGTGCTACACAAATGTCGATCCCCAGGGATAGTTTGGAATTTAGTTGTCACATCACACATTCCATCACATCACCTATCTAATCACCATACCTCAACCCATTCCCTTACTTTTCTCTCTTCTCTCCAAAATCAAACAAAAATAAAAATAAAAATAAAAGTTTTTCTCTCCTCACTCACTCTCTCACATCACCTATCTAATCACCATACCTCAACTTCTTCCTCTCTCTCTCCATTTTCATCTTTCTCCTCCTTTTCATCTTTCTCCCCTACTTTCGACTTTTCACCACCAAGCTCTCCATCACTCTCTCAACTCGATTGCACATCTCTCGCGATGTGGTTGATAAGTTGTTGGTGAGTGTGTCAATTTTGTTAACTTTTTGTGGACAAATTAGAGTTCAACGGTGTTGTTGTGGTTGATAAGTTGTTGGTGGTGTTGTTGTTGTTGAAATTGTTGTTGTTGTTGTGCATAAACAACAAACAAAAATAAAATCGTCCCTGCTATGCAGAGACGATTTGGAGAAGATGATGGTCACGAGCCTACTAGCCATGGGCCTGGCTTGCCAAAGGCCCATGAGGGGCTGGGCTGCCCAAGGCCAGGCAGGACAGGTCGGCCCTGGCCCGGGGCGGACCGAGCCGACCCAACCCGGGTGGCCCTGGTTGGGCCGAACAGGGCCTTACCGAACCGAACCCGGTTCTGGCCCAACCCACCCCAAATTAATTTTAATTAATTAAAAATCTTAAATAAATTAAATAAAATACATTTTAAAATCAAATAAATATCAAAAAATAGGAAAAATATGAAAAATAGCTAGAAAATTATGAGAAAATCCAAAAACATCAAGAAAAATATAATAAAATGGGAAAGATATAAAAAAGTAGTTTTTGAGGACTTTTTGGGGCATCGACACCCTAGTACAACTCGAAAAGTGTGCCGAAATTAAATTTTTTGAAACAAAAATCTCAAGTTTTTAGTCACACACTATAAATTCACTTAATGTGACTCTAAAATAACGAAAGTGGTATAATTGGATACCAGGGACTTATGAGACCATAATCAGGTATCAGACGCATTTCTCGAGGCGTGAGCATGACATTTTGGAGAGATATTTGCTATTGTTTGAGGTAAGAAAATCCACGAGAAAGTCAATTTAGAATTTACTTATTTTCCTTATAAATTATTTATTTCACATTGCTCTTCGTCAATTCAGTTTGCATGTTTATTCTATTCCCACGTGTGTTTGTGTATGGTCGAAGTGACGGTGTGACCCCTTTCTGGCTCTTTTGTTGATGATGATTCGATTGTTGCTACTCGTGAGATATCTCTTAGTGAGTCGATGATCTCGAGAGCGAGTTGATGTGAGGCTCACCTCCATCACATATTTCCTCTCCTATGAGGCTTTGGGCGAAAGTCTACCTTCCGAACAACAAAGTTCCTCATTTCGACCATGAAGAGGGGGTGTGAATTTCCTCACTTCCAGGGCCTTCTCGGTTTAGTATTTACGTCCCAGGGCTCGATAGCTAAACGCCACACTCGCATTCCATATTCTTGATTATCTTACGACTTATATTCATGCTTCACATTCCTGTTCATTTAGTTTATATGCATTAATTGTAGCCGTTTTCTTGGATTTCTTGTGAATACTAACTGAATTTCTCTGGGGTTTACTCACTGGAACTTGTCATTTTTTGTTAGTGGCAAGTTGCAGATCCTACGACGAGCTGGGGGAAGGCGGTGATTGGTGACTACCTCTGGTTTACACGCATATACTTTTTGGGATCATTTTGGGAGACTTTCTCACCTGATACATGTATATTGACACCTATTATATATTTTGTATCCTAAATCGATATACATGGTATCTTTTTGCTGGGTTTCCACACCATAGGTTGTTAATTAATGCATAACATGTTTACATTAATTATACGCATGTTATTAAGACTTCCACTATTAAAAATAACTTGAAAAGAATTAAAATAAACAAATTAAGTTGTAAACTTCTTAACTTAGCATATTTCGATAGAATATTAATCTTTTAAAACAACAAAATTTACTAAGTTGGATTACAAGACGGATAGTTCGCGGACCATCATAGACAGCTGTGTAAGTGACGTAACATGGCTTGGTGAGGTGTCCGGCGACGTGGCGGTGCCTGGTTTGCCTCGAAATTTGGGGCCATCATAGTTGGTATGAGAGCCTAGGTTCAGGCGAACCTAGGGGAAAGTTTAATACAACTGAATAAAACTTAACAACAAACATTACATGTGGAAACCTGAAGATCCAAACTTAGAACCTTAGTTGGGAAGCAAAGTGAGCGGGTATTACTAGGACTTATATATGTATATATTTATTGTAATACTTATGTACACGTATTACGACGCTGATTTGCGACATATTCGCGAATTCCAGATTCGACATGGATGGATGACCAGTCATCTTACGGATGATGGGGGCAAGACGAATGACTCGACACCTGCCGACTCAGATTAGACCTTGCGCGACACTGTCGCACTCTATAGTTTGCCGCTCGAGGAGATTCTTCGATTGCTTCGAGCGCAGGCACCAGCCACATCGGCCCCTGCCACACTCGCCGCCGCCACTACTGTAGAGCAGACAGTTGTCGCTCCGACTGTTCAGGTAACTCCGCTTACGACCACTACTACAGAGATACTGCCAGCAGTCACTACACCATTAACTACTCCAGTCGTGGCACCGACACTGATTTCACCCAAGGAGATCACATTCGAGACCTCCTTATCTGTTGAGGCGAAGTTGATTAAGAAGTTCATTCGTTTTCAGCCAGGGTACTATTATAGAGGAGGAGACCCAGAGGTAGCTGGGAAGTGGATCCTTTGACATGAGAAACTTCATGGACTTTTGAGGATTCACGACGGCATACGGACTATGATTTTTGGATTCATGCTTAGGGGAGACGCTGCAGGATGGTGGACCACCCACGGAGAGCCGAGTACATAGGAAAAGTTCAAGAAATTCTTCTATGATCAGTATATCCCGATAAAGATTCAGTTGAGTCTGAGGGAGGAGTTCTAGATGCTAAGGCATGGTAGCCGGACAGTGTCACAATACATGGAAAGATTCAAATACCTGCTTACTTTTACGCTGGACGTAGCTGGGACCGAGTGACTTCAGGTCCACTACTTTATTCGAGGACTCTGACCAGATATCGGGGCGCGATTGTGTCGACATGAACCAGGACTGTATAGGAAGTTTACGAGAGGGCGTTGGCCCACGAGTCATTTTTTATGTGGAATGACGTCGTCCCCGCTCCAGTACACCACGACATCCATAGAGGTCAGGGGAGGTCAGACAAGAAAGGCAAGAGGAATCACGATTAGAGAGATCAAATGGGACAGAGGCGTAGACATGATGACGATCAGACGATCAGCGCACATGCAGCTGTACCTGCGCAGCCACATCAGGTTATAGCAGTCCAGCAGATGTAGAGATAGACTCGGGGTCAGGGCCAGAGAGGTAGAGATGGGAGTCAACAGTGGCAGGGACAGGGCTATAGGGCTAGCGGACAGCAGGGTCAGGGCTCCTGGCATAGGCATAATGTCACGTGTTTCAGATGTAGACAAAAGGGGCACTACAAGAGTGAGCGTACCAGGGAGCCAGCACCACCATTAGTAGCTCAGTTAGTGCAGGCGAGGGAGCGGGTGCACACAGTTGTAGCACCAGACCGTGACTCGTCTCGGCAGCTCTTCGAGGGTACGTTGGTTATTTTTTTTCGCCCTATGCATACATTGATAGATTATGGCAGTAATCTATCATTTATTTCGGGACAGATGGTAGGAAAGTTGGGTTTGACACTTGAGAGCGTTAGTACCCACCTTATCCTCAGCACGGCCACTGGGGATAAGATATATCCTAATCGAATTTGTAGAGATTGTCCAATCGAGGTTGGTAGCCATCAGTTACCTATAGATCTCCGAGTATTAGAGTACCTAGAGTTCGATATACTTTTAGGCATGGATTGGTTGGCGGTATACAACGCGTAGTTGGATTGTTTTAGGGAATCCGTCCTTTCTCAAATACCAGGGATTCCCGATTTCACCTATACCGGAGACGCGACATCACTTCTAATCACGAGAGGTAGGTTAGCGACCACTCAGGAAATGGAGACTCTCACGAGGATAGAAGAGTTCAATGAGAGGCCAGTGACTAGACTGGAGGATGTCCCAGTAGCATGCGAGTTCCCAGATGTTTTTCCTGAGGATCTACCTGGATTACCCCTGCTCAGATAGGTAGAGTTTATGATTGAGTTAGTGTCAGGCACAAAAGACCTTATCGGATGTCACATCAGAGCATAAGGAGTTGAGGGCTCAATTAGAGGATCGATCGAACAAGGGTTTCATACACCCAAGTATGTCACCCTGGGGAACACCGATCTTATTTGTGAGAAAGAAAGACGGTTGTATGAGGATGTGTATAGACTACCGAAAGTTGAATCAGGTGACAGTTAGAAATAGATATACCTTGCCCAGGATCGATGACCTATTCGACCAATTGGTCGGAGCACAGTTCTTCTCCAAGATTGATTTGAGATATGGATATCATCAGGTGCGAATCGGAGAGGAGGATGTACCTAAGACGGCGTTTAACATACGTTATGGGTTATTTGAGTTCACTGTCATGCCGTTTGGGTTGACAAACACGCCAGCTGTGTTTATGGATTTGATGCATCGAGTCTTAAGACTATTTCTAGATCGATTCGTGATAGTCTTCATCGATGACATCTTGATTTACTCCAGGACTCGTGAGGACCACGAGAGGCATCTCAAAGATACATTGGAGACTTTGAGGGAGCACATATTGTATGCAAAATTCAGTAAGTGCGAGTTTTGGCTTTCTGAGGTGAAATTCTTGGGACACGTGATCAGCGACCGAGGGATTTCGATGGACCCGAGTAAGATTCACACTATCATCGACTGGCCTACACCAGAGTGCGTGACAGATATCAAGAGCTTTTTAGGATTGGTAGGATATTATCGACGCTTTGTATAGGACTTCTTCAAAATTGCAGCGTCGATGACTAGATTGACCAAGAAAGACATGACTTTTCAGTGGTCCAGTGAATGCGAGGAAACCTTCACAGAGTTGAAGAATAAGTTAACTTTTGCACCGTTGCTAGTGTTGCTAGAGCCGGGGAAGGAGTCGACTGTTCATATGGATGTTTGTGGCACCGAATTGGGTGCGTACTAATGCAATGAGACATAGTGATAGCTCATTTATCGCATCAGTTCAGGACCTATGAGAGGAGCTATCCAGTGCACGACTTGGACCTTGCAGTAGTCGTATTTGCACTAAATGTGTGGAGACACTACTTTTATGGTGAGAGGTTCACACTACATACAGATTATAAGAGGTCGAAGTATCTTTTCACCCAAAAAGACCTGAATATGAGGTAGCAACGATGGTTGGAATTACTGAAAGACTATGACTTCGCAATCGAGTATCAGCCTGGGAAGGCGAATGTCGTAGCAGATGCCCTTAGCATGAGAAGACCAAACAGTGAGACGGTGGTTTGCCAAATGACCTACGAGTTTGGTTTACCTAAGGCGGCAGCAGCTATGAGTTTGTCATAGGTTCCAGATACTGCTGAGGCACATACTTGCGGACAGGTGAGAGTACCGACAGTACCTATTTCGCGCGTTTAAGAGTGTTAGAGAACTAATGTGATGTATCAGAGGTTCAAGGATATGGCACATAGTCCAGATTACCCAGATTGGCGCGAGTCCGTTGATGAGTGTTTGAGACACCAAGGTAGATTGTGGATTCCGGTAGTGGAAGAGTTACGCGATGGTATTCTTCAATAGGCTCACAGATCCAGGTAGACAATGCATTCCGGTAGGACCAAAATGTACCATGATATGCGATAATTATTTTGGTGGCCAGGGATGAAGGCAGATGTCAGCCAGTATGTGAGGAGTTGTGAGGTGTGTCTGCAGGTTAAAGCTGAACACAAGAAGCCTAGAGGACTATTGCAGCCACTACCTATCCCACCGTGGAAATAGGAACACGTCACTATGGACTTCGTTAGTGGGTTGCCGACGACTTTGCGCAAGCATGATGCCATTTGTGTAGTCGTGGATCGACCAATGAAATCAGCGCATTTTATCCGAATCTCCATGAATTATAGCTTTCCATAGCTGAGCACGCTCTTCGAGCAAGAAATTATCAGACCGCACAAATTGCAGTATCTATAGTGTCAGACAGAGATAGTCGACTTACTTCGCAGCTTTGGCAGGCCACGCAGAGCAGTATGGTACCAGATTGCAATTCAGCACGGCTTTTCATCCGCGGACTAACGAGCAATCTGAGAGACTTATTAAAATTCTTGAGGACATGCTCAGAGCCTGTGTGTTATAGTTTAGAGGGCCATGAGAAGAGTTTTCGTCACTTTGTGAGTTTGCCTACAATAAAAGCTAGCAGGCTAGTATTGGGATGCCACCATTTGAGGCGCTATACAGGAGACCATGCAGATCACTAGCTTGCTGGGCAGAGCCCGAAGATGTGGCTGCCGTTAGGCCTGAGATTGTTGTAGATCACACAAAGAAAATTAGGCTAATTCGTCAGAGGTTATAGGCTGCTCAAGTTAAACAAAGGAAGTACGCGAACAAGTACCGCGATGGTCTGAGTTATGAAGTGGATGATTGGGTCTACTTGAAGGTCTCTCCCTTGAAGGGCCACTAGAGATTTGGGATTAAGGGAAAGCTCGCACCGAGATTTTTCGGGCCGTTTCAGATAGTCCGACGAGTTGGGGAGGTTGCTTATCAGTTGAGATTGTCGAGCCAGTTAGCAGGGGTGCATGATGTTTTTCACATTTTTATGTTGAGGCTAGCCAGATCAAGACCGAGATCGATGGTTGATATGACTAGGATTGAGGTCAAACCAGATATGACATATGATGAGCACCCCATTGAGATAGTGGATCGCAATGTAAAGACTCTCAGAAGGAAAGAAATAGCATTTGTACTCGTTCAATGGCATAATCATAAGAACGAGGGCCTCACTTGGGAGAGAGAGGCTACCGTGTGAGAGCAATACCCCCAATTGTTCCAAGGTAAAGATTGAACTAAATTTGAATTTCAGGACAAAATTCCTTTTAGTTAGGAAGATTGTAACGACCCGCTTTAATTAATCCTGATTAACTGGCAAATTACATATTAAGATCCTAAGCTCAGACCCACATGGACGTCGCGGAAAAGTCTAGGGCACGCCTAATGAGGTGAAATTTGTTATTTTTGCGTGGCGAGTGTTTATTTATTTTACTATTATTTAATAGTTCGCGCCGAGCTAATTGAGAATTACGCTTGGTCGCGTTGTGCGCGTGTAGGGATGAGAGTGAACGACATCGCAGTGTGCGCTTAACGCGGGTGTAAGGGATAGTCTGGGATTTAGTTGTCACATCACACATCCCATCACATCACTTATCCAATCACCATACCTCAACCTATTCCCTTACTTTTCTCTTTCCTCTCCAAAATCAAACAAAAATAAAAATAAAAATAAAAATTTTTCTTTCCTCACTCACTTTCTCTCTACCCAAGCTTCTTCCCCCCTCTCATTTTCATCTTTCTCCCTACTTCCAACTTCTCACCACCAAGCTCTCCATCACTCTCTCAACTTGGTTGCGCATCTCTCGCGGTGCTCTCTCCACTCAGCGACGCTCGCGAAGATCTTCGAATCGAGGTGAGTGTGTCAATTTTGTTAACTTTTGTGGAGAAATTAGAGTTTAATGGTGTTGTTGTTGATAAGTTGTTGGTGGTATTGTTGTTGTTGAAATTGTTGTTGTTGTTGTTGTGCATAAACAAAAAAAAAAATCTTCTATGCTATGCAGAGATGATTTGGAGAAGATGATGATGGCCATGGGCCTGGCTTACCCAAAGCCCATGTGGACCGGGCAGCCCAGGCCCGGGGCGGGCCAAGCCAGCCTAGAACCTGGCGGGTCGGGCCGACTCGACCAGACCCGAGTGGCCCTAGTTGGGCCTAATCGAGCCCAACCGACATCGGCCCTATTCGGCCCACCCCACCCCAAATTAGTTTTAATTAATTAAAAATCTTAAACAAATTAAATAAAATACATTTTAAAATCAAATAAATATAAAAAAATAGGAGAAATGGCTAGAGAATTATGGAAAAATCCAGAAAAATCAAAAAAAATATAATAAAATGTGAAAGATATAAAAAGTAGTTTTTGAGGACTTTTTGGGGCATCGATACCCCAATATAACTCAAAAAGTGTGCCGAAATTAAACTTTTTGAAACAAAATCTCAAATTTATAGTCACACACTATAAATTCACTTAATGTGACTCTAAAATAACAAAAGTGGTATAATTGGATAATAGGGACTTATGAAACCATAATCGGGTATCATGTGCGTATCTCGAGGCGTGAGTATGACGTTTCGGAAAGATATTTACGACTGTTTGAGGTAAGTAAACCCACGAGAAAGTCAGTTTAGAATTTACTTATTTTCCTTGTAAATTATTTATTTTACATTACTCTTCGTCAATTCAGCTTGCATGTTTACTCTATTCCCGCGTGTGTCTCTATATGGTCGAAGGGACGGTGTGACCCCTTTCTGGCTCTTTCATTGATGATGATTCGATTGTTGCTACGGTGTTGGTCATACCTTAGACTACGTGTGAGATATCTCTAAGTGAGTCGATGATCTCAAGGGCGAGTTGACGTGAGGCTCATCTCCGTCACAGATTTCCTCTCCTATGAGGCGTTGGGCGAAAGTCTAACTTCCGACCAACAAAGTTCATCATTTCGACCGTGAAGAGGGGGTGTGGATTTCCTTACCTCCAGGGCCTTCTCGGTTTAGTATTTACGTCCTAGGGCTCGACAGCTATACACGACACTCTCATTCCATATTCTTGATTATCTCACGACTTATATTCGTGCTTTACATTCATGTTCATTTACTTTATATGCATGAATTGTAGCTCGTAGGTGTTTATATTTACATATATATACTTTTACTTTATATGCATGAATTGGGTTTCTTGTGAATACTAACTGAATTTCTCCGAGATTTACTGACTGGAACTTGTCATTGTTTATTGGTGGCAAGTTGCAGATCCTACGACGAGCCAGGGAAGGCGGTGATTGGCGACTACCTCTGATTTGGAGTGCCTTCACTAGCTTACTCGTAGGTGTTTATATTTACACATATATACTTTTTGGGATCATTTTGGGATACTTTCTCACCTGATACATGTATATTGACACTTATTATACATTTTTTCGTCTTAACTGATATACATGGTATCCTTTTGCTGGGTTTCCACCCCATAGGTTGTTAATTAATGCATAACTTGTTTACATTAATTATATGCATGTTATTAAGACTTTCGCAATTAAAAATAACCTGAAAAGAATTAAAATAAACAAATTAAGTTGTAAACTTCTTAATTTAGCATATTTCGATAGAATATTAATCTTTTAAAACAATGACATTTACTAAGTCGGATTATAAGACGGATAATTTGCGGGCCGTCATAGATAGGTGTGCAAGTGACGTAGCATGGCTTAGTGATGTGTCCGGCAACGTGGCGGTACCTGGTTTGCCTCAGAATTTAGGGCCATCACATTTAGAGTAATGAAATTATTTAACCAACTATGGCAATGATAGCAAACTCATGAAGTGAGCAGAACAACAAATCCTGGAATTTAGAATACAAGTTAAATAAGTCCAAATGATTATATTTGAATAGCATAGTAGGAAAGAAATGGAAATAAATATTTGAATCAGTTTACTAACAATCCATGCATTTTCCTAGCTAATATGGCCTCTCGACACTTCGAAACGCATACCTGAACCACTCGAGACTCTTTTTTAGTCTCCTGGTACAACTAGACATGTTTTAGGGTGTATTCAAATGATTTCGTATAGGTTTAATCTTAGTTAAAAGTTTTTTGAAGTCCATAACCGAAATATAAAAATTGTTGTTGTCAATTGTCTCTAACGCGCAAAGGATTGTGTCTATCGCGTTAGAGACCCCTAGCCTGTTAAGAACAATGCTTAGCGCTTTTATGTTCTTCAGATGAAGAACAGTTGCACACCCAAGCCTAAGCTGGATAGCACGCTATCTAGCATAAATAACACACTATCCAAAGCAGGGGCATGATTCTTGTCTCGAGAATTTTGTCCAAACTTCCAATTTAAACTACTCTAACACATTGGATCTATGTTTCATACCATCAAAGATTCAACATATCACCCCAATCATCATTAACAGCTTTATACTTCACCAATTAATTAACAAATTCATCAATTTCACAAAAAAATTTAAAACTTAAATAAAAACCAACTTACCAAATTGATGTACACCTCCGATAGCTTGATCAATCCTCTCCAAATCCACCATATTTTCACTTCAATACAACTAATATCTCTTTAATTCTTCTTCTCCAATTTTACATCTCTTATAAGTTAAGAAATAAATGATTTACGTGAGTTATCTCATCCATTATATACATATGTTGATAAGATTTGTTAATAGCCATTATCATGATGTGTACACGCTTCTCAAGACTAATTTAAGGGCTTTTACTTAACCTCAAAAACCACTAACTCCCTACTACCACAACCTTAATGACACCAATTTCAACTCAATTAGTCTCTTGATGTGCTTATACGTATATCGAAGAACAACAAATGGCTAGTGTTTTTTTAACTCGGGCTTCATTAATGTAAATCATATTGTAGCATCATCGAATTAACTATTAAAGACACGTCAACTTAATTTACACATACCTCTTCACTCACTACCCCAGTCCTATGCTAGCATACATCTTGCGGTACGTCCCCACTCACTTCTCGACACCTAAACATAAGTAGAAGTTACTTAGTAGTCTACACATATATAATACAGTAGGCATATATCATAACAAATTTAACATATACCTCGGTCACATTTCCTCGGTCATTGCATGTATCTCGATGCAAGTCCCACATCATGGGTCAATGATCCAGATTAAGGAATTAAACTAGAATTAAAAATTTCGGGCAATGAAGAATCTTCTCTGCTAATGAAAATTTCATCCTTGAAATTAAGCATCAAGTTAAAGTTTTACCTAACTCGAAAAGGTACGGAAACCTATCTCGCATATAATCTTCTAGTTCCCAAGTAAATTATGAGTCCCTACAGAACTACCACTTAACTAAAACCTTTGGTATAGACTTGTCTCTCAACTATTGTACATCTCAATCTAGGATCTGTATTGGTTGCTCCTCATAAGATACATCCTCACTCAGATCAATTTGACTCAAGTCAACCATCGATCTCACACCTGCCTTCGATTTAGCTAGTCGAAGCATAGAAATATGAAAGAGTGGATGAATTCCTGACATCTATGGAGGTAACTCAAGCTCAGATGTAATTTTTTTAACCCATATCCTGATCTTGAAAGGCCCGATAAATCTCAGTGTTAACTTGCCTTTCAAACCAATTATGTGAAAACCCTTATGAAGAGAAACCTTCAAACTCACAAAGGTTTCCTCGGCATACGTGAGATCATTGTGATACATGTTAGCATACTTCTTCTGCCTCTCATAAGCCCCTTTAAGCCTCTAACAAATTCTTTATGCCTTCTCCGTGTGATCAACAACAATTTTAGACCCCATTAATTTCCAATCCTCTAGCTTAACCCAACATAATGGTGAGTGACACGGTCTGCCATATAAAGCCTCAAATGGCACCATCTCGATACTAGCCTGATAACTATTATTGTATGCAAACTCACATAATGGTAGGTACTCCTCCAAAGATTTGCCAAAACTCAAGTACACAAGTCCAAAGCATATCCTCGAGAACTTGAATCAACCTCTCAGTATATCCATCAGTCTAAAGGTGAAAGTTATGTTGAACTGTAGGTGTGTACCATACTGCTCCTACATACTTCGCCAAATCCTAGATGTATACATAACATCTCTGTCTGATGTGATAGTTAATGGTACCTCATGCAGTCTGATAATCTCTCTCTCGAATAATATGTACAACTGGTCAAATATATAATGAGTTGCAAAAAATAAGAAATGGGTAGATTTAGTTAACATGTTCACAATTACCCAAAACGAATCGTGTTGTTTGGCAATCCTTAGCAATCCCCTGACAAAATTCATGGCTATGTCTTCCCATTTCCACCATGAAATGGGAAGTGGGTACAATAATCCTTCAGGTCTACCATGCTCAACCTTCAACTATTGGCAAATTCTATAGTTCATAATGAACTCTGATATATCTGCCTTCATCTTAAGCCATAAAAAGTGTCTCATCATGTCATGGTACATCTTGATCCTGCCAGGATGAATAGTGAATCGGGAACGATGTGAATCCTGAAGAATATCATCTCTCAGTTATGCCACTAACGGCATCCATAATCGGCATTTAGATTTCAGACACTAATTTGTCTTCTCTAAATCGGCACAATCACTAATCTAAGCTAACTCACTGAACCTTGGGTATAGAATGTCAGCTCTCTGACTCTCTGACAACCTTTATATAGACATTGCATGTATCCTCATCTATGCACAATTCATCACTGAGTGTTGGTAGAAATATCTGGTTGACTCATCATCGTTGATGCCTCTAGTAATCCATACTCGTGCGTCATTTGATATCTAATAATATTGCCATCTCTAGCTGGTATCATACTTAGTGCATCAATAACCACGTTAGCTTTTCTTGGGTGATATTCTAGAGAAAAGTCATAATCCTTTAAGAACTTTAAACCTCTGCATTATCTCATGTTCAGATATTTCTGTATGAAATATTTTCAGACTCTTATGATTAGTATAGAGTGTAAATCTATCTCCATACAGATGATGTCTTTATATCTTCAGAGCAAACACCACTGCTGCTAACTCTAAGTTGTGAGTGGGATAATTTCTCTCATGTATCTTCAGCTGTCTGGAGGCATAAGCCATAATACCTCTTTTTTGTATCAACATATAGCCCAAACCTATACACAAGCATCTATGTATATAAGGAGTCTACGTCCAGCCTCTGGCAATACTAACACTGGTGCGGTGATCAATAAAAACTTTAGCTTAGCAAATGCCTACTAGCATTCCTCAAACCAATCAAACCTGAGGTCATTTGGGTCAATCTGGTAATCAATAAAGTGATTTTAAGAAATCTTTCACAAACCTGTGATAAATATCCTACAAACCATATAAGACTCCTGATCTCAATAATTGACGTCGATGTTGGCCAATCAATAATAGCTTGAATCTTGGATGGATCGACAACAATACTTGCTGCTCTAACAACATGTACCAAAACTTGACCTCTAACAATCAAGATTCACACTTGCTGAACTTGGTGTAGAGCTTGTGCTCCCTCAAAGTCTGCAATGTGTCCCTGAGGTGTTGTTCGCGATCATCTCGAGTCCTCAAATATATCAATATATCATCGATGAAAACTATCACGAAGTGATCCAGAAATGGTCTCATCACTCGATGCATCAAATCCATAAACATGGCATGGGTGTTGGTCAAACTAAACGGCATGATTATAAACTGATATTGTCAATATCTCGTGCTGAACGTTGTATTGGACCTATCCTCATCCCTAATCCTAAGCTGATGATACCCTGATCTCAGGTTTATCTTGGAGAAAAACTGCTATTTTCTCACCTGATAAAATAAGTCATCAATCCGCGGTAATGGATACGTATTTCTAACTATGACCTTGTTCCACTATTTGTAGTCGATACACAGTCTCAAAGTATCGTTCTTCTTCTTCACAAATAGGATAAGTGCTCCCCATGGATACATAATGAAATCCCTTTTGTCCTAAATTTTATAGTTGACTCATCTGCTCTTTCAACTCTCTCAGAGCCATGCAGTACAGTGGTATTGAAATAGGTCTGGTGCCTGGTATCAACTTAATAATGAAATATATCTTTTTTAATGGTGGTAATCCAGGAAAGTCCTATAGAGACACATCTGGGAACTCAGACATAACTGAAATCTCCTTAAATCTGGGTCCCTGATTCTCTGCTAGTATATATAATGATACTAGAGTCTCCATCTCTCCACTAGTCGCAAGTCGACCTCTAGTGCCCTCATGTCTCGATGTACTACCACTATATGTGAACATCAAACGTTTTGGGATCTCAAATATCACTATCTTGCTGAAATAGTCGATATGAGTGTGATATGTTGCTAGCTAATCCATCCCTAGCAACACATCACAGTCTAAAAACTCGAGAACCTTAAAGTCTACAAGTAACTCTACCTCACCCATCTCTACTAGACATCCCACAATAAGACAATTAAGGTAAACCCTATCCCCGACTGTGGTACTTAAAATTAAAAGTAGGCTAACTCTAACCGGTGTCAACCCTAAAATGCATATTATGTAACCAGAAATGAATGATACTATAGAACCCGAATCAAACATGACATATAAATCTCTGTCAAAAATAGAAATCCTACCTTCAATGAGTCCTCGTGTGGTGTTGGCATTTGGCTATGCTACCATGTGTACTCCCTCACGACTCTATGACGGGTAAACTATTGCTGACTATAGATAATCTCTCACCATGTTCCCAACCTGACAACACTGATAGCAAGTAATAGGTCTATGTTGATCATGTGCCTAATCCTAGGCCCGTGCCTGTGCATGTATCTGTCTCTGTCAGGAACAACCTCGACCTTTACCTTTACCTCTACCTTGACCTCTACCACCCTGCTACTGTTGACGTAGTGTTGGTGGTCCTAGGAGGGCTGGCAAAGTAGGAGCTGGTAATGCTGGTCTAACTGGTGGTGGCAAGGGAAGTCTTGCAACTATACTCTGCAACATAGTAGGGGATGACACATAGGGCATAATTGAGGTAGATGTCCCCGATCCCCTAAAAACCTCTCTTCCATTTCCTCTGTCCCTTGCCCGTTGTCTCCTCCTCTCAAACTCTCCAATCTTATCAAGTGTCAACACCGGTCCCAATTGTGTCCCATCTGTATCTCTGCTCAAATAGTAGGTCTCATGAGAAAGTGCATGCTTTTATATCTTACTCAAGGTCCTAGCACCTAAACTGGTCACATAAAACCATATATCTAGTCTCAAATAGTTGTATATTTCTCTACAGCTCATCACCGACTCATCGGCTCTCTGTCTATGATTCATGAACTCTTTCCTCAACCTCTTCATCACTACAGGTGGGAATTACTGCTGATAGAACTTCTTTTTGAAGGCATCCCAAGACTTAAAATCACCATCAATAGCTATCATCACATGCCACCAAACATCAGCGTCTCTCTACAGAGTATACGATGAAATCTTAGCCTGAAGTTTGTCCTCAATCCTCAAGACTCTACGTAGCTTCTCCAGAAACAATACTTACTTCTCAATTTTCTCGAAATCTCATTATCCATCAAAGTAAACTAGCTTCAGTCTGATGAAATCCTTCACCAATCAAACCTCTACAGATGTGCTAGAAAATGGAGTGGAAAATAGTGTATCAAATGTCTCCATGGATGGTGTTGTCACTACCAGTACAGTTTGTACTATCGGAGCGGCTAGTGTCGATAATGTTGTCCGTGAGCTAATACTCAGTCATATAACCTTTGATAGTCCCAAGTATCGGAGCGGCTGGTGTCGATAATGTTGTCCGTGAGCTAATACTCAGTCATATAACCTTTGATAGTCCCATCTGACAATGATAGTAGTAGTAGTAGTAGTAGTAGTAGTAGTAGTAGTAGTAGTAGTAGTAGTAGTAGTAGTAGTAGTAGTAGTAGTATAGTAGCGATAAAGCAATGAGAAAATAAGCGAAAGAGCATGAGTAGTAGTAATGCAGCAGCAATGAAACAGCTAGCGATAGTAGTAGTAGTAGTAGTAGTAGTAGTAGTAGTAGTAGTAGTAGTAGTAGTAATAATAGTAGTAGTAGTAGAAGTAGTAGTAGTAGTAGTAGTAGTAGTAGTAGTAGTAGTAGTAGTAGTAGTAGTAGTAGTAGTAGTAGTAGTAGTAGTAGTAGTAGTAGTAGTAGTAGTAGTAGTAGTTGTAGGGGTCGGTGTTTGTACTGGCGGAGCAAAACGTGCTATCATCATAGTTATGAACTCAGCTAATTGTTGTCCGTGAGCTAATACTCAGTCATATAACCTTTGATAGTCATTAGCAGATGGAATAAAAGGCTGACTACCACTAGTACTTGCATCCCTATTATCACATGAATCAGCCATCAATGTCTGCAAGTTGATAGCGAATGCGAATTAGCTACTATGTAGATAACATGTGTATATATACATATACAAACTACCATGTAAATATAGTAAATCCCCATCTCACTTTCACTCACTTCCCAACTTATAGTTTCTAGGCAAGGATCATCTGGTTTTCCACAGCTAAATTTTGAGTTTTATTAAAGTTTATTTGTTACTTAATAGAATTGTTGTCTTTGATACCAATTGTAACGATCCCTTCCTTAAATAAGGGCACAATGCGGCCTAATCCAGTCGCTAAGCCTTAATCTCGCTACGTAGGACTTAACAACGTATTGGTCAGCTTTTCCAAAACTTTTCTCCTCACTACTTAACTTTTCAAATAAGCATTATATTTTTCTTTTGTCAATTACAAATTCAGAGTTAATTAAAATTTATATAATTTAAAGATTATTCAGAAAAAGTCATTACATTAAATCCTAGATATGTGAAAAATCAAGAAATAAAGATCGCATGCATATATATTACAAAACAGTGATAACAATATATCAACATGTATTTAGTCAAGATACTATCTCTCAACCCATATATAAAACCCTAAAAGTATATAAAAGACATAAATAAAAGTCACACTACAAAAATCAAAACCTACAAAATCTGAAGTAGCAGCATTCTACTGGCTTAAAGGTAGTCACTGATCTTTTTCTTGCCCAATCTACTACTTGACGGATCTACACCCACTGTCGTAAAAAAGGAAGATGAGTACAGGAAAGTAGAAAGTAACTCTAAAAGATATTTATCCACAATTCCAAATACACAACAAGTATATGAAAACATAACATTAGCAACTACGCTAAAAAAGAATCATGTTATCAGATACTTTAGTTAAATAATAAGAAACTGACACTCGGCTAAGTAGTAATGATTTAGGGTCGTTTGGCTGTGAGTTACATTACATCAACCTTCTTCCATTATATAGGGCGTAAATAATTTGATATATGCCTTCACATCCTCTCAAATGCCCATCACATAAATAAATACTCACAAATGCCTTTCACATGTGATGTACACTTGTCAACAACCCTGAGTCCTATACTACGAGTGTTGTACAAGTTAGTAGTGAGACCCCGACATCACTGGAAGTCTAATGACCCCCATGCATATCTCTATCGTATCATGGTCCTAGATACAAGAACTATTTTCACAACCCAAGAGATGACATGGTTAGGGAATCCAACAATGTAATTGCATATCTAATGCACAAGGTAAAATAGATTTACAATACCTTCAAACACCTACCTAATAATATGCTACTTCATCCAACTAACTCTCTCAACAATCAAGAATGACATAGCACATCATTTAGAGTTAATGAAAATATTTAACCAACAACCAATGCCAAGATAGCATACTCATTAAATGAGACAAAATAATAAATCATGACATTAAGAATACATGGTAAATCAATTAGAATGACTGTGTTTGAACAGCATAGTAGGAACGAAATTGAAATAAATATCTCAATTAGTTTACTTGCAATCCACGTAATTTCCTAGGTAATTCGGCCTTCCGACACCTCGAAACACATACCCGAACCTTTGAGACTTTCCTAGGCTCCTAGTACCATTAGACATGTTTTAGGGTGTATTCAGATGATTTTATAAAGGTTTAAGCTTTGTTATAAGTTTTTGAAGTCCTTAACTAGAATACAAAGATTTTTGTTGTCAAATGTCTCTAGCACGCTAGGGAGTTTGTCTAGCTAGTTTGTCTAGCGCCCTAAAGACCCCTAGCATGCTAGGAACAATTCCTAGCACTTTATTGTTCTTCATATGAAAAGCAATAGCACGCTATATAGCCCGAATGGCGAGCCATCTAAAACAGGTATGTCCAAACTTCTAACTTAAACTACTCCTACACCTTGGATATATGTTCTCCACTACTAGAGATTCAACATATCACCGCAATCATCATCAACAACTTTATACTTCACCAATTAATCAACAAATTCATCAATTTCACAAACTTTTTCGAAACTTAAATAAAAACCAACTTACCAAATTGATGTACACCTCTCCTAGCTTGATCAATCCTCTCCAAATCCACTAGAAATTCACATTAATATAACTAATCTCTCTCTTATAAGTTAATAATGAAATGATTTGCATGAGTTATCTCATTCATTATATATATATATATATATATATGTTGATAAGATTTGTTAATAGCCATTGATCTTGATATGTATACGTTTTTCAAGACTAATTTAAAGACCCTCACTTGACCTTACAAACCACTAACTCTCCACTACCACAACCTTAATGACACCAATTTCAACTCAATCGGTCTCTCAATGTGTCCACACATATCTCGAGGAACATCAAATGTCTAATGTTTTATTTTTCTTAACTTGGGTTTCATTAATGTAAATCAAACTATAGCATCATCAAATTAACTATTAAAGACACATCAACTTAAATTACATTCACCACTTCATTCACTACCCTGTTCCCATGCCGACACACATCTCCAAGCGCGTCCCTGCTCACATCTCGACACATAAACACAAGTAGGAGTTACTTAGTAGTCTACACATAAAATACACTAGGCATACATCACAATAAATTTAACATATACACCGGCCACATTGTGTCGGTCATTGCATGTATCTCGATGTAGGTCTCATGTCATAGGTCAATGATCCTGATTAAGGATTTAAACTAGAATTAGAAATTTGGGTTGTGACACCAAACCCCTAAATTAATAAAAAAAACTATAAATATATATTATATTTTAATTAATAAAAATCATAAAATAACATAAAACGAAATTAAGAAAAATATGGAAAATTAGAAAAAAAAATAGAAAGGCGAGAAAAATTGTTGGAATGTGTGTTTAGAGATTTTTTCAGGGGATCTTACATAGAATTTTTTCTCAAAAAACATGTCACCATTATGAATTATCTTGGGATTTAAAAATCTAAATTATATTAAATAGGCCCAAATACACCTAATTTATTGTAAATTGATAACGAGAGCCTATGAGAGTAGTGTCAGGTATCGGGTATATATTTTGAGGCATGTGGGAGCTATGATTTGCTTGGTATTCTGTGTATTTAGGTAAGTAAATTAGTAAGAGATTCATTACTAATTCTTGTCCATTTTCTTACTTTATTTGATGAGATAATTGCTATTATTGGACTCTATTTTCTTATTGAGTGATCTAGGGTCTAAGTGGCTCTTCTTAGGTATTCGAGTTCCATCGTGGTTGAGCATTTAGTTTAATATGTGGCTCCCTTTGGATTTTTCTCAGACTGTGGCTCAAGTGAGCCGATAGTGTCGAACGAATTAGGTGCGGTCAAAAAGGCTTTGACACGCCGCACCAGTGTTAGACATTTACATATTTAAGTGCTTTAAGCCCACGTGTAGAATGTCAGGACTACTTACTCCCTATCATTTGCTTTCAGGTCACTTGGTCCCCACCGTTGATCATCATAGTTTATCTATCATGCGTTTTACTATTCTTTCTCGGCATTTTATTTCCTTTTAGAATGATTAATATACTTGTTTATTATTTAATATTAATTATTTTTAAACTTCTTCTGGATTTACTTACTGGAATTGTCTCTGCTTCTGGCGATAATCGTAGGTCCCTTTAGTAGTAGGGGCAAGGAGCTAGTGATAGGTGACTTCCTCTGAGCTTCACTCAGAGTCAACTCATCTTTGTTACTATAGTAGGTTTATTTTTGATACTTTGGAATGTACATATGATATGTATGCTTATGTTTTTTGTTACATTATGGTTCGTTTTAGGTCTCGAGACGTTTGATGCATGTATATGACACTTCTTCACACTGTTTGTCATTAAATATATACATGAGATCTACTTTTGCAGGATTTCCACATCTAGGCATGTCCCGACTATCGTTTACTTGTTTAAGTCGCTTTAAATATTTTTTTTAATTCCACTGTGCAAATTTTAAAACTTGTTAAACTAAATAACAAACTTAATAAGCAACTAATAATTAAATAATTTAGATGAGATGTTGTTAGGCTTGCGTTGACTCTGCGGGAGTTAACTGCACGTAGGTTTAAGTCGAGCGGAGCCAGTTTGTGGGGTCTTGGGCCGTTACAATATGTACATCATATATACATTAATAAAGATCATGTTTTCACATATATATCATATATACATTAGAGAAAACATGCAAACATTTAATAGAACCGAGCCTAAGACTCTGATACTAAAGTTGGGTTATGGGGTTCATATGCAATGGAAAATTTAAACCGATTTTTCGAAAAAGCCTAGCTGGATCACAAATAAGTTCCATCAAACTAGATCTACAAAAGTAAACCATACTTTAATCCATGATTTCCTTCTCTGATTGTTCGATCTCCAAGACGTTCAAGAGCGCGTCCTCAATTGAAAATCCACACATGAATAGTGACCACAATTTGGAGTAGTAGGTACAAGAAATATTGACACGTTTTTCTTTCTCTCCTAAAATCTAAAGAACTCGAATATAGCAAAAAAAAAAAATCTTTTTTCGTTTTAGAATTTCAACCTCTATTTATGTGTAGATTAGCTCACTTAAAAAAACTTATTCGTAATACAACTATTGTATTTAAGGAATTCAAGCAAATTACCTAATTAATAAGCTATCATATAACAAATCGTAAGAGCTTTACGTCATGAGTTTTATCATATAAAATTCGTTACTCTAGACCAATTGAAATTGCGCAAAGTCATTCTTTGTGTGCGACCTAATTGGTTCGTGCGACATTGGTAGTGAACTAAAACTATTTTTGGTACACAAGTCATAAGCGGTCTCTAGTAAGACATTATGATTACCAAAGTAGTATGAATGTCAAAATCGATACAACCCAATGAATAACATGTATCATATCTTTTTATAACGTAATATCATTTGATTAAAAATAAGGCATGGAAAGTCACCCTTAATGTTCAATCGTACTAGTCTCGATCTTTAAGTAGACTAAAAACATCCAAGTGACATTGATCATATCAATTCACATAGACTTGGTCATTATCAGTCTGTCATATCAAGGGATCCAATGATATCTCTTTATACAAGAGGGACAAATTATATCTCAATTACACACCTTAGCACATCATTCACATAGTAACCAATCACAATCTTTATAATCATTCGCTTAAAGACAAAATTTGATTATGTCAAATCACTATGATCGTAATGTTAAAGTCTCTGGAAATCTCAAGTCGAAGGATTAAATGATATAGCTATCATGAGTAACACCTATGACTTAACCCATGTGGTGTTCGTAAAGCGGGTCGGTTCGGTATGTTGGTCCCTAACAAGTACTCATGATCTCGATTTGTATCCCTATATGCACGATCATCATATGCCCATTAATCAAGATTTACATTAGTCTTAATTCATTATAGTCCCCCGTATAATGACTAACTAAAGACATTTAAGATATTTCGGCAAATACATATAGATCTTATTATAAGGTAAACATACAATCACTTATAATAAAACGACAAACGAAAGCCTCTATTTTAATAACTAAAATTATATGATAAACGATGTTTATAGATTGACCTATGGTACGTGCCCCAACACAAACATCATCATCAACGCAACTTCCAAACCTATCAATGACTCTTTGGATGTCAACATTGAAGTTATAGTCAGCCTGATCACTAGATTGCTCAGGCATCAAACTCAACTTCTACCAATGAGTGTGAATGTCTTTAAGTGGTATAGGTGAACCGACCAAAAGATGTATATTAAGCTCATGTGCATAAGGAAAACTGTGCGTAAAGTGTATCTCACAACCACAAAGAAATTAGTCGGTCCCGACATCCTCTACACGCTCGAATTTTTCACAAATCAACTTAAGTGCTGCTTGGGAGACATAACCTCACAAATGGAGATACAAAAGGCCCACAAAATCGTGTTGCACCACATTCAAACTCCACTCAGACAATTTCTTTATCTTGTTGTGTTGACTTCTATCGTGCCACTAATGACACCTCATATTGCCTCTACATTTGTTTGAGCATGCCTAATATGTTTCTTGATAATGGAATGCGCAGACTTAACTCGTTGCGTTGTGGTTCCCCTAAGTGCATAATATGATCCGTCCAAATGATTACAAATATTTCCTTAAACTCCCTAACCTAAGTCTTTTCCAAGTATTTAATCAACTCTTTCACATCGCCATAATCAGAATGCATGTCATTAAAGAAAGTGAAGTCTTTATTTCTTGCGAACATCTTCTTGGTGTTGGTCAAGATATTTTAGTTTATGTGCCACATGCAAAGTAGGTGAGACGATTAAGGGAATACTTGTTGGATTGCATTGATAAGTCCCAACTCTCTATCAATAACAAAAATACATGGTGTAGACCAACCCTCCACTATTTGATTCAAAATCTTCAAAGGTCATACGTAGTTGTCTTTGGTCTCCAACTACTTGAAAACAAACCGACTGAGAAAATCACCTCATTCTAAGTGACCCTAATAATTTCCAACAGTGGCATGTGATACATATTGGTCTTTTATGTGCAGTCCATGATGAGCACCAAAGGGAAACACTGCACCAAATTGATGGAGTCAGGATGCACTTAGAATAAGTCGGTCATGACATTCGTATCTTTATTCTTCTTATGCCACGACATGTATAGTTATTTTGGTTGTTACATTTGCATTCTCCCGCCGACTTCTTTGTCTCGTTGTCTTTGTCGTGCATTGTAAATCGTTTGAAATGTGGAAGCATTGTTTTTACCCTTTTACCTTAATGTGTTGAGGATTTGTCATGGCATCACATTCCCCTTAGCCATCTGTCCCACTATAATCTCCTCATCTGGATTCAATTATCTGGCAAACGAGTGTCTTTTCAAGTACTTTGTGATCTCATAGTTGTGACGCCCACTTAGCACATTCAAATACCATAAAGAGTCTGAATCTTCCTTGACGTAAATATGAAAAGGGCACTCACACTTCTTGGTGCACTACGAGGCCTTGTCTTATCCTCCTATTCCTTTCCTATGTTCGACTTCGATGCTTTGGATATTCCTATTCTTTGGGAAATACCTTTATATGTACTAGATTTCTCACAAGCAAGCTTCACCCTACCCCTACGGCCAATCCCTTTAGCATTTGACTTTTTCATAACTACGACAAAATTCCTTTCCCGTCCCAACTTTTGAACCCGCTTAACAGCCTCCTTCCTAGACTCGAATGATTCTTCACGACTAAAAACACTGGTGTAGTCTTCAAATTGAGATGTTGATGATGTGGATGAATATTCCTACAACAAGCTATGTGTATTATAAGATTTTAATAATGAAAAATTTGAGAAATAGTTAAAATAGAATGTCTTGGTCCCACACATTCAAAACGGCGTGAAGTCTCAATTACATATGATAGAGACCATTCTTCAAGTCTCGGAACGCAATGACCGTGACTAGTACCACATAGTACCTATATGGTTTCAGTTACATTATTATGATACTCATGTAAGAGTGTCAGCTATATACATTGAGACCATATGTAGTGTCTCGATCTTATGTGGTGATCACTTCGCGTCCTTTGTACAGTTTGAAAAATAAAAAAATACAAAAAAATTCTAGAAAATAAACCTTATCTTGTTCTACATTTGCCTCTCACTCTTTTCTTCACCCATTATATGTTACCAATGATGCGAATAAAACGAATATAACAAACTCTAAATACAAAACATACATTATTGTCTCTTCCAAAACAAGTCAATCGAGTTCATTCAACTAAAAAAAAACACCATAAATAACATGCTTACATGGTCTAGAAGCCTTCTTTGATCGACAAATGCGCACTCCGATCAACGAGGGATTGATTGCACTTGTGAGAAATTTGAAGGAAAGTGGGCTGCGTGGGAATGAATAGGTTTGAAACTAGGGGTAGGCAGTGGTTTCTATAAAACTGTCCAAACTGCGTAGTCTAGTGTGGTTTTTTAAAATCACGGTTTGAGATTGTTTAGAAAACTTGAAAACAGCAATTTCGCGGTTGGGTGATAGTTTTCATTTATGAAAAACCGCGGTTCACCAAATCGCAAAACCATCCCTAAACTTAGAATTGAATCGAAGCTTTTTAATGTTGTTTTAAATTTGAAAATGAAGTAAAACTCATAATTTTAATTGAGCTAATGTGTTTCATTGTGTTTTTGGTGGTCATATATATGGACATCGATATGTTTTATTGCATTTTTTTATTAATGGACATGTATGTAATGTGTGACATTTTTTATTTTTTTATCTTTTAAATGTGTTGCAGAAAAACCGCAAAATCAAACCGAGCAAACCATGTAAACCGCGGTCGATTTAGTTGCGATTTTGAGGGTTCGCGGTTTGGTAGTGGTTTGCAAAACGACCAAACCGACGATTTGATTGCGGTTTGATGGCTTTCACCACCAAACCGTGGTTTGCCCACCCCTATTTGGAGTGTGGGTGAATCGGTTGAGTTGGGAGGGTAGTTTTGACATATATTACCTCATATTTTTACAACATTTTGACTGGGTGCTCTGATCATGGTAGGGGTGCATACAGCCGCACTAAAAAAAAAAAAACTCGTTTCTTTAAATGGACAGCCAAATCTAGGAATTAGAAGCGATACACTCAAAGTTGCTCATTTTATTTTCCCTTTTATTTACATTCCAAATTTCTCTCGCTTGGTGGCAACGGTCGAAGCTTTGTAGTAATCTCTGTGAATCCAATACAATCCAACAATTCATTTATTCTCTTAATTAATTATCTCTATCCGATGGAGTCTGCGCTGGGAGTCTCTTCAATTCCATCCAATGCTCCGACCTTGAGATTTTATCAAGCAAGAACACCCAATTTTCTGTTCAGCACAAGGGAATCTGTTCGTGCTCATCATAGCTCTCCTAATCGCTCAGTTTCGTGCTCTTCGTCCGATCAGGTTATTTTCTAAACTCTCATGCACCCATATGGACTTAATTCAGTGGAATTCAACGCTAGGTTCTTAATTTAGATTAGGGCATTTTTTTTTTTCGGTATCTTTGCATTTTAATGGGGAAATGATTACTTGACAAAAAAATTGGGAAATGATTTGGAAAGCACACTATCAATTGCACTAAATCGAGGGCAATGGAAGAGTTTGATCCATGTAGCTTGACCCCGATTACTTTCGGATCGAGGCCATGTTATTGTTGTTGTAGTTGTTGTTCCCATTTTAATGAGGGGATTAGGTCGATTTAAGGAACATTGAATCGATACGGTAAGCAAATAATCTCAAATTCGGATCTTGTAATCTATATTGATAAATTTTCCTAGAGTGGATACAAAGGCCGTTCAACCTGGGCGCCTATGCATTATGAAGTAGCTCTTGAGAAGAACTTAGCCGTGATAACAAGTTTTTTCTCTAGGATTTAAACTGCAATTGTAATTTTTTTCTGTTAATATGGAACTGGGGGATAAAGTCTGTTGGAATTGACAATTTTTGAAAGCTGCAAACCATATTCTAGGTAGGATATGAATGAAAAGCATTATGATCATAATCTTTTTTCGTGCTACTTTTTCCATTTCAATTTGTTTCGTTTTGAGTACAAAATTTTCCTGGTTAATAAGTCAAAAGCTGCTTTCTGCAAGACATAAAGAAGCTCCTTTGGTATAGGGATATTGGGACTTGATCTCTGAATGCTGCTATAAGAATATATATGTCAAAAAGCTGATTTGTGTAGTAACAGATACTAGAAAGACTGTTGGGAACGTAGGTAGAAGGTGCTAAGGTGTAAAGGTAACCTAAATTGATGATAATGGGAACATTGGAGCTTGAATGCCATTGTAGATGTTGTAAGTCGTAACACATAAATAAATAGAGTCGAACAGTCAATTGTTTTAATGAAGTTCACCAATTATTTGGATCTTGTTTCAAAACTTGGTTAAAAATATAGATAGATGCTAGAGGCTCGGGAAATTATTTAGTTAAAACTTGTAAAGATAGAATAAGAAATACAAAAACTCAAAGAAAAGTAGGAGTAGCACCAATTGACACAAAGATTAGGGAAGGACGGTTGCCGTGGTTTAGACACCTGCAAATATGACCTACAAATGCTCTCACTAGAAAACTTGACTCTGTAGAAACTAAAGAAATTTGACGAGGTTCTGGTAGACCAAAGTTAACTTGGGACGTATTAATTGGGAGTGATTTAAATGGTTTTCAAAGCTCACCATCAATTGCACTAAATCGAGCACAATGGGAGAGTTTGATCCATGTAGGGGTGACAATTCGGGTCATGACACGATTAACCCAACACAGAATAAACATATCACAGGTTTGACATAAATGGGTCTGGATCATAAACATGTTAACACGTTTATACACGGTCAATAAACGAGTCATTAACTTGCTTAACCCGTTTTTGACTCGCTTAACACAAGTAAATAATAATGTATAAGTAATAAATAGGTTATAATAGATAGATTAGTAAAAAAATCACCAGTTGAATACATGTTAATAACATGATTTAATTTTTATTCACAAACATCTTTTATCATTTTTTATTTTATTTTTTGAGAGAAAATATTTATTTTACTTTTAATATATTATTTACATTTTAAATTTTATTAATAATTATTATTAACAAAAATATAAATTTTTCACCAAAGTAAAATTTAGATGTTTTTTCAGAGGATTCTTATAGTTTTTTATATGTTATTCGTTACAAGTCATTTTCCCTCTATTATTAAGACTAATAAAGACTTGAATGAAAAAGTAAAGTAAAACTTAGGACTACAACCCCATTATATTTTATTGGCTATTTAATTATGTTCATTTAAATGTATTCAAGTAGATATATCTAAAAATGCAGTAAACAAATTATTAGAGATTTAAAAATTAAAAGTTTTAAATAAAATATTTAATAAGTGACACAAATACCTGACATGTTTAGCACAATTCATTTAAACACGAAAATAATTAACATGATTAATAAATGTGTCATGTCATGCGTTTGCATTATATAGGTCATTACCTGTTTATGACACGACACGTTTACGACTCGCCGACACGAATTGTCACCCTTAGATCCATGTAGTCGAACCCAATTAACTTGGGACTGAGGCGTTGCCTCAAGTTGCACCATTTATTTATAGAAGTTCTATTTTTTATTTTTAAATAATGTCAAGATCCACAATGGAGGTGATTTTTTTAATAAGAAGATTAATGAAAAAACTAAGGTGTTCATTCATTATGATTTGTTATTTGAATCAAAGCTTCTTCATTTGGTCAATGAGATTCATTTTTTATTTCCAAAGCAATGTGATTCATTAGGATAATACTTCCATGCCGTCCTAACGTGGAAATCGTTGTGCTTAAAATTGTTATTTTTAGGTTTTCTAGGATTTTGCTTATTTTTTTGAATGTCATGATTGATATTCTTAGAGATTATAAAAAATAAGTGAAATGTTGTTTTCCCCTTTTAAAGATTATTGATCTTCAATCTTGAGTAGTGACTGAGGCTATGTTGTTGTTGTTGTTGTAATCTTGAGTAGTGAATTGATTTTTTATTTATCAAGGTTAAGATTTGCGGATGCCTTCATTTGGATTGATTTTAGTTTTATGTGTGTGTGGTTTTTTTTTTAAATAACACCCAGAAAGAAGCAAGTATTAGCGAGATTCTAGATCTTTTGTATTGTAATTGTCTTCTCTTTAAAAAGATTTCGCAGTGAGTATTTTTTGTTGGGGATTCAATTGGGAGAAACCAGCGGGAGTCACTGCTTTGTCCTACATGTTCTTCAAACTGCAAAATTTGACCAACCAAATTGATTTTTCATGGTCGGTCTAGGGGTGGTTAAGTGCCTTCACGGTCTGGGTGCGGCTCCTAAAAACCTCAAACCGTGAACTCCGATTTGGTTCATGCACACCCTCAAGCCAGAATGTGCACACCTTTACTTGGTGTGTATAGACACTATTTAAGATTTGTAAAGAGCATTGTTAAGTATAAAAACAATTGAGGAATTTCAAAAGAATTTCTCATTACTTTAGTTTATAGGACTAAGGATTTTCCTTAAGCATATTTCTCGTTGATTTAGTAATGAATAAAGTGAATAGGCATATCCAAGATGATATGCCATGATTAATAAACGAAACAAGAGATAGATTGAATATGAAATTGGAGCTTCGAAGTGTTACATTAGAGTCTTAAGACTTTAAGATGAGTAATATAAGACACTTTATGCTTATGAGTCCGCAAACAGTGATCTATGTGTGGTGCAATACAATTAGGAGAAGTAAAAGTTATGAAGGTGGAACAAAATGTTTTTTGTTTACAAATGCTAGCGAAAACATTGAAGGCAATATGCACATGAAACATATCTCTCGATAAAAATTACTGTGGAGTAATACATGTGAACTCTAGGGGGACAGATGGAGTTGGTAAGGGTTCTGTGAAAGATTGCAATGGCAAGAGAAAGGTTCACTGATCAGGTTAACAAAAACAATTGGTGGGAACAATTTCTTCATTGATCTTGACGTTGAGACCTTACAATGGTTTGCAGGTGTAATTCCTGCAATAGAAAAAACAAATTACAATGAAGAGCTCAAGAAATTTCATCAATGGAAGCACACATCCATAGTTGTCGAATCTCTTACTAACAATTGTGGTGAAAGCCTAAGGGTCACCATATTCAAGAGAGGTCGAGCATAGTACATCCTCCTCTCGGCTACGAAACACAATCACAAGTGGAGCTATGTGACGAATTCGCTTAATTGCTTACCACAACTAATTAGTCAAGCCCACAGAGAATACATGGGGTTCAGATGGTTCTAATTTTAAGGCATCAGAGGCTAGAGGCTAGAGGATGTGAATGTGTTGCACGTTGTAACTGCAATTTTAGCAAATCAACCGTGCGGCTTAAACATGTAAACGAAAATGTTTTTTTCGAAGAGAGGAAATATGAAAATGAAAATTGACTCAAACAAGCATGACTGCATCAAATCGAAGTCGTCGCAGGAGTTCAAGCAAGGCGTGATTTGCAGTTTGGGTGGAAGTGGAGACCAAGGCGATTGTGATAAGGGTGCATCTACACAACCACCAAAATTGGTAGAACAAAGTGGGATGAAGAAGATTCAGGTTGGTGGTTTGAGGTGCAAAAGGGGGACAACTAGATCCCAAGCTAATTTGAACCCAATTCTGAAAAGCTCGGTGCTCAAGAGTGGCTAGCTGAGAATACGATGATGGCAAGAGACCTCTTAACTAATGAGGAGAGCCTACGAATGTCGTATTCGAAGGAAGATGCAAATGACATAGAGGAAGGCATTCTTTTGTGCAAATCTAATGCTATTGTTGTACGTTAAGCAAATTCTTTAAATTTGAAATTGCTTGTGCTTTCCACTAACAACATTATTGCTAATCATGTTTCTTCTTCTACGCAAAAAAACATCCATCCTTCAATCACCAAACCAAACCAAACCCAATACCAATGTGGTAATCCCTAATACAACCGAGCCAAGTGAGACACAAGTAGGTGCTACTTTAGAACCCGAACAGTTACCGAGCACTCCATCCACCCCTGCAAATGATCATGTTTCGTCGGTTAATCTCCTTAATCAGCATACATGCGACGTGGGTATGGGGGTTAAGATACATTTAAAGTGGGAAATTGATTCCAATGCATACAACCAACAAGATGAGGAAATGGGAGACAGTGGTAGCGATATTCCTTATCCAAAAATGGGGATTAAGTTCAAAATGAAGCAAAAACATAGAAGATATGGTACTTTCGGGGGTTTCTTGGCAAGCCGAATAGTGGGAATGCAAGGCAAACTGAGTCAGAGGTGAGAGACAAAGTTTAACCATTAAGGCTACTATCTTGGAATGTGTGAAGGTTTTTGGGCCAACATAAGTGTAACACCATTAAGCGAGCCATCAATTCAGCAAAACCAGATATAGTTTGTTATAGGGGTTAAGATTCAAGGAATGGGTGTTCCTTCCATCTCAAAGAGCTTTAGGGGGCATCTTAATTGTGTGGGACCCAAGAGTGGTGTGTGTAGAGCATAGCATTTCAGGGGACTATTTGATATCAACAAAAATCATGGAAGAAGATTGGTCTCCTATGTTTACGGTCCGGTGCATGCTATCGAAAGACAATTCTTATGGGATGAGATTGGGCTTGTTTTGTGCGAAAATAGATGGCTTATGATAGGAGACTTCAACACTTTGCATTGATTGGAGAAGTGTGGTAGTATTAGGCTTACATCTAGTATGCAAATGTTTGATACCCTAATTAATGAGATAGAACTTTATGATCCTCTACTACACAACACATGCTTCGCATAGTCTAACTTTCTAGCTGATCTTTATTTGTTGTAGGGTCGATAGGTTCTTGTTTTCTGAAGGATGGAGGTAGATCTATCCATATTGGCGATAGGAAACACTTCCTAGATTAACTTCTGATCATTGTCCCATAGTCATCGATACAATTGAATCACTATGGGCTCCCCTCCATGTAAGTTTGAGAACATTTAGGTAAATCATAAAGAGTTTGAGAAGTTGGTACAATATAGGTGGGTGACTATAAATCCGCTAGGGTGGGTTGGCTAGAGTTTCACACATAAATTGAAGGCGATGAAAGTAGTGTTCAAGGAGTGGAACAAGACAACTTTTGGGTCAGTGAAGCATAAGGAGCTTGAAGATTTGATTGCGAATCGAGATCGCTTGGAGGGGAGCAATGAATGGAATAATTAATTGGATTCGGTGAGAAAAAAAAAACAAAATTGGATTTACTTGATGTATGTCTCCAAGAAGAGAGGATGGCTATCCAAAAAGCATAGATAAAGTGGTTAAAAGAAGGCGAGGCCAACTCGAAATTCTTTCACCAAATGCTCTCACACCACCGAGCAAAGAATGTCATATCTAAGATTGAGAAAACGGAGAAGACATCGCTTGTAGAAAGGGATGAGATGGTGAAGGAAATAGTTGGGTTTTATGAGAAGCTGTATATGGCTGAAACTGTTAAGAATAGACAGATAGAAGGCATTCAATGGCAAGTCATCCGAAATGAGGTAGCGGTTGCTTCGGAAGGAAGCTTCACTATTGAAAAAGGTCAATGCAGCAGTTTTTGATCGTGAAGGAAGTAAAGCCTCGGGCCCAGATGGTTCTTTATGCTTTTCTACCAAAAAGCATGGGAGATTGTGGAAGACGGCATCATGAGGGTTATGAGGGAGTTTCATGAAGATGGTGTCATCAATGGACGCACGAATGAGACATACATCTACCTTATACCCAAAAAGATAAACTCTTTGAAAGTGGAAGATTTCGTCCCATAAGCTTAATCACAAGGTTGTACAAGATCATTTCAAAAGTGTTGGCTAATTGACGGAGGAATGCTCTTCATATGACAATCAATTAATCACAATTCACCTTTGTGAAAATAGAAGCATTTTGGATATGGTATTGGTGGCGAATGAAGCGGTAGAGGATTACAAGTCTCGCAAGAAGAAAGGAATTGTCTTCAAGCTAGACTTTGCTAAAGCATACTATAAATTGGAATTTCCTAGACTACGCCTTAGAAAAGAATGGATATGGGCCAAAGTGGAGATCATGGATAATGGGATGTCAAACTTCTACCAACTTCTCGGTATTAATTGATGGCCGACGCAGAGGAAAGATTAGAGCTCAGAGGGGATTAAGGCAAAGGGCCCACTCTCCTCATTTATGTTTACCATCGTAGTGGACTCAATGGGTAAGATGCTTCATCAAGCCCAGAGTTTACAGTTATTCAAAGGCTTTGAAATGGTAAGGGTTAAAGTGGTAGTTTCACACCTACAATTTGCAGACGACACTCTATTATTACTTGAAGAAGATGGTGGTAATGTGACATAGGCTATGAGGGTGGTTGGGAACTTTTGCAAAGTATTAGGTTTGAATGTTACTTTGACCAAGACTCATATTTGTGGTATAAATGTAGAAGAAGCAAGTTTGAAAGCTTTGTCTGCTTCATAGGTTTGTTTGAATGTTACGTGATCCGTGACTTATCTCGGTCTTCCCCACAGCGGGAATCCAAGGAAGTTCAACTTCTGGGAAGGGGTGTTGTCTAAAATATCAAAAAGGTTAGCAGGATGGAAGAAAGCATTTCTTTCCAAAGGTGGTCTATTGGTGTTGCTTAAGTCAGTGCTTTTAGCAGTGCCAACATATTTTCTCGCTCGCTCTCTCTCTCTCTCTCTCTCTCTCTCTCTCTCTCTCTCTCTCTCTCTTTAAAGCTACAAGTAAGGTAACCAAGGAGATCGAAAGGATGACGCGTGAATTCTTGTGGACATTCATGGATATGAGAACCACAAACCATTTAATGAAATGGCAACGGGCGCTGAAACCATTGTCAAAAGGAGGGTTGGGAAAGGGAACATTACGAGGAAAAATGAATCGTTGCTTGCAAAATGGTTGTAGAAATTTTATTGAGAAAAAGATTCTTTGTAGGGAAAGGTGATAATCAGTAAATATGGTTTGGAGGATAATGTAAGGATTCTAAAGTGGCAAATAGTGTCTTGTCGAAACCCATGGAAAGCCATTACAAACCTTTACCCGACCTTCCTACCCCACATATCTTTGAAACTTGGGAACGGTAATGTCATCTAATTTTGGGAAGATGTATGGTGTGGTAACTCTTGTTTCACTAATGATTTTCCATCCTTGTACTCCATCTCTACTGGGCATAACCAAACCATCTCATCCTTTATCACTAACTACACTTATGACTCAACTTTCACTCGATGTTGGGATTTCAAATTTTGTAGAGCCTCTGCCAGGAATGGAGAGGAATCTATGAATGTTTTTTTGTTGCGCCCCACCAAATTTCTATATCGGCCTTCAAGGAGGATATCATCACATGGAAAGAGGACGTATAATGTCGCTTTTCATGTAAATCTTTCCTTCCCATTCTTGTTAACAATCCATCCTGGCATACGTTCCCATTTGCTGAATTCATTTGGAAAGCTCACATACCATTCGAAATTTAAAGTCTTTGGTTAGCTAGCAACATTAAGGAAACTCAATACTTATGATTTGACGCAAAGGAGGGATCAACTCCTTTATATTTCCCCTAATTATTGTAGGCTATGTGTCGCGGATGGAGAAAACGTCGATCACATGTTCGGAAGGTGCACTTTTTAATCTAATGTATGGTAGCAGAGGCACTACTTCACCAATGGAAGGGTCACCTTTTCACATGATCTTGAGCTCTTTAAGTATCCTTTTTCTAGTTCAACTAGAAGGAACAAGGAGATCTTCAAGATGGTGTTTTTTGCTACTTGTTAGTCACTTTGGTTGGAAAGAAGTAGGAGACTTTTTTGAAAACAAAGAGCTAGATTGATTGACCATTTGGGAGGGAGCGAGGAATCTAATAGAACACCATTTTGATCTATTGAATTGAGAGAGACAACAATGATTACAAACCCAAGAGTCACCCTAGAAAAGAGTTTTAAAACTCTCTCAAAACCAATCACTCATAGAGCGCCCAAAATACATTCAAATTCCAAGATGCCTAACCATACTAACTCACCCCTATTTATACTATCTTATTCTCACTAACTCTATATGGCCTAGATGTGGGATCTTATCATTACTTCCCCATAAAACATCCACCTTGTCCTCAAGGTGGAAAGAAAAAGATACATCCAGGGAAATTGAAGAGCACTGGAAACATAGACCCGACATTACAATCAAGCCAAAGTCATGAAGAGAACAATCTTGGGTATAGCTTTCACCAATGTCATGCGATCGAACACCTGTTGTGCACTGGCAATAGTGCAAAAGGACACCAACACATATCCACAGGGAGTATAGTCAAGATGCAACCATGCTATGATCCATAGAAACCTTGCAGCAGGGGGCTGAACAATGCGCCTCAAAAAGATAGCAGTGAAGAAAGGTAGCAAGCATACTGCAGATGACCAAGACCCTGACATAACCCATGTCAGCCTTGTAGTTGTCCATTGATTAGTACCCCTAATTACTCTATGACAGTAGGGAGTACTCACAACTACAAGCAACACAACAACTAGTGCAATAAGTGTTGCATACCCATACCCTTAGAACCACATCCTGGAGTCAGCAGGACTATGTGCTGTAATGCCCCAAACAATTACGAGGACGACCTGCAGACTTATAGCAACCATGGAAACTAAAGGTGTTCTCTTTTGGAGATTGGGTATGTACTTAAGTACCCAAGTAGCCCAATCAAGTTCATAGAGAACCTTGTTGATGTAGAAGCAACTGCTAGTCAACACAACCGGTGCAAAAATGGCTCCCATAGCATATCGAACAAAGTCAAACGAAGAAATGGATGCAATTCGTATAGTGCACCCAACCAAAGTATCTACCCCCATGATGTTGGCACCTCGGAAACAAGGAACACCGAAGAGCCCATGTGAAGGAACATAACTTGATGCCTCATCAATAGAATCAATCAACCATTCAAAACCCACAACAGAAAAGCAAGGACATCGTAGGTAACAGGTTAACAACGAGAGGGAGAAACTATTTCCAATCCACAAGCCAAGAATTGGAGACAAAACAAACGTCATCAGATGATTCTCGAACAACGTACAACTTAAGTGGCCCAACAATTTTGAGTGAAAAAAAAGATAAGCAAGTCGAAGAGAATCAAACAACCACCTACAAAATTCATTAGGGCTCAAAGTGTATACGTGAACATGACAGTAGTGACGAGCATAATGATGAAGCTGCATACCTCTCATCATCCAAATGACTACAGTGTCACGTCCAACAACAAAAATCGTCTTCTCCAAGTGAACGGGAAATCTTGGCGGTGGCCAAGGGGGCGGAACTAAGGCGGCCAACCAATCGTCGTTTGACCAAAAGAGGGAATCGATCTGTGCAAATTTCCCTGTACCCACCTCAATAAAACCCTCCTTAAACACAACCATAACTACTAGATCTAGGTTTTTACTGCCATTAGCATCCCTGATCTACTTCATTAAAGCATAGAACAAGAATGCAAAAGATGCTATTGAAATCAACAACTTGCGCAACTCTGGATCTGGTGATTTTGGAAGTTGAATGAAAGGCGCTTCGATTTGCAATGCCACATTTCGGATTTTTGACCTCCCAGATGTCGCCAATCCAAGGGACAACTCCGGATCTAGAGGATCGAGTGACTTGCTTCCCCCAATAGCGTCGATCTGCTGCGTCGCACTTCCTGAAGTGATGCGATGTCCTAGTAAGGCCTCCAACTTCTGAGACAGAGCCAAGAACTGATAATCCATCGTCGATCTCTGCGATTCCACCACGAACGCAGCTCCCCCATTGACGCCTCCATCTTCTTCAACTCGGTTTCCAGTGCATCCATGCGCGCATCAGATTTGGGTGCCATGGACATGAGTGAGTGCTCTGATACCAATGATAGAACGCCGATTTTGATCTATTGAATTGAGAGAGACAACAACTATTAGAAACCCAAGAGTCACCCTAAAGAAGAGTTTTTAAACTCTCTCAAACCCAATCACTCATAGAGTGCCCAAAGTACATTCAAATTCCAAGATGCGTAACCTTACTAACTCACCCCTATTTATACTATCATATTCTCACTAACTCTATATGGCCTAGATGTGGATCTTATTAGAATCTTGCTTCATTTTGGATTCGCGCACTCCAAACGGTTAAAAGACATCTCTTTTTTCAATCAAGTTCGTGATTGGAGTTTGTTGTGGATGCAAAACTAATATATATGTAAATCGTAGATACCTTTAGTAGAGTGGATATGAAGACTCCTTGTTCTCAATACCACTTCACACCCAATTTTGTAACATATTATACTATTATCCTAATACAAATAGTCTCTTCCTAAAAAAAAAAAAAAAGTTATGAAGGTCGACCATTTTAGGCATTTTGGATCATTCATACAAAATGATCACATTAAAGATGGTGTCACACAAAATTCTAATTGGGTGGAAGAAGTTGAAAGATTACAATGGGTGGGATTTTAATGTGATTGAAATATCTATTAAATTGAAAGAAAAATTATATAAAACCCCAATTATGTTAGTTATGTTATCTGGAGTAAATGGAGCAAATAAACAACATGTTCATAAATTAGCAATGTGGATATGCGGGTTGCTTAGCAGCTTAGGTGGTGGCTACATGTCAAAACCTGTAAAGATAGAAAAAACATACAAAGATTCAAAGAAAAGTAGGAGTAGCTCCGATAGATGAAAAAAGTTAAAAAGGGACGTTGCGGTGGTTTCAAGGTAGCCAGCGGAAATTGAAGGAGCTGACAATATAGGCACAAACTTAAAATAACTTGGGATGCATTAATTAGGATGTGTTTACACACCAAGTGAGTTAAATTGATCCTTGTGGAAGCAGTTGATCTTGTTGATACCAATTAATTTTTAGATCGTTGTTTTTTGTATTTTTTTTATTTGGAAATAAACTTTGATGTTGTTGTTGTAAGCAAGGGTAAGGCCATTTCTTTCTACTATGTTGTTCGACATTTCTTACGCCATGTTAAATCTCCTTGGTTCCAGTTTGAACTTCTTGACTTGTTACTTTTTTCAAATCCTTATTGATTGACTCAACACTATCGTATCTTCAGCAGAAGAAGTTTCAGTTTATGAACCTTGTAATTCAACACCATTTAATATTGGTTGAACGATTGAATTCGTTGGATGTGTCCTTTTCAACGTTGTGTCATAGTATTCAAGATTATATTGAACATTTTCTCTTGAATCTGTTCAGCACATCAAGCCTCAATCCTTAATAAGTTAGGGTTGGCTACATGGATCAAACTCTTCCATTGCGCTCCATTTAGTACAATTGATGGTGTACCTTCCAAATACTTTAAATCCCTCCTAATCAATACATCTCAATTTAGCTTCAGTCTACCCCTACATTATATAATTTCTTCAGTTTCTAGTGAGTCGAGTTTTCCACCGAGGGCATTTGTCGGCCCTCTTTCGAGGTGTCCAAACCACAATAACCACCCTTCCCTAATCTTTGCGTCAATTGGTGCTACTCTTACTTTCTCTAAATTTCCATATTTCTATTTTATCTTTACGAGTTTTGTCATGCATCTACCTAAGTATTCTCATCTCCGAAAAATGTTTTCATTTATACCTCTCTAACTTAAAACTTCTTCTTTTGGCATTTTACTTGAGTTTTCCAAAATGCATGAACGCGTGGAAGAATCACTACTAGAGATTTAGCTTTTGGTTGCATTTATATAATGCCAGTCACTAGAAAATGCAATAAATGAAAGAAAAAATGATATTATTTTGACCTCGATTTAATTTTAACAGTTCAGTAACATTTTTGCAAAGTTTAATAGCATTTTAGAAAGCTTTTATGCTATAAATAATTACACATTAATATCATGGGGTACTCTGTTAAATATCATTTTGAAATGTTATTATCTTTTTCCCGTTATGAATAAAGTAACGTAATTTTGCCAAAACATCTTTGGTACGATGGATGAGGCATCACTTGCCTAAGGCAAGGTTATGGGAGGTCGTGGGTTCGACTCATGCTGGAGTCAATTTGGGTTGGTTTCTTGTTAAACATGAAGTAGGATAATATTTATAGGGAGTGACCATAGCCCCCCCACTACCCTATATCAGCCCCCCATTTAATTTAATACATTTTTAAACTAAAATGTCTTTAGGCAAAATTACATAAATAACCTCACTCTAAATCATGAACCTATTTCATTTCTTTTTCCTTTCTACTTTCCATTCTCTACACTCCTCAACTTTACTTTTCACTTTCTACACCCCTCTCTAAATGAAACCTTAAACTCATCTCCAACTTCTATCTCACACAACACACTCATCGTCTCCTCTTCTACGTAATTTTTACTTTCTATATCTCACCCAAATTAAATTATAGACTCATCTCATTTTCTCTTCTACTTTCTGATCTCTACACCCTTCTCATATCTTTGTCCATACACTCAACAATTCACTATCAATTACAACATCTTAATTATAGTATTTGGTTGAGATTTGATTTATACTCTTGAATGGTTAGAATTCTTTATTTGTGTTGGATCTTAGTTTTTAAGGATCAAAGAATCAATCTTGGAATGCATATGAAGCAAATTGAGTTAAGGAGAAAAAGGTGATGTGCGAGAAAGAGATAAAAATCACAAAGATGAAAAAATGACTTTCTTTGAGGAGAGAAGGGGGCAAATATATACAAGGCGTACAATGGAGAGTTCACTAACAATTAAGGGGGTGCTTAGAGCATGAAATAACTTATTGTGGGCTATGAATAACATTAAATTAAATGGGAGGCTAATATAACATATAGGGGCGGTAATAGTAACTCCCTATTTATGAAGTCAATTCTAATGGAATCTGACCAATTCAGTTGGGTTTTAA
The DNA here is from genome assembly GCA_039657365.1 of Stephania yunnanensis. NCBI lineage: Eukaryota > Viridiplantae > Streptophyta > Magnoliopsida > Ranunculales > Menispermaceae > Stephania > Stephania yunnanensis. Next base: position 38,507,289 of record CM077586.1, on the reverse strand, counting down.
ATTTTCATTTGCATTTCTCTCTTTTCTTTTCTTTATGTTGGATCTTTCTAGGCCAAGCTCTACATTTTGCACGCTTGTTACATATTGAGTTATCCCATCAATTTTAAAGCGAAAACCCATTTCCTTTTGCCATTTTAATATTTAGCTGGTTTCTAGCTAAATCTTGCATTAGAGAGATGTCAAATGTTTTTCCTTTGAAGAAAAAGAGTTTGAACCAAAAACGTTTTATAAATTGTAAAAGACAGAACTGGTATAGGGTCATCATTCACCATTTGTTTTTCAATTTTTCAGGCTGGGGCAAGAGCAGTTGAAGATTCACATAGACGCAGAAGCAATCTCGAGTCCCTGTTTTGCTATGATAAAGCTATACCTGAGGAGATCATTGAGAAGCCAGTTGGTTTGTCCTTGGCTGAGAGAAGAATAGGGAATAAACCTCGTTGCAGCGATTGTGAAACTAAAGGTGCTGTGCTATGCTCAACGTGCTCTGGTTCAGGCTTGTACGTAGACTCTATATTGGAATGCCAGGGAATCATTGTCAAAATTCGATGCTTAGGTATATATGTCGTTTCTTTCGTTGCCACCACTACTACAGACAGACCCGTCACACTTGCACTGCATTCATTTCTCTAGTAGTCAGCATTTTTGATTCCTGCTGTAGTTGTCAACTACTACTTCGTGCTACCACAAGTACAAATCTTTCTTTATTCAGTAAAAATGCGAAGTATTTTCATGTTGATATTTGTACCATGCACGATGTGCCAGTTCTGTTCTGTATAGAACGAGAAAAAGGCTGTTGGCACTTTAAGAACTTACAATACATATGAACATGTTTCTGATCACTGCAAAGATTGTGTTCATGGCCTAATCACCAGCAGCAGTGAACATAGTTTTTTCTGATACCTTTTCTTTTCCCTAATAATTGGTACTGATTATAATATGTAGGCTGTGGAGGCACTGGCAATATCATGTGTTCAAACTGTGGAGGTCGAGGCCATGTCGAAGTTTAAAGTTATCACTGTACCTGTTAATTATTTGTTTCCTTGGTCGAGAGAGCCAGCACTCAATCGATGCACAGGTCGAAGATGCACGACAGAAGGGGGAAGCATGGACTTGTCTTAGAATCATCCTGGGAGGCATAGCTGATGGAAAAAACCAATGAAATCATAATTTGAAGGAGTCATTGTTAGTACAATCTTCAGAATTTCGAAAAGATGAATGTCTTAATTTCTCTCTAATAGAATACGTCTCATACAAGAATATGAATCAATCAGTCAATAGCAATGTTATATCTACAATTTGTGTGTACATGGCTTGATCTTCTTTGTTCATGAATATCTATTCAAACTTGTGATCTTTGCAGCTCTTGCAACCGATCAGGTATGGTTGAGTGGAACCGGGGATTGCTCGGGTCCTAGGCATATGCTACCTACTACGCAGACGCATGCTTGCGACCGCGCCATTCCAATTCGAGCCTGCACCACCAAAACCCCCCAAAAATAGGTTAATTATCAGTGGACCACACAAAATCTACTTGGAGATGCATGTTACACACGAAGTAGATATCAAGGTTTTCAACATTCAAATGTAATTGATGCCTTCTTAGAGATCGATGTGATGCGTCGGAATGTGTATTAAGTGTCAACTGACTCTTACCATCAGGTATCCGATCAAGAAAGCATAGATGGCGACAGCCGTGGCGTAACTCCGGTCAACTGCGAGAGCCCACGTGCCTCCCAAAAGTGCACACATTCCCACATGAAGCAAATGGCTCCGGTGAGATCCTTGTCGATCAACCTCACCATCTCACGCATCTCGAACATCCCCCACGCCTCCATCGAGGCTCCAACGAACCCCTTACTACTCACCCCAACTCCCACATAACCCCCACCTGTTCCCATACCTCGCCACCTCCTTACCAACACCACTACACCAACTCTCACAAGAGAACATGAACTCGTCCCTCTCCACACCCACCGCCTCCACCGCCCGTGCCGCCCCCCTCACCACCCCGATCGCCGGCTCCACCACCGCCCCTATACACACGTACCCTGCACACCCCCTGGATAGATACAGCATTCCTAACAGTTCACTCCACCAAGACCGTGTCGAAAGCGTTCTGTGGCTATTGTCCTCAATGTAGTTGTTGATGGTGAAGTAGTTTAAGGCAATGCCGGCGAAGTGGACGTGGACTAGGCCTCTGAGGACCTGCATTGTCCAAGCAAAGCTGAGTAGTATGGCACGGGCGCAGACGATGATAAATGAGTGGGCCATGGCGATGAGGAGAGTAACTGAGAGGGCTAGTTTTGTGGAGGCACGTCTAGTACTAGTACTTTCATTAGTTGATGAAGCTGATGCTGCTGAGATGACTTTGGCGGCATGAGGGATTCTCAGGCGGCCCAGCAGAAGTAGAGGGCGAGTATGGAAGAGGCCACGACAGCTAGAGCGGCCACCGTAAAGCTCGCGGCGGAGCCAATGGCGAGGAGGAGGATGGCGAAGGAGAGGAGGGAGAGCGTGGCGCGGAAGAAGGCTACCGCGATGGGTTTGGAATAGGAGGAAGAGGAAAGAGTCAGGGAGGATTGGGCAGCGAAAGCGAAGAGGGAGGAAAAAGCTTGAGGAGGTGAGGAGTGGTGGGTAGAAGTGGAGAGGTGGAATAATGGTCGGCGGTGCTGGGATTTGTGTGATGAACAGAACCAAGAAGATATCAGAGCAATTGATAATGATTCTCTAATCACGATCATTATGATGTAGTTGGTGGATTTTTTTCCAAAAGTACTACTATTTTTACTTTAAAAGAGGTAAATAGGTGGGTTTTCTTTTTTTTTCCCAACACTAGGCAATAACGCCTTTTGAGAAGGCGCTATCTACGTGGCAAATTTTTGTTCTGATTTTGCCACGTGGATAGTGCCTTCTCGATAGGCGTTATCCACGTGGAAACGGGATAGCGCCTTCGGAGAAGGCGCTATCCGTGGCCAGGTGGACACATCCGGGTATTCCCGGTCCACGTGGATCCACGTGGATCCACGTGGACCGTGAATACCCAGGCATATTGATAGCGCCTTCTCCGAAGGCGCTATCAGTATGCCACGTGGGAAAATAATAGGGTTTCCCGGTCCACGTGGAGCCACGTGGACCGGGAAACCGTGACTTTGGGGCGCAGATAGCGCCTTCTCAAAGGCGTTATCTCGCACCCCACTTTCATCTTCCCGAAACCGACGACGAGAGAATATATTCTCTGCGTCGGTTTATCGTTAATGGGTTATAGGGGCGGGGGTAGGGGGTGGTGTAGGTCACGGGTTCACCGTAGTTGTGGGGTGGGTTCGGGTACTTAAGAGGGGAGGGGGAGCGAACAAAGCGGCGCGAGACGAGGAGGAGGGAGTGTGTGCGCGCGCGAGACGAGAGGAGGAAGAAGGAGGGCGGACGACGCATTGAACGGGAGAGAGTGGGCGAGTGTGTGCGCGCGGCGGAGACGTTCGTCGAGCTTGGCGAGGTACGTGGTGTTTTGACGGTCCGTGGTGAGCGGAGAGCGGCGGTGACGGCCGACGGAGGAGGAGGAGGACGGATCTACGGCGGGCGGGGGGAGGAAGGAGCAGCGGCGGCGGCCAAGGAGGAAGGCCGGCGTAATGCGACGGAGTGGAGGTAGGAGAAGGAGGAGGTATGTGTATATGGTTAAGTTAGTTTAGTTAGTTAAATAAGATTGTTAAGTGTTTTGATTATGTTAATTTGAGTTTGTTTAAGTGAGTTTAGTTAATGAAGTATGTTTACGTTAGTGTAGTTTGTTTAATGAGTTTAGTTATATTGAATTGCAATTACACCAAACACATGCATGCTAATAAGAAACTCTAATTACTATATGATGTGAAAGTAATAGAGAGACCCAAGTTTCAACAACGACCAACTATATATGTTATATTTTAGTTAAGGTTAGGTAACGCCCAAAAATTTATTAAACCATATATTTAGTATACTAAGCTCATTTAGACTTTGAATTCGTTAGATCCACGTAAGTTTGATGAACATAACTCTAGTTTTGTTAGCCAATTTATTACACTATTTGTGGTCCACAATAATGAAAATACAAGGTATTGCAGGAATATTACGTTGCGGCGGAAAACGAGAGGAAACAAGTAAGTTCCTTAATTTAGTATTTTCATATTAATATATTTGGGTTATGGTTTGGGTTTGCATGATATATAGGGACTTTCGTATGATGTTTATGCACAACGGTTCATATGTTTATTTATTGAACATTATTACATCCAAGTTTCTAAACGTCTGTAGGTCATGTCACAAAGAAACATCCCTTTTCTATTCTATGCGCACGACTCCATTGTTAATGGGGCCAATGGCATCGCGTACAGCTCATCGCCATCAGTAGTGTTGTGGGTTAAGTTTGGGTCGAGTGGGCGTGAAATGATTGATGCCATTTGTGACGCGTTCCATATCTCATCAACGGATAATATAGTTCATATGACGTCGTTGGAGTTGATTTTGTTGTTGATCCCTTCGATGATACGTGCAAGTTTACCTTCACGCAGGAGATTGCTTTCTTGTTTAAAAGCACTAGAAAGATTGCTATGATAAAATGTGATGTTAAGTTGGAGTTCCCGGTGAGGGAGGTGAGTGAGATAAGGCAGTTTACTAGTTGGTCATCTTTGGTGGTGGTTTTACGGCTTTCATCGTCTCCATGCTTGTATTATAGAACTGCGGATGATGATATACATGTCACGGCCCCCTTTGATCTGTTGGATGATGACGATCCTTGGATCAGAACCACAGATTTCACACACGGTGCTGCTTTCATCGCCACCTAATTGTGCCTACGACGCCCAACTGCACCGCATCGAATTGCGTGGACATCATCATGAAAATTGGGTGACTTTTCACGCAAGCTACATAAACATGTGGGAAAATCGTGGGGACACCATTGCGACAGCTGCACTGAATGAAGGGCATGACGATCAAGACTACATGTCGTGGGGACACCATTTCGGGATGGTTCCACCTCCTATTTTTGGTTGCATCGAGCGAGAGGTGAGTCGAGTCAAGAACCAGAGGAAACACATCAATCTACTCGACTTGATTCATCGCAAGACGAGCTACCTCAACCGGATGTACAACCACATCGTCCAACTAGACAAAGACTACGTCCGGTTTGCTTCACTGAGGAACAACGTCAACGGAACCGCCGAAATAGACCTGCATGATGAGTTTACTTGATGTCATAGTGATTTGTAAATAACTTATATTTTGGGTTGACGAAGTACGTGTATTCAACCTTCTCATTGAATAAACTTATTTCTCATGTTTTCCATATTATAATAATTTTGTAGATGTGATTACTCTTCAATAGTTAGTTTAGTTTGTTAAGTTAGTTTAGGTTATATGTTTAATTTAACTTAAGTGGTTAGCTTAGTTAGTTAGGTGTCGGTGGTTAGGTTTTATTATTTTAGTTTGGTTAGGTTAATTAGCTTAGTTAGTTTTGTTTAGGTGTTGAGGTTATGTTTGTTTAGTGTAGTTGAGTTAGGGTATGTTCCTTAGTGTAGTTTAGTTAATTTAGGTTATGTACTTTGGTTAGGTTAGGTTAGTCGAGTTTAGTTCACAAGTAACTCTCGAGCTACTTGGATGTTTGTGTAGTTTCGTTTGGTGGTTAACGTGGATCGTTTTTTGGTTGTTAAGTTATTTAAGTTTACTTTGGTTAGTTAGTAAGTTAGTTAAGTTAATTTAGTTAGTTTATTCAAGGTTACTTACTTATTTAGTTTAGTTTGGTTTGGTTAGGTTAGGTTAGGTTAGTTAAGGTTAGTTTAGTTAGTTAGTTAGTTACTTACTTACTTAGTTAGTTGGTTAGTTAGTTAGTTAGTTTAGTTTGGTTAGTTTAGAATAGAGAGTTGAAGGTTGAAACCAATATATTCAAAATTGGTTTTTTTTTTAATACAAATATAAACTCCTCGTATGGATATTCAAATTTGGTTCTAATTGTCGAGATCGCTCGACAACGACGGCCGGCAAGAAAGTTGCTTTCTTTCAAACCAGATACAATGATCTGAGCATGGATTTGATGGAGATGAGTGTTGTGGGTCGATTTGTCGAGTAGGGAAGCGAAGAAGGAATCGTAATCGAAGGTTTTGATGTGGGCAGTAGCGTAGTCGTCATCATAGTAGTTCACAAGCAATGATGAAGATGATGAAAAGAATTTGAATGAAGCGAGCGTTGTGGGAAGAAATTTGAAGTGAATTCTTCTCGCAACAGCTAAACTCGCAGTCATAGCAATCGCATCAAAGCAAGGATTACGCAGCGAAGGAGAGAGTTTGAACAATTTTGAGCCCAAATCGAAACCCTAAGAATTTAATCTCTTCATCAATTGTTGCTCTCAAACGAGGCAGCGATGAAGAAGCAAGGCAACGTCGAATGGAGGAGCGCAGATGACCGAGAGAGAAAAAGAGAGGGAGAGAGATTTCGCGATGAGAGAGAGAGGCCACGAAGAAGAAAAAAGAAAGTCTCCAAAAGTTTCTCGTGGAGGCAAAGAGATGGAGAAGACTTTCAATATATATAGGGTTAGATGAAAAGTCTCCGAAAGTCATCCAAACCCACAAATCTACCAAATTTCAAAACAAATTGAATACCCCTTACTTTTAGAGACTCTCTAAAAGTTTAAATTGAATACCCCAAAACTTTTAGAGACTTTTTAAAAGTCTCTAAAAGTTCACATTGAATACACCAAACTTTTAGAGACTCTCTAAAAGTCTTAATTGAATACCCCTAAACTTTTTTAGTCAATAAAAGTAACTAAAAGTCTCTAAAATCTCAATTGAATACACCCCCCGTAGTTTATTCATTGAGGCAAAACATTTTTTCAATTCGAAACAAAAAAAAATCGGCAAAGATCCTAAAAATTTGTGATTTGGAATTAGTTACCAAATCAGTTTCTCCCGCTCCTATTTTCTCGCTATCTAACTTTATCTTTTCACTTTCCCTCTCTTTCTCACGTTGAAGTTCTCCAAACCCAAAATAGTTTCGGCTACCAATAAAAAAAACCACTGCTAATAAAAATATTCACATTTTCAATCTATTGAAAGTAGAAATTGGAGGTTGATTTAATCATTTCAACGAAAGAAATTGGCATGGTGGGGTTTTGAGATGCACCAAATGTGGTCTCTGCAACAAAACATCTCATTGTCTTATTCTACTCCTTGTGTTCATTCAGTAAGTCTACTAATTTTTTGCTTTCAGAGAGAACGCCATTAAGTATACTTAGTCTATCTCTAATCACTGTAATTATTCATCTTTCATGCACCAAAAATCTCATCCACTTTTTCATGTTGCTTTTGTTACTTTTCTAAAGAATTTAATCTAATTAACTGCTATTATTTGTTTTTTCTTAAGGTTGGAGATCTAGACAATAATCATTAGGGAATGATAGCCAGATAATGACTTAATTTGTAAGCTCCCATCTGATGTGGTCAGTGAAAGGTCATAGAATGGTCCGACTTAAAAGTGGGTAAGTGCATGGCGCGCGGTGGAGATCAAACAAATGCATGGCGCACGGTGGAGATCAAGCAAACTTGGTTGGTGGAGTCGAGAAGAGGCGACACCTTGGTTGGTGGAGTCATTGGCGTGGAAACACTCCCCATCTACACGCATGTGGTTGCACACCATCCGATGTGGCGCCTCGAGATGCAAGTGCACATCGGATGGTTCGGAACCACATGCGGGTAGATGAAGCATTACATTAGCATTTTCCTTTGGGTATATTGCCTCTTTAGAAAATATCTATTAATTCTTCAAAGGCAGTCGTTCTTAGAATGCTGACATCAAATGAAAAGCCCATAATATTAGGATATATATAAACTTAGTTCAATTCGTTGGGATTTTTACTTCTTAATATCAAATGTCATTCCTTTTAAAATTCGATTTATATACAAAGTATTTTTTCATTTAATTGCATCAATTAATACAAAATGGAATTTCATGTCCTTAAGCGCACATTTAATTGAAACATATGATCCAGTCACTCCTGCTTCATTTTTTTGGTATAAACATACCTGAATCCAAATTTCAAGTCACTCCTGTTTTTGGGTCACTCCTTATTTAATTATTGTAATAACTTTTAATTGCTGGAGCAGAACATTTTAAAATAATTTTGTGGAAATCTATTATTTGAAAAAGATAAAAATAAAAAATAAAATATCCACAGTTCAAAAGAGGTAAGGATCAAATGAAAAGCCATCATTTACTCTTGGTATATGTATTTTTAAGATTCATATAAAGTTGATCTTTTTTTTTTTTTTTTTTTTTTTGTAAAAATGTAAAGTTGAGTGGGACTTAATGTCCTAATTGCATAAAGATATACACATTCACAAAAAATACTCAGATGATGTACTAATATATTTTATAAATATTTTTATTATGATATTTTAGATATAACTTGCGTTTAATTGTTAGCCTTTAATTCTTATATTTAATTTGTTATGATAGTTGGATCTTTGATTTACATGTACAACAATAAAAATCGGGATGAGTTCAAAGAGTTGAGGTTGCTTGAAACTAATTAAGCATTTTAATTACTAACATGATCCGTATTAAATTTGACTCTCATATCTACTAAAAAAAATTAAACTGGACTGGTTATATGATGATCCTCAAATCACTTATTGTCAAAAATCACGCACCATTTTACTATTCAATGCTCCCTGTTTACGAATCACTAATATTAAGATTAATTATTTCTCAACTGAACATACTTATAATTGTGCCGACATGCGAAACAAGTGCTTGCTTACTAATTTGTGAATAATGCTTATTTCCTAATACATGAAAAATGAAAGCTTCAAAATACTTTGCTTTGTGATTTTTTTTAATTATTAAAAATTTTCCTTTTATTTGTTTCACCACATCTTCTCATAATTAGTGAATTAATTCCAATATTGACAAATACTTCTCTTTTTTTAATTTTATCAATTGGGTTGATTACTACTTCAATATTGCATATTTTTTTAGTAATAATGGTTTTAAATAATATTTATTTTCTTAGACATGAAACATTTAAAGCTTTTTTTTGTCATAAGAAAATCTAAAGCTTCGTATACTTGCTTTGGATTCAAATTTCAAAAAATTAATTTTGGTTGTGAATTACTTGCTTCAATTTGTTATTTTTAAGGATTGGACCAACTAACCTCATAAAGGTGGATTTGATACCTACAATTGTTTTTGTTCATTGTGTTTTGCATTGTACGAAAAAACGTATGCATGCATGTGCATCTCAATGTTTGTAATTAAGGTGGCAAGGATCCATCTTTCCTTAATCAAATGTCTTGAGTTCGACCCTAGAAATAAGAAAATTTTAAAACTCTTCGTCAAATGTAGCTAGCATTAAATTAAAATGGGTCAAATTAGAGGATTTATTGCAGATCTGTTAAAAATTGTCCCATTATATTACTACTTTATAGAAAAACTTTATTTAAAGGCATAAAGACAAATTACGAAATGCATAAATTAATGAATTTAAACATTTTATTTTTTCTTAGAAACAAAACTATCCTACAACATATATGTAGGTACAACTAATATTAATTCAATATTTCTTTTTTCTTTTCATGAATTACAAAACCACTAATTTTAATTCAAAGCTCAAACAATTAATTTTGTTTATGACCAAAAATTCTCTACAATTGTTAAACTATTTTAATTTTTATTTCCTTCACATCTCCTTTACAGCTTGACAACATTGCGTGTAATGTAAAATTGTACCAAAAACTTTGTGAACATGAAATTTATTGATCACATCTAGGGGTGTTCATGAATCCGCAAATCTAATTAGATCCATTCTATTCTATTTATAATATTGTCTAAATACTTATCACAATAAATATTTTATGGGTTGTACGTATCTGTCATGAGATACCCTAAATTCATGAGCACTGAAAATATCTAATTTCACATAAAAAAATTGTTTAGACCTAACTAAAGATTTTGAACATTTTTATTGAAATGTAATTTCGACGCACATTTTTCTCTCTAAATATAAAATTCAATAAATTATACATTTATATTTTGTTAATATTAAAATATTAAATTCAATAAATTATACATGTCATTAAAATAATATTTTAATATTAAAATATTAAAATTCAATAAATATATGTCATTAAGATAATATTTTATTATTAAAATATTAAAATTCAATAAATTACACATGTCATTAAGATAATATTTTAATATTAACTTTCACAAATGTTTCTTGATACATTTATTGTTTACACCTTACACGCATAGCGCGTGCCCATTGACTAGTATATATCAGATTTTTTTTTTTTCCTTTTAAATTATTTTTAAATATGGCGGGGCTAGTTTAATAAGCTTGGCAAATAATACTATAAACTTTCAAAACTTATCTGTCTTTTTGGTAGTTAGTCGAAACTTATCTATTCAATTTTTTAAGCAGAAACTTATCTATTATTTATACTAGTCAATGGCACGCGTTATGCGCGTGAGGCATAAACAATAAATGTATTAATAAACATTTATGAAAGTTAATATTAAAATATTATCTTAATGACAAAAAGTCACAAATATAAATAGAATGTAACTTCATATATTATCTAAAAAGAACAAAAAAAAAAGATAAGTCCTAAGAATCGACTGATTTCATATTGCTATTAAATAGAACCGTTGCAATTAAATATCTATTAAATAGGTGTCTATCTAAATCAAAACTATATACAAAGAGAAAACTGTGGTACTAAATAGCTATTGAATAGCTATCTAAATAAAATTATTTCCAAATACATCCGGTGATATTAAGTACCTAAATATAACTTTTCATCAAATTAGAATCCGATTCTAAAAAAAAGAAATAGAGTCCTAACAAACATTGTTTTCATATTGCTATTAAATATCTATTAAATAGAATCGATGGAATTTAATATCTATTAAATAGCTATCTAAATCAAAACTTTATACAAATAGAAAAACGGTGCTACTAAATAGCCATCTAGTCAATGGGCACGCGCTATGCGCGTGAGGCATAAACAATAAATGTATTAATAAACATTTGTGAAAGTTAAATTATGCATGGTAGTCAAAGTAGGAACCCAATAAATTATGCATTGCAAAAAGTGAAAACTCTATTATTGAACTTTGAAGACGAATTAAGTTGAAGTTTTTTTTTTAATTATTAAGAAAAAGAATATTTTCATAACATATAGTATTACCATAAAATTTATGAAAAATACAATGGCACCGCATGACATCACTTTGCATCAATAAGATTGAAGTTACGTACCTTCCCAGTTTCCGAAGCAAATTAAAATATAATACTTCACAAAGATCCTCAAGAGCAACATGGCGAAAGTGAGTGCGCACTCTCCAATCGAAAGATTTGTATCTCTGCCATTTTTTTTTCATAGAGGTCTTCATGGAGGCGTGAAGAATAATAGACTTGAAGGTGATGTGAAAATGGTTGCGATTAATGGAACTCATTAAAACGACATCTCAATGGTTAAAATCATCATTTTTTATTTTAGGAAACCATATGTAAATAAAAACGTGAATGGAGAAAAATGAAAGAACGCTGGAGGAGAAAGTGGAGAGAGAGAGAGAGAAGTGAAGGGGAGAGAGAGAACCGTGGAAGAGAGAGAGAGAGAGAAAACGTGGAAAGTGGAGAGAGAGAGAAAGAAAAGTGGAGGGGAGAGAGATAACCGTGGAAGAGAGAGAGAGAGAAACGTGGATGTGTGTGTGTGTGAGAGAAGTAAATCTCCAAATCCCACTTTGTTAGGAATTGGGGTACTTTTAGAAAGTAATTCAATTTCGGTTTGCACATTTAAATTCGAAATCGCCTATTAATTTGGAGTTATCGATTAAATTACCAATTTATCCCAAATTCTAAATATTTGGATCAAAGTACTTAGGGGCATTATCGGGACTTTTAGCCAAAAAGGCTTCACGGTTAACCGCTTTGGGTTTGCTATTATAATAGTATAGACTAGTGGGAGGGCATGTGCTACGCACATGAATGTTTCTAACAACTTGACTAATTAAATCAAAAGATTCAATTTATATAACTACTCATATCCACAAAAAGAAAAGATAACTACCATATGGTTATTTCTTTCTCCTTCTCTCTTTCCACGTTTATCACTTTTAAATCCCCCCCCACACTCTTTCTTTCCACGAGTATCACTTTTAAATCCCCACTTTTATGTTAGTTAAATCGAATTTACCTAAACAACCTACTTTTATTTTTTCAAAGATTTTTTTCATCCAATGAAATGTTAACATTGAAGGGTACTTTGGTCAATAAGACTATTTTAGCTTCAAGAACAGCCTAGGGGTATTTCTATTATATATAAGATTTCTCTTTCTATTTTTTTAACATTGTTTATTCACGAAAAAAAAAACACAATTCTTGAAAATTAATTAAACGGCTCAAATAGTATATCGTTCTAATGAGTAATATTATAATGTTATATGTTTGATATCTATCTGTAAGAAGTTATCAATAATGTCTAAGTAATTAACTTATATTACCAACGCTTTTAAGAAAAAAATACATATTATAAACACATGCATGTTATAAGTCATATGACATACACTAACATATTAATATTAATGATTATCAAACATATTATAATTATCAATGAATTATGTTTAACTTTTCTTATAATTTCTATTCTTAATATTACATATTTTTCTTACATGCATATCAAAATATAACATATTTTTATTAACTAGTAATTAATGTATAATACGTGTCCTCTTGTGTCATTTTACATTTATCAACCACTTCTCTGCTGATCTCTTCAAAAATTGATAAACTAAATTATCACTTATAAGCTACTAACCATTAAATCATCAGCTGTTAGCTAGATATTATCAACATAACTTATGTATTTTTTAAAATTTGTTTTGAGTTTTTTTTTTTTTTTTTTTTTTTTTATTTCATCAATCGTACATACTATTGACAACCTTACATAAAACGTTTTAATGTAGATGCATAAAATAAATATCATACATATTTCATTCACAATTTTTCTACGTGCAACCAAAATGATGAATTTGAATTCACGGTAATTTTAATTTCATGAATTTTAATTTCATGGAATATAATTTTCAAGAATTTAAATTCTATTACAATAAATGTCTAAGAATTGAATTTTCATTAATTTATATTCTCACCTAAAATTCCTACGTACCAAACACACCCTTAAGTCAAACAAAGATTCGAGAATTAGAGTTTCACTATGATAAAACAATGCTTAAAATGCTTAAAACAAACATAAACATTAATGATACTTACTATAATTACATACAAATAAAAAACAAATAAAAACACATCAAAATTCATGAATGCATTTTAAAATGCCATGTTCGAGGCAAAAATAGATGAAATGTACGGAAATCTTACATCGAAAAAAATAATTCGCAATAAAATTGAGCAAAGTGTGGCACACATGGCAAAATCATGGGCAACACATGAAGTTTTTTTTTTTTTTTTTTTTTTTTTTTTTTTAATTTACAGTAACAAAAAAAATGTGAAGTTTAGGATGTGTTGGTCTAAGTCTAGTTATGGATCTAAAGTGTGTAAAGAGACTAATTGTTACCATAGCTTTAATTGGTTGCTAAACGCACACACGATATGCCCTTACACGCACCACTTAAACATACACACCATTTCTTAAAGAGAGCGGCTAAATGGGCCCAGATATGGTTTAGAGGACACCATTTTAAACTTTTTGATGCGTTCCAATTCTGGCCACAGAGGAAATGATCAAGTTACCCTTCATATAAAAAGTCTTTTTCCCAAAGCCCATCCTATCTTCTCTTTCACCGACTTTTCATATTCAAAACCTTAAAACCAACTCCATACTCACATCTCTGGCCAACCTAAAATGAGTGAATCCACATGAAATCGACTTGGTAAGCCTGTTCTCACCTTGTTTCAGCTCGTTTTGTGGGTTTTTTCAAACTTTTTGGCCATTATTTTCACTATTATTGATGTTAGTTGTTGTTTGGTTTTTAGGGCTTATGATTTGTTGTTGATTTCCACATTTTTGGTGCGAGAATGTCGAAGGAGTCGTCAAAGCGAAGCCACCATAATAACGACGAGGCATTATTAGGTTTTTCATCGCAGAAGAACCTTCATTTTTTGTTGATGTTCTCGTGTTGTGTGTAGTAACAAGGCCAAGACATATTGTACATACCTCACATAATTGCTACTTGAACTGCCACTATTGTTATGATTTCGACGCCTACCAGCCGAAACACAAAGTTGCATATCGGCTTTATTTGGCTGACATATTGTATATACCCTATGTAGTTGCTACTTGGGCCCCCATCCGATTGGATATTTGAATTCTTAACTCAAGTGTCGGGCAAAGTTGTGCGCGATATTACCAGCATTATCGGTTACTATAGACCGTAAGGCCTATAAATGTTTCAGTTAGTATACAATATAATCATACCTATACCTCGCCAATTTACTTTATGGACCCCACCCGATTGTATATTTAAATTTTAGTTAGCTGTCGGAGTAACAAGTCCGCGATACAAATAACAATATCAGTTAAGAAAGATCGTTGTGCCTGTAGAGGTTCTAGATTCTCTAGATCGCAATTTTACTTATACTCCACAAATTACTATACAGACCCCACCAAACTGTTGACACATATCGAGCATATACAATAGATTTCTTGTATATCCTTATAATTTGTACTAGTGATAAGTGGAATCGTCTTCACAAGGATTTATGAAACTTCTTTAAGAAAAAAATCTTTCAATAGTTTTTATTATTTTTACTTTAATTTAATTAAAATTAAAACGAGAATTAAAAATTACTAATTCAAACTATAATACTATAATAATTAACTAAACTAATTAAAATAATTGAATACGTACAATTCAAATTTACTAATATTTAAATAAATTCAATTCAATAATAAATAAATATCTAAATAAACATCCAGAACAATGAAACATCAATTCGCTTTGCATCCAAATATATTACTCAATTCATAGTCATGAATATACTTTAATCTCATAATAAAGTATCTTAGATCATTAAATTCTAATCATAAGGAAGTAGACATCCTTTATATCTCCTTATACTGGTGGAAAAATCACGTTCTAATTTTATAGAATTAACCCTTTAAAAACTTAAAGAAATTAACTTTAGGCAATAAAACTGCATTACACTTTGTAAAAATTTCGAACTACTAAATCTAATACCTTCAGAAAGCCACTTCAATATTAAAATTAGATCTTAATTCACGTAGGGCATCTAAATGGTAATATAGCTTTTAAACAACCTACTTACTACTTTAAATTTTATATTGAATCCAAATATCATAATACACATTCTAGACTATGCATGCAATACAAAGTTTCATGATTATAATCCGCAAATAATGATCTATTAAATCACTGAATTGAAGAATATGATTGGTTTAAAGCATTAAGCACAAAATCATCTCATCATGACTATATTACAAAATGGATCAAGTTCATGTTTATACTTTGTTTAGATTAATAAACTAATCGCTCATGATCATAAATAACATTGCAATAAAGTAAATAAAAGACATATACACCTATGAATAAATACTTTAAATCTTCAAATCGTCTTCAAAAGCAATGAACAATAAAACAATGAACTAAAACAATAAACTATGAAAGTAAATTATGGCTCCAAAAGCAATGAAATATTAATCTAAGTTCTCAAGGAAAATTTATTTCATAGCCCTATGGTCATATATATAGTATTCTAGGTAACACATATCCTAAACTAACTCAAACTTCTCGTAGTTATCTAAAATTCTCGAAATCAAACTCAACAATTCTACTAATTGTTGGTTAAATCCTTGGAAAATTGTTTATGTGCTCCACTAATTAGTCTAGCGATTCATAGTATTCATAGTGTAAATCCCAAATCACTGAGAAATTACCAATAATAAATTTCAGTTGATCCTTGATTCGCTGATGATTTTTTTTGTACCACTTTCATTCTATCAAATCCTTCATTTTCTTCATTTTTTACTTTATTTCTTCATATATTCCAATTATTACTTGAAATAAAAAATAATAGAAAACCCAACGTAATATAACCTTTTACATCTAAAATTACCTTAAAATACATTATAAAGCACCATGTAATTATTGACTTATCTAATACCCTAAACTCAGTACTTTGCTGCCCCGAGCAAAGGAATGCTCTCAATTATATTATTTTTTTTTCTCTCATTTTGAATTCATAATTACATACTATTATTCTTAAACTGAAGTCATTGAATATAAACATATTACCCTCATAAAAATAAAAATCGTGAAAGAATAGAAAGATTTAAAGAACAATCTCTTATTTGACAACTCAAACTTATAATTATGCAATACACCTTAAAATTCAAAGTTCAACTAATTACCAAGGCTAAGTCACTATATAGGTTTTCTTAATCTCCATTTACAAGCATCAAACTTAAGATGACTAATATAGAGTCCCAAGATACAAAAATAACTAAATCAATCTCATTTCCATACAATATTTAAAATGCCACCACAATCGATATCGATAAGAATTCTTAATCACTAATAATTATCATTACATAACCATTTATTGGAATAAAAAGATATACTTCATTTAAATTAGCTATAAGTACTCGAGCTAAATATTTATTTGAAGAGTTTTTCATATACATCCTTCTATTTTTTTCTTTTATTATATTCTTATACTCTTTATATTCATATGATTCCCTACTCCATTTCCTTCGGAATATATGGGTCTCTTTAATTTTTTTTAATTTAAAAACACTTGTTATCTCTTCTCACTATCACTAAAGTTAAGAAAGCATACTTTCCAACTAAGTGAAATTTATTGGCAAATTTTATATTTTCCCATCAATTGTGGCATAATATATATAATACTTGATCAATAATCTTTATATAACAAGATTCTTAGAAATATATCTTTTTTATCTTGCACTTTTGTTTCGAACTTTTACCCATTATAATGTCTAACACAAAACAATTAATATCCCCTCTAAACTCGTTTAGTGCATACACAATCTAGGTTAAGTCAAATAAGGCATAACAATTCCTTTATATCACAATTTTTTTTTCATGTGTGAATATATCACTTCTACTAAAATCCATATTATATTCAACTTATATTCCTAACTAAATAAAGTAAAATTGAAGAAATATTACCTATATCTTCAAAAAAATTGAAAATTTTTTAGTTAACTTTGAAAATTGAATAAATAGATTCTACCTCTCGAATCTTTCATACTTAACTTCTTTATACTTCATTTCACCTAAACAACCCCAAGTTCATTCCAAACCTTGTCTTCAAAGTCTAAAAATTAAATCGGGTTTCCAACAAAACAAAATACTCCGTGAAGCATAAACAAACTAAATAAAAGAATGAGAAAATAAATAAATAAACATAAGATTGAGTTTCATAATTAAAGAAAACATGATAAATGAAAATCTTCAAGCATCATAGTAGTGTAGCATAAACACATCAAACAGTTTATAGTATAGACCAAATCATAGCTTTAATATCACAGTAGGATACTACATCGCTCAGATCATTGCTTTAACTTTTAAAGCAACACTTCACACATAATCACTCAAAGATAGACTAAACAGAGAAGATCGAGTAGATCAGAACCACCGTTCAAAAGCCACATCATCACCACCATACCCTTGCTCATGTTGTTGAGATTAATAGCTCACCGTAAGATCATAGATTTTGCAGTCCCTTCCCGCCACCGGAGTACTTTTTGAAAAGACTCTCGCACTAAGCATTCTTAATCGGGTGGATAGTAGCAAAACTTCAGCTCCCCTACCTTGCATTCCCATAGTCATACATTTCTTGAACCCATGAATGATCCTCGCAATTTCACACTGGTTCTGAAACATCAACTTTTGATTTCTCAAAGTTCGCATTTGGTTCTTTAAAATTGACCTCATCATGGCCATCTTCATCTCCTCAGCATACATGCTAGTAAAATCTTCAGCGGGTGGCTCTGAGTTATGTTTCGTCCTCTCATTATATGCACCGGATTGCATCTCATGTAAAACTCTTCTGTTCTCTGCCTATATTCTTCTTCTTTTTATGGTCTCTCTTCTAAATAGTTCATTTATTTCTTGTTCTTCCTCTAAATCTACATAGCCTGACATTTGTTTGGTGCTTTTTATGACTTCATCGGTGATGGTTCTATCAGAGTAAACATCTAACCCCAAACCTATTATAGGAACTTGGTCTTATTTGTAAAATTTAGTGATCATCAAGGAAAAAGTAATCCTTCATTTTTATTTGGGGTTATGGAATTCCTAATTGAATCGTAAATGATCTTGCCAACATCACTATAACCTATCCCTTTAACTATATAGTACAGCGTCACCGCCTTGTAGTTCATAACCTCGTAGTACTGCAAACTTGGCTATATGATCTAATTGATGAAGTAATTCCATGCTTTGGTAGTTTTCCTAAAATTCTTAGTTTGAATATACTTTGGATACCCATCCTGATAAAAAATGAATCTAACTCCTAGACTTGCTTCCAATATATTTTTAATGGCTTCATGGGAATATTCATATTTGAATCTATACTCAGGTTTTGAGTATTCGTTATTTTCTTTCCTATGAAATCTTAGTAAACTGTAGTACCGATTCTTTTCTCAGGTGAATAGTCCACTGGTCTTCCTTGGACTATGGCTATCATTTTGTCATCACTCCCATGCCCATTTGCATAAAATTCTCAGACTAATATCACAACCCATCTCAACAAAAAAGCCTAATCATTATCAATATTGTGATCCCTAGTCAATAATCCCTAATTCCTTTCCCTTATTATACTCAAAATGGTAGGCACATACTTAATCTCATTCTTTACATTGAAACATTTCTCTGGAACAATTTTTCTACTTTTGCTAATAACGCTCTTCATCCTAGCAAGAGCCTTTGCATTGATTAAATTATGGACCAAGAAAAGAATCCTTGGAGCTTCCTTGACATGTGTCGAGAGTACACAATAATTTTTAGCATTTTACTATTAGCGTATAGTAGTGGTAAATGGGATATCGTCTCCATAAGGATTTTTGAAATCTCAAAAGAAAGTGGTTTTTTTATTAATTTAGTTAATCTAATTAAAATATTAAATAACTAACAACTTGTAGTAGTCCCAAACTCTGAGGCCGCCGTGGACCCGCCATATCACATTTCATATCACCAAGCCCTGCCACATCATGGCCCGCTCACCTTTGATACTCCGCAACCTAACTGGTTGCTTACACTTTTCCAACTAACTCTAGTTTAGCTAATTAATCTATGTAAAAGTATTAATGATTTAATTAGCCAATTAACCAATTTATCAAGTTATATTACAATTCTACAGCGGAAGTCCTTAAATGAGTATGTTATGCAATATTTAACAATCCTAAATAGTGGAAAACTCGGCAAAAAAATACCATGTACACATCAATGGTTAGATAATTACAGTAAAAGATCCATATATAGGTATTCAGTGTTCTACGGTCCCCAAAACCTAACGAAAAGTAAATATGTACATGTTGTAGTCACACAAGAGCTGTTGTCACTATCTCATAGGTAGTAGCCTAATACCTCCGTGCCCTTCCCTTGCTCGTCGAAGGATCTGCACTTAATCACTCGACAAATATAATAATGAGTCTAGTAAGTAAAATCCTAAGAAAAGTCTACACAAAATCCATGAAATAAAACTAGTAACTACGAGACATACGAATATAACATCTGAGAATAGTATATCATATTCTCATGAGTGAAGGTAGCATACGATAAGCAAAAATAGTAGCATCTAATCAACATCACATACTCAATAAACAAGCTCGGAAACAAAGCAGTAATAAATAAACAACCGTATAATTACGAGAAAACCCTGACCTAAACCATCTAATTATCGATAAAACAGGACAAGAATCATGTATATACTTACAGGCTTACAATGACTAAACCCCAACTTCAGTTAACGGATGAACCCCTCCAGACGCTATTTCAAGTTAAAGGAACATCTTAAATCCTTCCCGACAGTCGTACATATATTCTACTGTCGTGGACACGAGCACTAAACACAAGTAACTCGTGCAAGCGATTTAGCCACAACTAATATATACGTAAACCAAAATAGGAGTAGAAAACCCTTGTGTGCCCACCAACAGTCACACATGAAATCTGATACCATAAAATAAATCATGAATCTTGGGAGGCATTCCAATAGGTTTACACACCTCAATCCGCGATCCGACTTCCCCGGACTCCTACGCCTCCACCTTCACTAAAGAGCAGTTGACTTCTACTACTGCTACTGCTACTACATTAGGATTTTTCTTGGCCCCAAAGGCGAAGCTTTTGAGAGAGTTTCCAAAGTTCCAGTTAGAATTCTTTTATAGAGGTGGCGACTTTGAGGAGGCAGAGAAGTAGATAGTGTCCCATCAGCATTTCCACAAGCTAATAAGGAACGATGAGAGTGTTCAGGCGCGATTATCGGGAACATGCTTAAGAGGTCATGTAGTAGTCCGGTGGAACACATACCAGGACATACATCCAGAGCCGACGACATGGGTAGAGTCTAAAGAGTTATTCTATGATAAGTACATACCCATGTAGGTGAGGTTGAGATTGAGAGAAGAGTCTCTGGCCTTGAGAAAAGGTAATCGCACACTGATGCAGTACATGGAGCGTTACCGATACGTATTGTAGTTCTCGATAGGTGTGGTGAGTACGGAGCAACTACGGATATATTACTTCACCAAAGGGGTAAATGATAGGATTGCTACAACAGTGGTGTCATATGGAGTTTGTACTATACAGGAGATATTTGATTGAGGGTTGGCATACAAGTCCTTCTTGATGCAAAGAGAGGGTAGGCATACTACTGGGACCTAGGCATAGACGGGACAGAGTTATTAGACATCCTAAGCTTATGTTGTACCCATACTTCCAGTGTTACCGCGGATACAGACTCGGGACAGGGAGATGGGGACTGGATATGTGATGACCCAAAATCCAAAAAAAAAAAACCCGTCCTATGGGCAAACTTGTAATTATGTGAACCCTAATTTAAACAAGTTTAAAATATAACCCTAACCACCCCTCATTGATCTTAGAACCTCAAAAAATGGTAAAACTAGATGGGGGCGATAATGGTGATGGAATTCTCCTAAATCCAAGCAAGGTGATATATATATATATCTCTCTCAGTTTCTTTTTGGTGTAAAGTTTACCTAAGGAAGGGAGAGGCAGTGCCGCCGCTGTTGTCGGCATAAGGGAGCGGCGACACCGCCATTGTCAAGCGTGGGAGGGGAGGGACACTGCCATTGCATCCCACCCCCATGGACCGAGAGGGAAAGGTGGCTTTAGCCACCCTCTTTCCAGTGGAGTCTTCCCGTCTCGGCCACGACTAGTCGGAGGTCCGGCAAGTCGAGGCCAAAGGACCCCAACACCTTTAGCACTGGGGTAGTAGGGGAGATGGGGGAGCTTGGGCTCCCCCTCCCATGACCACCAGGGGGAACTTATGCTCCCTCTCCCATGATCAGTCAAGGGGTCAGTTGACCCCTTAACCGAGCCGACCAAGGGTCAACTAACCTCTGACCGGTTCGACCTCTGACCTGTTTAGCCAGTTTGACTCGATAGTGAGTCCCGCCCTTAACGCGCTAAACTGGACGTCGATGAAGGTCTCGGCGACACTAATGACTGTGAGACTTACACTAGTGAGCCCCTGAATACATATGAAATAAAGAATAAATCACTTGACATTGAATTATATATTGATATGATGTTGTATGTATTGTCTGGTGACGTGCGGCGGTTAACATTAGGCCCGGGCTTGTAGAGAGTGATTATAAGCATGCTGAGTCAAGATAAGTGGGGAGCTTGCTCAATTATCAAATATGGCTCGATATTAGTTATGTTACTAGGAAATATTCTTAACTAGATACTTGGGGAATGGGTTGCATCATGCTATTGGCTTGGGTCTACGTATCTATATAATGTGAGTGCATTTATTTCCCTTCTTACGATATTCATTATCCCAGGATGTTTGTGAAGTTCCCACGGGGGCATTATTAGCAAGTATTATCTAATGCCCTAGGATGTTTGTGGTGCCACCGAGGGCTATTATTATTTATTGCCCCATGATGTTTATGGAGTTTGCCACTGAGGGCTTTACTTGTCTAATTGAATTCAAAAGCGTATCACTTAAGGACAGAAGTTTGAGTTGCCTTCACTTGTTCTTTTGTGAAGAGGGACAAACATCAGTAAAGGCTTGGATGAACTTACTAATGGATTGATGAGACTAATGAGAGGGCACATAAGGCATGTGTATCATCTAGTGGTTGCCATCACTTTGAGGGTAGGTGAATCGGTCACCGGATTTTGGCCAATAACTAGTATGCATTGAATGAGACCACAACTTTATATTATTACTAATTTCTATGGTATCTCTCTTTCGTGAACCTCATACATGATAATAAGTTTTGATTTTAATATGCTTTATCAATCTTGTTGACATGGTTTTATTAATGCTGTATAAATCTATGCGAAGCCTTGTTTTAAATGCTTTATTCAATTTCAAATCATGCTAGCCTTGCATTCCTATTAAGTATTACTTACATCTTTGATGGTTGAGTGGGTTTTCCGCATTACTAAGCTCCATCGGTTCTTTTAGCTTACCCTACTTACATCTCAGGACCATACACATTGGCATTAGATCGAAATAAGGGTAAAGCGATAGCTTGAAGCCTCATCTTTTTATCTAAGCCTTATATTGGTAGTATCTATTTTTTGATTTTGAGATTATCGAACTTAGATTTTATATAAATAAGTCTTCCGGGTAGAATGAACCTTACTTTTATTTAGTTTAAATGACTTGATAATATTTGAATAACTTAAGTTGTTGTAAGGATTTGAAAACACAACGATAGTTTGATAATATGTCATATGGATATTCTTTTATTTAATTCTGCAAGTATTTATCCATACGCGCTAGTTTGATATTCTGCAGGTTGTTTTAGGCGTGCCAGACTGCTTGCTCCGACCTGATTCGATTATTAGGCCTTGGAGGCGATTTGGGCCGGGCGACCTGACCCTAGGTCGGGGTTGGGTCATTTCAGTTGGTATCAGAGTCTAGGTATTAGAACCTAGGGAAATGTTAGGTTAGTGAAACCTAAGTTTTTAGAGCCTTTAAGATTTAAAGGTCTATTTTAAGTTAGAAGAATACATGGTATGGGACATTGGTTCAACGTCAACTTAACATATAAAAATGATAAATCCTAGGATGGGACGAGATAAAAGAAATTTGAAAAAAGATTTATTATGTTGATTATTTGTTGCCTTGTATATATAAATATATTAATAGATATATAAATAATTATGTTCCCTATTAGTTTAATTGTCTCCGATGGTATCTCTGAGCGAATAAGGAACTTGAGTTCCCCGAGACAATAGAGGGAATGACAATGAACGATGCAAGGAAATCGAAGTGAAATCCATGGGAGAGAACCCGCACACGTTTCAAGTGATATTTGCAACGACTAATTTGAGATGAATAAGCTTTAATTGGGAATTATATAGTGTGATGTGCCTATATTTAATAGTAGTGTAGCAAATAAAATATTTAAACAAGAATCATGAGACTTGGAAACGCAATGAAACGCCATGCTATATAAGTAAAAGGGAGTAGTGATGTGGTCACACTTCAAAGAAGTAACTTTGACACTTGAGACACTATTTAAATAGTTAAAAGTCATGATGCCTTGTTTATAAAGGAAGATCATCAATCCTAGTAAGGATACAAATAAATGTTGGTCTCAAACAACAAAATTAAGTTAGTTTGGCTAGGAAGCTAAACTTGAAAACTTAATTTGAGATAGGAAAGACACATGTACTCTCAAACATTTAACTCTTAATTAAATATTTGAATCAATGGTCTGTGACTTGACTAGTTAGTCATTGCTAGGATTTGATATTCGTTGTTACATTCGATCTATTTTCCTCTAAAAATGAGTCTTCGACTATAATGGACAATAATTCTTGTGGTATTTCGAGTTGATGTTTATCATTTTTCGAGGAATAACTCTATTTGTTTTACAAGATATCAAAGCATAACCAAGTGTAAAAGAAAACAAATTATTTTTCTTGGTGTTTTAAAAATGAATTGAATAGACTAATGTCTATTTCAAAGATTTCTTATCATAACTTCACTTCAGAGTTACAAAATCAGTTTTACTTTGATTCAATAAGCATGGTTGAGATTTCTTGAATGATTGCCCTTATGAAATGTTAGACCCAGTTCGGGTTGTATGAAAGAGTGTTTTTACTTAATTATAGATTTGGACCTAAGTTATTATCTTATAGTGGAAATAAAAACATTCGTGTGGTTATGATGTATTTTTAAGTTGCATTGACCCAATTGATTTGAAAAGATATTTACAGTCACTAATAATCCGATGATGGATTTAGATTTTTCTTATGAAAATGAGTTTAACTAAATTTTTGAAATAGGGTTTTTGATGAAAACGCAAGACTTTGAAAAAAAATCCCTATTCAAAGTTTACTTTTTGACAAAAGAATCATGTTTTCCTTGAATCTTAATCAATCATGTACAAAAGAAAGTTAAATTTAAACTAGCTACTAATGAGGTGAATATCGAAATTGAGGATCCCAAGTCAAGGGATGTATTTGACAAGATTGTCATGAGTGAGGATCATGTTACCAAGTAAAGGATTGTAAAGGTTGAAAGGACCCATACATGAGTTTAAAATAAAGTAAATCCAATGATAGGTAAATCATTAAAATTGGGGATACGCAGCTAAAAGACTATCAATGGTATGATTGTCCAGTAAGGAGCACTTGAAATAACGACTATTGAGGCAAAGTGAAACCTAACTCGATTATAATGGTAGTTGAATGAAAATAATGTCGAGGAATAAATAATGTAACTAATATCACCTAATCTAAGTCAACGATGAGTCGATTATTAAATTTGGGGTCCTAAGATAGGATCGACCTATGGGGAAACAAATAAGTTTATGAAAAAAAAAACATTATGAATCCAAGAAAGAAAACATTAACTACGATAGATTTTTGTAGTCATAGGATTTGCAAGAGAATACCTTGTTCATGAACTTAAAATCTCAAATTAAAATGATGACATCATGAAAAATCATAATAATTGCTTGTGAAGAGTAACTTGAAATTTCCGATAAGAGTGAATGTTATTGCAAGAACCCAAGCTACCAAACTAGACAGTTTTGAGAAAATAGGTTGACAATTTAAAATTGGGGATCCTAAGCTAGGATCAACTCTCAATAAAATTCATATGGTGTAACAAGAATAATGTGATAACTAGGAATGATGAGAAGATATCTTAAACTAGTTATGAAACATGTATCTCTAGGTGAAAATGATATTTTCTAAATTTGACACCATTATGAGTTGTTAAACAAAGTCTTGCTTGCATTGGAGAGCTTGAGGATTTAGTGCAACTTTCAAAGTGAAAATCCTAATCGAATGGTGTAAGAGAACTTGAAATATAACCTAAATGGAAAATCAATAGCTGTACAAAGATGACCAAGTGTTGAGGATATTGACAAGTGGTAAGAGACACCAAATATTAAAATTCGACACCTTAATTAATGAAAGTATAAGAGTTTAAAACCATAACTGATTACGTTGGTGAAGTAAACTCGAGAATTTCTTTGGATAAAAGTAAAATTTGTGAACACATAATTTGAAAGTCGGGGTACCTTTGGTTGAAAATTTTGTTGGGGTATGTGCCCTAGGCCAGTTATGTAAATGTTGTTTAACTATTATAAGTAGATGCATGTTTCTTTTATAATAGTATCCATGGAATTAGTGTATTATTCTAAATGTCCCTAGTCAGTTATTATTGTGGGAACTATAATAAATTAAGACTAGTATGAGTCTTGATTGATAATCATGTGATGATTATGCGTATACGCATATGGATCAAGATAATGAGTATCTGTTGGGAACATATGCTGGACTGACCTGCTATGAGAATACTACATGGTTAATGTCATAAGTGATTCTCATGAGAGTTATATCATTTAGTCATTTGACTTGAGATCACCAGAGACTCTAACATTAAGAGCACAATGATTTGATACAATCAAACATCGTCTTTAACTGGATGATTATAAAGATTGTGATTGGTCATTGATTGACTAATGTGTGGATGTTGTGTGATCAAGATGGAGTTTGTCCCTCTCTTTTAGAGAGATATCTATTGGGCCCCTCGATATGTTAGACTTATAAATGGCCATGTCTAGTGAATTGATTAGGTCAATGTCACTTGACAATTTTAGTCTACCCGGCGATCGAGACTAGTAGATTGAACTATAAGGGAGACATTCCATGTCTTATGTTCAATCAAAAGATATTGCGTGACGAAGGGATATGATATACGCTGTCTATTAGGTTGTATCGATTTATTGATCTTCATGCTACTTAGGTAGTCATAATGCCTTGCTAGAGACCGCTTATGACTTGTATACCAGAATAGTTTTGGTTTACTGCCAACGTTGTATGAAGCTATTGGGTCGCACACAAAGAACAGATTTGCGTGATCTAATATTTTTTGGGTTAATGAATTTTATGTGATAACATTTATTTTGAAGATTCTCATTAAATTTCCTAGTTGGAGTGTGACTAGGAGATGGATTTCTTTTACAACTCGGCCGAGTGTACTATAAATAAGACATAAAGGTCACAGTTATTGTAGAGAATTCCTGAGAAAGATTTTTTCGGGAGAATTTTTGTAAGAATCTCAGTCCTAAGATTTTCGGGGCTAGCACTCCCGATTTTGATCGTCTGTTTGTGTGTGGATTTTTGATAGAGGACATTCATCTATGGCAGCGTCTTAAAGGAATCGATCAACACAAGACAAGGCAAATATGGAGTTATTCTTGCTAAGTTATGGTTTTTTATTGGCACGTCAATTTAATGGAATCAATAGGATCTTGGTTCGGGGATGTTCAAAAAAGGTTTCGAAAATTTTCGTTGCACATGATCCCCGAAACCAAACAAATTTTAAATGGCATGACGTGCAAGTTACACTCGTCTAAGTACTGAGTACATAGTTATGTACCTTTATTTTGAAGGATCTGAAGAAAAAATAAAAAAAATGTGATAGTAGTAACGTACACGAGTAACAAATTGAAACGTTGATGGTGAATTATGAACTTAAAATAATTGGATCATAGTGAATTACGAGTCTTTAATGAGAAAACTCGAGACTTGGTTATATATTCTTAAGAAATGATATAAAAGCTAAACTACCATTGATTTCTCAGTGAGAGAAGTTCTAAATGAACTATAAAATCTATGAGTTAGCTTGAGAGGACAATAAGAGACGATTGCGCAATAAAATGTGAACCTTGACTACGTCAAAATAATCTAAGACATCTGCCCAGGATCGTTAGAGTTGATTGATATGAAGATGCGATGCGACAAGTATCCAGAAATGCGAGTGAGTACGATAGGAGACCTTGGTATGGAAACAAAAAAATTACGATGTAATAAAATGCATACAAATAAGTATTGAAAGTTGCTTAGGGATAGCGACAACAATTGTTCCATAGCTTACCGAGAGGGAAAACTTGTTATGTAAGTAAACATTTAAAAGTGACAGAAGAGTGTGGGTTGTTGACCAAGAGTTGACTTGAATTAAGAACGTACACGAATGAACATTGATAAATGTGTAAAACAATGATGTAAAGATAATTCCAAAAGAAAAATACTATAACTGCTCATTTATAGCCTCTACCAATAAGTCGCAACGACATAATGAGTCATTCATTGATATGTGTGACTGAGACGGTGTCAGAGATGGTGTGCTAGTGTTCACATTATAGCAGATAGCTATCCCTGTTCTTACTACCAATTGGTGGTATAGATTTGTTGCTAAATAGGAAGAGATATTTTTCGACACAAATAGGCACCAGATCACATCTCAGCATGGTTCCCTCTACTACTGGTTTGACGACTTGGGTTCACGTTGCAACATTTGTGAACATTATAATGGAATACCTAGAAATACGTGAACATACAAGAAATCGGAAGGTAGCCAAAGTATAATGACTCTATTGAGACTTATACGAGACATACCTTATGAATTTCGGCATGTGGGACGAAAATGATACTATTAAGAAGTTTCAAGAGTAAAATTTAATTTCATGCGGGGTACAAATTTTTTTTTTTAGGTGTAGATTTGCCTCATTAAAAAAAAGAGGACCCTAAAAGAAAACGTTACGATTGGACATGCCAGGCTACATATGTACCATACTCTTATTTTCGAGGCCAAAAGTTCTTAAAATTAGGGATGTTTTGATGACCCAAAATCCAAAAAAAAATCGCCCTGTGGTAATTATGTGAACCCTAATTCAAACAAGTTTAAAATAAAAACCCTAATCACCCTTCATTGATCTTAAAACCTTAAAAAATGGTAAAAATAAATGAGGGAGATAATGGTGATGGAATGCTCATAAATCCAAGCAAGGTAATATCTCTATTTCTCTTTCTTTCTCTCTCAATTTCTTTTTGATGGAAAATGTACCCAAGGAAGGGAGAGGCGGTGCCGCCACCGCCGCCGGTACGAGGGAGCGGCGACATCGTCATTGTCAAGCATGGGTGGGGGAGGGACGCCTTGGTAGCGTCCCACCCCACGGATCAAGAACGAAGGGTGGTTCTAGCCACCCTCCCCTCGGTGGGGTCTTCTCGTCTCGACTATGACTGGCCGGAGGTCCGACATGTTAGGCCGAGGGACCCCAGCACCTTCGGCACTGTGGTAGTAGGGGAGACGGGGGAGCTTGTGCTCCCCCTCCCACTACCACTAGGGGTAGCTCGTGCTCCCCTCCCACGATCAGTCAAGGGGTCAATTAACCCTTAGATCAAGTTGACCAGGGGGTCAATTGACCCCTGACCACTTTGACCTCTGACTTGTTTGACCAGTTTGACCCTACAGCGGGTCTTACCCTTGACAAGCTACACTGTACCTCGATGAAGGTCTCGGTGACACTAATGACTGCAAGACTTACACTAGTGAGTCCCTGAATACGTATGGAACAAAGAATAAATAACTTGAAATTGAATTATGCATTGATATGATGTTGTATGTATTGTCTAGTGATGTTCGACAGTTCACATCAAGCACTGAGCGTGCAGAGAGTGATTATAAGCACGCTGAGTTTAGGTAAGTGGGGACCTTGTTCAATTATCAAATATGGCTTGACATTAGTTATGTTACTAGGACATGTTTTTAACTAGAGATTTGGGGAATGGGTTGCGTCATGCTATTGGCTTAGATCTACGTATCTATGGAATGTGAGTGCATTTATTTTCCCCTCTTATGAAATTCATTGCCCATAATGTTTGTGGAGTTCTCACCGAGGGCATTATTAGCAAGTATTATCTAATGCCCCAGGATGTTTGTGGTGCCACCGAGGGCTATTATTATTTATTGCCCCCAGAATGTTTGTGGAGTTTGCCACTGAGGGATTTACTTGTCTAATTGAATTCATAAGTGTATCACTTAGGGACATGAGTTGGAGTTGCATTCTCTTGTACTTTTACAAAGAGGGACATGCGTCGATGATGGCTTGGATGAAATTACTATTGGTTTGATGGCACTAACGAGAGGGCGCATAAGGTTTGTGTGTCATCTAGTGGTTGCCATCACTAGGGTAGGTGAATCGGTCACCAGATTCTAACTAATAACTAGTATGCGTTAAATGAGACCACAACTTTATATTATTACTAATTTATATAGTATCTCTCTTTCTTGAACCTCATGCAAGATGATGAGTTTTGATTTTAATACGTTTTATCAATCTTGTTAACGTGGTTTATTAGTGCTGAATAAATCCATGCAAAGCTTTTTTTAAATGTTTTATTCAATTTCAATTCATGCTAACCTCGCATGCTTATTAAGTATTACTTGCATATTTGATGGTTGAGGGGGTTTTCCTCATTACTGAGCTCCGTTGGTTCTTTTAGCTCACTCCACTTACATATCTGGACCATGACCATTAGCGTTAGATCGAGATAAAGGTGAGGCGATAACTTGAAGCCTCTTCTTTTGATGTGAGCCTTATAATGATAGTATCTATTTATTTGATTTTGAAATTATCACAAGGTCGAGGCCAAGGGTTAGGGAGTCAACGGGGAGGACCAGGATGGAGTATCACATTTTTGTGATGTGGGCAGGAGGGACTATCCATGGAGATCGGTGAATCCAACAATAATGACACTGGTGTAGACTCGAGAGCTGGTGCATATGGTTACTGAGCTGGGCCGGGATATATCTCAACAGCGGGTTCAGAGTACGTGATTTAAATTTTGGATAATTATAGTTAAAGTTCATGCATGCATGGTATATTATGGTGGTATGATGGTAGGTTATGGTAGACTATGATAGGTTAGGACATTGAGTGGGATTGTCATGATGGACTATGGTAGATTATGGTATGGTATGGGATTGTCATGGTGTGTCATAGTTGGTTGAGAGTAGTATGTTGTGATACATGATAAGAGAGGTTTACAGTTATCTAGTGTTAGGTAACTGGCTTAGGGAAACTTAGGCATGGGATCAAGTTGAGAGTAGGTTGCAGAGGGTGTTCAAGGTACCGTAGAATGGAACTATCAATGTGCGAGGCATAGTCACACGAGGATAGGTTAGATGCACCAGAGTTTACTCAAGATGTAAGTTTTAGGGACGAATTTCTCCTAGCTGGATGAATATCGGGACACGTAAACACAAATAGATCAATGGCTAGGAAGTAACACATTTCCTACTTACTCTCCTCAAATGACACCAATTTGTAACTCACTTGGTTTCTAGATGTGCCAATACGTATCTCTAGGACAATCTCATGGTTTCTATTTAATTAACCAAACTATAGGATTTTATTTATTTGTTTTAACTACCATAGCTTAGGTCAATTATAACACATACAATTAGTGTTTTTATTCACAAAATTGACAAATTCGTGATCTTACTAACCTTCGACTACCTGACATCCGATGCCCTGCGTCTCGACATGTTCCTCGAGGTAACTCTCTGTCACACTAGCTAAACGATAATAACATACACACATGTTGTGCAACACAAATAGCAATGATTTAAATACCACATATAAACAACCATCACATATAAATAACATATTCCGTCGATTCTCGTGTCCGAGTCAACGAAGTTATCCGCGTAACACCCAAATTACGACTGTTAATCCCTGAGATTAACGCTAATCCTAGATTAATTTACTTGGGCCGTAATACAACTATGATCACTAACTTAAATAACCAAACTAATTAAATTAATCTAAACAATTCAAATTCAAACTAAACTAAACAATATTCAAATGCAATTCAATATAAATAAACAAACATCTAAGCAAATTAATATATATTTGGATTACTTTCAAACACTAGAGTGTAATATTACTTCATACTATAATTATAATCACAAAAAATGAAATCTTTGAATCATTAAACCTTACTTAATAATAGTTGATAGCCTTTAGTTAGCCACCAATTTTTCTTAATTTAATGGAAATGTCACATTCTTATCATAGTAAATCTACCTATTGGATAAAATGCAACACCATAGAAATATGATAATATTAAGTTCAATAAAGATCATGCCCAATCTAAGTCAATAATACTGAAGCCGCTAATAAACAACTTAGTACACAATCACCTAAAACATCCACTCGAAAACTGGCCTATAGATTAATCATAGTTATCACTTCTTTAATTGTTGTAAATAACTATAGATATAGATTCAAAATCATAATACTACATAACACATTTGAAATATTAATCTCCTTTAGTTGTAATACGCAAAAGCAACTTGTTAATTCTATGATTGACGTATATGAATACATTTAAAGCATTAAGCACATGATTCTTTAACTATAACTATCTAGCAATTCAAAATATATTTCATTGTCTGGAGTTTGTTTAATTGATAGACTATTTTCTCAAGCTAAAAATAAATAATGAGTAAATATAATTAAAAGACATAGTGAATGAATAAATACCTTACTATAAATCAAAGCTCCAAAGTATATTCAAACATATAAAATAAAACTAATATAGAGCAAAAGGAAAGCAAACAGAAAGAATTAGGAAAGTTATTTTGAAGCTCTATTGCCTTTTTTGTAGTCTCCCTACAAATACATATTTTAGATAAATTAAAATTCTTAATACTAATCTAAAACACCTGTAATCGACCTCAACGATTTCTCAACGATTCCTAACTTATACACAAATCGCTGAGTAAATCACTAAATTAAGCTTTTAGTGCTCCATTAATTTAGCTGGCGATTTATAGTTCATTCTCCAGTTTGTTGTGGATTTGCTAGTCTTCTTCTGCTGCCAATTTAGATGACGATTCATAGTGTAATTTCAAATCGCTAGTTAATCGCTAGAGTATTTTTTCAGTTGACTATTTTGTTTTTCTTCTCTTTTCTTCCATTTTTCATTTTCCTGTTTAAAACCTTAAATCACAAAACAAGAGAATACCTAGTGTAATATCATCATTTATGCCTAAGATAAACCTAAATTACAAAGAAAATGTGTCTAATTATTGACTTGTCACTCAAATTTTTTCTCTTTCTCAGACTCGTCACTAGAATGTAAATGTGGAGAAGGTTTTCTTGATTTTCTAACTTTAAAGTTGTTTATTGAAATCTCCGTTGACCTAATAGGTGTAGGTGGAACTTCACATTTTGTTCTAGGTTTTTCTACTAAAGATGTATTTCCCTTCTCCTCTCATGAACTTCTACCCTTATCATTTTCGACCTTTTCTAAATTAAAGTTCACAAGTCATTATAACAATTTAAACGTGCAAATCATACAAAAAATAATGTTTATCGAAAATAATTAAGTATAATTCAAAACTTAATTTAAAAAGAGAAACTCATTTGAAAAACTAGCATGAAAATCATCTAGAATTTAAATAAAATTGGCATCAAAGTTTTAAATTAAATAATTTAAATAATATAAAATAATTGTGTGATAAGTTCTAGTCTTTTCAAAAACAAAACAAAACAAACCAAATCAAACCCCTTTGACTCATTTTAAACTCAATTTCCAAACCAATTGAAAATAAGTATAAATATACCAAAATTTCAAAAAATTTGAATTTGTAAACCAAAGATCATTGTAATTGTAATACTAAATCTATTGGAATCAATGAAATCATTTATTCATGGTAATAGAATGAATTTCAATAAAACGATTTAAAAACTTTGCGAAAATCCTTCAAATAAAAAATCTGTCAAAATAAAGAGCTAAGGTTATCAAAATCACCTTCTTGAGATTGAATCTCCCAAGATATAAGATTTTGAAATCCACTAGATTGATTTTTCAAGCTCTTAGTCGGAATTCCTTAAACCCTAGTTTGGTTTAACTCTCTCAAATTCAAGAATTTTAGGATTGAATGAAACTAGATTGAGGTGGGAATAACTTAAATACTCTACGATCTGGTTTAGGACGGTTGAATCTAAGCAAGAAATCAATTATGTGGGCGAAGAGGTTCAACGATTTGTGTATTGGAGGTGAGTGTGTTTGTGGTGATTTGAGGTTTTGTTTTAAAAACTCAAAATCGTGCCTAGCGATTCGTGTATTAAGTGGAATCGCTAGAAAATCGCTATGCAAATTGGTGAAAATGAGGTGCAGTGAGTCACTGATCTGACCAGCGATTTCTGTTAAAATGTAGAATCGATGAGGACTTGCCATACTCAAATTCTCATTTAATTTTTTGATTTTGTCACATATTCAGCTAGTGATTCCTAGTGTTATTTCAAATTGTTGGGGATTCGCTAGGCTAATTTAACTATTTTCTTATTTATTTCGTAATTGACATATATATCATTCATAAAAACTAATATAAAGCTAGAATTGACTGAAAATTTAAAAGTTTGATTAGGATATGTAACTAACTAATAATTTTATCAAATAAATAAATTACAAGTAAATAATGTATACTTGCATAAAGTCCATATAAATAAAAACAACTCGATCACTCCCCGCTAATTTAAAATTACATTAAAGTTTAAATTATGAAAATATTTTCAATACAAGAGTCAAAAAGTGAGAGAATAAAAATATGTTATATTAAACTAAACTCCTAATAAAATTATAGATAAACATAGAATATGGGTTGCCTCCCATATAGTGCTTCATTTATTGTCGTTGGCTCGACTAAACCCTTCAAGAATTAAGCTGGATCTTTAAAACTTGAATTTAGGGTTATCCACTCTATTGCCATTCCAGAAAGCGATTGTTTGGCCATTAATCATTAGAGTGATTGTTTTGTTCAGAATATCCATAACACCTTAAGTAGTAGCTTAGAAAGGCTATCCTAAAATTAAAAGATGATCTTCTTTCAAAAAGTGTGGCATAACCAAAAAGTCTGTGTACAATGTATTTGTACACTTGAACTAGTACATTCACGATAACTTCTATTGGTTGAATTGAAGTACCATTTGGTAAGGAAACTACTTCAGAAGCAAGTGAATCTAATTCTAATTGAGTGTGTAAAAAGAAATTTATGAGCATGAGATTTGCATTAGAACTCGTATCACACTGAACTCTAAAGTATCAAGCCTATTTGATTTTAATATGCAAATGTATAGCTCCTGGAACATTAAGCTTCATAGGGTTTAAATCCAGCCTTTTCTTATTCTTATTGGATTTAAGATCTCCTGGCTTGTTTATATTCTTCCAATTCTCCGATTGCTTAGCTCTACATTCTTGAGTTTTTTTTTGAAGTGTCTTCAACTTGTTCTTTTTTTGGAATTTCTTTATCAGTTTCCATCGTGACTGCATTATTGCATAAATCTCAGCATTCAAGTCATCATAATAGTTTAATTCTAAGAAATCATTATCATTAATTGCATTATCGAATAATTTATCACATTCTTCATAGTTATGCTCATTAATAATTTTGAATGTAATAATTCTAGTCTTCAAATTTTAAAGACATTGTTCCTTCAAAAATGTCTAACTTAATTTTAGCTGATTTAAGAAACGGTCTACCTAAAATTATAAGTAGAGGATTGGGTGATATTTGTTGGGGTACGTGCCCTAGGTCAATCTACAAACATTGTTTATCTTATAATTTTAGTAAATAAAATTGAGGTTTTCATTTGATGTTTTATTATAAGTGATTGCATGTTTACCATATAGTAAGATCCGTAGGTATTTTTTGAAACATCTTAAATGTCCCTCATTGATCATTATACTGGGAGCTATAATGAATTAAGACTAGTGTGAATCTTGATTGATGGTCATGTGATGATCATCCATATAAAGATACAAATTGAGATCATGAGTACTTGTTAAAGAACAAGGTACTAGACCGACCCGCTATGAAAATACCACATGAATTAATTTATAGGTGTTACACATGATAGGTATATCATTTAGTTCTTCAACTTGAGATTACCATAGAATTCAATATTAGGAGCATGATAATTTGACACAATCAAACATTATCTTTAACTGGACGACTATAAAGATTACGATTGGTTACCATGTGAATAATATGTGAAGGCGCGTAATCAAGATAGAACTTTCTACTCTCATTTGAACAAAAAGATATCAGTGGATCCCTCGATATGATAGACTGATAATAGCCAAGTCCATGTGAATTGACATGATCAATGTCATTTGAATGTTTTCAGTTTACCTAAAGATCGAGGCTAGTCCGATTGAACATTAAGCGTGAATTCCCATGCCATATATTTAATCAAATGATATCACACTACAAAAGGATTTTAGGTTATACCAATTTTTAATATTCATGCTGCTTAGGTAGTCATGATGCCTTACTAGAGACTGTTTATGACTTGTGTACCAAAATGGTTTTGGTTCATTGCCAACGTCGCA
This sequence comes from Stephania yunnanensis, assembly GCA_039657365.1. Lineage (NCBI taxonomy): Eukaryota > Viridiplantae > Streptophyta > Magnoliopsida > Ranunculales > Menispermaceae > Stephania > Stephania yunnanensis. The sequence continues at coordinate 38,471,349 of CM077586.1, read as the reverse complement.
TGAACCTATTGCGTCACACACAAAGAATGGCTTTGCACAATTTCAATTGAACCAGAGTAATTAATTTCATATGATAAAATTCATGATACAAAAGCCCTTACGATTTGTTATATGATAACTTATTAATAGGGGCATATGTGTAATTTTCTTAAACTACCTTAATACAATAGTTGTATCATGAATAAGATTTTAAGTAAGGGCTTATCTACACATATAATTAAAGGATGAAACCTTAAAATGAAATAAGATTTTCGTTTATGCAGATTTTGAGTTCTCTGGATTTTGGGAGAGAAAGAAAAACATATTCAATCTCTCTTGGAGCTAGCATTCTAAATTGGGGTCATCATTCGTGTGTAGATTTTCAATAGAGGATGCGCGCTTAAAAATTTTGGAGATCGAACAATTACAGAAGAAAATTATAGATTAAGGTATGGTTTACTTTCTATTTTCGATCTTGTTCGGTTTTTCAAATTTTTTTTTCATTTTTTCACTCCATATGAACCCCAAAAACCTAACAATATTGAATTCCCCATTTTTATGACATAAAAGTCGGCTGGAAATACTAAGTCATGTACTTGTATTAAAATTTCTTCTAATAATCCATATGGTTTAGTAATTGTATTGTATGTTAAAGGAAGATTAACAGGTGTATCAGTTAACGATCCTTTTTCAATGATTCATAAATTTTAAGTGACATTACATTAATTGATGCTCCAAGACCATATATAGCAAGTTCAATATAAGAACTTCCTATTGTGATGGGTATGACGAACATTCCTGGGTCAAAACATGTTTTAGGCATTTTTTTTATTAAAGATGCACCTTTGGTCCTAAATTTTGATTAGATTCTTCTAAAAACTTGTCTTTAGACTCAGAGAATTCTTTAGTAACTTCATCATGATTTGATAATTGTGTAATGTTGGGGCATGTGCCCCAGGTCAATCCATTAACTGTCTTAATGAATACTTTTAGTTAATAAAATAGAGGATTTCATTTACCGTTTATTATAATTAATTTGCATGTTTACATTATAATAAGATCCATGGGTATTTACAGAAATATCCTAAATGTCCCTAGTCGATCATTATACTGAGAACTATAATGAATTAAGACTAGTGTGAGTCTTGATTGATGATCATATGATGATTATACGTATAGGGATACGAATCAAGATCACGAGTACTTGTTAGGGAACAAAGTACTGGACCGACCCGCTATGAGAACATCACATGGATTAAGTCATAGTTGTTTCTCATGATAAGTATATTTTCAGTCCTCTGACTTGAGATTATCAGAGACTTCAACATTAGGAACACAGTGATTTGACACTATCAAACGTTGTCTTTAACCGGACGATTATAAAGGTTGTGATTGGTTACTATGTGAGCAATGTGATGAAGCTGTGTAATCAAGATAGAATTTGTCCCTCTCATATAAAGAGAGATATCCGATGGATCCCTCGATGTGTTAGACTGTTAAAAGGCCTAGTCTAAGTGAATTGATATTGATCAATGTCACTTGGATGTTTTCAGTCTACCTAGAGATCGAGACTAGTACGATTGAACATGTTGGATGACAATCCCATGCCTTATGTTTGATCAAAAGGATATCGTGTGACGAAAGGATGTTATATACACTATTGATTAGGTTGTATCGATTTGATATTCGTACAACTTGGGTATTCATAATGTCTTGCTAGAGGCCGCTTATGACTTGTATACCAAAATGTGTTTTGGTACACTGACAACGTTGTATGAGCCTATTGGGTCGCACACTAAGAATGGTTTTGCGAGATTTTAAGATGGTTCAGAAAAACGAATTTTATATGATAAAATTTATGACGGAAATGTCCTTGTGGTGTATTACACTTATACTTCTTTAAGTAGGGGTATATGCGTAATTTACTTAACCGTCTATATACAAAGGTTGTATAAATAGACGCTTTAAGTTAGAATACACGAACGAAAGATCAAAAGGTCGAAACTCTATTTTCGTTTCAGAAACGACTTATGGTTTTTTGGTATGCTCTGGATCGTTTTGGAGAGAAAAACAAAAGGTTTGGTATTCTCTCGAAGCCAGCACTTTGAATCTCGGCCGCCGTTCGTGTGTGGACTACTGGTAGAGGGCGTTCGTCGTTGGCAGCGCCTTAGAGATCGATTAACCTTCAGAAAGGTACATTGCGACTGAGGTATGATTAAGTTTTCATGGTTTAAATGTTTTTAATGGAATTAGATTCGGATCCTGTTGGGGTTTTTGTCAATTGTTTTGTAATCTCTGCTGCGTATGAACCCCAAAACCCAACGTGTAATTGATTTCATTAAAGGTTAATTGATTTCTACTTTTTTAAATGATTCAAAAATCTCTATTTTATTTTATTCCTTCCTAGCATTTGCTAATCGTCGTGGAAAGAAAGAATTAGAATGCATACCTTTATTCAATTCATCAATATTATTATCTATTTTCTATTAACCAATTCAAGAATTTGAGAATATTTTTCATAAGCTTCAACTCTGGCTAAATACCATGGGTATAGCCTTTTGGAAAAAAAGATGTCTATTTCAATTGTTCAGCCGTGTATTCCCTTTTGGGAATGACATTTGTCATCATCTCTTATTCTTCTTCATGTTCTATTGTTTTATGTACTTTATTTTTCTTTTTACCTCTCTTAGGTATCTTTTTTGCGTATGTGTTTATATTTCATTATCACAAAATGAAGCATTAACTTTTGCTTGATTTGTAGGATTTATAGTTTGAGTAGATCAGTTATTTTGATTCCTTATCTTATGAATTTGTAGATTTATTTGATTTAATTAACTTTTCTACTCTTTAATAAAAGTATTTGTTTTAATTTAATTTTGAGAAATTTGCCTAAAGTTTTGATAACTTTGGCTTATAAAATTATATAGTATTTGTTCTAAATTTGGTTGCGTAGGTTGAGTAGTTTGTTGAGGTTGTTGAATTAGCATAGATTATAGTTGAGCTCTTTGTCTATAAGTGGTGTACTTTTAATTTTGTAGACGATAGCTAAGATTCGAATTTAATTTACCAGTGTAGTAATTATTGTTATTATATTGATTTCTAGGATGACCAAAATATTGGTTGATAACCACGCTGAGGTCTTCATTATTATCTTTTTGTAAAGTAGGACAACTATATGTAGGATGAGTAATTTTATTACAAGCCATTTGATTTCACTTAATTTGATCTATTCTTAATAGTAATTTATCCATGCTAGACAATTCATTAACTCTTTTTCAAATGCATTACTTATTTTATTATTAACTTCATAAAATTTCACCATATTGTTTAGATTGCTTAGTCATCTTATTAATAGCTTATTTTCTTAAAGTTGGTGTAACATCAAATAATGATTCACCACATACAGTATCTAATAGTCTTTGTTCAAAATGATTAATTCCTTTGTGAAATTATTTTAATAAAGCTCTTTGAGTATATCAATGTTGTGGACAAGATAAAATTAATCTTTGAGATTTATCCTAAAATTCAATTGTGGATAAGATAAAATTAATCTTTGACATTTATCCTAAAATTCAATAAAATTCACATCTTTCATTTTTACGAGTGTGACTTGTCTTCTATAAGTATTGATTTTTCTTGCAGGCATATATTGATCTAGAAAAGCTTCTAACATTTTAACCTATGTGGTTATCGAATCTTGATGAAAATAAAAAATCAATCTTGTACTTGATCTTTCAATATAAAAGGAAAAACATTAAGTTACTTGTTCTAACGTACCGTCTTCAAGTTTCATTTATAATATTCATTCCAAGTTTTATTCAGTGAAAATTTTAAATTTCTTCTTGAAAAAGTTTTCACTTGTTGGGATATGGCAAACTATTTCACAAGATTTTAGGTACATAAAGGATACTATAGATTTATCAGACCTAACTAGTTAACTATAACTTTTGAATCGCCGATGAAAAATCACACAATGATAAACACAACAAAAAAGTAAAACTAAATTGTAAAGAAACCACAACACAAAGAGATGTTGACGCAGTTCGGACGAAGACCTACATCTATGATGTTACGCTCAGATGTAAAAAATCCACTAATGATAAAAAGTTACATATTTATGCAAGACCCCAACCAGTGATTCATTACTAGGCTTGCTACACCACCCTTTACCCTTACAATGAACTCTCACCCCAAGATCCCATTGGTAATGTCAAGTCCATTTGACTAGTTCGTCCTAAGACCCCTTTAGTAATTACAACTCAAAAAGAAAAAGAAAACAAAAGTTCAAAAGCATTGCCAGTTGCAACTACTGAACCTAAAACCTATTAGAAGAAGAACATAACATGATTGTTGATATATACTTGTGTTTTTTCTAAAAACTAACATTGATGTGAGCTTTCTAAATCCCAAAATAGCATGGATGCGTCGATCATTTTTCACACATTTAAAAAGTTGTCCAAAATCTTCTCAAAGATTAATTTGGATCTAAATTCAGAATAGAAATTTCTATTTTCGTATCAGTTGTAACTGAACTATTTATAGCTTCCCCAGTTGCAACTGTCATGTTTCCAATTCCCTCAGTTGTAACTAAGTTTGTTACAAATGCTCCCGTTGCAATAATTTACAGCTTCACATCTAAATCTTGCATTATGCAAATAATGACAATTAATGTATACACTAACTATTTCCCCCTTTGTCATTATTTGTCACATACCATATGTAAATAAAAAATCACAAGTATCCAAAGAGGAAATAGGTAAAGTAACATATCCAAAATGTTGTTGCATCTTGACCATTAAGATCATATCCAAACTAAAAACAATAAAGCACATTGTTCTCAAAGTTAACACTCCCCCTGCATGAACACTCTCCCTTCATGCATATTCTCCCCCTTTGTGACACAAAAATGACAAAGAAGCCCAGAGAGTTAACGACCATATAATGGAGGAATGGAGTTGTCGATGATGTAGTCGATCCCAACAATGTAATGACGTAAAATATTTCGCTGAGCATGCAGGAAAATAAAGCAATTAACTACACGTAAACTGAATCCATAAACTATTAGTAATCTCTTACGAATAATAAAATGTCAGACCCCACCTAGTTAGGGCATCTAACCAGCCTAGATTACTTTAATATCCTAATAACCTAGCAGCCTTAACCTCCACTCAAATAAATAAATAAAAATATATCAGAGTAATTATCAAATATGATTCTAAATCAACCACAAAGGGATTCTAAAATGGATATTGTATCTCAAAATCAGTAAAGATTAATTATATAATCCTTAAATATTCGTAAGAATTTTTCGCCAACATCTCCTCTATTTCTAATCCAACACCAGAAATTTTGACCTTCATAAATCTTCAATAAACCTACTCAGCTTGGTGGAAATGCTGAAGGATTAACAATCCACCCCATAACAAAATATATCGCATTAATAATGATTATTTATTCATTTAAACCTATCTCAGACTTTCAACATTATTAAATCATTAATACCTTAACTTCTCGGCATTCCAATCCATCTTAAAACCATTAAAACAATTTCAATCATTCTCAAAACCATTTCAACACTTTCAAAAGATATCTTAACCTTACACGAACCCAAAAACCCATTTACACAATATTTTATATTCAAAAGTAATACAAACATAGAGGGAAAGAAACTAAGCAAGTCACCAATAATCAGAAAGCCTTTCGTTTCCTTTATCGCCGCTAAAACATGTCATTATCCAATTAAAAATATTCGATAACGTCAAATAAGTAAATCCCATACTATCCAGTACACATGTAGTAATCAAATGCATAATAATCCAAGAAATTTAAATACAACCGTGAATCCATCCCCTTTTTGTTATCCGATCACAATCAGACGATCGGTCTCCGAAAGTGGTAAGTAAACAGTAATAAGGACTCATGCACGGGGAGAGTAGCCAAATGAGTCTCGTTCCTCTAGACTATAGGAGTATGATCCAATTACGTTGAATATAAAAGGAATCGATTAATTTTTTTTTCTTTATTTATATATAAACCCTTAGCTGCTTGTTAGCAGCTTAATTTCTTTTTATTTATTAATTCAAAAAATTCTTATTTTGACGTGTTTTCTATTCAATTTTCACTAAATTGAACAAAACTCTCGAGGAATAGTCCATCTTCATGAAATGTCCATAACACTGGTTTTGGTCACACCAAAACCTCAAAAATCTTAACTTTGTCCATGACATATGAAACCTTTATGGACCAATCCTCTTGCAATACTTATCCAAACTTGCACCAGTTTGGACCAAATCTCAACTTTGACTACTATGAATCGACACTAAACTCGAAACAAGATCTCACACAACTTCGTCACATTTCATACTACCTCCAATCCTGACTTACACATAAACCGAGGCAAATCTCCACGTCAGCTCATTAAGTCCATTTAAGGTCCAAATTTTGAATGTTTTAATTTAAATTCAATTATTCATCATGAAATTCAAAACTAATATTTACGTCAATATTTTGACTCTCTCAGCACCTGTCGCAACACATATCTTGAGACAAAACCCTGCTAATCTCAAATTTACTCAATCACCTAAATTTCGCAAAATAAAATAATATATAATACACAACATTAGGCAAACATCGCAGATTAATAAAACTAATTATAAGTCTCAAATTCACTAGTGTTTAATTCCCGACTTGCAGCCAAAACCAAATTATGCTTCCTCAATCCCTGATAAACAGTAATTACCGATTTAAAGATTTCGGGATTTGACAATCTTCCCAACTAATAAAAATTTCATCCTTGAAATTAAAATTTAACCAAATCTACCTGAACTCAAAGAGATTCGAAAAATGCTCTCGCATACAAGCCTCTTGTTTTCATGTTAGCTCTTCATACAACAAGTTACTCCACAAATTAAACTAATTCCATTCAATACAAAAACTTCCCAACCCATTTCATATTCTCAAACGACCATATAAATCAAAAAGAGAGTTTTCCTTTCCATCCAAACATGTAATGGCCTTTTAAGAGGGGAAACTTTTAGATACACCCAATTTCTTTTACTATATACCATAAACCGGTGAAAGAGATCATAATAAAATTTGTATCTTTTATAAGGTATTTTCAATCCTAGATGAGTTTGTTGCATAACCTCAGTGTGATCTCCAACTCCACCCAATTCACCGGTTCAACCCCACCGACAAGAGATCGATAAGGTATCCCATACCATGCCTAAAACGGAGACATTTCAATACACAATTAACAACAGTTATTATAAAAGAACTCATACAAAGGTATATGTTCTTCCCATGAACCTCCAAACACCAGTATACAAGCCCTGAGCATGTTCTCCAACACATAAATCCACATTTTGGTTTGACTATCAAGCCAAGGATGAAATACAAAACTAAAATAAAACTGAATGTCGAAATAATTCTTGTATGCCTTGCCATAACCCTAATGTTTACCGAGCATCAAGATAAGAAAATATTATCAGCGACACTCCAAACAAGCGAGCCACATCTCGCCCATATAACAAGCCCAACTGTGTAAATGTATCCGAAATGTACGTAGAAAGAATATGAGCAGACTTCGCCAGTTCATAAATAATAATTCACACCACATCATGTTTCTCCTAAGAAATAGGTGATGAATAACAAATTCTATCACGATATATTCCCATTTTCATTACAATATGGGAAGTAGCTGCAAAGTATCTCCAGGTTTCTGCCTATTGGCCTTAGCCTGTTGACAAATCTTACATTTCCTCACATAATTACGCACGTCAGCTTTTATCCTTAGCCACCAATACAATCGTCACATATCATAACAAATTTCAGTTCGGCCAAAATGAATGCTAAATCTAAACCAATGAGATTCTCTCAATATTTCATCCCGAATCTCAAGCACCGATGGAATCCATAATTTGCCTTTAAGCCTCTAACTTTAGTCCACAAACTCAACTAAATCTAGATTATTACTATTATCAGCAAACCTCTTAAACTTTTCATAATCCACATCACTTTGCTGACACTCTATCACTTCCTAAATAGAGACGAGTCATACTCTAAACGAAGCGCAAGCTGGTTCATCCTCAACCTCGAGAACCTCTGAAAAGATCATAACAATGACTTTTTTAAGTAACTCACATTCGTAAGTCAATCGACTAGTTGCAAGCAATGTTTCAGCATTCCTCATGCTCAATGCGTTAGCAATAACATTAACTTCACCCTAATGGTATTTAAGACTAAAATTAAAGTCTTTCTAACGTTCAACTATTATTATTGTCTTACATTCAATTCTTTTTTGAGAGAACAAATAATTCAAACTCTTACGATTTGAAAATAGCGTAAAACTTTCGCCATATCTCCATAGCTTCAAAACAAACACATTCGCCACTAATTTCAAATTATAAACAGAATAATTATTCTCATGAATATTTAATTAACAAGAAGCCTAAAGAATCACCCTTCTATTTTGCATTAACACACAACTTAAACCCATTTTCGATGCATCAGTCTAAAATGTAAGCCTTTTCGTCGCTTTAGGCAATACAAGAACTGGTGTTGAAGTTAAACGCTTCTTCAATTTCTTAAAATACAGCATTGCATTCATTTGACCAAAAAACTTGAATATTTTTTTGAGTCAATTTAGTAACTGGTGAAACTATCTTTGAAATTCTTTTACAAATCGACAATAATTGCCAGCCAAACCCAAAAGACTTTGTATCTCCGTCACTTTGATATGTTCCGACTAACTAATGATAGTCTTATTCTTGGCTATATCCTCCAAATTCATTTCATATAAACCACATTACCCAAAAACTTCACCTCTGATAACCAAAACTCGCATTGGCTAAACTTAGCATGCAACTTACGATTTCTCAAATTTTGGAGATTAACTCTAAGATATTATTCATCATCCTCATGAGTCTTAAAGTATATCTTGATATCATCGATGAACACTATCACAAATTGACCCAAACACAACCTCAACACTCTCTGCATTAAATCTACAACCATTACTGGAACATCAGTCAACCCAAATGACAAAAAAATAAACTCAAAGTAACTATATCTGATACCAAAAGTAGTTTTCTATATATCATCTTCCCAAACTTTCGACTGATAGTAATCTCAACAAAATTAAATCTTTGAAAATAGTTTTAATCTATTTGGTTGATCAAACAAATCATTAATTCGAGGCAATATATATTTATCCTGAGCAATTACTATGTTTCACTATTTATAATTAATGTAGAGACTCGAATTACCATTCTTCTTTTTCACGAAAAGGACTATTACACCCCATGACGACTTACCTCAATGAATAAACTCCTTCATCCATCAACTCCTCTAACTGATACTACACCTCCTACAATTCGTTCGGAGATATCCTATAGGATAACGTAGTTATTGGTCTAGTTTAAAACCAAATCAATCATAAAATTAATCTCTATTAGAGATGGAACTCCATTTAATTCGTCAAAATACATGTCCACGAATCCCCAACCACAAGAATCTCCTCCAGTCTAATTTTAAATCTTGCCTCTGTACTATAGTTCCAGTGAGATTTTCGATTTCTTTCTAATGACTAATTAATCAATTATCAACAACACCTCAAACTCCAATAACTATAACACACAAAATTAACAACCATCTTGTGTTCGGAGATCTCAACAACATATTTCTCATATATTAAGTAAGAACCCATCCTATCCCTAATTACTGTGTTAAGTACAAGATGAATAAGGACTCACACTGGAGTTAACCTTAACTCAATCACTATACGACCACAAACTAAAATTGAACATTTGATAAGATTATGATTTGTACTTGAATCTCGTTCAATCACCACCTGCACATATTCCCTGATATGTTGTTGAGTCAGTGACATACAAAATGATGCTCTTAAAAGTTATGGACATATCTTTTGTAATGTCTTTTCTTTCTATACCCAGAACACGTAATCACACTCTGACCCCGAGAATAGTTTTGGCTGATGTGACCTTTTTTTCATACCTAAAATATGTCACTGTAGGTTTATTACTTATAAAAGATTATTGAATAGGTGTCGATCTCTAATTTGAACCCTGGGATCCTCAACCCTTACCTTCATTCCTTTGCAACTAAGGTATACTTTTAACTTGAAGACTAAAAAGTATGTTTGTGTCATCTCAACTAATCCTCGAATCTTTCATTTTCTCTCAGAACTTAGTGTCAAACCTGAAAGGAAAACTTTTCTTACCCACAAAATTCGAGTCTAGTCCTGACTCCACGACGCCCTAATATCATCGTGATTAGTGTTGAAATCTTATATAATCACATAGATATTGGCCCTATCTCGAACCTCTCGCAAAATGTTCGGTTTAATCTTTAATATAATGGTACCAAACTCTTCCTATTTTTCCTCTTGCGACATTTCGCTATCAACGAATGTATCCATCTTAATTGGAAACTATAATTACCGGTTCAACTCTCGAACGAACTGCAATGGTAGTCTGTTCCTCCTGAGCGAGTGAAGTGGCATTAGGAACTTATTGGGCCATACATTCCACAAATATCTGAGCTATTACCTGTGCTCATAAGGTATTCATCCATTCTAACATTTTTACAGCCAAATTCTCAAATGTATTTGAATCCACACATTGTAGAGCCCTATTATCCTCATCAAATCCTTAATCCAGCTCTTGCGGTCCACTAATAATTTTTTGCAATAAAAATTGCAAAGAAGTGGTTCTACAAGCCCACATCCATCGATATCTCGACAATATAGGATACAATAACACAATCATAAAGTTTATAAACTTTTTAACCTCGTTCCATCGCGTTACTTCCTAAGTAATAACTCACTAAGCCTGAATCAACGAGTTTGTTTTAGATTCCTAGGCTCTAATACCAACATTGTCAAGCCCAACCTAGTTAGGGCATCTGAACGACCTAGATTACCTTAATATCCTAATAACCTAGCAGCCTTAACCTCTCATCTAATAAATAAATAAAAACCTATCAGAGTAATTATTAAATATGATAATAAATCAACTACAAAGGGATTCTAAAACGAATCTTATACCTTAAAATCAATAAAGAATAATTATATAATCCTTAAATATTCATAAAAATTCTTCAACAACATATCCTCTATTTCTAATCCTACACCGAAAATCTCGGGTTTCATTAATCTTCAACAAACCTGCTCAGCTTGGTGGAAATGCCGAAGGACTCGCAATCCACCCCATAACAAAATATATTGCATTAATAATGATTATTTATTCATTCTAACCTATCTAAGAATTTCAACAATATTAAATCATTAATACCTTAACTTCTCAGCATTCCAATCCATCCCAAAACCATTAAAACAATTCCAATCCTTTTCAAAACCATTTCAACACTTTCAAAAGATATAATAACCCCACACGAACCCAAAAACCCATTTATACAATATTTTATATTCAAAAGTAATACAAACATAAAGAGAAAGAAACTGAGCAAGTCACTAATAATCAGAAAGCTTTTCCTTTCCTTCGTCGCCGCTAAATCCTATCATTATCTAATTATAAAAACTCAATACTATCAGATAAGTAAATCCCACACTATCTTGTACACCTGTAGTAATCAAATGCATAATAATCCAAGGAATTTAAACAACAGTATAATCTAAGGAATTTAAATACAACCGTGAATCTATCTTATTTGTGTTGTCCGACCACAATCATATGACTGGTCTCCGAAAGTGTTAAGTAAACAGTAATAAGGACTCATGCGCGGGGAAAGTAACAAAATGGGTCTCATTCCTCTAGACTATGGGACTATGATCTGATTCAACGTGATCTCATGATAACCACATGATGCAAAGTATCAGTGACTCCAGCCCCTCTAGAATGATATAGCGTTCAATAACCCCGATATATACACTATAAGGAGACTCGTAACGCCTTACCCTCCCAAACCATATATGCATGTACAACAAAAACGTAATTCAAGGATCAATGATATCTATACAAAATATAATTATAAAATGTAAAGGTTACCATGGGATTTACTAAACCTTACGAACAACCAACTTCAAGCTTAATTTTCAAGGTTCCCAGAGCATCGGATCACCTTGAAAATTGTTCTAATAGCTTCCCTGCATACTGAATTATATTATAGGTTAAGCTTTAACTGAAATGATATCACGAAGCCCAATGAAAAATGCGATCGAAGTACGCTTAAGAACAGTTTCCTAAAATATTTATTTATATAACTATTTCAACTAGCTTTCGACTAGCCGACTTGGGGTAACTTTTTAACCTTGAAAATCTCAATATTTGCCATGATGACCTTAAAGAAACTTGTAGTACTCATGTCCTATTTCCATAGACTCTAAGAACGCCTAAATTAGATCACTAATGGAGAAGTTATGAATTTTATCATATGGCCTATCGACTTGGCAACTTTATATATTTTGAACTAAAAATAACTTCTCCAAATTAATATTTTCACAATTAAATCCTCAAAAATCGATAATAAATGCAATGAAACCACTCGATACCGACACCAAAATATTACACAGCTCGTGGAGTCAAATTGGATTAAAACCAATAATCAATATCAACTATTAAATTATCTCCAAAATATTTATCAACTAAATTGCATTAGTTCACCTCATCAAAACCCTAACCCACGTCGGTGAAATTTATCCCAAATTGATGCAAATCAATCCAATATACCAATTAACAACACTTCCAACCAATTTCTATTAAAACCCCGCGAAAGAAATCAAAAAATCGCGATAATTCAAATTGAATTGAGAAAAAAATGCCTGGCATTAAGAATTCACCAAATTGCGGGCTGAATACCCCGTTTATACTACAGAAACTTAGCTCGAATTGACCATTTCGCGATGTTCTATAATTTTACGAATAGAAAATGAGTGAAAGTCGGATATCTTAAATCTAGAAATCCTTATTTTGACGTGTTTTGACTTTCAATGCCCATTTTCTATCCTACTTTTCATCAAATTGAACAAATTCTCTACAAAATAGTTCATCTTCATGAAATTTTCATAATATTGGTTTTGGTCATACCAAAACACTAAATATGTTAACTTTTTCCATGACATACATAACCTTTATGGACCAATCCTCTTGCCATACTTATCCAAACTTGTACTAGTTTGGACCAAATCTCAACTTCGACTACTGTCAACCAACACCAAACTCGAAACAAGATCTTACACGACTTCATCTCATTTTACACTACCTCCAATCCCGACTTACAAGCAAACTGAGGCAAATCCCCACGTCAGCTCATTAAACCCGTTAAAGTTCTAGATTTTGAATTTTAATTTAAATTCAATTATTCATCGCGAAAATTCAAAACTAATATTTATGTCAATATTTTGACTTTCTTGGCACCCGTCTCGACATGTATCTCAAGACAAAAACCTTGTGAATCTCAAATTTACTCAATTACCTAAATTTCACAAAATAAAATAATATATAATACACAACACTAGGCAAACATCACAGATTAATAAAATTAATTATAAATCTCAAATTGACCAGTGTTTAATTCGCGTCTCGCGACCAAAATCATAATTAAGCTTTTTTAATCCTGGATTAACCGTAATTACCGGTTTAAAAACCTCAGGATTTGGCATAAAACTTGGTATCTCAAGAAAGCGACAACAACCCCTTAGTGAAAGGGAGAAGGCACAGCGGAAGATGTTATAAGAGATCCCACTATAGTAGTACGTAGTACTAAATAGTAGAAAACTCCCTCAAATCCATAAGCATCCCAACCAGTAGCTGTTGCAACAACTTTAATTGCAACAAGACTTAAGAAAAAGCTCTAACCATTTGTCCATAAACTTTAGTTGCAACTAGCTTAACAACAACAACCTCTATTGCAACATCAAATGAGCCTACGAAGAAATCTCTCAAAAAAAGAGAAGAAAAAATGTAAACTAGTTAGGAGCGTTTGTTTGTTTTGTTTTTGTTTTTTTTGTTTTTTGTTTTGTTTTTTGTTTTTTTTTTTTCTACATCAACTAACTACATAACATCACAAATGTAAGAAACATTGCACTTTTGATCAAACACTTTGTCCTATGATTTTGGGTTATCACCTCTCGCAACATGTGAGACATTGCATTTTTGAGTTGCCTTAGGAACCCGCTTAAAATTTTGCGGATGAGGTGTTACTAGAATTCGAGAGTCATTTGCCTTCTTGGCAACTTGTTGTTGCCTTCTTGCTAATTCATGATACATTCTAAAGCATCGTGGTTGAATATGGCCTTTGACTCCACAATAATAGCAAGTAGGAATAAATCTTCTAGGAGGCTCGATCGGTGATATATTGTCTTCAATACCTTTAACAAAGGTAGTAGGACAAGCTTTGAGAGAAGTTGAAACATCTTTGTTGGCGAATCTAAGTCCTTTATGATCACTTGAACATTTGCCCATTTGCAAAATATCATCATGATTTGTTTTCCCTTTATTTAACTGATGTAAGGTGGCCTCTGTCTCAGCAAGTTTCTTCTTACATGTAGTCAATTAATTCTCCTTTGTTGTTAATTGGTTGCAACTGATAAACAATCTCTTGAAAAGAAACATTTTCTTCTTTTAAAGATAAGTTTCGATTAACAACAATGCTCCATCAACCATGCATTTATTCAAATCCATCATGTATAGAAATATCATTAATATCTCTAATGTCAAAGTCACAATCAAACTTATAGCTCCCTAGTTCATTAGGAACTTCTGAGGTTGCAACAGGTGGGTTGCAATTGTAGGAGCAGTGACAAAGTGAGTTACAACCGCATTAGCAGTTACAGAGTGAGTTGCAACTACAGGAGTAGTTACAAAGTGTGTTGCAACTTTAGGAGTAGTTACAGAGTGAATTGCAACTATAGAAGTTGCAACCGAGGTAGTTGCAACTGGATTGATTACTTCTGGTATTGTTGTAGAAAAAGCCATATAAAAACTGATTTCATCTCCTTCGCTTTCATCATCACTCTCACTATCACTCCATGTAGTGGCAAGTGACTTTCCTGATTTCTTAAAAAAGGTTGGACATTCGACTTGAATATGTTTGAATCCTCCACAATCTCTACATTTGATAAGTCCAAGCTGGATAGAAGTTACTTTCTACTTTGCATCTACATGTTTATGGGAATTAGTCTTAGAACTAGACTTGTTTGCTTGAACATTTTTAAGTAGTTTTTCATATTGTTTAGCAAACAACACCATCTCCTCATCCTTATCAGATCCATTGTCTTCCTGAAGATATTGAGTTGCAACTTTTAGGGCCATTGCCTTTCGTTTCTTTTGTTGAGAAATATACATCTCATACGTTGTAAGAAACCTCATTAATTCATCAAATTGGTGATTTTCAAGTCCATTGGTTTCTTGTATTGCAGGAACCTTGACATTGAACTTTGAAGGAAGATGTCGAATAGTTTTTTCAATCATTTTTCTATTTGAACATTTCTTGCCTAACTGTTGGGCTTGATTAGTTATGTTTTTCAATATAGTAGTGTATTTTGCAATAGTCTCATCCTCTCCTATGGGTAGAACTTCAAACTGAGAGGATAACAACATCTTCTTTGAGTCTTTCACATCTTCATTCCCTTCAAAGAAATTCCAAAGAACCTTCCAAGCATCATTGGAAACTTCACATGAATGAGATCAACTTGAGATGCTCTTGATTTACTGCACTAAAGATAGCATTAAGAGTCTTTGCATTGCCAAGTAGAAGTCGCTCCTCCTCTTGTGTCCAAAGATCAATGTTCTTTAGTGAACCATCCAATAATAGGTATGAGTATCATTTCTCAATTGCCCTCCATGCTTTTACATCCAAAGACAATATAAAACCTTCCATTCGAGCCTTCTAATATATGTAGTTGGAGTTCGTGAGCAATGGTGGTCTTATTGTATATATTCCTTCAGCTCAATCGCATTGAATAGGTTGGGCCATTGCGAATCAAACTAAAAACTAAGGATCACACCTTTTCCAAAAATTGAATGCTAAGTGCCTCGCTTTGATGCCACTTGTAAGTCTTGAATCATTAATGACAATCACGTAATAATAAACATGCCACAAAAGTAAAACTGAGTTTTAAAGCAAACCACAACCAAAGATATGTTGATTCAGTTCGGTCCAAGACCTACATCTGCGATGTCACACTCAGATATAAAGATCCAGTAATGATAAAGAGTTGCAAATTTATGCAAGACCCCAACCAGTGGTCCCTTACTAGGCTTGCTACACTACCCTTTACCCTCACAATGGACTCTCACCCCGAGATCCCCTTGGTAATGTCAACTCCCCTTGATTGGTTCACCCAAGATCCCTTTAGTAATTATAACTCATTAAAAAAATGAAAATAAAAGTTCAAAAGCATTGTCGGTTGCAACTACTGAACCTAAAACCCACAAGAAGAAGATCATAACATGATTGTTGATGTATACTTGTGTTCTCTCTAAAAACCAACGTTGATGTGAGCTTTCTAAATCCCAAAATAGCATCAATACGTTGATCGTCTATAAACACATTTAGAAAGTTGTCCAAAATCTTCTCATAGATTAATTAGGATCTAAATTCGGAATAGAAGTCCCGTCATAAAGAAACTTCTATTTTCATATCGTTGTAACTGACCTAATTACAGCTGCCTCAGTTGCAACTGTCCTATTTCCAATTTCCTCAGTTGCAATTGTCATGGTTGCAACTGCCCCTATTGCAACAATTTACAGCTTCACATCTAAATCTTGCATTGTGCAAATAATGACAATTAATGTACACACTAAGAATCTCCCCCTTTTTCATTATTTGTCGCAAACCATATGCAAACTATGGAATCCTAATAGAAACTCTCAAGTATCCAAAGAAGAAATAGGTAAAGTAACCTATCCAAAATGTGTGATTGTCATTGGCGATTCAAAATTTACAAGAAGACGAACATAACATGATTGTTGATATATACTTGTGTTCTTTCTAAAAACCAATGTTGATGTGAGCTTTTTAAATCCCAAAATAGCGCGAATGCGTTGATCATCTCTTCACACATTTAGAAAGTTGTCCAAAATCTTCTTATAGAATAATTAGGATCTAAATTCGAAATAGAAACTTCATCATAAAGAAACATCTATTTTCGTATCAGTTGTAACTGGCCTATTTACAGCTACCCCCACTTGCAAATGTAATGTTTCCAATTTCCTCAGTTGCAACTATCTTGGTTTCAACTTCCCCTGATGCAACAATTAGCTTCGCATCTAAATCTTGCATTGTACAAATAATGACAATTAATGTATTAATTAAAACTAACAAATCAAAACTAAATATTGTAATAATATTTTTAGTTATCCTCAAAAAATATTTTTTAAATTAATTAATTATTAAATGATGTAAATTATTAATTAATTTCAATCGCATTATATATAAAGTCAACATTCAAATAATTTTAATTATTTATTATTACAAAATCATAAACCCACGACAATAACTACGAGTTATGAAAATTCTTTGAAGTCTTAGGTGGTGTTTGATTGGTGGGAATTTGAGGTCAAAATTGAAATTAAATCAAATTTCCACGTTTGATTCATAGAAAATCAGAATTGGAAGTATAAGATTCCAAGTTCCCGTATTTGGAGTAGGGATGAAATTAAGATTTTAATGAAATTCAAATTCTTAATCGATTTTAATTCACATGCATTTAGGAATGACTATACATCCTAAAATTGGAGGTGATTGCAATTCCTACGTATGCTCTTTTGTTGACAAATTTGTGCAATCTGTATATATGTGATGATCTTATTAGATTTTTTTTTATTTTTGTTTTAAATTATTTTAAATTATTTTTTCTTGATCTTGTGGGGCTAGTTTGATTAAGCTTGGCAAATAATACCATAAACTTTCAAAACTTATCTTTCTTTTTTGTAGTTAGCCAAAACTTATTTATTCAATTTTTTAAGCCGAAACTTATCTATTATTTATATTTTCTTTTTAGTTTTCAAAACTATTTATTCACGAAAAAAAAAACACACAATTCTCGCAAATTAATTAATCGGCTCAAATGGTACATCGTGCCAATGAGTAATATTATACTAGCGTAATGTTGTTTAATATCTATTTGTAAGAAGTTATCGATAACGTATAAGTAACTTATATTACTAACGCTTTTAAGAAAAAAATACATATTACTAACACATAAATGTCATATGGCATGTGACATACACTAACATATTAGTATAATGATTAATAATATATATACTCAAACATATTAGAATTATCAACGAATTAGGTTTAATTTTTCTTAAAAAGACTTCCTTAATATTACATATTTTTTACGCGCATATCAAAATATAACATATTTCTATTGACTAGTAATTAATGTATAATACTTGTCCTCTTGTGTCATTTTACATTTATCAACTACTTATCAACTGGTTTTTTCAAATAATTTCAATGGATTAGCTAGATTATCACATATAAGCTATTGACCATTAAATTATCAACTATAAGTTAGATATCATCGACAAAGCCTATGTATTTTCAAATTTCGTTTTGAGTTTCTTTTATTTCATCTGTCGTACATAATATTGATAACTTTACATAAAACGTTTTAATGTAGATATATACAAGATTTTTATTAAATTTTAAAGGTAATATAATAAATTATAAAAGGCATTATATAAAAAATAAATATCATATTTTTTTAGTTTTTCTATGTGCAACAAAAATGATGAATTTGAATTCCAAGCAATTTTAATTTCATGGAATATAATTCCCACAAGTTGAAATTCTATTACAATAAATGTCTAGGAATTAAATCTTCATAAATTTATATTCCCACCTTAAAATTCCTACCAGCCAAACACACCCTTAAGTCAACTAAATATCTGAGAATTGGAGTTTCACTATGATAAGATAGTGGCCTAACTCCAAGAAAAAACTTGTTCATAGGCACCAATGCTTAAACCAAACGTAAACATTAACGATACTGATTATAATTACATACAAATAAGATAACAAATAAAAACACCTAAAAAATTCATGAATGCATTTTAAAATGCCATGTTCGAGGCAAAAATAGATTAAATGAACGTAAATCTTACAGCAAAAAATAAAAATAAAAAATAAATCGCCATAAAATTGAGCAAAGTGTGGCACGCATAGCAAAATCATGGGCAACAAGTAATTTTTTTTAATAGTAACAAAAAAAAGATGTGAAGTTTAGGATGTGTTGGTCTAAATCTAGTTGTGGATCTAGAGTGTGTGAATAGACTAATTGTTACCAAAGCTTTAATTTAAGGGGGTTGCTAAACGCACACACGATATGCGCTTATACACACCACTTAAACATACACACACCCACCATTTTTTAAAGAGAGCAGTTATTGCTTAGAGGATATCATTTTCATTTTTTTGATGAGTTTCAATTCTGCCGATAGAGGATATGACCAGGTTACACTTCATATAAAAGGTTTTTTTCCTCAAACCCCACCCTCTCTTCTCCTTCACTGACTCGTCATATTCGAAACCCCAAAATCGACTTCACACTTACGTCTTTGGCCAACCAAAAACCCGTGAATCCACACGAAATCAACTTGGTAAGTTCATTCTCTCCTTGTTTCGGCTCATTTGGCGGGTTTTTTTTCAAGTTTTTTTGCCATCATTTTCACTGTTATTGATGTTAGTGTTTGGTTTTTAGGGCTTTTGATTTGTTATTGATTTCCACTTTTTTAGTACAAAATGTCGAAGGAGTCGTCAAAACGAAGCCACCTTGACAATGACGAGGCATTTTATGATTTTTTTTATTAGGTTTTTTTCATCAAGGAATAACTTTGATTTTTTGCTCATGTCGTCGTGTTGTGCAGAGCAACAAGGCCGAAACATGTATACACGTTTCGATAATGAAACGTCGATATCTATGGGTAAGTGCCGCTTTACTTAAACCAACACTATTGTTATGGTTTCGACGCCTGTCAACCAAAACACATATTTACATATCGGCTTTGTTTGGTCAACATATTGTACATACCACTCGTAGTTGCTACTTGGACCCTACTCGATTGGATATTTAAATTCTTAACTTGAGTGTCGGGCACTGTTGTCTGCGATATTACCAGCATTATCGTCTACTACAGACTGTAAAGCCTACAAAGGTTTCAATTAGTATACAATGTAATCATACAGTAAAGCCTGCAAAGGTTTCAATTAGTATATAATGTAATCATACCTATACCTCATCAGTTTACTCCATGGACCACACTCGATTGTATATTGAAATTTTAGTTAACAGTTGGAGTTACAAGTCCATGATATTAATGGAAGTATTGGTTAACAAAGACCATTACGCTTGAGCTTCCAATTTTCTAGTTTGCAATCTTACTTATACTCCATCAAATTACTACACATACCCCACAAAACTATTGACACGTGTAGAATGTGTACAATATATATCCTTATTATTTGTAGTAGTCATAAGCGGGATCGTCTCCATAAGGATTTAGCAAAATTCTTTAAGAAAAAGCCTTTCGATAGTTTTTTATTATTTTTTACTTTGATTTAATTAATTTAATTAAAATATGAATTAAAAATCAATAATTCAAACTATAATAATATAATAATAATCAAACTAATTTAACACTCACAATTCAATTTTACTAATATTCAAATAAATTCAATCCAATAATAAATAAATATTTAAACAAATATCTAGATCAATGAAACATCAATCGGTTTTTGCATCCACACATATTACTCAATTTATAGTAATGAATATATTTTAATCTCTTAATAAAGTATTCTAGATTATTGAACTCCAATTTTATTGAATTAACCCTTTGAAAACTCAAACAAATTAACTATAGGTAATCAAACCGCATTACATTTTATGAAAACTTTGAACTACTGAATTTAATAACTTCGAAAAGCCACTTCATTACTAAACTAAGATCTCAATTCACCTCAGATATCTAAACAGTAATATACTGACCCTAGTTACTATTTTAAACAAAATATTGAATCAAAATATCATAATACACATTCTAGACTATACGTGCAATATAAAGTTTGATGATTATAATCAACAAATAATAATTTATTAAATCAGTGAATTGAAGAATATGATTGATTTAAAGCGTTAATCAGAAAATCATCTCACCATGACTTCATCAAAAAATGGATCAAGTTTGTAGCATCCCCTATCCAGATTAGAGTGACACTCAACCTGAAACCCTAACTAAGCCTCAGTAACTCAGCCAGACTTAATTAGAGCCAGCAACCTCTCTGTCACTACTTGATAAACTCAGCCTGTATATTAATATTGAACAAACCATTCAAAGTACACGCAGCAAAAAATCAAGACTTTTTCGATATTTAGACAATATACGGTAATATAAAGTTTATCAAAACTTAAAACCTTGTTTATAAACCTCATAACCCTGTTTATATACATCAAAATATATCAAACAATGTATAGAAGGACAAGAAGGTTCATTAAATTGTTGAGAAAATAACAAGACAATTAAATATTCTCTTTGCCTTTCGTTGAAGCGCTAGTTTGCGAACCTGAAATATTGAATTTTGGTGAGCGCTCCAACTTGCTCAATAAGTAAGGATTCACCAAGCCATTAATATTCCATATAATAATCAAGAACATTATGCAATAACAATATGCACCAAGATTAACTAACAAGAATATAGAAAGCATATAATTCAATAAATAATGGATGAAAATCAAATTATCAATGACTATTATACTGCGATTCCCATTTTATTTATAAAACTAGGGTCGATTATCAACTGATGCCATTAATGCGATTACTAAACTAACACATTAGCGGATGTGATATCTAGCCAATCCATTAATGCCCAATGGTTCTATTCAAAAACTTCTAGTGAATATGTAATCCATGCAACCTATTGGATTGAGTAGGAGTTATATATAGGCCGAGAAGATAACACATCTCCTATAAACCTATTCTCAAAACTAAGAGTTACTCTAGTGATTCACATTAAACATAGTTTTCCGGTATATTGAAAAACTATTATAGTGTACATGGTCCCCCATTCCATTCCATAAACTACATTAACTACATGTACTAAAATAGTCAGACAACATTGATAAATAAGCGAATCCGTACTTACCTCGATTCAGGTTTCATTCCAACTTCCATATTTTCTTGAGCACTCAAGCTTTCTCGGGAATCTAACTCTGATAACAAGCCATTTGTAATCAATATATGTATAATACCTTATATTTAGAACCCATAGTTTAGCCCCTAAGTCCTCAAGAAATCCTAACTAAAACTCAGCTTATTTGTTGTTTTCTATGGTGGGAGCGTGCTCCCTCGATGGGTGGAGTGCGCTCCAGCAGATCAGTTCATCCTCACTGATGAAGGGGACACGCTCATATGCTAGATGGAGCGCACTCCACCATGTATTATTTTGAAAGAACACAGGGCAATAGCCACTATTATATCCACGAATTCACTAAACAACAATCTATACTCCCAAAATTCATGAAGGAAGACCTCCAGTGAGGTGACAAACCATTGTCAATGATCAAACAACATAATTCACAAAGATTTCATCATCACCATCGAATTGAACTTCAACTAACACAAAAACTAAACATACCAAAGCAATAATCTCTAGCTTTAATTCGTTTAAGCTCTTTAATCCTTGTTAGTTCAACTCCCTAAAAAACCTTTTTTGATTAGTAATCAAACCCTCGACCCTCCTTTCTCACTTTCGATCAATTTGAATGATATGAGTATGGGTTTTAGTTTAAATATATGGATTTTCCTTGAGATACTCATCACACTATCTCGAGACTGATCGAGCAATTGTTGTGTTAACATGACACTCCTTAAAGTGATACACATGTTGACACCATTAACATTTTCGCTCCTCTTGAGGCGATCCGATAATCCATATATCTTAAACCAACTTTTAGTTTCTAATATATATATATATATATCTAATATATATCTCATATATTTTCTCACCAATGAATTCACCTGACAAGCCTACGAGTATTCTCAGGTGTGCATATTCAATCCACGATTTCCTCATCGCACTTGGTGTAGTAAAAATGTATTGTTTATTATGTATTTTCTAATTATAGGCTTGTATATAAATCATATATTATACGACAACCTTCAAAATTCATTAAAAACCCAATCAAACACAAATCATCATGCAAATTTACACATACATTAATTGAGGTATGCTAGACTTGAACACGAGCCTAACTCGGGTTAATTAGGATTTGGAATTAGTACTAATCACCAAGTTAAGGTAACAGGTCATTACGGTCTCCCCAATTTAAAGCAATTTCATCCTCGAAATTAAAGTAACTGTAAAGTTATCTATAGTTTCGAAAAGAAATGGAAATTGCTCCTTTATATAAGATTCCCGCTCCTCGGGTAGTTCATCATCTCCGTAAGATTGTCATTTCACCTTAACCAAATGAATCTTTTTTGTTCTCAGCCTTTAAATATTACGATCAAGTATCTGAATCAACTGCTCATCGTAAGACAAGTATTCTAGAAGATCAAATTCATTCCAATCGATCATTGGAGTGAGTTGAGTCTCCATTTTGCGAAGCATAGACAAGTGGAAAACATTACGAACTTCAGATAGCTGAGGAGGTAACTCTAACCTGTAAGCAATATGACTAATCCTTTCCTGCACACTAAACGGCCTAATATATCTTGAAGCTAACTTACCTCACAACCCAAATCTATACAAGCCTTTCATAGGTGACTTTCAATAAGACAATATCATCCTTTGAAAACTCAAAAAACATATGATGATTATCGTCGTATATCTTCTGTCTTAGCTGTGTTGTAGTCATACGCTGGCGAATCTGCTGAATTCTCTCTATGTAGTCCTGAATTTAACTCCAACCTCTACCCAACACGTTAGTTAATGAAAAGGTCGACCATACAGAGCTTCAAAATGAGTAATTCCAATGTTAGCCTGATAGATATTATTATTAATCTGAGGATACAATGTCATATTGAGGTTTCTCTAATTTGCCTATGGATCCACCTCAACCACTGGATGAGTCTACCCTTGTGCAGGCAGTGTTGTACTACCTACTAATGTGGCTGGCGACATAGAACACTCTCTCTTTATATGCCATGTCTGCCTACACCGATAGCATATCGTCGAAGCCCTTTAACAATAAACACTACTAGCCCGAGAAACCTACCCAGGTCCACTCTATTTCTGTAAGACTGTGCTCGACTCTTACCCCTACCTCCAGACTGAGGTGGTGGCAAAGTTGGTTTGGATACCGAAGCCTAAGAAACTAGTGGAACCGACGCATTAATGAATGTCGTCCCCATAAACCATGACTGTGTAGGTGCTCCGTTTATACTCCTATGCTTTTTCCTTGGCTGAAAATAAGAAAATTCATAGGTTCTCTTACTCTTAAGGAACTGCGGTACTAGTGGTGGCGTCATTATTGTTCCAGAAGGTCTGGTTAGTATGGCTACTTCCACCTCCATCACATTCTCAAATATAAAAGCATAGCTAGTGTGAAGATGATAGGAAACCACAACTCTAATCTCATGATTTTATCCACCAAGAAACAAATGAATTTTGTTATCTTCCAGCTCTACCATCTCATGAGCAAATTCACTCAACTTAGTGAACCTCCTCTCATATTCCCATAAATACATATTTCTCTATTTTAACTGAATGAAATCAGTCTTCTTCCTGTTCCTCACCGATTTTGGGAAATATTGCTTGTAGAATATGGTCCTAAACTATGGCCAAGTGGTGACAATCTTCCCTTCTCTCTTTAGGGAATTCCACCACCTTAATGCAGAATCTATCAATAAAAATGTGACTAGTTTAACCTCAAATCGGCCCTTAATAAATATAGCAACAAATTGGTACTCCATCTCCAATATCCACGTCTTAGCTGCCATTTCTTCCATTATGCCATCGAATCTCATAATGTCATATTTCATGAATTCCTAATGGGTTTTGAGAAACGCAACATTCTCTGAATCAACAGGCACCAAGGCAGTTGTCTCTGGCGCCTGAATATGTGGTAATACTTATTAGACTAGAGCAGCTACTGTCTCAGATCCTCCCTTAGCTCTGCTAACCTCGAGACTAGTTCTTGCTGTGCCTCAAGTCGCTGTAATGGTGGTCCTATCAGAACCATTAGCATAGCCATAAGTTTCGCCAGAGACTCCATAAGCTATTTCATTTACCGCTCTATTTTAAGTTTCCATTGATCCTCAGTTTCTCTATTACCTCGAGGTTTAGGCCTCTATGAACCCTGTCTTTGATCTATCGTTAGATGTTGAAGTCAAAGGAGAGAAAAAGTCATTAGGTAACATTTAGAGAATACAATGAAATCATATATATATATATAATAAGTAAAAATATGTGCAGTAAATAATTTTTAATAATGTTTCATTTTCATTTTTCCCCTAAAACTTGATGAAAACGTTTATCAAACCTTAAGCTTATTCATGACTCGAGACAACTCTCAAAATCAATAAACTTAGGTTTCAGTACAAAGGAATATGTTATCAAATTGAAGCAATTCGAAACTAAAATCAAGGTCAGAGCCTTGTTTATGATACCAAACTGTATCAACATTACCACTTGACTCAAAAGTGATAAACCTTAGGCTTTGATATCAAGCTGTAACATCCCTAATCCCGATTAGGGTGATACTTGACTAAGCCCCGATAACCTAGCCATATTTAACTAGAGCGAGCAGCCTCTCCGTCAATACCTAATAAACGCAACCTATATATTCATATCAAATAAGTTATACAAAGTATACGCATCGAAAAATTAAAATCTTTTCGATATTTAAACAATATATGGTAATACGGAGTTTATTAAAACACAAAACCTCGTTTATAAACCTCCCAACCCTATTTATATACATCAAAATATATCAAATAGTATATATAAGTACAAGAAGGTTCATTACATCGTATAATAAACAGCAAGACACTTAAATATTCTATTTGCTTTTCGCTGAAGTGCCAGGTTGTAAACCTGAAATATTAAACTTGGGTGAGCGCTCCAACTTTCTCAGTAAGCGAGGATTCACTGAGCCATCAACATTCCATATAAAAATCAAGAACATTGTGCAATAGCAATATGCATTAAGATTAACTAACAAGAATATGGAAAACATATAATTCAATAAATAACGGATGCAAATCAAATTATCAATTACTATTGCACTGTGATTCCTATTTTATTTATAAAACTAGGGTCGATTACCCACTAACGCAATTAATGCGATTGCTAGACCAACACATTGGCCGATGTGTTATTTAGCCAAGGCCTAATGGTTATATCCAAAACCCTCTAGTGAGTATGTAATCCACACAACCTATGGAATTGAGCAGGAATTATATATAGACCGGGAAGGTAACCCATCTCCTATAAACCTGTTCTCAAAGCCATGAGTTACTCTCGTGAATCACATTCAACACCTTTTTCTTGTTTATTGAGAAACCATCACAGTGTACATAGTCCCACATTCTAGTCCATAAACTACATGAACTACATATACAAAGATAGCCAGGCAACATTAATGAATAAGCGAATCCGTAATTATCTTGGTTTAAGTTTTTGTTCCAAATTCCCTAATTTTTTAGGAACTCAAGCTTTCCCGGGAATCCAACACCTATCACAAACCATTTGTTATTGATATATGTCTAATACATTATATTTAGAACCCCTAGTTCAATCCCTAAGTCTTCAAGAAACCCTAACCAAAACTCACCTTATTTGTTATTTTCTGGATGGGAGCTTACTCTCTCAATGGGTGGAGTGCGCTCCAGGAAATGTGTTCATACTCACTGATAAAGGGAGTGCCCTCCCCTACTAGGTGAAGCGTACTCCACCCTGTACTATTTTGACATAACACAGGGCAGCAGCCACTGTTCTATCCATAAATTCACCAAATAATAGTATATACTCCCAAAATTCATCAGGGAGGACCTTTAATGAGGTAACAAATCATTTTCGATGATCAAACAATATAATTCACAAAGATTTCATCATCACCATTGAATTGAACTTCAACTAACACAAAAACTAAACATACCAAAGTGGTGATCTCTGGTTTTTAATTCATTTAAGCTCCTCAATCCTTGTTAATTCAGCTACCTGAATGATCTCTTTTGATTAGTAATGAAGCTCGCAACCCTCCTCTCACACTTTCGATCGATTTGAATGAGATAAATATGAAGTTTTTGTTTAGATATATGTATTTTCCTCGAGATACGCATCACGTTATATCGAGACTAATTGAACAATTGATGTGGTAATTTGACACTCCTTAAAGTGATACACAAGTTGACACCGTCAACATTTTCACTCCTCTCGAGGTGATCCGATAATCCATATAATTCAAACTAACTTTTAGTTTCTAATATATATATTTATATATCTAATATAGATATATATATATAAATATATGTACATCATGTATTTTCTCTCTAATAAATTCACCAGACAAGCTTAAGAGTATTCTCAGGTGTGGACATTCATTCCACGACTCCCTCGTCACACTTAGTATACCGACAATTTATTGTTTATTACGTATTTCCAATTATAGGCTTTTATATAAATCGTATATTATACTACAACTTGTAAAAGTCATTAACAATCCAAACAAACATAAATCATCATGCAAATTTATGCACACACTAATCGAGGTACGCCAGACTTAACCACAAGCCTAACTCGAGTTAATTAGAATTTGAGATTAGTACTAATCACCAACTTAATGTAACATGTCGTTACAAAGTTCATGTTCGGACTTTGTTCAGATAAATAAACTTCTCACTCATCACCATAAATAACATTCTAATAAAGTAAATAAAAGACATAAATAAATACATCTGAATAAATACTTTGAATCTTCAAATCGTTTAGAAAAGCAATGAACAATAAAGCAATAAAGTAAAGCAATCAATTATGAAAGTAAACTATGGCTCCAAGAGCAATGAAATATTGATACAAGTACTCAAAGGCAATTGATTTCATAGCCTTAGGTCCATATATATAGTATTCTAGGTAGTACGTATCCTAAACTAACTCAAATGTCTCATGGTTATCTACAATTCTTGAAATCAATCCCAATGATTCCTCAGCGATTCCACTTATCGCTTAAATCATAGGTTAAATCAATGAAAAACTGCCTTCGTGCTCCATCGATTTGTCTTGCGATTCATAGTGTAAATCCCAAATTACTGGGAAATTGCTGGCAGTAAATTCAGTTGATCCTTAATTCGTTGATGATTCTTTGTGTACCACTTCCATTCGATCAAATCCTTCATTTTTTCCCTTTTTACTTCATTTCTTTATATATACCAATTACTACAAAAAACTAAAAAAAAAAAACAAGAGAAAACCCAATGTAATATAACTTTTACATCTAAAATCATCGTGAAATAAACTATATAACACTATATAATTATTGACTTATCAAATGTATCTTTGATTTTTAGTACACGGACGACAGATCTGTCGGGGTTCGACTCAAATAGACCCTCCTACGACCTTCATGACCTTTAAAGACAAAGAATGTAAGTTTTTTTGGGTTTCTTGAAAGTTTTGATTTGGGGTATGAATGTTGGAAATAGTTTAGGAGTGAATTTTTGCTTGTTGAATACGAGGGTATATTATGGATTTTGAGAAAAAGTAGGGTTCGTTTAGTTAAAAAAATTTAAAAATGAGGTACATTAAAGTAATGGGATCCTCTAAACAAAAATCTGAGTTCATTTAACTACTTCCTTTTTAAATTAATGACCCAATTACCATTACTGAAATACATACAACTCTTTCAAAATACACATACCGCCACCTCCTCAACCCTTATTGCCACCGCGGATGACGCCCTTCTCCACCGCCGATAACACTGCCCTCCACTGTTATCATTTCCTTTTCCACTATCATCCCAGTTAGCCACCACCACCCTTCTTATGTTTTCATATATAGGCAGGTTTAGCAAAGGGGAACGACACTTTGGTGTTTGAAGGATAAAGGGTCACTCATGTGGCTATTTAACTATAGCATCCCCTATCTCGATTAAGGTGATACTCGGCCTAAAGCCCTAATTAAGCCTCGGTAACCTAACCAGACTTAAATAGAGCTAGCAGCCTCTCCTTTCATACCTGATAAACTCAACATGTATATCGATATCGAATTAAGAATTCAAAATGTACGCAACAAAACCCAAAAATCGATTATAAAACCTTCCAACCCTATTCATGTACAACAAAATAACTCAAACAGTGTATATATACATGAAGGCTCATTACATCATAGAGAAGATAGTAAGATTCTTAAATCTTCTCTTTTCCATTCGCTGAAGCGCTAGGCCGAGTACTTAAAATGTTAGATTTGGGATGAGTGCTCCAACTTGCTCAATAAGTAAGGATTCACAAAGCCATCAACATTCCATATAATAATTAAGAGTAATATGGAATAATAATATGCACTAAAGATAACTAACAGGACTATGAAAAAGAATATAATCCAATAAATGATAGATGCAAGTTATTGTCAATGACTATTACACAGTGATTCCTATTTCATTTGTAAATCTAGGGTTGATTACCTGTTAACACTATTAATGTAATTGCTAGACCAATACATTTGTTGATGTGTTGACTACCCAATCTATTAATGTTCAATGGTTTTGTCACAAACCCTCTATTGAATATGTAATCCGCGCAACCTTTATCAAAGTAGGATTTAACATATAGGCCAAGAATCAAACTCATATCCTATATAACCTATTCTCAATTGCAGGATTTACTCTCGTTAATCACATTAAACATTTTTTCCCTTTTTTAACAAATACCTCACAGTGTACATAGTCATCCATTCAATCTATAAACTATATGAACTACATATACTAATATTTCCAAGCAACATTGGTAAATAAGCGAATCCATGCTTACCTCGGTTTAAGTTTTGTTTTCAAATTTCTTAACTTTCTGGGCATTCAAGCATTCCCGATGTTCCAAAACCCATTACAAATCATTTATGGTTAATATAAGTCTAATACCTTATATTTAGAACCCCTAAGTTATTCCATAAGACCTCAGAAAATTCTAATCAAAACACACCACAGTTGTTATTTTTGAGGTGGGAACGTGCTCCATCACTTAGTGGGGTGTGCTCTACCAACTTGGTTCATCACATTTTATGAATGGAGCATGTCCAATTTGATAGTGAACAGGGCGGCAACCACTATTCCATTACCAAATCACAACAACAAGGTCAAACACCCCTACAACACATGAGGGAATACCTCTAGTAAGGTATAAGCTACTTTCCAATCATCAACAACAACAATTCATAGAGAAATCATAACCTTTATCAAGAACTCAACTTGAACTTAAAACTAGACTTACCAAAAGTGATGAATCTCTGGATTACATTGGTTTGATCTCTTTCAAACCCTTCAAATCCACTGATACTCTATCTCAATATCGATTCCCTTAAGATTTAACCCTCAACTACTTGTCTCTCATCAAATGAAATAGTGAGGATAAGTTTGACGTTTTTGATTTATATATATGGATTTTTCTCGAGATACATATCACACTATCTCGAGGCTGATCAAGTGAATAATATGTTAAAGTGATACATCTAAAGTGACACACATCTTTACCCCATCGCCATTTACGCATATCTTGAGGAGATCCAACGATCCATATAATTCAAACTAAACTTATAATTTTATTTATATATTTATACATTAGTAATATACTTCATGTATTTTCTCGCTAATAAATTCACTAGACACGCCTACGAGTATTCTCGGGTGTGCACATTCATTTCACAACCCCTTGTTGCAATTAGTGTACTGGCAATTTATTATTTAATTATTTATTTTCTAATTACATGTTTGTATTAATTTCTTATTAATCTCACAACTCATAAATTCACTTAAACATGTCATACAAACATAAATCATCACACAAACTCACACACACTAATCGAGGTATATTGAACTTAACTATGAGCTTAACTCGGGTTAATTAGGACTCAGGTTAACACTAATTACAAGTTTAAGATAACAGATCATTATATTATCTGTGTTCGATTGCTCAAGGCCAAACATGACAACTATGTTCGGTCACCGAGGCCGAACATGTGTTTGGTGTTCGACCTATGTGGCTGAACATGTCATCGATGTTCACTAGGGACTCTAGCCC
Source organism: Stephania yunnanensis (assembly GCA_039657365.1). Lineage (NCBI taxonomy): Eukaryota > Viridiplantae > Streptophyta > Magnoliopsida > Ranunculales > Menispermaceae > Stephania > Stephania yunnanensis. The sequence goes on along the minus strand of CM077586.1, from coordinate 38,440,156 downwards.
CAATACATTGTTTATCTTATAATTTTAGTTGATAAAATAGAGGTTTTATTTGTTGTTTTATTATAAGTGATTGCATGTTTACCTTATAGTAAGATCCATGGGTATTTGTTGAAATATCCTAAATGTCCCTAGTTGGTCATTATATTAGGAACTACAATGAATTAAGACTAGTGTGAATCTTGATTGATGGTCATGTGATGATCGACTATAGGGCTACGAATCAAGATCATGATTACTTATTAGTGAATAAGATATTTAATCGACCCTCTGTGAAAACACCATATGGATTAAGTCATAGGTGCTACTCATGATAAGTGTATCATTTAGTTCTTCAGCTTGAGATTATCATAGATTTCAATATTAGGAGCAAGATAATTTGACACAATCAAACATTTTCTTTAATCGGACAATTATAACGATTGTGATTGGTTACCGTGTGAATAATATGTGAAGGTGTGTAATCAAGATAGAGTTTTTCACTCTCATATAGAGAGATATCATTGGATCCCTCGATAAGATAAACTGATAATGGCCAAGTCCATGTGAGTTGATATGATCAATGTCACTTTGATGTTTTTCAGTTTACCTAAAGATTGAGACTAATACGATTAAACATTAAGGGTGACTTTCCATGCCTTATGTTTAATCAAATGATATCGCACGATAAAAAGATATTATATTTGTTATTAATTAGGTTGTATCGATGTTGATATTAATGCTACTTGAGTATTCATAATGTCTTGCTAGAGACCGCTTATGACTTGTGTACCAAAATGGTTTTTGGTTCACTCCCAACGTCGCATGAACCTATTGGGTGGCACATAAAGAATGGTTTTGTACAATTTCAATTGGTCCAGAGTAGTGAATTTTATATGATAAAATTTATGACATAAAAGCCCTTACGATTTGTTATATGATAACTTATTAACATGGCATATGTGTAATTTACTTAAACTGCCTAAATACAATAGTTGTATTACGAATAAGATTTTAAATGAGGGTTTATCTACACATATAAATGAAATCCTAAAAATGAAATAAGATTTTTATTTTATGTTTTTCTAGTTCTCTGGATTTAGGGAGAGAAAGAAAAATCGTTTTCAATTTCTCTTGGGGCTAGCACTCCAAATTGTAGTCGTCGTTTGTGTGTGGATTTTTGATAGAGGACGGGCACTTGAATGTCTTGAAAATCGAACAATCAAAAGAAAATCATGAAATAAGGTATGATTTGCTTTCGTAGATTTAGTTTAATGGAATTTATTTTTGATCCTGTTGTGGTTTTTTAAAATTTGTTTTGAATTATTCACTGCGTATGAAACCCAAAAACCCAACAGAGTTACCTACTAACTTTAGTAAGATGGTAATACTTGAGATCCCAAGGCATTCGATATTCACTTATAGAGGTAGTTCAGCGAGGACAGTAGACATGAGAGGTCAACATGTGACTGGAGAGGAGATGGAGGCATTAGTTGCACTATACACAATGGCAGACTCAGAGACTGAAACTTGAGGATATACCTATTGTTAGAGACTTTCTAAATGTGTTTTCAGAGGATTTACCTGGTTTGCTACCACCATGAGAGGTTGATTTTATTATTGAGTTAGTACTGGGCACTATATCGATTTATATACCGCCATATTGCATGGCACCGTGAGTGTTAGAGGAGTTGAAGACTCAACTTCAGGACTTAAGACTAAAGGGATTCATCACACCTTTTATGTCGCCATAGGGAGCACCCATCCTTTTTGTGAAGAAGAAGGATGGTGCTTTAAGACTTTGTATCTACTACATATAGATAAATAAAGTCACAATCAGGAACAAGTATCAATTGCTGAGGATCGGCGATTTGTTGGATCAGCTGAGAGGAGCACGGTTTTACTCCAAGATAGATATGTGATTAGCGTATCATTAGCTTAGGATCAGGAATGAGGATAAGTCCAAGATAGCTTTTAACACAAGATATAGGCATTTTTAGTTCACAAACATGCCATTTGGGCTAACCAATGCCCCTGAAATGCCCCTGGAGTGTTTATGTATTTGATGCATCAGGTTCTTAGACCATTTCTTAACCGCTTTGTAATAGTCTTTATCAATGATATACTGATATATTCAAGGACGAAAGACGATTAAAAGCAACACCTTAGGGAGACGTTGCAGACTTTGAAGGAGTACATACTCTATGCGAAGTTCAATAAATGTGAGTTTTGGCTTTTAGATGTCAAGTTTCTGGGGCATGTTGTTGGAACAACAGGGATAGCAGTGGATCAAGCCAAGATTTAGGCAATTATGGATTGGCCAACACCGATGTTAGTCATAGAGATCATGCGTTTTCTAGGTTTGGAAAGGTACTATCCTTGGTTTGTGAAGGATTTCTCAAAAATCGCTTCACCGATTATTAGGTTGACCCAGAAGGACACAATATTTGAGTGGTCTTAGGACTGTAAGGAGGCATTCGCTCAGTTGAAAAGATTGTTGACTACTATGCTAGTATTAATATTGCCAAAGGCTGGATAGAGATTCTTGGTGTACATAGACGCTCTCATATGGGTTTGGGTTGCGTGTTGAAACATGGTAGTGGTACAGTAGCTTACGCCTTCATACAGTTGAAGGTACATGAGAAGAATTACCCCACACATGATTTAGAGTTGGCGGCAGTAGTGTTTGCACTGAAGGTGTGGAGACAAAATTTGTTTGGAGAGAAATTCAGAGTCTTTACTAATCACAAGAGTCTGAAATATCTCTTAACATGGAAGGAGTTGAACATGAGACATTACAAGTGGTTATAGATTTTGAAAGATTATGACTTTTCTGTTGAGTATCATTCAGGAAAAGCCAACGTAGTTACAAATGCATTTAGTAGGATACCGGTTAGAGATGTAGAGGTTATCAGATGCCACACGATGCATGAGTATGGATTACTTAAGGCAGCACCAATGATGACTCAGACAGATATTCCTACCGATAGTAGAGTGACAATTTATGCACAGATGAGACTTCAATGAATTAGCCCAGAGTACTAGTTGTATTGACTAGACGAAGATAACAGATCAATATTTGAGATCTAGAGGCAGATTATGGATACCGTCATTGCCAGAACTAAGAAATGAGATTATTCAAGAGTCACGCCATTCCCGATTCACCATTCATCCGGGCAGGACCAAAATGTACCATGACATGAAGAGACATTTTTTGTGGCCCGGGATAAAAGCAGATGAGTCTGAGTTCATCAAGAACTGTAGGATATATCATCAAGTGAAGGTTGAACATTGTAGACCTGGTGGGTTGCTATAACATCTTCCCATTCCATGATGGAAGTGGGAGGATATCTCTATAGATTTTGTAAGGGGATTTCCGAGGACCACCAAGAGACACGATTCTATCTGGGTGATTATAAACAAATTGGCAAATTCTGCTCATTTTCTACTAGTAGCGGCGCATTACACATTCGATCAGCTGAGTATACTATTTAAAGGAGAGATTATTAGGTTGCACGGGGTACCATTGACTATCACATCTGATCGAGAAGCTAAGTATACGTCCGGGATATGGCGGAGTATGCTGGAGCAGTATGGTATGTACCTACAGTTCAGCATAGCTTTTCATCTTTAAAATGATGGGTAGACTGAGAGATTGATTCAAATTCTCGAGGATACGTTACGAGCTTGTGTATTAGAGTTTAGTGGATCTTAGGAGGAGTACCTACCATTCTACGATTTTGCTTACAGCAACAGTTATCATGCCATTATTGAAATAGCGTTATTTGAGACTTTATATGGCAGACCGTATCACTCGTCATCTTGTTAGGCTGAGTAAGAGGACAGGGAGATTGTGGGGCCTGAGATTGTTGTTAAGCACATGGAGAAGGTCAAACTGATCTGTTAGAGACTCAAGGGTGCCTAAGATAGATAGAAAAGTATGCAGACAAATATCGCGGTGATCTCACATACACTAAGAGGGCCTTTGTATATTTGAAGGTTTCCCCTCGAAATGGTCTTCAGAGGTTTGGAGTGAAAAGAAAACTTGCATCAAGGTTCATCGGGCCTTTCGTGATTCATAAATGGGACGAGAAAGTCGCATATGAGCTTGAGCTGCCTCTATAGATGTCAAGGATTCATCATGTTTTTTATATTTCGATGCTTTAATTAGCTAAGTCGAGAGCAGGTGATCGACCAACTGTGTATTTGAATTAGATAGACCTGAGCGATGATATTATTTAAGAGGAGCAGCCTATTCGGATCCTACATCAAAGAGTACAATAGTTGAAGAATGAGTCTATAATGATGGTTTTCGTCAAGTAGCAGTTCTATTATGATACAGAACTCACTTGGGAGCGGGAAGACTATATGATGGATAGGTTCTCGTACCTTTTCGAGTCAATTATTAATTCTAGCCTAAATTTTAAGTTTGAGGTCAGAATTTCCATTATTCGGGATGATTTTTCATTGCCCAAATTCCTAATCTCATTTATTTCTCGTAATCAGGATTACCGACTCGTAATGTGGGACCCACACCGTGATATGTGCATGACAGAGGCAAGATGGATGAAGTACATGTTAGATTTGTTGTGGTGTATGCCTAGTGTATTGTATATGTGTGGACTATTAAGTTATTGTCACTCATGTATAGGTGTCGAGACGTGAGTGGAGCCTCAAGTTGTGTGCCGACGTGGGACCGAAGTAGAGAGTGATATGGTAAATCTAATTTAAAGTTAATATAGCTTACATATTGGCTTTAATGTGGTTATGGTTGATTCAGAATTAAATGTAACCTAAGTTAGCATTTTAAAACAAGAGTCATGTGATTTGCATCGAGACACGTACAAACACATATAGAAACCAATTAAATTATACATTGGTGTTATTTAGATTAAGTTAGTGGAGGTTAGTGAGAAATGTGTATAAGTATGTGCCATAGGATAGGTCTCGTAAATAAGTATGTGCAAAAAGATGAATGACTATTAATCAATCATATTCATTCATATATATAGTTATAGATCAATACATGCAAACCAAACTTTTCATTCTCATAATTATAGCAACTGAGGAAAAACTTACTGGAGTGATTGAAGAAGAAGAGAATTAGGAGAAATCAGTGGCTTTGGTGAAAAAGATCAAGTTAAGTGATGTGAACTTCAACTAGGTAATATATATACACTAGTTTATTTAATTTAATTTGATGAATTCATGAATTAAATGTTCTATATGATTGTTTTTATGTTATTGATGGTGTCTTGGGGTTCTAAAGATGTTTGTGGAGGTCCCCAAGGCATGGGTGTAGCCTATGTATGGAGTAAACTCAGAATTCTGGTTGTAGAATTTTGGGTTTTACTGCACATATTTTGTGGAGGTCCCCAAGGCATGCTAGTGACAGTTTGGTAGCGCGCTAAAGAGGCCACTAGCATGCTAATCAAATAACTTAGCGCGCTAGTTGCCATGACAACATAAAATTACAAATTTTTTCGAATATGGTAAAACGATATAAACAAGCCTAATACCTTAGTTAAAGGTCTAAACACATCTAAAAACATGTTGTGTCATATCAGGAACCTAAGAAAGGGTTACGGGGGTTTGAATACGAGATTTGGAGTGTCGAGGGACCAATATAGCTAGGACTTTACATTGTTTGAGTATACCCTTTGATTATTTATTTACATTTCATTTCCAATTAACTTATTTGTTGTAGTCTATATTGACTATGTCTAGCTTTATACTATCATATCATGGACTTATTTGTTATTCCTCAATTGTTGAGCTTGATTTCCATGATATTTTGATAAATTGATTTCTTTTGAATCTATTTATGTGTTATATGTCATTTCTTGTTGTTTTGCAGTAAAAGTAGTATAAATAGCATGTTATTAGGGATTTGTGAGTTGTGAATGACTTTGTGGACTTGTATTCTTTGGAGAATCTTGTGCTTTGTAGCATAGCCAATTCTTGAAATCCTTAATGAATCATTTTTTTAGATTTATAAAGTAGTTATAAAATCTAGATTCTATTGCACTATGAGTCAATCGGCATATGGGGTTAGAGTATCTAGGGATGTTGTCACTCGCCACTATGATGAGGCACATAGGGTTAGAGTCCCTGATGACACTGGGGTTAGAGTCCTTAGTGATATTAGATTGTGTGTCATAACGCACATCTTTTGGTGGTTAAGCCTTCACTTAAGTAGGACACTGCCGACCGAATCTAGATCATAACTACTTATCATTATGTTAATCTCACTTGTTTAATTGCGGTATTTCTTGGCATAATTATGGTACTAGTGTCACAGCTGACCGAATTTATAAAGTAGTTATAAAATCTAGAGTCATTGCATTATGAGTCGATCAGCACACGGGGTTAGAGTCCTTAGGATGTCGACACTCACCACTATAATGAGGCACATAGGGTTAGAGTCTCTGGGTTGCCCATATACGGGGTTGGATTCCTAGATGATACCGGGGTTACAGTTCCTGTTGACACTGGGGTTAGAGTCCTTAGTGATATTAGACTATGCAACACAACGCATGCCTTTTGGTGGTTAAGGCTTCACTGACGTAGATCACAGCCGACCGGATCTAGATCATAACTACTTAGCCTTGTGTTAGTCTCAATTGTTTAACTACGGTCTTTCTTGGCATAATTGTGGTACTAGTTATACTTTATTGAACTTATGCTTTCAAATACCATTTAGTTTAGTTTTGGAAATTTGAATGAATTTATCAACGGGGATTGTTGTTACTTTTTGTACTCACCGTCCTTTTTAAGATGGTGAGTGCAGAGCCGTTGATGAGCAAGCCAAGCAAGGAAAAAATTGGCGACTACCTCTGAGTTAGCGGTGTACCTCTGCATCGACATTATATAGGTTTCAATATTTTGCGTAATATACAGTTTTATTTTGATACACTTTGAGGGTTGTATATTGGGTTGAGCGTTTAGTTCCCTAATTTATAATGACATTATATTGTTTATATTCACCACTTTGTTGTATATGCATGTGAACATTTTAATAATTGCTTTCGCATAATTCGTTAAGACTTTCGCTAAATTTTATAACTTTTAATAAGTTTTTAATTACTCTGAAATTCAATTGTAAAGTGACTTGTGTTTTATTTATCCTAAACACTAGTATAGAGTAAATTTGGATAGAAAGGCTGAATATAACGTAGTTAAGTCCCATGTGGCTAGGATTTGGGCATAATTATAGGATTAGGCCGAGCGATGCCCTAGATTAGAGAAGGGGCTGTCACATAGGGCAGGCGGGTTCGAAACTTCTTGTAGGGTCGACGGCGTGGCTGAACACCTTAGGAGATGGTTCCGGCCCGTCGGACCGCCGATTCACTGTACAGAGGCTGATAACTTTGGTTTTAGAGCCTAGGTTACGAAAACAAATCCCAGGACTCAAAGGAAATTAAATAAGTTGAATTTGATCCACAAGAACTTGAAAAGTTGTGTGTAACGGCCTAGTATTTATTGGTGTCATTATGTAAGTTATTTTATGACTCGGACGCTAGGTCAGGCCCACATGGACGTCCCGGATAGGCTAAAACACGCCCTATTGGGCTTAAATCGTTAGTTGTGTTTGTTGGTTGCATAATTGCGATTTTAATTATTATTTATTTCATAACTCATCACATGTGTGTATATATATTTCCATACCATGTAAGACTGTGTGATGGGTAAATGCCTCGTAAAATGTGTTGATGCAGATACTGGGTAGGGGTAGTACAAGTACACTAAGTTTTATAATGCTAGCTTAAATAAAATGACTAGAAAAGGTTGACTATTGCATAAAATAGATAATCAAACTTTAAGCTAAGTCATAATAATCGAGTATATCAAGGATTGGAGCGCCTCGGGATGCATGCCGAGACACGGGGCATACTGGATGTCGAGTAATTGGGTACTAGGGAAAGTGGTACTACACCAATTTAAAACCCTAAATAGCCTACATATGTATAAAATTTCCTAAGTTAAATTAATTGAATCAATTGATTACAAATGCCTGTAGTTGGATGAAAAATTGATGTGATAGACTTGCCTCGAGATTCACACTAAAATGGAATTCTATGAGATTCAAGTTGAAATTTGTGTCAACAAGATGGAAGTTAGTGGAGTAGTATTTAACAAAGATCATTAGATTGACTTCGAGATACGTGAACAAAATTGATTTTAAATTAATATCATAGATTTGCCTCGAGATTCGCATTAGAATGGAATCATATGAGATTTAAGTTGGAATTTGTGTCAACAAGATGGAAGTTAGTGGAGTAGTATTTGATAAGGACCATTAGATTGACCTCGATATACGTGAACACAATTGATTTTAACATAACCTATATATAGCTAAGTTAGTGAAAAATCTCTTCATGCAACAAGAACAAGGTTTGTTCTTCAGCTAAAGTGCTAGAAAATTCAGCATGAACTAGGAGGAAATGGAGGTCATCTACTAGAAGAATCATGCTAGGAAGATCAAATGTAAGAGTTCATCATCTAGATACAAAAACCCACTCTTTACTTGCTTAAATTTATGAAATGTATACATGGAAACTCAAGTTTTAGGATCTTTGTGCAAAATGAGTTTTAAAGATTGAGTTACTATTTTTCTTATCTAAATTAATGATTTAAACTGATTTTGATGATCAATAATGGTATGAAACTAGTTTTAGCAAGAAATTGGGCAAGAAATTGGGGTTTCATGAGTTTTCATGCATACGTGATTAGTTCTTAGAAAATCTCTTTACCTAACCTCTCTAAATTGGACATAACTCACTCATACAAACTCCAAATGGGACGAATCATAAGCCGTTGGAAAGCTTACCCAGAGATCTACAACTTTTACCACCGGAGAAAATTCAAACTCATTCTAGCTCTAAGATGCACTACAAATAGGCTGTTGAAATGCTAATACGGGATTTTTAAAATGAACTTTGACAAGGCATAACTCTCTCAATTCTTATTGGAATGAGCTCTTCTTTTAGTATGTTTTTGTTAGTATGTTAGCTACCTTGTGACCAAAAATCATGAGTTTTGAAGCTATAAATTTAGAGAAATGATTTATACAATATTGCTAGTTGGATTTGATTCCAATTTGGGCTATTTTGAGAAATAGGACTCTAAACTTAATTTAAACATTTTAAGTCACTATAAACTTCATTTAAACTCAATTTGGACTATGGTATGGTAGTCGAGAGCGTGGCGTGGTTGGATCAGTATTTTCCATGTATTAAGGTTTATAAAACCCGATGGAACATCACTTGAGTATTTACTTGCTTTCATTGCTGTTTTACTTTATCTTGTACTATGTATTCATGATTCTTATCCTTATTTACTTCAGTAATCTGTGTTTGTGTCACTATTTGAACAATTGGTTGAGTTTACTCCCGCCGAGTATTTCATTGTGTGTCTATGGAACGTTAGACTATAGCATGTGTATCAGGAGTTCTCAGTGAATAAATACCCGAGCTACTTTACCGGTACATGTGTCGATGCGTTGTGGGTCTATGTCGGCCACCAATAGGAGCAAGAGATGGGCCAGTTATGTTCGCCTACTAGTGGAATCCTGATGAGGGTATCCGAAGTATGGTCTAGTCTTACCAGGACATGCACATACGTTTGCGCTTTATTGTTATTTACGCATGCGATGATCCATTTATAGTTGCCTGTTTATTTTTCACATGTTTATTTAACGGTATTTATTAGATTTCTTTTACTTTATCATATAAATGCTCAATGAATTTCGTTGGGATTTTACTTACTGGACTCGCCATCTGTTTTGTTGTGATGGCCAAGTGTAGATCCTTCTACGAGTAAGGGTAATGGGATTCTTAGTGACTATCTCTAAGCTCGCCCACTATTTGACACATTACTCGTAGGTGTTTATTTTGGTATTTTGTTATATATTTTAGGTTTTTGGGAGACTTTTGAGACACTTTACTTGTATACGTTTATTTTTGTCGCTTTATATACAGTGTACTCTATTACGGGTTTTCCACAGTAGGGCTGATGCTCTATAAAAGTTAAAAGTTAATGGGAATCCATGTTTATGTAGTTTAAGACTTCCGCTGTAAAATTACTGGTTACTTACTTGAAACTCTGAAAAACACAAGTTATACTTGTAATTTAATGTTTATCTCGAGTAATTGGCAAATAATATAAAGAACACGATGAATAGCGCATACATCGAGACCGTTGACATGGCGACAGATGTAAGTAGGGTTGCGAGACCTGCACAGGAGCTCGCCCGACGGCCTTGGGGCGCGGGGCCGCCACAATAATTTTTTCCAGTGATAAAAGTTAGAGATTTCTTAGTAAGCTTTTTCAACGGCGTAAGGTTCGCCCTATTTGGAGTTCGTATGAGAGAGTAATGTTCAATTTACAGATGTTAGGTCAAGAAGTTTTCTAAGAATTAATCAAGTATGCATCAAGAACTTATGAAACCCCACTTTCTTGCAAAAACTAGTTTCATGCCATTATTGATCATCAAAATCAGTTTGAATCACTAAATTAGACAAGAAAAATAGTAGCTTAATTTTTAAAATTCATTTTGCATAAAGCCTCCAAAACTTGAGTTTTCATGTACACATTTCATAAATTTAAGCAAGTAAAAAGTGGGTTTTTGTACTTAGATAATGAACTCTTGGATTTAATCTTCTTAGCTCGATTCCTCTAGTAGATGGCCTCCATTTGCTCCTAGTTCATGCTAAATTTTCCAACAATTCAGCTCAAGAACAAACCTTGTTCTTGTTGCATGATGAGATTTTCTACTACCTTAGCTATATATAGATTATGTTAAAATCAATTGTGTTCACATATCTCGAGGTCAATCTAATGGTCCTTGTTGAATAATATTCCACTAACTTCCATCTTGTTGATACAAATTCCTACATAAATCTCCTAGGAATCCATTCTAGTGCGAGTTTCCAGGCAAATCTATGACATCAATTTAAAATTAATTGTGTTCATGTATCTCTAGGTCAATCTAATAGTCCTTGTTAAATACTACTACACTAAATTCCATTTTGTTGACACAAATCCTAACTTAAATCTCTTAAAATTTCATTCTAATGCAAATCTCGAGGCAAATCTATGACATCAATTTTACATCCAACTATAGGCATTTGTAATTTTTTGATTCAATTAATTTAACTTATGCATTTATATATATGTAGGATGATTATGGTCTTAAATTGGTGTACTACCATTTCCCCTAGTACCCAAAATCAGTGCCCGGTGTCTCGACACGTATCCCGAGGTACTCCAATCCTTGATGTACCCGATTATTATGACTTAGCCTAAAATTTGATTATTTATTTTATGCAAGTCATTTTATTTAAGTTAGCATTATAAAACTTAGTGTACGCGTACTACGCCTACCCGGTATCTGCATCGACATGCTTTACGAGGCATTTACCTGTCACGTAGTCTCACATAGTATGGCAAAATAAATACACACATGCGATGAGTTATGAAATAAATAATAATTAATATCGCAATTGTGCAAAAACCAGACACAAATAATGATTTAAGCCCAGTCAGACGTGTTCTAGCCTATCCGAGGCGTATACATGGGTTTGACCTGGCGTCCGAGTCATAAAATAAATTAAATAACGACATCAATAAATATTGGGCCGTTACAATTCTTTCCAACGAGGGGAAATTTTGTCTCGAATCATGGAATCATCTAAGGTACTAATGGCCTAATAAACCTTGGTATTTTATTTTTCTCTTCATGGAATTGAAACTGTAGCGGAACAACTGACGTTGCCAACTCAACCTTAAACCCCACTAGACCATACTTCAGTGCATTAGGAGCCTTCCAGTGGGTTTCTCTAACCCCCTCTACTAGTCCATCACCCAATAGCCCTCGCAGTGGTCGGCATGGACCCACGACCCACCGACCGAAAACAAACAGCTCAGGTCGCAATTCACTAAGGGCGCTCGTGCCACGTGTTATGGCCAAGTCTATAGAACAACCATTGATTCTCATATACCAATATAGGAATCATAGTATGTTCACATAAATATTTTTTAAAAATAACTAGCAATATGCATCAAATAACTTAACATCGACATGATGTTTGGTCACCTCCTCGTCTAGCTGACCTACTACGCGAGCTTTCTCTTGCAAGTTATCTAGCTCTAGTGGTGGTGATGCCCCAAGCAATCAGCTCTAAGATGTCCAGTTTGACCACATTGGAAATATTGAAAGATCTTCAGCCTCCCTGCCTGTTTGTCCTTGGATCTTTGACCTTGACATTGGTCTCTCTAACCCTTGTCAAGGCCTTCTTGATTCCAATCATATTGGTTCGATTTTGCCTAATGTTTACATTACTTTGCAGGTGTGTGTATCATGGCATGAGCTCCGTCAATCTGTCGGTCATCGTATTCGTATTGATCTTATTAATAGTCTCATCTATGGTCCCAGTCATCCCTATGGTCCCTCTCAGACTAGTGTCTCGGGAAGTACTGTAGCAGTGGCCTGAATAGACATATGCGGTATCGTTCGGGTGATGACTGCTTGAGTAGTAGTAGTCGATATCGTAAGTGTTGTTCGAGCTATTGTTACTATGATAGTTGTCTCGGCCTACATTGAGTAACTGTATAATCTCTGCCAACCGAGCATCTTATGTCGTAAGTCAGTCTTCCACACTCGATATAGTAACAATGGTAGTGGCTCTAGTTGGATCACTAGTCTGACCAATCTCTACGGGTGCAGAGGGTTGTCTGTCCATCGTTATCCACATAAATAAGCTTGCACCAGATCAACCTCAGTATATATATATATATATATATATAGTATATAATATATAGTAAAAACATAACACATATACCTTAACTCTACCCACCTCACATCACTTTAGAACTAGAGTTCTAGGACAACTACAATTGGTTTCAACATCTAAGGTTTTGTTCATTACGTTTTATGCTCTTTCCTTAATTTTTGAGGTTCCTCGAAAGCATGATCCAAAAACTCGTGCATGTATACTTTCCTCGACCCTCGACAGCTTATGTAGCCGCTGATGTGAAAGTAACCATCTCTCAGCTACCTCCAGGTCACCACCTCCATAGAAATATCCAGTCTGGAAGTGAATAAACTCCTTAATTAGCTTGGCCTCAGGCGACTAAGTAAACTCAAAATTCGTAGCATGTTGCTCTATAGCCGTCGGTATATAAGTGGGAGTTGGCGCCTCAACTGGTGTAACCACCGGTATGATCACTGGAGTAATCCTCTCAATAGTTGTATCAGAAGTCCTCAGTGAATAATGACCAGAGCTACTTTGTCCGTACATGTGTTAGTGTGTCGTGGTTCTACGCCGGCCACCGAGAGGACCAAGTAATAGGCCAGTTGGGTGCGCCCACTGGTGGGATCTTAGGGAGGGTATCTAAAGTATGTTCTAGTCTAACTGGGACGGGCACACACATTTGCGCTTTATTATTATTTACAAATGTGGCGTTCCATTTACAGTTGTCTGTTTACATTCCGCGTGTTTATCTAATGGTATTTATAGGATTTCCTTTACTTTATCATATGAATGCTCAGTGAATTTCCTTGGGATTTTACTTACTAGACTCATCATCTGTTTTGTTGCGATGGCTAAGTGCAGATTCTTCTACGAGTAAGGATAAGTGGATTCTTGACGACTATCTCTAAGCTTACCCATTGTTCGACACATTACTTGTAGGTGTTTATTTTGGTATTTTGCTATATACTTTGGATTTATGGGAGACTTTTGAGACACTTTTACTTGAATATGTTTACTTTTATCGCCTTATATGTAGTGTATTCTATTCTGGGTTTTCCACAATAAAACTGATGCTCTATAAAACTTAAAAGTTAATGAGAATCCATGTTTATGAACTTTAAGAGTTTTGTTGTAAACTTACTAGTTACCTACTTGAAACTCTGAAAAATGCAAGCCATACTTGTAATTTAATGTATATCTTGAGTAATTGGCAAATAATATAAAAAACACAATGAATAGCATACACATCGAGGATCATTGACATGGCAACAAACGTCAACAAGGCTATGGGACTCGCATAAGAGCTCACCCGATGGCCTCGGGGTGTGGGGCCACCACAGTGGGAGTATGAGTTGAGGATTAAGTTAGGAAGCAAATTTTGGAAATAATATGATTGGTTTCTATGTAGACGTATCATGATATGTATGTGTATATTATATATACTATCATTAAATATGTCGACCGAAGCTTGATCTTTAACCACTCATATTGAAGTGAGTTTGCGGATCAAGTTGACACTAATGGTGACGTGTGGACTCCGGAGAAGCAAAGCAAGTGAAAATGAGAACCATGTATGGCCTAAAAATTTATCAGTCTTGTAAGGTCTATTAGAATGTAGAAGTGATAGGACTCGAGTGATTCGAGTCGAATGGATAGGTTCAATTATTATGGAAATCACTGGTTACTCTAAAATGAAATTCTAAATATGTAAGAATTAATAATTTAAATTGTGACCTCGATGGTTACTGGTTATGAAGAATGGTATTTGAGATACAAAAAAAATTTCTCCTATAGTAAAAAACGTTTGACACCAGTCTCAAAGATTTTTAGTAATATCGAAATGCAATTTGGGCAGAATATAGAGGAAGACAACGACGTCACTATCGACGGTGATATAACATTCCTCGGTGAAAACGATGCAAGCTAGAAGCAAAGACTCGACGGTTGAAAGCACAAAAATGAGATAAATAATTCACGAGATGTAATCATGGACAAAAACTCAATAAAAATTGAAAATCTAATTCAAACAACTCATGTTAGTGGAACTAATAATTCAAAATAGTTATGGCCACCACTACTTTAAGAAAGTCTCAAGCGAGTACAACCTCTACCAGAGAGACTTTGAGGATTATAGAATCCTGTGAGGATTTGGATTGGGTAACGTGACTATATCAGTTACGATTGAGTGTGTCATGCTGAGAAATTGAATTGAGTAGGTAAAAAAAAGATATGATGGTAACTTAAATTCTCGTTAAAGGAAGTATGTGTAACTTATGTTACGCATACTTGAGTTATATATATATATATATATATATATATGTTCTAATACTCGATTCACATGATAATAATGAAGGTAAGATAGGTTTGACTTTCGTACAAATCGATGTGCATACTTTATGCAAGCATTATGATTGGAAGACTTGAAGGTAACCTAGGTAAATCTTATCTATTTACTTAGTTATGGAGAGTGAGGAAAAGTTGAATCACGGACTTATAGTGTTTGTGATGTGGCAGCTAAGGTAAACCAGGTTACCTAGGATTTACTAAGAAAGTGTAAACATTATTTAGTTTCAAAGGCATCACAAAAACATGTGTAAAGGCGAATGGAAACCTTAGCGAGATGCTAACGATTGAGTACTTAGAGATAAGGGCGTGACAATGCCCAATAGAATTTCCGACGTGTTTCCAAAGACTTAAATTATAATTGTTCACGTAAGGAAATGTGATATTGATGTGAGTATACTAGTTGAGAATTTTGCATGAATAGCAACCCTATGAATGGTAATACTGGTTAGAATACCAATACGACAAGAGAATTACTCGACGATTATTGGTTAATAAATTGGGTAAAAATTTGGGGTTGGTATAAGTCCAATGGAATAAGGAATAGGCTGAAGTTTGTAATATGTCATAAAACATATTTGTACAATATGGCCAGCATAATTAGTTGGTTTTATTGCCACTAAGGACTTGAGATATTGTGCAGGAGAAATGAGAGCAAGTGATATGATATAGTTCATGATGAGACGTACAAAGTTTAATTGTAGGGTATGGAGATATTTGATTTTCCCCATTACGAACTGCAATAATGGGTAAAACAATGAGAAGTAAAATGTGTTATGACATATAGTCGGAAACACACCTTCTCTGGAGATTATGGGTAGCTTAGACTCGACTTGTTTCAAGAATTAACAATTAAAAAATTGTGACCTCGCATTGAGGCATTGTTGAGAAATCCTCTTAAACCCCTCCAACGCCATCTTCAAATTGATGATGACTTAAATTTTGAATCCAATTATGTGATAGCCTGCCTAATTTAATAATAATTTTTTTTTCTAAAATTCAGACTATGACCCAACTAAGACCTACATGGACATCGCATATTAATTTACGGCACGCTTGTCGAGATGTTTTTTATTGTTATTTTTGTGTGATGCTTATATAATGTCTGTATTTTAACTAGTTTCAAAAAGTAGCATATTAATTATAAACCGTGTTTTACATGAGTTACGAGTGCGGCGGGTGGCGCCTTGAGATGCACAAGGTTTTGATAACCAAATAGATGAGTCTTAACCCATAAATTTCATATATTAATTAGTTGCGGACTAAGCAAATTAATCCATTAATGTATCAAAGTATTTAATTTTAAGTACGGGACAATAATTTAGCCTAAGATTGGAACAATTTAATTGGACTCTAGATCAACCTTGTGATGGTTCATCTAGAGGTTAAGCTAACACACTAAATGGATACAAATGGTAAGAATTAAATGAGGAGCCTAGATGGACCTAGTGATGCACATGTAGGATTTGATCGATAGGATTAATAGGTGAAAGCCCTATAAATAGGAGACTTAACCAATATTTGAGCTCAACATGCAAAATATCTCCCAGGAGAAGTTTTGAGAAGAGAAGAATAGAATTGAGGGGTTCAATGGGGCAAATTAGAGCTTCATCGGTAGCTAGCATCAAAAATCAAGGTTCCCAAGCATAGGTAATCCAATCATCTCACTATTCTTCACATTCCCTGAATTTGGGGATAAATGCAAGCATGTTAAATGGTGTTTTCATTTAAAACGAATTTCATGGTTTGATTTTGTCAGAGCCCGTCTCACTAAGTCCTGACTTAGTCTAATTCCCCTGGCACCTAACCTACTCAATTACCTTAATCTTAAAATAGTTTTGATTTCAAATCCTTAATAATGCTCCAAATCATAATTTATATCCTTAATGAAACTTAATTTTTGTTTTATTTTATTATAGTTAAATTAGAAAACAATATGGAATGTCTTCTGTATTTTTATAAAAATCTTGGCAGCACGTCCCCTAAAAATAGCATGCTAAAATTTCACCTAATAAACAGTAGAATTAGGAGAAGCCTGAAAGGACTCGCAACTCCTCACAGTTCAAAATATTTATAAATTTAAATTATTTAAACTAACTTAGGAAACTTTCATAACATATTCGAGAGCATTTCACATCCTACACTCACCCTAAAGCCCAAAACAATATATATATATATATATATCAACAATTTACAACAAGAATTAAACTTTTAATTTGAGAAACAATCATCACAATCTTTGAGTCTTGTTCGTTCTTCTTTATCTTCACTCAAAATCTGACATCATCAAAAACAACTCGAAGATGTCAGATAAGTAAACTCCTACACTGCTCTATACTCCTGCAAATGTTAGTCTGAATGCATGGAGATATGTACTTGCATTTCCAAATAACAAGAAATATAAAAGAACAATGTGAATCCCTCTGTTCCTGTTTCCTAACTATATTAGGACGTCGACTTCTAAATATAGTATAGAAATGGTATTATGAGTTCATGAAATGCAAAGGCAATGTATCGGAGTGGATTTTCGAGCCAAACATGTCAGCTCAGTCGTGTACATCTACTACTAAACTTAGGGAAATAGATGTTAAGTACAACTACTACTAGCTTAGGAAAATAGCTGACTACACTCCAATAACATCCATTTCCATCAATGCACGCTCGCCGAAAAACTTACGTGCCTTGGGTCTTCTAAGTTCGAGTCTATCTGGTCAGGAAACCTAGCCTCGACTCCTGCTCGTGAGTCGTAGCACTAACAAGCCATTGTCCAGAATGACATGAATGCATGACCAAGAATGATGCAAAATGCAATGCAGACTAAACACAAATGCATGTACAAAGATAATTTTCATAAATAGTAAAGACCACTGTAGGGTTTACTTACAGTCCACCAACTCAAAGTTGGTCACGGAACCTCACACAATGTTCCCCGACTTTCACGTACTTCCATGTGTCCTATTAAATCATAGAAACCATTATTTTAGAGTTACAATTTTATTTGAATACTTCGAATTCTATTTTCAATTCATAGGATAAAAACCCATTTTCAAACTTTAAATAAGTTTTTTAACCATTTATTGGATTCCAAATAGGATCTTAACTACCTATTTAGCTTCAAAATCACTTATAACTCATCTATGCATTCCAACCTCAATTAAAAACCTTAATGAGTCTCAGTTGAACTCCTTTCATTATCAACAACGTCATTAAACTCACTACATTACCAATTAAAGCCAATGACTAAATTTAGAACTCAAATAAATATTTATCACATACATTTTATCAACTATCCATATATTTCACCTCATTACAATAAAATCAATGTAATTTAACTCAATTATATCATTATACTAGGAACTTCGTCTCATTTAATCGTACCATGTCAATACTTATCAGAAAAGTATATACTTGAATATAATTGTGGAACATGGATATTCATGTTAATTAATTCAAGCATATATACTTGATAGCGCTCTAGTTGCAATAGGTAGCACCCTTCCTAGTATAGTACAGGGCATGCCAACTTGTAGCCTCACTTCACGAGCTCTAAACGATCTTTAAACCATTTCAAATTCTCAAAACAACTATAAACATATAAATATGATATAAAAACATTAAAACCCCAAACAACAACAATGACAACGGCACTACTGCCTTCACTGTTGCCGTCCAATTTTTTTAATCCCCCTCTACCAATCACCAACAACAATAGACAATTTTCAATCATCAATAAATCCATCGACAACTCAGTCAACAACCCAACAATAACAAAACACTTACACACCAATTAACTCACCACATCAGCCGCTTCTTTCAATACCTCAATCAATTTCCCCCCCTCAATAGACCTCCACAACAGTACGACAGTCATATTTTCCCCTTCATCTTCATCTTCATCTTTCCGCAAATCCCCCCTAGATCGAGCCCTCTCAACCATATCAATTAACCAATTCTATACACCAATAACAAATCCAGTATACCAATTTAATTTAAATTTGAAATCACCTCAAATCAGTGTTTTCTTTCTCTGCTCCTTCACAATCGTATTTACTAGTCACCTTTCACTGACCGAGAGGGGGAGGGAGAGGGAGAGGAAGTTTGCTGGCCGGGAGAGAGGAGAGCAATAGAGAGAGATAGTGAGAAGACGACTCGCAGCCGAGAGGGAGGAAGAGACCGAGTTGAAGAGAGCAGCAAGGCAGAGCATCGTGAATAGGAGAGGGCACGACCCTGAGAAACAGGAGGAAGATCTTAAGGAAGGAGAGTTGTGAGGAATCGAAGATGCAGATTGACAGAGAGAGGAAATTGAATGAAGAAGATAGTTGAGGGAGGTGTCGAGACCGAGAGAGTGGTAGGGCCGGTTTTCAGGGTTAGCAGTCACCCTAGCCCCACCACCAAAACAGGCTCCAAATTTTTTAATATATATCATTTTTTCAAAAATAATTAACTTTTTGCTGAACTTTTTTATTACACTTGTTTATCATATCTTCAAATACATATAGTACTTTTATATATTAATTTTATTTAAAAAACACTATTTTTTCAAAAATGAAAACTTTCTATATAAAAAAAGGTGCAGTTCATAAAACAATATAAATCTAATAATAGCGCAAGCATATGAAAAATAATTGACGAAGTCAAACATTTTTTATAGAAAATAAGAATATAAAAATGTCTCATTTCTCATGTCGCCCTAAGCCCCAAAAATATCAGGGTCGGCCTTGGATAGGGGTGAGATCAGTGAGGAAAACAATAGGAAAAGAAGGGGATTTTGGTTTAATCGCCAAGATGAAACAAAAAAATCTAAACCCCTTGTTCACACCTAATTTAAGTGATTTGAGGTGGCAAATAACCTTTTGCCCCTGATTCACTTATCTAATCATTTGTAAATCCATTACCCTTTTTGTCTTTTCATCATTTTTCAATTAGAATTCATGTTTATCTCATATATTTTAAGCCCAAATTAACCCTTAACCCCAGAAAATACTTCAATTTCACCAAAAACTGACAAAAATACCAACTCGCTCCTAAACTCGCGGACATCGCGTCTATAACTCAACTAAACCCTATTTCACATCAAATAGAGTATATTACATCAATTAGTCAAGCGACACACAAAAATAATATTTTTACTTATTATTTATGGTCCGTAATTCATGGGTCCCACCTCGAATAGTTCAACTCAAATTAAAATCTGAATATAATTAAATAGACGCTTAGTTAAGTTTATGAAAATCTCGAATTTCACAAATTTAGACCTTCACTTTTTTAGACTACGTTTAATGATTTGACAGCTTTGGATTTTTATGAAATGAATTTCAAAGCTGAGTTTCTATGTTTTTGGCAATGGTAGATGAATGCATGAATATGATTTTAAAATTGTTGTTATTGATGTTGTTGTTTGGTGTTTGGATTCTCCCACGAGTCGATGATAGGGTTGACGATGATGGAGAAGACCAAAGACTACGCCAGGGGCCGGGAACATCAGAATTCTCGAGTTGAGGATTTTGGTCCCTAACCCAGGTAGAACGGTAATAGAAGCAGAGAGCCAATATGCTAATGGACTCATTTGCGCACTACCTGACAGTTAGCTAGCGTGATAATAATCCTCATTAGCGCACCAACTGCAATTCATGAATATTTTTTACACGAATTAATAAAGAATCTGATTTTAAAACCTAAGACCTAATACACCTCTAAACACCTCAGAATAACTTGAAATTTCATGTATAGGACATTCAAGGCCTAGGGAAGCTTAGGGGATAGTTAGACGGGTATTTTGAGGTATGAGCGAGCGGCAAAGACCGAGTTTTCATTATTTTTTGTATAAGTAAACCTTACGAGAAACTCTATTAGCTTTTCTTATTCCTTGATACTTTACTACTATTTTATCACTATTATGCTTCAATTTAAAGGAGGCATACACTCCACTTTCGCCTGTGTTTGTGATTGGTCGACGAGGCAACCATGGCACCAACCTAACACTCCATGGATCAACACGATCCAGGAGTGACGTATGGTGATCTCCACGTTAGTGTATGCGCGTAGACTTATTCTTTGCAACACCAGTATGTATGGGAGGGATTGAAAAGGGGCTTACCTTCGTCATGGGTTTCTTCTTAAGAGGCGTTAGCGGGAAGTCTAACTTGCGTCCATGAGATCCTCTATTCAACCATGAAGCGTTTAGCAGGGGAATACCTCGCCGACGGGGACTACTCAGTTTAGCGAATCCCAATCACCAAGGATTGACATAATCTCACCATACATATGTCGCGACTTTGTTTTTCATGTTGCGACTTATATTCATGCCATTTCATTTCCAATCTATTTTACTTATCTGCATGAATTATAGTCGTTTTGTTTAAATTCTTGTGAAAATCAACTAATTTTTTTTGGGATTTACTCAATGGAACTTGTCTCTTGCGGCAAGTTGCAGATCCTACAACGAGCCAGAGGAAGGCCGTGTCAGGCGACTACATATAATTATGGAGAAACCCTTCTAGCTAACATCGTAGGTGCTTGTATTCATTATATTATTGTCTATTGGGTATTTTGAGAACACTTGATATACATCTACATGTATATTTACTATGATTCTGCTTATTTTGTCATCTTGATATACATGTTATCCTTTTGCAGTTTCACTACTTAGGGTTTGTTTAGTTGTATAAAATCCATATTTTGTTATATTGCATACTAAACAAAAAGACTTTTGCTATAATGAACAACTTAATGGTAATAACTCACACATTAAGTTATGAAACTCTAGGAGTTAGTCTATAATCATCTGAAAACATCACTAACAACTAATAAATTACTAGGTAAGCTAAAAATTCCCTAACTAGTCTTTTTAAGCTTAATCTCACACAAAGACTATAATAATTGGATAAGTTGGGGCAAGTTTGGAAAGACTCAGTATATGTCGTGGGCCGTCATGGATAGGCTTGTAGGTTACATGGCATGACCCGGTGATGTGTCCGATAACATGGCGAAGCCCAATTTATCTCGAAGTTTGAGGCTGTGAAACTTGGTATCAGAGCCTAGGTTCAAGCAAACATAGGGGAAAGTGTAATGAAAGCAAATAAGACTTAACAAACAAACTTAGAATATGGAAACCCAATGATCCTAACTTAGAAGCTTAGTTAGGAAATGTAGTGAAACGGGCAGTCTGAGGTACATAAATGTGTATTTTCACTTGTAATACATATATATACATGTATTATGATGCTAGTTGGAGCATGTTCACAATTGCATATTCGATATGAATGGACAGCCGGTCCCACCCATTACGCATGTTGGAGGTCAGACAAGCGACCCAGCGAGAGTCGACTTGGATCAGGTGTTGTCTGACATAATCGCACTACAACATGCAGCTCGACGAGATATTAAGACTGCTCCGATCACGGGCAATGGCTACACATGCACCTGTTTCACTCGCCACTTCCACTAATATAGTTAAGATAGCCCCAGCCCTGACTAGTCAAGACACACCGATTGTAGCTACCAGAGTAGAGATTACTAGGGAGTTAGTTACACCTAAAGTGACACCGATGACCACATTGGTAGTTAATCGAGTGACTACATAGGTACAGTTGATGGCCTTTGAGATTGCCTTAACAGTGAAGGCAAAACTGATCAAGGAATTTACGAGTTTCAGCCAAGGTTTTGTAGGGGAATGTGTCATAGGTCAATCTATAAACATTGTTTATCTTATGATCTTAGTTAATATAGGTTTTCATTTGTTGTTTTATTATAAGTGATTGCATGTTTACCTTATAGTAAGATCCATAGGTATTTATTAAAATATCATAAATGGCCCTTGTTAGTCATTATACTGGGAACAATAATGAATTAATACTAGTGTAAATATTGATTAATGGTCATGCGAAAATCATATGTATAGGGATACAAATCAAGATCATGAGTACTTATTAGGGAATAAGATATTGGACCGACCTGCAATAAGAACACCATATGAATTGAGTCATAGGTGTTACTCATGATAGGTATATCATTTAGTCTTTCAACTTAAGATTACTATAGACTTCAAAATTAAGAGCATGGTAATTAGACACAATCAAAAGTTGTCTTTAACTGGACAATTATAAAGATTATGATTGGTTTCCTTGTGAATAATATGTAAAGGTGTATAATCAAGATAGAATTCGACACTCTCGTGTAAAGACAGATATTAGTAGATCCCTCGATATGATAGACTGATAATGGCCAAGTCCATGTGAATTGATATGATTAATGTCACTTGGATGTTTTCAGTTTACCTAAAGATCGAGACTAGTACGATTGAACAGTAAGGGTGACTTTCTGTGCCTTATGTTTAATCAAATGATAGCACCTGACAAAAGGATATGATATATGTTATTAATTAGGTTGTATCAATTTTGATATTCATGCCACTTGGGTAGTCATAAGCCTTGCTAGAGACCGCTTATGACTTTTGTACCAAAATAGTTTTGGTTCACTGCCAACGTTGCATCCACCTATTGGGTCGTATACAAAGAACGGCTTTGCGCAATTTCAATTGGTCCGGACTAATGAATTTTATATGATAAAATTCATGACATAAAAGCCCTTACAATTCATTATATGATAACTTATTAATATGTGCGTATGTGTAATTTGCTTAAACTACTTAAATACAATAGCTGTATTACAAATAGGGTTTTAAGTAGGGGCTTATCTACACATATAAATAGAGGTTGAAACCTTAAAATGAAATAAAATTTTTGTTTTTGTTATTTTTGCGTTCTCTGGGTTTTGGGAGAGTAAGAAAAACATTTTCTATCTGTCTTGGGCTAGCACTCCAAATTGCGGTCACCTTTTGTGTTTGGATTTTGATAGAAAACACGCTCTTAAACGTCTTAGAGATCGAACAATCAAATAAGAAAATTATAGATTAAGGTACAGTTTACTTTTGTAGATCTAGTTTGATAGAACTTATTTTCGATCATGTTAGGGTTTTTTAAAATTGTTTTAAATTGTTCACTGCATATGAACCTTAATAACCCAATAGTGGTATCAAAACCTTAGGTTGGGTTCTATTAAACGTTTGCGTGTTCTCTCTTTTGTATATATGATATGTGTGAAAACATGATCTTGATTAATATATATATATATATATGATGTGCATATAGGTTATGTGATAATTGTTCTCGAGAATTGATTTTAAAGCATGTTGTTAATTCATGTATTTGATACATATGCATGATTTGATTCAATGATTGAATTCATGTTTAGTATATTTTGATTAACATATGTTTTAATATTGAATGATACAAATTTTATATGTTCGCATTGTAGAAGTCATGTTTAGGTTAATGTGATTCTTGTGTTGGATACATAATTTATTTTGTTCACTAATTATGTATGTCTCCATGATAGAAATCATGATTAGGTTAATATGATTAATTTAATGTAATTCTTTTGTTAAATACATAGTTTGTTTTGTTCAATAATTATGTATGTCTCCATGATAAAAGAAAATCATGATTAGGTTAATATGATTAATTTAATATGATTACGGTGTTTAATGCATGATTAATATTTCGTTTCTTGATTCAATTTCTTGTTTCGTATGATAAGAATCGAAATTAATTTTTATTATATATCTCATTGTGGTTATACGTTAGTATATTCATATTACATAGGAGATAAACTTGTAATGGGATAATAATTACAAATCCTATAAGATAGGTGAAATATATAACAAATTCTAATTAGATAAGGATTCAAAGTATCTTAAATTCTATTTGGATTAGGATAAGATATTAAGTTAAAGGTGGGCCCAAGTTAATTAAAAAAGTTTCAATTATTATTTTTAGAAATTAAAATAAGGAGCAGTTTTAGTTAATTAGATTGACTAAAATAATGAGAGATTTTATGAGATTTTCAATTTTTGAAATCGAGATTTATTGTCTTAAAAAAATGGGTGTGTTGTCCTCTATACCCATGCCTGCTGATCGGCCAGTGGAACCATAGCCCACTGACCGGCCAGCGAGACTGCCATTAACTATTCGTAATGCAAGGAAATTCATATAATAGTCAATATTAGTATAAATTCCTAACTTGTTTAGTGATTGTTTATGCATTGTAATATATGATATTATCTTGTTTAAATTATGATCACTAAAACAAATAAAAATCTCTTTTCCAAATTTTAAACCAAGTGTCATCCATTCTCAAACACTTGTCTGCCTCTACAAAGTGTATTATGTTATCTTGGTGAGGCAACTTGAGTAACGGTTACTTTTTTATTTGAAATGGTTAGATCTGATATAGCTATCAAAACAGTTTTGGGCTTTAGGTACTAGATGAGATAAAACATGCTAAGACATAAGATGTCGTAATCTCATAAAAACAACTAAAAGTTACACATGATGTAATTGGTAATTGGTACCTACCTAAATAACATAATTCAAAGTGTCATGCCCTAGTTGTCTTGGAATTAGGTGAAACATTAATTTTAGTCCCTTAAATCAACATAACATTTTTAAGAGGTTGTTAATTTAATGGTTGTCCATATACTAAAATGAGTTTTTGTATAATTTTTGTTGTAGATCTCTGGCCTCTTCAAATCACACTAATCCTTTGTCACTACGATACATCCTTGAGAAGGATAAGTTGTCTGGGACAAACTTTCTTGACTAGTTCAGAAACTTGAGAATTGTTCTTAAGCATGAACACAAGTTGTATGTCTTGGATAATCCTATTCTTAAGGAACCACCAGCCAATGCTTCAAAAGCCATGAAAGATGTACATACTAAGCATGTCAATTACACAACTGATGTTGCATGCATTATGTTGGCAACCATGGTTCCTGAACTTCAAAATGACATGAGATACATGGAAACTTATGACATGGCTATGATGCTGAAGGAAATGTTCCAACAACAAGCTAAGCAAGAAAGGTTCGAGACAAGCAAGAAACTTCATTTTTGGAAAATGGCTGAGGGCGCGTTTGTTAGTCCTCATGTTCTAAAAATGAAGGGCAATATTAACCATCTTGACAAACTTGGGTTTGCCATAAGCTAAGAGTTGGCTACGGATTTAATCATGAATTCATTGCCTGATAATTATTTACAATTCGCCATGAACTATAACATGAATAATATGGATAAGTCTATCTCAGAGTTACATTTGATCTTTAAAACTGTTAAGCAGAATGTTAAGAAACTCATTGGTAATGTGTTGATGGTTTAGAAAGAAAAGGCTATGAAGAAGAAGACCAAAGGCAAGGCTAAAGCTTCCAAGGCTGTTGTAACTATCATAAAGCCTGGGGAACAAGTCAAGTCAAAGGCCGCTTCTACTTCACAGTCCTAGAAGGAAAAAGAAAAGAAGGAAATTGCCATTTCTGCCATACATATTGGCATTGGTTTAGAAATTGCAAGCTTTGTCTTGAAGATCTAAAAAAAAGAGTAGTGCAACAACTGCTTCAGATATTTACGTTATTGAAGTTAACTTGTCTACTAATTATTCTTAGGTATTGGATACCGGATGTGGATCTCAAATTTGTATTACTGTGCGGGGTCTCACTTAAAGTAGAAAGCTAAAGAAATGAGAAGTCATCCTACTAGTTGGAAATAGAGCAAAGGTTGTTGCATTGGCTATAGGATGCTATGAGTTAGTTTTACCTAGTGGACTTATTTTAGTTTTAAATAATTGTTATTATGTCCCTACCTTGAGCAGAAACATCATTTCAATTTCATGTTTGGATTTAGATGGTTTTAATTTCATTATTGCAAATGATAAATGTTTCATTTCTCGTAAAAGTGTTTTCTATGCGAATATTGATTTACGTTATGGTCTTTATATTCTAAACATGAAAAGGTCCATAAATACTCTTATTCTTAATATAAATACAAAGAGATTTAAGTCAAATAATCTGAGTCAAACTTACCTTTGGCATTGTCGTCTTGACCACATAAATGAGAAACGCAATTCTAAACTCCATAAAGATCGAGTTTTAGATTTATTTGATTTTGAGTCATATGAAATATGCATATCTTGTTTATTAGGCAAGATGACAAAGAGTCCCTTTACTGGACACAGTAAAAGGGCAAGTGATTTATTGGGTCCAATGCATATTAATGTATGTGGTCCTATAAGTACAATGACTAGAGGTTGTTATCAGTACTTCATTACTTTCACTGATGACATCAACAGATATGGTTACATGTATCTCATGAAATATTAAGGTGAATCTTTTAAGATATTTCGCATTTTAGAATGAAGTGTAAAATTAGCTTGGTAAAACTATTAAAGCACTTCAACTAGATCAAGGTGGTGAATATTTGAGCCAAGAATTTGATGGTTATCTTAGAAACTATGAGATTGTCTCACAGTTAAATCCTCTAGCAATTCCACAATGGAATGGTGTTTCTGATATGAGAAATTGGACTTTATTGGATATGTTTTGATCGATGATGAGTCATGCAGATCTTTCTATGCCTTTTGGGGTTATGCCTTAGAAACTGTTGTGTTTACTCTAAATCATATTCCTTCAAAAACGGTTAATAAAGCACCATATTAGATGTGATTTGGGAAAAGACCAAGTTTGTCTTTCCTTAAAATTTAAAGCTATCGGGTTTTTGTATGACAACAGATCTCAAAAGAGTTATCAGTCAAGTCTACCAAGTGTGTATTTGTTGGTTATCCTAATACTTCTTTTATAATCCCACTGAGAACAAAGTGTTTATTGCTCAGAATGGTGTTTTTATGAAAAAAGAGTTTATTTCAAAAGAAAAAATGTGAATAAAGTAGGTCTTAAAGAAATTCAAGAACCACAAATAAACACTCAACCACTAATAGGAGATCTACAAAGTCTTAAACTAATTGAGACTCCACAGGTATCGCAAAGCCGTGTTGGTCCGATAGAGTAAGACATCAACCTAAGAGATTTGGGTTTCTTATTACTGATAATAGTGAGGCGTTTCTTTTGGATCAAAATAAGCCTACTACTGATCAATAGGTTATGTCTAGCCCTGAGTCAGATAAATGGCTTAGTGGTATGGATTTTAATATGTAATCCATGTATGATAACCAAGTTTGGAACCTAGTTGATTTACCTAAAGGTGGTAAGACCATTGGATGTAATTGATTTTCCAGAAGAAATCTGACATGGATGGCAATGTGCATACTTATAAAGCACGGCTAGTAGCAAAAGATTTCAAACAGACTCAAGGTGCTGATTATGATGAGACTTTTTCTCCTGTAACCATATTTAAATCTATTAGAATTCTAATTGTCATAGTCGCATAGTATGACTATGAGCTATGGAAAATGAATGTCAAAATAGCTTTCCTAAACGGAAAGCTACTTAAGGACGTATATATGATACAGCCTGAAGGGTTTGTTCATCACGAGAATTCCAGGAATGTGTGCAAGCTTCAAAGATCCTTTTATGGATTAAAGCAAGCTTATGGAAGTTGGAATCTTCATTTTTATGAAGCAATTAAGGAATTTGGCTTCATTGAAATGAAGATGAGCCTTGTGTATACAAGAAGATCAGTGGGAGCGTGGTTGTTTTCATGGTACTGTATGTTAATAATATATTACTCATTGGAAATGACATCCCTATCTTACTGATTGTAAAGTCTTGGTTGGGGAAGTGTTTCTCAATGAAGGACTTAGGAGATGCGGCCTACATCCTTGAGATTAAGATATATAGGATAGATTTAAAAGTCTAATCGGTCTAATTCAGAGTACTTACATTGACAAGGTACTAAATAGGTTTAGTATGCAATACTCTAAAAGAGTGTCGTTGCCAATGTCTCATGTTATAAATCTCAGCAAGACTTAATGTCCGAAGAATAATGATAAGCGAGAACACATGAATATGATTCCATACGCATCTGCTACTGATCTATCATGTATGCCATGTTATGCACCTGACCTGATGTATCATATACTTTGAGCGCAACAAGCAGATATCAATCTGATCTCGGTGAGAGTCATTGGATAGTAGTAAAGAATATTCTTAAGTAATTATGGACTAAAGAAGTGTTCTTGGTCTATGGAATTTTGGAAAACAAGCTTGCGGTAAATGGTTACACAGATGGAAGTTTTCAAACTAATATAGATGACTTTAGATCGTATTCTGAATACGTGCTTACTTTGAATGGAGGCGTAGTGAGCTAAAAATGTTTGAAGCAAGAAATTGTACAGATTTTATAGCAGAAGCTGAGTGCATTGCAGTGTCTGATGTAGCTAAGAAGATAGTTTGGATCAAAAAGTTCATCTCTAAACTTGATGTAGTTCTTAGTATAGCTAACCCAGTTTGATATTGTGACAACAACGGAGCAATGGCACGGGCCAAGGAACTAAGATCACACCGCTGATCCAAACATATACTAAAACGTTTTCATCTCATTCGGGAAATGATTGAGAGGGGTGACGTGAAGATTTTCAAAGTTCCTATAGAAGAAAATATTGGAAATCCTTTGACGAAGGCTCTTCCACAAGCGAAACATTATGGTCATGTTAGGTAATTAGGTATTAGATACATGAATGATTGGCCCTAATGCAAGTAGGAGATGTTAGGGAATGTGCCCTAATTCAATCTATAAACATTTTTTATCTTATAATTTTAGCTAATAGAGGTTTTCATTTGTTGTTTTATTATAAGTGATTGCATGTTTACCTTATAATAAGATCCATGGGTATTTAATGAAATATCATAAATGTCCCTATCTGGTCATTATACTAAGAACTGTAATGAAATAAAACTAGTGTGAATCTTGATTGATGGTCATATGAAGATCATGCGTATAGGGATATGAATCGAGATTATGAGTACTTGTTAGGGAACAAGGTATTGGATCAACCCGCTATGAGAACACCACATAGATTAAGTCATAGGTGTTACTCATATAGGTATATCATTTAGTCCTTCAACTTGAGATTACTATAGACTTTAATATTAAGAGCATGGTAATTTGACACAATCAAACATTGCCTTTAACCGGACAATTATAATGATTGTGATTGGTTACCTTGTGCATAATATGTGAAGGTGTATAATCAAAATAGAATTTAGCACTCTCGTATAAAGAGAGATGTTAGTGGATCCCTCGATATGATAGACTGATAATGGCCAAGTCAATATGAATTGATATAATCAATGTCACTTGGATGTTTTTAGTTTACTTAAAGATGGAGACTAGTACGATTGAACATTAAGGGCGACTTTTCATGCCTTATGTTTAATCAAAGGATATCGCACGACAGAAGGATATGATATATATAATTCATTTGGTTATATCGATATTGATATTCATGTTACTTGGGTACTCATAATGCCTTGTTAGAGACCGCTTATGACTTTTATACCAAAATAATTTTAAATCACTACCAACGTCCCATGAACCGATTGGGTAATGACTTTGCGGAATTTCAATTAATCCGGAGTAATGAATTTTGTGTGATGAAATTCATGACATAAAAGCCCTTAAGATTTTTATATGATAAATTATTAATAGCGACGTATATGTAATTTATTTGAATTGCCTAAATACAATAGTCGTATTATGAATAGGATTTTAAATGAGAGCTTATCTACACATATAAATAGAGGTGGAACCCTAAAATAAAATAAGATTTTCGTTTTTGCTATTTTCAAAAACAAATGAGACATTCAAAGTTGCTCAAACTACCGGGGAATTAAACATATGAGTCACACTATGAAACTTTGTGAGATGATATTTGACAATAGGCTAAGAAGAGAAACAACAATATCAGAGAACCAATTTTGTTTCGTGCCTGGAAGGTCAACTATGGAGGCGATTTTCCTTGTAAGAAAATTGTTAGAAAAATATAGAGAAAATAAAAAAGATCTTCATATGGTATTCGTAGATTTAGAAAAAGTATATGATAGGGTCCATAGAGATGTTCTTTGGTGGGTTCTAGAAAGAAAAAGAGTGCATGCTAGATACATAGACACTATTAAGGATATGTATGATGGAGTAGTAACAAGTATAAAGACATTTGGAGGAGCTACAAATGAATTTCCCATTACGATAGGACTACATCAAGGATCGACTTTAAGCCCATATCTATTTACTTTAGTTATGGATGAACTAACTAGACATATTCAAGAGGATATACCATGGTGTATACTATTTGCATATAATATTGTCTTAGTGGATGAAACTAAAGAAGGAGTGAATAGGAAATTAGAACTCTGAAGGAATACATTAGAATCTAAAGGCTTTAAGTTGAGTAGGACGAAAACGGAATACATGCACTGTGAGTTTGGAAACACTAGACGTCGAGATGACAGTGTGGTAAAATTAGGGGAAGTAGAAGTTCCTAAGGTAAACCACTTTAGATACCTAGGATCAATCATACAAAATGATGGTAACATTGAGAATGATGTCACACATAAAATTCAAGCTGGATGGAAGAAATGGCGGAGTGCAACAGGGGTGATTTATGATCGAAATGTTCCTACTAAGTTAAAAGGAAATTTTTATAAGACCGCAATTAGGCCAGCTATGCTTTATGGAAGTGAATGTTGGGCGGTAAAGCAAAAACAATTACATAAAGTGAACGTAGCAGAAATAAGGATGCTTAGGTGGATGTGTGGTAAAACTCGTAAAGATAGAATAAGAAATATAGAAATTCAAAGACAAGTAGGAGTAGCCTTAACTAATACAAAGATTAAGGAAGGGCGGTTGCGATGGTTTGGTCATCTGCAAACAAGGCCTACAAATACCCCAACTAGAAAACTTGACTCAATAGAAAATGTAGAAATTCAATGAGGTAGGGGCAGACCAAAGTTAACATGGGATACATTAATTAAGAGGGATTTGAATGGTTTGCAAAGCTCACCATCAATTGCACTTAATCGAGCACAATGGAAAAGTTTGATCCATGTAGCCGACCCCAGTTAATTTGGGACTGAGGCTATGTTGTCGTTGTTGTTTTTGCTATTTTTAAGTTCTCTAGATTTTGGGAGAGAAAGAAAAACATTTTCTATATCTCTTGGGGCTGGCGCTCCAAATTACCGTTACCGTTCATGTTTGGATTTTTGATAGAGGACGCATGATTGAACGTCTTAGAGATCAAACAATCAAATAAGGAAATAACGGATTAAAGTATCATTTACTTTAATAGATCTAGTTTAATAGAACTTATTTTCGATCTTGTTTGGGTTTTTCAAAATTGTTTTTAATCTTTCGTTGTGTATGAGCCCCAATAACCCAACAGGTTTTTCTACGAAGGTGGGGGTACAAAGGTAGTTGGGAAGTGGATCCTCTCGTATGGGAGACTCCATAGATTATTAAGAATCAATGATAGAATATGGGCAAGGATTTCAGGATTGATCCTCAGGGGAGATGTTATGGTATGGTGAACCGCGCATACAACCACCCAAGGGAAATCGAGTACATAGGTTGATTTTTGTCGATTCTTCTATGATCAGTATATCCCAATATATGGAAAGGTTCAAATATTTACTTCAGTTCGCGACATATGTAGCAGGGACTAAGCAACTCAATGTTTACTACTTCATTTAGGGACTTCAGCTAGAGATTGGTGGTTCGATTATGTCATTTTAGGTGATAATGCTACATGACTTCTACGAGAAAATGTTGGCTTAGGTGACCTATTTGATGAGGGGTAACGTGCCCCCACTCCAATGCATGACAGCCAAAGAGGCCATACTGGTTTAGATAGGAGAGGCAAGAGGAATTGTCACTAGA
The DNA here is from genome assembly GCA_039657365.1 of Stephania yunnanensis. NCBI lineage: Eukaryota > Viridiplantae > Streptophyta > Magnoliopsida > Ranunculales > Menispermaceae > Stephania > Stephania yunnanensis. The sequence goes on along the minus strand of CM077586.1, from coordinate 38,407,368 downwards.
AAGATCATAGTAGGCAAAAACGCAGACATTATGATGGTAACACACAGTTATTGCTAATGCAGTCGCCCATGCACAGCCATAGACAGTTATGGCTCCTCTACCAACCTAACTACAAAGACAAACTTAGAGTCATGGGTAGAGATAGGGGACAAAAGTGGCAAGGGCTAAAGGGCCAGTGCTAAAAGGTTAGAGGGCTAGTTTACAACAAGGTTAAGGTCAGGCAAGAGGAGTAAACAACACATCGCCTATTTTCGATGTTGACATTAAGGTAATTATAGAAGTGAGTGCACTAAAGAGTCCATGTTGTACGTTGCAGCTTTGCCAGTTTAGACCAGGGAGCAGGTGCACGCGGTAGCTTAGCCGGATTGTGATGTTTCACAATTGTTAATCAAAGGTACGTTGCTTATTTATGGTCATTCCATCATATTATAATTTATATTGGTAGTACTTTATTATTTATCTCGAGACGGATGGTCGGAATATTAGGTCTGACACCGGAGAGCATGAGCACACACCTTGTCCTTAGCACTGTCGCTAGGTATAAGATATACCTTAATAGAATCTGCAGGGGTTGCACTATGATATCCGAGAATTTCATAAACTTGATTAGGATGATAATTAATATTTTTGGATTTAATTTAGAATTTAAGTATTCGAAGTCGGACCCACGCATTTCGGGCTGAAGATCATAAGTCAAAATATTGTTTTTATATGATTAAAGCTTATTTGGTGTATCATATGGTATTTCGTTATGAAGTCGGGTTGTGTTAAGGTGTATCCTCATTTTGTCATACTTGAGGTTTCAAGTGCGTGTCTGAAGGGCGTGAGTGAAAATACATTATTAGCTATTCGAAAACTAATTAACCAAGTGTTAATCCTCACGTGGAGATTTCATCTCAGTTTGAGTGCAAGTCAGAATTGGTGGTAATTAATTTAAGAACGAAGTTGGTACATAATTTTCTCAAGCTATATGTCAGTTGGTGATGGCTGCGATTGAGATCGGGTCCAAATTAGTAAAAGTTTGGCTAAGTATGCAAGATAATTGGTCCATGAGGGTTCAGTATGTCGTGGACAAAGATAAAGTTTTTGGGGGTGTGACCAAAATCAGTGTTGTAGACATTTATGAATATCGACTAATTTGTCAAGAATTTGATTCAATTTGGTGAAAAACATAATTGAAACGAGCGTCGAAAGTTAAAACATGTCAAAATAGGGATTTCAGAAATTAATAAATAAAAAGAAATTAAGTTGTTGACAAGCAGCTGAGGGTTTAATATATATAGAAAAAAACCTAAAAATAAAAAAATCAAATGTTTCAACATAACGTTTTGATTTCGTTGATTTCCAAACCCTCTCACTTGGGTTTTCGCTCCTCGAGCTCCTGATGTCCGATTTTCGCCTGGTTTCTTTTTGCAAAATCGTAGAGCATCGTGAGATGGTTAGTTTAAGCTAACTTTCCACAATAAAAATGATGTCTGTAGTCTTACAATTTGGTAAATACTCAATGTTAGCATTTTCCTCAATTCAATTTGATGTATTGGGTTGATGTGCGCTAATTTCGAATAAGTGTCTCGACGTGGATTAGGGGATGAATTGAACTAATGTAATTCAGTTGATAACTATTTTACAGATGTTTTATAGTTAATATTGGTTTAAATTAGGTTTCTGGATGAATCGATTAATGGTTTTGATCCGATTTGACTCCACGATAGGTGGAAGTATTTTGATGTTGCAATCGAGTGGTTTCATGGTGTTTGTTGTCGAGTTTTGAAGAATTAATTGCGAAAATATTGATTTGGAGAAGTTTTTCAATTCAAAGTAAAATAAAGTTTGCCTAGTTGACAGACCATATTGGAAAATTCATAACTTCTTCGTCGATTATCCAATTTAAGTGTTCTTGGAGTTTATGGAAAGTATGACATGCATACTACATGTTCCTTTTAGGCCATCGGGACAAATATTGAGATTTTCAAGGATAAAAAGTTACCTCGAGTTGGCTAATTGAATGGTAGTTGAAACAATTATATAAATTAATATTTTTGGAAATTATTCCCAAGCATATTTTGGCAGTTGTTTTCATTAGGTTTCGTGACTTGGTTTCACTAGAAGCTTGATTTATAATATAATTGGGTATGTAATGAAGCTATTGGAACTATCTTCAAGGTGATTCAACGCTCCGAGAACCTCAAGAAATTAAGCTCAAAGTTGGTTTGGTTGTAAGTAAACCCTACAGTATGGAATTTATCTTTATACATGTAATTGTATCATAGTCTAAATTGTATTTTATCTTTCTTAGTAATGCATACATAAAGAGAAAGTGAAGGGGATAAGCTTGTTTCAGAGTCTGGTTTGATTGAAACTAGGTTTCAGTCATGCATCTACATCGTCTAGTGAGACTAGCGAAGTCTAACACTAACAAGGTATCTCTGCATTTCATGATTCCTAATTATATTATCTTTGTACTATTTGTGGAAGTTAACATGTGATTATAGTTAGAAGACAGTGATAAAGTGGATTGCGTGCCATGTTGACACATATATCTTGTTGATTATTTGAATATACAATTATATGTCTCCATGTATTAGACTAACAATTGCAGGAGTACAGATCAATGTAGGAATTTACTTACCTGACATCTTCGAGTTATTTTTTATGGGGTCAAATTTTCTATGAAGGCAAGGAAGAACGAACAAGACTCGAAGATCTTGGTTAATATTTTTAGCTTTAAAAGCTTAATTCATATTGTAAATAGTTTATACATATTTTTTTAGGACTTTTGGGTTGAGTGTAGGACGTGAAATTACTTTGAATGTTATGAGAGTCTCTTAAGTTAGTTTAAGAAAAACTGAAAGGTTTATATTTCAATTTGGTTTATTTAGGATTATATAATTGTGATTAAGCTATTGGAGAGTCTAAGTTGGATTATATATTTGAATTTGATATATATTGCGAACCGCGGGGAGTTATGAGTTCTTCCAGGCTTCTCCCCATTATGTTTTCTATTAGGTGAGTTTTTCGGCAGGCCATATTTAAGGGAGGTGCTATCAAGATTTTTATAAGAAATACAGATATTATTTCTTGATTTGTTCCAATTGAACAAATTATGAATTGAGCTTTATTAAGATAATCTAGGTCGGTCAATCGTCTTAATGAGGAGGGGCTGACAAACTTGGTATCAAAACCTAGGGTTAGCTTAATTGAGGATAAACTTTGGTTGAGAACCAAAGGGTGATTGAGCGTGATTAGTTAGGAAATGACTGTGAGATGGGTTGTTTGAATTATTGTGTTATATTTGTGTTGTATGTATGCATTATCGCTAGATATACGATAGGAAGTGTTTTATCCTTGTCTGTTCGATACTTAACTCGTAAGATATGATGAGTAAGGTTAGAAATGGATAATTAAAAGAGAGAATAGACTTATGAAACGAAACTGGGCATGATTAGATGTGAAATGGACTTGTGAATTCTAAATTCACAAAGGTGTTCGTACGTAGTTCAGTACCAATATAATTGATGAAATTATCAGTTATGAAACCAATAAGAAATTGGTTGAAATGAAAGTCCAAATGATTCAGGTACGTAAGTACTGAACATGGATTTCTTGGAAATTAAAAGTATTAAACTATTACAATTATAAAACGTTCGAGAAAATGTTAAAATAGTCTCAACAAGGAAAATGGAGACACGTGATTTTGAAAGTAGAAATTGATTAGACAAACTGAACATTACTGAAAATCACAATGGGATTGTGATTGGATCAATCAAGTTGTCTAAGTCGGTTTCTATGCAAATAAAATACTTTAAAGTAAAGTATCGTCTCATTTTCGAAATAAAACACCAGGAGAAATTTAGAATAGAACCATGGTTTAAAACAATTAACAATTTCTAAAAACAAGTATTGAAGATGTTGATTGTTTATTGCTCAAGTTACTTATCTATAAGCGACATTGAGTAATTGTTTCTATGAGTCAAACAAAAAAATGATTAAACAAATAGAAATATATAAGTTAGAAGTAAGCTTTGCTAACACCAAATTAGGTGTTGTCATGAAGCAAAGATCAATAAAAGACTTCTAACTTAAAAATGAAAAGTGTAGTGATAAAATTAACTTGTAAGAAGTTAAGGTATTAGGGAAGTGGTCTATTAATAGCTTGGATTCACTATTAAACATTAACATAAGTGATTGTATTTTGAGATTCAAAGTAACTAATAGTGGCTTCTAATCAAATTAAGTAATGATGTCTTTCACTGCAACTTAAAATATAATAAATGAAAAGACATATTTACTGATTGAGAATCAGTAAGTGGTTTGTATACGATGTCAGTATGAGCTCCTATATTGCAAGAATTTCCATTTATAAGACTTAAAGGATTGGCATAGTATCCTTTAAGAATTTGATTATTTATTAAGTTAATGAGAGTTTGAAGATTCAAATTCTTCTCTCTCTTCATTTGAATAAAAGTACACAAATTAACTCATCAAAAGTAATTTGATGAACAATAAGATACAAATCATCTTACACAGTCTCTTGAAAATAATCGAATTTTTTTTTGAGAAAAAGATAAGTCGAGAAGTCTGAGACTAATGGAAACAAATTGAAGAAATAACAAACAGTGGAGCTATTCGAGTCACAAAATCTCTCTATTTTAAATAAAAGTTAGCTAAGGAAGACTTCAATTCATTGAGTGAATAATCATAATAAGCCGTAAAGTTTAGCTAAAGAAGATTTCAATTCATTGACTGAATAATCAGAATAAGTCGTATTATGCTTAGCTAAGTTTCCAAAAAGAGAAGAGTTATAAATTGTTTTTCTAAGTCAAGATTAAGGAGTTGTAAGTGACCTAGTTATTGACCAAAAGTTGTGGTAAGTTTATAAAGGGACCAAGACTGAGATCAATGTGAGAATAGCTAAGATCAACAAATACGAAATGGGATAGACTCTGTGTATAAAATAAAATGAGACGTTAAGATGACTTGTGACTAATGGAAATGACACGAACGAACTCCTTTAGTCAAGACCAGACACTAGAGTAGTTGTGCATGACCAAAAGTCTGAGTAACTGCATTTCATAATCATGATTCATTCACAGTGTAGAAGATCGGTGTGATGTCCACCATCTTTGAATAATCGAATGAATAAATGATAGTCGAAATAAAAGAGTCTATGAAGTTTCACCAGAGTCAATTAGAAGCTTAAGTATAGGCAACTAAATTATTAAAACATTCTCACATTATTATGAAAATGGGATTTCAGGTGAACGAGTCCTGATAAGTCTTAGGATGTCAAACTATAAGTTTGATGAAATTTAATACATGTTCACAAGAATCTTACAAGGATTCAAACTTCAAAAGCTGAAAATTTTGAACCAAAGTAGTATACAACAAATATCAGTGAATATGTTGTACATTAGATCAATTGTAGTTCTACACCACGTGACTAGTCAGTGGTAGATTTTAAAGCACTAGTTATTGTAAGTTGGAGTTGATGTAAGATACTTGTAATGATGGTGAAGATATAAATGAAATGAGAAGAGACATACAATTTACAACTCGGCTAGTCTATATTATCCCTGGTGGTTTGAGTTATTGAATAGAGTACAGTGTATCTAACTTGATAGTTTGAAGAATTGAATATTCTTCTATTATACAGAGTAGAGGCAGAGAGATGTCATATTTATAATTTGTATGAGATACAAGTTAAAAGTTATACTATGAGAGTATAATCACACAAAAATGTCGATATCTTTGTTCAAACATGTATATCTACTCAAGCTAAGGATAACTATCTCTATTCGGGTAATGAGAGAAGTTGGCGAACAATTAGTGAATAATTAAGACATGAGATTATGAAAGATATCAATAATTAAGTGAAATGATGTTCTTAGAGAACTCATGAATATAAAATGATTTGATGAAGTTAGAAAATTCACGAATTTTTTAACTAGTCAAAGAAAAAGTTAACTGAATTAGTTGACGAGTTGAAATTGGTAATTGCTTTCTAATCTACAAGATATTATGAGTAGACATTTAGAGAATGAGCGAGAGTGGCACGATGTGTCGGGTTTCATTTTCTGATCAGATTGAAATTGAAATCTCTTGTTATGGGATGACATATGTAATTAGAGATATATAGTCATAGGATGACTTGTGTAATTCTAGGTTAATGTTGGAATGATGATGGATCAGATAGATACGTAACTCTACTTAGTATTTAATGTCGTGCTCAAATATTATTTGCATCACTTATATTTAGACTGGTGATAATCTAAGAATTGATCGATCGACAATTCTAATAAAGAATGATTAGTGATGAGAAAGTAAATTTAGATGTGTACCAGAGCTTGAGTGGATATGAAAAGAATTATCAACGGTTTGTAGAATAACGTTCAATTACAAATGAAAATGATGTATGAAAAGCAAGATAGGTTAGATCTTGCTAAGTATTTATATTTGAATGAGATTCAAGGTATGAAATGAGAAATGAAGTACGGTTATCAAATATTCCACAAAGTTGATTGTTTAACTCGTGAGAATTTCACAAATTATCCGAGTTGGCAAAGCAACGGAGAAAACGTTTCATTAAACCAAGAATTTCGAAATGAGAAGTTGAAATGATTATGATCTACACCACTGAGTTGTTAATTACAACAAAAGTGATTGGGTTCACTTAATAGTTCACCTTGGAAATAGTTTTATAGGTTTGAATTGAAAGAGTTTTATATAAATGATCATTTTCTTATATCCATTTTGGTTCAATAACTTGTAAGTTTAAATTTCAAGGACGAAACTTTTAATTAGTAGGGAAGATTGTAACATCTGAGAATTTCATAAATTTGATTAAGATGTTAATTAAGTATTTCTTGATTTAATTTGGGATTTAAGTATCCGAGGTGGAACCCACGCATTTCAGTCCGAATATCATAAGTCAAAATATTATTTTTGTATGATGAATGTTTATTTCGTGTATTATATGGTATTTCATCGCAAAGTCGACATGGGGTTGAGGTGTATCCTCAGTTTGTCATACTCGAGGTTACAAGTGCATGTTTGAAGGGCACGTGTGAAAATAAACTATTAGTGGTTCAAAAATTAATTAACCAAGTGTTAATCTACACGTGGAGATTTCATATCGATTTATGTGTAAGTCGGGATTGATGGTAATGTAATGTAAGAAAGAAGTTGGAATTAAACTTTATCTCGAGCTATATATCGGTTGGTAGTGGTCGAGGTTGAGATTGGGTCCAAATTGGTAAAAGTTTGGCTAAGTAGGGTAAGATAATTGGTCCATAAGGTTTCAGCATGTCGTGGACAAAGAAGAATTTTTGGGGTTTTAGTGTGACCAAGATTAGTGTTATTGACATTTTACGAAGATGGACTAATTTGTTAAGAATTTGTTTCAATTCGGCGAAAAATCGGATTGAAACAAGCATCGAAAGTTAAAGCACGTCAAAATAAGGATTTCAAAAATCTAAAATAAAAAGAAATTAAGCTTCTAACAAGCAGCTGAGGGTTTAATATATAGAAAAAAAAACCTAAAAGTAAAAAAAAAAAATCAAACTTTTCAATAGAAAATTTTGATTTCGTTGATTTCCAAACCCTCACACTTGGGATTTCGCTCCACGAGCTCCCAACATCCAATTTTTGCCCAGTTTATTTCCTCAAAATCATAGAGCATCGCGAAACAGTCAATTCAAGCTAACTTTCCACGGTGAAAATGAGGTATTTGGCCCGTAATTTGATAAATATTCGATGTTAGGCATTTTTCTCAATTCAACTTGAATTCTCACAATTTCTCAATTTCTTTTGCGGGATTTTAATAGAAACTAGTAGGAATTGTTGTAATTTGATGTATTGAGTTGATGTGCATCTATTTGGTATAAATTTCATCAATATGGGTTAGGGTTTTGATGAATTGAACTAATGTGATTCAGTTGATAACTATTTTGGAGATGTTTTATAGTCGACATTGATTTAAATTGGGTTTTCGGATGAATGGATTAATGGTTTTGATCCAATTTGACTCCATGGTCTGTGGGAATTTTTTGATGTTGGAATCGAGTAGTTTCGCGGTGTTTGTTATTGAGTTTTGAAGATTTAATTGCAAAAATATTGATTCGAAAAAGTTTTTCAGTTCAAAATAAAATGAAGTTTGCGTAGTCGACGGACCATATTGGAAAATTCCTAACTTCTCAGTCGGTTATCCAATTTGAGTGTCGAAGTCTATGGAAAGTATGATATGCATACTACAAGTTCATTTTATGCCATTGTGACAAATATTAATGTTCTCAAGGCTAAAAAGTTACCACAAGTTGGATAGTTGAAAGGAAATTGAAACAGTTATATAAATTAATATTTTTTAAAACTATTCTCAAACGTACTTTCATCACAGTTATCATTGAGTTTCATGATTTGGTTTCAATTAAAGCTTGATCCATAATATAATTGGGTATGCATGGAAGCTATTGGAACCATCTTCAAGGTGATTCGACGCTCTAGGAGCCTCAAAAATTAAGCTCAAAGTTGGTTTTGTTGTAAGTAAACCCTACAGTATGGAATTTATCTTTGTACCTATAATTGTTTCATAGTCTAAATTGCATTTTATCATTCTTTGTCCTGCATACATAGAGAGAGTGAAGGGGATAAGCTTGTTTCGGAGTCTGGTTTCATTAAATCTAGGTTTCAGTCCTACCTATATACCGTCTAGTGAGACTAACAGAGTCTAACGCCAACAAGTCATCTATGCATTTCATGATCCCTTAATATTGTCTCTATACTATTTTTGGAAGTTGACATCTGATTATAGTTAGGAGATTGCGATAGAGTGGATTGCATGTCATGTCGACGCATAAATCTTGCTGATTATTTGAAAATGCAATTACATGTCTCCATGTATCAACTAACAATTCCAAGAGTATAGATCAATATAGGAATTTATTTACTTGACATCTTCGAGTTGTTTTATGATGTCTTATTTTCTATGAAGGCAAGAAAGAACGAACAAGACTCGAAGATCTTGGTGAATGTTTTTAATATTAAAAGTTTAATTCTTATTGTAAATAGTTTATACATATTATTTTGGGACTATTGGGATGAGTGTAAGACGTAAAGTTACTTTGAATGGTTATGAGAGTCTCTTAAGTTAGTTTAAGAAAAATTGAGAGATTTATATTTCAATTTGGTTTATTTGAGATTATATAATTGTAATTAAGCAATTAGAGACTCTAAGTTGGATTATATATTTGAATTTGACATATATTGTGAACTGCGGGGAGTTACGAGTCCTTCTAGGCTTCTCCCCATTTTATTGTCTATTATGTGAGTTTTTCGGCTAGCCATATTTAGGGGAGGTGCTGTCGAGATTTTTATATAAAAATACGGATATTACTTAATTTTCTCCAGTTGAATAAATCACGAACTGCGTTTCTTTGAGGATGTGAATTTTGTTTTAGAGTTTTATTAAAGATTGAAAGGTAAAGTATTTTAAGGTCAAAGTTAAAAGAATGGATTAGGCTATGTAGATTATTAGATGATTAAGATAATTTAGGAACTCGCGTCGAATAGTCAATAAAATAAATTTCTTAAACCAACTATTTTGTAGAATAGTGGCAAAGGGTCGATCCCACAAAGATTGGTAGTCTTTCTATAGTTAAAAACACAAAAGGAAATCGGGGGTTTTAAAATAAATTAATTAAACTAACTAAACTAAAATAAAATAAATAAAATAAAATAATGAAAATAACTTTCAAAACAATTTATGGGTACCTTGGTCTACGGTTCCACAATTCAGGATCAAGATTTAATGGCACATTATGGTCTTCAATCCTTCCCAAAAAGTTATTAATTTAAGTTCTCCTAGATTAGTTATAGAAAACTGACATTCGCCAGAAATTCCTCATTCACTTAATCTAGATAGTCAGGACGTCCGCCACTAACTATTTCCCCAATTAATGCATAACCCTAAACATTTGCCAATCGGATTTAACACACTAACTGCAATAATAAGGATCTGTGGGAATACTAATCCTAAATAACTGAATCGTGTTCGCTCCCGGTTTAATCTAGATTCAATTGTTCCACACTCAAGAACCAAAAGGGTTTTATGATAAACGGGTGAGTGTTCGTTACTTTATTGGTTCAAATAACTATAGATTGTCCACCTAAAACCATGCACCAGTCGGATACATACCCAAGATCTAAACCATATTCTTTAAAATCAACAACAATGAAATAGAAGAAGTTAAATCAAATTAAATAATAAATAAAAGATCTCATAAGGTATGTCATGAATCTATAATCCCGACTTGTTTCCCTTATGACCTAAGCAAGGTTTGCTTAACTGGATATGGTGTCGAAAGCCTTCAGCACATGAAAATAATAAAGGAGATCTCCAATAATATCCAAGTCGGCCTTAATTAATACCTTAAAGTTCCTAATATAATAAACTACTAAAAATTGGTCTCAAGAGGTGAGAGAAACTAATTTTGGGTGTTGTGAGTGACACGTGCGCAGAGGAGCATCTATGGACTATTTTGGCTTAAAAATCGAGTTTTGCCACATGTCACACGTTAATTGGCTACTTTTATTGCAAGTCACTGATGTGGCAAATGTTGGTTAGTGAGAAAAGCTTAAGTGATTTGCTTTCTGGCGTGGAGGACGTGATGCGTGTTACGTATAGGCGGCTGGTGAGGAATCATTTAAGTAGACCGAAGTTCAAGGAGACCGCAAAGCGTAGACCCGAGGCGTGTCTAATAATGGCTGAAGCAAGGAGAAGATTGCTGGTGTGATGTTGTGTTGGTGGGTTGTGATGCGGCAGATTCTTATTGGTGGAGAGCTGAAAACGCACGTGTAGGGAGCGGATTGGCAGAGAATCAGCTAAATGACGTGCTCTTATTGTTTTGTTGCTAAATGTCACACTCTGGTTACTTAAGAGAACTGTTTGTAACGTGGTTGACAAACCGTGAAGCGACAAGTGGAGCCTACATGGTCTGTTGTCCCATATTTTACCCAGCGCAGCACGTAACTTGAGGCAAATCGTCTGGCATCTGATCACTGCATGTAAATACTCTATTTTAGCTATTTTTTGCCATGGATTCAACCGCGGACCTGAAAACGACCAAAAATTATAATTAAATATATATTTTAGAGACTTTTATATTAAATACATTAAAATGGACTATTAAATATGTATAAATACAAACTTATCAAATACCCTCAAACTTAAGACTTTTCACATCCCGAGCAAATGTGTAAATGACAACACAAACTAAACTAGACTCTTAATATAGATACGCACTAACTCTACTAATCCTATACCCGACTCAAAATTCATGGAGTTCCTTTGGTTTGCATAGTCGCCAAGTTAACAAGCCACTCAAAAAAATTTGGAGTTATGATATGTCAAGACATGCAACCCAAACACAATTAAGATCACACTTTGAAGACATAGATTTGGTCAAAATAAAGGTCATCAACTACTCACGAGTTTTCATGGTCTATACATTCAAGTACGCAAGTTTGAAATCACACTTAATCTAGTGAAAGCACTCAAATTAAATCTTTTATTTAAGGAGTTTTCAGAACTTCCGCCTTAATTCAAATTTTTTATTCTCTTTTTTCTTCTTCCCTGCTCCATTTCCTATCGACCGAATTTCTTATTTTTTCCCACCACAATTCTCCCTGTTCCATTTCTCGTAGAAACCTGTGGGACTCTCCATATTAAAAAAACTCACGTTCCCTTTCTCATTTCCACTATAATCAAGCAAATTCCCCAATATGGGTTAAAATAATACCATTTGCACAATTTTAACTGTCTACTCATTTTTGTTATCTAGCACAAAGCTTAACCATCATACTAAATCCTAATCATGAAATCATAAAAATGCAGTGCTGCAAACTTGGTTGAGTGTTTCTCCTAATTTTCCCTTAGTTTCAAGTCAAAATGCAACTATAATGTACTCATCCACAACCAAAGGCATGAAACAAAGTTTCGGGTAACTCTAAATAATAAAAAATAAAAACTATATTAAATACGTCTATGAAATTGTATCATATCCTAATGAAATAAGAAAGAAGAGTATGAAGGGATAAGAAATGAAAGAAATGGAAGAAATGATATGGAACACCACCATTACCATCCGACAATCGCATATAACCGTATAAAAAATAAACGATCTCACATGCGGTCTTTCACAAAGATAATCCATCCAATATAATCCACAATCCCTAAAGTACCCCCAAACTTATTCCAAACCTTGTCCTCAAGGTTCAAAACAAATCAAGGAGTTCCATCCAACAAAAAGAAAAAGAATAGTGGTGAAGAAGAACTTGGATAAATAAATAAGAAGATGATACAAATGCATGCATAAATGAAAGTCTCAAAAACTAGTGAACGCACGAAATCTTTCATGTCTAGGTGACTAATGAAACGATGAAAGAACAATCATAACAAGATAAAGAACTAGTAAATATAGGAGTTAACTAAAATGACTTCTATCAAATCTTGCGAGCTCGAAGTCTTTCAACTAAGGGTCAAGTCAACAAGATGATGGAATGAAGTCTAGGGTTTCGGGGCTACTCAAAGATCTGCCACTAATGCGGCAACTTAAGTTGGATGTGTCCCTACCAAGTCTCGAAACACCTAAAATCCTAAAAAAATGTTAATTCCAAAAAAATGCTCAAATTATGCTAAAAAAATGTAATCCAAAATCAAACCTACAAAACACAAGGGTGCTCCAATCCTCCTAAGAACGTCAAACATAACATACCACCTGCAAACATCTAAGAAACCAAGTTAAAGTTTTATTAAACATAAAAACTAAAATCGAAATAAATGCAAGAAAAAAAAATGAAGTTGCGCTGCCTCCCAACGAGCTGCCTTTCTTTTAAGTCTTTGGCTAGACTTTACGTGATGGATCACGTAATGCCCTCTCCTTTAAAGATATCAACAACGAATGGCGCATCTACGTATTCAGGAAATGAAGCATGCACACCCTCTTTTAGATTTGAGAGCTCATTCGGGACTTCCAACACAAAAGAATATGTCACATCAGGATCGTCCAACACAAAAGTGTCGATAATATAGAAAATCTGTGAACGCGCCTTTACTTCCGCCCCTCGAAGGTTTGCCAAATGTGCATTGGAGGGTGGGTGGTTTCACCAACACCAAAGGTTGGTCCTCCTCGCTCTCTATCTGCAGTTTTTCGAGCCTGGCTGAAATGACATCAATTTTCATCTCATTTTCCTCCTCATCTAATACAATGACAATTTATGGCTCAATTTGAAGTACGTCAAGTCCTTCCACTGTTACGTTCCAATAGTCCTCCACCTGTGTAACCTCATTCACCTCAAAGTTTTTCAACATATCAACACTCACATCCTCCTCTGGGTGAGAAATTGGTTATGTACTGCACAACTCTTCCTTATCAATCATATTCTGAAGCCTAACATTAAGTTGAATAAATTGAGTTTCCAATTCCTTCAAGCATGGAATCTCTAAGTTAATTTGTCGAAGATCTTCAGAATGTCGTTGAAACTGTTGTTGATTATGTATCGATTGCTTCAACATATCTTCCAATGACGTGCTTTGTTGAAACTGTTGATTTCCTTCATGCTGAGGAATTTGTGGATTCGACATGAGCCCAAAGAAGTTAGGTTATGGTAATACATAGCTAGAATAGTTATCATTCTCATACTATGGATAATACGGATAGTCATGTGCGGAATGAGAATACTCCACAAATTTCGCAAACTTCGACCTGTTGCACAAAAAAATGCATGTTAGAAAATTGATATCCATTATGTAATATACCTCCCCCATTCACATTATAATAATGTAAGTCTTCGAATCGACCATAATTGTAGGGGTAGGAGGAGTCCATCGCGAGGTTGCCTGCATATATTTTAAGAGCCAGGGACTAGATAGACAAAATAAAGAAAAAAATAAAATAAAATAATAAAAAATAATAAAAAACACCAAAAAAAGAAAAATACCATTCCCCGGGAACGGCACCAAAAACTAGCGTGCTCCAAACGCGCCAATAAAATAAAGTTCCTAAACTAATTATTTTGTAGAATAGTGGCAAATGGTCGATCCCACAGAGATTGGTAGTTTTTCTATGGTTAAAAACAACAAAAGCAAATTGAGGGTTTTAAAATAAATTAATTTAACTAACTAAACTAAAATAAACTAAATAAATAAATAATGAAAATAACTATCAAAACAATTAATGGGTATATAGGTATGCGGTTCTAAAAATTAGGATCAAGATTCAATAGCACGTCATGGTTTTCAATCCTTCCCAAAAAGTTATTAATTTAAGTTCTCCTAGATTAGCTATAGAAAATCAAAATCCTCCAAAAATTCCTCATTCGCCCAATCTCGATAGCCAGGAAGCTCGCTCCTGACTACTTCCCTAATTAATGCGTAACCCTATATATCAGTCAATCGAATTTAACACACTAACTGCAATAATAAGGATCCCTGGGAATACTAATCCTAAATAAGAATCACGTCCGCTCCCAATTTAACCTAGATTGAATTGTTGCACACTCAAGAACCGAAAGGGTTTTACGGCAAATGGGTGATTGTTCGTCACCTTATTGGTCCAAATAGCTATAAATTGTCCACCTAAAAACATGCATCGGCTGAATACATACCCTAGATCTAAACCATATTTCTTCAAATCAACAACAATGAAATAGGAGAAATTAAATCAAATTAAATAATAGAAAAAAGATCTTACAAGTTATGTCATGAATCCATAATCTCGACTTGTTTCCCCTATAACATAGGCAAGGTTTGCTTAGTCGAATATGGTGTCGAGAGCCTTTGGCATACCAAAATAATAAAGTCGATCTCCAATAATATCCAAGTCGATCTTAATTAATATCCTAAAGTTCCTAATATAATAAACTGCTAAAAATTGGTCCTGGGAGGTGAAAGAAACTAATTTTGTAGGTTGCCGAGTGACACATGCGCCGAGGAGCATCTGTGGACTATTTTCGGCTTGAAAATCAAGTTCTGCCACATGTCACACGCTAATTGGTTATTTTTATTGCAAGCCGCTGACATGGCGAGTGCTGGTTGGTGAGAAACGCTTAAGTGACGTGTTGTTGGGCGTGGAGGACGTGATGTATGTCACTTATAGGCGGCTAGTAAGGAATTTCTCAAGTAGACCGAAGTCCGGGAGACCGCACAGCATGGATCCCGAGGCACGTCTGATGGAGGTTGAAGTGAGGAGAAGATCGCCGGTGTGATGTGGTGTTGGTGGTTAGTGATGTGGTAGATTCTCATTGGTGGAGAGCTCAGAACGCCATGTGTAGGCAGCGGATTGGCGGAGAATAAGCTAAATGGCGTGTTGTTGTTTTGTTGCCACTCGTCATGATGTGGTTGCTCGAGAATATTTCCTATGGTGCGGTTGACGAACCGTGAAACGATGCGTGGATCCTACTTGGTCTGTTGTCCCCTATCCTACCCACTGCGCAGCATGTAACTCAATGCAAATTATCTGGCATCTGATCACAGCATGTAAATACTCCATTACGAGTATTTCTCGCCCCAGATTCAACCCGAACTCCATTTCACCTGAAAATGATCAATAAATATAATTAAATATATATTTTAGAGACTTTCTATATTAAATACATTAAAATAGACTATTAAATACCTATAAATATCAACTTATAAGGGTCGGTCAGTCATCTTAACAACGATGGAGCTTACATGTACAATCGAGATTGGCGAGCATCAGTTACCCATAAACCTTTGATTTTAAGAGTATATAGAGTTCGACGCGCTCTTAGGTATGATTGGCGGCTTACCATGCCCAATTAGATTGTTTTCGTAAGTCCGTCGCCTTTTAGCTTTCAAGGATTTTCGAGTTTACCTTCAATGGAGTCGCGACTTCACTTCCGATCAATAGAGGTAAATTAGCAACCACTCTGGAGATAGGACATTCGCAGTGGTTGTAGAGTCAAATAAGAGACCAGTGACCAAACTTGAGGATATCCAAGTAGTATGCGGGTTCCCTGATATTTTCTCGGAGGATTTACCTGAATTGCCTCCCTCACTTAAGCACGTTAAGTTCATGATTGAGTTAGTGTCAGGCACCTAGCCGATAACGAGAATGCCATACCATATGTCATTACTGGAGCATGATGAGTTGAGGGCACAACTTAAGGAATTGTCAAAAAAAAGTTTCATACACCCGAGTATGTCACCGTTGGGAGCACTGGTCCTATTTGTAAACAAATGACAATAGCATGAACATGTGAATCGATTATAGGAGGCTCAATCAGGTGACAGTCAAGAACCGACACCCACAGCCCATGATCGACAATTTATTCGACCAGGTAGTCGAGAGTGCAGTTCTTCTCCAAGATTCATATAGGTCAAGTTACCATCACTTGAGGATCAGGAAGAGAACGTACCCAAGACGACGCTTATCACGTGTTACGGGTTGTTTAAGTTCATAATTATATCGTTCAGATTGACGAACACGCCGACTGTATATATAGATTTGATGAACTGAATTTTGATCTCTTTTTGGATCGATTCGTATTCATCTTCATTGACGACATCTTAATATATTCTAAGAATTGTGAGGACCAATAGAGACATCTCAGAGAAATGCTGAAGACTTTAAGAGAGCACCGGTTATATGTCAAGTTCAGTAAATGTGATTTTTAACTTTCTGAAATGAGGTTTTTAAGCCACGTAATCTATGACTGAGGAATATCAGTGGACCCAAGACTCACACCATCACCGATTGGCTTACTCTAGGATGTGTAATATACATTAGGAGTTTTTGGGACTTTCAGGGTATTATCAGCTTTTCTTGCAGGACTTTTCAAGGATTTCAGCTCCGATGACTAGGTTGACCAAAAAGGACGACATTTTTTATTGGTAAAGTGAGTATGGCCATTTTAGAGTTAAAGAAAAGTTGACTTTCACGTCGTTGTTAGTGTGCCAAAGCCAGACAAAGAGTTGACAGTTCATATGGATGATTGTGGCATCAGAATGGGATGTGTACTGATACATGGAGGTAAAATGATAGCCTATTAGTCACGTCAGTTGAGGACTCGTGAAAGGAACTATCCATACATGATTTGGAGCTTACATCGATCGTATTTGCACCAAAGGCTTGGAGACACTATCTTTTTGGTGAGGATTCACCCTTTATATAGATCACAAAAGTTTAAAGTATCTCTTCATTTAGAAGGATCTGGATATGATATAACGATGGTGGTTGGAGTTACTGAAGGGCTACGACTTCGCGATTCAGTATCAGCCTGGGAAGACTAATGTCGTAGGGGATGCCTTCAATAGGAAAGGACTAAAGAGAGAGATAGTGGTCTACATTGAGTTTGTCGAAGGTCCAAGAGGCAAATAGAGGCACATATTTGCGAACCAATGAGAGTACCATCAGTGTCGATTTTGCAAGTTTTAGAGGTTCAAGTGGCAGTTATGAGGTATCATTGGTTTAGAGACCTGTCGTAGAGTTTCGATTTCCAAGATTTGAGAGAGTTCATTTACTGGTGTTTGAGACACAGAGGTATACTATCGATTTCGACAGTGGCTGATTTGTGAGATGACATTCTTTAAGAGGCTTATAGGTCTAAATACACAGTTCATCTTGGCCGAGAAAAATGTACCAAGATATGAGACACTTGTTCTAGTGGTTAGGGATGAAGGCATATTTTAGCCGGTATATGAGAGGATGTAAGGTGTGTCACCAAGTTAAGGTTGAGCACATGAGACCTCGAGGACTATTGTAGTCGCTACCGATCCCTCAGCGAAAGTGGGGACACATCACTATAGACTTCATCAATGGGTTACAACAGACACCACGGAATGATAATGTCATTTGGGTTGTCGAGGACAGACTGGCGAAATCAGTGCATTTTAATCCAATATTCATGACATAATTTTTCACATCTCAACACACTCTTCGAGCTTCGAGCGAGATATCATCAGATTACATGGCGTACAAGTATCAATAATATTGGATAGAGATAGTCGGCTTATATCTCAGTTATAGCAGGCTATGCAGGAGCATTATAGTACTCGACTTCTGCTCAACACAGTTTACTATCCACAGAATGACGGGCAGTCAAAGTGGACTATTCAGATTCTGAAGGACATCCTCGAAGCTTGTGCTTCAGCTTAGAGGGTTATAGGAGGAATATTTGCCCATTTGTGAGTTTTCCTAGAACAATAACTTTCAAGCCAATATTGGGATGCCCTCTTTGAGGCATTGTGGAGGAGACCCTACGGATTAACGGCTTAATGGGCAAAGCCTAAGGACATAACAACCATTTGGCATGAGGTTATTATAGAATACACAAAGAAAGTTAGGCTGATTCGTCAAAATTGCAAACTGCTCAGTATTGTATGCTAAAGTATGCGAATAAGTACTATGAAAGGCTGAGCTGTGAGGTAGATGATTAGGTTTGCTTAAAGGTTTCTCCTCACTAGAGATTTGGAATCAAGGGAAAACTCGCACCGAGGTTTATTGGGTCATATCAGATAGTCAAGCGAGTTGGGAAGGTTGCTTATCAGTTGAGATTGTCGAGTTAGTTAACTAGAGTTCACGATGTCTTCCATATATCTATGCTAAGTTTTGCTAGATTAGGGTCGAGACCTATGGTTGATGCGACGATGATTAAGGTACGTTCAAACATGACTTACGAGGAGCACTCTATTGAGATTGTAGACTGCATGGTACAGACTCTCTAGACGAATCAGATACTATTGGTTCTCATCTGTTGGCAGTATCACGGGGATGAGGGACTCGCCAAGGAGACAGAGTCTACCATGCGTGAGAAGTGTCCCCAACCTTTTCAAGGTTAGTTCTTTAAGTTTAAATTACTTAGGACGAAATCCATTTTTATTGGGAAGATTGTGACGACCAACCTGATTTAATAATAATTAATTTCTTTGAATTTTACACTAAGACCCAGCTCAGTGGACATCGCAGATTAGTCTAAGGAGCATCTGTCGAGGTATTTTTATTGTTATTTTTATGTGATTCTTGAATAATGTTTGTATTTTAACCAGTCTCGAAAAAACATTACATTAATTATACACCGCGTTTTACGTGAGTTACGAGTGTGGTGGGTGGCGCCTTGAGATGCGCAAGGTTTTAATATATGATGTTTCATATATTAATAAGTTGTGAACTCAGCAAATTAACCTTTTGATATACCATGGTATTTATTTTGAGTAAGCCCAATAATTTAGCTAAGATTGGGACAATTTAATTGGACCCTCGATCAACCTTGTAGGCGCATCTAGAGGTTAAGCGAACACACTAATGGCCTGTTTGGTTAACATTTTAGTGAATCCTAACACATGGGATTAATTAGTGATGAGACTAACACATGGGTTTAGATAGTTTAGTCCCATTTGTGTATCTTGTTTGGTTGGGAGTTTTAAGGTTGGGATTAAATGAGGTTGTACATGTACATTTACCAAAATACCCATAGATAAATAACACCAAAAATCCCCCATTTCACACATTGATTCCAGCTCTTGGATATGCCCATAGCACCACATTGCCAACAAAGTCATCAGGCACGGGAGGGCTCATTCTTCGCCGACCATCCACGGAAATCTTCAGGCAAGTCGCCTTGTATCGATCACCATCACCAGCAGCAACACAAGCCTTCACTACAGTTCTCCATACATTGGTCTTGATCTGACTGGGCATCTCAAAACTAAAATGTGATTTGTACATGCCCAAGCCTTCTTCCAAGGTCTCATCACTGGTACAATCCTCATTCTTGTCCTTGAACTCGACGCCCTTGTGCTGGAACTGGAACCTCGGAGTGTCTCGAGGCTTGAAGATTGCCCGATCAAGAAAGGCGTTGCCAGGGTTCCCATCAAACGAAGAACGAAGAAAAAAAATAGGTCGGCTTCGAGAAGGAAGAAGAGCAAAACAGGGACGTCGTGAGTTTTGAAGAATTGTGATTTGGTTAATGTGAGGGGTAAAGTGGTAATCTCCACTTTCAGTTACAATGGATTAGCTAATCCCACAAAAAATGGTGGTATTGTTTAATCCACTACCATGCCTCTTAACTAATCCGCTGGCCTAGTTAATCCTCCAAGCAAACAGCGGATTAACTAGTCCAGTGTGGCTAATCCGGGCCAATCCCACGAACCAAACAGGCCATAAGTGAACATAAATGGTAAGATGGATTAAATGAAGCGCCTAAATAGACCTAGTGAAACACATGTAGGATTTGGATCAATAGGTGAAAACCTTATATATAGGGGACTTAACCAATTTTTGCACTAACTACAATTCAAAGTAATGTGCTACCTAACCTAGTCCCGAAGCACGAGTAACGTGCAAATGAGTTTCATTAATGTGCTACCCCAGTAGAGAGCTAATGCTAATGAGTTCGTTAGCTCGCCACCTAGCAGTTGGCTAGCGCGTTGACGACCCTCATTATTGCGCTAACTACAGTTCAAGGCTACTTTTTATACAAATTTATGAAGGGACTAATTTTAAACCTAAGACCTAAAACACCTCTAAACACCTCATAATGACTCGAGATTCATATGTAGGACAGTCGGGGCCTAAAGAAGCTTAAAGGACCATCGGACAAGTATTGCGATGTACGAGCAAGTTTTCATTGCTTTTTACGTAAATAAATCCACAAGAAACTCTTTTAGCATTCTTTTGATTCCTTTATACTTTATTACTTTTTAATCACTATTATGCGCCAGTTTAAGGCAGACATACACTCCACTCTCGTGTGTGTTTGTGATTGGTCGACAGAGCGAGCATGGCACCAACCCGACACTCCATGAATTAGCACGATTTGGAAGTGACGTCCGATGATCTCCATGTCAGTGTCTATTTGTGAGATTCATTCTTCACGAGACCAGTTGGTCTGGAAAGGAGTTGCGAGAAGCTTATCTCCGTCACAGGTTTCTTCTCGAGAGGTGTTGCCCATAAGTCTAACTTCCATCTATGAGGTCTTCTATTCGACTGTGAAGCATTTGGCAGAGGAATACCTCGCGAACGGGGACTTCTCAGTTTAGCGAATCCCAATCACCAGGGATCGACGTAATCTCACCATACATATATCGCGACTTTTTTTTTCATGTCACGACTTATATTCATGCCATTTCATTTCCAATCTATTTTACTTACCTGCATGAATTGTTGTCATTTTATTTAAGTTCTTGTGAAAATTAACTGATTTTCTCTGGGGTTTAATTAATGGAAATTTTCTCTTATGGAAAGTTGCAAATCCTACGACGAGCCGGAGGAATGCCATGATAGGCGACTACATCTGATTATAGAGAGCCCATCTACCTAACATCGCAGGTGCTTGTATTCATTATATTACTGTCTATTGGATGTTTTAGGAAGACTTGACATACAAATAGATGTGTATTTACTATGATTGTACTTATTTTGTCATCTGTATATACATGGTATCCTTTTGCATGGTTTTCACTATTTAGGGTTTGTTTAGTTGTGTAAACTTCATGTTTTATTATATTACATACTAAATAGAAAGAATTCCACTATAACGAACAACTTACAATAATAACTCACTTATTAAGTTGTGTAACTCTAGGACTTAGTCTATAATCATCAGAAAATGTCACTAACAACTGATAAATTACTATGTAACGACTCATTATCCAAATGAACTGCCACGGGGGCCGATGCGGGCCCTCAACCTGGCCCACCATCGCCAGCTGTGTCACACATGCCAACTCATCCACCATATAATCATTATTACCTTTAATGAACAAGATTTACTGTTTACATTGTTACTGAACTTAAGTCATCTGCTAAGATCATTTTAAACCCCAAATAAATCACAGCGAAGTCTTTCATCAAGACATTCTACAATATGAAAAGATTAAAGACATGCAATGAACTCTGATACCTAGTGTAGAAAACCCATATACAATCATGTATCAATAATGTACCTCAATGTATCAAAATATCAACAGTATCGAGTCCTGAGCTATCTCACAATCCTAAATCCCAAAATAAAACAAAATAAATATAATACAAACGTACAGACCTGACTAAATGTCTTTGAATCACAAATATTCATGAAGTTTGTTTTTGCCTTGACTTGTACTAGGATCTGCACTCAAGCCATCACAAAAGGACATATGATGAGTCCAGAGTGAGTATTCATAAAGAAATCAAGTGAGCAATACGTAAAATAAATACTGGAATTTAAACAAAACTATTAAATAAACATGCGGAAATAAAACAAGCAACTATGCTCATCGCATGCATATGTAATAGTGAAAGCTCAAAGTGTGTGTTCCTAGAGCCTAAGGTCAGATTGCGCCATACTTCAGAATGCCAATAGACTACCGCCAGCGAGTAGCACTCAAGCATGGCCAGTATCTAGGTCCATTAGGTGGTCGGCGTGGAACCTACAATGCACCCACACGTGCCCTTCACGACTCTCGGGTAGCCCTATTCACCGAGATGGCAAACGTGTTATGGCCTAGTAGACGTACGCACAGAAATGGCATGGAGGGAGAGCCTTAACGTCCGTCCATTACAACACACCAAGAATAGAGTAATGAAAGACAAAATGTGAATTCAAAAGCAAAATAAAGTACTACTCAAGAAATTTTAGTTGGGATACTACACACCTTAAACCACACTCCATGTCCTGTCAATAACCCTCGATCCCGCTCTGCCTAGTCCCAAATATCCTAAATTACTGCCCAAAATGACCTATGTCCATTTATAATTGATTTTTAGTTAATTAGATGTGTTTTATCTCACTTAACAAAAATAATGTCAAAACTGCAAAATCTAGCGCGCCGGGTCTGGGAATTAGCGCGTTGATTACTAGACAGTTATACGTTCTTCATTAGGAAGAACATTAGTGTGCTAGGTGATGTAATTAGCACCCCAATCGTGTTCTGTACAGCAAAACTGATGAAGATTTTGGGTTTCTAGCAACCCCACCAACACCAACAACTCAACTTCATAGCACTACAAACTTGTCAAAACAACAACCCTACAACCGCCAAACCATCACCAATACTTCTAAAATCGAGTTCAAAAGATAGAAGAAGTTGAGGTGTTTGTGGTTCTCACCTTGCTTTTGATTATTTCACCCCTCCGAGCTCCTTGAATCACCAAGTTTAATCTCCAAAACCCTGGTTTTCTTGTCTCCAATTTCATATTAGAAGATGAGGAGAGAGAAAAGGTGGTGGAAAATGAGGTAATGTTGACTTATATAGATGACTGGACATCACATTTCATTTGTGCATCTCAAGGCCATCCAAAGACCTCCATTTGCTTCTATTCTAACCTCTCATGATTCCAATTGGGACAGTAATGGCATAGTCACCCTTATTTTTAACTCAAAAAGTGTTGTTTCGGGTGTTCCGACGCTCGATTTGTTGTCCTGAATTGCGACATACACGTACTACCATGTCCCTAAGCACTAAATATATATATTCCATATTAATATTTAACCCATTTTATTCAGTTTATGTGTGTATTATTAGCCCTGGTCTAGTGTTAAGTTGCCCAGTACCTACGTCGACACGCATATCGAGGTGATTACTTAATACACAATCTCGCACATCAAATGTAATTTAAACACACACATTGCGATTTCATTTACTCTATTTCAATATAAACATCTCAAATTAACAATTCAACACACAAAATTACTATTTACCTAGCTTCAGGCGCGCGCACAAGCCTAACTGCAAGTCCCATGAGCGTCAAAGCTGTCAGCCATATCTGCAACCACATCATTAATAACAGCGACACAAATTCAGGTCGTTATAGTTCTTCCCAACTAGGTGAGGTTTCGTCCCAAAATTTAAATTAAACCGAAAATACGTACCGGCAAATAAGTGGGGATACCGTCGTCGCATTTTAGACTCAAGCTCCCAGGTGAGTCCTTCGGTCCCGTGATGTTGCCATCATATCAAAACCGTTGGGATCTCCTTATTCCTCAATATTTGAGTCCTCTTATCCATGATTTCTACAGGTTGTTCCTCGTATGACACGTCAAGTCGCACCTCAATCTGAACTATATCAACCATAGGCTTCGATCCCGGCCTAGCCAGCCTCAACATGGAAATGTGAAACACTAGATGTACCCCTGCCAACTGCAATGGCAACTCCAGACGATATGCCACTCTATCGATGCATTCCTTAACTCTGAACGGCTCAATGAACCTTGGTGCTAATTTCCCTTTAATGTCTAACCTCCTATGACTTTTTCTAGGGCAAATCTTTCAAATACACTAAGTCTCAAACCTCTTAGCTCAGACCTTCAAGATACATGTCCGTATATTTTTCTGTCTATCCTGCCCTGCCTAAAGTCTCTGCTTGATCTGTTTTACCTTCTCAGTATGGTCTATAGCAACCTTAGGTGCAGCTGTATCTTCCGGTGTCGCCCAATATGCTGCTGATCAGTATGGCCTACCATAAAGTGCCTCGAATAGTGGCATCCCGATACTTTTATAATAGTTGTTGTTGTTGTAGGCAAACTCACACAAAGGCAGGTAATCCTCCCATGATCCACCAAACTGTAGTATACATTCCTTAAGCATATCCTCAAGAATCTGAATCAATCGCTCTGACTACCGGTCAGTCTGAGGATGGTATGCAGTGCTAAACTGTAAACAAGTGCCAAACTGTTCCTACATGCTCTCCCAAAGTCTTGATGTAAACCTCGATCTCTATCAGAAATAATGGAGACTAATACACAATGCAATCTAGCAATCTCTCTCTCGAAGATAGTACTCATCTGTGTAACAGAATATCTCATGGCGATCGGTATAAAATGTGTCGACTTTGTCAACTTGTCGATAACTACCCGAATTGCATCATGTCTCTTCGTCGTCTGAGGTAGGCCAGTGACGAAGTCCATGGTCACGTGTTCTCACTTCCACTGAGGATTGGGAAACAGTTGTAGTAACCCCGTTGGTTTCCTATGCTCAACCTTCACCCGCTGGCATATATGACAACTATGGACCCACGTCAGCCTTCATCTCCGGCAACTAAAACAACCTCCGCATAAGTGAAACATCTTGGTTCGACCAAGATGAACCGTATATCGTGACTGATGTGCGTCCTCGAGAATGTTGTCCTTAAGCTTCGATACCCATGGTATCCACAATCGACCCTTGTGTCTTAAGCACCCATCCGACCCCTCAGACCACTTAGTGCACCCCGAATCCTGAGCCAAGCTACTGATCAGCAAATATCGGTCATCGGCTATCCGCAACTCAGCAACCCGCTCTAGAAACACTGTAGGAACTCGCATCTGACAGCAAATCTTTAGCTCAACAAAAGCCTCTATCAAACACAACATCAACGCTACCTTAAGCAACCCATGCTCATGTTTCATATGTCACAGTATTGTCTAGCTCTCGATGTCGCTCTTGCTCAACGCATCGGCTACGACATTCGCCTTACCTGAATGATATTCAATGGTGCAGTCATAGTCTTTCAGTAACTCGAGCCATCGCCGTTGTCACATGTTCAACTCTCTCTTAGTGAACAGGTACCTCAAACTCTAATGGACTGTATACAACATGAACTTCTCACCATACAAGTAGTGCCTCCAGGCCTTTAGTGTAAACACGACTGTCGCAAGCTCCAAGTCATGCACTGGATAGTTTACCTTGTGAGGTCTCAACCATCGAGATAAATAGGCCACTAGGTGTCCATCTTGTATCAACACACCACCCAACATAGTGCCTAAGGCATCAGTATTGACCAAAAAACCTTTACCTACTAGCCAAAACTAGCGCCGAAGTTAATTTCCTCTTCAACTCCCAAAAAGCATCTTCACATTCCTGTGACTATTCAAATCTAACATCCTTCTTGGTCAACCTCGTCAACGGTGTTGCAATCATAGAGAAGCCATGTACAAAGCGTCTGTAGTATCTTGCCAAACCCAGGAAACTCTGGATGTCAGATACAGACTCGGGTGAATTCCAGTCAATAATTGCTCGAGTCTTGTCCCCATCAACAGATATTCCATGACCACTTATGACATGACCTAAGAGTTTCACCTCACTCAGCCAAAATGCACACTTGCTGAATTTGGCATAAAGTCTATGCTCTCCCAGTGTCATCAACACATCTCTGAGATGCCTCTTGTGCTCCACATGAGTCTTACTGTATATCATGACGTCATCAATAAACATAATGATGTATCGATCAAGAAATGGCTTCAACACCCCGTGCATCAAATCCATGAAGATCACCAATGTATTAGTCGGCCCAAACGGCATGACTGTAAACTCAAATAGGCCGTAACGGGCACTAAACGTAGTCTTCTACACATCCTCCTCTCGATTCCTCAATTGATGTTATCCTAATCGTAAGTCAATCTTTGAGAAGAACTTGGCCCCAGCTAACTGATTGAATAAATCATTGATTCCCTGAAGTGGGTAATGATTTTGAATCGTCACCTGATTCAGCTTTCTGGTAGTCCACACACATACTCTTCGAGTCATCTTTCTCCTTCACAAAAAGAACTGGAGCTCTCCAAGGTGACATTCCAGTATGTCATCTAACTAGGTCCTTAACTCCTCGTGCTCCGATGCTAACATCATATACGGTCTGCTATAGATTGGTTGAGTCCCCGGAATCAGCTCAATGATAAACTCGACTTCTCCCAGTGGTGGAAGTTCTAGAAAATCATTACGGAATATATCTGGAAACTTGCAGACAATAGGGACATCCTTAATTTTAAGCACTATCTTATGCTTCGGCTCAACCATAGCTGCGTATGCCTCCATCTCCTGCGACGTCGCTAATCTGCCTCAAGTGATAGGTAATGCAGACGTGACTTTGGCAAATGTAAACCTCGAAAGTCCCTTGATGTCAAGCGTCATAGTCTTACTGAAATAGTCGATTTGTGAGTAATAGGATGATAACCAATCCATCACAAACATCGTGTCGAACTCCAAGTACTTTAACACTCTCAAATCAGCCGGTAGCTAATGTCCCTCAATCTCCATAATACAATTCTGAAAAATTTGGTTAGGGTAAATCTTATCCTCATATGTCGTGCTAAGAATAAGATGTGTATTTAAAGTCTGCGCAGGCAACCCTAACTTTCCTACCATGCGTCCAGAAATAAAAGATAGTGTGCTACCAGAATCCATCATAATATGCATAGGAATACCACAAATAGATAACGTACCCCCAACTAGCTATTTGGTCGCCACTTTGTCCTTCCACGATCCCAAATGCGGCAAACTGAGCCCTATCTCTAGCTTGCTCCATTTGTGGTGGTAATGGTGTTGGTCTGGTACAATCTTCCACAATATGCCCCACCTAACCGCATCGGTAACATGTGCGAGTCTCTGATCTGTCATAACTCCTCTGACTCTACGTCTGACTCTGGCCTCGACTTTTTCCTCTCGGACCTCTGTCTTGCCTCAGCGTTTTAGGTTGATCAACTAGTGCAGAAGACGTAGAATACGCGAACTAAAGATCATCACATCGATCTCTATCATCAAGACGAGCTTTGTCGCCTCTGCGACCCTAATCAGACTACCAATCACCTCGGCGAGGTCTCTGGCCTTGTCTCTGTCAATCCCGATCTCTCCTCTGTATTCTCGATCTTTGATCAGATCGCGAACCTAATACTGGTTGACTCTGCTGACCCTGCAGTGTAGCCTGAATCACTAATAGACTGGCCCTCTAAACCATGTATGTCTCATGTGTGAAGGACCTGTCGTAGATCTCAGCCATTGTACGAACTCCACTAGATACCACTGTGCTCGCAATCCTCTCATCCAGACCTTGGACAAAATAGTACATCTACAGTCGGTCGGTACCTGCTATGTCCATGGAGTATGACAGTAGATATCGGTACCTCTCCATTTATACGATGATCAACATATCACCCTGCACCAAGGATAAAAATCCTCCCTCAAGAGGACCTTGACCTCCATCGGTATACACTCATCCATAAACAACATCCGAAACTCTGCCCAAGTAGTAACGGCAGGATGAGTTGTAGTGTCGGTAGTCCACCATATCACAACATAGGCTCTCAAGTAGAAACTTGATAACCTCGGTTGATCAATCTCCTCGACCGAAGCAAGTCATGTAGCCGCTCATGTGATAACGGCCGCCTTCCGG
This sequence comes from Stephania yunnanensis, assembly GCA_039657365.1. Taxonomy (NCBI): domain Eukaryota; kingdom Viridiplantae; phylum Streptophyta; class Magnoliopsida; order Ranunculales; family Menispermaceae; genus Stephania; species Stephania yunnanensis. Next base: position 38,379,232 of record CM077586.1, on the reverse strand, counting down.
CTACCTCTGGATCTCCGGTTCCATAAAAATATTCTGGCAAAAATTTAAGAAAAACCTTCATTTTCTTAGCCTCTAATGTCATTCGATGCCACTGCTGGTTGTTCGGTAGTAGCAAGTGTAAGCACCACAGTAGCCTCTATTGGTATTGTTGCTTGTGTAGCCCTCTTTGCCAATGTCTCGGATACTGCTGCCTGCACCGGAGCCTCGGCCATAGTAAGAGCTACAACTACCTGTATACTCATTATCGGTGCAACCAAAGCGGTAGTCAGAGCTGTCGTAGTCTCTAGAGCATTCTGAGCTCTCATCATCTCTATCAGCCTTGTGAACCTATCATCCATAGTCCACGCTAATGACTCCAATGTCAAGGTCGGTCTCATCGGATCACTACTATCTCCGACCTCAGGCGGAGTGGTATCTAATGGTTGTCCACCCATCGGTATCTGCATCGAAGAACGTGTATCCAATCAGCCTCAATACCAATATATGTATATCGTGTATATATTACAAACAAAACATAACACGTATATCCCCTGATTTTTACCCGTCCCATTTCTCTTCCCAATTAGGACTCTAGGCAATTCCTTTGGGTTTCCACATCTAAAGTTTGTTTATCAGGTCTATTTTTAGATTATACCACAAATGTAATCGTATCAGAGTTAACTTTCAATTCCTTGATGTTCACTAATCTTGCTTTGATGCCAAAATGTAACGGCCCATTTTTCAAATGGACCGCAATGGGGGCCGATGCGGGCCCACAACCTGGCCTACCAGCGCCAACTGTGTCCTACATGCCAACTGATCCACCATATAATCATTAGTACCTTTAATGAACATAATTTACTGTTTACATTGTTACTGATCTCAAGTCATCTGCTAAGATCATTTTAAACCCAAATAAATCATAGCGGAAGTCTTTCGTCATGACAATCTACAATATGAAAAGATTGAAGTCATGCAATGAACTCTGATACCTAGGTGGAAAACCCATATACCATCATATATCAATAACGTACCTCAATGTTCCAAAAAATTAACAGTATAGAGTCCTCAGCAAGTGCTATGCCCTAGATGGCATCGAACCTACGATGCACCCACATGTGCCCGTCACGACTCTCGAGTAGCCATATTCACCGAGATGGCACACGTGCTATGTGTTAGGGCATGTGCCCTAGGTCAATCCATTAACTATATTTATGAATACTTTTAGTTAATAAAATAGAGGATTTCATTTGTTGTTTATTATAATTAATTTGCATGTTTACATTATAATAAGATCCATGGGTATTTTCAGAAATATCCTAAATGTCCCTAGTCGATCATTATACTGGGAAATATAATGAATTAAGACTAGTGTGAGTCTTGATTGATGATCGTATGATGATTATACGTATAGGGATATGAATCAAGATCACGAGTACTTGTTAGGGAACAAAGTATTGGACCGACCCGCTATGAGAACATCACATGGATTAAGTCATAGTTGTTTCTCATGATAGGCATATTTTTCAGTCCTCTGACTTGAGATTACCAGAGACTTCAACATTAGGAACATAGTGATTTGACACTATCAAACGTTGTCTTTAACCGGACGATTATAAAGGTTGTGATTGGTTACTGTGTGAGCAATGTGATGAAGTTGTGTAATCGAGATAGAATTTGTCTCTCTCATATAAAGAGAGATATCTAGTGGATCCCTCGATGTGTTAGACTGTTAAAAGGCCTAGTCTAAGTGAATTGATATTGTTCAATGTCACTTGGATGTTTTCAATCTACCTAGAGATCGAGACTAGTACGATTGAACATGTTGGATGACAATTCCATGCTTTATGTTTGATCAACAGGATATCGTGTGACAAAAGGATGTTATATACACTATTGATTAGGTTGTATCGATTTGATATTCGTACAACTTGGGTAGTCATAATGTCTTGCTAGAGGTCGCTTATGACTTGTATACCAAAATGTGTTTTGGTACACTACCAATGTTGTATGAGCCTATTGGGTCACACACTAAGAATGGTTTTGTAAGATTTTAAGATGGTTCAGAAAAATGAATTTTATATGATAAAACTCATGACAGAAACGTCCTTGTGGTGTATTACACTTATACTTCTTTAAGTAGGGGTATATGTGTAATTTACTTAATCGTCTATATACAAGGGTTGTATAATTAGACGCTTTAAGTTAGAATACATGTACGAAAGATAAAAAGGCCGAAACTCTATTTTCGTTTTAGAAACAACTTAGGGTTTTTTGGTATGCTCTGGATCGTTTTGGAGAGAAACAAAAGGTTTGGTATTCTCTCGAAGCTAGCACTTCGAATCTCGACCGCCGTTCGTGTGTGGACTACTGGTAGAAGGCGTTCGTAGCGCCTTAGAGATCGATCAACCTTCATAAAGGTATATTGCGACTGAGGTATGATTAATTTTTCATGGTTTAAACGTTTTTAATGGAATTAGATTCGGATCCTATTGGGGTTTTTGTCAAAATTGTTTTGTAATCTCCGTTGCGCATGAACCCCAAAACCCAACAGTGGTATCAGAGCCTTCGACTTCGATTCCATTAAAGTCATTGCATGTTTTCTTCTAATATATACATGATATATGATTGAAAGCATGTTAATAGTTTATGTATATGTGATATACATAAGTTTTCTATGAGATTTATTATCATGTTTTATGTATATGATACATATATTTTTGATTTAATTGAAATTAGTTTCGTACATGCTAGTAACCATGTTAGGTTAATTCGAATAATTTTAATGAATTGAGTTTCGTGTTCTGTGATCCATGACACCATTAGGTTCGATTAGGATAGTAGTTCATGATTCAATTACATGTTTGTGATTATTTGGATGAGAACCGAAATTGCAAATAATTAATTTTCAAAATTATTTATTTATCTTGTTATATCTATTCTGTTACGAAGTTTCTATTTGATAAAGATAGATAACAAATTAGATTAAGAGATATAAGCAAAATCGATTTCGTTATCCCTATTGGATAGGAGATAAATATGGAGAAGTTCGTTATTGGGGATATGCTAGGATTCAAATATCTTAAGTCCTAATTGGATTAGGATAAGATGATTAGTTAGATGTGGGACCGGGTTAATTAAAAATGTTTTAATTGACTTAATTTTGGATAAATTAAGGGGTAAATTTAGGATAATAAAATCAGCGAGAAATATAATTTTCTATAGCGAAATTCAATTTTCGGAATTGAGATTAGTCTTCTAAAAAAAAAAAAAAAGGGGGCGCCGCTTCGACTTCCCGTCCATTGATCAGGTGCGGGCCAATGGGGACCGCCGTCTAACTAATCCCAATGCACGGAAATTCTTTTATTAGTGAATAGTATAAAAATCTCCAAATTGTTTAGTGATTTAACAAATCAATAAAAATATATGATATTTCGTTATTTACATAAAATCACTAAAACTGAATAAAATGCCTCTATTAAATTTTCACGCCATCCATTTTAAACACTTGTCAAGGCCTCGATCACACTAATACAGTTTCAGCCATAGCTGGGTGTATTGTGTTATCTTGGTGAGACAAGTTGGATAAGAGTTACCTAAATGTTTAAAATGGTCCGACTTAATAAAGCTATCAAAATAGTTTTGAGCTTTAGGCACATGATGAGATAAAAACATGATAAGACATAAGATGTCCCTTATCTCATAAAAGTATCTAAAAATTACATAAGATGTAATTGGTAACTATTACCTACCTAAATAATCTAGTTATGTGTTTCATGCCATAGCTGTCATAGAATTAGGTGAAATATGGATTTTAGTCCCCTAAATAAACAGTGTGTTTTAGGAGGGTTGTTAATTTAGTGGGAATCTATTCCTCTATACTAAAACAAACTTTACATAATCTTTATTGTAGATCAATGGCCTCTTCAAGTAACAATAATCCCCATCATCTGCGATCCATCCTTGAGAAGGATAAGCTATCTCGGGACTAACTTTCTTGACCGGTTCGAAACTTGAGAATTGTTCTTAAGCATGAACGCAAGTTATATGTCCTGGATGCTCCAATTCCAAAGGCCCACCAGCCAATGCTACGAAAGCTGTGAAAGATGCGCATAATAAGCATGTCAATGATTCTACTGATGTTGCATGTATTATGTTGGCAACTATGGTTCCCGAACTTCGAAGGAAATGGAACTAATGGAAGCCTACGACATGGCTATAACGCTATATTTGAAGGAAATGTTCCAACAACAAGCTAGGCAAGAAAGGTTCGAGACAATCAAAAATCTACATTCTTGCAAGATGACTGAAGGTGCGTCGGTTAGTCCTCATGTTCTGAAGATGAAGGGCTATGTTGACCAGCTTGATAGACTCAGATTTCCCATAAGCCAAGAGTTGGCTACGGATTTGATCCTGAATTCATTATCAGAAAGTTACTCATAATTTGTGATGAACTATTATATGAATAATATGGAGAAATTAGTTTCAAAGTTGCATTTGATGCTCAAAACTGCTGAACAAAATATCAAGAAACCCTCTAGTAATGTGTGATGGTCCAAAAGGGAAAAGGAATGAAGAAGAAATGCAAAGGCAAGGCTAGAGTTGTCAAGGCTGCTGCTGCACCTGTCGCAAAGCCTGTAGAACAAGTTAAGCCCCAGCCTGTTCCTGTGCAAAACACCCAAAAGAACAGGAAGGAAATTGTCATTTATGCCATGCACCTGGACATTGGTTTAGAAATTGCAAACTCTATCTGGAAGATCTAAAGAAGAAAAAGGGTAGTGCGACTACCACTACAGGTATTTATGTTATTGAAATTAATTTATCTACTAGTGATTCGTGGGTATTAGATACCGGATGTGGATCTCACATTTGTATAAATGTGTAGGGATTCACCAGAAGTAGAAAGTTGAAGAAATGAGAAGTCATCCTCCGCGTAGGGAATGGAGCAAGAGTTGTTGCCCTGGCTGTTGGATCATATGACTTAGTCTTAACTAGTGGACTTATCTTAACTTTAAATAATTGTTATTTTATGCCTGCCTTGAGCAAAAACATCATTTCTGTTTCATGCTTGGATATGGATGGTTTTGATTTTATATTCTAAGCATAAAAATGTCCACCGATACTCCAGTCTTTAACATAAATACAAAGAGATTTAAGTCAAATGATTTGAATCAAACCTATCTTTGGTATTGTTGTCTCGGGCACATAAATGAGAAATGCATAACGAAGCACCATAAAGATGGACTTCTAGATTCATTTGATTTAGAAACATATGAAACGTGCGTATCTTGTTTATGAGGCAAGATGACTAAAAGTCCCTTTACTGGACACAATGAAAAGGCAAGTAATTTATTGGGTCTAATACATACTGATGTATGCGGTCCTATAAACACAATGGCTAGAGGAGGTTATCAATACTTCATTACATTTACTGATGATTTCAGCAGATATGGTTATGTATATCTAATGAAACATAAAGCTAATCATTTGAGATGTTTCGAACGTTTCAAAATGAAGTGCAGAATCGACTTGGTAAAACTATCAAAACACTTCGGTCAGATCGAGGTGGTGAATATTTGAGCCAAGAATTTGATGATCATCTTAAAAATTGTGGAATTGTCTCCCAATTGACTCCACCAGCAACTCCAAAGTGGAATGGAATTTCTGAAAGGAGAAATCGAACCTTATTAGATATGGTTCGATCTATGATGAGTCATGCAGATCTTTCATTATCCTTTTGGGGTTATGCATTACAAACTGCAGCTTTCACTCTAAATCGAGTTCTTTCTAAAGTGGTTGATAAAACACCATATGAGATATAGTACGGGAAGAGACCTAGTTTGTCTTTCCTTAAGATTCGGGGTTATGAGGCTTACGTAAAATGACAAGTCTCAGAAAAACTAGCACCTAAATCTGACAAGTGTTTATTTGTGGGGTATCCTAAGGAAACAAAAGGATATTACTTTTATAATCCCGCTGAGAACAAAGTGTTTGTTACTCGGTATGGTGCCTTTATGGAAAAATAGTTTATTTCAAAAGACACTAGTGGGAGAGAAATAAATCTTGAAGAAGTTCAAGAATCACAGATAAACCCTGAATCGCTACTGGAAGTTCAACAACGTTCTGAACCAGTTGAACCTCCACAAGTGACACAAGGCCCACGTGAATCTGGTAGGGTAAGACATGAGCCAGAGAGATTCGGATTTCTCATTACTGATAGTCGTCATGTGTTGCTTATGGATAAAAGATGAGCCCACTACTTATCAGGAGGCTATGTCTGGACCAGACTCAGATAAATGGCTAAGTGCCATGAACTCTGACATGCAATCCATGTATGATAACCAAGTTTGGAACTTGGTTGATTTACCTGAAGGTGGTAAGACCATTGGATGTAAATGGGTTTTCAAGAAGAAAACTGACATGGATGGCAACGTGCATACTTTTAAAGCAAGACTTGTAGCAAAAGGTTTCAGGCAGACTCAAGGTGTTGATTATGATGAAACTTTTTCGCCAGTAGCCATGCTTAAATCCATAAGAATTTTAATTTCCATTTCTGCATATTGTGACTATGAGATATGGCAAATGGATGTAAAACATCATTTCTTAATAGAAAGCTACTTAAGGAAGTGTATATGACACAACCCGAAGGTTTTGTACATCCTGAGAATTCTAGGAAAGTATGCAAGCTTCAAAGATCCATTTATGGATTAAAGCAAGCTTCTCGGAGTTGGAATCTTCATTTTAATGAAGCAATCGAGGATTTTGGTTTTATTAAGAACGAAGATGAGCCTTGTGTATACAAGAAGGTCAGTGGGAGTGTAGTTGTTTTTTTGGTACTGCATGTTGATGATATATTACTCATTGGAAATGACATCCCAACATTGCAGAATGTCAAGTCTTGGTTAGGGAAGTGTTTCTCAATGAAAGACTTAGGAGATGCAGCCTATATCCTAGGGATAAGAATATATAGGGATAGATCTAAGAGGCTAATCGGTCTAAGTCAGAGTGCTTACATAGACAAGGTGTCGAATAGGTTCAGTTTGCAAGACTCTAAAAGATGATTTTTGCCAATGTCTCATGGCATAAGTCTCAGCAAGAATCAATGTCCTAGGACAAATGATGAGCGAGACCGTATGAATAAGATTCCATATGCATCGGCTATTGGATCTATCATGTATGCCATGTTATGCACTCGATCTGATGTATCATACGCTTTGAGCACTACAAGCAGATATCAGTCAGATCCTAGTGAGAGTCATTGGATAGCAGTAAAGAACATCCTTAAATACTTAAGAAGGACTAAGGAAATGTTCTTGGTCTATGGAGGTTTTGAAAATGATCTAGTTGTAAATGGTTACACAGATGCAAGTTTTCAAAATGATATAGATGATTTTAGATCGCAATCTGGATATGTGTTTACTTTGAACGGGGGTGCGGTAAGATGGAAAAGTTCGAAGCAAGAGACTGTGGCAGATTCTAGAATAGAAAATGAGTATATTGCAGCGTCCGATGCAGCAAAGGAGACAGTTTGGATCAAAAAGTTCATTTTTGAACTAGGTGTGGTTCCAAGTATTACTAACTCCGTTTGTTTGTATTGTGACAATAACAGGGCAATAGCACAGGCCAAGGAACCTAGATTACACCACAGATCCAAACATATACTCAGGCGTTTTCATCTCATCGGAGAAATTATTGAGAGGGGAGACGTAAACCCACCGAAGACAACGTTGCGGATCCATTGACAAAAAATCTTTCACAAGCAAAACATGATGGTCATGTTAGATCATTAGGCATTAGATGCATGTATGATTGGCCCTAGTGCAAGTGGGAGATGTTGGAGCATGTGCCCTAGGTCAATCCATTAACTGTCTTTATGAATACTTTTAGTCAATAAAATAGAGGATTTCATTTGCTGTTTATTATAATTAATTTGCATGTTTACATTATAATAAGATCCATGGGAATTTATAGAAATATCCTAAATGTCCCTAGTCGATCATTATACTGGGAACTATAATGAATTAAGACTAGTGTGAGTCTTGATTGATGATCATATGATGATTATAAGTATAGGGACACGAATCAAGATCACGAGTACTTGTTAGGGAACAAAGTACTTGGACCAATTCCCATTATGAGAACATCACATGGATTAAGTCATAGTTGTTTCTCATGATAGGTATATTTTTCAGTCCTCTGACTTGAGATTACCAGAGACTTCAACATTAGGAACATATTGATTTGACACTATCAAACGTTGTCTTTAACCGGACGATTATAAAGATTGTGATTGGTTACTGTGTGAGCATTGTGATGAAGTTGTGTAATCGAGATAGAATTTGTCCCTCTCATATAAAGAGAGATATCTAGTGGATCCCTCGATGTGTTAGATTGTTAAAAGGCCTAGTCTAAGTAAATTGATATTGTTCAATGTCACTTGGATGTTTTCAGTCTACCTAGAGATCGAGACTAGTACGATCGAACATGTTGGATGACAATTCCATGCCTTATGTTTGATCAACAGGATATCGTGTGACAAAAGGATGTTATATACACTATTGATTAGGTTGTATCGATTTGATATTCGTACAACTTGGGTAGTCATAATGTCTTGCTAGAGGCCGCTTATGACTTGTATACCAAAATGTGTTTTGGTACACTGCCAACGTTATATGAGCCTATTGGGTCGCACACTAAGAATGGTTTTGCGAGATTTTAAGATGGTTCAGAGAAAATGAATTTTATATGATAAAATTCATGACAGAAACGTCCTTGTGGTGTATTACACTTATACTTCTTTACGTAGGGGTATATGTGTAATTTACTTAACCGTCTATATACAAGGGTTGTACAAATAGATGCTTTAAGTTAGAATACATGTACGAAAGATTAAAAGGCCGAAACTCTATTTTCATTTTAGAAACGACTTAGGGTTTTTTGGTATGCTCTGGATCATTTTGGAGAGAAACAAAAGGTTTGGTATTCTCTCGAAACTAGCACTTTGAATCTCGACCTCCGTTCGTGTGTGGACTACTGGTAGAGGGCGTTCGTCGTTGGCAACGCCTTAGAGATCGATTAACCTTCAGAAAGGTATATCGCGATTGAGGTATGATTAAGTTTTTCATGGTTTAAATATTTTTAATTGAATTAGATTCGGATCATGTTGGGGTTTTTGTCAAAATTGTTTTGTAATATCCGTTGCGTATGAACCCCAAAACCCAACACTATGGCCTAGTGGATGTACACAGAGAAATGTCACGGATGGAGAGTCTCGACGTCCATCCATTACAACACACCAAGAATAGAGTAATGAAAGACAAAATGTGAATTCAAAAGCAAAATAAAGTATTGCTCAAGAAATTCTAGTTGGGATACTACACACCTCAAACCATACTCTGTGTCCCATCAATAACCCCGGTCCAGCTCCGCCTAGTCCCAGATATCCCAAATTACCGTCGAAAATGACTTATGTCCGTTTATAATTGATTTTTAGTCAATTGGAAGTGTTTTATATCGCTTAACAAAAATAATGTCAAAATTGCAAAATCTAGCGCGTTGGGTCTGGGAATTAGCGTACTGATTCCCAGACAGTTATACGTTCTTCATCAGGAAGAACATTAGCCTGCTAGGTGACGTAATTAGCACGCTAATCGTGTTCTGGACAGCAAAACTGCTAAAAATTCTAGATTTCTAGCAACCCCTACCAACGACAACCACAACACCAACAACTCAACTTCATAGCACTAAAAACTCGTTAAAACAACAACCCAACAACCACCAAACAATCACCAACACCTTTAAAATTGAGATCAAAAAATAGAAAAGTTGTAGTGCTTGTGGTTCTCACCTTGCTTTTGATTATTTCACACCTCCAAGCTCCTCGAATCACCAAGTTTAATCTCCAAAACCCTGGTTTTCTTCTCTCCAATTTCATATTAGAAGATGAGGAGAGAGAAAAGGTGGTGGAAAATGAGGTAATGTTGACTTATATAGATGACTTGGCATCACATCTCACTGAAGGCCATCCAAAGACCTCCATTTGCTTCTATTCTAACCTCCCATGACTCCAATTGGGACACTGACGACGTACTCACCCTTGTTTTTAACTCAAAAAGTGGTGTTTCGGGTGTTCCGACGCTCGGTTTCTCGTCCCGAACCACGACATACACGTACTATCATGTCCCTAACCACCAAATATACATTCCATATTAATATTTAACCCATTTTATTCAGTTTATGTGTGTATTATTTGCCCCGACCTAGCGTTAAATTAGTTAAACTACTTGGTACCCGCGTTGACGCGCATTTCGAGGCAATTACTTAACACACAATCTCGCGCTTCAAATGTAATTTAATCACACACATCGCGATGCCATTTACTTTATTTCAATATAAACTTCGTAAATTAACAATTCAGCACATAAAATTACTATTTAACTATCTCCAGGCGCGCGCACAAGCCTAACTGCAGGTCCCATGAGATTTTGAGCTGTCGGCCACTTCTGCAACCACCATTAATTAAAGCGAAGTAAATTCAGGCCATTACATACTAAATCAACTAAAAATTGTCTAACTGGTCCGTTAAGCTTAATCTCAAACAAAGACGAGAATAATTGGATAAGTGATGTGTGTGGCGCAAGTATAACAGCTCGCTTGTAGTAATAGTGTAATCAACTAACGTCGACAATGAATATTGTCCTCAAGGTAAAGTTTTTGCACTAGTTGTTAATTACCTATTTAACTTGAACTATTGCTAAAGAATTCACTTTTTAATTGGTTTTTATACTAAACTAAACTATTCTAACAAATCAAATTAACTTTACTTGAACTATTATAATAAGGATATCTTAGTTGACAACTTCACATAGGTAATTTAATACTATGCTTTGCATTCATTTTTACATCTCAATATGTTGTATGCAATACCTAATTAGAATAGACAAATTTCCTTCAAATCCACTTCACCCCACTGTCGTGACAGAGAATATTCCATCGTGCAAACTAGAACCCCACATATCGGAGTGAATAACGCAAGCTCCACATTGCTTTAAGTCTCAAATAATTGGGTTTATAACCAACTAAGTTTATTATCCGCGTCTCCCTAATCAAAAACTATCTATCGATGTTGTGTATTTTAAGGTTGTGTCGTTCATATCCAGATTAAAAACTTTAATACCGATGATAACTTCTAAAGCCTAAGTTCATTAAACACGTAATCAAGATGTCTAAAGTGTTACGCTCAGAATCATTACAAGTTCTAATCATTGCACTTTTTATTTACACTTTTTATTCATATTCAAAGCATAGCATTCATACCATAAGATCCATTGCTCCCTAAGATAAATAGACTACAATCATAGATGAATATAAATATTATATTGAATTTAATCAACGAAACCAAACTTGAATTGAAAACTTGAAGTCTTCAATGTTTTCTTCACATATACTCCTTAATTCTCAAATTTAATGTAAAACATATGCCAAATTACTTTAATGGAGGCTAATAGTTGATATGCGGTGAGTTTACCATGTATTTATACTCCCTAATAACAATTAGAAACTCTACCTTACAATTTAACTCAAATTAAACTCATTATCTATTTCTTGCGTATCTGGCGCTCTCACTTATTGCCCTGGCGCCATGCCTTATAACTCACTGTGTCACCACTGTGCTAACACTGCATATGCATTTCTTTCACTCCTTGGTGTCCCGGCGATGTTCCCTACTCCTCTGGAACCTTTCCTTATACTCCACAATACCACCACCGAGTCGAACCTCTCGAGTTAATTTTCTCATTTTTTTCTTCTCACCCATGTCGTGCATTATGTTTCCACGCTATGCCTTTTCTTCCCACAGCACCACCTTATGTTGTCATGGCACCAAGTGTGTATTGTGTGTTTTTGCTCTGTTTCTTCGCCTTTTTCCGTAATTTCTTTTTTTATACCTTAATTCCTTGAAAATGCAATAATACCATGATTTAGAGCTCATTAAAGGATATTTATAGTAAATATATGACTAAACTAACCCTGTATATACTTATATATCATCACTTATCAATAAGTTAGGGCAAATTCGGAAAGACTCAGTATATTGCGGGCCGTCATGGACAGGCATGCGGGTGATGTGGCATGACCCGGTAACATGCTCGACAACATGGCGGATCCCGGTTTGTCTCGGAGTTTGGGACCATCACAGGTTAAAATGCAAAATTAGTGGAATCTCTCCATTCTAATAAACTTGAGGCAAGAAAGATTCAAAACTGAATGGCATTGCTAATGAAAACACTTCAACCAAGAAAGATAAGTTTTACTATTGCGAAACTGGGACACTATGCTAGAGATTGTTATTCCAAGAAAAAGTTCTTGAAGAATAAGGAAGTGGGCAAGGAGAGTCACAATGTGGAGAACATGTAACTCGTAGCAACAGTTTGTCAAGCTAATTCAGTTGCAAATGAAGTTGGATGGTTGTTGGATACCAGTGCAATCATACACATTTGCAATAATCATAGTATTTTCAAGACATACGAAAATCTTGCCACTAGTTAAGAAGTTTGCATGGCTACCAATAATCGCACCAAGGTGTTGGCAAATGAACAGTGGATATCAAGCTTACTTCGGGAAAAGTTTTACATTTGATTAATGTTTATTATGCACATGAAATGTGTAAGAATCTTGTATCTAGTTACATCCTTAATAAGATAGGTTTTTGTCTCATCTATGAGTCGAATAGGTTTATTTTGTTCAAGGGACGTATTCCTATTGGCAAAGGATACTCATGCAAGGGTATGATTATTTGAATGTGATAACAATTAATTATTCTTCTTATATGATTGACTCGTTTTCTTTATGAAATGGTAGATTAGGTCATGTTAATTCTCGTTGCATTAGAAATATGCATTACTTATGTCTAACTAATGATTTTAAAATTGATCATGATATTAATTGTGAGATATGTGTACAAACAAATATCATTAGACAATTACACAAATCGATTCAAAAATCTTCCGAAGTTTTTTATTTAAAACATAGTAACATATGTGATTTGAAGTATAATGTCGCATTATGGGGGGACGCCGTTTTTTCAGCTTGTTTTATATTTAATAGGGTTTTATTAAAGAATACTAATGTCACCCCCATATGAGCTATGATTTAAGCGACAACTCAATTTTAAGAGACTTAAAATTTGGAGTTGTTTAGCTTACTTAAGAAAATCGGATCCAAAGAGGTATAAATTGGGAAATATAACTTAAAAATATGTTTTTATTGGTTATTCAAAGCATATTGTGAGATATAGATTCATGAACTTGGAAACTAATGATATAATTAAATCTATATATATACAATTCTCTGAACATTTAAACAAAATACATGACATGTTTTTACATCTGAATTTTGGGAATCTAGATTAGTTCTCTCAAAACTCTTCTAATGAACAAAATCATGGGAATCAAGAAGATTTGCCTTCAAATTCTTCTAATGGACAAGGAAATCTTCCTACTACTAATGGCGAAAACGTTAAAGTAAAGAGAAGTAAAAGGCAAAGGATTGATAAGTTTTTTTGCCCAAATTTCGTAACCTACTTAGTTGAAGGAAATAGATGTGAGATTAAGTAACAAACAAAATTTGTCCTTAATATAGATGATGATTATATTTCATTTCAACAAGTAATCTCTTTAATGGATGCTTTGTTTTGGAAAACAAACGATAAATGATGAGACGAACTCGATTGTTTTGAATCAAACTTGGGTCCTTTTTTATCTTCCGCCGAGATTAAAAGCAATTGGGTGCAAGTAGATTTTCAAAAGAAAATTAGGTGTCGATTGAACTATAAACAAGTTAAAGGCTCGTTTGCTAGCTAAGAGCTATAGACAAAAGCATGCATTAATTATTTTGATGCATATGCACTGGTTGCAAGATTAGCATCCATTCGGGTTTTGATATATCTTGCTTCTATTCACCATTTAGTTATTCATCAAATGGATGTAAGAACGATTTTTTTAAAATGGCGATCTAGAGATTGAAATATATATGGAACAACCTGAAGGTTTTGTAATGTTTGAAGCAAGCTCCTATGCAATGGCATGAGAAGTATGACATGGTTATGCAATCATTTTGATTCAAGTCAATGATGTTGATAAATGTATTGATAACAAGTTTGACAATGATGTTGCTGTCATGATATATCTATGTGTAGATGACAAGCTTATATTTAGAACTTCAATGGCATTAGTTAAAAAAAACTAAGTGATTCTTGTCTACTAATTTTGACATTAAGGACTTGAAACTGACTTAATTTTGAAAATCAAAATCTTACGACAAGATAATGGTCTTACATTATCTCAATCTCATTACATTGAAAAGATTTTGAAGAAATTATGTATTTTTTATCAAAAGTCAATTTGTACTTCTATCGAACCTCATTTAAAATTAGTTGTGACGGCCCCAACCCAATAAATTAGGCACCACCCAGCACCAAGCCTCCATTAACCCTCGATAAACTAGTTTGGAGTAAATAAAGGCCTAGTCAGTCCCACCAACCAATATACAATACCTGATAGTCCACACAACAAAGTATATACATATATATATGAAATCATATACGGCGGGATTTAAATGCGATGAAAACGGAATAACAAATAAATTAAACGCATGAGTTTTAAGTGTGGAAGCTAGAATGTGGAAACCACGTACAATGACTACAATATACAAAATATAGTATCTCTCAACCTAAATACTCATTTATAAAACATAGTAGTTATAATATAAATACATCAAATGACCTAAATATGTTGCACATCAATGTTCTCGAGCTCGGAGATTATATCTGCAATTGTCACCAAAAGCAGAGACGATCCCAGTAAGTAAATCCAGAAGAAGTTCAACAATAATTCAAATCAAACAATAATAAGTCTATAAATCATTTAAGTAAGAAACGAAACTGAAAATAATAATAAAGCGCATGATCGACAGACTACAATGGTCAACGATAGAGACTAAGTGACCCGAAAGCAAATGTTAGGCGTCTAAGTGGTCTTGACCCTCTGCAAGTGGGCTCAAAGCCATTTGTCAGCTCACTTGAGCCGCGGCCCGAGAAAATTTCAAAGGGAGCCACGGTCACAACCGGATGCTCAACCCCAGTGGAATCCTTGAAGTCATATGAGGAGTCAACAACTCAACTCGACCACTTAGACCCTAAGTCACTCGGTAGGGAAGTAGAGTCCAACAATAGGTATGATTTCCATCAAAACATGCAAGGAAATGAAAAGAATTAATATTGAATTTCTTATCGGTTTCTTACAATACAATCGCATAAATCGCCAAGTTAAATTGATCATTTGAAGAGCCTAGTTGAGTCCTTGCGTATCTACATTCATGATAGGTACAACAAAGTCGTTTAGACTATATTTAATTGTTTAAGGACAACTTGCTAAATCGAAGTATTGTTCCTTGGTGCATGAATCTACCAATTATAATTTTCAAGTACCATAGCTTACTTTCATGTGCTAGTAAAATAAATTTAAAGCTATTCATGTAGGCGTTTATGTTACAAACTCTTCTAAGTTCATTAGACTCAAATAAATAATTTTTAAAGGGTTCAACACTACCAAACTAGTACTCATTACTTCCAACTTGGATTGATCATGCCTCCAAAATCAATAACTAACACTTCAAATCATAATCGATGATTCGATGAAAATAAGAATGCGGTGAAACAAAACAAGGTAAGAACCATAAAATTTGATTTTCCAACTTAAATAGCTTTAAGTCAACTAATCTCGACCAAAAGAAAATCTAAATCGCCACATAAAAGTCAAGTTCGACTTAAAACCCTCAATCCACCAATTGTTGTTAGAAATTCCTAACTTAAGCAAGTTAAGTTCATTTTGAGAAAAAATGAATTAAAATCTCTTTTATTTCTCGACTTAGATCAAGACCCGTCCAAATCAATTAGTTTCATCCATATTTCACAAATAGCAATTAAGTCTATTTTAAAGCATTCGTAACTAAAGCATTTTCATTTGAACCAACACAACTTAAAACAAAATACTTACTCAAAAGTCATGGCAATAACTTTTTTTATCATGGAATTTTATGTCACTTGGTTCTTAGGATAAAAGTAGGACTAAATGACTAAAATGCTTATTTAAACAAGTCATACTCTCTTTTAAGGTTTCCTCCAACATTTGGAGTTCATCTCCTTTTTAAAATTATTTGTAAAACTTGAAGTTCTTGGAAAATAAGTTCGAAATTCAAATCATTAATAATAACCAAATCATTTCCGTAAGTTGAAATCAAAATATAGCAATATACCAACGCATTGGCCATATTCATCCTATCAAAATTTCACCAATACAAGACTTCTTTTTTTCCAAGAAATCAAACCAAGCATATGTTTAAAACCAAACTAGAATTTCACGAGACTTTTTTTTTTTGAATCCTACAACCCAATCTTTAGCCAAAGGATCCATAGAAATTAATTAGAAGTCCAGTCTACTATTAAACCACAACTCATTGTTTCAAAACTTTATTTTGAATGGGTAGAGACCCTCTTGGTAATTTCGTCGAACATATAGAGTTCATTATCCACCAATACCATCTACCAAGTATAAACACTTTCGAAAACAAGTTCAAATCGGCGATAACAGTCATTAAAATGTAAATCGACTAATAAAAATCATTTTCAAAGTAAAGCACAAGAACAAGAAGCAAAGTCTCTAGAATTTGTTAACTTCTATCAACTAAATCTTGTTCAAAATAAAAGTTGAGAAGGTTGGAATCTCACCATGCCTTCAATGGAGGTTTACAACCTCCAAATCTAGTTGAGATTTAGTCCTAATAACTTCAACCATGGAGCATTGATTCACAAGGCATCCAATCCTTGCAAATCTCCATGCTTCTCTCATCTCTTCTTCGCGAATTTCCTCGCCGTAGTTGCGCGTTGTCCGCCGTCGATATCTCGTCGAAACAACGCCACCTCGCTGAAGACGATGTTGCGACGACGTCCGCGATCCCCGACGTGGCTGTTGTCCGCGCTACTGCCGTCGGCTATCTGCGCCACCGTGCTGGAGAGTCGCCGGGGAGGTCCCGCTGTAGTCGCCGCCGTGGTGGCCATCCGCATCCCTCCACCTCACATCCGCCTCGCCTTGTGCGTTCCTTGTGAATGAAATATAGTTCGAAACCCTTCGTTTTAGACGTTTTCTTTTTCTTTTCTTTTTTTTTCTTTTTTTTTTTTGAGAATGAATGTCATTCCTTCATCTCTTCCTTGCACAAACCAACACTGTAGATTAATGGTCAACACAACACGCTCGAAAATAGATCTAAGGTCCGTAACCCCTTCGATCACTTTATTACCCCAAACTCAACACGCTTCGCACACACACAACCTTTGTCTTGACCTCACTTAGCCAATTTTTAATAAATTAATAACCTAAGTGTCGTCATAGCGCGGATTCAATTTAATTAACTCAAACCGTTCGTGATATCATATACTACACGCAGTAACATGTCAAACAAGATTAAATCATCTTACCTATTTTGTGACGGCCCCTCTCCTAATCTAAGGCGTCGCCATGCCTAATCCTGTAATTAAGCCCTAATCATATCCACGCAGGACTTAACTACGTATTAGTCAGCCTTTACAACCTATACGCCTCTTTTTCTCGTGTTCAGGATAAGTAATACACTAGTCCTACCAATTTATAAAATTTAGAGTTAATTAAGCCTTTTTATTAAATTAATTAATTAGCGGAAGTTTTATTGATTACGCAGAAGCAATTAGTAACTTATGTGGAAGCCATTTATAAAATCCTAAGTGTGCAAAAACAGTAAAATAGTCTAAGTCAACTCGGAGAACTAACGCTCAACCCGATATACAACCTCAAATAGTATCTGAAAGACATGTATAACATATACAATCAAAATACCAAAAGAAGACCTACAATCGATGCAGTGACGCGATGCGGGCTCAGGGATAATTGTCGATCTTCTCCTTGCCCAGCCTGCTAGTAGATGGCTCTGCACCCACCGTCATTAAAAGGACGGTGAGTACGAGAATAAAACAGTAATCCCCGATGAAAAGTTTAAGTTGCTTTTCCAAATATTCAAGTGGTATTTAAATGCATATAAATGGGAAAACTGGAAAATAAACCATATGCAAGTAAATACCAGAGTTAAACAAGTGATACTGACACTAAGCTAAGTAGTGGTGATTTAGGTACGGTCAGCAGTGAAACATGTAACTCCGACTCAATAATCATATAGCACAAGGGACTCTAACCCAAGTGTTACCGGGGACTCTAACCCCGGTGTGTAGACCACCTCAGGGACTCTAACCCCGAATGTCATACAGTGTCAGGTAACATGTGCCGACTTCCTCAGGGACTCTAACCCCGTGAGTCGCGCACACCTCGATCGAGTACGGGACCTAAATGCGAAAACTACTTTTTAAGTTTCAAGAAATATCAAGTATGGATTGTCGAGGTATAGGCACATATACACACCTATTCAAATAAGGAATACAGTCCTCTTAAACATTTATAAGATATTCATTAGCCTAATATCATGCTATTTATCATTCAATTCACATTTAAAACAACAAGAATACACATAACATGGGATAAAATCAATGAATCAAATCAAATAAATGGATATCATGCAAATTAGACTCATCAAGTGAGCATAGACGCAAAGAACATGCGACGGCCCCAATTTCCCACAAACTAGGCACCGCCCGGCCTAAGGCCACGTGGACCCCCGAGTCAGTCTCGCAAGGTCAACGCAGACCTAGTCAGACTTCCAATCCATCATTATAGGTAAATTCATAAATTTAAGTTGAGTTATTAGTATTTTTCAAGTTTTTACAATTTAGCGGAAGCAATTAATTAAATAACTCAACAATAATGTAAAAGAGTTAGGCAACCTAATTGTGGAACCCAGTAAACATGTACATTCATGTATATCTCTCGACCTAAAAACAACATATAAATAGGTAATACAAAACCTACATAAACTCGAGTGGGAAAGTTGCTCCAATGTCCTTACGGCAAATCACCTAATGTTGGTTCCTTTCCCTTACTCGTATGCGACTCTGAACTCAGTCAAACACGAGAATGACGAGCCCATGTAAGTAAAAGCCAGTAGGATCTAAACAGTAATTCAAAAATAAATGAAGCAGTCTAAAAGTCATGCGGATAAAAAGAAAACTGTACGGAATGCATGATAATAAGACTATAAAAATAATGAAAGTACTACGAGAAATGAGCGTCAAAGGAAATAATAGATAGGTGCCCAAGTAGTCCAAGACCACCGAGTGTGGGTGCCACAGGGTCGGGGTCATACAGCCGCGGCAACGTCAAGCAGACTCTGGTCATAGGACGCGGCATCGCCTGCTGTACCTAGAACGTCGCGAATGAGGGATATCAACGGTACCCCGGATAAAACACATCTCATTCCGACCAAAGACTCAAGTGACTCGAGGTCATGGCCCCGGTTGCAAGCTGGCAACCACTCCAATCAGAGACACTAGTATGACTCACTTGGCCCTCGGACACTCATAAGTGGGTGGGAATTCCAAGAAAAGGGACACAGTACAACATCAATAAAATATAAGCTATAATGAGCTACTGTGCATTTACTAGCTGATTTTACTTACCTCGAGAAATCGCAAATCGTCCTCAAAACGTCCCACTCACGCCTCGATTTGCGCATCCAGCACCCGACTATTGCCTCCTAAGTCTCTAGTGTCCATTTATACCATTTATGGCTAAGTTACTTAAGTCATTCAAATCATAACCAAATTAGGTGAAGTAAACCTCACCATGGCCTTCGAAATCAATTTGAATCCATTGCGTCATCGAGCTTCGTCGAAGTCACGCCTCTCGTCGAGGATCGATCAGTCCGACAACGCACCACCGTGCCGTTGTTCCACTCCGTTCACCGCACCGCCGCTAGAGCCACGCCGCCGCCGCGCCGCCACCGCTGCTGTTGATCCTGCCGTAGCTGCTGTCCGCGATCCTAATCCCTAGAACCGTCGTCTGCGTTTTGTTAGTCCGCCAATGCACTACTGGTCATCCTCATTGGAGCCTCCCTCTTCGTCGTCCGCACCGCCGCGTCGTCTTCCACCGATGAGCCGCGTCGTCCGATTAGCCTCCGCGAGCTCGCCACCTGTGAGCTCCGCCGTGCCCACTCCTCGCCGGAGCTTCCTTCCCCTCACCTCTTTCTCTCTCTCTCTGCCGTCTCTCTCTCTCTCTCTCTCTCTCTCTCTCTCTCTCTCTCTCTCTCTCTCTCTCTCTCTCCGCATTTTTTTTCTCTCTTATTCGGTTGAACAGAGAGAATGGGTTGAAGGAGAAGATATTTATAGAATTTTTTCAAGATCCATGTTAAGCGAAACTCGAGGCACATCGAAAATATATTTTAATCAAATGCTTTCCTTGAAAATTGGGCGGTACGCATCTCTATACACCACAAATATTCACACCACTACCACCTCATTTCACATTCTCGACACTCACGCCACACACATCTTGAGGCGCATCCAATGTACATTTTTTTAAATGTGACCACATTAAAACCACTATAGCCAGTTATTACACCAACAATAAATCACATTTTAATTAATCTTACCCCATAAGGCGCTACCCCGATCCCACGTCGACACGTGACTCGAGGCTCATCCCCGCTCATGTTTCGGCTCACCGAATTCCCGCGTATACCTACTCAACACTTAGCATTATAATCTCAAATTGGATATTACTAAATAATACACATCACAGAAAAATATCATACGTCGGTGTCTCCACCCAAGATTCGGACATACGTATTCTGACGAGTGGATCCCACATACGACCATGACCTGCCACGTGGCACAAGTCAAGTTTTTGGGCCGTTACACAACACATGATATAAGAATACAAAGACAAAATAGTCAAAAAGACTATTCAAGGACAACAATTAATAGAAATGAAATGCCAAGTAAAGTTGTCGTTAGGTATACTCACAACAACAAAGTAAAGTCCTAGCTTTACTGACCTCACGATACTCCAAATCTTGTATTCATTCTCCCGTATCCTTTTCCTAGGTTCCTGAGTTCGGTGTCTCATTAGTTCAAATATGGTGGGTTTAAGCTCAATTTAGTGGTGTTTATTGTGTATTCAAATTGGTTCAATAAACTTTAAATCAATCTTCCTAAATCAGCCCCTAAAGACTAAATTAAGTTTCAATTCCAGTCCTACATTTTAACACACTTTTAGGCAAGAAATTGTCCAAATATTGAAATCTTCCATCAATAAAATTATTGTTGGTCTCTCTTAGCTTTCCGAAAAGGTTTAGTTTGCAAAATCTTGATTTAAAATGAAAGAGATGTCATGATTTTACTAAACATAGGTCTAATTGGAATTTAATCCGACCAACGGACTTAGAAAATCTTTTTCTCCCAATTTATAGTTCCTAAAAATGTAATTTTTGGTCACAAAGCAGAAAATATGCCCAAATACAACATACTAAAAGATAAGCTCATTTAGATAAGTAGTTAGGGACTTATGCCCTTAACAATTATAGTTTCAAAACTTTCCTTTTTAATTCCAGCACCTATTTGTAGAGCATGTTTAGACATAAAAACATTTGAATCAAAATACCTTCAGTTAAGCAAAGTTATTCCCCTTTAAATAAGCTTTCAAATGTCACTAGTTTGGATCAATTTCGATCTGAAATGAGCAGATTATGACCAAATTACTCAGGTTGATTCCTAATACAACATGCATAATTCTAGTTTTGGTGTTGCAACTTCAAAATTTCATATGTTAATGATTTCAAAACCAAATTAAGAACTTCAATATAACCGGATTATCCGCTTGAAATGAGGAATCCAAATATATAAATCAATTGCACATACTCAATCATCTACCATTTGAAATTAGCCTAAAATTAGAACTTGTTCTAATTTCAACTAAAAAGATGTGTACCTAGTTCATGTAGCACCCTAGCTTGAGAATTTCTCTCCAACTCCCATAGATTCCTTCAACACCTTGATGAGTCACTCCTCTCCAGCAATTCCTTCTTCTCCAGCAAAAATGAATGAGTGATTTGGTATGCATGTTGTTTGATCACTAATGTAATATATTAAGGCGATGTTCCTTCCTAGCCCTTGATCTTCATGGATTTATGTATCCTGATAAATATCTAATGGTCCACCTCTTGTCATATATCCCACTAACTCAACCTCAAGTGACACCATTTCATTACACACCAAGTTCCTAGATATGTCAATGTGTATCTGTAGACAAATCTTATGCTTTCCATTTAATTTACTCAACATAGGCCTTTAATTTGATTTACATTAATAAACACAACCATAGGCTTCTAAGTAATTCCATATTTCATATTAGTATTAAATAAGACTTAGCAAAATGCTAACTACTCAGTTCCCCGGCTTGCACGCTACTCGAGGCACGTCCCCACTCTCGTCTCGACACCTACAACTGTACAAATCGACTTAGTAAGTCTACACAATACACAATACACAACACTAGGCATACATCAATACAAAAATACAATATATCTCGATCACGTGCCTCGATTGGTGCACGTATCACGGTGTAGGTCCTACGTCAAGGGTCGGTGATCCTGATTAAGCAATTAAAACGGGGGTTAAAGATTTGGGTCGTGACATATTTTCTTTTATAAATATTTGAGCACTTTGACTATCACGACTATCGATTGGGTATTAGACCAATAATAATTCGTGATTAGTGATTAAATTACAAATTAAAAATACGGGTCGTTACATAAGAAAAGAACACCGATAAGTATTTATCACAACTAGAATATTCTAGTGTGATAGGGAATCTCATGTATGTTATGCATTGCACAAGACCTGATATAGCTTATGCGGTTTGTATGTATGTCGCTTCCCTAGTCATCCAAGTAAAAAACCACTGGATGTGGTTACCAGGATCTTTTACATACATGAATGGGACTTTTAATTACGGTCTATATTTT
Source organism: Stephania yunnanensis (assembly GCA_039657365.1). NCBI lineage: Eukaryota > Viridiplantae > Streptophyta > Magnoliopsida > Ranunculales > Menispermaceae > Stephania > Stephania yunnanensis. Next base: position 38,356,258 of record CM077586.1, on the reverse strand, counting down.
ATATGACAAAATTCTAAATTCGAGGCAAATCGGGCACCGCCACGTCGCCGGACACGTCACCAAGCTGTGCCACGTCACCTGCACACCCGTCTGTGACGGCCCGCAAACTTTTCATATAATACTCCAACTTAGTAAATTTTGATGTTTAAATGATTATTTTAGCAAAATATACTAAGTTATAAAGTTTTATAACTTAATTCATTTATTTTGATTTATTTAAGTTATTTTAGTAGCGGAACTCTTAATAACATGCATATAATTAATGTAAACAAGTTATGCAATATTTAACAACCTATGGGTGGAAACCCAACAAAAAAGATACCATGTATATCAGTTAAGGCGACAAAAATGTATAATAGGCGTATATACATGTATCAGGTGAAAGGTCTCCCAAAATGATCCCAAAAATATGTATACATAAATATTAAATACAAACACCTACGAGTAAGCTAGTGGAGGCGCTCCAAATCAGAGGCAGTCGCCAATCACGGCCTTCCCCCGGCTTGTCATAGGATCTGCAACTTGCCACCAACAAACAATGACACGTTCCAGGTGAGTAAATCCCAGAGAAATTCAATTAGTATTCACAAGAAATCCAAGAAAACGGCTACAATTCATGCATATAAAGTATATGAACAGGAATGCAAAGCATGAATATAAGTCGTGAGATAATAAAAAATATGGAACGCGAGTGTGGTGTATAGTTGTCGAGCCCTGTGACTAAATACTAAACCGAGAAGGCCCTGGAGGTGAGGAAATCCACACCCCCTTTTCACGGTCGAAATGAGGAACTCTGTTGGTCGGAAGGTAAACTTCCGCCCAACGCCTCAAAGGAGAGGAAATTTGTGACGGAGGTGGGCCTCACGTCAACTCGCTCTCGATATCATTGACTCGCTGAGAGAAATATCACGCGTAGTCTAGGGTATGACCAACACCGTAGCAACAATCGATCGTCATCAACGAGAGAGCCAGAAACGGGTCACACCGTCCCTTCGACCATACACAGACACACGCGGGAATAGAATAAACATGAAAACTGAACTGGCGAAAAGTAATGTGAAATAAATAATTTACAAGAAAAATAAGTAAATTCTAAACTGACTTTCTCGTGGGTTTACTTACCTCAAACAATCGCAATTGTCTCTCAGAAATATCCCGCACACGCCTCGAGATACATACCCGACACCCGACTATGGTAGCCTAAGTCCCTGGTGTCCAATTATACAATTTTTATCATTTTAGAGCCTCATTACTTAATCATTTCAATCACAACTAAATTGGGTGAAGTAAACATCAACTTCATCTCGTCGTCAAACTTCGTCGAATTCGCGCCTCTCGTCGAGGATCGATCAGTCCGACTACGCGCCACCGCGCGCTGCTCCACGTCTTTCGCCGCGAACTGCCGGCATCGCTACCGCCTCGCCATCACCAACGTCGTCGTCGTCTCGCCGACGCTCGGCACTGCCTCGCGCCTCCGCGCCACGCCGTCGTCGCTGTCGTCTCGCAGCTGCACCGACCGTGCTCTCTCGCGTCCAGACTCATCCTCGCCGGAGCTTCCTCTCACCGCCACCGTCCCTCTCCCTCCTGGCTGTGACTCTCTCTCCCTCTCTTCCTCCTCTCTTCTTTCGTCCTCTCCCTCTCTCTCATGTTGTCTCTCTCTCTCCTCTCTTTTTTTCTCTCTCTTCCAGATTTAAAAGAAAACGAATTTTTTTTGGAGAAAAGACAAAGTAGAATGATGAGGGATGGGTTGATTTGATGTGTGATATGATGGGTGATGTGATGAGACAACTCAATCCCATACACCCGCGTTACGCGCACACCGCGACGTTGTACACTTTCATCGCTACACGCATACAAAGCGACCAAACGTAAATCTCAATTAACGTGGCACGAACTATTAAATAATAGTAAAATAAATAACACTCGCCATACAAAAATAACATATTTCACCCATTAGGCGTGTCATAGACTATTCCGCGACGTCCACATGGGTCTGAGCTTAGGATATTAATCCGTGATTTATCGGTTAATTGGGATTAATTAAAACAGGCAGTTACATTTTAATAGATATCCTTGAGTTTTGGAATGTTACAGTGACGCTAGTTGGAATAATGTGGAGTCATATTCCAAATCAACTAGTAGATAAATTTTGATACGATGAGGAGCGGTTGTTTTTTGGAGCTTAAAGAAACAAATAGGTATTTCCAATCAACAATGACATTAGCAATAATTGTCCAAGCAAAAACAAGGAAGCAGAATGTCTCAGGACTTGTTAATGGATATACCATTATGGAACAAGCCATGTTCAGCTATATTAATCAATTTTAATGACAAGGAAACTTTTTATAAAGTCACGATTAAGACTTATAATGAAAAGTTTAGACATATAAGTCTACAACATAATCTTTTGAGACAATTACTCAAAAATGGGGTACTCACAATTGATTACGTGAAATTTAACAATAATTTAGCGGATTCATTAACAAAGTGTCTTATTAGAGATGTCATGTCTAAGACATCAAAATGAATGAAACTTATGTATGCCTAAATCAATAGTCACTTGATGGGAACCCATCTTAATTCTTGAAATTACAGAATAAGTTCAATGTTGTACTAACAAGTATATTGAAGATTACGAAACATTAGAAATTTTACAAAGAGGTCCTTTCCTTATTCTAGTGTTGGTTTCTACATGACGGAGGTTAACAATTGGATCTTAATAAGTCAGATAGATTAATTTGTAAAATCACTTAAGTAGACTTATCTATATGGGTGTAGAAGTGTAGCCACTTCTTATGAACCTAACTGACTCTAAAGCACTCTAGAAATACAAGACTTGCACAAGGCCATAATGTGCAATCAACAGAACACTCCTGAGTAATCAGTATATGCTATATTTTTAGTTTCATCGCAAGGGTTATTGGTTCAAAATCAATTCACTACAACACCTGATAAAACTTTGAAATGTTTACACTATGTGAAAAGTTCAAGTCCAAAAGATATTACTCATTTATGTACGAATTTCGGAATTGTACTATATGAGTTTTGGTCGTGTTATTTGTTAATGTTATTTTCAAATTATGTCCATATAATTTGAAAATGAGGGGAAACAGTTGATTAAAAGAAAAAGAAAAAAACATAATGTTGTCAGCACTAACGCGAGCCTCAACACCAAAAAACAGAATGCAATTTGTTATGCACCCGCCCAATGCCCAAAATGAAGAGTACACTTAATTTTTTATAATATAAAGGATTCGAGAAAGCATTAAACGTATTGAAAACAGTCTAATCAAAGAGTCAAATTGTGGTTATTATTGAATCAGAACATCATTCTCTTGGAAGTTCTTCAAAGAGTGTTCTTGATTTGAGTTTGTGTTACACATACATCATTCAACAACCATTAAAGATATGATTGAATCCTTAAAGCAAGTTTCGATTTTCCGATTATGTATTCGCAATTTCAACCTGAAGGGAAAAATCTTATTTAAAAAAGAGCAAACCACGCGTCTCAAGTCTTTGTTTGGTTCTTTCATTCTCATCTTATATTTTATCTAAAAATATTTATTCCAACAGTACATAAGTGAGATGTCTTCCTATTTAGTACTGAAACCTTTTAAGTTAAACAATTGATCAGCTCAAATGACAAGGGACTCAATTCCTTTGAAAGCAAAGTCTCAATTAAAGACCCTTAACAAAAAAACAACTGAAGTCCCAAGACTTGCAGGAAATAACCTGACCAAAGCTTAAACAAAAACAAGAACTAAAAGAGGATATAAGAACCTGTTCAAAACAAAACAACTAAGCCTCAATCCAAAATAAGAACGTGTACGACATACCAATGTCAAAATATGGGTCGTTGAGTCCTTTGACGATTTTGGGAATTAGCTCTATGTAAGTAAAAGTACCAACATTGTGCTACGATTAAATATGGTACATAAAAACGAAGAATTTCCATCCTTGGAATCGGCAAAAGCAGATATGAAAATCTATCACAATGTCAATTACACACAACATGGAGAAGACAATTACGATTGTACCGACCACGTTTATACCATGCGCTTTAGTTCTCAAGTAATACGAGTAACTCCAGTGCAGTTAACGAAAAATTGGTAAAGGCACATCTTTCTATTATTGCTTTGGGATATTTTTCATGTTTTAATGACATTCACAAATTGTTCGGGAAAAGAAGAATTCAACAGCCTGACAAGCAGATCTTATACGCCGTTTACAGAATGACAAAAAAGCGTAGGTGACTTTCAACCTAAGCTCACAAGCTCAACATCTCTAATGAGACCTCTGTACAATACATAATGAATCAGCAAAGTGCATACTCACATTCCAGCAAACGAGCGAGTATCTCCTCACAACTTGGCCGCTCATCTGGTTCTGCCCAGCAATCTGCACTCGATACTCAACAATATATAAGAGGCTTTAAACTATTTATTGAAACAAGAATCGAAATAAAACTGAAAGTTCAAAATGGACCTGCAATAAGCTTGCCCAAAGGTCCTTCAGGAATCTCAAGACGCGATCCCTCATTCGCAACAGCATAAACGACCTGAAAGGTTGGAAACATACAATAAAATAACCGATTGATTTGAGTTCAATGAATTATTAAACATGACAGTGAAAGTTCATACTTGCATGGCAGGAACACCATCCCATGGTCTGCTTAGGGTGAAAAGCTCCCACATAATAACCCCGAGACTAAACACGTCACATTTCTCTGTAAAGGGTTCATTGCGAATGAGTTCTGGAGCCATCCACTCGGGAGTTCCAGCAGACGAGGAGTCTCTCATGGGAACACTAGTCATTACTCGTGAAAGCCCGAAATCACATATCTTAACTGTCCAGTGCTTATTTACAAGGCAGTTAGCACTTTTCAAATCACGATGGACAACCTTCATCCGATGTATGCACATTAAGCCCCTTAATATTGCAGAAACCTATTGTCAGTCAAGAACTTCATTCTTCATGCGTATAATTACTAGAAGAATGAGATTAAATATAGCGGAGTAGAAGTATTTGATCCATGTAGACCCCCACCACACACACACAAAGGCTTCGTCGTTGTTGAGTAACAATTCTTGAGATCCAAAGTAGCTGCATTTCCCATTTGCCAAAAGAATATTCTTCTACCACTATACTAGATCTTTATGATTTCCAATCAGATTTGACATTAGGTCGACAAGCATCGGATGGAAACATATTAAATTTCTCGTCAACTGTTTTGATGCATATACAAATAGTGTGAGACCCTATCGAACCCCTATAAGTAGTATCTAGGTAACTTAGGACAGGAAACGATGGACAACGCTAAAGTATTGAGAGGTTTTATGTAGTCAGAAACCAGGCTGTAGAAAAATGACAGACCGCTATTTATGACCTTGCGTGCAAAAAAGGTAAGTAACAACTAAGTAACTAAGTTGCAGCATGGTAGGTAACAATCACTACAAAATCGAAAACTATATAACCAACAAGGTCATTGCCTGGTACAGAACGGGCCTCTAAGGCCAACCTTAATGATGCATGAATCGCCACTTAATTAGAGAATAAAAGTTCACCAACTTTCATTGTTAAAACTTCATTTTAGTTCTAAATAAAGTTAAAATAATAAAAACTTTAATTGTGAAATGGTATCAATAAGAGCTTATAGATTAGGAAGCCCAGCAAACATAAAGCACATTAGCCCAAGAGCAATGTCAAATCTCTACATGAACAACAAAGTTCAAGATTGACATGAACTAGAGCACATTAGTGAGAGTGATGGTGAAAACAACTACCTGCATATATCACGGAGCATTTTAAGTCTCCTTCGCCAACTGAGTTTCTTGCCACTTGTATGGATTAAATAGTACAATGACCCCATCTCAACGTATTCTGTAATCATTGATAAGTGAGGAGGCTTTGTACATGCTCCAAGGAATAGGATAACTACAGGAAAAAAAGTACAAGTTTATATTAATACACCCCAAAGGTATACTAATAAAATAAAATAAAAACCTAATTTCAAAATCTTCTGGTGAAGAATCAACATGGGATCAGTTAATGATCGCACATTAGCGAGTAATAAAAGTTCGTATGCTCAGATTAATGAATCAACAACAACAACAACAACAACATAGCCTCAGTCCCAAATTAATTGGGGCTCAGAGTAATGAATCAAATGATAAAAATCACAAGCTACAACCATTACGGTATAACATCAATCATGAGATGGTAGAACCAGCAAAATGGTTGGAATGGAATTGTACCATTTGGATGTCGAAGGCGGCTGGAGAAAATACAAAAGATCGAAGTCAGAGAAAAAAACTGAACTAAAATCTGTTAGGTCCACAAAATAACAAATAAACTACCTTAGAATGGAAATTTCATTGCAGAAGTCTTCCATATTTTCAGTAGTCAAATCTTGCTCAAGGAAAATTTTAATTGCCACATCAGTCCCGTTCCAAATGCCACGGAAAACTTCTCCAAAGAAACCTAAAATTCAAAAGAATAACTTAGAATCTCTACCTGTATGAGGTGGAAAAACATATCTAATGAAACTGAGTTTATTAAAGGCAGATGTTCGCACATTCCTGCAGCAAGTAACTGATTCCATCTCCAAATCACAGTGATGCGAGTTTAGGTGCAATTATGACACAAGTTACTCAATAAAGTCACTTATACGGCATCTACGTAGACAAATCTATCATGCAAAAATAAGCCCACACTTCCCTCTAGAAGTGTTTATTTTAGTTACTGAAAATAACTATAAATATAATTTTCTAGTTTTAGAGAGCAAACAAAGGTTTTCAATAAAATACAAGAAAAATTGTGTATTTTATACTTTTATCAGAGCAACTGCAATAATAAATAATTGAGAGAGCAGAAACAATCTGCAAGACATCAGCAAGAATTAGCAGAATTGGTCATTCACCTAATGGGGAATCACTCGATTCTCTCAACTGAGCTTTGAAACAAACAAGAGATTGTTTAGAAAACAAATTACCTGAGTCTCTTTGTTATGTCAAACATCTACAAATCAGGGCTAATAACGAAAAAATACCAAGACTGATGAAGAAACTGATAAGATCCATGTTCACGCTAACACACCAAATTGGGATGTGGGGCCCGTCAGTTGGTTATGTAAGTTTTGTTGTGTGTAACTGAGAGTAAAATATAAGTAGTAATTGCAAGGACAGTAGGGACAGACTGTTAGAGAGAAACAAGGTCAACCGTCTGCCCGTAGCCGTCTGCCCGTTCATTGTAACCAAGATAACATAATATCTCCCTATTGTGCTCTAAATTACTATTTTGATAGTACTCACACTTGCACACAATAAAAACCATACAGCCAGCTGATGTAGCCCTACTTACCTATTTGTTGTGTTAAAACAGAGGTCTTATCAGTTACAGATTACAAAAAGCTATCTACGTATGAGAGAGTAACAAATTAACATGATATCATTCATCGATAACAAAGTTTGGCCTGCCAAAGGCAAAAACCATCATCAAATGCACAATGCCGCCTATGGTCATAACAAAAAAAAAAAAAAAAAAAAAAAAAAAAAAAAAAAAAGTCTAACTAAGACAGAGGTAGTGGTTTCAATTCGTGTTAGTTCCTGTTATTTTTCAAGTTGGGCCCGCCAACACACTCGAGTGCGAGCCCGTTGATCTCAGCCAGTACTATTTGGAGAGACATCAACACTTATACACTTCTTTATGAATTTACACTTTATCTATGTAGGACTATTTTTTAGTCCGCACATCTTCAACACTCCACCTTAGATTGAAATTCATCCAAGGTGTCTTCTCGACAAGTCCCAATCTTACCATCAACTCTAATACCATGTTATTTTCCATGTTGGGCCCGCCAGCACACCCAGGTGCGAGCCCATGGATTTTTGCCAATGTTGATATTGTCCTTAACTTAACCACCTTCAACTCATAGGTGTGGGGTTTTAACTCAAATGGCATTGCTACTAATTAAGGGGAGATCCTCACTTATATACTTCATTATGAAGTTTCACTTAACCGGTGTGGAAATATGGTTTTGGGTCCACACATCTACAATACTCCGCCTTGGACCAAAATTCATCCAAGGAGTCTTCTCACATGTCCCATCGAACCCTCCTCTTCGATACCATGTTAATTTTCATATTGGGCCCACCTGCACGCACAGGCATGCACGAGCCAGTGAATCTACACCAGAATTGATATTATCCCCAACTTAACCACTGTCAACCCATTGACGTGGGGTTAACATGGTATCACAACGTGATTATCTTGAGCACGTAATTGAAGACATGGTTAGGCTAGCAGTAGAGTCTAGACCTATTTGTAGACCTATAGCCTCTAAAGGAAGACCTAAACATACTTGTACGGACCTTTAACAGTAGGTCTATGTTTGGCAAGTGACAACTGGTCCAGGCCCAGTTGCACCTAAGGGGGAGTGTTGGAGTATTTAATCTCACATCGAAAATATAATAAGAGTTGGTGTGGTAAGTTCCATTAATATTCCTTTGATGTCTACTAGTTCATGAGCTACAGACACTCAATGACTCTTTAAAATCAGTCCAATTGAAAATTTGAACACCCATAACGATCAAAAAAATAAAAAGAAATTGCAGCCATTACAAATTATTAGGGGTCGCCTACATGGACCAAAATCATCCATTGTGCTTGATTTAGAGCAATAGATGATGTGCTTTTCCAATACTTTACATCCTTATAATCAATGAGTCCTAAGATCTCTTCGGTCTACCCCCATATCAATGATTTTCTTTAGTTTCTATTGAGTCAATTTTTCAAGCAAGGGCATTTTGCCACCTTTGGACGTGTCTAAACCACTACAATTGCCCTTCCCTATCTTTCCGTCAATTGGCGTTAATCCTAATTTTGTATTTCTTTTCTATCTTTACAAGTTTTACCACACATCCATCTAAGCATCCTTATTTCCGCTACATCCATTTAATGCATTTGTTGTTGTTTCTTTACCACCCAACATTCACTTCCATAAAACATACCAGATTGAATTGCAATTCCATCAAATTTTCCTTTTAGCTTGGTAGGAATGTTTCGATCGCATATTAAATCTGTTGTACTCCTACACTTCTTCCATCCAACTATGTATAACGTCATTCTCAATTGTTAGATTATGGCTCAAATTTGGTAAGCATTACAATTGTCTAAGGAGCGGGACTCACTTTCTTATTGTGGCGTGTGCGGGCTAGCTGGCTTGATCAACACGTAAATGTGTGCGATGGACACAATCAAAGTTGGAGTTAACTTTTGTGTCAAGTTTAAGAGTTGCTTTGTAAGCAATTGCTATATATAGGTTTTTAGTACTTGTATATGTAATAGGTAACCACCGTTTTAGCATTGGAAGAAAATTAGAAAGTATGGTTTAGGGTGGGACTTGTGTGTTAGTATTGCAAGTTAGACTCAAACTTAACTTGACAATTTTCATGTATGCACGGTCACATATATATACGTGTATGTGCGCGCGCGCGCGTGTACACGGTGAGAACGCATAGTGTGTTGGGAGGTTCTTGTTGAGAGCCGAGTGTGTACAAGGGAGATTGAGTGAATATTGTTCTTAAGGTTTCTATCTAGGGCTTATATAGAGGAGGGTTTTCCTTTTTTTTTTTTGAAATTGAGGAGGTTTTCCTTTTTGCACTAAACTAATGACAGTGGAATACCTTGTTTATTGTCTGTGTTTTTTTTGTTGACTTTAGGGTTTTCTACGTAATTTTGTGTGTTTTGTTTTCTGTGTGTTTATTTTACCTTTGGGCATATTCATGCGACAGTGATCTTGGGTGTGTCGCGATGATTTGTCATAACACCAATATTACTGTTATTTTGTACGATTGATCCTTCCGTATCGAAAAAAGTAGTTCACCTTTGGAACTTCTACTTACCCTAATTGTACCACTCCATCACCTTAGTCCCTAGTATTTCTAAACTCACAATGCATGCATTCAATCTTTGTTCTACTCAACTAGCCTTAGGATATGTTCGGTTCCTAGAATCCTGCAACCCTTGACCATGGATTTTGCTAATATAGGAATTTGAATACTAGTTTTGGTCATAATCTTAAAACTGTTGGTTGTTCGCTTAGACGGATGACTAGTCGAGATAAAATAAGTATGAGCTTAGGAAATAGCACGAATACCCTTCATTGATATAACGCAACTTTCACACACCTCGTCAAGAGCATAGCTTTTTCAATACGTACTTCCAATCACTCTACTTTTACCACTTGTTCTCCGTAGGTTTCTGTTCTCGCATCGCTTTCACAACAATCACTACAAACCCACCAAAACCCTTCGTGGCAGAACAATAACAACACCATCGCTTCACTTATCAACAACAACAACAACAACAACAACAACAACAACAACAACAACAACAACAACAACAACAACAACAACAACAACAACAACAACAACAACATTGCCTCGGTCCCAAATTAATTGGGGTCGGCTATATTGATCAAACTTTTCTATTGTGCTTGATTAAGTGCAATTGATGGTGAGCTTTTCAAACCATTCAAATCCGTCCTAACTAATGCATCCCATGTTAACTTTAGTCTGCCCCCTATCTCGTCGAATTTCTACCATTTCTATTGAGTCAAGTTTTCTAGTTGGGGCATTTGTATGCCGTCTTTGCAGGTGACCAAACCACCGCAACCGCCCTTCCTTAATCTTTGTATCAATTGGTGCTACTCCTACTTATCTTTGAAATTCTATATTTCTTATTCTATCTTTACGAGTTTTACCACACATCCACCTAAGCATCTTCATTTCTGCTACGTTCATTTTATGTAATTGTTGTTGTTTTACCGCCCAACATTCACTTCCATACAGCATAGCTGACCTAAATGCGGTCCTATAAAATTTTCATTTTAACTTAGTAGGAACATTTCGATCACAAATCACCCCTGTTGCACTCCGCCATTTCTTCCATCCAACTTGAATTCTATGTGTGACATTATTCTCAATGTTAACATCATTTTGTATGATTGATCTTAGATATCTAAAGTGGTTTACCTTAGGAACTTCTATTTCCCCTAATTTTACCACTCAGTCGTCTCGATGTCTAGTGTTTCTAAACTCACAGTGCATGTATTCGATTTTCGTCCTACTCAAATTAAACCCTTTAGATTCTAATGTATTCTTCCAGAGTTCTAATTTCCTAGTCACTCCATCTTTAGTTTCATCCACTAAAGACAATATCATCTGCAAATAGCATACACCATGGTATATCATCTTGAATGTCAAGTTAGTTCATCTATAACTAAAGTAAATAGATATGGGCTTAAAGCCGATCCTTGATGTAGTCTTATCGTAATTGAAAATTCTTTTGTAGCTCCTCCAAATGTCTTTATACTCGTTACTACTCCACCATACATATCCTTAATAGTGTCTATGTATCTAGCATGCACTCTTTTTCTTTCTAGAACCCACCAAAGAACATCTTTAGGGACCCTATCATATGCTTTTTCTAAATCTACGAATACCATATGAAAATCTTTTTTCTTTTCTCTATATTTTTTAAAAATCGTCTTACAAGGAAAATCACTTCCATAGTTGACCTCCCAGGCATGAAACCAAATTGGTTCTCTGATATTGTTGTTTCTCTCCTTAGCCTATTGTCAATTATCATCTCCCAAAGTTTCGTAGTGTGACTCATAAGTTTAATTCCCCGGTAGTTTGAGCAACTTTGAATGTCTCCTTTGTTTTTGAAGATTGGCACAAGCATGCTTCTTCTTCAATCCATTGGCATCCGTTTTGATTTTAAAATTTTATTGAAAAGTTTTGTTAACCAAGTCAATCCAATTTCTCCTAAGCATTTCCAAACCTCTATGGGTATTTCATCTGGGCCACATGCTTCCCTTATTTTCATTCTTTTCAATGCCTCTTTAACTTCTACAATTCTAATATTGCGTGTATTGTTTACATTTCTTTCTTGATGTGGGTTTTCATCTATTAAAGTATCAACTTAGCCATCATTAAATAAACTATCGAAGTAACTTCTCCATCTTTCCTTAATGTCATCCTCGCGCGTTAAAACACTTTGATTTTCGTCCTTAATACATCTTACATGACTTAAGTCTTGTTTCTTTTTATCTCTTAATTTGGATAGCATATATATATATATATATATATATTTTCGCCATCTCTATTACCTAACCTTGTATATAGATCTTCCATGAAATTTGTTTTAACTTGACTAACTACTTTTTTTAGCTTGTTTTCTAGCTTCTCTATATTGATTGTACACATCTTCATCTTGACACTTAGGTATTTTCTTATACATCTCTCTTTTAGTCTTAATTACTCGTTGGACATCCTCGTTCCACCACCATATTTCCTTCTTTGGTGGTCCGAAGCATTTAGATATACCTAATACGTTTGATCTCATTCTTAGTATGCAACTACTCATTTCTAGCCACATTGTATTAGCATCTAAGTCAAGATTCCAAACATTTTCCTTTAGTAGTTTTTCTCTAAACTCTACTTGTTTGCTATGTTTTAGGTTCCACCACTTTATTCTAGAGTCGCTAACTCTTTTATTCATATTATGTCGTTGTGTTAGCTTAATATCAAGTACTACTAACTTATGTCGTGTAGTAAGTGCTTCACCGGGAATTACTTTGCGGTCTCTACAAATTTTCCTATCTATTTTTCTTGTTAAAAGAATCTATTTGACTCTCGTTATGACCACTACTAAAAGTAATTATATGCTACTCCCTCTTCCTAAAACTAGTATTTGCTAAGACAAGATTGTATGCTGAAGCAAATTCTAAGATTGATTCTCATTCTTCATTTCTATTACCGTAACCAAAACCTCCATGAACTTTCTCAAACCCATCGTTACTTGCCCCGACATGCCCATTTAAATCTCCTCCAATAAAAACCTTTTCATCTAATGGTATACTTTGCATAAATCCATTCATATCGTCTCAAAACTTGCGTTTGATGCTCTCGCTTAATCCTACTTGTGGTGCGTAGGCGCTAAGTATGTTAATTTTTTCCTTCTCCGACAATTAATTTAACTAGAATAAAATCTATCCCCCATTCTTTTAACCTCTACAACCTTATCCTCATAATCATTATCCACCACAATTCCTACTCCATTGCATTTTCTATCTATACCAGTGTACCACAATTTAAACCCTGTGCTTCCTATTTCTCTACTCTTTTCTCCAACCCATTTTGTCTCTTGGAGGCAAGCAATATTGACTCTCCTTCTAATCATGGTATCTACTAGTTCTATTGACTTTTCCCCGTAAGTGTTCCTATGTTCCATGTTCCTAAACGAGTTTTTTCTCTCCTTTGTATTTGTTTTCCTTTTCTATTTCTATTTTGTCTAAAAGATCTAGTATCCGTATCTATGATTTTGATTTTGCTTTTGTTTTCGTGTTTGTTTTGAACTAGCTTCTTTACTCATTTTCTCCCCTTTGTGTTTGTTTTTATTTTCGTGTTTGTTCCATCTCTTCACTTATCAATTTATCAAAATGAAAAAAAAAACCAACAAACCCTTAATCCTCATCAAACTCTTCAAAACCCACAACGTCTGAATCTACAATTCAACCAATTTTGTTGACAACCATGGTTTCTAAAGCTTCAACTTTTATGTCTTGCTTGGCAGTCTGTGTTGGTGGTTGGGGCTGTGGCGATTGGAGAAGAAAATGGAGTAGGGTTTGTAGGGAATTTTCGAGTAAGAGAAGACAATTGAGTGTGCAAATTGAAAATTTGCGAGAACTCGAAAACCTTGGACTAGAGCTTCAAATTGACTGTTGCGCCGTTTGCGCGTCTTGTCAGTTCAAGAGTCTCGTCTGCTGCGTGTCGTGTGAGTTCGAGAATCATATATGTTGCGTGTCGTGCAAGTTCGATAGTCGAGAGTTGAAGCCGAAGATCTGTCGAGGGGCATTTCATAAAACGTCTATCCCATGAGTGGTGGACAACTTAAACACGAGGAAGGAGGCGAGTTTGATTAATTTGTCGAGTAATAGATTCGAAAAAACCCACGGAAAAAATACTTCGCCAACCGAACAACAACTTAAATCCTAGAACCGGGATTAGGGAGTTTACTCCCAAGAACCGAACTGGCCCCTTAGATTCTAACATATTCCTACAAAATTCTTATTTCATATTCACTTCATCTTTAGTTTCTTCTATTAGAAAATAATATCAACAAATAACATACACCATAGTATATGTTCTTGAACATGCGTAATTAGTTCATCCATTACTAAAGTAAAGAGATATGGACTTAAGGCCGACCTTTGGGGTCGTATTATTGTAATGGAAAATTCTTTTGTGGTTCATTCAAATGTCTTTATACTTGTTATTACTCCCTCGTACATTTCTTTAATAGTGGTTATGTACCTAGGCTTGCACACCTTTTTCTTTCTAGAACTCGCTAAAGAACATCTCCAGGAACTCTATAATATGTTTTTCTAAATCTACAAAATAAAATAAGATATTATAAACAAATATTCCAAGTCGAAAAATATATAAAATATTTGACAATATATGAAACAAACCTTAGAAAAAAAATCGTCATGCCTTCAAAATTATGTTAAATTATCAAAAGTATGATATCCTCAAATATGTAAATGTTAGTTCAAAATATAATATTTAGGAGAAACCACAATGTAGATTAAGAGTGAAAAAGGGTCAGCATTTACACTATCTCAATTAAATTTAGAAAAGTCGGCTTACCTATCCCAACACGAGTTCCGACAGTCAATTCAGAGTAATCAATATGCCATTCCTCAAAAGGTAACAAAGGCTTGTTCAAAGACGTTGAAGACTCGAGCACTTTGTTCCATGTTGACAACAACTCTACATTCTCATTATAGCCTGAACGCTCATTTCTCTCAGTAGCATGACTACTAAATTCATGAGGAGATGAAGGTAATGAGATTGCTATCTGAGAAGTAAGTTGACTTCGGGGTAGATTGTATGTACCAGAAATTTCATCACGACTCTCTTGATGGAAATTAGATACCTGAAAAACTTGACAAATTAATTAAAAACGAACCAGAATCTCATGACTAAACGATGATGACAACTAACACAAAACAAGAATATGTAATGACAATTACTCAAAAATATAATAAGAATGTATGTATTAGTAGAAATAATAATTTAGCTAAAACGGATCTTAGTTAATTTACCGTTAGGCTCTTGTTGAACTATATGTATCAGTATCAAAAATAATATCTTTAACCACAACATCAGTGCATGCTTTCATACACATTGTATCATAGAGTACAAAACTCTTAAATCATTAAAATCTGCAGTTTTCATAAAATTTTTGCACTCTCTGATTTTGCACTATTATGCTTTAGGAGGATGTCTTGACCATATGAGTTTTCCTTTTTGTTGGTTTCTTGATCTACAAATCTATTGGATTAAAAGATAACATGAGAAAATGCACTTCTAATTACAAGAAGCCATGCATATGTCAACTGTATTGTAGGTTCATTCATATTCTAGAAATGATATCTAGTTTAACGCCCTCATCAAAGTTCATAGTTCCCATCATATGCAATAATTATCATGACTCCATGTGTGGATCAAGGCATTATAGTGTTGAATGGTGATGATGCATAATGCACAATAAGGAGTATGGACAAATGAGAGTTTGTTAAACAACAAATGAGAGAAAATCGACCAATAATAGATATGGAGAAGCACCGAACTGCCTTTGGCGATTCCTTAATTGTAAGGTAGTGACTCAAAACTTACTTCTCAATTATGCCAATAAATATAAGTGTATGGGACCTAATTCGATAGTCCGAAATTTGAGACTAATTGAGCATTAAGGGTGAAAAACTTTCGATGAGATTATTCTCATACGGATTCGCTAGCAAGTTAGCTGTTAGCGTTCCATAGCTCAACCAAAGGTTTGTCGACTTTGGGTGCTCGGTGATAGCAAGCGACGACGAGTGGGGTTTGGTGGAGCCACGCAGCACGAAACGGAAGCGGGCGTCATCGTTGAGTTGGTAGTAGTTCAATTTGTTTGACTAGTTTTTTCTTCCCTTTGGATTAGAGTCTTAGGACTTTTGTCCTCATTATTGGGGTTGTTACCTTCCTTGTCGGGGTTGTTGCCCTCCTTGTTGGGATTGTTGTCCTCTAGTTTGGGGTTGTAGCCCTCTCCACAGGGTTGGGATCACAATATTGTGTTTGCAATTTGGGATTTAGTTCCGAGCTTCTAGTGTCATGTAATATCGATTGAAAGAGTCTAATAGATTGGCTAGCCCTTTCAGGATAGGGACATCAATACAATATCCTTGACAAAAGAAGGCTTCCACTACAATTTTAAGAGATAGATAAGTTCTCTGATATTCATAAACAGTTTCAGTACACTCCAAAGTAGTGAGTTTTTTTTTGGCACTAGCAAAAGCCAAAAGAGGGGCAAAGTAAAAATTAGGCAAGAAAGAAAGTTGTGAAACCGAAAAAAAAAAAAAAAAAAAAAAAAACCATTTCTTGATTGGAAACAAGAACAAAAAGAAGTTTGTTATGATAGGATACCATTCAAGATATTGATCTAAGTTAGATCTGTGCAAAATATCCCGTGATAGATCGATCTAGTCCATGCTAGACCAAAATGCCACGTGTAGGAGTAATCAAGCAAAATAAAATTCGTTTTTCCTGGGCAGCACTAAATATATTGGAAGTACAAAACTTTAAAAACCAAAAAAAAAGAAAAAAAAGAAAAAAAGGAAACAAGTCACAACCAAAGCAATAGAATAGAAGCATACTCTTTTTCGAGGATCTAGGTTATTGCTTTCATCATTTGCTGAGAAAGAGACTCCTCCTTGCTCATTTAGAAATCTATTTTGCTTCAATGTTTCATTCATTGCTCTCACAGCCCTAATCATAATATCATCAGCACAATATTAACATTCTTCTAATGACATAAAACACCATGCAAAGTTAACTTGCACAAAGCATTCCAATAAAGAAAAGAGACCCATTAATTTAGTATATAGCTAAACTATAAAATACCAATACTCTTCTTCCAACGTACCATTTACATCATTCGCTTCACTTAAGACTCACAAGCCATGAGTCTTCTACAAATTTTGTCACTTATTCGTATGTCCCCTTTGAACAATTAACAAAAACGATTTCAAGAAAAATATTTCCACATTAAAAGAGCAAGATAAAAGATACAAGTATCAGAAAACTCCCAATCCATCAAAGCAATCATTTATAGTTTTCTGTAATACCATGACTTGGCAATTTGCAGAAGTTGGCGCAAGTAGTTCCATTTTAAAGTCATGTAAACAAAAGCTAAGAGGGTCAAGAACTCAAATTTCCATCCTTCATGCCTAATAACTTTGGCTTAGTCCTGATTTTCCTTCATTTTCTCATAATTCTATTATTACTTTGAAACGTGCATACCTTTCCGTTAGGCCCCCATTTAGCCCCACATCAACCACCCTTGACCATTTTTAACTATAATAAAACACAATATCCCATCTAATCTTAAGATCACAGTGAAGTTTGAACCCTAAACCTCATTGGAGGTTCAATCTCTAGCACTAGACAAAACCCTGATAAAGTTATGACTATGGAAACCTAAATGTACTAAAATATAGTAGTCCAACTAAAATCTCAATAGAAAATATTTGCATTCGCTTCTTTGATTTCTGAAAATGATTCTACTCAATTTACAAAAAGACGTGTTCATATCCTATCAAATTATTCAAATCATACTTTGTATTGATTCTTGATTTAATTTGCCTAAATTGAATCCAAATTGCTAGAGAATTGCATGTTAATTGATCCAAAACATGTTGAATCTTTAAAAGATAAGAATACCTTTAAACCTTAGCATAGATGTATACAATTCTTGCATACAATATGCGTCACACAATTCAACAACTAAAACCCGATTCAATTCATAAAGCATAAACAATTCGTTTCTATTCAATAGTTTTATAGATAAAGATACTAATTTTTTTTTAAAAATAAATGTTGCAGTACCATCACTACCATATGACTATTTTGAGGGAATGACTTATTTTTCCACTAAATTGAAGTCAACCAAACAAAGCATTTCATCACCTACATGGAACAAGGCTTTGTCAGAGGCACAATTTTACTTTCGAGTTAAGAGCGTGTATAGGTTTCATTCATACTCCACCTCATGTTAATTTTGGCAACGGGTGCTTGCCATACCAATAACTCTTCAGGCAATCCTTATCAATAAATATCATCCCCTATGGCAAAAACCCCAGCCAATTTCCTTGTATTCTTAATGCCTCTACAACTTAGACTTGATTTCACATCTTGAACTATTTTTGACACAACTCTTCAAGAATTATCTACAGAACTAAGGTAACTAACTAAATTTCAAAAGGTAACATAAGGATTAGTGATTTTGAAGAAATTTCTCAACAACTTCACTCAAAATTTCCCAACAGTTGGTGTCAGCTATTTCCATACCAATCCCGTTTCCCCTTGTATCAAGGCTGAATCTATAATCAAATATAAGCAGGTATATCTCTATCCATTTAGTTTACATCTTCATCCTATTCCATCATCAACTTCCTTTGTCTACTATATATTTGCTGGTGCATCAAACATTTTGTATCATCATTCCTGTCATGCGTAATTGACCCAGTCATAACAAATAATGACAACCCATAATAGAGACTCGCCTTTCCATTGTTTTATGCTTTTTCATTTAATTTTTTCAAAAGTACTAGGGAGTAAAAAGGCCCAAACTCATGAATCAAAAAAGATGGTGGTGATAGAAATGGTAGTAAGATGAAACCAAAGTTTGAAAAATCAACAAACTTCGGCGAACTTCAGTGGAAGTTTGTCGATAATAAAAATGGGGAAGCGAAACTATGTGGTGATGTAAAACTAGCAAAGTTTCGCCTGAAACATTGAAATGTTTCGCCAAACTTCGATCGACTTTTATATTCTCCATTGAAACCATTAAACACGAGATAAAAAAAAAATACAAGAATGTGAAGACATCAACGAAGTTTTTGAGTTACCGAAGTTTTTGGGGAAGTTACCGAAGTTACCCCTGATTAAATAAAATTTGAAAATTAACTTCTTTTCACATCAAGTAGCAATTAAGGTCAAAATTTATCATATAAAGCAATATAAAAACAAATATTAATGTCATGTGTGTTGCGAATTGCTGGTTTATTGCAAAATAACAATTTTAAACAATTGTGTTGTGATTACAACAAACAACAACATAGCTTCAATCCCAAATTAATTGGGGTCGGCTACATGGATCATACTCTTCCATTGTGCTCGATTCAGTGCAATTGATGGTGAGCTTTCCAAACAATTGTATTGTGATTATTATGCGTTATTGTTGTATGATTAAGTATATTTCTAACATCTTTAAGGAGAAATTTGAGTTTTCTAGCATTTAAAGTGAAATTTCATCAACTTCCGTACATCGGCTAATTTTTGTAAAACTTCCCACGGCGAAGTTAACTTCCTTGAATTACTTCTTAATCTTAAGTGAGAGAAGCTTAAGGCGAAATCGAAGTTTCGAACCTTGGATGAAACAACAGACCAAATATCATGAATAGAAGCATCGAAACCAATAATCGAACTGATCGTACAATTAAAATCATCTTTTATATATATCTATCTATCAATGTGTGTGCATGCAAGAAAAGTACTATAGGATAGGAAATAACATTAAATAAATCATATTGCAATTGAACCAAAAAAATCAACCTCACAATGTCATCTCCAATCTCAGGAGTAATGCTAATGCTTCGCCTTCTTATCCGACGACTCTCTGAAGTTGATGCACCAACTGATCTATATTTCATCCAAAACAACATATTATTTTTTTATTTTTATTTTTGGTTACAAACAACATATCGGTTTAAGGACATGATATATTGATATGTCCACTTAAAAGCATGAAATTGTACAACGGCAGAAGCATAATTAGCATGCAAACATCAATCACTACATTCCAAAAACTACTAACTTTATGAAGATAACAACATAAAGAATACAACAACAACATCAACAACATAGCCACAGTCCCAAATTAAATCGGATCGACAACATGGATCAAACTCTTTCGTTGTACTTGATTTAGTGCAATTGATGGTGAGCTTTCCAAACCATTCAAATCCCTCCTAATTAATGCGTCCCAAGTTAACTTTGGTCTACCCCCTACGTCGTCGAATTTCTTTAGTAATTGTGATTCATAGTAGTTTACTTACTTTAAACAAGGCTTTCAATGAAAACCTAAAAGAGGTTTTGAATTTTTTTTCTTGAAAAATGAATCGTCATTTCATTCGAAAAAAGCATGACATTAATTCGAAAGGGATTTACAAGGTCTTAACTCTTAAAACAATAGAACAAATTATTTCGAATGAACTTGCAAATGATAACATGTCAACCTATACCAATGTAGACATTCGGGGAGGACACATCGGACTTCTCGAAATCAAGGAAGTTTGGATAGCATAGCAGCACTTGAGGTAAGTGGGTGGTCGCTTTATTATTAATCATGCCATATGCTATTAGTTAATAGTTTTATGATAGCAATTGTTTATACTTGCTTGGAACCTATCTTGATAATCTTCAAATACTGCTTCTTGTCTTATCCTTCTGAGCACTCTATTTATGAATGCTAGTGGAAGTGATATGGTTGAATGATGAAAGCATGCTTATACTATTTGGACTGAAAGGGCGGCTACTGTCAGTGCCTTCCTCATGTTTATTATGATTCCTTGTCTACCGAGCTCACACTTACATACGATAGCGGTAAGATGATTGTCATGTTTCCTTCTTGTTGTGCTAGATTCATGTGGCCTCATGCTTTCTAGGCAATCGCGGTGGGATTCATGGGTTATTTATATCGAGCTTCCACTTCCTTTGACTCTACGGCATTCATGTTATCATTGTTTCTTCTTGATGATGTTAGCATGTTTGGACAACATTTATTTATCGTGCATTATATAGTATGCTTGCTTATAGTAGTTGAAACGTCCAAAATGATAGTAGGCTTCATAAAGTACAATTGTTGCATGCAAGTTATATATGCATTTAAGTACTACTTGGGTGATTAATGGTAAAGTAGTCCGCCGCTTTACTGAGCTCGTTGTTTATTACTCACCATTCATTTCTCCCATCCAGGTACCGCAGCTACTATTCAGGATAAAGTTAAGGGTAAGGCCATAGCATTAGAGCTCTTTTCTAGTTTGCAAGGTAGATTTACTTATATTATTTCTATTTTGAACTTTGCATGTATTAAAACAAGGTTTTTGGTATGGGTAGACATTTGAGAAACCCGTATTTGGCCAATGTTGCCAGACTTCTACTTTAAATTCTGCTACTTTGTTAGACATTGGAAGTCCACACCTTATATTGCCTTAGTTGTTTACATGTAGAATGTCTTGTTGTATATTCCGCAGGTTAAGGCTTACCGGATCATCGCCCAACTAGTTGGGTTATCTCGAGGGATTCAGCGATGGTTTGGTTCGAGCGAATCGGGTCCACAGGGATTTGGATCGTTACGGCCCAATATTCACTCTCGTAAAGCATAGCAGGCCTAATTGCAATTCTTTAAGATTATGATCAAACCTAACTAGAAATTAGAGTGCATTACCTCTAGGAATAGGAGTGGTCATATGTATTGCCTCAATAAGCAAAACCATGTATATCATCGGCTAAATTAAAACTCAAGATACTGAGAGAATATTTCCAATCCATCCAAGTGACATTGAACTTGTAAAGCAAATCTCATATCGTCAAGTCAATCAAGAAAAGATGAAAGATTATAGCATTGGCTTTGGCTATGCTCATGCCACTTGTAGGTTGGTTCCGTTCATTCATACGAGAATTTTTTAGTATCACATTAAAGAATAGAACCAATCTGCAAAACCCAAAATGAATGCCAAAAAGAACAAATTGCATGTTACATTCATAAAGGAATACTAAGTTTACACTGATAGAAACAATGTAGGATGAAGAACTAGCACCACGTAAATTATTGTGTCAAATTCTAATCCACATCTTTCGAGATGGTCATATATTTCTAAGAGAACATGTGTTGACTCGAGCAAATTCAAGACCTCAAGATGTTGTATATTTTGAAGATGTCTTTTCTTGACTAAGGATAAAAAAGTAACCCACGGATATTCAAGAACTACAAAGCCTGGTTGATGCAAAAGGCCAATAGCATAAAAATTGAAGCAAAAGAATTAGGCACTTCTTATGAAAGGATGAATAAAAATAGACAATTTATTTTTACAAGGTCGAAAAATAAATAATCATGTTAAAAGACTCGTAGAACAAAACTCAAAAAAGATTGCCATAAAATGCGTGATAACTTGCTCATCAATGCTTAAAGTGAATCCTAGTAGTAACTCGTGATTAAAAAAAGAAAGTCATCGTAATCAAATCAAACTCGAATCATAAATCGTCGAACTTAAGATTTGATTCAAATCGTAAATCATAAAATGTTTCTTTTTCCTTTTTTTCTTCTAAAATTATGTAAGAACTCATATAACAGGCTATATACCTCAACAAAGACATTTTTCATACATCTAGTATATAATTCTATACACTATATATGAATTAATTCTATTCTAGCCAAGGAACGAAATTTCGATAAAATTAGCCGGAGTTTAGGCGAAGTTTATCAAAGTTGAAAGGATCGAAATGAAGTTCACAGGTAGTTTAAAAATTACAAAACTTCTACGAATTTTATGTTAAAATTCGACAACATTGATACAAATTGACATGGATTGTTAAAAACAAAGAGAAATTGCAAACTTTTCGGTAAAAAAAAAACAAACAAATAAGTGTGTAGGAGACGGAAGGGTTGAGGGTTGTAATTGATGGTGGCTTTTGGAGGTTATTGAGGACAAAAATCAAGAATGATGGCCAAGTTGATAAAAAAAAACAAGACCTAAGTCATGTAAGATGTATTAAGGACGAAAATCAAAATGTTTTAACGCGCGAGGAGGATATTAAGGAGAGATGGAGAAGTTACTTCGATAGTTTATTTAATGATGGCCAAGTTGATACTATAATAGATGAAAACCCACACCAAGAAATAAACGTAAACTATACACGCAATATTAGAATTGTAGAAGTTAAAGAGGCATTGAAAAGAATGAAAATAGGGAAAGCATGTGGCCCAGATGAAATACCCATAGAGGTTTGGAAATGCTTAGGAGAAATCGGATTGACTTGGTTAACAAAACTTTTCAATAAAATTTTAAAATCAAAACGGATGCCAATGGATTGGAGAAGAAGCACGCTTGTGCTAATCTTCAAAAACAAAGGAGACATTCAAAGTTGCTCAAACTACCGGGGAATTAAACTTATGAGTCACACTATGAAACTGTGGGAGAGGATAATTGACAATAGGCTAAGGAGAGAAACAACAATATCAAAAAACCAATTTGGTTTCATGCCTGGGAGGTCAACTATGGAGGCAATTTTTCTTGTAAGACGATTGTTAGAAAAATATATAGAAAAGAAAAAAGATCTTCATATGGTATTCGTAGATTTAGAAAAAGCATATGATAGGGTCCCTAGAGATGTTCTTTGGTGGGTTCTAGAAAGAAAAAGAGTACATGCTAGATACATAGACACTATTAAGGATATGTATGATGGAGTAGTAACGAGTATAAAGACATTTGAAGGAGCTACAAAAGAATTTCTCATTACGATAGGACTACATCAAGGATCGGCTTTAAGCCCATATCTATTTACTTTAGTTATGGATGAACTAACTAGACATATTCAAGAGGATATACCATGGTGTATGCTATTTGCAGATGATATTGTCTTAGTGGATGAAACTAAAGATGGAGTGAATAGGAAATTAGAACTCTGGAGGAATACATTAGAATCTAAAGGCTTTAAGTTGAGTAGGACGAAAATTGAATACATGCACTGTGAGTTTGGAAACACTAGACGTCGAGATGACGGAGAGGTAAAATTAGGGGAAGTAGAAGTTCCTAAGGTAAACCACTTTAGATACCTAGGATCAATCATACAAAATGATGGTAACATTGAAAATGATGTCACACATAGAATTCAAGCTGGATGGAAGAAATGGCGGAGTGCAACAGGGGTGATTTGTGATCGACATGTTCCTACTAAGTTAAAAGGAAAATTTTATAGGACCGCGATTAGGCCAACTATGCTCTATGGAAGTGAATGTTGGGCGATAAAGCAACAACAATTACATTAAGTGAACGTAGCAGAAATGAGGATACTTAGGTGGATGTGTGGTAAAACTCGTAAAGATAAAATAAGAAATATAGAAATTCAAAGACAAGTAGGAGTAGCATCAATTGATACAAAGATTAGGGAAGGGCGCTTGCGATGGTTTGGTCACCTGCAAAAACGGCCTACAAATGCCCTAACTAGAAAACTTGACTCAATAGAAACTGTAGAAATTCGACGAGGTAGGGGCAGACCAAAGTTAACATGGGATGCATTAATTAAAAGGGATTTGAATGGTTTGCAAAGCTCACCATCAATTGCACTTAATCGAGCACAATGGAAAAGTTTGATCCATGTAGCCGACCCCAGTTAATTTGGGACTGAGGCTATGTTGTTGTTGTTGTTGTTGTTGTTGTTGTTGTTGTTGTTGTTTTTTGGGGGTTATTGAGAATTTGAGAGTGGATCACTTTTGTACACACATCTCTACACTGATCATGTGATCCGTTGATTTTGCATCAAGATTCAATGTATACATCGAGATTCACTTTTGCACACATATCTACAACGCTTTGTAGTTTTTTTTAATCGATGCATAATGTCAAAAAGTGGATATTTTCTTTTGTTTTAAATACAGACCCATATAAAAAGCATGTTTCATAATTTTAATTTTACTTATGTGAATGTGCAATTAATAAATGGTTAGATAATCAAATTAAGTGTAATTATAATCACTAAAAAATGATCTACCATACACAGTATGCATGACTAGTGCTAATAAAATTGACTTGAAACCATTAAATTGTAAATTTCTTAGGTATAAATGTATAATAGTGCTTGTTTTGACATCCCATAAAATGAGTTTTATTTTATTGACCATTTAAATAAAAATTTCTTAAACTTCTCTAAGTTAACTAATTTTTACCAAAATTCTCTACATCGAATTAAACTTCTCTGAATTAATTCCGATTATCAAGAAGGAGAATTATAAGGCGAAACCGAAGTTTCGATCCTTGATTCTAGCCATGAAAATGATTGGAAAAAGAAAAGATGAATAATAAAGTTGAGAAAAATAATAATAGTAAGAGCCCCATAAGTGAACAGACGATATAAATAATGAATGAAATAAAACATGTATGGTCTATATGAAATTAAAAAAAAATCCCTAAAATTGATTAATGCAAGAAATGTGATAAAACACCAACTTTGATCTATTGAAATGAGAGCAACAACAAAAATTACAAACCTAAAAGTAACCCCAGAGATGAGTCTTAAAACCCTCTCAACCCAATCACTCCAAGAGTGCCCACTTACAATGAAATTTCAAGTTGTCTCATCTAACTATCTCACCCCTATTTATAGTGTTTACTTCTCACTAATTTTATGTGATTACTCTATGTGGGATCTTATCAAAATGATACGATAAGAAAACACAATTAAAAAATTTTAAAGAAAACCTAAAAGTACAAAAACAAACTAGGACAGAAAAGACATGGTATACTTTGTTTTTGAAGTAAAGACATACTATAATCAAAAAAATCTTGGAAAGTTAAAGAGCTTAGTTCAAAGCACAAAGAAATAGACAAAAGAGAAGAGTTTGGGACTACGCTCAAGGGATACGAGACAGAAAGAGTGTTTCTTAAAGGGGGAAGTAGGTCTTAGGAATTAAAAACCTTTTTAGAAGCCTTATTTAAAAAAAAATAAAAATAATAAGAAAACTTATTGGTAACTAAATTATTTTAACATAAATTAGCCCATCGCTATTTAGATCGTAGGATTTGACTTGAAACATAAGTCATATCAAATCATAGAATTCAATAGCAAATCAAGAGTTTTATATCGATTAAGGATTTTCGCCTTGACGGAACCAGTAAGTTTGCAATTAATTCAAACAGTAAATTGTAAATTTTAAGATGTAGATCGTATTTTCCAATATTAAGAATATGTGCAGTACATTGATTCCACCAGTGTTATAAAGCAGTCACGCCCATGAAAAAGACAATGACAAAAGCAACAAGGACATCACCTTACATATAGATATCAGTTCTTAAATCTATTGGTATTGGACTCTAGTAAGAAAGAAGATTAAGCTCTCTCAAAAATCAGAAAGTAAACATTTATAAACACGCCAGTAACTGGAATATTGTAAATCTTGAGCTTTTCAAAACAAAAATCATGAACCAACCAACTCAAGACACAACCTTCAGCAAATACCATATTTCTTCACATGTCAAATGAAACATACAATTCTGACTTGTCCGAAAGTAAAGATTCCAGTTAGGCCAAATACCTTGATGCGGCCATATCATCTGCATATTCTCGAAATGATTGTCTACCACCGCTAAGCATGGAGCGTCCCCGTGCACGAATTAAAGGATGCTCAGGACTACAAAACCCAAAGTACTCAATAACATTAACTTCCAAAAAAACAAATTGAACATTGCATGCATTGTTAAAAGTAATGACTTAACATGTGCTAATATTTTGAAATACTTGAACAGGTGTATTATGTGACCATCAAATATTTAAACCACAAACCAAATTTTAGTAAATAATCAAATGCTAATTATAAAATATGATCATTTAAGTAGGCTCATGATTAGTATCACTTCGACTGCATACTACGGTTTTCACATTTAAGACACTCGCATAAAAAATTCAATCTAGAACAAAGGTGGGACTTAAGTAAAAGACTTCTACAAAATTAAAATTAAGTTTCTCCATAATCAAAAAATGAGGATTATGGTGGAGTTTCATGACAGGCTGCATTCAAGGAAGAACAAGCTATCCAAGTCAAATTTAGCCTGATCGTAAAAACAGTATTATAAGAAAATTAAGAATCATGCCCTACAAATTAAAAAAAAAAAAAAAAAGTAAAAATTTTGGATATTAGTAACTGGCTGCAAATTATCGGCCAGCCAAGTATCTTTCAACAACAAGAAGCAACTCTGAAATAAAACTAAAACTCCATCCATGCAAAAGCCATTTGTAAAATCTTTAAATTTTCTAATTTGGAAATGCCCTATCTATTGCCTCGAGATGTGTACCTCGAGAAAACAAACAAATCCAGAAATCATGATGTTGATTTTAGTGCGGTTATTTGGATGCGCTCATCAAACTATTTAACCATGTGTAACTTATTAATAGTAAGAAAAAAAGGAGACATGGTCATTATTATCCCAATAGGAGAAAACCAAGGTGATACGTGGAAGAATGTTTCGGAAAATAACAAAAAAGAAATTCAACTAGGCCATCCTCCTTAACACCTTTGCCCAGAAAAGGCGACGGAAAGGATAGTCAAGAGGGAGAGACTAAAGGGTCATAGTGTTGCGCAGACACATCAAAGATGAGATGAGGGAGGGTGCCGAGGAAAGTTGGTGTCTCTAATCCAAAGGTATAACCCATTATGCTATGGAAAATGCTAGGATCACCCGTTGGGAACACTCGCGCAGGACACCCACTTACGCGTTGGGGTGGGTCCCACCACCAAAGCACCATTTTTGTCGCGCAGGACACCTGCCCAGGTGTCTCAAACAAGGTTCGAAACTTCGACTTCACCTTAAGCTTCGCTCACTTAAAATTCGGAAGTCATTCGAGGAAGTTAACTTCGACGATTGAAGTTTTACAAAAATTCGCTGGTGTATGTGGGGATGCAGTGAGTCGAGTCTGAGGCGAGGAATGCAATCCCCATCCTCATTCCCATCCCCACTTATAACGTGGCAAGGATTCCCCGCTTGAAATTCTCCACTAAAAAAATTTTGACCATCATTCCCCACCCAGCGGGGATCCCCACCTCCACGGGGACTCCCCAGCCCTATCACTTTTTCACATAATACCTAAAAAGAGATCAAATACATTATAGATCCAAAATTAAAATCATTAAAAGTTTTTTCTTCGCAATTGTAAGTCGGTTTTCAAATTTCATGTGAAAGATTCACTATACAAAAAAGGGAAATATAAAATTCAATGATTTTGATGCAATTCCCACAGGGAATATTAAGGATCCCCGTGGGGAATACCCAATGGGTGGAGTGGGGAATCCCCATTGCCCCCGCCTGGCCTCACCTCCAATGGTAGGGATGAAATTCTCTCCGTCCCGGCCCCATGGGGGCTAGTTGGTGGGGAATCCCCGTTTTATCGAGGTGGATCCCTGTGGAGAATGAGGATTCTCTGCCCCACCTGCATCCCTAGGTGTATGGAAGTTTGTGGAATTTCACTTTAAATGCTAAAAAACTCAAACTTATCTTTAAAGATGTTAGAAATATATTTAATCATACAACAATAATGCATAATAAGCACAATATAATTGTTTAAAATAGTTATTTTGCAATAAACACTCAATTCGCAACACGCGCGGCATTAATATTTGTTTTTATATTGTTTTATATGATAATTTTGACCTTATTTGCTACTTAATGTGAAAAGAAGTTAATTTTCAAATTTTATTTATTTAGGGGTAACTTCGATAACTTCCTCAAAAACTTCGGTAACTTCCCCAAAAACTTCATTGATTTCTTCGAATTCTTGCATTTTTTGTCACTTTTTTAACGGATTCGATGGAAAACATCGAAGTCGATCGAAGTTTGGCGAAACATGTCTAAGTTTCAGGCGAAACTTTAAAGTTTTACATCTCCACATAGTTTCGCTTCCCCATTTTCATTATTGATAAACTTCCACCGAAGTTCAGTGAAGTTTGTCGATTTTTCAAACCTTGGTCTCAAGCGGGTCATCCTAGCATTTCCATTATACTATTCATCATTTTATCAATGGGGAACAATTCTCAACACTACCTCTCAAGTTCAACGACATTGATCTAGTTGCGACTTAAGACTTTTGTCGAATCTTCATGAGGTATCGAGCCTTGGACTTTGTGCTCCTCTTTAGGAAATTTCTAAGCCATCTTCTTTAAGCTCTTGGGTCGTTAAGTCACTTTACGTCCCATCTTAACTTTTGTATGTCGTTAGACAAATCCAATTTTTTTGGTACCAGACAAATCCAATTTTAAAAGAATATGAATGTGGGCTTGTGATTTCAAAGTTTCACCAAAATGTCAATGCAAGTTAAAGTTCTCACTCCAAACTTATAAACAATTGTCTTTCTACTCAATTATTCAATGTTGGTCTATTACTCCAACACTCCACAAGTACAAGTACGGATTGTCTAGCCCAGTTGTGACGTGTTTAGTCATCAATTTGGAGGTCTTTTCTTAGATTTGCCAAGGCTTGTGTGTGTGTGTGTGTGTGTGTGTTTTGCCTTTCTTCTAAGTCTTGTCCTCTTTCAACCTTAGATATCACGTGTCCTCCATCTCGAGTCAAGCTTTATCATTAGTTTTTGTTGTGACGAATCACCGCGGAATACCTAAGATCGCAGTCACACGAATATAGCCAAAGATAAACAAACCACAGATAAAATATGAACACAAGAATTTACGTGAAAAAACCCAAAATCAGGGAAAAACCATGTGCGAGAAACAAGGCAATCCACAATCAATAGTTTAGTACACAAAGGAAAAACCTCCTCTATCTAAACTCCGGATTAATACTCCAACAAGATTTAATCTTACAGTGTCGCGTGCCCGCTCGCAGTCCCCTACGCTTCGAAACACTCACTCACCAACTGCACAACACAACACCATGCTTTCATATGACTGCACACACCTATATATATCATGTATGTGAACTTACCTACATGTATACGAAATTAAAGTTGAGTTATTGTTGAACTCCAACTTTAAGACACCATACATATAACCGTACACATATTGTATGTGTTTAATTTAAACCTAGTCCAATTGTGATGTGTCATCACCATGTTGTAATTGTAGTCAAATTAATACCAAAGTTTATCCAACATAAACTTTAACTTCAACTCTAACTAGAACTCCATCGAGTTTGAGCCACTGCCTAACAGTTTTTTTACCATTCTTTTTTTTCTCGAACCTCCATGGAGTAAACTTTTGATCTTTTTGTTAGTTGTTAAACCATTGTGGACT
This sequence comes from Stephania yunnanensis, assembly GCA_039657365.1. Taxonomy (NCBI): domain Eukaryota; kingdom Viridiplantae; phylum Streptophyta; class Magnoliopsida; order Ranunculales; family Menispermaceae; genus Stephania; species Stephania yunnanensis. The sequence goes on along the minus strand of CM077586.1, from coordinate 38,326,078 downwards.
ATAATACCATGTAGAGTTTTGTATTGTCTTAGGCTTGGTCCAAGTCTTAATAGTGTAGGGAAACTAGTTGTATATAAAGGCTTTAATTTGAGAGTGAGTAATCCAAAATGTCAAGGAAAGTTGGTATCCCATATCCAAACTTATAACCCAATCTACTATTTCTTATTTTATCAATGTAAGACTATTCTCAACACTCCCCCTCAAGTTAAACGGGTGTTCGCAACTCTGGGGCGGATATTAACCAACTTGAGAGTTTCCTTTATTGTATCCTTAAGAACTCGCCCACTACCAAACTTTCCTTGGCATTTAGAGAATTCACCCGCTCTCAAACTAATCCTACATATCAACTAGTCACTCTCGAGTCTCTCCACTATCTCTTTTAAGACTTCGATTGGGCTTACTCTTAGAAACCTTACATTGCATTAAAGGCCACAATGGCTTAAAAAATCCAAAGCCTAATCTAACAAAAATGAAGCTCAAAAAAGGGCTAGCAAATCATGCGTAAAAGCTAGACTCGGGCTTACATACTACATATTGTATGTGTTTAATTCAAACCTAGTCCAATTGTGACATCTACATGTGTCATCACCATGTTGTAATTGCAATCAAATTAATACCAAAGTTTATCCTACAAAAACTCTAACTTCAACTCTAACTAGAACTCCATCGAGTTTGAGCCACTGCCTAACAGTTTTTTTACCATTCTTTTTTTCTCGAACCTCCATGGAGTGGACTTTTGATCTTTTTGTTAGTTGTTAAACCATTGTGGGCTATAATACCATGTAGAGTTTTGTATTGTCTAAGGCTTGGTCCAAGTCTTAATAGTGTAGGGAAAGTAGTTGTATATAAATGCTTTAATTTGAGAGTGGGTAATCCAAAATGTCAAGGAAAGTTGATATCCCAGATCCAAACTTATAACCCAATCTGCTATTTCTTATTTTATCAATGTAAGACTATTCTCAACACTCCCCCTCAAGTCAAACGGGTGTTCACCGACTTTAGGGCGAATATTAACCAACTTGAGAGTTTCCTTCATTGTATCCTTAAGAACTCACCCACTACCAAAATTTCCTTGGCATTTTAGAGAATTCACCCTCTCAAACTAATCGAAAGATTGGGCTTACTCTAAGAAAACTAGTCGCTCTCGAGTTTCTCCACTATCTCTTTAAGACTCGGATTGGGCTTACTCTAAGAAAACTTACATTGCATTGAGCCCACAATGGCTTAAAATATCCAAAGCCTAATCAAACAAAAATGAAGCTCAAAAAAGGCTAGCAAATCATGCGTAAAAGCTAGACCCGGGTTGGAAAACATGTGGCCTCGAAGATTCAAAGAGTACAAGCCAAAGAAAAAAAATAAAAAAGCTCCGAGACTCACAAAGAACACAAGCACATGCTAATTATACAATGAAAAAGAGACCACCAAGTTGATGGCTAAAGAGAAGTCACAACTTGGCTAGACCAGTTCAACTTGAGAGGGAGTGTTGCAAATGAAAGAATAGTCTCACATCAACTAATCGAGATGAAAGACAAAGGTTTGTAGGTTTGGAGTGGAAACTCTAACTTGCCTATGCATTTTAGAGAGCTCACCCACTCTTAAACTAAATCATTAATATTCAACCAGTGCCTCTCGAGTTTCTCCGCAGTATCTTGGGACTTATTAGACCGGGCATTCTCTTAGAAACTTTACAGAGTCAAAAAGGAAAAAAGAGAGAGATCAATGCAAAGAGAACCCAGATGAGGGTAAATAAAGTGAAATTGTAGGTCTCCGTAAAGGCTAATCACGTCAGCGACATTATGAAGTGACTTTAGGCGCCAACAACAATAGCGAAGAGAAGAGAAGGGCTCAACCACTCAAACACGGTTGCTCAATTAATTCGTCCAGAGCACGTTGATCCACTAAGCTTTTTGTTATAACTTCTCTTCGAAATTTAGTTGATTTCATCAAAAACATCAAGTTCTAAATACACAGTAACTTTATTGGGTTTTGGTAACACTCAATCTTCACGATTGAGACCCGAAGGAAATTAATAGATATTTCAAATCCCTAATTTAATGTTTAGAGTTACGTTTCTATGATATTAAATGATTTGTACTAGAAACGTGCATTAATGAATTTAGAAGGAATCATAGATATCAAATGAACATAGATCTTTAAAGTGTTGTATGTTCTTCTGATCTTCTCGGATTTGTTAATATATTAAAATTTGGAACATTCAAGTTTTAAATGGCTTAATTAGAAATTTCGAAGTGTGGTAATTTAATAAGAAGTCTTTGCATTAGCTTCGATTTTGGTTCATTATATATAAATTCTACCTCTTGTAATTGATTTGAGTTAAGTAACTACTAACAAATTCTTTAATAGAAAAGCTTCAAGAATTCTTAAATATATAGGAAATTCTACAATGGTGACTTTTTTAAATCACCATGAATGGTGATTTAAATATCTCACCATAGGATTTAGATCTAATGGTGAATAGGAAAGCTACATTTATGAATCTCAAATGTGTGCACAAGTTCCAAGAAGGCATATTCACCATTGGATCTAAATCCAATGGTCAAGATTTAAAATCATCATTCATGGTGATTTTTCCAATCACCGTGGTAGAACTACCTTATATATGCATATTGATGTTAGAAATAAGAATGGGTTAAGTTCGTGGACTCATGGAATAAGACACCTACACTTATTTTGATCTGGTCAAACAAATATTTGATGCATTAATAGGAACCTTTTGAGTTTCTTGAAGTATTTTGGTAGGTAATATTCTAGAATTTAATTTGGACTGGATAATTGATGAGTTCTAACAGCAACTTTATTTGGTTAAAAAAGGTGATCTCCATTGTTAATGGTGCATTTGGATTCATGAATTACTTGAGCATCATTGAATACATTGAGCTATTCATCCCAAATGTTCAATATCGGACCGGATGCAAATATATTTGAGATTTGAGAGGATCCTCTACCCCAAACTATCCTATGGTCTTCGTTGATACAATTCTTAGCTATATTACTTTAGTTCTTGGGATATTGGAGCACACTCCTATATGCAAATTCATAGATTTGGTTGATAGAGCTCATGAAAAATCTCGAGTGCTTTCTTTAAAGATAAAATTCATGAAGTTTTTTTTATCAAATAAAATTCGTGAAGTTAGTTGACCTTCTCTAATGCTAGTAACTAAAAGGGATAACTAGTCGAATCCATTTAATGAGGGCTTATTAAAACATGTGATCTTGTAAATTTAGAAAGAATACCAAGTGAAATCATTTTTTCAATATTAAAGAAACTATGGGAGCTGACTCAAATAGGAATGTAGTAATTGAGGAACTAAATGTAACATTCGACTTTAAAGTCATCAGTTCTCTAAATACTTATGACCAGATACTTAACCCAAGGTTGTCTATTAGTCCAAAATATATGAAACCTATATGGGTATTTTTGTAACTCGTTTCTATTCTTTCAACTATAGGACTTCATTGTGCGATTATGGGTGCTTAAGTTTTCAGTTCTAAGTTGTTCAAATCTTATTCGATTGTTGTGAGTAGACCTATTTATATCATATCTTCACATTATCCCCAAATACCTTGTGTGTTGTCTTGACTCTTGACCATGCTTTAACCATGCTTCATCATATACCTTCATACTATCACTTTCATCAATATTCAAAACTTTTCATACTATATTAAAAAAAAGTCTCATTCTACATATGCTTAACCAGGAGGTAGAAGAGTTCTCTCCATTTTAAAATCTATTGCAAAGCCTTTGCTTAGACCATTCATCAAACTCTCAATTCTTGAGCACACAAAATCAAGGTTTGAAAAATCTACAAACTTTGGCGAACTTTGGCCAAAGTTTGTCGATAATGAAAATGGGGAAGCGAAACTGCGTGGCAATGTAAGACTTGCAAAGTTTCGCCTAAAACTTCAACATGTTTCACCAAACTTCGATCAACTTCGATGGTTTCTGTCAAAACCATTTAAAAAGAGACAAACAAAATGTAAGAATTCGAGGAAATCAACGAAGTTTTGGGGAAGATACTGAAGTTACCTCTTAATAAAATAAAATTTGAAAATTAAATTCTTTTCACATCAAGTAGCAAATAAGGTCAAAATTTATTATATAAAGCAATAAAAAACGAATATCAATGTCACGTGTGTTGCGAATTGTGTGTTTATTGCAAAATAACTATTTTAAACAATTGTATTGTGATTATTACTCATTTATTGTTGTATGATTAAGTACATTTCTAACATCTTTAAGGAGAAATTTAAGTTGTCTAGCATTTAAAGTGAAATTCCATAAACTTCCATTCACCGACGAATTTTTATAAAACTTCCCTTGTCGAAGTTAACTTCCTTGAATTACTTCTAAATTTTAAGTGACCGAAGCTTAGGGCGAAGCCGAAGTTTCAAACCTTGCAAAAAATCAAGGCTTGACATACTCATGAAGAGTTTGAGGATGAATCTGAACAGCTGGTATTTCTATATCTCTAAATTTTTAAACCATTAGCCAATTCACAAAGAATAAACTTATCCATAAAAGGTGAAACTTTGCTTCTTTTTTTCATTTGTAACACTTGTCATATACCAAATTATTGCACAAAAAATACACCAATAAATTACAAGATGGATGACCAATATCAAAGTTAAAAAGTATGGGGATCATAAGAAACAAACCTTGAACTAGCCGTCCTTTGCTCAACGACATTTTTCTTTCGACTCCTTCGCCAAAATGAATTTGCTATGTTTGGTTCACTATGAGATAGACTGGCACAAAAACAGAAAAGTAGAAAACAGATTGAGTAATGCAATAATCATAGTGCGCCAGGACGATTACCAATTTACTACTACCAATACGGATGTTCACAAAGAACTAAGCTCATGTTAATTCGTTTTTCTATAACAATGTACTAAATCAACGTGACAAAACATTTATCTTTTGTTTTATTTGTTTTTTATTGCGGAGGAAACGAATAAGATTGTACAATAAAAACAACATTGAATCACGCACATTTCGGATCCAAACCTAAATGACCAAGATGCCTCCTAACCCCTCAACAACCTAAATCAACCCTAGGATCCAAGTTAAAAGAAACTTAGCCAATCCCTTATACATTCTAAAACATAAAACCCAAAGAATAGCTACCGGTTGTGATTCACCTTCAAGCTGATAATTTTGAGTGTGCCAAATGATTATTTGCTTATACAATAAGAAAAATGATATGCAGCAGCAGCGCAACCTGCCACTGTCTGCTAGTGAATTACGATGCAAATGGGCAGGAGGACTAGAATTAACATATTTGAAGAAATTCAACCAGTTGGTGACACTTGATAAGGCAACAATGTCAGACAATGTAGAGATTATTGAGAAAGGAAAGAACTTTTCCAGATAGTACAGATGTCCGACTGTCGAGTTTCAGATTTGAAAGTCCAGATCCTAAATCAGGATGCGCTCAACATTCTGACAGTCGAATTTATCCAGATTCCATTATTTTTGTCTTTTCTTCACATCTATAAAAATATATGCAGCTTATAGCCGTAAGGGAATATGTTAGACATCCTCCAAAAGCAAAGGTCCTAAACATGTTTATCACCAAGCTAGTGTGTGATGCGCAGAAATGATGGAGAAACATTTCATCATGTCATTCATCACCATACCTTGGCTCAAGCCATAAGGTTAATGTTGTAAGTGAAGTTGAGAATGTGTTGGATAGTTCACAGAAAATGTGTTGATTGTTTCTATGAATATTTTATAATTGGGATGGGATGATGGCACAAAATTTTGAAAAGGGTCATTTTGTGGGGTGCTAATATGAGCTATTTGGTCGTAGCAGATTCTGCGATCCATTAAACATTGACCAAAGGGCAAAGAATTGTGGGAGACACTTCAGATCGGTAGTCTTTAAAAGAATAACTTCAAATTCATTGAGGGGATTGGCACACTCTTCATTAGTGCCACTTGCCAAAGCAGGATGCTCATTATTCCACTATACTACATTTCAATAACAATTTTTTTGGTTTCTTATAAAAAACTGTGCCGTCATTAAAAACTAAGGAAACGTAACAACACTACCTCAACTTCCCCTCAATAGAAGCTCCAGGTCGCAACAAAGTGTTTCGGACTGCGGAACCAGATGCATAAGAAGATCTTTCTGCTCTTCGTTGATAGTGTTGAAGTACCTCATCTTGCTCAACACTGAAATTGATCAAACAATGATTTAAGCACGTGCAAATTACTAGAATTTGCCTCATTAGTTGTAGGTTTCACGAAATAAGATCTGTTCTAACTTCTAAGTCAATGCACAACTTAATTGATCAACGTCAGTGTCAGTTACAAAGATAGTGAAAAGAAAGTTCCTATCGCATATGGATGCAAATTTTTATTAGGTTTCACGAAATAAGATATGTTCTAACTTTCAACAACTTTTCAGTCTGACACCATGACAACCGTACTCATCAAATTATCAAATATGCAAGTGGAAACACACCAAGCTTGAAAGAAATATCAGGCGTAAGCCTCAAATATGAAACAAAAAATAAAGACAACATTGAAAGAGCATTACAGATCAGATATTATAACCTAATGAAAGAAATACAGACGTCCTTTCCATGGTATAGAAATTCCAAGATACGAAATTAAATGAAGTTAGAAATTTTTCGTAAGTATTAACAAGTCCTGCAGTATAAAAATGTGGCAACTTTTGACAACTTGTTACTGATGCAGAAGCAGCTCAATTGATAAAACGAACGAAGAAATCGTTCATTTTTTCGTTTTTAAGTTCATTGTTGAGGGCACCAAGCGGTTTTATGAGGGCACCAATTTTTTTGGTGAATGCCATAAACTACCCTTACTCTCAACCAATGCACCCCACCAATAAAACTGATAAAACGAACAAAGAAATCATTCATTTTTCGTTTCTAAGTTCATTTTTATTGCTCATTAATTTGTTTCTTTCGTTTTGGATGTTATTTATTGGAATTTAGCCATTCACGGGATGGGTTTTTTTGTGATTCATGTGTTGTTCGATTACACAGGGCCGAGGGTTGTAAGGTGGTCTCGGTCATGTCTTGTCGAGACCCGTATTTAAGTGTCAGTCTATACCAACTAACACCCAATTAAAGTGGTCAGACACCCAACTCGATGGGTAACCACCGAGACTATACAAGTGGTCTCAGTGGCCTTATGCTTAGAAATGTAAGTATGTCTCGGTTGACATCAACAGATACAACAGTTTATGCCTCGATCATGTGTGTCTGAGACCATAGGTTCGATCATTTCCCACCGAGACCTAAAACGTAATGTCGGTTATCATCAACGACACAACAACCTTTGTCTAAAATGCAATGTCGTGCTATGGCACCTCAGCCTTGCATAAGGGCACCCCATTGTTTGAGATGGGCAAATAAGTGATTTCCATTGGGAAGAGACTAATTCACAAAAATGGGGTGCCCTTAGGCAAGTAAAGATGTCTATAGCGCGACTAAAAAATTAATACACATACATATACACACACACATGGCTGCATAGGGGAAGGAGGTAAAATGAAATCTATCATTAAGGCAATTGACAATTGCATAACACTATTACACGTGAATGATTTGTAAGGCTCATTTTTCCTCTTATATATATAAAAAAAACCATGCAACACTCTCAAATAATGATAAGACTCAAGGAGAGACACACCTAGAAAAGTCAATGATGTACAAAACTCACGCAAACCTATACAAATTTAAGAAGGTTCGATGTTTTTTTCTTTGGACTAGGAATGTTCAATGTTCTTAATGGGCTAATGCAAGTGATAACTAACTCCATATAGAGGTGACAAGTGCACTATTTAGTTGAATACATAGCCAAGTTTTTAAAATCTCATAAACAACAACATAGCCTCAGTCCCAAATTAACTGGGGTCGGCTACACGGATCAAACTTTTTCATTGCGCTCGATTAAGTACAATTGATGGTGAGCTTTTCAAACCATTCAAATCCCTCCTAATTAATCCATCCCATGTTAACTTTGGTCTGCCCCTACCTCGTCGAATTTCTACAGTTTCTATTGAGTCGAGTTTTCTAGTTAGGGCATTTGCAGGCCGTCTTTGCAAGTGACCAAACCACCGCAACCGCCCTTCCCTAATCTTTGTATCAATTGGTGCATATCAATTGGGCTACTACTACTTGTCTTTGAATTTCTATATTTCTTATTCTATCTTTACGAGTTTTGCCACACATCCACCTAAGCATCCTCATTTTTGCTACGTTTATTTTATGTAATTGTTGTTGTTTTACCACCCTACATTCACTTCCATAGAGCATAGCTGACCTAATTGCGGTCCTATAAAATTTTCATTTTAACTTAGTAGGAACATTTCGATCACAAATCACCCATGTTGCACTCCTCCATTTCTTCCATCCAGCTTAAATTCTATGTGTGACATCATTCTCAATGTTACCATCAGTTTGTATGATTGATCTTAGGTATCTAAAGTGGTTTACCTTAGGAACTTCTACTTCCTCCAATTTTACCACTCCGTCATCTCGATGTCTAGTGTCTCTAAACTCACAGTGCATGTATTCGATTTTCATCCTACTCAACTTAAAGCCTTTAGATTCTAATATATTCCTCCAAAGTTCTAATTTCTTATTCACTCCATCTTTTGTTTCATCCACTAAGACAATATCATCTGCAAATAGCATACATCATGGTATATCCTGTTGAATATGTCTAATTAGTTCATCCATAACTAAAGTAAATAGATATGGGATTAAAGCTGATCCTTGATGTAGTCCTATCATAATGGAAATTTCTTTTGTAGCTCCTCCAAATGTCTTTATACTCGTTACTACTCCGTCATACATATCCTTAATAGTGTCAATGTATCTAGCATGCACTCTTTTTTTTTTCTAAAACCCACCAAAGAACATCTCTAGAGACCTTATCATATGCTTCTTTCTAAATCTACGAATACCATATGAAGATCTTTTTTCTTTTCTCTATATTTTTCTAACAATCGTCTTACAAGAAAAATCGTCTCCATAGTTGACCTCCCAGGCATGAAACCAAATTGGTTCTCTGATATTGTTGTTTCTCTCCTTAACCTATTGTCAATTATCCAGTCCCAAAGTTTCATAGTGTGACTCATAAGTTTAATTCCCCGGTAGTTTGAGCAACTTTGAATGTCTCCTTTGTTTTTGAAGATTGGCACAGTGTTTCTTTTCCAATCCATTGGCATCCGTTTTGATTTTAAAATTTTATTGAAAAGTTTTGTTAACCAAGTCAATCCAATTTCTCCTAAGCATTTCCAAACCTCTATGGGTATTTCATCTGGGCCACATGTTTTCCTTATTTTCATTCTTTTCAATGTCTCTTTAACTTCTATAATTCTAATATTGCATGTATAGTTTACATTTCTTTCTTGGTTTGGGTTTTCATCTATTATAGTATCAACTTAGCTACCATTAAATAAACTATCGAAGTAACTTCTCCATCTCTCCTTAATATCATCCTCGCGCGTTAAAACATTTTGATTTTCGTCCTTAATACATCTTACATAACTTAGGTCTTGTTTATTTTTATCTCTTAATTTGGTTAGCCTATATATATATATATTTTTTATTTTTTTTATTTTATTTTTTTATTATTATTATTTTTTATTTTTTTTTCGCCATCTCTATTACCTTACCTTGTATATAAATCTTCCATGAAATTTGTTTTAGCTTGACTAACTACTTTTTTAGCTTGTTTTCTAGCTTCTCTATAGTGATTGTACACATCTTCATCTTGACACTTGGGTATTTTCTTATACTTCTCTCTTTTAGTCTTAATTGCTTGTTGGACATCCTCGTTCCACCACCATGTTTCCTTCTTTGGTGGTCCCAAGCCTTTAGATATACATAATACGTTTGATCCCACTCTTCTTATGAGATATAAAATCTCATAAACAATATTAATAAAAAGTAAACTTGTGAAGAAGAAGAAGAAGAAGAAGAAGAAGAAGAAGAAGAAAACTCATATTTAAGGATTTAGATACCATACGCTGAAATTGAATTCTATGAATCAAATTTCACCCAAAAAAAAATCTATGGATTAAAGTATGAGCAAGTATTTACAGCAGCATTTTCAATTGAAGAGATACCTTTACAAAATGTTTTCACAAATAACAAAGTAGTACTTTGAATAAACATAAAAAATGCAAATATACAAGAGCAACCTCACCAACTTAGATCAACTTAGATCAATCATTTCATGATTGGAAGTTAAAATGTTTACTCAATACCCAAGCAATCATTTCAAGAAATTGAATAAGTTAGACCAGCTCATAGAGAAAATACAAAAACTAAACTTTAGATAAACCTCAAATTGGAGATGTCACAAGGGCATAATTACTCTTAGATATCCACACACAAGACATTTTACTCGTAAACATAGTCTATTAACCAACATACTTCAAGAGACAATCATGTGAGTGAGGGGGAGGAGAGTAATATGTACAGATATATGGAGAGTTTTATTGTTACCCTTCAACATCAACTCTGTCGGAAAATCCATAAAGAGGGCTGTTTGGCTCAAGGGGTGAATCACACGAGTCATTTTCTGCAGAATCACTCTCTCCTGCTGCAGAAATATGGGACATTAAGATTGCCCTGGTTGAACAAGGTATTAACTGCCCTGGAAACCTCATAAGATCAACCAACAATTCCACAGAGTTCAATACAACCATGACAGACATGTGCTTGTATGAATCTGTGTGTTCAATAGTTCCATCACTTGGCAAACCCTGGCAATTTAGTCCAAGTAGTACAAAAAGAGAATTAAACAATGACGGGAAATCAAATACAATGAACAAATATAAGAAAAGAGTAATTAAAAATACAAGCAATTACCAACACAAACCTTACCACGATAAGCTTACTGTCAAGACCAACAGTATCTGCTAGAACTTTGAACAGAATAGCTCGAGGTCGGCATGAACCATGCTTAATCTGCCCCAACAACTGGATACCTCTACTCTCTGAAGCATGAACAGCATCTTCTAATGCAGATTTTGCTGGACTAAGTTCTGGATTGGGGCGTTTATAGACATCAGAAACCTGGCATCCAGAAGAGGGGGAAAAAATGACACTCGACAAGTATTGGTGGCATAGCAATATCTAGTTATCTTTAGTAGAAGTTTCTAACTATTAATAAATAACACAAACTGTTTTCCATTGCAAATTCACCAATAAATACATATGCTACGGTCATGGTTTCTTCTTCTTTAGGTTCAAAAGCGGGTTTGGTTTCCAGGACAGCTAATAGCCTAATATAATCATGGGAATCACGCTTATACTCATTCAGTAGATCTCGAAACTTCTACTAAAGATAACTAGATATTGCTATGCCACCAATCTGAGATTAATCCGGCTAGAATAGATTCGTGTGCTGGGATTAAATGTTGCACAACGAGCTTTGTGATGTGAGCTATTCAAAAGTGCCGTGACCGTTTATTCGACAACCAACATTATTGACCTCCCATTTTGATTTTTTTTTTTTGGGAATCGACGATTGCTTAAAATCTAACATGGTGAGGACTCTGGAGCATTTGTTTCCTAGTCTGATGGTTTCTACTCTTTTTTTCTTGACAAGAAACCAACTTAATTGCAATACCATTGATTCCACCATGAGTCAAAACCCCAACTTTGCCCTTGCCAAATGGTACCTCGACCATCTCACTAGATATGCTTTGGCCTAATTGTTTCTACTCTTTTAGAGAGTTTGTCATAAACTATAACAGAAACACTAAATTAAATCTTTTCAAGCATTGTAAAACATATACAAGTTCTAGGAATGCTAATACACAAAAGTGAATACAAGCTTGCCTCCTAAATATGGTTGACTGAAAGCACATAGTAGACCATTACTTTGTGAATAATGAACCAAGGTAGCATTCGCAGAGTAGCATTTTATTAAACAGTCCTGCATCACAATTATGATTTTATAATATATAAACTAAAATGCCTAATTGTTTCTACTCTTTTAGAGAGTTTGTCATAAACTATAATAGAAACACTAAATTAAATCTTTTCAAGTATTGAAAACATATACAAGTTCTAGGAATGCTGATATACAAAATTGAATACATGCTTGCCTCCTAAATATGGTCGACTGAAAGTAAATAGTAGAGCATTACTTTGCAAATAATGAAGTAGCATTGGCAGAGTAGCATTTTATTAAGCAGTCCTGCCATCACAATTATAATTTTATAATATATAAACTAAAATGCCTTTGCTTATATTTACATCCTTCAACCCAAAATAGGTTTTAGTTTATATCATTTTTTTAAGATGATCTTGCCAACTACAGACATCGAAAACCGACTCTTACATAGGAAAGTCGAAAATCGCACTCAGTTTGATGGGCGTTCCAATGCAAAACACTGATCACTTCATCTCTTTCAATAAGTACACCATGACAAAGAAATTTTGTAGAATGTACCATAACCATTCTAAAATTAAACCTTAATGCTTCAAAGGGGGAGTAGTCGGGGAATTGCATGTTGTATTGAAAAATTAGCTATTTTAAACAATTGTATTGTGACTCTTATGCATTACAATTGTATAGTTATGTGTTTTTTTAACGACTTTTAAAGAGAAATTTGACTTCTTAGCATTTAGAATGAATTTCCAGGGACTTCCATATACCAACAAGTTTTTGCACGACTTCCCCTCATCATATGAAAATTCCCCAAATTATTTTCGAATTTTAAGCAGCAAATTACAAGGCGAAGTCGAAATCTCAAACCTTGGTTGTCTAAACATTGGTTTAAATGAGAAATGTCCACTTTTAAGTGTCCAGATTGTCCTATCATGTATTAGAGATAAAATCCTAATGGTCTCAAGAATAGATAGCAAGTGTGACACCTCATTGGTCTTCCTATCCGTAAGAGATCTAGAAAAGCGGAAACCCCAACACGTAGGTCTAACCCCCACTACAAACTCAGAAATTTTAGCAAGCTGTTTTCGTGAAGATTAAAACTCTAATCTGAAGCTTTTCATAATTATTGACTTGGTCAAGAGGAAGAAACAAGAGATCATTTTAAGTAAGCGCGCCTATGAAAATTAAGTTTATGATTGCTTTTTGTATTTATGCAAGATGATGACTCTTAGTGCGATCTAATCATCAAGCCAATTTTTCTACAATCCATATCAAAAAATAAGAAAGGAATAAAAAAAACTTTTTAAAAATTTTAAATCAATTAACCAGCACCATCAAAATTTAGAACAACCACCTTTACAAAACGAATAGCACATTTAGGAAATACAGTGTGCAAAGAAAAAATGAGTGTCATGAGAATAACTTTACCTAAAGCCAAACAAAGTATTCACAACTTTTTCCCTTCGAGGATAGAAAATTCAACTTCACTTTAGAGTTCAATCACTTAAAATTTGGAATTAAGCTTGGTAAGTCTAATTCAATGTTAAGAATTTTTGCTAAATTCTAACATAACAGAGAAATATAAATAACTTCATCTAAGCGCTAGTATCATCCAAGATTTGTCAAGAAACATTAAAGAAGTGCAGGGTTTATAATATTTCATGTTCTTTCTATTTTTACACGTGATAATAATTCAACTTCACTTTAGACTTCAATCACTTAAAATTTGGAATTAAGCTTGGTAAGTCTAATTCAATGTTAAGAATTTTTGCCAAATTCTAACATAACAGAGAAATATAAATAACTTCATCTAAGCGCTAGTATCATCCAAGATTTGTCAAGAAACATTAAAGAAGTGCAGGGTTTATAATATTTCATGTTCTTTCTATTTTTACACGTGATAATAAGTTTTTTAACTTCAATTTTGATGATTTTGATCCTTTAGGACATTACTTACTTTATATTTAAAGAATTTGCCCGAATTCATACCTCTTACTTGTGGTTAATTTCTAAGGTTAAAAGAAGTAATGTCTAAAGGATCAAAATAGCATATCTTATTCATCTCATAATAATCGTATATATAAATCGCAACATAATAGAAACTAGTAATAGATAGCAACTACTAAAACTAAGAAACCTACTTTTTTCTATCAGAAAAAATAAGAAACCTACTAAGTAATGAACATAGAAGCTTCCTTAATAATAAAAATAGAAACTACAAATTAATAAACCCCGAAATCTAAACATTGTATTAGGTTTCTTCCTCTAATTTTCGCATTTTGGATTTTCACTAATTGCTACAAGAAACTATGAAATATGAACATAATTTTATCAAATATGCTAATTAGTAATATAATTTTAATTATGAAACTTTGACTTGAATATTGCCATGAATTTTTATCTTCCTGGTTATTTGGATTGATGTAGTATTTCAGATATTTGAGGTTTTCAGTATGCATCATTGTGTTTGATTATTAACATTATGTTTTTGAATTTGACATTTTATCTTGCATCTCTCTTTAGGTGTATGAGATAAATCCAAAGCATGGAAACCAAACTTTAAAAAAAAAAAAAAAAAAAAAAAGAAAGATGGACTGGTTTCAATTAGGTCTAGACATTCTAGTTATTTAATGTCTTGAAATTAGCTAAACTGCTAAGTATGGTTTGGCTGATAGTTGCTGGCGCAAATATATGTAAGGCCAACCCATGCATCCCCGACTTGTATAGTCCAGAATTTTTATTCTCTTCTTTTACGGCAAATACCTTTGAAAAAAATAAACTTTAGAATAGGATCTCTGATTTACTAAAAATAGTATGAGTATGCATCGATTGACCATTCCCAGAGTCCAATTACGTTAAAGAATCAACAACACACTCGCGAGCCATATGATGAGAAAACAAACCATGACGAACATAAATATGGCTACATAATGAGAGTAAACTATTCCACTCACCAATCCTGCAATTTTCTTAATCATTGAAGCAGGATTAGAATTTAGTCCTTTCACCAAGGCTGTAATCAGTTGCTTAAGCATGCAAAGTTTTTTGTCCTTCTCTGCATCTACAAGAATGACATCTGCTCTAGGTCCATCCATTCCCAAAGCAGACAGTTCGTCTGGAGAAGGGATGTTATCGAAATGGTCCTTAAGAGTTTTTTCCTGCACAAAGTAACATTTGTTGGACAATTTTCATTTTCTATGAACAAATTGAAATTGATTAGCCCTCCAAAAAAAAGGATCAAATAGAGCCAGCCACAACAGCATTGGTACCAAAAAGCAAATAAACAGCTCCAGGAAAAATCATTTTGGATCAGCCAAAATAAAAAAATGACCAAAAATAATTGAGCTATTCCCATAAAAGCTTATATTGTAAGAAATAACATTGGTTTTTGTCCCCTCTCAACGTGCAAATTAAAGTTGAAATAGGGTTCTTCTATGGGCCACCAATAATTGCAAGGCAGCACCTAGAGGGGTTGCCTAGGCGGTTTCCTAGGCAAGTGGTGTATAATTTTAAGCAAAACGAAGGGGCCAATTACAATTAAGTTTGATAATAAGAGTACCTACTCAACAACAAAATCTTAACCTAATTAATGTTACATAGGAACCTAAAGGCTTATTAGTATCCTTGAAGTATATAGTGAATATGGATTGTAATGACTACAATAACAACATACCCTCAATCCAAAATTAGTTAGGGTCGGCTACATGGATCAAAGTATCAAACTCTTCCATTGTGCTCGGTTTAGTGCAATTGATGGTGAACTTTCAAAACCATTTACATTCCTCCTAATTAATACGTCCCAAGTTAATTTCAATCTACCCCTGCCTCGTCGAATTTTTTAAGCTTCTATTGAGTTAAGTTTTCTAGTGAGGGCATTTGTAGGCCGTTTTTGGAGGTGTCCAAACCACCGCATCTGCCCTTCCATAATATTTGTGTCAATTAATGTTACTCCTAGTTTTCTTTAAATTTTTGTATTTTTTTATTCTATCTATACGAGTTTTACCACACACCCACCTAAGTATCCTCATTTAAGCAACATTTATTTTATGGATTGTAGTGACCAACAAAAAATTATCATTCTTAAATAAAGACCATAAAAAATAAATAACAATTTAGGGGCCTCTAAATAAATATTGTTTTGGACACCTAGCCGTCGCCTGGGTACCAAAGTCTAGGCGCCGCCTCACCTAGGCAAGGGAAATCACCTCTAGATCACCTTGGCGCCTTGCAATCCTTGTGGACCACAGATTATTATTTTACTCATACTCATTACTAAGATTAAAGGATATCAAAGCATTGTGAATATTAACAACGTTGATAACATATAAATAAGAAAAAAGGCAAAAGCATTGATATTATGCACTATGAATACAAAGAGATAAAAAATGTAGCTTACAAGCATTTTTCAAACCAGTTCCTAGAAACATCAACAACGAATATTTTTGCGTAACAATTTCCAATCATGAAAACTCAGCTCCACTAAGCTTTTTCCTTGGTTGTATTCAACGGCTGATATTACAATTCAATTTGGCAAGAAATATTTTACCCATAAAGATGAAGCTACATAACTCTACTTTATTTGTATCGTGTGGTGTTTCTCAAGATTTATTTCCGATTTTGTTTTCTCTCCCTTACTAGGAAAACATATTAAAAATTACAAAAATCTAAAAAGAAAAAAAGACACTAGCTAACATTAGTTATGCAAATATATATGTATAATAATAATAATAATGAAAAATAAAAGTACACAAGGATCAACATAATAATAGGGACCGTCGAGAGCTTTAATTTATACATTTATATATATAATAGACAATAGAAGATATAAAAGTCTTGCCAATCAAAAACCGAGGTAAAAAGTAATTTTAGAGCACGAAAGTAAAAGATAATTGACATCTCAAAAGAAAAGACATAATACTAACAGGGATAACAGAATAAAACCCATTTGGAATTCGCCCAGAATACATCCCTGTTCTCCAGAGAATTTGTGATGCCATCTCATCTGATAACTCATCATCTTCTGAATTGTGAAATAGTTCTCTATTACTTAAATTCTCATCTGGAGAATCTAAAGAAATGGAACGAAACTTTCCCACGAAATTCAAGGACCAACAAGTGGCATGAGAAGAACCAGACTCTGACGGTCCAACATCTTCTCGCGTCTCCTCCATCTTGTTGAAGCTTTAAAGAATATAACCATTTCGTCCCACAACTCACCTCATAAAAGAGATCTCAAACTTGGAAAGAAACATGATGAAATTAGAAGTATGGACTACATAAACAACATTGACATGTAGGCCACATGATCTGCAAATCAAGATTAAAAGCATTCATATGCAACAAGGTGATGCATTTAAATATTACATATAATGAGACAAGGCAAGAAATCCAAGGCAAGCAAAAAGAACAATGATGATCACGATTCAAAAGGAAAAATAAACTAGGCTTAATTGGTTAAAATATCTAAACTTTTACAACTTCTATTATTATATCCTAACCTTTTTGAATTTGCTATTATATCCTAACCTTCCTAGATAGATAAATTTGTATCCTAAGTCATTTTTTAACTCCAAATTTGATAAGGTGGTACCTAAATAATGATTGTAAAAAGCCACCTCATGACCTCTAATTACTAAAATAATTACTAAATTTATTATTTAAGTTCATTACTTAGGTGTCACTTCATAAAATTTGGAGTTAAAAAGTGATTTTGGATATAAATTTATCAATCTATACAAGTTAGATATAATAAAAAATTTGAAAAGGTTAAGTTATAATAACAAAAGTTGTAAGAGGTTAAGATATTTCAACCAATTTAGCCAATAAACTAAAAACATATTAATCAACCATACCTATGGAGCAATGTACATGAACATGAGAAGAGAAACAATCAACATTGACTATATTTGTTAAGCAAACCACAAAAAGAATGTAAATCCATTTGTTCCCCTAAAACAAAAATCAAAACCATGATCATAATACTAAAGATCAAATTAAGCGCAAGAATGATCGATTTACATCATGCCAAAAATCAACCATAACCTGATTTCGTGAAAAAAAAAATCAACCATAATCTTACTTTTATAGTTTTATTCCAATAACAACATAGCCTCAGTTCCAAATTAATCGGGTCGGCTACATGGATCAAACTTTTCCATTGTGTTCGATTAAGCGCAACTGATGGTGAGCTTTACAAACCATTCAAATCCCTCCCAATTAATGCATCACACGTTAACTTTGGTCTACCCCTACCTTGTCGAATTTCTACCGTTTCTATTAAGTTAAGTTTTCTAGTGGGGCATTTGTAAGCCGTCTTGGCAAATGACCAAACCACCGCAACCGCCCTTCCCTAATCTTTGTATCAATTGGTGCTACTCCTACTTGTCTTTGAATTTCTATATTTCTTATTTTATCTTTACGAGTTTTGACACACATCCACCGAAGCATCCTCATTTCTGCTACGTTCATTTTATAGTTTTATTCCACCAAGGAAAAAAACAAAGTATGAACATCCACAAGGAACATAGCCTTTTCACGTTATTACTTTCTACACATCACATAAAACATAATCATAATTTTGCAAAAGCCTTTTTCCTTTACAAGAGAATTAAGCAGAAACGTGGTAGTCACACCAATAACAAACAATACCTACCTCAAAAGAAACTACATTACAAACATTCAACAAAAAAACGATAGAACAAAGAGTTTAGAACTTCAAAAATGTTTTTTTGGATTTCAAAAGCTAAGCTTCTCAGATTCTCTGATGTTAAGTATGAGAGATTTCAAATCTCAATTATATCCTTTAAATAATTCATTGAGTCCACCATTCCACCCAAAAAAAAAATCCAAGCCAAAGTGCATGAGGGATCTAAACAATTATTTAACATTGGTTATGGTAAGACAAAAGTATGGGCTTTCTAAAACCAATGCTTCTTAGGAGAACCCCACACCTAGGTTGGTAAAGTAAAGTACCAACGATTTAATAGGAGAGATAAAAGACTTGTCCGACACACATGATATCAAACATTTAGAAAATGCAATACACTATCAATTGGTAATAGGATGCATGATAGTCTATATTTTGAATGTAAAATGGCCCCCCTAGCCCCTATCCATCCTACACAAATAACATTCCACCGGCCAACCAATCGCAACCGCAAACCGTGATTAGGACCGCTAATCACTCGAGAAATACTTACATTAAAATTTAAGAAAAATTAGTCATTTAGAATTGTCATCATCAAATAAACACCAGAATTTTAGTAGTGGAAATAGCAAGTGTTGACTTCCATACATAAGAAGAACTCACTACAACACAACCATTGATGAAGAACAAATTACCAACTTGAATAGCAAGTGCAACTAAAAAATTGCAAAAAATCGCCAAAATTATATAGAATTCGGAAGTTTCTAATAAACAGTGTTGAAAATGTAAGATTAAAGTTAAATATCGCACCTAGAGCACTCCCAGCCCAAAAGGTTCAGGCTCCCAACGTCAATAGTTTGAAATGCATGTTCGTTCCATTAAAATCACGTTGGTGGCAAGAATCACAACCGTCTCGAGCTTGTCGAAGAAGAAAAAAGGAAGCGCATATGGCAGGGAGAGGAGAGAGCCCAACCATCTTCAGCATCGATGGAGAGAAGAGAGAATAGAGCGACCAGAAGTTACAGAACTAGCAAAGAGAAGGAAAAGATGTAAAGAGAGGAGGAGGGATGCGAAAGTAGGGCAGAGAGGAAGGAGGCCGACGAAGAAGATGAAGCAGCGAAGCGAGAAAAGGAGTGCGAGATCCAGATCTGAGTAGGACTTTGGCGTAAATAGAGCTATTACTTTTGGATTTTTGATGGCTGGGGGATGTGATTCTGGGGGGTGGGGGGGCTAAAGGGGGATTTTGGACAACCTAAACTGAACCACTAAATTTACTTCATACTCATTTGCGTATCTCGATCAAAGTAGAACTTTTAACAATAATTACGAGTAGAACAAAGAGATTTTCACAATTTCAAGCGAATTGTGAGAAAAAAAATAAAAACAAAAATAAAATTTATTGATTCTCCTTTGTTATTTTTTATCTTGAAGCACGGTTGATTTTTTTTTTTGATCGACGATGGTTCCAATCACATATTTTAATATTTTCATTATTTAATGAGCTGTCGATCTAGTCAAGTTTGTGAAGATTGATCCAATCTTTGTTACAGTACATTTTCCTCAACTGTTATGCGTGGATTTGTGCGGCAGTTGGGTTTGTCTTTTCTTTAAATTTTTTTTTCCTTTTGTAGTTAGCTTGTCTTCTCTATTTAGATGTTTTTTATTTGTGTTCCCTTGTTGAAAGCATTTGATTTTCTTACGTTGTTATAAGCTTTGTTAATCGATATGTGGTTCTAGTGATGTTTGTGTATTGTCATATGTTCCACATGTTTTAGAGGGCAGTCTCTAATGTTACACTATTTCAATTTCACAATTGCATTCATAACAAAATTAATGGCAATCTTTTTGAATAAATAGGATTAGCGAATCAATATATTTTTATTAGGGCAATTGATTATATGTCTGGTCTTGTATCTAGTGATTAATGACCAATAGAATTTCTATTTTTCTTCGAAAAAAAAATAATTACAAACTCACAATGAGTGATCTTCGTTCCTTTAAAAGGCAACTTTTTCTTAATTACAAGTTCGTCATAAGCAATTTTAAGCTTTCCGATATTCATTAGACCGACTTAACGGTCATGGTAAACCTATATAACGGCGAATCAGAACGAACCCACAAAAGCCTAAAAGTTCATAGTGGATATGATAGGCTAGCATAATTATAACGGCCCGCTTTAATTAATCTCGATTAACTAGCTAATTACATATTATGACTCTAAACTCAGACCCACGTGGATATCACGAAAAAGTTTAGGGCACGCTAACCAAGGTATTAACAGTTAATTTTGTGCGATGCATGTTAAATTGTAGTATTTTTATTTAATAATTTGTGTCGCACTAGTTAAGAATTACATTTAGTAGTGTTGTGCGCGTGTAGTGACGAGAGTGTACGGCGTCGCGGGTTGCGCTTAACGCGGGTGTAAGGGGTAGTTAGGGGTTTAGATGTCACATCACCCATCAAATCTCCCATACCCACACTCATACCTCACTTTCTCTCTCTTCTCTAATCCATAAATCAAACACAAAAAAACACAAAAACCCCCCTCATTCCCTCTATCTGAACCCTCTTTTCTCCATTTCTCAATTTTTATTTGTTTAAGCTTATTCTTCCAACTCTCCATCACTCCGCTCTCCATCACTCCCTCAAGTCGATCTCACATTTCTTGCAGTGCTTTCTCCTCTCGCTGGCTTTTGCGACGATCTTCAAACCAGACCCGGTTTAGGCCCAACCGAATAAACAATTTAAAATTCAAATAATTTTTTCAATAAAAATGATTTTAAATGAAAATAAATTATAGAGAATTATGAAACATTTCAAAAAAATAAAAATTAAAATAATTAGAAAAAGCTAGGAAAAAGAGTTTCGAGGCTTTTTCGGACGTTTTGCACCCTGGTATAACCCGAAAATTGTGCTAAAACGAAACTTTTTGGAATAGAATTTTAAATTTTTGTCCCACATTATAAACTCACTTAATGTGACTCTAAAATAATTAATGTGGCATAATTGGACACCAAAGACTTAGGAGACTATATTCGGGTGTCGGGTGCGCATCTCGAGGCATAAGTGAGGTATTTTGGAGGGTTATTTGTGATTGCTTAAGGTAAGTAAACCTACGAGAAAGTCAGTTTAGAATTTACTTATTTCCTACGTAATTTACTTATTTCACATTTACTTCGCCAGTTCGGCTTGCGTATTTACTTTATTCCCACATGTGTTTGTGTATGGTCAAAAGGACGATATGATCCCTTTCCGGCACTCCCGTAGATGGCGATCCAATTTGTTTTTATGTTGTTGGTCATACCTTCAGCAATGCGTGAGATTTCTCTCCACGATTCGATGATCTTGAGAGTGGGTTGACATGAGGCTCGCCTCCGTCATAAAGTTCCTTTCCTTTGAGGCATTGGGCGGAAGTCTACCTTCCGACATACGGAGGCAGATATTACCATGCCTCCAGGGCGTTCTCGGTTTAGTATTTGCATCACAGGGCTTGACAGCTATACACCACACTCGCGTTCCATATTCTTGATTATTTTAATGACTTATATTCATGTTTTACATTATCTGCATGAATTGTTGTCGTATTCTTAGATTTCTTGTGAATACTAAATGAATTTCTCTTGGATTTACTCACTGAAACTTGTCACTATTTTTGTGCAAGTTACATGTGACGACCCCAATTTCCCACAAAAACATTACAAATCCTACGATGAGCCGGGGGAAGGCAGTGTTTGGTGACTACCTGTGATTCAGGGCATCTCCACTAGCTTCACTCGTAAGTGGTTGTATTTATGTATGTACTATCTTTTAGGATCATTTCAGAAGACTTTTACCTGATACATGTATATTGACACATACTATATCTTTTGTCGTTTTTATTGATATACATAGTATCATTTTGTCGGATTTCGCCCCGTAGGTTGTTAATCAAAGTAAAACTCGTTTACATTACTTATTTGCATATTGTTAAGATTTATGTTATTAAAATAACTTAAATAAATCAAGACAACCAAATTAAGTTGTAAAAGTTCATAACTTAGTATAATTCGATAAAATACTCCTTTAAACATCGAATTTACTAAGTCGGATTACTAGATGGTTAGTTCGCGGGCATCATGGACAAGTGTGCAAGTGACGTGGCATGACTTGGTGATGTGTCCGACAACATGGTGGTGCCCGATTTGCCTTGAAATTTGGGATCGTCACAATATTGCGACGACCTTAAAAAAAATTTATGACGCGCAATAGGCACCCCGCCTAGAACTAAGGGAACACCATTTCTTTTAACTTGCGTCTCTTCCATATTTTCCTATGATGGAAATTACACTATTACCCTCCCCTAAGCAATCGATTCACACAATTGCACCAAAACCCTCTCATTCCCGCGCACTATACATTCGTCCCCCATCATCTCCCTCTGCGACCATTTGATCTGTCACCAGACGGACTTTGTTTTTTCTCTCGAACAGTAAAAACGAACGTGGTAAGATTTGATTCCATTTTTTAAAAGGTTGAATTAGGGCTAACAATTTAGTGTTAGGACCCGCATGCCCTATTTTGTCCGGCCCAGAATGAAAAGTGTTCGGACAATGTAATAATAAATCTTGGTTGAGTCTGTACAAAGACCTCTTTTCTGAATTTAAAATCGGGTCTGGTCTGGACAAGGTTTGTAAACTCAGACCCGATTCTAACTCGGTTCAAGTTTTAAATAGAGTTAAAAATAACTTTGATAAAAGAGCATATTAAACACTTACTGCTTATTACATAGATAAAAAAAACATTAATTTACTCTAATACACGTACAATTTAATGTATTAAATATATCTTTTGATTGTAGAATGAATTAAGTTTTATTTTTTATACTTAATAATTGTTTCTAGAAATTAAATGTTTAAATACATGAATGTAATGATACTTTTTCAAATTACATGACATGAAATTATAATATGTGTGTATTTTAATATTTGAATAGGCTTTTAATATAAGAAGTTAGTTTTCAAGATTATGACAAATTCGGACAATCTGACAAGCTAGATTTTTAGCGAAACGGGCTTAGACAAGCTAGTCTTGTCCGAATTTAAAACCGGATCAGGTCTGAACAATGAATTTACTGTCTAGACCCAAACCCATTTGGACCCGATTATTTGCCACCCTTAGGTTGAATCCACTATTTCGGTGTCAAAACACTGATTTGATGTTTTGGTTTCTCTTATAAACCATGCAGGAACGAGACGCAAACGTAAGTTTTGGTTGGTGGCATGGGTGGATAAATCACGGTTTGATGGTGAAATCATCAAACCGCCACCAAATCAAGGGTTCACAGTTTGCCCATTTTGCAAATTGCCACTAAACCGCAACCAAACCAATCGCGGTTTGCACGGTTTGGTCGATCCGATTTTAATAAAAAATATGTAATACATTCCATACATGTTCCAAGTTTCCAACTCTCCTCTAATCTCTATCTCACATAAATTCAATCACTAGATCGGAACAACAAAAATTACATACAAGAATATTGTGACTCAAAAATCATCAAATCAAAATAATAGTTGTAGCAATATAATAAACTCACCAAAGATACATTAATAAAGACCTCGAAATGTAGGAACTTTGACCAAAACTACTAGTGTGACGACCCAAAACCCAAAAACCTGCCCAGGGGCAATTTAGTAATTTTCTGAGCCCTAAATAGATTCAACCCTAATATAAAAATATTAAAAAGAAATGGTAGCCACCACTAATTAATCTGCAAATCCTAAATAAAAAAAGATGAGAGCTTGTTGGTGTCGGTGTTGGTGACTCAAAGAGCTGGCGGTGAAAGGTGAAAGTCATCTCCTTTTTTGTTGTATTCTTGTTTTGATAGGAGTCTTGATTTGATCCATAGTATGGGAAACCCCAAGGAAGATGGCATCGTTCGGCGTCACCGGTGACAACATAGTCCCTGCCATTGCCAGAAGGGGACAACAGTCCCACCACCGCCATCACCAAGACCAAGAGGCGTCACAATGGAGGCCCTCATTAAACCGTACAAGAGGGGTGGCCCATGAAAAACTAGTCGCTCTGCCGTGGTTGGCAAGAGGGTCGTTGCCCCTTGTCGGCTGGGCA
Source organism: Stephania yunnanensis (assembly GCA_039657365.1). Classification (NCBI taxonomy): domain Eukaryota; kingdom Viridiplantae; phylum Streptophyta; class Magnoliopsida; order Ranunculales; family Menispermaceae; genus Stephania; species Stephania yunnanensis. The sequence goes on along the minus strand of CM077586.1, from coordinate 38,301,419 downwards.
GAGGGCCCCCAGTGCCTTCCGGCGTTGGGCACTCTCGAGCGTCGTGCTCAAAGGTGGGGAGGGGAGGGATATTCTCCCTTTCCCGTTAATTCTATTTAAGGACTGGACATTCGTCCAACGCCACTAGGGGCTTTGTGCCCCTTGTTCATCCCCAGAGGTCAGATTGGCCCGTCCACCGCCATTAGGGGCTTCGTGACCCTAGTTCATCACTAGAGGTCAGACTGGCCCCTAACCCCCGAACTATTTAGGGGCCAGTCTAACCCAAATATGTAGTTAACCAGGAGCTGATTTACTTCTGGACAACAAAAACTTAAAAAAATATAAATATAAATAATAAAATAAAAATAAAAATAAAAAAAATATATATTACATGTATATAAAATGATATGCTTTCAAATAACGCACACACTCGAGCCCCGATTGAAAGTTGGGGTAGGCCCCCACCCCTCGACCCTCTCACGAGCGACAAGGGACCCATGGGGACCACCCTAGCGGGCCCCACTCGAAGTAATTGAATAAATAATTAATTTTAGATTTCAAATCGTCGAATAATATGATTGTTGTTTAAAATTGTCTAGACTCACAAAGAGGTTCATATCGAGCCTCAAGCGTGCGAAGTCAGTCGAGAGAGTTTAGCTCGATAGTCGAGGTAAGTGGGGAGCACCGCTCATCTTAAATGTAGCTTGCTAGTAGTATATTTAGAATTCATGATTTAAACTAAAAGACTTAGGATGAGGTTATTACCTACCTTGTTTGAATTCATGTAAGGCCTCTTGGGGAGCCATAGTCATATGGTGGAACCAAGTCATCGTAAATACTTAAGGGCCTCTTAGGGAACCATGGTAACTCGGTGGAACCAAGTCACCCATTTCTGCAAGGGCCTCTCAGGGAGTCGTGGATGCATGATGGAGCCAAGTCAATCGGGCCTCTTGAGGAGCAGTGGACACACGGTGGAATCAAGTCACCTACGCATATTTATTATACTTTGATAATTTGGTCAACAAGGGGAGGTAATGAAAAATGATACAATGGACTTGCATTTATATCTATTACTTTCTATGTATCTCTCTTGTAGCCTTTTGCATGCAAAAGTTGATTTTCTTATGTTTCACAACTTTCAAAATTCCCTATCACTGCTTAAGTTGCTTTATGAATATGATATGCTTACTCTTTTGGGGGAATTGATACCATGTTACAGATTTTAATGCTATCTTGATTGTAAATACATGGTAGCTTTATTTTGTTTTATAGATATTACTTGCGTGTTTAATATTTGAATGTAGTTATTCTCTTATTAGGCTCCATTGGTTCTTTAGCTCACCTCACTTACACTACAGATCCATCTATGAGTGCAATAGATCATGGCAAAGAGAAGGCCATCACTTGAAGTCTCTTTGCAGCATGAGCCTTGCATGATATATATAATATTTGTTTTGGAAACTATTAATAAAGGTTGCAATCTAGGCTAGTCTGTTGGGCAGTTAAACCTTCCTTTAGTTAGTTGGATAAATTTAATATTTGAAGGTTACAGAGATTTCATATTGTTTTGAAACTCAAATTTTGCATTCTTTTGCTATATTGTCTACATGTTATTTCGCAAATTGTTAGGCGTGCCAGACCATTATTTGGGTTTAGTTAAGGTATTAGGCCTAAGTGGTGGCCTGGGCCAGGTGACCCAACCCTATGTCAAGGAAGGGTTGTTTTAGTTGGTATCAAAGCTTATGTATTAAAACCTAGAGAAAAATATTAGGTTAGTGAAAAATTAAGTTTCTAAAGCGTTTAAGATTTTAAAGGTCAAATTTAAGTTACACGAGTCAATGTTATGAGACATTGGTTCGAAGTCGACTTAACATACAACAACAACAACATAGCCTTAGTCCCAAATTAACTGGGTTGGCTACATTGATCAAACTTTTCCATTGTGCTCGATTAAGTGCAATTGATGGTGAGCTTTGCAAACCATTAAAATCCCTCTTAATTAATGCGTCCCGTGTTAACTTTGGTCTGCCCCTACCTCGTCGAATTTCTACAGTTTCTATTGAGTCAAGTTTTCAAGTTGGGCCATTTGTAGGCCGTCTTTGCAGGTGACTAAACCATCGCAACCGCCATTCCTTAATCTTTGTATCAATTGGTGCTATTACTACTTGTCTTTGAATTTCTATATTTCTTATTCTATCTTTACGAGTTTTACCACTCGTCCACCTAAGCATCCTCATTTCTGCTACGTTCATGTTATGTAATTGTTGTTGCTTTATCGCCCAACATTCACTTCCATAGAGCATAGCTGGCCTAATTACGGTCTTATAAAACTCTCATTTTAACTTAGTAGGAACATCTCGATCACAAATCACCCCTGTTGCACTCCGCCATTTCTTCCATCCAACTTGAATTATATGTGTGATGTCATTCTCAATGTTACCATCATTTTGTATGATTGATCCTAGGTATCTAAAGTAGTTTACCTTGTGAACTTCTACTTCTCCTAATTTTACCACACTGTCATCTCGATATCTAGTGTTTCCAAACTCACAGTGCATGTATTCGGTTTTCGTCCTACTCAACTTAAAGCCTTTAGATTCTAATGCATTCCTCCAGAGTTCTAATTTCCTATTCACTCCATCTTTAGTTTCATCCACTAAGGCAATATCATCTGCAAATAGCATACACCATGCTATATCCTCTTGAATATATCTAGTTAGTTCATCCCTAACTAAAGTAAATAGATATGAGCTTAAAGCTGATCCTTGATGTAGTCCTATTGTAATGGAAAATTCTTTTGTAGCTTCTCCAAATGTCTTTGTACTCATTACTACTTCATCATACATATCCTTAATAATGTCTATGTATCTAGTATGCACTCTTTTTCTTTCTAGAACCCACCAAAGAACATATCTAGGGACCCTATCATATGCTTTTTCTAAATCTACGAATACCATATGAAGATCTTTTTTCTTTTCACTATATTTTTCTAACAATCGTCTTACAAGGAAAATCTTATTTTTATTTCATGAAAAGTGACAAAAGTTTTACGCTGGCTGTCAACCTATCGCAACCCTCCTCCATTTCTCAAGAATGGAAAATGAGATTGGGGCATCCCTCCCTCACTTTTCGGGTATGAAAAGTCGACTTAACATATATAAATGATAAATCTTAGGATGAGATGACAAAAGAAAAAAATTAACAAAAGATTAATATGATGATTATTTGCTACCTTGTATATATGAATATATAGCTAGATATATAAATAATTGTCTTCTCTTAAGACTAGGAACTTGAGTTCCACGAGAAGGGAATAACAATGGTGGCGCAAGAAAATCAAAGCGAACTCCTTGGGAGAGAGCCCACATGTGCTTCAAGTGATATTTGCAATGATTGCTGTGAGAACGAATAAGCTTTGATTAGGAATTGCATAATGTAATGCACCTATACTTAATAGTAATGTAGCAAATAAAACACTCAAACAAGAATTATGAGACTTGAAAGGGCAGTGAGACGCCACGCTACATAAGCGAAAGGTAGTAGTGGCGTGGTCACACCTTTGAGAAGTAACTTTGACACTTGAGACTTTATTTAAATGGTTAAAATTTATGATGCCTTGTTTATAAAAGAAGATCATCGATCCTAGTAAGGATATAAATAAATTATGGTCTCAAATAACGAAATTAAGTTAGTTTGGCTATGAAGCTTAACTTGAAAACTTAATTCAAGATAAGAAAGATGCATGCATTATTAAACGTCTAACTCTCAATTAGAGATGCAAGATATTTGTGTGTAATTCGACTAGATAGTCATTACTTTGGTTTGACTCATGTCATTACATATAACCTATTTTCTTCAAAAAAAACTTTTTCTTTCGGCTATATTGGATCATGATTTGGGAAGAGTTTCGAGTTATTGCATACCAACTTTTGGTAAATTTTTTAAGGAAGAACTCTAAATATTTTTACAAGATTTGAAAACATAAACAAGTGTAAAAACAAAAAAACTTATTTTTACTGGTGTTCCAAAAAAAAAATAGACTTATGCATATTTCAAAGATTTGTCATTGTAATTTCATTTGCTTTAAAAAAAATAAGCTTTATATTCAACTAACATGGTTGAGATTCCTTGAATGATTGAACTATGACAATTTGGACCATTTCGGTTTGTATGAAACCTAAGTTTTACTAAATTTAAAGATTTTTTACTGAATGAGAAATTATAAAGTATTGGTTTAGACCTATGTTATCATTTTATGGTTGTAATATAAACTTTTGTATGGTCATAATTTATTTTTAAATTACATTGACCGAATCAATTCGAAAGGAATTTTACAAATTTCTTAAATGCGAGGAAGATTTTAGATGTTTCGATAAAAAAATAAGCTTAACTCGACTTGAAAAGTGGGTTTTGATGAAAACTCAGGACTTTGGAAAAGTTTTGATTCGGATTTAACTATTCGATAATTGCAATCATGTCTCTCAATTTTTGATCGTCCTTATCTAAAAGAAAGTTAAATATAAACCAATATTCAATGATTTGAATATCGAAATTGAGGAATCCTTAAATAAGGGTTAACGCGAAATATAAGTACACTGCGTATAAATCAGTAAATGAGAAGTTAAAGAGTACCTTAAAACAACTCAATGAGAGGATCTAATGAATACAAAATGTCAAACTAGTACACTCGAAGGTAGTCAAGTTACTAAAATTTGGGATCCCAAGTCTGAGATTATTTTCATTGAAATTGCCACGTGTGAAGATTGTGTTGCCAAGTAAAATTTGTAGATGTTGTAAGGACTCTGGATCCGAGATTACAATGATACAAATTAAAGGCAATCGACACAAAGATAAATCGTTCTAATTTAACTAGAAGTGAGTTGACTCATAAAATTCGGGATACCAAAATTTGATAAATAATTCTCGAAATGAATGTTAGGTACGCGATGGTAGTACCATAATTGATAAATTAAGAAATACCTTAAAATTGAATGCTTTATATAAGTCGAAATGTCCACAACTTAAAGGGTGTACATCACAGTTAATGATATCGTAATAAACCCAAGGATAGGTAAACCATTAAAATTAGGGATACCCCGCTAAAAGAATATCTTTAGTATGATTGTTAGATAATGGACATGTGAAGTAACGACTATTAAGTCAAAGTGAAACTTAACTTGATTGATAAGGGACAGTTGAATGAAAAATAATACCGCGGAATAAATAATGTAACTAATGACATCTAACTGAAGTCAATGATGATTGAATCTTTAAAATTGGGGATCCTAAGATATGACCGACCTGTGAAAAAAATAAAAGAGTAAATTGATGTATGAAGAATTGTGATCCCAATAGGGAAGACAATTACTACGATAGCTTTTCATAGTCGTTGGTCTTCTAAGTGGGAGTATTGTGTCTCAAAATTTTTTCTTAATCGAAATGATGACGTCACAAGAAATCATGATAACCACTTATGAAAAGTAACTCGAAACTTCTCGGTAAGAGAGAACGTTACTTTATGAACCTAGACTATCACATTAGACGGTTTTGGGGAAGGATAAATGATCAAACCAATGATACGTTGACGATTAAAATCAAAGATCCTAGGCTATGATCGACTCCCAATAAAGTTCGTATCGTGTAACTTGAACAATACAATAACTAGAAAAGATGAGAAGATATCTTGAGCTAGTTACGAAACATGTATCTCTAGGTGAAGATGAGATCTTCGAAATTTGACACCATTAGAAATTGTTAAACAAAGCGTTGCTAGCACTTGAGGACCTGAGGGCTTAGTGTAAGTTCTAAAGTGAAAATGCTAATCGAATGGTGTAAGAAAACTTGAAAAGCAACCTAGATGAATAAGTGATAAGTTTGCTTAAATACAAAATTTTGAATGAATGCATGTATGTTGTAGGATATTTGACAAATTAAGGGGCATGAACCTTACCCACATTAGAAGTTAAAGCCATTTGATAAATGATAATGATAATGATAATATGGAAGTTAACCATAATCGCTCGTGTTGGTGAGGTAGACTCGAAAATTCATTCCGAGGAAAGTAAGTTTCGTGAACGTACCTCATCTTGAAGTCGGGGTATCCTTGAATAAAATTTTTAAATGACATGACATGCAAATTACGCCTGTTTAAGTACTAAGTACACCATTGTATACATAACTTTTGGAATATCCAAAAAAAAAACAAATAGTGTGACAGTATTAACACACAAACAACAAATTGAAACATTGAGGGTTAATTATGCACTTAAAATAATTGAATCGTAGTGAGTTACAAGTCCTTAATGACAAAACACTAGGTACATGTTATATATTAAAAAAACGAAATGAAAGCTAAACCACCATTGATTTCTCAATGACAAAAGTTCTAAACAAGCTATAAGAGCTAAGAGTTAGTTTAGGAGGACGATAAGAGACGCTTGTGCATTAAATGTGAACCTTGACTACGCCAAAATAATTTAAAACGACCACCCGAGATAGTAAGAGTTGATTGGTACGAGGACGCGATGCAATAAGTCTCCAGAAAATTCGAGTGATTACGATAGGAGACCTTTGTATAAAAAATCATGATGTAATAAATCGCATACAAATGAGTATTGAAAGTCATTTAGGGATAGTAACGATGATAATTATTCCACAACTTACCAAGGGTAGAAGCTTGTTAAGTAAACGATTAAATGTGATAGAGAAGTTACGAAGTGGACCATTGGTTAAGAGTTGACTTGAATTATGAATCCATAAAAAATTAACTTCGATTAGCATGTAATAACAATGATGTTAATGTATAATTCTAGAAAGGAACACTATGTTTGCTCATTTGTAGCTTCCACATATAAGTTGCAAGGACATGATTAGTCATTCATTGGTATGTGTAACCGAGATGGTGATCGAGGTGGTGTGTTAGTGTTCATACTATAGCAGATAGCTATCATTGTTCCCACTACCAGTTGGCAGTGTGGATTTGTTGCCAGATAAGCATAGATATTTTTTGACATAGATAGGCACCATATCACATCTCAGTAAGGTTATATCTATTTACTAGTTGGACGACTTGGGTGCCATTTCGACTTCGGTAGAGATTACTAAGGAATACTTAGAAATGTGTAATGATACAATGGCTTGGCAGGTACCTAAGGTATAATTACCATATTATGAGTTATACGACACATGCCTTGCGAATTTTGGCTTGTGGGATGGAAATGATACTACCGAGAAGTTATAGTCAAAATTAAGATTTTATTTTATGAGGATATAATCAAATTTCACCAGAGCAGATTTGCATAAGTTAAAAAATGGGTCGTAAATGAAATCATTACGAATAGACACATCAGGCTACACATATACTTTAATTTTACTTTTGAGGACGAGAATTCTTTAAAATCGGGGACGTTTTGACGATCCAAAATCCAAAAACCCACCCCAAGGACAATTTAGTAATTTTGTGAAGCTTAAACTGATTCCACAATAATATAAACATTATTAAAAAGAAATCCTAGCTGCCACTAATCAATCAATAAATCCTAAATAAAAAATAGGAGAGCTTGTTGGGTGTCGATAACTCAAAGAGATGGTGGTTGAAGGTAAAAGCTATCTCCTTATTTGTTGTATTCTTGTTTTGATTAGAGTCATCGTTTGATCGAAAGTAGTGTGGGAAACCTTAAGAAAGACGATTTCATTCGGTGTCACCGACGACAACGTAACCACTGCCATCATTAGCGAGGGCTGCGGCAGTCCCACAACTGCCATCGCCAAGATTAAGGGGCATCACGATGGACGCCCCCATTAAACCGTATGACCGCCTCTCCCATGAAAAACTAGTCACTCTGCCGCAACTGGCGAGAGGGTTGCTAGACCTTGCCGATCGGGAAGAGGGCCCCCAATACCTTCTCGATTTTTACCTTCCACCACCATTTCTTTAAGTCGCCAACACCAACAAATCTAATGGTAAATTGGAATTGAAAGAGTGACTTGTCATTAATGTGACATGTCTTAAATTGTCTAGACTAGCGAAACGACTCACATTAAACCTCGTGCGCGCAAGAACCAGGAGTGGATATCACTGCGAGTGGAGGTACGTGGGAAGCTTCGCTCACGCATTAAATATGGATGGATATTAGATAATTAAGTATCATGTTTTGAATGAAATAATTGGGTTATGAGTTGCATCAAGGTATTGGTTTGAATCTTCATATATATGAAATGTGAATGCACTTGTTGTTGGGGTTTGGAGTTCATACTCAACGGAAAACTCAAAACAAAATTTGAAAAACCCCAACTGGATCGAAAATAAGTTTCATTAAACTAAATCTACGAAAGTAAATCATAACTTATTTCGTGATTTCCTTTTTTGATTGTTCGATTTTCAAGACATTCGAGTGTGCGTTCTTTATCAGAAATCCACACATGAACGGTGACCACAATTTGAAGTGCTAGTCACCAGAGATATTGAAAACGATTTTTCTTTCTCTCTCTAAATCCATAGAACTCAAAAACTTTAAAACAAAAATCTTATTTCGTTTTTAGGGTTTTACCTTTGATTTATATGTGTAGATAAGCTCTCACTTAAAATCCTATTCGTAATACAACTAATTGTATTTAGGCAGTTTAAACAAATTACATATACGCCCCTATTAATAAGTTATCATATAATAAATCGTAAGGGCTTTTATGATGAATTTTATCATATAAAACTCATTACTCTGGACCAATTGAAATTGTGTAAAACCATTCTTAGTGTGCGACCCAATAGGTTCATGCGACGTTGGCAGTGAACCAAAAACCATTTTGGTACACAAGTCGTAAGCAGTCTCTCGCAAGACACTATGACTACCCAAGTAGCATGAATATCAACATTGATACAACCTAATTAATAACATATATCATATCATTTTATCGTGCGATATCCTTTGATTAAACATAAGGCATGGAAAGTAACCCTTAATGTTCAATCGTACTAGTCTCGATCTTTAGGTAAACTGAAAAACATCTAAGTGACATTGATTATATTAATTCACACGGACTTGGCCATTATCAGTCTATTTTATCGAGGGATCCATTGATATCTATCTCTATACGAGAGTGAGAAACTCTATCTTGATTACACACCTTCACATATTATTCATACGGTAACCAATCACAATCTTTATAATTGTCCGGTTAAAAGAAACATTTGATTGTGTCAAATTATCATGCTCATAATATTGAAGTCTATGGCAATCTCAAGTCGAATGACTAAATGATATATCTATCATAAGTAACACCTATAACTTAATCCGTGTGGTGTTCTCATAGCGGGTAGGTCCAGTACCTTATTCCCTAACTATGATCTTGATTTGTGTCCCTATACACATGATCATCACATGACCATTAATCAAGATGTCCACTAGTCTTAATTCATTATAGTACTCAGTATAATGATCGACTAGGGTTATTTAAGATATTTCAACAAATACACATGGATCTTACTATAAGGTAAACATGCAATCACTTATAATAAAACATAAAATAAAACCTCTATTTTATTAACTAAAATTATAAAATAAATAATGTTTGTAGATTGACCTAGGGCACATGCCCTAACATCTCCCACTCGCACTAGGGCCAATAATTCATGTATCTAATACCTAATGACGTAACATGACCATCATGTTTCGCTTGTGGAAAAGCCTTCGTCAAAGGATCTGCAACATTATTTTATGTAGGAACTCTGCAAATCTTCACGTCTTCCCTCTCAAAGATTTCTCGAATGAGATGAAAACGTCTAACTATATGTTTGGATCGGTGATGTAATCTTGGTTCCTTGGCCTATGCTATCACCCCGTTGTTGTCACAATACAAGCAAATGGGGTTAGCTATACTCAGAACCAAATCAAGTTCTGAGATGAACTTTTTGATCCAAGTTGCCTCCTTAGCTGCATTGGACGCTGCAATATATTCAGCTTCTGTTGTAGAATCCGCGATAGTTTTTTGCTTCGAACTTTTCCACCTCACTGCGTCCCTATTCAAAGTAAGCACATATCCAGACTGCGATCTGAAGTCATCTATATCAATTTGAAAACTTGCATTTGTGTAACCACTTACAACAAGCTCATCTTCCAAACTTCCGTAGACCAAGAACATTTCTTTAGTCCTTCTCAAGTACTTAAGAATGTTCTTTACTGTTATCCACTGACTTTCACAAGGATCGGGCTTATATCTGGTTGTTGCGATCAAAACATATGATATATCAAGTCGAGTGCATAACATGGCATATGTGATAGATCCAATAGCTGATGCATATGGAATCAAAATCATGCGCTCTCACTCATCATTAGTCTTCGGATATTGAGTGTTGCTGAGATTTATACTATGAGACATTGGCAATGACCCTCTTTTAAAGTCTTACATACTGAACCTATTCAGTACCTTATCTATATAAGTACTCTAACTTAGACCAATCAGCCTTTTAGATCTACCCATGTAGATCTTAATCCTAAGGATGTAGACTGCATCTCCTAAGTCCTTTATGGAGAAACATTTCCCTAACCAAGACTTGACACTTTGCAAGGTTGGGATGTCATTTCTAATGAGTAATATATCATCAACATACAACACCAGGAAAACAACCACGCTCCTACTGACCTTCTTGTATACACAAGGCTCATTTTAGTTTTTAACAAAACCAAATTTCTTAATTGCTTCATCAAAACAAAGATTCCAACTTCGAGAAGCTTACTTTAATCCATAAATAGATCTTTGAAGCTTGCACATCTTCCTAGAAGTCTCAGGATGAACAAACTCTTCAAAGTGTATCATATACACATCCTTAAGTAACTTTCCGTTTAGAAAAGTTGTTTTGACATCCATTTGCCATATCTCATAGTCATAATATACGACTATGAAAATTAGAATTCTAATGGATTTAAGCATGGCTACAAGAGAAAAAGTTTCATCATAATCAACATCTTGAGTCTGTCTGAATCCTTTTGCAACTAGTCGTGCTTTACAAGTATGCACATTGCCACCCATGTCAGTTTTCTTCTTAAAAGCCCATTTACATCCAATAGTCTTACCATATTCAAGTAAAACAACCAGGTTCCAAACTTGGTTATCATACATGGATTGCATCTTAGAATTCATGGCACTAAGCCATTTATCTGCCTCAAGGCTAGAAACAACCTCCTTATAAGTAGTAGGTTCATTTTGATCCATAAGCAACACCTTACTACTATCAGTAATAAGAAATCTAAATCTTTCAGGTTGATGTCTAACTTATCATACCTACGAGGGCCTTGTGATACATGTAGAGGATTAATTAGTTCAAGACTTAGTTGATCTCCCACTGGCGGTTGAGTGTTTCTTTGTGGGTCTTGAGTTTTTTTCAAGACTTACTTTATTCCCACTGTTGTCTTTTGAAATAAACTTTTTTTCTATAAAGACATCATTCCGAGTAACAAACACTTTGTTCTCATCGGGATTATAAAATTAGTATCCTCTAGTTTCTTTAGGATAACCAACAAATACACACTTGGTAGATTTGGCTGATAATTCTTCTGAGATTTGTCGTCGTACAAAAACTTCACAACCCAAAATCTTAAGGAAAAACAAAGTTGGTATTTTCCCAAACCACATATCATATAGTGTTTTATCAACCAATTTAGAAGGAATACGATTTAGTATAAATGCAATAGTTTTTATGGCATAACCCCGAAAGGAAGTAGGAAGATCTACATGACTTATCATAAATTGAACCATATCCAATAAAGTTCGATTTCTCCTTTCAAAAATACCATTCCATTGTGGAGTTGCTGGGGGAGTTAACTATGATACAATCCCACAATTTCTAAGATGATCATCAAACCCTTGGCTTAAATATTCACCACCTTGATCTGATCGAAGGGCTTTAATAGTTTTACTAAGTTAATTTTGCACTTCGTTCTAAAATGTTCAAAACATTTCAAAAGATTCATCTTTATGTTTCATGAGATGCACGTAACCATATCTACTGAAATCATCTATGAATGTAATGAAGTACTGATAACCACCTCTTGCCATTGTGTTTATAGGACTGCATACATCAGTATGTATTAGACCCAATAAATCACTTGCTCTTTCACTTTGTCCAGTAAAGGGACTCTTTGTCATCTTGGCTAGTAAACAAGATACACATATTTCATATGATTCAAAATCAAATGAAGCTAAAAGTCCATCTTTATGGAGTTTAGAATTGTATTAATGTGGCCAAGGCGACAATGTCAAAGGTAGGTTTGATTCAACTCATGTGACTTGAATCTCTTTGTATTTACGTTAAGAATGAGAGTATATGTGGACCTTTTCATGTTTAGAATATAAAGACCATCACATAAATCAACATTCACATAAAAAATGTCTTTACGAGAAATGAAGCATTTATTATTCGTAATAATGAAATTAAAACCATCTAAATCCAAACATGAAACCCAAATGATGTTTCTGCTTAAGGCAGGGACATAATAACAACTATTTAAAACTAAAACAAGTCCACTAGGTAAAATTAACTCATAGCATCCTACAACCAACACAACAACATTTGATCAATTTCCAACTCGTAGGATGACTTCTTCTTTTTTTAGCTTTCTACTTTTGATGAGACCCCGCACATTAATACAAAAGTGAGATCCACATCCGGTATCCAATACCCAGGAATCGCTAGTAGACAACTTAACTTCAATAACGTAAATACATGAAGCAGTAGTTGCACTACTCTTCTTTTTCTTTAGATCTTCAAGATAGAGCTTGCAATTTCTGAACCAATGTCCAGGTCATGGCAGAAATGATAATTTCTTTCTTTTTCCTTTTCCTTCTAAGACTGTGAAGTAGAAGCAACATGAAGCTTGACTTGTTCCATAGGCTTTGTGACAGTCACAATAGCTTTGGTAACTTTAGCCTTGCCTTTGCCCTTTTTATTCGAAGCCTTTACTTTCTGAACCATCAACACACTAGCAATGAGTTTCTTGACATTCTGCTCAACAATTTTAAGCATCAAATGCAACTCTGAGATAGACTTCTCCATTTTATTCATGTTATAATTCATCACAAGTTGTGAATAACTATCGGGTAATGAATTCATGATCAAATATGTAGCCAACTCTTGGCTTATGGGAAATCAAAGTCTATCAAGATGGTCAATATAACCCTTCATTTTCAAAACATGATGACTAACTGATACACCCTCAGCCATTTTGCAAGAATGAAGATTCTTGACTATCTCAAACCTTTCTTGCCTAGCTTGTTGTTGGAACATTTCCTTCAGCGTCGTAGCCATGTCGTAAGGTTCCATGTGTTCCATGTCCTTTTGAAGTTCAGGAACCATGGTTGCCAACATAATGCATGCAATATCTTTTGAGTCGTTGACATGCTTAGTATGTGAATCCTTCACGGCTCTTAAAGCATTGGCTGGTGGTTCCTCAGGAATAGGATCATCCAGGATATACAACTTACGTTCATGCTTATGAACAATTCTCAAGTTTCTAAACTAGTCAAGAAAGTTTGTCCCATACAACTTATCCTTCTCAACGATGGATCACAGTGACAATGGATTAGTGTGATTTGAAAAGGCCATAGAACTACAACGAAGATTATGCAAAAGTTCATTTTAGTATAGAGGAATAAACTTCCACTAAATTAACAACCCTCCTTAAAAATGCTATGTTAATTTAAGGGACTAAAATCCATGTTTCACCTAATTCCAAGACAGCTAAAACATGACACTTCGAATTAGGTTATTTAGGTAGGTACCAATTATCAATTACATCATATGTAACTTTTAGTTATTTTATGAGATTATGACATCTTATGTCTTAGCATGTTTTATCTCATCTAGTGCCTAAAGCCTAAAACCGTTTTGATAGCTTTATCAAGTCTAACCATTTCAAACAATAGAGTAACCGTTACTAAACTTGCCTCACCAACATAACACAATACACTCTGCGGAGGCAGACCCATATTAATGTGATCGAAGACTTGACAAGTGTTTGAGAATGGATGACATTTGACTTAAAATTTGAAAGAGGGATTTTTTGTTTGTTTTAGTGATCATAATTAAATAAAATAAATATCATATATTACAATGCATGAATAATCACTAAAAAGTTAGGAAATCATACTAATATTGATTATTGTATGAACTTTTTGGACGCTATGAACAAGCGGTCCCACTGGCCGATCAACGGGCTGACTGTGGTACAGGGGGCTACACCCCCTTTTTTTAGACAACAAATTTTGATTCCAAAAATTGAAAATCACTTAGAATTTCTCATAATTTTAGCAATCCAATCAACTAAAACTGCCTCTTATTTTAATTTCGAAAATATCAATTAAAATATTTTTAATTATCTCGGGCCCATCATTAACTTAATATCTTATCCTAATCTAATTAGAATTTAAGATACTTTGAATCCTTATCCAATTACGATTTGTTTTATATCTCACACATCTTATATGATTTGTAATTCTAATCCAATTACAAGTCTATCTCATATCTTGCAGGAATATACTAACGGATTACTACAATGAGATATATGATCAAAATCAATTTCGAGATATTAATCATGAATTCAACATCAGAATCATATTAAATTAATCATATTAACCTAATCATGATCTTTATCATGGAGACATACATAATTATTGAACAAAACGAAATATGTGTTTAAGATCATAATCATATTAACCTAAACATGAAGTCTACCATGGACATACAAAATTCACATCGTTCAATATAAAAAATATATGTTAATCGAAATATTCTAAACATGAATACTATCATTGAATCTTATCATGCGATATATCAATATACATGAATTAACAACATGCTTTAAAACCAATTCTTGATAACAATTATCACATAATCTATATGTATATCATATATACATTAATCAAGATTATGTTTCACATATATATCATATATACATAAGAGAAAACATGTAAACATTTAATATAACTGATTCTAATGCTCTGATACCACCGTTGGGCTTAGGGGTTCATACACAACGAAAAACTCAGAAACAAATTTTGGAAAACCCCAACAGGATCGAAAATAAGTTCCATTAAACTAAATCTACAAAAGTAAATCATACCTTATTCCATGATTTCCTTTTTTGATTGTTTGATTTCCAAGACGTTTAAGTGCGTGTCCTCAATCAGAAATCTATACACGAACGGTGACCACAATTTGGAGTGCTAGCCCTAAGAGAGATTGAAAACGATTTTTCTTTCTCTCCCTAAATTCAGAGAACTCAAAAATTTTAAAATGAAAATCTTATTTCATTTTTAGGGTTTCACCCTTTATTTATATGTGTAGATAAACTCTCATTTAAAATCCTATTCGTGATATAACTATTGTATTTACGTAGTTTAAGCAAATTACACGTATGCCCCCTTAATAAGTTATCATATAACAAATCGTAAGGGCTTTTATGTCATGAGTTTTATCATATAACATTTATTACTTGGACCAATTGAGATTGTTCAAAGCTATTTTTTGTGTGCGACCCAATAGGTTAATGCAACGTTGGCAGTAAAACAAAAACTATTTTGGTACATAAGTCATAAGCGGTCTCTAGAAAGGTATTATGACTACCCAAGTAACATGAATATCAACATCGATACAACCTAATTAATAACATATATTATATCATTTTGTTGTGCGATATCCTTTGATTAAACATAAGGCATGTAAAGTCACCCTTAATGTTCAATCGTACTAGTCTCGATCTTTAGTTAAACTGAAAAACATCCAAGTGACATTGATCATATCAATTCACACGAACTTGGCCATTTTCAGTCTATCTTATCGAGGGACCCAATTATATATCTCTCTATACGAGAGTGACAAATTCTATCTTGATTACACACCTTAACATATTCTTTACACGGTAACCAATCACAATTTTTATAATTGTCCGGTTAAAGACAACATTTGATTGTGTCAAATTATCATGCTCATAATATTGAAGTTTATGGTAATCTCAAGTCAAAGGACTAAATGATATACTTATCATGAGTAACACCTATGACTTAATCTATGTGGTGTTCTCATAGCGGGTCGATCCAGTACCTTATTCCCTTACAAGTACTCATGATCTTGATTCGTATCCCTATACGCATGATCATCACATGACCATCAATCAATATTTACACTAGTCTTAATTCATTGTAGTTCTCGGTATAATGATCGATTAGGGACATTTAGGATATTTCAATAAATACCCATAGATCTTACTATAAGTTAAACATGCAATCACTTATAATGAAACAATAAATAAAACCTCTATTTTATTAACTAAAAGTATAAGATGAACAATTTTTGTAGATTGACTTAGGACACATACCCTAACAATTTTTTTCCCATTTATGTTATTCATTGCCTCGGGATGTTTGTGGAGTCTCCACCAAGGGCTTAATTAGCAATTTATCATATATAAAGCTCATGATGTTTGTGGTGCCACCGAAGGCCTTACTAGTTGACACCACAAGATGTTTTATGGAATTCGCCACCAAGGGCTTTACTTGTCTAATTGAATGCATAAATATATTACTTGAGTATATGAGTTGGAGTTCATCCTTACGTAACTCGGTGATACCGGAACATGTATTAGTGGTGGCATTGTATGAACTCACTTTTGTTATTATGCTACTAGTTGGAGGACGCTACGACCATTGCAACTACTAATGGTTTGCATTAAATCAAAAGTGATGGTTCGATCACTAGATTTTTACCAATACCTAGCATGCATTAAATGAACCAATAACTTGTAATTATTATTATCACTTATTATATGTCTCTTGTGGACCTTAACATGAATGATTTGAATTCAATTTTGTTTTAAATGAATCTTGGAACTTGCTTTAAAAGTTATGAATGGATGACTTTTCTCTTATTTATGAATATGAACCATACTTCCATGTTTCTACATGTTTTAGTTCTTATTTACGTGCTTAGGTTTGAATTTGAATAGTACTCCCATGCTTTCGACTCAATGCTTTAGATTTGTTTTCAACTTCATGTTAAAATTTGCATAATTAGTAGGTGGTACTTGGGTATTTGATGTTTGAGCGAGGTTTTCCTCTTATTGAGCTCCATTGTCCATTTTAGCTTACCTCACTTACTCTCCAGATACATCCACATCCGCATTAGTTCGTAACAAGGGAAAAGTATCCGCTTGAAGTCTTTCCTTGCATTGTGAGCATTGCATGCTCTTATTATTTAGTTATTTGATTTTAAGAACAATAAATTTTGGGTCGTAGTTTAAAGTAGGTCATTTAGGTAGTTCCCTCCTTATCTATTTTGGACTATTTAGAAGCTTTATGGTAGTGTTGGAAATTTTCCTGTTGGAATGACTGAACTCACTTATACTTTTGGATATTTAACACACATATTATATGGTTTATGGAATTCTAGTTTCGATTTTACTTCCGCATTTATTATTCCATATGGTTAGTATGTTATTCCGCATGTTGAAATAGTTGGCGTGCTAGACTATTATTTGGGCATGGTTCAGGTATCGAGCTTGAGTAATGGTTTGTGTTAGGTGACCCGACCATAGTTCAGATGAAGGTCGTAGTGCACACAAAGACTGGTTATGCGGGATTTTAAATGAATCGGAAAAATAAATTTTATATGATAAAATTCATAATATAAAAAGTACTTATGATGTGTTTTATTATTACCACTTTAAGTAGGTGTATAATGGTAATTCACTTACTCGACTTTATACAAAAGTTGTATAAATAGGTGTGTTAAGTGTATTCACATTATCAGACAAATTAGGGCTGGAATCTAATTTTCTTTTTTAGAAAACGAGTTAGATTTATTAGTCATTCTAGACTTTTTAGGGAGAGCAAAACAAATTTTTTGTGTTCTCTTTCGGGTAAGCACTCGGATTCTCGACTGTCGTTCGTGTATGGATTTTTGATAACATTTGTGACGACCTAAATATTTTAACTTGTGCCACGTGTCACCGTAAGACTCTGGCGAGGACTTTATCTGACGTGGCGTACTTGGTCAACCTTTTGGAGTCAACACAAAGGTATATTATGTTTGTTTAGCGTGTGCATTATTTATACTCAAAAATGTTAAATTTAAGTCAAAATATGAGTAGGTTCGATGATTAGTACGCGTGTATATTATGGGTACAAGGGTATGAGTAGGCGATAAGATAGGACAAAAATAGTTCTTGGACTATAATACTATTTAATTAAGAGAATAACCTAAGTTGAGATTTTTATTTAAATTGCCACATTACTATATTATTACAATGCACATTTAAATAACTTATGAATATAGTGTAGAAATGAAATAAAACATATGATGTACCTCGATAGGCGTATTACGAAGATTAAAATTAATGTAAAATTCTCCTTCATTCATATTAAGGAACCAATTTAAATTCAAAGGTCTATGGTATGCTTTGTAAATATGTCGAAAAATAAGGTCACTTAATCTATGTAAATGTATTGGTTGCATGGAAAATACAAAAATGAACTAAGGGCAAAATTGTCATTTTATACTTTGTAGGGCGCTTGATATATGTAGGAATGAGATGGAGAGCTTGGATTTAGACTTAATTAAGCTAGGTTAACTTAATTAATCCATCACTAATGCATTTTTAAATAAATATATAAAGGGGTAGAAGCCATTAGGAACTTAGCTCAAATTCATTTGTAAGAGCTCAAGAATGAAAATTGGAAGGAATCCTACCATTAATGGAGTTGGAGAAAGCTTGAAGCCAACAAGGAACTTAAAAATTCATATGGTCTCAAGGCATGTTCTACACCTTCTCCATAATAATTTCTACCATTTGAATTATTATCTATGCTTTTGATTCATATTAATGTCTTTTTTTAATGATGATCTTATTCATGCAAGTTATTTCTTCATACTCTTATATTCTTAATCTTGCTTGCATCCCCTTTAATTAATTAACAACACACACACACACACACATGTATATTGATTAACTAAATTCATGCATGGCTTTCTTGAGTGTTAAAGGTAGATCCAAATTAATGTGTATTAATAAAAAGAAATGATGCATAGATGGATGACATATTCAATAGCTAAGACTAAATTATTTGAGGATTGGAAATTTGAGTACAACATTGATTTAGCTAATAACTTAGGTATTAATTAGAAATACTTAAGTACCTAAGTCAAATAAATAGAGTAAGCTAATTCTATTTATCTAATATGCCTAAGTTGTGAAATAAAGACAATTAGGTTTAAAGTATGCTAATTCTATTTATCTAATATGCCCAAGTTGTGAAATAAAGACAATTAGGCCTAAAGACAAATGAATTAATTTACTTGTATTAATGACTTTTAATAAGTTAATGGAATAATTACACTTGAATCATTTAAATAAATTAAAGGGCTTGAATTTAATTGAAAGAAAAAGCCTAAGTTGATTGTAAAACAAAAATGAGTATATAAACTAGTTTGATGTGTTTAAGTAAGCTAATCAAATAATCTACTATTGTATATAGGTAAAAAAGATTTTTTATCTGAGCAAAGATTAATCTAGTGTTAAAATAATAATAGTAATAAATGATAAGATTCATAAAATAAGTTTGTAGAGATCTATTGATGCATTAAGTGGTTATATATATTTATATATCATACATATATACATACATACATACATATATATATGTATAAGACATTAGGTGTATTTGTATAACCTCTACACCTTTATATAATATAAGGACAATAATAAAAAGCAAATCATAATATGGACCAAATTCTTATACTTAATAGAGGATTAGTAAGAGAAGCAAACTCTAACACACCAAAATAAACTATAATTATGTTAGGGACTTAGCGAGCTAAGAGTTGAAATTGAGTGTTAGTTCGGGGTCGTGTTGGAGCCGCAAGAGAGCGTATTAGCATGGATCCAAGATACTTAAAACCAGCTAGGAAATGTAGAGTAATCCAATGAGATTTATATTTTTTTGTTATTGTATTATCTTGCCTTTCTTGGAATTCCTACTCCAATATGAGTGTACGAGGGCCAAGTGAGTCAAGAAGATGTCTCTGATTGGAGTGGTTGCCAGCTAGCTACTGGAGCCATGACCTCGATTCACTGGATTGTTTGGTCAGGATGAGATGTGTTTTATCCGGGGCACCTTTGATATCTCTCATTTGCAACGGTCTAGGTACGACACGTGCTGTTTTATCTTGGGACCTGAGTCTGCTTGGCGTTGTTGTGACACTATGACCCCGACCTTGTGGCACCTGCACTCGGTGGTCTTGGACTACTTGGGCACCTCTCTACTGCTTCTTTTGACACTCGTTTCTCATTATACTTTCATTACTTAGTCTTATTATCATGCATTCCTTATATGTTTCTTTCTATCCGCATGAGCTTTAGACTACTTTATTTATCTTGAAGTACTATTTAGATCCTGCTGGCTTTTACTTACTAAACTCTTCATTCTTGTGTTTGGACTGTTTGTATTACATATATAAGTTATTTCATCACTTTTTGGGTACTTTATGGGTTTTGCGATATGATTACTTGTATTTCACTTTTGTATACACTTTACACTTGATATACAGGTTTGATGTACAAGGTTCCACATTTAGGTTGTCCGACTCCTTTACATTATCGTTGAGTTATTTAATGTATTAATTGTTTTCACTAATTTGTAAAACTTGAAAAATACTAATAAATCGACTTAAAATTATAAATTTACTTATATGGATGGATTGAAAGGCTGATTAGGTCCGCGTTGACCTTATGAGGCTGGTTCAGGGGTCCACGGGGGCTTAGGCCAAGCGGGGCCCAATTTTTGGGTAACTGGGGCCATCAAAGTTGGTATCAGAGCGTCAGGTTAGATAAGAGCTAGGTGTAAAATCAAGAACAACCCATAACTAACATAAGACACAAATCAATAATAGAGTTAGGACACGATTGGAACTTAGAGTATGATCTTAACTTAAAGTCTAAGTTAGGAAATGAGGTGAGTTGGGGAAATTAAAACTTGAATTTATATATATGATTTGTCGTATTATATTATATTATTACTGGTAGCTATAAACTGATCGAGAATCTACCTTCTTTGCAGATCGTGATAACCAATCATCCCGAGGCTTGCGGTAGTGGTGGTAGCGCAGATGTACAAGGGAGCCTAGATGAGATGTCTCGGTTAGTCACATCTCATAGCCATCAGCTTGAGGAGATCCTCAAGCTATTGAGGGCATAGTCTGCACCATCACCATTTCCAGTCACAATAGCGACATCCCTTGCTTCTGAGGGGAGTGCGCCTATTGTACAAGCCACTCTAGTGGCTCCCATCATACCGGTAAGATCCATAATAGCTGAGATAGTATTGACACAAACATAGATAATACTACTTACACACTACTTTGTCAAAGACTACGACGACTACGCCTAGTGAGATGAGCACTTGGGCGACAGTTGAGGCGAGACAGTCGCGAGAGTTCCAGAGATATATACTAGCTGGGTTTTATAGGAGCATGAATCTCAAGGCGGCAAAGAGGTTTGTGAAGAGCCACGAGAAGATACATGACATCTCGGCCACATCAAAACACATGAGACTGAGTATATCATCAGGGTTGATGTTTGGAAAGTCCGATACATGGTGGCGTAGTATAGCGGGTACCCAGGTTAAGCCCAAGGATTAAACAGAGTTCAAGAGGCAGTTTAATCAAAAGTACTTTCCGCCTTCGGTTATGAAATTGAAGGGCCGAGTTTCTGAGCATCCAATAATATACTAGGGAGTTTGTGATGCAGTATATGGGCATGTATTTACAGTTATTGGAGTATGCTAGAGGTATAGCCAACGCAGACGCCGATCAGGCACACTACTTCATAGAGGAGCTGTTGAGAATCATTGGGGGCACTATAGTGACTATTAGCCAGGGAGCTTACAGGTTGCATATGAGAGGAGCCTGGCTAGAGAGACATACTTAAGCATACACCCCGATGAGGTCATAGCAGCATTGGCCCCAACTCGATTAAAGTATAGATCAAAGGATGATAGGAGGAGGAAGAGGCACTGACCGTTCAGGTTAAAAGATGTCAGGGCTTAGAATGTAGGGTATGTGGCGCCACCATCACATCCAACACGCACAACGCCGATACCTTCTGTGCCAGCACGTGTCTTCACTAGCCTACTATAGCAGTCGACACAGCCAATACTTTAGCAGCAGTATCAGCGGATAGATAAAAAAGGTAGAGGTAGAGGTAGAGGCAGAGGCAGAGGCAATGGTCCGGAGCAGAGGTCAAGATAGGGATAGGGGTAGAGTCAGAGATATGGTCGGGGACATGGACAAAGGTCCACTTAGTCACAGGGACAGAGACTTCCACCAAGGTCAGGGCCACACAAAACTTGCTTTGAGTGTGGACATACATGATACTTTGTGAGTACTTGTCTATGACTGGGTAGAGGACAGTCACAGCAGGGATGAGAGCAGGTTCATGTCATCGCTGCATTGGATCCAACCGCTACATGTAACTTGATTGAGGGTATGATTTACATTTGTTGTCGATTTATGCATATTTTGATTTATTCGGGATCTACATTGTTTTTCATTTTTGGTCGTATGGTGGATGAGTTGGGGTCTGAGGCCCATTAGGTAGAGAGACCTTTAATCCTCGGCATGGCTGTTGGGGGACAAGATATACCTAAACTTACTATGTGTTGACTGTTTAGTTGAGATAGAAGACCAAGAGATGCCCACAGACTTGAGGGTATTGGAGTTCTTAGAGTTTGATGCCTTACTTGGCATGGGTTGGTTAGCCGTATACCATGTACATCTAGAGTGTTTTAGTAAAGTCACTACATTTCTACTTTCAAATCGAGCAGAGTTCAACTTTCAAGGGACTTTGACTACCTTACCGATCACCAGGGGCCGAATGGCCATAAGTATCGATGTCGAGACTTTAACCAACATCATAAAAACGACAGAGAGAATCGAGACTAGGATTGAGGAGGTACCAGTTGCATGTAAGTTTCTGGACATTTTTTCTGATGATATACCTGGATTACCCCCGATAAGAGAGATCGACTTCATTATAGACTTGGTCTCGGGGACCAAATCGATATCGATTCCACCGTACATGATGGCACCGAGAGAGCTTGAAGAGTTGAGAACCCAGCTTAATGAGTTGTTACGACTGGGATTCATTCACCCAAGTATGTCGCCATAGGGCACGTTTTTCGTACTGTTCGTTAAGAAAAAGGACGACGATTTACGATTTTGGGTAGACTATAGATAGCTGAGCAGAGTCACCGTGAGGAACAAGTACCCACTTCCTCACTTAGATAACTTTTTTTTTTATCAGCTAAGATGAGTACATTGGTTCTCAAAGATTGACTTGAGGTCTGTCTACCACCAGCTAAGGATTAGAGACAGGGATAAGGAGAATACTGCTTTTCGTATGAAATATGGGCATTTTCAATTCATCGTCATACCCTTTGAGCTGACAAATGTCCCGAAAATGTTCATGGATCTGATGCACCGACTATTGAGTGTTAATCGACGACAATCTCATCTATTCTAGGACTAGTGAGGATCACGAGGATCACCTCAAGAAGATATTGCAGACTCTAAAGGTGCATCGTATGTATGCCAAATTCAGCAAGTTCGAGTTTTCGCTTATAAAGGTCGGATTTCTAGGAAATATTATTGGAGCTAGCGGAGTGTCAGTGGGCCCTGCTAAGATTAGAGTAGTTGATTGGCCTACATCGACGTTAGCGATAGACATTCACAGCTTTTTGGGATTGGCAGAATATTACCAACGTTTCATGTTGGATTTCTCTAGGATTGCTGCGTCGATGACATAGTTGACAAAGAAGGAAGTCGATTTCTCGGGGAATGACGGATGTGAGCATGCATTGAGAACTTTGAAGGAACGACTGACTACAACGCCTGTGTTAGTGATACCAGAGATGGGGAAGGGCTTCGATGTGAACACCGATGCTTCCAAGGTCGATTTGGGCTATGTTTTGATGCAGGACTGTAGAGTGATAGCGTACGCATCTCGATAGTTCAAGATTCATGAGAAGAAGTACCCAACATATGGCTTAGAGATAGTTGTTATAGTATTTTAATTGAAGATCTGGTGTCAATACTTGTACAGTGAGAGGGTCACTCTATACACTGATTAAAAGAGTCTAAAATATCGCTTCAGCCAAAAGGAACCGAACATGAGATGAGGAGATGGTTGGAGTTCCTTAAGGATTATGATTTTTCATTGGAGTACCATCCAGGGAACGCTAATGTAGTGGCGAATGCTTTGAGTAGGAGAGGGTCGGATGCAGAGATTGTGAGATGTCATATGACACATGAGTACGTGTTACTCGAGGTGATCAACACACTTTGTTCAGCAGATATTCCAGCAGCTATCAAGGCAACGATTTATTGTTAAATGAGGACTCAAATAGTGTCAATTGAGAGTGTAGTTCAAGGGCAATATGCTTACGAGCTCTATTAGAGGTTCAACAAGATGGCTCAGAGTTTGAACCAGCCAAGGTGGAGTTAGTTGACAGATTCATGCCTAAGATTCGAAAGAGGCTTATGGATTCCATTAGTAGCTGAGATTCGAGAGGGCATACTTCTGGAGGCTCATCGCTTATATTTTACGGTTCATCCAGGTCGGACCAAGATGTATGGGAACATGCAACGTCTTTTCATTGGCCTGAGATGAAGACCGATGTTTGTGATTATTTTAGAGCGTGCAGATATGCTAAAAAGTTAATTCTGAGCATCGGAGGCTTGATAGACTATTTAAACCGCTTCCCATTCCTTGGTGGAAGTAGGAGCATATTACAATGATCTTCGTTAATGGATTACCTCGGTCTCAGTGCGGACAAGCAAGTATATGGGTGATTGTGGACAAGTTGACTAAGTCCGCACACTTCTTACCGATCTCTATTATGCATCGAGTGGATATGATTGCCACTTTGTATGAACGAGAGATAGTCCGACTTCACGGGGTCCCGTTGTCGATTATGTCAGATAGGGGTTCGTATTTTACATAATAGATTTGGCAGGGCATGCAGGTATAGTTTGGCACACAGTTGGATATGAGTACAACCTACCACCCACAGACTGATAGACGGTCGGAGTGACTGATCCAGGTGCTTGAAGAAATGTTAAGGATGTGTGTACTAGAGTATGGTGGTTCATGGGAGGAGTATCTTCGTCTGTGTGAGTTTGCATACAATAACAATTATCAAGCCAATATTGGAATGCCATCGTTTGAGGCATTCTACGACAGGCCGTGCAGATCTCCATCATGTTGGGCAAAGCCCGAAGATGTGGTAGTTATTGGGCCAGATATTTTAGTGGATTACACATAGAAGATACGATAATTCGGATTACGTCTTAAGGGTGCGCGGAAGAGACAAAAAATATTACGACAAGTACTACGACGAATTAGAGTATGACGAGGGATCCTATATGTATTTGAAGGTAACACCTCTAAAGGGTCGCGAAAGATTTTGAATTAAAGGAAAGCTTGTGCCTAGGTTGATCGGTCCATTCAAGATCAAGAGGAGAGTCAGCAAGGTTGCATATGAGTTGGAGCTACCACTAGAGTTAGCCGAGATTTACCCTGTGTTTCATATCTTAATGCTTAGATTGGATAGGTCGAGAGGAGGCAGGCGACTGATTATGGATTTGAGCCAGACAGACCTTAGAGAGGATATCACCTATGAGGGGCAGCCGATTTAGATACTAGATTGTAAGGGGAAGGTAAAGAGGAATAGAGAAACCCCCTCAATACTTGTCGAGTGGCATCATCACAGGGACGAGGAACTGACCTGAGAGTTGGAGTCCTAAATGTGCGAGCACTTCCTTGACCTATTTTGATTCCAATAAGTTCTACTTTTGGCTATTTCTATTTCAAGGACAAGATTCTTATTAGTTGGGAAGGTTATAATGACTAGAATATTTTAACTTGTGCTACGTGTCACCGCAGGACTATGGCAGGGACTTTATTTGACGTGGTGTACTTGGTAAACCATTGGGAGTCAACACCAAGGTATATTTATGATTGTTTAGTGTATGCATTATTTATTTTATGCTCAAAAATATCAAATTTCAGTTAATTATTGGTCTGATTGCGTCAAAATATGAGTAAGGTTCGACGGTTGGTATGCGTGTATATTATGGGTAACCGGGTACGAGTAGGTGATAAGATAGGACAAAATAGTTCTTGGACTATAATGCTATTTAATTAAGAGAATAACCTAAGTTGAAATCTTTATTTAAATTACCACATTACTATATTATTACAATGCATATTTAAGTAACTTACGAATATAGTGAAGAAATGAAATAAGACATATGATGTACCTCAAGAGGCGTACTATGGAAAATTAAAATTAATGTAAAATTCTCATTCATTCATATTAAGGAACCAATTTAAACTCAAATGCCTATGGTATGCTTGGTAAATATGTTGAAAAATATGGTCACTTAATCTATGTAAATGTATTGGTTGCATGGAAAATATATGAATGAGCTAAGGGCAGAATTGTCATTTTAAACTTGTAGGAAACTTGGCATATGTAGAAATGAAATGAAGAGCTCAGATTTAGACTTAATTAAGCTAGGTTAACTTAATTAATCCATCAATAAAGGCGTAGAAGTTATTAGGGACTTAACTCAAATTCGTTTATAAGAGCTCTAGAAAGAAAATTGGAAGGAATCCCACCATTAATGGAGTTGGAGAAAGCTTGAAGACAATAAGAATTTAAAAATTCATATGGTCTCAAGGCATGTTCTACACCTTCTCCATAATAATTTCTCCTATTTGTATTCTTATCTATGCTTTTGATTCTTATTGATTTGTTTCTTTTTAACGATGATCTTATTCATGCAAGCTACTTCTTCATACTCTCATCTTCCTAATCTTGCTTGCATCCCCTTCAATTAATCAACAACACACACATATGTATATTGATCAACTAAATTCATGCATGGCTTTCTTGAGTGTTTAAGGTTGATCCAAGTTAATGTGTATTAATAAAAGAAATGATGCATATATGGATGACATATTCAATAGCTAAGATGAAATTACTTGAGAATTAGAAATTTGAGTACAACATTGATTTAGTTAATAATTTAGGTATTAATTAGAAATACTTTAAGTACCTAAGTCAAATAAATAAAGTAAGCCAATTCTATTTATCTAATATGCCCAAGTTGTGAAATAAAGACAATTAGGCCTAAAGACAAATAAGCTAATTTACTTGTATAAATTAATGACTTTTAATATAATTACACTTGAATCATTTAAATAAATTAGATTGCTTGAATTTAATTGAAAGAAAAAGCTTAAGTTGATTGTAAGACAAAAAAGAGTATATAAGCTAGTTTGATGTGACTAAGTAAGCTAATCAAATAATTTACTATTGCATATAGGTAAAAGTGAATTTTTATGTGACCAAAGATTAATCTAGTGTTAAAATAATATTAGTAATAAACGATAAGACTCCTCAAATAAGTTTGTAGAGATCTATTGATGAATTAAATGGTTATATATTTATATATTTATATATAAATATATATATATATATATATATATTTACGTATAGGACATTAGTGGTGTGTTCGGTTGGGTTGATAGGCTTGTCTTGATAGGTTTGGACTAAGTTGCATTGGATAAGTTGGCTATAGATTAAGGGTAATCCAAATGAGGGGACTTGTTCAGTTGGGTTGATTGGAGTTTAAGTGGTGTAGCCCAAATGACGTTTCTACCCCTCTCCATATAAATGCCCCAACACAACTAAATTCACTTCATTCGTAATCTCAAACCTCTAAAAAAGTTTAATAATGAAGAATTGGTGGTAAACCGCCTAACTCATTGTAGCGCATTGTAAGCATTCGTGTTTTTTGTCGAAGAGTTAGGAAATCAATAAAAATGCAGCCACATCCGCATTATCACAAAGGAAATGGATGAGATAGAGCCGAACGAGAAGGGATGAGATGCTCAAGGTTTTCAATTTTGAGGAGAGATCAATTTTAATTTTGAGGTGTGGAGGTCGAAACGTTGATGAAATATATAGTGCGAAGTGTTTTAAAACAAGGGAAATGACATTTTTCTTAACTTGGATTAGCTAGTGAGTGGGTTGAGATTCACTTTATTTAGTCCTATGGATACAAGACTATGTAATCCATTTCACTACCTAGTCTGTTTAAGCGAACATTGGACTAAAAGTTGATCCTAGGATTAGCCTTTTAGTCATCCCAACCGAACACACCATGGTGTATTTGTATAACCTCTACACCTTTATATAATATAAGGACAATAGTAAAAAGCAAATAATATTATGGAACGAATTATACTTAATAGAGGATTAGTAAGAGAAACAAACTCTATAATACACCAAAACCAACTAAAATGATGCGGAGACTTAGCGAGCTAGAGTTGGAAATCGTGGGTTAGTTCGGGGTCGTGTTGGAGTCGCAAGATAGCGTATTAGCGTGGAACTGAGGTACGTAAAACCAGCTAGGAAATGTATAGTAACTCAATGAGCTTTATATTTTATTGCTATTGCATTATCTTACCTTTCTTAGAATTCCCACTATAATATGAGTGTAAAAAGGCCAAGTGAGTTAAGAAGGTGTCTCTGATTGGAATGGTTGCCGGCTAGCTACCGGAGCCATGACCTCGATTCACTGGATTATTTGGTCAGGATGAGATCTGTTTTATCCGGAGCACCGTTGATATCTTTCATTCGCGACGGTCTAGGTACGGCAGGTGCAGCCGCGTCCTAGGTCCCGAGTCTGTTTGGGATTGCCGCGACTCTATGACCCCGACCCTGTGGCTCCCGCACTTAGTGGTATTGGACTACTTGGGCACCTCCCCTATTACTTCTTTTGGCACTCATTTCTTATTTTACTTTCATTACTTAGTCTTATTATCATGCATTCCTTATATCTTTCTTTCTATCCTATGAGTTTTAGACTACTTTATTTATCTTGAAGTACTGTTTAGATCCTACTGGCTTTTACTTACTTGACTCTTCATTCTTGTGTTTGAATGAGTGTAGATCCATAGTTGAAAGGAAAGACACCGATATTAGGTGATCTACTCTGAGGACATCGGAGCGACACTCCCTTACTCATTTTTGTAGGTTTTTAACTATTTGTATTAGATATATATGTTGTTTTATCACTTTTAGGGTACTGTATGGGTTTTGAGAGATGATTATGATTTGTATATCACTGTTGTATACACTTTACACTTGATATACAAGTTTGATATAAATATGTTTACAGGGTTCCACATTTAGGTTGTCCGACTCCTTTACATTATTATTGAGTTATTTAATGTGCTAATTGCTTCCGCTAACCTGTAAAACTTGAAAATACTAATAACTCAACTTAAACTTATAAATTTACTTCTATGAAAGGATCTAAAGGTCGACTAGGCCGTGTTGACCTTTTAAGGTTGGCTCGGAGGGGGAGAGGGAGTCCATGTGTGTTTAGGCCGGGCGAGGCACAACTTGTGGGTAACTGGGGTTGTGACAATGTTCATCTCAAGCAATGCTTAAATAACGATCAACACAGAGAAACGAATTAGCATTTTGAGGTATTTTACTTTTGTCAATCACTTTAATGGAATTCGAACTTGATCTTGTTGGGGATTCAAAAATAAAAATTGAAGATTTCTGCCGCGTTTTGAACCAAATAAAAAACCCAACAGTACTTACATTGCATGGTTTTCTCTTGCAGGTAATGTTGTTATCAGCGAAAAAAATAGTGGGTTTTGTTCTGAATCATTTGATATTTTTGACTCTTTAAAAATTTGAACCCAAAATGCAAGATTCAAGACCTAAATTGAAGTCCTAAACTTAACAACAAAACCACAAGTAATATCGAAGTAAAAAAACATCAAAATCAACACTAAAAAATATGAGAAGAATGCACCAACGATGTTGAATCGTTGTAGTTTTGCTCAAATTTCGTTGAATTCGGGTTAGCGGTGAGAATGCGATTTGAGAAAAAAAGTGACTAGGGTATAAATAGGGTATATGGGTGAGTAAAAACCATTTTATATAGAAGGGTAGTTAGGTCATTTCAAAGGGGTTGAAAAAAATTCAAAAATAGGGTAAGAAAGTAAAAAGTGAGGTGCGAATAACCTGGTTCGAGGGTTTTTTCTTTGTTCAATTGTCAACCAAAGTTGGAAGCGAAAATCCAACCAATACCGGCCCTTATAAGTTCTAAGACCAAAAGCACAAAACTTTGAAAGTTTATGGCCTAAGACATATGTTTTGCCGATAACAATCAATGACTACACCAGTGAACCTACATAATACTTAAATTCATTTTTTTGGAAGCCTAGTACCTGGATTCAATCAGGAAAAATCTCATCTGATCTCATTGGTACTAGACATGAAATCTTGATCCTTCAAATTAAGGATGCAAATGGGTTGGATAGGGAATGAGGACATCATGTCCATACCCATACCCACTAAAGAATTCATCACCCATACCAATCTGAGGATGAATTCTCATATCCATCGTCATACCCATCAAACCCTGTGGCTATGGAAAATCCCCATGAGTAAAATGTTTTACCCATTTCATTCTCCATTAGGGATTATGGGTGTCAATGGGGCGAGGCGGGGATGGGGAGTAGGTCTCCGTCCCCATCCCTATTCAAAATTTGAGTCATCATCCCCATCCCCATCCCCATCTTATCCCCGCGGGGACGGGGAGTCCCGATTGAGACTTATTATTCCCCATTTAAAAAAATATCCCTGTGAAATATCACCTAAAAAATCCCTATGAGAAAAAATCGTCATATCACCTAAAAAATATTATACTTAAAAATAAACTAACTAAAAAGTAAGGTATGAAATATTGTACTTACATATCCTTTTTTAAGAAACATATATACTATATATTTTGGATTAATTATCATATGTTTATATTTTATATAATATATCGCAACATGTTTCTTAGTGTGCATTTGATTATATATTTATGTTTTTTATGGTAATATATAAACCTTATATAATGTATATACACTTACATGTTACATGATATTTTATGTGCGTATATATGAAACACAAAATATATTCATTCATGACAAATGAGGATTCCCCCTGGTGATATCCAATGGGCATCCCCATGGGAATTTCTCGTAGGGATACCCAATCGGGAGTCCCAATGGGGATTCCCGTGGGAATATTTTCCTCCCCATCTCCGTGCAGGAAATCAATTTCTTCCCCATTCCTGTCCCCGTAGCCTTTTAAATTCTCCATCTCCGTCCCCGTCGCGGGGAATCTCCATGGAAATTTTTTTTCCTCATTCCATTTCCCATTAGGGATCTCTACGAAGATTTTCGAAAAATAAAATAAAAATTGTAACAAATAAAGTATCGAATATACATACGTAACAAGTAGAACTATAGATATTTTCAAATGTTATTATACGTGTAATATACATATGTTAGCATAAGCATATTGTAATATAATATATAATTATATATGATATTTAGTTATAAATTTATAATATAACTAAATATTAACAAATATTATATTATAAAGAGTTTGATCATATAGTTAATCCACGTAATTTGAAAATTGAGTATTTGAGATTAAGGGTTGAAGTTTTTTTTTTCTCAAAAAGAGTTGAAGTTTTGGTGTGGTTGATTATCAATGTATATTTTTTCTCTCTCAACACTTAAGAGTTAAGAAACAATAATCTCGTGATACAAAAAAAATAATAATGTCAATATGTTATACATTCGTAACATGTATTTATAAATATAAATTATATATAAACTCAATAACACTAAAGGGCCCTCCAAAAAATTTGGAGGATTCTATAGAATAAAGTTTTACAATTTTTCTCATTTGATCCTATTTTTTCAGTACTTTTAATCCTAAAATTCTAAAATATAAATATAGTTGCAAATAATTCAAAACAAAACATATATTTTTAATTAACCAAATAAATTAAAATTATAAATCTCATTAAGAGTTCTTTGTTATATGTACTAGTGGACGGGCACATGCTTCGCATGTGAGCGCAATTTTTGGTGTGCTCGATTAGGATGTTTTTGAAGTAAATAATAATTGGTAATCTTGTATTTACAAATCCCATTAATTAGAGGGGATGAGGTGACCGATAGCTTAAATTTGCTCCATTTTGAATGAAATAAACTATTTATTTCGCTTGGTTCTTTTACATATTGGTTTTCTTTAGCTTTATTTTTATTTTTATTTTTGTGGGAAAATTTGCGATTTGCCAATAATAATGTCATACAATTATTTTACCTCACCTTTTCATGGGGTAATCTATCTTTGATCCATTAATAAATACACATATAATTGAATTTTTTTTTCAAGTCATTCATGTTAGTTCTTAAGAATTTTTGTTAACATCACCTGATGTGGTTCAAGATGCTTACATGTCTATATGCAATTTAATGTAGATAAAAACTAGTTGGAGCAGATTTCGGATTGGATCCGCTAATTAAAATTGCAATCAATAATCTGATCTAATTAATGCAAATTGTTTGTAACTTTTGCAAAATTCTAATATGACAAACTCAGATGATAATCAATTAGAGTTAATGCTTGAGATTAAATTTGAGAAAAAAAATCATTTATCCACAATAATTAATGGAGACGTTTAGCGAACTTATTTAATCTATCGGTAGTCAAACTTGTGAAGAAATAAAAGTCTCTATCTTATCCAATCATTCATATTAATTTGATTATTGCTGACACCATGTTGATCATGCACCACGCATTGAGAACTTTGTTTATTAAGTTCAAAAGTGAATCTATCTATTAACCATTTCTTGCACTACATCTGTGAGACTATGTCGCCATGTATTTGGATTGAGAATCCAAGAGGGTTTTTGTAGGAGATATTTATTTCACCTTGACGATGCAGTATTCTTTCATGAGAGCCTAAAATGTCAGATTTTATAAAGAGAGCGTATTGCAATGATCAACCTCATCTCAAGTGAGTCCGACGTAGACATCTACTTTGCTCAAATTGAAATTAGGTAGCATATTTGGAGAGAAAATGCACATATATAAACGAATTCCTATGTTAGTAGACGCTTCAACATTGCGTGTTGGAGTGTACAATTGATTATGTATTCGCCCTGAAACAATCATGATTAGATATTGAACAATACAACACAAAATTTAAAATATCAAAAGTAAGAAAATCATGAAAAAGAAAAAAGAAATAAATTGTAGAATATCCGTACCTAGTTTATAATGTGAAGAACGCATAAATAATTAATCACTTTGCATTCAGAAAAAAAGGAAGAACGCATAAATAATTAATCCACTTTGCATTTAGAAAAAGATAGAAATTACAATGACGAGTACAAAATTAAAGAGCAAACCTTAGAGTCTTGAGTTGAAGAAAGAAAAAGTCTATATTACTAAAAGAAAAGAAAAGAAAAGAAAAAATAATGTTGCGTTCTTACTCAAATTTCTTTCTTGCACTCAAGGAAAAATGTAATGCTTCCTCACTAAAATACATGGTACCATTATTAGAGAAAACATTAAAACTAAAAATGAAAGATTCATGACCATCAAAAGACAAGTAGATTAAGTTCAACTCGCATTTTGTCTTCGATGATTAAGCTACGTACATAATATTTATTGCCGAATTGTACACAATTTGGTAATGTATTACTAAGTCGCAATCAACAATGGATATATAAAATAGCACACAATGTAAATTTACCAAATCTTATCTTAGAACGTTACAATTGATACCTTTGAAACTTCAACTGTGTCTAAGACCTGATTTAGACATTCACCTTAAAAAGAAAACAAATTTAAAAAATGTTAGTACCGATTTAAATGGATTTTTGAGATTATCACAAGTGATGGACAAACTTTTTTGTTGATGAAAAATGCTTTAAGATTGTTTAAATATATTGTTACCCAACCTTTTTCCTCCTTCTTTAGGCTTGGGACCGACAATAGATGTATTCCATTGGCAGAGTTAAAAAAGGTTAGACAAAAATATATTAACATTTACATTGTTTACAACATATGTCCATCTTTACCTTAACCACTAAATGTTGTCAATTTGGTATCTGATGTAAGGGTCTAGGTGGCCTAAATATTGCTTATGATCATGTGGTATTTATAAAAAATGTAAATGCTACTATATTTTTGCCCACTATTGATAATATCACGTGCAATATTTTGAAAAAAATAAATAATAAGAAAGTAAATGAAGCAAGATAATTATTATGAAAAAATAGCACAATTGTACGATAAATATTAGAAATACATGAGTACATGTACAAAAAGAAAGAGATAATATCTAGTAAAAAATTTGTAAAAATTATGTTGAATTACAATTTAAAAGGACATCAGGATAGACAACATCTTATGAAGGTACCTATTTTTTTATCTAATTTTTTTATTTATAATTAATATTTTTGTTTGATTTGAAGAAACACCTCGTGATAAAGCTACCTATAGTTGACCATGACTGAACACATGTTTCGGAAGATAAATTCCAACATTTGGTATTGTTTGACCTTGTGATTTATTAATTGTCAATGCAAATGCTAATTTAATAGGAAATTGTTTTATAATAAAGTTAAAAGGCAAGTTTATATTTTCAGATGGTTTAAGAGGTATTCGTGGTATGAAGACTCTCGTTCCGCAAAACTCTCCTATTGCAATTTCTGCATCTATGACATTTCAATGGAATACTCGACAAATTAAGCCCGTACCATTACACAAACAAATTTTGGGGTCAAGATTTCTAATTAGCATTATTGTAGCCATTAATTTTAGTGTTAATTTATGCAGATGTAATCCCCCAAGAGATTTGGAGTTTAAAAACTTTTGTTGGTATAAATGCAAGTTGTCACCCTCTACGCTATCGAATGAGTAGTAAGTTACTTTACTCCCTGGGAACAGTCCTACAACTTCATTATTTATTTGATCTGCTGCGTCATTAGTAGGACTCATAATTGCACTATTAGTTATATATTCGTTGTTGTTGTCGTTGGATATGGTCTCAAATGAAGGAAATATATGTTTAATTAGATCTCTAATAGGGTGTTCTTCATGCAAAGGTATAACCATTTCATCCAGTAACTTAATAATGTCATCCACAATAAAGTGTTCATGTACGTTTCCTATTCGTAATATAAATTCTGCAAAGAATCTATCATTTAGCATATTTTGTTCTAAATGGAATATCTTAACATTTGGACAAAAATATGATCGCACTATAGTGGCTTCTATAGTTTGAGCTCTAATTCCATTAGGGACAACAGGTAGTACTTGTCGAAAATCCCAACCTAATATTACTATTTTTCCTCTAAAATGAATATCTATATTAGTAATATCTCGCATTGTTCTATCTAATGCTTCAAAAGCATGACGTTGACACATAATAGCTTCATCCCAAATAATCACAGTAACTAATCGTAATAAAGTTGCTAGATGTGATTGTTTTGTTATAAAACATGTAGATGTAGAATTTAATGTTAAATATATTTTAAAACGTGAATGCGCATTGCGACCCCCAGGTAATGATGTAGCTGCTATTATAGATGATGTTGTTGCAATGGCTATAATGTTTCTATTTCTTAAATATGCCAAAATTGATCGATATAGAAAAATCTTTCCAGTACCACCAGGACCATCAATAAAGAATAGAACTCGTTTCGTTAGTTACACACTTAATAATACAATCAAAGACTATTTTCTAAGTTGAGTTTAATTTATCTATGGATTTCATGTCTTCTAATGGAGTTTTTATAGATTGTTCCTCAAGAACTAAGTTTGTAACATTTGACATATCTAAATTTAGAGAACACTGTGGAATGCCATAATTTGTTATTCTTTTGTTAAATTGTACTAAAATATTGTCAATATCTTCAATACATTATTTCATGTAATAAACACTATTTGGTTCTAACGATAAGCGACATGCATTTACATAGTCTTCTATCGTGTAACAATAAAACTCATTCCATAAATCATGTACTCTAATATGCTCACAAAATACTAAGACAATAGCAAACAATCTCTTCAATAAAGATGACATATGCGTGGTTGATGCTTCTCTTAAGCTTTCACTAATGCTATTATCGTCTTCAAGAATGCCTTGCTTTTCTACCGATTCTTTAAATGTGCAATACTTAGTTCCATTAACAGTATATAAGTCATCAAATGAGAGAGGTCCCCTAACATGGTTCAATAATAATCTCAAGTAATAACGTTCTCCTTCTAGATGTGAGGCTGTGTAAATCCTACCTGCCACTTTCCTTTTATTTTTTCTTTCTTTCCATGCCTTGTCGTTATTATTCCAAGTATATTTTTTGAAAACTCACAATATAGTAGTCGTTGAGCATTTATATCTAACTTATTTATTTTGAAATATTTTGTAAGCATTGTTTTAGACCTATTCATATCATTTACAACATCAGTCAAATTCTCATCTCTAGAATATTGTAATTGTTGTTTATCAGGAAGATGCAACTATAAACCTAAAATAGAAGGGGACATGACACTCATTTGGAACCTAAATATCCTCCATAAGGATTCGGGGGCACAAATACATCTAGCATTTTGGTATTTTGATATTTCATCATTTGCTATTGACACATAAGATAATCCAAAAGATACATGATCGAGCCTTTGTAAACATATTTATACAAATACTTTACAAATTTGATGCTAGAACATATCTCTACATTTATATGGCAATCATATTTCAAAAGCAAATAGGGATTATAAGGAACTGCCTAATAATTATCAATTTTATGGTTTCATACATTTATTTGCATTCCATTATCTCGTTGCATGTAAATTTGGTATGAGTCATTTCCTTGTAAAGTAGTATGTGCAAATGATCATGAGTAATTTTTTTTTTACAATTTCCATTTTTCATACAAACTGTATTTGGGTTTAGATGACCACATGGATTATGGATCATATGTTTTTTTACAGCATTTTATAAATCTTCCCTGTCCGATTGCATGATATTTCTGCTCTAACTATTGAATCATATTCATTTGGAGTGGTGATCTTATCATTTTCATCTAAAATAATTTTAATATGTGAATGAGGTAGGCATCTTTTTTGAAATTCTATAACATGTACACGTGCAATTACTTTTCCTAAAACACCTTTATTTAAAAAATCAAATTTTAACTCCTCTAGTTTGGATCTAAATATTCTAGTAGTCAAATCAGGCCTATCCCGTGGTTTTTGTCCTTGAAGTAATTCACGTGTAATTTCATCCCTAGATGCGTTACATGTAATAGTAATGAATAAATCAGGTTTTTCGTACCTACTGACTATAGCCATTGCATCTTGATAATGATGGTGCATGTCTCGCGGGCTTCCCATATGTGAAGCTGGAAGAATAGTTCGACGCCCAATATTTTCTATAAATTTGTGAAAGAAAGTAATAATTATTTGGTCATAAAAAAGGCATGTTAAATTAATTAAAAAGAATTTTAAAAATAAATTACCCGCATTAGTTTCTCCACCTAATACCGCATCTTATAATCCATGATAAAGCTCTGCCCTAATTATGGATTAATGATCTCTAATATATCAAAGTCTCATCGTTTCAATTTTAACAAACATCTCTACAACATATCGTTGAAACAATATACTACTAAGAATAAATAAAGAAACTTATGAAGGACGAATCTGTATATGTAAATTAGAACTTGATTAAAATAATTCTCATCTCAAAACGTGTATATATATATATATATATATATATATATTGTAAGAAACAAAAAAAAATGACTTATACTTGCAACAAATATGAGTAATAATCACGGCAACCGATTCTCCTTCCACTGTTTTTGTGCACGTTTAATTCTCATCCATGTTGACCATAAGGAAATAATATAGGATATTGGATTGGATCATATTATCCAGCCGTATATGAAATTCTTTGAAGCTCTCTCGATGTTTTTTGGGCAATAATATCCCTTTTATTGCAAGTAACAATTATATCATCATCACCGGAAATGATAGCTGCAACTTGAGGTGCAGCTGGCAATTCATATCTATGTTGACTTGATGTAAATTCTTTAATTATGATTTTGCAACTTGGTAAGTTTTGGTATAGTGCTATATGCCTAAATGTTTGAAAATATGGATTGTGCGCATTTAATATTTGCTTCAACAACGCTACTAATTTAGGATGGGTATTGCTACTCTCTTGACCACGATTTTGAATTTCATGTCCATTATCATATATATAAATTTGTAAAAATATTGGTCTCTCACATTCGAAAGGAGTGAGGCTACCGATTCTATTATATATAGTTGCTTAAGAGAAAACACCATGTCTTTCGCTCGATAGATTTTCATCTATATTGGCCCCCATTGAAGTGAAAGAAAAGACATGATTATAAGAACGAATATTATGCCTACAATGATTTCCAACTTCACTTTGATCATAAAATAAAATTATCAGTTCTTGCGGAGCACTCGGTCGTTGCACATTTATTTTTCCTTTTGAACAATATATTTCTAAACTTTCATGAATGAAGATTTTTACACCATAAAATTGACAAATGGTAGGATATGGAAATAGCAATTTTTGAAAATCTTCATCTGCAATAAAGTTTATCCCACAATTGTGTTGGACTATAAGTCTCCTTGAAGTCGGGTTGGATTGTCGAATTGTTTGGATATTTTGTGTTCTTAATCTAGCTTTTTAACGAAGATTATTCAATCGAACTCTATGTTCTTATTGGTGCATTTGTCTATCTCCTAATCTAGCTTGTCGATGAAGGTTTGTCAATCTAGTTTTGTGATGTTGTTGGTGGATTTGTCTCTTTTGTTGGTAACGGGCTACGTCTCTTTGATGGCGTTGATGTTTTTGATCATCTATTTCAGGTAATCTGTATTGCCTACGATGTTCAAGTAATTGATTTTGTCTATTGTTTGTAGATCGACTTCTTCTAAGTTGTTGAGACAATGTGCGTCGGTGTCTTTATTGTTTAATATTTTATGTATTCGGACATCTATTTGAATCCAATTTTCCTACAATGATAAGAATGCAATAGTAAAAACTTGAACAAATCAGTTTAGAACCCGAATTTCATCCGAAAAAAAAATAGAACCAAATGTGATGATCTTCAAAACCAATGATGTGAGACATGTGTTAGATAATCCTTAAAATAAGAAGGAAAAAATAATAAATAAGAGAAACAATATGTGTAATACTTGTATGCGTTTTCAGAATGTCCTCTTTAGAAAAAAAAAATAGGAGCAAGAAATCATGGAAATATGTATCCTTCAAACCTGAATTTCAAAAAGTTGAGCAAAGATTATGAAGCGCAAAATACTGTTGTTGATTTTGATTCTTTTGCCCTTTTTTTTGAGAGCTAATGCAATTGTGGTTGTGAGAGAGAGAGAGAGAGAGAGAGAGAGAGAGAGAGAGAGAGAGAGAGAGAGAGAGAGAGATAGAAGTTTTTATTCCGGGAGATATTAAAGGAGTTTGTGTAAGGGGAAAGGGATTAACGTTAAAAAATAACAAGAAATGAATTTTTGAGGAGAGAGATTAGGGGTGTTTAGGTTTGTTTTGGGATTAATTAATTATCAACGGTTAAAAAAATACCTATATATGGTATTGGAGATAACTACAAATCTCTTTTAAGTGATGTGAATCCGGAGTATTTATATGGGTGTATTGGCCTTTTTTAAAGTAAAGATTAAATAGTCAAGTAAAATTTTAAATATTAAGATTACCAATGACAAATTGCAATGTTAAATTTGATAAATATAGCTAAGAAGTACGTGTTTTTTGTTTCTAAATGTACCTATATATGGTAAATTTCAAATATTAAGATAACTACGGTTTATGCTTGTTATCGCCCATGTGGCCGGTTCCTTACCCAAGGTGGAGTGTCTTTGATTTCATGGTTGGGGATTAGAGAAGTTGGGGACAACTGGGCATTGTTTTGGTAGTGTTTCTATTACCAAGGTAGTGCATCCAACCTCAGTTCCCTCTACTAATTCAAGTCGCCATGGCCCGGGGACAAAAAACACCGCTGTCAATTGGTTCTAGTTCCGTGGTTTTTTGAAGTTAATAGATGAACAAGTGGTAGGGAGTTATCGGCCTATGCTTAAACTAAGGGGTTTGAATTGAAAGTGTATTCATGATGGAGAGGGTGCTTGTTGGGTGAATTAAAGGGGAGAAGTGCTTCACTAGATAGGGGTGGTATTTTAATGAGTTTCGATGTGCAGTTACACTAGCTTTAACTCCCTGGCTCCTGCAGTTTATATATGGGTTGTAGTTTGATTGTATTAGTCGTTTTTTCAGGAAGAATGTGTACATCGTCCCATACGAAGGGCGACTGGTGCCTAATGAGTTTGTTTGCGTGATAATTTGATCTTAGCTTTTTGGTATGGCGTCTTTCATGGTGTCGACCCAGGGTGGGGTGGTTTGTTTTTTGTTGTTTTGAATGTCTTCTGGAGATCTTTTTTGGGGCAAGACATGTGTGGGTATGGAAATGTTTCAACTCAATTGGTTATGAGGGTGGTACTACTTTTTGCTTGAACCCATGAGTCGCTCTTGTTGCCTGCAACACGTTCATTTCATGGATTAAATGTACTAACTCATCTTTTTTGGTTTTTGGGCTTTCCACTTAAGGTGCTTTTCCTTGTAATTTTGGATAGCCCAACTGTACTTTTGTACAAACTTACACATATTTATTATTCATATAGTATCGTCTCCATTCATTCAAAAAAAAGAAAGAATATCATAACCCAACCTTTTTCTTATATGTTAATGTATGCCCATATATTTATCCTGCATGAATAGAAAAAAGATCGTGGACGGGCACATGATTCGCATGCGAGTGCAATTTTTGAAATGATTAGAGGAATGATTACGAAAAAAGAAATGAAAGAGAATCTAAAATAACAACAAAAGATATCCGATGCACCCACGTGGGTGCACTCGCTATTTTGTAGGGAATGAAATGAGGAGATTCCAAATAGAAAAAAAAAATTAATTCAAAAATGCAAGTTGTTGAACTTGTGCATCCAAATGACAATTTTTAAGTATAACTGCAAGGATTTTGTTCGTTATTGTTGATGGAGATGACAAAAAAACAACCAATACTATTGATGTCGAAGAAGAAAAGAAGAGTCTTCAACGGACAAATTCCTAAATTTTCACAATTTTGTAAGTAGCAACAAATGAACAACATCAACAATATCACTTCACTCTTATTTTTGTTCTTAAATTATGAAATAACTTGGGTGGGATTTTTTGATTCCATTCCCTTGTACATGTGACTATGTATTTACAAAAACTAATGCACTGCCTAATTTCCCCAAAATTCACACCTGCCCAACCCAATAATCAGCCAAAAAAAAAAAAAAACTATCAAAAGAGGTTGAATTTTACCCGCCATGCAAGCTTAAAAATTTCTACGCCCTCCAGTTCTTAATTCATGCCCATCATCTTCTTCTACGTGCTCTCTATTTTATTTTCAATTATTGGGAGAAATTAGGGAGCACTATATTGTCGAGTTAAAGTTCAAACAAAACAATTACCCGTGAGATCCAAATACCGATCCCAATTACCCGTGGAAAATTATCAATACCGTTGTACTTAAATGATCCTTTTGATTACCTACGTTCATGCATGCTCCCCAAAGTATGTCTTTTTTTGGAACTTTAGAAATGATAGATTGAAACAATTGAAACATTATCTTATATTATAACATACAATAGATAAAAGAAAAACAAAAAATCACAAACCAAAAGATAAGCAACCTTTTGATTGTTAATCTCCATGTACGTCCGAAATACAAAACGTTCTGAAATGTTGCCAATCCATTAAACTCCTATGACTGATTACTAACAAACCCTTTCTGCCGCTGGCACCACTCTTAGTTCGTGGAGAATGAGATGGAGATGAAGGCGAAAGGCTTAGGGATGAGTAGTGGAAGTCGTTGCCGCTGATCACATTAGAGAAAGGGGCAAGCCACCATTGAACAAAAAGAAGGGATTTGCAGTGGTAGTGGCGGAAGAGACGAAGAGAGTGAAGGGTTATTAATGCCCATTTTTAACACAGAATATAATAGTTTGAAACACTTATTTGTAGGAAACTAACCAAGAAAATGGGCTTTGGTTGCTGTGAAACTTTGGAAAGTAGGTGGCCAAAGGATGAAAACTATATAATATTATTTAATATTTATATATAAATATCACATGGTAAAAATAACAAATATCATATGCTGTATAAATTGATATATGAAGATCTCGGGTATGAGATTTTATATCTATCCCCACCCTCATCCCCATTTAAAATCTCTATACTCATACCCATTAAAATAAATCTCCCCCTCGGCATTTCCTACCGATTTGCATCCCACCTCCAAATCAACAAAAAATACCTATTTAAGATGGACAAAATTAATTCTTATTAAATTAAAAAAAATAAAAAAATAAAAGCTGACAGAAATTATCGATCCTACTTTTATAATTAAGCATACTTTCACGCCTAAGAATTGTTAACTTAAACAAAGGAACAAACAAGACAAAAACAGAAAGTAAAGAAAAAATACTTCAGAATCAGAAACCAAATCAAACAGGGGTGGGA
Source organism: Stephania yunnanensis (assembly GCA_039657365.1). NCBI lineage: Eukaryota > Viridiplantae > Streptophyta > Magnoliopsida > Ranunculales > Menispermaceae > Stephania > Stephania yunnanensis. Next base: position 38,258,821 of record CM077586.1, on the reverse strand, counting down.
GCAATATACAACAAAATTTCGAAAATACGAGTAGATGCAAAATAATTTCATGAAAACAAGAGCAAGCATTGCCAATGATAACGTTACCAAAAAAATCTAAAAGCTGGCTCCAAAAAAATAAAATATCCCCGTCTCCTTGCATAGTTCCAATGTCAACCTAATTAGAAAAGTATCTAAAACACAATCGCAAAATCCAAGCAGAAAAGCTGCTACGTTCTGTCTTTTGAGATTATGTCTCCTAATCTCAAGCCGCACTTTTTTTTAGCTTTGCAAGTTCCTGCCTGACAGCTCCCGCCCTCTACACATACAAAACCCCAAATATTAAGCTTGCAAAGCAAAAGTACAGAGAAAACATCAAACTAAATCAGCAGGTTATCACATTTAGGCACAACAAGATTGAAGGAAGAACAAAAGGAGAGTAGAAAAAGAAGAGTAATTAACAGTAGCTATGAAATTCTTTGGGTTTTTGCAAGGTTAAAATAGCATGATAAATGTAAATGCTCTGTTTATTCAAGAACAGCTACTTGTTTCCACATCAATGTCTACAGCTGTGTGATCTTGATGCTAGTCCAAATCTTATACCTTCAAAAGGATCAGAAAGTACAGAGTGGAAAACAAACACCATAAAAAAGCATTCAACGCATAGAAATACAAGTGCAGAGAAATCATTTGTACCTTAATTTTTGCAACCATAAGCTTGAACCTATCAAAGTCATTAAGAGAAGCTCTTTTCTTTTGCACAATCAGCTTTCTGCCCCAAGAGCTGTTCTCCCATTTGTTCTTCACATCTACTCAAAAGTAAACAACAACAACAACAACAACAACAACATAGCCTCAGTCCTACTCAAAAGTAAACAAATACAAATTTAAAGGTGGCAATTCGAAGTAGCAAAAACTCAGTTGGAGAAGAATTTTGCTTAATGTAAGGTTTCGCAAACCTGCTGCCTCCATTGCCGCAATCAGAGCTTTCTTCTTAGGGATTCTCTTAATATCAATTTTAATATCAGTCAAAGAGAGTCTCTTGAAATTCATTTGGCTTCTCACCATATCAGGTGCATCAACCAAAGCCTGTTAATGAGATATAGCACAACAAAACAATTTTTAAACCATTAGAACACACAAGGTACAATAATTTACGGTGTAAACTTGAAAGTATCAAGACCAGAATTATAAAATATCTAACTTTGACAGTGAAAACCGCGTGCGCTGAGGGTGATAATAAAAAATAAGACCTAGAGGCAAATGACATAATTGATTTCTTACGCTGTAGCCATGTCATGGGAAAATCAAAACAACTGGAATCGAAAAGAAAATATCAAGAGAAAAGGAAATTAAACCCTATGTTATCCTTATTATATTAGAAAGGAGAGTTGCAAACATTGTTCATTGTACATGTACTACAATGTGCAGACAATTTTGCCCTCCAATTGTTATCCCGTGTGATACCTCGTATGAGTCCATTGTCTGCATCCGAATCAACAAATTCGGTGTGAACGGACAATGTGAGGGTGTTGTAAATTACATGGTTGTTTGTGCACCATTGATGTTTGCAAAGAGATGTGTGTACACATATAACGGGTTGCATCCGAAAAGCTACTGCAACTCTGTTGCAAATGTATGCAGGAAAAGTGGCTTACCCAATGACTTTTTCTCCATATTCGGTGTGAAAGGGTAATGCTAGTGTCATACATTTGCTACATAATTGTTAGTGCCCCATTGATGTTTGCATTGCGATGCGTTCACGCAAACAACGAAGTGCATCCAAAGAATTACTACAACTGTATAGCAAATGTATGAAATAAGTATGTTATTCAATAACTTTTTTATGAAAATACCTTGCAATTAAAGTAAGTAGTTTTTTTTTTGTTTTTTTTTTTAAATACAGTAAGAAAAGTTTCAATATCACTATTTATTTCATTTTCTTCTAAAGGCAAAATCTTTTTACAAATATATATCAGAGCCTCTGCTCAAGAGCTTCTACCCGTTAAGCATTTTTTCAGCATATATTATCAATGATAATATTTGTGATTTTTCTAACACTTTTGTTCTATGCATTTGTTTTATAATCTATACAGCACATAAACAACAATGCGTTATTGGTATTAAAGGAATACATAAACGTTGCGAATACCAAGCAGAGAAAACATTGGAAAACACCAGATTATGAAAAACAAGACGATGCTTTTCAAGCATTTTTTTACTGTCAGTTTTTTAGGTTTTGTTGTTACGCTGTTAGCTCATGGAACTGATCATGGAGAAATTCTCTTTGATCCTGCTTATTCATAAGGAAGTGTGTTAATTCAATTTTGTTCAGACAAACCTATTGATTCATCAGTCTCGCCACTCCCTTAACAAACACAACATCAAAAACCGAAACAAAAATAATATAAATTAGAACTTCCACAAGAACAGAAAAACAAAATACAAAAACAGAGCACATCAGAAGATGTAGGAAGAAAGATGCGAACTGCAACAGAGCTGAATAAAAAACGCACCCGATTCTGATCCACAACATCAACGATAACAACGAGACTGCCGTAATCCTTCCCATAGTTAACGAGAGCAACTCTCCCGATCTCAACGTATCTCTTGAAAGGCTACAAATTTTCCAACAAATAAACAAAAACAAAAGAAATCACAACTGTACAGAGAAGCGAAGATGTGAGACACCATTAGCGACAGTAGAGAAGAGAAGTTCAGCAGCGACTCACCATTTTCGTTCGCTCGGCCGCAGATGTAGAAAGGAGAGGAAGTAAGGCTAGGGTTTTGATTGTTTAAGGGTTTTGCTTTGCAGGGAGTGGTGACCCGATACCTGCTATTGTGACATGGGCCGGCCCGTATGAATTGTGTGAAGGAGTTGTGGCGTTTGTCTATGACGGCCCAAGTTTTGGATTTCGATTTGTCTTTTATCATGTTACACGGCACGTAATCATGTTGAACTCGACTTTTCTCGCGTCGAAGAAACTCTTTCAAGAGGAAAACAAAAAAACAATGAAGTTACTATTATCACCCCTATACCTTATATCAACCCCTCATTTAATTAGAGCCATGCTATGTACACCTCAGTCATCACTCAGGGCAACCCAGTTACAAAGGTACCCAGGAAATTTGTCAGGGCACCCCCAACTTTAACCAAAATACCCTATATGTAACCAATGGGCACCCTAGTGTGTTTCATCAAAAGAGTTTCAAAACCCTTAGTTTTCTCGATTTTTTGTTGTGATTTGGACACCTACTCTTCGATTTTTCGAAGCTCTCTGCCACAGATTTGTTTGACCTGTCCATTTGGCAAGTTGCGTGGGTGTTAATTTGGGCAATGGAAGCGCTCGGTGTTGCAGGGTTTCTGGGACGATTTCAGATTTGGAGATTGTGTGTAATTGAGAGGCAAACCGAAGTATGTATGTGTTTTAGTTCATTTTTACGTTCATTTGAGTAGTTTTGTTGTTGTCTACCATGAAAATGTGGAAAAAAAGGTTTTGCTGGAAACCCGTGATTATCAGCCACACAGGACCGTGACATCCTCTTTAATCTCGGCAATACATTGCTAAGATTAAAGAACATGTCACAGACGAATTATAACTGAGATCACTCAAGTAGGTATTGGTTTATTGACACTGAGACCTCTTGATGTGGTCTTGGTGCAATATTACTGAGACCCTATATTGATGTATATTGGTCTGGTCTTGAAAAACTCCAGCCAATACAATCCAATACGTCTCGGTAGATTCACAGTGAGACCTTAACATAAGTCTCAGTGCCATATCGCCGAGATGTATCCCTTGTTCTTGGACCTGTTTGGCCGAAACATTGTGTCTTTTTATTTTTAAATTTTTTATGTGAATATCAATCAAATGTGCTTAACATTCATTTTCTAATCAGATATGGCTAGAGGGAAAGCATCAATTTTGAGGCAAGAAGTAGATGGTGAGTCGACAAAAGCACAACATCGGTCCAACACGGCGACAACATCGGCTAATCCTTCCGCTCCCGCTAACCGTGGCAAGAGGAGGGCACAGACTGTTTCTTACCGAAAGGAGAAGCAACAGACTACTCAGATTTCAGTTATATCTGCACGTCCATCTTCAGGGGATGTTGTGGAGGCCAAGACATTTAATGTCCCCCGTGGGGAGCAAGAGTAGCAGCGGTACAAAAACCATTACGTCCTAAAGGTAAGCTATTGGTGGAGCTAGTCGGAGTAGTGGTGGCGGTCGGAATGCTGTGGAACCTGAGCATAACCCATTAGCTCCATTACTCGGTGGTCCCATTAATGGGTCTCTCTTCAAGCACTTTAAGGATCATGTTGTGACATCAATTTGAGATAGTGATGTATGTTCTCGGTGTTTATTTTCATCTGATTTTACAATCAATTCTTGCTATTCATATACGATAATGTATTTACTAATGACTTTTTTGTTGCAATATTATCCATTGCTTAAGTGCATAAACCATGAGGCCCAAATAGCTGAATGAGATTTGCAGTCTTGCTACCTGGACATCCAGGCACTACATAGATTCATTCAGAGGTCTGGCTTGGCTCCACTCATAGACTACTCTTATAGGAAGGGAAATAAGGATGTCATCTCAACATTTGTGGAGCGGTGGCGGTCAGATTCTAATGCACTTCACTTACCCTTTGGTGAAATGTCTATCATGCTCAAGGATGTTAACATTCTTCTGAACATCCCCGTGGTTGGCAAGGTGGTGGAGGTCGAGAATCTCGATCGATACACAGAAGAGTCTTGAATGGAAGCGATCAAGATTGTTTCCAACTTGCTTGGGTTAGTATTGATTAGGCAAAGGAAAATGTCAACTATACGAGGGGTCTGATGGTGAGACTAGCTTGGTTGAAGAGTCATTTTTGCCTTCCCAAGTTCATTAGTAGTCTCAGTTCTTGTAAGTACCCTAGATTGGAGTGCCCTGCATGGGCATATTTATTGTATTTGCTTGCGTGCATTCTATTCGCCGATAAGAATAGGTCAAAAGTCTTAATTGCATTACTGAAGGTTTTAGAGAACTTGAAACGAGGTCGAGACTTATGCATGGGGTGCTACCGGCCTAGCTTACCTCTATCGCAAGTCAGCCACTAGAGCAGAGGTATCGCAGATTGCAGGGTACCTAACATTGCTTGAGGACATATTTTATGATGACTTTTAATTTTGTCATGTTTTGCATTTTGTTATTGTATTTCCACTACTTAACTGACTTTATTTACATTTGTTGATTCTTATTTAGGGATGGGTATACGAGTACTTCTCTTTCCAGTTCGCATTGTCCAATTCGAAATACATGGACCATCTACGACCATGGGTCTCGTGGTGGATATAGAAACATGAGACGGTAGTGAATGTGGACAAGCTCAATTCCATTCGTAGGACCTTTGATAGGTGGTGGCTTATTGAGGTGTGTGTTTGATTTGTTTCATTTTGGTATTCTAATTTATCATGGGTATGTTTTAATGGTGTTGTTGACTTCATTGGTTTAAGTGACTTAGGATCCATATGCTGATGCTAGGACCGATGGTGTCATTATACCCATTTCCTTCTTCTCTGGTACGCTGAAGTGCATAAATGTAGTGAAGCCATATCATCTGAAGAGGATCCTTAGGCAGCTTGGAAATGTTTAAAGGATACCACCGTCTCCATATCGCCTTCTTGAAGCGAACCGAGGCTGCACTGCATTGAAGTACTTGGTTAAGTACGGGTTCGTACTTGAGAATTGGGAAAGGTGGCGGTCCCATTCACTTTCTCCTAAAAATGAGGTGAGAAAGTGAGGTTTGACTTTATTGGCACACCAGAGTATCTTCGATGGTTCCTTCAAGTCTCGCATCTTATCATTGAGAACCTAGTGACTGGTGATAGAGACGACGATATAGTAGCGGACCATGACTTGATGGAGGTAAAAGTGCAGCATTTAAGATTAAGTTGTTACTCTTATCCTTGGGTTATGTATTGTATTTATTGACATTTTGGGTTTTGTTTTGAATACCGTAATCGCCGTACATTGGACATCGCGTTGGCATGGATACACTTGTCGACAAGAATGGCCAACATGGAGGCGACAGAGAAAATGACAAATGATGTCGTGGACTATCTAATGGGTAAGGGGTTTTGGCACTGGTACCACCACCACCACTATGACCACCACAATACCGATCGCACCTACTAGGGATTCCTAACGTGACAGTATTGTCATGCTAAGTTCGTCTCAACTACCCAAGTCACAACGTACATACATTAGGGATAAAAATAGAAAGAAGGCCAAATTTTATTGAATGTTTAGTAAACCTGTTTGAATGGAATGTGGTTGTTTGTACAATTTATTGTGGGATAATTGTATTAATTCATTTTTATGTTATTGGTTTATGTTGGTTGCAACTTGTGGATGTGTTGCAATTTTGGATGTGTTTGTCGTTGATGCAATATTTATGTTGTTTAGGTGTTGTCATGGTGCTACGACTATTTTTGTTGTTAACTTTATTGAAAATTGCAAGCGTAGTGTGTAAAAAGAATTCCAGATAGAGCTTTGGTTAGGCAGGTCCATGATTTATCCTATAGTCTTGGTCGTGCAGTAACGAGTTTAATGCCATTGTCTGGGTTATTTCCTACCGAAAAGGGTGAACGTATTGTACATACTCATATTCTCAGAGATGCACAACCGAGAAGTGTATCAAATTGTGGTAGGTCATGGCCGAAATTCATAGCAACTTTCGGTCGCTGCACACCGTGTTGCCATATAGTTCATTTGTTAAAGGTCTAGGTTGTTTAAACTATCTTGACTTGCACTTATCTCGATAGCCTAAGACCATAATACAGTCTATTGTTACGGTTGTTGGGTATCGAGATGATCTGGGCACCCCGATGTAGCTTTCCATTAAGAAATGTTGTTTTTACATCAATTTTCCATATCTCATAGTCATAATATACAGTAATGGCAATTAAAATTCTTATGGATTTAAGTATGGCTACTGGCGAAAAAGTTTCATCATAATCAATACCTTGAGTCTGCCTGAAACCTTTTGCTATAAGTCTTGCTTTAAAAGTATGCACTTTGCCATCCATGTCAGTTTTCTTCTTGAAAACCCATTTATATCCAATCGTCTTACCACCTTCAAGTAAATCAACCAAGTTCCAAACTTAGTTATCATACATGGATTGCATCTCATAGTTCATGACATTTAGCCATTTATCTGAGTCTGGTCCATACATAGCCTCCGGATAAGTGGTGGGCTCATTTTGATCTATAAGCAACACATTAAGACTATCAGTAATGAGAAATCCGAATCTCTCTGGCTCATGTGTTACCCTACCAGATCTACGCGGGCATTGTGTCACTTGTGGAGGTTCAACTGGTTCAGAACGTTGTTGAACTTCCAGTAGCAGTTCAGTGTTTATATGTGATTCTTGAACTTCTTCAAGATTTATTTCTCTTCCACTAATGTCTTTTGAAATAAACTATTTTTCCATAAAGGCGGCATACCGAGCAACAAACACTTTGTTATCAGCGGGATTATAAAAGTAATATCCATTTGTTTCCTTAGGATACCCCACAAATAAACACTTGTCAGATTTAGGTGCTAGTTTTTCTGAGACTTATCGCTTTAAGTAAGCCTCACAACCCCAAATCTTAAGGAAAGACAAACTAGGTCTCTTCCCGTACCATATCTCATATGGTGTTTTATCAACCGCTTTAGAAGAAACTCGATTTAGAGCGAAAGCTGCAGTTTGTAATGCATAATCCCAAAAGGATAATGGAAGATCTGCATGACTCATCATAGATCGAACCATATCTAATAAGGTTTGATTTCTCCTTTCAGAAACTCCATTCCATTGTGGAGTTGCTGGTGGAGTCAATTAGGATAAAATCCCACAATTTCTAAGATGATCATCAAATTTTTGGCTCAAATATTCACCACCTCGATCTGATCGAAGCGTTTTGATAGTTTGACCAAGTTGATTTTGCACTTCATTTTGAAACGTTCGAAACATCTCAAATGATTCAACTTTATGTTTCATAAGATATACATAACCATATCTGCCGAAATCATCAGTAAATGTAATGAAGTATTGATAACCTCCTCTAGCCATTGTGTTTATAGGACCGCATACATCAGTATGTATTAGACCCAATAAATCACTTGCCCTTTCACTGTGTACAGTAAAGGGACTTTTAGTCATCTTGCCTAGTAAACATGATACGCACGTTTCATATGTTTCTAAATCAAATGAATCTAGAAGTCCATCTTTATGGAGCTTCGTTATGCGTTTCTCATTTATGTGCCCGAGACGACAATGCCAAAGATATGTTTGATTCAAATCATTTGACTTGAATCTCTTTGTATTTATGTTAAAGATTGGAGTATCAGTGAACCTTTTCATGCTTAGAATATAAAGACCATCACACAAATCAGCGTTTGCATAAAATATGCCTTTACGAGAAATGGAACATCTATTATTCGCAATAATAAAATCAAAACAATCCATATCCAAACATGAAATAGAAATTATGTTTCTGCTCAAGGTAGGCACAAAATAACAATTATTTAAAGTTAAAATTAGTCCACTAGGTAAGACTAAGTCATATGATGCAATAGCCAGGGCAACAACTCTTGCTCCATTCCCTACGCGGAGGATGACTTCTCCTTTCTTCAACTTTCTACTTCTGGTGAGTCCCTGCACATTTATACAAATGTGAGATCCACATCCAGTATCTAATACCCAGGAATTACTAGTAGATAAATTAATTTCAATAACATAAATACCTGTAGTGGTAGTCGCACTACCCTTTTTTCTTCTTTAGATCTTCCAGATAGAGTTTGCAATTTCTGAACCAATGTCCTGGTGCATTGCAGAAATGACAATTTCCTTCCTTTTTTTTTGGGTGTTTTGAAGCAGGAACAGGCTGGGGCTTGACTTGTTCTACAGGCTTTGTGACAGGTGCAGCAGCAGCTGGACAACTTTAGCCTTGCCTTTGCCTTTCTTCTTCATTCCTTTTCCCTTTAGGACGATCAACACATTACTAGAGGGTTTCTTGATATTTTGTTCAGCAGTTGTGAGCATCAAATGCAACTCTGAAACTAATTTCTCCATATTATTCATATTGTAGTTCATCACAAATTGTGAGTAACACTCCAGTAATGAATTCAGGATCAAATCCGAGTCTATCAAGCTGGTCAAGGTAGCCCTTCGTCTTCAGAACAAGAGGACTAACTGATGCACCCTCAGTCATCTTGCAAGAATGTAGGTTCTTGACTGTCTCGAACCTTTCTTGCCTAGCTTGCTATTGGAACATTTCCTTCAGCGTTACAACCATGTCGTAGGCTTCCATTAGTTCCATGTCCTTCTGAAGTTCAGGAACCATAGTTGCCAGCGTAATACATGCAACATCAGTAGAATCGTTGACATGCTTATTATGCGCATCCTTCACAACTTTCGTAGCATTGGCTGGTGGGTCCTCAGGGATCGGAGCATCCAGGATATACAACATGCTTTTATGCTTGAGAACGATTTTCAAGTTTCTGAACAAGTTAAGAAAGTTAGTTCCATATAACTTATCCTTCTCAAGGATGGATCGCAGTGACATGGGATTATTGTTACTTGAAGAGGCCATTGATCTACAATAAAGATTATGCAAAGTTTATTTTAGTATAAAGGAATAGACTTCCACTAAATTAACAACCCTCCTAAAACATACTGTTTATTTAGGGGACTAAAATCCATATTTCACCCAATTCTATGACAGCTATGGCATGAAACACATAACTAGATTATTTAGGTAGGTAACAGTTACCAATTACATCTTATGTAATTTTAGATACTTTTATGAGATACGAGACATCTTATGTCTTAGCATGTTTTTTTGTCCCATCATGTACCTAAAGCTCAAAACTATTTTGATAACTTTATTAAGCCGGACCATTTTAAACATTTAGGTAACTCTTATCCAACTTGTCTCACCAAGATAACACAATACGCCTAGCTATGGCTGAAACTATATTATTGTGATCGAGGCTTTGACAAGTGTTTAAAATGGATGACACGAGACTTAAAATTTAATAGATGGATTTTATTCAGTTTTAGTGATTTTATGTAAACAATGAAATATCATATATTTTATTGATTTGTTCAATCACTAAACAATTTGGAAATTTTTATGCCGTTCACTAATAAAAGAATTTCCATGCGCTAGGATTAGTTAGACGGCGGTCCCGCTGGCCGGTCAGTGGGCGGTGGTTCCGCTGACTGGTCAGCGGACGGGGGAACAAGGGACAACGGCCCCGTTTTTTTTTAGGAGACGAATTTCAATTCCGAAAATTAAAATTCACTATAGAAAATCATATTTTTCGCTGATTTTATTATCCTAAATTAACCCCATAATTTATCCAAAATTAAGTCAATTAAAACATTTTAATTAACCTGGGCCCACATCTAACTAATCATCTTATCCTAATCCAATTAGGACTTATGATATTTGAATCCTAGCATATCACCAATAACAAAATTCTCGATATTTATCTCCTATCCAATTGGGATAACGAAACTGATTTTGCTAATATCTCCCAATCTAATTTGTTATCTATCTCTTATCAAATAGAAATCTCATAATAGAATAGATATAAAGAGATAAATAAATAATTTCAAAAAATAATTATTTGCAATTTTGGTCCTCATCCAAATAATCACAAACATGTAATTGAATCATGAACTACTATCCCAATGAAACCTAATCATATTAGTTTCGAATTAATATTCAGACTTATACAATTTAAGAAACTTAAAACAATGTAACCTAAATATGCATACTGAATTACAGAGATTTCATCCATGCATCAATACATGAAAAATAATGATTATACCTAATGTTGTCATGGATCACAGAACACGAAATTCAATTCGTTAAAATTATTCGAATTAACCTAACATGGTTACTAGCATGTACGAAATTGATTTCAATAAAATCACGAATATATGTATCATATATACAATACATGATAATAATTTCACAAGTTTTACGTATATCACATATATATAAACTATTAACATGTTTTCAATCATATATCATGTATATATCAGAAGAAAACATGCGATGAATTTAATGGAATCGAACTCGATGGCTTTGATACCACTATTAGATTTTTAGGGTTCATACGCAGCGGGAATTACAAAACAATTTTGATAAAAACCCAAACAGGATCCGAATCTAATTCCATTAAAAATATTTAAACCATGAAAACTTAATCATATCTCGGTCGCAATCTACCTTTCTGAAGGTTGATCGATCTCTAAGGCGCTGCCAACGACGAACGACCTATACCAGCAGTCCACACTCGAACGGCGGCCAAGATTCGTAGTGGTAGCTTCAAGAGAATACCAAACCTTTTTGTTTCTCTCCAAAACGATCAAGAGCGTACCAGAAAACCCTAATTTGTCTCTGAAACAAAAATAGAGTTTCGACCATTAATCTTTCATCCATGTGTTCTAACTTAAAGCTTCTATTTATACTACCTTGTATATAGATGGTTAAGTAAATTACACATATACCCCTATTTAAAGAAGTATAAGTGTAATACACCACACAGACGTTTCTGTTATGAATTTTATCATATAAAACTCATTTTTCTGAACCATCTTAAAATCTCGCAAAACCATTCTTAGTGTGGGACCCAATAGGCTCATACAACGTTGGCAGTGTACCAAAACACATTTTGGTATACAAGTCATAAGCGGCCTCTAGCAAGATATTATGACTACCCAAGTTGTACGAATATCAAATCGATACAACCTAATCAATAGTGTATATAACATCCTTTTATCACACGATAACCTTTTGATTAAACATAAGTCATGAAATTGTCATCCAACATGTTCAATCGTACTAGTCTCGATCTCTAGGTAGACTGAAAACACCCAAGTGACATTGATCAATATCAATTCACTTAGATTAGGCCTTTTAATAGTCTAACACATCGAGGGATCCACTGGATATCTCTCTTTATAGGAGAGGGACAAATTATATCTCGATTACACAACTTCATCACATTGCTCACACAGTAAGCAATCACAACCTTTATAATCGTCCGGTTAAAGACAACGTTTGATTGTGTCAAATCACTGTGTTCCTAATGTTGAAGTCTCTGGTAATCTCAAGCCAGAGGACTGAAAAATATACTTATCATGAGAAACAACTATGACTTAATCCATGTGATGTTCTCATAGTGGGTCGGTCCAGTACTTTGTTCCCTAACAAGTACTCATGATCTTGATTCGTATCCCTATACGTATAATCATCATATGATCATCAATCAAGACTCACATTGTTCTTAATTCATTATAGTTCCCAGTATAATGATCGACTATGTTATTTAGAATATTTCTGTAAATACCCATGGATCTTATTATAATGTAAACATGCAAATCAATTATAATAAACATCAAATGAAATCCTCTATTTTATTAACTAAAAGTATTCATAAAGACAGTTAATGGATTGACCTAGGGCACATGCCCCAACAATGATAAGATAAAGTCCTATAGTTTGGATGAATTAAGCTAGGAACCTAAATCAACCTAGTGATGATCCTAGAATTTTTTTTTGAGGAAAATGATAATCCTATATTGAAGTGACTAAGTAAGTTGGGTCACTGATTTGTGTCACATTGGAGTCATAATGTTATGCTGACAATTTAAATGAGAGCTCTAGGATAGTCCTTGAGATACGTGTAACATATTAGATTACAAGGAAACTATAAATAAAGCTTGACAAGTGGAATTTTACGATTTCCTCGAACTTTCTTATACAAATTTAAAATCTGGAGAGAACAACAACAACAACAACAACAACAACAACAACAACAACAACAACAACAACATCTAAGGAATTTGGAGATAAATTGAGGGATTAAAACCTAAAGGTAATCATCTTCTTCACCTCTTATGCATGAAAGTGAGCTCAAATTGAGTAATTTTTTGTGTCAATTCAAATTTGATGATTAAATCACTGTTTTGATGAATCTTTGCTAATTTACAAGTTTAATTAACATAACAATTAAGGTTTTTAAATTAATTTTTGATGGAAATTGGATTTTATGAAAATTGGGAAAACTAGTAAATGCATGAATTTGATAATTATGGTCAAATTGATGTTGTTCTAATGTTATAAATGGAGATTTTGGAGTCCCCATTGAGTGGAGAATGGGTCAATAAGACTAGGATAGCCATTTAAGGTATTGGGGATAGAATTCTCGAGTTGAGAATTCTGTCACCTAGCATGGATAGTGCACTATCCAGACAGGCTAGCGCGCTATCCAATCTTGGTGCTTGACTATTTTTCGAAATGAAGAACAATAGCATGCTAGGTGCCTCCCTTGCATGCGACACACACCTAGCAGCTAAGTAAGCCCTCTAATGTGCTATTGACAGATGAAAACCCAATATAAGGGGGATGTTTGGTAATTTTCATAGAATCTAAACAGGTCAGATTCAAGAGTTCGGGGAAGTCTGAGCTCGTATTGAGATGCGTAAACCCATTGCGAATCTTCACAGAATCTATGGTGTTTCATCGATATCGGATTACATGTGCGATTGTTGATGGGCACACATGGATTTTCACTCTAATTTTCGTCTGCATATATATATATATATATGATTGTGGCTAAATCACTTGCAAGGGGTGCTTGTGTAAGTGCTCGTGTCGACGGCGGTAGAATACATCTATGACCTTCAGGAGGGACGTAAGGTGTTCCCTTGACTTGAAATATCATTTGGATGGGTTCATCCATTAACTGTAGTTGGGGTTTTGTCATTGTAAGCTTGCAAGTATATATGCAGTTCCTGTCATGTTTTATTGATTACCAGCTGGTTTAGATCTGAGTTTTTTTTCTTGTGTCATTCAATTGTTTATTTACTAATGCTTTATTTTCAAACTTGCTTATTTTATATGTGTTGTTACATTAGTCACTACCATTTTGTTTATCGTGTGCTGCTTACATTCATGGGAGTATAACTTACTATTGCCAGAGGTCATATTCGCATGTCTCATAGTTTATTAGTTATTTCATGAATATTGTGTGCACTTCTCTTGGGGGTTTACTTATTGGACTCGTCGCTGTATTTGTTATGTGATGGAGTGCAGAACCTTCAACGAGCAAGGGTAAGGGAAATGAGGTATTAGGCGACTACCTCTGAGATAGTGACGCCAACTCGTGGGACTGTAGAACATTAAATAAATGTATATGGATCTTTTGTTGTAGTTATTACACATTTGTTATATACATGGTATCATTTTATCGGGTTTTCCACTACTAAGGTTGTTAAATATTGTGTAATTTATTCACTTGAAGAATTTTGCTGTAAAATTGTAATATAACTTTATAGATTGACTTACTGGCTAATTAAATTACTAATAATTTCATGAAGATTAATTAGCTAAGCTGGGGTTTAACGGAAAAAACGTGTAAGCAACCAGTTAGGTTATGTGGCGTCATGGATAGTAAGCCACTGCATGGCAAGGCTAAGTAACGTGTGATGTAATGTGTTTGGTGTCTAGGGTTGCCTTAGAATTTGGTGCCGTCATAGTTTGGTATCAGAGTGTGGTTTGATGGAGCCTCGAGAATAGTTTAAAAAAAGAGAATAAAACTTAAACCAATAAATATTAGATTTGGAAACCCAAAGATCCTGACTTAAAATCCTAGTAGGGAAGCAAACTTGAGTCGAGTAACGAGAGGGCTTATATGCATGTTATGTTTTTTGTTGTATATGTTATATACATATATTTGGAAGGTGATTTGGCACACGCTTTTTGATGCAAATCATGATGGATGCCCAACCGACTACTAATGTTAGTCAGACTAGTGATCAGACCAAAGATGGGTCTGGCTCCAACGGTAGTCGCACGATTTGCGGCTCATAATAGGCAGTTTAAGTTGTTGATGGATATGATGGGCGCATAGACAACGACGATTGCATTAGTCACCGCTATTCGGATCTAGAGCATGATTGAGACAACATTTATTCTGACAACAATCGCACCAATTAGTGAGGGGAGACTCGGAGGCAGCTGAGAAATGGTTGATTGCACATCAGAGGCTACATAAGTTACTGTAGGTTCACAAGAGCATACATGCCAGGTTATCAGGGCATATGCTACTGTATAGTGGACATCGTATACAGACACTCATCCATATCTGACCATTTGGCCTAAGTCTCGATAGACTTTCTACGATTAGTACATTTGGATCGAGATCTTGGTGAGGTTAAAACATGAGTTTCTAGCTTTAAGACAAGGCAATTGGTCAGTGCTACAATATATGGACATATACTAGTATTTATTACAGTTTCCATGGAGACATGGTCATAGAGAGATTACATATTTATTATTTCATACGAGAGTTAATTGAGGATATCACCAGAGCCATTATTTCTACTAGAACCTAGACACTATATGAGATGTATGATTGGGCACTTACATATGATACACATCTAATGAGACATCTGATGCGATCGGGTGATATGCGTTCATCTACTGAGTCAGAGAGACAAACTAGACAAAGTTTTGGGCAGAAGAAATACGAAGATCAAGATGATAAAGATGACAGAGATTACGATCAAGGCCGTAAGGATGATGATCGGACAACCAAAGCTTACGCTGTGCTAGCACTACCAGCTCCACCACAAAGACAAACTCAAGGGTTAGGGAGTCAACAATCACCATGATGGAGGACTACGTGGTGGCGATGTGGCCATGAGAGTTATGTTAGGAGGGACTGTCCATGGAGATCGGTGACTTTATCAACAGTGACACCGATAACGACTCGAGAGTTGGTGCATGTGGTGATTGAGGTTAAAGTTTATGCATGCATGGTAGGTAATGGTATGTTAGGTTTTTTCAATGCAGGTCATGGTATGGCAAGATGCGTTATGGTTTGCTAGGTCTACTATGTTGGGATACATGATATGAGAGGTTTGGGGTTACTTAGTGATAGGTAACTGAGTTAAGGTAACGTCATGACCCAAAATTTCTAATTTCGTTTTAATCCTTAATCAGGATTGCCGACTTATGACGTAGGACCCACATCGTGATACACACACTAACCGAGCCACGTTGCCTGGGTATATGTTACATTTGCATGATGATTTTTTAGTGTATCGTACTTGTGTAGACTACTACGTCACCCTACTTGTTATTTATAACAGTGGATACATGAGCAGAGAAATGCCTCGAGATGCATGCAATCATGGGACCAGGAAAAGAGTGACATGGTGAGTCATCTATTTAATTGGATGTATTAATGTGGCTAAATTAGTTAAATTTAATGTGCCTATAGTTTGAATTACATAAATATAATCTAAGTTAACATAATAAAATAATAACCATTAATGTTCCTCGAGATACGTGTGGACACATCAAGATACTAATGGAGTATAAATTGTTGTTAGCAAAGGTGAGTTAGTGGATTTGCAATAAGAGGTGAGCCATTAGATTAGCCTCGAGATAGGCGTACACATCAAGATTAATGGTGATAATTAAACCTTACCTGCATATATGAATAAGTACTTGTAATGGCCATGTAAATCATTTAGATTTAGATCCATTAAGAGAGAAACTTTGAGATTTAAGTTGCTGGAGTTCTTTAAAGATTTGTGGGAGGGGGATCAAATTCATCGTCAAATTGAAGAAATCAAGCTAGGAATCAAGTAATAATTTAGGTAATGAAGTTTATCACCTTTACATGCCTTAATTTTATGAGCATAGGGTCTTGAATTAGGAATTTGTAATGAAAATGAATTTGGAAACCTTTTTCACTAATTTTATAAGTTAAATGAGACATCAAGTGAATCCTTTGAACCTTGATTTTTGAAACTAAAGATTTTTGGTAAAATTGGAAGTGTTAGTTAAGTTCTGATTTTTATGAAGTTTTAGAAGGTAAATGATATCGTTTCTAAAATTGCTTTACATATTTGAATTCCTTATTTCAAGCTGATAATCTAGCTATTAAAAAGTTCTCGATTTGGATTCAAAACCAAAAACTTATGAATTTTTGAAGTTTTATGTGTTCTTCACTAAATTTTCTCAAAGGCATGTTTAACTTCATGAAATCTATATATGGGATCAAATGGCTTTTGTTTGATTCTATTTTGGAGTCCTTTTAAGGTTTATTTTGATCAAATTACGGTAATCTTTGAGTCACCAAGCTTGCATTTCAAAATTAAAGGTTTTTGACACAACAAAAAAACAACAGATCAGAAATGAAAATTTCTGCAACTGATTAGCGTAAATTATGTTTCTCATTCAATTCTGCAACGGATTAGAGATAGAATATAGTTCGTATCTAAAATCTTCGTCGCTAATTATTCAGCAATGAAAATATGGTTTCGTTGCTGATTTCAGACGGGTTTGAGACGGACTTAGAGAAGGAACAAAAATGGACATTCGTCCAAGGCGAATGTTTTTGCTTGCATTCTATTTATATTTCGTTTCTGATAAGATATGGAATAGAAATGGAATGCATGAATTTCGTTGCTAATTCATCTCCATTCCATTTCTAATCTCTGATTACCTAGTTTTTTGCTTAATTTTCCTGCAATTTCTTCACAAATTAGAGACATATTAGCAACGAAATCTATGAATTCCGTTGCTAATCTATTTCTATTCCGTTTCTACGCCTAATTTTTTTAAAATATACTCTAAAATTAAATTGTTCTCCAAAACTTCTAAACCTAAAAACAACAACAATAAGACCTGCTCCATTGCCAACACCCCCTCTAACAACTCATTGGGGGTGCTAACATCCCCAAAAAAACTAAATTTCACATACATAGAATAATCAACAATATATATCTACAACAAAGACTCAAATGAGAAAAAACGTACAATTTGACATTAAAAAAAGATTTACATATCTACGAATGGTAGTCAAGTATAATAGATATCTAAGATACCTAAGTATCCACAAAAGAACTACCAATCCCCTTGTTCTACAACAACTATAAAAATACCTTAGTATCATAAAGCTGCTCATCCCTTGTTGTCTTCTAAATATGCACAAAAAGAACTACCAATCTAAAAATTGTATAAACAACCATAAAAGATATCTAAACATCCTTAAATTGTTTATCCCCTACAACTCAGTCCTATAAATATCCACAAAAGAAGAATTACCATTTCAAAAGTTATGCAAACTACCATAAAAATACATAAGTATCCCTAAGTTGCTCATCACCCATAACCCAGTCTTGTATCTCCCGATCAACATTGTCTTGTTGTTGTAGTGAATCAATGGGATCTTTTTACGCCTGCTGCTGCTCATGAGGTGTTGGTAGTGGTGGTGGCTGAGATAGGCTCGCTCCATCCATGGTCGTCCCGAACTGCCTTTGCATAAATGCCACAACCTGCTTAATTGCTCGACAACATTATCAAACTCTGAGCATGACACCATCAACGCCACCTGAGATTTGCTAGCACCAGGATCTACATATCTTCTTTTCTTTCTCCCTAGCGACCCGAGACAGTAGACACGCCCTTTGGGACACTTACCCGCCACATTGTAGTACATCGCCTCATCATCCACTAATTGGTCTGGTGTAACTTGGGTCAGCTACTGCGTCTCCTCTGGAGCTAAGCCTGCATGGAGCACTAAACGTTGGAAAACATAAATTTGCTTCTCGAGAGTTTGTAGACAATTTGCAAGATTTTATATTTTTTCTTATTTTGAATCAACTAATTAGTTTCTCATCAATCTGTTATAATCAAAATAAAAATTGTAAAATATATTATAAATATCATGATTTGAACCCACAACCTTCACCTTTGATATGATATATTAGTGTTGCGACGTACATACCATTCTTTTGATAGATTAATAATTTTTTTTGTTAGTAATCAATTTATTCAAATTAATAGCAAGCAACTCGATTATCCTTAAACGAAGTCTCAATTACAAACCTTATGTATGCTACATAAAATAAATTGATTGAATCTAACATAACAGCCAAATCAACTCAAAGAGTAATCCTAGTTTCTAGAATCCTAGCTAATAGTAGAAAATATATAATTGAAGGTACTATTCATCTATAACTACTCTTTTGGTTCTTTTATCTATGCACACGCATATATACACATCTATGTTGCTTTGATTTGTTTTTGTTACTTCGAGTCACTAGAATCTATATTTACTATGCATAAAAGAATTCATGAATGTACATTCTTTTTTCTTCATATTTGAAACAAGTAATGTAATGCGCTCTTACTTTTAGCACATATAACAATACACTAACAACAATAACAACAACAAGAAGACCAACAATTCCTTCAACAAAAACTACAACCACAACAGTCAAATAATAACAAGAGGAAGGCCTTGGATGAAGCGCTATCACCAGAGAGGACAAAATTAATATACAGTGGAATTACAATAGTGGGATTATAACAGTGGTCTGATCTCTAATGATCACCATAATCACTTATTAATTAATTTCGTAGGCTTATAATAGCTACGTCTAATATGCTTGTAATTAACCAACCAAGCTGGATGGCAGCGTAATGATTTAATATGTTGTTATTGCCTTATTGGTGTCGTTGGGGGGTTTTGTCCAAAATTTAAAGATCTATTTTTGTTAGAGAATTAAACTAAAGCCACTATTACAACTAGTCTCTCACTCTTTCAATACTTCAACTAGGCCTAATACAAAACTATACACTAAGCATTCATAAGTGTGCCACCCCAAGACAATTTTACTTCAAAAGAAGGCTTTATTTTTATGCGTTGGGTATAAATAATAGTCCTACGAAGAAAAAATAATAGCCTATAGGTTTAGAGTAAAAACTCTAGCTTGCCTTGACGTACATTTTAAAGAGCTCGTTACCGATTTCTTTTTATAAGCTAAAATTTACACATAAAAATTAGTCTCTCCGCATTCTTTAGACTTCTACTAGGCCTTACACATACAAATCTTTACATCATGTCATGTGCGGCTAAATAGTTTTTATTTCAAAACTTTTTTTTCTTCTTTTGGATTCACTTAAAAAACTAATCTATGTTCTTGAAGCCTACTGATAAGTTGAGAATAAAGGCGAAGGCTGGACCTGCGAATGGCAGTTTAGATAAACCCCCATTCTCAAATTCAAGCCAACTGATAAACAATCAAAATGTGCACATAGAATTCAACACCAACATTATAAGGTCATCCAAAATAGACTAAAGAGACATGAATATGGTTCCAATGACCTCTCTGTACAATCAAAAAATAAACCCTTAAACAATGATCACTTATTAAAATGGGCAGTTATAAGCTCACTGGATTTAGTTTCTCATGAAATAAAGCACACTGCCACTGGAAAACAAACAAACCATGATATCTAATGAACATGATAAAAAAAATAAAGTCTCTGTTGATCGTCAAGATTGATCAAAAAAATAAGCCATGATCATCAAGATCGATAAAAAATGAATCAACAATCACAACTAATTAGCAACACAAGCAACAACAATAACTTCAGCACAAGAAGAAGAAATAGAGAAAGTCAAAGAAAACATTGTAGAGATACCCACACAAGAAGGGAATAAGAGAAAGAATCTCTTGAACATAAGGAAAGAAGACGCGAAGACTCCTCTGCGACATCAACCTCGCATTTGGACTAAATTCCATCTTTAAAGCCCCATCAGTCACCTGCCTTTGTTTATACACAATCAATACAATACTTCTCTACTTCATTCTCTCATTTTCTTGATCAGAAATCTTTGTTTCACTTGGGTAAACCTGAGTCTTGATCTAAATCGTTTACTCCCAATTAATAAAAACCAGCTTAGAGGAAGACCCAGTTCTTGAGATCTCGCTTTCAGGGCTAAATCTCATTTGGGTCTTTCTCAAATCTCAAAATTCATCTGTTTCTTTGGGTTATTTCATCAAACACCATGGCTAAAATGTTTAGGAATCCTCTTATTGGTGTTAGGGCTCCGGCTATGACAGACGACGCGAGGGCTCCGACTACGATAGATGATGCGTTGATGCAAGGGAAGGTCGAATGGGGTTAGGGCTCGAGAAGAATATGGGTTCGAATGGGGTTGTGAGGAAATGAGAGAGACACCAAATGGTGTGGGCCACCAAAATCGATCTCTATTTTAATCGATAATTGCATGAATCTCGAGGCATGATGTGCAGCTAAAACACATCTGAACGTGAGAAATTTTGGCGAGCAAATTTGACTCAATTTTTTAAGAAACAGAATTAAATTCTGTCTTTATTCTGTTTCAAACAAATAAAACATTTTACCATCATATTTTGTCTCTATTCCATTTCTAATTAGCAATGGAATCTTATTCCATTTCTAATTTGTTTTTTTGTAGTGTGACAAAACTTGGATTTGAATCCCGTATTGGTTTTTCACTGTCTTTAGATGGTAACATTATGTTATTTGAAAATGGTTTATGTATTCAGGTTCCTTGTGAAAAACCATTAATTTTGCTATAAAGAAGTTTAAAATTCGGAGTTAAATCGGCAAAGTTATGATCGATCAAAGATTTCATTTATTTATGCAATGAATTTGGTTTTTCCTAAATTTTGATATAAAGGAGTTTTTATTCTTCAAATATGATTTCGCTTTTCAAATCCTAGTGAAATTCTGCTTAGATAAGTATTTTGGATTTTCATATTTGGTTTTAATTTGATCAAGTTATGTCGATTTGAAGTTACATCAATTGGAAGTTATGTTGATTAAAACCCTATCTAATGGCCAAAACCCACTCTAAAACATACTAAATGATACCAGGACCATAGGGAAGAGTCTCAAGATCCTGGTATGCATTTTGGAGGGGGTGTTAGGAGGCCGGTTAAGCTAGGGAATACATTACGTGACTTGCAATTAATCTTGTTGAGGTTCTTATTTACATTTCATTCCAATTATGCTTTATTTTACAGTCAATTTGACTATGAAATGCCTTGTATTCTGATATCATGAATTTGTTTCATACTCATTATATGGGTGTTTTTATCATGATATTATTTGCTTTTGGAAATCATTGACTCTATTCTTGTGTTCTATGTCTTTCTTGCTATTTTGATAAAAGTGTGATCGAGAATAGTATGCTATTAGGATTAGAGTAATGAGACTGAAGTATATATATATATGGACTTGTGTTTTTTGAACGTTAGCTTTGAAGCATATTGCCTTGACTTGGAATCCCTAATGCGAGTCTTCCTTGAAAGTATAAAGTAGTGGTAGAATTTAGGGTCCATTGCACGATTATGAGATGCGCAACACATGGGGTCACTGGATTACTGGGGATGTCGACACTTACCACTACACTTGCATGTCACATGTGGAATGGGACCCGTAGTAGGCGGCAAGTATATATATAAATGATTTATTTACATGTAGAGCTCAGCTCAGCCTTTGAGGATTGGGATATGGATGATTATGGAGTCGTAGAGTTGAGCTTCGATCTTCGATACAAGTGTAGAGCACAACTCCACCCTGAGACATTGGAATAAAGTCTTAGTGATATGACTCACAACCAACCAGACCTAGATCATTATTAGTTAGCTTGTGTCAGTCTCATATTGTTTAACTATGGTATTTCCTATAAAATTTCCTTTTCAGCACTTCCTCGCTATATTTATGCTTTTAAATACCAGTTGATTATGTTTGGAAATTTACATGAGAACTGCCAGGAATTACTTTATTACTTATTGTACTCGGCGTCCTTTTTATGATGGTGGGTTCAGATCCATTGAGCAGCGGACTGTGTAAGGAGAAGATCGACGAATATCTTTGAGCATTCAACGATTTTCTACTTCGTATTTTGTAGGTCTCAAATTTTAATGTATTATATACTTTGTTTTTTCTATACATTTTCGGTTGTATATTGGGTTTCCACACTTGGGATTTTTAATAATTGCTTATGTATAACTGTTAAGACTTCCGCTAAGTAATTCTTTTAAATGTAAAAAGTATTTAATTAACTATGAAACTCAATAATAATGTGATGTGTATTACTTATTCTGAACACGTTTAACGAGAAAATTTGACAAAAGACTGGCTAATACGTAGTTAAGTCATACATGACTGAGATTAGGGCTTGATTACAAGATTAGGCCTGACAGTGCCCTATATAAAAGAAGGGGTCACCACAGATAACTTGGGCACAAAGTCAAGCCGAAAGTAGGTTGTGCAGGTGTCAGAGAGTGCGACATATCATAATCTCCTTGGCGGCACTCCTCTATGTCTCAGTGCAACACTAAGTCCCTTGTAACGACCTATTTCATTAACACCATTATTTATTTCGTAATTTCAGACATGGATGCCGCGGGTAGGCTAAGACAAATGTCAACCATGGTACACTAGTAAATTGTGTGTTATGTTGTTTAATTGTGATGCGTTTTATGAATTTACTTGTAAATACATCGCATATATGTATGATGATTAGAGATATCGTGCGAGGTTATGTGACGGTTAGTTGCCTCGAAGTGCATGTCGATGTGGGTATCAAGAGACAAAATACGGGTACACTAGAGAACTCGACAAACTCACGTAACTATGAATAAGTAATTCAATTGAAATGGGTAATGTAACCATATGCTAATTAAATTGAAATTTGAACAATAGACTATAGTGTGCCTTGAAATACATGTCGAGATGCGGGGCACCGAGTATCGAGTAGCCAAAGGTTAGTAAGATTATAAGTTGGTTAATTTTGATAAATAAAACACTAACCATGTGGTTTAATAAGGCTTAATATATTGTGAGTTAATTAATTAAAGAAAACCCTATAATTTTATGAAATAATGCGGACCATTGATGGACATCTAGATGATTCCAAATTAGTAAATCTAGGAGTATGTAGACCATTGGAGTCATTCAACTAGATGCCACAACATGTTTATGAACCATAAGATAATCCTCAAGATACACAAGCACGCTTGATCAAGACCAACATATATAAGTTTCATGAGTGGGAGCTTCATCTCCACTAACTCAAACTCTCATACAAATCTGAGAAAAACCAAAAGCTGTAGAGGATTTCAAGCTGGGATTTCAACACCTTGGAAGACAAATCAAATGATCTAACTTAGGTAATCATCTTCCTCATCTCCTACACTTTTCAATGAACCCATTTTTAGTATGTTTTAGTGAAATTAGAGTTTGATGATTAGACCTCTAGTTTTTAGTGAAAATTTGATGAATTACATGTTTATAGATCATTTCATAAAGAATTTACCACTGGTTTGTTGGAAGTGATGTTTTTGGATGAAATTGGAAAGTTTGGTGAATGCATGAGATTTAGTGAATTTTGGTCAAATTATTTCTTTGAGGTTATTCTGATTGTTGTTTTGGGTTAAATTGATATGGAGAGGGTATAAACCAGGTTAGAGTAGCTAATTAAGAGGGGAAGGAAAAAAACTATTGACTTGAGAGTTCTGTAACAAAGGGCAATTAACACGCTAAATAGGTTGGTTAGCACGCTAATCGTTCTGGGGTTTCCAACTATTTTTCAAAATGAAGAACAATAGTGCGCTAGATAGATCCCCTAGAGCACTAACTTCACTTAGCGCGCTAGGTAGACCCATTAGCACGCTAATGACAGATAAAATATGAATTTAAGGGCTATTTTGTTAATGTTCAATTTAATACACGTCTAAACACTTGTAAACAACCTAAACTTATAAAGTTAGACTTCAGGGGCTTAATGGACCATAACTTGGTGTCGGGGAGCTTGTCAGGTCGGATACGGGAGTTCGGGGAGCTCGAAGAGCGCTTTGAGGTTTGTTAAGCCAACTGAAAAACTTTGAGTATTTGATTTTATTTTAAATTCATTCCTATCATTTCTTTGATGTTTTACTATTCCATTCTATTACTTGGACGTGGGTTGAGGTTACTCCCTCGAATTTCCTGGTTGTGGGTACAGGATGCACTGGACTGTAGCACGTGTAACCAGGCCCTCAGAGAATGTTAACCTGAGCTTGTCCCTGGTGCACGTGTCGGTGGCTCAACAAATTTGGCCAGCACCACAAGGGACAAAGTATCGGGCCAGTTGAGCGTGACCACTTGTGGAATCTTGGTGACCCGATGTACAGTCTAGTCTATCTGGAGTGAGCACACACATTTGTTAGCTTAAATGTTATCTATTCATGCGATGAGCCATTTATAGTTGTTTGTTTTTACATTCTGCATCTTTACTTGACAATACTTCTTGTATTTCCTTATTTTATTTACGTGAATGCTCATAGGGGTTCTTAGGTTTTACTTATTGGACTCATCATCTATCTTTTTGTGATGATTGAGTGCAGATCTTAATACCAGTAGTGGCAAGGGGGTCCTACGCGACTACATTTGATTGCCAGCCATCGAGGACCTACTAGTACGTTCTTATTTTGATATTTTGTATTATTTTGGGTATTGGGGGACTTGAGATGACACGGTACATGTATATATATCTTATTTATAGTATTGTTTCTTATGTACAGATTACTTTTCCAGGTTTTCCACAGTAAAACTTGCTTTTATAAACAATGTTTACCATGCTAAATTGCTTATTCTAATTGTATCAATTAAGGCTTCCTCTGATTTATGTTAACTTGTAAGATGCAACCCACTAGTATTGGTAGACATTAGAATAAACTGTAAATTTTTAAAGTTAATAAAAACTTAAATAATTAAAGAGAATAAGGTAAGGAAGTACGAATAATCCACTAACTAATTCGATAAAACATATATGGGCATGAATTTCGAGACAAGAGGACATGCAGGTGCTGGAAATGTATTGTTGGATCCACTAAGCAAGGAGTACATGGAGACACGTCACCCCGAGGTGGCAGGACCGCCACAGTTAGTATCAGAGGAAGGGTTCTAGGAACTTAGGAACGTAAAAAAAATGAAAGAGCATAAAATTTAATAAATAAACTTTAGTTGTGGAAACCCAAAGTTATTGCCTAAGAACTTTAGTTGGGAAGTGATGTGAGGCGGGTAGAGATAAGTTTTATATACATGCTATATTTCATTTTATATATGATATAGTATAGACATCGATGCTAATTCGAATCACGCTTCTCGATGCAGATTATAGACGAACAATCGATTATGCCTCATGAGACTGGTTAGACTAGAGATGTAGCTAGGGATTTCCCAGTTATAGCAGTATAGAGGATCTACTCTTGATTAAGGAGACTCAAATGGCCGAGGTAGTATCTTCGTTGTGAGATCAGACCACCGCACTGATGGAACTTGCTATAGTAGTTACTGCACCTAGAGAGCTAGTACCGGCTACCGTACCAACGGGGATAGTCGTCGCCTCAGTTGTTCCCCGGACAACCATTGAGAGGGTAGTAGTGAAGACACAGACGGAGAGAGCCACCGCAGTTGTTGTTCCACTGGAGATACCGACTCCTATGCCTCCACCCACGACCATGGATCCGATGACTGCTACTACTACTACCTCTACTACATCGGGATTCGTCTTGGCTCCAAAGGCAAATATGTTTAGAAAGTTTCTAAAGTTTCAGTCAGACTTCTTTTACGGAGGTGGTGAACTTGAGGCTGCGGGGAAGTGGATTGTGTCTCATCAGCGCTTCCATAAGTTGATAAGGAATGATGAAAGTAATCAAGCACAGTTATCTGAGGCATGCTTGAGAAGCCTCATAGCAGTATGATGGACCACATAACAGGATACCCATCTAGAGCTAATGACATGGGCTGAGTTCAGGGAGTTGTTATATAATCAGTACATACCCATGAAGGTGAGATTGAGACTGAAAGAGGAGTTTTTGACCCTGAGACATGGTAACCAGACTTTGCCGCAGTATATGAAGAGATTTCACCTGAGTTTAGGGAGTTGTTCTATGATCAGAAAGACTAGGGTTAAGGTCCAAGATCTGGATATTGATAGGCTAGTAGGCTGGACAGCCGTAAATGTGACAAGTGTGGTTAGAGGGGACATTTGAGGATAGACTGCAAGACACCACCATCACCACATCGAGAGCCAGAATAGGCCAGAAAAGGAGCCCATGCAGTAGTGCAGCTGGATGGCGAGGTGACTAGATAAATCGTCGAGGGTACGTTACATATTTTTGGTAGACCTGCGCATGCTATATTTGATTTTGGTAGCACTTTATCATTTATTGTTGGACATGTTATTGAATGTTAGGGTTAGTTACATAGATATTAGATACATACCTTATTCTCAGTACGACCGCTGAGGACAATATATACCTTAATCGGATATGTAGGGATGTGATGATAGAGGTTGAAGGACATCAGTTATCGACATATCTTTGAGTGCTAGAGTATCTAGAGTTAGTCACTCTTCTCGAAATAGATTGGTTATCACCCCATCATGCACGAATAGATTATTATGGTAAGAGGATTGAGTCTCGTATTCCTGGGATACCGGAGTTCTCACTAGTTGGATCTACAACTGACTTACCTATTACTAGAGGACAACTAGCTACAATGCAGGAGATAGAGGCATTTGCAGTGGTAGTTGAGCCAGAGGTTAGGGTAGAGGTCAGGATTAAGAACGTTTCGATAATTAGAGATTTTGTTGATGTATGTCCGAATGATCTACCAGGATTGCTACCGCCACGAACTATTGAGTTTATTATTAAGTTAATACCAGGAACATAGTCGATCGCTAGTAGACCTTATGTCACCATTAAAGCAGAAGGAGGTTAAATGATAACTAGATGAGTTATTGGAAAAGGGTTTTATTCACCCTAATATGTCACCTTGGGGAGCTTCAATGTTGTTTATGAATAAGAAATATGGTTCGATGAAGATGTGCATAGACTATAGGAAGCAGAATCAGGTGACAGTTAGGAACCGTTACCCTCTTCTTAGGATAGATAATCTGTTCGATTAGTTGGCAGGCGCCAGATTCTTCTCAAAGATTGATATTTTCTCAGGTTATCATCAGTTGAGAATTCAAGAGGAGGATATCCAAAAGATCGCTTTCAACATGAGGTACGGGCTATTCGAGTTTACCGTCATGCTGTTTGGGCTGACTAACACCCTAACAATTTTCATGGAATTTATGTACATGGTCTTGAGACCGTATTTAAATAGATTTGTCATAGTCTTCATCGACGACATCTTGATCTATCGTAGGACTCATGAGGATCACGAGAGACACCTCAAGGCAGTCTTGACGACACTAAGAGAGCACGGATTGTATGCCAAATTCAGTAAGTGTGACTTATGGCTGAGTGCAGTGAGATTTTTAGGACATATCATCAGTGATTAGGGTATCTTTATGGATTTAGAGAAGATTTGGGCTATCATTGACTAGAGGACACTTGAGTTTGCTATTGATATTTAGAGTTTTCTTGAATTGGCAGGATACTACAGGTGATTCGTGCAGGACTTATCCTTAATTGCAGCATCGATGACAAGATTGACTAAGAATGATGTTAGATTTGGTTGGTCAGAGGAGTGTGAGCAGGCATTTTATGAGCTGAAGAGGAGGTTAATGTCCGCACTAGTATTGACATTGCCGGAGCTAGGCAAGACTATGATCTTTCCAAATGATTGAGACCCCATGAAGGGAATTATCTAGTGCTCGACTTGGAACTTGCAGCAGTCGTCTTCGCACTGAAGGCCTGAAGGCAATAACTCAATGGAGAGAGGTTCATATTGTATACATATCACCAGAGTTTACGATATATCTTCACTTAGAGAGATTTGAATATGCACCAGAGGAAATCGCTTGAGCTGCTGAAGGATTACGACTTTGCTATTGAGTATCACCATGGAAAAACAAACGACGTAGTGGATGCATTGAGCAAAAGAGAGATTCATAGTCAGACTATTTTGTAACATACGACATACGAGCATGGCTTGTTACAGGCGGCAACAATTATGTATATGAAAGAGGTGTTGACTATGGCTGAGCAACATATTTTTTGTCGGATGAGAGTTTTGATCGTATTAATTACGCGAGTTGCCAAGTATCAGAGGGCTGATGGGCTTTATGAACAGTTCAGTGGGCTGGCTCAGGATCCTAAGTGCACTTATTGGGCGGAGACCACGGATCGATGTTTGTGACATTGAGGGAGATTGTGGATACCTGCGGATAAGGAGATACAAGATGGGATTCTGGAGGATGCACGCCGATCTCGCTACATAGTTCATCTTGGTGGTACCAAGATGTACCATGACTTGAGGCAACTATTTTGGTGGCCAGGGATGAAGGCTGACATAGGGGCGTATGTCAGGAGTTGTCAAATCCGGTATAATGTGAAAGTTGAGTACAGGAGACCCGGTGGACTATTATAGTCGTTACCCATTCCAGAGTGGAAATGTGAGCAAATCACCATGGATCTCATCAGTGGACTATCACGGACATCGAAGCGTCATGATGCATTTTGAGTTGTGATTGACAAGCCGACAAAATTGGCTCATTTCATTCCAATTTCTATAATATACATGTTCCCATATCTGAGAAAATTATTTGAGCGAGAAATTATTAGATTGCATAGGGTGCCAATTTCTATTATGTCGGATAAAGATCCCAAGTTCACTTAGAGGCTTTAGGAGGTTATGCAGGAGTAGTTTAGACCCAGGTTTCACTTTAGTACGGCTTATCATCTTTAGACCAATGGACAGTTATAGCGATTGATACAAATTTTAGAGGATATGCTTAGGGCTTGTATATTGCAGTTTAGGGGTTTGTAGGAGGATTATTTACCTTTGTGTGAGTTTGTATATAATAACAGCTATCAGGTGAGTATTGGTATGCCACCATTTGAGGTGCTTTATGGGAGGGGCCTGTAGATCACCTACGTGTTGGGCGGAGCCGAAAGATACAATGACCGTTGGGACTGAGATAGTTGTTGATTACATAAAGAGGATCAGACAGATTTGTCAAAGGTTACAAGCTGCATAAGATAAACAGAAAGAAATACGCATATCAGTATCACGAGGGTCTGAGCTATAAGGAGGGCAACATGGTATACCAGAAGGTTTCCCTTTGGAAAGGTCAGTAGAGATTTGGTATTAAGGTGAAACTGGCGCCGAGATTTATTGGACCATTCAAGATCACAAAGAGAGTGGGCAATGTCGTTTATCGCCTAGAATTACCTGTTGAGTTAGCTGGGATTCATCCGAAATTCCACATTTTGATGTTGAGACTAGCTAGGTTTGGGCTGAGACCGATGATTGATTTGGGGCATAGTTCAAATTCTCAAGAACAGGGAGCTCTCTAAGGTTCTAGTTCGTTGGCAGCATTATGGGAGATATGAAGTTACCAGGGAGCTCGAGTCAACAACGCGAGAACAACCCCCTCAGTTATTTCACGGTACGACATTCAGTTATGTTCAATTTCGGGACGAAACTTTATTTAGTTGGGATGAACTGTAACGACCTATTTCATTAATGCTATTATTTATTTCGTAATTTCAGATATGGACGCCAGCTCAGATCCATGTGGACGCCCAGGTAGGCTACGACACACGTCGACCTAGGTACACTGGTAAATTGTGTATTATGTTGTTTAATTGCGATGCATTTTATGAATTTACTTGTAAATACATCACATGTATGTATGTTGAATAAGGATATCGTGCGAGGTTGTGTCACGTGTAGTCACCTTGAAGTGAGTGTCAACACGGGTATCGAGAGACGAAGTACGGGTACACTAGAGAAACTCAACAAATTCACGTAAATGTGACTAAGTAATTCAATTGAAATGAGTAATGTAACCATAGGCTTATTAAATTAAAACATAAACAATAGACTATGGAATGCCTTGAAATATGTGTCGAGACGCGGGGAACCGAGTATCAAGTAGCCAAAGGTTAGTGGGATCATTTGTTGGTTAATTTTGATAAATAAAACACTATCCATATGATTTGATAAGGCTTAATATAATATGAGTTAATTAAATATAGAAAAGCCTATAGTTGTAAAAAATAATGTGGACCATTGATGGACATCTAGATGATTTCAAATAAGTAAATCTAGGAATGTGTGGGCCGTTGGAGTCATTCAACTAGATGCTACATCATGTTTATGAACCACATGATAATCCTCGAGATACGCAAGCACACTTGATCAAAACCAACATATATAAGCTACATGAGTAGAAGTTTCATCTCCACTAACACAAACTCTCAAGCAAATATGAGAAAAACTAGAAGTTGTAGAGGGTTTCAAGCTGGGATTTCAATACCTTGGAAGACAAATGAAGTAATCCAACCTAGGTAATCATCTTTCTCATCTCCTATACTTTTCAATGAACCTGATTTTGATATGTTTTAGTGAAATTCGAGTTTGATGATTAGACCTTTGGTTTTTATTGAAAATTTGATGAATTACATGTTATAGATCATTTTCATAGAGAATTTACCACTAGTTTTGGATGAAATTGGAAAGTTTGGTGAATGCACGAGATTTATTGAATTTTGGTCGAATTGTTGTTCTGAGGTTGTTCTGATTGTTGTTTTGGGTTAAATTGATATGGAT
This sequence comes from Stephania yunnanensis, assembly GCA_039657365.1. Lineage (NCBI taxonomy): Eukaryota > Viridiplantae > Streptophyta > Magnoliopsida > Ranunculales > Menispermaceae > Stephania > Stephania yunnanensis. Next base: position 38,227,378 of record CM077586.1, on the reverse strand, counting down.
AGGGTATAAACCAGGTTAGAGTAGCTAATTGAGAGGGGAAGGATAGAATTCTCGACTTGAGAATTCTGTTACAAATGGCAATTAGCGCGCTAACTGGGTTGGTTAGCATGCTAACTTCACCTAGCGTGTTAGGTAGATCCATTAGCGCGCTAATGGCAAATAAAATATGAATTTAAGGAATGTTTTGGTGATGTTCAGCTTAATACATGTCTAAACACTTGTAAACAACCTAAACTTATAAAATTGGACTTTAGGGACTTAGTGGACTGTAGCTCTTGTGTCAGGTGGCTTTTTGAATCGAATACGGGAGTCCGGGGAGGTTGAAGAGCGGTTTGAGGTTTGTAAAACCCAATTGAAATATCTGAGTATTTGATTATGTTTTAAATTCATTCCTATTATTTCCTTGCTATTTTATTATTCCATTCTATTACTTGGACGTGGGTTAAGGCTACTCCCCCGGATTTCTTGGTTGTAGGTTCATAATGCACTGTACTGTAGCACGTGTGACCAAACCCTCAGTGAACATCAACTTGAGCTTGCCTTTGGTGCACGTGTCAGTGACTCAGTGGATATGGCCAGCACTGTAAGGGACTAAGTGTCAGGCCAGTTAGGCGTGACCACTAGAGGGAACTTTGTGATTCGAAGTACAATTTAGTCCATCTGGATTTAGCACACACATTTGTTAGCTTAGCCGTTATCTATTCATGCGATGAGCTATTTTTAGTTGTATGTCTTTACATTCTGCATGTTTACTTGATCGTACTTCTTGCATTACCTTACTTTATTTACGCGAATGCTCAGAGGGGTTCCTTGGGATTTTACTTACTGAATTTGTCATCTGTATTTCTATGTTGATTGAGTGTAGATCCTAGTACCAGTAGGGGCAATGGGATCCTATGCGACTACATCTAATTGCCCGCTGTCGAGGACCTATTAGTACGTGCTTATTTTGATATTTTGTATTATTTTGGGTATCAGGGCACTTGAGATGACATGGTACATGTATATATATACCTTATTTATGGTATTGTCGCTTATATACTGGGTACTTTTTAGGTTTTCCACAATAGGATTTTCTCTTATAAATAATTCTTACTATGCAAAACTACTTATTCTAATTGTATCAAGTAAGGCTTCCGCTGATTTATGTTAACTTTTAAGGTACAATCTACTTGTTAGGCATTAGAAAAAACCGCAAATTATTGAGCTTAATAATCATTTAAATACTTAAAGAGAATAAGTTAAGGAAATACAGATAATCCACTAACTAATTCAATAAAATAAACATGGATACAAACTTTGAGACAAAAGGAAGACAGTTAGGTGCCAAACATGTGTAGTTGGGCCCACCAGGCAAGGAGTACATGGAGACACGTCACACCAGGGCAGCAGGGTCGCCACATCCCTCGTTATGGGTACGAGAGTAGTGGGGTGTTTAAGGGACTGCAGAATGGTACTATTAGGTGTGAGGTGTGGCCACACGGGGATAGGTTAATTGAACCAGAGCTTCCTCGAGATCTAAATTTTGGCGGCAAAATCTTCCCTAGTTGGGAAAAATCTTAATGGCCCAAATTAATTAGACTAGGATTAGCGTTAACATCGAAGATTAACGGTTGTAATTCGGGCGTTACGTGGACAACTCAGTTGACTCGGACACGAGAACCGATGGAATATGTTATTTATGGATGATGGTTTTTTATATGCGGTGTTTAAAGTCATTATTATCGTATTATATCGCATGTGTGTATGTTGCTATCGAGTGAGTTGGTATGACGAGAGTAACTTTGGGAAGCGTGTCGATAAGGGAATCGGGTTGGAGTGACCCGGGGATGCCAGACTAAACTAAGAACTAGAGTGTGCTATCTACTTAAACCATAGCCTAAGTTAGTTAATTAAATAAAATGAAATATAACACACCTAGAGATGCATGTCGAGGCACGGGGCACGGGGTGTCGGGTAGTCAGGGATTAGTGGGACCACTAATTTATCAATAAATGTGCCTAAGAACACTAACCATAAGTGTTAATGTGCCTATGTGAATTAATTTGATTTATGATAAGATAAAGTCCTATCGTTTGGATGAATTAAGTTAGGAACTTAGATCAACCTTGTGATGGTCCTAGATTAAAGAAACTAGGCAAAGTGTGTCATTGATTTGTGTCACATTGGAGTCACAATATTATGTGGACAGTTTAAATGAGAGCACTAGAATATTCTTCGAGATATGTGTAACACATTATATTACAAGGAAACTATAAATATGGCTTGATAAGTGTAATTTCATGATTTGCACTCATTTTCTCATGCAAATCTAAAATACGGAGAGAACAACATCATCATTTAAGGAATTTGGAGATTAAATTAAGGGATTAGAACCCCAAGGTAATAATTTTCTTTACCCCTTACACTTGAAAGTGAGCTCAAATTGAGTAATTTTTGGTGTCAGTTGGAGTTCGATGATTAAATCACCGTTTTAATGTGTTTTTGCTGGTTTCAAGTATAATTAACACTACAATTAAGGTTTTTGAATTGGTTTTCGATGGAAATTGGGTTGTTGTTGAAAATTGGGAAAGCTAGTGATTGCATGAATTTGATAATTATGATCGAATTGATGTTGTAAATGGAGTTTTTGTTGTCCCCATTGAATGGAGAATGGGTCGACAAGGCTAGGATAGCCATTTAAGGTGTTGGGGACATAATTCTTGAGTTGAGAATTTTGTCACCTAGCATGGATAACGTGCTATCCGAATTAGCAAGTGCACTATCCAGTCTAGGTGCTTGACTATACTTTGAAATAAAGAACAATAGCGCGCTACACACCCCTAGCGTGCTAGGTAAGCCTTTTAGCCCATTATTGACAGATGAAAACCCAATTAAAGGGATGTTTTGGTTAATTTTCAACTTAATACACACTTAAACACTTGTAAACATAATAAACACATAAATTGAACTTCAGGGTGTTGGGTTTTGGGGTTCATGCACAGCGGAGATTACAAAACAATTTTGACAAAAACCCCAACAGGATCCGAATCTAATTCCATTAAAAACGTTTAAACCATGAAAAACTTAATAATACCTCAGTCGCAATATACCTTTCTGAAGGTTGATCGATCTCTAAGGCACTGCCAACGACGAACGCCCTCTACCAGTAGTCTACACACGAACGGCGGTGGAGATTCGAAGTGCTAGCTTCGAGAGAATACCAAACCTTTTGTTTTCCTCCAAAATGATCCAAAGCATACCAAAAACCCTAAGTCATTTCTAAAACGAAAATAGATTTTTGGCCTTTAATCTTTCGTACGTGTATTCTAACTTAAAGCGTCTATTTATACAACCCTTGTATATATACGGTTAAGTAAATTACACATATACCCCTACTTAAAGAAGTATGAGTGTAATACACTACAAGGACATTTCTGTCATGAATTTTATCATATAAAATTCGTTTTTCTGAACCATTCTTAGTGTGTGACCCAATAGGCTCATACAACGTTGGCAGTGTACCAAAACACATTTTGGTATACAAGTCATAAGCGGCCTCTAGCAAGACATTATGACTACCCAAGTTGTTCTTAAGCATGAACGCAAGTTGTATGTCCCGGATGCTCCAATTCCTGAGGACCCACCAGCCAATGCTACGAAAGCTGTGAAGGATGCGTATAATAAGCATGTCAACGATTCTACTGATGTTGCATGTATTATGTTGGCAACTATGGTTCCTGAACTTCAGAAGGACATGGAACTAATGGAAGCCTACGACATGGCTATAACGTTGAAGGAAATGTTCCAACGGCAAGCTAGGCAAGAAAGGTTCGAGACAGTAAAAAACCTACATTCTTGCAAGATGACTGAGGGTGTGTTAGTTAGTCCTCATGTTCTGAAGATGAAGGGCTATGTTGACCAGCTTGATAGACTCGGATTTCCCATAAGCCTAGAGTTGGCTACGGATTTGATCCTGAATTCATTACCAGAAAGTTACTCACAATTTATGATGAACTACAATATGAATAATATGGAGAAATCAATTTCAGAGTTGCATTTGATGCTCAAAACTGCTGAACAAAATATCAAGAAACCCTTTAGTAATGTGTTGATTGTCCAAAAGGGAAAGGGAATGAAGAAGAAAGGCAAATGCAAGGCTAAAGTTGTTAAGGCTGCTGTTGCTTCACCTGTCGCAAAGCCTATGGAACAAGTCAAGCCCCAGCCTGTTCCTGCTTCAAAACACCCAAAATAAAAGGAAAGAAATTGTCATTTCTGTCATGCACCTGGACATTGGTTCAGAAATTGCAAACTCTATTTGGAAGATCCAAAGAAGAAAAAGGGTAGTGCGACTACTACTACAAGTATTTATGTTATTGAAATTAATTTATCTACTAGTGATTCCTGGGTATTAAATACCGGATGTGGATCTCACATTTGTATAAATGTGCAGGGACTCACCAGAAGTAGAAAGTTGAAGAAAGGAGAAGTCATCCTCCGCGTAGGGAATGGAGCAAGAGTTGCTGCCCTGGCTGTTGGATCATATGACTTAATCTTACCTAGTGGACTTATCTTAACTTTAAATAATTGTTATTTTGTGCATGCCTTGAGCAGAAACATCATTTATGTTTCATGATTGGATATGGATGGTTTTGATTTTATTATTGCGAATAATAGATGTTCCATTTGTCGTAAAGGAATATTTTATGCAAATGCTGATTTGTGTGATGGTTTTTATATTCTAAGCATGAAAAGGTCCACTGATACTCCAGTCTTTAACATAAATACAAAGAGATTTAAGTCAAATGATTTGAATCAAACCTATCTTTGGCATTGTCGTCTCGGGCACATAAATGAGAAACGCATAACGAAGCTCCATAAAAATGGACTTCTAGATTCATTTGATTTAGAAACATATGAAACGTGCGTATCTTGTTTACGAGGCAAGACGACTAAAAGTCCTTTTACTGGACACAGTGAAAGGGCAAGTGATTTATTGGGTCTAATACATACTGATGTATGCAGTCCTATAAACACAATGGCTAGAGGAGGTTATCAATACTTCATTACATTTACTGATGATTTCAGCATATATGGTTATGTATATCTAATGAAACATAAAGCCGAATCATTTGAGATGTTTCGAACGTTTCAAAATGAAGTGCAGAACCAACTTGGTAAAACTATCAAAACACTTTGGTCAGATCGATGTGGTGAGTATTTGAGCCAAGAATTTGATGATCATCTTAGAAATTATGGGATTGTCTTCCAATTGACTCCACCAGCAACTCCACAGTGGAATGGAGTTTCTGAAAGGAGAAATTGAACCTTATTAGATATGGTTCGATCTACGATGAGTCATGCAGATCTTCCATTATCCTTTTTGGGTTATGCATTACAAACTGCAGCTTTCACTCTAAATCGAGTTCCTTCTAAAGCGGTTGACAAAACACCATATGAGATAATGTACGAGAAGAGACCTATTTTGTCTTTACTTAATATTTCCGGTTGTGAGGCTTACGTAAAACGACAAGTCTCATAAAAACTAGCACCTAAATCTGACAAGTGTTTATTTGTGGGGTATCCTAAGGAAACAAAAGAATATTACTTTTATAATCCCGCTGAGAACAAAGTGTTTGTTGCTCGGTATGGTGCCTTTATGGAAAAATAATTTATTTCAAAAGACACTAGTGAGAGGGAAATAAATCTTGAAGAAGTTCAAGAATCGCAGATAAACCCTGAACCGCTACTGGAAGTTCAACAACGTTCTGAACCAGTTGAACCTCCACAAGTGACATAAGGCCCACGTAAATCTGGTAGGGTAAGACATGAGCCAGAGAGATTCGAATTTCTCAATACTGATAGTCGTGATGTGTTGCTTATGGATCAAAATGAGCCCACCGCTTATCAGGAGGCTATGTCTGGACCAGACTCAGATAAATGGCTAAGTGCCATGAACTTTGAGATGCAATCCATGTATGATAACTAAGTTTGGAACTTGGTTGATTTACCTGAAGGTGGTAAGACCATTAGATGTAAATGGGTTTTCTAGAAGAAAACTGACATGGATGGCAATGTACATACTTTTAAAGTAAGACTTATAGCAAAAGGTTTCAGGCAGACTCAAGGTGTTGATTATATTGAAACTTTTTCGCCATTAGCCATGCTTAAATCCATAAGAATTTTAATTGCCATTGCTGCATATTATGACTACGATATATGGCAAATGGTTGTAAAAACAACATTTCTTAATGGAAAGCTACTTGAGGACGTGTATATGACACAACCTGAAGGTTTCGTACATCATGAGAATTCTAGGAAGGTATGCAAGCTTCAAAGATCCATTTATGGATTAAAGCAAGCTTCTCGGAGTTGGAATCTTCGTTTTGATGAAGCGATCAAGGATTTTGGTTTTATTAATAACGAAGATGAGTCTTGTGTATACAAGAAGGTCAGTGGGAGTGTAGTTGTTTTTTTGGTACTGTATGTTGATGATATATTACTCATTGGAAATGACATCCCAACATTGCAGAATGTCAAGTTTTGATTAGGGAAGTTTTTCTCAATGAAAGACTTAAGAGACGCAGCCTATATCCTAGGGATAAGAATCTATAGGGATAGATCTAAGAGGCTAATCGGTCTAAGTCAGAGTGCTTACATAGACAAGGTGCTGAATAGGTTCAGTTTGCAAGTCTATAAAAGAGGATTGTTGCCAATGTCTCATGGCATAAGTCTCAGCAAGAATCAATGTCCTAGGACAAATGAGGAGTGAGACCGTATGAATAAGATTCCATATGCATCGGCTATTGGATCTATCATGTATGCCATGCTATGCACTCGACCTGATGTATCATATGCTTTGAGCACTACAAACATATATCAGCCAGATCCTAGTGAGAGTCACTAGATAACAGTAAAGAACATCCTTAAATACTTAAGAAGGACTAAGGAAATGTTCTTGGTCTATGGAGGTTTTGAAAATGATCTAGTTGTAAATGGTTACACAGATGCAAGTTTTCAAACTGATATAGATGATTTTAGATTGCAATCTGGATATGTGTTTACTTTGAATGGGGTGCGATGGCGGAAAAGTTCGAAGCAAGAGACTGTGGCAGATTCTACAACAGAAGCTGAGTATATTGCAGCGTCCGATGCAGCAAAGGAGGCAGTTTGGAGAATACCAAACTTGTTATTTTTCTCCAAAACGATACAGAGCATACCAAAAACCCTAAGTCGTTTCTAAAATAAAAATAGATTTTTGGCCTTTAATCTTTCATACGTGTATTCTAACTTAAAGCGTCTATTTATACAACCCTTGTATATAGACGGTTAAGTAAATTACACATATACCCCTACTTAAAGAAGTATAAGTGTAATACACTATAAGGACATTTCTGTCATGAATCTTATCATATAAAAATCATTTTTCTGAACCATCTTAAAATCTCGCAAAACCATTCTTAGTGTGTGACCCAATAGGCTCGTACAATGTTGGCAGTGTACCAAAACACATTTTGGTATACAAGTCATAAGCGGCCTCTAGCAAGACATTATGACTACCCAAGTTGTACGAATATCAAATTGTTACAACCTAATCAATAGTGTATATAACATCCTTTTGTCACACGATATCCTTTTGATCAAACGTAAGGCATGGAATTGTCATCCAACATGTTCAATCGTACTAGTCTCGATCTCTAGGTAGACTGAAAACATCCAAGTAACATTGATCAATATCAATTCACTTAGACTAGGCCTTTTAACAGTCTAACACATCGAGGGATCCACTAGATATTTCTCTTTATATGAGAGGGACAAATTCTATCTCGATTACACAACTTCATCACATTGCTCACACAGTAACCAATCACAACCTTTATAATCATACGGTTAAAGACAATGTTTGATAGTGTCAAATCATTATGTTCCTAATGTCGAAGTCTCTGGTAATCTCAAGTCAGAGGACAGAAAAATATACCTATAATGAGAAACAACTATGACTTAATCCATGTGATGTTCTCATAGCGGGTCGATCTAGTACTTTGTTCCCTAACAAGTACTCGTGATCTTGATTCGTATCCCTATATGTATAATCATCATATGATCATCAATCAAGACTCACACTAGTCTTAATTCATTATAGTTCCCAGTATAATGATCGACGAGGGACATTTAGGATATTTCTGTAAATACCCATGGATCTTATTATAATGTAAACATGCAAATTAATTATAATAAACAGCAAATGAAATCCTATATTTTATTAACTAAAAGTATTCATAAAGACAGTTAATGGATTAACGTAGGGCACATGCCCCAACGCAGGGGACTAAGGGGACCATAGCTCAGGTACAGAGGAGCTAAGTGGGGTCAGATTCAGGAGTTCGAGGAAGTCGGAGTGTGTATTGAGGTGCGCAAACCCATTAAAAATCTTCACATAATTCATGGTGAGTTTTATCGATATCAGATTATGTGTGCAACTATTGATGGCCACATATGGGTTTTCACTCTAATTTTATTTTGCGTATATACTGGTTGTGGCTAAATCACTTGCATGGGTTTCTTGTGTTAATGCTCGCATCGATGACAATAGAATATATCGACGACTGTCGGGAGGGATATACAGGGTTACCTTGATTTGAAATAGCGTATAGAGGGGTTCATCTGTTAACCGTAGTTGGGGTTTTGTCAACGTAAGCCTGTAAGTATATACATGGTTTCTGTCTTGTTTTTATCAATTACCGGTTGGTTTAGGTCAGGGTTTTTTCTTATGTTACTCGATTTTTATTTACTACTGCTTTATTTCCAATCCTGCTTATTTTGTATGTGTTGTAACATTACTCTTTGTTGTTTTTGCTTGTCGTATGCCACCTACATTCATGGGAGTATGACTTACTATTGCCAGAGGTCATATTCGCATGTATCGTAGTTTATCTGTTTTATTTCATGAATATTGTGTGGACTTCTCTTATGGTTTTACTCACTAGACTCATCATTGTATTTGTTGGGTGACTGAATGCAGATCATTTGAAGAGCAAGGGCAAAGGCAATGAAGTATTGGGCGACTACCTCTAATATAGTGACGCCAACTCGTTTTTGACTATAATACGTATATATTTATGTTTTTTAGGTTTTAGGGTTTGTAGAACACTAAATATATGTATATGGATTTTTTACTATATTTATTTCCCCTTTGTTATATACACGGTATCATTTTACTGGGTTTTCCACTACTCAAGTTTTGTTAAATATTACATAATTTATTCACTTTAAGAATTCCACTATAAAATTGTAATATAACTTGATAGATTGACTAACCGGCTAATTTAATCACTAATAATTTCATGAAGATTAATTAGATAAGCTAGGGTTTAATGGAAAAGCATGAGCAACCAGTTAGGTTAACAGACGTCATGGAAAGCAAGCCACTACATGCAAGGCTAGGTGACGTGTGATGTGATATGGCGGTGTCCAAGGTTGCCTCGAAATTTGGGACTATTGATAAGTGATTATTTATACGTATATATAATTAATTTAGTAGATAGTTACTATAAATATCCTCAAGTGAGTGATAATTCATGGTATTACAGCATTTTTAGGGAATTATGGTGTATTGGATGAAATCGAGTAAAAATGAGAAGAAACGGGGCAAAAACCCACAAAATCAGTTGGCGCCGTGGGAGTATGTATTGATGCTATAGGAAGACAAAGCATGAAGTGGGGACGACGTGGGAGAGAAAAAGAAATAAAGAAAACCAACTGTAGAGGTTTGGCATAGTGCCGACACTGTAGCTAAGAAAAGAGAAGACGACAAGGCTTAAGGAGCTAAAAATCACATAATGAAGCTATGACATAGTGGCAGCGGGGCATTAGTGACCGTGCAAACTTTGCAAAAATTAGAGAGTGAAGTTCTAATTTTGGTTAAATTATAATTAAGGGTTTCTAATTGTTATTAGGGAGTATAACTATGTGATAGGACGTGGTAAACAAAAGAGAGCCAACCACATAAAAGGAGATTAGCCTCCATTAGAGTAATTTAGCATTGAGTTTGAGTATTAAGGAGTCTTTGTTGGAGAAACATTGAAGAACTTCACGTTTGCAATCAATATTTGGTTTCATTGATTAATTCAAGGTAATATTTATATTCATCTTTATTTTGCAATGAATTCTATATTGAATTGTGATGTGTGTTTTAATGTTGTGCAAGTAGTCTATTTATCTTAGGGATCAATGGATTCTATGGTATGAACGGTACAACCATAAAATACACAATATCGAGTGATAGTTGTTTATTAGGGAGACACTAATAATAAACTTAGTTAGTTATGAATCCAATGACTTGAGACTTAAAGCAATGTGGAACTTACATTATTCAGACTGATATGTGGAGTTCTAGTTTGTACATTAGAATCATCTCCGTCACAACAGTGGGTTGAAATGGATTTGAAGGAAATCTATCTATTCTAATTAGGCATTACATAATAACAAATAAAGATGTAAAATTGAGCAGAAAGCATAGTATTAAATTACCTAGGTGAAATTGTGAACTAAGATATCCTTAGTATAAGAGTTCAAATAAAGTTTAAAGTGACTTGTTAGAATAATTTAGATTAGTAGAAAACCAATTAAAAGTGAATCCCTTAGCAATAGTTCAAGTTAAATAGGTAATATACAACTAGTGCAAAAAACTTTCCATGATGACGATATCTGTGATCAATGTAAGTTGATTGCACTATTACTACAAGCTAGTTATACTTACAACACACATCTAGTTTTCGGTGACATTGCCGGGGAAAGGTAGTCACTAGATTTTCTTAGTTTGAATAGTTGATAAGTTTTTTTTTTTCAGCATTTTAATTTTCTGTTCATAATAACAAAAATTAAAAAAATATAGGCTTAATTTTCAGTTTGACTTTCTACACTTGATCTTTTTGTGTTATCTTTTCAAGGATATTTTGTGCATGCCTAGTAAGGGAGAGAAAGACCGAGTGCCTAACGATCCGGGGATTGATAGAACCAATAAAGGAAAGAAAAAGAAAGTAGTTAAGATGTTTGAGGAGCAAGCTAGAAACCAACAGTAGTCGCGGTAATAACCAACTTGCTGGTGATCTAGTAGTGTAACAGAGAGTCCAAGGATAGAAAGGCCTTTATGACTACTTCAAGCCAGAAGTTCAGGAAACGTACAATAGAGTAATGAGGCTTCCAACCAACACCACTAAGTTCGAGCTGAGGCCATCTATGATAAACATGGTACAAAATATTCTGTTCAGCAGGCTATCAAACAAAGACCCAGTTGCATATGTTGAGAGTTTCTTGGAGATGTATCGTGCACATAATCGTAGCTACTAAAGAGGTGACAAGGATGTGACTTTTCCCATTCTCATTAAGTGGAAAAACCAAAGACCAGATCCAAGGGTTGAATGCAGACAATATAACTTCATGGGCAGAAATTAATGAAAGATTTCTAGACATGTTCTTTCCTTCAATAAAGGTCAGCGAAAGGAGATTAATTAGTTCAAGCAAGAAGACACTGAGTCTCTTGGAAAGGCTTAAGAAAGATTTAAATAGATGCTAAGGAGATTTTCGGGACACTGATATGTGAAATGGGCACAACTCCAGTTTTTCTACTACGGAATAAACCACAACATAAGAATGCTAGTAAGTGCTACATCAGGTGGCTCTCTACTAACCAAGGATGAGGATGAAACATTAGATCTCCTTGATCTTATGTCTTATAATTCCACCACCGGTAATCATTCCACAGTTAGAAAATCAGTAGGCGTCGCGAGATTGAATTGCAAGTGGCAATTATGGAATAACTACCAAATCTGAGCAGCCAAATGGCAAGACTTCAGATGGGACACCAAGGTCCATAAATAGTAAAATAATCCATAAATCACCAAGGCATGGTGGTTAGCCAGATGGACGTACATCAGGGAATGGAACATGAAAAAATGAACTTCATGAACAACCAAGTCTATAGGAACAACTTCAGGCCGAGGGAAGTGGCTCCTCAATGGTTTTTTCAAGGATACATCAACAACAACCCAAACATTTCTTATGGAAATCCTGATAATGCGCTAAAGTTTACCTTAAGACTTCGAACAATAAGTCCAACAGGGGAAGTTGGGGCAAAATTAAGAGATGACTTTACTGAAGTCAATTGAGAAGTATTTACAAGCCATGGAAGTGAGAGATAAGAAGCGCCATGAGAAGCACAAAAAAAGTTGGAAGGAATAAGGCAAGCCATGAAAAGGATGGATAATAAACAATCACAATCCATCAAGAATCTAGAAAGGCAAATTGGTTAACTTGTTATAGCCTTGAACTTTAGGAAAAAAGACAATTTTATAGCAACATTGTCACCAATCCCAAGGAGAACGTGAGTGCCATTCGCATGATGAGCACTACGATAACAAAGGAGCTAAGACAAGACCAAGTAATGTACAAGCATGAAGAGATGCATGAGCACAGAATGAATGTAAGGCAACACGAGCTTGATGTTTTCAAGAAACAAATAATCAATGCCTTGAAGAAAAAATGGGAAGCAATAATGGAAGGCTAAGAAAACAATGAAGGACCTCCCGAAGAAGACTCACAAGGCAATGACATTAAGTTTTTTCCAAAGAAATCGAAACGAAAGCTTAAGTTTATTTCGCTACTTCAACCAATCAAAAAGAGAGATCCTAGAAAGATAAGTACACCGATAAATATTGACGGTCACCAGTTCCAAAATTTCTTATGCGATACGGGAGCCTCGGTCAATGTCATGCCATTGATGGACATGATTGAATCTAACTTGAAGATCAATTATTCGGATACCACGAATTTGCAAGTAGCGAACTATAATTTGGTATCTACTATAGGAAGAGTTTTGAATGTGCACGTGAAAGTAGGTAGATTCACATTCATCAAGGATTTCGAGATCATGAACCACAACATGGACGATGATGTATTTATGATACTTGGGTGGCCATTCTTGTACACGATTAAAAAAAGTTTGGACGTGAGAGAAAGGAAGATCACGATGAGTATCGATAAGTGCAATGATGCCGAGAAGGTTATCCTTGTCGATAGTGTAGAGGTACATTTGAATGAGAATGATATCATAATCTCTGATTTATAGATGGAGCTTCTCGATTTAGACTATGACCAAATGAGCTAAGAAGACATTAGGCTAATGATGTTAAATTAAACGCTACTTAGAGGTAACCCAAAAGTTTTAAGATTTCAAGTTTTTGAATTTTAATTAGTAGTTAGTTATTTAGTTTAATAATTACAATTCATCAGTTTTAGTTCTAACTTTCAAAGAATTTGTGTTGAATGTGCTGGAAAGACCATTCGGCAGGTAATAGTTCATCGAAATGAAAATGTCTCGAGAACTCATTAAATAAGTGAAAGGAAAAAATGAGTTCAAAGCGGTGAAGGTAAGGTGCATGGGCAAATCAAAAGGTAAAATTTATTAATTTTTATATTTACATAGATTTTATATGGTCATGACACCTTGTGTGGGTTGTACATAAAGTCAGATGAGCACTGGAGGAGAATTAGAGAAAAATCATAAGCGAAAATGCGGGCAGATGAGCCGATGCCAAGGGTATTACCACGATGCCATCGGTACAAGCCATAACGCTGAGTTGATATCAAGCTAAAAAATTGAAAATCGCCCCACTACTTCCCACTGCGTCGTTGACGCAATGGCGATGGTGTCGTGCCTATAAGGCACGGTGCCGAGGTCGTATTTAAACCTACTTTTCACACCATTTTTCACACTTGCACGAAAACATTACCTAAGCACACATCCCTCTAGAGCCAAAGTTTGACCATTTTCAAGTGAGATTAGTAACTAGTTTCCTTGTTCTTGTTATTTCCTTCAAATTTCAAGCAACTAACAAAGTGCAATGCAACTTGGTCTTCAAATCACCTAAAATCGAAATTCATATAGCATGGGTCATGCCTATGCCAAATAATGCAAATATGTGAACTAAGTTTTCATGGGTAATATAATGACCACATTCATACAATCTTGCAAAACTTATCTTACAACCTCAAATCCACAATTTCATACAATATCATCAATGTTTTTGAAATTCAATGCATAACTAGATGAAGTTGTAAATGCACCTCAATGCTGCATTAAGTTTTGGTGTAGATCACTCATCCAAGTCTTTTCCAACCCAAGCCCTTTCACTTTTCTCACCAACTAGAACCCTAGCTCTCATTGGAATCACATCCCAAAAAATCCAAGCCCTAACTAGTTAGCTAAACAAAACAAATAACTTTGAGGCATCTACCTATAGGAACTCCAATGATGAAGAGCCCATACCTTTTAAATCCAGATATTTCCTTTGTAAAGAGGCCAAAGACCGAAACTTGAAAATTTTACGTAGGGAGTTCATTTGCAAAAGAGGAATAAGTTTTCAGCCAAATACGATAAAAAAGTGAACAACTTCATTAGACACCAAAATTGGGAGCAACTTACTCAAGAATATAAGGAGAACAAAATTAAAGGAGTAAGTGAGATCGTTTTTGAATTCTATGCTAATGCGAAGTTCACGACTAAGGATGAGCCGGTGAAAGTGAGAGGAATTTTAGTTCCCTTTATGATATAAAGATCAATAATTTCTATGGGTTGGAGCACTTAGGATGGTATAGATCTAAAAAACTTTTTCGGCTAGATTATATAAGAAGCCTTATAACCTATGCTCATTTAGAGACATGGAAGATACATTGGTTGTCTAAGGACAACAAGGATGGGTGATTGGAGCTGAGAATGTGTCGAAGCACATTAACAAAGGGAACATTAGAAAGGTTTACAGAATGTGGCAACATTTTCTTGTTCTATTGCTATATCCCACTTCTCAGTAGGGTGAGATCGACAAGCCAAAAGTGGCTTGTCTTTATGAGATTACGTAGTTCGAGAAAATTAATATCAGGGAGATCATACACACCAGTTTAAGGGAGTGCATTATGTTAGAAAGGGACAACAAGTTTTTGTTTCCTATTTTGATTACTCAGATGTGCTTAAGGGTTGGAGTGAGAATAAAAGATGATGAATCTGATACAAATGCCCAACCAACCAGGGATTAAGTTTTCATGCTTGCATCGAAATCACCACCTAGTTATTAAGACTCTAGGGAGGAGAGAGAGAGAGAGGGCTGGAAAGCTAAACGTTAGGCAGAATTGTTGGCTAAAAGTAAAGAAAATCAAACAACAATAGAAGCAACAACATCATAACTTGCCTAGGAGCTAGAAGATGAGGAGTATGAAGGAAAAAAGGAGCAACAACAACATGGATTTGCTGAGTGCTACGAGTTTGTAGACCTAGAGATAGAAGAGTAGAACTTGGATGGTCTTAAAGTCTTTCCACCACCTCCTCCACTACAAGCACATATAGTACCACCTAAGGATTTGTTTCCACGACAACAAAAGCTATGGATAGTAGAGATGAGGAGATAGTACCAAGAGGATAAGGCGCAATACCATACATCCATGTTGAGATAAGAGCAGAATATGGTGAGGAAAGAGCAATACAGATGGAACAAGCATCACAATTTAATGTTATTTGTTTATCATCACACATCCATAACATGATATTAGAGAAGTAGATGGTTGAGACCTACTGATAGGTCATATGTGTTTGATCTGGATTTGGTGCAAAGCAAAACGGTGGAGTGTCCATTGACACCATCACAGGCTGGAGCTGATGATGTAGATAATGATGATGATGCGGAGTCCTAAAGTCTATCTTATAGGATTTCTTTAGACCTGGGGAGTTGAGAGTGCTTTTGATACCATTCATAAATTTTTCACATTTGGGATATTTTTTAAACTATTTAGTTATTTCAATTTAAATGTTTAGTTTAGTTTATTAAAACTTGTGTTATTACACATGTTTGTGTATTTTAGTGTCTTCATTTTTTAAGCTCACTTTTATACATTAAGGACAAGATTTGATTTAAGTTGGGGTCATCGATACTATACTACAATATGGGAAGTGATAAGATACACTAAGAAATAAGGATAAATACTATAAGTATGATCGTTTAAAATTTTAATTTGAAGCAGTTAAGAGTGAAAGTATGGTAGTGTATAAATTTCTCATTTTAATTATTGTATGTATGTTTAAGTAGTATAGATTACGTTATATATAGTAATATGTAATGAATAAGTAATTCATTTGCATGTTTATGCCTTTAATTGCATATGAGTAGATCATAAGTATCTTGTTGATATGAAACTTGAGATATTTTTAAATTTTTAAGAGAAAAAACAATGAAATGTAGCAAACAACGGTGTGATTTCATGATTAGAAAGCTAGAGTTAGGGAAGACTTTCAACTTGAAACAAAAGCAAGAAATTAGAACACTTCTTGTGGAAAAAGTTAAATCTCTAAGAATTCTAAAATAAGTGTGAGTCTTACTTGCAAATATAAAGCAAAGAAAGACTTAGTGAAAAAATGGAAAGAAATAGACATTATATGGTAAAAGCTGGAGTTAAATTACTTGATTTGATGAAAGTGAGAAGTGTTAACAAGAAATTTTTTTTAAAAATGACAGAATCCCACAAGTCTTACAAGAAATGGAGTAGAGAACTTGATGGTTGAAAAAAGTGAGGAAGAACAAAGTCCATAGAAAAATAAGTAGGGACTGTTAAATAAAAATGAAAAGAATAAGAAAAATATGAGAGAGAGAAATTAAAGAGAAAGAAGGCGGAAGTAAACTAAAACTTTTCAAATAAAAGATTTAGTTCGAGTGTGAGTAGCTAGTTAAGTTTCCATTCTAACTATGTAAAATTCCTATAGACTTTTGAAGTGTTAAAGCCTACCAAAGAAGAGTTTGACCTATGTTTACTTGCGAATTCTCGAGATTAATAAGAAATCATGAGATTGTATACTTGTTACTTGAGTGTTAAAACTAAACAAACTTGTGAGCAGTGATGATTTTTTGTTGAGATCTATTTTAATGTTTTGAAAGTGAAGTTATATTTGTTGTTAAAGCTACATATCCTAAGAATATAAGTTTTTGCAAAGAAAAACTCTTGAGTGGATTGTTAACTTGAGACTTAGTAAATTAAAAGGTACTTCATGAACAATGTGAATTGAATAAGGAGTAGTTATTACTAGACTTAATAGAATACACCTTTGCTTGGGACATATAAAATCTTAAGTTTGAGTGATAAGTAATTACCTATACGTATATATAGGGTTAATTTAATATTATAGTTAGTGTAAATATCCTCAAATGAGTGCTAAATCATGGTATTATTGCATTTTCAGGGAATTAATGTGTATGGGAAGAAATCAATGAACAACGAGAACAAACAGAGCAAAATCCTATAAAACCAGAGTTGGCATTGTGGGAGCATGTATTGACGCCGTGGGAAGACAAGGCACGACGTGGGGATGAAATGCATGGCATGGAAGAGAAGAAGAAACAAAGAAACCAACTCTGAAGGTCCGGCGCAATGGCAGCACTATGGCTAACAAAGGATAATGCCGAGGCTCTAGGAGCTAAAAATCACATAATGAAGTAATGGCGCAGCGGTGGCTCCGTGGCTTAACACACATGGTGTCGGGGAATTAGTGACATCGCCAACTTCGCAGAAACTAGAAAGTGAAGTTCTAATTCGGGTTAAATTATAATGTAAAGCTTTTAATTGTTATTAGGGAGTATAAATAGGTATTAGGACGTGGTAAACAAGAGAGAGCCAATTGCATATAAGGAGATTACCCTCCATTAGAGTAATTTAGCATTGAGTTTGAGTATTAAGGAGTTTTTGTTAGAGAAACATTGAAGAATCCACATATGCAATCAATATTCGATTTCATTGATTAATTCAAGGTAATATTTATATTCATCTCTGCTTTTCAATGAATTCTATATTGAATTGCGATGTGTGTGTTTCAATGATGTAAGAGTAGTCTATTTATCTTAAGGATCAATGGCTCCCATAGTATGAATCCTATGTTTGAAGATATGAATAAAAAATGATAATAAAAAGTGCAATGATTAAAATTTGTATTGATTCTAAGCGTAATGATTTACACATCTTGATCATGTGTGAACTTAGGCGTTAGGAGTTATATGGACATTGAAGATTCTAATGCAAACATGAACAGTACAACCGTAAAATACATAACGTCGAGAGATAGTTGTTGATTAGTGAGGCGCGGATAGTAAACTTAGTTGGTTATGAATACAATGATTTGAGACTTAAAGCAATGTGAAACTTACATTATTCACATTGATAGGTGGAGTTCTAGTTTATACATTAGAATCTTCTCTGTCACGAGAGTGGGTTGAAGTGGATTAGAAGGAAATTTGTCTATTCTAAGTAGGCATTGCATAATAATATATTGAGATGTAAAATTGAGTACAAAGCATAGTATTAAATTACCTAGGTGAAATTATGAACTGAGATATCCTTAATATAAGAGTTCAAATAAAGTTTAGAGTGATTTGTTTGAATAGTTTAAATTAGTAGAAAATCAATTTAAAGTGAATCCCTTAGCAATAGCTCAAGCTAAGTAGATAATATACAACTAGTGCAAAATTTTTTCCTTCAGGATGATATCTGTGATCAACGTAGGTTGATTGCACTATTGCTACAAGCTAGCCATTATACTTATGGCACGTATCAAGTGTCGCAATTAGCATGTGTGTTATGGTTTTATGCAATTGTGTATATATGTGTGCATAGCCTTATATAGAAGGTACATATATAGCATATGGTGTAGTACCTTGCTAATATGTGTGGTACGAAGTAACATATTGGAAAAATGCATTACAATATATATGTGCGGTGTAGCACATTAAACACATAGTGTTGGAGGTCCTTATTGACTAGTCGAGAGTAATACTGAGGCTGTAAGATTAAATCTTGTAACTGGGGGTTGTCTATCTGGGGTTTAGATATAGGATGATTTTCTTTGTATGGTAAACTATTAATAGTGGAATGCCTTGTTTATTGCCCGCGGGTTTTTCCTTGATTTTGAGATTTTTTACATAACTTCATGTATTCGTATTTTCTCTATGGTTTGTTTACTATTGGGTGTATTTGTGTGACTATGTTCTTGAGACTCTCGTGGTGATTTGTCAAAACAATATATTTATAATTTGTACCTCATAATGGAAGGTCGGTGGCCACAGGCGACTTCCCTTTGCTAAGACTCTAAGGAGTTATCTATATATAGTTGTGAACTTCAAGGTGTCTAATTTGCACTATTGGGGGAAGAATAGGCTAAACAAAGACAATCAGTTCTTAGAATGTGAATACCACTTGTTCCAGCTCTGCAGTGTTGGTGGAAGGATAAGCTTAGCAAGCACTATATGTGATTAGATTTGTAAACTCCAAGTTGTCTAACAAATAGTGTTGGGGAAGGACAAGGTAAGGCCTACTGTCCGGGTTGACAAATCTAGTTGTCACTTTCCTTGACCTTATGACATTCCTGGTATCTTCGTTATCTATCTTGTTGGGCTTTATTGTTTTTATCTTGCTATATTATTATGCTTGGTTATGCTATTCTTAAATGCCTAAAAAATGATAACAGATCTCATGATCTAAACTACTAAGAATCTAGTTGTGAATATATTAGGTATTACTTGGATGATTGATGATAGACCAAATTGTCCCTTTACTGAGTCTGTTGATTTTATTGCTCATCCTATTTCTCCATCTAGCTACCTCTGTCGTTGTGATAGGAATGCGAAGAGGGGGGCCTCAGACATATCATGAAGCTTTCTTGTCTGTATATGTAAATGAATGTATTATTATTCATTTTTAGTATTAATGTATGTATAACACTTGGATTTGACTTTGGTAGTTTAATGATGGCTTGTTAATTGTCGTGTACCTTAAAATTACTTTTATATCATATATCATGACGAATAAGTTTTGAAAGAATTTGTCACATATGTTTCAGATATTTGGATTGTCCAAACAAGAAATGAGACTTTACTAATATTTGGTTGAGGATTTAGAGTTAAAATAATTGAAAACTTTAAGTTGATTTAATATGCCTTGAATTAATTTTGCCAAAATTTTAATTGGCTTAAAGAATAATTAGTCAATGTCATATAATTTACTCCTCAAATTAAGGCTTATAAAGTTGTTGCTTAACTTGGCTCGGTATTTTAGAGGGTTAAGTGATGGTTTAGGCTGGACGATTCTAGTTAGGGAATTGGAGTCATCACAAAGTATGTCTAAGAGCAGAGAGGCTAACGAGAGAGAATGTGAAGAGAGTGAATTGGAAGCGTCCGAGAATAGAGAGAGTTGACGGGTAAGAGAATGCAAAGAGAATCGGAATAAGAAAACAACAAGATTACCTTGAGATGCACTTCATTTGAAACAATTTATTTGTTTATTTTTTAAATTAAGAAAACACCTATTTTGGAACATTCAAACAACTTCTCTAAAGATGTTTTTATATGGGGTTATAGATATGCTTTATATTCTTATCATTCTACTAAATAACAGGAAGTTTATTGTTTAATTTTCTCTTTCAATTTACATCTTCAAAATAAGTTATCTTTAGTTAAATTTTAGTGATATTAAACATTTCATTGATAAAAAATACTAATTAGTATCTTTTTTTGTTAATATTAGTTAGATTAATCATTGTAATAAATGTTTTATGATGATCATTAGTTTTTTAAATAGCTATGAAACCAAAACATATTTCATCGATATATTATAATTCTAGTAAGTAAAAATAATTAATACTCGTATATATGTAATATGTAGAAGATTAAAATGAATATTCTTTTTATTATCATTATATTATAATGTGTATACAACAACAAAAATAATTAATCTTAGTTTTTTGGTAGAAAAATATTTATTATGTTTTGTTTTAAATGACAGTGATATTTTATGATTTATATATTTTCAAGCTCTTGTATAATTTTCTCAAAATAAAAATATTTTCAATTGGAGCAAACTTTATTTAATTCAATTAATGATTTATTCTTTTACAAAAAATAATCAATTATCTTGAAATGAATTAACACTATTTATAGCGAAAGTTAATTTTTTTTTTCCTTTTAAAACAAAATATCATTGACTGTTCTTTTTTATCCCCACATTTTACTCTATGCCACAATTTGAATGATTATAAAAATAGCATTCTTTTGCCTTTTTGACATCTCAATATATATTATTTTACTATATGCTTAACCTTCAATGTAATTCGAAGAGGATAAAAAAGAGAGAAAAAGGGAAATCATGAATGATCGAATGAAGAAAACGACATTTGCCTATATGTTCCTGGTGTTATTGATATTTGTGATGATTGCGTGCATTCAAGTGCAAGGAGAATTAGATGAAGAAGATACTATTTGCTTACACGAATGTCTTTCCAATTGCATGAATAAGGGCGACATAAGCCTCACTAAATGCAATAAGATTTGTAAGAAAGATAATAAATGTAAGGTTAAAAACAATGATAAAGAGTTAAGATGAACTAATTGACGAATGATTTCTCTTTATATTTTCTTTGCATGTAAATATATTCATATCTTAATTCTTGATATACTACAATAATCCATGTCTATCTGCATTTTTCTAGCGTGTATTCCATTAATCTATATTCTTGCATAATTCTCTTTGAATAAACTAAGTTGTGTATTTCTTCTTATATTTCATTTCGTGTTTGAATTTTCTTATTTTTGAGATTCAGCGATGTATAATTAGGCAATTTCCTAATCAAATCATAAAAAAAAAAAAAAAATTGGGGAAACATATATAATTGCTCAAAAAGTGGGAGAAAAGTGATCATTGTTAGAAGATAATAAATAAACATATCTATACCAACAATTAGTTGATCCGGGTGGTAAAAGACCTGGTTCCCCTTAGATAAAGTGCAGAGTTCGAATCTTATGGATGAAAAGAAATTAGGTTAAGAAGGTTGCTCTTGTATGGGCTTGACATTAATTAAGTATGGATCAGTCGTTGTAGCTGGCCCCGTATACCACATGAGAAACTATAAAATACACATATTTGTCAATATTTTCTAGTATTTTTATGTTAAAATGCATATTTTAAAAAACATACTTCAGCCACCACTAGAAATTAAAATACACACACTTTCGTGAATATTACTTATTTTTATTCCAACTATCAAATTTGATAACAAATGAGAATTTCTAGGAGATCTTGTTTAATAGGTGTACTTCTTAAAATTTTATTGTTATTCATGTAAAGTGCTATTAAATAATTAAATGTGTAAAGACTAAGTAAAGTAAAGACTAATAATTGATTGGTCTAAATGTTTAGGGACTTGATTCACTATAAGAAAGTTCTCAAATTCAATTCTCTTGAAGAGAAAAAAAATTATGTTGGGAGAGTCGCCCCCTGATTAGGCACGACAATGCTACGAGTGTGGATTAGTCAATATGGTTGAAATCGTATATAACGTGAGAAATCCAAAAAAAAAAGTAAATCGTACTAAAAAAATTAATATAAACATGTATTCATACTCCATTTGTTTTATGAGAATCATAAATATGTGACTTTGCAACAAATTCTACTAAAGCCATTATTTTAAGAGTCAGGATATAGCACCCCCACTCATCCATAAAGGAAACTTAAGTTTGATTACACCCTAAATTCAAATTTTGATTTATGAGGGCACAACAAATTGCATACTAAAGCACTATTAAAGCACCCCTTCGTCCCAATCGAAGCACCAACTCTAAAACATTGGCTCATATATATATATATATAGTACTAGTACCATGGGAACCATAAAAATACCCATGTCATGGGAACCACATTTACAACCATTGAGTTTTAATCTAACACATTAATCTATGAGTCATAAATGCATAAAATATTTAATACACACCAAATTTTGAGCTCCATTGTAGAATTTCCAATATATAGGTTTGGTAATACATGACTAAGACTTATTTTTTAGATTTAGTTTTGTCTAACTCAATCTCATTGGTGAAATTTAAATGACAATTGTTGACCTAAAGGTTTGGTGGCTCCTGACTGACTTTCCAAGTAATGGTTCGATGGACTTCGATCGACTCTATAACTAAAGGTTCAATGAGCTCTGACCAAATCCCTGTGAGGTTGAGCCACTCAACAATGTCCTACAAATTATAAGAAGAAGCCTGCGGGGGGATGAATGTGGGGTGTACAAAATAGAAGGAAAGGGGGCGGAGTGCACAAAACGCAGTGAGGGGCACAATGATCATTTTCATTAGAAATAACATTTTCTAAAATTTGACTTTTTTCACTAAGTTACCCTTACGAATGAGTGGGGTGTGTATGGCTAGGCTTTATTTTAATTATAAGTATTCACTAAGTAGTTTGGTATTGGTAAAAACCCAAAGCCTGGAAGGACTTACATCTCCACATAGCTCACAACATAATATTAGAACAAAAATCTAAAAATGGATCCGAACTATATTACAACAAAAACAATTCCATAAAATGTATCTCGATAACTCAAACTATATAACCAACATAAATCCAGTTTTCCAAACCATTCGCCACATTAGCAAAGATTTAATGTAACGATCGGTGTCATTGACAAGGTAATTAACCTTAATTTGAATACTTGATAACTTATTTTAAGCCGGACTTGTCTCGATTAATGTCTGTTCATGTGATGGTGTATTGTTTTGTTTAATGTGGATACAAATTTTAAAATACTATATGTTATTAATGTAAAGTAATATAAAGTTAATAGTTGAAAAATAAATAATTAAAAATTATTAGCGCACTTAGTATTACAGATGGGTCATGGGTATCACGCGTGGATCGTGGACACATTTGAGGGTACTTGTCGGCGTGTATGTGAAATTTATAGACGCGAAAATACATTGGTGTGTGTGTATATATATATATATTTATATGGGAGATTCTACAGTGGAATCCAAATATATAACAAAAAAATGTGTTGTTCATTAAATGTCTTGTACATTTATAACTCATAGATTAATGTATTGGATTAGAATCTAGTAGTTGTAAATATGTTCTCATGATATGTGTAGCGGCCCCGAAACCTGAGGTCGCCACGTGGGGAGGCGCTGGCCCAGCGGTCACGTCTGATCCTTGACCCACTGGGTCCCACGCGCCACTGACGCCATTTTCCGCAACACGACTCCTCGATACACGTGTTAACTCCATTCGTTAAGCAATTTAGTTCGACGGTTGAATCATTTAAAAACAACAGCGGATCTTAAATTAAAAACAAGTAAACAATTAAATTTATTTTCATATCGATCAACCTTCAGAAAGGTATATTGCGATTGAGGTATGATTAAGTTTTTCATGGTTTAAACGTTTTTAATGGAATTAGATTCGGATCCTGTTGGGGTTTTTGTCAAAATTGTTTTGTAATTTCATTGCGTATGACCCCAAAAACCCAACAGTGGTATCAGAGCCTTCGAGTTTGATTCCATTAAATTCATTGCATGTTTTCTTCTGATATATACATGATATATGATTGAAAGCATGTTAATAGTTGATGTATATGTGATATACATAAGTTTTCTGTGAGATTTATTATCATGTTTTGTGTATATGATACATATATTTGTGATTTAATTGAAATTAGTTTCGTGTTCTATGATCCATGATACCATTAGGTTCGATTGGGATAGTAGTTCATGATTCAATTACATGTTTGTGATTATTTGGATGAAGAACGAAATTGCAAATAATTAATTTTCGAAATTATTTATTTATAAATAATTAATTTTCGAAATTATTTATTTATTTATAAATAATTAATTTTCGAAATTATTTATTTATCTTGTTATATCTATTTTGTTATGAAGTTTCTATTTGATAAAGATAGATAACAAATTTGAAAATGAGATAAATATCAAGAATGTTGTTATTGGTGATATACTAGGATTCAAATATCTTTAATCCAAAATAAATAATTAATTTTCGAAATTAATTATTTATCTTCTTATATCTATTTTGTTATGAAGTTTCTATTTTATAAAGATAGATAACAAATTAGAATATGAGATAAATATCAAGAATCTTGTTATTGGTGATATACTAGGATTCAAATATCTTAAATCCAAAATAAATAATTAATTTTCGAAATTAATTATTTATCTTGTTATATCTATTTTGTTATGAAGTTTCTATTTTATAAAGATAGATAACAAATTAGAATATGAGATAAATATCAAGAATCTTGTTATTGGTGATATACTAGGATTCGAATATCTTAAATCCAAATTAAATAATTAATTTTTGAAATTATTTATTTATCTTGTTATATCTATTTTGTTATGAAGTTTCTATTTGATAAAGATAGATAACAAATTAGAATATGAGATAAATATCAAGAATCTTGTTATTGGTGATATACTAGGATTCAACTATCTTAAATCCTAATTGGATTAGGATAAGATAATTAGTTAGATGTGTGCCCGAGTTAATTAAAATGTTTTAATTGACTTAATTTCGGATAAATTAAGGGGTTAATTTATGATAATAAAATCAGCGAAAATTATGATTTTCTATAGCGAATTTTAATTTTCGGAATTGAGATTCGTCTTCTAAAAAAAAAAAAAAAATCTCTAAATTGTTTAGTGATTGAACAAATCAATAAAATATATGATATTTCATTGTTTACATAAAATCACTAAAACTGAATAAAATCCCTCTATTAAATTTTAAGTCTCGTGCCATCCATTTTAAACACTTGTCAAGGCCTCGATCACACTAATATAGTTTCAGCCATAGCTGGGTGTATTGTGTTATCTTGGTGAGACAAGTTGGTTAAAAGTTACCTTAATGTTTAAAATGGTCCGACTTAATAAAGCCATCAAAATAGTTTTGAGCTTTAGGCAAATGATGAGATAAAAACATGCTAAGACATAAGATGTCCCATATCTCATAAAAGGATCTAAAAATTACATAAGATGTAATTGGTAATCATTACCTACCTAAATAATCTAATTCTCGTGTTTCATGCCATACCGTCATAGAATTAGGTGAAATATGGATTTTAGTCCCCTAAATAAACAGTACGTTTTAGGAGGGTTGTTAATTTAGTGGGAGTCTATTCCTCTATGTTAAAATAAACTTTGCATAATCTTTATTGTAGATCAATGGCCTTTTCAAGTAACAATAATTCCCCGTCACATGATCCATCCTTGAGAAGGATAAGCTATTTGGGACTAACTTTCTTGATCGGTTCGAAACTTGAGAATCGTTCTCAAGCATGAACTCAAGTTGTATGTCCTGGATGCTCCAATCCCTGAGGACCCACCAGCCAATGCTACGAAAGTCGTGAAGGATGCGCATAGTAAGCATGTCAACGATTCTACGATGTTGCATGTATTATGCTTGCAACTATGGTTCATGAACTTCAGAAGGACATGGAACTAATGGAAGCCTACGACATGGCTATAACGTTGAAGGAAATGTTCCAACAGCAAGCTAGGCAAGAAAGGTTCGAGACAGTCAAGAACCTACATTCTTGCAAGATGACTGAGGGTGCGTCAGTTAGTCCTCATGTTTTGAAGATGAAGGGCTATGTTGACCAGCTTGATAGACTCGGATTTCCCATAAGCCAAGAGTTGGCTACGGATTTGATCCTGAATTCATTACCGGAAAGTTACTCACAATTTGTGATGATCTACAATATGAATAATATGGAGAAATCAATTTCAGAGTTGCATTTGATGCTCAAAACTGCTGAACGAAATATCGAGAAACCCTATAGTAATATGTTGATGGTCTAAATGGGAAAGGGAATGAAGAAGAAAGGCAAAGGCAAGGCTGGAGTTGCCAAGGTTGCCGTGCATTCTTGCCACTGTCATGCAAAGCTCGTGCAACAAGTCAAGCCCCAGCCTGTTCCTACTTCAAAACACCCAAAAGAAAAGGAAAAAAATTGTCATTTCTATAATCAAACCTATCTTTGGCATTGTCGTCTCGGACACATAAACGAGAAACGCATAACGAAGCTCCATAAAGATGGGCTTCTAGATTCATTTGATTTAAAAACATATGAAACATGCGTATCTTGTTTACTAGGCAAGATGACTAAAAGTCCCTTTACTGGACACAGTGAAAGGGCAAGTGATTTATTAGGTCTAATACATACTGATGTATGCGGTCCTATAAACACAATCGCTAAGAGGAGGTTATCAATACTTCATTACATATACTGATGATTTCAACAGATATGGTTACGTATATCTAATGAAACATAAAGCTGAATCATTTGAGATGTTTCAAACGTTTCAAAATGAAGTGCAAAATCAACTTGGTAAAACTATCAAAACACTTCGATCAGATCGAGGTGGTGAATATTTAAGCCAATAATTCGATGATCATCTTAAAAATTATGGGATTGTCTCCCAATTGACTCCACCAGCAACTCCACAATGGAATGGAGTTTCTGAAAGGAGAAATCGAACCTTATTAGATATGGTTCGATCTATGATGAGTCATGCAGATCTTTCATTATCTTTTTGGGGTTATGCATTACAAACTGCAACTTTCACTCTAAATCAAGTTCCTTCTAAAGCGGTTGATAAAACACCATATGACATATGGTACGGGAAGAGACCTAGTTTGTTTTTTCTTAAGATTTGGGGTTGTGAGGCTTACGTAAAGCGACAAGTCTCAGAAAAACTAGCGCCTAAATCTGACAAGTGTTTATTTGTGGGGTATCCTAAGGAAACAAAAGGATATTACTTTTATAATCCCGCTGAGAACAAAGTGTTTGTTGCTCGGTACGGTGCCTTTATGGAAAAACAGTTTATTTCAAAAGACACTAGTGGGAGAGAAATAAATCTTGAAGAAGTTCAAGAATCACATGTAAACACTGAATCGCTCTTGGAAGTTCAACAACGTTCCGAACCAGCTTGAACCTCCACAAGCGACACAAGGCCCACGTAAATCTAGTAGGGTAAGACATGAGCCGAGAGATTCGGATTTCTCATTACCGATAGTCGTGATGTGTTGCTTATAGACCAAAATGAGCCCACCACTTATCGGAGGCTATGTCTGACCAGGACTCGGATAAATGGCTAAGTGCCATGAATTCCGAGATGCAATCCATGTATGATAACCAAGTTTGGAACTTGGTTCTTTTACCTGAAGGTGGTAAGACAATTGGATGTAAATGGATTTTCAAGAAGAAAAACAAACATGGATGGCAATGTGCATACTTTTAAAGCAAGACTTGTAGCAAAAGGTTTCAGGCAGACTCAAGGTGTTGATTATGATGAAACTTTTTCGCAAGAGCCATGCTTAAATCCATAAGAATTTTAATTGCCATTGCTTTGCATATTATGACTATGAAATATGGCAAATGGATGTAAAAACAACATTTCTTAATGGAAAGTCGCTTGAGGACGTGTATATGACACAACCTGAAGGTTTTGTACATCTTGAGAATTCTAGGAAGGTATGCAAGCTTCAAAGATCCATTTATGGATTAAAGCAAGCTTCTCGGAGTTGGAATCTTCGTTTTGATGAAGCAATCAAGGATTTTGGTTTTATTAAGAACGAAGATGAGCCTTGTGTATACAAGAAGGTCAGTGGGAGTGTAGTTGTTTTCTTGGTACTGTATGTTGATGATATATTACTCATTGGAAATGACATCCCAACATTACGGAATGTCAAGTCTTGGTTAGGGAAGTGTTTCTCAATGAAAGACTTAGGAGATGCAGTCTATATCCTAGGGATAAAGATCTATAGGGATAGATCTAAGAGGCTAATCGGTCTAAGTCAGAGTGCTTACATAGACAAGGTGCTGAATAGGTTCAGTTTGCAAGACTCTAAAAGAGGATTGTTGCCAATGTCTCATGGCATAAGTCTCAGCAAGACTCAATGTCCTAAGACAAACGATGAGCGAGACCGTATGAATAAGATTCCATATGCATCGCTATTGGATCTATCATGTATGCCATGTTATGCACTCGACTTGTATCATATGCTTTGAGCACTACAAGCGATATCGACCAAATCCAGTGAGAGTCACTGGATAGCAAGAAAGAACATCCTTAAGTACTTAAGAAGGACTAAGGAAGTGTTCTTGGTCTATGGAGGTTTTGAAAATGATCTAGTTGTAAATGGTTACACAGATGCAAGTTTTCAAACCGATATAGATGATTTTAGATCGCATCTGGATATGTGTTTACTTTGAATGGGGGTGCGAAAGCGGAAAAAGTTCGAAGCAAGAGATCGTGCGATTCTACAACAAAAGTTGAGTATATTGCGGCGTCCGATGCAGCAAAGGAGGCAGTTTGGATCAAAAAGTTCATTTCTGAACTAGGTGTGGTTCTAAGTATTGCTAACCCTGTTTGTTTGTATTGTGACAATAAAGGGGCAATAGCACATGCCAAGGAACCTATAACACACCACAGATCCAAACATATACTCAGGCGTTTTCATCTCATCAGAGAAATTATTGAGAGGGGAGACGTAAAGATTTGTAGAGTACCTACTGAAGACAACGTTGTGGATCCATTGACAAAAGCTCTTCCACAAGCAAAACATGATGGTCATGTTAGATCATTAGGCATTAGATGCATGTATGATTGGCCCTAATGCAAGTGGGAGATGTTGGGGCAAGTGGGAGATGTTGGGGCATGTGCCCTAGTGTGAGTCTTGATTGATGATCATATGATGATTATACGTATAGGGATACGAATCAAGATCACGAGTACTTGTTAGGGAACAAAGTACTGGACCGACCCGCTATGAGAACATCACATGGATTAAGTCATAGTTGTTTCTCATGATAGGTATATATTCCAGTCCTATGACTTGAGATTACCAGAGACTTCAACATTAGGAACACAGTGATTTGACACAATCAAACGTTTTCTTTAACCGGACAATTATAAAGGTTGTGATTGGTTACTGTGTGAGCAATGTGAAGTTGTGTAATCGAGATAGAATTTGTCCCTCTCATATAAAGAGAGATATCTAGTGGATCCCTCGATGTATTAGACTGTTAAAAGGCCTAGTCTAAGTGAATTGATATTGATCAATGTCACTTGGATGTTTTCAGTCTACCCAGAGATCGAGACTAGTACGATTGAACATGTTGGATGACAATTACATGCCTTATGTTTGATCAAAAGGATATCGTGTGACAAAAGGATGTTATATACACTATTGATTAGGTTGTATCGATTTGATATTTGTACAACTTGGGTAGTCATAATGTCTTGCTAGAGACTGCTTATGACTTGTATACCAAAATGTGTTTTGGTACACTGCCAACGTTGTATGAGCCTATTGGGTTGCACACTAAGAATGGTTTCGCGAGATTTTAAGATGATTCAGAAAAACGAATTTTATGTGATAAAATTCATGACAGAAACGTCCTTGTGGTGTATTACACTTATACTTCTTTAAGTAAGGGTATATGTGTAATTTACTTAACCGTCTATATACAAGGGTTGTATAAATAGACGCTTTAAGTTAGAACACACACACGAAAGATTAATAGGTTGAAACTCTATTTTCGTTTTAGAAACGACTTAGGGTTTTTGGTATGCTCTGGATCGTTTTGGAGAGAAACAAAAAGGTTTGGTATTCTCTCGAAGCTAGCACTTCAAATCTCGGTCGCCGTTCGTGTGTGGACCTCTGATAGAGGGCGTTCGTCGTTGGCAGCGCCTTAGAGATCGATCAACCTTCAGAAAGGTATATTGCGATTGAGGTATGATTAAGTTTTTCATGGTTTAAACGTTTTTAATGGAATTAGATTCGGATCCTGTTGGGGTTTTTGTCAAAATTGTTTTGTAATTTCCGCTGCGTATGAACCCCAAAACCCAACAAGAGATGCCTTCGTGATTACTTTAAGCCAGAAGTTCAAGAGAGTTACAATGGAGTGATGAGGCTTTCAGCCAACAACATTGAGTTCAAATTGAGATGGTCTCTAATCAACATAGTGTAAAAGAACTTGTTCAACAGGCTACCGAATAATGATCTAATAGCACATGTAGAGTGATTTTTAGAGAAGTGTGACACCGTGCTAGAGTTACAAATGAGGTGATCAGGATGACACTTTTCCAATTCTCATTGGGTTGAAAAGCCAAATCCTAGTTCCATGGACTGAACACGAGAAGTATGACTTCATGGGCGGAAATCAATGAAATATTCCAATATAAGTTCTTCAGTTATGGTCAGTGAAAGTAAACTAGAAATCAATCGATTCAAGTAGGAAGATGCTAAGTCTTTTTGCGAGGCTTGAAAGACATTCAAGGAGATGCTGAGGAGGTATCAAGGACATGGATACATGAATTGGAAACAACTCTAGATTTTTTACTATTGGATGAACCACAACACTATAACACTAGTAAATGCTGTAGCAGGTGGTTCTATAATAACCAAGGATGTGGATGGAGGATTGGATCTCCCAGATCTTATGTCTCAAAAATCTACAGACCATAATTATTACACGATGAGGAAACCAGCAGGTGTATATGAGATTGATTCTTAAGCTGCGACTATGGCACAATTACCCAACCTGAGCAATCCATTGACGAAGCTTCAAATGAGACAACTATTGGGTTTTAGGTTCATACGCAGCGGGAAATTCAAAAAATTTTGAAAAACCCTAACAAGATTGAAAATAATTTCCATTAAACTAAATCTAGAAAAGTAAACCATACCTTAATCCAGATTTATTATCTAATTTTTTTATTTTCAAGATGTTTATGTGTGTATTCTTTATAAAAAGATCTACACATGAATGGTGGCCACAATTTGGAGTGAAAACCCTAAGAGAAATTAAAAACATTTTTCTTTCTCATCTAAAATCTAGAGAACTCGAAAATAGCAAAAAGGAAAATCTTATTTCGACTTAGGGTTTCAGCCTTTATTTATATATGTAAATAAGCCCCCACTAAAAATTATATTCGTAATACAACTATTGTATTTAGGCAGCTTAAGCAAATTACGCATACGCCCTTATCAATAAGTTCTCGTATAAAAATCGTAGGGTTTTTATGTCATGAATCTTATTATATAAAATTCATTACTCTGGACCAATTGAAATTGCACAAAGTCATTCTTTATGTGCGACCCAATAGGTTCATGCGACGTTGGTAGTGAACCAAAACTATTTTAGGACATAATTCATAAGCGGTCTCTAGCAAGGAATTATGACTACCCAAATAGCACAAATATCAAAATCAATACAACCTAATGAATAACACATATCATATCATTTTTCCATGCGGTGTCGTTTAATTAAACATAAAGCATAGAAAGTCATCTTTAACGTTCAATCGTACTAGGCTCGATCTTTAGGTAAACTAAAAACATCTAAGTGACATTGATCATATTAATTCACATGCACTTGGCCATTAACTGTCTATTATATCAATGGATCGACTGATATATCTCTCTATACGAAAGTGAAAAACTTTATCTTGACTACACACCATCACATATTATTCACATGGTAAACAATCACAATCTTTATAATCGTCAGGTTAAAGACAATGTTGTTTGATTATGTCAAATTACCATGCTCCTAATATTGAAGTCTATGGTAAACTTAAGTCGAATGAGTAAATAATATATATATCGAGAGTAACATCTATGACTTAATCCATGTGGTGTTTCTCATAGTGGGTCGATCAAGTACATTGTATCCTAACAAGTACTCATGATCTAGATTCCTAACCATATAAGCATGATCATCATATGACCATCAATTGAGATTCACACTAGCCTTAATTCATTATGGTTCGCAGTATAATGACCGATTAGGTACATTTAGGATATTTTAACAAATACCCATTGATCTTACTATAAGGTAAACATGCAATCACTTATAATAAAACAGCAAATGAAAACCTCAATTTTATTAACTAAAATTACAAGATAAACAATGTTTGTAGATGGACCCAGGGCACATGCCCCCAACATCTTTCACCTGCACTAGGGCCAATCATTCATGTATCTAAATCCTAATAACCTAACATGACCATCATGTTTCGTTTGTGGAAGAGCCTTCTTCGAAGGATATGCAACATTGGCTTATGTTGGAACTCTGCAAATTTTCACATCTCCCCTCTAAATGATTTCTCGAATGAGATGAAAACCCCTAAGTATATGTTTGGATCGGTGGTCTGATCTTGGTTCCTTGGCCTATGTTATCACCCAGTTGTTGTCACAATATAAGCAAATGGAGTTAGCTATACTCGGAACTACACTAATTTCAGAGATGAACTTTTTGATCCAAACTGCCTACTAAGCTGCATCAAACGTTGCAATATACTCAGCTTATGTTGTAGAATCTGCCACAGTTTCTTGTTTCAAACTTTTCCAACTCACTACGCCTCTATTTAAAGTAAAAGCATATCCAGACTGCGATTTGAAGTCATCTATATCAGTTTGAAAACTTGCATATGTGTAACCATTTACAACAAGCTCGTCTTGCAAAGTTCCATAAACCAAGAACACTTCTTTAGTCCTTCTCAAGTACTTAAGAATATTCTTTAATGTTATCCATTGGCTCTCACCAGGATCAGAATGATATATGCTTGTTTCACTCAAAGCATATGATACATCTGTTGGACTAAATGGTTAGTCACTCACACTCCGACCGAGATTTTGATGGAAACAAACAAGGTGAAAATGTACTAAATAAACATCCAAAGGTATTTCAGCTTTTTGTTAAAGGATGCAAAACAACATATCAAGGGTTCTCAAGAAATACAAGTTCAAGACTCGGATTAATGAAGAAATGAAGATGAAAGTTCAAGCCGCAATTTGTAATTTCAATGTAAGGTATACAAATTCATTCACGCAAGCCAAATGCATTAGTTCATGCATACATCAAGTTTCCTAAATCATTTTTAAAAGTTATAAGTTTACTTCAAAGCTTCAAAGTGGAATTTAAACACATAACTAGATCTATGAGTTTAAACAATGTGAAAACTTTCAGTGTGAATAGTCATTTGCATATTAGAGTTCATTACAAATGTTTTTGAAAAAGGAAAACTCGTTTTTGAAATGTATTTAAAAAGAAAACTCGAAATTTGCGTAAAAGCCCCTAATAAGTTGTGAAACTTTGAATTTCCGGGGGTTGTAAAATTATCCGACCACCCAAGTAAGCTTAATGACTCATAATAAACATGTATAACATGTTATATAAGGGTTGGTTAGGTCCCGACAAGTTTTAGGGTCGCTAACACAAAGGGACAGAATAATTATTCTCAAGTCCCCGAAGTTAGCGCGCTAATAATGTCATTAGCGCGCTAAGACAGTTTAGCGCGCTAACACACAAAAGATATTAGCGCTAGGTGCTCGTCTCGACACCTTTTGCCGACCAACTTTAATTTGAATTTTTGATCCATTTTGGACCATTGGATCACTAGAACGGTCACAAAACGGTCATATGGAATACCTAGCTCTATAAAACCACCAAGAACATGGTGTTAACAACAAGAAGAGAAAACACACTCAAAATCCATAGATCTACAAAGTAGAAATCTGATTTTTGTGAAGAAGCAAAGGGAGATCTTAGTGGTCGTTCTTTAGCTCACAAATCCAAAGACATTTGAGGCTTTCAAAAGGAGTTCAAGAATCACTCCGAGCTGATCTCTTTTGTCATTCTTTTGGTTGTAAGAAATTTCTAGATCTACAATCTTACTTGTGCTCAATCTACATATTTTTGTGTGTTTGATTTGAAAATCATTTTGGTGTGTGTTTGAACATCTTCTCTCGGGTTTTTGTACCGAAATTTATTTTATCAAACCCTAAGATTGATTTGAACAAAAGTTTTGCACTTAAACTTGAATTTTGTTAAACTATTGTTCTTAGACTTGAAATCGGTTTTACATTAACATATCAAGTTTTTAGAACGATTTCACAACCGGAATTTGCAAATAAAACCAAAGGGCATATGTGCATATTCCATTCATTCTAATACTTGCATGCATAAGAGTTGTTAGGCTCTAGTGGCTTGCTAGTGTTTGAATTTGATACCACTTTGTGTTGTAAAGTGTATCTCATTATTTTTCAGCAACTTATTGTATTTGTATGATTGTAAGACTTAGTGGAATCTAAGTCAAAGGGGAAGACCTAGTTGAGGCTAGGCACAAATCCTAGTTGCGGCTAGGTGGGAAGTCCTAATTGTAATTAGGCACTCTAGGCTTGTATGCTTAGGTTGTAACACTTATTTGCAATATAAGTGGGGTTAAAAATCCTAACCGGGAGGTTAGGTAGTGGACGTAGATCGTTGGATCGAACCACTATAAATTGTGTGTCACTTTCCATCTCTTCCATTCCATTCACTTGCATAGCATATATATATATATTCATTGATAGTGTATGCATTATAGTTGTAATTTGCGCATAAAGTTTTAAAAGGGCAATAACTACTCTAGAACCCAATTCACCCCCTCTTGGGTGACCTTCAATTGGTATCGTAGCGGGTTATTGCTCAAAGTATTACTAACGTATCTTTGAGTGTTCTTTTTGCAAGGATGCAAACCTTAGATCCGGCTCGCTTTTCGGGAAGGCAACTCTTCGAGTAGGCCTCCGTATTTTGATGGAACTAACTATGCTCATTGGAAAGTGAGAATGAAATTCTACATTAGAGCACAAAATAGATTCTTATGGAATGCAATTGAAAGAGGCTACACTCCACCGGATAAGCCCTTGGAAGAGTACACCGCCGAGGAGATAAAGATTGAGCTCTCAAATGATCAAGCCATGAATCACTTGTTTTGTGCGCTAAGTGAAAATGAATTTAACCGAGTAAGTGCTTGTCAAACGGCTAAGGAAGTATGGGAGAAGCTTGGGGTACACTATGAAGGTACCATGCAAGTGAAGAAGACCAAGTTAAGAATTCTTGAGGAGCACTATGAAACTTTCCGAGTTGGGTCCGATGAAGACATAGCCACCGCCATCACTCGATTCACTAAACTATTGAATGAGATCAAGAATCTTGGAAAAAATTATGATCAAGAAACCTCGGTGTATAAATTCCTTAGAGGCTTGCCTAAGGAATGGGATGCCAAGAAGTATGCAATCCAATCGGCACAAAATCTTGGAGATTACACATTTGATGCATTGTGTGGAGAGCTAACGGTCCATGAATTTGAACTTAAAGACCGAGCAAGATTGGAAGCATTAAGTGGAGGTACTAAAAGTTCAAGAAAAGATATCGCCTTGAAGGCAAATAGCTCCCCTAGTGCATCGGTAGAGATCATTGAAAATGAAAAATCATGTGATGACAATGATCTTGAGGAGGAAGTAGCTATGCTCTCAAGAAAGCTCAACAGGGCCATGTACAAGCGAGACAAGTATAAGAAGAAGTTTCAAGTGGAAGCAAGGGAGTAAAATCAAATGAAACCATATGCTTCGGTTGCCATGCAAACCGGGTCACATCAAGGCGGATTGCAAATCCAAGAAGGTATTTGACAAGAAGAAAGGAAAGAAGAGTTTCAAAGCAACTTGGGATGACTCATCATCATCAAGTTCGAATCCGAATCGGAAAGTGAGAAGGCAATACTTTGTCTCATGGCACAAGGCGAGGTAAATTCTAACTCTTTTAACTTTGATGATGTTGATGATTTAGATGATGTTCCAAATCTTGATGAGCTTAGGAAAGAATTGGAAAAGGAGGTCAAAAAGACCAAACAACTCAAAAAGAGCTTGACCATTGCAATTAGTGAAATAGAGTCACAAAATGAGACCATTAATGATCTCCAAAGTGACTTAAATGAAGTCATAGAGGAGAGAGATGCTTTAGTCAAGGAAGTAGAGGACTTGACTAGCACGGTGCATAAGTTTACAAATGGTAAAGAAATGTTTGACATGATGTTGGGAGCACAACGACGTGCACTCAACAAAAGAGGCATAGGTTATGGAGCAAACTTGTTAAGTTACAAGAAATTGCTAAATGATGATCGTAGATGCTCTAAATGCAACAAGACTCATGTGGTCGGGAAATGTGCATTACAAAAGGCCAAAGTGGGTAGACTAGCATGGGTAGTTAAAAATGTTTACTACACTAACATTCTCGGACCCAAAGGTGTTTGGGTACCAAAATCTAGTGTGTTTCCCATTGTGTAGGATGCGAGGAAGAGCACCCCATGGTACTTGGATAGCGGGTGCTCAAGACACATGACCGGAGATGCACATCAATTTATTGAACTAAAGCAAGATGATGGTGGAAAGGTTACATTTGGAGACAACAACAAAGGAAGAGTTATTGGTCTCTAACCATCTAACAATTCACTTTCTATTTCTAACGTTTATCTTGTTGATGGATTGAAATATAATTTGCTTAGTATTAGTCAATTGTGTGACAAAGGATTTCATGTTATGTTTGAATCATCGAAATGTATTGTTAGGAATGAGAAGCATGAAACCTTATTTATTGCATATAGAGATAAAAATGTTTATGCCATTAACTTTGATGAGATGAATATGCAAAATGTTTCATGTTTGAGTGCACAAAGTGAATGTGATGCATGGTTGTGGCACCGTAGATTAGGACATTCTAGCATGGAGAACTTGTCAAAATTGACTAAGCATGATCTAGTTAAGGGTCTACCCAAATGCACGTTTAAGAAAGACAAGGAGTGTGAACCTTGTATCCTCGGTAAACAAGTGAAATCGTCATTTAAGACGAAAGTAACAAGTGATGTGACTCGAGCCTTAGAACTTATCCATATGGATTTGTTCGGACCCACCCAAACACAAAGCCTAGGAGGTAAATCATATTGCTTTGTCATTGTTGATGATTTTACTAGATATACATGGGTGTATTTTCTCTCTCATAAGCATGAAGTGTTTGATGTGTTCGTAAAATTTTGTGCTTTAGTTGAGAATGAAAAGGGATACAAAATCACCATCATTAGAAGTGATAGAGGTGGTGAGTTTGTAAATAGAAACTTGGAGGATTTTTGTGCTAAACAAGGTTATACACACCAATTATCCTCTCCTAGAACACCCCAACAAAATGGAGTTGTTGAAAGAAAAACAGACACTCCAAGAGATATGTAGGACTATGCTAAATGAGTACAACATAGCTAAGCACTTTTGGGCCGAAGCCATTAACACGGCATGCTATGTTATAAATAGAGTAAATGTCCGAAAGCAAGTGAAAAAGACTCCTTATGAACTATGGAAAGGCCGAAAGCCCAACATAAGTTACTTTAAGGTGTTCGGTTGTACTTGCTATGTTCTAAATGATAAGGATCAATTAGACAAATTTGACCCAAAGTCAAAGGTATGTACTTTCCTTGGCTACTCTATGCACAAAGAAAGCATATAGGGTGTTTAATAGATCAACCAAAACCATAGAAGAGTCTATCCATGTGAAATTTGATGAAGTGGATCCCAAAGTTAAGATGATGCAAAACTTGGAAAAATTGAGGATCGATGATGAAGATGATGACACCCTAGGACAAACTTCAAATAGTCAAGAAGTTGAGGCATGTAAAGAATCTGACACTAGTGCGCCTAAGAATTCAAGACTTCTAATTGGCCATTCATCCCAACAAATAATAGGTGATCCAAACAAAGGAGTAATCACTAGGTCCACATTACATCGAGATGAAGGACATATAGCTTTTGTATCACAAACCGAGCCCACTAAGATAGATGATGCCTTAGGAGATGAATTTTGGGTAATGGCTATGCAAGAGGAGCTAAGCCACTTTGTTAGGAACAAGGTATGGACATTAGTACCTAGACCCAAGGACCACACAACCATAGGCACCAAATGGGTTTTTAGAAACAAAAAGAATGAAAAAGGTGAAATTGTAAGAAACAAGGCTAGGTTGGTTGCACAAGGCTACAATCAAGAAGAAGGAATTGATTATGAGGAAGCCTTTGCACCCGTAGCAAGACTAGAAGCAATTCGAATGTTACTTGCTTATGCTTGCTACAATGGGTTTCTACTATATCAAATGGATGTTAAAAGCGCATTCTTAAATGGCTTCATTAATGAAGAAGTATATGTAGAACAACCACCGGTTTTGAAGATCATGAACACCTGTGTCATGTATATCATCTTCAAAAAGCCTTGTATGGACTAAGACAAGCTCCTAGAGCTTGGTATGACAGACTTAGTGCATTCCTACTTGAAAAAGGATTCAAGAAAGGAACGCTAGATCCCACTTTGTTCATTTTGATCGAAAAACATGATATGTTACTTGTTCAAATTTATGTTGATGATATCATTTTTGGGTCATCCAACACAAGTCTATGTAATGAATTCTCATCATTAATGACAAATGAATTTGAAATGAGCATGATGGGAGAACTAACATACTTTCTAGGCTTGCAAATAAAGCAATCCAAACATGGCATTTTTATAAATCAAGCAAAATATGTGAGGGACATGTTAAAGAAATTCAAATTCGAAAATCTGAAAGCATGTGACACTCCTAGTAGTTCCACCATCAAAATGGATAAAGACCAACTAGGAAAACCCATAGATCCTAAACTTTATCGTGGAATGATAGGTAGCCTCCTATACTTGACCGCTAGTAGACCCGACATTATGTTCAAGTGTGTGCTTATGTGCTAGATTTCAATCCGATCCCAAGGAGTCCCACTTAAAATGTGTAAAGCGCATATTTCGATATCTAAGTGGAACACAAGACTTAGATTGTGGTTCAACAAAACTAAGAGTTTTGAACTCCGCAGCTTTGTTGATTCGATTATGCGGGAAGTCTAGTCGATAGGAAAAGTACTTCCGATTTTGTCATTTGCTAGGAAATTCACTTATCTCATGGTTCAAAAAAAAGCAAAATTCCGTTGCTTTATCTACTACGGAAGCCGAATATGTGTCCACGGAGTTGTTGTGCTCAAGTTCTATACATGAAACAACAACTTCAGGATTATCAAATCCTAGTTGGGTGTGTCTGAAATCTATTGTGATAACACAAGTGCGATAAACATATCGAAAAATCCGGTGTTACACTCAAGAACAAAACATATTGAGATTAGACACCATTTTCTTCGTGATCACGTCCAAAAGGGCGATGTTAAACTCATCCATGTGCCCACAGAGGATCAACTAGCCGATATATTCACTAAGCCTTTGCCTAGAGAACAATTTTCTAAAATTCGGCGTGAGTTAGGCATGTTTCGAGAATCGGACCTTCTACATATGTTTTAGCTATTCCAAACCTTTTTATATGGTGTTAGTGAAGTGTCCATGAAGTTTGAGGAGAATCGGAGCTATATTGCAAAAATCCAAATTTTTTGTCAAAAAATTCCAGAGAGGAATTAGCGAGCTAATATTTAGAATTAGCGCGCTAACAAATTTCTCAAAGCGACCGAAAAATTCCAGAGAGGAATTAGCGCGCTAATGTACCACTATTAGCGCGCTAATGTCGTTCGGCCAGCGCCTATAAATTCGTTTTTACCCTCAAAACTCACATCTAGATGAGCATTAGGTTCAAATATGTTAGTCTTAGATGTTTTTATTTATTTTGTCAAACTCGTGTTTAAGCCACAATTATGCTCTCATTTCTTTATGCTATCCATATCATGAATTTTTTTTTTTGCGTATCTCTCGAGTTTTCTATATGGATATTTCTTGCTTCACTATGTTTTATCGTCTATGCATTTATATCGCTTCCGTCTATTGTTTCTTGATATGCATAAAGTGAGGGGGAGAGTATATTTCTCTCGTATTATTTCTATTGTGTTTATTTATGGGGATGCTTGACCCCACTTTTTGATGGTATCAAACGGGGAGAAAAATGTGGTTGAACTTGAAAAGGTTGATGTGTTTTGAACTTGCATATATGAAGTATAAAATCATGAATGCGATATACATTTAGATTACGTTTTACACCTTTAAAGTTCACATTGTTTGTTATCATCAAAAGGGGGAGATTGTTGGACTAAATGGTTAGTCACTCACACTCCGACCGAGATTTTGATGGAAACAAACAAGGTGAAAATGTACTAAATAAACATCCAAAGGTATTTCAGCTTTTGTTAAAGGATGCAAAACAACATATCAAGGGTTCTCAAGAAATACAAGTTCAAGACTCGGCATTAATGAAGAAATGAAGATGAAAGTTCAAGCCGCAATTTGTAAAATCAATGTAAGGTATACAAATTCATTCACGCAAGCCAAATGCATTAGTTCATGCATACATCAAGTTTCCTAAATCATTTTTAAAAGTTATA
The DNA here is from genome assembly GCA_039657365.1 of Stephania yunnanensis. Classification (NCBI taxonomy): domain Eukaryota; kingdom Viridiplantae; phylum Streptophyta; class Magnoliopsida; order Ranunculales; family Menispermaceae; genus Stephania; species Stephania yunnanensis. The sequence continues at coordinate 38,186,272 of CM077586.1, read as the reverse complement.
AGTTTACTTCAAAGCTTCAAAGTGGAATTTAAACACATAACTAGATCTATGAGTTTAAACAATGTGAAAACTTTGTGTGAATAGTCATTTGCATATTAGAGTTCATTACAAATGTTTTTGAAAAAGGAAAACTCGTTTTTGAAATGTATTTAAAAAGAAAACTGAAAATTTGCGTAAAAGCCCCTAATAAGTTGTGAAACTTTGAATTTCCGTTTTCGGGTTTGTAAAATTATCCGACCACCCAAGTAAGCTTAATGACTCATAATAAACATGTATAACATGTTATATAAGGGTTGGTTAGGTCCCGACAAGTTTTAGGGTCGCTAACACAAAGGGACAGAATAATTATTCTCAAGTCCCCGAAGTTAGCGCGCTAATAATGTCATTAGCGCGCTAAGATAGCAGTGTTAGCGCGCTAACACACAAGATTTATTAGCGCGCTAGGTGTCGTCTCGACAAATTTTGCGACCAACTTTAATTTGAATTTTTGATCCATTTTGGACCATTGGATCACTAGAACGGTCACAAAACGGTCATATGGAATACCTAGCTCTATAAAACCACCAAGAACATGGTGTTAACAACAAGAAGAGAAAACACACTCAAAATCCATAGATCTACAAAGTAGAAATCTGATTTTTGTGAAGAAGCAAAGGGAGATCTTAGTGGCTGTTTTCTTTAGCTCACAAATCCAGCACATTTGAGGCTTTCAAAAGGAGTTCAAGAATCACTCCAGAGCTGATCTCTTTTGTCATTCTTTTGGTTGTAAGAAATTTCTAGATCTACAATCTTACTTGTGCTCAATCTACATATTTTTGTGTGTTTGATTTGAAAATCATTTTGGTGTGTGTTTGAACATCTTCTCTGGGTTTTTGTACTGAAATTTATTTTATCAAACCCTAAGATTGATTTGAACAAAAGTTTTGCACTTAAACTTGAATTTTGTTAAACTATTGTTCTTAGACTTGAAATCGGTTTTACATTAACATATCAAGTTTTTAGAACGATTTCACAACTGGAATTTGCAAATAAAACCAAAGGGCATATGTGCATATTCCATTCATTCTAATACTTGCATGCATAAGAGTTGTTAGGCTCTAGGTGGCTTGCTAGTGTTTGAATTTGATACCACTTTGTGTTGTAAAGTGTATCTCATTATTTTTCAAAGCAACTTATTGTATTTGTATGATTGTAAGACTTAGTGGAATCTAAGTCAAAGGGGAAGACCTAGTTGAGGCTAGGCACAAATCCTAGTTGCGGCTAGGTGGGAAGTCCTAATTGTAATTAGGCACTCTAGGCTTGTATGCTTAGGTTGTAACACTTATTTGCAATATAAGTGGGGGTTAAAAATCCTAACCTAGGGAGGTTAGGTAGTGGACGTAGATCGTTGGATCGAACCACTATAAATTGTATGTCACTTTCCATCTCTTCCATTCCATTCACTTGCATAGCATATATATATATATTCATTGATAGTGTATGCATTATAGTTGTAATTTGCGCATAAAGTTTTAAAAGGGCAATAACTACTCGGTAACCCAATTCACCCCCCCTCTTGGGTGACCTTCAACATCATGTCGAGTGCATAACATGGCATACATCATAGATCCAATAGTTGCTGCATATGGAATTGTATTCATGTGTTCTCGCTCGTCATTAGTTTTTGGACATTGAGTCTTGCTGAGACTTATACCATGAGACATTGGAAACGACCATCTTTTATAGTTTTGCATAATGAACCTATTTAGTATCATGTCTCTATAACCTATCAAACATATCGCGATCGCCATTTTAGATCTATCCTTATAGATCTCAATCCCATGGAAGTCGGCTGCATTTCCTAAGTCTTTCATTTAAAACACTTCCCTAACCAAGAATTGACACACTGCAAGGTTGGGATGTCATTTCCAATGAGTAATATATCATTAACATAGAGTATCAGGAAAAAAAACACACTTCTACTGACCTTCTTGTATACATAAGGTTTATCTTTGTTTTTAATGAAACCAAATTCTTTAATTGGTTCATCAAAATAAAGATTCCAACTCTGAGAAGCTTGCTTTAATACGTAAATGGATCTTTGAAGCTTGCACACCTTCTTAGAATTCTTAAGATGGACAAACCTTTCAGGCTGTATCACATCCTCAAGTGACTTTCCATTTAGAAAAGTTATTTTGACATCCATTTGCCATATCTCAGTCAATATGCGACTATGGAAATTAAAATTTTAATAGATTTAAGCATGACTATAGGAGAAAAAGTCTTATCATAATCAACCCCTTGAGTCTGTCCAAAACCTTTTGCTACTAGTCGTGCTTTATAAGTATGCACATTATTTTCAATGTCAATTTTCTTCCCGAAAACCCATTTACATCCAATGGTCTTACCAGCTTCAGGTAAATCACCAGGTTTTAAACTTGGTTATCATACATGGATCGCATCTCAAAATTCATGGCACTAAGTCATTTATCTACATTAGGGCTAGACTCTACCTCCTAATCAATAGTAGGCTCATTTTAATCTATAAGCAACACTTCGCCATTATCAGTAATAAGAAATCCAAATCTCTCAGGCTAATGTCTTACCCTATCAAACCCACGTGGGCCTTGTGATACTTGTGGAGGTTCACTAGTTCAAGACTTTGTTGATCTCCCACTGGCAAATGAATGTTTATTTGTGGTTCTTTAACTTATTCAGGACTTACTTTATTCCGATTTTTATCTTTTGACATAATCTCTTTTTCCATAAAGAAACCATTTTAAGCAACAAATACACACTTTATTTTTAGTGGGATTATATAAGTCACGTCCTTTAGTTTCTTTAGGATAACCAACAAATACACACTTGGTAGATTTAGCTGATAATTTTTTTGAGAATTTTCGTTATACGAAAACATCACAACCCCAAATCTTAAAAGAAAGACAAACTTCGTCTTTTTCCAAACCACGTTTTATGTGGTCTTTTTATCAACTGCTTTAAAAGAAACACGATTCAGTGCAAACGCAGTAGTTTCTGAGGCATATCCCCAAAATGAAATAGGAAGATCTGCATGACTCATCATAGATCGAACCATATCCAATAAAGTTTGATTTCTTCTCTCTGAAATATCATTCCATTATGAAGTTGCTAGAGGAGTTAACTATGAGACAATCACATAGTTTATATGATGATCATCAAACTTTTGGCTCAAGTATTCACCATCCCGATGATCAAAGTGTTTTAATAGTCTTAACAAGCTAATTTTGCAATTCATTCTGAAATGTTCGAAACATCTCAAAAGATTCACCTTTATGTTTCATGAGATACACGAAATAGTATTTGGTGAAATCATCGGTGATAGTAATAAAGTACTGGTAATTACCACGAGCCATTGTGTTTATCGGACCGCATACATTAGTGTGTATTAGACCTAATAAATCACTTGCCTTTCACTGTGTCCACGAAAGGGATTCTTTGTCATCTTGCCTAGTAAACAAGATACACATGTTTCATATGATTCAAAATCAAATGAATCTAAAAGTCCATCTTTATGGAGTTTAGAAATGCATTTATCATTTATGTGGTCAAGACGAAAATGTCAAAGGTAGGTTTGATTCAAATCATTTGACTTGAACATTTTGTATTTACGTTTAGAATAGGAGTGTCTGTGGACCTTTTCGTGTTTAGAATATAAAGACCATCATACAAATTAGCATTCGCATAGAAAATGTCTTTATGAGAAATGGAGCATTTATTATTCACAATAATGAAATTAAAACCATTCAAATCCAAACCTGAAACTGAAATGATGTTTCGGATCAAGGAAGGGACATAATAAAATTTATTTAAAACTAAAACAAGTTCACTAGGTAAAATTAACTCATAGCATCCTACCACCAACGCAGCAACCTTTGCTCCATTTTCAACTCGTATGATGACTTCTTATTTCTTTAGCTTTCTAATTTTAGCGAGACCTTGCATATTAATACAAATGTGAGATTCGCATCCAATATCCAATACCTAATAATCACTAGTAGACAAGTTAACTTCAATAACGTAAATACCTGAAGCAGTAGTCACACTATTCTTCTTTTTCTTTAGATCTTCAAGATAAAGATTGCAATTTTTGAACTAATACCCAGGTGCATGGCAAAAACGACAATTTCTTTCTTTTTTTCCTTCTAGGACTGTGAAGTAGAAGCAGCCTTGGGCTTGACTTGTTCCACAAGCTTTGCGACAGACACAACAACTTTGGCAACTATAACTTTACCTTTGCCATTTTTCTTCGAAGCCTTTCCTTTCTAAACCGTCGACACTTTAGCAATGGGCTTCTTGACATTCTGCTCAGTAGTTTTAGGCATCAAATGCAACTCTAATATAGAATCCTCTATGTTATTCATGTTATAGTCCATCACAGATTGTGAATAACTATCAGGCGATGATTTCAAGATCAAATCCGTAGCCAACTCTTGGCTTATAGGACATTCAAATTTGTCAAGATGGTCAATATAGCTCTTCATTTTCATGACATGAAGACTAACTTATGCACCGTCTACCATTTTGAAAGAATGAAGGGTCTTGACTATTTTGAACCTTCTTGCCTAGCTTGTTGTTGGAACATTTCCTTCAGCTCATAACATGAAGACTAATTGATGCATCCTCTACCATTTTGCAAGAATGAAGATTCTTGACTATCTTGAACCTTCTTTCCTAGCTTGCTGTTGGAACATCTCCTTCAGCATCGTAGCCATGTCATGAGCTTTTATATGTTTCATGCCTTTTTAAAGTTCAAGAACAGTGTTGCCAACATAATACATGCAACCCAGTTGATTCGTTGACATGCTTAGTATGTGCATCCTTCACGGCTTTTAAAGCATTGGCTAGTGGTTCCTCATAAATAAGATCATTCATGACATACAAATTGCATTCATGCTTAAGGATAATTCTCAAGTTTCTAAACCAGTTAACAAAAATTGTTCCAGACAACTTATCTTTCTTAAGGATGGGTCACTGTGACATGGGAATAGTGTGATTTGAAGAGGCCATAGATCTACAACGAAGACTATGCAAAATTTCATTTTAGTATAAAGGAATAGACTCCCACTAAATTAACAACCCTTCTTAAAAATGATATGTTAATTTAAGGGACTAAAATCCATGTCTCACCTAATTCCAAGATAGCTAAGGAATAAAACTTTGAATTAGGTTATTTATGTACCAATTACCAATTACATGATGTGATCGAAGCCTAAACAAGTGTTTAAGAATGGATGACAATTAACCTAAAATTTGTAAGAGGGATTTTTTATTCGTTTTAGTGATCATAATTTAAACCGGGTAAATATCAAATAATACAATGCATGTACAATCATTAAACAAGTTAGGAGATTTTACTAATATTGAAAATCGCCTAAAATTTCACAGTATTTTAGTCAATCCAATTAAACAAAGTTGTCCCTTATTTTAATTTCAAAAAATATTAATCAAAACATTTTAAATTATCTCGGGCCCACCTTTAACATAATATCTTATCCTAATCTAATTAGAATTTTAAGATATTTTGAATCTTTATCCAATTAGAATTTGTTATATATCTCACCTATCTTATAGGATATGTAATTTTTATCCGATTACAAGTTTATCTCCTAGCTAATAGGAATATACTAACAGATAACCATAATGAGATATATGATCAAAATCAATTTCGATTCATATTCATACGAAACAAACAATTGAATCAAAAAATGAAATATTAATCTTGCATTCAACACCAGAATCATATTAAATTAGTCATATTAACCTAATTATGTTTTCTATCTTGGAGACATATATAATTATTAAGCAAAAATGAAATATATATTCAACACCAAAATCAAATTAACCTAAACATGACTTCTATTGTGAACATACAAAATTCGCATCGTTCAATATTAAAAACAATTGTTAATTAAAATATTCTAAACATGAATTCTCTCATTGAATCAAGTCATGCATATGTATCAAATACATGACTTAACAACATGCTTTAAAATCAATTCTTGATAACAATTATCATAGAACGTATATGCACATCATACATATAAATTAATTGAAATCATGTTTTACACAAATATCATATATACATCAAAATGCTAATGTTTAATAGAACCGAGCATAAGCCTCTGATACCACTGTTGGGTTTTAGGGTTCATATGCAAATTCAAAACAATTTTGAAAAACCCCCAATAAGATCGAAAATAAGTTTCATTAAACTAAATCTATAAAAGTAAACCATACCTTCATCTGCAATTTCCTTATCAGATTATTCATTTTCAAGACATTTAAGTACGCATCCTTTATCAAAATCCACACATGAACGGTGACCACAATTTTGCGTGGTAGCCTCAAGAGAAATTAAAAATATTTTTCTTTCTCTTCCAAAACCCAGAGAACTCAAAAATAGCAAAAAGAAAAATCTTATTTTGACTTAGGGTTTCAACCTCTATTTATATGTATAGATAAGCCCTCACTTAAAATCATATTAGTAATACAACTATTGTATTTAGGCAGTTTAAGCAAATTACACATACGGCCCTATTAATAAGTTATCAAATAAAAATTATAAGAGTTTTATGTCATGAATCTTATTATATAAAATTCATTACTCTAGAACAGTTGAAATTGCGCAAAGCCATTATTTATGTGCAACCCAATAAGTCGGCGTTGATAGTGAACCAAAATCATTTTGGTATACAATTCATAAACGGTCTCTAGCAAGGCATTATGATTACCCAAGTAGCACGAATATCAAAATCAATACAACTAAGTGAATAATATATATCATATCCTTTTGTCATGCGGCATCATTTAATTAAACATAAGGCCTGAAAAGTCACCTTTAATGTTTAATCGTACTAGTCTCGATCTATAGGTAAGTTGAAAACATCCAACTGACATTGATTATATCAATTCACATAGACTTGGCCATTATCAGTCTATCATATCGAGGGATCCACTGATATCTCTCTCTATATGAAAGTGAAAAATTTTATCTTGATTACACACCTTCATATATTAATCACATGGTAAACAATCATAATCTTTATAATCGTCAAGTAAAAGACAATGTTGTTTGATTATGTCAAATTACCATGCTCATAATATTGAAGTCTAAGGTAATATTAAGTCGAAGGACTAAATGATATACTTATCAAGAGTAACATCTATGACTTAATCCATGTGGTGTTCTCATAGTGGGTAGGTCTAGTACCTTATTCCCCAAACAAGTACTCATGATCTTGATTCGTATCCCTATACACATGATCATCATATGACCATCAATTGAGATTCACACTAGTCTTAATTCAGTATAGTTCCCAGTATAATGATCGACTTGTGACATTTAGGATATTTCAACAAATATCCATAGATCTTACTATAAGGTAAACTTGCTATCACTTATAATAAAACAACAAATGAATCCTCAATTTTATTAACTAAGATTATAAGATAAACAATGTTTATATATTGACCCATGGGACATGCCCTAACATCTCTCATTTGCACTGGGGCCAATCATTCATGTATTTAATACCTAATGACCTAACATGACCATCATGTTTTGTTTGTGGAAGAGCCTTCGTCAAAGGATCTGCAACAATATCTTATATAGGAACTCTAGCAATCTTCACGCCTCCCCTCGTAATGATTTCTCGAATGAGATGAAAACGTCAAAGTATATGTTTGGATCGGTGGTGTAATCTTAGTTCCTTGGCCTGTGTTATTGCCCCGTTGTTGTCACAATATAAGCAAATAGGGTTAGCTATACTCAGAACCACACCAATTTCAAAGATGGTCTTTTTTATCCAAACTGCCTTTTTAGTTGCATCAGACACTGCAATATACTCAGCTTATGTTGTAAAATCTACCACAGTTTCTTGCTTCAAATTTTTCCAACTCAATGCGCCTCTATTCAAAGTAAGCGCATATCTATAATGCAATTTGAAATCATCTATATTAGATTGAAGACTTGCATATGTGTAAACATTTACAACAAGCTCATCTTCCAAAATTCCATAGACCAAGAACGCTTATATAGTCCTTCTCAAGTACTCAAGAATATTCTTTAATGTTATCTAGTGACTCTCACTAGGATCAGAATGATATATGCTTGTTGCACTCAGAGCATATGATACATCAGATCGAGTGCATAACATGGCATAAATCATAGATCTAATAGTTGATGCATATGAAATTGTATTCATGTGCTCTCGCTTACCATTAGTCTTTGGACATTGAGTCTTGCTGAGACTTATACTATGAGATATTGGCAACGACCCTCTTGTAGAGTCTTGCATACTGAACCTATTCAGTACCTTGGCTCTATAAGCTCTCAAACTTAGACCGATCAAACTTTTAGATATATCCTTATAGATCTTAATCCCAAGGATTTCGGCTGCATGTCCTATATCTTTCATTAAAAAATACTTCCTTAACCAAGACTTGACACTCTGCAAGGTTGGGATGTCATTTCCAATAAGTAATATATTATCAACATAGAGTACCAGCAAAACAACCACGTTCCCGTTGACCTTCTTGTATACACAAGGCTCATCTTCATTTTTAATGAGACTAAATTCCTTAATTGATTCATCGAAACAAAGATTCCAACTCTGAGAAGCTTGCTTTAATTCGTAAATGGATCTTTGAAGCTTCCACACCTTCCTAAAATTCTGAAGATGAACAAACCTTTCATGTTGTATCACGTCCTCAAGTAACTTTCCATTTAGAAAAGTCATTTTGACATCCATTTGCAATATCTCAGTCATAATATGTGGCTCTGGTAATTAAAATTTTAATAGATTTAAGCATGGCCATAAGAGAAAAAATATCATCATATCAGCCCTTTGAGTATGTCTAAGACATTTTAATATTAGTCGTGCTTTATAAGTATGCACATTACTGTCCATGTCTATTTTCTTCCTGAAAATCCATTTACATCCAATGGTCTTACCACCTTCAGGTAAATCACCAAGTTCTAGACTTGGTTATCATACATGGATTGCATCTCAAAATTCATGGAATTAAGCCATTTATCTACATCAGGGCTAGACACAACTTTGTGATAAATAGTAGGCTCATTTTAATGTATATGCAACATTTTACCACTATTAGTAATAAGAAATCCAAATCTCTCAGGCTGATATCTTACCCTATCAAACCTACGCAGGCCTTGTGATACTTATAGAGGTTCAACTAGTTCAAGACTTTGTTGATCTCCCACTGGCGGTTGAATGTTTATTTGTGGTTCTTGAACTTATTAAAGACTTATTTTACTCCCATTTTTATCTTTTGACATAATCTTTTTTTCCATAAAGAAGCCATTCTAAGCAACAAACACTTTGTTTGTATTGGGATTATAAAAGTAGCATCCTCTAGTTTTTTTAGGATAACCAACAATTACACACTTGGTAGATTTGGCTGATAATTATTTTAAGATTTTTCATCGTACGAAAACCTCACAGCCCTAAATCTTAAGGAAATACAAACTTGGTTTTTTCCCAAACCACATTTCATGTGGTGTTTTATCAACCACTTTAGAAGAATTCTAAGGCATAACCCTAAAAGGAAAAGGAAGATCTGCATGACTCATCATAAATCGAATCATATCTAATAAAGTTCAATTTCTCCTTTCATAAATACCATTCCATTATGAAGTTGTTGAAGGAATTAAATATAAGACAATCCCATAGTTTATATGCTAATCATCAAACTCTTGGATTAAATATTCACCACCCCAATCCGATCGAAGTGCTTTAATTGTTTTATCAAGTTAATTTTGCACTTCAATTTGACATGTTCAAAACATCTCAAAAGATTCACCTTTATGTTTCATGAGATACACGTAATCGTATCTAGTGAAATCATCGGTGAAAGTAATAAAGTACTGGTAATTACCACTAGTCATTATGTTTATAGGGCCACATACATCAGTGTGTATTAGACCTAATAACTCACTTGCCCTCACTGTGTCCACTAAAGGGACTCTTTGTCATCTTTCCTATTAAAAACGATACATGTGTTTCATATGATTTAAAATCAAATGAATCTAAAAGTCCATCTTTATGGAGTTTAGAAATGTGTTTTTCATTTATGTGGTCAAGACGACAATGCCAAAGGTAGGTTTGATTCAAATCATTTGACATGAACATCTTTGTATTTAAGTTTAGAATAAGATTGTCTGTGGACCTTTTCGTGTTTAGAATATAACCATCACACAAATTAACATTCGCATAGAAAATGTTTTTACGAGGAATGGAGCATTTATTATTCAAAATAATGAAATTAAAACCATCCAAATCCAAACATGAAACTGAAATGATGTTTCTAATCATGGAAGGGACATAATAAAAATTATTTAAACTAAAAAAAGTCCACTACGTAAAATTTTGGTGATTTCCTTCTCTGATTGTTCGATTTCCAAGACGTTAAGTGCGTGTCCTCTATCAGAAATCCACACATGAACGGTGGCCATAATTTGGAGTGCTAGCTCTAAGGGAGATTGAAAATGTTTTTCTTTCTCTCCCAAAATTTAGAGAACTCAAAAATAGCAAAAAATGAAAAATCTTATTTCATTTTAGGGTTTCAACCTCTATTTTTATATGTAGATAAGCCCTCACATAAAATCATATTCGTAATACAACTATTGTATTTAGGCAGTTGAAGCAAATTACACATACGCCCTACTACTTAGTTATCATATAAAAATTGTAAGCGCTTTTATGTCATGAATTGTATCATATAAAATTCATTACTCTAGATCTATTGAAATTGCGTTAAGTCATTCTTTGTATACGAACAAATAAGTTCATGCAACGTTGGCAGCGAACCAAAAACATTTTAGTGCACAAATCATAAGCGGTCTCTAGCAAGGCATTATGACTACCCAAGTAGCATAAATATCAAAATCGATACAACCTAATGAATAACATATATAATATTCTTTTGTCGTGTGATATCTTTGATTAAACATAAGGTATGGAAAGTCACCCTTAATGTTCAATCGTACTAGTCTCGATCTTTAATTAAATGGAAAACTTCTAAGTGACGTTGATAATATCAATTCACGTGGACTTAGCCATTATCAATCTATCATATCGAGAAATCCACTGATATCTCTCTTTATATGATAGCGACAAATTATATCTTGATTACACACCTTCACATATTATTCACATGGTAACCAATCACAATTTTTATAATCATCTGATTAAAGACAACATCTGATTGTGTCAAATTACCATGCTCCTAATATTGAAGTTTTTGGTAATCTCAAATCGAAGGACTAAATTATATACATATCATGAGTAACAGTTAGGACTTAATCCATGTGGTGTTCTCATACCAGGTCGGTCCAGTACTTTATTCGCTAACATGTACTTGTGATCTTGATTTGTATCCATATACACATGATCATCACATGACCATCAGTCGAGATTCATATTAGTCTTAATTCATTATAGTTCCACGTATATTGACCAACTAGGAACATTTAGGATATTTCAACAAATACCCATGGATCTTACTATAAGGTAAACATGTAATAACTTATAAAACAACAAATGAAAACCTCAATTTTATTAACTTAAATTATAAGATAAATAATGTTTGTAGATTGACCTATGGCATATGACATAACAACAACAAGGTCCATAAGTGATAGGATAAAAAAATCCATTAATCACCAAGTCATGATGGTTAATCCAATGGACATGTAGAAAGGAATGAAGTATGAGGACATCGACTTCATGAACAACTAGAGCTATGGAAACAACTCCTAGTTGAGAAGAATTACTCCTTCAAGTTTTTATCAAAGATGTAACAACAACAACCTTAACTTCTCTTATAGAGATCCTGATAATGTACTGAAGTTACCTTCAGGCTTCGATCAACAAGTTCAATAAAGGAACGTAGGGCAAATCAAATAGATGACTTTATTGAAGTTAATTGATAAGCTTTTGAACACCAAGTACATGAACAATATGGAATTCCATAAGAAGCATGAAAAAAAGATGGAAAGTATGAAACAAGCTATGAAATGGATCATAATCCATCAAAAACTTGAAGAGACAAATTGGTTAGTTTGTCATTGCCTTAAATTCAAGGAAGGAAGGGCAATTTTCGATTTACCCTATCATGAATCCCAAGGAGAATGTTAGTGTTATTCATATGATGAGCACTACGAAAACAAATGAGCCAAGATAAGAGCAAGTGATATACAAGGTAGAAAAATTCAACACTTTGGCTATGAGGAAGTATGAAGTATTGCATGAGAATGGAACGGAAGTAAGACAAGATGAACTCGAATGATTCAAGAAACAAAAGATTAATGCCTTGAAAAACTAAATGAAGGGGAGGAAAAATGAAGTGCTAAGCAACAAGATGAAGGACCTTCTGAAGAAGCACCGAAATGAAATAGTATCAAGGTTGTTTCAGTCAAGAGGAGAGGTCTTATAGACATATGCATACTAATAAGCATTAATGGGCACCGGTTTAGAAATGTCTTGTATAATACGGGAGTCTCAGTCAATGACATGCCAATAATGGACATGTTACACTCTGATTTGAAGATCAATTATCCCGATACAACAAATTAGCAAGTAGTTGATGACAAACTAGTACCAACTATAGGGAGTGTTTTGAATGTACATGTGAAAGTGAGTAGGTTCACATTCATCGCGGGTTTTGAGTAGATCACAATATGAATGATGATGTGCCTATGAAACTTGGACGACCATTCTTGAACATTGCCAATGCAGCATTGTAGATGAGAAAGAAAGAGATCACAATAAGTATCAAGGAGGATGTTGATGCCAAAAAGATTGTCTTTGTTGATGGGAAAAAGTACATCCAAATGTAAACGATATAATTATCTCTGATATACAAATAAATCTTGATTTAGACTCAGATTAAATGAGCTAAAAGGTGTCGGGCAAATGATGTTAAACTAAGCGCTACTGCGAGGCATCCCATGAGTTTTTAAATTTTAAGTTTTTAAGTTTCAGTTTGTCAAGTAGTTCTTTAGTATAGTTAAGGACAATTCGAAAGTTATAGTTTTCTAACTTTTCAAAAATTTGCGCTAAATGTGCAAGAAAGACCATTTGTTGGGTGATGATTCATCAGAATGGAAAAGTCAAGACAAAAAGCATAAAAGAGCGAATGAGGTAAAGTAGTAAAGGTAAGGTACATGAAAATATCGCAAGTACATTTTTATGGAATTTTTATATAAACATGGATTTAACACAGTCATGACATCTTGAGTACTAATACATAAAGTCGGGAGAGTGCCAAATAGGGAATTAACGAAAAAATAATATGCAAAATAACGTAGATAGACAAGTCGACATCATGTGTGTAAACACACAGCGCCATGGGGTATAAGGCACATTTAATCGTTTACTTACACATCAAGCTTCCACTTTTCATAAGTTGTGGAGTCATCAACGTCATCGTTATCCCTAGGCAGCTTTCGATACTCATTTGTATATGTTTTATTACATCGTAATTTTTGTTTCATACCAAGATCTCCTACTGTAATTACTCAAATTTATGGAGACTTGTCGTGTCGTATCCTCGTACTAATCAACTCTCACAATTTTAGGTTGTCATTTTAAATTATTTTGGCATAGTCAAGGTTCACATTTAATGCACAAACTTATCTTATCGTCATCCCGAGCTAATTTTTAGCTCTTATAGTTTGTTTAGAACTTCTGTCCTTAAGAATTCACGGTGGTTTTACTTTCATGTCGTTTCTTGAGAGTATATAACTCATACCTTGGGTTTTGTCCTTAAGGAATCATAATCTCATTATGATCCAAATATTTTAAGTTCATAATTCACACTCAACATTTCAATTTGTTGTGTGTGTTACTACTGTTGCACTTTCTATTTGTCTTTTTTATACTTTAAAAGTTATGTACAGACTGTGTACTTAGTATTTCGACAAACGTAATTTGCTCATCATGTCATTTAAAAAAGTTTCAAGCGTACCCCGACTTCAAGATGAAATAAGTTCACAAACTTTATTTTCATCGAAATGAATTTTCAAGTCTACCTCACCAACACGAGCGATTATGGTCTTTATACGTCTATAATGTCATTATCCTTTATCAAATAGTTTGAACTTCCAATGTAGATAATGTTCATGCCCCCTTAATTCATCAAATATCCTAAAACCTACATGCATTCATTCGAGATTTCATATTTAAAAGAACTTATCACTTACTCAACTAGGTTGCTTTTCAAGTTTTTTTACACCATTTAATTAGGCTTTTCAAATTGAAACTTATAATAATTCCTCAAGCTCTCAAGTGTTAGCAACACTTTGTTTAACAATTTGTAATGTTGTCAGATTTAAAAGATCTCATCTCTACCTAAAGATACATGGTTCATAACTAGCTTAAGACATATTCTCATTCTTTTTAGTTACTTCATTATTCGTGTTACACCATATAGACTTTATTGGGAGTTGATCCTAGCTTATGATCCCCAATTTTAAATTGTCAACCTATCATTGGTTCGAGCCTTTATCCTTTCCAAAACTATGTAGTTTGGTAGTCCGGGTTCTTACAATAACGTTTACTTTTATCTAGAAATTTTGGGTTACTTTTCACATGTAATTATTATGATTTCTTTTGAAGTTACCATTTCGATTAAAGATTTCAGTTTTGAGACACAATACTCCCACTTGAAAGTCCAACAGCTACAAAAGCTATCGTAGTAAAGGTCTTCCCTATTGGGATCACAATTTTTCATACCACCAATTTATTATTATTATTACTATTATACAGGTCGATCTTATATTAGGATCCCTAATTTTAAATATTCAACCAACAGTGACTTCAGTTAGGTGGCATTAGTTACATTATTTATTCCTCGACATTATTTTCATTGTTAGGTCTCACTACCTTAAATATTCATTAGTTCACGTGTCCATTTTCAGAAAATATTACAAATGATATCCTTTTAGCTGGGCATCCCCGATTTTAATAATTTACATATCCTTAGGTTTATTACAATATCATTACAATGGCATCCATCCTTTAAGTTGTAGACCTTTTGACTCATGAAGTACTGAATTTTGAGGTATTCCTTAGTTTCTCAATTATGGTATTGTCTCTACATACCTAAAGTTCATTTCGAAAATAATTTATCAAGTTTTGGGCATCCCAATTTTATGAGTCAAGTCAACTTCCTTCTAGTTGAATTAGAACAATTTGTATTTATGTCGGTTACCTTTAATTTACATCAACTAAACCTCGATTTCGGAATTCTTACAACATCTACAAATTATACTTGGCAACATGATCTCACACGTGGCAATTCATCAAAAATAGTCCTTGACTTGGGATCCCCAATTTTAGTAATTCGCCTATCTTCGAGTGTACTAGTTTGACATTGAGTTATTTTTTAGGTACTCTTTAACTTCTCATTTACTGGTCAGTATGTCATGTACTTATATTTTTGCATTAATTCTCATTTTAGGATTCCTTAATTTCGATATTCAACCCATTGAATGCTGGTTTAGATTTAATTGTCTTTTATATAAGATCGATCAAAACTTGAGTAAGGTGATTCAATTTCCTATGTGTAAAATTTAAATCAAAAAATTTTTAGAGTCTTGAGTTTCATTAAAAAAACATATTCTCAAAACAAAGTTATTTTCACTTAAGAAAATATAAAACTATCCTCGTGTTTCGTGCGACTGTAAACGCTTTTTTAACTCAATTTGGTCGATGCCAATTTAAAGAATAAAACATAACACCATATAAAGGTGTCTTTTTTTGTTCGCGGGATGATAGTTTAGGTTCAAATTGTCTTAAATTAAATCATCCAAAAATCTCAACCACATTTGCAAAACTCATTTCAAGATACTTCATTTTATTTAAATAGCCTTTGAAATTCTCATGACGAGTTGAAAACTCATTAGTTTGGTTCATCCTATTTCAAAGATAAAATCACTTAGCATAAATTTTGAGCAAAATTACGATAATGACTTCTTTTTTTTCTTTTTTTTGAAACATATAAAAGTCTATTCACTCCATTTTCATTTTTTTTTTCAAACAAGACAAATAAGTCATTCCCTTTTATAGTTGCTTACGCTTTTAGAACTTGTAAAATAAGAAAGTTCTTCATTCAAACTTCATGAATGTGTGTTAAATATCAACTTAGATTAATGCATAAATTATGTTCTAATGTAGTCGAAAAAAGAAATTTAGTAAAATATATTTCATAAAATAACAAAAGTTGACCATTGTATTGACCTTTTAGTCGAATTATAGATCGATGATTTGTATCTTTAATCAAGCGTTAGACGTTTAAGAGTACACTTGTTTTCCCTATCTCGAATTAAGTTTTCAAGTTTAGTTTCATAGCCAAACTGTATTAACTTGATTCATTTATGACCAAGACTCATTGGCATCTTTGATATAATCATTAACTTCTTTTAAACATGTATTATGAATTTTAACCATTTTATTATAATTTCAGAATTAGAATTTCTTCTCTAAAGTATGACCATGTCATTACTCCCTTTTGCATATATAGCATGACGTCTCACTGCCCCCTTTCAAGTTTCATTATTCTTGTCTCACTGTTTTATTTTCTACTCTACCATTATGTATAGGCGCATCTCCATGTAATTCCAAATCGAGGCTTATTCATTCTCGCAATATTTAGTTCTTTTTTTTTGGCAGTAGTTGTTGCAAACATCATTTGAAGCACGTGTGAACTCTCCCAAGGAGTTCGCTTCGATTTCCTTGTATCGTCCATTGCTCTTCCCTTCTCATGGAACCCACGTCCCTAGTCTTAAGAGAAGACAATTATCTATATATCTAGCGATATTTTATTTATATACAAGGTAGCAAATGATCATCATAATAAGTCTTTTATCAAATTTCTTATCTCTCATCCCATCCTAGGATTTTGTCATTTATGTATGTTAAGTCGAATTTGAACCAATGTCCTATACCATTGATTCATCTAACTTAAACTTGACCTTTAAATCTTAAAGGCTCTAAAAACTTAGGTTGCACTAACCTAACGTTTTCCTAGGTTCTAATCCCAATTCTTTAATACCAACCGAAACGACCCTTCCCCAACTTAAGGTCAAGTTGTCCGGGCCAGACCGGCACTTAAGCCCAGAACTTGAGTCAAGTCCAAATTACGGTCTGGCACGTCTAAACAACTTGCGGAATAACATATAGACAATATGGCAAAATAATTCGAAATTTGAGTCTCGATAAATACCATATGCCATCATATACCAAATCATCAGGTATCTGAAATTAACTTAAGCAAATCAAAATAATATGAAATCTCCAAAAACTTCAAAATCTTATAAATGTGTCAAACTAACTGAAGGAAGGTTGAACTACCCAACAAACTTGTCTAGGTTACAACCCTTATTAATAGTTTTCAAAACAAATATTAGATATAACATATAATGCTCACGCTACAAGGAGACTCCAAGAAATGAAACTCCCCTTTTTACGATCTATCACACTCGTAGATGGACCTGTAGTGTAAGTGGGGTGAGTTAATAAACCAACGGAGGCCATAAGAGAAGAACTACGCTCAAATATTAAACATGCAAGTAATACCTACAAAACAAAATAAAGCTAGCATGCATTTAAAATCAGGATAACATTGAGATATGTAGCATGACATCAATTTCATATAAAATAAGCATATCGTAATCATAAAATGACTTAAGCAGATATATGAAATTTCAAGAATTGTAAAACATAAGAAAAATCAACTTTTTTATTCAAAGGGGTTCCAAAAGAGATACATAGAGCGTAATAGATATAAATGCAAGTCCGTTGTCTCATTGGTCATTACCTTCCCTTGTTGTCCAATCATCATAATATATAATAAATAAGCATAGGTGACTTGATTTCACCATGTGTCCACGGCTCCTCAATAAGCCCGGGTGACTTGGTTTCATCGTGCATCCACGACTCCCCAAGAGGCCCTTGCATAAATTGGTGACTTGGTTCCACCGTATTACTACGGCTCCCCAAGAGGCCCTTAAGAAATGGGTGACTTGGTTCCACTATAGTACTACAACTCCCCAAGAGGCCCTTAAGAATGTAAGGTGACTTGGTTCCATCATATGAGTATGGCTCCCCAAGAGGCCTTACATGAAGTCAACCAAGGTAGGCAATGACCCCATCCTAAGTCGTTTTTGTTAAAATCATGAATTCCTATTTATACTAATAGCATGCCATATTTAATAAATGAACGAAGCTCCTCACTTACCTCGACTCGCCGAGTTAGACTCTCTCGGTCGCCCTCGCAAGCACGGGGCTCAATGTGAACCTCCTTGCGAATCTAAAAAAATTTAAAAAATAATTGCATTATTCGACTTTTCAAAATTCATAGTTAATTATTTATTCAATTACTTCAGTTTGGGGCCCACTAATGTGGTCCATGTGGGTCCTCGTTGCCCGTGAGAGGATCGAGGGTAGGGGCCCGCCCCATCCCATTTGAAAATATATTATTTTTATATTTATTTATGAGATATCTACATATTATTTCAGTATTTATATATTATTATTATTATTATATATATATATATAAATATATATTTTTAGTGTTGATCTTGAAGGGCTAGGGTTTTCAATTTGATATTTATATTAGAATAAATTAGTATAGGGTTTGAGAATTTACTAAGTTGCCCCTGAGGCAAGTTTATCGGGTTTTGGGTTGTCACAAACTTGACTAGGAAAGATTTCGCATATGAATGGGATGATTCATATGAGGATGTTTTTTAGTTGTAAAAGAACCGTCTAACTATTGCACTGATTTTGATTCTACCAAAAGCTGGCAGGGAGCTGTCTATGTATACTGATGCATTAGGGACTGGTTTGGGAGGTGTGTTAATTCAAGACAAGAAAGTAATTTCTTACAAATCCAGGCAGTTGAAAGTACATGAGAAGAACTATCCATTGTATGACCTAGAGTTGGCGGCAGTTATGTTTGCTTTAAAGTTGCGAAAGCACTACTTGTAAGGGGAGAAGTTCACTGTCTACTCAAATCACAAAAGTCTGAAGTAATTATTCACTCAGATTGAGTCAAACATGCGACACATGAGATGGTTGGAACTCTTGAAAGACTATAAATTCACACTTGAGTACCACCCAAGGAAGGCTAACATAGTGGCAAATGATATAAGCCTTATATAACTAGAGACAGAGTCCAAGACTGTAATGAATGTTCAGAGAGTACCCAACGATGGCTCAATTGTAAGCTCATATGTCTCAGAGGGTCAGGCACAAGTTCAGATGAGAGTAGAGCCAGTGTCTATATTTAGAGTGGTTAACGGTCAGAAGGCTGATTCAAAGTACGGGAAGTACAGGACACTTGCATATAGCAATGATGACGTGGATTGGACACTTTCAGCTGATGGAGCGTTGAGATTTTGAGACAGATTGTGGATACCATCTTATAGATAGTTGAGAGATGACTTACTTCGGGATGCACATATATCTCGGTTTACCATTCATCCCAGGGGTAACAAGATGTATCAAGACATGCGGAGGATGCATTAGTAGCCAGGGATAAAGGTGGACATTGCTAATTATATCTAGGTTGTGAGATTTGTCAGCAAGTTAAAGCAGACCACCAAAAGTCGGGAGGATTATTGCAAATGTTACCTATTCTGTAGTGGAAATGGGAACACAGCCATAGACTTTGTTTCGGGGCTACCAACTACTCAGAAAAGGCATGATGCGATTTGGGTGGTCGTGGATTGGTTGACCAAATCGATACACTTTGTCCCTATTTCCATGGAATATTCAACGTATAAGTTTGGGGACATATACATAGACGAGATCGTCAGATTATATAGTGTCTCAGTGTTTATTGTATCGGATCGTGATCCGAGGTTTACCTTTCCCTTTTGGAGTGGGTTTCAACACCAGATGAGGACTCAACTCAATCTTAATGTGGCCTTTCACCCTTAGACAAATAAGCAGACCGAGAGATTGATTCAGATACTTGAGGATATCTAAGAGTTTGTGTGCTAAATTTTGGCAGGAGTTAGGAGAAGTATATTCTGTTATGCGAGTTTGCTTACAACAATTTTCAAGCAAGTATTAGTATGGCGCCGTTCGAGGCACTTTATGGGAGAATATGTAGATCTCCAGTTGTTGGACCGAGGTCAGAGATGTTGTGTTGATCGGTCCAGAACTTGTGCATGACCAAACTGATAGGATAAAACTAATCAGGCAACAATTATAGACTGCTCCAAATTCGTCAAAAGAAATTTGCTGACAAGGACCATCGAGAGTTTGTGTTCAAAGAAGGAGAATTTGTACTATTGAAAATGTCACCAATGAAAGGCATTACTGATTCAGATTGAAGGGAAAGCTATCTCCAAGGTTCATCGAACCATTCAAGATCAAGAAATGAATAAGCCCAATATATTTTTGCCTCGAGTTGCCACCATAGTTAGTTGGAGTGCATAATGTCTTTCATGTTTCTATGTTGAGGAAGACACATAACAAAGATGCACTGATGATCAATTAGTGGAAAGTTGATTTGAAGGAGGACGTGTCCTACGACGAGCAGCCGATTCAAACCATGGATAAAAAGTGCATAAACTTCAGAAGAAAAAAAATCCTATTGGTGCAAGTCCGATGGCAATTCCATGGAGAACGAAAGTTGACTTGGGAGCAGCAAGACTATATGATGGAGAACTATCCATTCCTTTTCAAACCATAAGGTATGACTTTATTTTACTTTCGATGATGAAAATTCTTTAAAATTGGGGATGTCGTGATGACCCAAAAACCCAATAAACCCGCTTGAAGGGCAATTTAGTAATTTTACACCTACACTAAATGAGCCTTACTATGATAATCAAATTTTAAACCCCATCCTCTTTTGGTCAAAATCAACACATTTGAATCGAAGGGGTGATTGAAATTTGTGGGATTTCTAACAGCAAGAGGCACCACTAAGAAGGTAACTCCTACCCCCATCTTCTTCATTATGCTCCATTTTTTAAGCTTTAATGGTTTACATATGGTTATGTTTGTATAAAAGAAAAGAAAACCTCATTTAGAGGTGGCACTACAGCGACGCAATCGGAGGTGAACGGTGGCATCACTGTCGCCGTTGTCAGAGGAGCCCAAAAGGGGGCCTCCATTAGAGGCCCCCCCAAAGTGAATAGAAGAGGGGAGGGTGGCACTAAAGACACCCCATGACCACGAGCAGTGACATCTCGGCACATATCCTGAGGAAGTCGGGAGCCCAGAAACAGCGCCCCTGGGCAGTATGTGCGTTAGGCAGGGAAGAGAGTCCCTACCCAACACATCTAGGGGCTAAAAAGCCCTAGTTGATCGGTCAACCAAAAAAATATAATAAATAAAATAATATATATTATAAATAAACAAAAATAATTGCTTTCGAAAGGGGCACTACCCCGTTTATGAGGAATACCCACCGAGTCCCACCCCTCGACCCTCGCATCAGGCGATGGGGGACTCGCGGGACCCACACTAGTAGATCCCAAAGACCAATAAATTTAGGATTTACTTAACTTTAAATGAAAAGATTTATTTATGAGATGTGTTATGGTTGTATAGTGTCACGCCAAGGTTCACATCGGGCCTCGGGCGTACCTGGAGTTGTTATTGGCGTCGCGACAAGTCGAGGTAAGTGAGGAGCTTTGCTCATGCATTAAATGTAGCTTGAATATTAGATAAATAGAAGTTTCATATTATTATCGAAAGACTTAGGATTGGGTTACATTTAGTTAATGGTATGAATATGCTTATCTATGGAATGCATGTGACTTGAACAATTTCATTATCCAATCAAAACGCGGTGATGTGGCATTGTGCTCATCAAAATAGAGTGTTTTGTGCCATAAGTAGCGATGGTATGGTAGTGTGCCTATCAACAGAGAGTGGTTTGCGCCACAAAATGCAGTGGTGTGCCTATGGTCCCACCAAAAAGAGAGTGGTCTGCACCACGAAGTATCAAGTTCATAAGTGGTCACAATCAGTAACAGCTTTGAAACACTTACTGTTGGTTTGATGGAACTAGATAGAGATCCTAACTGTCATTGTGACCACCAATAGTTCACATCATCTTAAAAGTGAGTGTTTCAGTCACCGGATTCATATTATTAGCTAGAATGCATTGAATGGAACCATGACTTATATTAATTACTACATCTTATTGTAACTCGTTTGTTGGACCCCATTGCATGAATGAATGATACTTACTTACAAATTTGTGAATTCCCTTTTTATGAAGTGTTTTTATAAGAATGCTCCTAGTTTGTTTAATGATGAATCTACTTTTAAGTGATATTGGTTATGGAACTTGTTTACACCCCTTTTATGGAAAAGAATCATGTCTTCATTTCTTTCCATTAAATGTTTTACAATTCGATTTACTTCTACATGTGTAAAATTAATTTGCTTTCTAGGTAATACTTGCGTGTTTAGTGTTTGAGTGATTATTCTCTCTTATTGAGCTTCATGGTTCTTTAGTTCACTCCACTTACTCTCCTGGTACAACCACATCCGCATTAGCTCGTGACAAAGGAAAGGCACCCGCTTGAATTTTTCCTTGCTTTGTGAGAAATTGCATGCTTCTATTATATATTTATTTGATTTTGACAACAATAAATTTGGGTTGTAACTTTAGTAGGTTATTTAGGTAGTTTGGAACCCTCCTTATCTATTTTGGACTATTTTGGAAGCTTTATAGACTATTTGGAAGCTTTTGGGA
Organism: Stephania yunnanensis; assembly: GCA_039657365.1. Taxonomy (NCBI): domain Eukaryota; kingdom Viridiplantae; phylum Streptophyta; class Magnoliopsida; order Ranunculales; family Menispermaceae; genus Stephania; species Stephania yunnanensis. Next base: position 38,163,505 of record CM077586.1, on the reverse strand, counting down.
TGATTTAGACTAGTTAGACTTTTGAACTCTTATCACTTTGATTAGATGACTTATGAAATTCTAGTTTGATTACACTTTCGCATTTGTTACCCTGTATGGTTAATGTGTTATTCTGTAGGTTGAAACAAGTGTGTCAGACTATTATTAGTTCTCGGTTCAAGTATCGAGCTTAAGTAACGATTTGGGCCAAGTGACCTGGCCCTAGTTCAGGTGAGGGTCATTTCACACTATGATATTATAAAACTATAATTAAATACAAATATATAAGACAAGGGAAGATTCGTTACATCGAAGAGAAAATGAAGGCTTCTAAATCTTCCTTATCCAATAGTCGTAGTGCTCGTCGATTTTTCTAAAATATTAATTAGGGTGAGTGCTTCAACTTGCTCGGTAAGTAAGGATTTAGAAAGCAATCAACATTCCATATAATAATCAAGAACAATATGCAATAACAATATGCACCAATGATAACTAACGAGATTATGAAAAACATATAATCTAATAAATAACATATGCAAGTCAAGTCATCAATGACGATTACACTCTTATTTCGGTTTTATTTGTAAGACTATTTTCCATTATCCACTGACACCATTAATGCGATTGCTATACCAACACACTGGCCAATGTGTCGTCTAGCCAATCCATTAATGTTCAATGGTTCTATCCCAAGCCTTCTAATGAATATGTAATCCATGCAACCTATCAGACTGAGCGGGAGTTACATATATGCCAAGAAGCCAAACCCATCTCCTATATAATCTAATCACAATTCTAGGAGTTACTCTCGCAAATCACATTAAACACCATTTTCAATTTAGTAAAAACATCACGGTGTACGTAGTTCCTCATTCAGTCCATAAACTATATGAACTACATATACTAAAATATATAAGTAAAATTGATAAATAAGCAAATTCATACTTACCTTTGTTCAGGTTCTTGTTTCCAAACTTCCAAAGTTTTCAGGTTACTCACATTTTCTTAGTGATTCAACACCTATCACAAACCATTTATGGTTAACATAGGCATAATACTCCATGTTTAGAACCCCTAAGTCATTTCCAAAGACCTCTAGAAACTTCTAACTAAAACTCAATATATTTGTGGTTTTTTAGGGTGGGAGCGCGCTCCCTCACTGGGTAGGGTATGCACCACCAATTGGGAACATCCCAATAGATGAAAGGAGCGTGCTCCTTTGTTACGTGGAGTGCGCTCCATCCTGCACTATCTCAATAGTGAACAGGGTAGCAGCCGCTGTTCCATTACCAAATCATCCAAACAACCTTCAGAACTTTCTCAAAACATCAGGGAGGACCTCTAGTAAGGTATAAGCTCATTCACAATCATCAACAAAAATTCATAGAAAAATCATCACTAGCCATTGAATTTAACTTAAAACTCAAAAACTAACTTACTAATGTGATTATCTCTAAATTTCCAGTAGTTTGATCTCCTCAATTCACACTAAATCAAACTTTATGATTATTTCCTTAAGATCAAACCCTCAGCTGTTTGGTTCCTCTCACTTTCTTAATGAATCGAATGCAACAATAAGGATAAACTTGAGTTTTTTATTTAAATATATGGATTTTCTCAAGATATGCATCGCACTATCTCAAGGCCGATCAAGTGATTATTGGATTAAAATGACACCTCCTAAAGTGATACACATTTTAACACCATCAACATTTACGTCATCTCTAGGGGATCCAACAATCCATATAACTCAAACCAAACTTATAGTTTTATTTATATATTTATATATCAAATATGTATACTTCGTGTATGTTCTCGCTAATAAATTCATTAAACATGCCTACGAGTATTCTCAGGTATGCACATTAATTTCACAACCCTCTCGTCGCACTTGGTGTAATGCCTATTTATTGTTTATTTTCTCGATTATAAGCTTGTATATATAAATTCTCTTTTATATTACAACCTATAAATTCAATAAACATTCCAAATAAATAAAAATCATCACACAAACTCATGCACACACTAATCGAGGTATGTCGAACTTAACCATAAGCCTAACTTGAGTTAATTAGGATTTGAATTAATACTAATCATTAGCTTAAGATAACAGGTTGTTACAGTATCCCCAATTTAAATCAATTTCGTCCTCAAAATTAAAATAAACATAAATGTTTACATTTAGTTTCGAAGAGAAATGAAACTGCTCCTTCATATAAGATTCCTGCCCCCAGTTTGTTCTTTATCTCCGTGAAATTGCTATTTCACCTTAACCAAAGGAATTTCTTTGGTTCTCAGCCTCTGAATCTTACGATCAAGTATCTGAATCGGCTGCTCATTGTAAGATAAGTCTTCCCGAAGATCAAATTCATTCCAATCAATGCGTAAAGTGAACTGAGTCTCCGTTTTACAAATTATAGATACATGGAAGACATTATGAACTCAAGTTAACAAAGGAAGCAACAGGACCAATCCTTTCCTGCACTTTGAACGACCCGATGTACCTTGGAGCTAGCTTACCCCCACAATCCAAACTTGTATATTCTTTTCATAGGTGAGACTTTCAATATAACGGAACCATCCTTTGAGAATCCCAAAAACCCATGATGTTTATCGATGTATCTCATATGTCTTAGCTGTGTCATAGTCAAACGCTAGTGAATCTGCATAATTCTCTCTGTGTAGTCCTGAATCAACTCAGGCCCAAACAAGACTGTATCTCCAACCTATGTCCAACATGCAAGTGAATGATAAGGCTGACCATACAGAGCTTCATAAGGAGTTATTCTAATGCCAGTCTGATAGTTATTATTATAAGAGAACTCACAAAGAAGAATATATTTCTTCCAGTTACCATCAAACTCGAAGACACAAGCTCGAAGATGATCCTCTAACACCAAAATCAAACCGCTCAGTCTGATCATCAGTGTACATATGGTATACCAAATCGAGGTTAATAACAATTCTACGATGTCTCTACAATTCACTCCACAGTCTGGACGTGAATCTGGGATCTATAACCAAAGTAATTGACACTGAAATTTGTGAAATCTTAATGCCTCATCTACGTACACCTCATATAATTGGTCAAGAAGATGTCGCAAGGAAACTGACAGGAAATGCACAGGCTTCGTCAACCTGTCAACTACAACCCATAGTACATTGTGCTTATGCTAACTCAAAGGTGGAATAGGAATAAAATTCATTGGTATATGTTCCCATTTCCATTCAAGAATAGACAGAGAATGCAATAACCCTCCAAGTTTTCTATGTTTTGCCTTCACTTGCTAACATATCTCATATATCTTTCCAAACTCATAAATATTAGTCTTCATCCCAGGCACTAGTAAATATGCCTCATATTGCAATACATCTTAAAATTACCTGGATGAATAGAGTAAATAGATTTATGAGATTTCCATAGCAACTTCTGCCTCAACTGATCCCAAGTTGGAATCCATAATCTATCCCTAAACCATAACACACCATCACCAGAAATTAACCAATCATGATGATCCACACTAGTCACTAACCTCTAATGCACTATATGTTTGGGCATGTGCCCTGGGTATATCCATTAACTGTCTTTATGAATACTTTTAGGAAATAAAATAGAGGATTTCATTTGTTGTTTATTATAATTAATTTGCATGTTTATGTTATAATAAGATCTATGGGTATTTACATAAATATCCTAAATGTCCCTAGTCGATCATTATACTGGGAACTATAATGAATTGAGACTAGTGTGGGTCTTGATTGATGATCATATGATGATTATACGTATAGTGATACGAATCAAGATCACGAGTACTTGTTAGGGAACAATGTACTGGACCGACCCGCTATGAGAACATCACATAGATTAAGTCATAGTTGTTTCTCATGATAGGTATATTTTTCGGTCCACTGACTTGAGATTGCCAGAGACTTCAACATTAGGAACATAGTGATTTGACACTATCAAACGTTGTCTTTAACCAGACGATTATAAAGGTTGTGATTGGTTACTATGTGAGCAATGTAATGAAGTTATGTAATCGAGATACAATTTGTCCCTCTCATATAAAGAGAGATATCTAGTGGATCTCTCGATGTGTTAGACTGTTAAAAGGCCTAGTCTAAGTGAATTGATATTGATCAATGTCACTTGGATGTTTTCAGTCTACCTAGAGATCGAGACTAGTACGATTGAACATGTTGGATGACAATTTCATGCCTTATGTTTAATCAAAAGGATATCGTGTGACAAAAGGATGTTATATACACTATTGATTAGGTTGTATCGATTTGATATTCGTACAACTTGGGTAGTCATAACGTCTTGCTAGAGACTGCTTATGACTTGTGTACCAAAATGTGTGTTGGTACACTGTCAACGTTGTATGAGCCTATTGGGTCGCACACTAAGAATGGTTTTGCGAGATTTTAAGATGGTTCAGAAAAATGAATTTTATATGATAAAATTCATGACGGAAACGTCCTTGTGGTGTATTACACTTATACTTCTTTAAGTAGGGGTATATGTGTAATTTACTTAACCGTCTATATACAAGGGTTGTATAAATAGACGCTTTAAGTTGGAACACAGGTACGAAAGAAAAAAATGCCGAAACTCTATTTTCGTTTTAGAAACGACTTAGGGTTTTTGGTATGCTCTGGATCGTTTTGGAGAGAAATAAAAAGGTTTGGTATTCTCTCGAAGCTAGCACTTCAAATCTCAGCCTCCGTTCGTGTGTGGACTGCTGATAGAGGGCGTTCATCGTTGGCAACGCCTTAGAGATCGATCAACCTTCAAAAAGGTATATTGCGACTGAGGTATGATTAAGTTTTTCATGGTTTAAACGTTTTTAATGGAATTAGATTCGATCCTGTTGGGGGTTTTTGTCAAAATTGTTTTGTAATCTCTGCTGTGTATGAACCCCAAAACCCAACACTATATAATCCTAATTAGTTTTTTGATAATCAACCTGTTAAGTCATATCCATTTCAGCTCGAATCTAAGCTTAGAAGAATAGATTAGTAGCTCTAAAATTAGCTCTCTCAGTTGATGATGTGTCAGCTGAATTTTCAAAAATCATCATCATAAATGCTTCCTCATAAAGCCTAAACGAGAAATTCCAGCAGTAGCTACATTATCTCTGCATGTTCTTCTCCTATTTAAGGCATCTACAATTCTATTTGACTTACCTAGTTGATACTTTATAATGAAGTCAAGGTTCTTGGGAGACTTAAGCCATCTACACTTCCTCATATATCTTTTCATTTATTTGAGTTATAATTACATACTGACAGTTTATTGACACATTTATGTATAGTTCTAAATTACTCAGGCTCAAATTAACTTGTATCATTACTTCTCGTCCCACACCAATTGACGACGAAGTAAAGCATACAAATTTTTTTAAGGAATACACCTCAGCGTCATATATAATTTGATAATACCAATACCAGAGGACTCACACAATAAAATATTTCTTTTAGTAACAACCACCCTCCAAGTCACAAGCTCAAGAATTACATTCTCTGGAATTAAAATTAGCTACAGATATATTGTGTTAAAATTGAAAAAGGTCCCTCCCAGCTATTATAAATCTTTTCCCCGCAGGGAAGCAAACTTTTGGTTCCACAACGAAATAACAATCCTGGTTCTCTACAAACTCTCAACTCTTTCTACAGACATATATCTTACTTTCTTTTTCTAAATAATTAAACCATGATACTGGCAAGAAATTTACAGACTCTATCAATCATATAATTATAACATCAATAACCTTCAACTGTCATTACAACTTAAATTAATCCATCATGAGTTTCTGAGCATGAGATTTCATTCATATAAGGCAAAAATAATATATCCTTCTAGGTAGATAACACTCAACTTCCACTTGCTGATATATCTCATATTTCTTTATAAAATTGATTGTGTCAGTTTTTCATTCCAGGTCACTAGCAACTCATTTTCCTCCCAATGATTTTAGACTTCGCCTGAATGAATCTTTTAAAGAAATCCATGAGATTCTCATTACATTATTGCCTCACTTTTTTATTCGAGTTCTAAGAACTTCCTTTACCTACTCAATATTATGATATAGTATTATTCATACAAAATACCAATAACTAGTAGTCAAACCTTGACCTACTGACCCACTAGATAATCTTAATCAATTTCTCCAATAATTCACCACTCAATCATCCATCATTAGTTCAGCTCCAATCTAAACTCTAAAGAACAGACTTGCAATTACCAATCCAAACAACTCAGCTGATGATATGCCTATGCAGGAATTCAATTATTCGTCATTACCCATCTCACTTAAGAAATATTACTGAGTAGCTTTTTATTGTAACAACAGCCATCATTTCTTTCCTATTCAAGGCATTATCAGCACAATCACCTTAATGAGTGATGTTTCAGAGTGAGTTCCTAACATTTAGGAAATTCAAGGTATCTATCTTACCTTCCATTTCTATCATTATGATAATTCCATTTTTCAAATTTCCATAGTTTAAAATTCACTACTTTAATCTTTTAACAAGAAAAATAGATAGAAAACTATGTAGAGACTGCAAAGTAATACCTGGTGAAGCACTTACTACCCAACATAAGTTAGTAGTACTTGATATTAAGCTAACAAAACAGAAAAATATGAATAAAAGAGTTAGCGACCCTAGAATAAAGTGGTGGAACCTAAAACATAGTAAACAAGTAGAGTTTAGAGAAAAACTACTAAAGAAAAATGTTTGGAATCTTGACTTAGATGCTAATACAATGTGGCTAGAAATGAGTAGTTGCATAAGGAGGGTGGGATCAAACATATTAGGTATATCTAAGGGCTTGGGACCTACAAAGAAGGAAACATGGCGGTGGAACGAGGATGTCCAACGAGCAATTAAGACTAAAAGAGATATGTATAGGAAAATACCTAAGTGTCAAGATGAAGATGCGTACAATCAATATAGAGAAGCTAGAAAACAAGCTAAAAAAGTAGTTAGTCAAGCTAAAACAAATTTCATGGAAGATTTATATACAAAGTTAGGTAATAGAGATGGCGAAAAATATATATATAGGCTAGCCAAATTAAGAGATAAAAAGAAACAAGACCTAAGTCATGTAAGATGTATTAAGGACGAAAATCAAAATGTTTTAACGCGCGAGGAGGATATTAAGGAGAGATGGAGAAGTTACTTCGATAGTTTATTTAATGATGGCCTAGTTGATGCTATAATAGATGAAAACCCACACCAAGAAAGAAATGTAAACTATACACGCAATATTAGAATTGTAGAAGTTAAAGAGGCATTGAAAAGAATGAAAATAGGAAAAGCATGTGGTCCAGATGAAATACCCATAGAGGTTTGGAAATGCTTAGGAGAAATCGGATTGACTTGGTTGACAAAGCTTTTCAATAAAATTTTAAAATCAAAACGGATGCCAATGGATTGGAAAAGAAGCACGCTTGTGCCAATCTTCAAAAACAAAGGAGACATTCAAAGTTGCTCAAACTACCGGGGAATTAAACTTATGAGTCACACTGTGAAACTGTGGGAGAGGATAATTGACAATAGGCTAAGGAGAGAAACAACAATATCGAGAGAACCAATTTGGTTTCATGCCTGGGAGGTCAACTATGGAAGCGATTTTCCTTGTAAGACGATTGTTAGAAAAATATAGAGAAAAGAAAAAAGATCTTCAAATGGTATTCGTAGTTTTAGAAAAAGCATATGATAGGGTCCCTAGAGATGTTCTTTGGTGGGTTCTAGAAAGAAAAAGAGTGCACGCTAGATACATAGACACTATTAAAGATATGTACGATGGAGTAGTAACGAGTGTAAAGACATTTGGAGGAGCTACAAAAGAATTTCCCATTACGATAGGACTACATCAAGGATCGGCTTTAAGCCCATATCTATTTACTTTAGTTATGGATGAATTAACTAGACATATTCAAGAGGATATACCATGGTGTATGCTATTTGCAGATGATATTGTCTTAGTGGATGAAACTAAAGATGGAGTGAATAGGAAATTAGAACTCGGAGAAATACATTAGAATCTAAAGGCTTTAAGTTGAGTAGGACGAAAAACTGAATACATGCACTCGTGAGTTTGGAAACACTAGACATCGAGATGACGGAGTGGTAAAATTAGGGGAAGTAGAAGTGCCTAGGGTAAACCACTTTAGATACCTAGGTTCAATCATACAAAATGATGGTAACATTGAAAATGATGTCACACATAGAATCCAAGTGGATGGAAGAAATGGCAGAGTGCAACGGGGTGATTTGTGATCGACATGTTCCCACTAAGTTAAAAGGAAAATTTTATAGGACCGCAATTAGGCCAACTATGCTCTATGGAAGTGAATGTTGGGCAGTAAAGCAACAACAATTACATAAAGTGAATGTAGCAGAAATGAGGATGCTTAGGCGGATGTGTGGTAAAACCCGTAAAGATAGAATAAGAAATATAGAAATTCAAAGACAAGTAGGAGTAGCACCAATTGATACAAAGATTAGGGAAGGGCGGTTGCGATGGTTTGGTCACCTGCAAAGACGGCCTACAAATGCCCCAACTAGAAAACTTGACTCAATAGAAACTGTAGAAATTCGACGAGGTAGGGGTAGACCAAAGTTAACATGGGATGCATTAATTAAGAGAGATTTGAATGGTTTGCAAAGCTCACCATCAATTACACTGAATCGAGCACAATGGAAAAGTTTGATCCATGTAGCCGACCCCAGTTAATTTGGGACTGAGGCTATGTTGTTGTTGTTGTTGTTGTAATCTTACACTAATCCATGGTTTTTTCTTACTTCTAAATTGTCTTTTAATGATTTTTCTAAGATTTCCCAATAATCTTTAAAAATGATTGAAATATTCTTAACAAATCTTTCTTTTTATTTATAAGTGATGTATGTCCATATTTGGTACACTGCCAAAATAGCTATCTTGAGATTATCAATCCCATATAGTTTTTCTCAAATGCCTTGAACTACATATATAGCTAGAAGTATAAGCTACAATTTTGTTTTATTGATTCAACACACATTCTTACCTAATTAAGAAGTCTTATGATAAACCTCTATCTTCTTTAAAAATTTAGGTATTATCAAGCAAACATTTTAGTCAAACTATACTTCAACTTTCTTTAAAGGCATTCTTGTGTCTGATTTCAACTTATAATAATCCTCATACTTGAACTAACTAAATAAATTACATAACGATACTAGAGATCCTTGGATCAAGTGTTTGAGATATTCAATTATTTCAAGATTAGTTTTCTTTTTTACCTTTGTGTTGAATATAAGATAATCTCATATTGTCTTAATCTCACTCAAATCCCTTGATTTGCTTTTAATATTCAACGTTCATATAATTAAGTTACATTTGAAACTTAGTATTGGCATTTGCACAATATGGCATGAACCAATTCACCATCATAATTTACAATTATTTATGGTAATGCTCGTGCACTTTCTAAGTCTTCAAAGATTCCATGATATTATTGGTAACACAATAACAACATGATTAAAATAGGGTTTTTAAACTCCACACTCATGAACATAGCATGAGTTCTAGTAAGTTCTAATTGTTTCCATCATCAACCTAAAGTGATTCAGCAATCGCCTGAAATCATCTTTATACATATCCTTAATTCTAATCATACCACTGTAACAACCAGATCTCAACTAACTCTTGAGAACAACTGATTTCACCTTATTATCAATATGAGTCATCAATCCTGGGTAATGAATATTTATTCCCACTATTACACACTATTCTTTGATAATTCATTCTCCCCAATGTAGACAATACTAGTATAAGACATCAGACTAGGATATCTTACCAACTCCCTATTATGTTTTGGATTAAACTGTCTTCTAGTTTTCCAGTTTAAATACTCAACTTTACTTTTCATTAACTGACAATTTTCTTGTCATTCCAATATGGATTTACACCATATTTGAAATTTTTACTTCATAACAAATTATAAAGTATAAATACATTAGTGGTTTCCTAACCTCATATAGGCTTTTATCATTAACCACTAATTTATTTAATGAATAATTTCCATTATTTCTCAACTAGTCTCAATACTAGTATTAAAGCATATCTCAAAGTGGCTTACCATCTTTGAGTTCCTCCTAAAGTCATTCAGTATTTAATTGCTTCATAAATTACATTCTCCTATTGTACGTCTCAAGGTCTAGATCAAATAGACACATTTTCACTGACTATTATGTGTCTATTAATATCAGCGAGAACGAAGACCATTGAAAACAGTTAATAAGAGAAGAGTTTAATTTCATCTTTGTAAATTTTTCTTATGTCTTTCATTTTTACTCTCCTTAAGGTTAACATTCTCTTGAACTCTTTCCTTCAATGCTTTCTGATATCTTGAGATATGGATGGACCTCAACAATCTTATTATCATTTAGGAAAGACAATCGTGTAGATATAATAAAATACAACAAATAACATTTCTCAATCTTTTGTTTTTTTGTTACCCCCCAAATCACGATAAGATAATTTATTACGTCCTAAGCTTATTCATAACTCAAGACAACTCTTAAAGTTAGTAAACTTAGGTTCTGGTACTAAGGATATGCTATCACTTATTTCGTAAACCCTTCAAAAGTGAAAACGAGGTCAAAGCCTTTTCTATGATACAAAATGATATCAGAGTTACCACTTAATTTCAAAATAACCTTAGGTACTGATACCAAGTTGTATCAGAGTTATTAATTATAACAAAGCCCTTAAACCTGGCTCTAATACCAAGCTGCAGCATCCCCTAACCTGATTAGGACGATACTTGGCCTAAAACCCTAATTAAGCCCCAATAAACCCATTAGACTTTACTATAGCCAACTCCTCTCCTTCTATCTCCTGATAAACATGATTGTCTATCGAATATCTTTGTAAGACAAATATTAAACGTAGTGGAAATGAAAACTTTTTCGATAATTAAATGATGTACATAACCAAATCCAACTGCAATAAACCTTGGTTATATAAAACCTTCCATCCCATGTGATATTACAAAACTATAATTCAACACAAATATATAAGATAAGGGAAGATTAGTTACAATGAAGAAAATATCAAGATTCATAAATCTTCTCTATCTTGTAGTCGTAGCACTAGTCGATTTTCCTGAAATGTTAATTGGGGTGAGCGCTCCAACTTGCTTAGTAAGTAAAGATTCAGAAAGCCATCAACGTTCCATATATTAATCAAGAACAATATGCAATAACAATATGCACCAATGATAACTAAATGAATTATGAAAGCATATAATCCAATAAATAAGTCGTCAATGACTATTACACTGTGATTCCAATTTTATTTGTAAGACTATTGTCGATTACCCACTGATAGCGTTAATGTGATTGCTAGACCAACACACTTGTCAATGTGTCGTCTAGCCAATCCATTAATGTTCAATGATTCTATCTCAAACCCTCTAGTGAATATGTAATCTACACAACTTATCAAACTAAGCAGGAGTTACATACAGGCCATGAAGTCAAACCCATCTCCTATAAAATCTAATCTCAATTCTATGAGTTACTCTCGCAGCTCATATTAAACACCGTTTGCCATATAGTAAAAACATTATAGTGTACATAGTCCCACATTCAGTCTATAAACTATATGAACAACATATACTAAAATATCCAAGCAACATTGATAAATAAGTGAATCCATACTTACCTCGGTTCAAATTTCTAAACTTTTTAAGCCGCTCACGCTTTCTCGGTGATCCAACACCGATCAGAAACATTAGTAGTTAATATAGGCCTAATACTCCATATTTAAAACCTATAAGTCACTCCCTTAGAACTCAGAAAATTCTAACTAAAACTCAGCATAGTTGATGTTTTCTAGGGTGGGACCTCACTTGGTGGGGTGCGTTCCACCAACTGGGTTCATCCCTAGGATCACGCTCATCTGCTACATAGATCGCACTTCACCCTGCACTGTTTTGATAGTGAACAGAGTAGCAGCCACCGTTCCATTACCAAATCATCCAAACAACCTTCAAAACTCTCCCAAAACATCAGGGAGGAACTTTACGGAGGTATAAAATCATTCACAATCATCGGCAACAACAATTCATAGAGAAACTATCACCAACCATTGAATTTAACTTAAAACCCAAAAACCAACTTACCAACGTGATGATCTCTTAATTTCTAGTAGCTTAATCTCTTAATTAACACTAAGAACTTGTTTGGTATGTGGGTGAGATATCTCCTAGGAGATATCTCACTGTGATTTGGGCAAAAAATCTTGTTTGGTTGTCCAACTCCATTTGAGATATCTCCCAACTTACAGGAGATAGGTGAGTTATCTCCCCTTCCCCCATAGGGAGATATCTCCCAAGAGTTTAATGGACAAAAATACCCCTCACAAAACATTTTTCCCCAAGCCCCTCACAAATCATATTTTTATTTTAAAAATATGTTTAAGGGGTGTTTATGTCAATTCCTACATTTTACTATTTTTAAAAATTTGCAACTTCCTTTTAAGTTTAAAGTTTAACCAAACATGAAATATGAACTTACCATGTGAGTTAACTCCATGGAGTTATCTCCACTCACACTATAAGTTAGCAAAAATGAACCAAACGAGACCTAAATCAAACTCTCTGATTGTTTCATCAAGATTAAACCTTTAGTTGCTTGGTTCCTTTCACTCTCTTGATGAATCGAATGCAACAGTGAGGATAAACTTGAGGTTTTTTATTTAAATATATGAGTTTTCTCAAAATACGCATGCCACTATTCTGACTTCCGAAATTTTATAAACTTGATTACGCGGCTAATTAAGTATTTGATTTAAGTATCCGATGTGGGTCAAGTAGAGTGTATACACGGTTTCTGTGAGTTTCGGAGTGCGGTGGGAATATTTCTCCAATTTTGGTGAAATTGGGAATTTTTGGAATTTAATTTGGAGTTAAAAATAAGAGATAATCATAAAATCAAATAAAATAACAAATAAATTGGTGGGTGCTTAATGACATGCAGGGTTAATGAGGACACGCGTGGGATGTACAATAGTGTGCACGCTCGAGGATGGTCATTGGAGCGCGTGGCGAATTTATAGCCGCAGAAATACATAGGTGTATATATTATATATAATATAGTTTATATATATAAATGAATCCTATAGTTTAATTTAAATTAAAAAGTAAATGTTGAATTCATCTTGAGATGCGCATAGCGTAGGCATCGAAAAAAGGGAATGAAGTGGACAATTGGTGGTTTTGGAAAGGATGTCCATGCCTCAAGATACATGTTATCCTATCTCAAGGAAAATTAAGTGGTGTATGGTTATGAAACCATAATTTATGGTGATAATCTTGTTAATTTATGGTGATAATCTGGTTATGAAACCATAATATTTTGATCTTTCTTGGGTTGTTGATTATTGTTAATGGATGTTGTTGTTTATGTTGTTGCTATTATGGAGTTGGGGTGGAAGACTCATACGAACTGTCATAGTAGTTCGTCCGGGAAGACAATGGTAGAGGGACTCTCCCCTGCCCAGTCCCAACCTTGGGATGAGGTTGGGAGCCCAGCCCCAATGAAAAAAGGGACTATTTTTTTCTTTGATTTGAAGAAAATAGTAACACGAAGAAGAAAATGGGCTTTGATTCCTCAGACCGAACCAAATTGGGTCCGGTTTAGGAATTAAACCCCAATTAATAAAAGAAAAGAAAATGCTAAAATTTGAAAAAAAAAAAAAATTCCAAAAAAATGAGAAAAATTCAGAAAAAAAATATATTTGAGACAAATAAAGAAAATTGTGGATTTTTATGAATAAGGAGGATTTTGGGAGTTTCTCGTGGAATTACATTAGGGTTTTTCTTCGTAATACGTATTACGATATCCAAAAATGCCTGAAATTTGAAAAATTATTCTAAAGCTTAGTTTAGGTTAATTTTAGATTTTAAACCACAATTTGGAGTCGAGATTGGGATTCGTATATCCGATGATAAGATTTGGAGGGATTTTGGGGAGAGGAGGACCAAATAAAATATAATAAATTAGAAAATTACATTTAAGCCTAGCCGACATAATTTTCGATGTCGCACAATAATTTTTACTTAACAATGAAATTTGTGCATCATATAATTTATTTTGGAAATATTTTTGAGGTTTCGGGATGCGATTGAATCAATTAAACTACAACGATTTGGAAAAGATTTGTGGAATTGTTATGGAAACTTATTGAGCTTATAAATGAATTGCAGGACTATAATTGGAGCCATGTATGGACTAGTTTACTGACTCAGAGCACAAGGGAGTTGCGATATCGCGTTTGTAAAGTTAGGTAAATATCATGGTAACCTTTACATTGTATGATTATTTCTCGAATATAATTGCATGCACGTTTTATCGTTGCATATTTATTGATCATGTATTCATGGACACGAGAGGAATGAGGCATTTGGGGGTTTCATTATGTTCATGGGCTATATGTGTGGTAGGATGAACACCGTGGTGCTTTACAACTGGAGTCACTGATCGTTGTAGACACTTATTTAGGATGGGTTTTTTGTGATGTTGGTCGGGATCATACTCCACAAATAATCAAGGGCATGGCTTCTTGAGGGACTTCCTCTCAAACTCATAAATCTTTATTACTGTTTATCTACCACTTTTGAAAAAAAACCATCTGATTGTGGTCGATCAACAAAAACAGGATGGATTACATATTTATATATTTATAATTCCTTATGATATTATTGTTTGTTTAATCTTTTAGAATACAAGGTATTTGATTATTATAAGTGTATTGGATAGTGTGGGATTTAATTATCTGACGTTATCAAAATTTTATAATTAGATAATGATAGGTTCTAGAAGCGATAAGGGAAAGGGAAAGCTTTTCGACTGTTTGTGACTTGCTTAGTTTCTTTCTCTCTACGAATGTATTATTTTTTAATATACTATTTGTATAAATTAGTTTTTGGGTTTGAGTATGATTAGGATCTTATTTGGAATGGCTGAAACGGTTTTAGGACAAATTAATATCATTTTTTAGTTAAGGTAATGTTAGTTTAAGGTTTTTAATACTTCAGATTAAGTTAGAATGAATATATAGTTTTGTTAATGCAAAATATATTGTTAAGGATGGATTGTGAGTCCTTCGGCATTTTCACCAAACTAAGCAGGTTTTGTTGAAGAATTTTCAAAGTCGGGTATTGTAGCATCCCTTAACCTGATTAGGGCAATACCCGACCTTAAACCCTAATTAAGCCTAGATTACCCTTACCAGACTTAACTATAGCCAGTAGCCTTACCACCTACACCTGGTAAGCACTATTGTATATCGATTATCGAAATAAAACAAATCATATATGCAGCGAAAATTTAAAACCTTTTCGATAATCAAAACATGATATACAGTATTAAAAAAATCGGAATAAACTTCGGTTATATAAATCACCCATCCCATGTGATATTACAAAACTGTAATTCAACACCAATATATAAGACCAGAGGAAGTCATTACATCGAAAAGAAGTTAAGAATCCTATAACTTCTCCATCACGTAGTTGTAGCGCTTGTCAAATCTACCTGTAATGTTAATTGGGGTGAGCGCTCCAACTTGCTCAGTAAGTAGGGATTCACATAAGCATTAATATTCCATATAATAGTCAAGGATATCATGCAATAACACTATGCGCCAATGATATCTAACAAGAATATGGAAATCATATAAATTCAATACATAAATAGATGCAAAGCAAATGTCTTTGGACTATTACACTATGATCCCCATTTTATTTATAAAACTAGGGTTGATTACCCACCGGCTCCATTAATACGAGTGCTAAACCAACACACTTCTTATATATGATGTTTAGCCAATTGATTAATGTCCAATAGTTCTATCTTAAACCCTATAGTGAATATGTAACCCATGCAACCTATTGACTCAGTAGGAGTTACGTATAGACCAGGAGATCAACCCCAAGTATTATACAACCTGATCTCAGCCTTGAGGAGTTACTCTCGTAGATCACATTAGATTGTTTTCTATTCATTAGCAAAAAAAAACATTATAGTGTGCACAATCCACCATTTCAATCCAACAACTACATGAGCTATATATACTAAATAGCCATGCAATATTGATAAAATAAGTGAATCCGTACTTACCTCGGTCTAAGTCTTTGTTTCCCAAACACCCTAACTTTCTGATCATCTCACATTTCCTCGATGTTCATCGACCTATCACTAATCATTTGGAATCAATATAGGTTCAATACACTATGTTTAGAACCACTGGACCAGTCCCTAAGTCCCCGGAAATTATTCATAAAACACGGCACAGTTACTTGTTTCAAGGGTTTGGTAGCGTGTTATCCATAAGTCAAATCATTTTCCCCAGTACGCATAGCATGCTATGGCCAGTGCCTAGCTTGCTATGCACAGTAGACCTGCAACACCGGCATAATCTCTCTCATCCAGATCGACCCAAACCACATCCAAACTCGACAGTTACATTCCCAAATCACCAGAGAGGACCTCTAATGAGCTTATAAACCGTTTATACTTAACAACAACCTCAATTCAACATGTTTTGATCATCACCACCGAATTGGACTTCAAAAAACTTGAAAACCAAACTTACCAAAGTGATGATCACCAGCTTCTAATCCATTTAAGCTTCTCAACTTAATTGAATTCGTCTTTTGGAACGATCTCCCTTCGATCCGAATCGAAATTGACTCTCCCAAACCTCTCGAATTGTCGAGATGAATTGATAACGATCAACTTTTGTTTATATATATAGATCTTTCTCGAGATACATGTCATGCTATCTTGAGACCGATCGTGTGGTTGATACGTTAAAATGACACAACTTAAAGTGACAAAATTTGACACGTCAAGCACTTACGCTTCGTTCGAGACGATTCAATAATCCATATATTTATAATATTCTTTTGTTTTCCAATATATATTTGTATATTTAAAAACATGTAAATATATATCACGTATTATTCACCAATAAACTTATTGGACATGCCTACAAGTGTCCTTGAGTGTGCACACTCTTGCCATGATTCCCTCGTCGCACTTGGTGTCCCGATAAACCATTATTTTTTGGGTATTTTTCTTTTTATAGGATTATGTATAATTTCCGTATTATACAACAACCTATATATAAATTGATTTAATAATACAAACAAACGCCATACATCATGCAAATGCATGCACACGCTAATCGACGTAAGCCGAACTTAACCACGAGTTTAACTCAGGTTAATTAGGATTTAGATTAGTACTAATCACCAGCTTAAAGTAACGGGTCCATACAGTATTCCCAATTTAAAGCAATTTCATCCTCAAAATTAAAGTAATATGAAATTACCTGTAGTTTCGAAAAGAAATGGGAACTATTTCTCATACTTCCGCTCTCAGGTTAGTTCATCATCTTTGTGAAATCCATATTTCACTATAACCAAAGAAATCTCTTTGGTTCTCGGCTTCTTAAATTTTACGATCAAGTAACACATTTAACTGCTCATTGTAAGATAAGTCATCCCGAATATCACATTCATTCCAACCAATCCTTGGAATGAACTGAGTCTCCGTTTCATGAAACATTGACATGTGGAAAACATTAAGAACTTCGACTTAGCTAAGGAGGCAACTTTAACCTGTAAGGAATAAGACCAATTCTTTTCTATATCCTGTACATCGCGATATACCTTGAAGCTAACTTACCTCAAGGTCCAAACTTATACCACTCCTTTCATAGGTAAGACTTTCAACAAAACATATTTGTCATTCGAAAACTCAACCACCTATGATATTTATTGGCATATCTCTTCTATTCAAATTGGGTTATAGTTAAACGTTGGCTAATCTGCTACCTTTCCTATGTTTAGTTCTAAATTAATTTCGGCTCCAACAAACTTGCATCTCAACCCCTGTTTAGACACTCCGATGAATGACACGGTTGACCGTACAAAGTTTCAAATGAGCATTCCATTCTATAAACAAATCCACATAAAGTTATGTATCTCTTCCAGTTATTATTAAACTTCAAGACATAAGCTTAAAGTATATCCTCTAGCACCAAACTTTATTACTCAGGCTACCCATCAGTCTACCGGTAATATATCATACTGAGGTTAAAAACAATTCTATAGCTGTCACAATAATTCATTCCATCCTCTGGACGTGAATCTCGGATCTTTATCCAAAATAGTCGACACTGAAGCACCATGAAATCTGACACCTCATGTATGTCTATTTTACAAAATCAGTCAAGAGGATTTCACATAGAAACTGGCAAGAAATGTGCAGACTTCGTCAACTTTTTAACTACAATCCATACCGTATTGTGCTTATGCAAACTCAGAGATAAACTGGAAACAAAATCCACCAATCTATGTTCTCATTTCTTTATAAGAATAGGCAACGAATACAATAAACCTCTAGGTTTATATGCTCAGCTCTAACTTGTTGACATATCTCATATCTATTTATTATCCCTAGAGCATCATTTTTCATCCCAGATTAATAATGAATAAAGGCGCCTCATTTCATGATATTCCTTACTACTATCTGGATGAATGCAATAAAGAGATCTATGAGATTTCCGTAACACTTTCTGCTTCACCTGACCCTAAACTGGAATCTATAGTCTATCCTTGAACTATAACACAACATTATCAGACATTGATCAATTAGGATAATCTACACTAGTTGTTAACCTCTGACGCTCTATATAATCTTGATTAGCTTTCTGACAACTAATCACCACTAAATTTTCTCCAATTTAGTTTGAATCTGAACTCAAAAGATCATATTAGTAGCTATGTAATTAGTTATCTCAGTTAATGACATGTCAGCTAAACTCACGCAAATCATCATCACCGTTACTTCCTCATGAAGTTTAAACGAAGAAGCTCTATTAATAGTTGCATTTCTTCATATATCTGAGTTACAACTGTATATTGACAGTCTGATAACACCTTTTTATGTAGTTCTAAATTACTCAGGCTCTAACAAATTTCTATCATTACTTCTCATCCCACACCGTTTAATGACAAAGTAAAGCATACAAATTTTTAAGGTAAATACCTTAATTCTATATATAGCCTGCTAAAATTAATACTATAGAACTCACACAGTAAATATTTCTTCCAGTAACTTATACTTTCCAAGTCACAAGCTCGAAAACTATATTTTCTGGAAACCATGGTCAATTTCAAATATATTATGTTTAGATTGAGAAAGGTCCCTCCCAGCTGTTATACATCTTTTCTTTCCTGAGAAGCAGATTTTTGGATCCTTACCGAAATAATAATATTGGTTCTCAACAACTCTCAACTCTTCCACACACGTACATCTCACTTACTTTTCTACGAAGACTTAAACCACAGTACTGGCAAGAAATTTCTAAACTCTGTCAGTTTTACAACTATATCAATAACCTTCAGTTGTCACCACAACTAAAGTTAATTCATCATTGATTTCTTAGCATGAGCTGTCATTTATATAGGGCAAGGATAATATAACCTTTCAGGTTATATTACTCAGCTTGCTCCGTCTAATACATCTCATATTTCTTTATAAAATTGACACTGTTAGTTTTTATTCCAGGTCACCAACATTTCATTCCTATTATGATGACATTGGATTTCACCTGAATGAATATTTTAAAGAAATCATGAGACTCTCACAACATTCTTGCCTCACTTTTTATTTCAAGTTCTAAGAACTTTTCTTACGTGCTCAATGCTTTGATATGAGAATATCTTCATCCAACTTCAACAATTAGTATTCATCCTTGACCTACTACATAATCTTAATCAATTCGTTCATTAATTCATCACTAATTTCAATCGTTATTAGCTCAACTCCAATTTGAGCTCCAAAGAACAGACTTATAGTTAATGATCTAGACAACTCAACTGATGATGTGTCTGCACAGAACTTCCATTTAGTCATCAGTAAATATCTCAACTAAGAGATATTACTAAGCGACTTTTATTATAACTATAGCCTCTGTCCCTTTCTTTTCAAAGCATTGTCCATACAATCACCTTGACAAGTTATGTTTCAGAGTGAATTCCTAATACTTCGAAAAGTTTTAAGGTAACTTTCTTACCTTCTATTTCTATTACTCTGACAATTTCCATATTTCAAACTTCCACAATTTGAAATTCATTACTTACTCTTACACCAGTCTACTGGTGTCATATTTTCAAGTTGTATTTTAATGATTCCTCGAATATTCTCATAATTTCAAAGAATGACTAAAAGACTCTCAACAACCTTTCTTCTTATTTATAAGCGATGCCTTTTCATATTTTATATAAGTATCGAATTAGTTATCCTGAGATTATCAATCTCTAATAGTTCTTCTCCCAAATCTGGAACTATTTATAGCTAGCTGAAAATATGAGTTACAATTTTGCTTTATTGTGTCACCCGCTCATTCTTACTTAGATCAGAAGTCTTAGGATGAACCTTTAACTTCATCCACAATTTAGGTTTTGTCAAGCAAATATTGTAATCAAACTATACTTTCACCTTCCTCCAAGGCATCCTTGTATTCGATTTCAACTTATGACTATCTCATACTTGAGTTAACTGAATAAATCACACAACTATATCACAGATCTCTGGATCAATCATTTGTAATATTCAATTGTTTCAAGTTTACTTTCTTTTTTTACCATTGTATTGAATATAGGATAACCTCATATTGTCTCAATCATAGTCAAATTCTCTGATTTACTGTTAATATTCAACATTCTTACAATTTTATTAACCTTTGAAACTTAGGACTAGCATTTGCAAAAATCTGGTCTAAACCAACTTACCATTATCAATTTACAATTCTTTACGGTAATAGCTCGTCCCTTTTCTAAGTCTTCAAAGATTCCATGTTATTATTGATAACATAATAACAACTTCATTACAATAGTGTTTTCCTTCACTTGACACCCTTAATTTATGAAAATAGCATTAGTTCTAGTAATTTCTAGTGGTTTTCACCATCCACTTAAAATGATCCAGCACCTACCTACAATCATCTTATAAAGATATATATCCTTAGCTCAGATCATTTCACTATGAAAATCAAATCTCAACTACCTCTTTAGAATCGTTGATTTCACTTATTTTCATAATGAGTTGTCAATTCCGAGTAATAAATACTCATTTCGACTACTACACATTAATCTTTGGGTTCCCTAAATCCTCAGATTCACCGACCAATCATTCTCCATAATTTAGACTATATAAGTCTAATAGATCAAACTAGGATATCTTACCAACTCACTGCTATATTCTGGATTTAATTATCTTTTATTAATAAACCACTTGTTATTCCAATATGGATTCACACCATGATTGGAATATCGACTTCATAACAACTTATGAAGTATAACTGCATTAGTGGTTTCCTAACCTCCATTAGACTTTTATCATTTACCACTTATTTGTTTACTGAATAACTTTCATTACTTCCATACTAGTCTTAATACTAGTATTAAATCACCTCTCAAAATGGCTCGTCATCTTTTACTTTCATCGAAAGTCATTTATTATTTTATTATTTTATAATTTTCATTCTCCTAATACAACCTCAAGATCTTGATCCAATCAATACTTCTTCACTGACTATTATATGTCTAATAAAATCAGTAAGAAGAAATATCACTAAAGATGTTACTTGGAGAAGAGTTTTATTTCATCTTTGTAACTTTTTCTTGTATCTTTCCTTTTTGTCTATCCCCGAGGTTAAGACTCTCTGGAGCTCTTACCTTCGACACCTTCTCATATCGTGAGAAATAGATGGACTTCAACCAATTATTATTGTTCAGAAAAAACATAATTCTTATATCTACCACATAGATATAGTATATACAATAAATAACATATCTCAGTCTTTTATGTTTTGGCTACCTTTCAAAATCACGATAAAAACCATTTATCAAACCCTAAGCTTATTCATAACTCGAGACCACTCTTCGAGTCGATAAACTTAGGTTTCACTATTAGGGTAATCAGAGTACCTTAAACTTTAAAGTAGACTTTCATTCACTTCGAACACCAACCAAAAGTCAATATATGGTCAGAGCCTTGTCCTTGATACCCAACTGTATCACTGTTACCACTTCATCCCTAAAAGCGATAAAACATAAACTCTGGCACCACACTATATCAGAGTTATTCCTTGATTTTAATAAATTATTATTCTGAGATTTATAAACCATGGCTAACCAACACTTTAAAACCTATGTCTTTAACCAAACTGTAGCATCCCCTAACCTGATTAGGGCATTACCCAGCCTGAAACCCTAATTAAGCCCAGATTACCTTTACCAAACTAAATTATAGCCAATAGCCTCACCACCTACACCTGATAAGCACTACTGTATATCGATTATCGAAATAAAATAAATCATATACGCAGTAGAAATTTAAAACCTTTTCAATAATCAAAATATGATATACAGTATTAAAACAAAATCGGAATAAACTTTAGTTATATAAATCACATATCCCATGTGATGTTACAAAATTGTAATTCAACACCAATATGTAAGACCAGAGGAAGTCATTACATAGAAAAGAAGTTTAAGACTCTTATAACTTCTCCATCTTATAATCGTAGTGCTTGTCGGATCTACCTGTAATATTAATTGGGATGAGCGCTCCAACTTGCCCAGTAAGTATGGATTCACATAAGCATCAACATTCCATATAATAATTAAGGATATCATGCAATAATAACACCAACAATGATATCTAACAAGAATATGGAAATCATATAAATTCAATACATAAATGGATGCAAAGCAAATGTTTTTAGACTATTACACTGTGATCCCCATTTTATTTATAAAATTAGGGTCGATTACCCACCAGCGCCATCAATACGAATGTTAAACCAACACACCGCTCATATGTGATGTTTAACTAATCGATTAATGACCAATTGTTCTATCATAAACCCTCTAGTGAATATGTAACCCATGCAACCTATTGACTGAGTAGGAGTTACTTATAGATCGGGAGATCAACCCTAAATACTATACAATATGGTCTCAACCCTAAGGAGTTACTCTCGTGGATCACATTAGACGTTATTTTCTATTCATTAGAAAAACCATCACAGTGTACATAATCCCCTATTTCAATCTAACAACTACATGAGCTATATATACTAAATAGCCAAGCAATATTGATAAATCAGCGAATCCGTATTTACCTCGGTCTAAGTCTTTGTTTCCTAAACTCCCTAACTTTCTGATCATCTCACATTTCCTTGGTGTTCCTCAACCTATCACCAATCATTTGGGATCAATATAGGTTTAATACACTATGTTTAGAACCCCTAGACCTGTCCCTAAGTCCCGCGAAAATTATTCATAAAACACAACACGGTTATTGGTTTTAAGGGCCTGATAGCGTGCTTCCTAACATGGATAGCGTGCTATCCATAAGTCAATCATCTTCCCCAGTATGCATAGCGCGCTATGGCCAGTGCCTAGCGCGCTATGTGCACCAAACTTGCAATAGCAGCACAGTTTCGGTCATCCAAATCGACCCAAACCACATCCAAACTCAACAATTACACTCCCAAATCACCAGGGAGGACCTCTAATGAGTTTATAAACTGTTTATAATCAACAAAAACTTTAATTCAACAAGTTTTGATCATCACCATCGAATTGAACTTCAACAAACTTGAAAACCGAACTTACCAAAGTGATGATTACTAGCTTCTAATCCATTTAAGCTCCTCAATTTGATTGAATTCAGCTTCCTGAACGATCTCCCTTCAATCCGAATCGAAATCAACTCTCCCGAACCTCTCGAATTGTCGAAATGAATCAATAACGATAAACTTTTGTTTATATATAGATTTTTCTTCAGATACGCATTGCTATCTCGAGACTGATCGTGTAGTTGATGCATTAAATGACATAACTTAAAGTGACATGAAATTTGACACGTCAAGCACTTATGCTTCATTAGAAATGATCCATTAATCCATATATTTCTAATATTCTTTTATTTCTCAATATATATTTATATATTTAAAAACATATAAATATATATATCGTGTAATATTCACTAATAAACTCATCAGACGTGCCTACAAGTATCTTTGAGCATGCACACCCTTGCCATGACTCCCTCATCACACTTTATGTCCCGGTAAACCATTGTTTATTGGGTATTTTCTATTTTATAGGCTTGTGTATGATTTTCGTATTATACAGCAACCTATATATAAATTGATTTAACAATACAAACAAATGTCATACTTCATGCAAATGCACGCACACGCTAATCGAGGTACGTCGAACTTAACCACGTTTCTAACCCAAGTTAATTAGGATTTGGATTAGTACTAATCACTAGCTTAAGGTAATGGGCCGTTATAGGTATTTTGGTATAGGCTCAAAAATAGGGGAGATGCTATCGGAAAGTTTTTACGAAAATTTTTGGATTATTTAATTAATCTAAAAGAACATTGAGGTTTAAGATTTACTTTATAATCCTTTATGGTTAATAAAGTTTTACAATTAATGATTACGAGATCTTAATTGATGGAGAGGTTAAGGCTGTTAGATTTTCAAGGAATTAAGCTAATATAGGTCAGTCAAATGCCCTATTTAGGTGGGGTCTAACAGCTATCTCGAGGCTGATCAAGTGATTGATGGATTAAAATGACACTTCCTAAAGTGACACATTTTGACACCATTAACACTTACGCTCATTTCAATATGATCCAATGATTCATATAATTCAAACCAAACTTATAGTTTTATTTATACATTTATATATCCAATATATATAAATATATATACTTCGTGTATTTTCTCGCCAATAAATTCACCGGACATGTTACGAGCATTCTCGGGTGTGCACATTCATTTCACGACCCCCTTGTCGCACTTGGTGTACCGGCTATTTATTGTTTATTTATTTATTTTTCGATTATAGGCTTGTATATATAAATTCTATTTTTATACTACAACCTATAAATTCAATAAATATTTCAAATAAACACAAACCCACACACATACTAATCGAGGTACGCCGAACTTAACCACGAGCTTAACTCGGGTTAATTAGGATTTGGATTAACATTAATTACCATCTTAAGGTAACAGTTGTTACAGGACTTAAGCTCGAAAGCTTCGTTGTTTGGTGGAAAGTTTATGCGGAGGGACTGCTGAGTAAGAAGATTTTAGAGATCTTCATTGATGTGCCTCATTGTAATTTGGTGATCACCGCCAGCATGGCGAGCGTCATTAGCCATACTAGGTTGGGGAAAACTAGACTTTTGGTTTAGAGCTTCCCTATCCAGCCTTCGATGGGTTCTATCGATTTTTGAATCGAAAGGTAACCATGAACAAGTTGATTTAGATCGAGTTATCATACCATGCATAAACTAGTACACTCAGAGAACAAAAACAAAAATTTAAACTCATATTTGGAATCGAATCTCCGGCAACGACACCAAAATTTGATCACATGTCACGCGTGTCAAATGTAATCCGTAAAAGGTTATCAATCCCACTTGGGTGCAATAGTGGTAAATATGGGGATCCAAAGGATTCAGTTAAATTGAGTTCAACAAATATAAAAGTAAATCTGAGGGGTTTTTGAAAGAGTTTTTCCTAAAGATATACTGAACAAGAAAGTAAATAATTGAAAATCAGAAATAGTAAAGCCTACCTAAGTCTAGGAATCCACAATCTAGTCCTATGTTATTTACATATTTTGTATTATTAGTTTTGATAGATGGGTCTTAAAATAGTTTCCTTAGATAGGTTATAGGTGTTGAGGTCACCAACACCATAGTTCCCTTATTCTCGATAGATAGGGCAACCGTGCCCTAAATACTTCTCTTACTCTACTATACAATCTTAGGCAACTGCTATCAAGATTTAGCACATGGACAACATTACCAACTCTGTAGGAATAGCAACACCTAGATAACCTTGGGCAATCGCTCTCAAGATTTAACCTAGTTCTCAATGTTATTCACCTAAAACAACAAAGGTGTTAGGTTTCTCGTTCTAGTTGATTACCACTTCTCAACTCAATTGGTATCACGGACTTAACCTAATTGATAGCAGGTCAATAGGTTTATGCTTAGGGATTTGCGATGAACTTACAAACTCTAAACTACCATTGAGACATCGTTAAAAATCATAACATAAAAATAGAGAACTAAAACAAAATACTATTATTAAAGAAAACCTCAAGACATGAAAACAAACATACTACTGGTTATAGAGTTTCATCCCTGGCCTAGGTATTAAAGAACCTAGTCGAAAATAGTTGCTCTACCTTGCTCTACTCATAAATCACTCTGAATAGAATATGTTTTAGTCCATTGAGGTGCCTCCTTTTATATATGTGTGCTTAGGTACAAGAATAGCAACTCTCATGAATTAGAACCTTTTAAAAAGCCTCAAAATTTTAATTATAAGAGTTTGGTGTCGTCATCGACATTGTATTTATTAAAGGACGGCTTCAGGGACGACGTGGAATGAAAATAGCAAGTCGGTGGAGCAAGTTGGTAAAATTCATATATGTCATCGTGGGTGACGCCGTCAGCATAAAATCTAGCGTTGTATGTGTATTTCTAGTGGCCCATGCATATTTTCCTGCAATTCTCCAACTGACTTTTTGATTTAAGCTTGACTTTGCCCCTGAAATTGTTCAAAACACTCATATACCTTCAAATGACCTATAAAACTTAAAAGTAAGTGTTTATGACCATAAAATAAAGGTTTGAATCTCATTTTCATGATGAACTCCCTATAAAAAAGTGCATATTTAATAACTCATCACTAGGATTTTGAGTCAATTTAGGATATGTATTACCAATATACTCTAAATAAAAACCCTAGATTACAAAATGAAGGCCTTTTGATTGTCTTACAATTTCGTTTTAGTTATGAAGGTTATTCTTTATTGTTTCACTTTTGAAGATTAAAGGTTCAAGTTTCTATCAAAGTATTTTTAATTATGTCTTCTAATTCTGAAATTATGTTATTATTTATTATCATGAGTGAGTAGTTTGCCAATCTAAACAAAACTCTAAACATGAACTAGATTCGTTTTGCAATGTATTCATTATAGGATGAATAATGTGCTCCATGCTTTAAACCTAATTGCATTATTTGATTCACTATTTTTATAGATTGTTATTTATGTATTGCAATTATGGATTTGAGTGTTACGTGCATAGTGGCCAATATGTATGTGATGTTTGATTCATTAACTAATTTAAGTAGTAACTAGGATTGTTTCAAAGGCAAACACCGTTTAGATGTCCTAAGTGAATTTAATATCTAAATCTAATGTTGAAGTGGTTTTCCAAAGGTATTATATTTTGTAGTTCAAAGTTTTCATAAAATGTAATGTGGCTTTATTGCATGAAGCTAATGTCTTTATGTAAATAAAGGGATTAGCTCAATAAAATTAGAACGTGACTTTTTCACCGATATAAGGAGAACAAATGGCTGGCTAAAGGTTGTTTACTTTTGTATGATTAAAGTTTAATGATTTATGATACTTTATAAGGTATATTCATGACTATGTGATTAGAATAACATGTTTGGAATGCAAAACGGATTTATGTTTCATTATTTATGAGGATTGTTTATATGTTTATTTGTATTGTGTTTCATTAAATTATACTACTTTTAATTTAGTGACTTTGATTTGTGTTATTTAAGTAAGTTTAGTTAGCTTATTTGATTTTCATTTAGAAATTATCGGGTTAAAATCTAGTTTTTATTAAATTAAAAATTAAAAATTAAATAATAAAACTTCTTTTCTAAGGAATTTGCAAAATCCTTGTGGAGACGATTCTCACTTATCACTACTATAAAATATTTAAAATATAATATAAAAAGGAAAAATTATTGTATAGGTCGATACGTATCAATTGTTGGCGTTGTTGCCATATATTTTAAAATAATCTCTTAAGAATGTTTTTCATTGCATGTCATACAATATGGCTCACATCAAGCAAGAACTTACTTTTAGACAAGCCGATAAAACTATCACAGCTTATGAACCTATGTGTATTACTGTTCCCGTCGATTTCCCTGATTTTGAGTTAAAATCGAGATTCATCAATTCTTTACCTCACTTTTCAAGGTGAAAGTGATAAAGATCCTCAACAACTTATTATGAAATACACGCATATAGTAAGTGTGATAAAACCAAAAAACATAGAGTAAAAGTATGTCAAACTAAAGGCTTTCCCTTCTTGTTTAGAAGGTCAATCTCGAGATTGACTATTCTATCTCCCTCAAAATTTCATAATCACATGGTCTGAAAAATGTTAGAAACTTTCTTAAATCAATATGTTTCAGCATGTAATATTAGTTTGGATAGGAAATAAATTAGCACTATTATGATGGAGACCGATGTGACTTTTAGTAATTTTGGAATAGATACCAAAGATTAATATCATTATGTCCACAACATGGATTTTCGGAGAAAACTTAGTTAGAATATTTTTATGAAAGATTAAATAACTTAGAACAAAGATTCTTAGACATGGTATGTGGAATATCTTTATTTGACATCACGTCAACATTAGCATGAGACACTATTATCAAAATGGCAAAACAATCAGAATAATATTGTGAGTAAAATAAATTTAAGAAAAACCATTCTTATGAAATTAATAGGAATATAGTCAAGACATTGGATTATAAACTTGATGAATTAAAAGTATGGTCGAATTACTATCACAAGATAGGTCAGTCCAAAGTAAAATTTATGCTTTTTGCAATGAGGTCAATCGTCTATATGATGAATGTTAGTTAGCACAGCAAAATCAAATCAAAGAGGCTAATACTATGATGAATCATTATGATAAATCATTATTTAAGCATATTATATATAGTTTATTTATGTATTTTTATTGTTGAATCTTCGACATATGGGCCTAATTATCTTTATTGTTCATTTTTAGGATTTTTGGAGTGTACGGTTGAGTTCGTGGCGCAAAACTACGCGAAATGGACTACTCATACACAGTGATCAGACACCGAAAGATACGCCTCGAGATATGCACGTTTTTTGGCGATTTTCCACTCTCGTGACACATGTCACTCCATCGTTCGTTAGTCCACTGTTGCAGTTCACGTGTCACATGCCCATTCGCCCGCTCGGGTAAGCAGCTGACGCGTGCCTGCACTGCAAAGCTGCATCATGCAGTTGTCCACTAATATGCACGCGACACGTGGCGGCATCCTGTCTCACCAGCGTCATCACAAAACTTCCTCGCCCAATCGAACGCTGACACGTGGCAGAGAGTGGGAAACTAACTCTTAACAACTGTTTGATCGTCCTCGGTGCACGTGTCATAAATAAAATCCAATTTTGGGCAGTTTTAATTAGGTTTTCGTTGGGGATCGAGGAGGGCAGTTTTTTATATTTTTCTTCTTGGCGGCTCGGCGAGATGATGGCTATTCTCTTCTTGGCCTCGGGGGGGAATTTTCTTTTTTCTTTTCTTGTGTGTTCTTATTTCATGGAGGGCTAAGTTTATAGCCTAGGCAAGATTGCGAGGGATGTTCGACTGTGCATATCAATGGATTTGTGAGATTTATATATTTTAATTTCAATCTTTTCATTAATATTTTATTTTCTTTGGTATTGTTTCAATAATCGAGGTTAAATTTAAGTTTAAATCTTGATTTACTCGTCAGTGTGTCGTAAGCATTCGTATTTGTGCAATAAGACCACACTAGTGGCAATTGATCTTACCAATTGATTAGTCTCTTTTGGGACCGATTAAATACCTTAGAAATCTAGACTAAATCGGACACGAGAGTGATTCGGTTGTCTAGGTGTAGTGCCTTCACGAAGTTCATTGCGGTCAGCGTGTTAAACCCAATGCGCTTGAGTATAGGATTATACGTTTGACTAGATAAATAGTCATCGTCGTACATTGGCTATCGAGATTAGGAAGTGCGAGGAACTGCGTACGTTACCGGTTCTATAGCTACACTAGGATATTTTGATTTGCATATTTTACATAAATCGAATACCAAATCCAATCTTTTATCGAACTGAACTTGTATGTCTTGACCTAGGTATTTTTATTGATTGTTTTCAAATTATTTTCATTGTTTTGTTTATTTATTTTAAACATTTGTTAATTTATTCATTCTCTAAAACCCTCGATTTCCCTTTTCGTTATTTTTGACCTTAGAAAGATTACCAATCTCTGTGGGATCGACCATTTGCCACTATTCTACAAAATAGTTGGTTTAGGTATTTTTAATTTTATTGACGCGTTCAACGGGCGTCACATTACAATAATCCTAATCAACCTACTTACATTACTAGTAACAATGCTAAGTACTTAAGACCAAATATAGGTAATATACAATCGCAATTTTCAAAGATATAGAACACTTACATTAACCGATAGAACAATAACATTTGAAAATCCAAATAAAGTAAATGATCAAAAAATTCAAGCCTTACAAGATGATATAGTTGAATTAAAAAATCAACTAAGTCAAATGGCAATGCAAATGAGTCCATGGGTTAACAGATAAATTACTGTCTCAACCTTACCCTAGTTCATACACAAAAACGATAACTTTGATAAGCAGTAAACAAATGGAAGAACCAAAGATGTTAGAATAAGTAGTTCCTCAAAAAGAATTAGAGGCTGAATTAGAAAAAGAAACGGAAATTAAAAATAATAAAATTCAAAAAGAAAGTAATTGTGATTTCAAAAAGAATAAACCAAGTATAGTAAGACCATCATTTCCCTATCGCTTAGAAAGCGGTAGGAATGTCAAGAAATTACAAGAAGAGAAAGAAATCTCAGACATTTTAAGGAAAGTGGTAGTAAACATACTTTTATTCGAAGTCATATAAAACATAACTAAATATCAAGAACTTATAAAAGACTTATACACTAATAAAATTAAACCTAATGAAAGAGTAAGCCTAAAAGAGCATGCGTCAGCAATAATCTAAAAGAAATTGCTGCCTAAATATTCTAACTTTATAATATTTTTTGTTCCATGCAATATAAAAAATATATATGATATCCAAAGCATTATATGATATAGGCGCCTCAATCAACGTTATACCTTTATCAATATATTTGCAAATGACAAACGTACCCTTAGAAGAAACAAGTATAATAGTACAAGTATCAGACAAATCTATCATCCAACGTATAGGAGTATTAGAGGATATATTGGTTAGAGTTAATGACTTACTTTTCCCAGCCGATTTTTATGTCATATGAATGAAAGAAAATCACTTCTTTAGCAAAACTTCTCTTATCCTACGACGTCCATTCTTAAAAAAGGCAAAAGCCAAAATAGATGTTTCAAATGGAACTTTAACAATGAAGTAGACAATGAAACAATAAATTTTAACATCCATGACATTATGAAATATCCTTTAAATATTTCACCAGTATGCACCATAGATATTTTAGATCCTATAATAAATAAAGCTTTTTAACATGATAAATCAGACAAGCTTGAAAAAGTAATTGAGGACTAATGACAATGATGATTTAGATGAAGAGATAGAAAAGATAATTAATTCCTTAGCATCTTATAATACACTCTCTGAACTCTCTTACTATATGGATCTACTGATAAATCATTCAAAATTTTTACCCTATATAATAAAGCTCCCAACTTAGACTTAAAAATTCTACCGGATCATTTAAAATATGTGTACTTAGAAAGTAACAACTCCTTACCAGTTATAATCTCTAGTAAATTATCAAATTTAGAAGAGGAGAAATTAGTGAATGTTCTCATAGAATTCAAGAAAGCAATAGGATGGACAATAGTCGATATTAAAGAAATAAGCCCAGCCACATGCATGTATAGAATTAATCTTAAAGCAAATACAAAACCTTCTAGACAAGCCCAACATATATTGAATCCACCAATGATGGAAGTAGTAAAGAAAAAAAAATATTAAAATTACTAGATGCAAGGATGATATTGCCAATAACAGATGGTAATTAGGTCAGAATAGTACAAGTATTCCCAGAAAAGACATGGATCGCAGTTATAATAACCGGGCATGGAGAATTATGGCTTGTTCGCTTCACATTTTATGGAGACCTAAGATCATGGATTAGTTTGTGATGAGACTAACACATGAGTTTATATGTATTAGTCCCATTTATGTATCTTGTTCGGTTGGAAATTTTAAGGCTGGGAATAAATGTGGTTGTAATGGTACAATTACCAAAGTACCATTTCATATAAGATACATCTCCTGACCTTGGCATCCCTAATTCATTTCCTCCTTCCTTCACATCGCGATCTCGTGATCTCTCTGCTCGGTCTCCATCGCTGGTGAGCAGTGGTGTGCATCCGCGGCGGCGTCGCCAACGTCTTCTTGCGTGAAGGTGTCTTCTTCAACCTGACACAACCTGATACACAAACAATAGAACACCATCTTCTTCATCGAAAAAAAACTCATCTCTGTAACACAATCTTATTTCACCATCAATTAAAAGTAGAAGAGGTTATTTCAATCTATAGAAAAGAGAATGACACTACAACCTGATACACATACAAGCACTTGGTTAACAACTCCCACCAATTCGAAACACTTAACTGGTGATGGATATGAAGGAAAATAAGGGAAAAACAGGTGAAATTTCTTCAAATTTATGGAACGGCATGACACAACGGAAAAAGAAGACCAGTGAACAAAGCTTACTTTCTCGCGTGTCTAGCCGACTATTCCTTCCTTCTACGACCGACGCTCAGTTGTTGGGATTAGGGTTGATCGATTCTTTTTTGTGATGTTGGCCTTCCCTCAACGATCGACGCCTTTGTGTTCGATCCTTTCTTTCGATTTTGGGTTGATCGGTTGTTGTCGTTATTCTTCTTGAGAGGCAGTGGTGATTAGGGTTGATCGACTAGCTATTGAGGAACGACAGTGGTGATGGTGTGTAAAGATAAGGGTTAAATTGGTAATCTGTAATAACCAACCACTTGGGATTAGTTAGTCCCACCGAAATTGGTGGTTTTGTTTAGTCCCCTCTCTTGCCCATTAGCTAATCTCATGGCCTAGTTAATATGTGAAGCGAATGCCATCTTATCCAGTCCAATGAGGTTAATCCACCCTAAGACTGTGAAGCGAATAGGCCATTAGTACCTACTAGAATCCAAAACATTGGAGTGTGTGCATAGATTATATGAAGCTAAATGTCGCTGTGACGGCCCCAATTTTCCACAATTGGGCCCCGCCCGGCCTAAGCCCACGTGGACCCCCGAGCCAGTCTCGCAAGATCAACGAGAGCCTAGTAAGCCTTCCGATTCATCATTATACGTAAATTCACATTTTACAGTTGAGTTAGTAATATTTTTCAAGTTTTACAATTTTATAGCGGAAGCAACTAATACATTCAATAACTCAACAAAAATATCAGGGAGTTAGGCAACCTAATTGTGGAACCCAGTAAATATCATCGGATGAGAGTAATTATAAAATATACAAAAGTTCACCTAGCTATGAAGCTTTCCCTCTGCTACGCATCCGCGTCGCTGCACTCAGTCAAACATAAGAATGACGAGCCCAGGTAAGTAAATCCAGTAGGACATATATACGACATTTCACAATATCCAAAGCAACAGTTCATGATATCCAAAGCAACAGTTCATGACATTCGAAGCAACAGTTCATGACATCCAAAGCAACAGTTCATGATATCCAAAGCAACAGTTCATGATATCCAAAGCAGTCAAATTCATACAAAACGAAAGAAATAAACACGCATGAATATACAAGACTGTAAACAATCCATCAATGAGTGATACTCCCAAGGTAGATGTATATGTCTCCCCAATTACTCTGAAAGACATATACATCTTCTATGTTTCCCCATATGTGCGTGCGAGCGAGTTAACCCCAAATAACTACACATATGGGCATAGTATTTTCACTTCCAATGTAGATGTATATGTCTCCCCAATTACTCGAAAGACATATACATCTCCTATGTTTCCCCCAAATGTGCATGCGACCCCAACACTACACATATGGGCATAGTACTTTCATTCCCAATGTAGATGTATATGCCTCCCCAATTACTCAAAAACATATACATCTTCTATGTTTCCCCTATATGTGTGTGCGAAGTTAACCCCAAATAACTACATATGGGCATAATTTTGCAGTGAACAACAATAAGTTATCACAAAACAGTAAATAACAACAATCAATGGATAAACATGAAATACTGTATAAGTCCCTAGCCGATTTACTTACCTCGATAAATCGCGAATCTCAAAATGTTTCGTTCGCGTCTCGATTTGCGCACACGACACCCAACTCCTAGTCCCTGGTGTCCATTTAGACATTTGATGGCTTATTTTATTTCAAATTATTCACATCAAACTGAAATTTAGTGAAATAAATCTCACCTCCACCGCGTAGTCGCGATTTCGTCGAAATCGCGCATCCGACCGGTCGATAACGCGTCACCACGCCGTTCACCGCGTTGCCGCCGCAACGTCGCCGCTGCCGCTGCCTCGCCGGTGCCGGCGTCACTAAGCCGCCGTCCTCATGCGCGCGCCGCTTGCGCTGCGCTTGCTCGTTCATTGCTTGCTTGCTTGTGCTGCTTGCGCTGCGCTTGCGCAGAGCCGCCGCTCCACGCCATCCGCCGTCCGATCGCCTCGATGGCCGCCTTTTCAGTCCGCCGCCGTCCGGCGGCCACGCCGCAACGTCGTCCGCGCTGCGCGTCGCGTGCGAGTCGCCAAGCCGCTGGTCCGTCCGCGCTGCGGCTGATCCGCAGCTACTCGCCGTTGGAGCCAACCACTACCGCGCTGGTCTGTTCCGTGAGCCGCTGGTCCGCCGCCCCTCCCTCTCTCGGTGGTCTTCTCCTTCCTCTCTTTCTCCTCTCCCGATCATTTTTTTTTCTTTCCTTCTCTTCTGCTCGTTCAGGCTCTCCTGATCTTTTTTTTTTCTTTTTTTTTCTTTTCTTTCAATCTTATCTATTCTCCTTTATATATAACTAGTCAACGGGCACGTGCGTTGCACGTGAAGCAAATAGAGATGTTCTGATAACACTTGAGCACTTTTCTTTTTCAGAAAAACCACAATAGAAAAAAATTAAAGTATAATTTTTTTTTATTGTTGCATGTGTAGGTGTTTCGTGTAGAAGTTTGGAGTAAATGACAAATATCTCAACCAAACTTATGTGATCATCAAACCTAAATTATATAGGAGAGAAATATAAATTAATCAACAGTTATACGACATGAATTTTTTAAGTAAAACAAAAATAATATCACGGAGCAGAAAAAATCCAAAGAATAGAACTAAGAATATGAGTATGGAACCAAGTACAATGGCCATTACATAGGCTCGATTAATAGAGGGAGCAGGGGCATATGCTTGTGGAAGTGCTAAGCCTCGCAGTGTGCATTGCTGATCGGTAACAAAACAATTTTCTGGAAGGTAACCTTTGATTCTGTTTTTGGAAAAATTGATGAAGTCATGACTCAATGTGTTACAGATATTGCAAGGAATGTATTCAATGTGTTACAGATATTGCCTAACGTCCAATAACCGAAACAGCAGAGGAGTAGAATGTAAAGAATATCACAATGTAACACATCAGAAGGCCTTTAACCATCTTTCCAGTAGTTGGGGGAGCAAGAGTGGCCTGAATGAACACATGCATGTTGTAGTTAAAAAATTTAAATCTTATATGGTTAAATTCTAATTAGTATAATAAAGTAAGAGCTCGATCCGGAGTAGTACTTGAATTTCGGCAGGATCCCGTTCCCAAAAATTGTAGCTAAAATGGAGATGGAAGAAAATGCATCGAATACTCGTCCTGATTCTGAATGGTTAAGGGAGTAATCTCTCTTTGGAGCATTTTTGCCGATCCCTACAATTAATAAAGCTCCAATTCAATTATGTTGTATGGAAATCTTTTAGCAATGTGAACTCAAGGTCAAAACAATAATATATTATCACTGATAGTGGAAAATTATATACTAACATAAAACCATTTCAGTGATGAGATGGCCTCTTTGCACGATAAACTTATAGCTAATGCTTGATGTCAAATAATCTTCCTGTGGTAGTACCTAATAGCAACAAAAAACAAAAATGAAAAAATAAAAACAAAAGCAACAACCTTGGATTGAATTCCATATGCCAAAGCAGATCATCTCTTCTCCTCCTCAAACTCAATCTATTCGATTGTGCTCTAGGTAGATAAATATAGGTGTCTGCATGAGATCAATATATGTGTAAAACATAGCCACTAAATTAATAGAACTATATGAAAGAAAATATTAGTGTGTGGAACATCTCTATCTCTATCAAATAAAAAGAGGTTTATATAACCAAATGAAAAAATAAAAACAAAAGCAACAACCTTGGATTGAATTCCATATGCCAAAGCAGATCATCTCTTCTCCTCCTCAAACTCAATCTATTCGATTGTGCTCTAGGTAGATAAATATAGGTGTCTCGCATGAGATCAATATATGTGTAAAACATAGCCACTAAATTAATAGAACTATATGAAAGAAAATATTAGTGTGTGGAACATCTCTATCTCTATCAAATAAAAAGAGGTTTATATAACCAAATGAAAAAATAAAAACAAAAGCAACAACCTTGGATTGAATTCCATATGCCAAAGCGATCATCTCTTCTCCTCCTCAAACTCAATCTATTCGATTGTGCTCTAGGTAGATAAATATAGGTGTCTCGCATGAGATCAATATATGTGTAAAACATAGCCACTAAATTAATAGAACTATATGAAAGAAAATATTAGTGTGTGGAACATCTCTATCTCTATCAAATAAAAAGAGGTTTATATAACCAAATGAAAAAATAAAAACAAAAGCAACAACCTTGGATTGAATTCCATATGCCAAAGCGGATCATCTCTTCTCCTCCTCAAACTCAATCTATTTGATTGTGCTCTAGGTAGATAAATATAGGTGTCTGCATGAGATCAATATATGTGTAAAACATAGCCACTAAATTAATAGAACTATATGAAAGAAAATATTAGTGTGTGGAACATCTCTATCTCTATCAAATAAAAAGAGGTTTCTATAACCAAATGAAAAAAATAATAAAAAACCAACAACCTTGGATTGAATTCCATATGCCAAAGCAGATCATCTCTTCTCCTTCTCAAAATCAATCTATTCCATTGTAGTCATTTTTAAAGGGAATAAGATTAAAAAATCAGAGGATCTACAATTGCGGAATTGTAGCTGACTGTATAACTTTTGGGACTTGAATTGCTAGGAATCTCAACACCCTTAATTTTATTTATAAAGATATGCTATGCTGCTTCTATTGTGTTAGTTCCAACTGTAAGAGTTGAAATGGAAAATATAATTTTCTTTTAAGGATCAGATATACGTACATCATGCATGGATGGAGAAGTGATTAGTAGTAGAATTGATGAAAGTGAGATAAGAGAGGTAATGGGTGTTGACCCTACATGATCAAATCAAAGGGAAGTATGTGCAAATACATGTCTGCATTGAACACGCACAATATGAATATCAAGCAATATGATGGCCTACATAAAGCATATCACAAAAGGTCATTTTTTTTCCTATAAAGGATAGGGAACACAACTCACTAATTAGGTATCTTAAGATAAATGGGTAGAGCATTAAATTTGCACTGCTAAAGAAGCACAACATAATTTATAAACAAAGATTTCAAGTAGCTGATCAACCCCTCAAAAAAAGGAAGGTCTATGTTGAACAAAGGTGGAAAATAGTAGTAACAAAGCGAAGCTAGTATACATGCATACGGAAATCCACACTTATGAATGACATGAAAGAGATTAAACTTGGGGTGGCAGCAAAGTTGCTCACATTCAAAGATCCAAAAATGTTAATGAAATTTAAAGCTTACATATCATGACTACAGATATTCATTTTTTTCCCTATACTGGATAGGGAACACAACTCACTAATTAGGTCTCTTAAGATAAATGGGTAGAGCATTAAATTTGCACTGCTAAAGAAGCAAAACATAATTTATAAACAAAGATTTCAAGTAGCTGATCAACTCCTAAAAAAAAGGAAGGTCTATGTTGAACAAAGGTGGAAAATAGTAGTAACAAAGCGAAGCTAGTATACATGCATACGGAAATCCACACTTATGAATGACATGAAAGAAATTAAACTTGGGGTGGCAGCAAAGTTGCTCACATTCAAAGATCCAAAAATGTTAATGAAATGTAAAGCTTACATATCATGACTACAGATATTCATTTTTTTTCCTATACTGGATAGGGAACACAACTCACTAATTAGGTCTCTTAAGATAAATGGGTAGAGCATTAAATTTGCACTGCTAAAGAAGCACAACATAATTTATAAACAAAGATTTCAAGTAGCTGATCAACCCCTCAAAAAAAGGAAGGTCTATGTTGAACAAAGGTGGAAAATAGTAGTAACAAAGCGAAGCTAGTATACATGCATACGGAAATCCACACTTATGAATGACATGAAAGAGATTAAACTTGGGGTGGCAACAAAGTTGCTCACATTAAAAAATCCAATAATGTTAATGAAATTTGAAGCTTACATATCATGACTACATATATTCATTAATCGTAGTAGGTGGTGCGGTTAATCATAATTAATAATTATAAATCATAGTAATGCTTATAAACCACCCTAAATTAAGAAAACGATTGACAAAACTTGCAAGTAATCTTTATAGATAGGCTTACACTCGCTCCATTCTGAATAGAGCAGGATCAGTTGAGGGCCTAAGCTTGTTGATCAATATAATGAAATGGTCTACATGGAGGAATTTTTTAGATTGTAAAAGTATGTATATCTAACAAAATACTTCAAAATTTATTAAATAAATGAAGAAGATAATCAACCGAATAGGAAAAAATTTAAATTATACACTTACCTCACCTATTGTAGCGTCGTCAACTCTGCGATTCACCGACTCTTTGTTGTCACTGTAAGTCCTCTCTATATCTCTCGCTCAATTTCAACTTCTAGAAGAAAGAACCGATGAAATCGTTGTTTGTATTGAAATATGTGGTGGAATCCACGCTGATTTGATTTGTTTTGGGGTTTTTGACAAATTTTTTTTAGATTGATCGGCAAGGCCAGAAACTGTTGGAGCAGTTGATGCAGATCAATCTGAAAAAAAAAGGGAATAAGTAGAAGAGGAAAAGATACAATAAGTTACCGTTCCATCAAAAGTGGATATAAAGGATTGAATTTAAAAAACCAGTTTTAGAAACTCTCAAATAAAATCGCTAAATATGTGGGATTTAAAAAAAAAATCAGTTTTTGACGTTGTTGTAGATTCAATTCGTTTTAATTTTTTTTTTTTGTAAGGATGTCCTACAATTAGACGAAAAATC
Source organism: Stephania yunnanensis (assembly GCA_039657365.1). NCBI lineage: Eukaryota > Viridiplantae > Streptophyta > Magnoliopsida > Ranunculales > Menispermaceae > Stephania > Stephania yunnanensis. The sequence continues at coordinate 38,124,087 of CM077586.1, read as the reverse complement.
GCAACTTCCCAACTCAAATTCAGTATCAAAGTTCAAACCCTCCTAAACCCCCAATTCGGCATTGCTTAGAAAAAAAAAAAAAAAAAAAAAAAAAAAAAAAAAAAACAATAATGGACTGTCATCGGAGGAAGAGGTAGAAGAGGTGTGGCCGTTGCGGATCTTGATCGCTTTGAAGACGGCGGCCGCGACGCGACGATGAAGAAGACGAATCTAATGAAGAAGATGAAGAAGAAGAAATCGAAGACGATGCGGTGTGGCGCCGTTGCGATGTCTTCTTCTCGCTTAGCTTAGATCGCGAATCGGCGAAGAGGAATCGATGAAGAAGACGAATCGGCGAATCGGCGAATCGGCGAAGAGGACTCTGGTTTTGTCCCTGTTCTTTCGGCGAATCGGCGAAGACGGCGGACGCGACGCGAAGATGAAGAAGAAGAACTCGCGGATGTGGTGGCCATTGAAGTCCTCGCGGCGAATCGGCGAATCGGCGAAGAGGACTCTGGTTTTGTCCCTGTTCTTTGGGCGAATCGGCGAAGACGGCGGACGCGACGCGAAGATGAAGAAGAAGAACTCGCGGATGTGGTGGCCATTGAAGAACTCGCGGATGTGTGGTCGCCATTGAAGAACTCCGGATGTGTGGTCGCCATTGAAGAACTCGGTGAAACCGCAAAGTTTAAAAAACGGGATTTTTTGTTTGAAACTGCGGATTAAAGTAGATCATAGTAATGCTTTAATGTAAACCGCAAAGTTTACCAAAATATCATTATATTGATTTGTTTTCATTTAAGGTAATAAGGGTATAGTTGGAATTTTTAGCCAAAAAGGCTTCACGGTTAACCGTTTGGGAATTGCTATTATAATAGTATAGATATAATATAATATATATATATATCATATAATATATATATATATATATATTATTTCTTTTCTCCTTATCCTTATCTCTTTCATTTTCTCGAGATTCGTGCAACGCACATCTCGAGGCACCAACCCACCTCATTTCAAAATCTTGATACTCGCGTTACGCACATCACGAGACATATCCAATGTACATTTTAAAACCACTTAGATCCACTATTTAGGTCTCACGTCGGCACGCGACTCGAGGGGCGTCCCACTTCGTGTTTCGGCTCACTGAATTCCTCGCATAATTAGCATTTTCATCTCAAATTGGATTCAGACATACGTATTTCGACGAGTGGGTCCCACATACGACCTTGACTTGACACGTGGCACAAGTCAAATTTTCAGGCCGTTACAGTCGCGACTAGAAAAGATCATTATCCACTGGCATTCATAAAACAAATGTTAGAAAGACTAGTTGGACGAACTCATTACCGTTGTTTGGATGAATACTCAAGATTCCATCAGATTCCTATAACTCTAGAAGACAAAGAAAATATCACTTTTACTTGCCCTTTTGGTAAATTCCTTATAGGTGTATGCATTTTGGCTTATGTAATGCACCCGCTACATTCCAAAAATGTATGATTAGTATTTTCTCATACTACGTTGAACATTTTATTGAAGTTTTCATGGATGACTTTACCGTTTACGGTAATTCTTTCGATGAATGCTTACTTCACTTAATTAAAGTACTTAAAAGATGTATAGAGAAAAACCTAGTATTGAACAATGAAAAATGTCATTTTATGGTAAATTAGGGACTTATATTAGGACACATAGTGTCAGCAAAAGGAATAGAGGTAGACCCCGCTAAAATTCAAGTCATAAAAACATTACCTTACCCCACTACTGCGAGGGAGGTAAGATCTTTTCTTGGTCACGCATGATTCTACATACATTTTGTGAAAGATTTTTCCAAAATAACACAAACTTTGTGCAAACTTTTGCAAAAAGATGTCACATTCGAGTTTACACCCTGAATGTAAAATAGTTTTTAATAAACTAAAAGACGCCTTGATTACCACACCGGTGATAAAAAAAAGTCACCAAATTGATTATAACCTTTTGAAATAATGTGAGACGCAAGTAAGTACACAGTAAGGGTTGTTTTAGGTCAAAAGTTAGGAAAGTATTCTCATGTTATATATTACACATCAAGAACTTTGGATCCCGTCCAACTAAACTATACCACCACAGAAAAAGAACTCATAGCAGTTGTGTTTGCATTAGAAAAGTTTAGACCATATTTGCTAATAACTAAAATAATAGTATGTTTAGATCATGCAGCATTAAGATATTTGATGGCAAAGAAAGATGGTAAACCAAGATTAATAAGATAGATCTTATTGTTACAAGAATTCAATCTTGCTAAAAGACAAGAAAGGTGCCGAAACTTTATAGCATACCATCTAAGTAGACTAGAAAATGGTGAACCCCCAATACCATTAAAAGATAAATTTCTAGATAAACACTTATATAAGATTGCTATTACTAGTCCATGGTATGGTAATATAGTCAACTATCTCACTACTAATATACCATCACCTCATTTAACAAGACCCTAAAAGAATAACATTAAATACGATTCTGAACATTATTTATGGGATGACCCTTCTTTATGAAAATTTTGTGCCGACCAAATCATTCAAAGATGTATTCCACAAACGGAAATACAATCCATCATGACTCATTTGTTTCATAGATTTCGTAAGTTGATCCGATCTATATATATTGATATTTTTGCAATTCAATCTAGCCCAACTAGTTATAGAATTCGATCCGTCTCACAATAATTGAATCGAATTGAATTGGATCCGTGGTTTCCAGAGTACGGATCGGTGTACACTCCGAATTGCGGTAAATTGAGGGGTGGATACATAAGCTGGGGGGTGGACCTAGGCTTAAGCGTTAAAACCAAGGTAAAGCAGGCCTAATTGTTCCCGCCAGTTTTGAGAGAGTGGTCCGAACGCCGAAGCGAGCGAGCGTCATCATCTCCCCAACTTCCAACTCTTGTGCTGCTGCTGCTGCTGCTGCTGTTCTCTCAATTTCTGGAAAATGTTGTGGGTGGACAAGTACAGACCTAAAACCCTCGACAAGATGATGGTCCACGAAGACATCGCCCTTAATCTCAAGAAGCTCGTACGTATTCCCCCCCGCCCTCACCTGTTAACCTCACGTTTTCTTCACTTTCCTTTCCTTTCCTTTCATCAATTGTTTGTTGTTTTTGGTGTGCAGGTCACCGAACAGGACTGCCCACATCTTCTCTTCTACGGCCCCACTGGTTCCGGCAAGAAAACCCTAATCATGGCTGTTCTTCGCCAGATGTTTGGTGCCTCTGCTGAAAAGGTCCCTTCTTTCTTTGTGTTTTCTTTAATTTTATTTTATTTTTTGTTTCTTGCGATCTTATGTTGTTGATCTGGCTTGCAGGTTAAGGTTGAGAACAAAGTCTGGAAAGTCAATGTAAGGTTTATTATATATATATATATTTTTTTTTTTTTTTTTTGAGGTTTTAAGTTTAAGGATTTGGAAAGCACCCCCATCGAATGCACTAAATTGAGCGCAATAGAAAAGTTTGATCCATGTAGCGGACCCCAACTAATTTGGGATTGAGGCTTTGTTTTGGATTTTCTAGTTTATCTTGCTTCATGTAGTGGGTGGTAATGGAGAAAGTTCATTTTTCGGGGATGGTTGAAAACCTGTGACTTTTCTGTTCATAATGTGCTATGCTTTGGTTTTGCAATTTCCTTGTGTTAGTGTACTGTCGGAGGTTAAGGGAAAAATACGTTAGACTAGATGTAACTTTTTAAACTTTCTTGGTTCAATAAACCATACGTTAGACTGGTTAAGAGCCTCTTCATCTGGTTTGGATATTGCTTCATGGTTGTATTTCTTTAAGATTTTCTTGTGTTTATTGCTTTTAGTTGAACCTCGTTTTTCTGTGTTTTTGCACTGACTGGTACTTAGATTGAATTATTTGCTTATTAAGTTCAGTTGAAATTAATAGTTAGTTATCTTTGCAACTATTTCGATTTTTGGGAGCTACTCCTTTTCCCCATTAACTTTGTTTAAGTAATTGTTTACATTGCAGGCTGGCAGTAGAACGATTGATCTTGAGCTAACCACATTGTCAAGCAATAATCATGTAGAAATAAACCCTAGCGACGCTGGTTTCCAGGACAGGTATGTTGTTCAAGAGATTATTAAAGAAATGGCGAAAAATAGGCCAGTGGATGCAAGAGGGAAAAAAGGTTATAAAGGTAATAATTTTTGCACTGGTCCTATATTTTAATGTGCGGCTCAACTAATATTAGTTTATTTCTAGTTCCTTATCCGTATTTCTTTTGTGGTGAACTGTTACATTCACAGTCTTCTTTTGACCAGTTAAGTTTGATTTAATAGTTGAAACAAAAAGAAGTACCGTATTATATAGCTACTTTATGTGTAATTATGAATTTATTTTATATGTTTTCAGTACTTGTGCTGAATGAGGTCGACAAGCTCTCAAGGGAAGCCCAACATTCATTGAGAAGAACAATGGAAAAATACAGTGCTTCCTGCCGGTTAATTCTCTGTTGTAACAGTTCATCAAAAGTTACCGAAGCAGTTCGTTCACGATGTTTGAACATACGAATTAATTCGCCGACAGAAGAACAGGTTGGTAAAAAGTTCTCCTGTCCTCTTCATTCTTGTTATGAATTGGTTAGTTGTAGTAATAGTTCTAATACAGATTAGCTACTTGTGCTTGGCTGTGTAAGTAAACCCTGAATTTGTTATTGTAACTGTGATCTCTGGTCTTTTCTGAATAGTTAATGCAGGTACTTCAGTTTAAGATTTGTTTTGATTTTTGTGCACTTTCCTCCACAAATTTGGTTTGCCGATATGAGCATAACACATTATATATTTAAATATTTTAAAGGTGATCGAACCATGTCTGACTACTCATGTAAAATTTTGGAGCATTTTGTTGTGGACAACAACTCATCGCATAACAGTCAATATCACGTTAAATATATTGGTATATGTTTTGATATTAAATAATTTATCAATTCTAATTCTTGTGTTACCACTATCCATTGTACACTGTGAATGTTTTATACCTAAGTTCCCCACCTGTGTCTTGAATCTCTGGACATGTTGATGTTATTATCAATTTTCTTCATGAATGTTCTGTTATCTAAAATTCAGCAACCATTTCTTTTCCTTACTTTAAATAGCTTCTGTTTATGATGCAATCGTTTTTGCTTTTTCTATTGGCATTTTGATTCTTTGCTTTCATGATTAGCTATATATTCTCGAGTGCTATTCAGCTAAACTTGAATACTTGATTTGTAGGCAAGATTTCAACCTTAATAAAAAATGCACTAGAAAAAGTTTGTGCCAGAAAAGTAATTGTCATTTGCATTGTGCTATAACTTTCTTGGGCACAAGGTTCGAAACTTTGACTTCACCTATGACTTCGCTCACTTAAAATTCGAAATTAATTCGAGGAAGTTAACTTCGACGATGGAAGTTTGACAAAAATTCGCCGGTGTACGGAAGCTTACGGAATTTCACTTTAAAGTTAGAAAACTCAAGTTTCTTCGTAGAGATGCTAGGAATATACTTAATCATACAACAATAATGCATAAATATGATTTTATCAACTTCCATCTAAGTTTCCGTAGTTTCTGTCGAAGTTTCAGTCGAAGTTTGTTCAACTTTCACAAAACATAACAATTTTACTTCATGTTTTATGAACTTCTATCGAAGTTTTCGAAGTTCGGTCGAAGTTGGCCGAAGTTGAGTCGAAGTTTTGCAATTTTTCAACTGCCCTTGAACTTCGCTTCGCTCACCTCAACATCGACAAACTTCGCCTGAACTTCGGCGAAGTTTGTCAATTTTTTAAACCATGCTTGGGCATTCCTGACATCTTTCATTGTTCCTCTTATCCTCTCTCTTGTTCTTTGGAGAATTTCTATTTAATTTTCTTAAACTTAAATTTATGGGAAATTTGACAAAATAGCCCAAAAAGGGAGATTTTAATGAATAGTATCCCGCTTTTTTGAAACTTATAATTTTAACCTATTTTTATGGTGAAAAGTCAAAGTTGCGCTTTTTATTTAAAAGTTAAACCAAGGCATGCCCACCCTTCTCTCTTTCCCACCTTCCTTCCCTTCAGTTTTCTCCCTTGTTTCCTCAAACCCCAAAAACCATTTCACACTGTCCCTTGTATCAAATTGGCTCCATTCTCAATCAATTTATACACCCCTCTCTCAATAACTACTTTTTTGTTCTTGTCGTCTCCGATGTTTAGGTAGTTGCTCTTCTTTGAACTTCTACACCACAACCTCTATGTTCACTATGAAGTATTCTTCTGCCCCAATAAAAAGACAACTTATTGAAACACTAATATGCACTAGCTAACTTACAAGTGGTTATTCTATTGAAAATTTGATGATCCGCACAATATGGACAATATTGACAATAAAGACAACATGGACTATATAGACAATATGGACAATATTGATAATATGGACAATATTGGACAATATGGACTATAATTATCACCTAAAAGTTTTTCATTTCATACCATATTTGAGGGGCTTCTCTCCTAGGTTTTAATAACATACACATTAATTAAATCTCATATGGTTCACGATTCTTTTCCACTCCTAATCACTTAATGACAATGGTTTGGGATGGTGATACGGTAAATAATGAAAACTTTTATTTGATAATTTTTGATGAAACATAATTTTTGGCGGTGATGCCCCAAATAACACAAATTATTAGAATTGGTCAAGTGGATCAATTATAGTGACTATTTTTACAACTTACAATATTAACGTTATAGATGATAGTGACACATACTGTCAATATTGACAATATAACTATATATACTCATACTTTGATATGACACCGCCATGTGAACTTTGTACACTATATTCTACTGCGGATAGTTCGTTATTAAACAAATACAAATGAAAATGAAGGTAAACAAATTGATAAATTATGTAAATCACATTGTTTTCATTAACACATGATTTTATACTTATATATATATATATATGATCGTTCCACTCATGAACAAATATTATATACACAAAAGAAACAATTAATTTTTCTTAGACGATCGTCTTGTTTGAGAAACTTATCAACAACGAACACCTTCAATGTGAATTGTCTTCCCGTCTCAATGAATCCTATTTTTTTCATGCTCCGCATGCATTAAGTTGCACAATAATTGTGGTACATCCACTAATTAGTTCGCAAATAAGACCAACAACTCGTTTGATCTTCATTAGCTTAAGAAGAGACCTTCAATATAGCAACTTCATCGAATTACGTGCAATTTAAAAGCAAATGTTAGTACAAAAACTATACATGCTACAAGAATATAAAAGAATCCTTCAAACATGGTGAACTTATTGACAAATGTTGATAATATAGACAATATTTATCAACAAGAGAATTCCTACAATTTTCAATGCGAGTGTACACCATCTCAAAGTATAGAGTTGTATTTGTATATCAAGATTCATCTAGATAATTTCAAGTCAAGTGGGGGCGGTTGACAAAGCTAAGTCACCCAATCACATATGATAGGATTTTATAAAGCATCAATTTAGTCACCCAAATCAAAGTCTTGTTGAATTAACTCATCGAGTTACCAAATCTAATTAATATACTTCAACATAATTACAAATCTTAGTCCCTAAAGTTAATTGAAAGTGATTAGTTTCAATCTAATTAATATACTTCAACAATAAATTGTTCCGATGTTAATGTCTATGGCGACCAAATAAAATAGCTAATATGTCACCTCCAATGAAACGTGAAAATAGACAAGATTATATATATAGACACATACGCACACACTCACACACACACACAACTGTAAACTTATTGACAATATAGACATTAGGAATAACTGTCTGACAATCTAACAACTCACACTTTGACAAACAAGCTTTCTAACTGCTCAATTATTAGAAAATAAAAAGGAAACAACAAAATTTTCCCTTTGAGCTTAGTGATCCCATCGTCACGTACATTCTCATCCCATCAACGTAACAAGAAGATTTCAATATCAAGTCTCAAGCACTCTCAAAGATAACATGAATAAATCGACATAGCAAAATATAATCTCAATTAACAAACGCCCATATGAATCTTTAATTAAAAGGATACTGCTTTGAATGATATCATTCTATGAGATCACGCAAAATGTCAAATTTTGTGGCATTCTAGATACAACCATATAACCACCACAAATCTACAACCAAAGATGCATTGATGCAACCATAGTTTTGTCCAATGCAACCCTACTTTTGCATACAAGCAAATTAGTGTATTACCTTTAAATTTGTTTTCATATATATATTCCACTCACCCAATTGTAGATCATCTATTTAAGGACAATCTAGGAGCAGTACATGCATTGACAACAACAATCTTATCCAAAGAAATAGCTTCATCCGATGAAAAGAATATATATTAGAGCTACGAGTTGAACTTCGAAACTGTACGTGTATCATCCTTTTTCTCTTTTTTAGTGATTTGTACCATCTTATTTCACGTAGCTAGATGAAATCTTCTACAAGCTTTTTTTTCTTTTTTGCAAACAGTATCTACACAAACTTAAGCTTAACCAAAAAAATATAGATATATATATATATATATATATATATCTTTGGCATGTCATCAAACAACTTATAAGCAATCTCAGTGAGTGTAAATAAAGCTTTTCGAAAAGGGTGTTGATCTTAATTTCATGATAAACACATTGGCTATTGTTGGAAAAATAAGTGTGTAGTGTATATGCAATATCTTTGTGGGTGATGATTATGATGCTTGCTAAAGTAAGAGTTCGAAAAAATAGAGATGTTAGGAATGAGATTGCTACAATGAAGAAGAGATGTGGATCACTTGGCTTGTTGAGGAGAGTTGCGTGATTGCAACACATAGGCTATAGTAGTTGGTGGAGATCCCTAGTTGGTGAGCAACAACTTGGAGAAGAAATGGGAATTTGTCCAGAAATGAAGAGGAGAGCAGTCGATTGGTTTTGGGTGGGTTTTAAAAATTTGAAGGGTAAAAAGGACTTTTCACTTGCAAATTTAGGCTAAAAAAACTTGTGTGAAAGTTTTGGGTTATTTTTCATTTTTGACATCCATTTTGAGCTATTTTGTCAAATTTCCCAAAATTTAGTAACAACTTACATGTCAGTTTTTTCTTCTGCATTTGTGTATCGTTTAAATAGCTATTCACTTTTATGACAAAAAAAAGCTATTCACTTGATTATTTGTATATATTACGTTCTTTTGGCAAAGCTAGCAGATAATCTAGTCGGATGTTGAGAATTTAATAGTGTGTAGTCTTGATATTGATTGCTACCTCATATACAACAACAACAACAACAACAACAACAACAACAACAACAACAACAACAACAACAACATGGCCTCAGTCCCAAATTAACTGGGGTCGGCTACATGGATCAAACTTTTCCATTGTGCTCGATTAAGTGCAATTGATGGTGAGCTTTGCAAACCATTCAAATCCCGATTGCTACCTCATATAGCTTTTGAAATAGTGGGTCAATCTAGATTATATATTTCAAAAATAAGCTAGCTAACCAAACACAACTTTTTGTCAATATAGCTTGTAATCTAGTTTTGTGCTTGCCAAATGCAACGTACATAATGTTCTATATTACATTTCGGTGCAAAAGAAGTACCTTCCTTTTCCTTTTGCGTTCGTAGAAAATAATTTAAATGACTACATCTGCTGGGCTTTAATTGAGAATGAATGGAGTAGTTTAAGAAACTGCAACTATTGTACCCTAATGCCAAGACAAGCTCAAGTATATTGACATTGTTGTTAGGGAGAAGGGCAGACTAATGGTATTGCTCCTACTACTGTCAGGAAGCATGTTTTTCTTTGTATTGTAGTTAATTGCCTAACAATGTGGTAGACGTCTAGGAGTTAACATGTGGTGTTCTATGCTTTCTGATTTTCTTTGGGGCTGTAGGTTTTTTTTTTTTTTGGGTGTTTGTGTGTCTCATACTAAATATATCTGACTCTTATGTAGCATAATTGTTCATGATTGAATTGGTTCTTCTATTGCAATTTATATTTTTGAAGAAAAGTTCGATGTTACTAGCTTAATCTTTAACCATGATCATGAAACTCAAAAATGTGTCTTACTCTTACGAGGCAATTTTAAAACACCCAAAGGCGACAAATTGATTTGCAACATGAGCTGCCAAAGTTGAATGCCTAAATCATGTAACTTTTGTACAAGTTTTTATTGATTCATTATGTTGTTGCTTCTTTTTTGCTTCCTAGATTGTCAGGGTATTGGAGTTCATTGGCAAGAAAGAAGGTTTGCAACTACCACCTGGATTTGCAACTCGCATAGCTGTTCAATCAAACAGGAGCCTAAGAAGAGCCATATTGTCATTTGAAACCTGCCAAGTTCAACAGTAAGCTTTCTATCACTCTCAAGTGGTTGTGAACATGATAAGTTCTTTTTCCTTCCCCGTCCTTTTCCTTCCTGTTTCCCCATCCATACTGTTGATGTCCTCTTTTTCCATTCTATATTTTCCCTGTATATAGGTATCCTTTCACAAGTAATCAAGCTATACCGCCAATGGATTGGGAGCAGTACATCACTGAAATAGCATCTGACATAATGCAGGAGCAGAGTGCTAAAAGGTTCAATGACTTCAATTTTATACCTTGTGTTCCCTTTTCTTTTGACAAGCAATTTTTATTTAGAATATAAAGTGATTATTCAACGATAACGAAAGCTTATTATTATTTATAATGATACTCTACATATTGATATTTCTTCTTGTTGAATGGCAAGTGTCATCTTAGTCACCCAGATCTCTGTACTCCAACCTAAGGCACTCACGTTGACAAAAAATACGTGGACACTCTGTAGAAAATTCTTGAGGCCCGCTATGGGCACCCCACCAATTCATGAAGGCACCCATATTTTTTCTCATTTTCCCATCTAAAATGTAAATGTCTATTTTGCCCCTTCATATATACTCACTCAAACCCCACAAATCATTTTCAATGCAAAATTGGGGCACCCCACCACCTTGGATCACAAGTGAAACCTAAAGCCACAATTGTGTTTGCCGAGCGTGTATCGATTCTTGCGTCTTGACATCATCCGACAGCGAGGTAACAATGTTTGACAACTATATGAAGCTTTGAAGGAACTGTTTTTTGGATCAAAAACTCTGAAATTGATGATTTGGTTTGTCAACATAAGGTTTCTCAAATTTTTAGACGTTTTTTCACGGGCGCGATTGATTCGCCTCGCAGGACCGAGAGTTATGCAAACGTCTCGATCAACATCCACCGAGAAAGGAATAAAAGTCTCGGTAATGGACAACCGAGAGAAATGCTACGTTCTCGGTTGTACATCACCGACAAGGCATAAACTATACACTTCGACTTACTCTCGTGATGTGGTGACCGAGACGACAATAAAAGTCTCGGTCATGGACAACCGAGATCTATCTTACACTCTCGGTTGTACATCGCCGACAGAACATAAACTATACACTAATGGTTGCTCTCGTGAAGTGGTGACCGAGATAACAATATAACTCTCGGCCATTCGTTGTCGAGACTGTGTAAACTATACTGGCCTGTCTGGCCGAGAACCATGAGTTCCCAAAAGTTTCCCCTCAGTCTCGGCCATGCTTGGCCGAGACTGTAAACAAAATTTCTGGCCTGTGTGGCTGAGAACCACGACTTCCCAATAAATGCACCATTGAATGCACCGCCACACAAACATAACAACTACTCTACCAAATGCAACTTAATTAGACTATCAACATACCTTCAAACGATCGATTTCACGATTTGAGTGTGTGAACGGAAAACTTGAACCGAGCCCTAATGTGGAGATGAAATCGACCAAAACTCGGAGCCTTCAAACTCGAAAAATGTCCTACAACAACGGAGAGAGACGAAGAGGAACGAAGACAAACTGAGATTCGGGATTGCTAGCTGGTTCGTTGACGAGAAGTAGGGCAAGTCAAGCAAGAGGACGGTGGTGGGGTGGTGGGGTGCCTCTGTTTTGCACAAGGGGGTATTTTCGGAATTTCGGGCCTAATTTTTGGGTGCCCTTGGTAATTTGATTTGTGCCCTCAATAGGAGGGTGCCTTCATGAATTGGTGGGGTGCCCTTAGCGGCCCTCAAATTCTTTAAGTAGGAAGAGAAACACAAAAAAAGAAACTTAAAAAGAAGAAGAGTCAAGGAGAAAATAAAGCAGTGCATGCGCCATGTTTAAGTATTTCCATCTGAATCTTTGGACTATTTCAGCCAAGTCATCAAAATTTGAGAATAAGTAGGTTCGACCTCCGGATATGTATTTGCACCCGCCACTAATACCTTAATTGAGGTAACATATCCTGTCATGCATTCGCTTCTTTGTAAAGATTAATCTTTCTTGAAATGCCAATGGGCCTGAAGATCGCATTTAGAACTTTATACTTCATTGCATAGTTGTTGGCTTGAACATTATAGTGATTCTATGATATGGTCAGTTTCACAGATTGAAAAATGCTTAATGTTAAAAGGAAATTCTAAATAATTGCTTTTAGTCTATTCTCTTTTAAATTTTTCAAAGAATCAAATAATTTTGAATTGCAAAAACCCATCTTTACGAGCTTATCTACCGTGAAAATGTTGCAAGAACTATTAGGTTCTTTGTACATTGTGGTTATTGGCGCTCTAATGAATTATTAGAGTATCATATTATTTAGGTTTTGTAGTGTATGCTAGTTTTTTGCTTTTCCTTTTGAGTTGTAAATGAGATTGTAGGATAACAAACAGTTTGACTTATGGGGTTCATTCAAATCCATAATCTAATGTGCTTCATGTCCAAGTATAGTTAAAGCACAAAGATTGAAACTCTTTAAGCATTCGCTAGATTGAAACTCTATAAGCATTCGCAATTTGCGAATTAAGTATTATTTGTGGTAAATAGCAACTTGGTAGTAAGTTGTTGCTGCTTATTCTGTTGTTATGAGAAAAGTTGGGCTTGTTCTATCTGTTGCTATGTTACCTGGACTTGGGTATGAGTGTCGGATACGGGTATGTCTCTAAAGGTCGGACCTGCCTAGTTTCTTATTTACGGACACGAGGACGCGGGGAAAAGTGTGCTTAGATATTTGTACTAACACGTGTATACTAGCCCGCAAACATATTTCTTTCTTATTCTACATCAGGCAGTTCTGGTTGTTTTCTTTTATATTTTACATTTTGAATCTTCTTTGTACATAGAGCTTTCAAAATGAAGTGTCCGGATCTTTTCAAGTGTCGGACTCGTTTCAAGTGTCCGATACGGGTACTTTGGGTCGAAGTGAAGGGTTCGGGTAACATGGATATGTTGTATGAATAAGACATTGCTTGGTTTAAATGTCTGATACATTAACGATGTTTCTACTCACTTTCTTCATTGAAATCATCTTTTATTTCTTCGTACTTATACTAAATTTTGAAATGTCGTCATGCAAAGTAACTTCAGTGTCTCAGTTATCTAGTCCTTGTTTATCCAATTTCTATTTACCATATTCTATCTAATTTATCACAAACTATCTTTTCTCAGTTCTTTAAAACCTCATTTCTATGATCCTAGTCCTTTCTAAAACGCAGACTAATTTGTTGTCTACCATTTGACATTTGAATATGAATAAAGTTATGGAAATTGCATTGCTATTCAAATCCAACTGATTTCTCGTTCATTTTTCTTGTTAACTAATCATTAATTCTTTTATAGAGATTCAAATCCGACTCATTATGAGGGTTTAGAACAAGTTAATAAAATTTATGGTGGATACAACAACAACAACAACAACATAGCCTCAGTCCCAAATTAACTGGGGTCGGCTACATGGATCAAACTTTTCCATTGTGCTCGATTAAGTGCAATTGATGGTGAGCTTTGCAATCCATTCAAATCCCTCCTAATTAATGCATCCCATGTTAACTTTGGTCTGCCCCCTACCTCGTCGAATTTCTACAGTTTCTATTGAGTCAAGTTTTCTAGTTGGGGCATTTGTAGGCCGTCGTTGCAGGTGACCAAACCATCGCAACCGCCCTTCACTAATCTTTGTATCAAATGGTACTACTCCTACTTGTCTTTGAATTTCTATATTTCTTTTGAAACCATGCAATTACTTTTGAAGTGTGGTGACGGTCAAGTGCACCTTTGAATAATGTTGAATATTTGTTTTGTTTTCGTCCTTTTTTTTTGATTGATAGTTTTTGTCCATATTAAGTAATGTGGGAAGTCATATAATGTGTTGGCTGCACACGCGTTGTGTTGTGATGCTAGAGTAACACACTTTTGACACCTACATTTCCATCTAATTTTTCTAGTCCTTTGCATGCACATTGAAACACATGCTCACGCATCTCAAACGCAAAATTAAAAGGACAAAAACAACTGGGCATCAAAAGTAGATTACCAATCATTTTCCTTGAGTTACTGTTAAACAACTCTTCTCAAAAAGTTGTTGATAGATGATGATGGTGAATCGGAGTTTTAAGTTGTTAGTGAAAGCAAAATTCACATTGAATTACTATAGTGATAGATGGCATTTACCCTAAAATTTATGTGTTTTGAACCTTATTGATGTTGTGACATGCAAGGACTGGATTATTGCACAAAGTTGACTTAAACAGGCCTCGTCAATTTGGTTCAATTTTTGTATTTGAAAATTATCATTAGTTCAATTAAGACAGCTCAAAATCATAATAAAATGACAAACAAAGTTAGTCGAATTTGTGCCTTATTCGAGTCATGAAAAGGGCACTGTTGCTTTTCTTTTTCTTGTTTTATTTCTATTACTTATATCCCCTGATTTTTTTTAGGTGGTTGTAATTAATGGGGTGAATATGTATTCATATTAATATTTGAGCATGAATGTCTCAATACTTTATCTTCATCCAATGAGTCATGGAGTGTTTTTTTTTTTTTTTTTTTTACATCTATATGTACGCATAGAGAGAGAAACTCAGAGAGTATGCAACTTTGATAAAGAACGATGAATCTTAAACAAGTTTTTGTAGCTTTGATATGTCCATCTATAAAGAAGAAACAAAATATAAATATGAGAGAGATGTACTATAATTATTTTCTGCACCACTTTCAAATATTTTTATCTGAAAACTACTTGGAAGTGGTTGAAAAGAAAATTATATAGAAGCTTAAACATGCCTGATAATTTTTATGGGATATTCTGTCCAAATGTCTAGATAAAGGCTCAGTTGATACCTAGGTGATATCTAGCAGAAAATGCTTTTGTAACACGCAAGAACGACACACACTGCTGGCGTCCCTTGATTTCTGGATCATTATGTGCGTGCACATATCTCGATGTGTATTGAAGGGACGCGAACAATGCATGCCATTTAGCGTGTTACATTAGCAGGATCCATATATTACTATTTTGGGGTGTTTGAGTATAACGATAATAAGAATTAGAAGCTTCCAATCTTTGTTCTTCTTATGGATTCAAAAAGGAATTTAGGAGGATGATGACTGCAAATAAAATACCAAAATAAAAATAGAAGATCATAAACAGCTCAAAACTTGTTAATTTTTTCGCTTCTTTTTTTTTTTTTTTTGGGTAATGGCTGGTAGTTAAAAAAGGCACCTTTACCAACTAAGATTAATTTCATTCTGTGAAGTGGGATTGGGGTCTATGCAAGCGTGCAGGTCCACACTATATCTTTTTGTGTAAGAACACACTTGATTTAATGAGTGAAGGCCTAAAGGGTAAAGAGTTTGAAATTATCCACTCTTTGCTTTGTTAATGTTGTTTGTTTGCTTAAATGATGAATGTTGTTACTCATGATACTGAATAGAAAAGCATCATCATCACTTTTGCATTTTCCAGTGAAGATTGGAGTCTAAGCTAGAATAGAAATACAATTTGTTTCTCTCATTTGCATCATGTGCAGAACCAGCAATTTAATATGCATCAGTGACTGCCTGGGATGATGGCTTCTGAATTCTCATTTCATATAGTTGTCCAGTTTACTGAAGACCTAATTTGTTATGTAACATTATGCAGAAGCCTTATAATGCAACCATACTGTAATTCTGGTGCAAATTGATATGGAGTTCTTTGTTCTTTTGACATTTCTTGTGACAGCACTGAATTGCACTCTTATCCTTGGGCTTTTTAACAATTTTGGAATCCTCAATGCCTCACCCAACCCATACAAGTGGAACCCACCTGTTGATGGAAAACATTTCTATGTTTATTTAGATGGCCTTTTGTATTTATCGCATAGTCTACAATTTTTTTCTCTATATATTTTTTTTTGGCGTCGACAATTTTTTTCTATATATATATATATCATATTTAATATACAGTGGTGAATCCAAAGACTCCTTTGCTGACGTTTTTCAGAGTTTTCATTTAAAGAGGAGGATGTTTGCTATTATTGTCATTCTATAAAAATTACTTACACGTACACGCACATTTCTACTACAGGATTTCTCTGAGACACATTTATTTCTATCTTTGAGATTCTTAACTTGATCAAGTTCACTTTTTTAATGATGCTTCCAGGCTTTTCTTGGTCAGAGGGAAGTTTTATGAGCTGCTGATTAACTGTATTCCTCCAGTTATCATTTTGAAGGTAAAGTAGTTTATTATGTTGCGATGTTTCTTATTCAGTCATTTTCTGACACAAAGTTCATATCTCTGTCTCTGCAGAGGCTGCTATCTGAACTGCTGAAAAAGCTAGATGCGGAGCTAAAGCATGAGGTCTGCCATTGGGCTGCATATTATGTAAGTTCCATTTATTTAGGCTACATACTCTCTTTTGGGAGCTTCCAATTAACATTCTGACAGCTGAAAAAACATACAAAATGATATACCTTGCCCTTATGGAACTATTTGAAATAAGTTTTTTTTTTTTAACAATTAATCTTTCACCTTAGAAAGAATGATATAAACTTCTTAAAAAGTACTTTTTTAACTTTGTAGTTTTTATAGCAGTTGAAGTATTTAAGAATATGCTGGATTTTATCCACCTCAGAAGTTTGTTTAATTTTCTTGAATAGCATGTTGAGGTTTTTTTTTTTTTTTTTTTTGGCTATTTTTTACTTGTGCTAATGTGCCTTACAGATTTATAGATGTTATTCAAAATGGAACTTGTGACCAAAATTGGATATTATTTTTGCTTACTTATTGTTGAGTTGTGAATCTTCAGCTTTGCACTTATTCTAGCACAAGTTGTGCGAGTTACGTTTTGGTGTCCTGATATATTCTCTTTCTCTCTTTCTTTTGGTTCAAGATATATGCTCTCTTGCCTTGTATGTACTTGTTCCAAAAAAGATGCTTCAATTAATATGTATAAGAGGCAACTACTTAATAAAATAGTTATTAGGTGGTATTACGAGGGACGAAACTTGTAGACGTTAATGGGGCAAAAAGTGCCCTCAATGTCAGATGTTAGAATGTTCCTGACTATAATGGTTGTTTTCGCTTCCAGGAGCATAGGATGTGTCTGGGGCAGAAGGCAATATTTCATATTGAAGGTAAAGTATTTCTTTTTTTATCACTGTTTGTCCTTTATGCTCTTGTTTCCAAAGTATAATTAGACGCATGCTAATTATTATTATTTTTTGCATAAAGCTAATTATTTTTTTATTTTAGTAAAAGAATGAAATATTTAGTCTATTATCTATTTGAACTCATCAGCTTAGTCTAGTTTGTTTGTGTTACCCAAAGTTGTCTTTCATCTCATGTTTTATGAAAAAAATACCACCATTGCCTTGAATGCAATTTGTCCTAAAAGAATGAACTTAATGGAGCTGTTATATGGTTAAGTTAGTTTGATAGGATGCCTGTTCCAATTCCTATTAAAGAAGGCATAGCCTCAATCCCTAATTAATTGGGGTCGGCTACATGGATCAAACTGTTCCATTTCGTTCAATTTAGCGCAATTGATGGTGAGCTTTCCAAACCTTTTAAATCCTTCGTAATTAATGTATCTTAAGTTAACTTCTGTCTACCCCTACCTCGTCGAATTTCTTCAGTTTCTATTGAGTCAAGTTTTCTAGTGGGGGCATTTAAGGCATAGCTTAGTTACAGGTGAAAATGTTTCCGGGGCCTGCTTAAAGTGTTTTTCTTGTGCAATCTTCCTTTATTTTTTCTTTTTGATTTTTCATGTGTATCCATGCTTGGGCATTGTGGATCTCATTTTAGGGGCAACCTCTCAACCCATTTTTTTCCATTCACATGACTTAAAACTTGTCAGTTCCTTACTCTTGTCTCCTACCCATTTAAAACGAACGTAGCAGAAATGAGGATGCTTAGGTGGATGTGTGGTAAAACTCGTAAAGATAGAATAAGAAATATAGAAATTCAAAGACAAGTAGGAGTAGCACCAATTGATACAAAGATTAGGGAAGGGCGGTTGCAATGGTTTGGTCACCCGCAAAGACGACCTATAAATGCTCCAACTAGAAAACTTGACTCAATAGAAACTGTAGAAATTCGACGAAGTAGGGGCAGATCAAAGTTAACATGGGATGCATTAATTAGGAGGGATTTGAATGGTTTGCAAAGCTCACCATCAATTGCACTTAATCGAGCACAATGGAAAAGTTTGATCCATGTAGCCGACCCCAGTTAATTTGGGACTGAGGCTATGTTGTTGTTGTTTGTTGTTGTTGTTGTAAGCAGTATTATATCGCCTCTGAATCATATTATTCCTTGCAAATGTTCATATGTTCCATTTCCCTAAACAAATTGTTTTCTCTATCTGTTTGCTTTTTGTTTTATTGTGTCTAACAAATCCAAGTTTTTTATGTTATTTTGTCTTGAACATCTTCTTTACTTATACTCATCTTTCGTATGGTAACCATTGCTCATTTTTTTCACAATTCACACTGAGCGACGATGTCAAGTAAACCCTTGCTTACTCACCATTACACCTGGATTTTAATTCAGGCCGTAGTCATGAGGAAACACCTTAATGTTTATATGTTTTTTATCCATGTTCCTAGAGAAGGACAGATGCTTTAGGTTGGTTGTCAATCTATGTATGTCAAACGTAGGAGAAGCTCTTAAGGTTTACATAGGTGTTGTCATGAGTCAGAAAATTAAACAAATATTTACTTGGGGAATTAAGAATTAAGGGAAAATGTTGTATGACATACTTTTGATACATACATTTACTACAAAGTTGTACAAAGTTGGAGTCCTTTCATTCCGCTCAAACCACAAAGTTTATTCAAAGGACTGCGATAAGTGTGCTCCAAATGTATGTATCAAAAGTTTTGTCACAATATTATTGTCCTAAAAATATATGTTTCTACGACTCTTCATCATTTTGGTATTTCTTAAGCACTAGCTTACCTTGATGGCACCAATTGCCTAGGCAGAGCCTTACCGTAAAATGATAATTTGGGCGAGGAATGTGGACCAAGCAATTGGGGACTGAGAGAAACCTATGGATGACAAAATTGACGTAGATGATAGAAATGAATTTAAAAGCCTCAATCTTGATCAATAAGGTGTTTATTGGAAAATCATCATTAGGAAAACTGGGGAAAAGAAGAAAACAGTGGTTTACTCATTGATTAACAATACTGTTTCTTGGTTTTGCATCTCAGAGGTGCAACCTTCTAGTTTCTAAATGTTCTATGATGTCTGAACTCTTGTTTATCCTCCTTAATCAGTTTGCATGAAGCCCCTTATTTATATGTTTATGTATTGCATTTCTCACAAAAGAAAGAATTCTGTCCATTGGAGTTGGGTATCAAATAAATCACAGATTGCATGTAGAGGTAGGTTTATAGTTGAGCCGTCCCCTTCAGTCCAGTCACTGCTCTTGGTCTAAGTTATGAGATATCCAAGTTCCGTCTCCTGCTTTTTCTCTCATTTTTTCTTGGTTCCCTCTTTCTGTTTTAAGGAAAAAAAAAAAAAAAAAAACTAACAGCTCAATTATTTAATATTTTCAATGTATCAGCTGTTTTAGTTGGATTATATGATGGTTGCACTTTCCTTTTATAAGCTACTTACAAAATTGAAAATCATCTTAGGAAAGGAGGTCGGTCTGAAATATTAACACCAAATTCTCTAAGAAAAATCTCTCTCGAGAATTCTCTACAACAACTGTGACCCTAATGTCTTATTTATAATACATGATTTCGAGTTGTAAAAGAACTCCATCTCCTAGTCACACTCCAAATAGAGTCCTAGATAAAGTCCAACTCTAAAAAGGATATATTCATAGATAATCTATAATTACTAATCCAATAAGAGTTGTAATTTATCTAAAACTCAAATAAGAATTAAAGTTATATTATAATTCCAATTAAAGTCCTATTCAAAATAGGATTTACTAAGAGAAAAAATTTCTAGTCACACTAGAAATGTATGAGAATCTTGAATCCTAGTCAAACTAGGACATTTAATGAGAATTTTTAAAATGAATTTTATCAAATAAAATTCATTAACCCAGACAATATTAAATCGCACAAATTTGTTCTTTGTGTGCGACCCAATAGGTTCATATAACGTTGATAGTGAACCTAGCCTTGCGCGCCGCTCTTCTGTCCAAACTCTACCACCTCACTAGCTATGAGTACTGAATCCAACATCTGTCTCCTCAGTACGAAGGCATTTTGTTCCTTCGCAATAGTCGCAGGGAGGACCTCTCGCAATCAAGCAGCCAGTACATTGATGTGACTATAGGTTGATAGGTCTGAAATCATCTATTTTGCCTGTTGTTGCCCCTTTCGGGATCAAACAAATGAATGTTTCGTTCATCTTTGCATTGACTATCCCATTTCGATGAAAGTCTGAGAAGAAGGTTGTGATATCCTGCTTCAGAAAACCCTAAACACTCCGAATAAAAGCAAAAGTGTACCTGTCTACAGCCTAGGGGCTTTGTTTGTGTCACAATTGGCCAACGCATTCCAAATTTCTCCCTCCAAAAATTCCTTTTCAAGGTTTATTGCCGCTTCATTACTAATGGCCTCCCAATGAATTCCATCAATCTCCTATGCCCCAGCCATGTCATTTGTGTAAAGAGCCTTATAATATTCCACCAATGCAGTTTTGATTGTGTCATGATCTTCCGTGAACTCCCCGTTCTCCAGTTGTAACCTTTTGATTGCATTTTTGCTCTTTCGTGCCCCAAGTAACTGGTGGAAGAATTTGGTGTTGCAGTCCCCTTCCTTTGCCCACTTGACTCGAAGCTTTTGTCCGGCTATGAGCAAGATTCGTTCGAGTTCGGTTTTCGCATATTTCCTTTGACCAATCAAGAGCTCCTTCCACTCTTGTGTTTCTTCCTTCACGTCTAACTCTCTGATCACTCTCTTGAGCTCCTCGACCTTCCTTGCCGTTTGCCCGAAAACCATTTTATCCCATGCCACCATTTTCCCTCGCATGCTTCCCAACTTCCCCATTAGCTTATATCCCGACCCTTCTCTATCTTCACCACGTCTCCACCAATTCTTGCATCGTTTTACAAAATTTGGATAGGATAGCCAAATGTTTTCGAATCTGAAAGCAGTTGGTCCCCATGTGATCTGAACAGTTTCCAAAATGATTGGGAATTGATCCGACGTGATCCTACTACCAATGAATTGTCTCCCATTCTGAAATTGCATACCCCACTCTCGCGTAAATAAGAAACGATCCAATCGAGCGCATGTTGGAGATACTTGGAAGTTTGACCACATGAAACTCCCATTACGAAGTGGCAAATCCACTAATTCCATTTCCCTAATAATCCTGTCGAATCTCCTTATACTTGATGTAAATCGCCTGTTACTGCTTTTCTCCAAGGGAAACCACGAGACATTGAAGTCTCCCGTGATGCACCACATCTCTCCGCACAAGCCGTATAATGCTACTAGCTCATTCCAAAACTCACCACGCCTTCTTGGTGTACTCAGGCCATACACCCCTGATAACCACCACTTGATTCCGGATGTTTCCTGGACGAGGATAGAAACTTAGAAACAACCTATCACGCTAGAGAGCACCTTCACCCTTCAGTTATCCCAAATAATCGTCACTCCTCTGGACTCGTCAGCGTCTAACGTTGCCCGTTCCTTAAAACGCCCACCCCATACTCCTCATACTTCCGCACTTCCAAATTCAGACTTCTTTGTTTCCTGTAACACCAATAAATCCAGGTTAACTCCTTGCACTACTTCTTTTACAACATCCACTTGTTCGAATTCCCGATGCCCCTCATATTCCAGCTTTGTATCTTCATCTTAAACCGCTAAATGCCCTCTTGTCCTGAATGCCATCGTAATTCACTTAAAAGTCTAACCTTTGAAGTTCTTTCTGAAGTGCCCTTGAGATCCCTCCGGACACTTGATTCTCCCACTTGCATCGTTTGACGCCGACCCTCCCTCAAGTCTATGCCATTTTGTGATAGAAATTAGCTTAGCAGAGCGTCGTTACTGTCAGATGGACCCCCCCTCTGTAGGAACCGATTGAGTTGGGGGTTCTTCCCTGATATGGAGTATTTCTAATGTCGAGCTTGAAGTCGGATTACCCGTTCCCTCATCTTCCGAGGATCCCATCATTGACATTTCGAGCTCGGCCCTTGAGAGCATGAGTCGTCGTATGGCCTCTGTTTCTCGTTCCACCACTACATCAAAAGGCGTAGATTGAACGTCTACAGCGTCCCCCAACTGCGAATCTTCCACCCGCTCCTACAGCCATTCTTCCTCATCAAAACCCCCGTTAATGTCGGCCGTCCGGTCTTCTTCTCACCATCGTCTAGGCCTAAGTCCTCTTGCCTCTCACCAACTATCTCCACTACCCTGTCCGCTTCGGTCCCGTGATCCGCCACTGTGGTACCTTCCCCGTCTAGCTCACTATGCAACGATACGCATGGTCGGGAGGACTCTCTTTCTGCTAATAGATTCCGTATGACTCCTGGCCTGAAGCCCGACGGGCTTGGGATAAAGCCACAGGTTAGTCTCCCTTTAGAACATGTTTGCTCCTCCCTTCTCTCCATCAGGCACGTGACCGCCCCATCCGGTGTTCTCCTCTCTGTACTTCGGGCTGGTGTCTCCGCCCCATTTGTCTAAAAGTACCCGCCGATATCCCCGTTTGCTGTAAAAGTTCGAGTCTCCCGATCCTTTCTGAGATTTGTGCCTCAAATGCCTCGTCTTCATCTGTAGATGAGATCCAGTGTTATGGGCTTCTTCCCTTTCCTTCGGTTGTCCTCCATTCAAGCCTAACATTGACGTGAGGCCCAAAACAATATTTGTATCTTGTTGGGCTTGGGTGCCCATTTCTGGTATAGTGGGCATATCTCTATCAAGGGATTACCCTTTAAAGGGTGGGCCTTATCCTGATCAGTCAGGCCCAAAACCTGGCCCTCCTCATTACCCTGACATAATGGGCATCTTTCCTCCACGTGGCTCTTCTCATTAGGGCCACCCGTATCTTTCGAGTCCTTGTTATCTTCCGCCTGTTTGTCTTCTCGACGCCTCCTCTCTCTTCTTCCTGAATTTGAATTCTCAAATTTCCTATATTTAATGTAGTATTCGGATCTCTGTTCATGATGCCAAATACCTCCCTGTTTTGGAAAGCTTCCCTCCCCGCGCGCCTATGCTCTGTCTCACTATCACCAACTCGACAATCTTTTTCACCGCACTGATGTGTTGGTGCCGCCAAACCCGCTTCACTATGTAGACCTATCTGTACGGACCTGTCAGGAGCCACCTCCTCCCTCACTGTCCTCGGTACGGCTCGTGGGCAGGTGGCCTCGTCTCCCCCCACGCGCTCGTCCTCCGCGTTTTGAATGTCTCAGAAGGCACCCGGTCCTCTTCCTCCCTCCTCTTTTCCCTCGCAGTGGAGGTCTCCGGAGATAGCTCTCTGACATAGGGAAGATGGTTATGTCTTGTTGGTGTTTCCTCCTCATTCACCAGCCCATTGAGGAATGTTGCCCACCCATATCTCCCTCCCCTGGCACTAAGACGGTGTCCCAGCCCCTCTCTCCGACCCTCCAAATACGCATGAGTTTCCCTACATGGTTCTCTAATGGCTTGTTTGGTTCATATTTTAGTGAATCCTAACACATGGGATTAATTAGTGATGGGACTAACACATGGGTTTAGATAGTTTAGTCTGTATCTTGTTTGGTTGAGAGTATTAAGGTTGGGATTAAATGAGGTTGTACATGTACATTTACCAAAATACCCTTAGATTGGCGTAATACCAAAAATCCCCCCATTTCACACATTTCTCATCTCCTTCAATGAAGACCGCTGCTTGTCTCTCTCCCGATTGTCTCACACTCTCATCTCTCTCAATCATATCTCTCTCGTGTCTGTGGTCTCTTGTCTCTCTCGCTCGTTTGGACTGGAGAACGAAAAAGAGCAAAACCGAGACTGTTTGGGGTACATCGATCAAAGGTGAGCATCGAATTTCAATTTGATTTTGTATTAAAATGGTATGGGGATTGTGAAATCGAAAATAAGAGAGAGGGAGAGTTGATTAACAACACGAACAACAATCAAACAGTTTAAAAAAAAAAATAGCAGCAGAGCTGCTGCCGCGACAATTAATGGCGAGAGGAGGAAGGAGAAGAGAAAACAGAGAAAAGAGGGAGGTGAGTGTTAGGTAGAAGAAAAACAAAATGAAGGGAGGCGAGGTAGGGGCAAGGAAGAAGATGAAGAGAGAAAAGATCAGGGAATTGTGATTTGGTGGTGTGTTAATGTGAGGGGTAAAGTGGTAATCTCCTCTTTCACTTCAATGGATTAGCTAATCCCACAAAAAATGGTGGTATTGTTTAATCCACTCCCATGCCTCTTAACTAATCCGCTGGCCTAGTTAATCCTCTAACCAAACAGCGGATTAACTAGTCTAGCTAATCCGGACTAATCCCACGAATCAAACAAGCCATAAGTGTTTGGAATATTAGCATTCCCCCATCACCTCTGAAATTCGGACGAACCCATTGTTGTTTCCCGATTGCCTCAACAATGGCCTGTTGAACCCAGAGGAGCTCCCGTGCATCCAACTTCAAAGAGAAATGCTTCCCGTTCGACGATTCTTGGACGTAAACACCTCCATTGTTGAGAAACGAGACAGTAAAACTCTTTTCAACCCTAAAATTTCACCATTTGCAGCCCCTGACTGGCTGGGCCTCTGGACTCTCCCGGCGCCCTGCCGTCCTGCCATGCTATCCACGATCCCCTCTTCCGCCGCATTGCTGTCGTCTCGTCACCTTGGTCCATTCCTCGCGTTGCATCGTCACCATACCAACCACAATGAGTTATAAATCCTCGTATTGCACAATGAGATAGTTTTTAATACCGTCTGTTTAAACATTTTGATGTTAACGACACATTTAAAGAACACAATGGAGGTGTATTTGTTAAGTACTTATTGTGGTTGAGCTTGTAGTAATTATATAATATATAATCTACAGGCAATACTAATTTATAGATTGTTACGAGATGTGCCCTGCAGCTTTTGTGGCAAAGTTCATGAGCATATACAAGGCGTTTCTCATAGCAACGTTCGGATGAAAATCAACATGGATGATACAGCCCGCTTAAAGTTTTGAAGGTACACTACTTGAAGATTTGAAGAAATCAATCACCTTCTGTAGGTTTGGTTTGTGTAAGCACCGTACTTGGTGTCAGAAGTAGCTGGATTCTCCTCCCCCATTTAAGTTCTGAGCGCATATTTACGTTTTACCTCAGTGACGATACAAACTGCAGAAAGTTAAAGAAAAAGAATGGCATCTTCTATAACTTGTTAATTCGTTGGATCGGAGGTTCATTTGTTCCCTTTCTTGTTATTTTAAGAGTTACAACCTCTCAATTTTCAATGATAAATTTAGTGTCTCATGAGATGGGAAATGCAAACTTATAACACTTGTGGTGGTCTAACACCAAACGATGAATATGTAATTTCATACCAAAAAAAGTTATAATTGACAAATAAATCCAATCGTTACAGAAATATCTTAAACTTTTGATTTTGGCAAAACATTATAACTTTTGACTTATTATAAATTGTATCCTCACATCATATAGTTCATTCCAGAATGCAATGAGCAGGCAATCTAGTGATCATTCACCACTTTGATTGTAGTTCTACACATTATAACTACAACCAAGGATAAAATTTATATGGTTATGATATTTTTTGAAAATGTAAATGTTAGAACATTTTTGCAAAAATCTTGACACACAAGGATGGATTTACCTGTAAAGCCAAAAAAAAAAAGGCTATTCTCTTGTATGTATTGGAGGGAAATATTTTGTGGAGGATTTTTGTGCTCCTTTACATATATTTTAGTATTTATGCAGTAATATGAAGATTATAGTGAGTATAATGAAAGGATATCATCCTGCATCAATGACGCATTGTCTAGAAGAAATTAATCAAAAACAGCAGGAGCCTTGAAACGGCAGCATAGTCTAAAAACTTGCTGACTTATCTCTATTTCTAGCTTTTGTAGGAGTCTTCATTGTTTAGTTCAGTCGAGTAAGAAGCCAAATCTTAAGCGTCTTTTATCAATAAAATCTCTGTATTTGCAGCAGACCTTATTTAAGTTCTGCGGCTAAGAGCAATAACACATAAATTGATCATCTTCGTATGAAAGAGCACAAATTACAACATTACGGAAGCTCTTGTGACCTCTCCCTAAAACACTTTGACTAAATGCGTTTATCAGTTGACATCCCCTAATCACCCCCTTTAGCACAAGTTTTTGAGGTACTAACCTTTTCTTCCATTTCTTCTGCACCTGCTGGAAGTTCTTCAAATTATCTATCTATTTACATTTTTTCCACCTTAATTCTTTCAAAGCCTTGCAGTAAACACACTAATGTACAAATAATCGACAGATTTCACTTCTACCTGGTGACAAATTGGATTACGGTGCAAAATAATAGAATGCGATAGTTGGAGCATTGGGTTGTTCTAGGCAACATAATCCAAAGAACCATGGTAGATCTTGTCAGCATGAGCTGTGGGCACATAGACTGCGTCGAGCAGTAAGCTGTGAGTTCGGCCATAGAAAATGTAGACTACAATCCCAAGTATCATCCATATAGAGACTCGCAACCATGTTCCAGCTCTGAACCCAGGAAGAAAAACGTTAGATGTGTGATATCGAACATACCACTCAAAATAACAAACAGATCAAGTACTCACCCCAAATTTGTCATGAGGTAAACATTGATAAGAATGCATAGAACAGGCAAGACTGGCACAAAGGGGCAAATGAAGCCTGCAAAATTTCGAAGTTTCACTTAAAACCATATGCAAGATGAAACATAAAAAGAAGTATTAAGGTCGGTGCAGTCCATATAGTGCATAATAAGAAGATAGAGCTGTGTATGGAATTGTAAGAATCATTGGGTCTTGGGCGATTCGAGGTGCAGGCGATCTGCAATGAAGAATTAATTTTGGTACTATGAATGAAAGTTACTCCACACAGCATATCAAAAGCATACCCCCTGTGTGTCCAAAGGTGTGCCTTGAATCATCTTGTTCAATCCAGGACAGTACAGCCAGACCACAAAGGAGAAGCACGCCACCGAGTCCGCATACAGAAAAGTGAATAAGGCTGACAGAAAGAACCAAATCATGGATTAGTAGCAAAACTTTCTTTGTATCATGGAACTTGAAATATCATGGTGACAAACAGTTACTAAGTTGTAAGTTCAATCCGGAAACTTTTGATTAGCCCGCACATGTAGCTTTAAATTAGTAACTAGGGTGTGACAATAAAATTGACAGTTGTGAATGAAATAATGAGTTTACACCAACTAGGAGGCTGACAATAGGGCATCGAAACATGTTTTTCTGTGCTAACCAAACATCGACATTTTCCTAAGACTCAAAACTACTATAATCACAAGAACCTTCCCAAATGCCAATCTAGAACCAACTTCAATTAGAACCTTGAGGCCAAACCCCTTTGAAATAAAATTAGGTTAATGTAGCATGAAAATGATTCATAAGTACTGCCGACCAATCACTGTATCTCTAGAAGTCAAAATGCATGGTGCTAATCAAGTTATATCACTACAACACCCCAAATACCTTGGAAAATAGTTAGTTGAAGCAGTATAAGTGAGGAGAAGTACTCCAATACACACAAATGTGATACTCCATGCTGCCATTTTCCGTCTCTCTTGCTCGTGTACTTTGTCTGCATAGTCAGCATAAGAGTTGAGAAAATCATTAAAATCAATAAATAAAAAAAACATTCTAGAGGCAAGAAAAATTCTGACTATATATTTAGAAAAGGGTCAAAATGAAAATCAGGATAGATATGAGATATCTCTTATCATGCAAATTTAGTCAAGTAATGGTAGGGATATTTCACTTCTCGACAAACCCAGGTAGTACAACTCAAAATATAGGGTTTGGGAAGAGTTAACCATTTAAGTTGGGTTTGCTTCAATATGAAGGAGATAACTGTAACCTCATCATCAAGGTTCAGCACAGGTTAAGAGGGAGAGAACTTGACCCAAGTCAACCAAGTACCCAAACCATAAATACAAAAAATAAATGACTTGTTTCATTTATTGACAAAATTTGTTCCATTGCAAATCCTTGAAGCTTTAAGGGATCAAACCTTTACTGTAGAATCATGTCATTCTTATACATGTTTCTTAACATGCATAGTTCTTTTACATTATTTTGTAATTTTTAGTCAGTACTATGTCATCATGAAATGTGAACCTAAATTATCGGCAACTTATCTGTCACACATTATCGAAGCAAGAACATTCTACAAACCTGAAGCCATATTTAAGCTGAAAATCCCCACACCAGATTTGATTATGTTGCGTTTTTTAAACACTCAGCATCAACTCACCTCTGACCATTTGTTTGTGTTCTTTTTTCAGTGTGCAGTCTGAACACTTTTACTTGACAGCACAATGGTCGAGAGTCCAATATGCAATACATAAAAGGAAACGTAATTTTCAACAACTCCTGATATTATTCAACACTAATAGTGTTTTGCATGTAGTTTCCAAGAGATGGTGCACATTCCATCAAATAGATTAAGGGTCTTCTAGAGGTGCCTGAAAATTCTCAAATTCAATGTAACTCTAAGACATAATTACCTTCATCAGATTCTTTTCTAATCAGAGGGTACCCAACTGATGCTTCCCCCTTGGATTGACAATGATCAGATACGTCAAAAGAATCTTTTGGGTTTCCCTCCTCAATTGCATGACTGTCTTCTGAGGATATTGCATCTATTGAGTCCTGAAGTGATGATGGTAATGGCACTTCGTCTGGGGGAACATATCTAATAATCAAGATGGAAATTGCAACAATGGTGAAAGCAAGAAGAGTGCCAACACTGACCTGCGGAAAAAAGGTAACTGAAAAATCAACTTTCATCGTCATTTTACATTAAACAGATTTCAGCGTTATATTATCACAATCTTTTACATGCCACCAAGACACTCTCTGGAAACAACAAACAGGCCAAACGAAAGTCTTTGAAAGGAAATTATAAAGTGGCATACAATTTTAACTACTGGAACAAGTGCTAAATGGTCTTCTTAGATATCTCCACGGTATTCAACAATTATTTTTTTATTATCAAATGCATCACAAAGTTTTTCAAGGTATATTATTTTGAAGTTAATGTTATCAACAAAATCAATCTACTTCACTGTCAACTGATGTTCTCGATTCAATCAATATAACCTGAGTTCTTCTCTTATTTCTATTTGTTTTGTCTTAGAAATGATGCTTGACATATTGGGTCTATTAGGGGCTCCTTACTACATCTACATCAGCTAATTGGTCCCAATTGCATCCACTATGGAACTCAAACATGGTATGAAAACTCTCCAAACTTCCCTGCATTAACTAGATTTTTTTAGACATGGAAATAAGAATTAGATTAACTATTTTTTCAAAAAAAAAAAAAAAAATAAAAACCCTCTAATGCAGTTAGAGAAAGTCAACATAATTTGCTAACTTCAGCACTAAATTATAAGGAAACTGATTACAATTAAGGTTACTTTTTTGTTGGAAAATATTCCAAAAAATAAAACATATTAGACAATGCAGACTAGAAATAAATTCAACTATGAGGAATAAACTCGAACTAATTGCTGAACGATAGAAATATTATTTGAAAAGACTAGAACATGGAAACTGAACTTTGAAGAGAAAAACTTGAGAGCAAGGGTAAAAAAGGAACTACATGAAATATATTATAAGTAGCTTGGTTTTTCGATGTGCCTTGTGAACATTGGGAGCTCAGTAGCACTTAGGTGAGCTTATGCATGTATTGATAGTGTCAAAATTTTCAAAGAAACAAAAAAACTCCCCAAACTGAATCCAACTTACAAAAAGATTGAAACCTTAATATATAGATACCATGTTGAACAAATATACCTACCATGCCTGCTAGTTGTGAAACATCCATAAACAATGCCAAGAGTGCAGCACAGATACCAGTAAATATTGTACTCTTGACAGGAATTTGTGTTTTTTTGTTAACGTCTGAAAAGAATGGCGGTAACAATCCATCCCTAGCCATTGCCATGAGGATCCGAGGCTGAGGACAAAGAGAAGTGAACTCCATCACAGAAAGTACAAAAATCATCACTTTGCAAATGAATCAGATAACATATATATATATATAGTACAAAAGCTTTTTTTTTTTTTAACACCTCATTTCTGATAAAAGAAATAAGTATATTTGATATGGTAATATATTCCCAGCTTAACGACCAAAACTGTAAAGATTGAAACTTAAGAAAAAGGATAGAATGAAGTAATGCCAAACAGAGAAAAAAGACTACTGAGTGCACAACAATGGATAGGAAAATTTTGATAAAGATTCGCATTTAAGAACAGTAGTTTCATTAATTACGACAATATTCTGCTCTTAACATTTTGGTGAAGCAGAACCAGTTCCATTTAATAAGTGAGTCATAGAAACAACGGTGAAGTACTTGAAAAAAAACAAAAAGTTCAATTTCATTAAGGAAAGAGTTCTTCCAAAATCAAAATTGCATTCCTGGACAAATACTTTATTTATGATAAAAACATAAAACAAATCATAATAATGCCAAATAAAAACTCCTAACTGTACTCAAAGACATGATAGATTCCATTGAAACCAAAACACACTAGCCACAAGTACTCTGTCTGTCGATATGCATATCAAAAACTTTGCAGATCAAACAAACCAGTCTATAGTTTTTGAAAATGCACATGTGATCCCATTAAACATACATATGAAAGTAGTTTTCAGATCTTGGCATTTCGCAAAATTGTCTAATAGACTAGAAAGTTCAGATAAGTAATACGATATCAGTAAGGATAAAGAACTGAAGTATTTGCTTCAGCCAATATTACCTGAGGAAGAATTGAACCCATCAATGTGGAAAAGAGCGCAGTAACTGCTCCCGCCGTGATGATGTAACTGAAGTTAATTAAATAAAAAGAATGACATTATATAAGAATTCAAGAACACCTAAAATTCTCATTGAGGAATATTTATTGCAGTAATTAATCAAACTTGTACTTACACTGCCCATTGCATACCATGACTAGCAAATGCAGAAGAGATTGGCGTGTCTGGATCCATTGTAAAGTATGGTACCAAACCAACAATAACAATAGATACGAGCATATACAAACCACAACAAATTGAAAGTGCAATTCCTATACCCAGAGGCAAATCACGCTGGGGATTCTTTACCTGCAATGATGCTAAAAATTTTCAGATACCAATAGAAACAACAACAACAACCACCACCACCACCACCACCAACAACAACAACAACAAAAACAAAGTTTCAATCCTAAATTAGTTGGGGCCGGCTACATGGATCAAACTCTTCCACTCCACTCAATTTAATGCACTTGATGGCATGCTATCAAAATCCTTTAAATTCTTCCTAATCAATGCGTCCCAAGTTGTCTTAGGTCTACACCTTAAAAAAAAAAAAGTTACCTTAGGTCTACACCTAATCGTCTAATTTCTTCAGTTTCTATTAAGTTTATAATTTTTTAACCCAACATTTTCAAAACGTCTTTAAATTTTCCAGACCACAACAACCATCTTTCCCTTTTTTTAATCTCATATATATATCTATCATATATATAAAAGCACGAATCACAAATTTTTGAGTGGTAATGAAATTTACCTATTTGCCCATACTTTTTTTTTTCATCTCCAAATCAACATTTTCTTTTGTATACAAATCAAACTCTAACTCCTTATCAATCCACTACACGTTTTTTTTTCTTTATCTCCAAATCAATCATGAACTCATTCTCATCAATCCAATACACTTTTTTTGAGGAAGTAATGTCTTAGCATGATTAACTTATTTTTTCCACATCTTATCTCAATCACATTATAGAATATTGATAAGCTAAAAAAAATACTTTGATTTCTAATTTTTAAATTTTAATTACAATTTTGAATTTTGAATTTTATATATATCATATATATAAAAGCACGAATCACAAATTTTTGAGTGATAATGAAATTTACCTTTTTGCCCATACTTTATTTGAGTGCTAACAAAATTTACCTCTTTGCCCATACTTCTCGTGCCTTCCCTTAAAATTAATAAATTAATTCAACCTAATCCAAATTGCACAAATTTTTGAGAGGTAATGAAATTTACCTTTTTGCCCATACTTTATTTGAGTGTTAATAAAATTTACCTCTTTGCCCATACTTCTCGTGTTTCCCTTAAAATTAATAAATTAATTCAACCTAATCCAAATTGGATGATGATAGAGGAGTCCGACTTAAATTAAAGATCAACAACTCAACGACTTGAGATAACGCTACTTCTTCAATGTCTTGAACACTACTTCTTCAAATCGATCAACAACTCACTGATCAACCACTCTCCTTCCTCTTCAAATCATTCATTCCATGCTTTCCTTCATCGATTCATTCGATGCTTTCCTTTGCTCTTTGATTCAAAGGTAAGGTAATCCACCTTTCTTCTCCAATTTTTTTTTTTTTTTGTTGATTAGATTTGGTATTGAAAATTCTTAGATACCCATGATCGAGACTTTTTATAGAACTCTGTAATTCATTGTTCTATGCATTCTATGTGTTTGATGAATTATCTAAACCATAAAGTCAACGTTTGGTTGTTTTGAATTTCAGTGTTTATGCATTTTATGTGTTTGATGAATTGTCTAAATCATAAAGTCAATGTTTCGTTAAATGCCTATGAGAATATTGAATGTATTGTTCCATTGCCAACAAATTGAACCTCTGATTTTATATATGCAATTGATGATTAGTTAATTAGCGCTATTTTATAAGGTGTTTAATTAAAGTCAAATCAATATCAATGGATACCCGAATCCATAAACAGTGTTCCAATAAATCTATCTTATCTTTCAATCATTTTTTTTATAAGAAAGAGGTATATGTATATATCAAAATTATCAAAAAATGTACAGAGATGAATTTTGCTTCTACGCATTGTTCATTAATCTTTGTTTTGTACCTAATAAAATTATCAACAAATTACCCAAAATAGCTAATAAGATTTATAGTTTTGAGCTAATAAAATTGCAAGAGCACAATGGAAAAATTTGATCCATGTAGCCGACCCCAATTAATTTGGGACTGAGGCTATGTTGTTGTTGTTGTTGTGTATATATATATATATATCTTGTTCCATCTTTGTGCGTTTTACCACACACCCACCTAAGCATCGTTATTTTCGCTGTACTCGTCTTATGCATGTGTCGTTTCTTTATCGCCCAACATTCACTTCCATTGAGCATAGTTGGCCAAATTTGGGTTTTATAGAATTTTCTTCTTAGCATAAAAGGAATTCTATATATAATGTCATTCTCAATATGATCAAATTTTTGCATGATTGATCCAAGATACTTAAAATGATTCACCTAAGGGACCACGAAGTTTAGCATCAACATTAATAGATTTTAGTTTTTCACTTTCACTTTCAAACAAAAACAATGGTAAATATTTTTCAATTCCAAATGGAAAACCAACCAATTATAATAGATTCAGCTTGATATGAACAACTTATTGAGAAGTTCAAGGAACCAAGAAGGAATCTATTAAAAATAATACACTAGTTTCAACTAGTTGCTTATTACCTGATGACTCTCTTAAGGAAATCTGATAGAACACTGTTCTATTGACAAGAAACTAAGTAGTTGACGAAGAAAAGCAGAGAATTATAGTGATATAGAAGGAGATTTCCTCGATCAAAACTAAAGATAGACAGAAATTCGAGAGGTTGTTTCTCTCCCAAAACCCACTCAAAGAGTGCTCAAAAGAATATGGTTCTTCCAATCATGCCCGTACTTATTATCGTTAACTAATAAATGGTAACAAAAACCAAAAATATAAGTAAATACTGATTTGAACTAATAACAATCACATGGAAGCAACAAGGATATAGCATATAGGTACCTCCTCTGCAGTGCTAGCAACTGAATCAAAGCCAATGAATGCAAAAAAGACTGTTGCAGACCCCGCAAGCACCCCATTCAATCCAAAGGGAAAATATCTAAAAATAATCAGCAGATGAAGAAGCAAATTGTAATCACTGATAATTGTCCCAAGATCAAGACAAATAGAATACACGTGCTGTTTACCCGCTAGGGAGTTCATATCCAGCCATCCATTCTGAAAACCCAAATATCCACCAACTACTATCACAAAAACCATGACGCAGACATTTGCTGTCGTGACAATGGCTTGTACAAGTGAGCTCTGCCAGAATAAGTTTATAAAGGAACGGAAAACTGAAAATTAATTCAATATCATAAAATAAAGGATAAAATACACGAAATAAATACCTCTTTAATTCCCACACAAAGGAGACCTGTGACTACAAGAACGAGAATTGAGGCGCATGGGTCAACCACAACGTTGAGCCAAGGGATGTGCACCCGAGCTAGGAAAATTGGCAGATCATTCTCGCCTCCAAAAAATAATGCCTGCAGAAAAAACATACAAATCAGATCTAAAGATTCATTCTAGCAAAGTTCTGATTTTTCTATATAATGTATAAATTACACTTAGACGTTCTCACACTGGCAGGCTATGATATATTTGCATTAAAAACCAGTTACAAGTAGTTGGGACTTGATATACTAGAAAGGGAACCTAACTAGATCAAAAACATCGTAGCATAGGAACATCAACATAATAATTCACTTCCTCAAGAGAAGCAGGAATTCAACAGTAATAAATGACTTGTAAGAACAAAACAAAGAGACTAATGCACGATAAGATTAGGAAAAATGCTATGTGACCCATAAAAGACACACACTTGTTGGTGTCCCTTGATTTTTACATCGATATATGTGTGCACACATCTCGATGTGTATCTAAGGGACGCCAACAAGTGCGTGTCTTTTGTGGCTGAAGCAAACATATACACTACCAGATTTGGTGATATGCCTCGAGCAACAGCAGCACCACCGATGGTATACTCCAGTATAAGAGCCCAACCAATCATCCAAGCAACACTGCCATCAATAACAATAAGTAAAACTACAAGTGCAAGAATTGAAATCATCAAATAATAACAACAATCATGCTAATATACACTTATTAGTCTTATTACCATCATCATAACATATACTCCAGTCCAGCTGTAATATTTGCAGCCAATGCAGTCTCCTCGTCATTGAATATACATTAAGAATTTAAGACCATATACAACAGTTTTTTTCTTCCACTGGTAATTTATGTTATTTACCATTCAGCTTTGGCCATCTCAATGCACCTTACAATAAGACACATTATAAAGCTGAACAGTTTACGCCAAAAGCATGGATAATTGGTGATCGGTTTAGTTTTTCAATCAAATAAAAGTACAAGTACAAGTACACATTATACCTGTTATATAAAACAACTAAATGGTGTTGGTCAATTGCAGTTCTTGTCCAATATTAGGATCTACTACAACACTAAAACAACCCCAAGAGTGTATAAAATTAGAACGTAAATACGATTCTATCTCCCTAATCCTACATAAGGTCTCATAGGCTCTTCATATTCCTAGTTCTACGTCCACCTCTAGTATTTACAAATAATGAAAAAGCCACCTCCCAAATCACTTCTCCAATCGATGCACTTGAAGGTAGAAGCTAAATTTTGTCTAAAAGTTTATGACTCATAGAACCGTAATCAAGGCATTTCAAGGAACGATTTGCAGCCACAGAGCAAGTTCTTATAGATACATAATCAAGAAACACAAGCTAATGTTAGTAGTTTCACAAACCTTTCCCCAACACAGATGTATGAATAGTGATAAGCACTCCCAGCAGATGGGCAACGACTTGCCAGCTCTGCATAGCAAAATGCTGAAAGAGCAGCTGCTATTCCGGCTATTAGAAATGATATAGTAAGGGCCGGTCCAGTATGCTCTCGCGCAACTGTTCCAACTAGAACATAAACTCCAGCCCCAATAGTTGAGCCAACACCTAGTCAGACAAGAAACTCAATATGTCAGATTAAACTGACGGATAAAATTATGAGAACCTAATACCTAGGGAATGTACAAAAAGAGAAAACATAAAGGGAAAAAAATACATTTAGCACATGTATAGAAGTTTAGAGGCACGTTGATTAATATGTCTACACCTAAAGCTTAAAATCTTGCCAAAGATAGTTAATAAGAAAAAAGAAATTCCAACCAAAAGAAATGAACTTTAGGGAGACCTAAAAACAGCGTAACTTGCTTATGTTCCCCTTGAAATTCCAAGCAAAAGCAATTCCAATCCCATCAACATCAACGCAATATAAATCCACAACATTTATGTTTAAAATCACAGCATAAATATCTAATGAATTTTTTTTTTTTCAATAAGAAACCAACTTAATTACATCCCTAGGCTCCAACATAAGTCGAACCTCCAACCTTGCCTCCTCTACGAGATATCAAGTTTGAATCTCCTAATTTTCTGAGGCATATCTCTTGTAGTGTGGGGTGTTGCTTCTGCGGAATAGTCAAGTGTAATCCTGTGTAATATTAATTAATTAAGACTTTCTTGCCTATGTTGCTCTTGAGATATTGCAACATATACATAATAATTGTGCATATCATTAATTTCTTCTTAAGAAGAGTCTCTCAAATTGCCCTTGATATTGCTTTCACTGACATGCTAGATCAAATTAAAAAAGAAAAGAAAAGAATAGAATTCGGAAAATTAAACAACATGAGCAGATGGACCGGTCAAAACCCAGTACCGATTGCGATAAGCTGGAGAACAGAGAGTTCCTTGGCTAATTGAGGGCGATCCTCAAGCCTGGCATGAACCGAGTCGACTTGCTTTCTCCTTATCAAACTCCGAATTCCCCCCCTTTGCGAATCAACCCAAAAACCCATCCAAATTCAATCAAACAATCAATCAATCAATAGAATCGATACTGCCCGCTCGCCCTCATAAATCATCCACCAATTGAAGCAGCCGCTTTGCAGAGGGAAGCGGGCGGTGCCGTGGAAATTAATTAATTAAGCACCAGAGAAGAGGAAGAAAGCCAAGATAAAGAGCGGAGAGCCTCAATAATCTTTGCGTGCAATACCAGTACGAATATGCTTTCTTAAAGCACAAACGTAAAACACAACAACGACACCACGTGTTGGTGTCCATTGATTTGTGTAAAGATGTATGTTTGCACATGAATCGAGGTATACCCAAGGGATAGTAAGAATTGTGTTTTAAGTGGATTAAACTTGTTGTCAAATTAGCAGGGACCATACCAATAATGTTGTAGCCCACAACATCATTATTATTTTATTTATTTATTATGTA
Source organism: Stephania yunnanensis (assembly GCA_039657365.1). NCBI lineage: Eukaryota > Viridiplantae > Streptophyta > Magnoliopsida > Ranunculales > Menispermaceae > Stephania > Stephania yunnanensis. The sequence goes on along the minus strand of CM077586.1, from coordinate 38,086,384 downwards.
TTCTTAATTTTTATAGTATAGCGTAAGCCAAACGGCTATAATTATTATTCTGTTACTAATAATGAATAAAAATCAAAGGGGCCTGTCTTTGACTTCAATGTATTTGTGCCTAAAAGTATGGACCAAAACGTCGGTGAAATACATTATTTTTCTGGCAGCGAGAGCAGAGTCAAGGCACACGTTTTTTTATTAGGAACATGGTCTAGGCAGATTTGTATAGTTTTTTGTGAAATTTGGGTTATGTTTGGTTGGGGAAAGTGGGAGGAGGAGTGCATCTTTTAAGAAGCGGTAGCTTCTCTTCGTTGGGGGAGATTTCATCAACTTTAAAAAAACGTGGATGCACCAACTTTCCTACTGTAGAAGACTCACTTCACCTCACCAACTATTGCCTTAATAAAGTGTTGATACCTACTAATTATTCACTTAGGCTTTTTCGAGATCTTAAATTTGAATCTCTTAATTTTTAGTTGTATATATTATAGAGTGAGGTATGGCTCATATATGGTGTGGAACAATATAAAACCTGTCTCGAGATGTGCACATATACATTTTGAGGTAAAGTTATGAGTAGCTAAAATTTCGTAGGTCCGTGAGATATCGGAGAATCAATGATGAAATCAAATTCGTAGAAAATCCCACCAAAAAAGAAAAATCAAGATTCACCAAATCTTACCAAAATAGGAAAATCGGGTTTGGCAATATCCCGATTGGAAACCAACAAGGGGTAAACCCTAGGCTATAAATACGCAAGTGATCGGAGGACAAGATATGCTCAAAATTCCAACCTTAACTCCTCCGTCTTCTTGATTTCTTGCTCTGACTTTGGCAACGGAGTGCACTCCCCAAAGGCTCCAACTCTGAGTCTGTTTTGCATTTTGCAATTTTGGAGGTTGTTGACATTTGCCTCGGGATTTTGTGTGATTTGTGGTTCCAAATCGTACTGCGGTCATTGACTTATCATCTGGCGCTAGAGGGAGGGCCATCAGTCATGGTGGTAAGAACTAGAAACTCTGGAGCACGAACTCCTCAACGTGCGTAACATGTTTCCGTGTACGATCTCCCTAAAATTCAAGAAAACTGTCGGCGTGAATCTGTAAGAAGATCTCTATCATAGCGAGATCAACAAGCTCGACATGTTGATCTTAGAAACGAGTTGGAACGCAGGCGAGTGGAGAAAGGAAAAGAAATGGTCCGAGACCCCCGAGGAGTAAGAAACAATGAAGAGAATGAGTTACGAGAACAACTCAGCCACTTGCAAGATCGATTTGAAGCGCTAAGCGGAGGAAGACATGGCTAAGCAGTTTCAATAGGATCCGAAATTGGCCACAATCCATAAGACATCGATGTAAGGATTGAACGAGAGGTGGAAAGAAAGTTACAAAAGCGACTTGAAGTCGCCACAACAAAGTAGATGGTTATCCAAACAAAGAAATTGAATGACTTGATCATCTATGAAGTAGGTCCGCCTCATTTCGTTCAGGAGATAGTGGAGGAACCCTTACCAAAAGGTTTCAAAATGCTAAGCATCGACAAGTATGATGCTACAAAAGACCCAACTGAGCATGTTCTCAATTTTGATGCAATCTTATTCCTCCATGGTGTTTCAGATGTGATCAAATGCAAGGCTTTCCTTCAAACATTAAATGGACTAGCTCAGAATTAGTACCACCAATTACCTGTAGCGTCGATAAGTTCATTCAGACAATTGAGCGAATGGTTTGTCAATTAGTTCATATGGAGCAAGACTCACACCAAAAGTTCAGCGTCCTAAATGGCAATACGGGAAATGAATGACGAATCCCTTAGAGATTGCATGACCCATTTTACGAATGAAGTGTTAAAAGTCCCGAACTTGGACCAATCAGTGGCAGTGGTGGCACTTACTATTGGAATGACCAACGAACACCTTAAGGTTTCTCTAGCCAAAAACTCGCTGAGAACTATGGCAAAACTACAAAAAGGCTGAAAAATATATGGTGGTCGAGGAGATAATTCAACCCGAACGCGAAAACAAAAGGCGTAGTGTGTGGGAGGACATGATCAAAGAGCCAAACAAACGACCAAAACAAGAGTCATTTTCCGCTCTAAAGAGGGAAAGTCAATTCGGATCTCATGAGTATGCCCCTTAAATTCCTCAAGAAGGAAAATAATATATGAAATCCAATTTGAATCATATATCCCTTGGCCAAAACCAATGCGATCTAATGTAGCAGATAGAGATAAAGATTGTATTGTCACTGTCATAAAGATCATGGCCACGACACAGAAGATTGTAGGCAATTGAAAGATGAGATCGAGTTTCAGCTACATAAAGGTCATTTGGATAAGTTTGTTAAAGGTGAAGACAACAAGTGCGAAAGAGATTCTAAATCGGTGCGACAAAAGGAAAAAACTGAAAAGAAAGAAGAAAAGAAGATAGAGAAAATCAAAGGACGAGTCATTAATGTCATATCCGGTGGACCAAGAATTGAAGGCAGTACCACCTCCTCTAGGAATGCATATGTTAGAGAATGTCTTACTATTAAAGTCCAGCCCAAGAAGGCGCGTTCGGGTTTAGACATCATCTTCACTAATGAAGATATAGAAGGTGTGGAGTTTCCGCATGATGACCCCTTTAGTTGTGGAACTAATGGTGGGAAACTTTGTAGTTCGCAAAGCTTTGGTAGACGGCGGGTTTGTGACGCCCAAATCTCTAACCCTGGTTTAAATTCCTTAATCAAGATCACCGACCTTTGACGCGGGACCCACACTGTGATATGTGCACCGACCGAGGCAAGTGGCCGAGGTATATTGTATTTTTGTATTGATCTGTGCCTAGTGTTATGTATTGTGTAACTTACTAAGTCATTTGATACGGTTTTAGACATAGAGACGAGAGCGGGGATACGCCTCGATATGCGTGACGACGCGGGTGCCGGGTATATGTCGAGGAAAACAAAAAAATACACATATGAACTATATTTTTTGTAACTAACGACGCGACGGTATGTGGACATCCCGTTTTCGGACGCGAAAACGGGCATCAAAACACCCGTAAACGCGGCGAGTGTCGTAACGGTGTCACCAATTGGTGTCACCAATTGGTGTCACCACAACAACACCCCAACGCATGGTCAAACAACAATTCAACAACAGTCCACACCTAACAACACCATATTTGTTCAATCACAGCAACACATGTCCAAACTCTCCCACCACGTGCCACCACCCCCACCTACTCACTTACACTTACATCACATACACACACAACACACATGCGAACACAAACGATCGGCCAAAACAGGGAGAAAAACCGAGAGAGGAAGAAGAAGAAAAGGAGAGGAGGAGGAGGAAAAGTGACGCGCCGGGAAGGAGAGGAGACCGAAATCGCGGTGAGTCGTTGCATTTGTCGTGGGTTTGGTGGTTGGCGGCGGGGGTGGCCGAGAAGGGTTCGACCATGGAGGCCGAACCCCATGGTCGAACGGTGCCGAGGTGGTATTCCACCGGGGTTGGGGTGGAGAGCAACCCCAACCCATCACCTGAAGCGAAAAACAAAGGAAAAAAAAAAAGTTTTTCTTCTTCCTCCCGATCGAACCAGTCGATCGGGAGGAAGGAGGTGCACTCGGCCCATGGGCTGAGCCTGGACCTGTTCTAGCCTAGGCCGGGTCGAGTCCGACCCGTTTGGGTCGACCCGACCCAAACAGTAAAAAAAAACAGAAAAGAAGAGAAAAAAGGGAGAAAAATGAAAGAAAATTTGAAAAAATTATGAAAAATTGGGAAAATTATATTTCAATAAAATAAAGTCGATTGAACCAATTTGAATACACAATAAACTCACTATTTGAACTAACGAGACATCAAACTCAGGAACCTAGGAAAAAGGGTACGAGAGAGCGAATACAAGACTTGGTATATCGGGAGGCCAGTAAAGCTAAGACTTTACTTTGTTGTGGTGAGTATACCCATTGACGATTTTACTTGACATTTCATTCCTATTAATTATTATCCTTGTATAGTCCTTTTAACTATTTACCTTTGTACTCTTATATCATGTGATTCTTTGTGTTTATGCTCATTTGATGAGTCTAGTTTGCATGATATCCATTTATTTGATTTAATTCATTGATTCCATTCCATGCTATGTCTATTCTTGTTCTATTCTTGTTGTTCTAAATGTGAATTGAACGATAAATAGCAAGCTATTAGGCTAGTGAATATCTTATAAATGTTTAAGAGGACTTGTATTCATTATTTGTTTAGGTGTGTAGATGTGCCTATGCCTTGACAATCCATGTTTGGTATTTCTTGAAAATGTAAAAAGTAGTTGTTGCATTTAAGTACCCGTACTTGATCGAGGTGTGCACGAATCACGGGGTTAAGTCCTGGGGATGTCGACACCTGTTACTTGACATTGTATGACACTCGGGGTTAGAGTCCCTGAGGTGGTCTACACACCGAGGTTAGAATCCCTGGTAACACTTAGGTTAGAGTCCCTTGTGCTATATGATTATTGGGTCGGGGTGACACGTTTCACTGCCGATCGGACCTAAATCACTACTACTTAGCCTAGTGTCAGTAACACTTGTTTAACTCTAGTATTTACTCGCATATGGGTTATTTTTTTCAGTTTTCCAAGTTATATGTTTTTAAATACCATTTGAATATTTGGAAATGCAAATTAAATTTGTCATTGGGGATTACTGTTTTATTCTCGTATTCACCGTCCTTTTTATGACGGTGGTGCAGAGCCGTCTACTAGCAAGCCGGGCAAAGAGAAGATCGGCGATGGTCCCTGAGCCCGCGGCGCGTCATTGGATCGATTGTAGGTCTTCTTTTGATATTTTGATTGTATAGTTTATATATGTCTTTCGGATACTTTTTGGGGTTGTGTATTGAGTTGAGCGTTACTTCCCCGACTTGACTTAGACCAATTTATCATTTCAATGAATTTTGAAGACTATATATATGTGATGGCATTTCCTGGCTTTCCACACTTAGGATATTATAAATGGCTTCCGCATAATCAATAAGACTTCCGCTAATAAATTCATTTAATAAAAGGTTTAAGTTGAAAGGCTGACTAATACGTAGTTAAGTCCTGTGAGGAGATGATTAGAGCTTAATTACGGGATTAGGTCGGGCGGTGCCCTAGATTAGGAGAGGGGCCGTCACAGTTGGTATCAGAGCCTAGATTCAGACGAACCTGTGGGAAATTTTGAAAATCTCATGGTTTAAGACATTGTGATACCAACGTCACAGTTAGTATCAGAGCCTAGGTATAAGAACCTTAGGGACAAATGTTGTAAGCTTATAAGGTTATTAGAAAAACTAACATCCTACCATGCTCACAGACGTTTATTTCATCTGTGTTAGTACTTAGTACCACTTGAAGAATCTAAGCCCGCTACCTTTTGTCTCCTGCTGTCTCATCTGAAGAATCCGATCCACTCCCCATGCTATCATCTGAGTTACTCCGGTCGATCCGCAAACGGTCGGCATTGTCTACTATCCAATCTGTGAATTCGGGAGAAGAGGCCCATTCAACCAAGGCTTGTCTAGTTGATTTCCGTGTGAATTCATCCCACTCTTTCTTAGAAATTTTTTTACGCGTCGGTGTCCTGTGGAAAGTTGAGCGTTAGTCCTTTTGAACCATTTGCTTGGTGAAGACGGAAGGAGACCTTGTTTCAAGAGAACGAAAGAAAACAACAAGAAATGAAATGCAAACATCGTCAGTAACTACATACTGGCAGTGGTGGAGATGGATAAAGATGACAGCTCTCAAAATGAAGTTAAACTTCCAATTTCGTTGGATGCGTCCCTAGCTAGGTCTGTTTGGTATATGAATGGTACCGACAGCATTAAAAATTCAAGCGCATCTTTACGTGTTTCGAGTTCAAATCAGTTGAAATACACGAGCTTCTACCAGATATACTCATTTCACTCCTGCAAAATATGTACAGTAAACTACATACAGTGAGAGATAAAATATAATCTCAAAAAGTGCAGACCTTTGGCGGGGGAATCAGCCAAAGCATATGACCTCTTGGAGCTACTCCAGAGCTTTCTTCCTGGGAATATCTTGGTTGACCTGCTAAGGAATTCAGTACGGTTATGGCTTGCCGACCCATGCCTAGCTCTTCATAACCACTGACTTCCATTTCCTTGGTATAGTTGCCTGCACCAATGCCACCAAATGATGCATTTCTGAATATGAATAAAAGTCTTCAGGACTTTCAAAGGTAATTAGAATGGAATCCACTGAAAAATTATGGATCCTTCTTTTAAATTTGAATTTCTAAGTTACTAAAATACATACATCTGTTATGCTCCAAATTCTGAAGCAAACAATTTTAGTTTAATTTTTAATTCATAATTCAACCATTTCACATTTTATGCAATCAACACCTTCTAATATCTTCTTTTACCTTCACCGACAAAACTTATCTTTTTGCTGATTGTTTTTTAAAGAAAGAAACTAATAAAATAATATCCACTTTCCTAAGCAAATGTTCTCCCTTCTTTTTTTTTTTTCTTTTTTGGTGAAGAAATATCCTCCCATTTTCAAACCGTAATAAGTGAATGCAAATCGTAGACATCGGGATTTTCAATATTGAGCAGAAAGTTACTATCAACAGTTACGTATCCCACTACAAAACCCAAAGCCAAACTTTTAGTTCAATTACTATCCAGGTAATTTGTTGGGGCATATCTTGACTATGATTGTGCAACAGATAACTGAGATTATGGGTCACAAGATACGATGCGCACACAAGTACAGTTATTCATCCCACGGAATAGTACATCAGGATACAAATATATGAAAGCAAGATTGGGCTGAAAGCCTGACAATAGAAGCTTACATTGATCTTTGGCGTTGCCATCTCAAACTTATAAGAAAGTTAATGCCACAACAGCAAGCCAATGCAACAGCCGCCAAAGGAATGTCCAGACTGCTCTGAAAAAAAAAAAAAAAAAAAAAAAAGCAGGATCAGAAAGGACAGCAACTTCTTCGTTTGCCTCCAAAATCCATCGGAAGAACCCAACAGAAAAAAGGAAACATATCCATGATGCCACTTCTATTTGATACCAAAGACGATGAATTGGCGATTTGACAAAACACAGCAAAGCGAAATATGATTGATTAAGGCCCTGGTGGTTTGTGTTCACATTAGATTTGTTTTGCCAGCTCTTTAGCAATATATGATTGGCATGTCGAAATGGATGATGGTTTTATCACAAAAAGTAGGAATCAACTCAAAAGTTATTTAGCACTGAAATTATTAGCAGTGTGTCATGAGATCCCTAGGAAAATATGAGACGTTTTTGCATAAATGCTTGTCTTTCGAGGCGAATGTTTTTCTTTGTTGGACATGAAAAGACCAATCATTAGCCGTGCATCCCCCATGAGAAATGAAGACTTAAATGACTAAAGAACCAAACCACCTCCCACTGATGTCTCAGTACATCAAACCCTAACTAATTAACACTTTTTGAGGTGGTATTTATATCAGTTACCACATAACGATAAATATGGCTAAAAGAATCCCTCCCATGAGGATTTGAATGTATAAATGAAGAACTAGTGCTGTTTAATTTCGTGGAAGCATCAATAACTTTATTTCCAGAAAGATATTCACACGCAGTAAATCAACTCTTATTACTCAATCATCAATCTGAACCAGAAAGAATTGAAAAAGAGCTGCACCTGAAAAATGAATGTCATTCCCATTGCACGCATTGCCCACTTCACAAATTGGCTATACCACCATCCACACTTCCATCTTCTGAAATTATAAATTTCCGAACAATCCAATAACCTAATGCTGCTCCTGCTAGAATGATTCCAGCAAGTAAAAAAACAGAAACCTACAACAACCAAAGCCATTATCATTTATCAATAGAAGTAATAATAATTATAGTAAAGTTGAATTTAAAAGATTCACAGTTATGGTTTCTTTGATAATATTTGGTCGAAAGAAAAAACATAATAGACAAAATAGCATAAAGAAAAAAGAGAGGAAGAGAGAAGAAAAAAAAGAGAAAACCAAAAAAAAAAAGCAAAGAAAAAAAATACCTTGCACTTGACAACTTTTAGAGCCAACAACAACAACAACAACAACATAGCCTCAGTCCCAAATTAACTGGGGTCGGCTACATGGATCAAACTTTTCCATTGTGCTCGATCAAACTTTTAGAGCCAAAGAATGAAAAATTAACATAACTCGGCAAATTATTTTTATTTTTCAGCGGCAAAATTAAAGATTACATATTTACATGCAATATAAAAATGCAAAAAAGTAATTAAACATTTATTCAAATCTGTCAAAATTTATGGAGATTTTTCAAATAAATTACACAATTTCCTTGGGCCCCGGATTAAGAATCAAAATAGGCTTCGTGCATTATCTAGAGTTAATCAATTGCTCTATGTTAATAGCACACATTTCTTTGTAGTTTAAAGACACTCGATATATTTATATATAATCACGTCATTTATACATATTATGATGTCATTCGATTATGTCATATATTTATATTTAAATAGAAGTTATTTTATTCCTATGCATGAGTATGTTTCATTGTAATTTTTTGTGGCATTCATAGGTTGTATCATTATGAATGGCTCCACCATCAAATTGTGAATTTTTGAATTCAATAAATGCATAAGCATTCACAAGAAAATAAAAATCCATAATAAATTTTTTTAAAAAAATTACTACAAAGGTAATAAAAATAAAATACTACAAAAGAATTTGGATTTTTACCGTTGAAACAAAAATTTCTCAAACTTCTCTAAGTTAGTGAATTTTTATGAAGAGTCTCCGCATCGAATTAAACTTTCCCAAACCAATTCCGATTTCCAAGAGGGCGAATTGCAAAGGGATATTGAATTCTTGATCCTTGTTTAGAGCAATTAGGTAATTGAAAAAGACAACGATCAATATGGATGTTATGCATATTGTATACAAGTATTGAATATTGATCAAGAGCTCCTAATTTTACTCCTAACTTTGTCAATTGTGAAGTTTATAGGTGTCAACTTTCAAGCTGCATCACATTCGATTATGGAGTCAATAGGATCGCAATAGCATCTATTGACCTCAATAAGACTGTAGAAATCCATGGGCCTGAAGAGTGTTGGGCCACACACTCACATGTGGGTATATAAATGGGGTTGAAGCTCGTTTTATACAAAACCAATTAGCTTGTGCTAGGGTCCAATCTACTCCACTCATATACCATATCAACTGTTATTATATTTCCGATGTGGGATTATATACTCCAACACTCTCCCTCAAATGCAACTAGGCCCGGACCAGTTGTCACTTGCCACACGCAGACTACTCTTAAAGGTCTGAACAAATACACCTAGGCCTACTCTTAGAGGCTCTAGGTCCACAAACAGGTCAAGACTCAACTGCTAGCCCAGGATCATTCTGCTCTAATACCATGTAGAGATCCATGGGCCTAGAGAGCGTTGGGCCACGCTCGCACATGTAGGTATATAAATGGGGTTGGAGCCCATCTTGCACAAAACCATTTGGCTTGTGCTGGGATCCAATCTACTCCACTAATATACCACACCAACTGTTATTATATTTCCGATGTGGGATAATATACCTCCCAAAAAGACCAATTCTACGCATACTTGAGCAAGTCGAAGAAGGATTATCATATATCATTATGATGAGTCCCTAATGGTTGACCCTCCTTTCCTTTTCTTTTTTTGAGAAGACGCCCAAAATTAAACATATGGATGTTGTCATCCAACTAGAAGTCGTTTAAAATTAATTTCAAGAAAGCTGCAATAACTCCTCATGATGGAACTCTAGCTATTGTTTTCTTGTGTATCTTTGTTATTTGATAGGAAATGAAAGCTTCGCATAGATGTGAAAAGGTTTTACTACTATAGAAAGCTGGAAGAGACCAAATTCTTTCCTCAAGTATTCAAAAATAAATCAATAAATAATCCCCTAATGCATGAAGATACTTTATAACACAATAGCCCAACCCAATAAGTTGGCGATTTTGAGAATCTTATAAGAAAAATGGCAACTTTGAGAAAATGAAGACACGGAGATTTTGAAATATGGCAAAAAAAGGGCTACTTACAGGGTTATGCATATCTTCACTCAGGCCCAAGTTTTGAAGAATGGAGTTAACCATCATTGAGAAATAGTGTACAATGTAAGATCCAACCCCTACCTATAACAGCAAGTTGCATGATACATTACTTTTTCTCAAGAAAAATACCTAAAATGTTGCTACAAATGGACATAAGAAAACAACGCACTTCCACGATAGTTTAATATAAAAACATACCACTGAACCATAAATGGTGAGGTAGAATACATTCTTCCTGCCGATTGGAAGTAATTTCATACCCTATATAGAAGATCCAAAAGAATACCAGGTGAGAGACAAAATGTAAAAAATATGTTAATGGGACATACATAAAAAAGAAATGTAGGATAAACTAATGATATTCTAGTCAAAGTTACATAATAATACATCGATAAGCTAGTAAACCTTATGTATGGAAAGTTTCCACTGAAATAAAAAAACAAATACATAACCTCATTCAACAGATTAGTACGTATACTTAATAGAAAAACTAATTCACGGCCTATGCCATGTGATTACAATAGAGAAAGAAGCACACTTAACATGATAGAGACAAGTTAAGAAGATAGTGACTAGTAGCATACGCAGAGCATGTGGGCGAAAAGCATATACACAGGTTGGAAATTGCACTCGGAACTCAAATCAATTCCATAAACACAACCTGCATTCTTTGTGAGTGACAAGCAGTTTCAAGTTTCAACAAAAAATTGTTTTCGAGCTTACTTCTCACCAGCAGGTCTGTCAAGCAAGGGTTTCAGTGAATACCATAATATCACATGGCCCCAAAAAAAGAAATACACAACCGTATCAAAAGCACCATGCGTGGAACTCCTGTGACTTTCAGGTTTGACCAATCCAACCAGCATTAACGTTTTATCATTAAAAAAATGAGTAAATACTAAATGAGGGGAAAGAAGAAGTATGCGCCCAATTAGGGAAACATGGGCAAAGAAAGTCAACGAGTGCGTGGGCCGGAGAAGTTGGATCAATTAGCATCTGAATTAACAGTTGTTAACATCATTAAAACGAATTTCTAGAGTAAGATGGTGTCTCAACCATATGATTTCTTCTTGTAGAGAATATAGCTGAAGGAACATTGTGTTGTTCTTAAAATTATCAAAGGAACGACATCATTAGCATGGCATTTTTTATAAATATCTTGATAGCTAACAATGATGTTAGGCTCTGGTTATCACTCTGCTACATGGAGTTCAGGTTTTACTTGAATGGTATAAATTTTTCCCCATCGTTAGCACCTTATTTTAAACAAGTCCCCCTTTTAAGTTGAAATGCAGAGAATTTAACAACCTCACATACCTGTAAGTCCCCTTTTTGTCAGTTCAAACATGCAATTTTTTTGGAATAAGTCTGTCCATTAGACAGTGACTTTTTTTACCAAATTAGTACAGGTATTGCAATAGGTACACTCAAAAGTGAGTGCCCATGATGAGAAGTTAATTAAGTAACCATGAAAAGGGTAAAGTACGCTATGTGGCAGTTGAAGAAAATTCAAAATTTTCATTTCAATTACTTTGAGATATTTTTCCTTCTTTCTTTCCAAAATGCCTGCAAAAAGACGAAAAGTTGGCTTGCAATAATACTTAATATCTAGAGAAAGGAAGATGGAAATGAAAAAATCAGAAGGCATGTGGTGAATAGATCAATGTTCTTTAAACCAAAGTAACCTAGTAAACAAGGAAATAACAATATAGCCTAAATTCTAATAAAATTGTTTTAAGAGAAAGCAAGTTGTCCTCTTTAATTTTAACTCTACATATATGGTGTTGCTGCATCTTTGATCACTTTTGAAACACTCGAAATAAAGGGAATCCAAAGAAACAAAAGAAAATTACAAACAAAAGTAAAATTGCTTACAAGAATAAATATATGAAGGATAATTCTACAATGGAGTCCAAATATATACTCATGACGTGGGATACCCTTAAAATATGTTGTGCATTTAATGATTTGTGCATTTATGACTCATTTACTGTAATAGATGTCCCAAAATATTGATCATTGGATTAAAATCCAATGGTTGTAAATAATTTTCCCATGACATGGGTATTTTAAGGTTCTCATGGTAGTAGTACCCATATATGATTATGGCTTTTTTGTTTTTTAGACAAAACTTCACAAAGGCAGGGGAAAAAGCCAAGCACTACCATGACAACTCAACAATTGACGAAAGACAACCCTTTTGAAAAAAAAAAAAAAAAAAAAAAAACTCTTCAAACAATCTTGTCATGTGGGATTAAAAGTGGCAGCTTAAAATTTGGTCCACCAGCACATAACGCCAAAGGGAGGAATGAAATACCATCCGAAAAGGCTTGATATTGCGAAGAGCAAGATTTCCATAAATATATATAGGTACAACTGACTCTTCTCAGCACCAACTGCAGCTAGTTTAATGGACAACTGAGACTCTGCTAACTATTCGATATAACTTTTTTGATAAGAAAGCAACAATTTTGACTCCAACTTGAGTAGGACCCACGACTTCCACAACCTTGCCTTTGGCAAGTGATGCCTCATCCATCTCATCTAAGATGCTTTGGTGCTAACTATTCAATATGATGTAGGCTTCTTTTCCTTTTCCAACCACCTTTACTCATTTACAATTGAAGTGGCTTATGACACCTTTTGGGCCAAAAAATGCTTTTGATTTAATGATCAACGTGAATAATTAGTTACTTTTATGGTTGATAATGGATTTGAAATCGTTGCCAACGGGCTTGTTATCATCCCCTAAAGTATGGAGAGAATCATTAACCAACCATTCACACGATATTCAACAATAACCACCGCATTTCACAACAAAAAAAATATATAATTCCTACTCCATAGATATAACTAACCTGATTTCTAAACTGAACAAAAAAGATGAGGTATTCATCATTCGATGCACCAAGATAGCTCAATATGAAGTATTATATGGTACATACTGTCAAACAACTACATCGTCAAACACACCGCTTCCAATAATATGAAAATAAAGACTTAGCATGCCAAATTCCATAATTTTTCCAAATAAACAAAGAGTCATTTCGACTGCAAGAAACTGCAATAAAAAAAAATACCTGAAAGAGGATAATCAGAACGACAATCCAGACTCCAATAGCCATTGAACTGCTGTAATAAAAGGGAATCCAGTTACTGAAAATTGGGGCCAACAGCAATAACAGGGATCCCACGACAAGAACAATGAGACGCCATTGATGAAACTCTGCAACCATGGTTAATGCTCGAAAATCAGATGTCTAAATGAAAAATATAAAGCAATGGGAAAATCTAAAACCAGCCCCTTTTCTTAAAGATTATTCACATTCTTCAATAGATACCGTAAGGGTCCCGGATAATCCATCCTAAAGCTTCAAGTCCAAATATTTATCCTCATACGGAGACATGACAGCACTCCATTTCCCCTTTTGCAAAGTTCCTCAGTCATCCTTCGCACATTGGCACGGAGCAAGAGAGGCATTACTGCAAAAGAAAAGGATCCCGAGACCTTACTTTTAGCAAATAATACCTCATCCATTTCCATTGGAGATGCTTTAGAAACTACTCTACATAATTTAATCACATTGAAGGAACTACGTTACTACTAAAGAAAGAACCATTATCACATTGTACTCACCGGAGAAAACAAACTGCAATTTTGCTGTGAAGTCTCTCGGGAATTACACTAGACGGCGTCGCGGTAACCCGAAACGAATTGAAGTAACTCGTAATCTTCAACCTCGATAAACCAGCAACTCGAACACGGGAACAAGATATAATTTCTTTACCAGTACCACCATCCCTTGATGGAGGAGGAGAAGGGCTGACTTGCACGAGTGTGTGTTCCAGGCCAACATCTAAGACTCAAAAACAATAATAAGGTCATCAAAAATTTTAGCCAAAAAAGTAGCAGAAATCTCTAAAGAGAGAAGTTTTACCTTTGATGGGCGAGTTGTGGATGCAAGTAAAGATGCAGAAGGAAAGAGAAAGCGAAAGGAAAAGTAGAAGCGAAGACCAAGTAGAAGAGCCCATGGCTCTGCATTGATTGAAGGGGCTGCGGAGAGGCGCTTGATTAATTTCTCTCTCTCTCTCTTCTTCATCATATAATTTCGTGTTGCTATTTATTGTTTTTATGACGTTAAGTAAGAACGGTGGTGTGATTTTAATTTTGCTTAGCCGCTACACTTGGTGGAGAACGGCGATCTATTTTGCGAAGAGATTGTTCCAAGTATGACCTGTTTGATTCATTTTAGCTAATTCATAATGTTGAGTGGAGATAACTTTATGAAGTTAATTTACATTGTAAGTTCATATTTTATTTTTGATTAAACTTAAAGAAATTATAAATTTTAAAAAATAGTAAAATGTGAAAATTGACATAAATATCCATCAAACATATTTTTAAAAAAAAAAATGATTTGTGGGGACTTGGGAAAAAGATGATTTATGATAGGTATTTTTGTCCATTGAACTCCTGAGAGATATCTCTCTATGGGGGGAGGGAGAGATAACTCACCTCCTCCCCTATAAGTTGAGAGATATCTCACCCACATACCAAATAAGATCTAACAGTTTTTTCTCAGTTCAGATTTATTTATTTATTTATTTGTTTATTGAATTCAACAAGAATTAATTCTAAACTCTCTAAATCTTGTGTTTTGGCAAAGAGATAACTTTTCTTTGGCCTCACTTTGAGATTTTTATATCAGGCAAATCAGATTTTTATTCAAGATAAAAAGAAAAAACTAATTGCAAAGTTTGGTTTTTATTAATCGCTCTGCATGTACCCATCTTTTTCATAGGGCAAGCAATCAAATCAAGTTATGGTTATTTCTCAATATACCCTCAACATAAATGACTCTTATATCCATCGTTGTGTTATGCGCACCTCTCGCCTCATTCCTCTTATTTCATACGCATATATCATCTTCATCCTCCTACACCACTCCCTCTTGTGATTTGTAGGGTGTTGATTTGATCTCATTTTTTATTTTATATGACAAAATGATACATACTTACTCAAAAGAAAAAAAAAATATAGAAAGATTTGTTTTTTTTTTAAATTTTTGTTCCTTTTAGGGTTTTTCGATACGAAGATGAGAACTCTCATTTTATTGAGTTTATTGAGTAGTTCGGCCTTGCAGGTTTGGACCTCTTGGTGGAAAGTTGATTGGAGCCCACCAAACCTCAAGTTTGGCAGTTGCCTACTTTCAACAAAGAAGTTTGATGGAGAACACCGAACCTCAAACATAGGTTTCGATTTTGCGACATCGATCCTTGCGAACAACTCAAAAGCGATCTAGAACATTTAGGAACAAACATTGCAACACTAAAAAACCCAAAAATGACATCGAGATGATCGAAACACACAAAGGAGGGTGATTGTTTTTTTAGGAAGGTATGTGTAGCTCCCGAATCGACCAACACCTTCACTGTGTGATTGTTGATTTGAGCCTCCACAAACATTAATCCTAGAGCCTCGAACTTAGAAGAAGTCTCGTCCTCCTTCATTGAGCTTCCAACTAGATCCTTCCTTTTGTACTTCTTTTCCTTGACTTTTGATTCGAATGTATAAGCACTCTTCTTGTAATTAACAAGACTATCAGCAACATCTATTGCAGATGGCAAGTCCTTCACACCTTGCCTTCGCAACTCCAACGCGTCCACCCCTGCAATCCGGTGGTGAAGTTGAAAAGCTTGTCCTCTGACACATGTTGAGCATCTACAATAAATATTCCTCCTATATTATACTTTCAATATTTTTATAGTAGTAGTAAGTGAGAATCGTCTCCATAGAGATATATCAAACTTCTCTAGGAAAAATGACTTTTAGTGATTTTTATTATTTTTACTTTAATTTAATTAATTAAAACGGTAATTAAACTTACTAATTCAATCTATAATATAATAATAATTAACTAACTATATTATCTTAACCAACATAATCCAAATTCAATGGAAATCAAATAAATTCAATTCAATGATAAATAAATATCTAAACAAACATCCATAACAATGAAATATAAACCCGTTTTGCATCCAAACATGTTACTTCAATCATATAGTCATGAATATACTTTATAAAGTATCATAGATCATCAAACTTTAATCGCAAAAGAATTTTGTAAGTAGCTCGATATTAAAGTAACCAATATATTAAAATCAATTTACAATATAGATAAGAAATCGGTTAAAAATGAAGTTTAAAGAATTCAGGAATTGAAGTACTAAACTTAATTTTCTTTGAATTGAGAATGTTGAACTATTACAATACAGAAACGCTAATGAATAATGTTTGTGACGACCCCTTCTTTAAAATAGGGCATTGCCCAGCCTAATCGAGTAATTAAGCCTTAATCTCGCCACACGGGACTTAACTACGTATTAGTCAACCTTCTTGTCTTACTCTCCTCGTTAAACGCATTCATGATAAGTATTACACGTGTCACATTATTATCGAATTTCAGAATTAATTAAAAAAATTTACAATTTAAAAGTTCTAGCAGAAGTCATAACAATTATACATAAGCAATTATTAAAAATCCTAAGTGTGGAAACCAGGAAACAACATCACATACATATAAATATCAAAAGGATGATAAACAGTGTGATAACCAAGTCTCAATCGGGGAACTATACGCTAAACCCATATACAACCCAAAATGTATAAAAAAGACATAAATTAGATAATACATTAAAACATCGAGACATACATATAGGAAGTAGAAAATCGTTGAATGCTCAGAGGTAGTAGTCGATCTTCTCCTTGCCCAGCCTGTTGCTCAACGGATCTGCACCCACCGTCATAAAAAGGACGGTGTGCACAATAAGTAATAAAGTAATTCCTAGAGTTTTTTATGTACATTTTCAAACATAAATTGACTGGTATTTAAAAGCATAAATATAGCGAAGAAGTATTGAAATGGAAATATGCTAAAAAATACTACAATTAAGCAAAATGAGACTGATATAGACTAAGTAGTAATGATCTAGGTCCGATCAGCCGTGAGTCCTAACAAGTAAGCCTTTATTCCACTATCTCATGATGGAGTTGTACTCTACACCTCTATCGAAGTTGGAGCTGAGCTTTATGACTCCATAATCATCCATATTTCAATCATCAAAGGCATAGCTGAGTTATACGCATAAACAAATCATATGTATATACATATTTGCCGCCTACCCCATGTCTCATACCCCGTGTGACGCACAAGTGTAGTGGCGAGTGTCGACATCCCCGGTAGTCTAGTGACCCTGTGTGCCACGCATCTCATAATTGTGCAATGAACCCTAAATTCTACCACTACTTTGTAATTTCAAGGAAAACTCGCATTAGGGATTCTAAGACAAGACATTATGCTTCAAAGCAAGCATTCAAGGAATACAAGTCCATATGCGTACTCCAATCCCATTACTCTAATCCTAATAGCATGTTATTCTTGATCGCATTTTCATCAAAACAGTAAGAAAGACATGGAACACGAGATTAGAGTCAATGATTTCCATAAGCAAATGATATCATGATAAAAACACCTACATAATGAGTAGAATATGAAACAAACTCATGATGTCAAAATACAAGATATTTAGTAGTCAAATAGACTGTAAAATATAACATAATTGGAATGAAATGTAAATAAGAACCTCAACAAAATTACTTACAAGTCACGCAATGTATTTATAGCTTAACCGGCCTCCCGATACCCCAAACGTGCATCCGGACTCCCGAGACTCTTCCCTAAAACCCTTGTATAATTTAGTACGTATTAAGCGTGTTTAAAACCTTAGTTTGGGTTTTAGGCTAAACTAGATAGGTTAAGTAAATTTTAAAAAAATGCAGATTTTTGTGCTATCAAAGTACTCAACGCGCTAGGCAGTTTACCTAGCGAGCTAATGACCGTTTTAGCGTGCTAGAGCAACTTAGCGTGCTAGAGGAACTTAGCGAGCTTGAGAGTTTCTCTAACATGTTAGGTGTGCTGAAACCCAGAATTCTACAACCAGAATTTTAGTTTCCTCTCGGGAATGGCCTCCTCTAAATCCTTGGATCCCCGTTCTCTGCCACCAAGGGACCCATAACATCCTCCTCCATCAAACATACACTAGACACTTCATATTGTTCATCATTCATATCAAGATATAGAGATTTAAACATGCATTTTGTTGAAAAACTCAAGAGCATTCAAAACTTTGTAAAATTGATAACTTTTTTATTTCAAAACCGATTTTCAAACTTCTATAGAGCTGGATTATTAGAACAAAACAATGAATCCAAATATGCTATTAGTTTTCAAAGATAAACTCATTTTGAAATCTAGAATTCAGATTTACAGTTTCATGCATGAAGTCTAAAAGTTGTTCAATCTTTGTAAAACCAAAAAATTAGACTTGGATTCAAATCAATGCTTCAATTTGATTATAAACAACATCACAAATGATTTGAAATCAGTTATATATAGAACCCCTTTGATATCATCACTCAATTCATCAATTGTAACATGAGGATGGAAATTTAATTACTTAGGTTTTGTAGAGAATTAATAGCACTTGAACTCCTTCAATTCTATTTTTTTATGATGAATTTGATCTCTTAAACACCCTAATTTCCAGCAACAAATACCTCAAAATTTACCTTAATGAATCTATAATTTGCATGTTTATCACAAGCACTTATATATATGTAGGATTGATTTATAGCCATTGATAATCTTAATGTACACACTCATTTAGAGACTAATCTAATGGCTTTCCATTTGTTTCAAATCCACTAACTCACCCTTGCTAACACCAATTCATACACCATTGTTCTCTTGATGTGTCCACACTTATATCTAGAAACATTAAGTGGCTATTGCTTTATTTTACTAACTTAGGCTACATTTATTATAAATCAACAATAGCTACATCAAATTTAACTAATTTAGTCACATTAATACAACAACAACATAGCCTCAGTCCCAAATTAACTGGGGTCGGCTACATGGATCAAACTTTTCCATTGTGCTATATTAAGTGCAATTGATGGTGAGCTTTGCAAACCATTCAAATACCTTTTAATTAATGCATCCCATGTTAACTTTGGTCTGCCCCTACCTCGTCGAATTTCTACAGTTTCTATTGAGTCAAGTTTTCTAGTTGGGGCATTTGTAGGCCGTCTTTGCAGGTGACCAAACCATCGCAACCGCCCTTCCCTAATCTTTGTATCAATTGGTGTTACTCCTACTTGTCTTTGAATTTCTATATTTCTTATTCTATCTTTACGAGTTTTACCACACTTCCACCTAAGCATTCTCATTTCTGTTACGTTCACTTTATGTAATTCTTGTTGCTTTACCGCCCAACATTCACTTCCATAGAGCATAGCTGGCCTAATTGCGGTCCTATAAAATTTTCCTTTTAACTTAGTAGGAACATGTCGATCACAAATCACCCATGTTGCACTCCGCCATTTCTTCCATCCAGCTTGAATTCTATGTGTGACATCATTTTTCAATGTTACCATCATTTTGTATGATTGATCCTAGGTATCTAAAGTGGTTTACCTTAGGAACTTCTACTTCCCCTAATTTCACAACTCCGTCATCTCGATGTCTAGTGTTTCCAAACTCACAGTGCATGTATTCAATTTTCGTCCTACTCAACTTAAAGCCTTTAGATTCTAATGTATTCCTCAAGAGTTCTAATTTCCTATTTACTCCATCTTTGGTTTCATCCACTAAGACAATATCGTCTGCGAATAACATACACCATGGTATATCCTCTCGAATATGTCTAGTTAGTTCATCCATAACTAAAGTAAATAGATATGGGCTTAAAGCCGATCCTTGATGCAGTCCTATCATAATGGGAAATTCTTTTGTAGCTCCTCCAAATGTCTTTATACTCGTCACTACTCCATCATACATATCCTTAATAGTGTTTATGTATCTAGCATGCACTCTTTTTCTTTCTAGAACCCACCAAAGAACATCTCTAGGGACCCTATCATATGCTTTTTCTAAATCTACGAATACCATATGAAGATCTTTTTTCTTTTCTCTATATTTTTCTAACAATCGTCTTACAAGGAAAATCGCCTCCATAGTTGACCTCCCAGGCATGAAACCAAATTTGTTATCTGATATTGTTGTTTCTCTCCTTAGTCTATTGTCAATTATTCTCTCCCACAGTTTCATAGTGTGACTCATAAGTTTAATTCCCGGGTAGTTCGAGCAACTTTGAATGTCTCCTTTGTTTTTGAAGATTGGCACAATCGTGCTTCTTCTCCGATCCATTGGCATCCGTTTTGATTTTAAAATTTTATTGAAAAATTTTGTTAACCAAGTCAATCCGATTTCTTCTAAACATTTCCAAACCTCTATGGGTATTTCGTCTGGGCCACATGTTTTCTCTATTTTCATTCTTTTCAATGCCTCTTTAACTTCTACAATTCTAATATTGCGTGTATAGTTTACATTTCTTTCTTGGTGTGGGTTTTCATCTATTATAGTATCAACTTGGCCATCATTAAATAAACTATCGAAGTAACTTCTCCATCTCTCCTTAATATCCTCCTCGCGCGTTAAACATTTTGATTTTCGTCCTTATTACATCTTACATGACTTAGGTCTTGTTTCTTTTTATCTCTTAATTTGGCTAGCCTATATATATATTTTTCGCCATCTCTATTACCTAACCTTAAATATAGATCTTCCATGAAATTTGTTTTAGCTTGATTAACTACTTTTTTAGCTTATTTTCTAGCTTCTCTATATTGATTGTACGCATCTTCATCTTGACACTTAGGTATTTTCCTATACATCTCTCTTTTAGTCTTAATTGCTCGTTGGACATCCTCGTTCCACCACCATGTTTCCTTCTTTGGAGGTCCCAAGCCCTTAGATATACCTAATATGTTCGATCCCACACTCCTTATGCAACTACTCATTTGTAGCCACATTGTATTAGCATCTAAGTCAAAATTCCATACATTTTTCTTTAGTAGTTTTTCTCTAAACTCTACTTGTTTACTATGTTTTAGGTTCCACCACTTTATTCTAGGGTCGCTAACTCTTTTATTCATATTATTCTGTTGTGTTAGCTTAATATCAAGTACTACTAACTTATGTTGGGTAGTAAGTGCTTCACCAGGTATTACTTTGCGGTCTCTACATAGTTTTCTATCTATTTTTCTTGTTAAAAGAAAATCTATTTGACTCTTGTTATGACCACTACTAAAAGTAAACATATGCGACTCCCTCTTCCTAAAACTAGTATTTGCTAAGACAAGATCATATGCCGAAGCAAATTCTAAAATTGATTCTCCTTCTTCATTTCTATTACCATAACCAAAACCTCCATGAACTCTCTCAAACCCATTGTTACTTACCCCGACATGCCCATTTAAATCTCCTCCAATAAAAACCTTTTCATCTAATGGTATACTCTGCATAAATCCATCCATATCATCCCAAAACTCGCGTTTGATGCTCTCGCTTAATCCTACTTGTGGTGCATATACGCTAAGTATGTTCAGTTTTTCGTCTCCGATAATTAATTTAACTAGAATCAATCTATCCCCTATTCTTTTAACCTCTACGATCTTATCCTTATAATCATTATCCACCACAATTCCTACTTCATTGCATTTTCTATCTATACCAGTGTACCACAATTTAAACCTTGTGCTTCCTATTTCTCTACTCTTTTCTCCTACCCAGTTTGTCTCTTAGAGGCAAGCAATATTGACTCTCCTTCTAATCATGGTATCTACTAGTTCTATCGACTTCCCCGTAAGTGTTCCTATGTTCCATGTTCCTAAACGAATCTTTTCTCCCCTTTGTATTTGTTTTTCTTTTCTATTTCTATTTTGTCTAAAAGATCTAGTGTTCGTATCTATGATTTTGTTTTTGTTTTTGTTTTGAACTAGCTTATTTACCCACACCTGTCCTTTGTGTGGGAACCCTTGCTCATTTTTCTTCACATCTGGGCGACGATGTGAAGGGACTAGCTTTTTTACCCACACACGTCCTATGTGTGGGAACCCTTGCTCATTTTTCTTCACGCCCAAGCGGCGATGTGAAACACACCCTTGCTCATTTCTCACTACACCCGGGTTCCGATGCAGCGCGTCGCTAGGTGGGAACGCCCCAACGTTTATATATGTTTGATCCATTTCATGAAAAGTGACAAAAGCTTTACGCTGGCTGTCAACCTATCGCAACCTTCCTCAATTTCCCAAGAATGGAAAATGAGCTTGGGGTCTCCCTCCCTCACTTTTCGGGTATGAAAAGTGAGTTTGGGACCTCCCTTACCCATTTTTCGGTATGAAAAAATGGGCGTCAGAGTCCTCCTCCTTTATCCGGACTTGGGACCGGCTATGTAGCGCACATAGTGTACAACATAGGTGGAGTTAATTTAGCCACATTAATACATCCGGTTAAATAAATAACTCACAATGCCACTTTCTACTCAATCCCACGTGTGGTGGCCTCGCATCCCGAAGCCGCCAGGTGAGCTACTGCGAGGGTCTCACAACCCCGCTGACGTTTATAGCCACATCAACATTCCTCAATGTGCATGCTAGTCATCATATTCTCTATATTATTTGCCAATTATTCAAGATATTCATTTAGTTACAAGTATGTCTTGTGTTTTTCAGTGTTTGCAAGTAAGTAACCAATAAATTTATAGTGGAAGTCTTAAAAGTACATAAACATGGATTTTCATTAACTTTTAAGCTTTGTAGAGCATCAATCCTATTGTGAAAAATTCGAAATAGAGTAAATTGTATATCAAGTGACAACATACTATGAAAAGTAAATATATACATGTACAATGTCTATCAAGTGTCTCATAAACCAAAAAGTAACTAAATATCAAAATGAACATGTACTAGTAAGTCCCAAACTGTAGGAAATCAGAGATAGTCACCTAAGGCATCCTTGCCCTTACTGGTACTAGGATTTGCATTAAGTCATCACAACAAAATAGATGAAGAGTCCAGTGGTAAGATCCTAAAAGAAAACCACAAAGCATTCAATAATAGAAAAGTCAAGAATAATGTTAAATAAACAAGCGAAAATAAATAGGCAACTATAAAATAATCGCATGCATAACTAACACTAATAGAAACCAAATAATTATGTCATGCGTAGCAAAATAGACCATACTTTGTCAATTCGGATGATCTCAGCGCCTGTACCACGATGGCTCACATTTGAGCCACTAGCCGAGGATCGGTCTGTGGCGGCCCTAAATTCCAAGCCACTATGACGACCCCTTCTTTCTAAACAAGGCACCGCCTGGCCTAATCCCGTAATCAAGCCTTAATCCTAACCACGAAACACTTAATTACCTATTAGTCAGCCTTTTGTCCCTATATTCTTCAATACGCGTGTTCATATATTATTAGGTTTCAAAGTTAATTAAAGCTTTTTATCATTTTAATATTATCACGTAGTTTTAAGATTATGTGAAAGCTCTTATTACTAAAAAAATTCCTAAATATGAAAAACTAGGAAACACAACATCATATACATATATATATCATAAAGGTAATAACTTAGTATGATATATGAGTCTCGAAAATGGGGAACTATGCACTCAATTCACTATACAATCCAAAATGTACAGAAAAGATATAAACATTAATAATACAGCGAAAGTCGAGTCAGACAAAAATGAGATAGGAGAATCACCGAGATGCTCAAAGAAAATCACCGATCTTTTCTTTCCCCGGTCTGCTGCTGCTCGACGGACCTACACCCACCGTCACAAACTAGACGGTGAATATAATGTTGGGTTTGGGGGTTCATACGCAGTGAAAATTACAAAACAATTTTGACAGAAACCCCAACAGGATCCGAATCTAATTCCATTAAAAACGTTTAAATCATGAAAAACTTAATCATACCTCAGTCGCAATAGACCTTTCTAAAGGTTGATCGATCTCTAAGGCGCTGCCAACGACGAACGTCATCTACCAGTAGTCCACACACGAATGGCGGCCGAGATTCGAAGTGCTAGTTTCGAGAGAATACCAAATCTTTTTGTTTCTCTCCAAAACGATCCAAAGCATATCAAAAACCCTAAGTCGTTTCTAAAACGAAAATAGAGTTTCGGCCTTTTGATCTTTCGTACGTGTGTTCTAACTTAAAGCATCTATTTATACATTCGTATATAGACGGTTAAGTAAATTACACATATACCCATAATTAAAGAAGTATTAGTGTAATACACCACAATAACGTTTCTGTCATGAATTTTATCATATAAAATTCATTTTTCTGAACCATCTTAAAATCTCGCAAAACCATTCTTAGTATGCGACCTAATAGGCTCATACAACGTTGGCAGTGTACCAAAACACATTTTGGTATACAAGTCATAAGCGGCCTCTAGCAAGACATTATGACTACCCAAGTCGTACGAATATCAAATCGATACAACCTAATCAATAGTGTATATAACATCCTTTTGTCATACGATATCCTTTTGATCAAACATAAGGCATGGAATTGTCATCCAACATGTTCAATCGTACTAGTCTCGATCTCTAGGTAGACCGAAAACATCCAAGTGACATTGATCAATATCAATTCACTTAGACTAGGCCTTTTAACAGTCTAACACATCGAGGGATCCACTGGATATCTCTCTTTATATGAGAGGGACAAATTCTATCTTGATTACACAACTTCATCACATTGCTCACATAGTAACCAATCACAACCTTTATAATCGTCTGGTTAAAGACAACGTTTGATAGTGTCAAATCATTGTGTTCCTAATGTTGAAGTCTCTGGTAATCTCAAGTCAGAGGACCGAGAAATATACCTATCATGAGAAACAACTATGACTTAATCTATGTGATGTTCTCATAGCGGGTCGGTCTAGTACTTTGTTCCCTAACAAGTACTCGTGATCTTGATTCGTATCCCTATACGTATAATCATCATATGATCATCAATCAAGACTCACACTAGTCTTAACTCATTATAGTTCCCAGTATAATGATCGACTAGGGACATTTAGGATATTTCTGTAAATACCCCATGGATCTTATTAATGTAAAACATGCAAATTAATTATAATAAACAGCAAACGAAATCCTCTATTTTATTAACTAAAAGTATTCATAAAGACATTTATGAATTGACCTAGGGCACATGCCCCAACATCTCCCACTTGCACTAGGGCCAATCATATATGCATCTAATGCCTAATGATCTAACACGACCATCATGTTTTGCTTGTGGAAGAGCTTTTGTCAATGGATCCACAACGTTGTCTTCGAGGGTACTCTGCAAATCTTTACGTCTCCCTCTCAATTATTTCTCTCGATGAGATGAAAACGCCGAGTATATGTTTGGATCTGTGGTATGATCTAGGTTCCTTGGCTCGTGCTATTGCCCCGTTATTGTCACAATACAAACAAACAGGGGTTAGCAATACTTGGAACCACACCTAGTTTAGAAATGAACTTTTTGATCTAAATCGCCTCATTTGTCGCATCGGACGCCGCAATATACTCACTTCGTTGTAGAATCCGCCACGTCTCTTGCTTTGAACTTTTCCAAATTTTACTTATCGCACCCCCGTTCAAAGTAAACACATGTCCAGACCGCGATCTAAAATCATCTATATTAGTTTGAAAACTTGCATCTGTGTAACCATTTACAACTAGATCATTTTCAAAACCTCCATAGACCAAGAACATTTCCTTAGTCCTTCTTAAGTATTTAAGAATGTTCTTTACTGCTATCTAGTGACTCTCACCAGGATCTGACTGATATCTGCTTGTAGTGCTCAAAGCATATGATACATCAGGTCGAGTGCATAGCATGGCATACATGATAGATCAAATAGCTTATGCATATGGAATCTTATTCATACGCTCTCGCTCATCATTTGTCTTAGGACATTGAGTCTTGCTGAGACTTATGCCATGAGACATTAGCAACAATCCTCTTTTAGAGTCTTGCAAACTGAACCTATTCAACGCCTTGTCTATGTAAGCACTCTTACTTAGACCGATTAGCCTCTTAGATCTATCCCTATAGATCCTTATCCCTAAGATATAGGCTGCATCTCCTAAGTCTTTCATTGAGAAACACTTCCCTAACTAAGACTTGACATTCTCGCAATGTTGGGATGTCATTTCCAATGAGTAATATATCATCAACATACAAAGCACCGGAAAAACAACCACACTCCCACCGACCTTCTTGTATACACAAGGCTCATCTTCGTTCTTAATAAAACCAAAATCTTTGATTGCTTCATCAAAACGAAGATTCCAACTCCGAGAAGCTTGCTTTAATCCATAAATGGATCTTCGAAGCTTGCATACCTTCCTAGAATTCTCGGGATGTACAAAACCTTCAGGTTGTGTCATATACACGTCCTCAAGCAGCGTTACGTTAAGAAATGTTGTTTTTACATCCATTTGCCATATCTCATAGTCATAATATGCAGTTATGGCAATTAAAATTCTTATGGATTTAAGCATAGCTACTGGCGAAAAAGTTTCATCATAATCAACACCTTGAGTCTGCCTGAAACCTTTTGCTACAATTCTTTCTTTAAAAGTATTCACATTTCCATCCATGCGAGTTTTCTTCTTGAAAATCCATTTACATCCAATGGTCTTACCACCTTCAGGTAAATCAACCAAGTACCAAACTTGGTTATCATACATGGATTGCATCTCAGAATTCATGGCACTTAGCCATTTATCTGAGTCTAGTCCAGACATAGCCTCCTGATAAGTGGTGGGCTCGTTTTGACCCATAAGCAACACATCACGACTATCAGTAATGAGAAATCCGAATCTCTCTGGCTCATGTCTTACCCTACCAGATTTACGTGAGCCTTGTGTCACTTGCGGAGGTTCAACTGGTTCAGAACGTTGTTGAACTTCCAGTAGCGGTTCAGGGTTTATCTGTGATTCTTGAACTTCTTCAAGATTTATTTCTCTCCCACTAGTGTCTTTTGAAATAAACTTGTTTTCCATAAAGGCACCATACCGAGCAACAAACACTTTGTTTGCAGCGGGATTATAAAAGTAATATCCTTTCATTTCCTAAGGATACCCCGCAAATAAACACTTGTCAGATTTAGGTGCTAGTTTTTCTGAGACTTGTCGTTTCACGTAAGCCTCACAACCCCAAATCTTAAGGAAAGACAAACTAGGTCTCTACTCATACCATATCTCATATGGTGTTTTATCAACTGCTTTAGAAGGAACTCGATTTAGAGTGAAAGTCTAGCGGTTGTAATGCATAACCCCAAAAGGATAATGGAATATCTGCATGACTCATCATAGATCGAACCATATCTAATAAGGTTCAATTTCTCCTTTCAGAAACTTCATTCCATTGTTGAGTTGCTGGTGGAGTCAATTGGGAGACAATCCCACAATTTTTAAGATGATCATCAAATTCTCGGCTTAAATATTCACCACCTCGATCTGATCGAAGTGTTTTGATAATTTTACCAAGTTGACTCTGCACTTTATTTTGAAATGTTCGAAACATCTCAAATGATTCAGCTTTATGTTTCATAAGATATACATAACCATATCTGTTGAAATCATCAGTAAATGTAATGAAGTACTGATAACCTCCTCTAGCCATCGTGTTTATAGGACTGCATACACCAGTATGTATTAGACCCAATAAATCACTTGCCCTTTCACTGTGTCAAGTAAAGGGACTTTTAGTCATCTTACCTAGTAAACAAGATACGCATGTTTCATATGTTTCTAAATCAAATGAATCTAGAAGCCGATCTTTATGGAGCTTCGTTATGCGTTTCTCGTTTATGTGTCCGAGACGACAATGTCAAAGATAGGTTTGATTACGAAATGACAATTTTCTTCCTTTTCTTTTGGGTGTTTTGAAGCGAGAACAGTCGGGTCTTGACTTGTTCCATAGGCTTTGCATAGTGCAAAGAATGCCTTGGCGACTCTAGCCTTGCCTTTGCCTTTCTTCTTCATTCCCTTTCCTTTTTAGACCATCAACATATTACTGAGGTTTCTTGATATTTTGTTCAGCAGTTTTGAGCATCAAATGCAACTCGAAATTGATTTCTTCATATTATTCATATTGTAGTTCATCACAAATTATAGTTAACTTTATGGTAATGAATTCAGGATCAAATCCGTAGCCAACTCTTGGCTTATGGGAAATTCGAGTCTATCAAGCTGGTCAACATAGCCCTTCATCTTCAGAACACGAGGACTAACTGACGCACCCTCAGTCATCTTGCAAGAATGTAGGTTTTTGACTGTCTCGAACCTTTCTTGCCTAGCTTGCTGTTGGAACATTTCCTTCAGCATTATAGCCATGTCGTAGGCTTCCGTTAGTTCCATGTCCTTCTGAAGTTCGGGAACCATAGTTGCCAACATAATACATGCAACATCAGTAGAATCGTTGACATGCTTATTATGCGCATCCTTCAAAGCTTTCGTAGCATTGGCTGGCGGGTCATAAGGGATTGGAGCATCCAAGACATAAACTTGCGTTCATGCTTAAGAACAATTCTCAAATTTCTGAACCACTCAAGAAAGTTAGTCTCATATAACTTATCTTTCTCAAGGATGGATCGCAGTGACAGGGGATTATTGTTACTTGAAGAGGCCATTGATCTACAATAAAGATTATGCAAAGTTTATTTTAGTATAGAGGAATAGACTCCCACTAAATTAACAACCCTCCTAAAACGTACTGTTTATTTAGGGGACTAAAATCCATATTTCACCTAATTCTGTGACAGCTATGGCATGAAACACAAAACTAGATTATTTAGGTAGGTAACAATTACCAATTACATCTTATGTAATTTTTAGATCCTTTTATGAGATATGGGACATCTTATGTCTTAGCGTGTTTTTATCTCATCATTTGCCTAAAGCTCAAAACTATTTTGGTGGCTTTATTAAGTCGGACCATTTTAAACATTAAGGTAACTCTTACCCAACTTGTCTCACCAAGATAACACAATACACCCAACTATGGCTGAAACTATATTAGTGTGATCGAGGCCTTGACAAATTTAAAATGGATGGCACGAGACTTAAAATTTATTAGAGGGATTTTATTCAGTTTTAGTGATTTTATGTAAACAATGAAATATCATATATTTTATTGATTTGCTCAATCACTAAACAATTTGGAAATTATTTTTTTATACTTTTCACTAACAAAAGAATTTCCATACGCTAGGATTAGTTAGACGGCGGTCCCGCTGGCCGATTAGCGGTTTGCGGACGGGGTACAGGGGGCAGCGCCTCCCCCCCCCCCTTTTTTTTTTTTTTTTTTTTTTTTAGAAGACAAATCTCAATTCTGAAAATTAAAATTCGCTATAGAAAATCATAATTTTTGCTGATTTTATTATCATAAATTAACCCCTTAGTTTATCCGAAATTAAGTTAATTAAAACATTTTAATTAACCCGGGCCCACATCTAACTAATCATCTTATCCTAATCCAATTAGGATTTAAGATATTTGAATCTTAGTATATCACCAATAACAAGATTCTTGATATTTATCTCATATCCAATAGGGATAACGAAACTGATTTTGCTTATATCTCGTAATCTAATTTGTTATCTATTTTTATCAAATAGAAACTTCATAACAAAATAGATATAACAAGATAAATAATTAATTTCAAAAATTAATTATTTATCAATAAATAATTTCGAAAATTAATTATTTGCAATTTCGGTCTTCATCCAAATAATTACAAACATGTAATTGAATCATGAACTACTATCCCAATCGAATCTAATGGTGTCATGGATCATAGAACACGAAACTCAATTCATTAAAATTATTCAAATTAACCTAACATGGTTACTAGCATGTACGAAACAAATCTCAATTAAATAACGAATATATGTATCATATACACAAAACATGATAATAAATCTCACAAAAAACTTATGTATATCACATATACATCAACTATTAACATGTTTTCAATCATATATCATGTATATATCAGAAGAAAACATGCAATGAATTTAATGGAATCGAACTCGATGGCTCTGATACCTCTGTTGGGTTTTGGGGTTCATACGCAGCGGAAATTACAAAACAATTTTGACAAAAACCCCAACAGGATCCGAATCGAATTCCATTAAAAACGTTTAAACCATGAAAAACTTAATCATACCTCGGTCACAATATACCTTTCTGAAGGTTGATCGATCTCTAAGGCGCTGCCAACGA
This sequence comes from Stephania yunnanensis, assembly GCA_039657365.1. Taxonomy (NCBI): domain Eukaryota; kingdom Viridiplantae; phylum Streptophyta; class Magnoliopsida; order Ranunculales; family Menispermaceae; genus Stephania; species Stephania yunnanensis. Next base: position 38,056,062 of record CM077586.1, on the reverse strand, counting down.
CGAATGCCCTTTACCAGTAGTCCACACACGAACGACGGCCGAGATTCGAAATGCTAGCTTCGAGAGAATACCAAATCTTTTTGTTTCTCTCCAAAACGATCCAGAGCATACCAAAAACCCTAAGTCGTTTCTAAAATGAAAATAGAGTTTCGGCCTTTTGATCTTTCGTACGTGTGTTCTAACTTAAAATGTCTATTTATACAACCCTTGTATATAGACGGTTAAGTAAATTACACATATACCCCTAATTAAAGAAGTATAAGTGTAAAACACCACAAGGACGTTTCTGTCATGAATTTTATCATATAAAATTCATTTTTCTGAACCATCTTAAAATCTCGCAAAACCATTCTTAGTGTGCGACCCAATAGGCTCATACAACGTTGGCAGTGTACCAAAACACATTTTGGTATACAAGTCATAAGCGGCCTCTAGCAAGACATTATGTCTACCCAAGTCGTACGAATATCAAATCGATACAACCTAATCAATAGTGTATATAACATCCTTTTGTCACACGATATCCTTTTGATCAAACTTAAGGCATGGAATGTCATCCAACATGTTCAATCGTACTAGTCTCGATCTCTAGGTAGACCGAAAACATCCAAGTGACATTGATCAATATCAATTCACTTAGACTAGGCCTTTTAACAGTCTAACACATCGAGGGATCCACTGGATATCTCTCTTTATATGAGATGAACAAATTCTATCTTGATTACACCACTTCATCACATTGCTCACATAGTAACCAATCACAACCTTTATAATCATCTGGTTAAAGACAACGTTTGATAGTGTAAATCATTGTGTTCCTAATGTTGAAGTCTTTGGTAATCTCAAGTCAGAGGACCGAGAAATATACCTATCATGAGAAACAACTATGACTTAATCCATGTGACGCTCTCATAGCGGGTCGGTCCAGTACTTTGTTCCCTAACAAGTACTCGTGATCTTGATTCGTATCCCTATACGTATAATCATCATATGATCATCAATCAAGACTCACACTAGTCTTAACTCATTATAGTTCCCAGTATAATGATCGACTAGGGACATTTAGGATATTTCTGTAAATACCCATGGATCTTATTATAATGTAAAACATGCAAATTAATTATAATAAACGGCAAATGAAATCCTCTATTTTATTAACTAAAAGTATTCATAAAGACATTTATGGATTGACCTAGGGCACATGCCCCAACATATAGTATATGTAAGTAATAACTGGAGAATTCTATGCCGCATTTCCAAAACATAAGAATGGTATTTAAAAGCATAAAGTAACGAAAGAATTGCCGAATCAAGTAATGAAAGTAAATAACACAGTTAAAAATGTATAGACTGACATATGCTAAGTCGAGATGATCTACGCCCGGTCAGCGGTGAGAACTATCACTCAACCTTTCTCACTACTATATCGAGTTGTGCTCAACATATTCCATACCAATAGCAGAGCTGCGCTCAACGCATACAAATCATCTATCTCATTCTTACCGACCACCCCGAGTCCCATATCTCGTGTGTCGCGCGAGTGTAATGGTGAGTGCCGAAACTCCGGTAGACCCATGTCCCCGTGAACTACGCATATCTCGTGCAATGAACACTAGACAATCCCTACTTTAGTTTTCAAAGATTAATAGTTCTAATTCTCTAGGGTTTCAAAACTAGTTAGGCTATAAAGCCCAAGGAAATAGAATACAAGTCCAATCCATCTCATTTATCCCAATAGCATGCTTTTCATAAACAACCTATCAAGAATATCATTAATAGTAGAAATTGGAATCAATGAAACATTTCACAAAGCATCGTGTCAACAATATTCAAATATGAACAAAAACAAGAACAACATGATGTGAGATTACGAATAGCAATGTCTATAAATAGACCGTAAAATAATAAGAGTCAATGAAATGAAATATATAATTTTCACAGCTTTACTTACAATTCGCAAAGCTTATCCTAGCCTATCCGGTATCTTGACACTCCAAAATGTGTCCCTGAACTCCCGAGATCTCCCCTTAGTTCCTTGGAGTTATTTGATAGGTTTTAGAGTGAGTTTGGGTCGTTACTTAGAGTTTTAAACTCATTTATAGTGTTTAAACCATTTTTGAACATTGCTGATTTTTGTTCTGTCTGGGCAATTAGCGCGTTAATTTTAATATTAGCGTGCGAATTCCTAACTTTAACGCGCTATTAGCGCTCGAATCTCAACATTAGCGCGCTACTTTTGATATCTAACGCACTAATTAATATTAGTGTGCTAGATTATCTACCTTGCGCGCTGTGCTAGATTATCTACCTAGCGCGCTATGTGCATCTGATAAGTCAGTATTTATATATATTTAGTAGTTTATTTTAGTATATTTAATTATAGAAAATCTCTAAATTATATATTTAATTATGTTTTTTGGTCGTTTTAAGGTGAAATGGAGTGCGCGATTGAATTCGTGGCGAAAAAATACTTACAATGGAGTATTTACATGTAGTGATCGGATACTAGACAGTTTGCCTCGATTTACGCATTGCGAGGTGGGTAGAATAAGAAACAATATATTTCAACCAATTGGGAGCTGCTACGTTAGCATTTGACCAATCAGGTGATACCACGTCAGCGGCGTCCTTTCTCTCTTCCAATCAGCAAGCGTCACCTCATTCTAACCATCCCTCCAGCTTGCAAGCAAGGCAGCCTGCTCGACCAATCGCATCTCACCACGTAGCGTAAACTAAACCTGTTCCACCAATCGCGTCTCGCCGCGTCAGCAATTAAGTCCACGTCATGCCCACACATTTTCCTCACTTCTGCTGCTCTTCGATCTGCCTCGGATGCGTGCTCGCACAGACTCCCAGAAATTCGGAATGAATCGCGCGCATTCTCTCCGTCACATACGTGCCACGTGGCACTCACTGACCCACGCACAGCCTCCATCACCGGGTCTTCTCTAATCGGCATGCGACACGTAGCACTACGCACAGCATACAGCGTCATCGCGAGCTCTCTTGTCCAATCCGGTTGCGCCACGTCATCTGCCTGACAGCTGGCGAGCCAATTGCGTGCTGACACATGACTGACACTATTTCCAAGCCAAAAACAACCCTCCTCGGTGCATGAGTCACCTCTCAAACCCCAAAATTAGTTTCTCTCACCTCTCCCAAGACCAATTTTTAGTAGTTTTATATATTATGAATTTAATGTTTTATTATTTTTTAAAAAAAAGAACACCGACTATTATTTTTTAGCATCGACTTTCTTCGACGACGATGATCGGCTAATCAACTCTTTGCCTAGGTCGAAGGGGAAGCAAGTCGGAATGATGGACTCATGGCATATTATCTGAGATCTATTATTATTATTATTATTATTATTATTATTATTATTATTATTTAATTTAATTTAAATTATCATATTTCATTGTTATTGATTTTAATGATTATGATTTAAATCTAAGGTATGTATATGGCCAGTGCATGCTTTTAGGTGAATAATCTATAGTTATTTGGACTATTAGTATCCGTGTAATTGTGCTTTTGGACCAATAAAATAACAAACACTCACTCGTTTGCCGTCAAACCCTTTTGGTTATTGAGCGTGCAACAATCGAATTCAGGTTAAATCAGGAGTGGATGCGATCCGGTTATTTAGGATTAGTGTTCCCACAGATCGAAATTACTGCGGTTAGTGTGTTAAACCAGATTGACGGATGTCTAGGGTTATACATTAATTAGGGAAGTAGTTAGTGGCGGACGTCTTGGCTATCGAAACTAGTAGAATGAGGAATTTCCGGCGGATGTCGATTTTCTACAGCTAATCTAGGAGAATATAAATTAATGACTTTTTGGGAAAGATTAAAGATCATGATTGCAATTGAATCTTGATCCTGATTTGTGGAACTGTAGACTTACGTATTAGTAATGTGTTATTTAGGTGTTACTTAGGTATTAATTAATTGTTTTCAAAATTAGTTTAGTTATTTTATTTATTTAGTTTAGTTAGATTAGTTAGTTAATATAATTTATTTTAAAACCTCAGATTTTCTTTTTTTTGTTGTTTTTAACTTAAGAAAGACTACCAATCTTTGTGGGATCGACCATTTCCCACTATTTTACAAAATAGTTGGTTTAGAAAACTTCACTTTTTTGACGTGTTCAGCGTGCGTAAATTAGAACCCAGAATTATGCATTTCGAATTCTGGGTTTTTGCTACATTTAGGCCTTGTTATCGCCTTAGGGACCCTCATACACACTACAAGAGGTCCCTAACATCCAACCTAACACAAAACAACAACTACAACATCAAATTCATGAATTCACAAGTTAATGGAGTGAAGAAGTTATCTAGTTTGAAGAGTTTCTTCTTCTTCACTAAAGCTTCAATGAATCTCTCATCTCTTACACCAAGTTACTCCAAAAATCTCTCTTCTTTCTTTCCTCCTCCTTACCAACGATTTTGATGAAGATAAGAAATGAGAATTGTTGACTTATAATTTTCATTTGACTATATTGATATGTTTGAACCTTAGCCCTTGATGTGCGCACACGTATCTCGGGGCTTAACTAATTGACCACCTTGACACACTTATCCCTCAAGTCATGATTAAATGACTCCAATAGTTAACTAACTTAACCTCTTGATGGGTTACCAAATGTCTCGATGCACATCATGTGCTTATTGTTTTATTTCACAATTTTATGCACTTTATTGTTTATTTAAATGTGACTATATTAAAGCCACTTATAAATTCATATTTAACTCAAATTAATTAAGCTTACCCCATAAGCCGCTACCTCGGTCCCAGGTCGATACGCAACTCGAGGTACATCCCCGCTCGTCTCGATACCTATGTACCTATATAAATTGACTTAATAGTCTATACATATACAATACACTAGGCATACATCACAACAAATATAAAATATACCTCGGCCCTTACCTCGGTCAATAGACATATCACGGTGTGGCTCTCACAGTACGGGTCGTTGATCCTGTTTAAGGAATTAAACACAGTTAGAGATTTTGGGCCGTTACAACCACCTTGGGACCCGCCACGTTGCATCCCACGTCACCAAGCCCAACCACGTCATGACCCGCTTATCCTTGACGTCTGACGACCTACCTAGCTGCTTACACTTTTCCAGTTACCTTAACTAATTAATCTTTACCTAGGCATTAATAATTTAGTTAGCTAGTTACTTAATTTATCACATTATATTACAATTTTATAGCAGAATTCTTTTAAAGAGTAACTTATGCAATATTTAACAATCTTAAATAGTGGAAAACTATGCAAAAGATATCGTGTATATATTAAGGCGAGATAATAGTATAAAGAAGTTATATATACATGTAATCAGTGTTCTATAGTTCCCAAAACCCAATAAAAGTAAAAGAAATACATACTAATATCGCACACGAGCTAGCTCTACAATCTCAAAGGTAGTCGCCTAGTCTCATTGCCTTTGCCCTTATTCATCGAAGGATCTGCACTCAGTTACCTAACAAATACAGTGACGAGTTCAGTGAGTAAAACCCTAAGAGAAGTCCACCAATATTCACGAGATAAAACTAATAAACACGAGACATGCGAATATAACACCCGACAACCAGTACGTCATATTCCCATGAATTTAGGCAGCACACGATAAGCAAAATTAGTAGCATGAAATAAATAACAACACATACCAACTAAACATGCTCGGAAAATAAAGCATTAATAAGTAAATAGTTGTATAATCATGAGAAAACTCTGACCTAAAACCAACCAGTAATCGATAAAATCGAATAAGAACCATGTATATAATTACAGGCTTACGATGACTAAATCCCAACTTTAGTTACCGGATGAACCCCCTCCAGACGCTATTTCAAGTCGAGGGAACACCCTAAATCCCTCTCGACCGTCGTAACTATATCTAACTATCGTTGACACGAGCATTAAACATGAGTAACCCATGAAAACGATTTACCCACAACCAATATATACGCAAACCAAAATAGGAGTGAAACCCCCATGTGTGCCACCAATAGTCACACATGAATTGCTATATCGGTAAAACAACTATTAATTTTATAAGGCATTCCAATGGGTTTACTCACCTAAATCCGCGCTCCGACTTCCTCGGACTCCCGTATTCGACCCGACTAGCTCCCCGATATCCAAGCTACGGTCCCCTAAGTCCCTGAAGTCCAATTTTACATGTTTAGTATGTTTATAGGTATTTGAGATATGTATTAAGTCAAAAATCCCAAAATAGCCCTTTATTGTTCAAGTTTGTCTGTCGTTAGCGCGCTAATGTGTCTACCTAGCGCACTAGGTGGAGTTAGCGCGTTAAGGGATCTGTCTAGCGCACTATTGTTCTTCATTTTGAAAAATAGTTAAGTGCCCAGAAATAATTAGCGCGCTAATATGTCTAGTTAGCGCACAAATTACCCCTTGTGACAGAATTCTCAACTCGAGAATTATGTCCCAAACTTCCCAATTAGCTACTTAGATCCATTTAACACCTTATCCATACATAATTAACTCCACACATCAACTAAATAGCCTCAAAACAATCATTTTGCATCAAATTGATTAAAATCTTACAAATATGGGTTTAAAGGAAAGTGTAGATGATGGAGAAAAGATTACCTAGGTTTAATTCTTTGATTTGTCCTCTAAAGTGGTTGAATTCTAGCTTGAATTCTCCTCCAAATCTCGATTTTCTTTGATCTTTGCATGAGTTTGTAAGTGGTTTGAGCAAAAATTCCACTAACTTGGTTTATATATGTCTGGTTGGAATCAAATGTGCGTACGTATCCTGAGGATTATCTTGTGGTCTCATTTCATGCTGTCCGCACCACTTGCTGACTCCAATAGCACACTCCCTTAATTGTTTCTCTCATTATTATCATCTAGATGTCCATCTTATGGTCCTCCATATTTAGTTCAAACTATAGGTTTATCATTTATTTAATTTATGTACCTCACATTAAGCCTTATTAAACCATATGGTTAGTGCTTTATTTATCAAAATTAATCAACTTATGGTCCCACTAACCTTTGACTACCCGATAGCCAGTGCCCCGTCTCGATACTATTTTGAGGCACGCCATAGCCTATTATTTTAATTTAATCAATTTAGCATGTGGTTACATTACTCATTTTAGTCGATTAACTAGTCATCCTAAAATGAATTAGTCGAGTTTCCTAGCGTACTCGTAGTTCGCCTACTCACTACCCGTGTTGACATGCCTTTCGAGGCGAACACCCCTCACATCAACCCACCTGATAGCAACATACATACATGCAGCAGATATAATAATAATTTTAAACATCACACCCATCACACCAACTCGCCCGATACAACCGTCATCCATAAATAATATATTCCCTCAGTTCTCATGTCCAAACCAACCAAATTGACCACGTAACGCTCGAATTACGACCGTTAATTCTCGATATTAATACTAATCCTAGTTTAATTAATTTGGGTCGTTATAATTCTTCCTAACTAGGAGAGATTTCATCCTTGAAATTTGAATCTCGAGTAAACTCTGGTGTAACTATCTTGTCCCTATGTGACCACTCCTCACACCTTGATAGTTCCCTTTTACAGTCCCTTTTGAATATCTCACTACTCCCAATGCAAAGAACACAGTGTTACCCTGAGACATAGGTGCATATTATCGAGGTGGTCAAAATCAGTAACTTTCTTCCAACATCTCCGCAACCTACTCTCTTAGTTCGATTTCCATGTTCAAATTTCCCCGACACAGTTACCTAACACCAATAATCGTAAACCTCTCCAATCATGTATCCCCACATGATAGTCCTAACCAACTATCACATACCATGACAAACTCATGTCATGCCATAACCTATCTTTAGGTCACCATGACAATCCCATGCCATGCCATAACCTATGACAATCTCATGTCATAACACAATAATCTACCATTGTATCACCATGCATGCATAAACGTTAAAATGTAATTATTAAGTACTTAAATTTCATGTACCTTGAACCCGCAGTTGGGACATCTCCCGGTATGCCTCAGTCACCACATGTACCGGCTCTCGAGTCTACACCTGTGTCACCACTGTTGGAGTCACCGATCTCGTGAACAACGCCTCTTGATGTGACCTCATGTCCACATTGCCAACATGTGATCCTCCATCTTGGTCTTGCCTGCTGACTCCTTGACCACTAGCCTTGACCCTGTGATCTCCAGTCTTTACCTCCTTAGTTATGAGTCTGCTCCGCGGAGGCGCTGGTAATGCGGGTACAACATAAGCTCTGGTTGATCGATCATCATCCCTACGACCTCGACCATACTTTCCGTCCTTTCCGTCATCCCGATCTCTCGGTATATTTTGCCTATAGCTCTGTTTAGTTTATCTCTTTCGACTCAGTGGACGAATGTTTGTCAGCCCTCTGCATCAGATATATCTTATAGGTAAGCGTTCTATCATACATCTCCTACATTTTCTGAGCTCTGGAGGAAACAATGGCGCTGGCTATGTCCTCAATCAACCTTCAGACGAAGTAATAAATCTATAGTCTCTCGGTGCCTGCGACGTCCGTGACAAACTGTATCGAGTACCAGTATCTATCCATATACTATGAAACTGACCGACTGCCTTGTCTCAAAGCCAAAAACTCATTTCTCAGCCTCAACCTCACCTCTAAGGGTATATACCGATCATAAAACAACTCTCTAAACTCTGCCCATGTCATCGGCTCTGGGTAAGTAACGCTTTTTCCACACAACAACATCCTCTCTTAGCATATGCCCTGATATCCTAGCTTGTATGCTCTCTTGAACTCGCGTAGCTTATGTAACTTCTGATGCGCAATCAACCACTTCCATCCTGCCTCTAGGTCTCCGCCTCCGTGAAAGTATCCGGGATCGAATTTGATGAATCTCTCATTAATTTGAACATCTGCCGTCATCGAAGTCTTGAACATGTCGATCTATGCCGGTGTCACAGTTTGCATCTCGATTTGTGCCACTATCGGTGTAGCAACCAATGTCGAAGTCTTTTGTACCACTGCATGTATCGGTACAGTTTGGATAGTCAATGGAACTGTCGGAGCAACTGTCATCCCAATCATGCTTTGTACTCGGGCGTTGGTGAGCGATGCAATCATTGTTGTCTGTACGCGCATCATATCCATCAATAACTCAAAATGTCTATCGTGAGCTGTTAATCATGTAGCTACTGTCGGGTCCAAACCTTCATCTCTAGTCCTATCGTAGATGGAGTCAGTGACCATCCATCATGATCTGCATCACAAACGTGCGCTGGATCACCTTCCATATACAACAACAACATAGCCTCGGTTCCATATACGTATATATAATATATACAATAAAAAACATAGCACGTATATAAACCTATCACTACCCGTCTCAAGTTGCTTCCCAACCATAATTATAAGTCAGGATCTTTGGGTTTCCACATCTAAGGTTTGTTTGTTTAAATTTTATTCAATTTCATTAAATTACTCCCGAGGCTTCCTCGAAACCTTGCTTAGATACCAAACTGTGGCGGCCAAATTTTAGGCCACCTTGAGACTCGCCACGTCGCATTCCATGTCACCATGCCCTGCCACATCATGGCCCGTTTATACTTAACATCTCGCGACCTATCTGGCTACTTACACTTTTCCATTTACCTAACTAATTAAACTTTACCTAGGCATTAATAATTTAGTTAGCCAGTTACTCAATTTATCACACTATATTACAATTTTACAGCGGAAGTCTTTTAATGAGTAAATTATGCAATATTTAACAATCTTAAATAATGAAAAACTCGACAAAGATACCATGCAAATATCAAGGCGAGATAAGTATAACAAAGTTCTATATACATGTAATCGGTGTTCTATAGTCCCCAAAACCCAACAAAAAGTAAAATAAATACATAGTGATATCACACATTAGCTGGCTCTACAATCTCAAAGGTAGTCGCCCAATACCTCATTGCCCTTGCCCTTGCTCGTCGAAGGATCTACACTCGGTTACCTTACAAATACATGAAGGTCACCCAAGAGGGGGTGAATTGGGTGTGATGGCCAAATTAAACTTTTTACAACTTTCTTTGCTAATTTACTAAGTTCACTTCAAAATTTTATTTAGATGAGCGCGAATATTAGTGATTGCAATAGTGATGTAGCAAAATGGTTCAAGTAAGTGAAATGCTACATTAGGAGAATGGGTAGAAGAGATGGAAGTACATAATAGATTTATAGTGGTTCGATCCCTCAGATCTACATCTACTACCTAACCTCACCGGTTAGGATTTTGAACCAACACTTGTATTCCAATAAGTGAACAACCTAAGCCCGCAAGCTTAGTGTGCCTAGTCACCACTAGGTATTTTACACTTGCCTTACCACAATAAGGACTTTTACAACCACCTAGTCTCAACTAGGAGTTTGACTTGCCTAGATGCAACTAGGACTTTACCTTGTCTATTTCTCAATAGGCTTACAATCTCTCCTATATACCAATATGACTCACAAATTGGTCTATTCACCAATAGACCTTACATGCTTTACAAATTAAGAATGATTTGTCGCTTACAATAAGTAAAGCGGTATAAGATGCTCTCCTCTCACAAGCCAAATGTAATCCTAAGATGAAGTAATGCAAGTGAGACTTTGCCAATTGAGATGCCTCGTAAATCAATTTTTATAGGCTAACTCTCAATATTTGAACCAACAAAGAAGAGTATAGATTAAGCTCGAGGTTATTCCAAAGAATGGCTAATCGATGCACAAATGCAAAATGCAAGTTTAAGCTCAAGTTGTGCAAGTAATATCTAGGGTCACAAATAGATTAATATTAAGAACGAAACCTTTGTGAGTATGTTGTCAAAACAACATAAACATGAAACCAAACAAACGAATATAAATTAAGCACGATTAGGTTTCAAGTCAATTCAATGCACACATGAAAGATAACGATTAAGCTCAAGTAGTGCAACCAAAATCTCGGGTCTCAAATAGATAAAGTTTAAGAACGAAAACCCTTGTAAATATGTTGTCAAAACAACATAAGCATGAAACCACAAACGTGAATATAGATTAAGCACAATTGCGTTTCAAGTCAATTTGATGCACTACGAGAAATCGCAATTAAGCTCAAGTAAATGCACTTTCAACTTTGGGTTTAACAAAAGTCAAGATTAAGTTCAAAACCCTTTTTGGTGGTGTCACACACACATACTCAAAGAAAAATAGCCAATATAAGAATGGGTTAGGCTTCATGTGTTTTTAAAGTTTCGCATACACAAGTGATTCAAATTCTGGCTCTATAGGTGCAACTTTGTTCTAGGTCTTATCTAGACATGATGTTAGGCTTAACACACTATATAAACATGTTTAAATTAGTCACATATGGTTCCCACATAAATCATTAACAACAAGATTTAGATTGAGCACAAATAATGTAGGGAAAGATGTAATCTTACACCTAAGATGTGAAGATGATTTAGATTGATTTGGACAACGTGTTGAGGACTCTAGAACACCTCTTTTCGCCTCACTTGGTTTGCATAAGATCAGCCCTCAAAGCCTTCAAGTTAGCGTGTGTATTTTTTCACCCTTTTTGTAATAAAACCCCATTTTAATGCTCTTTTGTGTATTCGTAAGTTCTTTTGATCAAAAACATGTTCTAAGTGTTTATAGGGTTCTTTCCAATACCTTTTTTACTGTTCCTAGCCATTATAGTGATCCAAGGGTCCAAAACAGTCCACAAATTCAATTTAAAGGTGTAGATGTTTCATTTTTAAAAAGCTATTAGAAAAGCGATTAGCGCGCTAAATTCTGGATTTAGCGCACTAACGAATCTCATTAGCGCGTTAACTCCGCAGGTAGCGTGCTAATAATGCCATTAGCACGCTAACCAACATGGGCCTAAAAATAAATATTTTCAGCCCTTGAGTTAGCGACCCCTATCGCATCCTTGACCCTACCGAACCTCTTACAACATGTCAGACATGTTTATTATGGGTCATAGAACCCATTTAGGTGGTCCAAATATTTTCACAAACCCCGAAAATGAAAAATCCTGGTTTCATGAAGTGTACAAGGGTTTTTCTGCAAATAGTTTTAAAGTAAATCAAAGACTTGTCTAAACTCATATCGGTGCATCTAAAATCAAAACCAATAATATGCAAACCTCAAGTTCATGCCATACAACTCATTTGCATGATTTAAAATGTTTTATAACTCAGGGATTGCAAAATCATGAAATGCATGAATTTAAGTTCTTGAAAACACGAGATTTGTGAAAATGCATGAATCTAATGCATTTGGCTCATGTAGTTGAACTTCTTATACCTTACAATTGATGTGCATAGTCCCGGCCCATAATTCATATCCTTAATCATCATGTACATAAAAACGTAATACATTGAATCATGCATAGCTCTATATAGGCTTTCCGGTGCCTTTCCTTGCCTTGATCAAATTATGAGCTCTTCAAGCCTTATTTCTTCCATTTTATCCATTCCATTTGAACTCGAATTCGTTGGTAACTCAAATTCATTGGTAGCTTTTGAACTTATGAGTTCTAACAATGTTGGATTGCACTCAAATACTTGACAAATGTGTTAGTACCATTTCACGTTGTTTGTTGCCATCAAAATCTTGGGACGGAGTCTAAGTGATGAAACATAGTCCAACAATACAGTGACAAGTCCAAGTGAGTAAAACTCCAAGAGAAGTCCATACAATAATCATGAAATAAAACTGATAACTACGAGACATGCGAATATAACACCTGGCAACAGTACGTCATATTCCCATGAATGTATGTAGTACACGACAAGCAAAATTAGTAGCATGAAATAAATAACAACACATACCAACTACATATGCTAGGAAAATAAAGCATTAATAAGTACACAGTCGTATAATCACGAGAAAAACCCGACCTAAAACCAGCCAATAATCGATAAAATCGAATAAGAATAACGTATATACTTACAGTTTATAGTGACTAAATCCCAACTTCAGTTACCGAATGAGCCCCTTTATATGCTATTTCAAGTCAAGTGAACACCCTAAATCACTCCCGAAGGTCGTAAGTATATCCTAATGTCGTCAACACGAGCATTAAACACAAGTAACCCATACAAGGGATTTAGCCACAACCAATATATACGTAAATCGAAATAGGAGTGAAACCCCCATGTGTGCCCACCATCAATCACACATGAAACTCGATATTAGTAAAACAACTATGAATTTTATATGAGGCATTCCAATTGGTTTACTCGCCTCAATCCATGCTCCGACTTCTCCGGACTCCCATATTCGACTCGGCTAGCTCCCCGATATCCGAGCTACGGTCCCCTAAGTCCCTGAAGTCCAATTTTACATGTTTAGTATGTTTATAGGTGTTTCGAATATGTATTAAGTCAAAAAACCCAAAATAACCCTTAATTGTTCAAGTTTGTCTATCATTAGAGCGCTTGCGCACTAGGTGGAGTTAACGTGTTAGGGGATATGTCTAGCACAATATTGTTCTTCATTTTGAAAAACAAGTAAGTTCCTAGAAATCATTAGCGCGCTAATAGGTCTAGTTAGCGCGCTAATTACCCTTTGTGACAGAATTTGCAACTCGAGAATTCTGTCCCAAACTTCCATAGCTACCTAGACCCATTTAACACCCTCTCTATACATAATTAACTCCACACATCAACTAAACAACCTCAGAACAACCATTTTGCATCAAATTGATCAAAATCTTTCAAATATGGGTTTAAAGGAAAGTGTAAATGATGGAGAAGAATATTACTTAGGTTTAATTCTTTGATTTGTCCTCCAAAGTGGTTGAATTCCAGCTTGAATTCTCCTCCAAATCTCGCTTTCTTTGATCTTTGCATGAATTTGTAAGTGGTTTGAGCAAAAACCCCATTAACTTAGTTTATATATGTTTCGTTGGAATCAAATGTGCATACGTACCCCGAGGATTATCTTATGGTCTCATTTCATGCTATCCCGCACCACTTAATGACTCCAATAGCACACTCCCTTCATTGTTTCTCTCATTATTATCATCTAGATGTCCATCTTATGGTCCTTTTTATTTAATTCAAACTATAGGCTTATCATTTCTTTAATTTATGTACCTCACATTAAGCCTTATTAAATCATATGGTTAGTGATTTATTTATCAAAACTAACCAATTTATGGTCCCACTAACCTTCGACTACCCGATACCTGGTGCCCCGCGTCTCAACATGTATTTCGAGGCATGCTATAACTATTATTTTAATTTAATCAATTTAGCCTATAGTTAAGTCAATTAACTAGTCATCCTAACGTGAATTAGTCGAGTTTCCTAGCATACCCATAGTTCACCTACTCACTACCCACGTTGACATGCCTTTTGAGGCGAACACCCGTCACACTAACTCGCCTGATAGCAACATACACACATGTCGTGCAATATAATAATAATAATTTTAAACACCACATGTATACAACCATTATCCACAAATGATATATTCCTTCGGTTCTAGTGTCTAAGCCAACCGAGTTGACCACGTAACGCCTGAATTACGACCATTAATCCCCAAAATTAACGCTAATCCTAGTTTAATTAATTTGGACCGTTAAAGGTCCGTATCATATCCCGCTAACATGTGCACCAATGAGGTCACCAGCTCGGGTTGTCATTCATCGAGGGCGCAAGTGACACGTGCTATGGTCTAACGTACTAGAGCTCATACAACACAACATCCGAATAGACCACGGTGGCGAAGGAAACTACCGACCATTATACCAAATCAAAGCGATGATAGAACATGGATAATGAACAGCAATGAACACAAGATAACATAATTGAAACAATTAAATACTCAAGATATGTTTTTAATGGATTTACGCACCTTAAATTGCACTCCGAAACCCCGAAAACACCTCGGTCCGACCCTACTACACTCTTGACTACCGTACCATAGTCCCCAAGTCCCCTGGGACACACTCCTAGTGGTTTAGAATGACTCAAGGTATTTAAATTAAGTTTAGAGTCACATTTCCTAAAACAGCTCTTTAAAGACTAAATAAAGTTTCAACTTTAAATTTTGGGATCATATGTTGCAATGCAAATTGAACCATTATAAATTTAAAATCATCAAAGACACTTAAAAAAAGTTTTTTCTCTATGTCTTAGCTTTCCAAAAAGTTTTGTTTTCAAAACTCCGATTTAAAACGAAAGAGATATCTAACTTCTACAAAAATAGCTCAAATTGGAATCAAATCCGACCAGCAATCTTGTAAAATTATTTTTCCCACTTTATAGTTCCAAAAATTGTAATCTTCAATCATAAGTCAACCAATATACCCAAAAATAATATACTAAAAGATGAGCTCATTCCGATAAGAATTGAGAGAGTTATGCCTTGTCAAAATTCATTTTAAAAATCCCGCATCATCATTTAAATTGCCTGATTACAGAGCATTTTTTAGTTAGAAGGACTTTGAATTTCAAACTTTCTCCAAAGACAAAGTTATAGATCTCTGAGTAATATTTCCAATAACATATAATTCTCCCCATTTGGTACTCGTATGAGAGAGTTATGCCCAATTTACAAAGGTTAGGTCAAGAAATTTAACATTCATGCATCAAGAAACTTCAAGAAAACAATCCATTTGAAAAATTAGTTTCAAATCCTTAAATTGGTGAACATAATGAACTTTCATTCATAAAGAGACTCAAAAAAAAAAAAAAAAAAGTGAGCAAACTAAGAAATTCATTTTTAAATAAAAACTAAAATTTTGAAGCTCATATCCATGGAAAAAAGATAGACAAGCTAGATGATCATCTTGGTTTTGATCTTCCTAGTTTAATTCCTCTAGTAGATGGCCTCCATTCCTCCATGTTCTTGCTGAATTCTCCAGCACTCCATCCCAAGAACAAACTTGGTTATTGTTGCATGGAGAGATTTCTTACTAACTTAGCTATATATAGGTTATGTTAGAATCAATCGTGTTCACGTATCTCGATGTCAATCTAATTGTCCTTGTTAACTCCTACTCCATTAACTTCTATCTTGTTGACAAAAATTACTAACTTAAATTTTCTAGGATTCCATTTAAGTGTGAATCTCGAGGCAAATCTATGACATCAATTTTTTCATCCAACTATAGGCATTTGTAATCAATTGATTCAGTTAGTTTAACTTAGGCACTTTTATACATATGTAGGCTATTTAGGGTCTTAAATTGGTATACTACCACCTCCTCTAGTACCCAATTACTTATCACATAGTGCCTAACGTCTCGGCACACATCCCGAGACGCGTCAATCCTTGATGTACCAAATTATTATGACTTAGACTAAAGTTTGATTATCTATTTTATGCAATATTCACCTTTGTTCTAGTCATTTTATTCAAGTTAGTATTATAGGATTTAATGTACACGTATTACACCTACTCGGTACCCATATCAACACATTTTACGAGGCGTTTACCCGTCACACAGTCTTACACAGTATGACAATATAAATGCATGCATGCAATGAGTTATAAGATAAATAATAATCAAACTCGCAATTATTCAACCAACAAACACAAAATAACGATTTAAGCCCAGTCAAACATGTTCTAGCCTATTTGAGGCGTCCACATGCGTCTAAGTTAGCGTCCGAAGTCTGAAAATAAATTCATT
This sequence comes from Stephania yunnanensis, assembly GCA_039657365.1. Classification (NCBI taxonomy): domain Eukaryota; kingdom Viridiplantae; phylum Streptophyta; class Magnoliopsida; order Ranunculales; family Menispermaceae; genus Stephania; species Stephania yunnanensis. Next base: position 38,039,381 of record CM077586.1, on the reverse strand, counting down.
AACTACGTCAATAAATATTGATCAATTACACAATGACTGCACGAATTTCGAGGTGTGTCATCGCTCATGTATCGACACCTATAAATAACAAGTAGAGGTGACTTAGTAGTCTACATATGTATGATACACTAGGAAATCACTATGAAAATATAACATATACCTCGACCATGTGCCTCTGTTAGTGTATATATCACGATGTGAGTCTCACATCACTAGTCGGTGATCCCGATTAAGGATTTAAAATGCGATTAGAAATTTGGACCGTGACAATATTAGATAAACCTAATATGAGCTATCAAACGATTAATAATAGTTTAATAAACATGAAATGATAATAAGAATTTTTTAAAGCACAAGATGTGAATATCTTGAGTTTGTAGATCGAGGTTAGTACCATTTACACTAGTGATATGAGAAGACCTATTCTATGAAATATTAGTTTAATTTGACAACAAATTAAAAATTGCTTCTAAAGTAGTCTCAAATATAGTGAAAATGAGACATGTGTTATTGAAAAATGGAAATTGGTTAGATAAGCTAAACATTGAATGAAAAATCATAATGAGATTTTGATAGGATCAATTAAGTTATCTAAGCCAATTTTTACGAAATACTATTTTTTGAAGAAATCATTGTCTCATTTCCTAATAAAATACTGTAACGACCCGAAAATTTGACTTGTGTCATGTGTCAGGTCGGGGTCATTTGTGGGATCCACTTGTCGAAATGCCTATGTCTAAATCTCGAGTGGAGATGCTAATTGTTGAGAAATGTATACGCAGAGAGTTCAGTCAGCCGAAACATGAACGGGGATGCGCCTCGAGTCGTGTGTCGACGTGGGCCGAGATAGTGGCTATATGTGGTTTTAATATGCACATTGGATATGTCTTGTGATGCGTGTGGTGCGAGTATCGAGATTGGTGAAATGAGGCAGGTTGGTGCCTCGAGATGCGCGCTGCTCGGTTGTTGCGTTTGCCTCGAAATTCATGTTGCACGAATCTCGAGAACACTTTTGATTGAAATAAAAAATAAAATAAAAAAATGAAATGAAAATATATATATATATATATATATATATATAAATGGGATAATATTGAAAAAAAAGATCGAGAAAGAGAGAGAGAGAGATCGTGAGGTGAGAAATAGAGGAAAAAGGAGACCACGAGAGAGAGATGGTGGAGAGCGCCGCGCGAAAGGACGACGGCGACAATGGCTCTTGGCGCGACCACGACGGACTAGCTACGACGGCGGCGACAACGACATCACGGCGGCGCGCGCGCGGCATGGGTAGACCAATGGCGGCTGCGGCGGTGCAACTGGCTTCGGTGGCGGACGACGGACGACTGGCCGCACGGCATGGTGCGGACAATGGAGGAAGGCGCAATCGCGCAGGCTGCGGCTCCGAGAGGTCGGCGGTTCTGCGCGGGCGGCGATGGCGCGACGCCGGCGAGCTTCAGCAGCAGCGACGTTTCCGGCGGTGGCAGCGGCGATTCCGGCAGTGGCAGCGATGATTCATGCAGCGACGACGGCGTCAACACGATAGCGACAACGACGCAGTGACGCGTTGTCGAACCGATCGATCCCCGACGAGACAACAGTGGACAAGGCGTTGTGACGTCGACGAAGTTCGACGACGCGACGGGTTGCTAGTGAAGGAGACGCGAGGCGTAGGCCGTGGTGAGGTCCTACACCATCTTGTGCATTTCGTTGCCTTTATTCATAAATTGCAGTTTTTAATCGCGAATATATTGATGTGAATGATTTAAATAACTTCAACGGTATAAATGGATACCAGGGACTTAGGAGTCGGGTGTCGGGTGCGCAAATCGAGACGTGAGTGAGACGTCTTGATTTCGATTTACGTATTTCGAGGTAAGTAAACCAGCTAGGGACTTATACAATATTTCATTTCCCTCCATTGGCTGTTGTTGTTTACTATTTTGTGATAGCTTTATTGTTGTTCACTGCTTTGTGATGATAGCTATCGTTGAAATTGTTGTCGATTGAGTGAGTCCATTGGCAAGTGAGTCATGGTTACTGTTTGTCTGCAATATGAGAGGGTTAGGGCTGGAGGAAGGGGTCTCGTCCTAAACTTGAGGTTTTTTCTTGGTCGTCCGTCGATATTATCCGGGTCCATGGATGTTTCATAGTCATACGGGCTAGGGCTGGGAGACGGGGGTCTCGTCCTAAATCCGGGTCTATGGATGTCTCATAGTCGCAAGGGTTAGGGCTGGGAAGCTGGGGTCTCGTCCTAAACCCGAGTCTGATGGGCTTTTGTCGCGATTCAACGACCTTTTGGTCGGGACTCCTTGTTATTGGGCATCACTCATCGATGGATTGGTTACAGTCTTTTATATTCATGCGTTCTTAATTCCTTTCATTCTATTTGCATGAATTCGACTGCTTTGGATATTGTGAAATGTTGCTTTGGATATTGTGAAATGTTGTGTATATGTCTTACTGGATTTACTTACCTGGGCTCATCATTCTTATGTTTGACTGAGTGCAGAGTTGCAGATGAGTAGCAGAGGGAAGGCTTCATAGCTAGGTGATTTTTGTATCTCTTGTATTTACTCTCCTCTTATGATACTTTTATGTTGGGTTCCACAATTAGGTTGCCTAACTCCCTGATCTTTTTGTTGAGTTATTTAATGCATTAGTCGCTTCCGCTAAAATTGTAAAACATTGAAAAACATTAATAACTCAACTGTAAAATTGTGAATTTACTGATAATGATGGATTGGAAGGCTGACTAGGCCTGCGTTGACCTTGCGAGATTGGCTCGGGGGTCCACGTGGGCTTAGGCCAGGCGGTGCCCAGTTCGTGAAAAAAGTGGGGCCGTCATAGTTGGTATCAGAGCCAGGTTTTAAATACTCGACTCTTGATTTAAATCACAAGCCATTGAGACACAAACCAGCGGAAGTTAGGAATGGTTGAACTTAGAGTGGAACCCTATGATCCTGACCTAAGTCTTTCGTTGGGAAGTGAGGAGAGTTGGAGAAATTAAAATTTGAACTATATGTGATATTTGATGTGTTGTATTATCGATAGATATACGATATTCACTCTGTGTGTCGCGTGAGACGTGATGAATAAAATGAAAAGATCGACGATAAATTTATCAGATTTAGGGAAATTGATAAATGGAGATAAATATCATGGTTGGTTTGGTGAAGCCAATGGAAAATGAAGCAATTCATTTTGAGTAAAATGAGATAATTAGGACTCAAACAAACTTGTGAATTGGTTTTCAAGCCATTTAAAGTTATTTATTTCAAGTTGTTTCATTATTACAGAAATTGAGGATTTCCTATAGTATTGAGACTTGAAATGGAAGTTTAAGTCTCTAAATGATTTTAAATGGGTAATATGCAAACTCTAAGGGAGCAGAGTGTTGAGATGACTTGAAAGCTAACGATTACATCACGTACGGACTCCTTAGCTTTGACGAAAGTTTTGGAGTAGTAGTGTTGGATCAGAAGCCCAAGTAACTCCACTTTAGTGACGCTAAGCATTTATAGTCTCAGGGTTGGGGAAGTCGACCACCACCTTTAGGAACTTACAAATGAATTAAGCGTTACGAGCTGAGGTAGAGTCCGCGGATCATTCTAACATTTAGTGAGCACCTAAGTATAATCCCTACAAGATTGTATATCTCAAGAATCCTCACATGCTAAAATTTGTTCATATGCGTTAGTAAGCGTACTTAAGGGAATTCTCGTGCGAGTAGTGCATGTTGAAAAGAACGAGCACCTTTGAATAGAGTGAAAAAGTAATGAGACTTTGTAAAGTTGCTAAGATTAGCAATTCACCTATAAAAAAAAGAAAAGAAAGTGCATTTAAAGTTGCTAAGAAAAGAGTAGCACTTGATTCTATATGGTATATTTGTGGTGTGGTAATATATTATATACGATAGCGGTAAATATACGCCGATTCGAGGAATCGTTGGTATAGAAAATGTGATGACGTTTCAGACTGGTTCTGTGAATGATCGTGAGGCTGCAGGTTCGCGATTTGCGAGTGCTGATAATCGCACGACCTCGAGATGCGTAATTTATGAGATTTGAGATAGGCGATGCCTCGAGATTCGTGTCGCACGAATCTAGAGGACACATTTACTTTGAAAGTCAAAAAGTGAACGTGTTCGAGTGAACGTGTCGAATTCGTAATTACATGAGGAGCTGCTGAGCGCGCCAACTGATACGGGAATAGCGTGACGACTCAGGCGAGGCGGTCTCATAAGTTTTAGCGGCATCACTCGGAAAAGTTTCGCGGTGGTACGAATCTCGGAGCAGCAAATACCCATGACGTCTTGACTCGGCGAGGACCACTCTGACCGACATGGTCAACTTCCTTTCGGGGAGGAGTATAAGTCTCACCCCCACGAGTACGACTCCCGCAACCGCAACCGGCACAACCGCGACATCCGTCCCTACCGAACTAGGCCCGAGGCAGTCCCAGCATGGTAGCACTTCCACACCCTCCACCCCGGCCACAGCTCAGCCCGCCGAGGTCGATGCTTGCCCTCAGAAGAGAATGCATGGGAAGGAGTATCGAAGGAAGAATATGAAAAAACCCAAGCAATGATCAACCGATAATGGAGGGATAGACATTTGTACTACATTTTTATGACATTTTTAAATGGTTGATGTGTACCTGTTCCCTGTTGAGTACATTTTTATGACAGTTTATAATGTTACATTGCCTATTTTTTTATTTTGGTTGTAAATTGTGTTTGGATCCTAGTTTTTTCTGCTTATGAGGGTGTCTCGGTCAAGCAGGACCGACGCTCATCTGAAATTTTTGGTACTGATCAGCCGAGACAACTGCATTATGCGCGGTCTTGCACTGTCGTGAATGTACCTGTTGCCAGTCTTTAAATATGTGTCGGTTAGTCATGGCCGAGAAGACGTGAGTAATGGGCGCGCATAGGTCGACGATAAGCGACATTTTCGGTATTGCGCGACGGAGCATTGACGTCAATTCTCGGAGGTGTACGGCCGACACATTACCATACGTCTCGATCATGCAGGGCCGAAACGACTGTTCCAGCAACAATTTCCAACTACCAATACAAATAACTTTCCAAGCATGACCATCCAGCACGACAAGAGCAACGAAAACAAAATTATTGATATATCAATGTAGTATGATAAATTCACTATACAAGAATGAAACTGTATAACAATACCCGAAAGGTAGGGTAAATTCATTCATTCTATATCCACACAACTTGAAAGCTAACTTTCAAAATTAGTAAATGTACAACCAACAAAATTTAGAGGTACCAGTTGTAACACTACGGTGTACCTAAATCTACGACGGATATGGTGGCATCAAGTAGAGTTGCAATGGGCGCGATGTCTCGGAAGACGAATCTATCACGCCAATCGTTCGCACTATCCTGAACATACCGTACCCACGAAGGGTATAAGGATGGCAATGGTGCATTCGTGCTCAACTTCACCTGTGAAAGTGAACAGTATAACATGACCATATTGTCGGGAAACAAAAAAATAATTCAACAAAATTCGTATCACTTACCGTAAGCCAATGTATATTCCTGTCATTAATCATGGCAATGACAAGTCTGTTGTGCCCGGTGGACGGTGGAGCACTACGTAGAGGTAGAAATGTGGAGGCACTCCCATGCGAGAGGTTGACGAGAACCACATTGACTGCAGTGGCTACCAACAATTCCATATCTGGAAGTGTCAACCATTCTTGGAAAGTTGCACCAACTTGATTCTCTCGGCAATGCACCACAATCTTGACACTCTCGTAACTCGAGCCTAGCACTTCTCGCCAAAGGTTTTCATGCCCGATAATCTCATCATACATCCTTCTACGGACAATCCTCCACCCGTCGACATCGGCTAGTCCAAACCCAGACGCAACACACCTATATCCACAATTCCCATCGGCAAGCACATCGATGATGCCCTCAACATGTGGCAACCAATCCGGTTCTACGCAATGACCGTAAGCCATTTTAGTTGCACTTTGCGTGCGTCGACTGGCACGACGCAGTTTAGGAACAACTTTACTTTTCTTATGCCTAGAACTGGAGGCCTCCTGAGTCGATAGCACGTACTCAAATTCACTAGGCAACCGTCTCGTAGAAGAATCGTCACAATCGTGTTTTCTCTTCGAAGACCCCGGTGTCCTCCCTTTTGTCTTAATTTTTGCCGGCGGCACAACACCCGGTGTAGACAAAGGTCGACAAATCTCCCTGAGCTGCTGAATAATCCTAAGTCGATCGTCCTCATTAGTGCAAGCATGAAACTTTTCCAACACCCGTTCAATCTCATCGTGCACGTTGTACCCAGACGGGTCCACCAGATTCTCAGGTATCATACTCAACTTTCGCCAGTAAACATGAATGTCCTAGAGAGGGATGGACGACCCAGCAAATCTATGATGGTTCAGCTCATGTGCACAAGTAAGGCCATGTGTGGTGCGTATCTCGCAACCACAACGAGTGAAATCGTGACCAACATTCTCTCCACGTGTCAATTCATCTCTAATTAGCCTAAGCACCCGTTGAGAGACATAACCGCGCAATCGTCGATACAACTCAGCAACGTACTCATGTTGGACGACATTCAAACTTAGCTCAAACGACGCCTTGATATTGTTGTGTTGGATTCTAAGGAGTCCATCAACTACATTCCATAGAGTCTCAAAATTGGCCTAACTGTTCCCAAGGTGTACCTTCAGAATAGAATGCGCAGACTCCACCCTCCGCGTTGTCGTTTCCCCAAAGTGCATAAGTCTATTTGTCCAAGCCGAGACAAATTTCTCCTTATATTTCTTTAACCATGTGTTGTCCAAGTACTCCATAAGACCCTTTACATTCCCAAACTCACAACGCAGGTCATTCACCCTAACTTAGAATAAGGCCTCCGAGTTGGCATACATCACGCTCGTCCACCTATCCATAAAACGCGCAAAACCATCGTTCTCCCCAAACATCTTCTTAGTCTTCGCCAATACTACTTTGTTGATGTGTCAAGAGCAAAGGAGGTGAGACGATGACGGAAAAACTTATTCAATGGTACTAATAAGGGCTAAGTCCCTATCGGTAACAAACACGTCAGGCTTAGGCCACCCATCCAATATGGATCTCAACTTCTCAAGTGTCCAAACATAATGCCCATGAGTCTCTGATGATAAGAATGCGAACCCAATGGAGAACGTCAAGTACGTAGAAGTGATGCCAACAATCTTCAACAAAGGCATTCGGTACCTATTTGTTTTGTACGTGCATGCAATCCATCAAAATACCGATGAAAAATACCTTACCAACTTTATTGAGTCGGGATGTGACCAAAATAACTCCGTGACAACATTCGTAACGGGATGCTTCCTATGCCATGACAGCCACTTATTCTTCTCCAATATGTGCAACAGTTGTTGCATTTGAGTCCTCCCACCCGCATCCTCATTTCGGGCTTTTTGTCTTGCATTATATATAGTTCTCATTGTTGATACGTTTGTAACGTCTCTTTGCTTCAACGTATTTAGGATGTCTCTTGGCTTCACATTCCCCTTTGTCATTTGTACTACAACTTTCTGCTCCCCCTTATCCAATTTCCCGGCAAATGAATGGCCGTCCAAGTTTTTTGCGGGCTCGTGATTGTGCCTCCCAGATATAATAGTGATATACCACAACGAGTCAGCATTTTCCTTTACGTTGATAAGGAAAGGGCATCCGCATTTTTGGGTACCAGCTTGAGTCCTCGCCGTTTCGTCTTCTTCTTCATTTCTTGGTTTCGAATCAATTTTTGCCGCTTTACCCTTCCCAACTCTTTGCGACATTCCCCTATAAGTCCCCGACCTCTCACATGCAAGTTTCACCCTTCCCCTGCGCTTAATGCCCCCGGCGTCAGAGTTCTTTGTCACTAGCACAAACGTGTTCTCACGGCCTATCATTTGAAGCCATGAAACTGCCGCTTCTCTAGTTGGGAATGGCCTACAAGGTGTAAACGTGTCCGTGTAGTCTGGAAATAGGGCAGAAACCGACATTACGTGCAATACAAACAGTGTAACATTATAATCAACCAAAATGTACAGCACAATCACAAAAACATCCAAAAAATCAGGTTATCGGTAGTACAGGTCAGCAACTTGCTTCAAAGTCCGCTCACGAACGACCGAGAGTTAATGAACACTCTTGATTTTACCGTTCCGTGATATACGTAGACCAATCGGTCCTATATGACCGAGACATAACCATACATCTCGGTCCTGCAAGGCCGAAACAATCGCGCACCCAGACAGAAACTTCGGATAACCGCAAAAATAACACAAAAAATTGGCAAAATTACCTCAAGGACGACGTCCTCTGGCACCGAAGCAGTACAATCCTCCATTATATAGTGGAAACAACTTCGGATTTGAAGAAATTACCAAACCCTACGTTGACAAACAAATCATCATTTTCACAGTTATACACAACTCAACAGTTCTAAAAAACCCGAATATGGTTGTCAAACATTGTTACCTCGCTGTCGGATTATGTCAATCCGCAATAATCGATCAACGCTCGCCAAATGCAATGTGGCTTCGCGGTTCAACCTTGTGGTGGGGTGCCTTTTTTTCTTTGTCAAAATGATTTGTGGGGTTCGAATCACTATATATACAAGAGCAAAATAGTCTTTTCCACTTTTGCTGAAATTTTTACAAAAACTTTGGGTGCCTTCATTAAATGGTAGGGTGCCCTTAGCGGCCCTAAAAAACCAGTCGAAGAGCTAGCTCTCTCTCTCTCTCTCTCTCTCTCTCTCTCTCACTGTCTCAACAACAATATCCCCCAATTCACCAATCTCCAATGCCTTGTTGAGTTCCAATTCCAAGCGATATGGGAACCCTCGCGAGCTTCTCTTGGTCCACTTTGAACTTCAGATTTCGCCTGAACCCTAGAAACGACGGGTCTATTAGCCAGAGAATTCGGTTGTTGGAGGTAGGAGGTCCAAGACGAATCCGTGTTTCTCGTGCAGAGGAAGATCGAAAAGAAGGGGGATTTCGTGGAGGGAAATCAATAGGTTTGCTTGTTTTAGTCACGAGGAAGATGGTGGAGAGGAGAGCACATCCAGAGGTTCGAATTTGTCCGCGACGGCGTCGGAGGAGCCCGAAGAGCGAAATGGGGATGACTTGAAGTCGCCTGATGATACTCCCGCCTCTGTGTCTTCCAGGGTATCTCATTTTTATTATGTTCATTTGTTGGGCATTTGAGTTTGATGTTTTTGCTTGTGACTTCTTGTGGAGAATTTGTTCAACTTTGCTTGGTTTGATTTCGAATGGAATGAAATGACTATGTTAAATATAATATAATGTATGTACTAACTATTCAAACTTAGTCAAATTTAACGCATGGGATGACTATTTTATCTGACTAGAAACTCTAGTTTCAAAGAATATAGCGGTGTGGTTCTTGTAGGCGATGGTGTGGCAGGCGAATATTTAGCATATGTGTAGTTTTTAGAATGTATTAACTGAAAGTTCAAATTTAAATTTTTCTTAGATGCCAAATGAATCCACAATTGAACATGTATACCTCCCTATCTACTTCCAGATCCAAGTAGTTATCTTATCATGTGGTTAAAGATGTAGTAATAATATTAATGGACGTGGTTTACAAGTTTTCTTAAGTAACCGACATGAAGGATTCTAGAGAAATGTAAAATTTCTTTTTTGTCTTGCTTGATTAGAGAAAGGGAAGTGCTTAACAATGTTTTCTGTCACAATTTTTTTTTTCCCGATTTTCCATTATGTTCATTGATACATTGATATTGCATCGGTTCTTCCTTTTCAGTCATCAACTATTTCACCCTCGGAACCTGCCTACAATAATTTTCAAGTTGATTCTTTTAAATTAATGGAACTACTTGGGCCAGAAAAGGTGGATCCATCTGACGTAAAGCTGATAAAGGAAAAGCTTTTTGGCTACTCAACTTTCTGGGTGACCAAAGAAGAGCCATTTGGCGACCTTGGTGAGGGTATACTTTTCCTTGGAAATTTAAGGGGTAAAAGGGAGGATGTGTTTGCTAAATTCCAGCGCCGGCTTGTGGAAATAACGGGTAACAAATACAACCTATTTATGGTTGAGGAACCTTATTCAGAGGAGCCTGATCCACGCGGAGGGCCACGAGTAAGCTTTGGTTTGCTTAGAAAAGAAGTTTCTGAACCTGGACCCACTACGCTTTGGCAATATGTGATTGCTTTCCTCCTATTCCTTCTTACCATTGGTTCAAGTGTTGAATTAGGTATTGCGTCTCAGGTACGCTAACAAATTCCTGGATCTGACTGTGATTACTTTTCCAGCCTTGTGTATTATGCCCTAGTTAGCATGTGAATTCTGCTTGACGCCTTATCGTGTGTAAAGTATGTTTGTTTTCTTTCTCAGATAAATAGACTCCCACCAGAAGTAGTCAAGTACTTCACTGACCCTAATGCTACTGAACCGCCTGATATGCAACTCTTGATCCCATTTGTGGAGTCTGCTTTGCCTCTCGCATATGGTGTCTTGGGAGTTCAGCTATTTCATGTAATGTTGATTTCTTATTTTATGTTTTTGTTTTTTATTTGTTTCATGTAAAATATTCTTCTTTATTAAATGGACCAGCTTATGGGATAGTCTGACCTTCAAGCTTCCTGACATAGAATATTGTTATTTCTGTATGATACTTTAATGCCTTTCTCTTAAATCCTTCCCATCTGCCGTACTATGTTCCCTTAACTATTTCATTAGCTTTGTCGTTTGTCAGACATTTTGAGGTCTTTGCTCATTTACGCAGGAGGTTGGTCACTTCTTTGCTGCTTTTCCAAAGAAGGTAAAATTGAGCATTCCTTACTTCATTCCTAACATCACACTGGGCAGCTTTGGTGCTATCACTCAGGTGAGCATTCGCCTCGCTATATGAAAAGTATTTGTCTCGTTAAATGAAAAAAAATAAAAATTGTGGGTGATTCTTCTTGATTGATGGAGTATAGGATTAGCTACTTGCATAAATTGCTTTAATTGTGGGAATGTATTAGTGGATTTCAGTTTGCTTTGTGGATCTTACGTGTGTTTTTTGATGTCTTATTGGCAACTTTTGTCTGTAAATGGCTGTATTCTCTATTCATATAACTTTTGATGTCTCATCATTCATATTTTGTTAATGAATGTTCGATGTTATTTCACGATGCAATGTAAATAAGTGAACTAAATCACTTTTCTAGATCATAATTTGATTCTGGTACTCTTCAGAACCATCTCATGACCTATGGACTGATCCATGACACCTTGACCTGAGAAATTATTGATATTATAATGGTGACTTATTTTATTTCATTTCTTTAAAAAAAAAAACTCTCCTATGTATTATTGCACCAGTAGTTACAAACTGGTTGAGCTTAGTCCACTTGAAGTATTGGAATAGTTACTTGACTTTGGTTGTGAAGAGTCATACGCTGACGACATCTTCATTTGATTTTCATCCCAGTTACCTAAACCTCTAATTCCTCAAAGTACCTATGTTAGATACTTGATACCTATTGGCATTTAATAATCTTCAGGAGCTTTTTGTAAAAAAAACTTTTTGTGAATGAATAACCAAAAAAATTAGAGAAGAAAAAGAACGAAGCAAGTGCTTCCAATGAAGAAAGTAAAAAGAAAGGACAAGGAAGAGGAAAAGACTTACAGGAAAATTATGAAAACATGTGAAAAAATGGAGGAAAGTCGAGACTATATGCTTCTAGCCTGTGAAGATTGTCAGTTTATTCTTAGGATCTATGGTCTTTTTCCAATATTTGGAGACTAGATTTATGTAACGCCCTGGTTCCGTGAAATACTTATTTATTAATGTTTAATGTTCAAAAGTGCATTTTTGGTGGTTTTATGTTTTTGTTGATTCAACTTTCAGCAAAAATGTTTTTGTTTCAACATTCTAAGATTATTATGTGTTTATTGAGTATTAATCTAATAGAGGATTCTTAAACCATTTCTTTTTTCTTTTTTTTTTTTTGATATTTTTTACTCAACTTTTATGGGAAGTAGGAGTAGCACCAACAATTAAAGCAACAATAACTACATAAAATGAATGTTGGGCGGTAAAGCGACAACTATATAAAATGAATGTAGCAAAAATGAAGATGCTTAGGTGGATGTGTGGTAAAACTCTTAAAGATAGAATAAAAAATATAGAAATTCAAAGACAAGTAGGAGTAGCACCAATTGACACAGATTAGAGAAGGGTTGTTGTGGTGGTTTGGTCACCCGCAAAGATGGCCTACAAATGCTAACCCCCCAGAAAACTTGACTCAATAGAAACTGAAGAAATTAGACGAAGTAGGGGTAGACCAAAGTTAACTTGGGGCGTATTAATTAGGAGGGATTTGAATGGTTTGGAAAGCTCACCATCAATTGTGCTTAATCGAGCACAATAGAAGAGTTTGATCCATGTAGCCGACTCCAATTAATTTGGGACTGAGGCTATGTTGTTGTTGTTGTTGTTGTTGTTGTTTTGTTTTATGAGAAGTATGCTGTAAAAAATTTCAAATATAAAATTCTTATAGCACCATATAGATCACATGTGAAACATTTCTGCTACTTGGTGGTGAAATATGCAAAATAAATTAAGGAATGTTGTCTTCCACTAGTTTAATTTCTCAAACTACTGCTAGGGTTGTCCAGAGGTTGTAGGTTAGTCATTTGATCATCGAGTGGGTCTATAGTATGGTTACAACATAAAACTTGTAACACCAAATGTTGACCCATTTTCAAAATGGTCGAAACTTATATTTTGTGAAGGTTCCCTTGTATTTTCCTTATCCGCTTTGTCTTCAAACCTTTTGAATCTTTACAATAGCTGTTTGACAAATGTTTTCGAATCTGTAACTTTTTTGCTACTTTCTCTACATCAAATAAGGAAGCACTTGTTATGAACTTCTTTACAAACTCAAAACCTTTTGCATAGTTACATTTATTTTATGCCATTATTTATATGAATAAAAAGCATTTGTGTTGATGCTAAACTGATAAAATTTGTATGCTTTCTACCTCTCCTGTTAGCAACCAGGTTCTCTCTGCCGAAGCAACATCGAACCCCGTGGTTATTTGGCTGAAAAAGCTTCATAAATGATTTAAAATCTGCTGATACAGAGCAGAACCTTGTGGAAGATTCCTTAGAAACTTCCACAGCCTCTAATGATTGGCTTCAGTTTTTCTTGTTTAGATTCTTTATACCATTAACTTCTAGTTCATGTTTCAAAGCAGTCTTATCCTTATACCCTTATCTTCATATGGTATTTAAAGATTTAGAAAAAAAAAATGATATGGTTCCTAGAGATGCTCTTTGGTGGGTTCTAGAAAGAAAAAGAGTGCATATTAGATACATAGACACTATTAAGGATATGTATGAGGGAGTAGTAACGAGTATAAAGATATGCGGAGGAACAACAAAAGAATTTCCCATTACGAAAGGACTACATCAATGATCGACTTTAAGTCATATCTCTTTACTCTAGTTATAGATGAACGAACTAGGCATATTCAAGAGGATGTACCATGGTGTATGTTATTTGCAAATGATATTGTCTTAGTGGACGAAACAAGAGATATAATGGATAGAAAATTATAACTTTGGAGGAATAAATTAGAATCTAAAGGCTTTAAGTTGAGTAGAACGAAGAGCGGATACATGCAATGTGAGTTTAGAAATACTAGACATCGAGATGATGGAGTGGTAAAATTAGGGGAAGTAGAAGCTCCTGAGGTGATCCATTTTAGATGTCTAGGATCAATCATACAAAATGATGACAATATTGAGAATGATGTCAAACATAGAATTCAAGCTGAATGGAAGAAATGGAAGAGCGCAACATGTGTGATATGTGATAGAAATATTCCTACCAAATTAAAAGGAAACTTTTATAGGACCGCAATTAGGCCAGCTATGCCCTATGATAGTGATTGTTGGGCGGTAAAGCAACAACGATTATATAAAATGAACATAGCAAAAATGAGTATGCTTAAATGGATGTGTGGTAAAACTTGCAAAGATAACAAAAAAAAAAAAAAGGAGTAACCAATTGACACAAAGATTAGGAAAGGGCGGCTGCGATTGTATGGACACCCGCAAAGACGGCCTACAATTGCCTCCACTTAAAAACTTAAACTGAAGAAATTTGACAAGGTAGGGGTAGACCGAAGTTAACTTGGGACGCATTAATAAAGATGGATTTGAATGGGTTGGAAAGCTCATCATCAATTGCACTGAATCAAGATAATGGAAGAGTTTGATCCATGTAGCCGACCCCAATTAATTTGGGATCAAGGCTTTGTTATTGTTGTTGTTGTTGTTGTTGTTGTTGTTGTTGTTGTTGTTGGGACTGAGAGTCATACAAATGCAACAAATCCACCCAAGACCTCAACATAAAGTCTAATGGAAAAGAAACAAAACACACACACACTAGAAGTTAAGTGGAGAACCCCAAACTCAAGGAAAAACCTTGGGCAAGAAAAAAACTCCACCATCATGGCAAACACTGAAGACTTCAACATGGTTTCAAAGATAAGTATTTAAGTTCCAGAGTGACTTTATCTTCATCTCAAACTCTAAACTTGATCAATTAGCTCCATGATTCCTCATCTTGCACAACCCATATTAATGTTTCAAGGACAAACAAATTACTCGTCCAACTTGAACCATCTACCAGTTTGCACCACATGACTGACACTATATTAATTATAGGGTAATTCATACCTAATAAAATATTATGGTTTAAAGACCTCCTTTACTAGACGCAATGGAAAATTGATTTATCACAATATTCTTGCTTTGGAACAGGATGCTATATTATTTGTATTTTCTTTGTTGGATGATTAGTTTTTTTTATGTCACTTCTGTTTGTCTGTTTGAGCTACATTTTTCTTAAGGCTTAATTGGTTAAAATATCCTAACCTTTTACAACTATTGTTATTATATACGTATCTTTTTAAATTTGTTATTATATCCTAACCTTTATAGATTGTTGAATTTGTATCCTAAGTCATTTTTTACTCAAAATTTGATAATGTGGTACCTAAATAATAAATTTAAAAGGCCACCTCATGACCAATAATTACTAAAATAATTACAAAATTTATTATTTGAATTCATTATTTAAGTGTTGACTCATCAAATTTAGAGTTAAAATGTGACTTTGGATACAAATCAAACAATCTAAAATGGTTAGGATATAAAAACAAATTAAAAAAAGTTAGGATATAATAACAAACTGTGTAAAAGGTTAGGATATTTTAACCAATTTGGCCTTTTTTTAATGAAGGTTGAGGTGCATGATTAAGGAAACAGTAGAATCTGAAAGTCTTGAATTTATTCTTTTCACTCACATGTTGGTCATTTTCACTATTTAGTGCAGTTCAAATCCATTCTTCCTGATCGGAGTACAAAGGTTGACATCTCACTTGCTGGTCCTTTTGCTGGAGCTGCACTTTCTCTATCCATGTTCTGTGTGGGCCTATTGCTATCCCTGAAACCAGATGCAACTGCAGATTTGGTTCAGGTGCCTAGCATGCTATTCCAAGGCTCGCTGCTACTTGGACTCATCAGCAGATCCATCCTTGGTTACACGTTAGTCTCTGTCTCTATATAATATTCTAGTCGAATGATACTTTATTTATCTTTGTCAAATTAGTCATTCTAGTATTTTAGATGATATAATAGCATTTGCAATTAATTTGTGCCTTATCCTGAAAGGTGTGTGGAGAGTCTAAATGCAGCATGGCTGTTTTCTTCAATTACATCAGGTGAGAGCCATCATTTGATGGGTCTCTCACAAGTGGTTTTTTATGGGATAGCAAAAGCTACGTAGGTGTTTCAGATTATCTGTGGCAAAATTGTTTATTAGAGAAGTGCTTTTATGCAAAGTTAGATTGCTTGCTTCACATAGGAGTTGGTATGGGTCTCTCATGTGGGATTGCATAGGGGCTCACATTATAATTTCCTTTTTCATGTGCTTTGTGGGTATTGATTGTTATCAGACTATCATTCAAAAATCTCACTAAAGTTGGTTATTTTTAAATTACAAGTTTATAAAATTGATGTTATTTTACCTCACACTTTCTCCTACTATTTTTAGTTGATATGTAGTCTTTATATTCCAGATCTTCTTATTATTATATATAATACTTCTGTTGATTATATATTTTTTGTTATTAATTTGCAGATCCATGCATGCGGCTACTATTTCAGTTCATCCTCTTGTTATAGCAGGCTGGTGGAGTATTTTTCCGTTTCTTTATCTTATTTCTTTGACAATTTTTTCTTCCCATATTTTGATTGGACACGTGTGGACCATAGGTGTGGCTTAACGACATCAGCATTCAATCTACTTCCAGTTGGCTGCCTTGATGGTGGAAGAGCTTTGCAGGTATTCCTTCTTTTAATTTTACACTACAATGCCTTTGATGTGATTAATTTATTTATTTATTTGGATGCATTTATGTTCTAAGTGGAATATGTAACGTAAATGTATTAGTGGCTGCTGCGACAACAAATTAATGTCTAGGAACTATATTTTGACTTTTTATCTTGCTAAAGGTCCAGTGGCGCCAGGTAAACCTTTAAAAGCTATTTGGAGAGAAGGGAAAGGAAGAAATGTTTGGTTGCATCATTCCCTTTTTGACGGTTTCAGAATTTCATTACATTTTTAAATGACAAATATATTGAGGATCTATAATGATATAATCACAAGACTTCATTTTAATAGATCTGATGTAGGATGTGATCACGAATGGGTTGTTATTGATCTAATTTTATATGAAATTAAACTGATGATGAGAGTTTGGAGTGCTGAGGAGAGTTTGATACAGTTAATGTTTACGCGTGCAAAACTTGGCTTGGAAAGTTTGGGGTGCTGGAGAGGGTTTAACCATGAACCCTTAATGTCTCCAATGTGTTAGCACATGGATGTTAGTTGGCAACTTGGAAAAGAAGACTTGGTCAATTTGTGTACTGCATTTGGAACATATTTAAAATTTTGGATTCTGTTGTAGGGAGCTTTTGGGAAAAATGCGCTCGTTGGATTTGGCTTGACAACTTATACATTTCTTGGACTAGGACTGGTACAATCCTCTCTTTTTTGTTTTTTGAAACTTCAAAATTTCACATCTACTACCTAGTTGTAAATTGTGATATGCTATTTCTCTCCATACTTGATTCATGCATAGTGCTTTTCCAGGTAGCATTTCCCTTTAAGTTGATAAGAAATATAATGTATGCCAATTCATTGCTTGTGTGGACATGAATCGTTTGAAGAACCATATGTTGTGTATCAAGCTAAAAAGACATTACTACCTCCTACCAAATGCATGAAGCATGTGGAAAGGCACTCTGATTGGAGGCAAACCAGACATATAACTAGAGAAAAATATGAAAAGGGATATCGTTGAGGACGTTTTTAAACAAGACTATAAACTAGCTCTCTTCTCCTACAACTAAGTGCCGATATGTTGTTAACCTTAGGTCTGAAATGTTACGTATTTAGAGCTCTTTGCTTGCCCCGTATTGCAGCCTACACACCTATCTTTATGTGCAGAAGAAAGTATAATTGAGGTTTTAGTTCTAACATCATTTTCATTCTCTTATTTATTTATTTATTTATTTTGATAACCATGGAAAATCATCTTCGTTCTTGGTCCAATGGCTTTATTCTGGTGAGATTTCTGCAAAATTTATATATGTTCGTAGGTCTGGTCCAAGTCTTAGAAGCATGTAGAGACTAATTGTTTATGTTTGAGAGTGGTGTTTCTCCAAAATATCTGTGCACTTCAGAGTTTCATGAATTCCTAACTTACAAACGTTTTTTTGTCTCTCATCTTAACTACTCGACTTAGGATTATTATTATTGTTATTTATCTGAACAATTTTTGTCTTCAACATGGGTGAATATTCTTCAAAGTTACTGATGTTAATTTATCCTTTCAGCTTGGTGGACCGCTATCACTTCCATGGGGACTCTATGTGCTGATATGTCAGGTAAGAAAATCTGTTTGTGCAAACAGAATATCCTTTTTTCTATCTTCTACTGAATTCATTCTTTTTATTTTCCAAGTTATTATTTAAATTCGCTAAATTCGCTTGCACAGAGAACTCCAGAGAAACCATGCTTAAATGATGTGTCAGAAGTGGGAACATGGAGAAAGACAATTCTAATTGTTGCTATCTTCCTCGTTGTCTTGACACTTCTTCCTTTATGGGATGAGCTCGCGGAGGAGCTAGGTATCGGTCTGGTAACAACATTTTGATACGTAGAGCATAATGTAGGCAGTAAGCAGTAGCTTCACCCAATATTGTAACTAATTCAAATTTTTGGTTGTATATCTCTCGTTCTTTTTGTCAACTGATCAATAAGCTCAATTCAACTTTCCAAATGGAAGAATATTCTGAATTGCTTCTCCTGGTACATAAATTTTGTTTGGTTTCAAGAAAAATGTGTATCCTATGTTCATTGAGGCGTGTTACTGATAAATCTAGTGGGCTAACAAATCATAGAAATCCAAGTTGATTTAGCTTCAGTGGTACAAATGGCTTGAAGGACAACTCCACTGCCATGAAGCTAAAGAAGCATCTGATGTGATACTTATTCGAATTTACGACAGGAACTAATTTGCTTGATAGATTATCTAAATTTAAAGTGCAGCCCCTAGATAAACAATCTACATCTACGTGCTAACTTCAATAGAGATAAAAAAACAATGAATTGAACTTTGGTGGAAAACACAAGCATTTAAATTTAGAGAGAAAAAAACACACGCCAAAACTTGCTATTGTGTTGGAGACGATGCTAATTTCATTGTTTTGTTTTACAGTGAAGCGCGGTAAAATCTATATATCATACATGCTGATTTTTATTTTTGACCATTAGATTTCAATTCAATGAATAATATAAATTCTTGATATTTGTGCAAACATTGAAGTTTCATTAATGTAGCTATCAAATTGACCGTTGGATTTAAATCAAATCCAACGGTCAAGAATAAAAATCACTATAGGTGGTGATTTAAAAAGATTACCATAGTAGAATTTTCTTATATATATGTATATATATTTATATATTAAAGTTGTCAATTGGGTATTCCATGTGACATTTTCGAGCCTTCTCAACAAGCCACGTGACATGCCTAACATGTAGCTTTATTCAAAACTTCATTACCTTTTTTTTTTTTTTTTTTTTTAAAAAAATCCCATTAAACATCACTAAATATAGAAATTAAATCACCACGTTATTAACTCCAACTCTAATGGGAATAAAGTTACATCTTACACGTGAAATCTCTATCACCACACCATCAACTCTTTCGCCAGATCATTAACTCCAACTCTAATCTATATATCTATATTAAAGTTGTAGCTTGGGTGTGCCACGTAGCATTTTCAAGCCTTCTCAACGAGCCAAGTGTCATGCCCAATATGTAGCTTTATTCAAATCCTCATTACTTTTTCTTTAAAATCCCATTAATCATCACTAAATATAGAAATTAAATCACCACGTTATCACCTATTTCTTCACGTCATTAACTCCAACTCTAATATATATATCTATATTAAAGTTGTATTTTCGGTGTGCCATGTGGCTTGCCCGATATGTAGCTTTTTTAAAACCTCATTACCTTCATTTTTTAAATCCCATCAAATATCACTAAATATAGAAATTAAATCACCACATCATCACCTCTTTTGCCACGTCATCAAATTTAATTATAATCTATATATTCTATATATCTATTTTAAATTGTAGCTTGGGTGTGCTACGTGACATTTTCGGCCTTCTCGACGAGCCACGTGGCATGCCCAATATGTAGCTTTATTCAAACCTCATTACTTTTTTTTAAATCCCATGAAACATCACTAAATATATACATATATATATATATAAATATTTATATATATATATATATTTATATATATTAAAGTTTTATTTTGGGTATGCTACGTGACATGTGTGGCGGCCCTCGCCACCCCGGGGTGACGTGTCTCCGTGTACTCCTCGCAAGCTAGCCCAATTACACGTGTACGACACCTACCCGTCCTATCCTTGTCTCGAAATAAGCGGAAGTCGTATTTTAAATGCAAAAATTTTAATAAACAATTTAACAAAACCTAGTGTGGAAAAACCATGACATTTCAAAGTAAACAATTGTACCATATCAAACTAAGCATGTACACTGTCATGTCACTCCCCAGTTCCCAAAAGAATCAAAATATCAAAACAACACACGTACAATAGTGTGTGACGATAGAAAATCAGAGATAGTCACCTAGAATTCCCTTGCCTTTACTAGTACTCGGATCTGCACTCAATCATCATAGAAGAAAATGGATGACGAGTCCAATCAGTAAAATCTTAAGGAACTCCTTCTAGCATTCTCATAAACAAGTGGAAGTCAATAAATACTGTTAAATAAACATGAGGAATGTAAACAGACAATTGTAAGTAGGGCATCGCATGCATAGATAACAATAAAGCTCAAATATGTGTGCTTGTTCCAGTCAAACAAAATAAACTTCGGGATTTCCTTCCAAGATCCCACTAGTGGGCGCACCCAACTAGTTATCACCTAATCCCTCTCGGTGGCCGTCAGACCTACGATTCGCACCGACACATGTATCAGTTCCATAGCTCGGGTCGTTATCCACCGAGAACTCCTAATACACATGTTATGGTCTAGAATGCATAGACACGCATCGGAACATCCGGTGGGAGTAACTCAACCAACCGTCCAAAAGATGACAAGATAAGAATGTAATTAAAAGCACGAGGAATACTGAAATGAATGGAAATACGAAACAAAATAAATACTCGAGAGTTTTCCCTTTGGGTTTTACAAACCTCATAACGCGCTCCACTACCCCGTAATCAATCCCCGGTCCAAGTCCACTGAGTCATTGGTCGCCAATTGATCACCGTGTCAACCTATGTCCATTTATTAATAATTTAGGTTAGCATGCTAATTTACCATAATTTTCTAAAATTCTTAGGCCAAATTGCCCATTCCACGTTTTTCGAGGCAAAACCCCGCAAAAAGTCTCGTCCGACATTCTCGCATATATTGTTTTCATATAATTTTATCAATTTCTATTTATTTGATTGAAATATATTTTTTTCCAAAATTTTCCAATTTTTCAAATTTTCCCAAATTTTTTTTTTTTTTTTTACTGTTTTTACTATTTGGGTATGGGTCGGGTCGACCCAAACGAGTCGGACCCGACTCGGCCCTGGACCAGAATGGTCCAGGCTCGAACCAGTATCGGGGTGCATACGTGCGTGCACGCGCGTGTGCACCATCTTTTTCCTCACATCACTGCTTTGTTTGAACCAGTTTTTTTTTTTTCCCGTGATGCATCTTCTTCTTCTTCTTTCCCGTGATGGGTTGGGGTGGCTCTCCACCCCAACCCCGTTGGAGCCGATGGCAGGGGAGGCACCCCTGCTAGGGCTGGCAAAATGTGCCCGGTCTCGTTTGTCCGGTTTCGTTCGGACCCGTTTTAAACGGGACCAGGCATAATTTTTATGAAAAACATACGAGACTGGACAATATTTTTTGTCCGTTTAAAAATACGGGACCAGGTTTGGGCAGAAATTTCAAAAAAATGGGTACCCGTTTGTGATTAATTTGAAGGGCATATAAGTAATTTCACAATGTATTTAAAGTTTTTTTTAATTTTTATGTTCTGTCATCTACTCATAACTCATCTCCCTCAAGACTACCCGATCCCATTCTCCTCTCACTCAACAAACAAAGTAACAAACCGTAACGACGTGCTCGTCCCGATCTCCTCACTCAACTCTCATCTCCCTTCGTCCGCTTCTCACGCACAGCGACACAGCTCACCCCGTCCCAGATTTGTACATAAGCCCTAGATCCATCTCTCCAACGCCTCTCTCATTCTCTCTCTCTCTCTCTCTCACTTTCAATTTCTCTCTCGCTCGAGAGATCCAAAGGGGTTTTTCTTCGACTCCTTTTCGCAAACCCCCCTTTTTAGGGTTCTCCAGATCTCTCTCTAGCTCTATTTGATGCCCTAATCCGATCGAAATTTGGTTTTTCTGGGTTGTTCGGCGAATTGATGTTGTAGGAGTTGGGTTCCGAGGGTTTGAGATCCGGAGATGTTGAATTTCACGTCGGAGGGGTTGTTCGATCTATGATCTTCGTTGGTGAATCGGAAACTCGCGTTCCTGGTGGGGATTATTGGGAAGCGAAGTTGGAGGACAAGGGGTGCATGAGGGATTTGGTTCGATTTCTATGTTTCGTGAAGAATTTGGGGCGACTGAGGCGAGATTGCGGGCTTGTGATTCGGAGCAGGGGTAGGTGGGGCAAATGCGGCTGATTTGCTCCTCGATTCGTGCTTGAGCGAGAATCGGACGACTTTCGTCGAATCGTGTAGCGGCTTTTCTATTCGGAAAGTAGTTTGGGTGATTAGGGTTTTGGTTTGTGGTCGAGATTGGTGGAGAAGAAATGTAGCAAGAACAGAGAAAGAAGGTTAGGTTTTTCAGATCTTGTGATCTTTTAGTTGATTGGTTATTTGAGAATGAATGTTAGATTCAATTATGGATGCTGTTTGGTATTTGATTAGGTTAAATTGTGGTTTTTAAAAACTTTTGTGATGTTTATATTGAAAATTAAAAAATTGTGATATTATGTATTTATTTTTTGGTAATTGGTGACTTGTAGTTGTAGACTTGTAGTTGTAGTTGAGGTTTTTTTTTTAGATAATTGATAAATAAAATATTTAATCATATTTAAAAAAAACGGGCAAAACGGGTCCCGTATGTTTGTAAACATACGGGACTGGACAAAAAAATCGTGCCCGTTTTAAAAACGGGACCGGAACCGGACACCAAATTTAAACATTTTCGAAATGGGTGTCCAGTCCCGTTTTTGTCCGTTCCCGTATTTTTGCCAGCCTTAACCCCTGCCATCACCACTGCAGCCGTGGAGGCCGAACCCCCACTCTCAGCCACCCAACAACAACAACAGTAACGACTCACCTCAATTGTGATCTCTTCACTCTCATTCTCGGCGCGTCACTTCTCCTCCTCCTCCTCCTCCTCTCATTTCCTTCCTTCTTCTTCCTCGGTTTGATCGGCTGTGTGTCTGTTGTGTGTGTGTGTGTATGTGTGGGTGGTGTGTGGTGGTTTAGGTGTAGATGGGGTTGACACATGGCCTGGATTTTGCCAAGTGTTTATGTAGCTTGACAAATGGTGATGTTGTTAGGTGTGTTGACACCTACTTGTGACACAACTAAGACACTCGCCCGTGTTTCGGGCGTTTCGACGCCCGATTTCGTGTCCGAATCGTGATATCCACGCACCGCAGCGTCGTTCGTAACCCAATATCTATTCCATATTCGTTACGTGACAAATTTTTATTTAATTTGTGTGTTTTCGTTTTCCCAATCCAATAGTCGATCCCGTCGACTACTCGATACCCGTGTTGACACGCATATCGAGGCGACTACGGTTCACACCCTCACACGTATTATTTTGCAACATACACACATGCGATGTATTTAAATAAATTACGCCGTAAATAAGCAACCAACACACCATAAGCATCCCTACCTAAGTTCTCGCGTGTCCTAGCCTACCGCGACATCCACGTGGGTCGAGCTGGCGTCCACGTCTGTAAATTTATTATGGGCCGTTACAATTCTTCCCAACTAAATAAAATTTCGTCCCGAAATTTAACTGTAACTAAAGTTCCATACCAGAGAATAGTTGAGGGTATCGCATTCTCATCGTCGACTCGAGCTCCCAGGTAAGTCCCTCGGTCTTATGATGCTCCAACGAACTAGGACCTTCGCGAGTTCCCTGTTTCAGAAAATCTGTACTCGACGGTCAACGATCTCTATCGGTCTCTCCTCATAAGTCACGTCATGTTGTATCTCCACCTCTCCCAACTCAATCGTCGATCTCGACCCTGACTTAGCGAGTCTCAACATGGAAATGTCAAAGATTGGATGAAATCCAGCTAACTCGGCAGGTAACTCTAACCGATATGCAACAGAACCTACTCTCTGTGCAATCCGGTACGACCCGATGTATCTCGACGCTAACTTCCCCATAATGTCACATCTCTATTGACTTTTCCAAGGAGAAACCTTCAAATACACCATATCGCCCTCGTCATAGCTCAGACCATCGCGATACCTATCTACGTATTTCTTCTGTCTATCCTGTGCACCTCGCAGTTTTTAATGAATTTGTCGAATTTTCTCTGTGTGATCAATAACTATCTCAGGCCCTACGTGTATACTGAAACCGGTGTGTATCTTCCAGAATCTCGTCCCGTATCTCCTGATCTGCAGGTATCCACAATCTCCCTCGGTATCTCAAACACCGATCTATGGTTTCTGCCCCATCAGTGGGTTCTGGATTCCATGACAAACCACTAACCCGCTCATAGAGCCCATCAACCCTCTGACATTCGACAACCCGTTCAATCGATACGGTCGGTGTCCTCGTCTGACAACAAATGTGATGTTCCGCCGTAGTCGACAACTCGACCATACACATAACCGATAATGCCAGTAATAAACCACGCTCACGTGTCATCTGCTGCAAAACAGTCTGAATGTCGAGTCCACCCCTGCTCAATGCATCTCCTACGACGTTCGCTTTGCCAGAGTGATACTCGATAGCGACATCGTAGTCCTTCAGCAACTCCGGCCATCTCCACTGTTGCATATTCAGATCCCTTTGAGTGAAAATGTATCGTAAACTTTGGTGATATGTATACATCACGAATCGCTCTCCATAGAGATAGTGCATTCAACGCCTTCAGTGCAAAGACGACGCCTGCAAGCTCTAGGTCGTGCATTGGATAAATAAATCGACAAACCCCAAACCACCGAACGTCTTCAATCCGGACCTCCGTTCGAACTTCGGCTCGATCTCCCGAGTTGTAGCTAGTTGGCCTCTCTTGATGGGTAAGTCAGTTGCCGATCCAAGTAATACGAACTCCGATATTCTAGGAATATGAAACTATATCGTCTTGCCATAACAATCCATCCGTGCATGATAGGATGCTAACCAATCCATCCCGAGCAGTGTGTTAAACTTTAAATACTCCAATATTCGATCCGCTAGATCTACGCTAGTACGTGATGTCCATCTACCCTTCCCGTCGATCAACTCGTCTCGATTTATGAATCATGGTCTATTCGGAGCGTGATATGTCGTCGGTAAAAACAACTTGGAATCCTCTAAAAGGTCGAAGGAACTAATCCATTCTTGAGAACAAAATGTGGTAGCTTTCCTTGATGCCCTCCTTTACTTCGAATGGGTTTGTGTAACTAAGTCCTCATTAATCCTTGAGATCAATAGTTACGTTACGCCCATACTCTTTCGCAAAATGAATGATAAAGGGTAGAGCCCCATAATCAATTGACATAACATTCATGTGACGATTTAGCTCAAATATAAGTAATATACCTTCAACGAGAACAAGATTGCCTAGTCGCCCCTAACAATCCAATAATACGCCCAACAAAAAATGATAAAGTACTACCAGAATCAAACATAGCATGCATGTGACGACCAAATATACGTAATGTACTTTCAACGAGTCCTATGCCCCGCTTCTCGTGTGCGATGGTGGTATCTCGGCACATCGATCTCGCTATGGTGGTGGTGTCCCGGCCCTCGTGTCCCCTCTGCCCACACTGGTGGCATCTACGGCTCTCCAGTCTACCCATCTGTCCGTCTCTCAGATCTCGGACCCTGACCCAGTGTTCCTGACCCCTGTCATGTCCCATCTGATCTCGACCTTGACGGTATTCCTGTGGTTGTGCCCTTTGTCGATCCACTGGTGCTGAGGTGATAGCATGAACTGGTTGTGGCTCCTCATATCGGGCCCTGAAAATCATCCCGGCTGCCCCTCTCCCGTCTATCATCTCTCCAGCCTTTATCCGGACGCTCCATCGGTCTTTTCTGCCTCTAACTAGACTGAGAACTCTGCCCTGACTGTACCTCTCTACCAGTCACACGTCTACCAACCCTCTGCAGTAGGTATGTCTCATGAGCCAAAGCCCTATCAAAGATCTCCTGCAGTGTCGTGGCTCCGGTCGAGACAACTACTGAAGCAATCCTGTCATCAACCCCTCTGCTGAAATAATAGATTTGCAAGCGCTTTGTCCCGGCAACATCCGAGAAAACTGCAGCAAATGTCGAAACCTCTCCATATACTGCATCAAAGTCCGACTTCCCTGACGCAGGGCCAAGAACTCATCCCTCAGTCTCAACCTAACCTCCATCGGTATGTACTGATCGTAGAATAGCTCCCTAAACTCAGACCATGTTGTCGATTCCGGATGAGTATACGTATCTATCGTCCACCAGACTGCCGCATTCCCTCTCAAATAGGCTCCCGAAAGTTGCACCTGTACTGTCTCATCATTCTTCATCAGCTTATGAAAACGCTGATGGGACACTATCCATCTCCCTACAGCCTCAGGATCATCACTACCATAAAAGAATCCAGTCTGGAACTTCAGAAACTCTCTCAATAACTTCGCCTTTGCACGCCAGAACAAATGCTGATGTCGAAGGAGTGTCAGCAGCGAGGGTGGCAGTAACCTGGTCCGTCGTCGTGTGTGGAGGCGCAAGATTCGACGTCCCCAAAGGAATAACTGCGGTAGCTATATCTATGGGTGCCTCTATCGCTACCCCCTGAGCTGATGTGTGTGGTATCCCCTGAACTTCAACTGTCTCCACCGGTACAGTCATAACTACTGGCTCTCTAGCTAAAGTGAGTGCCACCAGTACCGCGATTTGCTCGCTTAATAGCCGTAATACCTCAGCCATTTGTGTCTCCTAATTCGAGAGTCTATCCTCCACACTCACCCTAATCGGGACATCCCTAGTCGCATCATTAGTCTGTACAGTCTCAAATGGCGCACCAGACTGTCCATCAATAATCTACATCGAGAACGTGCTCCGATCAGTCTCGAGGTATATACGTATATCATATAGTAACATGAAAATATAACACGTATTTAAATTCTAACTCTACTCGCCTCACATCACTTCCCAACTAAAGTTCTTAGGTAATTACTTCGGGTTTCCACATCTAAATTCATTAATTAAGTTTTATTGGCTTATAACTTCTTTTTTACTATAATACCAACTTTGACGTTATCTTAGGCCAACCTGGGCTCTGATACCAACTGTGGCGGACCTCGCCGCCCGGGTGACGTGTCTCCGTGTATTCCTCGCAAGCTAGCCCAATTACACGTGTACGACACCTACCCGTCCTATCCTTGTCTCAAAATCAGCGGAAGTCGTATTTTAAATGCAAGAATTTTTATGAAACAATTTAACAAAACCTAGTGTGGAAAAACCCTGACATTTCAAAGTAAACAATTGTACCATATCAAACTAAACATGTACATTGTCATGTCACTCCCTAGTTCCTAAAATAATCAAAATATCAAAACAATACACGTACAATAGTCCGTGACGATAGAAAATCAGAGATAGTGCCTAAAATTCCCTTGCCTTTATTGGTACTTGGATCTGCACTCAATCATCACAGAAGAAAATGAATGACGAGTCCAGTCAGTAAAATCCTAAGGAACTCCTCCGAGCATTCACATAAACAAGTGGAAGTCAATAAATACTGTTAAATAAACATGCGAAATGTAAACAAACAACTGTAAGTAGGGCATTGCATGCATAGATAACAATAAAGCTCAAATATGTGTGTCTGTTCCAGTCAGACTAAATCATACTTCGGGATTTCCTTCCAGGATCCCACTAGTGGGCGCACCCAACTAGATATCACCTAATCTCTCTCAGTGGCCGACGTAGACCTACGACGCACCGACACATGTATCAGTTCCATAACTCGGGTCGTTATTGATGGGGCATGTGCCCTAGGTCAATCCATTAACTGTCTTTATGAATACTTTTAGTTAATAAAATAGAGGATTTCATTTGCTGTTTATTATAATTAATTTGCATGTTTACATTATAATAAGATCCATGGGTATTTACATAAATATCATAAATGTCTCTAGTCGATCATTATACTGGGAACTATAATGAATTAAGACTAGTGTGAGTCTTGATTGATGATCATATAATGATTATACGTATGTGGATACGAATCAAGATCACGAGTACTTGTTAGGGAACAAAGTAATCTTGGGCCAGACCAATATGCTATGAGAACATCACATGGATTAAGTCATAGTTGTTTCTCATGATAGGTATATTTTTCAGTCATCTGACTTGAGATTGCTAGAGACTTCAACATTATGAACACAGTAATTTGACACAATCAAACGTTGTCTTTAACCGGACGATTATAAAGGTTGCGATTGGTTACTGTGTGAGCAATGTGATGAAGTTGTGTAATCGAGATAGAATTTGTCCCTCTCATATAAAGAGAGACATCTAGTGGATCCCTCGATGTGTTAGACTGTTAAAAGGCCTAGTCTAAGTGAATTGATATTGATTAATGTCACTTGGATGTTTTCAGTCTACCTAAAGATCGAGACTAGTACAATTGAACATGTTGGATGACAATTCCATGCCTTATGTTTGATCAAAAGGATATCGTGTGACAAAAGGATGTTATATACACTACAAATTAGGTTGTATCGATTTGATATTCGTACAACTTGGGTAGTCATAATGTCTTGCTAGAGACTGCTTATGACTTGTATACCAAAATGTGTTTTGGTACACTGCCAACGTTGTATGAGCCTATTGGGTCGCACACTAAGAATGGTTTTGCGAGATTTTAAGATGATTCAGAAAAATGAATTTTATGTGATAAAATTCATGTCAGAAATGTCCTTGTGGTGTATTACACTTATACTTCTTTAAGTAAGGGTATATGCGTAATTTACTTAACCGTCTATATACCAGGGTTGTATAAATAGACGCTTTAAGTTAGAACACAGGTACGAAAGAAAAAGGCCGAAACTCTATTTTCGTTTTAGAAACGACTTAGGGTTTTTGGTATGCTCTGGATCGTTTTGGAGAGAAATAAAAAGGTTTGGTATTCTCTCGAAGTTAGCACTTCAAATCTCGGCCGCCGTTCGTGTGTGGACTGCTGATAGAGGGCGTTCGTCGTTGGTAACGCCTTAGATATCGATCAACCTTCAGAAAGGTATATTGCGATTGAGGTATGATTAAGTTTTTCATGGTTTAAACGTTTTTAATGAATTAGATTCGGATCCTGCTGGGGTTTTTGTCAAAACTATTTTGTAATCTTCGCTGCGTATGAACCCCAAAACCTAACAGTTATCCACCGAGAACTCCTGATATACATGCTTTGGTCTAGAATGCATAGACACACAACAGAACATCCGGTGGGAGTAACTCAACCAACCGTCCAAAAGATGACAAGATAAGAATGTAATTAAAAGCACGAGGAATACTGTAAATGAATGGAAATACGAAACAAAATAAATACTCGAGAGTTTTCCTTTTGGGTTTTACAAACCTAACAACGCGCTCCACTACCCCGTAATCAATCCCCGGGTCCAAGTCCACTGAGTCATTGATCGCCAATTGATCACCGTGTCAACCTATGTCCATTTATTAATAATTTAGGTTAGCATGATAATTTACCATAATTTTCAAAAACTTTTAGGCCAAATTGCCCATTCCATGTTTTTCGAGGCAAAACCCCGCAGAAAGTCTCATCCGACATTCTCACATATATTTTTTCGTATAATTTTATCAATTTCTATTTATTTGATTGAAATATATTTTTTTAGCGAATTTTCCCAATTTTTCTGGAATTCTCCCAAATTTTATTTCATTTTTTTTTTTTTTTTTTTTTATTTTACTATTTTTACTGTTTGGGTATGGGTGGGGTCGACCCAAACGGGTCAGACCCGATCCGGCCTTGGACCAGAATGGTCCAGGCTCGGACCAGTAGGGGGTGCACATGCGCGTGCGTTTTTTTCCTCACATCACTGGTTTGTTTGAATCAGTTTTTTTTTTTTTTTCGTGATGCATCTTCTTCTTCTTCTTTCCCGTGATGGGTTGGGGTGGCTCTCCACCCCAAAACCGGTGGAGTCGATGGCAGGGGAGGCACCACTACCATCACCATTACGGCCATGGAAGCCGAACCCCACTCTCGGCCACCCAACAACAACAACAGTAACGACTCACCTCTTGTGATCACTTCACTCTCCTCCTCCTCCTCCTCCTCCTCCTCCTCCTCCTCCTCCTCCTCCTCTCTCTTTTGCTTTCCTTTTCTTCCTCGGTTTGATCGGCTGTGTGTCTGTGTGTGTGTATGTGTGTGTGGTGTGTGGTGGTTTAGGTGTAAATGGGGTTGACACATGGCCTGGATTTTGCTAAATGTTTATGTAGCTTAACAAATGGTGATGTTGTTAGGTGTGTTGACACCTACTTATGACACAGCTAAGACACTCGCCCGTGTTTTCGGGTGTTTCAACACCGATTTCGCGTCCGAACCATGATATCCACGCACCGCAGCGTCGTTCGTAACCCAATATCTATTCCATATTCGTTACGTGACAAATTTTTATTTAATTTGTGTGTTTTCGTTTTCCAGATCCAATAGTCGATCCGTCGACTACCCGATACCCGTGTTGACGCGCATATCAAGGCAACTACAGTTCACACCCTCACACGTATTATTTTGCAACATACACCGCAAATAAGCAACCAACACACCATAAACATCCCTACCTAATTAAGTTCCCGTGTGTCCTAGCCTACCGCGGCGTCCACGTAGGTCCGAGCTGGCGTCCACGTCCGTAAATTTATTATGGGCCCTTACACATGCCCAATATGTAGCTTTTTTCAAAACCTCATTACCTACATTTTTTAAAATTCCATCAAACATCACTAAATATAAAAATTAAATCACCACATTATCACCTCTTTCGCCACGTCATCAACTTTAATTCTAATGGGAATAAAGTTACATCTTACACGTAGTATCTCCGTTGCCACACCATCAACTTTTTCGCCCCATCATCAACTCCAACTCTAATGCGAATAAAATAACATATTGCATTGTCATGTGATACATTTATAAGCCTACATCTTGAGTTTCTATGTGGCTTCTTTATCAAGCTTCATTCTTGTCACATCATCCACTCTTTCACCGCGTCATCAACTTCAACTCTAATATATATGTATTTACATATTTATTAAGGCTACATCTTGTGTTTACTTTCTTTTTCTCATCAAAGTTATTTTTGTTGAATTATATATTGATGTATTTTGAACTAATACTAATACTTAGTTTCTTCCAGCACGCGGGACAACGACTATTTACTTATAACACCTAAGGAGCATGGTCATATGTGGAAAAATAAAATATAAAAACATTGATAAAGTATATATCTAATCTATGAGAGAGCATTCTCGGTTCAATCATGGTTTATTCCGTGATTAGTTTGTGTTTCTAAATTTTTTTCTGGGTTTTTGATAGCATCCTCAACGCTAAACTAGTTACTTGGAAAACATTGCGATAGCAGGCGAGACTGAAAAACAAATATCAGACAACGAAAACAAGATTTGATTATGGTGGTGTCAACCCACAGTACTGGGACTATATGGTTGTTTAGCCGAAACACAGAACTATATGGTATAAATACACAGGGAAAACCAAGCTAATTAAATGAGGACAGATTGAAAGAATTCGTGAGGAGGATTGATAAAGCAAACTAGGAAATATGGGGAGTGCCAGTAGTGTACTGTACCAATGTGGAAGCACATCGAAACCGATTTCTGCCGATTGTTATGCAGAACCAATACTATTTTTTTTTTGGCTTGTATGTGGCAGCATCAACTCTGTTATGCCTCTTGCACATGGTAATTGACATTTTGATTGGTTTGCATAGCAAGAAATGGTGGTTGCCTTGTCGATTCTTCTCACTGAATTCAATTACTTTTGACGCTTCTTTCAACTGCCTCAAAAGTTCCAGTTGATCTTACTACTCCATTGCCTTGCCTTCTATAAAATTATCTAAACTCACTGGCACTGCCTTGATATGCATTTCAATGGGTTTTCTTCTCTTGGTGCTAGTAGTAATTCCGAATGCTTGACAAACTTGGGGGCCTTGAGCATATTCGCCATCTCCGTTGCTGTCAAGATTTGCATACAAATGCACGCGGGAGTCATCTTTTCATTCCGGGTAGAACATGCCATTATCTTGTGCTTTATGATGATATTGCTCATACTGTTGTGGTTTTCTGCTTCCGAAATCAATAGCATTGAAAATGACTCAATCGATGGCAACAAAAGCTTCCTCACAAAGGGTCCGCGAAGCATGCTACAAACATTGAAGTTATGTTACAAGTATGGTTATAATTCAAACCCTCAATTCACACTTTGCAGGCACCCGAACTCCCTTTTCTTGGGCTCTTTTTCGAAACGTTGTTTTGCTTTGGTTGGCCAAGCTACAGCTCGAGCGGACTGTAGAATTATACAGAGCTGTACAGAGCCGTTGCTGTGTACAGAGCTGTTGCTGTTTATGTAGCCGTTTATGTAGCCGTTTATGTTAATTGATGAGTATGTATTGAATCATGTACTTTAGTGTAATGTACTACAGGTTCATGTTAGTTTGTTCTAGGCAGTTGTAACTAGGGGGTACAATGTACACCATGTGAGTTTTATATATAAGCAATACAATGTAATGTACAGATTGATTTGAATAAGAACAGATTGCATTTCATTGTTTCATCGTGTTCAATGAGCACTGCTACATTGATCAATGATCTTTGTTGATCATTGATCTGCTGTTGATGTTTTGAATTTGTTCATGGTATCAGAGAAGGTTCTACAGTTCTTGATTTGTGTTGTTTTTTTGATTGAATTGACGGTCTGAACATGGCATCTGTTCATGGTTCTGTAAGTTCTTCAATTCGAAATGGAGCGGGGAGAGCTCCTGAAACAGGTGATCTTGGAGCTGAGAATCCTTTACTTCTTCAAGGATCTGATCATCCTGGTATGGTACTTGTCTCAAATTCTCTTACTGGTTCAAATTACCTGACTTGGAGTCGAGCTATGATGATTGCATTGGGTGCGAAAACAAAGATTGGTTTCATTGATGGTAGATGTTTAAAACCAGAATCTACTGATCCTAATCTTGATCGATGGATCAAGGTGGATTATATGGTCACTTCTTGGATCTTGAATTCTATTTCAAAGGATATTGTTGAAGCTTTCCTTTATACAACCTCTTCTTTTGATCTATGGAATGAATTAAAAGAAAGGTTTGGAGAATGTAATGGTCCTCTCTTGTACCAATTGAAACGAGATATTGCTTCTATAAGTCAAGGAGATCTGTCACTTTCACAGTACTATACCAAATTTAAGAAACTTTGGGATGAACTGAGCTGTTTAGCTCCTTTACCTGTGTGTGAATGTGGAGCATCAGCAGCAATGGCTGTTCTAGAGTATAATGATAGGCCGATGCAGTTTTTGATGGGATTGAATGATATGTATGATCATATTCGTAATCAAATATTGGTAATGGATCCATTACCAAGTATAAACAAAGCCTACTCTATGGTTCTTAGAGTTGAAAAACAAAAGGAGGTACATGTTAGCTATTCACCTATGATAGATACAACCATGATGATGAAAACTACTAAGATAAATTCGGGTTCATCTGGTTTAGCAAATGTTCATAGGTTTGATGGAAAAGGAAATCAAAGGAAGTTTGTCAATAAAGATGATCTGTTTTGTGATCATTGTAAGACAAAAAGGCACACAAAAGAAACTTGTTTCAAACTTCATGGATTTCCAGATTGGTACAAAAAAGACCTTGACAAGAAGCAGATGTCCAATAATTCAAAGTCTTTTGTGAATTTGATGGAATCACCTCTGGACATACAAGATGCAGGATCATCTCAGTTTGAAGATTTTTAGTCTAATATAGCAGCAATGATATAGCAGGGGATTGAGAATTTTATGAAAGGAAAGTCTGTTTCAGAGGCTGGAGCTTCTACTCATGTGAATTCAGCTGTATCTGATTTTACAGGTAGCTCATATAAAATATTTTCCAGTTCTTGTTCTTCTTTTAATTTAGATGCTTGGATTGTGGATAGTGGAGCAACAAATCATATGTGCACTAGCTATGATTTACTTGCTAATGTCATGTGTCTTACCTAAGCTTTGTTATGGTTTGTTTACACGATGGACATACTAAAGAAGTGAATTGCATTGGAGATGTGAAGCGAGTTCGACTTAGTTCTTTCTTCTTGTTTACATATAAACTCATTCAAGTATAATCTTTTGTCAGTTAGTAAGTTACTCTCATCTACTAAACTGACAATTGCGTTTTATCCATCGTTTTGTGCTATACAGAACATTGAGAGTTCTCGAGTTCTAGCTGTGGGAAGGATGGTTGGAGGACTATACATACTGGATTCAAGTTCCTTTCATAAGGATGTCATTGCTTCATTTGTATCACCTTCAGAATTATCATTAGCCTATTGTAATAATGCTACTGATAATTTTTCATGGCATTGTCGATTGGGGCATCATTCTGTTCATGTAACAAGATAACTTGATATGTTACTTAACAGTCATTCAAGTGTAAAACATACGAACTTTGTGATGTTTGTCAGATGTCCAAACAATGCCAGATTGGTTTTTCCAGTGAGTTCTATTCAAACATCTAGTCCTTTTCAGTTGTTGCATATGGATATATGGGGACCATATAAGCAGTCTTCCGTTAAAGGAGCTCATTATTTTTCGACTATTGTGGATGATTTTAGTCGATTCACATGGACATTTTTGATGAAACATAAGTCCTTAACAGGCAACATCATCAAACAGTTTCTAGTTTTCATTCAAACTCATTTCAAGGTCTCAGTTCAAACTATTAGGACTGATAATGGAACCGAGTTTTGTAATAAAGATTGTCATGCTTTGTTCTCTGGTTTAAGAATTGTTCATCAAAGATCAACACCATATACACCTCAGCAAAGTGGTGTTGTTGAAAGGAAGCATAGACATTTACTGCAAGTTACAAGAGCCTTGATTTTTCAGTCTAATTTGTCCACAAAATTCTGGGGAAATGCTGTTCTTACTGCCACATACATCATCAACAGATTACCTACTCAGTTACTGAAGTGGAAGTCTCCTTATTGTCTTTTATTTGGAAGAATACCAAATTATTCTTCTTTAAAGACTTTTGGTTGTTTGTGCTTTGCTACAAATGTTTCACCAAGAAAATCTAAGTTGGATTCACGAGCTATTAAATGTATCTTCATTGGTTATTCTCCAGGACAAAAGGCTTATAGACTGTATAACATGGCCACACATACATGTTTTGTTTCAAGAGATGTGATTTTCTTTGAAAAACAGTTTCCTTTTCATAAAGATTCTGCAAGTTCAAGGTGTCCTGTGCCTATTCCTTATGGAGATAATTCTGATTATTTGAGAGACATTCCGGCTCCTAATGCTCCTACATCAGCTACTGTACCTCCTTCTCAAGATTTACCTATTAATGAAGCATGTTTTGATGTCCCTGAAGCTGTCTCCTCTGTACCTCCTACTGATGCATTAGTACCTCATACTAATGATGATTTACATGAAGATGTCCTGCCTCCTAATGCTTTGTTGTTACTAGGAAAAGTACTCGTGCAGTTCATAAGCCTCTTTGGCTGAATGATTTTGTTCTAAACAA
The DNA here is from genome assembly GCA_039657365.1 of Stephania yunnanensis. Classification (NCBI taxonomy): domain Eukaryota; kingdom Viridiplantae; phylum Streptophyta; class Magnoliopsida; order Ranunculales; family Menispermaceae; genus Stephania; species Stephania yunnanensis. Next base: position 38,003,703 of record CM077586.1, on the reverse strand, counting down.
TGTAGAGACATCTGTTTTGCCTTATACACCAATTCCTCTATCTACTAGTAACCCTCCTACATTTCCTTTTATACATTCTCCAAACATTACTGCTAGCTACAAATGCTTCCTAGCTGCTGCTTCAAATATAAAGGAGCCTACCAGTTATATTCAAGCTCAACATGATCTGTTTGGATTGAAGCAATGGATAAAGAGTTACAGGCTTTGGAAACTAATGGAACTTGGAGTCTTACTACTCTACCACCTGGTAAGAAAGCCATTGGTTCTAAGTGGATCTACTAGGTTAAACTTCATCCTGATGGTTCCTTGGATAGGTGTAAGGCTCGTTTGGTTGCAAAAGGTTTTAACCAAATTGAAGGTGTTGATTATACTGATTCCTTCTCTCCAGTTGCCAAGAATGTCACTGTTAGAATTATATTATCTTTAGCAGCTGCTCGAGATTGGCCCTTACATCAATTGGATGCAAACAATGCCTTCTTACATGGCTATATAGATGAAGATGTGTACATGAAGCCACCTGATGGTTATAATTTGGTTTCACCTAATCAAGTATTCAAACTTCATAGATCTCTATATGGTTTGAAACAAGCCTCTCGACAGTGGAATCATGAGCTTACAACCAAACTTCAATCTTTTGGTTTTAATCAATCTGCTCATGATCCCTGCTTGTTTACTTACAACAATGCTGGTCAATTTTTGGTGTTGTTGGTTTATGTTGATGATGTTCTTCTTACTGGTACTTCACTTGAATTAATTGATCAAGTCAAGACCTTTTTACATACATTGTTTACCATTAAGGATCTTGGTCAAGCTCGTTATTTCCTGGGTTTGGAATTGGTTCGATCTTCTTCAGGTCTTTATGTTCATCAACGCAAGTATGTTCTTGATCTACTTACGATGCTGGTCTTCTCATGGCTAAACCAGCTGCTACTCCACTCCCTTGTGACTGCAAGTTTACAGATCCTGATTCACCTTTGTTAATTAAAGTTGATAAATATAGAAGACTCATTGGTTGTCTTCTTTACCTGGGATTCACTCGTCCTGATATTACTTATGCCACACAACAATTAAGTTAGTATGTTCAAGCCCCTACAGAGCAACATTGGTCTAGTGCTCTTCATGTTTTAAGATACCTTAATTAGGGTACTCCTTCTCAGGGTTTGTTCTTCCCTGTCCAGCAAGATCTCTCTGTGGTTGCTTATTGTGATTCATATTGGGCTGCTTGTCCTATTTCAAGGAAATCTATCACTGGCTATTGTGTGTTCATGGGATCCTCTTTGGTTTCTTGGAAAACTAAGAAACAAGCTACTGTGTCCAAGTCCTCTGCTGAAGCTGAATATCGCAGTTTGTCTTCCACGGTTTGTGAGCTATTGTGGATTTCATATATCCTTAAGGATTTACATATTCCTACTTCACTTCCAATACCTCTTTGGTGTGATAATCAAGCTGCAATACATCTATCTGCTAATCCTGTTTTTCATGAACGTACTAAGCATTTGGAAATTGATTGTCACTTGGTTAGACATCAGTTTAAGTGTGGATTTGTTCTTCCTCAGTACATTTCTACTCGGTTACAATTGGCTGACCTATTTACAAAATCTTTATCAGCTCATTTGTTTTTTGATTTATTGTCCAAGATGGGTCTATGTGATTGGCATAGACTTCCATCTCGAGGGGGGGATGTAGAATTATACAGAGCTGTACAGAGCTGTTGCTATTTATGTAGATGTTTATGTTAATTGATGAGTATGTATTGAATCATGTACTTTAGTGTAATGTACTACAGGTTCATGTTAGTTTGTTCTAGGCAGTTGTAACTAGGGGGTACAATGTACACCATGTGAGTTTTATATATAAGCAATACAATGTAATGTACAGATTGATTTGAATAAGAACAGATTGCATTTCATTGTTTCATCGTGTTCAATGAGCACTGTTACATTGATCAATGATCTTTGTTGATCATTGATCTGCTCTTGATGTTTTGAATTTGTTCACCTTTCTACGCGCGCTTCTGATTATAAATGATCGATGGTGATCAATAAAATATAATTCCTTAACCAACTATTGTGTAGATAGTGATAGAATGGTCGATCCTACAAAGATTAGTATTCTTTCTAAGATTTCAAAAGAAAGAGAAAACATAGGTTTTTGAGAGAATGGACAAATTAACTAATCTAAATAACAATAAAATAAATAAAGCAATGGAAATTATTTTAAAATTAATTAATGAAAAATACCTAAGACATACAAGTTCGATTCGATAAAATATTGGATTTGGTCATCAATCTATGTAAAGTATTCAAATCAAAAGTATCATAGTGTAGCTATAGACCTGGTAACGTACGTGGTTCCTCACACTTCCTAATCTCGATAGCCAAGGTACGACAATAACTATTTCCCTAGCCAATCGTATAACTCTATACTCAAGTGTATTGGGTTTAACACAATGACCGTAATGACTTTTGTGAAGGCATTACACCTAGACAACTGGATCACTAGTGTGTCCGATTTAGCCTAGATCCTATGGCATTTGACTAGTCTTAAAAGGGTTGAATCAATTTGTATGATCAATTGCCACTAGTGTGATCTTATTGCATACATTACAAAAGGATACTGGATTAGCTACGGGGAAACCTGTCTCTAATCCTTCCCCGTCGCTAATTCGGTATTTCTCGTCGCTATAGCGTGTTAGCGACGGGAAACCCCGTCGCTAATTTTTCGTTGCTAAATTTTTTAGTGATGGTGTGTCAGGTTTGGCGACGGGATCCCGTTGCTAATCCCGTCGCTAATTTGTCACGTGGTTTTGGTCGAATCTTGTTTGACCGTGCCACGTGGACAATTAGTGACGGGGCCCGTTGTTAAACCCCATCGCCAATTGTCCACGTGGCTCGTTGACCGCCACGTGGATGGGGTTAGCGACGAGCCAATTGGCGAAATTTCTTTTTTAAAAACTTTGATATAATATATAATATATAATATATAATATTTTAAAATATTTTATATTTATAAAATGCAAAAACTATTATATATAATATAATATAATATTTAAAAACTTAAAATTAAATATTTGAAATATAATTAATTTATAAAAACTAAATATTAAAAACTTTATTAAAAATTATTAAATTTTAAATGAAATTAAATGTAAATATTTAAAATATTTAACTATTATATATATTTTTACATAAATGTAAAAAATATTATATATAATATTTAAAAATTTTACGAAAATTTTAAATTCAATTAAAATTAATTTTTAAATGAAATGTTTAAAAATAATATTATTTATAAATAATATTTAAATTTAAAAATTCTTTATAAAACTTTATTAAAAATTATTATTAAAATAATATATTTTAGTCTATACTATATAATTTATTCTGAATAACTATAAGGACAGGAAAATTAAAGGAAATTAATGTTAATAACTGAAGTCCATCAATCAAAATGAATTAAATACAACAAAAAAAGTTAATTACAAGTATGAAAATGTACAATACAAGATATGAACAACTTAAGGCTAAATATACAAGGAAGTCAACTCAATCGTCAAGATCGTCGTCGGTCTCTGAGTAATCAGTTGGAACATCTCTCGGAGGCGCTGGTGCGAATGAAATTCCAAGTCTGTCCATTAGAGCCTGCTCCATGCGATTCAACTGCCCTTGGACCTCTCGCAACTGATCTTGGGTTAGAGTGTGATCCTGCATAACCCGAAGAATGTGTGTCTGCATCGCCTGGAAGTCTCTCCACAAAAGATCGACGGGCTCATTAGGAGTAGAAATAAGTCGAGAAGATCCAATTTCATCTCCACCTCCAGCTCCTCCAACTGTAGTATATCTGCATCGTGACCCCGACGGTGTCCACCTAGTCCATATGTTCGTCCTTTGTCGTTGTGCTCGACGACGGATAAATATAGCTCGGTCTCATCTATCGAAGTGTCAGGCTGCGACTGTGTTAGCTCAATCGCCTACGCTGGATCGTCGTCTAAATTAAGAATTTAAAACATGTACAAGTCATTAATACCTATCATTAATTAACTAAACAAAATTTAAAAGCAAAACTATTTACTTACGATGATCTTATTTACTCTCGAATCGAGGAAAGTTATGTTTACGCCATCATGATCTTTCGTATGGAAGTATAAGCATAACTCAAAGCAGTTGGAGGTCGACTCAACTTCTCTGCCTACAAAACATATATTTAAAGAGGATTAAGTTTGAGACTAAATGCATGTATATTATATATATAAACTTATTATAACATAACTTACCAGCTTTTTTGCATGCTGATAAATGTATATTGAGCCACCAGTATGCATTGCGATCCCTGTACCGGGTCACCCTGTCTCACTTCTCCAATTTTTACAATTGCTCGCTCTGACTTCTTTTTAAAATCAGGAGTGGACCGCATCTTCTTATAGTGGTCGAAGATCTCAGCAGATACATGTGCAGGCTTCTTATATTTGGAGCACATCTTGCTAATAAAATCAGTGTACCGAGTGACAATCTGCCTATCATACGCCTCTCTAATAGTTGCGTCATCCGATGGCTCCCAGTCGAATGACAACTATAGGCAAAAATGTAATGAAATTCTAAATTTATCTATAAACACTTTTCAATTATATATTGTTTGTAAATCTTATGTAAATGAAACAAAATTAACTTAAACAACTTTACCTTCCATTGATTCCGGTAAATATCTCGCATGTGCTGCGGGACATGCTCCAAAGAATAACCATCCTTGTGCTGGAAGTGTTTGTATGCCCTAGTCATCTCCCGGGCAGCTCTGTCACACGGGTGTAATTTTCTTCCACTAAATTGAAAACGAGGCATTAGATCAAGTTTATAAGAAATAAGTAAATGTAAAACTTCGTACATATACTTACTATCTGTCATCTTTCACGACCAATAATATCCACCCCTAGGGTTGGTTAGTAGTACTGCTTCATCATCGTCCATATGGGGCCGTACCTATGGACGATCACTCGAACAATGTACCGAAGAACTCGACGACTACTCTACCGATTGACCCCGAGAAGGCGAGGCATGCAAATCATGATGGAGTGATGGTGATACTGTACGGTGGTCGTGCGTACGATCATGAAGATGTGATGGAGATGCTGATCCCCCTGATGAAAAAGTAGACCCGACAACTCGCCTAAACGTACCCCGACCATCAACGGGTGGAGTGGGTAGGGAGGAAGGTAAAGTAGAATACATCTGCATAAGGTTGGATCATCACTAAAAACAGATGTCAAAGATATGAAAGATGTAGATGGATGTGCATAATGTGGGGGAGGCGTCTGATGGAGAAATGAGGTATGCGAGAAAGATGGTATGGGTATGGATGAAATGGAGTCTGCTGAGAAGAGTGGTATGAGTATGAATGCAGGCTATGATGACATTAACTAGTTTGTGCCGGTGGAGTAACATTATCATGAGAACGACGGTGTGATCCATTCGATCGTCTATCTCTAGTAGCGCTGGATTGTCCGCTAGATCGACTACCAGATCGTCCATCGGAGCCCTCACTAGAAGATGGGGCGTAACCTCTACCTGACTACATAACTTTATCAAGAAATAAATACTAAACTAGAATTTTGAGTTGAACCTCCAACATTTGAAATATTACGTAACAAGTAAAAAAATATAATTGCATTATTTACCAACTAAACAAGATAGTATCATGATTTGTCGTCACCGTCCTCATCATTTGATAAAAAGTCAGAGTTATCGCTTTCATCAACTTCTTCATCGACGTATGACATGTGTGCCCCATGGACCAGCTAGCAAAGTTGGAACATTGTTGTCAATATCGACCTCAGTATCATGCTCATGTAGCTACTCTTGAAAAACGTCATGTTCTATAGGCTCACTGTCAACATTTTCAACTAAGTTTTGTTCATCGATGAATTTTGATTGAAGTCTACACGTAGCTTGCCAATTGTTCTGCACATTTCTTACACTTGGATATGAAAGAAAGTACACCTAACTAGCTTGCATGGCTAGTATGAAAGGCTTGTACTTGTTTAATCACATATTTCATGTACATCGAAGATTTTTAAGGATCGGTGAACTCTTGTCCCCAACATTGATCATGGGATCGAACCATTGACACTTGAACAACACAATACATAGGAATCCACCGTATTCGATTTCAATCACTTCTTCTAATTGCCCGTAAAAGTCATTGTCACATTGTGCGTAATTTGTGCCCCTAACACACACCCCGATACTACGCATATCTTTGTTTGAGCGATGCGACACGTTCTGAAATTTGTAGCCATTAACAAGATATGCGTGGTATACAGTGCAAAGTCAACTAGGGTCGTATGACAACATTTGAAGTGTTGTATCTTAAATAGATGATAGAGCCCATCGCAAAAAATGTTTCATTCATAAACTTCAATTTCAAATAAACAACAAAAATAAAGAATTAATTTAATATCCACGCACAAATGACTTACGAATTGTTGAAACCAACTTGAGAAATGTTTCTCAAAATGTTCATCGATGACACTTTGTGTAATATTCACATGTTTGGGATGCAATTTTGATACGTACATCCTAACATGAGAATTGAGAAATGTAAGGATTGCGATTGAATAAATATAAGATAATAATTAAGATTAAAGCATATCTAATGAATGGAACGACCTTGGGACAATTTAACAACACATATGAGTGTGCGGCGTTACACTTGTCATCCGTGAGATAACGCTTTTTTGATCTCCCGTAGGTCCGACCTGGGTGGGTGAATATTGAGAAATGGCCATTAAAAATCTGACTTGGTCTGACTCCACCATCGTAATTGTGGGGCAGACGGTTGCGCGAGGTGGATACGTATTTCTCAAAATGATAGGAACAAAATGCAGCTGCTTCTTTCACTAAGTGAGCATTGCATATTAAGCCCTCAACCATTGCCTTATTCATAATATTATTTTTTAAATGTTTCAAGTACCTACATCTTTAAAAGTAAGTTAGTTAAAATATATATGTTAGAGTGTGATATAAATTATTTACGAGTCTAGTTGATTACCTCTCGAAAGGATACATCTACTGAAATTGTACTAGGCCAGCAAGGATAGCCTCGTATGCCAAATGGATAGGGAGATGCTTCATTGAGTCGTAAACACTTGGCGAAATATCTTTTCTAACTTACACAATATCTTGGGAATGTTTTCATGCAAATGCCGAAAATTCTCAACATTTAAATTTTTAGCAGTTAAATCTCTGAAGAAAATGCTTAACTCGCTAATTGCAATTCATATGTCATCCTCTAAGAGATCTCGAAAAGCAATTGGCAGCAATCGTTGCATGAAAACATGCAATCGTGGCTTTTCATCCTAAATATCTTCAACTTCTTAGAATTTACACAGTGACCGATGTTAGACACGTAACCATCAGGGAAGTTCAATTCCTTAATCCACTTGCACAACACTTGTTTTCTTCGTTTACGTGGCGCATATCGTGCCTCGGGATATTTCTTAGAAATTGGATCATAATGAAGTTCTGGACGATTACAAATCTCTTTAAGTCTTCCCTAGACTTTGCGTTATCTTTCGTCTTCCCCGGCACACTCATGATTGTGTTGAAAATATTGTCAAAGACATTTTTTCAATGTGTATCACGTCTAGGTTGTGCATGATAAGGTTCGTCTTCCAATAAGGCAAGTCCCACAATATGCTTCATTTTCTCCATCTACTAGTCTTCGAGACTTCGTTGTTTATTGTATCTGATTCCAATTCAATGACTTTCATCAACCCTAAAGCTTCAATTTCTCGCAAAATATCTTCACCTGCTTTATTAGCCGATGGCTTGTCCGATATGATTCTATCTCTGCAAAAACTAGACTTTTCGCTCCTTTGAATATCGCGACAAGAAACGTCGATGACAATGGAACTAACTCGCTTTCCCTCCGAACCTTAACGGGAAAGCGTCGGTATCTTCCATGCAATAAGGACAAGCAGTCTTCCCGTGCGTGCTCCATCCCAACAACATATTATACACTGGAAAGTCGCTAACAGTCCACATAAATGCAACGCGCATTTGAAAGTTTCTCTTAGTGGATACGTCGTATGTAGGCACTCCATCATACCACAACTCTTTCAATTCTTTCACCAACGATTGAAGAAACACATCAACTTTTTTGACGGATTAGTTGGCCCAAGTGCGATTACTGTCAAAAACATCACTTCTTTCTTCATACACATCGAGGGAGACAAGTTGTACGGTGTTAGAATCACATGCTACGAAGAGTACGGTTTGCCGGTCATTCCAAAAGGTTGAAATCCATCAATGCATAAGCCAAGTCAAACATTACGAACCTCGGAGTTGAACGTAAGGCACACTTGATTGAAGTGGTTCCATGCCAAGGAATCGGAGCAATGCCGCATATTCCCCTCTTCTCTGACGTATTCTGCGTGCCACTGCATGTGTTTCATAGTAGCTTTCAACGCGTACAAACGTTTGAGAAAATGTAAGCTCAGAGTTGTCATTCCAAAAGGTTGAAATCCATCAATCCATCAACCGCGTGCCAAAGGGAAGCAAAGTATTGTCTTATGCGGGCGTTTGTTCGAGTTAAACCTAAATTCTCCTCAAAGTTTACAAGATGTAAGCTCAGAGTTGAGCTCCTAATAAACATGCATAAGTTGGGATAACAGTCAATTTGCTCATATAGGAGACTCTACCAGTGCATCAAGCCTTTACATTTGTAAAATCTATCTATTAAATAGTTGTCTTCAGGCAACATGTCTTTACATACTTGCAAAATCTCGTCAATGCTTGCTCCGAAATATGTTGATTCGACTTTAGCATCAATAAGCATGCCATTGCTGAGAGTTTATTCTTCTTATCGCAACCCGCAAAAGTGGTTGATTCGCCGTGTCAATCATTTCAAAGAAATGCTTCTCTTCAGGGTTCGACTCCTCTTCACGATTATAATCAAAACTGGGGTCCGAAATGTCATGTATCATGTGATGATATGATGTCGGATATTCATCCATTGGATCATCGCCTATATTGTCCTCGTTGCTTACTATTTCTTCCTCCCCATGCGCGGTCCAACGATAGTAATTAGGAACAAATCCACCAATCACTAGATGAAGCTCTACGTTGTGTCTACATCGTAGTATTTGTGGTTGTGCCATTTTTGACAAAGACATCGAATTTTCGCTTCGTTCAAGTAAGTGATGCAGTGTTGCATTGCAAATTTTATAAATTCCTTCATGTCATCCACAAACTCTAATCTAATGTAACCGCCTTCAACACGGTTGTACATCCAATCTCGAGACATAAACATCTCGAAAGACCTAAACAACCCCAATTGAATACACGTACACATTAATCACTATATAAGTTTTAGTCGAATGTTAATCGTAATTAGTTGAATTGATTGCATTTGTACACTTTGCGTAATATATTTTATACATTTTAGTCGATCGTTTACCGTAATTAGTCGCATTGGTTGCACTATATGCACATACTTTTGCGTAATTTTGCCTAATTTTTATTTTTTCCTTTGAAATTTGAAATTTTACTTCAACATTTGCAGTTTATAATTTTATTTTGCCTCATTTATATAGATATATATATCTCGTATATAAGCATTGTTATATAAATAGTATTTGGTTCAACCAATTCTAATTTCCTTATTATAGTTAAATTACTTTTAACTACTCTATATTAATTTATAGTATAATATATTATACTATTCTATTTTTGTCCTAAACGAAATTTAATTTGTCCAAAAAATTTGCATCATTTTATTAAATTTTTTCAGTACAATTCACCGTATTAATATTTCATTTAACTTATAACTTCATACTTATTTTAACTTCAACTTAATATAATTTCTATATATAGTTATATATATGAATACTAATCCTCCCTACCTATACTATATATATATATATATTATGAATATTATTTTGTTCAACTAATTACAAATTTCTTTATTATAGTTAAATGGCTTTTAACTACTCTATATTTATTTATAATATAATATATTATACGCACTCTTTTATTTTTGGCCCTAATGAAAATTTAATTTGTCCAATGAATTTGTATCATTTAATTAACTTTATACTTAAAGTTGTTTCAACTTAACATAATTTCTTTATTATAGTAAAATGGATTTTAATTTGATTTTTTAAATTAGTGAAAAAAAAATTAAATAATAGTTTAATTGACATATTTGAAATTCAACTAATTTAATACTAAAACATTACAAAAGAAGTACATATATATATATATATATCAATACTAAAAAAACATACAATAAACATCACAAATAATAATAAAATAATTAAATTCAAATCACCAGCATGCATTTTTTTGTCACAAAAATAAATAAATAATAAATATCAACATACATAATTTATTGCAAAATCTTGATCAATTTAACAAATTTTATTCACCTAAACACATGAAATACAAATTTTATTTTCCAAAATTTTATTCCAACATAAAATAAAAAATTACAAGTTTTTAATCAAACCATTACATTTTTCAATTTAACATGCATATATTTACAAAATTTATTCCAAATTTTCATTCTAACATAAAATATAAAAGCCTATTTTTTCACAAAAAATACAAATTATATATCACATAAATTACAAAATTTCACAAAACAATGATTAGAAATCAACTTAAATAACAAAAATATAAATAAATCAACTATAAAAAACAGAATATATAAAATAAATAAAAAATTATACCTAAATCGCAAATCAAGAAGAGATGGGAGTCGGGGCGTCTGTGACGAGGCCGAGGCGGAGGCGCATCGGCGGGGTGGTTAAGGAGAAGGAGGAGGGAAAAGAGAGGAGAGGGTCATGGTGAGGGAGATGGTCACGGTTAGAGAGAGGAGAGGATCGAGAGGAGATGGAGGGGACAGGAGAGGCGAAGATGAAAATCGGATAGGAAGATGGAGGGTTTTGGTTTGGATCTTATTTTCCAGTTAGTGACGGGAATAGCAACGGGGTCTTCTATTCCCGTCGCTATCTCTTCGCCATATGGCATTCTCTTCACCACGTGGCCGAGGAAATCCGATTTTGGGCGGGAGTTTTCTGCCCAAAAATAGCGACCTGCCACGTGGCATTCTCTTCGCCACGTGGCCGAGAAAATCTGGTCTTGGGCGGAAGTTTTTTTGCCCAAAAAATAGCGACAAGGAATCGTCGCTACCTCTATCGCTATTTTCGTCAATGGGTCAGCGACGAGTGATGGGCCCGTCACTATTGGCATCCATTTTTTGTAGTGATAAGGACATATATTTACGACTCACTAGCAAAAGAATCAGGGTTTAAATCTAAACTTAACCATAATTAATCAATCAATGAATAACAAAGGGAATAAAATAACAATGAAAAGCAATGAAATTATAATAAATAATTCTCACAAATCTATAGATACGAATAATCGAATCTCCCTCGTAGTATTGCCTAGGCCATGAAATTAGTCTCTTATGATTTGAAGAACACAAGAAAAAATAAAAAAATAAAACTCGAGGGAGAGAGATTCGAATAGAAGAGAGTAGAAGAGAAAAATAGAAGTCGAGAGGGAGAAGAAATTAGAAGTCGAACCCAATAAAACCCTAACTTATGTTTATAGCTTTCTAATTTGATTCCCTTAATTTTGCCCATGCGGCACACTTGTCAATTGGCCTTAGATTTCTATATGTGGCACGTGGATCGATGAAGATCAAAGGCTCATATGTTATGTAGGTCGCATGCATCACTTGCAATTGCTTATATCGATCAAACGTTGTTTCTGTTTTGCTTTTATCATGACATCATGATGATGCCATCAACAACTTCTAATTCATATATGTTGAATGGAATGAACTTCCAGTACATACACAATGCTACCAATGCTGTATCGAGATACGTGCAGTTTGTTTTTTAATACAACTCGCCACCTGTCTCCAAAACACTCATTTCACGCCCTTTTTCACCCTCGATCTTGATCGTGCACCTCATAAACTTTAAATTACAAATAAATATAATTATGACTAATATTTTGAAGACTTAATCATAAAAAATATATAAATAACTTATATATAATTACATAATTAATGACTTTTCAATGATTGTCACAATTCAAATCATTACATTCTAGTAAGATTTTGGAGGCCAATTTAAGATGGTTTAGTGTAGGCTGCCACTTTAATCTAAATTTGGCTGGTAGTTCCATGAATGATGAAGAAAAGAATGCTATTCTAAATCCAATTTTCAATTAGACTTCAGAGTTCAGTTGGTACTTGGTCTTCAACTAAGGTTGCAGACTTTTTCCTAGGCCTCGTTTGGTTTGTTTTTGCCAATTTACAGTGTGAGCGGAGTTAACTCGCAGTGAAAGATCATATTTTCATGTTTAGTTCAACTTTAAGCTTGCAGGGAAGTTGCAAATTTGTAAACAATAAAAGACATGAATTGACATATATACCTTTCAAATAAAAAAGATGGATGTAGGTAATAAAGGGTAATTAATGAGAAGCAATTGTATCCACAAACTTCTGAGAGGTAACTATTGAATTTTTTAAAAGATAAAAAATCAAAAACAAAATAAATTAGACAGTCATAATAATTACATTGATTAGATTGATTACATAACATTGCTACACACACCTTAAATAGGTGTTTCATTTAGTTAACTAACCGTCCCACTAATTTAGTGCACCTTTTGTAACTACCCATGTACCCATAATGTAACTACTCATTACACACTAATTAACAATATGAGATTTGATTAATTAAAATATTTTAACATGTTTGAATCACATTTTTCCAACATTCTCTTTTGATTCGAAAATATTAAAAATTAAATATAACACATCAAATTACTTCTACAAGCACTTCTTTTCGAGCAATCAATTTACTACTAATTCTTATGAAGCACTTGATGCTCTTGTGTTATCACCTTTCTTGGAGCACTTGTCTCCAAATACCATTAGTGATGCACATCTCATCACATTCTAAAGCATATCTTCTTCGGTGGTCACTAGCTTCCACCTTCATCATGTCATACTCGATAAAAAATCAATTCATCATTGATGGAGTCGGAGCACTCGCAATCTCATGTTGGAGCTTATTCGATGTCACCATTATCTTTTTCTTCACTTTCTTTGCAACATTTTTCACGGTCTATATTCACAGCACTTCTCCATGAACTAGCTTTAGTGCATCCTTTGTAACTACCCATGTACCCATAGTGTAACTACTCATCACACACTAATTAACAATATGAGATTCGACTAATTAAAACAACATATTTGAATAATATTTTCCCAACAATAACTCCCTAAAGGAGGGTGAGGGAATATCTCTCACCCTTGGATGTGAGTCGAGAGATAACTTGGAGAGAAGTTAGGCAACCAAACAAGATTAATTCCAACTCTCCTCCAAGTTATCTCCTAGGAGTTAACTCCACCTCTTAACCAAATAAGGCCTAGGTCTTGCAAATTCAACCGTCATTTCTCCTTCCTAACCTATTACTATGTAAAGTTAGAAAGTACATTGAAAAAAACAATTTGATTTGTTGTTCTTGTGGCATGTTCAAGTCCAAGAACCAAAATCATGGTACTGTTGAGAAACTTAAATATGGAAAATACTAGAATGACAACAACAATGTCACACCACAACCCACATTTACTTACAAGAACCTTTTATACGAGCTCGACCCTCGTGTTATACATTAAGATTTGTGTAAGCCTGCATTCCAAGGCGCACATAGATGGCTATTGTAAGTCAATGGGTCTTGTGGTGTGACATGATGTTATCATTCTAGCACTTTTCAAGAAAAGATGAAAATAGAAGACATGAACACATAAATAAATGAAAATAGAAGAAACACATAATCCACATTCTCTTCTTCAATTCCTATAAAGAATTCTTCCACCTCACAAGTCTTTTTAAAAGAAGCTAAAACCATTAGTCAAATTCAAATGAAGGGTTTGAAGTCTTCACTATTTCTTTGGTACTCATTGCAAGAGTTGCCATTGCAACAATGTCATTGAATCTTAAAGGCCCTTTTACAAATACCATGGTCCATTGATTAGGTCTTTGAAATTACTTATTTTATTAAAAATAGAGTGAATTTCAAATGTTTCAAGAATAAGAAGAAATGCGAGGTGCATGGCTAAAACAACATCAAACTGCATCGATAACTTTAATGTTTATGGTTTGCTTCTAATAAAAACCAAGATATCTTGCACAAGAGGGCCCTTATAGACTCAACTAGGGAACAAAAAGGAAAAAGAGAAGACATGAATTGTATTGATAGAAGTTTAGAATTTACAGTGAAAGATAGACAATTCGAGTAGTTTATTTACTCCTGAACAAAGTTCATACATTAAAAATGCCTTCTCTTACTCTTATTCATACCTATATACTTCAGTGTAACTAACTGGACCAATTTGAAATTGGTTCCCACGTACATCACTTGGCAGCTACCACTGAGGCCTCGACACCTTTCCCTCACTTTTCTTATGCCTATAAGAATACTTCAGATTGTCAAGGGGATCAATACCACCCCCATAAGAACCCACCTTGTCATTAATGTGAGTCCAGAAACGTACACTAGATGATGTCCACAGATTCCCAAGTGGCCTTGAAATCTAGTAAATCATTCCATTAGATCAACACTTTACAACCTCTCACAGCTCAATGAAAACCAACCGTATGAGCCTATTCAAACCCCAACTCCAAGTCTATGATGACCTTCCCCCGACCTAGTGTTGAGTAGCCCGACCTAAAGTGTTACCCAAGCCCGATACCTGAACTAGGCCCAAATAATGGCTTGGCACGCCTAATTCAACCTGCGGAACTACATAACTGTACATATGAAACAATAATTGTAAAATTTAAAACTGAAATGTTTCATATGTTAAACAAATAATTCTAAACAACGATGTTCAAGCATCCCCAAGTAATTGCAAACATATACTACAAAGGTACTAAGTCAACATGTCTTGGAGATTAGAATCTACCCCATGAAGTACTCAATACAACTCATGTTTAGATGTTTTGAATATCGATAATATAAATAGCATGCAAAGTTCAAATCAAAGGCAATGCTCTACTTTATCGCCTTCCCTTTATCCCGTGCTGATATCGATGAAGACGAACCTGAAGAGTAAGTAGGGTGAGCTAAAAGAACCAATAGAGTTCGGTAATGCAAAAAATCTACTCGACCATCAAACATATAAGTAATACCTACTAATCATGTGAGTCTACCATGAATTGAAAGTAAAGATAGAGAAAAAAGTATTTCATGAATATCCTTAGTCAACTTCATAAATCATCATATAGAAAACATAAAAGCATTTATAAATCGAATCATCATGCAAGGGTGATTCAAGAGTGATATCATAAAACCATAAATAGTAAGTCGATTCCTATTCAATGCGTACTAGTTATTGACAAAAATCCAGTGACCGATTCCCCTACTCTCAAAATGATGCAAACCATTATTGACATAAAGGCTTTTACGCCTGCTAACTAGTCCCATCAAGTCCAAAGTAGGTTCTTCCAAAGCCATCACTGATGTGTGCATCAATCTCATGTATCGATCTCATGGTGTGACTAGTTTAATGGTGACGACCATAAAATGATCAAGCGGTGGTGACGACCATGTAATTGTGTCAGAGTCAACGTAATGGTGGCGATAACAACATAATAGGTCAAATAGTGGTGACAACGATGAATATGAGATAAATACAACATAAGCAAATGAAAATTTACTCGTAATCCATAGATAATCACATTCAAGTCAATAATAAGTCACAACCCATTCCCAAAGTCTTCAATTAAAACGTGAGACCTAATAATATCTAATAGCATGTCTTGTTTGATAATTGAGCTAGCTCCTCATTTACTTTGACTCGCCACGATATCCGTTCTTGATCCTTGCATGCTCAGGGTTCTATGTGAATTGTCTCGCAAATCAAAACAATTAATACACATCACATCAACAATAACTCATATTTCAAATCCCAATTTGTCATTAAATCTACTTTGGGTCCCACTAGTGTGGATCCCGTGCCCCGCGTCGCCCGGTACGAGGGGTGGGACCTGGTCGGTCTTCCTCGTGGATGCCATAGTGACTCGTTTGAAGGTAATGATTTGTTTTTATTTTATTTATATTCTATTTCATTTTACTTTATATATATTATTTTTATTGATTTTTTTTTTTTTATACAGAGGCCGAGTTGGCTCTTGTTTAAAGTGGACCAGGGGTCCAATTGGCCTTTAGTTTAAGGACCAATGGCTAATAGGCACCTGGTGTGGGGAGGGACGTCCCCCCCCCCATCACCCTTGGGCAGAAGCTTGAGGATTGTGATGAGTTGAGGATTGGCCCCATGGCCACCCCTCCGTCCCTTTTGCCCTTTGGATGGTGGCGACGGTCTGCCGCCCTTCATCGGCGACTGCGATAATGGACTACTGTCGCCCTCACCGACGATTTCGTGGCAGTGCTGCCCCTCGTGGGGTTCTCCAACATCAACTTAAATAAAAAACAAGAACAAAACAAATAAGGATATGATTTGTACTTTCCACCACCCAAGCTCTCATTTTCTTTTTTTTCATGGATTTTGAACCAAAGTGATGGCTAGGGTGTATGATGGGTTTTTATATAACAAATAAAATTTGTGAATTTTCCAAAATACCCCCGATGTGGGTATTTTAAGTTTTCGAGTCATGAAAATATCTCCAATTTTAAGAACTTTCGTCCTTGAAAGTAAGAAGAATGGTACGCTCATAGATCTAGATGTAAGGATGCTCGCCAAAATTATTTTTTGATCTTTTATGTGCCATTTCATAATTTGTTCGTTGCAACTTTAATGTTGCATCGATCCTTAAGCGATGATCGCTACATTAATCATCATTTGTTTGTGTTAGCGACGACTAACTTTTAGAATAAAAAATTTCATGACTTCGTGACTACAATTACAATATCCCTTTGTGGCAATGACCACAAAGTGTCAATTTCTTTCATGCTAGCAACAACTAACACGACACCCTTATTGTAATCATAGTCACGGAAGTCATGAAATATTTTTGCCACGGGTTAGTCGGCGCTAACACAAAAAATATGATGATTGATGTGGCGTTCGTTGCTTAAGGATCAATGCAACATTAAAGTTGCAATGAAAAAGTTATGAAATGGTATGGACAAAGTCAAAAAAATCTTTTTCTGGCGAGCATCCTTACATCTAGATTTGCGAGCGTACTATTCTTTTTACTTTCAAGGACAAAACTTCTTAAAATTGGGGATATTGGCATAACTTGAGAAAATACCCATGTCGGGGTATTTTGGTAAATTCACAAGTTTTATTTGTGTGAAACTCTAATTATAAAAATCAACCATAAACCCTAGCCACCACTATGGTTTAAAAATCCAAGAAAAACAAAAAATAGAGGGAGAACTTGGGTGGTGTTGGTGACACAAAGTGGTGGTGGAAGGTACAAGTCATCTCCTTATTTGTTTTGTTCTTGTTTTTTATTTAAGTTGGTGTTGAGAATGAACGGAGGGGTGGCGTCGCCACGATATCATCGATGAGGGGCGGCGGATCGTTGTCGCCACCGGAAGGACCTCCACTAGGAGGCCCTACAAAGGGACATGAGGGGGGTGGCCATGGGGCCACCCCACCAGCCCATCAAAACCCTCGACAAAAGCCCGAATGAGCGATGGGAGGAGGGGGGACTTCCCCACCACTAAGGGCCGATTATCCTTGGTCCTTAAACCAAGGGCCAATTGGACCCCTAGTCCATTTTAAACAGGGGCCAACTTGGCCCCTGTTTAAAAAATAAAATAAAACTAATATATATATGTATGTAAAGTAAAATGAAATAAAATATAAATAGAATAAAAACAATTATTTTCCTTCAAACGAGTTACTACCGCGTCCCCGAGGGAGACTGACTGGGTCTTACCCCTCGACCCTTGCACGGGCAACGCGGGAGTCGCGGGACCACACTAGTGGAACCCAATGTAAATTTAATGGCAAGTTAGAACTTAAAAAGTAACTTGTCGTTGGTGTGATGTGCATTAGTTTTTAGATTTGCGAGAGTGTTTACATAGAACCCCAAGTACGCGAGGACCGGAAAGGATATCACGACGAGTCGAGGTAAGTGGAGAGCTTGCTCAATTATCAAACATGACATGCTATTAAATATTATTAGGTCTAGTTATTTTAATTCAAGACTTGGGGAATGAGTTGCGACTTATTATTGACTTGAATGTGACTATCTATGGATTATGATTGTGTTGCCATTTACTCATGTTGTTTTTATCTCATATTCGTGGTTATCGCTACTATTTGACCTATTCCATGGTTGTTGCCACCATTACATTGACTCAGACACAATTACGTGGTCGTCGCCACCATTTGAGGATTTTATGGTCGTTGCCATTACTCGAGTCACACCATGAGATTGATACATGAGATTAGTGCACACATTGGTGATGGCTTTGGAAGAACCTACTTTTGTATTTTAATTCCCATTCAATTAGATTAACTAAATTAAGAAAAACAAGAAAAAAATACTTACCTTTGAAGTTTGCAAAATCCTTATGATGATATCCCATTTACCACTACTACAAAAAATAAAAAAACATGAGAAACTATTGTGCTCGCTCGACACATGTTAATTTTCAGCACCGCTGCTGAAGATTTTTAAATAATTTATAAGGATTTTAGACGTTGTATGGTTTATACACCGCGTCATGTTAATTCTACAGGATCTTTACATCGGTTTGATCATGAAATAGATAAAACTTTTAATCGAAGTTTAAGGCAACAACAACTTATGGAAGATTTATCTAATAGGATCGAGGATAACAACAATGATGCTAATGATAATAGTAAGATTTATCTAATAGGATTGAGGATAACAACAATGATAATAATAATAATAATAATAATAATAATAATAATAATAATAATAATAATAATAATAATAATAATAATAATAATAATAATAATAATAATAATAATAGAGTTATCAACAATAATAGATAACTCACTTTTAGACAAGCAAACCAAAATATTACATCATATGAGCCTATGTACATAGAGTACCTCGATGGATTTCTTGAATTTGAACTTAGATATGGATTTATTAGTGCCTTACCTAACTTCTATAGTAAAGACAATGAAAACCCACATAAATTTATAAGGAAGTATCAACATAAAGTTAATGGGATGAAACCGAAAGAAGGTACTTTAGAAGAAGTCAAACTTAAGGCTTTGCCTTTTGCATTGAAATATCAAGCACACGATTGGTTGTTCTATCTCCCACAAGAATTAATAATTACATGGACTCAAATGTTAGAAAATTTCTAGATGAATATATGCTTGCTAGAAAAACTAGTTCCTATATAAAACAAATCACAGTTACAAAGATGAAAGATGATGAAAACTTTAATGAATTTTAGGATAGAATTCAATTATTAATTTCTTCATGTCCACAACATTGATATACTCAAAAGACTTTATTAGAATATTCTTATGAAAGTCTTAATCACTTTGAACAAAAGTTATTAGACACAATATGTGGCGGACCTTCATTTGAAATAACACCTACTTTAGCAAAAAAAGTAATTAATAAAATGACAAACAATATGGTGAAAAGGTTGAATCCTTAAGAATGAAACTTTATGAAGTTGATAATAAAAAAAATAATACATCTGATGTTAAAATTGATGAATTATTTAAGATAGTTAACTTTTAATTAATGATAAATTTAATCAAGTTAAAGCTTGTGGATTCCATAATGAAGTTATATATCCTACGGATGCATGTCCTACTCTTTATGAAAAAAATACTAAAGAGGTTGATGCAATGATGAACTGATTTTAGTTATGGTCATCAAAATCATAATTATAATACTTATAGACCAAGATCTCACATCCAATCTGCACCTAATCAACAATCTCAACAAAATACCCAACTTACAAATCCAAATTTAGAGAAAATCTTGCATAATTTTATGAACCAAAGTTATCAAAACTTAATATAAATTTCTCAAAACTAGATAAAGACTGATACCACTATTAATGAACTAAAAAATCAGTTAAGTTAAATAAATTTACAAATAAATAGGTTAAGTACTCAATAGAGTAATCAAGCTAAAACACCTACTTAAGCTATTGTTGCTCCTACTAATCAAGTACAAGTTAAAGCTTCATTCCATGATAAGAAAGACACACCTATAACTGGAAATATATTTAAACATAATAATAAAAAGAAAGCACATAAAACTATTGAAGAAGAAGAAGAAGAAGAAGAAGAAGAAGAAGTGATTGCTAATGTCATTCATACTAGAGAATGTATGACTAAACAATTAAAAAATACACATTTTCCTGGAGGGCTATACCATGGTATTTAACCGAAGTTGAAGCATATGGAAATCTTTATTAAAAGTCTGAAATAATTGATAAGGATAAAAATGATAAGGTTTCTAATAGTTCTCATAAAGATATATATTCATATTCTACCAATCCAAAAAGATTAGCTGATGCTAGGGAGGAAGAAAAAAATAAAGACATTCTTGAAGTTTTTAGGAAAATAGAAATCAATGAACCATTGATGGAATCAATTATGCAATTTTCTAATTATGATGAAGTTTTGAAAGAATTCTCTGATTTAAAGGATATACATTTAGAAGAATCTAAAGAAAATATAAGGTAAAAAGTGTCTTCTTTAATTAAAAAGAAAATACCTGAGAAATGTTTCAATCGAAGAATGTTTGGAATACCTATTACAATAGAGAATCTTTAATAGATTTTGCTATGTGTGATCTTGGAGCATCAATTAATGTTATGTCACTTAAAACATATGAGTCATTGAAAATAGGTTCATTGACTAATATTCCTATTAATCATACCTTAGCTAATAATAGCTAATAATACATTTATTAAACCTTATGGTTTACTAGAAGATGTCTTAGTAAAAGTAAATAACTTAGTATTTCTAGCTAACTTCTATGTCGTGGAAATGGGAGACCCAATATTATCTAAATCTCCACCCATATGTTTAGGAAGACCATTTCTTAAAATAGCTAAAATGAAGTTAGATATGTTTGAAGGAACAATGCCTATGAAATTTGAAAACAAAATTACCACTTTCCATTTCAATGACGATAATGTCTGAAAATTTGATGAATTTAATAATGAACAAATTAACGTTAATGAATATTTAGACTTAAATCGTCATGAAGTTGAAATATATGTTATTAATGCTGTAACGATGGAAGATGAAAATGATATGACCAAGAATAAGCAAGTTGAAGAATCTTCAAATTGAAAGACAATAACCCAAGAATGAAAAAATTAAACAACCTAAAAATATTGAGAATGACCTTAAAATGGAAGAATTTAAATTTCAAAGAATAAGAAGAAGAAAAAGAATAATCTAGCAATTGTTAAGCTAAATGATTTAGGCAATATATACATAAACATAAAAGTCAAACGAGCTTGGTATTTTAAAACTATTTGTGATACAGGCTTTAGAGCAAACTACATCCCAATTCTTTTCTTTCTTCATGCTCAATTGGAATTAGATGTGCTTGCTTATGAAAATGTTACTATATCGAATAGTTGTTTAGTGAAACTAATATGTTTGGTTGCCAATGTACCAGTTCAAATTGACAAGTATATTTTTCCAATGGACTTTTTGGTTATACCACACTTCATTAATAAAGATCCTCCATTAATCTTAGGATAACCTTTCTTAGCCACTTCACAAGCTGTTATGGATACTCTGAGCAAGACAATTACTTTTAGGGTGCATTGCCGAGCAATCACTTTCTAGAATGGCACTAGAGTGGAAAATCCTACACTTAAGTTTATAGAACCATTTTAGAATTGCGTGGTTAAGTCGAGCCAACAACAGTAAACAAAAGTGCTCTATGAGAGGTAGCCCATACTCTATTTTTACTTTCAATAATATTAGGATTAGTTAGTTGTTTTTATATTCTCTCCACTTTTGACTCTTATAATAAGGATATTTTAAGAATTTATTTTCGGAATTATTCCCTGTAAGGGGGTTGATTGAGCCAATTTATTTATGTAATTTATTATTTTTACGCATTAGTTTTATATTAATTGGTTATTTATAGTAATGCAATTATTATTTAGAAAATATCATAGTTAAAATTTGATAATTTTGAATAGACCTACTATTTTATTAAATATGTATGTGATAAATATATAGAAAATAAATTTAATTCAAAAAACAGTAAAAATAAGCTGGCGATTTTCCAGCGATTTCAGTTTATAATAGAATTAGCTGAGAAAATTGATAGTAGTACACATAATTTTAAGTGTAATTATAAGTCAGCGATTTGTCAGCGATTTGAACTTATAACTAGAATTTGTTGGATGAATCGCTGAGCCAATAAAGCTAATTTTCAACGATTTCTCAGCGACTCCACTTAAACCCTGATTCGCTGAGAATGAATATGAGTTTTTAAAAAATATAAACCTAAAATCGCCACATTTATCCAATTCACACTAACAAATCATTACAACTTTTCGATCAATATATCAATTTTTGACTATACTCAACCTTTGAAAGCTTGATTTTAGTGTATTTAAATGATTCCCACCTCATCCTTCACACCCAACTTGAAGTTTGGTAAGTTTTGAGAGTGTAGAGCCACCCAAGGATTGAGCGGGCGAAGTTCACATTAGAGCTTGAAGGAGTGTTCTAGAGAAGAGTTTAGAGTTTCAATCTTGAAAGAATCACTTTCAAGAAGGTAATCAATGAAAACCCTAACCTCTTACTGATTAAATTTTTGATTTTCATCAATTTTTGATTTTTAGTAGGATGAAAGCTAAATTTCAAAAAACTTATTTTAAATTGTTTTTGAATCGAATGTTTTAAATTACAATACTAGTTTGGGAGTTGTATGATGATTTGTTTATTGCTATCACATTTTTAAACTGTTTTTATATATATCGAATGTATTGAATTTTATACACAAACTAATTTGATACTAAGTTTCAAATGATTTTGGGGATTTTCGCATTTGTCTATCACATGATTTGAATTACATATGAACGATTTTTTTTACCAATGATTTTTTATTGATTCCATATGAAATTCATACTTTTGAATTACAAACAACTTTTCTAATGAATTTCTCCTTTTAAATAGATAAATTGAATTTTATCAAATGATTTTATGACAAAATTTGGTTTTAAACGGTTTACACGTTCATTCTTTTACTTATAATTATCAAAATGGCCAAAAATGGAAAGGGTAGAGGTTCAAGGGAAGAGAAAGGAAAGGGAAAGTTAGTAGAGAAAATCAAGAATAATTCGAAGTTTCTCAAATCCAACCCACGTCAATATCTTTAACACACCTAGGATTAAATCACAAAGATAGCCTACTCCACCTTCATCATTTATCTATAATATTGAGGATGATTATGTAGAAGAGGGGAGAAAGTGGATGAATTAAAAGAAGAGATACGGACGGGGTGAAAAATCATGTACTTAGGAAGGAGGAATTTGTCAATGAGAAGGCATATGAAAAATCTAAGAATGATTTAGTGAAGGATATGAAGTTGATCCCAGAGAGGGCATTTAATGTGAAGAATGAATTGAAATACATGCCTAGGATTCTAGATATCATTGAGGCAAGGAACTGTGGATTATTGACTAGGGATTATAACCATTTAAACCTAGATAATGTTCTTTATGAGAAGGGTTGGGATATCTTTATGCAAGAGTTTTATGCAAATGCATATGGAAGTGAGAGTAAACCCGAGTCACGAGTTCGAGGAAGGGACAATGGATTATTATGCTACAAGAATAAATCGGTATTTTAGTTCACCAAAATTTTGCCAAAAACAAAATAATGAGTACCCAAAGCCCAAATATGCCATTAAGTACCATTACCCACTGAGACAATTAGGGGAGGTTTACAGGCAATCTATGGTAATGGATTCATTATTGATATGGAGGGGTACCCGAAGCACATAACCACCAAATGTTTTAGGAAAATCACTAAAGCTTGGTGTTATTCTATCAATGCCAGCCTATAACCAAGCCTTACGAGATAGTGAACTATAAAGCCGTATTACTAACCATATCATCATGGGATTAGGATATTTAGATGTTGAAAAAACCATCTACGAGTTGATAAGGAGTGCTATCGCCATGAAGAAGAATGATGGAATACCTTTCCCTTTGATGATCACGACTTTTTGTAGAGTTGATCAAGTGAATAAGGAAAAGCTCGATATAGATGTTCTATTGGAAAAGAACAATGCAGATGAAGTTATAAAGAGATATGGATGAGTAAATGGTTATAAAGACATCGAAGATGAAAAAGAGAAGGCTGAGATAGCCAGAAGAGAGATAAAGCAGAGAAGGAAAATTAGAGATGACACAAAGAGAATATTGGAGGAAATGTCGAAAGCTAGACATGATTCGAATGTGGAACAACCTGTTAGAGATAATGACATACTATATATAGAAGAGACAAAGTTGGCCTTAATGGATACAATTTTGCAAAATCAAGTGACAACTCTGAGAAATCAACTAGTGTTTGAGAATCAAAAGGCCTTAGAAATGAGTATTCACTAGATGGAGCAAACAATGTCTAGAAGACATAGACGTCAAGGAGGTGTAGAAGTTCCTGTACCATCTACACAGATGAGGCTACCACTTAGCAGTAATCTTAATGTTCCATGACTGCTAGGTCATGATTACCACCTCTATGACTCCACTGAGTGCTACCAGTCCTATATGATTGATTAGTGGAGGACGATGACAATGCAACTTTCAAACGACCACATTGATTTCTTTATTCTATTTATCTTCTTTTTCTTTTAGTGATATCGTATGAGGTCTTATATGTAACTCTAGTAATGGTGATATTTTGTGATTAATGGTGATATTTTGTATTTGTAGTGATGCTACATTATGTGCTCCGTGATTGGTGATTTGATATAATTGATATACGATGGTGATGTTTATTCATATTAATTTTACTTCACTCTGTCTAATGACAATTATATATTGAGTTTATTCTAATATTATTTGTCCAATTTATGATTATATCAATTCCTTTATACTTTACGTGGTATATTTATTTGTTTGAAACTCAACTTTATTTTTAAACCTTGAGGATAAGGTTTGGAATGAGTTTGGAGGTATTTTAGGTGAAGTATGACAATGATAGTAAAGGAAACAAAAAAGGAAATCAAGGTAGAAGATAAATCAAGAATATATTCAAAGTTAAAAAAGATCCCATATTTAAGTGAGTTGATGAAATTTTTGAAATTTCTTTCAAATTTAAGTAAGTATGAATCTCATTCTATTTAGGAAAAGAATGATAATAAAAAATGAATATAATGAATAGATTTCGAATGGAAGTAATATTTTTATCTCCTATGTGAATTTTAAGATAGAAAGAATCAATTTTTATACCCTTTCTAACTAACTTTACTAAATGATGTATACACCAAATTGAATGCTTTGTGTTAGTCATGAGAATGGGTAGAATATCAAAACGATAGTACAAGATGAACAAGACATATTTCTAAGAATCTTGTGATATAAAAGCTATTGATTAAGTATTTTATAGTATATATAGAAAGCTATTACGCCACAATTGAAAGAAGAAATGAGTTAAAAACCAATGACATTCTATAAGTTAGAAAGAATACTTTATTCAACTTTAGTGGATGGTGAGAATTGTTAACAAAAGTTTACAAATATATATTGTCCTATAGATTCCATAGGAAATAAAGCGGGAATCTATAGTGGAAAAATGTGAGAATGTCCATAGCAAATGGAGTAGGGACTCAAAAGCAAAAGCAAAAGAAATAAATATTAAAAATAAATAATTAGGATGAAGTAGAAAAGAATGAGAGATGAAAAAGATGGATATTGTTAAACTCTTCAAAGAAAAATTTAGCTCGAGTACTTGAAACTGGAGTTGAGTGAAATATTTCTTAATCTAACACATTTTAAATGATATATTCAGTGTTATTTTGGCAAAATTCCCATTGATTTTGATTGTGATACTATTATAAATTATTTTTTTAAAATTATTAATCTAGTGATTTTTGTTTTTTGAGATTCTATACTAGTCATAGTAAGCTTAATGCTTGTCAGTGGAGATTGAGAAAGCCTATATTGTGCACCGACCTTAATAATGAAATTTAAGTTCAAAAGGGTGTTGCATTAAGTGGTTGAGTTATCAGTACGGGATGTTATGTTTTGTCTAAATCATTCTATTCTATCAGAACTTTCTTTTATTAGTAGGTAATATATTTCCATTTGAAAATCACTTCTATTTAAAATTTATGTTGCTTAAAGTGAAGATGAATTAGATTGAAACAAATTTATAAAAAATGAAAAGAGAATATGATTTACAGTATTCCTTTGATTGACACAACAAAGTTCTGAGTTTG
The DNA here is from genome assembly GCA_039657365.1 of Stephania yunnanensis. NCBI lineage: Eukaryota > Viridiplantae > Streptophyta > Magnoliopsida > Ranunculales > Menispermaceae > Stephania > Stephania yunnanensis. The sequence goes on along the minus strand of CM077586.1, from coordinate 37,977,275 downwards.
AAAGTATTTGACAAGTCAATAATTAGACATGTTTTATAGTGTAATTTAGGTATAATTGATACTATTATACTAGGTATTCTCTTATTTTTGTGATTTTAAGATTTAATTAGGAAAATGAAGAAATGAAAGAAAAAGTGGAAGAAGAGCAAAACATTTAACTGTAGAAGTAGTCCAGCTGATTAGCCAACAATTTGCATTTACACTAGGAATTGCCAATTAAATCAATAGTAGATAAGTGAAAGTGAATCCTCAGTGAATTGAAAAATATACTAAAACTTTCCAGCTGAATCGATGGACCACAAAAGCCAATTCTAGTGATTGACCTAGCGATTTATTTACAACTAGTAATCACTAACAAATCGCTGAGTCTAGTTACGAGTTTTTTAAATTAATATGAAGAATTTGAGTCTATCTAGGTTATGTATAACTTGTGAGACTATAACTAAGACTATAGAGCTTTGAAATAACTGTAACGACCCATTTTCTGAATGGACTGCTACAGGGGCCAATGTAGGCCTACAACCTAAGCTACCAGTACCAGCTGTGTCCCACGTGCTATCTCATCCATCATTTAATCATTATTAACCTCAATAAATAACAATTTACTATTTAAATTGTTAATGAACTCAAGTCATTTGTTTATATCGTTTAATCCATAAATAAACCACAACGGAAGTCTTCTAACATGACAATCAAAATATTAATCATTATAGTCATGCATTTAACTCTGATACCTAGTGTGGAAAACCCATATATCATCATAGACCAAAAATACACCTTAATGTATCAAAATATCAAAAGTAAAGAGTCTTTAGGTATCTCACAATCCTAAATCCCCAAAATAAAAACAAAGTATATATAATACAAACGTACAAGCCTGGCCCAATATATCTGAATCATAGGTATTCCAGTAACTTGCCCTTGCCACAACTTGTACCAGGATCTGCACTTTAGCCATTAGAAAAAGCAGATGACTAGTCTAGAGTGAGTATTCCCAAGGAAATTAAGCGAGTAATATTGAAAGTAAATAATGTAATTTAACCAAAACTATTAAATAAACATGCAAAAATAAATATAGGCAACTGTGATAATCACATGCATAAATAATAGTGCAAGCTCAAAATTTGTTCCTAGAGCGTAGCGTCGGACTAGCGCCATACTTCGGACTCTCCACAGACTTCTTTCAGCGAGTAGCACTCCGGCAAGGCCAATATTTGGATCTGCTAGGTTGTCAGCGTTGAAACTACGACGCACCTACACGTGCTCTGACGCGACTTTTGGGTCGACCTATTCACCGAGATCCTTGGCACAAGTGTTGTGGCCTAGTGGACATACATACAAGAATGGCATATAGGGAGAGCCTTAACGTCCGTCCATTTAAACCAAAACCAAGAATAGAGTATTAAAAGAAAAAATATTAATTCAAAAGCAAAAATAGAGTACTGATCAAGAAATTTTAGTCGGGATACTACACAACTCAAACCGTACTCCGTATCTCGATAAATAACCCTTGGTTCAGCTCCACCGAATCCCCGATATCCAAATTACTACCTAAAATGACCTATTTCCATTTCTAATTGATTTTTAGTCAATTGGATGTATTTTATGTTACTTAGCAAAAATAGTCTAAAATCTACAATATGTAGCTCGCTAGGTCTGGGGATTAGCGCACTAGATTTCTAGGTAGCTAAAGACTATTTATCAAGAAGAACATTAGCGCGCTAATCGTCATCTAGCGCACTAGATGACCTCATTAGCGCGCTAATTGTGCTATGGACATTAGTTTGGTTGAAACTTTTGATTTCTCAACACCACCAACAACAACTAGAACTATTACAAACCATATTACTTAACTTCATAGCACCTAAAACCCACTAAAAAACCACTTAACAACTACTTAACAATCATTATTAGATTCATACAAACACCTTAAAAACTTATACCAAAAGATAAAGAAAGTTGAGGTGATTGTGAATCTCACCTTGCTTTGATGAATCAACTACTCCAAGCTTATCAAATGATCAAATTTGAAACTCCAAAACCATTGTTTTTTGGTCTCTATTTTCGGATTTGAGATAGGGAGAGAGAAAATGTGGTGGAAACTAAAGTCTTTAACTTTTATAGTCCTATGTGATCTCTCCTCACTTGTGCATCGCAATGCAAATCTAATGAGCCAATTTGCTCCATTTTTCAACCTCTAATGACTCCAAATGTGACACCGATGACACACTTGCCTTTGTTTTTAACCCCAAAAGTCATCTTTCAGGTGTTCCAACGCTCGATTTCGTGTCTAAACCGCGACATACGCGTACAACCATGTCCCTAACCACCAAATATACATTATATATTAATTATTTAACCCATTTTATTCATTTTATGTGTGTATTATTTCCCTTGCATAGTATTAAGTCTTTTAGCCTACCCAATACCCGTGTCGATACATATATCGAGGTGAATACTTATCACACATTTTTGCACGTTAAATGTAATATAAGTACACGCATTATGATGTCGTTTAATCTATTTCAACGTACAAATCTCATATTAGACTAATCAGTATACAAACGAAACTTTTACCCAACTCCAGGTGCATACTAGCCTACTGCGAGTCCTACGAGCCTCTAAGCTGTTAGCCACGTCTGCAACCACATCATTAATAATATCGAATTAAATTCAGGCCATTATAATAACTCTCTACCAATGTATTTCACATAATTAATAAGTCTTTTATTAGTTTTAGTTGATGTTTGAAGCTACATTGGAGTTTTGATTTATTTAAGAGGGTTTCATTTATTTAGTCATTATGTCTTTCAATTATATTATTGTTTTATTTATTTCTAGCATGAGTGAGTAGTTTATCTATCTAACCAAACTTTAGACATGTATATACTTTGGATTGCTAGATAGTTATAATTAAGGAATCGTGTACTTAATGCTTTAGATCTATTCATACACGTTAATCACGGATTTAACAAGTTGTTTTTGCGTATTACAACTAATAAGATTAATATTGCATGCATAGTTTCAAATGTGTATTGTGGTATTTTGATTCTGAATCTATATTTATAATTATCGACAATAATTTTAGAAATAGTAACTAGGATTCATCTATAGGGCCTTTCCTGAGTGGATGTTCTATGCGATTATGTTCTAAGTTATTTATTAATTAGTATATTCTGATTATTATTTGATTTATATTAGATATGATCTTCATTGAGTGTTAATGCTACCGTCTTTCTATTGTATTGCGTTTTATCCAATGGGTAGATTTACAATGATAAGAATATGACTTTTCCATTGAATTTAAAAAAATCGGTGGCTAGTTAAATGCTATAAACCTATTATGAATTAGGTTTTAACGATTCCAAGATTTTATGTGTTATTATTATAATATATTATGAAGTAATGTTATGTTCTACTGTTTGAAAACAATCAAGTATATTATTGACAAGTTAGTATTTATGTATATTTAGTAGTTTATTTTAGTATATTTAATTATATAAAGCTTTTAAAATATATATTAATTATATTTATTGATCATTTTCAGGTGAAACGAGTGCGAGGTTGAATTTGTGGCGAAAATATTCAAAATGGAGTATTTACATGCAGTGATTGGATTCCAGATAGTTTTCCTCGAGTTACGCATTACGCGGTGGGTAGAATAAGAGACAACATATATTCTCTCAGCCAATAAGATGATGCCAAGTCAGGGGTTCGCATGCCAAGTGTCACGTTCTCACACTCTCCAAGCACGTCATCACAGCCGGTTCAACCAATAGGAGAGTGCCATATCATACTCAATCCTCCAGCTTGCAGTCAACACACCATCTCCTCCAATCAGGAACCACCACGCATCACCATCACACTACACATCACGCCAGCATTTTTCTGCTCGCTTATGCCTCCATCGATTTGCCTCGGATGCGCGTCCGCACAAACTCCTACATTTTCGGCCGAACTCACGCGACTTTCTCCGCCTCCCATGCATGCCACGTGGCCCTCACTCACCACGCACATCGCGTTATCAAGAGCTATTTTGGCTAATCAGACGCTGCCACCTCACCACGATAGCAGCAGGTGAACCAATCGCGCCAAGACACATGGCGAACAACGTTTTAAGCCAAAAATAGCCACATGATGCTCCTCGGCGCATGAGTCATCTCTCCAACCCCCAAAATTAGTTTCTCTCACCTTCCGAGATCAATTTTTAGTAGTTTTATATATTAGGAACTTAGGTTTTATTTTTGGAGGACCGACTATTATTGTTTTGCTATCGACTTTTTTCGACAACGATGTTCGGCTAATCAATTCTTTGCCTGGGTCGAAGGGGAAACAAATCAAGATCATGGATTTATGACATATTATGTGAGATCTTTTATTTTATTTTTTAATTTAGTTTAAATTCTCCTATTTCATTGTTGTTAGTTTTAATGAATATGGTTTAGATCTAGGGTATGTATGTGGCCATTGCATGCTTTTAGGTGGATAATCTATAGTTATTTAGACTATTAATATCCGTATAATTGTGCTTTTGGACCAATAAAGTGACAAACACTCACCCGTTTGCCATCAAATCCTTTCGATTCTTGAGTGTGCAAAATCGAATTTAGGTTAAATCGGAGCGGAAGCGATTCGATTTTTATGAGTAGTATTCCCACAGACCCAAATTACTGCGGTTAGTGTGTTATACCCGATTGGCATATGTCTAGGGTTATACATTAATTAGGGAAGTAGTTAGTGGCGGACGTCCTGACTATCGAGATTAGGGGAATGAAGAATTTTTGGCGGATGTCGATTTTCTATAGCTAATCTAGGAGAATTTATATTAATGACTTTTTGGAAAGATTGAAGACCATGATTTCCATTAAATCTTGATCCTGATCTATGGAATTGTAGACTTAGCAGTTACTTAGGTATTTATTAATTGTTTTGTAAATTAGTTTAGTTATTTTATTTATTTAGTTTTGTTAGATTAGTTAGTTAAATAATATTTATTTTAAAATCCTCGATTTTCCTTTTTTGTTGTTTTTAACCTAAGAAAGACTACCAATCTCTGTGGGATCGAACCTTTGTTACTATTTAACAAAATAGTTAGTTTAGGAAACTTTATTTTATTGACGCGTTCGACGCGCGTCAATTTTTGGCGCGTTGCTGGGGATTGGTGTTTTTCTTTCTTTGGTTTTTTATTTTTATTTTTATTTTTATTTTGCCTATCTAGTCCCTTACTTTTAACATGTATGAAAGCAACCCCATGATGGACTCATCCTACCTCCATAATTATGGTCGATTAGAAGACTCACATTATAATAATGTGAATGAGGTAGGTATGTTATATAATGGATATTAATTTTTTAACATGCATTCTTTTGTGCAACAGGTTAAGGTTTGCGAAATTTGTGGAGACTATTCTCTTTCCATACATAATTGTCCATATTATCCATAGTATGAGAATTATCACTATTCTAGCTATTTATCGCCACAACCCGACTTCTTTGGGCTCATGTCGAACCCACAGGTTCCTCAACATGAAGGAAATCAAAAGTTTCATCAAAACACCTCCTTGGAAGATATGGTGAAGCAATTGATAAATAGTCAGCAACAGCTTTGACAACTTTTTGACGAGATATGACAAATTGATTATAAGATTCCAGGCTTGAAGGAATTGGAAACTCAACTTATTCAATATAATGCCAGGCTTCAAAATATGACTGATGAGGAAGAATTGAGTAGTACACAACCAATGTTTAACCCAGATGAGGATGTGAGTGTTGATATGTTGAAAAACTTAGAGGTGAATGAGGTTACACAAGTGGTGGACTATTGGAGAGAAACATCAGAATAATGTGAAGTATCTCAAATTGAGCTAGAAATTGTCATTGCACTAAATGAGGGGGAAAATGAGATGAAAATTGATGTCATTTCGGACAAGCCGGAGAAACCGTAGATAAAGAGCGAGGAAGACCAACCTCTGGTGTTGGTACAACCACCCACCCTCCCATGCACATTTGACACACCTTATAAAGGGGTGGAGTGGAAGTAAAGGAGCGTTCGCAGATCTTCTACACTACGACACCTTTGTGTTGGACGATCCTGATGCGACAAATTCTTTCATGTTTGAAGTCCCGAATGAGCTCCTAAATCTGAAAGAGGGCGTGCATGTTTCGTTGCCCAAATACGTAGATGCGCCATTTGTTGTTGACATCTTTAAAGGAGAGGGCATCACGTGATCAATCACGCCAATTCTAGCCAAAGACTTAAAAGAAAGGCAGCTTGTTGGGAGGCAACCCAACTTCATTTTTTATTTTTATTTTATTTATTTCTTGCATTTATTTTAGTTTTAGTTTAGGTTTAGTTTTTTTATTTATATTTAATTATACACTCTAATTTGGTCTCTTTATTTTTACGGATGATATGTTACATTTGACATTCATTAGAGGATTGGAGTACCGCGTTTTGTAGGTTTGACTTTGGATTACATTTTTAAGCATAATTTGAGCATTATTTTATTTGGAATTAATATGTTTATAGGATCTTAGGTGTTTTGAGACTTGGTTGGGACATACCTAACTTAAGTCGCCGCATTAGTGGCGGATTTTTTAGTAGACCCAAAACCCTAAACTTCATTCAATCATCTTGTTGATTTCACCCTTAATTGACAGACTTTGGGCTCGCAAGACTTGATTGAAAGTTTTTTTTTGAGTTAACTCCTAAGTTTACTAGTTCTTGCTCTTGTTATGATTGTTCTTTTATAGTTTCCTTAGTCACCTACACATAAGAGATTTTGTCCGTTCACTAGTTTTTAGAGACTTTTTGTTATGCATGCATTTGTATCATTTCTTATCCATGTTCTTCTTCACCACTGTCTTTTTTTTTTGTCATATGGATGCCTTGACTTGTTTTAAACCTTGAGGACAATGTTCGGAATAAGTTTGGGGGTATTTTAAGGATCGCATATGAGATCGTTTATTTTTATTTTTTATGCGGTTATATGCGGATATTAGATGGTAATGGTGGTGTTTTAAATCATTTTTCCATTTCTTTCATTTCTTGTCCATTCATATTCATTTCTCATTTCATTAGGATTTGAGAAACTTTCATGCATATTTGTATTTAGTATATTTTTATTTTTTATTAGTTATATAGAGTCACCCAAAACTTTGTTCATGCCTTTGATTGTGGATGAGTACATTATAGTTGCCTTTTTAACTTGAAACTTAGAAAAAATTAGGAGAAACACTCAATCGAGTTAATAGTTCTGCATTTTTATGATTTCATGATTAAGGACTTAGTTGTTGGTTGGACTTTGTGCTAGATAACAAAAATGAGTAGACGGTTAAATATGTACAAATGGTATTATTTTAACCCATATTTAGGGATTTGCTTTATTATAGTGAAAATGAGAAGTACTAACAAGAGTTTTCTTAGTGTAGAGTGTCCTATAAGTTTCCATAGAAAATGAAGCAGGGAAACTAGTGGTGGGAAAAAGTGAGAAAAGCGGTCCACATGAAATGGAACAGGGATCATATTAATTGAAAAAAAAATTTGGAGAAAAAAAAATAGAAAATATAAATTGAATAAAGGCGAAAGTTGTGAAACTCCTCTAATAAAAGATTTAGTTCGAGTGCTTTCACTATATTAAGTGAGAAATTTGAATTTGTGTGCTTTTATGTATAGACCAAGAAAACTTATGAGTAGTTGATGGCCTTTGTTTTGACGAGAGTCTTTGTTTTGAAAGTGGGATCTTAATTGTGTTTGGGTTGCGAGTCTTGACATATCATAACTCCGAAATTTCTTGAGTAGCTTGTTAACTTGGTGACTATGTAAACCAAATGAACTTCCATGAATTTTGAGTCGGGCATAGGATTAGTTGAGTCAGTGCATTATTATATTAGGAGTCTAGTTTAGTTTGAGTTGTCATTTACACATTTGCTCGGGATGTGCAAAGTCTTAAGTTTGAGGGTATTCGATAAGTCAGTATTTATATATATAGTAGTTTATTTTAGTATATTTAATTATAAAAAGTTTGTAAAATATATATTAATTATATTGATTGGTCATTTTTAGGTGAAACAGAGTGCGCGATTGAATTCGTGGCGGAAAAATAATCAAAATGGAGTATTTACATATAGTGATTGAATGCCTGACAGTTTGCCTCGAGTTACACATTACGCGATGGGTAGAATAGGAGACAACATATATTCTCTCAGCCAATAAGATGACGCCACGTCAGCGGTTCGCATGCTAAGTGTTATGTTCTCACCCTCTCCAAGCACGTCATCACAGCTAGTTCAACCAATGGGAGAATGCCAAATCATACTCAATCTTTCGACTTGCAGTCAACACACCATCTCCTCCAATGAGGACTCGCCACGCGTCATCTTCACTCTACACGTCACGCCAACATTTCTTCTGCTCGCTTCGGCCTCCATCGATTTGCCTCGGATGCGCGTCCGCACAAATTCCCACATTTTCGGTCGAACTCACGCGACTCCTCCTGCCGTGCGTGCCACGTGGAGCTCACTCACCCACGCACATCGCATCATCACGAGCTGTTTCAGCCAATCAGACGCTGCCACCTTAGCGCAATAGCAGCAGGTGGACCAATCACGCTGCAACACGAGGCATACAATTCTTGAGCCAAAAAATCCATAGGATGCTCCTTGGCGCACGAGTCACCTCCCTAACCCCCAATATTAGTTTCTCTCACTTCCCGAGACTAATTTTTAATAGTTTTATATGTTAGGAACTTAGGTTTTATCTTTTGGAGGACCGACTATTATTGTTTTGTTATCGACTTTCTTCGATAACGATGTTCGGCTAATCAACTCCTTGGCTGGGCCGAAGGGGAAACAAGTCGGGATCATGGATTCATGGCATATTGTGTGAGATCTTTTATTTTGTTTTTTAATTTAGTTTAAATTCTCCATTTTCATTGTTGTTGATTTTAATGAATATGGTTTAGATCTAGGGTATATATGTGGCAGTGCATGCTTTTAGGTGGACAATCTATAGTTATTTTAACACTCACCCGTTTGCCATCAAACCCTTTCGGTTCTTGAGTGTGCAACAATTGAATCTAGGTTAAATCGGGAGTGGGTGTGATCCATTTATTTATGATTAGTATTCTTACAAACCCAAATTATTGCGGTTAGTGTGTTAAACCCGATCGACGGATGTCTAAGGTTATACATTAATTAGAAAAATAGTTAGTGGAGGACGCCTTGACTATCGAGATTACGGGAATGAGGAATTTCTGGTGGATGTCGATTTTCTATAGCTAATCTATGAGAATTTAAATTAATGATTTTTTGAGAAAGATTGAAGACCATGATTGCCGTTAAATCTTGATCCTGATTTGTGGAACTGTAGACTTAGGTGTTACTTAGGTATTTATTAATTGTTTTGAAAATTAGTTTAGTTATTTTATTTATTTAGTTTTGTTTGATTAGGAAACTTTACTTTATTGACACATTCGACTTGCGTCAATTACATTATTTAGTGGGGGTTTGTTTAGATGTTTATTAAGATATTTATAATATATTGAATTTGAATATTGTTTAATTTAGTTTGCATTGAGTTGTTTGAATTAGTTTAGTTAGTTTGGTTAATTAAGTTAGTAGTTATAGTTTGTAGTTATTTGGTATTTTAATTCATGTTTAATTAAATTAACTAAATTAAGAAAAACAAGAAAAAAACACTTTTCTTTGAAGTTTGCAAAATCCTTATGGAGAAGATATCCAGCTTACCACTACTACAAATAATAAGAAAATACGGGAAACTATTGTTCAAGCTCGATATGTGTTAGAATCAGTCTTAAAGCTTAAATCTCTAAAAAATTGATGAGGCATAAAGCCTAATTTTCACCAGTTTTAGTAGTGAATTACTAGCGAATCCACTTAAAATGTTGATTCACTGGGACTAATTTTAAGTTTTTAAAATAAAAACCTAATTTGCCACACCATAACTCATTTCACATAATCAACCATTGCACCCATTTGATTCTAAGACTAAATTGTTACCTAGATTCAACTTTATAAGCTAGATTTTAGTGTATTTAAGTGATTGCCACCTCAATTTTGTTTCATTCAGCCCAAAAGAGAGCAAATTTGAGTGTAGAGCCAAACTAGGGCTTAAGTAAGGGAATTTTATGTAGAAGCTTGGAAGTGAGATTTAGAGGAGTCCAAGAATTTGTATCTCGAGGGATTCATTCTCAAGAAGGTAATCACGGATAAACCTTAGTTTTTAAAATTGAAAATTTTTGGTTTTCATGAGATTGTTGGAAATTTTTGATTGATTTTGAAAAATTGTTTATTGAAATTTATCTTGTTACCATTGATAAATGATTACATTGATTTCAATAGAATAGAATTAGTGATTATGATTTTTTGTATTAAAAAGAATTTTTTTTTAAAAAATTTAGTATTTTTATCTATTCAAAGATTTTCTTATGCAATTGATTTCTAAATTAAGTTTCAAATGTGTTTGAGGGTGTGTTTTTTTTAGAAAGACTTGAATTTATCAAAAAATTGTTTATATGATTCAAAGGGTTTTAAATAGTAAGTTAATTAAGTTAGTTTAATTAGTTTAGTTACTTATTATAATATTATAAATTGAATTAGTTATTTTTAGTTCCCGTTTTAACTAAATTAATTAAATTAAAGTAAAAATAATAATAAAAACCATTTAAAGACTTTTTCCTAGAGAAGTTTAGTATATCTTTGTGGAGACGTGGAGTCGATCCCACTTATCACTACTACAAATAATAAAGATATACAAGAAACTTATTGTACATGTTCGACACGTGTCAAGGAGTTCCAAAAGGTGATGTGATGTAACTCATGGCCAATATCATTAGGGTAGGTTGATGTAATGAAACTCACGGTCGATGCCTGTGGACTTACTAGTTGATGTGATGAAACTCACGACCAAAAAACTTCACCGAGCTTATGTGATGAGACTTACGGCTCATTGAACCTAGACTTTTTTACTGCGTACTTGGTTTCCCCCGTTTCTTTCATTTTATCGTTACATTATGTTAACTCTTTGCATAGGTTGTTTCATCATTATTTTCATGATATATATGCTTCTAGTTACCTATTCGTGTTGATGTCGCATCGAAGGCACAAACAAGAAACCCAAGTTCACTAACTACTATGGATTTGAGTGAGGTAAGTATGTGTTTGAACCCACAAAAACTTTGAAAAATACCTAGGCTATGAACAATATGGTAATAAGAGGTTTTCTAACGAGCCTATCCAAAAAGAAATTTACTCAACAAACTATTCTAAGACAATTAAAATAAGCATTAAAATATAAATAATAACTAGACCAACAAAACCCAGAGTGGTTCGAAGATTTTTGACGGACTAACAGTCTTACACTTTGTGAAAACACTTGCTCAATCGGTAACTAGCATGAGCTGCTACCCTCCTAACTAGACTCGCAAAACCTCGAGTGCTCTGCAGATTTTCAACAGACTAGCAACCTTACACTTTATGAAAACACTTGCTCTAAGTGGTACTAGCATAAGCTGCTACCCTTTCATACTCAAAAAGCACAAGAGCAAACTGATTGCCAATAGGAAAATGCCATATTTTGTCACCTAATATGATCCCCCTTATTGAGCGACGGTAAGATCACCAACAAAGATTCCTTATGCCCACATATGCATATTAGCCACTACACATGATAAATGTAATTAATCTAATCTAGTGTGGATTTATAATCCATGCAATTAAAGTTACAAGAACCCAACAAGTCAGGTTTTCAATTCAATAATCAAAACCTTGTAAATTAAGTTTGCAAGTATGAAAAACCCTTAATTCATAGATGAATTAGTGATTACTACAGATATAATTAAATTAAAGCAACGAAAGCGAACTAAATAATACCTTTAATGTGAAGCAAGAACTCCTATAACTTTTCTTCAAAACACCAAACACCTCTCTCTCTCAAAAACTAAAACTAAAAACAAAAGGTAACAAAAGGTGTTTCAAATGTCTAAAACCTAGCAATTTATAGTAGGACGAAATAAATCGAACGCGATAGTGGGAATCTTGCGAATAGACCAAATTAGGAACTTTAAATCTTTCAATTTTTCAAGCGCCATATGTTCAATACCCCAAAACATTAGAAATCGCTAAGGAGGCGCTACAACATTCTATTTTCTGTTTAGTTTTGTGTCGATACGAACCCATGGTCATGTCTGCACTAGACTTTGATGCCAAGGCAGTGGCAAGGCACTCAGATTCTTCTTGGAATTCGAGCTTTGGCTTTACCCTTGATCTCCACAACAACTCCAGTGAGTTTCCTCTAATCTGGTCAAGTTTCATCTGACAGTTCCTTGGCGATTTCTTTACACCCGACAGTGTTGTTGAGGCGTTGGGCATTTCTTCGCTTTTTAACTAGATTTTTGCGAGAAATCACTCATTTGTGTACAAAAGCCAGTATTTACGTGCCAATTCGTAACAAAAGTATACTAAAACATAGCACAATTAGCGACTTATCACTTGTTTATTTGAAAATGTGGATCAGTGGAGTCATGATTTACTCACTGGAATTGCCATTTTTGGTGATAATTGCAAATCATTCTAGTAGTAGGCCAAACAAGGAGAATGTCGGCGACTACCTTTAAGCCCTGGGTGTATTGCTACTCATTTTGTAGGTTTTCGGACTTTCGATATATTTACTTACTTATTTACATCTTTTATGTACTTTCGGGATATTCTGATGGGTTAAGAGACTTATTTCCCTTATACGATGCATGTACACACTTTATATTTGTTGTTTCGATAAATTCATGATCTATTTTCCGGTTTCCACGCATACGTGTTTAATTTATATTTGCTACCACAATTAAACTAAGTCTTTCAAAAATTATAAAATTGTTAAAATTTTTAATTAACTCTAAAAATCACGAATAACAAGACATAAGAAATACTATTCTTAAACACAAGCTGCAAGAATAATAGAAAAGGCTGACTAATATGTTTTTAAATCTTACATGGCATTGATTAGGGCTTAATGGCAGGATTAGGCCGAGTGGTGCACTATTTGAGAAAGGGGTCATCACACCTATTTTACTTATTGTCGTACTTTTAGTCTATATGAACTTGTTGTCTTATTCCATGGGTTGTTTTAGGTGAGCTAGACTATTTACTAAGGCTTGGTAACCAGTTCGTGTATTGGACCTAGGTGGCAGTGTAGGCTGGGCGACCTGACCTTAGTTTAGGTGAGGGTCATTATATCAGAACTTTCCCATGTTCTTCCTCTTTACTTCATTGTTGTATTACTTTGTTGGGATATTTAATCAGTGCTATTGTCGCTTCCCTTATCTGATCTTTGACGTCATTGTTGTTGTGGTTCCTTAGATTCGTTATGTGAAAGAATTTCAATACAAAACTTTATCCAATGGTACAAATCAATCAATTACACAATCTCGAACCCTATGTATAGGGGTTAGTTGAATATAACTAAGCTTTATGCATAAGGTTCGGTGTTACAGAACTGAACCCTACGAGTAAAGTTTGAAAATACAGAACTGAACCCTACATGTCGACTTCATTCATGTATGTTTGAATCCAATCCCAAATCTCACCAGTAGAGAACATGAAAACACCTGAAAATTCATCTCATTCTTTTTCATATTTTGATTAAAGTTAATGTAACGGCCTAAAAATATTTTATTTGTGAATGATGACATGTATTACATATTTATACTCGTATGTATAATTTTATTAATTTTGTAGTTGATTTAAGCAAGTGTATTCTCAAGATACGCACGACATGGGTATGGGATGTGTCAAGAGTCAGTGGAATTTAGGTTACCATATGGCCAAGACTTTTATTTAAGTAAATTTAATAAATTGACTAACCAAAGCTATGTGGTTTTCAAGCATAAATTGATTAAAAATGATTAAGTTTACTATAATTTAGTAAGGCATTGACATGCCTATGGATGCTACAAGTGAAGAATTTCAGGGGATTAGTAATGAAGTAAATGCAATGTGTATTGCATAAATCTAACACATTAATTCACCTAGAGATGTGAATGTAAAAAAGATTAAAGGTAGAGATTATGATTTAATAACTATAAATAGGAGAGAGATCTCTAAACCATGAAATCTTACGCACAAAATTTTGAAAGCATGAAAAGAACAAAGAAGAGAAGCAACTAAGGGGGTCGAGTGCTATAAATTCGGGATTAAAGGAGTAAATATTGTTGCGAAAGCTTTAATTGGATCAAGCTTGTAACAACCCGAAAATTCTAACTCGTGCCATGTGTCACATAGGATTGATAGGAACTTATGATGATGTGGTGTAATTGGTCAACCCTCGGGAGTAAACACCGAGGTATATTATTTTGTGTAATGGATGCCTAGTGTGTATCCATCAATTGCACCTAATCGAGCACAATGGAAAAGTTTGATCCATGTAGCCGACCCCAATTAATTTGGGACTGAGGCTATGTTGTTGTTGATGCCTAGTGCGTATGTATGTAAAGATTATTACATCATTGTTGTACACTATCTATAGATGTTGAGACTCGAGCAAGGACACGCCTCGAGATGTGTGTGATCACGGGCACCAGGTGGAGAACTATATGGCGAGTTTAAGTTTGGTTATTAAATCAATGAGTCAAATAAACAACATATTAGCATATGATTTAATATAAATCAACTACAAGGTTTAAAGCTTAAATAAAATATTACACACATGCATATGCCTTGGGATGATGCCAAAGTCAAGGCAACAGATGTTGGACAGTGAGGAGTTAGTGGGACTACAAATGTGTCGATTATGCTACTAATTACACTAATTGTATGTTTAAAAGTGCATAAGTTAAATTAATTGAATCAATTGTTTACGAATGCCTATATTTGGATGGAAAAAATTGATGAGTTATAGATTTGCCTCGAGATTTTAACTAGAATGGGATTGTAAGAGATTTGAGTTGGGAAATGGTGTCGACAAGATGGACTTAGTGGAGTAAGAGTTAACAATAGCCATAGGATCAATCTTGAGATAAGCATACACACACTTAATATGAGGTCAAAATGAAAGCCATCTAATACACTGTAAAAGGGACATTTAAGCATTACACCTTCATTTGCATGTTCACACAACAAAAATCAAAGCTAAAACAATCTTAATTTTAGGATAAAAATGTGAGTTACTAGTGAGGAAATCATCAACCAAGGGAGATCCAAAGACTAGTTGATCGAGCATTGAGTCTTAGGTAACAAATTCCCACGTGATGCTTCCAATTCTAACTAATTTGTGTATGTAATCAAAAGGCTTTTGAATTTTGAGCATTTGGGAGGTTATTTTAGTTGTTTTTTATTAACTAAACACCACATTTGAGTATCCTAAAAAAAATTTTAAAAATTGTAAATTTGGTCAAATTGAGGTATTTTGCATGAAACTGAAATTGGAATTCTAATCCATAAAATGATTTGTTTTTTTTTTTAAAATGGGATATTTGGATTGTTGTGTTTTTTTCACTCAGCCTACTATATTGAGTTTTTATTTTTAAATAAGAAATAAGTTTGATATGAATTTTTCAAGTTCATGAAGTTGTACAACAAAACCGAAAATTATGCATGTTGTTGTTATAAATCAACCTCTGTAAATTGATCATCATTTCTTCATTTTAAATCGAAATAGACTCATTCTGGTGACATTTTAAAGTTAATTCAAAAGTGAACAACTTTTATATCTCGAAGATTTTTGAAACTTGCGTGTTTTCATGTATAAAAATCATCAACGACTTTAGTGATGAATTCGAAATTTCTGGGTTCACAGTTTTGACAATATTTAGCTATTTTGAGCATAACTCACTCATTTCTTATTGGATTAACATCATTTTTTTAAGTATGATATTCTAGGATATGCTTGTAGTCTTAAGTAAACAATATTATGATTTGTAAAGCTATGGTTTAGGATAAATGAATTTTTGAAAGTTGCTTGTAGGGATGTAAAACAATTTTGAGTCATTGTGGTAAAATTTTCATATCTCCCTCATTTCTTATAAAAAATGCACAAATCTTATAGTTTGGAAAAGCTAAGACATAGCTCTAAAACTTCTCTTCACACTACAATACATAATTTTAATTTTTTTGTAACTAAACTTAACTAACAATTTGTTGTACCAAAACAATCTCTATTTTAAATAAAGTAGATTTGAACATAAACAAATAATTAATGAGTTGATTTTTAACATAAGGTATTCTAGATATCAAATGATGTTGGAATTGAATCAAAATTTTCATAATAAATTATTAGATCATTGTGAAGGTTTCCACCAACTTTTATGATTTTTTGACATGCCTAACTTAGTTTTCGAGTCACATTTCAACTAAAAATTTAATATTTACAAATAAGGACTTGAAATTTCACTTTGAGTTGCAAACTGAGTTCTTGAACTTATAAATGTGATTTTTTTGCTTGAAAACATTGGTTTAAAGTATTTGAACTTCACGAAACCAACCCCGAGAATTTTAACAAAGTCTAATTATTTTAAAGCTATTTTCAAATTAAAGGAAAACTAACTTCTAAATATTTATTTTGAAGTCCCTAAGGGATTGTTTTTCAAACTAATGTTTTAAACCAACTTGAAATGGTTTCTAAAGAACATAAATAGTTCAATAACACCCAAAAACAATAAGTAAAGTTTGATGAACTATATTAAACAAGTTCGGACATGTGTTAGCCAAGATAAGTGCACAATGAGGACTTAAAATGAATAAAATGAACCATTAGACTCCAAATTGATTTGGATTGATTTGTATATCACGAAATGGGTTTTTTTAGCACCAATATGTCAAGTCAAATTGATCACACCTTCAAAACCCTTAGTAGCCTAATACCAAGAACACAATGAGTGTTAAGTTACAAATAGACAAGTTGGATTACAATTTAACAATATTAGAAACAAGGATGGTAAATGCAAATTAATGACTCTAACATGTATATAACCAAAAGGGAACACAAGTTTTATAATGTAATTTAAGTTGATTTTAGATATAATTGATGATATTACACTAGGTATTCTTTTTTTTTTGGTGATTTCATGATTTAATTAGGAAAACTGAAGAAATAGAAGAAAAAGAGGAAGAAGAGCAAAAAATTCATCCGAAAAACAAACCCAACGATATGAAATTATAAAGGAATTGCAATCTAAATTGTCAGCGAAGTCGAGCAAATGAATGATTAGTAAATTGGAGCTAACAGTAGGAAACGCCAGATGAATCGATAGAGCAGAGTTACCAATTTCCAATGATTAACTCGGTGATTTATGCACCACTTAGGAATCGCTGACAAATCGCTAAGGTTGGTAATGAGTTTTTTAGACTATTATGAAGAATTTGAGTTTATCTATAATTTTATACTTAGGAAACTATAAATATGACCTTAGGGCTTCAAAATTAGCACTTTGAAAGTACATTCTTTAAACCTTCTATTAGCCATAAGTTAGTTTTTATTGAGTTTATCTTTGAAGCAACATTGAAGCATTGTTTATTTCATTAAGAGGTATTTATTTTATTATATTTTTCAATTATATTATTGTTTTATTTATTTCCAGAATGAGCGAGTAGTTTATTAATCTAAACAAGTCCTAGAAATGTATATACTTTTAATTGCTATATAGTTATGATTAAGGAATCATGTACTTAATGATTTAAATCTAATCATGCATAAAAATCATGGTTTTGATAAGTTATTTTTGCGTGTTACAACTAATGATTCTTGTATTGTATGAATAGTTGCAAATATCTATTGCGATATTCAATTTTCTGATTCTATATCTATAATTATTTACAACAATTATAGAAGTAGTAACTAGGATTCATCTATAGGGCCATATTACCCGAGTGGATGTTCTAGGTGATTGTGTTCTAAATTATTTATTGATTAGCATATTCTGATTAATATTTAATTTAGATCAGGCAAAATTCTCATGGAGTGTTAATGGTATTGTAATTTATATTTTATTGCGTTTTATCCAATTTGTAGATTTATAATTATAAGGACATGGATTATTTTCTATTGAATATAGGAAAATCAATGGTTTGTTAAAGGCTATAAACCTATTATGAATTAAGATTTTATAATTTCAAGATTTCGTATGATATAATTATAACGAGGTTTTGAGGTAATGTTGTTCTAGTGTTTATAAGCAATCCAAGTATATTACATTTTTTAGTGACGGTTTGTTTAGATATTTATATTATATTTAATTGGAATTTCATTTAATTAAGTTTGCATTGAATCGTTTTAATTAGTCTAGTTAGTCTGGTTAATTAAGTTAGTAGTCGTAGTTTTTAGTTATTTAGTATTTAAATTCTCGTTTAATTAAATTAACTAAATTAAGAAAAACAAAAAAATTCTTTCCTTAGAAGTTTGCAAAATCTATGTGGAGAAGATATCCCATTTGCTACTACTACAAATAATAAAAAAATATGGGAAACTATTGTGCTTGACTCGTGTCAATTTTTTGCATTGTTGCCTAGGAATTTTAAGTAATTTCTTAAGATTTTAGACGTTATATGGTCTACACTTTTCGTCGCTTGAATTCTACAAGATCTTTACATCCGTTCGATCCTAAACTAGATTGAAATTTTAATTGAAGTTTGAGACAACAATAGCAACTTAGGGAGAATTTAGCTCATATGAAAGAAAATAACAACAATAATAATAATGGAAATGTCATTAATAATAATAATAATGCTAATAGAGTTATCAATAATAATAACAACAACAATAATAGAGAACTCACTTTTAGACAATTAAATCAAAATGCTACAGTATATTAGCCTATTTGCGTACGCCGATGGATTTCTTGAATTTGAACTTGGATCTTGATTTATTAGTGCCTTACATAAGTTCTATGGTAAAAATAACGAATACCCACATAAATTCATAAAGGTGTATCAACATAAAGTTAACAGGATTGAACAAAAAGAAGGTACCCTAGAACAAGTTAAACTTAAATCTTTTCCTTTTGCATTGAAAGATCAAACACAAGATTGATTGTTCTATTTACCCCAAGATTCAATAACTACATAGACTTAAATGTTAGAAGCTTTCCAAGATGAAAATATGTCCGCTATAAAAATTAGTTCCTATAGAAAGCAATTACAGTTGCAAAGATTAAAAATGATAAAAATTTTAATGAATTATGGGATAGATTCCAAAGATTAATTCCTTTTAGTCAACAACATGGATATACTCAAAAATCTTTATTAGAATATTCTTACGAAGGAATCAACCACTTTGAAAAAAAGTTATTAGACATGTATGTGGTGGATCGTTATTTGGAATAACATCTACTTTAGCAAAGGAAGCAATTCATAAAACGGATAAACAATCTAAGCTACATGGTGAAAAGATTGAATCCTCAAGAGAGAAACTTTACGAACTTGATAATAGAAGAAATAATATGTCGGATTATAAAATTGATGAATTATCTAATATGGTTAAGCCACTAATTAAAGATAGATCTAATCAAGTTAAAGCTTGTAGATTCTATAGTGAGGTTACACATCCTACGGATTCGTGTCCTACTCTACATGAATGATGAAGTGGTTAACGCAATAATAAACCAATTTTCTAGTCCTCTAAGAAATCAATATAATAACAATAGTTATGATCCTGGAAAATAACACCCAAATGTTATTTATGGTCGTCAAAATAAGAATCATAATACTTATAGACTGAGAGCTCAGATGCAATATGCACCTAGTCAACAACTTCGACAAAATGATCAATCTACAAATCTAAATTCAGAGCAAATCTTGCATAATTTTATGACCTAAAGTCATCAAAACTTTACACAGATTTCTCAAAATCAGATTAAGACTAATACTACTAGTAATGAACTGAAAAATTAGTTAAGTCAAATGAATTTATGAATAAATGGTACTCAATAGAATAATTAAGCTAAAGCACTTACTTAAGTTATTGTTGCTCTTATTAAAAAAGCACAAGTTAATGCTTTATTCAATGATGAGAGAGACATAACTCTAATTGGAAAGATACTTGAACAAGGCAATAAAAAATACATAAAACTATTAAAGAAGAAGAAGAAAAAATGATGGCTAATGTTATTCATACTAGAAAATGAATGGTTGAACAATTGAAATATACACATTTTCTTGAAAGGTTATACCCATGGTATTAAGCCTGAGTTGAAGCATATGAATTGAAGCATACGAAGAATCTTAACAAAAATATAAATTAATTGATAAAGATAAAAATGATAAGATTTTAGATAATTTGAATGAAGATATGTATTCATATTCTACCGTTTCGTAACAATTGGCTCGTGCTAGGTAGGAAGAAAATAATGAAGACATACTTGAAGCATTTAGGAGAATAAAAACTAATAAACTATTGATGGAATCAACTATGCATTTCTCTAATTATGATGAAGTTTTGAAAACATTCTTCGAATCTAAGGTTAAAATTTTAGAATAATCTAAAGAAAACTTAGGAAAAAGTTGTATGCTTTGATTAAAAATAAAATACTTGAGAAATCTTCTGATCCTGAAATTTTAAGAATTTCCATTAAATTATGAACTTCTTTTATAGATTTTTCTATGTGTGATCTCGGAGCATCAATTAATTTTATGTCACTTAAACTATATGAGACGTTGAAAATGGGTTCATTGACTAATAAACATATTAATCTTACTTTAGCTGACACCACAATTATTAAACCTTATGGTTTACTAGAAGAAGTTTTAGTAAGATTAAATGACTTAGTATTTTTAGTCAACTTCTATGTCATGGAAATAGGAGGCTCAGTATCATCTAAATCTTCGTTTATACTTTTAGGAAAACTATTTTTTTTAAAAGCTAAAACAAAGTTAGATATCTTTGAAAGAACAATGTCTATGGAATTTGAAAAAAATATTGTCACTTTCCATTTCAATGATGAAGATGTCTATGATAATTCTGATGAATCTAATAATGAACAAACTAATGATAATGAATATTTAGAATTAAATAATAATGTAAAAGCTGACGTATACATTATTAATGCAGTAACGATGGAAGATGAAAATGCTATGACAAAGAATGAACGAGTTGAAGATACTTGAAATCAAAAGATAATAACTCAAGAAGGGAGGGTTAAGCAACCGAGCAATGTTGAGAATGATTTTAAAATGGAGAAGTTTAAAGCTACGAAGAATAAGAAGAAGAGAAAGAAGAATCTAGTAATTGTCAAGCCCGATGATCCAAGAGATATATACATAAACATAAAAGTCAAATGGTTTTGGTATTTTTAAGCTATTTTGCGACAAATTCTAAAGCAAACGTGCCAATTCACTTCTTTCTCCATACTCAACTAGAGTTAGATGTATTTACTTCTGAAAATGTTACTTTACTAAATGGTTATTCAGTGTAACCAATAGGAGTTGTTACCAATGCATCAGTTCAAATTAACAAATAAATTATTACTATAGACTTTTTGGCAATACCACACTTCATCAATGAAGATCCTCCATTAATCTTAAGATAACATTTCTTGGCCACTTCGCAAGCTATCAGAGATACTCTGAATAACATAATCACTTTTAGGGTGCATGGCTGAGCAATTACTTTCTAGAATTGCACTAGAGTGTACAATCCCTTATTTTAAGTTTATAGAATGAGTTTAGAACTGTGTGGTTAAGTCGAGCTAACGACAGTAAACATAAGCGCTATATGGGAGGCAGCCTATACTCAATATTTACTTTCAGTTTTAGTATTAATATTAGTTAGTTGATTTTATATTCTCTCAACTTTTGTCTCTTATAACGGGGATATCTTAATAATTGAATTCTAAAATAATTTCATGTTAGGGGGATTGATTGAGCCAATTTCTTTCCTTATTATATTATCTTTATGCATTAGTTTTTTATATTCGTTAGTTAGTTATAGTAATAAAATTATTGTTTAGTACGAATCATATTCAAGTTCTAATTTTAAATTATTCTACCTTTTATTGGACATATATGTGATAAATATATGGAAAAATCAATTAAATTTTAAAAAATAGATAAATTGGCAGTGATTTCCTAGTGATTCTAGTTTATACTGAAAATCGATGAAAAACTCGACAATAGTTTCTAGAATTTTTAATGTAATTTTAGGTCAACAATTTGTCACCAAATTTGCACTTATAACTAGGATTCCCTATACTAGTCATTGAGACACCTAGACTCATTTTTAGAAATTTACGCAGCGATTTCCATGTGAATCCACCTAAACCCTGATTCGCCGAGAATGAATACGCATTTTTAAAAATAAAACCAAAATGCTGACATTTATTCACCTCACACTCAAAAACCATTGAAACTTTTCAACCCAAAGACCAAATTTTGGACTAGAGTCAACGTTTCAAAGCTAGACTTTAATGTATTTAAATGATTTTCACCTCAATCTTCATATATTCAACACTAAATTTAGTGAGTTTTGAGATTATAGAGACAACTAGTCCTTGAGCAAGGGGGAGTTTAAAGTTGTAGCTTAGGGGAGTGTTCTAGAGGACTTTTGAATTCCAAACTTGAAAGATTCACTTCCAAGAAGGTAACCAATGAAAATCCTAGCCTTTTATCGATTATATTTTTGGTTTTTCAAGGATTTTTTAGTTTTTATTTTGGTTAGATGCTAAACTTCAAATTTCTCACTCTAAATTGGTTTTGATGTCGAATATATTTAATTATAATACTAGTATAGGAGAGATCATATAATTTGTTTATTGATATCAAATTTTCAAACTATTTTTTAGTATATGGCAAATGAAATGAATTTTTTATACAAACTAATTTGAGATTAAGTTTCAAATGAGTATGGGGGTTTTTGTGTTTGTCTATCGCATGACTCAAATAACTTATGAACGATTGTTTTTATCAATGATATTTTATTGATAAATTCCGTATGAATTTCAAACTCTTAATTTATAAATGAATTTCCTTGATGAATTTCTTCTTATTAGATAGATAAGTCTAATTCTATCGTACACTTTTCCAACAATTTGGTTTTAAATGGTTTTATAGGTTTATTCTTTTACTTATTGAAATGGTTATAAATGGAAGAGGTAGAAATTCGAGGGAGGATAAAGGAAAGGGGAAGTCAGTAGAGTTTTAAAATCAAGGATAAATCTAAAGTTTTCCCAATTAGAACTACAACAATCTCTCTCAATACACCAAGGATTAGACTACAAAGAGAACCTAAGAAGTAAAATAGGAGATACCAAAGAGGACGAAGTAGAATAGGAGATACAGAACGAAGTGAAGAATTATGTTCTTAAGAAGGAAATATTTATCAATGAGAAGGCCTTTGAAAAGTGTAAGAAAGATATAGAGGGAGGAAGGAAGTTGATCTCGGAGAGGGGATTCAATATGAGTTGAAATATAGGCCTGACATCTTAGATATCATTCATGCGAGAAATTAGGGATTATTGAGTAGGGACTATAATTATTTAGACCTTGAGTATTTTCTTAGCAAGAAGGGATGCAATATTTTAGTGAGAGAGTATTCTGCGAATGCATATGGAAGTGACAGCAAGACAGAGTCACGAGTTAAATGAAGAACAATGGATTGTTCTACTGCGAGAATAAATCAGTATTTTGGTATATCGGAAGTTCACCAAAGAGAAGATGATGAGTACCCAAAGCCTGAATATTCGATTAAATAGCATTACCATACTAAGGAAATTAGGGAAGGATTAGAGGCAATCCATGGTGATGGATTCATTTTATACATAGAGGGGTACCAGAAGCACATTAATACCAATTTTTTAGGAACATCACGAAAGCATGGTGTTATTTCTTCAATGTCATCTTACAGCCAAGTCTACAATACTATGAGATCGTGAACTATAAAGCCGCTTTGCTTTACTGGGGATTGAGATATTTGGATGTTGGCAAGATTATTTATGAATTGATAAAGAATGCAATCACAATGAAGAATAATGATGAATTACCATTTCCTTTAATGATCATAGCTTTTTATAGAAAAGATCAAGTAAACATGGCAGGACTTGAGATGGATTTTTTACTAGAGAAAACTTTCACATATACTGTAAGAGAGATATATGGAAAATTGATGGATAAGAAGACTTAGAAGATGAGAGAGAGAAGGATGAAATAGAGCAAAGAAGAAAAATTAAAGATGACAGGAGGAAAGTTTTAGAAGAAATGTCTAGAGCTAGAAACGGTTTGAATATAGAGCAATCTGCTAAGGATTTTACATGGAGGAGTCAAAGTTGGCCTTTAAGGTTAAAATTCTATGCAATCAAATAAGAACTCTGATAAATCAAAAACTGGGATTTGAGAATTAGAGGGCCTTAGCAACGAGCATTCACTGGATGGAGATGATGATGTCTAGAAGATTTAGAAAAAAAAGAGGCACAGAGATTCTTGTACCATCTACATAAATGCAGTTACCGAGTAATCATATTTTTTTATTATCAACTACCGCCAAGTTAGGACTATAACCTCTATGATCCCACTGCAACTTACCAGTCCTAAATGATTAATCCAGTGGAGGAAGATGATAATAAAACTTCACGATGACGACATTGATTTCTTTACTCTACTGTATCTTCTTTGTCTCTAAGTGATAATGTGTAAAGTTTTGCTTGAGAAATTTTGGTAATATACTATCTGTGATCTGTGGTGGTGATATACTATTTGTAATTTGTGCTTGGTGATTTGATATATTTGATACCATGTAACTATAGGTGATATTATGTGGTGGTGATGATGTTGATACATTTAATACATCGGTGATGCTTTATTCTAGTTTTTATGCACTCTGTTTGATGAAATTTATATATTGAGTTTATTCTTATATTGATTATCCAATTTAAGATTATATCAATTCGTTTATACTTCACAAGGTATATTTATTTTGTTGGAAACCCGATTAAAATTTTAAACCTTGAGGAAAAGGCTTGGAATGAGTTTGGTGGCATTTTAGGTGAAGCATGACTATGATACCAATAATAGTGAAGAAAGCAAAGAAAGAAAATAAAGGTAGAAGATAAGTCAAGAATTGAATCAAAAAGTTCAAACTTTTGATCCAATATTCAAAGTGAGTTGATGAAATTTCTCAAATTTCTTTCGAATTCAAGTATGAATTTCATTTTACTTTATTTTTAGTTAGGAATATAATAGAATGAACATATAAAAGACTTTTTAACGGAAGTGATATTTTTATCACCCAAATGAATTTTATGATAGAAGGAATCAATTTTTATACCCTTTTGGTCAATTTTACTAGTTAATATAGGTACTAGATTGATTGCCTTGTGTTAGTCATAATAATGGGTAAAAGATCGAAACAATAGTACAAGATGAACAATACATATTTCTATAAATCTTGTGATACAAAGGCTATTCATTAAGTATTTTTATAGTACATGCATAGAAAGTTATCATCCCACGATTGAAAGAAGAAAGAGTTTAGAAACCAATAAATTTATAAGTTAGAAAAAACATTTTCTTCAACTATAGTGGATAGTGAGAAGTGCTAATTGGAGTTAAAAAAAGTGAGTCCTATATATTCCTTAGGAAATTGAGCAGGGAATATATTGTTGAAAAACTGTGAGAATGTACATAGGAAATAGAACAAGGAATCAAAGGTCAAACGAAAAATGAATATAAATTAGAAAATAATTAGGATAAAGTAGAAAAAATGAGATATGAAAAAGGCGGGTGTTCTTAAATTATTCAAGGAAAATATTTAGCTCGAGTGCTTGAAGCTAGGGTTGAGTTAGTATTTCTTAATCTAACGTGTTTTAAACAAAATATTCATTAGTATCTTGACAAAATTCATATTGATTTTGATTGTTGTTCTATTTATAAAGTATTTTCGAAAGGTAAGATTAATCAAGTGGTGTTTGTGTTTTAGATTCTATACTAGTCATTGTAAGCTTGATGTTTATCAGTAGAGATTGAGAAATCCTATACTATGTACTAGCCTTGTTATTAAACTTTAAGTTCGAAGGGGCGTTGCATTGGGCAGTTGAATTATCATTAAAGGATGGTTCGTTTTGTATAAGTCAATTTATTATATCATAAATTTCATTTACTTTAGAGTAATATGTTTTTATTTAAAGATCGCTTCTATTTAAAACTTCTATTAGTCAAAGTTAAGATGAATTAGATTAAAATCATGATATAAAGAATGAAAAGATAATATGATTGAGAGTAATCCTTTGTTCGAAACAATAAAGTGCTGAGTTTTAGGGTACTTGATGAGTCAATAATTATGTATGTTTTAAAGTGTAATTTAGGATAATTTAAGATATAAATAATGATATTTCACTAGGTATTCTATTGTTTTTGTGATTTCAATATTTAATTAGGAAAATGAAGCAATGGAAAAAAAGAGGAAGAATAGCAAAATAATCAACTGAAAAATAAAGCTAGCGATTAGCCAACATACAAAATTACAAAAGGAATTTTTGTTTAAATCGATAGCAGAGAAAAGCTAGCGAACCATCAGCGAAATAGAGTTTACACTAGGAATCACTAGATGAATCGGTGGAGCATAGAGAACAATTTTCAGTGAAACTCAGTGATTTGTGTACAGCTTAGGAATCGCTGACAAATCGGTGAAGTCGGTTATGATTTTTTATAGATTAATATGAAGAATTTGAGTTTATCTATAATTTGTACACTTAGAAAACTATAATAGGACCTTAACGCTTCAAAATTAGCACTCTGGAAGTACACTTTCTAAACCTTGTATTAGCTATAAGTTAATTTTTATTGAGTTTACGTTTAAAGCAACATTAAAGCTTTGTTTATTTCATTAAGAGGTATTTATTTAATTATGTTTTTCAAGAATATTATTTTGTTATTTATCACAAATATTAAGTGAGTAGTTTATTAATCTAAACAAACCCTATAAGTGTATATACTTTAGATTGCTATATACTTATGATTAAGGAATCACTTAATGCTTTAAATCTAATCATACACAACAATCACGATTTTAATAAGTTGTTATTCCGTATTACAACTAATGACTCTTGTATTTCATGCATAGTTGCAAATATGTATTGTGATATTCGATTTTTTTTGTTTCTATGTCTATGATTATTGACAACAATTACAGAAGTAGTTACTAGGATTAATCTATATGGCCATATTACTCGAGCTGATGTTCTAAGTGATTGTGTTTTAAGTTATTTATTGATTAGTATATTCCGATTAATATTTTATTGTGATTAGGCATGATTTTCATGGAGTGTTAATGCTGTCGTAATTTCTATTTTATTGCATTTTATCTAATAGGATGATTTAAAATGATAAGGATATAGATTATTTTCCATTGAATATAGGAAAATTTATTGTTTGCTAAAGGCTATCAACCTATTATGAATTAGGGTTTAAAGATTCCAAGATTCCATGTGACATAATTATGAATAGGTTATGAGGTAATGTTATGTTCTCGTGTTTGAATGCAATCCAAGTATATTACATTATTTAGTGGGTTTTGTTTAGATTTTTGTTTAGATATTTATATTATATTGATTTTGAATTTTTTAAATTAGTTTTGCGTTGAATTGTTTGAATTAGTTTAACTAGTTTGGTTAGTTAAGTTAGTAGTTATTGTTTTTAGTTTTTTAGTATTTAAATTCCTATTTAATTAGGTTAACTAAATTAAGAAAACAAAAGAAAAAAATACTTTCCTTAGAAGTTTAGAAAATAATAGGAAAATACAGAAACTATTATGCATGATCGACTTGTGTCATCTTTAAATCTTGCTAAACATTAATAATTCTACTTAAATTATGAATTTACATATAATGATAGATTAGAAAGGACGATTAAGCTTGCGTTGACCTTGCGAAGGCTGATTAAGAGTCCTAATAGGCTTAAACTGGGTAGGACCAATTTGAGGGGGACTGGGGCTGTAACGATTGGTATCAGCACCTAAGTTTTAAAGCCTAACTCTTAAATAACCCACAACAAGGATAAGACACATACCCAAAATAGAGTTAGGACACAGTTGGAACATAGAGTGGAACCTTATAATCTTGACTTAAAGTCTTAGTTAGGAAGCGAAAAGAATTAGGGAAATTAAAAACATGAATTATATGTGCTATTTGATGTACTCTATTATATTATTACCAGTAGCTATAAACTGATCGAGAATTCTCTTTCTTTGCGGATCACGATAGTCAATCAGCTCGAGGCCTACGATAGAAATCTGAGAAACATACAAAGGTGGCTAGACGAGATGTCTCGTATGTTCTCATCTCATAGTCACCAACTTGAGGAGATCCACAAGCTATTGATGGCACAGGCTGCATCATCACCATCCGCAACTACAATAGCAGTGTCCCTTGCTCCTAAGGGAAGTGCGCCTACTTTAAAGGCCATTCTAGCTTCTCTCATCATATCCTAGTACTAGTTATAGTAGAGATTGTACTAGCAATGACCTAGACAATACTACCTACATTCCACACTTTGACAGTGTATAGTTGAAGCGAGTTAGTTGTGAGATTTCCAAAGGCACAGACCGAATGAGTTTTAAGGGGGCACGAATCTTGAAGTAGTAGAGAAGTTTATGAAAAGCCATAAGAAGATTGACAACTTCCTTTCCATTCTAGAGCACACGAGAGCCACGATAGCGTAAAATTTACATATCAAAGAAGCATATGCTTAATGGCGAAGCATATGCTTAATGGCGTAGCATAGTGGATTAGTTAGGGTTGAGACCTATTAGGCTTAGCAAACCCTTGGTCCTCATCACAGATGCGGTGGATAAGATATACCCTAACTTACTATATGTAGATTGGACCGTAGAGATGGAGGGACACGAGCTTTCGACACATCTATGAGTATTGGAGTTCCTAGAGTTTTACATTTTACTAGGCGTGGATTGTTTAGTCGTATTGCGACGACCCAAAACCCAATAAAATTGACGTAGGGGCAACTTAGTAAATTTTCAAACCCTACATTAATTTAGCCTAATATAAATATCAAATTGAAAACCCTAGCCCATTTTGTTTAAAATCAACATGTTTGAGAGAAAAGGGACGTTGGTATCGATTAAATTTGTTAACTCAAGGAGACCACACCAAGAAGGTAACCCTCATCCTAATCTTCTTTATCATGCTATCTTTTTCAAGTTTTAATGGTGTACATAGGCTGGGTTTATACAAAAAGATAGAAAACCTCATATAGAGGCCGCGCCACCACTGCCAGCGGTGGCGTCCCTTTGGGATGTCTTCAACACTCCTTCCCAAGGACGTCAGGCGCCCAAGGGAGGCACTGCTAGCCAGCCGGTGCGTTAGGCAGGGACGTTCATCCTTGCCCAAGCATCCAGGGGCGTTTGGCCCCTATATATTAAATCGGGGCCCAAACACCCTGGTTAACTGACCAATTGACTGGTCACAAGTCAAAAAAACATATATAAAAAAATGAAAAAATGAATATATATAGATATCTCATAAATAAATATAAAAATAATATATCTTCAAATGGGTTGGGGCGGGCCCCTACCTTCAACCCTCTCACGGGTAACGAAGGGACTCGCGGGGACCACATTTGTAGGCCCCACCGCGAAGTAATCGAATAAATAATGAACTATGAATTTCGAAACATCGAATAATGTGATTATTGCTTAAATTGTTTAGATTCACAAGGAGGTTCACATCAAGCCCCATGCATGAGAGGGCGGCTGAGAGAGTCTAACTCGTCGAGCCTAGGTAAGTAGGGAGATCTGCTCATCTATTAAATATGGCATGCTAATAGTATAATTAGAATTCATGATCTTGACAAAATGACTTGGGATGGGGTCGTTACCTACCTTGGTTGACTTCATGTAAGACCTCTTGGGGAGCCATACTCATATGGTGGAACCAATTCACCTTGCATGCTTAAGGGCCTCTTGGGGAGTCGTAGTAATATGGTAGAACCAAGTCACCTATTTCTTAAGGGCCTCTTGGGGAGCCGTAATAATACTGTGGAACCAAGTCACCCATTTCTGCAAGGGCCTCTTGAGGAGTCGTAGATGCACGATGGAACCAAGTCACCCGGACGTCTTGAGGAGCCACGGACACACGGTGGAATCAAGTCACCCACGCTTATTTATTATATATTATGATGATTGGTCAACAAGGGAAGGTAATAAAATTGAGACAACAAACTTGCATTCATATCTATTACGTTCTATGTATCTGTCTTGGAACCACTTTGATGAAAGGTTGATTTTTCTTATGTTTTATAATTCTTGAAATTTCTCATATATGCTTATGTCGTTTTATGATTACGATACGCTTATTCTATATGAAAATTATGTTATGCTACATATTTCAATGTTATCCTAATTTTAAATGCATGCTAGCTTTATTTTGTTTTATAGGTATTAATTGCATGTTTAATATTAGAGCGTAGTTCTTCTCTTATTCGGCTTTGTCGGTTCTTTAGCTCACCCCACTTTCACTACAGGTCCATCTATGAGTGTGATAGATCGTGAAAAGGGGAGTGTCATTACTTGGAGTCTCCTTGCAGTGTGACCATTATATGTTATATCTAATATTTGTTTTGAAAACTATTAATAAGGGTTGCAACCTAGGCAAGTTTGTTGGGTAGGTCAACCTTCCTTCAGTTTGTTTGACATATTTATAAGCTTTTGAGTGTTTTGGAGATTTCGTATTATTTTGATTTTCTTAGGTTAATTTGAGATACCTGATGATTTGGTATATGATGACATATGGTGTTTATCGAAATTCAAGTTCCGCATTCTTTCGCCATATTGCTTATATATTATTCCACAAGTTGTTTAGGCGTGCCATACCATAATTTAGGCCTAATTCAGGTTATTGGCCTAAGTGGCGGTTTGGCCCGGACAGCCTGACCCTAAGTCGGGGAAGGGTCGTTTCAATTGTTATCAGAGCATAGGGATTAGAACCTAGGGGAAATGTTAGGTTAGTGGAACCTAAGTTTTTTGAGCCATTAAGATTTGAAGGTCAAGTTTAAGTTAGATGAATCAAATGGTATGGGACATTAGTTCAAATTTGACTTAACATACGTAAATGACAAAATCCTAGGATGGGATAAAAGACTTATTATGATGATTATTTGCTACCTTATATATATATATATATATAATTATCTTCTCTTAAGACTAGGAACGTGAGTTCTACGAGAAGGGAAGAGCAATGGGCGGCGCATGGAAATCAAAGTGAATTCCTTGGGAGAGTTCACACATGCTTCAAATGATGTTTGCAACAACTATCGCCGAAAAAAGGAACTGACTATTGCGAGAATGAATAAGCCTTGGTTTGGAATAACATGGTGATGCGCCTATACATAATGGTAGAGTAGCAAATAAAATAGTGATACAAGAATCATGAGACTTGAAAGGGCAGTGAGCGCCACATTATATATGCAAAAGGGAGTAGTGACATGGTCACACTTTAGAGAAGCAATTCTAACTCTTGAGATTCTAATAACATGGTTAACATTCATAATACATGTTTAAATGAAGTTAATGATTCTAGGAAAGACGCCAATGAGTCTTGCTCATAAATGAATCAAGTTAATATAGTTTGGCTATGAAACCGAACTTGAAAACTTAATTCGAGATCGGGAGAGTACGTGTACTCTTCAACATCTAACTTTTGATTAAAGATACGAATCATCAATCTATAATTCGACTATAAAGTCAATATAGTAGTCAACTTTTGTTATTTTATGAAATCTATTTTTTTAAAAAAATTCTTCGACTACATCAGATCATGATTTTTTCATTGATCTAAGTTGATGTTTAACACACTTTTATGAAGTTTTAATGAAGGACTTTGCTTGTTTTACAAGTTCCGAAAGTGTAAGCAAGTATAGAAGGGAATGTCTTATTTTTCTTAGAGCTTAAAAAAATTGAAAATAGAGTGAATAGACTTTGTGTTTCAAAAAAAAAGAAAAAAAAAAAGAAGTCATTATCATAATTTTGCTTGGAGTTTATGCTAAGTAATTTTATCATTGAAATAGGATGAACCAAACTAATGAATTTTCAACTCGTCTTGAGAATTTCAAAGGCTATTTAAATAAAATGAAGTTCTTGAAATGAGTTTTGCAAATGTAGTTGAGATTTTTGGATGATTTAATTTAAGACGATTTGAACCTAAACTATCATCCCATGAACAAGAAAAAACCATCTTTTGTGTGGTGTTATGATTTATTCTTTAAATTGGCATCAACCAAATTAGTTTAAAAAAAGTGTTTACAGTCGTTCGAAATGCGAGGATGGTTTTATATTTTTTTAAGTGAAAATAACTTTGATTTGAGAATATGATTTTTAATGAAACTCAAGACTCTGAAAAAGTTTCGATTTAAATTTTACACATAGGAAATTGAATCACCTTACTTAAGTTTTGATCGACCATATATAAAAGACAATTAAATCTAAACTAGCATTCAATGGGTTGAATATCAAAATTGAGGAATCCTAAAATGAGAATTAATGCAAAAATATAAGTACATGACATACTGACCAGTAAATGAGAAGTTAAAAAGTACCTCAAAATAACTCAATGAGAAAATCTAATGAATATACAATGTCAAACTAGTACACTCGAAGATAGTCGAATTACTAACAGGGGTGTATTCAATTGAGATTTTAATAAACTTTTGGTTACTTTTAATGACTAAAAAAGTTTAGGTGTATTCATTTAAAACTTTTAGAGAGTTTATAAAAGTAAGGTGTATTCAATGTGGACTTTTATAGACTTTTAAAAAGTCTACAAAAGTTTTGGAGTATTCCATTTAAACTTTTAGAGAGTTCGTAAAAGTAAGGTGTATTTAATTTTTTGGTGACTTTTGTAGATTGGTTACAAATCTTGACTTTTGTACATTTTTTGTATAAAAATACACATAAAGAAGTCTTCAACTTCTCCTCACCTCAACCCAGAAACTTTTAGAGACTTCTAATTTTTGTTTATTACATTCTTCAATAAGGACTTCATTGTTCACAAGAGGTTTTTTTCTTATCAATTGTTTTTATCAACTTCTTCAATCACTCCACAACTCTTGGATTTCATTGTTAACCCATTATACTTTAATATCTATGTTGATGAAAATGGATTGATGTCATTGTCAACAAAATCTCATTCTTGCATCACCATACATTTTTGATAGTTTTTTTTTGACAAAGAAGTTTCGTTTATTTAGTGTATTATTCTAATCTCAAAAAGTGTAGTATTATTATTTTAGAAAAGAATTATTGTATATTTTTTTAAAATGTAAGAAATGCATTTTTAGAATTTAAACTATCATTATTATGGAAAAAATATACTCTTTTTTTGCTTAAGTCAAACAAAAAAATAAAGTGCAAAATTTTTACAATAATATTTCCAATGATCTTTTCTAAAAAAAAAATAATATTTTCAATGATCTTACTTGATTCTTTTCTACCGCTAAAGGATGATTTATTTACCTATTTATTATGTTGATATTTATTTACTTATTTGTTATGCTACTACCTTGAAAGTAATTCATTAATATGTCTATATGTTTTTTTTACTAAAATATAAAAATAACTTTTTAAAAATTAGTAATAGTTCTTAAGAAAAAAATATAGTTATTTATTTTTTTTTGTAATAAAGCGCAAAATACTTGTTTCATTTTTAAAATCACAATAATCTATTAGTATCACCAAAATCATGTTTAAGAAGTTCACAAATGTCACTAAAAATCTTAAATGTTGATAAAAGTCAACATAATGAAATCTACATTAAAGTTTATCAAAGTCCTGAAAAGTCTACCAAAATCTAAAACTTCATAAAAGTCATTCACTTATAAAAGTAACCAAAAATCTATTAAAATCTCAATTGAATACACCCCTTTAAAATTGGGGTTCCCAAGTCAAGGACTATTTTCGATGAATTGCCACGTGTGAGATTGCGCTGCCAAGTAGAATCTGTAGATGTTGTAAAAATTCTGGAATCGAGGTTTAGTTAATGTAAATTAAAGGCAACCGACACAAATATAAATTGTTCTAATTCAACTAGAAGTAAGTTGACTTGACTCGTAAAATTAGGGATACCCAAAATTTGATAAATTATTTTCGAAATGAATGTTAGCTACGTGGAGACAGTACCATAATTGAGAAATCAAGGAATACCTCAAAATTCAGTACTTCACGAGTTAAAAGGTCTACAACCTAAAGGATGGATGCCACTGTAAATAATATCATAATAAACCCAAAGATATGCGAACCATTAAAATTGGGGATGCCCAGCTAAAAGGATATCATTGGTAATATTGTCTGGAAATGGACACGTGAACTAATGACTATTTAAGGCAAAGTGAGACCTAACGATGAAAATAATGTCGAGGAATAAATAATGTAAATAATGCCACCTAACCGAAGTCACTATTGGTTGAATATTTAAAATTGGCGATCCTAATATAGGATCGACCTGTATAAAAATAATGATAATAAATAAGTGGTATGAAGAATTGTGATCCCAATAGGAAAGACACTTACTATGATAGCTTTTGTAGCCGTTGGACTTTCAAGTGGGAGTATTGTGTCTCAAAATTGAAATCCTTAATCGAAATGGTAACTTCACGAGAAATCATAATAATTACATATGAAAAGTTACTCAAAATTTCTCGATTAGAGTAAACGTTATTGTAAGAACCTGGACTACCAAACTACATATTTTTGGAAATGATAAAGGCTCGATCCATTGATAGGTTGACAATTTAAATTTAGGGATCATAAGCTAGGATCAACTCCCAGTAAAGTCTATACGGTGTAACACGAATACTGCAGTAACTAGGAAGAATGAGAAGATGTCTTAAGCTAGCTATGAAACATATATCTCTAGGTGGAGATGAGATCTTTTAAATCCGACACCATTAAGAATTGTTAAACAAAGTGTTGCCAACACTTTAGAGCCTGAGGGATTAATATAAGTTTCAAATTGAAAATCCTAATCGAATTGTGTAAAAAAACTTGAAAAACAACCTAGTTGAGTAAGTGATAAGTTCGTTTAAATACAAAATTTCAAATAAATGCGTGTAGGTTATATGATATTTGATGAATCAAAGGGCATGAACATTATCAACATTAGAATTTCAAACCATTTGATAAAGGATAATGACATTATAGACGTCTAAAGACCATAATCGCTCGTGTTGGTGAGGTAGAGTCAAAAATTCATTTCGATGAAAGTAAAGTTTGTGAACGTGTTTAATCTTGAAGTCGGGATATGCTTGAATAATTTTTAAATGACATGATGAGCAAATTATGTTTGTCGAAGTACTAAGTACACAGTCTGTACATAACTTTTAGAGTATCCCAAAAATAATAAAAGAAAATGCGACAATAGTAACACACTCAAGCAAAAAATTGAAATTTTGAGTGTGAATTATGAACTTAAAATATTTGGATCATAATGAGATTATGATCCTTGACTACGCCAAAATAATTTAAAACGACCACCTAGAATTGTGAGAGTTGATTAGTACGAGTATACAATACGACAAGTCTCCATAAACTCGAGTAATTACAGTAGGAGATTTTGGTATGAAACAAAAATTACGATGTAATAAAACACGTACAAATGAGTATCGAAAGTTGCCTAAGGATAACGATGACGTTGATGACTCCATAACTACAAATGAGTATCGAAAGCTGCCTAAGGATAACGATGACGTTGATGACTCCATAACTTACCAAAGGTGGAAGCTTGATGCGAAAGTAAATGGTTAAATGTGATGAAAAAGTTACAAGGTGAACCGTTGGTCGAGAATTGACTTGAATCATGAACTCACAAAAATTAACGTCGATAAACATGTAATGAAAATGATGTTAAGGTATAGTTCCATAAAGGAATATCATGTATGCACATTTGTAGCCCTCACGGATGAGTCGCAATGACATGATAAGTCATTCATGGATATGCGTAATTTAGATGGTGATAGAGATGGTGTGTTAGTGTTCATATTATAGCAGATAGCTATCCTCGTTTCCTACTACCAGTTGGTGGAGTGTATTTATTGCCAGATGGCATAGATGTTTTACGACACAGATAGACACCAGATTATACCTAAGTATGGTTCTTTCTAAATGTTGGTAGGATGACTTGTGTGCACGTTGTGAATTCATTGAAGATTACAAATGAATGCCCAGAAATGCATGATGATACAAGGACTTAGCATGTAGCTAAGATATACTGATTCTATCGGGACTCATATGAGGCCAACTTTGTGAGTTTCGGCTTGTGGGACAAAAATAATACTATTGAAAAGTTAGATTTAAGAGTAAGATTTTATTTCACGAGGGTACAATCAAATTTCACGGGAGTGGATTCACAACAATTGAAAAAATGGGTCGTAAAAGAAATTATTATTAATAAATACATCGGATTATGAGTGTACCTTACTTTTACTTTCGATTACGAAATTTCTTTAAAATTGGGGATGTTGCGACGATCCAAAACCCAATAAAAACTTGCCCTAGGGGAAATTGAGTAAATTTTCAAACACTACACTAATTTATCCTAATATAAATATCAAATTAAAAACCCTAGCCCCTTTTGTTCAAAATCAATACATTTGAGAGAAAAGGGAAATTGTTTTCAATTGTATCTATTAAGTCAAGGAGACCACACCAAGAAGGTAACCCTCACCCTAATCTTCTTTACCATGCTCATTGTTTTAAGTTTTAATGGTGTACATATGTTGGGTTTGAACGAAAAGATAGAAAACCTCACATAGAGGCGGTACCACCACTGCCGGTGGGGACGTCCTCGACACCGCTTCCCAAGGATGCTAGGCGCCCAGAGGCGGCACCTTTAGGCGGCCCGTGCATTGGGCAGGGATGCTCGTCCCTGCCCAACACATCTAGGGGCATTTGGCCCTTAGACATTAAACCAGGGGCCAAACACCCGGGTCAATTGACCAGTTGACCGATCAGCAGTTGACAGATCAAAAGTTGACCGGTCAACACTAAAAAAGATATATAAAACAATAAAAGAATAAATATACATATAATGAAATAATATATATATATATATATATATATCTCATAAATAAATATGAAAATAATATATTTTCAAATGGGTTTGAGCAGGCCCCTACCCTCGACCCTCTAACGGGCAACGAGGGAACCTGTAGGGACCACATTAATGGGTCTCACCCCGAAGTAATTGAATGAATAATTAACTACGAATTTCAAAACATCGAATAATGCAATTATTTTTTAAATTGTTACGATTCTCAAGGAGGTTCACATCGAGCCCCGTGCGCGCGAGGGTGGCTGAGAGAGCCTAACTCGGTGAGTCGAGGTAAGTAGGGAGCTCTGCTCATCTATTAGATATGGCATGCTATTAGTATAATTAGAATTCATGATCTTGACAAAATAAATTGGGATGGGGTTGTTACCTACCTTGGTCGACTTCATGTAAGGCTTCTTGGGGAACCATACTCATATGGTGGAACCAAGTCACCTTACATGCTTAAGGGCCTCTTGGGCAGCTGTAGTAATACGGTGGAACCAAGTCACCCATTTCTGCAAGGGCCTCTTGGGGAGTCATGGATGCACGATTGAACCAAGTCACCCGAGCGTCTTGAGGAGTCGTGGACATATGGTGGAATCAAGTCTCCCATGTTTATTTATTATATATTATGATGATTGGTTAATAAGGGAAGGTAATGAAAAATGAGACAACATACTTGTATTTATATCTATTTCATTCTATATATCTCTTTTGGAACCCCTTTGCATGGAAAAGTTGATTTTTCTTATGTTTTACAATTCTTGAAATTTCATATATCTGCTTAAGTCATTTTATGATTATGATATGCTTATTCTATATGAAATCAATGTCATGCTACATATTTCAATGTTATTCTGATTTTAAATGCTTGCTAGCTTTATTTTGTTTTATATGTATTTTTTGCGTGTTAAATATTTGAGCGTAGTTCTTCTCTTATTGGGCTCCGTTGGTTCTTTGGCTTACCCCACTTACATTGCCGGTCCATCTACGAGTGTGATAGATCGTGAAAAGGGGAGTGTCATTGCTTAGAGTCTCAGTTTAATGTGTGCATTATATGTTACATCTAATGTTTGTTTTGAAAACTATTAATAAGGGTTGTAACCTAAGCAAGTTTGTTGGGTAGTTCATCCTTCCTTCTGTTAGTTTGACGCATTTATAAGCTTTTGAAGTTTTTGGATTTTATATTATTTTGATTTGCTTAGGTTAATTTGAGATACCTGATAATTTGGTTTATGATGACATATGATATTTATCAAAATTCAAATTCTGCATTCTTTGGCCATATTGTATATATGTTATTCTGCAAGTTGTTAGGGCATGCCAGGCTGTAATTTGGGTCTGATTCAGATTTCGGTCTTAAGTGGTGGTCTGGACCGAAAAACCCGACCCTAAGTCGGGGAAGGGTCGTTTCACGTATACCATACTTACTTAAGTTATCTTCAGAACATGGTCGCTATCCGACTCCCAGATCGGGCAGAGTCCAACTTCCAAAGGGCTTTAATTACATTACCGATCACTAGAGGCAAAGTGGCCCCGATTATTGATGTTGAGACTTTGACCAACGTCATGAGTATGAAAGAGAGAGTTGAGACTTATATTGAGGAAGTACTAGTTGTATGTGAGTTTTCGACATTTTTCTCAATGATCAACCTGGATTACCCTCATTGAGAGAGTTTGACTTCATTCTAGACATGGCCTCTAGGACCAAACCGATATAGATTTTGTCCTACAAGATGGCACTGAGAGAGCTCGAGGAGCTAAGGACCCATCTTGATGAGTTGTTACAAGTGGGATTCATTCACCTGAGTATGTCGCTAAAGGGTCCACCAATATTGTTCATCAAGAAGAAAGAGGACAGCTTACAACTCTACATAAACTAAAGACTACTGAATAGAGTCGCAGTGAGAAACAAGTACCCGCTTCCTTACATCAATGACTTTTTTGATCAGCTATGAGGGTACAATGGTTTTTAAAGATCGACTTGAGCTCTGACTACCACCAGTTTAGGATTAAAGATGAGGATAATGAGAAAACTACCTTTCGCATGAGATATGGCAATTCTAGTTCATTGTCATGCCTTTTGGGCTGACGAATGCCCTAACGATATTCATGGATCTGATGCACTAAGTATTGAGGGAGCATTTGAACTGATTCAAGATAGTATTAATTAAAGACATTCTTATCTATTGTAGGACTAATGAGGATCACAAGGAGCACCTCAAGACGATCTTGCAGACTTTGAGGGAGGATAGTCTATTTGCCAAATTCTGTATGTGTGAGTTTCGGCTTATAGAGGTTAGGTTTATAGGATATATTTCCAGAGCCAGCACAGTGTCAATGAACCCTGCTAAGGTTAGAGTGGTGATTGATTGGCCTACACCGATGTCAATGACAAACATTTGCAGCTTTTGAGGACTTGCGAGATAGTGCTAGAGTTTCGTGTAGGGTTTCTTAAAGATCGCCATGTCGATAACATAGTTTACAAAGAAGGAAGTCAATTTCCAATAGAATGATAGTTTAGAGTAGGCCTTTAGGACTTTAGAGGAATGACTGACTAAAGCACCGATTTTAGTGCTACCAAAGATGGGGTAGGGCTTCGATGTGAATACCGATGCTTCCAAAGTCGATTTATTCTATGTTTTGATGCACGATGGCAAAATAATAGCTTACATATCCCAATAGCTCAATATTCATGAGAATAACTACCTGACACATGACTTAGAGCTAGCAACTTTAGTGTTTAAATTGAGGATCTGGCGTCATTACTTGTACTGTGAGAAGTTTACTCTTTAGACGGATCATAAGAGTCAGAATAACTACTTTACCTAGAGGGAACTGAACATATGACAGAGGAGATGATTGGAGTTCCTGAAGGATTATGACTTCTCATTAGAGTACCTTCCAGGGAAGGCTAATGTAATGGCAGATGCTTTGAGCGGGAGGGCATTGGATGCAGAGATTGTGAGATGTCATATGAAACATGATTACTTATTACTCAAAAGTGGTTGACACACTTTTTAGCAAAGATTCTAATAGCTATTGAGGTTGTGAATTGTTGTCAGATGAGGACTTAGATAGTGTTAGTTGAGAGTTTACTTCAGGGACAATGGACCGATGAGCTCAAGTTTTACGGTCTTCCAGGTCAGACCAAGATGTATGCAGATATACGTCGTCTTTTCTAGTGGCTAGGGATGATGGCCTATGTTAGTGATTATGTTTGATTATGTTAGATATGCTAGTGAGTTAAGGCTAAACATCAGATACGACTAGGATTATTACAATCGGTTCTCATTCCTCGATTAAAATGGGAGCATATTGCCATAGATTTTGTCAATAGGTTATCTATATCTCAGTGCAACCACGATAGTATCTAGGTGATTATCGATAGATTGACTAAGTCCATGTATTTCTTCTCGATCTCTACTACATATTGAGTGGATAGGCTAGCAAGTTTATATGAGCGATAGAAAGTCCAGCTCCATGGTATTTTATTTTTTATTGTGTAAGGTAAAGAGTCGTTGTTTACATTATAGATTTGGTAGAGTTTGCAGGCACAGTCCGATGTGCGATTGGACATGAGTATCGCCTACTATCCACAGAGAGATGGATAATCCGAGCAACTGATCTAGGTACTTGAGGATATGTTGAGGATATGTGTACCACATTACAGCGGATTTTGGGAGGAGTATCTTCATCTGTGTGAGTTTGCCTACAACAAAAGTTACTAGGTCACTATAGAAATGGTGCTATTTGAAGCACTTTACGGTAGGCCGTATAGATCTCCAATGTGTTGGGCAGAGCCCCAAGGATGCGGCATTTATTAGGCAAAGATTATGGTGGATCATACAAACAAGATACGATAGACCAGGTTACGTTTGAAGGTTGCAAAGGAGAGACAAAAGAAGTATTACGACAAGTACCACTATGAGCTACAATAATAAGAGGGAGCCTATGTCTACTTGAAGGTATCACCTCTAAAGGGTCACAATAGATTTGGAATAAAAGAAAAGCTCGTGCCGAGATCCATTTGCCTATTCAATATTAATAAGAGAATAGACAAGGTTGCGTATGAGTTAAAGTTACCACTTTAATTAGCAGGGATCTATCTGATGTCTCACATTTTGATGCTTTGACTAGATAGGCTGAGATGAGGAAGGTGGTTGATAGTGGATTTGAGTTAGACTCGAGATAGGACATTTGACAAGTGTTGAGCATGTACGATAAACTCCCCACCTTTATTATACTTTAATATTTTGTAGTA
The DNA here is from genome assembly GCA_039657365.1 of Stephania yunnanensis. Classification (NCBI taxonomy): domain Eukaryota; kingdom Viridiplantae; phylum Streptophyta; class Magnoliopsida; order Ranunculales; family Menispermaceae; genus Stephania; species Stephania yunnanensis. The sequence continues at coordinate 37,935,993 of CM077586.1, read as the reverse complement.
GTAGTAAGTGGGAATCGTCTCCACTGGGATTTTGCAAATTCCTTAAGAAAATAAGTTATATTATTTTTATTTTTTAGTCATAAACATACTTTCTAAAGTATCCAAGATCATTAAACCTCAATCATAAGTAAGTAAACATCATTTAGCTAGCCATTTGTTTTCCTTATAATGGTGGAAAGACTACGTTCTAATTTTATTTAGCTAACCTCATTGAATACCCAAAGAAATTAACTTTACGTAATAAAACCACATAACACTTTATGAAAACTTCAAACTACTAAATGTCACACCTTCAAAAAGCTACTTCAATGTTAGACTCGTATCTTAAATTCACCTTGGACGTTTAAACGGTGTTTGCAATTCAAAATATCCTAGTTACTACTTTAATTAGTTAATGAATCAAAACATCACATATATTAGGCACTACGCACATAATACTCAAATCCCTTATTGCAATCCATTAATAACAATCTACAAAAATGTTGAATCAAAGAATATTTTAAAGCATCAAGCACACATTCATCTCATCATGACTATATTGCAAAACATATCTAGTTTATGTTTGGAGTTTTGTATAGATTAATAAACTACTCACTCATGATAATAAATAATGCCATAATTTTAAAATTAAAAAATATAATTAAAAATACCTTAATAGAAACTTTAATTTTCAATCTTCAAAAGCAAATGGTAAAAATATCAAAAGGCCCCAATTTCATAGTATATGATTTTTTTTATAGTATATTAAGTAATACATATCCTAAACTGACTAAAAATCCCTCTTGTAATCCAAAATCATTAAATTCGTAACCAACATTTGCTAGTGACTTTTGTGCAAGTGGAATCGTTCGTTAAATATGTGAAATTGGGCTCTCTATTTTTCTTGGGTCCACCGATCTATGCAACGATTCTAAGTGTACAAGAATCTCTAGAATCGCTGGGCATAAAAATCAAATCTTTTCTCCTTGATTCATTGGTGATTCTTCATGCAATCTTTTCACTTGGTTAATTCTTTTATTTTTTCCCTTTTCCATTCGTTTCATCATATTCTCCAATTATTACCCGAAATATAAAAAAAACAAGAGAAAACTCATGTAATATAGTCTTTTATATCTAAAATAATCTTAAAATGTACTACAAAACATGTAAAATTATTGACTTGTCAAATATCTCCAAACTCAACACTTTGCTCTCCCGAGCAAATGAATACTCTCAATCAAACTCTCTTTTCTTCCCTCATTTCGATTTCATAATTATATACTCTTATTTTTAAATAGAAATGATCTTAAAATTAAAAAAACATATTATCTTCCAAAAAATAAGAATCACGGCAGAATAGAAAGAACTAAAGAATAATACCCTTTTTTATGACAACTCAACCAATTTATTGTGTAATACAGTTTAGAATTCAAAGTTCAACCAATCACCATGGTTAAGCCATTACATAGGTTTTCTCAGTCTCTACTAATAAGCATCAAGCTTATGATAACTAATATAGAATCTCAAGATACAAAAATCACTTAATCAATCTCATATTAAAATATCACCATAATCAAAGTCGATTAGAAACCTTATTCACTAAAAATCCTTATTTCATATTCATTTATTGGAATGTTGGAACAAGAGATACCTCACTTAATTTAGCTCTAAGCACTTGACCAAAATCTTATATGTATAAAGTTTTTCATAAACATCCTTCCATTTTTCTTTATATCTTCTTTTTTTCTTCATATTGTATTCCTACGGTCCCCTACTCTTTTTCCCTTAGATACCGTTATTCTTTTTATAGTAATTATTCCTATTATTTTTCCCACCACTAGATTCTTTGTTCCATTTCCTTTGAAATCTGTAGGTCTCTCTATTGTTTTGTTAAAGCTTTTCTCACTTTTACTATAGTCAAGGAAGTATTCTTTCAAACTAGGTAAAGTTTATTGGCCATATCCTATTTTTCTTCTCAATTATGGAATGAAATTTTCAAAGCATATATAAATAAAAACTCGATCAATAATCTTTTGTATAACGAGATTTTTAGAAATCTATCTTGTTCATCTTGTACTATTATTTCAATCTTCTACCCATTATAATGTCTAACATAAAGCAATCAATCCCTTTAAACTCCTATAGTGCATACGAAATTTAGGTGAGGTCAAATAAGGGATAACAATTCTTTTCCATCATAAAACTTCTTTTTTCATTGGTAATAATAATACAACGCTTTTATTTAAATATAAATTATATTCAATTCCGTATTCCTAACTAAATAAAATATAATGAAATGGAAAAATATTATTCATATGGTAGAAAATTTGTCAACTTTGAATAAATAGATAGATTCTACCAATCCAGTGTTTCATACTTTGCTTCTTTATAGTTTAATTCACTTAAATACCCCTCAAATTCATTCTAAATCTTGTCCTCGAGATTTAAAAATTAAGTCGAGTTTTTAACAAAATAAATATACCCGATGAACCAAAAAAGAACTGAATATGAAATGTAAATTATCTTTTAATTAACCCATAAACAACAAATAAAAGAAACACACAATGGATAAAAATATACATTTCTCATTAAGGTTCAAACAAATTTCACATTCCATACATATAAGTAAATACTTCAAAGAAAATTACAATGTACTCTGCACATAAGTAGATTCATCTTCGATTTCTTCAATTTCGTCTTCATTCCTCGCTGCGGTAGGTTATGAAATGCAGTTATCAATGAGGACATAAGCTCTCGATGGTAATCTCGAGTGCATTGACGGAATATAAATGTTCCTCCTAGGATCTAGTAAACGTTCCATATTTGTCCCTTTCGACATGGAATGGTGGCACGCAAGAGTTCTTTCATTATCTTATGACATCTCACTATTTCTTAAGATTTGTTTTTCATTGCGTCGAAAAGCTGAAAATAAGGATTTGAAAAATCCTTTCTTGTTAGTCTTTGCATAAGATAAAGTACTGCCCTCTGTCCCTAGAATATGTACTTGAACATTAGACTTCGTGCTCAGCTTGCTTCTTCTAGTGTACTTGTCTTGAATTTATGCCTAAAAGTAAGGTCTTCAATTATGGACCTCTTTATCTCGTTTGCCTCCTCCTCTTCTTTTGAATCGTTATATCCATTAACTGTGCTCATCCTCTTAATTACGACATCTATAATAGCCCTCTAAGGTAGCAAATCCAATTGTATCTCATGGAAACCAACCTTAGCATTCATACAAAGCTGAATAATTATAACTAGTAACGGTAGGCCATCATGATTCATAGTCATCATTGTCTATCTCATTGTACCGTTAGTTACCTATCTAACGCCGATATACCAAATCTTCATAACAATGTGGTAGAACATAGCGACTTTATTGTCCTTCGCTTCAGAATGTTGCTTAGTAGGGTATAGGAAGGCGTCTACAATGTAACTCCAACATTTGGTGGTTTTCTCAAAATTGGTGATTTCAATGAACCTCGGTTGACTGTGTAGATCGAGAGCGAATCCCCATCTGAGAGTTACTTTTAAGGCTTCTTGAATTATTGTGGATGAGTGAATTTCCTTGGAGAGTTAATGCATGATAGGATAATCGATATAATCTTATCTAACTATAAACTCTGTCTGAAAATTGATAATGTATGTTCAGTGCCTTTAGTGAAATATCAATCTTCTTTCCTTGAACTATAACTTATTTAAGATTTTCACTCACATATTCGTTTGTGTAGAATTGGCAAACTAATTCCGAACATCCTCTCTCTAATCTACCTTTGTAATACCAAAGAAGGTGTTCCCAATATCTTTTATGTATGATGCTCATGAGTTTAACTTCATATTTGTTCATGTTTTGGATTTGAAATCCTCTCAAGAGTATGATAACTCTTTTCATATCTTGAAAGTATCTATTTTATGCTTTGGGACCAAAAAATCTTATGAGGTTATAGGGTACTTATGTGTTTGGCTCTAGGTAGTCAGAATCCTCATCAGAGCTTGGTGAAGTAGGTGTTCTCAACTCGATTGTAATACAAATACCCATAAGTTGAATGGACATTTGTTGACTCGGTTGGTCTTTTTTGGATCTTTCTACCATAACCCCATTTTGCCGTCTCTTATACATTACTCCTACCTCTTCCAATACCTCTTCTCATCATATTGATCAAATTACTACTATGAATTGGTAAATCAAAATCTTGTATTTGATACAAAAATGGACATAAGGCGGGTAATTTATTGAATATCAAGAAATTAAAAAATATTATGAATAAAGAGTAGATTTTTGACAAAACTTCTTTGAAAATTACGAGAGTAATAAATATGATAATAAATCTATCGAGCTTTCTTTCAAAAACTCATAAATCACACCTTTATTTCGTTAAGAATCCAATCTCAAATACTTCTCAAATACTATTCCAAAACTCAATCTTTATAATTTTCAAAATCAGGAAATTTTTAAACCAATACTTACTACTATTGCAGTATATAATCTAAAATAATTCATTTGATGTATTGAAATGGAGTTCGATAAAAATTTGTGAAATCGATTGAAAAATCTTCGCAAATCTAACAAAAATCGAATTTTCATCAAAGTAAAGGGCTAGGGTTGTGATGTTTACCTTCTTAAGAGTGAATCTCTCAAGATATGTGATGTTGAACTCCTCTAACCTAGTATTCCAAGCTCCAAATTCAAATTCCCTAAACCTAGCTTTGCTATACTCTCTTAAATTTGATGTGTTTGGTGTTGAATGAAGCGAGGTAGATGTGAGAATCACTTAAATAGACTAGATTAAGCTTAGGAGGGTTGAGTCTTGGCAATAAATTGGAATTTTTATGAAAGGATGCAATGGTTTGGTGGTGTGAATGGGGTGGTCTATGTGGCAATTAGGGGTTTTGGTTTTAAAAACCAAAAATTGTGCCTAGAGATTTATGTGTAAGTGGAATCACTAGGAATTGCTATGTGAATCGGTATTAAATGGGGTGCTGGAAAATGTAGTCATCTACTGATTTCACCAGCGATTCTTATATAAGTGGAATCACTAGGATTCACTAGACTCTTTATTTCGTAATAATTTTCTTGTGTTTTACTACTAATTTTGCCATCAATTCCTAGTATTATTTGGAATCGCTGAGGAGTTGTTAGGCCTAAGTTTCGCCCTTTTTGCAATTTTTATTTCATATGTAACTTATATATCCTTCCTAAAGGCTAATGTAAATGTAAGATTGACAAAAAAACTGAAAAACTTCATAACTAGATCGGGATATGTAGCTAACCAATAATTTTATTTATTAATGAAATCGATAGATAAACAAATAAGCAAGTTTTTAATGCAAACTTGCATAAAAGCCATAAAAATAAAAACAACTCGTGCGTAGTTTACATACACTATTATAATTCATATTATATTTCTTGATTGCCCAATATGCCTTATGTTCTAATTCTACTGGTAAATGACATGTTTTACTGAAAACTAGCCTATAAGGTATCATATCTATAAGTGTCTTAAATGCAATTCTATATGCCATAATGCATCTTCTAAATGAAGACTCTAGTCTTTACATGTTGGACATACTACTTTTTATAAAATTGATTTAATTCCCTATTTGAGGTTTCAACTTGTCCACTAGTTTGTTGGTGAAATGAAGTAGATGTTTGATGGGTAACATTTGATTTTTGTTATGGAGTAGCTATGATTCTATTGCAAAATCATGAACCTCTGTAGCTAATTAATGTTTTATGTGCTCCAAAAATAATAAAGATCCTTGATTTTAGAAAATTAACTACTATTTTAGAATCATTAGATTTCATAGCTCTAGCTCCGACCTTTTTAGACATATAGTCTATGAATGACATTTATTGACCCGAATAATCTAATCCTAGTCAATATATCTTGTATGAACATAACCTAGTGGCCACTCCTACATGGCATTCCAAGTCACAACTCAAACGTCGGCACCGAGGTAATTATCGAATTAATTATTTCTATTTGTGTATGATGTCGTGTAAAATACTATGCTTATCTAAATTAACCTACAAATAGTACTAGCTCTAACATCGGAAGAGGGAGCTATAATACATATAGATGCATGCACATAAGAATTTAGGTTAATCGATGTGCTAACGGGGGACTTGGGTGGACGTACAACTTAGGCTTTTATTTGAAGAATTATGCCTAAAATATTTTATGAAATCAAAATACTCACCTAATTAATGAAATTAAAATGAATTGCTTATCCTAGTTAATAATTTAAGCTAAATGATATGTCAAGCTACTAATTATATGATTAAACCTAGGTTGGTTTATATGACCTTAGGAAAATGAACTAATTTAGTTCATAACTAATTTAGTCCTTAAATTCTTAATAAAATCCCATGAGATCAAGTTTATGGAAGAATCTTAGGGTGGACATGTTTTAATTAAAACTAACTTTAGACCCACATAGAGATGACTAATAAGTGGGATGCTAAGTAAATCCTAAGATGAGTATTTAAGCATCTTAAAGGCTATAAATTGAGGACTTAGTTAAAAGACCACTAATTACCTCTACATGCATTTTCTTGAGAGAACAAAGAGAGGAGACTAAGTGTGCTGGGATTTTAGAGGATTGGGAGGCAAAGGGAAGAAAATTGAAACTAAGATTGAAGAAATTTCAGCCCAAAAAGAGTTCATGACCTAGGTACTTTCTTTTCTCTCTTTTTCTTGCTCGAAATAATGGAAATTTGGAGTTTTTGGAGACCTAATTCCAATTTTGAATTTTTAGAGCTTCAATTATCTTTATAATGCACGGATTTTAAGTATTAAATAGGGTGTTCGAAAGTACTTTTGTGGGATGAAGTCTTTGTTTTCAAACAAGCCATGTTTCTTATTCAAATTTGGAGTTTTAGTGATAATGGATTGTTCTTTAAGTTATGGAATGTTTAGATCACTCATATTCACTTCAAAAACAAGTATCTTGATTGCGTTTCAATTATGGATAGTAACTTATTAGAATTGAATTCTTAGTTTCTAATATTTGGGATATTTGATGAAATGTCACAATGAAAAGTTGCATTATGTTAAGAGTTAGGGATTCATTGATTCTTATGTTTGAGTTATTTGGTTAATTTGAAAGGATTATTATGACCCTAATAGAGTTAAAAAAATGGATGAAGTTGCTGTCATGAGTTGGTGTCTTGAACTGAATTGAATGGATGAATTGATGCCTTGAATTGAGCAAAAATTATGGCTAAAATTATAGATAGCACAAGTCCTTCATTTCTTCATAAAATTGGCTGATTTTTTATGAGTCATTCTTGGATATTTAGACAAGATTCTTACCAAAAATCATGTTTTTTGGATTTCTAGTTTGAGAGTTATGAATTTTCTAACACTGCTTGTCTGAAACTCTCTCAAGTTGAGTTGCTTTGGTATTTTGAGCATAACTCTCTCAATTTTATTCGGATTTGAGCGTACTTTACCATTTTGGTATGGTAATACATAGAAAAAAAATCTAATATCAGTATCTCCCAAAAATTTAGTCATATTCTTTATCAAAAATGGACTGAAAACCAGTGTTAATTCGGCAAGATATTCCTTTTGCAAGTGTTTGGATATCAAGAACTCTTCTGGGGGTCTCCACTAGTCCAATAATAACAAAAATATCCTAAATAGCTTAAATTACTATAAATTAGATTCTCTTAAAGTCTCAAGTGATTCAGAGGTATTTTTAATAGTTTCTCAAATAAGTTTTGAAATAGGTAAAACTTAGTTACTTAATGAGCTAGTTTTTGGACTTAAGGTGTTTCGGGCATCACAAGATGTCGGAATTGAACCATAGTTTCTAGAATGTATTATTTTATCATATTAAAAGTTTCCACTGAGTTTCATGATTTTTTGGTGTGTCTAACTTAGTTTTCAAGTCATGCTTCGAAAAAGAGATCAATAATTATAAATAAGGACTTAAAGTTTTACTTGGAGTCTCAAATTTGGTTTTTGTTCACATTGATTAGATTTTATTACTCAACAAACTTGGTTTAAAGTAAATAGATATTAATGAACCAACATTGAGAAGTTTGGAAATTTCTATGAGTGTTTTAGCCACATTTCAACTTGCATAAAAATCAAGTTCTTGAAAATTATTTTAAGGTCCATAAGGGGCCGTTTTGCAAACCAATGCATTAAACCAACTAGAAATGATTTCCAATGGATTTCGTTGATTCAATAACAATTAAAAACAATAGGGAAAATGCTTACAACCTTATAACACCAAGTGAAGATATTTTGGTCGAGTTAAAGGTTAAAAGGCATTTAAAATGATTGAAAGAGACCTCGCGGGGTTATTCTTTCGCATCAAGGCTTTAAATATGATAAGAATGAGTGACTAACCCCGAGGATATAGCATAAAACTGTTTAGGACACATCAAAGTTGTGATTGGGTCTAACTTAAATAGGAAAGGCATTAGGACAAATAGTGGATCGTTTTATAGTGAACTGAGACAATCAAATTTGAATAAGCTATAGCACATACAAAATGAAATCTAATAGGTACCAGGGGCATAGATCGTCAGTGCCAGGTAATAAGAGTGTAGTACGAATGTATGGGAACCGCGTTTATCTGGGATATTATTGGATTTTGAGCTAAGTTAACAAGTAAGAGTGTCAACATGATTTCTTTTCAACTTCTTATTGTTAATCACTTGATAAGATTTCCATACTTGTAATCCATTCTTTTTTCAAGTGGCTTTGGGTCTATGTAATCCACCAGTTGTGTTATCTCACGAGTTAAGCATCCGGAGTCACCGTGGCTTCTTTTTTAGGACTGCGAAAGGGATGAAGCATCTGGCATTGCTATGGCTTACCTTAATAGTTTAAAAGGAGTTGTTGGAAGTGACTCGAGGAGTCTACAGTGCCTAAAGAGTCATGTTGGGGTAGTTGGAAGTGGACTTAGGCCCGTTGTGTCGATTTCAAGCTGTGTTTTCATCGGATGACCTGTAGTTTGGATGGAATTACTTATTCACCTATCTATTTTGCTTCTTTGCCACTTGATTCTCACTACTCACTTGATTAGTATGTTTATCATGCACTTTGTCATTTTATTTACAGATTTCGTTAAATACCCGCATGATTTAGAGACTATTGTGATTTTATTACTAAGAAATAACGTTGAATCTCTTTTGGTTTTACTTACTGGAATTGTCTCCGTCACATGTGACAATTGCAGGTCCCTTTAGTAGCAATGGTGAGGAGCCCAATCTCGGTGACTACCTTTGAGTCTTCCTTAGAGTAGATTGTTTGTTTGTTACTATCGTAGATATTTTAATGGAATATATTATATTATAGTTGATGCTTTTATACACATTTGGGTATGATTTTTAAGAGATACAGTTAAGATACATTTATATGATGCTTATTTACATTGTAGTCCTCTAGGATATACATGAGATCTATACTTTGCAGGATTTCCACATCTAGGGTTTGTCCTGAATTAAGTTTATTTTTTTGATCCTATAAATTACTTTCTATTGCGTAATGAATAATAAGACTCGTAAAACTATTTAGCAAACTTAATAAGCAACTAATGGATGAGTAATTCGGATTAGAGGCTGACTAGGCTTGCGTTACCTTACGGGGGTTTACCGAGGGTCCACATAGGTCTACGCTGGGAAGGGCCCAATTTGTGGGAACTGGGGCTGTCACATGAAAAAATATATATATTTCCATTAAATGGTAGAAAAGGTCCAATAAAATCTATTTCCCAAACATCAAATAATAGGACATAAGGGCATTTGGTTCCTACATCCTAAGTCCCATTTTTTTGATAATTTTGTCAAGCTTTCGTGTTAACATAACAATCAGGAAATAAAGTAGGCCAAAAGAATCCTGAGTCATAAATTTTATGGGCTTCATTACATGGACCAAATGTCCCTACATGCATAAGTATGGCAATGAGCATGATGGATTGTATTTCTGTTTATGGAATACATTTTTTTGAATGGTTTGTCTTGCATAGAATTTTCATAAGTAAGGATCATCCCATAAATAATGTTTAGAAGCGTATTTTATCTTATTATTTTGTGCTCTTGTTAAATGAGGTGATAGTCTAATAATAGTAAGGTAGTTAACTATATCAGCGTACCACGGGCTAGTAATAGCTATCTTATATAAGTGTTCTTCTAGAAATTTGTTTTTTAATGGTATTGGGGGTTCACCATTTTCTAGTCTTTTTAGATGGTCTGCGACTAAGTTTTCACCACCTTTCTTGTTTTTAATAGTGATATCAGATTCTTGTAGCAATAAGACCCATCTTATTAATCTTGGTTTTGCATCTTTCTTTGCCATCAAACATCTTAAAGCGGCATAATCTAATTAAACTATTACTTTCACTCCTAGTAAATATGGTATAAACTTATCTAATGGATACACAACTACTATGAGTTCTTTTTATGTGGCGGTATTGTTTATTTAAGCGGTACCCAAAGTTCTTGATGCGTAATATATGACATGAGAATCCTTTCATAAAATTTGACCTAAAACAGCTCATAATGCGTAGTTGCTTGCATCTCGCATTATCTCAAAAGTTTGTGACTAATTTGGTGACTTTATTACTGGCATGGTAATCAAGGCGTCTTTTAGTTTATTAAAAGCTATCTTACATTTAGGTGTGAACTTGAATTTAACATCTTTTTGCAAAAGTTTGCACAAGGGTTGTGTTATTTTGGAAGGGTCTTTCACAAAACGTCTATAGATTCCTGCATGGTCAAGAAAAGATCTTACCTCCCTCATAGTGGTAAGGTAAGGTAATGTTCTTATAACTTGAATTTCAGCAGGGTCTACCTTTATTCGTTTTACCGACACTATGTATTCTAATATAAGTCCCTAATTTACCATAAAATGACATATTTCATAGTTTAATACTAGGTTTTCGTCTTTACATCTTTTGAGTACTTTAGTTAAATGTAGTAAGCATTCAATTAAAGAATATCCATATACGGTAAATTCAGCCATGAATACTTCAAAAAATGCTCAACATAGTATGAGAAAGTGTTAATCATACATCTTTGTAATGTAGTAGGTGCGTGACTTAAGCCAAAAGGCATACGCCTATAAGCAAATGCACCAAAAGGGCAAGTAAAAGTTGTCTTTTTTTATCTTTTGGAGCTACAAAGATTTTATGGAATCCCGAGTATCCACCTAAACATTAATGGCTTCGTCCAGTTAGTATTTCTAACATTTGATCTATAAACAAAAATGGATAGTGGTCTTTCCGAGTTTCAACGTTTAGCTTCTTATTATCATGCACATTCTCTACCCGTATTCCATTCTAGTTGGTACTAGCTCTCCATAATCGTTTGTTATAATTGTGATCACTATCTTTTTAGGGACTATTTGTACAAGGTGGACCTAATTACTATCTACTATTAGGAATATCATTCAAGCATCTAGTAGTTTTGATATTTCTTTATTTACTACCTCCATCATTCGTAGATTCAATTTACGCTGAGCTTGTCAAGAGGGTTTTGTGTCTACTTCAAGATTAATTTTATGCATAGATGTGGTTGAATTTATTCCTTTAATATCAGCTACTGTCCTTCCTATTGCTTTCTTGAATTCTTTAAGAACACTTACTAATTTTTCCTCTTATAGATTTGATAATTTATTAGAGATTATAATTATTAAGACATTGTTACTTTCTAAGTATGCATATTTTAAATGATATGGTAGAACTTTTAAGTCTAAGTCAGGAGCTTTCAATATGGAGGGTAAAAGTTTGAATTACTTATTAAGATATCCATATAGTAAGAGAGTTCAGGGAGTGTATTATAAGTTTCTACGGTGTTAATTATCTCATCTGTCTCTTCATCTATCATCATCATTAAAATCCTCTATCACCTTTTCATGTTTATCTGACTTATTTTTCCTAAAAGTTTTATCTACTATAGGCTCTAACATATCCACAGTGCATACTAATGAAACATCTAAAGGATATTTCATAGCATCATAGATGTTAAAGTTTATTGTTTCATTATCTACTTCCATTGTTAGATTTCCATTAGAAACATCTATTTTGGCTTTTATTGATTTTATGAATGGGCGTCCTAAGATATGAGAAGTTTTACTAGAGAAGTTGTCCGCTTTCATGTCTATAAAATAAAAGTCAGCTGAGAAAAATAAGTCGTTAACCCTAACTTGTACATCCTCTAATACATCTACATGTTGAACGGTAGTTCTATCTACTAATTGTATGATAATACTAGTTTATTTTAAAGCTACGTTTGTCATTTGCAAATATATTGACAAAGGCATAACGTTGATTGAGGTGCTTGGATCACATAATGATTTGGGTATCTGACATGTGTCGAGCGCGTATAATAATTTTCATTTTTATATTATACTGTAATTATTTTGTAGTAATAGCAAATGCGAATCGTCTCCATATGGATTTATCAAACCTCTCTAGGAAAAAGGCCTTATAAAGGTTTTTATTATTTTAGTTTTATTAATAATAATAATTAAACTAACTTCTAACTAACTCTAATATAGTAATACTTTACTAATTATATTATCTTAATTAACTAACACAATCCATATTCATAATCAATCAAATAAATTAAGTTCAATGATCAATAAATATCTAAACAAATATCTGAACAATGAAACATAAACCCATTTGCATTCGTAACATGTAACTTCAATCCATATAATTATGAGCATACTTTATAAAATATAATAGATAATTAAACTCTAATCATAAGCAAGTAAACATCCATTAGCCATCCATTTGTTCCCCTCATATTGGTAGAAAAGCCATGTTCTAATTCTATTGAGCTAACCCCTTTATTTACACAAAGACATTCACTCCACACAATAGAATCACATTAAACTTTATGAGAACTTCGAACTATTAAATCTAACGTCTTTGGAAAACCTCTTAAACACTAGACTTAAATCTCAAATTCACTAAAGATATTTAAATGGTGTTTTTTTTTCAAACAATCTTAGTTACTACTTCAAAAGAAAAATGAAACCATATATCATAATACACATTCTAGACTATGCATGCAATACAAAGATCATGAAAAAAGTCAATTGGTATTAACCAATTAAATAAGTGAATCAAATAATACAATCGGTTTAAAGCATCAAGCACATATTCATCACATCGTAAAGACATTGCAATAAGGATCTAGTTCACGTTCCGACTTTATTTAGATCAAACAAACTACTCACTCATAATCATAAATAACATCGCAATAATATAAATAATTAAAATAATAGAAAATACATCTAAATTAAAATACTTTAACCTTCAAATCTTTTCCAAAAGCAATAAAATATGAAAGCAATCGGCAATGGCTCTAAGAGAAAGAGAATTTTGATATACGTACTCAAGGGCAACTAATATCATAACCTTAAGCTAGTATTTATAGTATTCTAAATAGTAAAAAACACTCAAATGACGCATAGTCTTCTAAAACTCGTGAAATCTTACACATCGATTCACAAGAACATAGGTGTGATAGGAATCATTAGGTAAATCTAGAAAATTGAGCTCACTGGTCCTTTCTTGTATCCCTTGATTTGGCCAGCGATTCAGTGCTTCCAAGAATCTCTAAGAATCTCTGGTTCATAATTCTAGTTTTTCTTTACTTCCTTGGTGATAATTCTTCATATACTGCTTCCACTTGACTACTTCCTTCGTAATCTTCCCTTTTATTTTCATTTCTCTATAATCTCTATTTATTACCTGAAATATCAAAAACAAGAGAAAACCCTGTGTAAGTTATTTCTTTTACATCTAAAGTCATCATAAAATGAACTATAAAACATGTCTAATTATTGACATGTCAAATACCCCCAAACTTTACACTTTGTTATCCCTGACAAAAGAATACTCCAGTCATATTCTTTTTCTTCCTCGTTTTGATTTCATGAATATATACTCTTATTCCTAAACAAAAATGATTTCAAAATAAAACATATTACCCTCATAAAAATAAGAATTATGATAGAATAGAAAGAATTAATTAACAACACCTCTATTGACATTCCAACCTCATAATTGTGTAATACACCTCAGAATTTAAAGTTAAACCGAACACTAAGTAAATGCACTATATAGGTTTTTTCAATCTCCACGGACAAGCATCAAGCTTACAATAACTAATATAGAATCTCAAGATAAAAAAATCACTTAATCAATCTCATTTTCAAACAATACTTAAAATATCACCACAATCAAAGTCGATAAGTATTTTTATTCACTAATAATCATCATTTCTATTTATTTGTTGGAATAAAAAATATACTTCATTTAAGTTAGCTATAATTATTCGAGCTAAGTTTTTTATTTGAAGAGTTTATTATAAACTTCCTTCCATACTTTTTATATCTTTCTTTCTTTTTCTTCAATTATATGAATTCATTTTATTCATTATATTGCATTTATGCGGTTCCCAACTTCATTTCCTTTAGAATTCATTATTCTTTTTATGAGAATTATTCCTCTTACTTTTCCAACCCTAGATTCCCTGCTTAATTTCCTTTGAAATGTGTGGTTATCTTTATTTTCATTTGAAAACTCTTGTTACTTCTTCTCACTTCTACTATAGTCAAGGAAGTATTCTTTCCAACTAAGTAAGCTTTATTGGCTAGTTCTCTATTTCTCTCCTTAATTGTGGCATAAACTCTTTTCAATATATATATATATATAATACTTGATCAATAATCTTTGTATAACTAAATTCTTAGACTTTTATCTTGTTTATCTTGCACTTTTGTTTCGATCTTTCACTCATTATAATGTCTAACACAAAGTAAATAATCCTCTCTAAACCCCTCTAATGTATACAAAATCTAGGTGAAGTCAACTACGGTATAACAATTCCTTTTCATCATAATTTTTTTTATTTTCATGGGTAATGAAAATATATTATTCATAATCCTATTCAAATTATAATGATATTCCCAACTAAGTAAAATAAAATAAAATGGGAAAATAATACATGTATTTTGAAAAAAATTTAAAAACTTGGTCAACTTTGGATAAATAAATGGATTCTACCTCTCGTTTCTTCCATACTTCGCAACTTCATACTTCACTTCACCTAATACCCTCAAACTCATTCTAAAACTTTTTTCAAGATTAAAAAATTAAGTCAGGTGATCTAAGAAAAATAAGAAAGATCTTATGAAACATAAACGAATAAATTAAATAATTAACTAACATAAGAATGAAGTTAATAAGTAAACAAAATTTTATATATGTCTAAGCATAATTGAATAGAACTAAATTGCATTTAATATATCAATCCATTTCATTGTATCGAGTTGTGAAATCATACCAAAGCAAATGTATTAAGGTGCAAACTTATACCATATCAATCAAGGCATAAGATTACAAATATAGACCTTACATGAATAACATTTAGGAAAAGATTACATAGAGAAGAAAAAATCTCAAAACCGCTGTCCAGACGTCATATCATCACCATAATCCTAATGATCAGGCTATTGGGACTACTAGCTCACCTCAAGATCATAGAGGGTGAAATCTACTCCCTCTACCCGGTTATATTTAGTAAAAACTCCCTTGTTAGGCATTATAAGCTGGAGTGATGGAATGTGAATGTTGGCTCCCTCGACTTAAGTCCTCCTGGTCCTGCGTCGCTCTGATCCATAGATGCTTCAAGCACTCTCGTGTTGGTTCTGGAACATGAACTCTTAATGTCTCAGAGTTCTTATTTAATTCCATAAGATTACTTGAATTGTGGTAATTTATGTGTCCTCCGTATCAATGCAAGTCAATTCCTCTATATGTGGCTCTGTGGTCTAACTCTTCTGCTCATAGTATGCTACACTCCAAGTTTCCTCAAAGTTTTTTTTGTTATTTGCTCATACTTCTCTTCTTTTCATGGGTTCTCTCATTTGTGTGGCATTCATCTCTCATTTGCCCTCTAAGTCAACGTATCCCGATACCTTCTTGATTTTTTCAATATCTTCATCAAAGATTTTCTTGTTTAGAAATATATCTAATCGTACTCCTTTCATCGGTATTCAATCTTGTTTGCAAAACTTAGTGATCATTAAGGGAAAAGACAATCCTTCGCGCTTCTTCATGGTCATGGCATTCCAAATCGATTCATAGATTATTTGGCCAATATCGATGTACTCGATCCCTTCGACTATGTGGTATAGGAGACCCGCCTTATAGTTTACTATTTCGTAGTGTTGTAAACTAGGTACTAGGCTTGCGTTCAAGAAAAAGCTCCAAGCTTCGGTTGTTTTCCGAAAATTTCTAGCTTGTATGTGCTTTGGGTACCAATCTGAGTCAAAATGGAAATTATCCCTCAGAATAGCTTCCAAATTGTTCCTAATGGTCTCGTGGGGAAATCCGTATCTATACATATATTTAGGTTTTGGGTACTCATTATGTTGTCTCAAATGAAATTTTGGTAAACCATTATAACGACTTATTCTCTCAGGTGAATAGTCTATAGGTCTTCTACCGACTATAGCTACTACTTTACTCTCATCTATGTACTTATTAACATAGAAATCTTTAACTAAAATTGCACACCCAATTTCAAATGAGGACTTGCATCGTTATTGGCGTAGTAAATCCTAGTCAATAATCCCCAATTCCTCTCTCTTATTATGTTTAGGATCTTAGGCCCGTGCTTAACTTTGCTTTTGATATTGAAACCCCTCTCCAATATGATCTTTCTATTCTTACTAATTTTGCTATTCATCCTAGCAATGGCTTTGACTTTTATAAGGTTATAGGAATGGAAAGAAATGGTGGGTGTCTCCTCAATCTCTTCCTCTCCCTCTAGTTCGTATTTAAGACTTATGGGTGGAGAAGGCTCCTAGAGGCTCTAGTTTGAGGGTTATTCACTGAAATCCCAGTTGGCCTAATTGGTTTGTGTTTTTCTACAAGTTTTTCCTTTCTCTTCTCCTCTCTAGAACTTCTACCTTTTCTTCCTTCCATCATTGTTTCGAATTTCAAAAATCTTATGTTCTAAAACTTAATAAACATGTAAATGATAGAAACAATGTAGTCAAAAATAGTTTGGTAAAATTCATGACTTTATTTTAAAAGGAGGAATCTTATTGGAAACCTTAGTTTGAAATTCATCATAAATGTAAAATATACTTGCATTAGAATGATAAATTAAATGTAAACTTTTAAAATCGGTGTTCTAAATATTTTAAAGTAATTCAGTGATAAATTGTAAGTTGTTTCACAATCATAGCTACCTAAATTGAAACAAAATCATAATCAAACCCCAAACTCATTTCAAACTCGCATTTGTAAACCATTTGCAAATATGCATAATTATAGTAAAAGTTTTAAATTTTTTTAATTTATAAATCAATGATCAACGTGATCACTATTCCTATAGTATTAGAATCTATTAAGTTATTTGTGCAAAAAAATTGAATAAATTCCAACAAAATAATTTTGAAAAATATTGAAAAGGTTATGAAAACCTCGAATAAGAAATTCAATGAAGTGATGAGCTAGTGTTGATGTTATTACCTTCTTGGTGGTGAATCTCTCAAGATTGAAGCTCTTGAGCTCCTTTAGACCATCCCTCAAGCTCTATGTCGAAATTCTTAAAACCTAGTTTAGATCAAAACCCCCAAAATTGAGATTTTCGGTTTGATTGAGATAAGGTTAAGATGAGATTCGCTTAAATACTATAGAATTGAGCTTAGAATAGTTGAATCTAGGAAAGAAATTTGAATTTTGGTGAAGGGGTGCAATGGTTTGCAAGTTTGAAAGGTGTGAAGTGTATGGTGATTTGGGGTTTTTGGTTATAAAAACCAAAAATCGTGTCCAAAAATTCATGTAAAAGTGGAATTGATGGGAATCATTGAATAAATGGAAAATAACTAAGTTACTAAAAATGTTATGGCATGTTAATTTAACTAGCAATCCCTATTTATGTGGAATCACTAAGAATCGACAAACTCTAAATTTTTTGCATTGATTTCCTATGTACTGCTATCGATTAACCAGCGGTTCCAAGTGTTAATTTGAATCACTGGGAATCGCCCCAAGCCTATTTAACTATTTTTTTCAATCGATCTCATAATTAACTTATTCATCATTCATAATAACTCATATCAAGGTAAAATTGACGAAAAATTCAAAAGTTTGAGTGGGACATATAACTAAATAAATAGTTTTGTTAAATAAATAAATATATATAAGCAACTAAATAATGCAACTTGAGTAAAGGACATATAAGCAAAAACAACTCGATCACCCCCCTCAATTGAAATCAGTTCAGGGTTGAAATCCCAAAAATATTTCTAATATAAAAGTCAAAAAATGAGAGAATAAAAACATACTAAAATAAACTAAAATAAATTCCAAATAAAATTAAATAAACATAAAAGAAACTTAGAATATGAATTGCACCCCATAGAGCGCTTTTGTTTACTATCTTTGCCTCTACTTCCCTTTTAGAATTAGTTTGGGTCTCAAAACTTGAATTTAAGGTTTTCAACTCTAGTGCCATTCTAGAAATAGAGTGCTATGCCATTGATTATAAGAGTAATTGTTTTATATAGAATATCCATAATAGTATGAGTAGTGGCTAAAAATGGTCATCCTAATATTAAAGGATGATCTTCATTAATAAAGTGTGACATTACTAAGAAGTATGTAGGTATGATGATGTTGTCCACTTGAACTGGCACATTCGTGACTACTCCGATTGGTTGAATTGAAGTTCCATCTGACAAAAAGAATCATTTAGAAGCAAGTAAATTCAACTCCAATTGAGTGTGTAAAAAGAGATGTATAGGCTTGAGATTTGCATTAGAGTTTGTATCACACTGAGCTTTGTAGTACATAACCCATTTGATCGTAATGTGCAAGTGTATGCCTCCAGGATCATGAAACTTTATAGGATTCAAGCCCGACTTTTTCTTTTTCTTATTGTACTTAGATCTTGAAACTTTTGGTTTGTTAATGATTTTTTCATTCTCCAGGTGCTTGACTCTCCATTGTTGAGTTACTTTCTTTTCTTTTAAAGTAGCTTCAACTATTTCTTTCTTTTGAGTCCATTTATCAGTTTCCATTGTTACTGCATTGATTACATAGATTTCGGCATTAAAATTATCATAATAGCTTAAGTCTAAAAATTCATTATCAAATAATTCATCATATTCTTCATAAGTGTCATACTTATGTTCATTATGAATCTAGAATTTGACAATTTTTCCTTCAAGCTCCGTAGACATTGTTCCTATAGAAATATATAACTTAGTTCTAGTTGTCTTTAGAAAAAGGCTATTTAATAATATAGGCAAAGGATTGGGTGATGTTGTATCTCCCATTTTCATGACATAAAAATTAGCTGGAAATACTAAATTTTGTATTTGTAATAAGAAATCTTCTAATAATCCATACGGTTTGATAATGGTATTATTTGCTAAAGTAAGATTAATAGGCGTATTAGTTAACGATCATATTTTCAATGATTCATAAAGTTTAAGTGGCATCACGTTAATTGATGCCCTAACTTCACACAACAAATTTAATAGAAGAATTATGTATGGTGATGGGTATGACAAACATTCCTGGGTCAGAACATTTCCCAGGCATTCTTGTTTAAGATGGCATCTTTTGTTCTAAGTTTTGATTACTTTCTAATTCCCTAAATGGTTTAGATATGTCTTCTTTATGTTCTTCCTCCCAAGCATGTGCTAATCATTGTGGAACGGTAGAATTAGAATGCATATCTTCATTTGACTTATAATTATAATTTACTTTGTCATGTTTAATTAATTTACAATTTTGTAAAGGTTTTTCGTAGGCTTCCACTTTGGATAAATACAATGAGTATATCCTTTCAGGAAAATGTATGTATTTCAATTGCTCGACCATCCATTCCCTAATGGGAATGAACATCACCATTATCTTTTCTTTTTCTTGTTCTATTGTCTTAGGTGCTTTACATTTCTTTTTACCTCTTTTTGGTATCTTTTGTTTTGTATTCGTTTCTTTTTCATTTTTATAAAATAAAATGTAAACTTGTGCTTGATTAGTAATGTTCGTAGGTCGAGTAGTTGCTTTATTTTGATTGCTTAGCTTGTTGATTTTTAGGGTAATTTGACTTAAATGATTTTTCAACTCATTAATTTATGTATCGATTGTAATTTGGTTTTGAGAAATTTGAGTAAAGTTTTGATAACTTTAGGTCATAAGATTATGTAATATTTGTTCTAAATTTGGTTGAGTAGGTTGAATAATTTGTTGAGGTTGTTGCATTATTGTCGGTTGTGTTGGTGTTCTCGGTCTAAAAGTAGTATAATTTGGATTTTGTGGACTATAGCTAAGGTTTGAATTTGGTTTTCTTTTGTAATAATTGTTGTTATTGTATTGGTTTTTAGGTAGCACACTCATCTGTAGGATTTATAATTTCATTATAAAATCCACATGGTTTAACTTGATGTAATATATCTTTTAATAGCAGTTTAACCATGTTAAATAATTTTTCAACTCTTTCGTCAAATTTATTACTTTTTTATTATTATTCTCATAAACTTTCTTTCTTGATATATCGATCTTTCCACCATATTATTTAGTGTGCTTGACCATCTTGTTAATAGCTTCTTTTGCTAGAATTAGTGTAACATTGAATAATGATCCACCACATATGGTATATAATAGTCTTTGTTCAAAATGATTTAGAACTTCATTATAGTATTCAAATAATGCTTTTTGAGTGTATCCATGTTATGGACAAGATGAAATTAATCTTTGAAATCTATCGCAAAATTTATTAAAGTTTTCATCATCTTTCATCTTCACAGTTGTGATTTGTCTTCTTTACGTACGAATTTCTTTTGTAGCCATATATTGATCTAGGAAAGCTTTTAACACTTGAGCTCATGTGGTTATCAAATCTTGAGGAAGATAAAACAAACAATCTTGTGCTTGATCTTTAAATACAAAAGGAAAAGATGTAAGCTTGATCTATTCTAATGTGCAGTCTTTAGGTTTCATCCCATTGACTTTATGCTGATATTCCCTTACAAATTTTTGTGGGTTTTCATTGTCCTTACCAGAGAAGTTAGGTAGAGCACTAATGAATCCAGATCTAAGTTCAATTTTGGAAAATCCCTCAGGATAGGCAATACACATTGGTTCATAAGCAGTGTCATTTTGATTAGCTTGCCTAAAAGTAAGTTCTCTATCACCATTATTATTATTGTTATTATTAAGATTATAGTTATTATTGGCTTCCATTGTGATAGGTTGGCATCCTCTACGTTGTTGTTTCCTTAAATTACAATTAAATGTCATGTCTACCTTAGGATCGAATGGATCTAAAGATCATATGGAATAAGGACAACTAAATAGATAGACCGTACATCGTCTAAAAGTCCTAAGAAATTATGTTTAAATCCCCGACAACACTACTAAAAATGACACATGTCGGGCATGTTCAATAATTTTTCCTTTTATATTATACTCTAATTATTTTGTAGTAATGGCAAGTAGGAATCATCTCTATCTAGGAAAAAGGACTTTTAAAGGTTTTTTTTTATTTTTAGATTTATTAATAATAATTAAAGTAACTTATAGCTAACTATAATATAATAATACTTAACTAACTATATTATCTTAATTAACTAACACAATCCATATTCACAATCAATCAAATAGATTATAGTCAATAATAAATAAATATCTAAACAAATATCCATAACAATGAAACATAAACTCGTTCGCATTCCTAACATGTAACTTCAATCCATATAGTCATGAGCATACTTTATATAGTAAGACCTATCATTAAACTATAATCATAAGTAAGTAAACAACCTTTAGCTAGCCACTTGTTCCCCTTATATCGGTAGAAAATTCACATTCTAATTCTATTGAGCTAACCCATTTATTTATGAAAAGACATTAACTTCACGCAATAGAACTGCATTAAACTTTATTAGAACTTAGAACTGCTAAATCTAACATCTTTAGAAAGCTTGTTCAACATTAGACTTAGATATCAAATTCACCTAGAATATTTAAATGGTGTTTGCCTTTCAAGTAATTCTAGTTACTACTTCAAATAGATAATTAAACCATATATCATAATACGCATTTTAGACTATGCATGAAATACAAAAATCATGATTAAAAATAATAGATATCAACTTATTAAACCAGTAAATCAAAGAATAAAATATGTTTAAAGTATTAAGCATATATTCATAAATAACATTGCAATTAAATATATAAAAGTCATAATTGAAAATACCTCTGAATTAAAATGCTTTAATCTTCAAATCTTATCTAAAAGCAATAAAATACAAAAATAATATACAATGGCTTCAAGAGCAATGCAATTTTAATCTACTTATTCAAGGGTGACTAATTTCGTAACTTGGGCTAGTATTTATAGTATTCGAAATAGTAAACATCCCAAAATAACTCAAACGACTCGTAGTTATCTAAAATCTTTGAAATCTTACCCATTGTTTCACAGAGACATAAGTGTGATAGGAATCATTAGGTAAATTTAGAAAATTGAGCTCATTGGTTCTTTCTTGTATCCCTCAATTTGGCAAGCGATTCAGTGCCTCTAAGAATCGCTAAGAATCTTTGATTCACTATTTTAGTCCTTATTTGCTTCCCGGGTGATAATTCTTTGTATACTTCTTCCACTTGATTACTTCCTTCATAATCTTTCCTTTTTTGTTCATTTATTACCTAAAATATCAAAAACAAGAGAAAACCCTGTGTAATATAGTCTTTTACATCTAAAACCATCCTAAAATTAACTGTAAAATATGTCAAATTATTAACTTGTCAATATCCCTATATTTTCTATGGTGCATGGAACAAAGAATATTCCTAGGTAAGAACATTTAAGGGGTAGTTTTTTTTGAATTATTGCTAACATATGTTCTCCTAGGCTTACTCTTTCATTAGGGTTAATTTTATTAGCGCACAAGTCTTTTATTAATTATTGATTAGGGAAATGATGGTCTTACTATAATTGCTTTATTCTTTTCAAAATCACAATAATTTTCCTTTTGAAATTTATTATCTTTAATTTAAATTTATTTTCTAATTCAACTTCAAGTTCTTTTCGAGGAACTAATTGTTCTGGCATCTTTTGTTCTTCCATTTGTTTGTCGCTTCTCAAAGTTATCGTTTTTGCGTATGAACTAGGGTAAGGTTGAGATGGTAATTTGCCTTGGTTAACTCATGGACTCATTTGCAATGTCATTTGACTTAGTTGATTTTTTAGTTCAACTATATCATCTTATAAGGCGTGACTTTTTTATCTTTTTTTCTTTGTTTAAGTTTTCTAGTGCCATTATTCCATCAGTTAATGTGGGTGTTCTATATCTATGAAAATCCCACCATTACATATATTATGTCTTAGTTAATTAGCATTGTTACTAGTAATGTAATTAGGTTGATTAGAATTATTGTAATAATTCATCTTAGTGTTAGCATCTTTAAATTGATTTTTTTGCACTAACGAAAACTCATAATATAGATGATTGACATAATTGCAAAAAACACGGATTTTAGTTTGGACTGACCTATAGTTTAATAGTAATTCAACCATACTTTTTAATTTATCAAATTTATCATCCGATGTCTTGACTATATTCCTATTAATTTCATAAGAATGATTTTTCATAAATGTGTTTTTCTAGCAATATTGTTTTG
This sequence comes from Stephania yunnanensis, assembly GCA_039657365.1. Taxonomy (NCBI): domain Eukaryota; kingdom Viridiplantae; phylum Streptophyta; class Magnoliopsida; order Ranunculales; family Menispermaceae; genus Stephania; species Stephania yunnanensis. Next base: position 37,912,332 of record CM077586.1, on the reverse strand, counting down.
ATTATTTCGTCATTTTGGTAATAATATATCTTGCTAATATTGGTGTGATCTCTAATAAATATCCTCCACATATCGTGTTTAGGAATCTTTGTTCTAAGTTGTTTAGTCTTTTATAAAAATATTTTAATAAAGTTTTCTTTGAAAATCCATGTTGTGGACATAATAATATTAATCTTTGGTATCTATCCCAAAACTCACTAAAAGTATGATCGATTCTCCATCCTAGCATTGCTAATTCTTTTCCTATCTAAACTAATTTTACATACCGGAATGTATTGATCTAAGAAGGTCTTTAACCTTTTGAACCATATGGTTATGGAGTTTTTAAGGAGATAGAATAGCTAGTCTTAAGATTAACCTTTAAAAAAATAGGAAAGCCTTTAGTTTGACATAATCTAACTCTACGTTTTTTAGTTTTATCACACTTAATATATGCATGTATTTCCTAATAACTTGTTAAGGATTTTCACCACTTTTACCTTAAAAATGAGGTAAAGAATTGATGAATCCCTATTTTAACTCAAAATTAGAGAAATCAGTGGGAAAAGCAATACACATAGGTTAATAAGCATTGATATTTTATCGGCTTGCATAAAAGTGAGTTCTTGCTCGATGTCTACCATATTATATGACATGCAACAAGAAAGATTCTTAATTGTTTTCAAATCCTTGCCAATGGCGCCAAAAACTGACACGTGATGAGATTTTACAATAATTCCCCATCTTTATTATACTACTAATATTTTATAGTAGTGGGAAATGGGAATCGTCTTCACATAGATTTTGCAAATTCCTTAAGAAAAAAGTTTTATTATTTTTATTTTTTATTTTAATTCAATAAAAACCAGAATTTATCCTAGTAATTTCTAAATAAAAATCAAATAAACTAACTAAAATTACTTAAATAACACAAATCAAAGTCACTAAGTTAAAAGCAATTCAACTAAATGAAACACAATATCAATAAACATCTAAACAATCCTAATTAAAAATGAAACATCAATCTGTTTTACATCCAAACATATTATTTCAATGATATAGTAATGAACATATTCCCTAGATCATTAAACCTTATTCATAAGTAAATAAAAAACCTTTAGCCAACCATTTATTCTTATACTAGTGAAAAAGCCACGTTCTAATTTTATTAAGCTAATACCTTTGAATACACAAAGATATTAACTTCATGTAATAAAAATGCATTACACTTTATGAAAATTTCGAACTACTAAATATAACAACTTCAGAAAGCCATTTTAACATTAGACTTAGATCTCAAATTCACCTAAGATATCTAAACGTTGTTTGCCTTTCAACCAATCCTAGTCACTATTTTAATTAGTTAATGAATCGAAACATCACATACATATTAGCTACTATACACATAATACTCAAATTCACAATTGCAATCCATAAATAACAATCTATAAAAATAATGAATCAAAGAATATGATTGGTTTAAAGCATTAAACACAGATTCATCTCATCATGAATATATTGCAAAACGTATCTACTTCATGTTGGGAGTTTTGGTTAGATTAACAAACTATTCACTCATGATAATAAATAATACCGTAATTTCATAATTAAAAGACATAATTAAAAATACCTTGATATAAACTTGAATCTTCAATCTTTAAAAGAAAAACAATAAGAATGGCCTCCAAACCAAAACGAAAAATTATACAACTTTCAAAAGGCCCTAATTTCCACTGATCTATGTAGTGATTATGAGTGTATAGGAATCGCTGGAAATCGCTGGAAATCGCTGGGCATAAAAATCTAATTTTTTCTCTTTGATTCATTGATTCTTCATGCAATCTTTTCAATCGGTTAATTCCTTCATATTCTTCAATTTTCCTTCATTTCTTCATATTCTCCATTTTTTACCTAAAATTTAAAAAACAAGAGAAAATCCTATGTAATATAGTCTTTTACATCTAAAATCATCCTAAATTGTACTATAAGACATGTCTAATTATTGACTTTTCAACATCACCTACAAGAAGAAGTCGATTCAAATATTGGACTGTAAGGTGACGAGATTGAGGAAAAAGGATATTTAGTCCTCGTCAAGTGGCAGCATAATAGAGTTGAGGATTGTACTTGGGAATTACAGTCCTACATGCACGAGCACTTCCCAAACATATTCTAGATTCCAATAAGACTTAGTTTAAGTTATTTCAATTTCGATAATGAAACTCTTATTAGTTGGGAAGGTAGTAATGACCCTAAATTTCTAACTCGTGTCATGTGTAATCGCATGACTCTGATAGGGACTTTTGATGACATGGCATACTTGGTCAACATTCGGGAGTTAACACCGAGGTATATTATTTTCGCGTGATAGATGTCTAGTGTGTGTATATGTATAGAGTATTAAATCATTGTTGTACACTATCTATAGGTGTCGTGATGCAAACGAGGACACATCTTGATATGTGTACATACGTGAGGACTGGGTAGAGAAATCTATGGTAAGTTTAAGTTTTGTTATTAAATCAATGAATCAAATATAAAACATATTAGCATATGATATAATATAAATCAACTATAAGGATTAATGTTTAAATAAAAATAGTACATACATGCATATGCCTCAGGATGCGTGACAAGTCAATAATTGGGCATGTTTTATAATTCATTTTATGATGATCTTAGATGTAAGAGAGTATATTACATGGGATTTTCTCTTATTTTTGTAATTTCATGTACTAAATGGAGAATATGAAGAAATGAGCAAAAAAAAAGAATATTATGAAGGAATTAATAAAGTGGGAAAAGTATGTAAAGAATCATCACTAAGGAAGCAAGGAAGAATTGATTATCAATGATTCCATGGGACATAAAATCATTGGCCAAATCAGTGAAACTAGGACCTCAAAATTACGGACTTTCTGAGTGATTCCACTTACAAATAAATCACTAGGAATCGTAATAGGAGATCTCATGGATTTTAGACAACACCAAATGGTTTGAATTAGTTTTAAGATTTTTTATACATAGAATACTATAAATAAGAACCATATGCTACAAAATTAGTTGCCCCAAAAGCTCTAGAAGTCGTTGGAGCCATATTTACTAGTTATTTAGTTCTATTTTAGATTTATTGTTCATTGTTTTTCATTGCTTTTGAAGACTCAAGTACTCAAATAAGAGGTATTTTTATTTATATCTTGTCTTAATATTTTTGCAATGTTGTTTATGATTATGAGTGAGTAATTAGTTGATCTAAACAAAGTCCAACCATAAACTAGATTCGTTTTGCTATGTAGTTATGATGAGATGATTTTGAGCATAATGCTTTAAGCCAATCATAATCTTTGATTCACTATTTTTATAAAATGTTATTTATTGATTGCAATCATGGATTTGAGTGTTATGCGCATAGTGGCCAATATTTGTGTGATATTTTGATTCAGTAAATAATTAAAGTAGTAACTTGGATTGTTTGAAAGGAAAACATCGTTTAAATATCCTAGGTGAATTGGATATCTAAATCTAATATTGAAGTGGCTTTCCAAATATGTTAGAGTTAGTAGTTCGAAGTTTGCATAAAGTGTAATGCGAATTTATTGTGTGAAGTTGATGTCTTTATATATTCAAAGTGTTTAGCTAAATATAATTAGAATGTGGCTTTTTCACCGGTATAAGGAGAACAAATGACTAGCTAAAAGTTGTTTACTTACTTATGATTAGAGTTTAATGATTTATCATGCTTTATAAAGTATGTTCATGATTATATGATTGAAGTATCATGTTTGGATGTACAGTAGATTGATGTTGCAATGTTCTTGATATTTATTTATATTATTAAGTTGCATTTATTTGAATGTTAGTGACTTTAATTTGTGTTAATTAAGCTAATTATTAATAATTAATTAGTGACAAAAACAAAAATAATAAAAAACCTTTAGACTAAAGAAGTTACACAATCCCCGTGGAGGTAATCCCACTTACCACTACTACAAAATTTATAAGTATAATTAAGGTGGAAAATTTATTGTACACGCTCGACATGTGTCAATTTCCGGTGCCATTATAGGGGATTGAGTTTAATTTTCATTGGTTTTTCTTTATTTTTATTTTTTTCTCAATCTAGATCTTTATCTTTAACTTTTTCTAAGATTACTTCATGACCTCTTACTCTGACTATCATGGTCACTATGAAGACTCACACTATAAAAGTGTGAAAGAGATAGGTGAATCTAATGATGAACAAAACTTCTCTAATCAGTATTTTAATGCGCGAGAAGTTAGACCTTGTACTTTTTTGTGTTGATTATTATCATCTTATTGATATTTTTATAAACTATTTGGATGATGATGAATGTTGGAGTTATAATCCAATTCCACTAGTTCCTCAACACAAAGAATGTTTATTATCACTACAAAATGAGGTGAAATTGCTTAAAAGCCTTCACAAAAGTATGAGACTCAAAAAGAATAGTTTAATGTTTAGTTATTAGAAATGCAAATTCAAGGAGAGAATGATGAATTGCCCAGAGATAGGACCTCGAGTGAAGCTTCATGTGAAGATATGGTTGAGCCACCATTAGTAGATGATGACCTAAGTGAAAAAAAAATGAACTGGATGAGGAACTTGAACCAAATTGCATGTTAGATCTCCATGATTGCACAACTTATGAAGAAGAAGCCAAAAAGGAAGTTGGAGTAGAACACATTCGAGAAAGGTCAAATGAGCCGTATGAAGAGGCAAGGATGATCAACGTCTATTGGTGATGAATCCACCTTATGTTTCACGCATACTTGTGAAATTTGAAACGTGGATGGAACAAAAGTGACAGTTGGAGATTTTATATGGTGTTGACAACTATGTGTTAGATGGTCAAAACTATATAGACGCTTATTTGTTAAGATTCCAAGATGAACTCAAAATTCAGAAAGAGGGCATGCCTATCTCAATGCCCAAAGTTATGATGAATCCATTTGTTAGCGACTACTCCAAATTAGTGGGTGTTACGTGATCTTTTAGGCTAAGTCTAGCTGACGACTTAAGATAAATGCGCTTGTTGGGAGGCAACCCAGTTTTATTTTATTAATTTCATTCATTTATTTCTACTTTATTTTATTTTACTTTAATTTACTTTATTTTGTTATTTAACCATTTTAACTAATCCAAAACTCCATTTATTTATTTTTACAGGTTAAAGAAGTCTTGAAATGATGGAAGGAGATAACACCTTGTGTTAGGTGTTAGGTTTGACTTTCAATCAAATTTTAATTAGTATGATTTGAGTTATTTTTTGTAGGAAACTAATTATTTGCTAAGATTTATATGTTTTAAGACTTGATTGAAAATCGAAACTCTAACTTAAGTTGCCTCATTAGTAGCATATCTTTATTTAGAACCTAAAATACTAGATTCTATTTTCACCATTTTGTTGATTTTACCCTTAGTTGAAAAATTTCAGGCACCCAAAATTTAGTTGAGATTTGTAAGTCAATTCCTTGATTTATCAGTTCGTACTCTTATTGTGTTATAGTTTCAAAGTTTTTGAAGTCAAAGTTCAAAAAACTATTTTATTCTCTCACTTTTTTACTTCAATAGGAGTTTAGTTATATTGTAGTATGTTTTATTCTCTCACATTTTTACTCTTATATTAGAAATATTTTCTGAATTTAAACTTCAAGGCAATTTCAATTAAGGGGGAGTGATTGAGTTGCTTTTGTTTGTATGGCCTTATTGCAAGTTTACATTGTTCACTTGCTTATTTATTTATTTAATTAATTAAAGTATTTAGTTAGTTACATGTCCCCCTCCAACTTTCACATTTTTAGTCAATTCTACTATAATATGAGTATTTATGAATGATATATAAACTGAATTGCAAAAATAGTAAAATAGGCCTAGCGATTACCCAATGATTTTGATTAATATTGGGAATTGCTGACAAGATTTGTAACATAACACAAGAAATTTAGTGCAAATCAGGAATCAGGTAATATCGATGGAAATATCAATGGAAAGAGCAACCTCGCTTCCACTGATTCATATAGTGATTCCAAACAATTCCACTAACACAGGAATCGCTGGCCGCGATTTTTTGTTTTTAAAACCAAAACCCTTAATTGCCACAAACACCAACTCATTTACATACTAAGTTGTTACCCTTCACCTAAATTTCATTTTTTCCTAGATTCATCTAACCTAAGCTCAATCTCATAATATTTAGGTGATTCTCACCTTGACCTAGTCCCATTCAAACCATAATTTTCGATTTTGGAAGTGTTGAACTAAACTAGGGTTTAAGAGAATTCAACCAAGGGCATGGGAGAATAGTTTAAAGAAGTTCAAGTCCTACGATTCAATTGATCGTTGGCGTACAAATTCAACAATTTCAAAATTTTGGTATATTTACACATATTTGCAAATGGTTTGAAAATCGAGTTTACAATGAGTTTGAGGGTTTGGTTATGATTTTGTTTCAATTTAATTTACTTTGCTTTTGAAAAGACTAAGATTTCTAACACATTTACTTTACGATATTTAAAAAATTGATTTTACAATTAAAATTGAGTTAACACTTTAATGCCAATTTTTTTTAAAAATTAAGATGAATTTCAAGCTAGCTTTTCAAATGGATTTCTACTTTTTAAAATAAATTCTTGAATTTAACAAATTATTTATGAATAACGTTGTTTTTATGATCTACTAGTTTATTTAATTTTTGGACTTGTGAGTTTTTGAATTTAAGACAATGATCATAAGTGGTAGAGGTAGTTGAAGTACAATAGAGGAGAAATGGAAAAACACCATTAGTTGAAAATTCCAAACAAAAATCTGAAGTTCCAAGCATACAAATTAGGCCAATAGGGGTTTTGATAAATAATCCCCAAACTAGAGCACCGAGAGAACTTTCTCCAATTTTATGTTTTACTGACGAGTCAGTAAAATAGGAAGAGATTGAGGAAACATCTAGAATCCAATTCTCAACACCTTATAAATGTGAAAGCTCTTGATAAGATTAAGAGCAACATTAGTACGAGTAGAAAAATCATACTAGATAGAGGTTTAATGTTAAAAATGAAGCTAAGTATGGGCCTAGAATTTTGAACATATTAAGAGAGTGGAAATAGGGGTTGTTAACTAGGTCTATGCCGATAATAAAGCAAAATCCTTGGTACATATGGGTTGTGAAATACTAGTGAGAGATTCTTACCCGAATATGTTGGGTTTCAGGGATCACGCGCAGCAGAAGGTTTCGAAACACTTTCGAACATCCCAGAACCAAGATCCTATTGATTCCATTAAATGGATGTGCTAATAAAAAAATCGTACCATAGCAAGAATAACTCCATGTCTGCGTTGTTTTCTATAGATCGATTCTTTTAAAACGCTGCAAGAGAAGAACGTCATCTATCAGAAATCCACACACGAATGGACGAACACGATTTGGAGTGCCAGCCCAAAAAATCTTAGGATAAAAATTTTCACAAATATTCTCAAGGAAAAATCTCTCTTAAGAATTCCATAAAACAACTATGACCCTAATGTCTTATTTATAGTACACTAGGTCGAGTTGTAAAAGAACTCCATCTCCTAGTTACACTCCAAATAGAGTCCTAGATAAAGTCCAACTCTAAAAAAGATATAGTCATAGATAATCTAAAATTACTAATCCAATAAGAGTTGTAATTTATCTAAAACTCAAATAAGAATTAAAGTCATACTATAATTCCAATAGAGTCCTATTCAAAATAGGATTTACTAAAAGACAATTTCTAGTCACACTAGAAATGTATGAGAATCTTGAATCTTAGTTAAACTAGGACATTTAATGAGAATCTTCAAAATGGATTTTATTAAATAAAATTCATTAACCCAGATAATATTAAATCACGCATATTCGTTCTTTGTGTGCGGCCTAACAAGTTCACACAACGTTGGTAGCGAATCAAAATCATTTTGGTATACAAGTCATACGCGGTCTCTAGCAAGGCATTAAAACTACATAAGTAGCAAGAAGATCAATAAATCGATACAACGTAATAGATAGTATACTAGCCGCGATCTCCTAGTAGATTGAAATTGTCAAGTGACATTGATCTAATCAATTCACTAAACATGGCCATTTATTAGTCTAACATATCAAGGGGACCAATAGATATTTCTCTAAAAGAGGGACAAATTCCATCTTGATCACACAACATGCACACATTACTCGAACAATGACCAATCATAATCTTTATAATCATCCGGTTAAAGACAACGGTTGATTGTATTAAATCATTGTACTCCTAATGTTGGAGTATCTGGTGATCTCAAGTCAAAAGACTAAATGATATAACTCTCATGAGAATCATTTATGGCATTCACCATGTAGTGTTCTCATAGAGGGTCGGTCCTGCATCCGTTCCCAACGGATACCCATTATCTTGATTCGTATCCATATACGCATAATCATCACATGATTATCAATCAAGACTCATGCTAGTCTTAATTTATTATTGTTCCCACATTAATAACTGACTAGGGACATTTAGAATAATACAATAATTATCCAAGGATACTATTATGAAAGAAATATACATCTACTTATAATAGTTAAACAACGTTTACAGAATTGGCCTAGGGCACATACCCCAACATAATGTGCATGAATTAGTGTTTTTAAGATATAAACCAAAAATCAATGTACGTATTTCAATTCACACTACAAACCCTTACACCCTTCGACTGATAAATCAAATAAGTGTTCAGACTAACTCTCTAGAGCCTTATTACAGCTTATTTAAGTAATTCTCATCTTGATTATGATTATTATATCATTTAAATGGTTTGATTTTTTTATAAATTTCTAATTTTTAAATGAATTTCAAATTATTCATGATTTTTAAATTTCTATGGCTTATGAATGATTACTATATGGTTTATATGGTTTTAAATTGAAAAGGTGGTGATTAAAGTTGATCACTCAATGTTCGGATTATTTGGCGTCATACATGAGGTTTTTACCCAACATGTGATTTTAAATCAAATCTAGATAATGAAGGTTGTGTTTGACTTAGTAGTGTTAAGAAAATGAGTTTGGATGTGTTTTGTTCTAGAAGACTGGAATTTATTGAAAGGTTGGTTCCTGTTATGTGACGATGATGCTTAGTAAATTATTATTATCATTATTTCTTTGCTTATGAAAATTTATTCATATGCTTATATGTTCATTAATTATTATTATTTCATATAATTTTTTTTTATGTTTCACGAGGTATATTTTTTTGTTGAAAACCTAACTTAATTTTTAAACCTTGAGGACAAAGTTTGGAATGAGTTTGGGGGTGTTTAGGTGAATTGAAGCATAAAGAAGCAAAGTATGAAACACTCGAGAGGTAGAATTTATCTATTTATTCAAAGTTGATTGAGTTTTTCAAAATTCTCTACAATACAGGTAGTATTTTTCCATTTCATTTTATTTTATTTAGTTAGGAATATGAATTGAGTATAATTTGGATTTAAATGGAAGTGATATTTCTATTACCCATGAAATAAAAGTTTTTTCATGGAAAAGACTTGTTATACCTTGTTTGACTTAACATAGGTTGTGTATACACTAGAGGAGCTTATAGGGTATTGATTGCTTTGTGTTAGACATGATAATGGTATAAGATTGAATCGATAGTGCAAGATAAAAAAGACAGATCTCTAAGAATCTAGTTATAAAAAGATTATCGATCAATTATTATATTATATATATGTATTAAAAAGATTTCATGCAACAATTGAGGAGAAAAATAGGAATTAGCCAATAAATTTTACTTAGTTTGAAAGAGTACTTCCTTGACAATAGTGAAGAGCGAATAAGAGTTTTTAATAAAAAATAGAGTGGCCACATATTCCCAAGGAAATGGAGCAGCGAATCTAGTAGGGAAAAATAAGAGGAATAATTTGTATATAAAAAGAATAACGGATACCAAAGGACATGGAGCATGGAATCATATGAATATAAAGATAAAGAAGAAAATGATTGTATATATACTTGAAGAAGAAAAAATAGAGATATAAGAAAATGGAAGGAAGTTTATGAAAAATCCTTCAATAAAAGATTTAGCTTGAGTATTATAACTAAATTACGTGAAGTATATCTTTTCATTCCAACAAATGAATATAAAATAAGGATTATTGGTGAATAAAAGTTCTTATTGACGTTGGTTTTGGTGGTATTTTAAGTATTGTTTGAAAATGAGATTGATTTAGTGATTTATATGTCTTGAGATTCTATATTAGTTACCATATGCTCGATGCTTGTCAATGGAGATTAAGAAAACTTATGTAGTGCCTTGACCATGGTGATTGGTTTAATATTAAATTCTGAGGTTTATTGCACAATTAGGAGATCGAAAAGTAAAATAAAGAGGTTGTTCTTTAGTCGTTTACATTCTATCATGATTCTTATTTTTATGATGGAAATATATTTTTATTTTTAAATATCATTTCTTTTTAAGATTAAAATAATAAATTTATGAAATCAGAACAAGGGAAGAAAAGAGAATATGATTGAGAGTATTCCTTTGCTTAGGATGACAAAGTGCTTAGTTTTGGGTTATTTGACATGCCATTAGTTAGACATATTTTATAGTTCATTTTAGGATGATTTTAGATGTAAAAGATTATATTAAACTAGGTTTTCTCTTATTTTTGTTATTTCAAGAAATAAATGGAGAATATGAAGAAATGAACGAAAAAAGGAAGATTATGAAGGAATTAATCAAGTGGAAAGAGTATGTAAAGAATCATCACCAAGGAGGCAAGGAAGAGTTGAGTTTTTATACCAGCGATTCCAAGGGACACATAATCGCTAGCCAAATCGGTGAAACCAGGGACCTTAAAATTACAAATTTTCTTAGTGATTCCACTTACACATAGATCACAAGGAATCACTAGAGCAGATTTCATGGATTTTAGATAACGACGAATAGTTTCAGTTAGTTTTGGATATCTTCTACCTAGAATACTTTAAATAAGAACCCTATGCTATGAAATTAGTTGCCCAAGAAGCCCTAGAAGCCTTTAATTTCCCTTGGAGCCATATTGACTAGTTTTATTTAGTTTTAGTTTAGATTTATTATTCGGTGCCTTTCAATGCTTTTGAAGATTTAAATATTCAATTAAGAGGTGTTTTTATTCATGTCTTATCTTTACATTATTGTAATGTTATTTATGATTATGAGTAAGTTGTTAGTTGATCTAAATAAAGTCCAAACATGAACTAGATCCATTTTGATATGTAGTTATAATGAGATGATTATGTGTTTAACGCTTTAAACCAATCATATTCTTTGATTCACTATGTTTATAGATTTTTTATTACAGATCGCAACCATGGATTTGAGTGTTATATGCTTAGTGGCTATTATGTGTGTGATGTTTTGATTTATTTTCTAATTAAAGTAGTAACTAGGATTGTTTGAAAGCAAACACTGTCTAGATGTCCTGTGAATTTGAGATATAAATCTAATGTTGTAGTGGCTTTCTTAAGAAGTTAGATTTGGTAGTTCAAATTTTTCATAAAGTGCAATGCGGTTTTATTGCATGAAGTTAATGTTTTTGTGTATTCAAAAGAGTTTGATCAATAAAATTAATGTGCGGCTTTTCAACCAGTATATGAAGAATAAATAGTTGGCTAAAATTTACTTATGATTAAATTTTAATGATCTATCATGCATTACAAAGTATGTCCATGACTATATAATTGAAGTAACATGTTTTGATGCAAAACACATTGATGTTCTATTGTTCTGAATGTTTGTTGAGATATTTATTTATATTATTGAGTTGCATTTATTTGAGTGTCAATGAATTTGATTTATGTTACATAAGTTAATATTTAATTAGTAATTAGTGACAAAAGCAAAAAAAATGAAAAACCTTTTGACTAAAGAAGTTACTGTTGGGTTTTGGAGCTCATGCATAGCGAGAAATTCAAAACAATTTTTGAAACACCCCCAATAGGATAGGAAACAAGTTCCATTAAGATAGGTCTATAAAAGTAAATCATACCTTAATCCGTAATCTCCCTCTCTGATTGTTCGTTCTCCAAGACGTTCAAGCGCACGTCCTCTATTGAAAATCCACATACGAACGGTGATCACAATTTAAGTGGTAGCCCTAAGAGAGATTGAAAATGTTTTTTTTTCTATTCCAAAATCCAAAGAACTCAAAAATAGTAAAAAAAAATCTTATTTTGTTTTAAGGTTTCAACCTATATTTATATATGAAGATAAACTCACTTAAAAAAACCTATTCGTAATACAACTATTGTATATAGGTAATTCAAGCAAAATTGCATATACACTCCTATTAATAACTTATCATATAACAAATCATAAGTGCATTTATGTCATGTGTTTTATCATATTAAATTCATTACTTTGGAACAATCGGAATTGCGCATAGTCATACTTCGTATGCCACCCAATATGGTTATGTGACTTAAGTAAAACCATTTTGGTGCAAAAGTCGTAAGTTGTCTCTAGCAAAGCATTATAACTACTAAATTAGAATGAATATCAAAATCAATATAACCTAATGAATAACATATATGATATCCTTTTGTCTTGCGATATCCTTTTATTAAACATAAGGCATGAAAAGTCACACTTAATGTTCAATCGTACTAGTCTCGATCTTTAAGTAGACTTAAAACATCAAGTGGCATTGATCATATCAATTCACATGGAATTGGTCATATCTTTCTATCATATCAAGGGATCAATTGATATATCTCTATATACGAAAGGGAAAAATTCTATCTTGATTACATACCTTCACATATTATTCACATGGTAACCAATCACAATCTTTATAATCATCCGGTAAAAGACAACGCTTGATTGTATCAAATTATCATGTTCCTAATATTGAAGTCTATTATAATCTCAAGTCGAATGACTAAATGATATACCTATCAAGAGTAACACATGTGACTTAATCCATGTGGTGTTCTCATAACTGGTCAGTCCAGTACCTTGTTTCCTAACAAGTACTCATGATATTGAATCGTACCCATATACGCATAATCATCAGATGACCATCAATCAAGATTCACACTAGTATTAGTTCATTATAGTTCTCGTTATAATGACCGACTATGGCATTTAAGATATTTCAACAAATACCCATGGATCTTATTATAAGGTAAATATGCAATCACTTATAATAAAACAACAAATGAAAGCTTCAGTTTTATCAACTAAAATAATAAGATAAAAAATATTTGTAGTGCTCTAATAGTTACACAATCCATGTAGAGACGTTCCCACTTACCAATACTACATAATTTATAAGTATAATAAAGGTGGAAATTTATTGTACACGCTCAACACTTGTTAATACATACCAAAGTTAGGGCATCGAATGTTGGATAGTTAGGAGTTAGAGGGACCACAAATGCATTGATTATGTGACTAATTAAACTAACCATATGTATAGAAGTGCCTAAGTTAAATTAATTGAATCAATTCATTACAAACGCCTATAGTTGAATGAAAAAAATTGATAAGTCATAGATTTGCCTTTAGATTTGCGCTTGAATGGAATCCTAAGAGATTTGAGTTGTGAATTGGTATCAACAAGATTAAAATTAGTGGAGTAGGAGTTAATAAGAGCCACAAGATCATTTTTGAAATGAGCATACACACACTTAATGTTATTGGGTTTGTTGTTTAAACGTAAGTGAAAATTCAAAACAATTTTGGAAAACCCCAACAGGATAAAAAAAATAATTTCCATTAAACTAAATCTGCAAAAGTAAACTATACCTTAATTCGTGATTTCCTTCTCTAATTGTTCAATATCCAAGACATTCCTCTATCAAAAATCCACACACGAACGACGACCACAATTTAGAGTCCTAGCCCCAAAAGAGATAGAAAACATTTTTCATTATCTCCTAAAAGTCAGAGAACTCGAAAATAGCAAAAATGAGAATATTATATTTTTTTAGGGATTCAACCTCTATTTATATGATAAGCTCATTTTAAAAAAACTTAATCATAATACTACTATTGTATTTAGGCAGTTTAAGCAAATTACACAAACGTCCATATTAATTAGTTAACATATAGCAGATCGTAAGGGCTTTTATGTTATGGGTTTTATCATTTAAAATATATTACTCTGGACCGATTGAAATTGCACAAACCATTCTTTGTGTGTGACCAAATAGGTTCATACGATATTGGTAGTGAACCAAAATCATTTTGGTATACATGTCATAAGCAATTTCTAGCAAGGCATTATGATTATCAAAGTAGCATGAATATCAAAATCAATACAACCTAATAAATACAATATATCATATCCTTTTGTCGTATGATATCCTTTTATTAAACATAAGAAATGAAAAGTTACCCTTAATATTCAATTGTACTAGTCTCAATCTTTAAGGAAACTGAAAAATATCCGATTGACATTGATCATATCAATTCACATGAACTTGGTCATTATCAGTCTATTATATTGATGGATGCACTGAAACCTCTTTCTATATGAGAGAGAAAAATTTTATCTTGATTACACACCTTCACATATTATTCGCATGGTAATTAATCACAATCTTTATAATCTTCTAGTTAAAGACAACGTTTGATTGTGTAAAATTATCATGCTCCTAATATTGAAGTCTATCATAATCTCAAGTCGAATGACTAAATGATATACCTATCATGAGTAACACCTATGAATTAATCCATGTAGTGTTCTTATAGCGGGTGGGTCAAATACCTTATTCCCTAAGAAGTCTAATGATCACAATTCGTATCCCTATACATATGATCATCACATGACCATTAATCAAGATTCAAACTAGTCTTAATTTATTATAGTTCCCATTATAATGACCAACTATGGACATTTAGGATATTTCAACAATCATCAATGTATCTTATTATAAGGTAAACATATAATACTTATAATAGAATGGAAAGCAAAAGCCTCTATTTTATTAACTAAAATTATAAGATAAATAATGTTTGTAGATTGACCTAAGGTTCATGCCCCAAGAAATGTATGGCCAAAATGAAATCTATCCAACATACTATAAAAGGGACACTTAAGCTTAAAATATTCATTTGCATGTGCATGCAACAAAAATCAGAGCCGAACCCGTTTTAATTTTGAGAAAAAATTTGAGTGACAAGTTAGCAAATCATCAAACCAATGGAGACCTAAAGACTAACCGATCAAGCATGGAGACTTAGGTAATCAATTCCTACTTGATACTTTCAATTCTAGCTAATTTATGTCTATAATCTTAGAAAACTAAGACTTAGCTCTAAAACAAAACTGTTCTGAGTCATTGTGGTAAAATTTTCATATCTCTCTCATTTCTTATCAAAAATGCACAAGCCTTGCAATCTTAGAAAACTAAGACTTGGCTCTCTCATTCAAAGTTTTAATGTTCTTGTAATTGAAATCAACTCACAAATTGTTGCACCTAAACTGTTTCTATTTTAAATAAGTGGATTTGAATATTAACAAATTGTTAATGAGTTAAGTTTTTAGTTAATTTATTCTAGATACCAAATGATGTCTGAATTAAACCAAGATTTTCAGAATATGTTATTCATTCATTGTTAAGGTGTCCACTAATTTTCACAATTCTTTAGCCTGCCTAACTTAGTTTTCAAGTTGCATTTCAACTAAAAATTTCATATTTACAAATAAGGACTTGAAATTTCACTTTGAGTTGCAAATTGAGTGTTGAACTTATAAATGAGAATTTATTACTTTACAACCTTAGTTTCAAGTATTTTGACTTCACAGAACCAACCCCGAGAATTTTAGAAAATTCTATTTATTTTTAAGCCATTTTTGACATTTAAGGAAAACTAATTCAGTAACTTTCAAGTATTTATTTTGAAGCCCTTAATGGACTATTTTGCAAACTAATGTTTTAAGCCAACTTAAAATGGTTTCTAATGATCCTAAATAGTTCAATAACACCCAATAACAATAAATAAAGAGTGTTGAACAATATTAAACAAGTTTTGGAGTTTTTTGGCCAAGCTAAGTATTAGGTTTTGGGTTCCTATGCAGCCGAAAATTCAAAATAATTTTTCAAAAACCCCAATAGGATCGAAAATAAGTTCTGTTAAACTAGATATACAAAATTAAACCATACATTAATCTGTGATTTTCTTTTTTGATTGTTCGATCTCCTAGACATTCAAGCATTCGTCCTCTATCGAAAACCCACATATGAACGATGATTACAATTTGGAGTGCTAGCCCAAAAGAAATGGAAAACGTTTTTCCTTTCGTTCCCAAAATACAGAGAACTAAAAAATAGCAAAAAAACCAAATTCTTATTTTGTTTTAGGGTTCAACCTCTATTTATATGTGTAGATTAGATCACTTAAAAGACTTATTTGTAATACAACTATCATATTTAGGTAATTCAAGAAAATTATAATATGCCTTTATTAATAAGTTATCATATAACAAATCGTAAGATCTTTTATATCACGAATTTTATCATATAAAATTGTGCAAAGACATTCTTTGTATGCGACCTAATAAGTTTAAGCCATGTTGGAAGTGAACCAAAACCATTTTGGTACACAAGTCATAAGCGGTCTCTAGAAAGGCATTATGACTACCCGAGTAGCATGAATAACAAAATCGATACAACTAAAGAATTGAATGTATCATATCCTTTTGTCATGCGATAACCTTTGATTAAACATAAGCCATGAAAATTCATCTATAGTGGTCAATCGTACTAGTCTCTATCTTTAAGTAGACTCCAAGTGACATTGATCATATCAATTCACTTGGACTTGACCATTTAACAGTCTAATATATAGAGGGATCCACTGATATATATATCTCTATATGAGAGGGACAAATTCTATATTGATTAGACACCTTCACATATTACTCACATGGTAACCAATCACAATCTTTACAATAATCCGGTTAAAGAAAATGTTTGATTGTATCAAATTATCATGCTCATAATTTGAAGTACATGGTAATCTTAAGTCGAAGGACTAAATGATATACCTATCATCAGTAACATCTATGACTTAATCCATGTGTTGTTCTCAAAGCAGGTCAGTCCAGTACCTTGTTCCTTAACAAGTACCCATGATCTCAATTCGTATCCCTATGCACATGTTCATCACATAACCATGAATAAATATTCACACTAGTCTTAATTTATTATAGTTCCTAGTATAATGACCAACTAGGGACATTTATGGTATTTCAACAAATACCCATGTTTATTATTGTAAGGTAAACATGCAATTACTTATAGTAAAAAAGCAGATGAAAAACCTCTATTTTATCAACTACAATTCTAAGGTAAACAATGTTTCTAGATTGATCTATGGCACATGCCCCAATACTAAGCGCCCAATAAGAACTTGAAATGAATAAAAGGACCCATTAGAGCCCAAATCGACTTGGAATGATTTGTAGGTAACTAAATGGGGTTTTTTAGCACTAATATGTCTAGTTACAATGATCACAACATGACAACCTTTAGTAGCCTAATACAAAGAACACGATGAGTGTTAAGTTACAAATAGAAAACTTGGATTACAATTGAACTATATTAGAAACAAATATGGTAAATGCAACTTAATAACTCTAACAAGTATATAACCTATCTAATGGGACACTTGGTACCTAGCTAGCTAGAGTCGGGCGTTAGAGGTTGATTGGGATATGTGTTAGGAGCTATAAGGACGTATTTTCTGTATAGTTGAGGCAAGTAATTGAACAAGGATCTACATAGTAATTCATTATCTTTTCTTCATTCTTTAAAATTATGAATTAGCTTTTCCATTAACTCCCACTCCTATTATAAGTGTTCTAGGACCATGTAAGTCAAGAATGTGTCTCCATGGTGTTGTTGGCAACTTGCAATTGGGACCACAACCAAATTCACTGGATTTTGTCAGAATGAGATGTGTTTTATCTTAGGTACCATTGATATCCCTCATTCGCAATGGTCTAGGTTAAGTAGGCGCTAACACTTCCTTGGACTCGACTCTGCCTGGCGCTACTGTGACTCTAAGGCCCTGACCCTATGGCACCTGCACTCAGTGGTCTAAACTACTTGGATGCCTTTCATTTAGTTTCCTTACACTCATTTCTCACAGTTTACATTCTTCTAGTCATATTATCATGCATTCTACTTATTTACTACTTTATTTATCTCAAACATGATTCTTCAACTATTTATTATTACTCATGCACTACCGTCGATATCCTTTTCGCTTTACTCACTGCAATTATATCCTTTGGTGACAATTGCAGACCGCAGGTGTGCAAAGGCAAAATGCCGATGATTGGTGACTTACTCTGAGACATCAGCGTGGCCCTCCCCTTTGGCATTGTATAGGCTTCTATTTGAATTGTATTTACTTATATATTTGAGATTTTGTACACTTAGGATATATTATGGGTTCCGAAAGACACTTATGACTTGTATATCTTTTTGTTTACTTTCTGAACTTTGTCACCAGATATACATATATGTAATTCCGAAGATAAATTCAAACTAATATGATTAGGTTCGATAAGAGTCATGATTCATGATTCGACATATTTTTTTATTGATATGTATAAGAACTAAAATTGGATTTTTATAATATATCTCATAGTATTTATCTGTTAATATTTATTATATTTACATATTCCTATTATATAGGAGATAAACATCTAATCAGATCATACTTTTAATTCCTATAACATATGAGAGATATCTAACAAATTCAAAATTGAAAAGGATCCTATTGGATAGAGTTTAAATTGTAATTGAGATAAGTTGAGATTTAAAATATCTTAAATTCTACTTGGATTAGGATAAGATATTTAGTTAGACATAGGCCCAAGTTAATTAGAAACTTTTAAATTAATTTAACTAAAATAAGGGGTTATTTTGGTCAACCGGATTGACTAAAATAATGATAACTTTTAGGCGAAGTCCAGTTTTTAAAATTGTAATCTGTTGTCTAAAAGAAAAATGGGGTCATTGCCCGTAGAACTACCACCCGTTGACTAGTCAGCGGGACGGTCATCTAACTAATTCTAGCATAAGGAAATTTATTTACTGGTGAATAATATTTAAATTTCTTAACTTCTTTAATGATTTTTATAAACATGAAAAATATATGATATTTAATTGTTCAACTCAAATTACAAGAATCATAAAACCTAATAAAAAATCCATCTTTAAAATTTTGTGTATAGTTTCATCCATTTTCAAACACTTGTTAAGGCCTCGATTACATCAATATGGGTTTGCCTACATAAGGTGTATTATGTTACCTTGGTGAGGCAAGTTAGGTAATAGTTACTCTATTGTCTAAAATGGAAAGACTTAATGCAACTATCAAAATAGTTTTGGGCTATGCGTATAAGATGAAATAAAACATTATAAGACATAGGATGTCATAATCTCTTAAAAACAACTAAAAGTTAAATAAGATTTAATTGGTAATAGGTACCTACCTAAACAACCTTAACTAAAGTGGCATGCCTTGACTATTTTCGAATCAAGTGAAATATGGATTTTAGCCCCATAAATTAACATTCTATTTTAAGTGAGTTGTTGATTTAGTGTGAATTTATTCCTCTATACAAAAATGAACTTTGCATAATCTTTGTTGTAGATTTGTTGCCTCTTCAAATTACATCAATCCCCTATCACTGTGATCCATCCTTAAGAAAGATAAGTTGTGTGGGACAAACTTTCTTGACTAGTTCAAAAATTTGAGAATTATTCTTAAGAATGAATGGAAGTTGTATATCCTGGATGTTCATATTCCTAATGAACTACCAGCCAATGCCTCAAAAGTCGTGAAGGATGAACATAGTAAGCAAGTCAATTATTCAACTGACGTTGCTTGCATTAAGTTGGCTACCATGATTCCTGAACTTTGAAGGACATGGAACACATGAAAGTCTACGACATGGTTATGATGCTGAAGTAAATCTTTTGATAGCAGGCAAGGCAATAAAATTTTGACACAGTCAAGAATCTTCATTCTTTCAAGATGGCCAAGGGTACTCAGTTATTCCTCATGTTTCGAAAATAAAAGGCTATATTGAACATCTTAAAATACTTGGATTTTCCGATATCCAAAAGTTTACTACGGATTTGATGTTGAATTCATTGCCAAATATTTATTCATAATTTGTGATGAACTATAATATTAAAAACATGGAGAGATCCATCTCAAAGTTACGTTTGATGCTTAAGTCTACTGACTAGAATGTCAAAAACCTTATATTAATATGTCGATGGTTCAAAAAGGAAAGACTATGAAGAAGAAGAGAAAACGCAAGGCTAAAGTTTTCAAGGCTGTTGTGCCTGTCATAAAGCCTGTGGAACAAGTCAAGCCTTAGGCTGCTCCTGCTTCACTGAGATGACCCAAACCCTGATGGCCCTGGACCGCCCTGCCGAAACCATCGCTGAACCCCTCGAGATAACCCAACAAGTTGAGCAATGATCTAATAAGCCTTAACCTATAGAAAATAAACCAATACATTCTACAAAAGATAAACTAAGGCTAAAAGGCGAGAAAATAAAAAGCCTTTAAAATCTAGCAAGTTGCGGAATAAATGTAGAAATCTCACAAATAACTAAAACATAGTTATGTAGGTTTAAAAATCTACCCATATGAAATCCCTTGTTGATTACATTAAACATGTCAAAAACTATATAGATAAATAATACTTAAACCAACGTATAGGAATGAGATCTCATATGTTACAACCTTCTTTTTTCCTTTGTTCACAATATCGGCTGAGGTACCTGGGGGGAAAGTAGTAGGTGAGCAAATATTCAACAGGCTCAGTAAAGCAACAGCCTGCTTTACCCCCAACCATCCAAGTAATACCTACTGCAATAATAACAAATATGTAACAATGGACTTTTAAGAAACCTATTATCATCTTGGGCAAGAAACAAGCACATAAGCAAAAGTACTATAAAATGCACGATATAGCAAACAGTGCAAAACAATGATAATCCAACAAGTTTGCAATGATACAAGAATGCCATGGAATCAAAAGAAGTGGAACTAGGTAATTGAATAAATGTGAGCCAAACATCTACATAGCACATCAAAGGGACACCCCGAATAGCTAACAAGGACATCATGGCTACACTTATGAAATTCGAACATATATACACATCAAGATCTCATAATCACCATAGGAGAAGGTATCAATGGCCATCGGCCCTCTAACCTAAGGTGTAAGAATGCAATCATCAATTCTAGTATACCACTTCCACAAGCTTTCATATTAAGAGAATTCCAACAATATTGCAAGCAACATCAATAAGAGTGTAGAGATATATTCCAATGAATTCCATAATTTGATACATGGTTCCTATCATAACTAGTATCAAGGAATGATTGAGATTAAAGCAACCCCTACTTACCTCGAAGTATTGCTATCCTATCCAATCCAAGCTATGAAATTCCTATTTGGTTCTCCTTAAGTCTACATTGGTATAGGTTCATGTTCATATTATAAATATGTTTTTTTTAGTTAAGTTTACTCACTTCGATTAATATCTTCAAAATGATGTAAAACCTTTTACGAAACAATGCCACGCCTTCACGGGGGTTTTTGGGGCTAGTTACCAATGCCTTGACCTTTTCATGGTGATATACTATGACAAAACTTGGTAATTTCAAAAAATAAAATATGCGATTTAATTATGAAAAATCCTCCAGTGCCTCCCAACGCCGTGGGTTTACCTACAAGGCTCTATGACAAAATCATTAGACTTCGAATTGAAAAACCACTATTTGATCCCAGCAATTCACCACCATCATACGTTACATGCTACGATGTCAGGGGAATTACTGGATCAACTTCTTTGAATTTCCACGCAGCAGCATGGCCAATGACCTATCGCTTATAAGCGAGGCGTTGGCGTGTTGCTGCACATAAATTCAAAATTTTAAGACCGAAAACAAATTCTAAATTCCCCAATTACTCACTCTCCAAGTCCGATCAAAGTAGTCTAAACAATATCATTTGAAACCATAAGATCATTCCAATTCTATCAAACAATCTTTTCAAACTGCAATTCCACCATTAAAACATAGATTTTGCAAATCCTTTTGAATAAACCAAAAAAGATAAAATAGAGATTACCAATATCAAAAATCAAGGCATATGGGTTCATCTTCTATCTTAAAACTCCAAAGAAAACCATGATTCCATTTAAAATCAAGTACGTGGATCGTAATAGAGAAAATTAAGGAAAATGAGAGTGAGATCTTGACGAGAGTTATCTCTCCTCTTCCAAATACACCAAGCAAGTGTTTTAGGGTTCCCTCCTCAAATTCTATACATAACTAAATCAAGAAAAAGTGGTTTGAAGCCTTAATTGTGGTTTATATACTAAATCAATGGGAAAAGGGTTTAGTTGACCAAATAAAAAACTCAAATCCTAAGGTCTTCACTTAATCCGTCCTTAATGTGCTATTAACCAAATTGCCTTTTTCTTTAATTAATTTATTTTACAAGTCTTTTAGACTTATTTCTATTTACTTAGTCTTATACTCCCAACTAAGTCAACTAGATAGTATATAATACACACTTTATTCATACTAATACACATATACCATGCATATGTACCAAATAAACCTTGAAAATGGGACAATTTTCATATTTAAAAATTAAGGTTGTCAAATTCACATCCACATTAGGAAAAGGAAAAGGGAAGAAATTGCCATTTATGGATCTAAAGAAGAAAAGGAAATTATGATATCTATTTGGAAGATCTAAAGAAGAAAAATAATGGTAGCGCGACTACTACTTCAAGTATTTACCTTATTAAATGTCACTTATCTACTTGCGATTTATGGGTTTTGGATGTTGAACGTGAATATCACATTTGTATTAATGTGCAGGGACCCACAAGAAGTAGAAAACTAAAGAAATGAGAAGTTATCCTGTGAGTTGGAAATGAAGCAAAGGTTGCTACATTGGCTCTAAGATGTTATGAGTTAGTTTTATCTAGTGAACTTGTTTTAGTTTTAAACAATTGTTATTATGTCTCTACCTTCAACAAAAACATTTTTTTCAATTTTATGTTTGGATTTAGACTGTAGCATCATGAACACAAGTCGCAAGTGTACGACTTTGTTTCAAGTAATAATGACCTAAACTAGTATTTAAGTCGCGGATATCGAACAACAAAAACGGTGTAAATGCTAATCTATTATCCAATTAATGCAGTAAGTTAGAAACAAAAATTTAGGTTTTGTAAAGGAAATTGAACAATAAAGTTAAACTAACTAATTGCAAGGAATTTAAATTGTGATTTCACAATAAAGAAGTAGTTAAGCGAGTTGATTTCACATAGGCTGCATTCTTTCTATCCAGTTTTCATCTTGCAATCCCTAATTCAAGTGAAGATAAGCGAATTTCTTTAATTTTTCACTCCACCATGATACCTCAGTGATAGATATTCTAGCGTTGCACTTGGACTACACCGGTCGGCATGAATAGCGCAAGTGCAATGCCACATTAGACTCCAAATTCTAAGGCCTCCCTCATCAATGGCCACCAGTTGATGTACAACATGTTCAATGATTGTGTTTTCTATTTCTGGGTAGAAAACCCTAATGTTCATGGTGGAATTCAAACCATAAGTTGTCCACCTACTTGATCAAGGAAAGCATAGCATTAAATTCAAGAAAAGACAAATCAACACTAAAAATTAAAGAATACATCATGAATTACATTGAAGTTTTAGATAAACCAACCAAAGGTCCATCGATCCAAGGACAAATAGTATTACCTCATTATAGGGCAAGATTCACCATAAAACATCTTGGAAACTAAAGAAACATGAAATCAAACCAAGAAATTGAAGTTGAATCAACAAGTTTGATCCCAATCTATAGCCTCCATAAGTGTTTCTCCAAAGAAAAAGTTTTCTCTAAACCTTTTCTTAAGTCCAATTTATACGCCCAAGTCACTTTAGTTCAAAAATTACATAAAACACTCTAAAACTCAAGTTTTTACGTACTTTCCTACCGTAGGTACTAACCCTGGTGTTGGAGTGCCAAACTCAGTGCCCACTGCAACTTAGCCACTATTTTATGGCGATGAGGTTGGCACAAGGCACTAGGGCATCAGGATCCGAATCTTGCACATATACTCCACTTTGCTACGCGATTTTGGACCACTTAGAGGCCGAATTTGACAAAGCTTGTGGTACATGAAGTTTTTAAACATGAGTCTACCTTCCAATGCAAGAAATGACAAGTCATTTGGATCTAAAGTAAAGGAATTATGACTAAAACACTGATGGTTGGTCAAAATGGACTTCACTAAAACTTAGCCAATTTGATGTCGTTTTTGCCTAAGCCTTTTATTCTCATCTAGAAACCTCAAAATATCTTCAAAACATATCTACCCATGTTAAATATCATCATTTCATAACTTGCCTCTGGTCTCATTCTCCTCCACCTCGAAAATCTGCACTAGCGCATTTTTTTAGGAAAATTTTCTCTAATCTCCAACATAAGCTCTAAATGCGTCCACTTCACTTTCCTTAACTAAAAACTAACAAAATATACAAGATTAGCATGAATTCACTTACTAATTGCCTAAATTACTAACAAAATGCTACTTATAAAGGTACTAAAATAGGCTACGCGTCATACCACCAATCCAAACTTATATTTAGAAGTTTTTATCTTATTTAAGAAATCATTGAGAGTAGAGATGTTAAGACTTTTAGAGTTCCTATAGAAAGCAGTGTTGCAAATCGTTTGGCGAAGACTCTTCCACAAGTGAAACATGATGGTCATGTTAGGTCATTAGCTATTAGATACATGAATGATTGACCCTAGTGCAAGTGAGAGATGTTGGGGCATGTGTCCTAAGTCAATCTATAAACATTTTTTATCTTATAATTTTAATTAATAAAATAAAGTTTTTTGTTTATTATTTTATTAAAAATGATTGCATGTTTACCGAATAATACGATTCGTAGGTATTTATTAAAATATCATAAATGTCCCTAGTTTGTCAATATACTGGGAACTACAATGAGTTAAGACTAGTGTGAATCTTGATTTATGGTCATGTGATGAGCATGCATATAAGGATACGAATCAAAATCATGAGTACTTGTTATGAAACAAGGTACAGGACCGAATGAAAATTAGAACACCACATGTATTAAGTCATAGGTGATAGGTATATTATTTAGCTCCTCGACTTGAGATTACGATAGACTTCAATTTTAAGAGCATGGTAATTTGACACAATCAAACGTTGTCTTTAACCGAACGATTATAAAGATTTTGATTGGTTACCATGTAAATAATATGTGAAGGTGTGTACTCAATATATAATTTATCCCTCTCGTTTATAGATAGATACATTAGTGGATCCCTCGATATGTTAAACTATTAAATGGCCAAGTCTAAGTGAATTTATATGATCAATGTAATTTGAATGTCTTCAGTCTACCTAAAAATTGAGACAAGTACGAATGAACATTAAGGGTGACTTACCATGACTTATGTTTAATCAAATGATATCACACGACGAAAGGATATGATATATGTTATTCATTAGGTTATATCGATCTTGATATTCATGCTACTTTAGTAGTCATAATGCCTTGCTAGCGACCGCTTATAACTTGTGTACCAAAATAGTTTTGGTTCATTGACAACATCGCATGAACCTATTGGGTCGCACATAAAAAATGGCTTTGCATAATTTCAATTGATCCAGAGTAATGAATGTTATATTATAAAATTCATGGCATAAAAGCCCATACGATTTGTTATATGATAACTTATTAATAGGGGCATATGTGTAATTTGCTTAAACTACCTAACTATAATAGTTGTATTACGAATAGGATTTTAGTTGAGAGCTTATCTACACATATAAATAGAGGTTGAAACCTTAAAATGAGATAAGATTTTCATTTTTTGTGAATTTTGAGTTCTCTGTATTTTGGGAGAGAAAGAAAACGATTTTCTCTATTGGGGCTAACACTCCAAATTGTGATCATTGTACATGTGTGGATTTCTAATAAAGGACGTGTACTTGAACGTCTTATAGATCGACCAATCAAAGAAGGAAATCATAGATTAAGGTATGATTTACTTTTGTAGATTCAGTTTAATGGAACTTATTTTTGATCCTGATGAGGTTTTTCAAAAGATGTTTTTGAATTTTCCATTGCCTATGAACCCTAAAACCCAACATAGACTATGTTATCAAAGTGAAGGAAACCTCTGACACGTTATAGTCGTCGGCAAGTTTGATATATTATTCGTCAGTGCCCACAGCCAACGAGTCATCAACAAGTAGTGTCATAACCAGAGAGAGCTTGGGCAGTGATAAGATTAGACTCCGAAATGGTACACGACCATACTAGAGGTAAGTGAGTTTATTTACTTCTGCACTATATATGTATATTGTTTACTTTGTGCATGATTTTGAATTGAATTGTTAATTTGCGGAAGAGTTGACGCTTGCATAGTCGAGGGTGATCCTACTTAGTTCGTAACTTATAAACCGAGAATCTGATAAATAGGAGTAGTATTATCTTAATAAGAAACATTTAAAACTCCTTAGAAAATTACACTTAGCATAATTTCTCTTGAGTACTATGACCAAAATGATGTGTATAAGTCAAGATATAGAGGAGTTTGCTATTTATGGATTAGTTGAGATGTGTGAACCTAAGTTGAAGTGGTAAGTGGATCTACCTTGGGTAGTGGTGTAAGCCGGGCTTTGGAGTATCATTTGAAATTTTGGCTAGAAACAAGAATTGAGAATAAGTAAGTTTCGGGGACATAATTTCTATTAGTTAGAAAGATTGTAACGGCCTAAATTTTTGATAATAGATGTTGTATGTAACTAAGGGTCACCGACCAGTGACGTAGCTCAACAGCAGGTATACGTACCGAACGTTCAGCTCGAAGACAGAATAATAAATGTTATTGTGTAATGAATGCTTAATGCGTTGTATATACTTATTAAGTAACTTCTACCTGTATATAGATATTTAGATGCGAGCAAAAATGTGCCTCGAGATATGTGTCGTTGTGAGACTTGAGTAGAAAGTAATGTGATAGGTATAATTTAAGTTAATTTGGCTAATATAATTGAATTGATGTTAATATGGCTTGACTTAGATAAATATAACCTAAGTTAGCAAAATAAAACACCAGTCATGGATATTCCTCGATATACATATGGACACATCACAAGGAGAATTAAGTTATGAATGTGTGTTATCAAAGGTGAGTTAGTGGAGAGTTAGTGGATGTAATTCGAGATGTGAGCCATTAGATTATCCTCAAGATTCGTGTATACATTAAGATCAATGGCCTTGGTTTAATATTATCTACATATATATAATTGAATGAGGTAAAGCATGCAAATAATTTCAACTCATACTTAGAGGAAAAATAGACTTAAGAAAAAGATCAGAGAGGACGAAGATCAAAATATTTAGAGGAAATTCTAGTGAATTTTTCAGAGATTAATCAAGATGAAGTGATCTACAACTAGGTAAGCTCGTGTACACTATCAATTTGAAAAAGTTTGTGAAAAAATATAGAATTTTACTGCAGTTCTGGTTTTTCTTAAATTCATAGTGTAAATGGAATCATTTTTTATTTTAGTTGGTATATTTGGATTCCTCGCAAGAAATCAATAAATTTGCTATCACAGATTTTTATTTGAATTGACAAATTTATGGGGTTTTGAAGTTGTAGGTGTTCTTGAAGGATTTTTTAGCTTAAGCTATGAGTTTAGGGTCATTTCTAGTTGATTTACTCCAACTTTGATTATTTTTATGAGTCCTAAAACACCCGAATTAACATCAAGAAACTAGAGAGGATTCTCGAGAGATTGTTGGTAATATACAGAGTGTCAGGAAGCCGAGTTAGCCCAGAGACTTTAAATGGTTTGTAAATAAACTGATAGAAATATTTCTCCCCATTTCATCTTTCATTATTGCTTGACTAAACTGCTTTGCTTTTTAGATTTTTGGCGCCCCGATATGTGTGCATTATCTCATTATATGATTGCGATTACATAATAACATGTGTTTAGGATTCATGATTTATTTTGGGGTGTACACAGCACATGGGGCATGCGACTCAAGCATGTCAATATACTAATTAGTTAGCATCACGTACTTAGTATATGAGGTTGATGAAATGATTAAGTGGTGACCAATTAGGGTAATACCTAAGTACTATGCGCGTTGATCTATTACATGAGGTCGATAACCTATGTTTCACAACTAATAAGGATAGTACCTACGTGCACTACTAAAAAAGTGACTACCCAAGGTCTATGTGGCCAAAAGAGAAATATCTGGGCTAAAGGGTTAGAGACACAATTTAATGAATTTAGTTCATCTTAACGAATCTATTAATGTCACATTGTTTAGATGTAATGTTCGGTAATGTGTTTGTGCTTCAATATTTTTGATGTGAAGTGAATATATGTTGTTAGGTGTATTTTTTGTTGTGTTTGAAAATGTGGATAAATGTCTCTCTGTTTTACTTTTTACTTTGATGTTCTCATTGTTCTTTTTATGACGGTGGGTGTAGATCTATCGAGTAGTAGACAGAGCAAAGAAAAGATCGGCGACTACCTCTGAGCTACTAGAGTACTATTAATTCTAACATTGTAGGTTGAGATTTTGTTGTATGACTTATATATGTCTTTTATATACTTTTGGGGTTGTATATATGGGTTGTGAGATAGTTATCCAACAAGACACATGTTGATATATTGTTATCATCATTTTTTTTTAATTATTATTATTATATGATCTTTGTTTCCTGGTTTCTACATACTTAGGATTTATGTTAATAGCTTCCGCTAATTTATTAAGACTTTCGCTGAATAATGCTTGTTAGAAAAGATAATTAATGAAGAGATAAGTTTGAAAAGGCGACCAATACGTTATTGAGTCCTCGTGGCTAGATTAGGGCTTAATGATGGGATTAGAACGGGCAGTGCCCTAGATTAAGGGAGGGGCCATCACATTTAGTGTTGTAAATTCATGTACAACAAGTTCCCCTCGTACCCAATTACTTGGTAGTCAGTGCCCCGTCTCTCGACATGCATCCCAAGGCGTGCCAATTTTGACGTACCTAATTATTATGACTTAGCCTAAATTTGATTATCTATTTTATGTCATATTAACTTTTGTTCTAATTATTTTATTTAAGTTAGCATTATAAGAACTTAGTGTACCCGTACAACACCTACTCGGTACCCCCATTTACAACCTTTACGAGGCGTTTATCCATCACACACACGATATGGCAATATAAATACACAAATGTGACGAGTTATGAAATACATGATAATTCACAATTATGCAACCAACAAACAAAAATAACGATTTATGCCAAGTCAAACATGTCCTAGCCTTCCATGTGGACCAGAGCTGGCGCTCGAGTCTGAAATTAAACAAAATAATCGCGTCAATAAATATTGGGATGTTACAAATCTTCCCAACTAAAGGAGATTTCATCTCAAGATTTAAATATATTTCATATCATGGGGCTATAAGGTAATCTAGCGGTATAAATGAACTTAGTACTAGGTTTTTCTTTCTTCTTGAATCTCAAATAGAACTATCTCATCTATTTTCCAACTCAATAGTAGTGAAACATGTTAGGGCATGTGTCATAGGTCAATCTACAAATATTTTTTATCGTATAATTTTAGTTAATAAAATTTAGTTTTTCATTTATTATTTTATTATAAGTGATTGCATGTTTACGTTATAATAAGATTCATGGGTATTTATTGAAATATATTAAATATCTCTAGTCGGTCATTATACTAGGAACTATATTGAAATTAAGATTAGTGTAAATCTTGAGTGATGGTCATGTGATGATCATGCGTATAGTGATATGAATTGTGATCATGAGTACTTATTAGGGAACAAGGTACTTGATTGACCGCTATGAGAACACCACGTGGATTAAGTCACAGGTGTTACTCATGATAGATATATTATTTAGTCCTTTGACTTAAGATTATAATAGACTTCAATATTAAGAGCATGGTGATTTGACACAATCAAAAATTGTCTTTAACTAGATGATAATAAAGATTATGATTGGTTACCACGTGAATAATATGTGAAGGTGTATAATCATAGAATTTCTCACTCTCGTATAGAGAGATATCAGTGAATCTCTTGATACGATATACTAATAATGGCCAATTCCATGTGAATTGATATGATCAATGTCACTTGGATGTTTTTAATTTACCTACAGATCGAGACTATTACAATTTAACATTAAGGGTGACTTTCCATGCCTTATGTGTAATCAAAGGATAACGCACGACAAAATGATATAATATATGTTATTCATTAGATTGTATCGATTTTGATATTCATGCTAATTGGGTAGTCATAATGCCTTGCTAAAAACCGCTTATGACTAGTGTACCAAAATGATTTTGGTTCACTTCCAACGTGGCATGAACCTATTGGGTTGCACATAAATAATGGATTTATGCAATTTCAATTAGTCCAGAGTAATGAATTTTATATGTTAAAATTCATGACATAAAAGCCCTTATGATTTGTTTTATGATAACTTATTAATAGGGGTGTATGTGTAATTTTCTTAAATTGCTTAAACACAATAGTTGTATTATGAATAGGATTTTAAGTGATGACTTATCTACACATAAATTAGAGGTTGAAACCCTAAAACAAAATAAGATTTTTCATTTTTGCTATTTTTAATTTCTTTGGATTTCGGGAGAGAAAGAAAAATGTTTTATATCTCGTTCAGAGCTAGCACTCCAAATTGTGGTCGTCATTCGTGTGTGGATTTCTGATAGTGGACGCTCACTCAAACGTCTTGGAGATCAAACGATCAAAGAAGGAAATCAAGAATTAAGTTATGGCTTACTTTTATAGATCTAGTTTAATGAAACTTGTTTTTGATCCTATTGGGGTTTTTCAAAAATTGTTTTGGGTTTTTCGGTGCGTATGAACACCAAAACCCAACAAAACACCCAATGACACCACTACTAGTCTTTTTACATAAAGTAAGCTATAATGGAACAATAGATGACACCACTGCTTGTCATGTCGTGGGGAGGAAGATGTGACGGAATAACCGACGATGTCACTCTCTCTCGTTCTTCCGTTCTTCTCTTCTTGTAGAGGTTAATTTGGGCAGAACAACTAATGACGCCATTTGTTTTTGGTCATGCTCAACATTGTCAAAGTGATTGTAGTGAGATAATTCGTAATACTTTTACCGTATATTCAAAATGCATGATAAAAAACTAACAAAATAACTCGCAAAGGCATAAAATAATATACCCTCAATGTTATTTGGTCATCCCTTTATCTGATAGAGCAATCACATGGGCTCTCTCTTCGGCTAGAGCTGACTTTGGTGTTGGTGAAGCCCCCAACAATTAAGGCTGATGTGACTTGTTTGTCTACTCGTAAAATATATGAGTTTATCTAGTCTCCTTGGTTGTTTGTCCCTACATTTCTGACTGTGACCTCAGTCACTCTGACCCTTCTCACGGCCTCCCTAATATTGGTCTTGTTTATACTATTTTCTTGGCTGCTCTGCCTGTGCAGGCGCAATGGCATGTACTATATGTCTGTCATCATATCTGTAGTGATCAGATGAATAGTCATCCCTGTGACCACGGTCATCCATAGAGCCCTATCAGGCTATCCATCATCACTACAATCCCTATCAGGTTGATCCCTCTACCTCTTATGCCTTTGGTATGACCTTGAACTCTGTCTTGACTGCCTCTCCGAACAAACAAATGCGAGTCTGCCATCCCTCAAGAGAATGTAAGTCTCGTGAGTGAGTGCTCGGTCATACATCTCTTACAGAGTGCGAGCTTTAGTTAATACAATAACACTGGGATGATCTTCTTTAATCCTTTGACGAAGCTGTAGATTTGTAGTCTTTCTGTCCCTGCAATGTCTATGGCTAATTGCATTAAATAGTGATACCTCTCCATATACTAAAGAACTAATCTGCTACCTAGTCTTAGGTCAAAAACTCCTCTCTTAGCCTCGATTGTACCTATATCGATATGTAGTGATCATAGAATAGTTGATGAAGCTTAGCTTAAGTTGTTGGGTCTGGATGAGTGTCATAATAAGTCGTCCTCCAAACTATTGAATTTCCTCGAAAACGAGACCTTGAAACTCATGTTCGTATGATCTCCTCAACTCTCAGTAGCTTATTCAGCCGCTGTTATGAAAGTAACCATCTCCCAAAACCCTTGGGTCAACATCGCCTTCACAAAAGAATCCAGGCTAAAATCTGATAAACTCCTTGATCAGCTTGGCCTCATGCGACAAAGTGATCAAAAGTCATAGCACGATGCTCTATAGACATCGGTGTAGGAGTAGGATTCGACGTCTTAACTGGTGCAACAACTAGCACAATTGTCTTAGGAACTACTATAGCGGTAGTAGCCCGACGAGGTGTCTACTGATCTGGGCAATAAATGTCGGTGTAGTAGTAACCGATACTGCAAGTACTGTGGGAGCTACTGCGGCTACAGCGGCTGCTATAGCCTGAGCCCTTAGAAATAGAAGAATCTCAGCCGAATTGAGCATCATGTGTTGGAAGTTGGTCATCAACACTTAGTGTAGTAACAATGTTGGTGGCCCTAGCCAAATCGCTAGTCTGCCTAGCCTCTACAGGTGTAGATGGCTATCTGTCTATTGAGATCTACATCAAGAAACGTGTGCCCAATCAACCTCAGTTTATATATGTGTATAGTGTACAATATATATTAAAAGCATAACATGTATATAACCCTAACTCTACCCACCTTACAATCACTTCCGACCTAAAATTTTAAGGTAAGTACATCGGGTTTCCACATCTAAAGTTTTGTTCATTAAGTTTTATACTCTTTCATTAATTCCATAGGTTCCTCGAACTAGGGCTTTGATACCAACTGCGGCGGCCTGGCGCTCGAGGCCACCAGGTGAGCTGCTAAACAGGTCACGTCACCTTGCCAACATCATCCCCACGTCACTACTCCTCGATAGTCGTGCTAACTCATTAATCAGTGATTATATCAATCAATTATTCCATTATTTAGTTACATTTTCATTTGTCATTTACGAAGTTGCAAGTACATAATTAGTAGTTTACTAAATAATTCTTAATTTAGCATAACCATAGTTTCTAATAACTTTTAAGTCTTGCAAAGCATCAGTCCTACTGTGGAAAACTTGAAATATAGTACACTTAATATCATGTGACAAAATACTGTGAAAAGTAAATAAATACATGTACAGTGTCTATGAAGTATCCTATAACCCCAAACATAAAACAAAATATCAAAATGAATACATACAAGTAAGTCCTGGACTATAGGCAATTAGAGATAGTCGCCTAGGATCTCTTTTCCCTTACTGGTACTTGGGTATGCACTTAGTCATCACAACAAAATAGATAACGAATCTAGTGTTGTGTTTTGGGGTTCATACGTAACGGAGATTACAAAACAACTTTGACAAAAACCCCAACAGGATCTGAATCTAATTCCATTAAAACGTTTAAACCAAGAAAACTTAATCATACCTCGGTCGCAAAATACCTTTCTAAAGGTTGATCGATCTCTAAGGCGCTGCCAACGACGAACGCCCTCTACCAGCAGTCCACACACGAACGGCGATCGAGATTCGAAGTGCCAGCTTCAAGAGAATACCAAACCTCTTTGGTTCTCTTCAAAATGATCCAGAGCGTACCAGAAAAACCCTAATGCGTTTCTTAATGAAAATAGAGTTTCGGCCGTGAAATTTCATCCGCATGTTCTAACTTAAAGTGCCTATTTATACAACCCTTTTATATAGACGGTTAAGTAAATTACACATATACCCCTACTTAAAGATGTATAAGTGTAATACACCATAAGGATGTTTATGTCATGAATTTTATCATATAAAATTCATTTTTCTGAACCATCTTAAAATCTCGCAAAACCATTCTCAGTGTGCGACCCAATAGACTCATACAACGTTGGCAGTGTACCAAAACACATTTTGGAATACAACTTATAAGCGGCCTCTAGCAAGACATTATGACTACCCAAGTTGTACAAATATCAAATCGATACAACCTAATCGATAGTGTATACAACATCCTTTTGTCACACGATATCCTTTTGATCAAACATAAGGCATGGAATTGTCATCCAACATGTTCAATCATACTAGTCTCGATCTCTAGGTAGACTGAAAACATCCAAGTGACATTGATCAATATCAATTCACTTAGACTAGGCCTTTTAACAGTCTAATACATCGAGGGATCCACTGGATATCCCTCCTTATATGAGAGGGACAAATTCAATCTAGATTACACAACTTCATCACATTGCTCACACAATAACCAATCATAACCTTTATAATCGTCCGGTTAAAGACAACGTTTGATTATGTCAAATCACTGTGTTCCTAATGTTGAAGTCTCTGGTGATCTCAAGTCAGAGGACCGAAAAATATACATATCATGAGAAACAACTATGACTTAATCCATATGATGTTCTCATAGCGGGTCAATCCAGTACTTTGTTCCGTAACAAGTACTCGTGATCTTGATTCGTATCCCTATACGTATAATCATCGTATGATCATTAATCAAGACTCACACTAGTCTTAATTCGTTATAGTTCCCAGTATAATGATCGACTAGGGACATTTAGGATATTTTTGCAAATACCCATTTATCTTATTATAATGTAAACATGTAAATTAATTATAATAAACAGCAAATGAAATCCTCTATTTTATTAACTAAAAGTATTCATAAAGACAGTTAATGGATTGACCTAGGGCACATGCCCCAACAGCAAGTTCCCAAAAGAAAACAATCGAGCATTTAATAATAGAGAAGCCAAGAATAAAGTTAAATAAACATGGAAAGATAAACTAGCAACAACAAGATAATCGCATGCATAAGTAACACGAGTAGAAACCAAACAATTATGTTACACATAGCAAACTGGACCATACTTCAGTAATTCGGATAATCTCAAAGGCTTGTATCACAGTGTCTCACATTCGGATTACTAGCGTATGATTGGTCCATATTACAATCTGCTAAACACGTGCATCGATGATGTCAGCAGCTCGGGTTTCCATTCACTGAGGGCACAAGTGACACATGTTATGGTATAACGTACTAGAGCCTGTACGGCAATATCAGAATAAACCCCAGCGGCAAAAAAAACTACCGACCATTATACCAAATCACATCAATGATAGAACATGGACTATGTACAGCAAAGAATACAAGATAGCACAATTGAAGCAATTGGATACTCAAGATGTATTTCTTAAAGGATTGAATCACCTTAAATCGCTCTTTGAACCCTCAAAAACACCCTGATCCGACCCTGCTATGCTCTTGACTACCATACCATAGCTCCCAAGTCCCCTAGGGTCCATTTCTAGTGTTTTAGAGTGACTTCAAATGTTTAAATTAAGTTTAAAGTTCTATTTCCCAAAACAACCCCTTAAAGACTAAATAATGTTTCAACTTGCAATTTGGGATCATATGTTATAGGACAAATTAGACCATTATAAATTCGAAATCATCAAGGACATTTAACATGAAAGTTTTTGCTTTATGTTTTAGCTTTTCTAAAAGGCCTGGTTTGAAAAACTATGATTTAAAACAAAAGAGATAGCGAATTTCTACCAAACCATTTCAAATTAGACTCAAATTCGACAAGCAATCTTATAAAAATCATTTCTCAAAATTTTTAGATCCAAAAATTGTAATCTTCAGTCACAAGGTAGTTAACATACTAAACGACAACATACTAAAAGATGAGATCAATCTGATTTTAGAATTTATAGAGTAATTCCTTATCAAAATTAATTTTGATAAATCCCGTAATAACATTTCAACTACCTGATTGCATAGCATTTTTTAGCTAGAAAGAGTTTGAATTTCAAAAATATACTGGAGAGAGTAGTTGTTTGTCTCTAACTAATCTTTGCAACAGCATATGATCCACCCAATTTGGAGTTTGTATGAGAGAGTTATGCTTAATTTATAGAGGGGAAGTCAAGAAATTTGCTAAAAACTAACATGCATCAAGAACTCATGAAACTCCAATCGTTTTGCCAAAACTAGTTTGAAACCATTATCGATCGTTAAAATCAGTTTAAAACACTAATTTATACAAGAAAAATAGTAGCTTAATCTTTGAAATTTGTTTTTGCATAAAACCCCCAAAACTTGAGTTTCCATGTACATGTTTTTGGTAAGTTTAAGCAAGAAAAGAATGGGTTTTTGTACCTAGATGATGAACTCTTGGATTTGACCTTCTTAACTTGATTCCTTTAGAAGATGAACTCCATTCCTCTTAGTTCTTACTGAATTTTCCAGCACTCCAACCTAAGAACAAACTTTGTTATTATTTGATAAAGAGATTTCCCATTAACATAGCTATATATAGGTTATGTTAGAATCAATTGTGTTCACGTATCTCAAGGTCAATTTAATGGTCCTTACTAACTTCTACTCCACTAACTTTCATCTTGTTGACTCCAATTCCTAAGTCAAATCTCCTAGGATTTCATTTTAGTGTGAATCTCAAGGCAAATTTATGACATTAATTTTTTCATTCAACTATAGGCATTTGTAATCAATTAATTCAATTAATTTAACTTAGGCACTTTCATACATATGTAGGCTATTTAGGGTCTTAAATTGGTGTACTAACACTTCCCCTTCTACCAAATTACCCGGCACCCAATGTACCACTCTTGGCTCGCATCCTGAGGTGCGCCAATCCTTTATGTACCCGATTATTATTACTTAGCCTAAAGTTTGATTAACTATTTTACGCCATATTCACATTTGTTCTAGTCATTTTATATAAATTAGCATTATAAGACTTAGTGTACTCATACTACGCCTACTCGATACTCGCGTCGATACATTTTACGAGGCATTTACCCGTCATACAATCTCATGTGGTATGGTAATATAAATACACACATGCGATGAGT
Organism: Stephania yunnanensis; assembly: GCA_039657365.1. Lineage (NCBI taxonomy): Eukaryota > Viridiplantae > Streptophyta > Magnoliopsida > Ranunculales > Menispermaceae > Stephania > Stephania yunnanensis. The sequence continues at coordinate 37,875,265 of CM077586.1, read as the reverse complement.
TATGAAATACATAATAATTAACATTGCAATTATGCAACCTGCAGACAAAAATAATGATTTATGCCCCAGTCATGCGTGTCCTAGCCTATCCAAGGCGTCCACGTAAGCCTGATCTAGCGCCTAAGTCTGAGATTAAACAACATAATTGCGTCAATAAATATTGGGCCATTACATATAGTAATCGCAAGAAAATCGTTGGTATTGAAGTCCAGTTCTTTCTTGATTCCTTGGTGATGATTTTTCGCATACACTTTCCACTTGATTAATTCCTTCATAATCTTCCCTTTTTACTCCATTTCTTCATACGATCCATTTATTACCTGAAATGAAAAAAAAGAGAACCTCGTGTAATATAGTCTTTTACATCTAGAATTATCCTAAAATGTACTAGAAAACATGTCTAATTATTGACTTGTGAAATACATCCAAACTCAGCACATTATTGTCTCAAGCAAATGAATATTCTCAATCATATTCTTTTTTCCCTCATTTTGATTTCATGAATATATGCTCCTATTCTCAAACAAAAATGATCATAAAATAAAAACATATTACCTTCATAAAAATAAGAATCGTGATAGAATAGAAAGAATTAAAGAACAACCCCTTTATTTGACAATTCAAACTCATAATTATGCATATACACCTCAGAATCTCAAGTTAAACTAATCACCATGGTCAAGGCATAACATAGGTTTTCTCAATATCCACTAATAAGCATCAAGCTTACGGTAACTAATATAGAATCTCAAGATACAAAAATCACTAAAGCAATTTCATTTCTAAATAATATTTAAAATATTATCACAATCAAAGTTGATAAAACTTTTATTCATCAATAATCATCATTTCATATTCATTGGTTGGAATAAAAACATATACTTTGCTTAACTTAGCTATAAGCACTTGAGCTAAATCTTTTATTTGAAGAGTTTTTTCATAAACTTCCTTCCATTTTCTATATCTATCTTTCTTTCTTCTTCAATTATATAAACAATCATTTTTTTTATATTGTGTTCTTACGGTTCCCTGCTCCATTTCCTTTAGAATCTGCTATTTTTTATAGGAATTATTCTTCTCACTTTTCCCACCACTAGATTCCATTATCCATTTCCTTTGGGATATGAGGTTCTCTTTATTTTATTTTTCATTCGAAAATCTCGTTAGCTCTTCTCACTTTCATTAATTTAAGGAAGCATTCTTTCCAACTTAGTAAAGTTTATTGGCTATTTCCTATTTTCTCCTCAATTGTGGCATAACTTCTTTTCAATAAATATATATAATACTTAATCAATAACCTTTGTATAATAAGACTCTTAATAATCTGTCTTGTTTATCTTACACTATCAATTTAATCTTCTACCCATTATAATGTTTAACACAAAGTAATCAATCCCCTCTAAACTCCTCTAGTGTATACACAATCTAAGTTAAGTCAAATAGTATATAACAATGCCTTTCTATCATAACAATTTTTATTTTCATGGGCAATAATATATAAGTTCTATTTAAATCAAAATTTCAAATTATATTCAATTCCATTTTCTTAACTAAATAAAATGAAATGCAATAGGAATACATTACCTATATTGTGGAAAATTTTGAAAAATTCACTATGTTCAACTAGATTCTACCTCTTGTTTTTCAATACTTCGCATCTTTGTACTTCACTCCACCTAATACCCTAAACTCATTCCAAACCTTGTCTTCAAGGTTTAAAAACTAAATCGAGTTTCCAACAAAAATAAAAATATCTTGTAAAGCATAAGCAAATAAATAAATGAATAAATATATAAGAATGAGTTGCATAAGTATTTGAGAATTTAATAAATTGATAAATTGCCAGGCATCATTGAATAGAATTGTGCACATCAAACCATTGTATAAAATGTTAACATGCCAAAGCAATAGTATTATAGTAGCACATACCACATCAGTCATATCAAAATATTATAAACATAGACCTCTCAACATAACACTCAGAAAATATTACATACAGAAGAATAAAAATATCAGAGTTTCCATCCAGATGTCGCGTCATAACCACCATCCCCATAATCATGTTGTTAAGATTTGGACTCCTTGCAGAATCATAAAAGGTGTAGTCCAATCCTGCCATTGGGTTATCTTCTTAAAAGACTCCCTAGTTCGGTATTATCGGTTTGTTTGATGGAATATGAATGTTAGCTCCCCCACCTTGCATCCTCCTAGTCATGCGTCGATCAAACCCATAGATGCTCTTGGTGATCTCGCGTTAGTTTTTTGAACATGAACTCTTGATGTCTTAGAGTTCTCGTTTGGTTGTGCAAGATTGACCCCACCATGGACATTTTCGTCTTGTCTACATAAATGTTAGTGAAATCATATGTATGTGGCTTTGGGCTCTAGTTTTTTTGCTCAATATATGTGGTAGTCTATATTTCTTCTAAATTTCTTCGTTTTATGTCTGTATTCTTCTTCTCTCTATAGTCGTTCTCCTTTATGTGTCACTTCTCTCTTAATCCTATTTTAAATAATCTTATCCAGGCACCTTATTCGTGCTTTCAATGACTTCATCAGTGATGGTTTTTTTAGGTAAACATCTAACTACAGACCTTTCACAGAAACTTGGTCTTTCTTGCAAAATTTAGTAATTATCAAGAGAAAAGGTAATCTTTCATTTTTATTAGTGTTCATGGAATTCCTAATTGAATCATAGATTATCTTGCCAACGTCAATTTAGTTGATCCTTTGGACTATGTGGTAAGAGTCACCCTATAGTTCACTATGTCAGTATTGTAAACTAGGTTGTAGGCTCGTGTTTAAGAAAAAAAACTCCAAGCCTTGGTGGTTTTCCTAAAATATTTAGCTTGGATATGTTTTGGGTACCCATCTTTATCAAAAAGGAAACCATCCCCTGGAATAGCTTCTAAACCATTGTGTATGCTCTCGTGCGGAAATCCATGTCTATATACATATTCAGGTTTTAGGTACTAGTTATTTTGTCTCAAATAAAATTTTGGTAAACCATAATACCATATTATTTTTTCAGGTCAATAGTCCACTAGTCTTCCTCATACCACGGCTATTGTTTTATTTTCATCTCCGTGCCCGTTTGTGTAAAACTCTCTTATTAAGATTTCTCAACCCATTTCAACCGAGGACACTATCATTATTAGCGTAATAATCCCTAGTTAACAACAACCAGTTCCTTTCCTTTATTATGTTTAGGATCCTAGGGCTATGTATAGCTTTGTTTTTCCCATTGAAACCCATCTCCGGTGTGATTTCCTATTCTTGCTAATGTCGTCACCATTTTAGCAAGAAATGTGGATTTATGAGGTTATAAGCATAGAATTGGATTCTAGATGGCTCCTCAATCTCTTCCTTTCCTTTCGACTCATTGTTAAAACTTAAAGTGGAGAAGCTTCTCCAAGTACTCTAGTTTGAGCTTATTCATTGAAATCCCTATTAGCCTAATTGGTGTGGGTGGAGCTTTGGATTTTTGCATAGGCTTCTATACTAATTTTGCCTTCCCCTTCTCCTCTCGAAAGCTTCCACCTCTACAACTTCCGGCCATTATCTCAAATTTCAAACTCACAAGTCCAAAAACTAAAGAAACATGTAAATGATAGAAACAAATTTGCATAAATAATTCAGTTTAATTCAAGACTTTATTTTGAACGGAAAAATCCATTTGAAAATCTAGTTTGAAATTTATCCTAATTTTAAAATAAATTTAGCTTTGAAGTGACAACTAAAATATAGACTTAAAAATCAATTTTTTGAATATCGTGAAGTAATACAAACTCATGTTAAACTCACTTTTTAGACCATTTGGAAATATGTGTAAATATAGCAAAAATCCTGAAATTGTTGAATTTGTAAATCAATGATCAATATAATCACCATTCCTAGTCTATTGGAATCAATAAACCATTCGTGCAAGACAATTGAATAAATCCCAACAAAACAATTTGGAAAAATATTTAAAAATTAGTGAAAATCTCTTGAATCAAAATTTTCTTAAAGTAAAATGCTAAGGTTGATGTAATTACCTTCTTGAGAGTGAAATGCTATACTTTTCAACTCACTTTATCATCTTTATAAAGCCCTAGTATTAGCTCAAAAAGATTTAAGCCTTTGAACTCCTCTAGACCGTCACTCCAAGCTCTAAGTCAAAATTTCCTAAAGCCCTAGTATTAGCTCAAAACCTTAAAAATCAAAAATTTTAGTTTGAATAAGACTAGGTTGAGGTGAGAATCATTTAAATACTATGGTATTGAGCTTAGGATAGCCGAATCTAGGAAAGAAATTGAGATTTTTGTGAAAAGATGCAGCTGTTGGTGTGAATGAGTTGGTGCATGTGGCGGTTTAGGATTTATGTTTTAAAAATCAAAAATCATGCCCAACAATTCCTGTTTAAATGGAATTGCTGGTAATCGTTATGTGAATTGGTATTAAGTAAGTTGTGGTGGGATGCAGTGACATAATGATTTTACCAGCGATTCCTTTATAATTTGAATCATTGGGGATTCGCTAGACTCTAAATTTGCACTAAATTTCTTGTCTTATGTTACCAATTTTGCTAGCGATTCCTAGTGTTATTGCAAATCATTGGGGAAATGCTAGGCCTATTTCACATTTTTTTTTGAATTTATATATCATTCATTAAAACTCATTGTTAAGGTATAATTGACTAAAATCTTGTAAGTTTGACTGGCACATATAACTAACTAAATACTTTTATTAATTAAATAAATAAACAAAAATATAAATAAGCAAGTAAATAATGTAACTTGCATAAAGGTGATGTGTGTACAATAAGTATAACAACTCGCTTGTAGTAATAGCCTAACCAACTTGCGTTGACTACGAATATCATTCTCAAAAAACGGTGTATGCACTCGATACGTACCTAGCTAAAATTACAATACTGCAAAGGAAATCTTTTTAGTTGGTTTTATAACCAAACTAAATTAATCTATACTAATAAATCAATGCAACTTACTTTAACTCTTATATCAAGACTATCTTAGTTCAAAACTTCACCTAGGTAATGAAATGCTATACTTTTCAACTCACTTTATCATCTTTATTATGTGTGTTCAATGCCTAATTAGAATAGACAGATTTCCTTCAAATCCACTTTAACCCACTATTGTGATGGAAAAGATTCTAATGTTCAAACTAGAACTCCACCTATCGATATGAATAACATAAGCACCACTTTGCTTTAATAATCCAAATCCTTACACTTATAACCAATTAAGTTTACTATATGTGTCTCCCTAATCAACAACTATCGCACGCTGTTGTATGTTTTACGGTTATAACGTCCATATCAGGCTTAAAGCTTCAATGGCTTTGATAACTTCTAAAATTTAATATCACCAAATATGTGATCATGATATTTGTAGCATTACTCTCAGAATCAATAAAAATTATAATCATTGTACTTTTTCTATTTCTACTTTATTCATATTTATAACATAGCATTCATACTATAGGATCAATTGATCCCTAAAATTAACAAACTACTCACACTTCATTGAAACAAATATGCACATAATTGTATTCATTGACGTTAGAGATATAATGAAATAAATTCTATTCAATCAATAAGAACAATACTTGAATCACCACACGTGAGTCTTCAATGTCTTCTCTTAACAAATCTTCTTAATGTTCAAGAATAAAGTAAACATATGTTAAACTATTTTAATGGCGGCTAATCTAAAGTAATTGGTGAGTTTATCACATTTTCCTATCTATTTATACTCCCAAAAGGATTTTTTAAAAATAATTGGAAACCCAACTTAATAATTTAACACGAAATATAACTTTACTTTCTATTTTCTTCTCTTCTCAGCATCGTCACTTAAGTCTTGATGCTCTGTGTATATTCCCACAGCGCTGCCACTGCAACAAGCATCATGTGTGCGATTTCTCTCTTCAACAAACCTGGCACTGTCTCTTTGTCTCCCAGACGCCATCCATTGACCTCAATAGCATTGCCACTAAGAGGTCATCCTTAGTCTTTTTTCTTCACTTGCTTTCTCTCTTACGTTATGTCTTTCCTTTCTACGCTATGCCTTGAACTCCTACAGCGCTACACTACTTAGCCATGGCGTGAAACCTTCTTTGGTATGTTTTAGGTCCATCTCTTCTCGAATTCACTATTTTCCTTCTTTTATGCCTTGTATACTTGAAAAATGTATAAACACCATCAATTTCAGCTCATTTAAGGATATTTATATTAAATATACTACTAAACTACCTCTATATATAAGTCTAAATAATCACTTATCAAATACCCCCACACTTAGGATGTAGCATGTCCCGAGAAAAATCCTACTATATTAAGTCTCCTAACTACTTCTATTACCTAATTCACATTCATTTTATATTGTTAATGGAGCATCCTTTAATCCTCTAAGTTTCAAGTCAATAATCCACTCAAGAGTTTTTCTTTTCGAAAAATTATATTTTCAAGGCATGTAGCTTTAACAACACATATAACTCACTTTTGAAATACCGAAGTAGATCATAACCAAAACTATCACTACTCACAAGTTTGTTTCACCTCGACACTATAGTACCAAGTGTACACTCTCATGATTTCCCATTAAGCTTAGAATTCTCAAATAAGCATTGATCAAACTAACTTTGAAGACTTTAGCACTTTAAGAGTCTATAGGAGTTAATATAGTTGGAAGGAAAACTTAACTAAATAAAGCTATTAGCACTCGAGCTAAATCTTTTATTTGAAGAGTTTTAATTTAACTTTTGCCTTTTTTTCTTTATTATGATCTCTCTTTTCTTTTCTTTTTCTCCTTTTTATATTTTTTATTCCGATGATCCCTGCTCTTTTTTCTTATAGATTTCATTTTTTCTCTTTTTTCCAACAATTAAGTTCTCCATTCCATTCCTATAAAACTTGTGGGACACTCTATTTTTTATTTCTAAAACTCTTATTAGCACTTCGCGCTTTCACTTTATCAAGCAAGTAAACTCCAACTTTTCATTTGAACTTCCTATTTCTTCCTAGTTTTGCACTAAGTCTTTATTTGCTTTTTATTTAAGTAAGATTCACACTTATTATAGAGTTCCTTAAAGATCAAACTTTTTCCACAAGCGTTCTAGTAATCTCCATGCTTTTGTTTCCAGTTCATGTTTTTCCCTAACTCTAAGTTTATAATCATGAAATCATACCATTGTTTATACATTTCACTTTTTTCTTCAAAAATTTATAAACACTCTCTTGAATATCATATCAACAAGACACTTGTATTCTTATTCACCCTCAATTAAAGGCATGAACATGCAATTGAACTACTTATTCATTACCTATTACTATATATAACCTAATCTATATTACTTAAACATTCAAATAATAAGTAAATCAAATAGAATTACACTACAACGCTTTCCTTTTTAAGTGCTTCAAAAATAAAATTTTAACGATCATACATGTAGTGTTTATCCCATTTTCTATCTTTCTTACCACTTCTCATAGTGTAGTGTAGTGTTGACGTACTCAAACTTAAACCAAACCTTATCCTCAAGGTTTAAAAATATTTGTAAAACATGAAAACACGAACACAAAAACATATAATAACACAAGATATTAAATAATAAACATCGAATTGAAACAACTAAATAAGTAATATCCCAAATTTATAGTGAAATGGTATCAATATGGCATCCAAGAATTTTATAAACAGGATTAGCCGGCTAACTTAATATTTTCATATTTAATTTGGGATTAAAGTATCTAAGGTAGGATCCATGCGTTACGGATCGAAGATCATAAAAACTTTAAATATTATTTTTATGTGTCGTGTGCCTATTTGATGTATTATATACTATGTTGACATAAAATAAGGTCAAGTGGAGTGTATACACGGTGTCTGTGAGTTTCAGAGCACATTGAGAAATTTTTCCAGTTTTTGGTAATTTTTAGGTATTATTCAGAATTTAATTTGGACAAAAATCAAAGAGATAATCACGAAATTAAATAAAATAATTAATAAATTGGGGGCGCCTAGTGACACGCGGAGTCCAGCGTGACACACGTGGATTGTACAATAGTGTGCATGCCTGGGAGTGGTTGTTGGCGCGCATGGCGAATTTATAGCCACGAGAATATATACGTGTATATGTATTTATATATAATATAGTTTATATACATAAATGTATATACATAAATCAATCCTATAGTTTGAATTAAATAAAAGTATACCTTGGATTTGCCTCGAGATACTGTAACATGAGTGTCGAGGAAGATAATTGTGGAACATTGTTGTTGAAGATAATTTGTCCATGCCTTTAGATGTATGTTGTCCAATCTCGAGGAGAATCAAGTGTTGTATGGGTTTTTTGATAAAACCATTTGATCTGCCTCGAGATACGCAATATGTATCTCAAGGAGATCAAAATAATTAATTTCATAGTGACTCAATCGGTGATTGGGATTATCTTGTCGATGACCATTTCTTCGACCTCGAGATATGCAATATGTATCTCGAGGAATGTCAATATATTTAATAAGTTAATTAGATTAGCATCGATATTCGTGGGATGCGAATCTCGAAAAAATCTTAATACGTGTCTCCAATATCAACACTGCCTCATTCAATTTGCTTTAGGCCAAAGATTGAACTCGAAATACGTACTGCATATCTCGAGGAAGAACAAATTTATAATATGGAATGAACATCATTAGATTTGTTTCAAGATTCGTGTAATGCGAATCTCGATGAAATTTAATATGTAATTTGTAAAGCAAATAGAACCTTCTCACCCCATTTCCATTTTTCAATAGAGAGAGATCGACAATGAAGGGAGTAAAAGATCGAGATGGAGGGAGAGAGAACAATAAGGAGACCGGGAGAAAGAAAGAGAGACAAATTGAAGTTGAGTGCTTTGTTGTGGTTGTTGATGCCGTTCATGGTTGTGTGTTGATGTTCATTGTCGTTTTTGGTTGATGGAGCCTGACAGTTCGTCTAAAGAAGATAAAGGCAGGGAGGGTCTCCCCTGCCCATAACAAACTGAGGTTGGGGTTGGAAGCCCAACCCCCATGAAATTAAAGAAAAAATGGAAACTGTGATTTGTACAGCGAAAAAGGTAAGAGGAAGAAGAAAATGGGGTTAACCACAGGCTAGATAGAATCAGGTCAGGTTCAGGGGCCAAACCCCAATTAAAAAGAAAAAAGGATAAAAATGCTAGAAGTTCTTAAAAATTCAAAAAAAAAATATTTGAGCAAAATAAATTAAAATTATGAATTCTTATAAAAAATGAAGATTTTAGGATTCTATCCAGGATTTATATCGAGTATTGTTCTTATAATGAGTGTTACAGTACCCTAAAATGTTCGAAATTTGAAAAATTGTTTAAAAGCCTAGTCAAAGATAATTTTTTTATTTCGAACCATAATTTGGAGTAAAAATTGGGATCTGAACATCCGAAGAGTTGATTTGAGCGATTTTGGGTCGAGAAGGACCGATAAATATATAGAAAAATTAGAAAAAATATATTTAAGCCTAGACAATGTAGTTTTTTATGCCAAACAATAATTTTGAGTCAAAGATAAAGTCTGAGAATCAAAGAATTTATTTTGAAAGGATTTGAGGGGTTTTTGGACATGATTAGGTCAATTAAATTGCAAATAATGGACAAAATGGTGAAGTTGTGGAGGCTTACAGGACATATTAATGAATTGTAGGACTGCGATTAGATCCCCATGTCGACTAGTTTACCAACTCGAAGTGCAAGGAAGTTTCGATATCACGTTTGTAAGGTTAAGTAAATCTCATAGTAACCTTTACATTGTATAATTATAATCTCGTATAATTGCATTGATCCTTGATATTGTATTTTGGTTGTACATGCATACACAGTTTGTAAGGATAAGGTGATTCAAGTCTCCTTATAGTGTAGATTATACCTTCGTTGTAGAAAACTATGTTATGCTTGAGGGGTTGGAGTTACCGATACTTTACATCACATGGTTATCATGAGATCACGTTGAACTAGATCATACTCCTATAGTCTAGAGGAATGAGGATCGTTTGATTACTCTCCCCATGCATGAAGCTTTATTATTATTTATTTACCACTTTTGAAGAACGTTATCTGATTGTGGTCGAAAAACAAAAAAGGATAGGTCCACGGTTGTATTTAAATTCCTTGGATTATATTTTCATTTAATTTTTTGGATTATTATGCATTTGATTACTAAAGGTGTAGTGGATATTATAGGATTTACTGATCTAACATTATCGAATTTTTATAATTGGATAATGACAGGTTCTAGCACGGACAAGGGAAAGGGAAAGCTTTTCAACTTTATGTAACTTGTTTAGTTCTTTTCTCTATGTGTGTATTGGTTTTGAATATATTATATTGTATAAATGGGTTTTTGGGGTTTGAGTGTAATTAAAATTTCCTTTGGAATAACAAGAATGGTTGTAGGACAAATGGAGATAATTCTTGAATTAAGGTAATGTTAGCTTATAGTCTTTAGTATTTTAGATCAGGTTAGAATGAATATATAATTTCGTAAATGCAATTTGTATTATTATGAGTTGGATTGTGAGTCCTTTGACATATCCACCAAAGTTAAGCGGGTCATGTTGAAGATTTTTTAAAGCCAAGATTTCCGGTGAAGGGTTAGAAATAGAGGAGGTGCTGTCGAAAAGATTTTACAAAACTTTAAGGATATTGTAAATAATCTTAATGAACTTTGAGGATTACATAATTAATTTTTATGAAACTTTAAGGCTTAAGATTCACTTTAGAATCCATTCTGGTTAATAAAGTTTTATAACTGAAGATTACAAGATCTTAATATTAATTGTTTATTGATGGAGTGGTGAAGAATGTTAGATTATCAAAATATTAAGGTAATCTAGGCTGGTCAGATGCTCTAATTAAGTAGGGTCTAACAATATTGGTATCAGAGCCTAGGTTTGGCTCAAATTAGGATAAAACTTAGGTTGAGAAGTAAACGGTGATTGATCACAAGTAGTTGGGAAGTAACGCTATGGAATGAGGTTAAAAAGTCTAAATTTTTTATGATTGTGTTATATTTGTGTTGTAGGTATGTATTATCACTAAATATGCGGTAGAAAGTTTATTCTCCTTATCCGTTTGGTATTTAACTCATAAGATATGACAAGTAAGACTAGAACCAGATAATTAAAAGAGATAATAGACTTATGAAACGAAGTTGAGCGTAAATGAATGCAAAATAGACTTGTGAAGTTTAAATTCAAAGGTGTTGTAAGTTGTTCAGTACTGAAATAACTTATGAAAGTTTTATTTTTGAAAATAATAGCAAATTGGTTGAAAGAGAAGTCTAAAAGATTCATGTACGTAAGTACTGAACATGGATTTCTAGGAAATCAAAAGCATCAAATTATTATAATTTTCAAACCGCTCAAGAAAACATTAAAATCGACTTAAATTGACTCTCAAGTGATTGATAATCGTTTGAAAAATGTAATATGAAATTGGGACTTTTGGGAAGCACAAGATATGGATATATTGGTTTTTTGGACAAGGTTAGTACCAGTTGCATGGTTAACTCGGGAAGACCATTCTATAAAATATTGTTTTAATTCATAACCAATTGAGGGCGGCTTCTGAAAATAGTCTCAACTAGGAAGCAAGAGACGCGTGGTTATCGAGAATGTAAAATAGAAATTGATTAAACAAATTGAATCTTAATTTTGAAATCATAATGAGATTGTGATACGATCAGTCTAGTTGTCTCAATCAAATTCTAAGAAAATAAATCCTTTGAAGCAATGTATTGTCTCATTTTTGATACAAAACGTCAAGTGAAAAATGAAATAGAATCATATTTTTAAAAAATTAAACCACTTCTAAAAAGAAGTACTAAAACTTTGATTATTTATTACTCAAATTACTTATCCATAAGTTACGTTCAGTATAATAGTTCTATGATTTAAATAAAGTACTTATAAAATGAATGGAAATACACAAGTTAGAAGTAATCTTTGCTAGCACCGAATTAGATGTTGTTACAAAACAAAGATCAATGAGATTTCTAACTCGAAAATGAAAATTGTAGTGATAAAATTAACGTTTTAGAAGTTAAGGTGTTGGGGAAGTGGTCTACTAATAGTTTGGATTAGCCATTAAATAAGACATGTAATAGTATGTTGAGATTTAAAGTACCCAATAGTCATTTTTAATCAAATTAAGTTATTATGTCTATCAATACAACTTAAAATATAATAAAGGAAGAGATAGACATACTGATTGAGAATCAGTAAGTGAGTTGTATAGGATGTCAATATGAGCTCCTATATTGCGAGAATTTCTATTGATATGAATTAAAGGATTGAAATAGCACCCTTTAAGAATTTGATTAGCCATTAATTTAATCAAAGTTTGGAAATTCAAATTCTTTTATCTCTTTAGTTGAATAATAATGGAAAGGTGAATTCATCGAAGGTAATTTCATGAATAACAAGATACAAAGTTATCTTACACAATCTCTTGAAAGGTACCAAATTTATTTTTGAGAAAAAAAAATCGAGATATTAGATACTAAAAGAAATAACGTAAGGCAATAACAAATAGTTTAACTGTCTGAGTAGCAAAGTTTCTCTATTTCGAATTAAAATTAGATAAGGAAGACTCTGATTTATTAAATGATAATAAGAAATCGCATCGTTTTTAGCTATATTTTTTTAAAAGAGATGAGATATAAATTGCTTTTCAAGGTCAAGATTAAGGAGCTGTAAGTGGCCTGGTTGTTGAGCAAAAGTCATGGTAAGTTTGTAAAGAGACAAAAAACTGAGATCAATGTGAGAATAGCTAAGATTGTCAAAAATTGAATGGAATAAACTCAATGTATAAAATAAAATGATATGTTGAAATGACTAGTGACTGATTGAAGTGACACGAACAGACCGCTTTAGTCAATATGCATAACCAAAAATCTAAGTAAATTTGTTTCATAATCACGGTTCATTCACAGCATAGGAGGTCGATGTGATACGTCCACCCATCTTTGAATAATCGAATAAATTAGTGTCAGTAGATATAAGAGAGTCTATGAAGTTCTATCAAAGTCAACTAGAGGCTGAAGTATAGGCAACTAAATGGTCAATATATTCTCACATTAGTATGAAAATGAAAACTTCAGGTTAATGAGTACCAATCAAATTAGAATATCAAACTATAAGTTTAATGGAACTTAATATATCTTCACAAAGATCTTACAAGGAGTCAAACTCCAAATGTTGAAAATTTTGAACCAAAGTAGTGTACAACTAATATCAGTGAATATATTGTACACTGGGTCAATTATAGTGCTACATCACCTGGTGAAGTTTAAAGCACTAGTTATTATAAATTAGAGATGATGTATAGTGTTCGTGTGTTAGTGAAGAGATAAATAAAATGAAGAGGAATGTGTGACTTATAGCTCAATTAGTCAGTAGTATCCCTATTGTTGAAAATGTTGAATAGAAGACAGTATATATGACTTGGTGTGTGAAGAAATGAATATTCTTCCATCAAATTGAGTAGAAGTGAAAAAGAGATAACATATTTATAAGATTGTATGGAATACAAGTTAAAAGTTATACTATAGGAGTATAATCATCGAATATATTGAAATCTTTATTTAGAAATGTATATCTACTCAAGTTAAGGATAGTTGTTTGTATCCAGGTAATGAGAGAAGTTAGTGAATAGTAAGTGAGTAAGATGTGAGTTTATGGGAGATCTTAATTGAGTGAAAGCAATGAGATTCTTAATGAATCCATCATTAGATAATGATATAACGAAGTTAGAAAATATAATTTTTTAATTAGTCAAAGAAGAAGTTAAGTGAATCGACTGAAGAGTTGAAATTGGAAATTGTTTTTTAGTCTACAATCTAAATAATATTGAGATTAGATAATTAGAGATTGATTGAGAGTTGCACGAGGTGTCAGGTTTCTATTTCTGATCGAGTTAAAATTAGAGATCCCTCGTTATAGGTGGCAGATGTGTTGTAAGATCCATAGTCCTAAAATGACTTGTATAATTCCAAATCTTGAGATACTTTATAGCCACCTGATCGACCTTGAGATATGCGAAACGTATCTCGAGGAAGATCAATATATTTAATAAGTTTATTAGATTTGCCTCGAGGTTCGTGGGATGCGAGTCTCAAAGAACTTTTAATATGTATCTCAAACATCATCACCGCTTCATTCAATTTGCTTTAGGCCAAATATCGATCTTGAGATACATAATACGTATCTCAAGGAAGAACAAATTTATATTATGGAATGAAAATCATTAGATTTGTCTCGAGATTCGTGTAATGTGAATCTCGAGGAAATATAATATGTAATTTGTAAAGCAAACAGAACCTTCTCACCCTATTTCCATTTTTCAACAAAAAAAGATCGACAGTAAGGGGAGTGAGAGACCAAGAGGGGGGAGAAAGAATGAGGGGGGAGAAAGAATGAGGGGGAGATCACGAGGCGATAGAGATTAATCGAATGTGAGTTCATTGTTGTGGTTTTTTATCTCGCTGATGGTTGTGTGTTAATGATGGTTGTTGTTGTTGGTTTATGGAGCCAGGCGTCAGGCAGTTCGTCCAAAGAAGACAGTGACAGGGGAAGGCTCCCCTACCCATTACCGACCAGGGTTGGGGTTGAAAGCTCAACCCCAATGAAGTTTACAAAAACGGAAATTGTGATTTGTACAGCAGAAGATGCGAGAGGAAGAAAAAGATAGGGTTTAACCCGGGCCGGACAAGGACCGATCTGGTTTAGGGGTCAAACCCCAATTAAAAAGAAAAAAGGAAAAAATGCCAAAAGTTCATAAAAAATTCAGAGAAAAATGAGAAAATTCTGAAAAAAATATATTTGAGTCAAATAAATTGGAATTATGGATTTTTATAAAAAATTAGAATTTTGGAATTTTATCAAAGATTTATATCGGGTATTTTTTCATAATGGTGTTACGGTACCCAAAAATGCCCAAAATTTGAAAAATTGTTTAAAAGCCTAAACAAGGATAATTTTTTATTTTGAACCACAATTTGAAGTAAAGACTAGGATCAAGACATCCGAAGAGTTGATTTTGAGGGATTCTGAGGTTTTCGGGTCGAATAGGATCGATAAATGTAAAAGAATTGGAAAAATTATACTTGAGCTTAGACAACGTGATTTTTGATGTCGAACAATAATTTTGAGTCAAAAATAAAGTCCAAGCATCGGAGAATTTATTTTGGAGATATTTAAGGGGTTTTGGGACATGATTAGGTCAATTAAATTGCAAATAGTTGAAAAAAATGGTGAAGTTGTTGTGTAGGCTTACATGACGTATTAATGAATTGTAGGACTGCAACTGGAGCCCTGTGTGTACCAGTTTACCGACTCGAAGTGCGAGAGAGTTGTGATATCATGTTTGTAAGTTTACGTAAATCACATAGTAACCTTTACGGCGTATGATTATAATTTCGTATAAATTGAATTGATCCTTGATTTTACATTTTTGCTATACATACATACACGGTTTGGAAGGATAAGGTGATTTGAGTCTCCTTATAGTGTAGACTATACCATGGTTATACAGCATTATATTATGCTTGTGGGGCTAGAGTCACTGATACTTCGCATCACGTAGTTATCATGAGATCATGTTGAACCACATCATACTCCCATGGTCTAGAGGAATGAGACTCCTTTGATTATCCTCCCTACGCATGTGTCGCTATTATTGTTTACTTACCACTTTCAGAGAACGTTATCTGATTGTGGTAGGATAACAAAAATGGGATGGATTCACGGTCGTATTTAAATTCCTTATATTATATTCTTCATTTAATTTCTTGGATTATTATGAATTTGAATATTATAGGTGTACTGGATATTATGGGATTTACTTATCTAATATTATCAAATTTTTATAATTAGATAATGACAGGTTCTAGCAGTAACAAGAGAAAGGAAAAGCTTTCCAACTGTATGTAACTTGTTTAGTTCTTTTCTCAATGTATGTATTGATTTTTGAATATATTATATTGTATAAATGGGTTTTTGGGGTTCAAGTGTGATTAGGATTTTATTTGGAATGGCTGGAATGGTTTTAGGTCAAATGGCGATAACTCTTGAAGTAAGGTAATGTTAGCTTAAGGTTTTTAGTATTTTAGATTAGTTTAAAATGAATATATAATTTTGTAAATGCAATTTATATTTTTATGAAGTGGATTGTGAGTCCTTCGGCATTTCCACCAAAGTCGAGCAGGGTTTATTGAATATTTTTGAAGGACGAAATTTCTAGTGTAGGCTTAGAAATAGAGGAAATGTTGTCGAGAAATTTTTATGAAGCTTTAAGGATATTATAAGCAATCTAAATAAACTTAGAGTATTATATAATTAATTTTTACTTAACTTTAAGTTTTAAAACTCACTTTAGAATCTTTTTCTAGTTAATAAAGTTTTATAATTGAATATTACAAAATCTTAATATTAATTGTTTTTTTATGGAGAGGTGAATGCTGCTAGATTATCAAGAGATTAAGGTAATCTAAGTCGGTCAGATGCCCTAATTAAGTGGGGTCTGACAATCAATATATCTCTCATCTCCCCATATTTAAAGAAATCCTAACAAATAGACATCAGGACTGCGTCCATCATCATTATCTACATCATCAGCTCCAGCATAGGATGGTGTCAGTGGACGCTCCACCCTCCTGCTCTGCACTACATCTAGATCAAACACATAAGATGGTGCTGCTGGAAAGCCAAAAGACCTATCAGTCGATTTCTTCCATTTGCTCCTCTCATATCTAGTTATGTTCATCGCATGATCGACAAACAACAAGTAGCTTCGATACGTGTTCCGTCTATCTTATCTATCTCCTCAAAGATTCATGACACTTAGTCATGTCCTCTTGGTACTATCTCATCATCTTAGCAATCCATAGCCTTTGGTGTTGTGGAATCAAGTCCTCTAGTGGTAGTACTACTAGTTTTGGTAGAGGAGGTAGTGAAAAAACCTCAGGACCATCTAAGTCTCACTCTTCAATAAGCGGGTGTACGAACTTGTAGCCATTAGCAAATCCCTATTATTGCTCCTCCTCTTCTCTATGTCCTTCATCTTCCAACTCCTAGGCTAACTCTGTTGTTGTTGTTGTTGCTATTTTTGCATTATCCACTTATTATTTGGCCAATAACTCGGCCTCAAGTCTATTGCCCTCAGATTTTTCCTTCCAATCCTTGGAGTCTTGATAGCTAAGACGTGATTTCAATATGAGTATGAACACCTCATCCATGGTTGTTTGGGCTCAATATCAAGTTTTTTTCATCTCTAAGAAATCTCACTCCAGCTTTCAAGCACAAGTGATCAAAATTGGAAACAACAACTTGTTGTCTCATTTTGACATAATGGACCTCTTCGATTATTATAGAAGATCTCGCCGACATTGATTCCCCATTTTGTGTAATCTCAATAAATAAGTCATCTTTGGCTTGTTGATCTTTCCCTACTGAGTGGTGGGGTATAGAGAAGCAACAAAGAAATATTTCCATATTCATTACACTTTCCTAAGACTCTCTTTTTTAATGTGTTTCAGCACATTCTAAACTCCCATTACCCAGCTTTGTTGTCCTTGGACAACAATTGCTAGCTTTATGGCTCTAAAAGTGTATAGGTTATATAGTTGTTCATATAAGTTATCAGGGAAACTCATGTCTGCTCCAATCATACTCAAATGCTTCAATCAATAGATGCCATTAATTTCAACTCATTAAAGGGAACAAACACCCCTCTCACCTTCATTGGCTCATTCTTCCTAGTAAACTTTATATTGGTATAAAATTAATATATAATTTTACTCAATCCTTTAACTTTGTTTTCCCTATAGTCTTGAGTGAAATGCTCCTAATTTTGTTGCCTAATAATGAAACTGTTCACTCGTTTATCATACTTGGTTTGCATATTAATACATCACTCCTTATGCTTAATCACCACATATATATCTTTGGTCTCGCTATTAATGATGTACTGCGACTTAAATGGCCTAAGTTCTTCATCATTAGGGTCTCTTGAGGTTAATGCCTTAAAATCATTTGTTTTACTCGATTCACTTGCCACCTTATTCTTAGTATTTTCTCAAATTCACACAATAATGCAACTAGCAATTCGGGTCTTAAAATCACCTAAAAATGAAAATTAATAATACATGGATCATTCACATGCCAAGTAATGCAAAAAAAAAAATGTGAACTAGGTCTCCATGAGTCTCATTGATGCTCAATATTCACAAAACTTGAAAATCCAATCCTACATCCTCATATCCACTATTCATGCAATTTCATAAAGTTTTCTCAAAATTCCAAAGCATAACTAATGAAACTATAAATTTACCTCAAGGTCGAACTACTTTTTGGGGTATAACACCCCTCCAAGTCTCTATCAATTGAAGCCTTTTCACTTCACTAACAACTTAAAACCCTAGTGCTCCTTGTCTCAAATCAAAGCCCTAGCGTTTTCACCTTGTGCGAATCCACAATGCACTTTCTCCTATCGCTGTCTATCACTAGAAACTCTCTTTCCTCACTTAAAAATGATCAATCTTGGGCTCTATAGGGATATATGCTTATTTGGTTGTAGTTGGATTTGGATGCAAGTGTGAATGACATGGTGAAAATGGGGTTCAAAATCCACATCACGACACTAACACCGTACCTTAATAGGCACGACGCCGTAACAGCTCCACGACGATGTCAACCCCCTTCAAGGTGTTTTTGGTGTACTAAATGGCGCCCTACTGGCATCGTTCTTACTACCAACAGTGACATTTGTTACATACACGATGTCGACCACCAAGTCCGTGTTTTTCGCATATATTTTTAATTTAACTCCTATTCGACGCTTCCTCGACTTTGTGTACTACAACACAAGATGTCGTGATCATGTGGAATCCATGTAAATATAAAAGTTTCATAAAAACTTACCTGTGATTTGCCCATGAACCTCACATTTATCGCTTGAACTCATTCACTTTTTACATTCTTTACTGAGTTTGTCGAGACATTTCTAGTCATATTGAGACAATTGAACTTCAAATCGGCATGCAACATTTCTATTATTGGCATGACATTAACTGAGGCTCTTGCATCGCATAAGACATTTCTAAACTGGTGCCCATCAATGTTTATTGGTATTCATATTTCTCCACGATCTCTTCTTTTGATTGCTTGAAGTCTCAGTATGAACTTAAACTTTGGTTTAGGCTTCCTTAGAACTATGTTGATGATATTACTTTTCAGTGCTTCTTTAAAAGTTTATTCATCTATTTCCTTAGTTTTCCATTATTTTTCACCTTCTTGTTCTTCTTCAAGGCATGGATTCTTTGTTGCATAAATCATTCAGTTCATCATGCCTTACTTCCATTCTGTTTTCATGCATCTCTTCATGATTCCTCAGAGTCGAAGTGTTGACTTTTTCTAGTTGTACATCACTTGCTCTTGTCATGGCTCAGTCATTACCATATCGCTCATCATATTAATAGCACTCACATTCTCCTTGAGATTAGTGATCATGTTGCTTGGAGACTGCCCTTCCTTCCTTGAATTCAAGGCAATGGCTAATTGACCAATATGTCTCTCTAAGTTCTTAATAGATTGTGATCTATCATCCATCCTCTTCATGTCTTACTTTACTCCTTCCATTTCTTTCTCGTGCTTCTTATGGCGTTCCCTAATGCTCATGTCCATGGCGTGCAAAAGTTTCTCAATTGAGTTCAATGAATTCATCTCTTCGCTCTTCCCTAGCTTCCCTTGTTGGACTTGTTGATTAAAGTCTAGTAGTAACTTCAGTGCATTATCAAGATTTCCATACGAGAAGTTTGAGTTATTGTTGTTATATCCTTGATAAAACCTTTGAAGAGCCTTTCCTCTCTACCCTGAAGTTGTTTTCATAGCATTGGTTGTTCATGAATTTTATGTTTTTATACTTCATTCATTACTACATGTCCATTTGATTGACCACCATAGCTTGGTGGTTAATGGGTTGATGTATTGCCTATACTTGTGGACTTTGTTGTCCCATTTGAAGTTTCGCAATTTGATTTCTCAGGTTAGATAGTTGTGACATAATTGCGGCTTGCAAATCAATCTCATCTACGCTTGCTAGTTTCCTTATTATGAAACTAGTGCCGCTAAAGAATTTTAGGACATAAGATCTAGGAGACCCAATGCTCCATCCTCATCCTTGGTTAGTAGAGAGCCACTCGCTATGGCATATACTAGTGTTCTCGTATTATGGTACATCTTGTAGTAGAAAATTAGGAGTTGTGCCCATTTCATGTATCCATGTCCTAGACATGTCCTCAGCATCTCTTTGCTTATCTCCCAAGCCTCTCCAAGAGACTCGACATCTTCCTGCTTGAATTGATTGATTTCCAGCTCCTTTCACTTACTTTCACTAGGGAACAAAATTATCTAGAATTCTTTCATTGATTTTCACCCATGAGGTCATATTCCTTGCATTAAGTCCTTGGAATCAAGATTCGACTTTTCCACCCAGTAAGTATGGGAAAAGTCTCGCCCTAATCACCTCTTTTCTACATTCGATAATGTGTAGAGTATCGCACTTCTCCAAGAAATTCTTTACATGTGCAATTGGACAAGCTATTTTGCACCATGTTTACTAAAAAGATCTTAGTTTGAACTCGGTGGAGTTGGATGGGAGCCTTATCACTTGTTGTAAGTCTCTTGAACTTTTGATTTGAAGTAGTCATGAAGGCATCTTTGTCCCCGCACTTTATCATACACTACCATATCACCTTCGAGTTGGTTATTCCTGAGGCCATATTGTTGGTTTCTTGGTTGATCCTTAGCCATCTTAACTCCTTTTTTTTCTTCACTTTGTTGGTTTTGTCAATCTCAGGGTCGTAAGGTACTAAGTTTTCTCTTTTTTGCTACGCATGCACTAGTTATCCCTGAAAAGAAAACATAAAAGATCAAGTGCATAAATTCAAACTTGAAACTCAAGCTTTTTTTTCTTTTTGTTTTTATAAACTTGAAAGTAAATTATTTAAAATAAAACTTATCAAGTTTTCAAAATAACTAAGTCTTAATGGCTACCTATCCCCAGCAACGGCGCCAAAAAACTTGATGCGCATGACACACGTATAGCAGCTCGCTTGTAGTAATAATGTAACCAACTTATGTTGACTATGGATATCATCCTCAATGAAAGGTGTATGCTCTTGATTCGTGCCTAACTAAAATTACTCTATTTCAAAGGAAATCTTTTTTTGTTGGTTTTATAACTAAACAAAACTAATCTATACCAACAAATCAAGCAACTTACTTAAACTCTTATATTATGACTATTTTAGTTCATAACTTCACCTAGGTAATGAAATATAATGCTTTCCAACTCACTTTATTATGTTTGTGTAATGCCTAATTAGAATAGACTTATTTCCTTCAAATCCACTATAACCCATTGTCATGACAAAAAAGATTTTAATGTGCGAAATAGAATGCCACCTATAGGTGTGAACAATGTAAGCTCCACATTGCGTTGATGTTCCAAATCTTTAGATTCATAACTAATTAAGTTTACTATCTATCACTCCCTAATCAACAACTACGCTCGATGTTGTATATTTTACGGCTATACCATCCATATCTAGATTAAAAACTTCAATGTCATGATAACTAATAAAACCTAATATCAACAAATACATTATCAAGATGTTCATAGCATTACGCTCGAATCAATACAAATTCTAACCATTGCACTTTTTATATTTCTACTTTGTTCATGTTTATAGCATAGCATTTATACTATAAGATCTATTGATCCCTAAGATTAATAAACTACTCACATTTCATTGAAACAAACATGCACATAGTGGTATTCATTGAAATCATAGATATAATGAAACAACTTCTATTAAATCAATAAAAAGAATACCCGAATCACCACACGTGAGTTTTCAATGCCTGTTCTCCACAAATCACCACACGTGAGTTTTCAATGCTTGTTCTCCACAAATCTTCTTAATACTCAAGAATAAAATAAACTTATGCTAAACCATATTAATGGTGGATAATCAATGGTAATTGATGAGTTTACCATGTTCTAATATCTATTTATACTCCCTAAGAATATTTTAAAACAATTAGAAACCCTACTTAACAATTTAATATAAAATAAACTCTACTTTTTATTTTCTTCTCTTCTTCGACGCTATCATTTAAGTCTCAGCGATGAATGTATACTCCCAAGTCATTGCCACCGTGTCGAGCATCGTGTGTGCAATTTTCTCTTTAGTGGTCCTGACATTGTCTTTTGTCTCCCCGACATTGTCCCTTGACCACGATGATGCCAACACTATGTCGGGCATCCTTAGTCTTTTTCTTTACTTTATTACTCTCCTACGCGTCATGCCTTTCCTTCCCACATTATGCCTTGAACTCCCATAGCGCCACACTATTTAGCTAGAACGCCAAACCTCCTTCGGCGTGTTTTAGCTTCATATCTTCATGAATTCACTCTTTTCCTTCTTTTATGCCTTGTGTACCTGAAAATGCATAAACACCATCAATTTGAGCTCATTTATGAATATTTATACTAAATATACTACTAGACTGCCCTTATATATAAGTCTAAATAATCATTTATTAGGAGAAAAAAAAAAAAAAAACAACTTGATCACTCCCCTTTAATTAGAATCACCTCAAGTTTAAATTTTGAAAATATTTTCAATATAAGAGTCAAAAAGTGAGAATAAAAACAAAATAGACTATACTAAATCAAATATCTAATAAAATTAAATAAATATGGAATAAAACATAGAATATGTGGCAGCCTCCCATAGAGTGCTTTTGTTTATTGTCATTTGCTTGACTTAACCCTTCTAGAATTAAGTTGGATCTCTAAATTTGAAATTAGGATTTTTCACTTTAATGTCATTCTAAAAATTAAGTACTCAGCCACTAATCATTAGAGTGATTGTTTTGTTTAGAATATCCATAATAGCTTGTGTATTGGCAAAGAAAGGTCGTCCTAAAATTAAAGGAGGCTCTTTATTGATAAAGTCCGGCATTACCAAGAATTATGTGGGTACGTTGTTGTTCTCTACTTGAACTAGCACATCCTTGACCACTCCTATTGATTGGATTGAAGTTCCATCTAGTAAAGAGAATCATTTAGAAGCAAATGAATTGAACTCCAATTGAATATGTAGAAAGAAATGTATAGGCATGAGATTTCATTAGAGTTCGTATCACACTAAGCTATGAAGTACCAAGCCCATTTGATTTTAGAGAAATGCTAGAGTGACCCGCTGGTGACACCCAACGGGAACACCTGCCCCCAAAGTTATGCTATGGGACCATATTAACAAGTGTTCCCTCTAGGTGTCCCAACCGACCATCTTTGCATTTTCCTTGATTTTAATGTGAAAATGTATACCTATGGGGTTATTAAGCTTTGCGGGACTTAAATCCGCTTTTTCTTCTTATTATTATACTTGGATCTAGAAACTTTCGTCTTGTCAATGTTTTAACCATTCTCCAATTACTTAACTCTCCATTCTTGAGTTACTTTTTTTCTTTTGAGGTGTCTTCAACTTGTTCTTTTTTGGGATCCATTTATCTTTTTCAATTGTTATTGCATTAATTGCAATATTTTAAGCATTGAAGTTATCATAATAATTTAAGTCTAAAAAATTATTATCACCTATTTCATTATCAAATAATTCATCATATTTGTCATAGGTGTTATAGTAGTGTTCATTATTAATTTTGAATTTAACAATTTTATCTTCAAATTCCATAGACATTGTTCCTTCGAGAATATCTAACTTAGTTCTAGTCGTCTTTAGAAAAGGCCTACCTAATAGTATAGGCCAAAGATTGGGCGATGTTTGTTGGACTAAGTGTTTTCAACATTTACACTCCACTTGAGATTTTGATGGCAACAAACAAATTGAAAGGATACTAACAAGTTTGTTTAGCGTTTCTGAATATCAACCCTTGTTAGAAACTCGATGACAAACAAGTTCAAAAGAAAAGGTAATAAACAAAGTGAACTAAATCGTGCCTTTACAATTTCAAGTTATATTAGCAAAAAGAAGACGGAAAAGCTCAAGGCTCGACTCATACAAGAAAACAAGGACTAGAAAGCCAAATCTAATCAATTGTGCAGCTTATGTAAGGCATATAAGTTCAATTACTATAAGCCAAATGCATTAGAATCATGTATTAGATGAATCATGTTTTTCAAAGTACTTAAAGTCATGAATTTTGTGATTTACAATTCCATGAATTTCAAAATGATTTAAAAATCATACAAAATATTCTAAATCATGTATTTAAGGTGTATAAACATTTGAAACTATTTTTGAATGTATCAATGTTCATTTGGACAGCTTTTAGAGTTTCATTTAAAATATTTATAGAAAAGCACCTACATATTTCATGTAATTGATATTTTTGATTTTTAGGGTTTGTGATATCATTCGGGAAGTTCAAATATATTTTATGGACCTCACTAAACATGTTTGAAGTGTTTTCAGAGGTTTGTTAGAGTCATAGGACAATTGGGGAGTTGATTTGCAAAACTAGAATTTAAATTGTTTTTAAGTAGCGTGCTATACAGAGTTCTAACAACTTTTTGAAAAGACAAATCTTCATCATTAATTTGACTTTGGGGATCATTTTAGACCATATGATCAACATAATGGTCACCAACTCCTTATCAGGGCTTAAGAACCAAAACAAACCATGAAGAACACACATTGAACAACTTTTGGTTTACTACACTCATACATCCAAGCTTTGCACTCGAGATTGTGAACTTTGTGCTTACAACAACTTGGAATCTTTGAAGGCTATTGATTAGCTCTTGAAGTTGATACTAGAGAAGTGTTCTACGCCTTACAATCTGCACATTAAATCCAATTTTTGGATCTCATACTTTAGGTTGAAAGACCTCTTGATTTGCAACTCTATTTGTGCTTAATCTATACTATTTGATTGGAGTTTTACGTGGTAATCATTTGTAGTGTTGTCAAACACATTTAACTTGGGTTCTTACACTTAAACTTGATCTTTTAAACCTTTAGATAGTTTTTGAACAATTTGTTGATCATAATCTTTATTTTCTACAACATCACTTGTTTATTGGATTTAAAATCGTGCTTGCTCTTAATCAAATTTGATTTGCCAATTTCTTGATTGAGATTTGCGCATACTTGTCGAGTTTGTTGGCATATTAGTTATGTCCATACTTGCATTCATTAGAGTGGTTTAGTTCTACGAGGCTTTTAAGGATTGGACTTATTACTACTTTACCTTGCAAGGCAAATATTCATTGTAGTCATCAATCTTTGTTGTAAGCTATTGATTTTAAGACTTAATGAGATCTAAGTCAAAGGAAGACCTAGTTGAGGCTAGGCAAAAATCCTAGTTGAAGCTGGGTGGGAAGACCTAATTTACCATTAGGCACTCTAAGCTTGTAGGCTTAGGTTGTATCATTTATTGGTAATATAAGAGGGAGTTTGAAAATCTTAACCAAGGAGGTTAGGTAATGGATGATTGGTTGGATCGAACCACTATAAATCTTATGTCACCTTTTGCATTAATTTGTTACTTATTGCTTTTGTGGGTGCTTAGCTTCATTAGTTAATTAAAAAGTTTAAAAAGGCGATTGACGCGCGCCGAACACGTCAATAAAGTCAAGTTTCCTAAACCAACTATTTTGTAGAATAGTGGCAAGGGTCGATCCCACAGAGACTGGTTGTCTTCCTTAGGTTAAAACAACAAAAAGAAAATCGGGGTTTTAAAATAAATATTAATTTAACTAACTAATCTATCTAAACTAAATAAATAAAATAACTAAACTAATTTCTAAAATAACTAATTAATAATTAATTAACACCTAAATAACACCTAAATCTCCAGTTCCATAAATCGGAATCAAGATTCAATAGCAATTATGGTCTTCAATCTTTCCCAAAAAGTTATTAATTTAAATTCTCCTAGATTAGCTATAGAAAATCGACATCCGCCATAAATTCCTAGTTCCCCTAATTCTGATAGCCAGGATGTCCGCCACTAACTACTTCCCTAATTAATGTATAACCCTAGGCATCCGCCAATCAGGTTTAACACACTAATCGCAGTAATATAGATATATAGGAACACTAATCCTAAATAACCGATTGCAACCGCTACAGATTTAACCTAGATTCAATTGTCGTACATTCAAGCACCGAAAGGGTTTTACGGCAAACGGGTGAATGTTTGTTACTTTATTAGTCTAAAAGCACAATTACACGGATACTAATATTCCAAATAACAGTAGATTGTCAACCTAAAAGCATGCATTAGCCACATACATACCATAGATCTAAATCATAATCATTAAAAATCAACAACAATGAAATAGGAGAAATAAAATTAATTAAATAATAAAATAAAAAACCTCACATATTATGCTTTGAATCCATAATCCTGACTTGCTTCCCCTTCGATTTAGTCAAGAAATTGATTAGCCGGACATCATCTTCAAAAATCTATACTAAAAACTAATAATTGATCTCTAAAAAATACTAATTAATTGTTTTCTAAATAATACCTAGGTTCCTAATATATATAAATCCTCCAAATTGTACTCCGATACTGATTGGGTTAGGTACGTGACTCGTGCGTCGAGAGCATCCTAGGGGTGTTTTTAGATCAAAAATCGGACTCTTCCATGTGTAAATAGCCGATTGGCTGTTTTGTCCTGCTCGCGCCACGTGTCGCGCTGTGATAGGCCACCACCTGTAACCGCCTCTGATTTGTCGCCACGCCATTAGCCGAAAATCTGTGAGTTCGATTGTGTGTGGGGTGAGTCACCGACACGTGTCCTCATGTGAATGGCCAAACCACGTATTAATGGCGCGCTGGATGAATGGGAAAATGCCACGTGTGCGTGCGCTGGCAAGGGGAAAATCGCGCAACTCTAGCAAAAATCTGGGAGTTTGTGTGCGCACGAATCTCGAGGCCGATCGACGGAACCTGAAACGTGGAGAAATAAGGCGGTGTGGTCTCTGATGACGTGGCATTACATGGCGGACCTTGATTGGTGGCGGTGTCTCATCCGGGTGACGTGGCTGCGGTAGATTAGTGGAAATCATTGTGCCGACGTGGTTTTTCTTGGACCTCCACATGTCAGAGTCTTATTGGTCTAGAGGATTTTCGCTGACGTGGCATGCTTTGATTGGTTGGAATACATTGTATGCTATTCGACCCACCGTGCAACGCGTATTTCAAGGCAAACTGTTTGGCATCTGATCACTACAAGTAAATACTCCATTTTAAGTATTTTTCCGCCACGAATTCAACCCCCACTCTATTTCACCTAAAAATGACCAAAAAATATAATTAAATATATATTTAAAATACTTTCAATAATTAAATATACTAAAATAGACTACTAAATACATATAAATACCGACTTATCAGCGATAACGTCTCAGTTCATCCAATTCACCCCCCTCTTGGTTGCTATTTCAATTAGTATCAAAGTGGGCTATTGCTAAAAGTGTTACTAACATATCTTTGAGTGTTGTCTTGCAAGGATGCAAACTCTAGATTTTGCTTGACTTAGAAAAGGCAACTCATTTCTAGGCTTCCCTACTTTGATGGTACCAACTATGCTTCTTGGAAAGTAAGGATGAGATTGTACATGAGAACACAAAGGTAGAATTTTATGGGATTCTATCAAGGATGGCTACACTCCACCCAACAAGGCCGAAAAGGATTACACTCTCGAAGAGACAAGAATTAAGTTACACAATGATCAAGCTATGAATCTCTTATTTTGTGTAATTAGAGAAAGTGAATTCAACCGAGTGAGTGTGTGTGACACAGCTATGGAAGTATGGGAGAAGCTAGAAGTACATTATAAGGGTACTAATCAAGTGAAGAAATGAAGTTGAGGAGCATTATGAAACATCTCGAGTTGGTATCGATGAAGAGATTGTTACCATAACTACTCGATTTACTAAGCACTTGAATGAGATGAAGAATCTTTAAAAGCTCTACGATCAAGAGAACTCGTTTTATAAGTTCCTTAGAATTTCGCCTAAAGAATGGGATGCAAAGATGTACACTATTCAATCGGCACAAAATCTTGGAGACTATAACTTTAACGCTCTATGTAGAGAGTTAAAGGCTCAAGAATTCAAGCTAAAAGATCAAGCTAGATTGGAAACATCTAGTGGTGCATCAAAGAAAGAGTCAATGAATGAGACAACTTTGAAAGCAAATAGTCCATTGACTAAGTTGAAAGCTCCTAGTCCACCGATTGAGATCAATGATGATAATGAATCATATTATGAAAATGAACTTAAGGAAGAAGTGGATATGGTATCCAAGAGACTTAATAAAGCCATGTATAGGGGTGACAAGTTCAAGAAGAAGTTTAATGATGGAAGCAAAGGAAGTAAATCAATTGAAGTAACTTGTTTCAAGTGTGTCAAAGAGGGGCATTTTCAGGTCGATAGTCGCTCCAAGAAGAGCAAGGACAAGAGAAAGGGCAAAAAGAGCCTCAAAGCTACATGGGATGATTCATCCTCATCTAGTTCCGATTTAGAGTCGAGAAATGAGAAGGCTATTCTTTGGTCTTATGGAAAAGAATGAGGTACATAATTCTAACTCTTTAGATTTGGATGATATTGACGACTTAGATGAAGAGCTTGGCATTCATGACCTTAGAAAATGGTTGGAAAAAAATGTCAAAAAGACCAAACAACTTAAAAATAGTTTGATAAAAGCTATTAGTGAGATTGAGAAGCAAAATGAGATTATTGATGACCTCCAACATGACTTGGAATTGGTTATAAATGAGAGAAATGATCTAGTCAAGAAAGTAGAGGACTTGACCACCACGGTGACTAAGTTCACTAATGTTACAAAGATGTTTGACATGATGTTGGAGCACAAAAATGTGCACTCAAGAAAAATGCATAGTCTATGATGTTATCCTATTAAGCTATAGGAAATTATTGACTAACACTAGTAAATGCTCAAAATGCAATAGATCACACAATGTTGGTAAATGTGTCGTGAATAAGACCAATAAGGGAAAACTTGCATGGGTAGTAAAAAATGTTTATGATACTAAATTTCTCATACCCAAATGAGTTTGAGTAACAAAATCTAGTGAATTTCACATTGGATATGAGGAGGAGCACCCCATGGTACTTTTATAGTGGGTGCTCAAGGCACAAGACCGGAGATGCAATTTAATTCATCGAGCTCAAACGATATGATGGTGGAAAGGTTACTTTTGGTGATGAAAACAACGAAAATGTAATTGGCATCGGCATAGTGGGTAACGATTCCTTATCCATATCTAATGTCAATATTGTTGATGGATTGAAACATAATTGGTCATGTGATAAAGGATTTCATGTCATGTTTGAATCATCTAAATGCATAGTTAAGAATGAGAAGTATGATACTATCTTTGTTGCATGTAGAGATACGAATGTTTATGCCATAAACTTTGATGAGATGCATATGCAAGATATTTCATGCTTAAGTGCTCAAAATGAATGCGATGCATGGATATGGCACCGTAGACTAGGTTATTCTAGCATGGAGAACGGATACCTATATGTATGTACAAGAAAACAAGGAGTGTGAATCTTGCATTCTTGGCAAACAAGTGAAATCCTCATTCAAGATTAAAGTAACTAGCAAAGTGACTAGAGTCTTGGAACTAATCCATATGGACTTGTTCGAACCAACGAAAACATAAATTATAGGGGTAAGTCATATTGTTTTGTCTTGTTGATGATTTCACTAGATACACATGGGTTTATTTCTTAGGACGCAAACATGAAGTGTTTAAAGTTTTTATAAAATTTTTACTTTGGTCAAAAATAAAAAGGGCTACAAAATCACTATAATTAGGAGTAATAGAGGAGGTGAGTTTAGCAACAAAAATCTAGATGAGTTTTGCACACCAACTCTCTTCTCATATTACACCATAACAAAATGGAGTAGTTGAGAGAAAGAATTGAACCCTTCAAAAAATGTGTCGAACCATGTTAAATAAATACAACATAGCCAAACACTTTTGGGCCAAAGCAATTAACACGACATGGTATGTCCTAAATAGGAAAAATGTTCACAAGAAAATGAACAAGACTCCTTATGAGATATGGAAAGGTCGAAGACCCAACATAAGCTACTTTAAGGTGTTTGCTTGCACATGCTATGACTTGAATGATAAGGATCATTTGGACAAATTTGGCCCAAAGTCAAACATTTGCATATTGTTAGGATATTCCATGCATAGTAGGGCCTCTAGAGTATTCAATAGATCATCTAAGACCATAGAAGAGTCCATTCATGTTAACATTGATGAGATGGATCCTAAAGTGGGATTGAGGAATGCCATAAAACAAATGAGACTTGATGATGATGATGATGATATTACCCAAGCTCAAGATTCCAATGAGAATGAAAAGGAACTAAGAGAGGAACTCGAACATAGTGCACCTAAGAACTCTAGACATCTTCTAGGTCATCCATCTCAACAAATCATTGGCAACCCAAGCAAGGGCATAACTATTTAGTCTTCACTACATCACGATGAAGGGAACATAGCTTTTGTATCAAAATCTAATCTAACTAAGATAAATGAAGCCTTAGATTATGAGTTTTAGATCATGGCTATGCAAGAGGAGTTAAGACACTTTGCAAGGAACAAAGTGTGTACTCTAGTTCCAAGACCTAAAAACCAAACCATCATAAAAACCAAATCAATCTTCAAGAATATAAATAATGGGAATGGAGAAAGAGTGTGAAATAAGGCTAGTTTGGTTATGCAAGGTTATAATTTAGATGAAAGGATTAACTATGAATAAGCATTTGCACCGGTAGCAAGACTAGAAGAAATTCATATGTTGCTTGCTTATGCTTGCTATAATGATTTTCTACTATACCAAATGGATGTTAAAAGTGCATTTTTAAATGGTTTTATCAATGAAGAGGAATATGAAAAACAACCACCAAGATTTGAAGGCCATGATTCACCAAATCATGTTTATCATCTTCAAAAAATCTTGTATGGACTTAGGCAAGCTTTTAAAGCATGGTATGATAGAATAATTGCATTCCTTCTTAAGAAAGGGTTTAATAAAGGAAAATTAGATCCTATATTGTTTATTTTGATTAAAAATGATAATATGCTACTTGTTCAAATTTATGTGGACAACATCATATTTGGGTCATAAAACAAGCATTTATGTGATGAGTTTTCATCCTTGATGATTCACGAATTTGAAATGAGCACAATAGGTGAACTATTATATTTTTTAAGTTTGCAAATCAAGCAATCTTAGCATGGCATATGTATAAGTCAAGTGAAGTATGTAAGGGACATGCTTAGGAAGTTCGAATTTGAAAATTTGAAGGCATGTAACACTTTGAGTAGCCCTCTAGGAAAGCCTATAGATCATAAGCTATACCGAGGAATGATAGGAAGCCTACTCTACTTGACCGCGATAGATCGGACATCATGTTTAGCATTTGTATATGTGTTAGGTTTCAATTCGAGCCTAAAGAGTCGCATTTAGAGTGTGTCAAATGCATATTTAGATACTTGAATGGCATACAAGACTTAAGCATATGGTTCAACAAGGTTCCCAATTTTGAACTTAGAAGCTTTGTTTATTCGAATTATGTGGGAAGCCTAGTGGATAGAAAAAGCACATCGAGATTTTCTCACTTGCTAGGAAACTCATTGATCTCATGGTTTAGCAAAAAGTAAAATTTCATCGCATTGTCCACCGCCGAGGCCAAGTATATGGCAATCGAGAGTTATTGTGCTTAAGTGCTATACATGAAGCAACAACTCGAGGATTTTCAAGTCCATGTTGGTTGTGCCAAAATTTTGTGTGATAATACAAGCGCGATCAATATTTCAAAGAGTCCGGTGTTACATTCATGCACAAGCTCATTGAGATTAGACATCATTTCCTTCGTGACCATATGCAAAAAGTGGACGTTAAATTGATTCATATGTCTACTAAATACCAACTTGCGGATATTTTCACCAAGCCTTTGCTTAGGGATCAATTTTCAAAAATTAGGCAAGAATTAGACATGATTAGTTAATTTGATCTATCGAGTGAGTCTTAGGATTGTTCATCATGATTGGCACATATCTCAAGGTGCCTATAATGTGTACGCCGCATTTAAAGTGGTGTTTCGGAGTCAAAACTGATTTTCAAAAATCAGTACAGACTCTGGATAATGCACTAGCTATCCTAGATAGCGTGCTATCAAGTGCCTAAATTCTGGTTCAAAAACCTAGAACGGATAGCGCGCTAGGTCCAGCAAATAGTGTGCTATACAGTGCGTGGTGAGTTTTTTAAAATGTTCGAGAGCATTCTCTCTCCTCTAGTGGCTCACTATTTTGGGCACCCTTTTACCATGTTTTTAAAGGATCAATCATCCTTGCTGTTTTGGCGTGATTTTAGTCTATTAAGGTGAGAAATACACTATTCCCTCATCATTACGCTCTTTGATCCACTACTTTTAGCATAAATCACCACTTGAGTATTGCATACCAAGTGTTTGATAAAATGCCACCAAGGAAGAATTGGACCCGTTTGGTTATCGAATCAACTCCTAGGCATCCTACCATACACCAAACAATCCAAGAATCATCTAGGAGTGATTTGGATTCATCTTCATCATCTTGGACCATGGCTCCATCAAGTACTTATCACATTACTAGTTCAACTAGCTATTGTACCGATGACACTTACTCCCACGATCTCTATTGATCTTTCGCGCCGCGAAGGATGTAGCAAGGCAATCCATGATAAGGAATCTACATCATCTATCTTCAAGTCAATCAACTCAAAATTGATGAATGCCAACATCATCAATCGGGAGTTGTTAATTTGGAATTCTTTGATAAAGTGCACGTACCGGTCCTCAAAGTGTTAGGAAAAATAGGTCAGGTGTAATTATGTGGCTATAAGGCCAAGTATTACCTACCAATCATTTGAGTGTTCGACTACAGCATGAAAATGAGCAATGACTTTACTATTAGATTACGTGTTAGGGGATGAGAAGTTGTGATCACTTCGGATAAGCTTTATCACATACTTGGATTACCTTTTCATGAGCCTACCGTTACACTTAATGAAAAAGTTCTCTCATGGTCGTTCGATAAGCTAGAGCTTTTAAACTCCTTCCATCAGGTGAAGTGGCACTTATTATTTATCCTAGCGGCTCCACCGATACGAGTTTCAAGATTATGCTACATCTAATTCATCGAGTTTTGCACAAGGTGTTTCTTTTTAGAAGTGGAAGCAATAACTATGTCACTATGTTAGACATGTACATCCTCAAGCACTCATAAGAGACATCCAGATAAGTCTGCCTCACATTATCATCCTTCACATGACATCGTCATCTAGTGCCAATCGAAATTTGTTATATGCTCACTTATTGACTTATTTCTTCAAAGAGGCGGGCATAGATCTAACCATGGGAGGTGCTTCTTTATCCATGAAGAGAATTGTTGGTTCAGCTACTCTGCATGCAATGAAGTATCGCTACATTCGAACAGAGAAGATATGGATACGGCTTGCCAATATTCCACGGAATACAGTACGAAGGATATGAGTCTCCAAATGACTCGGATCTTGATGTATAATTCGATGAATGAGAATATCTTAACTATAAAATGCTATTTTAGTATAATGATGAAGGAAATGATGATCAACACATTACTCAGGATGATGAAGAGGTTCATCAGGAGATCCCAGCTCCACCCACCATGGAGGCTCCATACCAAATAGCTCAGCCATACCCACCCGATTACATGTCCAAGCCATGTTATGGGTTGGGTCCTCTGACTTACATGCCCCCGTACGCTACATATATCTCTGTTTAGCTCATATATATGCATGTGTATAAGACCCAGGATATTTACTGAGATCGATATATTCCTTGATCGTCAGGGTGATTGTCTTTGTCATATTGAGGGACATATACTTCCATCTAGGCAGCCGAAGGAAAATAGATCATCACGTTCAGCTTATCAAACCTCTTCCCAGTAGAGTTGATAGGAGCATATAGATAGGAGAGCTTTAGTAGCTTGTATCTATTAGAAAATTTTAGGCTAATCATGTAAATGAGAGTTCTTTTTAAGACAATTATGTGTAAACTCTCCATTTCACTTGTGCATATGCTACATCATGTCATTGTTTCTACTTTGCGTCCTGAGTGTATGGAATGAGTTTTATGAATCTTTGAGTAATTTCTTATGAATTAATGGCATTTGATATGATTTATTAATCTCTCATTAGTGCATGTGAATAAATGAATTTATCCTTGTATAATTTATATCAAAGAGGGAGATCTATGCATACATTGTATTTATAAACCTCATGTGTATATGCAAATTGATAGGGGGAGACTTTCCATCCCTGCTTTTTGATGTTATCAAAAGGGGGAGAATTATTGCACATGAACTTGCAACTTGGTATTGTGCAACTTGGTATCAATTATTATGCATGAGCTTGCAATTTATAAACTTGATATGTATGCAATATCTTTATTTTGGTTGTCAAGTTCACGTTGTTTGTTATCATAAAAAAATGGGAAGATTTTTGGACTAAGTGTTTTCAACACTTACACTCCACCCGAGATTTTGATGGTAAAAATAAACTAAAATGATACTAACAAGTTTGTTTTTTGTTTCATATATCAACCTTTTTTAGAAACTTGGCAACAAATGAGTTAAATTCCTCAAGCCAAATGCATTAAAATCATGCATTACATGAATCATGTTTTTCAAAGTATTTAAAGTCATGAATTTTGTGATTTACAATTTCATGAACTTCAAAATGATTTACAAATCATACAAAAATGTTTTAAAGCATGTATTTGATGATTACAAACATTTGAAACTATTTTTGAATGCACCGATGTTCATTTGGACAACTTTTGAAGTTTCATCTAAAATATTTGTTTAAAAGCCTCTACATGTTTTATGAAATTTGGATTCTTGATTTTCGGGGTTGTAATATCATTCAGGAAGTTCAAATATGTTTTATAGACCATACTAAACATGTTTGAAGTGTTTTTAGAGGTTTAGTGGAGTCATAGGACCATTGGGGAGTTAAATTGTATTTAAGTCCCTATCCCTAGCGCGCTATACAAGTAGGATAGCACGCTACCCGTAGATAATGCACTATCTAGGCTACCTAACGCGTTATGCGGAGTTCTGATAGCTTTTTGAAAATTTAAATCTTATCCTTTCATTCGAATTTGGGGATCATTTTGGAATATAGGATCAATATAACAATCACCAACTCCTTATTAGGGCTTAAAAACCAAAACAAACCATGAAGAACACATATTGACCAGCTTTTGGTCTACTACACTCATACATCCAAACTTTACACTCAAAATTGTGAGCTTTGTGCTCACAACAACTTGGAAACTCTGAATCTCATTGATTAGCTCTTAAATTTGATACTAAAGAAGTGTCTAAGACTTATAATCCATAATCCAAATCATATTTTTTGATCCCATACTTTCTTGTAAGATCTATTGACTTCCAACTTTGTGTGCTTAATCTATACTCTTTGATTGGAGTTTTGTATGGGAATCATTTATAGTGTTGTTAAACACATTTGACCTAGGTTCTTACACTTGAACTTGATCTCTTGAACCTTTGGATTGTTTTTGAACAAGTTGTTGATCTTAATCTTGGTTTTCTACAACACCACTTGTTTATTTGATTTGAAATTGTGCTTGCTCTTAGTCAAATTTGATTTGCTGGTTTTTTTTTAAGATTTTTGCATAGTTGAAAATCTTATTAGCATCTTAGTTATGTCCATACTTTCATTCATTATAGTGGTTTAGTTTTATGAAGCTTTTAAGAAATGGACTTATTACCGTTTTACCTTGTAAAGAAAATATTCATTGTAATCATCAATCTTTGTTGTAAGCTATTGATTGTAAGACTTAGTGGGATCTAAGTCAAGGGAAGACCTAGTTGAGGCTAGACAAAAATCCTAGTTAAGACTAGGTGGGAAGAACAGATTTGCAATTAGGCACTCTAGGCTTGTAAGCTTAGGTTGCATCCCTTATTGGTAATATAAGTAGTGTTTTAAGAATCCTAACCGGGGAGGTTAGGTAGTGGATGTAAATCGATTGGATTGAACCACTATAAATCTTATGTCTCATTTCCTTCTCTTCTACCTCCTTCACCTTTGCATTAATTTGTTACTTATTGCTTATGTGGGTGCTTAGCTTTATTAGTTAATTAAAATTTTAAAAAGGCGATAACCTCTAAGTTCACCCAATTCACCCCCTCTTGGGTGTAGTTTCAATGTTGAATCTCTCATTTTCATGACATAAGAATCAGTTGAAAATACTAAATCATATACTTGTACTAAGATGTCTTCTAATTATTCATATGGTTTAATAATGGTATCATTTGCTAAAGTAAGATTAAGAGGCATATTAGTTAATGATCTTATTTTTTATTATTCATAAAGTTTGAGTGATATAACATTACCTGATGCTCAAGACCACACATAGCAAATTCAATAGAGGAATTACCTATTGTAAAAGTTATGACAAACATTCATGGGCCGAAGTATTTCTCATATATTCTCTTTAAGGATGATATCTTTTGTCCTAGATTTTCATTAATTTTTAATTTCTTAAATGATTTAGATATGTTTTCTTTAGTTTCTTCCTCCCTAGCATTTGCTAATCATTATGGAACGGTATAATTAGAATACATATCTTCATCTAATTCATAAGTATCTTTTACTTTGTCTTAGATTAATTAAGTCAAGATGTTATATAGATTTTTCATAAGCTTCAATTTTGGCTAAATATCATGAGTATAGCCTTTCGGGAAAAGGTGTGTATTTTAGTTGTTTCACCATCCATTCCCTAAGAGGAATGACATTTGTTAGCATTTCTTCTTTTTCTCGATCTATTTTTTTTTGTCCTTTGATTTTTTTTTTACTTTTTTTGGTGTCTTTTCTTGTGTGTGTATTTCTTTTTTGTTTTCATAAAATAAAGCGTTAACTTGTGCTTGATTATTAGTGTTTGTTGTTTGAGTAGATACTTTAGTTTGATTACTTAAATTGTTGATTTGTTAAGTCATTTGACATAATTGATTTTTTAGCTCGTTAGTAGATGTATCGGTTTTAATTTGACTTTGAGAAATCCACGTAAGGTTTTGATGATATTGTGTCATAAAGTTATATAATAGTTGTCCTAAAATTGGTTTTGTAGGTTGATTAGTTTGTTGTAGTTGTTGTATTGTTGTTGATTGTGTAGGTGCTCTCGGTCTATAAAAGGTATAGTTTTGATTTGTGGACCATAGCTGAGGTGTAAATTTGATTTTCTATTGTAATAATTCTTATTATTATATTGCCTTTTAGAAAGAGCAGAATGTTGGTTCATAACTAAGCTGATTTCTTCATTATTATCTTCTTGTAAAGTAGGACACGTATCCGTTGGATTTGTAACTTAATTACAAAATATGAATGGTTTAACTTGATTTTATCTATCTTTTCATAATAGTTTGACCATGTTAGATAATTCCTCATCTTTCTCATCAAATCTATTACTTGTTTTATTATTAGCCTCACAAAGTTTTTTTCTTGATTTGTTGATTTTTTTCACCATATTGTTTAGATTATTTGGTCATCTTATTAATAACTTCTTTTGCTAAAGTTGGTGTAACATCAAATAATGATCCACCACATACGGTATCTTATAGTCTTTATTAAAAATGATTTAGTTCTTCATAGAATTATTCTAATAAAGCTCTTTGAGGTATCCATGTTGTGGACAAGATGAAATTAGTCTTTGAAATCTATCCCAAAATTTGTTAAAATTTTCATTATCTTTAATTTTCACGACTGTGATTTGTCTTCTATCAGTACTAATTTTTGTTGGTCTTCATTGCCCTTATATAGAAGTTAGGTATAACACTAATGAATCCAAATCTAAGTTCAAATTCGAAATCCCTCTGGATAGGCAATACGCATTAGTTCATAAATAGTGACATTTTAATTAGTTTGCCTAAAAGTAAGTTCTCCATTATCATTATTATTAATAATATTAAAGTTATTATTGGCTTCCATTATGGTAGGTTGATGTCATCTACATTGATGTTGTTCTCTCAAATTATGATTAAAAGTCATATCTATCTCAAGATCAAATGGATGTAAAAATGCTATGGAATTAGAATGACAAAGTGGATAGACCATATAATGTCTAAAACTCCTAAGAAACTATGTTTAAATCCCCAGCAATGGTGCCAAAAATTGGCATGTGTCGGGGGTGTACAATAATTTTCCCTCATATATTATACTTTTAATATTTTGTAGTAGTGTTAAATGGGAATAGTCTCCACATGGATTTATCAAACTTCTATTGGAAAAGGACTTTTAATGGTTTTATTATTTTTTACTTTATTTCTAATTAATTAAAATAGTAATTAAGCTTACTAATTCAATCCATAATATAATAATAATTACTTAATTATTCTAATTTAACTAACATAATTCTAAATTCAATATCAATCAAATAAATTCAATTTGATGATAAATAAGAATCTAAACAAACTTCCAAAATAATGAAACATAAATTCATTTTGCATTCCAAAAATGTTATTTCAATCAATATAGTTATGAGCATACTTTATAAATTACATTAGATCATTAAACTATAATCATAAGTAAGTAAACAGCCTTTAGCCAATCATTTGTTATCCATATATCGGTGAAAAAGCCACGTTTTATTTTTATAGAGCTAACCCTTTTGAATACAAAATGACATTAACTTCACGTAATGAAACCGCATTACACTTTATGAAAACTTCAAACTACTAAATCTAACTCCTTTGGAAAGCCACTTCAACATTAAATTTAGATCTCAAATTCACCAAGGACATCTACCTACCTTTCAAACAATCTTAGTTACTACTTTAAATTAGATAATGAGTCCAAATATCACAATACACATTCTAGAGTATGCATGCAATACAAAGATCATGATTAAAATCAATAGATAATAACCTGTTAAATTAGTGAATCAAAGAATTTGATTAGTTTAAAGCATTAAGCACATAATCTTCTCATCATAACTACATTGCATAACAGATCTAGTTGACATTTGAACTTTGATTACATTAATAAACTAGTCACTCATTATCATAAATAAAATTGTAATAATATAAATAAAAAACATAAATAAATATCTGGACAAAATACTTCAAATCTTCAAATCTTCTCCAAAAGCAATGAACAATAAAGCAATAACTAAAACAATAAAGAATGGCTCCTATAGCAATGGAATATTGATCTAAGTACTCAAAGGTAACTAATCTCATAACCCTATGCAACAACAACAACAACAACAACATAGCCTCAGTCCCAAATTAACTGGGGTCGGCTACATGGATCAAACTTTTCCATTGTGCTCGATTCAGTGCAATTGATGGTGAGCTTTGCAAACCATTCAAATCTCTCTTAATTAATGCATCAATCTCATAACCCTATGGCGTATTTATAATATTTAGGTAGTAAACATCTCAAACGAACTCAAACAAATCGTTGTTACCTTAAATCCTTGAAATATGCTCCAACGATTCCTTAGCGATTCATGGTTGAGTGGAATCGATGGTTACATCTATATAATTAAAGCCCCTATTTCCATCAATTTGAGTGGATATTTTGTGTACATATGAATCGCTTGAAAACTGCTGATGTTAAAGTCTGATTTGTCCTTAATTCATTGGTGATGATTTTTGCATACTCTTACCACTTAATTACTTCCTTCATAATCTTGTCTTTTTACTTCATTTTTTTGTACATTCCATTAATTTCCTGAAATAACAAAAAAAGAGAAAACCTCGTATAATATAGTCTTTTAAATCTAAAATTGTTCTAAATTGTACTATAAAACAAGTCTAATTATTAACTTGTCAGATTGTCTCATGTTTAACTCCACTAGCAACTCCATAATAGAATGGTGTTTCGAAGAGGATAAATCTAACTTTATTAGATATGGTTCGATCAATTATGAGTCATGCGATTCTTCACATTTCCTTTTCGAGCAATGCCTTAGAAACTATTGCATTTACATTGAATTGTATTCCTTCTAAAGCGGTTGATAAAACACCAGATGAGATATGGTTTGGGAAGAGATCAAGTTTATATTTCCTAAAGATTTGAGGCTGCAAGGTTTTTATACGATGAAAATTCTCAAAAAATTACCAGCCAAATATGGCAAGTGTGTTTATGGGTTATCCTAAGGAAACTAGAGGATACTACTTTTATAATCACATTGAGAACAAAATGTTTATTGTTTGGAATAGTGTCTGTATGGAAAAAGAGTTTATTTCAAAATATGCCAATAGGAATAAAGTAAGTCTTTGAGAAGTTCAAGAATCATGAATAAACATTGAATCGCTAGTAGGAGACCAACAAAGTTTTGAACTAGTTGAGCCTCCAATTCTCACAATTCTCATGTAGGTCTGATAGGGTAAAACATGAACCTGAGAGATATGAATTTCTCATTACTGATAGTAGTGAGGTATTACTTATGGATCAAAATAAGCCTACTACTTATTAGGTGGCTATTTCTGGCCCTAAGTTAGATAAATAGCTTAGTGCAAATGCAATCTATATATGATAACCAAGTTTGGAACCTGTTGATTCACCTAAAGGTGGTAAGACCATTGGATGCAAATGGGTTTTCAAGAAGAAAATCGACATGGATGGAAAAGTGCATACTTATAAAGCACAACTAGTAACAAAAGCTTTCAAACAGACTCAATGTATTGATTATGATTATACTTTTTTCTCATATAGCGATGCTTAAATCCATTTGAATCCTAATTACCATAGTTGTATATTATGACTATGAGATATGGCAAAGGTGTTAAAACAACTTTTCTTAATGCAAAGCTAATTGAGGACGTGTAGATGATACAACCTAAAGGGTTTGTCCATCCCAAGAATTCTAAGAATGTGTGCAAGCTTCAAAAATCCATTCTTGGATTAAAGCAAGCTTCTCGTAGTTGGAATCTTCGTGTTGATGAAGCACTTAAGGAATTTTATTGCATTAAAAATGAAGATGATCTTTATGTATACAAGAAAGTCAGTGGGAGCGTAGTTATTTTTTTGGTATTATATGTTGATGAAATATTACTCATTGAAAACGACATCCCAACCTTGCAGAATGTCGATTCTTGGTTAGGTAAGTGTTTCTCAATGAAAGAGTTAGGAGATGGAGCATATATCCTTGGGATTAGAATCTATAATGATATATTTAAGAAGTTGATCGATCTAAGTCAGAGTTCTTATATAGACAAGGTGTTGAATAGGTTCAGTATGCAAGACTTTAAAAAAATGTCTCATGGCATAAGTCTCGGTAATAATCAATTTACTAAGACTAATGATGAGTGAGAATGAATGAATACAATTTCATATACATCACCTATTCGATCCATCATGTATGCCATGTTATGCACTCGACCTGATATATCATTTGCTTTGAGCACAACATGCAAATATCAATCACCTCCCGATGAAAGTCATTGGATAGCTGTAAAGAACATTATTAAGTACTTAAGAAGGACTAAAGAAGAGTTCTTGTTTTATAAAGTTTGGAAAACAAGCTTGTTGTAGATGGCTACCAAACGCAAGTTATTAAACTAACATAGATGACTTCAAATAGCAGTCTGGATATGT
This sequence comes from Stephania yunnanensis, assembly GCA_039657365.1. Classification (NCBI taxonomy): domain Eukaryota; kingdom Viridiplantae; phylum Streptophyta; class Magnoliopsida; order Ranunculales; family Menispermaceae; genus Stephania; species Stephania yunnanensis. Next base: position 37,833,462 of record CM077586.1, on the reverse strand, counting down.
GTTTACTTTCAATAGATGTGCAGTGATCTAGAAAAGTTCAAAGCAAGAGACTGTGGCAGATTCTACAACAGAAGTTGAGTACATTACACTGTCTGATGCGGCCAATGAGGCAATTTAAATCAAGAAGTTCATCTCTGAACTAGGTGTGGTTCCAAGTATTTTTAACACAATTTGCTTGTATTTTCACGACAATAGGGCAATAGCACAGACCAAGGAACCAAGGTCACACCACATATCCAAACATATACTCTGGCGTTTTCATACAATCATAGAAATCATTGAAAAGGGGGACATGAAGATTTGTAGGGTTCCTATAGAAGACAATGTTGCAAATCCATTAACGAAAGCACTTCCATAAGCAAAACATGATGGTAATATTAGGTCATTAGGTATTAGATATATGAATGATTTGCCCTAGCGCAAGTGGGAGATATTAGGTCATGTGCCTTTGGTCAATCTTATGAACATTTTTCTATTATTATTTTGGTTAATAAAATAAAAGATTTCAATTGTTGTTCATTATTATAATTGGTTTGCATATTTACATTATAATATGATCCATGAATGTTTGCTGAAACATTCTAAATGTCCCTAGTCAGTAATCATACTGGGAACTATAATAAATTAAGACTAGTATGAGTCTTGATTAATGATTATAAGATGATCGTGGGTATAAGGATATGAATCAAAATCATTAGTACTTGTTATGGAACAAGATATTAGACCGACATGTTATGAGAACACCATATGGATTATGTTCTAAGTATTAATCATTATAGGTATATCATTTAGTCCTCCGACTTAAGATTATAGAGACTTCATGTAAAGGTCTTAACCCTACAAATTGAGCACCACCTTGCACTAGGCCTCCATTAACCCCCGATAAACTATTGCGGAATTAATAAAGGCCTAGTCAACCTCATAAACCGGTCTTCCGTACCGATAGTCCATACCAAAACATATATATATATATATAATTATATGTAGTAGAATTTAAATGGGGTGAAAAGCCTAATAACAATTAAACTAAATTTATAATGAATTCTAGGTATGGAAGGTTGGATGTGGAAACCACATACAACGAATACAATGTACAAAATATAGTATCTCTCGACCCAAATAACCATTTATAAAACATAATAAATATAATATAAAAACCTCAAATGACCTACATATGTCGCACAATGTTCTCGAGCTCGAGAGTTTGACATCCAATTTTCACCACATAAGAGACAATTCCAGTAAGTAAATCCATAAGAAGTTCAATAGTAATTCAAGTTAAATAATAAACAAGTCTATAACTCATGCTGGAGAGTAATGAAGTTGAAAAGAGCAATAAATGCATGATAAACATATTAAAATGATCAATGGTAAAAACCAAGTAAAATTAAAGCAAAGGATAGGCGCCTAAGTGGTCTTGACACTATATACGTAGGCTCAAAGCTACTTGATTATGAGTAAGTATCAAATATTGGTACGGAGTGACTAAGTTCGTTTCGATTGTACCTAAACCCTTGGCACTATCGGCTCACCTAAGTTGTAGCCCTAGTAAATTCCAAAGGGAGTTACAGTCGCAACTGAATGCTCAGCCGCGGTGGAGTCCTTGAAGTCCTGTGGGAGCCACGAAGACTATGGATGCTCACTCAGAGGACTCAATCTAGTCAGGAAGCCACAAGCGTGACTTGGATGCTCAAACCCACTAGTAAGCAAGGACTCAAATGACCACTCAAACCCCTAGGTCACTCAATAAGGAAATAGAGTCCGACAATATGTATCATTTCAATCAAAATATGTAAGGAAATGAATAGGAGTTAATATTGAATTTCTTACTAGTTTACTTAGAAATAAACTTATAAATTGTCAAGTCAAATCGATCCTTCGAAATAGCTTAGTTGAGTCCTTGCGTATCTACATTCATTAAAGGTATAACAAAGTCATTTAGACTTATTTAATTGTTTAAGGACCACTTACTAAATCAAAGCATTGTTCATAGTTTTGCTTCCCTTAGTTCATGAATCTACCAATTATAATATTCAAGTAGCATAGCTTACTTTCAAGTGCTAGAAATTAAATCTATAGTTAATCATGTAAGCATTTGCGTTACAAACTCGTGTATGCTCATTTGACTCGAATAAATGGTTTTCAAATGGTTCAACACTACCAAACCACTACTCCTTACTTCCAACTTAGACCCTTCACGACTCCAAAATCAATAACTAATACTTCAAATCAAAACTAATGATTCGAGTAAAATAAGAATGCGTTAAAGGAAAACAAGACAAATTATGTAAAACTTGATTTTTCAACTTAAAAGATTCAAGTCGACTCATCGCAATGAAAAACGGACCAAACCATTAAATAAAAGTCAAGTTCAACTTAAAACCCCCTAATTCACTAATTTGTTTTTGAAATTCACAACTTGAACAAGTTAAGTTCATTTTTGAAAAAATAGATTTAAACTCCATTTTTATGTCAAACTTGACACACAAGCTGGTCGAATCAATAGTACTTTCTTTTAAGTTTGGAAGAGACTTAATCAACATAATATTTTTCATTCCATCCATGAATTACTAATTTTAGCCTTAAGTCAAACGGTTAAGCTCTTTTTAATTTAAAACTCTTTGAAACCACAATAATTCCTTCATGTGACTCAAATTGGATTTTTTTCAAAAAAGAAAGTCAAATGGAACATCTATATTTACAAAGCCAAATCTTTAAGTCGAAATCTCATATTAAGATGAGTTGAGTCACGCTACCTTCTTTCTCCCTAACGTCCTCCGCGAGTTCGGCCTTCCTTGGATGCGATGAACACATAAAGGGTTTCTTCACCTTTTTGTGCATTCCTTTTTTTTTTCTTTTTTTAAGTGAGAATAAATCTCATCTTCTCATTACTTTCTCATATAAAGAAATGCTAAAATCTAAGGATCATGCACTATCTTGACTTTTAAATCTAAAGGTCTACATTTCTCTTGGGTTGTCCATTGACTCTAAAATACACACAACTAACACACATAATATTATTTGAACCATATCTTAAGCATTTTTCACTTAATTAATATCCTAAGTTCTTGTTGCCATGCGAATTTAATTTAATTAAACTGGGTCATTCATGATTCCATATACTACATCAAATAGCACGCTAGACAAAATTAATTTTTTTATTTGAATTAAAATTTGGGTCGTTACATTCAACATTAAGATCATTATGGTTTGACACAATCAAATATTATCTTTAACCGGACGATTATATAGGTTGTGATTGGTTACTATGTGAATAGTGTGTAAAAATGTGTAATTGAGATAAGATTTGTCCCTCTAATTTAGTGACAATTCATCACCTACCCATTACATCACACATCCCTTACTTTTCATTTCTTTCTCATCTACAAATAAAAAAGTTTTTTTATAATCTCTCTCTCTCTCTCTCTCTCTCTCTCTCTCTCTCTCTCTCTCCCCCCTTCTAACCGACTCTCTTTTTCCCTCTCTCTCATTTTTCTTCTTCTTCTCCAACTCTATTTCATCATCTCATTTGGTCTCACCCTCACTAAGCTCTCCTTCCACAACACTCTTATCTTTGTCGCTCTGGTGTCACCACCTTTCATGCCGATGATTTCTCTAGGTCGAGGTTAATGCTAGTTATTGTTGTTTAGTTATCGAAGGAATTTGAGAGCTTTAATGGTGGTGTATAGTTTGTGGAGTTGAAGTTGTATCTATTATTGAGATTGTTATTATTTTGTAAGAGATTTAAGTTTTTTAAAAAAATTATTCATATCATCTCTGGAAAGATTCGTGTCTCTAAAGATGAAATGAGGGGGGGCGGCCAGATGAACTGGACTTAGCTACCGCAAACGGGTCAGGCCAAACCAATCCTGAACCATATGCGGACCAGCTGGGCCAAATCGGATCGAGCTAAACCAGACCGGTTCAAGGGCTAACCCCTATAAATAAATATATATTTATAAAAATAAATCATACAATTTAAAATAAAATAAGTTACAAAAAAAAAAAAAATAGGTAAAAAAAACTATGAAAAATCAAAGAAAGTGTGAAAAATTAGAAAAAATTGAAAATTAGATTTGGAGACTTTTCCGAGCGTTTGGCACCCCGGTGTAACTCGAAAAGTGTGTCATAACTAGAATTTGAAATAAAATTCTTATTTTTGGTTTTACATTATAAAATCATTAAATGTGATACTAAAAAATTTTAAAATGATAAAATTGGACATCATAGAATTAGGAGACTAGTCGGGTGTCGAGTACGCGGTTCGAGGCATAAGAGAGCCATTTTGAAGCGATTTTACAAGGTAAGTAAACCCACGAGACGTCTGCTTAGGATTTACTTATTTCATTAGTAATTTACTTATTTCACTATTACTTTTTGCTAGTTTGGCTTACATACTTACTATATTCCCACTTGTGTATGTGTATGGTCGAAGGGATGATATGACCTTTTTTGGCATCTCGTAAATGACGATCTGATTGTTGCTACATGTTGGTGATACCTTAGACTACGCATGAGATTCTTCTCCGCAAGTTGATGATCTCAAAAGTGTTGACGTGAGGCTCGCCTCCATCACATAGTTCCTCTCTTCGAGGTATTTGGCAGAAGTCTCCTTCCGACCAATAGAGTTACTCGTTTCGATCTTGATGAGGAGGTGCGGATTACCTTGCCACCAAGGCCTCCTCAATTTAGCATTTACGCCCCAGGGATCGACAGCGATACACCATATTTGCATTCCATATTCTTGATTATCTCAATGACTTATATTCATTCTTTACATTTTCGTTTATTTATTTTATTTGCATGAATTGTAGCCGCTTTTCTTGGATTTCTTGTGAATACTAACTGAATTTCTCTAGGATTTACTTACAAGAACTTGTCATTGTTTCTGGTAGCAAGTTGTAGATCATAGGACTAGCCGAATCTATAGAGCTACATTAACTTCATTTGTCAATGTTTGTATTTAAGTATATAATATTTTTTTTAAATCATTTTGGGAGACTTATTACCTGATACACATATATTGACATTTATTATACCTTTTTCACCTTTATAAATATACAAGGTATCGTTTTTGAAACGACCCTTCCCTAAACTAGGGTCGCTCCACCTTGGCCCAATACCTAAACCAGGCACAAATAATGGTTTGGCACGCCTAAACAACCTTCATAATAACATATAGACAATATGGAAGTAGAATCATAATTTTAAATTTAAATAAATATTATATGTCAACATAAACCAAAGTATAGGGAATCTCAATTCATTTAAGCAAATGAAAATAATATGAAGTCTCCAAAACCTTTGAAAGTTTATAAATGTATAAAACAGACGAAAGAAAGGTCCAGCTACCAAAAAGACTTGCCTAGGTTACAACCCTTATTAATAGTTCTCAAAAATAAATAGTAGATAATATCACGCAAGGGTCATACTAAAAGGAGATTTCAGGCTATGACATTCCCCTTTCCATGATCTACCTCACTCAGATGGACCTGTAGTGCAAGTGGGTGAGGTAAAAGAACCGACGAAGTCGAATAAGAGAATAACTACGCTCAAATATCAAATATGCAAGTAGTACATATAAAGTAAAATAAAACTAGCATGCATTTGAAATCAAGATAAGCATTGATAACTTGTAGCATGGAATCAATTTCCATAAAGAATTTTTCATATTTTCATAAAGCAATTTAAGCAATAACAAGAAATTCAAGAGTTGTAAACCATAAGAAGACAAGTTTTATATGCAAAAGGCTTTCAAGAGAGATACATAGAAAGTAATAAATATAAATTCAAGTCCATTTTTCCATTTGTCATTGCTTCCCCTTGTTGAACAATCATCAAAATATAATAAATATATGAGGGTGACTTGATTCCACCGTGTGTCCACGGCTCCCCAAAAGGCCCGGGTGACTTGGTTCCATAGTGCATCCACAACTTCCCAAGAGGTCCTTGCAATGGGTGACTTGGTTCCACCATTAGCTATGGCTCCCCAATAGGCCTTTAAACATGTAAGGTGACTTGGTTCCACCATATGACTATAGCTCCTCAAGAGGCCTTAGACGAATTCAAACAAAGTAGACAACAACCCAACCCTAAGTACTTTAGTTAAAATTGTGATTCTAAATATAAGTAGCAAGCCGCATTTGAAAAACCAAACTAAACTCTCTCGATCGACCTCGCACGCTCGGGGCTAATGTGAACCTCCTTGCGAATCTAGACAATTTGAATAATAATCGCATTATTTGATTATTAGAAATCCAAGATTAATTATTAATTCAATTACTTCGGGGTGGGGCCCAATAGTATGGTCCCCACGGGTCCCCATCGCCCATGAAAGGGTGTAGGTGTTGGGGCATGTGCCCTAGGTCAATCCGTTAACTATCTTTATGAATACTTTTAGTTAATAAAATAGAGGATTTCATTTGTTGTCTATTATAATTAATTTGCATGTTTTCATTATAATAAACCCATGGGTATTTACAGAAATATCCTAAATGTCATTATTCGATCATTATACTGGGAACTATAATGAATTAAGACTAGTGTGAGTCTTGATTGATGATCATATGATGATTATACGTATAGGGATATGAATCAATATCACGAGTACTTATTAGGGAATAAAGTATTGGACCGACCCTTTGTGAGAACATCACATGGATTAAGTCATAGTTGTTTCTCATTATAGGTATATTTTTCGGTCCTCTGACTTGAGATTACCAGAGACTTCAATATTAGGAACACAATGATTTGACACAATCAAACGTTGTTTTAACCGAACGATTATAAAGGTTGTTATTGGTTACTGTGCGAGCAATGTAATGAAGTTGTGTGATCGAGATAAAGTTTATCCCTCTCATATAAAGAGAGATATCCAGTAGATCCCTCGATGTGTTAGACTTTAAAAGGCCTAGTCTAAGTGAATTGATATTGATCAATGTCACTTGGATGTTTTCGGTCTACCTAGAGATCGAGACTAGTATGATTGAACATGTTGGATGACAATTCCATGCCTTATATTTGATAAAAGGATTTTGTGTGACAAAAGGATGTTGTATACACTATTGATTAGGTTGTATCGATTTGATATTCGTACAACTTGGGTAGTCATAATGTCTTGCTAGAGGCCGCTTATGACTTGTATACCAAAATGTGTTTTGGTACACTGCCAACGTTGTATGAGCCTATAGGGTCGCACACTAAGAATGGTTTTGCAAGATTTTAAGACGGTTCAGAAAAACGAGTTTTATATGATAAAATTCATGACAGAAATGTCCTTGTGGTGTAATACACTTATACTTCTTTAAGTAGGGGTATATGTGTAATTTACTTAACCGTCTACATACAATGGTTATATAAATTGACGTTTTAAGTTAGAACATACGTATGAAAGATTAAGGGCTGAAACTCTATTTTTATTTCATAAACGAATTAGGGTTTTTTGGTACGCTCTGGATCGTTTTGGAGAGAAACAAAAAGGTTTGGTATTCTCTCAAAGCCGACACTTCGAATCTCGGCCGCCGTTCGTGTGTGGACAGCTGGTAGAGGTCGTTCATCGTTAGCAGCGCCTTAGAGATCAATCAACCTTCAGAAATGTATATTGCAACCAAGGTATGATTAGGTTTTCATGGTTTAAACGTTTTTAATGGAATTAGATTCGGATCCTATTGGGGTTTTTGTCAAAATATTTTTGTAATTTTCGCTACGTATGAACCCCAAAATCCAACAGTAGGCTTACCCCAACTTTCCCTTGAGGCTTAAGTGTGCACTATTGGGTTTTTGGGGTTCATACGCAACAAAAAATTCAAAACAACTCTTGAAAAAACCCCAACAATATCAAAAATAAGTTTTATTAATATATCTATAAACTAAACCATACCTTAATCCGTAATTTCTTTCTCTGATTGTTTGATCTCCAAGACGTTCAAGCGTCAATCCTCTACCAGAAACCCATATACGAATGGTAACCACAATTTGGAGTGCCCAGGAGAGATAGAAAATATTTTTCTCTCTCTAAAATCTAGAAACTCTAAAATAGCAAAAACAAAAATCTTGTTTCATTTTCAGGGTTTCAGCCTCTATTTATATGTGTAGATAAGCCCTCAATTAAAATCTTATTCGTAATACAACTATTGTATTTAGGCAGTTTAAGTGAATTACACGTACACCCCTATTAATAAGTTATCATGTAACAAATCATAAGGGCTTTTATGTCATGAATTTTATCATATAAAATTCATTACTCTAGACCAATTAAAATTGCACAAAGTCATTCATTATGTGTGACCCAATAGGTTCATGCGACGTTGGTAGTGAACCAAAGCCATTTTGGCACATAAGTCATAAGCGGTCTCTAGCAAGGTATTATGATTACCTAAGTTACATGAATATCAAAATCGATACAACCTAATGAATAACATATATCATATCCTTTGATTAAACATAGGGCATAAAAAGTCACTTATAATGTCCAATCGCACTAGTCTCAATCTTTTGGTAAACTAAAAACATCTAAGTGACATCGATCATATCAATTCCCATTGACTTAGTCATTATCAGTCTATTATATCGAGGGATCCATTGATATCTTTCTTTATATGAGATAGACAAATTCTATATTGATTACACACCTTCACATATTATTCACACGGTAACCAATCACAATCTTTATAATCATCTGGTTAAAGACAACTTTTGATTATGTCAAATTATCATGCTCCTAATATTGAAGTCTATGGTAATCTCAAGTCTAAGGACTAAATAATACATCTATTATGAGTAACACCTATGACCTAATCCATGTAGTGTTCTTAAAGTGGATCGGTCAAATACTTTATTCTCTAACAAGTACTCATTATTTCTATATGTATCCCTATATGCATGATCATCACATAATCATCAATCAAGATTCATACTAGTCTTAATTCATTATAGTTTTCAGTATAATGATCGACTAAGGATATTTATGGTATTTCAACAAATACCCATGGATCTTACTATAAAGTATACATGTAATCACTTACAATGAAACAGCAAATGAAAACCTCTATTTTATTAACTAAAATTATAAGATAATACAAGCAAACAGGGTTAGCTATACTCGATTTCACACCAAGTTCAAAGATGAACTTTTTGATCAAAACTACCTCCTTAGATGCATCGGACGTTGCAACACACTCAGCTTCTGTAGTAAAATCTGCTATAGTATTTTGCTTCAAAATTTTCCAGCTTATTTAGCCTCTATTCAAAGTAAACACATATGCAGACTACGATCTGAAGTCATTTATATCAGTTTGAAAACTTGCATCTATGTAACCATTTACAAGAAGCTCGTCTTCCAAACTTCCATAAACCAAGAACACTTCTTTAGTCCTTCTCAAGTACATAAGAATGTTATTTACAACTATCTAAGGACTCTCAATGGAATCACACTGATATCTGCTTGTTGTGCTCAAAACATATGATACATTAAATTGGATGCATAGCATGACATACATGATAAATCCAATAGCTGATACATATGGAATCATATGCATGCGCTCTCGCTCATCATTAGTTTTCGGACATTGAGTCTTGTTGAGACTTATACTATGTAACATTTTCAATGACCCTCTTCTAGAGTCTTGCATAGTGAACCTATTTAGTACCTTGTCAATATATGCACTCTGACTTAAACCGATCAATTTTTTAGATCTATCCCTATAGATTTTAATCCAAATGATGTGTGATGCATCTCCTGAGTCTTTTTATTGAGAAACACTTCCCTAACCAAGACTTGACACTCCGCAAGGTTGGGATGTCATTCCCAATAAGTAATATATCATCAACATATAATACCAGAAAACGACCACACTCCCACAGACTTTCTTATATACACGAGGATCATCTTCATTTTTAATGAAACCAAATTTCTTAATTGCTTCATCAAAACAAATATTCCAACTCTGAGAAGCGTGTTTTAATCTATAAATAGATCTTTGAAGCTTGCACGCCTTTTTAGAATTCTCATGATGAACAAACCTTTCAGGTTGTATCATATACACATCCTCAAGTAACTTTCCATTTAGAAAAGTTGTTTTAACATCCATTTGACATATCTCATAGTCATAATATGCGGCTATGAAAATTAGAATTCTAATGAATTTAAGCTTGATTATATAAGGAAAGTTTCCACATACTCAATACCTTAAGTCTGTCTAAAACCTTTTGCTACTAGCCATACTTCGAATTTCCATCCATTTAGTTTTCTCCTTGAAAATCCATTTATATCCAATGGTCTTATCACCTTCAGGTAAATCAACCGGGTTCTAAACTTGGTTATCATACATAGATTGCATTTCAAAATTTATGGCACTCAACCATTTATCTGCATATGAGCTACACACAACCTTCTTATAAATAGTAGGCTCATTTTGATTCATAAATAACACCTCACTACTATCAGTAATAAAAAAAATCCAAATCTCTCAGGCTGAGGTCTTGCCCAATCAAACCTACATGGGCCATGTGATACCTGTAAAGGTTTAACTAGTTAAAGACTTTGTTAATCTCCCACTAGCGGTTAAGTATTTATTTGTGGTTCTTAAACTTCTTCAAGACTTACTTTATTCCCATTGTTGTCTTTCGAGATAAACTCATTTTCCAAAAAATATCAATTTCGAGCAACAAATATTTTGTTCTCAATGAGATTATAAAAGTATTATCCTCTAATTTCTTTAGGATAACCAACAAATACACACTTAATAGATTTAGCTGATAATTTTTTTGAGATTTGTCATCGTACGAAAACCTCACAGCCCAAATCTTAAGGAAAGACAAACTTGGTCTTTTCCCAAATCACATCTCATATGATGTTTTATCAACCGCTTTAGAAGGAACACTATTCAGTGTAAACACGGTTTCTAGTCTAACCCCAAAATGAAACAAGAATATATGTATGACTCATCATGGATTGAACCATATCCAATAATTTTTTATTTCTCCTCTCAGAAATGACATTTCATTGTGAAGTTGTTGGAGTAGTTAACTATGAGAAAATCCCACAGTTTCTAAAATGATCATCAAACTCTTGGTTCAAATATTCATCACCTCGATCTGATCGAAGTGTTTTAATAGTTTTACCAAGTTGATTTTGCACTTTATTCTAAAATGTTCGAAACATCTCAAATGATTCACTTTTATATTTCATGAGATACATGTAATCATATCTGCTGAACTCATCAGTGAAAGTAATGAAGTATTGATAACCACATCTAGCTATTGTGTTTATAGGACCGCATACATCAGTATGTATTAGACCCAATACCTTTCATTGTGTTCAGTAAAGGGACTCTTTGTCATCTTTCCTAGTAAATAAGATACACATGTTTCATATGATTCAAAATAAAATGAATCTAAAAGTCCATTTTTATGGAGTTTAGAAATATGTTTCTCATTTATGTGGGAAAGACGATAATACTAATGGTAGGTCTTATTCAAATCATTTGACTTGAATCTCTTTGTATTTATGTTAATAATAGGAGTATATGTAGAACCTTTCATGTTCAGAATATAAAGACCATCACACAAATCAGTATTCGCATAGAAAACGTCTTTACGAGAAATGGAGCATTTATTATTCGCAATAATTAAATTAAAACCATCTAAATCCAAACATGAAACTGAAATGATGTTTCCGCTCAATGCAGGGCATAATAACAATTATTTAAAAGTAAAACAAGTCCATTAGGTAAAATTAACTCATAGCATCCTACAGCCAACACAACAACATTTGCTTTATTTCAAACTCGTAAGATGACTTCTTATTTATTTAGTTTTCTACTTTTTGTGAGACCCTACACATTAATACAGATTTGAGATACACATCTGATATCCAATACCTAGGAATCACTTAAAGACAAGTTAACTTTAATAACGTAAATACAAGAAGCACTAGTCGCATTACTCTTCTTTTTCTTTAGATCTTCAAGATAGAGCTTACAATTTATAAACTAATGCCTAGGTGCATGGAAAAATGAGAATTTCCTTCTTTTTCCTTTTTTTCTGGGAATGTGAAGTAGAAGCAGCCTTAGGCTTGACTTGTTCTTTAGGCTTTGTGATAGTCACAAAGCCTTGGAGACTTTAACCTTGTTCTTTTTTTAACCATCAACTTATTAGCAATGGGTTTCTAGATATTCTGCTCCGCAGTTTTAAGCATCAAATTCAACTCTAATATAGACTTCTCCATGTTATTTATATTATAGTTCATTACAAATAGTTAATAACTATTAGGCAATAAATTCAGGATCAAATCTATTGCCAACTCTTGGATTATAGGAAATTCAAGTTTGTCAAGATGGTAATATAGCCCTTCATTTTTATAATAAGAGGACTAACTGACACACCCTCATCCATTTTGCAAGAATAAAGGTTCTTGATTGTCTTAAACCTTTCTTGCCTAGCTTGTTATTGGAAAATTTCCTTCAACATCGTAGCCATGTAGTAAGCTTTCATGTGTTTCATGTCTTTCTGAAGTTTACGAACCATGGTTGCCAACATAATGCATGCAACATCAATTGAGTCGTTGACATGCTTAGTATGTGCATCCTTCATGGCTCTTAAAGCAATGGCTGGTGGTTCCTTAAGAATAGGATCATCAAAGACATACAACTTGTGTTCATGCTTAAAAACAATTCTCAAGTTTCTGGACTATTCATGAAATTTTGCCCCGAACAACTTATCCTTCTCGAGGATGGATTGCAGTGACAAGGGATTAGTGTGATTTGAAAAAGCCATATATCTACAACAAAGATTATGCAAGAGTTCATTTTACTATAGAGGAATGGACTCCTACTAAATTAACAACCCTCATAAACATGTTATGTTAATTTAAGGGACTAAAATCCACGTTTCACCTAATTCCAAGACAGCTAAGGCATGACACTTTGAATTAGGTTATTTAGGTAGGTACATTTTACCAATTACATCACATGTAACTTTTAGTTGTTTTTTATGAGATTATGACATCTTCTGTCTTAGCATGTTTTATCTCATTTAGCACCTAAAGCCTAAAACCATTTTGATAGTTTTGTCAAATCTAACCATTTCAAACAATAGAGCAACTATTATTCCACTTGCCTCACTAAGATAACATAATATACTCTGCGGAGGTAGACCCATATTGATGTGATCGAAGCCTTAACAAGTATTTGAGAATGGATTGCACTTGACTTAAAATTTGGAAGAAGGATTTTTGTTTGTTTTAGTGATTATAATGTAAACAAGATAAATATCATATATTACGATGCAAAAACAATCACTAAACAAGTTATGAAATTATACAAATATACAAATACTGATTATTATATGAATTTCCTTACGTTACGAATAGTACACAACGGTCCCGCTGGTCGGTCAGTGGACATTGGTTCCAATTAACCAAAACATCCCCTTATTTGAATTCTAAGAAAATATTAATTAAAACGTTTTTAATCAACTCAGGCCCACTTTTAACTTAATATCTTATCCTAATCCAATTAGAATTTAAGATACTTTGAATCCTTATCCAATTAGAATTTATTATATATCTCATCTATATTATAGGATTTGTAATTCTTATCCGATTACAAGTTTATCTCCTATCTAATAGGGATATGTTGACAAATAACCATAATGATATATATGATCAAAATCAATTTCGATTCTTATTCATACAAAACAAGCAATTGAATCAAGAAACGAAATATTAATCATGCATTCAACACTAGAATCAAATTAAATTAATCATATTTACCTAATCATGATTTCTATCATTAAAACATACATAATAATTGAACAAAAAGAACTATGTATCCAACACAAGAATCACATTAACCGAAACATGACTTCTACAATGTGAACATACTAAATTCTCATCGTTCAATATTAAAACATATGTTAATCAAAATATTATAAATATGAATTCTATCATCGAATCAAATCATGTGTATCAAATACATGAATTAACAACATGCTTTAAAACAAATTCTTAATAACAATTATCACATAACCTATATGCACATCATATATACATTAATCAAGATCATATTTTCACACATATATCATATATACATCAGAGAAAACATGCAAATGTTTAATAGAATTGAGCCTAATGCTCTGATGCCACTGTTGAGTTTTTGGGGTTCATATACAGTGAAAAATTCAAAACAATTTTTGAAAAACCCCCACGAGATGGAAAATAAGTTTCATTAAACTAGATCTACAAAAGTAAACCATACTTTAATCTGATATCCAAAATGTTCAAGCGCTCTTCCTCTATCAGAAATCTACATACGAATTGTAACAACAATTTGGAGTGCCAAGTACAATAGAGATAAAAAGTGTTTTTCTTTCTCTCCCAAAATCCAGAGAACTCGAAAATAGCAACAACAAAAATCTTGTTTCGTTTTAGGTTTTTAACATCTATTTATATGTGTAGATAAGCCTTCACTTAAAATTATATTTGTAATACAATTATTGTATTTAGGCGGGTTTAAGCAAATTACACATACGCTCATATTAATAAGTTATCAGATAACAAATAGTAAGGGCTTTTATGTCATGAATTTTATCATATAAAATTCATTACTCTGAACCAATTGAAATTGCGCAAAATCATTCTCTATGTGTGACCCAATAGGTTCATGCAACGTTGGCAGTGAACTAAAAATATTTTGGTATACGAGTCATAAGTGGTCTCTAGCAAGGCATTATGACTACACAAGTAGCATGAATATCAAAATCGATACACATATATCATATCCTTTTGTCATGCAATATCCTTTGGTTAAATATAGGGCATGGAAAGTCACTTTTAATATTCAATCGTACTAGTCTCGATCTTTAGGTAAACTAAAAACAACCAAGTGACATTGATCATATCAATTCACATGGACTTGGTCATTATCAAACTATCATATCGAGGGATCCACTGAGATCTTTCTCTATATAAGAGGGACAAATTCTATCTTAATTACACACCTTCACATATTATTCACATGGTAACCAATCACAATCCTTATAATCGCATGGTTAAAGACAATGTTTGATTATGTCAAATTATCATGCTCCTAATATTGAAGTCTATGGTAATCTCAAATCTAAAGACTAAATGATATACCTATCGTGAGCAACATTTATGACTTAATCCATGTGGTGTTCTCAAAGCGGGTCGGTCTAGTACCTTGTTCCCTAATAAGTACTCATGATCTCAATTCGCATCCCTATATGCATGATCACATGATCATCAATCAAGATTCACACTAGTCTTAATTCATTATAGTTCTCAGTATAATGACCTACCAGGGACATTTAGGATATTTCATCAAATACCCATGGATCTTACTATAAGGTAAACATGCAATCACTTATAATAAAAAAGCAAATGAAAACCTCTATTTCATTAACTAAAATCATAAGATAAATAATATTTATTGATTGACCTAGGGCACATGCCTCATATTTTATTTTATTTTATTTTTATTTTATTTTATTTTATTTTAATTATTTTTCTTTGTTGTCTACAAGAAAATCGGCCCCTGGTCAATTGCCATTTTGGGTTAGACTGGCACTTGGATAGTTCAGGGGCCAATCGACCCCTTAGGATGAACCAGGGGCACAAAGCCCCTGATAGCGCTAAATGACAGTCTAGTGCCTCCTCCGTAAATGCGAGAGTGGGCTCTCTTTCCCCTCCCCACCCTCATACACGACACCCAAGGATGCCAAGTGCCGAGAAGGTGCTAGGGGCCATCTCCCGACTGACAAGGGGTGGTGACCCCCTTGCCTACTAGGACAGAGCGGCTGGTTTGTATGGGAGGGTGGGGTGAGTGCCACCCCTCTTGTACTATTTGATAGGGGCATCATATCTTAGTGACGACGGCAGCGGGACTGCTTCTGCCGCCTGTGATGGCTACGAGTATATTGCTGCCAACGACACCGAATGACATCATTTCCTTAGGGTTTCCCACACTATTTTAGACCAAGCAAAGACTCCTATTAAATCAAAACAAAAATTAAACCAAGAAGGAGATTATTTTACCTTTCACTACCAACACATTGGGTCACCAACATCACCAAGCTCTCATCTCTTTTTTTATTTAGGGTTTGTAAGTCATTAGTGGTGGCTAGGTTTTTTTAATATTTTTAATATTAGGGTTGAATCAGTTTAGGGTTCACAAAATTACTAAATTTCCCTAAGGGTAGGTTGTTGATTTTGGGTCGTTACAACATCCCTAATTTTTGGAACTTTTGTCATCGAAAGTAAAATTAAGGTACACTCGTAGCCCGACATGTCCATTCGTAATAATTTTTTTAATTGATACAAATCTGCACTTGCAAAATCTGCTTGTACCCCGCATAAAATAAAATCTTAATCTTAACTCTAATTTCTCGGTAGTATCATTTCCATCCCACAGGCCGAAACTCACAAATCTATCTCGTATGAGTCCCAATATAATCATTATATCTTAGCTACATGCCAAGTTCTTATATCGTCATGCATTTATGGGTATTCCTTTATAATCTTCACCGAATTCGCAGCGTGCACCCTAGTCATCCAACCATCAAGTAGAAAAAATCTTATTGAGATGTGATTTGTGCCTATCTATGTCATAAAACATCTATGCCATTTTGGCAATAAATCCATACCACCAACCTGGAAGTAGGAACAAGGATAACTATCTCTTATAATATGAACACTAGTACACCATCTATTTCACCATCCTGATTACATATATATATATATATATCAATGAACACTTATTATGTCCTTGCGACTTATCTTTGAAAGCTAAAAATAAGTAGACATAGTATTATTTTCTAGAATTATACTTTAACATCATTGTTATTACACGTTTATCGACATTATTTTTTTTGTAGGTTCATAATTAAGTTAACTCTTGACTAACAATCCACCTCATAAATCCTCTGTCACATTTAACCATTAACTTATGCGGTAAGCTTTCACCTTCGTAATTTCGTGAAATATATGTTCTCACCATCATTTCTAAGTTGTTTTCGGCATGCATCTGAATGCGCTTCATTGCATCATCATCTTCATTTCATACCACGATTTCCTATCAACCATTCGATCTCTAGGAGACTTTTAGCATCATGTCCTAGCGATCGACGCTCACAATCCTGAGCGATCGTTTTAGATTTTTTGGCATAGTCAAGTCTCACATTTAGTGCAGAAGTGTCTCTTATCGTCTTTCTAAGATAAATCTTAGCTCTTATAGTTTGATTTAGAACTTCTATCACTGAGAAAGGTGGTTTGACATTTATAATTTAAGCTTGACTTTCACATCGTTTCTTAGGAATATATAATCTATAGCTCAAGTAATGTCATTAAAGATTTGTAACGCGCTACAATCTAATAATTTAAGTTCATAATTCACCTTCAATATTTCAATTTGCTACTTTTATGTGCTACTACTGTCACACATTTTATTTGTTTTTAGGGTACACCAAGAGCAATGTACACAACTGTGTTCTTAGTACTTAGATGAGTGTAACATGCACGTCATGTCATTTAAGACTTTGGTTCAAGGGTACCCGACTTCAAGATGATGTACATTCACAAACTTTACTTTTATCAGAATGAGTTTTCGAGTCCACCTCACCGACACGATCAATTATGGTTTTAGACTTCTGTATTGTTATTATCATTTATTAAATGGTTTTAAATTTTGATTTGGATAAGGTTCATGCCCCTTCATCAAGTATCCTACAACATACATGCATTCATTTGAAATTTATACTTAAGCAAAATTAGTGGGTGTAAATTCCTTTTGCACAACTCAGATTTAACTTATGTTTAGGCAAACCTTCCATGTCATATGAACTACTTATACTTTTGTTACTTGTTAAGGTATCAACCTTAATTGTTTGTGTTATATAGTATGAATTTTATTGACATTTGATGCTAGCCTAGGATCCCCAATTTTAATCGTCAATGTATCATTGGTTTGATCCTTTATCTTTTCCAAAATCATCTAATCTGATAGTCAAGGTTCCTAAGGTAAGGTTCACTCTTTTCAAGAAATTCCGAGTTACTTTCCACAAGTGATTTTCATTATTTCTTGTGATGTCGCCATTTCGATTAAAAATTTAAGTTTTGGGATAAGGTACTCCCACTTGGAAGTTCTACTGCTATGAAAAGCTATCGTAGTAAGTGTCTTCCCTATTGGGATCACGATTCTTCATACCACCAATTTACTCTTTCATTTTTTTCCACATATCGATCCTATCTTAGGATCCCTAATTTTAAAGATTCAATCATCATTGACTTCGGTTAGGTGGCATTATTTTTCATGCAATTACCCCTATTAATCAAGTTAGGTTTCACTTTGACTTAATTTGTTAGTTCACGTGTCCATTATTTGACAATTATACCAAAGACATTCTTTTAGCTAGGTATCCTTAATTTTAATGATTCAACTATCTTTGGGTTTATTATGATATTATCAATCATCTGTTGTGTACACCCTTAAGGTGTAGACATTAAAGCATTCAATTTTGAGGTATTCCTTAATTTCTCAATAATGGTACAACCACATGTACCTAACATTCATTTCGAAAATAATTTATCAAGTTTTGATAACCCTAATTTTATGTGCCAACTCACTTTTAATTAAATTAGAACAATTTATCTTTATGTCGGTTTCCTTTGATTTGTATCATCTTAATCTCGGATACGAAATCCTTACAATATCTATAAATTCTACTTGGCAACGCGATCCTTACACGTGGTTGTTTCGTTGAAAATAGTCCTTGACACATGATCCCTAATTTTAGTAACTCACCTATCATCGAGTGTACTAGTTTGACATCTTGTATTCACGAAAATTTCTCATTGATTTGTTTTGAGGTACTCTTAACTTCTCATTTACATATCAGTATGTCGTGTACTTATATTTTGAATTAACCCTCATTTTAGGATTCCTTAATTTTGATATTCAACCCATTGAACACTGGTTTAGATTTAACTTTCTTTTACATAAGGTCGGGCAAAACTTGAGTAAGGTGATTCAATTACCTATATGTCATATCCAAATCGAAGTTTTTTCAAAGTCTTGAGTTTTCATCAAAAAACTATATTCCAAAAGCAGATTTATTTTCACGGAAAAATATAAAATTATAGACTATAAATACATTTTTAAATCAATGTGGTCGATGCAATTTAAAGAATAAATCATAACACCACACAAAGTTTTTTTTTTTTTTGTTCATGGGATGATAGTTTAGGTCCAAATTGTTACTTTGCATTTCATTAAGTTAAAACTTTAAATTCAGTAAAACTTTTTCGTACAACCCGAATTAGGTTTGAACCGTCTTAAATTCAATCATCTAAGAAATCTCAACCATATTTGCAAAAATCATCCCAAGATACTTATTTTTTCAAAATAGCCTTTCGGATTCTCACGAGGAGTTGAAAACTCATAAGTCAGGTTCATCCTATTTCAATTATACAAATCACTTAGTATAGATCTCAAGCAAAATTACGACAATGTATTTTTTAAATGCATAGAATTCTATTCACTTCATTTTCATTTTTGAACACTAAGGAAAATGAGTCATTTCTTTTTATACTTGCTTACATTTTCAAATCTTATAAAGTAAGCAGAGTTCTTCCTTAAAATTTCATGAAAGTGCGATAAACATCAACTCAAATCAACACAAGAATCATGGTCTAATATAATAGAAAAAGTAATCTTTCGAGGAAAATAGATTACATAAAACAACATAAGTTGATTCATAATATTAACCTTCTAGTTGAATTATAGACCAATGATTCATATCTTTAATCAAAAGTTAAACATTTAAAAGTACACGTATCCGTCCTATTTTAAATTAAGTCTTCAAGTTTAACTTCCTAGCTAAACTAACTTAGTTTTATTGTTTGAGTCCAAGATTCACTTGCATCCTTACTAGGATCATCAACTTCTTTTAAATAAGGTATCATGAACTTTAACTGTCTTAATATAGTTCCAAGTGTCAGAGCTCCTTTTTCTTAAGTGTGACTACGTCACTACTCACTTTTCGTATGTAGCATGACGTCCCACTACCCTTTCAAGTCTCATAATTCTTGTTTAACTATTTTATTTGCTACATTACTATTATGTTCAGGTGCACTTCTATGTAATTCCAAATCGAAGCTTATTCATTCTCGCGGTAGTCATTTTTGTAGCAGTTGTTGCAAACATCATTTGAAGCGCGTGTGAATTCTCCTAAAGAGTTTGCTTCGATTTCCTTGAATCATTCATTGTCATTCTCGTCTCATAGAACTCAAGTTCCTAGCCTTAAGAGAAGACAATTATCTATATATAGCGATATGTTTATATATAAAAGGTAGCAAATAATTATCATAATAAATCTTTTGTCAAATTTCTTTTATCCCATCTCATCCTAGGATTTTATCATTTGTGTATGTTAAGTCGAATTTAAACCAATGTCTTATACCATTGATTTGTTCGACTTAAAATTAACTTTCAAACTTAAAGGCTCTACAAACTTAGGTTTCATAACCTAATATTTCCCTAGGTTTTAGTCCTTATTATGTGATACCAACTGAATCGACCTTTCCTCGACCTAGGGTTAGGTCCCCCGCCCAGACTACCATCTAGGCCAAATACCAGAATCATGCCCAAATAACAATCTGGCATGAATAAACAACCTTGTGGAATAATATATAGACAATATGAAATTAGAATGCAAAATTTAAATTTGAATAAATACCATATATCACCATAAACCAAAGTACAAGGTATCTCAATTCATCTAAGCAATTCAAAATAATATGAAGTCTCCAAAACCTTCAAAAGCTTATAAATGTATCAAACTGACTAAGGAAAGATTCAGCTACCCAAATGACTAGCCTAGGTTACGACCCTTATTAATAGTTCTAAAAAATAAGCAGTAGATAAAATCACGCAAGGCTCATACTACAAAGAGACTTCAGGTTATGACCTTCCCCTTACCATGATCTACCGCACTTAAAATGGACATGTAGTGTAAGGTGGGGTGAGTTAAAAGAACCAACGGAGCCCAATAAGAGAAAAACTATGCTCAAATATCAAATATGCAAGTATTACCTATAAAGTAAAATAAAATTAGAATGCATTTGAAATCAAGATAATCATTGATAATTCATAGAATGGCATCAATTTCCGTAAAGAGTAATTATTTCATATTTCCATAAAGCAATTTAAGTAATGATAAAAAATTCAAGAGTTGTAAAGCATAATAAGACAAGTTTTACAAGCAAAGGGTTTCAAATAGAAAGTAATAAACAAAATGCAAGTCCATTATTCCATTTTCATTGCCTCCCTTTGTTGACCAATCATCAAAATATAGTAAATATGCATTGGTGACATGATTCCACCGTGTATCCATGGCTCCTCAAGAGGCTCAAGTAACTTAGTTCCATCGTGCATCCACAACTCCCTAAGAGGCCCTTGAAATAGGTGACTTGGTACCACCGTTAGCTATGGCTCCCCAAGAGGCCCTTAAATGTGTAAGGTGACTTGGTTTCACCATATGAATATGGATCCCAAGATGCTTTATATGAAATCAAACAAGGTAGGAAACAACCTCATCCCAAATTCTTTAGTTAAAATCGTGATTCTAAATATAGTAGTAGCAAGCCACATTTGATAGATGAGTGGAGCTCCCCACTTACCTCGACTTTTCGAACTAAACTCTTTCGGTCGTCTCCCACGCTCGGGGCTCAATGTAAACCTCCTTGCCATTCTAGACAATTTAAATAACAATCACATTATTCGACAATTCGAGATTCAAGATTAATTATTTATGTAATTACTTCGAGGTGGGGCCCACTAGTATGGTCTCCACGGGTCCCTCGCCACCCATTAGAGGTGTGGGCCTACCCTAACTTTCCCTCGAACTCAAGTTTTCGCCCCATTTCAAAGCACATTGTTTTTATTTGTTTATATACATATATACATATAATATCAATATTTTTTTATTTTATTGTTCATGTGGAAATCGGCCCCTAGTCAACTGCCTCTTTGGGTCAGAGTGGCCCTTGGATAGTCCAGGGGCCAATTTGACCCTTAGGGATAAACAAAGGTGTGAAGCCCCTGGTGGCACCGGAAAGTCGTTTAGCACCTCCTTTGTTGTCCAGGAGCAAATCGGCCCCTAAGCAAGGCGCTGAGGCCATCTGCCTCGATGGCAAGGGGCAGCGACCCCCTTACCAGCCGTGGCGGAGCGGATGGTTTGTATGGGAGGGGTATGCGAGTGTCACCACTTTCGTACTATTTAATAAGGGGCATCCCTTGTGATGCCCCCTTGGTCTTGGTGAAGGCAACAACGAGACTTCCGCCGCCCTAGCTAGCGATAGTAGTGGGTATATTGTCGCCGGTGATGCCGAACAATGCCGTCTTCCTTAAGGTTTCTCACATTATTTTGGACCAAATAAATAGATGATTTTACCTTACACCACCACATTATTCGGTCACCAACACCACTAAGCTCTCCTTTTTTTTTTGATTTAGGGTTTGTAAGTCAATTAGTGGTAGCTAAGGTCTTTAATATTGTTTATATTATGGTTAAATCAGTTTAGAGTTCACACAATTACTAAATTGCCTCTAGGGCAGATTTTTGGGTTTTGGGTCTTCACACTCTTATTGGGTTTTCACCCTATAGGTTTGTCAATCAATACAAAATTTGTTTACATTACTTATTTGCATATTATTAAGACTTCTACTATTTAAATATCTCAAATGAATCAAAATAAACAAATTAAGTTGTAAAACTCTATAACTAGTATGTTTTGACAAAATAATCATTTAAACATTGAAATTGACTAAGTTAGATTATTAGATGGTTAGTTCGCGAGTCATCATGGATAGTTGTGCAAGTGACATGGCATGACTTGGTGACATGTCAGGCGACATGGTGATGTCTTGTTTGCCTCAAAATTTATGGTTGTCACACATGTTTAATCAAAGGATATCGTACGAAAAAATGATAAGATATACACTATTGATTAGGTTGTATCAATTTTGATCTTCGCGCAACTTAAGTAGTCATAATGCTTTGATAGAGACCACTTATAACTCATGTACCAAAAATGATTTTTGGTTCACTGCTAATGTTGCATGAATCTATTAGGTTGAATACAAAGAATGGCTTTGAGAGATTTTAAATCACTCAAAACAATGAATTTTATATGATGAAATTCGTAACCTAAAACCACATTAAAGTAGGTTTATAATGATAATTCACTTACCTAACTTTATACAAGGGTTGTATAAAGTAGGTGGTTGGAATGTAATTTTTCGTTTTTAGAAAACGAGTTAGGTTTCTCAGACATTTTAGAGTTTTAAGGGAGAACATAAAATTATTTTCGTGTTCTTTTTGGGCTAGCACTCAAAATCTTGACTGTCATTCGTGTGTGGATTTCTAATAGAGGACGTTCGTCGCTAGCAGCGTCTTAAAACATCGATCAACACAAAGAAGCAAACTAGCAATTGAGATACAACTTACTTTTGTTAATCAGTTTAATGGAATTCGAATTAGATCCTGTTAGGGTTTTGAAAATGAGATTTTAAAATTCTCGCTACATTTTGAATCCAAAAATCCAAAATCTTGTCATTGTCGTGGTTGTGGCTAGTGTTGTGTAGTATACACTATTACTATTTTAATTTGATCATTTTGACGTGCCTATAATTAGGTTTTTTTTTTCTTACTTCACTAGACGAACCCACTATCCAAATCTTGCCTTTTAGCAAGGATTGCCTCATCTATGTCACTAGAGATGGTTTGCCGACATGGCTATAGTTGTTGTTGTTTTTTGTTTTTTCTAACTTCAACTGGAGTCCAACCTAGGACCTTCCTAAACCTTCCTTATAGAGGAAGGTAACCATGCCTATAGTTAGGTAATCAATTTTATTTTTAATTTCACAGCGTCACGCTAACTCTGGGAGTTTTTTTATAGGCCCCTAACCCACCTCCACGAGTATTACCTGCTCTCGAAAATACTTAATTTTGTTGGAATCAAAAAAGGAAAAATTTTCTTGTTTTCAATTATAAACCTTAGAACGTTGTTTTAGTTCAATGATATTTAGCTCGGAAAAATTACAAATGTACTGTCAAAATTAATATAAATGTGTAAAATAAGTTAGGTTTTTTTTTATTCCTCAAAAGTACTCAAACAACCAAAAAGACATAAAACCCTTAATTTAAATTCATTATTGGTGTTTAAAGGGCCAATTATGTCTTTTACTTAGGAGATATCTTAAATTGTTAACAAAAAAATCTTTGGGTCCGGACTCAAAGAGTCCAAATAGATTTTTTGTTTTTTTTATTCCAAAAGTAAGGTAAAACACATTTTGGAAATGCGCCATTAGTTGGAGAAAAATTAGTCTGCTCAAAATACACGAATGACGCATTTCCAAAATGCGCTATTCGAAAATGCGTCATTCGTGTATTGTAAACTATCCACATGGCGCTCACGTGGATGTTCCTAACATGAATGACGCATTTTGGAAATGCGCCATTCATGTTTTCTGAACACGGGCGCCACGTGGAGTGTTCCACGTGGGCACCATGTGATGCCAAAATAATGTAGGATTGTCCACCTCGAGATACGTGCATGACGTTTGCATGAGTTGTCCATTTCGAGATACGTGCATGTTGTTTGCATGTGTTGTCCACAGCCAGATACGTGCGTGTCGTTTGCATGGGTTGTCCGCTTCGAAACAAGTGCGTGACGTTTGCATGAGTTGTCCACATCGAGATACGTACGTGACGTTTACATGGTTTACTTCGATTGCACGAGATTACATGGGTTGCCCACCTTGAAATACGTGCATGTCCTTTGCACGATTTGCATTGATCGGACGAGGTTGTATGAGTTGTCCACCTCGAGATACGTGCGCGACGTTTGCATGGATTGCATGAGGTTGCATGAGTTGCACACCTTACGATACGTGTGTCACGTTTGCATAAATTGCACGAGGTTCATGGGTCGATCACCTCGACATACGCGCGTGTCGTTTGCATGACTTCTCCACCGCGAGATACATGTGTGGCGTTTGCATGAGTTGTCCACATCCATATACGTGCGTGTCCTTTACATCAGTTATCTACCTCGAGATACGTACGTGATGCGGCTTGTCCATCTTGATACGTACATGACGGTTGCATGAGTTCACCGCTTCGAGTTGAACAAAGTACTCATTTTGAGGAGTAAAAAAGAGGTTTTGTATTTTGTATAAATGACTCATTTTTAAAAGGTGTGATTCATTTTGTATAGATGACTCATTTTCAAAAGTAGTCATTCACTCCACCTCATCAACACACCGCCACATGGAGCCACATCATCACCAATTACTCCTTTTCAAAACGAGGCATACCTTAGTTTTGTAAATTAAAAGTAACTAACCTTATTTTTGGAATAAAAAACTATACCCACCTTAATTTTTGAAAACCCTTTAGCTCTATTTGGTTCATCTAAATTCAAGGTGTTCCAATTGTTTCTCTAAATTCCCGCTCGTCCTCGCGTTTATAATCCTAGGTTTTCTGAAGCTTTTTTTTTGTTTTGAGAAATAGAGAATAATTGGTTCTGCTAATGCCGAGGCTTTTCTCGGCTTCTAAGGCCGCGCAAAGTTTAGTGTTCGAAAGCAATGGCTTTAGACAGTTGAGGAGACGTAAAAGTCGGGTGTTTGAGTAGCATTGCTGGTTTAAATGCTACTTCTTCTCTTGATGATCTGATTTACAAGGAAAAGGATTTATGGGTGCCGTTGCGTAGACTCTATAATGCTGTTCAGTCAAGGAGGTTTAGAGGTTTTGGTAATGGGGGTACCGTTGGAGATGATCTTCACAACAAACTTTGAGGAGAGACGTGTTATTGGGTATGTCACTTTTGTTCCTTTTGGTCGGTATGATGAAATGATATCTTTTCTTTTTTGGTTTTCCATGTGGTATCTGGCGCCAACTGCACTAAGTAATCCAACGTAACGTTCGGGCACTGTGAGACCCATATCCTAATTTTTTCAATAAGGAGACTCGAACTTGAGACCTTGCTCAAGGGGAACTGAGTCCATTGCTACTTAGACCAACCGATTTTTGGTATGATGTGATGATATCTGCTATGTTGGATTCGATGATTTAGGTATTCACTTGATTGAGGAAAGCTTCCTAGGAGGGTGCTTTTTTTTCTTTCTTTCTTTTTCTTTTTTTTTTCTTCATTTGATGGAGTTCTGCAATTTTTTGCTGATTTTTTCACGCCTTCATATGCTGTACACTACAACCATTTTATTTCTATAGGAATTCCAAATTCGCGGTTACTAAATGGCTGGCTAGAAGTTTGATTATGTAATTATTGCCGAAGATAGATTGTTTGAGTTATGACTATCCTATGCAGTGTAGATTTGCATCGAAAGATTTGAAAGTGAACCAAGTTTATTATTATCACTTTAAACAATTGGATAGATATATATATATATATATATATATATATATATATGACTTTGCAATCCCATAGCATATTTACCAATTGTGTGTAATGGCTGTGACCTACCACTTTGCAATCCCATAACATATTTACCAATTGTATTATTACCACTTGTAGTCATTGTGCTTTAGAGGTGATTTCTATGTTCCATGCTTCAATCCACGCGTTACACAGTGAGTAACCCAATTCTCTTCATTTTCACCGGCAACGCCTCATCTCATCTGTTAGATGTGTAGTTGCATACTTATCCATGATTACTACAAACATAAGGTGCAAGGTTAATTCACCTTTTCAGCTGTTTTGCAATTTTATTTATTTATTTTTTATCTTTTGGAGAGAAAATGTACCTTTATTTTAATAATGTTGGAAATCAGGTTTTGTGCATTATTTCACCCTACTTGAATTTTGATTTACTATTCATTATTCAGCTGTCAAGGGGAGCTGTTTAATACTTGTGATTGTAGGTGTTGTTTTTATGCAATTTTATGATTAATAGTCTTGGGAGCTATTCTTTTCTGTCCATAGAACAACATAGCCTCAGTCCCAAATTAATTAGGGTCGTCTGCATGGATCAAACTTTTCCATTGTGCTCGATTAAGCACAACTGATGGTGAGCTTTCCAGACCATTCAAATCCCTCCTTAATGCATCCCATGTTAACTTTGGTCTACCCATACCTCGTCGAATTTTTACAGTTGCTATTAAGTCAAGTTTTCTAGTTGGGGCATTTGTAGGCCATCCTTGCAGGTGACCAAACCACTGCAACCGCCCTTTCCTAATCTTTGTATCAATTGGTGCTACTTCCACTTGTCTTTGAATTTCTATATTTCTTATTCTATTTTTGCGTGTTTTACCAAACATCCCCCTAAACATCTTCATTCCTGCTACGTTCATTTTATGTAATTGTTGTTGCTTTACCGTTCAACATTCACTTCCACAGAGCATAGCTTGCCTAATTGCGGTCCTATAAAATTTTCCTTTTAACTTAGTAGGAACATTTCAATCACAAATCACCTCTGTTGCACTCCGTCATTTCTTCAATCCAGCTTGAATTCTGTGTGACATTATTCTCAATATTACCATCATTTTGTATGATTGATCATAGGTATTTAAAGTGGTTCACCGTAGGAACTTCTACTTCCTATAATTTTTCCACTCCATCATCTCGATGTTTAGTATTTCTAAACTCACAGTGCATGCATTTGATCTTCGTCCTACTCAACTTAAAGCCTTTGGATTCTAATGTATTCCTCTTGAGTTCTAATTTCCTATTCACTCCATCTTGTGTCTCATCCACTAAGACAATATCATCTGCAAATAACATATACCATGTTATATCCTCTTGAAGATGCCCAGTTAGTTCATCCATAACTAAAGTAAATATATATGGGCTTAAAGCCGATCCTTGATGTAGTTCTATCGTAATGAGAAATTCTTTTGTAGCTCCTCCAAATGTTTTTATACTTGTTACTACTCCATCATATATATCCTTAATAGTGTCTATGTATCTAGCATGCGCTCCTTTTCTTTTTAGAACCCACCAAAGAACATCTCTAGGAACCCTATCATATGCTTTTTCTAAATCTATGAATACCATATGAAGATTTTTTCT
This sequence comes from Stephania yunnanensis, assembly GCA_039657365.1. NCBI lineage: Eukaryota > Viridiplantae > Streptophyta > Magnoliopsida > Ranunculales > Menispermaceae > Stephania > Stephania yunnanensis. The sequence goes on along the minus strand of CM077586.1, from coordinate 37,805,357 downwards.
TTTCTCTATATTTTTCTTTTATGTTCACAGAAGCTAATGTAAATTTTGATACTTAGGTACTCGCCAGAACAGCTATTTGCAGTGGTTGCTGCTGTTGACTTGTATGAAGATTTTCTTCCTTGGTGTCAGCGATGAAAGATCGTTAGACACAATTCTGATGGATCCTTTGATGCTGAGATGGAGATTGGTTTTAAGTTCTTTGTCGAACGCTATGTCTCGCATGTTGAAGTGAACAAACCAAAATCTATAAAGGTAGGTTATCTTTCAAATTGCTAGAAGAAAATAATGAATCAGTTTGTGTTTTCTCTTTGAAGTAAAAAAAAGGTAATAACTGTGCAAATACTTTTGGTTCAAAACTTCCTGTAGATTCTTCTGTTTATCTCGTATATCATTTAATGGATAAATTCTGATCTATAGTCTCCTCATAATACAGTTCATTGAAAAATCGAGGAATATTCATTGCGATTTCCTTTTCATTGTCCTTGAAATGAATAATGAAGTTAATTTTTATGCAACAATTGAATTAACCTTGGAATTAAATTGTGATATTTTCTGGTTTTCACATGTTTCTTAGTTCTTTCTTTTAATTTGTCAGTGAAATTTTTTTCTATATTTTGTTCAGACAACTATGTCAGATTCCAGGCTCTTTGGCCATTTGGTAAATCAATGGGAATTCAATCCAGGACCTGTTGCTGGAACTTGTGACTATCACTTTCTTGTTGACTTTAAATTCCAATCCCCACTTTATACGCAGGTAGGTCTTGCTGATTATTTTTACTGCATTCTACTATTTGTTTCTAGTTTGTGAAGTTTGTGAAGTTCATTCTTATGCGCTTTTGTGGTTTTACCATGATCTTTCCCCCCAAAAGGAAAAGATATCATAGTTTATTCTAGCTGCTAGCATAAAAATTCAAGAACTCCATCACAATCATGTGAAAAACTTAATTGTAAGATTTAATATTATGTCTTAAATTCTTGAAAGCCTTTCTTATTACCATGACAAATTGCGCATTGATGCATTAGCCAGTGATCCTGCACAAAATCCATTGATACCATACAAGGTTTACTTGTTGCCAATTATATATCTTGTTTCTTATTTTTGTAATTTTATTTATGAAAGTGTATAGAAAGATGTCAATGAACAAATTGTTCTCCAAAACTCCAACAAATCAGATACCGCTTACACCCATTCCAACTATTTACAAATTACTCCAACGCAATCTGCTAGGTTGCCAGCGCATAACATCTCTCCAGCTCGCTTGAAATTACTCGAAAAGTACATAACCATAATGGCCATAAAGCAATTCCCCCTTCAATAATTTTGCCCAAGGTTCACGGTCCAGTCATTTTCACTTTTAAGTTTGGAATTCTGATGTAGATGGTATTACTGAAAGAATGTTATGTATATCCCTTCATTTATAAGATGTTCTGAATGCTACTCCAACTGACAAACAGTAATGAGGGTAACCATGTCCACTTTTGACTGATCAAGACCATGTGAGAAACTCTCCAAAGTCATATTGTTGGCAAGACCTTGTTCCTTATGATGGGATTTCGTACTAGTTTTGAGATGGCAATGATTAATAATGAATTAGAACGAAAATTATTTCCTAGGTAGTCCTGAATCTTTTGATATTCAACTAATAAACTTTATCATTCATAGGCAACAATACCTATAATGGACCATGACCTCTGATACGGAACAAATTACAGATTCCTGTCCTAACCACTCCAGGTAAGGTATGGATTTGGAAGTTGGAACCATATAAGAGAATGGCACTTTTTCCTTCTCTCGATCCCAATAAAATATAAGTAAATTCCTTTAGGCTTTTGGGCTCAAAAAACAGTATAATTCTTAGTGTGATCTGGCGTATAGTTTTTCTGTCTTTTATGTGGGCATTGAATACTTTAGCCAACTAGTTGTGTGTTTGTTTAGATCAAAGAAAAATGAGATTGGTTGGTTTTGTAGATTGAGAGTTGCAAAAGGATTGCATAAAATTATATTTCAAAAACTCTAGGAGTTGATGATGCAAATCTTCTTCCTCAGTTCCACTTAAATATCATATGCGTGAGTTATCTCATAATTGCGACCCGAGCCATTTTTTGTTAGTTTTTTTTTTCAATACCATAATTTTTGTTGCTTTTTTTATTAGTCAACGGGATCTCTTAAATTTGCATCGATTCAATCTTACAGAATATTGTTCCCTCTCAATTAATTAGCGATCAATATTAAATTCAGTATATGTCACTGTGACTAGACCTCTCTTGACAGATCGCATTAATTGTTGTGAATGTTTGTGATGACAAACATCAAGTATTTTAGTACAAAAATTTGACGAGGATTCAATGATTTGTAGATGGCATCTATGTTCTTCAAGGAGGTGGTCTCTTGCCTCGTAGCTTGCTTTTGTGACCGTTGTCGTTTGATTTATGGGCCAGGCGTGCAAGTCCTAAAAACTACTTACGGGAACAAAGAATGTAAATATCTCACACATGTATTTTCTTACCTGAAAAAACAGTGCTGCCTACCATTGGACAGGTTTGTTTTCCTAGTTCTTATAGCTACTTGGCCATCATATATATATCTAACCTGTTTTCGTTTACTTTATACCAAAACATTGCCCTAGTTTGCATCTGAAAAGTGTATCTTTATCTTTTATCCATTCTTTTTATATATTTGTAGGTTCAGACTGATCATATATTTGTTCTCATGGATGATATGTTCTCTTCTTCACATCCATTGGTGGGAATTTTTTCACATGTCTTAAAAAGGGATATCGCTAATCCTAATTGTTCAGAAGAACATTCAACTGCTATAGAGTTGATTTTGAAAAACTACGACTGTAACAGGTGGAATAGTATGATAATCAGTGACTATTCTCTTGACAAACGTCTGGAACACAATAGTACACAGAAATACTAAGACCATAACGAAAAATAAAACTTCCAACAATGGAAGACAAACAAGGAGTTTCGACAAGGGAAGACAAACACAAACTTCCAACATTGGAAAACAAATACTTATCGAAGAAGATAACCTAATAAAATTATCAAACCAACAACAGTAAGCGCAAATCCACGTACTAGCAATAGAAATGGAGATGAAGTTGAATAATGGTAGCACGCGTAGAGGAGTAAGTGGTGCCAACGATGAATCTAATTGATAACTGCTGTAGGGTTGAAATGCTCAGATCTGAATAGATCCGAGTTATATTGAAAAATAGTGCAGTAAACGCTGTTATTGGAACCATCGCCGATCGAAGAGAAGATATGCGATGGTCGATATGCATAAATCACTAAGAGAATCAAAAGAGAATATGGTTTTAGGGTTTGGAGGAGGCGGCTTTGTTGTAGTCTATCTGTTCGTTGTTTTTTTAAAAATAAAATAAAAATTCTGGAGTTAGTAAATTTATAGGAGTACAAACGTGACTGAAAAGAAGTGCTTTGAGAGAGCTATTGAATAACGTGGTTGATGAGTGATGTGAATCATGTGATTAGGGATTATCATTCGGGGGGAGGACTTGCTTTGCCTAATGCGCATGTCAACTTAGAATCAACTTGAATAGGGAAGGGTTTGTAACCACGTCGCAGCATTAGCTTAAGACACCAAAATGAAGAAGCTTCACCTAAGATATAAGTGGAGAAGATCGTCGTACTCTGCAACAACCCGAAATAAAGAACAAGTGGTGAATCGACCGACGACGGGCTAGAAAGACTTCATAGTAGGAAGAGGCCCCAACTAAAGAAGTTTTATGCTTATGAATAGCCAACAACAATTTGAAGGGGACTGAATAGACTAGGACTCCGTATTTAGGTTGTTTAAAATCTAATGGCGTAATTTTATTCATCAAAAAGAAACACTTGTGTTAGGCGAGAATGTTTTGAAGATCCACGACACCAACAACAACAACAGCATAGCTTCAATCCCACAACAACATAGCTTCAATCCCAAATTAATTGGGGTCAGCTACATGAATCAAACTCTTCCATTATGCCTGATTAAGTGCAATTGATGGTGTTATGAAGTTCAATTGAAGTAATTAATATTCATCGTTTGTTTTTTCTAAAGCAATATATGTTTTGAGACCCTATTTTAAAGCTATATGTTGAAGGATTTCACAAAAAAAAAAAAAAAAAAAAAAAGAAGAAGACATGCTTTATCATTGAAGGAACTGAAGATGAATTTGATATTCATTTTACTAAAATTGAGAGTACTTTTGATAAGGCAAAGCAACTGAAGATGAAGAAAAGCAAAGAAAAACAAAAACACTGTGCTAGTCTCTTTAATCGAAGTCACTGCAACTATAAATGGGAGTGTGGGAGATACTCTTTCCCTATATGCACTTTATGCTATTCATTTCTCATGTGGAGAACACAAAAATTCATGAATCGCTAACAGCACTTCAGTCTGTAGGGATGACCTTTTTGCTTTAACCATAAACTAAAAAGTAACTTCAAATTACTTGAAAACCATTTCTGAATCTTTGACTAGATTTTTTGAACACCAGATCTTCTGATCGCATTACCCATTGTTATCATTTCAAACTATGCAAAAAAATTTAAGAATAAATACAGGACCCCAAACACCCAACAATTAATGAAACATCAGAAAAAAGGCCTAATTGAAGGCAAACGGTTATTCAATAGACAAGCTAGCAGAAGGTGCATGCCAGTTGGGATTTCAATGAGTGAATTTTCTGTTAAATTTTTTAATTTCTCAGTAGTTCAATAACTGAAAATAGCATGGAACTGGCCTAAAAAAATAGCATGGAACCGAAGAAATGATGAGAAGTAAACATGACAAGGAAGTTAAATAATACTAGATTTACTAAACTACAATGCATGTTTGAATTGCAAGCTGCTACATAATCAATAGGCCATGGAAGCAGCCTTTCCTTCCCACTCGTAAATTTGAGATTAGCATATAACTGGAAGTCCTAAGAGTAACCATCGGCATGCCATTGACCTCAACTGAAATTCCCATTAACATAAATGTGGTTGCTGAAAAGAAGTTCAAATATCCTCCAGGTATATGAGGAAGAAAGTTGCACCAGTCCATATTCCATTCCTCTTTGTTAACAGTTGCACCAATTTCTGCAAGAAGAGATGAAAAATTCATTTCCATATGTTAGCAGACAGTATAACATTACAAACAGTGAAGTAAATTTATCGAACATGTGAATCAGTGATTTTCCATGGTTTCAATATGGCATCATGACATGAATATCATTCAACTACTGATATCAAAACCTGCGGCACCATTAAGAAGAACTTTAAGCGGAATATTTAGAGAGCAGCATATTAGGTGTTCCTTTTAAATACTTCTACTAATGCCAAACCAATAGTGACTGGATCAGCCCTCGCATTGATGCCGTGATACATGTATGTAATTTGCAAAATAGAATGAAGTAGACATTGCAATCAAATACTAGTCTTACTGGAATCGTGGTAGAGGGGAGTACTGCAGAGGCGTTATTGGAGACCCTCCACTGCGTCGTGGATCTCCCTTCCATTCCTCCTGAACTTGAATTCCAAACTGCAAATTCCATAGCACATCCTCAATAGGAGGTCTATGTGTTGGCTCCTTAGACAGGCACCTGATGCATATTCCCATCACTGTCTTCAATGATTCATCCGCGCATCCCCTGGAAATAACTGGATCGACTATGCATCTTCGAGCGACATCACCAGCTGCTATCCCTACTTGCAACTGTAGAAGAACAAAAAAATTTCTACAGTAAGCAAACCTGACTGCATGAAACTAAGCTGTCATATCATTCCATACTAATGATGAAACTGATGCATAACTTAATAATATGCAGTTGTTTTTTATTTTCTAGTCTTGTCAATTAAAAAACATGTTGCTCCCGCTCAACTTTGCCTTCTACACAAGGCAAAAAAATTCAAGCACTCAATATCCAAGAAACATTTTACTCAACAGTTAGACAAAGTTTTTCATAAGGTAGACTGTCGTTAACGGCTATACAATTGAATATTTTTTTCAAAAAAGGTTGCTCTTATGATTTTCATTCAAACAATATGCAGACACAATAGTCCCTGTATTTTAAGTGCCTCTGAAAGGGAACAAATAAACGATGACAACAACAAGGCCTTAACCCAAAATTATTAAGGCGCTAGCTCGCTACATGGATTAAACACTTCCATTCAGCTTGAATTAATGCAAATGATGGTGTTCTTTTAAAGGGAATAAATACATTAAAAAGGTACCATAAAAGGCAAAAGTGTAGATATTAAGATTATCTTTACCTGGTATATAACAAACTCCGCTTCCTCTTGAGTCATGATTGGTCTTCCAACAATAATCTCTAGTAGAATTACTCCAAAGTCATAAATATTGGTTTTTTCGTCATATTTTCTCCTGTGGAGGTAATGGATTTGAAAGAACCACTCAGAGCTCTTACTATTACTTGTTACAAAGAAAAGAAAGAAAATACATGAATTCCGTATCGGCTATTGGATAACCAACATAAACAGATAGAGAAAATACAAGTTAATGAGATATTGAGTTCTTAAGCAAGCTAATTGAATGAGATTCGTCAAACGAATTGATACATATGCACCAAAACAATGACGAGTCTCCACACGTCATGAGATATGTAGAAACATCGCAACCTTATTTATTTTTCAAGTTCCAATGTTTTGACCAAGAGGCACTGCATTTCAAGATGAATAATCTGTTTACATCCATAACAAATATGGTTCAAACTTGACAAGAACCAAACACATTCAAGCAAACTGGCCAAGAGAATAATGAGTTTTTATTGCAATTTATTAGAAGTTTTTTGCAGTGTCTAGTGCCAGGTAATTCTTCTTTAAGGTAATGAAGCAGAGAGAAGTTTGGTGAGAGTGGAAAGGAAAAAGGTAAATGAATTGTATTACCACCTCAATTTGTCGTGTTAGATATGCCAATCATGAAGCTATAGATTATCGTAGACAAATCTGACTACAAATTTGTAATGTATAAAATTATGATTTTTACAAAATTAATTTCAGCAATTTTAAAACTTGTGTTGAGATGTGTGGACCGAAATAATAGTCCCACATCGGATAATTGAAACTTCATAGTGAAGTATATAAGTGGCGATCTCCTCTTAAACTAGTACCGAGGCCTTTTCAGATAAAACCCCATACCTATAAAAATTGGAAGGTGGTCAAGTTGGGGACAATATCGGTACTGGCGGAGATCATAGGCTCGCGGAGAAGTGCCGCGGGCATGAAAAATCAACATGGTATCAGAGCCGACGATTTGATCAGGACTTGTCGAAAAAAAAAAAAAAACCCTTGGATAGATTTCGGTCCAAGGGGAGTGGACCGAAATAATAGTCTCACATCTAGTACCGAGGCCTTTTGAGATAAAACCCCACACCTATAAAAATTGAAAGGTGGTCTAGTTGGGGACATTATCGGTCCTGGCGGAAATCATAGGCTCGCGGAGAAGTGCCGTGGGCATGAAAAATCAACAACTTGAATGATTTGTAAACAACAAACCTTTCTGCACTAGGAAGCTTAGATCCACTTGAATCTTGGTCATCCACCTGCAAGGGTACCAATTTTACAGTATCAATCCAAAATACTGTTTCGAACAAATAAATATACCTTGTGCACAAAGTCCAGATGTCAATTGCTCTAGAAGAAATTTATTCTTTACTTGTAAGTTCAGTCATAAGTAGAGGAACTTCTCACGTACATTTAGCAAACTCTCTTGCAATAAAGGGAGGTTATAGCTGCTGATTTTTGCGACAGGCCCTTGGCCCAGCAAAATTTCTGCCATTTCAAGTTTATATGAAACTTTTTCTGGCAATCCTGTTTGGAGGAACTGAACCCCCTTTGCTATGCCAATTGCAGCTGCCATCCTTTGCGTCCAGGTAAATGTCTGTCCTGCAAGCCCCTCTGGCATGTTTCCAAAATATGAACTAATTAATAAGACACATGCAGGATTTAACATTCCTTTCAAAATAAAGAAATCCTTGCTTGCAGGTGATCAGGACAACATTCACATACAAGTTAGAGCAAGCTCTTCCATATAATTATTTAGGTAGTCTAGTCATCATAAAATATGAAAGAATATTCAGATTAGGACAAGTTCTGATCTCCCAGATCCCCTCATATACAAATTATTAGCAGAAAATTCAGAGACCCAGATGAAGCTGTAAGACCTTAGTATGTCTCATATTATCTTATTAATTTATATAATGAAGAAATTACGTAATTTATGAACCTAAAGTCTTTTGAGCTCCATTACTGTTACCAATTTGAAGGAAATTGGTATTAATGTTGGAAACTCAATGGTTCTCCCTCGAGCCTATAAAAGAGCACTTGTACAATCAAACAAGAGGCTGAAAGTTTTGAGGCCCATGAGGGCGATATGATCTTGGCATTTTTAGGAGACTAATGGTGTATGTGGGTAATTCTCTATTTGATCTATTTTCATAATGTTTTAAAGAATGTTACTAAAACATCACAGATTTTTTTCTTCCCTCTTGGCTCTTATTTGTCAAATTATAAAGAAGTGACATGATAAAATAAACTTAGAGAATAGGAAAAAAAGAAGGTACCACATATGCAGCTTCTGAGAGTCCTATTGGGAACGTATTCAAAGACAATAAATACTCTGCTTACACTTGAGTCGTCCAGGTAACACTCAAAGCAATGTCCTAGAGTACTGACCAAATGATGATGCCTGACTTTTGATATAAGATCTACACGATGCATAAAGTTACGAGTGCTGTGCCTTCTTTTCAACTTAATGCATTTAATGGCGACAAAAGAACCATCATTCAGCTTTCCTTTGTACATCTGAAATCATAATACAAGCAATTCATGTCATCTTTTTGAGAAGTCTAGACATCTGAATTTTACTATAAAATATTTCCCACTGATGTTTTTAAGAGATATCTGGCTTTTCCATTTAAGAGTAGTCAAGTAACATAAGTAAAGAAATATGAAAATGAAAATTTACAAAAAAGCAAAAAGCAATTAACTTGGTCCAGATTCCAATTCCGAAGCCATCCTAACTGTGCCTCTACAATCTAATTTATTTTATCAACTAATGTACTATATGTGTAAATTTCTTTAATTCATGTCATCTTTTTGAGAAGTCTAGACATCTGAATTTTGCTATAAAATATTTCCCACTGATGTTTTTAAGAGATATCTGGCTTTTCCATTTAAGAGTAGTCAAGTAACATAAGTAAAGAAATATGAAAATGAAAATATACAAAAAAGCAAAAAGCAATTAACTTGGTCCAGATTCCAATTCCGAAGCCATCCTAACTGTGCCTCTACAATCTAATTTATTTTATCAACTAATGTACTATATGTGTAAATTTCTATAATTAATTTGATCGCATGTTATACTGTTATCACATACAGGATTGACATTATTATAATTGCTTCCCTCTCACCATAATTATGTATAATAACACAAACAGAAATTATCTGCAAGAAAAACGTGAAAGGTAAGATACAATTGTGGTGGAAGTGGAACTCAATATATTAAAAAAGATCAACGTATGCCAGAAGTGGAGTCTAGGAGAAATCTTGATTTAACATCAAATGAAATCATATCTCCTAGAACAATCCATAATCATAAAATGCAGGACATCAATGCACGAATGAGGAAGAGTAGTAGTAGTAATTAATAGGAAGAATATAAGAAAGAGGACAAAAAATGTGGATAATTAAGAGCAACTTGTGAGAGAGAGAGAGAGAGAACTCTCGGACTTTCATCATAGCTTTTGTGTTTCTTCAGTTAAGATCTAATTCCAACTCTCTGGGTTTTTATCATCATTATTAACATTGCACGAGGTCCATGCTCCAATTCATTGTACACAATTTTTCACTACCGCTATGATAACATGTACTTCACATATCTAAATATGTCTCTTTAATGTATCTCGACAAAATCTAAATTCTTGTAGCATTAAAATGAAGTTATTTACACTTATTTAGATTGCTCAATTTACTTCTGAATTTTAAGTGGCGAAGTCATAGGCAAAGTGCTTTTTTTATCCTTGACAGTTGGTGATGAATAAGTTCATGGTTGAACTTGATCATGCTGACGTCAGTTTATTGCTTGGTTGTGGAAAAGGGAATAAAGCATGAATGGATACGTTCATGGTGGTCATACTAAGAGTGTCACTTTATTGGTTAGTTAAAGAAGTTATTCATTTTCAGAGAAGATTCACTAAAACAATTGTAGAGGCCAACGCATGAGGTTTGAGAACCAAAGTAAAACTTTATAAAACCCAGGTCAAGAAATTGCGATCATAGCACACCTGACCATGAGAACCTTCACCCATGAAATTCGATGTATCAAAGTTATTCGTAGCCACTTCAAGTTCCTCCAAAGCAAATGCTCGATAAGCTGGAAGGGCAAGCGTTTCCAGCCTCTTTGTCGCCAACATACATCCTTTAGGAAAAAGACAGAAACCGAAATCATCAAAGACTTCAAACATCACTTTTATCTGTTTGAATCTTCGTTTTTTTTAGGAAATCTGTCCAAATCATCTTAAGGTACATAAATCAAATAAGAATTCCTTCACAAAATTATCAAGCACAGTCAAACTAGAGACAGCTCAAATAAAAATAACTTCCATGATTCCATTTCCCTCTTCAAGAAAGAAAACATAGAGAACTACATCAACAAATATTGAAGACAATCAAGTGAGTGTCATGAAATAGATTTGGCTGAGTCAGTATGTCTGTTTTGAGAAATGCAAGTTTCAATGTGTATATAAACGATATGAAACAAAATCTCTGAACTGGAACAGTAACGAAGGTCATGGGTTGAAACGCTACATCTAGCCTTGATATTTTAAGCCATAAACCTTGACCGTCTACCCTTACTTATATAGATAGAGGGAAAGTTATTACTTTTTCACTACATCAAAGATGTTGAACAACAAAAATTGATGCCAAATGCAAATAGATTGGTATATAGGTACTATAAAGTCTGTCAGGTTGCCTCAATTGCATCTATAAGTACACTTGATACCAATCCTAATGATATAAACTACAGGTCTTTCCAATGTTTCCATGACGTTCTCTTGGACTCTTGTAACTTTCTCTAGTTCCATCAAGAAGGGATTAAGAAAGATACACAAATGGCCAAATTTTACATAAATCTAAAATTTATACAGAACCAAAAAAAAATGCTTTAATTAGCAGTTGAAGGTTCTACCTCTTCACCTTCTCCTCCTAATCAATAAAATTATTCTGTAGAATAATAATTGAATAAGCAATGGGACCAAACAATTTAGTTCACCTTAAATACACAAGTAGAAATATTTTAGTTAAGGAAACTGGTATGTTAAGGAAACTACCAGTTATGGAAACTCAATATTATATTCAGCAGTTAAGGAAATTAGTAACTCGTGTAATTAGTAGTTTTCATTTGTGATTGCATTTTCTTTTTGTATTCTAAGCCTTGTATGTGTATATATAGATTACCTTGTACACAAGATAGATACACAATAAACATATTCTTTTCATAAACTATCATGGTATTAGAGCCCTAATCGTGGGTCTTTCCTTTGTTTTTCTGTCTTGTCTATTGCGCCGCCTCGATAAACACCTGTATTACCCCTCCATCTCTGCCCGTCTAACGCATCCGCCGCCGCCCACCGCTGCCCGCACACCTTCTACGCCTCGCTTCGCACGCTCGCTTCCGCCGCCGCTCGTCAGATTGTAGATCTGCTTTCATTGCTGCTGCTGCTGCCCATTCGCTCCGTCATTGTCATCGTTGAGCAACGTCTGTAGATTGCTCCGATGCGTCCTGCAAACCCGTTGCCACCGTTGTCGCCCCTGCCGCTCACACCAGACCCGCCGCCGCCGCCGCTGCACCCGTTGCCACCGCTGCACCCGTTGTCACTGCTGCACGCCGTCGGCACCCGCGCACCAAATCAGTTATCCGACAATCGGGCAAGTTCCTTATTCGATGGAGAAAAGTGAAGTCTCACAACCTATCTCATGATTCTTGATGGCACAAATTACTCACTTTGGTCCCAAAGGATTAAAAGTTTTTTAATTGGTCGAAAACTTTGGCGAATTATTACAGGAGATCACCCCAAACCAGAAAAGGATGACACGGAGACAGAAGCCAAATTTCTTGACCGACGTGACGACTGGGATAGTAAGAATCATCAGATCATCACCTGGTTCTGTAACACATCTACTCCCTCTATTCATATTCAGTTTGTTGATTTTGGGACGACTAAAGAAATTTGGGATTTTTTTGTTGCTAGATACAAAACATCTGGTTTGACACAGTATTATCAATTGTTCACCACTTTGAACAGTCTGAAACAGGAAGCTGGTCAGTCCATCAATGAATTCTTAGCACTCATTCAACCAATCTGGAACCAGCTATAACAGGCTGAAATTAGCAAAGATCACATTCATCTCATCCAAGTTCTAATGGCTCTTCGCCCTGAATATGAATTATCGTGCGGTGCTCCTGCATCGCAATCCACTACCTTCCCTTGACGCAGCTGTAAAAGAAATTTTGTTTGAAGAAACTCGGGTTGGCTTGGTAAACTCTGCCCCTTCATCAGAAGTAGCCCTCGCAACTACTCAATCATGGCCTAAATCTGTCTCCCACCCTTGTAAGAACTGTAGAAAAATCGGACATTCGTTTGTTAATTGTCTTACAATTGAGTGTCGATACTGTCATGAATGCGGCCACAGTGCAGAACTACCCAAATAAACGATCTCGTCCTAAAGGCACACCTAAGTCTGCATCTGTCTCTAATACTTGTTCTTCTGTTGCTGCTGCTATATCTGATGGGTCACCTCCCTCTTCGATGTTCTCTATGAGTGATTTGGAAGCAATCATCAAACAGGTGATACCTACCCAACCCACTGCCCTATCCATAACCTCAGGTAACCAATGGTTCTTTGATTCTGGATGTTGTAATCATATGACACCAAATCTATCTCTATTTTCTAACAGTAGTCCTTCGCTGCATTCTTTGAGAATTCAAATTGCAAACGGTAGCTCCATGTCTGTTACCCACTCAGGAACCGTGTCCAACCATAGTTTGAATCTCCCCGACACCCATTGTGTTCCCGACCTCACTCTGAACTTAATTTATGTCGGTCAATTATTTGACCAAGGCTTAACTGTTTTATTTTCTCCCACTGGTTGTCAGGTACAAGACATTTAAACGGGTCAGATTTTGGGAACGGGGATCAAAGTAGGACGATTATTTGAGCTCATGTCACTTCACATGCCTGCCGTCAAACAGATTTCTGCAGCAATTTTCACCCCCTCAGTCTATTAGTGGCACCTTCGTATTGGTCATACATCAGCAAGTAAACTCCGTACTCTTGTTTCTAGTGGGTTATTGGGTATTTCTAAATTTGAGTCTTTTGATTGTGTGCATTGTCAGTTAGCAAAACAACCTGTTTCTTCCTTCAGTCTTAACAAGTCCATCAATAATACTCCGTTTGGGTTAGTTCATTCTGATGTTTGGGGTCCTGCACCTACTTCCACTGTGAATGGTTATCGATATTTTATATTATTCATTGATGATTATTCCAAATTCACTTGGATATATTTTCTAAAGCATCGATCTAAAATATTTCAAACATATATTGAGTTTGCTAATATGATCAAAACTCAATTTGCGTGTACAATCAAAATTCTTCGTACTGACAATGCTTTAGAATACCGTGATTCTATGCTTCTTCAGTTTCTTAAACAGCAAGGTACCATTGTTCAACGTTCCTGCCCGTATACCTCTCAACAAAATGGTCGAGTTGAAAGAAAACATCGACATATCCTAGATTCTGTCCGAGCCCAACTTCTCTCTACATCCTGTCCTGAAAAGTTTTGGGGTGAAGCTGCTTTAAATTGTGTCTTTACCATTAATCGACTTCCTACACCAGTGTTAAAGAACATCTCTCCTTTTGAACAATTATATGGTACACCACCAGACTATTCTCATCTTCGAGTATTTGGTTGTGCATGTTTCGTTCTTCTTAACCCCCCTGAACATACCAAACTTGAACCGCGTGCTCGTTTGTGTTGTTTCCTCGGGTATGGAATTGAACATAAGGGCTATAGGTGTTGGGATCCTCTTTCTAGGAAATTACGCATCTCCACACATGTCACTTTTTGGGAAAATACCATGTTCTCTACCCTATCCAAATTCGACAGTTCACTATCATGTCCTCAACCATTTTTCACTAACCCCCCTATCGAGCTTTTCCCATCTTCTGCTGCAGGTATGTCAGATGAGCTCAATGATCATGATATCGTTCCCGCACGTGTCATCGAAGAATCTGCCCCCCTCTGATACTTCTGTTCCAGCACTTGTCCCACCTCGCCAGTCTGAACGGGTATCTGAACCTCCCCCTTACCTCAAAGATTATCATTGTTTTTATGCTATTTCTTCTTTACAAGAGCCCTCCTCCTATCGAGAGGCTAGTTCGACCCTTGTGGCGCAAAGCAATGGCGAAGAACTGAGTGCACTAGAGAAGACTCATACTTGGGACTTAGTGGAGCTACCCTCTGGCAAGACTCCGATTGGATGCAAGTGGATTTACAAGATAAAAACTCGCTCTGATGGCTCTATTGAGCGGTATAAGGCTCGTCTGGTTGCTAAAGGTTACACACAAGAATATGGCATTAACTATGAAGAAACGTTTGCCCCTGTAGCCTGCCTGACATCTGTTCGAAGTTTACTTGTTGTAGTAGCTGTTCGACATTGGCCTTTGTTTCAAATGGATGTTAAAAATGTCTTTCTGAACGGTGATCTTGCAGAAGAGGTTCATATGTGTCCACCTCCTGGCTATTCTCATTCTCCAAAACAAGTTTGCCTTCTCCGTCGCGCATTATATGGGCTTAAACAGGCTCCCCGTGCCTAGTTTGCCAAGTTCAGTTCCATTATTACACAGTTTTGCTTTCAGTTGAGTCCTCACGATTCTGCCTTGTTTACCCGACGAACTGACAGAGGCATGGTTCTTTTCCTACTTTATGTTGATGACATGATCATCACCGGGGACGACTCAATTGAGATTTCTGACTGACAACAATATCTCAAAAGTCACTTTGAGATGAAAGATTTGGGTAATTTGAGTTACTTTCTCAGCCTTGAAGTCAATTCTACTTCTGATGGATATTATCTTTCACAAGTAAAATATGCCTCTGATTTGATCTCTCATTCTGTCATCACTGATACTGATATTGCATCCACCCCCACTAGACACGAATGTCAAGCTGACTCCGTCAGATGGTACACTTCTTTCAGATCCTACCTTATATCGTCAGCTTGTGGGAGTTCTGTTTATCTTACTGTTAGTCGTCCGGACATTGCTTACGCGGATCATGTTATCAGTCAGTTCATGTCAGTCCCCCGTCTGCTCACTTCATTGCTGTTCTCTGCATCCTTAGATACGTGACAGGTACTCTATTTCATGGCCTCTACTTCTCTGACAACTCTCCATTGGTATTATCGGGTTACTCCGATGCAGATTGGGCGGGTGATCCTACCGACCGGCGTTCTACTACTGGTTATTGTTTCTTCTTGAGCAACTCGTTAATATCATGGCGAAGCAAATAACAAACAGTAACATCTCTCTCTAGCATCGAATCTGAGTATCGGGCTCTCGCTGATGTTACCTCTGAATTACTTTGGCTTCGATGGTTACTTGAAGATATGGGGGTTACACATGATTCTGCTACCATCCTGCATTGTGACAATCAAAGTGCGATCCAAATTGCACACAATGATTTTTTTCATGAGAGAACAAAGCATATTGAGAATGATTGTCACTTCGTCCGTCAGCATCTGGTTCGGGGCACTCTTCAGCTTTCTTCTGTTTCCTCCTCCAATCAGACGGCTGATATCTTTACTAAAGCTCATCTTCCGGGTCGCTTTCATGCCTTGGTAGACAAACTCAAGTTGATTTCTACGAATCCATCTTGAGTTTGAGGGAGGGTGTTAAGGAAACTAGTATGTTAAGGAAACTACTAGTTATGAAAACTCAATATTATATTCAGCAGTTAAGAAAATTAGTATCGCGTGTAATTAGTAGTTTTCATTTGTGATTGCACTTTCCTTTTGTATTCTAAGCCTTGTACGTGTATATATAGATTACCTTGTACACAAGATAGATACACAATAAACATATTCTATTCATAAACTATCAAGAACAAAAAAAGTCATACCATTTAACAGGTTTAGAGATATGAAAATTATGGCTACAGTGCTTCAGTATGGAAAATGAGTGTTTAAAGACGAATTGGAATACAAAACAAAAAGAGAAAAGCAAGGATCTTACTGGTATCCAAGAGTAGCTTTCTTGCGTGCCCAGTTGTCGCATTCTTTTGCCCTATTTTTGCCTGCAGCCTCTTTCTTATCTTTTCAACATTTGATTTTCGAAGAACAAGCAAAATTAGACCAACTGCTGCAATTGCTCCAACCACTCCCACAAGACTAAGCACAAGAACAGCTATAGTTTTCCTGCTTGTTTTCTTTCCCTTAAGAGGTAGAATCCCTGCAGCCAAAGCTTCATTTCTGCAAAAGGAATATGGATGCTGACTTTGTTTTCCAACTGACAGACAATTTCCAGAGTACAAAACAATCTTGTTCTTAGAACCATATAGTAGACAAGCAGGCAGTTTTCCAGTCAATAGGTTAGAAGACAAATCAACAAAATCAAGTTCTTCATTGCAAGAAGTATTTGGGAAGAACATTCCGGTAAATCTGTTGCTCGCAATATTTAGATAAGCAATGGATGGCAAAGATAAAACGGACATTGGAAATGGCCCTACAAACTTATTGAAGGAAATATCTAGCCGTTGAAGCTCATAGTAGGAATTTAATTCAGAAGGGACAGCGGAGCTAAATTTATTCTTCCTAAGGACGATATTTACTAACTTGCTTCCTAGACTAGGAAACTGGGGTCCAAAAGAGTTACATTCCAAATCAAGAACTTGAAGATTTGTCAAACTGCTAAGATCAGGTATTTCTCCGGACAATTGGTTCTTGGAAAGCACAAGAATTCTAAGATTCTTCATGGTTCTCAATGACTCTGGAAGGGACCCAGTGAACATATTGTTCTCCAAACTCAAGACAGCCAAAACAGGAAGCTCACTTAGCCAATAAGGAACTGGGCCTCTGAACGTATTACCATCCAGTACAAGCGTCTGAATGCTCTTCACATAAGAAAGTTCTCGTGGAAGGACACCATGAAAGAAATTTGAACTTATATCAAGTATTTCCAGTGAAGAGAACCTAGCAATCTTAATCGGCAATCGACCCCATAAACCAAGTGAAACCAATGAGAGAACCTTCAAGCTGTGAAGACCAACAAGTGTCGTGAAGAAAGAGTCGATGGAGAAATTCTTGGGCAAGGAGGAAGAGCCCTCATTCCCATTAATATGCAGCTGGGTTATGCTTTCTTCATAGCAAACAATTGTAACAGAAGAATTCAGCTCAGTATTGCAAAAGTCCGTTTGGTTATTCCAGTGGCTCAAAACTGATGGGAAATTAAGAAGTCGCTGAATTCTTAGTAGAGTCTGTGCTTGAGAAGACTGCAACTGTTCTGAACAAGGAATGGAAATAACAATAACGGAAAAAATAAAAACGCTTGAAAGAGGGATGCTACCATGCCTAATCATGACTAATGAAATCATCACCTCACCAAGTTCTATCTATGGCTAACTTTTGAATAGCATATATATGTTTCCGGATCTGGTACTAAGAACAGCTTCAACCAGAACAGTAAGTAGATGCATAGACAAAACTAAATGGATAAAGACAATAAGAATGCTTTCAACAACATATGCGTCGACTTGAACCACTTAAGTTCTCCTTACTCCATTGACAAATATTGGCAATGTGACTGAAAAAACAAATGAATTGCAGCATGTGGAGAAAACCAGAGGGTTCAAAGCACTAAATTTCATCCCCCCAAAAAAAAAGAAAAAAAAAAAGAGAAAGGAGAACTTTGAATAATCAATCACACCATTAGCATAAGAGTTCAAAAAGTTGTTTGGCTTGAGATTGAAGCTGCTTCAAAAGAATTATCACAATTGACAAAAATTGATGCAAAAACTTTTATCAAGGGTTTCGCGAAACAACCCAAATTCGAAAAGACAAATCTTCAGGCACAAACCCAAAATAAACAATATGCAAGATCGCTCAGAATCTCTCTTTTTATACAGTAATTACAAGCCTCAGTATTATAATAAATCGCTTTTCTCGTTCGACTTGTTGATCAGAAATGCCCAAGAGCTTAATTATTTATGGTTTTGCCAATCAACAAACAGTAAGTAAAAATAAGTATATACTGAGAGGTATTGCAGCACAAACGTAAATTCTTCGGAGCTACAAAATGAAATGTGAACAACTAAACAATATATAGTGAATTAGACTGAGAGGCGACAATAAATGTTAGCGAAAAATAGTTGATTGTATAACTACTTATGTCACCAATAAATACGTAATTTTGTTGTGATGGAACTAAAACGCTTTGGTGACACTAATTAAGCATCTGCTTTATACCTCTAAAGCGTTTGAGCAGTGCCCTTCTATAACTATAAGCTAGAGATGCCAAAGCAAAAAGAGATTGTCATCCAACAAGACCAACTTTATTTCAATGTGCAACACCATCACAATCGATCTCTCTTTTCTAGCTCTTTGAACCGATTAGAAAAAGAGAATTTCGGAGTTTGGAAGTTTCATTGAGGACTTTCTCGGGCAACCTAGGCCCCAAATCAGATTTCAACTACAAGCCCAAGCCCGAGTCAAGGCTAAAGGTGCTTACGGATTGGATCCAATCCAATTGGGTCAATCCGTAATCCGATCTAATTATTGCGGATTGAGAAATCGCAATCCAGTTTGATCCATTTATTTTGCTAATCCGACTTGATCCAAGATACAATTTACTAAATGCAAACCGAATTTGATCAAGTTATGCGGATTGACAATTATAAAATTAATATTCATAAAACTATTAAAATTAATATTTTAAATTAAAATTTACGCAAATCCTTATAAGTAAAAATAATTTTATGATTGTCAAAGCATCTCTAGTGAAATGGATAAGGTATCACTCGCCAAAAGACAATTTAGAGAGGTCGTTGGTTCGGTTCCTACTAAAAACAATTATGATTAGTAAGAAAAATGATGAATACCAATTTTAATTCAAACATAATAGTTTAAAAAAATTTATATTTATTTACCTAGATAGCTTAAAAAGTGCAAAAATGCGAAATATTAGAAGAATTTGTAGTAAACTAAGTTGAGACTTGCTAGAAACTAGAGAAGGAAAGTTGAAAACTAAGAACTATTTCTATTACAAAGGAGAAAAGAACAAATGAGAGAGTTGGAATGAGAAGTTCTTCTTTCAACTTGGTATGCTCTTTACAAGAGAAGGAACCCCCTTATATAGGTCCTTAGTCATGATGAGAATGAATACTTGCACAAAGTGTGCAAGTTATACCAAAGTCTCATGTCATACAAGATTACAAGTTACATGACAATGCATGGACGAGTGAATATACATTGGAGATGAATACAAGTTATATGGAGTGTACAAGTTATATTCAATGTGGAAGCCATGCTTTATGTTACAATTCAATGTGAGAATCATGTTTGACAATGTGATCATCCATAAGCTTGGTTAATGGTTGTTCGTATCACAACACTCCCCCTTGGATGACTCTTGTTGCGATAATGTGCCTCGTTCAAACTTCTATAAGAAAAAATCATGTGGAAAAAATCTAGCAAAACAAAAAGAGTACACCACTCTCATTAATATTATGGTGGGTATAATATATATTGTTAGGGATTGCCATATTAAAAACCTTGCTAGGAAAACCCAGTAGGATAAACCAAAGCTAAGGGAAAAAAGTGCAATACACTAATCAATAACTCATTCTCATGTGAATATGGGTGATGAAACTTGTTTCATTTCCTTTCTTGCAATGTCTTTAAGTTCACGCATGCCAATTAAGCCTCTTAAATATTGTAGTTGGTAAGACTTTTGTAAATAAATCAACAAGATTATCACTTGATCGGATTCTCTGACGTCGATTTCACCATTCTTCTTAAGCTCATGTGCATAGAAGAATTTTAATGAAATATGTTTTTATGTCCCTTTTTATGTATCCTTCATTTAATTGCATGATACATGCTGGATTATCTAAATATAATGTGGTTGGAGAATCTTTTATTGAAGGTGATCTACATTATTCTTGAATATGTTCTATCATGTTTCTCAACTATACGTATTCATCACTTGCTTCATGAATTGCAAGTACTTCTGAATGATTGGAAGAAGTAGCAACAATAGTTTGTTTTACCCTGGCTCCATGATACAACAGTATCACACGTGAATACATCTCTGTTCGAACGGGTTTTATATGGACTAGACAAGTATCCAACATCAACATAACCTTAGAGATTTAGTTTTACTTCTCTCGAGTAAAACAAACTCATATCACTTGTTCCTCGAAAATAACAAAAAATGTGTTTAACACCATTCAAATGTCTTCAAGTAAGTGATGAGATGTGCCTTGCAAGTAGGTTGACAACAAAAGCAATGTCAGGTCTTGTGCAATTTGCAAGATACATAAGTGCATCAATCGCACTTAAATATGGTACATCTAGACCAAGTAGCTCTTCATCAATGGATCCTTATCCATTTCAAGTTATATGAAAATCATTGGAGAACTTAATGGATGTGCCTTGTCCATATAAAATCTTTTTAATATTTTTTCAATATAATTTGATTGATAGACAAGTACTCCACTTGGAAAATGTTCAATTTGCAAACCAAGACAATTTTGTTTTTTCAAGTTTTTTCATCTCAATTTCTTTTTCAAGTATTTGGAAGTTCTAACGATGTCATTGTAGTTTCCCACTATATTTAAATCATCAACATATACAACGATAATCGCAAATCCCGTTGATGATCTTTTATGAAGACATATTGGCAAAGTGGATTATTTACATATCATTTTTAAGTAAATAATCACTAAGACATTTGTATTACATTCGTCCATATTTTTTCAATCCGTACAAAGACCTTTATAATTGTATAGAATGCGTATTATGAGGTTTTGATTTTATTTCTTTAGATATTTCAAAACCTTCAAGGATTCTCATATATATATATATATCTCACTATCTAGGGATCCGTATAAATATGTTGTAACAACATCCATTGGATGCATATCAAGCCCTTCAAAAACTACAAGTCTTATTAAGAATCGGAATGTGATTGCATCTATAACAAGAAAATATGTTTCCTCATAATCAATGTCAGGTCTTTGTGAGAAACCTTGAGCTACAAGTTTGCTTTGTATCTTGTAATTGCATTTTTTTTTTACATTTCTCTTTCGTAGAAATACACATTTATATCCAATAGATTTTACACCATCCGACGTTTGAACAATCGATCAAAAAGCCTTTTGTTTATTCAACGAATATAGCTCTATTTGAATAGCCTCTTGCCATTTTTGTCAATCAGCTCTTTTTTGACATTCGTCCATTGATCGTGGTTCTGGATCATCATCATTTTTACATATTTCAAAGGACATGTTAAAAGCAAATATATCATCAGGAACAATATTATTTTGTTCCCAAATCTTACCAGAGTTTAAATAATTTATTTATATCTAATTATTTTCATTTTTTCCTTTTTTCTAGAAGTAGTTGTTCCTTTCAGAATCAACTTGTTCTGATAAATCCTTATCAAAGGATTCTTGTGCTTTCTCTTGATTATTTTGATTTGCATTTATTTTTCTTCTAATTTCCTCTTCTAAAGAATTGTATCCTTTGAATCAACTAGTTTTCCACGCTTTATGTGTTTTGTTGGTTCTTGTGCATTTTGTTACATAAAGACATCAATTCACATGAGCATTTACAACTAAAATATGTGATTTTGTCACTCATTTTGCGTCATTAAATGCATCAGATAAATTATTTGCATTTTTTTGCAAATGAATGATTTTTTGAACTTTGAGGTCACATTTATTTGTGCGTGCATCATAATGTAATAAAGTTGATGCATTCAAAGTAATTTCATGTCATTCCTTTTTATTGGCTTCTTATATCCCCTAATGGTGGGACAATTGTTTCATCAAAATGATAATCAACAAAACTTGCATTAAATAAATTCTATGTTAGGGGTTCAAGGTATCTTATAATGGACGATGAGTTAAATCCAATATAAATCCTAAGTTTTTGTTGTGAACCCATCTTAATTCTATTGGGAGGTAGTATGAGAATATACACCGCACAATAAAAAAATCTCAAGTGTGAGATATGTGGTTGTTGACCTAAAATGAGTGGCATGGGGGAATGTTCATGGTATGCAATAGACCTATAATGAATGATATATACTGCATATCACCAAACATAATTTGGTAACTTAGTTCTCATGATTAAGGGTCTAGCAATTAAATGAATGATATATACTGCATATTACCAAACATAATTTGGTAACTTATGCCAAACCATTCTGAGTATGCATATATGGAACATAATGTTCAATGGTAATTCTTATCGATATGCAATAATCTTTGAATGTTTAAGATTGAGATTCTCCAACGCGATGGTTTAACTATTAATTTACCCTGAGAATAACTAGCCAATTATAATCACTAGCTGAAACTATTTATGACTCCTTAAAGGATGTCCATGCGAATTATCAATTATTCTTCACATTATTAATGATCTTGGATGACCAAGTCAGTCATGCTATAAAATGAATATTTTTGGAACATTGATTTTTCTATTTATGACGACACTCATTTCGACAAGCCTTATATAAGTGAAATATAATTTGGATAATAAAGCAAAAAAATTCTCTAACACTTTTTTTTTCCCATTTGAAACCAATGTAATATATAGGAATTCTCTATTATTTTCATTTATGGATTCAATATGATACTCATTTTGTCGAATATCTTTAAAGCTAAGCAAATTCCTTCTGAATTTTTCTGAATATAAAACATTATTAACATGAATTGTTATACCCCCAAGCAACATAATATTTGCTCTTTCAGAGCCATTAATCAAATTATACCATATATTGTTTGAACATTAGCCTCGACTAAGTTCAAGTTAGAGAAATATTCTCTTTTTTAAAGGATTGTGTGCATTGTAACACAATTAGCAAGATAAATATCGCTCTTATTTGGTTTATGATTTGAACATATGACTTGATGATCCATCTAGATAAATAATGTTTGATAAATTAGAAAAAATAACATTTCATTTATAATAAGAAACTTGTACATAAAAATTAGAAAGCATAACAAAAAAACTAGTTCATAGAATTATATAAATTGAAAAGCATTACATATGATCATTAAAAACATCAAGATTAGTATTTGGATCATCATGAAAATTTGGGACATCACTATAATTAATGTCTGACAAGCCATCTCCGACAGTGAGATTCATCTCAATTGCTTTGCCTTTCTCCTTCAATGAGGCTTAATAAAGATCAATAAAATGTTTAGGTGTACGTCATACATGAGCATAATGACCTTTTAGACCACACCTATGACATGGTTAGTCACAATTACGAGCATGCCCATTTTCAACAGTATTTTTTTCTCTTTTTTGAGTGGCGTCATTTCTATTCTATTTATTTTGGAACTTATCATTACGAAATGTATGATATTGCTTACCACGATCTTTGCCAATTGATCTTTTCCCATTTCCAAGTCCATGATTTTTTTCCTTGATCATTTTTATGGTCATTTTAGGATGCAACATTTGCTTCATTAATTGAAGTGAAACCAATTGGATGGGAGTTATGATTCTTCAACAAAAGCTCATTGTTTTATTCAGCCACCACGAGACAAAAATTAATTCCGAGTACTTTCTAAATTGATGCGCTCGATATTGCTATTGTAACAATAGATTCGAGGCATGAAAAGTAATAATTTTTTCCCATCATTTCCTCATCGGATATAATGTAACTTCCTAAAATTTACTAATAGTAAATTAGTCCCTAATCAGGGTTAATGACTCGTGACGTGGCCTCGAGAGCGAGTACACTGTTTGAATACTCGGTATGAGGACTGAGTAATATGATTTTTTCACAGTGATAAATGCCTAGTGTGATGTATATGAACCATTAAGTCACTTCTACTGGATATATATGTCGAGACGTGAGTGGATACGCACCTCGAGATACGTGCCGACGCGGAACCAGAGTATAAAGTGATGTGGTAAGTTGATTTTATGCTTGGTGTAACTTAAATAGTAGTATTAATGTGGTTATAGTTGATTTTATATTAAATGTAACCTAATTTAGCAAAAACAATAGCCATTTGATAATCTTCGAGATATGTGTTGACATATCAAGAGACCAATCGAGTATATATATTAGCATTAATGAGATGGAGTTAGTGGAAAGTTAGTGGAATTGTGTCAAGATGTTGGCCATTAGATTAGTTTTGAGATACGCATACACATTAAGATCAATGGCTATGAATCAACCATATCTATATGTATATAAGATTGAATTGATCAACCCATGCAACCATTTCATTTCATTTCAAGACTTATGATTTAAGCAAGGTTGTTAGAGAAGAAGAATCAAAGAAAATCAGGAAGATTGAAGGAGATTTTGATGGTTTTAAAGGTGGTAGATCAAGTTGTCGGTGTTCATCAAACTAGGTAATACTACATACACTAGTAATTTAGTTTAGTTTGATAAATTTATGAAGTAAATTATGTATGGCTGATCTTATGGTGTTAATGGGTATCTTGGGGTCTCTAGTAAGTGAGGAAAGAGATTCTAAAGTGTTGAAGTGGTCTATGTGTTGAGAGAACTCAGAATTTTAAGTGTTTGGGTTTTCCTGTACATAGCGTGCTAGATGAGCTATATAACGCACTACTTATGTGTAATGTGCTAATAAATCCGATTAATGCGCTAATCAAGTCACTACTGCGCTAGACCAGTTATCCAGTGCGCTAGGTGCTCTGGACAACATACTGGCTAAAATTTCTAATTAAGGAGCCTAAGGAAGATTCTTGGAGGTTCAGGTACATGTTTCGAGGTGTTGAGAGATTGGATTAGCATAGGAGCTAAGCGTAGTTTATAAGTAAACTAATCAAGACATTTATTTATATTTCTTTCCATTATGCTTCTTTTCAGAGTCATTTGGACAATGTGCTATTGTACTCTAGATGCCATGACTTTGTTGTCCTCTTTTATTTCATGAGTTTGTTATCATGACTTTGGTTGTTATTTAAATGGTATTCATTGACTCTTAATCATTTGCTATTTCATTCTTGATTGTTCAAAGTGTTAATAAAAAAACATGCTATTAGATAAATGAATTATAGTGCTGTAAACCTTATTCCTTTGTGATCATTTGAGTCATTCTATTTTAGACTTAATTATTGTGTCATTTCTTGAGTTTTAAAAGTAGTTCTTGTATCTAAGACCATTATAGAGATAGGCCGCGCGACATACGGGGTCACTAGATTTCCATGGATGTCGAGATTCACCACTAGCTTGAGCGGCATCATGGGGTATAAGACCCGAGGTTGTTGGGAAATATTTATATATAAAAAATGTATTGTAATATGATGTGAAGGCATCTAAAAAATAATAATGATTACGCCCTACATAGTGGAACGAAGTTGATGTGATGTAATTTTGAAAGTTAATCGACCCTAGATCATTACTGCTTAGTCAAGTATCAGTTTTAGACTATTTACATTAAGTATCTTTTAGCATGATTCTTGTTTCGCTTTCTTTATTGTTATGCTTTCAGATACTTTTTGTATATTTGAAAATGTGGATAAATGTTTCTCGGTGTTACTTTCTACATTATTTGCTCACCTTCATTTTTATGATGGTGGGTGCAGATACTTTGAGTAGCTGTCATGGCCTAAATCTCTAATTTGACTTTAATCTTGTAATCGGGATCAAATGACCTGTGATGTGGGACCCGCTTTGATATACGTGTTGCGACCGAGGTGAGATGGCTGAGGTAAATGTTATATTTGTAATGATGTATGCCTAGTGTATTGTATATGTGTAGACTATTAAGTCATTTCTACTTGTGAATAGGTGTTGAGAGGTGTGTGAAAATGCGCCTCGAGTTTCATGTCGGCATGAAACCGAGGTAGATAACAATATGGTGAGTTAGTATAAGGTTTATATTGCTTTTATAAGTGATATAAGTGGGGCTATGCTTCATTAAGTATCAAATACACTTAAGTTAGTAAGTTAAAATAATAGCCACTTAATATTTCTCGAGACATGCATTGACCTATCTCAACGCTAATTGAGTTACTTATTGGTGTCATTTGGCAATGATTAATTATGCTCTATTCTTGATTTTTTATATTGCAAATAGTGTTACGAGTTTGGGTTGATAGTGGGTAAGCATTGTCCCCGTAAAACTAAACATTGAAAGGGAGACGGATTATCCCGTTCGAGGAGGCATGGCTTTAAAGTAGACTTCGTCTCGTCACCCAACCTGGAGGTTGTCCCACCAACTCATACAAGTAGTACATTTTGCATATTAATAATCAAGTTGTGAACATATATTTAATCATATTTTATTTATTTTATATAAAAGAGAAAAACTATTTACTCAATTTCTTGACATATTTTCAGACTATGACAAACCTTCAAAAACTTGAATTTGTTGCTCTTGATATCATTGGAAATAATTATTTGCCATGGCAACTGGATGCCGAGATACATCTCCAAGCTAAAGACTTAGGAGAAACTATTATAGAAGGAAATGAAACATCAGTGCAAGACCGGGCGAAAGCACTGATATTCCTTCGCCATCATCTCCATGAAGGTCTAAAAAGTAAGTATCTCACTATAAAAGATCATCTCACCTTGTGGTTAAGCTTGAAAGAGCGATATGATCACCAAAAGATGGTGATATTTCCAAAAGCTTAAAATGACTGGCCGAATCTTAGGCTACAAGATTTCAAAACAGTCAGTGAGTATAACTCCATCATGTTTAATATTACCTCTCATTTAAGGCAGTGTGGAGAAAATGTATATGATGAGGCAATGATGGAAAAAACATTCAGTACATTTCATGCCTCGAATCTGTTGTTGCAACAACAATATCGAGCGCATCAATTTAAAAAGTACTCATAATTAATTTCTTGTCTCATGGTGGCTAAGCAAAAAATGAGCTTCTATTAAAGAACCATAACTCCCGTCCAACTGGTTTTGCTTCAATTAATGAAGCAAATGCAATATCTTATTATGACCATAAAAAGGGTCAAGGAAAGAAAAACCACAGACATGAAAATGGGAAAGGATCAATCAGCAAAGATCGTGGCAAGCCCTATTCTAAATTTTGTGACAATAAGTTCCAAAATAAATGGAATAAGAATGAGGCCGTTCAGAATAAGAGAAAAAATACTTTTGAAAATGGTCATGCTCGTAATCATGACCAACCATGTCACAAGTGTGATTAAAATGCCACTTGGCTCATGTATGCCACACGCCTAAGCATTTTATTGATCTTTATCAAGCCTTTTTAAAGGAGAAAGGAAAATCAGTTGAGATGAACATCACTATCGGAGATGGCTCGTTGGACATCAATTATATGGATGTCCCGAATATTATGTTGGGGCATGTGCCCAAGGCCAATCCATTAACTGTCTTTATTTTAGTTAATAAAATAGAGGATTTCATTTGCTGTTTATTATAAGTAATTTGCATGTTTACATTATAATAAGATCCATGGGTATTTACAAAAATATCATAAATATCCCTAGTCGATCATTATACTGGGAACTATAATGAATTAAGACTAGTGTGAGTCTTGATTGATGATCATATGATGATTATACGTATAGGGATACAAATCAAGATCACGAATACTTGTTAGGGAACAAAGTACTGGACCGACGCGCTATGAGAACATCACATGGATTAAGTCATAGTTGTTTCTCATGATAGGTATATTTTTCAGTCCTCTAACTTGAGATTACCAGAGACTTAAACATTAAGAACATAGTGATTTGACACTATCAAACGTTGTCTTTAACCGGACGATTATAAAGGTTGTGATTGGTTATTGTGTGAGCAATATGATGAAGTTGTGTAATCGAGATAGAATTTGTCCCTCTCATATAAAGAGAGATATCTAGTGGATCCCTCGATGTGTTAGACCGTTAAAAGGCCTAATCTAAGTGAATTGATATTGATCAATGTCACTTGGATGTTTTTAGTCTACCTAGAGATCGAGACTAGTACGATTGAACATGTTGGATGACAATTCCATGCCTTATGTTTGATCAAAAGGATATCGTGTGACAAAAGGATGTCATATACACTATTGATTAGGTTGTATCGATTTGATATTCATACAACTTGGGTAGTCATAATGTCTTGCTAGAGGCCTCTTATGACTTGTATACCAAAATGTGTTTTGGTACACTTTTACGTTGTATGAGCTTATTGGGTCCCACACTAAGAATGGTTTTGCGAGATTTTAAGATGGTTCGAAAAAATGAATTTTATATGATAAAATTCATGACAGAAACGTCCTTGTGGTGTATTACACTTATACTTCTTTAAGTAGGGGTATATGTGTAATTTACTCAACCGTCTATATACAAGGGTTGTATAAATAGACGCTTTAAGTTAGAATACACGTACGAAAGATTAAAAGGTCGAAACTCTATTTTCGTTTTGGAAACGACTTAGGGTTTTTTGGTATGCTCTGGATCGTTTTGGAGAGAAACAAAAGGTTTGGTATTCTCTCGAAGCTAGCACTTCGAATCTCGGCCGCCGTTCGTGTGTTGACTACTGGTAGAGGGCGTTCGTCGTTGGCAACACCTTAGAGATCGATCAACCTTCAGAAAGGTATATTGCGACTAAGGTATGATTAAGTTTTTCATGGTTTAAATGTTTTTAATGGAATTAGATTCTGATCCTGTTGGGGTTTTTGTCAAAATTGTAATCTCCGCTGCACATGAACCCCAAAACCCAACATTTTCATGATGATCCAAACACTAATCTTGATATTTTTAATGATCATATGTAATGATTTTCAATAATTCTATGTACTAGTTTTTGTTATGCTTATTAGTTATATGTACTAGTTCCTTATTTTGAATGGAATATGACTTTTTATTTTTAATTTGCCAAACGTTATTTGTCTAGATGGATCAACAAATCATGTGTTCAAATCATGAATCAAATAAGAGCGATATATGTCTTTCTAATTGTGCTACAACGCACACAATCCTTAAAAATAGAGAATATTTCTCCAATTTGAACTTAGCTAAGGCTAATGTTCAAACAATATTTGACATCTCCAATTTGATTAATGGCTCTCGAAACGCAAATATTATGTTGCCTGGGGGAACAACAATTCATGTTGACAATGCCTTATACTCCGAGAAATCCATAAGAAATTTACCCAGCTTTAAAGATATTCGACAAAATGGATATCACATTGAAACCATGAATGAAAATGATAGAGAATTTCTCTATGCCATATTGGTTTGAAATGGGAAAAAAGAAGTGTTAGAAAAATTCTCAGCTTTATCATCTGGATTATATTTTACTCATATAAGGCATGTCAAAACGAATGTCCTCTTAAATAAGAAAATTAATGATCCAAGGCATTCATTTTATGGCATGACCGGCTTGGTCCAGGATCATCAATGATGCGAAGAATAATTAATAACTCGCATGGACATCCTTTAAGGAGTCACAAAATATTTTCAGCTGGTGATTATAATTGTGCTAGTTGTTCTCAAGGTAAATTGATAGTTAAACCATCCCCAAGTAAACTTGTTGTGGAATCCCCAGTTTTTTTAGAACGCATTCAAGGAGACATATGTAGACCTATTCATCCTCACTGTAGACCATTTAGATATTTCGTGGTTTTGATAGATGCATCAACTAGGTGGTTACATATTTGTTTGCTTTTGACCCGCAATGTTGCATTTGCTAAACTTTTAGCACAAATCATTAAGTTAAGAGCAAAATTCCCTGATAACCCAATCAAGACCATCCGTCTTCATAATGCCAGGGAATTTTAATCTCAAGCATTTAAAAACTATTGCATATCTATAGGAAATACCATTGAACATTCTGTTCCACACGTGCATACCCATAATGGTTTGGCAGAATCTCTGATCAAACGCATTCAATTAATTGCCAGACCTTTAATCATAAGAACTAAGTTATCAACTTCAGTTTGGGGACATTCAGTCCTTCATGCAACATCTATCATTCGTTATAGGCCTACTGCATACCATGAACATTCCCCCATGCAACTCATTTTATGCCAACAACCAAATATTTCGCCCTTGAGAACTTTTTGTTGTGCAGTGTATATTCCTATAACACCTCCCAATAGAACTAAGATTGGTCCATAATAGAAACTTGGGATTTATGTTGGATTTAATTCATCGTCCATTATAAGATACCTTGAGCCCTTAACAGGGGATTTATTTACTTCACGTTTTGCTGATTGTCACTTTGATGAAGCAATTTTCCCACCATTAAGGGGAGATAAGAAACCAATTCAAAAGGAATGGCGCGAAATTGCTTGGAATGCATCAACTTTATCACTTTATGATCCAAACACAAATCAGTGTGAACTTGAAGTTCAAAAGATCATTCATTTGCAACAAATCGCAAAACAATTACCTGATGCATTTAATGATGCAAAACAAGTGATAGAATCACATAT
Source organism: Stephania yunnanensis (assembly GCA_039657365.1). Lineage (NCBI taxonomy): Eukaryota > Viridiplantae > Streptophyta > Magnoliopsida > Ranunculales > Menispermaceae > Stephania > Stephania yunnanensis. The sequence continues at coordinate 37,774,657 of CM077586.1, read as the reverse complement.
TCCAGCTATAAATGCTCCTACAAGAATTGATGTCTCTGTGCAACAAAATGCACAAGAACCAACGAAATGCTTAAAGCGTGGAAGACAAGTCGGTTCAAAGGATACAATTCCTCAAAAGAGGAAAACGAGAGTAAAAATAAATACAAATCAAAATACTCCTGAGAAAGCACAAGAATCCTTTGATAAGGATTTGTCAGAACAAGTTGTTTCTGACGAGGAATAACTGCCTCTAGAAAAAGATGAAAATAATGAGATCTTAATAAATTATTTAAACTCTGGTAAAATTTGGGATTGAAATAAAATTGTTCATGATGATATATTTGCTTTCAATGTGTCTTGAAAGATGTGAAAATGATGATGGTCCAGAACCACGATCAGTGGACGAATGTCGAAAAAGACCTAATTGATAAAAATGGAAAGAGGCTATCAAAGCAGAGCTTAACTCATTAAGGAAACGAGAGGTTTTTGGACCGATTGTTCAAATGCCAGATGGTGTGACACCTGTTGGATATAAATGAGTATTTGTACGAAAGAGAAACAAGAAAAATGAAGTTACAAGGTATAAAACAAGACTTTTAGCTCAATGTTTCTCACAAAGACCTGACATCGATTATGAGGAAACATATTCTCCTGTTATAGATGCAATTACATTTCGGTTCTTGATAAGCCTTACGATTTCTGAAGGGCTTGATATGCATTTAATGGATGTCGTTACAACATATCTGTACAGATCCCTAGACAGTGAGATATATATGAAAATCCCTGAAGGATTTGTAATATCCGAAGAAATAAAATCAAAACCTCGTAATATGCATTCTATAAAATTACAAAGGTCTTTGTACGAATTGAGTCAATCCGGACGAATTTGGTACAAACGTCTTAGTGATTATTTATTGAAAGAAGGATATGTAAATAATCTGCTTTGTCCATGTGTCTTCATTAAAAGATCATCAATAGGATTTGTGATTATTGCTGTATATGTTGATGATTTAAATATAGTGAGAAACCACGACGACATCGTTAGAACATCTGAATACTTGAAAAAGGAATTCGAGATGAAAGAACTTGGAAAAACAAGACTTTGTCTTGGTTTGCAAATTGAGCATTTTTCAAGTGGAGTACTCGTCCATCAATCAGATTATATTGAAAAAATATTAAAAAGATTTTATATGGACGAGGCACTTCTATTGAACTCTCCAATGGTTGTCAGATCACTTGAAGTGGATAAGGATCCATTTCGACCTCATGAAAATGATGAAGAACTAATTGGTCCGGATATACCATATTTAAGTGCAATTGGTGCTCTTATGTATCTTGCAAATTGTGCAAGATCTGATATTGCTTTTGTTGTCAACCTACTTGCAAGATACAACTCTTCACCAACTCAAAGATATTGGAATGGTGTTAAACATGCTTTCCGATATCTTCGATGAACAAGTGACATAGGTTTATTTTACTCGAGAGGGGTAAAATTGAATCTCTAAGGTTATGCTGATGCTGGGTTTTTATCTGATCCCCACAAGGCTCTTTCTCAAATGGGATATGTATTAATATGTGGTAATATTGTTGTATCATGGAAGTCAGTAAAGCAAACTATGGTTGCTACTTCTTCCAATCATTCTGAAGTACTTGCAATTCATGAAACAAGTCGTGAATGTGTATGGTTGAGAAACATAATTGAACATATTCAAGAATCACGTGGATTTCCTTCAATAAAAGATTCTCCGACTATATTATATGAAGATAATGCAACATGTATTGCACAATTAAGTGAAGGATTCATAAAAGGGGACAAAACAAAAGATATTTCACCCAAATTCTTTTATGCGCATGAGCTTCAGAAGAATGGTGAAATTGATGTCAAGCAAATCTAATCGAGTGATAATCTTGCTGATTTATTCACAAAAGTCTTACCAACTACTACATTTAAAAGGCTTACATATGGTATTGGCTTGCAAAAACTTAAAGACATTGCAAGAAACTGAACAAGTTTCACCCATGTTCACATGAGGGGGAGTTATTGATTAGTGCAGTGCACTCTTTTTCCTTAGCTATGGTTTTATCCCATTGGGTTATCCTAGCAAGGTTTTTAATGAGGCAATCTTAACAATATTATACTCATCTTAATATTTATGAGAATAGTGTACTCTTTTTCCTTTACTATATTTTTCCCACAGGATTTTTCTTAGTAGAAGTTTTAACGAGGCACAATTTCTAAGCAAGTGTCATACAAGGGGGAGTGTTGTGGAGTATGGATGACCATGCTCGTACACCAACATATTGTGTAGTCATGTAACTTGTATTTCTCACTTAATAGTACCTCCACTTGTCTATGTATTGTCATGTAACTTGTAATCCTCTCCAATGTACACCAACTCTTTCATGTATTGTCTATGTTGTTTGTGATGTGTTGTATGACTTGTGGTGTATGTATAACTTGTACACATTATATAAGTGCAATTATCATCATCACCAAATGGCCTATATAAAGGGTGCCAACCCCATTGTAATTCACACACAAAGTTGAATGAAAACTTCTCATTCCAACTATCTCATTTCTTCTCTTCTCATTTGTAGTAGTAGTTTGTAGTAGTAAAAGTTCTTAGTTTTCTATTTCCTTCTCTAGTTCTTAGCAAGTTCCAACTCAATTTATAACAGGGACTTCCATTTTTGTGGGGATGTCATTCATGATGGAATTCCTCTAATTTCCTTATTGATTTAATTGGTAGATTGCATATGACTTAGGAGGTGTTGGAAGATGGAAGTATTTGGGCTTTATTTAAAAAATTGTTCATATTCTCGCATGTCTAATGATGATTTTAGAAAAGAGACCACTGTTTTATGATCTATTTTTGAATGGTTTTATGTTGTACTAGTTTTGCTTATGGCTCATTCTAGATTAAGTTATTCAGAATTATAAGGTTAAGATTGCTTTATACCTACTTTTCTTGGACTTTTCTTGGCTTGTTTGATCCTTAAAGTGTAACTATGGTCTCATTTCTTAGAGTTCAAGAGTTGAAAAATACATGTTGAATCATTCTTTTAGCCATTGAAGGTGTTTAGCTAAGTCATTTGTCATTTCCTTGTCAGCAACAGTGTGATATCTTGAATTCAATTTTGATTTTGTGACTCCCATATAACACATTGAATCAACACACATGCCTTCGTCCCCTAACAACACACATGCCTTCGTCCATATGTATGAATCATAGTGCAGGCTATGTCCTTGGCTAGCTACAATTCCAATTCTAATAATTCATCGATCCAATAATTCCATCATAAACCTTTCTAATACTACAACTAATTGCATCGTCTAAAAGATTCATCCTCTAATGGAAACTAATTGTTGACAATTACATGTTCAAATCAAATCATGTTATATATTTGGACTAGGTTTAATATCTTATTTATATACTTATCATATATGAAAAAAATTGATCTCGTATTGTTTATTCTTTAGGTTTAGTATTACTCCACTTGGGTTTTGATGAATTTTTTCTATAGTCTCTTTTGCTTTAGGTCTATCAAGAATTGATATATGAGTTTGAGTTAATCTCTTCTTCAATGTTAGGCAAAATAGTTGTTCCTAATTTAGTAGCCATGTAGCTGGAGTTAATAGAAGATTTTTTTTAAAAAAAAAAGAGTATATGACAAGTAAATTTACGTGGAAAACCTCACCGAAAAGAAAAACCACTTGCTAATACCACAAATATCTATTATATAATCAACCGAAAAAAATTACAATGATTTCATGACAAATACAAACAAAACATTGAAAGCATAACAAATGGAGGAATAAGGAACATGTAAAGTGAATAACTATATGAGAGATTTATTAAATTTAAGAAACCGAAAAATGGGTTGTATAAATTGCTAAGAATCATAATTAGGATGAAATGTAGCAAATAGTTCTGCACCTAAAACCAAAAGCGCAAGAAATAGAACACTTAAAAAGTTAAAGGTCACATGACTCTACTTTGCATCACTATGCAACATCTTCAGTTGTAAATAAATCCACGTAAGGTGATGATTCATCTATGTTTGCTTTGACCTTCATCTCACCTTTTTTCTCCAAAATAAAAAGAGAAAACAACCAATATGCATTAGATTAATAACAAAAAAACATAATTGCATTGATATAAATCATTGTAAGATTAAGAGAAAATTGGTAAAAAAAATCTAAACATGTTGTTTAGTCACTAATCTTTTTTTATTGAATTAAAGTCTATTTGATAGATCAAAGAGTTAGATTAATGAAGCAAACCATTAATTACACACAATCTAACATAACGAAAGAATTATAGCTATGTAGTCAACCCTCCCTAACTATATTAGGGTTAAGGCTTTATTGTTGTTAATAGGGAGTTGCAAACTACTTGCATTGAGAGAAATGTTATTTGGAATCTTAGATTACTAACTTATAACATCCCTTCTTCATGTGAGTAAGGAGCCAATCTTAAATTCTATTTGGTAATCTAGCTACTAGAAGTCCAGAGCTCTAAAAGAAAATTGGACAATCTTAAAGTATTATAGGGAGCTAGAAAATAATAGGTAAGCATGTAGTGGAATGATAGTTGTACTTACAAGTCAATAGTGAGACATGTTTTATAGTACATTTTAGGAAGATTTTAGATGTAAAAGACTATATTACATGTGGTTTTCTCTTGTTTTTATTATTTCAAGTAATAAATGAAGAATACGAAGAAATGAACGAAAAAGGTAAGATTATGAAGGAATTAATCAAATGGAAAAAGTATGTAAAAAATCATCACCAAGGAATCAAGGAAGAATTGGGTTTTAACATCAACCATTTCTAGCTATTCTCAGGGGCACATAATTGCCAACAAAATTGTGAAACCAAGAACCTCGGAATTATGGATTTACTCACCGATTCCACTTATATATGAATTGCTAGGAATCGTTGGAGTAGTTTTTATGAATTTAAGATAACTATGAATAATTTGAATTAGTTTGGGATATTTACTACCTATAATACTAGAAATAAGAAACCTAGGTTATGAAATCAATTGCCCTTGATTGTTCTTGGAGCAATATTTGCTAGTTTTATCAAGTTTTAGTTGCGATTTATTGTTCATTATTTTTTATTTCTTTTGAAGATTCAAGTATTCAATTAAGAGGTATTTTTATTAATGTCTTATCTTTACTTTATTGCAATTTTATTTATGATTATGAATGAGTAGTTGGTTAATACAAACAAAGTCTGAATGTGAACTAGATATGTTTTGCTATGTAGTTATGATGAGATGATTATGTGCTTAATGCTTTAAACCAATCATATTATTTGATTCATTGTTTTTATATATTGTTATTTACGGATTGCAATCATGGATTTGAGTATTATGTGCATAGTGGCCAATATGTATGTAATATTTTGATTCATTATTTGATTAAAGTAGTAACTAAGATTTTTTGAAAGGCAAACATTGTTTAGATGCCCTAGGTGAATTTGAGATCTAAATATGATGTTGAAGTAACTTTATGAATGTGTTAGATTTAGTAGTTCGATTTTTCATAAAGTGTAATGTGGTTTAATTGCGTGAAGTTAATGTTTTTGTGTATTCAAAGGGTTTATTAGCTTAATAAAATTAGAACTTGGCTTTTCCACCGATATAAGGAGAACAAACGACTAGCTAAAGGGTGTTTACTTATAATTAGAGTTTAATGATCTATCATGCTTTATAAAGTATGTTAATGACTATATGATCTGAGTATGTTTGCATGCAAAACGGATTGATATTTTATTATTTCAGATATTTGTTTAGATATTCATTTATTATCGAGTTATGTTTATTTGAATGTTAGTGACTTTAGTTTTTGTTAATTGAGTTAATTATTAATTAGTAATTAGTGATAAAAATAAAAATAATAAAAACCTTTTGACTAAAGAAATTTACACAATCCTTATAGTAATGATTCCCACTTACCACTACTACAAAATTAATAAGTATAAAAAGTGAAAAATTATTGTAAACGCTCAACGCGTATCAATTCTTGGCACCGTTGCGATGATTGAGTATAATTTTCTTTAGTTTTTTTTTTGGTTTTTCTTTATTCTGATTTTTTCTATCTAGATTCTTGTCTCTAACTTTTTACTTGATCACTTCATGACCTCCTACACTAATTATCACGATCAATATGAAGACTCACACTATAAAAGTGTGAAAGAGGATGGTAAATCTAATGATGAACAAAATTTCTAATCGATGTTTTAATGTGTAATAGGTTAGACCTTGTACTTTTTGTGGAAATCATTCTCATCTTATTGATGTTTATCCAAATTATCTAGATGATGATGAATGTTGGAGTTATAAGCCAAGTTCACCAGTTCCTCAACAACAAGAACATTTACTATCATTACAAAATGAGTTAAAATTGCTTAAAGAGACTTCACAACAATATGAGAATAAAAAGGATGGTTTAATGCTTGGTTATTAGAAATGCAAATAAAAGGAGAAATTGATGAATTACTCAACAATGAGACCTTGAGTGAAGCTTCATGTGAAGATATGGTTGAGCTGCCATTATTAGAAAAAAGGAACCAGACGAAGAACTTGAATCAAATTGCATGTTAGATGTCCATGATTGCACAATTTATGAGGAAAAATTAGAAAAGAAAGTTGAAGTAAAAAATATTCAAGAAAGGTTAGATGAACCATATAAAGAGAGCAAAAAAGATCAACCTCTAGTGTTAATGAATCTACCTCATGTTTCACGCACACTTTGAATTTAAAACGGGGATGGAACAAAAGAAACACTTAGAAATTTTATGTGGTGTTAACAACTATAAGTTAGACGATCAAGACTATATGGATACTTACGTGTTAGAAATCCAAGATGAACTCAAAATTCTGAAGGATGGCATGCCTATTTCATTGCCTAAGGCTATGGTGAATCTATTTGTTTGTGAATACTCAAATGTAGTAGGTGTTACGCTATCTTTCAGGCTAACTCTAGGCAATGACTTAAAATAAAGGCACTTATTGGGAGGCAACCCAACTTTATTTTATTTATTTCATACATTTATTTCTAGTTTAGCTTAGCTTAGTTTAGTTTAGTTTACTTTATTTTAGTTATTCAACCATTTTAGCTAATCCCAAACTCCATTTATTAATTTTTGCAGGTTAAAGAAGTCTTGAGATGATGAAGGAATGAGAGAATACCTTGTGTTAGGTGTCAAGTTTGACTTTCAATGGATTTTAATTAGCACGATCTGAGTTATTATATTTTTAGGAAGTTGATTACTTGCTAGGATTTATGTTTTTTGAGACTTGATTGGAAATAAAAAAACCTAACTTAAGTTGTCGCATTAGTGACAGGTCTTTAAGTAGAACCTGAAAGACAAGATTCTATTTTCAACATTTAGTTGATTTTACATTTAGTTGAGAAATTTCGAGCTTGTAAAACTTGGTTGAAATTTGTAAGTCAATTCCTTGATTTATCATTTCATACTCTTCTTATGTTATGGTTTCAAAGTTTTTAAATCAAAAGTTCAAGAAAATATTTTATTCTCTCACTTTTAGACTTTAATTAGGAGTTCGTTTAGTTTAGTATAGTATGTTTTTATTCTCTCACTTTTTTATTCTAATGTTGGAAATGTTTTCTGAATATAAGTTCTAAGTACTTTCAAATGAGGGGGAGGGGAGTGGTTGATCGAGTTGTTTTTGCTTATATAGCCTATATGCAAGTAATGTGTGTGCCGCAAGTATAGCAGCTTGCTTGTAGTAAGAGTATAATTAACTTACGTTGATCATTAATATTATCCTCAAGGAAAGGTTTTTGCACTAGTTGTATATTACCTACTTAACTTGAATTATTTCTAAGAGATTCACTTTTAATCGATTTTATACTAGACTAAACTATCTAACAAATCAATTTAAACTTTACTTGAATTCTTATATTAAGAATATCTTAGTTCACAACTTCACCAAGGTAATTTAATACTATGCTTTGTACTCATGTTTACTTTTCAATATGTTGTGTGTAATGCCTAATTATAATAGATAAATTTTCTTCAAATCCACTTCAACCCACGGCCGTGACAGAAAAGATTCTAATATGCAAACTAGAACTCTACCTATTGGTGTGAATAACATAAGTTCCACATTGCTTTTAGTCTCAAATCATTGGATTCATAACCAACTAAATTTACTATTCGCTCCTCCTAATCAACAACTATCTCTCGATGTTGTATACTTTACGGTTGTACCATTCATGTCCGGATTATAAGCTTCAATGGTCATGATAACTTCTAAAGCCTAAATTCATTAGACATGTGATCAATATGTCTGAAGCATTACACTCAAAATTAATACAAATTCTAATCATTGCACTTTTTATTATCTATTTTTATTCCTATTTCAAAGCATAATATTCATACCATATGATCCATTGATCCTAAGATAAATAGACTACTCGTACTTAAAATACACATATCACAATTCAATATAGAACTCATTGCAAAATAAGAGATGAACATAAAATATTACCTTGAATTAATCTATGAAACCAAATATTGATTGCAAACATGGAGTTTTTAACGTTTCTCCAACAAAAACTCTTTAATACTCAAATTCAATGCTAAATTATTCTAATGAATGCTAATCTCCTTCTATGTGGTTGTGTATCTCTTGTTTACCACGTCCTAATACTTATTTATATTCCCTAATAACAAGTAGAAACCATAAATTACAATTTAACCCGAATTAAAGCTTCACTTTTAATTTCTTTGAATTTTTCACTGTCACTAATGCCCCGGTGTCATGTGTGTCAAGCCACGACACCGTTGCGCCATAGTTTCATTATGTGTTTTTGACCTCTTGGAGCCTTGGTGCCATCCCCTGTGTATCTCGGCGCTGTCCCTTGTGAGCCACAACGCCGCCACTGCACCGTACCTCCAAAGTTAATTATCTTCATTTTTTCTTCTCTCCCACTCTGTGCCATTCTTACCTAAGTCGTGTCTTGTCTCCCCACAGCATCAATATATGCTCTCATGGCGCCAACTCTGATTTTATGATTTTTTACTATATTTTTTCTCGTTTTTTTGATTCCTTCCAATACACCTTAATTCCCTGAAAATGCAATAATACCATAAATTAGCACTCATTTGAAGATATTTATACTAAATATATTACTAAATTATCCCTACATATACGTATAAATAATTACTTATCAATAAGTTGCATTATTCACTTGCTTATTTATATCTTTAATTAATTAATTAATTAGTTACTTACATGTCCCAACTCATACTTTCAAATTTTTAGCCAATTCAACCTTAACATGAGTTTTTATGAATGATGTATAAGTTAATTATAAGATAAGTTGCAAAAAAGTAAAAACTAGTGATTCCAACGATTTGGATTAATATTAGAATCACTAGAAAAAATGGTAGCAGTATACTTCAAATTTAAAACAAAAACCGTAAAAACCACACAACACTGACTTATTCACACACTAAACTGTTGTTTCCCTTCACCGAAATTTCATTATCTTGCCTAGATTCAATCAATTTAAGTTCCATCTCAAAGTATTTAAGTTATTTTCACCTCAACCTAGTCCCATTCAAACTAAAATTTTCGATTTTGGAAGTCTTAAACTAAACTAGGGTTTTAGAGAATTCAACCTAGAGATTGAAAGAACAGTTTAGAGAAATTCAAGAGCTGCGATTACATTGATAATTGGTTTACAAATTCAACAATTTTGAAATTTTGGTATATTTACACGTATTTGCAAATAGTTTGAAAATCGAGCTTAATATGAGTTTGGTGGTTTGGTTATGGTTTTTTTTACTTTAATTTGCTTTGTTTTCAAAAAGACTTAAGACTTATCACACAATTGCTTTACGATATATAAAAAACTGATTTTAAAGTTTATATTATAGTTAACAATTTAATGCCAATTTTATTTAAAGTTTACGATGAATTTCAAGCTGGCTTTCCAAATGAGTTTTTCTTTTTAAAACAAAGTCTAGAACTTTACCAAATTATTTCCAAAAAATGTTGTCTTTATGATCTATAGGTTTATTTAGCTTTTGGAATTGTGAGTTTTTTAATTAAGATAATGGTTGGAGGAGGTAGAGGTAGAAGTACAAGATAGAGAATGGGAAGGCACCACTAGTAGAAAAATCTAATCAAGAATACAAAGTTCCAACCACACCAATTAGGCTAACGGATATTTTGATAAATAACCCCCAACTAAAGTACCAAGAGAACCTTCTCCACCTTTAAGTTTTAGAATCTAATTTTCACCCCAACACCTTACAAATGCCATAGCTCTTAATAGGATCAAGAGCGACACTAGTAAGAATAAAAAGATCATACCAGAGAGGGGTTTAAACGTTAAGAACAAAGCTAAGTATGGGCTTATTATAAGTTATTTAATTAATTCCCAACTTGATTAGGATTACTTTATGGTTTAGATGGTTTAATTTTTTAATAAATTTTCAACTTTTGAATGAGTTTTAAAATTACTCATGGTTTTTAATTTCTATAGTTTATCAATGATTACTATATGGCTTTAAATTGAATGGGTGGTGACTAAAATTGACCACTTGATTTTTTAATAATTTGAAGAAAGACTTCAAATGTTTAACCAAAGTGTGACTTTAAACTGAATTTAGATAATGAAGTTTGTGTTTGACTTAGTAGTGTTAAAAAAATGAGTTTGAGGGTATGTTTTGTTTTAGAAAAACTTGAATTTATAGCAAGATTGGTTCCTGTTATGAGACGATGATGCTTAATAACTTCTTATTGTAATGATTTCTTTGTTTATGGAAAGCTTATTCATATAATAATGTGTTCATCAATTATTATTTCATTTAGTTTATGCTTCACGAGGTATATTTGTTTTGTTGAAAATTCAACTTTATTTTAAACCTTGAGGACAAGGTTTGGAATGAGTTTGGAGGTATTAGGTGAAGTGAAGTATAAAGATGCGAAGTATGAAATAAATGAGATGTAGAATCTAGTTGAACATTTTGAGTTTTTCTAAATTTTCCACAATACAGGTAATATTTTCCCATTTCTTTTTTACTTCATTTAGTTAGGAATATGAATTGAATATATTTTGGATTTAAATGGAAGTGATATATTATTATTACCCATGAAAATAAAAATTTTATAATGGAAAGAAATTGTTACACCTTATTTGGCTTAACCTAGATTGGGTATACACTAGAGGAGTTTAGAAGTGATTGATTACTTTGTTTTAGACATTATAAAAGGTAGAAGATCAAAACAATAGTGCAAGATAGATAAAACATATTTCTAAGAATCTTGTTATACAAAGATTATTGATCAAATATTATATATATATGTAATGAAAAGAACTTATGCCACAATTGAGGAGAAAAATAGGAAATAGCCAATAAACTTTACTAAGTTGGAAAGAATGCATAATTGACTATAGTGAAAGTGACAAGAGCTAACGTAACTTTTAAAGAATAAAATAAAGAGATCCATAAATTATAAAAGAAATGGAGCAGAGAATTTAGTGGTGGGAAAAAGATGAGAAAGAATTCTTATGAAAAATAAAATAATAACATATCCAAAAAAATGGAGCAAGGAACTGTAGGAATATAATACAAAAGAAAAGAAAAGAATAATTATATAAGTGAAGAAGAAAGAAAGAGAGATATAAAATAAGAATGGAATGAAGTTTATGAAAAACTTTCAAATAAAAGATTTAGCTTGAGGGCCATAGCTAAATTAAGTGAAGTATATCTTTTTATTCCAACAAATGAATATGAAATGATGATTATTGGTGAATAAAAGTTTTTATCGACTTTGATTGTTGTGATATTTTGAATATTATTTGAAAATGAGATTGATTTAGTGGTTTTGTATCTTGAGATTCTATATTAGTTATTGTAAGCTTTATGCTTCTTATCGAAGATTGAGAAAACCTATGTAGTGTCTTGACCTTGAATGATTGGTTTAACTTTGAATTCTGAGGTGTATTGCACAATTATGATGTTGAAATTGTGAAATAAAGGGGTCGTTCTTTAATTCTTTCTATTATGTCATTATTCTTATTTTTATGAGGGTAATATGTTTATATTTGAAGTTCATTTCTATTTAAGAATAAGAGCATATAATTATGAAATCAAAACGAGAGAAAAAAATAAAATATGATTAAGAGTATTTCTTTGCTCAAGATAGTAAAATGTTGAGTTTATGGGTATTTGACAAGTCAATAATTAGACATATTTTATAGTACATTTTAGGACGATTTTAGATGTAAAAGACTATATTACACAAGTTTTTCTCTTATTTTTTGTTATTTCAGGTAATAAATGGTAAATTTGAAGAAATGAATGAAAAAAAGAAGATTATGAAGGAATTAATCAAGAGGAAAGAGTATGCAAAGAATCATCACCAAGGAATCAAGGAAGATCTAGGTTTTAACACTAGTGACTTCCAACAATTCCCAGGGGCATAGAATTGCTAGATAAATCGGTGAAACCAGGAACTTCAAAATTATGGATTTACCCATGATTCCACTTACAAATGAATCGTTAGGAATCGCTGGAGTAGATTTCATGAATTTAAGATAACTACTAATAGTTTTAATTAGTTAGAAATATTTAGTATCTAGAATACTATGAATAAGAACCCTTGTTTCCAAAATCAATTGCCCTTGATTGCTCTTGGAGCCATATTTACTAGTTTTATCAAGTTTTAGTTGAGAATTATTATTCATTGCTTTTGAAGATTCAAGTATTCGATTAGGGGTATTTTTATTAATGTCTTGTCTTTACGTTATTACAATGTTATTTATGATAATGAGTAGTTAGTTGATCTAAACAAAGTCCGAACGTGAATTAGATATGTTTTCCTATTTACTTATGATGAGATGATTATATGCTTAATGCTTTAAACCAATCGTATTATTTGATTCATTGTTTTTATAGATTGCTATTTATAGATTGCAATCATGGACTTAAGTATTATGTGCATAGTTGCCAATATATATATATATATATATTAAAGTATTAACTAAGATTGTTTGAAAGGGAAACACCGTTTAGATGTCCTAGGTTAATTTGAGATTTAAATTTAATGTTGAAGTAGCTTTCTGATGTGCGTGCAGTAAGTATAATGGCATACTTGCAGTAATAGTGCAATCAACTTATGTTTGTCACGAATATCGTCCTCAGTGAAAGGTTTTTGCACTAGTGGTTTACCTATTTAATTTTAAACAATTGCTAAGGAAATTCTTTTTAAGGGTTTTATACTAAACTAAACTAATCTAACAAATCAATTTAAACTTACTTTAACTCTTATATTAAGGATATCTTAGTTCACAACTTCACCTAGGTAATTTAATACTATGTTTTCAACCATTTTAACATCTTAATATATTGTGTGCAATGCCTAATTATAATTGATATATTTGTTTTAAATCTAGTTTAACCCACTGTCGTGACGGAAAAGATTCTAATGATCAAACTAGAACTCCACCTATCGGTATGAATAACGTAAGCTCCTTATTGCTTCAAGTCCCAAATCTTTGGATTCATAACCAACTAAGTTTACTATCTGTGTCTCCCTAATAAAAAACTATCTCTTGATGTTATGTATTTTTCGGTTGTACTATTCATGTCCGAATTAAAAGCTTCAATGGCCATGATAACTCCTAAAACCTAAGTTCATTTACTATAATGGTGGCTTTAAATTAATCAATGAAACCAAACTTGAATTGGAAACGTAAGGTCTTCAATGTTAAATTCACACAAACTCCTTAATACTCAAACTTAAAGTAAAACATATGCTAAATTACTATAATGGTGGCTAATAGTTGTAATTTTATAGTTTACGACGTCTTAATACCTATTTATACTTCCTAATAACAATTAGAAACCTTAGTTTACAATTTAACTTGAAATAAAACTCCAACTTTCTATTTTCTTCATCTTTGGCACTATCACTAATGCCTTGGCACTATCACTAATGCCTTGGCACCGTGTGTGTTAAGCCAAGGCGCGCCACTACATGTGTTTCTTTTGACCTCCTGGTGCCTTGGCGCTATCATTCCCTGTCCCAGTGCCATCCACTTTGTACCACAACGCTACCAATGCGCCGGACCTCTAGAGTTAATTTTCTTCACTTTCTCATTTCTTCCATGACATGTCTTTCCTTCCCATGGTGTGCCTTTTCTTCGCACAACATCACCATGTGTAGCCACAGCACCAACCATGTTTTCATGGATTTTTGCTCCATTTCTTCTTGTTTTTCCTTATTTTCTTTCTTTACACTTTAATTCCCTAAAAATGCAATAATACCATAAATTAGAGCTCATTTAGGCATATTTATACTAAATGTACGACTAAACTAACTAAATATAAATGTAAATAATCACATATGAAATACTTCCAAACTTAGAATTTTGCGCGTACTAAGCAAAGACGTATTCTACTAAGTCTCCCAATAACTAGTTCTCATTAAATTTATAGTTGTTCATGGAGTATCATCCAATTCACTAAGTTTCAAGTTAATAATTTAGTCAAGAGTTTTCTTTTGCAAGAACTTATATTTTTAAGATATGTAGCTTTAACAACACCTATAACTTCACTTTCAAAACACCAAAGTAGATCACAACAAAAAACCATCACTACTTACAAGTTTGTTTCATCACAACACTCAAGTAGCAAATATACAATCTCATGATTTCTCATTAAGCTTAGGAATTCACAAATAAACATAGACCATACTCATTTTTCATAGACTTTAGCACTTCCAGAGTCTTTAAGACTTCACATAGTTGGAATGGAATCTTAACTCAATTAACTACTCATACTCGAACTAAATCTTTTATTTAAGTAGTTTTAATTTACTTCTAGCTTCTTTTGTTTATTTCTATTTTTCTCTCATCCTTCTCCTTTTCATTTTCTTTTTTAATAGTCCCTGCTCCCTCTCTTATGGACTTTATTCTTCCTCACTTTTTCAACCATCAAGTTCTCTGCTTCATTTCATGTAGAACTTGTGGGATTCTTTTTTTTTCTGTTATATTTCTAAAACTATTGTTAGCACTTATCACTTTCACTAAATCAAGTAAGTTTACCCCAACTTTTAAGTTATAATGCATATTTCTTCCCCTCTTTGCACTAAGTCTTTATTTGCTTTGTATTTGCATGTAAGATTCACACTTATTATAAAATTATAAGATACATAACTTTTTCCATAAGAAGTATTATAATTTCTTATTTTTGTTTCAAGTTCATGATCTTCCCTAACTCTACATTTTTAATAAACAAATCACACCGTTATTTGCTATATTTCATTATTCTTCTTCAAAACTTATAAATATTCTCTTGAGTTTTATATTAACAAGATACTTGTAATCTACTCATCCACAATTGAAGACATGAACATGGAAATGAACTACTTATTCATTACATATTACTATATGTAACCTAATATACTACTTAAACACTCAAATAGTAAAAATTGAGAAAATTTTACGTTACCATACATTTCTCCTTAATTGCTTCAAATTAAGATTTAAACGATCATACATGTAGTGTTTATCCTTATTTCTTAGCTTATCTTACCACTTTCCAAAGTGTAGTGTAGTGTCGATGCCCCTAAACTTAAAACAAATCTTTTCTTCACGGTTTAAAAAAATATATAATAACACAAGTTACAATAAAATAAATTAACATAGAATTGAAATAAATAAATAAGTAACAAAATATCTTAATGTTAAAAATAAATGGTATCAAAGTCACTTTAAACTCTCAATTTCTAAAGAAATCTTAGAACACTGATTTCAGGACAACGCGTCGTCATCATCATCTGCATAATCAAACTGAAGCCGCTAGAAATCCTAATGACCTATCAATAGGTCTCATTCGTTGCTCCTCTCACACATAGCTAAATCTCTCCGATCATTGACAAACAATATGAAATTGCGCTTCCCTTTATGTTGGTGTTGCTCTCTCCTTTCCATATCCTACTCAAATCTCAACACAACTGCGTAGTAATGCCCCCGTCCTCTTGGTACTGTATCCTATCTCTGCTATCCACAACTTCTACTGCCATGTAATCAAGTCCTTTTGTGGTGGTGCTAGTGCCTTTAGTGGAGGAGGTGGTAGAAAGACTTCTGGACTATTTAAGTCATGCTCTCCTATATCTGGGTTTTTAAACTCGTAGCCCTCAGCAATTCTCTGTTGTCATTTTCCTTCCTCTTATCCATTTAGCTATTTAGCAAGTTTTGCTACTACTGCTACCGCCTGATCCTCTTGACTTTTGCCCACAACATCGCCTCAATTCTAGCTCTCTCGACTCTCTCTATCTACCTTGGAGTCTTGGTAGCCAGTTGGTGATTTCAACGTGAGCATGAACGCTTCATCCATGGTTGGTAGGCCCTCTATATCGAATTCTTCTTCATTTCTCAACCTCACTTTGGCCTTCAAGCACATCTAAGTAATCAAGATAGGAAATAGCAATTTGTTATCCCTTTCAGATATGATTGATTTCCTCAAACTATTGTAAGTGATCTCGTTGATGTTGATATCCTCGTTCTTTGTAATCTTATAAAGAAAGCCATTTTTGGCTTGTTGGTCTCGCCTTGCTGAGAAATGAGGTGTAGCAATGCAATAAGGAAATGTTGCCACATTCGGTAAACTTTTCTAACACTCCCATTATTATGTGCTTCGGTACATTCTCAGATCTTGTGACCCAACTTTGCTGTCTTGAGACAACTAATGTATTCTCTATGGTTCTAAATGGGTATAGTTTATAGGGTATCTCATATTGCTTCATTGGGAAAGTCGTTTCAGATCCATACAAACTTAAGTACTCCAAAACATAGATAATATTGATCTCACGCATATTAAAGGGAACAAAAATCCATATTACCTTTGCTGACTCATCCTTTCCTATAAACTTCGCATTAGCATAAAATTTAAAAATAATCTCACTCACTCCTTTAACTTCATTCTTTCTATAATTTTGAGTGAGTTGTCCTAATCTCAATGCCTATTGAAGTTGTTCACTCTATTATCATACTTGGCCGAAAAATTAATCCCCTTTTCATAAATGAACTCCTCATGTAGGATTTTCTCATATTGGTCATTAGCCTCTCTACAAATGAAAATTTTAGATTTAAAAGGTCTAGGCTCTTCTTCATTGGGATTTCCTAAAGTAGATACTTTAAAATCATTTGCTTTAGTTTGGCTAACTTGTTTCCTTACTCTTGCTATTTCTTTAAATTTCAAACAACTAAGTAACAACAATACAATGCAATTCAGTCTTCAAATTACCTAACAATCAAAACTCATATCTCATGAATTCTCATGAATCATGCATACGCCAAATAATGCAAAGACATCAACTAAGTCTCCATGGGTAACATTAATGCTCAATATTTATACAATCTCGCAAAATCTATCCTACAACCTGAATTCCATAATTTCATACAATATCATCAAAAGTTTCAAAATTCAAAGCATAACTAGATGAAATTGTAAATGTACCTCAATGTTGAATTTATTTTCAGTTTAGAACACTTATCCAATTCTCTATCAATCTAAGCCCTCTAATTTTTCTCACCAACTAGAACCCTAGCTCTCCTAGAATCAAAATCCAAAAATTCAAGCCCTAGCTCTTCAACTTGTGCAAATCCATAATGCCTTTTCACTATTAATCACTAGGAACTCACTAATCTCACTTAAAAATGATTAAAATTTGGCTCTATAGAGATATATGCTTGGTGGTTGTGGTGGGATTTTAGTACAAGTGTGATGAATGAGGTAACAAAGGGGTTTAAATCCTTTAAAATGACCCCGACATCGTGATAGCGCTGCCATTGTGTCAACATGCAGTGGGGTGTTTTTATTTTCCTGCCTTACTGCCAGCGTGTTGTGTTCTTGTCCCATAACGTCGTGAGTAATAACCATGGCTTCGACCCATCTGCAATATCGTTGCATATATTTTTTTCAATAATTCTTCTCTGGTGCTCCTCTAAATTTATGTATAACTCACACAAGGTGTCGTGATTGCATTAATAAATTTTACTTTTGATTTGCCCGTGCACCTTACTTTCACCGCTTTGACCTCCTTTACTATTTTTCGCTCTTTGATGAGTTAGCTAGACATTTTCATTCCGATGAATCATGACCCGGTGAATGGTATTTCCTACACATTCGACATAAATTTTTGAAAGTTAGAACTAAAACTTGTTAGTTGTAATTATAAAACTAAATAACTAACTACTAACTGAGATTCAATAACTAGAAATTTTAAAACCTTGGTCCGCCTCTCAGTAGCGCTTGATTTAATGTCATTAGCTGATGCCTTTTTGCTCACTTAGTTCGAGTCTAAATCGAGAATCTCCATTTGCAAATCGGAGATTATGATTTTGTTCCCATTCGGATGTACTTCTTCACCATCGACAAAGACAGCCTTCTCAGCATCATCGCCCTTATCAATACTTATCGTGATCTTCCTCTTTCTTATGTACAAACTTACTTTGTCAATGTTCAAGAATGGTCACCCATATATGATAGACAAATTATCATCCATATTGTGGTTCATGACCTTAAAATCCTCGATGAATGTGAATTTACCTACTTTCACATGCATATTCAAGACTCTTCCTATAGCACGTATCAAGTAACCATTAGCTTCATGCAAATTTCTCGTATTGGGACAATTAACCTTCAAGTCGGCAAGTAACATGTCAATTAGTGGCACGACATTGACTTAGGATCCCGTACCACGTAAAATTTTTCTAAACCAGTGCCCATCAATGTTTATCGGTATGCTTATCTTTCCATCATCTCTCCTTTTAATAGGTTGAAGTCGCGGAATGAACTTGAGCTTTAGTTCTAGTTTCTTTGGAACCAACTTGATGTCATTTCTTTTTAGGTCCTCTTCGGAAGGTCCTTCATCTTTTTTCTTAACCTTCTACTATTGCTTCCTTTTATTTCTCTTCAAGGCATTGATTCTTTGTTTCTTGAAACCATCAAGCTTATCTTGCCTCTCTTCTATGTTGTGCTCGTTCATCTCTTCATGCTTCATCATAGGCAAAGTGTTGAATTTTTTGCTTGTACATATCTTGTTCTTATCTTGGCTCCTTTGTTGCCATTGTGCTAATCATGTGAATGCCATTCACATTCTCCTTGGGACTTGTGACAGTGTCACTAGGAAACTGTCATTCTTTCATCGAGTTCAAGGCTATATCAAGTTGACCAATTTGTCTCCATAGGTTCTTATTAGACTATGATTGCTCATTATCCATCCACTTCATGGCTTGCTTTATTCCTTTCATCTACTTCTCATGCTTCTCATGCGCTCCCTATTGCTCATGTCTATGGCTTGTACGTTGATCATAAATATCATCCTCAGAAAAAAGTTTTTGCACTATTGGTTTACCTATTTAACTTTTAACTATTGCTAAGGAAATCTTTTTTAAGTTGTTTTATATCCAACTAAACTATCTGACAAATCAATGTAAACTTTACTTGAACTCTTATATTAAGGACATCTTAGTTCACAACTTCACCTAAGTTATTTAATACTATGCTTTGTAATTATTTTTTGATATCATTATGTTATGTGCAATGCCTAATTAGAATAGACAGATTTTCTTCAAATCTACTTTAACCCACTGTTATAACGGAAAATATTTTAATGTGCAAACTAGATTTCCACCATCAGTGTGAATAATGTAAGCTCCACATTGTTTTAAGTCTCAAATATTTGGATTCATAACCGACTAAGTTTACTATCCGTGACCCTTTAATCAACACCTATATGTCGATGTTGTGTATTTTACTGGTTGTACTGTTCATCTCTAGATTAAAAGCTTCAATGACCATGATGACTTCTAACGCCTAAGTTCATTAAACATGTAACCAAGATGTCTAAAGCATTACGCTCAGAATCAATACAAACTCTAACCATTGCACTTTTTACAATCACTTGTCAATCATATTCAAAGTATAACATTCATACTGTAGGATTCATTGATCCTTAAGATAAATAGACTCTACTCGCACTTCATTAAAACATACAAATCGAAATTCATAATGGAAATCATTGCAAAGCAGAGATGAATATAAATATTACCTTGAATTAAAATAATGAAACCAAACTTGAATTGCAAACGAGGAGTCTTCAATGTTTTCTCAACATAAACTCCTTAATACTCAAACTCAAAGTAAACCCTATACTAAATTACTCAAATGGTGGCTAATAGTTGGTATGTTATGAGTTTACCACTTCCTACTACCTATTTATACTTTCTACTAAAAATTAGAAATCTTACTTTACAATTTAACTTGAAATAAAACATCAACTTTCTATTTCTGTATGTCAGGCGTTGTCACTAATGCACCAGCACCGTATATGTTAAGCCACAACGCCGCCACTACATGCACATATTTTCTCTCATGGTGCCTCGACACTTTCACTCACTATCCCTGTATTTTGTATGCCACAGTGCCACCACAACACCGCCACTGCACCATACCTCTAGACTTGGTTTGTTTTTTTTTCATTTTCTCATTTCTCCTACACCATTCCTTTCATTCCCACACTGTGTCTTTCTTTCTCACATCGTCACCATATGTAGTAACAAAACTAACCACGTTTTCGTGGGTTTCAGCTCCGTTTCTTCTTGTTTTTCCTCATTTCCTTCCTTTACACGTTAATTCCCTAAAAATGCAATAATACAATGAATTAGAACTCGTTTGGAGATATTTATACTAAATATGTGACTAAACTAACCCTGTATGTAAGTATAAATAATCACTTATCAAATACCTTAAACTTTAAATTTTTCGTGTCTCGAGTAAATGTACATTCTACTAAGTCTCATAATAACTAGTTCTCATTCAATTTACATATTCATGGAGTATCCTTTAATTTATTATGTTTCAAGTTAATAATCTAATCAAGAGTTTTTCTTTGCAAAAACTTATATTTTTAAGACATGTAGCTTTAACAACATATATAACTTCACTTTTAAAACACCAAAGTAGATTACAACCAAAAACCATCACTATTCACAAGTTTTTCCATCTCAATACTCAAGTAGCAAGTATATAATCATGTGATTTCTCATAAAGCTCAGGAATTGACAAATAAACATATATCAAACTCATATTTGATAAACTTTGGCACTTCAAGAGTCTATAGGACTTCAAATAGTTGGAATGGAAACTTAACTTAATTAGCTACTCGTATTCGAGCTAAATCTTTTATTCAAGAGTTTTGATTAACTTCTGCCTTCTTTTCTTAATTTTTCTCTCATTTCTTCTTCTTCTTTTCATTTTTTATTTTATTTTACAGTCCCTACTCATTTTCTTATGGACTTCATCCTTCTTCATTTTTTTTAACCATCAAGCTCTCTACTCAATTTCCTATAGAACTTGTGAGATTCTTTCATTTTTTCTTTTATTATAAAATTCTTGTTAGCGCTTCTCACTTTCACTAAATCAAGTAAGTTAACTTCAAATTTTAATATACAATGCCTATTTCTTCCCCTCTTTTCACTAAGTCTTTCTTTGCTTTTCAAGTAAGATTCACGCTTATTAAAGAATTCTTAGAAATCTAACTTTTTCCACAAGATGTCTTCTAGTTTCTTACTTTTGTTTCAGGTTCATGGTCTTTCCTCACTCTAGGTTTCTAATCATGAAATCCCACCATTATTTGCTTCATTTAATTATTTCTTCTTCAAAATTTAAAAATACTTTTTTAATTTTCTTATCAATAAGATACTTGTAATTTACTCATCCACAATTAAAGGCATGAACATGCAATTGAACTACTTATTCATTACATATTACTATATATAATCTAATCTATACTACTTAAATATTTAAAAAAATTATTCACACTACCTTGTTTTCCTCCTTAACTGTTTCAAATTAAAATTTAAAAGATCATACTTTTAGTATTTATCCTTAATTCTTAGCCTATCTTACCAGTTCCAATAATGTAGTGATGATGCCTACAAATTTAAATCAAACATTTTTTTCAAGGTTTAAAAGTAAGCTTGGAACATGAAAATACTAAAACACACAAACATATATAATAACATAAAGTTATAATAAAAGAAAACTAAAGTGCTCCAACCCATAGATAGTATTGTTCTCACATCTATTAAAGGGAACAAAAATCTCTCTCACCTTCACTGGCTCATCCTTGGCAGTGAACTTCACATTAGAATAGAACTCAAAAATAGCCCCACTCATTCCTTTAACTTGATTCTTTCTATAGTCTTGAGTGAGTTGCTACCAATCTCAGTGCCTAATGAAGTTGTTCACTCTATTATATTATTTGGTCGGCAAATTAATTCTCCTTTTGCAAATAAACTCCATACGTATGATTTTCTTATATCGTTCATTGGCCTCTCTACAAATGAAAAATCTGGATTTAAAAGGTCTAGGCTCTTATTCATTAGGATTTATAAAGGTAGATGCCTAAAAAACATTTGTTATAGTTTGGCTAACTTGTTTCCATGTTCTTGCCAGTTCTTCAAATCCAAGCAACTAAACAACAATGCAATCAACTCGGCCTTCAAATCACATAAAAATCAAAATTCTTATAACTCATATCATGCATACGCCAAATAATGTAAAGAAATCAACTAAGTCTTCATAGGTAATATTAATTCTCACATTCACACAATCTTGCAAAACCTATCCTACAACCTCAAATCCATAATTTCATACAATATCATCAAAATTCTCAAAATTCAAAGCATAACTAGATGAAATTGTATACGTATCTCAATACCAGATTAATTTCTGGTGTAGGACACTCCTCCAAGTCTTTTTCAATCTAAGCCCACTAACGTTTCTAGCCAACTAAAACCTTAGTTCTCTTTGAATCCAAACTCCAAAAATCTATGCCCTAGCTCTCCAAATTGTGCAAATCCAAAATGTATTTGTATCTTCACTCTTAATCATTATGAACTCGCTAATCACACTTAGAAATGATCAAACTTTGGCTCTAAAAGGATGTATGTTTGGTGGTTGTGCTGAGGTTTTAATGCAAATATGAAGAATGAATGAGAATGGATTTTAAGACCTTTAAAATGACCATGACGTCGTGCCTTGTAGGCACAACATCGTGATAGCATCGCCACTGCATCAGTGACGTAGTGGTGTTTTTTATTTTCCTACCTGATGCCCTCTCAGCATTATGGCCTATACCCGTGGCACCGTAGGTAATACCCACGGCGTTGACCCATGTGCCAACAACTTCGCGTAATGTTTTTGCTAATTCTTCTCCGACACTCCTCCTACTTTGTGAATCACTCACATAGCGTTGTGACCACACAAAATCCATGAAAATATTAAAATCAATAAATTTTACTTTTTGATTCTCCCATGCACCTTACTTTCACCGCTTTGAGCTTTTCACTCATTTACTTTGTTTCATGAGTTAGCAAGATATTTCATTCTGATTAATATTCAACCTACTATTAGTCTTTCATGTACATTCGACATAGATTTTTTGAAAGTTAGGACTATAACTTATTAATTATAATTATTAAATGAAATAACTAACTACTAACTGAAATTCAAAACTTGAAATCCGAAAACCCCTAGGTTACCTCCCAGTATGCTTAATTTAACGTCATTAGCCTGAAGCTTTTTTGCTTATTTAGTTCAAGTCTAAATCAAGAAGCTCTATCTCGCAAATCAGAGATTATAATGTCTTCCCCATTCAAATGTACTTATTCACTATCGACAAATGCAACTTTCTCATAATCATTGCCCTTATCGATACTTATCGTGATCTTCATCTCTCTTATGTACAATTTTTTTAGCGATATTCAAAAATGGCCCCCAAGTATCCTAGACACATTATCATCCATATTGTGGTTCATTATCATGAAATCCATAATGAATGTGAATCTACCCACTTTCACATGCACATATCCTATATTAAGTATCAAGTTGCCATTTGCTACTTGCAAATTCGTTGTATTAAAACAATTGATCTTCAAATCGGCATATAACATGTTCATTAGTGGCATGACATTAATCGAGGCTCTTGTATCACATAAAACATCTCAAAACTGGTGCCAATTAATGTTTATCGTTATGTTTTTCTCTCAAGGATCTTTCCTTTTGATTGGTGAAGGTGTTGCTAGGAAACTATCATTCTTTCGTCGAATTCAAGGCTATAACAAGTTGACCAATTTGTCTTTCTAGGTTCTTGATGGGTTGTGATTGCTCATATCCATCCTCTTCATAGCTTGCTTCACTCATTCTAACTCTTTCTCGTGCTTCTCGTGGTGCTCCCCATTGCTCATGTCTATGGCTCGCAAATGCTTCTCAATTGACTTTAATGAAGTCATCTATTTGTTCTGCCCCAGCTTCCCTTATTGGACTTGTTGATCAAAGCCTTGATGTAACTTTAGTGCATTATTAGGATTTCCATAAGAGAAGTTTGGGTTGTTGTTGTATCCTTGATAAAATCATTAAGGAGCCATTCCTCTCGGCCTGAAGTTGTTCCCGTAGCCTTGGTTATTCATGAAGTTAATGTTCTCATACTCCATTCCATGTTGTATGTCCATTTGGTTAACCACTATGCTTTGGTGATTCATGGGTTGTTTTGCTACTTGTGGACTTTAGTGTCCCATCTGAAGTCTTGCCATCTGACTGCTCAAATTTAATAATTGTGTCATAATAGCAGCTTGCAAGTCAATCTCATAGACGCCTGTTGGTTTCCTCACTATGGAATGAGTACTACTATTAGAATTTTGAGATATAAGATCAAGGAGATCCAATGCTACATCCTTATTTTTGATAAGTAAAGAGCCACTTGGTCCAAAATCTACTAGAGTTCTCGTGTTATGGTTCATCCTATAGTAGAAAATAATTTCTTTATAAATCTTTCATTGATTTATTCCCATTATGTCATACTCCCTGCATTCAACCCTTAAAACTAGGATTTGGCTTTTCCACCTAATGAGAATAAAAAAAGTCACATCCTAATTACCTCATTTTCAAATTCGGTTATGTGCACAGTGTCGAACTTCTCCAAGAAATTCTTAATATGTGCAACCGGATCTTTATTAAATAGCTTGTTGAACAGGCAATCTTGCACTATGTTTATCAGAGATGGTCTCAGTTCAAAATTTATGATGTTGGCTGGAAGCATCTTTACTCTGTTGTAAGTCTCCTGAATGTCTATCTCGAAGTAATCATGAAGGCATCTCTGTCCTTATGCTTTATCCTTCACTACCAGATCACATGCAGGTTGGTTATTGCCGCGACCTTGTAGTTTGGTTTCTAGCTTGGTCCTCAGCCATTTCGATTCCTTTTTTCTTTACTTTGTTGGTTCTTTCAATCTTTGCGTCATAAGGAACTATCTCCTTGAAAACACAAAAAACCAACTACAGAAAGTCAAACTTGAAATTTAAGCCCAATTTTTTATTTTTTTGTTTTTATAACTTGAAAGTAAAACAATTTAAATAACCTTAGCAACTATTCAAACAAAGTAATATTAATGGATACCTAACCCCAAAAACGACGCTTAAAATTTGGTGCGCATGTCACAAATATAGCAGCTCACTTGTAGTAATAGTGTAATCAACTTACGTTGATCATGAATATTGTCCTCAGGGAAAAGTTTTTGTTCTAGTAGTTTACCTATTTCATTTTGAACTATTGCTAAAGAAATCATTTTTAAGTGGTTTTATACTAAACTAACTAATCTAACAAATCAATTTAAACTTATTTTAACTCTTATATTAAGGATATATTTGTTCACAACTTCACCTAGATAATTTAATACTATGTTTTTCAATTATTTTACATCTTAATATGTTGTGTCCAATGCCTAGTTATAATTGACAAATTTCCTTCTAATCCACTTCAACCCATTGTCGTGATAGAAATGATTCTAATGTGCAAACTAGAACTCCACCTATCGTGTGATCAACGTAAGCTCCACATTGCTAGTTCCAAATCTTTATATTTATAACCAATTAATCCACGTCTCCTTAATCAAAAACTATCTCTCAACGTCTCAATGTTGTGTATTTTACTGTTGTACCATTCTCTTTTGGATTAAAAGCTTAAATGTTCTTGATAACTTCTAAAACCTAAGTCCATTAAACACGTGATCAAGATGTCTAAAGCATTACGCTCAAAATTAACACAAGTTGTAACCATTACATTTTGCATGATTAAGTTTTATTCATATTTAAAGTATAACATTCATACCATAAGATCTATTGATCCTTAAGATAAATAGACTATTCACATTTAATTAAAACACAAATATCACAACTCATAATTGAAATAATTAAAATAAAAAATAAATATAAATATTACCTTGAATTAATCAATGAAACCAAACTTGAGTTGCAAGTGTGAGGTCTTCAATGTTTTCTTCACACAAACTTCTTAATACTCAAACTCAAAGTAAAACCTATGCTAAATTTCTCTAATGGTGGCTAATAGCTGGTATATTATAGTTTACCACGTCCTAATACCTATTTATACTTCTAATAACAATTAGAAACCCTACTTTACGATTTACCTCGAAATAAAACTCCCACTTTCTATTTTCTGCGTGGTTGGCGCTGCCACTAATGCCCCGGCGCCATATGTGTCAAGCCACGACATCGCCATTGTTGCCACTGCATGTGTTTCTTTCGACCTCCTAGTGCCTCAATGCTATCACTCCCTGTCCAGTGTCGTCCTCTTTATTACCACAGTCCTGCCACTGCGTTAGACCTCTAGACATGGTTTTCTTTACTTTCTCATTTCTCCCACGACATGCCTTTCCTTCCCATGGTGTGACTTTCCTTCCTATGTTGTCACCATGTTTATACACTACACCAACCATGTTCTCATGGGTTTTGCTCCATTTCTTCTTATTTTTCATCATTTTTTCCTTTACACCTTAATTCCCTGAAAATGCAATAATGCCATGACTTAGAGCTTATTTAGAGACATTTATACTAAATATATGACCAAACTAACCCTATATATAAGTATAAATAATCACTTGTCACTTTCCGAATGTTAGATTTAATAGTTCAAAGTTTTCATAAAGTGTAATGCACTTTTATTGCATGAAGTTAATGTCTTTGTGTATTCAAAAGGTTAGCACAACAAAATTAGAATGTGGCTTTTCCACTGGTATAAAGATAACAAATGGATGGCTAAAGGTTTCTTGCTTACTTATGATTAAAGTGTTTTCATGACTATATGATTTGAGTAATGTGTTTGGATGCAAAATGAATTGATGTTTCATTGTTCTGGATATTTGTTTAGATATTTAGTAATTATTAAGTTGTGTTTATTTGAATGTTAGTGACTTTGATTTGTGTTAATTAAATTAATTATTAATTTGTAATTAGTGACAAAAACAAAACTAATAAAAATCTTTTAACTAAAGAAAGTTACGCAATCCCTGTGGAGATGATTCTCACTTACCACTACTACAAAATTAATAAGTATAATAAAGGTGAAAAATTAATCGTACATGCTTGACACGTGTCATGTACCAACTATCAAGCGTAAATTTCATGATCAAGATGGTATATACAAGGATATATGTTTATCAATAATACAAATAATATCAGCATGTGGAACTATGTTGGTAAACATGTTTGAGCTACGATGTTAAATCAAGGTATAAAAGTACATATCAGTAATACAAATCAAGGTAGAAAAGTACATGCCAGCAATGCGATGAAGTCAAAATAAGTACAAAACAAACTCACGACCATTAAAAATGAAGTGCCATTGAATGGCGAGGTCAGTTACCACTACCCCGATTCTTATCCCATTAATATATCTCGATAAAACTCAATAATTTCAGAATACAATGAAATCCAATTTTTAACAATGAAAATTTTTCAGCGTCTTCCTAGCGACGTAGGTTTACCTACAGGATGCTAGGGCCAAATCAAGGGCTTTGAATAGAACACCTTAAATAAGTCTCAGCAATTTTTCAGCATCGTACGTAACACATCATGACGCTAGAAAATCGCTGGGTTGACTTCCTTAATTAGCTAAGTAGTGGCGTGGCCAGTGTTGTACCACATGTGAGCGAGGCACTAGCATGACGCTAAGTGTGAATTTAGAATTCCATAACCGAATACAAATTCTGAATTCTCCAATAACTCACGTCGACCCTTAAGGTTCCAAATCTAATCAAAATAGTAAAGAACAACTCATTTCGGACCACAAGATCATAGCCATTCAATCATAGAATGTATCCAAACGACAAATCCATCATTAACATAAAGATTGTGTGACTCCAATTGAACAAACCAAAAAAAGATGAGATTGAGATGATCAAAAAAAAAAATCAAAACATAGATATCGAATAGAGAAATTAGAGAAGATGAGGCAAATATTTTACTTTTATGAGATCTAGATGAGGGTTCCCTCTCCTCCACCAAAACCACCAACAAGTGTTCTAAGGTTCCTCCTCAATTTCTCTACTTAGTGATTTCAAACCAAAAGTGGCTTGAAGCCCTAATTTTGGTTTAAATACATAGTTAATGAAATTAGGGCTATGTTGACCAATCACAATCCTTCATCTCAACTTAATGGATTTAAATACTAGGATGATCTTAGAGTCCACTTTAAATCCATCTTATTTTACATAAATACCCTTATGCGTGTTTAATTACCAATTTACCATTTTTTGTTTAATTTATTTTACAAGTCCTTTAGATTTCATTTACTTTGGCATATATTCCTACCAAAGTAAAAAATAGTATAAAATACACACATTATTCAGTCCTTTCCACACATATCACGCATATATACAAAATTAACTTTGATAAATGGACTAATTATCCAAATAGAGAATTAAGGGTGTCACAGTACCCATCACGGACGGATTAAACCATACTTTGGTATACCAGGAGTCTTGCACAGTGTTTGCACCAACCTATCCCTACATCCCAAGCCCTCACGATGGTCAGCCTAGTCACATGACCCACCAACACGTACACTGAAGAAGCACCTCGGGTCGTAATTCAATGAGGACGCAAGTGTCACATGCTACGGTTTATCATGCCACTCAACCTTACACACGACGGAATAACCCTTGGTGGTAAACCACTCAACTAACCATATAAGCATGATTAACAGTGATAGGATAATGCAAAAAAGCAAGAACTAATATAGAGATGAGTTGAAATGATGAAATCCTCAAGGTGTTTCAATTGGGTTTTTCGCACCTCAAATGCATTGAGTCCTTGCCCGTGAAGCCCTAAAATCAACCCTAAAGTGTACTTGACACCCGGCTAAAATTTTCTAGGTTAATAGTATCCAACTATCCAAATAAAGTGGGTTTAGATTAGGTCAAATGAGTTTATGTACATATAAATCAAAACAACCATTTAAGGTTTAGCAAAACTCTAATTTGATACATAGTATTGCAATGCGAATTAGACCGTGATTAATTTAAAATCATCAAAAACACTAAACACCAAAGTTTTAGCTTTATGTCTTAGCTTTCTCAAAAAATATAGTTTGTAAAATTATGATATAAAAAGAATAAGATTTCAGAAATTTACAAAGAAAGCTCAAGTTCATACCAAATCTGACTAGCATGTTTATCAAAATCATTTCTCCCAATTAATGGCTCCAAAAATCGTGATTTTTTGTCATAAAGTAGGTAACATACCCAAGAAAAACAATACTCATAAAGTAGGTAACATACCCAAAAAAACATACTAAAAGATTAACTTAATTCGATTAGATTTGAAGGAGTTATGGATATTCAAATTTAGCTATCAAATCCCTTAATAGCATTTTAATCACCTATTTACAGAGCATTTTTTTAGGGAAAAAGGGTTTGAATTTCAAAATTCTTCTAAGATAAAAGTTGCAGGCCTCTAAGTTAACTTTCACATTTCATTTGAATTATCCCATTTGGAGTTAAAATGAGTGAGTTATGCCCAAATTACAGAGGCTATGTCAAAAAATTAGCACACGTGTATCTAGAAGCTTCAAGAATTTCATTTGGGTTTTCAAAAACCAATTGTATCCAACATTGATCATCGAATTGGGCTAAAAACTCTAATTAGACAAAAAAAATAGTAGCTTAACTTTTGATATTATGTTTTGCCATTACACCCCAAATTGAGCTTCATTACAACCATTTTTGCTAAATATTGAACTTGAGAAGGTGAAGGAAATGATTACCCCAGTTGATTAATATCTTCACTTGATCTTCTAGCACTCCAATTCCTAGGATTTTCTAATAAAAACAAGCCTCTCTTTCTCTCAAGTTCGGATATTTGATCAAGTCTTGTATGGTGAGAGTTTCCACTAAGTCCTAGCTTTTATACTTTAGTTGGTCTAATCTTAACTATCCATCAAAGCCAGCTCTCACATATCTATGGTATCTAATAACCCTCATTCACCAATTCATACTCACTAATGGCATAAGTTGGGGCACTCATCTAGTCTAGGCACACACAACCTAAGATCATCATGATGCACATCAAGAGTCCTTGATTTGTTTTCCAAACATAGGCTTATGTTATTTATTTGCTCAATTAATTCAACTTAGTTACATTGTCACATTTAGTAGTCTATTAATGATTCATTATTAGTATTTATGGCCCAACCAAGTCTTCGATTACTCGGCACCTGGTGCCATATGCCTCAGCATGCATCTCGAGGCGTGCCATAGATTGCATTATTAGATTATTTGACTTGGGATATGGTTCTATTATTCACATTATTGTCACATTATAGGGTTTCACTATGTTTAATTTAATCAGTATCGTCTATGCTAGTGTACTCGTATATCGCCTACGCATTGACACGTATCTCAATGTGAGTACCTATCGCACTATCTCACCCACAAATGATAATTGGCACACACTTACAATGCATTATGAAAATTGATAATTTAAATATCACAATATAATTAACCAACATTTAAAAATAACTAATTATACCTAGTCGTACTTGCCTTAGTCCTATCTGTTGTGTCTATATGGGTTAGAGCTAGCATCATAGACTAAAAATGTGACTAAATGTGATTAATAAAATATTGGAACATCATACATACTGGTACTACAAATCATTATCGGAATTGGTAACCATTCGAGTTATTTTTGGTACATTCAGCACGTGATCCCCAAGTGTAGCAAGTGTGACTTATAGTTGCCTGAGGTAATGTTTCTTGGGCACATTATCAACGATCAGGGCATCTTCATAGATTTAGAGAAGATCAGAGTGACTATTGATTGGCCAGCTCTTGAGACAATGATAGATATCCACAGCTTTCTTGATATGGCATGATATTACAGGCGATTCATATATGATTTCTCATTGATTGCATTATCGATGACTAGATTAACCAAGAAAGATTTCAAATTTGAGTGGTCCGGTGAATGTGAGAAGGCCTTCACAAAGTTGGAGAATAACTTGACATTTGCTCTAGTTTTGACATTACCAAAGTCATGGAGAGGACTTACAGTGTACACTGACGTTTCATGCACATGGCTAGGATGTGTATTAAAGTAAGACAACTATAAAGTGGCCTACTTGTTTTGGAAGTTAAGGCCCTATGAGGGTAACTATCTCTTGCATGACTTGGGGCTTACGGCAATATTCTTTGCACTAATGACTTGGAGTTACTATCTCTATGGAAA
This sequence comes from Stephania yunnanensis, assembly GCA_039657365.1. NCBI lineage: Eukaryota > Viridiplantae > Streptophyta > Magnoliopsida > Ranunculales > Menispermaceae > Stephania > Stephania yunnanensis. The sequence continues at coordinate 37,743,028 of CM077586.1, read as the reverse complement.
GAAGTTTGTATTATTCATGGAACATCTAAGTCTGAGATATATCTTCACCCAGAGGGGCCTGAACATGCGACGGATATGGTGGTTAGAAATATTGAAAAATTGCGACTTCACCATTGAGTAACATTTGGGTTAGGCAGATTTCATAGCTGATGCTTTGAGCAGGAGTTAACCAAATAGTGAGATGGTTATCTACCAAATGACACAAAAGCATAGTTTGGTTAAGGCGGCAGCAACAGTAAGTATCTCAGAGTTTCCTCCAATAGCATGAGCACATATTTATAGACAGTTAGAGCTCAAATGGTCTCGATTAGAATGTCACAGAGTGTTAGAGGACTGATGGTTTTTATGAGAGGTTTAAAGGGCTTGCACAAGATCCTAAATTTTTGGATTAGGTTGAGACGTCGGATCAGTGTTTATGGCATTGAGGCAAATTGTGGATACCTGCGGTTTAGGAGATTTGTAATAATATTCTTAAGGAAGCACATTAGTCCTGGTACAAAGTTCATCCCAACTAGACCAAGATGTACTATGATTTGAGGAGACTATTTAGGTGGCTAGGGATGAAGGCTATTATAGGATAGTACATTAGGGTTGTAATATCTATCAACAAGTAAATGTTGAGCATAAGAGATTGGGAGGGTTTTTATAGCCGTATCCCATTCCATTATGGAAATAGGAGCACGACACGATGGATTTTGTTAGTGGACATCTACAGACTTTGGGGAAGAATGACGTTGTTTAGGTAATCATTGATAGAATAAAGAGATTCGCATACTTAATTCTTGTTTTGGTGAAGTACACGTTCCCATAGTTAAGCATTTTTTGAAATAAATATCATTAGACTGCATGAGATGTTGGTATTGATTGTATCTGAAGAGATCTCCGACTTACATCAAAGTTTTAGAAGAGCAAACAGGAGCAGTTTGACACCAAGTTACAATTTAGTATGGCCTTAAACCGATGGCCAGTTAGAGAGATTGATTCAGATTCTCAAGGATATGGTTAAGGCTTGTATTTTAAAGTTTAAGGGATTGTAGGAGGATTAGTTGCCACTCTATGAGTTTGTTTATAATAATAACGTGCTAGAATTGGGATACCTATATTTGGCTGGCCCTATAGTTCACTAGCATGTTGTGCAAAACCTGAAGATATAGTTACCGATGGGCCAGAGATAGTTGTAGATCACATAAAGAAAGCAAGGTAGATTTTTCAAAGATTGCATGCTACCCCTGACAAACAAAAAATATATGGACAAGTATCGTAAGTGTTTGAGTTTTGAGTCAGGTGAAATGGTGTATTTGAAGGTTTTCCCTCTAAAAGGCCATCAAAGATTTCAGATCAAAGGAAATTTCCAAGATTCATTAGTTTGTTCAAGGCCGAGGAGTGCGTTAGGAGCGTAGCCTATAGACTTGAGTTACCCGCATAGTTGGCTGGAGTTCATCTATATTCCACATCTCAATGTTAAGGCTAATTAGGTTAGGGTCGAGACCGATGGTCGATTTGAGGCAAATTGAGGTTAGGCCAAATGTCACCTATGAGGAAGAACTGATAGAGATCATGGGCTGCAAAGTTTAAACTCTAAGGAGTAAGGAGATCCCTTTAGTATTGGTCAAATGGAAACATCACAAGAGTGAGTGACACACCTTGTAGAGAGAGTCGATTATGCGGGGGCGCTACCCCTAACTTTTCCACGATAAGGAATTTGAGTTATTTTAAGTTTCACGAAAATTTCTCCTAGTTGGGAAGATTTGTAACGACCCAATATTTATTTAACTTATTTATCCGGTAATTCTAGACTAAGATGCTAGCTCGAACTCAAATGGATACCGCATATAGGATTAGGGAACTCCTTCCTATGTAATAGCTTATTATTTTGCGTGTTGCATGACTTATATTATGATGCTTATGATTATTAAATAAATTTCATCACGCGTGTGTAGGTTATATTCATGTTATCGTGTGAGTAAGTGCGACGAGTACCTAGCCTTGTAAAGCGTGTCGAAGCTGGTTTTTGGGTAGGCGATGCGGGGGTACACTAGGATAGCTAATTAAGCCAATTAATATACAATCAACCCATTTTCTAATTGAAGGTCACCCAAGAGGGGGTGAATGGGTTACCGAGTAGTTATTGCCCTTTTTGAAATTTTATGCAATTTACAATTAGGATAGTTAATTAAGCTTATTAATATACAATCAACTCATTTGCTAATGTTACAACTAGGATTTTTCCCACCTAGCCGCAACTAGATTTTCCCTTTCGACTTAGATTCCACTAAGTCTTACAATGATTCAAATACAACAATTTTGCTGGAACAACAGAGATACAATTTACAATACAAAGTGGTATCAAATTCAATCACAAGCAAGCCACCTAGAGCCTAACAACTCTTATGCATGCAAGTGCGAGTATAAATGGAATATGAAAATATGTTACTGATGTTGTTGCAAATTCCAAATCTGAAATCGTTTCTAAAACTTAATATATTTGTGTGAAACCGATTTCAAGTCTAAGAACAAAAGTTTAGCAAGAATCAAGTTTAAGTTCAACACTTTTGTTCAAATCAATCTCAGAGTTTGATAATATAAATTTAAGTACAAAAACCCAGAGAAGATGTTGTTGCAAATTCCAAATATGAAATCGTTTCAAAAACTTAATATATTTGTGTGAAACCGATTTCAAGTCTAAGAACAAAAGTTTAGTAAGAATCAAGTTTAAGTGCAACACTTTTGTTCAAATCAATCTCAGAGTTTGATAATGTAAATTTAAGTGAAAAACCAGAGAAGAAGTTGTTTAGACACACAACAAAATGATCTTCAAATCAAATACACAAAATATGTAGATTAAGCACAAGTAAGATTGTAGATCTAGAAATTTCTTACAACCAAAAGAATGACAAGAGATCAGCTGGAGTGATTCTTGAACTCCTTTTGAAAGCCTCAAATGTGCTGGATTTGTGAGCTAAAGAACAGCCTCAAAGATCTCTCTGTTGCTTCTACACAAAATCAGATTTCTTCTATGTAGATCTTTGGTTTTTGAGTGTAGATTTTCTTCTTGTTTTAAAACCAAGTTTGTGGTGGTTTTATAGTGGTAGGAATTCCAATATAGCCGTTTATGACCGTTCTAGGAATCCAGAAATCAAAAATTCAAATTTCAAGCTTGATTTCCAAAAGTCAAAAATTGCAGGCGAGTGCAATTAGCGCGCTAATATCGTGAGTTAGCGCGAATACCCCTGATGTGACAAAGATAAATATGAAGCATAGCCTAAGTTTACATATATTAATTATTACAAAAGGTTATGGCATGTCTTGAGATGCATATAGGTACGGGGCACCGGGTATGCTGGGTAATCGAGAAATGGAATGGGTACGACACATTGATAAAAGAAGCTTATAAGCTAGAGAAGTTTAAAAAAATTAATGTGCATAATCAATTAAGTTTTCTAAGTATAAAATAAGCATAAGGTTCTAATTAATTGTTTAAGCCATTGATAAATAAGGAGATGATCGTAAAATGCAAAACAAGGCAAAATGGGTGTCACTTGAGAGTTTAACTCATCAATCATAAGCCTTTAGATCAGCTAGAGATTTGAAACCAATTGTTGATGAATGACCAATATTTGAAAATCACAATGTATAAATAGCTAGAACTAGTGAGATTTGCTTAACATGCAATCTTGGAGAGAAAAATATCAAAGTGAGCGAGGGGGGATGAAAATCCTGAGTTAGGAGTGATCTTGGTACCAATTGGAGGAGAATGTTTTCAACTGGAGCATCAACTAAAGGGAATCATGGCCTAGGTAGACTTTATTTGCTCTAATTTTTTTTTTAATTTGCATCAATGGTTCATATGCTTTCGATTTAGTAAGGTTAGAGTTTTTCACTAGTTTTAAATTAAAGTCAAGCAAACATTCGCTTCAGGGATTATCAAGTGAAAAGAGTTCTAACTAAGTTTTCCCTAAATGAAGTGCTATTGATGTTTTTCATTTATGCGTACTAAAATCTTGTAAATTGATGTAAATAATGTGAACGAATGTCATCTCTACTGTATGTTGTTGTTTTGATTCCCTCATGAGGCGAGGATAGGGTTGACGATGTATGAAGACGTCCAATTGGGCTCGAGTATTCATGATTTTTGAATTGAGAATTTAGAGTTTCTACCCAGTTAGCACACTAATAGGCTCCATTAGTGAGCTAACGAGTATGGGCAAGAGTTGCATAGTAGGTAGCACACTAAAGGGTCATTTTAGCGCGCTAATTTGCCTAAATTATGCAATTCTTCTAATTCTGTTGGTTTCAGGTTTTAGGACTATAACCTATGTAACTAAGTCTAAACCACCTCAAATTGAATTGTTAGGATACCATCAGGCTAGGGAACCATAGCCAGGTGTCGGGTATGCGCATTGGGGTTGATTTAGGAGCAAATTTAGGAGAATTTGGACAATTGCTAGGTAAGAAAACCCACGAGAAACACACTTGAAGTATTCTTTTTAGTTACATTGCTAGTTTACACTATTTTACTATTGTTCAATTTGATCTTTGTTACTCTTGTGTGGTGTTTGGTTGTATGACGGCTTAGACTCTAGCACATGGACACTGCGCACTTGGTGGCTTGCTACCCTGATTTGCTTGCTTTTGGTGCATATGTCGATAGTCGTGTGACTACAGTGACCACCTTGATGGTTGTATGGTGATGAGCCAGTAAGGGTATCCAATGATGGGATCCTGATATACCATAGTATGGTCTTAGTCGGTCCCGGATGGGTACATGCACTCCTTTGTTTCATATATGTTTTATTTTCAAGCGATGCTCTCATTTACTATTTTTCTGATTCCATATGAATTTTTAGGCATTGTTTATTGTTTATCCTTGAATGCTTGTTGGTTTTCTCTATGATTTTACTCATTAGAACTTGGCTTTTTCATTATTTATTGCCGATCTGTCTACGAGTAAGGGCAAGGAGATCCTTGACGACTATTTTTGAGCTAGTCAGCCGTCCATGACATACTCGTATGTGTTTACCTATTTTGATATTTTGTATCTATTCGATGGGCTTGTGGACTTATCATTTGGTATATGTACATGCATTTTTTATTATCTTGTCATCTTGATATACATAGTACAAAACTTTTCGGGTTTTCCACTATAGGTTGATTTTTTACACAGGAAATATATACATATATAGTGCCATCTTTTCATATGAATCGAAGTCTTGCACTTATTTTATTACTAAATGCTTATGCATCCCTAGTATAACTCCTATATCTTGGCTAAATGAACATAAGTTTGGAAAACTCGAGTAAATGACTTCAGTAAACAAATAACCATGTAAATTAAATGGATTATAATTAGTATTAACTAACTAACTTATAAGTTTGGTAATTTGTAAACCTAATAGATGCATTTGTCAAGTTACCGTAAATACAAGAAAATGACATCAGATTGGCACTATTGGAGTGCGGGATCCAGCGAGCAGGGGACTTGGTGAGCTGCGGGGCCACTAGTGGCAGCGTCAGGGCACGGGTCCGCCACACACAACACTCTCTGGGAAACAACAACATCTTACACTTAAATGATTATCTACAAACCATACATTTAAATATGTATTAAATCAAAATTCATGCTTTGTGTTCGAGAACATTAAGAACTTCAAAGTGCCATAAGTTGTTGATTTCTAAGTCAAATCTAGAAATCTTTTATAGTAGAATTAATGGAAAAACACAAGAAATTTAAATATGCAACTAGTTTTCAAAAACAAATATTTTCAAATTTGAATTTAAAAAAAGAAAAAGGTTTTGACTCCGAACACCATTAAGGAGAGGAGAAGAAGAAATTGGAAGATCAAGCTTTGGAAAGAACAACAATGGCTGGAGGTAATTCTTATTTTATTTCCGCAATTTAGATTAGACGATCTTTGTGTTTGTTCACACAAAGATTATTAATGTTTAATGCCTAACAATTGGTATCAGAGATTTGTGGTTAAACCTTTGATTCATATCATGTCGATCTAGAATTTTTCCGCAGTATTGTTTTGATCGACATTACTGGAAATTTTTTTTTTTTTTGGAGTCGATCCTTATTTGGTATTTTGTGTTTCTCTATTCAAAATCCGATTTGTTTGGCGTTATTGGATTTATTAATACATGTGCCGAAAAGGATTTTTCGTAATATTTTGGAATTTTGGATAAACCGAAATACTCACATAGTTAGTTTCAGTGATCTGGAGAGTTTCCTATAAATTCTGAATTTGACCCCCTGTACGCACATTAAAGTGTGTATATCATTGAAATCAAATTAGGCGGAATAGCAATTTTTTTTTTAATGTTTGCTACACTCTAGTATATGAAATTTTATACAAAACAGTGTAGCTATGTCACATATATTTGTTTGGCATGTTCAATATGCATGGATATGCATATATAATAGAACTGACATATGCTATATGAATATGACGCCTACATATTAAGAGTAGTACACGTGCATAAGAGGGATTATATATATGCATATATAATAGAACTGATACATGTTTAGTACAAGTTGATAATCACTTGATGAGTATTATGTTCTATATATTTAATTTTCAGGCACATTAATTATTTTATTTAAATAATACATGAGATAATATGCCATGAAGTATATATGCATGTATATAATTTGTTAGTATTGTTTAAATAAGGATGCAATACATTAAGAAATTCATTGATTAAATGTAGGATGATCCATGCATGTGAAATTTTAAATAATGTTAGAGTGGCCACAACATCTAAATTATATAGGATCATTCATGCATTTGTTGTAATTAGTAATATGGTTGTGGTAAAATTTATCCCACATGATATTTTACTATACTCATATAATTAATTAGAATAGAATATCAAATTGTATTTTCTTAATTTACCCACAGGAATTGAGAAAATGAAAATAATTTGATAGTTTTATTATATGGTTAATGAATCTTATTGAGTAAAGGCATTAGCCCACAGACATGTTTTTACGTCACTTGATTTATTTCTTTTATTATGTTTGCATTGGTAAAACATATTATTTGTAGTCTCTATTTGTTGTTAAGCATGTATTTATTTATTTAATATTTGCGACTACTCATATACCCGTCTTAGGTTCGAGTTAAAATTTGAGATCCCGACTCTTAATGGAGAGAATTATAGGGTATGGAAGGAGAGAATTCTCCTCCATTTGGGAGTAATGGATATAGATTTTGCTATACGTAAGGACGAACCACCGGCAAATCACCGAGGCTAGTCTTTTCCCCGACGCGGTTGATCTCTACGAAAAATGGGAGAGATCTAACGCATTTGTGTTATGTTCATTAAAACGAACATAACGGCTAGTATTCGGGGTACGGTGGAGAAGTACGACAAGGTTTATCCATTGCTTAAGGCCATCGAGGATCAGTTTCAGACATCCGATAAGGCACTGGCCGGTACTATAATCATGCAATTCTCATCACTCCGGATGACTGGAGTTAAGGGTGTGCGCGAGCACATCATGCGGATGAGGGACATAGCGGCCAGAATCAAAACACTTGAGGTTGATATGTCTGAGAGCTTCGTAGTCCACTACATTTTGAACACACTCCCTTCTCAGTATGCACCCTTTAAGATCTCTTATAACACGCAAAGAGATAAATAGTCGATCAACGAGTTGACGACCACGTGTGTTCAGGAGGAGGGTAGACTGATTATGGAGCAAGGAGAGAATGGTGTGTTGCTGATGGTGGACAAGAAGAAAAAGGACAAGAGAGCCAACTGGAAGGGGAAAGACAAAATGCAACCCCAAGGTGGAATTATGAAGAAAGAATCCAAGTGTTTCTTCTGTAAAAAGAATGGACACATGAAAAAGGATCGCATCAAATTCCAACAGTTGCTTCAAAAGAAAGGTATATCAATTTCGTATGTTTGTTTTGAATCTAATATGGTTGATACTTTACATGACACTTGGTGGATTGACTCTGGTTCTTCAATCCATGTTTCCAATACATTGCAGGATATAATAAATCTGCGGAAACCAACGGGAAGTGAGTTGAGCATTTATTCAGGAAATAAAATGCGCTCACATGTAGAAGCTGTTGGGACATGCATTTTAAAATTGTCTAGTGGCTTTATTTTAAATTTGGACAATGTTTTCTATGTACCTAATTTTTTCAGAAACTTAATTTCAGTTTCCAAGTTGTTGTATTTGGGATTTCACTTCAACTTTTTTGGAACATCTTTTGATTTGATATTTAAATCAAATATCGTTGGACATGGTACTTTATTGAATGGTTTATTTTGTTTGAATTTAGAAAATAATGTCACTGCAATGCATGTTACTGGTTTGAAAAGAAGTGTCATGAATGGTGAATCTTCTATGTTATGGCACCGGAGATTGGGACATATCTCCAAGGATCGAATCAAAAGATTAGTAAATGATGGAGTACTAAGTGCTCTTGACTTTGCTGATTTTGAGATTTGTGTGAACTCGCATAAAGGGAAAACAGACTAAAGTATCCAAGAGAGGTGCTCATAGAAGTTCAACATTATTAGAAATCATCCATATCTTGACATATGTTGTCCGGATATGGACTTTAAAACTGGTCCAAAATACTTTATCTCCTTTATTGATGATTTCTCACGTTTCACGTATGTCTACTTGCTTCATCATAAAAATGAAGCATTGAATGCCTTGAAAGTTTTCAAGGCTGAAGTAGAGAAACAAAGTGGGAAACAAATTAAGATTGTCAGATCTCGACGAGAGAGGTGAGTATTATGGTAGATAAACTGAATATGGACAAGCATTTGGTCCATTTGCTAAGTTTCTTCAAGAGCAAGGAATAGTTCCTCAATACACCAATCCAGGTTCTCCAAGTGAGAATGGTGTAGCAGAAAGAAGAAACCGGACCTTGATGGATATGGTTAGGAGTATGCGTAGTAATGCAACTCTACCTATCTTTTTGTGGAGTGAAGCTCTTAAAACGGCAAGTGTATATATTAAACAGGGTTCCAACTAAGGTCAAGTTTCAAAGACGCCATTTGAGTTAATGAAAGGTTGGAAACCTAGTTTGCGACATATACGCGTTTGGGGATGCCCGTGTGAAGTGAGAATCTATAATCCACATGAAAAGAAGTTGGATCCTAGAACCATTAGTGGGTATTTCATTGGATATGCCGAGAGGTCTAAAGGATATCGCTTCTATTGTCCTTCTCATAACACTAGAATTGTGGAATCTAGAAATGCGAAATTTCTAGAGAATGACATGATTAGTGGGAGGAATCATTTTCAGGATAATGTTCCTAAAAGGGTGATGATCTTCCTTCTAAATCAAGTAGTGATCATATGTATGTCATTCCAAGTTTTGCTCGGGTTCCATTGAGAATTGAGGAACAAAGAGTTCAAACTCCACGAGTTGTTGACAATCCTCCAGTAGATCAAGTTGTTCATGAAGAACTTGAAATGGTAGAACAACCAATTATTCATGAAGTACCTCAAGTAAATGAACAAGTTGATCAACATGATCTTCAAGAAAATGTTGATGCAACATTAAGAAGATCTACTAGAGTTAAAAGGTCAGCAATACCTAGTGATTTCATTGTGTATCTACAAGAATTGGACTATAATGTCGGAGTCGAGAGTGATCCCGAAACCTTTTCATAAGCCATGAATTGTGCTGAATCTGAATTACGGTATGATGCTATGAATGATGAAATGAATTCTATGTCATCAAATGATGTTTGGGACCTTGTTGAGTTGCCTAAAGGAGCCAAAGCAATTGGATGCAAATGGATCTTTAAGACAAAGAAGGACTCATTAGGCAACATTGAAAGATACAAGGCCAGACTTGTTGCAAAAGGATTCACACAAAAGGAAGGAATCGATTACAAGGAAACTTTTTCTCCTGTATCTAAGAAAGATTCTCTTCGCATAATTTTGGCTTTGGTTGCACATTTTGATTTTGAGTTGCAACAAATGGATGTGAAAACCGCATTTCTTAATGGTCAACTAGAGGAAGAGGTTTACATGAAACAACCAGAAGGATTTTCCTCTATTGGCAATGAGAATTTGGTTTGCAAGCTTAAGAAATCTATATATGGATTGAAACAAGCCTCCCGACAGTGGTATTTGAAGTTTCATGATGTTATCTCTTCATTTGGTTTTGTTGAGAATATTATGGATAATTGTATATATTAGAAGGTTAGTGGGAGCAAAATCTGTTTTCTCATTCTATATATGGATGACATTTTACTTGCAACAAATGATAAGGGTATGCTTCATGAAGTGAAACAATTCCTTTCTAATAGCTTTGATATGAAGGACATGGGAGATGCATCCTATGTTATTGGCATTAAGATCCATAGAGACAGAACACGTTGTATTCTTGGAATGTCTCAGAAAGCCTATATCAACAAAGTCTTGGAAAGATTCAGAATGAAGGATTGTTCATCAAGTGTAGCTCCCATTGTGAAGGGTGATAAGTTCAGTTTGAACCAATCCCCTAAAAATGATCTCGAGCGGGAACAAATGCTTAACATCCCTTATGCTTCAGCTGTTGGAAGCTTGATGTATGCTCGTTTTGCACAAGACCTCGACATAGCATTTGCAGTTGGGATGTTAGGAAGATATCAAAGTAACCCGGGTATGGACCACTGGAGAGCTGCAAAGAAGGTCATGAGATACCTTCGTGGGACAAAGGACTACATGCTTACATATAGACGAACTAATATTTTGGAAGTCACTTTGGATACTCGATTCGACTTTGTTGGTTGCATTGATTCACGTAAATCAACATTGGGATTTACTTTCATGCTAGCTAGTGGAGCTGTATCATGGAGAAGTGCAAAGCAAACATTGATTGCTACTTCCACTATGGAGGCTGAGTTTGTTTCTTGTTTTGAGGCTACTTCTCAAGGTGTTTGGCTAAAGAGTTTCATTTCTGACTTTAGATACATGGATTCTATCTCTAGGCCATTGAGAATGTATTGTGACAATTCAGCTGCTATCTTTATGGCTAAGAACAATAAAAGTGGGAGTCGAAGCAAGCACATCGACATTAAGTACTTAGCCATAAGGGAACGTGTCAAGGATAAAACAGTGGTCATTGAGCACATTAGCACTGAATTAATGATAGCAGATCCTTTAACTAAAGGCATGCCACCAATGAAGTTTAAGGATCATGTTGATAGAATGGGACTTAGATCCATTATGTGATTATTATTGTAAGAATGATGTTTATTGAAACTCTTTGAGGTATTTCTTTACTTATGTATTGTGTACAAATTCTTATTTTATTTCCGTTATCAAATCATGGATAAAACCCCAATTTTGGCCAAAACTTGAAAACTAAAAATAAGTACTTAGGATTGTAAATTCGAGCTTCAATTTGATCATAGAAAAAATAAGAAAACCTCAATTTCATTTTCAAACATAATCCCATGTTTAAAGATTTAATTTCAAAATATGCATAAAAATGAAGTTTCTCACTTAGGGTTCTTGCTAGGTCTCCTAGCTTTAATTCCATATATAGGGTGAATCAAAACTCCCAATCCGTCCCTTTGAACATGGTGGAGTGAGAATCTTGAGGCAAATCTAGGTCCCTAATTTTCTTATTAAGCTTAGGTCTTTATTTTGATTTAATTCATATTATAGGCCAAGCATTTAATATTATGATCACATTAAGGTATGAACATTAATTTGAAAACTCACCATATCCCTTTCTACCTGGTCCCATGCTCGCATGCATCCCGAGGCGTGTCTCGATGCCTAAAGTAATCACATATATACACACACTATAAAATCATCGAAAAAATGTTAATATACCTCAACAACGCGTCGAGTCCAGATCGCTTATCTGTTCGTGGGTCCCAAGTCGTTGGTCGGTGATCATGATTAAAAATAAAACAAGGGTTAAGAATTTGGATCGTTCTAGTCTTGTCCATAAAAAATCTTATTAAAGTTTTTCTCACAGTAATTTAATTAATGGATAATTATTTCACTTGAAAAATGCTCGATTTTTAAACAGAGGCTAAAATCTTATTTTTCAATATCTTTCATCTCTAATCCATTTTTAGGTATTTGAATATTGTAATGATATCATCGTGGTTTCACACAGAATTTAATGACCAATGATTATATTATAATAAAGACATGTGTGTATTGAAAGTTCAAATCATTTTCAAGTAAATATATATTGAGGCATTGGTACACTTATTCGATCAAATAGTTTTATATTCAACAAGCTTTATGAAGCCATCAAGATTTCAGACTATTGATCCAAAAACTTTTTGTTTTTCCATGAGTTTATAGATCTATTTGAACGACCTCTTTTTATTTTTAATCTATCATGTTTTCTTTGACATTCATCTACAATTTGTAGTTATATATCATCATTTTCATAAACTTAAAAAGTATACTTTCAAAATGAATGTACTTTGAATCCTTATTAAAAAGATCTTTTATTTTATCAGGAGTATTTAATTTTTACTCCTCTGTTTTTCAAGGGCTCATATCATGTGAATTAATTGGTCTTAAACACTTTAAGATTTTATTGATTCTTGTGCATTTTGCACAGAGACTTTAATTCTTAAAAGAACCTTGAATGTTAGATAATGCGATTTTTTGTCACTCTTTTATATCAACAGATGCATAAAGTAATATATTCATCAATTGTTATTAATGATTGATCCTTTGAACATAAGTTCATATAATTTGTAAACGGATCATATTACAACAAAGTTGATGCATTTCAAGCAATTTCACGCTATTCTTTTTGAATTGGTTTATGTCATCCCCTAATAGTGAAAAAACTGCTTTGAGAGATAATAATCAATAAAATATATTATAAATAATTTTAAATTTTGGGGCTCAAGTCATCTTATATTATAATGATCACAATTGTAATCATTATTTGATAAAAAAATCTTGGTTCTTTAAAAAATGCTCTTACGAATTATTATTGGCATAATTGGTGATCATGGATGACCAAAATAATCATTTCATCTTATGAATGCCATAGAATCATTGAGACATTAAGCCGTGATGACATTTATTTCAATATGCCTTATTTATATATTCCAAAAGTTGGAACTAAGATTTTTATTCTCAGGTGAAACCAAAATCATATAGAAAAATTACTCTATTATTATGAGTAAATTTCTTTAGAGTAAGACATTGATAATAAACAAGAAATATATTCATCTCTTTTATTTGACTCATGATTTGAACACATCCCAATGTGTCATTTGTAATTAGCCATTTTTAGTAATCGAATTCATAATTATCCCTTGATTTGGCAGACATGGTAAAAAGTCACTTAAGAAATATTTGAGCATATACATGACAATATTTAAACCAAATGATCATTGTTACGCGACAAAAATTGTCACAATTATGAGAGCTCAAACTAAATAATAAGTTTTCCCTTATTATTTCATTTGGTTGACCATTTTTATTTTATTGTCATAGAATTACTTATATGACTTTCACAAGATCTTTTCTCCTTTTCACTTCCATAATTTTACTACTGCGACTACGATCATTTCATAATGCAACAACTGTTTCATGAAGCGAAACCAATTGGACAGAAGTGATATTATATGTATAATATCTTACTATTTTAATCAATTATAGTGAGTCGAGAAATCAATTTATAATATTCATATTGAATTGATGTGCGTGCTCTATATTTTAGAGCAAAATAATCTATCGATGCATACCGCGTTGATTTTTCTATCATTACTTCAATAGTCACATTTTCACATATAGCCTTAACCAAAAGGTAATAAAATAGTTGTCGAATAATAGTTTATATTGAGTGATTTGAATTTTATATCTTAAGACCAAGCGCTCATTTAGAGCTTTGTGAAACATTACCATCTTTGATATTCATTTATATAGCTCCATAAGATGAAAGTATATAAAGTAAAATACTCACTTTTCAAATCTTTATAGAGATCTAAATTAGCAAATGAATATAAGTGTATGTCGCATCGACTATCATAGATACTTTTAAAAAAATTAGCATCTACTTGTCATAACAAGTATTCTTGTTAATAGTATTACTAAAGCAAATTATATTATGATTGAATAATATTTGAGAATAGAGATAATGTAAATAGTTTTCTCATTTTTATATAAAATTAACAAATAACATACGATTAAATATATGTTCACAACTTGACTATTTCATACACAAATTATACTATTTGTATGAGTTGGTAGGACAACCTCCAGGTTAGGGGGAAATACAAAGTCTACTTAACAACCATCCTCCTAGAACGGGATAAACCGCTATCAACTCAATTTTATAGTATTATTTGTATTATAAGAATTAGAAATAAAACAAAATTAAATGTGAATGATTTTGAGAAAAATTATTTGTCACATATATACTTTTGATTTCTAATGTAGAAGATCATATAAGATGCAACTACAAAGCATAGTTTCTTAATCGATGTGACGTATGTATAATGCATAATGTATATTTGATGTATATTCATATTTTATAATATATTTGATAATACGTGGCGTTGTTACTCCAGATGAACTCGTCTAAGGACAATTTAGAGCCAATATCCTCGCATCTTTTGGTTTCTAGCATATATATTATTTATATTGTTTCTTTTGTATTCTTATTATTAACCAATCATTACATTTATATCTTCTTTTTAACTTTGCAAATTTCATCATTAATATTCTTTAAGAAGGAATGGTGCATAAGAGTTTTTCCTGAACTTAAAATAATAAAGAGAGGGGTTAAACTAAAACTATTATAGATGAAAATGTTTTAAAGCATTGTGGGATTTTTTAAATAATGAGATAATGTAATATTAACACAAGATCCATATTTATAGATATAATAAGGCAAAAACAAAATAAAAAGATAAATGTTTTCGTAATTACATTGATTTCTTAATATAAATTCACCTAATTAATATAATAGTTATTTTATATCTAATATATCTAGTTCTTTAACACTCTCCCTCAAACTCACGATGGGCTTGTCAAAACCAACTTGAGTATGCTAACCGAGTCAGTAGGTGTGCGGGCAGAGCTTGTGTCTCAAACAACAATCCACGAAAGAGAATCAGATTTATGGTTCGTTCTGGCCAGAGATGAACGACGACCCAAGATATCAAAACAGATACATATGTCTTCATTGCAAAAGATATGCAACCCACACTCACAAATGATCAATTGATGAGCAAATCTAGAGTGCACATGCACATAGTTATAGGAGTTCGCAAGTGAGTAGATGGTCTTGAGATGACCATAAAAACAAATACAAATGGAACCACAAGCGAAAATGGAATATAACCTAATTAAATAATCATAAGAGAATCCTTTATGATCAAACAGGGTTACATTCTAACTTTCCGGTAGTAAATGCAAGAGTGCTTGGGAAAGTCAGATGGTGCGCGCTAGTGATGTAGATTCACAAACATGAAAGCCCCTCACACAATGGATTGATGTGCGTACAAATCCAATGATGACAGCACATGCAGAGACGAGCACGAACAAAATGCGCAAGGTGGGGGCAAAGGCGATTAGCAAGGCAGAGAAGAAGACATAAATGAGCAAAATCCAAGTAGCCTACAAAAAGAAAAGGAAAATAAGAGATTTTCCATAACCTAGCTCTGATAACATAAGAGTTTCTAAATAATGAGATATCGTATTATGACCACAAGATCCATATTTATAGATATAGTGCAGATACAAAATAAGAAAGTAAAACGTTTCCCTAACTACACTGATTTTTTAATATTACCTTTATATAGTAGTTATCTCATAATATATATATTCTTAATACATTTTTTTGTTAACTGCTCTTAAAAAAACTAATGTCGTGCATTATTACACTTAAAACAAACGGGTTTTTATGGGTTAATTTCACCGATGGTCACTCAAGTTTGCAGTTTGTAACACTTTGGTCACTAAACTTTCATTTGTCTCAAATATATCACTAAACTTTACAAAACGTTTCAACAAAGTCACTCCGACCACTCTCCGATCAAAAACCCACCGGCGCTGCTGACGTAGCGCCACGTGGGATTTCATGGGAGGTCACTTAACTTGTTAAGTGATGACATGGCATGCCATACATACACACCCACCCACCCCCTCTTAGTTCACCCCGGCTCGTGCTCCAACACCCCCTGGTCGTCTCTCCCCATCAGCCGCCGCCCTTCCCCTCTCCCCGGTCGTCTCTCCCCGCCCCCGCCCCCGCCCAGTCGTCTCTGCCCCACCCCCCTCCCCCGCCGTCGTCTCTCGCCACCTCCTCCCCCCCCCCCTCTCCCGCCCCACCACCCCCCGGTCCCCCCCGCCCCCACCAAACCGGTCGACGCCGATTGGTTGTGCAGGGATCGAAGCTCCGCGAGAGAGAGGTGTCGCGACGAGAACGAGCGCGAGGAAGAAGATGATGACCGGAGGGGTGGGGGAGAGACTACCGGGGAGCGGGGGTTGGGCGAGACGCCGGCCGGGGGCGGGGGAACCACGGGGGGGGGAGAGGCTGCGGGGGGAACCGGCGGGGTGGGGGAGAGACCACCGGGGAGTGGGGGTTGGGTAGAGACGCCGGGGGGGGGGGGACCAGCGGGGTGGGGGGGAGACTACCGGGGGGGGAGACGCCGGGGGGGGCGGGGGAAGCGCCGGGGTGGGGGAGGGACGATCGGGGGAGGGGGCAAAGTGGGGGTGGGGCGAGACGCGGGGGGAGGCGCGGAGGGGGGGGGGGATACGCGGGGAACCAATGGGGTGAACTAAGGGTGGGGTGGGGTGGGGTGGAGGGGGGTGGTGTGTATGTGGCATGTCATGTCATCACTTAACAAGTTAAGTGACCTCCCATGCAATCCCATGTGGCGCCACATCAGCAGCACCAGTGGGTTTTTTTATCGGAGAGTGGTCGGAGTGACTTTGTTGAAACGTTTTGTAAAGTTTAGTGATATATTTGGGACAAATGAAAGTTTAGTGACCAAAGTGTTACAAACTGCAAACTTGAGTGACTATCGGTGAAATTAACCCGGGTTTTTATTGCACTATATGAAAAACCACTCCTTCAAGACTTTTAATTCCAAACAACAATGAGATAAAAAATTTTAATGTTTCTCTTGAGAAAATTTGCTAAAGAAAATTATTTTATTCTCATTCAAAATTTTCTTTGCTATCAAACACACCTTAATTGATTGGTTGCAAGGCGAGTCAAAAAGGCTCCATTTGATTGCCTACCAAATTAAGGACGCATCCAACAACAATTTTTTTCGATTTAAATCGAAAATTTTTTTAAAAAAAATCATTTCCTATTATTTAAGTTGTACACTAAGTGAAACCTTTAATTGAGATTCGAAATGTATCGTTACTTAAGCCGAATTGAGAGAGGGAAAAAAATGCTATCGTTTTATTTTTGAGCATTACATGTACATTAAGGGGCTTTGAAATTTTTTTGTAATGTGATGGTTAAATTGAACTTGAAATTGTGGAACACCGAGTTTAATAGCTAGACTATCAAAATGACTATACAAGGAATTAAAAACCCAAGACAACAGTTCTAGTAATTTACACATATAATAAAGGCCTTCATTTCAACCTTCCAAGTGTAGCAAGATGTTATTACTATTTTTATTAATTAATCGGTGAATTATATATGGAGGTTTGTTTGATCTAAAGAATTTCAAGTATAACCAAATAGCTCAGATTAAATCCAAGAACTCTTTGTGCGCATGTCTAAAAGCTGCATGTCTAAAAGCTTGCACGCTTTTTGTTTTTTTGATTGATCTAGTTGCCGGTTGTTTCATGAAAAATGACAATAGGCTAAGGAGAGAAACAACAATATCAGAGAACAATTTGGTTTCATGCCTGAGAGGTCAACTATGGAAGCAATTTTCCTTGTAAGACGATTGTTAGAAAAATATAGAGAAAAGAAAAAAGATCTTTATATGGTATTCATAGATTTAGAAAAAGCATATGATAGGGTCCCTAGAGATGTTATTTGGTGGGTTCTAGAAAGAAAAAGAGTGCATGCTAGATACATAAACACTATTAAGGATATGTATGATGGAGTAGTAACAAGTATAAAGACATTTGGAGGAGCTACAAAAGAATTTCCCATTACGATAGGACTACATCAAGGATCGGCTTTAAGCTCATATCCATTTACTTTAGTTATGGATGAACTAACTAGACATATTCAAGATGATATATCATGGTGTATGCTATTTGCAGATGGTATTGTCTTAGTGGAAGAAACCAAAGATGGAGTGAATGAAAATTAGAACTCTGGAGGAATACATTAGAATCTAAAGGCTTTAAGTTGAGCAGGACGAAAATCGAATACATGCACTGTGAGTTTAGAAACACTAGACATCGAGATGACGGAGTGGTAAAATTAGGGGAAATAGAAGTTCCTAAGGTAAACCACTTTAGATACCTAGGATCAATCATACAAAATGATGGTAACATTGAGAATGATGTCACACATAGAATTCAAGCTGGATGGAAAAAATGGTGGAGTGCAACAGAGGTGATTTATGATTGAAATGTCCCTACTAAGTTAAAAGGAAAATTTTATAGGACCGCAATTAGGCCAGCTATGCTTTGTGGAAGTGAATGTTGGGCAGTAAAGCAACAACAATTACATAAAATTAACGTAGCAGAAATGAAGATGCTTAGATGGATGTGTGGTAAAACTCGTAAAGATAGAATAAGAAATATAAAAATTCAAAGACAAGTAGGAGTAGCACCAATTAATACAAAGATTAGGGAAGGGCGGTTGCGATGGTTTGGTCAGCTGCAAAGACGGCCTACAAATGCTCCAACTAGAAAATTTGACTCAATAGAAAGTGTAGAAATTCGACGAGGTAGGGGCAGACCAAAATTAACATGGGATGCATTAATTAGGAGGGATTTGAATGGTTTGCAAAGCTCACCATCGATTGCACTTAATCGAGCACAATGAAAAAGTTTAATCCATGTAGCCGACCCTAGTTAATTTGGGATTGAGGCTATGTTGTTGTTCTTGTAGTTGTCGGTTGTTCGATCTAAATATTTTTTGGGTGCATGTCTCTTATTTAAACTCATTTAGGTGAGACATGCATCTTAAGAATCTCTGAGGTGATTTACAGGCATGAATATAACCAAATTTAAAAAGGCCTAATGATTAAAAATAAATAAATCCTAACCTTCACAAGTTGTATGGATTATATCCAAACTTTTAAAATTTATCAATTGGCGTCGGCTATGTGCACCGTACAAACCCTATGAGGAAGCCACATGATGAGTGCACCCCATCGATTGTTAAGGGCACCACCCCAAAAACCTTCATTCCTTGAAATGCCCTTGTGTGTTTGAAAAGATCACCCCACAACAGAGATATATCAAAAAAACTAAATTTTGAATGAGAGGGAGAACGAGCACATGCCATAGGTTCTTTATTCCAGTCGATTCATGGATGCGAAAGAGCCAGTGGAACACGAGAAGCACGAGCACAAGCCCTGTAACTCGGATTCGTGGATGGGAAAGAGGCGGCGAAGCTTGTTTGTGCAGTGGTGGTGGTTCTGATTTGGTTCTTCATCAAAATCGTGTTTGTAAGGTGATATTTTTGGTGTATTATAATGTCATTCATCAAGTTTATGTTTTGTATATGTTTTTTATTGTTTGGGGTGGAAGTGGAAGGGCATTTCGTCTCATTCTATAGCTCGCATCTGGTTCAGTCACATAAGGTTAAACATAATATATTTGCTTCGTTGTAGGTGACCAAAGAAAGTTATTTTGTTTGGGTTTAGGGTACCACCAAGTTATACATCACTCAATGAATTTTAATTGATGTGTATGCGTTTGTTGTTGTTTGTGGTCAAACTTGATTGTTCATTTTATGTTCAAAACTCAGTCGCCTCTAGTTTGTTCACACAGTACCGAATGAGATTACGTTGTTCGGTTGTGAGTGACCGAAAAATGTATTGTATGTTCGGTCATATTCAACCAATATGTTAAGATAATTAGTATTATAGATATGTAATAAGATTTTTTCAGTCATGCTCTATCAAACGTAGCTGTGTAGCTCAATTAGTAGCCACCTAGCTGTACAAAAAGCTCGATCACTAAAGAGCGAACATTAGGTTGTTGCTTGGTTAGTAACTGTGACATTCAAGATTTTTATAAACTTAATTATGTGGCTAGTTAAGTATTTTCATATTTAATTAGGGATTTGGGTATTCGAGGTGGGACCCACGTGTTACCGATCATAAATCATAAACTTAATATTATTTTGTGTGTCGTGTGCCTATTTGATGTATTATACATTATTTCGACGCAAAATAGGGTCAAATAGAGTGTATACGCACGAATCTCGTGAAAATCAAGTGGTTCTAACTTCCTAATTAAATTTTATCTTTCTCGAAATCATCTTCTTTATCTCTAAAACAAGTTGAATGAGGGTGTGTCTCTTGTTTGGATAAATATAAGATTTCTAATAGACTTACATTGCACGATACTTGAGGCAAATCTAAAGATTTAAGTATTTGTTATACTATATGTTGATCGTCCTCGAGATTGGACAACATGCATCTCGAGGCTTATAACATGTCACTAACAACCACCAAATCGTCCAACAATTTCAACTCCTCGAAGATCACGCTATGCGTATCTCGAGACACATCCAATGTATATGTTTTATTTAATTCAAACTATAAGATTGATTCATACATTTATATATATAAACCATATTATATATATACACTCATGTATTTTCACGGCTATAAATTCACCATGCACTCCAACGACCATCCTTAAAATCTTAATATATCTTCCCAAATCAACTGAACCTTATTGTTTTGTAGAGAAAATCGATGGGGAAGAGAGAGATTGAGTAAGGCAAAGAGAGGAAGGCGAGATCGAGGAGCCGTGAGTTAAGTATTGGTGTCGTGTATTTGTGACGGCCCCTCCTTCTAAACAGGGCACCGCCAGGCCTAATCTCGTAATCAAGCCTTAATCCGAACCACGTAAGACTTAATTATGTATTAGTCAGCCTTTCGTCCTTTTATTCTTCAATGCACGTGTTCAAATATTATTAGAGTTCAAGGTTAATTAAAACTTTTTATCATTTTAATATTATTACATATTTTAAAGATTATGCGGAAGCTCTTATTATTCAAAATCCCAAGAATGGAAAACCAGGAAACACAACATCACATGCATGTATATATCATAAAGGTAATAACACAATATGATATATGAGTCTCAAAAATGGGAAAATATGCACTCAACCGACTATACAACCAAAATGTACAGTAAAAATATAAACAGTAATAATACATCAAAAGTCAAGTCATACAAAAATGAGATAGGAGAATCACCGAAAAGCTCAAAGAAAGTTGCCGATCTTCTCCTTCCTCGTCATCTGCTGCTCGACGGACCTACACCCACCGTAAAAAACTAGTGGTGAGTATAGTAATATTTAATTAATAACTGTAGAATTTTATGCCACATTTCCAAAATATTAGAAAAGTATTTAAAAGCATAAAGTAGCGAAAGAGTTGCTGAATAAAGTAATGCAAGTAAATACCACAGTTAAAAAATGTATACACTAACACGGACTAAGTCGAGATGATCTACGTCCGCTCGGCGGTGAGAAACTATCACCTAACCTTTCCCATTACTATATGGAGATGTGCTCAACATATTCCATACAAATAGCGGAGTTGCGCTCTACGCATACAAATCATCTATCTTATTCTCGCCGACCACCCCAAGTCTCATATCTCGTGTGTCACGCAAGTTTAGTGGTGAGTGCCGAAACCCTGGCAGACTTAAGTCCCCGTAAATTGCGCATCTCTCGTGCAATGGACACTAAATAATCTCTATTTAGTTTCAAAAACCAATATTTTCAAGTCTCTAAATTTCAAAATTAGTTAAGCTACAAAGCCCAAGAAAATAAAATACAAGTCTAATCCATTCCAACGTATCCCAATAACATGTTTTTCATCAACTATCTATCAAGAATATCACCAAGAGTAGAAATTGGAATCAATGAAACATTTCGCAATGCATCATGTCAATAATATTCAATCATGAATAGACACGAGAAACAACATGATGTGAGATTACAAGTAGCAATGTCAACAAATAGACTTTAAAACAATAAGAGTCAATGAAATGAAATATAGAATTCTCACAGTTTTACTTACAATTCATAAAGTGTATGCTAGCCTATTCAGCCTCTCAACACTCCAAAATGCTTTCCCAAACTCTCGAGACCTCTCGTTAGTTCCCTAGAGATGTTTGATAAGTTTTAGAGTGAGTTTGGACCTCTACTTAAAGTTTTACACCCATTTATAGTGTTTAGACTATTTTTGGGAATTGCTAATTTTTGTTCTTTCATGGGCAATTAGCGCTACTTTAAACTTCTAGCGCGTTAATTTGAACATTAGCGCACTATTTCACATATCTAGCACACTAATTAATATTAGCGTGCTAGATTATCTACCAAGCACATTATGTGCAGCACAACCTAAAATTCTGCATTTCGAATTATGGGTTTTTGCTACACATAGGCCTTGTTATCGCCTTATGGACCCTCATACACACTACAAGAGGTCCTTAACACAAATCCTAACACAAAATAACAACAATAACATCAAATTCATGAATTCACAAAGTTAATGGAATGAAGAAGTTACCTATCTTGAAAAACTTCTTATTATTCACCAAATCTTCAATGAATCTCTCATCTCCTCCACCAAGTTACTCCAGAAATCTCTCTTCCTTATCTTCTCTTCCTTGCCAATGATTTTGCTGGAGATAAGAAATGAGAATTGTTGACTTAATAGGTTCATTTGACTTATATAAATATGTTTGAACTTTAGCCCTTGATTCATGTGTGCATATGTATCTCGAGGCTCAACTAATGGACCACCTTGTCACACTTATCCCTCAAGTCATGAATGAATGACTCCAACATTTGACTCACTTGACCTCTTGATGGGTTAACACGTATCTCAATGCACATCATTTTATTATAATTATTAGTATTATGTATTTTTTTATTTGTTTATTTGTTTATTTAATTATTTTAATACATTAGAGCACCTCGTGAGTTTTGTTGGGTTTGACTTTGGATTACATTTTTTTAGCATAATTTGAGAATTTTATTTGGAATTAACATATTATTAAGATTTTAGGAGTTTTGAGACTTAGTTGGGACACATCCAACTTAAGTCGCCGCATTTGCGCGGGTCTTTTGAGTAGATCTAAAACCCTAGACTTCATTTCATCATCTTGTTGATCTCACTCTTAGTTTAAAGACTTCGAGCTAGCAAGATTTGATAGGAATCATTTTAGTTAACTCCTATGTTTATTAGTTCTTGCTCTTGTTATGATTGTTCTTTCTTAGTTTCCTTAATCACCTAGACATGAGAGATTTCATGTGCTCACTAGTTTTTAGAGACTTTTGTTATGCATGCATTTGTATCATCTTCCTATTCTTTATCCATGTTCTTCTTCACCACTACTATTTTTTTCTTGTTGCATGGATTGAGGACAAGGTTTGGAATAAGTTTGGGGTACTTTAGGATTTGTGGATTGAGTTTGGATGGATTCTTTGTGAAAGAACGAAGGTGAGATCGTTTAATTTTTTTATATATGTGGTTATAGGTGGTTATCATATGGTAATGGTGGTGTTAGATATCATTTCTTTCATTTCTTATCCCTTCATATTTCTCTTTAATTTCATTAGTAGTTGATACACTTTCATGCATGTATTTAGTATAGTTTTCATTTTTTATTGTTTAGAGTCACCCTGAGACTTTATTTCATGCCTTCGGTTGTGGATGAGTACATTACGGTTGCTTTTTTGACTTAAAACTTAAGAAAAACTAAGAGAAGCATTCACTCGAGTCCATAGCCTTCCATTTTTATGATTTTATGATTAGGGACTTAATATGATGGTTAAGCTTTGTGCTAGATAACAAAAATGGGTAGACGGTCAAAATCATGCAAGTGATAATATGTTAACTCATTTTAGGGAGTTTGTTTGATTATAATGAATGTGAGAAGGGCTAACATGAGTTTTCTTAATATAGAGAGTCCCACAGGTTTTCATAGGAAATGGAGTAGGGAAACTTGTGGTGGGAGAAAATGAGAAAATCAATCCATAGGAAATGGAGCAGGGACCGTATTTGTTGTAAAAAAGAAAAAAATGTGAAAAAAAAATAAAAAATAAAGGTGGAAGTTATGAAAACTCCTCAAATAAAAATATTTAGCTCGAGTGCTTTCACTAGATTAAGTGAGATCTTAAACTTGCGTGTTGAATGTATAGACCAAGAAAACTTGTGAGTAGTTGATAGCCTTTGTTTTGACCAAATCTATGTCTTTAAAGTGTGATCTTAATTGTGTTTGGATTGCGAGTCTTGACATATCTTAACTCCGAAATTTCGTGAGTGACATGTTAACTTGGTGGCTATGTAAGTCAGAGGAATTCCATGAATTTTGAATCGGGTATATGATTAATTAGGTTCATTACTATATTATGATTCTAGTTTAGTTTGTGTCAATCTACACCTTTGCTCGGGACGTGAAAAGTCTTAAAATTGAAGGTATTTGATAAGTCGGTATTTATAGAATTTTAGTAGTTTATTATATAAGGAACTTAGGTTTTATTAAAGAATATCGACTTTTATATTTGATGATCGACTTTTATTATTTTGGGAAGCCGGGCCTCGACCATGTCCGGCTAATCAAACCCTTGCCTAGGTCGGAGGGGAAACAAGTCGGGATTCTTGATTCATGGCATAACTTGTGAGATCTATGATTTTTATTATTTAATTTTATTTAATTTCTCATATTTCATTGTTGTTGATTTTAATGAATATGGTTATATCTAGGGTATGTATATGGCCAGTGCATGCTTTTAGGTGGACAATCTATAGGTATTTGGATCGATTGTATATGTAATCGTACTTTTGGACTAATAAAATGATGAACACCTACCCATTTGCTGTGTAAAAAAGCCTTTCGGTTCTTGAGTATGCAACAATTGAATTTAGGTTATTTGGAAGCAAACACGATTGTGTTATTTAGGATTAATATTCCCACGGATCATTATTATTGCGGTAGTGTATTAAACCTGATTGGCGGACGTTTAGGGCTATGCATTAATTAGGGAAGTAATTAGTAGCGGACTTCATGGCTATCAAAATTAAGGGAATTAGAAATTTCTGGCGGATGTAGATTTTCCATAGCTAATCTAGTAGAATTTAAATTAATAATTTTTGGAAAGATTGAAGACCATGATATGCCATAGAATCTTGATTCTAATTTGTGGAGTCTTAGACCTAGGCACCTATCAATTGTTTTAAAGTTATTTTCATTATTTTATTTATTTAGTTTATTTTAGTTCAGTTAGTTAAATGAATTTATTTTAAAACCCCGATTTCCCTTTTTATTGTTTTTAACCTTAGAAAGACTACCAATCTCTACAGGATCAACCTTTTGCCACTATTATACAAAATAGTTAATTTAGGAACTTTATCTTATTGACGCATTTGGTACGCGTCACTCAAGGATTCCTCAAGTGCATCAACCATGGTTCTCAAGTTTCAGTTTGGCATACTATCTAGACACACTCAGAGAATGAAAGGGTGAAGAAATTGATTGCAGACATTAGCTTGGAACTTTTAGGTTATATCTCGTATAATGGAGGCAACCAGGTGTTAATCTCTATCATTGTTGAGAGATGGCATCCCAAGACCAACATGTCCCACATGCCATTTGGAGAGATGTCAATCACATTAGATGACATGTTTATATTTATTGGAATTCAGGTCACTGGAAAGACAATTGTTGTCAAGTCGAATTAGCGAGTTAAGGTGACGGCTATGGTAAGCCGTTTGTTGGGGATTCCAGTTGGTGAAGTTGATCGAGAGATTAGGACTATGCCTGGCTTGATTGTGAGGTTGGCATGATTGAAGGAACGCCCTGCAGTTCCAACTAAAAGACTTTTATATGAAGAGGATGAGGAAAATGATTAGGAAGAGGAAGGGTCTGAGGGTAAGAAAGGACTTTACATGCGTCCCCCTGTCGAGTGCTTGGTCAGAGCCTACATTTTATACCTACTTGGAGCCATCATTTTTGCGAATAAGTCTGGTACAAAAGTACCCCTCACTCTCATTCAACTTTTGGTTGATGTGTATAAGATTGGGTAGTATGGATAGGGTGGAGCGACACTTGCTTACTTATACCATCAACTGGGCATTGCATGTTGTGCCGGGGTCACACAAATTTGCGGATACATAACTTGTTAAAGGTAAAATATTGAACAAACCATTTAAATTTTATTTTTCATTACTTTGTTTGTAACATTTTTTTATGTTGGGCTTGATGTACTATCACCTTCCATTCATCAAATTGTGTCTCTGTATTGACTACAAAGTGAGAATGCCACGAGTGATGATGTGGCATAATAATTTTGAGTTGAGGCTAACGTTAGAGCTTTTTCATAGACTTTAGGAGGCGAGTCGATAGGATGCGACTTGAAGAGGTGATGCACCTACACTACAATCACCTACACTTCTTAATTTATTTTACATTTGTAACTAATTTTAATTTTTTCCTCGGAGTTTTGGCATACAACTAAGACGAATGCACCTCCAGATCATGAAAATGGCCTTCTTTTTAGGTTCAATGAGGTTTATGGATCTGATTGAACCGTACAATCCTGCAAGGGTGATGAGGCAAATGGGATATGTTCAAGGCATTCCAAAAACCACACAAACCCATTTCTGTAGATAGGAGCAGCCTAGCCCATGCATACTTAGTGAAGTACAGTTACAACTCCTAAGTTCATGACGAGTGGGAGGACTATCTCATTGCTATTGAACGAGGCAGTGAGAGAGGACTGCATTTCCATGGCAATCTACACCAGGATACCTTCGATAGTTTGAGTTGATAAGCCATTAATTTGCTGAAAACCTTGAACATGTCATCGGGGTGGATGATGAAGAAGAGGCTAATTTGGCATAAATTCTATTTTTTTATAAATCCTACTTTGGTGTATGTTAGTAGTTACTTACTTGCCTTATTTTATTGACTGCGTAACCGTCGAGCACTTGACGTTGCATTGCAGTTCAGATCTATGCCTATGACTAATGTTACGGCTAAAAATGTAATTGCAATGGCGGATGCACTTATCGCCTTCTTATATGAAGTTGAAAGAGTACGAGGAAGACATGGTGATTGGCACAACCACCCACAAAGAACGAGCTACAACATCCACTGCCGTGGCTATGGCTCCTCAAACAAGTGTTGAACATGCCTTAGAAGTTAGGGAACAAATTTAGGTGTTAATCATCCTTTTAAACTTGTGGACAAATTTGGATTGTGAATTGTTAAATATTCGTGTTGACCGCATTTCCCCGTTACGAATTGTTTGGTCATATTTTGAGTTTTTCTTTACTTTTACTTTGAGAACCTTCTTTAAACTGTTTCATATGAGTTTAGAATGTTTTACCTAACTATTGTTATTGAATGTATGTGCTTTTGATTATAAAATATTGTCAGTGTACATGTAGGGCCGAGAATTATGTAATGGTAACGATCACACTTATCTGAAAATATTTATAGCGTTTCGGCACCATGTAAGTAATAGTTGTTGTTAAGTT
This sequence comes from Stephania yunnanensis, assembly GCA_039657365.1. Classification (NCBI taxonomy): domain Eukaryota; kingdom Viridiplantae; phylum Streptophyta; class Magnoliopsida; order Ranunculales; family Menispermaceae; genus Stephania; species Stephania yunnanensis. The sequence continues at coordinate 37,715,401 of CM077586.1, read as the reverse complement.
TCGGTCAAACGTCACCAAAATATAAATTGCATGGACTTCATATGGGGTATACTTATCAACTTTGTGGGGTATGCTAAGAACTTCGGTCACCCTTGTCCGAGACACAGTGAGTTGTGACGACCTCTAATAATTGAGACTCATCATATTGCAATGGCCAAACTCGTCTAAGTACTAATGAATTTATTAAAGTTCTCTCAAATGTGAGGTTTGCTTAGTAGAATAATGGGGTATGACGAGTGGTGCAGAAACGTTTGGGCATTTTTGGCCATTTTACCGCAATTTTGTACACTTTAACGCACACACTCTTCCGATAACTTATGATTTTTTTTTACGTTCCCAAATGTGGGGTACGCTTAATAGTATAATGGAGTATGACTAGTAAAATGGGGATGTTTGTTCGAAACTATTTCTAATGTATCGGCCATCGTTAATAGAAACCTTTCCCTTTATAACGGACACACACGTCCGAGAACCTTTGATTTTTTTGAAGTTCCCAAATGTGGGTTATGCTAAGTAGTATAACGGGGTATGACGAGTCGTGCAGAGACGATTGTGTGAAACCATTACATATGTTTCGGTTAACTTTAACTGAAACTTGTAACACTTTACCAAACACACTTGTCCGAGAACTTGTGATTTTTTTGAAGTTTCCAAATGTGGGGATTTCTTAGTAGAATAATGGGGTATGACAAGTAGCGAATACGTTTGGGCAAAACCCTTTCATAGGTCTTGACTACCTTTAACTGCATTTTTGCAATCTTTAACAAACACATACTCGTCCGAAAGCTTATGGTTTTTTGTGAAGTTCCCAAATGTGGGGTATGCCTATTAGTATAATTGGGTATACCAGTAATACTGGATGTATGTGCGACACTATTTCTAATATATCGGCCAACGTTAACCGAAATCGTTCACTCGTTAACGACACACTCATCCGAGAACTGATGATTTGTTTTGAAGTTCCCGATTATGGGGTATGCTTAATGTACTATCGAGGTATGACAAGTAGTGCGGAAATATGTATGGGCGAAACCCTTATAAAAGTTTCAGCCATCTTTAACCGAAGTTGTTTGTATCTTAACGGACACACTTGTCTGAGAACTTATGAATTTTTCTGAAGTTCCCAAATGTGGGGTATGCTTAGTAATATAATGGGGTACGATAAATAATACAAAATTCTTTGTTCGAAACTCTTATGATATTTACGGTTTCCATTAACTGATATTATTCACGGCGTTACGGATGCCTTTCTCCAAACTTTTATGTACTTTTTTTAACTTCCCAAATGTGGGGTAAGTACAATAATGGGCTATGACCAGATAAACAGAATCGTGTGGTCGAAACTTTTTATTCAGTCTCGGATAGGGATCACCGAGATATGGGAAAAGTTTCGAACCCGTCGAACCGAGAGCACTCAGAACTTACAAAAATCCTTTCGACTATGCAAAAAAATACAAACATAACATTTTTTCAGCAACATGTTCAACATTTAGAGGCCATTTGTAAAGTATTCCATACGAAGAAATAGATACATTACTTTAAAAATTTTATATCAACAACAAAATAAGGGTTGCATGTGTTTCAAGTTTGCATTGGCCTCAGCATAACATTCAACCTATCAGGCCAAGTCACTTTCACATAATGCATATACATCCCATTGACTGGAGAGAGGAGGTAGAAGTGTGTCGTCACTCATTCGTAACTACAATTGGAGAACAGTTAAATTTAATTATAAATGAATAATTAACATTACAAAAATCATGAAAGATATTACAAAATCTTACCATAACAAAATGATTCGTGTTAACGAAGTATAGCCATATGACTTGACTCTTAGGAATTGGAGGGGGCTCACGTAAGGCACGAAACCAAGTCGCAGACCCGCCACGAGATAACGAAACAAATGCCCTCTCGTAACAATTGGCAATAATTATGCCCAAGTCTGGTAATGTGAGCCAAGAAAAACCCGGTGCAAAATCGGTCTAAAAAATGTTGATAGAATTTCTAATTGTGTTGAAATTTTCTTGTATCTAGAACATATTGATGTAGAAATCTCTATGACTATCAAGCTCCCGCACTAGTTCCCTCCTCACCCTCATCCAACCGGAATTAGATTTGTATCCCAATGCCTCGCCTATTGCGTGATACCTACAATTCCCATCGGACTCCACATTCCTTGTCTCAAGTTTGAATGGAAACCACAAATCTGGTACTTGATCAATAAACCCGACAACAACTTGAGATCGGGTCTTTGATCGCATAGGTAGTGCAAATGGGATCGATATAGTAGGTTGATCGCATTACTTTCCCTTCCCCCTCCTCCTGCCACTGCCACCACCGTTTGAAAATTGGGAAGGTTCTACGAAATTGGAATCACCAACTTCAGACTTTTGTGTAGGTCGAGGCTCGGCAACTGACCTAGTCTCCTTGGCAAAAACCTTATTAGCAAGTACCTCATCGTCAAAAACCTCATGGCCAACAAAACAAGCATAACCATCAGTAGATTGTGCCTCATCTTGAGCCTTAGCTCGAGCATGGACTATCTCAAAAGAAGATGGAGTCATCGTTGTAGATTTCTTAAGTTTCTCCATTTTCCTCTCTTTTTGGACTTCTTCTTCAAACCCAATGGACCATTACGAGATCATCCCCTAATCTTCGTTTTCTCTTTCAGTATGGAAATAACAATTGTACCTGGGCATGTGACTTCCCTCAACTTTTGGACAATTTTCACTTTCGCATCGGAATTCCCGCTTCGAAATTTAGACTCAACTGCTTCCATTTCAGCACTATACTCATGGTCATCTTGTTCTTCTTCACCAACTTTAATCGGGTTCAAGTTCAATTTCCTCCAATGTGGTAACACTTGATCAAGAGTAATTGAGCTTTTGTCCAACACATGAATTGGAAGCTCATGGGCATATAACAACCCATGAGTTGCCCTTTAGACACATCCACAAAGAGATCTATCGAGGCCAACACCATCATTAACCTTTTTCAATCCCTCTTTGATCTCGTCCAATGCGTATCGAGATACAAACTCAATAATGGTGCTGAAAAAGTGGTGCTCATATTGATGTGTGACAAGATGCATTAACCGGTTAAATAAAGCCTTAACTACTCTTTGTTAGTGGTCAAGAACTATGTTTATGGACCTCTACACATCCCAAAGTTCCCCTGCGAAGTCCCTAACTCTTTCTTCAAAGTAGAATGCGCACCCTCCACCCGATTAGTAGTGGTATTCCTAAAATGCATGACCTTATCCATCCGCGCATAAAAAAACTTCTCCTTATGACACAACTACGTGTCCCCGACATAATCTATCAAATTAGGCACTCGTCCATACTCTTCTTTAAGCTCCTTTACTCTACCTATATATGATAATTATGTCGACACGGTACCTCATCCATCCACCTCCCATACCATCTATCGTAGTCCTCTTAATTAGGAAATAATTCTTTTGTTTTGGCATGGACATTCTTATTTATGTCCCAACCACATAGTAAGTGCGTGCAACTTGAGAAGACTTCCTCACTTGCCCCTATGAGAGCTTGATCTCTATCGATCAATATCACCCCGGGTCGTGTCCACCTAACCAAAAAATCCCTTAACTGCCTTAAGTTCCATTGATAGTCAAACATCTTCTCCTCGGCTAAGAATGCATGCGCCACATGGAAATTCATGCTAGTGAAAGTGATGCCGACAATCTCGAGCAATGAGTACTTGAACCTGTTAGTCTTGTAGAATCAGTCCATAATCAATATATGAGGAAAACACTAAAGAAGCTGCAAAGAAGTAGGTTGAGCAAAGAACATGACTTGGACAATGTCTGCTCCTTCCCAACACACTTGCTGCTCAACATATTCATGCTCATCAAGTTTTGAAATAATATCTACCTCTTTGTCTTGTCTTGAGCTTCAATCCTTCTCAATCAGGCTCTCTCATTATAGATTGTTTGGATGTCAGTCACATTACTTAGATTCTTGTCCTTAATGTTAGCAAGAATGTATTTAGATTTTGCACTAGTCTTGCTCAAATCCTCTAGAATCACCCTCTCGGGTTTAGTAAGCCTTCCGAGATATGCATGACCAATCAAGTTGTTTGAAAGCTTGTGGTTGTGAACCCCACACACAATAGTAACATGACATTTCTCATCTGATGCATGTTTCACGTTTATCTTGAATAGACATCCAAACTTCTTCAAAGCAGTCTCTTTAAGCTTCTACTCAGCCTCATCCCCATCCTTTTCTTTACATAATTTTTTTGCAGCCAACTTCAACTTCTTCACTTTAGACATATTTGATGCCAATGCATCGTGCCTCTCACATCCAATGGACAATTTAACTCTTCAACCAATTGAAGCATCATACTTCAATATGATGACCCCAAATCCACATTTCTTAACTGTAGGCTGCAATTCAGTATTTCCTCTCTCCTATCGAATGGCATGGCAGGCTTAATGGTCTCGGTGAAGTCCGGGAAGTCATCGCTCATGGTACACCTTGTCTCTTCGATAGGAATTGCAGTAGGAACCTACAAGAATGAAAAGAACCACTAATGAAACACATAACAATGGCATAATAGTCATATTTCATCATTTTTATACTGTGCGGAGACTCAGCTCCAATACTTACTGACTGAAACCTATTTGTAAGTATCGAACATGTGTAGTCGAAAGCTAACTATTGGTAACAGTTCAATTCAGTAGAAATTCATGGATTCATATTAGGTGTACTTGGCCAAGTAGAGTGCAAGAAGTGCGGTGTAATAGGGCCGAGGGGTGTGTTACACGCCTCGACCCTTTGTGTCCGACAATCACGGGCAACTAAAAGATTTTACAATGTGCATAAATCGTTGAAATACTTCAAATATTACCTCATTGTGCTCTCATTCGCTTCGATTTGACACATCCTCTGTATTTTCCATGATTAATTGATCAATTTATCTCAAACTTGATGCCCTAGCAAATTCGAAAATGGAAACAATGCGAGCACTCAAATAAACACAAAACAGGCCAGAGAACCAACATGGATGAGAAGAAAATGGACTTACTTGGTTGATTCCATGATGATTCATCCTTGTTTGCCCAAAAATGCAATTTTCCTGTGTGGGAGTTGAGAGGGTTCGAAGAGTAGATGGAGGAGTTATGTGTTTCGATTGATAAATTTGGGGTATGCATGAGACAAAACCCCTTGTATATTAAGGGCAATATGGGCATTTCACCTATGGATAAAAAAACCTAAAAAATCTTGAAAAATGAGGTTTGTTTAGTAATTTATGAGGTCCATTTAGCCGCTGCCTTAAGTTAATTTCATACAACTTATCATTAAGAATCAAAATTGACCAAGTTGTTGTAAAAGTGAAAGGAAATGGTAATAGGTCACGTGCCGTAGTAGATAAGCATGCACTAATATAACATGACTTAGTGACGAGTTCGGTGACGTGACGGTGTTCGGTTTGCCTCGGAGTTTGGGGTCATCACATATAAACATAATTTTTTCCAATCAAATTTATTTTTAATAAATAAATTAATATTTAGTCTTACTTCCCATGCGAAGCTTGGGTTGCTAACTAGTTATAAATAAAAAAAAAAGCAAGAAAAAAAAAGAATACCATATCAAAAGGAGAGATTTTTTTTTTTTGGTTTCCCAAAAGCAAAGAGTTTCTTAGATGGAAAAATAGAAAAACAAAATATTGAGTTTCTAGGGGTGTCTGTGCCACGTATTGAAATCGGGAATGTGTTGTTCAAAATAGGTCCAAATTTAGAAAACCAATGTGAAAAGTGTTGTAAACTAAGTTGTAAGCCAACTAGACCTTAAGTTGGACTTGCTAGAGACTTAAGTATAGAAGACATAAACTAAGAACTACTATAACAAGTAGAGAAGAGGAGACAAGAGAGAAGAGAGCTAGAGTTGAGAAATGTAGAGATTTCCATTCCAACATTGGTGTGTGAATTACAATGGAGTTGGCACCCTTTATATAGGCCATTTGGTGATGATGATAATTGTACTTATTCAATGTGTACAAGTTATACATACACCACAAGTCATACAACACATCACAAGCAACATAGACAATACATGGATAAGTAATTATACATTGGAGTTGAATACAAGTTATGTAGAGTGTACAAGTTACATTCAATGTAGAAGTCATGCTTGATGTTACAATTCAATGTGAGAGTCATGCTTGACAATGTGATCATTCATAAGCTTGGTTAAAGGGTCATCCAATTTACAACACTCCCCTTGGATGACACTTGCTAAGAGAATATGCCTCGTTAAAACCTTGTACTAGAAAAACCCTGTGGGAAAAAATCTAGTATAGGAAAAAGAGTACAATGTTCTCGTTAATCTTGATTTGTAGTATAATATTGTTGATTGCCTCATTAAAAACCTTGCTCGAAAAACCCAATGGGACAAAATCAAAGCTAAGGAAAATAGTGCAATACATTGATACACTTTGAGAGAATATATATGCCTCATTAAAACCTTTACTAGAAAAACCATGTAGGAAAAAATCTAGTATAAGAAAAAGAGTACATTGCTCTCATAATTTTTTTTTTTTTATTTATTTATACGGAGCATAATAATGATACACATTGCTCTCATATTAATCAATTTTGATAAAGAGTTTTAATATTGTTAGAATTGCCTCATTAAAAACCTTGCAAGGAAAACCCAGTGGGATAAAACCTTAGCAAAGGGAAAAAGAGTGCAATACACTAACCAACCTTGATAAAGAGTTTTAATATTGTTAGAATTGCCTCATTAAAAACCTTGCAAGAAAAACCCAGTGGGATAAAACCTTAGCAAAGGGAAAAAGAGTGCAATACACTAACCAATAACTCATTTTGATTCTCCCCCTCATGTTCACATGGGTGAGACATCTTGTGCATTTTGTTGCACATGGACATCGTTTTCTATATGAACCATTTAATGCTGAAGCATATAATTGTCACTCTTTTGTATATAATACTTGCATCAAGTAATTGATTCATAATTTGTTGCTACTGAATGATCCTTTGAACTTCGAGTTCATATTAATTTATACATGGATCGTAATACAACAAATTTAATGCAATTTGACGTGTTTCAAGCAATTTCACACCATTCCTTTTGAATTGGCTTATATCTCCCCCTAATGGTGGGAAAATTGCTTCATCAAAGTGACAATTAGCAAAACTTGCTATAAATAAATTCCCTATCAGGGATTCAAGGCATCTTATAATATGATTAATGGAGAGTTAAATCAATATAAGTCTCCTATTGATTTGCCTTGAGATAATCTCCAGCTGATAAAAAAAACTCAGTTCGATAAAAGATGTCCGTGCGAATTTATGATATTTTCGCATTATTGATGATTATGGATAATCAAATAGATCTTTTCACATTAAGAATGTCATTCGATTTATGACGACATTCGTTTTAATGTGTCTTATATATTCCAGAAGTTAAAGCCGAGAATATTATACTCAGATTAAATCATATAGATAAATTTTCTATTATTCTGAGTAGACTTCTTCTGAATAAGACATTAACAATAAAATTGTTGTACCCGATATTGTCTGAACATTAGCCTCTGCTAAGTTCGAATTCGAGAAATATTCATTTTTACATCATAATGTACATGTATGTAGCACGATACACAAGACATAAACTCATCGCCCATATTTAGGTCACGATTTAAACTCATCTTGATGTGCTCGTTTTATCGAGCCATTTTCAATGATAAAATTCATAATATTTTGCCTTTGATTTTGAATGCATGGTAAAGGTCACAAAAATATTCGGGTATATATATGACAATATTTAGGCAAAATAGCCTTTCATTTACGACCAAAAAATGTCACAATTATGAGCGCTCATTGTCAATAATTATTTGCCCTTTGTAGTGGTGCACCACTTTTATTCCAATTTTTGGTGGAATTGTCAATACGACCTTTACCTGATATTTTCACCTTTTCCACGTCCATAAATTTATTATTGCGATCATGATCATTATATGCAACATATGCTTCTTAATTTGAAGTTGAACTAATTGACGGGAGAGCGATATTATATTTATAATATCTCATTATTTTACTCAAATACCATGAGACAAGAAATCAATCCTTAATATTTATTGGATTGACGTGCGCACTCGATATTTGTTGCAACAATTAATCGAGGAGGGCCACGTGACCTCTTTATTGTCTCATCAGTCATATTTCCACATAGCCTCAACATAGAGGTAATTAAAATTGTGGAATTATAATTAACATTTGACCGAATAAATTTTGTAGCATGAGACCCAGCCGCTCATTTTGAGCTTTTGGAGCATTACCTTTTTGGTCTGTATATATATAACTCCATAAGGTGAAAATATATATAAAGTGAAATATTCACTTTTCAAATCTCTAAAGAGAAATTGGCGAATGATTGTGTATAACACACAGTTTTGTATATATGCTTTATTCACAAATTGTAGTATCTAATTGCCATGACAAGTAATTATTGTCGGTAATATAATAAGGCAACAAATTCAACTACGGTTGAATAATATTTTGAAAATAAATTTAATATAAAATAGTTTTCCCATTTTTATGTAAAAACATAACATATGATTAAATATATGTTCACAACTTGATTCATTAATAAACAAAATGTACTATTCGTATGAGTTGGTGGGACAACCTCCAGTTTGGGTGGCGAGACATAGTCTCCTTAATACCATGCCTCTCGAACGGGATAACCCGTCTCCCTTTCAATGTTTAGCTTTACCGGGGACAAGGCTTACCCACTATCAACTCAAACTTATAACATTATTTGTATTATAAAATCAAGAATAGAACAATAACTAATCGTTTGTAGTTTTAAGAGAAAAACTATATGTCACACATTGACTTTTGATTTCTGATGTAGAAGATCGTACAAGACGCAACTACAGAGCATACTTTCGCAATCGGTGACGTTATAATGCATGGTATATGAATAAAATATGCATATAGAAGTGATGCATGTAATAAAAGGAAGCAACCATGATTATATAGAAATAAATTGAACTTATTTAAATAATAAAAGTTATACCTTCCTAGCTTTGTCTCATTAACAAGCCTTCTTGAACTTCAAGATCTCCTTAATGCTAGAGCAAGCTCGTGCTGATAACGTGTTGTAAACTAAGTTGTAAGCCAACTAGAACTTAAGTTGGACTTGCTAGAGACTTAAGTATAGAAGACATAAACTAAGAACTACTATAACAAGTAGAGAAGAGGAGACAAGAGAGAAGAGAGCTAGAGTTGAGAAATGTAGAGATTTCCATTCCAACATTGGTGTGTGAATTACAATGGAGTTGGCACCCTTTATATAGGCCATTTGGTGATGATGATAATTGTACTTATTCAATGTGTACAAGTTATACATACACCACAAGTCATACAACACATCACAAGCAACATAGACAATACATGGATAAGTAATTATACATTGGAGTTGAATACAAGTTATGTAGAGTGTACAAGTTACATTCAATGTAGAAGTCATGCTTGATGTTACAATTCAATGTGAGAGTCATGCTTGACAATGTGATCATTCATAAGCTTGGTTAAAGGGTCATCCAATTTACAACAAAAAGCTTGTTTTTCGTTTCGTTTTTGGGGGCAGCACATCTGAGCTGAACAAAAAAAGGCAGCCATAGCTGGAGAGGGCTAAAATCGTAAAAACAGAAAATCTAACAGCTGTCGCCCTTTTTCTCTCTCCCATAACACCACGTACGTAACTGTGGTAACTGCAAAGTTGAAAAACTAGCAAATCCCGCTCCCCTCTCTCTACCTTCAAAAAAACACAAAAAACTCTCTTTTTCTCTCTCATTCTTTTCTCTGTTTGAAAATGATGAAGGGAGAGTGGTTTCCGAGATGGGCCGGTGTTCTTGTTCTTGTTTGTTGCTCGGTAATTGAGTGCAGTGAAGGTCTTGGTGTGAATTGGGGAACAATGGCAACCCACAAATTGCCGCCTAAAACTGTGGTCCAGATGCTGAAGGACAATGGGATTCAGAAGGTGAAGCTGTTCGATGCAGATCCGTCGACAATGAGTGCTCTGTCTGGAACAGGGATTGAAGTGATGGTCGCGATCCCGAATGATCAGCTTGAGAGCATGAATGATTACGATCGAGCTAAAAAATGGGTCGACAGAAATGTCACTCGCTATAACTTCCATGGCGGCGTTAACGTCACGTAAGATCGATCCATTGCTTTACCAATGTATATGACCGCCTTTGTTTTAGTTTTTTCAGATTTTGATTGTCCCACTAATATATAAGTTATTGCACTGTACAAATCAAGTTTCACTACTTTTTGAAATCTATGAGTTTTCAGAGATTTTTGTTATTTTGGTTAATTACTGGAAGATGAGTCAGGATCAAGAGTAAGCAGGGGGCGGGGTCTGGATTTCAACCGGGCTATTATCAAGGATAACCTAGGCATTAGTTTGAGGGGGTGAGCTAGCCTAATTATTTTTTATAAATATTTTAGTCAATAACTACAAGCATAACGAGGGCACATACATTGCCGCCCTGGGCTACAACCTAGGGCAGTCATGTATGTGGCTCCACCCCTGAGTAAGCAAGAAGAAAAAGTTGGGAAATTTCTTGTGGTTGTTTAAAATTAAGGAATTTTGTCTGTCTTTCACTCTAGGTATACAGGTTTCACGTTAAAGGATTGATCTCTTACCTTGCTTGTTAAGAGTTTTTCGAGTTCAACCAGTACAAAAGAAAGAACTTGAAGAATCTTAAACCTGATTAATTTAGACTGTTCATTATTTCTTCCAACTATAGTCCTTTTTTGAGTCTAATCCATTGTATCACATAAAAGTAGCTCCTTTTCGGATTAGCCACATATGCTTGGCAGCTTAAGCTTTGTAGAAAGGCTTAATGATAAAAAAAATATCCTAACCTTTATAAGTTGTATCAATTATATTCTAACCTTTGAAATTTATCAATTGTATCATAACCTTTTGGATATTGTAGCAATATATTTGGTATCTTATTCCAAGTCTTGGTGGAGCTAGAATCTTTAGACTTTATAACTAACTTTGGCAACAAAGACGTTAGATGTGAGAAATTGTTGTTCTGGTGCTTCCTTTTCACATTTGATTGCATTTTAGTTTGAAAAAAGCAAGTGATTGTGCTTCTTAAATTAGAACTATATAACATCATACAACGATTATAAAAGAACATTGCCTTATTGATTGTATAAAAGAGAATGGATGCGGTTTCGGCACTTTCCAACATAACAATGTAGCACAGGAACAAAATGGACTCGATTATAAAGTAATAAAGAAGAAAAAAAATCATCTATTCTCAGAGGTTTTCATCCATCAGTAATTTCTGTTGTTCATGCTGGAACTGATTTATATATCACTGGAAAATGTTGCCTTTTTCAAATTCTCACTCTTTCTGGATGATTGAATAATCTGTACTGAGTGGAAATCGGCACATCTTTCTGTCTTCAATTTCGAGTTTACCTTCAAAAACTGCATTCCATATACTCAGATTGCCATCCTCTACTCCTAGGATTCATCTGTCATTGGCATGTCCCACCAATCACTTCCCCGGTCTACAATTCTGTTTCTTCTATTGCTCTTGATAATGCATCCAATATTCAGTATAAGTTACTGTTCATTCTCATATGTTGTTTATGATTTAGCCCATTCGGTCAGATAATCTCTCTGTTACGTTTTCAATTGTTAAATTTATTACTTTCTCTATGCCTATACATTACAATTTCCCTAAATCCAAATTATTCTATTGATTTTCAAAATCTACATTGAATCCCTATAGGAGGTGTTTTTCAAATGTTCTAAAACCTTGTAACTCATATTAATTTCAAATCAGGCATATGGCAGTAGAATACGTGCTTTCGAGATTTCCTACCTTTGAAGTTCTGTGATGAAGTGCAAGCTTGCTGTAGATTTTAGTTGGTAATTGTAATTGTAATTTTACTACATTAGGCCAATAATGATACCTCTACTGAGCAGTTCACTCGAACAATTAACAGTTCTTTTTTCCTTTGGATCATTCGATTGTTCTGTGGTTCCTATTTAAGTTTCTACTGATGTTAAAACAGTGTGGCATCTTCTGCAGGTATGTAGCAGTTGGAAACGAACCATTCTTAACTTCCTACAATAACTCATTCACAAATATTACATTCCCAGCTCTTCAGAATATTCAAAATGCACTCAATGAAGCCGGGCTTGGGAGCACTGTGAAGGCCACTGTTCCTCTAAATGCTGATGTCTATGAATCTCCGACAGACAATCCTGTTCCTTCGGCAGGGAGGTTTCGCTCTGACATCAGTGATCTCATGATGCAAATTGTCCAGTTTCTCAACACGAACAATGCACCATTCACAGTTAACATCTATCCCTTCCTTAGTCTCTATGGAAATGACGACTTCCCCATAGACTATGCCTTCTTTGACGGAGTGAGCAAACCCATAGTTGATAGTGATATATCTTACACCAATGTATTTGATGCGAACTTTGATACCTTAGTCTCGGCTTTGAAAGCGGTGGGATTTGGAAGTTTGCCAATCTTGGTTGGTGAGGTTGGATGGCCTACTGATGGAGACAAGAATGCGAATTTCCTATATGCTGAGAGGTTCTATACTGGGCTCTTGAAACGGCTGGCAGCCAATCAAGGGACTCCGCTGCGACCTGGTTATATAGAAGTTTACCTTTTTGGTCTAATCGATGAGGATGCAAGAGCATTGCTCCAGGGGATTTTGAGCGGCACTGGGGACTCTTTAGTTATGATGGGCAACCGAAATACCCGATTGATCTTGCTGGGCAGGGTCAAAACAATCTCCTTTTCGGAGCAAAGGATGTGAAGTATCTGCCGAAGCAATGGTGCGTGCTAAAATCCGATGCATCTGACTTGAGCAAACTAGCAGAAAATGTTAATTTTGCATGCACTTATGCTGATTGCACTTCGCTTGGATATGGTTCGTCTTGCAATAATTTGGACAGCCAAGGAAATGCTTCATATGCATTCAATATGTATTTCCAAGTCCAGAATCAAAAAGATTTGAGCTGTAATTTCGAAGGCCTTGCCACGGTAACGTCGCAGAATGCTTCACAGGGAAATTGCAATTTCACCATTCAGATTGCTTCTTCATCATCATCGTTGAGGACATCATTTTTATTACTAGTAGTTGTAGCATTGATGGTGTTTTTCTTGTTCTAGGATTAAACCTCACAAATATTCGTTTCATTTAATTTGTTATTCATTTGGTCTCTTAGGAGCACTATTAGTTGTATTTATTTTTTGGACCCATCTTAAGTAGTATTTATTTCTATTCAAGTCTCCCGATGTTGCTATAAGTGGTTGCACTCTAAGTCTCTGGTCCTGTGTTGTAGCGTAAGCAGGCACTTGGTTGCAGTTTAAATGAAGGAAAACGTTTGGTGACACTCGCTTGCTACTTGTTTTTTTTCTTGAGTTAACAGTACAAGATTTTGGTACATTGATGTTGGGGGTCTTTTGAGTTCTCCATTGAGTTCCGTGTGCGTCTATGGAGCAAAAGCGTCACTGCAATTTGCTACATTAATTGAAGTATTTGATACAGGGATGCATTCCCCGAAGCTGGGATGTGGATGAGAGATTTGAACGGAGATAGAGAGAGAATGGATAAGCACGAGGATATAGAGATGGAGTTATCCAAATGGGGATCCTCATGGTATCTCCAATAATAAAGTGCAAGTGACCTTTAAGATATATTTTATGAGCCAGTTGATAATTGATGAAGTTATGATGGAGCGTTTAAGATAGAACCTGCTAGAGTAACATAGTCTGCTCATACTCGGAGCCCAAACTACCCAAGCTTTTTCCTTTAATTAGCCGTTATTGTAAAACGTGGAACAACTCATCCAATTTATTTTATTGTAGACGCTTGTGTGTGACCTATATAAGTTCGTGGTAATTTCTTTTTGTAAGAGCCTTTTATAAATGGCGACGAATATGTCCTAGCAAGCTTCTTGTCGTAAAACGTGGAACAACTCATCCAACTTATTTTATTATGTAACTGTCATATTTATTAATTAGCCGTTATTGTAATTATGTGATAATATGTAACTTACGCCTCCAATATTTTATAATTATTTTATAACACATTATCAACACAACCAACCATTTGGGTGGCCCAATGGTTTGGTATGGGTTGTGGAAGTGAAATGACATGGGTTCGAAACTTGGTTGGTGCAAAGGAGTATTGCCTCCAATTTATAAAAAAAAAAAACACATTATCAACACAAAGTTGTTCTACACAAAAAAGATCTTGAAGTTCAAGAAGGTTCTCTAAGGTGATATTAATATAGCTTCAAAGGAATAATTTATATGAATTTAATTTGTTTCAATTCATTTTTGTATAATACTGTAGTAGTCATCTAAAAAAGTCCTTGGTTTTTAACCACATAGATACGGCCCCTTTCAAGGATGAAGCTTCGAGTGTGACCTATCAGCCCCTTCGTCATTAAGATGACAGACCTGTGACGGCCCCAGTTCCATAATCTGGAACCGGGCCCCGCCCGACCTAGACTTACGTGGACCCCCGAGCCAATTTCGCTGAGTCACGCAAGCCTAGTCTGCTTTCCTTTATCATTTACCCAGCAATTTAACATTTAGTTAATCGATTAGCGAGTTATCATAACTAAAACGGAAGCAATTTACACTTCAAATTAACTGGAAAATCTTAAAATTATCAGTTAGGACAACCTAGAGTGTGGAAACCCCGAATATGTATATCATCGTAAGACTATTCAGAGGAAAGTAAACGAAAGATATACAGGCCCAAAATTTTCTCAAAAAAACTAATTCCCCATGTTTTAAAACAAGTATAGATAAGTATACAAAAAGAATTACCTATGTCAAACAAGCAACAAAAAAAAACTGCTTCAGTATCCTCAAATAATATCTCCTACTTGTGGAGCCTTTCTTTTGCTGGTCTGTGGATCTGCACTCCGTCGCACGCAAAAATGACGAGCACAGGTAAGTAAGGCCAGTAGGACATATATACAACATTTCATAATATCCAAAACAACAGTTCACGATATACCAAGCAGTCGAATTCATGCAAATAGAACGAAAAGAATCAAGAAACGCATGAATATAAAGATTGTGACCAATCCATCGATGAACGATGCCAAATAACAAGGAGTCCCGACCAAAAGGTCGTTGAGTCGCGGCAAAAGCCCAGCAGACTCGGGTTTAGGACGAGACCCCAGCCTCCCAGCCCCAACCCTTGCGACTATGAGACATCCATGGACCCGGCTCTAGGACGAGACCCCCGCCTCCCGGCCTAGCCCGTACGACTATGAAACATCCATGGACCCGGATAAATCAACGGACGACCATGATTAGGACGAGACCCCTGCCTCCAGTCCTAACCCTCTCATATCGCAGATAAACAATAACCATGACTCACTTGCCAATGAACCCCCTCAATCGACAACAATTTCAACGATAGCTATAATCACAAAGCAGTGAACAACAATAAAGCTATCACATAACAGTAACAACAGTAAATGGAGAGAAATGAAATACTGTATAAGGCCCTAGCTGGTTTACTTACCTCACACATCAATTCCTAAGCTATTCGGCTTCCGTCGCGTTGAAGTACGCACCCAAACCCCGTAAGAGCTCCTCTAGGATCTTAACAGTTGAAAATGTATCAATTTAGATTCCAGTTTAATGATTTAACATCCCAAATTTTGTCGACATCGGTCAAAATTGAGTTCGACAATAATTTGCCGATTTCACGTTTTTCGAGGCAAAACTCCGGTATAACACCTCGACCGACTCCCACATTCTTCACTTTTATGGGAATATTGGCGTTTTATTGATTTGGGTCACAAAAATATTTTTTTTCCTATTTTTTTGGAATTTTCCTGAATTTTTTTCCATATTTTTATCTATTTTTTTCAGGATTTTATATTAAAAACTGTTTAATTTAATTTAATAATTAAATATAATATTTTATTGGGGGTGGGTCCGGGTTGACCTGACCCGGTCCAAGCGGACTCGGGTCGGTTTGACCCGGCCCGACCCACTTGGGTCTAGGTCGGCCCAACCCGACCCACTCAGGCTCGGGTCGGTCCGACCCGACCCGACCCGACCCGTAGGGGTCTTCTTCCCAACTAGAGCACTTCGTGCTCGGTTCGTCATTTTTTTTTTTTTTTTTTTTTTTTTTTTTTTTTTTTTGGGTTTCCACCCCCAACCCCAAGTGGAGTTCGCATATGCGGGAGACTACTCCCCTGCCTTCATCGAGCTCGGACGACTCCATGGCGTTCGTCCGAGATCGCCACCCGAACACAACAACGGCCCACACCACAACAACGAAGAACGACCCAACAACGAAGGGATTTCACTCACCTTGCTCGAGCTTGATCCCCCTCTCGGTTCCTCCTTCTCCTTCGCCCTTTCTTCTTCTTCTTTCTCTCTCACCGTTTTCTTCTCGTCTCGTGCTTTGTTTTTTTTTTTTTTTTTTTTTTTTTGACTTTATCCACTTACTCCCTTATCCACACACACACACACACACACACACACACACACACACACACACACACACACACACACACACACACACATATATATATATATATTATCTATAAATGCTAGCCACTCATTTTTTCCACTTAAATATATTTAACGTACCCCATATTCTGCTACCTCGGTCCCACGTCGACACGCGATTCGAGGCGCGTCCCCGCTAGTCTCGGCACCATTTTGTCATGCATTAAATTAATTTGTTCGACCTTTGCTATAAAATTTTTAATACAAACATCAAACCAAAAATAACATACCTCGGTGTCGACTCCCGAAGTTTGAATTTGTGTATCACGACCAGTGGGTCCCACGCACGACCTGAAATACACGTGGCACGAGATAAATTTTAGAATCATTAGTCTTCCCAACTAATTAGAATTTCGTCCTCGAAATTGACAAAGTATCAAGGAAAGACTTACTGAGATTCAGACGAGATAAGGAAAGCACTCGCGCATGTACGACTCAAGTTCCCACGTCAGCTCCTCATTTTCGTGATACTGCCATTTGACGAGGACTGATGGGCTTTCTTTATTCCTCAAAATCTTTACCTTATGGTCCAGAATTTGAATAGGTTGCTCGTCATAAGTAATGTCCTCCCTCAAGTCTATCTGGCTCAAATCCACTGTTGGTCGTTCGCCCTCTCTCGACCTATACAGTCGAAGCATAGAAACATGAAATACAGGGTGGATACCAGACAACTAATATGGAAACTCCAGCTCATACGCAACCTTGCCTATTCGTTTCTTCACCTTGAAAGGACCAATGAACCTCGGCGCAAGCTTTCCTTTAATCCCAAAGCTCTTATCGGAGAAACTTTCAAATACATATAGTCTCCGACATCATATGCTAACTCGCCATGATACATGTCATAATATTTTTTCTGCCTCTCCTGCGCACCTTTCAGTCTCAATCTAATCAGTCGTATATTCTCTGTGTGATCCACTACAATCTCAGGCCCAATCACTGCTACATCCTCGGGCTCCGCCTAACAAGATGGAGATCTGCACGGTCTGCCGTAGAGTGCTTCAAAAGGTGTCATACCAATACTGGCCTGATAACCGTTATTGTAGGCGAACTCACACAAATGAATATATTCTTCCCAAGATCCATCGTACTCTAACACACACATCCTCAGCATATCCTCGAGAATTTGAATCAATCTCTTTGACTGTCAGTCAGTCCGTGGATGATAAGCTGTACTGAGGTCCAAACGCGTACCAAATTGTGCCTGCATACTCCGCCAAGTCTGAGATGTAAACTGTGGTCCTCTGTCAGACACAATCGATAACTTGCTAATCTATCAACCCGATGTGTGGTCGAGATTGGTAAAAAGTGCGCAGACTTCGTCAATCTGTACACTATCACCCAGATACTGTCATGTCCGCGCTGAGATCGAGGTAGCCCCCTGACAAAATCCATGGCAATATGCTCCCACTTCCACCGAGGAATGGGAAGTGGCTGTAATAACCCACCCAGTCTCCGATGCTCAACCTTAACTCGCTGGCATACCTTACACGCTTTAACATAATCAGAAACATCGGTCTTCATCCTCGGCCACCAAAAAAGACGACGCACATCTGCATACATCTTGGTCCGACCTGGATGAACCGCAAAACGTGAGCAGTGAGCCTCATCAAGTATCTCATTAAGTAACTCAGCCATTGATGGAATCCATAGTCGACCTCTAAATCTCAGGCACAAGTCTGTCGACTAACTCCAATCTGGATGATCTGGACTCTGAGCAAACTCCGAAAACCTCTGGTACTGCTCATCTGTCTGCTGACCCTCAAGTACCTTCTGAATCGACACTGTTTGAGTTCTCATCTGCCCACAAATCAACACTTTGGTACCGGTTGGAATATCAACATAATACATCAATTCGACCGCCTCGAGTAAACCATACTTGTGTGTCATGTGACAAGTAGTACTCTCTGAGTCTTCCCCTCTGCGGCTTAACGCATCTGCAACAACATTGGCCTTTCTCGGATGATACTCCTAAAAGAAGTCATAATCCTTGAGGAACTCAAGCCAACGCCTCTGTCTCATATTCAGATCCTTCTGAGTAAACATGTACTTCAAACTTTTGTGGTCAGTGAACAACACAAACTTTTCTCCATAAAGATAATGACGCCAAATCTTCAGTGCAAAAACCACCGCCGCTAGCTCTAAGTCATGTGTAGAATAGTTTTTCTCATGAATCTTCAGTTGTCGGGACGCGTAGGCAATCACTCTATCGTCCTGCATCAATACACAGCCTAGCCCGACCTTAGAAGCATCAGTGTTCACCTCAAAACTCTTTCCCGACTCAGGTAATACTAGAACTGGGGCGGTAGTCAACCTTTCCTTCAAAAGCCTGAAAGCTTGTTCACAACTATCATTTCACTGAAAATTTATGTCTTTCTTCGTCAATTGCGTCATTGGTGCCGCGACTTTTGAGAAATCTTGAACAAAACGTCGATAATAGCCTGCCAACCCTAAGAAACTCCGGATCTCTGTCACTGTCCGCGGTGTAGGCCAATCTATGACAACTCTGACCTTAACGGGGTCCACTGACACTCCGCAAGCTCTGACGATGTGTCCAAGAAATCCGACCTCTGTAAGCCAAAATTCACATTTACTGAATTTTATATACAGTCTATGATCTCTCAAAGTCTGCAAAATTATCCTGAGGTGCTCCCCATGATCCTCGTGAGTCTTAGAGTAGATAAGGATGTCGTCTATGAACACAATGACGAACCTATCCAAATACTCTCTCAACACTCGATGCATGAGATCCATGAACACTGCTGGAAACACGTCAGGAAACTCTCATACTATTGGTACCTCATCCAACGTAGTCACAACCCGTTCCGTCGTACTCAATACACTAGTGAACATCTCAACATCTACACTAGTGGCAACTCTACCTCTGGTAATAGGCAAACTAGTCGAAGTCCCCTGGAAACTAAACTCTGGATGTCCTAATAGATGAAATATGACTTTCTTACTGAAGCAATGGATCTGTGCATGATAATCACCCAACCAATCCATGCCCAAAAATGCATCAAACTCAAGAAATTCTAATACTCTTAGGTCCGTTGGCATGATATGACCCTCTATCTCAACCGAACAATCAATACACAACAAGTTCGGGTAGATTTTGTCCCCAGCAGCTGTGCTAAGGATCAATGGTCTCTCTAGTCTAATAAGTTTCAAACCCGACTCATCAACCATACGACCCGAAATAAAAGATACAGTAGAACCTGAATCAAACATAGCATGCATAAATCTACGGCAAATATAAATCGTACCTTTGATCAAATCACGGTTGGCAGTCGGATCTGGTACGACAACTGCGTGAACCTGCTCCCGGCTCTGATGCGGTTGCCCTCGACCCAGTTGTGGAAACTCATTTCGGACATGAACTAGCTGTCCACACTGCCAACAACCCTTCTGAAATTCAAATCTAGATGGACCTCGCTGTCTCTGTCCTTGTCTCTGTGCCTGACTAAGCCTCTGTCCCTGTCTCTGCACCTGATTGAAGCTCTGACCCTATCTCTAGTCATTACCTCTCACATCCGTCCTCTGATAATACTGATGCTGAGGACCTGATGGTGTTGGTTGTTGTGGTGTACTAGCGTAGCTCTGTGCTGGACCCACTGACACAGGCGCAGTACGCGCCGCATAGGGCGGAGCTGCAACCGATCCCACGCTCTGAGCTCGATCTCTCTGCCTCGATGGTCGCCATCTCTTCTTCCTTCGATCACTTCCAGTACCTCTTACTAACTGTGACGATGCCGATGAGGCAACCGCTACTCCAGTGCGTGTGTTCCCAAAACTCTCACTGGCCATAGCCCTCTCATAGGCCTCCTGTAATGTACTCGGAGCAGTCGTCACTACAACAGAACCAATGGAGTCTAGTAGACCGTGTACAAAGTAGTAAGCCTGATCAGCGTCAGTGTCGGCCGCACTCCCAGCATACTCCATCAAGCGCAAATATCGATCCATATACTTCATCACTGACTCAACGACCCTCTATCGAATGGTCTGAAACTCAGTCCTCATCCGGTTACGGACTGTAGGAGGAATGTACTTCTCATTAAACCTTTCCTTGAACTCAGCCCAATCCTTGGGTTTCCCCTTCGACGCCACCATAGTGCGCCACCAGACATCGACCTCGCCGAACAGTGAAGCTGACGATATACTTGGCTGCATATGAGCTGGTGTAGCCAATACACCATGTATCTTCTCATGACTCCTCATATACTTCTCGGTAGCCTCGAGGTTAGTACCCCCATAGAACTTCTCCGGATGATGCCTCTGAAACTCACGAGCCTGCTTCGCCTCAGCGGTAGCCCTAACACCCGTATCAGTCTGCGTGCTTGGTGTATCCTCGGCTGGAGTCTCAGGTGTAGGAGGTACTATCTCGGCCTGAACATGTGTCTCCTCGGCCACTACAGGTCCTGCCTGAACTGGAGGTGCTGCAGGAGGGTCATGAACTGTAGGAGTACTCCCAGTCCGAGTAACAGTAACTGGAGCTGCTGACATAGAAGGTGATGTTGTCGCCTGAGCCCTCAACAGTCGGAGAATCTCCTGAAGCTGCTGATCATGAGATGTAATCATTTGCGACATGCCATCTAACCTCCTATCTACGTTCCCCGAACCGTCATCGCTAGTATCAGGCTGATCGGTCATCCCTAACTGAAAAGAAAGCGATTTTTTTCACGATCAGAACATATCTATCGATAGTTAATAGTACAACAAATCAAATAGCTTATAATCCTGTTTTAAATATCCCCAAACTCACCTCACTTCCTAACTAAGGCTTAGGTTATGATCATAGGGTTCCACTCTAAGTTCAACTATTCATATGTTTCGCTGGTTTGTGTCTTATGCTGGTTGTGGGCTAATCAAGAGCTTTAAGTAAAATTTTAGGCTCTGATACCAACTGTGACGGCCCCAGTTCCATAATCTGGAACCGGGCCCCGCCCGGCCTAGACTTACGTGGACCCCCGAGCCAATTTCGCTGAGTCACGCAAGCCTAGTCAGCCTTCCTTTATCATTTACCATTTACCCAGCAATTTAAAATTTAGTTAATCGATTAGCGAGTTATCATAACTAAAACGGAAGCAATTTACACTTCAAATTAACTGGAAAATCTTAAAATTATCAGTTAGGACAACCTAGAGTGCGGAAACCCCGAATATGTATATCATCGTAAGACTATTCAGAGGAAAGTAAACGAAAGATATACAGGCCCAAAATTTTCTCAAAAAAACTAATTCCCCATGTTTTAAAACAAGTATAGATAAGTATACAAAAAGAATTACCTATGTCAAACAAGCAACAAAAAAAAACTGCTCCAGTATCCTCAAATAATATCTCATAACTATGGAGCCTTTCCTTTGCTGGTCTATGGATCTGCACTCCGTCGCACGCAAAAATGACGAGCACAGGTAAGTAAGGCCAGTAGGACATATATACAACATTTCATAATATCCAAAACAACAGTTCACGATATACCAAGCAGTCGAATTCATGCAAATAGAACGAAAAGAATCAAGAAACGCATGAATATAAAGACTGTGACCAATCCATCGATGAGCGATGCCAAATAACAAGGAGTCCCGACCAAAAGGTCGTTGAGTCGCCGCAAAAGCCCAGCAGACTCGGGTTTAGGACGAGACCCCAGCCTCTCAGCCCCAACCCTTGCGACTATGAGACATCCGTAGACCCGACTCTAGGACGAGACCCCTGCCTCCCAGCCCTAGCCCGTACGACTATGAAACATCCATGGACCCGGATAAATCAACGAACGACCATGATTAGGATGAGACCCCTGCCTCCAGTCCTAACCCTCTCATATCGCAGATAAATAGTAACCATGACTCACTTGCCAATGAACCCCCTCAATCGACAACAATTTCAACGATAGCAATAATCACAAAGCAGTGAACAACAATAAAGCTATCACATAACAGTAACAACGGTAAGAGAAGAGAAATGAAATACTGTATAAGGCCCTAGCTGGTTTACTTACCTCACACATCAATTCCTAAGCTATTCGGCTTAGTCGCGCTGAAGTACGCACCCAAACCCCGTAAGAGCTCCTCTAGGATCCTAACAGTTGAAAATGTATCAATTTAGATTCCATTTTAATGATTTAACATCCCAAATTTTGTCGACATCGGTCAAAATTGAGTTTGACAATAATTTGCCGATTTCACGTTTTTCGAGGCAAAACTCCGGTATAACGCCTCGACCGACTCCCACATTCTTCACTTTTATGGGAATATTGGCGTTTTATTGATTTGGGTCACATATATATTTTTTTTCCTATTTTTCGAGAATTTTCCTGAATTTTTTTCCATATTTTTATCTATTTTTTTCAGGATTTTATATTAAAAACGGTTTAATTTAATTTAATAATTAAATATAATATTTTATTGGGGGTGGGTCCGGGTTGACCCGACCCGGTCCAAGCGGACCCGGGTCGGTTTGACTCGGCCTGACCCACTTGGGTCAGGGTCGGCCCAACTCGACCCACTCGGGTCCGGGTCGGTCCGACCCGACCCGACCCGTAGGGGTCTTCTTCCCTAACCAGATCACTTCGTGCTCGGTTCGTCATTTTTTTTTTTTTTTTTTTTTTTTTTTTTTTCCATGGGGTTGGGTTTCCACCCCCAACCCCAAGTGGAGTTCGCATATGCAAGGGAGACTACTCCCCTGCCTTCATCGAGCTATGGGAGACTACTTCGTGCCATGGCAGTTCGTCCGAGATCGCCACCCGAACATAACAACGACCCACACCACAACAATAACAAACGACCCAACAACGAAGGGATTTCACTCACCTTGCTCGAGCTTGATCCCCCTCTGGTTCCTCCTTCTCCTTCGGTTCCCTTCTCTCCTTCTTCTTTCTCTCGCCACTGTTTTCTTCTCCTCCATGCGGGTTTTCTCTTTTGTTTTTGACTTTATCCACTTACTCCCTTATCAACATACACACACACACACACACACACACACACACATATATATATATATATATATATATATTATCTATAAATGCTAGCCACTCATTTTTTTCCACTTAAATATATTTAACGTACCCCATATTCCGCTACCTCGGTCCCACGTCGACACGCGACTTGAGGCGCGTCTCCGCTCGTCTCGACACCATTTTGTCATGCATTAAATTAGTTTGTTCAACCTTTGCTATAAAATTTTTAATACAAACATCAAACCAAAAATAACATACCTCGGTGTCGACTCCCGAAGTTTGAATTTGTGTATCACGACCAGTGGGTCCCACGCACGACCCTGAAATACACGTGGCACGAGATAAATTTTAGGATCATTACAAGACCGACCTAGATTACCTTAATCCCTTGATATTCTAGTCAGGCTAATCCATTTTTTTTAACTTTGACCCCAAAACACTTTGCATTTTAATCCTTAATAAGGCTCCAAACTAAATTTATATCCCTAATGAAACATAATTAAAGATTTGTTCAATTGGAGCAATTTAGGAAATGATACGGATTATTCTCCGTATTTTTATAAAAATTTCAACAACACCTCCCCTAAATATGGCCAGCCGAAAAACTTCTATCTAATTGAGAGCAGAATTAAGGAAAGGCCTAAAAGGACTCAAAACTCCCCCGGTTCACAATATATATCAAATTCAAAATTACAACTAACTTAGGGTCTCCACAAGCTTAATTACAACTTTACAATGTCATAATAGACCAAAATTGAAGTATAAACCTCTTAGTTTATCTTAAACTAACTTAGGAGACTTTATAACCATTTAATGAAACTTCATGTCCTACACTCAGCCCAAGAGTCCCAAAATAATATATATAAACAATTTGCAACAAGAATTTAGTTTAACTTTTGAAAGCATTTACCACAATCTTCTAGTCTTGTCTATTATTCCCTTGTCTTTATATAAAATCTTACATCATCAAAAACAACTCAAAGATGTTGGGTAAATAAATCCCTACATTGATATGTACTCCTGCAATTATTAGTCTGATACATGGAGACATGTAATTGCATTCCAAATAAACAATAAGATATATGTGTCAACATAAAATGCAATCCACTATGTCGATGTCAGAAGTCAACTTTCAAAAATAATACAGAGACAATATCAAGAGATCATGAAATGCGGAGATAACTTGTCGGCATTAGACTCCGCTAGTCTCACTAGACGACATAGAGGCAGGATTGAAACCAAGTTTCAAGCAAACTAAACTCATTAACAAGTGTATCCCCCTTACTTTCTCTATGTATGCATGACCAAAAATTATAAAATGCAATGCAGACTATGATACAATTACAAGTACATAAATATTCAATCAATAATAAAGATCACTATAAGGTTTACTTATAACCAAACCAATTTTTAGCGTGATTTTCGAGGTTCCCGAAGCGTCGGATCACCTTGAAAATAGATCCAACAGCTTCTCCGCATATCAAATTATATTATGGGTCGAGCTTTAAGTGAAACCAAATCGCGAAACCTAATGAAAACTGCGGCCAAATTATGTTTGAGTACAATTTTCAAAAATATTAATTTATATAACTGTTTCAAGTGACTTTCAACTAGTCAATTTGGGGTAACTTTTTAACCTTGAAAACCTCAATACTTGTCATGATGACCTAAAATGAATTTGTAGTACTCATGTCATACTTTCCATAAACTTCAAGAACACTCAAATCGGATCACCGACGAAGAAGTTATAAATTTTCCAATATGGCATGTCAACTAGGCAAACTTTATTTATTTTAAATTGAAAAACTTCTCCAAATCAATATTTTCGCAATTAAATCCTCGAAACTTGACAACAAATACTACAAAACTACTCGATACCAACATTAAAATATATTTATAGCTCTTGGAGTCAACTTGGACCAAAATCAGTGATCGATCCATCCAAAAACCAAATGTCAATCAATATCAACTATAAAAACATCTAAAAAATAGTTATCAATTGAATAACATTAGTTCAATTCATTAAAACCCCAACTCACATTGGTCGTATTTATTCTAAATTGGCGCACATCAAACCAATACATCAATTTTTAACACTCCTTACCAATTCCTATCAAAACCTTGCGAAAGAAATTGAAAATCGTAAGAATTCAAATTGAATTGTGGAAAATGTCATGAATTGAGTATTTGACAAATTGCAGGTCGAATACCTCATTTTAACCGTAGAAAATTAGCTCAAACCGGCCGTTTTGTGATGCTCTAAGATTTTATGAAAAGAAACAGGGGGAAAATCATACGTCGGGAATGCGCACCCTGAGTGAGCGGGTGCAGAGAACGAACATTTCAATCATTCTTTATTGATTAGAATGAAACATTCGTTTCATTTAATCTTTCATATATATATATATATATATATAAACCCTCACCTCATGTCAGCAGCTTAATTTCTTTTTATATATTAGTTTTCGAAATCTCTATTTTGACGTGCTTTAATTTCCAATGCTTGTTTCCAATCCGATTTTTGATCAAATTGAACCAAAATCTCGACGAAATTGTCCATATTCATAAAATGTCCGTAACACTAGTTTTGGTCATGCCAAAACCCTACAAATCTTATCTTTGTCCATAACATAATGAAATTATCAGGACCAGTTCTCTTACCATACTTAACCATACTTGCACTAATGTAGACTCATTCTAAACCTCGACCACCACAAACTGAGACGAAACTCAAGGCAAAGTCTTGCACCAATTTTATTCTAATTTTATATTGCCGCCGATCTCAACTTTCACATAAACCGAGGTAAAATCCTCACATGGGGATTAACATTTTATTCCATAGTTCCCAAGTTGCTAATAATTTATTTTCACTCATGCCATTCAGCCACGTAGATTATGACAAAATGAGGATACAAATCAACACAATCCGACTTCGCGACAAAATACCATATAAATTATAATACACACACTAAGAACACAACATACATAAATAATATTTAAACTTATGATCTCAGGTCTGTAACACGTGAGAGAGTGTCACATTAATAATTATTAGGAGAGCGAGCATAAAAGCAAAACATAATCAACAACAAAAGTTTGCAAGTTTTATTTAAAATTAAAAAAGACCTTATGTCTTACATCATTGCCTAAAATAAAAAAAAGTTTAAATGCTACGTTGTCACCCCGAAGTCATTTTTTGATAACGTGGCAAGTGCACCCCACATGAAAATGTATGTACGAAAATAAATCTCGATTGTAAAACACGCGTGGTGTGCGTCTCAAGTCACGCAATGACACATCCCAAAGATGTGGAGCAACACACCATGTTAAGGGATGTGATTTTTGGTGTCATTTGTAGCATTTTCATAAATAAATAACCAAAGAAATAGGCTCACAACTAAAGAAAAAAACCCGAAGGACATAATGTCACGTGTTATCGAGTTTCTCCCAAAGAAGTTCCATTATGTATACGTACGTACGTACACATAGATTTGTACACGGATTGAGAAATAAGTTTTAATGATAATATATATCAACAATGATCATAGCATTCACATGTGTATCTCAAGATGACTATATATCAATTAATATAAATTCAATAATGTATACAATTAATTATAGTGATTCAAAAAAAATTAAAAAAAATTAATTTGCTTATTTATGATAGTTTGGGTTTCGAAGATGAAATGAATTGATATGAATTTAATTCTCTTTATCACAATTTAAGTTACCTACTATAATAGGTTGCAATGGAGATAATCATCTATGGTGTTTTTCCTTAATCACCATGTTAGAACTTACTATATATATATAAACCCTTACCTGCTTGTTAGCAACTTAATTTTTTATGAATTAGTTCTTGAAATCCCTATTTTGATGTGCTTTAACTTCCAACGCTTTTTTTCAATCTGGTTTTTGACCAAATTGAACCGAAATCTCGATATCCTTTTTCATAAAATGTCCGTAACACTAGTTTTGGTCATGCCAAAACCCAAAAAATCTGATCTTCGTCCACCATATACTAAAATTTTCAGGACCAAGTTTCTTGTCATACTTAACCAACCTTGCACCAATATAGACTCATTCTTAACCTTAACCACCTTCTACTAATACAAAACTCGAGGCAAAGTGTAACGACCCATTTTTATCGATCCCGATTAACTGACTAATTACAAATTAAAAACATAAGCTCAGACCCATGTGGACGTCGTGGAAACGTTTAGGGCACGCCGAATGGGTAAAATATGTTATTTTTGTGTGGCAAATGTTTAATTATTTTACTATTGTTTAATAGTTCACGTCGCGTTAATTAAAAATTACGTTTGGTCTCGTTGTGCCCGCGTAGTGACGAGAGTGTAGGACGTTGCGGTGTGCGCGTAACGCTGGTGTACGGGGTAGTATGGGATTGAGTTGTCATGTCACCCATCCCATCATATCACACATCATATCAAACGTATCCCTCATCATTTACTTTGTCCTTTCTACAAAAAAAAATCCTTTAAAGAGAAGAAACGAAGAGAGAGATAGAAGAGGAGAGAGAGAAAAAAAAGAGCACCAGACAGAGAGAGAGAATACGGCGAGGAGGGAGGTGCCCATGGAGGGGAGCAATGTGGAAGAAGCGCGACGGAGCTCTGAGCCGCGGACGGCGCGGCTCCAGCGACAGCGGCGGACGATGTCCCAGCAGCAGCTCAAATAAATAGCGATGACGATGCGAGGAGGACCGGCAGCGGAAGGTGCGGCTCCAGCAGTAGCTGTTTGCGGAGGTGGCGGGCGATGTGAAGGCCACGGATGAGCTACAACAGCGGCGCGGCTCCAGCGATGGCAGCGGCGTGGCTTCGGGAGCTGAACGCGGACCAGCGGCGGCGGCAAAAGCACTGCGAGGAAGCGGCGGCGCGCAAAGACTTGCGAGCGGCGCGCGATCGGTGCCTAGCTCGCAAGCGCGCTTCAGCGGCAAGTCGATCGGCAGCGGCGGCGCGACAACGTTAACGAAGGCAATGGAGCGACGACGGCAGCGTCGGCATGGAAGCGGCGTCGACTCGGCAGCAACGTCGACTTGGCAGCGGCGTCGGCGCGACAGCAACAACGGCGCGGCAACGACAACGGCGCTGTGAACTGCGCTGTGGCGCGTTGTCGGACTTCGTTGAATCCATGACGAGGAGTGCGATTCGATGACGAGATGGAGGTGAGGTTTACTTCTCCTAATTTAGTTGTGATTTGAATGATTTAAGTAACATAACCCCAAATGATAAAAAATTTTATAATTGGACACCAGGGACTTAGGCTACCATAGTCGGTGTCGGGTACGTGTCTCGAGGCGAGTGCAGGATGTTTCGAAGGAGTTTGAGGTAAGTAAACCCACGAGAAAATTAGTTAAAATTCTTTATGACACTTTATTTTGCATTCTAAATTATTCCATTGTGTTTTCCATTGTTGTTCATTTACTGTTCATCTACTCCTACGTGTGTATATGTGTTTGTCAACGGGGTCGAGCATGGCACAGACTCACACTCCGGAGCTAGCTACCCCGCGTTGTTCGAGTAATTGGCCATGTTAGGGCTACACGGTGATTATTCTCCTCGAAACCCGTAGGTTGAGAGATGTTTGACGAAGACCTAAGTCTACGTCAATGGTTCCTCCCGAGAGATGTTTGGATGGAGTTTCTTCCATTCAATGGTTCCTCTCATTCGACCAAGAGATGTTTGGCGAGGTGGTCATCAATGGTTCCTCTCGATTTAGCTAAGACGATTCCTGGATGTCGACTAGGGTTCTCTATCACGCTACACTCGTGTCCAAATTCGACTTCTCAACGACTTATTTTCATGCGAATTACTTTATTTCTTGTCATTTATTTAAATTGCATGAATTATAGCCATTTTATTGGAATTCATGAATATTAGTTAAAGTTGTCTGGGATTTACTCACCTGGAATTTGTCATTATTTTTGGTGACAAATCGCAGATCTCGCGACGAGCCGAGGCAAGGGCGTCTCAGGCGTGTACGACTTAGTTAGGAGAGCCCGTCATATATTTACTATTTTATGAACTTTTTGGGAAGGACTTGTATACCTGATACATGTATATGCTCATCTTTAGTACCTTTGTTGCTCTCGATATACATGGTATCTATTGCCGAATTTCCACTCTATAGGGTTAATCATACCATGCAAACTCTTTATTTCTACTGTGTTGCATGTTTTAAAGACTTCCACTTGATGTTTAATTTATAATAATTTAATAAATCATGAACAACTTAACTTAGTCAATTTAATGTAAATATTCATAAAAATATCCATAAATACTAAGTTAAGGCTAATAATATACGTGCAAAGATTAAGGTCGCGGATAGCTAAAAATAAGTATGTGGTGACGTGGCATGCTTGGTGACGTGTCTGGCAACGTGGCGGTACCCGATTTGCCTCGAAGTTTGAGGCCGTCACACAAAGTCTTACGCCTATTTCATCCTTATTTTATACTGCCACTGATCCCAACTTGCACATAAATCGAGGCAAATTTCTCATGTGGGGATTAACACTTTATTCATTAGTTTTTGAGCTACTAATAATTTATTTTCGTTCGTGCGCTTCAGACACGCACTTGCAACCCCGATTATGACAAATTGAGGATACACCTTAACACACTCCGACTTCGCGACAAAAATAACTTATCATACACACATTAAGACATAACACACAAAAAAAATATTTAAACTTATAATCGCCAGTTCGTAACACGTGGGTCCCACTTCGAATACTTAAATCCTAAACTAAATATGAAAATACTTAATTAGTTGTCTGATCAATTTTATAAAATTTTTGGAGGTCACAATTCTTCCCAACTAATTAAAAATTTCGTCATCGAAATTTAAACTTACAGGTTAGTGAATCAAAAGAAATATGAGAAAATGATCATTCATATATAACTCCTTTAATCCAAACCTGTAAAAAAATAATTTTCAAGGTGAACCATTAAGTGGGCCCTATCACTTTCGTTGTAACTAACAACTCGGTAGTAGAGATCATAACTATTTCAACTTTTCATTTCCAACATTTTGGTTTAATGAAAACTTATCTCCATTACCTTGCCAATCTTGACAATTTGTGAATTTCTAATGAGTTAACAATCAGTTTTGTGGAATATTCGACAATCTTACTTCATTTCACATTTCATACTTTGAATCTCATTCAAGCATTAAATTTAGCAAAATCTAGCCTCTTTTGCTTTTCATAGCACTATTTTCAATCTTAACTAAATACAATTCCACAAACTATTGATAATTCTTTCCCTATCCATCAAACTCCAGTATACAAATACCAGTTTACTTTTGTGTCACTAATCATCCCTTATTAGAATTGTCGATCGATCAATTCTTATACTATCATCAGTGTAAATATAAGTGATGTAAATAATATTTGAGCACAACATTAAATACTAAGTAGAGTTGCGTGTCTATTTGATTCATCATCATTCCAGCGTTTCTCAATAGAAACCTGAAATTACATAAGTCATTTCATGATAGAAGATCTCAATTTTAATCTGATCAGAAAATGAAACCGCACACATCGTGCAACTCTCACTGATTCTCTAAATGTCTACTCGCAATATTATTTATATTGGGAACTAGAAAGCAATTACCAATTCTAACTCGTCAGCCAATTCACTTAACTTTCTATTTGACTAGTTAAAAAATTAAAGACTTTTCTAACTTAGTCAAATCATTTTCTATTCATGAGTTCACTAAGAAACTCATTTCATTCATTTAACAATCAGATTTTTGAGATTTCCTATCATCTCACTTTTAAATCATTTATTATTAACCAACAACTTTCATTACCTTAATAGAGACAATTATCCTTCTCTTGAGTAGATTTACATTTCTAAATAGAGATATCGACATATTCAATGATAATACTCTCATAGTATAACTTTCAGCTTATTTTTCATACAAGTTATAAATAAGATATCTCTCTTTGCCTCTACTCGATACAATAGAAGAATATTCAATTCTTCAAACATGTTAAGCCAGATACATTGTACTTTATTCAATATTTCCAAACTAAAGAAATTGTAATGACTAATTAAGCTGTAAATCGTGTTTCTCTTTTCATCAACTCTAATTTAACATAACCTATACTTTAAACTCCACCACTGACTAATCACGTGGTGTAGCATTACCTTCGAACCAATATATAACGTGCTGATATTAATTGTCTGTTATTTTAGTTAAAAAATTTCAACTTTTGGAGTTTGATTCCTTGTAAGATCTTTGTGAAGATATAATAAATTCAATCAAACTCATAGTTTGATATTCTAATTCTTAGCAGGATTTATTTGCCCGAAATTCCCCTTTTTCATGCGTATGTGAGAATGTCTTGACCATTTAGTTGCCTATACTTCCCCTTCCAATTGACTCCAACGAAACTTCATAGAATTTTTTATTCCAACTGTCTCCGATTCATTTGATTATTCAAATATAGGTGAACCTATTACATTAGTCTTCTACGCTATGAATGAATCGTGATTATAAAATGGAGTTACTTAGACTTTGGTCATGCACAACTACTCAAGTGTTTGGCCTTGATTAAATGAGTCCATACGTGTCACTTCCATCAGTCATAAGTCATCTCTATGTCTCATTTTATTTTATACACAAAGTTTGTTCCGCTTGATTTTTGTCAATCTTAGCTATTCTCACATTGATCTCAATCCTAGTCCCTTATAAACAAACCATGACTTTTGCTCAACAACCATGCCACTTACAGTTCCTTAATCTTGACTTAGAAATGCAATTTATACCTCTTCTCTTTTCGAAAACTTAGCTAAGGATAATACAACTTATTATGATTATTCAGTCAATGAATTGAAGTCTTCCTTAGTTAACCTTTATTTGAAATAGAGAAATTTTGCGACTTAAACAGTTCTACATTTTGTTATTAACTTATTTTGTTTTGATTTGTCTCAGATTTCTCAACTTTTTTTTCTTAAAAAGAAATTTGTTACTCTTTAAAAGACTGTGTAAGATAAATTTGTACCTTATTATTCATCAAATTCACTATTTGATGAATTGACTTTTTTGCTATTGTTCATTTGAAGAGATAGAAGAATTTAAATTTCCAATACTTTGATTAACTTAACTATTAATCAATCTTTTAAAGGATACTGTTTCAATCCTTTAATTCACATAAATGGAAAGTCTTGTAATATAGGAGCTCATACTGACTTCCTATACAAACCACCCACTAGTATTCAATTAGTACATCTATCCCATCATTAGTTATATTTTAGGTTGTATTGACAGGCATCATAATTAAATGTCGTTAGAAGTGATCATTGGGTACTTCGAATCTTAAAACACAATCACTTGTGTTAATGTTTAATAGCTAATCCAAACTATTATTATACCAGTTCCCTAACACCTTAACTTCTTACAAGTTAATCTTATCACTACAACTTTCATTTTTAAGTTAGAAACTTTCATTTGTTTTATCAATTCTTTATTCGACTCAATTTAACATTTCCTGAGCGTTTTATAATTGTAATAGTTCAATACTTTAATTTTAAAGGAATCCATGTTTAGTACTTACGCACCTAAATCATTTAGACTTTCCTTTCAACTGATTTCCTGTTGGTTTCATAACTGATGCATTCATCAGTTATATTAGTACCGAATTACTTACAACACCTTTGTAAATTTAGACTTTTCAAGTCTATTCCATATCCATTTACACTCATTTTTATTTAATAAGTCTATTATCTCCTTTAATTATACGTTTCAAAGCTTACTCATTGTATCTTATGAGTTGAGTATTGAATGGATAAGGAGGATAAACTTCCTATTGGATATCTGGTGATAATACATAGATATACATCATAAATATATCGTAATAAACAAAACATCTCAGCTCACAATTACTTCCCAACTAATCCCGCTCAATCACCCTTTGGTTCTTAACCGAAATTTATTCTCGATTGAGCCGACTTTAGGCTCTGATAGACTGATACCAAGTTTGTCAGCCCCCTCTCCATTAAGACGACTAACCGGCCTAGATTGTCTTAGTCCCCTAATAATCTAATCAGCCTAATCTATTCTTTCAACTTTGACCTCAAAATACTTTGCATATTAATGAAGCCTTAATTCATGATTTGTTCAAGTGGAGTAATTTAAGAAATAATACAGATTATTCTCCATATTTTTCTAGAAAATTCGACAACACCTCCCCTAAATATGGTATGTCGAAAATCTTCAACCTAATAAATAACAAAATCGAGGAGAGGCCTAAAAGACTGATAACTTGTCGCAGTTCATAATATATATCAAATTCAAATTTACAACTAACTTAGAGTCTCTACAAACTTAATTACAACTTTACAATCTCATAGTAGACTAAAATTGAAATATAAACCTCTCGATTTATCTTAAACTAACTTAGGAGACTGTCAT
The DNA here is from genome assembly GCA_039657365.1 of Stephania yunnanensis. Lineage (NCBI taxonomy): Eukaryota > Viridiplantae > Streptophyta > Magnoliopsida > Ranunculales > Menispermaceae > Stephania > Stephania yunnanensis. The sequence continues at coordinate 37,681,419 of CM077586.1, read as the reverse complement.
AACCATTTAATTAAACTTCGCGTCCTATACTCACCCCAAGAGTCTCAAAATAATATATATAAATAACTTACAATAAGAATTTAATTTAACTTTTGAAAACATTTACTACAATCTTCGAGTCTTACCCATTCTTCCATTATTTTCTTATAGAATTTGATATCATCAAAAACAACTCAAAGATATTAGGTAAGTAAATTCCTACATTTATCTGTACTCCTGCAATATTTAGTCCAATACATGGAGACATACAATTGTATTTTCGAATAAACAATAATATATATGCGTCAACATGACATGCAATCCACTCTGTCGCGGTCTCCTAACTATAATCAGACATCAACTTCCAAAATAGTATAGAGATAGTATTAAGAGATCATGAAATGCAGAGATAACTTGTCGGCGTTAGACACCATTAGTCTCATTAGACGACATAGAAGCAGGATTGAAACCAAGTTTCCGGCAAACCAAACTCTAAAACAAGTTTATCCCCCTCACTTTCTCTTTGTATACATGACCAAGAATGATAAAATGCAATGCAGACTATGATACAATTACAGGTACATAAATACTCAATCAATAGTAAAGATCACTATAGGGTTTACTTACAACTAAACAAACTTTTAGCATACTTTTTAAATTTCCCAAAGCGTCGGATGACCTTGAATAGACCCAATAGCTTCCCTGCATACCCAATTATATTATGGGTCAAGCTTCAAGTGAAACTCAATCATGAAACCCAATGAAAACTGCGACCAAAATATGTTTGAGAACAGTTTCCAAAAATGTTAATTTAAATAATTGTTTCAACTGGCTTTTAACTTCCCAACTTGAGGTAACTTTTTAACCTTGAAAACCTCAATATTTATCATGATGAGCTAAAACGAACTTGTATTACTCATTTCATAATTTCAATAGACTCCAAGAAAGCTCAAATCGGATCACCGACGGAGAAGTTATGAATTTTTCAATATGGCTTGTCAATTAGGCAAACTTTATTTATTTTGAACTGAAAAACTTTTCCAAATCAATATTTTCACAATTAAATCCTCGAAACTTGACAACAAACACTACGAATCATTCGATACCAACGTCAAAATATTTTCACAACTCACGGAGTCAAATTGGATCAAAACCAACAATCGATTCATCCAGAAACCTAATGTAAATCAATATCAACTATAAAACCATCTCCAAAATAGTTATCAACTGAATGACATTACTTCAACTCATCAAAAGCCTAGCCCACGTTGGTGGGATTTATTTCAAATCGGCGCATATCAACTTAATATATCAGTTCTCAACAATCCCTACCAAATCTTATCGAAACCTTGCGCAAGAAATCAAAAAATCACAAGAACTCAAATTGAATTATGGAAAATGCCCTAAATTGAGTATTTACCAAATTGTGGGCCAAATAACTCGTTTTCACTATACAAATTTCTCTCGAACTGACCATTTTGTTATACTCTACAATTTTACAGAAAAGAAACAAGCAAAAATCGGACATTGGGAGTGCATGGAGTGAAGACCCCCGAGTGAGAGGGTTTGGAGAACGAACGTTTCTATCATTATTTGTTGATTAGAATGAAACATTTGTTTCATTTAATATTTGATATATATATAAATATGTATATATAAAACCTCAACTGTTTGTCAGTAGCTTAATTTCATTTTTTTATTAGTTCGTGAAATCCCTATTTTGACTTGCTTCAACTTCCAGCGCTTGTTTTCGATCCGAATTTTGACCAAATTGAACTAAAACTTCGACAATACAATCCATCTTCATAAAATGTCCATAACAGTAGTTTTGGTCACGCCAAAACCCCAAAAGTCTTATCTTTATCCACCACATACTAAAATTATCAGGACTAATTCTCTTGCCATATTTAACTAAACTTGTACCAATGTAGACTCATTCTCAACCTCGACTACCATCGACTGATACGAAAGTCAAGGCAAAGTCTTGCACTAACTTCATTCTTATTTTACGTTGTCACCGTTCTCAAATTGCACGTAAATCGATGTAAAGTCTTCATGTGGGGATTAACATCTTATTCATTAGTTTTTGAGCTAGTAATAATTTAATTTCACTTATGTCCATCACACACGCACTTGCAACCTCGATTATGCCAAATTGAGGATACACCTCAACACACTCTAACTTAGCGAAAAAATACCATATAATACACACATTAAGTATACAACAGACAAACAAATATATTTAAACTTACGATATTCGGTCTGTAACACGTGGGTCCCACCTCAGATACTTTATTCTCAAATCAAATTCGAAATACTTAATTAGCTGTCTAATCAAGTTTATAATATTCTCAGATGTCACACGACCAACCATGGCTAAGTCTGTTGGGGCATGTGCCCTTGGTCAATCTTATGAACATTACTACTTTTGTTATAAAATAAAGTATTTCATTTAATGTTCATTATTATAATTGGTTTGCATGTTTACATTATAATAGGATCCATGGATGTTTACTAAAACATCCTAAATGTCCTTAGTCAGTCGTTATACTTGGAACTATAATGAATGATAAGACTAGTGTACGTCTCGATTGATTGTCATGTGATGATCATGCATATAAGAACACAAATCAAGATCATGAGTACCTGTTATGGAACAAGGTATTGGACCGACCCATTATGAGAACACTATATGAATTAAGTCATACGCATTACTCATGATAAGTATATCATTTAGTCATATGACTTGAGATTACCTGAGACTTCAACATTATGATCATAGTGATTTGACACAATTAAATGTTGTCTTGAACTGGACGATTATGAAGGTTGTGATTAGTTACTATTTGAATAATGTGCAGAGGTGTGTAGTCGAGATAGAGTTTATTCCTCTCATTTAGAAAAAGATATCAGTAGATCCCTCGTTATGTTAGACTAAAAATGTCAAGTCCATATGGATTGATATGATTAATGTCACTTAGATATTTTTAGTCTACCTAAAGATTGAGACTAGTACGATTGAACATTAACTATGACTTTTTTGTGCCTTACGTTTAATCAAAAGATATCGTTCGACGAAAGGATATGATATAAACTATTGATTATGTTGTATCGATTGTGATCTTCAAGCAACTTGGGTAGTCATAATTCCTTGCTACATATCACTTATGACTTGTGTACCAAAATAGTTTTAATTTACTGCCAATGTTGCATGAACTTATTGGGTCGCATACCAAGAATAGTTTTGCATGATTTTAAATGACTTAAAACAATGAATTTTATATGATAAAACTCATAGCATAAAAGGTCCTTATGATGTGTCATATTAATACCACTTTAAGTAGGGGTAATTCAATTACCCAGTAAAGGTTGTATAAATAGGCGTGTTAAGAGAATTCACATTATAGGAGAAATTACGATTGAAATCTAATTTTCATTTTTAGAAAACGAGTTAGATTTCTCAAGCGTTCTTAGTTATTTGTGTTTACTCCTACCTTCTATTGTTCTCTTTTTTGTGTTTACTTTTTTAGCTTTATTCTTAGTTATTTTATAATGCATTATCATTATGAAATTGCTCTAAACAAAAGAGATCTCGAAGTTCAAGAAGGTTCTCTAAGGTAATATTAATGTAGCTTCGAAGGTATAATTTATATGAATTTAACTTTTTTCAATTCATTTTTGTATACTACTACAGTAGTCATCTAAATAAGTCCTTAGTTTTTAACCACAAAGATGCGACCCCTTTTAAGGATGAAGCTCCTTGTGTGACCAACCATGGTTAAGACATGAGTCGAGCCTTCGGTTCTACCATGCCTACCTATATCCACTTCAAGTGCTTAATAAATTTAAAGAAAATCATATAGCATTTTTCATCTTATTTATCACTATACCAAAGTTTAGCCTGCTATCAAAAAAGAAAAAAAAATCAAAGTCTAGCTAGGTTTAAAAGATTACTAATCTATCATTTTTGAATCTAGTGACGATGGACAAGTTTTTTTATTATTTAAAAGATAAATCCGGGGTCTCCATGAGTGAAGCCTCGTGATTTAAGACCTAATGATAAAAAATATCTTAACCTTTATAAGTTATATCAATTATACCCTAAGCTTTTGATCAAATCTAAATGAGAACACACCACAAGAGTGTTTTATTCCAAACTCATAATCTTTACAATATACAATGTGTGCATATATGGGCAGGTTATGTAGAGAGCATACATAATGTATACTACGCACCCATCTATAACTAACTGTACTTAACTAACATACACCTAGGACACAATACACCACAATACAACTTGTACAAATATATCCTAAATGTACATTACTAAGTTCTATATAGGAACAAGTGGCACTGTCTTCATCGTATCTTCAAGATGGAAGTCTATGCCAATCACATAGACCCATCTTTAACAACAGATCAGAGAACAAATGGAGTAGGCAAAGATTTAGTAAAATGTTTAGTACACTCATGGAAAACAGGATTGGTAGAAAGATTAATTGGTGCCTGATTATCACACAACAAGGAAATGGGCAGCAGAACATCGATAAAGAGATCCTTGAGAAGGTAAGAAATCTACTACAATTCACAAATAGTAGAAGACATATAACAATACTCAACTTCTACAGAAAACTTGGATATAGTAGACTGCTTCTCAGTTTGTTATTGTCACAAAGAACTCTGATGCAGGGGATAATGGACATCGTCAGGGGAAGGTCAACATGGCATACGAGAGGTTTGGCACTTATAAGGGTGATGTCCAAAGAGTGGGGAAATGAAAGCCAATAAAGAAGAGATAAGTGTTAATAGAAGAATTGTGATAAATGTAAAAGGGGAAGTTTTGAAGGAGACATCAAGAAGGGACACTCATACACTGGTCAGTTAGTCCTGAAAGAGCACATTGTGGTCATACAGATGATGCAAGGAAACATCAAGCCTGAGAGATTTTGGATACGTTAAAGAAAAGGGATGAAGATAATTCATCAACCTTGCACACGATCCACAATGCAAGACAAAAATAAAGGTTGGCCGAGGCTAGAAGGAGATCACAAATGAAACAAATCATGCATTTTCTGTACACACTTGGTTATCTCTCATGGCATAGGAAACATTTAGAAATTGTCATTTTTGATAGACTTATTTTGGGCTCATCCTAACTCCATCAATTTACTATGATGTTTCCCTTTAGTCTTGATTATGTATTACACATATAAGACTAATAGGTATCGCATGCCATTGTTAGAGATCATCGATGTGACGTTAAACGAGTTCACGTTTGCTATTGGATTTGAATTTATGTCAAGAGAATCAAAATACAACTACATTTGGGCATTAGAGAATCTTAATAACCTCATGGATGGGTGGGCTAAACCAAATGTGGTTATAACTTATAGGGAGTTGAGATTGATGAAAACAATTGAGTTGGTCTTTTCCACGTCAACTCACCTACTTTGCACTTGGTACATTAATCGAGGTGTAGCAGCAAATACAAAGAAGTTTTTCGCGCGGAACAAAAACTTCAACTTTTTCATAAGTAGGTGGAATGTTTTAATAAGTGCCACTTATGAAGGTGTATTCAACTCAACGATGTCAAGTTTGGTAGCCAATTATGCTTGTCTACGTGGATTGCTTGATTATTTGATGGATACATGGGTTAAAAACCACAAAGAACGTTCTATTAGAGCATCGACAGGCCAGTTATTGCATCTCGGACAGATTATGACCAACATAGTTGAAAGTGCACGTAGTGCCCTGAAAAAAATCTTAGACATTCGTAAGGAATGTTCGAGGATTTGTGGCGGCTAATTCATAGTATGGTTGTTGGCCAATATATAAAGATCAAGGCGTCTTTTGAGAGAGTTTGAATGTAGTGCGACATGGATTTGGTGATACTTTGTACCATATGTTGTGAGGTTTTGTTTCTCAAATGGCTTTGGATATAATTCAGAAAGAGTTGGAAATCACATAAATATTGGGACCAATCCGACGAGATGTTTTTGTGTCATGCATAAGACATTTGGAATTCTTGTGCCCATGAACTTGCAACTTATCAATTGGCAGATTCACTAATACCACTTGACGATATCTACATCCAATGGCAAATGCTGAGCATGAATCTTAAGCGATCAGGATATCGGACAGAGTACAATTTTAAAACTAAAATTCAAAGGGTGATTGAGAGGTTTCAAAGTGTCAAAACCAAGGATATTCACATAAGGATTATGCAATAAATTCGAGAGATTAGTTATCCCTTATCCATGTCCTTGGTTGTCCCGAGGGAGAAAGTTAAGATAAGGGGAAAACCATCCTAAGCAGGGAAGGGAAAGAAGAGGAAGACAAATAAGGCTGAGAAGGATGAGGCATCCACCAAGAGAAATCATCTCGCTTTTACCACATCTTTTATCCATAGATGATATAAAAGGAGCCTTTTCATCAAGTGCCATACAAGGTTTATAGAATGTGTACATTAGTGCGTAGTGTGGGTAAGGATGGTTATTACAATGTAGCACTTGAAAACTAATTTCATCACATTGATAGGGTTGATGATGTCAGGGGAGATGATAATGGTGGATACCGTGTCGTTGCCGCCACTCTTAGACAAAATGAAGACGATGCAAGGAAACAAGTCTGAAATGATATATATTGGAAGCTTCGGTTGGGTTTTGGGGTTCATGCGCAGCGGAGACTGCAAAACAATTTTGACAAAAACCCCAACATGATCCGAATCTAATTCCATTAAAAACTTTTAAACCATGAAAAACTTAATCATACCTCAGTCGCAATATACCTTTCTGAAGGTTGATCGATCTCTAAGGCGCTGCCAATGACGAACGCCCTCTACCAGTAGTCCACACACAAACGGAGGCCGAGATTCGAAGTACTAGCTTCGATTGAATACCAAACCTTTTGTTTCTCTCCAAAACGATCCAGAGCATACCAAAAACCCTAAGTCGTTTCTAAAACGAAAATAGAGTTTCGGCCTTTTTAATCTTTTGTATGTGTATTCTAACTTAAAGCGTCTATTTATACAACCCTTGTATATAGACGGTTAAGTAAATTACACATATACCCCTACTTAAAGAAGTATAAGTGTAATACACCACAAGGACATTTCTGTCATGATTTTTATCATATAAAAATCATTTTTCTGAACCATCTTAAAATCTCGCAAAACCATTCTTAGTGTGCGACCCAATAGGCTCATACAACGTTGGCAGTGTACCAAAACACATTTTGCTATGCAAGTCATAAGCGGCCTCTAGCAAGACATTATGACTACCCAAGTTGTACGAATATCGAATCGATACAACCTAATCAATAGTGTATATAACATCATTTTGTCACACGATATCCTTTTGATCAAACATAAGGCATGGAATTGTCATCCAACATGTTCGATCGTACTAGTCTCGATCTCTAGGTAGACTGAAAACATCCAAGTGACATTGATCAATATCAATTCACTTAGACTAGGCCTTTTAACGGTTTAACACATCGAGCGATCCACTAGATATCTCTCTTTATATGAGAGGGACTAATTCTATCTCGATTACACAACTTCATCACATTGCTCACACAGTAACCAATCACAACCTTTATAATCGTCCAGTTAAAGACAATGTTTGATAGTGTCAAATCACTATGTTCTTAATGTTGAAGTCTCTAGTAATCTCAAGTCAGAGGACTGAAAAATATACCTATCATGAGAAACAACTATGACTTAATCTATGTGATGTTCTCATAGCGGGTCGGTCCAGTACTTTGTTCCCTAACAAGTACTCGTGATCTTGATTCGTATCCCATACGTATAATCATCATATGATCATCAATCAAGACTCACACTAGTCTTAATTCATTATAGTTCCCAGTATAATAATCGACTAGGGACATTTAGGATATTTCTCTAAATACCCATGGATCTTATTATAATGTAAACATGCAAATTAATTATAATAAACAACAAATGAAATCCTCTATTTTATTAACTAAAAGTATTCATAAAGACAGTTAATGGATTGACCTAGGGCACATGCCCCAACATCTCCCATTTGCACTAGGGCCAATCATACATGCATCTAATGCCTAATGATCTAACATGACCATCATGTTTTGTTTGTGGAAGAGCTTTTGTCAATGGATCTGCAACGTTGTCTTCAGTAGGTACTCTCCAAATCTTTACGCCTACCCTCTCAATAACTTCTCTGATGAGATGAAAACACCTGAGTATATGTTTGAATCTGTGGCGTAATCTAGGTTCCTTGGCCTATGTTATTGCCTCGTTATTGTCACAATACAAACAAACAGGGTTAGCAATACTTGGAACCACACCTAGTTTAGAAATGAACTTTTTGATCCAAAGCGCCTCCTTTCTTTGCATCGGACGCTGCAATATACTCACTTTTGTTGTAGAATCTCGCCACAGATCTCTTGCTTCAAACTTTTCCACTTCTTCGCACCCCCATTCAAAGTAAACACATATCCAGATTGCGATCTAAAATCATCTATATCAGTTTGAAAACTTGCATCTGTGTAACCATTTACAACTAGATCATTTTCAAAACCTCCATAGACCAAGAACATTTCCTTAGTCCTTCTTAAGTATTTAAGGATGTTCTTTACTGCTATCCAGTGACTCTCACCAGGATCTGACTGATAAATACTTGTAGTGCTCAAAGCATATGATACATCAAGTCGAGTGCATAGCATGACATACATGATAAATCCAATAGCCAATGCATATGGAATCTTATTCATACGGTCTCGCTCGTCATTTGTCCTAGGATGTTGATTCTTGCTGAGACTTATGCCATGAGACATTGGCAACAATCCTCTTTTAGAGTCTTGCAAACTTAGCCTATTCAGCACCTTGTCTATGAAAGCACTCTGACTTAGACCGATTAGCCTCTTAGATCTATCCCTATAGATTCTTATCCCTAGGATATAGGCTGCATCTCCTAAGTTTTTCATTGAGAAACACTTCCCTAACCAAAACTTGACATTCTGCAATGTTGGGATGTCATTTCCAATGAGTAATATATCATCAACATACAATACCAGAAAAACAACTACACTCTCACTGACCTTCTTGTATACACAAGGCTCATCTTCGTTCTTAATAAAACCAAAATCCTTGATTGCTTCATCAAAACGAAGATTCCAACTCCGAGAAGCTTGCTTTAATCCATAAATGGATCTTTGAAGCTTGCATACCTTCCTAGAATTCTCAGGATGTACAAAACCTTCAGGTTGTGTTATATACACGTCCTCAAGCAGCTTTCCATTAAGAAATGATGTTTTTACATCCATTTGCCATATCTCATAGTCATAATATGCAGCGATGGCAATTAAAATTCTTATGGATTTAAGCATGGCTACCGGCGAAAAAGTTTCATCATAATCAACACCTTGAGTCTGCCTGAAACCTTTTGCTACAAGTCTTGCTTTAAATGTATGCACATTGCCATCCATGTTAGTTTTCTTCTTGAAAACCCATTTACATCCAATGGTCTTACCACCATCAGGTAAATCAACAAAGTTCCAAACTTGGTTATCATACATGGATTGCATCTCAGAGTTCGTGGCACTTAGCCATTTATCTGAGTCTGGTCTAGACATAGCCTCCTGATAAGTGGTGGGCTCATTTTGATCCATAAGCAACACATCACGACTATAAGTAATGAGAAATCCGAATCTCTCTGGCTCATGTCTTACCCTACCAGATTTACGTGGGCCTTGTGTCACTTGTGGTGGTTCAACTGATTCAGAACGTTGTTGAACTTCCAGTAGCGGTTCAGGGTTTATCTTTGATTCTTGAACTTCTTCAAGATTTATTTCTCTCCCACTAGTGTATTTTGAAATAAATCGTTTTTCCATAAAGGCACCATACCGAACAACAAACACTTTGTTCTCAGCGGGATTATAAAAGTAATATCATTTTGTTTCCTTTGGATACCCCACAAATAAACACTTGTCAGATTTAGGTGCTAGTTTTTCTGAGACTTGTCGTTTTACGTAAGCCTCACAACCCCAAATCTTAAGGAAAGACAAACTAGGTCTCTTCCTGTACCATATCTCATATGGTGTTTTATCAACCGCTTTAGAAGGAACTCGATTTAGAGTGAAAGCTGCAGTTTGTAATGCATAACCACAAAAGAATAATGGAAGATCTGCATGACTCATCATAGATCGAACCATATCTAATAAGGTTCGATTTCTCCTTTCATAAACTCCATTCCACTACGGAGTTGCTAGTGGAGTTAATTGGGAGACAATCCTACAATTTCTAAGATGATCATCAAATTCTTGGCTCAAATATTCACCGCCTCGATCTGACTGAAGTGTTTTGATAGTTTTACTAAGTTGATTCTGCACTTCATTTTGAAACGTTCGAAACATGTCAAATGATTCAGCTTTATGTTTCATTAGATATACATAACCATATTTGCTGAAATCATCAGTAAATGTAATAAAGTACTGATAACCTCCTCTAGCCATTGTGTTTATAGGACCGCAAACATCAGTATGTATTAGACCCAATAAATCACTTGCCCTTTCACTGTGTCCAGTAAAGGGACTTTTAGTCATCTTGCCTCGTAAACAAGATACGCACGTTTCATATGTTTCTAAATCAAATGAATTTAGAAGTCCATCTTTATGGAGCTTCGTTATGCGTTTCTCATTTATGTGCCCGAGACGACAATGACAAATATAGGTTTGATTCAAATCATTTGACTTAAATCTCTTTGTATTTATGTTAAAGACTGGAGTATCAGTGGACCTTTTCATGCTTAGAATATAAAGACCATCACACAAATAAGCATTTGCATAAAATATTCCTTTACGAGAAATGGAACATCTATTATTCGCAATAATAAAATCAAAACCATCCATATCTAAGCATGAAACATAAATGATGTTTCTGCTCAAGGCAAACACAAAATAACAATTATTTAAAGTTAAGATAAGTCCACTAGGTAAGACTAAGTCATATGATCCAACAACCAGGGCAGCAACTCCTGCTCCATTCCCTACGCGGAGGATGACTTCTCCTTTCTTCAACTTTCTACTTCTGGTAAGTCCCTGCACATTTATACAAATGTGAGATCCACATGCGGTATCTAATACCCAGGAATCACTAGTAGATAAATTAATTTCAATAACATAAATATCTATAGTGGTAGTCGCACTACCCTTTTTCTTCTTTAGATCTTCTAGATAGAGTTTGCAATTTCTGAACCAATGTCCAGGTGCATGACAGAAATGACAATTTCCTTCCTTTTCTTTTGGGTGTTTTGAAGCAGGAACAGTCTAGGGCTTGACCTGTTCCACAAGCTTTGCGACAGGTGCAGCAGTAGCCTTGACAACTTTAGCCTTGCCTTTGCCTTTCTTCTTCATTCCCTTTCCCTTTTGGACCATCAACACATTACTAGAGGTTTCTTGATATTTTGTTCAGCGCTTTTGAGCATCAAATGCAACTCGAAATTGATTTCTCCATATTATTCATATTGTAGTTCATCACAAATTGTGAGTAACTTTCTGGTAATGAATTCAGGATCAAATCTGTAGCCAACTCTTGGCTTATGGGAAATCCGAGTCTATCAAGCTGGTCAACATAACCCTTCATCTTCAGAACATGAGGACTAACTGACGCACCCTCATTCATCTTGCAAGAATACTGTCTCGAACCTTTCTTGCCTGCTTGCTGTTGGAACATTTCCTTCAGCGTTATAGCCACGTCGTAGGCTTCTATTTGTTCTATGTTCTTCTGAAGTTCAGGAACCATAGTTGCCAGCATAATACATGCAACATCAGTAGAATCGTGACATGCTTATTATGCGCATCCTTCACAGCTTTCGTAGCATTGGCTGGTGGGTCCTTAGGAATTGGAGCATCCAGGACATACAACTTGCGTTCATGCTTAAGAACAATTGTCAAGTTTCTGAACCATCAAGAAAGTTAGTCCCAGATAGCTTATCCTTCTCAAGGATGGATCGCAGTGACAGGGGATTATTGTTACTTGAAGAGGCCATTGATCTACAATAAAGATTATGCAAAGTTTATTTTAGTATAGAGGAATAGACTCCCACTAAGTTAACAACCCTCCTAAAACACACTGTTTATTTAGGGAACTAAAATCCATATTTCACCTAATTCTATGACAGGTACGGCATGAAACACAGAACTAGATTATTTAGGTAGGTAACAGTTACCAATTACATCTTATGTAATTTTTAGATACTTTTATGAGATACAGGACATCTTATGTCTTATCATGTTTTTATCTCATCATGTGCCTAAAGCTCAAAACTATTTTGATGGCTTTATTAAGTCGGACCATTTTAAACATTTAGGTATCCAACATGTCTCACCAAGATAACACAATACACTTAGCTATGGCTGAAACTGTATTAGTGAGATCGAGGCCTTGACAAGTGTTTAAAATGGATGGCGTGAGACTTAAAATTTAATAGAGGGATTTTATTCAGTTTTAGTGATTTTATGTAAATAATGAAATATCATATATTTTTATTGATTTGTTAAATCACTAAAAAATTTGGAGATTTTTATACTGTTCACTAATAAAAGAACTTTCGTGCACTAGGATTAGTTAAACGGCGGTCCCGCTGACCGGCGGAGATTACACAACAATTTTGACAAAAACCCCAACAGGATCCGAATCTAATTCCATTAAAAACGTTTAAACCATGAAAAACTTAATCATACCTCAGTCGCAATATACCTTTCTGAAGGTTGATCGATCTTTAAGGAGTTGCTAACGACGAACGCGCTCTGCCAGTAGTCCACACACGAACGGCGGCCGAGATTCGAAGTGCTAGCTTCGAGAGAATACCAAACCTTTTGTTTCTCTCCAAAACGATCGAGAGCATACCAAAAACCCAAAGTCGTTTCTAAAACGAAAATAGAGTTTCGGCCTTTTTAATCTTTTATACGTGTATTCTAACATAAAGCGTCTATTTATACAACCCTTGTATATAGACGGTTAAGTAAATTACACGTATACCCCTACTTAAAGAAGTATAAGTGTAATACACCACAAGGACGTTTCAGTCATGAATCTTATCATATAAAAATCATTTTTCTGAACCATCTTAAAATGTCGCAAAACCATTCTTAGTGTGCGACCCAATAGGCTCATACAACGTTGGCAGTGTACCGAAACACATTTTGGTATGCAAGTCATAAGCGGCCTCTAGCAAGACATTATGACTACCCAAGTTGTACGAATATCGAATCGATACAACCTAATCAATAGTGTATATAACATCATTTTGTCACACGATATCCTTTTGATCAAACATAAGGCATGAAATTGTCATCCAACATGTTCAATCGTACTAGTCTCGATCTCTAGGTAGACCGAAAACATCCAAGTGAGATTGATCAATATCAATTCACTTAGACTAGGCCTTTTAACAGTCTAACACATCGAGGGATCCACTAGATATCTCTCTTTATATGAGAGGGACTAATTCTATCTCGATTACACAACTTCATCACATTGCTCACATGGTAACCAATCACAACCTTTATAATCGTCCGGTTAAAGACAACGTTTGATAGTGTCAAATCACTATGTTTCTAATGTTGAAGTCTCTAGTAATCTCAAGTTAGAGGACTGAAAAATATACCTATCATGAGAAACAACTATGACTTAATCCATGTGATGTTCTCATAGCGGGTCGGTCCAGTACTTTGTTCCCTAACAAGTACTCGTGATCTTGATTCGTATCCGTAGACGTATAATCATCATATGATCATCAATCAAGACTCACACTAGTCTTAATTCATTATAGTTCCCTGTATAATGATCGACTAGGGACATTTAGGATATTTCTGTTAATACCCATGTATCTTATTATAATGTAAACATGCAAATTAATTATAATAAACAGCAAATGAAATCCTTTATTTTATTAAATAAAAGTATTCATAAAGATAGTTAATGGATTGACCTAGGGCACATGCCCCAACAGCTTCTTGGCCAAAAAAATCTTTGGTGCTCAAGTCTCGGTGGGGATCATTATCCTACTATTAATGCAACACTACAATGATAATAAGGATGCTCTATTTGATAAGTGGATGTGTATACCTTAATTGGGTCCCATGTTTGCTACATGTTATCGTGTCATTTTTGTATCTCTATTACCCTTAGGTAGTATGACATTCCTTCCACTTAGGGACGCACCACCAGATTTACTGAGTGATAAGGTTGTAATTGGGATGATACACGTTCATAACAATCATTTTATGAGGGTAAAGTGATAATCTTTTGTATTCCTATTTATACGTTTTTACACATTACTCTTGGTTCACCTGTTCATATGTCATTTATAGGTGTTATTCAAGGGGGATGCATTTTTTCCTCAACTATATCTAGAGTGGAAAGAAAATATACAACCGGAGGCGCTACCACGGGGTGATAAATTAAATTGAAAAGTCCCAGAGGCACCTGTTAATTATCAAGACGAGACTCCAATTACCGTTGATTTAGACACACCTTGATAGTAGATATGTAGTTAATAGAAGTGTGTGAAGCCCTTTTTGTAAGACATTCCTTTTTTGTACATTAATTACACGATGATAGTTGTAATCTCATTGTAATAGTCATTTTTTACACTATTACATTGGATAAAGTTGGATGAGATTTTTTATACACCGTTAAACGACTTAATTGTAATATCCTTAAATACGTAAGTGGATTACTATTAATGATGTTATGTTTTCTATTACCATTCATTAATTTAGCCTAAAATGTGTATTAAATCCTTATAGGTTGGTCATCAACAACTGAGCTAACTCTGTTTGTTCGGCCATGCATGACCGAGCCGAGCACATCTTACTGAATGAACTCAATGAACACAAATATATTTAGATCGGTCATACACGATCGACCAATCTCATTCTATTCGGTTATTAATTACTGAACATTATATGTTCAATTGGTCGTGTATAGTAGACTAAAACCTATATATTTGTAGTACACATTTCAATTAGCCGTGTATTACCGAGTGAATACAAATTGTTTGATTTGGCATAATTAAACAATAGCTTCTTGTTCAGTACAGTATGACCAAACAAACAATTTATATTAGTTACAATTTTGTTTGGTTATATATTGCAGAGCGTCATTAAAACTGCTCGATCATGTAGGACTGAACAAACAGTGTTCATTCGGTCCTGCACAACCAAATAAATTGATTTTCAAATGTAAGACCCAAATTTGATCAACTCCAAGTCAATAAACATACCACACTCAACTAAATTCATTGATCCAGTTACCCTATACCACATTGATCCACTGCACAACAAAGTTATAAGAAAAGTGATCTAAAGCATTAATCAAATTCAATTCACCAAACACACAGTTTCACCAACTTTTCACAATTAAATAAACTATTTCATTAAAATTAAGCCAAAGTAATCTATCATCAAACAAACTCCAACTCTTAATTCATAATACATTTCAATTCTTGTTCTTCTTGACCGGGCATTGGTAATTTGCTTATGTTTTTCCTTTGCGCTTCGATAAACCACATTCTGTCGATTTATTTGCACATTAGGGTTGGGTGCTACCAAATGTGGTGGTGCCTGATGGAGCAAAAGCATCAATGATCGTGAGGTTCTTTAGCATCTTGTCCATCATTTTCACAATGGATGCCCTATTTCTTTCACTAGGCTGTAATGCCTCCAATGATGTCATGACATCCATGACCCGTCATATTTGCTACACAAACAATAGAACGCAAATCAGCCCAAAGTTATTATTATCTGATAAATTCTAATTTATAAGAAAACACAAGTATACAGACAACTCACTTTGTAGACGTCATCCTCTTGTTCGTCACTAACACTGCTTCTTGTAAGATTTTGAATAATTGGACACAAGATGTCATTGAACCACCTAATGTGATCCTCGATCGCCGCCTATGGGACTGTTACACGTTGTCCTCTTGATGTAGCAGACAATACGTGATATTCCCACCTCTCCCTGATCTCGGCCAGAAAATTGTACTTGGCTACATAACTAGTTGGCACCCTTCCTCGTTGTGCTTGTGTAGGATTGTATGGAGCCGAAGGGATCCGCTGCACGTAACCGAGTTGTCATAAGAACTTATCAAGGTGATATGGCTTAATAATCCCCATGTACTTGATGGTTCTCATATAGAAAGCAAGCTTCGCAATATCCTCGTCTGTTCGGATACTCGAGTTAACCTAGCAAAACAAGACATAAATGAACTCATTTGGAAGTTAACAAAGTCACAAAAACTTTAAACAATTGAAGATACCGGGCATACCTTATTAAATCGGGCATTGTTATGTGTTCTGCGGAGCCTTAGGAGATGGTTTATATTAACCATGTGTTCTTGTTCGCTTCATGACGATTGAAATGATCGTACACCTATCCATGCAGAGGAATAACAAAAATAAGTCATTAGATATAAAAAATATAAAACTATATGCACCTTAAAAAATTGACAGATACAAAACATACCTCAAGCAATGTTAGATATCATGCAATCAGTCAAACATCCACCCAAGTAGCCACCCCAAATTGTCGGTACAAGTAGGCTAGAGCTACAACACCCCATGCAAATGTTCTGATCTGGTCCACGTCCACTAGAAACTGTAGAAGTTGAACCGACACTTTCGTTTTTGACTTGTCAACAAACAGGGTGCATCCTAGCATGTACTATAAGTAGGCTCGAACTGTGCACTCAACCAGGGGAAACAATAGCATATTCTCTTTGCATTTTTTTTATGGCTTTGGTTTCTCACCCCATCACCCTTTTAGCCATAATTTGATCGTTTTTAGATTATTATACAACTTCTTCTTTGTTTCAGCCTCCGTCACACTATGAGCCCTAAACACCAACTCAATTGCCTCGGTAATGGAAAGGGTGTCATAGTCAACAACCTTTCGCATCACGAAAATATGCAATAGCCTGTTAACGTTGTCTAATGTGATCGACATTTCACTGAAGGGAAGGTGAAATGTGTTGGTCTTCAACTGCCATCTATCTACAAAATCATATATGAACGTCTTGTGTGCCTTTTAGTATGAGCACTAGGTGAGTGTACTCAGCCGGACACTTGAATGATCCTATGGAGCCTAACTGCATCTCGGTGACACCTACGCAAATCCCAGCTTGCCAACTGTGCGCCTTGTTTGACGCATATAAGCAAGGATTGCTCCTGAATTATCAAAAATATGAGTAGAAACTAATAGAATTATTAAAACAATTCATAACTAAACTTATTCGTATTATAATGGCAAAACACATCTTTGGGTCCTTCAATTTTGGAGCTCTTATGTTTTTGGTCCCTGAATTTTTATTGTTGTACATATAGTTCCTGAACTTTAAGAAAAATAAACATTTGGTCCTTAAATGTCAAATCTTGTTTTACATGGCAAACAAAAATGACACGTGCCTGCTCATTTGCCATGTGACTGATTCATTTGCCACTTGGCTTTCGTGTGAAACCAATGGTTTAAATGTGAACCAATCTAAACCCAAAAAAATCAATTCTTCTCCCGAATTGAACCCATGCCCTAACATTATATTTTCAAGCCATCAATCCATCTCTTTCGTGATCGATTTATCTCTTTATTCACATTCCTTGTCCCATTCCTTTAAAGCTTCATCTGGATAACCTCCTTGTAACTGATATACCATTGTACGAAAACTTAAAATTGATCTGCCACTATAAGAAAGTGTTTTGTTTATGCATTCAATAATGGAGAAGCCATTTTTACGAATAACCTCATTTTGACAACCTCCTTATAACTGATCAAGTCTTACCAAGTTACCCAATATTATACATAGCAAAGATATTGTTCTGACATTTGAAGTTATTATTATAAAGAAAATATTCAAGAATGAAAGACTCAAATTTAAAGAAAATGAAAACAAATCTATTAAACCATTCAATTAAAGAGGGCATTGAAACTTGAATCAAATGTTAAAGAAACTTTACAAAGATAATGGCTTAAAAACTCAATTAGATTATTCTAATCTCAAGTCACCTAAAAAGGCCAAATAAAATCAAGTACACATTTACAAAACCCCTAATATATAATAAAAGAATATTTTCATCTCCACATATATCTTAGGACGAGTTCTTCTCTTCCATGGATTGAGAACTAAATCATTGTGCTTTCAAGGCAAAGTCCTCATTTCCTGCCTTCTATTCAGCTTTGAGAACACATTAAACACTCTTTTCTTTCTTAATTCCCTTTTCGTGGTGTTCATGATCTTAATCTTTACTTTCCCTATGATTTTACAAACTTGAATCAAATATAAGGGAAAAAGGTAGGTCATGTAGGAAACGAATGAGAGAGAGAGAGAGAGGGGAATTGGTGTTAAAGTAAAAAAGGGAGTTAGGGCACAGGTTTAGTTTGGGAAAAAATTAATTTTTTTTGTTTAGTTTGGTTTATATTCGAACCACTGGTTCACATAAAAATCGGCCACATGGCAAATGTACTAGCCACATGGCAAATGAATAGGCCACTTGTCATTTTTGTTTGCCATCTAAATAAGATTTGACATATAAGGACCATATGTTTACTCTTCTTAAAGTTCAGGGACCAAATATGCAACAATAAAAGTTCGAGGACCAAAAGCATAAAAGTTCCAAAGTTCAAGGACCAAAAGATGTGTTTTGCCTATTATAATTGAAAAAAACTAAATACCTTATGTTCCATATGGCTACGATGGTGCGATAGTTGAAACTGTTCAATACAGTCCGATTTATTTGTCCACCGGGAAAAGGCATTGAAGAGTCATTAGCTGGCTTTTGGTATGGTTTCTTGCTATATGTTCCAACGTTTGCCTTACTATCACGGCTTTTGCTACTGGCCCTTTCTCTGACCATTTGCTCCAGTACGTCCTCTTTCTTCTTCTTCTTCTTCTTCTTCTTCTTCTTCTTCTCGCTCATTTCCTTCACTTTCACCTTCCTCATCATCTTCTTTTTTATTCTCTTCTCCACTTTATTTTTTGTTGGAATCTTCTTCCACGACAAGTTGTTCCTTATCTTCTTCACTGACTCCGATAAAGAAGATTCCACTAGAGGAATGAGGGTCGTATGAACTGACAATTCCCTCCCTTGTACATTCGAGGCCTGTGTTGCGAATCCCTATTTAACGTCATCAGCTTTCCATCCCAACTCTTTTGATTTTGTATAAGAAGCCGTTTGAGCTCTCCAGCCAGCATGGTCGCCCGTTTTGACATGAGTATCCTTTTAATGCTAGTCGTTTTAGTTTGAGTCATACCTATAAGAAAATTACACTAATATAACCTCAAATCAATAACTAATCATTCATTAAACAATATAGAATCACATAAAGTTTTTAGATAAAAATAGGTTTGTTTAGTGCGTATTGTCAGACCCCACCTAATTAGGGCATCTGACCGGCCTAAATTACCTTAATCCATTGATAATCTAGTAGCCTTAACCTATTCATCAATAAGCAATTAAAATTATGATTTTATAATCATCCATTATAAAATTTATTAACCACAATTGATTCTAAAGTGAATCTTAAAACTCAAAGTACGAATAGAAGAACCCAATAATCCTCAAGATTTCGTAAAAATTTTTCGACAATGCCACCTCTGTTTCTAAGCCTACGCCGAAAATCTGGGCCGTCAAAAATCTTCAACAAAATATACTCAGCTTTGGTGAAAATGTCGTAGGACTCACATTCCACCCATAACAATATGTATTACATAAACTAAATTATATATTCATTCTAACATCATTTAAAGTATCAAAATTTTTAAACTAGAATTATCTTAATTCCAAAATTACTTCAATTCATCATAAAATTGTTCCATCCATTCTAAAGAAGATCGTAAACCCACTAGAACCCACAAACCTATTTATACAATATAATATATTCAAAAATAATACACACATAGATAAAAGAACTAAGCAAGTTACATACAGCTGGAAAGTTTTCCCTTCCCTCGTCACCGCTAGAACCTGTCATTATCCAATTATAAAACTTGATAATGTCAGATAAGTAAATCCCACACTATCCATTACACCCGTAATAATCAAATGCATAATAAACCAAGAAATTAAAAGAAGAATATAATCCAAGGAATTTAAATATAACCATGAATCAATCCTATTTTTGTTATCCGACCACAATCAAATAAAGTTCTTCGAAAGTGGTAAGTGAACAATAATAAGGACTCATGCACTGGGAGAATAATCAAACAAGTCTCGTTCCTCTAGACTATGGGAGTATGATCTGGTTCAACGTGATTTCATGATAGTCACGTGATGCAAAGTATCAGTGACTCCAACCATTCAAGCATAATATAGTGTTCTACGACTACAGTATAGTTTCCACTATAAGGAGACTCGAATCGCCTTATCCTCCCAACCTGTGTATGCATGTACAAAAAATGCAATATAAAGGATCAATGCAATTTGTACGAAATTATAATCATACAATGTAAAGGTTACTATGAGATTTACTTAACCGTACAAACGCGATATTGAAAGTCCATTGCACTCCGAGTTAGTAAATTAGTCCATACGGGCTACAATCGCGGTCCTACAATTCATTAATATATCTTGTAAGCCTCCACAATAACTTCGCCATTTTTAAATTATTTGCAATTTAATTGACCCAATTGCATCTTGAAACCCCAAAAATTACTTTCAAAATAAATTATCTGATGCTCGAATTTTATTTTTAACTCAAAATCATTAATCAACATTGAAAATTACATCATCTAGGCTTAAATATAATTTTTTTTTCAATTTGTTTTATATATTTATCGGTCCTACTCGACCCTAATATCCTGAAATCCCTTCAAATCAACTCTTTGGATGTTCGAATTCCAATTTTAAGTTCAAGTTATAATTCATAATCGAAAATTAATCTAGACTTGGCGTTAAAATAATTTTCAAATTTTGAACATTTTTAGGCATCATAGCACACATTACGAGGAAAATACTTGATATAAATCCCTGATAAAATCCCAAAATCTTGATTATTCATAAAACCCTCAATTTCGATTATTTTATCCAAATATTCTATTTTTATGATTTTTTTCTAATTTCCAGAGACTTATTTTATTTTTTCTATTTTAAAAACATATTTTTTTTTAAATGGGGAGGGGTATAACCTTTGAATCGAACCCGATTCGGTTAGGGGGATCAAACCCCCTTCCATTGCTCTATAATTTTTTGAATATGGGGTCTAAGCATGGCTCACCCTTGCCTAAACCCCTTTGGTCAAATGCACTGAGGAGACGAATCGTCTCCTCCTTCGGGTATTCTTCTCCCTCTCCCCCTCTTTCACGGATTCAAGTATTTTTTTTTTTTGGAAATTGATCTATCTCCTCTTTCTTTTCTCAGTTAACATCACCAATAACACAATAACAACCTATCCAACTCATTTCCTAATTTGAATTCATTAAAACAAAACACACAGTCCCCAAATTCGTCCATCAAAATCAAAAATCAAAATCAAATTTGATTTTTCATTACCTTTACCTCAACATCATCAATACACGACACCAATACCCGGCATACGGCTCCTCAATCTCGCCTAACTAGATTTCTCTCTTCCCCCATTAATTTCCTCTGCAAAATAGTGAAGAGGTTTGATCGATTTGGGAAGATATATTAAGATTTCCTCGAGATTCGCGTCATGCAGGTCTCAAGGCAAATCAAGTAGTTCTAACTTCCTAATTAAATTTGATCTTCCTCGAGATATATACCACATATCTCGAAATCAATATTTTTCTCCAAAACAAGTTGAATGAGGTAATGTATCTTATTTGGATAAATATAAGATTTATTCGAGATTCGCATCGCACGAATCTCGATGCAAAATCTAAAGATTTAAGTATTTACTATAATATGTGTTAATGTTCCACGAGATTGGACATCACGCATCTCGAGGCATATAACATCTCACTAATAGCCACCAAATTGTCCAGTAATTTCAACACCTCGATGATCATGCTACGCGTATCTTGATGCGCACCCAATGTATATGTTTTATTTAATTCAAACTATATGATTGATTTATATATATAAACTATATTATATATAAATATATATATACACCCATGTATTATCGCGACTATAAATTCGCCAAGCTCATCAACGACCATCCTCAGGGGTGCATACTATTTCATATCCCACGCGTGTCACCCTCGACCCCGCATGTCATTAGGCGTACACCAATTTATTAATTATTTTATTTAATTTCATAATTATCTTTTGTGTTTAATT
The DNA here is from genome assembly GCA_039657365.1 of Stephania yunnanensis. Lineage (NCBI taxonomy): Eukaryota > Viridiplantae > Streptophyta > Magnoliopsida > Ranunculales > Menispermaceae > Stephania > Stephania yunnanensis. The sequence continues at coordinate 37,659,159 of CM077586.1, read as the reverse complement.
CCAAATTAATTTTCGAAAAATACCCAAAAATTAAAGAAAATTCCCCAGCACCCTCCGGGACTCATGGACACTGCGTATATACTCTAGTTAAGCATATTTCACGTCGAAATAATGTATAATACATCAAATAGGCACGCGACAAATAAAAAATAATATTAAATTTATGATTCCCGATCTGTAATATATGGGTCCCACATCAAATACCTAAATCACAAATTAAATATGAAAATACTTAATTAGCCACTTAATTAAGTTTATAAAATGCTCGGATGTCATGATTTCCCCTACTAATAAAAAATTTCTTCCTCGAAATTTAAACTTACAGGTGACTGAACTAATAGAGATATAAAGAAAATTAATCATTTATAGAAAACTCTTTTAATCCAAACTAGTAAAACCATTTCCAAGGTGAACCTTTAAGTGGACCCAATCACTTTCGTTGTATTCAACAACTCGGTGGTAAAGATCATAATCATTTTAACTTCTCATTTTCTAATATTTTGGTTTAATGAAAAGTTATCCCCGTTACTTTGCCAATCATGACAATTTGCGAGTTTATGACGAGTTAAACAATCAACTTTGTGGAATATATGATAACCTTACTTCATTTCTCATCTCATACTTTGAATCTCAATCAAGTATTAATACATAGCAAGACCAAGCTTATCTTGCTTTTCATAACATAAAACTCATTAATCTGAACATTATTCCACAAATTGTTGATAATTCTTTGCAAGTCCACCCAAACTCTGGTACACATCCCAGTTTACTTCCTCATCACTAATCATCCTTTTTTATTTGAATTATCGGCCAACTAACTCTTAGACTATCTTGAGTCTCAAATCATATATTAATACAAATAATATTTGAGCACAACATTAAATACTAAGTAGAGTTGCATGTCTATCTGATTCATGACCATTCCAACATTCTTCACTAGAAACTTGGAATTACACAAGTCTTCCATGACTATAGATTTCATAATACATTTGTCACCCTATGACAAAAGATCTCGAATTTCAACCCAATCATAAATAGAAACCTGACACATTGAGAAACTCTCACTCATTCTCTAAATATCTACTCGTAATATTATTTATATTATGGACTAGAAAGTAATTACCAATTTCAACTCGTCAGCCAATTCACTTAACTTTTTCTTTGATTAGTTAAAAATTATCAACTTTTCTAACTTATTCAAATCATTTTTAATGATGAGTTCATCAAGAACCTCATTCCTTTCACTTTATTATGATCTCCCACAGACTCACGTCTTAATTAATTACTGTTCACCAACTTCTCTCATTACCTGAATAGAGACAGTTATATTTAACTTGAGTAGAATACGTCTCTAAACAGAGATATTAATATATTCGATGATTATACTCTCATAGTACAAATTTGAACTCGAATCTCATATAAGTTGTGAATATGTTATTTCTCTTTCCATTTATACTCAATTATAATTAAAGAACATTCAATTCTTTAAACATATCAAGCGAATAAACTATACTCTATTAAATATTTCCAATCTAACAGAAATAAAGCTTACTAACCGAGTTGCAAATCACGCATTTCTTTTCATTTCACTTATATTTTTACCAATATAAAAAATCTTGCATCATCTCCAATTTACAATAACTAGTGCTTTAAACTTCACTACTGACTAATCAGGTGGTGTAACATTACAATTGAACCAATGTGCATTATATATATTTAATGATATTAGTTGTACACTACTTTGGTTCAAAACTTTTAACATTTAGAGTTTGACTCCTTGTAAGATCCTTGTGAAGATATATCAAACGTATAGTTTGATATTCTAATTTGATCGGGATTCGTTAACCTGAAATTCTCATTTTCCTACTAATGTGAGAATGTATTGACCATTTAGTTACCTATACTTTAGCCTCCAATTGACTCCAACAAAACTTCATAGACTCTTTTATATCATATGTCGCCAATTCATTCGATTATTCAAAGATGGATGGATGTGTCACACCAACGCCTTACCTTGATTAAAGTAGTCCGTCCGTATCACTTCCAGAAGTCACAAGTCGGCTCAACATCTCATTTTATTTTATACATTGAGTTTATTTCATTAATTTTTTGTCGATCATAGAAATTCTCATATTGATCTCAATTTTCTTCCTTTATAAACTTACCACAACTTTCGCTCAACAATCAGGCCACTTACAACTTCTTAATCTTGACCTAGAAAGACAATTTAAATCTATTCTCTGTTCAAAATATAGCTAAGGACGGTGTGACTTCTTATTATCATTTAATGAATCGAAGTTTTTCTTAGCTAATCTTAATTTGAAACAGATAAACTTTGTGACTCAAATAGTTACACTCTGTTTGTTATTGCCTAATGTTATTTCCATTAATCTCAAATATCCCGACTTTTCTTTTTATCAAAAAGAAATTTGGTAATTTTCAAGAGATTGCGCAAGATAACTTTGTATCTTACTGTTCATCAAATTACTTTCGATAAATTCACCTTTCCTTTATTATTCAACTAAAGAGATAATTTGAATTTCCAAACTCCAATTAAATTAATAACTAATCAAATTCTTAAAGGATGCTATTTAAATCCTTTAAGTCTTATAAATAAAAATTCTCGTAATATAGGAGCTCATACTGACACCCTATACAAATCACTTATTGATTCTCAATCAGTACATCTATTTTTTCATTTAATATATTTTACGTTGTAGTGATAAACATCATATCTTAATGACGTTAGAAGTAATTATTGGGTACTTCAAATCTGAAAATTCAATCACGTGTTTTGGTGTTTAATACCTAATCCAAGCTATTATTAGACCACTTCCCAACACCTTAACTTCCAACACCTTGATCTTATCACTACATTTTATTTCAAGCTAGAATTTTCACTGATCTTTGTTTTCTAACAACACTTAATTCAGTTTTAACAAAGATTAATTCTAACTCGTGTATTTCCATTCATTTTATCAGTACTTTATTCGATTCATAAAATCATTAAACTCAACATCACTTATGGATAAGTAACTTAGTAATAAACAAACAAAGTTTTCATTACTTCTTTTTAGAAGTCGTTTGATCGTTCTAAACTATGGTTCTATTTCATTTTTCACTTGACGTTTTGTTTCGAAAAGGAAACAATATTTTACTTGAAAGTACGTTATTTTCAATTTGTCTAATCACTTTTCGTTTTTTACATTTTCATTAATCACATGTCTCCTTTTTGTTTTCATTTAAGACTCATTTGAAAGCAACTGTTAGTTGATTATGAATCAAACCAATATTTATAGAATATGTATTCATGAGTTAATCATGAAAGTAGCACTAACCTTATTCTAAAACTCAAGATATCCATATCTTATACTTCCCAAAAGTCCCAATTTCATATACATTTTCCAAACGATTCTCAATCACTTGAGACTTAATTTAAGTATATTTTAATGTTTTCCTGAACATTTAAAAAATTATAATAGTGTGATACTTTTGATTTCCAAGAAATCTATACTTACATGAATCGTTTGGACTTCCTTTTCAACTAATTTCCTATTGGTTTTGTAATAGAGACTTTCATCAGTTATATCAATATTGAACTACTTGCAATACTTTTGTGAATTCGGACTTCACAAGTCTATTTCACATCAATTTACGCTCAGTTTCGTTTCACAAGCCTATTATCTCTTTTAATTATTTGTTTTTAGTCTTACTCATTATATCTTACGAGTTAAGTATTGAACGGAGAAAGAGAATAAACTTCCTATCGTATATTTGGCTATAATACATACATATATATACAACATAAATATAACATAATAATAAAGTTTTTAAAATTTTTAACCTCGTTCCATCGTGTTACTTCCTAACTAATTACTTACTTATTCTCAATCAACTAATTAGGGCATCTAACTGGCATAAATTAGCTTAATCCCTTGTTAATCTAGCAACCTTAACCTCCCCATCAATAAACATGTAAGATTATGATCTTATAATCATTAACTATAAAATTTATTAACCATAATCGATTCTAAAGTGAATATTAAACCTTAAAGTACATTTAGAAGAATTTAATAATCCTTAAAATTTCGTAAATATTTTTCGATAGCACCAACTTTGTTTCTAAGCCTACACCAAAAATCTCAATCTTCAAAAATCTTCAACAAAACCTACTCAACTTTGGTGGAAATGTCGAAGGACTCACAATATTGCATCAACTAAATTGTATTTTCATTCTAACTTGATTTAAAGCATCAAAATTTTTAAACTAATATTATATTAATTCCAAAATTACTTCAATTCATCCTAAAACTATTCCAGTCATTCCAAAGGAGATCCTAATCCCACTCGAACCCATAAACCTATTTATATAATATAATATATCCAAAAATAATACATACATGACAAAAGAAATAAGAAAGTCACATACAGTTAGAAAGCTTTCTATTTCCATTATCGCAGCTAAAACTTGTCATTATCCAATTATAAAAACTTGATAATGTTAGATAAGTAAATCCTACACTATCTAGTACATATGTAACAATCAAATGCATAATAATCCAAGAAATTAAATGAAGAATATAATCCAAGGAATTCAAATACAACCGTGAATCCATCCCCTTTTTGTTATCCGACCATAATCTGATAACGTTCTTTGAAAGTGGTAAGTAAACAATAATAAGGACTTATATACGAAGAGAATAATCAAATGAATCTCGTTCCTTTAGACTATAAGAGTATGATCTGGTTCAACGTGATATCATGATAACCACGTAATACAAATTATCAGCGATTCCAACTCCTCAAGCATTATGTAGTGTTCTATAACCAAGGTATAGTCTACACTATAAGGAGACTCGAATCAGCTTATCCTCCCAACCCGTGTATGCATGTATAACAAAAATGTAATATCAATTATCAATGTCATTTATAGGAAACTATAATCATACAATATAAAGGTTACTATGAGATTCACTTAACCTTACAAATGCGACATTGCAACTCCCTTGAGCTCTGAGTTGGTAAACTAGTCCACGCGGGCTCTAATCGCGGTCCTACAATTCATTAATACGTCTTGTAAGCCTCCACAACAACTTCACCATTTTTTCAATTATTTACAATTTAATTAATCCAATTGCATCCGCTAATATTACTTCTAAAATAAATTATCTGATGCCCGAGTTTTATTTTTGACTCAAAATTATTGTTTGACATCAAAAATCATATTAACTAGGCTTAAATATAATTTTATTTTCCAATTTTTATATATTTATTAATCGCACACAACTCGAAAACCTCAGAATCCCTCCAAATCAAATCTTCAGATGTCCGGATCTCAATTTTAACTCCAATTCAGAATTAAAAAATAATTTACACTAAGCTTTAAAATAATTTTTCAAATTTTGGACATTTTCGGGCATCGTAGCATACATTAAGAGGAAAATACTCTATATAAATCCCCGATAAAATCCCGAAATCCTCATTATTCATTAAACCCACAAATTTCATTAATTCATCCCCAAAATTCTATTTTTATGATTTTTTAAATTTCTAGGGATTTATTTTATTTTTTCTATTTTAAATACACATTTTTTTAAATGGGGAGGGGTTTAACCCTTAAACCATACCCAGTTCGGTTGGGGGTATCAAACCCCCTTCCATCGTCATCTTCCTCCCTAAACCTTTGCTCTGTAATTATTATTTTTTTTTAAAAATCTGGGGTCTGGGCATGATTCACCCTTGCCTAGACCCGTTGGTCGAACACACAGAGGAGACGAATTCTCTCTTTCTTTAGGTTTTCTTTTTCCTCTCTCCCTCTTTTACGGGTTCAACTATTGTTTTGTTTTAATTTTTTAATTTTTATTTTTCTCTGAAATCGATCCATCTCCTCTTTCTCTTCTCAGTTAACATCACCAATAACACAATAACAGCCTATCTAATTCCTCTTCCAATTGGAATTCATAAAAACAAACACACAGTCCCCAATCGAAATTGAAATTAAAATCGAGTTTGATTTTCCATTAGCCTTACCTCAACATCACCAGTACTATAACCACACGAAACCTCTATCTCTATTTAATTCCTTAACCAGGATCAACAACCCGTATCATGGGACCCACACCGTGATATGTCCAATGACCGAGGCAAGGGCCGAGGTATATTATTGTGATGTATTCCTAGTGTAGTGTATATGTGTAAACTATTAAGTCAATTTACATGGGTATATAGGTATTGAGACAAACGGGGATGTACCTCGAGTTGCATGTTAACGTGGGATCGAGGAATTAGCTTATGAGGTAAGCTTAATTAATTTGAGTTAAATATGAAATTATAAGTGGCTTTAATGTGGTCACATTTAAATAAACAATAAAGTGCCTAAAGTTGTGAAATAAAACAATAAGCGTAAAAAAAAGAAAACCAATCCCCAGCAACAGTGCCAAATATTAACACGAGCCGAACGCGTCAATAAAATAAAGTTCTTAAACAAACTATTTTGTAGAATAGTGGTCGATCCCACAGAGATCGGTAGTCTTTCTAAGGTTAAAAACAATAACAAGGGAAATGGGGGGGTTAAAATAAATTAATTTAACTAACTAAACTAAAATAAACTAAATAAATAAAATAATAAAAGTAACTTTCAAAACAATTAATGGGTATCTAGGTCTACAGTTCCACAAATCAGAATCAAGATTCAATTGCGTATCGTGGACTTCAATCTTTCCCAAAAATTATTAATTTAAATTCTCCTAGATTAGCTATGAGAAATCGACATCTGCCAGAAATTCATATTTCCCCTAATCTCGATAGCTTGGATGTCCACCACTAACTACTTCCCTAATTAATGCATAGCCAATCAGGTTTAACACACTAACCACAATAATAAGGATCCGCGGGAATACTAATCCTAAATAACCGAATTGCGTCCACTTCTAATTAAACCTAGATTCAATTTTTGCATACTCAAGAATTGAAAGGTTTTTATGGCAAACAGGTGGGTGTTCGTCACTTTATTGGTCCAAAAGTATAATTTCAGATACAATCAGTTCAAATAATTATAGATTATCCACCTAAAAGCATGCACTGGTCATATACATACCCTATATCTAAACCATATTCATTAAAATCAACAACAATGAAATAGGAGAAATTAAATCAAATTAAATAATAAAAATCATAGATCTCACAAGTTATGCCATGAATAAAAAATCTCGTCTTGTTTCCCCTCCGACCTAGGCAAGGATTTGATTAGCCGAACAAGGTCGAGGCCTCTGGCTTTCCAAAATAATAAAAGTTGATATTCTTTAATAAAACCTAAGTTCCTAATATAATAAACTATTAAAATTCTATAAATACCAACTTATCGTCAAGCCTACAATAGAAGTTGTACCAATGTTAGATAAGAAAGAACCCGAAACATCCCATAACTTAACTGAGGCTTAGAAATATGTACCTTGTTCCTCCAAATGTCTAGCAATACATGGTGGCGAAATGATGGTAAGAGGTCTAAAGTAGTCAGGCCACCAGGAAATGAAGCGGTCATTTCGTCTACCGCATGTGATGATGTATTAGGGGAGTCTACACGCTCAATATCAGTAGCATTATCTTTAGAACCAACACCATTACTCGTTGGTGTATGACTAAGCTCAATATTTTACCTATTTCCATCCCCAGCTGTGAGACCATCTCTATCCCCAACATAAGAAGTTGCACCCCCATGCTCCACTCCAGTCTCACCCAATTGCAAGTCACTCTCATTGGCTTGCTTGGCCCGTTTGCATTTGGGCATAAGAATATTCTGATCCACTTTCTTCTTATGGTTTGATGAAGTCAGGCACTTCCTTTCAAGAGGGCCAGCCTCCACTTGGGACACTACGGTACTACCATATCCAGCCTTGCCTCCTATTCCACCCCGCCCTATAGTCAGAGACCTCCCTGATTTAATTTTTATTCTCCCCATGCCTAAAAATGAAACAAATCGTACTTAATATAGTACTACTATAACATTAATATAACCAGGCATAAGAAATTGAACAAAAAACTTAGATTTCAAGAGGTTTGGAGATCCATGACTGAAATAACTAATATAGTAATCAGACGACTTAAACCAAAATGTATATATAGGTTACGATTATGGGTTGCCGTAACCATGTACGGATCTCGGTCATATGTGACCTGAATTCAAGTTAATCACTCAGTTCAACAATTGGGAAAGTAATAGGCCCAACTCGATTTGCCACATTCATGCCGTATACACCTTTCGGCTCTGTGAGGCCATTTGTCACGAGAAGTCCACACCTAAATTGCACCAGCTAAAATCGAGAAAAATATAACCAAAATATGCTTTATTTTATTATGATCAAAACCCCTAACATTTTAATGAAAACAACTTACTCAATCGAGTGATAAAAACGCAATAACCTCGCCGATGGTTCCCCTTGCTCGCTGACCTCTGCCAACCACAAATATGAGCCTACCTCGTGTATCATCAACCTCAATGCAACGATCATAGTGACCCAAACTAGCACAAAGATTGATTGTAGGGGGATAAAAAAATTTGGGATCCAAATAACGGATGGGAAAGATGAAGGTGTTTTGTTTGGTTGAAGATAGGGATAATCTTGGAATTTTTTCAAAAAATTAGGGTTCGTTTAGTAAAATAATTTCAAATATGGGGTACACCTTAGCAATAGGGTCCGTTTAGTAATTTATGGGTTCCTTTTAGTCGCTGCCTTAATTTAATTCAAGATCTTTACAACTTCGTTAGTTAAAAATCTTGATTTACTTGTTTTAAGTGCGGAAGTCTTTAGAATGACATGCAAATAAATAAATTAAGAGTTTTGCATATATGATAAACCTACGGGCTGGAAACTCGGCAAAAGGATACCATATATGTTATCATAAAGGCAACAAATGTACCAACTGTATCTTATATGTATTAGGTACAAACAATCTTTGAAAATAACCCAAAAGATAGTAAGTAGTTACAAAACACCTACAAGTACAAGTAGTGGGGACCTATCCAAATCAAAGGTAATCATCAAGTACCACCTTCCCCCGACTCATCGTAGGATCCGCAATTTGTCATCAAAACAATAACATATTCTAGTAAGTAAATCCCAGAGAAAATCAGTTAGTATTCACAAGAATCCCAAATAAAATAGCTACAATTCATGCGAATATTAAAGTAAAACGGAAAAAAGAACGCATGAATATAAGTTGCAAATGAATTAGCAAAGTCGAAACGCATGTGCTATAAATGTCTGTCAAGCCCTAAAGATTGGAATCGCTAAATCGAGAAGTCCCCATTGGCGAGGTATTTCCTACTAAACGCTTTACAGTCGAAAGAGGACCCTGTAAATGAAAGTTAGACTTATGACCAATGTCTCTTGAGAATAAACTCGTGATGGAGGCAACCCTCACACCAACTCTTTCTTGTACCTACTAGACTCACAGAGACAAGTCTTACACGTAGTCACTAACAAGTCACATACGACACGATGAATCTTGGATTGACATCTACGGGGTGCTAGGATCAGTGTCATGCACGCTACGTCGACCATACACCATCACACGTGAGAATGGTGTTTGAGCAAGCCTAAAATTAGCACAATTTGTCATAAACATTGGTAAATTTTGGCAAGAATTTAGATGAATTCTAAAAGAGTTTCTCATAGGTTTATTTACCTCAAACACTCGCATAATGCATTCCATAATGTTTTGCTCACATCCTAAAATCCACGCTCGACACCTTGACTATGATATGCTACGTCACTGGTGTTTAATAACATTAATTTAGGTGTGTGTAGATGTCTTACAATTTAGTTTAGACCATGAAACCATGTACAAGATCCTTTTAGAAAAATTTGCTCCTAATTATTTTATTGGTTTCACCACTATCAATGGTTATTTAATGGTTCAACCATTGGCCAATGAACCATCAATGTGGCGGCCCAACGCCCCGAGGCTATCGAGTGTGCTACTTTGTGGGTCTTGCAGCCCCACTGACGCTGATGTCATGCCAGCATTTTCGAAATGTGTGCTAACTCATCTAATTCGTTAGGTAATTAACTAGTTATTCGATATTTCAATAAGTTATTTCTTTACAATTTAGCGTCTTTTAGTTTGTTTATTTAGTTGGGAAGTGTGACACGTGTTTTACAATATTAACAATTAAATTCAATGGAAGACTTTAAAGTAATGGTTATAATCCACAAATAATAACCTATTAAATAAGTGAATTGAAGAATACTATTGTTTTAAAGTATTAAGTGCAAATCAATCTTCATTATGACTACATCACAAAACAGATCAAGTTTATGTTCGAACTTCGTTTAGATTGATAAATACTCACTCATATTCATAATGAACATTACAATAAAGTAAATAAAAGACAAAAATAAATACCTCTTATTGAATACTTGAATCTTCAAATCATCTCCAAAGCAATGAACAATAAATCTAAACTATACAAAAATAGCAAATATGGCTCTACGAGCAATGAAATATTGATTTAGGGTACTTATGGGCAATTAATTTTGAAGCCCTAGGTTCATATATATATATATATATAGTATTCTAGGTAGTGCATATCCCAAACTAACCAAAACTCCTTGTAGTTATCTAATATTTTCGAAATCGGCTCCAGCGATTCTTGACTAATTTCATTTAAAACATGATTCGATGGCCAAATCGATAGAAATATGTCTCTATATTTCATCGATTTGTCTGGAGATTTGTACATAAACTGTGAATCGCTGATGATTCACCGACAGTGATTTTAAGTTCATTATTTATTTGCCGGTGATTCATCGTGCATTTTCTCCACTTGATTAAACTCTTAATTTTCTTCCATTTTATCCATTTCTTCACATAATCTAATTTAAACCTGAAATCACAAAAAATAAGAGAAAACATAATGTAATATAGCCTTTTAATTCCAAAATACCCAAATAATACTATAAAATATTGTCTAATTATTAACTTATCATTTACGATGATGATGTCTGATTGAGCCATGCAAAGGGGAAAGAATGTCAACCGATTCAATTCTCGATTGACTTAGATAGAAATGGTAGGTAAGTTCTCATTTCGACCCACACATTCCTCCACTTATGCGGAAATCGATCCAACATATTACATCATTCCACTATCGCTTCCCAATACATCAGTACGACTTTCAACTGTAAGATGCATCACGATTGATGGATAAAGAGGAAAGTCCTGCAACACATGAGGAATATTTATTGAAATGATTGGAAGGTGAGTGACAATGACTTGTGATTGTCTTCAATTGATTATGCATTTTGCGCAATGTTATGACAAACACTATGTTTTATGTGCATAATGAAACGAACCAATATTTGTTGATGCAAGTTTAAATTATTTTCAAACTTGAACGCAAGGATAGGCCCACATGGATGCTCTGAATATGCTAGAACACACCTGATTGGGCATAAATCGTTATTTGTGTTTGTTGGTTACATAATTGCAATGTTACTTAATATTTATTTCATAACTCATCGCATGTGTGTATTTATATTGCCATACCATGTGAGACTGTGTAATAGGTAAATGCCTCATAAAGCATGTCGACGCGGGTACGTGGTAAGTGTAGTACGGGTACAGTAAGTCTTATAATGCTAACTTATATAAAATGACTAGAATAAGGGTGAATATAACATAAAATAGATAATCAAACTTTAGGCTAAGTCAATCAAATCGAGTACATCAAGGATTGGCACGCCTCAAGATGCATGCCAAGACGCGGGGCATTTGATGTTGAGTAATTAAGTGCTAGAGAAAGTGGTAATACACCAATTTAAGACCCTAAATAACCTACATATGTATAAAAGTTCCTAAGTTAGATTAATAGAGTCAATTAATTACAAATGCCTATAGTTGGATGGAAAATGGATGTCATAGATTTGTCTCGAGATTTGCACTAGAATGGAATCTTAGGATATGTAAGTTGGGAATTTGTGTCAACTAGATGGAAGATTGTGGAGTAGGAGTTAACAAGGACCATTAGATTGACCTCGAGATACGTGAACATAATTGATTCTAACATAACCTACATATAGCTAAGTTAGTGAGAAATTTATTCATGCAATAATATTATAATAACAAATTTTCCTCTTGTAATGGAGTATTGAAAAATTCAGCAAGAACAAGGAGGAAGGGAGGTTGTCTTCTAGAAGAACCAAGATAAGAAGATCAAGTCCAAGAGGTCATCATCTAGGTACAAGGAACTCACTATTTATTTGCTCAAATTCATCTAAATGTGTACATGGAAACTCAGGTTTTGGGGTTGTGCAAAAACGAATTTCAAAGATTAAGCCACTATTTTTCTTGTCTAAACGAGTGTTCTCAACTGATATTGATGATCAACAATACTTCAAACTAGTTTTAGCAAGAAATTGGGGTTTCATGAGTTCTTGATGAATACATGATTAGTTCTTACCAAATTTCTTAACCCAACTTCTGTAAATGGGGTGCATCATACGCCATTGGAAAGCTTACCCATAGATCTACAACTTTTTTCCTTGGAGAAAATTCAAAATTCAAACTCATTATAGCTTAAAAATGTCCCATAAGTAGGTTGTTGAAATGCTAATACATGATTTTTAAAATGAATTTTGACAACGCATAACTCTCTTAATTCTTATCAGAATGAGCTCATCTTTTAGTATGTTCTCGGATATGTTAGCTATCATGTGACCAAAATTCATGAGTTTTAGAGCTATAAATTTGGAGAAATGATTTTTTTACAATAGTGCTAGTCGGGTTTGATTCGAATTTGGGCTGTTTTAAAAAATAAAACTCTGAACTTAATTTAAACACCTTAAGTCGCTCTAAAACACTAGAAACGAACTTCAAGGGGCTATGGTACGGTTGCCTAAAGCGTAACGAGGTCGGATCGGTATTTTCAGGCTTATGAAGTACGTATTGAGGTTTGTAAAACCCAATAGAACATCACTTGAATATTTACTTTCTTTCATTATTGTTTTACTTTATCTTGTCCAGTGTATTCTTGATTATTTTACTTAATTACTTTAGTTATCTATGTTTGTTTCACTACTTGAGCGGTTGGTTGAGTTAACTCCCGCTGAGTATTCCATTGTGTGTCTATGACACGCTAGACCATAACATGTGTATTAGGATTCCTCATTGAATAATGACTTGAGTTACTTTGTTAGTACATGTGTCAGTGTGTCGTAGGTCTATGCTGGCCGCTGAGACGACCAAGTGAAGGGCCAATTGGGTGCACTCGCTAGTGGGATCCTAGGAGGGTATCCGAAGTATGGTCTAGTCTGACTGGAATAGGCACACACATTTACGCTTTATTATTATTGAAGCATGCGATGACCATTTACAATTGCATGTTTACATTATGCATGTTTATTTAACAGTATTTATTGGATTTCCTTTACTTGTTCATATGAATGCTCAGTGGATTTCATTCGGATTTTACTTACTGGACTCGTCATCTATTTTTTGTGATGGCTGAGTGCAGATCCTTCTACGAGTAAGGGTAAAAGGATTTTCGGTGTCTATCTCTGAGCTCACCCACTATTCGGCACACTACACATAGGTGTTTGTATTTACATACTATGTAATATATTTTGGGTTAATAGGAGACTTATGAAACATTTGTACCTGTATATATTTACTTTTGTTGCCTTATATATAGTATACTCTATTCTAGGTTTTCCATAGTAGGATCGATGCATTATATAACTTGAAAGTTTATGAAAATCTATGTTTAGGTTTACCTTAAGACTTCCACTATAAATTACTGGTTACCTATTTGCAACTCTGTAAAACACAAGCCATACTTATAACATAATCAATATCTTGAATAATTGGCAAATAGTAAAAAAAAAATGATGAATAGCATGCACATCGAGGAACGTTGACGTAGCAACAAACGTTAGCAGGGTTACAGGACCCATGCAGTAGCCCACCTATAACGACCCAAAATATTTTATTTTTGTTTGATTGCTTGTATTATCTATCTATCTAAGATACACAAGTTATTTATTTTATTTCTCCACTTTTGCGAGTGAGGCTCTTCAAGAGGTGTGCGACACGTGGGTGTATGTGATAAGTAAAACTTAATAATTTATGTTAAGTCATGACTTATAAGGCAAGAAATATATCATAAGCCTAAACTAGATTAAATCTTCTAAACTAATCAAAATAACATAAGTCAAGTGCTATCCCATGCTAGAAATCTAAGTTAGTCCGTAAAAATGGATATTAATGCATATACACAATAGATAAGAATGCCTAACTTGAAAAATTATGACTTGGCTATGTTCTAACTTAACACAAAAAAAATCCATTTGAAACCCTACCTAAGTTAATGGAATCCATTCAAATTACTAGTAAGCCTAATTAAATTATAATTCAGACTTAAGTGTAAGTTTAGGAAATTATCACCGCAAAGCTTAAGTATGGAATTATTTTACAAGCCTATGTTCAACAAAAACATTTTAGTGACTATGAGTAATCCTATGATAAATTATTGGGCATCAAAGTAAGTGGTGGAAAGTAAAAGGCATGAGCTATAAAAGGGTTTCTTCTCTACAACTTGCAAAAAATAGGAGAACATTGAACATAGAAGAGAAGAGAATAAGTGTTTGTATATGAAGCGGTCCATGTAAGATTGAAGGTTCAATAAGGGTTCTATGACTAAATCTCTACAAAGAGAAACAAGAAAGAACAAGAGAGCAATTAGGGTATGCACTTTTACTTTCTTTTCACTTTTCTAAATTTGACAAATTGGGGTTTCCTTGTGAATTCTTTGAGATTATGAGATTTTAGATTTGTTTTACTCTCAAAATGATGTTCAAATATGAAATTCAAGCTAGATTGGTGATTTAAACATTGTTGTTGAGTTCCAATTTAATTTCTTTCTTGTTTATGCTAGATTTTGGTCAAATTTGGGGTTTTATGCACATAAACATATGAGAATGAATTAATGTCAAAATGATCTTAAAAACTCTTATTTTGCACTTTTAAATCATGATTTATAGTGCACTTGAATGTTGGACAAGATCAAGTATAATTGGGTTCACGACAATGATGTTTAAGCTCTAGAAGATTTTTTAATGTCTTTGGTCAAATGTCAAATTAATATTTGTTGATGATATACTTTGATATTGATAAAGTTATTAGGCCTAGATTTCCATGTTTTGAAGTATCCTAAAGGGCTTATAAGGTTTCATGGAAAAAAAAATGGGGGACGAACTAAATCTTTCTCAAGTCTATGGACAATCCCGCATAGGCAACGTGTTGGGCATAGACTTGGTAAAATAAGCGTAACTTTCTTGTTTTAAGTCCATTTTTGACCTTTTATAGTGTTGGAAAGCTAAGACAGAGAGCTAACATCTAGAATCATTAGTTTACAAAAAATAGATCCTTCTTTTCATCGAAAATGGACTGAAATACAAGGTTTATCTGTAAGAATATTCTTTTTTAAGTATTTGGGTGTTGTGACCTTTTACGGGGGTCTTGACTAGTACAAAAATGACCAAGACCTCCAGAATAACTTGAAATACTATAAATAAGGTCATGTAAGAATCTCATGTTATTCCAAAATGTTTTGAATAATTTTCTAAATAGGTTTTGAAATAGGCGAAATTTATTTACTTAATAAGCCGATTTTCTACTTAAGGTGTTCCAAGCATCAAATGATGTTGGAATTAAATCAGGATTTTTAGAACGTGTTATTAGATAATAATAATAATAATAATATTAATAATAATAATAATAATAATAATAATAATAATAATAATAATAATAATAATAATAATAATAATAATAATAATAATAATAATAATCGAGTTTCATAATTTTTCGGCGTGTCTAACTTAGTTTTCAAGTCATGCTTCGACTAAGAGATCAACATTTATAAATAAGGACTTAAAGTTTTAATGAGAGTCTCAAATTTGGTTTTCGATCATATTAATAAGATTTTTTCACTCAACAACCTTGGTTTTAAGTTAATAGACTTCATGGAACTAACCTTGAGAATTCTAGAAATTTCTATTGTATTTTAAGTTATTTTTCAAATTGAAGAAAAACTAACTTTTGGATATTTATTTAAAGGTCCCTTAGGGGTTGTTTTGCAAACTAGCATTGTACACCAATTTTAAATGAGTTCTAATGATCCTAATTTGTTCAATAACATCTAAGAATAATTGATAAAGCGTGTTGAACAATGTTAAGCAAACTTGAGTACTTTTAGTTGAGCTAAGCACCCGATGAGAACTTGAAATAATAAAAATGAACTATTCGACACCAAATTAACTTGGAATGATTTGTAGGACTCTTTACAGGATTGTTAAGCATCAATATGTCAAATTACATTGCTCATATAATAACAACCTTTAGTATTTAATATCAAGAGCATAATAGGGTGTTTAAGTTATAAATAGTCAAGTCAACAATGAGACATAATGATTGTAAATGTAACTCAATGAGTTCTAACACACATAAAGAAAAACTCTAAATGATACCAGGGACCTAGGATACAAGTGGTGGGTATCGAAATAGTGTTGCAGGGCATGTGGGAGCTGTTGTAACGCGACTTTTATTGCATTTTGAGGCAAGTAAACCAGTATGGGCCTCCATAGTAATTCATTTCACTTATTTCTTAGTATGAAAATGAATGCGATGCTCAATTTGGTTTCATTACCTTTTTCTTATTATAAATTCTTGAATTAAACCCTATTTGAATTTTCATTCTCGCTATATGAGTGTCTCGAGATCTAAGTGTGTCAGGAAGGTACTCACGGGTGTGGTGTTCGACTTGCTATCATTTACACCCCTGCGTTTACTGGATCTTTGAGTGTAGTCGTGGGTGTGGTGTTCGGGTCTATCGTCTACACCCCTCTAGACTACTCTCAATTTTGAACTCGTGAATTTAGTCCACAATTATATGAAGTCAAGTTTGCGCTCGCGGCTCATAGCTTGATAGATTTGGACCATTTAGACACCCTACATCTCGTTTCTTTGGCACTCATTCATCATTGTTATTTATTTAGCCTATTTATCAAGCACTTACTTGCTTTGAATTACTTTAATGATAATTGCTTCCGCTGCACATAAATGATAGCTCTAATAAGCGATCAAATAATACTTACTAAAATAAAGGCTGACTAGGCGTACGTTGATCTTTCGGGGGTTGACTGGGTATCCACCTAGGTCTAAGCCGGCCGTGGCCCAGTTTGTGGGAATTGGGGGCCATGACACCACCCGGCAGCCTTGGAGTGCGGAGCCTTCACATAACACTTCTTCATATAAGATCCCTCCATTTACACACAAATCTCTTGGCATTTTCTCATAGAGTAGAGATCATATATGTAAGGTCGATGAATATGCTCCGTAGAGATCAGGAGAGCCCAAGTTTTCTAACACATGAGATGTGGGAAGGATACCTGGCTCATTGGGATATGCCCCAATACAAAGGTAAGTCAAAGCAGGCGTCTGAGAACAAGAAGAGCAAGTAGAACGTACTTAAAATAGATATGTCTAAACACACCAGTGGTACCCTTATTTCTTTCATGAGTAATAAGGAGCAATTGGTAAGTATTGTTTATTTTAGAAATATTATCGCACTCATATATCTTGTTTTATAATAAAAAATCATCACTAATGTTTTCAACTTAAATTTTGTAGGATTAGGATGTGAGAGCTCATGTGGGTGTGGACGACTTGTTCCTCTACGTCCATACTATCAAGCATGACAAACTTGCGTTCGTCAACGTGAGGTCTCGTAGATTGAATGTCAGTCACTCTTTTATTCAATTAAAAATTCTTAGATATGAATCGATTTGGTGGTGTGTACATGAATGACTAAAATGATTCTTATTTTAATTTTTTTGTGAGGAGTTCCAAATGAGGCTCAAGGAGATAATGCAAGCATTTTCTGGACGTGTTACTATATCAGGATGAGTAATTCTATGAGATTTCTCAAAGAGATAAGGAATGTTTTTATGATCTAGGATCACAGGTGAGACCTCCATACACTCACAACACAGGCCCTAGTACATCAACGACATGGGATGTGTCAAGGCTGACCGATGAGGTTACCTCGGTTTGTGCGACCACACAAAAGCACGAAGAGACAATTGCTTAGCTTTTGGCATTTATGAGGGTGACACAATAGGGAGTAACGTTCTTTGGCGATCCTGGGGCTAGCGCCTCCCGGGCTTTGCCTTATCAGACCCATTTTCTCAAGTCGCCTTTCCTCATCATTCGGACCTCCCTAGTTTAGACTGTTATCAGGATGCAGTAGATCATAGGCGCAGGGATGGCGAAGATGAAATTAATGACTACTTTGCAAAGGATGGAGATGGCAAATTGGATCACCCGTAGGATTTTGCTCCCTCTGTCGGTCGGTTTGTTAAGGCCTTGTAATTGCAAATAATTTTTGTAATATATTGTCTGCTATATTTCTACTACTATATTAAAAGAGTGCATAAGGACCGCGAAGAAATACCGATTCTACCCCTTCTTTAGCTGCATTTTCATATTCCATAACTCTAACTTTAGCTTTTCATCCGTCTATAATTCGAGCTCTAGCTACGTTCTTCGTCTTCTACGACTCCAACTCCAGCTTCTCATCCAAATTTTAGCATAATGAGAGTTCTTCATCTTCTACAAATTGATTAAAAAATCAAAATCTCTGGCCTATATATTTAATGAAAACATATTCTGTGAACTCAATCTCTCCAAGTTCGGCATCATCGAGCAACAAATAAAGCTTGCTCTCTCGATCTCTTTGAATTCAATCCCTCCAAGTTTTACGTCATCAAGCAACTCTAGGTCTCTTCTCTCTGCTTCAAAACTCCCTCTAATCTCCATCAATTTCTACTCAAATCATGAATCAGGTTGTGGCTACTGTGGCCTCAGATTAGTCATCGATTTTGCCCCATCATCATCTCTTAACAAGAGTCAACGGAGGCCGATCTATGAAAGGCATCTCGAGAACGAATTGGATGTTGGTGTATATAAGGTGAGATTTTTCATCTCAAATTAGGTTTTTTTGGATTCAATTTGAGTCCAAATTGGAATTTTTTTGGGATTAACTGGAACTTGGTTTGTGGTTTATTGTTGGATTGATATATGCATCTTTTGAGACCAAAACAAAAGTTTGTTTATTTACTGATAAACACATTTATTTGATAATTAATTATCGTCTAAAGGGAGAGCTGTCAAATTCATGCTCTAAGATAGCCAGACTAGAGATCATAAAAGAAGATAATGTAAGGTGTTACTTATCCTCATTATATGCCTAAAAAGAGCTTAAGACTTGTTAGTCATTAATTTAGTACCTAATTTCTTCAAAATGAGAAAAGTGACTTGCAGTGAAAATGGAGTAGTACCTCAAAAAATGCATTATTGATGACAACCTCAAGTTGTTCAGGCCTAGATTTTAGTTTGTTTGAAGTAATAGTAAATGAGAAGGAAAGAAGTAGATAAGTGGGCATGATGTGCATTAATGAAGTACTGAAAAATGCCTAGCTTGGCTATGAATTTATGAAATTGTGATGTATCTTCTCTTCACTCTTAATCTTATCACACCAAAAACACAGTTGGCAATCAAAGTAACTGATTCTTTTAGCCCATTAGAGATAGAGAGGTTGAGATTTAAGAAGATAGAAGAAATGAAAGAAATGAAAAGTAACCAAAAAAATCACCACCCATACAGATTTGAAGCTTTTGTTTAGTTTTTTATTAGGACACCAATTGATCACACAATTGTTTATCACACAAATCTTACTTTCTTGTTCCAATACAATTATCACACAATTATATGACAATTATCTTATAAAACCATGATTATATGCCCAAAAAAACCCATTTGTGATTGCATTAAACTGTTGTATATACTTTCTTGTTGATACTACTTTTTATAGCTAAAATTATTTGATTTATATATTGATTTTTCCTTGTCAAACATGTACGAGAAATTGTGTGTCCTACATTTGCCCTCATAACATACAGTTCTATACAAGTATGACTTCTCAAATTTATTTATCATTATGCTTTAAGAATAATAAATAATCTGCATAAAAGTTTATATTTAGATAATTTATTAGTTTTAAGAAAAAATTAATTTAATTTTTTAATTTAAATTCATTCTGCAATGACCATTGTGGCTTGAACTTCATATCCCCTTATTCTTATGATTTTGTATGTTGAATTGGCAATAATAAAAGAGTGTTGAAATTCTCATTATCAAGTGTGTATAGTGGATGACCACCAAGTGTTTGAATAAATTTCAAGCCAAAACGCAAAGGAATTTAAGCACATACTCTATACCTAGTTCCGTTAAGACAAATACGTAATTCACAAACTAACATCCACCCATTTCTTTAAACCTCGAAAATAAATAAAATCTATACACAAATCACTCAAAAAGTAATATAGAAATGTCACAACAAAAATTTTAAAATTGATTTAGTTTACAATATAATTTTCAGCTACTTCCCGATCTTTGAAATTGTTGGGTACGTTTACTTTGCGTTGTTGCCAAGTGATGTTCTCTAGAGGAGTCTCATTTTCGTTAGGCAAAGAAGGCACATGTTGTTGAGTGTCAAATGTATAAATCAATTAAAGTTTCAAGTGAATCCCTCATTGAAGGAATGAAACAAACACCACAAATACGAGACAAATGAATGCATATCATTACACAATACATAACTCTAATAGGCTTTCCCTAAAAATGCTGATGACTTTCATCGATGGTTAACATCTTTTATGTTCACAAAAGAATATCAAAAGATGATGGGTTCTTAAGAAATTCTATTATTTATAAAAGCAAAATAAGGGTACAAGGGTGTTAAACTTGGCATAAATCTTATGAGCAGTCAAGCTTTAACTAAGTGAATTTAGATTTCTTACTTTACAAAATTCGTGTGATTATGTAATAAGTTTTATTATTTATTTTAATCCTTTTTTATATGATGAATCTGAATAATTGTGACTTCATTTACTTCAATAAGAGATATTGGAACAATCGAAGATACACCTATAGTGAGGGCAAGAATTACTAGAAAGTGGAACTCGACTAATCCTAGAGATTACGATGCACTCATCTCAATGGACATTATTTACTAGATTAGAATGTGAGTATCTATCCATTTTTTTTTCAAATTATTTATAAGCAGTTAATTCTACTATAATGTGTCTTGTATTAACGTGCGAGTAACAAACCTTTGGCATGATGATCATATACAAACAACTATTAAAAGTTATTTGGTTCGAGATTTTGACTATATCAAGGAAGGCAAGATCTATGACATTTCAAATTTCAATGTTGAAAGAAAAAATAATTACAAGGTTGTGAGCCACGACTATGTGATCTACTTTACAATTGATACCTCTATACAAGAATACATGGGCGACGTACATATTCGAGACGACAAATTCGAAATAGTATAGTTTGAGGAATTAACACAACGGCAAGACAATATATATTTCTTTTGTAGTGATGGAGAAGAGGAAGTAAAGTCAACATCATCATGAACAGTCTACAAAATGCAATATTCCGACGAAAAGATAAATAGACTTATAATTTTTTTATTTTAAGTAAATACTTCTAATTTTTAAAAATAGGCATTTGATGTTTTCGTTGTCATCATTCAAATTTATTTAGCATTATATATGTACATTTATGAACTATATTCATTTTAGATTTTATAATATAGAGTTTGTTTAATCTATTTCAAATTGATTGATTGATTTTATTTGTTTTAGTTCTGTTTAATCATTTAAATTATTTTTAATAGTTCTCTAAACACATGCGAAGCACATTATAAAATTAAGTATATATAAATATATATATATATATATATATCTAAAGTTTTTGGTATTTTAATTTATTTTTTTCATATTAAAGGTACAATAACATTTGTTTTAAAAAAAAATAATAATAGTTTGCGTCTTAGCAAATGACTAATGAAGAAATAGCGACGAAGTTCATGAGTTCCGTCACTAGTCCGTACCAACTGTTTAATGACGGTCATGTCTTTGTCACTAAGAGATGACAACCTGGCCAACAGTTTTACCAATATATAGCGAATAATCAAACTCTTAAAGCCGAGGGTTTTTGCGACAATTACACATTTTCGTCGTTAATCTATTGCTGACTAGATTAGCAACAAAATATGGAGGGCTTAGTGACGGAATATCCCGTCGTTGAATCGGCTAATTTTTTATAATGAATAAATTTAATTTCAAAATTCAACACTTACTAATTATGATCACTAACAGTTGTTGCAGTAAAAGAAATTCTCTTTAAAAATAAAAAAAACTTATAAATTAAATGAATAAAACTTTTCTTCAAAAAACGTAATAATAAAAAACAAAGTTTAAATTTCAAAATATTCATTTTTCATAAGATAATTTTCAATATACATTTGCGAAAATAAAATAATATTTACTAGAAACTAAATTTAATTCATATATTCAACACTTACATAACAAGTTCTTAAACAAAAACTCACTGATGCTATATTATTTATTCAATTCTCAACTTATTACAACTATCCGTTTTAATTAATAGAATAAATAAAAATGAAACGAAAAAATTAATAATAGCTTGTATAGTTTATAGTTTTATTTTTATTTAAGATTGGGAGTTTACAATTAAACATCATTGTTATACATTTTGTAATAGTGACTTGATTATGAATGTTATCAAAATTTATAGACATAATAAGCCTACATCTTAAGTGTGTCACGTGGCAATTTCGAGCCTTCTTGTAGCGGCACGTGGCATGCCTAAGATGTAGGTTTCGTGAAATTATATATGGTATGTCACACGTGGCGTTTTGGATCCTTCTTGACGTGCCACGTGACATACTCAAGATGTAGGCTTTTATAAGGCACATACCATATATATGATATTTGATATGTATCACGTGGCGTTCGACAAACCCAAGATGTATCCAACATGTAGGTTTTGACAACCTGGGCCACGTGGCATTTCGGACCCTTCTCGATGTGCCACGTGGCATACTCAAACAAATCTATATACCTATATATATAATAAGCCTACCTCTTAAGTGTGTCATGTGACGGTTTCAAGCCTTCTCGTAGTGCCACGTGGCATGCCTAAGAGGTAGGTTTCGTGAAATTATATATTGTATGCCACACGTGGCATTTTGGATCTTTCTTGACGTGTCACGTCATATACTCAAGATGTAGGCTTTTATAAGGCACATACCATATATATAATATATGATATATATCACGAGGCGTTCGACAAACCTAAGATGTATCCAACATGTAGGTTTTGACAACCTGGTATGTGCCACATAGCATTTTGAACCCTTCTCAATGTGCCACATGACATACTCAAGATATAGGCTTATTACATGGCACATACCATATATATGGTATATGACACGTGGTGTTTTTTAGCCTTTTCAATGAGCCATGTGTCAAACCTAAGACATCTTGGTGTGCCACATGTCAGTTTCGAGCCTTCTCGTAGTGTCATGTGGCATGCCTAAAATGTATATTTCGTTAAGTTATGTATGGTATGTGCCACGTCATATATACGTAAACGTTTCATATCTTCAAAAATCTAATTTACAGTTTCATATCTATAAACCCATGCAATTGGTAAACTAATTAATATATAAAAACGTTTTCAAATCTATAATGCACAGTTAATGACCTTAATATATACACTTAATGACCTTAATGTATAAAAACTGAACGATTCTAATTGGCCACTCTATCTCAACTAAGCCATGCACACTTAATCAATGTATATAAAAAGTTTCTAATATAATTACTAAACATTCAGATCTAATAAAACAAAACGTTTCAAATCTATTTATACACTTATAAATGTCTTGACGTTTGTCTATATCTATGTAGCCAATTTTTTGATTGCATCTTAAGAAATCTTTTATGTCTATGTAACCATTTTTTATTGTATTTCAATTATTTGCTTTTAGTCTTTTGATCTCCCATATAGTTACGTAACGTAGCATTGATACCTTGAGTGTGTCGTAATCATTCTCTTCACTATATAAGCCAAACCATCTCAAAAACTCACTCACCTCTCAAAATTTTCTTTGATTATCTAATTTTATAAACATTTGTCATTGTCAAAAGTCATTTGAGAAACTTAACGATGCAAACACGCACGTGGTAGATTGTCTCTCATTCTCTCTTTTTCTTACGATTTGATGCGTTTCTTTGTATCTTTTTATTTTTGTTGTAATTTGAATTGTATGACTGATGTGGTATATCATAATTCAAATTCAATTATACCCTAATTATAATTTTTTTAATGATTGTAATAATTTGATATTTGTAATCACTTCTGTCAAATCAATTAATTATTGTATATTTGACATGATATTTGTGTTACATTAAGATTGTCATTGTAATATTAGTATGTCGGTTTGCAATTTCTTGTTCGTTGTATAAGATTGCAATTGTTGCCCAAGTCCTCATGCACTTGTGTTGCATAAGGAATGTAGGAGTGTAACACAATCAACTCTCAAACATAAGGGTATTGCTTTCTTATTCTAATTACACATTTCAATACTTATAATTTCTTTTTGAAGCTCAAAAAGGCATAAATTCATTCAATGTCACTAGAACATTTTTTGCCTTTAATAGAGGTTTTTAAACCCCTATTAAATAGAGTGTTATTAAATATCATGTGAAAATGTATTATGTTTTAATTTTTAATACATGTATTACATAGAGGTTTTTTAAAACTCATATCAATTAGGTGTTATTTAATAACACCACCCTTTAATAGGTGTTTAAAAACCTCTATTAAATATCGAAATTGTTCTAGTGTGCTAATGGAATAGCGCATAGATCGAAAAATACATTCGATAATATATTAATAATAAAATAGCATCCCTCCATTTTATAAGAAATGATGTTTTTAAGTACTTGTATTCAATAAAGAAATTACAAATTGCTAGCTTAAAAACCAAACTTAACCCATTAGAATTTAAATGCATTAAAAGGTTGAGTAGCATTAATATTGAATATATGCAATGTAGGTTTCTTAGGATTAGATACATGATGACGATGGAGTAATAAAATTAAAAGATCAAACCAAGAGTTCCAACGATAAACTAATTTAGATGTATATTGTTGAGTCGAGTTATATACTAAGTTTTCATAAAAGAAATTTAATGTACCTTTGTTCTAATCACGCGTTATTAATTGTTTTTTTTTTTTTTTGGTTTTTGATGGTTTTAGAGATGATTGAAGTAATTACACACTTTTAGATAGAAAATTAGATTTAGAGGTTTCTTTTATCAAATTCATTTTTATCTAACATTATTAATATTCAGTCTTGCCCGTGTGCGAAGCGCGGGATGCCAACTAGTTATTTATTAATTAGTTATCACTAATTTATAATTATTTTTTGCAATTACATGCTACTTTTAATAGAGAAAAATATGTTGATTTCACAATACACTAGAATACATTTGAAATAACTTTAATTGATTTAGCAACACTGAGCTTTTGGTGCAAAAAAATAATAAATTTGTTTTAAGGGAATAGATATACATCATTTATTTTTATTGATTGAAAGAAAAATAATGACGACAACTAATTATTGTTAAAAATTGAAAATTTAATTTTTAAGAGATGAATATATTCATTGTTAATAATTGAAGTATGACTTTCTATTAAATTTATATGGCCTAATTTGAAATATTTGGTATGATCAGTATCAATTTATTTACTTATTTTTAGCAATTGAATGCTTTTCCATTCAAAGTTTACCAACAAACCAATTGCATTGATATGCAATTTTCTAAATCTATTATATAGCTCGATGGGTTTTTAGAAGAGAAATGCTAGAATGAAAACAATAATGTCACACTACAAGATACATCGGCTCACAAGAGCCATCTATGCATACCTTGGGATGCAAGTATACACAGATTTCGATTTATAACACGTGAGTCGAGGTCACACAGAAGGCTCTTGTGAGCCAATGTTTCTTGTGGTGCAACATTGTTGTTGTCATTATAATATTTTCTTTTTAGAAACTATTTAGGCTTTGTTTAGCGATACCAGCTGATAATCTAGCTGAAAGCTAATAATGTAGCTAATAGTTGATAATTTAAGTGAAAGCTAATAATTTAGTAGCTACTAGCTAAAAGCTGATAATCTTGTTGATCGATTGAAACTATTTGAAAAAACTAGCTGATTAATTAGCTGATAATGCTAAATGACGTTAAAGTACATGTTATATAATAACATATATATTATTTAAACTATTTTTTAAGAAACTTATTGAATATTAAATGATATATTTTATTTACCAAAGTAGTTGTCCTTTATATCAGAGTAGTCCCTTTAATGAAGTAGTTGTTTTGAGTTTCAGTATGTCACGTAGTATCTGTTTCATAAAATCACGTTATAACATATTGAATGATATATTTTATTACCTGTTTAGGCTTAAAAATAAAAATAATTTAGCATTAGTTAATATATTTATAAAGTTTTTCAAAACAAACCTTTTTTTGATTTTTTTAAATTTTGTTTTAATTAATCAAAACAAAACTTATTTAATTTATTTGGATATATCTGTTGTAAATTGAATTGGAACTTGCTAAGAACTAGAGAAGGAAATAGAAGACTAAGAACTTCTACTACTACAAAGGAAAAGAGAAGAAATGAGATAGTTGGAATGAGAAATTTTCATTCAACTTGGTGTGTGAATTACAATGGGGTTAGCACCCTTTATATAGGTCATTTGGTGATGATGATAATTGTACTTATACAATGTGTACAAGTTATACATACACCACAAGTCATAGAACACATCACAAGCAACATAGACAATACATGGAAGAGTTGGTGTACATTGAAGAGAATTACAAGTTACATGACAATACACGGATAAGTGATTATACATCGGAGTTGAATACAAGTTATGTAGAGTGTACAAGTTAGATTCAATGTAGAAGTCATGCTTGATGTTACAATTCAATGTGAGAGTCATACTTGACAATGCGATAATTCATAAGCTTGGTTAAAGGATCATCCAATTTACAACACTCTCCCTTGGATGACACTTGCTGAGAGAATACGCCTCGTTAAAACCTGTACTAGAAAAACCCTGTGGGAAAAAAATCTAGTACATGAAAAAGAGTACAATGTTCTCGTCAATCTTGATTTGCAGTATAATATTATTGATTGCCTCATTAAAAACCTTGCTAGGAAAACCCAGTTGGACAAAACCAAAGCTAAGGAAAAGAGTGCAACACATTGATACATTTTGAGAGAATATATATGCCTCATTAAAACCTTTACTAGAAAAACCTTGTAAGAAAAAAATCTAGTATAGGAAAAAGAGTACATTGCTCTCATAAATTTTTTATACGGAGTATAATAATGTTCCCCTTAATGGTGGGAAAACTGCTTCATCAAAGTGACAATTAGCAAAACTTGCTATAAATAATTTCCCTATTAGGGATTCAAGGCATCTTATAATATGATTAATGGAGAGTAAATCAATATACGTCTCCTATTGATTTGCCTTGAGATAATCTTCAACTGAAAAAATCGTGTTCGATAAAGGATGTCCGTGCGAATTTATGATATTTTCGCATTATTGATGATTATGGATAATTAAATAGATCTTTCCACATTATAAATGTCGTTTGATTTATGACGACATTCGTTTTAATGTGTTTTATATATTCCAGAATATTATACTCAGATTAAGTCATATAGATAAATTTTCTATTATTCTAAGTAGACTTCTTCTGAACAAGACATTAACAATAAAATTGTTATATTAAATATTGTCTGAACATTAGCCTCCGCTAAGTTCGAATTCGAAAAATATTCACTTTTATATTATAATGTACATGCATGTAGCACGATACATAAAACATAAACTCATCGCCCATATTTAGGTCACGATTTAAACACATCTCGATGTGCTTGTTTTATCCAACCATTTTCAATGATAAAATTCATGATATTTTGCCTTTGATTTTGAAGGCATGGTAAAAGTCATAAAAATATTCGGGTATATATATGAAAATATTTAGGCAAAATAGTCTTTCATATATGACCAAAAAATGTCACAATTATGAGCGCTCATTGTCAATAATTATTTGTCCTTTGTAGTGGTGCACCACTTTTATTCCAATTTTTGGTGGAATTGTCAATACGACATTTACCTGATATTTTCACCTTTTCCACGTCCATAAATTTATTATTGCAATCATGATAATTATATGCAACATATGCTTCTTAATTTGAAGCTGAACTAATTGGACGGGGGCAATATTATATTTATAATATCTCATTATTTTACTCAGCTACCATGAGACAAGAAATCAATCCTTAATATTTATTGGATTGAAGTGCACACTCGATATTTGTTGCAACAATAAATCGAGGCAGACCACGTGACCTTATTTTTATTGTCTCATCGGTCATATTTCCACATAGCCTCAACATAGAGGTAATTAAAATTGTGGAATTATAATTAATATTTGACTGATTAAATTTTATAGCATGAGACTCATCCGCTCATTTTGAGCTTTTAGAGCATTACCCTTTTGGTATGTATATATATAACTCCATAAGGTGAAAAGATATATAAAGTGAAATATTCACTTTTCAAATCTCTAAAGAGAAATTGGCGAATGATTATGTATAACACACAGTTTTGCATAAATGTTTTATTCACAAATTGTAGTATCAATTGTCATGACAAGTAATTCTTGTTGGTAATATAATAACACAACAAGTTCAACTATGATTGAATAATATTTTGAAAATAAATTTAATATAAAATAGTTTTTCCTCTCTTTTTATGTAAAAACATAACATATGATTAAATATATGTTCACAACTTGATTCATTAATAAACAAAATGTACTATTCGTATGAGTTGGTGGGATAACCTCCAGGTTGGGTGGCGAGACATAGTCTACTTAATACCATGCCTCCTCGAACGGGATAACCCGTCTCCCTTTCAATGTTTAGCTTTACCGGGGACAAGGCTTATCCACTATCAACTCAAACTTATAATATTATTTGTATTATAAAATCAAGAATATAACAATAACTAATCGTTTGTAGTTTTAAGAGAAAAACTATATGTCACACATTGACTTTTGATTTCTGACGTAGAAGATCGTACGAGACGCAACTACAGAGCATACTTTCGCAATCGGCGACGTTATAATGCATAGTATATGAATAAAATATGCATATATAAGTGATGCATGCAATAAAAGGAAGCAACCATGATAATATAGAAATAAATTGAACTTATTTAAATAACGAAAGTTATACTTCCTAGCTTTGTCTTCTTAACAAGCCTTCTTGAACTTCAAGATCTCCTCTTGTAGAACAACTTCGTGCTGATAACGTGTTGTAAATTGAATTGGAACTTGCTAAGAACTAGAGAAGGAAATAGAAGACTAAGAACTTCTACTACTACAAAGGAAAAGAGAAGAAATGAGATAGTTGGAATGAGAAATTTTCATTCAACTTGGTGTGTGAATTACAATGGGGTTAACACCCTTTATATAGGTCATTTGGTGATGATGATAATTGTACTTATACAATGTGTACAAGTTATACATACACCACAAGTCATAGAACACATCACAAGCAACATAGACAATACATGGAAGAGTTGGTGTACATTGAAGAGAATTACAAGTTACATGACAATACCTGGATAAGTGATTATACATTGGAGTTGAATACAAGTTATGTAGAGTGTACAAGTTACATTCAATGTAGAAGTCATGTTTGATGTTACAATTCAATGTGAGAATTATGTTTGACAATGTGATCATTCATAAGCTTGGTTAAAGGGTCATCCAATTTACAACAATATCTATAATATAGAATTGTTATGTATGTAACTAGAAAAAACATTGTAACTACCTATATAGTGATGATACTATTAATATATGCACACAAGCTATAAAATAGCCGAAAAAAATCATGTTTACTTAAATTTTTGAATCTTATCAATCGACATAACAATTTGTCGCACAAAAAAGGTACGGAAAGAAAAAAATTAGTTGGGCTTTTTATTTTTTATTTTTGTAAAAGGCTAGCCGGGGTAGTGCCTAAAATTTTAGATTATCATCTAGATTATTTTTGAAATAATCTAATTGTCAAGCACAACTTATTTGTCAATGTGACTTATAAATTAGTTAAACTAGTTTGCGCTTGCTAAACAGAGCTTGAGTAAGATTTTTTTTCTTTTTTGATATATTGTGGTGTCCAATGCTACCCATGGTACTACTATTCATAATGATACGCCACCGTAGAAGAGATAGTCCAAGAATTTGTTTTGTTTTCACTATTTATGTGCCACGTGAAGTAATGTATAGATGGACAAATCTTTTTAACTAGATCGCAAGACATACTAGTTTTCGTAAACAAACACATTTGTTGCATCAATCGCCACATTGCCCCAAGACCACCTCCACTCACAGAGTCCAACTAGCGTCGATCGGTTACATTCACTCACTATTTCACCAAATATCCTAACTCTTTGCATCAATCGCCACATGTACCTTGTAAACACTTAGTATAAATAGCCCAACTAGTTCTCCTAATTCACTTCGTCACTAACTAGTCTCTTCTCTTCTCTAACGTGAAGAAAACAAGTCACTAGTTTAGCCAAGTGAGGGAAAACATGGGCTTTTCTAGTGTTCAATTGTTCACCAAATCTTTAATCTTTCTTGTTGTGGCTTCACATGTGGCTCATGGGCAGCTTGTGCCCGGTCTATGCATATTTGGTGATTCAATTAGTGATGTTGGTAACAATGACTATCTCAGTACTCTCATCAAAGCCGACTTTCTTCCTTACGGTAGAGACTTCGTTACGCATTCGCCAACTGGGAGGTTCTGCAATGGAAAGCTAGCTATAGACTTCACTGGTATATAATTTCTTTTTTTTTTTTCCAAGCTAGTGTATGTAGAGATTTGTTATAGCTTTTCCTTTTTGGTTTCTAATGAAATTAATTAAGTTGTGTTATCTCCTTCATTGGCAGCTGAAAATCTTGGGTTCCAGTCTTACCCTCTACCTTACTTGAGCCCCAAAGCTCAAGGAACCAACCTCTTGACAGGAGCCAACTTTGCTTCAGCTGGTTCTGGTTATTACGACCTCACGTCTAAACTATATGTAAATTAACAATATAAACCTCTCTCTAGGTTGATATCAGAATAATTTACAGTTCAAATTAATTGTAGCATTGTTTTGACTGCAGGGTGCCATCTCGTTGTCGGAACAGCTGAACTACTACAAAAAATACCAAGGAGACTTGGGAGAAGTTGCGGGGACATTACAGGCTCAGAATATCACCTCTGGTTCTATCTTTCTACTTAGTACTGGAAGCAGTGATTTTCTCCAAAACTACTACATCGACCCTCTTGTTCGTGCTGCATTCTCAATTGATCAGTTCTCAGACATTTTAATGAGATCCTTCGCAACTTTCGTTCAGGTCCTCTATGACGTCACAATTACAAAAGTTATGTTTTTATGTTTTTATGATCTATTGAATTGGAATTTAAGACCTTATATAAAATTATTGCAGAACCTCTATAAATTGGGAGCGAGGAGGATTGGCGTGACGAATTTGCCACCACTTGGATGTTTGCCTGCAGCCATCACCATGTTTGGTGCTGGGAGTAACGAATGTGTGAAATACTTGAATCAAGATGCCGCGATTTTCAATAAAAAGCTAAATGCTACAGCACAAAAGTTGAAGTGCCAGCTTCCTGGTGTCAAGATTGTCGTCTTTGACATCTACCAACCTCTCCTTAATCTTGTGATGAAACCTTCTCAAAGTGGTAAATCATTCTGTTATCAGAAAAGAAAATTAGTATTATATATGCCAATAACAGCAACCACATTCGTCTGTGGTAGGAATTTATGTACTAACTATATATATTTTACCACTATCTAATCTATGACGTGATATAGATCCCTACCATAATGGAATACGTACTTGTGGTAAATCAGAAAATTAGATAATTTTAAAAGTAAATAATCAGTTAATAATATATATTCAGTTGTAGGGAAAGAAATTTTTTGCTAATGTACATATCCTCTTGGTGAAGTTAATTACCAAAATAATATTCATATATGTATTACTTTTCAGGGTTCTTTGAAACAAGAAAAGCATGCTGTGGAACAGGCACAATCGAGACATCGTTGTTTTGTAACTCAATGTCAATAGGAACATGCGCCAACGCCACGGAGTACGTGTTCTGGGACGGCGTTCATCCATCTGAGTCTGCAAACAAAATAATTGCTACAGATCTTATGTCTCAGGGAATTGATCTCATCTCATAAACAAAAGTTCATGCATCAATCCCTCCCTCCCTTAATTTTTTTTCTATGATATGTAATAAGATTTTTAGCAAGATATATGTAGGTGGTTATTTTTTCAGTGTTCTCTAGACTTTGGTGCCTCTCATGATCTCAAATGTTCTATATACCACATTAATTTCATGAATATATAAGACTTTGAGTTTAATTAATGGAAATTTAGGTTTATATATGCTAATTACATCCTATTACACTTTTGATTAGTCCACAACTTGCTATATATATATATATATATATAATATTCTACAATGGAGCTCAAATATATACCCATGTCATGGAACCCTCTCAAAATGTGTTGTGCATTTATAACGCATCGATTAATGTATTGGATTAGAATCCAATGGTTGTAAATAGTGTACCCATGACATGGGTATATATTTGATTCTCATGGTAGTAGTACCCTATATATATATATACACACACATACACACGGAGTTACTATTAGCACCTCTATATGTTATATCAGCCCCCCATTTAATTTAATGTTGTTTATAGCCTCCAATAAGTTAGTTCATGCTCTAAGCACCTCCCCTCCCACCTAAATTGTTAGTAAACTCTTCATTATACCCCTAATTTTATTTGCCCCCCTCTCTTCCCAAAGAAAGCACTCTTTTCATCTTTGTGATCTTCAACCTCCAACCCCTTATTGCACATCATTTTTTCTCTCCATTAACTCAATTTGCTCCATATGCATTCGAAGATTGATTATTTGATCATTAAAAGCTAAGATTAACACAAACAAAGGATGCTAACCATTCAAGAATATGAATCAAATCTCAACCAAACACTATATTTAAGATGTTGTATTTGATGGTAAATTGTTAAGTGTATGGACAAAGAGATGAGGAGTGTAGAGATTTGAAAGTAAAAGAGAAAATGAGATGAGTCTATGGTTTAATTTGGGTGAGATATAGAAAGTGAAAATTAAGTAGAAGAGGAGAAGGTGAGTGTAGTGAGTGAGATAGGAGTTGGGGGTGAGTTTAAGGTTTCATTTAGGGAGAGGTGTAGAGAGTGAAAAGTAAGGTCGAGGAAGGGTGTAGAGAGTGGAAAGTAGAAGAGGAAAAATAAATGAAATGGGTTCATGATTTAGAGTGAAGTTATTTATGTAATTTAGCCTAAATACATTTTAGTTTATATATATAGTACCCAATTACTCAAGCATACCCCGATTTTGCTAAACGTAGCCCACCTTTATTTTTGTAAATTCTAGAAGTACCCTTGCTTACCCCATTCCTTAGAAATGAGGATGTGTCGCCCTCAAGTGTCAGTCACACATGGCCAAGACCTCTTTAAAAGTCCCGATCGACTTACACCGATACATCTTTATAGGTCTCAGTCAACTTCCATCGAGACATTTGAAAAGGTCTCGGTCTTGGTGTTGATCTCGATGGGAGCCAACCAAAACCTTTAAAGAGGTCTCGAACTTGTATGATAGAGACTTTTAAAGCGGTCTCGACCCTCTGTATTTGAAACTCACAAACGAAGAAAACGAACAAAAAATTTTAAAACTCCAAAAAAATTACATGAAATCGACCAAGAAATTAGTAGTTTTTTATCGGAATCACTAGATATTCTTGATTCTATTAATTTTTTATGCCAAAAATGTGAAGTTTAAGCTCCAAATCAAAAAATCATAAACTTAACATCAAAACCACAAACACGGCTACCGACTTAAAAAACACAAAACAAATCCAAGAAAATCTATAAATCGATAGGAAAATATGTGAGGAAGTACACCAACGACGTCGAATCGATGTGGTTTCGCTCAGATTCGTTGGATTTGAGCTGAAAGTGAGATCGCGATTCGAGATAGGAGTGACTAGGTATAGGTGAGTGGGGTGAGCGGGATATGTTAGATGTCCCAACTCCCCAAATAGGGTATCGCTCGGCCTAATATGTCATTGAGCCCTAATTAACACCATGTAGACAACAACGAACTAGTCAGCTTTTTACCTCATTAATCTCGTCAACTAGTTAATATTCATTTTAATATTATCATAGTTAATTAAGAGATCATTATCATTACCTTAATAATGAGGGCCGCTAAGGGCACCCCACCATTTAATGAAGGCACCAAGTTAATGTGGGCACAAACCGATTTACCTGGGGCACCCAAAAATTAGACCCGAAATACCTAAACTACCCCTCGTGGAAACCCATCTGCACCCCGCCACCCTCGTGCAAACCCCTGAGCACCCCACCACCCCCACCACCACCTTCACTGAACTCCTTGTGGAAGAATCCATTTGTTTTGAACCGACCAGTGAGAGGAATCCTCAAAATCGTGTTCTTCGTCCCTCGTCGTGTGTTTATCCTTCGTTGTTCGAGGTTTCTGCATTTTGTAGGGTCCGGTGTGTGAGCCGATTTCGTCTCCAAATTAGGGCTCGGTTGAAGATCCTCGAATTAAGTTACATTTGGTAGAGTAGTTGTAATGTGTGTGTGGCGGTTTGTTCAAGTGTAAAAAAATTGGGAAATCGCGGTTCTCGGCCACACAGGCCAGAGACGGTGTCAACTGTCTCGGCCAAGCATGGCCGAGACAGAAGCTAATACTTTTGGGAACTCGCAGTCTCGGCCACGTAGACCGGAAGAGTTGACAGCGTATCGGTTACGCATGTCCGAGAATACTTCCGTTATCTCGGCCGTGACATGACGAGAGCTACAATTAGCGATAGGTAATGTGGCGTCGGTGGTGTACAACCGGTAATTTTGTCCTACACTCGGTTGTCCACTTTCGAGAGGGTCTCAGTAGGCTCGGTCGTCATAGGACGAGAGTAAGGCGAATTGAAATGGTCAATCCATCTCGGTGGTGTATAACCGATAACTTGCTATCGGTCTCGGTTGTAAACGGCCGATATATTGGACTACTTGTCGGTCATGGGTGACCGAAAATATGGGTTGTTTCACGAACCTGCTTGACCGAGACATCAGAAATGGATGAATTTGAACATTACTTTTTGTAAAAAAATTTGTGGTATGTCAAACTAACAATACAAGATTGAAAATCCAGCGCGACAATTTGCACTGAAACTTAATTAATTATAGATCTCCGTAACATTCAAACTGACTCTAAAAAGGGTCCATCCATAAGTAAACAACAATCAAAATACAGCACAACATTTGCATATACATAGAACATTCGGAGGAATTGAAAAAATTTCTAAATGTTTAGCCATCAAGGTTTCTAGGTACAAGCTTTAACCTATGGTGTATCTAAATCTACAACAGGTATGGTGGCTTCATCATCAGTAGTTGCAATGGGCGCGATGTCTCGAAAAACGAATCCATCTGGCCAACCTTTGGCGCAGTCCTCAACGTACCGATCCCATGCTGGATATAAGGATGGCAGCGGTGCATTCACACGCAACTGCACCTGTCAAAGTGAACGGTAGAACATAGAAGATATTGTCACAAACCCGATTAAGGGGGAAACAAACCAATTCACAAAAAATCATAGAACTTACCCTAACCCAATAGATATTCCTTTCATTTGCCATTGCAATGATAAGGCTGTTCAAGCAGTGCAATGATGACAGTGGAGTACTACGTAGAGGCAGAAATGCGGAGGCACTCCCATGCGAGAGGTTGACGAGAATGACATTGAATGTGGTGGATACTAACAATCCCATGTCTGGAAGTGTCAACCATTCTTTGAAAGATGCCCCCTCTTGCTTCTCTGGGCAATGCACCGCATTCTTGATAGTCTCGAAACTCGAGCCAAGCACTTCCCGCCAAAGGTCTTCATACCCGATAATCTCATCGTACATCCTTCTACGCACAATCCTCCACCCGTCTACGTCGGCAAGTCCAAGCCCAGAGGCTATTCACCGATATCCACAATTTCCATCGGAAACCACATCGATAATGGCCTCGACATGTGGCAACCAATCCGGTTCTAAGCAATGACCATAAGCCATGTTAGATCCACTTTACGTGCGTCGATTGGCACGGCGCATTTGTGGAACAACCTTGCCTTTCTTCTGCCTAGAAGTGGAGGCCTCTTTTGTGGTGTGGGAGGACTCAAATCCGCCCTCAACTTCCTGCTCGCACTCCACAAAAGACGAAGGTGGACTAATCTCCCTGATCTGCTCACTTTCAGTCCTCCCCCCCGCATCCTCAACTTTCTCCTCCCCCTTATCCAATCTTCCTGCGGTGTCGTGATTGCGCCTCTCATAAATCACAGAGACATACCATAAGGAGTCAGCATTTTCCTTGACGTTAATTTGGAAAGGGCATCCACATTTCTTCGTACTAGTGTGAGTCCTCGCCTTTTCATCATTCCTTGATTTCTTTAAAATTCTTGCCGCTTTCCCCTTTCCTACTCTCTAAGCCAGTCCCCTATATGTCCCAGACCTCTCACAGGCAAGTTTCACCCTTCTCCTGCGCTTAATGCCCCTGGCATCCAAGCGCTTCGTTACTAACACAAACTTGTTCTCACCACTAATCATTTGAAGCCATACCGTGGCCGCTTCTCGAGAGGGGAATGGATTAGAAGGTGTAAAAGTGTCCTTGTAGTCTGGAAAATTACTAGATAACGGCATTACCTGCAATACAAACAGTGTAACATTATAATCAACCAAAATGTACAAGCACAATCACAAAAAAAAACCCAAAAAATAGGTTATCGGTTGTACAGTCCGAAACTTTCTTCGAGTCTCGCTCATGTACTACCGAGAGTTACTCAAGACTTCTGGTCGTACCAATCCGTGACCTACGTGAAACCTCTCGGTCCTCTATGACCGAGACATTACTATACATCTCGGTCCTGCGAGGCCGAAACAATCGCGCACCCAGACAGAAACTTCTCCCAACCGCATAAAAAACACAAAAAATTTGCAAAATTACCTCAAGGACGACCTCCTCTGGCACCGAAGCATTACAATCCTCCATTATATAGTGGAAACAACTACGGATTTGAAGAAATTACCAAACCCTACGTTGACAA
This sequence comes from Stephania yunnanensis, assembly GCA_039657365.1. Lineage (NCBI taxonomy): Eukaryota > Viridiplantae > Streptophyta > Magnoliopsida > Ranunculales > Menispermaceae > Stephania > Stephania yunnanensis. Next base: position 37,621,819 of record CM077586.1, on the reverse strand, counting down.
ACAAATCATCATTTTCACAGTTATACACAACTAAACAGTTCTAAAAAACCCTAATATGGTTGTCAAACATTGTTACCTCGCTGTCGGACGATGTCGATCCGCAAGAATCGATCAGCTCTTCGCCAAACGGAATGTGGCTGTGGCTTTGTGGTTCAAGCTTGGCGGTGGGGAGCCCTAACTCCTTGTTAAAATGGTTTGTGGGGTTTGAACCATTATATATATACAGGGGCAAAATGGTCTTTTCCATTTTTGTTGGAATTTTTACAAATAAGTTGGGTGCCTTCATGAAAAGGTGGGGTGCCCTTAGCGGCCCTCTTAATAATCAGCGGAAGACTTTATAAATTAGCGAAAACATTTATAAAACACTTACTATGGAAACCAGATAAATTGATGATCATACAAAACCAATCAAAGTTATACATGAAACAGTAGGGAAGTCTAGTCTCTCAATCTAATATACAATCAAGAATTATATAAAAGACGTAAGTAATACTTACACAAAATGATCATCTACAAAAGTAGCAGAAGCTCTCCTTTGATGACTCAATACTAACCTATGATCTTCTCCTTCTCTGGCCTGCTACTCGAACTATCTGCACCCACTATCATAAAAAGGAGGGTGAGTACAGTAATGTAGAAAGTAATATGAACAAGTGCATGACAGCATAATAATAGGCTAAAATGTAGTTATGATCTAGGGGCTAAGTAGTTATGATTTAGGGCCGGTCAGCTGGGAGTCTTATCTTAATGCCTATTCCACTATATAAGGATGGAGTTGTGCTCTACATCTCTATTAAGGTCTTAAACTGTGCTCTATGCCTTTATAATTATCCCAAGTGATAGTCACTTGGGATGTATACTTGCCAAAAACCCCGAGTATTATAACTCGTGAAGTCGCCCAAGTTATGCTTGCCAACAACCTCGAGTCTCATACCCAGTGTCAGACCCTACCTAATTAAGGCATCTAACTGACCTAGATTACATTAATCCCTTGATAATCTAGCAACCTTAACTTTTCCATCAATAAATAATTAAGAATAAGATCTTGTAATCTTCAGTTATAAAACTTTATTAACTACAAAGGATTCTAAGTGAATCTTAAACTTTAAATTCATTTACAATAATTAAATAGTCCTCAAAATTTCATAAAATTTTTTCGACAGCATCTCATTTATTTCTAAGCCTACACCAGAAATCTCGGCCTTCAAAAATCTTCAACAAAACCCGCTCAGCTTTGGTGAAAATGCCGAAAAACTCACCATCCACCCATAACAATATATATTACATCAATTAAATTAAATATTCATTCTAACTTGATTTAAAGTATCAAAATTCTTAAACTAGCATTACCTTAATTTCAAAATTATTTCAATTCATCCTAAAACCGTTCCAAAATGAAATATTGGAATTATAGAAGTTAAAGAGACATTGAAAATAATGAAAGTAGGGAAAACATGTGGCCCAAATGAAATACACATAAAGGTTTGGAAATGCTAACGAGAAATTGCATTGACTTGGTTAACAAACCTTTTCAATAAAACTCTAAAATCCAAACGGATGTCAATGGATTGGAGAAGAAGCACGCTTGTGCCAATCTTCAAAAATAAAGGAGACCTTCAAAGTTGCTCAAACTACTAGGGAATCAAACTTATGAGTCATACTATGAAACTTTGGGAGAGGATAATTGAAAATAGGCTAAAGAGAGAAACAACAATATCAGAGAACCAATTTGGCTTCATGCATGGGAAGTCAACTATGGAGGCGATTTTTCTTGTAAGACGATTGTTAGAAAATATAGAGAAAAGAAAAAAGATCTTAATATGGTATTCGTAGATTTAGAAAAAAACATATGATAGGGTCCCTAGAGATGTTCTTTGGTGGGTTCTAGAAAGAAAATGAATGCATGCTAGATACATAGACATTATTAAGGATATGTATGATTAAGTAGTAACGAGTATAAAGACATTTGGAGGAGCCATAAAAGAATTCCCCATTAAGATAGGACTACATCAAATATCTTATTTAAGTGCATATCCATTTACTTTAGTTATGGATGAACTAACTAGACATATTCAAGATGATACACCATGGTGTATGCTATTTGCAGATGATATTGTTTTACTGGAAGAAACGAAAGATAGAGTGAATAGGAAACTAGAACTCTGGAGGAATACATTAGAATCTTAAGCCTTTAAGTTGAGTAGAATGAAAACTGAATACATGCACTGTGAGTTTAGAAACACTAAACTTCAAGATGATGGAGTTGTAAAATGAGGGGAAGTAGAAGTTCTTAACGCGAACCACTTTAGATATTTACGATCAATCATACAAAATGATGGTAATATTGAGAATGATGTCATACATAGAATTATAGCTGGATGGAAGAAATGGCGGAGTGCAACAGGGGTGATTTATGATCGGAATGTTCCTACCAAGTTAAAAGAAAAATTTTATAGGACCGCAATTAGGCTAGCTATGCACTATGATAGTGAATGTTGGGTGGTAAAACAATAATAATTACATAAAATGAATGTAGTAGAAATGAGGATGCTTAGATGGATGTGTGGTAAAACTCGTAAAGATGGAATAAGAAATATAGAAATTCAAAGACAAGTAGGAGTAGCACCAATTGATACAAAGATTAGGGAAGGGCGGTTGTGGTAGTTTGGTCACTTGCAAAGACAGCCTACAAATTGCCCCCACTAGAAAACTTGACTCAATAGAAACTGTAAAAATTGACGAGGTTGGGGTAGGCCAAAGTTAATATGGGATGCATTAATTAGTAGGGAATTGAATGGTTTTGAAAGCTCGCCATCAATTGCACTTAATCGTACACAATGAAAAAGTTTAATCCATGTAGCCGATCCCAATTAATTTGGCACTGAGGCTACGTTATCGTTGTTGTTGTTGTTGTTGTTGTTGTTGTTGTTGTTGTTGTTGTTGTTGTTGTTGTTGTTGTTGTTGTATCCTAAAACGTTCCAACCATTTCAAAGGAGATCCTAATCACACTCGAACCCCTAAACCCATTTATATAATATAATATATTCAAAAACCAATACATACATAGAGAAAGGGACTAAGCAAGTCAGATACATTCGGAAAACGTTTCATTTCCTTTGTCACCGTTAAAACCTGCCATTATCCAATTCTAAAAATTTGATAATGTTAGATAAGTAAATCTTACACTATCTAGTACACATGTAATAATCAAATATATAGTAATCCAAGAAATTTAAACAAAGAGTATAATATAAGGAATTTAGATACAATCGTGAATCCATCTCTTTTTGTTATCGGACCACAATCAAATAACATTCTCCGAAAATGGTAAGTAAACAATAATAACAACTCACGCGTGGAGAGAATAATCAAATGAGTCTTGTTTCTCTAGACTATAGGAGTATGATCAGGTTCAATGTGATCTCATGATAACTATGTGATGCAAAGTATCAGTGACTCTAGCCCCTTAAGCATAATATAGTGTTCTATAACTATGGTATAGTGTACACTATAAGGATACTCGAATCACCTTATCCTTCCAAACCGTGTATGCATGTACAACAAAAATGCAATATCAAGGATTAATGCAATTTATATAAAATTATAATCACACAATGTAAATGTTACTATAAAACTTACTTAACCTCATAAACGCGATATCGCAACTCCCTTGCACTCTGAGTTGATAAAGTAGTCCACACAGGGATTTAATCGCAGTCTTATAATTCATTTATATGCCCTGTAAGCCCCCACAAAAACTTCACCATTTTTTGAATTACTTGAAATTTAATTGACCCAATCGCGTCGCAAAACCCTCAAAATACTTTCAAAACAAAATATTAGATGCCCAAAATTTATTTTTGAAAACAAAATTATTGTTCCGCATCGAAATTTACGTTTTTTTAGGCTTAGATATAATTTTTCTAATTTATTATATTTTATTTGGTCTTCCTTGACTGGAAAACCCTAAAATTCCTCCAAATCAACTCCTCAGTTATATGGATCCCAATTTTGACTCCAAATTGTGATTCGAATAAAAAATTACCATTGACTAGGCCTTAAAACCATTTCTCGAATTTCGAGTATTTTTTAGTATTGTAGCACGCACTTCGAGAAAAATACTCGGTATAAATCCTCAAGAAGATCTCAAATTATTTATTTTTCATAAAAATCTACAATTTCAATTTATTTGGCTCAAATATATTTTTCCAGAATTTTTCTAGATTGTTTTCCAATTTTTAGCAAATTTCTCTTTTTTTTATTAAAAATGGTTTGGCCTGACTCATCCGGCCCGATTCACTAGCCATCCTTTTCTTCATCCTCATGTTATATCCTCTGCCAACCAAACTCAAATTGAACCTTTTTTTTTCTTTAATGGGGTTTGGTCTAACCCAACCCCAAGGTACTCTTGGGGAGGGGAGACGGCTCCAATGTCTTCTCCCTCCTCGGACAGCCTCCCATCTCCTACTACCCATCAACAACAAACAATCCAACAACACAACCACAATGACAGCCAACATAGCAATAATCCACAAATCTCACATTGGTCTCGATCTCTCCCTCTAGGTTTTACGCGAACAATAGAGGATATGGAGATGCTAAGTTGAAGATATATTTTTTGATTTCCTCGAGATTCATATCACGCAAATCTTAAGACAAATCTAATGGTTCCATCATCATTATATAATTTTTGATATTTTTTGAGATACATAGTACGTATCTCGAGTTCAATCTTTGTCCCTAAAAATGAATGAGGAGGTGTGTTGAATTGGAGATATATATTAAGATTTCCTTGAGATTTACCTTGCACAAATCTCGAGGCAAATCTAATAAATCATTATCATTATTTAATTTGATCTTTCTCGAGATACATACTATGTATTTCGAGGTCGATTAAGTGGCTATCAACTAGATAAGCACCACCTCTTGACCGACTCACCGTGAAATCAATTATTTTGATTTTCTCGAGATATGTATTGCATATCTCGAGGTAAGTCAAATGGTTTTATATCTATATAACAAACACCCTTGATATTCATTGAGATTGGACGTCACACAGCTTGAGGGGCATACAAATCATCTCACCAACAGCAAAGCTCAACCATTTCTCATCCTCAACACTCATACTATATGTATCTCGAGGCATATCAAATGTATATTTTTATTTGATTCAAACTATATGATTGATTTATATTTATATATATATAAATTATATTATATATAAATATATATACATCTATGTATTTTCGCGGCTATAAGTTTGTCATGCGCGGCAACAACCGTTCTCGCGCATGCACACTATTGTACATCCCACGTGTTTCACCCTCGACTCCGCTTGTTACTAGGTGCCCACTAATTTATTAATTATTCTTATCTAATTTCTTGATTATCTCTTCCATCTATATCTAAATTAAATTTTGAAAAATAACCAAACTTCACAAAAAACTGGGAAATATTCCCAACGTGCTTCAAAATTCACGGACACTGCGTATACATTCTACTTGACCCTATTTCACGTCGAAATGGTGTATAACACATAAAATAGGCACAAACACATAAAAATAATATTAAAATTTATGATCTCCAATCCGTAACACGTGGGTCCCACCTCAAATACTTAAATCACAAATTAAAATATAAAATATTTAATTAGGCGCTTAATCTAATTTATAAAATTCTCAAATGTCACAATCTTCCCAACTAATTAAAAATTTTGTCCTCGAAATTAAAACTTATAGGTTACTGAACCAAAATAGATATGATAAAAAATAATCCTTTATATACCACTGTTTTAATACAAACATGTAAAACCATTTCCAAGTGAACCATTTAGTGGACCCAATCATTTTTGTTATATTCGACAACTCAGTAATAGAGATCATACACTACAAAAAATAACAAATCAGAAACGGAAATTTCCATTGCTGATTAGCATAAATTTCGTCTCTAATTCAATTTTGCAACAGAACAGAGACGGAATCTATTCGCGTCTCTAAAATCGTCGTCGCTGATTTAGTCAGCAACGGAAATGTGTTTCCCTTGCTAATTAGAGAAGGATTAGAGACGAAATTTAGAAACGAACAAAGACGGATCATAAATGCACATTCTTCTAAAGGGTACAACTGTAATTGCATTACGTCTCTGATCCGTTGCTAATCAGAGACGGATCAGAGACGGATCAGAGACGGAATTCAATAATTCCGTCTCTGATCCGTCTCTGATTAGCAACGGATCAGAGACGGATTTATTGGATTCCGTCTCTGATCTGTCTTTGATTATCAACGGATCAAAAATGGGATTATTGGATTTTGTCTCGATTAGCAACGGATCATAGACGAAATTTATTATATTCCGTCTCTGATTAGCATAAGAACGTTGACATAATGTAATAATTTTGTCTCTGATTTATTGCTAATTTATGAATTTCGTCTCTGATCCGTTGCTATTTACTATCAAAGTTTAGGTTTGCCCAATTGGGCTCGGCTATTTCCTCGGAAATTAGAGACGGAATAGCAACGTAATCTCTGAATTCCGTTGCTAATCCGTCTCGATTTCGCTTTGTTTAGTTTTCAAAACTAAGCTCAATCCAATTGGTTCTCCATAACCTATAAACCTGAAAATACAACCATAGGACCTACTCCATTGCCTGCACCCCTCCAACAACTCCTTAAGGATGCTAACGTCCCCCAAAAAAGCAGAATTTGACATACATACATCGACAATATATATCAACAAATATTCAAATGAGAGAAAAAAAATGTACGATTCGACATTGAAAAAGATTTATATATCCACGAAAGCTTGTCAAGTATAATAAATGTTTCAAATTTCTAAGTATTCACAAAAACCACCAATCCTATTGTTCAACAACCACCAAAAAAAAATTACAATCCTCTAAATATGCACGAAAAGAAGTATCAATCTAAAAGTCATGTAAACAACTATAAAAGTTACATGATATGCTTTAAATTCCTCATCTCTCACTTGAAAACCAGATTATGGCTGGTATTGTCACAGGGATATGGGCAATCAATGACACTAACTCCGACTCTATCGAAGAACCAGTCACCCACTGATAGGGCCACGCTCTGCAAATATTGCAAAATGGATCAAACTCATGATAAACAAAACGAAACAACAAAAAAACTATCTCCATTTACAGTGCAAATCTTTCTTCACCGATAAGAATTCATTGTCGTTAACTTAATTCACACGTAGGCTAATATTCCCAAAATGTATTACTAGTGTAAAAGAACCTTCAAAAAATGTGCGTAGTAATTAAAAATGGTGAAAACCAACTCCTCCTCTGACAAGGGTTTTTAAAATTCACTAACTAACAAGTCTCTTCAAGTGGATATTAGTAAATATACTAAGCCTTTCGAGAAAGCAGGAAGATAATTCATAGCAAAGAAAAAAAGCAAGTGCCTTTAGATTAAGGGGAGAAAAAAAGGTACCTTGTCTTGAATCATAGGAGAATCATCTGCAAACCATCTCGGATTGGCAGTGAGCAAAACATGAATTTATGAACAACCCATTTTTATTGGATTTTGAAACACCCTTAATTGCGTCCAGCATTTGGTTCCTGAAGCCTGCTTCATTAGAACAAATGGTAAATCCACTTGATTTTACAAGAGAAGTCCAATCCAATAAAGCTTTAAACAAACAAAGGTAAAGTGATTAATTACCTTGCAAAAATTGGATATGAGATACTATGCACCGTTACAGTCATGCCAATCATTATTAGGGTCGCACGAGGAGCTAGACTTTCCTGAAGCTGATGAAAGGGAAAACAAATCAAATGCGTCACCAAATAGTAAAAAAAAATATTACACTACACAATGTGACATGTAAGGATATTACATGACACCATGGTTGATGCATCAATGTGGCCATCAAGATTCTCGTCTGAATGTTTCTAGTAGGCCATTTTAGTTAATTAACTTTAAAAATAAAATAATTAATGATCTTTCTTTAAATAACAAAATCAGGAACACACTAAATGTTCAAGATTCAACATCGACTATTCTTCAAGTCACTTACGTTTTTAGCCATATTGACTAGTTGTTCAAAACTGAAGGCAAATGAAATTGCTTAATATGTACTCGTGAGATCGCTTAAGCGATGATTTGAAGTTTCATGTTCACGATAAGGATAATGAAAGGAAGAGAGAGAAAACCAAACCTCATATGACTAGTATATGCACTTTCTACTAATACCACATGTTACGTTAATTACTATTCTAACATGTTCCCAGCAAATTATCCATTTTCAAAACAAAGAAAAGCAAAAAATGAAGGAAGAATTCAACTTTAATGCCCCAATCGGAAAAGGCGATGATTCCTTCGTGAGTTGTGATGATTCTTCCTTCACTGAGTGCCAAAAGGTTGTTGTTTATTTATGAATCCAAAATTATCAAATCATCATAATCATAAGTACCAAAACAAAGAAAAGTGCAGAAAATGATCAGAAAAAGATTGGGTGACATACTTCTGAAACACACATCATTTTAGAAATTGACAATTTCAAGATCAAACAATGTTCCTTACTTGTGTCCCAATATGATGCAGAAATTCCAAATCTCTCCTGAAAAGGTCTTAATAGAAAAGATTCCAGACATTGATAATTTCAGGCAACACTTGCAACTAAAAGCTTCACATGAACGTCTATCAGCGCCTTGTGAGTTAACTTGTCCTAATTACTTCTCTCATAATAGTATATTAAACAGACAGACTTGCGCAACTGAACTAGGCAAAACAAGATTCACAAAAGAAGTTAGGGACCAAGACTGTACCTCGGCCACAAGGCAAATGGCGGCTCAAATGCCCCGATGACCACCCATGAACACTAACGGAGTGCATTATACGAGGATCGACAACACAAGATAAGACATGTCGGTGGTGGACCACCACCACCGCAGCAGTTTGATCTTCTAATTAGGCCATCAGCGGCCATAACTCCCGGAGAGAAAGGAGAACCTGCTAAGAATCCCCCAACACTTCCATCTTGGAACACAGGCATGGAAACTGAATGCATCAAATGGTAAGCCACCCCCGGTGGTGCAAGTGGCCCACTTTTCGCCTTAGGCCGCCTCTGTGGCTGAGGCGGAGTTTTTTTCTTTTCACAGCCAACTAACATGTGCATTATTTCCATGGGGGCTCTAATTCACAACGTTGTGAATGTTCTTGTCGTGGAATGACGGAAAACTGTTTATAGAAGCACAGGGATTTCATTTTCCCCATCATCAAGTAATTATTTGGCCATAGTTCGTCGATGTTAACAATCAGCATTTGAAGCTAAACATCAGTAAAAAACACAATCACTTAACCGTAAGTCATAAAAAGGATTATTGCAGCAAAGCTATAGCCTGAATCTTGACAATGGGAAATATTACTATTTCTCTTGTTAATGACAAAAGCTATTTCAGAATTCTAGATTCTGTGGAACAAGACTTGAACAACCAATTTAGGAATTCAAATCCCAAACTTCATAAAAACAGTTTCATGGAGTAGAAATTACCAAGTTAAAGAATAGTGGGAGAGCATTGATGCACTAGAAGGCATGTCAAGTGAAGCAGCCACTTAAGGAACCCATCTGGTTGGCCTTACGGAATGATAACATCCGATTAGAAGCTCGTACAATCTGCTGGCTCTGGTTAGCTGATATTGAGGTTCTCATTTCTTGGGCTTTTCTTTGAGCCAATCGCAACTTTTTCATGATCTTATCTATGGAAGACGACCTCTTCTTCTCGAGCTTCATCTGTGGATAAAAATATTAATGGCCTGATATTGAAGAGTAGTTTGTCTCCTATATTTCTTCTACCTTGTAAGATTTTTAAGTTCTTGAAAAATTAATTAATTTCAACAATAATTCCGCGAATTGATGCAGGCAGATGATCAACAGAGCAACAACAATCCAAGCACAAAGAAACATAATGTTTAATCGATTTTAAAGCATAAAATTCAAACTAAGAAACAGAACAGCGAACCTCCAGTTTCCTTATAGCTGCCTCAGCTTTTGCTTTCTGCAAGTTCTCCCACGCAATAATCTTGGTTTCCTCTTTTTTAACTCTGAAAACAAAACAACACAATACATAAGTAATCTTGTACACCTTTTATTTTCTCTGTTTCTTACATAATCTTCATTCATTTTCAATAACGGCTTAGGGTGCGGCGAACTGCGGCGACGGCTTAGGGTGCGGCGAACAGCGGCAATGGCTTAGGGCTTCGAAGGCTCCAATCTCCGGCGGTCGGTGACGGCAGAGCCGACGACCTTGTCGCAGCCGCAATCGCAGCGACGGCAGAGATTTAGGGTTTGGGAGAGAGATTTCGGTGAGAGAGAGCGGTAAGAGAGAGCTGGGAAATGTCAAGAAGAGACCCGGTGAGAGAGAGAGAGAGAGAGAGAGAGAGAGAGAGAGAGAGAGAGAGAGAGAGAGAGAGAGAGAGCACGAGAGCAGAGAGAGAGCGAGAGAGAGAGAGAGAGAGAGCGGTGAGAGAGAGAGAGAGAGCGAGAGTGCGGCGGTGAGTAATGAGAGCGAGCGGTGAGCGGTGAGAATGAGAGCGGTGTAGAGAGCGGTGAGAGAGAAAGAGAGTTGAGAGAGAGAGATTTCAGTGACAGTACGTCGGTCCCCATTTTTAAGGCATCTAGATCGAAGCACGTACGAATCTTGAGACTTAATGAACGGTTATAAAAAATAGAAAGTTTTGGTGGGACTATTGGCGCCATTTTTCTGAGACGGAATTTAATTCCGTCTCTATTTCCGTCTTTATTTCCGTCTCTGGTCTCTCTCTATTCCGTCTCTAAATTATTCCGTCTCAATTCCGTCTCAAACCATTTTTCTTAGCAACGGAACTAAATTCCATTGCTAATTCCGTTTCTAAATATCCATTTTTTTGTAGTGCATAATCATTTTAACTTTTCAATTCCAAATCCTTGATTTTAATGAAAAGTTATCTCCATTACTTTGTCAATCCTTGCAATTTGAGACTTTCTAACGAGTTAAACAATCAACTTTGTGGAATATTCGATAACCTTACTTCATTTCTCATATCATACCATGAATCTCATTCAAATATTAATACATAGCAAGACATAGCCTATCTTTCTTTTCATAACGCAATACTTATTCTAATCTGAATACTATTCCACAAACTATTAATAATTCTTTCCATATCCACGAAAACTCTTATATACATCCTAGTTAACTTTCTCATCACTAACCTTTTTTTCTTGATTATTACCCGACTAACTCTTAGACTGTCATCAATATAAAATTATATATTGATGCAAATAATATTTGAGCACAACATTAGATACTAAGTAGAGTTGTATGTCTATCTGATCCATCAACATTCCAGCGTTCCCCACCAGAAGCATGGAATCACACAAGTCATCCCATGACTATAGATCTTATAATACATTTGCCATCCCATGACAAGAGATCTCGAATTCCCAAATTGATGAGAAATAGAAACCTGACACATCGTGCAACTCTCACTCATTTTCTAAATATCTACTCACAATATTATTTATATTATGGACTAGAAAGCAATTACCAATTTTAATTTTTCGGCCAATTTACCTAACTTCTTCGATTGGTTAGAAAATTATTGGTTTTTTAACTTCGTCAAATCATTCTCTAATGATGAGTTCATCAATAATTTCATTCCTTTCACTTTACTGAGATCTCCCATAAACTCACGTCTTAATCACTTACTATTCACCAACTTCTTTCATTACCTAATAGAGACAGTTACCCTTAACTTGAGTAGACATATATTTCTAAATGGAGATATCAACATTTTTGATGATTATACTCTCATAAGATAACTTTTAACTTGAATCTTATACAAGTTGTAAATATGATATTTCTATTTTCCTTTACTCAATACGATAGAAGAATATTCAATTCTTCAAACATACCAAATCAGATATACTGTCATCTATTCAACATTTTCAATCAATAGGAATACTACTGACTAACTAAGCTGTAAGTCACACATCTCTTCATTTCATTTATACCTTCACCAATATACAAGCATCTTATATCATCTCCAATTTACAATAACTAGTGCTTTAAAATTTATCACGACTAAACAGATGGTGTAGCACTACGATTGAACAAATGTACAACATATTCGATGATATTAGTTGTACAATACCTTGGTTCAAAAATTTCAACATTTGAAGTTAACGCTTTGTAAGATCCTTGTGAAGATATATTAAGTTTCATCAAAGTTATAGTTTGATATTCTAATTTGATCAAGATTCATTAACCTGAAGTTCTCATTTTCATACTAATATGAGAATATGTTGACCATTTAGTTGCCTATACTTTAGCCTCCAATTGACTCCAATAAAGATTCATAGACACTTTTATACCGTATGTCACTAATTCATTCGATTATTTAAAGATAATAAGGCGTGTCACACCGATACACCGATCTTCTACGCTGTGAATGAATCTTGATTATGAAATGGGGTTACTTAGACTTTTGGTTATGTAAAACTCTCAATAATCACCCTATCCATAATTTCAAATGATACTGGCCTCAAATTCCATATTTCTCAATTACTATAAATGGATCTTCTCTTTGTATATCTTGCATTTAATTATTAGTCTATGCTCAGTTACCACATGTACATTCATAATATACGACACACTGATTCTATTACTTAAGAGAAATATTACTAGGTATAATCTTCCTTGTGAGATTTTTTTAGTGCGCTTATCGAGCAACACATTTTTATTATCTCCATTAATTCATGTTTTATTGACTTATTCAAGTCATTCTCGTCAGTCCAGTAATAAGTTTTAACTCCCAAATCACTAGTGTTGCTACTGTTATCTAAGTCAAACAATGCATGATTGACATAATAATTAAATGTGTACCCTCATCGAGGTCGTGTGCTATCTCAAGGTCCGAGTCTATCTCCATGTGAGATCCAAGTATGGCATGTGGCTGCATGGCAGACTGTTGAGTCGTGACGTTGTGGACATCATCTAATAATATAGCTATAGTCTGTCCACATTTATAGCAAGCCAGCCGTCTTCTCGGTGCCATCGAGATTGCCTGACTATGCATTAATCGTTGTCTTTATAGACTAATGCCACTATCTCTAACTCCACTCCCTATTTATGACTGAAGGAAGACTATAGGTTGTTGACACTAACAAACCATGTATCTAACCTAACGACATCTATAATATGTTGGTGGCATCCTCTGCTCTAAACCTGCAATCTAGATCTACCTTTACCTCAGCGCATCATAACCTCATTCGTTTAATGTATGTTGAATCTGCAATGGTTATAATATTAATCTTGCTTGTAGTGGTATGAGAAATCTACTCCCCGACTGTGGACTGCAACTCATAATGTGTCCCTCCTTACCACATTTCTAGCATGTCATATGTCATTTCCGCTTCGTCAACTCAGTTGACCTCAGAGTGAATTCTCGCTCATGCATTAATGCATACTAGTCTCTACTACCCTAAGTTTACTGAAGCTATTATAGTGGTTGTACTATTGGAGGTGGAACCATAACAACTGAAGACATGGATGGAAGTCTACTCGTCATTGTAGGTGCCAATGGAGAAACGTGTACTCGCGATATTGTTGTGGTGACTGGATCTCTAGTCTTGATGAATTGGATCCTTTAGACATGTTCTTCATTCTCTTGTCTCCCTTCCTCTTCATGTAGCTCTCGATCAATACTGGTGTAGCGTTAACCAAAATCTCTGCTGATACTATCATGGATAACGTCTCCGATGTAATAGGTACTATCGGTACTATAGATAGCTTAGGAGCTCTTAGTACAGTGGTATTAGTAGCCGATACACTTAGAATCTCATGTACCGAAAGCACTATTGTGGTAGGCTCAACGGGAACAACTGGAGAAGCCAAAAGTGCTTGTACAATCCTAAGGAACTCAGTTAACTGATGTCCCTGAGCAGTGACTAAGTCGGTCCAATGCTACATAATATCAGTCATAACCACAAGTATCTCAGGTGTGAGTAGTACTATAGTCAAAGTAGTAGTGGTGGTAACTGCCTAAGCAAGTGCGGACATACGCATCGTCATATATGTCATAAAATCGGCCAACTATTACCCTATGTCGCAACTCTATCGGATAGCCTCTGAAAATCCTCACCGATATCGTATGTTGGCTACCATTGTCACTACCAACTCCACCTTTATGTTGATGTGTCATCGTGGTCTGCATGTTGATAGCGATCGCGACATCAGCTACTATGTAAATATTACGTATATATACATACAAAACATAACATATACATATAGAAGTCCCCAACTCATATTCACTCACTTCCCAACTAATAGTTTCTAGGCAAGGACCGTCTGGTTTTCACATCTAAGATTTATATTTTATTCAAATTCTCATCATATATTTGTCAATAACTTTGATTCCAATTTCAACTATGACGTTGGTATCACGTTATAGAATAGCTATACTTTATGGTTTAGGCTTTATAACTTAGACTCTAATACCAATTGTGTCATTGGTATTACATTAGAGAATCAACTAATCTTCCATTACCTAGGCTTTGATACCAATTGTGACGGCACAACTCCCCAAACCAGGTACAGTCCAGCCTAATCCATTATTAAGCCCTAATTAACACCATGTGGAGCCCAAAAATGAACTAGTCAGCCTTTTTACCTCATTAAACTTGTCAGCTAGTTAACAATCATTTTAATATTATCATAGTTAATTAAGAGATCATTATCATTACCTTAATAATCAATGGAAGACTTAATAAATTAGTGGAAACATTTATAAAACACCTACTGTGGAAACCAGATAAACTAATTATGAAGGCCCAAGGCCATACCCCTGTCGGGCTATGCTAGCGAGCTGGGCTCCTCCGAGACGAGCTGGGCTCCTTCGAGATGTCCAAGGCAGTGTGGGAACCACGCAGGACCTCCCACGCCATCTACATCCCCCATTTATTCTTTTTTTGTAAATGGGCATAGTCTTTCGCCTCTCTCAGTCCGAAATCGGGATCTGGAGGCTTAAGTACTCAATTCTCACGAACTGTGTACCAATTGAGCTAGCTAGCTTGGTTTCGAACCGTGGGAGGCGAAAGACTACGCCCATTTACAAAAATAAATGGGGGGATGTAGATGGTGTAGGAGGTCCTGTGTGGTGCCCATACTTCCTTAGAGGTCTCGGAGGAGCCTAGCCTGCTGGTATAACCCGGCAGGGGTATGGCCTTGGGCGAGTATGGCCTTGGGCCTTTACACTAATGATCATATAAAACCAACTAAAGTAGTACATGAAACGGTAGGGAAGTCTAATCTCTCAACCTAATATATAACCCAAGATTATACGAAATATGTAAGTAATACTTACACAAAATGGTCACTTACAAAAGTAGCAGAAGCTCTCCTCAGATGACTCAATACTAACCCATGATTTTTTCCTTCCCTAGTTTGCTACTCGAACTATCTGCACCTACCATTATAAAAAAGGCAATGAGTGCAGTATTGTAGAAAGTAATACTGAGAGACATTTTTTCACATTTTCGAAATATACAAGTATCTAAAAGCATAATAGTATGAATTAAAACTGAAAGGAAATCATGTTATAAGATACTCTAGTTAAACAATATGAAACTGTGTGACATTCGAGATTTTTATAAACTTGATTAAGTGCATAGTTAAGTATTTTCAGATTTAATTTGGGATTTAGGTATTTGAGGTGATACCCAAGCGTTACGGATAGGATATCATAAAATTTAATATTATTTTTGTGTTGTGTGCCTATTTGATGTATTATATACTATTTTAATGCGAAATAGGGTCAAGTGGAGTGTATACGTGGTGTCCGTGAGTTTGGAAATGCGATGGAGATCTTTCTCCAGTTTTTGGTAATTTTTGGGTAATTTTCAGAATTTAATTTGGGTATAAATTGAAAAGATAACCATGAAATTAAATAAAATAATTAATAAATTGGTGGACGCCTAGTGATATGTAGGTCGTGACACGCATGGGGTGTACAATAGTGTGCACGCCCGAGATCGATTGTTGGCGAGCATAGTGAATTTAAAGCCACAAATATATAGGCGTATATGTATTTATATATAATGTAGTTTATATTTATAAATATATAAATCAATCATATAGTTTGAATTAAATGAAGAATATATATTGGATACGCTTCGAGACACGCGAAACGCGATCATTGAGAAGTTAAAATGGTTGGACGATTCGATGGCCATTGGTGAGGTGTTACATGCCTTGAGATGTGTGTTGTCGAATCTCAAAAAGAGTAATAAAATAAAATGAGTGAATCATTATATTTGTCTCGTGATTCATGCAATACGAATCTGGAGGAAATCCTAATATATATCCAAACAACCTACCGCCTCATTCAACTTTGTTTTGGAAACAAAAATGACCTCAAGATAAGTAGTATGTATCTCGAGGAAGATCCAATCTAATTATGAATTAAATTCATTAGATTTGTCTCAAGATTTGCGTGATGCAAATCTCGAGAAAATTATAATATATATCTTAAACCAAAAATTATATTCACTGTGATTCGAACAATCAGAGAAGAAGAAGAAAATGAAATTGATTGAGGGAGAGATCGAGGGAGGAAGAGTGAGGAGAAGACACCGAGAAGGAGAAAAAGAGATAGGGAGGGAGAGATCCAACGAGAAGCCGATGAGCAAGGTAAGTTATTGTTGTTGAATGCATCATCGTTGCTGTCTTTGGGTGTTGTTGTATGTGTTGTGGAGTTGGTTGATGGAGGAAGATGATGGCTGGGGAAGGTCTCCCATGCCAAGTCCCAAATTGGGGTAGGGGTTAGGAGCCCAACCCCTATGAAATCGATTCCAAGAAAATAAGAAAAATCCTAAAAAATAATATTTTGATTAAATAAATAGAAATTGATGAATTTCTACGAAAATAATGTATTTGGGATTTCGGGCATGACTTTATATCGAGGTTTTATCTCGTAAAGCGTGCTACAATACTTAAAAATATCTAAAATTTAAAAAATTATTATAAAGCCTAGTCAAGGGTTATTTTCGATTTTAAATCACAATTTGGAGTTGAAATTGAGATATGGACATGTAAGGAGTTGATTTGGTGGGATTTCAGAGTTTTCGAGTTGTCGAAAGATCGATATATATATATATATTGGAACAAAGTAATAATTAAGCCTAGAAAACGTAATTTTCGATGCTGAATAATAAGTTTGAGTCAAAAATGAAGTTCAGGCATCGGAGAATTTATTTTGGAAGGATTTAAGGGGTTTCGGGACATGATTGGATCAATTAAATTAGAAATAATTGGAAAAAATGGTGAAATTATTGTGGAGGCTTACAATATGTAATAATGAATTGTAGGACAACGATTGAAGCCCTGTGTGGACTAGTTTACGACTCAGAGTGCAAAGGAGTTGTGATATCACGTTTGTAAGGTTAAGTAAATCCTATAGTAACCTTTACATTTTATGATTATAATTTTATATAAATTGCATTTTTGTTGTACATGCATACACGGATTGAGAGGATAAGGCAATTCGAGTCTCCTTATAGTGTCTGCATTGCTATATTGCAGCGTAAAACTATTTAGTGTCTACCTAACTGTGTGCACAAGTTATATTAAGCTACCTAATTGTGTACTATAAGGTACAACTTATTGTGTGTACCTGACTGTGTACAGGGTAGAATTATATTATGCGTAAGGGGCTATAGTCACTGATACTTTGCATCATGTGATTATCATGAGACAACATTAAACTAGATCATACTTTGATAAACTCGAGGTACGAGACTCAATTGGTTATTCTCTCCGAGCATGCGTCATTATTTTTTACTTACCACTTTTGGATAACATTATCTGGATTTGGTCGAATAACAAAAAGAGGATGGATTCATGATTGTATTTAAATTCCTTAGATTATATTCTTCGTTTAATCTCTTGGATTATTATTCGTTTTATTATTATAGGTAACTGGATAGTGTGGGATTTACTTGTCTGACATTATCCAATTTTTATAATGGGATAATGATAGGTTCTAGCAACTATTTACGACTTGTTTAGTTCTTTTCACTATGTATGTATTATTTTGTAATATAATATATTATATAAATGGATTTTTGGGTTCAAGTGTGATTAGGATCTATTTTAGGGAATAGAATGTTGAGGAACTAAGGTAAAGGGATTAAGGATTTTGAAAACCTGAAATAGGTTAGAATGAATAAATAATTTTTGTGAATGCAATATATATTGTTATGTGGTGGATTGTGAGTCCTTCGTCATTTCCACCAAAGTTGAGCAGGTTTTGTTGAAGATTTTTGAAGGCCGAGATTTTTTATGTAGGCTTGGAAATAGAGGAGGCACTGTCGAGATATTTTAACGGAACTTCGAGGTTTAAGATTCACTTTAGAATTGATCGTGGTTAATAAAGTTTTTATAATTGATGATAATAAGATATTAATGTTAATTGTTTATTGATGGAGATGTGAAGGCTGCTAGATTAGCAAAGGAGTTTAGGCCGGTCAAATGCTCTAATTAGGTGTGGTTCGATAAACTAACACTAGGCTAAGTAGTTATGAACTAGAGCTGGTCGGTTGGGAGTTTTATCCCAATATATATTCCACTATATAAGGATGGAGTTGTGTTCTACATCTTTGTCAAGGTTGTAACTGTGCTCCACGCCTTTATAATTATCTCAAATGCCAATCACCCAGGATGTATACTTGCCAACAACCCTGAGTCTTATAATTTGCGATCTCACCCAAGTTATGTTTGCCAAAAACCTCGAGTCCCATACCCCATGTGTTTTTCAAGATAGTGGAGAGATCCTAATCACCTTAGAAGTCTATTGACCCCCGTATATCCGTCGAACCTCTATCATGAAATGGTAATAGATAAAAGGACTACTTTCATATTACAAGGACTGACACAATTTTGGAATCCAACAAAGTAATTGCATATCTAATGCCCAAAGGAAATGGAATATACAATATCATAAACAACTACCTAATAGCATGTTATTTCATTGACTACATGTATCAATATTCAAAAATGATGTAGCACCTGATTTGGAATCAATGAAATCACTTAATAATCAATTTATACCGTGAAAGCCAACTCATGAAATGAGAAAGGAAACGATTCATGATATGTAGAGTATAATAAGCCAATCAATCTAAAAGACTAGAAATGAACAAATAAACAAAAATGAAATGTAAATAAATATCTCAATCAGTTAACTTACAAACACGTTAATTTTCTAGCTATTCCCGCCTTTCAACACCTCAAAACTCGTATCTGAACCCCCGTGACACTTCTTTAAGTTCTTGATGTCAAATAGAAAGATTTTGAATGTGTTTAGACCTTTAACTAAAGTATTAAACTTTTTTATAGTGCTTAAGTTAACTTCATAAATTTTAGATTTTATGTTGTCATATCACCAAGCGCGTTTGGTAACTTGATTAGATCGCTAGTGGCCTCATTAGCGCACTACCAAGCTTCTCTTACTCGCTATCTGAAGTTAGTGTGCTAGCTAACCCACCTAGCGCACTATGTGCAGGAAAACCTAGAAATCAGAGTTCTGATTTTTCTCTACAAATAGGCTATACAAATGCCTTAGGAACTCCCATACATACTTCAGAGCCCCAAGACATCAACAACAACCACACATATTATCTAATTCATGAATTCATCAAATTAAAGTAAGTAGTATAAGTAGGATTACCTAGTTGTTGTATGTCATCAACTTCACATAATTCCATTCCCCATATTGATGATTTTCCTGGTTTTCTTCTTTTTCAGCAAACTTTGCTTAGTTGCTAAGTTTTAGAAATGAGAGTTTTTGGTTGCATGAGTTGATCTTTAACCATATATATGAAAAGGATAAGGTTTACTAATCATCATTAATCCTTAAGTGCATACTGATAAGTCAGTATTTATAGGTTTTTAGTAGTCTATTTTAATTTATTTAATATAGAAAGTTTCTAAAATATATATTTAATCATATTTAGTGATCCTCGATGTATTCTTTGGGAACGGTGCCAAAGATTGACACGCGTCGAACGCGTCAATAAAATAAAGTTCTAAACCAACTATTTTATAGAATAGTGGAAAAGGGTCGATCCCATAAAGATTGGTAGTCTTTCTATGGTTAAAAACAACAAAAGGAAATCTGGGGTTTTAAAGGAAAATAATTTAATTAACTAAACTAAATAAAATAAATAAATAAAGTAACAAAACTAATTTTGAAAACAATTAATGAACACCTAAATAGCACCTAGGTCTACGGTTCCACAAATCAGGATTAAGATTCAATGGCATATCATGGTCTTCAATCCTTCCCAAAAAGTTATTAATTTAAGTTCTTCTAGATTAGCTATAGAAAATCGCCATCTGCCATAAATTCCTCATTCCCCTAATCTTGATAGCCAGGACGTCCATCACTAATTACTTCCCTAATTAATGCATAACCCTAGACATCCACTAATCGGTTTAACACAATAACTGCAATAATAAGGATATGTGGGAATACTAATCCTAAATAATCAAATCGCGTCCACTTCTAATTTAACTTAGATTCAATTATTGCACACTCAAGAACTGAAAGGGTTTTACGGCAAACGGGTGAGTGTTCATCACTTTATTGGTCCAAAGTACAATTACGGATACAATCGGTCCTAATAACTATTGATTGTCCACCTAAAAGCATGTACTGGCTACATACATACCCTAGATCTAAGCGATATGTTTTAAAAGCAACAACAATGAAATATGAGAAACTAAATCAAATTAAATAATAAAATAAAATATCTCACGAGTTATGCCATAAATCAAAAATCCCGACTTGTTTCCCCTTCGACCTTGGCAAGTATTTTTATTAGCCGGACTACGACATCTAAAAAATATAAAATTCGATCTCAAATATAAAAGTCTATGTTAGATAATAAAACCTAAGTTATTAATATAATAAACTATCCAAAATCGGTCCCTAGAAGTGATAGAAAACCAAATTGGTGGTATCTTTATTGACACGTGTGCCGAGGAGCATCTATGGCAGTTTTTGGCTCAAAAATGGGTTTTGTACACGTGTCCATGCTTGATTGGTCTGCCTGTTGTTAGTCGCTGATGTGGCACATTTGGACCAATCTGGCGTGGACACGTGTACAGAACCCATTTTTGAGCCAAAAAAAAACATAGATGCTCATCGGCACACGTGTCAATAAAGACACCACCAATTTGATTTTCTTTCACTTTTATAGAATCGATTTTGGGTAGTTTATTATATTAGGAACTTAGGTTTTATTATATAACATCGACTTTTATATTTGAGACCGACTTTTATATTATTTGGAGATCGACTTTAACATTTTTTAGACGTCATAATCCAGCTAATAAAAATCCTTGCTTAGGTTGGAAAGGAAACAAGTCGATATTCTTGATTCAAGACATAATTTTTGAGATCTTTTATTTTATATTTAATTTGATTTAATTTCTCATATTTCATTGTTGTTGTTTTTAAGTATATGGCTGAGATCTAGGGTATGTATATGGCCGGTGCATGCTTTTAGGTAGACAATCTATAATTATTTGGACCGATTGTATCCGTAATTGTACTTTGGACCAATAAAGTGATGAGCATGCACCTGTTTACCGTAAAACCCTTTCGGTGCTTGAGTGTGCAACAATTGAATCTAGGTTAAATAGGAAGCGAATGCGATTCAGTTATTTAGGATTAGTATTCTCACGGATCCTTATTATTGCGGTTAGTGTGTTAAACCCGATTGGCTGATGTCTAAAGTTATGCATTAATTAGGGAAGTAATTAGTGACCGACGTTTTAGCTATCGAGATTAGGGGTATGAGGAATTTCTAGCGGATGTCGATTTTCTATTGCTAATTTAAGAGAACTTAAATTAATAACTTTTTGAGAAGGATTGAAGACCATGATGTGTCATTGAATCTTGATCTTGATTTATGGAACTGTAGACCTAAGTGTTACTTACGTGTTAATTAATTGTTTTCAAAATTAGTTTCGTTACTTTATTTATTATTTTATTTAGTTTAGTTAATTAAATTATTTTCCCTTAAAACCCTTAATTTCCTTTTGTTGTTTTTAACCATAAAAAGACTACCAATTTCTGTGGGATCGACCCTTTGCCACTATTCTATAAAATAGTTGGTTTAGGAACTTTATTTTATCGATGCGTTCGGCGTGTGTCACATACGTATCCCGAGACTCATCTAATAGCCTACACATTGAAACATTTCCCACTTACTAGCCACTAGCTCATGCTAAGTGACACCACTATCAACTCAATTGGTTTCAAGATGTGCCAATACGTATTTCGAGAACCATCACATGGCTATTGTTTCAAATTGCTTAACGTAGTTACATTTAATATATAATTAACTATAGCCACATTTAAATCACTATTTAAGCTATATTAAGCCTAAATAAATTGACCACATCACTATTTACCTTTGTCTCATGCTGGTATGCATAGCGAGGAGCGTCCTTGCTCATGTCTCGATAACTATATACAAGTAAGAGTGACTTTATAAGTCTACACATATACATCACACTAGGCATCCATCGCATCAAATCTAACACATTGCTTGGTCCTCACACTGAGTATTCGAATCATGTACCCGCTCTCAAGCCACGTCTCGGGTTGGTAACCCTGATCAGGAAATAATTTACTATTAGTAAATTCTAGGTTGTTACAGTATGGGTAAATAAAAACCTTTTTATATGGAGGGGTAGTTTGGTCATTTCACACATGCAGTAAGTTTTTTAACTGGGGTCCTTTTAGTCGTTCGCTTTTAATAATCCACAAAGTGAACTATTTAATATCATCATGGTTAGATTTTTCCCAATTGAGCAAAGCCAATAAAAATAGAGATAAACTATATATAAAATTGTTTGTAACAGAAATTGAGAACTTAGTTTATGTACATACTAGTTAAACAACCATCTCCTCCAAGAACATTACCAAAATAATGAAACTATATGCCAACTTACTCACTGATTGACTAATTTGAGCTCAACTGCTTTGACTTAAAATATTTTATAACTATATATCGGACCTTACTATGATAACACCAAAAAGATGACACCATGAAGTAACACTGCAGATGTAGCACAGAGTGGCATGCAACACAAGTGCCTAGTCATAGTGTGAAAGTTTTGTGTTAGAAAAATGACAAAAATTGCAAGTATATGATAATGTCACTTCCAATACCTACGGTACTGTTGCCTGGCAAGTGCCTAACTAATGCCTGACAAGGGTTTGCTCAAAGTAGGTATGCTCAAACTGCAAGAAGTTATTACAACATCATTACATGTCATATCCTCATTAATACACCAAGTTTGGGCAGGAAGTTCAAACGTGAAATCATTTCTATATTCAAACACTTCTCATCTTTCTATCATAATCCCATGTTTGTTTTGAGCACATGTTCTTGCTCCCCTTTGATGAATGAGCTATGCTCTTACTGAATAGCTCAGAGAATAAGGACATTGAGGTGTCAATGGACAGAGAAGAGAATGAAATTGAGATATGTTAACTTAAATGCTATATTCTCTTTGGTTGGTTTGATTTGAATAATTGTTTAGGCATCCATTATTCGTGCTCTTTTTAGGTCGAGCATTTATCAAATGATGATGAGCAGCCATGCATAATGAATTCATCAACAAATATTGATGAAGATGGAAAAAATGAGAATGTTGAAGATATCGAAGATGGCGGGCTTACACTTGAATGTGAGAACGACAACTACAATAACATCCCATAAAGGGGAAGATTTTTTTATAGTTTGGATACGGCTTGGGAATTCGACAATAATATGCTTTTCGAGTTAGGTTTGGGACCAAGATTCAAAGCACAAAAATACATGAAGATGGATATATATATATATATATATGTGCTCATATTCTCATGAAAATGGATATATATATGTGTGTGTGTGTGTGTGTGTGTGTGTGTGTGTGTGTGTGTGTGTGTGTGTGTGTGTGTGTGTGTGTGTGTGTGTGTGTGTGTGTGTGTGTGTGTGTGTGTGTGTGTGTGTGTGTGTGTGTGTGTGTGTGTGTGTGTGTGTGTGTGTGTGTGTGTGTGTGTGTGTGTGTGTGTGTGTGTGTGTGTGTGTGTGTGTGTGTGTGTGTGTGTGTGTGTGTGTGTGTGTGTGTGTGTGTGTGTGTGTGTGCATATTCTCATGCAAAGCAAGGAGGGGAAGATTTTGCACAAACAGAATAGAAAGAGAGCATTTAGTGTTAGCATGCGATGCAATTGTAAGGTGACTGTTACTGTTCGATGTCTTAATGATGGTTACGGGAATATTCATGATTGATTGTAGATCACAACCATATATTGAGCCCAACGACAACCTCTTTCTTCCGAATTCACATAAAAGTTCTCGAAAATGCAAATAGGAGACTATTTGTTAATGATTCCAATAGAATTTTGTTGCAAAGTCTATGATGTCCATGATGCGCACGAAATAGAGAGCAGGATGAAAGGGTTGACTTTCACTGAAAAAGATGTGAAGAATTATGTTGATGTTGTAAAGAGACTTAGGTTGGGTATTGGTGATGCTGAGGCACTCAATTTGTACTTTGCTCAAAAGCAGCAATAAAATTTGAACTTTTTCACCTCATGAAACTAGATGATGATGGTTGCTTGGAAGATTTTTTGTACTGATGGAAGAACAAGAAATGCATATAATTACTTTAATAATGTGATTTTTTCAACAAAACATACTCGAGAAATTGTTACGACATGCCCTTCAGGCCCTTTGTTGGTGTCAATCATCATGGACAATCTATATTATTGGGTTATGGTCTTATATCAAGCGGATCGGTCGAGAGCTTTACTTGGCTACTGAGCACATGGCTAAATTGTTTGCGAGAAGTTCAACCCGGAGGCATTGTCACCGATCAATGCCCTGGGATCCAATTAGCTATATCAGAGGTATTTTCAAAAAGTATATATCATCTTTGCTTATGTCACGTAATTAAGAAAGTTCATGAAAAGGTTGGGAACAATCGATAGTGAAAGGTAATAATCTTAATGGCAAATAATGTAGTCCATAAATGTTTGTCCCCTGAAGACTTCGAGCATGCTTGGAAGGAAATAGTAGAGCCGTATGGTCTTGAAGAACATGATTGGTTCTCAAAGTTGTATGACATGAGGGAGAAATGGGTCCTTATTTACCTGAAATATCACTTTAAGGCTGGTATGTTAGCGATACAAAGAAATGAAAGCATGAATGCATTTTCTGAAAACTTCTTTTGGTCAAAGACATCTTTAAAGCAATTCATCACTTAGTATGATGTCACATTAGAGCGAAAGTTGGAAAAGGAAGTAGAAGAAAATTTCAAGACTACCAATTTTGATCGCTAAATTCGTTCAACTCAGACGTATGAGAAATAAAGGCATGACATTTATATAAACAATATCTTCATAAAGTTCAAAAATGAATTGATTCGTAAGTTGAATTATAGGTGTAGGTTTTTATGTAACAGCAAAACCTCATTACATTCAACGTGAAGGACATGACTCCATCGAAAGGCATTAAAAGTGATTTCCTTCATTTTTTATCTTGTGTCGCATTGGCTTAATGAATCTATAGTACATTGTGTGTCGTTTGTTTGAATTCATAGGCATTCTATGTTGTCGTGCATTTTATGTGCTTGATGAAGTTGGCATTATTGTCCATCCGGATCATTAAATTCTTCTAAGGTGGCAAAAAGATTACATAAGATTGCATGTACTTGAAGCTGCAATGAGGACGGATATGTCACTATTAGCATCTAGCATTTGGGATCGCTATGATGTAATTCTTGGCCGGTGCATGTCAGGGCTCGTCTCACTAAGCCCTGACTTAGCCTAATTATCCTAATTAGGCACTTAATCCATTTAATTAACTTAACATAAAAATAGTTTTATTTCATTTCTCAATAATGCTCTAAAAGTAAATTTATATCCTTTATCTAACTCGATTCATGATTTGTTTAATTGGAGCAAATTATGAAATCAAACAGATTATTTTCTGTATTTTCTAAAATATCTCGGCAGCACCTCCGCTAATATTGGCCTGGCGAAAAATCCACCTAATAGACAAAAAATGGGAAGAAGCCTAGAAAGACTCATAACTCCCCGTAGTTCATAATATATATCAATTTAAATCATTTAAACTAACTTAAGGTCTCTAATACCTTATTTACAATTTTACAATTCCAAAATAAACTGAAACTGAATCATAAACCCCATAACTTACTTCAAACTAATGTAGGAAACTTTCATAACCCATTCAAAAGTACTTCATGACCTACACTCACCCCAAATCCCAGAACAATATATAAAGTGATTACAGCAAGGAAATTAAAATTTTAAACTTAAAACATTCACCAAAGATCTTCGAGTTTTTTCCATTCTGTCTTTTCTTCACAAAGAACCTGACATCATCGAAAACAATTCAAAGATATCAGGTAAGTAAACTCCTACATTGCTCTATACTCCTATAAATGTTAGTCTAAATACATGAAGACATGTAATTACATTTTCAAATAACAACAAGCTTATATAATGAATTGTATCCCTTATTTTCTATTCTAAGCTCATAACAAGTGGGTCTTCTTACGATGAACCTAGAACAGTCCTATGCATATAATGCATGCTACCCCGGAGTCGACATTGCGCGTCTTAAATGCTTGTAGTACGTCTAGTTTGGAGTGGAGCACCTCACACTCTTACGATCGAAGTGGGGGCAAATCTAACTAGATGTCATGTATGAATAACAAAGAATGTTGTGAAATGCAATGCAGAAAAAACACAAAATGCAGGTATAAAGATAAATTCCATAAATAGTAAAGACAACTGTACTGTTTACTTATTCACGACCCAAAACTTCTAATCGCGTTTTAATCCTTAAATATGATCACCGACCCATAACGTGGGATGTACATCGTGATACGCATATTAACTGAGGCACATGGCCGTGGTATATGTTACATTAGTCCGATGGTTTCCTAGTGTATCGTACATGTGTGGACTACTAAGTCACCTCTACTTGTTATTTATAGGTGTCGATATGTGATTGGGGACATGCCTCGATATGCACGCGGTGGGATCGGGTAGAGAGTAGAGAGTGACATAATAAGTCATTTATTTAATTAGATGTATTAATGTGGCTAAGTTAGTTAAATTTTGTGTGGCTATAGTTGATTTATAATAAATATAACCTAAGTTAGTAAAATAAAACAATAGCCATTCAATGTTTCTCGAGATATAAGAAGACACGTTAAGAGACCAATGGAGCATTATTCGGTTTTAGCAAGGGAGAGTTATGGATTTGAAACAAAATGAAAGTCATTAGATTAGTCTCGAGATGCGTTTGTACATTAAGATCAACCTTATCCATTAAGAGAGGAAATTATGAGGTGATTAGTTATTGGAATTGGGGTTTCAAAAGGGGAGTTTCATCATCAAAAAGGGAACTCAAATGTAGACAATAACATACAACTTTAGGTAATGCATCTACCCATCTATGTTTTTTATTTCATGAGTTGTAGGCATGAAATCAAAATGGTTTTTCTTTTAATTAGTTTTAAAGCATTTCATGAGTTATATGAGTTCAAATGGAAGCTTGGTTAAAGTTTTGAAGCTCGATTTTAAGATTTCAAGTTTTGCTCAAAAATTTGGTTCATTCCAATGAAATGGAATTTCTGAAAAAACCAGTGTCCATGAGGTATCATTTTCAAACCCATTTGCATATTTGAATTCCTTGAGATTTCCTAACATTTTAGCTACCAAAAACTTCGGAAATTGGTTTAGTTTTGATTAAGTTACAAAACTGGACTACCGGGGATGTCGACTCCGCCCTTTGACGATTAAGATATAGTTGATATGGGTGTCATAGAGCTCAGCTCTAACCTTCGATAGAGGTGTAGAGCACAACTCTACCCTTAGGTCATGGAATAAAGGCCTATGTGATAGGACTTACAGCCGACCGGACCTAGATCATTACTATTTAGCCTGTGTTAGTCTCATTTTGCTTAACTGTGGTATTTTCTAGCATATTTCCGCTTCAACAGTTCTTTGCTATATTTTTGCTTTTAAATACCAGTTGATTTATGTTTAGAAATGTGCATAAGAGTCTTCAGGAATTACTTTATTACTTATTGTACTCACCGTCCTTTTTATGATGGTGGGTGCAAATCCGTCGAGTAGCATGTCGTGCAAAGAGAAGATCAGTAACTACCTCTGAGCATTCGGCCATTTTCTACTTCCTATCTTGTAGGTCTCAGCATTTTGATGTATTATCTATTTTATATCATTTCTATACATTTTGGGTTGTATATTGGGTTGAGCATATAATTACCTAATTTGAGACTTGGTTATCACACTATTTATCATCCTTTTGATATTTATATGCATTTGATGTTATTTCTTGGTTTCCATACTTAAAGTTTTTAAAAATTGTTTCCGCATAACTGTTAAGACTTCTGCTATGTATTATTAACTAAAATAAAAAGTCTTAACTAACTCTAAAATTTAATATTAATGTGAAATGTGTATTACTTACCTTGAACGTGTCGCGCGAGAAAAATAAGACAAAAGGCTGACTAATACATAGTTAAGTCCTATGTGGCTGAGATTAGGGCTTAATTACGGGATTAGGCCGGGTGGTGCCCTATTTTAAAGAAGGGGCCATCACAGTTGGTATCTGAGACTGGTTCTAGATAAGTAAACAACTAAACTTAAATAAAACTTAAACCTTAGTTGTGGAAACCAGATAATCATTGCCTAAAAAGCATTAGATGGGAAATGAGTGAAAATGAGATGGAGATTTTTTGTATACATGTTAGTTTCTATATGCATATATAAACGTTATGCCACTTAGTAGTTGATTCGCGTTTGTTATCCACTTGCAGACTCCAATAGCTGATACGCAAGAGGGAGGAAATGCCCAGGCCAACGGCAGTTAGCCCCTTACTTTTGCTAAGAATCATCAGAGGTTGATTGACCAAGTGACAATTGACAACTCAAGGTAGCAGTTGGCCGACTTCATCACTATGATGATAGCCTGATTTGCTCCACCGACATTGACACACCTACTCTACCAGCATCAGAGCCTCCTCCTACGATCCCAACAACACCGATAGTATAGACTTTTGACATGTGTCGAGTGTACACAATAAATTTTTATATTTTACTATTATTTTATAGTAGTAGTAAATGGGATATTATCTCCACAGGGATTTTTCAAATCTCTTAAAAAATTTATCCAACATAAAGTTTTCTCAAATTTAACTTGTTTTATTTTAATTACTTTAATCAAACCAGAAAATAAACATTAAAAAATATGCAAATAAATTAAATACAACAACATAGCCTTAGTCCCAAATTAATTGGGGTCGGCTACATAGATCAAACATTTTCGTTGTACTCGATTAAGTGCAGTTGATGGTGAGCTCTCCACACCATTCAAATCCCTCCAAATTTATGCATCTCATGTTAACTTTAGTATACCCCTACCTCATCAAATTTCTACAGTTTATATTGAATCAAGTTTTTTAGTAGGGGCATTTGTAGGCCTTTTTGCAGGTGACCAAACCACCACAACCGCCCTTCCCTAATCATTGTATCAATTGATGCTACTCATACTTGTCTTTAAGTTTCTATATTTCTTATTCTATCTTTACAAGTCTTACCACACATCCACCTAAGCATCCTCATTTTTGCTACGTTCATTTTATGTAATTGTTGTTGCTTTACCACCCAACATTCACTTCCATAGAGCATAACTGGCCTAATTGGGGTCCTATAAAATTTTCCTTTTAACTTAGTAGGAACACTTCGATCACAAAACATCCCTGTTGCACTCCTCCATTTCTTCCATCCAGCTTGAATTCTATGTGTGACATCATTCTCAATATTACCATCATTTTGTATGATTGATTCTAGGTATCTAAAGTGGTTCATCTTAGAAACTTCTACTTCCCTTAATTTTACCTCTCCATCATCTTGATGTCTAATGTTTCTAAACTCATAGTGTACGTATTCCTTTTTCATTCTACTCAACTTAAAGCCTTTAGATTCTAATGTGTTCCTCCATAATTCTAATTTCCTATTCACTCCATCTTTTGTATCATCTACTAAGACAATATAATTTGCAAATAGCATACACTATGGTATATCCTCTAGAATATGCCTAGTTAGTTCATCCATAACTAAAGTAAATAGATATGGTTATAAAGCCGATCCTTGATGTAGTCCTATCGTAATGGAAAATTCTTTTGTAGCTCCTCCAAACGTCTTTATATTCTTCACTAGTCTGTAATACATATCTTTAATAGTGTCTATATATCTAGCATGCACTCTTTTTCTTTCTAAACCCCATCAATGAACATCTCTAGGTACCCTATCATGTGTTTTTTCTAAATCTACAAATATTATATGAAGATCTTTTTTCTTTTCTCTATATTTTTCTATCAATTGTCATACAAGGAAAATCGCCTATATAGTTTACCTCCCAAGCATGAAGCCAAATTGGTTTTTTGATATTGTTGTCTCTCTTTAGCCTATTGTCAATTATCCTCTTCCAAAGTTTCATAGTGTGACTCATAAGTTTAATTCCTCGGTAGTTTGAGCAACTTTAAATGTCTCATTTGTTTTTGAAGATTGGCACAAGCGTATTTCATCTCCAATCCATTGGCATCCATTTTGATTTTAGCATTTTATTGAAAAGTTTTGTTAACCAAGTCAATCCAATTTCTCCTAAGCAATTCCAAACTTCTATGGGTATTTCATTTGGGCCACATGCTTTCCCTATTTTCATTCTTTTCAATGCCTCTTTAACTTCTAAAACTCTAATATTGCGTACATAGTTTACATTTCTTTCTTGGTATGGGTTTTCATCTATTATAGTATATGCAAATAAATTAAATAATTAATTAAAATAAATAAAATTTAAACAACTTAAACTAAATAAACTAACTTAATATACTTAAACTAATAAACAAATAATAATTTATAATTCAACTTAAATAAAATATCTAACAAACATCTAAATAAGCCCCCACTAAACCTCATAATATACTTGGATTGTTTTCAAGTACCAAAACCTAGCATCACCTTGTAATATAGCTATATATGGAATCTTAGAATCATTAAATCCTAATTCATAATAGGTTGATAGCCTTTAGCCAGCCACCGCTTTTCCTAAATTCAATAGAAATGTCACATTCTTATCATTATAAGTCTACCCATGGATAAAATGCAACACCGTAGAAATACAATAGCATTAAGTTTAATGAAAATCATGCCTAATCTAAGCCGATATTACTAAAGGCGCATGGTAAACAACTTAAAACACAATCACCCAAGACATCCACTCGGAAAATGCCCTATAGATTAATCTTAGTTACTGCTTCTATAATTATTGTCAATAACTATAGACATAGAATTGAATACTCTATATTAAGGAACATATTGGCTACTACGCACTCAACATAAAGAATTACTAGTAGTAATATGCAAAAAATTGCTTTATCCGTGATCGACGTATATGAATTGATCTAAAGCATTAAGTACATTATTCCATAATTATAACTACATATCAATCAAAAGTATATTACGTGTTTAGGGTTTGTTTAGATTAATAGACTACTCACACATGCTAGAATTAAATAATATTAATGTGTAATTAAATGACATAATTAAATAAACAAAAACCTTTAAATCAATGCTCCAATGTTGCTTAACTTAAAGAACTTAATAAAAGAGAAAAGAAAGAATAAAGAATAGTTAAAGAGTAATTGAATAGAGTTATTTCGAAGCTCTTTTCTCCTATATATAGTTCCCCTACGAATACATCTCCTAGATAAATACAAATTCTTCATATTGATCTAAAACAACTGTCACGGACCTTAGTGATTTGTTAGTGATTCCTCGAATATACACAAATTGGTGAGCAAATCACTAGATTTAGATCTTAGTGCTCCACTGATTCAGTTGCCAATTTCTAAGTCTTTATCCAATTCACTATGGATTGGTTGGCCTTCTTCTGCTACTAATTTATATGGTGATTCCTTGTATTATTTCAAATCACTGGCTATTTGCTAGTGTATTTTTTAGTTGACTATTTTGTTTTTCTTTCTCATTTCTTCTATCTTCATTTTCCTATTTAAAACCTGAAATCACAAAAATAAGAGAATACCTAGTGTAATATCATTATTTATATGAAAAATCAATCTAAATTATACTATAAAATGTGTCTAATTATTGACTTATCAAATACCCACAAACTCAGCACTTTGTTGTGCCGACCAAAGGAATACTCTCAATTATTCTTATTCGTCGATTTCAGTTTAATTCATCTTAACTTTAAATAATAAAAATTTTAAAATAGAAATGGTTTTCAAATAGAAATATAGTACCCACAAGTAAATGAAAGTGACGATAGAATAAGATGAGTTAGTCAAATGAAAGCATCCCTTAATGATAACTCAACTACTAAATGTAACACTATTTAGAACTTGAAGTTCATTACCAAGGTTAGTGCATAATATAGATTTTCCCAATCTCTACTAATAAGCATCAATCTTATAATGACTAATATAGAATCTTAAAACACAAAACCCGCTGGATTAGTTTCAATTTTAGAAAATACTTTATAATAGTACCACAATTGAAATCAATAGGAATTTTACCAAGATACCAATGAATACGTCATTAAAAACATGTTAGATTAAGAAATACTTCGTTCAACCGTAGCTTCAAGTACTCGAGATAAATCTTTTCTTTTGAAAATTTTAAGAACATCCATTTTTTCATCTCTTAAAACTTTTTCTACTCCATTCTAATTATTTCTTTTTAACATATTTCTTTTACTTTTGCATTTGAATGCCTGCTCCATTTCCTTTGGACATTCTCATCTTTTTCCCACTATAGATTTCCTGATCCATTTCTTTTTGGATATATAGGAATCTTTACATATTTGTTTTTTTATAAACACTTGTTAACACTTCTCACTATCCATTAATGTTGAAGAAGGTATTCTTTCTAACTTATACAAATTCATCGGTTTCTAACCTATTTCTTCTTTCAATTATGGCACAATAGCTTTTTATATATGTATACTGTAAAAATACTTAATCAATAGCTCTTGTATCATAAGATTCATAGAAATCTATCTTGCTCATCTTGCACAATTGTTTCAATTTTCTACCTATTATTATAACTAATAAAAGGTATCTAATTTAGTGTTCACATCAAGTGGCAAAGTCAATAAAAAATGATATAAAATTGATTCCTTCTATCATAAAATTCTATTGGGTAACGAAATATCACTTTAATTCAAGATCTATTATAGATTCATTATCATTCTTTTTCCAACTAAAAATGAAGAAAATGACATTCATACATGATTTCAAAAGAAATGTGTGAAATTTCATCAACTTAC
Organism: Stephania yunnanensis; assembly: GCA_039657365.1. NCBI lineage: Eukaryota > Viridiplantae > Streptophyta > Magnoliopsida > Ranunculales > Menispermaceae > Stephania > Stephania yunnanensis. The sequence continues at coordinate 37,588,351 of CM077586.1, read as the reverse complement.
TTGAATATCAGATTTAAAAATAATTTTGAACTCTTTACTTCCCTTTCTTTCTTTTCATTGCCTTCATGTCATGCTTTACCTAAAACACCCCCAAACTCATTCTCAACCTTGTCCTCAAGGTTTAAAATTGAGTCGGGTGTCCAACACAACAAACATACCACGTCAAGCATAAATGATTTGATATAAGTAATTAAAATGTAAATAGATATGCAAATATATAAGTCAACAATTTCAAATTAATGGAATGCGAAAAGAAACATAAGCTGTCATTAACAAAATTGCACAAAAAATAATAGATAGTATTATCAATTTCTCAAAGCATACAAGAGAAAAACTATTACACACAACGATGTCCATAAGTGAGCTTAGTATCGTCTTCATCATCTTCAACCATGTCTACAGAAGGTCGAGAAACATAGCTATCAATTGGGTTGTAAGTCCCGATTGGAAATTATAATTTTAGAGATGAGATATTATCGCCAACCCAAATATATACAACCTTAGAGTACTTAAAAAAACATAAAGTAATATATATATATATATATATATATATATATATATAAGAAAATATCAAAAACCTACAAAATATGAAGTAATAGCACATAAACGGCTCAAAGGTAGTCGCCAATCTTCTCCTTGCCCAACCTGCTACTCGATGGATCTGCACCTACCAGCATAAGAAAGACAGTGAATACAATAATGTAGAAAGTAACACTGAGAGACATTTATCCATATTTTCAAACACGACAAGAATACATCGAAAGGCATATGTACACCACACAAAAATATAGAAAACATGATATGATACACAATGTTATAGCTAAACTAAGTCATATCAACACAAATATTATCAAAGAATTAAACCTAGTCAATCGTATATTTAACTCATTAGCCTAAATATTACTCTTTTCATCACATATATCTCATGGAATAACTTATTTTAGCAGTCCACGTAGGTACTATCCTTATTGGATGTGAAACATGTCATATCGACCTCATGTAATAGATCAGCATGCATAGCACTTTGGTATTACCCTAATTGATTGCCGCTTAATCATTTCATCAATCTCATAAGTAAAGGCCGACACTAAATGTACGTGGTGGAGCGTAGCTCAACACCTAAAATACCAACACACACAAGTACGTGGCGAAGCATAGCTTAACACATAAAAATATTACAAACCATTATTTACCAAAATGAGATGGTTTATGAGATAGAAAGGAAGCAAAAAAAACTAAGGGTCAACATCGAGGTCGATGTGGTCATGTTTCCATGTTCGCTTCCATTTCTTTCGTGTTTCCCATTGGCCCAACCGTTCTCCATACATCCTCAGCAACGCATCAAACCGTTCCATGAAATCTACCACCACTTTTCTAGATTGCTCGATCTTCTCCACCATATCTTGCGCGCGGATCAACATTGTTTCTATGTCCCCATGCAGTGGATTCAATTCGTAGCTAACATCAGCGTCGGACTTAGTCAGCACATCGGTTAACTTCTTTACCTTCTTATCAAGTTGATCAATAGATTCAACAATACATGACTACTGCCTTGGTGCCTTTCCATTCATACAAGTGAGCCAACTTGTAAAAAGCCATTTGTCCTCTTGATTGAATCATTTGACTAAAGAGCATAGCCCATCAAATTTGTTTGCACGTGGCAATTTACCCCAAATAATTGGACGAAAGCATGTCATAACGGTTTGTCAAGTAAATATTGTCAAAAGAGATCACATCATTGAAATATGTGTAGGCGCTCTTGCACCTTGCATCTGCCCAAAACACATTTTTGAGTCGACCATGTTTATCTATGTCCATCAAGTGAAAGAAATTAGCCTTAATCTCTTTACCAATTTCACGTAATTCCTTGCATCCATTTCACCAAAACTTAGCCCACTGATCCAACCTTCATTTTCCTTAGCTATAGACATAAGTGTTTTTGCAACTGGTATGCCAGCTTCATCATTGATGAAGACTTTCCTTTTAGCCCGCTTACTCATAAACTTGTGACTCCAAAAGAATCTTGACTTGCTCAGGCTCACAATGTGCTTGTGTTTTGAATTTACAAACATGAAATGCCATAGATCGTCTTCTAACAGTCGCATGGTTGCGCGTGTTTGACATTGAGTCCTTGTGGATATAACACATGTTTTTTCTTCTCCTGCTGTGCACAATCACCCCTTCCCTGCTAAGACGTCGATATGTGCCTTACAAATTTGTCTCGAACCCAAATGAAAAAGTATGTATGTTGTAGTACTTCTGAGTAGATTGTCATGAGTTGAATGTCATGCCAATAGTTAGTGCAAGGTAAGGCATCTCTAGATCGTCATCGAATTCATTTATTTTGGGGGTCAGACATTCGACAACACCTTCATCTCCATATTCGTATCCACTTTCGTTGCTAGATATCAATTTAATAGTTGTTATGTTCGATTCCGTACTGTTTAATACATGCACCAACACCAATAGAGCATACATCCATCATAATGCACACGCACATGTTCACAATACATTCATTTTAGGACCACATCGATTCTCAACAAGATCGAACAAACCAATAGAAGAAAAGAGTATAAACCAACGTACTCAAACTAAAGTACACTCAAAACACTAAAACCATAAAAGATTCCCGACATATTCAACATCAATCTAACCCATAAAACAAGAAGAATCTCAGCCTTTCCAATAAATATGGATAAAATACTCAACTTAGAATACAAAGTGAATCAAACAATTTTGACCGGATGAATAATGAATGCAAATTTTTCAGTGACATAAAGTAGTTTAAATGGATTTTTTACTTCATAATGCGGTGCGTTGTTCTCCTTCTCCCCTTTCGTGTTACTAGCAGCTATAATTGAAGAGAAAACTTCTCGGTCTCTTTTGTGGATGAATTCGGACTCAACGTTTAAGCAAGCTCCCTTGCTCTCTTACAATGGAGGTGGGTGAAATTGGTAAAATAAAAAATAGAGATGAGCGAGAGAGATTTTTTGTTTTTAAATGAGTGTTGTCATCATTACATAGCTGATAAGATCTAACAAGCACATGAAATATTTTCTCACCTTTTTTTTGGTGATGCGACAACTTCCAACCGTAATTTTTTCGTTGCCCCTTACAATGACATTACTTTTAACACCGCCGAGGTGGAATAGCCACATCAGCCGCCACATCAACAATGTCAAAAACATCATTTTTTTAAGTGTCATAAAAATTTTGAAAAGTGCTAGAATGACAACACCTTGTCACACCACAAGACACATTAAATCACAAGAGCTATCCACGTGTGCCTCGAGATGTGGGCATACACAAATCTCAATGCATAACTCGTGGGTCGAGGTCGCATGGAAGACTCTTGTGAACCAATGTGTCTTGTAGTGTGACATTGTTGTTGTCATTCTAATATTTTCCAAAATATTTTCCTTTCAAATTTACTATTATGGGCTGTTTGATTATAAAGAAAATGTTCCATATGAAAAGAACATTTTCTTAAGATAGTTTTCCCTAGTAAATATTTAAATGTTCAAAAGAAATTTTTTCTATGTGTTTGATTACACATATAAGAGTTTTTCCCTAAAAACTCATCAACAAAAAATTTTGAAATAAATATAAAAACTTACCATATATATTAAATATATTAATTCTCATATTTAAAATATAAGTTTACTGCGTCTTAATATGGAAACTTAAATTTTCTCTATAAAAAACTCAATTTGTCCACTATAATAAGTGAGCAAATATATGATTCTTAATATAAAAAAAATTGACAATTGTAAGAAAATATTTTGTGAGAAAATCTTAGCTATAAAATGCATAAAAATATTATTTTCTCATAAAATTTGTCATTTTCTTTTGAAATATTTTCATTTTCAATTCAATCAAATATCACCTTATATTAGAATATAATATCACCCCTAGGGTTTTTAGCTCTCACTCTCTTTCTCTCTCTCTCTTCCTCTCATTGTTATCTAACTGCAACGAAGTAGCAGAAATCTCCATTTCCAGGGTTTCGGACTTTTTGGAACGTTCTTAGTTGTTCTCAGATCTAGCGGAGCAGTCTTCTTCTCGGAACTTAGAAAGCGAAGGAATGGCGCTTTTGCAGCCTCATGGAATCCAAGGGTTGCTGAAAGATGGCCACAAGCATTTCTCAGGACTTGACGAAGCTGTTCTCAAGAACATAGATGCGTGCAAGCAGCTCTCGACCATCACTCGAACGTCTCTCGGTCCCAATGGTGAATTTGCTTTTTCATACTCTTTTATCATTTTTTTTTCTTCGTAATGTTAGTTGTTTTCTCTGTGTTGATCTCTATGTTTGTTGGATTTCGTTTTTCTTTTCAAAGGAAAATTGATTGATGACCTACTTTGAATTGTTGTGGGTAAACATTGTGAGCGCACATTAAGATCTGTATCAAAAGTGTGTAGCCCTAGCATTCTCCTTCTCTTATCTTTGATTTGTTGGATGTGTTGGTGCTAAAAGCGACAATGGGTTATCTTGGTTCATTTTAGTGTGGCGTTAGGGCATTGAAGAGTGTCTTGTTGCCGACCTTAATGAAATCATAATGGGAGATTCAGGAAACTTAGCAATTTTGAGATTTACGAAACAATGGATGAAATGCGTGCTTATGGTATAGACTATAGAGCTTGTCTTGCAGTTGCTGTTGCTTTTTTGTGGAGAAAGATTCAGGATCTTTAGTTGGAATGCTCGATGCAACACTTGCTCGTAGATATAATTGGTCAGGATGTTTAGCATTTGACCCTGACTACGGAGTCTGTTTGGATTCCAGTGAAAATCGTTTTAGCACTTAAGTGATAACCAATCTATATGTTGTATACATTTCTGGTTAGAATTAGGTTAACTAAATTCAAGAAGTTCGGAAATTATGAGGTCTGTTTTGCTTTTTCTTTTTCTAACATATTTATATTGACATATTGTTAAGTCATCATTGCTTCTTTTTATTTTTTATTTTTGTCACCAACCAAATGCTTGTTCAATGATTTGGTATGTTGTGACTTGCTAGTGGTTGAGGGTTCCAGTCTGTGTGCAAGTTTTAGGGGTTGATAAGTTGGTATCTTACCTAAATAATTTGCCTTTAATGTAAATGGTAATGTAGTCTAGAAAATATATATTTAGTCCAAATGGGTGCTCGTTTTGCAAAATGTATATTTATTGCTAGTTTTTGTATGTTTTGCTGTATTTTCTGTTATTTTCACCTAGTTTAAATTTTTCTTTGTTATGTCTATTGACAATTTGACATGTGTACTTTGGGTCTCTCCTTCAATATGAGTTTGTCCTGCGTTGGTAATTATGTTAGAAGAGAGTATAAGGCATTTTATAATGATTGTTGCTGTTTTAAATGGGTCTTATTCTGTCTAGATGGTTTCATATTCTAGATCAAGTGCTTTATCTCATTGCTCAGTGCCGTTATCTTCTATTGTGAATATCTTTCTGCTCATTCATTTTTATGGCTTGTTTTGCACTTGTGTGACGTGTGGAAGTACTTTTTCTGTTTGGTGTAGGCTTATTTTCTTTTATGTATTTCCTTGGCTTTAGTTTGTCATATCGATCTCTTGTAAAACCTAAAATTGATTTTTCTGTGGAAGAGCTGTCAATTTTCATGTTGAAATCATCTTTCGTCTACAAGTATGTATAACATGCTAATCTTCTTGTGCTTTCTCCATGTTTTTTGTTGTTTTGAATTTCTGATTTGTTGTATTCATTGCTTTTGTTTCTTATTAATTATATTCAGGTATGAATAAAATGGTAATCAATCATTTGGACAAACTATTTGTCACAAATGACGCAGCCACAATTGTTAATGAGCTTGAAGTTCAGCATCCTGCTGCTAAGATTCTAGTTTTGGCTGGGAAGGCTCAGCAGGAGGAGATTGGTGATGGAGCCAATCTCACAATATCTTTTGCTGGGGAACTCCTCCAAAATGCAGAGGAACTTATTAGGTCAGGCCTCCACTCAAGTGAAATCATTAGTGGGTACTCCAAAGCCATCAATAAGGTCAGTTCAAGTTAAACCCCAGCCATAAGAAAGGCGAATTTGTGATTTTGTTGAATTGTCATGGCAGCTGGTACTTCTTCTTGATTGCGATTTCCTTGATTCTTAGACTATTGAGCTTTTGGATGAGTTGGTGGAAAATGGATCAGAGACAATGGATGTTAGAAATAAGGATCAAGCTGTCATTCGAATGAAAGCTTCTGTTGCTAGCAAGCAATTCGGTCAAGAAGATATCTTATGCCCTCTTATTGCTGAAGTATACAGGCGACCTATCATTCTTTTTGTTTGAGTCCTTTCTTAATAACTTCTTGTGTCCTTACTTTAATTGTAATTTTGATGCTCTAATGCATTCTACGTTCACATTCCAGGCATGCATTCAGGTTTGCCCGAAAAATCCCGCTAACTTTAATGTTGACAATGTCCGTGTGGCAAAACTTCTTGGAGGTGGTCTCCACAACTGCACTATCATCCGGGGCATGGTTCTTAAGAATGATGCTGTAGGGTCCATTAAGAAGGTGGAAAAAGCAAAGGTTTGCATCCCTTTCCCTAATGCTTGCTTGTGTAGCTGGTGGCTGCAGATTGTTTCGAATCTGCATTTCCATTTGTTCATAATGTTATAAAAATTGCTCGTAGTCTGAAATAAAACTTTCAAATGTTGTGTGCGATTGATCTGCAGCTTTAAGATTTTGTTTTGAAATATTCAGCACCTTCGGTGCTATTTAGGGACTTTGTGAAGTGAGCTTTATCATTTTATAATAGTGTAGGGCACTTGAGATAGTGTTGCTTTACTTATTGGCGGTGAGATACTCTGATGCTTTTTGTTGTGTGTTCAATTGCGCATGCATGCTAGCTTTTAGTTATCAATGTTATATCTTTATTGATGTAGATCGCTGTGTTTGCTGGAGGCGTTGACACATCTGCAACAGAAACAAAGGGAACTGTCCTAATTCAAAGTGCTGAACAGGTAGTATATCTTGACAAGACTATTTTAGATGTTTGTGAATTAGTTCACGCATGCTAAAAATAAATTTCGCTTTACACACTAACATTCATCTTTCATTCACATTCACGGCCTAGTTCTTAAACTTGCCAATAATTCTTCATTCACATCCACGGCCTAGTTCTTAAACTTGCCAATAATTCTTCATTCTAACATGCTCTTCAAAATGCAATAAATTGAACTAATATAGGACATATTATTCTGAATCCAAAACACTATTTGTTTCCTGCTAGATGATGTGCTCGATTGTATTAGATGCAGTCATGCAGCACCCTGCTCGCTTTATATTTGCATCATGTCTGTCTAATTTTTTCTTGCTTGTAAATTTGCACATTCGGAAAAATTTTAGCTTATATTTTGCCTTTAAGTACCACCTCAATTATGCTGATTAGACCTAGAAAGAAAAAAGGTGTTTACTACTTGGAGGAATTTGATTATGCTGGTTAGCCTTGCCACCATCTTTATGCTTATACCTTTAATATCTGTTGAATGGTATTGTGTATCCTTGTTTTAATTTTTGACTAGCTTCTTCCTGTATATTCTTGGAATTCATGGCCAATCAAAATGTGTTTGTAAAATGATGGAGAACAATGTGTTATCTGCAAGAATGTTCTCAACTTCTAATTAAACCTTTCAATATGCGCTCATTTTTTATTAATGCTGGAGTAAGTAGGCTCATCCTCGTGGTGTTTTCGCTGGTATATTGGGAATAGGAAGTGATTGGTTTTTATTACTTTTAGCTCAATATATTTCGTTGAGATCGACGCTTGTTGAGCATTTGCAAGCTGGCATCATTATATAAGAAGTTTTGGCTTTTTAGCTTTGGATTAGTGCTTGGATTGGGGCCGGGACATTTTCAAAAGCCAGCTTTGCACTTCATAAGCTTATTTACTAATCCCTCATCTTTGACTTTTTCGGATTATATTTTTGTTGCCTCGGAAAGAACCATGATAGGTTTATTTCAGTTGCATGTTATCCTAATGCTGAATAGGGATTACCTTGAAAACTGAAGCTTTGATTTTGAGGTTGTGAATTCTTTTATTGCTTTGCTGACAACTAAAGAGAAAAAGAATGTTGGACCTTTTATTGATCGCAAAAAGAGAAAGTTCTTTACTACTTATCTTGACAGGTTTGTAATAAACCTTAGTGCTGGTGAAAGATAATATATGTCATGTCGTCATCTTGCAGTTAGAAAATTATGCAAAAACAGAGGAAGCAAAAGTTGAAGAACTCATCAAGGCCGTCGCTGAATCTGGTGCCAAAGTCATTGTCAGTGGAGGAGCAGTGGGAGAGATGGCGTTGCATTTCTGCGAGCGTTACAAGTAAAATTACTCTTTGCATTTTTGAAGTTTCTGTGTGTTATTGCACTTGTACTACTACTAGGAACTAGGTCAATTCCCAATTCACTTCTTTCCTAAAATTCTGGACCATGACTAGCCCGTCATATATTGAGCACAAAAACTTGTTTTGTTTCTGGTATTTGATAACTTCACCTGGAAATCTTAGTTTCTATGATGGAGATCAATTTAGATTTTTACCCATTCGCCACTGATAGATGTTATGCTATATTTCTAAATGGTCTTTCTTATCTTCTTCGGTCCTTTGAATTGTATATCGTTATGATAGTGCTCAGTTTCAACACTAAATAACTTCAGTTTTTATTGGAGAAGCTTGATCTTAAACATAATGCAATATGGCCATTTTCTTTCACCGAAAAACTTAAAAAATCACTTCTAATCCTTCATTTCTCACTTGCAGGCTGATGGTTTTAAAAATCAGTTCTAAATTTGAACTGAGACGTTTTTGTCGCACAACTGGCTCTGTTGCTATGGTAAGTATACCATTTATGGGTCTTTGGGCGGAAGCCTTTTTCTCCTTTCCTAAAATAAGTCTCTATTTGGATCGACAGTTGAAGCTTAGCAAGCCAAATCCTGATGATCTTGGATATGCTGATTCTGTTTCGGTTGAAGAAGTTGGAGGTATTTTGGTAAGATGCTATAAGCTATCAAAGTTCAAAGGCCTTTTAGTTCTATCCTTGCATTATTTCTTGTGATGATGTGCTGTTGTGTTGCTCATGCTTATGACTTATGTTTTTTCAATGTTCAGGTCACTATTGTCAAAAACGAAGAGGGTGGAAACTCCATATCAACTTTGGTTTTAAGGGCCAGTACTGATAGTATATTAGATGACCTTGAGAGAGCAGTTGATGATGGTGTGAATACCTACAAGGTGTTTTAGATCTGCTTATTCATAGCATGCTTATAATTTTTTGGATGCACCTTATTTCTTCTGTTTTACTTGTCTGAATTTGTTTTGTTGTCAGCATGATCTGTTTCTGTTTTGTGTTTCCAAATCCACTTACTGCTTAAATACTATTTTAGGCATTATGTAGAGATAGTCGCATAGTTCCTGGTGCTGCCGCAACTGAAATTGAATTAGCAAGAAGATTGAAAGAGTTCTCTTTCAAAGAAACTGGGTAATTTTTTTATTTCTTTCTGTTTGCTTACCGTTTCTTCTTGTTTTCTTGCCATTTTTTTGTTTGCTTACTAATGGAGTGTGTCATTCAAAATTAGTATATTACTAGATTGAGACATGCTTGTAATTATATTATGTTAGCCAACCAAGTGGTAGCTACAATGTTTTTGGATGTAGTCATCTCTACTTGAGTTTGAGGGTTCTCATTAATCTCATTTCTGTTATAAATTTTTTATATATAATTATATATATGTATATATTAAAAAATTATATATAATTATATATGTATATATTAAATATAATTTTGGGATTTAGGCTATGTTGTTATTGTTGTATAATACTTATTGTTGTATATATTATATTAAATAAAAAAAACTGCACAGCCATACATAATTTCTTACTGCACGACTGCATTAAGGGTTCCCATTAAGCCCATCTCTCTTTGCTTTGCATGGATGAACAAACTATGCATAATCAATAGGATATACCATAGTTTTCGCTATTTGCGAACGATATTTCTTTAATAGACAATAAGAGATTGATTGATAGGAAATTAAAACTTTCGGGAAATACGTTAGTTTTAAGCCTTTGAGTAGGACGGAGACTCATATATGCATTATGAACTCACCAATTGTAAGTATCAAGATAATGAAGTGGTTGTGGACCTTTCTATTTTGGTCAAAGTGTTCGCGTCGAGTCGCGAACATTGACATAAAATTACATATCTGAAAAGGCATGCAACTTGGACGTGTGAGTTGGAGCAACAAAGAGGGAAAAAGGGTGAGAGTTTATCTAGGTAGAGAGAATGGAAGGGTGGGCTGGTAATCAATCTTGAACATGCATGTGTCAAAGGGAGGGCATGGAGAGAGACTTGCATAGATGAAGGGAGGGCATCTATACTTAGTCCATTAGTAACTAAAGTAAAAAGATACAAGCTTTAGGTGGATCCTTGATGCAGTCATTCTAAGGAGAAATTCTCGTATAAATCTGTAGTTGTTTTTGTACTTTTTACCACTTCTTTGTACACATATCTTTAGTATTGTGTATGTACTGTAATTCACTTTCTTCTTTCCAATACCCATTAAAGAAATATTAGAATTTTATATACTCGTTATCACTCCTTGCATATCTTTAACAATGTTGGCGGACAAATATCTTATGGGGGTCTTTCTTCTTTTCTCTAGTTTTCCATTAATCTTTATCTTTCACACATAGTTACTAAATATTTGATATATTTGCAAGTTATTTATTTTTTGCATAGAAATATTTAAAATTCATAGCCACGAATATATATTTGTCCAAAATTTTGGACATTTTTAGTCGAGGCCTCGAGTTCTTAAAATTAGAAAAATGTCAAGTTCGACGTCTAGACACATGCTCGTGCCTGACATCCCAAGTCCGGGTAACATGTTGGAGTGGTACAATTAGTAGTAGCACCAATAGATGCAAAAAACTTGGAAGAAAGCGGTTACAGTGGTTTGGACACATCAAGAGGTAGCTTGCAAACTCTCTAGTTGGAAAACTCGCCGCTAGTAGAAATTGAAGAAATTCTATGACATAGGGCTAGCACGCATCAATTATGAAGGATTGCAAAAGCACATCATCAATCGCATAATTTGCATTCAATCAAGCTAAGTGGAAGTGTTTGGGCTGTGTTGACGACCCCATCTAATTCAGAATTTGGACTTTGTTGTTATTGACGATGCTCATGCATAATTTCTTTGCTCAATTTTACCGCTGAAGTTGTATGCCAGACTTTTTTGTACTTATCTTGTTTATCAAAAACGTATTGTGTTTAATCTACATGGTAACTTGAAGTTGATCTTATTCTTTATATCTAGATTGGATCAGTATGCTATTACAAAATTTGCTGAGAGCTTTGAGATGGTCCCTAAAACCCTGGCTGAGAATGCCGGACTTAATTCGATGGAGATAATATCTTCCCTTTATGCTGAGCATGCTGCTGGAAATAGCAAAGTGGGTATTAACTTGGAGGAGGGTGTGTGCAAGGATGTTTCAGTCTTGAATGTTTGGGACCTATATGTCACAAAGTGAGTAGTTTTCTTGCTGCTCTGTTCATTTGAATCTTCTTCTTTTTCTATTTCTTCAAGATCTGTCAGTTGCGTAGATTTGTTTTGTGGAGTTTTTTATGACATGGTTGCTGGGCCTGCTGGCTTGGTTAACGAGTAATTGGTTGATACCTGAGAGGACTGCTGCCATCCCTATTAACTAGTATCTGGTTACTTGAATCTAAAGTAGTAAGAAACTTTACTGCCTTCTAAAGGAGTGTCTAATGAACTTCCAATGAAATAGGTAATAGCCTATTTGTCACATGTAATGTCTTGACAACGCCAGTGACCTTGTTTTACTTTGAATGGAATACTAGTGACTATGCTTGAAAGAATTCTAATGCAGTTCACATAAATCCACGATTTTGCGATCTTGTAGCACCAATTTGTTTTGCTTCCTTTATATACTTTTTTATTTTGTGCCATATAAATGCAAATAACTAGGACTTTGACTATTATGGCATTGCAAGAACCAGATGCTGTAAGATTTTTTGCATATATTGCGACAACTCTTTATCTGTTGTAAATTTGGTAAACTTTTTTCAATCGTACACAATTGACTGGATGGTTGATGTATATAATATCAAGTTTCCGAAACATTTGTATGCTTATAAAATGTAGAGTAGTGCAGTGGATTTTTTTTAATGTAAAGCTGTTGTTCGAAGGTAAATAATCTTTCAATATTAATTATAATATCTTTTTTTTGTGGGGGTAAAAGAACATATTTTTATGTGCAAACATAATACTGAAATCTTAAACTAACAATATGTTCTTACAATTCGATTATCTTGAACTTGTATTGAGCTGTAGAAGAATCTTAATGGAAACAACTTTACTGATGAAGGATAGGAATTGAAATCTTGATAGGTTGCCGAGTAAGAAGACGAGTTCCTTAGTTGATTCCCTTGTGTTTTTGTTTCGTAGCTTCATCATTGCTTCTAGAATCAAAGACTTTATCTTCTAATACGTTTTCGTATGATTTTCCACATGTTTAGTGTCATGGGTAGCTTAGTTTTGTTTTATTTATTTAGTTTTTGAGATAGGCAGTCATTGTTGAATTGAAAAGAAGGCGTGCAAAAACTAACAAGCATTCAATATTGAAATGAATCGATCTTCTTTGACTTAGGTTCTTTGCTCTCAAATATGCTGCGGATGCTGCCTGCACTGTACTTCGAGTAGACCAGGTAATTTGCCTAATGCATTTATGGTTTCTCAGCTTCTTGATTTTTTTCCATTGTAAGTACCTGTGTACTCACGAACCATTGTCAGTTGTTGTATCCTCATTTCTTTTATTTGTTGTTTTTATGCAGATAATAATGGCAAAACCTGCAGGAGGTCCTAGAAGAGAGCAGCAACCAGCAGGAATGGATGAGGATTAAAGGCAAAATGACAGAAAATCACATGGTCTTGCTTGCTATGTTGGCTAGATAAATTACCCTTCTATTTCACCCAAAAAAAAAACCTTCTTAATTTGAACATGTCAAAAGAAAATTTTGTTATATCACGAAGGAAAAAAGTGTTTTTGCTTGTATATGCTGCTCTTCACGGAGTGCTTCAAACACTTTTATTTGCCATTTTGTAGTAGAACTAGTAATGCTATAATTATCTTTTGATTCCTTAAAAGTTTAATGAGTTTGATTTTGTGAAATTGGAAAGCCAACGCTTCTCTTATTTAAATTTTTGAACTTAGAAGGATTCCCACTGAGTGTGATTTAATGGTGTATAAGATTGCCATTTCTTGGCCATTCAGTCTTGTTTTTTGGTTGTGTAATATGTATGGATTCTTGTGTTGCAAAATTATGGCTCCTCGAGATGATATGACCAACCTCTACAAGGACTCCATCTATTCGTTGCGCAAGACTTATTTGTTCTCGCCACTTATGGCGTGTTCGGTTGGATTGATAACGTTGCCTTTATATGGTTGGGTTAGTCAATTATGGATTAGGGGTAATCCGCGTTTGTAGACTTGTTCAGTTGGTAGGCTAGCAGGTTAAGTGATTATGGGCAAATGGCCTTTTTACCCCTCCTAATATAAATACTCCAATAAAACTCATCTTCACTCCCAAATCATAATCTTGGCCAAATAAAGGAGCATTTGGGGAAGAAGAACCTCTATAGGTGTATTGATTGTACACTCCTTACCCATTTACTCACCACGTACAATGATAGGTGTCTTTACCATATAATATGTGATAGATTTTAAAGAAGAATTTAAGAATATTGCATTAATGTGGGTGAATTGAGTACAATAGAGTGCTTTTATTTATAGAGTTGAACAAATCATAAAATAAAGAAAGTTACCAAAACTACTTAGACATCAAAATATAGAAACTTCTTAAATATCTAAACTACGAAATATAGCAACTATTATAATTTTCTTAACAATATGCATCTTATCTTTCTCCCACTTTAAATCCATCTAACTGCCCTTCTCATTTCTCAAACAATTGCACCAAGATTTTTTTTAATAACAAACAATTACACTTTCAAACCCACAGAGATCGATGACCTTCACCATCACCATGATTTCATTCTCAAAATCTCAATCACGGAGAGGAAAACCCTAGAAAAATCTTTGCTGATGGGAAAAGGGGATTAGGTTCGCCGAACGGCAAGGAATTTGGTACAAGAGATGGAAGACAAAGTGTTAGAACAAAGAGACTTGCAATGACTTCAAAGCGTGTAACACTACCACTTTCCTAAAGGAGGTTTTGCTCTCTACACTGCAAGAGTCAGCAAATATCCTAAAGGATACGATGAAGCAAACCCACCTTTCACTTTGCGGTAGTGAAAGATGAAAACAAGAGCAATTGCTGGTGAATTTCAAGATGATTTCTTCCTCCCCAAACCTCTCCTCTTATAGAGCACTGGTCATGACCAGTTAGAGTGAAAATGGGGTAGTGGAGTAGTGGAACAGTCAAGCATTGATGCAATGAAGTAGTGGAGCAGTCAAGCATTGATGCAATGAAGTAGTGGAGCAGTCAAACATTGTTGCAATGGAGTAGTGGAGAGCAGTTTCAACTGCACCCACTCAGCCACTCTAATAACTACCCATTTAATATCGAAAATGGTAAAAATTAATGGTAAAAAAGTTTTACCCATGGTTAGCTTGCACACATATACACACATACGCACGTGCCTCGTACCAAGTACTAAGTGCACCTAAAATGCGCCATATGCGCCGCGCCCCGCGCGCGCGTGTGGCTCACCTTGCATAACACTTGTATTTTATTTTACACACACTATGGTGCAAGAGTACATATATACTCTTTAAACTTGAAGTTCCTAACCAATGTGGGACTAAACATTTATTTTGAAAATGTTCAACAATCCCCCGCCATTTTCAAAATAATCAGTTCATTTAATCCACGAAATCTCAAACATTATATGCATAAATAATAGTATCTTGCGATTTAAACCACAAATTTGTGAAAAGTTCATTACATCATATCAGAATTACATGGTAGATAAACTTTGAACCAATGATTCTATTCGATATGTAGCGTAAACATATCACGCATATAACTTACACCAACAAATAGCCATAAATATCCTGACACATTCAACATTGGTCTTGTGTCCCGTATTTTCTCGTGAATGTCTTTGGAGCCACGCCCTTGAACTCCTTGAAGCGCCCGCACTTCACATCCACATAGGTAGTCTCCATTCTAGTACCCCGCAATTTAAGCACCTTTAGAAGACTATTAAGAGATCATCTCAACCTCATCTCTTTACATGCAGGTACCGAGCACTAACAACCTTGGGATGGTTATTAAAATTTAGTGCTCACAGTCACTCTTATAATGAATTTGACTGCATTGAACTTAAGACTTAACGTAATGTTAGGCGTCGAGTTGAGTTTCCACTATTGGTGACCTGTAATTCATGGGCTTGAGACCCATCCCCCTAAATGTTTTATTCACCAAGTCTCTTGGCAATCTTTTAGTAAGGGGATCTGCCAAGTTTTGACTAGATTTCACATAGTCAATCGTGATAACTCATCTTGTTATCAATTCTCTGACACAACTATGTCTCAGTCCAATATGTCTGGATTAACCATTGTACATTTGGCTATAAGCCCTTGCCAATGAGGCCTCATTATCACAATGGATAGAGATTGGAGCTACCGGTTTAGGCCACAATGGTATCTCATGTAATAATTCACGTAGCCATTCAGCTTCTTTTGAAGTTGAGGCCAATGCAATAAACTCTGATTCCATGGTAGAACCAGCCATTAAAGTTTGTTTCTTTGAAGCCCACGAGATCGCACCTCCAGCAAGTGTGAAAATCCACCTACTTGTAGATGCATGATTTTGATCTTTCACAATCCAACTTGCATCTGAAAACCCTTCTAAGACCGAAGGATATCCACTATAGCATAAACCATAGTTAATTGTTTTCTTCAGATATTTTAAAACTCTTCGAATTGCAAACCAATGCAACTCACTTGGATTGATTGTAAATCTGCTCAACTTGCCTACTGCCAAGGCAATATCCAGCCTAGTCCATGTCATTGCATACATTAAGCATCCAATTAATATAGAATACTCCAGTTGTGAAACTGGATTGCCTGTATTTTTCACTAACTCAATACTTGAATCTAGTGGGGTAGAAACATGGGCATAATTCAAGTAATTGAATCTATTGAGAACTTTCTCAATATACTCAATATAATGAGATTGAGTTAGAGTAATACTCCCCTCATCTCTTATAATCTGAATCCCGAGAATGACATCTGCTTTCCCCATATCTTTCATTTCAAACTGGCTTGAAAGAAACCTTTTGGTCAACTGAACTTGTTCCAAGTCAGTTCCAAAAATCAGCATGTCATCTACGTAAAGAAAAATAATTACACCGTTGCCTTTTTCATCAAACTTGCTATATACACATTTATCATATTCATTTATTTTGAATCCAAAAGCAAATACAACCTGGTCAAATTTTTGGTGCCACTGTTTTGGTCACTACAAAAAAACAGCAAATCAGAAACGAAAATTTCCGTATCTGATTTGCATAAATTCCGTCTCTAATTGAAATCATAAACGGAACAGAGACGGAATAGATTCCGTCTCTAAAATCTTCGTCGCTGATCCAATCAGAAACGGAAATTTGATTCTGTTTCTGATTAGAGACAGAATAGAGAAGGAAAAATTTCGTTTCTAATTAGAGACGGAATTAGCGACGGAAATTAGAAACGGAACAGAGACGGAATAGAAATGGATTTTTTTTCGAAATGGTACATTTGTAATTGCATTCCATCTCTAATTCCGTTACTAATCAGAAACGTAATCAGAGACGGAAATAAGAAATTCATGAATTCTGTCTTTGATTCCGTTGCTAATCAGAAACAGAATCAGAGACGGACTCAAAGACGGAATGCCAAAAGTCCATCTATGATTCCGTTGCTAATCAGCAACGGAATCATAGACGGACGTATTCCGTCTCTGATTCCTTTTTGATTAGCAACGGAATCAGAGACGAAATTCTTATTTCCGTCTCTGATTCCGTTTGTGATTCATGCATATATTCCTGGAAAATTAGAGACGGAATAGCAACGGAATGTTTGAATTCCGTTGCTAATCCGTCTCTAATTTTCCTTTTTGTTTCATTTTCAAACATAAACATAATCTAATTGGTTCTCCAACGTATAACTTGAAATTACAACCATAGGACCTACTCCATCGCCTGCACCCCCTCCAACAACTCCTTGGGGGTGCTAACATCCCCTAAAAAAGCAAAACTTGACATTCATACATCGACAATAAATATCAACAAATATTCAAATGAGAGAAAAAAATGTAAAAATCAAAAATTAAAAAAGATTTATATATCCACGAAAAATTGTCTAGTATTACAAATGCTCCAAATTTCTAAGTATTCACAAAACCGCCAATCCTATTGCTCAACAACCACAAAAAAAAACTTACAATCCTATAAATATGCACAAAAAGAATTATCAATTGAAAAGTCTTGAGATGTTCTTCAACACCACCTGCACAGCCAAGGGACATTTGAAACAACTTAATAATTGAATAGTTGAACTTAAATTTTTCAGGGACATAAGCATCATAGCAGATAGAGCTAAGGTAGAAGAGCATGACTCACATCGGAACTTATAGTGACGATCCCGCACTCGACCATCAAAGGGAACGACAAGCAAGCCATGAAAACCGAAGTTTGATCCATGTAAGCTCCATTTCGACGACAAGAAGATAGCCTTAAAAAATCTCAATGAGAAAAAAAAAGGAAGTGGGCAAACATTTTTAAAGTTACGAGTGTAAAAAGAAATAAATTGCATCAATTGTGAAGATAATGTATATAGCTCCAACCATAGCCTTTAAGCAAAGAGGAGTCATACCTTGTAATAACAACAGGGATGCTCGCATAAGCCGCATTGATAACGACTTTTACTTTAGCAAATCATACCACCTCTTCCAACTCTAGATTTGCCTCCAAATGTTATTTCTCTCTGGTTCTTCTCTTTTATATATGTATCAATTAACTTTGATTGCGGGTCACTAGGAGGTCCACTGTACAGACCCTCAACATCGCTCAACAAAATAAGAAGGTCGACTTTTAGCTCCAAAGCTAACAGAGCGACCAAACTATCATTATCCCAAAATATGCCAGAAGAATCCTGCAAATAATTTTGCAATCAAAAGCTAGGAAAAGAAAAAAGAATGCAATATAAAATAAGTTGACCAGTTGCGTCCCAATTGCGTCCCAATTGCGTCCCAATTGCTATAATCAGTTCAGTGAAATGAGGATCCAAGTTTTTATTAAGTTTAACATAGTAGTGGATAACATTAGTAGAGACTGATAATGAAATATATGTTAGTATTCAAAGTTGATTAGTTTGGGGAACATTCTTTGCTTCCTCTCCAGTTTTGTTCTTCTCATAGAAATGCATCATAGCTGCCCCAGATAGCACCGCCAAGGTTAGCGTCTGCGCGTGCATCCTGCGCCATTGATCATCACCACAGAACACAATAAGTTACTATATCAGATCAATGAATTATGATAATCTAGTCCAAAACAAAGAGGTAGAGATTTGGTAAACTTTAGTATATACCTTGCATGTATAAGCCTAAGACTTGTTTTGTAAGGCCATCTCCTTGGTTTGTGAACAACCGACGCACCAACCGCATATGCCCACATAGCACCTGAGACTCCCATGATTCAGCATTAACATCATTAACCGCGTCGTAGAAACATTTCACATATGTTTGGGAGATAGTTATAATTGCAGGGAAGTAAAAAAATGCTGCAAGTGCAAGCTAGTGGAAGTCGACTTCTAATTAGGGGTATAATAAATTTCGTTCAAGTAGCCATCCTAATTTGATGGTTATATCTGTAAAAGGAACCTAATCAGTTTTATAATCATGATCATAGGATCAACAGAATGATGCGCAACAATAAATTAGGACGGTAAGCCCCATCATGCAAAATCAATTAGTTTTTTTAGAAAAAAAAATCTTATTGAAGATGATATGATCAATAAGGGCAGGTACGTATAAATGCAAGCTAATTACTGCATGTATGAACCAAATATAACAAATTCAAATGTCAAAAATATAGAAACCAAGAAAGAGGCAGTTAGGTATCAGGAACTTCTGGCAAAAATGTATGACTCATATCTGAGCTTTGTTTTATAGAAATACAAAAGATTCTTAAAAAATGAAAATGAGATCCACTGTTTACATTCATATAGCTGTTGAGAGGTGACACACAAGCATAGTTACACGCTATACGAACTCCATGAATAGCCCCAGAATCCTGCACGGATACAAATTCACTGCACTTATCCAAGGTAGGGTACCGACCAATCATTCAATGCATAAAAATCAAGTATATAGATAACATTGATGAGGTTGTGGAACCATAAGATGACCAAATTCCTAATACTATAGAAGGGTCAAGGACTTCTTCTTAGCTTACTTAATGTCTAAATCAAGCTGAGACCCATACTAATTAGGACTGAAGCTTTGTCATTGCTCTTCATGTTGTTGTAGCTTACTTATGCTTAATAATTTATTTTCTAATACATAATGATTTTGTGTCTTTTTTTTTTAGTTGAAGTATATATAACTGACTAAAATATGGTTTTCTCTTTCGAAGAAAGTCCAAATTTCCATAAATCTCTTTGGGATATGCAAATCCATAACGTCTTCAAGTAATTCACAGATTTTCTTTTTTAAGACATAGAGCTTTGTGTAGCTAAAAAGATTTGAGACATACATATAAATGTGAAACAAATACTTAATATAGTCAAGGAACATAGAATAACAAAGATCACCCCAATTACAAAAATTACTTTACAATCATGGTAAGAAAATACTTTAGAATTCTTCGAACATCCCCAAATTAATTAGCTTTTATGCATTAAACAATAATTAGACATAACCACAACTTTTATAAAAGCATTTTAAACAATGCAAGACTACAAATCTCACTGAATAATTTTTCTTCACCTTCAATTTAAAAAGTCTTTGTTGCCACATCAATGCACCCCACTTACAATACAAAATATCAATTACAAGAATAATCCCATCTCAAACACATAAAAATATACAAACAAACCAGAATTCAACACCACTAAAAAAAAAAAAAAAGCACACCAAAACCCCAAATTCTTCTCGTCCAAATTCCCCCAACAAACCCCTAAATATCACTAGCTTTGTCATCATATAAAGTTAGATTTCAAGAGCCGAGACGGTAAAACTAAAACAGTACAACAATTAGCCAGAGTAATTCATTTAAAACATATTACTCAGGACGAAAGTCATTGCTTCTTATTTTTTGAGAACTATACAATAAAGATCTCATTTAGACCCGCATGCCCATATTGTATCATTTTAATTCACACAATCACCAAAGTCATACAATACTCTGACCTATACCATGTATCAAAAGTCCAAACCGTTTTCAACTTTTCTCTTTGATTTAGTCACATTGGCCCCCAGTGGCCTGTACATTGCTTCACTAGTACATGAAAGTCACATATACTAATCACCAAAAAAGAAGTCAAATACATACACACGTTCAAGTGATCAATCCCCACGAAATATTGTAAAATCCAAAACAGAGAAACAACAGATGTTAATGGGCAGTGCTGATCCGAATACTAACTTGTGGAGGAAAACAAACTAATAAAGCAACAAAAATAACCAAAAGAATTCAAAAAGGGGTGTGAGAAGCTCAAAAGGTCATACAAGATTCATGAGAGAGTAAGCATCGTTGCCAAAAGTCATGTAAAGACGAAGCAAACTTTTACCAATAAGAGAACGGAGAGCCGTGACCGAGCAAGAGACGAAGAGACCAGAGAGAGAGAGAGACTTGAGAGCCGATGACGGAGACCAGCGCGACGAGACGGAGAGACTAGAGAGACGGCGAGACCGGCGAGACCAGAGAGACCAGAGAGACCAACACGACGAGACGAAGAGACGAGAGTTGAGAGCAAAGAACGAGACTGATTTGGGGATTTTGGACGGGACGATCGAACGAGATTTGGGGATTTTTGGGGAGGGGACGAGACGATCGAATGAGACGATCGGATTTAGGGGTTCGTGGGGGATTTTGGACCGAGAAGGATTTGGGGTTTTTTCCTCGTTTTGGTTGTTGTGGGGGGGGAGCGGAATAAAGGGGGGGGGGGGCCTTGATCCAAGCATACACAAATCCCGAGGTTTGATGAACGGTCATAAGAAATGAAATTTTTGGTGGGAATGTTGTCGCCATTTTTTAGAGACGGAATTAAATTCCATCTCTATTTCTGTCTCTGATCCGTCTCAATTCCGTCTCTAATTTAGTCCGTCTCGATTCCGTCTCTAACTTATTTTTTTAGCAACGGAACTTAATTCCCTTTCTAATTCCGTTTCTAAATTTCATTTTCTTTGTAGTGGGTGCTTGCTTTAAACCGTACAATGATTTTCGCAATCCGCACATTTTGTTCTCATGACCGGGCATGATAAACCCTTCAGGTTGTTCCATGTATATTTTCTCATCTAACTCTCCATTTAGGAATGCAGTTTTAACGTCCATTTGGTGGTTGACCAGCTTGTTTATAGCTGCAATTGCAATAAGCAATCTGATAGTAGCAATTCTAGCTACTGGTGAATAGGTATCGAAATAGTCTATTCCATGCTTTTGGGTGAAACCCTTAGCAACCAGTCTCACTTTGTGTTTTTCAATGGATCCATCAACTCTTCTTTTCCTTTTGAAGAGAAATTCGCGGTTAATAGGTTTACATCCAGGAGGTAGATCAACTAGCTCCCAAGTGTTATTTCCCATTATTGAATCCATCTCATCTTTTAATGCCTCTTTCCAGAAAGCTGCATCTCTTTTTTTCATTGCTTCCTCTACTGTTTAAGGATCAGCCTCCGTATTAAAACAATACGAAATTTGTCTAGTTACTGTTTCTCTACTTCCTTCAACTAGGAATGTATAGAAATCAGAACCAAATGACTTAATTTTCTGAGCTCGTTTGCTCCTTCGAAGTTCAGAAAATTCTACTATTTCTTTGTCATTTTCAATTTCTATGACTTCCTTCCTTTTTTGGTTTTCTTCAGGAATGCTTTTGGGAACATATTTAAATCTTGTCTCATCAAAGATTGCATCCCTTGATTCAATTACAATGTTTACTGAAATCGAATTATTAGGCTCAATTACCATGAACCTATATGCCTTATTGTGTTGTGCATATCCAATAAATATGCACTCCACTCCCCTTTCACCCAATTTTCTCTTTTTGGGTTCAAGTACTTTTACTACTGCTCTACTGCTCTACAACCCTAAACTCTTAAATAATTAAGATTTGGTTTTCGCTTATTCCAAAGCTCATATGGGGTGACTTTATTCCTCTTTTGTGGAATCTTGTTCAAAATATGGCATGCAGTCAACAATGCCTCTCCCCAAAAACCACTACTCAAACCAGAGTTTGATAGCATAACATTAACCATTTCGGTTAAAACATGATTTTTACGCTCAGCCACACCATTTTGTTGTGGTGTATAAGGGGCAGTAGTCTCATGGACTATTCCAGTGGATTCAAAGTACTTTGGATCATAGTACTCTCCTCCCCTATAAGACCTTAAACATTTTATAAAGGTGTCACATTGCAATTCAGTTTCTGCCTTATAGGCCCGAAACTTAACCATTGCCTCATCTTTGGAATGCAACAAATAAACATAACAAAATTTTCTATAATCATCAATAAATGTTATAAAATATTTATTGCCTCCTATTGAGGGTGTACTATTTATGTCACATACATAAGAATGTATTAAGTCTAGCAACTTTGAATTTCTTTCAACATTAGGAAATGGATTTCAAGTTATTTTTGTTTTCATGCATGTATTACAATTTCCTACATATTTATCAAAATAAGGTAGTAATTCAAGATTTACCATATCATATAATTTTCTGAAATGAACATGTCATAATCTATGATGCCATAAAAATGAAGGAGACTCAACAAGAAACGCATAAACAACATTCTTATTTGATAAATCTATTATTGAGCTTAAACATGCTCTCATAAGCATAACCCTTCCCTACATATACCCCTCCCTTGGAGAGTACAAACTTGTCAGCCTCAAAGATAAGCCTAAAACCAAACTTATTCAAAAGACCACCCGACACAAGATTCTTCCTCACTTCTGGTGCATAATACACGTTAGTGAGTGTTACAATTTTGCCAGAAGAAAATTTCAGATCAACACTACCTATGCCTTTAACAGGAACAGTAGCGTCATTTCCCATGTACAAGACAATATTTTCATCTACTGCCTCCATGGTCTTGAAGAACCTCTTATTCTTGCAGACATGTCGAGTAGCACCAAAATTAACCCACCAAGTGTTGGGTTTTGGGGTTCATACGCAACGAAAATTACAAAACGATTTTGACAAAAACCCCAACAGGATCCGAATCTAATTCCATTAAAAACGTTTAAACCATGAAAAACTTAATCATACCTCAGTCGCAATATACCTTTCTGAAGGTTGATCGATCTCTAAGGCGATGCCAACGACGAACGCTCTCTACAAGTAGTCCACACACGAACGGTGGCCGAGATTCGAAGTGCTAGCTTCGAGAGAATACCAAATCTTTTTGTTTCTCTCCAAAACGATCCATAGCATACCAAAAACCCTAAGTCGTTTCTAAAACGAAAATAGAGTTTCGGCCTTTTTATCTTTCGTATGTGTATTGTAACTTAAAGCGTTTATTTATACAACCCTCGTATATAGACGGTTAAGTAAATTACACATATACCCTTACTTAAAGAAGTATAAGTGTAATACACCACAAGGACGTTTCTGTCATGAATTTTATCACATAAAATTCATTTTTCTGAATCATCTTAAAATCTCGCAAAACCATTCTTAGTGTGCGACCCAATAGGCTCATACAACGTTGACAGTGTACCAAAACACATTTTGGTATACAAGTCATAAGCGATCTCTAGCAAGACATTATGACTACCTAAGTTGTACGAATATCAAATCGATACAACCTAATCAACAAGTGTATATAACATCCTTTTGTCACACGATATCCTTTTGATCAAACATAAGGCATGGAATTGTCATCCAACATGTTCAATCGTACTAGTCTCGATCTCTAGAGATCGAAAACATCCAAGTGACATTGATCAATATCAATTCACTTAGACTAGGCCTTTTAACATCTAACACATCGAGGGATCCACTAGATATCTCTCTTTATATGAGAGGGACAAATTCTATCTCGATTACACAACTTCATCACATTGCTCACACAAGAACCAATCACAACCTTTATAATCGTCCTAAGGTTAAAGACAACGTTTGATTGTGTCAAATCACTTGTGTTCCTAATGTTGAAGTCTCTGGTAATCTCAAGTCAGAGGACTGGAATATATACCTATCATGAGAAACAACTATGACTTAATCCATGTGATGTTCTCATAGCGGGTCGGTCCAATACTTTGTTCCCTAACAAGTACTCGTGATCTTGATTCGTATCCCTATACGTATAATCATCATATGATCATCAATCAAGACTCACACTAGTCTTAATTCATTATAGTTCCCAGTATAATGATCGACTAGGGACATTTAGGATATTTATGTAAATACCCATGGATCTTATTATAATGTAAACATGCAAATTAATTATAATAAATGGCAAATGAAATCCTCTATTTTATTAACTAAAAGTATTCATAAAGACAGTTAAGGGATTGACCTAGGGCACATGCCCCATCATCTCCCACTTGCACTAGGGCCAATCATACTTGCATCTAATGCTTAATGATCTAACATGACCATCATGTTTTGCTTGTGGAAGAGCTTTTGTCAATGGATCCTCAACGTTGTCTTCAGTAGGTACTCTGCAAATCTTTACGTCTCCCCTCTCAATAATTTCTTTGATGAGATGAAAACGCCCGAGTATATGTTTGGATCTGTGGTGTGATCTAGGTTCCTTGGCCTGTGCTATTGCCCCGTTATTGTCACAATACAAACAAACAGGGTTAGCAATACTCGGAACCACACCTAGTTCGAAATGAACTTTTTGATCCAAATCGCGCCTCCTTTCTTTGCATCGGACGCCGCAATATGCTCGGCTTCTATTGTAGAATCTTCCACGCTCTCTTGCTTTGAACTTTTCCACTTTGCACCCCCATTCAAAGTAAACACATATCTGGATTGTGATCTAAAATCATCTATATCGGTTTGAAAACTTGCATCTGTGTAACCATTTACAACTAGTTCAATTTCAAAACCTCCATAGACCAAGAACACTTCCTTAGTCCTTCTTAAGTACTTAAGGATGTTCTTTATCGCTATCCAGTGACTCTCACTGGATCGATCGATATCTGCTTGTAGTGCTCAAAGCATATGATACATCGAGTCGAGTGCATAACATGGCATACATGATAGATCCAATAGCCGATGCATATGGAATCTTATTCATACGGTCTCGCTCATCATTTGTCTTAGGACATTGAGTCTTCTTGAGACTTATCTCATGAGACATTGGCAACAATCCTCTTTTAGAGTCTTGCAAATCGAACCTATTCAAGACACTTGTCTATGTAAGCACTCGACTTAGACCGATTAGCCTCTTAGATCTATCCCTATAGATCTTTATCCCTAGGATATAAATGCATCTCCTAAGTCTTTCATTGAGAAACACTTCCTTAACCAAGACTTGACATTCTGCAATGTTGGGATGTCATTTCCAATGAGTAATATATCATCAACATACAGTACCAGAAAAATAACTACACTCCCACTGACCTTCTTGTATACACAAGGCTCATCTTCATTCTTAATAAAATCAAAATCCTTGATTGCTTCATCAAAACGAAGATTCCAACTCCGAGAAGCTTGCTTTAATCCATAAATGGATCTTTGAAGCTTGCATACCTTCCTAGAATTCTCGGGATGTACAAAACCTTCAAGGTTGTGTCATATACACGTCCTCAAGCAGCTTTCCATTAAGAAATGTTGTTTTTACATCCATTTGCCATATTTCATAGTCATAATATGCAAAGAATGGCAATTAAAATTCTTATGGATTTAAGCATGGCTACTCTTGGTGAAAAAGTTTCATCATAATCAACACCTTGAGTCTGCTGAAAAACCTTTTGCTACAAGTCTTGCTTTAAAAGTATGCACTTTTCCATCCATGTCGCTTTCTTCTTGAAAACCCATTTACATCCAATGGTCTTACCACCTTCAGGGTAAATCAACCAAGTTCCAAACTTGGTTATCATACATGGATTGCATCTCGAGTTCATGCCACTTAGCCATTTATCCGAGTCTGGTCCGACATAGCCTCCCGATAAGTGGTGGGCTCATTTTGGTCTATAAGCAACACATCACGACTATCGGTAATGAGAAATCCGAATCTCTCTCGGCTCATGTCTTACCCTACTAGATTTACGTGGGCCTTGTGTCACTTGTGGAGGTTCAACTGGTTCGAACGTTGTTGAACTTCCGGTAGAGCGGTTCGATGTGTTTACCTGTGATTCTTGAACTTCTTCAAGATTTATTTCTTTCCCACTAGTGTCTTTTGAAATAAACTGTTTTTCCATAAAGGCACCATACCGAGCAACAAAACTTTGTTCTCACGGGATTATAAAAGTAATATCCTTTTGTTTCCTTAGGATACCCCACAAATAAACACTTGTCGATTTAGGTGCTAGTTTT
This sequence comes from Stephania yunnanensis, assembly GCA_039657365.1. NCBI lineage: Eukaryota > Viridiplantae > Streptophyta > Magnoliopsida > Ranunculales > Menispermaceae > Stephania > Stephania yunnanensis. Next base: position 37,561,611 of record CM077586.1, on the reverse strand, counting down.
TCGAGACTTGTCGCTTTACGTAAGCCTCACAACCCCAAATCTTAAGAAAAGACAAACTAGGTCTCTTCCCGTACCATATCTCATATGGTGTTTTATCAACCGCTTTAGAAGGAACTCGATTTAGAGTGAAAGCTGCAGCTTTGTAATGCATAACCCCAAAAGGATAATGGAAGATCTCGCATGACTCATCATATATCGAACCATATCTAATAAGGTTCGATTTCTCCTTTCGAAACTCCATTCCATTGTGGAGTTGCTTTGGTGGAGTCAATTGGGAGACAATCCCATAATTTCTAAGATGATCATCAAATTCTTGGCTTAAATACTCACCACCTCGATCTGATCGAAGTGTTTTGATAGTTTTACCATGTTGATTCTCGCGCTTCATTTTGAAACGTTCGAAACATCTCAAATGATTCAAACTTTATGTTTCATAAGATATACATAACCATATCTCTTTGAAATCATCGATAAATGTAATGAAGTACTGATAACCTCCTCTAGCCATTGTGTTTATAGGACCGCATACATCAGTATGTATTAGACCCAATAAATCACTTGCCCTTTCACTGTGTCCAATAAAGGGACTTTTAGTCATCTTGCCCAAGATAAACAAGATACGCACGTTTCATATGTTTCTAAATCAAATGAATCTAGAAGTCCATCTTTATGGAGCTTCGTTATGCGTTTCTCATTTATGTGCCCGAGACGACAATGCCAAAGATAGGTTTGATTCAAATCATTTGACTTGAATCTCTTTGTATTTATGTTAAAGACTGGAGTATCAGTGGACTTTTTCATGCTTAGAATATAAAGACCATCATACAAATCAACATTTTCATAAAATATGCCTTTACGAGAAATGGAACATGTATTATTAGCAATAATAAAATCAAAACCATCCATATCCAAACGTGAAACAGAAATGATGTTTCTGCTCAAGGCAATCACAAAATAACAATTATTTAAAGTTAAAATAAGTCCACTAGATAAAACTAAGTCATATGATCCAACAACCAGGGCAGCAACTCTTGCTCCCATTCCCTACGCGAGGATGACTTCTCCTTTCTTCAAATTTCTACTTCTGGTGAGTCCCTGCACATTTATACAAATGTGAGATCCACATCCGGTATCTAATACCCAGGAATCACTAGTAGATAAATTAATTTCAATAACATAAATACCTGTAGTGGTAGTCGCACTACCCTTTTTCTTCCTTAGATCTTCCAGATAGAGTTTGCAATTTCTGAACCAATGTCCAGGTGCATGACAGAAATGACAATTTCCTTCTTTTTCTTTTGGGTGTTTTGAAGCAGGAACAGGCTGAGGCTTGACTTGTTCCACAGGCTTTGCGATAAGTGCAACAACAGCCTTGGCAACTCTAGCCTTGCCTTTGCCTTTCTTCTTCATTCCCTTTCCCTTTTGGACCATCAACACATTACTAGAGGGTTTCTTGATATTTTGTTCAAGCGCTTTGAGCATCAAACGCAACTCGAAATTGATTTCTCCATATTATTCATATTGTAGTTCATCACAAATTGTGAGTAACTCTCTGGTAATGAATTCAAGATCAAATCCGTAGCCAACTCTTGGCTTATGGGAATCCAAGTCTATCAAGTGGTCAACATAGCCCTTCATCTTCGAACATGAGGACTAACCGACACACCTCGGTCATCTTGCAAGAATGTAGGTTTTTGACTGTCTCGAACCTTTCTTGCCTAGCTTGCTTTGTTGGAACATTTCCTTCAAATATTATAGCCATGTCGTAGGCTTCCATTAGTTCCATGTCCTTCGAAGTTCAGGAACCATAGTTGTCGGCATAATACATGCAACATCGGTAGAATCGTTGACATGCTTACTATGCGCATCCTTCACGACTTTCGTAGCATTGGTGGTGGGTCCTCGGGATTGGAGCATCCAGACATACGACTTGCGTTCATGCTTAAGAACAATTCTCAAGTTTCTAAACCGAGTCAAGAAAGTTAGTCCCAGATAGTTTATCCTTCTCAAGGATGGATCGCGATGACGAGGGGATTATTGTTACTTGAAAAGGCCATTGATCTACAATAAAGATTATGCAAAGTTTCTTTTAGTATAGAGGAATAGACTCCCACTAAATTAACAACCCTCCTAAAACGTCTTCGTTTATTTAGGGGACTAAAATCCATATTTCACCTAATTCTATGACAAATATGGCATGAAACACGAACTAGATTATTTAGGTAGGTAACGAGCTTACCAATTACATCTTATGTAATTTTTAGATCCTTTTATGAGATACGGGACATCTTATGTCTTAGCATGTTTTATCTCATCATTTGCTTAAAGCTCAAAACTATTTTGATGGCTTTATTAAGTCGGACCATTTTAAACATTTAGGTAACTCTTACCCAACTTGTCTCACCAAGATAACACAATACACCCAAATATGGCTGAAACTATATTAGTGTGATCGAGCCTTTGACAAGTGTTTAAAATGGATGACATGAGACTTAAAATTTAATAGAGGGATTTTACTCGGTTTAGTGATTTATATGTAAACAATGAAATATCATATATACTATTGATTTGTTCAATCACTAAACAATTTGGAAATTTTTATATTATTCACTAATAAAAGAATTTCCGTGCGCTAGGATTAGTTAGGCAATTCCCATTGGCCAATTTATGGCGCGGTCCATTGGCCGGTCAAAATCAATTAAAACATTTTTAATTAACCCGGGCCCACATCTAACTAATCATCTTATCCTAATCCAATTAGGACTTTAGATATTTGAATCCTAGCATATCACCAATAACAAACTTCTCCATATTTATCTCTTATCCAATAGGGATAACGAAACCGATTTTGATTATATCTCCTACTCTAATTTGTTATCTATCTTTATAAAATAGAAAGTTCATAACAAAATAGATATAAGAGATAAATAAAAAATTTCAAAAATTAATTATTTGCAATTTCGGTCCTCATCCAGATAATCACAAATATGTATCATGAACTACTATCCCAATCAAACCTAATCATTTTAGTTTCGAATTAATATTCAGCCTTATACAATTCAAGAAACGTAAGACAATGTAACCTAAATATGCATACTGAATTACAGAGATTTCATCCATGCATCAATACATGAAAAATAAAGATTATACCTAATGGTGTCATGGATCACAGAACCCGAAATTCAATTCATTGAAATTATTTGAATTAACCTAACATGGTTATTAGCATGTAAGAAACTGATTTTAATTAAATCACGAATATATGTATCATATACACAAAACATGATAATAAATCTCACAGGAAACTTATGTATATCACATATACATCAACTATTAACATGCTTTCAATCATATATCATGTATATATCAGAAGAAAACATGCAATGAATTTAATGGAATCAAACTCGAAGCCTCTGATACCACTGTTGGGTTTTGGGGTTCATACGCAGCGAAAATTACAAAACAATTTTGACAAAAACCCCAACAGGATCCGAATCTAATTCCATTAAAAACGTTTAAACCATGAACTTAATCATACCTCGGTCGCAATATACCTTTTGAAGGTCGATCGATCTCTAAGGCGCTGCCAACGGCGAACGCCCTCTACTAGTAGTCCACACACGAACGGTGGCCGAGATTCGAAGTGCTAGCTTCGAGAGAATACCAAATCTTTTTGTTTCTCTCCAAAACGATCCAGAGCATACCAAAAACCCTAAGTCGTTTCTAAAACGAAAATAGAGTTTCGGCCTTTTTATCTTTCGTATGTGTATTGTAACTTAAAGCGTTTATTTATACAACCCTCGTATATAGACGGTTAAGTAAATTACACATATACCCTTACTTAAAGAAGTATAAGTGTAATACACCACAAGGACGTTTCTGTCATGAATTTTATCACATAAAATTCATTTTTCTCGAATCATCTTAAAATCTCGCAAAACCATTCTTAGTGTGCGACCCAATAGCTCATACAACGTTGGCGTGTACCAAAACACATTTTGGTATACAAGTCATAAGCGATCTCTAGCAAGACATTATGACTACCCAAGTTGTACGAATATCAAATCGATACAACCTAATCAACAGCAGTGTATATAACATCCTTTTGTCACACGATATCCTTTTGATCAAACATAAGGCATGGAATTGTCATCCAACATGTTCAATCGTACTAGTCTCGATCTCTAGGTAGATCGAAAACATCCAAGTGACATTGATCAATATCAATTCACTTAGACTAGGCCTTTTAACAGATCTAACACATCGAGGGATCCACTAGATATCTCTCTTTATATGAGAGGGACAAATTCTATCTCGATTACACAACTTCATCAAGTTGCTCACACGGTAACCAATCACAACCTTTATAATCGTCCGGTTAAAGACAACGTTTGATTGTGTCAAATCACTGTGTTCCTAATGTTGAAGTCTCTAGTAATCTCAAGTCAGAGGACTGGAATATATACCTATCATGAGAAACAACTATGACTTAATCCATGTGATGTTCTCATAGCGGGTCGGTCCAGTACTTTGTTCCCTAACAAGCACTCGTGATCTTGATTCGTATCCCTATACGTATAATCATCATATGATCATCAATCAAGACTCACACTAGTCTTAATTCATTATAGTTCCCAGTATAATGATTGATTAGGGACATTTAGGATATTTATGTAAATACCCATGGATCTTATTATAATGTAAACATGCAAATTAATTATAATAAATGGCAAATGAAATCCTCTATTTTATTAACTAAAAGTATTCATAAAGACTATTAATGGATTGACCTGGGCACATGCCCCATCACCAAGCCATATCATTTTCAATGACATTGATTTCAGATATCATTGTAATGAGATCATCATTGTCGTTACCTGCACCTTTTGCAGCGCTAGAGGAAGCATGATTTTTTCCTTGCTTCCTCTTCCAATGATAACATTCGGACTTGAGGTGGCCATCTTTCTCGCAGAACCAACAAGTGACTTTCTACTTCCTTTGATTCTGGTTTTGGTTGTTCAATTTTTTTGAACCAGTAGGCTTTTTGAAACCACCAGGCTTGTTGGCCTTTTCAGCAAGGGGTTTTTGAACTTAACCGCTTCCATCACATGAACCTTTGAAATCTCCTAAGCATTATGCTATTTTTCATTTTCCAGCATGCGACAATCCTATTCTACACAAAGATGGTTAGCAAGTTCATCAAGAGTTATGTCCTTTTTTTTATGCTTAAGAGTTCGTTTGAACTCCTTCTAGGATGGGGGCAATTTATCAATAATAGAAGACACAACAATTGTTTCATCCATGACAAGATTATGTTGAGAGAAATTATTTCTAATCCTCTCAATTTCACAAAATTGTTCCATGACAGACCTTTCATAAACCATTTTAAAATTAATAAACTTTGATATAAGGAATTTCTTACTTGTCGCATCCTCCTTATGGTACCTTGCCTCCAGTTTCTCCTACAGCTCCTTGGCAGATGGGACGTCATGGTAGAGGTCGAACAGTGAGTCTTTCATGGCGTTCAGAATGTGACCTCTGCAGGTGTGGTCATCTATTTCCCATTTCTGCCTCTTCCCGATCTGCTCGACAGTTTCATCGTCGGACTCTATAGGTTTTGGTGTATCCAGAACATACACCAGATAAATCGCCACCAGCAGGAAATGTACTCGCTTCTGCCACCTCAGGAAATCGCCTCCATTAAAGCGATCCAGCTTCACAATGTTAGCCGACAATTCTTTGATTGACGAAGCCATTGCAACGACAGAAAAACTTCCTTTAGATTGTTAGAATAGAGGGACTTGCAATGACTTCAAAGCGTGTAACACTGCCACTTTCCTAAATGAAGTTTTGCTCTCTACACTGCAAGAGTCAGCAAATATCCTCAAGGATACGATGAAGTAAACCCACCTTTCAGTTTGCAGTAGTGAAAGATGAAAACAATAGCAATTGCTGGTGAATTTCGAGATGATTTCTTCCTCCCCAAACCTCTCCTCTTATAGAGCACTGGTCATGACCAGTTAGAGTGAAAATAGGGTAGTGGAGTGAAAATAGGGTAGTGGAGTAGTGGAGCAGTCAAGCATTGATGCAATGGAGTAGTGGAGCAGTCAAGCATTGATGCAATGGAGTAGTGGAGCAGTCAAGCATTGATGCAATGGAGTAGTGAGCAGTCAAGCATTGTTGCAATGGAGTAGTGGAGAGCAGTTTCAACTGCACCCACTCAGCCACTCTAATAACTACCCATTTAATCTCGAAAATGGTAAAAATTAATGGTAAAAAGTTTTACCCATGGTTAGCTTGCACACATATACATACACACGCACGTGCCTCGTGCCAAGTGCTAAATGCCCCTATAAAAGCGCCTAAAATGTGCCATATGCACCACGCCGCGTCACGCGCGCGCTTTTGTATTCTATTTTACACACACTATGGTGCAAGAGTACATATATACTCTTTAAACTTGAAGTTCTTAACCAATGTGGGACTAAACATTTATTTTGAAAATGTTCAACAATCCCCCGCCATTTTCAAAATAATCAGATAATTCAATCCACGAAATCTCAAACATTATTTGCATAAATAATGGTATCTTGCGATTTGAACCACTAATTTGTGAAAAGTTCATTACATCATATCAGAATTACATGGTAGATAAACTTTGAACCAATGATTCTATTTGATATGTAGCGTAAACATATGGGTCGCGAGTGTGGCTCACCTTGCATAGCACTTGTATTTTAATTTACACATACTATGGTGCAAGAGTACATATATACTCTTTAAACTTGAAGTTCCTAACCAATGTGAGACTAAACATTTATTTTGAAAATGTTCAACACAAAGATGGGAGCAAGTTAAGACGCAAAGACAAAGCTGCAATCAATGATGGATTGCACCAGTAGAGGATACGAGAGCGAAGAACGCGAATGAAACCTTTTGTAGATCGTAGGAACGAAGGAAATATGAATGAGTTGTTGAGGGCAGAATGGGAAGTTTTAGCCTCCTCTATGTCGGATTAAGTAACGAGTAGGTTGAGGGTCACTCAAATTAGTCACATAAATACAAGATTAAACAATCTGCTTCGTTACCTAGTCACCCTAATGGAACACCGATTAAAAGTTAATCAAAGGATTAACCAAATAGTCCACCCAACCAAACGCGCCATTATTGTTAACATCTTTCGATACAAACATACTCAAGTTAGGCTTAGGGTTTAAGGTTTATCAATATTAATTGATGTGGCACCAAAAACTATCTATAACTTCTACTAATATATAGAGTTGTAATTTTTATAAATATCTTTTTTTACTTTTTGTAAATATTTATTCATGTAAGCAAAACATAAATTGTTAGTCTTTGTGTCAAATAGCTATAACGCTTTGCTTAGACTATCTCCAATCACAAAACTCTATTTTCCCCTCTATTTTACAGTTACGTGACTTATGTTACATCAAACTTTATTTCTTCTCTAACCACAACTCTATTTCTCCTCTAAAAAAGAATATTCCTTCACAACTACTCTTTACATATTGTTTACAACTCCCTTCTTTTACTTTTTTACATACCCACTCCTTTCTTTAGTCTTATACACTTGGTTCAAGGGTGTCTTTGCAAAAAAAAAATTGCAGAGACATCCTTCCTCTATTTTAAAGGAGATGAATAGTGAATAGTGGTAGTGGAGTCATGTCCTCCAAAATAAAGGAGAAAATGGAGTTCGATTGGAGCAACCGAAGTCCATCTCCATTTTCTTCAACCGAATTGGCATTATGCAGTTCGTTGGAGTTTTTTTCCTTCACCAGGCTCTAGTGATTTATTTGTAGAATATAAACCTTTATTTACTTATTTTCTTTTTAAAATAAACCCTTATTTATGAAAGCATGGATCTTACATGTTGAAATTGAAAATTACACTAGTGAGATGGACGAGACATAAATTGTCAAAGTTAAGGTCGGGGGTTGTCCTCACATTGGAGTGTGTTGGTTTCTTATCAATGAAAATTCAGATATTACCATACAAATCTTAATTATATATTTTTTTTAATTAGAATTTCAAATTTTAAATTCCAATTATCTCTAAAGTGTTTCAACAATAATAAGCCTGAATCTCAAATTAGTCGGCTACATGGATCAAACTCTTTCATTACATTGGATTTAGTGCAAATTGTTACAAATAATGAGCAAAAATAAGTGTTAAATCTTAACTCGAAGAGCCTAAGTTGAGTTTGAGTCACTTAAATCTTTAAAACGAATTAAACTTGAATAATTCATTGTAAGTGTTGTAAACTAAGTTGTAAGCCAACTAGAACTTAAGTCGGACTTGCTAGAGACCTAAACATAGAAGGTGTCACGGGGCCGTTAAGTGAGGGATTTACCTTAAGGAAAATTTTTCTCACCTAACCCAACCCGTGGTGCCTAAGGACTGCCTCAGTTCAGCACACCAACGAAAACATGATTGAACAACAACAATGACACAAAAGATTTATTACTTAGTTCAATGAGATTACAACTCTAGTATCTCATACATCTCATGCCTCTCATGCATGAACTCGTGTTTCTCGCAAGCTTACATGCCTTGGCTTTATAGCAAAACAACCAAGTTAGTTACATAACTCCCGAGGACACATGTCCTATGTACATTACTCGACTAAGTAAACCACCACACCCACGTAGTGCTCAAAACAGCCACCTAATTGCTTCCTTCCTTTGCTGCCACCTGGTTCCATAACCGTCTTGACCCTCTGGTAAATAGGCACATGCTTATAGTGCCCTGAAGTTGCTGGGATGTGCCTTGGTCATGCTATGAGCCATGACCAAGGTAGTTACATAACCGCTTGCAACTGCACTTGACTTGGTCCGTCTAAGCCTATAGTTCACCTTGCTCAAGGGACAGGGTCTGATTGGTGGTGCTAGCCGGAGCTCAGTCCGTCCGAGTCCCACAGGCTCCGGGTGGCCGGCACTATGGTCCATCTATGGGTCTTGCCTTGGCATGGTTGCCCAAGGCATGCTTGAGGGTCTTCCTTGCTTCCTTGCCCATGCCACCTCTGGGAGAGTTACCCCTCCTTATAGTAGATGTTAAGTCGTTTCCCCAACTCCAATAGGGAACATCCAAAAATGAGACCAAGAGTACTATGACTTGGTCAACGCCCAAGTCAAGATTTGTCAACCCTTGCCAAGGTATGCCTTGCTCGTGCCAAAAGAATCTGTCAAGGCGCGGCCTTGTTCATGCCAAGGCCCGTGCCAAGGCGCCACTATGCTCCCGCCAAGGAACGTGCCAAAGGAACCTGCCAAGGCGTGACCTTGCTCCTGCCAAGGCGTGACCTTCCTCCTGCCAGGGCCGGTGCCAAGGCGCCACTATGCTCCCGCCGGGGAACGTGTCAAAGGAACCTGCCAAGGATCGACCTTGCTCGTGCCAAAAGGAACCTGCCAAGGCCTGTGCCAAGGCGCCACTGTGCTCCCGCTAAGGAACATGCCAAAGGAACCTGCCAAGGATCGACCTTGCTCCTGCCAATGCGCGACCTTGATGGTGCCAAAGGAACTTGGTAAGGCGCGGCCTTGCTCTTGCCAAGGCGTGACCTTGCTCGTGCCAAAGGAACCTGCCAAGGCGTGACCTTGCTTGTGTCAAGGCCCATGCCAAGGCCCAACCGTGCTAGTTCCAAGGTTCGTGCCTAAGCGCGCGCCAAGGCGCGACCTTGTCCACGCCCATACACGATGCCTCATCCATGCCACATACGATTTACCCATGTGTATGCGCGAGCCTCCGCATGCCATACTGCGGACCATCCATAGTACACCAACCAATAACTAACTCCCAAAAAACCTTCCGAGTCCTCCAAAACCCATATATTGATAGGTTTTCCCACTACTTAGCCAGCTTACTCGGGTCACATTATTCAGGGGCTGACGGAAGGCATAAACTAAGAACTACTAGAACAAGCAGAGAATAGGAGACAAGAGAGAAAAGAGCTAGAGATGAGAATGTAGAGATTTCATTCATACATTGTTCTGTGTTTACAAGAGAATGACCCCTTTTATAGGACTTTGATCATGATGACTATATGTACCTTGATCAAAGATTAGAAGCAATACAATGTGTACAAGTTACACCAAAATCTTGAGCCATATAAGAAATACATAGTGCACAAGATACATAAAAGAGTACACCTAGTGAAACAAGCTACATAATGGAGTGCAAGTAAATACTTATTTGATGTTACATGTCCAATGTGAATAGTCTCCACATATTTACAACACTCCCCTTGGATGATACTTGCTGGGAGAATATGTCTCGTCAAAACCTCTACTAGAAAAACCCTATGGGAAAAAATATAGTATAGGAAAAAAGTGTACAATGTTCTTGTCAATCTTGTTGTGTAGTATAATATTGTTGATTATTTTATTAAAAACCTTGCTAGGAAAACCCAGTGGGATAAAACCATAGCTAAGGAAAAGAATGCAACACATTGATACACTTTGAGAGAATATATATATACCTCATTAAAACATATACTAGAAAAACCCTGTGGGAAAAATTCTAGTATAAGAAAAAGAATACATTTTCATAATTTTTTCTTTTTATATGAAGTATAATAATGTTATGATTGCCAAACCCAGTAGGATAAAACCATAGCTAAGGGAAAAATAGTGCAATGCACTAATCAATAACTCCTTTTGACTCTCTCCCACTTTAACATGAGTGAAACATCTTATTATTTTGTAACAAAACAAGACTAAACCCAAATTTTCTTTTTTGAGTAAAATAAATTATATGATGGACAACTATTTTACTTGGAAAATAGTTGATTTCCAAATCAAGACTAAATCTTATTTTTCACATGATCTTCCATCTTGAATTCCATTTTCATGGATTCGAATCAGCTTGTCTTTCACGCCTTAAGCGATTTGTTGGTTCTTGTACATTTATTTGCACACGGACATCACTTTATTGCGAACTTTTAATTTTGGAACACACGATTGTCACTCTTTTACATAATAATTTATATATAGATCATAATACAACAGATTTGATGCATTTTAATGTGTTTCAAGCGATTCCACGCCATTCCTTTTGAATTTTCTTATATCTCCCCCTAATGGTGGGAAAATTGCTTTATCAAAGTGACAATTAGCAAAATTTGTTATAAATAAATTCCCCGTTAAGGACCGAAGAAATCTTATAATATAATTGATGGAGAGTTAAATCAATATAAGTCTCTTATTGATTTGTCTTAAGATAATCACCAGTTGATAAAAAATCAAGTTCGATAAACGATGTCCAAACGAATTTATGATATTTTCGCATTATTGGTGATTTTGGATGATCAAATAGATCTTTCCATATTATGAATGTCATTTGATTTATGACGACATTCGTTTTAATGTGCCTTATATATTCCATAAGTTAACATGGGATGCATTAATTAAAAGGGATTTGAATGGTTTGCAAAGCTCACCATCAATTACACTTAATCGAGCACAATGGAAAAGTTTGATCCATGTAGTCGATCCCAGTTAATTTGGGACTGAGGCTATGTTGTTGTTGTTGTTTGTTGTTGTTGTATATATTCCAGAAGTTAAAGCTGAAAATTTTATACTCAGATTAAATCATAATCATATAGAGAAACTTTATATTATTCCTAGTAAATTTCTTCTGAACAAGGCATTAACAATATACTTGTTGTACCAAATATTGTCTGAACATTAGTCTCAGCTAAGTTCAAATTCAAGAAATATTCTCTTTTATATTATAATATATATGCATGTAGCACAATACATAAGCAATAAACTTATCGCCTATATTTTGCACATAATTTGAACACATCTCGATGCATCTATTTATCGAGCCATTTTCAATGATAAAATTCATAATTTTGCCTTGGATTTTGAAGGCATGTTAAAAGTCATAAAAATATTCGGGTATATATATATATATGACAACCTTTTAGCAAAATAACATTTCATGTGTCAAAAAATATCACAATGATGAGCGCTAATTATCAATAATTATTTGTCCTTTCTAGTGGTGCACTACTTTTATTCTTACTTTTAGTGAAATTGCCAATACGACCTTTACCAAATCTTTTCATCTTTTCCACGTCCATAAATTTGTTATTGCGATCATGATCATAATATAACATATGCTTCTTAATTTGAAGCTGAACAAATTGGACGAGAGCGATATTATATTTTATCTCATTATTTTACTTAGCTACTATGAGACAAGAAATCAATCCTTAATATTTGTTGGATTGACGTGCGCATTTGATATTTGTTGCAACAATAAATCGAGGCGAGTCACGTGACCTTTTATTGTCTCATCAATCATATTTTCACAAAGCCTCAACTTAGATGTAATTAAAATTGCGGATCTATAATTAATATTTAACTCATTAAATTTTGTAGCTTGATACCTAACCGCTCATTTTGAGCTTTTGGAGCATTACCCTTTTGGTATGTATATATATATATATATATATATATATATATAAATAACTCTAGAAGGTGAAAAGATATATAAAGTGAAATATTCACTTTTCAAATCTCTAAAGAGAAATTGGTGAATGATCGTGTGTAACATACAATTCTACATATATGCTTTATTCACAAATTGTAGTATCTAATTGTCATGACAAATAATTCTTGTCGGTAATATAATAAGGCAACAAACTCAACTATGGTTGACTAATATTTTGAAAGTAAATGTAATATAAAATAATTTCCTCTTTTTATGTAAAAAACATAACATATAATTAAATATATGTTCACAAATTGATTCATTAATAAACAAAATATACTATTCATATGAGTTGGTGGGACAACCTCCAGGTTGGGTGGTGAGACAAAGTCTACGTAATACCATGCCTCCTCGAATAGGATAACCCGTCTCCCTTTCATTGTTTAGCTTTACCGGGGACAAGACTTACCCGCTATCAACTCAAATTCATAGTACTACTTGTATTATGAAATCAAGGATATAGCATAACTAATCATTTGTAGTATAGCAAGAAAACTAGTTATGTCACATATTTACCTTTGGTTTCTGATGTAGAAGATCATACAAGACACAACTACAGAGCATACTTTTCAATCGGTGACGTTATAATGCATAGTATATGAATAAAGTATACATATATAAGCGATGCATGTAATAAAAAAAACAATCATGATAACATGGAAATAAAATTGAACTTGTTTAAATTAACAAAAGTTGTACCTTCCTAGTTTTATTTTCTTAGTAAGCCTTCTTGGACTTCAAGATCTCCTTTATGTTAGAGCAAGCTCGTGCTGATGACGTGTTGTAAACTAAGTCGTAAGCTAATTAGAACTTAAGTTGGACTTGCTAGAGACTTAAGCATAGAAGGCATAAACTAAGAACTACTAGAACGAGTAGAGAAGATGAGACAAGAGAGAAGAGAGCTAGAGATGACAATGTAGAGATTTCATTCATAAATTGTTCTGTGTACAAGAGAATGACCCCTTTTATAGGCCTTTGATCATGATGACTATATGTACCTTGAACAAAGATTAGAAGCAATACAATGTGTACAAGTTACACCAAAATCTTGAGCCTTATAAGAAACACATAGAGTACAAGATACATAAAAGAGTATACATAGTGAAATAAGCTACATAATGAAGTGCAAGTAAATGGTTATTTGATGTTACATGTCTAATGTGAATAGTCATCCACATATTTACAACAGTTTGAACAAAAACTGCATTGTAAATTAATTTTCTAATCTAGCCTGTACTAAATTCGTTGTTTATCTTTTAAAGGGAGGTTTCTTTTGTTGTAAATTGAATTGGAACTTGCTAAGAACTAGAGAAGGAAAATAGAAGACTAAGAACTTCTACTACTACAAACTACTACTACAATGGAGAAGAGAAAAAAATAAGATAGTTGGAATAAGAAGTTTTCATTCAACTTGGTGTGTGAATTACAATGGGATTGACACCATTTATATAGGCCATTTGGTGATGATGATAATTGTACTTATACAATGTGTACAAGTTAATACACCACAAGTCATACAACACATCACAAGCAACATAGACAATACATAGAAGAGTTAGTGTACATTGGAGATGATTACAAGTTACATGACAATACATAGATAAGTGGAGGTACTATTAAGTGAGAAATACAAGTTACATGACTCCACAATATGTTGGTGTACATGCATGGTCATACATATTCCACAACACTCTCCTTTGGATGACACTTGATTAGAGATTATGCCTCGTTAAAACTTCTACTAAGAAAAACCCTGTAGGAAAAAAATATAGTAAAAGAAAAAGAGTACACTATTCTCATAAATATTAAGATGGGTATAATATTGTTAAGATTGCCTCATTAAAAACCTTGCTAGAAAAACCCAATTGGATAAAACCATAGCTAAGGGAAAAAGAGTGCAATACACTAATCAATAACTCCACCTCATGTGAACATGGGTGAAACTTGTTCCGTTTCTTTACTTGCAATGTCTTTAAGTTTACGCAAGCCAATACCATATGTAAGCCTTTTAAGTGTCGTAGTTGGTAAGGCTTTCGTGAATAAGTCAGCAAGATTATCACTCGATCGGATTTGCTTGACATCAATTTCACCATTCTTCCGAAGCTCATGCGCATAAAATAACTGTAATGAAATATGTTTTGTTCTGTCCCCTTTATGAATCTTTCACTTAATTGTGCAATACATGCTGCATTATCTTCATATAATATGGTTGGAGAATCTTTTATTGAAGGCAATCCACATAATTCTGGAATATGTTCAATCATGTTTCTCAACCATACACATTCACGACTTGCTTCATGAATTGCAAGTACTTCAGAATGATTGGAAGAAGTAGCAACTATAGTTTGTTTTACTGACTTTCATGATACAACAGTATTACCACAGGTGAATACATATCCCGTTTGAGAACGGGCCTTTTATGAATCTTTCACTTAATTGTGCAATACATGCTGCATTATCTTCATATAATATGGTTGGAGAATCTTTTATTGAAGGCAATCCACATAATTCTGGAATATGTTCAATCATGTTTCTCAACCATACACATTCACGACTTGCTTCATGAATTGCAAGTACTTCAGAATGATTGGAAGAAGTAGCAACTATAGTTTGTTTTACTGACTTTCATGATACAACAATATTACCACAGGTGAATACATATCCCGTTTGAGAACGGGCCTTGTGGGGATCAGATAAAAATCCAGCATCAACATAACCTTGGAGATTCCATTTTACCCCCTTGAGTAAAATAAACCTATGTCACTTGTTCCTCGAAGATATCGGAAAACATGTTTAACACCATTCCAATGTCTTCGAATTGGTGAAGAGATGTATCTTGCAAGTAGGTTGACGGCAAAAACAATGTCAGGTCTTGTACAATTTGCAAGATATATAAGTGCACCAATTGCACTTAAATATGGTACCTCCGGACCAATTAGCTCTTCATCGCTTTCATGAGGTCGAAATGGATCCTTATCCACTTCAAGTGATCTGACAACCATTGGAGAGCTCAATGGATGTGCCTTGTCCATATAAAATCTTTTTAATATTTTTTCAATATAATTTGATTGATGAACAAGTACTCCACTTGAAAAATGTTCAATTTGCAAACCAAGAAAAAGTCTTGTTTTTCCAAGTTCTTTCATCTCAAATTCCTTTTTCAAGTATTTGGATGTTCTAACGATGTCGTCGTGGTTTCCCACTATATTTAAATCATCAACATATACAACAATAATCACAAATCATGTTGATGATATTTTAATGAAGACACATGGGCAAAGCGGATTATTTACATATCCTTCTTTCAGTAAATAATCACTAAGACGTTTGTACCACAGTCGTCCGGATTGTTTCAATCCGTACAAAGACCTTTGTAATTTTATATAATGCATGTTATGAGGTTTTGATTTTATTTCTTCAGATATTACAAATCCTTCAGGGATTTTCATATATATCTCACTGTCTAGGGATCCGTACAGATATGCTGTAACGACATCCATTAAATGCATATCAAGCCCTTCAGAAACCACAAGGCTTATCAAGAACTGAAATGTGATTGCATCTATAACAGGATAATATGTTTCCTCATAATCGATGTCAGGTCTTTGCGAGAAACCTCGAGCTACAAATCTTGCTTTGTACCTTGTAACTTCATTTTTTTCATTTCTCTTTCATACAAATACCCATTTATATCCAACAGGTTTTACGCCATCTGGCGTTTGAACAATCGGTCCAAAAACCAATCTTTTCCTTAACGAGTTTAGCTCTGTGTGGATAGCCTCTTGACATTTTTGCCAATCAGGTCTTTTCCGACATTCGTCCACTGATCTTGGTTCTGGATCATCATCATTTTCACATATTTCAAAAGACACATTGAAAGCAAATATATCATTAGGAACAATTTTATTTCGATCCCAAATCTAACCAGAGTTTAAATAATTTATTGAGATTTCATTATTTTCATCTTTTTCCTCTTTTTCTAGAGGCATTTGTTTCTCGTCAGAATCAACTTTTTCTGACAAATCCTTATCAAATGATTCTCGTGCTTTTTCAGGAGTATTTTGATTTGTATTTATTTTTACTCCCTTTTTCCTCTTTCGAGGAATTGTATCCTTTGAACCAACTGGTCTTCCACGCTTTTAGCGTTTTGTTGGTTCTTGTGCATTTTGTTACACAGAGACATCAATTCTTGCACGAGCATTTACAGCTGGAATATGTGGTTTTGTCTCTTGTTTTGCATCATTAAATGCATCAGGTAATTGATTTGCGATTTGTTGCAAATGAATGATCTTTTGAACTTCAAGTTCACACTAATTTGTGCGTGGATCATAATGTGATAAAGTTGATGCATTCCAAGCTATTTCACGCCATTCCTTTTGAATTGGCTTCTTATCTCCCCCTAATGGTGGGAAAATTGCTTCATCAAAGTGACAATCAACAAAACGTGCAGTAAATAAATCCCCTGTTAAGTGCTCAAGGTATCTTATAATGGACGATGAGTTAAATCCAACATAAATCCCAAGTTTTTGTTGTGGACCCATCTTAGTTCCATTGGGAGGTGGTATAGGAACATACACTGCATAACCAAAAATTCTCAAGCGTGAAATATTTGGTTGTTGACCAAAAATGAGTTGCATGGGGGAATGTTCATGGTATGCAGTAGGCCTATAACGAATGATAGATGCTGCATGAAGGGTTGCATGTCCTCAAACTGAAGTTGATAACTTAGTTCTCATGATTAAAGGTCTTGCAATTAATTGAATGCGTTTGATCAGAGATTTTGCCAAACCATTCTGGGTATGCACGTGTGGAACATATTGTTCAATGGTAATTCCTATAGACATGCGATAATTTTTAAATGCTTGAGATTGAAATTCCCGGGCATTATCAAGACGGATGGTCTTGATTGGGTTGTCAGGGAATTGTGCTCTTAATTAATGATTTGTGCTAAAAGTCTAGCAAATGCAACATTGTGGGTCGATAGCAAACAAACATGTGACCACCTAGTTGATTCATCTATCAAAACCATGAAATATCTAAATGGTCCACAGTGAGGGTGAATAGGTCCACATATGTCTCCCTGAATGCGTTCTAAGAAAACCGAAGATTCCACAACAATTTTACTTGGGGATGGTTTAACTATCAATTTACCTTGATAACAACTAGCATAATTATAATCACCAGCTGAAAATATTTTGTGACTCCTTAAGGATGTCCTTGCGAATTATTAATTACTCTTCGCATCATTAATGATCCTGGATGACCAAGCCGGTCATGTCATAAAATGAATGTCTTTGGATCATTAATTTTCTTATTTAAAATGACATTCGTTTCGACATGCCTTATATGAGTAAAATATAATCCAGAAGATAAAGCTGAGAATTTTTCTAACACTTCTTTTTTCCCATTTGAAACCAATGTGACATAGAGAAATTCTCTATTTATTTTCGTTCATGGTTTCAATGTGATATCCATTTTGCCGAATGTCTTTAAAGCTGAGTAAATTTCTTCTGGATTTTTCAGAGTATAAAGCATTGTCAACATGAATTGTTGTTCCCCCAGGCAACATAATATTTGCTCTTCCAGAGCCATTAATCAAATTGGAGATGTCAGATATTGTTTGAACATTAGCCTCAGCTATGTTCAAATCGGAGAAATATTCTCTTTTTTTAAGGATTGTGTGCATTGTAGCATAATTAACAAGACATATATCGCTCTTATTTGATTCATGATTTGAACACGTGATTTGTTGATCCATCTAGACAAATAATGTTTGGCAAATTAGAAAAAGAGTCATATTTCATTGATAAAATTCATAATATTTTGCCTTTGATTTTGAAGGCATGGTAAATGTCACAAAAATATTCGGGTATATATATGACAATATTTAGGCAAAATAGTCTTTCATATATGACCAAAAAAATGTCACAATTATGAGTTCTCATTGTCAATAATTATTTGCCCTTTGTAGTAGTGCACCACTTTGATTCCAATTTCTTGTGGAATTGTCAATACGACCTTTACCTGATATTTTCACATTTTCCACGTCCATAAATTTATTATTGCGATCATGATCATTATATGCAACATATGCTTCATAATTTGAAGCTGAACTAATTGGATGGGAGCGATATTATAATTATAATATCTCATTATTTTACTCAGCTACCTTGAGACAAGAAATCAATCCTTAATATTTATTGGATTGACGTGCGCACTAGATATTTGTTGCAGCGATAAATCGAGGAAGGCCATGTGACCTTATTTTTATTGTCTCATCAGTCATATTTACACATAGCCTCAACATAGAGGTAATTAAAATCGTGGAGTTATAATTAATATTTGACTGATTAAATTTTATAGCATGAGACCCAGCTGCTCATTTTGAGTTTTTAGAGCATTACCCTTTTGGTATGTATATATATAACTCCATAAGGTGAATAAATATATAAAGTGAAATATTCACTTTTCAAATCTCTAAAGAGAAATTGGCGAATGATTATGTATAACACACAATTTTGCATATATGCTTTATTCACAAATTGTAGTATCTAATTGTCATGACAAATAATTCTTGTCGATAATATAATAAGGCAACAAATTCAACTATGCTTGAGTAATATTTTGAAAATAAATTTAATATAAAATAGTTTTCCCCTTTTTATGTAAAAACATAACATATGATTAAATATATGTTCACAACTTGATTCATTAATAAACAAAATGTACTATTCGTATGAGTTGGTGGGACAACCTCCAAGTTTGGTGGCGAGACATAGTCTACTTAATACCATGCCTCCTCGAACGGGATAACCCGTCTCCCTTTTAATGTTTAGCTTTACCGGGACGAGACTTACCCACTATTAACTCAAACTTATAGCATTATTTGTATTATAAAATCAAGAATAAAACAATAACTAATCGTTTGTAGTTTTTAGAGAAAAACTATATGTCACACATTGACTTTTGATTTCTGATGTAGAAGATCGTACTAGACGCAACTACAGAGCATACTTTCGCAATCGGTGACGTTATAATGCATAGTATATGAATAAAGTATGCATATAGAAGTGATGCATGTAATAAAGGAAACAACCATGATAATATAGAAATAAATTGAACTTATTTAAATAATAAAAGTTATACCTTCCTAGCTTTGTCTCCTTAACAAGCCTTCTTGAACTTCAAGATCTCCTTAATGCTAGAGCAAGCTCGTGCTGATAACGTGTTGTAAATTGAGTTGGAACTTGCTAAGAACTAGAGAAGGAAAATAGAAGACTAAGAACTTCTACTACTACAAACTACTACTACAAAGGAGAATAGAAAAAAATAAGATAGTTGGAATGAGAAGTTTTCATTCAACTTGGTGTGTGAATTACAATGGGGTTGACACCATTTATATAGGCCATTTGGTGATGATGATAATTGTACTTATACAATGTGTACAAGTTATACATACACCACAAGTCATACAACACATCACAAGCAACATAGACAATATATGGAAGAGTTGGTGTACATTGGAGATGATTACAAGTTACATGACAAGACATAGACAAGTGGAGGTACTATTAAGTGAGAAATGCAAGTTACATGACTACACAATATGTTGGTGTACATGCATGGTCATCCATATTCCACCACACATCTTTTCTTTTTTCTTTTTTTTTTTTTGGAAAAAAGGGAGATTTCTTTTCTTTAGAAAAACAAAAAAAAAGACAGAAGTTCTCTCTATGTGTACAGGTGGCAGAATAGTATTTAAGCAGAAGGAAAAAATAAAAAAAGAAGAGAAAACGTACTTTTTGACACCTAGAAAAAAAAAAGTAGTTGGAAATTGTAAAGCTAATAACGTAAAAAATCAAACAAAAAACAATTTTGAGAAGAAAGGATGAGCCTAGCAAAGCAGTGTGTGGAAGCAGAGCGAGTTAGCCTATGGCTTCTCTCATTTCTTTGCCTCTCCCCAAACCAAAACTCACCTTCATCAGAGCTTCTTCTGCAACCACAACTGAGTCCATTAATCCACACATACTCGACGAGAAGTTTGGTCGGAAAGGCATCAAGTTCACTGAATCCGGCAACTCACCAGTGGTTGAACTTACCGTTAGAAATGGAAGCTCATTGAGTCTTCGAATTCCCGATGGCCTCGTGACGTCGTACAGGCCAAAGGTTTATTGGAAAGATGATGGATTTGAGGAGGTCCTTTACACAATTAACCAAGGAGATTCAAATTCTGTCAAAGGTGGGATTGGTTTAGTTCTTAATGAAGTTCCTGAACTAGGCTCAAAAGGGTCTCCAGTACTACTTAATTCTGAGTGGTCTGTCAAAGATGTAGATTCGGATTCCATCGATGCTCTTCAGGTTTTCGATCATCAAAGCCCTTTTAATTCTTTGTTGAATTCTCATGTCTTATTTGCATAATCATGGAATTTGCTTTTCTTTGCAATGTCGATGTAGGTCGAACTTGGTTGCACATGTGGTGCTCTAGAATTAACATACATTGTTTCACTATATCCATTGAGTATAGCAACAGCAATCATAGTGAAGAACAATGGGAAGAAAGCTGTGAATCTAACAAGTGCAATTTTGAGCCATTTGAAGTTCAAAAGCCGAGGCGGGTCGGCCATTCAAGGTCTCAAGGGTTGCTCTTACCGTTCTCACCCTCCATTGTCCTCCAAGTTTGAAATCTTGTCTCCTGCTGAAGCCATCAAATCGGAGTCTACTGGGTGGTTCTCTTTTGGTTCTGACTCTGATGACAAACAAGGTTCATGGGCAGTTGAAAACCGGCCGTTTATCACATTGAAGAACAAGTCGAGCAGAGTTTACACAACTCCTCCTGTGGAAAGATTAAAAAGGATCTACAACACCTCTCCTTCTAAGTATGAGACCATCGATCAGGTACACAAACTTCTTGTGCCTGAATTTCAAATACGAGCACTTCAGCAACTATAGATAAGAATCAAACATTAATTTTCATTTAAGAATGAATCTCCTAATGCGATTCTTCTTCCTATCTTTTACAGGCAAGAGGGCTAGTGTTCAGGGTGATAAGAATGGGCTACGACGACATCTACATTTCGAGCCCCGGCTCATTTTCTCAGAAGTTTGGAAAGGATTATTTTAGCTGTACTGGGCCAGCATCCATGATGGTGCCAGTGGTTGTAGATCCTGATGAAGAGTGGAGAGGGGCTCAGGTTATTGAACACGACAACTTGTAATTTGCTCAAAAGAGGAACAACAAATTAAATTTGATTCTATTTCATTGTGTTAAAAAAGAAATTCAGTTTTGCTTTCTGTAAAGGATATGAATTGGGCCTTTCTCATCCTAAAAAGAACAATAGATCCACAAAGTTATATTGTTGATGCCAATGTGATGGTCACTGCACAGCCTAGATCACATACTTATATATGTAATAGGTTTCACGAAAGAAATGGTTTGATTATGAGTTCATATAGAATGAAAGCATTATTTTAAGATGCAAGACAATGAAACGATGTTAAAGAAGAAACTAGGTTAAGCAAGGTTACAATATCACTTTTTAATTATTTTCATATTTATTTCGCCAATGAGTTAGGTTAGGTTTATCATCTTGGATTCATATGTCAAGAAAAATGTTTACTTCAAAACCAAATAAGGTTAGGTGGTTTACTTCAAAACCAAATAAGGTTAGGTAGAGTGAATGAGATTTAATGCCCCTTAATCATAGGTCTTGAGTGTAAGCACTAAAAGTCTCGAATAGAGAAAATCATTGGGAGAACTCCCTTGTGGACTATGTGTTGAATCAAGTGGCTCAAACTTGTAATTTGAGTTGGACTCGAATTAGTGTTCTACATGAATTCATGCATACGCAGTGATTACACATGAAATTAATTAATTAGTAATTAGATACAAACTATGTTAACATGTTGTATTCCAAGTAAGAGTTAATATTTATGTTGGTTTATGTGTACCTGCATGTCACACCTATAAATAGGTGAATACGTTTAAGTGAAAGGACATATTGTCAAGTGTTGAGCGTACAAGCATTGTCAAGCGGGTACGTAACATATAGTGTTGATGTGCATGTTGAGGAGTCGAAAGCAATAGTGAGGATCATGCATATGGGCGTGTTTACGGGTATGTATGTGGCACACTAATCTTTGAGATTGAATCTCGTTGGGGCTTCTATCCGAGGTTTAGATAGAATAGTTTTTTTCGTTGTGTACTAAACTATTGATAATGGATTACTTTATTTCTTGCTCGTGGTTTCTGTAACGGCCCGCTCTAATTAATCCCGATTAACTGACAATTACAGATTAAGACCCTAAGCTCAGACCCACGTGAACATTGCAGAAAAGTTCAGGGCACACCTAACGAGGTAGAATTTATTATTTTTGTATGTGGGTGTTTATTTATTTTACTAATATTAAATAATTAGCGTCGCATTATTTGATATTTTATTGGTCGCGTTGTGCTCGTGTAGTGACGAGAGTGTGTGACGTCGCGGAGTGCGCGTAACGCGGGTGTACGGGGTAGTATGGGATTTAGCGGTCACATTATACATCACATCACCCTACCAATCATCACTCATCATTACCCCATCTCCATCACTCATCATTACTCCCTCTCATTTCCAAATAAAAAAAGGTGTTATTGTTGTTGTTGGATTTGTTGTTGTATAAAAAAAAATAAAAAATAAATAGGGGGAGATCGTCTCTGCTATGCAGAGATAATCGGGGAAGACGAGCCAGCAAGACTGGGCCCGCTGGCCCGTCATGTGGGCGGGGCTGGCCAGGCCCCTATGGGCCTAGCCGCCCAAGGCCCTGTGGGCCGGGCTTCCAAAGCCTGGCGGTTGGGCAGCCCAGGCCCGACCGGGTGGCCCTGGTTGGGCCGAACCGGGCCCGGTTCGGGCCTAACCCACCCCTAAATTAATTAAATTTTTTTAAAAAATATAAATAAAATACTTTTAAATCAATTAAATATCAGAAAATAGGAAAAATAGCTAGAAAAATCAAGAAAACCCCGAAAAATTTAATAAAATGGGAAAATATATAAAAAGGTAGTTTTGAGGACATTTGGGGCGTCGGCACCCCGATATAACTCGAAAAGTGTGTCGAAATTAAACTTTTTGAAACAAAAATATCAAATTCTTGGTCTCACACTTTAAATTCATTCAATGAGACTCTAAAATAATAAAAAATTGTATAATTGGACCCCAGGGACTTAGGCTACCATAGTCGGGTGTCGGGTACGCATCTCAAGGCGTGTGCAGAACGTTTCAAAGGCAGTTTGCAACTTGTTTGAGGTAAGTAAACCCACGAGAAAATTAGTTAAAATTCTTTTATGGCATTTACTTTATTTCGCATTTCAATTATTCCATTGCGCTATTTATTGTTGTTCAATTACTGGTCATCCACTCTCACGTGTGTATGTGTGTTTGTCGACAGGGTCGGCAAGGCACAGACTCACACCCCGGGGCTAGCTACCCCGCGCTGTTCGAGTGATTGGCCATGATAGGGTTACGCGGTGACTATTCTCCGCGAAACCCGTAGGTTGAGAGATGTTTGACGTAGTCCTAAGTCTACGTCAATGGTTCCTCTCGAGAGATGTTTGGACGGGGTTCTACCGTTCAATGGTTCCTCTCATTTGACCGTAAGATGTTTGGCGAGGTGGTCGTCAATGGTTCCTCTCGGTTTAGCTATGAAGATTCCTGGATGTCGACCAGGGTTCTTAGTCACGCTACACTCGTGTCCAGATTTGACTTCTCAACGACTTATTTTCATGCGAATTTCCTTATTCTTGTCCTCTATTTAAATTGCATGAACTGTAGCCGTTTTATTGGAATTCTGAACACTTACTAAAGTTCTCTGGGATTTACTCACCTGGGATTTGTCATTATTTTTGGTGACAAATCGCAGATCTTGCGACGAGCCGATGCAAGGACGTCTTAGGCGACTACGTCTAAGTTAGGAGAGCCGTTACTTTTTGCGTAAGTGGTTGTATGTATCTATTTACTGCTTTATGAATTTTTGGGAAGGACTTGTGCACCAGATACATGTATATGCTCACCTTTTGTACTTTTGTTGCTCTTGATATACATGGTATCTATTGTCGGGTTTCCACCCCGTAGGTTGTTAATTAACGCATAACTTGTTTACATTAATTATATGCATGTTATTAAGACTTCCGCTACTAAAATAACTTAAATAAATCAAAACAAATGAATTAAGTTATAAAACTATATAACTTAGTATATTTTGCTAAAATAATCATTTAAATTCCAAAATTTATTAAGTTGGAGTATTAGATGGTAAGTTCGTGGGCCGTCATGGACAGGTGTGCACGTGACGTGGCGTGGCTTGGTGACGTGTCCGGCGACGTGGCGGTGCCCAGTTTGCCTCAGAATTTGGGGCCGCCACAGTTGGTATCAGAGCCTAGGTTCAAGCGAACCTAGGGGAAAAGTTCAATGAAACTAAATAAAACTTAACAAACGAATTTAGATGTGGAAACCCGAAGATCCTGACTTAGAACATTAGTTGGGAAGCGAACATGGGACGGGTAGTGCCAAGGCTTATACATTATATATTTTGATTTGTAATAGTATATATGTGTATATATGCGTACACGAGGCTGATACGGACCTTCGCTATTACATATAAGACATGGACGGACAATTGACTCTACCTTCGGAGGATGGTGGACAATCGAGTGGTGCTACACCTATCGCGACCGATCATAGTGTACTTGATCGGATCGCATCACACGATCGACAGTTTGAGCAGATGATGGCCTTGCTCCGTGCTCAGACGGTGGCTATCGCGACACTTACCGCCGCCATCACACCGAGCGCCATCGAGCCAGCAGCTGCACTGATTGTTCAGGGTACGCTAATCACCACGGTGATGGCAGAGACTTCCACACCGACTACAATTTTAGAGAATCGTACTTAGGCTACCGCACCGGCGTCTAAACTAGCAGTGACACTGACACAGACCCACAGGAGATCGCATTCGAGGCTTCCCTGTCAGCTGAGGCTAAGCTGACAAAGGAGTTGGTGAGATTTCAGCCAGGATATTTCACTGGGGGCGGAGACCTAGAGGCAGCTTTTAGATGGCTTTTTGCACACGAGAAATTACATAATCTTCTGAGAATTCACGACAGTATTCGCGTCAGGATATCTGGATATATGCTCCGAAGAGAAGCCAGAGTTTGGTGGACCGTTCATACCGAGACTCATGGGGAACCGACTACTTGGGCCGGGTTCAGACATGCCTTTTATGACCAGTATATACCGAGGGAGATACAATTACGTCTGAGACAAGAGTATTTGTGTCTAAGGCAAGGTAATCCCACAATGGTCCAGTATATGAAGAGGTTTCGCTACCTATTACAGTTCGCTGGGGATTTGGCCTCCACAGATCGTGATCAGGAGCACTACTTTGGAGTTGGGCTTAGAGATGAGATTGCGAGCGCAGTAGTATCAGGCGGAGCTCGTACACTGCAAGAAATCTACGAGAGAGCCTTAGCCCATGAGACATATCTTATCTTTCATGCCGCGATGCCCATGCAACAGTTGGCATTGGGGTCGTCCCAGCAAGGTATCAGGTCTGACAGGAAAGGGAAAAGGATCATCGATCACAGAGATAGAGAGGACGGAGGCCCAGACATGAGGATCACCAGGCGGTCACTTCTCATGCGATAGTACCTACACAGTCAGCACAGTTGTCAAGTGGTGGTTATGGACCGCGACCGGGCCAGAGTCAGGGTCAGAGGTCAGACAGAGGTCATGGCCAGGGACACCATCATCTTACTTGTTTCAAATGCAGAGAGCCTGAACATATTAAGAAAGAATGTCTAATGGCTTCAGTAGCCCCGATTGCAGCACCACCAGTTCAGGCCAGGGAACGGGTGCATCTGTAGCACAGCCAGACCGCGAGGCTACCTGACAGCTCGTCGAGGGTATGATTTCGATTTGCGATTGTTTTATGCATACACTTGTTGATTCTGGTTCCATAGTATCATTTATTTCTGGACGTATGGTTGATGAGTTAGGATTAACACCGATTACTGTTAGTATACTCCTGATTCTCAGCACAACGGCTGGGGAGAAGGTTTACCCTAACATGTTCTGTGAGGGTTGCATGATAGAGATTTCCGGACACCAAATCCCTATCGACCTACGCGTCCTAGAGTTCTTAGAGTTCGATGCACTTTTGGGCATGGACTGGCTAGCTTCATATCACGCCCAAGTGGATTGTTTTCGTAAGATAGTGACTTTTCAGATCCCCGACATACCAAAGTTCACTTTCACGGGTGATGCGAGTATACTACCGACCACTAGGGGTAGATTGGCTACGACTTTTGAGATGGAAGTGTTTACAGGGATAATAGAGTCAACCGAGGTCCCAAAAGTTAGACTTGAGGATGTTCCAGTTGTCAGTGAGTTTCCCAATGTCTTTCCGGATGGTCTACCAGGATTGCCCCACATAGAGAGATTGAGTTTGTTATTGAATTAGTACCAAGCACACAGCCGATAGCTAGCAGACCGTACCGATGTCACGGAAGGAGCAGGAGGAGTTGAAAACTCAACTGAAAGATTTAGAGAAGAAGGGGTTTATACACTTGAGCACATCACCATGGGGAGCACCGGTCCTGTTCGTTAAGAAGAAGGACGGTAGCTTGAGGATGTGCATTGACTATAGGAAGTTGAACCAGGTGACATTACGAAATCGTTACCCTTTGCCAAGGATCGACGATTTGTTTAACCAGTTGGCCGGAGCCCATGTCTTCTCTAAGATCGACTTAAGGTCGGGTTATCATCAACTCAGGATTCAAGATGACGACATACCTAAGACCGCATTCAGCACCATATATGGGTTATTTGAGTTCACAATGATGCCGTTCGGACTAACGAACGCACCGGCCATGTTCATGGACTTGATGCACCGAGTATTGAAGCCGTACTTAGATAAATTCGTCATTCTCTTCATTGATGACATATTGATCTGCAGCAAGACTCGCGAAGATCACGGACAACATCTCAGGCAGATATTGATGATGCTGAGAGAGCACAAATTGTATGCTAAGTTCAGTAAGTGCGAGTTTTGGCTGTCAAAA
The DNA here is from genome assembly GCA_039657365.1 of Stephania yunnanensis. Lineage (NCBI taxonomy): Eukaryota > Viridiplantae > Streptophyta > Magnoliopsida > Ranunculales > Menispermaceae > Stephania > Stephania yunnanensis. The sequence goes on along the minus strand of CM077586.1, from coordinate 37,534,007 downwards.
GTCAAATTCTTAGGACATGTGATCAGCGACAGAGGTATATCAGTGGATCCGAGTAAAATCCATGCTGTCATAGATTGGCCGACACTTGAGACAGTGACAAATATCAAGAGCTTCCTAGGATTGGCAGGATACTATCGGCGATTTGTAAAGGACTTTTTAAAGATCGTCGCGCCGATGACTAAATTGACGAAGAATGATCTGAACATGAGAAAACGACGTTGGCTAGAGTTACTAAAGGACTACGACTTCTCTATCGAATATCAGCCTGGGAAGGCAAATGTCGTAGCAGATGCATTGAGCAGGAGAGGACCAGATTTTGAGACAGTTGTCTGCCATATATATGATGTACGAGTATGGTTTGCTTGAGGCGGCAGCAACACCGAGCTTGACAGAGGTTCCAGCTACAGCGAACGCATATATTTGTGGACAGACTAGGGTACCGTCTGTTTCTATTCCGCGAGTGTTGGAGTGTCAGAGGGCTGATGAAATGTACTCAAAATACAGTGAGATGGCACGCATTCCCGATCATCTAGATTTGAGCGAGTCTATGGATCAGTGTTTGAGGCACCGAGGGAGGTTATCGATTCCAGCGGTGGCAGAGATACGCGATGGGATACTCCAGGAGGCTCGCAGGTCCCGGTATACAGTGCATCCAGGCAGACCAAAATGTATCATGATATGCGACGATTATTTTTGTGGCCAGGGATGAAGGCGGACGTCGGCGCCTATGTTAGGGGTTGTGAGGTGTGCCAGCAGGTTAAGGCTGAGCACGGGAGGCCTGGAGGGTTATTGCAGCCGCTGCCCATCCCTCAGTGGAAATATGAACACATTACGATGGATTTTGTTTGTGGATTATCGCAGATTTCACGGAAACACGATGCGATATGAGTGATCGTGGACAGGTTGACGAAGTCAGCTCATTTCCTACTAATTTCTTTGAAGTATAATTTCACACGGTTGAGGATATTATTCAAAAAGGAGATAGTATGACTGCACGGAGTACCAATCTTGATTGTTTCAAATCGAGACAGACGTCTTAAATCATCATTGTGACAAGCTATGCAGGAGCAGTTTGGTACTAGATTACAGTTTAGCACTGCATTTTATCCTCAAATAGACGGGCAGTCAGAGAGATTAATATAAATACTGTAGGATATGCTCAAGGCATGTGTGTTGCAGTTTGGTGGGTCTTGGGATGAGTACTTGTCGCTCTGTGAATTTTCTTACAACAACAGCTATCAGGCCAGTATTGGGATGCCGCCATTTGAAGCCCTGTACAGTAGACCGTATAGATCACCAGCTTGTTGGGCAGAGCCAGAGGATATAGCAGTTGTGGGGCCTGAGATTGTTGTGGACCATACAGAGAAGGTGAGACTGATTTGTCAACGGTTATTGGCTGCCCAACACGACGAAGAAGAAGCGGCGGATAGGTACCGCGATGGGTTGAGCTACGAGGTAGACGATTGGGTCTACTTGAAAGTTTCTCCGTTGAAAGGTCATCAGAGATTTGGGATCAAGGGGAAACTAGCACCAAGATTTATTGGGTCGTTTCAGATTGAGAAACGAGTTGGGAAAGTCGCTTATCGATTGAAATTGCCAAGTCGATTGGCAGGGGTTCATAATGTTTTTCATATTTCGATGTTACGGTTGGCTAGATTAGGACCGAGACCGGTAGTTGATATGACGAAAATCGAGGTTCGACCAGATGTTAAGTACGAGGAACACCCCATTGAGATAGTGTACCGCAAAGTAGAGACCCTTATAAAGAAAAAAATACCACTTGTACTCGTTCGATGGCAGTATCTTAAGAACGAGGGTCTCACTTGGGAGAGAGAGAGTCTACCTTGCGAGAGCGATACCCCCACTTGTTCCAAGGTAAAGATTTCATTAAATTTGAATTTCGGGACGAAATTCCTTTTAGTTGGGAAGATTGTAACGACCCGCTCTAATTAATCCCGATTAAATGACAATTACGGATTAAGACCCTAAACTCAGACACACGTGGACATCGCAGAAAAGTTCAAGGCACGCTTAATGAGGTAAAATTTGTTATTTTTGTATGTGAGTGTTTATTTATTTTACTAATATTAAATAATTAGCGTCGCATTATTCGATATTTTATTGGTCGCGTTGTGTGCGTGTAGTGACGAGAGTGTGCGATGTTGCGGTGTGCGCGTAACGCGGGTGTACGGGGTAGTATGAGATTTAGCGGTCACATCACACATCATATCACCCTATCAATCATCACTCATCATTACCCCCTCTCCATCACTCATCATTACTCCCTCTCATTTCCAAATATAAAAAAGGGGAGATTGTCTCAGCTGTGCAGAGAAGATCGGGGAAGACGAGCCAACAGGATTGGGCCTGCTGGCCCGTCATGTAGGCCGGGCTGCCCAAAGCCTGGCGGTTGGGCAGCCCAGGCCCGACCCGGGTGGCCCTAGTTGGGCCGAACCGGGCCCAACCGAACCGGGCCCGATTCTGGCCCAACCCACCCCTAAATTAATTAAATTTTTTAAAAAATATAAATAAAATACTTTTAAATCAATTAAATATCAGAAAATAGGAAAATAGCTAGAAAATTATGAAAAATCCAAAAAATCCGAAAAAAAATAATAAAATGGGAAAATATAGGACATTAGGGGCGTCAGCACCCCGGTATAACTCGAAAAATGTGTCAAAACTAAACTTTTTGAAACAAAAATATCAATTTCTTGGTCTCAAACTTTAAATTCATTCAATGAGACTCTAAAATAATAAAAAAATTGTATAATTGGACCCCAGGGACTTAGGCTACCATAGTCGGGTGTCGGGTTCGCATCTCGAGGCGTGTGCGGAACGTTTCGAAGGCAGTTTGCGACTTGTTTGAGGTAAGTAAACCCACGAAAAAATTAGTTAAAATTCTTTTATGGCATTTACTTTATTTTGCATTTCAATTATTCCATTGTGCTATTTATTGTTGTTCAATTACTGTTCATCCACTCCCACGTGTGTATGTGTGTTTGTCGACAGGGTCGGCATGGCACGACTCACACCCCGGGGCTAGCTACTCCGCGTTGTTCGAGTGATTGGCCATGATAGGGTTACGCGGTGACTATTCTCCGCGAAATCTGTAGGTTGAGAGATGCTTGACGTAGTCCTAAGTCTACGTCAATGGTTCCTCTCGAGAGATGTTTGGACGGGGTTCTACCGTTCAATGGTTCCTCTCATTAGACCGTGAGATGTTTGGCGAGGTGGTCGTCAATGGTTCCTCTCGGTTTAGCTACGAGAATTCCCAGATGTCGACCAGGGTTCTCTGTCACGCTACATTCGTGTCCAAATTTGACTTCTCAACGACTTATTTTCATGCGAATTTCCTTATTCTTGTCCTTTATTTAAATTGCATGAACTGTAGCCGTTTTATTAGAATTTGTGAATATTAACTAAAGTTCTCTGGGATTTACTCACTTGGGATTTGTAATTATTTTTGGTGACAAATCACAGATCTTGGGACGAGCCGATGCAAGGGCGTCTTAGGCGACTACATCTAAGTTAGGAGAGCCGTTACTTTTTGCGTAAGTGGTTGTATGTATCTATTTACTGCTTTACGAATTTTTGGGAAGGACTTGTACACCTGATACATGTATATGCTCACCTTTTGTACTTTTGTTGCTCTTGATATACATGGTATCTATTGCCGGGTTTCCACCCCATAGGTTGTTAATTAATGCATAACTTGTTTACATTAATTATATGAATGTTATTAAGACTTCCGCTACTAAAATAACTTAAATAAATCAAAACAAATGAATTAAGTTATAAAACTATATAACTTAGTATATTTTGCTAAAATAATCATTTAAATACCAAAATTTACTAAGTTGGAGTATTAGATGGTAAGTTCGCGGGCCGTCGTGGACATGTGTGCACGTGACGTGGCATGGCTTGGTGACGTGTCCGGCGACATGGCGGTACCCGATTTGCCTTGGAATTTGGGACCGCCACAGTTTCGTACCTTGATTTTGGAATTTTCCACGTAAATTCTTGTGTTCATATTTTATGTGGTTTGTTTATCTTTGCGTGTATTCATGTGACTATGATCTTAGGTCTTTCGCGGAGATTTGTCACAACAAGTTGATATCAGAGACGAGATTCATATCTAAGGGGGTTATACTATTAAGGTGAAGTTTCAGAGATGCCGAAGTACATAAGTGCAAGGAAGTTCGATGTGGAGAAGTGTAACGGCCCGCTCTAATTAACCCTAATTTTATTGATTAATTACAAATTATGACCCCAAGTTCAGACCCACGTGGACGTTGCGAAAAAGTTTAGGCACGCCTGATTAGGTAAATCTTGGTGATTTTTGGTTTGATGCGTGTTAATTTACTGTATTATTATTAATGTCATGTCACACTAGTGTTAGGATTTCCATTGGCCGCGTTGTGCGCATGTAGTAAGTGTAGGACGTTCCTGGGTGTGTCTTATGCCGGTGTATGGGTAGTCAGGGGTTTAGAGGTCTTATCACCCATCACATCACCTCACATCACCATCCCTCATATACAAATAAAAAAAGAAACCAGAGACGGCTCTCGGGAGAAGAAGAAAGAAAGAGGGGAGCCATGGGCCAAAACTAACAAAATTTTTTTTTAACCAAAATCATCTCTTTTAGAGATGGACTTAAGAGGAGGGGCCGGGTCGGGCTAGGCCGAGTTGGCCTAAGCCCGACCCAGTTGGGCCGGACTGGGCCTAACCGCTTGGGTCAGGTTTAACTCGGTTCGAGGGCCCACCCTATTAAATAATAATTAATTTTTTTAAAATAATAATTAAAACTAATTTTAAATAAAACAAATTACATAAAACTAGGAAAAATATGTAAGAAATTATGGAAAAGCTCAGAAAAAACTAGAGAAAATATAAAAAATGGAAAAGATAGAAAAGTAGTTTTCGAGAAATTTTCGGGCATTTGGTGCCCCGGTGTAACTTGAAAAGCGTGCCACAACTAAAATTTAGAATAAAATTCTATATTTTGATTTTTTATTATAAATCATTAAATGTGACACTAAAACATTTTAAAATGACAAAATTGGACACCATGGAATTAGGAGACTAGTCGAAAGTCGAGCGTGTAGTTCGAGGTGCGATAGCGGGTCTTTTCGGAGTGATTTCATGAGCGTCGAGGTAAGTAAACCCATGAGAAAATCAACTTAGAATTTACCTATTTCACTTGTAAATTACTTATTTCACTATTATTTTTCGCCAGTTTAGCTTGCACACTTACTCTATTCTCACGTGTTTCTATGTATGGTTGAATAGATAGTACGACCCCTTTTCGGCTTTCTCGTAGATGACGATCCGATTGTTGCTACGGTATTGGTCATACCTTAGAGCGCGCGTGAGAGTTCTCTATGCGAGTTGATGATCTTGAGAGTGGGTTAACGTGAGGATCGCATCCTTCAAAGAGTTCCTTTCTTTTAAGGCGTTGGATGGAAGTCCACCTTCCAACCAATAGAGTTCCTTATTTCGATCGTGAAGAGGAGGTGGGGATTACCTTGCCTCCAGGGCTTTCTCAGTTCAGTATTTGCATCCCAATGCTCGACAGCTATACACCACACTCACGTTCCATATTTTTGATTATCTCAGTGACTTATATTCATGCTTTACATTTTCATTTATTTATCTTATTTGCATGAGTTGTAGCCATTTTTCTCAGATTTCTTTTGAATACTAACTGGATTTCTTTAGGACTTACTCACTGGAACTCGTCATTATTTTTTGGTGGCAAGTTGTAGATTATACGATGATCTGGATCTAAAGAGCTACAGCAGCTTCACGTGTAGGTATTTGTATTTATGTATGTACTTTCTCTTAGGGATCATTTTGGGAGACTTATTACCTGATACATGTATATTAATATTTATTATACCTTTTTGTCGCTTTTATTGATATACATAGTATATTTTTGCTGGGTTTCTACCCTATAGGTTTGTTAATCAATGCAAAATTTGTTTACTTTACTTATTTGCATATTATTAAGATTTTCGCTATTTAAATAACATGAATAAATCGAAATAAACAAATTAAGTTGTAAAGTATATAATTTAGTATATTTTGACAAAATAATTATTTAAACATCGAAATTAACTAAGTTAAATTATTAAATGGTTAGTTTGAAGGTCGTCATGAACAGGTGTGTAATGATGTGGCATGACTTGGTGACTTGTCCGGCGACTTGGTGGTACCCGGTTTATCTAAAAATTTATGGTCGTCATAGTTGGTATCAGAGTCTAGGTTCAGGTGAACCTAAGGAAAATTATAATATAACCAAATAAAACTTAAAAAATAAACATTAGATGTGGAAACCCGAAGATCCTTACGTAGAACCTTTAGCTGGGAAGTATAGTGCTGATGATTATGTACGTGTTATGTATTGATTGTATTATATATACACATATTACTAGTCTAACCCGACAGATGAATATTGTTACATACAATAATGGACGATACCCGATCGCAGATGCGTTGGTGGCATGATGAGTGATACTACGCTCGTAGTTATTCTTGATCTTACTATTCGTGAGATGTTTATTGCACATGATCGACAATTGGTAGGGATATGCCAAACGACTAGTTGATGCAACTAGAGATGCGCATGGTGATTGATGCAAATGCGACAAGGTAGAAAACTAGTATAACGATACCCACACCTCCGCCATAAATACCACCGACCAAGTGGAGTAGTACTAAGGTAGTGAATATGGGTAAGTGGAAATGAGATTAGAGTTTAAGGAATAGAACATCATTGTCAAGACAAACGCTCAGTAGTTTCCAGTGCGACTATGAGGGACACAAAAAGAAAAAAAAAATGTTAGTATAGGCCAATGATTTTGACTTCAACACCACCACTGGGTAGTCATATGATATCACTTGGGAAGAAATAACCAATTATTTGTTTAACGCGCGGACATCTGAGACATTTCAAGAATAGATGTCTGTAGAAGCTCAATTGTGTCAGTTGCAACAATATCGATACTAGCACTGTCGTTATATGCTAAAGCCCCCAGTTCGGGAGATGTCGAAATAGTACGCTAAGAACAAGATTTAACTACTAGTTCGGTACTTACATGTTTAGAAAATGGTGACTTTACATTGTTTCATACTTAGATGCATAATAGGTGAGTTAAGATTCGATCATATTTAGAATCAGCATACACCTTATTCTCGATACGACAGCCGAAGGTAAGGAATTACCCTAACCAAATTAGTATGGATGCATATTTTAGGTTGGCATATGAAAATCGTCAATGAGGTTTTCATAAGCTAGGACTTTCAAGCTTAATGCGCCACCGAGTTGGTTACTGTAAAAAGTAAGGAATGGTAGTCTAAAAACTTAGTTCAAAACCATCCATGGAATTAGAAACTATCACACCTCAAAATCTCATCGAGACTAGGATGTATGATGATTATTTCATTCACACCGCGAGTTACAAGTCGAGAAACTTTATTGGCTTAAACTTCGTTAGGGGAAGGACTTATGCAAAATAGTAAGGACCTCTATCTGAGATGACACATACAAGGTGTGTAGTATGATAGCTGGTATTTGAAAGTGAGGTATATCCTATAGAAAATCATACATGATAGCAAAAAAAAATGTCTAGTTTAAAAAACACTATAGACTCCAGAGATTGTTAGGTTAACGATCAAGAACATATAAAGGATGTGAGACAAACAAGTTTTTAGTGGACTCTATGGAAGCGGATAGTGTTGAGATGACTCGAAATTGCAAGAAAACAAGTATGAACTCCTTTAGCTTTGACTAGAGCACTAGAGTAGTTTTATAGGAATAGTAGTCCAAGTAACTCTACTAGTGTGCAACGATTTGTTCGTAGTCCGTGAGGTCGGTAGGGGCCCTACTGCCACCTCTTGGATAAAGAAAAAATCAAGAGTGCGAGCCAAGATAGAGTTTGCAAATATATTTGAGGTTGAAAACAACCTCAAGCCAATCGAAGGAACATGTTGTTTTGAATTTCTCACGAATCTATAAGTGACCCAGTCGCAAGACGTTTTGCGCTAGAGATTAGTCTGACCCAAATGATAACTCACAGAAAGTTCGAAAAAATGTCTCAAAGGGACATGGAAAACCTTAAGAACTCAAAGATTATGACCGAACTAAGCGTGTGCGAGTCACTAGTCTCAAGAGTCAAAAGTTTAAGTTGTGTGGCGGAGCAGAAAAAGATTCTAGTCTTGAACAGTAAGTTTAGACTCGCCACGATAATAAATGGTTATTTAGGCTTTTACTCGATTATGATTTTTGACTAGTCTTCAGGTGAAGAGAAGATATGAGCAAGACCCACCGAGTCAACTCAGAAAGAGTTAGACTTTGTTAAGTCCAATCGGATAGGGGGATGCCCACACTAGGAGAATAAAACCTAACTCCTAGGCAAAAATTTATCACGATTGAAAATAAAGACTTAATTATTTCAGTGATAAGTTGAAGACTTTAGGTACGCTTTAAAGATGGAAAGTAAGGTTTTAACTCAGGAAGTCCAAAAGAAAACGTTAAGAGATAAAATTGGAGTTAATATGATAACTTTGGTGTAAGTATTAGGTCTGACATCCTGATAGAAAATAGAAGAGGCGTGTTGTTTATAGATCAAGAATCTACACATGCACGACTCTTCAAAGAATCAAGGTAAGCAAGAGTCAACCTTATCGTATGAGTAGTTATTCTCTTTAGGTCATAATACATGTGAGGTATGTCCTAGTTAGGTATACGTTGCAGAGAGGCAGGATGAAATAATATGTGACTTATAAAAGAGAGTTTGTTACATATGATAGCCGTAATCGCAAAACTATCACGATATTGTTATTTCCTAGGTGTACGCATGTGCTAAAAAAAGAACACAATTTTATTCTTATCCGAGATATAAGTTGGAGTCAATGACAGACACTTAATAGTGACCTAGTTAGTTGACTCAGGACTCATATCACAAGATTTTAATCACTACAAAAAAACAGCAAATCGGCAACGGAATTAGAAACGGAACTTATTTCCGTTTCTAAATCAGAAACGGAATTAGAAACGGAATAAGTTCCGTTTCTAAATGTAACAGTTAGCGACGGAACTGAAAGGGAAATATTCAGAGACGGATTTGAGACGGATCAGAGACGGAATTAGAGACGGAATTAGAGACGGAATTAAATTCCGTCTCTCGAAATTTGGCACCACCATTCCCGCCAAATTCTTCATTTCTTATGGCCGTTCATCATTCCTCGAGATTTGTATTTTGTCCGATCTGGCACCTCTTCTCCTTCCCGCACCCCACCCCCCCCGCAACAAAACAGCAAATCCCCAAATCATTCCCACGAAAAAACCCCAAAAACCTAAATCCGTCTCTCCGTCTCGTCGCGCCGGTCGATCGTCTCGTCCCCAGACGTCCATCCCGTTCGATCGTCTCGTCTCTCCGTCTGGTCGTGCGAGTTGGTCTCTCTGGTGCTCTGCTCTGGCCGTCTGTTCGCGGTGGTCTCCGTTTCTCCGTCTGGTCGTGCTACCTGGTCGCACTGCTGTCTCTGGTCTCGCCGTCTCTCTGGTCTCTCCGTCTCGTTGCGCCGGTCTCCGTCATCGCCGATATCTCTCGCTCTCTCTGGTCTCTGATTCGGATCCGGTTAGCAAGGAATTTGTAGTTTTGGAGTCTTACTACAATCTTCATTTCTTATTTGTTTTTTATTGTTCTTTATAATGCGGGCAACACTCATGATCAAGAGCTCTTCAGCTTTCATAGAGATCATTCACATTGTGACGGTTTTGAGGAAGTCTTGAACAGCACTTGACTTTGTTTTCGCTAAAAATTTGCGTCTGTCGGGTTGGCGTTCTAGTCCCCTTGTTTATCTAATTTAAAAAATTTATGGAATAATCCGTCGGGTGACATGAGAATTATTTAAGTTTCCGCTATGGTTCATTTGATAGTTCGATCTTCTAGTAAACATCGAGTTGAAGGCAAGAAGCTATTTTATCTAGAAAGATTTTCCAATTTAAATTAAGCATGCGAGACTTCATAAATTTCCATCTATCAATAAATATTTGGGGTGTCCGGTGTTCCTACGTACATTATATGCGGCATCCAGGGAATATTAAAGTCGTAATACTTGTTAGCATTGCAAATATTATGCTCATGAATGAAATATGTTATAGATTTTCACTTGAATCTGAAGCTATATCTGCTAGGGAAAGCAGTCATATATATGCCTTGATGTTCAAATATAGGAAATGAACATAATGTGGTGACCATTGTGTATACTAGGTTTTCTTAGCGGCTCAACTATACTAGTCGAATAAATGGAAGAACAGTTAAAAATTTATTTTCTTGAAAGGTCTTAGCTATTATGGTCATGGAATCCATTTTATTTTTGTAAATTCGTCTTGGCAATTGGCCGTGTTATAGTACTACCTTATTGTTTATGAACTCTGTGAAGGAACAAACTCTTGATCGTGTGACATATTTTAAGAGTTCGAGTTCTTATAATTGTTATTACTTTATGAGGTTTTATTTTAACTGTTCTTGAGTGATTTGATTTGTTCCTTGGTTGATTGTTCATTAGTTGGTGTTCTTCACTTGATCTATTAAGTTAATGTTGTGTCTTTTGTTTGGTTTAGAAGTTTTTGTTCTCGCTTTCTTCTCTTACATGCATAGTTTTTGAGGTTATGCTTGTTCTATTTTTAGGTTTATTAATATGTACTATTTCATTTCAACCTTTTAATTGAGCAATTCAAGATTTATATTGATTCCGTATTTGGTTGTTATTCCATGTTTATTTTATCGGTAAAGCATGTCATCCATATTTGGTTGTTATTCCATGTTTATTTTATCGGTAAAGCATGTCATGAGAGTCATTATAATACATTAGAATCATGTACTTGAGGTAATTACTTTGTCGTTTGATGTTATAGTTGTTAGTAATTTCATATTCATGCACTTGCTATGGATGATTGATTAGTTAGGTGTTGTTGGTTACGATTGAATAATACCTATAATTACTTAATTTCTACTACTAGTTAGGGTTAGAAACACTAGGATTACTCTTTTAGTGAATGTTGTTGTTTCACATTACATTTCTAGAGAATGGAATAAACCTATAACCTTAAGGACGTATGAGTGAACAAGTAGTAGACGCGTTGATACTATGTGGTATTTGTATGCCTCGATATCGATATAGGTTAGGCGCACGGCCTCAACTTCGATTCCCCACACAACTAAATGTCGGGCTACTTGGTGGTCTCTTTTTGCAATCTTAGGGTCTTAAAAATTTTAATTTAAGTGCAAGAGGCGGGATGAAACTGTTCAAACACACATCAAACTGATTTTCAAATCAAATACACAAAACTATGTCGATTAAGCACAAGAAAGAGTTTATATCAAGGATTTCCTTACAACCAAGAGGATGACAAAAGAGATTAGCTTTGCGAGACTCTTATATTCCTTTGAAAGCCTCAAAGGTGCTGGATTTGAGGACTTAAGAACAGCCACAAAGATCTCCTATTGCTCCTTCTAAAAAATCAAATTTCTTCTCTTTGTAGATCTTGAATTTTGAAATGTGTTTCTTCTCCCTTATGTTACAACCAAGTTTGTGGTGGTTTTATCATGATAGGAATTCCAATATGACCGTTTATAGCCGTGTCAGGAATCCAGGAAATCAAAAATTCAAATGTAAAGCTTGATTTCCAAAAGTCAAAAATATATGGTAGTGGCTAATTAGCGCGCTAATACTTTGGAATTAGCGCGCTAACTCAGGGAACTCAAAAAAATTATTTTATCCCTTTGTGTTAGCGACCCTTAAACTCGTCCAGGACCTAACCAACCCTTATAATACATGTTATACATGTTTATTATGAGTCATTTACAACAATCCTTTTGATAATGCCCAAGCTTCTTACATAAACAACATAACTCAATCAATTCCTTCTCTTTAGATTGTGATGACTCATTAATGACTTCCTAACTTTGTCAATTTATTCTCTATTCATGAGTTTAATGTGCGAACCTCGTTCTTTCACTTAGCTATCAATTTCTTCTCTTTAGATGGTGTAGATCGCATTTCCTTTGAAAGCCTCAAAGGTGCTGGATTTGAGGACTTAAGAACAAACCTGACCACAAAGATCTCCTATTGCTCCTTCTAAAAAATCAAATTTCTTCTCTTTGTAGATCTTGAATTTTGAAATGTGTTTCTTCTCCCTTATGTTACAACCAAGTTTGTGGTGGTTTTATCATGATAGGAATTCCAATATGACCGTTTATAGCCGTGTTAGGAATCCAGAAATCAAAAATTCAAATGTAAAGCTTGATTTCCAAAAGTCAAAAATATATGGCAGTGGCTAATTAGCGCGCTAATACTGGAATTAGCGCGCTAACTGCAGGGAACTCAAAAAAATTATTTTATCCCTTTGTGTTAGCGACCCTTAAACTCGTCCAGGACCTAACCAACCCTTATAATACATGTTATACATGTTTATTATGAGTCATTTACAACAATCCTTTTGATAATGCCCAAGCCTCTTACATAAACAACATAACTCAATCAATTCCTTCTCTTTAGATTGTGATGACTCATTAATGACTTCCTAACTTTGTCAATTTATTCTCTATTCATGAGTTTAATGTGCGAACCTCGTTCTTTCACTTAGCTATCAATTTCTTCTCTTTAGATGGTGTAGATCGCATTTCCGATTTACAATATTCTCCATTTTGGAGGCTTCTTATCATCTTAATCATTATTATTTCATTACTTGAATAGACAACCGGCTCGACAAGGGTTACGTTCGACTAGGAATGTCGTCTACAAACAGAGACTGGATGTACAACCGGCTCGACAACGGTTATGTTCGAATTGAATTCGCGGCGAAGGTTAAAGAATTCATATCATTTGCAAAACAACATTGTCCTACATACCAAAGTGAACGGAAGATTAGATGTCCGTGCAATTTTAAGAAATGTCGACTTGTTCCGTGCACTGACGTCGAAACGGTTGAGCACCACCTATGTAGGTATGGATTTGTCCTGGGATATCACAGTTGGTACGAACATGGTGAGAACGGAGATGAAGGGCCGCAAAATTTTCACGCAATGGATTGCCATATTGATGATGCGATGTTCGAGGCTACGATCCGACACCTTACCGCGAGATGCTACACAACGTGGCAGTCCAAGTTTCAATTGGAATGTCGTGGAAGAATCACCAAACCCCCAAGCACGCCAACTATATGACATGATTGATGCAAGTAGGGAACAATTGTGGCCTGGTTGCGAAACCATGACAACGTTGTCCGCAATGGCAAGATTACTTGCGATCAAGTCTCGAACATCATATATCTCGAACGAGGGTATAATGAAATCATTAAACTCATGAAGGATTGTTTGCCAAATGACAACTCAATGGTTGAGAATTTTTATGCCACTAAAAGACTAATGCGAGGTCTAGGTCTAGGTTGAGAAAATAGATTGTTGTGAGGACCAATGTATGATTTATTGGGGAGTGGACTCGAGTTGACGTCATGTAAATTTTGTGGGAAATCACGATACGTTGCACATCGACGAGATCGTGGTCGGAACACAAAAAAACCGCCCTTGCAAAAGAATGTACTACTTCCCTTTGGGCCCTCGGTTGCAACGATTGTATGCGTCGAGTCAACCGCAAAACATATGCGATGGCATGGAGATCATTCATCGCTTTGAAGATGTTATGCAACACTGATTCGATTCGATTGCTTGGAGACATTTTAATGACGTCAATAAAGACTTTGCCTCCGAGGTTCGGAATGTTCATTTAGGATTGTGCACGATGGTTTTCAAGTATTTGGGATTTCCGGAAATCGTACTCTTCGTGGCCCGTGATTTTGACTCCTTACAACCTTCCACCGTCGATGTGCATGAAATCGAGTTTATGTTCTTAACGGTTATCGTTCCTGGACCGACCAGCCCAAAGCGAAAATCGACGTGTTCCTTCACCGCTTGTGAAAGAGTTGCAAGATTTATGGAACAATGGGGTGGTTACATACGACGTTTCCACCAAGACAAATTTTGTCATGCGAGTTGCCCTTTTATGGACCGTTAGTGATTTCCCCGCATATAGCATGTTGTCCGGTTGGAGCACACACGGTAAGTACGCTTGTCCATATTGTATGGAGGATACAAATGCATTTCAATTGCGAAATGGAGGTAAGACATCGTGGTTTGATTTGTCATCGTCGTTTCTTGGATAAGTCATCACCATTAAGGAAAGACAAAAAAAATTTCATTAGAGGCAAAATGGTCATAATCGATGATCCGCCCGCTTTGCGGTCCGGTGAAGAAATTTTGGCGAAATTGAATCGTTTGGCTTGATGAAGGTGACAAAATCGGCGCTGAATACTGTGAATGGGCGGATAGCTAAGAATTCGGGATGGAGGAAGAAAAACATATTCTGGGACTTGCCGTATTGGAAGACAAACTTGATCCGCCACAACTTAGATGTCATGCACATCGAAAAAAATGTTTTTGACAACATTTTCAACACTATTATGTGTGTACTTAGGGCAAGAGTAAGGACAATGCAAAATCGAGGCAAGATATTCGTGAATATTGTCACCGACCTTCTCTACACATTGATTCGGCGACAAATACTTACGTCCTTGGGTGCTATGCTCTTGATACATCAAGAAGACAAAAATTGTGCGAGTGGGTTGAAAAGTTGCGTTTTCTGATGGTTACGCATCGAATCTTGGTCGATGTGTAGATCCAAAGAAATCTGAATGTTCGGCATGAAGAGCCATGATTGTCATATATTCATGCAACGGTTGATACCAATTGCATTCAGAGAACTTCTCCCAAACCCGGTTTGGGTTGCAATTAGCGAATTAAGCCTATTTTTCCGGTCCCTTATCGCGAAATGTGTCGGTATCAAGATATGGAGGTCTTAGAGTCTGAAATTCCAAAAATCATTTGCAAGTTGGAAAAAATTTTCCCTCCAAGCTTATTTGACTCTATGGAACACCTACCAATCCACTTGGCCTACGAGGCCCGTCTGGCGGTCCCGTTCAATTTCGATGGATGTATCCATTTGAGAGGTACTATCTTGAGCCCTTGATATTATTTTCCCATTCAATAGGTTTTATATCAACATTTCCTATAACATTCATATAGGTACCTTAAACATTTGAAGAACAATGTGCGAAACAAAGCGAATGTTGAGGGCTCCATGTGTAATGCTTATTTGGTCGAAGAGGTCACATCCTTTTGTTCTTACTACTTCGAAGATCACGTCTTTACGTTGCATGACAAAGTGCCACGTAACGACGATGGCGATCTCGGGCCCACACCGAACTTCGTTGGCAATTTCTCAATTTTCACTTATCCCGGTCGACCCATGGGCAAGTCGAAGGAGCGGTACTTAAGAAGCGGGAGTATAATGCCGCTCATTCGTACATACTTGCTCAATTGTCCGAGATCGCTCCTTACGTTCGATATGTCCATCACTTTCTTTCATTAATGCGACATTCATTGTTCATACATTATAAATACATCCGACTTACACGTTCGTTTCTTCTAGGATATTCGTCGATGAAATCACTCAAGCAATGGGGAGTCGCAAGTTGATAGTAGTCTAGAGCACAACTTCCCATTTGGTTTCAAACATATGTAAGGGCATTACTTTTGTACGTTATAGATTCAAATGTTTCTCCCATAACTAATGTGTCATATTGCATCTCTAATTTTGACGAATAGGCTCGAATTCTATAGTTGACGAGACGCTCGTTGATCTTTCTGTTGGTCCTAGTCGATCATGTACTGTCTACCCCGGTTACCTTGTTAATGGGTATAAGTTCCACTCCGCAACATATGACGTTAATAGATCAACGCGCAGAGCGGCGGTGTTTTGGTGAAGGGTTCAAACTACGCCGATGTTTCCCATAACTATTATGGAGTACTTGCAAGAGGTTGTGGAGATTGAGTATACCGCCTCAAACGTGTGGTCTTGTTTAAGTGCGAATGGTATGACCCTACACCGAATCATGGTGTGAGGACTCACCCAACACTTCAATTGGTAGAGGTTCAACGAAGTCGACGATATAACAACTACGAGCCATTTGTACTTGGCAATGCAAGCCACTCAAGTCTACTACCTTTCGTACCCTTCTATGCGGAACGATCGACAAGAATGGCTAGCGGTTTGTTCTTTGTCACCAAAATTCGGCCGACGAGGAAACTAGCAAAGACGATAATGACCAGGGCTCGGCAGAGATTGCTTTCCAAGATGGGATGCCCACCACGTGCGTAGTCGATGATGCGACGCCGATATCAACAATCTGGATGTTCCGATCGGGACTCGATTCATTGTTGAAGCGGGTCCAAGCGATGAAGTTTATAGTGGAGATGAATCGAAGAAGAATCATCACCCTTCTACTCATGAGAGTGAATTTGAAACGGATGATAGCGAATAAAGTTTGTATATGATATGTCAACGACCAATAATGTAGTTACTTTTATTTGCATGGATTTTGTTCTTATTTAGTCCAATAATATAGACTTAATTTCTACTTTTTGTATGCCCTTCTTTTATGATGTTTTACTCGTGAATATTGTTAGGTATCATGGCGGACGTGGTCGTAGGGGATGTCGAGGTTTGCCATTAGGAGGCCGTCGTCCGGGAGGCATAGATGCGGCACCGACATCCGCGGCGACATACCACTGGGCCCTCGTGGTCGGGCCACACGAGGGGTCCATCTAGGTCGTGGCGGTCGAGGTCGTGGTTCGATACCCGCAGATCGATTCCGATCGCTTCTGGTCTCTCGAGCAAGATACAAACAAGCGGCGTCACCTTCCCCTTCCATACCGTCGGGGTCGTATGTACCATCTTCGTCGTCATCAAGGACTATGCCTACTACACACTTCCCCACACCTTCTCCGACATCAATGACTCCTTTACCCACGAGGCCTGCACCCCCAGCCACAGCATCACCGGCAGCATCCCGAGAGGAAGACGTAAGAGCGGGTTGGAGGTGACAGCCCTCCGCGGCCACCTCGAGAGGCCGGGGATGGAGGCCCTCGCGTGCAGGGGATCCCTATCACTCTGATTGCCAATGATACGTAAGTTTGCGTTTGACTTTTATATGTCAATTTCAATATGGATGTCAAATATTGAAGAAGTAGTTAAGGTGATATGCATGTTCATGAAACACAGGGAGTTGCATCCTTCGCACTTTTGTGCACGGAGGATGACAAAAGTTTTTAAACGATGGATGATTCCTGAAGGGTATTGTTGGAAGTCCGTACCGCCTCATCATAAAGACCAATACTGGCGACAATGGAAGGTAAACAAGACTACCATGTGCCTTATGATTTATACTATTTTCTCAAATAAGTGCTAACAATAGCAATCGCCAATTTGTAGATATATTTTAGATGGGATGATGCGCTTCCCGAGGATCTCGTGCGAGCGGCGTACGACAGGCTTGCAGGCACGAGGTACACCGCGTTGATGCACAAGTTGAAGAAGAATCGGGTGCAGCCAGTTTATGTTACAGATGAGGCATGGAGGAGATACTTGCAGTACTGGGAGAGCGAGGACTTCCAGGCTAGGTCTAGGCAAGCGACGGAGAATAGGAACACTGAGGTCGAAGGCCCTGGGACTGGACCCTCGAAGCACGGTGGTGGTTCCGTGTCATTTGCGACTACCCAAGAAAGATTGGTTAGTTTTTTTTTTTAACATCTAGGATATTTTGTACATTTATACTCTTGTTCACTATGCTTGGTCCCGCACGCAGTGATTCATCCGAGACGCCACCGTCGGTGAATGATTTGTACTTGCATCTCCACACCGTTAATTACGACAGACGACATTCATCGATACTAGATCAGAGCGGTTCTATGTAAGTATAGAAATGAAATGTAAAATATTAGTAAGTCTTTCACTTACCCCATATCATGTACTTTGTTTGTTGTGCATATATGCAGGATAGGCTCCAGAGCGGACGTCGGAGGCGACCCGGAGCTACACCGAGCAATCGGTGGATGATGAGGCGGTGTACCTCAATGTGGCGGGTGAGTCTTCCAAAGGACGTGTCTACGGACTCGGGTCCGTAGGGAGAAAGAAGAGGAGATACGGAACTCCTGGTGCTAGCACGTCGCAGACGCGGATGTGGTGCCGCGGGCGAGTTCGATGTCGTTGCGGAGCAACTACGAAAGGTTATGAACTTCATGCAACGGCGTCTTGGGATGGACATGGACGAAATAGACCTAGCTCGGCACCAACCACCACCACCGCCACCACCACCGCCACCTCATGACCAAGCAACAGCCCGCAAATAATAGATCCGGTCGATCCACCCCAACAAGGGGACAATGTTGGGCGTGAGACGTAAGCGTGGCTCTCGAGAGATGAGCGAGGTTGGTGATACATAGGTACTTCACTTGTTGTTTGTTTCAAATGCTTAGATTAAACGTTTTATAGTGTAGACAACTTTAGAAATTCATCGAATTACTTTATGATTCACACTTCTTTTTGTGCATTTTTAGGTCGATGTTCCATATTTTATCGTGGATTTTATTTTTTTTCCCTTTTGCTCCCCCAATTCTTTTTTTTGTTTTTAAGTAAAATATACTATAAGTACCGAATGTTTGCAGAATTATTCCATGGGGGAAGAAAACATGCTGGCTGTTGTGTGCAAATCTTATGCCGTTGCAGGTTCTCTCGAGTGCTATGATGAAGAAAGTGGTAGAATCGACAGGGAGCGACATCTTCATGCAATAGCAAATGAATTTGGGAAGTCGATAAAGGGTCGTTTTTCGGTCATCTGTGTTACTGCACATGTAGGCTCTTCTTCTTCTATTATGGCATGTCCGTAGAAGAAGAATAGCCTACATGTTCTCAACACGAGATGACCGAAAACGACCCTTTATCGATTTCCCAAATTCATTTGCTATGGCATGAAGATGTTGCTCCCTCGTCGATTCTACCACTTTCTTCATCATAGCACTCGAGAGAACCCGCAACGGCATAAGATTTGCACACAAACCAAAGATGTTTTCTTCTCCCATGGATTAATTCTCGCAAACATTCGGTACTTATAGTATATTTTACTTAAACCGAGGTTAAAAAATTTATTTTGGGGAGGATAATGTATTAAAAATAAAATCCATGATAACTTATGCATCAATCGGGCGTCCAAGCCAACTAAGATATACGAGAGGATAAATGGACAATGAATTTACTCGGACGATGGTGGTTTGTTGAAGCCTCGATGTAGTAGAAGGTTCGATGATGAAGTTCCTTTATTTTTATTTTTCCCGTTTTCGGAAAGGCGGGTTTTAGTTTTTCCTATCGTTCTCGAGGGAATGGGTTCATTGCTTTTGACGATGAGCATGTTGTAGACGATTTGTTTCATTTGCATGTTAAACTCATTCTTTTTTTGGTGGTGGTGATTTTGGTCCTTATAGGACTCCGGTCTCGGAGGTAGGCGTGGTGGGTATAGTGGAGGCAAAGGTGAGCTTGGTGGGGGTTATGGAGGCTTTGGGGGCGATGGGCTTAGGTGCTTATCGAGGTGAATCTTCTCTTGGCTATTCTATTTTAATTAGCGACCTCGAATCACTTCCTTTCAATAGTTTGTCGTGTAGACTTTTTAAGTTACTTGATTTACATATTGTTGGTGGTTTACTTTGTTTCAAACACTAGTATATTATAGTTAAAACCAAGTTTTTGGTGGTTTTATAGTGATCTCCTATTGCTCCTTCTAAAAAATCAAATTTCTTCTTTTTGTAGATCTTGAATTTTGGAATGTGTTTCTTCTTCCTTATGTTAAAACCAAGTTATTGGTGGTTTTATAGTGATAGGAATTCCAATATGACCGGTTATAGCCGTTCTAGGAATCCAGAAATCAAAATTCAAATTTAAAGCTTGATTTCCAAAAGTCAAAAAGCCCTGGCGAGTGGCTAATTAGCGCGCTAATACTTTGGAATTAGCGCGCTAACTCGCAGGGACCTCAAACTAATTAATTTATCCCTTTGTGTTAGCGACCCTTAAACTCGTCCCAGGACCTAACCATCCCTTATAAAACATGTTATACATGTTTTACAACTCAACTTACATGATAGGTCCATCTTATAGAAACATTGTTCGCCATCTCCTATGCGTAGGAAAATAGCAACATTGACACCAACTTCGATCTGTGATCGCATTTGCTTGATGATCATGTTTTTTTTTGGAAGCATTCTTATTCAACATTGTATGGTTTTTTTCTCTTCTTCACCTTTTCTTGAATCCCAAATTTGGTTGTTTTTTTTTTTTTTTTGAGTAGGAACACATGGCTTGTCGCCTTTTGAGCACACAAGAGTTTAGATTGGGTGAGAGGATGAGTTCTAGAATCATACTTACATGATTGGTTTGTGCTTAACTTTTAGTTTTTCCTTTTAGCATTCTTGCACTTATGCCATTCTTCTCTTTGTAGATCTTGCATTTTTGAATGTGTTTCGTCTTCCTTATGTTAAAACCAAGTTTGTGGTGGTTTTATAGTGATAGGAATTCCAATATGATCGTTTATAGCCGTTCTAGGAATCCAGGGAAAACAAAAATTCAAATTTAAAGCTTGATTTCCAAAAGTCAAAAATATCTGCGTGGCTAATTAGCGCGCTAATATCTTGGAATTAGCGCGCTAACTGCAGTGGGACCTCAAACTAATTAATCTCTCCTTTGCCTACTTCTTTCGTGTGCATACTCACTTGGTTGTTGCCCTCGAGATGGAGATTCGAAATGCTTCAAAGCTGCGTTTTACTTATTAGATGAAGTCCTTTTGTGTATGCATCTCTAATTTTGGACCGTTTGTGAGTGTTCTTTTTTTTTTTTGTTGAACGATAGGATTGGTTGGTTTTTGTGTATACTTCCAAATTTTGGAGCTTTTGTAATACATGACAACTTTCCGTGGATATATAAATTTTTGGGCTAATTTTGAGTTTCACATTTTTTCTTTCTCTTTTGAATTTTTGTTGATATATATTTTTGATGTATGGATGCGCAATTTGGCTTCTTTGGGGGATGTTAGCACCCTCAAGGAGTTGTTGGAGGGGGTCCAGGCGATGGAGTATGTCATATCGGGTTGTATTTTGATTTTTAGGTTGGAGAATCGATTGGCTTATTTATCCGTGCCATATTTAAACAAAACAAAAATTAGAGACGGATTAGCAACGAATTCAAATTTTCCGTTGCTATTCCGTCTCTAATTTTCCGTAAATATTTCTATCAATCACAAACGGATCGAGACGGAAATATTAATTCCTCTCGATTCCGTCTCTAATTAACAACGGAATCGAGACGGAATCGAAACGGAATAATCCGTCTCGATTCCGTTTCTAATTAGAGACGGAATCGAGATGGACTCTTTGCATTCCGTCTCGATTCCGTCTCGATTCCGTTGTTGATTAGAAACGGAATCGAGACGAATTCATAAATTTATTAATTCCGTCTCGATTCCGTTGCTAATCGCAGACGAATCGAGACGAATGCAATTACAAATGTACCATTTCGAAATAAAATCCATTTTTGTTCCGTCTCTCGTTCGTTTCTAATTTCGTCTCTAAATCCGTCTCTAATCAGAAACGGATAATTTTCGTCTCTATTCCGTCTCTAATCAGAAACGGAATCCATTTTCCGTTTCTGATCGTATCAGCGACGACGTTTTCAGAGACGGAACGCGTTCGTCTCATTCTCGTTTCGATTTCATTCAGAGACGGAATTTTAGCAAATCAGAAACGGAAAATTCTGTTTCTGATTTGCGATTTTTTTGTAGTGAATTATTCAAAAAGGTTTGACTCGACGTTAATTACAAATCTAATGTGAGATTATGTATGCAATGAAACACTTTCGGAACAAAATGGTCATATTATGCTATAGACTCAAGCAGAAGTTTTGGAAGTACGGCTAGATAAGTCGACATTAGAGGCCAGACATGAAGACACCCGTTTTCAACCATGTTCGAGAATCTAGAACTCATTTTTATATGAGATTAAACATATGAGTTTTGGATACCTTAAAGATGTTAATAAAGCAAAACGATGAAGAAGTGTCCGATAATATTTTCATTGCGATGAGTAACTTGACAAGTTTTTTAGTATGACATAATACGAGATGGCAAGTTGCAACAAAGATGACAAAGGAACGAAGATATTGCCGCGAAAGTTTTATTCATGTGTCAGTTTGGCAAGCACCTTTATCTCGATAAAAACACAATTACCTCCAAATTTGGATATAAGGGATTGTGTATATGTCAAGAGCGCCTAATTGTTGTCAAGTGGCATGTGAAAAAGAATATGGTTTGTCTGAGCGCATAAAATGAAATTTACCAGTCGCTGATTGCTCAACAAAAAACTTAAGGCTTTTTAGTAAAGATCAGATCGAGGTCTCATACAATATCAAATAATACCAACAAGTTGAGTCAGGATAGTGCCTCGAGATGCGTAGGGTCATAAAGGTAGTATCATACACATACGCCTAGGGATGGTATCAGTTCCGAAAAACTGCCCAAACCGTCCAAACTGCATGGTTTGGTTTGGTTTGGTTTTGAACTTGCGGTTTGGGGGTGGTTTGAAAATTTTAAAAACCATAGAATTATGGTTTGGTCGCGATTTTCATTTTAAAAAAATTGTGGTTCACCAAACTGAGGGTATTTTAGTAAATACCTTACATTTACAATCAAAAACCCTAAAACATTTTTTTAAAGGAAAAACTTTTTGCTTTGCTTGATCTCTAAGCCGTCCGTCCTCACGCCTCAACATCTCACCGTCGACGCTTAAGAATTTGCCCTCCCTCGCTGGCTCCCACCACCGCCTATCGCCATCACCTCTTACAAATCCTCCCCCATCATGCCAACAATCAATGCCTCCACTGTTGCGTCCACTACTGCCTCGCACCACCTCACCACATTGGCTACGCCTCCACCGCCGCCTCGCACCAGTCACGAGTCTCACCACCGCATCGCAAGAGAGGTAATTATCTCTAATGTTCTGGCTTTGAATACCACCACTGAGTCAGTGACTAATAGCCTCTCACTTGACTAATTGTATGATCACCAACACCAACAACAACAACACTAGTGGTGGTGGTAGTTGTAGTTTTCTTTTTTTTGTTGTTTTTTTTTTTGAAAATGGGTCACAAAAAAATCGCGAAACCAAACCGACCAAACTGCACAAACCGCGAACAGTTTGGGTGCGATTTTGATGATTCGCGGTTTGGTGGTGGTTTGCAAATCGGCCAAACCGCAAACCCTCGGTTTGGTTACGGTTTGATAGTTTCCACTACCAAACCGCGGTTTGCCTACCCCTACATACGCTGGTATTCTAGACCGTTGAGCAAGCAGGAAAGAAATACGCGAATAACTACCGCGTTGGGCTGAGCTATGAGGTAGATGACTAAACCTACTTGAAGATCTATCTCATGAAGGGATTTACTTAGGATCGAGAGTTTACCAAGCCAGAGCAATACCCCAATTGTTCCAAGATAAGATTTTAATTTAAGTTTAAGTTTTAGGGCGAAATTCCTTTTAGTTGGGAAGATTTTAACGACCCGCTCTAATTAATCCTAATTAATTGATTAATTACGACCCACATGGATATCGTGAAAAATCTTAAGCACGCCTAATGAGGTAAATTTTGGTGATTTTTGGTTTGACACATGTTAGTTTGCTGTATTATTATTAAATGTTCGCGTCGCACTAGTGTTAAGATTTTCATTAGTCACGTTGTGCACATGTAGTGACGAGAGCGTGTGACGCTGCAGGGTGTACATTACGCAGGTGTATGGGTAGTCAGGGGTTTAGAGATCACATCACCCATCACATCACGTCACCATCACATCACCATCCTTCATATAAAATAAAAAATAGAAATCTCTCCCTCACTTTTCTCTCTCTAACTGATTCTCCATTTCCCTATCTCTCATTTTTCTTACTCTTCTCCAACTTCACTTCATCATATCATTTGGTTTAACCCACACCAATCTCTCATCTCATGACACTCTCGGCCTCTCTCGCTCCGGTGTCACCACCTCTCGTGCCTGCGATCCTTCTAGTCAGAGCTAGTGGTGAGTCTTGTGGTTAAATTTTGGAGAAGTTTGAAAGCTTTTATAGTGATTTTATTTGATTTTAATGGAAAAGTAGGTGTTTAATTAAAGTTGGTTGTTGATTTATTGAGGTTACTATTGTTGTATTAGTTCTTGTTATTATTTTAAGGTGTAAGAAGAAAAGAAAAAAAAAAGAAACTAGAGATGTCTCTTTGGAGAAGAAGAAAGAAAGAGGGGAGCCATGGGCCCCCCTTGCTTATAGGCTTGAGGATGGGCCAAGCCCATCCCTAACCCAAAACTATGTGACCCTAATCATCTCTTTTAGAGACGGATTTGGGAGGGGGTGGGCCGGGCCAGGTTGGCCCAATCCAAACCTGGTTGGGCCGGACCGAGCTTGACTGGTTGGGTCAGGTCTAACCCGGTTCACGGGCCCATCCTATTAAATAATAATTTTTTTAAAAAATAATAATTAAAGCTAATCTTAAATAAAATAAATTACATAAAAATAGGAAAAATATGTTGAAATTATGGAAATATTTAGGAAAAAATCAAAGAAAATATAAAAAGGAAAAAAGATAGAAAAGTAGTTTTCGAGATATTTTCGGGCATTTGGCACTCCGGTGTAACTCGAAAAGCGTGTTACGACTAAAATTTGGAATTAAATTCTAAATTTTAATTTTTCATTATAAAATCATTAAATATGACACTAAGAAATTTTAAAATGACAAAAATTGGACACCAAGGAATTAGGAGACTAGTTGGGAGTCGAGTGCGTAGTTCGAGGCGTGAGAGGGGTCTTTCGGAGCGATTTTACGAGCGTCGAGGTAAGTAAACCCACGAGAGAATTAGCTTAGAATTTACTTATTTCATTTGTAATTTACTTATTTCATTATTATTTTTCGCCAGTTTGGCTTGTATACTTACTCTATTCTCGCGTGTGTTTGTGTATGGTCGAAGTGACGTATGACCCATTTTCGGCTCTCCGATTGCTGCTACCGTGTTAGTCATACCTTAGACTACGCGTGGGGTTTCTCTCCGCGAGTCGATGATCTTGAGAGTGGGTTAATGTGAGCCTCGCCTTCGTGGCACGGTTCCTCTTCTTTGAGGCGTTGGGCGGAAGGCTACCTTTTGACCAATAGAGTTCCTCATTTCTACCGTGAAGAGGAGGCGGGGACTACCTTGCCTCCAGGGCCTTCTTGGTTTCGAACTTGCATCCCGATGCTCGACAACTATACACCACACTCGCGTTCTATATTCTTGATTATCTCAACGACTTATATACATGCTTTACATTTTCATTTATTTGCCTTATCTGCATGAATTGTAGTTGTTTTCTTGGATTTCTCGTGATTACTAACTAAATTTCTCTGTGATTTACTCACGGGAACTTGTCATTTTTTTATGGCAAGTTATAGATTATATGACAGTCCGGATCTCAAGAGCTAAAGTAGCTTCACGTGTAGGTATTTGTATTTATTTATGTACTTTCTTTTAGGGATCATTTTGGGAGACTTATTACCTAATACATGTATATTAACATTTATTATACCTTTTTGCCACTTTTATTGATATACATTATATCTTTTTGCCGAGTTTCCACCTCATAGGTTTATTAATCAACGCGTAATTCGTTACTTTACTTATTTTCATATTATTAAGACTTCCGCCGTTTAAATAACATTTATAAATCAAAATAAACAAAATAAGTTGTAAAACTCTATAATTTAGTATTTTTCAACAAAATAATCATTTAAATATCGAAATTAACTACTTTGATTGTTAAATGGTTAGTTCGAGGACCGTCATGAACATGTGTGCAAGTGACGTGACACGACCTGGTGACGTATCCGGCTAGGTGGTGGTGCCCAGGTCGCCTCGAAATTTAGGGTCGTCGTAAGAAGTTCGATAGGAAGATGAATTTTGGCTTTTGGCAAATTTAAGTCAATGATTTGTTGATTCAATTTGGGTTACATCAAACGTGGGAAGGAAAGTAATAAGGATTGTGAAGAGTTGGATTTGAGGGTGCCAAGCATCATAAGACTCAATTTGGCAAAAAATGTTCTTTCAAACACTAGGAATATTTCTTCGGTGAAAGGTCTTTAGGAGAAGTTTGAGATTATGTATATGATGAAAGTATGTTAGATCCATTCTACCTAAAAGAATGGTACCATTACCTAAAGAAAGATGAAGGTACAAGTATTAATGATCGTTTAAGTGCTCTTAACGAGATTGTTTTAAAACTTGAGGAGTTGGGAGAGCATGTCATTGATGAGGATAAGAAGCTCAAACTCATCTGGTCACTTCCGCCTTTGTTCAAACACATGAAGTCAACACCGATGTATAGTAAGGAAACCATCAACTTAGCAGAGGTCACTACCATGTTAATATCTAAAAAAAAATTGATGAAAGATGAAGATAGCGATTCATCTAAAAACTTTGATTGGGTACTTGCTAGGAAGAGTTCTAAGAAGTACGAGAAAGTGGTTTGTTGGAGATGCGGTCAAGCAAGGCATCTCAAGAGAAACTGCGGGAATAGGAAAGGAAAAGTAGCGGGTTCGGTATAAAGCTCCGGTTCAACAAAGGGAGATTCTGATGTTGAAGGTGATGACGTTGGCAATTTGTTAGTTCTTAAGATAGATATTAATTATCCTATATGTCTAGCAAAAATTAAGATTAGTGATCCGAAGGGAGAATGCGTGATTGACAGTGGGGCCACAGGACATGTGTCCGTACATAAGGCATAAATCGGTAACTACACAAGTTGTACGTGCGTGGCAAAGTTATGTCGATGGCCAACGACTTTCTACGATCGATATTGGAAGTCGGTGAAGTTCAGCTGATGTTATTTGACGAAAATGTTATAGTGCTTCGGGATGTTCAACATGTGCCGAGTTGTACTCAATATTTAATTTCTCTTTCTGAATTAGATTCTGAGGGTTATATGTACTCTTGGCTAGGTGGAGTATTGAAAATATTTCAAAAGTCTTCATTGGTCATGAAAGGTGTGAGGAAAAAAACTTGTTTGTTTTAGTGCAGAAACATGGTGCAAAGTCTGGGCATCAAAATTGATCAATAAGTGGGTTCCGGTTGTTGGTAAGTCCAAGCTGGCTATATTGGACTTGGTTCATTCTCGGTGTTGAGGATGGTGGTCCTACATAAATTCATGCATACACGGTTATTACACATGGGATTAATTAGTAATTAGATACAAACTACGTTAATATGTTGTATTTCAATTATGAGTTAATATTTGTGTTGGTTTATGTGTACATGCATGTAACACCTATAAATAAGTGAGTACAGTTAAGTGAAATGACATAGTGTTAAGGTGTCGAGCGCATAGGCTTTGTCAAGCGGGTACGTAACACATAGTGTTGAGGTGCTTATTAAGGAACCGATAGCAATAGTAAGGGTCGTGATACGAGCCTGTTTGCGGATATGTATGTGGCGCACTAGTCTGTGAGATTGAATCTTGTTGGGGATTCTATCTGGGGTTTAGATAGAGGATGTTTTTTCTTTTGTGTACTAAACTATTGATAGTGGATTGCTTTGTTTCTCGCTCATGGTTTTTTACCATGATTTTGTGATTTTCCACGGTAATTCTTGTGTTCATATTTTCTTTGTGGTTTGTTTATCTTTGGTTGTATTCGTGTGACTGTGATATTGAGTATTCCGTGGTGATTCATCACAACACTATGTATAGAAGGTTAGTTCGAACAATTCGGAATCTATGGCACTGGATGATGGATTACTTGGATGGAGGGACCTAAGAAAAAAAGAAAATCTCATTGCAGAAAGAATGAGCAGAGAGAGAAATCTCTTTAAAAAATGTTCTCTTTTTGCCCTTCAATTTCTGCACATTTTCATTTGTGTGTATGAAAACTCAAAGATAAGGTTGGGAGTTTAGCCAAACATTAAATGAAATACCAGTGATGGGAAAAGTGAGAGAATAAAATATCCTCTACATCTCATATACAAACAAAAGCAAAATGTTATCCAAATATAAGCTGAGCCTTACAAGCTCTATATGTGTTTAGTCTGCTTGAGAAAAGCAAAACATCAAACGCTATTGGTAACATCAAATGCTCCCTTCCCTATGTATCCAAAAGTCTCAAACCAGATTACATAACAATGGCTAGCACTTTACTTCTCAATATCACTCCTCTCAGCTCTGCAAGTCCCACAAAGCATCTCAACCTCCTTAGCCCTTCTCTGATTACTTCTCATCACCGTGCACACAAGAGGGGTTTCACAGTACTGGCCTTGGCCTCAAGTTCTACCCCTCTCATCAATGTGGACTACTTGAAGAGGGAATTCTATGGCCATGGAGTCACCTTTACAGGAATCGGAGACAGCTGCGTCGCCAAGATGCAAATGAGCAATGGAAGTACAGCGAGTGTGATGTTTCCGAACGGGTTGATAACTTCTTACAAGGCTCACATGTGGCATGGAGGCAATCTAGAGGTTCTACACACAACAGTTAATAAAGGGGAGGATGGTGGTGCTCTCATTCAAGGAGGAGTGTCTCTTGCCTTGAAATGTGGAAGCCCAGATGATGTGCCATGGTCTCCAAGCACTTGGGCGCTTCATGATGTGAGAGGAGGTCCTGATGAGTCTATCAAGGCATGTCCATTTCACTAATTCATCGATAACTCTTGTGGTACTGATACAAAAGGCCTTTCAGGCTAAAAGAAAATGTGATACTTTTCAATGCAGGTAGAGTTGATATCTGGTGATTCAGAAAGCCCGATTGAAGTAAAATACACTGTGACCCTCCAACCAGATCAGCTGAGCTCAGAGATTTTGATCTCTAACTTAAAAGCTTCACCAATATGTTTGATGGGGTTCTTTATGAGCCACGTTACTGTAAGCACCCCAGATGCAACTTATGCAGTTGGGCTTGAAGGCTCAAATTACTTCAATAAGTTGCCACTAGAATCAGAATTCAGCATCATCCCACCAGCATTTGCTCAAACTAAATCATGGGGTCAGAGAGAACTCCAAGGATTATTATCTAAATGGGATCGAAAAGATCACAAGAATACTACTGAATCAAAAGGCGAAGTCGGAGAAGAAGAAGAAATGGAGGAAGAAGAGAGGGATAACTATAAACAATTGACAGAGAAAACAAGCAGGATCTACACAAGTACACCGCGGATCTTCACAATAATTGACAGGGTAATCGTTCACCAAAATAAAATCTTACTTTACATTTTGGTAACTTTTAGTTCAAGATAATCAGTCCTTCAAATAGTCATATGAATCAGTTTTATTTATAGATAGTTGCATAAGGTAAGAATATGGAACAAACATTTGAATTTGTTCTATAAATGAAGAGGTAAGAGTAGATGACCCGAGGATTGAAAAATCTGTCGCAGTTTCTAGCTTATCAAAAGCATCTAGGATAAACTAAGAGGGCCATTGCCTTCAATTACCAAACAAGCTTCATCTAGATTTTGTTCTAAAAATGCAGAACTGATATAGTAATTGTCATTACATTTATTCAGTCATCATCCCTGATTTTGCCAGACCACATGTAGTTTTACTCTTGTTTTGTGTTTTACGCAGGGTAAACGCAACTCATTGGTTGTTGGAAGAGAAGGGTTTGATGAACAATATATTTTCAGTCCTGGTTCTAACCATGAATGGTATGATAAGTATGCTTATGTTTGCACAGGACCGTCTGCGATGCTGAAACCGATAACCCTAAATCCTAAATGTGTGTGGACAGGTGGGCAGTATCTACACAATCCGAATATCTAAAATTAGATTTAATGTTTATAAGCTTGTTCTTTGATCGATAAAAATATGATTTCACTGAGTTCACCTGCTTTCAATCTTTTATCTACCAGTTTGCAAAATTTTTAAAAGCCTAATATTGCCAGGTTGAGCTAATTGCTATGATCACAAACAGTGGAATCATCAATTAGTAGAAGTTCAGGAAATGAATTTCAATGATGAAGGCACAACTATTTCCTAAGATAATTGAGTTTCAATACAACTACAAATGTGTTTACAGAGAACTGTAAGGTAGAGTGCACAAAATGGGTACTTACAATGGCGGATGATGAAAGTGCAGCTTATAACATGGATGAATCAGGTAGGAGCAACATCTAAGCTTACTTCTTGACCATCAAGCCACATGACTAGCAAGGTTAATATTGAAACAATTAGGAGAAGGTAAGAAAATGAATTGAAAAGTGATCTAATAAAGGCCTTATCTCTTGGATTCGGACTATGAATTTCACCCTTGATATGTGGATCAACACAATGAACATCTTGTCCAACAACATTAGAGGCTACGTCATCTATTGATGAAACAGTTTTCGATCCAGGTACTCTCTTTCTACTCTCAGGAATTCTGATATGATCAAATTTGGACTTCCGACAACTTCCATCAACTTTCCTAGCCAGGGAAGGTTCTAGACGTCTTGAGGCTTTGCTTCTTATTTTTCTGCTCTGTTTCATAGAGAAATCTGATTTCACATCATTCGAGTCTTGATCAGTGCCAATGGATTTCCTTGGAGTTGCTAAAATATTGATGTCGTTGAAATTAGATCGAGAACGCAGTATCTGAGAAACAACATAAAGTTTTATTTCCACTTTTGATAGAAAAAAAAACACGCGCAAGGATTAGAGAAAGACCCAAAAGAAAATGGAATTGTGCATGCCTAATTTAATTCAAAGAGAACAATCGTTATATCATATCAACTGTCATTAAATAAATCCGACCTAACAATCAGTTGAGAAGGGAAATTTCCACCATTGAAAAAGTAATTCCAAAAGAGTATTATGGGACGGGGAGAACAGTTATTGTCACGTGAAACTAATAAGTTCTTGAAAGAGTTCTATTAAAACGTTCAAAGAATGACTTTTTTCTTCCTTTGACTTCACGAATTTTTTTTTAACTGTTATCTTTTTGGAAACTCAAGAAAATACTCAAAATAGAGGCCTCATGCAGTAATATATATATAGCAAACTATCATACCAAATGGCTGATATGGTATGGGGTTTACCTCAGGAATCGAAGTTGCACTTCGAGTTATTTTGCCACTATAACTTGCATATCCAAACCTCGAGAATACATCCAAGTGATCTTTCCCATTCTTTCTAGTGCCACCAACTTTCGCATGAGCAGAATGAGTTTTTGACCCCTTGCATCTGGGAACGATGCAAGGGCACAAATCATCCTTCGATGACAATTCCAAGTCATTAATTCCATTCTCCCACAGCTTTGATTTACTGGTGTAATCAAGATTACAGGAACGTTGCCCTGGTGACAATGGCATCCTTGACAAGGATTCAAGCTCATTGAAGGAATTAACGTACTCATATTCTGGTGATACAGACACAGGAGATCCATCTCTAGCACTGCATGTAACTTTCCTCCCACTACTGGAACTCTTTAAGATGCAAGAACAAGTTTCTGAGACCGAATCATTTTCGACTCCTGAACATGTGTTACAAATTATAGCACTCACAGTAGTCAGAGCTTCAAAAGCAGCATGCTTCACAGATGGCAGTTGATCAAAGTCACTGTAAAGCGTCTCCATTTCCTCGGTCACATTTTCAAGCTCGGAGTAAATACTCCTTCTGTCCACGCACTTCATTATGAAATCCACCATCTGAATAGCTGATAATTGCTTTAAGGAATCAGCATCCATGAGACCAATTCTCAAGATTCTTAATCCATTTCTAATTAGCAGCCCGGCATAAGCCTCAATGATTAGACTGTTCTGCTTTGCCAGAGCCATAACGAGACCCATGTGAGCATCAGTCTGAGTAGTATCTTCCTCTAATGCCCCAGAAACTTTCACAGAGATTTCGTTGACAATCTCGTTGGATGCGTTCTCCCAATTATCAGAATCAATAAGAGCCTGCAGGCATAGAGCAGCCCCATATGCAAGACTTTCTTTCGATCCCAGTAGTGAATCGGATAGAGGTCGACATATAGAATCAATAATATCTTCCTTCTTCTCTGCAGGTATCAAAGGGTCAATAGCATATCTCGCTACTGCAACAACTCCCTTTGAGCATGCTTGGTAAAGTGCGGTAGACTCTGAGTTTGACATCAAGCAGTTAATAGTGATGGACATGATGCTGCCGATCTGAGGAGCAATCTTAGGACCATAAACTCGAGCAATATCTTCGCAGATAAAGATGGCATGTTCTGCAGATAATGAGCCAGTAGCTTGGGCTTCAAAAACCCGAGCAAGAAATTGGGGAATTCCCTCAAAATCAAAATCGCTCCCTGCATTTGGCGAGTGCACCAACAAATCCTCCATATTGGCGCCTTCCTGATGCTTATCAGGCTCTCGTGTTAGAATAGGGGTGAGATTCCCACCCTGCTCAAGAGCTGTGACAATGTAATTCACATAATTGTAATAATCGAATTCAACTCCATAAATCAAGCATCGACAACTACATCGATATCGATTGTCTACCAAAAACAAAAACAAGAATAGCTAAAAAGGTAAGGAAGTGATCCATAAAAGGAACTTAAACATCATTTCCCTAATAAATCTCCAATAAATTCATCGACAGTTTGAATAATTGCAGATATTTCAAATCTGGGCGTTCACAGTTGAATTGATCAAGAAAAAACTGAGTTTCCATGACGGGCATGCCGCTATTTTCATTAAAAACAGAAAACAAGAATCCAGAACATCAAAGAAGTATCAACTCAAAATGGGCAAATTTAATTTTCTTTCATTCTACATCAAATCTAACTAACATCACATAGAGATGATCAAAACATACAAATGGGTCGCTTTTATTTTGGATAAAAAACCAACAAAAGATTTGGGCTCATACCTGTAATTCTGTGTTTTTCTGCTCCAAGAACAGATCAAGAATCATACAAGAACATACCCAGAACGCGAAGGGCTTTGAGGGTTTGGATGAAATCAAATCGAAATTGAAAAAGAGAAGTAGTGTTTTGTGTTCTGTTTGATGAGGTTTATTTAGGGTTCTGAAGATGATTGAATTGAAACTCTGCTTTTTTACGTTACGAGGAGTCTCACCCCTTTTTCTCGCTATTCGTCTTACACATGGTGGCGCAGCAAATTAACAAGATTTGGGCCAAACTTTCCATTTCAAGTGATGTATTGTGGAGGAAATCTAACGGTGATTTCAAAGGCGCCCATCAATTCATTTCAAATATTTCTTCATGCACCCGGTTTCTTCCTAAAATACCCTTTTTTTTTATCTAACTTTCATTTTTCTTCCTTTCTAAGCATCCGTAGGATCATCTCTAACCCTAATTTATCATGAGTCCAACTAAATGCCCCCACATACTTGGGGCTTCGTTAGGCTGGAGAGTAAGTTGGAGCGAGTCAACTCTTATGGAAGTCCGAACACTTTTTCTAGGAAAATACTAGAATCACTATAACAATGTTATACCATAAAATACATTAGCTCACAACATCACAATACACATTGACTCGCAAGAGACTTTCATGTGACCTTGACCTGCGTATTAAGCATCATGATTTGTGTATGTCTGCATCTTGAAGTGCACATGGATGACTCTTGTGAGCTACTTTGTCTTGTGGTGTAACGTAGTGTTGTAATTCTAACACTTCTCCTTTTTCTATTTGGTTGGTTTTTTGATGTCAACTTCCCTACAAGTTGTCACCTCAACTTCCCCTTTCTTCTTAACGAGTATTTATGCCCATTGTAATATTTTATTATTTTTTAAAATTTCAACTTTCCCTAAAGTTTAAAGTTGAACTTCAAAAAAAAAAAAAAAAAAAAAAAAAAAAAAAAAAAAAAAAAAAAAACAAAAAAAGTTGAACTAAATAAGAAAAGGGCATTTCTATATGCATCCCACAATTTTTTAAGGGCATGCTAAAAATTTGTTGTCACTCCAATTCTATATTTTCCCTAAAACAAAATGACCTAATTACCCATCATAACCACCACAATCCCTCACATGTCATTGTGACATCCGATAATTTCATAAACTTACTTAGGGGGCTAATTAAATATTTTACAGATTTCATTTGAAATTTAGACATCCAAGGTGGGACTCACGCATTACAAACCGAAAATTATAAGGTAAAATGTTATTTTTTCGATGATGAATGCCTATTATGTGCATTATATAGTATTTTGTCGCTACGACGGATTGTGTTGAGTTGTATCTTCAATGTCATAATCGGGTTTGTAAGAGTGCCTCTGAAGGACACGAGTGCAATAAAAGTTATTGGTTCCTCAAAAACTAGTGAACGAGTGTTAAATATCATGTAAGGATTTTCCTCGATTTGCGTACAAGTTGGGATTGATAGTAATGTAAAATGAGAATGAAGTTGGTGGCGGTGAGGATGAGATTGGTTACTAATTGGTGCAAATTTGGCTAAGTATGGCAAGAAAATTGGTCCATAAGATTTCAGTATGTCGTGAACAAATTTAAGATTTTTTGGGTTTTGGGTGTAACTAAAACTAATGTCATTGATGTTTTATGGAGTTGGACTATTTTGACGAGATGTTGATTTAACTTGGTGAAAAATCGGATCCCAAATGAGTAGCAAAACTCAAAACATGTATAAATAAAAGTTTCGAGAATTAATAAATAAAAAGAAATTAAACTACTTATAAGCAATTGGAGGTTTAATATATATATATATAAAATTAAATCAAAATCAAAACATTTCGTTATGATTTCAATAGAACGTTTGAAAACATTCTTTCCCTAACCCTCTCGACTCGGGTTTTCACTTCGCGAACTCTTGATGTTTGATTTTCGCTCGATTTCTTT
The DNA here is from genome assembly GCA_039657365.1 of Stephania yunnanensis. Classification (NCBI taxonomy): domain Eukaryota; kingdom Viridiplantae; phylum Streptophyta; class Magnoliopsida; order Ranunculales; family Menispermaceae; genus Stephania; species Stephania yunnanensis. The sequence continues at coordinate 37,499,197 of CM077586.1, read as the reverse complement.
CCGCAAAACAGTATAGCATCGTGAGACATCCAATCCGAGCCATATCTCCGTGGCAGAGACGAGGAATTCGGCTCGAAATTTGATAAATTCTCAATTTAGGGCATTTTCCCTCTATTCAATTTGAATTCTCACGATTTTTTGATTTCTTTCACGAGGCTTTGATAAGAATTGGTAGATATTGTTATGAATTGATGTATTTTGTTGATGTGAGCTAATTTGGGATAAGTCCCACCGATGTGGGTTAGATTTTTGGTAAAATGAATTGATGCAATTTAATTAATAACTATTATGAAAATTTTTTGTAGTTAAAATTAATTTATATTACGATTCTAGACAAATTGAATTATTGATTTTTGTCTAAATTGACTCCACGGGCTGTGAAAATATGATAAATGTGACATTGGATGATTTTCTTGTGTTTGATGTCGAGTTTTGATGATATAATTATGAAAATATTGATTTGGAGAAGTTTAGTTAGTTTTAAATTAATAAAATTTTCCTAATCAGCAGGCTGTATTGGAAAATTTATAACTTCTCCATTTGTAATTCGATTTGAGTGTTCTTAGTGTCTATGGAAAGCACGAGAGGAGTTCGAGAAGCTCCTTTTTGGTTAATATGAGAAATAATGATGTTTTCAAGGTTAAAAAGTTACCTCAAGTTAGCTAGTTGAAAGCTAATTGAAGTTGTTATAAATACTTATTTTGGAAACAATTATGGAGCATAATTTGGCAGTGGTTTTCGTGGGGTTTCGTTATTTGGTTTCACTTGAAGATTGAACCATGTTATAATTAATATGTAGGGAAGCTATTGGAGTCACTTTCAAGGTGATCCGACGTTCTGAGACCCCGAAAATCAAGTTCAAAGTTGGTTGGTTGTAAGTAAATCATACAGTGGTCTTCATTATTTATGGAATTTATTTTTGTACCTGCATTTGTGTTTAGTCTACATTGTATTTTGCGTCATTCTTGGTCATGCACACACAATGCAAGGAATGTGGTTGGAGTGTGGTCGACTATTTCTCTAAGCTAGTAGTAGTTGTGCTTAGCATCTATTTCCCTAAGTTAATAGTAGATGCAGACAAATGAGCTGATGCGTCTAGCTCAGAAATCCACTCTGACACATTACCTTTACATTTCATGAAATCTTAGTACCATTTTTTTACTATATTTGGAAGTCGACGTCCGAGTATAGTTAGGAAACGGGAACAGAGGAACTCATGTTGTTATATAAATTTCTTGTTATTTGGAAATGCGATTATATGTCTCCATGTATTTGGACTAACATTTACAGGAGTATAGAGCAGTGTAGGAGTATACTTACCCGACATCTTCGAGTTGTTTTTGATGATGTCAAACTCTCAGTGAAGACAAGGAAGAACGGACAAGCTCGAAGATCTTGATGATTGCTTTTAAGTTTTAAAAGTTTAATTCTCGTTTTAGTTATGTTATATTTATTATTTTGGGTTCTAGGGCGAGTATAGGGTGTGAAACACTCTCGAATAGGTTATGAGAGCTTTATGAATAAGTTTTAGGAAGTTCGAAAATGTTTATGATTTAGTTGGATGTTAATTTATTTCATAGAGTAGTTTATATATTGTTTTGGGAATTGTAAAACTGTAATGGAGGCATGTGAGACTAGAAGGTATACATAAAGTTTGAATTCGATATATATATATATATATTTGTGAATTGCAGGGAGATATGTGTCCTTTTAGACCTTTCCTAATTCTGCTATATATTAGGTGAACTTTTTGGCAGGCCATTTTTAGAGGAGGTGCTATCGAAATTTTTACGAAATACGAAGGATAATCTATATGATTTCTCAATATGCTCCAACTAAACAAATCATGAATTGAGTTTCATTGAGGATATAAATTTAGTATTGGAGCATTATTAAAGATTGTTGAAAATTATGTTGAGGTTAAAGATAATAGAATAAATTAGGTAGGGTAATTAGGGATAAGTCAGTGCTTAGTGATACGGGCCCTAACAACCATACCCACACACACTCTCTCTCTTGTTGTGCACCCCTCACAAGTCGACAAACTCTGACGATCCATTCCGACCACCAAAGACGCAAACTTGCAATTGTCGAGCCCTTTACCATCTTAAAATTCGATTTGTTCATGCTTTGTGATGGAAATATAATATTTCTAATGTTTTGTGTCCATTTAAGGGTTTGAACAATTTTTTATGTTGCTAGGACATTGTTTTGTTTGGGTTGTTTAGTGGCAATGACCTTGCTAAATTGAGGATGAAAGTGTGACGACCCATTACTAATTAGACTGAGTTTGACCAACTCGGACCGAGTCTAAGACTTAGCCACGATCTGACTAGGTGATGCAACCATGCTCGACGAAGTGCCAATTAAGATTTGGGTTATATGTGTGTACGTGTATTATATAAAAAATAAAATGAAATATATTGTAATACACGTGGCGAGACCTCGAGACGTGCATTAGCAATACAGGTAGTATGGTTAGGTTCGGTAAATGGACAAATACTGGGCTAGGCGAGATCAGATTTATTTTTCGAGTTTTCAATGATTTTATATTGCAAATATATATACATTTAAATAAATTGATTATATAAAAGCTAAGTATTCAAATCAAATAAAACAAACACCTTTGATCTTCATTTGGATGCATATCACGTATCTTAATGCAAAGTTAATTGTGTAGGAATGGATTGACATGTAATGGTTGTGTTGAATCCATGCCATTAGCTCGTCTTCGAGACGCGTGTCATGCAAAGATGGAGGGTGATGAAAGGACCAACACATTAGTAGGAGGTGTGGTATGTAAATGTTGTTGTAGCATCAATAAGGGGCATAAATGCAATAAAAGTTATTAGTTGCTCGAAAATTAGTAAACAAGTGTTAGTATCATGTGAGGATTTTGCCTCATTTCTCATGCAAGTTGGGATTGGTGGCAATGTAAAATGAGAACGAAGTTAGTATAAGACTTTGCCTTGAGTTGCACGTTAGTTAGCGATGATTGAGGTTGAGATTGAGTCTAAATTGATGCAAGTTTGATTAACTATGGCAAGAGAATTAGTCCATAAATATTTGGTAAAATGTGGACAAAGTTAAGATTCTTGGGGTTTTGATTTGACCAAAGTTAGAGTTATGGATATGTTATACAGTTAGACTATTTTACCGAATTTGGCTTAATTTGATGAAAAACTAGATTCAAAACAAGCACCATAAGTCGAAACACATCAAAATATGAATTTTGAGAATTAATAAAAAAAAAATTAAGCTGCTGACAAACAGCTGAATGTTTACATATAAAAAAATAAAAAAGAATATCAAATCAAAGGAAATCAAACGATTCCATTTTTTCTCATTTCAACAGAACATCAAAACGTTCGTTCTCCAACCCTCCCAATTCAATTTTTTGCTTTGCAAACTCTCGACATCTAATTTTCACCCAGTTTCTTTCCACAAAATTGTTGAGTATCGCGAAACGGTAAGTTTGAGCCAAGTTTCTATGGTGAAAATGAGGTATTCGACTCAAATTTAATAAATTCTCAATTCAATGCATTTTTCACAACTCAATTTGAATTTTCTTGATTTTTCGATTTCTTTCACGGCGGTTTAATAGGAATTGGTAGGGATTGTTGAGAATTAATGTATTAGGTTGATGTGCCTCAATTTGGAATAAATCGCACCGATGTGGGTTAGGGTCTTGGTAAAGTGAATTGATGCAATTCAGTTTATATATGTTTTGTAGTTAAAACTGATTTACATTAAGATTCCGGACAAATTGGATTTTTTTTTGTCCAACATGACTCTACAGGTTGTGAAAATATTTTGAACATGGTATTCAACGATTTCTTGGTGCTTGGTGTTAAGTTTTGATGATACAATTGCGAAAATATTGATTTGGAGAAGTTTTGTTAGTTCTAAATTGTTAAAGTTTACCTAATAACTAGACTATATTGAGAAATTTAACTTCTCCATTTGTAATCTGATTTAAGTGTCGTTGGAGTCTATGGAAAGTATGGAATAAGCTCTACAAGTTCGTTTTTGGTCATTATGAGAAATATCAAGGTTTTCATAGTTAAAAAGTCACCCCAAGTTGGCTAGTTGAAAGCTAATCGAAGTTGTTGAGAAATATCAAGGTCTTCAAGGTTAGAAAGTCACTCCAAGTTAGCTAGTTGTAAAATAATTGTGTTAGGAGTTGATGATTCGAAGGTCGAGGCATTCAACGTGGGACGCACCGTAAGTGAACAATATAAATTTATAAAATTTTAGTACACATCGTATATCTCTTGCGCTATTGCATTGCATTCATGACTGTCCATGCATATAGTCATTTGGACCTTTAGGGGTCAATTCCAACTTTAAGATGGGTCTGATGGAGTTTGATTTGAGCTAATAGGCCTTATTCGCTGCCTTGACTTTCTTGAGCGGATCAGTGTTGCATGGGACCACTGATTCATGTGATGGGACATCCCTCACATTTTTGAATGTCGAGACCAGCAGGCTAGTTGTATTTAAGCCAGTTCCTGTGACATCCGAGAATTTCGTAAAGTTAATTAGGATGTTAATTAGGTGTTTTCATATTTAATTTAGGATTTAAGTATTCGAGGTGGAACCCATGTGTTACGGACGGAAAATCATAAGTTCAAAAATATTATTTTTACATGTCGCATGACTAGTGGGTGTAATATACTCTATTCGATGTGAAATAAGGTTAAGTTGAAGTGTATACATGGAGTTAGTGAGTTCCGGAATGCGTTGGAGAATATTTCTCAATTTTTGGTCAAATTTAAGTATTTTCAAAAATTAGTTTGGACATAAATTGAAGAGATAATCAAAATATTAAATAAAATAATTAATAAATTAGTGGGCGTCTAGCGACACGTGGAGTCGAGGGTGACACGCGTAGGATGTACCATCATGTGCACGCTCGATGATGGTTGTTGGCGCACACGAGAATTTATAGCCGCGATAATATATAGCTGTATATGTATTTATATATAATATAGTTTATATATAAATATATATAAATAAATCTTATAGTTCAATGTAAATTAAAAAGTATACATTGGATGCGCCTAAAGATACGCGTAGCTTAGGCATTAAGGAAGGGAATGGTTGAACGTTGCTATAGGAGAGAATTTATATATGCTTCGAGATACGCGCAACCTAATTTCAAGGAAAATCAAGTGAATTAGTGGTTTGTTATAAAGCCATTTGATCTACCTTGAGATACGCGATGTGTATATCGAGAAGATAAATATATAATTGATTTTGTTTAAGTCGGTTAGGTGTGGTGATTATCTTGTTAATAACCACAAAATATGCAACGCGTATATCAAGATATGCAAAACGTATCTCGCAATACGCACAATCTTGAGATATACAACACGTATCTTGAGGAATAATAAATTAAATAATAAAAATGAATCATTAGACTTGCTTCGAGATTCGTGCATTATGAATCAGGAGGAAATTAAATAAATATATATATATATTCAACTTAACACATCGTCTCCTCAATTCAATTCTATTTTTTTGAGCAGAAAAAGAGAGATCGAGTGAGGCAGTGCGTAGAGGGGAGACTGAGAGGCAGAAAGAAATAGGGAGAGAGAGATCTAACGAGATATCGAGACCCATGGTGAGACTTATTGTTGTTGATTATCGTCATTGTTATTGTATTATGTGTTGTTGTTGAGGAAGTCGTTGATGTTGTTTGTTGTTAATGGAGGTTGAGATAAGTTGGGGATAGGAGGCTTGACCCATCGAGGAAAGAGACGACAAGGGCTCGTTTGCCCTCCTAAAGAGCCTTACAAACTCAAGCCAATAACCAAATCGAAAAACAATTACTCAACTATTGAAATAGAGAGCATTTTGAGGAAGAAGATGGGGTTTGATCCTTAACCGCACCAAACCGAGTTTGATTCAGGGGTTAAACCGGACCAGTCTGGTTCAGGGGTTAAATCAGACTGGTCCGGTTCAGGGGTCAAACCCCAATCTATTAATAAAGAAGAAAACAATCGCAAATTGGAAAAAAAATCTAGAAAAATAGAAAAAAATATATATATATATATATATATATTAGCTAAATAAATTAAAATTATGGATTTTTATGAAAAATGAGGAATTTGAGATTTTCTCGAGGAATTATATTGGAACTTTCCTCGTAATGCGTGTTATGATACTCGAAAATGCTTAAAATTTAGAAAATTGTTTAAAAGCCTAGTCAAGGGTAGTTTTCGATTCCGAACTACAGTTTACGGTCAAAATCGGGATCTGAATATTTAAGGAGCGATCTTAGAGTGATTTCAAGGTTTTTGGACTTGAAAATACCAAAATAACTCGAAAATTGGTTAAAAACTTTAGAAACTCGAATAAATAATTTATCTCGATTTCTCATTGGTTTTAGGTAGTGTCAAGGATCCCAAAACTACTCGGAGCGAAGCTCGGGGAATAGGTTCAAAGTACGTGAAAGTCAGGGAAAACGTCGTGTGAGGCTTCACAACCAACTTTAAGTTGGTTCAGTGGTAAGTAAATCCTACAATGATATTTACTATTGATTGAATATTTTTGTACTTGCAATTATAACATAGTTTGCATTCCATTTTATCATTATTAGTCATGCACACATATATTGAGTGAGGGGGATAAGCTTGTTTTGGAGTTTGGTTTAATTAAAACTAGGTTTCAGTCTTGACTCTACGTCGTCTAGTGAGACTTGTGGAGCCTGACGCCGATAAGTTATCTATTCATTTCATGATCTCTTAATATTGTCTCTATACTATTTTTGGAAGTCGACATCTGATTATAGTTAGGAGACAACGACGGAGTGGATTGCATGTCATGTTGATGCATATATCTTATTGTTTATTTGGAAATGCAATTATATATATCCATGTATCAGACTAACAATTGCAATAGTACAGATCAATGTAGGAATTTATTTACCTGACGTCTTCGAGTTATTTTGATGGTGTCAGATTCTATATGAAGACAAGGGAAGAATGAGCAAGACTCAAATATTGTGGTAATTATTTTCAAAAGTAAAAGTACATTCTTGTTTTAAATTGTTTATATATATATTGTTTTGAGATTCTTAGGATGAGTGTAGAACGTAAAATTTTGTTGAATAGTTATGAGAATCTCCTAAGTTAGTTTATAATACATTGAAAGGTTGATGATTCAAATTTGGCCTATTTGGGATTTTAAAGTTTTAATTAAGTTATCGGAGACTCTAAGTTAAATTATAAATTTAAACTTGATATATATTGTGAACTGCGGAGAGTTTTGAGTCCATGTAGGCCTCTTCCTAATTATGTTGTCTATTAGGTGAATTTTTTGGCATGCTATATTTAGGGGAGGTGCTGTTCAAATTTTTATTAAAATACAAAGAATAATCCGTATTATTTCCTAATTTGTTCCAATTGAATAAATCATGAATTGAGTTCCATTGAGGATATGAAATTAGTTTTGGAGCCTCATAAAGGATTTAAATGATTATTATTTTGAAGGAAAAGTTAAAAAAATGGATAGACTAACTAGATTATCGGGGGATTAAGGTAATCAAGGCCGGTCGATCGTCTTAATGATGAGAGGCTAGCATGTCCTGCATTCTAAGGATTAACGAGAATCACCCTATTCATATGATAGATAGGTTTGTGACATGTTTACTTTATTTCTTGTTATTATATCTCGTTCAATTGTTTATTATGCAATGCACTTTTATAAAACCTATCTGTTCGTTCATTGGGAGCTTCAGAACCCGGATTAGTTGCTTAATCAATTAGACTTGCAGTGGTTACAGAAAATGTAAGGCATTAGAAGGGTCGACAATGGAGACCAGCGCCCTTATCCATACTGTAGATAATGTATTGGTTGAATTGGTTTTAGTTATGTATCCGTTAATCAAACTTGTATTTGATTTGTATTTGGACGTTAGATCATCGACTTTACTTTTATGGATTAGTGTATATTATAATTGATGCTCCCACTTTAAGTTCCCTTATCACTTTGCATGCTCACTCGCTTCACCCACCGCCTGCGCGATAATCAATTTAGGTTAGCAATACATAACATTTTTCGAAAAACCAACTCAGAAAGTGTTTTTTAAACATGAATAATAATAAGGGAAGGTGGGTTCAAAATGTCTTTTCAGGTCCATGGTGTGACCGAACATCTCAAGAGACGGTTCAGCCTGGTCAGACCGTTGGTTCGCGGTATAAGTGCCGACAAAAAGTGTAACAGATGTAGCTTAGGGATGCAAGTGGGGTAGGGGAGGAATCCCTACGGAAGATGAGGATTCCTCGCTATGGGGATGAGGATGGAGAACTTAAATGGGATGGAGGTGAGGATGTGAAGAAGATTTCATACCCGCGCAGGTATGGGTACGGAGATAATGAGAAAGATTTATCCACGGGAATTGTCATAAGGAATCCCTATTAGGAAAGATTCGCGGGGATCCACATATGTCAATTATATATACATATCATATGATTTATTATATATCCATAATATTTTCTGGTTTCCACCCCCAAAACACTAGTGATATACATAACAAATAAACTCTAATGAGATGTAAAATTTAACTTATTTAGTTAAATAAATAAAATATTTTTATTACCATATTACATTAATTAACTATAAGTTTTGTTTTGAGTTGTTTGCAATTATATTTATATTTTAAAAATTTATGATCAAACGAGAAAAATTGTAATGAAAACACTGAATGCAAAAGAGTGCATTAAAATATTGATTTCTCACTAAAACAAGTTAAATCTGATAAAAAAATCTTCATATTAAAAAATAATGTCAAGAACCCCATGTTTTTTTTTGATACCTTACATTTTGTAATTTCTTTTTGAGAAAAATCTTGTGGGGATAAATATTTCCCCGCGACGATATATTCTCTGTGAGAATCATCGCAGAGACCCATAATGAGGAATTAAATGGGGGAAATATTTTTTTCATGGGGATTTTCTATCCCGTGGGGATTTGACGAGGACAGGTATGAGGATGAAAACTCATCCCCGCATAGAGATGGGTACGGGGATAGGAGATGAATTCTTAAGTGGATATGGGGATGGAGATGTGGTCCCCATCCCCTGACCTCCCCATTTGCATCCCAAATGCGGATGTGCAAGTTGGAGAAGTATTTTTTTAGTTTTCCTTATATTTTTTTCATGTTTAAAACATTGGTTCCATCCTTTATTCGGCCATGCAGGGTCGACCGACATGTTGTAGGTCGATTCCAATGAGTTGACTTAAGAACCCTTAGACGGTCACATGGGACTGAATTTTAAAGCTTTGATCGACCCATTACATTTGAACCTTGGAGCTTTGATCAGTCCATTAAGCCCGAATTTATGTATTTAGTTCGGTTTTTCCTAGCAGATCCTACTACTTGTATTTTTTTGGTTCTTGATTGAAAGTTAAATGTAATGCTGTGATTTACCATTTTGCAAGGAATTTTGTATTATACTAACTTTTTTGACTACACTAATGACTGTATCCCCAACACACCCTTTGCAAGTAGAAATAAGTTGGTTAAATGAGTTCAAAGTTGATGATCTAGTAAATGGTTCATTATTTTCATGAAGAATTCCAATGCAAGGTAATGGTCATCGCCAAGGAAGGGTGAACATGACGTGCGAGAGGTCTGGTTGTTATAGGGGTGACGTTCAAAGAGTTGTGAAATTGAAATATGGCGAAGATTTGGAAATCCTTAAAAAGGAAGTTATGAAGGATGACAAGGGGGAAGGGGAAATCAAAGAGTAAAACCAGTACAAAAAATTTTATTGTCCTTTTGCAATAAATGTAAAGGAACATGAAGACGGTTTATGATATGAGATAGCGTTGTATGGGCAACATAACTACGAAATTGGATATTATATGGAGAGTGTGAAATTCAAGAATTTCATAAACTTAATTAGGCAACTAATTAAGTATTCTCGAATTTTATTTGAGATTTAAGTATCCGAGGTGAGACCCACATGTTACGAACCAGAGACCATAAGGTAAAATATTATTTTTTTGTGTTGCGCCACTAATTGGTGTGTTATATTCCATTTCACCATGATACAAACTTATTTTTAGGTCGAGGCGCGTTATTCATTGTTATCGGAGGGCATTGGGATTGTTCCTTAATCTTCGCCAAAATCGAAGTAGTTTTCGGGTTCGAATTGTTGCTTCAAATGAGTTAAAGGAGTTGAGATTTTAAGAAAAGAAAAAGAAAACACAAAATGACCAAAAAGGACATTAAAACTAAGAAGGGAAGTGGATAAGAACATGGGTATTTTGGTAAATGGGAAAACTCAAGGTATAAATGTGAAAGAATGAATGGGTATTAGGTTAAAAACCTTCTCCCGATAAACGCTTTCGCTTCTTCCTCTCAACACACCTCTCTATCCCTTATGACTCTCAATTCTTTCTTCATTCTCATTCATACCTACTGTAATTTCTTCTTTATCTATGTTTATCTTGGTGTTCCATTAGAGCATTAGAGAAAAGAAGAAAAAGATAGAAAAGAAGAATAAGTAGTCATCAATTGAGAAAAGTGAGTTCCTATTGGTTTTTGTTGACGAATTGAAGTCCAAGCTTGGTGACTCTTGTTTTAAATCGATGAGAGCGGATTGCTTTTGATTAATGCAATGATGTGGAGTCAAATTTAAGAGTCTGAGATTGATTCCCATGGTTTTGGGGTGGATTGTTTAAATCATTTCATGCGTTTGTAGTTGTAAAGTTATAAAACTGTCACATATTGGGCTATGATTTTGATTAGGTGATCAATCATTTTAATTCATAATTTCTAGTGGAAACCAATATTTATATATCATCATTAATATTTTGAGAGCCTTTTTGAACTTTGGAATCAGATTCATATGATTTGAACTAGAATTAGGAAACTAGACCACAAGTACATGCTTTGCAGTCTTAACTATATTCCACTTTGGAGCTCGTCCAATTTGGGCTTTTAAGGTCGATTCTTTGATGATTTGTCATAAATGTATGTAAAAATTAACCCACGAGAATTAGATTAGGGATTGGTGGAAATTTTGTGGGTTAATTGGGGTCGAATTTGTTGCATTCTTGTAGAAAATTTAGTTGTGCAGTTTTAGTTTTCGATTGTTTTAATATACGATTTTGAGCAATCAAATGGATGTTTTTTGTAAGACTTTTTGTGGATTTTGGTCTTTTTATATTGATTATGATGTGTGAGAATCAGATTTTAACTTGGAAGAGGTTTGATAGTATTTCGAAGGCTGAAAAGGAGACCAAAACTTGGGACTTAACTGTCTATGACAAAAACCATTTCAAATAGGCAAGTTGAGGTGTTGATTTGAGACATCAAATGAGGTTGAAATTGTTTGTGAATAGGTTCATTTGAATCCTAGTATAATCTAATTCGATGTTCAAAAAAGTTTATAGCCAATAAAATTCGTTTGAACAATAAAAAATCAGGTAGAACATAATCAGTTGATATGGTTCAAACTAGCCAATTATGATTATTGCAACTTGGTGACTTAGGGCAATAATTTGAATGGGCATTTGTTATCCAAATTAACAAAGGTTAGAGTTTTTGAAATCCTTATATACCCCATTTTGAGTAGAACATAAGCTTGTACCTTAATACAATCGTTAACTTGGTGAAAAATAGTCGTGAAAATGATAAAAAAATTAAGCTATTCAAATTGGAAAAGTAAGAATTTGGTGAGCATGGAACTTTGCAACGCATTTTGAATGGATTGCTGGTGTCCAAATAGCATGGGATTTAGCTTGATTGACTTCTTATATATCCCAGTTGATACAAATGTAGAGTTTGTGTTTAGAATAACATGTTAAAATATTATGTAATAAACGCGAATTAAGCCCGTTGGTACTATGACAATTTATACTCTGAAGAACTCGATTTCGCTAAATTGGGATGAATAAATTGAGAAATTCATGCAATATTTTATGACTTGAATTTGTAGATTACTCGATGGATATAGGAACCCCAGGTTCAAAATGGTCAAATGATTAGTTTGATACGAAATTGTGCAGCGAGTTAAGTAAACCCTACAATGGTCTTTACTTTTTATGAAATTCATTTTTATACCTACATTTTTGGTTAGTTTGCATTGCATTTCATATTCTTGATTGGTCATGCATGCATAACATCCGGATAGAGTTGCCCCTATTTCGGTCGTAAGAGTGTGAGCGCTCCACTCCTTACTAGACGTACTACAGGCGTCTAAGGCGGGTAATGTCGACTCTGGGGTAGCATGTGTTGGAACTTTATTACTATTTTAGGTTCATTTTTAGGTCGACCAACCTATTTGCGAACCTTGAACATAAATAAAAAGGTTTCATGTTGTTATTTGGAAATGCAATTACATGTCTCCATGTATTCAGACTTACATTTGCAGGAGCATAGATCAATGTAGGAGTTTATTTACGTGACATCTTTGAGTTATTTTTTGGGATGTCACGTTTTCTATGAAGACAAGGAAGAACAAACAAGACTCAAGATCTATGGTGAATACTTTCAAGTTTAAAGTTTAATTTTCTTATTGTAATCGTGTCATATATATATTTTGGGATTCTTAGGGTGAGTGTAGGTTGTGAAACACAGTTGAAAGGTTATGAGAGTCTCCTAAATTAGTTTAAAGTAGGTTGAAAGGTTTATGTTTCAATTTTGGTTTATTTAAGGATTGTAAAGTTGTAACTAATTAAGATATAAGAGACTCTAAGTTAGTTTATAAATTTGAATTTGATATATATTGTGAACTGCAGGGAGTTGTGAGTCCTTCAAGACCTCTCCCCAACTTTTCTGTCTATTAGATGAAGTTTTCGACAGGCCAATTATAAGGGAAGTACCACTCAATCTTTACAAAATACGGAGGATAATCCGTATGATTTTCCAATTTGCTCTAATTGAATAAATCAAAAACTGGGGTTTAGGTTTGGAGCGTTATTAAGGATTGAAATGAAAAGTAATTCAAAGTAAACATTAATTGTATGAGTCAGGTTCCTAATTATGTGAATTAAGCTAAGTCAGGATCTAGTGAGACCGGGTCTTGACAAAAATAAAGATAGAATTTGGGCTGCCTCCCACAGAGTGCTTTTGTTTACTGTCGTTGGCTCGACCGAACCATTCCAGTATTAAATGAAATCTATAAACTTTAATTTAGGATTGTCCACTCTAGTTCCATTCCAGAAAGTAATTGTTTGACCATCACTCTTAAAGTGATTGTTTTATTTAGAATATCCATCATAGGTTGAGAAGTAGATAAGAAAGAGCATCCTAAAATTAAAGGAGGATCTTCATTGACAAAGTTTGGCATAACCGAAAAGCTTGTAGGTAAAATATACTTGTAGTACATTCGTAACCATCCTTATTTGTTTAATTGAAAAACCATTTGGTAAAGGAACTCATTCAAAAACAAGTTCATCGAACTTTAATTGAGTATGTAAAAAGAAGTGTATTGACATAAGATTTACATTAGAACCCATATCACACTGAGCTTTAAAGTACAAAGTCCATTTGATTTTTATATTCAAATTTGTATCTCCAGGATCGTTCAGCTTTACAAAACATAAATTCAATTATTTCTTCTTTTAATTCTTTTTAACTTTAAAGTCTTTCGGCTTATAAATACTCTGCCCATTCCATGGTTGCTTAACTCTCAATTCCTGAGTTACTTTCTTTTCATTTGAAGGGTCTTCAACTTGTTCTTTCTTTGAAACATCATTTTCAATTTCTATTGTTACTACATTAATTGCATATACTTCAGTGCTTAGATTATCATAATGATTTAATTTTAAAGAATCATTATCATTAATTTCTTTATCAAGTAATTCATCTGAATCATCATAATTATCCTCATGATTGAAGTTGAATATGACATTTTTGTTTTCAAATTCCATATACATCATCCCTTTAAAGATATTTAACTTAGTTTTAGTTGTTTTAAGAAAGGGTCTACCATTATAATATAGGTGGAGAATTAGTTGATATTGAATCTCTTATTTCCATGACATAAAAGTCAGCTAGAAATACTAAGTCATTTGCTTTCACAAAAGCGTATTCTAATAATTCATATGGTTTAGTAAATGTATTATCAATTAAAGAAATATTAATAGGTGTATTAGTCAACGGTTCTATTTTCAATGGTTCATATAATTTAAGTGACATTACATTAATTGATGCTTTAAGATCACACATAGCAAATTTAATTGAAGAATTTCCTGTTGTTGTAGGTATTCCAAACATTCTTGGATTGGAACATTTGTCAGGTATTTCTTTTTATTAAAGCTGACACATTTTGCCTTAAGTTTTCTTTAAATATCTCTAAAAGTTTATCTTTAAATTCGAAGAATTCATTCAAAACTTCATTATAATTTGATAATCGCATAATCGATTCCATAAAAGGTTTATTAATTTTTATTTACCTAAATGCTTCAAGAATGTCTTCATTAATTTCTTTTTTCCTAGCATCCGCTAATCGTTGTAGAGCAGGAAAAATAAAATTCTTATCTTCATTTAATTTATCAGGAATCTTATCATCTTTTTCTTTATTAACTATTTTAGAAGTTTGTAAAGACTTTTCATAAGTTTCAACTCTGACTAAATGTCATGAGTACGACCATTTAGGAAAGGTATATATTTCAATTGTTCAGTCATCCATTCTCTTGTAGGAATAACATTGGTCATCATCTCTTCTTCTTCTTCTTCTTCTTCTTCTATTATTTCTTTTTTTGTTAAACCCTACCTAATTAGGGCATCTGAACGGCCTAGATTACCTTAATCTAATACTAATAATCTAGCAGTCGTAATCATTCAATCAATAAATAATTAAGATCTATCGTTTCAATCATATCAATCAATAAATAATTAAGATCTATCCATTTATACCATATTTTATATTAAAAAATAATACATACATAGAGAGAGAAACTGAGCAAGTCACCAATAATCGGAAAGTTTTTCATTTCCCTTGTTGCCGGTAGAACATGTCATTACCCAATCATAAAAATTCGATAATGTTCGATTAGAAAATCTCACACCATCCAGTACACTTGTAGTAATCAAATGCATAATAATCCAAGGAATTTAAATGAACAATATAATCCAAGAAATTTAAATACAAACATGAATCCATGTCGTTTATGTTATTCGTCCACAATCAGATGACCGACCTCCAATAGTGGTAAGTAAACAGTAATAAAGACTCATGCGCAGAAAGAATAACCAAACGAGTCTCGTTCTTCGAGTCTATTAAAGTATGATTTGGTTTATTGTGACCTCATAATAATCACGTGATGCAAAGTATCAGTGACTCTAGCCTCTCAAAAATAATATAGTTCTACCATGTACATAGTTGGTAGACACTACAAGTTCTACCCTGTAATACACAGTCAGGTAGCTTAATATACCCTTTGCACATAGGCAAGCAGACACTAAATAGTTCTACCCAGTAAGACAATCAAGCACACTATAAGGAGACTCATAATGCCTTATCCTCCCAAACCGTGTATGCATGTACAACAAAAATGCAATTTCAAGAATCAATGCAATTATACGAAATTATAATCATACAATGTAAAGGTTACTATGGAATTTATTTGACCTTAAACACGCAATTCCCACGTTCCCTTGCGCTCCGAATTGGTCAACTAGTCCACACGAGATTCCATCTGCGGTCCTACATTCATTTATAAATCTGATAAGACTCCACAAGTACTTGATAGGTCATTATTTATACATATTATATATAGTTTATTTATGTATTTTAATTGTTAAATCACTGAAATATATGCCTAATTATCTTTATTTATTATTTTCAGGTTTTTTAGAGTGCGCGATTGAGTTCGTGGCAAAAAACTGCGTGAAATGGACTACTCATACATAGTGATCAGACACCGAAAGATACGCCTCGAGATATGTGCGTTTTGGGCGATTTTCTACTGTTGTAGTCCACGTGTCACCCCGCTATTCGCTGGCTTCTTGTTGCAGTCTATGTGTCGTGCCCAGATTTGTCCACGCGTCCCAGCAAAAGCTGTCGCACCTACCACCCCCACGCCACGTGGCAGTCATCCATTCGTTTGCTCGTGTCGGCAACTGATGCATGCTCCTGCAAAGCTGCAAAAGGTAGCTGTCCCACCTAATCAAATGCTGAAACGTGATAGCCTTCTTTATCACAGCAGCTTCATCACAACAGTCCTCATCCAATCGCTGCCCGCCACGTCACACATGCCAGCAAGCTCAACCAATCACACTCTGACATGTGGCGGTATTACTGCTACAGCAGCGTCATAAAAGCTATCCTCCTCTAATCACACTGCGCCACGTTACCCGGACCACCTCCTTCGCCCAATCAAACGTTGACACATGGCAGATACCTGGAAAACAATTTTATTTAGGGGTTTTGGGGGGGGGATTGACATACCGTTTTTGGTTTTTACTTTTTGGTGGAGTGGTGTATTTTTTCTTCTTTTTTCTCTTCCACAAACCATTATTTTACACTTTATTTTTGGATTTTTATGGAGTTCTTGACGACGATGGCCGGTTAAACTCATCAATCTGAACCAGAGGTAGATCAAATCACCCATTTTGGCATAAAGACATATGTGAGATCTATTTATTTATTTAATTTGTCTTTCATAATATTTTATTCCCTTTGATATTGATTGAAATATTGAGATTAAACACTTGTTTAGATCTTGATTTACATGCAGTAGGTTGTACGCACCCGTACTTGTGCAATAAGACCACATTAGTGGCATCCAACCATACCATTTAATTAAACCCTTTTGGGACCGGTTGGATACCATATGGATCTAGGCTAAACTAGACACACTAGTGATCTAGTTGGTGTCTAGTTGTCTAGGTGTAGTGCCTTCACAAAGCACATTGCGATCAACACATTAAACCAGTTCACTTGAATATATGGTTATGTGTTTGACTAGGGAAGTGGTCATTGTCGTACCTTGACCATCGAGATAGGGAAGTGCCAGGACCCGCGTACGTTACCGAGTCTATAGCTACACTAATTTATTATGGATTGCATGCTTTGATTAGATTGAGGACCTTATATAAAATTATGCCAAATTGAGAAGATTTGTGATACCGATGGTTTAGATTGTTTCCCACTTGATTGATATATTTACTTGCTATTTTTAGTCTAGTTTTAGTTAATTTAGATATTATTCCTGTGAACACCCCGAGTTATTTTTAATTTCATAGCATAGGTAAGAAACTTGGTCTTCGTGGTTCGACCCCGTGCTTGCCACTACTGTAGTTCTTGTGGTCATTGCTAATCTCATCGGGATTATATATTTTGACGCATTCGACACTCGTCAGTACTCCACAATTATTTTCCAATTAGTTGGTTAAATTAACCCAATCGTGTCCCAAAACCCCTAAAATATTTTCAAAATAAATTATTCGATGCCTGGATTTCATTTTCAACTCAAGATTATTGTTCGGCATCGAGAATTACGTTGTCTAGGCTTAAATATATATTTTTAATTTATTATATATTTATCGGTCGAACCTCGACCAAAAAACCCTGAAATCTCTCCAAATCATATCCTCGGACGTTCAGATCTCAATTCTGACTTCAAATTGTGATTCAAAATCAAAAATTAATCTAGACTGGGCCATAAAATAGTTTTTTGAATTTTTGACATTTTCGGGTATCATAACATGCATTAGGAGAAACATACAGGGTAAAAATCATTGAGAAAATCCGAAAATCCTCGTTTTCCATAAAAATCCTCAATTTTCGTTAATTTGTCCAGAAACCTAATTTCCTGAATATCTCCTAATTTCCAAGGATTTTTATTTTATTTTCTTCCTATTTAAAACCTTTTTTTTATATATTGTTTTTTTTTAAAAAAAAAACCCTTTAGGGGTCCCTGGAAATGAAAATTAGAGAAGATAATGGATAGTGGGGTGTATCCCCCTGTTCGATTTAGATTTGGTTAAATTGGGGGGTCATATGACCATTTTGCCACTCCATTTCTATCCAACATTGTATAATTCAAATACCCTTTTAGGTAATTTGCCACTTTTCTTTATTTTTTCATAATTATCTCTTCAATTTTGTGTCTGAATTAAACCTTGAAAAATACTCCAATTTGACAAAAAATTGGATAATTTACCAAAATGTTCCAAAACTCTCAAACAACCCATTTTCACACGTAAATTGAGGCGTTGGACCCATGTTGATTCGTTAAGTCCATTAAAAGTCCAAAATTTGAGTTTTAAACTTAAATCCAATTATTTTTCCCAAAACTCGAAACTAGGACTTTTTCCTTGATTAGTACATTTAGGGGTAAAATTTATCAACCCAACACACCCACCAAAATATTTTCAAAACTAACACACTTTTGGCCACGTCACTGCCACATCACGCGGGAGGTGGCACGGTGAAAGGAAAACGTGACCTCGGGTCACGATTTCACTTAAATGGAAATCGTGACCTCGGCTCACGATTTCCACCGATTTACTCTCATATATTTTTTTAAAGGGAAATCGGGAAATCGTGACCTCGGGTCACGATTTCCATTTAAGTGAAATCGTGACCCGAGGTCACGTTTTCCTTTCACTTATACCCTAATAGATCAAACGAACTCCGCTCTTCCTTCAACTCCACCGGACCGAACGAACTCCACTCTTCCTTCAACTCCACCGGACCGCACCGCACGACCCCAGATCGGCTCCATTGGTGCTACTCCATCTTCTCTCCATCTTCAACTCCAGATTGTCTCCACTGTTGTGTTGGAATAGGTCAATCAATCAATCGGTGTATACAACTATGTAAGATCAACTTATTTGGGGATTTTGTTTGTTTTGGCTTCTTGTGGTTCATGTACTGTTGGTTGTTATTTTCTTTTTTTCGGGCATGTTAATATTTATTTCTATCCGGTTTTTTTTTTTTTTTGCCAATTAGTTGATGTTATTTCTATCCGATTTTTTTTTGCCAATAACTTGATGTTAATTCTATCCGTTTTTTTTTTTTTTTGCCGATTACTTGATTTTAATTATATCCGGATTTTGTTTTTGCCAATTACTTGATGTTAATTCTATCCGTTATTTATCGGTGATATTGGTTGTAATTGTTTTGTGTATCAATAGGGAACATTGTTAAATGTGTTCAGTACATAAATATGAGTCTTAGCTTCACCCAAAATTCAAGTCTTTCAACTGCTAACAATCTTCATGCCTTGTCATTCCTTCCTTGGATGTGTCATTACTGACTACTAACAATTAAATGCGGTGATCGATTGGTCTCGATTCTCGAATGATTTTTCAAATCTTATTCAAATCATTGTATAACCGCTTGCTTAAACCTGTTCAAGAACACATGAGTTGTCCATTTAGATTGTAGCACCGAGAACATTTAAATGCTTTAGTAGATTCATATGCATATAAGTCGACTTTGTAATATAAGATTTTAGAACCTCGACGATGAATTTAAGAATAAGAGGCGTTAACTTTTTCTTGTTCAAAGTATAAGATTGGCAAGCTTAGACAGGTGTGAGGACATACATTTTGCGAGCATGAGTAGCAACCGATGCGCTTAGTCGAAAATGCAAGTTTTTGGATACATAAGAATGCTTTGCAAAGAAAACTATGGATTAGCTATGCTAACAAAGAAATCAGAATAAAAATGAAGAAGAGTTTTACATACTATTCATAAATCTCTAACAATAACTGGTATGAATGGATTGATTCCAATTTCTCTCCATCCCACTGTTATAGATGCCCTGTAACCACTTCTGCTCCATAAAACAACTGCTACTCTTTTTCCCGATAATTGGCCAGCCCAAACCTACACTGCATGAACACTTAGACTGGTCAAAAAAACTTGCGCCGAATCCTAGTCCTAGATAGAAATTATAATTAAGTAGAAGTCATACTTCCAGACCAGACCGCGATCTCAGCTATTGGACATGAAAAATTAATGTCAAAAAACTTGAGTGAGTGGCACATCAATGCCATCAAATAAATCAAAATTTGAAAAATGACTTGTTTTCTTCTTCTTCTTCTCCTTTGTATTAGTTAAAGGATAATATATAAAAGCCATATCTTTTTTTTTTCTCGTGGCCCAATATTTAGATATATAAAAGATCTCTTTGTCAGAAAATGTGGCGACTTGAGTTTGTACTCACCACTAGCATCGCATATTTTAAGTTTGTATTATTCACACACTTTTGTTTTAACTTTATTGTTTCTTGAATGGAATGTATCACCACTTGTATTGTTTCTTCATTGGTTTATGGAATTAATGACAACATTGCTAATGATTTGGGGTTCAAGCGCGATATGGATCCTGACCCTATAGATGAATCGGTGTTGACTATGCAAGCTCTACATAGATCTACTCGCGTCTGGAATGGACCGGTAGTACTTCTTTTCGCATGTTTCTCTAATTTTATAGCTTCGTAGCTACATTTTAACTAATGTAACTTAAATCTCGTTTTCCATAGGAGCCTGGTTTATTGACTATCAAGCGTAATTCAGCTTCACTACATCGATCGGTCCCACTTGATCAATGAATAGTTGGGCATCTTCAAGAATCTGGGTTTTATGGAACGACGCGAATAGGTTTCATATCAATTGATTGGCATCTCATAACTGCCCTTGTAGAGAGGTGGAGGCCAGAAATGCACACGTTTCATTTCCTAGTGGGCGAGATGACTATTACCCTACAAGATGTAGAAATCATCTTAGGATTACCTGTCGATAGATTACCAATCACTGGTCGTGTCGAGCAGGATTACGATGCCTTATGTATGACAAAACTAGGCTTCCCATTCCCTGAAAACAATAGGACTGGAGGACGGATCTAAATTCGCCAACTATCAAGATGGTTTCCAAACCTTCCAAACAATGCTGATGATGTGGAAGTGCAACGCTACGCGAGAGCGTACATCTTACAACTTCTTGGAGGAACGTTATTTGCGGACAAGTCTAACAATCTAGTTCACATCACATATTTGCAATATTTGGAGGATTTTGAGAAGGCAGGACAATACAGTTGGGGTAGTGCAACTCTGGCTCACCTATATAGACAATTGTGTCTTGCAACCGACGTTGATGGAGCAGAGATTACAGGTCCGGTCATACTATTGCAATCATGGGCGTGGGATAGGTTGCCTTTTCTTGCACCAATAATGAGAGGGCATCTCCGAGACGACATCATACCAAACGAAGAGTTATTTCCACCTCCTCCATATGGTCATAGGTAATTAGTATTTTTTAACATAATAATTTCAATTTGAGTATATTAATCTACATGTACATTCATTCATGCTTTGTGTTGTTTTATACATTTCTATAGGTGGCGACATGCATACCACGGGAACATCAATGCATGTACTGACAAAATACCGAGAAATGATTGACAAGCAAGCACCCGATGAAGTAAGAAATATACTTAATTAGTTTTTCCAAATACCTTTTTCTACAATAGTGAAATGCGAATTTTATTCGTTTCAAGTTGTTTTTTATATATTCAGGTAATTTGGGAACCGTATCTCGAGATGGTTATAGGGAACCTGCCTGCGTATTGTAGCAGTGGTCGTGCTACTTGGCGAACGAGGGCACCTTTGCTTTTCTTCTGTGTTGTCGAAATGTATAATCCTGATAGAGTCATGCGACAATTCGATTTGAAACAAAGGATACCACCTTTACATAGCACAAGCATGGAACTACATAAGATTGACTTGAGAGGGAAAACGGAAAAGGATTGGAGTGCAGAACATAGTGCTTATGTGTGCCTGTGGAACGAACGTGCTTCCAATATTGCAACTGATGACATATTGGAGGAGCCATTGCAATTTTACGACCCGTATATGCTATGGTATCGTCGCATTACACGACGATTCATGTCTAGTCGTGAAGCTATTCTTTTATTTGGGACATTATTTGGGATCAGACTAGGACTTTTTTTACTTTCAAATGACATGTTTTTTGGTTTATATAATGACTTGTAGTTCTTCCACTTCAATTTCCAACTTCTTCATTTATATCAAATGAAGTTTTTGGCATCACTGACATTACTTTTATGAATTTTGTAATTTACTTGTAACTTCATATTTTTTACTAGTTTGTATTAACAAAATAATCAAAACAATGACAGACGACTTGCATCAAAAGAAAACATCGAGACATCGGGACTTCTGAGGCAACCAAAAGAAACAAAAGAAATATAAATAAAGGACAAAAGAAAAAAATGTTGATTGTCCTTCATGAACAAGTCTAACCTTCAACCTTGAAAATTGACTGGTTCACACATTTTAGATCAACAATAATAGGCCAACCATTCATGATTCCTATTTATTGAACAACTTCACCACTTGTGACCAACAACTCAAAAACAAACATAGCAAAATCACACCTATTAGGGACAAATATATGACTAAAATTGAAAGCATACTTTGTTGCTTAGTTAATCTCTTTGTTTCCTGCCCCATGTCACGAGCTCACAATTGATGTTCTAAGTGAAGTATATATATCAATGTTAGCCCACTAATGATTATGCTTTAACAGCGGGTTGAAAATTTTGTTTAGGCTTGAGTGGCACTTGGAGTGACTGAGGTTGTGAGTAGGAAATAGAGTCCCAAGGATGAAATAGCTGGTGAGATAAGCAATCCTCATTCAGTCTTTCGCTCAGGGAATTTTGTGACATCTCGCTCAATTCTGGAGCAAGTTGTGACTACAAGTCACATTTTCCTCAATCCAACAAAAAAAAAATTACCTGGCAGTGACGTGGCGGTGACATGGCACGAAATGTGTTAGATTTGGAAATACTTCTTTGGGTGTGTTAATTGGATATATGTTTCCATCAAATGTGTCAATCAAGCAAAAACTCCCAATATTTTGACTATCTCGGCACCTGTCTTAATATGTATCTCGAGACAAAACCCTCGAAACACCAAATTCACTCAGTCGATTAGAATTTCGTAAAATAAAATAATATATAGTACACAACACTAGGCACACATCACAAAATAATAAAATTAATTATAAATCTTAATTTCATCGATATTTAACTCCCGACTCACAACTAAGACCACAATTAGTCTCCCTTAATCCTTGATTAGCCGTAATTACCGATTTAAAAATTTTGGGATTTGACAATCTTCCCAACTAATAGGAATTTCGTCCTCGAAATTAAAATTGAACCAAATTTAGCTGGACAAAAAGAAATTTGAAAAATGCTCTATTATGTACGCCTTTCGCTCCCATGTTTATTCTCCATACAATACGTTGCCCTGCATGTCAAAATGATTCCATGCGACTAAATGATGCGAATCAGATTCCTCCCGTCTGAGCATAAACACGTGAAATATGTCATCAACTTTGGCTAACTAAGGCAGTAATGCAAGTCTATATGCAATCTTTCCAATTCATTTCACAATCTTAAACGGTCATATAAATCAAGAATAGAGCTTTCATTTTAGTCCAAACCTATAATGGCCTTTGCGAGGGGAGACTTTCAAATGCACCTAATTTCCTTAAACAAACTGGCGATAGAGATCATAATAACTTTTGCATATTTCGTGAACCACTTTTAAATCTTAGACTAGTTTGCTACACAACCTCAGTGTGATCTCCAACCATCTGTGACTCCAACTCCACCAAATCCTCCAGTTCAACCCAACCGTCAGGAGATCGACAAGGTACCTCATACCATGCCTAAAATGGAATCATTTTAATACATGATTAACAAAATTATTATGAAAGAACTCACACAAAAGTATGTATTCTTCTCATGAACCTCCAAATCTCAGTATATAAGCCTTGAGCATGTCCTTTAACACGTAGATCAATCTTTTAGACTGACCATCCACCTGTAAATGAAATACAGTACTGAAATATAACTAAGTGTCGAGTTATTCCTGCATGCTCAACCCCGATGTGTACCGAGCGTCACGATCAGAAGCTATCATCAGCAACACTTCAAACAAGCGAGCCACCTCTCGCCCACACACAAACTCAGCTGTGTAAAGGTATTCAAAATGTTCCCATTTGCACTACGGTATAGGAAATGGCTGCAACATACCCCCAAGTTTCTGACGTTTGGCCTTAACCTATTGGAAAATCTAACATCTTCTTACATAATCACATACGTAAGCTTTCATCCATACCACCAACACAATTGACTCATATCATGATACATTTTGGTCTTGCCAGAATGAATGCTATATCTCGAATAATGAGATTCTTTCAATATGTCATCCTAAATCTTAGCCACCGACAGAATCCAAAGTCTTCCTCTAAGCCTCAAACTCTAATCCACAGATTCAACCGAATCTTAATAATTAGTTTTCAATAGCAAACCCCTTTGAATTTTTCACAACTTAAATCACTTTGTTGAGACTCTATCACTTCTTTAATAGAGTTGAGTCGTACTTTAAGCAAGGCATATATTATTTCATCATCATCCTCAGAAATCTTTGACAAATTCATAGCAATGAATTTTTTGAGCAACTCATACTCGTAAGTCAATCGACTAGTTGCATGAAATTCTTCATCACTCCTTATACTCAGTGCGCCAGCAATAACGTTTGCTTTACCCAAATGATATTCAAGACTAAAATCAAAGTCTTTCAAATGTTCAAACCATCATCGTTGTCTAATATTTAATTTTGCTTGAGGGAATAAATAATTTAGAATTTTATAATTTGAAAATAAGGTAAACCTTTCTCCATAAAAATAATGTCTCCACAGCTTCAAAACGAACATAATTGCCGCTAATTCAAATCATAAACATAATAATTCTTCTCATGAATATTTAATTGTCGAGAAGCATAAGTAATCACCTTGTCATTCTGTATTAACACACAATCCAATCCCACTTTCGATGCATTAGTATAAACTGTAAAACATTTCCATGATTCAGGTAATATAGGAACTAGTGCTTAAGTTAAACACTTTTTCAGTCCCTAAAATGCGGCATCACGTTCCGTTGACCAAACAAATGAGAATTTCTTCTTAGTTAATTTAGTAACTGGCGTAGCTATCTCAGAGAAATCTTTCACAAATCGACGATAATAGCTAGCTAAACCCAGAAAACTCCGTATCTCCTTCACTTTAATAGGTTCCAGTTAACCAATAATAACCTTAATCTTGGCTAGATCTACCAAAATTCCTTTCGTACTAACCACATGACCCAAAAGACTTCACCTCAGATAACCAAAACTTGCATTAAATCCATAACCATTGCCAGAGTATTAGTCAATCCAAATAACTTAACAACAAACTCAAAATAACCATATCCAGTACTAAACATGGTCTTCTGCACATCATCTTCCCAAACTCTCAACTAATGGTAATCAAAACAAAAACATATATTTGAAAAAAAATTTACCCTATTCGGTTGATCAAACAAATCATCAATTCGAGACAATGAATATTTATTTCAAACAATGACCCTGTTCCACTATCTATAATCAATGTTATGCCTCAAACTGCTATTTTTTTTTCACAAAAAAAATCCATGTGCCCCACGATGACACATCTCGATGAATGAACTCCTTTATCCATTAATTCCTCCAACTGTTTCTACAACTCCTACAATTCTTTCGAAGCCATTCTATTAGGAGAAAAATTATTGGTTTAGTTCTAAAAACCAAATCAATCACAAAATCAACATCTGTTAGAAATGGAATTCAAGGTAAATCATTAAGAAACACGTCCAAGAATCCACAACCACAAGAATTTCCTCTAGTTTAATTTCAGATCTTGCCTCTGTACTATAGTTTCGACAAGAGTTTCCATTTCATTCTTATTGACTAGCTAATCCATTATCAACAACACATCAAACTCCGGTAACTTTGACATAGAAAGATCTCAACAACACATTTCTCATTAATAAAATGAGGATCCACCTTATTCCCAAATATTGTATTGGGTACAAAATGAATAGGGACTTACATCAGAGTTAACCCTAACTCAATCAACACACAACCACAAACTGAAATCGTACCTTCGATAAGATTACGATTTACATTTGAATCTTGTTCAGTCACCACCTGAAACACATTCTCTGATATGTTGTTGAGTCTATGACACACATGAGAACATTCTTAAGAGCGGTGAACATGAAGTCTGGTAATGTCCTTTCATTCCACACCCAAACATGTAATCACACTAAGATTCCGAGAATAGTATCGGCTAATGTAACCCTAATCTTCACAACTAAAACATGTAACTATAGGTTTACTACATACCGAAATTCCTGAATAGGTATCAATATATAATTTAAACTTTGTCTCTGAAATCCTCGGTCCTTACATCCATTCTTTTGCGACTAAGTTGTACCTTTTCGATCGGGTGGCTAAAAGACTATGATCGAATTGGTCCTAAGCCGGTCGATGTCATATCAGATAGTCTACTAATTTTACTCGAAAAAAAACTATGACGTACGTATGATGAGACATAGGTATCGTAAGTGAGAACGATGGTTCTCCATTCTTCTCTTCCTTTCAAGACTTCAAGTCAAGCTTGAAAAAGGAAAAACAAATTTCTTACCCACAAAACTTGAACCTTATCCTAACTCCATGACGCCCTGATATCATCTTGATTCGCACTAAAAAGCTTATGTAGTCACATAGGCTCTAACTCTATTTCGAACCTCTCGTAGTGTTCAGTTTAGTCGTCGATATAATGGTACAAAACTCTTCTTACTTTTCCTCTTATGACATTCCATTATCTACGAATGAGTCGGTTTGAATCGAAAACTGCAACAACCAGTTCAACTCTTGAATGAACCGCAATGGTAGTTTGCTATTCATGAAAGGCTAAAGTAACAATAGGAACTTCCTGGCCACACAAACCACGAATACCTGAACTGCCACCTGTGCTCATAAGGTATTCAATAAATCTAACATCTTCATAGCCAAGTTCTCAAACGTATTTGAATCCACACGTTGTGGATCCCTATTATCCTTACCAGATCCCTAACTCAGCTCATATTGTTCACTTATAAATTTTTGCAACAAAAATTGAAAGAAAAGTGGTTTAGCAAGCCCATATCTATCGATATCCTGATAATATAAAACATAAATAACACATGTCATAAAGTTGTTTAACTTTTCAACCCATTTTCATCACGTTATTTCCTAACTAATCACTCACTAAACTTCAATCAACAAGATTCATTTATAATCCAAAGCTATGATACCAACATTGTCAGACCCTACCTAATTAAGGCATATGACCAGCCTTGATTACCTTAATCCACTGATAATCTAGGAGCCTTAATCCTGCCATCAATAAATAATTAATATTTATCATCTCAATTGAGAAATATAATTTTTAATCAACCATAAAAGATTATAAAGTAAACCTTAAATCTTAAAGTTCAATTGGATTGATTACATTATCCTTATAATTCCATAAAAAAATTTCCACCGCATCTCCTTTGTTTTAAAGCATACACCGAAAAACTCGCCCTTCAAAAATCTTCAACAAGACCTGCTCAGCTTGGTGGAAATGTCGAAGGACTCATAATCCATCCCGCAACAATATATATGGCATTCGCAAAAAAATATTTATTCATTCGAGCCTATCTCAAACTTTCAAAATCCTTAAACTATCATTACCTTAGCTCCGCAACATTCTAGACCCTCCGAAAACCATTATAACAATTCCAAAAAAGATCTTAATTGCACACAAACCCAAAAACTTATTTATACCATATTTTATATTCAAAAATAATATATATAGAGAAAGAAAAAGAACAAGTCATCAATAATCGGAAAGCTTTTCCTTTCTCTTGTCGTTGTTAGAACCTGTCATTACCCAATTATAAAAATTCGATAGTGTTAGATAAGTAAATTCCACACTATTTAGTACACCTGTAGTAATCAAATGCATAATAATCTAAAAAAATTAAATGAATAATATAATCCAAAGAAATTTAATACAATCATGAATCCATCCCGTTTTTGTTATCTACCATAATCAGATGACCGACCTCCAAAAGTGGTAAGTAAACAGTAATAAGGACTCATGCACGGGGAAAATAACCAAACGAGTCTCGTTCCTCGAGTCTATCAAAGCATGATCTGATTCACAGTGACCTTATAATAATCATGTGATGCAAAGTATCAACCTTAAAATACACAGTCAAGTAGCTTAATATACATTGTGAACACAGTCAAGCATATACTAGATAGTTCTACTCTGTAATACAGTCAGGCAGACACTATAAGCAGACTCGTAATGCATTATCTTCCCAAACCGTGTATGCACGTACAACAAAAATGCAATTTCAAGAATCGATGCAATTTATACGAAATTCTAATCATACAATGTAAATGTTACTATGAGATTTACTTAACCTTATAAACGCGATTCCCAAGTTCACTTGCGTTCCGAATCGATCAACTAGTCTACTCGAGATTCCAACTGTGGTCCAACAATTCATTTATAAATTTGATAAGACTCTACAATTATTTTTCAATTAGTTGGTTAAATTAACCCAATCGCGTCCTGAAACCCTTAAAATATTTCTAAAATAAATTATCCGATGCCCGAATTTCATTTTCGACTCAAAACTATTATTTAGCATCGAGAATTACATTATTTAGGGTTAAATATGATTTTTTAATTTATTATATATTTATCAGTCCAACCTCGACCAAAAACCCTAAAATCTCTCCAAATCATATCATCTGATGTCTGGATCCCAATTATGACTTCGAATTGTGATTCATAATCGAAAATTACCTTAGATAAGGTCATAAACTAATTTTTCAAGTTTTTGGACATTTTCGGGTATCAAAACAAGCATTATGAGAAACATACTCGTTAAAAATCCTCGCGAAAATATGAAAATTCTCATTTTCCATAAAAATCCTCAATTTTCATTAATTTATCCAAAGACCAAATTTCGTGAATTATTCTTAATTTCCAAGGATTTTTATTTTATTTGTTTTCCTATTTAAAACACTTTTTTCTATATTTTTTTTAAAAAAATATGAGGGGAAGGGGTCCCCGAACCGGTTCTTTTATATATATATATATATATATATATGAGATATTCTATAATTGAGCTCAAATATATACCTATGACATGGAACCTTCTCAAAATGTATTGTGCATTTATGATGCCTCGATTAATGTATTGGATTATAATCAAATAGTTATAAATAGTGTACCCATGACATGAGTATATATTTTGATTTTCATGTGTGTGTATATCTACATATATATATACTAGTTTCAAGACGTGCTATGCACGATTCCCCCGCTCGCTCTGCTAGCGGGAATTAATTTCTAAGAATTTATTAACAAAATTTAAAATTGTAATTCAAATTTAAAAATTAGAAATACAAGTACCTTTTTTAGCTTATCAATATTCTCTAATGTGATTGAGATAAGATGTGAATGAAAAAACAAGTTAATCATGCTCGTACATTACTTTCTCAAAAAAAGTGTATTGGATTGAAGAGAATGAGTTCTTGATTGATTTGGAGATAAAGAAAAAAAGTATACTGGATTGATAAGGAGTTAGAGTTTGATTTGGATACAAAAGAAAATGTTGATTTGGAGATAAAAAAAAATGAAGTATGGGCAAATACGTAAATTCCATTACCACTCAAAAATTTGTGATTCGTGCTTATATATATACTAGTTTCAAAACGTGCTACGCACGATTTCCCCTTAATTTCTAAGAATTTATTAACAAAATTTAAAATTGTAATTAAAATCTAAAAATTAGAAATTCAAGTACATTTTAACTTATCAATATTCTCTTATGTGATTGAGATAAGATGTGAATGAAAAAATAAGCTAGTCATGTTAGGACATTACTTCTTCAAAAAAAGTGTATTGGATTGATGAGAATGAATTCATGATTGATTTGGAGATAAAGAAAAAAACGTGTAATGGATTGATAAAGAGTTAGAGTTTGATTTGGATAGAAAAGAAAATGTTGATTTGGAGATGAAAAAAAAAGTATGGGCAAATAGGTAAATTTCATTACCACTCAAAAAATTATGATTCGTGCTTTTATATATATATGATAGACTAGTTTCAGGACGTGCTACGCATGATTGACCCGCTCGCTTTGCTCGCGAGAATTAATTTCTAAGAATTTATTAATTTAAATTCAAAATTGTAATTAAAATTTAAAAATTAGAAATACAAGTACCCTTTTTAGCTTATCAATATTCTATAATGTGATTGAGATTAGATGTGAATGAAAAAATAAGCTAGTCATGCTAGGCCATTACTTCCTAAAAAAAAGAAATAAGGAAAAAAAATACAAGTGGTTTGACTCATTAATTTGTGAATACTTGATTGTACATAAAGTTCAATCTTTACCTCAAAACTCAATAAATAGAAAGGATAACTTTGAAATTACGAATGTAAATAATTGAGTTAGTTGGGATTAAAGCTTCAGACACCCTGACCAAGAAAAAAAGAAAGAAAGATTAGAACAGAGGTTGTATTGCCTTATCTCATGTACCATGTGGAACTTTGTAGTCCTTTAACCACATTTTCCACATAAACGATCTTGCCTTAGTTGGCCTTAGTTGATCCCTTTCCATTATTTTCTTTTTTTTTTTGGTGCATAGCCCCAGAAATATACACAAAATGCAATTTAAAAAAGAGAGGGAGGGAAAGAATTTAAAGCCCAACTGAAGAGAGGAGGGACCAAGGTGGTGATCTATGAAGGAATACCAAACAAAACCTATACCATCACATGGAACCGCGAGGCTTCTGAATGGACAATACACCGACTTTTGAAGATGGTAAAAATGTATGAAAGCACCAAGAGAACGATGTGCAGGGGTAATTCGGAGCACTTGCAATTTTATTAGCTCAAAACTATAAATCTTATTAGCTATTTTTGGTAATTTTTTGATAATTTTATTAGGTACAAAACAAAGATTAATGAACAATGTGTAGAAGCAAAATTCCTCTCTGTACACTTTTTGATAATTTTGATATATACATAAACCTCTTTCTTATAAAAAATGATTGAAAGATAAGATAGATTTATTGTAACACTGTTTATGGACTTGGGTATCCATTGATATTGATTTGATTTTAATTAATACCTTATAAAATAGTGCTAATTAACTACTCATCAATTGCATATATAAAATCAGAGGTTCAATTTGTTGGCAATGGAACAATACATTCAATATTCTCATAGGCATTTCACGAAACATTAACTTTATGGATTGAAAACAATCAAACGTTGACTTTATGGTTTAGATAATTCATCAAACACATAGAATGCATAGAACAAAGAATTACAGAGTTCTATAAAAAGTCTCGATCGTGGGTATCTAGGAACTTCCAATATCAAATCTAATCGACACAAAAAAAAAAAGATGGAGAAGAAAGGTGGATTACCTCTCATTTGAATCGAAAAGCAAATGAAAGCAGCGAATGAATCGATGAAGGAAAGCATAGATTGAATGACTTGAAGAGGAAGGAGAGTGGTTGATCAGTGAGTTGTTGATCGATTTGAAGAGGTAGTGTTCAAGACAATGAAGAGGTAGCGTTCTCTCAAGTCGTTGATTTGTTGATTTTTAATTTGAGTCGGACTCCTCTATCATCATCCAATTTGGATTAGGTTGAATTAATTTATTAATTTTAAGAGAAAACACGAGAAGTATGGGCAAATAGGTAAATTTTATTAATAGTCAAATAAAGTATGGGCAAAAAAGTAAATTTCATTACCACTCAAAAATTTGTGCAATTTGGATTAGGTTGAATTAATTTATTAATTTTAAGAGAAGGCACGAGAAGTATGGACACAGAGGTAAATTTTATTAGCACTCAAATAAAGTATGGGAAAAAAAGTAAATTTCATTACCACTCAAAAATTTGTGCAATTTGGATTAGGTTGAATTAATTTATTAATTTTAAGGGGAAGGCACGAGAGGTAAATTTCTTTATCTCCAAATCAATCATGAACTCATTCTCATCAATCCAATACACTTTTTTTGAGGAAGTAATGTTCTAGCATGATTAGCTTGTTTTTTCATTCACATATTATGTCAATCACATTATAGAATATTGATAAACTAAAAAAGGTACTTATATTTCTAATTTTTAAATTTTAATTACAATTTTGATTTTGGATTTTATATCTATCATATATATAAAAGAACGAATCACAAATTTTTGAATGGTAATGATATTTACTTATTTGCCCATATATATTTATCATATATATAAAAACAATTATATATATAAAAGCAATTAATTATCACAAATTGTAAACTCGGAGTTTTCCCAATGGTATATATGCAACGTATTCATCTAGAGTTCTCCCAATGGTATATATGCAACATACATATATACACATATATATATATATATATAAACAGTGAAGAAGAGAGAATCAGTGAGGGAAAAGAAGAAGGTGGGGGTTGAAGAAGAAGGTGGTTTGAAAAAGGCGTTGGGGAGGGAATAAACTCAAAACCCATAAGAAATTTTAATGAGAAAAATTTTGATTAATCAAGTGAAAAAAAGGTGTCTAAAGCTTTAATCCAACTAATTCAATTATTTACATTCATAATTTTAAAGTTATCCTTTATATCTGTAGAGCTTGAGGTAAAGATTGAACTTTATGTACAATTCTACGGAATCTCCACAAGCAAGTGTTCACAAATTGATGGGTCAAACCACTTGTTTTTTTTTTCCCTTGTTTCCTTTTTTTTTGAGGAAGTAATGTCTTAGCATGACCAGCTTGTTTTTTCATTAACATCTTATATCAATCACATTAGAGAATATTAATAACCTAAAAAAGGTACTTGTATTTCTAATTTTTAAATTTTAATTAAAATTTTGAGTTTTATTAATAAATTCTTAGAAATTAATTCCTGCGAGCGAAGCGAGCGGGTCAATCGTGCATAGCACGTCCTGAAACTAGTATATATATATGTTCTGGAATATGGATGACCATACATGTACACCAACATAATGTGTAGTCATGTAACTTGTATTTCTCACTTAATAGTACCTCCACTTGTCTATGTATTGTCATGTTACTTGTAACCATTTCCAATGTACACCAACTCTTCCATGTATTGTCAAATTACTTGTAATGTGTTGTATGACATGGGGTGTATGTGTTACTTGTACACATTGTATAAAGTACATTTATCATCATCACCAAATGACCTATATAAAGGGTGCCAACCTTATTGTAAAAACACACCAAGTTGAATGAAAACTTCTAATTCCAACTCTCTCATTTCTTCTTTTCTCCTTTGTAGTAGTAGTTTGTAGTAATAGAAGATTTTAGTCTTCTATTTTCCTTCTCTAGTTCTTAGCAAGTTCCAATTCAATTTACAACGCGTTATCAGCACGAGCTTGCTCTAACATTAAGGAGATCTTGAAGTTCAAGAAGGCTTGTTAAGGAGACAAAGCTAGGAAGGTATAACTTTTGTTATTTAAATAAGTTCAATCGGTGACGTTATAATGTATAGTATATGAATAAAGTATGCATATAGAAGTGATGCATGTAATGATCATGATCGCAATAATAGGTTTATGGACGTGGAGAAGGTGAAAATATCAAGTAAAGGTCGTATTGACAATTCCAACAAAAGGTGGAACAAAAGTGGTGCACCACTACAAAGGGTAAATAATTATTGACAATGAACGCTCATAATTATGACATTTTTTTGGTCATATATGAAATGCTATTTTGCCTAAATATTGTCATATATACCCGAAAATTCTTGTAACCTTTACCATGCCTTCAAAATCAAAGGCAAAATATTATGAATTTTTATCGATGAAATATGACTCTTTTCTAATTTGCCAAACATTATTTGTCCAGATGGATCGACAAATCATGTGTTCAAATCATGAATCAAATAAGAGCAATATATGTCTTGTTGATTGTGCTACAACGCACACAATCCTTAAAAATAGAGAATATTTCTCTAGTTTGAACTTAGCTGAGGCTAATGTTCAAACAATATTTGACATCTCCAATTTGATTAATGGCACTGGAAGAGCAAATATTATGTTGCCTGGGGGAACAACAATTCATGCTGACAATGCTTTATACTCTGAAAAATCCAGAAGAAATTTACTGAACTTTAAAGATATTTGAAAAAATGGATATCACATTGAAACCGTGAACGAAAATAATAGAGAATTTCTCTATGTCACATTGGTTTCAAATGGGAAAAAAGAAGTGTTAGAAAAACTCTCAGCTTTATCCTCCGGATTATATTTTACTCATATAATGCATGTCGAAACGAATGTCGTCTTGAATAAGAAAATTAATGATCCAAAGAAATTCATTTTATGGCATGATCGGCTTGGTCATCCAGGATCATCAATGATGCGAAGAATAATTAATAATTCGCATGGACATCCTTTAAGGAGTCACAAAATATTTTCAGCTGGTGATTATAATTGTGCTAGTTGTTTTCAAAGTAAATTGATAGTTAAACCATCCCCAAGTAAAATTGTTGTGTAATCCCCAGTTTTCTTAGAACGCATTCAGGGAGACATATGTGGACCTATTCATCCTCACTGTGGACCATTTAGATATTTCGTGGTTTTGATAGATGCATCAACTAGGTGGTCACGTGTTTGTTTGCTTTCAACCCGCAATGTTGCATTTGCTAGACTTTTAGCAAAAATCATTAAGTTAAGAGCACAATTCCCTGACAACCCAATCAAGACCATCCGTCTTGATAATGCCGGAGAATTTCAATCTCAAGCATTTAAAAATTATTGCATGTCTATAGGAATTACCATTGAACATTATGTTCCACATGTACATACCCAGAATGGTTTGGCAGAATCTCTGATCAAACGCATTCAATTAATTGCCAGACTTTTAATCATGAGAACTAAGTTATCAACTTCAGTTTGGGGACATGTAGCCCTTCATACAGCATCTATCATTCGTTATAGGCCTACCGCATACCATGAACATTCCCCCATGCAACTCATTTTAGGTCAACAACCAAATATTTCACACTTGAGAATTTTTGGTTGTGCAGTGTATGTTCCTATACCACCTCCCAATAGAACTAAGATGGGTCCACAACGAAAACTTGGGATTTATGTTGGATTTAACTCATCGTCCATTATAAGATACCTCGAGCCCTTAACAGGGGATTTATTTACTGCACATTTTGCTGATTGTCACTTTGATCAAGCAATTTTCCCACCATTAGGGGGAGATAAAAAGCCAATTCAAAAGAAATGACACGAAATTGCTTGGAATGCATCAACTTTATCACATTATGCATTTAATGATGCAAAACAAGTGACAAAATCACATATTCCAGCTATAAATGCTCCTGCAAGAATTGATGTCTCTATGCAACAAAACGCACAAGAACCAACGAAACGCTTAAAGCGTGGAAGACCGGTTGGTTCAAAGGATACAATTCCTCGAAAGAGGAAAACGGGAGTAAAAATAAATACAAATCAAAATACTCCCGAGAAAGCACAAGAATCATTTGATAAGGGTTTGTCAGAACAAGTTGATTCTGATGAGGAACAACTTCCTCTAGAAAAATAGGAAAAAGATGAAAATAATGAGATCTCAATAAATTATTTAAATTCTGGTAAGATATGGGATCGAAATGAAATTGTTCCTGATGATATATTTGCTTTCAATGTGTCATTTGAAATATGTGAAAATGATGATGGTCCAGAACCACGATCAGTAGACGAATGTCGAAAAAGACCTGATTGGCAAAAATGGCAAGAGGCTATCCAAGCTGAGCTAAACTCGTTAAGAAAATGAGAGGTTTTTGGACCGATTGTCCAAACTATAGATGGCGTAAAACCTGTTGGATATAAATGAGTATTTATACGAAAGAGAAACGAAAAAAATGAAGTTACAAGGTACAAAGCAAGACTTGTAGCTCAAGGTTTCTCACAAAGACCTGACATCGATTATGAGGAAACATATTCTCCTGTTATAGATGCAATTACATTTCGGTTCTTGATAAGCCTTGCAGTTTCCGAAGGGCTTGATATGCATTTAATGGATGTCGTTACAGCATATCTGTACGGATCCCTAGACAATGAGATATATATGAAAATCCCGGATGGATTTGTAATATCCGATGAAATAAAATCAAAACCTCATAACATGCATTCTATAAAATTACAAAGGTCTTTGTACGGATTGAAACAATCCGGACGATTGTGGTACAAACGTCTCAGTGATTATTTACTGAAAGAAGGATATGTAAATAATCTGCTTTGCCCATATGTCTTCATTAAAAGATCATCAACAGGATTTGTGATTATTGCTATATATTTTGATGATTTAAATATAGTGGGAAACCACGACGATATCGTTAGAACATCCAAATACTTGAAAAAGGAATTCAAGATGAAAGAACTTGGAAAAACAAGACTTTGTCTTGGTTTGCAAATTGAACATTTTTCAAATGGAGTACTTGTCCATCAATCAAATTATATTGAAAAAATATTAAAAAAGATTTTATATGGACAAGGCACATCCATTGAGCTCTCCAATAGTTGTCAGATCACTTGAAGCGAATAAGGATCCATTTCGACCTCATGAAAGTGATGGAGAGCTAATTGGTCCGGAGGTACCATATTTAAGTGCAATTTGTGCACTTTTGTATCTCGCAAATTGTACAAGACCTGACATTGCTTTTGCTGTCAATCTACTTGCAAGATACAACTCTTCACCAACTCGAAGACATAGGAATGGTGTTAAACATGTCTTTCGATATCTTCGAGGAATAAGTGACATGAGTTTATTTTACTCGAGAAGGGTAAAATTGAATCTCTAAAGTTATGCTGATGCTGGATTTTTATCTGATCCCCACAAAGCCCGTTCTCAAACGGGATATGTATTCACCTGTGGTAATACTGTTGTATCATGGAAGTCGGTAAAACAAACTATAGTTGCTATTTCTTCCAATCATTATGAAGTACTTGCAATTCATGAAGCAAGTCATGAATGCGTTTGGTTGAGAAACATGATTGAACATATTCAAGAATCAAGTGGATTGCCTTCAATAAAAGATTCTCCAACCATATTATATGAAGATAATGCAACATGTATTGCACAATTAAGTGAAGGATTCATAAAAGGGGACAAAACAAAACATATTTCACCAAAATTCTTTTATGCGCATGAGCTTCAGAAGAATGGTGAAATTGATGTTAAGCAAATCCGATCGAGTGATAATCTTGCCGATTTACTCACAAAAGCCTTACCAACTACGACATTTAAAAGGCCTACATATGGTATTGGCTTACGTAAACTTAAAGACATTGCAAGTAAAGAAACTGAACAAGTTTCACCCACGTTCACATGATGGGGAGTTATTGATTAGTGTATTGCACTCTTTTTTCCCTTAGCTATGGTTTTATCCCATTGGATTTTCCTAGCAAGGTTTTTAATGAGGCAATCTTAACAATATTATACCCATCTTAATATTTATGAGAATAATGTACTTTTTTTCTTTTACTATGTTTTTTCCCACAGGGTTTTTCTTAGTAGAAGTTTTAACGAGGCACAATCTCTAAGCAAGTGTCATCCAAGGGGGAGTGTTGTGGAATATGGATGACCATACATGTACACCAACATATTGTGTAGTCATGTAACTTGTATTTCTCACTTAATGGTACCTCCACTTGTCTATGTATTGTCATGTTACTTGTAACCATTTCCAATGTACACCAACTCTTTCATGTATTGTCAAATTACTTGTAATGCGTTGTATGACATGGGGTGTATGTGTTACTTGTACACATTGTATAAAGTACATTTATCATCATCACCAAATGACATATAAAAAGGGTGCCAACCTCATTGTAAAAACACACCAAGTTGAATGAAAACTTCTCATTCCAACTATCTCATTTCTTCTTTCTCATTTGTAGTAGTAGTTTGTAGTAATAGAAGATTTTAGTCTTCTATTTTTCTTCTCTAATTCTTAGCAAGTTCCAATTCAATTTACAAAAAAAAAAAAAAAAAAATATATATATATATATATATATATATATATATATATATATATATATATATATATATTATGCCTTTTGAGTTTAGGGGCAGGGGAGATCACAGCTTCTTCCCCCACGTCCTCCTCCTTCCCTCTTGGTGATCCCCTAATCATCTCCCTCAACACCTTCTTCTTCTTCTTTCTCGGTTTCACCATCTCCACGTCTATCACTGTGTTTTTTTTTTTTTTTTTTTTCCATTCACCTCCTTCTCCTCTGTTCATTCAATTCAACCCATGACCAACAACAACACACCCGATACCAGAAAATCTAAATTCACAAAAAAATGAAGTTCCATTACTCACCTCAATCCGCCACCAACGAAATCACAAACAACAACTCCTCCAAACAAAACTGTAACGAGAGAGAGAGAGAGAGAGAAGCGAGAGAGATAGAGAGACGCGAGAGAGAGAGAGAGAGAGAGAGAGAGAGAGAGAGACGGGAAAGAGAGAGAAAATCGAAAACCATGGAAACGAAAATTGGAGAAGACGATGAACAGTGGGGTGTACCCCCTGTTCGATTTTGGTTTGGTTAAATTGGGGGTCAAATGACCGTTTTGCCCCTCTATTTCTATCCAACACTACATAATTCAAATATCATTTTGGGTAATTTGCCACTATTCTTGATTTTTTCATAATTATCTCTTCATTTTGTGTCCGTATTAAACCGCAAAAAATATCCCAATTCGACCAAAAATTGGATAATTTACCAAAATGTTTCAAAACTCTCAGACAACCCATTTTGGCATGCAAATCGAGGCATGGGACTCACGTTGATTCATTAAGTCCATTAAAAGTCCAAAACTTAAATTTTAAACTTGAATCTAATTATTCGTCGCAAAACTCGAAACTAATGTTTATGTCAATATTTTGATTATCTCAGCACCTATCTCGACACGTATCTCGAGACAAAATTCCACGAACACACCAAATTCACTCAGTCGATTACAATTTTGCAAAATAAAATAATATATAATACACAACACTAGACACACATCATAGAATAATAAAATTAGTTATAAACCTCAATTTCACCAGTATTTAACTCCCGACTCGCAGCGAAGAACACAATTAGTGTCCCTTAATCCCTAATTAGCCGTAATTATCAATTTAAAAATTTCGGGATTTGACATTTTTATCCCTCTTCGATATCTTTTTTGGTATATGTGTCTTTTTTCATTATCTCAAAACAATGCATTAACATGTATGTGCAAGATTAGTAGTAGTAGTAGTATGAGCAGATGCTTTAGTTTGATTACTTAGTCTATTAATTTGTAGGTTCATATGACTTAATTGATTTTTCAACTCATTAATAGATGTATAAGTTTTAACTTGATTTTGCGAATTTTATGTAAAGTTTTGATGACTTTGAGTTATAAAATTATACAAGATTTGCTCTAAATTTGGTTGCTTAGGTTGAACTAACGCATGTCAAGCTTGTACAATAAATGTTCTACCTTTATTATACTTTTAAATTTGTAGTAGTGGTAAGTGAGATCGTTTTCACATGGATTTTGCAAACTTCTTCTAAAAAATATTTTTCAAGTTTTTTTATTATTTTTTACTTTATTTTAA
Source organism: Stephania yunnanensis (assembly GCA_039657365.1). Taxonomy (NCBI): domain Eukaryota; kingdom Viridiplantae; phylum Streptophyta; class Magnoliopsida; order Ranunculales; family Menispermaceae; genus Stephania; species Stephania yunnanensis. The sequence continues at coordinate 37,459,642 of CM077586.1, read as the reverse complement.
TTAATTTAATTAAAACAGGAATAAAAATCACTTACTAAAAATTTTTTAATTAATTAAACTAATTAGACTAACTTAATTAACACAAAGCAAATTCATTAAATTCAAATTAAATCAATTTAATAGAAAAAAAATATCTAAACAAACATCCAGAACAATAAAACATTAATTCGTCTTGTATCCAAACATATTAGTTAAAATCAAAGTCATAATAATAGTTTAATACTTTTGTAAAGTTCTTTTAGATCATTAAATTCAAATCATAAGTAAGTAGATAGTCCTTAGCAAACCATCAATTCTCCTTATATTAATGGAAAAACCACATTCTTATTTTATCGGACTAATCCTTCGAAAGCTCAAAGAATTAATTAAGCAATAAAACATCATTAAGTTCCATGAAAACTTTGAATATTAAGCCTTGTACCTTTGGAAAGCCACTTCAATACTAAACTTAGATCTCAATCTACTTAGGACATCTAAATGGCAAATGATCTCTTTAAACAATCTTAGTTACTACTTTAAATTAAATATTAAATCCAAATATCAAAATACTTATTTGCAAATATGCATGTGATAAGTGATTATTTAGACTTATATATAGGGTTAGTTTAGTAGTATATTTAGTGTAAATATCGCTAAATGAGCTCTAGTTGATGATGTTTATGCATTTTCAGGCAAATAAGGCATAAAGGAAGGAAACGAGAAAAACGAGAATAAACAGAGCTAAAACTCACCAAAGTGTGGTGGGCGTCGTGACATGAAGGTGTGGCGCTGTGGAGAGTGAAAGGATAGCATGGAGGACCTAGGCATGATATGGGAGAGAAGACAAATAAAGAAAATGAGACAAAGAGGTTGGCACTATGGTGGCGCTGTGGAGTCTAATGGATAGTGCCGGAGGCCAAAGACACGGTGTCGAGGTAACTTAATAAAGGAAAAAAACACACAAAAGTGGCGGCGTAGTGGCGACACCATGGCATTATACATACGAAGCCGGAGGTTAAGCGATAGTGTTGTGACAGAAAAAAACATAAAGTTAGAGTTCTATCTCGAATGAAATTATTAAGAAGGGTTTCTAATTATTTTTAGGAAATATAACTAGATATTAAGATGTGGTAAACTCACCACATATCAACCATTAGCAACCATTAACATAGTTTAGCATAGATTTACATTATTTTTGAGTATTAGAATGATTTGTGGAAAAAAAAAATTAAAGACTCATGTGTGGTGATTCGCGTATTGTGTTATTGATTTATTTTAAGTCTTTCTTTTATATTTATCTCTGACTTCAATGAATATCACTATGTGCATGCTTGTTTCAATGAAGTGTGAGTAGTCTATTAATTTTAGGGATTAATGGACCCTATGATATAAATGCAATGCTATGAACCTGAGTAGAAATTGAATATAAAAGTGCAATGATTAGAATTTGTATTAATTCCGAGTATTATGATATGGACATCTTGATTACATGTTTATTAATATTAGGTTTTAGGAGTTTTGATGGCCACTGAAGCTTTTAAACCAGACATAAATGGTACAACCGTAAAATACATACACAACATCAAGTGATAGTTGTTGATTAAGGAGGCACGGATAGTAAACTTTATTGGTTATGAATCTAAGGATTTGAAATATAAAAGCAATGTAGAGCCTACGTTATTCACACCGATATGTGGAGTTATAGTTTGCACATTAGAATCTTTTAAATTACGATAGTGGGTTAAAGTGGATTTGAAGGAAATCTGTCTATTCAAATCAAGCATTGCACATAATATAATAAGATGATAAAGTGGTTGAAATCACAATATTTTATTACCTAGGAAAAGTTGTGAACTAAGATTGTTTAATATAAGAGTTAAAAGTAAATCGCATTGATTTGATAGTATAGATTAGTTTAGTTTAGTTATATAACTATTTAAAAATTTTAAAAAATATTTCCTTGGCAATAGATTCATTGTACCTAAGTACGTAGTGAGTGCATACACCTTTTTATGAGGATGATATTCGTAGTAAACGTAAGTTGGTTACACTATTACTACAATCGAATCGTTATACTTACAGCCGAGGTCAAGCTTCTGGTGTTGTTGCTACAGATAAGTAACCACTTAGACTTACTTAGTTAGTTTGAAAAGTTGCTAAGTTTTATTTGAAGTACTTTACTTTCAAGTTTACAAAAAATGGAAAAAGGCTTAAGTTTTAAGTTTGACTTTTTGCACTTGATCTTTTGTGTTTTCTTTTCAGGGATAACTAGTGCATACGTAGTAAAGGAGAGAATGACCTAGTACCTTATGACCTTGAGATTAATATAACCAATAAAGGAAATAAAAAGAAAAGAATTAAGATGACCGAGGATCAAGCAAGAAACTAAAAACAGGGCTGCATGAATAACTAACCCACCAGTGATCTGGTAGTGCAGGATTGAGTGTGACAAAAGAGATGCATTCATGACTACTTCAAATTAGAAGTTTAGGAGACTTACAATGGAGTAATGACACTTCCAGCCAACACCATTGAGTTCAAACTGAGACCATATATGATCAACTTGGTGCAAAATAACTTGTTCAATGGGTCAGCGAATGAAGTTCCAGTTGCACATGTAGAGAATTTCTTGGAGAAGTACGACACTGTGCACATTACCAAAGTTACAAAAAAGGTGATTAGGATGAGACTTTTCCCATTCTCATTGGGTGGAAAAGCCAAAATGTGGTTCCAAGAGCTGGATGCAAGGAGTATGAGCTTAGGAGTGGAAATCAATAAAATATTTCTTCACAAGTTCTTTCCCCTAATGAAGTTTAGTGAAAGGAAGTTGGAAATCAATCAATTCTAACAAGAAGACACGGAGTCTCTTGGCGAGGCATGATAAATATTTCAAGAGATGCTGAGGAGATGTCTAAGATATAGATACGTGAAATGGGCGCAACACCAGAGTTTCTACTATGGGATGAACCACATTGCGAGAAAACTAGTAGATGTCGCAGCAGGTGGTTCTCTACTAAATAATGATAAGGATAGAGCATTGGATCTTCTTGATCTTATGTCTCAAAACTCTATAGTTGGCACTCGTTCCACAGTGAGGAAACCAACGAGCATATATGAGATTGATTTACAAGCTGTGATTATGGCACATCTATCAAATTTGAGCGGTCAAATGATAAAACTTCAAATGGGACACCAAAGTTCATAAGTATAGGTGATAAAACAACCCATTAATCACCATGGTATGGTGGTTAACCAAATGGACATACAATAAGGAGTGGAGTATGAAGACATCAACTTCATAAACAACTAAGGCTACGAGAACAACTTCAAACTGGGAAGAATGGCTCCTCAAAGGTTTTATCAACGATACACTTACAACAGCTCAAACTTCTCGTATGAAAATCTCGATAATGTACTAAAGTTACCTTTAGGCTTTGATCAATAAGTCCAATAGGGGAAGCTATGGCAGAGTGAAGAGATGACTTCATTAAAATCAATTGAGAAACTCTTGCATGCAATGTACATAAGCAATAAAGAACGTCATGAGAAGCATGAAAAAAGATAGAAGGAGTGAAGCAAGCTATGAAGAGGATGGATGATAAGAGATCACAATCCAACATGAACTTAAAAAGACAGATTGGTAAGTTAGCCATTGCCTTAAACTTAATGAAGGAAGAACTGTTTCCAAGCAACACCATCACCAATCCCAAGGAGAACGTTAGTGCTATTCACATGATGAGTACTACGACAACAAATGAGTCAATATATGATCAAGTGATGTCTAAGCCAGAAAAACTCAATGCTTTGGCTATGAGGAAACATGAAGAGATGTATGAGTACATAATAGAAGTAAGGAAATATGAACTTCAAGCATTTGAGTAACAAAGAATCAACGCCTTGAAGAGTAACAGGAAAGTGAAGAAACAATGGAAAGTGATGCAATAAGATGAAGGACTTTCTGAAGAAGCTCCGAAAGGCAATATCATCAAAGTAGTTCAAAAGGAAGCTGAAACCGAATTTCAAGTTCATATTGAGACTTTAACCAATTAAAAGGAGAGATTTGAGAGAAATGTGCATACCAATAAGCATTGATGGGCACTAGTTTGAAATGTCAATGTAATACGGGAGCCTCAGTTAATGTCATGCCACTAATGTACATGTTGCACACCAATTTGAAGATCAATTGTTCCGATATGACAAATTTGCAAATAGTTGATGGCAAGTTGACACCAATTATAAGAAGACTCTTAAATGTGCATATGAAAGTAGGTAGATTCACATTCATCATAGATTTTGAGGTTATGTATCACAATATGGATGATGATATGTCTATGATACTTGAGTGACCATTATTGAACACTGATAATGTAGACTTGTGCATATGAAAGAAGAAGATCAAGATGTGTAGTGATGAGGGTGATGATGCATAGAAAGTTGTCTTTGTCGATGGTGAAGAAGTACATCTGAACGAAAATGACATCATAATCTTTGATCTATAATAGGAGTATCTCAATTTAGACTCATACTAAATGAGCGAAAAAACGCCAGGTTAATGGCATTAAATTAAGTGCTACTCGGAGGCAGCCTAGGGTTTTAAATTTCAATTAGTTAGTTAGTTATTTAATCTAATAAGTACAAATAACATGTTTTAGTTTCTAACTTTCTAAAACTTGTGTCAAATGTGTAGGTAAGACCATTTACCGAGTGATGATTCATTGGAATGAAAATATTTTACCAAACTTATTAAAGAGCTTAAAAGAGTGAAGGAGTTCAGGTGGAAAAATCACAGGTAAATTTTTTTTTATGAAATTTTCATACTTACATGGATCTCATGCTATCACGACATCTTGTGTAAGTGATACATAAAGTCGGACAAGTGTCGAATAAGAATTAGAAGAAAATATATGTGAGACACGTTGACAGACTGCTCGACGATCGAAAATGAGACACAGCGCCATTGGTATGAGTGAATAAGCCAGCAGGGTGCCAAGAAGAGCACAAAAATACGTGACAACTTCCTCGACGTTGTCACGATGTTGTCACAACAATGTGTGCCTATTAAGGCATGATGCCAATATCGTTATAAAGGTTTTAAACCCATGTTCATCACATTCTTCACAATTGCATCCAAAACCCCACTACAACGACTAAGTATACATCTCTCTAGAGCCAAAGTTTGATCATTTTTAAGCGAGATAAGAAAGTTCATAGTGATTTAAAGTGAAAAAAGTAAGTGCATTGTGGAATTGTTCAAGGTGGAAGGCTAGGGCTTGAATTAAGGGACTTTGATTTCAAAGGGAGCTAGGGTTCTAGTTTGTTAGAAAAGTGAGAGGGCTTGGACTGATAGAGATTTGGATGAGTGTTCTACTCCGAAAACTAGTCCAACATTAAGGTAAAATTTATAATTTCTTTAGTTATGCTTTGAATTTTGAGAAATTTTGATGAAATTGCATTAATAGTGGATTCGGATCGTTGGATAAGGTTTTGTAAGTTGCGTGAATATTGAGCATTAATATTACTCATGGAGACTTAGTCTATGTTTTTGCATTATTTAGCATATAAATGATCCGTGTGATATGAGTTTTGATTTTTAGGTTATTTTAAAACCCGAATTGCTAGTTGCATTTGTTGTGTAGATTTTTGAATTTGAAAAGAATGCCAAGAACAAAGAAGCAAGTTAGACAAGTTAGAACAAATGATTTTCAGGCATCAACATCAAGAGATCTCACAGAGGAGCCTAGGACTTTAAGTCAAAATATTTCATTAGTAGAGAGACCAAAGATAGATATGATGATATTCGGCATAAGGAGTTTATTTGTAAGAGATGTATAAATTTGTCGGCCAAGTATGACAAATGAATGAACAGCTTCATCAGGCAACAAACTTAGGAGCATTTCATTCAAGACTATAGAAAGAATGAAGTTAGATGAGTGAGTGGAATTATGAACAAATTTTATTCCAATGTGAAGTTCCCTAGGAAGGAGGAGCTAGTAAAGGCGTGAGAGGGGTGTTTGTTCCCTTTAATAAGTGAGAAAGTAATAACATATATGAATTAGAGAATTTAAGTATGGTTGGAGCTGAACCAAGTTTTTCGGATAACTTATATGAGAAACCTTATAACCTATACCCTTTTAGAGCCATATAGAGAGCATTGGTTGTCAAAGGACAACCTGGCAGGGTAATGGGAGCTAAGAATGTACCGAAGTACATCAAGAAGGGGAGTGTTAGGAAAGTATACTAAATGTGGCAACATTTTCTTGTTGCTTTTATATACCCCACCACTCAGTAGGGAGAGATCAACAAGCTAAAAATGACTTGTTATATGAGATCGCAAAGAACAGAGAGATCGAGGTCGGCGAGATCATCTACAACAATCTAAGGGAGTCCATAATGTCAGAGCAAGAAGAAAAAATTGTTGTTTCCTATATTGATCATCCAGTTATGCTTGAAGGCTGGAGTTAGTTGAAATGATGAAGAATCTGATATTAAGGCCTAAGCAACCATGGATGAGGCTTTCATGCTTACACTTAAATCACTGCCTGGTTATCAAGAATTTGATGAGGAGAGAAAAAGAGCTGAGGGAGCTAGAAATGAGGCCGAGTTTTTGGCCAAACAACAAGAGGATCATGTAGCAGCAGTAGCAGTAGCAACATAGTTGGCACGGGAAATGGAAGATGATGGATATGGAGAAGAGGATGAGAAATAGCAGGGATTCACTAAGGGCTACAAGTTCATGACCCACTGATTAGAAAACATGACTTGGATGGTCCTGAAGTTTTTCCACTGCCTCTTCTACCACAGCCATCAGTACCACCACTAGATAACTTGACTCCACAACAATAAAGTCTGTAGATTGCTAAGATGATGAGACAATACAGAGAGGAAAGGGCTCAATATCAAACAACCTTATTACAATATGAGCAGGACATGTAAAGGAAAGAGCGAGACTAACATAATGGGTATCATAACTTCATGTTGTTTGCTGATCATTAGAGGAACATATCTAAGTATGAGAGGAGCAGACGGATGAGACTAATTGATGGGTCTTTTGGCTTTGCAACAACACTAGCTTATGCGTTTGATCTAGATGTGGCAAAGAGTATGAGGGTGGAGCATCCATTGACACCATCATATGCTAGAGTTGATGAGGCATATGATAGTGATGACGCGCAGTCCTGATGTTAGTGTCTTAGGATATCTTTAGACTAGTAGAACTAAAAGATACATTGATACCAAATTTGGGATATTTTGTTAACTGTTTAATTGTTCAAATCTATGTTTAGTTTAGTTTATGCTTTTATTTCTTGTGTTATTATATATTTATGAGTTTTAGTGTTTTCATGATTTTAAGCTTGTTTTTAAACCTTGAAGACAAGGTTTGGTTTAAGTTTAGGGGCATCGACACTACATTATAATGTGGAAAGTAGTAAGAAAGGTTGAAATAAGGATAAACATTGAAGTATTATCGTTTAATTTTATTTTTTGAAGCAGTTAAAGAGAAAACATGTTAGTCTATTATTTATTTCATTTACTTACTATTTTAACATGTTTAGTCAATATATATTAGGTTATATATACTACTATGTAATGAATAAGTAGTTCATTTGCACGTTCATGCCTTTAAAGGAGGTTAAGTAGAAAAGAAGTGTCTTATTGATGTGAAATTCAAGAGAATGTTTTTAAATTTTTGAAAAAAATATGAAATATAGCAACAACAGTAAGATTTCATGATTAGAAACCTAGAGTTATGGAAGACCATGATTTGAAACAAAAGTAAGAAATTACTAGAACACTTCTTGTGCTAAAGTTAGATCCGTAAGGAATTCTATAAGACGTGTGAATCTTACTTTAAAATAAAAGGGAAATAAAGTGCAAAGAAGGTAAGAAATATACGTTGTAAATGAAAAGTGGAGTTAACTTAATTAATTAAGTGAAAGTGAGAAATGTTAATAAGAGTCTTTGAATAAAAAAAAATAGAGAATCCTACAAGTTCTACAAGAAATAGAGCAGAGAACTCGATGGTTGAAAAAAGCGAGGAAAAATAGAGTCTATAAGAAAATGAGCAGTAACCATGAAATAAAAGATATAAGGAGAAAATAAGAAGAAAAGAAATAAGAGATAAAAAATAAAGAAAAAGGCGGAAGTTAAAATAATTTTTTTAAATAAAAGATTTAGCTCGAGTGCGAGTAGCTAATTGAGTTAAGTTTTCTTTCCAATTACGTTAAGTCTAATAGACATTTGAAGTGCTAAAGTCTACTAAAAATGAGTTTGATCTATACTTATTTGTGAATTTCTGAGCTTAATGAGAAATCTTGAAGTTTTACACTAGTTACTTGATGTCGAGGTGAAACGAACTTATGAGTAGTGATGGTTTTGGTTGTGATCTACTTCGGTGTTTTGAAAGTGAGTTGTATGTGTTGTTAAAGCTACATATTTTGAAAAATATAATTTTTTGCAAAGAAAAAATCTTGAGTGGATTATTAATTTGAGACTTAGTAAATTAAAGGACACTCTATGAATAATGTAAAATGAATGAGAAATAGAGTGATAGGAGTAGTTAGGAGACTTAGTAAAATACATTTTTGCTTAAGATGTGTAAAATCCCAAGTTTGGGGTATTTGATAAGTGATTATTTAGACATATATAGGGTTAGTTTAGTAGTATATTTAGTATAAATATCCCTAAATGAGCTTTCGTTGATGGTGTTTATGCATTTTCAGGTAAATAAGGCATAAAGGAAGCAAGCAAGCAAAAAGAGAAGAAACGAAGTAAAAATAAACCAAAGTGTGGTTGGCGTCGTGACATGAAGGTGTGGCAATGTGGAGAGTAAAGGGAAAGTGCGAAGGACCTAGGCACAGCGTGGGAGAGAAAACAAGTGAAGAAAATGAGATAGATAATTTGTCGCAATAGTGGCATTGAGGAGCCTGAGGGACGCTGTTGAAGGCTAAAAAGACGATGCCGAAGTCACTGAATAGATGAAAAAGCACACAAAAGTAGTAGCGCAGTGGCGACGTCGTGGCATTACACACATGGCGCCTAGGGAAGCGCTGAGACAAAAAAAATAGAAAGTATAAATAAATATTAGGACGAAGTAAACTCGCCATATATCAACCATTAGCAGCCATTAACATATTTTAGCATAGATTAACATTATTCTTGAGTATTAGAATAGTTTGTAGAGAGAAGCCATTGAAGACTCACGTATGGCGATTCACGTATTATGTTATTGATTTATTTGAAGTATTTCTTATATATCTATGACATCAATAAATACCACTATGTGCATGTTTGTTTCAATGAAGTGTGAGTAGTCTATTAATCTTAGGGATTAATGGACCCTATGATATAAATGCAATGCTATGAACCTGAGTAGAAATTGAATATAAAAGTGCAATGATTAGAATTTGTATTAATTCTGAGTGTAATGCTATAGACATCTTGATCACATGTTTATGATATTAGATTTTAGGAGCTATCACGGCCATTGAAGCTTTAAGCCGAACATGAATGGTATAAATGTAAAATACACAACATCGAGCGATAATTGTTGATTAAGGAGGCACATAAAGTAAACTTAATTAGTTATGAATCTATAGATATGGAACATTAAAGCAATTTGGAGCTTACATTATTCAAACCGATAGGTGGAGTTCTAGTCTGCACATTAGAATATTTTCCTTCACGACAGTGGGTTAAAGTGTATTTGAAGGAAATATGTTTATTCTAATTAGACATTGCACACAACATAATAAGATGATAAAGTGGTTGAAAAGCATAGTATTTCATTACCTAGGTGAAGTTTTGAACTAAGATAGTTTTAATATAAGAGTTAAAAGTAAATTGCATTAATTTGATAGAATATATTAGTTTAGTTATAAAACTATTTAAAAATGATTTTCTTAGCAATAGATCCATTATAATTAAGTACGTAGTGAGAGCATACACCTTTCCCTGAGGACATTATCCGTAGTTAACATAAGTTGGTTGCATTATTGCTATAATATAGCCATTATACTTGCGACTGATATCAGCATGCAATACAAAACATCATTATTATAATCTACAACTAATAATTGATTTAATCAACGAATCGAATAATACGATTGGTTTAAATTATTTATTATGATAATTCATCATTTGTGCTATATTTTAAGGTATTTTTACCACTGATTTCATACATTTTATCATCGTTTATATTGTTAAATTGTTGTTTTTCTATTTTTAGGTCTAAAGTAGGCTCTTGTACAAAAGGGGCGATTGCCACTTAAATTCAGTCAAAAAGTTGAAAATAGGCTTAGCGCCTTGGCAGAGATGTCAGCATAAAGCTAAATCGCAAAGGAATCGCTAGAGCAAACGTGGCTGAACTGAAGGAAGCTCTTTGGAAATACTATAGGGAAAGCCTCTTGAATACCTAGGAGAAAAATGAAGCTCGTATCTCGAGAAAAACATCAGCACCTTCATAGAAATTTGGGCATATCACTGGGCTCGATTCGAATGAAACATGATAGAAATAAAGAAACACAGTGATGTCGTAGAGATTTCCTAGCTATTCAATATTTTGTACATATGGCACTGGGAATATCTGAATGTTCTTGGTTTTAATTTGGTTGTTTCTCAAAGATTCCTGTTTGGATACAATTCTATCCCACTCCTACTATATATGTGAGATCTTGAAACGAAACGAAACACAACACAATGATCGAGAGTTCTAGATTTAGAATTCCATAAAGTTTTCCATAGAGGAAGCTTTTGTTCTAGGTTTTTCTTTTGAAGTTTTGTACGAAGACTCTTTGTAAGTTTTATATATTTAATAAATCTTATATTTATATTTACAATTATGAGTGGCTAAGCTCCACCATTTAGGCCAAGTTATTTGAGTTCTAAGGACTTATTGATTTGTGAGGTTTATCTACTTCAATTTTTAACTTGTTATTACCAATTTTTGTATTCTTATTTGCATCATTATTCCGAGGCCTTTATAACGGTTTTAAAACTTAAGTTACTTTTTTTTTTTGATGTGTAGGTGCACGTGAATGACAATTGTGGTTAGAAACTATCGCTTGTGATCCTACATCTGCTTAGTAAGGGGATTACATTAGGTGGTAAGTAGGGCCTTGTCTGTTGGCAACTGTCGTGTCCTTATAAATTTAAAATATGAGATAGGTAGCAATGTATTGTAATTTACACTAGTGCCAGGTGGACAATATGATGCTAGTTAACACTTATGATAGGTGTTCTCATAGAGCGTTAATGCTGCTAGTTTGTTGAAAGCCTACAACATATTCGGTGGCTTTGCAAATCTAGTTAGTATGTGGTTGTGTCGCACGTTGCCTCCACCGACATGAGAGAACGAGGTGATGAGATTCACTATAAGCCTATCTACGAGAATCAATAATATAACAAACATTTTATAAACTGACGATCGAATCAATTCCGTAGAATGGCAAATCATGCCTAAGTATAAAGTCTTTATTTATTGATTTCAATTTTAAGTGTTTTGATTTGTATGCATTTGATTTACTAGTTTACTTTTGTTTTCAAAACCCTCTTTTTTCCTTTAGCCTAAAAAGATCCCCCAATCCCTATGGGATCGTCCTCGTACTTGCCTCACTACAAATAATTTGTAATCGGTGAAAAAAGAGACTATTTTTGGTGTTGAACAACACAACATCAAATTTTGGCCCCGTTATGAGAGATTGGTGCTAACTGTTTTCTTTTAGATTTTGTGTTTTTATTTAATGGTTGCAAGTCACAGACACTCACTATTCGCAAATTCATTGGTTCTTATGATACAGGGATTGATCGGACCTACCGGATAAGGAACATAACTAATAGAAAGAGAGGGCAATCAAGGGTGACTATGGAGGATAAAGTGATGCATTAGAAACCTCCAGTTGTGCAAGCTGCTAGGCAAAACAACTAGCAGAACACAGGCTAGAACTGAGGCGAGAAAGAGTACTCACTTCGTAAAAGCAAACTATAACAACCCTTGTTTATAATTCATTAATTAATCGCTAATCACGTACCATTAGTGGTATTAAACGCGACTAAGAGTTGCATTTAGTCGACATTATTAATAAAAAATGTAATAATATTGTATGATTGAGTGTAATTTAAAAGTTTGTGTAAAAGTTTTTTTGGGGTGATACATTGCATAAAATTCAAACAAAAATAAGTCAAAAAATCACTCACACTCAACCACTAAATTGTTGATACATCATTACTTTTTCTCGACCAACTTCACATCAACCACTATTTCTCTCTTACTTTCTCTCTCTCTCCTCATTAAATCAATATCTCCCTCTCCAGACACACACATATTCTCTTTTTAACCGGTTATCTCTCTTTCTACAAACTAAAATAAAAAAAACATAAAAAGAAAAAGAGAGTAGAAGAAGAGGAAAATAAAGGCGGTGGCCATGGCGGAGGAGCTCGCGGATAGCCAGCAGCAGCGGCGGGGAGGCAACTAGAGCTCAAACGTAGATGACTGGAGGTCGACGCGGCTCCAGCAGCGGCGAGCCAGCGGGCTAGTCTGGTGACAAGCGCAAAGGACGGCTAGCAGCACACGAATGGACACTGGCTCCCGTGGATGGCCAGCGAGACGCCGAAGACTTGACATCGGTAAGGTGGAGTGGTGAATGACCAGCAGCAATGGCGCGTGGATGACGTGGTGCGACGACGTTACTCTGGTGAGGCTTGATGGTGGCGATGTTCGCGAAGAAAAAAAAGGGAAAAAAGAAAAGAAAGGAAGATAAAAAAAGAAGGGGAAAAAAGATTGAATAAGAGGTATTAATTGCTCAAGAGCATTGAAGCCTATAGTGAAACTCTAACCCTTTCATTTTTTTAATGAATCTAATATTATTGATGGATGCTAATATTTTAAAGTTTCCATACTTTGAAAGTGATGCATTCTAAGTGTTTGATGAAATTATAAAAAAAGATGTTCTATTATTTTTCTAAAACAACATGGATGGATATGACTCCTAAATCTTATGGATTATTTATCAAACTTGGTTTCTTTGACTATAAAAAACTTTGTACGACTCAAATAGAATTCTGTGCACTCTAGGTTTATTTTAAACATATGGTTGATCAAATCCAACTTGAAAAAGCCTTACATTAACAAAACTTGTTGATAACAAACATGTTCGATGCGTTTGTTTATTCGTGGTGATTTGTGTCAATTCATGTGAAGGTTTTAATCCTAATGAAGGACTTAGTTTTGTTTTTAAAATGAACTTCATTATAAAAACTAAATGAAATGGAATTACATGGTTTTCAAGTCAATGAGACTTATTGCTAAAAAAAGAACTTACTTCGATTAATTCATGGATTATTGGACTAAATGTTATGACTTGGGAATTCTAGTCGAACTTGACTTTTATGAGATAATCGATCTTTTTTTTCATGATTAGTCGATCCTATTTGACTTATGTTGGAAAAATCAAGTTTTATGAGATTTTTCATATTTTTTTTCACCGCATATTGATTTTCATCGAATATTCAAATTTGATTTGAAATATTAGTTATCGATTTTGGAGTCATGAATGGTCTAAATTTGAAGTAAGGAGTAGTTAAGATCTCTGAAACGTCGTCGGCGATACGATCGAAACGGAAAATGGATTCCGTTTCGATTAGAGAACGGAATAGAGATTTTAAAATATCCGTTTCGATTAGAGACGGATTTAGAGACGGAAATTAGAAACGAACGAGAGACGAACGAAATGGATTTTATTTCGAAATGGTACATTTGTAAGTGCATTCGAGTCTCGATTCCGTTGCTAATTAGCAACGGAATCGAGACGAATTAATAAATTTATGAATTCGTGTCGATTCGTTTCTAATCGAACAACGGAATCGAGACGAATCGAGACGGAATGCAAAGAGTCCGTCTCGATTCCGTCTCTAATTAGAAACGGAATCGAGACGGATTATTCGTTTCGATTCATCGTCTCGATTCCGTTGCTAATTAGAGACGGAATCGAGACGAATTAATATTTCCGTCTCGATCCGTTTGTGATTGATAGAAATATTTATGGAAAATTAGAGACGGAATAGCAACGGAAAATTTGAATCGTTGCTAATCCGTCTCTAATTTTCTTTGTTTTGTTTAAATATGGCACGGATACATAAGCCAATCGATTCTCCAACCTAAAAAATCAAAATACAACCCGATATGACATACTCCATCGCCCGCACCCCCTCCAACAACTCCTTGAGGGTGCTAACATCCCCAAAGAAGCCAAATTGCGCATCCATACATCAAAAATATATATCAACAAAAATTCAAAAGAGAAGGAAAAAATGTGAAACTCAAAATTAGCCCAAAAATTTATATATCGACCGAAAGTTGTAATGTATTACAAAAGCTCCATAAATTTGGAAGTATACACAAAAACCAACCACACCTATCGTTCAACAAGCAAAAAAAAAGAACACTCACAAAAGGTCCAAAATTTGGAAGTATACACAAAAAGGACTTCATTTAATAAGTCAAACGCAGCTTTGAAGCATTTACGAATCTCCATCGAGGGCAACAACCAAGTGAGTATGCACTGAAAGAAGTAGGCAAAGGAGAGATTAATTAGTTTGAGGTCCCTGCACTAGTAGCTTAGCGCGCTAATTCCGAGATTAGCGCGCTAATTAGCCACTTGCGAGATATTTTTCACTTTTGGAAATCAAGCTTTAAATTTGTAATTTTTGATTTCCTGGCTTCCTAACACGGCTATAAACGGTCATATGGGAATTTCCTATCATGATATAACCACCACAAACTTGGTTTTAACATAAGGAAGACAACACACATTCAAAACCTGCAAGATCTACAAAGAGAAGAATGGCATAAGTGCAAGAATGCTAAAAGGGAAAAGAGGAAAGTTAAGCACAAACCTATCATGTAAGTATGATTCTAGAACTCATCCTCTCACCCAATCTAAACTCTTGTGTGCTCCAAAGGCGACAAGCCATGTGTTCCTACTCAAAAAATAAAATAAAAACAACCAGCTGGGATTCAAGAAAAGCATTGAAGAACATAAAAAAACCATACAATGTTGAATAAGAATTCCTCTCAAAAATAAACATGATCATCAAGCAAATGCGATCACAGATCCCCGAAGTTGGTGTCAATGTTGCTATTTTCCTACGCATAGGAGATGGCGAATAATGTTTCTATAAGATGGACCTATCATGTAAGTTGAGTTGTAAAACATGTATAACATGTTTTATAAGGGATGGTTACGTCTGGCCGAGTTTAAGGGTCGCTAACACAAAGGGATAAATTAATTAGTTTGAGGTCCTGCAGTTAGCGCGCTAATTCAAGTATTAGCGCGCTAATTAGCCACTTGCCAGGGGATTTTTGACTTTTGGAAATCAAGCTTTCAATTTGAATATTTGATTTCCTGGATTCCTAGAACGGCTATAACCGGTCATATTGGAATTCCTATCACTATAAAACCACCAATACCTTGGTTTTAACATAAGGAAGAAGAAACACATTCCAAAATTCAAGATCTACAAAAAAGAAGAAATTTGATTTTTTAGAAGGAGCAATAGGAGATCACTATAAAATCACCAAAAACTTGGTTTTAACAATAATATACTAGTGTTTGAAACAAAGTAAACCACCAACAATAAACTCATTCAAGTAACTTAAAAAGTCTACACGACAAACTATTGAAAGGAAGTGATTCGATCGCTAATTAAAATAGAATAGCCAAGAGAAGATTCACCTCGATAAGCACCTAAGCCACTGCCCCCAAAGCCTCCATAACCCCCACCAAGCTCACTGCCTCCACTATACCCACCACGCCTACCTCCCACACCTGGAGTCCTATAAGGACCAAAATCACCACCACCAAAAAAAGAATGAGTTTAACATGCAAATGAAACAAATCGTCTACAACATGCTCATCGTCAAAAGCAATGAACCCATTCCCTCGAGAACGATAGGAAAAACTAAAACCCGCCTTTCCGAAAACAGGAAAAATAAAAGTAAAGGAACTTCATCATCAGAACCTTCTACTCCATCAGGCTTCAACAAACCACCATCGTCCGCAGGTAAATTCATTGTCCATTTATTTTCTGTATATCTTAGTTGGCTTCGACGCCCATTGATGCATAAGTTATCATGGATTTTATTTTTAATACATTATCCTCCCCAAAATAAATTTTTTTACCTCATTTAAGTAAAATATACTATAAGTAGCGAATGTTAGCAGAATTAATCCATGGGAGAAGAAAACATGCTGGCTGTTGTGTGCAAATCTTATGCGTTGCGAGTTCTCTCGAGTGCTATGATGAAGAAAGTGGTAGAATCGATTTGGGAGCAACATCTTCATGCCATAGCAAATGAATTTGGGAAATCGATAAAGGGTCCTTTTCCCAGGTCATCTGTGTTGAGAACATGTAGGCTATTCTTCTTCTACGGACATGCCATAATAGAAGAAGAAGAGCCTACATGTGCTTGAACACCGATGACCGAAAACGACCCTTTATCGACTTCCCAAATTCATTTGCTATTGCATGAAGATGTCGTCCCTGTCGATTCTACCATTTTCTTCATCATAGCACTCGAGAGAACTGCAACGCTTAAGATTTGCACACAACAAACAAAGATGTTTTCTTCTCCCATGGATTAATTCTCATAACATTCGCTACTTATAGTATATTTTACTTCAAAACAAAAAAAGAATTGGGGGAGCAAAAGCGAAAAAAAATAAAATCCACGATAAAATATGGAACATCGACCTAAAAATGCACAAAAAGAAGTGTGAATCATAAAGTAATTCGATGAATTTCTAAAGTTGTCTACACTATAAAACTTTTAATCTAAGCATTTGAAACAAACAACAAGTGAAGTACCTATGTATCACCAACCCGCTCATCTCTCGAGAGCCACGCTTACGTCTCACGCCCAACATTGTCCCCTTGTTGGGGTGGATCGACCGCCGGATCTATTTGCGGCGGTTTGTTGCTGGTCATGAGGTGGCGGTGGTGGTGGCGGTGGTGGTGGTTGGTGCTTTGAGATAGGTCTATTTCGTCCATGTCCATCCCAAGACGCTGTTGCATGAAGTGCATAACCTTTCGTAGTTGCTCATAACGACATCGAACTCTGCCCGCGCACCACATCCGGCGTCTGCGACGTGCTAGCACCAGGAGTTCCGTATCTCCTCTTCTTTCTCCCTACGGACCCGAGTCCGTAGACACGTCCTTTGGAGGACTCACCCGCCACATTGAGGTACACCGCCTCATCATCCACCGATTGCTCCGGTGTAGCACAGGTCGCTCCGACGTCGCTCTGGAGCCTATCCCGCATATATGCACAACAAACAAAGTACATGATATGGGGTAAGTGATAGACTTAATAATCTATTTTCCATTTCATTTCTATACTTACATAGAACCGCTCGATCTAGTATCGATGAATGTCGTCTGTCGTGATTAACGGTGTGGAGATGCAAGTACAAATCATTCACCGACGGTGGCGTCTCGGATGAATCGGCTGCTGCGTGCGGGACCAAGCATAGTGAACAAGAGTATAAATGTACAAAATATCCTAAATGTTAAAAAAAACTAACCAATCTTTCTTGGGTAGTCGCAAATGACACGGAACCACCACCGTGCTTCGAGGGTCCATCCCAGGGCCTTCGACCTCGGTGTTCCTATTCTCCGTCGCTTGCCTAGACCTAGCTCGGAAGTCCTCGCTCTCCCGATCGCAAGTATCTCCTCCATGCCTCATCTCAACATAAATCGGTGCGCCCGATTCTTCTTCAACTTGTGCATCAACGCGGTGTACCTTGTCCCTGCAAGCCTGTCGTACGCCGCTCGCACGAGATCCTCGGGAAGCGCATCATCCCATCTAAAAAATATCTACAAAATGGCGATTGCTATTGTTAGCACTTATTTGAGAAAATAGTATAAATCATAAGGCACATGGTAGTCTTGTTTACCTTCCATTGTCCTCAAATCCAACACCTTTGAGGCTTTCAAAGGAATATAAGAGTCTACACCATCTAAAGAGAACAAATTGATAGCTAAGTGAAAGAACGAGGTTCCCACATTAAACTCATGAATAGAGAATAAATTGCCAAAGTTAGGAAGTCATTAATGAGTCATCACAATCTAAAGAGAAGGAATTGATTGAGTTATGTTCTTTATGTAAGAAGCTTGGGCATTATCAAAAGGATTGTTGTAAATGACTCATAATAAACATGTATAACATGTTTTATAAGGGTTAGTTAGGCCCTGGACGAGTTTAAGGGTCGCTAACACAAAGGGAGAAAAACTTTTTTGAGTTCTCTCGTAGTTAGCGCGCTAATTCCGAGAATTAGCGCGCTAATTACCCTCTCGCCAGAATATTTTTGACTTTTGGAAATCAATCTTCACATTTGAATTTTTGAGTTCCCGGATTCCTAACACTGGCTATAAACGGTCATATTGGAAATCCTACCATGAGAAAACCACCACAAACTTGGTTGTAACATAAGGGAGAAGAAACACATTTCTAAATTCAAGATCTACAAAGAGAAGAAATTTGATTTTTTAGAAGGACCAATAGGAGATATTTGTGGGTTTGTTGTTAAGTCGTCGAATCCAAAGACCTTTGAGGCTTTCAAAGGAATATAAGAGTCTACACCATCTAAAGATAACAAATTTGAACCATAGTGAAAGAACGAGGTTCCCACATTAAACTCATAAATAGAGAATAAATTGCCAAAGTTAGGAAGTCATTAATGAGTCATCACAATCTAAAGAGAAGGAATTGATTGAGTTATGTTCTTTATGTAAGAAGCTTGGGCATTATCAAAAGGATTGTTGTAAATGACTCATAATAAACATGTATAACATGTTTTATAAGGGTTGGTTAGGCCCTGGACGAGTTTAAGGGTCGCTAACACAAAGGGAGAAAAAACTTTTTTTGAGTTCCCTGAGTTAGCGCGCTAATTCCGATATAGCGCGCTAATTACCCTCTGCGGATATTTTTGACTTTTGGAAATCAATCTTCACATTTGAATTTTTGATTTCCTGGATTCCTAACACGGCTATAAACGGCCATATTGGAAATCCTATCATGATAAAACCACCACAAACTTGGTTGTAACATAAGGAGAAAGAAACACATTTCAAAATTCAAGATCTACAAAGAGAAGAAATTTGATTTTTTAGAAGGAGCAATAGGAAATCCTATCATGATAAATCCTATCATGATAAAACCACCTCAACTTTGCAATGCTAACAAGTATTACGACTTTAATATTCCTGGATGCCGCATATAATGTACGTAGGAACACCTAACACCCCAAATATGTATTGATAGATGGAAATTATATCTAAGTCTGCATGGTTAATTTAAATTGGAAAGTCTTTCAAGATAAAATAGCTTCTTGCCTTCAACTCCGATGTTTACTAGAAAATCATCCATCAAATGAACCATAGCGGAAACTTAAATAATTCTCATGTCACCCGACGGATTATTCCATAAATTTGCAGAATTAGATAAACAAGGGGACTAGAACGCCAACCTGACAGACGCAAATTTTTCGCAATATAACAGCCAAGCAGTTCAGTACTTCCTCAAAACCTACAAAAGGTGAATGATCTCTATGAAAGCTCAAGAGCTCTTGATCATGAGTGTTGCCTGCATTATAATGAACATTAAAAAACAAATAAGAAATGAAGATTGTAGTAAGACTCCAAAACAAAAAATTCCTTGCTAACCGATCCGAATCGAGACCGAGAGAGAAGCGAGAGATCTCGGCGATGACGAGACCGGCGCGACGAGACGGAGAGACCGGAGAGACGGCAAGACCGAGAGACGGGAGAGCACCGAGAGACCGGGAGACGGCGAAACGAACACCACCGGAAGACGTCCGAAGCGAGCACCGGAGCGACCGCTCGCACGGCCGGACGGAGAGACGAGACGATCGAACGGGATGGACGTGCAGGGGACGAGACGATCGACCGGCGCGACGAGACGGAGAGACGGATTTAGGTTTTTGGGGTTTTTTCGTGGGAATGATTTGGGGATTTGGTGTTTTGTTGCGGGGGTGGGGGGGGGGGGGGGGGTGGGGTGCGGGAAGGAGAGGATCGGACAAAATACAAATCTCGAGGAATGATGAACGGCCATAAGAAATGAAGAATTTGGCGGGAATGGTGGCGCCAATTTTCGAGAGACGAATTTAATTCCGTCTCTAATTCCGTCTCTAATTCCGTCTCGATCCGTCTCAAATCCGTCTCGAATATTTCCACTGTCGGTTAAGTCGCTAATCGTTACATTTAGAAACGAAACTTATTCCGTTTCTAATTCCGTTTCTGATTTAGAAACGGAAATAAGTTCCGTTTCTAATTCCGTTGCTGATTTGCTGTTTTTTTGTAGTGGTAGTGTTTTAGTAGCATTGAACCCATTGAAAACCGTTTATTTGAGTCAAATAACTTAGAAGAGTTTGTAACGTAAATGCCTCTGTGAACAATTATAAATTCATTAATTTCACTAAGACATGAAAGTAAGCTATGCTACTTGAAAGTTATAGTTAGTAGATTCATGAACTAAGGAAAGCATGGAATATGAATAATGCTTTGATTTAGCAAGTGGTTCTTAAACTACTAAATATAGTCTAAACGATTTTGTTGTACCTATGTATAGTTGTAGATACGCAAGAAGGACTCAACTAGGCTATTCGAATAATCGAATTGACGTGGCAATTTATGCGAATGTATTGTAAGTAAATCAGAATGAAACTCAATATTAATTCTTTTCCTTTCCTTGCATATTTTGATGAAAATAATACCTATTGTTAGACTCTACTTCCCTACCGAGTGACCTAGGGTCTAAGTGTTCAAGTTGAGTCATTGTTTACTCGTGAGTTGAGCATCTGAGTCGAGCTCGTGGCTCTTAGAAAAGATTGAATCCTCTAAGTGAGCATCCGCCAAATGTCTTCGCTCCTCACGGGACTTCAAGGATTCCATTACGGTTGAGAATCCGGTTGCGACTATGGCTCCCTTTAGAATGTTTTCTCGGGCTGCGGCTCAAGTGAGTCGACAGTGCCGAATGGATTAGGTGCGGTTGAAGCATAATTGGTCCCACCGTACCAATATTTGACACTTACTCGTAATCAAGTGGATTTGAGCCAATGTGTAGTGTGTTAAGATCACTTAGACGCCTATTCTTTGCTTCGGGTCACTTGGTCTCTATCGTTGATTATTGTAGTATGTTTATCATGCGCTTTATTGTTCTTTTCAGCATAATCTCTTTCCTGCATGATTTATAGACTTATTTATTGTTTAATCTGAATTACTATTGAACTTCTTCTGGATTTACTCACTGGAATTGTCTCCATTTTTTGAGACAATTACAGGCGTAATCTCCGAGCTTGAGAACATTTATGTGCGGCATACGTAGGTTATTTGATGTATCTATATCACATGTATACTATTTTATAAATGAGTATTTGGGTTGAGAGATACATGTGTTTCCCCTCGTCATTATGATTTGTACATGGTATATGTTGTACGGGGTTTCCACATACTAGCTTCCACACCTAGAACTCGTTGTGTGTTTAATTTATTTGTTATCGTGTTTTCAATGCATCGCTGCATATAATTTCATATATATATAATATGTTGCATGAACTATCAAGTACTGAAGACCGATTTGTGAGGCTGACCAGGCCTTTATTAACTCCGAACTGGTTTACCGGGGGTTAATAGAGGCCTAGTTCCAGGCGATGCCTAATTTGTAGGGTTGAGACCATCACACGAACTGACAGCGAGGAGGATCATTACCATTATATATTGAGTATCCAGCTGCTATCGATCAGTTCGAGCTAAAGTCAAGGCTAATACTAAGTTGCCTAACTTTTATGAAAATAGAATCAAGATCCTTAAAGGTTCCTCACAGAGTTTGAGATGGTGGTAGTAGACATAAAGCCTGCTACAATTGATGTTGATCTAATGGGACTTAAGGCGTTTCCTTTCTATCCGAAGGATGCTACACTTGACTGGTTATTCAACTTACTAACTAGTTCCATAAAAAATTGGAATGAGCAACATCAGAAGTTCTAGCATGACTATATTCCACTCATGAGAATCAATCTGCTTGTGAGGGAAATATCCCTTATTATTATGAAGGATAGTGAGTCGTTGTCACAATACTGGAAACGATTCAAAAGATTGTACAGGGCATGTCCTCAACATGGTCTTAGTGAGAAATTTCCGATGGAAAGCTTCTATGAAGTGCTCGCATATAATGAGATGAGACTTCTCGACACAGTGTGCAACTGTAGGCTATCTGATATCACGCCGACTGTGGCTACGGATACATAGAGAAAATAGCCAACCAAGCTAAGCAGTATGGACCAACTAGTGAGAGACGAGGAGCTATGGCATCTTCAAGGCATAATAGACTTGAGGATAAGTTGTCAGAACTCAAGTCTATGGCTAAACAAATGATGGTAGAAAAGGGCAAAGCAAAAGCTTGCAGGATTTGCTGCGAGTCGAGTCACTTTAGAAACAAGCGTCCGTAACTTCGCAAGGATACTATGGAGGTTAAAGAAGTATAGCAGCTTTCGAGACCACTAACAGGGCGGTTTGGATAGCAAAGTAACTTCTATGGAGGTAAGGATAGAAACCCTAACTTCAACTATGCTGCCAGGAATCAAAACTACTAGAACTTTATGCCTAGAGGACATCCATTATGAGTAGCACCACAAAGCCAACCACATTATTAACACCCTAATGGTGATGGTGAAGCATTTGATCCTATCACAACAGCAGTATGAAGCTAGGACTGACATTTCGATCAAAGAGTTGCAGGCTAAGTTATCTGACATGTCAGCTCAGATAGGCCAAGATAGTAACTAGGGGAAGTTGCCACCCAGCCAATCTCGAACCTAACACGCATATGAATGTCATTTCACATGTTTACACGTCAACTGTGATAGATGAAGCCGAAAGGAATACCAAACAAGGAAGATGGATCAATACCATCAAATATAGGGCACCATTTCCTCAGAGATTGTATCTGAAGAGGTACCATTCCTTACAAAAGATCAACCCAAGGAACATGTGGTAGCCAAAATAGAATTAAAGGAAAAGAAAGAAATCCAACCAGAAGTAGAAGAATCTTGTGAACCATTCTTTATCGCAGGACTTTTTGGACAAGAAGGGGAGAGTCTCCTAGCAAGTAACACAGACACAACACAAAAATGTGGCAATCCTGGTATATTTAGTATTACTTCCATAATATGAGGCTTGCATATATAAAAGGCAATGTTTGACTTAGGGGCATCTATAGGGGCATCTATTAACATCATGTCATCGTTCATTTTCTTACCCATGCATAAACATGTTTTAAGGCGTTACGACATTTCCATATATTTAGTTGATGATTCTTCGATTTGACCGATAGGTATGTTGGAATATGTGACTATTCGCGTTAAAGGCCTAATCTTTCCTGCTGATTTCCTTGTCATTGACATGGAAGACATTTCAGTGTCCTTACTTACTTCGATTATTTTAGGAAATCTTTTTATGAAAATGGCCAAAGCTAAAATAGATGTATTTAGTGGTAACATTTCACTTGAGCATGATGGTAGGGTAATTCATTTTGATGTTTCAAACTGTTTGGACTTACCTACTAATGTTTCCACTATACATGTAGTCTCGTCCCCTACTTATGATGATTCGCAGGATAACATGTAATTTTTCATAGATCATTTGAAGAAGAAGGGCAAAAAAAGCCGAAAAAGAAGAGAAAAAGGCAAGAAAAAAATAGACAGTGTACCTAAAACTTAGGAGTTAACATAGAACTACCAACCTAAGGAGATCTACAGTACAAGGCAGAAGTTTGAACCACTAGAATCCATCATATCTCATGTATTATTGGAGTGGCGGGGCTGATGGTGCACTCAATAGTCATCGACATAGGATCATTCAAGAACATCGTATCCATGAAACTTCTACAGATAGTTGAGTTGGAAGTCACTGAGCACACCCCTGACAAGGTTATCTTTCTAGCAAATGGAATACCCACAAAGATCTATAAAGTTGCAAGAAAGGTGCCTAGAAGATTTAGAGACTTGGAGTTTCTTGTGGACTTCTCAGTTACTGTTGAAGGACTTCATGAGATCAACACCATGCTGCTAGGAATGTCATTCCTTTACACAACCAATGACAACATTGATGTTTAAAACGAGAATGCTAAATTCATATTTGGAGACATAAAAATGCTCTACAGTAATGGCAAGTTGTGCATGAAGGAGGAGTAGGGGATCATCGAGCATTCTAAGGTGTGTACACCATTAGTCAAGGAGAACAAGCCACCTATTGATGTGATTGACTTGGACTTTGACTAGTCTAAGAATATGGTAACGTCGGGCCATCATCTTTAAACATCAACATTTCATGGGAGGCAGCCCACATTTGGTTATTTGAACTTGGTTTAATTAGTTTGAATTGGAATGAACTGTAGATTTTAATAATTTAAGTTGAGTTGCTTGATTAGAAAATTTAAGTTGATTTTGTTTTGAGTAAGTTGATTAAATATGTTGATATTTATCTAATACCTTTAAATTTTAAAGAGGCTTGTTGATTGTTTGAGTATTTGTAGAATATTTTGTGTGTACAGAAGTCCGAATGACTTTTGGCAAAGTAATTCAAGGAAGGTACATTTTAGTTTAATGCATTATTTGCATACACAGAGAGGTGCACACACTAGTAATTTTTGTGGGATTTAACTTATTTTCCGAGATCAGCAATTCCACAAAGCTGTGATGGCTACACATAAATCGTTGTGGTGGCCTTAGAGAATATCTCAAACTCAATTTATTCAATTTTTACTGCCAACAATTTGCCAGCAATTTCATTGTAAACATAAGGCGCTGGCAAGACACTACAAATTATTTTGGGACAAATTTGAAATTAACCCAGCGATTTACCAGCAATTTGGCAATGCCGTCACGTTTGAACATACGGCGCTGCATTCGAAATTGAGTTTTTAAATAGGTAGAACCCCATTGTTATGTTCCTTGCTTAAACCTTAGCGATTTACCACCGCCCAACCCTTGGAAACTCACTTCCATCCACTAAATCCACCAATTCCAATCTCACTCATTTTTAATTCTCCATCGAGTGAAGACCATTTTAAGCCATTAAATTGTGAGTTTGGTGAGTGCCGCGACGTAGCCGCCGAGCTAGGAGTTTGATTTTTCGACCTCCTAAGGCATCTATTAGGGTGAGATTGCTCTCGTATGCTCTAGGGAATTCAATCCCAGGTAGGTAATGACCCGATTTTACCTTTATTTCTTAATTTCTTGTCGAGTGTTCTTCAGCCAATTTGGGCATAAATGTGTGTTCGAAGAGTTAAATTGACCCCTAAAACCATATGGTTTTTTTCGTGAGATGATTTGGAGTGATTCGGCCATATCAATTATGATTTTTGATCAATTTTAAAAATTTTGATTTTTTCGAAAGAAACCCTAAATGTCTTTTGGAAAATTTTGGATTTCAGATCCAACTTTTGATCTTGATTGTTTTAATGGCTTTGAATTGATAAATATAACATGGATTAAGTTTGGGGGAAGGTTTGGGGATGTTTACCAAAATTCGAATTTCCAAAGTTTGATTTTCTTGAAAATTCGTCGACATCATCGACATTTTGGGGTAATTCAATTTTGGGGTTTGTGATATTTTATGTACATTGCAGTGATGGATCTATTGAAATGATGGTTGCACCTATCTCCATTGATTTGAGCTTTTGTGTGATTTTGAGACTTCGAAAATGGTTTCTTACCAAAATTTCTCAAAAAAATCCTCGCATTAGATTTTGAATGCCAGAAGACATTTTGAGCAAACTTTTGCATTTTGAACTCCATGTTCTTTGGTTTTCTGAGTGTTATGGACTGATTTGCTCATAATTTCATAATTGGACTTTTTGCAAGGTTGTTTGTTCGTGGTTTCGTTTATTTTTTGTATTATGAAGAGAGATGAGTGTAGTGGATCTGCAGGACGAAGGATAAGGAGAGGTAGTCGATTACTATCTCATATACCTATAGCCCACCTACCTAAAGCTCACTAAACTTTTGATCAGTTTAGATTTGTGAGCAAGGTAGCTACAAAGAGGTGCGAGTGTGACCTCAACATCAAAAATAGGAAACCCTTAGCTGATAGGGGATTTGGGATAGTGACTCCCAAATATGATTGGAGAGTTACATCCATCATTAGAAACCAGGGATATGAGTTCTTTACCAGGGATTACCAGGCACTAACCAGACCACCCCATGACTTAGACTTGATACATAGATGTAAGTAGTTAGTTCGCGAGTTTTACGCAAACGGACACTTTGCCCATCGTACCTTAAGTGTCGGAGTCTGAGGAGTCCAAATTGATTATAGTGCCCAGACCAATAATGTCTATTATGGCCTTCCTACTTTTGCAGGCTTAGGGATTTCTGATATCCCTCACTAATGATATACTCATGACTCTTACTATCCTTTCGCAGACGTCAGGACAGCTTGTACTTGTTTCCTACACCATGACTGGACCTATGCCACTTATTCGCGGCAGCCTAAACATTTGGTTAAGGCCTACTTTAAGAAAACTCTCAAAGCGTGGTCCTATTTAGTCCACGCATATCTCTACCCCACCACACAACTGCGTGACGTGACACGACCTCGATGTGCAATGTTTTATCATAAATGGGCATATGTTGGTCTAATCGAGCTAGAATTCCTCTTGACGATCTCTAGTTTGGTATTCCTCCCCAGCTGACTATTTGTGATATGGGTATTTTGGTTATAATAGCCAGAAGGGGATTGATTCTAAGGAAGAGCAAGAGATATATATATATATATACATATATATAGATAGAAATATAGTATGAATATAATAGCAGCAGGAAACTTAGGCTAGAAGAGCCGCGAGGAGGAGGAGGAGAGGAGCACGTGTAATGACCCATTACCTTAAGATGTTGATTAATATTAATCTAAATCCTAATTAACCCGAGTTCAGTTTGTGGTTAAGTTCGGTATACCTCGATTAGTGTGTGCGTGCATTTGCATGATGTATGGTGTTTGTTTCGATTGTTAATTTAATTTATATATAAGTTGTGGTATAATAAGGAAATTATACATAAGCCTATAAAATGAAAATACCCAATAAACTAAAGTTTACCGGGACACCAAGTGTGAACGAAGGAGTCGTGGCAAGAATGTGCATGCTTAAGGACATTTGTAGGCATGTCCGGTGAGTTTATTGGTGAATAATACACGATATATATTTATATGTTTTTAAATAAATAAATATATATTGGAAAATAAAAGAATATTAGAAATATATGGATTATCGAATCATCTCGAACGAACCGTAAATGTTTGATGTGTCAGATTTTGTGTGACTTTAAGCTGTGTCATTTTAATGCATCAACCATGCGATTGATCTCGAGATAGCGCGATATGTATTTTGAGGAAAATCCATTTATGAAAAACAAACTCAACCTTATCTTTGTCCATTTGATCGTTCGAGAAGAAGAGTGAAGGTTGATCAGTCTCTAAGGCATTGCCAACGACGAACGCCCTCTACCAACAGTCCACACATAAACAATGGTCGAGATTCGAAGTGCTAGCTTCGAGAGAATGCCAAACCTTTTTTTGTTTCTCTCCAAAATGATCCGGAGTGTACCAGAAAGCTGTAATTCTTTTCTAAAACGAAAATAGAGTTTCGACCCTTAATATTTCATGCGTGTGTTCTAACTTAAAGCGTTTATTTATACAACCCTTGTATATAGACGGTTAAGTAAATTACACATATACCCCTACTTAAAGAAGTATAAGTGTAATACACCACAAGGACGTTTCTGTCATGAATTTTATCATATAAAATTCATTTTTCTGAATCATCTTAAAATCTCGCAAAACCATTCTTAGTATGAGACCCAATAGGCTCATACAACGTTGGCAGTGTACCAAACACATTTTGGTATACAAGTCATAAGCGGCCTCTAGCAAGACATTATGACTACTCAAGTTGTACGAATATCAAATCGATACAACCTAATCAATAGAGTATATAACATCCTTTTGTCACACGATATCATTTTGATCAAACATAAGGCATGTAATTGTCATCCAACATGTTCAATCGTACTAGTCTCGATCTCTAGGTAGACTGAAAACATCCAAGTGACATTGATCAATATCAATTCACTTAGACTAGGCCTTTTAACGGTCTAACACATCGAGGGATCCACTTGATATCTCTCTTTATATGAGAGGGGCAAATTCTATCTCGATTACACACCTTCATCACATTGCTCACACAGTAACCAATCATAACCCTTATAATCATCCGGTTAAAAACAACGTTTGATTGTGTTAAATCACTGTATTCCTAATGTTGAAGTCTCTGGTAATCTCAAGTCGGATGACAGAAAAATATACCTATCATGAGAAACAACTATGACTTAATCCATGTGATGTTCTCATAGCGAGTCGGTTCTGTACTTTGTTCCCTAACAAGTACTCGTGATCTTGATTCGTATCCATATACGTATAATCATCATATGATCATCAATCAAGACTCACACTAGTCTTAATTCATTATAGTTCCCAGTATAATGATTGACATTTAGGATATTTTTGTAAATACCCATGGATCTTATTATAATGTAAACATGCAAATTAATTATAATAAACAACATATGAAATCCTCTATTTTATTAACTAAAAGTATTCATAAAAACAGTTAATGGGTTGACCTAGGGCACATGCCCTAACATCTCCCACTTGCACTAGGGCCAATCATACATGCATCTAATGCCTAATGATCTAATATGACCATCATGTTGTGCTTGTGGAAGAGCTTTTGTTAATGGATATGCAACGTTGTCTTCAGTAGATACTCTACAAATCTTCACGTCCCCCTCTCAATAATTTCTGATAAGATGAAAACGCTTGAGTATATGTTTAGACCTATGGTGTGATCTAGGTTCCTCGGCCTGTGTTATTGCCCCGTTATTGTCACAATACAAACAAATGGGGTTAGCAATACTTGGAACCACATCAAGTTCAGAAATGAACTTTTTGATCCAAACTGCCTCCTTTGTTGCATCGGACGCTGCAATATACACAACTTCAGTTGTAGAATCTGCCATAGTGTATTGATTCGAACTTTTTAGCTTACTGCACCCCTACTCAAAGTAAACACATATCCAGACTGCGATCTAAAATCATCTATATCAGTTTGAGAACTTGCATCTATGTAACGATTTACAACTAGATCATTTTCAAAACCTCCATAGACCAAGAACACTTCTTTAGTCTTTCTTAAGTATTTAAGAATGTTCTTTACTGCTATCCAGGTGACTCTCGCCATGATTTGACTGATCTCTGCTTGTAGTGCTCAAAACATATGATATATCTGGTCGAGTGCATAGCTTGGCATACATGATAGATCCAATAGTTGATGCATATGGAACTTATTCATACGATCTCGCTCATCATTTGTCTTAGGATATTGAATCTTGCTAAGACTTATGCCATTAGAAATTGGCAACAATCATCTTTTAAAGTCTTGCAAACTAATTTATGTAAGCACTTTGACTTAGACCGATTAGCCTCTTAGATCTATCCCTATAGATTCTAATCCCTATGATATGGGTTGCATCTCCTAAGTCTTTCATTGAGAAACACTTCCCTAACCAAGACTTGACATTCTGCAATGTTGGGATGTCATTTCCAATAAGTAATATATCATCAACATACAATATCAGAAAAACAACTACACTCCCATTGACTTTTTTATACACAAGGCTCATCTTCATTCTTAATAAAACCAAGATCCTTGATTGCTTCATCAAAACGAAGATTCCAACTCCAAGAAGCTTGCTTTAATCAATAAATGGATATTTGAAGCTCGCATACCTTCCAAGAATTCTCATGATGTACAAAACCTTTAGGTTGTGTCATACACACGTCCTCAAGCAGTTTTCCATTAAGAAATGATGTTTTTACATCCATTTGCCATATCTCATAGTCATAATATGCAGCAATGGCAATTAAAGTTCTAATGGATTTAAACATGGCTACTGGCGAAAAAGTTTCATCATAATCAACACCTTAAAATTTCCTGAAACCTTTTGCTACAAGTCTTGCTTTAAAAGTATACACTTTGCCATCCATGTCAGTTTTCTTCTTGAAAACCCCATTTACATCCAATGGTCTTACCACCTTCAGGTAAATCAACCAAGTTCCAAACTTTGTTATCATACATGGATTGCATCTCAGAGTTCATGGCACTTGGCCATTTATCTGAGTCTCGTCCAGACATAGCCTCCTGATAAGTGGTGGGCTCATTTTGATCCATAAGCAACACATCATGACTATCAGTAATGAGAAACCTGAATCTCTTTGGCTCATGTCTTACCCTACCAGATTTACGTGGGCCTTCTGTCACTTGTGGAGGTTCAACTGGTTCAGAACGTTGTTAAACTTCTAGTAGCGGTTTTGTGTTTATCTATGATTCTTGAACTTCTTTAAGATTTATTTCTTTCCCACTAGTGTCTTATGAAATAAACTATTTTTTCAAAAAGGCACCATACCGAGAAACAAACACTTTGTTCTCAGCGGGATTATAAAGTAATATCCTTTTGTTTCCTTAGGATACCCAAAAATAAACACTTGTCAGATTTAAGAGCTAGTTTTTCGGAGACTTGTCACTTTATGTAAGCCTCACAACCCCAAGTCTTAAGGAAATGCAAACTAGGTCTCTCCCTGTATCATATCTCATGTGGTGTTTTATTAACCGCTTTAACTCGATTTAGAGTGAAATCTGCAGTTTGTAATGCATAACCCCAAAAAGATAATGGAAGATCTGCATGACTCATCATAGATGGAACCATATCTAATAAGGTTCGATTTCTCCTTTCAGAAACTCCATTCCATTGTGGAGTTGTTGGTGGAGTCAATTGGGAGACAATCCCACAATTTCTAAGATATCATCAAATTCTTGGCTTAAATATTCACCACCTCGATCTGACCGAAGTGTTTTGATAGTTTTACCAAGTTGATTATGCACTTCATTTTGAAACGTTTAAAACATCTCAAATGATTCAGCTTTATGTTTCATAAGATATATATATAATCATATCTGCTGAAATCATCAATAAATGTAATGAATTACCGATAACCTCCTCTAGCCATTGTGTTTATAGGACTGCATACATCAGTATGTATTAGATCCAATATATCACTTGCCCTTTCACTGTGTCCAATAAAGGGACTTTTAGTCATCTTGCCTAGTAAACAAGATATGCACGTTTCATATGTTTCTTAATCAAATGAATCTAGAAGTCCATCTTTATGGAGCTTCGTTATGCGTTTCTCATTTATGTGCCCGAGACGACAATGCCAAAGATATGTTTGATTCAAATCATTTGACTTGAATATCTTTGAATTTATGTTAAAGACTGGAGTATCAGTGGATCTTTTCATGCTTAGAATATAAAGACCATCACACAAATCAACATTTCCATAAAATATGCCTTTATGAGAAATGGAACATCTATTATTCGCAATAAGAAAATCAAAACCATCCATATCCAAACATGAAACGAAAATGATGTTTCTGCTCAAGGCAGGCACAAAATAACAATTATTTAAAGTTAAAATAAGTCCACTAGGTAAGACTAAGTCATATGATCCAACAGCCATGGCAGCAACTCTAGCTCCATTCCCTACGCGGAGGATGAATTCTCCTTTCTTCAACTTTCTACTTCTGGTGAGTCCCTGCACATTTATACAAATGTGAGACCCACATCCGATATCTGATACCCAGGAATCACTAGTAGATAAATTACTTTCAATAAAATAAATACCTGTAGTGGTAGTCGTACTACCCTTTTTCTTCTTTAGATCTTCTAGATAGAGTTTGCAATTTCTGAACCAATGTCTAGATGTAGCAACAACCTTGGAGACTTTAGACTTACCTTTACCTTTCTTCTTCATTCCCTTTCCTTTTTGGACCATCAACACATTACTAGAGGGTTTCTTGATATTTTGTTCAGCAGTTTTGAGCATCAAATGCAACTCTGAAATTGGTTTCTCCATATTATTCATATCGTAGTTTCATCACAAATTGTGAGTAACTCTCTAGTAATGAATGCAAGGTCAAATCCATAGCCAACTATTGGCTTATGGGAAATCCAAGTCTATCAAGCTGGTCAACATAGCCCTTCATCTTCAAAACATGAGGACTAACTGACGCACCCTCAGTTATCTTGCAAGAATGTAAGTTCTTGACTGTCTCGAACCTTTCTTGCTTAGCTTGCTATTGGAACATTTCCTTCAGCGTTACAGCCATGTCGTAGGCTTCCATTAGTTCCATGTCCTTCTAATGTTCAGGAACCATAGTTGCCAGCATAATACATGCTACATCAGTAGAGTCGTTGACATGCTTATTATGCGCATCCTTTACAGTCTTTCGTAGCATTGGCTGGTGGGTCCTTAGGGATTGGAGCATCTAGGACATACAACTTGCGTCCATGCTTGAGAACGATTCTCAAGTTTTTGAACCTGTCAAGAAAGTGAGTCCCATATAGCTTATCCTTCTCAAGGATGGATCGCAGTGACAGGGGATTATTGTTACTTGATGAGGCCATTGTTCTATACTAAAGAATATGCAAAGTTTATTTTAATATAGAGGAATAGACTCCCACTAAATTAACAACCCTCATAAAACATATTGTTTATTTAGGGGACTAAAATCCATATTTCACCTAATCTTATGACAACTATGACATGAAACACAGAACTAGATTATTTAGGTAGGTAATAGTTACCAATTATATCTTATGTAATTTTAGATACTTTTATGAGATACAGGACATCTTATGTCTTAGCATGTTTTTTATCTCATCATGTGCCTAAAGCTCAAACTATTTTGATAGCTTTATTAAGTCAGACCATTTTAAACATTTAGGTAACTCTTACCCAACTCGTCTCACCAAGATAACACAATACACCCAGCTATGACTTAAACTATATTAGTGTGATCGAGGCCTTGACAAGTGTTTAAAATGGATGGCACGAGACTTAAAATTTAATAGATGGATTTTATTCAGTTTTAGTGATTTTATGTAAACAATGAAATATCATATATTTTATTGATTTGTTCAATCACTAAACAATTTGGAAATTTTTATACTGTTCACTAATAAAAGAATTTTCGTGCGCTAGGATTAGTTAGACGGCGGTCCCACTGGCCGGTCAGCGGGGAGTGGTTCCGCTGATCGGTCAGCGAACAGGGGAACAGGGGGCAGCACCCCCGTTTTTTTAGGAGACGAATTTCAATTCCGAAAATGAAAATTCGCTATAGAAAATCATATTTTTTGCTGATTTTATTAACCTAAATTAACCCCTTAATTTATCCAAAATTAAGTTAATTAAAACATTTGAATTAACCCAAGCCCACATCTAACTAATCATCTTATCCTAATCCAATTAGGACTTAAGATTTTTGAATCCTAGCATATCACCAATAACAAAATTCTCGATATTTATCTCCTATCCAATAGGGATAACGAAACCGACTTCACTAATATCTCCTAATCTAATTTGTTATCTATCGCTTATCAAATAGAAATTTCATAACAGAATAGATATAACGAGATAAATAAATAATTTCAAAAAATAATTATTTGCAATTTCGGTCCTCATCCAAATAATCACAAACATGTAATTGAATCATGAAGTACTATCCTAATCAAACCTAATCATATTAGTTTCGAATAAATATTAAGACTTATACAATTTAAGAAACTTAAAACAATGTAACCTTAATATGCATACTAAATTACAAAGATTTCATTCATGCATCAATACACGAAAATAAAGATTATACCTAATGGTGTCATGGATCGCAGAACACGAAATTCAATTCATTAAAAATTATTCGAATTAACCTAACATGGTTACTAGCATGTACGAAACTGATTTCAATTAAATCACGAATATATGTATCATATACATAAAACATGAAAATAAATCTCACAGAAAACTTATGTATATCACATATACATCGACTATTAACATGCTTTCAATCATATATCATGTATATATCAGAAGAAAACATGCAATGAATTTAATGGAATCGAACTCGAAGGCTCTGATACCACTGTCGGGTTTTTGGGATTCATACGCAGTAGAAATTACAAAAACAATTTTGACAAAAACCCCAACAGGATCCGAATCTAATTCCATTAAAAATGTTTAAACCATGAAAGTTTAATCATACCTCGGTCGTAAAATACCTTTCTGAAGGTTGATCGATCTCTAAGGTGTTGCCAACGACGAACGCCCTCTACCAGCAGTCCACACACGAACGGCAGACGAGATTTAAAGTTCTAGCTTCAAGAGAATACCAAACCTTTTGTTTCTCTCCAAAACGATCTAGAGCGTACTGGAAAACCCTTAAGTCGTTTCTAAAACGAAAATAGAGTTTCGGCCCTTAATCTTTCGTGTGTGTGTTCTAACTTAAAGCGTCTATTTATACAACCCTTGTATATAGACGATTAAGTAAATTACACATATACCCTTACTTAAAGAAGTACAAGTGTAATACACCACAAGGACATTTCTATCATAAATTTTATCATATAAAATTCATTTTTCTGAACCATCTTAAAATCTTACAAAACCATTCTTAGTGTGCGACCCAATGGGCTCATACAACGTTGGTAGTGTACCAAAACACATTTCGGTATACAAATCATAAGCGGCCTCTAGCAAGACATTATGACTACCCAAGTTGTACGAATATTAAATCGATACAACCTAATCAATAGTGTATAGAACATCCTTTTGTCACACGATATCCTTTTGATCAAACATAAGGCATGGAATTATCATCCAACATGTTCAATCGCACTAGTCTCGATCTCTAGGTAGACTGAAAACATCCAAGTGACATTGATCAATATCAATTCACTTAGACTATGCCTTTTAACAGTCTAACACATAGAGGGATCCACTTGATATCTCTCTTTATATGAGAGGGACAAATTCTATCTCGATTACACAACTTCATCACATTGCTCACACACTAGCCAATCACAACCTTTATAATCGTTCGGTTAAAGACAACGTTTGATTGTGTCAAATCATCGTGTCCTAATGTTGAAGTCTCTGGTAATCTCAAGTCAGAGGACTGAAAAATATACCTATCATGAGAAACAACTATGACTTAATCCATGTGATGTTCTTATAGCGGGTTGGTCCAATAATTTGTTCCCTAACAAGTACTCATGATCTTGATTCGTATCCCTATACGTATAATCATCATATGATCATCAATCAAGACTCACACTAGTCTTAATTCATTATAGTTCCCAGTATAATGATCAACTAGGGACATTTATGATATTTCTATAAATACCCATGGATCTTATTATAATGTAAACATTCAAATTAATTATAATAAACAATAAATTAAATCCTTTATTTTATTAACTAAAAGTATTCATAAAGACAGTTAATGGATTGACCTAAGGTACATGCCCCAACAATGAGGAGGAGGGTTCGGTTGATTTTGGATCAAAGGTCATTCTGGGAGCCAAATTCAATCAAGTTACAGAGCTTAATCAAATCAACAACATGAGATAAACATTTAGATATGATTTGTTCTTATGTATGTTGAAGTTCGATTCAATGGTGATGCTAGAATTTTAGTTAATTATACGGTTTGATGATTATAACTAGTTTATAACCTTATTAGAGGTCCTTTTTTATCAATGTTGATGATTTTTTAGGCTGTTTGGATGCTGTTTAGGTCAATTTTGTATTAGTCGAAGTATGCTAGTGTTGCGGGTCTGGTGCGCATAGCGCGCTTGACATTGGCCATACCGTGCTAAGCGTATTGGGAAGATGACTGACATACGGATAGCACACTATCCATGTAAGGTAGCATGCTATCAAACCCCATAAATGTGTACGAAGTTTAGTAGTGCAAATAGTGTGCTAGCTCCGGAACATAGTGCGCTATCCATACTTAGATTAGTACAAAACTTATTAGATTTGGGTGGTTTGTCGATAGCTTTTGGGTCTAGGGGTTCTAATTAGAGTATACTAGGCCTAAATGGATAACAAATGATTCGCGATAGGTTGAGGAACACCAAGAAAACGTGAGATGACTGGAAACTTAAGGAATTTGGGAAACAGAGACTTAAACCCGAGGTAAGTACGGAATCACTTATTTATCATTATTGTCTAGCTATTTAGTATATATAGCTCATGTATTTGTTGGATTGAAATGGGGGATTAAGTACACTGTGATGGTTTTTCTAATGAACAAAAAATGGTGTGTAACCTGATCCACGAGAGTAACTCCTTAGGACTGAAACCAGGTTGTATCGTACTTGGGGTTGATCTCCTGATCTATAGTAACTCCTACTCAATTTATAGGTTGTTTGGGTTACGTTTTCACTAGAAGGTTTAGGATAGAACCATTGAGCATTAATCGATTGGCTAAACATCACATATGCGTGGTGTGTTGGTTTAACACTCGTATTAATGGGGCCACTGGGTAATCAACCCTAGTTTTATAAATAAAATGGGGGTTATAGTGTAATAGTCTAAAGACACTTGCTTTGCATTCGTTTATGTATTGAATTTATATTATTTCCATATTCTCGTTAGATATCATTGGTGCATGTTGTTATTGCATGATATCCTTGAATATTATATGGAATGTTGATGATTATTATGAATCCTTACTTACTGAGTAAGTTGGAACGCTCACCCCAATTAATATTATAGGTAGACCCGACGAGTGCTACAACTATAGGATGGAGAAGTTATAGGAGTCTTGAACTTCTCTTCGATGTAATGACTTTCTCTGGTCTTATATATTTATATTGAATTACAGTTTTGTAATACCATATGGGATGGGTGATTATATAACTTAGGTTTATTCCGTTTTTTTTAATATTGTATATCTTATTTCGGTTATCGAAAAAGGTCTTAAATTTCTGTTGAGTATATGGTTTGTTTTATTTCGATAATCGATATACAGTAGTGTTTATCAGGTGTAGGGGTTAAGGCTGCTGGCTCTAGTTAAGTCTGGCAAGGGTAATTTGGGCTTAATTAGAGTTTTAGGCAGGGTATTGCCCTAATCAGGTTAGGGGATTCTACAGTTTGGTATCATAGCCATATGTGTTAAAACCTTGGTTAACCTTAGTTTATAAAACTTGGTTTCATTATTCCGAGATTTATTAGAATTAAGGAATATCTATGATACATAAAGGTTTAGATTACTAGGTTTAAGAGATTCGTTACATTGAATAACTCTGATACAGTGAGTTGCCAGAGTTTATGGGTTATCACTTTTAGGGATAAAGTGGTAATAGTGATACAGTTGGGTATCATGGACATGGACATGGCTCTAACCATACATTCACTTTTGGATGGTGTTCGAAGTGAATGCTAGCCCACTTTAGAAGTTTAAGTTACTCTGATTACCCTAATAACAGAACCTAAGTTTATCGACTCGAAGAGTGGTATCAAGTTATGAATAAGCCTAGGGTTTGATAAATGGTTTTTATTGTGATTTTGAGGGGTAACCAAAAGATAAAAGACTTAATTATTTTATTTGTTGTGTATGCTATATACACGTGGCAAATATAAGAATTATGTTTTTTCTAAACAATAATAAGATGGTTAAAGTCCATTTATTTCTCATGATATAAGAAGGTGTTGGAGGTAAGAGCTCCGGAGAGTCTTAACCTCTGGGATAGACAAAAAGGAAAGACATAAGAAAAGTTACAAATATGAAATAAAACTCTTCTACAAGTAACATTTTCTGTGGTCTTTCTTCTTACTGATATTATTAGACAAATAATAGTCAGTGAAGAAGTATCGATTGGATCAAGATCTCAAGGTGTGTATTAAGAGAATGGAAATTATAAAATAACGAAATACTAAATGACTTTCGATGAGACTCAAAGATAGAGGACCACTTTGAGAGGTGATTTAATTCTAGTATTGAGACTCGTTGGGAAGTAACAAAAGTTATTCAGTAAATAAATTAGTGGTAAATGATAAAAGCCTAATGTAGGCTAAGAAACGACAAATGTAGTTATATTTCATAAGTTGTTATGAGGTTGATATTCCAATTATGGTGTGAATCCATATTGGAATAACAAGTGGTTTATTAATAAAAGATAGTTAAATCTAGAATATGGCTGTGAGTTGATAAGATATCCTAGTCTGATCTATTAGACTCGTATAGTTTAAATTGGGGAGAATGAGTGGTCAGTGAATCTGAGGATTTGGGGAATCCAAGGATTAAAGTATAGTAGTCGAAACGAGTATTTATTACTTAGAGTTGACAACTCCCTTTGAAAATGAGTGAAATCAACGGTTCTCAAAAGGTAGTTGACATTTAATTTTCACAA
This sequence comes from Stephania yunnanensis, assembly GCA_039657365.1. Classification (NCBI taxonomy): domain Eukaryota; kingdom Viridiplantae; phylum Streptophyta; class Magnoliopsida; order Ranunculales; family Menispermaceae; genus Stephania; species Stephania yunnanensis. Next base: position 37,421,225 of record CM077586.1, on the reverse strand, counting down.
TGAAATGATCAAAGCTAAGGATATATATCTTTATAAGATGATAGCAGGCGGGTGTTGGATCATTTTAAGTGGATGTTAGAAAGCACTAAAACTTACTAGAACTCATGCTAGTTTCGTAAATTAACGGTTTCAAGAGATGAAAACCTTATTTTAATGAAGTTGTTATTGTGTTATCAATAATAACATGGAATATTTTAATACTTAGAAAAGGCACGAGCAATTACCGTATATAATCATAAATTGCTAACGGTAAGTTGGTTTAGACCATATTTTTGCAAATACTAGTGCTAAGTTTCGAAGGATAATAAATGGTAAGAGTGTTGAATATTAAGAGTAAATCAAAGGATTTTACTGTGATTGAGACAATATGAGGTTATCCTATATTTGATACAATGGTAAAAAGAGGAAAGTAAACTTGAAATAATTGAATATTAAAAATGATTGATCTGAGGATCTGTGATATTGTTATGTGATTTATTTAGTTAACTCAAGTATGTGATGGTTATAAGTTGAAATCGCATATAAGGATGCCTTGGAGGAAAGTGAAAGTATAGTTTGATTATAATGTTTGCTTGACAAAGCCTAAATTGTGAAAGAAGTTAGAGGTTCATCTTAAGACTTTTGATCTAGGTAAGAATGTGTAGGTGACAAAATAAAGCAAAATTGTAATTCATATTTCCAGCTATATATAAATAGTTCCAGATTTGGGAGAAGAACTATTAGAAATTTATAATCTTGGGATAAATAATTTGGTAGTCGTACCAAATATGGAAAGGCATCACTCGTAAATTAAGAAAAAAGGTTGTTGAAGACCTTTTAATCATTCTTTGAGATTAATAAGAATTTTAGAGGAATCATTAAAAGACGACTTGAGAATATGACACCAGCGGACTTGAGTAAGAGTAAGTAGCGAATTTCAAACTGTGGAAGTTTGAGAAAATGAAAATTGTCAGAGTGATAGAAATAGAACGTAAGAAATTTACCTTAAAACTTTCCTAAGTATTAGGAATTCACTCTGAAACATCACTCATCAAGGTGATTGTGTTGACAATACTTTGAAAAGAAAGAGACAGAGGCTATACTTAAAATAAAAGTTGCTCAGTAATATTTCTTAGGCGAGTTTTCTACTGATGACCAAATGGAAGTCCTGCGCAGGCACATCATTAAATGAGTTTTCTGGATCATTAACTATAAGTCTATTTTTGAAGCTCATATTGGAGTTGAGCTAATAACGATTGAAATGAGTGATGTATTATTGAAGGAGATTAGTTGAGATTATCAAGTAGGTTAAGGATGACTACTAATTATTGATGTTGGAAAGGATGATCTCAGATCAAAACATTGAGCATGTAAGGAAAGCTCTTAGAACTTAAAACAAAGAGTGAGGCAAGAACGTTGTAAGAATCTTATTGATTTCTTTAATACATTTATTCAGGCGAAGTCCAGAATTCATTATGATGAAAATGAATAGTTGGTGACCTGAAATGAAAAACATTGAATTAACGGTGTCAATTTTATAAAGAAATATGAGATATAACATGTAACGGCCCGAAACTTTGACTTGTGCCACGTGTCAGGTCAGGGTCGAATGTGGGATCCATTCGTCGGAATACGTAAGTCTGAATCTCAGATGGAGTCACCGAGAATATCCAATTTGAGATTGAAATGTTAATCGTTGAGAAATGTATATGCAGGAAAATTTGGTGAGCTGAAACACAAATAGGGGACATGCCTCGAGTCGCGTGCCCACGTGGCACTGGGATAGTGGCTTAATGTGGCTATATTGGCTATAGTGGTTTTAGTGTGGTCACATTAAAACCATATACAATGGATACGCCTTGTGATGCGTGTGGCGCGAATATTGAGATTGTGAAATGAGGTAGGTTGGTGCCTCGAGATGCACGCATCTCAATTTATAAGGAAAGCATAAAAAATATGTTTTTGATGTACCTCGGGTTTCGCTCTACACGGATCTCGAGGATACAAGTTTACTTAATGAGGAAGAAATAAAAAAAGAGGGTCGGATAAGGAGAGAAAGAGAGGATAAGAGCAAGAGAGAGAGAGAGTGATCGGGAGGTGAGACAAAGAAGAGAGAGAGATCGGATGAGAGAGATGGCAGAGAGCGCCAAAGCGAAAGGCAGCGGCGGTACAGCAGCTCCAGCGGGACCGGCTCACCGTCCCGGTGGGGGTTGAAGCGGAGACGCGAGCAGCGCTGGAGCCAATAGCGGCTCATGGTCGCGGTGGTGGTCGACATGGAGGTGCGAGCAGCGTGGCTTCAGCGACCATGGCGGACCAGCTCCAGCAACGACGGTGAGTGGTATCACTGGTGAAGGTCGGCGAGCCTCCGCACACCAGCAGGCGGCAGCGGGCCAACAGCAGCAGTAGCGACGGAGAGATGGCGCGGCTTGGAAATGATGAGCAGCGACGGACTGAACTCCGGCGCCAGTGGTTGAGCGGTGTGGGACAGACGGCGGGCAGGCCGGTGGCGATCGCGCCGATGGCGGCAGTTGCGACTTGCGGCGGCGGCGCGGTTTTATCAACGGTGTGGTGAACGGCGCAGAGCAACTGCTCGGTGGGTGTTGTCGGAACGATCGATCCTCGACGAGGGATGCGATTCGACGAAGTTCGACGACACGGTGGATTCTAATGGATTTTAGAGTAGAGACCCCCTTGAATGCCATGATGAGTTGTATGTTAAGTAACTTGGCTGTGATTTGAATGATTTAGTAAATTAGGCCTAAATGGTATAAATGGACACTAGGGACTTAGGAGTCGGGTGTCGGGTGCACAAATCGAGGCGTGAGCGGGACATTCTTGAGGTAAGTAAACCAATGATGAACTGTACAGTAATATTATTGCTTTGATATTGTTATTCATTGATTTGATATTATCCTTAAAAGTGCTATTGCGTGGAGTGGTCCATTGGCTATTGTTCACTGCTTTGTGATAGCTTCCTTTCACTCTTGTTGATTACTGCTTTATGATAGCTATCTTTGAAATTGTCGTTGGTTGAGTGTCCATTAGCAAGTGAGTCATGGTTACTATTTATCTGCGATATGAGATCTTATCTAGACACCGTCGATATCTCCCAATTGAGTGTACTTTGGGGGCACTTATACGGGTATGTGGATATCTCATAGTCGCAACGGTTAGGGCTGGGAGGCAGGTGTCTCGTCCTAAATCTGAGTCTGCTAGGCTTTTACCGCGATTCAATGACCTTTTGGTCGGGACTCCTTGTTGTTTGATTTGTTTGTATTCCGGACCCTCATTTATCGATTGAATTGTTGATTGAATTAATAACAGTTTGTATATTCATGCGTTCTTTGCTCCTTTCTTTCTACTTGCATGAATTCGACTGTTCTAGTTATTTTGAAATGCTGTATATATGTCCTACTGGCTTTACTTACCTGGGCTCGTCATGTTTGGGTTTGACTGAGTGCAGATCTACGGTCTGGCAAGGGGAAGGCTCCATAGTTAGGTGAATGTATATCTTGTATTACTCTCCACTGATGATAACATATTTACTGGGTTCCACAATTAGGTTTCCTATTTTTTATATTATTGTTGAGTTATTTAATGCATAAATTGCTTCCGCTAAATTGTAAAACTTGACAAATACTTATAACTCAACTTAAAATTGTGAATTTACGTATATTGAAGGATTGGAAGGCTGACTAGGTTTGCGTTGACCTTGCGAGACTGGTTCGGGGGTCCACGTGGGCTTAGGTTGGGCGTGGCCCAATTTGTGGAAAATTGGGGCCGTCACAGTTGGTATCAGAGCCTAGGTTGAGAGACCTAGTGCTGATATTACAACATTGTGATACCAACATCACAGTTGGTATCAAAGCCGAAGTTTTAAATACTCGACTCTTGATTTAAATCCCAAGCCATGCAGACGCAAACCAGCGGAAGTTAGAAACGATTGAACATAGAGTGGAACCCTATGATCCTGACTTAAGTCTTCGTTGGGAAGTGAGGAGAGTTAAAAATTTAAATTATATGGGATATTCGATGTGTTGCATTATACTACTATCGGTAGACATACTTTTATAGTCGTATTTACTTTTGTGTATCACGTGAGACACGATGAGTAAATTGAAAAAGATTGACGATAAATTTATCAGATTCATAGAAATTGATCATTTTGCCTATGCATACGTCCCTAAAAGAAAATATGAATAGGAGTACGTAAGAAAGTAAAGTTTTTTTTAAGAAAAGGATGAAGATTTGTTAGACAAGCATACTCTAAGGGAGCAGAGTGTTGAGATGACTTGAGAGCTTACAATTACATCGTGAATGGACTTTATAGCTTTGATGAAAGCTTTGGAGTAGTAGTGTTGAATCAGAAGCTCAAGTAACTCCACTTTAGTGACACTATGCATTTATCGTCTCATGGTTGGTGAAGTCGACTACCACCTTTAGGGACTTATAAATGAATTAAGTGTTACGAGCTGAGGTAGAGTCCGCGAATCATTCTAACATTTAGTGACCACCTAAGTATAAATCCTACGAGATTGTATATCTCAAGAATTCTCACATGCTAAAATTTGTTCAGATGCATTAGTAAACGTACTGAAAGGAAATTTTCATGCAAGTAGTGCGTAGTGCATGTTGCAAGTGGTGCAAGTAGTGCGTTCGAATGAACGAGTTAATCGAAAGAGAGTTTGAAGAGATAGGGCTCTATTTAGGATGGGTGTGTTTTTCAGTTCATAACAGTTCACAACCCACCTAAAACATCTCCAGTTCAGGCAGGGCCTACAGTGACCGAGGAGGCGTAGGTTCAGATTGAACTCATACTTACATGAAGAGATGATGAGCGCACCGATTGATACGGGAGTTAGATTGACGGCTAAGGCGAGGCAGTCTCGAGAGTTCAGCGATAGTTTAACGGTGGTATGGATCTCAAAGCAGCAAAGATTCATGACGTTTTGTCTACACCAGATTATATGAGGTCAAGTATCGCATCAACTTCGTTGTCCGACGAGGCCGATGTCTGGTTGCGCACTACGATGGCGTCGATGTGGACGCTCAAGGATTGGGCTGAGTTCAAGGATGGGGAAGTACATTCCTTCTACAGTTCGTAACCTGAAGAGAACTGATTCTCAAACCATTCGACAGAGGATCGGAGAGTCAGTTATGCATTATATGGATTGGTATCTACGCTTGATGGAGTCGGCTGGATGCAATCGATACTGATGCCGACCAAGTTTACTACTTTGTACACGGTCTACTGGACTCGATTGGTACTGGGGTAGTGACGACGGCTCGAACATAATATATGAGGCCTATGAGAAGGCTATGGCTAGTGAGAGCGTGGGAGAACACGCATCGTAGTACCCGTTGCATTCTCGGCATTGTCACATTCAGTGCGAGGGTCTGGAGATGATCAGAGGAACACGAGGGTTAGATGATCGTGGCAGAGATATCAACCTTAGCGCGTATTGCGTTTCACCATATGCGCGTATATGGCGCCAGTGTTAGATGGTCCAGCGTAGAGTTATGCTAGTGCATTATAGCAGCCAGCACTATCAAATCCTTAACATAAGTATCATCAGAGGATTGATGGCAGAGGCAGTGTCCAGAAATAAGGTCTGAGATCTAGTTGAAAGCACAGACATGGACAGCGGTCTAGTCATGCACAGGGACAAGGACATAGACATGTTCCATTTGGATCGGGATTTCAACGTACCTGTATGGGCGTGTGGATAGCCAGGTACAACAGAGCCATGAACAGACTCATGTTATTGCCACGTCAGGTCCGACTTCTATCCATCGTAACGGATAGAGGGAACAAGTTGGGTTGAGACCCATTCAAACAAAGAGACTGACGGACAGTCAAAGAAATTTAGTTACATTCTCGCGGACATACGGCGGATATGAGTATGTTAGTGACGGTGGATCATGGGACTCATGTCCATTTATAGTCCAATATATGTTGCGTGGATGTTGCCCTAGCATATATTGATGGGAAGAGGCCGATGGTGTGTTCTTTGCTTGGAGATCTCGGAGGAGCCCAGCTTGTCGCGGAGGAGCCCAGCCCTATAGAGTAAGATGGGGGAATGGTCTTGGGCGAGTATGGCCTTGGGCAGGTATGGCCTTGGGCGAGTATGGCCTTCGATCTTCATTCATAACATACTATCTTCTTTTGAGAATTGCGTCAATTTCGAGGATGAAATTCTAATTCGTTGGGAAAACTGTAACGACCCAAAAATTTGACTTGTGCCACATGTCAGGTCAGGGTCGAATGTGGGATCCATTCGTCGGAATACGTATGTCCGAATCTCGGGTGGAGGCACCGAGAACATCCAATTTGAGATTGTAATGTTAATTGTTGAGAAATGTATACGCGGGGAATTTTGGTGAGCCGAAACATGAATAGGGGACACGCCTCGAGTCGCGTGCCGACGTGGGATCGGGATAATGGCTTAATGTGGCTATATTGGCTATAGTTGTTTTAGTGTGGTCACATTGAAACCATATACATTGGATACGCCTCGTGATGGGTGTGGCACGAGTATCGAGATTATGAAATGAGGCGGGTTGGTGCCTCGAGATGCGCTCTGCTCAATTTATAAGGAAATCATAAAAATATGTTTTTGATGTGCCTCGAGTTTCGTTCCGCACAGATCTCGAGGACACAAGTTTACTTAATGAGGAAGAAATAAAAAAAAGAGGATCGGATAAGGGGAGAAAGAGAGGATAAGGGCAAAAGAGAGAGAGAGAGAGAGAGAGAGAGAGAGTGATCGGGAGGTGAGAGAAAGAAGAGAGAGAGATCGGATTAGAGAGATGGCAGAGAGCGTCGATGCGAAAGGCAACGGCAGCAAAGTAGCTTCGGCGGGATCGGCTTGCAGTCGCGGTGGGGGTCGACGTGGAGACGTGAGCAGTCCTGGAGCCAATAGCGGCTCACAGTCGCGGTGGTGGTCGACGCGGAGGCGCGAGCAGTGCGGCTCCAGCGACCACGGCGGACCAGCTCCAGCAACGATGGTGAGTGGTATCACTAGCGAGGGTCGGTAAGCCTCCACTACACCAGCAGGCGGCGGCCGACCAACAACAGCAACGACGGAGAGATGGCGCGGATGGGAAATGATGAGCGGCGAAGAACTAAACTCCGGCGCCAGTGGTTGAGCGGCGTGGCACAGACGGCGGGCTGGCCGACAGCAATCGCGCTGATGGCGGCTGCTGCGACTGCGGCGGCAACACGGTTTAGACGGCGGTGCGGTGAACGGCGCGAAGCAATTGCTCGGTGGGCGTTGTCGGACCGATCGATCCTCGACGAGGGATGCGATTCGACGAAGTTCAACGACGCGGTGGATTCTAATGGATTTTGGAGTAGAAACCACGTTGAATGCCATGGTTGAGTTGTATGTTAAGTAACTTGGTCGTGATTTGAATGAGTTTGTAAATTAGGCCTAAATGGTATAAATGGACACCAAGGAACTTAGGACTCGGGTGTCGGGTGCAAATCGAGGCGTGATCGGGACATTTTCAAGGTAAGTAAACCAGTGATAAACATAATAGTAATTTCATTGCTTTGATATTGTTATTCATTGCTTGGATTTTATCCTTGAAAGTGATATTGCATGGAGTGGTCCATTGGCTATTGTTCACTTCTTTGTGATAGCTTCCTTTCACTCTTGTTGATTACTTCTTTGTGATAGCTATCTTTGAAATTGTCGTTGGTTGAGTGGTCCATTGGCAAGTGAGTCATGGTTACTATTTTCTTGCGATATGAGCTCTTATCTGGACACCGTCGATATCTCCCAATTGAGTGTACGTTGGGGGCACTTATCCGGGTATGTGGATATCTCAAAGTCGCAAGGGTTAGGGATGGGAGGCAGGTGTCTCGTCCTAAACCCGAGTCTGCTGAGCTTTTACCGCGACTCAACGACCTTTTGGTCGGGACTCCTTGTTATTTGATTTGTTTGTATTCCGGACCCTCATTGATTGAATTGTTTATAGTTTTTATATTCATGGGTTTTCTGCTCCTTTCTTTCTACTTGCATGAATTCAACTGTTCTAGTTATTTCGAAATGATGTATATATGTCCTACTGGCTTTACTTACCTGGGCTCGTCATTTTTTGGTTTGACTGAGTGCAGATCTACGGTCCGGCAAGGGGAAGGCTCCATAGCTAGGTGAATGTATAACTTGTATTACTCTCCTCTGATGATAACATATTTACTGGGTTCCACAATTAGGTTTCCTATTTTTTATATTATTGTTGAGTTATTTAATGCATAAATTGCTTCCGCTAAATTGTAAAACTTGACAAATACTTATAAGTCAACTTAAAATTGTGAATTTACGTATAATGAAGGATTGGAAGGCTGACTAGGTCCGCGTTGACCTTGCGAGACTGGCTCGGGGGTCCACGTGGGCTTAGGCCGGGTGGGGCCCAAATTGTGGAAAATTGGGACCGTCACATATCAATAGGTAGAAGCTGAATAATTTTAACCTGAATGGTTATATTGTTCTTGCTTATATGAATGATATTTCATGCTTAGAAATTCGTGATGAATTAACCTAAGTTGTGGTGACAACTGAAGGTTATTGATATAATGGTAAAACTGATAGAGTTTGGAAATTTCTTGCCAGTACTATGGTTTAAATCCTTGTGGAAAAGTAAGCAATATGTATGTGTGTAGAAGAGTTGAAAGTTATTGAGAACTAGTATTATTATTTCGTAAGGAATCGAAAATCAACTTCTCAGGGGGGGAAGAGACGTATAATAGCTAGGAGGGACCCTTCTCAATCTTAACACAATATATTTGAAGTTGACCATGGTTTCCAGAGAATATAATTTCTGAGCTTGTGACTTGGAAAGTATGAATTACTAGAAGAAATATTTACTATAAGTTCTCTAGTGTTAATTTTAACAGGCTATGTATAGAATTGAGGTATTTGCCTTAAAAATTTGTATGCTTTACTTTGTCGTTAAACGGTGTTAGACGAGAAGTAATGATACAAATTCGTTCGAGCCTAAGTAATTTAGAACTACATAGAAAGGTTTTACCAGATTGTTAGTATACAATTACAATTCAGGTTTATGTAGAAAATGTCGCTATTAATAGAGCTTCTTAGTTTAAACTTCATGAGGAAATGATGGTGATGATGATTTGTGTAAGTTTAGTTGACACGTCATCAACTGAAAGAGCTAACTTAAAAGCTACTAATCTGATCTTTTTAGTTTAGATTCAAACTGAATTGCAGAAGATTCAATGGTGATTAGTTATCAGAAAGATAATCAGGATTATATAGAGCGTTAGAGGTTAACAGCTAGTCTAGATTATCCTGATTAGTCAGTGTCTGATAATGTTGCGTTATGGTTCAGGGATAGATTATGGATTCCAATTGAGGATCGGGTGAGGCAGGGAGTACTACAGAAATCTCATAAATCTATTTACTGTATTCATCTAGATAGCAGTAAGGAATATCATGAAATGAGATGCCTTTATTTATTATTAATATGGGATGAAAAATTATGTTGTGGGAATAATAAAGAGATATGAGATATGTCAGCAAGTTAGGGTTGAGCTTAAGAAACCTGGATGTTTAATTTATTTGTGGCCTACTCTTGATGGAAATGGGAACATAAATAAGTGGATTTTGTTTCCAGTTTATCTCTAAGTTAGCGTAAGCACAATACGATAAAAATTGTAGTTAACAGTTGATGGAGTCTACGCATTTCTTGCCAATTTATATGTGAAATCCTCTTGACTGTTTATGCAAAATATACATACATGAGGTGTTAGATTTTAGGGTGCATCAGTGTCGACTATTTCGGATAGGGATCTGAGATTCAAATCAGAAGATGCAGCTGAATTGTTGGGATAACTGTGGGATTAATCTTAACCTTAGTATGGTATACTATCGATAGACAGATGGGTGACGAGAGTAATTGATTTTGGTAATAGAGGATGTAATTTAAGCTTGTGCATTGAAGTGTAATACTAATCGGAAGAGATACATTTCTCTGTATGAGTTCGTTTATAAAAACAGTTGTCAAGCTAGAATGGAATGTCCTTTGAAACTTTGTATGGTCAACCATGTCGATCGCCAGAGTGTCTGGACATGGGTTGAGATGCAAGTTTGTTAGAGCTGAAATTAATTTAGAACTATATAGAGGAAAGGTAGTGGATTATCCAGAGTTTGACTACAATATAACTAAAACAAAATGATACGCTGATAAATATCATAGGAGGTTAGGGCTTCCAAAAGATAAATATGTTTTGTTGAAAGTCTCACTTATGAGAGGAGTTGTGTAAGTTTGAATTGTAAGGTAAGATAGGTTTAAGGTGTATTAAAGTTGAGAACCAAAGATTTTTCTTTGGTCATAGTGAATAGGGATTTCACAAGGATGAAGAACTAACCTGAGAGCGGAAGAATGAGAAATAGTTCCCATATCTCTTCGAAACTGTAGGTAATTTTAGATTACTCTAGTTTTGAGGATGAAATTGCTTTAAATTGGGGAGATTGTAATGGCTCGTTACCTTAAGTCGGTGAATAGTATCAATCAAAATCCCAATTAACCCGAGTTTAGTTTGTTGTTAAGTTCAGTATACCTCGATTAGTGTGTGGGTGCATTTGCATGATGTATGGTGTTTGTTTGGGTTGTTAGTTTAATTTATATATAGGTTGTGGTATAATAAGGAAATTATACACAAGTCTATAAAACGAAAAATACCTAATGAACTAAGGTTTACCGGGACACTTAGTGTGACGAGGGAGTCGTGGCAAAGTGTGCACGCTCAAGGACACTTGTAGGCATGTCCGGTGAGTTTATTGGTGAATAATACACGATATATATTTATATGTTTTTAAATATATAAATATATATTGAAAAGTAAGAATATTAGAAATATATAGATTATCGGATCGTCTCGAAGCGTAAGTGTTTTAAGTGTCAAATTTTGTGTTACTTTAAGCTGTGGCATTTTAACGCATCAACCACGTGATCGGTCTCTAGATAGCACAATGCGTATCTCGAGAAAAATCCATATATAAAAAATAAAACTCAATCTTATCTTCATTCATTCGATTGTTCGAGAAGAAAAGGATGAGGGTTCGATTGATTTCGGATCAAAGAAGGTCATTCCAGGAGCTGAATTCAATCAAGTTGAGGACCTTAATCAAATCAACAACACTAGATCACGTTTGGGTATGATTTGTTTTGTGTTTGCTTAAGTTCAATTCAATGGTGATGCTAGAATCTTAGTTATGCGGTTCGATGATTAGAACTGGTTTATAACCTCATTAGAGGTCCTCCTTGATCGATGTTGATGAGTTTTGAGGCTGTTTAGATGTGGTTTGGGTCAAGTTTGGATCGATCAAAGTATGCTAGTGTTGTAGGTCTAGTGCCCATAACGAGCTAGGCATTGGCCATAGCTAGCTATGTGTACTAGGGAAGATGACTGATATATGGATAGCGCGCTATTCATGTCAGGTAGCGCCTATTAGATCCCAGAAGTGTGTATGAAGTTTAGTAGTGCGAATGGCGCACTAGCTCCGAGACATAACGCGTTATCCACATTTAGTTCAGTACGAAACTGCTTGGATTTGGGTGGTTTGTTGAGAGCTTTGGGTCTAGGGGTTCTAATTAGAGTATACTTGACCTAAATTGATAACAAATGATTGGTAATAGGTTTTGAAACACCGAGGAAACGTGAGATGATTGGAAACTTAAGGGATTTGGGAAATGGAGAATTAAACCTGAGGTAAGTAAGATTTCGCTTATTTATCAATATTGTCTGGCTATTTAGTATATATAGCTCATGTAGTTGTTGGATTGAAATGGGGGATTATGCACACTGTGATGGTTTTCTAATGAACAAAAACTGGTGTCTAATTTGTTCCACGAGAGTAACTCCTCAGGGCTAAGACCAAGTTGTATAGTACTTGGGGTTGATCTCCTGGTCTATACGTAACTCCTACTCAGTTTATAGATTGTGTGGGTTACATATTGACTAGAAGGATTATGATAGAACCATTAGGCATTAATCGATTGGCTAAACATCACATATGCACAATATGTTGGTTTAGCACTCGCATTAATGGCACCGGTGGGTAATCAGCCCTAGTTTTATAAATAAAATAGGGGTCACAGTGTAATAGTCCAAAGACATTTGCCTTACATTCATTTATGCATTGAGTTTATATGATTTCCATATTCTTGTTAGATATCATTGATGCATGTTGTTATTGCGTTACATCCTTGAATATTATATGGAATGTTGATGATAAGTGTGAATCCCTAGTTACTGAGCAAGTTGGAATGCTCACCCCAATTAATATTACAAGTAGATCCGAAGAGTGCTACGACTATGGGATGGAGAAGTTATAGGAGTCTTGAACTTCTCTTCGATGTAATGACTTTATCTAGTCTTATATATTTGTATTGAAATACAGGTTTGTAATATGACATGGGATGGGTGATTATATAATCAAGGTTTATTTTGGTTTGTTTTTAATGTTGTATATCTTATTTTGGTTATCGAAAAAGGTTTTAGATTTTCGCTGCACATTTGATTTGTTTTATTTCGATTATCGGTATACAGTAGTGCTTATCAGGTGTAGGCAGTAAGGCTGTTGGTTGTAGTTAAGTCTGGTAAGGGTAATCTGGGCTTAATTAGGGTTTCAGCCCGGGTTTTGCCTTAATCAGGTTAGGGGATGCTATAGCACGAGCCTCAATAACGAGAGCTTCCTCATCTACACCACCACCACCAAGGGGGAGTACCGGAGCTGATGTCCCAGAAGGAGATCATTATCCATAACCACAGGGAGATCAGTCGTTTCTTATATCATGATTACATGTGGCATCGATATGTGTATGATCACCCTTTACAGCCAATTCCACCAACACGGGAGAGTCCATTCATCATCATGCTGGACTACCAAGTTTATTAACCATATGAGGAGTATGGTGCACCCTTACCCTCCCATTCTTCATAGAGTATGCAAACACCCTTCTAGACCCCACAACCTAATGCTTAATAGTAGGACAACTCCAACGAGTATGAGAGTTGAAGTTTTTGTTTCGTATCGATGGAAATTGAAAAACTTTGTATTTTTGTAATATAATCAGTAGTTACAGTATGATGATGTTGTATTTTGTATTATCACCACACAACACATCATTTGCATACATTTTCAGCTTACAGTTACTTCATTTCATTCCAGTCTATTTCTTATCTTCCATTATTCGATTTCACTTGTCTTTTGGAATATGTATTGGTTGTCCGACTTTCTTGAACCTCGACGAAAAGGTTCGGGATAAGTTTGGAGGTATGCATCTATCCAGTTCGATGAAATGAATAGATGAATCATAAGGATTTTCAATAAGATTTCACGATTTTTTAGAACTTTTTCAAAATATTTGGCAAAATACAGGTAATACGAGTTTCATTTATTTCATGGATGGATGGATTGGTAGGTAGATCACATTTCCATAACTTGTGAATTCTTTATTCTTTTTATTTTTTCATTTGTTTTGAGCCTAAATGAATGCCCAATTCTAGCTGAAAAAAATGGTTGACAATTTAAGAATTCAATGTAAATTGATGACTGCCATATAATGGACAAGACATTAGATAGAGCATAGGTGAAACATCATTTCTTGTGATTAGTCTACTGACTAAGGCTACACCAACGAGTGCTAGTGTGGAGTCCGCTAGATAGGAAAGTGGGTAGAAAGACATAATAGGACAAGAGTCAACTCAATCCTTATAGATTCCATAATAGGTTTGCATCCATTTTAAGGCAAGGCTGAGTATAACTTTAAGATTAAGTTTGGTGGAAGACGTAGGTAGTGTTTGTTTAGCCTTTAGCCTAAGCCCACCTATAATTTATCCCTAGTTAGCCCAGTTGAGCCAATCCAACATGATTCTTTCATCACCTATCATGAAACGCATAACCCAAAAGCTTTACAATCCTTTTACCTACATTAGAAGATTAACTTAATCATAGCAAAAGTGAGAAGTGCTAACATGAGTTTTTAAATAAAAAATGAAGTGTCTCACAGGTTCCACAAGAAATGTAGTATGGAATTTAGTGGTAGAAAAAGTGTGAAAAATGGAATCCACTATAAATGGGGCAGGGACCGTAAAAAAATTGTATTTGGAGAAAATAATTGAGAATATATATAAGTGAAATGAATAAAGGCAAAAGTATATAAAAACTCCTCAAATAAAAAGATTTAGCTCAAGTGCCTGTAAATAGATTAAATAAGTCTTTCCAATGTTTTGAATCCTTGAAATCCTCTCCTTGTTACCCCAACTAGCCATAATAACCTAAAAGAAAGTCCTATTGACCCCAAATGATGTTATGATTATGTCAATGGAATGGTTATATAAGTTCCTATTCGATGAATCTTGGTATTCAATGCCCTATTTAGAGATTGTATGTTTTTGACTTGTTAAAATTCTAAGGGAACTCGTGATTAATATATGGCTTTATACTTGACGAAGCCTAGTGTTTAGTAGAGTATTCGTCATGAAAGTGGCCAAAATATTTTGATTCAAAGTAACAGACTTTACGTGAGTGTTCTTGTTTCCATTTGGCAATTTTTATGAAAAATTGGACGAAACCATTGAAGTTAGAGTTGGGCATCAGAAAAGCCAAAATATGTGTTATATATATGAGTTGATTATATTACGCTCCTTTGCTTGGGACGAGCAATTGTCTAAGTTTAAAGGTATTTGATAAGTCGTCATTTGTGCTATATTTTAGGGTAATTTTACCACTAATTTCATGACTTTTATCATCATTTATATTGTTAAATCATTGTTTTCTTGTTATCAGGTCAAAAATAGGCCTTTGAACAAAAATGAGCGATTTCCACTTAAATTCAGTCAAATAGCTGAAAACAGGCTTCGCGCCTTGGCAGAGATGTCAGCGTAAAGCTAAATTGCCAAAGAATCAGTGGAGCAAACACGACTGAACTGAAGGAAGCTCATTAGAAATAATGCATGGAAAGACTTATGAAGATCCAAGATAAAGATGGAGCTCGTATCCCGAGGAAACACCAGTGCCTTTATAGCGATTTTGGTGTGTACGTAGGGCGCTGACACGTCGCTGGCTTCGATTCAGAATGAAACATGACAGGAATAGAGCAACACAACGATGTAGTAGAGATTTCCCAGCTATTAAGTATTTTGTACATACAACACTAGGAAGATCCAAATATTATTGGTATTAATTCAGTTAGTTCTCAAAGATTTAGGTTTAGATACGATTCTATCCTACTCCTACTATATGTATATGGGACCACAAAACAAAACGAAACATAACATAGAGATCGAGAGTTCAAGATTTAAAATTCCATAAATAGTTCCAAAGAGGAAGCATTGGTTCTAGTTTTTTTTTTAAGTTTTGTGCAGATACTTTTTGTAAGTTTTATATATTTAATAAATTCCAGATTTGTATTTAGAATTATGAGTGGCTAAGTTTTACCACTTATGCCAAGTTATTTGAGTCCTAGGGACTCATAGATTCGTGAGGTTTATGTTCTTCAATTCTAAACTTGTTATTACCAATTTTTGTATTCTTATTTACATCGTTATTTTGTGATTTTTAATATGGTTTTAAACCTTAAGTTACTTCATTTTTGTTATGTAAGTGCACGTGCATGACAATTGTGGTTAGAAACTATCGCCTACGATCTTATCGCCGCTTGGTAAGGAGGATTACGTCAGGTGGCGAGTGGGGCCTTGTTTGTTAATAAGTGATGTGTCCCTGTGTATTTAGGATATGAGATGAGTAGAAGCGTATTATAATTTTCACTAGTAATAGATGGACAATACGACACTAGTTATCACTCATGATAGGAGTTCTCATAGAGTGCTAATGTTGCTAGTTTGTTGAAAGCCTACAACATATCCAGTGACTTTGCAAATTTAGTTAGTATGTAGTTCTGCTGCATGTAGCATCCCCTAACTTGATTAGGCAATACCCTGCCTAAAACCCTAATTAAGCCCATATTACCCTTACCAAACTTAACTAGAGCCAACAGCTCTTACCACCTACACCTGATAAGCACTATTGTATATCGATTATCAAAATAAAACAAATCATATATAAGCAGCGAAAATTTAAAACCTTTTTCGATAACCAAAATAAGATATACAGTATTAAAAACAAATCGGATTAAAGCTCGGTTATATAATCACCCATCCCATGTGATATTACAAAATTGTAATTCAATACAAATATATAAGACTAGAGAAAGTTATTATATCGAAGAGAAGTTCAAGACTCCTACAACTTCTCAATCCCATAATCGAAGCACTCATCGGATCTACATGTAATGTTAATTGGGGTGAGCTCACCAACTTGCTAAGTAAGTAGGGATTCACACTAATCATCAACATTCCATATAATATTCAAGGAAATCATGCAATAACAACATTTACTAATGATATCTAACGAGAATATGGAAAGCATATAGATTCAATACATAATCAGATGCAAATCAAGTAATTTGGACTATTACACTACGATCCCCTTTTTATTTATAAAAGTATGGTTGATTACCCACTGACGCAATTAATGTGATTGCTAAACCAACATATTGTTCGATATGCTCTCTAGCCCATCCACTAATGCCCAATGGTTCTATCCCAAACCCTATAGTGTAAATGTAACCTACGCCACATATAAACTGAGTAGGATGTTACATATGGGCCAGGAAGCTAACCCATCTCCTATATCACCTCATCTCAATTCCAGGATCTTACTCTCGTGAATCATAGTAAACATCATTTTCTGTTCATTAGAAAAAACATCACAGTGTCCATAATCCTCATTTCAATCCAACAACTACATGAGCTATATATATTAAATAGCCAGACAATATTGATAAATAAGCGAATCCGTACTTACCTTGGTTTTAAGTCTCCATTTCCCAAATTCCTTAGGTTTCCAGTCATCCCAAGTTTCCTCGGTGTTCCTCAATCTATCACCAATCATTTGTTGTCAATTTACCCAAATCCAGTCAGTTTTGTACTGATCTAAGTGTGGATAGCGCACTATGTCTAGGAGCTAGCGCATTATTCGCAGTACTGAACTTCATACACACTTCTAGGTCTGATAGCGCACTACCTGACATGAACAGCGTGCTATGCGTATGTCGGTCATCTTCCCCAGTACGAGTAGCGCGCTATAGCCAATACTTAACGCACTATGCGCGCCAGACCAGCAACACCAACAGACTTTGACTGCTCTAAACTTGACCCAAAGCACATCCAAACTTAGCAATTACACTCCCAAATAATCAGGGAGGACCTCTAATGAGGTTATAAACTAGTCCTACTCATTAAATCGCATAATTAATTGAAATTCTAGCATCACTATCAAATTGAACTTCAAAAAACACAAGTACAAATCATACCTAAACGTTGATCTCGTATTGTTGATTCGATTAAGCTCTTTAATTCACATTAATTTAGCTCCTCGGATCATTCATTTCGGATTAAATCAAATCTGAACCTCTTATTCTTCTCGAATGATCGAATGAATTTGATATGAATGAATTTTTGTTTTTATATATAGATTTTCTTCAAGATACGCATCACACTATCTTAAAATCGATCACGTGGTCGATGCGTTAAAATGACACAGCTTAAAGCGACACGAAATCTGACACGTCAAGCACTTACGCTTTGTTCGAGATGATCCGATAATCCATATATTTCTAATATTATTTTATTTTTCAACATATATTTATATATTTAAAAAACTATAAATATATATATCGTATATTATTCACCAATAAACTCGGCGGACATGCCTACAAGTATCATTGAGCGTGCACACTCTTACCACGACTCCCTCGTTACACTTGGTGTGTCGGTAAACCTTAGTTTATTGGGTATTTTCTATTTTATAGGCTTGTGTATAATTTTCTTATTATACAACAACCTATATAAATTGAATTAATAATCCAAATAAACACCATACATCATGTAAATGTACGCACAATCTAATCGAGGTATGCTGAACTTAACCACAAGCGTAACCCTGGTAAATTAGGATTTAGATTATCACCAACCTAAGGTAATGAGTCATTACATCACACGTTCCCTCCACTGACATGAGGAGAACGAGGTGATAAAAGTCACTATAAGGCAATCTACGAGAATCGGTAATAAGGCAAACAATCAATTCTCTAGAATGTCAAATCCTGCCTTGGTATAAAGTCTTTATTTATTGATTTCAGTTTTAAGTGTTTTAATCTGTATGCATTTGATTTACTAGTTTACTTTTGTTTTCAAAACCTCAATTTTCTTTAAACCTAAAAAGATCACCCAAATCCCTATGGGATCGACCTCGTACTTGCCTCACTACAAATCAATTGTAATCAGTGAAAAATGAGACTATTTTGGTGTTGAACGATGCGGCATCAAAGTACAAGTCAATCTCTATTATAACTACATCATAAAACGAATGAAGTTCATGTTCTGACTTTTTTTAGATTGATAAGCTATTTACTCATATTCGCAATAAACATTACAATAAAGTAAATAAAATACGTTAATAAAAATGCCTCTTAATTGAATACTAGAATCTTTAAAAGTCACCAAAAGCAATGAACAATAAAACTATACTAAAACTTAATAAAACTAGTTAATACGACTAAAAAAACAATCAATGGAACTTAATTTCAAAGCATAGGGTTTATATATATCTCCTGTGGTTATCTAATATTCTCAAAATGGACTTTAACGATTCTTGACCAATTCCATTTAAAATGTGAATCGCTGGCCAAATCCTTGGAAATATGACTTTGTGCTTCATCGATTTCACCAGTGATTTATGTACAAATTGTGAATCGTTGTCAAATCGACAGTAGTGATTTTAGGTACATACTTGATAAGCGGCTGATTCATTGTATATTTCTTCCACTTGATTAAATCCTTCATTTTCTTCCCTTTTTTCATCCATTTCTTCACATATTCTAATTATAACCTGAAACTACGAAAACAAAAGAAAACTCAATGTAATATAGCCTTTTACATCTGAAACCACCTTAAAATATGCTATAAAATACTATCTAATTATTGAATTATCATGAACCATTGTTGAGATTATTGAATTGGTGCAGATTGTATCTGTGCTTTTGGTATATAAGTGGTATAATTTTGACTTTATGGACCATACCTGAGATTTAAATGTGGTTTTCCAGTAGAGTAATTATTGTTATTATATTAGTTCCTAGAAGGATCAGAAAATTGGTTCATAACAACATTAACTTCTTTAGTATCATCTTCATGTAAAGTAGGGCACGATCCGTAGGATGTGTAACTTCATTACAGAATCCATATGGTTTTACTTGCTTTGATCTATATTTTAATAGCAACTTAACCATGCTAGCTAACTCATTAACTTTTTCATCAAGTGTACTATTTTTTATTATTAACTTCATAAAGTTTCTTCCTTGATGTCTTATTCTTTTCATCATATTGCTTTGATTGTTTAGCCATTTTATTAATAGTCTTTGTTGCTAAAGTTGGTGTTTGATGAGTACTTAATTAGACTTATATATAAGGTTAGTTTAATTACATAATTGGTCTAAATATCATAGAATGAGCTCTAATTAATGATATTTATGTGTTTTAAGGTCTACGAGGAATAAAATAGACAAAGAAATTATTCATGAAGAAAAGAGAGTTGACACTGTGAGAATACTAAGTGAAGCAGTGGAGAATGAATGGAAGGCGTGAAGACAACATGGAAATCAAATGAAGAGATGCAGTAGCAGTGACATTCTGTATGTAAAGTTTGCGCAGTGGCTCAACACAGACGACGCCGGAGCAGTTGTACATGCGACGTCAAGACCACTAAGAGGAGAAATACATATAAAAGTTGGCGTTGTGGTGGCGCAGTCACTTAATACATGAAGCATGGATTGCTTACAAACAACGTCAAGACATAAAATAGAAAATTTCGACTTCAATTTTGTTTGGAATTGTAATTTCGGGTTTCTAATTGTATTTTTAGGAGGCTTAGGAGTATAAATATGTATTACGTTGTAGTAACCATGGAGGATATAAGAGCATAAGAAGAGATAACCATAGTTTACATTAGTTTTAAGTATTAGAGAGTTTTATTTGAGTATTGAGAAAAGTTTTGAAGGAGATACATTAAGGACTCAAATTGTGGTGATTCAGTATTGTTGTTTGATTTAATTAAAGTTTTATTTGATTTAATCTCTGATTGCAATAAATTACATGATTTGTGTAATTTTTTTCGATGATGATGAGTGAGTACTTTATTTATCTTAGGGATCAATGGATCATATGGTATGAGTATTATGCAAAGTAAGAATTGATAATAATATTTTAGATGTGCAATGATTATAATTTCTATTTGATTCTATACTTAATGCTATGAAGATCTTGATCACATGTTTATTGATTAGGGTTTCAAAAGTTGCCATGGTCGCGGAGCTTTTAAGCTTGATATAAATAATACAACCATAAAATATATAACATCGATATATAGCTGTTAATTAGGAGACATGGATAGTAAACTTAATTGTTTATGTGTCTAGAATTCAACACTGATTGGAGTTCTAGTCTGCACATTAGGATATTTTACACTACGATAGTGGGTTGAAGTGAATATTAAGGAAAGCTTTCTATTCTAATTATGCATTGAACACACATAAGAAAGATGAAAAAAGTTAGATATAGGAAACATAGTAATTCATTACCTAAGTGAAGTTGTGAACTAAGAGTTTTCTTAATATAAGAATACAACTTAATTTACATTGTTTTTATTGAATAGATTAGTTTTAGTTTAAATTGAACAAAAATTTAATAATATAGCGAACTTGAATAAGTAATTGTGTCAATGTACGCCTTTCTTAGAGGAGCGATATCCATAATCAACCTTTGTTGATCACATTATTACTACAATTATACCATTATACTTTCGGTTACAACCAATGTTACATCGAATAATGATCTACCACATATGATTTCTAATAACCTTTATTCAAAATGACTGAGTCCTTCATAGAAGCATTCCAATAAAGTTTTTTTAGTATATCCATGCTGTGGGAAAGAAGAAATTAATTTTTAAAATCTATCTCAAAATTCATTAAAGCTCTCATCATCTTTCATCTTGGCAACTGTGATTTGTCTCCTATAGGAACTAATCAATCTTGCAGACATATATTGATCTAGGAATGTCATCTCCTCGTCATTAAGACGACTGACCAACCTTAACTATCTTAATCCATTGATAATCTAGTCAGCCTATCCATTCTTTTAACTTTGACCTCAAAATAAATTTTAATTCAATCCTTAATAAAGCTCCAAAATTAAATTTATATCCTCGATGAAACTCAATTCATGATTTGTTCAATTGGAGCAAATTAGGAAATAATACACATATTATTCTCTGCATTTTATAAAGATTTCGACAACACCTTCCCCAAATATGGCATGCCTAAAAACTTCCACCTAATAGATAGTAAAATTGGGGAGAGGCTTATAGGACTCACAACTCCCCGCAGTTCACAATATATATCAAATTCAAATTTACAACTAACTTAGAGACTCCTCAAGCTTAATTACAACTTTACAATCTTATAATAGACCAAAATTGTAATGTAAACCGCTTAGTTTATCTTAAACTAACTTAGGAGACTCTCATAACCGGGGTTAATTTCATCGATGGTCACTCAAGTTTGCAGTTTGTAACACTTTGGTCACTAAACTTTCATTTGTCCCAAATATATCACTCGACTTTACAAAACGTTTCAACAAAGTCACTCCGACCACTCTCCGATCAAAAACCCACCGGCGCTGCTGACGTGGCGCCACGTGGGATTTCATGGGAGGTCACTTAACTTGTTAAGTGATGACATGGCATGCCACATACACACCCACCCACCCACCCCACCCCACCCTTAGCTCACTCCACACCCATTACACAAATTTCTTTTCTTCCTCTCCAACCCCCGAATTCGTTTCTTACTCTCCAACCCCCGAATCGTTGAATCGACTTGCTCTCTCTCGCGATTCCTGTCGAAGTCGTGCTCTCCTACCCCCTGGATCGTCTTTTCACCGTGCTCTCACTCTCGCGGTTCCTCTCTCGCGGTCGTGCTCTCCCCTCCCCCCAACCGTTTCGTCTTCTTCGCCGTGCTCTCTCGCGGTCGTGCGTGTACATCTCTGTCTCTGTCTCGCGCGATCCTTCGATCTCGCCATCTCCCTCCCCCCTTTTCCGGTTCGTCCTCTACCTCAAATTTTTTTTTCTGCAATTAGATTGATTTTCTGCAATTAGACAAAAATTTTGCAATGATTACCTGAAGGGTCTCAGATATATGTTCTGCAATTAGACCATATAGTGAAAAAAATATGAAGGTAACTGAGAAAAAAAAAACAACTGTTGTTTGATGCCTGTTTGGACCTTTAATTAATTTGAATTGTGGGTATTGGGAAGGAGGGTTGTTTTGAAAAGAATGGTCTTTCAATTTTTAATACCTGATTAAGCAGATGAAGCAGTGTTGTTAATTAGAAGAGGTGACAGTGGCAGTTGCTCTTGATGTTGAAAGCTAACACTGATGTATAAATTAGCAGTAACATGATTTACAAATTTCAATGATCTTCACATTTGCAATCCACATTGTGCATTGGAGAAGGTTTTATGGTATTCTCATATATTTGATTAGAATTTGTTTTATGGTATTATGTTGTCCCTCCACGTATGTGAAAGTGAGTAGATATGTTTGAATGAACTTTTGATGCATACCTTGAAAGTAGCACATTTGAATGCTTAATTTTTGGTTTTCAAGCTTAGATTATGATGTTGGCATGTAAGTGTTTATCTTCATGAACCGACAAAGATACTCTCAGAAACAAGAGAAAGTATTATGAGACATTTACAGGCGCTCTCGCTCTTGGACATCTTCGAAAGCAACTAATAAGAGGAGATGCATATTTATGCACGAAAGGGGGATAGTAATTGGAGAATACAAACATGGATAGCTAAAGAAAAAGAGTTGGAAACACATAGAGATTTCAGTAGCAGTATAGTTTTCTTTTCATAATACACACTATAATTATATGAACTTGAACACTAAGGAGCTATTACATGTATAAGTTTTTCATCCTGAGAGGGAAGAGGTTTTTGCCTTTTTAAGGTTTTATACTTGTTATTGTGTATAGCAATGTGATGGGAGGCATTAAGTAGTCTCCCTGTATTTGCTCTTCTTGTAGTGATGAAATAATAAAGGAATATGTAAAACTAAAGAACAAAGTTGTTATATTGTGGATGTTGATATGGAAATGATAATGTTTATTTTCTGATGAAGGCATGAACCAACAACTTTGCATGCAAATGATGCCTCATCCATCTCACATGAAATGTTTTGAAGAACTACATTAACTCTTGTCTGCATAAGCCTTTTTCCCAATTATATGGATCAACTACATGAACATGTTTTATACATAGCACTCATTCAAAAGCCACAACCTTAGTTCAAATTTCAATTAGAGTGGCATGCTTGTCTTTCTTTGATATTTTAGGAAGTTATAGCTTCATCGTTCCTTACCAACTATTATTGTTAGTCACATTTTACAAGTGCGTAATTTTGGCCTCACTCTATGCATGCATTGTCGGGTTTTGGGGTTCATACGCAGCGGAGATTACAAAACAGTTTTGACAAAAACCCCAACAGGATTCGAATCTAATTCCATTAAAAATGTTTAAACCGTGAAAACTTAATCATACCTCAGTCGCAATGTACCTTTCTGAAGGTTGATCGATCTCTAAGGCGCTGCTAATGACGAACGCCCTCTACCGGTAGTCCACACACGAACGGCGGCCGAGATTTGAAGTGCTAGCTTCGAGAGAATACCAAACCTTTTTGTTTCTCTCCAAAAAGATCCAGAGCATACCAAAAAACCCTAAGTCGTTTCTGAAACGAAAATAGAGTTTCGCCTTTTGATCTTTCGTGTGTGTTCTAACTTAAAGCGTCTATTTATACAACCCTTGTATATAGACAATTAAGTAAATTACACATATACCCCTACTTAAAGAAGTATAAGTGTAATACACCACAAGGACGTTTCCGTCATGAATTTTATCATATAAATTTTATTTTTCTGAACCATCTTAAAATCTCGCAAAACCATTCTTAGTGTGCGACCCAATAGGCTCATACAACATTGGCAGTGTACCAAAACACATTTTGGTATACAAGTCACAAGTGGCCTCTAGCAAGACATTATGACTACCCAAGTTGTACGAATATCAAATCGATACAACCTAATCAATAGTGTATATAACATCCTTTTGTCACACGATATCCTTTTGATCAAACATAAGGCATAGAATTGTCATCCAACATGTTCAATCGTACTAGTCTCGATCTCTAGGTAGACTGAAAACATCCAAGTGGCATTGATCAATATCAATTCACTTAGACTAGGCCTTTTAACAGTCTAACACATCGAGGGATCCACTAGATATCTCTCTTTATATGAGATGGACAAATTCTATCTTGATTACACAACTTCATCACATTGCTCACATAGTAACCAATCACAACTTTTATAATCGCCCGGTTAAAGACAACGCTTGATAGTGTCAAATCACTATGTTCCTAATGTTGAAGTCTCGATAATCTCAAGTCGAGGACCGAAAAATATACTTATCATGAGAAACAACTATGACTTAATCCATGTGATGTTCTCATAGCGGCCTGGTCCAATACTTTGTTCCCTAACAAGTACTCGTGATCTTGATTCGTATCCCTATACGTATAATCATCATATGATCATCAATCAAGACTCACACTAGTCTTAATTCATTATAGTTCCCAAGATAATGATCGACTAGGGACATTTATGATATTTCTGTAAATACCCATGGATCTTATTATAATGTAAACATGCAAATTAATTATAATAAACAGCAAATGAAATCCTCTATTTTATTAACTAAAAGTGTTCATAAAGACAGTTAATGGATTGACCTAGGGCACATGCCCTATCATGCATCGCATATAAAAATCTGATCTATTTCCCCTAGCGGTGTTGAAGCTTTGTTTGTTGTTTTTCTTGATATCATGAAGGAAGTTTTTTTGAAAAGAGTTTGGTTGTTTGTAGCTACATTGTTATATTTGTAGCTCGGCCAAAAATCATGGAGTTCGTCAAAGGACACGAGTATTGTTATTGCAGCGTGCCAGCAGTGGTGTTCACCTCGTGGACGGCTACAAATCCAGGACGACGATTTTATAGATGCAAGAAATACACGATTTGTACAGAAATGTGTATATTCTATGAAATTGTTAAATTTTATTCATATGAAGGAAATTAAATAAAAATCTTCATTGCTCTGCAGCATAGATGCGGATGCGAATACTTTTACTGGCTTGATCCTGAAATGACCGATCGGGCAACGATTGTTATAAATGGGTTGTTGAGGAAGTTAGACCGAATGGAAAGCGAGAAGAGGTTGCAAGACGAGTTTAATGGGCGTAGGAAACTCAACGGTTGTGCAGTTGCATGTTGGTTATGCTTGGTTGTCATTGTATTGTTGTTTGGTTTCATTGTATACAAGTAAACACAATGGTTGGAGGAGAAATGAAGTAGTCATCTTCGGTTGGAATCAAAGGGAAAAGTTGTAGTGTCATTTTGTGTAGAACTTATGCCAAAGCATGTATTGTGGTTTTGTAGCTTATGAATGAAAAATTAAACTATGTGTTGAATTCAAAAGTTTAGAGTGCAAATTAATTTAGATTTACAAATTGAATACTCTCGTTTCTATAATTTTACTCTTCTACGCTTGTAGGAATCTATTTTAATTCACAAATTGAATACCCTGCATGCATAATCAGGCTCATAAACAAGAGAAGATGAATTCAAGATTTTTTTTTTCTTTGCTGTTTGAAATCTTTTTTTTTCTTTGCTGTTTTTTTCATGTTTTATAGCTTCATTAATAAGGTTTATGGTTAATCTCAAAAAAAAAAAGATGAATTCAAGATTTTTTTTGCCAGTTTGTTCAAAGCCGAGCACATTCAATTTGCTTGATGCCCATGAATTTGGATATTTGACTCTTAATTAAGCATTTGGATACATTAAAGAGTTCAGCAAGAGATGCAAGTCAGAACACGACTCCACATCGGTTTCCATACATTCTAAAATAGATTGTCATTAAAAAAAATGGGTTGCCATTACACATGCACCAAAAAAAATGGTCCCATACTTTGTACATCATCCAACATGGAAGTTTCACCCCATATATCCGGAAAACAATCGCATCATTTGTACATCATCCACCTCTTTCAATTACTCCACCTCTTCCACCGCCACGGCGTCGAACAACTGGAATCTTCGCTCTTGACTTTGGAGAAATCCTTGGAATAGGTTGTGAACAATCCATCATACTTGGCATTGTAGGAAGGGGTTGGGAAGCACTCGCAATTGTATCATTAGTTGTAAAAAGGTTACTCTGTCAAGATTTAAAATACATTATTAATACATCATGGAATTCAATTCCAAACCATTCCAATCCCTCCAACAATGTAACATATGTACCTGCTCAAGAGGTGTCTCGTCACATGTAGAATTCTCATCCACTTGAACTCCTTCACTTGGCCCTTTCTTTCTCTAAATACTATATAAATGCAAAGTCACATCACACAAAAATATAACAAGTTTTTTAATAACATATAAACTTTTATAAGTAAAACAAGATATACCTTGTTTTGACCGTGAGTATGACGGCGTTTATTATGACCTTCAACATGGAAAATTTGACAAGTCATACGTACTGTGTCCTTTTTAGACATCTTTTTTTGCGCAACCGCACTCGCTATTTCCTCAGGCTCCTTTCTCCTTGCTGTTACTTTTCTTCCTCTCATTTTTTGGACTTGTGCTGGTGGTTTGACTGGTTGGAAGATTGCTGGTGGTTTGACTGGTTGGACATCTTCCGTTGGTTTAGGCCATAGTTCGTCACGTTCTGTTAGGTTGATGTAGTGTGAATACACATTCATGTAAGTGCTTATATAGTAACACTCATTGATGTAATCCACTGGGTCCCCATCATTTCCCATAATAGCTGCCACCGCATGCTCGCGTGGGATGCCCGTAAGCTGTCATTTCCCACAATCACAACACAAGTCCATCATGTTTACCACATATGTCTTATCGTGTCCATGACATGACATAGAAGGGCCACCCGAGTATTCAACAACATAGAAAATGGACTCATCTTTAAGTTTCTCAATTGTGAAAATGATTCCTGCAATGATAAGGATGTTAAAAATGTCCTTTGAGATGTACAAAACCATAAAACCAAACGGTTAAATATATTCAAAAGAACATATAAAGTAAAGTAGAGCACTAACTAACAACGAAAGTCTTTTAACTTCCCTTCACAATATATGATTAGATTCAAACCGGGAATGCAACAACGGTTTCTTCAACGACATATCAAACACAAACACAAATAGAAAGAACAATGGTTAGTTCAGGTTTTACCTGATCCAATAATGTTGTAACTACTCTGTCTTGCACTTAATTGAAATTGACCACAGAAACACCAATGTCAACTTGTTAACAAAGCAATAATTAATAGAGTAAAGATTAGCCGGCAAACTAAAATGGAACCACTTCGATAACAAAAAGTGTACAACATCGAGGAGGAATTATACAGTACTGGAGATTCATGAAGTTTATTACATACGTATAGTGGAATAAACCATTCATAAACAATAACAAACCAGGAATCTAAGCATGCCCGAATCAGTTAATCCTTCAATCACTGCATATCTACCCAACAAAACAAAATTTGCCTATTAAACTCCCAGTTTGATCTATCATCAGTCCAAAAAAACTAGTGCGAAGAATAAATCTCTTACATTGACACCTTGCACCGTGAAGTCGAGGCCGATTGGTTGCGCAGGATCGAAGCTCAGCGAGACAGCGACCTTGCCCCGTGCTGTCGAAGCCGATGCGCGGGATCAAAGCTCCGCGAGCGACAGAGGTACCGCGAGAGAGAGAGATATCACGGCGAAGAAGACTAACCAGTTGGGGGTTGGGGAGCACGACCGCAACAGAGGAACTGCGTGCGAGAGAGCACGACGAAGAAGACGAACCAGTGGGGGGTTGGGAGCACGACCGCACGACCGCGACAGAGGAACTGCGAGCGAGAGAGCATGGCGAAGAAGACAAACCAGTGGGGGTTGGAGAGCACGACCGCACGACCGCACGATCGCGACAGAGGAACCGCGACAGAGAGAGAGAGCACGGCGAAGAAGACGAACCAGTGGGGGAGGGGGAAGGGAGAGCATGGCCGCGATAGAGGAACCGCGAAAGAGAGAGCACGGCGAAGAAGACGACTCACGGGCGAAGAAGACGACTCACAAAGTTTCGGGGGGTTGGAGAGGAAGAAAATAAATTTGTGTAATGGGTGTGGGGTGAACTAAGGGTGGGGTGGGGTGGGTGGGTGGGTGTGTATGTGGCATGCCATGTCATCACTTAACAAGTTAAGTGACCTCCCATGAAGTCCCACGTGGCGCCACGTCAGCAGCACCGGTGGTGGGTTTTTGATCGGAGAGTGGTCGGAGTGACTTTGTTGAAACGTTTTGTAAAGTTGAGTGATATATTTGGGACAAATGAAAGTTTAGTGACCAAAGTGTTACAAACTGCAAACTTGAGTGACCATCGGTGAAATTAACCCCTCATAACCATTCAACAACATTTCACATCCTACACTCACCCAAGAATCCTAAAACAATATATATAAACAATTTACAACAAGAATTTAGTTTAACTTTTGAAAACAATCACCATAATCTTTGAGTCTTGTCCATTCATCACTTTGCCTTCATATAAAATCTGACACCATCAAAAACAACTCAAATAGGTTAGGTAAGTAAATTCTTACATTGATTTGTGCTCCTGCAATTGTATGTCTGATACATAGAGACATGTTATTGCATTTCCAAATAAACAATAAGATATATGCATCAACATGACATGCAATCCACTCTGTTGTTGTCTTCTAACTATAATCAGATGTTGACTTCCAAAAATAGTACAGAGACAGTATTAAGAGATCATGAAATGTAGAGATAACTTGTTAGTGTTAGACTCCACTAGTCTCACTAGATGGCATAGAGGCAGGACTAAAACCTAGTTTCAATCATACCAGAATGTGAAACAAGCTTATCCCCCTCACTCACTCTATGAATGAATGACCAAGCATGATAGAATGTAATGCATACCATGATACAATTATAGGCACAAAGATAAATTCCTTAAATAGTAGAGATCACTGTAGGATTTACTTACAACTAAACCAACTTTGAGCTAAATTTTCGGGGTCCTCAGAGTGTCAGATCACCTTGAAAATGGTTTTAATAGCTTCCCTACATACCCAATTATATTATGGGTCAAGCTTCAAGTGAAACCAAATAATGAAACCCAATGAAAACTACTCCAAAGTACGCTTGAGAATAGTTTCTAAAAATATTAATTTATATAACTGTTTCAACTGGTTTTCAACTAGCCAACTTGAGATAGCTTTATTAACCTTGAAAACCTAAATATTTATCATGATGACCTAAAAGGAACTTATAGTACTCATGTCCTACTTTCCATAGACTCAAAGAACATTCAAATTGGATCATTGGCAGAGAAGTTATGAATTTGTTAATATGGCATGCCAACTAAGTGAGCTTTATTTATTTTTGAACTGAGAAAATGACTTCAAATCAATATTTCTGCAATTAAATCCTCAAAACTCGACAACAAATACAATGAAACCACTCGATACCAACGTCAAAATATTTTCATAGCTCGTGGAGTCAAAATGGATCAAAACCAGTAATCAATTCATCCAAAAACTCAATGTAAATCAATATCAACTATAAAAAAAACATCTCCAAAATAGTTATCAACTGAATCACATTAGTTCAATTCATCAAAACCCTAACCCACGTTGCTAGGATTTATTCCAAATTGATCTAAATTAACTCAATATTCCAATTAATAATAATTCCTACCAATTTCTATTGAAACCCCACGAAAGAAATCAAAAAATCGCGATAATTCAAATTGAATTGTGCAAAATACCCTTCATTGAGAATGTACCAAATTCCATGCTAAATACCTCATTAACACCGTAAAAACTTAGCTCAAATTGACCGTCTCGCGATGCTCGACCATTTTGCAAATAGAAACAGGGCAAAAGTCAAACGTTAGGAGGTCGCGAAGTAAAAACCCGAGTGAGAGGGTTTAGAGAACAAACAATTCGTTCTGTTGAAAAAATGAAATGAAATAATTCATTTCATTTTTTATTTCTTTTTCCTTTTACATATAAACCCTCAGCTACTTGTCAGCAGCTTAATTTTTTTTATTAATTCTTGAAATTCCTATTTTGATGTGCTTTAACTTCCAGCGCTCGTTCACAATCCAGTTTTTCATCAAATCGAACCAAACTCTTGACAAATTGTCCATTTTTATAAAATATCCATAACACTGATTTTGGTCGTTCCAAAACCCCAAAAATTTTAACTTTTTCCACAACATATTAAAATCTAATGGAGCAATTATCATGCCATATTTAGCAAAACATGCTTTGATTTAGACCCAATCTCAACCGTGACCACCACCAACCAATATGAAACTTAAGGCAAAATCTTGTACCAACTTCGTTCTCACATTACATTACCATCAATCCCGACTTGCACGCAAATCGAGACGAAATCTTCACTTAATGATTAACACTTGCTTAATTAGTTTTCGAACAACTAATAATTTATTTTCACTCGTGCCCTTCAAACACGCACTCAAATATGAAAAATTGAATACACTTCAACATACCCCGACTTTGTGACAAAATAATGTATATTACATCTACTAGGCATGCAACATGCAAAAATAATATTTAAACTTAAGATCTTCGGTCCGTAATATGTGGGTCCCACCTCGGATACTTAAATCACAGATTAAATCCAAAAATACTTAATTAGCATCCTAATCAAGTTTACGAAATTCTCAGATGTCACAAGGAAAGATTTTAGCATCTGAGCCCATATAGTAATTAAATCTTGAGGAAGATAAAACAACCAATCATGTGCTTGATCTTTCAATGTGAAAGGAAAAGCCTTAAGTTTGATTTGTTCTAAAATACCATCTTTAGGTACGCTTCATCCCATTGACTTTGTGTTAGTATTCCTTCATAAATTTTTGGGGGACTTTATTATCTTTACCATAGAAGTTAGGTAAGGCACTAATGAATCCTTAAACTAGCTGTCGACCACTCCAAAGTCATACCCAGAGTTCTGAATCTGACCCCGACTCGCTTCCGATACCTGAGCTATATTCCCTCAGTCCCCTGAAGTTAACTAAGTGTGTTTATCGTGTATTTGAATTGGTTGAATGAGTTTAAGTTGATCTTCCAAAATCAGGCCCTAATTACCGAATTTAGTTTCAATTTTGTCCTATGATGCAGAGCATTTTTTTGGCATGAAAACATTTGAATCTTAAAGTATTTCCATAGGTCAATGGTGTTGTATCTATCTTAGCTATCTAGAACTATGAGTTTTGTGCAATTTCAATAATAATTGAAGGAAATATAAAAGTTTTACTAAAATGACTCAAAATAGTTTTAAATTCTAACCAACAACTTTGTAAATTTCATTTCTCCTAAACCATAGCTTCAAAACTTATAATTTTTTTTACTGAAGCCTAAAAACATATCATAGAACATCATACTAAAAGATGAGCTCAATCAAATAAGAACTAAAGGAGTTATGCTCAAAATAGTAGGATATTAGCAAAAATATGAACCCAGAAATTCTAGATTCATCATCAAAGTTGGAGATGATTTTTAGACATGAAAACATTCAGTTTTCAAAATATTACAAACGACGAAAGTTGTTCTTCTTTGAGTTAGCTTTCAAATGTCATCAAAATGGGTCCAATTTAACTTAAAAAGAGGAAGTTATGACCAAAATACAGAGGTTGGTCATAACAACAATATGCCTAATTTCCAATTTTATCCTTCAACTTCAAAAACTCTTAACTTTATGAAAACAAATCCAATTCCATAACTTCTATATAGTAGAACTAGTGGAATCTCACAAGGAATTCGAATAAGGAATTATATTTTCAAAACAAAGTTGTTTGCCCACTGAAATTGTTGAAAAACCAGAACTAACAAAACTTACAATTCTTGTTTAAATTTCACAAAGTTGTGATGTAAATTGGTTTACTTAAATGTTGAACTTCTCTAACTTGATCAATCTCTTCCAAAATACACCAGAGTTTTCTCACAAATTTGTTAATCACTTCTCCAAATCTCTCTTCATTTATTGTAAAAATGAGATGATTTGCATGAACATCACACTAACCATCCTTATATAATGGTGAGGTTAAAATGATGACCCTTAGCCTTTTTAAAAAAACTCATATCCAGAAATATCTTATGGCTCACACCTTGTCATAAAACCCATTAACTCCATCATAGCTAACACATATAAGAACTTAAGTTGCATTGTGACAATGTCCATATGCATCCCGAGGCACATCAATATCTTTTGTATTATTTCTCTAACTTAGGTCATGTTAATATTAATTCAACTATAACCATATCAAATTAATTATTCTAATCACATTTGGTTTAATTAGGACTTGCCACATCACTCTTTACCCAATCCCACACTAGCATACATTCTGAGGTGTGTCCCCGTTCACGTCTCAATGTCTATATACACGTATAACCGACTTAATAAGTTTAGACATATACAATACATTAAACATTCACTATACCAAAAAATAATATATTACTCAGTCTTCGTCCTGAGTGTTGGGTTTATGTACCCTCTCACAGGCCACGTCACGACTCGATGACCCTTACTTATGGACTAATCCACTATTAGAAATTTGGATCATTACAGTTGATTTAAGAGTCTCAATGAATTATCCCTTTTCACCCCTACATAATAAGGTATATGTTAGAGGGCATATTTACCAATTCTCATTTAAGATGATCAACAGGGTGTTAGGGTGTGAAGTCAATAATGATGGCCATAGATCCTCGGTGTCTTGTAGGACCAAGAGCAGCATGCCCAATTTGGTTAGAACCCTCATGGAAGGGTTGTTAGATCATGGAAAAGGAGGAAGCGAGAAAACAAATAAAAGATTTGACTGCATTATAATCTTCTTAGGCGCTCACCTGACATATAATGTCCTATCAATCAAGCATGGAAATACATTTGTTAGAGAGATGGGTATTTTACCATATGTTATTAGACGGGGAGCGCCTTGTGATTTGGGGGAGATCATTTTTAGGGCTGTTATATATAGGATAAAGCCAGAGTCCTTATTTGAGAGTTTTTTTTTCTTTCCTTTCTTGATTATTGATTTACTTGCCTATCAAAATGTCAAGATGGCTAGATAGGATCACTAGACATCTACAAAAGTAAGGATGATCTCTTCAAAGGTCATAAAGGACAACTGCACCTATGTAATGATCTGCCTATGAATAAAAATTTGGCAAGAGCACCACCATACTCAGTGCACCAAATGCTCCCCCTCTTGCAATATATAATGTCCTATCAATCAAGCATGAAAATACATTTGTTAGAGAGATGGGTATTTTACCATATGTTATTAGACAGGGAGTGCCTTGTGATTTGGGGGAGATCATTTTTAGGGCTATTATATATAGGATAAAGCCAGAGTCCTTATTTGAAAGTTTTTTTTTCTTTCCTTTCTTGATTACCGATTTACTTGCCTATCAAAATGTCTAGATGGCTAGATAGGATCACTAGACATCTACAAAAGTAAGGATGATCTCTTCAAAGGTCATAAAGGACAACTGCACCTATGTTAATGATCTGCCTATGAATAAAAAATTGGCAAGAGCACCACCATACTCGGTGCACCAAATGCTCCCCCTCTTGCAACATATGACAATGAGGCAAGTCTATCTAGAGTTTAAAACCATAAGAAGAATAGACGAAGAAGAAAAAGAAGAAAAAGAAAAAGAAAAAGAAAAAGAAAAAGAAAAAGAAAAAGAAGGCCAAGACAGATGTTGCCACTGCTTCAGTGCCAGCTGAATCAAGTCCTGCTGGAAATGATCCCATCAATCTCAAGGAAGAACAAGAGAAGGAACTTCTTCAGGTCGTTCGAGCATTTCTTGATCATCTGTTTCAATCTACACTCACTTTTATTCAAACTCTTAGCCCTCCTCCTTAATGAGGATTTGGTATGTCTCCCCTTGATCTAAATTTGTCACTAATGCTATCACAAAGGGGGGAGAATATTTGATTAAGGAGGAGCAATAAGAAGTATGTCTATTGGAGTTTATTCAGGTTGAGTTATGTTCTAATTATTGATTATTTTTTTGATTGACAATTAATTTTGAAGACTATTTATGGGTTTGTAATAATTTTAACTGCTTAACTCTGATTGTGAATTTGATGAAAGTCACTTGAAGTTTGTTGCAACAATCCTCTATTGCAACTGAAGCTAAGAAGCTGGAGATTGCTAAACTATTGAAGGTGATAATGTTGATCAGCAGTATGAACATTTTTACTTGTGCATATTTAGTTTGATTGTCGGGATAACTGTAATTAATAATATTGATTATGGTCTATGATGTGATGGATGATGCTTTAGATAGATCCTTCACTACTATTTTTAATTAGTGATTTTATTTTTCACCATATCTGCTCCATTCAGTCATTTACCATGGTTGTGACAACATAATGACAAAAGGGGAGATTATTAGTGATATTATATGTTAGGTTGTCATTAGTTGTTTTGAGTTGATGACTTGCTATGGTGTGTTTCACGTGCTAATGAAACCATCCATAGATTGGTTAGAAATTTGATATTTGAATTTGTTTTAGAACTTATCCTCGAATCAATTTGAATCAGTTTGTTATGGATAAGGATAAGGCGATTGCAATATCTCAGAATCGATCAGTTGCGAATTTGATCTCGTCTACGTCAACAAAAAGATGTGATGATAACGGAACAGAAGATCTAAAACACATTGATAAGTTTGTTTTTACATGCTTTTGTTAGTCTATTTTAATATTTTTATTGTGGAAAGTCTCCAAAATATATATTTAATTATATTTATTAGTTATTTTCAGGTGAAATAGAGTGCGCAACTGAATTTAGGGAGGAAAAATACTCAAAATGGAGTATTTATATATAGTGAACAATTGCCTGAGGACATGCCTCGAGACACGCATTACATATTGATTGGGTGTAGAGAAACGATCAAGTGATGCAGCTGAGGCACGCCTTCATGTACACATCATACCAGAGACGACTAATTATGCCTCGAAATACGTGCTACCACACTTTCCCTAAAGTTCGCTATCTCTTCCTACGATTTTCTCTTCACACCACCGGCACGCGTCGCTTCTCTATTGGTCCAGCTCGTCCTCACAAAGAACAATTTCAAGTTCCTTACAGCAATAGCTCGGATGATCCTCGGGATCCGTACTAGTGCACTCTCCAACGTCTTTGTACGACTTTGTGAGAGTTTCTTCACCCGGTCCCAGCTGCCACTTGTCGAGCCCTCATGCGCACATAACATCACTAGTAGCTTCTTCCACCAATCCAAATGCGCCACGTCAGCGGTCTCCATTTTTGTTACCAATCAGCTGTTGACACGTGTCCCGAGCCATGTAATGAATGCCCAACGACCACCAGAAGCTCCTCGACACATGAGTCACGAGTCCAACCCACAAAATTAGTTTTTCTCACCTCTCGGGACCAATTTTTAGTAATTTTATATATTAGGAACCTTATGGATTAATGAGGAGGATCACCGACTATTATATTTTTAGCATCGACTTCTCTCGACAATTGCTTATGTCGGAAGGGAAACAAATTGAGATTATGGATTCATGGCATATTATGTGAGATCTTTTATTTTATTATTTAATTTAGTTTAAGTTCTCCTATTTCATTATTGTTGATTTTAATGAATATGATTTAGATTTATGATATGTATGTAGCTAGTGCATGCTTTTAGGTGGATAACCTATAGTTATTTGGAGTGATAATATATGTGTAATTGTATTTTTGGGCCAATAAAGTGACAAACACTCACCCGTTTGCCATAAAACTCTTTCGGTTCTTGAGTGTGCAACAATTGAATTTAGTTTCAATCGGAAGCGGATACGATCTGGTTATTTAAGATTAGTGTTTCCACGGATACTTATTACTGCAGTTAGTATGTTAACCCGATTGGCGGATGTCTAGGGTTATGCATTAATTAAGGAAGTAGTTAGTGGCAGACGTCCTGACTATCGAGATTAGGGGAATGAGGAGTTTCTGGCAGTTGTCGATTTTCTATTACTAACCTAGGAGAATCTAAATTAATAATTTTTTGGGAATGATTGAAGACCATGATGTGTCATTGAATCTTGATCCTGATTTGTGGAACTGTAGACCTAAGTATTACCTTGGTGATTAATTAATTGTTTTAAAAATTATTTTAGTTATTTTATTTATTTAGTTTAGTTAGATTAGTTAGTTAAATTATTTATTTTAAAACCCCCAATTTTTTCCTTTTTGTTGTTTTTAACCTAAAAAATACCACTAATTTATGTGGGATCGACGCTTTACCACTGTTCTACAAAATAGTTGGTTTAAGAGTTTTTATTTTATTGATGCATCCGGCGCGCGTCGATTTTTGGTTACCTCGTGAACAGTGTGATGAATCATGTTTCGTTTTTGAAAATGAAGATATATTAAGTATTAATGTGATAGTTAAGATTTGGAGTCCTCATCTATCTATTTATATTCCAAAGTTGGAAGAGTCTGTAACCCATCTACTTTGTATTTGGAGAACGTGTTGTTCATATTTATCTTTGAGTTGTAAGCAACAAGGAAACTTGGGTATTCCAGTGAGGGGGAGTCTCACTGTGCAAGTATCAAGAGACTTATGTAAAGTCCATGGGAAGAGTGAAGGAGATGAAAGGACAAGTTCAGTGAGGGAGTCACGTGAAGAGTCATGCATTCATTGCTCTTTCCTTAGTGGATTTTACGTTTAGGCGTGGCCCGCTGATGTAGGTCATGGATCGAACTGCATAAACAAGTTCCTTATGTCTGGTTTGATTTGCTTATTTCTTATTTCGTGTAAGTATTTGCATTGTTATTTATTTCTCAATCACAACAACACTCGTATCGATTGTAACAACATTTGGTTGCTTCAGAAACCAGATTACGTCTAATCGTATCTCGAGCAATGTGTTTCGTTGGGTCTAACTAGAATGCTTAAGTTTCTTCCCAAGCACATTAGACCGGAATAAATGGACAAAAAAAAGTTAATCCAACGTAAAAACCAAGGTAAAATCACATGAAGATATATCTACGTCTTTTAAACTTCCTTTAAAACCCAACTATGACTCCATCGCACATCATAACAAGTTGATATTATACCCTAAATCAAGTATTATGTACATATAAGATAAAGAAATTCACTTGAATCACTACTTATACAGAATGTATTAGCTAAGAGTTGAAGATAATGACAATTCTTGATTTACCGGGTTCAAATTAATAATTTTTTCGGCTTAAAATGGGAGACTTGTAAGAGGTTTGCATTACTAAGTTTTGAGGAGTGGTGGGAAGCAATGATAGGGTTAGGGTAGGACGATAGATTATATCAAAGTTAATCATTTCACTACAAGTGAGGGTTTTTTGTCCTTTTTTTCTATTAAGTGTTTGATTGCACTTATAAAATTTTTCACTCAAAACTCACCAACAAGAAGTTTTGAAATAATTATGAAAACTTTACATTTATATTAAACTAGCGCAGGTGTCAGTGGTTTATATGTATGAAAATGGCCAAACACTCCCCAAAGATTTTTCAAATTGGATGCGGGAGAATTACGACGTAGAAAAATGGATGAGATGTGAACTTTATAAGGGGAATAGAACTTGTTTTACAGTCAATTCCATGTATCTGCCCATAATTTTTAAAAACTTTTACTACACTCCATTCCATGTATTTGCCCATGGTTTCGAATAGAATGTACTAATTCTATTAATTTATTTGTTGATAATATAACCATTATTAATTATTAATAGATGCACAAATAATAGATAATTATATATCTTGGGACAATTGATAACAGAAATAAATAAATAATAAAAAATTAAAAAATTAGAATAGTGAGAGGAGGTAGCTTCTGAACTTTCTCTCTCCTTCGACTTTTATATATATATAGATATAAATATATTAATTTTCATATTTAAAATATAAATTTAATTTTTCTTAATATGAAAACTTATATTTTCTCAATAGAAAACTTAATTTGTTCATCATAATATGTGAAAAAATGTATGAATCTTAATATAAAAAATATTCAGCGAATAAACTTTGGCTATCAAAAGCATAAAATGTCATTTTTTTCGCAAAGTTTATCATTTTCTTTTTCGGTTCTGCCTAAACGTTGCCATGAGGACATGCATGGTTGGAAAATAGCATACCCTCAACCATTAATCGCTATCTTCTTCAAAAGCTTCTGAGCACTTTAGAGTTTAGAGACACTAGAGTCCTCGAAGCGCAGAAATGGAGGGAACCTCCGTTCTTAGCCTCTCTTCTTCACAAGTTAATATCTATTTCCACTCCATAACCTCATCTCTCTCTTCCCAACACGCTCGATTTCTCAATATCCACTTCAAAGACCCACATAAACTCGCTTTGCGCACCAAAAACCAAGTCCTATTGTCGTCCCCACGAACCGCCCTTCTCTCTCCCACCCAAGCAATCACTGAAACCCTAGAGAGATCTACAGACCCTTCTTCTTCTTCTCCTTCTTCCTCAAGAGAGAGTCTCCCCAAACTGGACAAGAGTGGGAGATTTTGCAGCCCAAGAGCTGCCAGAGAGCTCGCTCTGTGAGTTAAACAACCACTTTACTTCAAATTTAGTGGTTTTTTGTGCTAATTAGCTTTCAAATTTAAATGGGTTTTCTTCAACAGGTCGATTCTTTACGCCGCGTGTCTAGAAGGGTGTGACCCAGTTCGGCTGTTCGAGAAGAGATTGAGTTTCAGAAGAGGTACCTTGCTTTCTAATTTCTTAGTGGGGATTTTGGAAGAGTTGATGTCTTGATGGTTAATTTTGTGTGTGATTTTGTTTTTCATGTTAAGAACCTGGGTATGAATTTGATAAAGAAACATTGTTGGAGTATAATCACATGAGCTTTAGTGGGCGTCCTGTTCGGACGAGGACCGAAGAAGAGGAGGAGGAGTTGCTACGGAAGGATGAAGAGGAGTCTGCTATTGGTATTGGGTTATCATGCTTTTTGTGGTTCCTAGTTTTATTTATTTGTTGCTCTACCTCTCATTTTGTTCTTTAAATTAGAAACAGATTTATTGAATTTGTCTATTACTTGAAATGTTGAATTGAGTTCATATTAAATCAATTTATTATTATTTTTTTTAGTTTTAAGATTTATTTTTTCATAATTTTGAGTTATTGTTGGTAGTAGTATGATTCTATCATGATCATGAACTAGATTCAACACTTAAGCAACAAACTCTGTTCAAAATTTGAAATCCTCTAGTTCATTCTACAACCCACGACTACATTTATGCTTACCCCAGAAAAAGCTGAAAAAACAGGTTGAAGATAATTCACTAGAACTCTTTTTGAGAAGAACTCACTAGAAACTCTTCAACACGGATGATGAACAAGAAAATTGAGTGCTAAATGCCACAAGGTTGATTAATCCCATTTTAAGTTTGAACAATTCATTGAAGAGACAAAGGAAAGAAAGCTCTCAATCTAGAAATTCCTTTCTATAGAGTACAAACTTTATTTTTTATAGAAAGGCTATACCATTGGGAAGCAACATTGGGAAAAGATCCACATTAATGAACCTACATAAAGCAAGACGTAGGAAATACAACAATAAGTTGACTTTGGAACATGAAAAGCCGTGTTGAATCGACTAATTAATATAGCGAACACAAGACCCAAATATTGTCCAACCACCCTAAACATTAAATTAAAAACATAATCAAAGCTCAAAATACTGAAAAAAAAAGCCAAATATTTCTTACCCAAGTATGCACTAAAGCCCAAACACGTAATTTCTTTTGTTTGGGATGAACGAGTCTCCAACAGCCCCCTTGATATGCCTTTAGTTCTTGATTTGTGTCAGATCATATCAATAGGTCTCACCATGGAATGAAGAGCATAGAATTGCTTTGAAACATATCCTTGTTCTGTTCTTTTGCTATATATTTTGCTAAAATTGTCTGCTATTGGGTAATTCTGTTAACCTGATAACTCAATAGTTCTCTTATGTTTGATGACATTTGATATCTCATTTCTTCCTGTTCTAGCACTTGAATTATTGTGCATACGAGGCTTCTCCCTTCATTCATGAGGATGCATTTGTCGTGTCCGTGCACTCGTGAAATTGCATCAAAAAAATTGTTTCAATGAAATCCGGCATGGTGCCGAGGGATTGTAATATATGGGAAGCATCTTTGTTTTCTTATAGTGATCCCCCTAATATGTCTATTATATCAGTTTTAAAACTCATCAAAAACAAGAAAATCATTGCGAAACAAATTTCTTCGAACTTTGACTTTTCTGCTTCATTTGGCTGAGGATTGCTCTTTCTGCCAAAAACAAAGTAATAACATTAGCATTCCTAGAAAAAAAAGGTAAGAACATTAGCAATATATATCCCTTTTGTGGTAGTGGTCAGAAATCCATTGAAAAAGATGAAACTATCAATCATTTTTTTTTTTTTTTTCATGCTAGCATTTTCTATATGAAATTTGTCAGCGTCGAATAGTTGCCTGCAGATGCTATAACTTTCAATTTTTACTTTCTTTTTGTCTTCTCAAAAATATGAATGGTAATTGACTGTACTATCTTTTGTTTGTCTCAGAAGCAGAAGTTCTATCAGCTCCTCCCAAAATGGTTTACTGTAAACTCATTTTACGGTAACTTTTTGTATTGCAATTGATTTTAGTTAATAGAATGATTACTGTTTCCATCCATAAGTCTGGGGATGACACTATTTATGCTCCATCCATTTAATAAGGAGAGGCTCATTTGCGAGTACTTCAGCTCTTAATTTCTTTTTTTTTTTTTTTTTTTTTTTCATTAATGTAGGTTAGCCAGGAAAATGTTGGTTGCAGTTGTGGATGGCTGGGATAATAATGTCCTTGCTATTGAGAAAATAGCCCCTCCTAATTGGAAGGTATGTCGCTGAAGCATTTTAGTCTATTATTGGAGTCGTGATTTTCTAGAAGAATTTAGGCTCACCTTTAATTGGTTGGTTTCTTTTGTGCATCGGCATGGCTTGTTCATTTATAGGGTTGGCTTTTCTTTCCCAACCAAGGAAAGAAAAGAGAACTATACTGTATAACAACATTGATTGTCTTCTTGTATCAACAAACATTAGATATAAAACAGTAAATAAAATCTAATAGAATAATGAGTGTCGTTTACTTTTCTCACTCTAACAGTAGGTATCGATGGGTTTTATTTCAATAAAGTATTTTTTATGAAATAAAATAAATGTACAATGTCATTTTTCCAAGATGCAAAAGAAGTAATAGAAAGCAGCAAGTTAAATCGAACATAGGGTGGTATCCACGTACTTCACAACTTTCTCACATATGGATGAGTAAACCTTTTTCTAGAGGAGAAAAATTGTAGCATAAGAACTGTATTAAGCACCATCATGAAATCATCTATGCCTCACTACTCTTATTGAGGCCGTCATGGTCTATTTTTTCTCTAATATACCCTATTCTTAACCCTTTTTTTTATGTATAGGCTTTCATATTGTTCGTTAGTACCATAAGTAATCCATATTATTTACCCTTTTTGATTCTGTAGTTAGAATTTAAGACATGCACATAAACAAGACTCGAAGTGGGCTGTCTCCAGCGAGGATGAAGACTTTAACTTGTTGGTTCTGCGCAAATTGTAGAACCTAAAGTAGTGATCGGATTTGAGCGGCATTGACCACTTCGCTTGTTCTTGCACTTTGATACTTCAACATTTCTTGTATTATAGTCATCCCACTTTCGTTGTCAGTTCATTTTGCTCCTTTACATTCGTGAACATTTTACTTGCGTTTTGTAGCTCTATAATGCTAGTGTCACTTGATGTATATATATTTAAACAAATGCTGCAGGATGAGCCTGTAGGGAAAATCTTGGAGCTCTGCATTCTTCACTTGGCAATGGCAGAAATAGCAATGCTACGCACTCGATATCAAATAGTCATTAATGAGGTTATA
This sequence comes from Stephania yunnanensis, assembly GCA_039657365.1. NCBI lineage: Eukaryota > Viridiplantae > Streptophyta > Magnoliopsida > Ranunculales > Menispermaceae > Stephania > Stephania yunnanensis. The sequence continues at coordinate 37,378,964 of CM077586.1, read as the reverse complement.
ATACTTTCCTCTGCCCAAATCTAAATTATTCAATCTTCCATGTTAATTTTTAGTTTTTACTGACTGTAGAAACTCTTACTGAAAGTCTGAAGTATTTCCGTGGTTTTTCATTTAGGCTGTTGATCTTGCGAAAAGGTTTTGTGAGGGGACTGCTCCCCGAATAATAAACGGGTGCCTCAGGACTTATGTTAAAAGCCACAATGATGCAAATGCAGTTCATCCTGGAGAAGTCCAATGAAATCTTTTTATTTTGTGGTACGAAACACATGGCTTCTTGATTTGGTTTTTCATGCTCCGAGAAAGTTGGATCATGAGCAGCTTAATCTCTTAGAAGAATGCCAATGCAGCTCATCTTGAAGAAAGAGGCCAGAAATTGTTCTCCCACATCTTTTTAATGGGTCTTAACTTCTTAAACTAATATTTCAGGGAGATTGGGTGTTGGCCTGACTTGTATCATAAGATGAACATTTGCGGATTTGATTTAAAATTGAAATATAAATTGGCGAAGGTTAATCACTCTTCGATGGGAAATGCTTGTATGAAATTCTTGTTCAAGCTAAGGAGATTATCTAATCAATTATTGTTATGCTTATGCCTTGTGATCAGTTGATACCAGGCGTATTGTATCTCTACGTATTTTTGGGGGGATACTTTAGGGGGATTTGTTACGTTTGCTCACGTTACTTATTGTATTCATCATGTTATGTGCTTTCTTTAGTTGATTATAAGGCGGACACACGAGCATTATAGGGAAGGTGTGGCACGAGAGCTGGTATAGACTGTATAGTGTGAGTGTTCTGTGACAGTTGGTGTTAGACTTACGTACAGTAGTAGTTGTAGAATCGACAAGCATTGTTGAATGTAAAGTAAATCGACCAAGGACAGAATGGAGGACCATAGAGGCACAGGTTGTGGCAGTTCCAGCGTGTATCAAAGCCAATCCAATTTCTTAAAGTAGGATGAAGTAGTTGCAATTTCTTTTTTATTTATACTTTTTGTTAAGGAAATTGATATGCTAAGGAAACTACAAGTTATGGAAATTCAATATTATATTCAGCAGTTAAGAAAATTAGTATCTCGTGTAATTAGTACTTTTCATTTGTGATTGCACTTTCCTTTTGTTTTCTAAGCCTTGTATGTGTATATATAGATTACGTTGTACACAAAATAAATACACAATAAACATATTCTATTCAGAAACTAACATGGTATCAGAGCCCTAATCGTGGGTCTTTCCTCTATTTTTCTGTTTGTTTGTTGCGTCGCCTCGGTAGGTACCTGTATTACACCTGTATCTCGCCGTCTCGACGCATCCGCTGTCGCTTCGCACATGCGCGCGCACACTTTGCTATGCCTCTGCTGCACGCTTTGCGCGCCCATTCGCTCCGCGCAACCATCGCTCGCCCATCTGCTCCGCTGCTGCCGTCGTTGAGCACCGTCTGTAGATTGCTCCACCGCGTCCTGCAAATCCGTTGCCACGGCTGCCGTCACTGCCCAAATCCATCGTTGCCGCTCACACCACTACCGCTACACAGATCTGCCGCTGCCGCTCACATCACTGCCGCTACACAGATCCTCCGCTACCCTAGTCCGCGCATGTACATCCGCCGTTACACAAGCCTCAAGCTCTGCACCATCTTCCTCAAAGTCAACCGGGATCCCCAAAACGCCACCGCCATTGCCACCCCTCGCGCCGCCACCACTGCTGCGCATTCACAATCCGTCGCTGCCGCTGATCGGAGACGCTCTAGTCCCAAATCCGTGCTGCTGCCGCCATTGTCCGGGAGACGTTGATCGGAGACGCGCCAGTCCAGATCTGTGTCATTGTTCTCCTTCGTCGAAAGTCGCCGCTGGTCCAACATAGCCTGCCTCCGGTTTATTCAATCTTTTGACTTCTGGTTGTGCGAGACACAACAATCTGGTTTGTCTTCTGGTTGTGCGAGACACAACAATCTGTTTGACCTTCGGTTGTGCGAGACACAACAATCTGTTTGACTTATCGTTGTGCGAGACACAACAATTCGGCTTGTCTTCTGGATGCGTGAGACACAACAATCTGTTTGGCATCTGGTTGTGTGAGTCACAACAATCTGTTTGACTTCTGGTTGTGCGAGACAATTCGGTTTGTCTTCTGGTTGTGCGAGACACAACAATCTGTTTGACTTCTGATTGTGAGAGACACAACAATCCTGCCACTTGCACTTCGATGGAGAAAAGTAAAGTCTCTAAAACTGGTCCTTCTACTGTTGCTGCTGCCTTTAATGGGTCACATTCCTCTCCACTATTTTCTATGAATGACTTAGAAGCAATCATCAAACATGTGAAATCTCCTTAACCCACTGCCATATATTTAGCCACCGGCAACCATTGGTTCTTTGACTCTGGGTGTTGTAATCACATGACACCAAATTTGTCTCTTCTTTCTAATAGTAAGCCATCATTTCATTCTTCGAGCATTCGAACTGCAAATGGTAGCTCCATGCTGTTACCCATTCAGGAACCGCATCCAACCCCGGTTTAACTCTCCCTGACACCTACTGTGTTCCTGATCTTACTCTAAATTTGATTTTCGTTGGTCAATTATGTGAGCAAGGCTTGACTGTTTTATTTTCTCCTACTGGTTGTCAAGTACAGGACATTCAGACGGGTCAGATTATGGGAACGACGATTAAAGTAGGACGATTATTTAAGCTCAAGTCACTTCACATGCCTATCGTCAAACAAATTTATGCTGCAGTTTCAACCCCCTCAGTCTATTAGTGGCACCTTCGTCTTGGTCATACATCAGCCAGTAAACTCTGTACTCTTGTTTCCGGTGGATCATTAGGTATTTCTAAACTTGAGTCTTTTAATAGTGTGCATTGTCAGCTAGCAAAACAACCTGCTTCTTCCTTCAGTCTTAGCAAGTCCATCAATAATACTCCGTTTGGGTTAGTTCATTCTGATGTTTGGGGTCTTGCACCTACTTCCACTGTGAATGGTTATCGATATTTTGTATTATTCATTGATGACTATTCCATATTCACTTGGATATATTTTCTAAAGCATCGATCTGAAATATCTCAAACATATATTGAGTTTGCTAATATGTTCAAAACTCGATTTGCACGTACAATCAAAATTCTTCATACTGACAATGCTTTAGAAAACATCGACATATCCTAGATTTTGTCCGAGCCCAACTTCTCTCTGCATCCTGTCCTGAAAAGTTTTTGGGTGAAGCTGCTTTAAATTGTGTCTTTACCATTAATCAACTTCCTACACCAGTGTTAAAGAACATCTCTCTTTTTGAACGATTATATGGTACACCACCAGACTATTCTCATCTTCGGGTATTTGGTTGTGCATGTATCGTTCTTCTTAACCCCCTTTGAACATACCAAACTTGAACCGCGTACGTGCTCGTCTGTGTTGTTTCCTCGGGTATGGAACTGAACATAAGTGCTATAGGTGTTGGGGTCCTCTTTCTAGGAGATTACGCATCTCCAAACATGTCACTTTTTGGGAAAATACCATGTTCTCTACATTATCCAAGCTCAACGGTTCACTATCCTGTCCTCAACCATTTTTCATTAACCCCTCTATCGAGCTTTTCCCATCTCCTGCTACTTCGTGATACCGTTCCCGCATTCGTCATTGAAGAATCTGCCCCCTTTGATACTCCTGTTCCAGCAGCTGTCCCACTTAACCGGTCTGAACGGGTATCTGAACCTCCCTCTTACCTCAAAGATTATCATTGTTTCTTTGCTATTTCTTCTTTACATGAGCCCTCCTCCTATCGAGAGGCTAGTTCTAACCCCTTGTGGCAGCAAGCAATGACAAAAGAACTGAGTGCACTAGAGAAGACTAATACTTGGGACTTAGTGGAGCTACCCTATGGTAAGACTCCGATTGGATGCAAGTGGATTTACAAGATAAAAACTCGCTCTGATGGCTCTATTGAGCGGTATAAGGCTCGTCTGGTTATTAAAGGTTACACACAAGATTGTGGCGTCGACTATGAAGAAATGTTTACCCCTGTAGTCCGCTTGACATCTGTTCGAAGTTTACTTGCTATAGCAGCTGTTCGACATTGGCCTTTGTTTCAAATGGATGTTAAAAATGCTTTTCTAAACGGTGATCTTGTAGAAGAGGTTTATATGTGTCCATCTCTTGGCTATTCTCATCCTCTAAAACAAGTTTGCTTTCTCCGTCGCGCATTATATAGGCTTAAACAAGCTCCTCGTGGCTGGTTTGCCAAGTTTAGTTCCATTATTACCCAGTTTGGCTTTCAGTTAAGTCCTCATGATTCTGCCATGTTTACCTTACGAACTGACAGAGGCATGGTTCTTCTCCTACTTTATGTTGATGACATGATCATCACCGGGGATGACTCAACTAAGATTTCTGACTTACAACAATATCTCAAAAGTCACTTTGAGATGAAAGACTTAGGTAATTTGAGCTACTTTCTCAGTCTTGAACTCAATTCTACTTTTGATGGATATTATCTTTCACAAGCAAAATATGCCTCTGATTTGATCTCTCGTTCAGTCATCACTGATACTGATATCGCATCCACCCCATTAGACAAGAATGTCAAGCTAACTCCGTCAGATGGTACACTTATTTCAGATCCTACTTTATATCGTCAGCTTGTGGGGAGTTTGGTTTATCTTACTATTAGTCGTCCGGACATTGCTTACACGGTTCATGTTGTCAGCCAATTAATGTTAGCCCCCCATACTGCTCGCTTCACTGCTGTTCTCCGCATCCTTAGATACGTGAAATGTACTCTATTTCATGGCCTCAACTTCTATGACAATTCTCCATTGGTATTATCAGGTTACGCCAATGCAGATTGGGCAAGTGATCCTACCGACCGGCGTTCCACTACTGGTTACCGTTTCTTCTTCGGCAACTCGTTAATATCCCGTCGAAGCAAGAAACAAACATTAACATCTCGTTCTAGCACCGAATCTGAGTATTGGGCTCTCGTTGATGCTACCTCTGAATTACTTTGGCTTCGATGGTAACTTGAATATATGGGGGTTACACATGATTCTGCTACCATCCTGCATTGTGACAATCAAAGTGCGATCCAAATTACACACAATGATGTTTTCATGAGAGAACAAAGCTTATTGAGAATGATTGTCACTTCATCCTTCAACATCTGGTTCGGGGCACTCTTCAGCTTTCTTCTGTTTCCTCCAATTAGACGGCTGATATCTTTACTAAAGCTCATTTTCCACATCGCTTTCATGCCTTGGTAGACAAACTTAAGTTGATTTCTACGAATCCATCTTGAGTTTGAGGGAGGGTGTTAAGGAAATTGGTATGTTAAGGAACCTACCAGTTATGGAAACTTAAAATTATATTCGGCAGTTAAGGAAATTAGTATCTCGTGTAATTAGTAGTTTCCATTTGCGATTGCACTTTCCTTTTGTATTTTAAGCCTTGTACGTGTATGTATAGATTACCTTGTACACAAGATGAATACACAATAAACATATTCTATTCAGAAACTAACACTTTTATTAGTTGATGGCACGTGCAAAGTCCATGCGGCTTAAACAATAACTATGTCTAAAAATACGTGTGAACAGTAGTATTAATATATTTTCAGGATATTTTTTCTCTTACATATGTATACTTTATTGTCTTATATAAGGTGATGTGATGAAGATCATGGCTAACCGAGCCTATATTTGCATGATTACTTTGTCTATTCCTTTTGGTGTACTTGTACTTGTTTGCAAACATTTCTTTCAGCCTTTCTTTTGTAGCTATTGTATGCTTTGACTTACGATTCCTTGTATATTTGGAAATGTGAATGAATGCCCGTAGGATTTACTCATTGGGATTGACATCTTTGGTGACAAATGCAGATTCGTCGTGTAACAGATCCGGAAAGAGAAGATCGACGGCGAATTTTGAGCTCTCGATGACTATTTGCTACCTTTTTTTGTAGGTTTCACTTGTTTATGTTTATTATATACATCTTTTATACATTTTGAGTTACATATTAAGTTGAGATACTAGATTCTCCGATTGATGCATGTTATTACATATGTTATCACCACTTTCGATATAAATACATGTTATCTATTTTATATTTTCCACATATAAGTGTTTTATGATTGATTTCGCAATAATATTAAGACTTTTGCTAAATTGTAAACAAAATTTTAAAAGTTTTAATTGACTATGAAAATCATGAATAGCGAGAAACAAAAATATTTATCCTGCACACGGGTTATGAAGAAAATATGATAAAAGGCTGACTAATATGTTGTTAAGTCCTACAATCCCTTACATCACACACACACACACACATACACACACACGAACCGACAATTCTTCGACTCTGATGATCTCCTCCGACTACCTGTGGCTATTGACCTTAAAAAATGGAAGATGAACGTGTAGGGGATGCGAATGTGCAAGATGAAGAGGTATTTCTTGAGTTTTCCTTTTATTTGTTCCTTTTTTTATCATGTTCAAAACATGGTTACATGTCAGGACCCGTCTCACTAAGCCCTGACCTAACCTAATTATCCCAATTCAATACCTAATCCTATGGTTAACTACCAACCTCGAAATGACCGTTAATTCAATCCTTAAACTGCTCCAAATACTAAATTAGAATCGTTATTAAATCTCAGTTCTCGACTTATTTAAATGGAGCGAATTATGAAATATTACAGAATATTTTTTGTATATTTAAAAATTTTAGCAGCACCTCCTCTAAATATGAACCGCCGACATCCAAAACCTAATAAACAGAAGAATGAAGAAAGTCCTGAAATGACTCATAACTCCCCGCAGTTCACAATATGATATCAATATGAAATTATAAACTGGATTGCAACTAGTAAAACTTAATTACAAAACTAAATCTCAAACTGAAATTGAAATTGTTCAAAGCATTAAATATACAAAAGTGAATTATTTAAACCTCAATCCCAATTCATACCTACTGAATTTAAGAACTGTTCAAAACTTTTTCATTAGTGATACGCGTCCTACATTCACCCTGAAAACCCAAAACAAAAACAATATAATCATACATTACGTACAAGGGAAAAGAACTCAGCAAAATCCTCTAGCTTTCTCTTTCCTTTTCGGTCTTCCTTAGGCTCAGAACCTAACAAAGCCATTTCGATAACACCAAATACAGTGTGCACCAAATAAACAATGTCAGATAAGTAAGCATCTACCCCGCTTCGTACAACAGGTAATAAAAAGAGATAATTGGAGTATTGCACGATAAAACAAAATACTAAAATAAATATACAAAACGAATCATCATTTCTAGTTTCAAGCTCATAAGGAGTGAGCCCTCTCACGATGAACTTAGAACAATACTACGAGTCAATGCATGTTACCCCAAAATCGACCATTACCCGCCTCAGACACCTGCAATACGTCTAGTCTAGAGTGGAGCACACCTCACACCCTTACGACCCATAGCATAGGCAACTCTATCCGGATTCCATGAATGCATGATCAAGAGTCTCACTCCTTTACTGTGCAAAATATATTCCATATTACCGTAAAAAATAAAATAGTAATTACATACAGTCAAACCAACGTAAGTTGCTTATTCGAGTCCTCGCTCCCCCATTTCTCGAATTCCCTTGTACCGAAATCCTAATAAATCACAAAAATCCTTAATTTATGAGTCTTGGCTCAATTATACCATTTTTCAACAATTTCTCAAAATTCCCTAATCCTGTGGGTGTTTAAATCCCTTAAAAAAACCCGATAACAAATTGAAATACTCAAAATATTGTTCGAGACATTAATTCCTCTATTTAGTTCTCAGTTACTGGATTTTTATTAACAATTTACCTCAAAAACTAATTTATATAATTTTTGAAAATTATTTTGGCAATTTAGTCTAATTTAGCCTAAATTACATTTTTCAAGACAAAACCCCGAATAATTGTTTCGTAAACATCCTGAATTGCATATTTTTCATAAAAATATGCAATTTATATATATTGGGCCCAAAATCCTATTTTTTCGGATTTTCTTATCTATTTTCTCGGTTTTCTTTTTCATTTTCGAATTTAAACTGATTTTTTTATATAGGAGGTCCGATTCGACCCGGTTCAGGGGAACCATCCCCTTCATCACCATGAAAGAATGAACAGAGCAATCTCTGTTCGTTCTCTCCCTCGCTTCCCTGATCTCTTCTCTCTTCTCTTCACCAATGTTTCCACCTCCCTCGTCATCTTCTTCTTCCTCACGCTTACCTCCCTCTTCTCTCTATCTTCTCTTCTCCTTCCTCCTCTCGCCATTAATGGCCGCAGCAGTAGAGAGCTGCTGCCGCAATTTTTTTTATTAAACTCTTCTCTCTCTCTCTCTCTCTCTCTCTCTCTCTCTCTCTCTCTATTTCGTTAATTAATAATAACAACAACAACTGCAAAACAATCCCAAAACCTCACCTTGATCATTCGATGTCAACCTCGATTTTTCTCTTTCGTTGCTGTCCAGTTGAGAGAGAGAGACTGTAACAGAGAGATGAGAAAAAGAGACGACCGAGAGGGATGAGAGTGTGAGGGGTTGATCAGTGAGAATAAGAGAGACATGAGAAATCAGTCGAAGAAGGGACGACTATGGAGATGAATTAATGAGGCAGGGGGTTAGTTTGGTTTTACAAATCAAAAGGGTTGCCTAATTACCCTTTTGCCCTTCAATTGTTATATCTGAAAATATAAACCAATTACCCTTTAAGTAATTTGTCAATTTTCTATTTTATTTTTATGTTTATCTTTTATTTTTTGTTCAAATTAAACCCTGAAAATTACCTTGATTTCGTCGAAAATTGGTGAAAATATCAACGTACTCAGAAACACCCGTATAACGTGTTGAAATGCTAATTTAGACTTATTTCACAACGAATTAAAATATATTACGCACAATAGACACAGAACATTAACAAATATTATTTACTTTATGATATCCGGTCCGTCACGCGTGGGTCCACCTCGGATTCCTAAAATTCAAATAAAATCAAAAAATCATTAATTAGTCATCTAATCAGGTTTAGGAAATTCTCGGATTTCACAATTCTTCTCTACTAATAAGAAATTTTGTACTCGAAATTTAACTTACAGGTTACCTAGATCAAAAGATATATGGAAAATGATCTTTCATATAAGACTATCTCTCCCATGTTAATTCTTAATCTCCTTAAAATTGCCACTTCACAATTACAAGTGGCATTTCCTTATTCCTCAGCTTTTGAATATTTCGATCCAAGATCTGAATAGGTTGATCCTCGTAAGTAATATTTTGCCTCAAATCAAACAGATTCCATTTTGCAATATGATGTGAATCCGATTCCTTTTTATGAAGCACAGAAACATGGAATACATCTTGAACTCCGGCAATATGAGACGGTAAAGCAATCCTATAAGCAACCTTTCTAACTTTCTACACAATCTCAAATGGATTAATAAACCTAGGAGAGAGTTTTCCTTTCAACACAAACCTGTACAATCCTTTCCGAGGTGACACCTTCATATAGACCCAATCACCAACATTGTATTCAACAACTCGGTGGTAGAGATCATAATAACTCTTTTGCCTATCTTGAGCAGTTTTTAACTTCTAACGAATTTGCTCAAATGCTTCTATCTAATCTCGTACAATCTATGGCCCTAACTCGCTAAAACTTCTGGTTCAGCACAATACGACAGTGCTCTGCAAGGTCGACCATATAATGCTTTGAAAAGAGCCATTCCAATACTAGATTGACAACTATTATTGTACGAAAACTCACACAATGGAATATATTCCTCCTAGGAGCCTCCATAGTTAAGAACACATGACCTCAACATGTCCTCCAAAATTTGAATCAACCGTTCTGATTGACCATCAATCTGGGGTTGAAATGCAGTACTGAATCATAGTTGAGTGCCAAAACATTCTTGCATACTCTATCATAAACCAGAGGTGAACTGAGTACCTTTATCAGAAATAATAGAAAGCGGTACTCCATGCAAACGAAGAATCTCACATTCATAGATCACACTCAACTCTTGAAAACTATAATTAAGAATTACTAGGAGAAAATGCACAGATCTTCTCAATCTATCAACGATAACCCAAACACTATCATGTTTCTTATGAAATCTAGGCAAATACGAAATCCATAGCAATATGCTCCCACTTCCACTTAGGAATAGGTAGTGGCTGCAATGTTCCTCCTGGTCTTTGCCTTTCGGCCTTGACCTATTGGCAAATCTCACAGCGTCTTACTTAATCAGCAACATTAAACTTCATCCTTAGCCACCAATACAAACGACACATGTTATGGTACATCTTGGTCCTAACAAGATGAATAAAATACATAGACTTGTGAGACTCTGTGAATATTTCACCTTGGATTTCAGCCATTTATAGAATCCATAACCTACCCTTAAATCCCATACTTTGATCACTAGATTTTGTCCATTATGAGTTCTCACTACTCCTTGCTAATTCCCCAAACTTTTCACCATCAACATCATTGAGTTGGCTCTCAATGATTCGCTGAATAAAGACAGTCTGCACCCTAAGCTGAGCAAAAACTGACAAATTCTAGAATTTTGAAAGCTTTGACAATGACATAGATGCAATTTCCTTTAGTAACTCATATTCATAGATCATATAACCAGCCACTTTCAATGACTCTTCACACTTCCTACTCAGTGCATCAGCTACAACATTAGCTTTCCTTGGATGATATTCAAGACCGACGTCAAAATCTTTCAAATGCTCCAACCATCACCTCAGTCTCATATTTAATTCCTTCTGCGAGAACAAGTACTTCATACTCTTATGATCTGAAAACAAATTAAATCTTTCCCATATAGATAATGTTTCTAGAGCTTCAACGCTTACACGATCGCTGCTAGCTCGAGATCATGAATAGGATAATTCTTCTCGTGAGTTCTCAATTGACGAGATGCATAAGCTATAACTTTGTTATCCTGCATCAACACATAACCTAAACCGACTTGAGATGCATTTGTATAAATTACAAACTGTTTATCTGGATCAAACACACCAATACTAGAGTTGTAGTTAATCGTCTCTTAAGCTCAGCAAAAACTTTTTCACAAGAGTTTGACCACACAAACTTTACATTCTTCTAGGTCAACCTTGTGAAAGGTGAAGCTATTTTAGAGAAATCCTGGACAAATTTACGATAATAACTGGCTAAATCGAGAAAACTTCTAATTTTTGTCACAGTGGTCGGTTTTGGCTAGTTCATAATTACTTCAATTTTTACAGGATCTACCGCAATTTTGTCAGCTCCAACTACATGTCCCAAAGATTTAACTTCGAAAAGTCGAAACTCGCATTTACTGAACTTGGTATACAACCAACGACTTCTAAACGTTTGGAGATTAATTTTGAGATGTTTTTCATGTTCCTCACGAGTCTTTGAATATATCAGAATATCATCAATAAAAACAATCATGAAGCGATTTAAATACCGCTTCGGGATCTGATGCATTAAATCCATAAACATAGTAGGTGCGTTAGTCAAACCAAAAGGCATTACGGTGAACTCAAAGTGACCATACCTCGTACTAAAAATAGTCTTATCTACATCCTCTGCCCTAAATCTCAACTTATGATAGCCAGATCGGAGATCAATCTTCAAAAAGAACTTAAATCCAGCCAATTTATTAAAAAAGTCATAAATATGCGGCAAAGGATACTTATTTTTTATCTTCATTCATTTCAACTATCTATAATCTATACACATTCTGAGGCTTCTGTCCTTATTCTTCACAAAAAGAACTGTTGCGCCCCAAGGTGCTTGTTAGGATGTATGAATCCTTTATCAATCACTCTTGTAATTGAGTCTGTAACTCTGCAAGTTCAGGCTTAGCCATTCTATACGATGGAATGGAAATGGGTTTAGTTCCAGGAAATAAAACAATAATAAAACCAATCTCCCGTGGTGGTGGTGTTAAGCCAGGTAAATCATTAGGGAAAACATCTGCAAATTCACACACCACATGAATATCTTCCAACTTTGATTGATCTCTTGCCTCTGTACTAACCATTATGGTAAGAATTTCCATTTCTTGACTAGTGGCAACCCTACCTCTAGTCACTAGCAAATCGGTAACAGCTCCCGTATAGGTAAACATTGGACAACCTAGAATGCGGAAGTCTATCGTCTTACGGAAACAATCTAGGTTCACGTGATATGCAGCAAGCTAATCCATTCCTAAGAGTGCATCAAACTCTAGGAACTCTAACACACGAATATTTGCAGTCATCTCATGTCCCGCAATCTCCACAATACACTTCTTGCATATAAAATGCGGATATAATTTGTCTTCAGCTGCAGTATTGAGAACTAAATGTATGTTGACTCTCACAGGAGTCAAATGCAACTCATCAACCATTTGATCATAAATAAAGGAAATACGAGAACTAGAATCAATTAAAACTTTCATAGGACGACCACGAATAGAAATAATACCTTATATTAGATTTCTATTGGCATCCACATCATGTTCACCAATGACCTGAACACCTTCCCTAGCTTGAGGTTTAGAATGAACAGATGATGAAGAAACCTGTCCTCGATTCAACTTAGGACAATCCTTCTTAAGATGCCCCATCGATCTACACTCACGACATGGTCTAATTGGTCTATTGCCCACTGACGAAGCTTATGTACTAGTAGGCTTTGGGGTATAACCTTGATTAACTCTGCTACCCTGTCCTCGTGACTGTGTCTGTGACTGAGACGGCTTCTGTGTGCGCTAAAAGGTTAATGGAATTGACTAATATCACGACTGAGATTGCGATTGAAACTAGAAACGTCCCTGCAGGGTAGAACTCGTAGCTGAAGGTTGAGAAGATTTCTTAACAAACCTCGGAACGAGTGGAGGAAAAGTAGTAGCTCATATAAAACCTAGGGTAGGTGATACTGTCACTGAATCTCCACTCTTACCCCAACTTTCCCTCTTTCTGTCCTTCCTACTTCGCCACCACTAACCGCTGTCAGAAATTGGCATTTCCACGATACCTTTTTGTCACCTTTCCTTATCTCTGTAAAGAATTCAGCTATTTCAAAACCTTTAGTGTAATGTCCTATTTCCTGAATGGACCGCCAAGGGCTGATGCATTTTGGTATTATAGCTAAATGCATGACTTAAAAGTTTTGTATTTTAATTTTAATAATAAGAGACTTCTGCTGTGGTTTATTTAGGATTAAATATGATCTTAGAGACAAATGATTTGAGGCCATTACCAATGTAAGCAATAAAATTGTTGTGAAATGAGGTTAATAATGAGTAAATGGTAGATGAGTTGGCATATGGGACACATCTAACGCTGGTAAGCCAGGTTGTGGGCCCGCATCGACCTCGTAGCGGTCTATTCAAAAATGGGTCATTACGTTTTGGTATCAAAGCAAGGTTAGTGAACCTCGAGGACTTGGAAGATCAGAGTCACAAATGGAGTCATTAGAGTATAGTAAGGGAGCAACTAGAGACCATTTGATAGCCTAGTGATGCACATGTGAAAGATGATGACACATCACCATATATAAGTCAAATTGACTATTTGTTCCACCACCGTTTCTCTCTTCATTTCTTATCCGAGATTAGGAGCAGAAAACCAAGGTTTAGGGAGCTCAAACTTGTGGATTCGTAGAGTTTAGAGGGGTGAACACACCAAGAGCAAGGTGAGAATCAGTTGCACCTCCACTTCCTCTCTCTTTTGATCTTATTTTTGTAGATTTCGGTGAGGTTTGGTAGTTGTTAAGTTGTTAAGATGGTTATAAAACATTTTGAATTATTATTGTTGGTGTGGTGGTTGTTGGGTTAGTGGGGTTGAGGAAAGCCCATGAATTTTGTATTTTTACTATCCAGAACGCGATTAGCGTGCTAATGACAATTAGCGGGCTAGACTAGAAAATTAGCGTGCTAATGTTTGTCAGGGTTAAGAACGTATAACTGTCTGGGCACTTAGCGCGCTAATGCCCAGACCTAGCGTGCTAATAGACCTGTGTTTTGACATAATTTGTGCGAATTGACTTAAACACATACAAATGACTTAATAACACTTATACATGGAAATAGATCACTATGAGCTGTAATTTGGAATATCCGGGACTAGGCGGAGTCGGACCGGGGGTTAGCGACGCTACATAGAGTGCGGTGTGAGGTGTGTAGTATCCCAACTGAAATTTCTTGAGCAGTACTTTATTTTGCTTTTGAATTCATATTCTGTCGTTCATTACTTTATTCCTGGTGTTTTGTAATGGATAAACGTTGAGGCTATCCCTCCGTGCCATTTCTATGTTTACATCCACTAGGCCATAGTACTTGTGCCATCTCGGTGAATAGGGTTTCCCGAGAATAATGACAGGCACATATGGGTGCGTCGTAGGTTCCACGCCGACCACTTAGCGGATCCAGATACTGGCTTTGCTTGAGTGCTACTCACCGGTAGTAGTTTCTTGGAAGTCCAAATTATGGCGCTAGTCTGACTCTAGGGGCTAGGAACACTCACTCTGGACTCGTCATCTGTTTTTTTGTGATGGCTTGAGTGCACATCCTAGTACGAGTCGGGGCAAGAGCAAGCTACTAGAATACAGAGACGTAGGGACACAACTGGCACTGGGAAGCCAGGTTATGGGCCCGCATCGGCCCCGTGGCTGTCCATTCAGAAAATGGGTCATTACACTTAGTCGCCTCATAAGCTTCAGTAAATGTCCCTGGCCTCGTCATTAACTCTACAGTAGAAATACTTTCTTTCAAACCCAGTTTAAACTTCTGGATTTTGTTTACTTCTGGCATATATGTCCGCCCAGTTACTATCAACAAACTGTTAAACATTGTTGCGTTCTCCGTTACTGACATATTTCCCTGCTTAAAGTAATCAAACTCAATTTTCTTTTCTAAAATCATAGTTTCAGTAAAATACTCTTGCCTGAATGCCTCAAGAAACTCGAACCACGTTTAATATGCTGGTCGTGTCTCGAGTACAGTTCTCCACCACATTAAAGCTTCTGACTCGATATAATGAGTTTATAAAGTGACCTTCAAGTTCTCTGGAGTATTAAGTAGCCTGTGGATATTCTCGTGATTCGAAATCCACTCATCGGTCTTTTTCAAATCATAACCACTATAAAATCTCTGTGGACTGTTTTTCCTGAACTCACTACACAACTTGTCTTCCCTAATCGGTTCGACAACTGTTAACCTGTCCGCTAGAATAACTGGTGGTACAACCCTCGGCTGAGCTGTCGAGGTAGCCTACTCTTTCTTAACTACAAGATTAGTCTGAACTACTACAGCTGCTAACACAATACCCTGAGTCCTTATTTGAGAAAATGTGTCGATGATCTGCTGATGTTGTGCAGTGATCATCTTTGTCCACTAATGAAATGGCATAGAATCCACGTACCGAGGATCCATAGGGTCTCCACCTTGTCCACTCATGATTCTGCAAAACAATTTGCACTTAATCATGAATAAATAATTATATATCAATCGATATAACAATATACAAACAAGGAACATAACGTCAATATAATATATTCCCAACTCACATTCACTTCCCAACTAATCGCGCTTAGTCGCACTTTGGTTTTCAACTAAAGTTAATTAATATCAATGTGAAATTATAAACTGGACTGCAACTAGTAAACCTTAGTTACAAAACTAAATCTCAAATAGAAATCGAAACTGTTCAAAGCCTTAAATATGCAAAAATGAACTATTTAAACCTAAATCCCAATTCAAACCTACTGAATTTACGAACTATTCAAATATTTATCCTCAGTGATAAGCATCCTATGCTCACCCTGAAAACCCAAAACAAAAACAATATAAACATACATTACATACATGGGAAAAAAGCTCCTCGGAAAAAATCCTCCAGCTTTCTCTTTCCCTTTCAGTCTTCCATAGGCTCAGAACCTGACAAAGCCATTTCGATAACACCAAATACAGTGTGCACTAAATAAATAGTGTTAGATAAGTAAACCATCTACCTTGCTTCGTATAATAGGTAATAACAAGAGATAATAGGAGTATTGCATGATAAAATGAAATACTGAAATAAATATACAAAATGAATCCCCATTTCCTATTCCAAGCTCATAATGAGCGGGCCCTCTCACGATCAACCTAGAATAGTACTACGAGTCAATGCATGTTAACCCGGAATCGATCATTACCTGCCTTAGACACCTGCTGTACGTCTGGTCTAGAGTGGACCACATATCACACCCTTACGACCCATAGCATGGGCGACTTTATCCGGATGCCATGAATCCATGATCAAGAGTTTCACTCCCTCACTATGCAAAATATATTCCATATTACTATAAAAAATAAATAATGTTTACTTACAGGCAAACCAGCGTAAGTTGGTTATTCGAGTCCTCGCTCACCTGTTCCTCGGATTCCCTTGTACCGAAATCCTAATAAATCATAAAAATCCTTAATTTATGAGTATCGACTCAATTATACCATTTTTCAACAATTTGTCAAAATTCTCTAATCTTGTCAGTGTTTAAATCCCATAAAAAACCTAACAACACATTGAAATACTCAAAATACTTTTCGACACTTTAATTCCACTATTTAATTCCCAATTACTGCATTTTTATTAACAACTTGCCTCAAAAACTAATTTGTATAATTTTTGGAAATTATTTTGGTAATTTAGGCTAATTTAGCCTTAAATTATATTTTTTGAGACAAAACCCTGAATAAATGTTTTGCACACATCCCGAATTGCAAATTTTTCATAAAAATATATAATTTATATTTAATGGGCCCAAAATTGTATTTTTTCGGATTTTTTTTTATCTATTTTCTCGATTTTCTTTTCATTTTCGAATTTGAACTATTTTTATATAGGAGGGGAGGGGTTTGGTCCCTTGAACTGGGTCCAATTTGGCCCGGTTCAAGGGAACCATCCCCTTCCTCACCATGAGAGAACGAACAGAGCAAGCTTTATTCGTTCTCTATCGCTTCCCTGATCTCTTCTCTCTTCTCTTCACTAAAGAAGGGATGACTGTGGAGATGTAGAAACGAGGCAGGGGGTTTTGTTTGGTTTTACAAATCGAAAGAATTGGCTAATTACCTTTTTGCCCTTCAATTGTTATCTCCAACAATATAAACCAATTTCCTGTTTAAGTAATTTATCAATTTTCTATTTTATTTTCATGTTTATCCATTATTTTTATGTTCAAATTAAACCTTGAAAATTACCCCAATTTCATCAAAAATTTGCGAAAATATCAACGCACTCCAAAACACCCGTACGACGCGTTAAAACGCTAATTTGGACTTATTTCGAGGCAAATTAAAATATATTACACACGATAGGCACATAACATTAAAAAAAATTATTTACCTTATGATCTCTGGTCCGTCACGCGTGAGTCCTACCTCGGACTCCTAAAACTCAAATAAAATCAGAAAATAATTAATTAGTCATCTAATACGATTTAGGAAATTCTCAGATTTCACATTACACCTTCGATTTGGCCATGCTCGGTTGAACAACATGTTGTAGGTCGGTCATATATTTACGAACAATCTTACAATTTTCAGTTATTCATGAGCAAACTATATATGTTTATTCGGTCATGTATTACCGACCTAATACTTAGACATGTGATCCATTTGGCTCGGGCATACATGACCGAGCAATCATGTATGGTTTGGTCATATATGACTAACCAATCATATATGGTTCATTCATGCGTGACCGAGATCCATTTTTGTTGATATACATGGTCGACCAATCATGTATGGCTTGACTTGATTTGTAGAAGGGGATGAAAGAGTCAACAAAGTGTCAATGAAGAATCGAAGACCTAATGTACGGGGTGCCCTTCTCAATCAAGAAGAGTAAGAGGGCGGCTATGTGGACCCTGCCAATTCATAAAGGCACTAATTTTTTGTGTATTCTCTCCTATAAATTTTACTTTGATGTAAAAGACAATATTGCCCCTTCATATAAACTCTCAACAATCCCACAACACACTTTTAAACCATTTTTGGGGTATCCCACCTTCTTTGTCTATCATCTCTAACCTAAACCTAAGTTTTTTTTGGCGGGCGTTTAGCGATTATTGCGCTTTCACACCATCCGATGTAAGGTACGACTCAATTAATATCATATAAATGTTCAAATCAACTATTTTTTGTGTTGGAAATAATGACATCGATGATTTGATTTTTCATTGTAGGTTTCAAATATTTGACCCTTTTCGAATTTGTTTTCAACGTACAATAGATGAATCTACCGCAATTGTGCAAGAGGAGGTACATGAAGAGGTATTTGTTGCTATTTTTGTGTTTTGTTTTTATTTTTTTCATTGGTGTGTTCGGTCTTGATTGTTTTGGCCTCATAGGACCGAGACATGCAATTAAGTCTCGGTATGTAGGAGTCGAGACTTATGAAGAAGTCTCGGTCACTCTGAATTGAGAGATGTTCAGGAGTCTCAGTTCCCACTACTGAGACATCAAATAAGGTCTTGATACTTAATAACTTACACTTTATGTTAGGTCACAGCCCTGTAGTACTGACATAATGGTTTTTAGGTTTTTTTCGTGAATCTATTGTGTATTGGTGTTAAGTACTTATGGTTTAATGTTTGTGTCGCAAGTAATGCAGGTTTCAACATTATTTCTAGACTACAAGGATGCTTTCACTCTTTCTAAGTCATTCCCATTGAGAGAATCGACTATTTCATGGCTTCAAATGATTGGTCGTGCAAAAAAGTTTGTGTTAGTAACGAAGCACTCACTCTGATGCCGGATGGATTAAGCACAGGGGAAAGGTCAAAATTGCACCTGAGAGGTCCAATAAATTTAGGGGAATGTTACAAAGAGTAGGGAAAACCAAAGCTACAAACTTGCTTTGACGCCAAGAACTGAAGAGGAAGAGGAAACTAATAGGACTCGAACTGGTACAAAGAAATGTGGGTGCCCTTTCCTTATTAACATCAAGGAAAATGCAGATTCTTTATGGTACGTCACTATAGTGTGTAGGAGGCACAATCACGACCCCATAAAAAATCTGGATGGCCACTCATTTGCTGGAAGATTGGATACGGGCGAGCAGGTGGTTGTGGTGCAGATGACTAAGGGGAATGTGAAGCCAAAGATATCCTCAACATGTCGAAGCAAAAAGATGGAAATAATGTTTCGATTATGCAGATAATATATAATGCATGGCAAAAATCCCGAATTGAGGATGCGGGTGAGAGGACTCAAATGCAACAACTATTACACTTATTGGAGAATAATAAATGGATGTTGTGGCACAGGAGGCATCTCGATATGAATGTCATCACTGATTTATTTTGGTCACATTCCGATTCAACAAAGTTGCTACGGTGTTTCTCGTCAGTTCTTTTGATGGATTGCACTTACAAAACAAATAGGTATCAGATGTCGTTATTAGAGATTGTTGGCATCATTTCGATGCATTTAACGTTCTCAATTGGGTTTGATTTCATATAATCGGAGACTCATGCAAATTATGTTTGGGCACTTAAGAACTTGAGATCCATATTGGATGGGTGGCCTTAACCTAACATGTTTGTTACAGATCGGGAGTTAGGCCTTATTAGTGCTATCGAAAAAGTATTTCCATCATCGCCTCACATTCTTTGCTTTTGGCACATCAACAAAGTAGTATTGGCCAAGACTAAAATGATGTTTTGGGATAACGAAGGCTTTGCTCATTTCATGGATAGGTGGACGAGCTTGTTGTATGCTAAGTCGGAGGCCTTATTTGAACTTAGGTTGAATGACTTGCATTGTGAGTTTGGTCATGTGAAGGGTCTTACTTATTACTTGGATAACACTTAGGTGAAGATCTACAAGAAAAAATTTGTACCGGCATGAAAAAATCGAATTATGCACTTTAGGGAAACAACTACGCAGAAGGTTAAGTCTGCGCATTCCACTCTAAAGCTACATCTTGGCAACAATCAGGCAAATTTTAAGACTTTGTGGAGTGTGGTTGATACTCTTCTTAGGATCCAACATAACAACATCAAGACACCATTTGAGCTTTAGTTTGAATGTGGTGCAACATGAATATGTTGACACTTTATATCGCCAGTTGCGTGGAAATTGTCTCCCAAAAGGCGTTTAAGTTAATTAGAGATGAATTGGAACATGGAGAGGATGTTGGATATGACTCTACTCGTTGTGGTTAACTTTCCCTGCTAAAACAGGAATGGTGCCTGACGTAATCTCGCATGCCTAGTGATATTCTCAGGCGGTATCCAGTAACTCAGTAAGATAAGACGACAATGGCTGTCCGAGTATGAAAGGGATTCAGGAGGTCCGATTTCACAGCGACCTTCCTGGTAGTGCCCAGTAGAATCTCTTAATAGCAGCATCTATGAGAATCCTCAAGCTTTTAGGCCAGGAACTAGGGATTGTTGACTAGGGACTATAACAATTTAGTCCTAGAGGATGTTCTTCGTGAGATGGGATGTGATGTCTTGGTGCGAGTTTTATACAAATGCATATGGAAGTGAAAAGTAAGACTGACTCACGTGTTCAAGGAAGGATAGTGGATTATTCCGCTGCAATAATAAACTAGTATTTTGGTTTACTAGAATTTCACAAAAAATAAAATAATGAGTACCCAAAGCCCGAATATGCCATTAAGTACCATTACTCCACCAAGACAATTAGGGGAGTTTTAGAGGCAATCCATGGTGATGGATTCATTTTTAATATGAATGGGTATTTGAAGCCTATAACTGCCAATTCATTTAGGAAAACCAATAAAGCATGGTGTTATTTCATCAATGATAGCTTACTGCCAAGCCTGCAGTATTACGAGATAGTGAACTCCAAGGCCACCTTACTTTACCTTTCTCTTTAATGATTATGGCTTTTCGTAGTGCGGATTAGGTGAACATGATCGGGCTTGATCTGGATGTCCTAACAGAAAAGACCATTACAGACAAACTTATAGAGAGATATGGAAGAGTAAAGGGTTATGAAGACACCGAGAATGAAAGACAAAAGGCCGAGATAGCCAAAAGATAGACAGAGCAAAGAAGGAAAACCAAAGATCACATGAAGAAAGTTTTGGAAGAGATGTTGGAAGCTAGACATGACCTGAATGTAGATAAGCCTGCTAGGGATTATGATAGGCTATAAGTGCAAGAGTCAGAGTTAGCATTCTTAGGTGCAATTCTACACAATCAAATGGCAACTCTAAGAAAGCAAGAACTGGTATTCGAGAATCAAAGTGCCTTAGCAAGGAGTATCCACAGGATGGAGCAAATAATGTCTAGGAGACACAAACATTCGGGAGGCGTAGAGGTTCTATACCATCTACATAGATGAGGCTACCACTTAGCAGTAATCTTAATGTTCGAACACTACCAGGTCAAGACTACCACCTATATGACCCATCTACGAGCTACCAGTCCCAGAGGATTGATCCACTAGAGGACGATGGTGATGCAACTTTCGAACGACAAAATTGATTTCCTTATTTTATTTATCGTTTTTTAATCTTTGGGTGATACTGTATGAGGTCTTCTATGTAACTCCGTTATTAGTTACATACTTTGTGATTCATGGTGATACTTTGTGTTTGTGGTGGTGCTATATTAAGTGCTTTGGTATGAGATTTGATACATTTGATATATAATGGTGATAAATATTCTACTTTTTATGCATTATGTGTGATAATAATTACCTATTGAGTTTATTCTTATAATAATTGTTCAATTTATGATTATATCTATTCCTTTATACTTCACGTGGTATATTTGTTTTGTTGAAAATCTGATTTCATTTTTAAACATTAAGGACAAGGTTTGGAATGCATCTGAGGGTATTTAGGTTAAGTATGACAATGATAGCAAAGAAAGCAAGGAAGGAAAGAAAGGTCTAAGATAAGTCAAGAATAGATGCAAAGTTCAAAAATATTCGATATTCTAGTAAATTGACAAAATTTTTAAAATTTCATCCGAATTCAAGTAAGAATAAATTTCATTTTACTTTATCTTAGTTAGGAAAAGAATGATAATGAATATAATGAATAGATTTTTGAATGGAAATAATATTTTTATTACCTAAGTAAGTTTTATGATAGAACGAATCAAGTTTTATGCCCTTTTTATTAATTTTACTAGTTGATACATACACTAAATTGAATGTCTTACGTTAGTCGTGATAATGGGTAGAAGATGAAATAATAGTGTAATATGAACAAGACAGATTTCTAGGAATCTTATGATACAAAGCTACTGATTAAGTATTTTTATAGTATAAATATAGAAAGTTATTATGCGACAATTGAAAGAAGAAATGGGTTAGAAATTGATGAATTTCTATAAGTTAGAAAAAATACTCTATTCAACTTTAGTGGATAGTGTGAACTATTAACATGAATTTACAAATATAAATATATAAAGGGTTCTATAGATTCCATAGGAAATGGAGCAGTGAATCTATAGTGGGAAAAATGTGAGAATGTCCATAGGAAATGGAGTAGGGACTCAAAATCAAAAGCAATATATATATATATACATATAAAATAAGAAGAAATAATTAGAATGGAATAAAAAAGAAAATGCGAGATGAAAAATATGGATGTTTTTAACTCTTCAAATAAAAGATTTAACTCGAGTACTTAAAGATGTAGTTGAATGAAGTATTTATTAATCTAACATTTTTTTGAATGATACGTTCATTGGTATCATGACAAAACTTCTATTGATTTTGATTGTGGTACTATTTATAAAGTGTTTTCTAAAATTAAAATTAATCTAGAGGTTTTTTTGTGTTTGAGATTCTATATTAGTCATCATAAGTTTGATACTTGTCAGTGGAGATCGAGAAAATCTATATTGTGTACTGGCCTTAGTAATGATCTTTAAGTTCTAAAGAATGGTACATTATGTGGTTAAGTTATCATTAATGGATGTTTTATTTTGTCTTAATTATTCTATTCTATCATAAATCTCATTTACTTGTGAGTAATATGTTTTTATTTGGAAATCACTTCTATTTTAAAATTTTATTATTTAAAGTTAGGAAAAATTAGATTGAAATCTGTTCATAAAAAATGAAAAGAGAATATGATTGAGAGTATTCCTTTGCTCGGGACAACAAAGTACTGAATTTGTGAGTATTTGACAAGTCGATAATTAGACATATTTTATTGTGTAATTTAGGATGATTTTATGTATAAATGATGATATTGCACCAGATATTCTATTGTTTTTGTGATTCAAAGACTTGAATAGGAAAATGAAGAAATGGAAGAAAAAAAGGAAGAACAGCAAAACAGTCAACTGGTGAAGAAGTTCAGCAATTAGCTATCGATTTGTATTTACACTATAAATTGCCACCTAAATCGGCAGCAGGAAAGTGTCAGTAAATCCACAGCGAATTGGAGAATACATTAAAAATCACCAACTATCAGTAGGAATTGCTGGACAAATCGCTGAGGTCGGTTACGAGTTTTTTTAGATTAATATGAAGAATTTGAGTTTATCTAGGATATCTATACTCAGGGAGACTATAAATAAAGCCAGAGAGATTCGAAATAACTCTTTTTTCCTCTTTAACTCTCACTCAAAACCTATTTCTTAAGTTTTATTAGTTTTAGTTGATGTTTGAAGCTACATTGGAGCTTTGATTTATTTTAAGAGGTATTTATATATTTAGTCATTATGTCTTTTAATTATATATTTGCATTGTTTATTTCTAGCATAAGCGAGTAGTCTATCAATCTAAAAAAGTCATGGACATGTATATGCTTTGGATTGTTAGATAGTTATAATTAAGAAATCATGTACTTAATGCTTTAAATCTATTCATACGCATCAATCACAAATTAACACATTTTTTCGCGTATTATAACTAATGAAGACTAATATTGCATGCGTAGTTGCAAATGTGTATTGTTGTATTTTTATTTTGATTCTGAATCTATATTTATAATTATTAACAATAATTATAGAAGTAGTAACTAAGATTATTCTATAGCGTTTTTCCCGAGTGGATGTTCTAGGTAATTGTGTTCTAAATTGTTTATTATGGGGCTTCAGTTAATATTGACTTAGATTAGGCATGGTTTTCATTGAGTGTTAATGTTGTCATATTTCTATAGTGTCGAGTTTTATCCAATGGATAGATTTACAATAATAAGAATGTGGCTTTTCCATTGAATTTAGGAAAATTGGTGGCTGGCTAAAGGCTATAAACCTATTATGAATTAGGATTTAATGATAACAAAACTCTATATGTTATAATTATAACTATAGTATGAAGTAATGTATATGTTCTAGTGTTTGAATGCAATCCAAATATATTACATTGTTTAGTGGGGGTTTGTTTAAGATATTTATATTATATTGAATTTGAGTATTGTTTAATTTAGTTTACATTGAATTGTTTAAATTATGTTAGTTAATTTGGTTCATTAAGTTAGTAGTTATAGATTTTAGTTATTTAATATTTTAATTCATGTTTAATCAGATTAACTAATTGAATAAAAACAAAGAAAAAAAATAATTTTCTTTGAGATTTGAAAAATCCATGTAGCGACAATATCTCATTTACCACTACTACAAATAATAGTAAAATATATGAAACTATGTACACGCTTGACACATGTCAGTCACCAATGGTACCACAATCCTCTGTCAATTCCTAGAATATTTCTCCTCCTGTCCATGTTCAATATCCAAGCATTTGCCTCAATAAGATCCGAGTCTCCATAGAAGTGTGATACATCATATTACATAAACTCCTTTTATATCCTACCCCTTTAGCATGCCTCGGTATATCCATCGACTATGGGCACGGTCGCTGCAGCTATGACAGAATCAGCTCCTTCCTTCACTAGACGGTCTTCGTCTATAACTGCTAGTAAAGGATTAGGCCATGGCCCCACAGGTGCCTACTCGACTACCCTAGTATTCCTATAATGATGCAATAGTCTTGAATATATGCCTTGTTATTTTCTTGAAACCGGGCTAGATCGGCTATCCTTTAATCTTGTATGGAAGCTATGTCCTGAAAGGCTTTCTGGTGTGTCTCTGTCGTAGCAGATATGTGTTTTTCTATCTGACTGTGCCATTACCTTTCTTCTATTTCCTAAGTTTCCCTCAAGTTGTGGGAAGTTGCCCCGTGGTTGCTCATGCTGCACATGAAGCAACGAAGAGGAGTTAGTCCTACAAATAAGAAAGTAGGCAATAACATCTAAACGTTATAAATATTACAACACAATGCAAATTACGTTAAACCAATGTTTTATTTCATGTTTCCAATCCCTTCCCATCCTAGAAATGGTTGTATGTTCACAGTGAGTCTACTTGAATCAATGTCCCATACCATGATTTGTTAGACTTAAACTTGACCTTTAAAGTTAAATGCTCTACATACTTAAGCTTCATTAATTCTCTAGGTTCCAATATGTATTCTCTAATACCAACTGCGATGACCCTTACCTGAACCAGGCTCAAGTAATGGTTTGGCACGCCTAAATAAAACCTGTAGAAAAACAATAGTTGTACAAATAGATAATAAATTGTTACGGCCTGGTGTGCGTGCTGCAAGTATAAATACTCATTTGTAGTAATAGTGTAACTAACTTACAGGATGATATCTGTAAGTATAAATTGACTACATATATCATCCTTAAGGAAAGGTGTACACACTCAATACATACTTAATTACTCCATTTCTAAAGAAATACTTTTAGTTGGTTTTATAACTAAATTAAACTAATCTATACTAACAAATCAATTTAAATCACCTTAACTCTTATATTAAAACTTAGTTCACAACTTCACCGAGGTAATAAAATACTATGCCTTTCAACTTACTGTATCATCTTTATTATGTGTGTTCAATGCCTAATTAGAATAGAAAGATTTCCTTCAAATCCACTTTAACCCACTGTCATGATGGAAAAGACTTAATGTGCAAACTAGAACTCCACCTATCTGTTTGAATAACGCAAGCTCCGCGTTGCTCAATGTTCCAAATCTTTAGATTAATAACCAATCAAGTTTATTATCCATGCCGCCCTAATCAACAACTATCACTTTATGTTGTGTATTTTACAGTTGTACCGTCCATATCCGACTTAAAAGCTTCAATGGATATGATAACTTCTAAAACATAACATTAACAAACACGTGATCAAGATGTTCGTAGCATTACGCTCAGAATCAATACAAACTCTAAACATTACACTTATTATATTTCTATTTTATCCATGTTTATAGCATATCATTTATACCATATAATCCATTGATCCCTAAGATTAATGAACTACTAATATATCATTGAAACAAACAAGTATATAGTGATATTAATTGAAACTAGAGATATAATGAAACACCTTCAATTAAATCAATAAAAACAATACCCGAATCACCACATGTGAGCCTTCAAATCCTATGCTAAACTATTTTATTAGTGGCTAATCTATTTTAAGTTATGTATTTAGCACGTTCTACTATCTATTTATACTCCCTAATCACGTTTCCAAACAATTAGAAACCATACTCAAATTTAACACGAAATAGAACTCTACTTTATATTTTTTTCTCTTCTCGGCGCCGTCATTAAGTCTTGACATTATTTGTACACTCCCACTGCGCCAATACTACGTTGTCTATTTTCTCACTTCATTGGTTTTAGTGTTGTCCATTTGGCTCCTTGACGCTGTCCCTTAACCTCCATGGCATTGCCACTGCACACAAGCTTCCTGTCTCTATTCAAGCTTCCTGTCTCTATTCTATTTTCTTTCTTGCTCTCCCACACCATGCATTGAACTCCCACACTGTGCCTTAATGTGTCATAGCACCATAGTGCTTAAGCACGTCGCCAAACCAACTTTGGTGTGTTTTCCTCCGTTTCTTTTCGAATTCACTCGTTTCCTTTCTTCATGCCTTGCATACCAAAAAATACATAAACACCATCAATTTGAGCTCGTTTAGAGATATTTATACTAAATATACTACTAAGATAACCCTATAAATAAGTCTAAATAGTCACTTTTCAAATAACCCCAAACTTAAAATTTTGCATGTCTTGAGCAAAAGTGTATTTTACTAAGTTTCCTAACTACTCCTAGTACACTAGTTCTCATTCGATTTACATCGATCATGGATTATCCATTAATTCAATTAAGTTTCAAGTTAATAATCCACTCCATAATTTTTCTTTTCAAAAACTTATAATTTCAAGACATGTATCTTTAACAATATATACAACTCATTTTCGAAACACCAAAGTAGATCACAACTAAAACCATCACTACTCACAAGTTTGTTTAACCTTGATACTCATGTAGCAAGCATATAATCTCACGATTTCTCATTAAGCTCAGAAATTCACAAGTAAGTATAGATTAAACTAATTTTGGTAGACTTTAGCACTTCAAGAGTTTATAGGACTTGATATAGTTGGAAACGAAAACTTAACTTAATAAAGCTACTCAAACTCGAGCTAAATCTTTTATTTAAAGAGTTTTAATTTAAATTTCGCTTTCCTTTCTTTATTTTTATCTTTATTTTCTTTTCTTCTTATATTTTGTATATTTCACAGTCCCTGCTCCTTTTCTTATGAACTTCGTTTTTTCTTTTTCTTTTTTTTTCCAACCATCAAATTCTCTACTCCATTTTCGGTAGAACTTGTGGGACTCTTTATTTTTTATTTCTAAACTCTTATTAGTACTTCTCACTTTCACTTCATCAAGCAAGTTAACTCCAAATTTTTAATCAAAATGCCTATTTCCTCCCCTTTTTGCACTGAGTCTCTATTTACTTTTTATTTATTATAAAATTCCTTAGAGATCTAACTTTTTCCACAAGAAGTGTTCTAGTAATCTCCTTGGTTTTGTTTCCGGTTCATGTTCTTTACTACTATAGGTTTCTAATCATGAAACTATACCGTTGTTTGCTACATTTCATAATTTCTTTAAAAATTTGTAACACTCTCATGAGTTTCATATCAACAAGATACTTGTATTTTACTCATCATCAATTAAAGGCATGAACATTCAAATAAATTACTTATTCGTTACATATTTCTATATATAACCTACTATATATATTAACTAAACATGTTCACATAATAAGGGAATGAAATAGGGTACACTAACAAGCTTTCCTTTTAAATTGCTTCAAATAAAATTTAAACAATCATACCCGTAATGTTTATCCTTATTTCATCCTTTTTGCCACTTCCAATAGTGTTGCATAGTGTACCTTGATGCCTTCGAACTTAAACAAAACCTTGTCCTTAAGTTTTAAAAATAAGCCTAAAATATGAAAACACTAAAACACACAAACATATAATAACAAAAAGATATAATATCATAAACTAAACATCAAATTTAAATGACTAAATAAGTAACAAAATATTCTTAATTTAAAATTAATTGGTCTCAATGTATCTATCATTTCACCAAGTCTAAAGAAATCCTAAGACATTGACATCAAGACTACGCATCATCATCATCATCAACTCTAGCATTGAATGGTGACAATAGATGCTCCACCCTCCTGCTCTACACAATATCTGGATAAAACACATAGTTCGGTGCTGCTAGAAAGCTAAAAGACCTATCATTAGGGCTCATCCATTTCCTCCTTTCATATCTAGCTACGTCTCTCTAATGATTGACAAACAACAAGAAGTTATGTTGTCCATTTATGTCTGTCTTGCTCATATCTCCTCAAGGCTTCATAATACTAAGCCTTGTACTTTTGGTAGTGTTTTCTCATCTCAGCAATCCACAACCTTTACTATCGTGGAGTCAAGTCCTCTGGTGGTGGTACTAGTGGTTGTGGCAGAGAGGTGGTGAAAAAACTTCAGGACTATCTAAGTCTTGCTCTCCAATCTGGGGGTCTACAAACTCGTAACCCTTTGTGAATCCTCTTTGTTGCTATGTTACCCTCATGTTGTTTGGCCAACAACTTGATCTCAAGTCTAGCTCCCTCGGCTCTTTCCCTTTCATCATCGGAGTTTTGATAACCAAGCAGTGATTTAAGTGTGAGCGCAAAAACATTTTCCGTGGTTGCTTGGGCCTCAACATCGAATTCTTCATCTATAAGTTGTCGCACTCCACCCTTCAAGCATAACTGAATGATCAAAATTGGAAACAACAATTTGTTCTCTCACTTTGATATGATGGAATCTCTCATATTATTGTAGATGATCTTGACGATGATGATTTTCCCGCTCCATGTAATCTCAAATAAACAAGCAGCATTTGACTTATTAATCTCTCCCTTCTGAGTAGTAAGGTATAAAGAAGTAATAGGGAGATGTTGCCACATTCAGTAGACTTTTCACACACTCTCCTTCTCGATGTGCTTCATCATATTCTAAAATCCTATTACTCAGCCTCGTTGTCCTTGGACAACCAATGCTTGATCTATGGCTCTAAAAGAGTATATGTTATAGTGTTTCTCATATAAGTTATTCGGGAAGCTTGGGTTAGCTCCATCCATACCTAAATGCTCCAATCCATAAATGTTATTAATTTCATCTACATTAAAGGGTACAAACACCCTTCTCACTTTCGCTGGCTCATTCTTCCTAGTGAACTTCCCATTGGCATAAAATTCATATACAATCTCACTCACTCCTTTAAACTTATTTTCTTTATAGTTTTAAGTGAAATGTTTCCAATTTTGTTGCCTAATGATGTTATTCACTCATTTTTCATATTTAGTCGGTAAATTTATACCTCTTGCATAAATGAACTCCCTATGCTCAATCACCTCATATCTATCCTTGGCCTCTCTACTAATGATGTACTTCGACTTAAATGGCCTATGTTCTTCCTCATTAGGATCTCTTGAGGGTGATGCCTTAAAATCATTTTCTTTTACTTGACTAACTTGTCTCCTTGTTCTCATCATTTTATCAAATTCACATAACAACACAAAACGCAACTAGCAACTCGGTCTTGAAATCACCTAAAAATTAAAATTTATATCATACAAATGATTCACATGCCAAACAATGCAAAAAATATTTGGTCTCCATGAGTCTCATTAATGCTCAATATTCACACAACTTGAAAATCCTACTCAACAACCTTAAATCCACTATTCATGCAATTTCATCAAAATTTCTCAAAATTTCTCAAAATCTCAAAGCATAACTAATGAAATTGTAAATTTACCTTAATGTTGAACTACTTTCTAGTGTAGAACACTTCTCCAAGTCTAACAGTCCAAGCCCTCTCACTACAGTGCAACTCCATAATGTGCTTTCTCCTTTCACTCTCAATCTATAGGAAAACTCTTTCCTCCCTTATAAATGATCAATCTTGGGTTTTAGAGTGATGTATGCTTGGTGGGTTGTGTTTGAGATCGGATGCAAGTGTGAACGTAATGGTGGAAATGGGGGCTTTAACCCCCTCCACGATGCTGGCGACGTGTCTTAATAGCAACACGGCGCCGTGATTGTGCCACGATAGTGTCAACATCCCTGAAGATGTTTTTGTTTTCTCTTGGTGGTGCCCTGCTGGCACCGTGCTTACTACCTGCGGTGTCGTGTGTGTAACACACACAACGTCGACCTCTTAGTCCACATTTTTCGCAAATATTTTTCATTTAACTCCTCTTTGGAGCTTCCCCGACGTTGAGTATTAAACATAAGATGTCTTGATTGCCTAAAGTCCATGTAAATATAAAATCTTCATAAAAATTTACTTGTGATTTGTCCATGTACCTTACATTTGCCACTTGAACTCCTTTACTCTTTTACACTTTTCACTAAGTTTATCGTGACATTTCCATTCCAATGAATTGTCACCAGGCAAATGGCATCATCTGCACATTTAACAAAAATTTTCAAAAGTTATAAAACTATTACGTGTTAATTGTACTTACTAACTAACTAAAACTAAAAAACTTGAAATTTAAAAACCCATGGGCTACCTCCCAGTAGCGCTTAGTTTAACATCATTAGCCTGACACCTTTTCGCTTGTTTAATCTGAGTCTAAATCAAGATAATCCAATTATAGATCAGAGATAATAATATCGTTTCCATTTGGATGCACTTCTTCCCCATCAACAAAGACCATATTCTCTGCATCATCATCTTCATTGATACTAATTGTGATCTTCTTCTTCTTCCTTGTGTACCAGTTTGCATTATTCAATTTCCTTTTCTTTATCTATGTATTTTTTTATATAATATATTGTATGAATAGGTTTTTGGGTTTACGTGTGGTTAGGATCACCAAAAGACTGACTGTAATAGTCTTTGGATAGATTAGAATACTGTGAACCTAAGGTAATGATGGTTTAAGGAATTTGAAAACATAAGATAGGTTCGAATGAATAAATAATTTTTGTTAATGCAATATATATTGTTATGGGTGGATTGTGAGTCCTTTAGCATTTCCACCAATCTGAGCAGGTTTTGTTGAAGACTTTTGAAGGCTAGGTTTTTCAGTATAGGCTTAGAAATAAAGTAACCACTGTCAAAAAATTTTTACAAAATTTTGAGATAATTTAAGTAATCTTAATGAACTTTGAGGTTTGAGATTTAATTTTAGAGTCCTTTATGGTTGATAAAGTATTATAATTGATGATTACTTTGAATTGATTTTCATTATTTATTGATTGAGAGGTTAAGGCTGCTAGATTATCAAGGGTTTAAGGTAATCTAGGCCAGTCAAATGCCCTAATTAGGAAGGGTCGGACAATGTTGGTATCATAGCCTTTGATTCTAAAAGAACCTTGTTGATTGAGGTTAAGTGAGTGATTTGTTGGGAAGTAACGCGATGAAATGGGGTCAAAAAGTGCAAAAACATTATGAATGTGTTATGTGTATTTTATATTATTGAGATATCGATGGATATTGTTGTGCTGGACCACTTTTCTAGAAATTTTGTTGCAAAAAACTATGAGTCAACTACAAAAGTTGGGTCAGGGATCTGGCAAAGGTAATAGGGATCCATAACGTGTGTATTCAAATATGTTTGAGAACTTGGCTAGGCAGATATCCGAGTTATTAAATATCTTATGAGTACAAGCAGCCGCCTAGGAACCTGTGATTAATGTTACTCAAGAAGTTCCTCAAGAGGAGCGACTTACCTTTATAGTTCATCTAAGAATTGAACTGGTTGTTGCAGTTTTGATTCAGGTCGATCCAGTCGTAGTTAGTGGAATATCATGGGAGGAAAGGTAGAAAAGTCTGGTACCATTATATCGACAACTAAGTCGAACGCTTTGCAAGAGGTTCAAGATAGAGCCCGAGCTTATGTAACTACACAAACTTTTCAATGCAAATCATGACAATATCAGGGTGTCATGGAGTCAGAACATGGCTTAAGTCTTAAGGGCACTAAAAAGTTTCCATTTTGATTTGACTCGAATCACCAAAAGAAAAAAAAAAGTGGAAGACCATCGTTCTCACCTATTATACCAGTCTTCCCATTATATGTGCATCATGATTTTTTTTTGCAAATACAGCTATTAGACTTTTAAAGTTGACATACATAAACTCATGACAAACACGATCACATTCCTTTTAACCTTCACGTCGAAGAGGTACACCTCCATCACAGAGAAGTAGAGGTAAGGGTCTAGGATCTCAGAGATAAAGTTTAAGTCAAAAATCGACACCTAGTTAGGCATTGTCCATGGGAAGTAAACTTATGGTTACTTGTTTCAACACTGATCAACAATGTCATTATAGTTGAGAATGTCCAAAGTATTCAGGTTCGGTTATTTGATATAAATAAGGAAAAAGGGACACATTAAGAAAGATTATCCACAACTTGCAGGGTCATCCTCTAGTGTGTCACAGCCTCAACAATATGTCAAGGAATGTGTTTAGGTGGTGACTGAATGAGATCCAAATGCAAATCGTAATTTTATTTAAGGTACAATTTCAGTTTGTAGTAGTATGGTGATTGAGTTGGGTTAACTTCAGTGCGAGACCCTATTCGTGTTGTCCTCAATACAGTAATTGGGGATAAGGTGTATCCTCATTTATGTGTGAGAAGTATGTTGTTGAGATCTTTGGATATGAGATGGCCATTGATCTACATATATTGTAATTTATGGAGTTTGATGCATTGTTGGGAATGGATTAGCTAGCGACTTATCATGCACAGTTGGATTGTTTACATAAGACTGTGTTTTTTCATATTCCGGGTTGTACAATGTTTACGTACCCCATAACATCGTTTAAGTTTTCTTTGACCAGAGGTAGGCTAGCCACTAGGGAAGAAATGGAGACTCTTGCTGCAACTATTAGTATAGAGGCAACACCTAAAATTAAACTAGAGGAGATTTTTATGGTTTGTAAATTCCTTGATGTGTTTCATGATGATTTACCTGGAGTTCCACCTCTGAGAGAGATTGATTTGGTTCCTAGAACTAGACCAATATCTATTCCTCCTTATAGAATCGTTTAAGAGGAGTTGCAAAAATTGTAGACTAAGTTGGAGGAGTTGTTTGATAAAGGGTTTATTCTCTAAAGCATGTCACCGTGGGGCACACTAGTCTTTTTTATGAAAAAGAAGGACGGTAGTTTGAGGTTTTCCATTGATTATAAACAGTCGAACAAGGTCACTATTTAGAATAAATATCCATTGCTTCGAGTTAATAATTTTTTTGATCAACTAAATGGTGTCAAATTC
The DNA here is from genome assembly GCA_039657365.1 of Stephania yunnanensis. Lineage (NCBI taxonomy): Eukaryota > Viridiplantae > Streptophyta > Magnoliopsida > Ranunculales > Menispermaceae > Stephania > Stephania yunnanensis. The sequence goes on along the minus strand of CM077586.1, from coordinate 37,345,306 downwards.
TTTTCTAAGATTGATATTAGTTCTGGTTATCATCAATTGAAAGTTCGAGAAGCAGATATGCAGAAAACTGCATTTAGCATCAGATGTGGTCATTTTGAGTTTTGTTGTTGGTCACGTGTCGTGCGTGTCAAATATAACCCACAATTGAGTTACTAACCACAAGGATGTAGTAGTGGTAAATACGGGGTCGAATCCATAGAACTTGAGTTTTACTCCATGTTAACTAAAAATGGGGGGTTTTAAGAAAGTTTAATGAAATAATTAACTAGACTAGCACAAATAAAAAGTTCGCAAAAATAATATCAATGAGAAGAAAACACCCAAGTTTATGATTCCACGAGCAAGAAACAAGATTCAATGGCATTTAATGGTCCTCAATCTTTCCAAAAAGTTACTAACTCAATTTCTCCTAGATTAGTTGTGAAAAATCGACGTTCGCCAGAAATTTCCAGTTCCCCTAATCTCGAAAGGATTTGATGGCAAACGGGTGAGTGTTTGTTACTTTGTTGGTCCAAAAGCACAATTACACGGATACTAATGATCCAAATAGCTATAGGTTGTCCACCTAAAATCATGCACTTGTCACATACATACTAAACCATATACTTTAAAATCAACAACAACGACATGGGTGAAATTTAGTCAAATTAAATAAAAATCATAAATCTCACATAGTATTTGCCATGATTCATGAATACCAATTGTTTCTCCTTCGACCTAAGCGACCTAAGCGAAGATTGGTCTACCCGAACATCATCTCTACAATCTCTAAGTATGAAAAGTTGTATGTGGCGGCTCCTATGTGTTGTCCCCATATGAATACCCTAGATCCTAATATGAAAAACCACTAAAAATTGCTCTCTAAAGGTGAAAGAAGCTAATTTTGGGGGTTGGTCTTGTAATACGTGCGCCGAGGCACATCTAGGGAATTTTTTAGGGTAAAAAATGTGTTATGTTCACGTGTCTGCATGCTATTAGTCCATTTGATGAAAAGCAGCTGATGTGGCGGCTTGTGATTAGAGCAGACCTATGGCTATGACGTGCTTGAGGAGTTAAGACGCTGACACGTGGCGTGATGAGGAACAAAGGAAGCTCGATTACGGCTTGTTTATTGCATGAGACGAACGTGCTGGAATGCATCTCGAGAAGATCAGAGAGCTGTTGTTCGTGGAGAAAACGTGCTGCTGCTTGGTTTGTTCTCATGCTGACGTAGCAGAACTTGATTGGTCGAAAACAAATGGAGTGACGTGCTTAACTGCTGGAAAGGAAACTGAGCGCTGCCACATGGCATGTTAGGCTGCTGATCATCTATTCTACCCACCGCGCAACGCGTAACTCGAGGCAAATTTTTCGGTGTCCGATCGCTATGAGTAAATACTCAATTTTTAGTATTTTTTCGACATGAATTAAACCGCGCACTCTATTTCACCTGAAAATGACCAATAAATACAATTAAATATATTTTGGAAACTTGCACTTAATAAAAAATAATGGAAAAGTTTGATCCATGTAGCCGACCCAGTTAATTTGGGATTGAGGCTATGCTGTTGTTGTTATATATATTTTGGAAACTTTACACAATAAATATACTAAAATAAACTACTAAATATATATAAATACTGACTTATCAAATATCCTCAAACTTAAGACTTTGCACGTCTCAAGCAAATGTGTATATGAGAAGAAAAACTAAACTAATACCTGGACTTATACCTATACCCGATTCAAAATTCATGGAGTCCATTTGATTTACATAGCCACCAAATTAACAAGCAACTAAGAAAATCTCAGAGTTATGATATGTCAAGACTCGCAACTCAAACACAATTAAGATTAGACTTTAAAAACATAGATCCAGTCAAGACAAAGACCATCAACTACTCACGAGTTTTCTTGGTCTATACATTCAAGCACGCAAGTTTAAAAATCTCACTTAATCAAGTGAAAACACTCGAGCTAAATCTTTTATTTGAGGAGTTTTCACAACTTCCTCCTTTATTTATCTTATTTTCTGTATTTTTCCTCAAATCTTTTCTTTCAAGTGTATAATCCCTGCTAGATTTCCTGTGGACCGCTTTTCTCACTTTTTACACCATAAGATTCCCTGCTCAATTTCTTGTGGAAACCTATGGGACTCTCTATTTTTTTTTAGAAAAAACTTATATTAGCCCTTCTCACTTTCACTATAATCAAGCAAATCCCCCAATGTGGGTTCAAATATCAATACATGCGTAAGTCTAACCATCTACTCCCTTTCGTTATCTAGCACAAAATCTAACCATCAATTAAGTCCCTAATCATGAAATCATAAAATGTCGAGCTACGAAGAGTAATGGCTTCAAATCAAGTGTGGGAACCTACAGAGAGTGTGTCATTCTCACCCAAAAACATATACTTTAGGTGCTCGGGTAATGACTTCAACTCAAGTGTAGGAGCTTTAACCAAGGAGGGAGAAAGTTCGGAGTCAGAAATAGGCAACTCCAAATGATAGACACTTGGGGCATTGGTTGGAATGAACCCAACTCGAAAACAACATCCTCAACATCAGTATCGAATGTCAGAACACTCTCCTGGATTTGAGTAGTGTTGAGATGATGCTCTAACACTACTTTAACTTATTCATCGCCACTATTGAGAAAGGTGTGCTCAACGAATGGATCCACACAGTCCATGGTACACACCACAGACGACACATCACTAGGGTATCTCATCGCGTCATAGATGTTAAACTTGATGACTTCACCGTCAAACTTCATGGTAAGAGATCCATTATCAACATCTATATTCATCTTCACTGTTTTCAAAAACGGACGTCCAAGGAGTACTGAAGAAGCATTGGGGAATGGCTCCTCCTTCATATCTACCACGTAGAAGTCGGCAAGAAACACAAACTCATTCACTCGGACTAGAACGTCTTTGAGAACGACGGGTCTGACAACTCAACGGTCTGCCAACTGAATGACAATACCAGTTTCCTCTAATGGGCCTGCATGCAATGTCTCATAAATAAAGAATGGCGTGACATTAATGGAAGCTCCAAGGTCACGCATAGTCCTCTGAATGCTTACATCACATATAACACAAGGTACTGAGAACATCCTATGATCCTTGCATTTAAGACGCAACTTCTTTTGTTCTCCCATTTGGACTTTTTCGTTGCCTTTCAATTTCCCTTTGTTAGTGCATAGTTCCTTAAGAACCTTTCTGTAGCTAGGGACTTGCTTCAGAGCATCGAGGAATGGAATATTGATTTCCACTCGCCGAAAGGTCTTGAGAATTTCTTTCTCTTCCTCCTTTTTCTTATCTAAGATGAGTCATTGTGGAAAATGAGGTTTGACCTTAAACGTAGGTGGTGCTTCCTTTTGAGAAATTACCATTTGTTTAGGGACAAACATAGTCACTACTAACTCGTGTTCTTCCTCATTTGTCTGGTCTTTGGCATCAGATGACTTATTGTTCCTTTTAGGTCCCTCCAGCTCTTTACCACTTCGGAGTGTAACCGCGTTAGCACTCACGTTAGGATTCGAGTTAGGTTGTGAAGACAACTTTCCCTTATCCTTAAGAAGTCCGTTTTTCTGTGTCATTTAGTCCACTTGAACTTGAAGAGTTCGGACCGTCGATTTGGTTTCGTTAATGGATTTCTCGGTGACACCCTTGAATTGGGCCATTTCACTCATAAATTGATTGTGTTGGCCCATAAAGGTTTTCAACATATCCTCAAGTGAAGAGAAGTTATTGGAGGGTCTAGGTTGTTCCTCGCCGTTGCATGATTATATTTATTCCCAAATGGGACTCTAGATGGTCCCTGTAACTGATTACCCATGGCATTGGCCTGTTGATTGTCCTCAAAGAGAATATGACATTCATTAGTTGCATGATTTGTTGCAGTACAGAAGCCACAAGCTTTGACTTGCACTTTGCCAGAGGAGAGGAGACGTTCCATCATGGAGGTTAGTTGGTCAATTTTCTAGTTAGTGGAACTTGAGACATTCCCTGCAATCAGGCTTCGGTAAGTAGTAGCATCAAGATCACCATAAAGGCGTGACTACTGTGCGATATCCTCATCAATTACTTCATTTAGGCTGGATTTTTGTCTCAAATGTGACCCCTACACGCATTATCAATCACGCGTCGCTCTATGGGTGACATGCCAACATAAAAGAATCGAGCTATGGCTTTCTCAGATTGGCCATGCTGCAGCAACTAGCACTCAATCGCTTATAGCGATCCCAATATGCGTTAAATTATTCGTTCGACCTCATTTTGATGCTACATATATCCTTGATGAACTGAGCAACTCTATCCTCAGGGAAGTATTCATTGAAAAACACGGTTGCCATTTCATTCCAGGAGTTAATACAACCATCCATAACAAAGAAAAGCAATTCCTTGACTTTGTCTTTAAGGAAAAATGGAAAAGAATTGAGCTTAACCGTTTCCTCGTCCGCATTGGAGGGTTTCATTGACTTACAGTTAGTATGAAACTCCTTCAAAAAAGTGACATGATCTTCATTCTCACCACCATGGAAGGATGGCAGGAGATTAATGAACCCAAACCTCAACTCAAAGTCTCAGGTATTATCCGGATAGTTGATCCAGAGGGATTGTTACGCCAAAAAAGCTCGAAGCTCTTGATTGGCCCATGGTGGTTTAGCGATTTGCAGCCATGTTCAGAGTATTTTCGCTTTCTTGTTGCCTAAGTTGGGTCTCTCTAGTCCGCCTATGAAATGTTCTCTCTGGTTCAGGATCGAAAGGTAACAATGAACCAGCCGATTTTAATCGAGTGAGGTACGGTAGCATAAAACTAAGAAAAAGAAAAGAAAAGAAACTTAAACTCAGACTAAGGACTAAGTCCCCGGCAATAACACCAAAATTTGGTCATGTGTCGTGCGTGCCAAATATAACCCACGATCGAGTTATCAACCACAAGGGTATAGTAGTGGTAAATACGGGATCGAATCCACATGACTTGAGTTTTACTCCAAGTTAACTAAAAATGGGGGGTTTTCAGAAAGCTCAATTAAATAATTAACTAGACTAGCACAAATAAAAAGTTCGCAAAAATAATATCAATGCGAAGAAATCACTTAAGTCTACAGTTCCATAACCAAGAAACAATATTCAATGACATTTAATGATCCTCAATCATTCCAAAAAGTTATTAATTCAATTTATCCTAGATTAGTTATGAAAAATCGACGTCCGTCAGAACTTCTGAGTTCCCCTAATCTCGATAGCTAGGACGTCCACCACTAACTATTTTCCTAATCAATGTATAACCCTAGACATCCGCCAATCGGGTTTAACACACTAACCAAAATAATTTGGGTTGGTGGGAACACTAATCCTAAATAACCGGATCGTATCTGCTTCCGATTTAACCTAGATTCAATTGTTGCACACTCAATAATCGAAAGAATTAGACGATAAACGGGTGAGTGTTTGTTACTTCATTGGTCCAAAAGCACAATTACACGGATACTAATAGTCCAAATAACTATAGGTTGTCCACCTAAAAGCATGCACTGACCACATACACACCCTAAATCTAAACCATATACTTTTAAAATCAAGTACAATGACATAGGAGAAATTAAATCAAATTAAATAAAAATCATAGATTTCACATAGTATTTGCCATGAATCATGAATCCCACTTCTTTTACCTTCGACCTATGTGAAGATTGGTCTAGCCGAACATCATCTCTACAATCTCCAAATATGAAAAGTTGTATGTGACAGCTCATATATGTTCTCCCCATATGAATACCCTAGATCTTAATATGAAAAATCACTAAAAATTGTTCTCTGGAGGTGAGAGAAACTAATTTTGGGGGTTGGTCTCGTAACACGTGCACCGAGGAGCATCTAGGGACTGTTTATGGGGTGAAAAATGCGTTATATTCACGTGTCTGCACACTATTGGTCCATTTGATGAAAAGTAGCTGATGTGGCGGCTTGTGATTAGAGCAGACCTCTAGCTATTGAGGAGCTAAGACGCTGACACGTGGCGTGATAAGGAACAAAGGAAGCTCGTTTACGGTTTGCTCATTGCATCAGATGAACATGCTGGAACACATCTCAAGAAGATCAGAGAGCTGTTGTTCGTGGAGAAATGCCGATGTGCTGCTGCTTGGATTGTTCTCATGCTGACGTAGGAGAACTTAACTGGTGGAAAACCAATGGCGTGACGTGGCATGCTAGGCTGCTGATCACCTATTCTACACACCGCACAACGTGAAACTCGAGGCAAATTGTCTGGTGTCCGATCACTAAGTAAATACTCCATTTTGAGTATTTTTCTGTCATGAATTCAACCGCGTACTCTGTTTCACATGAAAACGACCAATTAATATAATTAAATATATATTTTGGAAACTTTACATAATAAATATACTAAAATAAACTACTAAATATATATAAATACTAACTTATTAGTTGTAATTCTATTTAAGTTGACCAATGCTCCGATGATGTGTACAGTCTTCATTGATGATATCTCTATAACTTTAAAACTCGTGAGGATCATGAATATCATCTTAGAGTTATTCTCCAAACTTCGAGAAATCATAGGTTGTACGCCAAATTTAGCAAATGCGAGTCTTGATTGTCTGAGGTGAAGTTTTTAGGTCATGTGGTTAGTAAGGAAGGAATTTCGATGGATCTAGCCAAGATTCAGGGTAGCATTGGTTTGTGAAAACCTACCACAATGATGGAGACATGAAGTTTTCTAGGTTTGGTTGGTTATTATTGTAGACGAAAGATTTCCTAGGTAAGATTGTATATCAAAGTTTGAGGTTTTATGGAAAGTTTAAGGGGTTTGCTGTTGATAGTAATAATCTTTGGATTCCATCAAAGTTTGAGGTTTATGAGGTGAGGTTTGGGATAACATATTGAAAGAATCTCATCGTTCCAGATATATCATTCATTTTAGCAGGGATGAAAGTGGATATGGGTGATTATATGAGAAGATATGAGATTTGCTAATATGTTAAGGCCGATAAGCGAAAACTTGGAGGTACGTTGCGGCCGCATCCTATTCCTTAATAGACATGAGAACATATTGCGTTAGATTTTGATATTTATCAGCCTACTTATGGGAGAAAACATGATGCAATTTAAGGTTATTGTTAATAGACTGATGAAGTTTGCTCATTTTCTTCTTATGTCCATTTCAGATACCTTTATATAGCTGAGCTTGTTGGGTAAGCGAGAAATGACTCACTTGTTTGAAGTGTTGTTGATAATAGTTTCTAATCGAGATGGTCGATACACACTGAGGTTATGGCAGAGGATACAGGAATAACTCGACACTCAATCTTATTTTAGTATTGCATTTCATCCACAGGTGGATGGTCAGATTGGAAGGTTGATCCATGTGTTGAGGACATGCTCGGGGTTGTGTACATGAATTTGAAGGTTTATAGGAAGAATACATACCTTTTATGGGTCTTTTTACAATAACAGTTATCAATAAAGTATTTAGATGGCTCTGTTTGAGGCATGGTATAGGAGACCTTGTCGTTCTCCTGCTGGTTGGGCTGAACCAAATGATTTGGCAGAGTTGGGGTTGCAGATAGTTCGAGATCATACTCAGGTTGTTCAACAGATTCGTCTAAGATTGAAAGTGGTTCAGGAAAGGCACAAAATTTATTATGATCTCTATCATCGGGTTATGGAATATAGCAAAGGATATTGGGTTTATTAGAAAGTCTCCTATCGCGAAAGCCATTACAAGTTTGAACTGAAATGAAAGCTCTCCTCTATATTTATAAGACCATTTGAGATTGTGAAACAGATTGGGAAGGTTGCGTATAAACTTGCATTATCATCCAGTTCACCAGAATTCATGATGTATTTCACGTGTATTGCTCAAGCGAAAGGAATTTGATTTGCATAACGTAGTTGAATGGAATCAATTCAATTTGCAGGGTAATGTCTCATATGAAGAGCAAAATATTTCAATTGTGGATAGAAATGTCTAGAAGTTTTGTAACAAAGAAATTCAACTTTTTCTGGTTAGGTGGCAATGTCGTGGTGACTTGGAATTCACTTGGGAACGAGAGGTGTACATGAGAGAACACTTTTCGGATCTCTTTCATTCTAGGTAAATTTGATTTCCATTTTAATTTCGATGACAAAATCTTTATTAGTTGAGAAGATTGTCAAATCCTAAAAATTTAAATCATTAATTATGGCTAATAAGAGATTAACGGGTCCTAATTAAGGTTTAGGCCGCGAATCGAGAGCTAAGGACTGGTGAAATAAGATTTACAAGTAATGTTATTATTGTGTGATGTGTGCTTAGTGTTGTGTACTATATATTATGTTATTTTGTGAAATTCAATTTAATCAAATAAATTCAAAATTTCATAGGGTTTTGTCTCGAGATATGTGTCGAAATGAGTGCCGAGAAAATTAAATGTTGAACAGAACTATCATTTCGAATTTTGAAAAAACAATTGTATTTAGGTTTAAAAATTTGAATTGTATATTTAAATGGATCTATAGAGCTGACGCGGTCCCCACACCTCGATTTGCATGTGAGATGTGTTGTTCGAGATTTTTGGAGTGCAATGGTAAATTATTTAATTTTTGGTCAAATTGGGGTATTTTTTTGGGTTTAATTTGGACAAAAATTGAGGAGATAATTCCGAAATAAAAATAAAAAATGGCAAATTACCCAAAATGGTATTTAATTTATATGGTTAAGGATAATAAGGGACAGTTCGGTAATTTGTCAACCTTTTCATAAAAACAAAAATGATTTAGGGGGGTTGTGCCATTGTCATCCATCTCCCTTATTCGTTCTTTCACTTAATCGTCCCTCTTCATGGTTCTCTCCCTCTCATCTCCCTCCTAAGCGAATTTCTCTCTTATAATTGTCATGGGATTAATTGAGAAAAAAGACTACGAGTTGTTATGCTATGGGTGACTGTTGTTGGTGACTGTGGGTATCGTTGAAGGTAAAGTAATAGAGATTTGGTTCTGGTATTGTGAATTTCGATTTCATGGACTGTAAGTGTGTATGAACGTGTGATAAATAGGGATTGTTAAGAAGGTTTAATTGTGTAAGAAGAGAAAGAGGAAGGGACTGAATTGAAGAAAAACAAATACGAACAAACAGAGAAACGCAGAAGGGATGAAACACACATGAGGAGAAAGATGGGAGGGGGAGCCTTGAGCTCCCATGCCAAGACCCATGTAAGGGTTGGGCACCCCAGTTGGACTAGAACCAAAAAGAGAAAAAAATATTGGAAACTAACATTGCTTCTCTGTTTCGTCTCCATTTGGGGGGAGAGGGAGCGAATCGAGTTCAACTCAACTGAGAAAATTGTTTTAAAGCATAGTCTAGGTTAACTTTTTATTTCGAACCACAATGTCTAATCAAAATTGAGATCCAGACATCCGAGGAGTTATTTTAGAGGGATTTCAGGGTTTTCGAGTCGAGACATGCCTAAATAAATTATAATAAATTGGAAAATATTGTGTAATTGTTGTAGAGACTTATCGAACTTATAAATGAATTATAGGACCACAATTTGAACCAGATCATAGTCTCATAGTCGATGTTGATTTCGTCTTCATAATTGTTTTCGAAATCGTTGAAAGTGGATGTCGCATCCTGACCTTTTTTTCTCACCATGTTCGTACCAACAATAGTATCCAAGAACGAACTTGTACCTACATATGTGGTACTAAACGGTCTGAACGTCAAAGTAGGGTATACGTTGGCATTTATTGTGATTACATGGGCACCTAATCCCACCTTCATTGTGATAAGTGGTACAATTTGCCTTCGTGAATTCTATGAATTTTCTTACCCTTACAACAAACTCCCTTCGAATAAACTCGTTATCAAGGCAATTGTGCATCCACTCTTTATTCGTGGTTGACATTCTCTACAAAATACGATGACTTAATTTAAATGTGATTGTCGACAATTCTGTTTTTATTTTGTAATTTTTGGACTAAGAAGGATACATTTATATTCACATTAAATAGTTCTTTGTATTAATTAATGACTAGGGACGATCTCGAAGTTAGAAAAGTAGTCCTTGTTTTAATGTCTGTATATAATTATAGATATAAAACCTCAGCAACAGCACATATATTTTGCAAACATCTTATTTTGGATGTACAATTTTTTTTCACACAAGCAAATGACATGCACATTACCTCTGAAATGTATTTTGGGTTACTCCCATATAAGCACAACATATAGGAATCATTTTTGTAATTAGTTTCATTGAGCCTATTCTGATCACTTTCACATGAATAATATATGAAGACAACACAAGTGACATAGTTTTGATTCATAAGTTTGCTACATAGTTGTTGTCACACATCATAACGTGGGCCAACAAATCTCACAGCATAATTCGAGGACATCGATAACTTTGGGGGTATATTTTTCGAGGCATGTCATTAATTCTTATGTTGCCAACCACATGAATAATATATGAAAAAGACAACACAAGTGACTGATATTTACAGGCAAGGCCTTGTTGGTGCATTGGTGTACGTATAGTGAAGAAGTGTAGCAGTTATATGATAGACCGGAATAACAAAAAAACCATTCACTTATGATTCACACCCCTCCACTGTTTTAAAATAGAAATACCAATAATAAAGACAAACGCCATGTATCAAAAATTTCAACATTCACTTATCATTCACACCCATCCACTGTCTTTAAACATAGTTCAATATGTTCTTTTTTCAAGACTATAACAAAGTTTAATCAAGTCCAGTATCACATTTAACATGTAATTAAAGTATTTGACTATTTTGTATTCAGTCTTATGTAAGGTTTATTGTAATGCATTAGCTATACCATGAATATATGTTACTTCTACAAAAAATTTGACCGAGTTTCCCCTATAAAATTGACTACCAAAAATTTCAGAACTTAGTAAACATCAGTGGGAGAATGCCTAGAAGGTCTTACATCACCCCAAAATTTCTCAATATCACATTAACATGAATTAAAAGGTTTTTATTCAATTCATATTAACAATTCAAGTTATTCGACGAAGATTGAACTCGCAAGTTGCAACTGATATGAAATCATTGAACAATTATAAAACTAAATACAATTCCCAGCAAACACATGGCCATGTCAGTTCAAAGTCTATGGCGACGATTCAAAAAATTCACTTGTTATAAAGACAGTAGTTTATAACAATATCATATAAACATTCTTTAAAATGCTAAATTCAAGTCATATATTAACATTTCAAGATATTCAAAAAAGGATTGAAATCACAAGTTGTAACCAAAATGAATGCATTAAACAATTACAAACTAACCTGAATCCCTTTATTGCTTCAACTTCAACTCTTGCTTATATGCATAAGCTTCAGCTAATCCTTCATCAATCTCGTAAACTAAAAGCACAATACATTTCAAACATATGCAATGACAAAGAAACACGAGGACAAAGGCAAAAATGTAGGATAGAAAGTATAAGAATTTACTCAATAAATATATATGCTCATGAACCTACATGCATATGTTTGGAGGGAAGGCAGTGCAATGCAAAAAAAAAAAAAAAAAAAAAACATACATATGAGTTTGAATGAAATATACTTAGAGATCTAAACATCTCAAAATGAGAGAAACCCATATGCATAGACATCAAAAATAGGTCATACCAAATGTAATTCTAACAATGATATGAGTTTTACCTTTTCTTTTTTCTTGATCTTCTTATTTTTCTCGATGGGATTAGGCAATGCTTATGTACACTTGCACTAGCATTGGTTACCTTGTTTGTTATGACATTAATTGGAAGGACTGAGGGTAGTAAATTATTTAGTATATATTTTATACTAACCTTGCTCCTTTAATTTGTCTATGATATTAAAAGGATTGAGATTGAATCTCTCACTTGTTTCCTATTTGTTCTTACATTTACTATTTTTGAATTATTTACCAAACGCATGGACTAGTTGAATCTGCATTGGTTACTTTGCTAAACAATGTTGTGAAAGCAAGTTTTTTTGGGTAGAATTATGATCTATGCGCCTGTAGGTGAACTTGAAAAAAAAATACTAGTCTATTCATATCGTAACAGCGCAAGAGACACATACATATATGAAGTACATGACATTACATTGTCCCCTACTAATGTACATAGATAAATTGATTAACCTAAAAAACGACATCATACGTTAAAGAAGTTAGGAATCAATTTTAACATCGACACCCTCAGAGCCGCCTCAACTAAGAAAGTAATCTAATATCCGGATTTCTCGAACTCATTATGGGGTTTGTATCACGATTCCACTATACTCTCCTCTACTACATTCTCTTTTATATGTTGCAGGGAATGGACATTGAACTTAAGCAGGAAGATAATAATGATCGATAATCATAAAAGCCAGAGAAGATAATAATGATCGATATTCATAAAATCGATCATCAGTGATGTCCAAAGAAAATTAATTAAATGTACCTGTGAATTGATCATCAATCTTTCTCCACCTCAACCGAAACCCTAATTTCGCCATCGCTAAATGTCCTCTTTTCTCTCTTCTTCGTACCAATTGCACCGTCAATGGCGGAATCAGTTCGTCTGATTTGGGGAAAGTGCTCTGTCTCTGTCGTTGTTCCTGGCCGACGTTGATGCAGCGGTGGCGTTTGTGGTGATGCCAAAAACAAACACTAGATCGTGGGTTGAAGAGGCGTTGGCCGACGTCGATGCAGCGGTTCGTCTGATTTGGGGAAGTTACAGCAGGAAGAACCTTGGTTCGTGGGTTCAAGAGGCATTGAAGGAGGAATCGAGGAAGGGAGTTGAAGACGATAACAGCGGTGTGTCGAGTTTGAGACGATTGCGATAATGCTCAAAGGAGGGAGTTGAAGACGATTGCGAAGATGCTCGAGTTTATCATGGTGTATTCAATTGAAATTTTAATAGACTTTTGGTTACTTTTATTCCCTAAAAAAACTTAGCATTATTCAATTAAAACTTTTAAAGAGTCTCTAAAAGTTTGGTATATTCAATGTCAACTTTTAGAGACTTTTAAAAAGTATCTAAAACTTTTGGGGTATTCAATTTAAACTTTTGTAAACTCTCTAATTGTAAGGGGTATTCAATTTGTTTAGAAATTTTGTAGATTTGTGGGTTTTGATGACTTTTGGAGACTTTTCACCTAACCCTATATATGTTGAAAGTCTTCTCCATCTCTTTGCCTCCACGAGAAACTTTTGGGGACTTTTTTTTTTTCTTCTTCGTCGCCTCTCTCTCTCATCGCGAAATCTCTCTCGCTCTCTTTCTCTCTCTCGGTCGTCTGCTCTCGGTCGTCTCCATCGCTGCCTCGCGTCTCCATCGCTGCCTCGCTTCTCCATCGTTTGCTTCGACGCTATCGGAGGTAACATCCAACGTCTCTCTCTCTCTCTCCCTCTCTCTCGCTTCTCCATCTGTGTAATTTTCTTCTGTCTGTGTGAAAAAGGACAATGGAAGGTGAGGAAATCAAATTTTTTATTTTTGCACTGTGGTATTCGATATTAAAGAACCGTTGTCCATGATTTTAAGTTGAGAGAGAGGTGGTTTTGAGGGTGTTGGTGGTCGTGAGGGATAGGTGAAGAGGAGGACCGACTCAAAGAAATATAGAAAACAAACAGTGAAGAAAAAAATAGCAGAGGCGTTAGGGAGAGAGATGATCCTAGGAAGAAGATGATCCAAGGGGGATAATCATCTCCTCTGGATGTTTAGTCGTGGTAGAGGGGGTATTAAGTTTTATTTTTGGAAATGAAATAGAGAAGTTGTTGCTTCTCTATTTTGTATCTGCGAACCTGGTGCAAGTTGTTTTAGCACAATTGAACATGCATTGCAGGACGAAAATGGAGACTTGACTATAGAATTCTTATAAATTTTAATCATCTTTTGCTGTCTTACTTTAAAATGTCCGATTGGTGTACTTGTTTGTAGTAATTAGGTGACCCACTAAAAGCAAATGAAAATGCCATAGGAAATAAATAAGAGGGTAGGGAGTATAAAATGACCTTGAAAATAATTAAATGATCTGATTGACATTAATGCAACTATAGATGTAGCCATGCATAGATAGAACAACATAAAGTATCCATATGGCCAACCCCATGTTGTTGTGAAAAAGGCTTGTGTTGAGTTTGGTTAGAATTTAACGTTTTGTTGGTATGCGATTTAGTAAATCCTGTGAGTAAGCAGTGTAGCGATCATGCACAAGTTCAGTGGAACTGCGAGAAGAGAACAAGAAAAGGGGAGTAGTGTTGGAGTTTATAATTAGTGGATGTTCTTAATTTGTTGTTGCGATAGTGGCAAGAAGATGCTTGTGGCTGCTTTGATTGTGTTTTCCTCTCATATATTTATTTGTTTTTGATGATGTCTTCGCATCATTGATTGTTAATGTCCTCACTGGTCAGTCATTAATGCTTAGACTTGTAGCATGGTTATATGATTGGTCTAACATAATTTGGTATTAGGAAATTTGAGTCAATTGGTGCTATCTTCTTCTTTCCTTTGAGTCAATTGGTGCTATCTTCTTCTTTCCTTTGAGTCAATTCGAAGTAAAGATAGCACCATTGTATGATTAGGAAATATGAGTCAATTGAATGATTAGACATATCCATGAAATCCAGAACTTCGACACTTTTGCTACATGTCCGTGTATTACTTTCTGGATAATTGTTATCATCTTGACATGGTTGTTAACTCTAAATGCTTGCATATTTTGTATTTTGGATAAAAAAAAAAAGTGAAAGTTTTGATTACTTGAGTGGAAGTTGGGAACTTTAGAAACCAGACCTATCAGGTTTGAATCTTTGATTGATGAAAGGATGTTAAGGTGGCAGTGGAAAAGTAGAGGGAAAGGATGCAAATATCTTAGGAAGATGAATTAAGGTCATATACAAGGAATCATTCCTTTTGCTCCTCACAAAATCGCAGCAAATGTATGCATTAAGGTCCTGGTATCATGGTTGCATGATTTAATTTCCGTTGGTTGAGTATTGTTGGTGTCTCTGTTTGTCCTTTTTCTTGCATTGAAAAACCTAATCAAACTAATTTATATATATATGATTATAGTCATGGTATCATGGTTGCATGATTTTAGCACCAGCCAAAGTTTCAACAAAATTTTAAGGGCTCTGAACGTAATTGCAGTAGATATGATGGCGAAGCCTAAATCCTCAACCTCACAAATCATAAGAGATAGTACAAGATTTTATCCTTACTTCAAAGTAAGTTCTAATTATTGCTAGAGTTGTTATAATGTTCTTAATTTTTGTTCTTGTTGTTGTTGTTGTTGATGATGATGATGATGATGATGATGATGTGGTCATTAATTGTTCTTGCTCTTTATTTTTAGGATTGTATTGGAGCTATCGATGATATCCATATTCCAGCAATGATTGTTGGAAATGATAGTAGCAACTATCGCAATCGTCATGGCTTCACTTCCCAAAATGTCTTGGCTGCATGTAACTTTGATTTGAAGTTCATATATGTTCTTAGCTGATGGGAAGGATCGGCACATGACTCAAGAATATTGACTGATGCTTTATCTATGAGAAATGGACTTAAAGTACCACAAGGTATGATCTAATTAATGTCAAAATTACTTATTTTTTTATATTCTGTTATTTAAGTACCACAAGGTATGATCTAATTAATGTCAAAGTACTTGTTTTTATATTCTTGTATTTAATTTATTTATTTTTAGTATGTTTTTAGGTAAATATTTTTTGGTGGACTGCGGTTTTTCGAATTGGCGTCAGTTTTTAGCTCCTTTTCGAGGTGTTCGTTATCATCTTTCCGATTTTACCGGGCAAGGGCGACATCCAGAAAATGCTAATGAATTATTCAATCTTCGACATGCATCTTTGAGGAATGTGGTTGAAAGGTTGTTTGGCATATTCAAATTAATCACGGTTCACAATTTTTAAAACAGCTCCTCCATTTCCATTTAAAATTCAAGCAGAGCTGGTGTTGGCTTGTGCGGGATTACATAACTATCTCCGCAAGGAGTGTCGTTCCGATGAATTTCCAATTGAATTAGATACTGAAGATGCATTATCCTCATATAGTGAAGAAGATGATGATTTTGAAATACTTTCTGAAACTCAAGAACAACAAAGGGAGAATGCCAACCAACGGAGGAATTTTATAGCTACTGGAATGTGGAGTGATGTTGATGTAGTAAATAATAATATGCATTAGATCTATGTTCTTTCTTTCGTACTTTATTTGTTATTTTTACAATAAATATTTTTAATAACCTTAGTAGTTTATTTTTTCATTTAAAACGTAACCGAAGCTTTAAAAAATGTGCAAGAAGTCTATCAAAGTCAATCGACCCCGTCTTCTTCTTTTCTTCTTTATTCATCATAGGGGCGAAATTGAGAATGAACGAGAGAAGGGATTGAGAGTGAGAGATTCAGCAAGACAATGAGGATAAACGAAGGAAGAACGAAGCAAAGGTTGAAGATGGTGAAAAGTGGGGCACATACCCCTGTTCGATTTCGAGATTTACATGGATGTTTATCAAAAGTCATCCAAATAAAAGTTTATCAAAGTCTATCAAAGTCCTTACAAAAGTCCATTAAAGTTACTAAAAGTCATTACAAATAAAGTCTATCAAAGTCTATCAAAGTTTTAAAAAGTCTCCAAAAATCTACAAGTCTCTAAAAGTCTATAAAAGTCATCCACTTATAAAAGTAACTAAAAGTAACTAAAAATCTCAATTGAATACACCCCCCTTAATCTAATATTAGGGCATGTCATCCCTCTTTTAAACTTTTCGGTTTAACAAACCAACATATTAAATTTATCAATGGATTAGCAAGGATTTTAACTAATCCATACCTAATCTATTGGTAATCCGTTTCAATATATCCTTTGCAACGATTTAGCAACGGATTAGTCAAAATTCGTTGCTAATATGTTTGTAATGTGTAGTTCGTTGATGGACTAGAAATGGAATACTGGAGGAGAAATTTTGGCGGGTAGTTTTTAGCAACAAAATATATTTCCGTTGCTAAATTGCATCTTTAATCCATTGGTAATTCGTTTTTAATTGGTTAAACAATTTCTTATTCACATTTCGTTGTTACTTCATTGCTAATTAGCAATTGAATAAGTATCTATTGCTAGTTAGCAACGGAATAAGTGTCCCTTGTGATTCTGTTGCTAATTTCTTGTTTTTTTGTAGTGTTATAACCCGTATGGATTTACAAGATTTGTGGGAAGTCAAGAGCATTGCGTGTGGAGGCCATGCGGCCCTGGTGTGACGTGTCTCCGTGTACTCCATCCCGGTAGGACAACTACACGAGTCCGGCACCTGCCCATGCACCTTTTGTCGCGAAATTCATTTCCACGTCTGTTTTATCAAATAAGTTAGTGGATTATCCGTATTTTCTTAACTTGTTCTCTTTAAGTATTTAAAAGTTTATTAGTTACATAATTTGCAATTTATTCTAATGCCTAACCATATTAGTGAGTTATATCTTACAAGTTAACATAAATCAACCGAAGCCTTAATTGATACAATTAGAATAAGTAACTTAGCATGGTAAAAATAATTCATAAGAGCAAATCCTACTGTGGAAAACCAGGAAAAGTACTCTGTATATAAACGACAGTACCATGAACATGATATATATATATGTACCATGTCATCTCAAGTCCCCAAATACTCGAAATAATATAAAATATCAAAATATGCATGTACTAGTAGGTCCTCGATGGTGGGCAATCGGATGTGTTCGCCTAGGATCCCCTTGCCCTTATTACTAGGATCTGCACTCAATCATAAAAAAAGACAGATGACGAGTATAGTAAGTAAAATCCCAAGGAACCATTCTGAACATTCGCGTAAATAAATAAGGAAATGTAAGAAGTACTCGAGTAAACATGCAAAATATAAAGACAAACAACTTTAAATGGCTCATCGCACGAATAGATAACAGCTAAGCTAACAAATGTGTGTGTTTGCTCTAGATAGACTAGATTGTAGTTCGAGTCACTAAGTTCCCACTAGTGGCCGCACCCAATTGACTCGACACTTGGTCCCTCGCGGTGCTGGCCAAATCCGTTGAGTCACCAACACGTGCACCAAGGGCAAACTCGGGTTGATGTTCGCTGAGGGTCGGGTCATACGTGGTACAATCCAGTGCATTATGAATACACAACCAGGAAATTCGGGGGAGTAACCTCAACACACGTCCAAATAACAGTCTGGAATAGTAAAATCTGTAAGGAAATGGTAGAAATGTAATTTAAAACATAATCAAATACTTATAGTTTATTTAGTTGGGTTTTACAAACCTCAAACTGCTCTCCGACCTCCCCGGACTCCCGTGTTTGACCCGACAAACTCCCTAACCTTGAGCTACGGTCCACTAGTCCTCGAAGTCCAATTTTATAAGTTTAAGTTGTTTACAAGTGATTAGACATGTGTTAAGTTGAAAATCACCAAAACAACCCTAAAATTCATATTTAATCTGTCTAGCGCGCTACTGTTCTTCCTTT
Source organism: Stephania yunnanensis (assembly GCA_039657365.1). Lineage (NCBI taxonomy): Eukaryota > Viridiplantae > Streptophyta > Magnoliopsida > Ranunculales > Menispermaceae > Stephania > Stephania yunnanensis. The sequence goes on along the minus strand of CM077586.1, from coordinate 37,326,792 downwards.
TGAAAAATAGTTGGAACCCCGAAACGATTTGCGCTATAACCAACCAAGTTAGCGCACTAATTGCCCTATTTAACAGAATTCTCAAGTCGAGAATTATGTCCTTCCCCTCTCAATTTGCTATTTTAACCTAGTTTATACCCTCTCCATATCAATTTAACCCAAAACAACAATCATAACAACCTTAGAACAAAAATTTGACCCAAATTCACTAAATTTCATGAATTCACCAAATTTTCAATTCCATCAAAACACCAATTCTAGCTAAACCAGTTGTAACCCTATGAAAATGATCTATAAACATGTACTTCATCAAGTTTTCACTAAAAATCAAAGGTCTAATCATTTAACCCGAATTTCACTAGAACATACCCAAAATTGGGTTAATTTAGCAGTGTAGGAGAGGAGGAAGATGATTACCTAGGTTGGATCACTTGATTTGTCTTCTAAGGTATTGAAATCCAAGCTTGAAATCCACTACAACTTCTGGTTTTTCTCAGATTTGAATGAGAGTTTAAGTTAATGGAAATGAAGCTCCCATTCATGTGGCTTATTTATGTTGGTCTTGATCAAGTGTGCTTGCGTATCCCGATGATTATCTTGTGGTTAATAAACATGTTGTGGCATCTAGTTGAATGACTCCAATGGACCATACACTCATAGATTTACTCATTTGAAATCGTCTAGATGTCCATCAATGGTCCATATTATTTAATTCATACTATAGGTGATTTATCTTACATTACATTAAGCCTTATCAAACCATATGGTTAGTGTTTTATTTATCAAAATTAACCAACTCATGGTCCCACTAACCTTTGGCTACTCGATGTACAATGCCCCACGTCTCAATACGCATTTCGAGGCTCGTCATAGCCTATTGTTTAAATTTCAATTTAATTAGCCTACGGTTACATTACATATTTCAATTGAACTACTTAGTCATATTTATGTGAGTTTGTTAAGTTTTTCTAGTGTACTCGTACTTTGCCTCTCGATACTCGCATTGTCACGCATTTCGAGGAGACTGCCAGTCACACAACCTTGCACGATATAACCATTCAACATACATACATACGATGTATTAACAAATAATTTCATAAAATGCATCGTAATTAAACAATACAACATACAATTTACTAATATACCTAGGTCATCATGCGTCCTAGCCTACCCGTGGCATCCACATTGATCAGAGCTGGCGTCTATGTCTCAAATTACGAAATAAATAACAACGTTAATGAAACGGGCCATTACAGTTCTTTTCAACCAAATAAAATATTGTCCTGAAATTTAACATAACCGAATGTCGTATCGTGAAATAGCTGAGGGTATCGTTCTCGCATCGTCGACTCGAGCTCCCAAGTAAGTCCCTCCGTCCCATGATGCTGCCAACGAACTAGGACTTTAGATAACTCCCTCTTCTTGAGAATCTGAACTCTGTGGTCAACGATCTCTATCGGCCTCTCCTCGTAAGTTACGTTAGGCTGAACCTCAATCTGCCCCAAATCAATCATCAGTTTCAGCCCTGACTTAGCTAGTCTCAACATCGAAATGTGGAATGTCAGATGAACCCCAACTAACTCTGTAGGTAACTCTAAGCGATAAGCGACACTACTCACTATCTCTGCGATCTTGATTGGTCCGATAAATCTTAACACCAGTTCCCCTTAATACCAAATCTCTATTGACCCTTCCAAAGGAAACCTTCAGGTATACCATGTCGCCCTCCTCATAGTTTAGACCCTCATGATACCGATCCACATATTCTTTCTATCTATCATATGTGCCTAGTGACCTTTGACGGATCTGTTCGATCTTCTCTGTATAATCAACAACTATCTCAGGCCTAATGATCGCTATATCTTCTGGCTCGGCCCAATACACAAGTGATCTATAAGGCCTCCCATACAACGCCATAAATGGTGGCATACCAATACTCGCTTGGTAGCTGTTATTATATGCAAACTCTCATAAAGGCAAATAATCCTCCCACGAACACCCAAATTGCAATATACATGCCCTGAGCATATCCTACAAAATTTGCATCAATCGCTCTGATTGTCCATCAGTTCGAGGATAATAAGCTGTACTAAACTGCAACCTACTTCCAAACTGCTCCTCCATAGCCTCCCAGAGCCTCAAAGACAACCTGAGATCTTTTTCTGACACAATAGAAATCGACACCCCGTGCAATCTTACAATCTCCCGCTCAAGAAATATGCTCAGCTATGGGAACGTGTATCTCACGGTAATAAGAATGAATGAGCCAATTTCCTTAGTTTGTCAATCATTACCCAAACTACATCGTGACGCCTCGATGTCTGCTGTAGTCCACTAACGAAATCCATAATGATGTGCTCCCGTTTCCATTGTAGAATGGGTAATGGCTGTAACAGTCCACCGAGTCTCCGGTGCTCAGCCATCACCTGCTGGTAGATGGGATAACTCCTCATGTACGCCTTTACTTCAGCCTTCATCCTTGTCCACCAAAATACTCGCCTCAAGTCATGGTACATCTTGGTATGACCAGGATGAATTGCGTAGCGAAACCGGTGTGCATCCTCCAAAATCCCGTCTCGAATCTCCTGATCGTTAGGTATCCACAATCTCCCTCGGTGTGTCAAACACACTATCCTTGGTTTCTGCCTAATCAGTGCACTCTAGATCCCAAGTTAGACCACTGACCCGCTCATAAAGCCCGTTAACCCTGTGACACTCAGCAACTCGCTCAATCGATACGGTCAGGACTTTCATCTGACAACAAACGCGCTGCTCAGCCACAGTCGACACCTATGTCGTACACATAACTGGCTCATGTGTCATATTGATAAGTCAGTATTTCTAGGTTTCTAGTAGTTTATTTTAGTATATTTAATGTGAAAAGTTTCTAAAATATGTATTTAATTATATTTATTGGTCGTTTTTAGGTGAAACAGAGTGCGGGGTTGAATTCGTGGAGGAAAAACACTCAAAATGGAGTATTTACATGCATTGATCAGACGCCGGACTATTTGCCTTGAGTTACGTATTGGGCGGTAGGGTAGAATAGAGGATCAACAAACTAATTAACAGGAGGTAGCATACTATTTGTCCAGCTCACCTCGACGTGCCACATGTCAGCTGTCCATTGGCCCAAATCGTTTCCTGTGTCCACCACGTTAATTTAACATAACTGAATGTCATACCATGAAGTAACTAAGGGTATTATTCTCGCGTTGTCGACTCGAGTACTCAAGTAAGTCCTTTCGTCCCATGATGCCGCCAATGAACTAGGACCTTAAAGAGCTCCCTCTTCCTGAGAATCTGAACTTTGTGGTCAATGATCTCTATCGGCCTCTACTCGTAAGTTACATCAGGTTGAACCTCAATCTGGCCCAAATCAATCATCGGTCTCGGCCCTGACCTAACTAGTCTCAAAATCGAAATGTGAAATATCGATTGAACCCAAGTTAACTCTGCAGGTAACTCTAGGCGATAAACGACATTGCTCACTCTCTCTGCGATCCTAATCGGTCTAATAAGTCTTAACTCCAGTTCCCTTTAATGCCAAACCTCTACCGACCCTTCTAAGGGAAACCTTCAGGTATATCATGTCGCCCTCCTAATAGCTTAACCTTCGTGATATCGATCCGCATATTCCTTCTATCAATCATGTATGGCTTGTGACCTTTGACAGATTTGTTTGATCTTCTTTGTGTGATCAACAATTATCTCAGGCCTAACAATTACCATATCTTCCGGCTCCGCCTAATACGCGGGTTATTATCTACAAGGCCTCCCACACAACGCCTTAAATAGTGATATAACAATACTCACCTGATAGCTGTTATTATATGCAAACTCACATAAAGGCAAATAATCCTCCTACGAACGCCCAAACTACAATATATAAGCCCTGAGCATATCCTCCAAAATCTATGTCAATTGCTCTAACTCTCAATCGGTTTGAGGATAATAAGCTGTACTAAACTGCAACCTCTACCAAACTGCTCCTCCATAGCCTCTTAGAGCCTCAAAGTCAACTTGGGATCTTTGTCCAATACAATAGAAATCGACACCGCATGCAATCTAATAATCACTTGCTCAAAAAATATGCTCAACTGTGGGAACGTATATCTCACAGTAATCGGAATGAAATGAGCCAATTTCCTTAATCTATCAATCATAACCCAAACTACAATGTGATGCCTCGATGTCTGCGGTAGTCCACCGACGAAATCCATAGTGATGTGCTCTCATTCCCACAATGGATTGGGTAACGGCTGTAACAGTTTACCAGGGCTCATATGCTCAGCCTTCACCTGCTGGCAGATGGGACAACTCCCGATGTACGCCTTTACGTCAGCCTTCATCCTTGGCCACCAAAATAGTCACCTCAAATCATGGCACATCTTGGTAAGAACATGATGAACTGTGTAGTGAAACTGGTGTGCATCCTCCAGAATCCCATACCGTATCTCCTAATTTGTAGGTATCCACAATCTCCCTTGATGTCTCAAACACCGATCCGTGGTTTTTGCCCAATCAGTGCAATCTGGATCCCAAGTCAGACCCCATTAACCCTCTAATACTCGTCAACTCGCTCAATCGATACGGTCGGAAGTCTCATCCGACAATAAATGTGCTGCTCGGCTGTAGTCAACACCTTTATCACACACATAACTAGTGCCGCCTGTAAGAACCCGTGTTCGTGTGTCATATTGATAAGGTGGTATTTATAGATTTTTAATAGTTTATTTTAGTATATTTAATGTGAAAAGTCTCTAAAATATATATTTAATTATATTTATTGGTCGTTTTCAGGTGAAACAGAGTTCACGATTGAATTCATGGTGGAATAATACTCAAAATGGAGTATGTACATGCATCGATCGGATGCCGGACTATTTGCCTCGAGTTACATGTTGCGCGGTGGGTGGAATAGAGGATCAACACACCAATTAATATGTGGCAACATACTATTGGTCCAGCTCACCTCAACGTGCCATATGTTAGTCGTCCATTGGCCCAACTCGTTTCCTATGTCCACCACCTCACAACAGCTTTCTTCTACCAATCCGAACGCACCACATTAGCGGTCGTCATTTTCTCCACCAATCTGATACGTCACCATCACAACATCCCAACCATTTCTTCTCCTCCTTCAGCATCTCTTCAATTTCCTCGGGATCTACGTTATGTGTTCTCCCAATTTTTCGCCAAGTCATGCAAATTCTCCCACCCGCCTCTAGGTCTACACTTGTCACGCTCTCACTCATCCACCACGTTATTAACAGCTCTCTCAACCATCCAGAATGAACCATGTCAGCTGCTTTGCACTAAATGGACCAATCAACACGCGACAAATGGACAAAATGTTATTTCAAGCCTATAAATAGCCATACGATGTTCCTCGGCACACGAATCACCTCCCCAACACCCAAAATTAGTTTCTTTCACCTCCTTGGACCAATGTTTAGTAGTTTTATATATTAGGAACCTAGAATATTATTTCAGATGAACATGTCTCCCGATAAAAGATGTAAGGTTACGATTCGATATTTTTAGCATCGACTTCTCAAATCGACCTAGAATATTATTAGAGAACACCGAATATTATATTTTTAGCATCGACTTCTCTCGACGATTGCCTAGGTCGATGGAAAAACAAGTCGGGATTATGGATTCGTAGCATATTTTGTTAGATCTTTTATTTTATTATTTAATTTAATTTAATTCTCCTATTTCATTGTTGTTGATTTTAATAAATATGGTTTAGATATAGGGTGTGTATATGGCTAGTGCATGCTTTTAGGGGACAACCTATAGTTATTTGGACCGATAGTATCCGTGTAATTGTACTTTTGGACCAATGAAGTGACGAACACTAACGCAATTGCTGTAAAGCCCTTTTAGTTCTCGAGTGTGCAACAATTGAATCTAGGTTAAACCGGAAGCAAATGTGATCCGATTATTTAGGATTAGTGTTCCCACAGATCCATATTATTGCGATTAGTATGTTAAACATGATTGGTGGATGTCTAGGGTTATACATTAATTTGGGAAGTAGTAAGTGGCGGACGTCTTGGTTATCGAGATTAGGGGAACGAGGAATTTCTGTTGGATGTCAACTTTCTATAGCTAATCTAGGAGACTTTAAATTAGTAACTTTTTGTGAAAGATTGAAGACCATGATTGCCATTGAATCTTAATCCTGATTTATGGAATTGTAGACTTAGGTGTTACTTAGGTGTTCATTAATTGTTTTCAAAGTTATTTTAATTATTTTATTTATTTAGTTTATTTTAGATTAGTTAGTTAAATTATTTACTTAAAACCCCCGATTTTTCCTTTTCGTTATTTTTAACCTTAAAAGGACCACCAATCTCTGTAGGATCGACCCTTTGCCACTATTCTATAAAATAGTTGGTTTAGGAAACTTTATTTTATTGACACGTTTGGCGCGAGTTACATATGTCGCAAAATAGTGTGATTATCACTCCCGCTCATGCTCAATGCGTCCGCTATGACATATGCTTTTCCAGGTTGATACTCAATAGTGAACTCGTAATCCTTTAGCAGCTCAAGCCATCTCCTCTGGCACATATTCAAATTCCTATGAGTGAAGAGATATTGTAAACTCTAGTGATCGGTATATAATATGAAGCTCTCTCCATAGAGATAATGCCTCCAGGCTTTCAGTGCAAAGACGACTGCTGCAACCTCCGAGTCATGCACGGGATAATTCCCCATATGGGTTCTCAATCGCCTGGAAATGTATGGTCTACCCTCCTTTATTAATACACATCTAAGACCAATGGCCGATGCATCCGTATAAACTGTCAAAGTCTTGCCCGACTCCAGCAATGTCAATATTGGCGAGGAAGTCAACCTCATCTTCAGCTCACAGAAAGCCTGCCCACTCTTTTCTTACCAATCAAATCTAACATCATTCTTGTTCAATCTCGTCATCAACGCTGCAATCGAGGAAAGTCCTTCACGAATCGCCGGTGGTATCCTACCACTTCGAGAAAACTTTGAATATTGGCAACAGACTCAAGTGCCCTCTTGTCAATGATAGCCTTAATCTTCTATGAATCTACGGAGATACCATGATCACTGATGAAATGTCCTAAAAACCTCAACGCGCTCAGCCAAAAGTCACACTTACTGAACTTGGCATACAATCTATGGTCTCTTAGAGTTGTTAAAATTGCCTTAAGGTATCTCTTGCGATCCTCGGGAGTCCTACTGTAGATCAAGATGTCGTCGATAAAGACTATGATAAATTTGTCCAAATATGGTCTTAAGACCCTGTGCATCAAACCCATGAAAATCGTTGGGGCGTTAGTCAATCCCAACAACATGACTATGAACTCGAATAACCTGTACCTTGTGCTTAAAGTAATTTTCTGAATATCCTATTGAATATTTAACTGATGATAACTTGAGCAAAGATCAATCTTCGAGAAGAACCCGGTGCCTGCCAATTGATCAAATAGATCATTTATCCAAGGAAGTGGGCAACGGTTCCTAATTGTTACCTGATTCAGCTTCCTATAGTCTATACACATCCTCATTGAACCATACTTTTTCTTTACAAACAACATTAGTGCTCCCCAAGGTGACATTCTAGGGTGAATAAAACACTTCTTCAATAACTCTTCTAGTGGCCGTCTAACCTCCTCCTGCTCCAATGGTGACATCCTATAAGGTCTAGTAGCGATCGGTTGCATTCATGGTGTCGACTCAATGATAAACTCAATAGCTCGTACCGATGACAATTCCGATAGATCATTTGAGAATACGTCAACCAAATCTCTAACTACCAAAAAGTCCTCAATCTTGACCTCTATCCTAACTTCCTATTCAACTATCGCTGCAAATGCCTCCATCTCTTGCGCTGCAGGTAATCGACATCTAGTGATAGGTAAGTCAGTTGCGGATCCAACTAATTAGAACTCAAGTATCCTAGGAATACAAAACTCAATCCTCTTACCATAATAATCAATCAATACATGATAGGGTGACAACCAATCCATCTCGAGAATAGCGTCAAACTCTAGGTACTCTAACACTCGAAGATCTACCGATAATCCGATGTCCCTCAACCTTTATTATCATGTTTCTACATATCTAGTTAGGGTATATCTTCTCTCCAGAGGCCGTACGGAGAATAAGGTGTATATCTAGTGTCTATGTAACTAACCCTAACTCTATAACAATATCTTAGCAATAAATAATAAAGTGCTATCAGAATCAAACATAGCATGCATAGGTCTACCAAAAATGTTTAATGTACCCTCGATGAGCTATCTGGTTGCCCCTCCATCTGGCTGCGTTACTGCATGGGCTATCTTTCTAGCATGCTTTAGCTCTCGACGTTGTCCTATAGTCTATCCTCGAATGTTCCCTCTGACCACACTTATGACATATGCGGTTGTCCTACTTACCGGCCTATCCATATTCAAATCTTGGACCCGGACCTCAGTTTCTCTAACACATGTCATGTCCCACTAATCTTGACACTGATGGTACATCTGTGGAGGTGGCCTATGTTGATCTGTCGGTGTTGGTGTGATGGCGTAAATCGACTTCTCTCCTCATACTAGAACTGACTACCCTAGTGATCATCCCTACTCCCGTTGTCCCGTATGTCATCCCTCCGACCTTTATCCAAATAATCCATATTTCTCTTTGACCTCTGGTCCAGCCAAGAACTTTGCCCTATCCATACTACAATCCCAGTCATACGTCTGCATCAGGTAGGTCTCATGTGCCAAAGCTCTATCAAATATGCCCTACAAAGTGGGTGCCCCAGACGATAGCACTATCGAATTAATCTTATTCTCAACTCCTTTAGTGAAATAGTATATCTACAAAAGTTCCATCTCAGCTACATCTATCAAGAATTGGAGTAAGTACTAGAATCTCTTCAAATACTGCGAAAAAGTCCAGTTACCCTGTCTTAGGGTTAAAAACACTTCTCTCAATCTCAATCTCAATCTCACCTTCATGGGTATATACTAATCATAAAAAAACTCTATGAAGTCAGCCCATGTCGTCGGTTCTAGATGGGTATCCTGATATGTGGTCCGCCATACTGCTGCGTGGCCTCTTAAGCATGCTCCGGATAACCATGCTTGAACACTCTCACTATTCCTCATTAGCTTGTGGAAACACTAATGAGACACAATACATTTCCTCGCAACCTTAGTGTCACCACCTCCGTAAAAGATTCCTGACTAAAACATCATAAACTCTCTCAACATCTTCGCCTCTAGAGCAAAGACGAATCCCGATGTAGTAGAGGTAGTAGTAGTAGAAGTCATCTGATCCGTGGTCATGGGTGGAGGCGTAAGAGTCAACGTCTCTAGTAGAACAACAACTGCGGCAGCTCTCTCTGTCAGTGTCTTTAGTGCTACCATCTCAACGGGTGTCTAGGGAACAATCGAGGCGACGGTTGTCCCCGTAGGTACAATAACTACTACAGGCTCTCTGGGTACGGCAACCGCTATTGCAAGTGTCGTCAATGCGGCGGTCTGATCCCGTACAAACATAGTACCTCAACCATTTGAGTCTCTTGAGCCGAGATTCGATCCTCCATATTAGTTGTAAACGAGGAATCCCTAACTACATAGCTAGTCTGACCATTCTTGTAAGGCGTAGTCAATTATCCATCCATAATCTGAATCAAGAAGCATGTTCCGATCAGTGTCAGTGTATATACGTATATCATATATATAATGAAAATACAACAAGTATATGAACCCTATCTCTAACCGCCTCACATCACTTCCTAACTAATAAGGCAATAACTTCGGGTTTCCAAAACTAAAGTTTATTTACTAAATTTTATGCTCTTTCTTTTATTTTTGTATTACTAAGTTCTTAGAACTTTGCTTTGATACCAACTGTAGCAGCCCTGCCACCCGGGGTGACATGTCTTCATGTACTCCTTGCTCGGTAGGCCTAACTACATATGTTTGGCACCTGCCCGTCCACCTCTTGTCTCAAAATTCGTGTCCATGTGTGTTTTATCGAATTAGTCAGTAGATTATCCATATTTTGTTAATTATTCTCTTTAAGTATTTAAAAGTTTAGTAAGTTCAATAATTTGCAATTTATTCTAATGCCTTACCATACTAGTGGATTATATCTTACAAGTTAACATAAATCAATAGAAGCCTTAATGCATACAATTAGAATAAGTAATATAGTGTGGCAAACATTATTCATAAGAGAAAATCCTACTATGGAAATCCTAGAAAAGTACTCTATATATAAGCGACATTACCATAAACAAGGTATATATACATGTACCCCGTCATCTCAAGTCCCCCGATACCCAAAATAATATAAAATATCAAAATAAGCATGTACTAATAGGTCCTCGATGATGGAAATTAGATGTAGTCGCCTAAGATCCCCTTGCCCCTGCTGGTACCAGGATCTGCACTCAATAATCACAAAAAATGGATGACTAGTCTAGTAAGTAAAATCCAAATGAACCCTTATGAGCATTCGCGTAAATAAATAAGGAAATGCAAGAAGTATTGTCAAGTAAACATGCGAAATGTAAAGACATATAACTTTAAATGGCTCATCACATGAATAAATAACAGTTAAGCTAACAAATGTGTGTGCTTGCTCCAAATGGAAGAAACTATACTTCGGGGCACCAATTTCCCACCGGTGGTCAAACCTAATCGGCCTGACACTTGATCCTTCACGATGCTGGCCAAATCCACTGGGTCACTGACACATGCACCAAAGGCAAACTCAGGTTGACGTTCACTAGGGATGAATCACATGTGGTACAGTTTAGTGCATTATGAACACACAACTAGGAAATTCGAGGGAGTAACCTCAACCTACATCCAAAGAACATAATGGAATAGTAAAATTAGCAAGGAAATGATAAAAATGAAATTTAAAATAGATCCAAATACTCTGAGATCTTTAATTGGGTTTTACAAACCTCGAACCACTATCCGACCTCTTGGACTCCTGTATTTGACCCTATAAACTCCCCGACACCCAGCTATGGTCCACTAAGTCCTTGAAGTACAATTTTCTAAGTTTATGTTGTTTATAAATGTTTAGACATGTATTAAGTTTAAAATCACCAAAATAACCCTTAAATTCATATTTTATTTGCAATTAGCACATTAATATGTTTACCTAGTGCGCTATGTGAAGTTAGGCTCCTAGGGGATCCGTCTAGTGTGCTCCCACTCACATGGCTTATTTATGTTGGTCTTAATCAAGTGTGCTTGTGTATCCTGAGGATTATCTTGTGGTTCATAAACATGTTGTGGCATCTAGTTGAATGACTCCAATGGGCCATACACTCCTAGATTTACTCATTTGAAATCATTTAGATGTCCATCAATGGTGCACATTATTTAATTCATACTATAGGTTTTTTCATTTATTTGATTCATTTCACATTACATTAAGCCTTATCAAATCATATGGTTAGTGTTTTATTTATCAACATTAACCAACTCATGGTCCCACTAACCTTCAGCTACCTGATATCTTGTTCCCCTCGTCCGGAAATGCATTTCGAGGCGCACCATAACCTATTGTTTAAATTTTAATTTAATTAGACTATGGTTACATTACCGATTTCAATTGAATTACTTAGTCATATTTACTTGAGTTTGTTGAGTTTTTCTAGTGTACATGTACTTCGCCTCTCGATACCCGCGTTGACATGCATTTCGAGGTGACTACCCGTCACACAACCTCGTACCATATAACCATTCAACATACTGACATGCGATATATTAACTAATAGTTTCATAAAACGCACTGCAATTAAAGAATACAACATCCATTTACTAGTGTATCTAGTTGATGTGTGTTTTAGACTACCCGCGACGTCCACGTAGATCTGAGCTGACGTCCATGTCTGAAATTAGGAAATAAATAACGATGTTAATGAAATGGGCAGTTACATTGCAACTACATAAAATATAAAGAGTCATGACTTAATTATCAAATAATTTACAACCCTCGCATTCAAAATGTCTATTAACCATCATGGAGTTCTTACGACAATTTTCGATCATGACGAAATCAAGAAATGGATGAACAATTGTCTCTAACATTTTTAGAGTAAATAGTAAGAAAAATGGCTAAGCAAAGAGAGCATGATCTTAAGAAGTATGAGGAAAGATTTGAAATTTTTGCACAATCATTTAATATAAAGGAGGAAGAAGATGATCAAACATTCTTGAATTTAGAAAAGAATTTAGAAGAGATTGCAACATTCATCAACTCAAGACAAGAGATTATGGTTGAGAACAAGTTGAGGTTATGCTACTAAGTGAAGAAACATGTCATGAAGCATATGAAGAAGTAGAAAAGCCAAATCAAGAGGATTACAACATTATTGACACTTTAGAGCAATATTATTCATTTGGCCATGTTCGAGAGGATATTCATATCAAATATATTATGCAACATGATATCGGTGTCGATCTAGAGAAGTTTGAAATAATAATGAAAAACGAAAACAATAAAAACTTAAGATCACATAGTACAAAGTTTGTGCAAGGGACAATCAATTTTGTTGTAACAATGAAACAATTTCAATAAGAATTGCAAGATCAATGGAACTGTGAGAAAATTGGGATCTTTGGGGAGAAGTATGAGAAAATTAGAAAAATGATCCCTTTTGAAAAGACATAGCAAGGTAGGCTAAACTATATAAAGATTATGAAGGATAGGGTAGCACGCCAGATAAGGATTAGAGGATATAAGGAATTTCATGAGGATACATTATGCAAGTAGGTGCATCTTAGTGATTAATAGAGATTCTTGGTGCATGCATCGGGCTAAGGATGTTAAATGTAGCGCAACTGGGAGGTAGCCCACTTGTTTGTAAATTTAGTTTAAATTAAGTTTTTGCTTTCAAGTAATAAGTATAACAATTCAAACATTTTAGTAGTATTTTCCTAAAGAGTAAATAAAGTCTCAATTTCGTTTTTTGGTAGATTTTTGGTAGCCGGATATGAACAACACAACCGTAAAACATATAAAGTAGATAGATAATTATTGATTAGGGAGACATGTATAATAAATTTAATTATTTGAGTCTAAAGATTTGATATTTAATGCTTTGTGAGACTTATGTTATAAACATCGATAGGTGGAGTTCTAGTTTTCACATTAAGATTCTTTTCACCATGAAAGTGGGTTGAAGTGAATATTATGAAAATTCGACTATTCTAATTATGCATTGCACACACACACATAAGAAAGATGAAGAAAGTTAGATATAGGTAGCATAATATTCATTACCTAGGTGAAGTTGTAAACTAAGAGTTTTTTCAATATAAGAATACAAACAAATTTACATTGCTTTTATAGAATATATTAGTTTTAATTTAAACCAAACAGAAAGTGACTTTCTTAACAATATAGTAAATTTGACTAAGCACTTGTGTCCATATCCACCTTTCCAAAAGGAACGATATCCATAATTAACCTTTATCGATCACACTATTACTACAATTGAACTGTAATACTTGCAATTACGATCAAAGCGTGCTCCACCAATTGGGTTCCTGAAAACTTATGAAGAGAGCACGCTCCACTTTGCACTGTCTCAATAGTGAACATGGCAACAACCTTTGTTCAATCCACCAAACCATAATAACAACATCAAACACTCTCCCAACATATCATGGAAGACCTCTATTTAGGTATAAACCCATTTCCAGTAATCGGTAACGACAATTCACAGAGAAATCATCACCTACCTACGAACTGAACTTTAATAAGCAAAACCCAACTTACCACGGTGATAATCTTTGGATTTGCAGTGGTTTGATCACTTTAAATCACATTGGAAGACCTTTCTGAATCACCCCCTCATGATTAAACCCTCAACTGCTTGATTTCTCTTTCTCACTCGAATTGATCAAATGAAACATTGAGGATAAGCTTGAACACTTTTAATTTATATATACGGAATTTCCAAGAGATACACATCGATCTATCTCGAGGTTGATCATGTGAATAATGTGTTAAAGTGACACATCTTATAGTGACACACATCTTAACACCATTTCTACTTACTCTTATCTCGAGGTGATCCAACAATCTATATAGTTCAATCGAACTTATAGTTTAATTATATATTATATATCAATTATATTTAAATATATACCTCTTGTATTTTCTCTCCAATGAATTCACGGACATGCCTACGATTATTCTCAGTTGTGCACATTCATTTCACAACCTTATCGTCGCACTTGGTGTACATACTATTTATTGATTAATTGTTTATTTTCTAATTATAGGCTTGTATATGAATTCTCTTTTTATACTACAACCTATAAATTCACCAAAAATTCCATAAAAACATAAATCATCACACAAACCCATGCATACGCTAATTGAGGTACCACAAACTTAACCGCGAACCTAACTTAAGTTAATTAGCATTCTTTTCAACACTAATTACCAGCTTAAGGTAACGTATCATTACAGTCCCCCTAATTTAAAGCAATTTCATCATCAAAATTAAAGTAAACATAAAATTACCTATAGTTTCAAAAAGAAATGGAAATTGTTCCTTTATATAAAATTCCCGCTTTTTGGTTAGCTCCTCATTTTCGTGAAATTGTCATTTCACTTTAGCCAAAGCAATCTCTTTGATTCTTGGCTTCTGAATCTTACAATTAATAATCTAAATCGGTTGCTCATCGTAAGACAAGTCTTCCCGAAGACCAAATTCATTCTAATCGATCCTTGGAGTTAACTAAATCTCTGTTTTTCGAAGCATGGACAAGTGGAAGACATTATGAACTCTAGCTAGCCAAGGAGGTAACTATAACCAGCAAGCAATGGGGCCACTGTAATGGCCCATTTGATTAACGCTATTATTATTATTTATTATTTAAAAACCAGGACGCCAGCTTAGACCTAAGTGGATGCTGCAAATAGGCTAGGGACATCTATACTTGAGATCACTGGTTATATTTATTTGTTGACTGCCCATTTGCAATTTTGATTTAGTATTTTATTCATTAACACATCGCATGTTTGTATTTACATTATTATATTATGCGAGATTTTGTGATAGGTATTCACCACGTAAAACGTTCCAACATGGGTAATTGGGTAGGCAAACTAAGGGTTTAATAGAAAACATGACTAACTTGCAGAAACTCGACTAAACTAATGAAACAAAAGAGGAATATAAGTATAGACCAAGTCGTTCACTCAAAATAATAGGCTACGACGCACCTCGAAATACATGTTGAGGCTCGGGAATGTCGAATAATGAAATAACTAGAGATCTAAGTTGGCTAAATAAGTGGGTTAGTGTCACATTAGAGTCATTAATGGGTATATGACAACTCCAATGAGGATGTTAGGATAGACCTCGAGATATGAAACGTACCTTTTATCAAATAAAAACTATATAAACTAGACATAGTGGATTTTCTCATTTCACCACTATAATTCACATGTAAAACACTAAATTATCTAGAGCTTTTAGTATCAAATTCTGGTGAAATTCAAGAGCTAATGACTGGATTTGGTTATTCAACACTTAGGTAATGAACATCTCTATTACTAATTTCCATGAAATTCACAAAATGAAGCTCTAAATTTGGGTTTTGTTCAAATTTAAGAATGGTTAAAAACTTGATATTTAATAAGAGTCTTTGCATATATGAGAAGTCTTTTGTGTTAATGATCTGTGTTTGCAACCGATGATTTCCTCTAAATCGTGGATACATGTAAATATCTTAATTTGAAATATAAACTGTTGCCTTTAGCCTTTTTGCTGAGTTTTTGTATTTCTCCTATGAGGAGAGGGTAGGGTCGACGACGAAGGGGACGACCTTGGTATCAAATGGCAGAATTCTAATTCTGGAATTCTGCAAATCGATGTAGATAACGTGCTAGATAGAGTCTCTAGCGTGCTATTCGTTTTGGGCAATATGGCCTTCTTTGACTTGAAGAACACTAGCACACTAGGTGGCTTCCTAGTGCGGTAATTACACTTAGCGTACTATGCAACTCCTCTAGTGTGCTAGAGATAGTGTAAATTGGTTTTTAAAAATGATATACTAAGGAATTGTTTCGGGACTTAAGCAATAAAACCCATTCTAACACATGTGATTCAACCTGAAACACATATAAATGATCTCGGGGGACTAAGGAACTATAATACGACAATCAAAAGTGAGTTAGGATTAGACCAGGGTGTTTTTAGGGCGTCGAAGTGCCTTTTAAGATGCGTAAAACCTAATTAAATGTCACTTGAGTATTTATTTTTTATTTTACTTGTTGCTATCCATTCTTTGCTTATTATTGCATTCCATTATTATTTATGGGATGGTTGGTTGAGTTTACTCCCACTGGCACTTTCGCTATGTTTATGTAATGCTAGACTATAGCACGTGTGATCAAGCCCTCGATGAGTGGCAACCCAAGCTGCTGTTCGATGCACGTGTCAGTGGAGCATACGAATAGGCCAACCACCATAAAAACCAAATGGAAAAGTAGTGGGGTCACCCATTGAGGGGATCCTAGGGATCCGAAACACAGTCTAGTCTGACCGGGATGAGCACACACTTTACTTATCTACTTTGTTATGCATTCATGTGATGATTCAATTATAGTTGCCTATTTTACATTTCACATATTTATTTAACATTAATGTTGGCATCTTTATTTACTTAAATTCTTAGTCAATTTCCTTAAGATTTTACTCAATGAACTCCTTATCTATTTTATTGTGATGATGGGTGCAGATCCTAGTACTAGTAGAGGCAAGGGGACCCTAAGTAAATTTCTCTAATTGCCTCCTGTTCGGAACCTACTTGTACATGTTCATTTTGATGTTTTGCTTTGATTTTTGGGTTTATGGGAGACTTGAGAGATACTATACTTGTATATATTTACTTTTCATGGTATACTTATATATCTATTCCATGATTTACCTGATATTTAAGACTTCCACTATTTTTTATTGGTTATCTATTTGCAACTTTTTAAAACATAAACCATTTATAGTTTGGGTAAACAATGAATAAAATACTAAATTAATAAGTGCAGAACCATTAAGCTTAAATCAATATCTTAAGAAAAGCTTGAATGAATGGTTTAATATATGACAATAACACGACAAGTTAGTGCTCATACTAAAGATGTTGGCATGGCAACAAACACTAGAAGAGCACGAAACCCATCAGTAAGTGACGTGGTAGGTGCAATAGGCCACACAAGGCGATGAGCAACACGTACACAGTGGCCTTGGGGTGTAGGGCCGCTACAGTTGGTATCAGAGTAATGGTTCGAGGAACCTTAAAGACTAATAAAAGAGCATAAAACATAACAAACAAACCTAAGATGCGTAAACTCAATGTACTTACCTGGGAACCCTTATTGGGAAGTGACTGTAAGGCGGGTAAAGTTACGATTTATATATGTGTTATATAATATGAGTAAATACACCAAGGCTGATCTGGTGCACGCTTCTTGATGTAGATCACAATGGAAAAAACCTACTACTCTACCAGAGATTGGTTAGACTAGCGATCTGGCTAGGGCTACTACCACCACTACTACACTGAGTGACGACGACCAAGTTGTGGCACATAATGTTTAATTGGTCGAGATTCTCCAATTACTCAAGACTCGGGCTGCAACGGTCGCTGTAGTAGCATTAGCTCCTATTGTAATTCATATACCAACTACTACTCCAACAGTCATTGCCTTGAATATACCCCGGACGCCTACTCAGGCAGTGGTTCAAGTAACACTAGCAGAGGTGATTACGCCAGTAGCGATATAAGTTGAAACACTAACTCCCACTCCTACACCTACACTTATAGAGCAATAGGCTACTACTTTTGAGTTTTCTTTGACCTATAAGGCTAAGTTGATCAAGGAGTTTATCAAATTTGAGTCATGATTCTTTTTTCGGAGGTGGTAACATAGAGGCATCCTGGAGATGGTTATTATCATATCAGTGGATTCATAAACTGCAGATAGTTGATGACAACATTATATTAGAGTATCAAGGTCTTATTTTAGAGGTGACTCAACTATTTGGTGGACGACCTATTGCAACACGCATCTAGATCAGCGACATGGGCATTGTTTGGACAAATGTTTTATGATCAACATATACTAATTGAGGTGCAGGTGAGATTGAGGGAAGAGTTTCTAGTCTTGAGAATGGGTAACCAATCAGTTCTTCAGTGTAAGGGGAGATACCAGTACCTACTATAGTTTTCTACTGATCTTACAGGGATAAAGAGACTATATATTTACTACTTTATCCGAGGTGTAGATGATGTTGTCGCTAGTGCTATTATGTCGACTGAGGCCCATACTTTGTATGAGATGTATGATATAACATTCACACACAAAACTTTCCTCCTGCGAAGAGATTACAAACATTTGTTAGTTAGTACTGAGAGGTAGTGAAAAAAGGGTTATCAGTCAGATTAGAGGCTGAAGAGACAAAGGGATCAGTCTAACAGAGGTAAGAGAGATGAACAAAAGGATAATGCTTGCAGGGATGATTATGGTCATCTTAGATAAAACGACATATAAATGGTTCACACTATCGAACTCGCACCGCCTGAGCAACATCAACATCAGCTATAGCAGTATCATCCGGACAAGGATCAGGGAGTTCATGATAAATGTTAGAAGGGCTGGGGTTAGGATAATAGATTCAGAGAAAGATAGGTTAGGAGGTAGGGGAAAGGTCGATGTCATCATTGCGATAAAAAATGTCACTTTAAGGTAGATTGTAGGACACCACTATCCCCACGAGAGGCAACACAACACGGTTAGGCAAGAGAGAGCCTACACAATCGCACAGTTCGACAAGGAGGTGACCAAACAAATCATCGAGGGTATGATATCTATTATGGGTAGAGCAATGCTTGTTATGATAGATTCTGGTAGTGCATTATCATTTATTAATGGATGCATGGTAAGAGAGTTATATTTAGCATCACAAATGCTAGACACACACCTTTTCCTTAGTACAACCGCTGGAGATAAGATATAACCTAACAAAATATGCTAAGACTACACGATAGAGTATGAGGAGCATCAGTTGCTGGTAGACTTACGAGTTTTAGAGTACCTTAAGTTTGACACACTTTTAGAGATAGACTGGTTGGTGACGTATCATGCGCAGTTGGATTCTTTTTAGAATACTGTCACGTTTCACTTTCTAGGGATTCCAAAGTTTATGTTTACTGGAGTCGCGAACACACTACCTATTACTAAGGGCTGACTAGCTAGGACTCAATAGATAGAGGCGTTTAGTGTAATAGTTGAGCCAGAGTCGAGGATGGAAATCAAGATTGAAGTTGTCACGATGATTAAAGAGTCTCTCGATGTTTTATTGAATGATCCGCCAAGATCACCACCGCCTAGAAAAGTCAAGTTTATTATCGAGCTTCTACCAAGGATGCAGCTAATTTTCAGTAGAACTTATAGGATATTAGTGTCCAAGCGAAAGGAGTTAAGGAGATAGCTTGATGATCTATTGCATAAAGGTTTCATTAACTCTAGTATGTCTCATGGGGAGCGCTAATGTTATTTGTAAAAGGAAGGATGGTTCCATAAGGATGTGTGTGGATTACAGGAAGCTAAATTAGGTGACAATCAGGAATCATTACCAACTCCCCAGGATCGTTGATTTATTTGATCGGTTGGCAGACACCAAGTTCTTCCTAACGATTGATCGGTGTTCAGGCTATCATCGGTTGAGGATTCAAGAAGAGGACATCAAGAAGACTGCCTTCAGCATTAGATACAAATTATTTGAGTTCATATTCATGCCTTTTGGGCCGACTAATGCCCCCACGATCTTCATGGATGCACATCATCTTGAGAGCATATTTGGATAGATACGTCATTGTCTTCATCGATAAAGTTTTGATTTATAGTAGGAATCTTGTGGAGCATGAGAGTCACCTCAGAACATTATTGATGACATTGGGGGAGAACATGCTATATACCAAGTTTAGCAATTTTGATTTCTGGCTAAGTGAGGTGAAGTTTTCGAGACACGCCATCAATGAATAGGGTATCTCTATAGATTCGGAGAAGCTCCAAGCTATCATCGATTGGGAGACGTATATGTCAATGTTAAATATCTTAAGTTCTCCAGGGTTGGCATGGTATTAAAGGTGATTTGTTCAGGACTTCTCTTCAATTGTTGAATCAATGATGAGATTTACTAAGAAAGATGCCAGATTTGATTGGCCATAGGAGTGCGAGGAGGCTTTTAGGGAGCCGAAGAGGAGATTGATTTCTACACCACTATTGATAATGCCGAAGTTAGGCAAGGGTTTGTTTGTTTACATGGATGCTTCGGGTATTGAGCTAGGATGCATATTGTTGAAAGAGGGATACCTAATAGCATATTTAGCTAAATGATTGAGACCCCACGAGGGTAATTATCAAGTGCATTACTTGGAGCTTACAATAGTTTTGTTTGCACCGATGGCCTAGAGGCACTATCTTTAAAGGGAGAAATTTATCTTGCACAATAATCATTAGAGGCTGCATAACATTTTCACTCAAAGAGATCTGAACATGCATTAGAGGAGATGGCTTGAGCTATTAAAGGGCTATGACTTCATCATTGAGTACCATCTTGTGAAGGTGAACGTTATAACTGATGCATCGAGCAGGAGTGGGGTTGACAATCAGACATTTGTTTGACGAATGACATATAAGCATTTACTATTAAAGGTAACTTTAGTTATGTATGTGACATACATTCTTGCTACATATGAGCCACAAATTATTTGCCAAATGAGAGTTCTAACAGTATCTATTGAGCTGGTGGCGGAGTATAAGAGAGTTGATGTGATGTATGATAGGTTCGGTAGGATAGCGCAGGATCCTAAATGTATAGACTGGTCGGAGATAACAAATCGGTGTTTGTGGCACAAAAATAGATTATGGGTGCCAAAAGTTCAAAAGATATGAGGATGCAAACTAATCTTGATACATAGTTCATCTTGGTTGGACCAAGATGTATTATGACCGAGGAGATTGTTTTGGTGGTCAGGGATGAAGGCTGACATTGCTTCGTACATTAATAGTTGTCACATCTGCCAAAAGGTGAAAGCTAAGAATAGGAGACTAGGAGGATTATTATAGTCGTTGCTCATTCTATAGTGGAAATGAGAGTATATAACAATAGATCTTGTTAGTAGAATACCGCAAACTTTCAAGAGCACAATGCCATGTGGGTGGTGGTTGATAGGCTGATGAAATCAACACATTTTATTTCGATTTCGATGAAGTACATGCTCCCATAACTGAGCATTCTATTAGAGAGGGAGATTTTAGATTGTATGGGGTGCCGGTCTCCATTGTCTCTAATAGCGATTCTAGACTTAGGTCGAGGTTCCGGGAGGGCGTGCAAGACTAGTTTGGCATGAGGCTGTAGTTTAACACAACTTATCATCCTCGGATTGATGGCGAGTTAGAGAGGTCGATTTAGTTTATTGAGGAAATGCTCAGGGCTTGTATTCTGCAGTTTAGGGGTTTTGGGAGGATTATATACCACTCTGTGAGTTTGCCTACAACAACTGCTATCACATGAGTATTAGGATGTTTTTGTTTGAGGCGTTGTTTAGGAGGTCCTATAGATCAACACCTATTGGGCGGAGCAAGAGGAGGATATAGTGACCGTCGGACTAGAGATTGTTGTAGACCACACCAAAAAGATCAGGCAGCACAAGACAAACAGAAGAAATATGTAGATAAGTAGCATGAGGGTCCGAACTATAAGGAGGGTAACATGGTTTACATGAATGTTTCCCTTTGGAATGGCCAATAAAGATTTGGGATTAAAGGGAAACTAGCACAGAGATTTATTAGATTGTTTAAGGTAACGACACTAGTTGACAACGTGGCATACCATTTATATTTACCTGCAGAGTTAGCTGGGGTTCATCCGATATTTCATATCTTGGTGTTGAGGCTAGCAAGGCCAAGAGCGAGACCTATGGTTGATTTGAGAAAGATCGAGGTTATGCATGACACAACTTACGAGGAGCGACCGATAAAGATCATAGACCACATGATTCAGACTCTCAGGAACATGGATATCCCTAAGGTTTAGGTTTGTTGGCAGCATCAAGGAAAATAGGGACTCATTTGGGAACTCGAATGAGCTTAAGTCGACGATGTGGGAGCTTTACCCTCAACTATTCCATTATACGACGTTAAGTTTATCTTAAATTCTTGGGACAAAATTTCCACTATTTGGGAAGAATTTGTAACAGTCCCTTTTATTAATGACATTATTATTTATTATTATTTACAAACTATGACGCCGACTTAAACCTACTTGGACACCGCGGATAGGCTAGGGACACATCTACTTAGGTACGCTAGTTATATTTGTCTATTGATTGCCTATTTGTGATGTTGATTTATTGTTTTATTCATTAATACATCAAATGTTTGTATTTACCGTATTATAGTGTGTAAGATTGTGTAATGGGTATTCACCTCATAAAATGTGTCAATGTGAGTAATTGGGTAGACAAACTATGAGTACAATAGAAAACATGACTAACTCATGGAAACTCAACTAAACTAATGAAAAAAAGAGGAATATAAACATAGGCCAAGTCGCTGAGTTGAAACAATAGGCTATGGCGCGCCTCGAGATGCATGCTGAGGCTCAGATACATCGAATAATGGAATATCTCGGGATCTAAATTGTCTAAATAAATGGGTTTCTGTTATTGGGGCATGTGCCTTAGGTCGATCTAAAAACATTGTTTATATTATAATTTTAGTTAATAAAATTGAGGTTTTCATTTGCTATTTTATTATAAGTGAATGAATGTTTACCTTATAGTAAGATCCATGTGTATTTGTTGAAATATCTTAAATGTCCCTAGTCAATCATTATACTAGGAACTATAATAAATTAAGACTAGTGTGAATCTTGATTGATGGTTATGTAATGATCATGTGTATAGGGATACAAATTGAGATAATGAGTACTTGTTAGGGAACAAGGTACTCGACCAACTCGCTTTGAGAACACCATATAGATTGAGTCATAGGTCTTACTCATGATAGGTATATCATTTAGTCATTTGGCTTGAGATTACCATAGACTTCAATACTAGCAACATGGTAATTTGACACAATCAATTATTTTGTTTAACTGGATGATTATAAACATTGTGATTGGTTACCATGTGAATAATATGGGAAGGTGTGTAATCAAGATAGAATTTGTCACTCGCATATAGAGAGAAATATAAGTGGATCCCTTGATATCCCTCGATATGATAGACTGATAATGGCCAAGTCCATGTGAATTGATATGGTCAATGTCACTTGGATGTTTTTAGTTTACCTAGAGATCAAGACTAGTACGATTGAACATTAAGGGTAACTTTCCATGCATTATGTTTAATGAAAGGATATCGCACGACAAAATAATATGACATATGTTATTCATTACGTTGCATCGATTTTTATATTCATGCTACTTGGGTAGTTATAGTGCCTTGCTAGAGACCGTTTATGACTTATTAACCAAAATGGATTTGGTTCACTGCATATGTCACATAAACCTATTGGGCCGCATAGAAAAAATGGTTTTGTGCAATTTGAATTGGTCCAGAGTAATGAAATTTATATGATAAAATTTATGACATAAAAATTGTTCTATGATAACTTATTAATAAGGGCGCATGTGTAATTTACTTAAAATGCCTAAATAAAATAGTTGTGTTATGAATAGAATTTTAAGTGAAGACTTATCTACACATATAAATAGAAGGTGAAACCCTAAAACGAAATAAGATTTTCATTTTTGCAAATTCTGAGTTCTCGAGATTTTGAGAAATAAAAGAAAAACATTTTCTATCTCTCTTAGAGCTAGCACCCCAAATTATGGTCACCGCTCATGTGTGTATTTCTGATAAAGGACACCTACTTGATTGTCTTGAAAATCAAACAATCACATAAGAAAATCATGGATTAAGGTAAGGTTTGCTTTGTAGTTCTAGTTTAATAGAACTTGTTTTCGATTTTTTCAAAATTATTTTTGAACTTTTGGCCATGCATGAACCCCAAAACCTAATAAGTGTCACATTAAAGTCATTAATAGGTGTATGACAGCTTTAATGAGGTTCTTAGTATATACCTTGAGATACATAACACACCTTTGATCAAATAGAAACTATATAAACTTGATATAATGGATTTTCACATTTCACCACTACAATTCACACGCAAAACACATAATTTTCGGGAGCTTTTGGGATCAGATTTTTATGAAATCCTAGAGCAAAGGATTGGATTTGCTCATTCACCGCTTAGGTAATCAACATCTCTATTTCAAATTACCATGAAATTCACAAAATGAAGATCCAAATTTGGGTTTCGTTCAAATTCAAGTATTATTGAAAACTTACTATTTGATTAGAGTCTTTGCACGTATGAGAAGTCTTTTGTGTCAATGATTTGGGTTTACAACCTAATCTATCATCTAATTCAAGATTTCCTTAAACTTGCGAATGCATGTAATGTTGGGTTTTGGGGTTCATATGCAGTGAAAAATACAAAACAATTTCTGAAAAACCCCAATAAGATCGAGAATAAGTTCCATTACACTAGAACTACAAAAGTAAACCATACCTTAATTCGTGATTACCTTACCTGATTCTTCGATTTTCAAAATGTTTAAGTGTGCGTCCTCTTTCAGAAATCCACACACAAACAATGACCAACATTTGGAGTGCTAGCCCTAAGAAAGATAGAAAAAAGTTTTTTTTTTCTCTACCAAAATCCGGATAAACTCAAACATACCAAAATCTTTAGGTTTCAACCTCTTTTTATATGTGTAGATAAACTCACTTAAAAAGCCTTTTTGTAATACAACTATTGTATTTAGGCAGTTTAAGCAAATTACACATACACCACTATTAATAAGTTATCATATAACAAATCATAAGGTCTTTTAAGTCATGAATTTTATCATATAAAATTCATTACTCTCGACCAATTGAAATTGTTCAAATCCATTCTTTATTTGCGACCCAATAGGTTCATGTGACATTGGCAGTGAACTGTGACGGCTTCACTTTTCACAAATTGGGCCTCGCCCTGCCTAAGCTTACGTGGACCCTCGGCAACCCCTCCCCTTTCCTCCCCCGAGTAAAACATGCCTAGTCGGCCTCTTATCTTAATTATTCATCCATTAGTTGCTTATTAATTTCATTAATTAGTTTAACAAGTTTTAATATTCATTACGTAGGGGAAAGTAATTCAAAGCAACAGAAAAAATTAACTAAATTCGAGACAAGTCCTAGATGTGGAAATCAAGCACAATATATGCACTTTTCCATAGGTGTCTTGGTATGTAAATCTTGTCCAAAATTGGGTTTTGTGGCTCTATATGTTTACTTTGGAGATTTACAGGGTATTTAAGCATTTGTGTGTAATTCGAGTAAAATTGAGAAAGAAGTCAAACATCTGTTAAAATCCAGCATAACTGGTACCATGCAATCACAAGGGATGGCGCTACAGTACACCAAACGACGTCATGGCAGAGTAATGAATGGCGCAGGAATTGAATGGACAACATCAACTTTATAGGGGACGACGTCACCAACGACGCTAAGTTCAGAAATAGAAGTTTCAAACTGATTTGTTGCTTAAGACTTCATATATGTTGCTACGCCACCACCCAGTGCCATATCCATATAACCACGGTGCCATGAATGGCACCAACTTCGCAGAATATAAGTTTTGAAACTTTTTAGAAGGTTCTTATTCCCATGAGTTGCTATTCTTCTACCCCAAGCATAACTATATAAAGGAGGCACCTCTATGAATGAAATAACATTGTATTTAGAAACTTTAGGAGTAGAGCAAGGTAGAGTAGCCATGTCTGGCTAGGTTCTTTAATACCTAAGTCGAGGATGAAGCTCTTTACCCATTAGTAGGTTGTTTTATATGTCTTGTTGAGAATTTCTATAATAATAGTGTTTTGTTTCCGTTATATATCTTTGTGTTGTTATTTTTAATGATGTCTCGATAGTAGTTTAGAGTTTGTATATTCATTGCAAATCTTTAGGCATAAACCCATTGACCTGCTATCAATCAGGTTGAGTCCGTGATACCAACCGGGTTGAGAAGTGACAATCACCTAGAGCAAGAAACCTAACAAACTTGTTATTATAGGCGATTAACATTAAGAACTAGGTTAAACGTTGAGAGCAGTTGCCTAGGTTTATCCAGGGGTAGGTGTTCCTACATAGCTATTAATGTTGCTCATGTGCTAAATCTTGAGAGCGGCTGCCCAAAGTTGTACGGTTGAGAGTTATTTAAATAGTGGTTATCATATTTATCGAGAATAGGACGACTAGGGTATTGGTGACCCCAACACCTATAGCTTATTTAAGGAAAACCGTTTTAAAACCCATCTTTCAAAATGAATGATACAAGACATGGAAATAACATAGGACTATATTGTGGATTCTTAGATTTAGGTATGTCTTTATTCTCTTATTTACAACTTATTTACTTTCTTGCTTAGTATGCTTTTAGATAAACTCTTTCAAAAACCCTCCAGATTTAGTTTTCTGTTAGTTGAACTCAGTTTGACTGAATCTTATGGATCATTCAAACCTCTACTACATTCTAGTATGATTGGTTACTTATTACGGGTATATGAGATATAACCCTTCTCACTCAATTTGCTCTATTGCATGCATCACAAGTGTAGGATAACATGGTAGTAATAGCGATTGAAACTAGTGTTTGAGTCGTGGATATTGAACCACAAGGATGGTTTAATGCTAATGTGTAGTCTAATTAAGAAATGAAGTTAGGCAACTTTGATTTTGATTTTGAAATGGAAATTAAACAATTAAATTACTCTAACTATTTAATTGCAAGTAATGTAAATAGAGATTTTTCAAATTGGAGGAACTCCTAAAAAATCAATGTCACCAAGGTTGTATTCCTATGCAATAATTTTATTTGAAAGACTCAATAAGAGTGAAAATAGGTGAATTTCCTAAAATTCATCTCGTCACAAGGTTTTGGTCGTAAAGATTCTAGTGTGGCACTCGGACTTCACCAATCGGCCTGAGTAGCGTAAGTGTGAAACCGCATTAAGCACCAAATTTAATTGCCTCCCTAGTCAATGATCATCGGTCGATGCACCATATTTTTTAAGTTTTTGTTTTACCTAAATTCGAATTGAAAGCCCCAATGGTCATGGTGACTCCCAAACCCTATATTCTATACACACTTGGCCAAGGTAAGAATAACAATAAGCACGAGAAAACAAAATTCATCACAACAAATTGGAAGAACAAGTCAAATTAACATTAGAAACAAAGGTTTTCCAACCCAAGATACATCGACCCCTAAGAAAAAAACTATTTATAGGGGCAAGAAACAACACAAAACATGCTAGAAACAAAAGAAAACATGAAATCAAACCAAAAAATTAAAATTGAATCCACAAGTTTAATCCAAATCTCTGGCCTTCATAAGTATTTCTCCCAAACAAAAGTTGTATCTACCTAATTTTTAGCCTTATTTATACCCCAAAAGGCAATTTAGTCCAAATATTACACAAAAACCCTTAAACCTCACCTTTTACACACTTTTCTAAAGTAGGTGTTGACCTTGGCACTAAAGCGACGGGCTCTGTGCCCACAACAATTTTGCCACTATTTTATAACAATGAGGTTGGCCTAGGCACTAAGGTTGGCCGCTGGGGTACTGGGGTTCGAATCCTGCACATATTATCCACTTTGCGAAGCTATTGTGGACCATTTAAAGGCCAAATACGATGACACTTTGTGAGACATGAAATTGTTCAGCACTTAGTATACTTTCCAACAAAAATTACAAGTCATTTGATTTGAAATGATAGAGTAATGACCAAAACACCGAAGGTTGGTCAAAATGGACTTTGTCGAAATTTAGCTAATTTTATGTCGTTCTTGCCCAAACCTTGTATTCTCATCTAGAATCCTCTAAATGTCTTCAAAACATATCTAACCATGTGAGATATTATCATTTCATCCCTCGCAACTGGTTTTGTTTTCCTTCGTCTTGTGATCTGCACTAATGCATTTTTCGAGGTAAATATTCTCGGATTCTAATATAAGCTTTAAATGTTTCAATTTTGCTTTCCTTACCTAAAAACCAACAAAATATATTAGATTAACATGAATTCACTTATTAATTGCCTAAATTATTAACAAAATGCTAAGTATAAAGGTATTAAAATATGTTACTTTTCAAATACCCCCAAACTTGAGAATTTGCCCGTCTCGAGCAAAGAGACACAAAAGCCCGTCTCGAGCAAAGAGACACAAAATAAAACAATGCAATTTATCGAATATTTTTAGATTAAGCTTAATAAATTTTTTTAACAAAATTGATCCAAATTTCAAGCAAAATTGGTACATGCCAACAAAACTCTTTCCAATATGTAGTTATCCTTATTTCTTTACTTTAGTGGCATTTTTCAATTTCAAATTCAAACCAAATATTGATTCAACTCGAGACTTTTCAATTGCCTAAGTACCCAACCTTTCAGCCCAGCTTTTAAGAGAATCCACTTTCGATAACCCAAATGCAAATTTGAGTGTCTATCCTCAACTACTAGAGAGAGTCCACAAAAAGATTTGAAAACTTAATGACTTTTTGTTAATGACTTTTTGTTTAAAGAATCAACTCCAAGAGATCTCATATGCTTATTTTTTATTCACTCTCTACTATCATCAAACATAAAAGACCATGAATCATTAGGTCTTTAATAGGTTATAGTGGGGCCATTTCACAAACACTTATTTACAAACATAAAACACTTACAAAGATAAAACTCACAAAAATACAAAAACTTTCACTCATTTTGGAGTTTCAGTCATAACTTTTCTTTATCATCACACAAATGCATTTTTTCCCTTTGGGCTTCATTTTGTGGATTAGTTCATTTTTTTACATTCTTTTTTTTTTGGTTGATTTCGGTATTTCACTCAAGATTTGCATGTTTTTTTTCATAATGGTTTCCTATTACTTTAACTTTATGTGGTTTAATGCTTTTCGACTCGGAATAACGTTTGGTGCCAAAGATGCATGATAAATAAGGCTCAACAGAGCGACTAGTGATCTTACGTGTGGGAAGGATTTGAGATATTGGGGTATAATATTCAAACAAGATTTCATTATTCTCATCAATCCTTTACGTTCAGAATTTATCGCCTCCAGCGGATTTAGAACAAGTTCTAGAATCCTTGAATTCTCATTAGGGACTCGCCTACTTTAGATTTATCACCATTTTGTTTTGTCATAGGTTTTTCCTCACACTAGGCTGCCATGATAAATTCTAGATCTAGTTAGCCCGAACACTTAAGCACAAGAACTCTCTAATCAATCCCAAATACATTGCCTCATTTGTTTCCTTTTAAAAAAACTATCCCCGACTGTCAGCCACACTTGAAAGAATAAAGAGAATAATATTAATTAAAATGCACATGCTTGTAAAATACCCGATATGCCGACCACCCGACCTCACAAAAGTAAAAATAGTTGCTATGTACCCCCAAACTTAAGAAGCTCATTATCCTCAATGAACTAAATCATTAGTAAAAAAGGAGGACAAAAATAGGGATCAAAACAAAATCATTTACAACAAATCACAACATTGGAGAAGTAAAATGAAATAAAAAAATCTTAAAAGTAAATGCTTTCGTAACTGGTGTTGATGCCTTTTAAGTTTCTCTTCGTCGTTCCATCATTCCCTTATACTCATTCAAACTTGGATTTCATAACATTTCTTAATGTGTATTTGTGGTCTCCCTGCGGTCTATCAATTCAATGAAAAATCACCCAGTAACTGGTATCCGACCTGAAATATCATCATGACATGTATCAACCACTTACAAGGAATTATTCTTTCTTTTATGACATGCGACAAAAAGCTAAAATATAAACCAAATAACCCTGGGTTGCCTCTCAGTAGCGCTAAGTTTCTCTTCCTTAGCCCGATGCCTATAAAGTTCAAGTAGGAGTGACTAAAGTGTCACTCGTCTCAAGCGAACCATGAAACTGCTTCAAATTTTGTTGAGACATCATTAACATGTACCCCTTGTTGTTTTGAATAACAACTTTATATTTCTTATTAATATTTTTCACTTTGACTGCTCCTTTCCATTTTGGTCTTATACTAACTTCAATGTCTTCAATTTGCACTTGAAATGAAGAGTAACTATATTTTCTTTAATAAATTATGTTCTTTCTCATGTACTTGGCAAGACATAGGATTGTTTGATGCATGAGTTGGAAGCACAATTTTAGGTGAGTCTTTAATGGCATTCTCTTGAACCTTTTTAGAAGGCTTTTTTTGAACTACTTTCTCTTGAACCTTTTTAGAAGGCTTTTTTTGAACTACTTTCTTTTGAGTAAAAATGGTGCTAATTTGCTCAATTTTGGGGCTTGACTCATTGGCTTTCTGACTCAGATTCTCTTGCAATTTCTCATATTCAATTGTCTTTTCTTTCATTTCATTGACCGGAAAAGGCATTGTTGATCTCCTTCATTATATGACATGGTTGATGAGTCTTCAAACTTTAAAAATCTTAACAACTTTCAACACAATACTCTCTTACCCCTACTTGCAAAGTAATTTTTCCACCCACAATATCTACGAGAGCTCTAGCAATCACTAAAAATGGTCTTCCGAGTATCAGTGACACATTCTTTCCTTTTTCAAAATCCGATCGTAATGAAACATAAATCGACCAACTTTGACAAGTACATCTTCCGCTGCACCTCTCGGTTTAGCACCTCTCGGTTTAGAAATTGAACCATCGGCAAAGTGCACACTAAAATTAGTTAGCCTTACCTTAGTAATTCCTAACTTCTTGGATCCTCCATTTTCTTGTATGTTGTGTTCGAAGTGCAGAACCAGATGTTTCTACCATATGCATTGTCTTGACTTCATCAAACTTCTCTTTCTTCTTCTTAATTTGGAATACTACTTGTAGCTACAGTTCTTCTTTTTTGACCTCTATTGTTACTATATGACATTGATCATGAGCTGTGACATATGCGATCTCTGTTGGATTCACCAATGTATCACTAGGAAAAGGCTCATTTGGACGAGAATTCAACGCGATAGTCAATTGTTCTATCTGCAACTCTAAATTCTTGATAGTTTGCTTCTTTACATCTTTCATCCTATGCAGAGTATGCTTAAGACTTACCATCTCTTTCTCATTTTCCTTATGTCCCTCTATATTAGTAGAATGCATGCTCATAATTAGTGACTTGAATGTAGACTCATCATCATTTTGTTGCCATTGAAAGTGACTGAAAGCTTGATGAACTCAGATATTCTCTTGACTTTCATAGGAAAGGTTTGGGTAATTATGAACCCCTTGATTACATGGATTTTGAAAAGTCGTACTTGGTTGAAAGTTACATCATTGATTTATAAAGTGCGTTTGCTTCATTTCACTATATAATTGTCCCAACATTGCTCTAGGTTGGCATAATGAAGGTTGACTACATGTATTCACTTGAAACCTTTTAACTTGAGTCGTCAGATTTGCAAGTTGTGCCATAATAGTCATATACCAATTTTCCGCAAACATTCCACCAATTTGCGAAGCTCGGTCAATGTAAGAATGTATTAGCTGTAGATACATGTGCTAGTTAGGAATTTTACTTTTTCTATATACTTGTTGTATACTAGTTAGGAAAGAACTAACAAGTATATGGAAAGAGGAAAATTCCTAAATAGCACATGTATCTACAACTAATACATTCCTTGTAGCCAACTTCCATTTTTTTTTTTTCGCACTGACAATATGAATTTAGATCATGAAACTCAATGAATAAACACGATTAAGTGCAGAGATTTATTCAAATCAATACAAATGACAAAAATTGTTAAAAATAAAACCTAAACATATTATCGCAATCTAACTAAAATTAGCTACCGTCCCTGGCAACAGCGCCAAAAGCTTGACACACGTTGTAAGTGTACGACAATATGGTACTAAAAGCGACCCAAACTAGTGTTCAAGTCATGGATATCGAACCACAAGGACAATTTTAATGCTAATTTGTAATTTAATTAGGAAATAAAGTTAGGCACTTTGATTTTGCATTTGGAAATGGAAATTAAACAACCAAACTACTTTAAGGAAAAACCCATCTTTTAGTCTCTGAACTTTCAACCTTTTACACTTTTGGTCCCTCAACTTTCAAAACTACGCATTTGGTCCTTTAGCTTTTCAAGTACTGCGTCTTTAGTCATTTCGTTAGTTGGACCGCTAAAATTGATGATGTGGTAAACTCAAATCGCCACCTAGTGCCACGTGGTTGATTTTTTATTTGAATCGGTGGTTTAAGTGAACCAAATCGGTTCTTCAAAAAATCAAACTAAAATCCCAAATCAAAACCAAAGCCCTAAAACTTATTTGGGTTGAACCAATTGAACCCCCTCATCCTCCTCCTCTCATCTATGTGCCTCATTGACATAAAGTCATCAACTTATAAAGTATAACCAAAAGTATATTGAAATCTTAATTAAATACACCCTTGTAAATAATTTTAGAGTTTGGTAGTGTAAAACCTAAAATTTATTGAATAATTACTTGGGGAAAAAAAAGACGCTAGTAAGTTTGTCCCAGCACAAGGCAATTGTTCAAAAGGATAATTAGAGGGGACTCGAATTCGAATTCATTGAGGGAGGACTACTTGGGGAGTCTTGAATCGATGACATTTAAGGATTTTGCTTCGGTTTGTGGGGGCATTGGCATTGACAGGAAGGGGCCGATGAAGTCTTGATTGAAGCGAGGACGATGGAGCCTTGCTTGTTATTCGAGGTTTTTATATAGGGAGAGGTAAAATCGTCATTTTTATGAAACCACTTAAAATCCTATCATGCCAACCGAACAAGTCACCAAATTCAGATTACTCCTAATCTATAACTATGTAATCCAATGTTTGTTAATGAGACCTATCAAGACAACCTTATCCACCCAACCAAACACAACATTAAAATCTTGTCCTCCCTAACAGCACCTTTGTTTGGCAGTTTAGTTGCCAACACAAGCCAAGTGAGTGCTTGATGAAATGCCAAAGAGAGCGCCTCATCAATTCTAAGGTTTCTGCTTCGATGAAGCTAGTGCGCCCTTTGAAGCTAAGCAACAGAAAGCTTTGTGGTAGCTACGAGAATTGGCCATGAGAACAGAGCAGCAACAAACATCTCCTCTGTAAACCTCCGCCCTCCTTACCCACTCCCCTGCCATTAATACGTCCCAATTTCCCAATATACCATGCCTCCCACAACAATTTCGCTATTTGGGTCCTCCTCCAACTCTTTCATTTCTCAATTCCAGCGAAGAATCACAGAACAAGTTGCTTTGAAATCCGTGGTAAAGCTTCAAAAGGTACTCACATTGCTACTACTGCTCATTGTTACTTAAATAAATCCTTAGCATTTCTGTAGTTTTTGATGATTCATAGTTTTCGTTTGCAGTTGTTTGTTGGGAATGTTGGGATACGAACCCCTGCTCGTTTTAGTAGCTCTGCACTTTGTTGTGCTCTCGAGGAATTCTCGGACGGGTTAATGGATCAAAATGCGGTGGAAGGAGCAAGAAAGGAAGATGGTTTAGCAATTTTGCGACTCATTGAAGAGCGAGGCTTGCGAGCTGATTGCAACACTTACTTTTGGCTTTTGGAGGGGTGTCTGAGCTTTGGGTCATTAACAGATGTTAGGAAAATTCATGGGAGACTATTGAAGATCAGTTTTGAGGGAGAGTCTCAATTGTATGATAAGCTTATTGATGTTTATGCG
This sequence comes from Stephania yunnanensis, assembly GCA_039657365.1. Classification (NCBI taxonomy): domain Eukaryota; kingdom Viridiplantae; phylum Streptophyta; class Magnoliopsida; order Ranunculales; family Menispermaceae; genus Stephania; species Stephania yunnanensis. Next base: position 37,292,918 of record CM077586.1, on the reverse strand, counting down.
GGTTTGGGTGATTTCAATGATGCGGTAACGATGCTTAATAAAATGCCTGAAAGAAATGTATCTTCGTGGAATAATGTAATTTCGGGTCTTGTTGGGAAGAAATCTTATCGGATGGTTTTCAAAGTCTTTTCGAGAATGATTGCGGATGATACTAATCCTAATGATGCTACTTTTGCCAGTGTTTTAAGAGCATGTAGCTATGGAAACTTACCATTCCATTTTGTTGAACAGGTCCAAGCCAAGATTATTCAATGTGGTTTTTCTGCCGATCAGATAGTTTGCAACCCTTTAATAGATTTATATGCTAAGAATGGTTATGTAAATGCTGCTCAATCAATTTTTGGAGAATTATGTTCATTGGACAATGTTTCTTGGGTGGCTATGATTTCTGGTTTTTGTCAAAATGGCCGTGAAGTAGAAGCCCTCCAACTCTTCTACGAAATGAGGGAATTAGGTGTTGTTCCAACTCCTTATATCTTCTCCAGTGTCCTAAGTGCATGCGCCAAAGTAGAATTTTATGAGGAGGGCAAGCAGGTGCATGCGCTAGTGTTTAAGTATGGATTTTCTTCTGAAACCTTCGTTTGCAATGCTCTTGTTACCTTGCATTCTCGATGTGGAAACTTGATATCGGCTGAAAGAATTTTCAATGGAATGAATAGTCATGATAGAGTGACATATAATTCCCTCATTTCTGGGCTTGCTCAACATGGTTATAGTAATAAAGCTTTTGAGCTATTTGATAAGATGCAGTTGTCTGGGTTGAAACCAGATCGTGTTACAGTCGCAAGTCTCTTGAGTGCTTGTGCTTCTGTTGAGGCGCTTCATAAGGGAATGCAGCTCCATTCTTTCGCAATTAAGACAGGAATTTCCTCTGATATCATTATTGAAGGCTCTCTGCTTGACCTTTACAGTAAATGTTCTGATGTAGAAACAGCCCTTGAATTCTTCAACACAACAAAAAAGGAAAATGTGGTTCTATGGAATGTTATGCTTGTGGCTTATGGTCAATGGGGTGATCTATCAAAATCAATTGAGATATTTTGTAAGATGCAAGCAGCAGGTATGCGACCCAATCAGTATACGTATCCATGTATATTGAGAACATGCACTTCTTCAGGAGCTCTTGATCTTGGTGAGCAGGTCCATACCCATATTGTGAAGACCGGCTTCGATCAAAATGTATATGTATGTAGTATTCTCATCGATATGTATGCCAAACATAGAAGACTTGAAACTGCTCGTGATATTCTTGAAAAGCTCGCAGTGGAGGATGTAGTATCATGGACGGCCATGATTGCAGGGTATGTACAGCAGGAGCTTTGCGCTGAAGCACTAAGGCTTTTCGAAGATATGCGAATACGAGGTATTAGATCGGATAACATAGGATTTTCTAGTGCACTTAGTGCTTGTGCTGGAATTCAAGCACTCAATCAGGGGAGGCAACTGCAAGCTCAGTCGTATGTTTCTGGATATTCTACTGATTTATCAGTTGGGAATTCTCTCATCAATCTTTACGCTAAATGCGGAAGAATAGAAGAAGCTTATTTAGCGTTTGAGATGATTCAAACTAAAAGTCAGATATCATGGAATGGATTAATATCAGGATTTGCACAAAGTGGAAACCACGAGGAAGCCATGCTAGTTTTCAGTTGGATGAATCATCAAGGATTGGATGGTAACTTATTCACCTTTTGCTCTGTTGTGAGTGCATCTGCTAACATGGCAGATATAAAACAAGGAAAGCAAATACATGCTAAGATGATAAAAACTGGATATGACTCTGAAATTGAGGCTGGCAATGCATTAATCTCTCTCTATGCCAAGTGTGGAAGCATCAACGATGCCAAGATAGAATTCCTTGAGATGCATGAAAGAAATAAGGTATCATGGAATGCTATGATCACTGGACTTTCTCAAAATGGATGTGGTCCTGAAGCATTAGAGCTTTTTGAAGAAATGCAGCAGCAGGGGATGACCCCTAACCATGTTACCTTTGTAGGTGTGCTATCAGCTTGTAGCCACGTGGGATTAGTGAGCAAGGGACTCAGATTCTTGAAGTCCATGAATGAGGAACATGGCATTGCTCCAAAGCCGGAACACTACGCTTGTGTTGTGGACATTCTTGGACGGGCGGGGAAGTTGGAACTTGCAAAAGAATTTATAGAGGAGATGCCCATTCTCCCAGATGCAATGGTTTGGAGGACTTTATTAAGTGCTTGCGCTGTTCATAAAAATATGGAAATTGGAGAGTATTCTGGGCAACATCTCCTTGAGTTAGAACCACTAGACTCAGCATCTTATGTTCTCCTGTCTAACATTTATGCTGTGACCAAGAAATGGGAATGCAGGGATCAAGTGAGGATGATGATGAAAGAAAGAGGTGTCAAGAAGGAGCCTGGTCAGAGTTGGATTGAGGTAAAGAACGTGGTTCATGCATTTTTTGTTGGTGATCGTTTGCACCCCCTATCAGGAAAGATATATGACTTCTTAGAGGATTTAAATGAACGATTATCTGAAATCGGGTACATCCAAGATCGAAACAGCCTTTTGACTGACATTGAGCAAGAACGGAAGGACCCTACTGCTTACATACATAGTGAGAAGTTGGCTATTACTTTTGGGCTCATCAGTCTATCTCCTGTATTGCCCGTACGTGTAATCAAGAATCTTCGCATTTGCAATGACTGCCATAATTGGATTAAGCTAGTTTCAAAGTTATCTGAACGAACTCTTGTAGTAAGAGATGCCTACCGCTTTCATCATTTTGAAGGAGGGCGCTGTTCTTGTGCTGATTACTGGTAGTCAAACTGCAAGCACACTACACAACTGGTAATTCTTTATATTTGCATAAACCAAACAAATTGTTTGTGTAAAGATTTTATTTATAGATTTCTTGAAACTGTTAATACTTGAGAATGCAAAGAATTTGCAATAGTTGTATACTAGGCCTTCATTCTCCTTGAAATGTTTTGGTGATAAGTAAATAGGATATTTTGCATTGTGGTCATGTATAATATTATTAATAAAGGTCATTGAAGCTATTTATGGTGTTAATTTGCCGTCTTTTATTATATTTAATTTTTGGTTGAAACTTCAAATCATCCGTTTCTTTCAACATTAAAAGGGATACTTTCCAGTGGAAAACTATTATCTTGGTTTCTAGCAAACATATATATATTTTTTTGCTCGGATAGCAAGCATCTATTTGAAATTGATTGAGCTTTATTCATGTGTTCATTGGTTCAAACACTATCTTATAAGAGAGTTGGAAGGTAACTTCGCTTATTTTTCATTATTTGGGAAATATTTTAAAGTTCAATTGATACGGAATAAGTCCTTCATGTTATAGTGATATTCTTTCTTAACTTGCATTCACGTTATCTAAGACAAGCTAAGGAAAAGGAGAGGAACTTGGTTTTTCTCATTCAATCATCAATTGTGTTTTATATTCCAAAGCATATGATATTAAAGAAAGAAATCAATATTACTTGAAAGAGTAGCGTGTTCTTTGGACAAATCTTGTGCCTACCTAATTGGTGGGAAAACGTAATTTTAGTGCAACAATTCTGGAGTAGGGAAGTCCAGGATGCCAAGCTGAGTCTGCATTCATGTCAGTCATTCAGTCCTAGGAGAAGAAAATGAGTCAATTCATTCCTTTGTAAAGAAAAAATTTAAATTTTTTCATTTACTTCAACAGGACAATCCTTTATTTCCTTTTTCTTTTTCCTTTTTCTCTTCCCCAATTAGGTGTTTGAACTCTAGCTTTGGCGTTTACAATGATCAATTTGCATCATAGCTTTACTGTTGAAAAAGGTTTACTTGTTGTCTACCATAAAAAGAAAAGGTTTTCTTGTTTGTTTGTTTGATCTTGCTTTCTTTTTAGAGTAATTTTTTACTCAACTTTCTTTATTCAGTGAAATTGCACGAGAAATTTGATAGACAAATTAGTGATTTACTCTCCAGGAAAAGATTGAATGACCTTCAACAAAAGGGTACCTGTAGTTGGTACCAACACTTTCAACTATATTTGAGTAATCATGAGTTCCCAAGATCTTATTTATCTCGATCATTGATATCAGTCTCTGAAACAACGGTTAGCGTAGGCAATCTAATATCACCAATCTCTATCATTCTATGTAGTGTCTATATTAAAGCTTAAGCTCTACTGCAAACTCGTTCTGCATCTCTTTTTTTCTTTCTTGTATGCTCACTCTAGATCGTACAGATTGAGATAGTTGGGTCCATTATTCCAGTATTTGAACTCTATGACTTGGTGTTGGTGATTGTCTGCAGAAGTTGAATGAGAGAAGGAAAGGCATTGCATTTTGTCGTCATGTACAGTATCAAATATTTTTCACAGAGGCTAAGCCACTTAATAGAAGAAATTCCCATTCATTTTCATAAGTTCTGGACGAAATGTTGTTTTTTGGTATTATATATACTTTGACTCCCATGCATTCCCCAAAATTTCAAATGTAAAAGCATGATTTGTTTCACTATTTCAATGGATGAATTTTGCACACGATGTGCACTTTTGGTGCTTTTTTCTTTTCTTTTTTTTTTTTTTGTTATTTTGGTTGTTTAACTTTTAGGTTTCTAGGTGACTTGATGTAAATAAGCTCAGATTCAGATCCATTATCATTTGTTTCTTTTCTTTTCTTTTTTAACTTTTAGTTTTTAGGAATCTATGCACTTTGCTATTATTTATTTTATGTTTGTGCCAAAATATGCTTTATTGTATTCATCCAAAAAAATATGTTTTATTATTTTGTCGATACTGCAACATGGCAATGGAAATTTCACGTGTTTATGTGCATGGAAAAATTGAACTTAGAACGTACCATTATAGTTTTTGATAATACATGCTTGAAGGTTAGCGTTTTTAAAGTCTTCTATCCAAACGAATTTATGTGCCAAAGTAGAAGGCTTTGTGAATATTGGGAGAAAATGATCGATTAGGCCATGCTTCTCACTACTTATCAAGCTGGGCAGTTTTCATAGCAAGGATGAGGTTATTATTGAAATTGTAATATTTCTTTTCTTTTTTTGTGATTTTAGATGCCATGCATTTGCCAATCGGGATAGTTTGCAATAAGTTGTAAGTAATATTGTCCTAAGTACGAAATTAACTGATCGCTCCAAATAAGCTGTTAATTAGTTTGTGAGCAGTATAAGATTATAGGAATTTTTTTATTCGCATAGGCAACGGGTCCATTATTAGTTGCCCATTCTCAATGCATTACTCCATCAATTGCAAAGGCAAAAATTGTGTTGTTCATTACTAAATGTTAGGATGTAATTTGAACTGAAGCTTTCGATCAGAAGTTGCTATCCATGATACTCATGATTGTTAATCACAATATTGGTACGTTGTTCATCTTTTCTCCGCATCATAATTTTCAACTAGTTAAATTTGGAAGTTGTGTTTTCTTGTCCTTTCAATGAGAACATGAATGGACCAAATTTTCTGTCGGTTTTCCTTTGAGAAATCTGGAACAAAGGCTGCAGCATCTTCAAGTTGTTCTCTGCTGCATTAGCTCTCTTTCTATTCAAAAGGTTTGCTTCCAAAAGGTTTATGATCTACCAATTAATTAATCTTCATCATCCCATATTTTATCAGCAAGAAAGTATAGTATTTAGCACATCTATGAATATGAATCATATCACTTGTTATATACTTGACATTCTAAAAGCTAATGTTTGTCACTTGTCGGTCACTTGTCAGGTCATGTATGCTGGTAATCTCCGTTCCATGTTCTCGCCAAGATTTAAATTCGCAATGCCATGGCTAAGGCAACAAATGAATAACATTGTGGCTCTGAATAACTGACCTATCAGGCTTTCACAATAACCAGTCTTCCAAGCTCCATAGTCATATTAGTTTTGGCCACAGTTCCGCATTCTATTCACAGGTTATAGTCTCATGTCATTGTCATATTTGAATTGATATTTGATGTGGCATCTTAGTTATTTGTTTAGTATCTAGAAGACTTTTTGACAAGTACTGTTTTTTGCATATTTATTGAAATATGCGGCTCTTTTTGTGCAGTAATCATGTTTGCATGCTAGCGACATTTCGGCCGGCAAAGTTCTTGATCGATCACTCAGAATTTCACAAAGATAAGCTTATCTTTTTTTGGCTCGGTATGTATTCTGATTTAAGCTAAGGATGTCATTTTCCGTGACTTTTTTTTTTTTTTTTTGAGATTTTTCCATGACTTCAAATGGTCATATTGATTGCACATCTTAACTACAAAAGGCTAAAATTGCCTATCATGGCAGCACAACCTTCGCCTATTTTATTCAAACCATAAAAGGGATTTGAATGGTTTGCAAAGCTCACCATCAATTGCACTTAATCGAGCACATTGGAAAAGTTTGATCCATGTAGCCGACCCCAGTTAATTTGGAACCGAGGCTATGTTGTTGTTGTTGTTGTTGTTGATCTTGTTTCAGTTTCTGCTTGGTGCTCCTCTTTGAAGCAGAAGCTCTTTCAGTTGTCCCCAATATCTGCTTAATTTGCGACACTTCAATTTGATAAGCTTTCTAATTTTCTCCCATCCAAGTCGCTTAGCCTTTTATGGAAAAGTATTTAACTATCAGCAATGATTTGTTATAACTGCTAGTTGCCCGGTTACATTGTACATTTTCGAACCAAGAGTAGTTCCCTACAGCATTGTTCTGCCTTCACATAGGCAAAGGATGTTATTGTTCTCAATTGAAGATCTGAGTCTTTTTCATTGTTCACGTGTCGTTCGTGTCAAATATATCCCGTACTCGAGTTACCAATCTCACTTAGGTGTAGTAGTAGTAAATACGTGGTCGAATTCATAAGACTTAGGTTTTACTCTAAGTTAACTAAAAAGGGAAATTCGGTGGTTTTTATAGATTTTAAGAAAATAATTAATTAAAACTACTAGAAATCAAAGTTTGCAAAAGTGAATTCAATAAAAGAAAATATCTAGGTCTACGGTCCCATAAGTCCAAATCAAGATATAATAGCATGTCATGGTCTTCGATCTTTCCCAAAAGATTTTTAGTTCAATTCATCCTGGATTAGTTATTAGAAATTAACATCCATCAGAAATCCCTAATTCCCCTAATCTCGATAGCTAGGACGTTCGCCACTAACTAATTCTCTAGTCAACACATAACCCTGAACATTCGTCAATTAGGTTTGATGCATTAACCAAATAAACCAAATAAAGATATGTGGGAATACTAATCTTAAATAATCGGATCGCGTCCGCTTCTAGTTTAACATAGATTTATTTGTCACACACTCAAGAATCAAAAAGTTTTGACGACAAACGGGTGAGTGATTATCACTTGTATCAGTCCAATCGTACAATTACGGATACGATCGTCCCGATTAACTATTGGTCTTTCGCCTGAAAGCATGCAATGACCATAATACATACCTTAAGCTTGCACCATAATCATGGAAACGACATCAAATATAATAGAATGAATTGAAATAACTTAAATTATAAATAAAAGATCGCACAAATCATGTCGTCAATCCAGATTCTGGACTTGCTTCGCCTCCGACCTAGGAAAATAGTGCTTAGCCAGACATTGTCTTGACAAACACCATTAAATTTTAAAGAAAAAAGTTTCCTTCAATTCTCTTTAATCCTCATGTTTATCACATCCTAATGACTATTTATACTCCTAAGACCCTTAAGAATACAATTAGAAACCCAAATTAGCAATCCCAAATGAAATAGTCAAAAATTTTATTTTCATGTCTCGGCGCTACCACTACGCCAGCTTTTCCTGTGGTTTTCTTCTTTCAGTGGTTTTGACGTTGCTTGTGTAAATAACTGGCGTCGTCTGTGTAACCCACAGTGCCAACTATTCATGCAGAACGTCGACTTGTCTGCACCTCATTCATTTATCTTCACGCTTTGCCCACGCCTTGCGTTTGTTCCCCCACAATGTCAAATGTATTCTCCACGGTGTCAACCTTCCTTTCATGCGTTTTCTTGGCTTTTCATCATGAAATCACTCCTTTGACTCTTTTATAGCTTGTAAACCTGAAAAACACATAAATATCATCAATTAGAGTTCATTTCGAGATATTTAGACCAATTATACTATGGAACTAATCCTATATATGAGTCTAATTAAGTACATATCAAATACTCCCATACTTATGACTTTGCACATCTCGAGCATAGAATTATAAGACATGTAGCTTGATTCCTAGTATATTTATTATCCTACATTAATTAATCCTACACCCGATTCCAAACTCATGGAGTTCCTTTAGTTTAAATTATTGCCAAGTCAATAAGCCACTCAAGAAATTTTGGAGTTATGATATATGTAGAACCGCAATCCAAACACAATTAAGATCACACTTTCAAGACCTAGAATCGGTCAATACAAAGGCTATCAAGTACTCACGAGTTTTCTTGGCCTATATACTTAAGCACCCAAGTTTACGATCTCTATGAGGTAGTGCATCAACGCTTATAAGGTAACATAGGCGAGAAATGCAACCATACTCTCCACTATTGTAGACTTAGCACCAATGAGGATCAATATGACTTTAAGTAGGTTGTAACATGGCTAGGATAGGGTACCAAGAAAATGATATAAAGGTAATGCGAAGTATTGGAAAGCTAAAATCTAGACTATCAATTTTTTTTTCAAAAAACATGAAAGTGGCTTATACTGCAATTAACTTCTTTTTTCTTTTAATATGTGCAGTCATCACCTTTTTTTCAACCACTCGGCTCCCTGCTTTATTTCCTGCGGATATCGTTTTAGTAAGGATTCTCTAATCACGACTTCATTTTTTTCATCATGATTAATTTCCCTTTATTTTGGGTGTATAAACAATTTTCTTCTCTAGTTTTTTCTTCTTCTTTCCATGTCTCTTTTTAAAGATTTCAAGTTTAATACTAGCTTCCAACTAGGTAAAGGATTTTATCAGGCTATATTTTATGGGTTTAACATTCGGTAAGAAAAAAAATTAAAGGTTGGGTTGGCTTAACTAACTAGGAAAATTACATTATGTAGGCTTAAGGCTAAGGGTTTTCATTCAAAAATGGCCTAAATCATTCTCCTAAAAATTGTTTAGTCATAGGAATTCAGCCTCGAGTGTGTTACACCCTCGTTCTAGCATCCTAATCTGAATTTTTTTTCACTTGCACAGTTCTAATCGTCTGCCCCCTTTGATATCTAGCACACGGTTTATCCCTCATACTCAGTCCCTAACATGAAATCATAAAAATGTTGGGCCAGAGTGAGTTTCTCTTAATTTTTCATAAGTTTCAAGTAAGAAAAGCAACCATAGTTCACTCATCCACAACCAAAAGCACAAAGGAAAGTTTCGGGTAACTCAAATACATGAATGAAAATGTATCATATCCTAGTGACATGGAAGATAGAAGTATGAATAGAAAAGAAAAGGAAATGGAAAGATAAGTGGAATGAAAAGAATAACCCCACCATTACCATTCTTCAATCGCACAATTTAAAAGTTTAACAATCATACATGTGGTATTTAGCAAAAATATCTATCCAATACAATCTTCAATCCCTAAAGCACTCCCAAACTTATTCTTAACTTTATCCTCAAGGTTCAAAACAAGTAAAGTCGGTCGCACATAAAAACAAACAAGAGGGTTAAAGAACATGATAGAAATAAAATTAAGGAAATGATACAAGTTCATGTGGTAATAATAGTAGTAAAATAAAGAAACAAAGGAAGATAAACCAAAATTTGGTCTGCCTCCCAATAGCGCCTTTGTTTACCATCTTTGGCACGACTTAGTCTGAGTCCGTCAATCGGTATAGATTGGTTTTGCAAGTGACATACCCTCTACATTATGACTCGAGAAGTCTTCATAGAAGATCTTCAATATGTGGTCATTCACTTTGAAAGCATTACCAGTCTCCAAACTCTGAGTCTCCACTGCACCGTGATCATACACTAAAATTACCACATGCGGTTAAGTCCACCTCGATCTTAGCTTAGCTAAAAAAACCTTAAGACTAGATTGAAATAAAAGCACTTTTTGACCTACACGAAAAGGTTTCTTGGAGAAATTGCGATCATGGAACAATTTGGTCTTTTCCTTATAAACTTGCTCATTTTCACACGCGTTGTTCCTGATTTCTTCCAATTCTTGGAGAGTAAGTTTTCTCTTATTTACTGCCTCATCGAGCTTTATATTAAGTTGTTTCACAGCTAGTAAGATTTATGCTCAAGCTCGACCGACAAGCGACATGCTTTTCTAAAGTCAAGGCGGTAGGATGACATTCCAAACGACATTTTAAATGTCTTATGGTAAGCCCATATCGCATCATCAAGATGTGTGCTCAAATCTTTCGTGTTGGATTCACCATCTTTTCCAAGATAGATTTGATCTCCCTATTAGAGATCTTTGCTTGGCCACTCATTTGGGGAATATACGCCGTAGATGTCTTATAAGTGACATTATACTTAGAAGATCTTAAACCATACGGTTGCAAAAGTGAGTGCCTCTATCACTGATTAGGGCACATGGGGTACTAAATATTGTAAAAATCTTTGATTTAAGGGATTCACATACCAATGTAGAGTTATTAGTGCGAGTAGCTTTATTTTCTACTCACTTAAACACGTAGTCCACCGCCAAAAGTATGTAAACATTACCAAACGACGTTGGAAATGGTCCCATGAAATCAGTACCCTATACAGTGAATATTTGCTAACTATGGATCGGGATAAGTGGCATTTGGTCCCGATGACCAAGTTTACCGATTTTCTAACATTTAGGACAAGTCTTAGTGCACATGTATGGATCATAAAAAATAATGGCCCAGGAAAACCCATTCTTAAGATTTTTCCTACCTGTCGTACGAAGACCAAAGTGGCCACTGTAGGCGTAAGTGTGGCTAAATGCCAAGATGGAGTGACTCTCAATCTGAGAAACACAACACTTGATAACCTGGTCGAAACAGAATTTTCATAAGTATGGATCATCCCATACATAATATTTAGCATCGTTCCTAACTTTATTCTTTTAGGCTTTAGAAATGTAACGACCTGTTACCTTAAGCTGGTGATTAGTACTAATTTATTCGAGTTAAACTCGTGATTAAGTTCGACGTACCTCGATTAGCGTGTATATGCGTTTGCATGATGTATTATGTTTGTTTGGATTATTAAATAAAAATAAAAATAGGTTGTGATATAATAACATATTATATACAAGTCTATAAAACAGAAAATACCTAATAAACTATGATTTATCGAGACACCAACCATGACGAGGGAGATATGGCATGAATGTGCATGCTCAAAGACACTTGCAGGTACGTCTGGTGAGTTTTTTTGGTGAATAATACGTAATATATTTATATATATATATATATTTATGTTTTTGAAATATATTAGTATATATATTGAAAAATAAAAAGAATAATAGAAATATATGGATTATTTGATTCTCTCGAACAGAGCGTGAGTGTGCGATGTTCAAAATTGGTGTCACAATAAGGTGTCATTTTAACGCATCAACTGTTCGATCAATCTCGAGATGACGCGATACGTATCTTGAGGAAATTCATATATATAAATCAAATTCATGTTTATCTCTTGATTCATTTCGATCAAACGAAATAGAGGAAGGTTTTGGTATCGGTTTCGATTGAGGAGCTTAATCGGATCAACAAACCAATAGTAACGTTTTGGTATGATTTGTTCTTGTGTTTGTTGACGTTCAATTCGATAGGAATGATAGAATCTTTGTGAATTATGTGTTTTGATGGTTGGTTTTAGTGTTTTACTTCATTTGAGGATGTTATTGATCGATTTTGATGGTTTATACAACTATTTTTGGTGATTTGATGAATTTGTGGGTGAAACAAGGCTGCTGCCATGCGTTATGTCGAAAACAGAATAGGGTGGGGCGCGCTCCACCTAACAGAGGAGCGCGCTCCCTTTATAAATTGGAATGAACCCAATTTTTTGAATGTGCCCCACCCACTGAGGGAGCGCACTCCCACCCTAGAAAACAACAACACTGCTGTATTTTCATAAGGATTTCTATAGGGCTTAAGGGTGTGATTAAGGGTTCTAATTAAAGTATAATGGACCTATATTAACTATAATTGGTCTATGATAGGTGTTGGTTACCCTGGAGAGAGTTATTGGCCCGGAAAGTTAGAAAATTGAATGGAAAACTTAGACCGAGGTAAGTAAGAATTCGCTTATTTATCAATATGTTTGGCTATTTTAGTATACGTAGCTCATGTAGTTGTTGTAATGAATTGGGGGATTATGTACACTGTGACGGTTTTCAATAAACGCAAAACGGTGTGTAAGGAGACCATGCTATAACTTTTGGTTTTGAGAATAAGTTTATAGGAGATGGGTTCCCTTCCCGGTCTATATATAACTCCTGCTCAATTGGATAGGTTGCATAGATTACATACACATTAGGGGGTTTGGGATAGAACCATTGGGCATTAGTGGATGGGCTAGAGAGCATATCGGCCAATATGTTGGTCTAGCAATCGCATTAATGGTGTCGATGGGTAATCGACCCTAGTTTTGTAAAATAAATGGGGATCACAGTGTAATAGTCCATGATATTTGCTTTGCATCAGTTATCTATTGAATTTATATGATTTCAATATTCTTGTTAGCTATCATTGGTGCATGTTTTTATTGCATGATATCCTTGATTATTATATAGAATGTTGGTGTTTAATGTAAATCCTTACTTAGCAAATTGGAGTGCTCACCCAAATTCAATATTTCAGGTTCGTAACCCGACACTTCAGTAAGGGAAATGAGAAGATTTAGGAGTTTAATATCTTCTCTACGATGTAATAAGCCTTCATGTACTTATATACTTTGTTTTATGTATTTTGTTGTATATAAATAAGGTTGGGAGGTTTTAATAAATGTTTTTTAGTTTTGGTAAACTTTGTATTACCATATATTTGTATATATCGAAAACGTTTTGAATTCCAGCTGAATATTACTTTTATTTGTTTATTCGATATAAATATATAGGTTGAGTTTATTAGGTATTGATTGAGAGGTTGCTGGGTCTAGTTAAGTCTGACTGGGTTACCAGGGATTAATTAGGGTTTCAGGTCGAGTATCACCCTAATCGGGATGGGGGATGCCATAACTTGGTATTAGAGCCTTAGGTTTATCACTTTTAGAGATAAAGTGGTAACAGTGATACAATATGATATTATAGATAAGGTTATGATCCCAGTTTCACTGTTGAATGATGTTCATAGTGAATTATAGCATAATTTGTTCTACCTGAACCTAAGTTTATTAACTTTGAGAGTAGTCTCAGGTTACGAATAAGCCTAGGGTTTGATAAATAGTTTTTATCGCGTTTTAGGGGGGAAATGAAAATGAAATCATTATTATATGTTATTTGCTGCACATATTGTTATACATAGTATAGATATGATTTCCTTGAATTCACGGAATGTTAACTGATGATCTTATCTTTCTTTTGACTACAAAATCTAATGGAAAATCAAGGAAAGGGATCACTGAGGTATGAACCTTATGGTAACAAGGAGATAGAGAATCAATGGAAATCTAGAATGATGCAGCAAATGAAAGAGTTAGTGAAGTCTCAAGCGAAACTAATGGCGATGTTGATGGGTCAGATGGGACCACCAGTACAACAACTTAAAGCATAGCCTGCTACCAGTCATGAGGTTAGCAGTGCTATGAGAGGAGCCGAGACAGTTGCAGCTCCAGTCCAACCATTAGTACCACATATTCAAGTGCCGGAGACAGCTGCCAAGGTGCTCATGGATTTCGAGAAGGCCATACTTCTCAGAACTCGTAAGGAATTTATGAAATATGACATTATGAGATTCGATGGCACTATGGAGGAAGGGGTAGCTGAGACCTTGATACTAGAGATGGAGCAACGATTTGCAGCTATAGATGTTGAGGACCGGTTTAAAGTTAAATTGGTTACATTTTTGTTGATTGATTCCGTAAGGAAGTGGTGGAATTCCCTCGAGAGAGAATGGAAGATTGTCACTACTTGGCCACAGTTTAGGACCGTATTCTACAGGTAATATTTCTCAAATTCAGTTAGGAACAAGAAGATAATCGAATTTATACAGTTCAAATAGGGAGTGATGTCGGTTAAGGAATATGACATGAAGTTCACTGAGCTGAGTGAATTTGCTTCAGAAATGGTAGAGCTTGAGGAGAACAAAATTGGCTTTTTCTTGGTGGGCTGAACTATGAGATCAGGGTTGTCATTTCTTCTTATCCACGAACTAGTTACACCTTTATATTCAAGAGCGCGATGGAGGTGGAAGCAACCATTTTAGCGAGACCTTCTGGAACAGTAGTTGCACCACCACAAACACTATAATATCTTGGAAGTCAGAAAGTCCCGGAATTTGGTTATTTTCGGGCAAGGAACTAGCATAGGAATGTAGCAGGCACAACTATATCAACAGGGTCTGCGGGGACGACTTTTGTTATTGTATCGATTGCACCGGCCTTTCAGGCTTCATAGCCAAACCGCCTTTACCGCATTCACAGTCTAAAAGTAGGGGTAAGGGAAAGACACAGTCTTCACATAAACCAAGTGGATCAGCACAGGCTTCTTAGGCTAGTTGTTTTTCGCAGAAAGCACAGGTGATATGCTACATGTGTGGGTAGTCGGGACATATTGCGAGGGAGTGTTCCTTGCTACCAGCCACATCAGTAGGCATTACTACACCACCTACACGAGGACGTGCTCATGCAGTGGTGGAGGCAGACCCAGAGGCCAACCAGAGATTAGTAGAAGGTATATTGAACATTTGTGGTCGAGATATGTATGTTTTAATTAATGTCGATTCAATATTTTCTTTTATTGATGGTGTCATGGTTGATGAGTTGAAGTTAAAACCTATAAGAGCCGATACATTTTTTATTCTAAGCACATCAATGAGTGAAAAGGTTTATCCTAACCTGATCTGTAAGAGATGTGTAGTCAAAATTGGGGAGAATGAACTTCCCATTGATCTGAGGGTAATGGAGTTCCTAAAATTTGATGCATTGGTAGGGATAGATTGGTTGTCAACGTACTATGCTAGTATTAACTGTTTCCATAAGACAGTAATCTTTCGAATTTCTAACCTTTCTGAGATTATGGTTTATAAAGGCTATAATCATTCACGATTTGCAACACGTGGAAGGGAAGCTACTCCTCGATATTTAGAAGTTATGACGGGAGTTGTTACATTTAGAGAGCCTGAACAGGAACTTAAGGTTAATGAGATACCTGTAGTTTGTGAATTTTTAAAAGTTTTTCCATCTAACTTACCTAGGCTTCCACCGCCACGCGTCATTGACTTTATCATTGATCTTATTCCTAGTACCAAACGTATATCTATTCCTCCATACCGTATAGCACTGAAGGAATTGTGTAAGTTGCAAACTCAGCCTGAGGAGTTGCTATAAAAAGGGTTTATCCATCTTAGTATGTCACTCTGGGGAGCACCAATTCTTTTTGTAACGAAGAAGGACGATACCCTACGTATGTGTATTGATTATAGACAGTTGAATAGGTGACTATCAGGAACAAATATACATTGCCCAGGATTGATGATTTATTTGATCAATTGAAGGGTGACACTTTTCAAAGATTAATTCAAGCTCTGATTATCATAGGATCAAGGATGAGAATATCTCGAAAATGGTTTTAAGTACTCGCTATGGGCATTTTGAGTTTACAGTGATGTCATTTGGGCTCACTAATGCTCTTGCATGTTCAAAGATATAATGCATAGGGTGTTCAAACCCTATTTTGACCAGTTTATCGTCGTGTTTATCAATGATATTTTGATATATTCGAAAACTTAGGAAGAGCATTTGCACCACCTCAAAGTTACATTGTAGACTTTGAAGGATAATTGGTTGTATGCCAAGTTCAATAAAAGCGAATTCTGGTCTTCAAAGATCAAATTTCTTGGACAAATGGTTAATGCTAAAGGTATATCTGTTGATCCACCGAAGGTAGAGGCAATCAGGGATTGGCCTACTCTTACCACAGTGTCAGAGGTTCGGAGTTTTATGGAATTAGCGAGTTTTTACAGACGATTTGTTGAGGGATTCTCTCGTATTGATCTACCAATAACTCGAATAACACAAAAAGACATTAACTTCGTATACTCAGATGAGTGCAAAGTTGCTTTCAAAGATTTGAAGGACAGATTAACTACAACACATGTTCTTACATCACATGAATCGGGGAAGGAATTAGTGATTTATATTGATGCTTCTCATTCATGTTTAGGCTGTGTGCTAATGCAGGAAGGTAGGGTTGTAGCTTAAGCTTCGAGGCAACTCAAGGTTCGTGAAAGAAATTATCTAGTTCATGATCTTCGGCTGGCAATGGTAGTGTTTGCCTTAAAAATTTGGAGGCATTATCTATATGGTGAGAAATTTACGGTATTTTCAGATCATAAGAGTGTGAAATACTAATTTACTCAGAGTGAACTGAATATGAGATAGCGCATGTGGCTTGAGTTTCTCAAGGATTATGATTTCACTCATTTCACTCTGGAGTATCACCCAAGCAAAGCAAATGTGGTTATTAATGCATTGAGTAGGAAAAGAACAGGCAGAGAAAATGTAGCTACTACCAGAGTTTCTTAGTTTAAACTTCTTGAAGAAGCTTCAGAGATGATAATTCGTGAAAGTCCAACTGGCACATCATCAACTAAGAGAGCTAGTTCTATGGCTACTACTATGTTCTTTTGTGCTCAGATTCGAGCTGAACCAGTGATGACTCAGCGGGTGATCGATAGTCAGAAAGCTAATCGTGACTATACAGCATGTCAGAGGTTAGCGACTAGTATAGATCATCATGATTGGTCAATTTCTGACGATGGTGTGTTATGGTTTAAAGATAGATTGTAAATTCTAGCTCAGGATCAGTAGAGGCAGGAAGCTATGGGAATGTCATCGATCTCTTTAATCTATCCATCTAGGTAACACTAAGATGTATCGCGACATGAGGCGTGTTTATTGGTGGCCTAGGATGAAGACTTATATTGCTGAGTTTGTAAAGAGATGTGAGATATGTAAGCAAGTTAAGGCTAAACATTGTAAACCTCGATGGTTATTGCATTTGCTGCCTATACCTGAGTGGAAATGGGAACACATATCGATGGATTTTATTTTCGGTCTACCTTTGAGTTAGCTGAAGCACGATGCAGTTTGATTTGTAGTTGACAGGTTGATAAAATATGTGCATTTCTTACTAGTTTCTATGCGATATCCTCTTGATCATTTATGTGAGGTGTATATACGCGAGGTATTGAGATTCCATGGGGTTCCAGTGTCGATTACTTTAGATAGAGATCGAGATTCGCGTTTAGTTTGTGGAGTAAAAAAGAGATAGTTGGGAAATTGTGTTTAACCTCAGTACGACATATCATCCTTAGACTGACGAATAGGCTGGGCGGTTAATATTGATGTTTGAGGATATGCTTCGAGCTTGTGTCTTGATGCCTGGTGGTAACTGAGAGAAATATATTCCTCTGTGTGAGTTCCTTTATAATAATAGTTATCGGGCTAGCATTGGGAAGGCTCATTTTGAGGCACTATATGGTAAGCCTTATCGTTCACCATCGTGTTAGGCAGAGGTTGGATATACAGTTTTGTTGGGGCTGGAGTTGATTCAAGACTACACAGAGAGAATATAGTAGATTCGCCAGCGTTTGACTACATCACAACTTAGATAGAAGAGTTACGCCAACAAAAATCATAGGATTCTAGAGTTTTCAAAGTTTGATTTTGTCCTATTGAAAATCTTACCTATAAATGGATTATATAGATTTGGGTTGCGAGGTAAACTAGCTCTAAGGTATATCGGGTTGTTCGGAGTACAAGAGAGGATTGGTCTTATTGCTTACACATTAGAATTACCTCCTCTGCTTGTTGGAGTTCATAACGTCTTCCATGTATCTATGCTTCGCAAAATGGAGACTGGAGTTCTTCATAACGATCTTCCATGTATCTTTGGTTAAAGTAAAATGACAATTTCACGCTAAAGGAGCTGGAGACTTTCGACACAACTAATTTACTTTAATTTCAAATTCTAATTAATCCGACTTGTTACCTTAGGCTTACAATTAAGTTCGGCTTACAATTAAGTTCGGTGTACCTCGATTAGCGTGTGCGTGCATTTACATGATGTATTTTGTTTGTTTGGATTGTAAAATAAAAACAAAAATAGGTTGTGATATAATAACGGATTATATACAAGCCTATAAAACGAAAAGCACCCAATAAACTACGATTTATCGGGACACCAAGCGTGACGAATGAGATGTGACATGAATGTGCATGCTCAAAAACACTTGTTGGCACGTGCGGTGAGTTTATTGTTGAATAATACATAATATATATTTATGCTTTTGAAATATATAAATACATATATTGAAAAATAAAAAAATAATAGAAATATATTGATTGTTTGATCGTTTGGAACAGAGCGTGAGTGTGCGATGTGTCAAAATTGGTGTCACAATAAGGTGTGTCACTTTAATGCATCAACTTCTTGATTAATTTCAAGATGACACGATACATATCTCGAGAAAATTTATATATATATAAATCAAATTAATGTTTATCTCTTAATTCATTTCGATCAAACGAAACGGTGGAAGGTTTAGGTATTGATTTCGATCGAGGAAAGTCATCCACGGTGTCGAATTGATCGTGATTGAGGAGCTTAATCGACTCAACAATATGAGAGAAACATTTTGTTATGATTTGGTCATGTGTTTGTTAACGTTCAATTCGATAGGAATGATAGGATCTTTGTGAATTATGTGTTTTGATGGTTGGTTTTAGTGTATTACGTCATTTGAGGATGTTATTGGTCGACTTTGATGGTTTATACAACTGTTTTTGGTGATTTGATGAATTTGTTGGGGAAACAATGCTGCTGCCATGCATGCTGTCGAAGACAGCACAGGTTGGGGGCACTCCACCTAACGGAGGAGCGTGCTCCCTCTATCAATTAGGATGAACCCAGTTATTGGAGCGCGCCCCATCCATTGAGGGAGACCGCTCCCACTTTAGAAAACAGCAACACCGCTGTATTTTCATGAGGAGTTTTTAAGGGTTTAGGGGTGTGATTAAGGGTTCTAATTAGAGTATAATGGACTTATATTAACTATAATTGGTATATGATAGGTGTTGGTTACCCGAGAGAGAGTTATTGGCCCGAAAAGTTAAGAAATTGAACGGAAAACTTAGATCGAGGTAAGTAAGAATTCACTTATTTATCAATGTTGTCTTGCTATTTTAGTATACGTAGGTGATGTAGTTGTTGTAATGGAATTGGGAATTATGTACACTGTGATGGTTTTCAACAAACGCAAAACGGTATGTAATGTGACCATGCTATAACTCCTGATTTTGAGAATAGGTTTATAGGAAATGGGTTTCCTTCCCGTTCTATATATAACTCCTGCTCAATTCGATAGGTTGCATAGTACTTACGAGCAAGTTGGAGTGGTCACCCAAATTCAATATTTCTGGTTCGCAACTCGGTACTTCAGCTAAGGGAAAGAAAACAATTTATGAGTTTTGTATCTTCTCTACGATGTAATAAGCCTTCATGTACTTAAATACTTTGTTTTACGTATTTTGTTGCGTATAAATTGGGTTGGGAGGATTAAATAAAGGTTTTTGAGTTTTGGTAAGCTTTGTGTTACCAAATATTTGTATATATCGAAAAGTTTTAAATTTATGCTACGTATAACTTTGATTTGTTTATTCGATATAAATATACAAGTTGAGTTTATCAGGTATTGACGGAGAGGCTACTAGCTCTGGTTAAGATTGGCTGGGTTACCGAGGCTTAATTAGGGTTTCAGTTCGAGTATCTCCCTAATCGAGATAGGCGATGCTATAGAAATGTGTGGGAAAAGTTCTCCAGAAGTGATGTAGTTTACTAAATCTGCATACCAGGGAAGATCTTCCATAACAACATAGTTCCATAACAACATAGATGTACTCGTCGGGAAGTCATCTTTAAGAAGGGTAGGACCTTCACCATTCTCAATCCTGATGAGTTAGTCCGCGGCTAGATTCTCTGCACCACTTTTATCTTTAATTAGGATTTCAAACTCTTGTAGTTGGAGTATCAATCTAATGAGCATAGGTTTAACATCCATTTTGCTCATAAGGTAATTCAAAGTTGCGTGATCAAAGTAGATAATCATCTTAGTCCCCAAAAAATAAGGCCGAAACTTCTCAAGTACAAAGGTAACGGCTAGTAGCTCCTTCTCAGTAGTGGTATTGCTCATTTAAACAACGTCTAAAGTGCGGGAAGCATAGGAAATCAAATCTGAAGCACTGTTGACTCTCTATCCTAACACTGCACCCACTGCATGATTGCTAGCATTACACATCATTTCAAATGGAAGCTGCCAATTAGGGGCTTGAATTATTGGTGTGCTAGTAAGTGAGTCTTTCAGTGCATCAAATGCACTCTTACATGCCTTATCAAACTCAAAAAGCACGTGTTTTTGGAGTAGATTGCATAAGGGTCGTGCGATCTTCGAAAAGTCCTTTATGAAACGTCGATAAAAATCGGTGTGTCCAAGGAAAGACCTAATCTCCCGCACATTCGTAGGGTAGAGTAGTTTCTTGATAACATCAGTTTTAGCTTAACCTACCTTTATAACCCTGGCTGAGACAATGTGTCCTAAAATGAGACACTAGTCCACCATAAAATGATACTTTTGTAGTTTAGGACCGATTTCTTCTCAATACACCTACTGAGCACCTTAATCAGATTCATGAGACAACTATCGAATGAATCAAGTTAAATAGTAAAGTTATCCATGAAGACCTCTGTGAATTGCTCAAAGAAATCTAAAAAGATACTCACCGTGCACCTTTGAAAGGTGGCAGGTGCATTGCATAAACCAAAAGGCATGGCCTGATAGGCAAAAGAGCCAAACGAACAAGTAAAGATCATATCTTCCTAGTCTTAAAGAAAATTCAATCCCTAAGTTCTATACCTACTTGATCAAGGTAAGTATAACATTAAGTTCAAGAAAACAAAAATTTACACCACAAATTGAAGACAACATCATGAATCACATTGGAATTAAGAAGAATAGCAACCTGGGATCCATGAATCCCCACGACAAGAGTTTTACCCTATTAGAGGGCAAGAAACAACACTAAATATGGTGAAAATAAAGAAAACATCAAATCGATACCTTGAAATCCAAGTTGAATGACCAAGTTTGATCTAATACCTTAGCCTCATAATGTGTTTTCTCCAAAGCAAAAGCTATCCCTAAACCTAATTTTAAGTCCTATTTGTACCCCCAAATCAATTTAGTCCATAAATTACATAAAACCCCCATAAATCCCACTTTTATGCACTTTTCCACAGTAGTCGTCGACTCTGGATCTGAGGTCGGCCCCTCGACGTCCACTACAGTCTCTCCACTATTTTGTGGCCCTGATGTTGGCTTGGGACGCTCGAGCACCGGGATCCAAATCTTGCATATATACTCCGCTTTGCGACGCAATTTTGGACTACTTAAAGGTCGAATTTGACAAAGCTTAGGAGACATGAAAACGTTCAGTTCTAAGTCTAATTTCCAACGGAAGAAACGACAAGTAATTTGGACTTGCAATGAGGGAGTGATGGGTAAAACATCAAAGCTTGGTCAAAATAGACTTTGTTAAAACTTACCTATTTTGATATTGTTCCTTGCCCGAAGCTTGTATTCTTATCCTAAAACATCCAAACATCTTCAAAACATATAAAACCATGTGAGAAATCATCATTTCATCACTCGCCTCCAATCTCGTTTTCCTTTGCCTCGTGATCCGCACTAGCACGCTTTTTGAAAAAATCTTCTCTAATCTTCAACAAAACCTCTAAATGCTCCCACTTTGCTTTCCTCACCTAAAAACAACAAAATATATCGGATTAGCAGGAATTCACTTATTAATTACAAAAATATTTTACGCATCAAATACCCCCAAAACTTTAGACTTAACTAGTCCCCAACAAAAAGGCATGAACAAAATTGACGCAATTTATTTAAATCAACTAGACTAAGCTAATTAACTTATTTACCAACTCCGATCCAAAGTTCAAACACACCGGGCACAGACAAGCAAAATGTATTCCAATATTTATGTATCCTTATCTCTCTACCTTTGTGGCATCTTCCAATTTCAAATTCAAACCAAACATTGACTTAACCTAAGGCCTTTCAATTGCTTAAATACCTAGCCTTTTCTTTACAAAAATCCATTTTTGACAATCCAAATGCAAATCTGAGAGTCTAGCCTCAACTTCCAAGAGATTTCATATGCTCATTTTTCAATCCATTCACCATTATTATCAAACATAAAAGACCAGGATCCTTAGGTCTTTAATAAGTTTTAGTGAGGCTATGGCTTTGGTTATAAAAAAAAATGGATATTTAAGCTCAAACATAGTTAGATAGATTTCACAAACCCTTTCCTTACATACATAGAACACTTACAAAGACAAAACTCACAAAAATACAATCTTTTTTTCATTTTGGAGTTTCACTCATAACTTCTTTCTTTTCTCGTCACAGAAGTCCGAATATTTCTTTTTCATTAGACTTTATTTGGTAGATTCATTCATTTTCTTTTGATATTCCCCTTTCTCGGGTTGATTTCACTTTTTCACTCAAACTTTACAAGTTTTTTTCTTCAAGGATAAGGGTTGCTCATCACTCTAACTTTAGGTGGCTTAAGGCTTTTTAGCTTAGGACAATGTTCGGTGTCAATGATACATGATGAATAAGGCTCAACAAGGTGACTAGTGATCTCATGTATGGGAAGAATATGCAAGATATTGGGGGTATAAAATTCAAACAAGGCTTGACCCCTCTCCTCGTTTTTTTAAGCTCGAAATTTATCGCCTTGAGTGGATCCAGAACAAGTTCTTGAATCCTCGAATCATCATTAAAGCCTGCCTACTTTTAGTTTATCCCCTTTTGTATTGACATAGGTCCCTCCTCACATCGGGCTCCTACGGAGAATCCTCGATCTAGCTAAGCTAAACATTTAATCACAAGGGCCCTCTACTCATCCATAAGTATCTTACTGAATTGGTTTTGAGAAATTTTATCCCAGATTGTCAGCCACATCAAAAGAAAATAAAGAGAATAACACTCATTAATATGCCCATGCTTACAAAATATCCGACGCTTCCACCGCCCAACCTCCCAAAAATAAAAATAGACATTTTGCACCCCCAAAGTTAAGATGTTCATTGTCTTCAATGAACCAAATCATAAGCAAAAAGGAGGACAAGAACATGCATTAAAATATAATCATTCACAACAATCACAACATTAGATAAGTAAAATAAAATAAAAAGTTTGAAAGCAAATATTCCCTTGAATGGTATTGATGACTCTTAAGTTTCTCTTTATCGTGTCATCTTTCCCTTGGTACTCCCCAAACTTAGATCTCATCCATAATTCTTTAGTTTTTGTGGTCTCCTACCGTCTACCACTTCAATTTCAATGAAAAATCACCTAGCAATTGATATTAGACCTGAAATAGCTTTAAAACAAGTATTAACCACGTAATCAAACCAATTCATTTTCATTTTTTTTATTCAAGCAAATGAGACAAAAAAATTAAAATATAAACAAAAGAACTTTGAGTTGCCTTACAGCAGCATTAAGTTCTTTGTCCTTAGCTTGATGTATGCACCACGACTTTCAAGTGAACATCGCAGTGCACCATGGTTACTTCAATGTCGTATCCTCATGGAGTTCCTCAAATTCTCTAGTCATTTTCTTGCATGTCACTCTATCCTTCATAAACCTCACATCATTTGACATTCCTTCCCGCGCATCGACAAATTGGATTTTTATTTTTATCTTTTCAAGTATCTCCACAAATATCCCAACTTGATCAGCGTTCCACTACTCTTGCAAGTCTTGCGGACACGACAATGATGGTACAATAAAAGAATGATAAAAAAAAATTGATTGTCCCTTGCACAAAGTCCAAACTGTGTAATCCCAAGTTTTCATTATATTTTTCACTTTTTATTGCTTCAAACCTTTCAGAATCAACACCATTCTCATGCAACTCAATATCCGAAACATATCGAACGTGCATAATAATTTCTCGTATTTTATTATTAACTTGTAGTAGTGATAAAAGAGAGATCAACTCCACAAGGATTTTGCAAATCTCATAGGAAAGTAATTTTTTTTATTAAATTAGTTAATCTAATTAAATGGAAACTAAAATGTTAAATAACTAGCTACTATAGCTATTAACTTAATAATCAAAGTAACTAAACTAAGTTAAACAATTCAAATTCAATTCACTATAAATAAATAAACATCTAAACAAGCCTTCACTAAACAATATAATATACTTGGATTACTTTCAAACACTAGAACATAATATCATTTCACTCTAAAGTTATAATCATGATATACTTGGAATCTTAGAATCATAAAATCCTACTTCATAATGGGTTGATAGCCTTTAGCCCGCCACTGATTTTCCTAAATTTGATGGAAATACCACATTTTTATCACTGTAAATCTATCCATTGTATAAAACGCAACACCGTAGAAATAGGATAGCATTAAGTTTAGTAAAAATATTGTCTAATCTAAGCCAATATTATCGAAGGCGCATAATAAACAACTTAGAACACAATCACCTTGAACATCCACTCAGGAAATGCCCTATAGATTAATCCTATTTATTACTTTTATAATTGTTGTCAATAACTATAGACATAGATTTATGATCATAATACTACATAATAAACATACCACTTGAAGTACAAAAGGATTGATAAAATCACAAAGTTGATAATCAAGAAATTAATTAGAATAAGACTGAGTGCGTAAAAACTTTATGAATAAACAACAACAACATAGCCTCAGTCCCAAATTAACAACTTAATGAATAAACATCACCATTATATTTCAAGTGTAATAAATATCGTTCCTAAGCACTGAATAAAACATAGCTCATAGTATACCACCACAAACACAAAGTATATAACTAGTATGAAAATTACATTAGAGGAATTCTCATAGTATCACTCAGAGACAAAAAAATAAAATGGAATAAAGGAATCAATTTATGTGTCCAAAAGTCGCATCGTCATCTTCCTACACTGGATTAATCCTCTGGGACTGGTAGCTCGCAGCGAGGTCGTAGAGGTGGTATTCCTAACTTGGCAATGTCGGAGCATCAAGATTAACAGTAAGTGGTGATCTCATCTGTGCAGATGGTATATGAACCTCTATGCTTCCTTGAACTTTTTTCTCCTGGACATCATATGCTTCATTCAATGGATACTCCATGATAAGGCTCACTAGTTCTCAAACACCAATTCTTGATTATAGAGAGTGGTTATTTGATTGTGCAAAATCGTGCTCATAAAAGCCAACTCCGACACTTTCATATATAGGCCATCATAATCCCTAGTAGGCTACTCTGCGTTTAGATCATTTTTAGCTTTCGACATCTCCTCCAATATTCTCCTTGTGTCATCTCCGATTTTCCTTCTCTTCTCGATTTCTCTTCCAGCTATCTTACATCTTTCTTTTTCATCTTATGTGTCTTCATAATCATTCACTCTTCCATATCTCTCTATAACTTCATTAGTGATGGTTTTCTCCGCAAATCATCCATATCGAGGCATGGCATGTTCAACTGGTCCATCTTACAAAAGGCTATAATCATCAAGGGGAAAGGAAGTTAATCGTTCTTCTTGGTGGTGATGACACTCCTAATTGAATCATAAATGATTCTGCCAACATCTAAGTATCCTAATCCCATGACAATGTGGTAAAGTAGGGCGGCTTTGTAGTTCGGTATCTCATAGTACTATAGGCTCGGTTTTAAGCTAGCGTTGATGAAATAAAACCAAGCTTTAGTGTTCTTCCTAAAAAATTTGGTGGTTATGTACTTCGACATCCCTCTATATCAAAAAGAAATCCAACTACATGGATTGCCTTTAAACCTCCCCTATTATCTGGGTGGGGTAATGGTTCTTAATGCCATATTCGGTTTTGGGCACTTGTTATTTTGTTTTTAGTGAAAATCTAATAATCTAAAATATTGGTTTATTCATGTAGCGGATTATTCCACTGTTCTCCCTCGAACTCGGAACTCGATCTTACTTCTACTTCCATATACATTGGCGCAAAACTCTCTCACCAAGATATCACACCCTTATTTGCTAGAATCATCCTCTAGGTCCAGGTGGTTGTAATCCCTAGTCAATAATCTCTATTTCTTGGCCTCTATGACATCTAGAACCCTAGGCCTATACTTCAATTCTTTTTCACATTCAATCCCCTTTCCGAGATCAACTTCATATCCTTAATTATATCATGCCTAAATTTTTCGTAGGCCTTTTCATTAACAAAAATCTCTTTCCTTAATTCATAGTTTTTCTCTCCCATTAGTATCTCTCGTTCATCTTCCTTTATCTCCTCTTCCACATAATCATCTTCACTGTTGAAACTAAATGAAGAAGATGGAGTAGTTTCTCTTTGCGGTTTGATCCTAGGTGTGTTGAAAGATATTGATGTGGGCTAGATTTGGGAAACTTTAGATTTTCTTTTCGATTTCTCTACTAACTTTCCCTCCCCTTCTCCTCTCGTAAACTTCCACCCTTACCACCTCCAGCCATTTGGAATAGTTTAAGTAAAAGAAATAACCTGTAAAATCATTTAAAACCAAATTTGTTGAAAAATTGTTCAATGAAATTCAACTTATCTATCGAAAATGAAAAATCATCGAAAAAATCATTTTGAAATTGAGAGTTTGAAATTTATATGAAAGTTGTTAACAAAACATTATTGGGAAAAAAATGAACTTCGTACGTAATCCAAATCAATCGATAAATATTGATAAAACCACCTAAACTCATTTGAGACTTAGTTTAAATTAGCTCGCATATAAAGTTTGATCCACTTGCCGTAAATGAAAAATTGTTTGAAAACTCGATGGTGATAAACAAATCATCACATCACTTCCATACTAGTAATATAATAAAAAGTATTCGATATCAAAATTATTTATATAGTAATTATTTTAAAATTGAGCTCCTAACCTAATCAATCCAAAACTGACGAAAAACCAAAATTTTAATCCTTAAGAGGTTAGGGTTTCATGGATTACCTTATTGAAAGTGATTCTTTTTCATGGATTACCTTCTTGAAAGTGATTCTTTGAAGTATGAAATTCAAAATCCCTCTCTTTGACATTCCTCCAAGCTCCATTTTGAACTTCTTTGTTCAAGCCCTAGGTGAGTCTACACTCTCAAAACTTACTAAATTTTTAGTAAAATGTGTGAGGATTGAGGTGGGAATCACTTAAATACACTAAAATGAAGCTTTAGAAAGTTGAATCTAGTGAAAAACTTGTCTTTTAATCAAAAGGTTGCAATAGTTAGTGAGTGTGAAAGGTTTAAATATGGCGATTTAGGGTTTCTATTTTTTTAAAACTCGAATTCATTTTCAGCGAATCGGGATTTAAGTGAATTCACTGAAGAATCATTAATAAAATCATTGGAAATGAGCCTCAGTGGCTCATTGATTTGTCTAGCGATTTCTAAATATTAAATTGATTTAGTGATAAATCGATGACTCGCATTTACATTAAAAATTCAACAAACTGCTATCGGTTTACCCAATGATTTTTGGTACAAATTAGAATCGCTGAGAAATCACTAGCCTAATTTTATGGTTTATCTAATTAAATTGTTTTTCCCATTTAATTATCACATATATATATCCAATAAAGGTAGAAATATTCAAAGTTTTCAAAATTTAACTATGATATGTATTAAGTAATTTATTTCATTAGCATAAATAATAATTAACTTAAAAACTAATGCATAAAACAATATAATACGAAAGTAAATTGGCTCAATCAACCTTTTACATGAAACTATTCTGAAATTGAATTCCTAAAATATCCGCATTGTAAAATTCAAAAGTTGAGAGAATATAAAAACAGCTAACTAATCTTAATACTAAAAATGAAAATAAAGATAGAGTATGAGTTGCCTCCTAAAAAACGTTTTTGTTTACTATCGTTAGCTCGATTGAACCACGCAATCTTAGACTGGTTCTATGAACTTAAGTGTAGGATTATCCACTCTTGTGCCATTTCAAAAAGTAATTGCTCGACCATGCACTTGAAAAGTAATTGTCTTGTTTAGAGTCTCCATAACAGCTTGCAATGTGGCTAAGAAAGGTCATCCTAAAATTAATGGAGGATCTTCGTTAATGAAGCGTAGCATCACCAAAAAGTCTGTGGGAATAATATACTTGTCGAATTGAACAAGTACATTAGTAACCACACCTATTGTTTTTTCTGAATAATAGTTTGGTAGAGTAACTTTTTTGGAGGGAAGTACATCCAATTCCAATTGAGTGAGAAAGAAAAAATGAATTGGCATGTAGATTGCTCTAGAAGCCATATCACAAATAGCTTTAAAGTACCTAGCCCATTTGACCTTTATGTTTATATATATATATATATATATATATATCTCCTGGATCATCGAGCTTGACAATTGTTTGATTCTTATTTTCTTTTTATTTTTCGTAGATTTAAATTCCTCCATGTTGTTGTTCTCAACATTGTTCAATTGCTTAACCTCTATTCTTGGGTTGTTGTCTTTTGATTTGAAGTATCTTCACCTTGCTTGTTCGTGGTCTTAGCATTTCCATCTTCTATTATTACTACATTAATAACATATCTTTCAGTTTCATGAAGATTTAATTATAAAGATTCACTATCCTTAGTTTTTTAATTATCAAATTCATTAGAGTTTCCATATTTATCTTCATCATTGAAACAAAAAGTGATAATTTTGTTTTCAAACTCCATAGACATTGTTCCTTTAAAGATGTCAACTTCGTTTTAGCTGTTTTAAGGAATGTCTTTATACAAGTATAGATGGGGACTTAGCTGATATTGAGTCTCCTATTTTCATGCCATAGGAGTCAGTGGAAATATTAAGTCATTTACTTTGACTAATATATCTTCTAGTAAGCCACGGGTTTGATAATGGTGTTATCGGGTAAGGTAAGATTAATAGGTGTATTAGTCAATAAACCTATTTTTAATGAATCATATAACTTGAGTGACATAACATTTATTAATGCTCCAAGATCGCACATAGCAAAATCTATTAAATGCGCACCTATTGTAATAGGAATCCCAAACATCCTGGGTCAGAACATTTCTCAAGTATTTTCTTTTTAATTAAAGCGGACACTTTTTGTCCTAAGTTTTCCTTAGATTTTTCAAAAAACTTTGTCTTTTGATTCAGAGAATTCTTTCAAAACTTCATCATAATTGGAAATTTTCACAATTGATTCCATAAATGGTTTATTGATTTCTATTTTCTTAAATGATTCAAGAATGTCTTCATTGAGTTCTTCTTCCCTAGCATCAGCTAATCGTTATGGAATAGTAGAATATGAACACATATTTTTATTCAAATTATCAGAAATCTTATAGTTTTTATACTTGTTTTTAATTTAGAATTTTGTAAAGATTTCTCACATGCTTCAACTTTAGCTTAATACCATGGGTACAGACTTCAAGGAAAATGTGTATATTTCAATTGTTCAGCCATCCATTCTTTAGTAGGAATAACATTAGCTATCATTACTTCTTCTTCTTCTTATTCTTCTACTTCTTCTTCTTCTTCTTCTTCTTCTTCTTCTTCTTCTTCAGTCTTATGAACAGCTTTTTATTACTCTATTTAGGCGTCTTACTAATTATAGTTGTCTTTCTTATCATTGAATATAACATTAACTTTTAGTAGGAGCAATATTGGTTTGAGTAGTTGTTTTAGCTTGACTAGTCCGTTGAGTACTTAACGTATTTATTTGTAAACTCATTTGACTTAACTGGTTTTTTAGTTCATTAATAGTATTATTAGTCTTAATTTGATTTTAAGAAATCTGTGTAAAGTTTTGATGAGTTTGACTTATAACGTTATGCGGTATTTGTTGTTAATTTGGATTCATAGATCAAGTGTTTTGTTGAGGCTGCTGATTAGGTGTAGGTTTTATCTGAGCTCTTGGTCTATAAGTGTTATAATTTTGATTTTGATAACCATAACTAAAATTTAGATTTGTTCTTCTAGGATAATAACTAATATTATTATATCGATTTCTTAGGGGACCATAAAATTGATTCATTATTGCATTAACCTCTTCAGTATTTTCTTCATGTAGAGTAGGACACGTATCTATAGGATGTATAATCTCATTATAGAATCCACAAGACTTAACTTGATTAGATCTATCATTAACAACAACTTAACCATCTTAGATAATCAATCAATTTTATCGTCGGTTGCATTATTTTTCTTACCATCCACTTCATAGAGTTTCTTTCTTGAGGATTCAACCTTTTTCACCATATTGCTTAGATTTTTTTGCCATTTTGTTAATTTTTTCTTTCGCTAGAGTAGATGTTGTCTCAAATAAAGATCCATCACATACTGTGTCTAGTACTCTTTGTTCAAAATGATTGAGTCCTATAAAGCTCTTTGAGTATATCTATGTTGTGGCAAGAAGAAATTAGTCTTTGACATCTATCCTGAAATTCATTAAAGTTTTCATTATCTTTCACCTTCACAACTGTGATTTGTTTTCTATAGGAATTAATTTTTCTAGCAGGCATATATTCATGTAGAAAGCTTCTAACATTTAAGTCCATGTAGTTATCGAATCTTATGAAAGATAGAATAACCAGTCTTATGTTTGATCTTTTAATGCAAAAGGAAAAGCCTTAAGTTTGACTTGTTCTAAAGTACCTTCTATTGTTTTCATCCCATTACCTTTATGTTGATGAGCCTTATGAGTTTCAATTGGTAGTCATTTTATTTACCATAAAAGCTATGTAAGGCACCAATAAATCCATATCTAAGTTTAAATTCGGGAAATCCATCGGGGTATACTATGCACATAGGCTCATATGCTATAACATTTTGATTTGCTTGTCTAAAAGTCAGTTCTCTATTATTGTTGATAACTCTATTATCACTGTTATTATTAATGGTATTTTCATTAACATCATTATTGTTGTCTTCCATCACATTAGCTAAATTTTCCTTAAGTTGTTGATATCTTAACTCCAATTAAAAGTTCTATCTATTTCAAGATCAAATAGATGTAAAAATCATGTTGAACTAATACGACGAAGTGTGTAGAACATACAACGTCTAGAATCCTTAAAAATTATCTAAAACTTCATAGCAACTACGCCGAAAATTGACACGTGTTGAGCGTGCACAATAATTTATTGTATTTTACTATTAACTTGTAGTAGTAGTAGTAAATGATATATCTTCTCCACAGGGATTTTGCAAATCTCAAACGAAAGTAATTTTTTCTTGTTTTTATTAATTTAGTTAATCTAATTAAACGGGAATTAAAATATTAAATAACTAGAAACTATAAGTATTAACTTAAATAATCAAACTAACTAAACTAACTTAAACAATTCCAATTCAATTCACTATAAATAAACAAACATCTAATCAAATCCCTAGTAAACAATATAATATATTTGAATTATTTTTAAACACTAAAACATAATATCACTTCACTCTATAGTTATAACCATTATATACTAGGATCTTGAAATCATTAAATCCTACTTTGTTAAATTTTCATAGCCTTTAGGTAGCCACAAATTTTCCTAAATTCAATAGAAATGCCACATTCTTATCGTTGTAAATCTACCCATTAGATAAAATGCAACACCGTAAAAATATGATAGCATTAAGTTCAATGAAAATCATGTCTTATCTAAGCCAATATTACCGAAGCCACGTAATAAACAACTTAGAACAAAATCACCTAGAAAATCCTATCTAGAAATGCCTATAGATTAATCTCGGTTACTACTTCTATAATTGTTGTCAATGACTATAGACATAGACTTAGAATCGTAATAATACATAACACATTTGCAACTATGCAAGTAATTTTAATCTCTTTTAGTTGTAATACGCAAAAACAACTTGTTAAATCTGTTATTGATGTGTATGAATAGATTTAAAGCATTAAGTTCATCATTCCTTAATTATAAATATCTAGAAATCTAAAATATATTACATTGTCTAGGGTTTGTTTAGATTGATAGAATACTCACTCATGTTAGAAATAAACAATGCATAAATATAATTAAAAGACATAATGAATAAATAAATACCTTAATATAAATCAAAGCTCCAATGTATTTTCAAACATAGACAATAAAACTAATATAGAGCAAAAGAAAAGTAAAAGGAGAAAGTTATTTCAAAGTTCTCTAGCTTTTTTGTAGTCTTCCTACATATACATATATTAGATAAACTCAAATTTTTCATATTAATCTAAAAAACCCGAAACCGATCTCAATGATTTGTTAATGACTCCTATTTTATACACAAATCGTTGATCAAATAACTGATTTGAGCTTATAGTGCTCTACCGATTCAGCTGGCGATTTATAGTTTATTCTCCAATTCATTAGACGGTGATTCCTAATGTTATTCCTAATTGTTGGCTAATCACTGGAGTAGTTTTGCTCTTATTTCTCTTTTCTTCCATTTCTTCATTTTTCTATTTAAAACCTAAAATTACAAAAACAAGAGAACACTTAGTGTAATATCATCATTCATACCTAAAATCAACCTAAATTACACTATAAAATGTGTCTAATTATTGACTTTTAAATGTCCTTGGTATGAGTCACACCTTTAGTACGCTCAAGTCAATCTTCTTGCTCAATTGAAGCACAAATGATGTCGCAATCATCTAGATTAGGCTTCTCTATCTCTTTTAATGCTTCATGAAATACTTCTTTACTCGGCAACAACTCTTCAATGTTTTTCTCCTTGGACTCAACTGTAACTTTTTGTCTTGAATTTATTGATGTTGCAATTTTCTTAATTCTCCTATCAACATTCACGATGACTTAATCATTTTCCTCTCTCTTCTTTTGTAATGATTGTGCAAACATCTTAGATTTTTTTTCATACTTCTTAATATCAACCTTGTTCTGCTCAGTCGTTTTTCTTATCGTTTGCTCTAAAGACTTAAAAGATATTTGTTCATCTTTTCTCAGTCATGTAGTGATTGCCAATTGTCATGAGAAATCCATTGTGATTGATAGACATGTTCAATATGAGGATTGTGAAAACCTTGATAATTATGCCATGACTCATCTCCTTGGATGTAGTTGTAATGCCTGGACTCACAACAAATCCTTGAAATTCATACGGGTCATAGTGCGGTTGATGACATCATGTCCATGCCACACCATTTGTAATTGGTTGAGCTTAGTATGTTGTATCGTCTTGAGCCAATCCACTTTGAAAATCCAATCAAGAAAGTCTAGCAAGGATCTCACTTGTTGCTTTTTTTACATGATAGTTATGTATTATTATGTTTTTTTTCTTATCTTCTTCTTTTTCATCCATAAAACACCAAGAAAGAGAAAGCGGGTCAAGTGCAACATGTTATTCAAATTAAATAAAAATAAATTAAAATTATTGAAATAAGACTTAAACAAAATATCCTAATCAAACTAAAATTAGCAGCCATCCTCGGCAACGATGCCAAAAACTTGACACGAGCCGCAAGTGTACAGCAACAGGGAAGTACTAAAAGCACCTACTTGTGTTAGTACAGGGTTTATTGAATCCACAAGGACAGTTTAATGCCAATTTGTAATCTAATTAAGAAATAAAGTTAGGTAACTTTGATTTTGATTTTGATTTTGATTTTATAAAAGAAATTGACAACTAACTTACTCTAATTAATTGCAAGGAGTTTAAATTGAGTTTTAACAAAGAAGAAATAATCCAAGGGAGTTGATTTCATCTAAGTTGCATTCTTTCTATCTAATTCTCATAGTGCGATTTCTAATTCAAGTGCGATAGGTAAATTTTCATAAATTCTCACTCCATCCCGATGTCTCAGAGATGGAAATTATAGCGTTGCACTCGGACTTCACTAATCGGCGTGAGTAGCATACGTGCAACGCCGCATTAGACTCCAAATTCTAAGTCTTCCCTTATAAACAACAGTCGGTCGACGTACCGTATGTTCAAGGGTTGTGTCCCATATTTTCGGGTTGAAAACCTTAAGGTCATCGGTGAGTTTAATCCCTAATTTTTATACCTAGTTTATCAAGGCAAGTATAGCATTAAGTTCAAGAAAATACAAATCTACACAACAAATTGAAGCCAACATCATGAATCAAATTGGACTTAGAGAAAATAGCAACCCGGGATCCATCAATCCCCGGGACACGAGTTTACCCCATTAGAGGACAAGAAGCAACACTAAACTAGGTGAAAACTAAAGAAAACATCAAATCAATACCTTGAATCCAAGATGAATTACCAAGTTTGATACAATACCTAGCTTCGAAAAGTATTTTCTCTAAAGCAAAAGTTGTCCTTAAAGGTAATTTTAAGTCCTATTTTTCCCCCAAGTTAATTTGATCCAAATATTACACAAAACCACATAAAATCAAATTTTTATGCACTTTTATGTAGTGGGCACTAACCTTAGCGCTGAAGTCGCCACCTCATTGCTGACTACAATTTCTCCACTGTTTTGTGGCGCTGAGGTTAGCTTAGGGTGTTAGGGCACTGGGATCCAAATCCTGTATATATACTCCACTTTGCGGCACAATTTCGGACCACTTAGAGATCGAATTTGTCAAAGCTCGAAAGACACGAAGAGGTTCAGGCTCTAAGTCTACTTTCCAACGGAAGAAATGGTAAGTAATTTAAGACTTGCAATGAAGGATTTATGGCTAAACCACATAAGCTTGGTCAAAATAGACTTTGTTAAAACTTAGCTACTTTGATGTTGTTCTTTGCCTGAACCTTATAGTCTCATCTTGAAACTTCTAAACATCTTTAAAACACGTAAAACCATATGATATATCATCATTTCGTCACTCGCCTCCGATCTCATTTCCCTCTGCCTCGCGATCCGCATAAGCGAGCTTTTTAAGGGAAATCTCCTTGGATCTTCTACATAACCTCTAAATGCTCCCACTTTGCTTTACTTACCTAAAAATCAACAAAATATATCGGATTAGCAAGAACTTACTTATTAATAGCCGAGATTATCAACAAAATGCTACTTATAAAGGTATGAGAATATGCTACGCATTAGTGACTATTGTGACTCCCATTTTCTTAGGAACCACTTGGATATGGCTTACCCATTTACTATCAATGATTAAGTAAATCATGCCAGCATTATGGAACTTCCGTATCTCCTTTTTTACGACATCCATCATAGGTGTATTAAGCCTCAGTTGTGCTTCCCTCGTAGGTTTTGACCCTTCTTCCATATGTATATAATGCGTGCAAGCGGAAGGGCTGGAACCTTTGAAATCCGTTATAGTCCACCCTATAGCCCATTTAAACTCCAAGAGTGCAGGAGTTGCTCCTCTTCCAATTGTGTAAGTTTGGTTAAGATGATAACATGGAGTATGTCATTCTCTCCTAAAAACATGTACTTTAGGTGCCCAAGTAGTGGCTTCAGCTCAAGAGCGGGAGCTTTAACCAGGGAGGGAGAATTTTAGAGTCAGTAGTAGACAAATCCAAATAACTGACATTTGGGGGTAGCGGTTGGAATGAATCAAACTCAAAAATAACATTATTGACTTTAGTATTTAGGGTTAAAACACTCTGGTGGATATGAGTAGTGTCAAGATGATTCTCTAACGCTACTCGAACTACATGATTGCCACTCGTGAGCAAAACCAGCTATATGAGAAGATCTACACAGTCCATGGTATAGACTATGGAAGACACATCACTTAGATTGCATTGCATTGTAAACGTTGAACTTAATGACCTCACCATCAAACTCCATAGTAAGAGGTCCATCATCCACATCTATCTTCATATTTTTCGTCTTTAAGAATGGGCATCTAAGTAGCACTGATGAAGCATTAGCGAATGGTTCCACCTTCATATACAACAAGTAGTAATCAGTAGGAAACAAGAATTCATTCATACGGACTAGATCGTTTTCAAAAAAACCAATGGGTCTAACAACTAAATGGCCTGCCAACTATATGACAATACTAATCTCCTCTAGTGGGTGTGCATTCAATGTCTCATAAATAGACAATGGCATAAAATTAATGGAAGCACCAAAGTTACACATATCCCTCTAAATACTAACATTACCTATAACACAAGGCACTGAGAACATCGTATAATCCTTTCATTTAGAGGGCAACTTCTTTTATAGGATAGCAATAACAATTTCTCCAATTTGGACTTTTTCGTCGCTTTTTAGTTTCCCTTTGTTGGTGCATAGTTCCTTAAGAGATTTTGCATACCTAGGGGCTTGCTTCAAAGCGTCGAAGAGTGGGATATCTATTTTCACTCGTCGAAAGATCTCGAGAATTTCTTTCTCTTCCACTTTTTTTTAATCTAGGATAAGTCATTGTGGAAAAGGAGGTATGACCTTAAAGCTAGATAGTGCTTCATTTTGAGTCGTAACTATCTATTTATGAGCAGACGGGATCACTGCTAACTCATGCTCAACCTGTTTTCTATTTTTGGTCCCTTTGGCTCTTTGCCGCTTTTGAGTACAACTACGTTAGCACGCGCTTTAGGACTCGTATAAGATTGCGAAGGTTGCAGAACATCACATTAGTATTACTGATGGATTTATCAGTGTTAGCCTTGAATTGAGTAATATCTATCAAAAATTGACTCTACTGAGCCACAAGAGCTTTCATCATATCCTCGAGTGAAGATGAATTATTAGAGGGTGTCGATAATAGTTGACCTCTAGGGATAAAGGTTTGGTAGCTCTAATTTTGAGGTTCGTAATTGAAATTTAGGTTTTTCCTCACTGTTGCATGATTTATAGGTATTCCTAAATGTGGCCTAGGCAGTCCTTGGAATCGATTAACCACGGCATTAACTTGTTGATTATTCTTAAATAGGGTAGGTCATTCATCAGTTGCATGATTTGTACTTGTACAAAAGCCACAGGCCTGGAGTTGCGCTCTACTAGAGGTGAGGAGAGATCAGTTAGTCAATTTTTCGGTTAGTACAATTTGAAACTACTTGCAGTAAGACTTCGGTATGCAGTATCATCAAGATCAACATAAAGGCGTGACTGTTGTGCGATGTCCTCATATAACTGCCTCATCTGGGCCGGTGTCTTATCTATAATGTGATCCTACACAAGTTATCAATCATGCGTCTCTCTATGGGTGTCATGTCAACATA
This sequence comes from Stephania yunnanensis, assembly GCA_039657365.1. Taxonomy (NCBI): domain Eukaryota; kingdom Viridiplantae; phylum Streptophyta; class Magnoliopsida; order Ranunculales; family Menispermaceae; genus Stephania; species Stephania yunnanensis. The sequence continues at coordinate 37,255,602 of CM077586.1, read as the reverse complement.
GAAGAAACGGACTATGGCCTTCTTAGTAAGGTCATGCTACGAGCAACTAGCAATCAATCACTTATAATGATCCAGATATGCACCAAATGATTCTCTTGTTTTTCATTTTGATGTTGCATGTGTCCTTGACAAGCTGAGCAACTCTATTTTTAGGAAAATACTCTTTGAAAACTTAGTTTTCATTTCATTTTAGGAGTTAATGCAACCTGGCGGAAGAGAGAAAAGTCATTTGGCTTTATCTTTAAGATAAAACAGGAAAATACCTATGCTTAATCATGTCCTCATCCACTATAGAAGGTTTCATGGACTTGTAGTTAGTCTGAAACTCCTTTAGAAAAGTAACTGGATCTTCATTCTCATTATCCTAAAAGGAATGTAGGAGAGGAATAAACCCATACCTCAACTCAAAACCTCTAACATTCTTTGGATAATTAATGCAGAGTGGTTATTATGCGAAAAGAGCATGAAGGTCTTGATTGGCATGCCCCATAGTAACTTGGCGATTTCCAGCTTGCGTCATATCTAGAGGATTTTGGCCTTGTTGTTGCCTAAGTAGGGGTTCTCTATTCAACATTTGGAATGTTCTGTCAAATTCAGGATCAAAAGGCAACAATGAACTAGTCGATTTTGACCGAGTGAGTCACGGGAGCATAGAACTAAGAAAAAGAAAAATAAAGAAACTAGACTCGTATGAAGGACTAACTCCCCGGCAACTGTGCCAAAATTCGTTCACATGTCGTTCGTGTAAAATATAACCCGTACTTGAGTTACTAATTTCACATGGGTGAAGTAGTGGTAAATACAAGGTCAAATCCACAGGACTTAGGTTTTACTCTAAGTTAACTAAAAAAGGAAATTCGAGGGTTTTTAGAGATTTAAGAAAACAATTAACTAAAACTACTAGAAATCGAAGTTTGCAAAAGTGAATACAATTAGAGAAAATACATAGGTTTACGGTCCCACTAGTCCAAATCAAGATACAATAGCATATCATGGTCTTCGATCTTTCCTAAAAAAGTTTTAGTTCAATTCCTCCTAGATTAGTTATAGAAAATTGACATCCGCCAGAAATCCCTAATTCCCCTGATCATAATAGCTAGGACGCCTGCCACTAACTACTTCCCTAGTCAACACATAATCCTAGACATTCGCCAATAAGGTTTAGTGCATTAACCGCACAAAGATCCATAGGATTACCAATCATAAATAATCGAGTTGCGTTCATTTCTAGTTTAACCTAGATTTATTTATTGTACACTCAAGAACCGAAAGGTTTCGACGGAAAATGGGTGACTGATTGTCACTTGTGTCAATTCAATTATATAATTATAGATATGATTGTCTCGATTAATTATTGGCCTTCCACTTAAAAACATGCAATGGCCATAATACCAACCTTAAGCATGTACCATAATCATGGAAACGACAAAAAATAATAGAAAGAATTGAAATAACTTAAATTATAAATAAAAAATCTCACAAATCATGTTTTCAATCAAGATTCTAGACTAGCTTCACCGCCGACCTAGGAAAAGAGTGCTTAGTTGGACATTGTCTTGACAAACACCATTAAACTCTAAAGAAAAGAGTCTCCTTCAATTCTCCTCAATCCTCCCTTTGTTAACCATGTCCCAATGACTATTTATACCCCTAAGACCTTTAAGAATACAATTAGAAACCCTATTTAGCAATTCCAAACTAAATAGAGCTCCAAAACTTTATATTTTCATGTCTCGGCGTCGTCAGTAAGTGATCCACGTCGTGTATATAAAACCACAACGCCACCACTGCGCTAGATTTTCCCATGCTTTCCTTCTTTTAGTGGTATTGACACTACTTGTGTAAATACCTGGTATCGTCTATGTAACTCCATAGCGTCAACTATTTATGCACATCCTCGACCTGTCTGCACCTCATTCTTTGATCTACACGTCTTGCCTATGCCTTGTGTTCATTCCCGCAACGTCAAATGTATTCACCACGACATCAACCTTCTTTTTGTGCTTTTTCTTGGCTTTTCATGATAAAATCACTCATTTGTCTCTTCTATATCTTGTAAACCTAAAAACACAAAATATCATTAATTAGAGTTTATTCCAGGATATTTAGACCAATTATATGTAACAGCCCAAATTTTTAATAGTGGATTGGTCCGTAATTAAGGGTGATCGACCCATGATGTGGCTCGATGGTGGATACATGAACCTAACACTCGGCATAAAGATCGAGTAATATATTATTTTTGGTGTGATGGATGCTTGGTGCATTGTATATGTTTAGAATTATTAAGTCACTTCTTCTGGTATATTACTGGCGAAACGTGAACGATGACACATCTCGAGATGCATGTCGGTGTAAGACCAGGGTAGAGAGTGATGTAGTAAGTCCTAGTTGAGTAAAAAGTGGTTAGATCAATTAATCCAATATGCCTATAGTTTAAATAATATAGATGTGGCCTGAGTAAAAAAAATAAAATAAGGAGCATAGATATGCCTCAGATGTGTGTTGTCACCATCACAATGTGACTTAAGTCAATGGGTTGTTATCATGGATGGTTCAGTGGATTTGTGAGACCAAAATGTGAGCCAAAGATGGCTTCTTACACAAGTTCACAAACAAATCACACCACTATATAAAGGTAGTTGGTTGAATTTTCATGCAAAATATATCATTTCATTCAAAGAGAGGAGAGAAAGAGATTTGAGGAGAAAATTAATAACTTGATGAAGGAAATCAGAGATTATGGAGGAGTTTGATCAAATTAAGAAGGCTTTATAACTAGGTAAGCTAATCGACACCTCCACTTTGTGAAATTTCAACAAAGTTATGACATACTAAAAGATGAAACTTCAAAGAATTGCTTTTAATATTGTACACTATATCTAAAAGATTTTGAGATATCAAAAAAGGAACTGATAAGAGTATTGAAGGTTGGAGGGCTTCATTTCAAACTCACAAAATTTAGAGATAGCATATTTGAACGGGCACAAACTATTGAATGATCTTATTACAACATCTTTGCTAGAGGAACTTGGAAATAAGTTTGGCGGGAGAGTTGTGAAAATGGATGACATTGTTCAAAACTTGGCATTGAGAATCATGCCAGAGAAAGGTGATGGCCCTAGATATTTAGTAAGGGATAGAGTTGGACTAAAAGTTTGTCTTGATGAGGAGGAATGGGAGCATACAGCCTAGATCTCTTTGATGGAAAATGGCATTTACAACCTACAACAAAAACCTAAATGTGCCACTCTCACCACTCTAATGCTATAAAATAATTGGAATGTGATGAAAATCCTTAATTCATTCTTTGAACAAATGTGTGGCCTTCAAGTCTTGGATCTTTCATACTGTGGCCTTAAGATATTGCGGTCATCTATTTCTAACCTCATACATGCACCTTCAAGGCTTATATCTAAGAGATTGTTTTTTGAAGAGTTTTCCAAGTAAAATAAGAGCTCTCAAAAAACTTAAGGTTCTTGATTCGGGTTATGTTGAATATTTTCTTGTTGAAGTTAGACAAATGACCAGGCTTAAATGCCTAGTTAAGAAGTTTATTGCCAAATGATTGAATCACATTACTGAGCGAGAGGGTGAAGAATTAGATGAAGAAGATCAAAAGAAAGAGGCTGAAACAATGGAGAAAATAGTTCTTTAAATAAGTTGATTCCTGATAGGATTACATCGAATTTGAATAGATTGGAACACTTCACATCATATGCGATTTTCAGATGACTGGTGACATTTTTGTTGTTTCTGAAATTATAATTATGTATCGTTTGTTATTTATTTCTTAGTTTAACTTGTATGTTTATGAAATACATTTTCAAGTATGGACTTGTCATGGTTTAGGTGAAAAGGACTTCACAGGTTTAGTGAAGTAGATCATTAGTTTGTACTCTTTGTAATGTGCTGAAGTTAACTCTGCAGCTTTTGTAAGACCATATGAAGCTATAATTTTAGCTATGTAATTATGAGAAAGATATTAGATATTGATCCACTGAAGTTCAACTCCTTTCTCCACTTTTTTGTGTTGTAAACTTCAATGGTAAGAACTATCAAATATAGGCCTGTGAAAATGAAGGCTTTTTTTAAAGGGGTTGGATTTAGGGGAGGCAGTAAATACAAGAGTTGATCCACCTCCTTTGAGAGCAAATCCAACTATTGCATAAATAAAGCACCACACTAAAGAGGCAACAAAGAATTTTAAAGCTCTCTCCTATATACACTTAGCTGTGGCTGACCCTATATTCACACACATCATGGCATGTGAAATAGGAAAAGAAGTCTAGGATAGGCTTAAGGAAGATTTCGAAGGAAGTGAAAAAACAAGATAGATGCAGGTCTTGAATGTCACGACCAAAATCTTTAATTTGACTTTAACCTTGTAATCAGGAACAAATGACACATAACATGTGACCCACTTCGATATGTGTGTCGCGACTGAGGCGAGATTGCCGAGGTAATTGTTATATTTGTAATGATGAATGCCTAATGTATTGCATATGTGTAGACTACTAAGTCATTCATACTTGTGAATAGGTGTCGAGACATGAGTGGGAACGTTCCTTGAGTTACGTGTCAACATGGGACCGAGGTAGAGAACAATATGGTGAGTTGGTAAAAGTTTTATATTGCTTTAATAAGTGATATAAATAGGGCTATGGTTGATTATCAAATATATTTAAGTTAGTAAGTTAAAATAATAGCCACTTGATATTTCTTGAGACGCGTAATGACCCATCTCAACATCAATTGAGTCACTTATTGGTGTCATTTGGCATGACTTAGTGGGACATTTGTTAATGGGTGTATCATTTGATAGGTCTCGAGATACGTGTGCACATTAAGATCAATGGCTATCAATCAACCATATTTGATTCAAGAATATAAAGCTTTCAGCCAACCCAAGCAAATCAACTCTTTCATTTCAAATGCTTAAGAGAGAAGGAAACTTGCTGGAGAAGGATGAGCTGCTAAAGAAGAAAGAGATTAGCAAAAATAGTGGATTGAGTGAAGGAGAGATCAAGCTTAGCCAGTGTTCATCAAGTTAGGTAACTTCTCTACACCATAGAGTTAGCTCAAATCAAGTGAATTCATGAATTTGATGTATGGGTTGTTGTTTTATGTTGTGGTTGATGTCATGGAACTCAAGAAGTATGTATGAAGGTTCCTTAGGCATTAACATGACCTGTGTGTAAAGAAAACTCGAAATTCAATTTTTAGAATTCTAGGTTTTACTACACATTGCACGTTAGGTGGATCACCTAACACGCTAACTTGGATTAGCGCACTAGGTCAGGATTGGTAGCACGCTAATGGGTCATTAGCGCGCTAACCCCAGTAATTAGCGCGCTCGATTTTCAAAAATCCCGTAAACATTATAAAATAGTATAATACCCTAAGTAAAGGTCCAAAAATACTTAAAAACCTATAATATGATATTAGGAACCTAAAGAAGTATTTCAGGGATTCAAGTATGAGTTTCAAGGTGTTAAGAGGCCAGAGTAGCATAGGAAATTGCGTGAATTGTAAGTAAATTTATTGAGATATTTCTTTATATTTCATTCCTATTCATATGTTCATTTTTGTCATTTGGACTGAATTGTTTTTGTACTCCATATGTCATGACTTTTTGTTCTTTCTCATTACATGAGGTTGCTTTCATGGTATAGTTTGTTAATAAAATAATTTCATTGACTCCAATTCATATGCTATGTCATTATTGATTGCTAATACCCGTGGTCAGTGAAATAGCATGCCATTAGGTAGGTATTATGTAGTGTTGTGAATCTATATCCTTTTTGCATTAGTATGCAATTCTTTTATTAGAATCCAATTTCGTGTTGTTCTTTGAATATGAAAATAGTTCTTGTATCTAGGATCAATTAACAATAGAAATGCAGTAGATATACGGGGTTCACTAGACTTTCCAGGGTGATCGAGATTTCTTCACTATATTGCGCAGCATACATGAAAGGAGTTACGGGGTTGTTGGCAAGCATAACTTTTGCAGCACACGGAGTATGGGACCCGGGGTTATTGGCAAGTTTATATCGCAAGTGGCCAGCACTAGCGAAAGTTTATAAATGCAAGAGCACCGCTCATACCTTCACATTGATGTATAGCTCAGCTCCATCCTCATATAGTGGAAAGGCTGATGTGATGAAGATCACGGTCGACCAGCCTTAGATCATTACTACTTAGTTGTGTGTCAGTTTCATATTGTTTAGCTGAAGTATCTTTTTGCATGTTCTCTTTTTAGTATAGTTGCTATTATCATGATTTTAGATATTTGTTGCGTATTTAGGAATGCGAACAAATGTCTCTCAGTATTACTTTCTACTTTCTTATACTCACCATCTAGTTTGTGACGGTGAGCGCAGATCCATCGAGTAGCAAACCAGACAAAGATAAGATCGACGATTACCTCTGAGCTAGTGAAGCACTGCTACACCCGATTTTATAGGTTTGATTTTTGATGTATTACTTTTATATGTATATGATATATTTTTTGGGTTGTATATTATGGGTTGAGTGAGTAGTGCCTTGACCAGACACATGATATTATCGTTTCATCAAATATATGCATGTGATATTTATTCCCTTGGTTTTCCACAATTGTTAGCACTCATGTTATAAGTTTCCGCTAGATTGTTAAGACTTTCGCTAAATAAACTTTTAAGTAAATAAAGTTTTGATTAACTCTGATTTAAGAATTTATATAGGAAAAGTATAGGTTTATATTCATTTCAAAATAAAAATAATAAATAGGTAAATGGTTTTAGATAGGCTGACTAGTCCCTTATTAGGTCTTATATGGTGAGATTAGGGCTTAATAATGAGATTAGGCCAGGCAGTGCCCTAATTTGAGAAGGGGTCGTCACATGAACTTGTAAAGGGAGTATGAAGCTTTGAATATGAAAGAAACGGAGAATGTGAAGGAGTTCTCTGATAGAGTTCTAAAATTTGTGAACCAAATCAGAATTCTTGGCGAAGATTTATTTGATAAAACGGTAGTTAAGAAGGTTCTTATGAGTATACCAGAGAGATTCCAAGCAAAAACTTCCTCTCTTAAAGATTCAAAGGATCTTACAAAAATCTCACTTGCTGAGTTGGTAAATGCCTTGCAAGTTACCTAGCAAAGAAGAACCTTGAGGATGGAAGAGCATATAGAGAATGCTCTTGTCATGAAATATAGAGAAACGTTTAAGTCCAACTTCAAATGTAGAAGAAATGAAAGAAAAAACAAGAAAGAAGGCGACAACAACAAACCCAAAGAAAGAAGAGGCAAATTTCCTCCATATCCAAACAAGGTTCGAAACTTCGACTTCGCCTATGATTTCGCGCACTTAAAATTTGGAATTAATTTATGGAAGTTAACTTCGACAATGAAAGTTTGACAAAAATTTACCGATGTACGGAAGTTTACGGAATTTCCCTTTAAATGCTAGAAAACTCAAGTTTCTTCGTAGAAAAGCGAGAACGATACTTAATCATATAACAATAATGTAAAAAACTCATGCCACTGGAGGATATTCTGAATTTAAAGTATATTTCTAGCATATGCAATGTTTTAGTCAAATTTTGCTCAACTTCCACGAACATGACAATTTTCCTTCATGTTTTATTACTTCCATCGATTTTTTCAAAGTTCGGTGGAAGTTAGCTGAAGTTGAGTTAGATTTTTACAATTTTTCTACTATCATTGAACTTCCTTTTGTTCACCTCAAAATTGACAAACTTCATCCGAACTTCGGTGAAGTTTGTTGATTGTTTAAACCTTGTGTCCAAATTATAAAAAAATATATCATTTAGAAAAATTATGTTGGTACAAACCTGGAATTCAATGTAGGTCTCGTAAGAAGTTTAGACATGTTGAGAAAGTTTGCAAATCAAGAACCCAAGAAAACCAACAAGCACAAGTTGTAGAAAGTTAAGAACAAGAGGTTAACTTGTTTGTTGCAACTTGTTGCGCAGTCAAAACCAACACTGATTCATGGTTGATTGATAGTGGATGCACTCATCACATGACCTCAGAAGCAAGCATGTTTCAAAAGCTTGACAAATCATATAGCTCTAAAGTTAAAATTGGAAGTGGAGAGTTTCTTGAAGTTAAAGGCAAAGGAGAAATTGATGTTAGGACTCCTACAATTATCAAATTCATTTCTAAACCTCTATATGTGCCTGAAATAGATCAAAACTTTCTTAATGTTGGTCTAATGCTTGAGAAAAAATATTCATTGTTATTTAAAGATATGGCCTGCACAATTATAGATCTTGCTAGAAATGATTTGATTATTGTAGAAATGAAATATAGAAGCTTTTCGTTGAAGCTAAATATGTAGAGTTCTCATGCTTTTTCTAGTTCTATTGATCATTCCTCACTTTGGCATAGAAGATTTGTTCATTCAAATTTTCAGTCACTTAAACAAATGCATGACGAATCTTTAGTTGAAGTTATGCCAACTATGCATAAGCAAGATGGTGTGTATGAACTCTGTCAACTTGGCAAGCAAGCTAGAATCCCCTTGCCAATAAATCAGTCATGAGGAGCTATAAAAATTACAGTTGATTCATAGTAATGTTTGTGGTCCTATGAGTATTACCTCACTTAATGGTAGCAAATACTTTGTGCTCTTCATTAATGATTTCTCAAGATTTTGTTGGGTATATTTTCTATAACAAAATCAGAAACGTTGAGTATGTTTCAGAAATTCAAAATCAAAGTGATTTCAAGATCAAATCTCTTATATCAAATAATGGCACTGCGTACACTAAAAGACTTCAAGAAGCCATGTGAAAAAATGGGAATTCAGCATCAATTCATAGCCAGTTACACTCCACAAAAAATGGAGTGAGTGAGAGGAAGAATATAACTATCATGGAGATCTCTAGATCGCTAATGTTTGAAAGAAACTTCCAAAGAAGTTTTTGCCAGAAGTGAAAACACTTCAGTTTATCCTCAAAATAGAATTCCTATGAAAGCATTGGTAGAAATGGCACCTTTTGAAGCTTGGTTTGATGTTAAATCGTCTGTTGAGAATCTTAAAGTTTTTGGCAGCATTTGTCATGCTCACATTCATGCAGTAAAAAGAGACAAGCTTGATCACAAATCAAAAGTTAAATTTTTCTTGCTATAGTAGTAATGTGAAAGGATATAAAATCTTCAACTTGCAAATTGAAAATGTGATTATTTGTAGGGATTTGAAGCTAGATGAAGAATCATTTTGGGATTAGGAGAAGTCACAAATGCAACGAATGCACAGAAGTTCAGTTATGTCCAATTCTTAAATTGAAGATGTGATTGTTGAAGAAGATGATTCAAGTAGTGACTTAGATTCAGACTTTGCAGTTAGAGGTACTAGGTCCTTGGAGGACATTTATGCAAGATGTAATTTAGTACTTCTTAAGCTAGCAACACTTGAAGAAGCAATGAAATCAGCAGATTGGAAGCATGCAATGCAGGAGGAGCTAAAAATGATTAAGAAGAATGAAACAAGGAATTTGGTTGACAAGCCAATGAACAAAAGAGTAATTGGTGTAAAATGGTCTTTTAAAACCAAATTAGATCCCAATTGTTCAGTCAACACATACAAGGCTAGATTAGTTGTAAAGGGATACTCACAACAATTTGGAGTAGACTATACAGATACTTTTGCACCTATGGCGAAGTGTGATAAATTAGGCTTCTTATTGCCTTAACAGCTCAAAGAAATTGGAAAATATACCAACTTAATGTCAAATCAGCCTTCTTGAATAGTTATCTTCAAGAAGAAATCTTTGTGGCGCAGCCTCTAGGATTCATCAAGAAATGAGAAGAAGATAAGGTTTTCTTGCTAAAGAAAGCTTTATATGGTTTAAAACAAGCCCCAAGGGGTTGGTATAGCAAAATTGATGACTATCTCATGCAGCTGGGATTCAAGAGAAGCCTAAATGAAGTTACATTATATGTGAAGACACAAAATGTTGATTTTTTTTGTTGGTTTCCTTGTATGTGGATGATCTCCTTATCACTGGAAGTAACATTAACCTTATGAGACTTTTCAAAAGGGAGACGGAATCTATTTTTTAGATGACTGACATGGGCAACATGACATTCTTTCTTGGTTTGGAGGTTCATCAAACAAATCAAGGAACCTTTATATGTCAAGAAAAATTTATGAAAGATGTTTTGAAGAAGTTCGGAATAGAGAATGCATCAAAGTTGATACTCCTTTAGCTCCAAATGAAAAATTAAGCAGAGAAGTTTGCTTCGATAAAGTTGATGATAGATTTTATAGAAGTCTTATTGGTTATTTGTTGTATCTTACTTCATCCAGACATGGTATCATGTATGTTACAAGCTTGTTGTCAAGATTCATGCAAGAACCAAGTCAAACCATTTCAAGGCTGCGAAAGGGTGCTCATATATGTCAAAGGAACCATTGATCTTGGAATCTAGTTTCAATATGAAATGAATATGAAGTTGATTGGTTATGCAGATAGTGATTGGGGAGGCTCAATCAATGACATAAAAAGAACCTCAGGCTATGCATTCTCTTTAGGTTCAAGTGCTATCAGTTGGAGTTCAAAGAAATAAGAAGTAATGGCTCAATCAATCGCTGAAGCAAAGTATATTTCAACTACTACAACTGTGAGTCAAGCCATTTGGTTTAGAAAAATGATGAATGGCTTAAAGCAAGATCAAGAAGAACCTACTGTCGTATTTTGTGATAATCAATCTGTAAGGGCTATGACAAATAATCCTATTTTTCTTCTTAATTCCCTTTCCCTTTTAGACCATCAACATATTACTATAGGGTTTCTTGATATTTTGTTCAGCGGTTTTGAGCATCAAATGCAACTCTGAAATTGATTTCTCCATATTATTCATATTGTAGTTCATCACAAATTGTGAGTAACTCTCTGGTAATGAATTTAGGATCAAATCCGTAGCCAACTCTTGGCTTATGGGAAATCCGAGTCTATCAAGCTGGTAAACATAACCCTTCATCTTCATAACATGAGGACTAACTGACTCACCCTTAGTCATCTTGCAAGAATGTGGGTTCTTGACTGTCTCAAACCTTTCTTGCCTAGCTTGCTGTTGGAACATTTCCTTCAAATTATAGCCGTGTCGTAGGCTTCCATTAGTTCCATGTCCTTCTCGAAGTTCAGGAACCATAGTTGCCGACATAATACATGCAACATCAGTAGAATCGTCGACATGTTTATTATGCGCATCCTTCACAGCTTTCGTAGCATTGGCTGGTGGGTCCTTAGGGATTGGAGCATCCAGGACATACAACTTGCGTTCATGCTTGAGAACGATTCTCAAGTTTCTGAACCAATCAAGAAAGTTAGTCCCAGATAGCTTATCCTTCTCAAGGATGGATCGCAGTGACATGGGATTATTGTTACTTGAAGAGGCCATTGATCTACAATAAAGATTATGCAAAGTTTATTTTAGCATAGAGGAATAGACTCCCACTAAATTAACAACCCTCCTAAAACACACTGTTTATTTAGGGGACTAAAATCCATATTTTACCTAATTCTATGACAGCTATGGCATGAAACACAAAACTAGATTATTTAGGTAGGTAACAGTTACCAATTACATCTTATGTAATTTTTAGATCCTTTTATGAGATATGGGACATCTTATGTCTTAGCATGTTTTTATCTCATCATTTGCCTAAAGCTCAAAACTATTTTGATGGCTTTATTAAGTTGGACCATTTTAAACATTTAGGTAACTCTTACCCAACTTGTCTCACTAAGATAACACAATACACCCAGTTATGGCTGAAACTATATTAGTGTGATCGAGGCCTTGACAAGTGTTTAAAATGGATGGCACGAGACTTAAAATTTAATAGAGGAATTTTATCTAGTTTTAGTGATTTTATGTAAACAATGAAATATCATATATTTTTATTGATTTGTTAAATCACTAAACAATTTGGAGATTTTTATATTGTTCACTAATAAAAGAATTTTCGTGCGCTAGGATTAGTTAGACAGCGCCATTGGCCCCCATTGCCGGTCAATGACGGGAGTACAAAGGCGTGCCCCATTTTTTTTATTTTTTTTTCTTAGAAAGCGAATCTCAATTCCGAAAATTAAAATTCGCTATAGAAAATCATAGTTTTCGCTGATTTTATTATCATAAATTAACCCCTTAATTTATCTGAAATTAAGTCAATTAAAACATTTTAATTAACCCGGGCCCACACCTAACTAATCATCTTATCCTAATCCAATTAGGATTTAAGATATTTGAATCCTAGTATATCACCAATAACAAGATTCTTGATATTTATCTCCTATTCTAATTTGTTATCTATCTTTATCAAATAGAAACTTCATAACAAAATAGATATAACAAGATAAATAATTAATTTCGAAAATTAATTATTTATTTTGGATTAAAGATATTTGAATCCTAGTATATCACCAATAACAAGATTCTTGATATTTATCTCCTATTCTAATTTGTTATCTATCTTTATCAAATAGAAACTTCATAACAAAATAGATATAACTAGATAAATAAATAATTTCGAAAATTAATTATTTATTTTGGATTTAAGATATTTGAATCCTAGTATATCACCAATAACAAGATTCTTGATATTTATCTCATATTCTAATTTGTTATCTATCTTTATCAAATAGAAACTTCATAACAAAATAGATATAAACAAGATAAATAAATAATTTCAAAAATTAATTAATTATAAATAAATAATTTCGACAATTAATTATTTATAAATAAATAATTTTGAAAATTAATTATTTGCAATTTTGGTCCTCATCCAAATAATCACAAACATGTAATTGAATCATGAACTACAATCCCAATCGAACCTAATGGTGTCATGGATCACAGAACACGAAATTCAATTCATTAAAATTATTCGAATTAACCTAACATGGTTACTAGCATGTATGAAACTGGTTTGAATTAAATCACGAATATGTGTATCATATACACAAAACATGATAATAAATCTCAAAGACAATTTATGTATATCACATATACATCAACTATTAACATGCTTTCAATCATATATAATGTATATATCAGAAGAAAACATGCAATGAATTTAATGGAATTGAACTCGAAGGCTCCGATACCACTGTTGGGTTTTGGGGTTCATACGCTGCGGAGATTACAAAACAATTTTGACAAAAACTCCGACAGGATCCGAATCTTATTCCATTAAAAACGTTTAAACCATAAAAATTTAATCATACCTCAGTCGCAATGTACCTTTTCGAAGGTTAATCGATCTCTAAGGCGCCGCTAACGACGAACGCCTCTACCGATAGTCCACACACGAACGGCGTATTTAAAGTGCTAGCTTCGAGAGAATACCAAACCTTTTTGTTTCTCTCCAAAACGATCCAGAGCATACCAAAAAAACCTCTAAGTCGTTTCTGAAATGAAAATAGAGTTTCAGCCTTTTGATCTTTCGTACGTGTGTTCTAACTTAAAGCGTCTATTTATACAACCCTTGTATAAAGACGGTTAAGTAAATTACACATATACCCTTACTTAAAGAAGTATAAGTGTAATACACCACAAGGACGTTTAAATCATCATGAATTTTATCACATAAAATTCATTTTTCTCAATCATCTTAAAATCTCGCAAAACCATTCTTAGTGTGCGACCCAATAGGCTCATACAACGTTGGCGATGTACCAAAAACACATTTTGGTATACAAGTCATAAGCGATCTCTAGCAAGACATTATGAATACCCAAGTTGTACGAATATCAAATCGATACAACCTAATCAATAGTGTATATAACGTCCTTTTGTCACACGATATCCTTTTGATCAAACATAAGGCATGGAATTGTCATCCAACATGTTCAATCGTACTAGTCTCGATCCCTAGGTAGACTGAAAGCATCCAAGTGACATTGATCAATATCAATTCACTTAGACTAGGCCTTTTAACAGTCTAACACATCGAGGGATCCACTAGATATCTCTCTTTATATGAGAGGCACAAATTATATCTCGATTACACAACTTCATCACATTTCTCACATAGTAACCAATCACAACCTTTATAATCGTCCTGGTTAAAGACAACGTTTGATTGTGTCAAATTACTGTGTTCCTAATGTTGAAGTCTCTGGCAATCTCAAGTCAAAGGACTGAAAAATATACCTATCATGAGAAACAACTACGACTTAATCCATGCGATGTTCTCATAGCGGGTCAGTCCAGTACTTTGTTCCCTAACAAGTACTCGTGATCTTGATTCGTATCCCTATACATATAGTCATCATATGATTATCAATCAAGACTTACACTAGTCTTAACTCATTATAGTTCCCAGTATAATGATCGACTAGGGACATTTAGGATATTTCTGTAAATACCCATGGATCTTATTATAATGTAAACATGCAAATTAATTATAATAAATAGCAAATGAAATCCTCTATTTTATTAACTAAAAGTATTCATAAAGACATTTATGGATTGACCTAGGGCACATGCCCCAACATTTCGATCAAACAAAAAATGGAAGCCGAGGGTCTGATTTCGACCGTGACAAGTTAGTCGAGACGACTATTCGAGCCAAGTTGAGGAGCTCAACTGGTAGAATTCCTCACAAAGAACACGTGGGTATGTTTGGTTTTAGTGTTTATCAAAGTTTGAATTGGAGGTGATTGTAGGAAGTCAAAGTAAAATGAGTTGTTATTGTTCCAATTGAACCTGAGGCATAGCCTCCGACCATTCTCGAGGTTAGCAGTGCTAAGGGAGTATCTAAGACAGTAGCAGCTCCAGTATAGCCTGTATTTCCATAGGTTCAGGTGTCGGAGAGAGCCGCCGAGGTGCTAAAGGATTCTTAGAATGCTACATTTCTCAAAACTCATAAGGAATTCATGAAATATGATATCATGAGATTCAATGGTACTATAAAGGAAGGGGTAGCTGAGACCTGGATTCTAAAGATGGAGCAATGCTTTGTTGTTGTAGATGTGGAGGACCGATTTAAAGTTAAACTGGTTACCTTTTCGCTGATTGATTTTGCAAGGAAATGGTAGAATTCGTTAGAGAGAGAAGGAAATATAGTCGGCACATGGCCCCAGTTTTGGATAGTGTTTTAGAGCAGTATTTTTCCAAATAAGTTAGGAGCTGGAAAAAGACTGAATTTATTCAATTGAAGCAGGGGGCAATGTCTATCAGGGAATATGAGTGGAAGTTCACGGAGTTGAGTGAATTTTCTCCGGAGATGATTGACTTGTTCCTTGGTGGGCCGAGGTACGATACAAAAGTCGTGGTTTCTTCTCATCCTCGCACCAGTTATGTTTTCATATTTGAGAGTACGATGGAGGTAAAGGCAGTTATGCTAGCCGGACCTTCTAGTATAGTTATTGCAACACCATCACCACCAGTTTCATAGTTCTCAAAAAGTCAGAGATCCCAAGATTTGATCATTTTAGGCGAAATAAGAGGAAGAGGAGTGTAGAAGGCACTTCTAAACCCTTAAGTTCTGCAGGGATGACTTTTGTTAGTGCACCGGTTGCACCAGTCTCTCAAGCTCCAGTAGCTAAACCATATTTGCCACCTTCACAATCTAGAATTAGAGGCAGGGATATGACATAGTCTTCACAGAGATCGAGTGGATCGGAACAGGCTTCGTAGGCTAGTGATATGTTACAGATATAGGCAGACATGACATATTGTGAGGGAATGTTCTATGCCGCCAGCCACCTCTGTATGCAATAATATTCCACCCGCACGAGGACAGGCTCATGCAATGGCGGAGGCATATCTAGAGGCTAATCGAAGACTTGTGGAAGGTGTATTAAATATATATGGTCGAGATATGCATACATTAATTGATGCTGGTTCTACAGTATCATTTATTGCTAGTGCAATGGTTGATAAATTAAAACTGAAACCTGTTAGACCCGATGCATTTTTTATCTTGAGCACAGCAGTGAGTGAGAAGGTTTATCTTAACCTGATCTATGAGAGATGTATAGTTAAAATTGAGAAGAATGAGTTTCCCATTGATCTAAGCGTAGTGGAGTTCTTGGAGCTTGATGCATTATTGGGGATGGATTGGTTATCAGCGTGTCATGCTAGTACTGATTGTTTTCATTAGACGGTGATATTCCATATTCATAGCCTTTCTGAAATTATAATCTATAAGGGCAATAATCATTTATGAATTGCAACTCATGGAAGGGAAGCTACACCTCAGGAGTTAGAGGTATGGGTAGGAGTTATTTCTTTTGGAGAGCCAAGACAGGAACTTAAAGTTAATGAGATACCAGTGGTTGTGAGTTCTCGGAAGTCTTTCCATTTGACTTGCCTGGATTACCACCACCACGAGTCATTGATTTCATCATTGATCTTATTCCTGGACCTAAACCTATATTTGTTCTACCGTACCGTATGGCACCAAAGGAATTATAGGAGTTACGAACTCGGCTTAAGGAGTTACTTCGGAAAGGGTTTATTCATCCTAGCATGTCACCGTGGGGAACACCTATTCTTTTTGTGAAAAAGAAGGATGGAGCCCTACGAATGTGCATTGATTATAAACAGTTGAATCGGGTGACTATCAGGAACAAATATTCATTACCTAGGATTGATGATTTGTTTGATCAGTTCAAGGGTGCCAGATATTTCTCTAAGATTGATTTTAGGTCTGGTTATCTCCATTTGAGAATCATGGATGAGGATATCTCAAAAATAGCTTTCAGTACTCGCTACGGATACCTCAAGTTTACAGTGATGCCTTTTAGGCTCACTAATGCTCCTCCTATGTTCATGGATTTGATGCATAGGGTGATTAATCTCCATCTTGACCAGTTTATCATTGTATTCATTGATGATATTCTAATTTATTCAAAAATTGAGGAAGAACATTCGCACCACCTCAGAGTTACATTGCAGACTCTGAATGATAATAGGTTGTATGCCACGTTTAGTAAGTGCGAATTTTGGTATTCAAAGGTCAAATTTTTAGGATACGTGGTTAATGTTGAGGAGATATTTGTTAATCCAACTAAGTTCGAGGCAATCAGGGATTGGCCTACTCCTACCATGGTGTTAGAGGTTCAAAGTTTTCTAGGATTAGCGGGTTATTATAGATGATTTGTTAAGGGATTTTCCCATATTGCTCTACCAATGACTCAGCTAACACAGAAAGATGTTGATTTTATATGGTCGAATGCATGTAAATCTGCTTTTAGGGAATTGAAAGACAGATTTACTATGACACCTATTCTTACACTACCTAAATTGGGGAAAGAATTAGTGATTTATACTGATGTTTCTCATTCAGGCTTGGGTTGTGTACTGCTGCAGGAAGGCAGGGTTGTAGCGTATGCTTCAAGACAACTCAAGGTTCATGAAGAAAATTATCCAGTTCATGATATCGAGCTAGCAGCTTTAGTTTTTTTCTTGAAGAGTTAGAGGCACTATCTATATGGCGAGAGATTTACAATATTTTCATATCATAAGAGTCTAAAATATTTGTTTACTCAAAGCGAATTGAACATGAGATGGCGTAGGTGGCTTGAGTTTCTCAAAGATTATGAGTTCGCTTTAAAGTACCACCCTGGCAAAGAAAATAGAGTTGTTGATGCCTTGAGTAGGAAAAGAATGGGCAAAGAGAATGTAGTGACTGCCAAAGCTTCTCAATTCAAAATTCTAAAAGAAGCATCGGTAATGATGATTTGAGAAAGTCCAGCTGGCATATTATCACCTAAAAAAACTAGTTCCAGTGTTACTAATATATTCTTTTGTGCTCAGATTCGAGTGAAACAAGAGATGATTGAACTGGTCGTTGATAGTCAGAAAGTTGGTCAGGAATATGTTGCACGACGAAAGTTAGCAGATAGTATAGATCATCCTGATTGGTCAATTTTTTATGATGGGACATTGCGATTTAGAGATAGATTGTGGATTCCATATCAAGATCAATTGAGGCAGGATTTAATACGAGAATATTATCGATCTCTTTACTCTATTCATCCAGGTAACACCAAGATGTATCGAGATATGAAACTCGTTTATTGGTGTCCTAGGATGAAGACTTATATTGCTGAATTTGTAAAGAGATGTGAGATCTGTCAGCAAGTTAAGGCTTAATATATGAAACCTGGAAGGTTATTGCATTCGCTTCCTATTCCCGAGTGGAAATGGGAACACATCTCAATGAATTTTATTTCGTTCTACCTCTAACTCAATACAAACATGATGCAGTCTAGGTTATAGTTGATAGGTTGATAAAGTCTGCGTATTTCTTACAAGTCTCTACGAGAGATCCTCTTGACCATTTATGTGAGGTGTACGATGGGAGGTATTAAGATTTCATGGGGTTCCAGTGTCTATTACTTTGCATAGGGATCAGAGATTCATGTCCAGGTTGTAGAGTGAATTATAAAGGCAGCTATTAGGAATTGTGCTTAACCTCAATACGACATACCATCCTCGGATTGACGGACAGACTAAGCGGTTAATATTGGTGTTTCAGGATTAGCTTCGAGCTTGTGTTTTGGAGTTTGGAGGTTACTACGAGAAATATATTCCTTTGTGTAAGTTCTCTTATAATAATAGTTATTAGGCGAATATTAAAATGGCTCCATTTGAGGCATTATATGGTCATCCTTATCGATCACCGGCGTGTTGTGCAGAGGTCAGAGATACAATTTTGTTAGGGCCAGAGCAGATATAGGACTACACAGAGAGGATACAGCGGATTCACCAGCGGTTAACTACAGCTCAACTTAGACAAAAGAGACATGCCGATAAGCATTATAGGTTTTTGATGAAGTCTTGTTGAAAGTCTCGCCTATGAAGGGGTTGTATAGATTTGGGTTGCGAGGTAAGCTTCTCCAAGGTATATCGGGCCATTCAAAATACAGGAAAGGATTGGTCATGTAGCTTACAGGTTAGAGTTACCTCCTCGGCTTGTCGGAGTTCATAATGCCTTCCATGTATCTATGCTACGCAAGACGAAAACTCAATTCACTACAAGAATTGATTGGAATGAATTTGATCTTCGGGAAGACTTATCTTACGATGAGCAACCGATTCAGATTATTGATCGTAAGATTTAGAGGTTGAGAACTGATAAGTCAGTATTTATATATATTTAGTACTTTATTTTAGTATATTTAATTATGCAAAGTATTTAAAATATAGATTTAATTATATTTTTTGGTCGTTTTTAGGTGAAACGAGTGCGAGGTTGAATTCATGGCAGAAAAATACTCAAAATTGAGTATTTACATACAGTGATCAGATGTCGGACAATTTGCCTCAATTTACGCATTGCACGATGGAAGACAGCATATTTCAACCAATTTAGAGCTACAACATCTGCATTCAACCAATCAGGTGACGACATTTCAGTGCCACGCGTCACCCAACAGCACAACAGCACATCACTCATTATTGTCTCCTCCAATCAGCAAACGCCACGTAAGCGCAACTAAATCGGTTCAGCCAATCAACAATAGCCGCGTCAGCATCATACAGGCCACATCACACATTGTAATCTTCTACTCGCTACAGCTACCAATCAACACCTCTTTCCGCCAATCAAGAGCCGACACGTGGCTCTCTCAAGCAAACACAACGTCAAAGAAGGGTCAACCAACCCAGCGGCGACACGTGGCACTCCCGCACAACTTGCGTGGTGTAGGTAGAATTTGAGAAAACATATTTCAACTAATTGGGAGCTACCATGTTAGCACCAATCAGGTGATGACACGTCGTGCCACGCATCACTCAGCAGCACAACAACATCATCGCTCATTATTGTCTCCTCCAATCAGCGAACTCCACGTAGCGTAACTAAACCGGTTCAGCCAATCAGCAGTCTCCGCGTGAGCATCACACAGGCCACGTCACACACCGCAATCTTCTACTCGCTACAGCTGCCCATCGATCTACCTTGGGATGCGTGTCAACACAGACTCCCCGAAATTCAGACTGAATCGCGTGACTTTTTCACTACCTCTTTGACGCTACGTGACTCGCACATGTCGCGCTAACTTGTCATCAACACCTCTTTCCGCCAATCAAGAGCCGACACATGGCTCTCTCATGCAAACACATCGTCATTGAATGGGTCTTCAGCCAATTCGGCGATGACACGTGGCACTCTCGCACAACACGACGCGTCACAAGTAGTTGTCTTGGCCAATCAGAATGCGACACGTCAGCATGGTGGGCAGGAACGAGCCAATGGCGTTCTGACACGTGGTGGACACCTATTTTCAAGCCAAAAACAGCCCTACGATGCTCCTCGGCGCGCGAGTCACCTCCCCAACCCCAAAATTAGTTTCTCTCACCTCCCGAGACCAATTTTTAGTAGTTTTATATATTATGAATTTATGTATTATTGAAAAGAACACCGACTATTATTTTTTAGCATCGATTTTCTTCGACGATGATGGTCGGCTTATCAACTCCTTGCCTAGGTTGAAGGGGAAGCAAGTCGGGATGATGGATTCATGGCATATTATGTGAGATCTATTATTTTATTATTTAGTTTAATTTAATTTCTGCTATTTCATTGTTATTGATTTTAATGATTATGATTTAGATCTAGGGTATGTATATTGCCAGTGCATGCTTTTAGGCGGATAATTTATAGTTATTTGGACCTTTAGTATATGTGTAATTGTGCCTTTGGATCAATAAAGTGACAAACACTTACCCGTTTGCCGTCAAACCCTTTCGGTTCTTGAGCGTGCAACAATTGAATCTAGGTTAAATCGGTAGCGGATGCGATCCGGTTATTTAGGATTAGTGTTCCCATAGATCCATATTACTGTGATTAGTGTGTTAAATTTGATTGGCAGATGTCTAGGGTTATACATTAATTAGGGAAGTAGTTAGTGGCGGACGTCCTGACTATCGAGATTAAGGGAATGTGGAATTTATGGCGGATGTCAATTTTCCATAGCTAATTTGGGATAATATAAATTAACGACTTTTTGGAAAATATCGAAGACCATGATTGCCATTGAATTTTGATCCTGATTTGTGGAACTGTAGACTTATGTATTATTTAGGTGTTACTAAGGTATTAATTAATTGTTTTGAAAATTAGTTTAGTTATTTTTTTTATTTAGTTTAGTTAGTTAAATTATTTTATTTTAAAACCCCAATTTTCCTTTTTTGTTGTTTTTAACCTAAAAAAGAATGTCAATCTCTGTGGGATCAACCATTTGCCACTATTCTACAAAATAGTTAATATAGGAAACTTTACTTTATTGACGTGTTCGGCTCGCGTCAATTTTTGGCGCCGTTGCCAGGGATTGGTATTTTTCTTTCTTTGGTTTTTTTTTTTTTTTTTTTTTGTCTATCTAGTCCTTTGCTCTTAACATGTATGCAGGTAACCCCGCGATGGACTCCTCCAACCCTCATAATTATGGTCGGTTCAAAGACTCACATTATTATAATGTGAATGGGGTAGGTATGCCACATAATGGATATCAATTTTTTAACTTGCAATCTTTTATGCAATAGGTTGAGTTTTGCAAATTTGTGGAGATTATTCTCATTCCGCACATAATTGTCCCTATTATCCACAGTATAAGAATTATCACTATTCTAGCTATGCATAGCCACAACCCGACTTCTATGGGCTCATGTCAAACCCGCAGGTTCCTCAACATGAAGGAAATCAACAGTTTCATCAAAGCACCTCCTTGGAAGATATGGTGAAGCAATTGATAGATAATTACCAACAGTATCGACAACTTTTTGATGAGATCCGATAGATTGGTTTTAAGATTCCAGGCTTGAAGGAAGTAGACACTAAATTAATGCAATATAATGTAAGGTTTCAAAGTATGGCTAAAGAGGAAGAGTTGTGTAGTACACAACCAATTTTTAACCCAGAGGAGGATGTGAGTGTTGATATGTTGAGAAAATTTAAGGTGAATGAGGTTACACGGGTGGAAGACTATTCGAGAGAAACATTGGAAGAGCATGAAGTTTTCAAATTGAGCCAGAAATTGTCATTGCACTAAATGAGGGGGAAATGAGATGAAAATTGATGTCATTTCAGACAAGTTGGAGAAGCCGCAGATAGAGAGCGAGGAAGACTAACCTCTGGTGTTGGTGCAACCACCCACCTTCCCATGCACATTTGGTACACCTTACAAGGAGGTGGAAGTAAAGGAGCGTTAACAGATCTTCTACACTGTCGACACCTCTATGTTGGACGATCCTGATGCGACAAGTTCTTTCGTGTTGGAAGTCCCAAATAAGCTCCTAAATCTCAAAGAGAGCGTGCATGCTTCATTGCCCAAATATGTAGATGCACCATTTTTTGTTGACATCTCTAAAGGAGAGGGCATCACGTGATCAATCACGCCATGTCTAGCCAAAGACTTAAAAGAAAGGTGGCTCGTTGGGAGGTAGCCCTGCTTCATTTTTATTTTATTTTATTTATTTCTTGCATTTATTTTAGTTTCAGTTTAGTTTAGTTTTAGTTTTAATTTATATTTAATTGTACTCTAATTTGGTCTCTTTATTTTTAAAGGTGATATGTTATGTTTGACATTCATTGGAGGATTGGAGCGTAGAGTTTTGTAGGTTTGACTTTATATTACATTTTTAGCATAATCTGGGCATTTATTGTTTTTAGGAATTTAGGTGTTTTGAGACTTGGTTGGGATATACCTAACTTAAGTCGCCGCATTAGTGGCGAATTTTTTAGTAGACCCAAAACCCAAAACTTCATTCTATCATCTTATTGATTTTACCCTTAGTTGAAAAACTTCGGGCTCGCAAGATTTGATTGGAATCTTTTCAGTTAACTCCTATGTTTACTAGTTTTCGCTCTTGTTATGGTTGTTTTTTTCATAGTTTCCTTAGTTGCCTACACATGAGAGATTTTGTGCGTACACTAGTTTGTAGAGACTTTATGTTATGCATGCATTTGTATCATTTCTTATCCATGTTTTTCTTCACCACTTTCTTTTTCTTTTTGTTATATGGATGCCTTGACTTGTTTTGAACCTTGAGGACAAGGTTTGGAATAAGTTTGACGGTGCTTTAGGGATTGTGGCATGCTTTGGATGAATTCTTTTGCGAAAGACCGCAGGTGAGATCGTTTATTTTTTATGTAGTTATATGCGGATATGAGATGGTAATGGTGGTGTTTTATATCATTTCTTCCATTTCTTTCATTTCTTGTCCATTCATATTCCTCTCTCATTTCATTAGGAATTGATAAACTTTCATGCATATATGTATTTAGTATATATATATATATAGTTATTTAGAGTCACCAGAGACTTTATTCATGACTTTTGTTGTGGATGAGTAATTTATAGTTGCCTTTTTGACTTGAAACTTAGAGAAAATTAAGAGAAACACTTAATCGAGTTCGTAACTCAGCATTTTTATGATTTCATGATTAAGGACTTAGTTGATGGTTAGACTTTATGCTAGATAATGAAAATGAGTATGCGGTCAGATTTGTGCAAGTGATACTATTTTAACCCACATTGGGGGATTTGCTTGATTATAGTGAAAGTGAGAAGGGCTAACATGAGTTTTCTTAGTGTAGAGTTTCCTACAGGTTTCCACAAGAAATGGAGCAGGGAAACTCGTGGTGGGAAAAAGTGAGAAAATCGGTCCACAGTAAATGGAGCAGGGACCGTATTAATTGAAAAAAAGTTTGGAGAAAAAAAGTGTGAAACAAAAAAATAATAATAAAGGAGGAAGTTGTAAAACTCCTCAAATAAAAGATTTAGTTCGAGTGCTTTCACTATATTAAGTGAGAATTTTAAACTTGCGTGTTTTAATGTATAGACCAAAAAAACTTGTGAGTAGTTGATGGCCTTTGTTTTGATGGGATCTTTGTCTTGAAAGTGGGATCTTAATTGTGTTTGGGTTGCAAATCTTGGCATATCAAGAACCAAAGAGAGTCCTTTGCTTAAAATGAAATGGCAATTTCACGATGATGAGGAGATAACCTGGGAGCGGGAGTCTTATATGAAGGAGCAGTTCCCATTTCTCTTCGAGATAATAGGTAAGTTAAGGTTAATTTAATTTTGAGGGCGAAATTATCTTAAATTGGGGAGGCTGTAACAACCCGTTACCTTAAGCTGGTGATTAGTACTAACCTAAATGGTAATTAACCTAAGTTAAGCTTAGGGTTAAGATCGGTGTACCTCGATTAGCGAGGGGAGTGAGTTGGCATAATGTTTTTGTGTTTGTTTGGTTTGCAAAATTTAAATATCAATAGTATATTAATGTGGCATATACAAGCCTATACGGGATAAAAGACACAAAATTACGAAATGTCAGTACACTATGAGCGACGAGCGAGACGTGCAAGGATGTGCATGCTCATGGCTACACGTGGACATGACTGGTGGATTTATCAAAAGCGATAAACAAAAAAATATATATGTTTATATAAAAGGATATATGTAAATATATATATATATATATATATATATGTATTGGGAATTAAGAAAATAGGAAAATATATATATCATTTGATCATCTCGAACGAAGAGTAAGTTAAGATATGTCACATTGAGTGTCATGTTAGCGCGTGTCACTTTAGCATATCAACGGTTTGATCGATCCCGAGATGACCCGACATGTATCTTGAGGAATCTATATATATAACAACTTAACAGTTGATATATATCAAATTCTTTCGATCAAACGAAAAATAGAAGTCGAGGGTTTGATTCCGACCGTGACAAGTTGGCCGAGACGACGATTCGAGCCAAGTTAAGGAGCTTAACTAGCAAAACGCCTCGTGAGGAACAGATGGGTATGTTTAGTTTTAGTGTTTATAAATGTTTTAATTGGAGGTGATTATAGGAAGTCAAAGTAAAATGAGTTGTTGTTATTCCAATTTAGTCCCTTACCTCATATTTGATGTTTTTAGGCTATTGGGAATGAATTTGTGGATGTTGGTATCGATTTGAAGGTGTTTTGGTGGGATTTGAGTTGTAGTAGTACGTTGTTGTTACTGATCTAGCGCGATTAGCGCACTAGATCAAAAGATTAGCTTGCTAGGTGCGCAAAATTTGAAGAACATGTAGTACATGCAGGAATTAGCGCACTAATCCTGCCTATTAGCGCGCTAATCCATGCCCAAAATAGTAATAGTGTTGTTTTTCTTATGAATGATGAATGAGTGGCTTAGGGACTGATTTAAGAGTTCCTAATAGTTTATAATATAGTATATTAGACTTATATTGACTATGATTGGTCTGTGATAGGTGTTGATTAACCGGGGAAGAGTTAGAGACCCGAAAAGCTAGGAAATTGGGAGTGGACGTAGACGAGGTAAGTACGGATTCACTTATTTATCAATGTTGCCTAGCTATGTAGTATATTTAGCTCATATAGATGGTAGAAATGAACTAGGGGATTAGGTATACTGTGATGATTATCGATAAAAAGGAAAACGGTGTTTATGATAATTCACTGTCGCAAGTTCTTGAAACTGAGAAAAGGTTTTATAGGAGATGGGTTAGTTTTCTCGGCCTATATGTAAGTTCCTACTCAGTTTAGAGGTTGTGTGGGTTACAATGACACTAGGGAACTTGGGATAGAACCATTAGGCATTAATGGATTGGCTAGATAGCATATCAGCCAGTATGTTAGTCTAGCAATCACAATAATGGCGTTGATGGGTAATCAGCTCTAGTTTTACAAATTAAATGGGTGTCACAGTATACTAGTCCATAATCTTTGCTTTGCATCTATTTATATATATTGGTTTATATCCTTTACATATCCATGTTAGTTATTATGGATCATATTGTTATTACATGTCTCATTTGAATATTATACGGAATATTGATGCATACTTTGAATCTGTATTTACTGAGCTAGTTGGAATGCTCATTCCTTTTAAACATTTCAGGTGTGTAACCCAACACTTCAGTGAATGGGAAAGAGAAGATCTAGGAGTCTCGAGTCTTCTCTATGATGTATTGACCCACTTGTATATATGTATATAACTCCGTTAAATTATTTTGATGTATATAAATAAGGTTGGGATGATTTATAAATGGTTTTGAGTTATGATAAACTTTGTATTTCCTTATAGTTAGTTATATCGAAAAGTTTTGAAATTTTCCGCTGCATATTATTTTCATATTCTAAATTCGATATGAATATACATGTTGAATTTATTCGGTATGGATTGATAGGCTACTGGCTCTAGTTAAGTCTACAGGGTTAGTTGGCTTAATTAAGGTTTCAGGCTGGGCATTTTCCCTAATCAGAATAGTGGGTGTCACAAACGGGCTGAACATAAGTCAGATAACTGGGTGTGATAGAATGGAGACAATTATAGATGGAAAGGATTTAACAAACGCGAAGGCAACTCAATCGAATTTAAGGTTATTGGACTTGAGCTCTTTGCTAAGTTTGACAAGTATTTTTAAATGACCAATTTCTCTTCTAATCTTCACATCACTAACTCGATCGACAGTGCAACATTGTGGAAAGTTACGTAATATTTTCTCAACGAGCACTGTTCAAGACCTTTTCAAGCTAGAGGTGCTCCGTGTTCTTGATTGCGAAAATGTTGAAGAGATTATAAATGAAGATCACCAAAAAAATGCTACACTTCTTCCAAGATTAAAGTAATTGGAACTTAAAAGGTTGCCTAAATTAGCTAGAATCTGTATGAACACTTCATGTAATTGGCCAATGCTAAAGAAAGTAAAAGTTGAAAAATGCCGGAATTTAAAGACTCTTCCTTTCATTCCTTTCAATGACGTGCCCGAGCTACAACTTATATTTGGAGAAGAATAAAAATTTGAAGCAATTAGTGAACGTCGAGATTTGTAATTAAGACCTACTTAACGGCAATCTAGCAAGCTTAGGCTTGAACTATGATATTGCATGTAGACTAATCTGTACTGTTGAAGTACGTCACAGTTTAAATAGAGTTACTATATTATTGTCAGCCCCTCAATAATGTAATCCGAGTAGGTTGGGCTGGGCAGCAAGAAACCTAGCAAATAGCTGACTTCCGGAGGACTCAGATGGTTCCATGCAGTTTGGTTACATACGGGACGGAGGAGGCAGCGCACGAGCGTGGACAAGGTCGTGCCTTCGCGTACGTCTAGCCACGATGCATGGGCGCGAACAACATTGCGCCTGGGCTCGTGCCTTGGCGCGTTCCTTAGCACAGGTACGGGCAAGCCTTGGCAGATTCCTTGGCACGAGCAAGGCTGCGCCTTGGCACGAGCAAGGTCGCACCTTGGCAGATTCCTTTGGCATAAGAAAGGTCGCGCCTTGGCAGATTCCTTTGGCATGAGCAAGGCCATGCCTTGGCAGATTCCTTTGGCACGAGCAAGGTCGTGCCTTGGCAAGTTCCTTGGGCACGAGCAAGGCGATTCCTTGGCAGATTCCTTTGGCACGAGCAAGGTCATGCCTTAGCACGAGCAAGGTCAAGCCTTGGCACGGACAAGGCATACCTTGGCAGGGGTTGACAAATCTTGACTTGGGCGTTGACCAAGTCAAAGTACACTTGGCCTCGTTTCTTGATGTTTCATATTGGAGTTGGGGAAACAACTTAACGTCTACTATAAGGGGAGGTATGTTCTCTCATAGGGGCGACATGGGCATAGTAGCAAGGAGAACCTTCGAGCATGCCTTGGGCACCATGCCAAGGCAAGACCCACAGACCCATGGTCTGAGCCACCCCTAGCCGGTGGGACTCGACCGAGCCCCGACTAACACCCAAGGTGCCTGGGCGCAGCAAGGCACCACCGAGCAGTCCCTGTCCCTAAGAAAAATATGGACCAAGTCCCTTGAGGCGTGGATGGACCAAGTCAAGGTGGTTCCAAGCGGTTGGGTAACTACCTTATTCATGGCTACTGGTATGACCAAGGCACGTCCAAGAATGTCCCGAATACATGGAGCATATGCTAATTGACCAAGCAGTTGAGGCAGTTATGGAACCAGGTGGCAGCAAAGGAACAAGGCAGTTGGGTAACTGCCTTGACCACAAAAGAGTGGGGTTTTACTTAGTCTATGAATCAATGTAATCAGGGCAGGTGTCCTAGATGATTATGTAACCACTTGTTGGCTGATCTATAAAGCCATGGGCTCTACGCTTTGGGAAGTATAGAGTACAGGTGTTGTATTCCTATTGAGAGCTAGTAAAACGTTTCCTTGGTGCCATCGCTTATTTTTTTAATTTACGTATTGGTAGTGCTGAACTAAGGTTGCCCTTAGGCACCACGGGTTGGGTTGAGCGAGAAAAGTTTCCTTAGAGTAAACCCCTCACTTAACGACCCCGTGACAATCGGTATCAGAGCCTCATTACGGAAACAATGGCGAACAGAGTAGCAAGTGATCCAAGTGATAGGGTAGCTCACTTGGAACAAATGATGGCAACGATGACTATCCCGACGCAAACGGCAAAATCCTCAATGTCAGCACAGTGCATTGAAGGAATGGAGATGTTGGTGGCTTCCTTGATGACTAAAGGAGAGTCACGAAAGTCCATGATAGCTGCGTGGGAATCTGAATTTGAGAAGCTTGTAGCGGATGTACGTTTTGTGAGAGAACTTACCACCGCAACAGTTGCGACAATGGCTATGGAGGTGAGTTTACTTAAGCGAGCAGTAGGTGGATCCTTGGAGGTTGCAGGTGTAGTAAAGCCTAGAACCAACGTGCTAGAGCCAAAGAAGTTCTCGGGAAAGCTGAGCGTGAAGGAGCTTGAGAATTTTCTTTGGGACATAGAGCAATAATTTGCTACTGTTTAGACGGAGGAGAACCAAAAGGTCATTTTGACCTCCATGTATCTAAAAGGTGATGTTAAACTCTGATGGAGAACTAGAGTAGATGATGATGTGGCTGTGGGTAGACCCAAGATCGCGGATTAAGAGGTGTTAAAGAGGGAGTTGAAGGACCAATTCTTTCCTACCAATGCTACTTGGCAAGCACGGGAAGCCTTACGTAAGCTCAAACAGACGGGAACGGTTCGAGACTACGTTAAGGAGTTTTCCTCTCTCTTGATGGACATCAAAAACATGTCGGGAGAGGACAAACTTTTTAACTTCACTACGGGATTGCAGTCATAGGCTCAATCTAAGCTAAGGAAACAAGGGGTGAAGGACTTACATGGGGCGATTGCTATGGTTGATAGTCTTGTGGACTTCAAGACTAATTCTTCCACGAGCGAGGAGAAGAACAAGGAGAAGAAGTCGTCCAAGGACCACCACAAGAAGGGCGAGAAGAAGCCCTTCCCTCCTAAGCAAGCGAGCTCAAAACTAGCCCCGAAAGCATACGCAAAGCCCTCATCAAGCTCCTCACATAAGGGCTGTTTCATTTGCAATGGCCCTCATAGGGCACGAGACTGCCCTCATAAGGAGAAAATATTGGCCTTATTCATGGAAGATGATGGCCAGCACCGCATGAACCCACTAAAATTTTTTAATGTCATTCAATAAGCCAAGATAAGCCCTTCGGAGGGGCTGATGTACATTGATGCAGAGGTGAATCAAAAATGAGTCTTAGCAATGGTGGATTCGGGAGCAACAAATTCATTTACGGCGGACCACATGGTGGAAAAGCTGGGACTGTATCTTATTGAGAATTCCAGTCGAATGAAAGCTATGAATTCCGAAGTAAAGTGAATTCAATGTATGGCATCTAATGTGAATTTTAAGGTTGGGTCTTGGGAGGGGAAGATCGACCTCATGGCACTTCCTTTGGATGACTTTGATGTCATCCTAGGGAATGACTTTCTACATTTGGGGAGCATTGCCTTGATGCCCTTCTTGAGTGGATTATTTGTGATGAACAAGTCCCATCCTTGCTTTGTTCCTGAGGCTAACATGATTTCAGGGAAAGAGAGTGCAAAGTTTTCCCATCTTTCAGCTGTTCAAGTGAAAGACGGATTAAGGAAGGGTAAACCAACATACCTGGCGGCCTTGGTGGAGACTAAGGCAAGACAGCAAAAGTCCCTAATGCAATTGTTGAGGTACTAGAGGACTTTAGTGACGTGATGCCAATGGAGTTACCAAAGCAATTACCCCCACAAAGGGTGATTGACCACAAGATTGAGCTGATCCCTGGCTCAAAGCCCCCAGCACATGTCCCTTACAGAATGGCTCTAAAGGAGATAGAGGGGCTAAGGAAGCAATTTCAGGAGTTGTTGGATATTGGATTCATTCAGCCATCCAAGGTACCCTATGGAGCACTAGTCATGTTCCAACGGAAACTCGATGGATCCCTTTGGATGTGCGTGGACTACAGGGCACTGAATAAGCTGATGGTGAAAATTAATTACCCAATTCCATTGGTGGCAGACTTGTTCGATCGGCTATCCAGTGTTGTCTACTTCACGAAGTTAGACTTGAGATCGGGATACTATCGAGTTTGAATTGCAGCTGGTGATGTCCTTAAACGGTCATGGTGACTAGGTATGGATCCTTTGAATACTTAGTCATGTCATTTGTCTTGACAAATGCCCTGCTACATTCTGTAATTGGATGAACGATGTATTGAAGGGTTTCATCGATCGGTTTGTAGTTGTTTATCTTGATGATATTGTAATCTATTGTCAAAACTTCCAAGATTATGTGGATCACTTACGGATTGTTTTGACTACTTTGAGGGCTAATCATTTGTATGTGAAGAGGGAAAAATGTGACTTTGTTGCGTAAACGATCACTTTCCTTGGTCATATTGTTGGCCGGGGTAAATTACAGATAGACCCGGAGAAGGTGCGAGCGATCATGGAGTGGCCAAACCCCACGAAGGTCAAGGAGTTGCGGTCATTCCTGGGTTTGGCAAATTACTATCGGTGGTTTGTGGACATCCATATGTTCCTAGTACTAGTGGACTAAAGCGACAACTTCTAAGGGAAACACATGATGTTCGGTGGGCTGGACATCCGGGCATGGAGCGCATGTATGCCCTCTTATCACGTTCATTCTTCTGGCCTAAGATGGAAGAGGACGTAGATCAATATGTGCAAACTTGTCTTGTGTGCCAGCAAGACAAGACAGATAGAAGGAAGGCGCCAGGGTTGCTGGAGCCTTTGCATGTACCAGATAGACCCTTTCAGAGTATATCTACGGATTTTATCACTAGTCTTCCTAAAGTGCAAGGAACGACCAGCGTACTGGTGGTGGCAGATCGATTCTCGAAGTATGCTACATTCACAGCTGCTCCAAAGAATTGTAATGGAGATTTGACTGCAGAGTTGTTCCTGAAGCATGTGGCTAAATATTAGGGGATACCAGAGGACATCATCTGTGATCGAGACGCTCGATTTACTGGAAGGTTTGGGATTACGTTATTCAATTTAATGGGTTCTGAGTTGAGGTTTTCCACAACAAACCATCCTCAAACGAATGGGCAAACCGAGAGAATCAATGAATTGCTGGAGGAATACCTCAAGCACTTTGTCAATGCAAGTCAGTCCAATTAGGTGGATTTACTTGATACAACCCAATTCTGTTATAATCTTCGCAAAAGCTCGGCTATGGAGCTGGGTCCATTTGAGGTGGCTATGGGACAATAACCAGCTACTCCACATAAGGTAACCAAATAATAACGGCTTATCGTTTTGCGAGAAATAAGTAGGAGCTGAGGGAGGCAGCATAAGATAGTTTGGCCAAAGCTGTCCGAAGGATGAAGAAGTATGCTGACTAGAACAGAAGACCCTTGGAGTTCCAAGAAGGAGACCTAGTCTTGTTGAAGCTTACTCCTCAGATTTTGAAGAAGTTCAACAAGAAGGAAACGAACAAGGGCCTGGTTCAGCAGTACGAATGACCATTTGAGGTGGTCAAGCGAGTTGGGAGGGTGGCTTATCGCCTTCAGCTACTAGAAAGGTTGAAGATACATCCTACATTCCATGTCACCGAATTGGGAGTATGGCTTATCTGACGGGCTCCACCCTTAGTACGAAAGGAGTTTGCGGGAGAAATCGAGTAGATTCTAAGCCATAAGACGCGTGGCCAAAGTAAGAAAAATAGGCAAACTTTTTACTTGATCAAGTGGGTTGATGTTGAGGAACCTACTTGGGAGCGAGACACTACTTTATGGTAGTTTGAGAAGGAGATAATAGACAACCAGAAGCGGCAACAACCAAACAGTTCGACGAGGGCATCGAATATCTCAACGAGGGTATGTTTGTCAGCCCCTCAATAGCGTGAGCCTAGTAGGCTTGGCTGAGCAGTGAGAAACCTATCAAATAGCCAAGTTTCGGAGGACTTGGATGGTTCCATGAAGTTTGGTTACATGCGGGATGGAGGAGGCAGCGCACAGGCATAGACGAGGTTGTGCTTTTGCGTGTGCATAGGTACAGTGCCTTAGTGCATTCAAGGTTGCGCCTTGGTACGTGCCTTGGCGCGTCCCTAGGCACAGGCATGGGAAAGCCTTAGCGGATTCCCTTGGCACGAACAAGGCTGCGCCTTGGCACGAGCAACGGGCGAGGTTGCGCCTTGGTAGGTTCATTTGGTATGTGCGAGGTCGCGCCTTGGCATATTCCTTTGGCATGAGCAAGGTCGCGCCTTGGCAGATTCCTTTGGCATGAGCAAGGTCGCGCCTTGGCAGGTTCCTTGGGCACGAGCAAGGCGATACCTTGGCAGATTCCTTTGGCACGAGCAAGGTCATGCCTTAGCACGAGCAAGGTCGAGCCTTGGCATGGACAAGGCATACCTTGGCAAGGGTTGTCAAATCTTGACTTGGGCGTTGACCAAGTCAAAGTACACTTGGCCTCATTTCTTGATGTTTCCTATTGGAGTTAGGGAAACGGCTTAACATCTACTATAAGGAGAGCTGTGTTCTCTCCTAGGGGCGACTTGGGCATAGTAGCAAGGAGGACCCTCGAGCACACCTCGGGCACCATTCCAAGTCAAGAACCACGGACCTATGGTCCGAGCCTCCCCAAGCCAGTGGGACTCAACCGAACCCCGACTAACACCCAGGGTGCCTGGGCGTAGCCAGGCACCACTAAGCAGTCCTTGTCCCTAAGAGAAACATAGACCAAGTCCCTTGAGGCGTGGATGGACCAAGTCAAGGTGGTTCCAAGTGGTTGGGTAACTACCTTAGTCATGGCAACTGGCATGACCAAGGCACGTCCAATAATGTCCTGAATACATGGAGCATGTGCTAATTGACTAAGCAGTTGAGGCTGTTATGGAACCAGGTGGCAGCAAGGGAACAAGGCAGTTGGGTAACTGCCTTAAACACAAAGGAGAAGGGTTTTACTTAGTCTATGAATCAATGTAATCGGGACAGGTGTCCTAGACGAATATGTAACTACTTGTTAGCTGATCTATAAAGCCATAGGCTCTAGGCTTGGGGAAGTATAGAGTACCAGTGTTGTATTCCCATTGAGAGCTAGTAAAATGTTTCCTTGGTGCCATCGTTTGTTGTTGTAATGGCCCAAAAATTTGACTTGTGCGACGTATCAGGTCAGGGTCATTTGTGGGATTCACTTGTCGAAATGCGTATGTCCGAATCTCGAGTGGAGATGCTAAGTGTTGAGAAACGTATACGCGGAGAATTAGGGGAGCCGAACCATCAACGGGGACTCGCCTTGAGTCGTGTTCCGACGTGGGATACGCATCGTAGAGCGAGTATCGAGAGTTTGAAATGAAGCGGGTTGGTGCCTCGAGATGCGCGCTACTTAGTTTGTTAAGTTTGCCTCGAGATTCGTGTTGCACGAATGTTGATGACACTTTTGATTTGAAATCAAAAAGAAAATAAAAAAAGAAAATGTATATATATATATATAATATATATATATATATATATGTAAAAAAAAAAAAAGGATAAGAAAAAAATGAAGGAGGGATCGTGAGGTGAGGAGAGAAGCAAAGAGAGAGGAGGGACGACAGGTGAGGAAGAGGCAAGCGGGGAGCTTCTCCGGCGGTGGCGTCGAGCTCTCTACGGCGGCGGCGGAGCTCCGAGCGCGGACAATGAGCGGCGGCTCGCGATCGCATAGCAACGATCGATCACGGTGCGACCGATGGCGCGCAGCGCGTGAGGCGGACGCAGTGGATCGCGACAACTCGCGGACGCGACACAGCGAGGCGACGGACGCCGAATCGGATCGGCGATCAGCGCAGCGACAAGCGTGATCACGCGAGTCGAGCGAGGTCGCAGCAGATTTGCGACACGACGGACTAGCGATGCGACGGCGCGCGCTTCGGTGGCGCGCGGCGAAGCGCGCACGACGCGAAGCGAAGCCGTAACGATCTTGCGAATGCTACTCCAGCGCGGCATGGGTCGGATCGACGACGACGAACAAGCGCGCGCGATGCGGCGCGCGCGGAGGAACTCACCATGGTGGCATCACCGGCGCGCGCGCACGAGCGACGCGGCGAACGACTCGCGGCGAGCGCGCGGTGGCGCATGGTCGACCGGTCGGATGCGCGATTTCAACGAAATCGCGACGACGCGATGGAGGTGAGATTATTTCACCAAATTTTATGGTGATGTGAATGATTTTAATAAATGGAGCCTAAAATGTTTAAATGGACACCAGGGACTTATGAGTCGGGTGTCGGTGCTCAAATCGAGACGCGAGCGACGTTTTGAGGTTCGCGATTTCTCGAGGTAAGTAAACCAGCTAGGGACTTATACAATATTTCATTTCCCTCCATTGGCTGTTGTTGTTTACTATTTTGTGATAGCGTTATTGTTGTTCACTGCTTTGTGATGATAGCTATCGTTGAGATTTGTGTCGATTGAGTGAGTCCATTGACAAGTGAGTCGTGGTTACTGTTTATCTGCGATATAAGATGGTTAGGGCTGGAGGCAAGGGTCTCGTCCTAAACCCGAGGTTTTTCCTGATCGTCCGTCGATATTATCCGGGTCCATTGATGTTTCAGAGTCGTACGGGCTAGGGCTGGGAGGCAGGGGTTTCGTCCTAGATCCGGGTCCATGGATGTCTCATAGTCGCAAGGGTTAGGGCTGGGAGGCTAGAGTCTCGTCCTAAACCCGAGTCTGCTGGGTTTTTGCCGCGACTCAACGACCTTTTGGTTGGGACTCCTTATTATTTAGCCTCACTCATTGATGGATTGTTTACAGTCTTGCATATTCATGCGTTCTATATTCCATTCATAATATTTGCATGAATTCGACTGCTTTGGATATTGTGAAATGTTGTGTATATGTCCTACTGGATTTACTTACCTGGGCTCGTCATTCTTATGTTTGACTGAGTGCAGAGCCGCGGACGAGTAGCAGAGGGAAGGATTCATAGCTTGGTGGATTTTTGTATATTTTTATTTACTCTCCTCTGATGATATTTACTGGGTTCCACAATTAGGTTGCCTAACTCTCTTATCTTTTTGTTGAGTTATTTAATGTATTAGTCGCTTCCGCTAAATTTTTAAAATCTTGCAAAACATTAATAACTCAAATGTAAAATGTTGAAATTACTGATAATGATGGATTTGAAGGCTGACTAGGCTCTCGTTGACCTTGCTAGATTGGCTCGGGGTCCACGTGGGCTTAGGCCGAGCGGGGTCCAATTTATGAGAAATTGGGGCCGTCACAGTTGGTATCAGAGCCGACGTTTTAAAGAACTCGACTCTTGATTAGCACGATAAATTAAGACACAAAACCAGCGGAAGTTCGGAATGGTTGAACTTAGAGTTGAACCCTATGATCCTGACTTGAGTCTTCGTTGGGAAGTGAGGAGAGTTAGGGAAACTATCGATAGATATACGATATAATCGTATTTACTCTCGTGTATTACATGAGACACGATGAGTAACTTAATTTATGTGGAAATTGTGTGAAACCAATTGCCTCCTTTACTTTGAAGCTACCTCTTGGGCAACATTTTTCTAGATATGAGGTCGTATTGCATTGCCTTCATGCACGGATCGAATGTAACAATGTTGGTGATTGTGGCGTATTTGGGAATAGTGGAGCTGCGGGACTTTTTTTGGATAAGTACTCGTGCCTTGGAAATGCGGGAGTTGTTTAAATTCAATTTAGCCTCGCGGATAGTGGCTTAAGAATTTAGTTAGTTTAATTAATAAATTGAGATAAATAGCATGGTTGGTTGGTGAAGCCAATGGAAAATGAAACAATTCATTTTGAGTAAAATGAGAACTTTGGTATTACAAATGGTATGGTTTCAAATTGAAACTTAACATGCCATGTAGGACTCAAACAAACTTGTGAATTGGTTTTCAAGCCATTTAAAGGAATTTTGACCTTATTTAGGACTCGAAAGAGTTCATTAAATTCATTTCAAGTTGTTTAGCTTTTATCGAAATTGAGGATTTCCTATAGTAGTGAGACTTGAAATGGAAGTTAGAGTCTTTAAATGGTGTTGAATTGATAATAAAGGAAATTGGTGTTGTTGGATAATATAAAATGAATGGAACAATTAATGTAAGGAACATTCGAGAAAGTAAAGTTTGAAAAAAAAAAAATGGAAAAAAAGACCATAAAAAGAGACATAAAGTACGTAAAACTGGGGCCAATTCAACAATTTGAACAAATGGTGGGGTAAATTGAAGGTACAAACCCAAAGAAGCAAGGATAGAGGCACAACGGATGTTGTGGAACCAGAATTGTATTGATTTAATAGGAAATCAGAAAATAAATAAAAGGAATGAAGAATCGTGAGACAAGCAGACTCTAAGGGAGCAGAGTGTTGAGATGATTTGAGAGCTAACGATTTCATCATGTACGGACTCCTTGGCTTTGACGAAAGCTTTGGAGTAGTACTGTTGGATCGAAAGCCCAAGTAACTCCACTTTAGTGACACTATGCATTTATCGTCTCAGGGTTGGTGAAGTTGACCGCCACCTTTAGGGACTCGTAAATGAATTAAGTGTTACGAGTTGAGGAAGAGTCTGCGAATCATTCTAAAAGTTAAGGGACACTTAAGTATAAATCCTATGAGATTGTATATCTCAAGAAGTATCACTTGCTAAATTTGTTCGGATGCGTTAGTAAATGTACTGAAAGGAAATTCTCCTGCAAGTAGTGCATGTTAAAAAAAAAAAAAAAAAAACAAACAAATAAACAACAAGTGCGTTCGAGTGAGCAGGTTGAACTCGTACTTACATGATGAGATGCTGAGCGCGTCGACTGATACGGGTGTTAGAGTGTCGGTTAAGGCGAGGCAGGCTCGCGAGTTTTAGAGGCAATATGGGGAAACGTTGCCCGGGGGTGCTAACCTTGAAGATATAGGATGTACGGGCCATATCGGCGTAAATGCGGCTGAGTATATAATCAACTCCACTGGTCAGCGAGGTCGATGTCTGGTGGCGTACTACGGAAGTGTCGATAGGGGAACAATCCATACTTGAATAGTACTGAGTTTCATACCATTTGACAAAGGACCAGGGAGTCATTTGCAGTACATGGATATGTATATGCGCGTGATGAGGTATGATGGGGGTGTGGCTGAGATGGACACTGACCAAGCGTACTACGTCGTACATAGTTTCCTGAACTTTATTGGTTATGTTGGGTGACGACGGCTCCGAGCACAGTACAAGAGGCTTAAGCGAAGGCTTTGGCTCGCGAGAGCTTTGAGAGCACACGCATCGGAGTACCAGTCGCGTTATCGGCATCGTTATAGTCGGAACGAGGGTCTGGAGATGATCAGAGGAAAAAGAAAGTTAGACGGTCGTGACAAAGAGAGCAACCTCATAACGTATTGCGTTTCCACCATATGCGGCGTATATGGCGCTAGTGTTAGGTGATCCAGCGCAGAGTTACGCTAGTGGATTATAGCAGCTAGCACCGTCAGATCCTTAGCATAAGTACCATCAAAGGGTTGATGGCAGAGACAGTGGCCAGAGATAGGGTTAGAGATCCAGTCGAGTGCACAGACAGGGACGGCGATCTAGTCACGCACAGGGCAAGGATATGGACATGTTCCAGTTGGACCGGGATTTCAACGTACTGTATGGGCGTGTGGACAGCCAGAAACAAATTCATGCTACTGCCACGTCGGGTCCGATTACTATCCATCGTAACTCGATAGAGGGTACGACTGGGTTGAAACTCACTCGATGAGTGAGACTGATTTACATTTCTCGCGGGAATACAGCGGATATACGTATGTTAGTGACGGTGGATCATGAAATTGTATTCCAATATATGTTGCGAGGATGTTGCCCTGGCATATATTGATGGGAAGAGACAGATGGTGTGTGTGTTTTTCTTTCTTTTACTTGGAGGTCGCGGAGGAGCCCAACTCGTCAAGGAGGAGCCCAGCTTGTCGCGGAGGAGCCCAGCCTTACAGAGTAAGATGGGGGTATGGCTTTGGGCGGGTATGGCCTTGAGTCTTCATTCATGGGTCTTCATTCATAAAACACCATTATCCCTCGAGACTTGCTTCAATTTCCAGGACGAAATTCTAATTCGTTGGGAAGACTGTAACGGCCCGAAAATTTGACTTGTGCTACGTATCAGGTCAAAGTTGTTTGTGGGATCCACTTGTCGAAATGCGTATGTCCGAATCTCGAATGGAGATGTCGATTGTTAAGAAACGTATACGCAGAGAATTCAGGGAGCCGAAACATGAACGGGGACGTGCCTCAAGTCGCGTGTCGACGTGGGATATGCATTGTGATGCGTGTAGAGCGAGTATCGAGAGTTTGAAATGAGGCGGGTTGGTGCATCGAGATGCGCTACTTGGTTGTCGAGTTTGCATCGAGATTCGTGTTGCACGAATGTCGAGGACACTTTTGATTTGAAATCAAAAAGAAAATAAAAAAAGAAAAGGTATATATAATATATAAAAAAATAGAAAAAAAGATAAGAAAAAAAAAAAATCGTGAGGTGAGGAGAGAGAGCGAGAGAGAGAGGGGACGCGACGGTGGGGAAGAGGTAAGCGGCGAGCTCCCCGGCCTCGGCGGCGAGCTCTCGGCGGCGTAGGCCGAGCTCCCGGCGCGGACAACTAGCAGACGGCTAGCGGATCGATGCGCGACGAGCAACGAGGCTAGCGGCGCGAGAAGCGCGCAAAGCGCGACGGAGGATCGCGACGGCTCGCGGACGGCGGCCAGAGGCGCGAGACGGCTGTGCGGATCGGCGACCAGCAGCGCGCGAGCGGGTGATCGCGCAAGCAAAGCGCAGCAAGGGTCGCGACAGATTTGCGCGCGACGACAGACGAGCGGGCAAGCGCGCGCTCGCGGCGCGCGCGCACGACGACTTCGACGACGCGCGCGGCAGTCGGATCGGCAGCGAAGAACCACGCGCCACGCGACGTGGCGCAACGCGGAGGAACTCACCAAAGGTGGCATCGCCGCCAGCCGGTGAGCGGTGAGCGACGGCGCCGACGGCCGGCGAGCGATGGCGCGGTGGCGCATTGTCGACCGGTCGGATGCGCGATTTCGACGAAATCGCGACGACGCGATGGAGGTGAGATTATTTCACCAAATTTTGTTGTGATGTGAATGATTTTAATAAATGAGGCCTAAAATGTTTAAATGGACACCAGGGACTTAGGAGTCGGGTGTCGGGTGCGCAAATCGAGACGCGAGCGACGTTTTGATGTTCGCGATTTCTCGAGGTAAGTAAACCAGCTAGGGACTTATACAATATTTCATTTCCTCCATTGGCTGTTGTTGTTTACTATTTTGTGATAGCTTTATTGTTGTTCACTGCTTTGTGATGATAGCTATCGTTGAAATTGTTGTCGATTGAGTGAGTCCATTGACAAGTGAGTCGTGGTTACTGTTTATCTCGCGATATGAGAGGGTTAGGGCTGGAGGCGGGGGTCTCGTCCTAAACCCGAGGTTTTTCCTGGTCGTCCGTCGATATTATCCGGTCCATGGATGTTTCATAGTCGTACGGGCTAGGGCGGGAGGCAGGGGTCTCGTCCTAGATCCGGGTCTATGGATGTCTCATAGTCCCAAGGGTTAGGGCTGGGAGGCTGGCGTCTCGTCCTAAACCCGAGTCTGCTGGGTTTTTATAGGGACTCAACGACCTTTTGGTTGGGACTCCTTGTTATTTGGTCTCACTCATTGATGGATTGTTTACAGTCTTGTATATTCATGGGTTCTTTATTCCATTCATAATATTTGCATGAATTCGACTGCTTTGGATATTGTGAAATGTTGTGTATAAGTCCTATTTGATTTACTTACCTGGGCTCGTCATTCTTATGTTTGAATGAGTGCAGAGCCGCGGACGAGTAGCAGAGGGAAGACTTCATAGCTAGGTGAATTTTTGTATATTTTTATTTACTCTCCTCTGATGATATTTACTGGGTTCCACAATTAGGTTGCCTAACTCTCTGATCTTTTTGTTGAGTTATTTAATGTATTAGTCGCTTCCGCTAAATTTTTAAAATCTTGCAAAACATTAATAACTCAATTGTAAAATGTTGAATTTACTGATAATGATGGATTTGAAGGTTGACTAGGCTCTCGTTGACCTTGCGAGATTGGCTCGGGGGTCCACGTGGGCTTAGGCCGGGCGGGGTCCAATTTATGAGAAATTGGGGCCGTCGGAAGTTCGAAATGGTTGAACTTAGAGTTGAACCCTATAATCCTGACTTGAGTCTTCGTTGGGAAGTAAGGAGAGTTAGGGAAACTATCGATAGATATACGATATAATCGTATTTACTCTCGTGTATTACATGAGACATGATGAGTAACTTAATTTATGTGGAAATTGTGTGAAACCAATTGCCTCCTTTACTTTGAAGCTACCTCTTGGGCAACATTTTTCTGGATATGAGGTCGTATTGCATTGCCTTCATGCACGGATCGAATGTAACAATGTTGGTGATTGTGGCGTATTTGGGAATAGTGGAGCTGCGAGACTTTTTTTGGATAAGTACTCGTGCCTTGGAAATGCGGGAGTTGTTTAAATTCAATTTAGCCTCGCTGATAGTGGCTTAAGAATTTAGTTAGTTTAATTAATAATTTGAGATAAATAGCATGGTTGGTTGGCGAAGCCAATGGAAAATGAAACAATTCATTTTGAGTAAAATGAGAACTTTGGTATTACAAATGGTATGGTTTCAAATTGAAACTTAACATGCCATGTAGGACTCAAACAAACTTGTGAATTGGTTTTCAAGCCATTTAAAGGAATTTTGACCTTATTTAGGACTCGAAAGAGTTCATTAAATTCATTTCAAGTTGTTTAGCTTTTATCGAAATTGAGGATTTCCTATAGTAGTGAGACTTGAAATGGAAGTTAGAGTCTTTAAATGGTGTTGAATTGATAATAAAGGAAATTGGTGTTGTTGGATAATATAAAATGAATGGAACAATTAATGTAAGGAACATTCGAGAAAGTAAAGTTTGAAAAAAAGAAGAAAATGGAAAAAAAAAAGACCATAGTAGGGAGTACGTAAAATTGGGGCCAATTCAACAATTTGAACAAATGGTGGGGTAAATTGAAGGTACAAACCCAAAGAAGCAAGGATAGAGGCACAACGGATGTTGTGGAACCAGAATTGTATTGATTTAATAGGAAATCAGAAAATAAATAAAAGGAATGAAGAATCGTGAGACAAGCAGACTCTAAGGGAGC
Organism: Stephania yunnanensis; assembly: GCA_039657365.1. Classification (NCBI taxonomy): domain Eukaryota; kingdom Viridiplantae; phylum Streptophyta; class Magnoliopsida; order Ranunculales; family Menispermaceae; genus Stephania; species Stephania yunnanensis. Next base: position 37,214,120 of record CM077586.1, on the reverse strand, counting down.
AGAGTGTTGAGATGATTTGAGAGCTAACGATTTCATCATGTACGGACTCCTTGGCTTTGACGAAAGCTTTGGAGTAGTACTGTTGGATCGAAAGCCCAAGTAACTCCACTTTAGTGACACTATGCATTTATCGTTTCAGGGTTGGTGAAGTTGACCGCCACCTTTAGGGACTCGTAAATGAATTAAGTGTTACGAGTTGAGGAAGGGTCTGCGAATCATTCTAAAAGTTAAGGGACACTTAAGTATAAATCCTATGAGATTGTATATCTCAAGAAGTATCACTTGCTAAATTTGTTCGGATGCGTTAGTAAATGTACTGAAAGGAAATTCTCCTGCAAGTAGTGCATGTTAAAAAAAAAAAAAAACAAAAAAAAAACAAACAAATAAACAACAAGTGCGTTCGAGTGAGCGAGTTGAACTCGTACTTACATGATGAGATGCTGAGCGCGTCGACTGATACGGGTGTTAGAGTGTCGGTTAAGGCGAGGCAGGCTCGCGAGTTTTAGAGGCAATATGGGGAAACGTTGCCCGGGGGTGCTAACCTTGAAGATATAAGATGCGCGGGCCATATCGGCGTAAATGCAGCTGAGTATATAATCAACTCCACTGGTCGGCGAGGTCGATGTCTGGTGGCGTACTACGGAACTGTCGATAGGGAACAGTCCGTACTTGAATAGTACTGAGTTTCATACCATTTGACAAAGGACCAGGGAGTCAGTTGCAGTACATGGATATGTATATGCGCGGGATGAGGTATGATGGGGGTGTGGCTGAGATGGACACTGACCAAGCGTACTACGTCGTACACTGTTTCCTGAACTTTATTGGTTATGTTGGGTGACGACGGCTCCGAGCACAGTACACGAGGCTTAAGCGAAGGCTATGGCCGGCGAGAGCTTTGAGAGCACACGCATCGGAGTACAAGTCACGTTATCGGCATCGTTATAGTCGGTACGAGGGTCTGGAGATGATCAGAGGAAAAAGAAAGTTAGACGGTCGTGACAAAGAGAGCAACCTCATAACGTATTGCGTTTCCACCATATGCGGCGTATATGGAGCTAGTGTTAGGTAATCCAAATAATTCGAGTTACGCTAGTGGATTATAGCGCTAGCACCGTCGATCCTTAGCATAAGTACCATCAAAGGGTTGATGGCAGAGACAGTGGCCAGAGATAGGGTTAGAGATCCAGTCGAGTGCACAGACAGGGATGGCGATCTAGTCACGCACAGGGGCAAGGATTTGGACACGTTCCAGTTGGACCGGGATTTCGACGTACCTGTATGGGCGTGTGGACAGCCAGAAACAAATTCATGCTACTGCCACGTCGGGTCCGATTACTATCCATCGTAACCTGATAGAGGGTACGACTGGGTTGAAACTCACTCGATGAGTGAGCCTGATTTACATTTCTCGCGGGAATACAACGGATATATGTATGTTAGTGACGGTGGATCATGAAATTGTATTCCAATATATGTTGCGAGGATGTTGCCATGGCATATATTGTTGGGAAGAAACAGATGGTGTGTGTTTCTTTCTTTCTTTTGCTTGGAGGTCGCGGAGGAGCCCAACTCGTCAAGGAGGAGCCCAACTTGTCGCGGAGGAGCCCAGCCTTACAAAGTAAGATGGGGGTATGGCCTTGGGCGAGTATGGCCTTGGGCGGGTATGGCCTTGAGTATTCATTCGTGGGTCTTCATTCATAAAACACCATTATCCCTCGAGACTTGCTTCAATTTCCAGGACGAAATTCTAATTCGTTGGGAAGACTGTAACGGCCCAAAAATTTGACTTGTGCTACGTATCAGGTCAGGGTCGTTTGTGGGATCCACTTATCGAAATGCGTATGTCCGAAACTCGAATGGAGATGTCAGTCGTTAAGAAATGTATACGCGGAGAATTCGGGGAGCCGAAACATGAACGGGGACGCGCCTCAAGTCGCGTGTCGAAGTGGGATATGCATTGTGATGCGTGTAGAGCGAGTATCGAGAGTTTGAAACGAGGCAGGTTGGTGCATCGAGATGCGCGCTACTTGGTTGTTGAGTTTGCCTCGAGATTCGTGTTGCACGAATGTCGAGGACACTTTTGATTTGAAATCAAAAAGAAAATAAAAAAAGAAAAGGTATATATGTAATATATATAAAAAAAGAAAAAAAAGATAAGAAAAAAAAAAGATCGTGAGGTGAGGAGAGAAGCAAAGAGAGAGAGGGACACGACGGTGGGGAAGAGGTAAGCGGCGGAGCTCCCCAGCCTCGGCGGCGGAGCTCTCGGCGGGGGAAGACCTTCTATTACATTACCCAAAGACAAGGAAAGAACACTCCTACATTGTCATCATTAATAAAACTACTAAGCCCACCAGACATTTGTTGAAGAATCTGCAACCCCAAAGCATGTTTGTAGGCATTCTCGGCCAACCAGTCCGCTGCTCTATTGCCTTCACGATGAATGTGTTGAATTTTCACTACCCAATCATTATGAATTTGTTGTAGGACTAGGTTCTAAGGTTCTGAGATGCTTGTGTTTATTAAGCACCACCTTCTGAGACGTAAGACAGTCTGCTACACTTTTATATAGTATCACTTTTCAAACTATATTTTATTTTATGGAATTGAAGAAAATGAATTTGTATGCAGTACCCTTTACGACCAAAAAAATAAATAAATTCTAAAGCTTGCAAGCCGATTATGCGAGATGTAATGAAATCGAAGCAAAAGCTTGCTTGCTTACTTAGATGAGACCAGAGCTTGCAAGTCATACTTTGTATGGTCCATCTTCCTCAATATGCCTTGATTCAGAATTGTTGACTCGGGTCTAGTGTATATATAGTATGATTCCGAGTGTTGGGGATGAAATAGCGAATTATCATTTAAATCAGCATGGAATTTGCATAGTTATGTCAAGTTGCAACTCATCTCTTTCCATAGTTCTATTTGGTCTACGGATCGGAGGAGAGTTTTCATCGGCAGATTACCTGTTGCTGCTACACTCGCCAAGTTTTATTGGCAGCGGCGGTCAAAGATCTTTTTTTTTCTTTTCTTTTTTGATAATCTTATGTATCAAAGTTACCTTCACTGTTCTCGCGAAGCCCGGAAATCAAAATCGAGGTCGTACACTTAACTTACACAACCATGCCTTCGCCTTACTGTTGTGATAACCAAGCCTTGTAAAAGAACCCAGTGGCCCAAAAGATTATTTGTTTTTTGAATGTAATGAGTTCTCCACAAAGACTGCCCATCCTATTGCTCTTTTCTACCGAGACTACAGGAAGCAAGTTGGGTGGCTCGGAATTTTCGAGGCAACGTTATCTGTTCTACTCTTGGAATCAAGCTTGGTCTTCTGTGCTCAAAGCACTTCGCATTGCATGGAAAGAGAAATGCAATAGTTTTCTGGGCTTCGAACCACTCCTAGTATCATTTTTAAGCATATTATTACCAGTATTCTTGACTTCAACATCTCTAGGAAGGTGACCATGAACCGCTCTCATCATTATCTCTCACTTCGAAAATTCCTGGTTGTTCTAAGAAAAAGCTAGGCAATGCCATTCGTTTAGGCCGCCAAAAGGGATAATCAAGTTCAACACTGAAGAATAAACATACTTAGATTTTATGGAAAAAAAGCAATCTAGCTGCCAAGGCCATAGATGTCTTTTTTTTAAGGCTGCAACATCATTTTTTTTTATTTTTTTATTTTTTAACCGTTTTACATGTCTTGATTTTTGATTCCTTAAACCAATACAGTCACCTTTCCTGTCGACAAAACGAAGAGAATTTGCATGTCCCCATCAACCAAATTTTTATTGATCGGCTTTCCTTTTACTTTTCCTCGCCTTTTTCCCCTTCCTCTTCTTTAATCCCCACGTCCGCAAACCCTTTTACAGTATTTTGAAAGGATGAACACGGATAAGAAACCCTAAATCACCTTGATTCATACAACTCATTGAAAAAACTGAATGATAGCAAGAACATGACTAATAAGTACCTTTTTCTGTTTCCTTCGCGAATCAATATATGTACAACTTCTTGAGCATTAACAAACAGTCCGACCGTAACAAATTGTAGCAATGTAGAGATTCTTTGCCCATTTTTCCTGCAAAAATCTATAGTTAGTACTGCAGTAGAACGATATGAAAAATTCACTGCAAAATAATATTGAAGTTAGAACGTACAGTGTTTGAAGAGACAAATTCATGGGTGCATGATATGGTTGATTTAAATTGTTATCTTATTTGAAGAACAAATGGAACTGGTGACAATCTAAAGGACAAATCCATGGGTGTGTGCGTGTGCATGTCTGCACACAATCACCATGCACTAACCTTTACATGGTCACATGGAAAAGCTGATGTACGCAAGGTTTCTTGTGTCTCATCCAGCATTTTACGTTTGGGAACGCTCATTATGAAGGCTGCTTGATCTGGTGTAGCAGCGGCGGAGGTTATCCTGTACCCAGTCTCCCATCTCCGATGTATCCCTTCGCTTGGATACAAGAAGTCTAGCTCCACAACCTAGAACGAAAACCAAAACAACACAAAACTAAATCTGATAATAATGACAGGCATACCCAAAATATTAATTGTATTTGGCAAGCCAAGAGCACAATGAACTCAACTCTAAGATTCAATAATTTAGTCAATATACCTGTTCCGAATAACCAGAGTTCCTAGACATTACTACACCCCACCGTCCGCCTGAAGTGGCCATGGAAGTGATGCTGAAGCCTTCTTTCCATTTCTTACTAATCCATTTGGCGGGGAAGGACTCGCTCACTTTGTAAGACTGTTGAGTATATGCGGTTCCTACGAAAGTATCAAGTAAAATCAACAGAAAATAGAATTAACCTTTTACGCCCTAAATTCAGCAAAGAATCCAAAATCTATATTAAATATCTGTGATACTAATTGCCAGGAGCAAAATTCACCAGGCAGGAAAAATAATTATAGTGCTTGTCCACTACTACATCCTATTTGATTTTTAAGGATTAGAGAGTCCACTTTCTTTGGTCAAGGGGATTATACTTGGTGGAGCAGTTCCAACTGTGGGCTCACTGGGCTTGATTATCCCTGCTCATTGTGACCAGATACTATATAAACCATACCACATACCACAGACCCAATGGATTACTTATTATCAATTAAAATGGATCGGAAGCAACTTGCAAGGGAGGCATTTTACAGGTATAGACTGCTGAATAATGTGAGGATAGACCATTTACAACCAAGAACACAGTTCTTTAGTCAAAGAAGCTGTCCCAGATTATTTTATGGATATTTAAACCTCTAATGAGATTTTTTTTTATGCTTCGCTGACCTTTGGACATGACTACCACGGAGCTTCCATTGGTTGCTCCAGCGAAGGAACTAATGTAGTATCCCTTTTCCCATTGTTCCATTATCCAATCCTGCTCAAGAAACACCAACCAATAATTCGTAATTGCACTCAGTACTGGCACATATATATAGTTCTATAAATGAATGAATGAGATAATTAAAAGCCAACCTTATGCAGGAAAAGGTCAGATAATTTGTAGACCTGGGAGCAAAAACCTGTTCCTGCGTCCATGACAAGGGCCCAACCAGTATCCGTGGAGGTAACACAGCTAATGAATAAACCATCTTCATTACCCTTATCAACATGCTGGCCAAGCCTCGTATCCGCAACATTATAATGGTACCTAAACATAAAACAAACAGCAATCAGAAAGAAATCACATATTACAAACAACGAACTCAAATGTGCTTTTTTCCCCTCAGAGTCTAAGCAGCCATTGAGAGGACACACAAGATGATGCAAGCATAGCCAGAAAATAGAGTTTATGATTAATTTTTTTATCATTAGCTTCCCCATATAAATTACTTTCACCTTATCCTGGAACTCACTGAAAAACCATATATACAAGGAAACTTCAGAAATATTTCCATAGAATGTATTGAGATAACAAAAATTAATATTGGGAATGAATATAAATTAACAAGGACAGTGTTAAACTTAGAAGTTCAAGTTAATTGCAAATTGAAGTGTAGAACTTAAAAGTTCCAAACGCCCTTTTCTTTTGGAAAGTGCATTATATGAATCAGGTAGGACCGTAGGAGGCCCAATAGTTAATCTTGTAAGAGATCATAAGGTCATGAACGGCCCTCGGATAAGATAGAGTTATGAACTAATTTTTCTCCATCAAGTTATTGAGGCTTCTCGAATATGTAAATCTATCACCAACAAAATTGAGTGCTATGAAAAAAAGACACATCGACACAGTAAGACCTCCCAATCAGAGTTTGGTATGCAATTAACTGTTTTCTATTATCATTAATTCATATATCTCCTTATTCTAGTTGAAAAATTATAGATTTTTCAATAGAGAAACAACAAGAACCCCAAATTATGTAGCCGACAGCTCTATTGAAAATCCGTAATTTTTCTACTAGTCTTTCGATTATTTGGTGCTCCTCTTTTGCAAAGTCACGTGCAAAAATGCAAGCTATAAGCTTGTATTGTTTAAATGATAAAATGTGTGGTTCAAATACAAAGGGATCAAAAGAAACAAAAGGGCAAGAATAGTGTAGAGAATTGTTTGAGCCATATTATAAATTTATAATTGTTAAATGAAGCTCCAGAATTTAAGTTGAATAGGAAACAACATGCAATAATATGGAAATAAAAGTAGTAGAGGTGGAGTGCAGTGATGTAGGACAAGTGAAGCCTTATCCAAAACATTACAAGCGTGGAAGTAAATATTGATTTAGATTAAAAGTTTCTTCGTTGGAGTCATTGTAAGATTAGAAGTTTAGTTTCTATTTTCATTAGAATTAGAAGTTTCTTTTTATTAGGAGTTGTGTCATAAAAAATTAGTAAGTTTTTAATTATTTTCGTCACTTTATTTAATGTAATTTTAGAAGGTCATTAGGACTTAAAATTCCTAACTGTATTAAGAGTTTTAGGACCTTGATCCTATATATAGGTGTTTAAGTTAAAATTTATGATATAGAACATTGAATAAGATTATTATTTGCAGAAATTGCTTCTCTCTTCTTCTACTTGATTTCTCACCTCTAATGCTCCATTAATTTGGAATCAGAGCCTAGGTTCTAGTGCTCCTTCTTCCCTTTCTTTCTTTCTTTCTTTCTTTCTTTCTTCTTGAGCAAGAGGTTCTTGCATTCTTTCCTCTCTTTTCTCAATTTATGCACACTATATCATTCTTTCGGCTTGTTGTTTTACTTTTGCCTGCTTCTTGTTCTGCTGCCTTATGTTTTGTTGTCGTTACTGACTTGCTGTTTTGCTGAATTGGTACTTCTTGTTTCCCTGCTGCTGTGACAATGTTTTGGTGTTGTTCTGTCCCGTTGAACTTTCTTGGTGCAACCACACCTAACTCGTTTGTGCAAGAAGTGACCTAGTAAGGAATAATTTTTTCACTTTGAAACTGAGTTTTTTCATCTTTGGTGGCTATGTCAAGCCTTTAAACCAGTCATATTACTTTCTTGAACCAACAAACCTAACAAACCAAGCCATCCCCTATAGCCTTCTTTCATTAGTTAGCACAAACATTATCTTCGCATCATCACTTTTGTGCATTTTTCTTCTTGCATCCACATAGTTTAATTTTATAAGTTCATTATATTTTGCATTCAGTTATATATCTCAGCAAAAAGAAAAAGAAAAATTATCCTTTTTCACATTCAAGCCTTTCATATCTTTTTTCACATTCAAGCCTTTCACAATGAAACCCATGTCACGTTCGAAGCATGAAAGAATTTAATATCCAAGTTAGAAATAATCCAGGAGCATGTTTATGGTCAATTTAAAAATCTTAAACTAGGAATAAGAGATATTATATACCAATAACTACTACGGTAGGTCAACATCTGGTAGATGAAATTAGAGCTACCCCTAGTAGCCCTAAAGTTTATCATTATCCCTCTTTGAATCAATCTCATATTCCCCAAGATTTAGAAGAATCAAACACGAGTTTAGATGAATCACATGATGTAAAGGATGATGAACAAATCATTATGCCCTTAGATATTCCAGACTCGAGTGGAAGCGTACAAGCATTTTCTTCACAAACATTAAATGTGGAGATAAAGTATGCAAAATTGTAATTGATGGTGGCAGTTCTATGAATGTCGTGTCTACTTCAAATGTTTTTAGGATGAAACTAAAGCCTGAACCACATCCCCGACCTTTAAGGTTGTCTGGGTGGATAAGGCTTCATTACCAACGATTGAAAGGTGTTTGGTACCACTTACATCACGTGATTATAGTGATCGCATTTGGTGTGATATTCTACCTACGGATGTTGCACATGTTTTGCTAAGGGCGTCCTTGCTTACATGATCTTGATGTCACCCACAATGGTAGAGAAAACACATCTTCTCAAATGTAAGGGAAAAACTATAAGTTACTTCCTGCTTAGCCATTAGATAGTAAGCCCAACCATACTTAGTGTCCCAGTCTCCTTGTCGAGCATCCATCATTAACCCATTGCATATTTTGATCCATGGTGAGTTTTCTCTTATTAAGTTTGTCTATAATAGTTATGTTAACCAACCTACCGGAATGTCCCCATTTGAGGTTGTCCTTGGTCATCGACCTCGTCAGCCTGTGGATTTTCTTCCATTAGCACCATATTGCCGTACCTCTTTTTTTAACTGAGTCTTTTGCCCAATACATACGTGGCCTTCATGCTAATATTGAACGAAAGCTTGCAATTTCTAATGAAAAATATAAAATTAATGTTTATGTGCATCGTAGGAATTTAGAATTTCATGAAAGTGATTATGTGATGGTACGCATTCGTCCTGAGCGATACCCTCCACATTCATTTAAAAAACTACATGCTCGTGCCTTTGGCCCATTTCATATCCTTCGAAAACTTGGATCAAATGCCTATGTGCCTGACTTACCATCCGATATGAATATTAATCCAGTTTTCAATGTTGAGGACTTATATCCTTATAGAGGTACTTTTGAGCCTCCTTTGCAAGTTTATGTTCCTACAGGTTCATCTTCCGCAACTTCAAAGCCACGCCTTCCACCTACTTCCGCATCTTTTGAGCATATTGCTAATTTATTAGATGATGAGATAGTGTTTTCTTTTAATGGTGGATATCATAGATATTTGGAGACTCGGAGGAATCGTCCAACTTCTGATGCTTCATGGATTTCTGATGATGAGTTAATACATCTAGATCATGATCTTTTGGAGAATGACTTTGCTGCTAACTCGTCAAAGTCGAGTTCTTTCAAGCCGAGGAGAATTGATGTAGGACGTGTAAAGCCTTATCCAAAACATCAAAAGCATAGAAGTAAAGATTGATTTAGATTAAGAATTTCTTTGTTGGAGTCATCATAAGATTTAAAGTTTAGTTTCTATTTTGATAAGGATTAGAAGTTTGTCTTATTAAAAGTTTTGAGTTATTAAAATTAGTAAGTTTTAATTATTTTCATCACTTTATTTAATGTAATTTTTGAAGGTCATTAGGACTTCAAATTCCTAATTGTATTAGGAGTTTTAGGACCTTGATCCTATATATAGGTGTTTACGTTAAATTTTAAGATATAGAACATTAATTGAATAAGATTGATATTTGTTGGAATTCCTTCTCTCTTCTTCTACTTGATTTCTCTCCTCTAATGCTCCATTATGCAGGATAAAATTTATAAATCAAATCTAGAGCAAGCGTGATGGCTTGCACCAAAAATCTCGTATTCACTTCCATTGAACGAATTTAATTCGATTAACGAAAGAACTGATTGATTGGATGTTCTAATTTCATTAGAGAATAGATCAATTTCTAAATTGTTAGAATCATTGGGAATTATAATGGGAAATCCTTTGTCCTCAATCAAGTTCATGTTAGCTGTGAAAGCACAATTCTAGAGTTGGGCTACAATGACCACGATGGGGGCTGCAAGTCCCCGTGCACCCATTAGATGTATTTAAAGGCACACAATACATGTTTATTAAGGAATATATGACGACCCACAAGGGAGCAGTGTAATTGCAGTGCCCATTATGGGTCATCATATGATGATCATTACGAAAATCATGAACTAAAAATGGAACAATTTTAGGTCCTGCTACATACAAACAAGCTTGGATCAATGACTCATAAATTCAAGAGATAATTGAAAGAAGCATACAAGTTTAAACATTCACTACTTAATCTATATAAAAAAATATTTTTTTAATTTAAACTATTATTTAAGCCATTGCATTTTAAAGTACTATGTTTTAAATTTTGTGATACTCATTTATTATATACTATTTCTTTGTGCCCGAAATTGAGTTCCAAGGCACATACATGGCTAAATTGCATTTAATAAGAATAACCTTTCAATTTCAACGTTATATTTTGTTCAGCAGCACTTGTCTTAGTGGATGAAACAAAAGATGGAGTAAATAGAAAACTAGAACTCTAGAGGAATACATTAGAATCTAAAGGCTTTAAGTTGAGTAGGACGAAAACTGAATACATGCACTGTGAGTTTAGAAACACTAGACATCGAGATGACGGAGTAGTAAAATTAGGGAAGTAGAAGTTCCTAAGGTGAACCACTTTAGGTACCTAAGATCAATCATACAAAAATATGGTGATATTGAGAATGATGTCACACATAAAATTCAAGCTGGATGGAAGAAATCGCGGAGTGCAACAGGGGTGATTTGTGATCGAAATGTTTCTACTAAGTTAAAAGAAAATTTTATAAGACCGCGATTAGGCCAACTATGCTCTATGGTAGTGAATGTTGGGCGGTAAAGCAACAACAATTACATAAAATGAACGTAGCAGAAATGAGGATGCTTAGGTGGATGTGTGGTAAAACTGGTAAAGATATAATAAGAAATATAGAAATTCAAAGACAAGTAGGAGTAGCACCAATTGATACAAAGATTAAGGAAGGGCGGTTGCGGTGGTTTGGTCACTTGCAAAGACGGCTTACAAATGCCCCCACTAGAAAACTTGACTCAATAGAAACTGTAGAAATTTGACGAGGTAGGGGTAAACTAAAGTTAACATGGGATGCATTAATTAGGAAGGATTTGAATGGTTTGAAAAGCTCACCATCAATTGCACTTAATCGAACACAATGGAAAAGTTTGATCCATGTAGCCGACCCCAGTTAATTTGGGACTGAGGCATGTTGTTGTTTGCTTGTTTGTTTTGCTGATTGTCTTCACTTGTTTGGGTTTCCAATGGGGTCTACGAGTCCTAGATTTGTATAGTCACTTGATGGGAGTCGCGGACTACAATGAGTTATGATGCTTAGGTAACCAATGGCAGCCCAACTGCACTTCATCATCAAATGGAATGGCGAACTGAAGCTCAAGTCCATCCCCAAGGCCTTCGTGTTTGATTGTGTTTGGATTTAGGGGCATAACTTGATTTCTCCAATGATTACATCACAAAATTGCCTCCTTCACATTGTGGGTGTTGTCCAAAGTTTTGATTAGCATCATATGCCACAAGATGGATATGGGTCCTAGCATGGTTACCACTCACCAATGCCCTCTCTAGCTTCTCCTTTTTATATGCTTTTGAGGCCCATTCACAATGCGCAACAAGTGTTCGATGAAACGACAATGGGAGATATTGCGCTTAAGATTATTCTAACGGCAACTTTGATTACTTACATTTTGGGCCTATGTTCCTAACGTTTAAGATCGCTCTTTCCACCTTGAGGACAAGGTGGATGTTCAAAAGGGGACTAATGATAAGATGCCATATAGAGAATCACATAATGTTAGTTAGGGGGCCAAGTTATAAATAGGGGTGAGTTAGTTACAAGGTTCAAAACTTTGACTTCGCCTATGACTTCGCTCACTTAAAATTCAGAATTAATTCGAGGATGTTAACTTAGACGATGGAAGTTTGACAAAAATTTGCCGGTGTACAAAAGTTTACGGAATTTCACTTTAAAGTTAGAAAACTCAAGTTTTTTCGTAGGGAAGCTAGGAATATACTTAATCATACAACAATAATGCATAGAACTCATGTCAACGGAGGATATTCCGAATTTTAAGTATATTTTTAGCATAGGCGAAGTTTCCAAAGTTTTCGTCGAAGTTTGTTCAACTTCCACGAAACATAACAATTTTACTTCATGTGTTATGAACTTCCATTGATGTTTTCGAAGTTAATCGAAGTTAATCGAAGTTGAGTCGAAGTTTTGCAATTTTTCAACAACCGTTGAACTTCACTTCGCTCACCTCAACATCGACAAACTTCGCCCGAACTTCGGCGAAGTTTGTCGATTTTTTAAACCATGGTTAGTTAGATGAGACATCTTGAAAGTTTAATTGTAATCGGGCACTCTTTGAGTGATTGGGGTTAAAAGAGTTTTAAGACTCTTCTTTGGGTTACTTTTGCATTTGTAATCATTATTGTTACTCTCAATTCGATAGATCAAATTCGGTGGTCTATCAACATATAAACCACTTTCTCCAAAGAGAATAGTTAACTTCTATATTCCTATTCATTACATCTCTTGTTTCGTCAATTAAAACACTATTCTTAGCAAGAAGCACAAACTACCATGTATCATATTGACCAAATCAAGTTAGCTCATCCATAACTAAACTCTAAAGCAAAGAGAAATGAGATTAAAACAAATCCTAGGTATAGCACTATACTAATGGGAAGTTCTTTTGTTATTTATACATTTGTTTTTACACTTTTTAGATAGATGTGGTAAAACTCGTAAAGATAGAATAAGAAATATAAAAATTCAAAGAAAAGTAAGAGTTGCACCAATTAACGCAAACACTAGGAAGGTCAGTTGCGTGGTTTGGACACCTCCAAAGACGCCATAAAAATATAGTCGCTAGAAAACTCGACTCGATAGAAACTTAAGAAACTAGATGATGCAGAGGTAGACAAAACTAACTTGGAACGCAATGATTAGAAGACATTTAAAGGATCGCGAAAGCACACCATCAATTGCACTACATCGAGCGCAATGGAAGAGTTTGATTCATGTAGCCCGCCACAACGACCTATCATATTTTTTTTCCAAGTCTACTGAAGGGATTTTCTTTTTCTTTTTATTATATATTTTCATTAATCATTTCATAAGAAAAAATGCCTCCATTATGAACCACCCCATCATGAAACAAACTGATTTTCTTATGCTATGGTTCAAACAATTTATTGTTCATCACATAAGTCAACTACACAGTTTATTCAAGGAAACTATGAAAAAAATATCATTTTCCACAACAAGTATTCCATAAATTGTTTTAAAAATTGAAAATAATTGAATAATAACTATATAAGAGTGAAAAGGATTACTCAAACCAAAGAATGAGTTTTTCAAGCTACTTGTTTATAGTAAAGTAGAAAAATATCTTATTTGAAGCCCATAAGTAAGATATTCTTCTCGTTCTTTTTTGTAGTTCATTAGTCAATGAAGTAATTTAGTAACAAAAACAATGTTTTCAATGCGGCGAGGCAGTGTTATGTGAGGCCGAGGTAGGCGAAAAAATATTTAGTTAGACCTCCCTAAGAAATAATTTAGTTTATTTAGAGACCCCTCAACAGTAATGGGCATACTTTCTCACTCACACACTCTCACCACCATACATTCAACTCCACACTTTTTCACACATTTTGAAATAAAAAATATTTTTAAAAAATAAATAATATTTTCAAGAAAATATATAAATAAATAATATTTTTAATAAAAAATATTTTTTAATAATTATTTTCAGGCCCACCGCCTGCCTTATTAAGGGACAAGCGGTGGAAACCTCTAAAGGCCTAAGGCAGCGGCTAGGTGCTGCGCCTTGAAAACACTGAACAAAAGAGAAAAATACCTTATTTATAATAGGGTTAACTATCAAATATAACACAAACTTTTAGTACTTTTGTAAAAATAACACAAACTTCCAATTTCGTCAAAAATAACACCAACTTTCAACATTTTTTCAATTTTGGTACACGAGTGATTTTGGGGTTTAGGCTACTCAATCGGCGACATAAACCCAACTTATTAAATAAGTTGAAGAACCTCTTATTTAAAAAATTGAGTGTTTGGATAACAAATTTGTCATCTCTTATTATAGGAGCATTTTGTGTCATTTGTTTTGAAAGAGAAGCCCTAATTCGTTCGAGATCGAGAGAGAAGCTTCATCATCGTCTTCTTTGTTTGACTCTCACACGGCTCTGTTCTAGTCCTCAATGGCGCCCGTGGAAACTCTAATATGTGATTTGCAATGGTGTGCCCCATGTGTGGATGTATTTTTCAATCTGAACAAATTTTGGTGGGGTTTTGTATTGTGTGTTGTTGGAATCAAGTTCAAGAGTTGTTTGACAAAAAAAGGTTGAATCTACATCCAATGATGATGATACGGGCAACACATTTCTCATTGCTAGTAGCAATTTATTAGGACTTGATTGACGGTCTTTCAAATCTTTTTTAGATAGAGATGGAAGTATGGCTCTAAATGAAACAAATCCTAAGATGTGACAAGAATATAGCATAAGGTGAGCATGAATACAAGAACAAAGAGAGGGAGGAAAATGTCGTGAAGGTGTGTGCAAATGTGATGCTGCTAAGGTGTGAGATGCAGTGAAGGTTGTGCGTAGAGAGAGAGGTGTATGGAGAGAGCGTGGAGGAGAAGAAGGGCGTGAGATTGCGTTAAAAGGGTTGGGCAATGTTAGAATTTTAAAATTAATAGCCAACTCTCAAGCCTATATCTGCTTAAGTGATTTTCCACTTATTTAATAAGCTAAAAAAACAACTTATTTGTTAAGAGGTTTTTCCTCTTATTCTTTAGAAGACTTATTTGAAATAAGAGGTATAAGATAACTTACCAAACGCACTTATTTTCTTCAATCTCTTATTAATAAGACTTATAACAAATAAGAGGTAAAAAATCATGGTGCTAAAGCACCACCCTTGCTGACGATTCCCACTCTCAACGCTCTTTCTAAACTCCACAATCAACCCATTTTCAAATTCATTTCCAATTATCAGTCGAGCTCATCCTTTACTCCGTCGTGGGACTTTAAATTCATAAGAGAGCCTACTAGGAGAATCTTGGAGTCTCTTGAAAACTTGTTGTCACGCATATCAAGTGTTCATGTTGCTTTTTTAGGGATGACAAAGTCTATTGGACCCTCGAACCATTAAGCCACTTTTCATGCAAGTCCATCACATGTGTACTCATTGATAACCAATCTTGGTCAATGTTCTTACCCACACACTTTATTTGGAAAGCATTAGTTTCGTCTAAATTGAAAGTATTTAGGTGGTTAGTAGAGCTTTGAATAAACTTAATACTTTTGATGTGTTGCAAAAAAAAAAGAATCTGATAAGATCCCACATAGAGTACTCACATAGAGTTAGCGAGAATGAAACACTATAAATAGGGGTGAGTTAGTTAGATGGGACACCTTGGAATTTCAATGTAAGTGGGCACTCTTGGAGTGATTGGGTTGAGAGAGTTTTAAGACTCATCTCTGGGGTTACTTTTAGGGTTGTAATTGTTGTTGTTGCTCTCGTTTCAATAGATCAAAATCGGTGTTCTATCATTGGTATCAGAGAATTTTTAAATATGGATGCTCGATTGAATCGAATCGATGTCGAGCTACAGAGATGTTCACCAATGGTGGAGGCGCTCGAGGAAGTGAAGAATCAAATTCGTGATTTCAGTTCGGAATTGAAGATTGCGTTTAGAGCCTTGGCTCGGAGGTTCGATGAACTTTTATTTCTTCATTATGGGATCGCGTTACCTAGCACAGAAGAGCAGCAAATTGAAGAATCAAGTGACATGAAATTGCCAGATCCACTTGTATTGGTGGCGTTCGAGTTGATTTCAATCAGTGGCGAACCAGATCGAGCGAAAGTTCTAATCGAGGGGTCTCCGAATGTTGGTGTTGCAGATCTAATGTCATCTAAGGTGATTCAAATTGTTGTTCATCCAGATCCGGCAGAGCAACAATCATTTAAGTTCAGATCTGAAGGGAAATCAGAGATTCAAGGAGTCCCGTTGCAGATCGAAGAGCCTCTCGTTCAATTCTCAAGTCCTTCAGATCCAAAGAAGTGTGTGGAGTTGTCGTCATCCGATCCATTAAACCTGGATGTATTCACAAAAGGTTCGACTAATGAGGCCTTAGATCTAGACCCATGGCCACCGCCGAGTTCTTCTCAAATGCTAGCAATACAACCTCCATTGGTGTTCTTGTTAAAGCTCAAACACGATTACTCTCTCTCGTTCTTTGTTATGTTCAAATCAAAACCAGTCACGCACGATCCCTTGCGTTCACCACCGTGTGGGCATTTTCTTTTTGCAAATCTGTTCAATTGTGGGATGACTATGCAGTTGAAGGTTGAGGGCTTACATTTATGTCGAAGAAGCCACTGTGGCGCGGTTGTTCAACCACCTTCCTTGCCACCGCCATCGTCACCTCCATCAGTGTTCTTCATTCTCGATTCAACATACCTCTGCCTTGGAGATACTTCAATGTCATACACCTCTTCTCTTGTCATAGTTGCAAACCAATTGGGGAAGATGATCATTATTGAACGACATGCATCTCGCGGAGATGGTGTGGTGCTCATTACAGCACAACATAGCAGGTATTTCTCATCCATATCAAAACTTGATAATCTTGCTTTTAAGCGGCAGGCCCACATGAATAAGGCGTCGTTCGAGGATCATCTCCAGACTTCTACGTTGCCTACTCGTTTGGTTGGAAGCATTAACTATAGAGATGATATCTTGGCCTTCTTGGTGGCTTTTCACCTTGTTACCCCGTCATGTCTCAAGGAGGCAAGGGCTGCTGTAGTTTGTGTTGGACCTGATGGGAGTGGTACATATATTGATGTTGCATTTCAAGCATTTGATGATATGTTGCTGCGAGTTTTGGAGTGTCTTATTGCATTAGTTTTGCATACAAAGCTGAAATTTTGGACAAAGCTCGCTGGTTGTTTGGCTCTCATAGGCACAATGCAATTTGGGGGAACTTTTGGTAGCACGAGATGGATGATGCACTTGGCGCTTTCTTGCACAATTGCCTCATTGGGCTCATCATTAGCTTTTGGCTCTTTAATATTGCTACATGCGAGATTATGAGATGGATTTGGATTCTTGCGTGGTCTCCTACTTTCGTCTTCTCTCACATATTTCTCATTGGCTTCATGACCATCACATATTTTGTCTAAATTTCTATAGCCACCATGAGGACAAGGTGGATGTTAAAGGGGGGAGTAATGAAAAGATCCCACATAGAGTACTCACATAGAGTTAGTGAGAATGAAACACTATAAATAGGGGTGAGTTAGTTAGATGGAACACCTTGGAATTTCAATGTAAGTGGGCACTCTTGGAGTGATTGGGTTGAGAGAGTTTTAAGACTCATCTCTGGGGTTACTTTTAGGGTTGTAATTGTTGTTGTTGCTCTCGTTTCAATAGATCAAAATCGGTGTTCTATCAGAATCCTAATCATTATCTCTCTCCTTATTGTTGTTGCCCTTGTGTTGATAATGTGGAGAGTGCAAATCACATTTTTGGGGAGTATTCATTCACAAGGAAAGTGTGGTAGCAATGGTTCCATTTCACTAATAGGAGGTTTATGTGGACACGCGACCGGGCGCTAATGACTCTTCCCACATCAGAGATGTCAAGAAAGGAAAAAGAAATATTTAAGTGGGTGATCTTTGCTACTAAATGGAACATTTGGTTGGAAAGAAATAGGAGAATTTTTTAGGATAAAGTAATTGATTGGTTCTCCATTTGGGACACTTGAAGCAACTCGCTTCATTTTGGGTAGCCAAATCCAAATGGGGAAAGGATCTTTCTTTTTCCAATCTTGTGCAGGATTGGGTATACTTTGGGTTCATTGAACTTTAATTAAGTTTTTATTATTTTATATGTATGCAGGTACCTCATTGTCAGACCAATCAGAAGAGATGCTCTTTTGTAATTGCATTTACTGTATTATATAAAAAATATATAATCTCTTTTTCAAAAAAAAAAGGTAAAAATAAGTGTTACCAAACATAACCATAGTCCATCTACTTAGTGTCGTCAAAAATTGTGAAATATCATATTGGACATGGGTACTTCATAAAGATGAAAACATGGTAACGTCACTGATGATGGGCATGGTAATTCCAAAGTCAGCAAACCCACCACACCAAGCTTCTACCAACGTATTTGAAGATGTTCACACTTCACGCACAAATATTTCTGACATCAAAACAAAGAAAACACTATTTATATGTTTTGACTTGCTACTGATCCTTGAAGATTAAGCCCCACCCATAACTTATCAAATCAAGATTAGAGGCTCAATCATCTAGCAGCTGAGCTTAGCAGCATTTTTGGTGAGGCCTGTGATGCTTATATATAACAAATAAATACTTACGCGATAAGGACACGTTGAAAATCAAGACCTCTATATCACATATCTCGAGGAATTTTGAAACAGTAGTCCATGCATAAATTTACTGTTTCTACAATGAATATAACAACAAAAATAACAAAGCCTCAATTCCAAATTAGTAGGGGTCAGCTACTGCGATGAATATAAGCATTTTAGAGAAGGATGAGAAAACAAACTGCAGATCAAATTTAAAAAAAAAATTGAAAATAAAAATCATTTCATGTAGATCAAATGGCAACTAAACCATATATAAATTTTTTGACAAGATTAAACCATACATAAATATATAATACATAACTTACCTCTGCTTCATGGGAGTCCGTGCATTGTATACTGAGATCCATTGGGTAGCTGGATTACCTAATCTTACCTTTTTCTTTGGTTGTTCATCTTCATCTAGATGCACAACTAGTCTTCCTCGCTTTTGACCAATCTATTTAAGAAAGCAATTGAATTTAAACATAAGACAACAGATCCTTCAAATTATGATTTTAGGGAAAGCAGGATTCAATCATTCCTGACAATATTTCGTTCACGTTAACCTTTAGAGCTTCATCAACCCGTATCAGTCCTGATGACATGCAAGGTTCTAACAGACCTTCAAAAAGTGAAATTAGTTTGGCATAATTTGGCTCTTCATCAAATTTCATGTTCGTCACTATCTCAAGAAACTGTTTGAATGGAGCGGGGCAAAAACAGCATAAAGATTCTGGGGAAGTAGCCATCTTTTTTTTACAGACAAGAAAGCTCTTGTTGTCACCCTGCAATATTTATCATATTAAGAAGATATGTGGTCAAATAAGAAAATGTAAATGAAAGAGTACGAGCAGCTTAGCTGCTACAGTTTAGGTAAATTACCTGATATCCTTGCCATGGTAATCGACCTTTAATGAGAAATATTAAGGTATAAGCGAGTGACTCAAGGTCATCCCTTCTACTTCCAGTTCGTCCCAAATGTGCATGGGCGCTTGCATATCTTACGGTTCCCCTGACAAAAAATAATTGACACAGTCAATAAAGGGGTGTAACCTTATTTTAAACTGAGTTTGAATATTAAACCTGAAGATATCAGGCCTCTGATCATATGCAACATGTTCTCCAGATGATATGTCGTTCCATCTAGAAGCTGAATCACAAGCATGTTAAATAGAGTAATCAATTTTTAAACAAGATCTTAGTTTCCCTAAAAATAACAATAATAGCTATGCAGTTATTAAAAGACTTCCAAATCTAAGAGAAATACACAGTCGATATCTTAATGTAACTTGTATTTTATTAAAGAAAAAGGCAAAATAAAAAGGACCAAATAATGGATGACATACCCAAACCAAGGTCAATAAGAAATAATTTTTTCTCATCAACACTTCCTTGTCGGCCCAGCAAAAAATTTTCTGGCTTCACATCTCCATGTACAAACCTAGGTGAGTTTTTCGAAGGAGCAAACAGTTGTTCACAATTATCATGAATAATTAAAAAATAAAGCACAAACATATTAAGAATTGGTACCCCTTCAAATGGAGTTTCTCAAGGATTGATATTGCCTCCACCGCAATACAAGCTACCATATTTGAGGACATCCTGTCTCATATATAATTAAATTTAAGATATAGAAATTATAAGTTAAGGAGGGAGAAAAAGACAAGAACCCTGATTCTTACGCTTGTCCAACAGAATTCCACACATCCCAAAGACTAGGCCCGAGTATGTCCATTACCTTAAAAAAGCATGCTTTAGGTTTTACTGAAAAAAATATAGTTATTTCAAGCAGCAATAAGCCAACCGAACAAGCATATTAAATTAAAACTCACCATAATATAGTAATCCCCTTGGCGACCTTTGTGATGAACCCAGGGAATGCCATAACAACCATTAAGAGTGCTTGGCAAACACATAGGAAAACGTTAGAGAGACAATAGTTCATGCAAAAAAAAATTCCATGTGAAAAATAAAAACCAAAAGAAAAGGCCAGCATGCAGGTTTAAACACCTAATTAAATAAACTTACTTGTAGACTTGCCACTCATATGGGGGACCATAGTTGCAACCTTTGCTGCTACGATGCTCAAACTTCAAAGCCACCTACAATCCCAGGTTCTGATATCATTCAAGTTGAAACTTGAAATAAAAATTAATGTTAAAACCACAAACAATAAATGCTGAAAAGTACTTCACAAGCATCTGGTCCCGTTCGTTCAGTACCACCATTCTCTCTTCGACCCACATAAACTTGACCAAAACCGCCTTTCCCCAACTTCCTCTCTGTTTTATATACAGGAGAGTTGCCTACTTGTACCTGAAAATGATAATGTAAAGCAACACATTATTAGAAATACTATACTAAAAGCCTAAGTGTTCAAACTCATGAATTAATGTCAGTCCAAAAACTAGCAAGTGTCGCAATAGCCATAGGCAATTAATGAATATTTCATGAATTAGGCAAACAATATATTTCTTTCCCTAGTGGGATTCTGAAATGACTTGTGCTAATTTCAGAAAACATAGACCATACCAACAGAATATAAAGCTAATAATGTTTGGCTAAATTATACAGATTCTTTCATTCAATGGTGAACCACCACACACTAGTACACATAGAAGCTTAGGATATATATACATCCATTAGATAAAATGCATTCAACGAAAATATGCTGGACTACGGTAAGCAAATTTAAGTTACAAGTATTCCACAAGCCACAAAAATGAGTCCAGAGGAGATAAAAAGCATCGAAGTTTTTTAGGTGGAAAATTGAGGAAAGCTTCACATGGCTAAAGTAAAGAACATCAGTAGCGGGCCTAATTGATAGCTTCCTATTATATTATTTGATTAATCATTTTATACATTCACGAGAATCACAATTGAAATCTTGAATCTCTTCTTTATCATGTCATTCAGATGTATGCTGTATTACATACATACTTGTTTCTCCTTCTAGTTTGAGAATTTACAGCAAACATAAATCATTGAAAGCTGATTGTTACACTCCACATATATTGACATCATACTGTTTTAGGTTCACAGTAAGTTCACAATATGTTCCTAAAATATTTAGAAGATGAATAAAATAATGCGCAATTCGATAGAGAAAGCAACAATCAAGGTGAAACAAAATGTGTCCATACCCTGTCAGGCACTGGAGTTGTGGTGGCTTCATCTTCAACAACAATCATTTTATCAGCACTTCCACCCACCAATACCATATCTTTATTTCCAAGACCCTGCACTGGATTGAAAGCTGGTACTTGGGCGCCTCCACCAACAACTTCTGGATGAACTTTAAGAGGTAGTTCAGGGTCTAATTTTAAAATCCTAACACCCCTTCCTCTACCAGCTGCAGATGGTCTACGTCGTGCAGTAGCAGATGCCTTTGCTACAGCTGGGAAACTACAACCCCTCCCTCTTCCACCAGCAGCTCTTCTTCCAGCTTTATTTCGAGCAGGCAGGGCAAAATTTTCTTGTTGATCAAATGGTTGGGTAGAAGGCTGAAGATCATCAAGTCGTTTGGATCTCAGTCGTGTTTGACGGGCTCCACTTCGCAGCTCTGGCATTTTCTCCCCATACAAATCAAAGCAGCGAGGAAGTCCTGCAAGTAGGAAAGCAGAAGAAAGAATCATTTGATTCAGAGTCCCTAATTAGCATAAACTTAAAATATAAGTGAGCAAAAAATTCTGATAATAGGGAGATTAATATGGGGACAGAAAGTGGCGTTGACAAGAAATAAATTAGGAGAATTGTCTTAAAGATCCAGAAATAAGTTGTTCCTGAAGAAAGTTAGACCTGAATCAGGTTCTCTGAATGGTTCTGTACGATCAATTCATCGGCAAAACTAGAATCAAGTATTTTTTCCAATGGCATATACATAATAAAGACAATAGACAACCAGGAGTAGTCCCAAGTTCCTTAAACCCTAAATTGCCTATCTACATAGGATTGGATAGACATAACTAGTCAAAGTTCAAATATCCAAAGACGTTAAGCACAAATTGAGAAGCCAGATTGGAAGATTTACTATCCTAAACACTGGCTACATCGACAAGTTACAAGAAATTGGTTAACTTGCTAAATAAGCCAGCCTCCTAGATGGGGCGGGACGCTCATTCATGCTGACACAGGAAGTATCCCAATGCGTGCATTGCAAGAGTCAAAATAAAATAACCATGAGAATCTTGAGCATATTTAGACACAAAGGGTAAAGAAAGTAAAAACCAGCTCAAGAAACAGACGTTGAGCACCCTGAAAACCATATAAAACAATAACAAAGTCGCAATCCCATATTAGTTGGGGTTGGCAACATGGATCAAACACTTTCACTCAACTACATTTAATGAGTTGAGTTTTATACCATTTCTGCTTCAGATTAATCCACCCCATATACACTAAATCTTACATAATTACCTCCATGACAAATCTTAAGACTAAATAGATGTAAAAACTCTTTTTTTGGCACCGAAACTCATAGACCAAAGCGAGAAACCAGATACATCAAAGCAATAACAGTTCAAGAACACATTTTAAGGCAGAAACCACAATAATGCATTCTCAGTCTACTAAAGGCATGAGAGGGGAACCAAATGGACCTAAAAAGAGGCATTCCTACCGACCACCGATACGTTTTGTCCAAACAGTCATTGAATAGCTATAATTTGAACATAGTAGAGTCCTAAATGAATACCCTAAAAAAATCAGCGCACCAAAAATCAAGCTTTATCTTTTATTACAAGTAAAAAAATCAGATGTGTAATGCTTAACACACCTGGATTCAATCTTTTTTACAATCCAATCGAATCAAACATTTAGCAGTACTTCCAATAACAACCAATCAAGATACAACCGATCATCGTCACAGATCCTCAAAAAGCAGAACCAAGAATCAAAGAAACGAAACAAAGAAAATCAATACTTTTTCCTAAACCGATCCTCATCCCTATCATCACCAAACACCGATCATCACAGAACAATCGAAAATCAGAAATTCAACACTCAAAACCATGATTGAAACCAAACCTCAAAGAAAGGAGATTAGATTAAACAAAATCAGTCACAGAGCCGCATCCGATGATGAAACCAACACTACCGATCGGGAAAGACCGCAATTTTTCACCGATCGAACCACTTCGAAAGCACAATCACTCAAATCTCAACGATGATCGGTCACTGATCTTCCCAAATTCCACCGCCTCGATCCAGCATTGCGATGGCACGATTGATTAGGTTGTGAGAGGTGAAATAGCTAGAGTTGAAGAACGAACACCAAGATGATTTTTCGATCAAATCGAACGGGTTTTTCGAAGAATTTTAGATTAGATAGAGAGCTGAAGAGTGCATAAGAAACGCATTCTCTCCTCCGATTCTGTCTGAAATCTCTCTACCTTCCTGTTTTTATACTCCCAAAAAATAAATAAATATTTGAAGCATGCTAGTGTTGTTGCTGCGTCAATAGAGGATTTTTTTTTTTTTTTTTTACATAATAGCTTGTGACCAAAAATCACACTTTTTTTTAGACTAGCCTCAATAGATGCACGTATCGGTAATTTACGATCATAAGATTAGTTTATAATGAAATTAATACTTGGGTTTAGGTATTGATCTTTTGGGTAACTTGTTGGATTGGAAGTATTAAGGGTAGAATTAAAATGTGATTGCAATAAGTAAAGTTACTAAAGTGCCTTTATATTTATTGACTCGTCCCCAAATCGAGAAAAACCTTAGGCCATGATAACAAAAAGTACTTTTTTCCTTCATCTTCTTGAGATTTAGTCAAGCAAACCCAAACATAAGCATTCACAATCATGAATGTCGATAGATAGAATGACAAAACTGAGGATGAGTTTGCTCATTGTTAGTCTCTTCGATTTTCTTTTGCAATCCATTGTTCGAGTTTTTCAATTTGTGGCATGCCCAATACAAATGTTGCTCTAACCTTCAATCGGAGCGACTAGAACAATGGAATGGGAAATTTATAAGAACTTCATCAATTCATTGTACCGATTCAGCTGTTTCAAGTACGATACACAAAGTCCATTAGGATCCTTAATGACTAATCATCGAAGAACGGAAGGTTCTTTTGTTCATCGAATCCGAACTTGAAAATGGAAGCCCAACACTTAATGAACTGATTGAAAATCTTTTCATCTGCAACCATAATTTTTTGTGTGTATCTGATGATGCACTTTCATCTTTTGGTAAGTGATATGGTGGAACTAAATAATATCATCAAAACCATGATTCGATTAGTCTGAAGGTTGTAGACTAGTTTAGTCTTATGGACTATATAGTAGGCGAACCGAACACTTGGCTCAAATAGTCCAACTACTTTATCCGGGCTAATATCATGAACTGAACAAGCCAATAACTCTTTTGACTAGTAAGCATAATAATTTAAGCTCATTTTCAAAACATGTCTTTTAATGGCACGTTTTGAAAGCGCGTTTTTAGAAAGAAAAAAAACCTATTGCCTATGCTAATTTGTTTACTTGAACTAAAGGCATTTTAATTCAATTTGTTTTTTTGTTTTTTTTGTACATCTATCATTTGTAACAAAAGATCTACACTTTTGATACCCACCTCAAAAGACTTACACTTATAACCCCTTAGACTAGTCAACTGACACTTTGACAAGTAAAAGAATTGAAGGTATGTTTTTAGAAGATACATTTGAAAACACGCCTTCAAAAGGAATATTTCGTCTTTAAGCAATGGCTTACTTGAACGGAAGGCACGTTTTGAAAACGCATATTTAGATATCACGTTTTCAAATTTTGCATTCAATTCATCCGCTTGATGTTGACCAATCAAAGGGGTTATAACGACAAATCTTTTAAGATGAATGTCAAAAGTGTATTTTGCCACTAAGATATAGATGTGCAAAAAATCCCTTTAATTCATCCATATGATGGTGACAAGTCAAAAGGTTATATGCGCAAATCTTTGGAGGTAGGTGTCAACAGTATAAATCATTTGCCATTAAGGGATATATTTGCAAAAAACCCAACCTTTAAATACATGATTCCGTCGTTGTTTTCCGTTTATTTAAGGGAGCAGCTACAAACCGAACATACCTCATCCCAATTTTTTTGTACTTGCCCCTTTTTGAAATGACCAGACTGCCCTTCATATATAAGGGTTTTTTTTCCTCACCCATTGTAGCGGCCCCAAATACTGAGGCAACCTTGGGACTCACCATGTTGCATCACACATCGCCAAGCCCTGCCACATTATGGCCTTCTTACCTATGACGCCCTGAGACCTAATTGGTTGCTTACATTTTTCCAACTAACACTAGTTTAGCTAATTAATCTCTATTTAAGTATTAAGGATTTAATTAGCCAGTTAATCAATTTATCAAGTTATATCACAATTTTACAATGGAAGTCTTTAAGATTTAATAAATTATGCATATTTAACAATCATAAGTAGTGGGATACTCGGCAAAAAGATACCATGTATATATCAAAGGCGGAATAAGTACAACAAAATATTTATATATATATATATATATATGTGTGTGTGTGTGTATTTAATGTTCTACAGTCCTCAAAACCCAACAAAAAGTAATACATACATATTATAATCAAACACGAGCAGACGTCAATATCTCGAAGTAGCCATTCTATTTCCTTGCCCTTGCCTTTGCTCGTCGAAGGATCTGCACTCGGTCACCCAACAAATACAGTGACATGTCCAGTGAGTAAAACCCCCAGAGAAGTTCACACAATATTCATGAAATATAACTGATAAACTACAATACATGCGAATATAACATCTGACAACAATAAATCGTATTCCCATAAATGTAGGCAACATACTACAAGCAAATGAATAAATGTAACAACACATACCGATAAAAAAGGCTCGGAAAATAAAGCAACAATGAATAAATAAACAAGTCAATAATCCGAGAAAACCATGACCTAAACCAACTGGTAATCAATAAAAAGGACAGAACCATGTATATACTCGCATGCTTACAATGACTAAACCCCAACTATGGTTAACGAATGAACCCCCTATAAACGTTATTTCAAGTCAAGGGAACATCTTATATCCCTCCATACGGTCGTAGATATATTCCACATCCATCAATACGAGCATTAAACACAAGTGCCCCGTGCAAGTGATTTAACCACAACCAATATATATGCAAATTGAAATAGAGTGAAACCTATGTGTGTCCACCAACAGTCACACATGTAATCCAATATCGATAAAACAAAATCATGAGTTCTGTAAGGCATTCTAATGGGTTGACGCACCTCGAATACGTTGAATCCTCCCCCGCGAAGCCCCAAAATTAACCAAAAAAATGTATTTGATAAAACAAAACACACCTCGAATACGTCGAATCTGATATCGATAAGACAAAATCATGAATTTTGTAAGGTATTCCCTAGGTCCCTAGTATCAAATTGTTAGGTTTTTTGGGGTTTATACACAACAAAAAATTCAAAACAAATTTTGAAAAACCCTAACAGGATCGAAAAATAAGTTATATTAAACTAAATCTATAAAAGTAAATCATACCTTATTATGTGATTTCCTTTTAATTATTTGATTTTCAAGACGTTCAAGTGTTCGTTCTCTATCAGAAATCCACACACGAACGGTGAACACAATTTGGAGCGCTAACCCCAAGAGAGATTGAAAACGATTTTTTCCTTCTGTCCCTAAATCTAAAAAACTCAAAAATTGTAAAACAGAATCTTCTATCATTTTTAGGGATCCACCCTTTATTTATATGTGTAGATAAGCCATCACTTAAAATCCTATTCATAATACAACTATCGTATTTACGTAGTTTAAGCAAATTACATATACGCCCCTATTAATAAGTTATCATATAACAAATCGTAAGGGTTTTTTTGTCATGAATTTTATCGTATAAAACTCATTACTCTGGACCAATTGAAATTGTGCAAAGTCGTTCTTTATGTGCGACCCAATAGGTTCATGCGACGTTAGTAGTGAACCAAAAACCATTTTGGTACATAAGTCATAAGCGGTCTCTAGCAAGGCATTATGACTACCCAAGTAGCATGAATATCAACATCGATACAACTTAATTAATAACGTATATCATATCATTTAGTCATGCAATATCCTTTGATTAAACATAAGGCATGAAAAGTCACCCTTAATGTTCAATCGTACAAGTCTCGATCTTTAGGTAAACTGAAAAACATCCAAGTGACATTGATCGTATCAATTCACATTGACTTGGCCATTATCAATCTATCTTATCGAGGGATCTACTGATATCTCTCTCTATACATGAGTGACAAATTCTATCCTGATTACACACCTTCACATATTATTCACACGACGACTAATCACAATCTTTATAATTGTCCGGTTAAAGACAATATTTGGTTGTGTCAAATTATCATGCTTATAATATTGAAGTGTATGGTAATCTCAAGTCGAATGACTAAATGATATACCTATCATGAGTAACACCTATGACTTAATCCATGCAGTGTTCTCATAGCGGTCGATCCGGTATCTTATTCCATAATAAGTACTTATGATCTTGATTTGTATCCTTATACGCATGATCACATGACCATCAATCAAGATTCACAATAGTCTTAATTCATTATAGTTCCCAGTATAATGACCGACTAGAGACATTTATGATATTTCAACAAATACCTATGGATCTTACTATAAGGTAAATATGCAATCCTTATAATAAAATAACAAATAAAACCTCTATTTTATTAACTAAAATTGTAAGATAAACAATGTTTGTAGATTGACCTAGGGCAAATGCCCTAACATAAATTAATCCAAATAAACTGGGTTTAGGTCCAGTCAAATAGGTTTAGGAATCTTAACGCAAAATAACCCTTTAAGACTAAACAACATTGAAATTTAAGTCTTGTAGTGCAGCGCAATTTTGGGCATGAAATCGTCTAAATTTGAATATCTTCCAGTGTACAAAGTTTTGGTCTCTATCTTTGCTTTCCGAAAAGGTTTGGTTTGCGAAATTCTGATTTAAAATGAAAGAGATATTGTAATTCTACTAAAAATAGCACAAATTGGAACCTAATCCGACCAACAGATTTAGAAAATTTATTACTTCCAATTTATAGTTTCAAAAATCGTGATTTTTGGTAACAAGATAGCTAACATACCCAATAACAATAGACTAAAAGACCAGCTCATTTGGATAAGTAATTAGGTAGTTATACCTTTTAAAAACTTAGTTTCAAAAACCTTATGGTACAATCAATCACCTATTTGTATAGCACTTTCAGATATGAAAACACTCGAATTACAAAATTTCCATTAGAATATAGTTGTTCCTAATTAATTTAGCTTTCAAATGCCACCATATTGTGTTCATTTTGATTTAAAATGAGCAAGTTATGACCAAATTATATAGGCTGATTTCATAATATAACATGCAAAATTTCTATTTTGGTATTATGTGCAACCATCATCCATAAATAACATATACCCTCAATTCTCATATTCGAGGCAATCGAGTTGTCCACGTAACGCCTGAATTACGATCGTTAATCCCCGATATTAATCTTAGTTTAATTAATTAGGGTGGTCACAATTTTTTCCAACTAAAGGAAAATTTGTCCCCAAAATTTAGATCTCGACGAAGCTATATTTATCTAACATATCCATTTGTGACAATGCCTCACTTTGATAGTATCATTTTAAGGTCCCTTGAACACCCCACTACTCTCATACCTATCACAATAGACGTAGTGTTGCACCGAAACATAGGCGAGTGATGCCCAAGTGATCATGATCCATCACGCTCTCCGACACCTCTACAACCTACTCTCAGCTCAATTTTGTGCCTAAGTTTCCCTAACCTAGTTACATAATGCTAGGTAACCATAAATTTTTTATATCATGTATCACAACATAATAGGCTTAACCATCTCTACCATGATATACCATGACATACCATGACTTATCTTAACTTACCATGCATGCATGAGCTTTAACAATAATTATTCAAATATTTTAAATCACGTACCCTGAACCTGTTGCTGGGACATATCCCGGCCTTGCTTAGTCACTACATGCATCGGCTCTCGAGTCTGCGTCAGTGTCGCCACTGCTGGAGTTGTTGATCTACATGGATAGTCATTTTTTTATATTGGTCCTGCCCACTGACTCCTTAACCCTTTGGCCCTGACCCTTTGATCTCTGGTCCCTACCTCTCATGTCCTAAGTCTGTGTTTGCGGTGACATTTGTAGTGCAGGTGCATCATAAGTTATGGTTGTCTGATCATCATCTCTACAGCCTCGACCGTACTATATATCTTCTTTGTCATCCTGATCTCTCTGTCTCTTCTGGCTAAAAATATGTCTCGTTTGCCTCTCTGACTTAGCGGATGAACAAATGTTGCCCCTCTACATCATATGTGTCTCATGGGTAAGTGTTTAATCTATAAAGACACACATTATTTAATCTTAATTAATTTATTAATTACAAATTAGGATATGTAGCTCACACATACGTCAACACCACTGACGAATTTAGGGCACGCCAAGTTAGGTATAAATGGTTATTTTTGTGTGATGCGTAATAATTTGATGTATTATTATTTAATTTGTATCACACTAATTAACAATTAAATTTGGTCGCGTTGTGCACGTGTAGTGACGAGAGTGTATGCCGTCGCGGGGTACACGTAACGTGGGTGTATAAGGATAGTCGTGGCTTATAGGTCAAATCACCCATCACGTCACACTTAACTATCACATCAACCTTACTTGACTTTTTCTCTCTCATCCCACAAATTTCCCTCTCTCTCTCTCCCCAAAGTCCTTCTTCCTCATCCTACCCCTCCCATTTTCTCCATCACCAAGCTTTCCCTCACCAAGCTCTCCTCACTCACCGACAATCTCCTCCCTTTCTCGCGAAGTCTTCCCTCTGGGCGACTCCGGCTGGCGACATCCAAAATCGAGGTGAGTGATAAGTTTTGTTATTGAATTTTTGGAAAAGTTTAGGAACTTTAATGGTAGTGGTGGTGGTGATGTTGGAGTGAATCTTGCTAATGTTAATATTGTTGATTTTTGGTTGTTAGTTGAAAAAGAGAAAAAAAAAAACAAAACAAAATTGCGATTCATCTCTAGTTTTCATCAGAGACGAATTAGTAGGAGGGGGTAGCCAGGCGGGTCGGCTGGCAACCCCCTGGTGGGCCGACCCAAACCCGAATGGACTGGGTCAGACTGACTCGGGTCCGGTTGGATCGGGTTGGGTTGACCCGGGACCAGGCGATTAGGCCGAACCTGACCCAGCCCATTAATTAAATTTAAAATTAAATAAAAATGGTTTTTAAATAAAATAATTACATAAAATAGATATAAATTATGAAAAATTCTATAAAATTCCGAAAAAAATATAAAAGTTAGAAAAAGCTAGGAAAATGAGTTTTGAGACTTTTTTTGGCGTTTGGCACTCCAGTATACTCGAAAAGTGTGCAAAAAGTCAAACGTTTTAGAATAAAATTATAAATTTTGGTCCTACATTGTAAATTCAATTAATGTGACTTTAAAGTAATTAAAATGGTATAATTGGACACTAGAGACTTGGGAGACTGTAGTTGGTGTCGGGTGTGCATCACGAGGAGTAAGTGGGACATTTTGAAAGCGATTTGCGATTATTTGAGATAAGTAAACCTACGAAAAAATTAGTTAAAATTCATTTATAGCACTTACTTTATTTTAATTTCAATTATTTCATCCTGCTATTTATTGTTATCCACTCACTATTCATCCATTCTCATATGTGCATGTGTGTTTGTAGATGGGGTCGGGCATGACACCGACTCACACCCCGGGGCAAGTTACGTCGCGATGTTCGAGTAGTTGCCCAGGTCGGAGCTACACGGTGAATATTTCCCGCAATACCCATTAGGTTGAAAGATGTTTGATAAAGACTTAAGTCTCCATCATGGGTTCCTCTCTAGAGATGTTTGATGGGGTTCTATTGTTCATGGGTTCTATTGTTTGAGGAAGACTTAAGTCTCCATCACGGGTTCCTCTCATTCGACCGTGAGATGTTTGATAAGGTGATCGTCAAAGGTTTCTCTCGGTTTAACTAAGCCGATTCTCTGATGTCGACCAGGGTTTTCTGTCACGCTACACTTGTGTCTAGTTTTTGACTTCTCTACTTCTTATTTTCATGCGATTACCTTATTTTATGTTCCTTATTTAAATTGCATGAATTATAGTTGTTTTATTAGATTTCATGAATATTAGTTGACGTTCTCTGGGATTTACTCACTTGGATTTTTCATTATTTTTTGTGAAAAATCGCATATCCTACGACGAGCCGAGACAAGAAGGTTTTAAACGACTACTTATAAGTTAGGAGAGCCCCATCAGTTTTTTGCATAGGTGTTTGTATGTGTTTATTTACTGTTTTTATCGAATTTTTGGGTGGACTGATATACATGATACATGTATATGATCATTTTTGTATTTTTGTCGCTTTTTGATATACATGGTATCTTATGCCGAGTTTCCACACTATAGGGTTGTTTATTAATGCAAACTTTTCATTATAATATTTGCATGCTATAAAGACTTTCGCTTATATATTCAACTTATATTAATTTAATAAATCACGAATAATTTAACTTAGTTAATTTAATGTAAATATTCATAAAAACATTTATAAATACTAAGTTAAATGCAAATAAGAAACGTATGAAGGTTTCAGTCGCTGGCCGTTAATGGCAAACGTGCGGTGACGTGGCATGCCTTGGTGTCGTGTTTGGCAAAGTGGTGGTACCCGGTTTGCCTTAAAGTTTGGGGCCGTCATAGTTGGCATTAGAGCCTAGGTTCAAGCAAACCTAGGGGAAAAGTTTAATGAAACTCAATAAGACTTAAAAAAATGAACTTAGAAATGGAAACCCAAAGATCCCGACTTAGAACTTTAGTTGGAAGCGAACGTGGGGTGGGTAGTGCAAATGTTTATACGTTATATATTTTGATTTATAATAGTTTATATGCGTATATGAAGCTGATACGGACCTTCGCTATGATATGGACGGACAACTAACTCCATCAACAGAGGATGGCGGACAGACGAGTGGTACCATACCAGTTGCGACTGATCAGAGTGTACTCGACAGGATTGTGGCGCATAACTAGCAGTTCGAGCGGATGATGACCCTACTTTGTGCCCAGACAATAGTTATCTTGACGCTTCCTGTCGCCATTGCACCGAGCATCACTGAGGTAACAACCGCTGCGATTGTCCAGGGTATGCTCCTGACTATAGTTATAGTCGAGACTATCACGCCAACTACTACTTGAGAGACCTGTGCTAAAGTTACCACAACGGTGTCTACCCCCGCAGCGACACAAACACAAATCCTGCAGGAGATCACATTCAAGACCTCTTTATCAGTTGAGGCTAAGCTAACAAATGAGTTCGGGAAATTTTAATTGGGATATTTTACTAGAGGCGGAGACCTTGAGGCAGCCACGAGATGGGTTCTCGCATAGTTACATAATCTTCTGAGGATTCACAACAACATTTAGGCTAGGTTATCGAGATATATGTT
The DNA here is from genome assembly GCA_039657365.1 of Stephania yunnanensis. NCBI lineage: Eukaryota > Viridiplantae > Streptophyta > Magnoliopsida > Ranunculales > Menispermaceae > Stephania > Stephania yunnanensis. The sequence goes on along the minus strand of CM077586.1, from coordinate 37,181,194 downwards.
TTGCGGAGAGGCCAAAGTTTGGTGGACTGCTCATACCGAGACCCTAAAGAGCCGACTACCTGAGCCAGTTTCAGACAGGTCTTCTATGACCGGTACGTACCAAGGGAGATACAGGTACATTTGAGACATGAGTTTTTATGTTTTAGATAGGGTACCCACACAATTGTTTTTGGTATATGGAGAGGTTCCACTACATGTTATAGTTCGCTGGGGATTTGACTTCTACGGATCGTTATCAAGTGCACTACTTCGGAGTTGGACTTAGAGATGAGATAGCGAGCGTAGTAGTGTTAGGTGGAGCTCGTACATTGTAGGAGATATACGAGAGGGCCTTACCCCATAATACATATCTTCTCTATCGCGGTGCGATGCCCATACCACAGCTAGCATCAATTCGTTCCAACATGGCACTAGGTCTGCAGGAAAGGGAAGAGGATTATAGATCATGAAGATAGATGAGGATATAGGCCTGGACGTGATGACCGCCAGGCAGTCATGTCCCACGCGATAGTACTTGCACAGCTAGCGCATACGTCGGGTGGTGGTTATGCTCAGAGTAGGGACGTAGAATGACTCAAGATCTGGGAGGCAGAGACCGAGGATAGTATGGTCAGGGTCAAGACCAAAGCTCTGACAATGGCCAGGGTCAGGACACATGCAGGTTACTTGTTTTAAATGCAGACAGTCTAGACACATTAAGAAGGACCGCTAGAAAGTTTAGTAGCACCAATTGCAGCACTGCCAGTTCAGGCTAGGGAACGGGTATAAGCGATAGCACAACTAGACCGCGAGGCCACCAAACAGCTCGTCAAGGGTATGATTTTGTGGTCGTTTTATACATACACTTATTGATTCCAGTTCCACCGTATCATTTATTTTTGGAAGTGTGGTTGATGAGTTAGGGTTAACACCTGTTAGAGTTAGCATACTCCTGATTCTCACCACGGCTGATGGGGAGAAGGTTTACACTAACATAATTTTTTAGGGCTGAACGATAAAGTGTTGGGGCATGTGCCCTAGGTCAATCCATTAACTGTCTTTATGAATACTTTTAGTTAATAAAATAGAGGATATCATTTGCTGTTTATTATAATTAATTTGCATGTTTACATTATAATAAGATCCATGGGTATTTACAGAAATATCTTAAATGTCCCTAGTCGATCATTATACTGGGAACTATAATGAATTAAGACTAGTGTGAGTCTTGATTGATGATCATATGATGATTATACGTATATGGATACGAATCAAGATCGCGAGTATTTGTTAGGGAACAAAGTACTTGATCGACTCGCTTTGAGGACATCACATGGATTAAGTCATAGTTGTTTCTCATTATAGGTATATTTTCTAGTCCTCTGACTTGAGATTACCAGAGACTTCAACATTAGGAACACAATGACTTGACACAATCAAACATTCTCTTTAATCGGACAATTATAAAGGTTGTGATTGGTTACTGTGTGAGTAATGTGATGAAGTTGTGTAATCAAGATAGAATTTGTCCCTTTCATATAAAGAGAGATATCCAGCGGATCCCTCGATGTGTTAGACCGTTAAAAGGCCTAGTCTAAGTGAATTGATATTGATCAATGTCACTTGGATGTTTTCAGGCTACCTAAAGATCGAGACTAGTACGATTGAACATGTTGAATGACAATTCTATACCTTATGTTTGATTAAAAGGATATCGTGTGACAAAAGGATGTTATATACACTATTGATTAGGTTGTATCGATTTGATATTCGTACGACTTGGGTAGTCATAATGTCTTGCTAAAGGCCGCTTATGTCTTGTATACCAAAATATGTTTTGGTACACTGCCAACGTTGTATGAGCCTATTGGGTCGCACACTAAGAATGGTTTTGCGAGATTTTAAGATGGTTTAGAAAAACGAATTTTATATGATAAAATTCATGACAGAAACGTCCTTGTGGTGTATTATACTTACACTTCGTTAAATAAGGGTATATGTGTAATTTACTTAACCGTCTATATACAAGGGTTGTATAAATAGACGCTTTAAGTTGGAACACATGTATAAAATATTAAAGGCCGAAACTCTATTTTTGTTTTAAAAAATGAACTAGGGTTTTCTGGTATGCTCTGAATTGTTTTGGAGAGAAATAAAAAGGTTTGGTATTCTCTCAAAGCTAACACTTCAAATCTCGGCCGCCGTTCGTGTATGGACTGCTGATAGAGGGCGTTCGCCGTTGGCAGCGCCTTAGAGATCGATTAACCTTCAGAAAGGTATATTGCGACTGAGGTATGATTAAGTTTTCATGGTTTATACGTTTTAATGTAATTAGATTCGAATCCTGTTGGGGTTTTTGTCGAAATCGTTTTGTAATTTTCGCTACGTATGAACCCCAAAACCTAATAGTGGTATCAGAGCCTTCGAGTTTGATTCCATTAAATTCATTGCATGTTTTCTTCTAATATATACATGATATATGATTGAAAACATGTTAATAGTTGATGTATATGTGATATACATAAGTTGTCTTTGAGATTTATTATCATGTTTTGTGTATATGATGCACATATTCGTTATTTAATTAAAATCAATTTCGTACATGCTAGTAACCATGTTAGGTTAATTCAAATAATTTTAATGAATTGAATTTCGTGTTCTGTGATCCACGACACCATTAGATATAATCTTTATTTTTCGTGTATTGATGCGTTGATGAAATCTCTGTAATTCAGTATGCATATTTAGGTTACATTGTCTTACGTTTCTTGAATTGTATAAGGCTGAATATTAATTCCAAACTAATATGATTAGATTCGATTGGGATAGTAGTTCATGATTCAATGACATATTTGCTATTATCTGGATGATGACCGAAATTGCGAATAATTAATTTTTGAAATTGTTTATTTATCTCATCATATCTATTTTGTTATGAAATTTTTATTTGATAAGAGATAGATAACAAATTAGATTAATAGATATTAGCAAAAATCGGTTGAGTCATCCCTATTGGATAGGAGATAAATATGGAGAATTTCGTTATTGGTGATATGCTAGGATTCAAATATCTTAAGTCACAATTGGATTAGGATAAGATGATTAGTTAGATGTGGGCCCGGGTTAATTAAAATGTTTTAATTGACTTAATTTCGGATAAATTAAGGGGTAAATTTAGGATAATAAAATCAGCGAAAAATATGATTTTCTATAGCGAATTTTAATTTTCGGAATTGAAATTCGTCTTCTAAAAAAAAAAAAAAAAAAAAGCAGCGCGCTGCCCACTTCGCACCGTCATTGTCGGTCAATAGAACCATCATGTATTGATCGGCCAATGGGACCGCCGTCTAACTAATCCTAGCGCACGAAAATTCTTTTATTACTGATCAGTATAAAAATCTCCAAATTGTTTAGTGATTTAACAAATCAATAAAAATATATGATATTTCATTGTTTACATAAAATATCTAAAACTGAATAAAATCCCTCTATTAAATTTTAAGTCTCATGCCATCCATTTTAAACACTTGTCAAGGCCTCGATCACACTAATACAGTTTCACCATAGCTGGTATTGGTGTATTGTGTTATCTTCGTGAGACAAGTTGGGTAAGAGTTACCTAAATGTTTAAAATGGCCCGACTTAATAAAGCCATCAAAATAGTTTTGAACTTTAGGCAAATGATGAGATAAAAACATGCTAAGACATAAGATGTCCCGTATCTCGTAAAAGGATCTAAAAATTACATAAGATGTAATTGGTAACTGTTACCTACCTAAATAATCTAGTTATGTGTTTCATGTCATAGCTGTCATAGAGTTAGGTGAAATATGGATTTTAGTCCTCTAAATGAACAGTACGTTTTAGGAGGGTTGTTAATTTAGTGGGAGTCTATTCCTCTATACTAAAATAAACTTTGCATAATCTTTATTGTAGATCAATGGCCTATTCAAGTAACAATAATCCCCAGTCACTGCGATCCATCCTTGAGAAGGATAAGCTATCTGGGACTAACTTTCTTAACTGGTTCAGAAACTTGAGAATCTTTCTCAAGCATGAACGTAAGTTGTATGTCCTGGATGCTCTAATCCCTAGGACCCACCAGCCAATGCTACAAAAGTTGTGAAGGATGCGCATAATAAGCATGTCAACGATTCTACTGATGTTGCATGTATTATGTTGGCAACTATGGTTCCTGAACTTCAGAAGGACATGGAACTAATGGAAGCCTACGACATGGCTATAACACTGAAGGAAATGTTCCAACAGCAAGCTAGGCAAGAAAGGTTCAAGACAGTCAAAAACTTATATTCTTGCAAGATGACTGAGGGTATGTCAGTTAGTCCTCATGTTCTGAAGATGAAGGGCTATGTTGACTAGCTTGATAGACTCGGATTTCCCGAAAGCCAAGAGTGTGTTACGGATTTGATCTTAAATTCATTACCGGAGAGTTACTTACAATTTGTGATGAACTTCAATATGACTAATATGGAGAAATCAATTTCAGAGTTGCATTCGATGCTCAAAACTACGGAACAAAATATCAAGAACCCTCTAGTAATGTGTTGATGGTACAAAAGGGAAAGGGAATGAAGAAGAAAGTTAAAGGCAAGGTTAAAGTTGCTAAGGCTGCTGCTGCACTTGTCATAAAGCCTGTAGAACAAGTCAAGCCCCAGCCTGTTCCTGCTTCAAAACACCCAAAAGAAAATGAAGGAAATTGTCATTTCTGCCATGCACCTGGACATTGGTTCAAAAAATTGCAAACTCTATTTGGAAGATCTAATGAAGAAAAAGGGTAGTGCGACTACCACTACAAGTGTTTATGTTATTGAAATTAATTTATCTACTAGTGATTCATGGGTATTAGATACCGGATGTGGATCTCACATTTGTATAAATGTGCGGGGACTCACCAGAGGTAGAAAGTTGAAGAAAGGAGAAGTCATCCTCCGCGTAGGGAATCGAGCAAGAGTTGCTGCCCTGGCTGTATTGGATCATACGACTTAGTCTTATCTAGTGGACTTATTTTAACTTTAAATAATTGTTATTTTGTGCCTGCCTTGAGCAGAAACATCATTTATGTTTCATGTTGGATATGGATGGTTTTGATTTTATTATTGCAAATAATAGATGTTCCATTTCTCGTAAAGGCATATTTTATGCAAATGTTGATTTGTATGATGGTCTTTATATTCTAAGCATGAAAAAGTCCACTGATACTCCAGTCTTTAACATAAATACAAAGAGATTCAAGTCAAATGATTTGAATCAAACCTATTTTTGGCATTGTCGTCTCGGGCACATAAATGAGAAACGCATAACAAAACTCCATAAAGATGGACTTCTAGATTCATTTGATTAGAAACATATGAAACGTGCGTATCTTGTTTACTAGGCAAGATGACTAAAAGTCCCTTTACTGGACACGGTGAAAGGGCAAGTGATTTATTGGGTCTAATACATACTGATGTATGCGGTCCTATAAACACAATGGCTAGAGGAGGTTATCAGTAATTTATTACATTTACTGATGATTTCGGCAGATATGGTTATGTATATCTTATGAAACATAAAACTGAATCATTTGAGATGTTTTGAACGTTTCAAAATGAAGTGCAGAATCAACTTGGTAAAACTATCAAAACACTTCGATCAGATCGAGGTGGTGAATATTTGAGCCAAGAATTTGATGATCATCTTAGAAATTGTGGGATTGTCTCCCAATTGACTCCACCAACAACTCCACAATGGAATGGAGTTTCGAAAGGAGAAATCGAACCTTGTTAGATATGGTTCGATCTATGATGAGTCATGCAGATCTTCCATTATCCTTTTGGGGTTATGCATTACAAACTGCAGCTTTCACTCTAAATTGAATTCCTTCTAAAGCGGTTGATAAAACACCATATAAGATATGATACGGGAAAAGACCTAGTTTGTCTTTTCTTAAGATTTGGGGTTGTGAGGCTTACGTAAAGCGACAAGTCTCAGAAAAACTAGCACCTAAATCTGATAAGTGTTTATTTGTGGGGTATCCTAAGGAAACAAAATGATATTACTTTTATAATCCCGCTGAGAACAAAGTGTTTGTTGCTCGGTATGGTGCCTTTATGGAAAAACAGTTTATTTCAAAAGACACTAGTGGGAGAGAAATAAATCTCGAAGAAGCTCAAGAATCATAGATAAACATTGAACCGCTACTGGAAGTTCAACAACGTTCTGAACCAGTTGAACCTCCGCGAGTGACACAAGGCCCACGTAAATCTGGTAGGGTAAGATATGAGCCAGAGAGATTCATATTTCTCATTACTGATAGTCGTGATGTGTTGCTTATGGATCAAAATGAGTCCACCACTTATCAGGAGGCTTTGTCTTGACCAGACTTAGATAAATGGCTAAGTGCCATGAACTCCGAGATGCAACACATGTATGATAACCAAGTTTGGAACTTGGTCGATTTACCTGATGGTGGTAAGACCATTGGATGTAAATGAGTTTTCAAGAAGAAAACTGACATGGATGGAAATGTGCATACTTTTAAAGCAAGACTTGTAGCAAAAAGTTTCAGGCAGACTCAAGTGTTGATTATGATGAAACTTTTTCGCCAGCAGCTATGCTTAAATCCATAAGAATTTTAATTGTCATTGCTGCATATTATGACTATGAGATATGACAAATGAATGTTAAAATAGCATTTCTTAATGGAAAGCTGCTTGAGGACGTATATATGACACAACTTGAAGGCTTTGTACATCCTGAGAATTCTAGGAAAGTACGCAAGCTTCAAAGATCCATTTATGGATTAAAGCAAGCTTCTCGGAGTCGGAATATTCATTTTGATGAAGCAATCAAGGATTTTGGTTTTATTAAGAACGAAAATGAGCCTTGTGTATACAAGAAGGTCAGCGGGAGTGTAGTTGTTTTTCTGGTACTATATGTTGATGATATATTACTCATTGGAAATGACATCTGAACATTGCAGAATGTTAAGTCTTGGTTAGGGAAGTGTTTCTCAATGAAAGACTTAGGAGATGCAGCCTATATCCTAGGGATAAGGATCTATAGGGATAGATCTAAGAGACTAATCAGTCTAAGTCAAAGAGCTTACATAGACAAGGTGCTGAATATGTTTAATTTGCAAGACACTAAAAGAGGATTGTTGCCAATGTCTCATGGCATAAGTCTCAGCAAGACTCAATGTCCTAAGACAAATGATGAGCGAGACCGTATGAATAAGATTCCGTATGCATCAGCTATTGGATCTATCATGTATGCCATGCTATGCACTCGACTTGATGTGTCATATGCTTTAAGCACTACAAGCGAGATATCGATCGATCCTGGTGAGAGTCACTTGGATAGCAAGAAAGAACATTCTTAAATACTTAAGAAGAACTAAGGAAATGTTATTGGTATATGGAGGTTTTGAAAATGATCTAGTTGTAAATGGTTACACAGATGCAAGTTTTCAAACTGATATAGATGATTTTAGATCGCAATCTAGATATGTGTTTACTTTGAATAGGGGTGCAGTAAGCTGAAAAAGTTCGAAGTAAGAGACCGTGGCAGATTCTACAGTAGAAGTTGAGTATATTGCAACGTCCGATGCAGCAAAGGAGGCAGTTCGAATCAAAAAGTTCATTTCTGAACTAGGTGTGGTTCCAAGTATTGCTAACCCTGTTTGTTTGTATTGTGACAATAACGGGGCAATAGCACGGGCCAAAGAACCTAGATCACACCACAGATCTAAACATACACTCAGGCGTTTTCATCTCATCGGAGAAATAATTGAGATGGGAGAAGTAAAGATTTGCAGAGTACCTACTGAAGACAACGTTGCGGATCCATTGACAAAAGCTCTTCCACAAGCAAAACATGATGGTCATGTTAGATCATTAGGCATTAGATCCATGTATGATTGGACCTAGTGTAAATGGGAGATGTTGGGGCATGTGCCCTAGGTCAATCCATTAACTGTCTTTATGAATACTTTTAGTTAATAAAATAGAGGATTTCATTTGCTGTTTATTATAATTAATTTGCATGTTTACATTATAATAAGATCCATGGGTATTTACAGAAATATCATAAATGTCCGTAGTCGATCATTATACTGGGAACTATAATGAATTAAGACTAGTGTAAGTCTTGATTGATGATCATATGATGATTATACGTATAGGGATACGAATCAAGATCACGAGTATTCGTTAGGGAACAAAGTACATGATCGACTCGCTTTAAGGACATCACATGGATTAATTCATAGTTGTTTCTCATGATAGGTATATTTTCTAGTCCTCTAACTTGAGATTACCAGAGACTTCAACATTAGGAACACAGTGATTTGACACAATCAAACGTTGTCTTTAACCTGACGATTATAAAGGTTGTGATTGGTTACTGTGTGAGCAATGTGATGAAGTTGTGTAATCAAGATAGAATTTGTCCCTTTCATATAAAGAGAGATATCCAGTGGATCCCTCGATGTGTTAGACTGTTAAAAGGCCTAGTCTAAGTGAATTGATATTGATCAATGTCACTTGGATGTTTTCGGTCTACCTAAAGATCGAGACTAGTACGATTGAACATGTTGAATGACAATTCTATACCTTATGTTTGATTAAAAGGATATCGTGTGACAAAAGGATGTTATATACACTATTGATTAGGTTGTATCGATTTGATATTCGTACGACTTGGGTAGTCATAATGTCTTGCTAGAGGCCACTTATGTCTTGTATACCAAAATATGTTTTGGTACACTGCCAACGTTGTATGAGCCTATTGGGTCGCACGCTAAGAATGGTTTTGCGAGATTTTAAGATGGTTCAGAAAAATGAGTTTTATATGATAAAATTCATGACAGAAACGTCCTTGTGGTGTATCATACTTACACTTCTTTAAACAAGGGTATTTGTGTAATTTACTTAACCGTCTATATACAAGGGTTGTATAAATAGACGCTTTAAGTTGGAACACATGTATAAAATAGTAAGGGCCAAAACTCTATTTTTGTTTTGAAAAATGAACTAGGGTTTTCTAGTACGCTTTGAATTGTTTTGGAGAGAAACAAAAAGGTTTGGTATTCTCTCAAAGCTAGCACTTCAAATCTTGGCCGCCGTTCGTGTGTGGACTGCTGATAGAGGGCGTTCATCGTTGGCAGCGCCTTAGAGATCGATTAAACTTCAGAAAGGTATATTGCGACTGAAGTATGATTAAGTTTTCATGGTTTAAACATTTTTAATGGAATTAGATTCGGATCTTGTTGGGTTTTTGTCAAAATTGTTTTGTAATTTCCGCTGCGTATGAACCTCAAAACCCAACATAAAGATATATGGACACCAACTCCCTATTGACCTACGCGTCCTATAGTTCTTAGAGTTCGATGCGCTTTTGGGCATGGACCGGCTAGCGTCGTATCACGCTCAAGTGAACTATTTCATAAGACAATGACCTTTCAAATCCTCGACATACTAGAATTCACTTTCACCAGTGACGCGAGTATGTTTCTGACCACTAGAGGTAGATTGGCTACGACCCCAGAGATGGAGGTGTTTGTAGGGATAGTAGAGTTAGCCGAGACACCAGAGGTTAGCATGAAGATGTCCTAGTTGTCATTGAGTTTCCCGATATCTTTTCAGAGGATTTACTAGGTTAGCCCCACCTAAAGAGATTGTGTTTTTTTATCGAGTTAGTGTTGGGCACACGGCTGACAGCTAGTAGACCGTACCGGATGACACAAAAGGAGCAGGATAAGTTGAAAACTTAATTAGAGGACTTAGAGAAAAAGGGGTTTATATACCCGAGCACATCACCATGGGGAGCACCGGTGTTATTTGTTAAGAAGAAGGATGGTAGCTAACGGATGTGCATTGACTATAGAAAGTTGAACCAATTGACAGTACGGAATCGTTACTCTTTGACCAAGATCGACGATTTGTTTGACCAGTTGGTTTGAGCCCGTTTCTTCTCTAAGATCGGGTTATCATCAGCTCAGGATTCGAGATGGAGACATACCCTAGACTACATTCAACACCAAATATGGGTTATTCTAGTTTACAGTGATGTTGTTAAGACTAACAAACGCGTCGACCATGTTCATGGACTTGATGCATAGAGTATTGAAGTCGTAGTTGGATAAACTCTTCATAGTCTTCATTGATGACATATTGATCTACAACAAGACTTGCGAAGATCATGGGCACCATCTCAGGACGATATTGATAACATTGAGAGAACATATATTATATGATAAGTTCAGTAAGTGCGAGTTTTGGTTGTTAGAGGTCAAGTCTCTGGGACACGCGATCAGTGACAAAGGTATATCAGTGGACTCGAATAAGATTCACGCAGTCATTCATTAGCCAACACTAGAGACAGTCATGGATATCAGGAGCTTTCTTGGGTTGGTAGGATACTACCGATGATTTGTGTAAGACTTCTTAAAGTTACCACACTGATGTCTAAATTGACCAAGAAGGATGCACCTTTTGATTGGTTAATGGAGTGCGATGACGCCTTTATATAGTTGAAGATGAGGTTGACTACCACACTATTATTGGTATGTGTACTAATGCAGGGAGACATCGTTATTGTGTACTTATCACGACAGTTAAGGACCCGTGAAAAGAATTATCCAGTTCATGACTTGGAGCTTGAAGCAGTCGTATTTGCACTGAAGGTATGGAGACATTACCTCTACAGTGAGAGGTTCACATTGTTTACAGATCCTAAAAGTTTGAAATATTTATTCTCTTAGAAAGATCTAAACATCAGACAACGATGTTGGCCAGAGTTGTTGAAGGACTATAACTTCTCTATTGAATATCAGTTTAAGAAGGCAAATGTCGTAGCAGATGCATTGAGTAGGAGAGGATCGGATACCGAGACAATTGTCTGCCATATGATGCACGAGTACGATTTACTTGAGGCTGCGACAACATTAAGTTTGACAAAGGTTCCTGCTACATCTGACGCACAAATTTGTGGATAGATTGGGGTACCGTCTATTTTTATTTCGTGAATGTTAGAGTGTTAGAGGGCTGACGAGATGTACTCGAGGTTCCGACATCCGCCTTCATCGATGTGATACTCCAGAAGGTTTAAAAATCCCGGTATATAATGCATCCAGGCAGGACCAAGATGTATCATGATATGCGGCGGTTATTTTGGTGGCCAGCGATGAAGGCGGATGTCGGCACCTATGTTATGGGTTGTGAGGTGTGCTACCAAGTTAAGGCTAAGCACTTGAGGCTTGGATGGTTATTGCAGCCACTGCCCATTCCTCAGTGGAAATGAGAACACATTACGATGGATTTCGTTTGTGGATTACTGTAAACTTCTCGAAAACACGATGCAATGTGAGTGGTCGTGACAGGTCGACAAACTTAGTCTATTTCCTACCAATTTCTATAAAATATACATTCACACAGTTGAGCACATTATTTAAGAGAGAGATTGTATGGCAGCATGGAGTACCGATTTCGATTGTTACAAACTGGGATATTCGTCTTACGTCGTCATTGTGGCAGGCCATGCAGGAGCAGTTTGGTATTAAGTTACAGTTTAACACTGCATTCTATCCTCAGACAGACGGACAATCAGAGAGATTGATATAGATATAGATATTCAAGGATATGCTTAGGCCATATGTGTTACAGTTTGATGGGTCTTGGGAGGAGTATTTGTCGCTCTGTTAGTTTGCTTACAACAATAGTTATTAGGTCAGTATTGGGATGCCACCATTTGAGGCGTTGTATGGTTGAATGTGTAGATCACCACTTGCTGGGCAGAACCTGAGGATATAGCAGCTTTGTGGGGCCTAAGATTGTTGTGGACCATACAAAAATTTGAGACTGATTCGTAAACGGTTGTTGGTCGCCTAACACAAACAGAAGAAATATGCAGATAAGTACCACAATTGGCTGAGCTACGAGGTAAATGATTGGGTCTATTTGAAAGTTTCTCTGTTGAAGGGTCATCATAGATTTGGGATCAATGAGAAACTCGCGCTAAGATTCATTAGACCGTTTCAGATTGAAAAATGAGTTAGGGAGGTTTCTTATTAATAGAGATTGTCGAGTCGATTAACTGGTGTTCATAATGTTTTCCATATTTAGATGTTGTGTCTGGATAGATCGGGATAGAGACCGATGGTTGATATGACTAGGATCGATGTTCAATTAGGTGTGACGTACGAGGAACACCCTATTGAGATAGTGGATCGCAGGGTACAAATTCTCAAGAGGGAGGAAATACTGCTAGTACTCGTTCGGTAATAGTATCATAAGAATGAATGACTTATTTAGGAGCAAGATTCTACCATACATGAGCAGTACCCCTAACTGTTTTAAGGTAAAGTTTTTACTTAAGTTTGAATTTCAGGATAAAATTCCTCTTAATTGGGAAAATAGTAACGGGTCGCATTATTTAATCTTAATTAATTTATTAATTACAGATTAGGATTCATAGCTCAGACCCACGTGGACACCAATGACAAGTTTAAGGCACGCCAACCAAGGTATAAATGGTTATTTTTGTGTGATTTTGATAATTTGTTGTATTATTATTTAATTCGCATCACATTAATTAAAAATTAAATTTAGTCACATTCTGCACGCATAGTGACGAGAGTGTACGCCGTCGTAGGGTGCGCATGATGCGGTTGTATTGGATATTCAATGGTTTATAGGTCAAATCACCCATTACGTCATATCTACCTATCACATCATCCCATACCTCACTTTTTCTCTCTCCTCCCCCAAACAAAACCCATAAATTTTCTTGTCTATCTCTCTCCCTAACATCATTCTTCCTCATCCTACCCCTCTCATTTTCTCCATCACCAAACTCTCCCTCACCAAGCTCTCCTCGCTCATCCACGATCTCCTCGCCCATCTCACGAAATCTTCCCTCTACAAGGCTCCCGCTGGCAACTTCCAAAATCAAGGTGAACGAAAAATTTTATTGTTGAATTATTGGAGAAGTTCAAGAGCTTTAATAGTGGTGGTAGTGGTGTTAAAGTGGTTGTTGCTTATGTTAATATTGTTGATTTTTGGTTGTTAGTGGAAAAAGAAAAGAACAAAAAACAAACAACAACAAAAAATTTGCAATTCGTCTCTAGTTTTCACCAGAGACAAATTGGTAGGAGGGGTTAGCTAGATGGGTCGGCTTGGCTATCCCCAGGTGGGCCAGGTCGGGCCGACCCAGACCCAGATGGACTGGGTCAGACCAACTCAAGTTCAGTTGGACCGAGTCGGGTCTAGGCGGTTGGCTGAATCAGGCCCAATTCAGGCCCAACCCAATAATTAAATTTAAAAATTAATTTAAAATTATATAAAAATGGTTTTAAAATAAAAAAAATTACAAAAAATATAAAAAAACATATATAAATCATGAAAAATTCCAGAAAAATATGAAAAGTTAGAAAAAGCTAGGAAAATGAATTTCAAGGCTTTTGTGGGCATTTGATACCATGTTATAACTTGAAAAATGTGCCAAAAATTAAACTTTTTAGAATAAGATTATAAATTTTGGTCCCACATTATAAATTCAATTAATGCGACTCTAAAATAAATAAAATAGTACTATTGTACACCAAGGATTTGGGAAACCATAGGTGGGTGTCAAATGCACATCTCGAGGTGTGACCGAGACATTTTGAAGGCGATTTGCGATTATTTGAGATAAGTAAACCCATAAGAAAATGGATTAAAATTCATTTATAGCACTTGCTTTACTTTAATTTCAATTATTTCATCGTGTTATTTATTGTTATCCACTTACTGTTCATCAGTTCCCACATGTGTGTATGTTTGTCGACGGGGTCGGGCATGACACAGACTCACACCCCAGGGCCCCGCGCTATTCGAGTAATAGCCCATGTTAGGGCTTTGGGTGACTATTTCCCGCGATACCTATTAAGTTGAGAGATGTTTGATGAAGACTTAAGTCTCCGTTATGGGTTCCTCTCGAGAAATGTTTGGACATGGTTCTACTATTCATGGGTTCCTTTCTTTCGAGCGTGAGATGTTCGGCGTGGTGATCATTATGGGTTCCTCTCGGTTTAGCTAAGCTAGTTCTCAGATGTCGACCAGGATTTTTAATCATGCTACACTCATGTCCACTTTTTGACTTATCTGCGACTTATTTTCATGTGATTACCTTATTTTTGTTCCTTATTTAAATTGCACAAATTATAGCCATTTTATTGGATTTTGTTAATATTAGCTAACATTCTCTAGGATTTGTGATTGTTTTAGCTGAAAAATCGCGGATCCTACGATAAGCCAGGGCAAGGGGGTTTTAGGTGACTACCTTTAAGCTTGGAGAGCCCGATCAGCTTTTTGCATAGGTGTTTGTATGTATTTATTTACTGCTTTTATAGGATCTTTGGTGGACTAATATACCTGATACATGTATATGATCATTTTTGTATTTTTGTCACTTTTTCATATACATGGTATCTTATGCTAGGTTTCAACACGATATGGTTGTTTATTAATGCAAACTTTTCATTATAATATTTGTATATTCAACTTATATTAATTTAATAAATCTCAAATAACTTAACTTAGTTAACTTAATGTAAATATTCATAAAAACATTCCTAAATACTAAGTTAAATGCGAATAAGATAGTATGGAGGTTTCAATCATTGGCCATCAACGATAAGTGTGCAGTGACGTGGCATGCCTTAGTGACGTGCTTGGTGACGTGGCGGTACCCGATTTGCCTTTGAGTTTGGGGCCGTCACATTATCATACATCTCCTATAGTGTGTAGGCTCCAATAGAAACAATGACTCTGGCTATATCCTCAATCAATCCTTGGACGGAGTAATAAATCTGTGGTCTCTCGGTACCCACGACGTCCGTGAAAAACTATAGTAATTACCGGTACCATCCATGTACTGTAACACTGACCGGTTGCCCTATCTCTAAGCTAGAAACTCATCTCCCAGACTCATTCGGATCACGATCGGAATATACCGATCGTCAAAGAGTTGTCGAAACTTAGCCCATGTGGTCAGATATGGATGAATGTCTATGTACATTATCCATAACACGACAAAATCTCCTATCAGGATATGCCCTGATATCCTGGCTTGTATGCTCTTGTGAATCCGCAATAGCTTGTGTGGCCCTAGATGCGCAATCAACCATTTCCCGGCTTCCTTTAAGTCTCCACCTCAATTAAATATCAAGGATCAAATTTGATGAACTCCCTCATCAACTTCACCTCTGCTGTCATCGAAGTCTAAAACACATCTATCTGTGCTGGCATAGCTATCAACATCTCAATCGTAATTGTCATTGTCTCGGTCTACACTATTGTCGGGGTAGCAACCACTGTCGGATTATCCTGTACCACATCTTGTGTCGGTATAACCTGAATAGTCGGTACAACTGTCACCTTTGTGATGTTTGGTGTCCATAATGTAACCAATGACACAAGTGCCATTGTCTTTGTGCGCATCATCTCTATCGATATCTTAAACTGCCAATTGTGAGCAGCAAATCGTGTGGCTACTGCAAGATCGAAATCCTCATCTCTGGTTTGATCACTCGTTTGACCAACATTAGAAGTAGGTGGAGTAGGTTGGGCATCCATCATGATATGCATCGAAAATGGTGCTATAGATTACTTTTCTTATACGCGTACATAATATATACAATAAAAAACATAACGAGTATATAAGCCCTATATCTACGCGACCCAGGTTTGCTTCCCAACTAGGATTCTAAGTCAGGATCTTCAGGTTTCCACATCTAAAATTTGTTTATATAATTCTTATTCAATTTTTTAAAAATTATTCCCGAAGCTCCATTGGCCTCGCGCTGAAACCAAACTGTAGCAGCCCCAAATCCTAAGGCAACCTTATGACCCGCCATATCGCATCACACGTTACCAAGCCCTGCCATGCCATGGCCTGCTTACCTATGACGTCCCGCGACCTAACTGGTTGGTTACACTTTTCCAACTAACGCTAATTTTTCTAATTAATCTCCAATGAAGTATTAATGATATAATTAGCCAGTTAATCAATTTATAAAGTTATATTACAATTTTACAGCGAAAGTCTTTAAGATTTAATAAATCATGAATATTTAACAATCATAAATAATGAAAAACCCGGCAAAAATATACTATGTATATATCAAAGGCGAAATAAATATAGGAAAAGATCCATATACATGTATTTAGTGTTCTACATTCCCCAAAATCTAATGAAAAGTAAATACATACATATTGTAATCAAACACGAGATGGCATCACTATCTCAGAGGTAATCACTTAACTCCTTGCCCTTGCCCTTACTCATCGAATGATCTGCACTCGATCACCCAACAAATACAGTGACGAGTCTAGTGAGTAATATCCCAAGAGAATTCCACATAATATTCATGAAATAAAATTGTTAAACTAAGAGACATGCGAATATAACATTTGACAATAGTAAATCATATTCTTATGAATGTAAGTGGCATACGACAAATAAAACTAACAATGAATATGTAACGGCCCGAAAATTTGATTTGTGCCACATATCAGGTCAGGGTCGTTTGTGGGATCAACTCGTCGAAATGCGTTGTCCGAATCTCGAGCGGAGATGATAATTGTTGAGAAACGTATACGCGGAGAATTTGGGGAGTCGAAATACGAATAGGGACGCACCTCGAGTCGCGTGTCGACGTGGATACGTCTCGTGTTGTGTGAAGCGCGAGTATCGAGATTTTGAAATGAGACGGGATGGTGCCTCGAAATGCGTGTTGCTCGGTCGTTGAGTTGTCTCGAGATTCGTGTTGCACGAATCTCGAGGACACTTTGATTCGAAATTAAAAAAAAGGATTGATTTGGATAAGAATAAGAGAAATATATATATATGGGATAAGATAAGGATAAGGAGAAAGAAATAAAGAAAAAATCAGAAAGAAAGAAACGAGAAACCAGAGAAGAAGAAAGAGACGATCGGGGGAGAGGAAGGAGAGAAAGAAGGAGATCGGAGAGAGGGACGCCGACTGGAGCTCCGGTGTGGACGGCAGTGACATGGCGGCACGGATGGCCAGTCAGAGGTGGCGCGAGGCGGAGCTCATGAGCGTGGACAGCGAGCAACAGCTCGCGGATTAGCAAGCAAGCGCGCGCAGCAGCGCAAGCGCTGGCAAGCGCGGCGCGCGAGCGCACCAGCAGCGACGCCGACGAGCAGCAGCGACTCCGACGTGGCGGCGGGTCGGATCGGCGCGATGGCGTGCGAACGCGGCGACGCGACGCAACGCGGTGAGACGCAGCAGCAGCAGCAGTGGCAGCGGGGGTGCCGCGAGCGGCCGGCGGCGCGCCGGCGAGCGATCGGCGGCGCCGTCGAGGCAACGACAGCGACGCGGTAGCGGCGACGACGGGGTGAACGGCGCGGTAGAGGTGTCGACCAGTCGGATTCGCGATTTCGACTAAATCGCGACAACGCGATGTAGATGAGGTTTACTTCGCCTAAATTCAATGTGATTTGCATGATTTTGGTAAATTAGCCCTCAAATGTCTAAATGGACACCATGGACTAGGAGTCGGGTGTCGGGTGCGCAAATCGAGACACGAGCGACGTTTTGAGGTTCGTGTTTCTCGAGGTAAGTAAACCAGTTAGAGACTTATACAGTATTTCATTTCTCTCCATTGGCTGTTGTTTATTGTGTTGTGATAGTTTTATTGTTGTTCACTGCTTTGTGATGATATATATCATTGAAATTGTTGTCGATTGAGTGAGTCCATCGGCAAGCGAGTCGTGGTTACGGTTTATCTGCGATATGAGAGGGTTAGGACGGGAGGCAGGGGTCTCATCCTAAATCAGAGGTCTTTCATGGTCGTCCGTCGATACTATCCGGTCCATGGATGGTTCATAGTCGTCCGTCGATACTATCCGGGTCTATGAATGTCTCATAGTAGCATGGGTTAGGGCTGGGAGGCAGGGTCTCGTCCTAAACCCGAGTCTGCTGTGCTTGTACCGCGACTCAATGACTTTTGGTCGGGACTCCTTGTTATTGGGCATCACTCATCGATGGATTGTTTACAGTCTTGTATATTCATGCGTTCTTTATTCCTTTCGTTCTATTTGCATGAATTCGACTGCTTTGGATATCGTGAACTGTTGTTTTGGATATTGTGAAATGTTGTGTATATGTCCTACTTTGATTTACTTACCCGGGCTCGTCATTCTTATGTTTGATGAGTGCGGCGCACATGCATGGACACGTAGCGAAGGAAAGGCTTCATAGCTAGGTGATTTTTGTATATTTTGTATTTACTCTCCTCTGATAATATTTACCGGGTTTCACAATTAGGTTGCCTAACTCCCTGATCTTTTTGTTGAGTTATTTAATTCATTAGTTGCTTCTGCTAAAATTGTAAAACTCGAAAAATATTAATAACTTAACTGTAAATGTTTAATGTACTAATAATGATGGATTGGAAGGTCGATTAGGCCTGCGTTGACCTTGCGAGACTAGCACTCGGGGTCCACGTAGGCTTAGGCCGGGCGGGGCCCAATTTGTGGGAAATTGGGGTCGTCACAGTTGTTATCAGAGACTAAATTTTGAGAATCTCATGGATTAAGACATTGTGATACCAACGTCACAGTTGGTATCAGAGCCTAGGTTCAGACGAACCTAGGGGAAAGTTTAATGGGCGAAATAAGACACAAAACCAGCGGAAGTTAGGAACCTTGGACTTAGAGTGGAACTCTGTGATCCCGACTCAAGTCTTCATTGGGAAGTGAGGAGAGTTGGAGAAATTAAAATTTGAATTATATGTGATATTTGATGTGTTGTATTATCGATAAATATACGATATTCACTCTACGTGTCGCGTGAGACACGATGAGTAACTTAATTTATGTGGATAAAAATTAAATAGAATCAGTTAGTGATTGATGTTTCAGTGGCCTACTTGATTTCATGTTTGGTCAATCAACAACTTTTTCCAGTTGTTTGGAACATTTTGGAAAAAGTGAAAAAGGTAGAATGACAACCTATTTCACTTAAACGAGGCTGCGATGATGATCTTGTCTTTGCTTGATAATCCTTTACTAAGCCTTTGAGATGGTGGAGTTATATTTTTTCTGGATATGAGGTCGTATTGCATTGCCTTCATGCACGGATCGCATGTGACAATGTTGATGATTGTGGCGTATTTGGGAATGGTGGAGCTACAAGATTTTTTTTGGATAAGTACTCGTGCCTTGGACATGCGGGAGTTGTTCAGACTCGCGGATAGTGGCTTAAGAAATTAGTTAGTTCAATTGAGAAATTGAGATAAATAGCTTGGTTGGTTTAGTGAAGCCAATGGAAAATAAAACAATTCATTTTGAGCAAAATGAGAACTTTGGTATGACAAATGGTATGGTTTCAAATTGAAACTTAACATGCCATGTAGGACTCAGATTTTCAAGCCATTTAAAGGAATTTTGATCTTATTTAAGACTCAAACGAGTTCATTAAATTCATTTCAAGTTGTTCAGTTAGTACCGAAATTGAGGATTTCCTATAAGTAGTAAGACTTGAAATGGAAGTGTGAGTCTCTAAATGGTGTTGAATTGATAATAACGAAAGTTAAAAAAAGAAAAAGAAACGAAGAGAAAACTCTAAAGGAGCAAAGTGTTGAGATGACTTGAGAGCTAACGATTTCATCATGTACGGATTTCTTAGCTTTGACGAAAGCTTTAAAGTAGTAGTGTTGGATCGGAAGCCCAAGTAACTCCACTTTAGTGACACTGAGCATTTATAATCTCAGGGTTGGTGAAGTCGACCACCACTTTAGGGACTTGTAAATGAGTTACGTGTCGAAGTACAGTCTGCGACTCATTCTAAAAGTTAGATGCCATTTAAGTATTGTATATCTCAAGGATCCTCACATGCTGAAATTTGTTTAGATGCGTTAGTAAACGCACTGAAAGAAAATTCTCGTGCAAGTAGTGCATGTTGTAAACATAAAAATAAAAATGTATTCGATATTGTCTATTTGTTGTGTTGTAATATATATACAATATCGAGGATTCAAGGCTTTGGGAAATGCGACGACGTTTCGAAAAAATGATCGTGAGGCTGCAGGTTCGAGGTTTGCGAGTGTTGATGAGCAGCATATATCGCACGACTTCGAGATGCGCAATTTGCGAGATTCAAGATAGACGGTTTCTCGAGATTCATGTTGCATGAATCTCGATGACATATTTACTTTGAACGTCAAAATGTGAACGTGTACGAGTGAACGTGTTGAACTCGTACTTACATGAGGAGATGCTGAGCGCGCCAACCGATACAGGAAGTTGAGTGACGATTCAGGCGAAACAGTCTCGCGAGTTTTAGCGGCATCACTCGAAAAAGTCTCACGGTAGTACGAATCTCGGAGCAGCAAATATTCATGACGTCTTGGCCTCACCAGATCATATGGGGTCGAACATCGTATTAGTTTGTTGTTCGGCGAGGCCGATGTTTGGTTGTGAACGACGGTGGCATCGATGTGGATGCTCTGGAGTGCAGTCGGTGTTATGGTGAGTGAGAGCGTGGGAGCATACGCGTCGGAGTACCAGTCGCATTCTCGGCATCGTCACATTCAGTGCGAGGGTCTGAAAATGATCATAGGAAAACGAGGGTTAGACGGTTGTGGCAAAGAGATCAACCTCAGAGCATATTGCGTTTCCACCATGTGCGGCGTGTATGGCGCCAGTGTTAAACGGACCAGCGCAGAGTTACACTAATGTAGTACAGCAGCTAGCGCCCGCAGATCCTTAGTAGTGGCCAGAGACAGGGTTAGAGATCCAGTCGAGTGCATAGACAGGGACAACGATCTAGTCATGCACAGGGACAAGGATATGGACATGTTCCAGTTGGAGCGGGATTCCAACGTACCTGTATGGGCGTGTGGACAGCCAGAAACAAATTCATGTTACTGCCACGTCAGGTCCAACTATTATCCATCGTAACCTGATAGAGGGTACGAGTTGGGTTGAAACTCACTTGAGGAGTGAGACTGAGTTACATTTCTCGCGGGCATACAACGGATATACGTATGTTAATGACCGTGGATCATGAAATAATAATGCTCATTTGTATTCCAATATATGTTGCGAGGATGTTGCCCTTACATATATTGATGGAAGGAGACAGATGGTGTGTTCTTTGCTTGGAGGTCTCGGAGGAGCCCAGCTTGTCGCGGAGGAGCCCAGCCTACGGAGTAAGATGGGGGTATGGCCTTGGGCGAGTATGGCCTTGGGCGAGTATGACCTTGGGTCTTTATTCATAAAACACATTGTCCCGTGAGATTTGTTTCAATTTCGAGGACGAAATTCTAATTCGTTGGGAAGACTATAACGGCCCGAAAATTTGACTTGTGCCACGTATCAGGTCAGGGTCGTTTGTGGGATCCACTCGTCGAAATGCGTATGTTCGAATCTTGAGTGGAGATGATAATTGTTGAGAAACGTATACGCGGAGAATTCGGGGAGTCGAAATACGAACAGGGACGCACCTCGAGTCACGTGTCGACTCGGGATACGCCTCGTGTTGTGTGTAGCGCGAGTATCGAGATTTTGAAATGATGCGGGTTGGTGCCTCGAGATGCGCGCAGCTCGGTCGTTGAGTTGTCTCGAAATTCGTGTTGCATGAATCTCGAGGACACTTTGATTTGAAATTAAAAAAAAAGATTGATTTGGATAAGAATAAGAGAAATATATATGTATATATATATATGGGATATGATAAGGATAAGGAGAAAGAAATAAAAAAAAATCAGAAAGAAAGAAACAAGAAACCAGAGAAGAAGAAAGAGACGATCGGGGGAGAGGAAAGAGAGAAAGGAGATCGGAGAGAGGGACGTCGACTGGAGCTCCGGTGTGGACGGCGGTGACACGGCGGCACGGACGGCCAGCCGGAGGTGGCTCGAGCGGAGCTCCCGAGCGTGGACAACGAGCAAGCAGCTCGCGAATCAGCAATAGCCAGAAGAATAAGACAGCGCGGCAGCGGCGCGACGCGCAGCAGCGCAGCAGCGCAGACGAGCAGGCAGCGATTCCGCGCGCGCGAGGGTCGGATCGGTAGCGATGGCGTGCGAACGCGGCGACGCGACACAACGCGTGAGACGACGGCAACGGCGGTGGCCGTCGGGTGCGAGCGCGGCGGCGGCGTAGGCGCGGCGGCGGCGCCGGCGAGGCAACGACAACGACGCGGTGAACAGCGCGGTAGAGGTGTCGACCAGTCGGATTCGCGATTTCGACTAAATAGCGACAACGCGATGTAGGTGAGGTTTACTTCGCCTAAATTCAATGTGATTTGCATGATTTTGGTAAATTAGCCCTCAAATGTCTAAATGGACACCAGGGACTAGGAGTCGGGTGTCGGGTGCGCAAATCGAGACACGAGCGACGTTTTGAGGTTCGCATTTCTCGAGGTAATAAACCGCTTAGGACTTATACAGTATTTCATTTCTCTCCATTGGCTGTTGTTTATTGTGTTGTGATAGTTTTATTGTTGTTCACTGCTTTGTGATGATATATATTATTGAAATTGTTGTCGATTGAGTGAGTCCATCGGCAAGCGAGTCGTGGTTACGGTTTATCCGCGATATGAGAGGGTTAGGACGGGAGGCAGGGGTCTCATCCTAAATCAGAGGTCTTTCATGGTCGTCCGTCGATACTATCCGGGTCCATGGATGGTTCATAGTCCTCCGTCGATACTATCGGGGTCTATGAATGTCTCATAGTAGCATGAGTTAGGGCTGGGAGGCAGGGTCTCGTCCTAAACCCGAGTCTGCTGTGCTTGTACCGCGACTCAATGACTTTTGGTCGGGACTCCTTGTTATTAGGCATCACTCATCGATGGATTGTTTACAGTCTTGTATATTCATGCGTTCTTTATTCCTTTCGTTCTATTTGCATGAATTCGACTGCTTTGGATATCGTGAACTGTTGTTTTGGATATCGTGAAATGTTGTGTATATGTCCTACTGGATTTACTTACCTGGGCTCGTCATTCTTATGTTTGACTTAGTGCAGCACCGCGGACACGTAGCGAAGGAAAGGCTTCATAGCTAGGTGATTTTTGTATATTTTGTATTTACTCTCCTCTGATAATATTTATCGGGTTCCACAATTAGGTTGCCTAACTCCCTGATTTTTTTGTTGAGTTATTTAATTTATTAGTTGCTTCCGCTAAAATTGTAAAACTCGAAAAATATTAATAACTCAACTGTAAATGTTGAATGTACTGATAATGATGGATTGGAAGGCCGACTAGGCCTGCGTTGACCTTGCGAGACTAGCTCGGGGGTCCACGTAGGCTTAGGCCGGGCAGGGCCCAATTTGTGGGAAATTGGGGTCGTCGCAGAATAAATGTAACAACACATACTGATAAAGCAGGCTCAGAAATAAAGCAACAATGAATAAATAAACAAGCAAATAATCCAAGAAAACCCCGACCTAAACCAGCCAGTAATCGGTAAAACAGGATAGGAACCACGTATATACTCGCATGCTTAAAGTGACTAAACCCCACCTACGGTTAACGGTTGAAGCCTTCCAGACATTATTTCAAGTTAAGGGAACATCTTACATCCCTCCCGATGGTCGTAGATATATTCTACAGCCATCGACACGAGCAGTAAACATAAGTAACCCGTGCAAGTGATTTATGCACAACCAATATATACGCAAATCAAAATAGAATGAAACACGTGTGTGCCCACTAGTAGTCACACATATAATCCAATTTTGATAAAATAAAACCAAGAACTCTAAGAGACATTCCAATGGGTTTACGTACCTCGAATAGTCAAATCCTCACCCGCAAAGCGCCTAAACCGACCCAAAAAATGTACTTGATACCCGACTACAATTCCCTGGGTCCCCAGTATCAAATTCTTTCAAATAAATTAGGCTTAGGTCAGGTCAAATGCTTTTAGGAACCTTAACCCAAAATAACCCCTTAAGACTAAACAACATTAAAATTTTAGTCATGTAGTGCAGCGCAATTTTAGGCATGAAATCGTCCAAATCTCAAAATCTTCCCTTGGTACAAAACTTTAAGTCTCTATTTAGATTTTTGAAAGGTTTGGTTTGTGAAATCTCAATTGAAAATGAAAGAGATATCATAATTCTACCAAAAATAGCTCGAATTGGAAATTATTTCGACCAACAAAATTAGAAAATTTATTTCTCCCAATCTTTAGTTTCAAAAATAGTGTTTTTTGGTAACAAGGCAGATAACATACCCCATAACAACATACTAAAAGATCAACTCATTTGGATAAGTAATTAAGGAGTTATGCTCTTTAAAATTTTAGTTTCAAAATTTTGTGTTGCATTCTTTCATCTATTTGTATAGCACTTTTGGACATGAAAAAATTCGAATAACAAAATCTTAAATGAGACAAAAGTTGTTCCTTTTTGAATTAGCTTACAAATGTTACTAAATTGGGTTCATTTCAATTTAAAATGAGTAATTTATGACCAAATTAAATTGTTTGGTTCATAATACAACATGTAGAATTTAAATTTTAGTCTTACAACTTCAAAATTCACATATTTTTTTAATTCAAAACAAAATTAAGAACTTCTTAATAGTTGAATTATCAACTTGAAATCTTGAAATGAGGAATCTAATATATAAACCAATTGCAAAGACTTAATCATCTACATTATGAAAATGACAAAAAAACTAGAACTGGTTTCTACTTGAAACAAAGAGGTGTACATTAGGTTGATGACACTTTGATTTGAGCTCCAACTCTTTTTGATCTCCCTGAATTTTTCGCCAAGACCCTCCTCAATTCCTCTAATATTTTAGCTCAAATATATTCGTTAAGCTCATCCATTAATTATAGGCCTTATATACTTATATTAATAAGTGGATTAATTAGCTAAATCTTCGATTTACTATTAGTTAATTTCCAGGACATGTGTTCTCCCTTCATGCCACTTGTCCCTAAATGAAAACAATTTGCCCCACATGAAAGCCACTAATCTTGTCTTATTATATATTCTAAGATCTTCACTGGGTTGATCTAGGGTTCAATTAATTTCCTATCTAACTATAGGACTTTATTTTATCTTAAATCAAATTAATACACCTAGACGCATAATAACATATGGTTAGTGTGTTTAGTCATATATTTAACATATTTGCAGTCCTAACCAGGCACCTGGTGCCCTGCACCTTGACATTCATTTCGAGGTATGCCATATTTTACTTTATTGAATGAACTAACTTAGGCTATAGTTTTAATTAGACATCATATCCGACTATTTATATCAGTCTAACATCCCTAGGTAACTCCTACCTGATACCCGCATCGACACGTTTCCCAATGTACCTTACCATTAAACTAATTCTCCCGATAGAAATGTGTACACATGCAATGCAATACAATAATATAATGATTTTAAATACCACATTATAAGCAACCATTATCCATAAATAATATATACCCTTGATTCTCATGTTCGAGTCAACTGAGTTGCCCACGTAATGATCAAATTATGATCGTTAATCCTTGAGATTAATGCTAATCATAGTTTAATTAATTTAGGTCGTTACACCCATGTCCCACCTCCCAAATCCTCTCGAGACCAAGCTCCCCTGCTATCGATTCGGACTATACAATCCGATCGAATTTCAGCAAATCACGTTGGCCTTTTGTTGATGGAGTTATCCTTACCATTTTGGGTTCCATTTTTGCATTCCGAGCTACCCTGTATATATAAGGACCGAACTGCCCTTCATATATAAGTTCCAAATCCTTAGACTCATAACTTAAGTTTACTATCTGTGCCTCCCTAATCAATAACTATCTATCGATGCTATATATTTTATGGCGTATTATTCATATCTTACTTAAAAGCTCTAATGCCTATGGTAACTCCCAAAATCTCTAATCAACAAATACGTAATCAAGATGTTCATAACATTATATATAGAATCGATACAAATTCTAACCATTGGACTTTTTACCATTATAATCCATTCATACTTTCTTTAGCATAACATTCAATGTCATAGGATCCGCTGATCTGTAAGATGAACAAACTACTCACTCATCGTTGAAATCAACATACTTATCTTGGTATTTATTGTAATCAAAGATTAAATCAAATAACTTCAACTGAATCAAAGAAATAATATCGAATAACCATAAGTGGGGTCTTCAATGTCTTCTCCTCCAGAACTCTTCTTAATACTCAAAAACAATGTAAATTATCCTATTCTATGTTATTGGGTGATAATTGGGGGTAATAAATATGTTTACCAGGTTTTAATACTTATTCATACCCTTTAGACTCTTAAGAATATAATTAGAAACCCTAATTAACAATTCCAAACGAGCTAGAATTCTAAACTTCCAATTTTTTTGTCACGATGCAGTGTATAAGTGATCCACACCATGTGTGCAATGCCACGGCGCCGCTACAGCTTCGACCTTTTTGTGTATGTTTTCTCCATTCAATGAGCTCGGCACCCTGTGTATGTTGTCACAGCATCGTGTGTACAACCCTACTGCACCACCTCTCTTTGTCTATTTCTTGGTCTTCAAGCCTTATCTACATCTTGCACTCTCTTCCCATGCCTAATGCTTTCTTCCTAAGGCGTCAAGCCTCCATGCTACATTGGCAAATGTGTACTATTGCTTTTTCTCTTCATTCCATCATGAAATCACTCATTTTTCTCCTTTATACCTTGTATGTTTGAAAACACATAAATACCATCAATTACAACACATTCTGGGATATTTGGACCAAATATACTACTAAAGTAACCTTACATATAAGTCTAATTAAAACTTATCAATAGTCCTTATAAGCCATAACACTCATTTGTTCAAACTAAACAAGTACGGATAGCTTAGAGAAACGTAATGATGTGCTTTGGTGGTTGAGTGGTGTAAGTGGGAACTACCCCAACTTGAGAATTTAAAGGCTAGGTAAACTCCTATATTATCTTCATCAATTACACTCTTTTATGCAAAATTGAATATGCATTCAAAATGGAATTGTTGTTGATGGATTTGGAGAATGTATGAGATCTCTTTTGGATTTCAATTGCTCTGGAATCACACAACTTATCTTGGTTGTTAATTTGTGTAAGAAGTCATGGTTTGATGTTGCTAAACTCGAGTTTCATTGTGGCTTAAAACAAAACTAGGTTCTTGGCTTTGGTCTCATTAAAATATTAGTTTAAATGATTATATATGGTTTTAGTTATTAGAGTACTTATTTTTGAACTGATTTGGATGTGTTTTGAAGCCCAAAAAGGTACCGATTGTTTGGATGGCGGGGAGTGAGAAAATCAAAATTTTAGGGCTTTCATTGACATCTGACACGGTTTGGCGCCATATGTGTAAATGCACGGTGTCGTCAGAGAGTCACATATATAGGCAGTGTGAGTGTGGCACCGTGTGTATGAAATCCCTAATTACAAGATTAGTGAGTCTTAATAAAAATGCATGTTGTGGATTAGAACTTAGATCATTGAAAGAGGGATGTCATTAGGTCAATGCTAATTTCTTGTTGGTGAATACCAAGTGTATATAATACATGGTATTTTGTCCCGTAGTCAGAGTGAATTGAGATCGCATGGCATTCCCTACGGCTATCAGAATGTGTTGAAGTGTATCCTCATATTTGTTGGGGCATGTGCCCTAAGTCAATCTTCAAACATTGTTTATCTTATAATTTTAATTAATAAAATAGTAGTTTTCATTTGCTATTTTATTATAAATGATTGCATGTTTACCTTATAATAAGATCCATGGGTATTTGTTGAAATACTCTAAATGTCCATAGTCGGTTATTATACTGGGAACTATAATGAATTAAAACTAATGTGAATCTTGATTGATAGTCATCTGATGATCAAGCGTATAGGGACACAAATCGAGATCATGAGTACTTTTTAGAGAACAAGATATTGAACTGAACTGCTATAAGAACACCACATGGATTAAGTCATAGGTGTTACTCATGATAGTTATATCATTTAGTCATTTGACTTGAGATTACCATAAATTTCAATATTAAGAGCATGGTAATTTGACACAATCAAACGTTATCTTTAACCAGACGATTATAAAGATTGTGATTAGTTACCATGTGAATAATATGTGAAGGTGTATAATCAAAATATAATTTGTACCTCTTATATATAGAGAGAGTGACATTAGTGGAGCCCTCGATATGTTAGACTATTAAATGGTCATGTCCAAATGAATTGATATGATCAATGTCACTTGGATATTTCCAGTGTACCTAAAGATTGAGACTAACACGATTGAACATTAAAGGTGACTTTCCATGTCTTATATTTAATCAAGGGATATCACATGAAAAAAATATATGATATATGCTATTCATTAAGTTATATCAATTTTGATATTCATACTACTTGGGTAGTCATAATGCCTTGCCAGAGACCGTTTATAACTTGTTTACCAAAATAGTTTTGGTTCATTGTCCAACGCTGCATGAACTTATTAGGTCGCACACAAAGAATAAATTTGCACAATTTCAAGTGGTCAAGAGTAGTAACTTTTATATTATAAGACTTATGAAATAAAAGCCCTTACGATTTGTTATATGATAATTTATTAATAAGTGCGTTTGTGTAATTTGCTTGAATTGCTTAAATACAATAGTTGTATTATGAATATGCTTTTTAAGTGATCTTATCTACACATAAATAGAGGTTGAAACCCTAAAATGAAACTATTTTATTTTTGCTATTTCGAGTTCTCTGTATTTTAGGAGGAAAGGGAAAATGTTTTCAATCTCTCTTAGAGCTAGCACTAGTGTGGTTACCCTTCATATGTAGATTTTCGATAGAGGACGTGCACTTGAACTTCTCGGAGATCGAACAGTCAGAGAAAGAAATTATGGATTAAGGTATGGTTTACTTTTGTAGATCTAGTTTAATAGAACTTATTTGCGATCTTGTTGAGGTTTTTCAACAAAATTGTTTTGAATTTTTTGATGCGTCTGAACCTCAAAACCTAACAAATTCTTGTCATAATCGGGATTGCAAATACGTGTCTGAAGATACGAGTGAAAGTAAAAATTATTAGTTGTTCAAAAATTAGTTAACCAAGTGTTAAATATCATATGATGCTTTTGCTTTAGTTTGTGTGCAAGTCGGGATTATGGTAGTGTAAAATGAGGATGAAGTTGGTGAGAGACCTTTCCTTGAATTACGTATCAGTTTGTAGTGGTCGAGATTGTGACTGGGTATAAATTGGCGGATATTTGGTTAATAATGGCAGAAGGGTTGGTCAAAAAAATCTTAGTACGTTATGGAGAAATTTAAGACTTTTGAGGTTTTAGTGTGACTAGACCTGTTGAGAAGGCATAGGCGGGCTCTTGTCGGGCCTGGATGGATTTTTTTTCAAAGCTTTGTTCAAGCCTGCCTAGGCACGAACTTATATCCTGCGGGCCCAAGCCCGTACAGGTCGGGCTTAGAAGGGCTTGTCAATAATTATTAAAAATTGAATATATAATAAATATTAAATATAAACCAACAAAGATGTGTTGATTAGTGGTTGGAACTTCGATTAGGTAGAG
The DNA here is from genome assembly GCA_039657365.1 of Stephania yunnanensis. Lineage (NCBI taxonomy): Eukaryota > Viridiplantae > Streptophyta > Magnoliopsida > Ranunculales > Menispermaceae > Stephania > Stephania yunnanensis. The sequence continues at coordinate 37,151,635 of CM077586.1, read as the reverse complement.
TGTTTCAAGTTCAAACCTTGTTATCCTTACTTTTTGAGAAATGAGAGTAAAATCTACTATTTTTCAGAAATAAGTATAAAAAATCCACCACATATCCAACAAGGGTTGATTTAGGCTACAAACACAAACTCAGGCCTGTCCATTAAATCATTAGGATTTAGCAAGCTCGAGTTGGGCTTTGTAGTAAATTTGAGACCCAACCTCGATATGGAGGCCTGAGGTGGGCTTGGCGGCCCTTAGCTTGTGAACTGGTCTAGAAGTGACCAAAATCAATATTATGGATGTTTTATGAAATCGAACTGATTTGTCGAGAATTTGGATCAATTTAGTGAAAAACTAGATCCACAACGAGTGCCGAAAGACTAAATATCAAAATCACATTTCGTTTGCAAAGAATGAGTAAAATTTGTTCCTCAAAACCTCTCAACGGATGCTTTCGCTCTGTGATCTCTATACATTTGATTTTTTCTTATTTCTCTCTGCAAATTAATAGGGCAATACAAAATGGTCAGTTTGAGCTAAGTTTCCATAATGGAAACAATGAAATCGACTTAAATTTTGATAAATTCTCAATTCTTTGCATGTCTTTCAATTGGATGTGAATTCTTGCGTTTTTCAATATAACTACATTGTAAAAAACGGATCTAGTTCACGTTTGGACTTTGTTTAGATTGACTAACTACTCACTCTTATTCATAAATAATATCGCAATAATATAAATAAAAATAGATAAATACCTTTGGAATAAATACTATAAACCTTCCAGTATTCTTCAAAAGTAATGAACAACAAAGCAATAAACTAAAACAATAAAGAATGGTTCATAGAGCAATGAAATATTGATCTAAGTACTCAATGACTACTGATTTCGTAGCCATTGGGTCATGTATATAGTATTCTAAGTAGTAAACATCCCAAACTAACTCAAACTAATCGTTGTTATCTAAAACCCTCAAAATATGTTCTAGCGATACCTCGGAGATTCCGTTTAAGTAGAATCACTGGGAGAATCCTTAGAATTGTAGTCTATATGCTCCACCGATTTGAGTGGGGATTCTGGGTACATGTGGAATATTTTAGAAATCGCTGGTGTTAAATCTAGGTTTTTCCTTCACTTGTTGATAATTCTTTGCATACTTTTGCCACTTAATTAATTCTTTCATAATCTTCACTTTTTATTCCATTTCTTCATACATTCCATTTATTACCTGAAGTGATGAAAACAAGAGAAACCCAGTGCAATATAGTCTTCTACATCTAAAATAGTTCTAAAGTGTACTATAAAACATGTCTAATTATTGACTTATCAAATACCCCTAATCTTAGTACTTTGCTATCCTGAGCAAAAGAATAGTCTCAATCATATTCTCTTTTCTTCCCTCATTTTGATTTCATAATCATATACCTTTATTCTTAAATAAAAATGATATTTAAATAGAAACTTTATATCCTCATAATAATAAGAATCATGATATTTAAAGAACAACAAATTTATTTGACAATACAACCTCTAACTGTGCAATACATTTTAAAATTCAAAGTAAAATCAATCACCATGGGCAAGACACTATATAGGTTTTCTCAATCTCCACTGACAAGCATCAAACTTATGATAACTAATATAGATGAACCTCAAGACACAAAAATCATTAAATCAATCTCATTTTCAAATAATATTTAAAATATCACCACAATCAAAGTCGGTATGAATCTTTATTCACCAATAATCATTATTTCATATTCATTTATTAGAATTAAAAGATATACTTCACTTAACTTAGCTATAAACACTCAAACTAAATCTTTTATTTGAAGAGTTTTCAAAAACATCCTTCCCTTTTCTCATATCTTTCTTTCTTTCCTCTTCTATTATATATTCATTTTCTTATTTATATTGTATTCCTACGATCCCCTGCCTCATTTCCTTTGGAATCCTTTATTCTTCTTTATATAAGAATTCTTCCTTTCATTTTTCCTACCACTAGATTCTCTACTCTATTTCTTTTGAAATCCGTGGATCTCTGTATTTTTTTTTATTAAAAACTCTTATTAGTTCTTCTCACTTTCACTATAGTTAAAGAAACATTCTTTCCAACTTAATAAAATTTATTGGCTAATTCCCTATTTTTCTCTTCAATTATGGCATAAACTCTTTTCAATACATATTTATATAATACTTGATCAATAATCTTTGAATAACAAGATTCTTAGAATTTTGTCTTGTTTATCTTTTACAATTGTTTCGATCTTCTACCCATTATAATGTCTAATATAAAACAATTAATCCCCTCTAAACTTATATAGTGTATACACAATCTGGGTTAAATCCAGGTATAACAATTCATTTCCATCATAAAATTTTTATTTTTATGGGTAATAATAATATATCACTTCCATTTTCAATATTATGTTCAATTCCATATTCCTAATTAAATAAAATGAAATAAAATAAAAAACATTGCTTGTATTATGGAAGATTTTGAAAAATTCACGGTGTCATTCTACCTCTCATTTCTTTCATATTTCGCATCTTCATGCTTCACTTAACCTAATACCCCCAAACTCATTCCAAACTTTGTCCACAAGGTTTTAAAAATAAAGTTAGGTTTCCAACAAGAATAATAATACTCCGTGAAGAATAAATGAATAAATAAATTAACTAACTGATATAAGAATGAATTTCATATGTAAAGAGAATTTTGATAAATTTAAACATTTCCGAACTTCATTGAATTTTGATAAATTTAAACATTTCCTTGTAAGACGACTGTTAGAAAAAATATCGAGAAAAGAAAAAAGATCTTCAAATGGTATTTGTAGATTTATAAAAAGCACATGATAGGTCCCTAGAGATATTTTTTAAGGGTTATAGAAAGAAAAAGAGTGCATGCTAGATACATGACACTATTAAGGATACGTATGATAGAGTAGTAACGAGTATAAATACATTTGGAGAAGCCACAAAAGAATTCCTCATTACGATAGGACTACATCAAGGATCGACTTTAAGTCCATATCTATTTACTTTAGTTATAGATGAACTAATTAGGTATATTCAAGAGGAAACACCATGGTGTATGCTATTTACGGATGATATTGTATCAATGGATGAAACAAAAGATGGAGTGAATAGGAAATTAGAGCTCTGGAGGAATACATTAGAATCTAAAGGCTTTAAGTTGAGTAGGACGAAAACCGAATACATGCAATGTGAGTTTATAAACACTAGACATCAAGATGATGGAGTGGTAAAATTAGAGGAAGTTGAAGTTCCTAATGTAAACCACTTTAAATACCTATGATTAATCATACAAAATGATGGTAGCATTGAGAATGATGTCACACATAGAATTCAAGCTGGATGGAAAAAATGGTGGAGTGCAACAAGAGTGATTTGTGATCGAAATATTCCTACTAAGTTAAAAGGAAAATCTTATAGGATTGCAATTAGGCCAGATATGCTATATGGAAGTGAATGTTTGGCAGTAAAGCAACAACAATTACATAAAATGAACGTAGCATAAATGAGGATGCTTTGGTGGATGTGTGGTAAAACTCGTAAAGATAAAATAAGAAATGTAGAAATTCAAAGACAAGTAGAAGTAGCACCAATTGATACAAAGATTAGGGAATGGCGATTGCGGTGGCTTGGTCACTTGTAAAGACGTCCTATAAATGCCCCAACTAGAAAACTTAACTCAATAGAAACTGTAAAAATTCGACGAGGCAAGGGTAGACTAAAATTAACAACATGATGCATTAATTAGGAGGATTTGCATGGTTTTGAAAGCTCACCATCAAATGCACTTAATCGAACACAATGGAAAAGTTTGATCTATGTAGCCGACCCCAATTAATTTGGGACCGAGGCTATGTTGATGTTGTATTGAATTGAAATTCAACACATACATATCAAAGCGATAGTATCATGAATTCACACCATATCATTCATATCAAAACATTACAAACATATACATCTCACAACAACACTAAAAGAAAAAGATTACATAGAGAAAAACACAATATTAGAACTGTCGTCCAGACGTCACATCATTACCACCACCACCTTGGTCTGGCTGTTGAGATTGGAAGCTCATTGCGGGATTAGATAACATGTAATCCACTCTTGCCATCGAGTTATCTACTGAAAATACTAATTGGTTGGGCATTTTTGGTTGGTTTGATGGGATTTGAATGTTAGCTCCTCCGCGTTGCATCCTCTTGGTCATGTGACGCTCGGACCTATAAATGCTTCTAGAAGTTTTACGTCGATTCTGGAACATGAATTATCGATGTCTCAGAATTCTCATTTGAGTTCGCAAGATTAAGCCTATCATGGCTATTTCCGTCTTATTTACATACATGTCATTGAAGTCTTCTGCAAATGGCTCTGGGCTATGGTTCATTTACTCATGATATGCGACATTCTACATTTCTTCCAAATTTTTTCAATTTTCTGCCTGTGTTCTCTTTCTCTTCGTGATCTCTCTCTCCTGTGTGTATCATTTCTCTTTTGTTCCTCCACCGAATTAACATATACCAGTACCTTCTTGGTGCTTTAATTAACTTCGTCGGTGATGGTCCTATCTCGGTAAACATCTAACCCTATGCCTCCCATTGGAACTCAGCCTTGTTAGCAAAACTCCACGATCATTAAGGGAGAAGTCAATCCTTCCTTTTTCTTGGTGGTTATGAAATTCCTAATCGAATTATAAATTATCTTGCTAACATCAATATAGTCGATCCCTTGCACTATGTGGTATAAAAGAGTTGCTCTATAGTTCACTATATCATATTGTTGTAAACTAGTTTGTAGGCTCTCGTTTAAGGAAAAGCTCAAAGCTTTGGTGGTTTTCCTAAAATATTTGGTTTGTTTGTGTTTTGGGTACCCATGTCAAAAAAAGTCTATCCCTTGGTGTAGCTTCTAAACTATTTCTAATGGCCTCATGTGGGAATCTATGTCTATACCCATATTCGGGTTAGGGTAGTCATTATTTTGTCTCATATGTATTTCCAGTAAACCATAATACCGATTTATTCTTTTCGGTGAGTAGTCCGCTGGTCTTCCATAGACTATGGCTAATGTTTTATTCTCATCTCCGTGTATGTTTGCACAAAAAGCCTTCACTAGAATTTCACGACCTATTTTAATCGAGGACCCTACATAATAAAAATTGGTGTGATAGTACCTAGTTAATAATCCTCAATTCCTCTCTTTTATTATGTTTAAGATCCTGAGCCCATACTTAGATTCATTTTTTACATTGAAACCCCCTATCCAGTATAATTTTTCTCTTCTTACTAATGTCATTCTTCATTCTATCGAGATCTTTGACATTGATTAGGTGTTCAGGTAAGAAGTGGATTCTAGGTATCTCCTCAATCTCTTCCTCTCCCTTTGACTCATCGGTAAAACATAAAGGTGAAAAAGGTTCTCTAGGTGCTCTAGTTCGAGGGTTATTGATCGAGATCCCCATTGGCCTAATTAGTGTGGATTGAGCTTTAGATTTTTGTTTAGGTTTTCAACTAATGGTGTCTTCCCCTTCTCTTCTTGTGAGCTTTTACCTCTACCTCCTTCAGCCATTGTCTCAAATTCCAAAACTTACAAGTCCAAAAACTAAATAAGCCTATAGATCATAAAAAAAACATCGTCGAAAATAATTCAGTAAAATTCAAGACTTTATTTTAAAAGGAGCGATCCAGTTGGAAAGCAAGCTTGAAATTCAATGTGAACTTTAAAATAAAATTGACATCGAAGTGTTAATTTAAATATAAACTTAAAATCAATTTTCTAAATATCGTAAGACAATTGTGTGATAAATCTTAGGTCTTTCAAAAATAGAGAAAATCGAATTAAAAATAAAACCATAACCAAACCCTCAAAATTATTTTAAACTTGTTTTTCAAACCATTTGCAAATACCAAAATTTTGACGTAGTTGAATTTGTAAATCAATGATCAATGTAATCACAATTGCTATTCTATTGGAGTCAATAAAATTACTTGTTCGTGATAATAGAGTAAATTTCAACAAATCAATTTTGAAAAACATTAAAAAACTTGTGAAAATCCTTTGAATAAAAAATGTGTTAAAGTAAAGAGATAGGGTTCATGTAATTATCTTAAGATTTTGAACTCCTCTAGACCGCCCCTCCAAGCTCTAAGTCTAAATTTTATAAAACTCTAGTTTGGCTCAACACTCCTAAAATCAAAAGGACTGGTTAGAATAGGACTAGATTGAGGTGAGAATCACCTAAATACTATGTGATTGAGCTTAAGATGGTTGAATCTAGGCAAAAAATTAGAATTTTCGAGAAGTGATGCAATAGTTTACTAGTGCGAAAGGGTTTATGTTGTGGAGATTTGAGCTTCTACTTTTAAAAACCAAGAAATCATGCCCAACAATTCTTGTGTAAGTGGAATTGTTGGGAAATCGTTAGGTGAATCATTGGTCTGTGATGTTCAATGATCCATCGATCTAAGTAGCGATTCCCTTGTAAGGCGAATGGCTGGAGATTTGCTAGACTCCAAATTTGCACTAAATTGACTTGTTTCCACTACCGATCTTACCAACGATTCCCAATGTTATTCCAAATTGTTGGGGAATCGATAGGCCTAATTCATTGTTTTTGCAATTTCTTCTGTAATTAACCCATATATCATTCATTAAAACTTATATTAAGTTAGAATTGACAAAAATTTCGAAAGTTTGAGTGATACAAGTAACTAACTAAATACTTTTATTAATTAAATAAATAAACAAACATATAAATAAGCAAGTGAGTAATGCAACTTGCATAAAAGGTCATATAAGCAAAAACAACTCGATTACCCCCCCTTAATTAAAACTACCCTAGGGTTTATTTCGAAAATATTTTCAATACAAGAGTCCAAAAGTGAGAGAATAAAAACATACCAAACTAAACTAAACTAAATTCCCAATAAAATTAAATAAACATAGAATATGGGTTTCCACTCATAAAGAGCTTTTGTTTACTATCGTTGACTCGACTTAATCCTTCTAGAATTAGGTTAGATCTCTAAACTTGAATTTAAGATTTTCCACTTAAGTCATTCCAAAAAGTGAGTGCTCGACCATTAATCGTTAGAGTAACCATTTTTTCAAAATATCCATAACAACATACGTAGTGGTTACGAAAGGTTGTCCTAAATTAGTGAATTATCTTCATTAATAAAGTGTGGCATGACCAAAAATTCCATAGGTATGGTGTTGTTGTTGACTTGAATTGGAACATCCATGACCACTCCTATTGGTTAAATTGGAGTTCCATCCAGTAAAAAGAATTGTTCTGAAGCAAGTGAATTTAGCTCCAATTGAGTGTGTAGAAAGAAATGTATGAGCATGAGGTTTGCATTAGAGTTTATATCATTCTAAGCTTTGAAGTATCAAGCCCATTTGATTTTAATATGCAAGTGTGTACCTGCAGGGTCATTAAGCTTTACAGGACTTAAATCCAGCCTTTTCTTTTTTTATTGTACTTAGATCTAGAAGCTTCTGGCTTGTTAATGCTCTTACCATTCTCTGGTTGCTTAACTATCCATTCTTGAGTTACATTCTTTTATTTTGAAGTGTCTTCAACTTGTTCTTTCTTTGAAATCCATTTATCAATGTCCATTATTATTGTATTAATTGCATAAATCTCAACATTAAAATTATCATAATAAGTTAAGTCTAAAAAGTCATTATTATCAACTTCATTATCAAATTATTCATCATATTCTACATAAGTATCATAATTGTGTTTGTTATTAATTATGAATTTAACGATTTTTATCTTCAAACTCCATAGACATTATTCTTCATAAGTATCATAATTATGTTTGTTATTAATTTTGAATTTAACAGTTTTATCTTCAAACTCCATAGACATTCTTCCTTTAGAAATATCTAATTTAGTTCTAACCATATTTAGAAATGTTCTACCTAATAGTATAGGATAAAGATTGGGTGACATTGAATCTCCCATTTCCATGAAATAAAAATTAGCTGGAAATACTAAGTCATGTACTTGTACTAAGATACCTTCTAATAATCCATACAATTTAATAATTGTATTATCTGTTAAAGTAAGATTAATAGTGGTATTAGTTAACGATCCTATTTTCAATGATTCATAAAGTTTAAGTGACATAACATTAATTGATGCTCTGAGATCATACATAACAAATTCAATATAAGAATTTCTTTTTGTGATGGATATGACAAACATTATTGGGTCAGAACATTTCTCAGTATTCTCTTCTTTAACCGAGATAGTTCTTTATTTGACTCCGTTAAAATCTCATTATTTTCTAATTTCCTAGATGACTCTAATATGTCTTTAATTTCTTCCTCCATAGCATTTGCTAATCATTGTGGAATGATAGAATTGGAATGCATATGTTCATTTGATTTATAAATATTGTTTATTTTATCTTGGTTAACTAATTTAAAATTTTATAGAGATGTTTCACAGGCTTCCACTTTGGCTAAATACCATGAATATAGTCTTTCGAAAAAAATGTATATATTTCAATTGTTCAGACATCTATTCCCTAGTGGGAATGAAATTAACCCTCATCTCTTCTTCTTCTTGTTCTATTGTCTTGTGTTACTTTGACTTTTTTACCTCTTTTTGGTGTATTTTCTCGCGTGTGTGTTTCTTTTTCGCTTTCACAAAATAAAATGTTAACTCGTGCTTGATTAATAGTGTTTGTAGTTTCTGTAAATACTTTAATTTTTTTGCTTAACATGTGGATTTGTAAAGTCAATTGACTTAATTGATTTTTCAGCTCATTAATAGACGCATCAGTTTTAATTTGGTTTTAAGAAATTTGTGTAAAATTTGATGACTTTGGGTTATAAAGTTATGCAATATTTATTCTAAATTTAGTTGCGTAGGTTGAATAGTTTTTTGAGGTTATTGCATTGGTATATCTTGAATAGGTGCTTTCGATCTATAAGTGGTATAGTTTTGATTTGTTGAACCGTATCTAAGACTTGAATTTGATTTTTCAGTGTAGTAATTGTTATTATTATATTGGTTTCTAAGAGGACTAGAATATTGGTTCATAACCGCGTTGAATTCTTCATTGTTATCTTCTTATAAAGTATGACACACATTCGTAGGATGTGTAACTTCATTACAAAATCCATATAGTTTAACTTGATTTGATTTATTTTTAATAGTATTTTAACCATGCTAGATAATTCATCAGCTTTGTCGTTCATATAGTTTAACTTGATTTGATTTATTTTTAATAGTATTGAACATATATCATATCCTTTTGTTGTGCGATATCCTTTGATTAATTATAAGGTATGGAAAGTCACCCTTAATGTTCAATCATACTAGTCTCGATCTTTAGGTAGACTGAAAATATCCAAGTGATATTAATTATATCAATTCATTTAGACATGACCATTTAACAGTCTAACATATCGAGGGGTCCGTTGATATCTCTCTCTATATGAGAGGGACAAATTCAATCTTGATTACACACCTTCATATATTATTCGGATAGTAACCGAACATAATTTTTGTAATCGTCTGGTTAAAGAAAAATTTGATTGTTTCAAATTACCATGCTCATAATATTGATGTCTATGGTAATCTCAAGTCGAAGGACTAAATGATATATCTATTATGAGTAACACATATGACTTAATCCATGTAGTGTTCTTATAGCGGGTCGGTCCAATACTTTGTTCCCTAACAAGTACTCATGATCTCGATTCGTATTCCTATACGCATAATCATCACATTACCATCAATCAAAATTAACACTAGTCTTAATTTATTATAGTTCTTAGTATAATGACCGACTAGGGATATTTAGGATATTCCAACAAATACCAATGGATCTTACAATAAGATAAACATGCAATCACTTATAATAAAACAACAAATGAAAACCTCAATTTTATTAACTAAAATTATAAGATAAACAATATTTGTAGATTGACCCAGGGCACATGCCCCAACAATTCCCTTATAAATCTTTATGGGTCTTTATTGTAGAAGTTAGATAGAGCACTAATGAATTTAAATCTAAGTTCAAATTCGTGAAATCCCGGCATAGGCAATGCACATCGATTCATAAGCAATGATATTTTGATTAGTTTGCCTAAAAGTAAGTAGTATTAGTATTAGTATTATTATTATTATTAGCTTCCATTGTTGTAGTTTGGTGTTCTCTACCTTGTTGTTGTCGCAAGTTACGATGAAATGTATATCTACCTCAGGAAATGGATGTAAGGATCCTATGGAATTAAAACAACAAAGTGGATAGACTATAGAAAGTCTAAAACTCCTAAGAAAGTATGTTTAAATCCCCTGCAACGATACCAAAAATTGACACGTGTCGAGTGTGTACAATAGATTTTCCTCCTATATTATAGTTTTAATATTTTATCGTAGTGATAAGTGGGAATCATCTCCACAAGGATTTATCAAACTTTTCTAGGAAAAATGACTTTTAATAGTTTTTATTATTTTAATTTAATTTAATTAATTAAAATAGTAATTAAACTCACTAATTAAATCTATAATATAATAATACTTAACTAATTATATTAACTTAACTAACATAATTCTTATTCGATATCAATTAAATAAACTCAATCTAATAATAAATAAATACCTAAACAAACATTCAGGGCAATGAAGCATTAATCCATTTTGCATCAAAACATATTACTTCAATCATATAGTTATGAGTATACTTTATGAAGTATCATAGATTATTACAATCTAATCATAAGTAAGTAAACAGCCTTTAGCTAGCCATTTGTTCTCCTTATACTAGTGAAAAAGCCACGTTTCAATTTTATTGAGCTAACCCTTTGAATACACAAAGACATTAACTTCATGCAATATAACCGCATTACATTTTATGAAAAATTCAAACTAATAAATTTAACATTTTTGAAAAGTCACTTCAACATTAAATTTAGATATCAAATTCACGTAGAACATTTAAATATTAACACCTTTCAAACAATCCTAGTTACTACTTAAAACTAAATAATAAATCCAAATATCACAATGCACATTCTAGACTATGCATGCAATACAAAGATCATGATGAGAATAAGTAGATAATAACCAATTAAATCAATGAATCAAAGAATACAATTAGTTTAAAGCATTAAGCACATATACATCTCATCATAACTACATTGCAAAGCATATCTATTTTATGTTCGGACTTTATTTATACTAACTACTCACTCATATTCATAAATAATATAAATAAAATATAGATGAATACATATAAAATAAGTACTTTAAATCTTCAAATCTTCTCCAAAAGCAATGAACAATAAACAAATAAACTAAAACAATAAATAATTGCTCCTAGAGCAATGAAATATTGATCTAAGTACTCAATGACAACATATTCGTAGCCTTAGGGTCATATTTATAGTATTCTAGGTAGTAAACATCTCAAACTAACTCAAACTAATTGTTGTTATCTAAAATCCTCAAAATCTATTCTGACGTTTCCTTAGCGTTGCAAGTTTAAGTGGAATTGCTAGAAGAATCCTTGGAATTGTAGTCTTTAAGCTCCGTCGATTTGAGTGGTGATTCATGGTACATGAGGAATCATTCAGGAATCGTTGGTGTTGAAATCTTATTTTTTCCTTCACTTGTTCATGATCATTTTTATACTTTTTCCACTTGATCAATTTGTTCATAATCGTCTATTTTTACTCCTTTTCTTCATATATTCTATTTATTACCTAAAATAACAAAATTACACCTAAAATCATCCTAAAATGTACTATAAAACATGTCTACTTACTGACTTATCAATGGTCATGTAATGATCTTGCGTATAAGGATACAAATTATGATCATGAGTACTTGTTAGCGAACAAAGTACTATATCGACCCGCTATGAGAACACCACATGGATTAAGTGATAGGCGTTACTCATGATAGGTATATCATTTAGTCCTTGAACTTGAGATTAACAAAAACTTCAACATTAAGATCATAATGATTTAACACAATCGAATATTATCTTTAACTGGACGATTATAAAATTTGTGATTGGTTATTGTGTGAATCATGTGTGGAGATGTGTAATCAAGATAAAATTTGTCCCTCTCATTTAGAAAGAAATATCAGTGGATCCCTCAATATGTTAGACTAAAAATGGTCAAGTCCAAGTGAATTGATATGATCAATGTCATTCGGATGTTTTTAGTCTACCTAGAGAAAAAAAAAATTATGATTGAACATTAAGAATGACTTTTTGTGCCTTATGTTTAATTAAAGGATATCATACAACAAAATGATATAATATACACTATTGATTAGGTTGTATTGATTATGATCTTCATGCAACTTGAATAGTTATAATGCCTTGCTAGAGATAGTTTATGACTCATGTACCAAAAATAATTTTGGTTCCCTTAGCGTTGCATGAACCTATTGTATCACACACAAAAAATGGTCTTGCAGAATCCTAAATGACTCAGAATAATAAATTTTATATGATAAAATTTGTAGAATAAAAATCCTTGTGATGTGTCATATTAATACCATTTTAAGTAGGGATATAACGGTAATTCACTTACCCGACCTTATACAAGGGTTTTATAAATAGGCTTGTTAAGTGAATTTGCATTATGAGAGAAATTATGGTTGGAATCTTATTTTGTTTTAGAAAATGAGTTAGGTTTCTTAGTCGTCATGAAGTTTTTAGGGAAAACATAAATTGTCTTCGTGTTCTCTCTCGGGCTAGCAATTGGAATCTCGACCGCTGTTCATGTGATAATTTCTGATAGAGGACGTTTGTCTATAGAAGCGTCTTAAACATAAATCAACACAAAGAAGAAAACTAGCGATTGAGGCGTGGTTTCCTTTTGTTAATCAATTCATTGGAATTCGGATTAGATCCTCTTGGGGTTTTGAAAATTAAAATTTAAAATTTCTACTACTTTTTGAACCTCAAAACCTAACATCTTTTTGGTCAGTATGATAAGTTTTGAGGTTTCCAAGTTCAAACAATTACCATAAGTTAGCTAGTTGATAACTAGTTGAAACTTTAATAAAATATTATTTTTGGAGATAATTCATTAGCGTACTTTAGCCACAATCCTCATAGGGTTCCATGATTCTATTTTACTTAAACCTTAATTGGGTATGTAGGGAAGCTATTGGAGCCACTTTCAAGGTGATCCAACATTTTAGGACCCCGAAAAATTAGCTTAAAGTTGGTTGGTATTGTAAGTAACCCTATAATGATCTTTACTGCTTATTGAGATATTTTTGTACCTCCAATTGCATCATAGTTTGCATAGCATGTCACATATTTTCTTGTCATTTATGCATGAGTGGTGTTCGGGATTGACAGTTGGCAATCCAACTATTCACCACTTCGGATTGATAGTCGTTGGTTAAGAGTAAAGCTCACATCATGTTAGGAAATGGGTGCAAATAGAAAGGACCAATCAACCTTTAGTAGTTCACAGTTACATGATGCTTAGTATGGGTGTTCTATGATGGCCATCCCCCGACTTAAGGTCAGGTCACTCGGCCTAGACTGCCTCCAAGGTCCAATAATCGAATTGGGCCCGAGCAAGCGATCACGCGCACCTAAAACAACCTGCAAAATATCAAACTAGAGCATATGGATAAATGCTTGTGGAATTACATAAAGGAAAATCCATTTGACTTGCTATCAAACTATCGTTGTGTTTTCAAATCTTTACAACAACTTAATTCATTCAAATACAACCAAGTCATTTAAACTAAATAATAGTAAGGTTCATTCTACTTGGAAGACTTATTTATATACAACCTAAGTTTGATAATTTCAAAATCCAATAAATAGATGCTATCATTATAAGAGTCACATCAAAAGAGAAGACTTCAAGATATCGCCTCTCCTTTGTCTTGATTTAGCATCGAAATGTAAGTGGGGTGAGCTAAAAGAACCAACTGAACTCAAAATGTGGAAAACACGCTTAACTATCAATATGCAAGTAATACTTAATAAGCATGCATGGCTAGCACTAATTGAAATTGAATAAAGCATTTAAAGCAATACATCCCATGGATTTATAAAACATTAATAAACCACGTCAACAAGATTGATAAAGCATATTAAAATCAAAACTCAACATCATGTGTAGGGTTCACAAAAGAAAGATACCATAGAAAATAGTAATAATATAAAGTCATGGTCTCATTCAAAGCATACTAGTTATTGGCAAGAATCCGGTGACCGATTCACCTACCCTCGAGGTGACGACAACCACTAGACGACACACATGCCTTATGTGCAATCTTGTTAGTCTCATCAACCCAATAGTCGGTTCATCTAAAGCTATCACCGATGCACGTCCCTCTATCACAAAGTACAAGAGAAAGCAACTCCAACTCATGTCCCTAATTGATACACTTATGAATTCAATTGGACAAGCAAAGCCTTCGATGGCAAACTCCACAAACATCCTGGGGCGATAAATGGTAAAGCCCTCGGTGACACTACAAACATCTTGGGGCATTATATATTACTTGATAATAATGCCCTCGGTGGGGACTCCACAAACATCTTCGAGCAATGAATATCATAAGATGGGAAAACAAATGCATTCACATAGCATGATGCAACCCATTTCTTAAGTCTCTAGTTGAAAATGTATGTCCTAACATAACTAATATCATGCCATATTTGATAATTGAGTAAGATCCCCACTTACCTCGATTCTCCGTGAATCCTATCTTCGATCCTCGCGCACTCAGGGTCCAATACGAACCACCTTGCGAATCTAAACAATTAAAGACACATTCACATCATCGACACATCGTATATTAATACCAATTTATTTCTACATTTATTTTGGGGTCCACTAGTGTGGGTCCTGCAAGTTTGTCGTAGCCCAGTGCAAGGTTAAAAGGATGAGACCCGATCGGTTTCCTTCGAGGACGCAATAGTGCGTCACTTTTAAAAGCAAAGACTTGTTTGTATTTTATTATATATATATATATATATATCATATGTCCATGTATATATTATTAATTTATCAAATATACATATATATATATGTATATGTGTTATTTACTTTCCTTTATTTATTTTTTTCTTTTTTGATCCAACGGCCATTTGGTCCAGGAGCCAAACTGGCCCCTGCTTTTCTTCTCTCTCTCAGGCAGAACATTCTGCTCGTGAGTGGAGATAGTGATAGGAGTGGCAATGGCACCACCCCTCACTTTGGGAGATGAAAGCGGCCTAGTTGCGGCTCCATCTCTCACCAGCGGCGGTGGTGGTGATGTTGCTGCCTCTCTCTTTAGCGATGTTGTCACTTTCCCGTGGTGTCGCGACGATGGTGATCCCCCATTTGAAGTTTTCCAACTCGTTACATCCGCCGGTTCGCCCCAAATCTAACATATTTATCCAAATCTTTACAAATTGGGTTACCCAATCCAATTGGGCCTTTGAAACACAAACGCCATTATTTGGTGGTTGTGCTTCAAGACCGCCATTAGTGGTTTCTAAAGCTCTGAATCACTAGAAACGAAAGATAGGGAGAGAGAAAAGTGTGACTACCTTTAATATGGGACTTTATTGACTTTGGAGCAAAACACCCACCACAAAATCACCAACAAGCTCTTCTCTATCATTCTCTTCAAATTTCGGGTTCTGAACAAAAAGAGGACTAGGGTTTACAATTATATAGTGATACCAATTGGTGTAAGGTTTGCAAAATTACTAAATTGTCTTTAGGGCGGATCTTTTGGGTTTTGAGTCGTTACAACATTCCCAATTTTAAAGAACTTTCGTCTTCGAAAGTAAAAGTAAAAGTAAAAGTAAAGTAGATCTGTAGCCCAACGTGTATATTCGTAATGATTTCTTTTAGGACCATTTTTTATTGATGCAAATCCGCACCTACATAATTTACTTGTACCTCGCATGAAATTAAATCTTACCCTTAACTCTAACTTCTCAATAGTATTATTTTTGTCCTACAGGCTTAAATTTATAAGGTATGCCTCGTATAAGTCTCAATTGATTCATTATACTTTAGCTACCTGCCAAGTTCTCGGGTCTTCATGCATTTTTGGGTGTTCCTATATAATAACCACCAATGTCGCAACATGGACCCAAGTTGTCCAACTAGCAAGTAGAGAGAAACATACTGAGGTGTGAACTGGTGCCTATATGTGTCAAAAACTATCTCTGCCTATCTGGTAACAAATCCATATCGCTAACTGGTAGTAGGAATAAGGATACTTGTCTACTCTAATATGAATACTAACACACCATTTATGTCACCATCTCGATTACACATGTCAATAAATGACTCATCATGTCTTTGCAACTTATCCGTGGAGGCCACAAATGAGCACTCATAATATTTCTTTTTAGAATTACACATTAACATCATGCATTGTTATTACTCGTTTATCGACATTCATTCTTACAGGTTCATAATTCTAGTCAACTCTTGACCGACGATCCCCCTTCTAATTTTTTGACATTATAGATCAAGCTTCCACCCTTGGTAAGCTGTGGAGTAATTATCACCGTCATTATCTCTAAGCATCTTTCAATACTCATTTGTATGCAATTTATTACATCGATTTTTTTCATGCCCAAGTCTATTATCATAACCATTTGGTCTTCACAAGGCTTCTTGTATTGTGTCCTCATACCGATCAGCGTTCATGATCCCGGGCGATCGTTTTAAATTCTTTTGGCATAGTCAAGGTTCACATTTAGTGCACATGCGTCTCTTATCATCCTCCTGAGCTAACTTTTAGTATTATAGTTTGTTTAAAAGTCTTCCTAATGAGAAATCAACGGTCATTTAACTTTTATGTTGTTTCTTGAGAATATATAACCCTTACCTTGGGTTTTTGTCATTAAGGATTCGTAACTATCTACGATCTAATTATTTGAAGTTCATAATTCAACCTCAATGCTTCAATTTGTTACTCGTGTGTGTTACTACTGTCGCAATTTTTATTTGTTCTTCGAGTATTCCAAAAGTAATGTATGCGACTATGTACTTAGTATATAGACGAGCGTAACTTGCACGTCATGCCATTTAAAACTTTGATTCGAGAGTACTACAACTTCAAAATTATATATGTTCACAAACTTTACTTTTATCCGGAAGGTTTTCTTTCGTGTATACATGTTAAGGCATCAAACTTAATTGTTCGTGCATCTCACCATTTGTTGATACCCTCAACATTTTAGCTATCCTTCCAAACTTATCACTTACTCATGTAGGTTGCATTTCAAGTTTCTCTCACACCATTCGATTAGGATTTTCACTTTGGAATTTACACTAAATCCTTAAGCTCTCAAGTGCTAAAAACACTTTGTTTAACAATTCCTAATGGTATCAAATTTAGAAGATCTCATATCCATATAGAGATGCATGTTTCGTAACTAGCTTAAGATATTTCCACATCCTTCTTAATTATCACATTGTTCGTGTTACATGGTATTAACATTATTAGGACTCGATCCTAGCCTAGGATCCCAAATTTTAATCGTCAACCTATATTGGTTGTTCCTTTATTCTTCCTAAAACCATTTGGTCCAGCTCATAAAGTAAGGTCATCTTTTACCGAGAAGTTTTGATTTACTTTACACAATTAATTTTCATGATTTCTCATGACGTCACCCCTTTGATATGAGATTTTAAGCTCTACAACACGATATTTCTTTGCAAATTGTATGACTACGAAAAGCTATCGCATTAAGTGTTTTCTCTCTTAAGTTCATAATTTTTTCCATACCACCTATTAATTATTTTTTTTTTCACATGTCGATCCTATCTTAGGATCCCTAATTTTAAGTATCAACTCATAATTAACTTAAGTTAGGTTGCATAATTTACATTATTTATTCATCGACTATATTTTCATTCAACTATCCCTTACAATCATGTTAAATTCCACTTTGCCTCAATAGTCGTTAGTTCACGTGTGATATTCTTTTAGCTAGATATCCCCAATTTTAATGATTTACCTATCATTGGGTTTATCACGATACCATTAACATTGATGTACACCCTTCAAACTGTACAAATCTTGAGTCATATAAAACATTTAGTTTTGACACATTCCTTAATTCTCAATTATGGCACCATCATCGCATACCTCACATTCATTTCAAAAACAATTTATCAAATTTTGGTATCCCTAATTTTATTAGTAACTCATTTCTAGTTAAGTATGAACAATTTATCTTAAAGGTATTCTTCAATTTTTATTCGATATTACGTACGTCGTGTACTTACATTTCAAGTTAACCCTTAGTTTGGGATCCTCAATTTCGATATTCACCTCATTGATAGCTGGTTTAAATTTAACTTTCTTTCGTATGTGATTGATCAAAACTCGAGAAACATGATTCAGTACATCATAACCACACGAATGTTTTTATTTCCACCATAACATAATAACTTAAATCCAAACCTATACTTTGCATTTTTTATTAAGTCAAAACTTTCAAATTCTTTAAAACTCTTTTATACAAATCGAACTGAGTTTAAACTTTCATACGAATAATCATTCAAGAAATATCAACCATGTTTATCGAATCAAAGTAAAACTCTTTTTGTAGAAATCAAAGTGAAGTTACAATGACAAATCTTTAAAATATACAAAAGTCTATTTACTTTGTTTTTTAAAACACCAAGAAAAATAAGTCATTTCTTTTTACGCTTGATTGTAATTTCAAATCTTGTAAAACACTTGTAAAACAAGTAGATTTCTTCTTTGAAAATCAATAAACATCAATTCGAAACACCCCCAAAATCTTGATTCAATACAATAAAAAAAAAAACTCATTTTTCAAGGAAAATAAATCACTTATAACAATAGAATTAAATCATAGTAATGACATTGATCTGGTCAAATTATAAATCATTGATTTACATATTTAATCAAGAGTTAAATGTTTAAGAGTAAATGTGCCATTTCTATCTCAAATTTAGTTTTTAAGTTTAGTTTCCTAGCCAAACTAACTTAATTTGCTAGTTTAAAATCAAGATTCAATGGTATCCTTGCTAGAATTAATAACTTCTTTTTAAAAAAGGTACCTAGAATTTTAACCGCTTTATTAGAATTTCAAGAATCAGAGTTACTTCTCGAAGTGCGACCATGCCACTACTTCCATTTATGTATGTAGCGTGGTGACTCATTGCCCTTTCAAGTTTCATGATTCTTGTTTAAACCTTTTATTTGCTAAACTGTATAGGCGCATCATACCCAATGGTTTTCAATTGAAGCTTATTAATCATTGAATTAGTTGTTGCAGTCATCCTTGAAGCACGTGTGGAATCTCCAAAAGAGTTCGCCTCGATTTCTTTATGTCGTTCTTTGTCTTTCCCCCTACAATCTCGTAGAACTCCAGTTCCTCATCCGTTTGCAAAAATCGTCAAAGATAATCAAACTAGTAGGGGAATCCGATTCACTATATATCTATCGATATATTACATATACAAGGTAAAAAATTATCATCATATTAAATCTTTTGTCAAATTTCATCTTATGACTTATCATTTATGTATATTAAGTCAACTTTGAACCAATGTCTCATACCATTGATTCGTCTGACTTAAACTTGACATTTAAATCTCAAGGGCTCTACAAACGTAGGTTTCACTAACCTAACCTTTTTCCCTAGGTTTTAATGTGATGACCCTCCCCCGACATAGGGTCGAGTCACCCGGCCTAGACCGCCTCCAATGCCCTGTAACTGAATCGGGCTCGAGCAAGCGGTCTGGCACGCCTAAAACAACCTGTGGAATATCAAACTAGCGGATATCGATAAATACTTATGGAATTAAATAAAGAAAAATCCATATAACGTACTATCAAACTATCATTGTGTTTTCAAATTCTTACAACAACTGAAGTCATTCAAATTCTACCAAGTCATTTAAACTAAATAAGAGTAAGGTTCATTCTACTCTAAAGACTTATTTATATAAAACCTGAGTTCGATAATTTCAAAATCAAATAAATAGATACTATCATTATAAGGCTCACATCAAAATAGAAGGCTACAAGCTATTGTCTTTCCCTTGTCTTGATCTAGTGCTAATGTGTATGATCCTGAGGTATAAGTGGGATAAGCAAAAAAAACCAACATAACTCAGTAATGCGAAAAACCCGCTCAACCATCTAATACACAAGTAATACTTAATAAGCATGCAAGGCTAGCATGAATTGACATTGAATAAATCATTTAAAGTAATACATCGCATGAATATATAAAACATTAATAAACCACGTCATCAAGATTGATAAAGCATATTAAAGTCAAAACTAGTAATCATGCATAGAGTTAACAAAAGAGAGATACCAAAGAAAATAGTAATAATATAAAGTCGTGGTCTCATTCAATGCATACTAGTTATTGCCAAAAATCTGGTGACCGATTCACCTACCCTCGAGGCTATGGCAACTACTAGAAAACACACAGGCCTTATATGCCATCTCCTTTGTCCCTTCAACCCAATAGTAGGTTCATCCAAAGCCTTCACTAATGCACGTCCCTCTATCACAAAGTACAAGAGAAGACAACTCCAACTCATGTCCCTAATTGATACACTTATGAATTCAATTAGACAAGTAAAGCTCTCGGTGGCAAACTCCACAAAAATCCTGGGGCAATAAATAGTAAAGCCCTCGATGGCACCACAAAAGTCCTGGGGCATTAGATATTACTTGCTAATAATGCCCTCGTGGGGACTCCATAAACATCATGAGGTAATGAGTATCATAAGAGGGGAAAACAAATGCATTCACATTCCATAGATACGTAGATCCAAGCCACTAGTGTGATGCAACCTATTTCCCAAGTCTCTAGTTAAAATGTATGTCCTAAGATAACTAATATCACGTCATATTTTAGTCGGGTTTGGACTATGAAAATTAATGTTTCTATATTAATTTTAATCAGTTTATTGTTATTTGGAACTTTGGTGAACGTTTTGATGGATTTGGAAAGGTTTGAAAAATAGTCCATATTGTTCCATATTGCAGTCCTATTTTTATGCTAAGTTGAGTGTTGATTTTGAACAATCATATAAAGGTTTTTAAGTGCAATTTTTTATGGAATCCTGCGTTTACAAGTCAATCGAAATCCTTGCAAATAATATTTTGATTCGAAGTAGTTTAAGGTGGCGTTTAATGGTTAAGAAAGCGACCAAAATATTTGTCTAAACTATCAGTTGTGCAATCCCCTATTAGGGCGATGTTTGAGTGTGTTTTTGGGCAATTAATCGAAGGTTTCGAGGAGGTTTTCAATGGAATTTCATGTTTGTATATCAAACTTGATCCTCAAGAATCAAAATTGGATTTGGTAGTGTCTTAATAGGTGTTTGGTGGTCGAAAAGGGAGGCCAAATCTCATTCCTGTCACTATCATTTCCTTTTCTACTTAACATTAAAAATTTGGATTTTTAGTTCTTATTTAATGATTCTTTGTCATATAACTTAGGGTCATTGTAGGTTCATAAAAAAAAGATTACGATGAGAATTAATGAGGTTTTCAAGTAGCTTTCTCACTTTGTTTGGTCAAGGTGTTGTTGGAATTAAGTTTGAAGTTTTCAGGAATTATAGCACAATGGTTGGGAATCAGTTCAAAATTGATATAAAGACTTAAAAGAAGAAGAAGCTCAAGGATAATTATTAATTTACTTCTTTCCATTATGTTATTTTTGTTATATATTGTGTATTTAGGTTCTCGGGTGGCGAGAATGACGTGGGTGGCAGTTGAGATTAGTTTAAGACTTGAACTTTGTAACTTGTAAAAATGACTTGAACTTAGCTTTTAAAATTCAATTTGGTATTATATTATAAACTTTGGGGAGATGTGAGCCCTTTTAGACCTATTCCCTAAGCTTCTTTTTATTAGGTTTTCAATTTCGGTAGCCCTCTTTTTAGGGGAAACTCTTTTTAGGGGAAACTTTGTCGAAATTCTTATAAAATATTAAAAATTAAACAATATGATTTTCTAATTTGTTCCACTAAGAAAATTGAGGACTAATTTATTTTGAGGATTTAGTACACATTTTGAGGATTTTAATTTATTGAATGGACTATGAACCTAATTAGTGTAATTAAGATAAGTCAAGGCTCAATGAGACAAGCCTTGACAATATACGAGTTGGCTACTGCAACGAGTCAAGATGCAGTGTTTATCTACAAGTACAATGTGAAGTTTGAAACTTATAAGGTGAAGGACTTTGAGGTGGACTACAACAACAAATACTACAAAAAAGGTGCATAAAGAACAAAAAAGTTTTATGGAGGCGACGAATCAATATTCAAGAAGAACTTGAAGGCTTAGGTATTAATCGTTGGTAAAATCCAATAAAAACATAATTGGAGATCGAGGAGATTTTGCGAATTGTATTCTAGCAAGGATTGATTTCCTAGTTATAGAAAGGGTAAAAGTGTTCCTATAAAGACCCAATGTATGCCACTTTGTGGGCATCGCTCAATTAATTGCTTTTTGTCGCAAAGTTCTTGTTGATAGAAAGCGAAGCTCATTAGAGAGGTTGTATACGCTATTGATATAATTGATTATTTGGATATTTAGGCATGTTAGCTGAACTGTGTAAGCAATTCTTGTGTTTATTTATTTTGTTTTTCTTCTCTGTTTACTGCCTTTGAGTTTCTCTTACTACATGCTCTTCTCGGCAGTCTCTATTACTACATTATTGTTCTTGTAGTATTTGTTGCAGTTTACTGTGACGGACTCGTTGGTGATACGGACTCACAGTTAATGAAACTTTAATATTTCAAATCGATTCACTTTGATAAGCCAATCTACATAGTCTAGCAATGATCTCACTAGTTGTTTCCTCCATATGATAGCTATACATTATTTTCCTTTTCCTTTTTTCGTTTTCTTTATCATTCCTTACCCACCAAAAAGAAAATAAAGTAGATCAAGTCTAACAAGGTTATTCAAATTAAACTAATAAAAACAAAAATTACAATAAATTCAAATCCTAAATAGAATATCCTAATCAAGCTAAAACTAACTATCGTCCTTGACGACGGTGCCAAAAAATGTGATGCAAGCCGCAAGTGTATGACTTTCGCTACAGGTAATTGTGACGGCCCTAATCCTACAAATTAGGCACCACCTGACACTAGGCCTCCATTAACCCCGAGTAAACTAGTTCGAAGTTAATAAAGGTCTAGCTAGCCTAACAAATAGGTCTTCAGTACCTAATAGTCCACACAACAGAGTATATATATATATATATATATATATGAAATCATATGCAGAGGAATTTAAATGTAACAAAAACTCGATAACTAATGAATTAAACACACATCGGGTTTTAGACGTGGAAGCTAGAAGGTGGAAACCCCATACAACGGATATAATGTACAAATTATAGTGAAGAGGAGAAATACATGTATCTCTAACCGAAATACCCATTTATAAAATATAATAAATGCAATATAGATACATCAAATGACCTACTTATACCGCACATCAATGTTCTCGAGCTCATAAATTATGTCTGCAATTATCATCAAAATCGGAGACAATCCCAGCGAGTAAATCCAGAAAAGTTCAATAGTACTTCATATTAAACAATAAATAAGTCTATGAATCATGCAGGAAATAAATGAAGCTGAAAAGAACAATAAAACGCGTGATAGACAGACTACAATGGTCAAATGATAGAGACCAAGTGACCTGGAAGTAAAAGATAGGCGTCTAAGTGGTCATGACACTCTACACGTGGGCTCAAAGCCACTCGACTACGGGTAAATGTCAAACACTAGTACGACGGGACCAAGTCCTCTTTAAACGCACCTAATTTGTTCAGAACAGTCAGCTCACTTGAGCTGTAGCCTAAGAAAAATTCCCAAGGGAGCCATAATCGAAACCTGATGCTAAGCCTCAATGGAATCCTTGAAGTCCTATGACGAGCCACGGCACATGGCAGATGCTCACTCATAGAATTTAGTCTCGTCTAGGAGCCATGAGCACAACTCGGATGCACAACTCATTAGTATACAACGATTCAATTCGACCACTTTAAACCCTAGGTCACTCGGTAGGAAAGTAAAGTCCAACAATAAATATCATTTCTACCAAAATATGCAAGGAAATGAAAATAATTAATATTCAATTTCTTACTGATCAATCATTCGAATAGTCTAGTTGAGTATTCGTCGCGTATCTACAAGTGTTTAGGTATAACACACATTGTTTAAACGCGTTTATAACTCGTTTATAGTAGCTTAGACTATTAAGGACTCATCCTTATTTCCAATGAGGTTATTTAATTCATTCCCGACTTTAAAACCATTCCTTCGAATCAAAACCGATGATTCGAATGAGATAGAAATGCGGTGAAGCAAAATACGAAAAATTCCATAAAGCTTGATTTTTCAACATAAATCAAATGTGATCGACTAATCACAACCAAAGAGATCTAAATCACTATACAAGAGTCAAGTTCGACTTTGAATTCCCAAATCATACCATTTAGTCGAAAATCTATGACTTAATTGAAATAAGTTCGTTTTCAAAGAAATAGGTCAAAAATCTCTTTCGCGTCTCGACTTAGCCTCAAGTCCTATCCAAAAGGATAAATCACAACCATGTGCAATATTGAGACTAAAATATACTTCAAATTATAGCAAAAGTCATATTTAAAGGTGTCGAGTTTCTTATATTCATCTAAACATCAAACATAGTTTCAACAAGTTGGGTTCATTTTTAAGAAAATAGATTAAAGCTCCTTTTTTTTCATGCAAAATGCATTGTATGCAAGAAAAGAATTTTACTTAACAAAATTCAAAATTAGTCCAAATCACTTCGAAACTCAAAATCCATGCAAATCATACTCGAATGATGATCAAGACCCAAATTCTATAACAAATAATTCAAATGCGACAATAATAAAAAGAAATCCATAATTCATAGCTTCGACCAAATTCGTTTTAAAAAGATTTACAATCTTGTCAAGCTCAATTTGAGCTACCAAAATTTAGAGAAAAAGAACAAAATTCCCCTACAAGCATTTTATCAAACATCGAGAGTGCATTCATTTCCAAAACTATTTACAAAACTTGGAAGAACATAGTAAGCTCTCTTTAAGACGTTTCACAATAATTTTACCAAAGCCAATGCAAACTAGTCACATTCATTTCAAGACTCCAAAACCATGCTAATGACATTCGATTAATCGAATTATATAAACCAAACTCTACAAAAAGAGTCTGCAAGACTTAAAATCCATACTTTTCTATGCATTTTGTTTAAAAGTGCAAGTTAATGTCTCTTTTGACAATTTCATCAAATACATGGAGTGCAAAAACAAGCGTTTCCCAAACTTAACCCAATTTATTCTTAAGTTGGCAAAATCAACTTAAAATCATTCCTAGATTCATTCCTAAAAGCAAACAAGAACCCAACCCTTCCAATTAAACCACTTCCGATTCAAGAACAACTATACATTTCTAGACTTGACTTGGATTTAAATTTGTAATGAGGTTTAGAGCCTCACCTTGGCCTTCAATGGAGTTTCCCAACTCCAAATTTCCTTCAAGAGTTCCAATCTAGCATAGAGCTACCCTCTTTCTATAAATCCAAATTGAAATCTTTCTCGTCAAAGCCCTAGGTAGATCTTTTTTGTTCTTTTTTCCTCCCTTGTGAGCAACCACCACCATGCCAAGCATCGACGGAGTCAAGTAGTCCACCACCATCGCAACTAGTCGCACCCGCCGTCACCTCGAGCCGTTGTCCGTGAGCCGGAGCTCCGTCGAGCCGCTGGCCCTCGCTGCTCGGCTCGCCGTCCGCACCACCAACTCCTCCCAGTCGCACCACCACCTGCGTCGCATCCTCCCTGGAGCTGTCCTCTCCTTCGCCTCTCTTCGCGACCTCGGAAGCCTTATTTCGTTTCAAACCCGTTTCATTTATTTTTTTATTTTTATTTCTTTTGTTGAGAAAGAGTCTCGTCTACCCATCTCTTCCTAGATCCGAGAAATAACATGGTCTGTGGTTGATATGGTTCACTTTAAATTAGATCCGAGGGTCTTCATTTCTTCTGGTCACTAGGTGACTCTCAATGTCACACAATTAACACACACAACCCTTGTTTGATCCATTTCTTAGCTATTTTTCAATTAATTAATAGACTAATGTCTCATCATCGCATGAATTAATTCAATTAACTTGAAACATTGGCGATGCCACATACTATACGCACTAGAATGCTAGACAAAAATTAAAATCAATTTTTTTATTTTCTTTTATAAATATTTGAGCATTTTGACTTATCGTGACCCTCAATTAAGTATTAGACCACTAATAATTCATGATTAGTGATTAAATTACGAATTAAAACGCAGGTCGTTACAGTCTTTCTAACTAAAAAGAAATTTTGTCCTCGAAATTATAAGGAAATTACGCATGTGACTAGATTATGTAAGGATAATGTTTGAGCGCAGTTTCTTTTCGCCTTAATTATATGATTTCCTTAAATTTTAACCTAGGTGCCCTCTTATTATATATTGTTCACATGACCAATAAGTTTATCTTGTGCCAATCCAACTATTATATAATCTATTTGGCTTCCTCTTTGTGATTCTTAAACAATAACTGACTTCAATGTCTCAATATTATTACTTACCTGAATTACAAGTCCTCTCTCGTAGAGTCTTAAATGGAGCCACACCACTTGAGCTCAACCGTTAAAGTCATACTTACATCACGTATATAGGCAAACAATCTTCCTCACTTGCTACCAAATTCATAATTTAAACCTGAGTTTGACCTTTATAATTTAGATCAAACATGCAATATTTCACCTAATTCTATGACAAATATGGCATGAAACACTTAACTAGATTATTTAGGTAGGTAATGTAGCTTACCAATTACATCTTATGTAATTTTTAGATCTTTTTATGAGATACGAGACATCTTATGTCTTAGCATATTTTTATCTCATCATTTGCCTAAAGCTCAAAACTATTTTGATGGCTTTATTAAGTCGGACCATTTTAAACATTTAGGTAACTCTTACCCAAGTTGTCTCACCAAGATAACACAATACACTAAATGCTATGGTCAAAACTATATTAGTGTGATCGAGGCCTTGACAAGTGTTTAAAATGGATGGCACGAGACTTAAAATTTAATAGAGGGATTTTATTCAAGCTTTAGTGATTTTATGTAAACAATGAAATAGCATATATTTTATTGATTTGTTCAATCACTAAACAATTTGGAGATTTTTTTTTTTTTTATAAGACAAATCTCAATTCCGAAAATTAAAATTCGCTATAGAAAATCATAATTTTCGCTGATTTTATTATCATAAATTAACCCCTTAATTTATCCGAAATTAAGTCAATTAAAACATTTTAATTAACCCGGCCCACATCTAACTAATCATCTTATCCTAATCCAATTAGGACTAAGAGATATTTGAATCCTAACCATTAGATTGAAAAACCATACTTAGATGTATTCTTAGTGCCCATCAATGTCAATAACCCTACCACAACCTCATAGTAAAAGAAAACTCTGCTACAGCCTGACAATAAATATAAGGATCACAATTTAAAATAATGAACACTAGCACATTATCTTGTTGGGTTTTGGGGTTTATACGCAGCGGAAATTACAAAACAATTTTGACAAAAACCCCAACAGGATCCGAATCTAATTCCATTAAAAACGTTTAACCCATGAAAAACTTAATCATACCTCAGTCGCAATATACCTTTCTGAAGGTTGATCGATCTCTAAGGCGCTGCCAACGACGAACGCCCTCTACTAGTAGTCCACACACGAATGGCGGCCAAGATTCGAAGTGCTAGCTTCGAGAGAATACCAAACCTTTTGTTTTTCTCTCCAAAACGATCCAGAGCATACCAAAAACCCTAAGTCGTTTCTAAAACGAAAATAGAGTTTCGGCCTATTAATCTTTCGTTTTAGTGTTCTAACTTAAAGCGTCTATTTATACAACCCTTGTATATAGACGGTTAAGTAAATTACACATATACCCTTACTTAAAGAAGTATAAGTGTAATACACCACAAGGACGTTTTTGTCATGAATTTTGTCACATAAAATTCATTTTTCTGAACCATCTTAAAATCTCGCAAAACCATTCTTAGTGTGCGACCCAATAGGCTCATACAACGTTGCCAGTGTACCAAAACACATTTTGGTATACAAGTCATAAGCAGTCTCTAGCAAGACATTATGACTACCCAAGTTGTACGAATATCAAATCGATACAACCTAATCAATAGTGTATATAACATCCTTTTGTCACACGATATCCTTTTGATCAAACATAAGGCATGGAATTGTCATCCAACATGTTCAATCGTACTAGTCTCGATCTCTAGGTAGATCGAAAACATCCAAGTGACATTGATCAATATCAATTCACTTAGACTAGGCCTTTTAACAGCCTAACACATCGAGGGATCCACTAGATATCTCTCTTTATATAGAGGGACAAATTCTATCTCGATTACACAACTTCATCACATTTCTCACACAGTAACCAATCACGACCTTTATAATCGTCCGGTTAAATACAACGTTTGATTGTGTCAAATCAATATGTTCCTAATGTTGAAGTCTCTGGTAATCTCAAGTCAGAGGACTGGAATATATACTTATCATGAGAAACAACTATGACTTAATCCATGTGATGCTCTCATAGCGGGTCGGTCCAGTACTTTGTTCCCTAACAAGTACTCGTGATCTTGATTCGTATCCCTATACGTATAATCATCATATGATCATCAATCAAAACTCACACTAGTCTTAATTCATTATAGTTCCCAGTATAATGATCGACTAGGGACATTTAGGATATTTATGTAAATACCCATGGATCTTATTATAATGTAAACATGCAAATTAATTATAATAAATAACAAATGAAATCCTCTATTTTATTAACTAAAAGTATTCATAAAGACAGTAAATGGATTGACCTAGGGCACATGCCCCAACATCTCCCACTTACAATCTCGAGCTTCATATGTATAAATTGCTCAGTTGCACTTTGAGTTTATCGGTAAAAGTTGTAAAAAAAAAGAGCAAGCGTATTTAGGCAACTAGCATATAATCATCTCTAAGCATTCACAATTGTATGATCTTCGTAATTTTGGGAGTCAACGATCATGTCAGGTTTTTTCAGTTAACGTGTTGATGCATCTGAACCACACCAATATTTGTGAGATATAATGCACCATCCTAAGGGTTAGTCCTCAGGTTGTCGTCCTTAATCCTAAAGATTATCCACAGGTTGTATCTTTGCTCACGACACTTAATTCATTCATCGGCCTTATGGGTGGTGGTCGACTTCTCCAACATTAGGACTATGAATGAATAGTATCGTTAAAATGGAGTTACTCGGGCTTCTGATCTAACACCATTACTCCAGAGCTTTTGTCAAAGCTAATGGAGCCCATACATGCTTTACTTATTTGCCTTCAAGTCATCTTAACACTCTACTTCCTTGAAGTATGCGTTAACCTACTTGTCTCACAAATCTTCATCCCTTTCTTTTTTTTACGCGTTCCTTAATATATTTTGTCACTTTACCAATTTTTTCAAACTTTACTTCCCAGGTGCTCCTATTCATATTATCATATAAGAACATATACGTAGACTAAATTTCCATTATTTTTATATTATCAAACAATATTAATTTTCGTACATAAATATTTTTCAAGTGGATCCTTTGGAAACACATTCACGAACTTCTCATGATTTATGAATAACTTGAATCTAACTCCATGTATCTACTTAAGGACTCGTGAGAACATTCATTTCTTACCACATGCTACTAATATGTGCGTTGGAACTTGAAAAGTTTCAATCTTCAATGCATACCAAGTATATTGAATTGATTTCCCAAATTGATAATATCCAATAATGCAAATCTTTAAAAAACTTTAACTCCTTGAGGTACAAAATATTATTTTTTTTAAAAAGAAATCTCGTTTCACTAGTTTAGGTTAGATCGGATTAGGATCAAACCTGGCCCAATTTACATCGTATGGATAAACAATAAAGTAGAACTATTGACACATTAACCAATGTATGCATAACTATATGCTACAATTCCTTCATTCAACAAGATTTTTTTTGTTTGCGTTAATCATTAGTTCCATTAGTGCTTGAATTCCTTCTCTACTATAGTGTAACTTTTTTTATTAGTATAGTAATATCATTAAAATAAATAATTACACTTAGTTTAGGTATCGTTGAATTTTTTTGCGCCTTTGAACGAAGCGAAATGTTGACGAATTCGAAGAGTTGATTAAGTCGTTATAAAGTTAGGAAAGCTTGACATAGGTATGTGGGACTAGTATTCTTATCAATTATGATTTGTAAATTAGTATACGTAGTTCATATAATATTATGGAACTGGATTAGGGCAACATATTGTGATTTGACTATTTTATTAGTGAAAAATCCCGGAGATGGTCAATAAGGCGGGCCGAGACTGAGGATTGAAAGGTATACCGAGAAATGAGTTTTTTTTGTTCTAATGAATGAAAAGGTTTATCTTGAAATCGATTCCGCCTTTTTGTCCTCAGCCATATTTTCACCTTAATATTCATTGTCCATTTGGGGTTAGTAGCTCTATCAAGCTTGAATAAATCAACATAATCTTTTGTCGGCCAAGATGCAGGTTTTGTGGTTGTATTCTCAAGTGGGTGTTTTTACAAAAGTACAAAACTTTGTAGTTTTAAAGAGGGAAGTACGTGTGGGTTTTTTTTCCCCGTAGTAGGCAATAGCGCCCAATGAATAGGCGATATTGCTGATGTGGCGTGGCCACGTGGATGAAAAGCACCAATAGTGCCTTCGGAGAAGGGGCTATTGCATTTGGAACTTGTCCACGTGGATCCACGTAGACAGGTTTGGGGACGTGGTTTAGGGCGCTATCAGCGCATCCCCATCATCTCTTTCCCGAAACCGACGCGGAGAATATTCTCTGCGTCGGTTTCGATAGGGATGCAGGGGTAGGGGCGGTAGGGATCACGGGATATTAATCCCGTGACCAAGGAGGTAAGGAGGTTGGTGTATATAAGGAGGGGTGGGGGAGGAGCTCGGTGGAGAGAGACCAGAACGGGAGGAAGGAGTGACCACACCCCAACCAAGTAAGGAGCAGCGGCACCAGACGCGGGAACGCAGAGGAGGTACTAGCGGCGGAGGAAGGAGGACGAGCAGCTGAGCAGGGAGGAGAGCGGACATGCGGTAGGGGAGCGCGGAGCAGAGCAGGGAGGTCCGCGGCAGGGGAGCACGGAGGAGTGGCAGCTGATCAGGGAGGAGGCGTTATTGTGGTAGGGGAGCACGGAGCAGCGGCGGGGGGCACCAGACGTCTCAGCGGAGGAGAAGGAGGAGGTCCCATGAAGGAGGAGGAGGTATTTCTAATTTCGTTTAGGTATGTTTATTAATCGTTTTTAGGTAGTTTGTTTAGTTAGTTAAGTTAGTTTAGTTTTGTTAGTTTGTTTAGTTAGTTAAGTTAGGTTAGTTTAGTTAGTTTGTTTAGTTTAGGGATTTAGGTTAGTTAAGGTTCGGTAATTTAGTTTGGTTAGTTTAGTTTAGTTTAGTTAGTTTGTTTAGTGAGTTAAGTCAATTAAGTTAGTTTATATTTGGTCTTTAGGTTAGTTAGTTAGTTAAAGTACTTTGTTTAGTTTATTAAGATGGTTAAGTTTGTTGAGGCTCGTTTGTTTATTAATTGGTTTTAGCTTAGTTTGTTTAGTTAGTCATGTTTGTTTAATTTAGTTAGTTTGTTTAGTTTAGGTATTTGGTTAGTTAATGTTACTTAGGTAGTTGAGGTATTTAGGTTAGTTTAAGTTTATGTATTAGTTTGGTTAGTTTAGTTTAAGTAGTTGATGTATTTAGGTTAGTTTATTTAGTTAGTTTTGTTAATGTAGTTTGTTTAGTTATCACAATGTTGCAAGATATGTTTACCAAATTAGTTTAGGTTAGTATAGTTTAGGTTGTTAATATATAGTGACATAGGTATGTCTAAGTTAGTTTAGTTACTTTGTTTAAGTTACATAGGTATGTCTAAGTTAGTTTAGTTACTTTGTTTAAGTTAGTTTAGTTAGTTTGTTTAGGTTAGTTTAAGTTTATGTATTAGTTTGGTTAGTTTAGTTTAGGTAGTCGACGTATTTAGGTTAGTTTAGGTAAGTTAGTTTAGTTAATGTAGTTTGTTCAGTTCAGTTAGTTTTTTTAAGTTAGTTTAGTTAGTTTGTTTAAGTTAGTTAGTGTTTATGTATTAGTTTGGTTAGCCTAGTTTAGGTAGTTGAGGTATTTACTTAACATAGTTTGTTTAGTTATATGCGCACGTTTCAAGATATGTTTGCCAAATTTGTTTAGGTTAGTATAGTTTAGGTTGTTTAGGTTGTTAATATATAGTGACGTAGGTGTTTTTCATTCGCAAATCAATATTGAATCGCAATTAGACCTCCCTCCAATACACAAAACTGCACAAACATATATGTTATATTTTATGTTAACGAAAGCCTCAAAATTTATGAAACCATATATATAGTAGACTAAGCTCATTTAGACTTTGAATTCATTGCGATCCACTAAACTTTCATGAACACATCTACAATTTTTTGGGTTTTTTTTTTTTTGGATATGTTTACGTTTTATTAGGTTATTTTAGGTTGCGTTTGGTTCACATAGTTTGGTCAATTTATTTTAGATTAGGTTACGTTAGTTAATTAACTTACTTGAGGTTAGTTTTCATTTATTATTTGGGTACATGTTTACTTATAGTCGATTTATTATACTTTTTGTGTTCTAAACTAACGAAAATACAATGTTATTGCAGGAATATTACATTGAAGAGGTAAAGCGGAGGAAACAAGTAAGTTCACTAATTTAGTATTTTCATAATTATTTATTTAAGATAGGTTATGATTTGCATGCTATATAGGGACATACGTATTGTGTTTATGAAGAATGGTTGATATGTTTACTTATTGAAAAGTGCGTGTATAACTTCAAGACGATCCTCTAACAGAGAGGATTGAGTAGGCTCAGTAGTTGCGCCAAGAAGACGATCCCGAACATCCAAAAGGTCCCCTCGTGTGCATATCCCCCCCCATATACCGAAAAATGCTTTAATTAATTTTTTAAGTAAAATCGAACTCGATGTGCAGTGGGTCAGTAGGTATGAACATTATTAGACAGAAAATGTAAGTGCGAAAGAATGAGTATGCTCTGTAGTTGCGCTATTTTTGCGATCTTCTACATCAAAAAGTTCGATTGCGCTTTATCGCTAGCTGATTGTCAACTATTTCCTTAACATATTTGTGCATTTGTGTGTAACATTTTTACATCAAAGTTCTCAAACTTATGTAGGTCATGTCACAAAGAAACATCCCTTTTCTATTCTATGTGTACGGTGAAATTGTCAATGGGTTAAATGGCGTTACGTACGACTCGCCCCCATCAACAGTGTTGATGGTTAGGTTTTGTTCAAGTGGCCGTGAAATGATGGATGTCATGTGTACCGCGTTCACTATGTCATCTACGGACACTATAGTTCAGATGACTTATCGCCACATGATAATCCTTCCCGGCGGCGCACATTATTTCGTTCCAGTGTTGTTGCATGATACGACACATTTCGACTTGATGTGGGAGACGGTGACCAATTTACCAATAACTGCAACGGTTGATATATATTTGACATTTGAGTCAATCAACTCAGTTCAAATCGTACGATTCATTCGCAAGTTCTTGATGAACGTGCCGAGACGCCAGACACAGCCTTAATGATGGAAAGGCTGCATATGCAATCCCCACAGGCTGAGGTCGTGCAAGAGGGGTTCGTAGCTCCATTACATAAAGATATCAATGACGATGACGAGATCGACGACGAAAATAATGAAATTGATGAGGATGTGCGTCGCGACGATGAAGCTCCATAAGTTGTCGTTTGGGATGACGTTAATGTTTGCATGGACGATCGAAGATATGAACCTCCGGGTGCGGAGAATGTCGAAGATGATGAGCAATTTGCTATCGATGAAGAGATTTTGTTGGAGGAAGCTAGTGATGATGAAGTTCACCAACCAATACCGGGTTATAACGAAATCGATTGGGAGGTGGCTAATTCAACTGCGACCCAACATTCCCATAAGCAAACTCGGGGGGACATGTCTAACTCCGATTTGGAGATAGGGATGTGTTTTGCCAATAAAAAAGACCTACAACATGCCGTTAAAGTGTGGCATGTTAGTAGACATTGTCAATTCCATGTGATGGAATCGACAACAACCACGTGGGCGATTAAGTGCAAATTTCCACAACACGGGTGTATGTGGCGTCTTCGCGCTTGTTTGCGAAAGAAAACACTATTATGGGAGATAACACAGTTAGACATACCGCACACGTGTATTAATCCCGACGTAGACCGCGATCATGCCCAACTAGACGCCAACATGATTGCGCGAGAGATCCAAAGCGTAGTCAAGAGCGATCGAGGTATCACGATCAAAGCATTACTAGAAATAATTAAGGGAAAGTACGGACACGAAGTCAGCTACAAGCGAATGTGGGATGCCGAGAGGAAAGCTATTGCAAGTGTTTTCGGAGATTGGGATGAGTCGTACGCCCAATTACCTAGATGGTCGGCGGCTGTGAGGAGTAAGAGTCTGGGTACCCGAATCGAGTGGTCACATAGATAATGGCATGCTGATGAAATTAGAACCGCGTCTCCTCAATTTCGTCGTGTGTTTTTTGCATTTGAAGCTTCAATACATGCTTTCAAGTTTTGCAGGCCTCTGCTTCAGATTGACGCGACATTCCTATACGGCAAATATAGTGGGAAGCTCATGATTGCGATATCCGTTGACGCAAATGGACACATATTACCAGTTGCATTTGCCGTTGCAGAAACCGAATCAACTGATTCGTGGGGGTGATTTTTGCGGATGTTGCCCGAACACGTGACAGATAGAGAAGGGATTTGCGTTATATCCGATCGTCACCCTGGCATTTTGGAGGCGGTCAACACCCCAATCAACGGCTGTTGTCCCCCTAAAGGGTACCACCGTTATTGCTTGCGACACTTGCTTAGTAATTTCGGCACACACTTCAAAAATGAACCCTTGAAAGTACTGCTTGGTCGAGCAGCTGTTCAACATCAAGAAGGGAAATTTATTGCGTGCATGGAGCGTTTCACATACTTATCTTCATGAACGCCTCAATGCCTGCAATATGTCAATGCCATCCCCAAAGAACTTTGGACGCAAGCGCACGACGGAGGCATGCGGTACGGATGGATGAATTCTAATGGTGTTGGTAAGTACAAAGTACAATTTATTCTTCGCACTAAAATACAATAAATATTCGATGAACCACTATTACTTATTAAAGTGTCATCGACAATTGCATAGTGTTTTAACGGGGTCTTGAAGGGAGCTCGATTCTTGCCAATTACGGCGTTAACTCAGATGATATACTACAGATTGGTGGTGTACCACGATCAACGCAACCAGGAAATCAATGAGGCGGTCTCAAGCGGACTACCGTACACGGAATATGTAATGAAGGCTTTCACGAAATATAAGAAATCCGCGAGGAGGCATCACGTCACGTTGATCAATCGAGATATTGGTGAGTTCAAAGTGCTGACTGGAAGACATGGAGACCGCATGCATAAAGGCAACAACACACAAGTCGTCATCTTGAAGGACCGGGTGTGCACTTGTAATAAATGGCAGTCGTTTGGTTTTCCCTGCTCACACGTGTTAGCAGTATGTGCGTTTATTCGAGTGAGCTATACGCAGTTCATCGAGCCATACTACAAGATGGATGTGTACGCACAATGCTACTCGTACAAATTCAAGGACATCCCAGATGAGAAGTATTGGCCGACTTTTGGGACGAAGATCATACCCGACCCAAGATGCAGACGTGGCCGAGGGAGACCTAAGGGATTGCGAAGACATACCGAGATGGATCTGCCTAATGTCCAAAGACCTTTGCGATGTGGGATATGTCATCAAGAAGGACATAGAAGAACAACATGTCCAAATAGAGACCGTGAACGAGTCCCAACTAGGAAGAACCGGTGTGGTATTTGTTGTTTAGAGGGACATAACAAAAAAAATTGTCCAAGGAGACCTCAACCATCTAATGAGAACATATAGTCGATTTTGTATAATGTGTGAAGTAACTTAAGTTCGTACATATGTTGTTTTTGAACATTTTTGTCATGTGTTTTTATGTGAACATTTAGTAAATACTTATCGTTTGGTTTCGTACAACACTCATTTTCTTTTTCTAACCTTCTTTTTAGTTGTACTGCAATGGATACAGGACCTTAAGATCCATCACTATTGCAACTCCAATCTACACACAGATCAACGCGAACCTGGAGGGGTGAGGTAACATGTTTTTCCTCGATACGTCAAATTTACACCAATAATGTATCAAAAACATACTTTAATACATTTTCAATTACAAGGTTTACGAAACAATGCGCGTACGTCGAAGACGTGGGGTCGTTGATCGAACGATGCAATATCATTCTAGGATGATCCCATATCTTCGTTCCAGTGGGTTTTATGGGATATCTCGGGTCGCATTTTTCAGCCTTGATTGGGCTTTAATTACGGCGTTTGTAGAGAGATGGTGCCCTGAGACGCATACATTTCATATGCATTGTGGGGAGTGCAACATTACACTCCAAGATGTGCAGGTACAACTTGGATTGCCTATCGAAGGTATGCATGTGACGGGAACGACGGACGCAGACTATGCTGATGTCTCGCGAGGCTACTTGGACGAACTCCTGGTGGAGATGACGTCGTTGGTTGTAAACTTAAGGTCGATTGGATCGAGCGTCACGTACCAGCAATAGATGATGATAACGATGAGGAGTCGGTCCAATGTTACGTTCGATCGTACATACTACAACTCATCGGTGGTCGTCTTTTCGCCGACAAGTCCAATCGATTCGTACATTTGATGCTCCTACCATTGCTGGAGGATTTCCAACTAGCTGGACAATATAGTTGGGGGAGTGCCTATTTGACTTATTTGTATAGGGAGTTGTGTCGCGGATCTCGCGCAGGGGCACATGAGGTTGCTGGCGCGTCAATTCTTTTACAGCTTCGGGCATGGGACATATTTCCATTCATAGCACCGCGGCGCCTGCGTATTTCTAGAGCTCAGCGGCGAACTGTGGATGGCCAAAATGTGCTTATGGACGTTCCACTCGGACACAGGTATTAAAGCCAATTTGTCATTAATTTGCATAAAAATCTTGTCCAATTTCATTTATCTTAACTTATTGTCTTCTACACAGATGGCTCGATGCATTTTCGGTTTCACAAAGTGCGACGCACGTCGTATCGGCTTACCGTGATGCACTCGACTCGCAAATGCATGAGGATGATGTGGTGTGGCAACCTTATATAGAAGTCATGGGGTCTCTTCCCGATTACTGTACAAATGGTCACGGAAGTTGGCTTTCGACGTGTCCCCTTATTTGTTTCCGCATTGTAGAGTGACATCGACCAGAAAGGGTTATGAGACAATTCGGCATGGTACAAGTGGTGCCACCTAATTGTGCTTACGACGCCCAACTGCACAGCCTCAAATTGCGTGGACATCATCATGAAAATTGGGTGACCTTCCATGCAAGCTACATACACATATGGGAGAATCGTGGGGACACCATTGCCACAAGCGGCACTTAATGAAGGCCACGATCACCAAGACTACACGACGTGGTATCGCTCGGTCACTAGGAGATTTATTGGACATGACGGGGCGTTACGTGACTACTCGGTAATATTCTAACTATTTCTTTTCCTCGAACATTCAATATCTTATATTGCGTGCTCTGACCTCTTATATTTTGTATATCAACGTAACTTAGTGCATCGACTGAGGCGAGTGTTTATCGAGGATGGGTACGAGCAAGGTCTTGCCGCGCTTGATGAAGGGATTCAAATTTTAGACGAAGATGAAAGGCAAAGGTCTACTCTTTCGCATGACGGAATTGACGTCGAGCAAGACATAAATGAGGATAATGAACAGGACGATGAAGAAGACGATCAGGCCGAACCAAACATAGAGGTGAGAAGAAGACGAACACGACCAGAGACTGTGCAGGAACGCACCAGACGTCCTCGTCCACCATGTCCATCTACTCAGACTGAGATTGCTGCAGAGAGTAGCATACGTTCTCCTCCAGCACGTTCATCTCGTTCGAGAGCGAGTAGAACAGAGACTGTTGGTGAGAGTAGCCAACGATCGTCCACACCCCAGCAAGAACCTCAAATGTTTGTACCCAGGCCGCCGAGCGTGAATCTTCCTCCTTACTATTTTGATCCATACGCACTTGGGTCGTCGTCTTCATATGTGGACCATGGAATGCCTCATCCTCAAATGTATCGTCATTGCCTCAGTACATGCCTAGTCCATATACTCCTACTCCTCATACTTACAATATGCCATATAGTGGAGATCCCTCATTCATGAACTTGTTGACCATGCCGCAGCCTCATATTCCTTTTCCCCAACCCCATACAGGGAGCCGGTATTTTGGGATGGTTCCACCTCCAATTTTTGGGAGCATCAGTAGCAGAGGTGAGTCGAGTGAAACACCAGAGGAAACGCATGAATCTACTCGACGTGATTCAATGCAAGACCAGCTACCTCAACAACCTCAACCGGATGTACAAACACATCGTCCAACTAGACAAATAGTACGTCCGGTTAGCATCACCGAGCAACAACGTCAATGTAACCGCAGGAATAGACCTGCATGATGACTTTTCTTCATGTCATGGTGATTTGTAGATAGCTACTGATTTGGGTGAACGAAATACGTGTATACAACCTTCTCATTGAATAAACTTATTTCTCATGTTTTCCATATTATTATAATGTCGTATCTTGTGATTACTCTTCAATAGTTAGATTAGTTTGTTAAGTTAGTTTAGCTGATATGTTTAATTTAACCTAAGTGGTTAGCAAAGTTGGTTAGGTGTAGGTGGTTAGGTTATATTAGTTTAGTTTGGTTAGGTTCATTACCTTAGTTAGTTAAGTTATGTTCCTTAGTCTAGTTTAGTTAATTTAGTTTACATAGTTAGGTTAGGTTAGGTTCGTCGAGTTTAGTTCACATAGGTTAGGTTAGGTTGTTAACATATATGAATCTCGATCTACTTCGTTGTTTGCTTAGTTTGTGTAGGTTAGTTTAGTTCATCTTTTTTTGGTTGTTTATAGTTAGTTAAGTTAGTTATTTTAGTTTACTAAGTTTGTATTGTTTAGGTGGTTAGGTTAATTAAGGTCGGTTAGGTTAGTTAACGTTAGTTAGTTTAGTTAACGTTAGTTAGTTAGTTAGTTCAGCTTAGTTAGTTTGTTTAGTTTGGTTAGGTTAGTTAAGGTTAGTTAGTTACTTAGTTTAGTTTGGTTTGGTTAGGTTAGTTAAGGTTAGTTAGTTTAGTTTAGTTAAGGTTAGTTAGTTAGTTAGTTAGTTAGTTAGTTTAGTTTGGTTTGGTTAGGTTAGTTAAGGTTAGTTAGTTTAGTTTAGTTAAGGTTAGTTAGTTAGTTAGTTAGTTAGTTAGTTTGTTTAGTTTAGTTTGGTTAGTTAGGTTAGTTAGTTTAGTTTAGTTTAGTTAGTTAGTTAGTTAGCTAGTTAGTTAGTCAGCTTAAGTTAGTTAGTTTAGATTGGTTAGGTTCGTTAAGGTTAGTTAGTTTAGTTTAGTTTGGTT
This sequence comes from Stephania yunnanensis, assembly GCA_039657365.1. NCBI lineage: Eukaryota > Viridiplantae > Streptophyta > Magnoliopsida > Ranunculales > Menispermaceae > Stephania > Stephania yunnanensis. Next base: position 37,111,872 of record CM077586.1, on the reverse strand, counting down.
AGTTAAGGTTAGTTAGTTTAGTTTGGTTATGTTAGTTAAGGTTAGTTAGGTTAGTTTACTTTGCTTAGTTAGTTAGTTAGTTAAACTTAAGTTAGTTAGTTAGTTCTTTAGTTTAGTTAACGTTAGTTAGTTAGTTAGTTATTTAGTTAGTTTAGTTAGGTTAGGTTAGTTAGTTAGAAAGATAGTTGAAGGTTGAAACCAATGTATATATATTTTCAAAATTGGTTTCTTTTTTATACAAATATAAACTCCTTTGGTTGGAATTGTCGAGAACACTCGATACATCGACGACGAACAGCCAATGCAAGGGCGGAGCAAAGAGAGACGACGACGCTGTCCAAGAAATATTCATGATGACAACTAATGAGCGGCTGCAACCCAAGAAAGAACGCCGCGCATAGGACGTCGCGGACCAGCGGCAGCGGCGGTCGCGGACAGATCGGCGAGTCCAGTTGGTGACGTGGCGGCGGGATTGAATAGATAATGCCTTTTCAAAAGGCGCTATCAATATTTGGCCTGCCACCTCACCGCCACGTCACCGCCACCTCACCAACTGGACTTTTAACCAATACGCCTTTTCAAAAGGCGTTATTAGATTTGGTGAGGTGGCAGTGACGTGGCGGCCAAATGTACAGATATCGCCTTTTCAAAAGGCGCTATCTGTACAAATCGATGCCACGTCAGTTGCCACATCATCGCCAACCAAACCAATCACACCCAATAACGCCTTTTGAAAAGGCGTTATTGCCTACTTTGGTAATTAAAAAAAACCTCCCTATTTTGTGAAATAAATTGTAAACCAACCCTACTTTTGGAAAACCCCTCTCAAGTGTCTGAGAGTACGACTTCATAATTTAAGTCAAATTTACAAGTCGTGAGTACAGTTGTAGTTGACTTTTGAACTTACATTATGTTTATGTATCGTTGTATCATTTTTAATGTTTGAATAGTTATGTTTTGGATTCATATTTTTACTCATTAATTCCTTGATGTAGCTGATAATTGATACGTTTAAGAGCATCACTTACTGAGCAAGTTAAAGTCCTCATTCCCTTATTAACATTTTAGGTTATCGACATGCGGTTCGACCTAGGAACAGAGAAGATTAGGAGTTTATAGTGTTCTCTACGGCAAATTGATTCCCTATTGTTTATATATTGTATTAAATTATTGTTTTTGTAATAAATAATGTTCGGATATGATTTTACAACTGAGGTTTATGCCTATTTTTGTATGTCTTGTATTTTATTAAAAAAGTTTTAAATTTTGTTGCGTTTTTTAATTATTATGAGATTATTAAGATATACAGGTTGTGTTTATTAGGTATTGAGAGGAGGTTGATAGCTCTGGTTAAGTATGGGTCGTGTTTCAAGACTTAATTAGAGTTCAAGCCCAACGTTTTCTTAACACTTTATTTGGTATCCGAGCCTAGTCAAAGCATTAGTTTCACTTTCGAATTGTTTTCGAAATGAGTGATAACTCCGATATAGTTTGGTATCAAAGCATGGCTCAAGATTTTTCCTTGATTTTAAATGATGGAATAACTCTAATATAGTTTGGTATTCGAGCATTATTCAGAGTCTGAAGCCATCAATATCAATGGAATTGGAATCTAGATTTACTAACTTGGAGATTATTTCTCAAGTTATGGATAATCTAATATTTAATAAATAGTTTTATCGTGATTCTTGGGGGGTTACCGAAAGATAAAAGACTAAGATATTTTATTTGTTATGTTTTATTATACCTATGTGATATATAAGTGCTATTTCTTTCCTGAATGATAACAAGATGATTTATGTCCATTAATATCTCAAGAGTTGAGAAAGTAATAAGAATTATGGTTTGTAGAAACCTAAATTTCTATAGTATATACAAAAAGAAAAGACATAAGAAATTGTATGATGACAAAAAGTAAACTCTTCTCCTATTAACTGTCTTTAGTAATCTTTGTTATCACTGATATTATTAAACAAATAATAGTCGGTCAAGAAGTATAAATTAGATCTAGACCTCGAGATGTGTATTAGAAGTATTGAATTTCTGAAGTAAAGAAATACTTAACAACTTTACGAAGGACTCAAAGATTATAACCCACTTTGAGAAGGGATCTAATACTAGTATTGAGACTAATTAAGCAATAATGAAAGTTATTGGGTAAATAAATTAGTAGTTAATGATAGGAATCTATTTGAGGGCAGAAAACCACTAATATATTTATACTTCGCAATTTGTTATAAAGTAGACATTCCAAACTTGGTATTGGAATGACAAGCAATTTGCCGAAAAATGAAGGGTGAAGTCGAGAATTTGAAATTGGTAAAATTGAAAATAGTTCCATCTAGAACATAACAGTAAGCTGATAAGATATCTTAGTTTGATGTTTAGGGACTGGTATATAGTTTAAATTGGGGAGAATGAGTTATCAATGAAACTAATGATTCAAGGAGTTTAAAGAATAATGTTGTAATGACCCGTTACCTTAAGCTGGTAATTAGTGTCAATTGAAACTCTAATCAACCCGAGTTAGGCTTGTGGTTAAGTTCGATGTACCTCAATCAATGTGTGCATGGGTTTATGTGATGATTGGTGTTTGTTTGGAATGTTTATTGAATTTATAGGTTGTAGTAAAAAAATCGATTTTATATATGACGCGCGCCGAACACGTCAATAAAGTAAAGTTTCATAAACCAATTATTTTGTAGAATAGTGGCAAAGGGTCGATCCCACAGAGACTGATCGTCTTTCTCAGGTTAAAACAACAAAAAAGGAAAATCGGGGTTCTTAAAATAAATATTAATTTAACTAACTAATTTAACTAAACTAATTTCTAAAACAATTAATTAATAATTAATTAGCACCTAAATAACACCTAAATCTCTAGTTCCACAAATCAGAATCAAAATTCAATAGCAATCATGGTCTTCAATCTTTCCCAAAAAGTTATTAATTTAAATTCTCCTAGATTAGGTATAGAAAATCGACATCTTCAAGACATTCCTAGTTCCCCTAATTCCGATAGTTAGGATGTCCGCCACTAACTACTTCCCTAATTAATGTATAACCCTAGACATCCGCCAATCAGGTTTAACACACTAACTGCAGTAATATAAATCTATAGGAACACCAATCCTAAATAATCGGGTCACAACCGCTACCGATTTAACTTAGATTCAATTGTTGTACATTCAAGAACCGAAAGGGTTTTACTGCAAACGGGTAAATGTTTGTTACTTTATTGGTCTAAAAGCACAATTACACGGATACTAATATTCCAAATAATAGTAGATTGTCCATCTAAAAGCATGCATTGGCCTCGTACATACCATAGATCTAAATCAAAATAATTAAATCAACAACAATGAAATATGAGAAGTTAAATTAATTAAATAATAAAATAAAAGATCTCACATAATATGCTTTGAATTCATAATTCCGACTTGCTTCCCCTTCGACTTAGGCAAGAAATTGATCAGACTGACATCATCTTCAAAAATCTATACTAAAAGCTAATAATTGATCTCTAAAAAAACACTAATTAATTCTTCTTCTCATAATACCTAGGTTCCTAATATATAAAAATACTCCAAATTGGACTCCGATATTAATTTTAAGGGTAGGGACGTGACTCGTGAATCGAGGAGCATCGTAGGGGTGTTTTTAGATCAAAAATCGGACTCTGCCACGTGTCACAGCGTGATTCGCTGAAAAACTGGGTCACGCTGACGTGTCGGAACGCCATTGGACAGCTCATGTCACCGCTGCTTACTTGTCGTCGCCTGATTAGCCGAACTGTGCGTTCGGTTGTGTGTGGGGTGAGTCATCGCCACATGTCGTCTCCTGATTTGAGGAACCACTTGCTGTGACGGGTTTGGCCAATGGGAGCTCGCCACATGGACGCGCTCTAGCGGAAGAAAATCGCGCGACCAACACCGAATTACTGGGAGTCTGTTTGTCACAAATCTCGAGGCAGATCAACAATAGCTGAAACGTGGAGAAATGTTGCTTACGTGACGTGGCTGCGCCAGGTGACGTGGCGACGCGCGACGGTTTCTCATTGGTTGCTAGAACTAGAATTGCTGACGTGTCAATACGTGGCAACACCCTATGGGTTAGAATGGGTGTATTGACCTGCTGTTTGCTTGAACTTCCACGTGGCATCATCTTATTGGCCCATAGTGGTTTTCATGCTGACGTGGCATGCTTTGATTGGCTGGAACACCCTCCGCTATTTTACCCGCTGCGCAACGCGTATTTCAAGGCAAACTGTCCGGCATTCGATCACTGCAAGTAAATACTCCATTTTGAGTATTTTCTGCCACGAATTCAACCGCGTACTCCGTTTCAACTATAAATGACCAAAAATATAATTAAATATATATTTTAAACACTTTTAATAATTAAATAAACTAAAATAGATTACTAAATACCTATAAATACCGACTTATCAAATACCCCCAAACTTAAGACTTTGCACGTCTCGAGCAAATGTGTAAATGACAACACAAACTAAACTAGACTCTTAATATAATATTACTAACTCAACTAATCCTATACCCGACCTAAATTCATGGAGTTCCTTTGGTTTACATAGTCACCAAATTAACAAGTAACTCATAAAGTTTCAGAGTTATGATATGTCAAGTCTCGCAAGTCAGACACAATTAAGATCTCACTTTCAAAACATAGACTCGGTGAAAACAAAGACCATCAACTAATCACAAGTTTTATTGGTTTATACATTTAAGCACGCAAGTTCAAATTTCACTTAATATAGTGAAAGCACTCGAACTAAATCTTTTATTTGAGGAGTTTCACAACTTTCGCCTTTATTTTATTTTCTTCTCCAAATATTTTCTTTTTTCTTTTTTTTTTCAATTAATACGGTCCCTGCTCCATTTCCTATGGACCAATTTTCTCGCTTTTTTTCCACCACAAGTTTCCCTGCTCCATTTCCTGCGGAAACCTATGAGACTCTTTTTTTATTAGAAAACTCCTGTTAGTACTTCTCACTTTCACTATAATCAAGCAAATTCCCTAATGTAGGTTAAAATAATATGACTTGCATAAATTTGACCGTTTACTCATTTTCGTTATCTAGCACTAAATTTAACCATCATCTAAGTCTCTAATCATGAAATCATAAAAATGCTGAGCTATGAACTTGATTGAGTGTTTCTCCTAATTTTCTCTAAGTTTCAAGTTAAAAAGGCAACTGTAATTTACTCATCCACAACCAAAGGCATGAACAAAGTTTCAGGTGACTCTAAATAATATATATATATATATATATATATATATATATATATGCATATATATACATGAAAGTGTATCAATTCCTAATGAAATGAGAAAGGAATATGAATGGATAAGAAATGAAAGAAATAACATAAAACACCACCATTACCATCCAATATCCGCATATAACCGCATAAAAAAATAAATTAAACGATCTCACATGTGGTCTTTTGCAATAGAGTCCATCCAAAACAATCCACGATCCCTAAAACACCCCTAAACTTATTCTGAACCTTGTCCTCAAGGTTTAAAACAAGTCAAGGCAACCATATAACAAAAAGAAAATGACAGTGGTGAAGAAAAACATGGATTAGAAAATGATACAAATGCATGAATAATAAAAAGTCTCTAAAAACTAGTGAACGCACAAAACCTCTTATGTTTGATTGACTAAGGATACTATAAAAGAACAATCATGAGAAGTTAAAAAACTAGTAAACATAGGAGTTAACTGAGAAAAACTCCAATCAAGTCTTGCGAGCCCGAAGTCTGTCAATTAAGGGTAAAATCAACAAGATGATGGAATGAAGTTTAGGGTTTTGGGTCTACGCAAAAATCTGCCACTAATGCAGCGACTTAAGTTATGTATGTCCCAACCAAGTCTCAAAACACCTAAAATCCTATAAACATGTTAATTCCTTAAAAAAAAGATAATGTTCAAATTATGTTAAAAATGTAATCCAAAGTCAAACCTACAAAACTTAACGCTCCAACCCTCCATCACCTGTAAAAATAAAGAGACCAAATTAGAGTGTTATTAAAAATGATAAATAAAAAATTATAACTAAACTAAAACTAAAATAAATGCAAGAAATAAATAAAATAAAATAAAATAAAAATAAAGCTGGGCTGCTCCCAACGAGCCGCCTTTCTTTTAAGTCTTTGGCTAGACTTAGCATGATTGATCACATAATGCCCTCTCCCTTAGAGATGTCAACAACGAATGACACATCTACGTAATTGGGCAATGAAGCATACACGCCCTCTTTCAGATTTAGGAGTTCATCCGGGATTTCCAACACAAAAGAATCTATCGTATCAGGATTGTCTAATACAAAGGTATCGGCAGTGTAGAAGATCTGCAAACGCTCCCTTACTTCCACCCCCTTATAAGATGTACTAAATGTGCACGGAAGGGTGGGTGGTTGCACCAACACCAGAGGTTGGTCTTCCTCGCTCTCTATCTGCCGCTTCTCCGGCTTGTCTAAATTGACATCAATTTTCATCTCATCTTCTCCCTCATTTAATGCAATGACAATCTCTGGCTCAATTTGAAAGACTTCACATTCTTCGGATGTTTTTATCAAATAGTCTTCCATCTGTGTATCTTCTTTCACCTCAAGATTCGTCAACGTATCAACGCCCACATTCTCCTCTGGGTTAAAAGTTGGTCGTGTACTACACAACTCTGCTTCATCAATTTTTCTTTGACGACTGGCAATATATTGATCTAAGTAAGTTACCAAGTCTTTCGAGTCTGGACAACTAAAATCAAGTTTTCATTTGTTATGACAAGCTCGTCGAAAGTTTTGTACATTTTCTCTCATTTGATATATCATTTGCATCACCATATCTTCCGAGGAGTGGCTTTGATGAAACCGTTGATTTCCTTCATGTTGATGAGCCTGTGGGTGTGATATGAATCCAGAGAAGTCGGGTTGTGGCGATGCATAGTTAGAATAGTGATAATTCTCATACTGTGGATAATATGGGCAATTATGTGCGGAATGAGAATAGTCTCCACGAATTTCGCAAACCTCGACCTGTTGCACAAAAGAATTCATGTTAAAATATTGATATCTATTATGTGACATACCTACCCCATTCACATTATGATAATGTGAGTCTTCGTATCGACCATAATTATGGGGGTAGGAGGGGTCTATTGTGGGGTTGACTTGCACTTCACCAGAGGAGAGGAGATGTTCCATCATGGAGATTATTCGGTCAAGTTTCCGGTAAGTGGAACTCGAGATATTGCCTGGATACATGTTAAGAACAAGGAACTAGATAGGCAAAAAAAAAAAAAAAAAAAAAAAAAAAAAATAACCAAAGAAAGAAAGAAATATATCAATCCCCGGCAACGGCGCCAAAATTGATGCGCGCCGAACACGTCAATAAAGTAAAGTTTCATAAACCAACTATTTTGTAGAATAGTGGCAAAGGGTCGATCCTACAGAGACTGGTTGTCTTTCTCAGGTTAAAACAACAAAAAAGGAAAATCAGGGTTTTTAAAATAAATATTAATTTAACCGACTAATTTAACTAAACTAATTTCTAAAACAATTAATTAATAATTAATTAGCACCTAAATAACACCTAAATCTCTAGTTCCACAAATCAAAATCAAAATTCAATAGCAATCATGGTCTTCAATCTTTCCCAAAAAGTTATTAATTTAAATTCTCCTAGATTAGCTATAGAAAATCGACATCCGAAAGAAATTCCTAGTTCCCCTAATTCCGATAGTCAGGACGTCTGCCACTAACTACTTCCCTAATTAATGTATAACCATAGACATCCGCCAATCAGGTTTAACACACTAACCGCAGTAATATAGATATATGGGAACACCAATCTCAAATAAACGGGTCACAACCGCTACCGATTTAACTTAGATTCAATTGTTGTACATTCAAGAACCGAAAGGGTTTTACGGCAAACGGGTGAATGTTTGTTACTTTATTGGTCTAAAAGCACAATTACACGGATACTAATATTCCAAATAATAGTAGATTGTCCATCTAAAAGCATGCATTGGCCTCATACATACCATAAATCTAAATCATAATAATTAAATCAACAACAATGAAATAGGAGAAATTAAATTAATTAAATAATAAAATAAAAGATCTCACATAATATACTTTGAATCCATAATTCCGCTTGCTTCCCCTTCGACTTAGGCAAGAAATTGATTAGCCGGACATCATCTTCAAAAATCTATACTAAAAACTAATAATTGAACTATAAAAAAATACTAATTAATTCTTCTTCTCATAATACCTAGGTTCCTAATATATAAAAATACTCCAAATTGGACTCCGATACTAATTTTAAGGGTAGGGACGTGACTCGTGTGTTGAGGAGCATCGTAGGGGTGTTTTTAGATCAAAAATTGGACTCTGCCACGTGTCACAGCGTGATTCGCTGAAAAACTGGGTCGCGCTGACGTGTCGGAACACCATTAGACCGCTCCTGTCACCGCCGCTTACTTGTCGCCGCTTGATTCGCTGAGAACTGTGCGTTCGGTTGTGTCTGGGGTGAGTCAGCGCCACATGTCGTCTCGTGATTGGAGGACCTGCTGGCTCTGACTCATCTGGCCAATGGGAGCTCGCCACGTGGACGCGCACTGGCGTAAGAAAATCGCGCGACCAACACCGAATTACTGGGAGTCTGTGTGGTCAAAAATCACGAGGCATATCAACAGTAGCTGAAATGCGGAGAAATGTTGCTTGCGTGAAGTGGCTGCGCTGGGTGAAGTGGCGACGCGCGGCGGTTTAGCATTGGTTACTGGAACTAGAACTACTGACGTGTCAACACGTGGCAACACCCTATTGGTTTGAATCGGTGTATTGACCTACTGTTTTCTTGAACTTCCACGTGGCATCATCTGATTGGTCCATAGTGTTTTTCATGATGACGTGGCATGCTTTGATTGGCTGGAACACCCTGTCCGCTATTTTACCCACAGTGCAACCCGTATTTCTAGGCAAACTGTCCGACATCTGATTACTGCAAGTAAATACTCTATTTTAAGTATTTTTCCGCCATGAATTCAATCGCGCACTCTGTTTCACTTAAAAATGACCAAAAATATAATTAAATATATATTTTAAATACTTTAATAATTAAATATACTAAAATAGACTACTAAATACCTATAAATACTGACTTATCAATATACAAGCCTATAATCGAAAAGTAAATAAATGAACAATAAATAGTCGGCACACCACGTGCAACAAAGGGGAATGAATGTGCAAACCCAAGAATACTTGTAGGCATATCGAGTGAATTTATTGGCGAGAAAATACACAAAGCATATTTATAGTTATATATAATTGATATATAAATATATATAAATAAGACTATAACTTTGGTTTGAATTTTATGGATCATTGGATAGCCTCGAGGTATCTTGATGCATATCTAAACAAAACCTATATATGTAAATCAAAACATTCAAATTTATCTTCACTGATCAATCAAAAGAGTGAGAGACAAGCAATTAAGGGTGATTTTGGGGTGATCAATCCATGAGGGAATTCTAAGGGTTTGAAGTGATCAAACTACAACTAGATCAAAGATTATCGGTTGGTAAGTTGAGTTTTGACTTTGAAGTTCAATTTAATAGTATGTGATGATTTCTCTATGAATTGTTGTTGTTGATGATTATAAATGGAGTTATACCTTACTAGAAGTCCTCCTTGATGTTTCGGGCCGGTATTTGATGTTGTTTGGATAATTTGATAAGTAACTAGTGCTTGCTGCCCTGTTTACTATTGAGATAGTGCAAGGTGGAGCGTGCTCCATGTATCAGAGGAGCATGCTCCTTTCATTAGTTAGGATGGACCCATTTTGTAGAGTGTGCCTGACCAAGTGAGGGAGTGCGCTCCCACCCTGAAAAACAACAACTGTGCTGCGATTTGGTTAGGATTTCCTAAGGTCTTAGGGACTGACTTAGGGGTTCTAAACATAGGGTAAGAATTTCCTAAGGTCTTAGGGATTGACTTATAGGGTCTTAAACATAGGGTATTAGGCATATATTAACCAAAAATAGTTTGTGATTGGTTTTGGATCACTGGGAAAACTTGAGTGACCCGAGAAGTTATGAAATTTAGAAACGGAAACTGAAATCGAGGTAAGTATAGATTCACTTATTTATCAATGTTGTATGGATATGTTAGTATATGTAATTCATATAGTTTATGGACTAAATGGGGGACTATGTACAATGTGATGTATTTACTAAATGGAAAATGGTGTCTAATGTGATCCGAGAGAGTAACTCCAAGAATCGAGATTAGTTTATGTAGGATATTAGTTGACTTCCCAACCTATATGTAACTCAGTTAGATAGGTTATGTGGATTACATATTCACTGGAAGGATCGAGGTAAAACCATTGGACATTAATGGATTGACTAGACACCACATCGACCAATGTGTAGGAATAGCAATCACATTAATGATGTGACGAACTCTTCTCAAATAAGGGCACCACCCAGCCTAATCGAGTCGTTAGGCCTTAATCTCTCCACGTAGGGCTTAACAACGAATCACTCAACTTTTTTCTAAACCATTCTACTTACAAGTCAATTTTTCAAATAAGTATTTTTTATCTTATGTCAATTAATAAGAGTTAATTGAAATTTTAAAAGCTTAAAGATTATTCAGTGGAAGTCTTAACAATTTAGCGGAAGCTTTTAACGTAATACCTAAGAATTATGGAAAATCAAGAAATAAAGATCACATGCATATGTATAATGAAATAGCGATAATATATCATCATGTATCTGGTCAGGGACTATATTTAAACCCACAATGTATACAATCCCAAAAGTATATGGAAGACATATATATATATATAAGTCATATAACAAACCAAGAACTTACAAAATTCGGTGTAGCAATGCTCTACTGGCTCAGAGGTAGTCGACGATCTTCTATTTGCCTAATCTGCTACTCGATGGATCTGTACCCAACATCATAAAAAGGACAATGAGCATAAGAAAGTAGAAAGTAACACTAAAAGACATTTGTTCACATTTTTGAATATACAACAAGTATATGAAAGCATAACAATATCAACTATGCTGAAAAAGAATCATGTTATAAGATACACTAGTTAAACAAAATGAAACTAACACCCAACTAAGTAGTAATAAGTTAAGGCTGATCGTGTTGAGTTTTGGGGTTCATACGCAACGAAAATTAAAAAATAATTTTGACAAAAACCCTAACAGGATCTGAATCTAATTCCATTAAAAACGTTTAAACCATGAAAACTTAATCATACCTCGATCGCAATATACCTTTCTGAAGGTTGATCGATCTCTAAGGTGTTGCCAACGACGAACGCCTTCTACCAGAAGTCCACACGAACGACGGTCGAGATTCGAAGTGCTAGCTTCGAGAGAATACCAAACTTTTTTGTTTCTCTCCAAAATGATTCATAGCGTACCAGAAAACCCTAATTCATTTCTGAAACAAAAATAGAGTTTTGACCCTTAATCTTTCATACGTGTGTTCTAACTTAAAACGTCTATTTATACAACCCTTGTATATAGAAGATTAAATAAATTACACATATACCCCTACTTAAAGAAGTATAAGTGTAATACACTACAATGACGTTTCTGTCATGAATTTTATCATATAAAATTCATTTTTCTGAACCATCTTAAAATCTAGCAAAACCATTCTTAGTGTGCGACCCAATAGGCTCATACATCGTTGGCAGTGTACCAAAACATATTTTGGTATACAAGTCATAAGCAGCCTCTAGCAAGACATTATGACTACCCAAGTTGTACCAATATCAAATCGATAAAACCTAATCAATAGTGTATATAACATCCTTTTATCACACGTATCCTTTTGATCAAATATGAGGCATGGAATCGTCATCCAACATGTTCAATCATACTAGTTTCGATCTCTAGGTAAACTGAAAACATCCAAGTGACATTGATCAATATCAACTCACTTAGAATAGGCGTTTTAACAGTCTAACACATCGAGGGATCCACTGGATATCTCTCTTTATATGATAGGGACAAATTCTATTTCGATTACACAACTTAATCATATTGCTCACACAGTAACCAATCACAACCTTTATAATCGTCCGATTAAAGACAACGTTTGATTGTGTCAAATAACTTTGTTCCTAATGTTGAAGTCTTTGGTAATCTCAAGTCAGAGGATTGGAAAATATACCTATCATGAGAAACAACTATGACTTTATCCATGTGATGTTCTCATAGCGGGTCGGTCCAGTACTTTGTTCCCTAACAAGTACTCGTGATCTTGATTCGTATCCCTATACATATAATCATCATATGATCATCAATAAAGACTCGCACTAGTTTTAATTCTTTATAGTTCCCGTTTAATGATCGACTAGGGACATTTAGGATATTTCTGTAAATACCCATGGATCTTATTATAATGTGAACATGCAAATCAGTTATAATAAACAACAAATGAAATCCTCTATTTTATTAACTAAAAGTATTCAAAAAGACATTTAATGGATTGACCTAGAGCATATGCTCCAACAGATCGGTCGTGAGTCCAATCACCATGCCTCATTCCAATATTTCAGGATGGAGCCGAGCTTTACATCTTTGCTAAAGGATGAAGCTGAGCTCTATGCCTCCACCATTAATCACAAGTGCCAATCACGTGTGATGTATACTTGTCAACAACCCTGGGTCCCATACCTTATGTGTTGCACAAGTTAGTGGTGAGATCTCGACATCCCTGAAAGTCTAATGACCCTTGAGTGTTTCGCCCATCTCTATCATTTTATGGTCCTAGATAGAAGAACTACTATGACGGCCCCAAAACCAGAGGTCGCCATGTGGGGAGGCGCGGTCCCACGATCCTGTCAGATCCTTAACCTACTGGGTCCCATGCGCCACTAACGTCCTTTGTTACATCATAACTACTCGTTATGCATGTTAAGCTCATTTCGTAATCAATTTAGTTCGACAGTTTAATCATTTTTATAACATTAAAAACAAAACAACGGAAGTCTTAAATTTAACAACAAGTAAAACAATTAAATTTATCATCGTAATAAGCATCATTTTAAGAGCAACACCTTTTGTGGAAAACCCGGGGAAAAGTACCCTGTATATAGACGACGATACTAAGCAGTAATATATACAAGTACAGTGTCTATCCGGTCTCCCAATACCCAAAAGTAAAACTAAATATCAAAATCGCACGTACTAGTAGGTCCTCGACCGCGGGCAATCAGATAAAGTCGCCCAAAATACCCTTGCCCCTACTAGCACTAGGATCTGCACTCGACCATCACAAAAAGCAAGATGGAAAGTACAGTTAGTAAGATTCCAACGAAGTACACCGAACATTTATAAGGAAATAAATAGATGCCAATAAACATGTCAAATAATCATGCGGAAACTAAACAGACAACTGTGCTAAGATCATCACATGAATAAATAACACGAAAGAAACAAAGTGTGTACTCGTCCCGGTCAGACTAAACTGTACTTCGTACTCCCAGGATCCTTTCAGTGGGTGCCCCCACTTTCTTTCACCTAGTTCCTCGCGGGCTTAACCGACACGTGCACCCTTACAACTCGGGTCGCAATTCACCGAGTGCCTGATCACACGTGCTACAGCATAGTATGCCATAAGTACACAACGAATATCAGGTGGGAGTAACTCGACCACCAACCCAAATGTATCACGGAATAGAGTACAATAACAAGGAATAGGAAATCAACGATGGAAAAGTAAACCCTCAGTGACTTTCAGATGAAATCTTACGTACCTCAAAACGCACTTCGAAGTCTCACTCACGTCTCGAGAAACGTGCCCGACTCATGACTACGATCTCCTAAGTTCTTGGCGTCCAATTAAACCATTTTAACTAGTTTAAAGTCAAATTAAGTGAATTTATAATGTGTGGCCAAATTATGAAAATTTTCATTTTAAAAAGTTTTGGTTTAACATCCTTTTCAATTTATACCGGGGTGTCAACGCCCGAAAAATTCTCGAATATCATTTTTCTATCTTTTTCTCATTTTTCATATTTTTTCCTGATTTTTCTAGATTTTCCATAATTTTCCACATATTTTTCTTATTTTTCTATAATTTACTTAATTTAAAACTATTTTAAATTAAAATTAAAATTTTTATATTATTTTAATATATGGGTGGGTCCCTGGACCGGGTTTGACCCGGTCCACCCAGGTCAGCCGACCCGGTTCGGACCCACCTGGGTCGAGTCCCACCCACCCGGGTCGGGTCCGATTGGGCCCGGACCGGCCCAGCTGAGTTGGGCCCGGCCAGCCGAGTTGGGCCCGGCCCAACCGCCCCGGGGCCCAACCCCCCACCTCATCTTCTTCCTAGAGACGTCTCTGGTTTTCCTTTTTTTTTTTTTTTTTTTTTTTTTTTTCTTTTTTTCTTTTCTTCCTCTCTGGTTTGGGTTGGGGTTGCTATCCACCCCAACCCCGGTGGGCTCGATGGCAGGGGAGACACCTCTGCCATCTCCACCTCGACTGGTTCGACCTCCATGGCCGAACCCCCTCGTGGCCGCCATGGCCGACACACCGAAAACACAACCAAAAGTAATGACTTACCTCCTACCCGGCTTCTCCACCCTTTCTTCTCTCATTCTCTCTTCCTCTTCTCCTCCTCCTCCTCTCTGTTTCTTCTTCTTCCTCTCGAACCGGTTGTGTGTGTGTGAAAGAGAGGTGTAGGCGAGTGTGGGTGTAGGAGAGAGCGACGTGAGGGAGAAGGTGATGTGAGGGTGACGTGAGGGAGAGATGAAAATGATGAGGGAGTGAGGTGGAGTGTAAATGTGGGTAAGCTTGTTGACTTTGTGTCTTTGACTCCAAAATGTGACTCACCTGAGACATTCGCCTGTGTTTTTCAATGTTTCGACGCCCGGATTACGCTTCCGAATCGCGATGTACGCGCATCGCTGCGTCATTAGCCACCTAACATCTATTACATAGTAATAACTTTACCGTTATTTATTTATTTATTTAATTTATGTGTTTTAGTTTCTCCGACCTAGTGTACCCATAGTTGCACCTCAGTACCCGTCTCGACACGTTTTTCTAGGCAAACACCCGTTACACTATCTCGCTCGATTCGATGATATAAATACGCACATGCGATGTTAATCGAATAACTCGATACACAACATCGCAAATAGGCAAACAATCACACAAAATTACTATTTACCTAGTCGGCGTGCCCTGCCTTTTTTGCGCCGTCGTCCAAGTCTGAAAATAATCCATAATAACGACGAAATTAAAATTTGGGCCGTTACAACTACTTTCATATTTTAAGGAATGACACGGTTTCAGAATCCAACAATAAGATTGCATATCTAATGCACAAAGGAAAAGAAATTTACAATACCGTATATAGTGATAGCATGCTATTTCATTTAACCAAATGTCTCAACAATTAAAAATGACATAGCACATGATATAAAGTCAATGAAAACATTAACCAATAATCAATACCATGATAGCAAACTCATGAAATGGGAGAGGAAACAAGTCATGGTATATAAAGTACAATAGTCAAACCAGTCCAAATGAACAAAAATGAATAATAAAACATGAATGAAATGTAAATAAATACTTCAATAAGTTTTCTTACAATCCACACAATGTCCTATGCTAATCTAACCTCCTAATAGGTCATATCACATTTTCGAACTCCTGGGATGCTTCCATAGGTCCCTAATATCATTTCATAGGTTTTAAAGTGTGTTTAGACCTTTAATTAGGGTACTGAGTTGTTTAAAATGTTTTAGTTGAAATTAGGAAACTACTGATTTTGTATTGTTAGAGCACTTAGCGCGCTAGGTGTTTTGTCTAGGGTGCTATTCAATATTATTAGCGTGCTACACATAGGTAACGTGCTAGCTAGCTCATCTAGTGTGCCATGTGCAGGAAAACCCATAATTCTGCACTTCGAATTTTAAGTTCTCTTTAGATATAGATACTCGAACACCTTGGGATCTATTTACTCACCTACCGGAGACCCTAATACACCCACTAATAATGCAAGATCAATAATACTTCATATATTTCATAAACTCATCAAATTAAACAAAACTAATGGTGTAAGTGAAGTTACCTAGTTAATGAACACCGACAACTTGATCTACACCTCCTAAACCCATAAGATATCTTAAAAATTGTTGATCATCATTGATTTCTTCTTCTCCAACATGTTTTTTTTTTTAAACGAAGTTTTGAAAATGAAATGAATTTCTTAGGTTGATGTCATTCTTTATATATATGAAAGAGATTAGGTTGATTAATAGTCATTGATCTCCATGTACATATGTATCTTGAGAATAATCTAATGGCTTACATCTTGCCACAATTCCCACTAACTCTCAACTATCTCCATATAGCAAAAACCAATTTGAAACTCAATTTTTCTTTTGATGTGCCAACATGTACTCGAGAATCTTCAAATGACTATTGTTTTTAAATTGCTAACTTATGTACATTTAATATAAAATAAACCATAGCCACATTAATACTACTATTTAAGTTACACTAAACCTAAATAAACTTATCACATCACTTTCTCATCGGTCCCACATTGATACGTATCTTGAGGCGCGTCCCCACTCACGTCTCAACACCTAAACATCGGTAGGAGCGACTTAGTAGTCTACACAAATACAATACACCAAACATACATCAAAACAAATATAACATATACCTCAGCTATATTGCATCGATCATTGTGTCCACCCTAGGTTTACAAATAAAATGAGAATCACAGTGTAATAGTCATTAACGTTTGACTTACATCTGTTATTTATCGAATTTTATGCTTTTCATAATCTCGTTAGTTATTTATAGTGCATATTGTTATCGCATATTGCTCTTGATTATTATATGGAATGTTGATGGCTTTGTGAATCCTAATTTACTAAGCAAGTTGGAGCGCTCACCCCAAATTTAATATTTCAGGTTCTCAGCCTAGCACTTCAGCAAAGGGAAAAAGAAAATTTAAGAGTCTTATTATATTCTCTATGATGTAATAAGCCTTTCCGTATATACATACACTATTTGATTTATTTTGTTATATATGAACATGGTTGGGAGGTTTATAATCGAGTTTTGGATTGTGATAAACTAAATATTTATGTATATCATTTAAGTATAAAAAAATTTAAATTTTCGTTGCATGTATTTTGAATTATTTGTTCGATATTGATATATAGGTTGAGTTTATTAGGTACAAAATGAGAGGCTACTGACTCTAGCTAAGTCTAACTAGGTTACCGAGGCTTAATTAAGGTTTCAGGCCGAGTATTGTTCTAATCGAGATAAGGGATGCTACAGCTTGGTATAAGAGCCTAAGGTTTATCACTTTTGAATTAAATAGTAACTTTAATACAGTCTTATATCATAGACAAGGCTCTAACTTCATTTTCATTTCGAATGGTTTCGAAATAAGTGATAAAATATCCTTAGTACTGGAACCTAAGGTTATTAACTTTGAGAGTTGTCTCGAGTTATGAATAAGCTTAGGGTAGATTAACAATTTTTATCGTGTTTTGAGGGAAATGAATATGAAAATATTGTTATATGTTATTTGCTGTACATATTATTATCTACTATATAAATATGATTTCCTTATTTTTTTAATGTTACCCCAATGATCTTATCTCTCTTTTGACTTCAAAATATAATAATAGATCAAGGAAATGGCTCATAAAGTCATAGATCTCAGGGTAATAGGGAGACTAAGGATCAATAGAAATCTAGAATGGAGCAACAAATGAAGGAACGTGTGAGTCTCAAGCGAAGCTTCTAGCTATGCTAATGGCTCATTTGGGACCACCAGTATAGCGACATGAGATAGCCTACAACCTGTCTTGAGGTTAGCAAAATTGAGGGATGAGCTAAGACAATAGCAGCTTCAGCTCAACTGATTTTAATACATATTCAAGTACTAAAAATAGTTTTCATGGTGCCAGTTGATTCTAAGAAGGCTGCATTTCACAGAATCTCAAGGAATTTATGAAAAATGATATTACGAGGTTTAATGGCACAATGGAGGAAGGGGTAGCAGAGACTACGAAATTAGAGATGGAGCAATGATTTGTTTTTGTGGATGTTAATTATCAGTTTAAGGTGAAATTGGTCACATTGTTGTTGATTGATTTTGCTCGGAAGTTATGAGGTTCCCAAGAGAGAGAGAGAGAGAGGGGAAAACTATCACCATTTAGCCACCATTTAAGATCGTGTTTTATAGGCAATACTTCTCCAAATTAGTCAGGAATAGGAATAAAACTGAGTTTATTCAGCTGAAATAGGGAGCCATGTTTATACGGGAATACGAGAGGAGGTTCATAGAGTTGAGTGATTTTGTTTTAGAGATGGTGGAGTAAAAAAAAAAACAAAATAGATTTGTTTCTTAATGGGCTGAATTATGAGATTCGAGTTGTGGTTTCCTCTAATCCTCACACTAGTTATGCTTTTATATTCGAGAGTGCAATTGAGATGAAAGTAGTCATATTAGCCAGACCATTCAGAATAGTATCCACGACACCACCATTACCACAGTTCCTTAGGAATTAGAGAACCCAAGATTTTACTTATTTTCATCCAAATAAGAGGCAAAGGAGTGCAGCTAGATTAGCTACACAGTCAAGGTCTGTAGGGGTGCCATTTGTTAGTGCACTGGTTCCACCAGTTTTTTAGGCTTCAGTAGCTAAACCACATTTGCCACCACCTCAGTTTGGAGGTAAGAGCAAGAGTAGGGCATAATCATCACATAAATCGAGTGGATTTTGGCATGTTCCATAGGGTAGTGGTTTTCTTTAGAGGGCTAATACGATATATTATCGATGTAGGCAGACATGACATATTCAGAGAGAGTGCTCTATGTCAACGACCACATTAGTAGGTAGCACAACATAGCCAACACGAGGGCAGACTCATGTAGAGGCTGAGGGAGATCCAAAGGCTAATAGGAGGCTTGTTGAATGTATATTAAATATATGTGGTCGAGATATGCATGTATTGATCGATGTTGGTTCTTTAGTTTCCTTTATTGCGGGTGCACTGATTAATGAGTTAAAATTGAAACATTTTAGAGCTAATACATTATTAATTTTGAGCACAACATTGAATGAAAAGGTTTATCCTAACCTGATCTATAAAGGATGTGTAGTTAAAATTAGGGAGAATGACTTCCAATTGATCTAAGGGTAGTGGAGTTCTTGTAGTATGATGCGATAATAGGGAAGATTGGTTCTCAACATACCATGCCAGTATTGCCTATTTTCATAAGAGGGTAATCTTTTAGATCCCTAACCTTTTTGAAATTATAGTCTATAAAGGCTATAATCCTCCACAACTTACAACTTGTGGAAGGGAAGCCACTCCTCGAGATTTAGAAGTTATGGCAGGGGTTGTTACATTTGGAGAGCCTAGTTAGGAACTTAAGGTTAGTGAGATACCTGTGGTTTGTGAGTTTTCAGAAGTCTTTCCATATGACTTGCTTAGATTTCGGCCGCCACGAGTCATTGACTTCATCATTGATTTTATTCGTAGTACCAAACCTATATTTATTCCTCCGCACCATATGACACCAAATGAATTACGTGAGTTGCAAACTCAGCTTGAGGGGTTGTTACAAAAAGGGTTTATCAATCCTAGTATGTCACCGTGGGGAGCACCAATTCTTTTTGTAAAGAAAAAGACAAAACCCTACGTATGTGCATTGATTATAGACATTTTAATCGCATGACTATCATGAACAAATACCAATTGCCCATGATTAACGACTTATTTGATTAGTTGAAGGGTGCCAGATTTTTCTCGAATATTGATTTAGAGTCTAGTTATCATCAACTGAGGATATATCGAAGACAACTCTATGGGCACTTAGAGTTCACAGTGATGCCATTTGGGCTCACTAATGCTCCTGCTATATTCATGAATTTAATGCATAGGGTCTTTGAACCCTAACTTGGCCAGTTCACATCATGTTTATAGATGATATTTTGATATATTCGAAGACGCATGAAAATCATTTGCGCAACCTCAGCGTTACATTGCAGACTCTGAAGGATAATCGACTACATGCCAAGTTTAATAAGTATGAATTCTGGTCTTTAGAGGTCAAATTTCTTGGACATATGGTTAATGCTTAGGGTATATCTATTGATCCAAAGAAGATTGAGGCAATCAAGGATTGGCCTACTCCTACCATAGTGTCAATGGTGCAGAGTTTCCTAGGATTGGCGGGTAATTACAAATGATTCATTGATGGTTTCTCTCGTATTACTCCGCCAATGACTCGGCTAACATATAAAGACGTTGACTTTTTTTGATTCGATGAGTGCAAAGTTGCATTCAAAGATTTGAAGAGCAGTTTGACTATGACGCCTATTCTTACATTACCTAAAACAAGGAAAAAGTTAATGATTTATATGGATACTTCTCATTTAGGCATAGGTTACATGCTAATGATGCAGGAAGGTAGGGTTGTAGATTATGCTTCAAGGAAACTCAAGATTCATGAAAGAAATTATCTAGTTCATGATCTTAACCTAGTTGTAGTTGTTTTTGCCTTGTAGATTTGGAGGCACTAGTTGTACGGTGAGAAATTTATAGTATTTTTGGATCATAAAAGTGTAAAATACTTGGTTACTCAGAGTGAATGAATATGAGCAGCATAGATGGCTTGAGTTCCTCAAGGATTATGATTTCATTTTGGATGTACTATCTAGGCAAGGCAAATGTAATTGTTGATGCCTTGAGTAGGAGAAGAACAAGTAGAGAAAGCATAGCCACTGCTAGAACTTCTCAATTTAGACTTATTTAGAAAGCTTCTGAGATGATCATTTGCAAAAGTCTAGATGCCACATCATCAACTAAGAGAGCTAGTTCCAGAGCTATTAATCTGTTCTTCTATAGTTAGATTCGAGCTAAACCAGATATGATTCAGTGGGTGATTGATTGTTAGAAAGCTTATCAGGATTATGTAGCCCGTCGAAGGTTAATGGCTAGTATGGATTATCCTGATTATTTAGCTTCTGCTAATGGTGCATCACAGTTAAAAGATAGATTATGGATTCTAGCTCAGGATTAGTTGAGGCATACATTGCTATGGGAATCTCATAGATCTCTTTACTATATGCATCTATGTAACTACTTGTTACCTTAAGCTGGTGATTAGTACTAATTCAAATTCAAATTAACTCGAGTTAGGCTCGTGTTTAAGTATAGTGTACCTCGATTAGCGTATACGTGTGTTTGCATGATAATTTGTATTTGTTTGGATTGTTTAGTGGATTTTATAAGTTATGGGATTAATAGGAAATCAATACAAGCCTACGAATGAAAAATACATAAAAAATAATAAATAGTCGGTACACCAAGTGGGATGAGGGTGTCATGGAATGAATGTGCACACTCGAGCATACTCGTAGGCATGTTCGGTGAATTTATTGGCGAGAAAATACACAAGATATATATATATTTATATATGGATATATAAATATATATATTAGAAATTAAAAGATTGGTTTGGATTATATAGATAATCAGATCGCCTCGATAGGAGCGTAAGTGTTTGATGGCGTTAAAGTTCGTGTCACTTTTGAGAGTGTCATTTTAATACATTAACCACTTGATCTGTCTAGAGATAGGCGATGCATATCTTGAGACAAATATATATATTTAAACTAAAACCTCATGTTTATATCGTTTGATTAATCGATAGAGAGTGAGAGAAAGGGTTGAGGGTTTGATTCTGATTGAAGGTGATCATTCAAGGAGTCAAATCAACGTGAATTTACGAGCCTAAACGAATCAAAATCCAGAGATCATCACTTTGGTATATTTAGTTTTTGTGTTAGTTGAATTTTAATTCGATAGGATTATGAAATCTCTGTGAATCATGTTATTTGATCATTGGAAATGGTTCGTTACTCCATTAGAGGTCATCCCTGATGAATTTTGGGAGTGTATACTATTGTGTGGTGAATTTGTAGATGGAATAGTGGCTACTGCCTTGTGTACTGTCGAGACAGTATAGGGTGGAGCACGTTCCACGTAACAAAAGAGCGCGCTCCTTTCATCAGTTGTGATAAACACAACTACTAGAGCGCACTCTACCCATTGATGGAGCGCGCTCCCATCCCATAAAACAATAATAATGCTAAGTTTTGTTTAGAATTTCTTAAGGACTTGAGGACTAACTTAGGGGTTCTAATTATAATGTACTAGACTTATATTGATTACAAATGGTCTATGATAGGTGTTGTATCCCCGGGAAAGCGTTAATGACTTAAAAAGTCAAGAATTTGGAACAGAAACCTATACCGAGGTAAGTATGGATTTGCTTATTTATCAATGTTGCCTAGCTATTTTTGTACATATAGTTCATATAGTTTATGGATTGAAATGGGGGACAATGTACACTGTGATGTTTTAAATTAAACAAAAATTATTGTTTAATGTAATCCATGAGGATGAAACCAGGTTGTATAGGAAACGGGGATGATCTGCTGGTCTACACATAAATCCTACTCAGTTAAGTAGGTTGCATAGATTACATATTCACTAGAGGTTTTCAGATAGAACCAATAGGCATTAATGGATTGACTAGACAACACATCAGCCAATGTATTGGTCTAGCAATCGCATTAATGGCATCAGTGGATAATTGACCCTAGTTTTATAAATAAAATGGGAATCTCACTGTAATAGTCATTGACAGTTTGATTTGCATCCGTTATGTATTGAATTATATGTTTTCCATATTCTTATTAGTTAACATTGATGCATATTGTTATTGAATAATGTTCTTGATTACTATATGCAATGCTATGGCTTTGTGAATCCTTACTTACTGAGCAAGTTGGAGCGCTCACCTAAATTTAATATTTCAGGTTCGCAACCTAGTGCTGCAGCGAAGGGGCAAAGAGAAGATTTAGGTGTCTTGTTGTTTTCTCTACGATGTAATGATCCTTCTTGTACTTATATACACCGTTTGATATATTTTGATGCATATAAATAGGGTTGGGAGGTTTATTTGGGTTTTGAGAAACTCTATATTATCATATATTGTTTATATTTCTAAAAACAATTAATTTTTTGCTGCGTATACTTTGTTTTCTTTATTCGATATTAATATATATGTTGAGTTTATCAGGTAAAAACAGAGATGTTGCTGGCTCTAGTTAAGTCTGGCTGGGTTACCGAGGCTTAATTACAGTTTCAAGTCGAGTATTGCCCTAATCAAGATAGAGGATGCTACAGCTTGGTATCAAATCCTAAGGTTTATCACTTTTGAATTAAATGCTATCATCGATACAATTTGGTATCATAGACAAGGCTTTAACCTTAATTTTACTTTCAAACGGTTTTCAAAGTGAATGA
The DNA here is from genome assembly GCA_039657365.1 of Stephania yunnanensis. NCBI lineage: Eukaryota > Viridiplantae > Streptophyta > Magnoliopsida > Ranunculales > Menispermaceae > Stephania > Stephania yunnanensis. The sequence continues at coordinate 37,088,426 of CM077586.1, read as the reverse complement.
TAGCATATTTCTTTGTACCGAAACCTAAGTTTATTGACTTTGAGAGTTGTCTCGAGTTATGAATAAGCTTAGGGTTAGATAAATAGTTTTCATCATGTTTTGGGGGAAAAAGAAAATGAAAACATTATTATACAATATTTACTACACATATTATTACTTATTATATTGATATGATTTCATTATATTCTCTGATTGTTACCTTAATGATCTTATCTTTCCTTTGACTTCAAATTTTAATAGCGGATCAAGGAGATGGTTCACAGATGCCTGGACCTCAGGGTAACAGGGAGACTGTGGATCAATGGAAATCTAAAATGGAGCAGCAAATGAAGGAGCTTATAGAGTCTTAGGTGAAACTTATGGTTATGTTGATGGCTTAGATGGGACCACTAGTGTAGCGACTTGAAGTATAGCCTACACTAGTCCTGAGGTTAGCAGAGCCGAGGGAGGAACTGAGACGATAGTAGCTCCAACTACCAGCATTAACTCATATTCAAGTGTCGAAGACAGCTGCCAGAGTGCAACGAGATTTTGAGAAGATTGCATTTGTCAAAACCCGCATGGAATTCATGAAATATGATTTTATGAAATTCGATTGCATAATGGAGGAAGAGGTAGAAGAGACCATATATCGAGATGGAGCAATGATTCATTGCAGTAGACCAGTTTAAGATAAAACTGATCACATTTTTGCTAATAAATTCTGCACGGAAGTGGTGGAGTTCCTTAAAGATAGAAGAGAAGACTGTCGCCACTTGGACGCAATTTATGATTGTATTCTACAGGTAGTATTTCTCGAAATCAGTCAGAAATAGGAAGAAAAATTAGTTCATTCAGTTGAAATAGGGAGTTAAGTTTGTACGGGAGTATGAGAGGAGGTTTACTAAGTTGTGTGAATTTGCTCCTGATATGGTGGAGCTGGAGGAGAACAAAGTTGATTTGATTCTTAGTATGCTGAACTACGAGATCAGAATTGTGGTTTCCTTTCATCCTCGCACAAGATTTACTTTCATATTTGAGAGTGCAATGGAGGTGGAAATAGCCATTCTGGCCAGATCTTCTAGTTCAGTACTTATGCGGCCACCCTGCTGCCCTGAGGTAACGTGTCTCTGTATACTCCTTGCCAACTGGCCCAACTACACGAGTCCGACACCTGCTCATCCTCTTCACGTCTCGCAAATCGTGTCCATGTGTGTATTATCAAATTAATTAGTAGATTATCTTTATTTTCTTAACTTATTCTTTGTGGGTATTTAACAATTTCAACTGTTACTTAATTTGTAGTTTATTCTAATGCTTAACCATACTAGTAATTGTTTCTTACAAGTTAACATAAATTAGAGGAAGCCTCAATTAATACGATTAATATAAGTAATTTAGCATGGTAAACATTATTCAAAAGAGCAAATCCTACTGAGGAAAACCATGTAAAGTACTATGTATATAAGCGATAATACCACAAACAAGGTATATACACATGTATGGTCTCATCTCAAGTTTCCTAAAACCTAAATATACAAAATCTCTAAAATAAATAAGTACGAGTAGGTCTTCGATGGCGGGCAATCAGATGTACTCGTCTAGGATCCCCTTGCCCCTACTGCTAGTAGGATCTGCACTTAATCATCATAAAATACTGATTACAAGTCTAGTAAATAAAATCCCAAGGATCTCCTCTGAGCATTCGTATAATAAAGTAAAGGAAATGCAAGGAATACTGGCAAGTAAACATGCATAATATAAAAATAGACAACTGTAAATGGCTAATCGCTTGAATTGATAATAGACAAGCTAACAAATGTGTGTGCTCGCTCCAGATGGACTAAACTGTACTTTGGGTCACCAAGTTCCCACCAGTGGTCGCGCCCAATTGGTCCGACACTTGGTCCCTTGCGGTTGGCCAAATCTATTAAGTCGCTGACACGTGCACCAAGGGCAAGCTAAAGTCCCAATTCACTGAGGGTCGGGTACATGTGCTATAGTACAGTGCATCATGAACATAAAATCAGGAAATATAGGGGAGTAACCTTAACCCACGTCTAAGTAATAGAATAGAGTAATGAACAACAAGGAATGATAGAAATGAAATGTAAAAATAGAATCAAATACACATAGTCTTTCAGTTGGGTTTTACAAACCTCACACTGCTCTCCGACCTCCCCGGATTCTCATATCCAACCCGACAAGCCCCTGATACCAAGCTACGATTTCCCTAAGTCCCTGAAGTCCAATTTTTTAGTTTCAGTTTATTTCCTAGTGTTTATACATGTATTTAATTGGAAAATTCCAAAATAGCCTTTAATTTCCATTTTTGATCTGCAGTTAGTGCGCTAAGGGATATGTGTAGCGTGTTAAGGAAATTATGTAGCACTACTGTTCTTCAGGACGAATAACAGTTAATAACCTAGAACGATTAGCGCTAACCATTCCTGGTAGAGCGCTATCTGTCCTCTGTGACATAATTCTCAAATCGAAAATTCTATTTTTCTCCTATCAATTTCCTACCCTATTGGTTTATGCATGCTTCCCATACACAATTATCTTCAAAACTGTAACTAAACACTTCAAGAATATTAATTTTAACCCAATTTTCTCCAAATTCATGCATTCACACAACTTCCTAATTTCCTTAATATCATCAAATCTAGTTAAACAGTGGAAAATGCTCTTCGAATATGATCTAATAACATGTAATTCATCGAGATAACCCAAGAATTCATTAACCCAAACCTCATATTCGAATTACATAAAAACACCCAAAAATGGGTTCATTAGAAAGTGTGTTAGATGAATAAGATGATTACCTTACTTGCTTTCCTTAACTTGATATCTAAGGTGATGAATCTCCAGCTCAAATCCTCCTATCTTCATTGAATTTCTCTGGTATTACATGTAATATGTGGTGGTTTGATAGGAATCCCACTAATTTCTATATATAGGTTTAGTTAAGATCAAGTGTGCGTAAGTATCTCAAGGATTCTCTTGTGGTTCACAAGCATACTGTCCCATACCTCTTGATGACTCCAATAGCACACTCCATTCCTTGAGTAACTCAAAGTGATGATCCAGATGTCCATCTCAAGGTCCCTTTTTATTCCATGCAACTATAGGCTTATTTATTCCATTAATCTCACATTACCTTAAGACTTTTTAAAACTATATGGTTAGTATTTTATTTATCAAATTTAACCAACTCATGGTCCCACTAACCTTAGGCAACCTGACATTCGGTTCCTCGCGTCTCGACATGCATTTCGAGGCGCACCATAGCTCATTGTTCGAATTTAATTTAATTTGCCTATGGTTACATTACCCATTTCAATTTGATTTCATTATCATATTTGATGAATTTTTCGAGTTTCTCTAATGTATCCGTACTTAGCTTCTTGATACTCACGTTAACATGCACTTCGAGGCAACTACCTGTCACATAACCTGGCACAATATCGCTATTCAACATACACACATGCGATGTATTTAACAAATAATTTAATAAATTGCATTGCAAATAAGCAATGCAACACATAATCAACTAATGTACCTAGGCCGACTTGTGTCCTAGTCTACCCGCGGTGTCCACATGGATCTGAGCTGGCGTCCTTGTCTGCAATTACGATATAAATAACGGCGTTAATAAAATGGGTCGTCGAAATTCTTCCCAATTAAATAAAATTTCGTCTCGAAATTTAACTCTAACATAGACATCGTACCAAGAAATAGCTGAAGGTATCACTCTCTCATCGTCGACTCGAGCTCCCAGGCGAGTCTTTCTGCCATATGATGCATCTGACGTACTAGGACCTTAGAGAGCTTCCTATTCTTGAGAATCTAAACTCTGCGGTCAACAATCTCTATCGGCCTCTCATCGTAAGTCACGTCAGCCTGAACCTCAATCTGCCCCAACCCAATAATTGATCTCGACCCTGACCTAGCTAGTCTCAACATCAAAATGTGGAATGCCGAATGAACCCCAGCTAACTTTGCAGGTAACTCTAGGCGATATGCAATACCGCCCACTCACTGCGCTATGCTTAACGGCTTAATGAATCTCGGTGCTAGTTTACCCTTAATACCAAATCTCTGCTGACCCTTCTAAAGGGAAACCTTTAGGTATACCATGTCGCCCTCCTTATAGCTTAGTCCTTCATGATATCGATCCATATATTTCTTCTTTCTATCTTGTGTGGCTCATAACCTCTGACGAATCTATCTAATCTTCCCTGTGTTATCAATAACTATATCAGGCCTCACTGTCAATGTATATTCTGACTCCGCCCAACATGTAAGTGATCTACAAGGCCTCCCATACAGTGCCTTAAATGGTGGCATGCCAATGCTTACTGATAGCTTTTATTGTATGCAAACTCACACAAAGACAGATAATCCTCCCATGTACCCCCAAACTGCAATATGCAAACTCTAAGCATATCCTCCAAGATCTGTATCAATTGCTCTGACTGTCCACCGATCTGAGGATGGAAAGCTATACTAAACTGCAACCTAGTGCCAAACTGTTCCTGCATCTCCTCCTATAGTCTCGAAGACAATTTGGGATCTCTGTCTGACATAATGGAAACCGATGCCCTATGTAGTGTAATAACCTCCCGTTCAAACAATATGTTCAGCTAGGGAAACGTGTATCTCATAGAAATCGGAATGAAATGAGTCGATTTCTTTAGTCTAAAAATTACCACCCAAACTGAATCGTGATGCCTCGAGGTCTGAGGTAGTCCACTGACAAAATATATGGTGATGTGTTCCCATTTCCAATGTGGAATGGGCAACGGTTGTAACAATCCACTGGGTCTCTTGTGCTCAGCCTTCACCTGCTGGCAAATGTGACAACTCCTGATGTACGCGCCTACATCAGCCTTCATCCCTGACCACCATAATAGTCGCCTCAAATCATGGTACATCTTGGTTCGACCAAGATGAACTGTGTAGCAAGATCGATGTGCATCCTCTAAAATCCCGTCCCGTATCTCCTAATCCACAAGTATACACAATCTCCCTTGGTGTCTTAAACAACGGTCCATGGTCTCTACCTAATCAGTGCACTCTGGATCCCGACCCAAACCACTGAACCTCTCATAAAGCCCATCGGCCCTCTAACACTTAGCAACCCTATCAATCGATACGGCCGAAACCCTCATCTGACCACGAATGTGTTGTTTAGTTGTACTAGATACCTATTTCATGCACATAACTGATGCCACCTATAACAAGCCATGCTCGTGTGTCATAGGTCACAGAACAGTCAAACAGTCAATCCTACTCATGTTCAATACGTCCACTACGATGTTCAATTTCCTAGGGTGATACTCAATATCAAGTTGTAGTCCTTCAGCGGCTCAAGCCAGTCCTCTGATGCATGCTTAAATCCCTCTGAATGAAGATGTAGCGTAAACTCTATTGATCAGTATACAATATGAACCTCTCTCCATATAGATAATGAATCCAAACCTTCAATGTAAAGACAACCGCTGCTAGCTCCAAGTCGTGCACTGGATAATTTCCCTCATAGGGTCTCAACCGCTTGGAAAAATAGGCAATTGGTCTACCCTCCTACATCAACACACATCCTAGACCAATGCTTGACACATCTGTATAAACTGCCAAAGTCTTGCCCTACTTCGGTAATGTCAATACTGGAAAGGAAGTTAACCTCCTCTTCAACTTACAGAAAGCTTGCTTACACTCCTCTGACCAATCAAACCTAATATACTTCTTGGTCAGTCTCGTCCTCGGTGTTCTAATCGAAGAAAAACCTTGCACAAATCACCGATAGTATCCTGCGAGTCTAAGAAAACTCCGTATATCAGCAACAAACTTAGGCGTCCTCTAGTCAATGATAGCCTAAATCTTCTTTGAATCCATAAACATACCCTGGTCACTTATGACATGTCCTAAAAATCTCACCGCACTCAACCATAAGTCACGCTTACTGGACTTGGCGTACAATCTGTGCTCTCTTAGTGTCATCAACTGCTTTAAGATGTCTCTCATAATCCCATGAGTCTTGCTGTAGATTATGATTTCATCGATGAAGATTACGACAAAAATCTCTCTAGATATGGTCTCACGACCCGATGCATCAAATCTAAAAAAATCATTGGGGCATTAGGTAGCCCAAATAACATGACCATGAACTAAAATAGCCCTATATCGTGTTGAAAGCGGTCTTCTAGATATCCCCTTCTTGAATCCTCAATTGATGATAACCTGAACGAAGGTCAATCTTTGAGAAGAATCTGACACCCACCAACTAATCGAACAAATCGTCTATCATAGGAAATGGGTAACAGTTCCTAATTGTCACCTGATTTAGCTTCCAATAGTATAAGCACATCCTCATCAAACCATCCCTCTTCTTCATAAACAACATTGGAAATCCCCAATGTGACATACGAGGGTGAATAAAACCCTTATCTAAGAACTCATCCAACTATCGTCTAACCTCCTCCTGCTCCGATGGTGACATCTTATACGGTCTACTGGCGATCGACTTTATCCCTAGTATCAACTCAATGATAAACTCAATAGCTTGTGGCGGTGGAAATCCTAGTAGGTCATCCGAAAATACATCAACGAAATCTCTAACTATCGATACATCCATAATCCTGGCCTCCGTCCTAACCTCCGACTCAACTATCGCTGTAAATGTCTCCATTTCCTGCACTCTAGCTAGTTGACCTCTAATGATAGGCAAATCACTCGTGGATCCAACTAGTGAGAACTCTGGTATCCAAAGAATAAGAAACTTTATCCTCTTATCATAACAATCTATCTGTGCATGATAAGGTGATAACCAATCCATCTTGAGAAGCGAGTCAAACTCTAAGTACTATAATACTCAAAGATCAGCTTGTAACTGATGTCCCTCAACTTCTGTCATCATGTCTGTACATATTCGGTTAGGGTATATCTTGTCCCCAAGGGCTGTACTAAGGACAAGGTGCGTGTCTAGTGTTTGTGTATCTAACCGCAACACTCCAACAACATGCCCTGCAATAAATGATAACGTACTACCAGAGTCAAACATAGCATGCATAGGTTGACTAAGAATATGTAATGTACCATCAACAAGTTATCTGGCCGCTTTGCCATCCAGCTGTGCTACCGCCTGAGCTCTATCGGGCCTACTCTGGCTCTTGACATGGTGACGGTGGTGTCCTGCAGTTAACCCCTCAAGTATCCCCTATGATCGCACCTGTGGCATCTGCGGTTATCCTCCCTACCAATCTGTTCGTTTCTAGATCTCGAACCCTGACCCCGGTCTCTCTAACCCCTATCATGTCCCCCCTAAACTCGACCTTGATGGTACATCTGTGGCTGTGGCCTATGCTAATCTACCGGTGCTTATCTGATTGCATAAACCAGTTGTCTCTCCTCATACTAGAATTGATTGCCTTGATGATCATCCTCTCGGCCCCTGTCCTATCTTTCATCCCTCCGGCCTCTATCCCGATGATGCATTTGTCTCTTCAGCCTCTGGTCTGGCTGAGAACTCTGCCCTATCTGTACCTCAGTACAAGTCACACGCCTACCATGTCTCTCTATCAAATATGTCTTATGTGCCAACATTCTATCAAAGATATCCTACAGAGTGGGTGACTCGAAGGATGCCACTCCTGAAACAATCATGTAATCAACATTTTTGGTGAAATATCAGATCTGCAGATGTTCCATCCCAACAACGTCCATCGAAAACTAGAGTAGGTACCAGAATCTCTCCATATACTAAACAATGTTCAGTTACCCTGTCTCAAGGGCCAAAAATTCCTCCCTCAATCTCAGTCTTACCTCCATAGGTATGTACTGATCATAAAATAGCTCCTTGAGCTCAGCCCATGTCGTCAACTCTGGATGGGTATCCTGATACGTGGTCCACTATACTACAACATGACCTCTCAAGCATGCTCTCGATAGTCATACCTGAACACTCCCATCATTCCTCATCAGTTTATGGAACCTTTGATGAGATACAATCCACTTCCCTACAGCCTTGAGGTCACCACTTCCATAAAAGAAGCCTGGATGAAACTTTAGAAACCCCCTCAATATCTTTGCCTCTGGAGTTAAGACGAGTCTTGATGTAGTAGCAGTAGTAGTGGTAGTAGTCATCTGATCCGTAGTTGTGGGTGGAGGCATAGGAGTCGACGTCTCGAAAGGAATAACAACTGTGGTGGCTCTCTCTGTCTGTGCTTCTACTGTTACTCTTTCAACTGGTGTTTGGGGAGCAATGAGGATGACTGCTGTCCCCGTAGGTACCATAACAGCTACTGGCTCTCTGGGTTTATCAACTTCTGTAGCAAGTGTCGTTAGTGCTGCGGTCTAATCTCGTAGCAACCGTAACACCTCGACCATCTACGTCTTCTGAGCTAAGAGTTAGTCATCCATACTAGGTGCAACTGGGGAATTTCTAGCTGTACCACTAGGTTGACCAGTCTCCTGAGGCATCATCGACTGTCCGTCCATGATCTGCATCGAGAAACGTGCTCCAGATTAGTTTTGATGTATATATGTATATCATATATATAATGAAAATATAACACATATATAAACTCTATCCCAACCCGCCTCACCTCACTTCCTGACTAAAGTTCCAGGGCATAACATAAGGTTTCCACAACTAAGGTTTATTTATTAAGTCTTATGCCTTTTCATTTTAAATTTCTAAGTTCCTAGAACTTTTTTTCTCTGATACCATCTGTGGCGGCCGTGCTGCCTCGGGGTGACGTGTCTCCATGTACTCCTTGCTAGCTAGCCCAACTACACGTGTCCGGTACCTACCCATCCTCTTTATGTCTCGCAAAATGTGTCCACTTGTGTATTATCATATTAATTAGTATATTATCCTTATTTTCTTAACTTATTCCTTGTGGGTATTTAATTATTTCAACTATTACTTAATGTGTAGTTTATTCTAATGTTTAACCATACTAGTATAAGTAACTTAGCAAGGTAAACATTATTCAAAAGACCAAATCCTAATGTGGAAAACCATGTAAAATACTTTGTATATAAGCTACAATAACACAAACAAAGTATATATATATACATGTATGGTGTCATCTCAAGTCTCCCAATACCCAAAATATACAAAATATCAAAAATAAACATGTACAAGCAGGTCCTCGACAGCGGACAATTAGATGTAGTCGCCTAGGATCCCCTCGCCCCTACTGATAATGAGATCTGCACCCAATCATTACAAAAACACATATGACAAGTCCAGTAAGTAAAATCCCAAGGAACTCCTCTGAGCATTGATATAATAAAGTAAAGGAAATGCAAGGAATATTTTCAAGTAAACATGCGGAATATAAAAACAGACAACTGTAAATAGCTCATCGTATGAATAGATAACAGACAAGCTAACAAATGTATGTGTTCGCTCTAGATGGACTAGACTGTACTTCGGATCACCAAGTTCCCACCAATGGTCACATCCAGCCGGCTCGACACTTAGTTCCTTGAGGCGTTGGCCGAATCCACTAAGTCATCGAAACATTCACCAGAGGCAAGTTTAAGTTGCCAGTCACTGAGGGTTGGGTCACACACGCTACAGTCGAATGCATTATGAACACACAACTAGGAAATCTAGGGGAGTAACCTCAACCCACATCCAAGTAACGGAATGGAGTAATGAACAATAAGGAATGATAGAAATGAAATGTAAAAATAGAATCAAATACTTAGAGTCTTTCGGTTGGGTTTTACAAACCTCACACCACTCTCCAACTTCATCGGACTCTCGTATCTAACAGGACAAGCTCTTGGTACGAAGCTACGGTTTCCCTAAGTATTTGAAGTCCAATTTTTATAGTTTTAGGTTATTTCCTAGTCTTTAGAAAGGTATTAAATTGGAAAAGTCCAAAACAGCCTTTAATTTCCATTTTTGATCTGTAGTTAATGCACTAAGGGATATGTCTAGCGCGCTAAGGAAATTCTGTAGCGCGCTACTATTCTTCAGGACGAAGAATAGTTAGCAACCCGAAATGATAAACATGCTAACCATTTCAGGTAGCGTGCTATCTGTCCTTTGTGAAAGGATTCGTAAGTCGAGAATTATATTTTTCTCATCTCAACTGGCTACCCTTTTGGTTTATACATGCTTCCCATACACAATTATCTTCAAAACAACAACTAAACACTTCCAGAACATTAATTTGAACCCAATTTTCTCCAAATTCATGCATTCACACAACTTCCTAATTTCCTTAATATCATCAAATCTAGTTAAAATAATGGCAAATCTTCTATGAATATGATCTAATAACATGCAATTCATTAAGATAACCTAAGAATTCATTTACCCAAACCTCAGGTTCGAATTACATAAAACGATTCCAAAAATGGGTTCATTAAAAAGTGTAGTAGATGAAGAAGATGATTGCCTTACTTGCTTCCTTTAATTTGGTCACTAAGTTAATGAATCTCTAGCTCAAATCCTCTTCTCTTCACTGAATTTCTCTGGTTTTGCATGTAATATGTAAGTGATTTGATAGGAATCCTACTAACTTCTATATATATATATATATAGGTTTGGTTAAGATCAAATATGTGTACATATCATGAGGATTATCTTGTGGTTCACAAGAATGCTGTCCTACACCTCCGGATGACTCCAATAGCACACTCCCTTCCTAAAGTAACTCAAAGTGATGATCCAGATGTCCATCTCAAGGTCCTTTTTATTCTATGCAACTATAGGCTTATTTATTCCATTAATGTCACATTACTTTAAGCCTTTTCAAAACCATATGGATAGTATTTTATTTATCAAATTTAACCAACTCATGGTCCTACTAACCTTTGGCTACCCTATACCTGGTGCCCTGCATCTCAATACACATTTTGAGGCATATTAATGTCACATTACCTTATTTATTCAATTAATGTCACATTACTATTGTTCGAATTTAATTTAATTAGCCTATGGTTACATTACCCATTTCAATTTGGTTTCATAATCATATTTCATGAATTTGTTGAGTTTCTCCAGTGTACCATACTTAGCCTCTCGATACCTGATTTGACAAGCACTTCGAGGCAACTACCCATCACACAGCCTTACACGATATCATTATTCAACATACACACATGTGATGTATTTAACGAATAATTTAGTAAATCGCATTGCAAATAAGGAAACTAATACATAATCAACTAATGTACCTAAGCCGACTTGTGTCCCGGTCTAACCGCAACGTCCACATGGATCTAAGCTAGCATCCATTTATGCAATTATGATATAAATACCGACATAAATAAAGTTGGCGCCCGTTTCTTAGGCTAGTGTTTATCCTTAGATGGCTTCGGCAATATGCTATCGTTATGGGCAGACGGGGTATATTTAGAGAGAGTGTTCTTTACCGCTGGCCACATCAGTGGGCAGTACAGCAGTGCCTATACGAGGAAAGATTCAAGCAGTGGCTGAGGCATATCCAAAGGCTAATAGGACACTTATGGAATGTAGATTAAATATTTGTGGCCGAGATATGCATTTTTTGATTGATGTTGGTTCTAAAGTTTTCTTTATTGCAGGTGCAAGATTGATGAGTTGAAATTGAAATCTGTTAAAGCAAGTATATTATTGATTTTGAGCATAAAAGTAAGTGAGAAGGTTTGTCCTAACCTGGTCTGTAATGGGACGTGTAGTCGAAATTAGGGAGAATGAACTCCCAATTGATTTTAGGGTAATATAGTTCCTAGAATTTGATGCTTTACTAGGGATGGATTAGTTATCAGCATATCATGCCAGTATTGATTATTTCCATAAGATGGTAATATTTTAAATTCCTAACCTTTCTAAAATTATAGTTTACAAAGACTATAATCCTTCATGACTTTCAACTCATAGAAGGGAAGCCGCTCCTCGAGATTTAGAAGTTATGGCGGGAGTTGTCACATTTAAAGAGTTTGGACATGAACTTAAGGTTCGTGAGATACCCATGGTTCATGAATTTTTGGAAGTCTTTTCATCTAACTTTCCTGGACTTCCATCGCCACATGTCATTGATTTCATCATTGATTTTATTCTTGGTATCAAACCTATATTTATTCCTCAACATCATATGTCATCGAAGGAATTATGCGAGTTTCAAACTCAACTTGAGGAGTTGCTACAAAATGGGTTATCTATCATAGTATGTCATTATGAGGAGCACCGACTACCCCTAAGTATGTGCATTGATTATAGGCAGCTTAATCTAGTGACTATTAGGAACAAATATCAATTGCCTAAGATTGATGATTTGTTTGATTAGTTGAAGGGTGCCAGACATTTCCTCAAAGATTGATTTGAGGTTTGGTTATTATCAATTTAATATCAAGGATAAGGATATCTCGAATACGACTTTCAGCACCCGCAATGGGCATTTTGAGTTTACAGTGATGTTATATGGGCTCACTAATGTTCCTGCTATGTTCAAGGACTTGATGCATAGGGTGTTCAAACTATATCTTAACCAGTTTATCATCGTGTTTATCGATGATATTTTGATCTATTCGAAGATTAACAAAGAGCATTCGCACCACCTCAGAGTTACATTACATACTTTGAAGGATGATCATCTATATGCCAAGTTTAGTAAGTGCAAATTTTGGTCTTCATAGGTTAAATTTCTTGGATATGTGGTTAATGCTGAGGGTATATCTATTGATCCAGTGAAGGTTGAGGCTATCAGAGATTGACCTACTCCTACCACAACGTCAGAGGTTCGGAGTTTTCTGGGGTAAGCAGGTTATTACTGAAGGTTCGTTAATGGTTTCTCTCATATTGCTCTGCCAATGACTCAGTTAACATAGAAAGATGTTGACTTTGTTTGGTCGGAAGATTATAGGGCTATTTTTAAAAGATTTGAAAGATGGTTTGACTAACACATGTTCTTACATTACTTGAATCGGGGAAGGAATTAGTGATTTATACTGATGCTTCTCATTTAGGTTAAGGTTGTATGATGATGCAGAAGGACATGATTATAGTCAATGCTTCAAGGCAACTCAAGGTTCATGAAAAAAATTATCCAATTCATGATCTTGAACTAGCTGAAGTTATTTTTGCCTTGAAGATTTGGAAACACCGCTTGCGCAGTGAGAAGTTTACAAAATCTTCAGATCGTAAGAGTTCGAAATACTTATTTACTCAAAGTGAACTGAATATGAGGTAACATAGATGACTTGAGTTCCTTAATTATTATGATTTCACTCTGGAACATCATCCAAACAAAATAAATATGATTGTTGATGCCTTGAGTAGGAAAAGAACAAGCAGAGAGAATGTAGCTACTACCAGAGCTTCTCCATTTAGACTTATTGAGGAACCTTCGGTAATGATGGTTCATGAAAGTTCAGCTGGCTCATCATCAACTATGAGAACTAGGTCTAGAGCTACTAATATGTTCTTCCGTTCTCATATTTGAGCTAAATTGAAGATGATTTAATGAGTGGTTGATTGTTAGAAAAATGATCAAAATTATATTGCGTTAGAGGTTAGCGGCTAGTGTAGATCATCCTCATTGGTTAGTTTTTTATGATGGTGCGTTATGATTCAGGGATAAATTATGGATTCTGACTCAGGATCAGTTGAGGCAGAAGTTGTTGTGGGAATCTCATATATCTATTTACTCTATTAATCTAGGTAACACTAACATGTATCACGATACGAGGCATGTTTATTGGTGATCAGGGATGAAGACTGATATTACTGAGTTTGTAAAACGATGTGAGATATAACAGCAAGTTAAAGTTGAGCATAGGAAACCTGAAGGGTTATTGCATTTACCGCCTATTCCTGAGTGGAAATGGGAACATATATTGATGAATTTTGCTTTTAGTCTACCTTTGATTCAGCGTAAGCATGATGTCATATGCGTTATAGTTGACAGGTTGATAAAGTCTGAGCATTTCTTGCTAGTTTCAATGCGAGATCCTCTTAACTGATTATGCAAGGTGTGCATACGATAGGTGTTGAGATCTCATGGAGTTCCAGTATCGAGAAATTCAGATAGAGATCCAAGATTCAAGTCCAGATTATTAAGTGAATTGCATAGATAGTTGGGAACTGTTCTTAACCTCGGTACGACATACCATCCTTGGACCGACGTACAGTCTGAGCGGTTGATATTAGTGCTAGAGGATATGCTTCGAGCTAGTATCTTGGAGTTTTATGGTAATTAGTTCTCTTATAACAATAGCTATTAGGCTAGCATTGGCATGACTCCCTTTTAAAGCTTTGTATGGTCGGCCTTGTCGTTTACTTGCATGTTAGGCAGAGGTTAGAGATACAATATTATTCAGGCAAAAATTGATTCAATACTACATATAGAGAATTCAACAGATTAGCCAACATTTGACTACAGCATGGCTGAGATAGAAGAGATACCCCTATAAACATCATATGTTTTTGGAGTTTTTAAAGGACAATCTTATCCAATTCAAAATCTGACCTATGAAGGGATTGCATAGATTTGGGTTGCAAGGTAAGCTAGCTCCAAGGTACATTGGGTCGTTTAGGGTACAGTAAAGGATTGGTCCTGTTGCTTACAAGTTAGAGTTACCTCCTCAGCTAGTCGCAGTTCATAATGTCTTCCATGTGTCTATGCTTTGTAAGACAGAGACTTAGTTCACTCCAAAGATTAATTGGAATGAATTTGATTTTTGGGAAGACTTATCTTACAATGAGTATCCGATTCAGATACTTGATCGTAAGATTCAAAGGCTGAGAACCAAAATATTCCTTTGGTTAAGGTGAAATGGAAATTTCACGAAGATGAGGAACTAACCTGGGAGCAGGAATCCTATATGAAAGAAACGTTTTCATTTCTCTTCGAAACTTTAGGTAACTTTACATTTACTTTAATTTCAAGGACGAAATTACTTTAAATTAGGGAAACTGTAATGACCTATTACCTTAAGCTGGTGATTAGTCCCAATCCAAATCTTAATTAACTTGAGTTAGGCTCGCGGTTAAGTCCAATGTACCTCGATTATCGTGCGCATGTGTTTGCATGATGATTTGTGTTTGTTTGGACTGTTTAGTGAAATTTATAGGTTGTGGGATTAATAGGAAATCAATAAATAATAAATACATAATAAACAAGAAAATAGCTAGTACACCAAGTGCGACAAGGGGGTCATGGAATGAATGTATACACCTGAGCATACTCATGGGCATGTCTGGTGAATTTATTGGCAAGAAAATACACGATATATATATATTTATATATTGGATATATAAATATAAATATATATTAGAATTAAAAGATTAGTTTGAATTGTATGGATTACCGGATTGCCTCGAGAGGAGCGTAAGTGTTTTATAGTGTTAATGTTCGTGTCACTTTTGAGAGTTTCATTTTAACACATTAACCACTTGATCGATCTCGAGATAGTGTGATGTTTATCTCGAGGAAAATCCATATATTTAAACTAAAACCTCATGTTTATCTCATTTGATCAATCAATAGAAAGTAAGAGAATATGTTGAGGGTTTAATTCTGATCGAATGAGACCATTCAAGGAGTCGAATCAACGTGAATTGAGGAGCTTAAACGAATCAAAATCCAAAGATCATCACTTTGCTTTGTTTAGTTTTTGTGTTAGTTAAAGTTCAATTCGATGGTGACGATGAGATTTTTTAAAATTATAATATTTGATCATAGGAAATGGTTTGTACCTCACTAGAGCTTAAACTCCACCTATGTTGTACACTATGTGCGCTACATAGCCGGTCCCAAGTCTGGATAAAGGAGGAGGGTTGCGATAGGTTGACAGCCAGCGTAAAACGTTTGTCACTTTTCATGAAATGGATCGAACATATAAATTAATGATGGCCAAGTTGATACTATAATAGATGAAAACCCACACCAAGAAAGAAATGTAAACTATACACGCAATATTAGAATTGTAGAAGTTAAAGAGGCATTGAAAAGAATGAAAATAGGGAAAGCATGTGGCCCAGATGAAATACCCATAGAGGTTTGGAAATGCTTAGGAGAAATCGGATTGACTTGGTTGACAAAACTTTTCAATAAAATTTTAAAATCAAAACGGATGCCAATGGATTGGAGAAGAAACACGCTTGTGCCAATCTTCAAAAACAAAGGAGACATTCAAAGTTGCTCAAACTACCAGGGAATTAAACTCATGAGTCACACTATGAAACTGTGGGAGAGGATAATTGACAATAGGCTAAGGAGAGAAACAACAATATCAGAGAACCAATTTGGTTTCATGCCTGGGAGGTCCACTGTGGAGGCGATTTTCCTTGTAAGACGATTGTTAGAAAAATATAGAGAAAAGAAAAAAGATCTTCATATGGTATTTGTAGATTTAGAAAAAGCATATGATAGGGTCCCCAGAGATGTTCTTTGGTGGGTTCTAGAAAGAAAAAGAGTGCACGCTAGATACATAGACACTATTAAAGATATGTACGATGGAGTAGTAACGAGTATAAAGACATTTGGAGGAGCTACAAAAGAATTTTCCATTACGATAGGACTACATCAAGGATCGGCTTTAAGCCCATATCTATTTACTTTAGTTATGGATGAATTAACTAGACATATTCAAGAGGATATACCATGGTGTATGCTATTTGCAAGATGATATTGTCTTAGTGGACGAAACTAAAGATGGAGTGAATAGGAAATTAGAACTCTGGAGAAATACATTAGAATCTAAAGGCTTTAAGTTGAGTAGGACGAAAACCGAATACATGCACTGTGAGTTTGGAAACACTAGATATCGAGATGAAGGAGTGGTAAAATTAGGGGAAGTAGAAGTTCCTAGGGTAAACCACTTTAGATACCTAGGTTCAATCATACAAAATGATGGTAACATTGAAAATGATGTCACACATAGAATCCAAGCTGGATGGAAGAAATGGCGGAGTGCAACGGAGGTGATTTGTGATCGACATGTTCCTACTAAGTTAAAAGGAAAATTTTATAGGACCGCAATTAGGCCAGCTATGCTCTATGAAAGTGAATGTTGGGCAGTAAAGCAACAACAATTACATAAAGCAAATGTAGCAGAAATGAGGATGTTTAGGTGGATGTGTGGTAAAACTCGTAAAGATAGAATAAGAAATATAGAAATTCAAAGACAAGTAGGAGTAGCACCAATTGATACAAAGATTAGGGAAGGGCGGTTGCGATGGTTTGGTCACCTGCAAAGACGGCCTACAAATGCCCCAACTAGAAAACTTGACTCAATAGAAACTGTAGAAATTCGACGAGGTAGGGGTAGACCAAAGTTAACATGGGATGCATTAATTAAGAGAGATTTGAATGATTTTCAAAGCTCACCATCAATTGCACTTAATCGAGCACAATGAAAAAGTTTGATCCATGTAGCCGACTCCAGTTAATTTGGGACTGAGGGTATGTTGTTGTTGTTGTATATTGTTGTTTGGTGAATTTGTGGATGGAACAGTTGTTGTTGCCCTGTGTACTGTCAAGGTAGTATAGGGTGGAGCGTGCTCTACCGAATAAAGGTGCGCTCCCTTCATTAGTTGTGATGAACATAGCTGCTGGAGCGCACTCCACCCTCTGAGGCAGCATGATCCCATCCCAGAAAATGACAATAATGCAGAGTTTTGTTTAGGATTTCTTAAGGACTTGGGGACTGACTTAGGGTTTCTAATTATAGTGTATTAGACCTATATTGATTACGAATGTCTGTAATAGGTGTTGGATCCGCGAGAAAGCGTTAATGACCTAAAAAGTTACGAATTTGGAACGGAAACCTAGACCGAGGTAAGTATGAATTTGTTTATTTATCAATTTTGTCTCGTTATTTTAGTGTATATAGTTCATGTAGTTTATGGATTGAATGGATGACTATGTACACTATTATGTTTTAAGTTAAATGGAAAAAATGTCTAATGTGATCTACGAGAGTAACTTCTGAGGACTGAGACCAAGTTGTATAGGACATGGTGATGATATCCCGGTCTATACGTACCTCCTACTCAGTTAGATAGGTTGCGTTAGTTACATATTCACTAGAGGGCTTCAAATAGAACCATTGGGCATTAATGGATTGACTAGACAGCACATCGACCAATGTGTTGATTTAGTAATCGCATTAATGGCGTTAGTAGATAATCAACCCTACTTTTATAAATAAAATGGAAAGCACAATGTAATAGTCATTGATAGTTTGATTTGCATCCGTTATGTATTAAATTATATGTTTTCCATATTCTTATTAGTTAACATTGATGCATATTGTTATTGCAGAATGTTCTTGATTGCTATATGGAATGTTGATGGCTTCGTGAATCCTTACTTATTGAGCACATTGGAGCACTCACCCAGATTTAATATTTTAGGTTCGCAACCAAACACTTCAATGAAGGGCAAAGAGAAGATTTATGTGTCTTGTTGTGTTCTCTGTGATGTAATGAGCCTTCTTATACTTATATACATTATTTAATATATTTTAATGTATATAAACAAGGTTGGGAGGTTTATAATTAAGGTTTTAGGTTTTGATAAACACTGTATTACCGTATATTGTTTATATATCGAAAAAGTTTTAATTTTCCACTACGTATACTTTGTTTTGTTTATTCAACATTAATATACAAGTTGAGTTTATCAGGTACAGACAGAGAGGTTGTTGGCTCTAGTTAAGCCTAGCTAGGTTATCAAAGTTTAATTAGGGTTTTAGACCGAGTATTGCCCTAATCAGGATAGGGGATGCTACAATTCAGGTAACACTAAGATGTATCACGATATGAGGAATGTTTATTGATGGCCTGGGATGAAGATTGATATTGCTGATTTTTTAAAGAGATGAGAGTTTTGTCAGCAAGTTAAGGCAGATAATAGGAAACCTAAAGGGTTATTCCACTCGCTGCATATTCCTGAGTTGAAATGGGAACATATATTGATGGATTTTATTTTCGGTCTACCTCCGAGTAGCGTAAGCATGATGTAGTATGGGTTGTAGTTGATAGGTTAATAAAGTCTGCGCATTTCTTGCTAGTTTTCCTGTGAGATCCTCTTGACCGATTACATGAGGTGTACATACGTGAAGTGTTAAGATTTCATGGAATTCCATTGTCGATTACTTCAGATAGAGATTCAAGATTCACTTCCAGACTGTGGGGTAAATTGTAACAGACAGCTGGGAATTGTTCTTAACTTTAGTACGCCATACCATTTATAGACTGATGGACACACCGAGCAGTTGATATTAGTGCTAGAGGATATGCTTTGAGCTTGTGTCTTCGAGTTTGGTGGTAATTAGGAGAAATACATTCCTCTATGTGAGTTCTCTTATAATAATAATTATCAAGCTAGCATTGGAATAACTCATTTTGAAGCTCTGTATGGTCAACCATATCGTTCACTTGCATGTTAGGCAAAGGTTAGAGATATAGTTTTGTTAGGGCCAAAGTTGATTTAGGACTACACAAAGAGAATTCGGCAAATTCGCCAGCTTTCAACTATGGCACAACTAAAACAAAAGATATACGTCGATAAACATCATAGGTTTTCAGAGTTTTCAAATGATGATCTTGTCCTCTTGAAAGTCTCGCCTATGAAAGGATTGTACAGGTTTGGATTGCGATGTAAGCTAGCTCCAAGGTACATTGGGTCGTTCAGAGTACAAGAAAGAGTTGGTCCTGTTGCTTACAAAGTAGAGTTACCTCCTTAGTTAGTTGGAGTTCATAATGTCTTCCACGTGTCTATGTTTCGTATAATAGAGACTCAATTCAATCTAAGGATTGATTGGAATGAATTTAATCTTTGAGAAGACTTATCTTACAACAATCATTCAATTCAGATATTTGATCGTAAGATTTAGAGGTTGAGAACCAAAGAAATTCCCTTGGTTAAGATGAAATGATAATTTCACGGAAATGAGGTACTAAGCTGGGAGTGGGATCTTATATGAAGGAGCAGTTTCTATTTCTTTTCAAAATTACAAGTAATTTTATGTTTACTTTCATTTTGAGGATGAAATTGCTTTAAATTGGGGAGATTGTAATGACATATTACGTTAAGTTGGTGATTAGTGTTAACCCGAGTTCTTACTAGCCTGAGTTAGGCTCGTGGTTAAGTCCAACGTACCTCGATTAGAGCATTTGTAGGTTCGTGTGATTATTGGTGTTTGTTTGAAATGCTATTGAATTTATAGGTTGTAGTATAAAAATAGAATTTATGTAGAAGCATATAATCGAAAAGCATATAAATAAACAATAAATAGCATGTATATAAAGTGTGACGAGGGGGTCGTGAAATGAATGTGCACACTCTAGAATACTCATAGACATGTCTGTTGACTTTATTGGCAAGAAAATACTCAAAATGTGTATCTATTTATATAATTCACATATATAAATATATGTTCGATTTGAATTTCATGGATCGTTGGATCAACTCGAGATGAGCGTGAGTGTTAATAGTGTCAAAATGTGTGTCGCTTTAGGATGTGTCACACTAACACATCATTCATTTAATCAGCCTCGAGATAGCACGATATGTATCTCGAGGAAAATCCATGTATTTGAATCAAAACCTTCAAACTTATCTTTACTAGTTAATCGAGAGAGTGAGAGACAAGCAGCCGAGGGTTTTAAATTTTGAGATGATCAATCCAGGAGGGACTTCAGTGGGTTTTAAGTGATCAAACCACAACTTGATCAGAGATCATCAGTTGGTAAGTTGAGTTTTGAGTTTGAAGTTCAATTCAATAGTTTGTGATGATTGCTCTGTAAATTGTTGTTGTTGATGATTGTAAATGGAGTTATACCTTACTAAAGGTCTTCCCTAATGTTTTGGGAGAGTATTTGCTCTTATTTGGATAGTTTGATTAATGACTAATGGTTGTTGCCCCACTCATTGTCGAGACAGTGCAGAGTGGAGCGCGCTTCATGTATTAGAGTGGCATGCTCCATTTCTCAATTGGGATGAGCCCAGTTAGTGTAGTGTGCTCCACCGAATGAGGGAGCACACTCCCACCTCGAAAAACAACAACTATGTTGTGATTTGCTTAGGATTTCCTAAGGTCTTAAGGACCGACTTAGCATTCTAAACATAAGGTATTAGGCATATATTAACCACAAATGGTTTGTGATAAGTTTTGGATCACTTGGTAGCTTAAGTGACTCGAAAAGTTAGGGAATTCAGAAACATAAACTTAAATCGGGGTAGGTATGGATTTGTTTATTTATTAATTTAGTTTGGATATGCTATTACATGTAGTTGATATAGTTTATGGACTGAATGGGGACTATGTACACTGTGATGTATTTACTAAAAGGATAACGGTGTTTAATGTGATACGGGAGAGTAACTCCTGGAATTGAGATTAGCTTATATAGGATATGGCTTGACTTTCCGACCTATATGTAACTCCTACTCAGTTAGATGGGTTACAAGGATTACATATTCACTATGGGATAGAACCATCGGACATTAATGGATTTGCTAGATAACACATCAGCCAATGTTTTGGTCTAGCAATCACATTAATGGTTTCAGTGGGTAATCCACCTTAGTTTTACAAATTAAATAAGAATCACAGTGTAACAATCATTAACGATTTGATTTGCACCGTTAATTATTAAATTATATGCTTTTCATAATCTTGTTAGTTATTTATGGTGCATATTGTTATTGCATATTGCTCTTGATTATTATATGGAGTTTTGATGGCTTTATGAGTCCTTTCTTACTAAGCAAGTTGGAATGCTCACCCCAAATTCAATATTTCACGTTCTCAACCCAGCGCTTCATCAAAAGGAAAAAAGAAGATTTAGGAGTCTTATTATCTTATCTACGATGTAATGAGACTTCCTGTTTATATAGTTTTTAAGTTGTTTTGTTGTATATGAAGAGGGTTGGGAGGTTTATAATCGAGTCTCAGATTTTGATAAACTTTATACTTGTGTATATCATTTAATAATCAAAGACTTTTAAATTTTTCATTGCATATATTTTGAGTTATTTACTCGATATCGATATATTGTTTAGTTTATCAGGTATAGAAGGAGAGGCTGCTGGCTCTAATTAAGTTTGACTGGGTTACCAGGGCTTAATTAGGGTTTTAGGCCAAGTATCGCCCTAATCTGGATAGGGGATGCTATAAATGTACACTAGTGGAAATGAATATTCATTGCCCAGAATTGATAACGCATTATGATAATAAAATGAAACCTGTTGTTCTTAAGAGTTAGTTGAGATTTAGTTGTCATTGCGATATGATTTGAAATAAGGATATATAAAAATAATCTTAGGCGATTGTTGGACCGCTTTAAGTGGATGGTGGAAACCATTAGAACTTACTAGAATTCATGCTATGTTCATGAATGAAGAGTGTAAAGTTTTTGAACTCTATTTTAATAAAGTTGTTATCATGTTATCGATAACAAGTTGAAATCTTTGAAGACTTAGAAGATGCACGAGCATTACCGTAAAGAGTTACAAGTCGTGACAATAAATTGGTGTATACCAGATTTTGCAAGTGCAAGTACTAATTTTCAAAGGTAATTTACTTGTATATATGTTGAATATTAATTGTAAATCAAGGGATTTGATTGGGATTGAGACAATTTGGAATTGTCTATATTCAACATAAAGGCAAATGAGTAAAGTAATCTTGAAATAATTGAATAAAACAAATGATTGATCCAAAGATCTCAATATTGTTTTGTATTTATTCAGTTGACTTAAGTATGAGATTGGCATAAATTAGAAATAACACAAGGATGCCACAGAGGAAAACTGAAGTATAGTTTGAATATAATATTTGCTTTATGGTGTCTAAATTTTAGAAATAGTTAGAGGCTCATCCTAATACTTCTTATTTATGTAAAAATGCTTGTTGATTTAATGAAACAAAATCGTAACTTATACTTCTATATATATAGTTCAAAATATGTGAGAAGAACTATTGGGGGTTGACAATTTCAAGATAGCTATTTGGTAGTTATACCAAATATGTAAAGGTAAACAAGAGGATTATAAAGCATTTCGAACGATAGAAGTTTGAAATACAGATGTATTCAAGAGGAAAGGTTTATTATGAGTTTTTTAATCATTCTTACAGATTCGAGAATCTTAGAAAAATCATTAAAAGACAAATTGAAAATATAATAACCAGTGGATTGGTGTAAAGTTAAAGAATTGAGTTTCAAACTATGGAAGTTTGAAGAATGTATTGTCAAGGTGATAAAAATGGAAGGAGATAAATAATTGAGATTTCTTAAATATTAGGAATTCACACTGAAATATCACTCATTAAAGGTGATTGTATAAGAAATGCCTTGAATAGGAGAAGGATAAGGACGTAGTTACAATAAAAATTACTCAGTAGCATCTCTTGAGTGAGATATGTAATAGTGATCAATTAAAGTCATGTGCATGCACATCATTTTCTGAGTTGTCTAGACTAGTAATCACAAGTCTGTTCTTTGGAGCTCAGATTGGAGTTGAACTAATAATGATTGAGCGATGAATTATTGAAGATATTGATCGAGATTATCTAATAGGTAAATGATTGACAAATTGTAACGACCTGAATTTAATTCACCGTTATTAATGACGTGGTTGCAGATGTGGCTGATAGCTCAGACACTCGTGGGACCCGTAGCTAGGCTAGTGCACGCTTGAAGCTAGGTAAATAGTTATTTTGTGTGGTGAGTTGTTTACTTTATGATTTTTACGTTGACATAGACTAAACAACATCATAATGTGTGATTATATTACATTTGACGTGCGAGGCTGTGTGTTGAGTATTTGCCTCGATATGCATATCGACGCGGGTACTGAGTAGTCTAAAAGACTAAACAAAAGGCGGGAGGAAATAATACATACATAAAATGAATAAAATGGATTAAATAATAATACGGAATGTATATTTAGTGGTTAGGGACATGGTAGTACATGTATGTCGCATTTTAAGACGCGAAATCGGGCATCTGAACACCCGAAATACCACTTTTTAGGTTAAAGACAAGGGCAAGTGTGCCATTTTTTTCACATTTGGAGTCATTAGAGGTTGGAAACAGGGCAAATGGAGTTCATTGGATTGCCTTGAGGTGTACAAGTGAGGAGAGATGCCAAGTTGACTATAAAAGCCACGTTTGACTTTCATTCCACCACCTTTCCTCTCTCCTTATCATAAATCCGAAAATTGAAGAGCAAAAACAGGGGTTTTGGAGATTCAAACTTGGTGATTTGAGGAGCATAGAGTTGTGGAATCATTAAAGAAAGGTAAGATTCACAAACACCTCAACTTCCTTTATTTTTTAGTATAATTTTTGAGGTGTTGGTGTGAATCCAATAGGGATTGTTAAGTGGTTGTTGAGTAGTTATTTGGATAGTTTTTGAGTGCTATGAAGTTCGGTGGTTTGTGTTGTAGTAGTTGTTGTTGTTGTTGGTAGAGGGGCTTAAAACCCTGAGTTTTCAGCAAAATTGTTGTCCAGAACGCGATTAGCGGCTAATGACATCATCTAGCGCGTTAATGTTCTTCCTAACAAAGAACGTATAGCTACCTAGGAATCTAGCATGCTAATTCCCTAATCTAGCGCGCTAAATATTACAAATTTGACATTATTTTGGTAAGCGACATAAAATACATCCGATTGACCAAAATCAATTATAAATGAAAATAGTTCATCTCGGGGCGATAATTAGGATATCGGTGATTCAGCAAAGCCGGAGTGGGGGTTATTTACTGGGATACAGAGTGCAGTTTGAGGTGTGTAGTATCCTAAATAAAATTTATTTAGTAGTACTTTATTTTTGCTTTTGAATTCATATTCTATCTTTCAAAAATCTATTCTTGGTTTGATTTAATGGACAAACATTGAGGCTCTCCATCCGTGCTATTTCTATGTGTATGTCCACTAGGCCATAACACGTATGCCAGGGATCTCAGTGAATAGGTTGACCCAAAAGTCACGTTGGGGCACGTATGGTGCATCGTTAATTCCATGCCGACCACATAGCAGATCCAAATATTGGCCTTGCTTGAGTGCTACTCGCTGGAAGAGTTTATTGGGAGTCCAAAGTATGGCACTAGTCTAACCCTAAGTCTAGGAACACACTTTGAACTTGCACTATTATTTATCCATGCAATGATCACAGTTGCCTGTATTTATTTCTGCATGTTTATTTAATGGTTTTGTTTAAGTTCCAGTATTTACTTTTCGTATTGCTCACTTAATTTCCTTAGGAATACTTACTCTAGACTCGTCATCTGCCTTTTCATGATGGCTTTAGTGCAAATCCTAGTACATGTCGTGGCAAAGGAAAGCTTCCAGAATGCCTTTAATTCAATGATATTGAACTAGACTTTTACGTTTGTATTATATTTACTTTGTTTTCATTTTGGGAATATGGGGTGATACTTTAGGAATCTATACTTTTGATATTTTGATACATTGAGGTATATTTTTAGTCTGTGATAATATACAGGTTTTCCACATTAGGTATCATAGTTAAATGCATGACAATGATGTTCATATTTTAGTTTGTCATAATAAAAGACTTTCATTGTGGTTATTTATTATGGTTTAAAATGATCTTAGTAGTTAATAATTTAAATAGAAATTATCGAAATAATGATTAAAGTGGATGAGATGGCATGTAGGTCACAGCTAGCACCGATAGGCCAGGTTGTGGACCCGCATTGGCCCCATGGTGGTTCATTTGAAAATGGACCGTTACATTTTGGTATTAGGAATTGAAAGTTAACTCTGATATGATTACATTTGTGATATCATTTGAGGATAAACCTAATGAATAAACTTTAGATTTGGAAACCCAAAGGAATTGCCTAGAGTTCTAGTTGGGAAGTGAGGTGAGATGGGTAGAAATCAGGGATATACGTGTTATATTTTTTGTTGTATATTACATACAATACACGTATATTTGTACTGAGGCTGATTAGACCTACATTCTTTGATGTAGATACCGATCGACGGACAACCTTCAGAAACTACTCAGCTTGAGTTCGATGATACTAGTGATCCGACTAGGCCGACTTCGACGTTGGACTCCTAGGCGCAAACTATGGGTGATAGATTCGCGTTATTGATCGACATTATGAAAGTTCGAGATGCTTAGGAGACTACTACAACTCCTACTACCGTTATGGCTGCACCAATGAATACGACTCCAGCAGTTGTAGCTCCTACTATAGTTGAAACTTAGGTGCAAGCCGTAATATCTGAGACATTGGTCAAGAGGGCTGTGCCAGTAGCAGTACCAATGGACACTACAGTAGTTCTTACACCTAATACCAATGAGCAGCCATCGGTGATGTGTATGTCAGGGAGACTAATGACAGTTGAGGCTAAAAATATGAAGGACTTCATTAAGTTCTCGCCAAGATACTTTTGTGGAGCTAGGGACCCAGAAATAGCCAGGAGGTGGTTGTTATCTCGTGAGCAGCTACATGACTTGCTTCGGGTTGAGGAGATTTTTCAGCCGAGATTATCGAGTTTTTGCTTAAGAGCTGATGTTGCGATTTGGTGGACTACCAACATTGCGACTCATCCTGCTGTAACTACCTAGGAAACGTTTCAAGCATTGTTTATGGATGAGTGCATATCTATGGAGTTCAGGGTCCGATTGAGAGAGAAGTTTTTGTCATTAGTTCAGGGTTATATGTTTGTCACTGTGTACATAGAGAGGTACCAATATCTGTTGGGGCATGTGCCCTAGGTCAATCCATTAACTGTCTTTATGAATACTTTTAGTTAATAAAATAGAGAATTTCATTTACTGTTTATTATAATTAATTTCCATGTTTACATTATAATAAGATCCATGGGTATTTACAGAAATATCATAAATGTCCCTAGTCGATCATTATACTGGGAACTATAATGAATTAAAACTAGTGTGAGTCTTGATTGACGATCATATGATGATTATACGTATAGGGATACGAATCAAGATCACGAGTACTTGTTAGGGAAAAAGTAATCTTGGACCGACCACTATGAGAAAATCACATGGATTAAGTCATAATTGTTTCTCATGATAGGTATATTTTCTAGTCCCCTGACTTGAGATTACCAGAGACTTCAACATTAGAAACACAGTGATTTGACACAATCAAACGTTATCTTTAACCAGACGATTATAAAGGTTTTGATTGGTTACTGTGTGAGCAATGTGATGAAGTTGTGTAATCAAGATAGAATTTGTCCCTCTCATATAAAGAGAGATATCCAGTGGATCCCTCGATGTGTTAGACTATTAAAAGGCCTAGTCTAAGTGAATTGATATTGATCAATGTCACTTGGATATTTTCGGTCTACCTAAAGATCGAGACTAGTACGATTGAACATGTTGGATGACAATTCCATGCCTTATGTTTGATCAAAAGGATATCGTGTGACAAAAGGATGTTATATACACTATTGATTAGGTTGAATCAATTTGATATTCGTACAACTTTGGTAGTCATAATGTCTTGCTAGAGGCCGCTTATGACTTGTATACCAAAATGTGTTTTGGTACACTGCCAACGTTGTATGAGCCTATTGGGTCGCACACTAAGAATGATTTTGCGAGATTTTAAGATGGTTCAGAAAATTGAATTTTATATGATAAAATTCATGATGGAAATGTCCTTGTGGTGTATTACACTTATACTTCTTTAAGTAGGGGTATATGTGTAATTTACTTAACCGTCTATATACAAGGGTTGTATAAATAGACGCTTTAAGTTACAATACACGTACGAAAGATCAAAAGGCTGAAACTCTATTTTCGTTTTAGAAACGACTTAGGGTTTTTGGTATGCTCTGCATCATTTTGGAGAGAAACAAAAAGATTTGGTATTCTCTCGAAGCTAGCACTTCGAATCTCGGCCGCCGTTCATGTGTGGACTACTAGTAGAGGGCGTTCGTCGTTGGTAGCGCCTTAGAGATCGATCAACCTTTAGAAAGGTATATTGCGACTGAGGTATGATTAAGTTTTTCATGGTTTAAACGTTTTTAATGGAATTAGATTCGGATCCTGTTGGGGTTTTTGTCAAAATTGTTTTGTAATTTCCACTGCGTATGAACCCCAAAATCCAACAGTGGTATCTGAGCCATCGAGTTCGATTCCATTAAATTCATTGCATGTTTTCTTCTGATATTTACATGATATATGATTGAAAGTATGTTAATAGATGATGTATATGTGACATACATAAGTTTTCTGTGAGATTTATTATCATGTTTTTGTGTATATGATACATATATTCGTGTTTTAATTGAAATTAGTTTCGTACATGCTAGTAACCATGTTAGGTTAATTCGAATAATTTTAATGAATTGAGTTTCGAGTTCTATGATCCATGACACCATTAGGTTCGATTGGGATAATAGTTCATGATTCAATTACATGTTTGTGATTATTTGTATGAAGACCGAAATTGCAAATAATTAATTTTCGAAATTATTCATTTATAAATAATTAATTTTCGAAATTATTTATTTATCTTGTTATATCTATTTTGTTATGAAGTTTCTATTTGATAAAGATAGATAACAAATTAGAATAAGAGATAAATATCAAGAATCTTGTTATTGGTGATATACTAGGATTCAAATATCTTAAATCCAAAAGTAATAAATAATTTTTGAAATTAATTATTTATCTTGTTATATCTATTTTGTTATGAAGTTTTTATTTGATAAAGATAGATAACAAATTAGATTATGAGATATAAGCAAAATCGGTTTCGTTATCCCTATTAGATAGGAGATAAATATCAAGAATCTTGTTATTGGTGATATACTAGGATTCAAATATCTTAAATCCTAATTGGATTAGGATAAGATGATTAGTTAGATGTGGGCCCGGGTTAATTAAAATGTTTTAATTGACTTAATTTCGGATAAATTAAGGGGTTAATTTATGATAATAAAATCAGTGAAAATTACGATTTTCTATAGCGAATTTTAATTTTCGGATTTGAGATTCGTCTTCTAAAAAAAAAAAAAAAAAATGGGGGCGTTGCCCCCTGACCGGCCAGCGGGACCGCCGTCTAACTAATCCTAGCGTATGAAAATTCTTTTGTTAGTGAAAAGTATAAAAGAAATTTTCAAATTGTTTAGTGATAGAACAAATCAATAAAATATATGATATTTCATTGTTTACATAAAATCACTAAAACTGAATAAAATCCCTCTATTAAATTTTAAGTCTCGTGCCATCCATTTTAAACACTTGTCAAGGCCTCGATCACACTAATATAGTTTCAGCCATAGTTGGGTGTATTGTGTTATCTTGGTGAGACAAGTTGGGTAAGAGTTACCTTAGTGTTTAAAATGGTCCGACTTAATAAGGCCATCAAAATAGTTTTGAGCTTTAGGCAAATGATGAGATAAAAACATGCTAAGACATAAGATGTCCCATATCTCATAAAAGGATCTAAAAATTACATAAGATGTAATTGGTAATCATTACCTACCTAAATAATCTAGTTCTCGTGTTTCATGCCATAGCCGTCACGTAATTAGGTGAAATATGGATTTTAGTCCCCTAAATAAACAAGACGCGTTTTAGGAGGGTTGTTAATTTAGTGGGGGTCTATTCCTCTATACTAAAATAAACTTTGCATAATCTTTATTGTAGATCAATGGTCTCTTCAAGTAACAATAATCCCCTGTCACTGCGATCCATCCTTGAGAAGGATAAGCTATATGGGACTAACTTTCTTGACTGGTTCAGAAACTTGGGAATTGTTCTTAAGCATGAACGCAAGTTGTATGTCCTGGATGCTCCAATCCTTGAGGACCCACCAGCCAATGCTACGAAAGCTGTGAAGGATGCGCATAATAAGCATGTCAATGATTCTACTGATGTTGCATGTATTATGCTTGCAACTATGGTTCCCGAACTTCGGAAGGACATGGAACTAATGGAAGCCTATAACATGGCTATAACGCTGAAGGAAATGTTCCAACAACAAGTTAGGCAAGAAAGGTTCGAGACAGTAAAAAACCTACATTCTTGCAAGATGACTGAGGGTGCGTCAGTTAGTCCTCATGTTCTGAAGATGAAGGGCTATGTTGACCAGCTTGATAGACTCAAATTTCCCATAAGCCGAGAGTTGGCTACGGATTTGATCATGAATTCATTATCGGAAAGTTACTCACAATTTGTGATGAACTACAATATGAGTAATATGGAGAAATTAATTTCAGAGTTGCATTTGATGCTCAAAACTGCTGAACAAAATATCAAGAAACCCTCTAGTAATATGTTGATGGTCTAAAATGGAAATGGAATGAAAAAGAAAGGCAAAGGCAAGGCTAGAGTTGTCAAGGCTGTTGCTGCACCTGTCGCAAAACCAATGGAACAAGTCAAGTCCCGGCCTGTTCCTGCTTCAAAACACCCAAAAGAAAAGGAAGAAAATTGTCATTTCTGTAATCAAATCCTATCTTTGGTATTGTCGTCTCGGACACATAAACGAGAAACGCATAACGAAGCTCCATAAAAATGGGCTTCTAGATTCGTTTGATTTAGAAACATATGAAACACGCGTATCTTGTTTACTAGGAAAGATGACTAAAAGTCCCTTTACTGGACACAGTGAAAGGGCAAGTGATTTATTGGGTCTAATACATACCGATGTATGCGGTCCTATAAACACAATGGCTAGAGGAGGTTATCGAGTACTTCATTACATTAACCGATGATTTCAAAGCAGATATGGTTATGTATATCTTATGAAACATAAAGTGAATCATTCGAGATGTTTCGAACGTTTCAAAATGAAGTGCGAATCGACTTGGTAAAACTATCAAAACACTTCGATCGATCGAGGTGGTGAATATTTAAGCCAAGAATTTGATGATCATCTTAGAAATTATGGGATTGTCTCCCAATTGACTCCACCAGCAACTCCACAATGGAATGGAGTTTCTGAAAGGAGAAATCGAACCTTATTAGATATGGTTCGATCTATGATGAGTAATGTAGATCTTCCATTATCCTTTTGGGGTTATGCATTACAAACTGCAGCTTTAATTCTAAATCGAGTTCCTTCTAAAGCGGTTGATAAAACACCATATGAGATATGGTACGGGAAGAGACCTAGTTTGTCTTTCCTTAAGATTTGGGGTTGTGAGACTTACGTAAAACGACAAGTCTCAAAAGTGTTCGTTGCTCGGTATGGTGCTTTTATGGAAAAACAGTTTATTTCAAAAGACACTAGTGGAGAGAAATAAATCTTGAAAAAGTTCAAGAATCATAGATAAACACAGAACCGCTACTGGAAGTTTAACGACGTTCTGAACCAGTTGAACCTCCACAAGTGACACAAGGCCCATGTAAATCTGGTAAGGTTAGACATGAGCCAAAGAGATTCAGATTTCTCATTACTGATAGTCGTGATGTGTTGCTTATGGATCAAAATGAGCCCACCACTTATTAGGAGGCTATGTCTGGACCAGACTCAGATAAATGGCTAAGTGCCATGAACTCTGAGATGCAATCCATGTATGATAACCAAGTTTGGAACTTGGTTGATTTACCTGAAGGTGGTAAGACCATAGGATGTAAATGGGTTTTTAAGAAGAAAATTGACGTGGATGGCAATGTGCATACTTTTAAAGCAAGACTTGTAGCAAAAGGTTTCAGGCAGACTCAAGGTGTTGATTATGATAAAACTTTTTCGCCAGTAGCCATGCTTAAATCCATAAGAATTTTAATTTCCATTGCTGCATATTATGACTATGAGATATGGCAAATGGATGTAAAAATAGCATTTCTTAATGGAAAGCTGCTCGAGGACGTGTATATGACACAACCTGAAGGTTTTGTATATCCCGAGAAATCTAGGAAGGTATGCAAGCTTCAAAGATCCATTTATGGATTAAAGCAAGCTTTTCGGAGTTGTTATCTTCATTTTGATGAAGCAATCAAGGATTTTGGTTTATTAAGAACGAAGATGAGCCTTGTGTATGCAAGAAGGTCAGTGGGAGTGTAGTTGTTTTTCTGGTATTGTACGTTGATAATATATTACTCATTGGAAATGACATCCCAACATTGCGGAATGTCAAGTCTTGGTTAGGGAAATGTTTCTCAATGAAAGACTTAGGAGATGCGGCCTATATCCTAGGGATAAGGATCTATAGGTATAGATCTAAGAGGCTAATCGGTCTAAGTAAGAGTGCTTACACAGACAAGGTGCTGAATAGGTTCAGTTTGCAAGACTCTAAAAGAGGATTGTTGCTAATGTCTCGTGGCATAAGTCTAAGCAAGACTCAATGTCCTGAGACAAATGATGAGCGAGACCGTATGAATAAGATTCCATATGCATCAGCTATTGGATCTATCATGTATGCCATGTTATGCACTCGACCAGATGTATCATATGCTTTGAGCACTACAAGCAGATATCGGTCAGATCCTGGTGAGAGTCAATAGATAGCACTAAAGAACATCCTTAAATACTTAAGAAGGATTAAGGAAATGTTCTTGGTCTATGGAGGTTTTGAAAATGATCTAGTTGTAAATGGTTACATAGATGCAAGTTTTCAAACTGATATAGATGATTTTAGATCGCAATCTGGATATGTGTTTATTTTGAATGAGGGTGCAGTAAGATGGAAAAGTTCGAAGCAAGAGATTGTGGCGCATTCTACAACGAAGTTGAGTATATTGCAGTGTCTGATGCAACAAAGGAGGCAGTTTGGATCAAAAAGTTCATTTCTGAACTAGGTGTGGTTCCAAGTATTGCTAACCCTATTTGTTTGTATTGCGACAATAATGAGGCAATAGCACGGGCCAAGGAACCTAGATCACACCACAGATCCAAACATATACTCGGGCATTTTCATCTCATTAGAGAAATTATTGAGAGGGAGACGTAAAGATTTGCATAGTACCTACTGAAGACAACGTTGTGGATCCATTGACAAAAGCTCTTCCACAAGCAAAACATGAGAGTCATGTTAGATCATTAGGCATTAGATGCATGTATGATTGGCCCTAGTGCAAGTGGGAGATGTTGGGGCATGTGCCTTAGGTCAATCCATTAACTGTCTTTATGAATACTTTTAGTTAATAAAATAGAGAATTTCATTTGTTGTTTATTATAATTAATTTGCATGTTTACATTATAATAAGATCCATGGGTATTTACAGAAATATCATAAATGTCCCTAGTCGATCATTATACTGGGAACTATAATGAATTAAGACTAGTGTGAGTCTTGATTGATGATCATATGATGATTATACGTATAGGGATACCAATCAAGATCACGAGTACTTGTTAGGGAACAAAGTACTGGACCGACCCGCTATGAGAACATCACATGGATTAAGTCATAGTTGTTTCTCATGATAGGTATATTTTCTAGTCCTCCGACTTGAGATTACCAGAGACTTCAACATTAGAAACACAGTGATTTGACACAATCAAACGTTGTCTTTAACCAGACGATTATAAAGGTTGTGATTGGTTACTGTGTGAGCAATGTGATGAAGTTGTGTAATCAAGATAGAATTTGTCCCTTTCATATAAAGAGAGATATCCAGTGGATCCCTCGATGTGTTAGACTGCATGTTGGATGACAATTCCATGCCTTATGTTTGATCAAAAGGATATCGTGTGACAAAAGGATGTTATATACACTATTGATTAGGTTGTATCGATTTGATATTCGTACAACTTTAGTAGTCATAATGTCTTGCTAGAAGCCGCTTATGACTTGTATACCAAAATGTGTTTTGGTACATTGCCAACGTTGTATGAGCCTATTGGGTCGCACACTAAGAATGGTTTTGCGAGATTTTAAGATGGTTCAGAAAAATGAATTTTATATGATAAAATTCATGACGGAAACGTCCTTGTGGTGTATTACACTTATACTTCTTTAAGTAAGGGTATATGTGTAATTTACTTAACCGTCTATATACAAGGGTTGTATAAATAGACATTTTAAGTTACAATACACGTACGAAAGATCAAAAGGCTGAAACTCTATTTTCATTTTAGAAACGACTTGGGGTTTTTGGTATGCTCCGGATCGTTTTGGAGAGAAACAAAAAGATTTGGTATTCTATCGAGCTAGCACTTCGAATCTCGACCGCTGTTCGTGTGTGGACAACTGGTAGAGGGCGTTAGTCGTTGGCAGCGCCTTAGAGATCGATCAACCTTCAGAAAGGTATATTGCGACTGAGGTATGATTAAGTTTTTCATGGTTTAAACGTTTTTAATGGAATTAGATTCGGATCCTATTTGGGTTTTTGTCAAAATTGTTTTGTAATTTTCGCTGCGTATGAACCCCAAAACCCAACAATATCTACTGTCGTAATCCATTGACATTGCTATACAGATCGACTACATGTATATTATTTCTTCCAAGGTTTAGATGAGAGGGTTGCGAGCACGGTTGTATCTAGTGGAGCTGGTACTCTAGCTAAGATTTATGACTGGTCTCTCGCACACAAGACATTTCTGGTTCAGAGGGCTAGTCGATTAGCAATTCAAGCTGCGGTGTAGGGTCAGCAGAGTAAACTAGCTTTGAGTTTTCGGTCTGATCAAAGATCGAAGAGACAAAAGAGAGACCAGGATCGATAGAGATAGGGCCAAAGATCTCGTCGAGGTGAATGTCCGTCCGATCAGAGTCGTAGAGGTGACAAAGATCATCATGATGATCGAGATAGACGTAATGATTGCTATATTGCATATTCCACCGCTTCTATACCAGTTGATTAGGTTATATAACAGTATAAGCAGGATAGAGTTTAGATAGGCCAGAGTCGACCACGGTCAGGTGCATAGTTAGAGGAGTTCTGGCAGATCAGAGACGTGTACATGTTACCGACGTAGTCAGGTTGGGCATATCATGGAAGATTGTACCATACCAGCACCACTACCACAACAGACGGAGCAGGCCAAAGATAGGGCCTAGACTACAGCTTTTGGGGTCGCGCAACCTTACAAGGAGGTGAACATACAATTTATTGAGGGCACATTATTTTTTGTGGTATTTCCATGCATATTATGATGGGTTCTAGTAGCACACAGTCTTTTATTTTTGGAAGCTTGGTAGGGAGTTAGGGTTACCTACACAGATCTTAGATACACATCTTGTTCTCAGTCCGGTAGCTGGGGATAAGATTTACCCTAACATGATATGCCAGAATTATATTATGGAGATTGAGGGACACCAGCTATCGGCTGATTTGAGAGTGTTAGAGTATTTGGAATTCGACGCAATCTTCTGTATGGATCGATTATCAGCCTATCACTCACAGATCAACAGTTTCAGCAAAACTATGATGTTTGACATCGAGGGAACTCTAAATTTTACATTTGCTAGAGTTGCAACTACATTACCTATCACTTGAGGCAGACTAGCGACGTCATAAGAGACGGAGGCGTATGCGGCTATGGTTGAGCCAGAGCTTAAGATTGTGGTTAAGGTTGAGGATGTCTCCATTATCTGCGAGTTTCCAGACATATTTCCCGATGATTTGTCGAGATTGCCACCACCGAGAGCTGTTGAGTTTATCGTTGAGCTGATTCTGGGGACTCAACTAATCTACAACAGACCGTATAGGATGTCAGCATCGGAGCACGAGGAGTTGAGGACCCAGTTAGAGGACTTACTATAGAAGTTCATTCACCCTAGCATGTCACTTTAGGGAGCTCCAGTTCTTTTTGTAAAGAAGAAGGATGGCTCAATGCGTATGTGTGTGGACTATCGAAAGTTGAATCAAGTGATGATTAAGAATTGTTACCTACTTCTGAGGATCGATGACTTATTTGATCAATTGGCCTGGGGCCAAGTTCTTCTCGAAGATCGACTTACAATCAGGATACCATCAGTTGAGGATTCGAGAAGATGATGTAGTGAAGACCAGTTTTAGTACGCGAGATAGACTATTCGAGTTTACAGTCATGTTGTTCGGGCTGACTAACGCACCGACGATCTTCATAAAGTTGATGTATAGGATGCTGAGGCCATTTCTTGATCGATATGTCATTGTGTTCATTGACGACATTTTGATTTATAATAAG
Organism: Stephania yunnanensis; assembly: GCA_039657365.1. Lineage (NCBI taxonomy): Eukaryota > Viridiplantae > Streptophyta > Magnoliopsida > Ranunculales > Menispermaceae > Stephania > Stephania yunnanensis. Next base: position 37,052,411 of record CM077586.1, on the reverse strand, counting down.
ACTTGTGTGGAGAACTAGAGGCATCTCAGAGATGTGTTGGCGACACTAAGAGAGCTCAGATTTTATGCCATGTTTAGCAAGTGCGCATTTTGGTTGAGTGAGGTGAAATTCTTGGGGCATGTCATCAGTGATCAAGGCATATCAGTTAATGGTGAAAAGATTCGAGTGATTATTGACTGGAAGACACCTGAGTCTGTATATGACATCCGAAGTTTTTTAGTTTTGGCAGGATATTACAAGTGGTTTGTGTAGGATCTCTCAATGATTGCACCGCCGTTGACAAGGTTGACCAAGAAGGATGTTAGATTTGAATGGTCATAAGAGTGTAAGGATGTTTTTTGGGAGTCGAAGAGGAAGTTGACTTCGGCACCAGTTTTGGCATTACCTGCTATAGGTAAAGGTTTTTCAGTTTATACCGATGCATCATGCACTAGTTTAGGTGGCGTGTTGATGCGGAATGGACACCTAGTGGCCTGTTTATCTCGACGGTTGAGACCTCATGAGGTAAACTATCCAGTGCACAACTTGAGCTTGTGGTGGTCGTTTTTGCACTAAAGGGTTGGAGGCACTACTTGTAAGGTGAAAAGTTTGTGTTGTTCACACACTACCAAAGCTTGAGGTATATGTTCACGCAGAGGGAGTTGAACATGTAAGAGCGGTGATGGCTCGAGTTATTGAAGGACTATGAATTCGCAATTGAGTATCATTCGAGTAAGGCGAATGTCGAAGTTGATGCACTGAGCAGGAGCAACATCGGGAGCCAGATAGTACTGTGGCATATGAAACATGAGCATAGGTTGCTTGAGGCAACATCATTTTTGTGTGTGACTGAGGCTATTACTAAGCTACACATTTGCTATTAAATGAAAGTTTCCATAGTGTCTCTTAAGCGGGTTGTTGAGTTGCAGAGAGCTGACGGTCAATATTTGTGGATCATTGGCTTGGATCAGGATTCGGGGTACACTGAGTGGTCTAAAGGTTCAGACGGTGCTTGAAACACATGGGTTGTTTGTGGATACTAGGGGTATCGGAGCTTAGGGACAACATTCTCGAGGACACACCGGTCACGATAGATAGTTCATCCTAATCGAACTAAGATGTATCACGATCTGCAGAGATTGTTTTGGGGCTAGGGATGAAGGCTGACGTGGGTAGATACGCCCAGAGTTGTCATATATGCCAATAGGTGAAGGCTGCTCACAAGAGACCAATTAGGTTGCTACAGCCACTACCCATTCCTCAGTGGAAGCGGGAACACGTGACCATGGTCTTCGTTAGTGGCCTACTCCAGACGACGAGGAGACACGACGTGATTTGGGTAGTTATCAACAGATCGACGAAGTCGGCACATTTTATACTAATTGCCGTAAGATATTCAGTTACACAGCTGAGTACTATTTTCGAGAGAGAGATTGTCAGATTGCACGGTGTACTGATCTCTATTGTTTCTGACAGAAACCCTAGATTTAAATCTAGACTTTGGGAAAGTATGTAGGAGCAGTTTGGCACTCGTTTACAGTTCAACACTGCATACCATCCTTGGACTGACGAGCAGTCAAAACGATTGATTCAGATTCTCGAGGATATGTTCAGGGCGTGTATAGTTTGGTGGATCTGGGAGGATTACCTACCTTTGCGTGAGTTTGCCTACAACAATAGCTATCAGACGAGTATCGAGATGCCAATGTTTGAGGCATTTTATGGTAGGCCCTGCAGGTCACCAGCATGTTGGGAGGCACTAGAAGATACATTGACTATAAGATCTAAGGTTATTGTTGACCATACTAAGAATGTAAGACAGATTAGACAGAGACTTCAGGCAGCGCAGGATAGGTAGAAGAAATATGCGGACAAGTATCTCGAGGTTCTGAGCTACGAGGTTTGAGACTTGGTGTATTTGATTTGCCCTGGAAAGGTCATTAGAGGTTTGACATTAAAGGGAAGCTAGCACCAAGGTTCATTGGACCGTTTAGAGTTGAGGAACGTGTCTGCAGAGTGGCAAACCATCTGGAGTTGCCACCATATTTGGCAGGGGTACACCCAGTGTTTCATATTTCCATGTTAAGGTTGGCTAGGTCGGGATCGAGGCATATGGTTGATATACGACAGATTGAGGTGCGACCTGACGTATCGTACGAGGAATAGCCTGTGGAAAATATGGATAGGAGGAATCAAGTTTTGAGGAATAAGGAGATCCCGAAGGTTATAGTCTAATGGCAGTATCGCGAGACCGAGGGACTCACCTGGGAGCTTGAGTCTACTATGTGACGACGATATCCCTACTTATTTGCTGGTAAATATTTAAGTTTAATTTAAGTTTCGGGATGAAATTTCACCTAGTTGGGAAGAACTATAACGACTTGAATTTAATTCACCATTATTAGTGATGCGGTTGCAAATGTTGCTGACAGCTCAGATGCTTGTGGAACGCGCAGCTAGGCTAGTGCGCATCTGGAGCTAGGTAAATAGTTATTTTGTGTGATGAATTGTTTAATTTATGATGTTTACGACATCATAATGTGTGATTATATTACATTTGACGTGCGAGACTATATGTTAAGTATTCGCCTCGATATGCGTGTTGACACGAGTACCGGGTAATCTAAAATACTAAATAATAGGTTGGGGAAATAATACACATATAAAATAAATAAAATGGGTTAAATAATAATATGGAATGCATATTTGGTGGTTAGGGACATGGTAGTATGTGCATGTTGCGTTTCGGGACACAAAATCGGGCATCGACACACCCAAAATAGCATTTTTGGGTAAAAGACAAGGGCAAGTGTGCCATTGGTGTCACATTTGGAGTCATTAGAGGTTGGAAATGGGGCAAATGGAGTTCATTGGATTGCCTTGAGATGTACAGGTGAGGAGAGATGCTAAGTGGACTATAAAAGCTACATTTGACTTTCATTCCACCATGTTTTTCTCTCTCCTTATCACAAATCTAAAAATTGAAGGGCAAAAATAAGGGTTTTGGAGATTCAAACTTGGTGATGTGAGGAGCTTAGAGTGGTGGAATCATCAAAGCAAGGTGAGATTCATAAACACCTCAACTTTCTTTGTTTTTTGGTATGATTTTTGAGGTGTTGGTGTGAATCCAATAGGGATTGTTAAGTAGTTGTTGAGTAGTTGTTTTGGTAGGTTTTAAGTGCTATGAAGTTCAATGGTTTGTGTTGTAGTAGTTGTTGTTGTTATTGTTGTTGTTGGTGGTGGTAGAGGGGTTTAAAACCCGAATTTTTAGCAAAATTGATGTCTAGAATGCGATTAGCTCGTTAACGTTCTTCTTGACGAAAAACATATAGCTGCCTAGGAATCTAGCGCGCTAATTCCCCAATCTAGCGCACTTCCCCAATCTAGCGCACTAGATATTGCAGATTTGACATTATTTTTGCTAAGTGATATAAAATACGTCCAATTGACTAAAAATCAATTATAAATGAAAATAGATGACCTCAAGGCAAAAATTTGGATATCAAGGATTCAACAAAGCCAGACCGGGGGTTATTTATAGGACACAGAGTGCGGTTTGATGTGTGTAGTATCCCAACTAAAATTTCTTGAGAAATACTTTATTTTTGCTTGCAAATTTATATTCTGTTTTCAATACTTTATTCTTGTTTTGCTTTAATTGATGGACATCGAGGCTCTCCCTCCATGCCATTTCTCTGTGTGTCCGTTATGCCATAGCAAGTGTGCCAGGGATCTCGGTGAATATGTCGACCTGAGAGTCGCGTTGGGGCACGTGTGGGTGCGTCATTGGTTCAACGTCGACTACCTATCGAATCTAGATATTTGCCTCACTTGAGTGCTACTCGCTGCCAGTAGTCGGTTGGGAATATGAAGTATGGCGCTAGTAACTTTGATTCAGAGATATTGAGCCAGGCTTGTACATTGTATTATATATACTTTGTTTTCATTTTAGGAATATAGGACTGAGAGATACTTCAAGACTCTATGCTTTTGATATTTTGCTACATTGAGGTATATTTTTGGTCTATGATGATATATAGGTTTTTCATATTAGGTATCAGAGTTAAATGCATGATAATAATGTTCATATTTTAGTTTTTCATGATAAAAGACTTTTGTTGTGGTATTTATTATGGTTTAAAATGATCTTAGTAGATTACTTGAGTTCAGTAACAATTTAAACAATAAATTGTTGTCTATTGAGGTTAATAATGATTAAATGGTGGATAAGATGGCATGTAGGACACAACTGGCGTTGGTAGGCCAGGTTGTGGGCCCGCATTAGCCCCATGGTGGTTCATTTTTAAAATGGGTCATTACACTGCTAGTTATTGATATTTCGTATGGAGAATCTCATATCATAACAGTGACCATGTAAAGAAAGTTCATGGAACTTGAATAAAAAGTGAGGCAGGAATATTATGAGAATCTCTTGGATTTCTTTAAAACATTCATTCAAGCGAAACCCAAAACCATTGTGATAAGAATGAGTTGTTGGTGACCTGGAATAAAAGTTAACAGTGATAATTTTATAAAGAAATATGAGATATAGCAGCAAGCAGAAGCTGAGTGGTAATAACCTGGAGGGTTATATTATTCTTGCCCGGTATATGAATGAAATTTCATGCTCATAAGTTTATGATGGATTAATCTTAGTTGTAATTACAACATAAGGTTATCGATGTTGTAGTTTTAGGTGTAGGACTGATAGAGTTTGCAAATTTCTTGCCAGTATCGTGGTTTAATTCTTGTCGAAGAGTAAACGAGATATATGTGTGTAGAAAGAGTTAAAAGTTTATGGATAACCAAGATTATTATTTCAGAGAGGAACTGAAAGTTTGCTTTCCAATGGGGAAGTGATGTATAATAGCTGGGGGGGACTTTTCCCAATCTTAACACAATATATCTGCAGCTAATTTTAGTTTCAGAGAATATGATTTCAAACTTGTGACTTGGAATATGGTAGTTACTTGAAGAAATATATTTTACTATGTGAGTTCTTAGGTAGTGATATTATCAGGCTCTATATAATAGAGGTGTTGCCCTTTAAAAGCTTAAATGCGTAACTTCGTCGCCAATTAGTGTGAGATGAGATATAAAGATACAAGTTAACTAGAGTTTAAGTGATTTAGAACTACACAGAAATGTGGTAGCATACTGTTAGTATGCAACTATAACTCAGTTAAATGAGAAGAATATGTTGACAAGCATCATAGGTATAAATATTCAAAAAATGTATACGTTCTTTTGAACTTCTCACCTATGAAAGGGCGATGTAGATTCGAAAATTTTAAGGTTAAGGAACTAACTTGGGAAATGAGTAAATAACTCCACTATAGCTTCGATTTTATGGTTAGTTGATAAACTTTAATTTCGTGGACAGATTTCTTAAGTTTAGGAGAATTTGACAACTCGTGTCTTTAACCTACTATTAATGTTAATCCAAAAGTTAATTAACTCGAATTAGACTCATGGTTAAGCTCGGCTTGTCTCGATTAGTGTGTGCGTGGAATTGTGTATCATTTGGTATTTGTATGGATTGTGTTATTAATTATGAAAATAATTGAATAATTGAAGAATTATGGGATGCCTAACATCATGTGTGGGTCAAGGGTGACGCACATGGGTCGTGGGGGTATCGTGCACGCTCGAGTATACTCGTTCACGCGCAAAGCAGAAATTATAAACGCATGAATATAGGCGTATATGTATATTTTATGTATAAATAGATATATTAAAAATAATTAATAAATTGTTGGGCGTCTAATGGCACGCGTAGGACGTATAATACTTTGCACACTTGTAGGTGGTCATTATCGTGCGTGGTAAATTTATAGGCGTGAAATACAAAGTTATATATAGATATATATAAATACATAAAAAACGAATCCTAAAATTTAAATCAAATTAAATGTTAAACCATTGGATAGCATCAAGATGTGCATAGCGTAATCATCAAGGAGGTGAATAGAGTGGACGATTGGTGATTTTTTAGGAAATGTCCACGCCTCGATATGTGTGCGACCACATCTCAAGGATAATCAATGTTGAAAGTGTATGCATGTGTTGAAATTGGTGTCATTTAAGGAGTATCATTTAAGATCATGTCCTTTGGATCCTCCTCGATATTTGTGCGTATGAATTTAGAGAAACATTTGTATTAATCATAATTAAGTCAGTCGGAGTAGATGTATTCGTTAATATCCATAAGGATCGACCTCGAGATACGCAACACATATATCAAGAAAGATTAAAAATATAAAATGGAACCATTATTTCTATCATATCTACCTCGAGATTTGTATGATGTGAATCTCAAGGGAATTTTAATATTTATCCCAAAATAGATCACCGCCTCATCCTAATTCATTTTGATAGTGATAGGAGTGATCAAACCAAAGAGGGAGGGGGAGAAACTGTGGAAGATTGGAACCGAGAGGCGAAGAAAGGTCAAGACTGATGAGGGTTAGAGAAATAGAAACCCAATTTAAGGTTGTATTGTTACGTTGTTGATGTTGGACGTTATTGCTTGTTTTTTTAATTGGAGGTTTGGATGAGAGCCTCAGACGAACTACTGTGCAGTTTGTCCGAAGAAGGAGGAGGCAGGGAAGCTGTTTCCCCTGCCTAAAGTCGCCCTAGGGTTGGGACAAACCCAACCCCAAATGAAAAGAAAAAAATAGAGGTATCAATTTTGATAAAGATGAGACGAGGAAGAAAAGGGGGTTTGATTCTAAGACCATACCGAACTGGGTCTGTTTCATGGGTTAAACCCTCATCATTAAAAAAAGGCACGAGATTTGGGAAAATTCCAAAAGATAAGAAAAAAGTCGAAAAGATTATATTTTTAGGTCAAATCAATAGAAATTGTGGGTTTCTATGAAAAACAAGAAATTCGGAATTCTTTTGGGATTTTATAATAGAAGTTTTACCTAAAAAAATGTGAAATGTTCTATTGACTTAAAAAGTGGCAAATTGATTTCAAATTCAATTAGGACCAGTTTAAGTGTTCTAATTAATAAGTATTGGACCTAAGTTAATGACAATTGACTTAATTTAGATTTTTTATCGACATAAAAGGTTTATGGATTTCAAGAGTTGATTAAGCCGGTATAAAGTTAGAAAAGCTTGGCATAGGTAAGTGGGACTCGTATTCTTATCAATTATGCTTCATAAATTAGTATATTTAGTTCGTATATAGCATTATGGTATGGGATTAGGGCAATGTATTGTGATTTTACTATTTTATAAGTGGAAAATCCTGGAGATGGTCGATAAAGCGGATCGAAACTGGAAAGGTACGCCGAGAAATAAATTATGCTATTTGTCCTAATGAATGAGAAAATTTGCTTTAAAATGGATTCCGCCCCTTTTTTCCTCAATTAGCCAGAGTTTTATCTTAATCATCATTGTCCGTTCTTGGTTAGTGGCTTAGTCAAGCTTAAATAAGTTAACAGAATCCCTTATCGACCAACATGCAGGTTCTGTGGTTGTATTCTCAAGTAACCGAGAGTACGAATTCGTAATTAAAGTCAAATTTACAAGTTACGAGTACGGTTTCAGTTAACCTCTGAACTTGCATTTAGTTATATATTGTTGTCATTTTTAATGCATGAATAGATGTGTTTTGGATTCATATTGTTATTCAGTAATTCCTTGATAGTAGTTGATAATTGATACATTTATGGGCATCACTTACTAAGCATGTTGGAGCGCTCATTTCCCCATTAACATTTCAGGTTATCGACCTGCGCTTCGACTCAGGAACAGAAAAAATTAGGAGTTTATAGTCTTCTTTACAATGAATTGATTTCCTAATGGTTTATATATTGTATTGAATTATTGTTTTGTAATAAACATGGTTGGGATATGATTTTACTACGGATTTTTTTGCTAATTTTTGTATATATTTTATAGTATCAAAATTTTTTAAATTCCGATGCATTTTGTTTTAATTATTATTCAATTATCAAGATATACATGTTATGTTTATTGGGTATTAAGAAGGATGTTGGCTCTGGTTAAGTCTGGCTGGTGTACAGGGGTTTAATTAGGGTTTCAGGCTGAACAATTCCTTAATAAAGATAAGGGTTGGTACAATCGATATCTAGGACAAGGTCGATTACCCAGAATAGGGCACGAAACAACACAAATCATGATTTTAACTAAAGAATTCCTGAAAACAAACCTAAGAATTGAAAAAAAAAACCTAATTTACTACTTCTATTTATATCTTGGGGGCGAAATGGTCCTAAATTATCTCAAAACCCTTATTTTTCTGCTGATTTTCATGTTTTGCAAGTGGCGCCTAGACGCCAGAGTAGGTGCCTAGTTTTTTGCTCAAATTCGGCATTTTGTTCAATTGGGTGCAAAGGTTTCGTGGTTAGGCACCTAGGCATCAAGGTAAGTGTTGGGCTGAACTTCAACACATTTCTTCAAATTGCAATGCTAGTTTGGGTCATTTAGAGTTTGAATTTAAAGAAATTCGTGAGACACACAAACATTGGTCTTTGAGTGTACTTTCCAACAAAAAAAAATCATAGGTCATTTGGATTCGAAACGAGAGATGTATGGCAAAAATACTAAAGCTTGTTCAAAACAAATGTCATCGAGACTTTGCCTATTTGATATCTTTGTTTCCCAAACCTTGTACTCTCATCCCGAAACCTTCAAACATCTTTAAAAAAATATCAATCCATGTGAAATATCATCATTCTATTACTCACTTTCTGTCTCACTTTCCTTCTTCTTATTCGTTCCTTGTTCGCTTCATAAAACATTCAATCACCTTCTTTACCTACTACATACACAAAATACCACAAGATTACCATAAATTTACTATTTATTGGCCCCAGTTATGAAGAAACTACAGCTTAAAAGTGAGTAGAATATGCTAGATATCAGACACTGCCAATACAAACTAGACAGCACCACACAGCGTTACAAGGAGGCTCAAATAATATTAATAATATTTTAAATATGCATTTAATGACGTCCTAAGCATTGGGACTTGACTGTATAGCGTATGATAATGTCATAACCTATCTAAAGTCAAGTCTTAGTGATAAATGGTGTTCTCCCACATTATTTGCTTTATATAGGCATCTTCATTAGAGCACAAAAATGGGCCTCACACAACTACTTCTGTTTATACAAACAACGTCAATGACATAATAGAGTTTTAAACCTTTTTTCGTTCAAAGATTTCGATATGAACACATATCCAAACTCACATAAGAACCCTAATACCAAGCCAAAACCTATTCAAAAGCCTTACTAGAGAAAATTTGAAAGCGTTTGACTGTGATTCGATACACAAAAGTAAAAAGTGATGGGCATTGTGGTCTTAAACCACTTTGGAGATATTTGTGGCACACATCGTGAAGAGAGTGAATTCCAAGATTAAACTAAGAATTGAGCAAGAAAGCGAGGGGGCTTTGATTATTCGAGTATGAATAAGAAACCTAGGCTATAAATTGGTCTGGCATTGAGGTATATCATTTAAATTTCAATTGATTTGAGCTATTATAGTTGAATTTGTTGAAATTGTGGATTTTTAGGATATATTGAGGTGTAAGTATGAATTATGGAATTGTGAAATGAGGAGATGGATAGTTTAGACCGCGTTTTGATTTATATATTATTATGATTTATGTCATTGTAAATTGGAGAATTTGTTACATCGTAGGTGATTTGAAGACCGAGTGGTATTGTGAGTGTGAGGATTAAGTTTTTAACAATGAGGTGTATGAGACAACAAACTAACGCAGTTGTGGCACCATGCAAACCTACCAATGATGAGGCATTTAGTTCCCAACCCCAACCAAAAGCCCCCGAGCCATTTAGATTAAAATACTATATTAGTGGGGAGGCAGGAAAATATCGAAAATAATGAATAAAGAGTTTATATGTGAGAAAGGGATTAATCTCCCAGCCCATTATGATTTTAGAGTAAATAACTTCGTAAGAGGGAGTGAGTTGGAAACTTTCACCCAAGATTGAAAAGGTCGGAACATAATAGGGCAAGTGAGATAGTTAGAGAGTTATATGCGAATGGAGAAATTACAAAAAAATGAGAGCCTATATGGGTTAGAGGAGTATTAGTTCCCTACGACAAGAAGACCATTAATCATTTCTACAAGTTTTCATATTTGAATGTTGTGGGAGATAAGCTACAAACCTACCTATGCCTAGGTATGACCATCCTTACCTAGCTTACCCAACCAATGATATTAAGAGGACTTTAGTGGTTCCAGTATGCCAAGGATGGAGCAGAGGGTCCAAAAGGATGCCAAATAATATTCCTAAGGGTAGTGTTTAGGAAAGTGTACATGGCATGACAATTCTTCGTATTTGCTTCATTATACCCCCACTTGACAACAGTGGGAATTTAACAAACCAAAAGTGACTTGTTTGTTTAAGATTGCCAAGGGAGGCAAAATCAATGTAAGCAGATCATCAATGATGTATTGAGGGAAGCTATCATGTGTAGAAGGAACAACTTAATATTCTCATTACTAATTACTGGACTTTATAGGAGGGTCAGATTTCAGGTGACTATAGATGATATAGATGTAAAGGCCCAAGATACCATAAGCATAGATTTATGGCCACTCTTAATACACTCACAGGATATGTTGATTCGTATGATGAGCGAGAGAGAGTTGAATTAGAAGTACAAGCCAAGAAAATAGGGGTAGGAAAACGAGGCCAAGAGAGTCGAGTTTGAGCAAGCTGGGATTCAAAGTGCGGATGTTGAGTTGGCAGCTAAATTAAGAGCTGAAAGCCATTAAGATAAGCAACAAAAGTAGGTACACCATGAGGAAAACTAAGGATTTGCAGCGAGCTATGATTTTGTAGACCCAATGATTGGAAATTATGATTTTGTTGGTCCTGAGGTTTATCCACCACCACCCTAGGCAGTGGTACCACCAAGAGATCTTAAGCCACAACAGCTCTTAGCATGGATGACTGAGATGAGCAGAGAATACCAGGAGGATAAAGCTTAGTGCAGAGCTGATAGGTAGAGACATAAGCTAGACAAAGTAAGAATCTTTCAGGATAGATTGAATAGGCAAAGGAATTTCATGTCAATAGCAGGTCATTAGAGATAGACATAGAGATACATGCGTACCAGACATTTGAGAATTATTGATATGTCTATTAGGTTTCCATAACTACTTTAATCCAGAAATAAAGTAGATGAGAGTAAGGGAGCATCATTTGATGCCAACCTTTGTGGAGTTTCATGAGCCGATGATGATGCTGATAATGCCCAATATTAAAGATGTTAGTCCTAAAATTTCTTTGGACCTGCGAGATGTGATCGTATTGATATATTTACCTTTGAACTTTGTTTTCATTTTAGGTTTGTATTTGATACATTAGTACTTTAGACCATTTTTCGTTATTTCAGCACTTTTGAATTTTTCTTACATGATATTGATATTGTTGTCATGAATACACTTGTATTGTCTTATTATCACTTTATTTGTGTTTTTAGCGTTTTTATTCTTTCAAGCTTATTTTTAAACATTGAGGAAACGATTTGGTTTAAGGTTAGGGCATTGTAGGTATTGTGTTAAATTCTTTTTTTATGTAGTTAAAATGGATGGTATGGTAGTGCATTTTGTTTTATTCATCACTTTCTTTCTATTTCTTATCTTCCATTCTATACACATGTCCATTGCATATTCTATATAAGAAGATATATTTGCATGCATGCATGCATGTAGAGGAGTATAGTAGTAGTAGATGACATATGAGGATCTATGAATGTTAAATGAATATGAAAAAGACAAAGACATCATATTTGCATATAGAAATATCAATTACAATTTCATGTCTTTAATTGTGGATGAGTTAGAAATACGATTATCTTGTTAACTTGAATCTTAGAGAAAATTAGGAGAAAAAGTTTGAAACTTATTTTGACCCATAGTCTAGCACTTGTCTGATTTCTTATTAGAGACATAATGATAGGAAGAATCCTTATACTAGAGAACAAATTAGGTAGATGGTTGAAACACTATTTGTAGAAAAAGAATACTTCTAGAATTCTATAACAAGTGTAAGTCCTACTCAAGGCAAGAATTACAACGATTTAATACTGAAGATATAGACCTTCTTTGCTAATTAAGCAATAAGCCTTATAAGCCTCTAAAGTTATTCCCTAGTTAGACCATTTGACACAAACTAGCTTGAATTTCTTGATACCTATTGTTAAACTTATAGCCAATAAGCCTTATAAGTCATAAAACCTAGTTGGAAAGCTTGCTTCACTATGGTGAATGAGAAATAACTAATAGGAGAAAAAAAACCTCAAGTTTGGGGGAAATGAATGAAAAAAGAATCCCACCTAAAACAATTATGAGGAAATGCACATTTTTTTCTAATACCAAAGAAGAAAGTTGGTTGGTCTAAAAAAAGAGAGGATTATGAGTGAAAAAGATTTTTATGAAAACTCCTTAATAAAGAATTAGTTCACAGTGCTTATAATAGTGCTTATAACTAAGTTAAGTGAAGTTTTTCCAACATCGTAATCCTTAATGAATCCTTTTCTTTGATACCCTAATCCATGCCAAAGGTGACCTCAAAGATAAAGTCATATGGATTCTTTAAAGTGATAAAGTCTACAATAGTGAAGAGTTAGGATCCATACTTGCCTATGGGATTATTAAGCTTAATGTTCTATATAGAGATTATACACTTACCCTTGAGTGTTGAGGCTAAGAAAACTCATAAGTAGTTGAAGATCTTGGTTTGAACTATTCTATATTTTGAAAGTGGATCTTAATTGTTATTTGGACTATTGAGAGCTACAAAACTAAAATATAATTATCGTAACTCTGAAATTTCTTTTGTAGATTGATGACTTGATAACCAATGAAATTGAAAGGTACTCAATGGAAGTTGTAATTGTGTGTATAGAAATTTTGTATAACATTGATTAAGTATAAGCACATAAATATAGTAATAATTTTATAACTTGTCAAGATTGCACCTTTACTTGTGACGTGCAAAATTTTAAGTTTGGGGGTATTTGATAAATCATTTATTATACTTATAGTTATGTAGTGTTTTAGTATGTTAATTGGTCTAATTACCCCATTTTGAGTACATATTCATGGTATTTATGTATTTTTAAATTTATTTATGATAAAAGAGATAAAAGAAGGAATCTAAGAGAAAAAGTCAAGAAAAAGCTAAAAAAACAGACTTGATGTTATGAGGTCTGGGAATGACAACAAACAACATGGAACAGTTGAATATACAACGTGGGAAATAGACAACCATGTTGTGGTGACATCGTGGTTAATAATGTACAACGTGAGCCAGCGTCAAGCACATGGGCAGACTAAAAATTAGAAAGTTTTGGACTTTTATTTTGTTTGGGATAGTAATTTAGGGTTGATATAAATATTTTAAGTTGTTTTTAGGTTAAGTGGGTCTGTTAATTTCTACAAGAGAGTTATAATTTCATTTTTAGGAGATTTAGAGAAGGAAAATATATTGAAGACTCTAGTTTTAGAATTGAAGTTGTGTTCTTCGAATCTAAGGTATTGTTTTTGTTTTTGATGACGAATATATACAATGATATATATGTTTAATTACACCAATATGGAGTAGTTTACTTTATCCTAGGGATCAATGGATCTTAAGTTAGAAAGCTATGAATGTTTGATGAATCGATGATTGAGAAGTTGTGCATATTATGATTTGTATTTATTTCATGATTAATGTTATAAACATCTTGATCACATGTTTATTATTTATGAGAATTAAAAGTAACCATGACAGTGGAGCTTTTAATCCAGATATGGAAAACGTAATCGTAAGATATGTACTACATCGATAGATGGCTATTGACTATGAAGGCATGGATAATAAACTTAATAATTTATGAATCTAAGGTTTTGGAGTTTAACGCAATGTGACACTGTGACGGCCCCAATTTCCGAGGCAAACCAGGCACCGCCACGTCGCCAGACATGTCACCAAGCATGCCACGTCACCGCACACTTAATTTTGACTGCCTGCGACCTACACCTTTATACATACCTTATTTGTCTTAACTTAGTATTTATGAAAATTTTTATGAATATTCTCATCAAGTTGACTAAGTTAAGTTTTTAACAATTTATTAAATTATTAAATATCAAGCGGAAGTCTTTTAAAAACATGCAAACGCCGTATGAAGGAAAAGTTTGCATTTGTATAATTAACCATATAGTGTGGAATCCCGGTAATAGATACCATGTATATCGAGAGCAACAAAGGTACTAAAGATGAACATATACATGTATCAGGTATACAAGTCTTTCCCAAAAATTTATAAAACAGTAAATAAATACGTACAACACCTATGCAAATGACGGGCTCTCCTAACTCAGTCGTAGACGCCTGAGACGCCCTTGCCTCGACTCGTCGCAAGATTTGCGATTTGTCACCAAAAACAATGACAAATCCCAGGTGAGTAAATCCCAGAGAACGTTAGCTAATATTCACGAATTCCAATGAAACGACTACAATTCATGCAATTTAATAAAGGACAACAATAAGGAAATTCGCATGAAAATAAGTCATTGAGAAGTCAAATTTGGACACGAGTGTAGCGTGACAGAGAACCCTGGTCGACATACGGGAATCTTCGTAGCTAAACCGAGAGGAACCATTGACGACAACCTCGCCAAACATCTCACGGTCGAATGAGAGGAACCATTGAACGGTAGAACCCCGTCCAAACATCTCTCGAGAGGAACCATTGGCGTAGACTTAAGACTACGACAAACATCTCTCAACCTACGGGTTTCGCGAGAATAGTCACCGCGTAGCCCTATCATGGCCAATTACTCGAACAGCGCGGGGTAGCTAGCCCCGGGGTGTGAGTCCGTGCCATGCCGACCCCGTCGACAAACATACATACACACGTGGGAGTAGATGAACAATAATCGAACAACAATAAATAGCGCAATGGAATAATTTAGAATGCAAAATAAAGCAAGTGCAATAAAAGAATTTTAACTCATTTTCTCGTGGGATTACTTACCTCAAACGCTTTCGAAACGTCCCGCACTCGCCTCGAGATACATACCCGACACCCGGCTATGGTCTCCTAAATTCCTGGTGCCAATTAAAACATTTTTAATATTTTTCCTGATTTTTCTGGGTTTTTCCCATAATTTTTCACCTATTTTTCTTATTTTTCTGTAATTTATTTAATTTAAAACTGTTTTTAAATTAAAAATTTATATTATATGTTCTGGGCCGGGTCGATCCAGACGGGTCGAACCCGACCCGTCCGGCCCGGTCCAGTTTTGAATTGGGTCGGGCCGACCCAAACGGGTCGGGCCCGACCCGCCTCGCGATCCGGCGGCCCGGCGCGCCCAAGAGGCCTTAGGCCAGTGCACACGCGCGCAAAGCGCGTGCACCTGCTTTTCTTCTTCTTCCCCGGCTCAAATGAAACCGGTGAAATTTTTTTTTTTTTTTTTTTTTTTATACAACAACAACCAACAACACAACTCCAACAACAACAACATTAACCACTCACTTGATTAATGGGGGTCCGAGCTCACGCCGCCGCCGCCCCGCCGAGCTCGCCACCGTCGCCCCGCTCGTCGCTCGCCGTCGCTTCTCACTCTCACTCGCCCGAGCTTCCCTTCCGGTCGTCACTCTCCCTCTCTCTCTCTCTCTCTCTCTCTCTCCACCGCGCCTCTCTCTTTCTCTTTCTCTCTTTATTTTCTCTCTATCCTCTCTCTCTCTCCTCTCTTCCTCTCTGTCCGTTTTTTTTCTCTTCAATGAGGAAGGAATTTTTTTTTTTTTATTTGGGGGAAAGGACAAAAGAAATGATGAGGAATAGTTGATGTGACATTTGATGTGATGTGTGATGTGATGTGAGGTGTGATGTGACAGCTAAATCCCATACTACCCCGTACACCCGCGTTACGCTCATACCGCGACGTCGCACACTCTCGTCACTACACGCGCACAACGCGACTAAGCGAAATTCTTAATTAACGCGGCGCGAACTATTAAATAATAGCAAAATAATTAAATATTTGCCACACAAAAATAACGTATTTCCCGATTAAGCATATCATAGACTTTTCCCATGACGTCCACGTAGGTCTGAGCTTATGATATTAATTTGTAATTAGCCGCTTAATCGGGATTAATTAAAGTGGGTCGTTACAATCTTCCCAACTAAGGGGAATTTTGTCCCGAAATTCAGATTTAATTCGGTCTTTACCTTGGAACAAGTGGAGTATCGCCTTCGCACGGTAGAGACTCTCTCCCCAATGGGACCTTTCAAGGGATAAACCTTCAAGTCGAACAAATCATCCACTTAATAACTCAGCCCGTCGCGGTCTTTGTTCCCGTACTCCTTTTGTCTGTCCTTAGCAGCTTGTAACCTCTGATTAGTCTTCCAAATCTTTTTCGTTTGATCTACAACAATATCAGACCTAACGACAGCTATGTTCACGGGCTCTGCCCAGCAAGGTGGTACCTGGGGTGCACATACTGCGACCTCCCCACACCGGTACTGGGTCGCATAGGCAGTGTGGGTGTACGAGCTGCGACCTCCCACAAATTGCGAATGTAATGGCCCAGCCCTGATACCTGGGGTGCACATACTGCGACCTCCCCACACCGCATCGGGTCGCACAAGCAAGCATGCGGTGCACGAGCTACGACCTCCCACAAATCGCGAATGTAATGGCCCAACCCTGATACCTGGGGTGCACATACTGCGACCTCCCCACACCGGTACTGGGTCGAACAAGCAATGCGGGTGCGCGAACCGCGACCTGGCGTACAATCTGCGCTCCTTATGCCTTAGTTGTAGCGTATGCCTAACTAGGTCATACCTCTCATATACAAGGGTTTAAAAAGTGTAATAACTCAAATAGTAAGGTCGACCTTTGCTTCTCTTGATTCTCTAAAGAGTCGTGCATGGATAGATTTTAGATCTATAGACAATCTGCTTCTTCCGTTTCCTACCAGGATGTCAGGGCTAATATTTACAACAATAGTTAACCTACTAACTCCAACTTCGTCTCTTGGACTTCCAGAGTTAAACTTAACTCTCCATCTTTAACGCGAACCTAGAATTTTTCGTTTCCCTTTTTAAGAATCTAGTCATAATACATCACCTACATCTCTCTTGTTTCGTCGCGCAACATTTTTTTTTCCTCGAAACTAATGACTCGCACGCGCTTAGTTCGATTTAAATCACTGAGCTTTCAAGGCTTTCCATGTCCCTTCAGGGCATTATCCCTAACGTTCTGCGGGTTGGGTCGGACTAATCGCAAGTGCAAAATCTATTACGATTTAGTCATTTCTGGATTCGTGAGAACTTCGGAACAGCTCGTTCCTTATGTTGGCTTGAGGTCATTTCGACCTTAAATATACTTGCAAACTCTATTTTGGCTCGTATTCCTGACTTGTTCCCAATCCGATAAGTGGCAGTGTGGCCCCACTGACCTCACGGACCGCGAACAAATCATGGCATAATAGTGGAGTTTCTCGAACTGCTATTTCTGCAAGACTAATCCAGGGCTCTGGCCGAAGCTAAAGGAGTCCGTACTTGCTTTCATGTAGTTCCGAGTCATCTCAACACTATATGCTTACATAAAGTCTACTAAAAACCTATTTGTCCCACGTCTTACACATGTTCATAATCGTCGATCTGACGATCACTAGAGTGGAATGTGTAGCGTAAGCTAGATTTTTTTTTATAGCTATCATGAATGATTTTCTATAAGCTATACCTCGCTCATAATGTCAACTATTGTACTACACACCTTATACGTGTCAACTCAGAAAGAGGTCATTCCTATCTTGCATATGTCATTTCCCTAAATGGTTCCAACTAATAGGATTTCTTAACTCACAACCCGCGGTATGCATGAAGTAATCGTCAAAATTTTAATCCCGACGGGACACCAAGTGTGATAATATTTGTTTTTATTAATAATTTAACTTCGCATTAGACCGCCCTTCCTTACTTGTTGCAATATTCAAATTGGTGGCGCTCCGACCTAGAAGGTCATGGCTTACGTAAACATTCTCGGCAATTATCATTCGCCGACCTAAAATAGGCATCCAATGCCAATTTGGTTATGGTAACATCTTACCTTTGACTGCCATGCCGAGAATAACGTATGTGTTGGCTTAACTCACCTATCATGTGGCTAGGTTTAAAATAATATAACGTCACCCTTTCCAAACATTTATTATTTGAACTAATAATTAAATTTTGTGAAGGCCCAGTCCTACCTCGCCGGTCTCACTCCGACCTCGCAGGTCGCTTTAGCCCCCAGGTAGAGTGGGTCAAGACCACCCACTCCATCCACACTCCCCACGCGCGTGATTTTTTGCCCCCAATCTCTGGTCGGAGTCCTCGAATAAAATAGTGGACCTGAAGTCGCTCGGTCCCAGCTACGTCCATTGCAAGGTACGCATGTGCGTGAATCTCTCCATGTTTCACGCCACCGTCCGACCATCATGTCTCAGCGTCAAGAACTTATCTCTCGATCTTAGTTGAATCTCGATCGGCCTATATAAATCATTGAAGAATTTCTTGAACTTAGCCTAAGTATTCGGCTCTCCGTGGGCGGCTGTGCGGGCGATTTACCATACTGCAGCATCTCCCCTGAGCATAAATCCGGAAGTTCTAGCCCGTATGCCGTCGTGAATCCTCAAAGGTCCGTGACATTGCTCGTGTGAACGGATCCACTTCCTCGCCACCTATGGGTCTTTGCCTCTATGATAGCAGCATGACTGGATACGAACGAACACCTTGATCAACTTCATCTCAACTGATAAGAAGGTCTCCAATGTGATCTTCAAAGGTGGAATCAGCCTCGGTGCCACGGTCGACGTAGTCAATGGCGTAGTGACTGCCGACAGTATCTCGGTAGTAGTGGTCGTAAGCGAAGTCGCCGGAACAGTCGGTGCGACAACTGTCTACTCTATAGTAGTGGTGGCGGCGAGTGTAGTAGGGCCGGTATTGCCGCTGCCTACGCTCGAAGCAATCGAACATCTCCTCGAATTGCAAACTATGAAGTGCGACCGTGTCGCGCAAGGTCTTATCCGAGTCGGCAGGTGTCGAGACGCTCGGCTGGCCTCCATCGTTCGTATGGAGAACGCGTCGTCCATCCATGTCAAATTTTCAAATCGCGAACGTGCCGCAAATCAGCGTCATATACGCATATATACTATTACAAATCAAAATATATAACGTATAAACTTTGACACTACCCGTCCCATGTTCGCTTCCCAACTAAAGTTCTAAGTTAGGATCTTCGGGTTTCCACATCTAATGTTTGTTGTTAAGTTTTATTCGGTTGCATTAAACTTTCCCCTAGGTTCGCCTGAACCTAAGCTTTGATACCAACTGTGACGGCCCCACTATTTCCGAGGCAAACCAGGCACCGCCACGTCGCCACACACGTCACCAAGCATGCCACGTCACCGCACACTTAATTTTGACTGCCCGCGACCTACACCTTTATACATACCTTATTTGTCTTAACTTAGTACTTATGAAAATTTTTATGAATATTCTCATCAAGTTGACTAAGTTAAGTTTTTAACAATTTATTAAATTATTAAATATCAAGCGGAAGTCTTTTAAAAATATGCAAACGTCGTATGAAGGAAAAGTTTGCATTCGTATAATTAACCATATAGTGTGGAATCCCGGTAATAGATACCATGTATATCGAGAGCAACAAAGGTACTAAAGATGAACATATACGTGTATCAGGTATACAAGTCTTTCCCAAAAATTTATAAAACAGTAAATAAATACGTACATCACCTATGCAAATGACGGGCTCTCCTAACTCAGTCGTAGACGCTTGAGACGCCCTTGCCTCGACTCGTCGCAAGATCTGCGATTTGTCACCAAAAACAATGACAAATCCCAGGTGAGTAAATCCCAGAGAACGTTAGCTAATATTCACGAATTCTAATGAAACGACTACAATTCATGCAATTTAATAAAGGACAACAATAAGGAAATTCGCATGAAAATAAGTCATTGAGAAGTCAAATTTGGACACGAGTGTAGCGTGACAGAGAACCCTGGTCGACATACGGGAATCTTCGTAGCTAAACCGAGAGGAACCATTGACGACAACCTCGCCAAACATCTCACGGTCGAATGAGAGGAACCATTATACGGTAGAACCCCGTCCGAACATCTCTCGAGAGGAACCATTGGCGTAGACTTAAGACTACGTCAAACATCTCTCGACCTACGGGTTTCGCGAGAATAGTCACCGCGTAGCCCTATCATGGCCAATTACTCGAACAATAGGGGTAGCTAGCCCCGGGGTGTGAGTCCGTGCCATGCCGACCCCGTCGACAAACATACATAAACACGTGGGAGTAGATGAACAATAATCGAACAACAATAAATAGCGCAATGGAATAATTTAGAATGCAAAATAAAGCAAGTGCAATAAAAGAATTTTAACTAATTTTCTCGTGGGATTACTTACCTCAAACGCTTTCGAAACGTCCCGCACTCGCCTCGAGATACATACCCGACACCCGGCTATGATCTCCTAAATTCCTGGTGCCAATTAAAATATTTTTAATATTTCTCCTGATTTTTCTGGGTTTTTCCCATAATTTCTCACCTATTTTTCTTATTTTTCTGTAATTTATTTAATTTAAAACTGTTTTTAAATTAAAAATTTATATTATATGTTCTCGGGCGGGTCGATCCAGACGGGTCGAACCCGACCCGTCCGGCCGGTCCAGGTTTTGAATTGGGTCGGGCCGCCGACCCAAACGGATCGGGCCCGACCCGCCTCATGGCCAATGGGCCGGCCATGCGCGACCAGCACCACTGCCCAGTGCACACACACGCGCACAAAGCGCGCGTGTGCACTGCTTCTTCTTCTTCCCCGGCTCAAATGAAACCAAAGAAATTTTTTTTTTTAATTTTTTTTTTTTTTATACAACAACAATTCCAACAACAACCAACAACACAACTCCAACAACAACAACATTAACCACTCACTTGATTAATGGGGGTCCGAGCTCACGCCGCCGCCCCATGAGCTGCCCGCTTCATTCGCGCCGTCTTCCCTCTCTCACTCCTCGCCGAGCTTCCCTTCCGGTCGTCACTCTCCCTCTCTCTCTCTCTCTCTCTCTCTCACCAGCCGCCTCTCTCTTTCTCTTTCTCTTTCTCTCTTTATTTTCTCTCTATCCTCTCTCTCTCTCCCTCTCTTCCTCTCTGTCCGTTTTTTTTCTCTTCAATGAGGAAGGAATTTTATTTTTTTTTTCGATTCGGGAAAGGACAAAAGAAATGATGAGGAATAATTTATGTGACATTTGATGTGATGTGTGATGTGATGTGAGGTGTGATGTGACAGCTAAATCCCATACTACCCCGTACACCCGCGTTACGCGCATACCGCGACGTCGCACACTCTCGTTACTACACGCGCACAACGCGACTAAGCGAAATTCTTAATTAACGCGGCGCGAACTATTAAATAATAGCAAAATAATTAAATACTTGCCACACAAAAATAACGTATTTCCCGATTAAGCGTGTCATAGACTTTTCCCATGATGTCCACGTAGGTCTGAGCTTATGATATTAATTTGTAATTAGCCGCTTAATCATGATTAATTAAAGCGGGCCGTTACAGACACTCAAGCTATTACACCGATAGCGAATTCAAGTGAATCAATAAGATTGTTATCACGACGATAGTTGGATAAAATGATTAAAGAGAAAATTTGCCTGTCATAATATGTATTATTTTTACAATTGATATGAAATTAATGCAAAGTTTTCATGACATTGATGAAGTAATGGTCTAAATGTTTCTCTCAATTAAAATACCATCTAATTTACTTGTCTTTTGTATAGAATTTAGATTAGTTTAAAAATCAACAAAATGGTATTTTTTAACTTAGTAGTGAAACTAGACAAAGAGTAGTTCCAATACCATTCTGACATCCTTAATCAGCTTTTGTTAATCAAATTATTACTATAAATGTGTCGTTGCACTTGAGCGCGACCTACTCCTAGGTCCCATGGTGCTCTTTGTTATCGTTAGCCCCCCTTAGTGCTTCTTTACTTCCGAGATCTCCCATTGATCCTTGTCGGATGTGCTTGACGATCCCCCATAGTACGCTCACCTCGACCATAATTACTTTTTCCCAGTGGCCTTATCTTATGCGGCTCTAATTGCAGGGGATGTATACAATGTTCAGAACCATTAGGACTTAACATGGAAGTGGCGAGAACCTGAAAGTGTTAAGACATTTATTTGGCTGGCTTTCCACGTTACTTACCAATGAGAGATGGTGGCAGAGACATATGACTGAAGATCCGAGTTGTAGATTGTGTGTGGAAGGCTCTAAATCACTTGAACATGTCCTACATGAATGTGTCTTTGATAATTTTGTGTGAGAACGGGTTTTAAGAGAGGAATTGCCTTATAGCTTCTTTCAAATAGTCTTAAATACAGGTTTCACTCCAACTTGAAGGAGTCAAGGATCCTTAAAGGGGTCATGCGGATCAACTTGTTCGCAATGGACTGTTGGTGCTTGTGGGAATCCCCTAAGGGTGTGGTTATGGGGAATGAGGACTATAACATCATGGTGCTGAGTCATACAATATGAACGCAAGCTAAGGACTTCCAACATGTGAACGACTTTAACTTGACTGGCAAAGGAAGGTCGCCTCTCTGCCAAGAGCTCATGGTTGGGTGAACTCTCCCACCTAATGTATGGGCGAGGATCAATGTTGATGGGACCTTAAGGGCAGGCTGTGGTGTGGCTACCACTGGCACTGCCCTTAGAAACTCAGAAGGAGAGTAGGTGGGGGAGCAGTGGCAAAATTGGGGGCATGTTGAGTTGTCGAGGCTGAAATGTAGGGTGCTCTCCTAGGCTTGCTACTGGCTTGGGACAGAGGGCTAAGACATGTTATTTTGGAGCTTGATTAAATGTGTCGTGGATAGTATACGGAATGGTCAAAATATGAGCTGCGAGGCCAATTGCTTAGACTCGTCCTAGAGCTTATGAGAAGACCATAGCAGATTCACATAGTGCACGTGTACAGGGAGGGAAAGAGATGGCTTGCAAACCATACTTTTGATTTTGAATTGGGTACCCACATGGTAGAAAGTGTGCCCCTAGTTTGCGAACCATTCTTCTTTGTTAAGATTTGATGTTTAAGACTTGATATCATTCGGTTATAATCAAATTAAATATATTGTGGTTACATTGTTACCTATATAAATAGGTGGTTTAGGTAATGGGTAGTATTTTGCTTTTCTTTTATTTTGGTTGTCTTCCTCGACTACGTCTTCATAGATAGCCATGAGAAGACTTGCGTCCATTTGACTGCTCTAGCCCGTGCGCAAATTGTGTTTTCACCTACCAGCCAAGACTTTCGTTCCTCGCCTTGCTCTCGAACTTGAGTCTGCTCCACCAATCTGCATCTGCCTTTTATTTAGGTAATGGGTAGTATTTTGTTTTTCCTTTGTTTTGATTGTCTTCCTCGACTACGTCTTCATAGACAGCCATGAGAAAACTTGCGTCCGTTTGACTGCTCCAGCCCGTGCGCAAATTATGTTTTTACCTACCAGCTAAGACTTTTGTCCCTCGCCTTGCTCTCGAACTTGAGTCTGCTCCACCAATCTGCATTTGCCTTTGTGGTCATTTTGAGACCATCTGCTCCTCTATTCGATTCGAGATCATTTGCAAACTGCTCTGCGCGCGTGCATGTGCACTCCATATTTGCTCATAAGTCAATCGTCTGCTTGTATGTCGTAAGTTACGACATATATATTTCTGCTTTGTGGATTGTCGTCGATTAATTTCCTATACAACGAACCCTAAATTTGCTTTTTGTCATTTGTTCATTACATGAATTTAATCTTATGATGCCGCCTGCACAGTCTATTGATTTGTTTAGCAAACTCAAGTTGGTTTTGACAAACCCATCTTGAATTTGAAGAGGGTGTTAAGATTTGATGTTAAGATTTGAGATCATTCGGTTGTAACAAAAAGATATTGTGGTTGCACTGTTACTTATATTAATAGTTGGTTTGTACTCAAGAAAGATACATAATAAAGATTATCTATTTTGATGATGTTTCAGGTGTTAAGTTTCTAAGAACTGTGTACTGTGATCTTTTTAACCATTGGGCCTCTACGGCCCTTTTAATCCAAAAAAAAAAAAGTGTACAAATGCAGTACTAATAAAAATGGGCTCTGGGGAAAAGAGTCATTCAGCAACTTCAAGCGCACTTTTAAATAGAATCAATAGGACAAATTAATATATATATATATATATATATATATATATATAAAAAAAATCTACCTTATCTTACATTTCTCATATTCTTACGTGAAAACTTTGGTATGCTAACATGTGTGATCAGCCATCAGTAAAATTCTTTTCTGTAAAAGAGGTCCTCCTCAACCATGTCGAAGAACAAAAGAGCAAACAAAATGCAAAGTTCACCTTCATCTGTTAAGGTAGGCTGTACATGGCATCAGTAGAGCATATTATCAAATCTGTGCTCCTTCATCGCAACTCAGAAAAGTCTCAAAATGTGAATTCAAAAGCTCTCTTTATTACACAGTTTACACGAACCTCTGGAGTGAAGAAATCTATTAGTCTCGAAGAACTTTAGCTGCAATGCCCAAGTGATTCGTGAGAAAAAAAAAAAAAAAAAAATCCATCACGAGAGAAAAGAACACAGAAATTACTTCTTTAGATTGATGCAAGGAAGGACTTTCTTTCCATATGGATTGTTTCGGAGAGCTGGAACATAGGGTTTGATAGCTTCCACCAAAGCAGAGCGAAGTGCCCCCTAAATTATGATAATGACTAATTATATGATTAACTCATAAACAGAAAATCCAAAACAGAAAATGAGGAATAGATGAGCTCCAAAAAGCATTTTAACCTTGGAATGATTAAGAGCTGCTTGGATCACATAATTTCCGAATGGGTCCTGCGATATTTCATCTAAATGAGTACTTAGTAGCTCCTGAATGATGTGGGGAAGCTGTTCATCTCCTGCATGTTTCATGCATTTCTCAACTACATTGCTGCTATATTTCTGCATCGACAGGTGACCATAGTTACCATCCATCTTGTTGAGTACATTTACAGTTGCCCATGGAATTCCAAGTTCAAGAACAAACTGGATAACATAGTTCCTGTGCAGTTAAGAAAAAAATAAGGTGCCACTGTAAAAATACAAATGTAAAGTGATAATTCTGGATTTAAGAGTCCCAACCGACACAACAGAAAACAGGCAGGAAAGTTAGAAAGTACCCAAATGGATGTTGAGATAGGTCAAAGGCATCCGAAGCAAGCTTGCTTATCACCTGGTGCCTTTGATCATCATCAGAATGGCTGAGGTACTTTTGAAGCACGCAGCAGCCATGACGATCCCTTGCAAGTTCAATACAATGTACAGTTGCAGCTTCAAAAAGGAACTGAACAATTTAAAGAAAACAAAAAATAGGTCAACCTTTGTATTTTATATGGATATCATGCTACTGATTATAAATAAGTTGCATTTAATGTTAGATCATTATATCTAGCAAAGATGGAAATATTTTGCATCTTTTAGGTTAGAGGCTAAAAGATAAATCTCACCATACATTGGATGTGACAATTGGTGGCTGAATACGAATGTAATGTCTAATGATGCTTTTTCCAATACTGTTGTATTGGAATGAGCAAAGGACATTATATCTCAAATCATAAATCACCACTAGTTGAACCATTATAACAATATCACCACTATTCAAGATTTTGAAGACATAAGCTGAACTGGAAACTGTAGTGACTGTTATAATTTATAGCTCTGCAGAAGCATATAAAATAAATGAAAAGGAAAATGTGAATCTACTCTTCTAATATCCTATGACTAACTTTTTCCAAAGTTGCCACCTCCTTTCTGGCTTTCGCTCTTGCTTTCCAGTACACACTTCACAGTCAACTGATTACAACTTCCAAAACTACGGTCTAGATCAAAATGGTCTAGAAAGAAAAGGAAGAGATGGTACAACAAAAACGGAGAACTTCGATGTAAACTAAAAGAAGATGAATAGTTTCAAGAATAGTTACATTGCAGCATTGATTCGTACTCCCAAATATTTACCATCCTATCACTGATTATCTCCTTCTAGGATCTTATTATTAGCTTCAGTTTTTTGAAATGCAAGAATTAAGTCGTCGTAATCGTCTACTTAAAACATGCTATGTCAGCATCACTCGCAATTAATTGTTCTTTTATTGGCTACCCATAGTTCTATTCTATCCACATAGTATAGCAGGTCTTAAAGCTACCTTATCCAGCATTTATTTTTGTGTAGCAATGATTTTTCAAATGGAATGCAAAATAATGTCTCCATTCAACCAACCCACTTGGATCTCATTTTAGAAGAGAATTTTTCATAAAAACATCATGGATAGTAGAACCAATATAACAATCAGTCTTCATTATGAGTTTACTAAAGGAAAAAAATATTCCTCATTTACGCTAGTGCATTTACTAAGCTCATTCTAATGTTTCATGAAAAAGCTCATTTGGGGTATCCACACAATACACACAAGAACCTACAGGAAACAACACTCTTCAAAATGTACTAATCTTCATTCATTTGATACAAATATAACAAAGGGAAGTATTCCAACAAAATGTAGACAGGTAAAATACAAGCCAACAAGATAATTAAATGTTAAAACTTAAAGGAGAGAAAACATATGTTATATGCATGAGGTTCTCAAATCTGAGCACTCTTCATGGATTTTAAGGTCAAGCCACTAGGCAACCACACAGGTACAATTCTTTGTTCAATGGAGTTATCAAGTTGAATCTCATGAAAATGTTTATAGAGAATATTTGAGATTTAAGATTGTAGAAAGGAAGCAACTAGTTCATGTTCAGCAGTCTTTACACGAAATTGTTAAGAGACATACCTCTCTGTATTCAGATAACAAGCATTGCAAACAGCGCTGTACAACATGATTGCCATTGGCGTCTTTTGCCAACTTCAGCAAACCAGGCTTCAGAGAGGAAACTACCAATGAGAACTCCTTCGGAGTTTTAATGAATTCTATCAATCTTTGCACAGCTCGAGTTCTGTTATTTTTTAGAAAAAAAGAAAGAAAAGAAAAGAAAAAGACAAATAGACAAATTCAAAGTGGAAACAAAAAAATCAGAAAAAAAGAAAAAGGTTATAGATCTTAAACAGTAGCATATATCAAGAATTTCAAGAATTCATAAAAGGAAAAATCACCAACCCAAATGAATCACAAGATATTCTAACAAGTTCCCCAGGTTTTCTTGTTACTTCTTGAAGTACCTGCATCCTCTGGTCATCACTGCAGACCTCAAGTAATTTTTGGACAAGATAATTACCAAAATTATCAGTCATGAGCTCAACAATGTGATCAATTATCTCCGCAAAAATCCTAAAAATATCTTCCACATTTCCCTCAGAGAACTTCCTTTGCAAGAAGCGACAGCCATGCTGGTCTTTTGCCATGACGTAGATTCTTCCCTCCACATCTTCCACTGTATTATATTTCGTTGGTGGGCATCTCGAGTCATTATGTCTAACATCTTTGAAATCAGTTGAAGAATCAAAGGAACTCTGACCATTTAGGCTAAATGACGCAGCATTTAGAGAACATTGATATTGGTCCAATTGGTTGTCTGAAAAAAACTTCCCATTTAAGTTGTCATGCAACCCAACATAACCAGGCTTCACAGCTCTAACTGAGTTGAAGCAATGATTCCTAGTCAGAATCTTTTCATGAAAAGTCGGTTTTCCTATATTATCAAACGCCTGAACCGATTGAAGATTTTTGAAAGAAGAGAATGGAGAAAATTGGGCTGAATTTCTCCGAGTTAGTTGCTTTTGACTGCTCACAAGTAAGCAGCTCTCTCCTCCGCTGCATAACCCCTGGGCACAGTAATGACAAAACCTGCTTCTGGCCGCTGCAAGCTCAGCAGCGTCAAATCCTTTTAGGATTGCAGCATTGTCCCAAAATGAATCTTCACGACCTAGTTCTAGATGGGGAGAAGTCGACATATCAAGATGCATTTTCCTTCCAGTCCAAATCATCGACTTGTCTTCTACATTAAATTTCTCTTGAATTGGATAACTAGCTCCAAATGTCTGATTTGGATGCTGCTGCGAGTAAAGATAGTTTTGATTAATTCTTCGGTAATCTTTCATCTGACTCCATGAGATTGGAGATTGCCTCAATTGATGTGTTTGCAATAATGGAATAGGAGATCCAGCATTCAAGAAATATTGCTGCTGATATGGGGCAACTGAGAACTCAACTTTGTTTGTAGGTACTGAAACATTTGAAAAAGTTCCAAGGGTACTCAAATCAGGACCAAAAGGCATTGCTCCAGAGTAGACTGGAAGAGTATGTTGTTGCTCTCGAAATTCACGTGAGCAGGTCCCAAGCAGCTGATCTAATGATGGATTCAAGTCATTAACTTGTTGCACATCAATCTTGGCATACATTCCGCATTCACCAGGTTTCATCTCCAAATTGATTTTATTAATACCATTTGATATGGGACTCATCATTCTATTGATTGTATGAGATGAAGGCGGAGATTGAATTACCAGATTACCTGAATTTGACCTTGGAAAAGGTTTCTGCAGATGATTTTGACGCCACCCTTCTAGTAAATATGAAGGGCTCATATCTTCTCCTGTCAACCTGTCAGAAACACTTAATTTTGTGAATGCAGAGGAGAAGGATCCACCAGTCAGGATGTTGCGAGAATCCCTATTGACATTATCAGCGGACAATCGACCATCATTCGAGACGGTCGACCCCATTAATTTTCCATTTATTTGCACCCTTTGCTCTGGTGAACCTTGAAAAGAGTTTTGACTTGAGGTGCTTGGCATATCAAATGATAAACCTCCATAGGCTGCACTCTTGCCGGGGCTTTTTGTCTGCGAAGATCGATACAATTCAGAATGGTTTGTCGATGGAGAGGAATGCCCATTTCCTTCCCCAAAGGAAAGCCCCTCTGCATTTGGTGAAATGGATGTCTCAGCACGTTGATTCTCAGAAGTCATGTTTGGTATCTCTCCTAAAAGCATCTCAAGTTCATCAATTTCTTGTTCAATCCTTCTTTCCATCAATTGAAGGACAAAAAGCTCGGAACAGTCTCGAACTGGCTATTGCAGCCAGCTCAACTCAGCAATGCAGATCTTTAGATGAGTACTTCAAAGCAAAACACAATATTTTTCAATAATCAAAAGAAGATGCGCCGGAATAAATTAATATGACAAAGGGGGAAAATAGACTCATTGTTTCTGCCAAAATCAAATATCACGTTACGATCAGAGAAATATACACATAACAAAAAAAGGGAAAGCGAAATCAGCGTAGAAATCATTGCTTCCTCGACAATGTAGATGGTATGACAATTAAATAATCCATCTCCACAATCCAATCTATCCATTGAAAAAACCCAGTAATCAAAACTCAACATTAGAATCACTGAAACAACGAACTATACTTTTTGACCCACTAAACATCCAGTAAACACAAAAAACCAAATTCCTTAACAGTCAAACAAGTCAATGCCAAAAACCCAGTTGAAAACCAGAACAAAAGCAATGATCCGGACGAACTCACAACATCATTAAAAACAACAAATAACCGAATCAGAATTCCGATACAGGACCCATCCAGATTGCCCCAAAAACCCCTACTCCCAATTCAACAAACTCATCGAATCCATCCGACACCCCTAAAACCCTGATCATCAATACCCAGAAACAGCACTGAAAGATAAAAAAAAAAATTCACAAAAAAAAAAAAAATCAAAAACCATACCAAAACCCATTACCAAAATAGGCCCAAAAAATCAAAGAAAAAAAGAATACATTGAACAGAATCAGAGAGAAAGGATGGAAGCCCACGTTGAAGAAGGCGTACCAGATACAGGGGGCGCCGGCATTAAAGAGATTAAGAGGACAAATGCTTTCAAGGGTGTTTTGGTAAATTGGAAGAAAAGCAAACCAAAGATGAAGAAGAAGAAGAGAACCTCGAGAGAGAGATTTAGAGAAAGAGAGAAAGAGAGAAAGAGAGAAAGCACCAACAACACCCAACACCAACACCAACACCAACACCAACTACATGGAAGCTATAGAGCATACACATTACATACCATATTACCATGCATGGTTTCCTTGCTTTCCTTTGTTGCATTAAAAAAAAATATATATTTTATTTTTTTAACAAAACAATCTTTGGTTTTGGTTTGGCGTGGCGTTGGTGCTTATTATGTGTCTCTTCCCATAACCTATACAGTTTAATCACCGATCTCAAACTCACACAAATAACTCACTAATAGACCTCGAGTCACGTGTTTTATGTGACCGATGCGAATCGAATGATAACTAAGACTGAAGTATTCAATTGAAATGTTTAGCTTTAGTTGTTGTATCTTTTTTTATTTTTTTGAGAGATATATATATGTGGAAGTTTCGTTTATCATTTAGTACATAAGAGCATCTCCAATGCGAGATCATGAATTAGTAATATCTATTTTATGGAATCAAAGTAGAGGGTGTCTACTAATATACTGTCACGTCATACAAATGAATTATTTATTTATTTTTAAATTTTTTTTATTTTGGTTAGGCTTTTATTAATATTATAAAAAATAAAAATAAAAATGTTAATTAATCATTCTATGGTTTAAATACTAAATTCATTGCATAGTCTAAATTCATATTACGATTGAAGATGCTATAATATTCACCGAATGTATTACGCTTTGGATTAGCTGATAAGGAGAATCACGTGGAGGGCAGAGTGGGTATTTCACAAATGTATTGCTTTTTCTTGATAAAAAAAAGGGTTTTATGCATAGATGGTCTGGTCATGTCGGATGGTCTCATGGGCATGAGATGGAGAGATGGAAATATCTCAAGAGAAGAAACTTCCTTTATTGAAAGATTGTATGGTACCATCATTAGCCATGTGTGTATATGTACGTGGCATGGCATGTATGTGTATGTACGTGGCATATGAAATAATTAATCGAAAAAAGTAGTAAACCATGTTTAAAATTTTAAAAATATAGAAATAATTATGTTTTCAGAAAAATTACTTGAAAAGGAGGACTAAAATTATGCTATTAAAGACTTAAATTTGCAGTCAAAATGAAGACGCGTTCAAAGACTTTACTAATATGCACAAATTGCACATCAAATTCATAAAGAGGTAAGAAATCAAAGCCACTAAAACCACTGAAATTCCCTTTTAGGACGTCAAACAGTCAAACAAACACCTCAACATTATTGATATCGAAAAATTTTAAATATTCAAATTAAACTAATTAAAAAATTAAAAAAATAGAAAAAGCTGAAAAGGATGAAGAAACAAAGAAAGAAAGTCACACGAGAGTTGCTAGCTTTGGTTGATCGGTTACAAAGAGAAAAATCAGAATCTCTAGAAATTCTGGATGTGAACCTAAAATCTCGAAAGGGATCTCGCTCTATTGGTGATTAGTTGAAATCAGAAGAAATCATTTTCTGAAAAGTGGCACGTGAGAAAACGCAAGACTTGGCAATTTTTTTGAAAAGAAAAATCGATTGGTTTGGTTGGTTGAAAATGGGTTTGCAGATGTGACGGATTGAGTACTCATTTGATTTGGATGATGTGAAGTTCATGGGCCGGACCCCTAAACTAGGTCCATTGATGTGAATTACTCCACATTTGAGCGTGTTTGGTATGAGGCAGAGATATCTCTAAAGAGATAACTCACATAGAGTTGGCAACTAATCTTATTTGGTTGCTAACTTTATGTGAGTTATCTCCCAAGTTAAAGGGAATGATGTGAGATATCTCGTCATCCTCCCCTATAAGGAGATAACTCGTAGGAGTTATATGAATACAATTACCCTTCATAAATTTATATCTCCTTATGTCACTACTCTATCAAATGCTTATTATTAATTTATAATAAAAGATTAAACAAATAATTCATTGGTAAAAAAGTATAATTCAAGTGAGAAAAATATTTTTAAGAATTATCATTAGTTATATTTTATAATATTTATTATTAATAATTATTTCAAATAAATATAAAATACTTATAATTATTTAATGTTGTTTAATATTTTTCTAAATAATACTTTATGTTTTTTTATTTAATTCAAGTTTTTTTATTCTGAATAAATAAATAATAGTTCGTGTGATGAAAATAATAATATTTTCTTTTTTTATCTTAAAAATATGTTTGAAGAGTATTTATGTAAATTCCCATATTTTACAGTTTTTAAAAATTTGCAACTTCCCTGCAAGTTCAAAGTTCAACTAAACAAAAAATCTGAACTTACACTACAGGTTAACTCCAATGAGTTATCTCCGTTCGCACCTTAAGTTGGCAAAAACAAACCATACGAGGCCCTGGTGTGAATTTATTAGAAGTATTCAATTCAATGGCTACAAATGCTAGTCCAAAATTGTGCCTAGAAAAGATTAGTTAACTTAAGGATGAGGAAGTAAATAGCTTTTAGTGTGAGTAAATTCACAATTAATGAAGAGCCAAATAATTGTTCCTGCATATGCACTTGTTTTCTCGATGCATCAATTTTTCTTTGGGTTGAATACAAATAAAGAAATGTCTATGTGTTTTCAGAAATACGCACTTTAGTCCCTTGTACCAATTTTTTTTCTAAATTATGATTGAATCATTAGTGTGAAAAGACTAACTACCGCTACAAAACATACAAACACACAAAGTAATGAAAACACAATAGTTTTAGGACCGGCGAAACAAAACCCTTTTTTTGTTGATCTTACTTCATTACTCAAACATTACCCTTATTTTAAATTTCTATGGCTAAATGTACCCCACTTTTTTTCTAAAATCCTAAAAAAACTCTTATATCTTAATATTCAAACCTCGTCTCCTTCACCCTCATCCCATCACCTCTTAATCCAGTCAATTTTTGGCTTTTACCCATTGTAAACCACTTGTAATAGGTCGAAAGTGTTGTACGACAGTTCCTTTCATCAAACAAAGTCATATCTGGTCTTACCGGTGCCATGGAAGTGAAGAATGTTGGGGGCATGTGTCTTAGGTCAATCTACAAACATTGTTTATCTTACATTTTTAGTTAATAAAATAGAGGTTTTCATTTGTTGTTTTATTATAAGTGATTGCATATTTACCTTATAATAAGATCCATGTGTATTTGTTGAAATATCATAAATGTTCATAATCGGTCATTATACAGGGAACTATACTGAATTAAGGCTAGTGTGAATTTTGATTGATGATCATGTAATGATCATGCGTATAGGGATACAAATTGAGGTCATGAGTACTCATAAAGGAGCAAGATACTAGACCGACCCGCTAGGAGAACACCACATAGATTATGTCATAGGTGTTACTCATGATAGGTTTATGATTTATTCATTCAACTTGAGATTACTGTAGACTTCAATATTAGGAGCATGGTAATTTGACACAATCAAATGTTATCTTTAACCTAACAATTATAAAGATTGTGATTGGTTACCATGTGAATAATATGTAAAGGTATGTAATCAAGATAGAATTTGTCTCTCTCGTATAGACATAGATATCAGTGGATCCCTTGATATGATATACTGATAATGGCCAAATCCATGTCAAATAATATGATCAAAATTGGATGTTTTCAGTCTACCTAAAGATCGAGACAAGTACGATTGAACATTACGAACGACTTTCAATGTCTTATGTTTAATTAAAGGACATCGCACAACAAAAGAATATGATATACGTTATTCATTAGGTTGTATTGATTTTGATATTTATGCTACTTAGGTAGTCATAATGCCTCGCTAGAGACCACTTATGACTTGTGTACTAAAATAATTTTGGTTCACTGCCAACGCCGCATGAATCTATCGGGCCGCACACAAAGAATGACTTTATGCAATTTCAATTGGTCTAGAGTAATGAATTTTCTATGATAAAAACCATGACATAAAAATCCTTACGATTTGTTATATGATAACTTATTAATAGGGGCATAGGTGTAATTTACCTAAACCGCCTAAATACAATGGTTGTATTACGAATAAATTTTTTAAGTGAGCTTATCTACCCATATAAATAGAGGTTAAAACCCTAAAATGAAGCAAGATTTTCATTTTTATTATTTTCGAGTTCTCTAGATTTTGGGAAAGAAAGAAAAATATTTTCAATCTCTCTTGGGACTAGCACTCTAAATCGTGGTCACCGTTCATGTGTGAATTTCTGATAGAGGATGTGCACTTAAACGTTTTGGAGATCGAACAATCATAGAAGGAAACCATAGATTAAGATATAGTTTACTTTTGTAGATCTAATTTAATGAAACTTATTTTTTATCTTATCAGAGTTTTCAAAAATTGTTTTGAATTTTTTTTCTGCGTATGAACCCCAAAACCCAACAAAGAAGTACTACAAAATATACCGGTCACACATGCCTGACACCTCTTTAGATGTCTCAATACCCCTTGAAAGGTTTTGATTCTCCAGGAAGTATTGATCGAGAAGTATGGATACCTCTTCATAGGTCTCGGTGGGAGTCTAATGAAACCTTTAGTGGTCTCGATGGAAGCGAGTGTAATGATCCTAATCAATATAATCCTAATCGTTTGCGTAATAGCACTGTGGCGTGATGGCTAATCTTACGTGGCGACTCAGTCAGAACTCGAGCATCAACACCGAGGTAAAATAATATTTTATTGTTGCATGATACTTGCATATATGTTAATTACATTTGGATATGCAAATTCATATCATTTTATCGCCGATTTTGGGAATGAGAGCTACGTCGAGATGTGTGCATACACAGACATTTGGGTTAGTCGATGAGATCGATGAAAGTTAGGCCTAATGAGATTAATTAATTGAATACCTAAGCTAAGTCATGAGGGGTATTTTGGTTATTTCATAAAAGAGAATATCACAAAAATTAAATTAGAATTACGAGATGTCACATTATGGTAGTGTATGGAGAGATAAGAAAAAATTAAATTAAACCAAGAAAAAACATGTGGCCATGATTCACCCTCCAAATGTGAGTATATATATAGAGCTTCTTGTTCGAGGTGGTGTTGGAGTTGAAGAGAAAAGCATTTGCTTCTTGGAGACCTTGATTAAGTTAGGTTAGTAACACTTATTCTCATTTAATTTGGTTATTTCATTAGATGTAATGGCGATTGAATGTGTTTAATGGTGTTATTGTCACATGTTAAGCGTGTACAATAAGTTTCTCGTATATCCTTATTATTTGTAGTAATAATAAATGGGATCGTCTCCACATAGATTTTACAAACTTCTTAAGAAAAGGTCTTTCAATGGTTTTTGTAGTTTTACTTTAATTTAATTGATTTAATTAAAATAAAAAAAAATTACCGAATCAAACTAAAGCAATCAATTAAACTAATTAAACTAGCTTAACTAACACAAATTATATTCACTAAAACTAAGTTCAAATCAAATCAATTCAATTCAATGTAAAACAAGCATCTAAATAAATATCCAAAACAATAAAACATTAATCCGTTTTGTGTCCAAACATATTACTTAAGTTATAGTCATAATCATACTTTCATTATATTATAAAGTATTTTTAGATCGTTAAACTTAAATCATAAGTAAGTCCATAGCCTTTATCAAGCCCCAAATTTTTCTTATATCAATGGAAAAGCCACATCCTAATTTTATTAAATTAACCATTCAAAAGCTTAAAGATAATTAATTAGACAATAAAACAACATTAAGTTCCTTCAAAACTTCGAACTACTAATCCTAATACCTATGGAAAAGTCATATCAATATCAAACTTAAATCTCAATTCGCCTAGGACATCTAATGGTAATAAACTTATTAAGAAAATCATAGTTACTATTTTAAATTAGATATAGAATCCGAATATCACATTACTCATTCTAGACTATGCATGTAATACAAAACTTCATAATTGTATTTCACAAATAACAATCTATTAAATTAGTGAATTGATGAATACGATTAAGTTTAAATTATTAAGTACAAATTAATCATCATTATGACTACATTAAAAAAACCGGGATCAAGTTCATGTTCGGACTTTGTTTATATTCATAAACTACTCACTCATATTCATAATAAACATCACAATAAAGTAAATAACCAATGTTAATAAATACCTCTTATTGAATAATTTGAGTATTCAAATCGTCTCCAAAAACAATGAACAATAAAACTAAATTAAAACTTAATAAAACTTATTAATACGACTCTAAGAGCAATGAAATACGATATAGGATTCGAATTATAAGGTTTAAATATACAGTACTCTAATTAGTACATATCCGATTTAAACGAAATTCCTTGATGTGCTCTAAAATTTTCAAAACCGACCCTATCGAATCACCACTGAATCCTCTATCAAACCTGATTCGCTGCCCAAATTGGTGGGAATATGTCTCTGTCTCTATCCTTCACCGTTTGGCCCTAAGTTTTCTTCAATCAAAAATATGAAAGATGAAAAATACCTAAAAAAATTATACAACACTATTATATTTTATTTAAAAAACTATACAATCTTTTATTGTGTAAAAAAAAGAAAAACAAAAAATATAAGGTCTAAGTAGTGAGGTCTAGTAGTTGTCGATTCGTGGGTTGAGCATTCGACTAGCTCTCGTGGCTTCCTAGCAGGTTTGAATCCTGTAAGTGAGCCTCCGCCATATGCTGTGGTTCATCTTGAGTATTTCAGTCCCATTACAGTTGAGCATCCAGTTAAGTCTGTGTCTCCCTTTGAAATTTTCTCGGGCTGCGGCTTAGGCGAGTTGACAGTGCCAAATGGATTAGGTGCGGACGAAACGGTTTTGACCCACCGCACAGGTTTTAGATACTTACACATTTTAAGTGGATTCATGCCCACGTGTAGAGCGACATGACCACTTAATCCCTATCATTTGCTTTCAAGTCACTTGGTCCCTATCTTTGATCATTATAGTCCATCTAACATGCGTTTTAATGTTTATTTATCAGCTTTATTTTTTCCAACATGATTTATAGACTTGCTTATTGTTTATCTCGAGAAATAATGTTGAACTTCTTCTAGATTTACTCACTAAAATTGTCTTTATTTTTGGTGATAATTTTAGGTCCCTCTAGTAGTAGGGGCGATGAGCATGTGACAGGTGACTCCCTTTGAGCCTCCCTCGAGCCAGCTCCTCCCTGTTACTATAATAGAATATGACTATTTATAGGTTGTAATGTTTTGTCCTTTGCTCACGTTGTCTTTCCATAACTTAGTGGTCGTTGCCACTATTTGATATTTGTGTGGATGTAACCACTAAGGGCATTAGTATTAACTCTAACACAATTGCATGGTCATCATTACCACTTGAGTATTATATGGTGACGCCATTACTCGAATTATACCATGAGAAAAATACATGAGATTAGTGCAAACATTATTGATAGCTTTGGACAAACCTACTGTAGACTTGATGGGACTAGTTAGGGCATAAAGGACTTTGTGCTAACTAATGATTTGCATCACCTCGAGGGTATGGGAATCAGTCATCGAATTCTTGTCAATAACTAGTACGCATTTCATAGAAACCAACTTATGATAATATTATTTTTTATAATATTCTTCTTGAATTACCTTTGCATGATGATTTGACTTACAAATTCTTTTATGTTCCTTACGCGATGATTTATGAATTTGACTAATGCTATTTGTGAAATACTCATCT
Source organism: Stephania yunnanensis (assembly GCA_039657365.1). NCBI lineage: Eukaryota > Viridiplantae > Streptophyta > Magnoliopsida > Ranunculales > Menispermaceae > Stephania > Stephania yunnanensis. The sequence continues at coordinate 37,014,637 of CM077586.1, read as the reverse complement.
TCTCTTTATTTTTTTTATTCATGTTAAACTTGCATGATTAGTAGGTATTACTTGTATGTTTGATGGTTGAGCGGATTTTCTACATTACTAAGCTCTGTTGGTTCTTTTAGCTGACTTACTAACTCTTTAGGTCCATCGTCATCGACATCAACATGGGATAAAGGAAAGGCGATAGCATAAAGTCTTATCGCCTTTGATGTGAGCTTTGCATGTTATTTATATTATTAGTATTAATACATCTAAACATAGGTTGTATTAAGTACTTAGTGGGATAGATTCTAATCCCAAGACTTGTTGGCTTAATATATTGGTATTATGATGGTGTATTTACCTTAGGATACTTGAACACCTTGTCTAAAGTTATTATTTGACAAATAAAACTTTTTAGTTTCAAATTCCACAATTATTATTTCATATGTATGGTTGAGTAGTTTTGCAGGTTGTTTTAGGCAAGCCAGACCATTTACTCGGGCCCGGTTCGGGTATTGTTTCATATGTATAGTATGATACATACTGATGTTTTTGGTAACTTGTAGTTCATTTTGGGTTATGAGATGTTTGATATATGTATATGATACTTCTTCACATTATTTTTCACCAGATATATATATATATATACATGAGATCTTCTTTCGCACGATTTCCATATCTATAATTGTCCTAATTATCATTTACTTATATAAGTTGCTTTAAATGTTTTTAAATAATGTTGCGCTAACAATAAGAATTGTTAAACTAAATAACAAACGTAATAAGGAACTAATGGCTCAATAAATTGAATAAGAGGCTAACTAAGCTTGCGTTGACTCCATGGGAGTTAATTGAAGGTCCATTAGGTTTAGGTCAGAGGGCCTGATTTGTAGGGTTTAGGGCCATCATGGTAAGGTTTCAGTCTTGTGCTACTGAAACCTATGAGCGACAAGAATGAAGAAAGAAAATTTGAAACTCTGCAAAAAATCCATGACAACGAATAAAAACTCGGTGGTTTTGTTTTAAACGCCTACTATTATCGACTCCATCTACACAAATGCCTAAAAATCAAGATTGGAGCCATACGGCAAAGCCCTAAACACTAAAAACAATAAGACAATGACATCGCAAAAAAACAAAAACCAAAAATTGAATGAAGAAATGGTGGGAATTGCCTAGAAAAAAAGAATATGCTCGATTAGATAAAAAATCGACGAAAAACCACCAAATTTAGGCGGTGTTAAGGGGTTTGATCGAGAAATATAGGAAAGGGTGCTTGCTTGTGTGTTTTGAAGGTAGGGCTTAGTTAAGTAAAAATCATTTTATATGGGAAAAATGGTCATTTTATCTAGGAGCAAAAATGGAATAGCATTACAAAATTTAAGTGGGGTAAGATTAACCATCAGCGGCAAATGTATGGATTTCATATGGTAATAAGTTAACTGAGATTGCACTTTGTAGTTGGATATAAATCCCATATAGACAATGTTAAGTTGTAATTAGGGTTAACTGAGTCAAATATTAAGGAAAATGGTTTCAAATGTTGTCGATGAACTAAAACTAATAAAAGCTATGGAAAAACTTTAAAACTTTTGGTTAGAGGCGTTGCCTTTATGGTCCTACTTTCCTCAAGTCCGGAATTAGTAGATTATATGCCTAGAATACCTTGACAATAATAAAAAACTAATCAAATAAAGTAAAAACGAATCTAAAACAACAATAGCGCAATTGTTCTCCAAATTAGTTTAGGTGTTAGAAGTCTAACGAAATACAAGATTCATGATATATAAAACTGATAAAAACTAAAGTTTGTGCTAAAATTATACTCCAGATGGTGAGATCACATGAGAAATTTGAGTTTTATAGCCTTTCGGGTTCGCGTAGCTTTATGAAGAGAATTCTTGGTGTAAAAACCTCCCGAAAACCTTAAAACTCCCTTCTTATGAATTTTCTCAAATTTTTTGTTTTTCCTAATTTCTCCTATTTTCCATATCATTTTTGAATTTCTTGTGATTTTTATAATCTTCTTAATTAAATATATATATATATATATATATATATATATTTAAAAATGAAGGTTTGGCCCCCTTGAAGCGAGTCCGGTTCAATCCGAACCGGTTCAGCCCTTGTAGGGCAGACCCAAGCTCGGCCCAGCCCAATAAGCTTGGGGAACGCACTCATGGCCCTCATGCAATTCCCGCTCATATTATTTGTTTTTACAAATGAAATAGAGAGGGGCGATGTTGCGTCGAAGGCATCAATAATAGTCTTGAATTCACCGACTACTAAGGATTTATAGTGAGACAAGTACGTGTTCGAACCTACATAGACTGTGAAGAATATGTACGCTATGAACTGAAGGGGAATATGGGGGTTTTCTAAGCCTATCCTAAAGGAAACTTACTCAATAAAACTCTCTTAAGAAAACTAAAATACGCATTAATTATTAAAATATAGAAATAACTTGAACAATATAAAGAAAGCCTGGATTAAGAGTAGTTTCATATCTTGCAAACATTTGAATTAATCATCGGTTACTAAAAACACTCATTTCCCTATTGAATTCTTATAGACAAGCTTAAGTGAAAATAATAAAATGTCCATGGTCAGTGGCGAAACGTGCAACACTACCACATACTAACTAGACCCGCAAAACCTCGAATGCTCCGCATATTTTAATGAACTAGCAGCCTTACATTCTATGAAAACACTGACTCTAAGTGGTAACTAACATGAGCTGCTACCCTCCTTATACTCCAAAAGTACAAGAATACATCGATTGCTAATATACAAGGCTCTATTTGCCACATAACGTGGTCGCCCTTACGAAGTGGCACTACGATCACTAACTAAGATTTCCTACACCCACATATGCAATGGTCGCTACACATGATGAATGTGATTAATCTAATCTAGTGTAAATAATAGATTTATAATCAATGCAATTAAAGTTACAAGAATCCAATAAATAAGGTTTTCAATTCAATAATCAGAATTTTATAAATCAAGTTTGCAAGTATGAAATCCCTAAATCTAGAGAGGACTTAGTGATTACTATAATAAGTGATTATTTAAACTTATATATAAAGTTAGTTTAGTAGTATAATTAGCCTAAATATCCTGAAATGAACTCTAATTGAAAGTATGTATATATTTTTAGGTATATAAGGCATAAAGGAGATAAATGGGTGAATTAGTAAAAAAATGGATATAAGATGTACAAAACCAGAGTTGATGTTGTGGACAGAAGTTTTGACGATGTGGGAGACGAAGACACGACGTGGGAGACCAGGAAGAGAAGAAAAACAAGTCAGCATGACCGACACATTCATGGCATTGTGGGTCATAAAGGAAGATGCTAGGGAGGCCAGTGCAGGGCGCCGAGTCTAATGAATAGGAGAAAAAGCACACAAAGTGGCCAAAAATATCACGACATCATGGCATTGCATACACAACACTGCACCACTTATGGACATCGCTGAAACTGAAGAAAATAGAAAGTTATAGTTCTATTTCCGGTGGAATTGTCTATTAGGGTTTCTAATTATTTTCTAAAGTGTCTTAAGAGTATAAATAGGAATTAGAATATGGTAAACATACACATCATCATAGATTGCAACTAGTTATAATAGATTAGCATAGTTTTACTTTATTCTTGAATATTAAGAAGATTTGTTGAAGACAAGACATTGAAGACTCACATATGGTGATTCGGTATTATTTTTATTGATTTAATTGAATTTATTTGATTATATATTTGATTGCAATGAATACCATTATTTGCATATTTATTTCAATGAAGTGTGAGTAGTTCAATATAACATCTCTAATGGTAATGTAGATTTATGCCCTGGATTGGTGCCATATCATGGATGTGGAGAAGATGTTTATTCTTTGTTGCACTAGATAGACATTCACCTCCAAAAATGGTCTCTAATGGAGAATTGATTTAGACCAATGATTGTTGGGTTTTTGGGGTTCATACGCAATAAAAAATTCAAAACAATTTTGAAAAACCCCAACATGATCGAAAATAAGCTCCATTAAACTAGAACTACAAAAGTAAACCATACCTTAATTCGTGATTTTCTTATCTAATTTCTCGATTTTCAAGATGTTCAAGTACGCGTCCTCTATCAAAAATCTACACACGAACAATGACCACAATTTTGAGTGCTAGCCTTAAGAGATATATAAAACGTTTTTTTCTCTCCCAAAGTCAGAGAGCTTGAAAATAGCAAAAACGAGAATCTTCTTTTATTTTAGGGTTTCAATATCCATTTAAGTGTAGATAAGTTCACTTAAAAAAGCTATTCATAATACAACTATTGTATTTAGGCAATTCAAGCAAATTACACAAATGCCCCCATTAATAAGTTATCATATAACAAATCGTAAGAGTTTTTATGTCACAAATTTTATCATATAGAATTTATTACTCTGGACCAATTGAAATTGTGCAAAGCCATTTTTTATATGCAACCTAATAGATTCATGTGACGTTGGTAGTGAACTAAGCCAAATTGGTACACAAATCATAAGCGGTCTCTAGCAAGACATTATGACTACCCAAGTAGTATGAATATTAAAATCGATACAACCAAATGAATAACATATATCATATCATTTTGTCATGCGATATCCTTTGATTAAACATAAGACATGAAAAGCTAACCTTAATATTCAATCGTACTGGTATCGATTTTTAGGTAGACTGAAAACATCCGAATGACATTGATCATATCAATATACTTGAACTTGGCCATTTAACAGTTTGACATATTAAGGGATCCACTGATATATCATTCCATAAGAAAACGACACACCTTCACATAATATTCACGTGGTAACCAATCACAATCTTTATAATATACGATTAAAGATAACGGTCGATTGTGTCAAATTACCATGCTCCTAATATTGAAGTGTATAGTAATCTCAAATCAAATGACCGAATCATATACCTATAATGAGTAACATCTATGGCTTAATCAATGTAGTGTTCCCATAGCGAGTCTGTCTAAGAACTTGTTCCCTAATAAGTACTTATGATCTCGATTCATATCCTTATACGTACGCATGATCATCACATGACCATCAGTTAAGATATATACTAGTTTTAACTTATTATAGTTCATAGTATAATTATCGACTAAGGATATTTAAGATATTTCAACAAATACTCATGGAGTTAATTATAAGGTAAACATGCAATCACTTATAATAAAACATCAAAAGAAAAAACTTTATTTTATAAACTAAAATTATAAGACAAACAATGTTTATAGATTGACCTATGACACATATCCCAACATCTTCCACATGCACTAGGGCCAATCATTCATGTATCTAATACCTGACCTAATATGACCATCATGTTTCGCTGATGGAAAAGCTTTCGAAAAAGGATCTGCAACATTATCTTCTGTAGGAACTCTGGAAATCTTCACGTTTCCTCTCTCAATGATTTCTTGAATAAGATGAAAACGTCCAAGTATATGTTTGGATTAGTGGTGTGATCTTAGCTTCATGGCTTGTGCTATCACCTCGTTACTGTCACATTACAAACAAATAGTGTTAGCTATACTCGAACCACACCAAGTTTAGATATGAGCTTTTGATCTAAACTACATCTTTAGCTGCATCAAACGCTACAATATACTTAGCTTCTACTATAAAATATATCACAATGTCCTACTTTGAACTTTTTCAGCTCACTGCACCTCCATTCAAAGTAAACAGATATCCGGATAATGATCTGAAGTCATCTATATCAGTTTGAAAACTTGCATCTGCGTAACCATTTACAATAAGCTCGTCTTCCAAACTTCCATAGACTAAGAACACTTCTTTAGTCTTTCTTAAGTACTTAATAATGTTCTTTACTACTATCTAGTGACTTTTACCAAGATTTGACTGATATCTTCTTATTGCACTTAAAACATATGATACATCAGGTCATATGCATAACATGGCATACGTGATAGATCCAATAGCTGATGCATATGGAATCGTATTCATGCGTTCTCGCTCATCATTAGTCTTCTGACATTGAGTCTTGATGAGACTAACTCCATGAGACATTAGAAAAGACAAACTTTTAGAGTCTTACATACTGAACCTATTCAGTACCTTATCAATATAAGCACTCTAACTTATACCGGTCGCCTTTTTAGATCTTTCCCTATAGATCTTAATCTCAAGGATATAGGCTACATCTCATAATTCCTTAATCAAAAAATACTTCCCTAACCAATATTTAACATCCTATTTGGGACGTCATTTCCAATGAGTAACATCTCATGAACATACAGTATTAGGAAAACAACCCCCCCCATTGAACTTCTTGTATACATAAGGCTCATCTTCGTTTTTAATGAAACCAAATTCCTTAATTGTTTCATCAAAATGAAGATTCCAACTATAAGAAGTTTGCACATCTTCATAGAATTCTCAAGATGAAGACACCTTTCAGGTTGTATCATATACATGTCCTCAAGTAACTTTCCATTTAGAAAAGTTATTTTGACATCCATTTTTCATATCTCATAGTCATACTATACAAATATGCCAATTAGTATTCTAATGGATTGAAGCATGGCTATAGGAGAAAAAGTCTCATCATAATCGACACCTTGAGTCTGCTTGAAACCTTTTGTTACTAGCTGTGCTTTATAGATATGCACATTGCCATTCATGTCGGTTTTCTTCTTAAAACTCATTTACATCCAATGGCCTTACCGCTTTTAGGTAAATCAACCAAGTTCCAAACTTAGTTATCATACATGAATTGCATTTCAAAATTCATGGTGATAAGTTATTTATCTGGATCGAGACTAGACAGAGCCTCCTGCTAAGTAGTAGCCTTATTTTGATCAATAAAAAACACCTTACTACTATCAGTAATAAGGAATCTAAATCTCCCGCGCTGATGTCTTACCTTATCAGACCTACGTGAACGTTGTGATGCCTATGGAGGTTCAAGTAGTTCAAGACTTTCTTGATTTCCCACTAGCGGTGGAGTATTTATTTGTGGTTCTTGAACTTCTTTAAGACTTACTTATTCCCATTGTTGTCTTTTGAAATAAATTATTTTTCTATAAAGACACCATTCCGAGCAATAAACAATTTGTTCTCAATGGAATTATAAAAGTAGTATCATCTAATTTCTTTAGAATAATGAATAAATACACACTTGGTAGATTTGGCTGATAACTTTTTTGAGAATGTTATTGTATGAAAACCTCATAGCCCCAAATCTAAAGGAAAAACAAACTTGGTGTTTTCCCAAGTCACATCTCATATGATGTTTTATCGACCATTTTAGAAGGAACACGATTTAGTGTAAATGCAACAGTTTTTAAGGCGTAAATGCAACAATTTTTAAGGCGTAAATCCAAAAGGAAATATGAAGATTTGCATGACTCATCATAGATCGAACAATATCCAGTAAAGTTTGATTTCTCCTATCATAAACATCATTCCATTATGGAGTCGTTGGAGGAGTTAATTATGTGACAATCTGACAATTTTTAATATGATCATCAAACTCTTGGCTCAAATATTCATCACAAGATCGAAGTGCTTCAATAGTTGTACCAAGTTGATTTTACACTTCATTCTGAAATGTTCAAAAAATCTTAACAGATTCACCTTTATATTTTATGAGATACACAACCATATTTGCTGAAATCATCACTAAAAGTAATGAAGTACTGATAGCCACCTCTAGCCATTTCGTTTCTAGGATTGCATACATCAGTATGTATTAGACTCAATAAATCACTTGTCCTTTCACTGTGTCTAGTAAAGGGGACTCTTTGTCATCTTGCCTGGGAAACAAGATGCACATGTTTCATATGATTCAAAATCAAGTGAGTCTAAAAGTCCATCTTTATGGAGTTTAGAAATGCGTTTCTCATTTATGTGGCTAAGACGACAATGCTAAATATAGTTTTGATTCAAATCATTTGATTTGAATCGCTTTGTATTTATGTTAAGAATAGGAGTATCTGTAGACCTTTTCTTGTTTACATAAATAAACATTCGCATAAGAAATCTTTTTACGAAAAGTGGAGCATTTATTATTTGCAACAATGAAATTAAAACCATCTAAATCCAAACCTGAAACTGAAATAATGTTTCTACTCAAGGTTGAGACATAATAACAATTATTTAAAACTAAAACAAATCCACTAAAGAAAATCAACTCATAACATCATACAGCCAAAACGTCAACCTTGCTCCATTTCTACTCGTAGGGTGACTTCTGCTTTCTTTAACTTTTTATTTTTGGTGAAACCTTGCACATTAGTACAAATGTGAGATCTAAAATTGATATCCAATACACAGAAATCACTAGTGGATAAGTTAACTTCAATAATGTAAATACCCGAAGCAGTAGTCCCACTACTCTTCTTTTCATTAGATTTTTTAGATAGAGCTTGCAATTTTTGAATCAATGCCCAAGTGCTGATAGAAATGACGATTTCCTTCATTTTCCTTTTCCTTCTGCAACTGTGAAGTATAAACAATCTTAGGCTTGACTTGCTTCATAGGCTTCGTGAGATTCACAATAGCCTTGTCAACTTTAGCCTTGTATTTGCCCTTCTTCTTTAAATCCTTTCCTTTTCGAGCCATCAACATATTAGCAATGTGTTTCTCGACATACTTCTCAGTAGTTTTAAGAATCAAATGAAACTCTGAGATAAACTTCTCCATATTATTCATGTTATAGTTTATCTCAAGTTACGAATAATTATAAGGCAATGAATTCATGATCAAATCTGTAGTCAACTCTTGGCTTATGGGAAATTCAAGTCTATCCAAATGGTCGATAAAGCTTTTCATTTTTAGAACGTGAGGACTAACCGAAGCACTTTCAACCATTCTGCAATAATAAAGGTTCTTAATTGTCTTGAACCTTTCTTGCTTAGCCTATTGTTGGAACATTTCCTTTAGCATCGTAGCCATGTCGTAAGATTCCATGTGTTCTATGTCCTTCTAAAGTTTAGGACCATGGCTGCCAACGTAATGCATGCAACATCACTTGAGTCTTTGACATGCTTATTATATGCATCCTTTATGGTTCATAAAGCATTGCGTGGTGGTTCCTCAGGAATAAGATCATTTAAGGCATACAACTTGCATTCATGCTTAAAAAGAATTCTCAAGTTTCTGAACCATTTAAGAAAGTTTGTCCCAGACAACTTATCCGTTTCAAGGATGGATTGCAGTGACAAGGGATTAACATGACTTGAAGAGGCCATAGATCTACAACAAAGATTATGTAAAAGTTAATTTTAGTATAGAGGAATAGATTCCCACTAAATTAACAACCCTCATAAAACAATATGTTAATTTAAGGGACTAAAATTCATGTTTCACCTAATTCCAAGACAGTTAAAGCATGACACTTTAAATTAGGTTTTTTAGGTAGGTACCTATTACCAATTACATCATATGTAACTTTTAGTTTTTGTTTTTTTTAGATTATGACATCTTATATCTAGCATGTTTTATCTCTTTTGTGCATAAAGCCCAAAACTATTTTGATAGCTTTATCAAGTCTAAAAATTCAAACAATAGAGTTACTATTACTTAACTTGCCTCGACAAGATAACATAATACACTCTGCGGAGGCAGACCTATATTGATGTGATCAAAGCCTTGAAAAGTGTTTAAAAATGGATGACACTTGACTTTAAATTTGGAAGATGGGTTTTTATTTGTTTTAGTGACCATAATTTAAACAAGATAAATATTATATATTATAATGCGTGTACAATCACTAAACAAGTTAGTAAATTTTACTAATATTGACTATTATATGAATTTTCTTACGCTACGAACAATTAGCGGTGGTCTTGCTGGCCAGTTAGCACAACCAATCTCAGTTCCAAAAATTGAAAATCACCTAAAACGCTTTATTATTTTCGTCAGCCTAATTGTCAAAAAGTGCCCCTTATTTAAATTTTAAAAAATATTAATTAAAACATTTTTAATTAACTAAAGCCCACCTCTAACTTAATATCTTATCTTAATCCAATTAGAATTTAAGTTACTTTGAATCCTTATCCAATATGAATTTGTTATATATCTCACCTATCTTATAAGATTTATAATTCTTATCCAATTACAAGTTTTTCTCATATCTAATAGGAAATGCTAATTGATAACTACAATGAGATATATGATCAAAATCAATTTCGACTTTTATTCATACAAAATAATCAATTGAATCAATAAACGAAATATTAATCATGCATTCAACAACAGAATCATATTAAATTAATTATATTAACTTAATCATAATTTCTATCATGGAGATATACATAATTATCGATAAAAACGAACTACGTATTCAACACAAGAATCACATTAATCTAAACATGACTTCTATCATGTGAACATACAAAACTTCCATCATTCAAAATTAAAACATATTCTAATCGAAGTATCTTAAAAAAGAATTTTATCATTGAACCAAATCATGCGTATGTATAAAATATATAAATTAACAACATGCTTTAAACTAATTCTTGATCACAATTATCACGGAAGCTATCTATACATTTATTAAGATTATGTTTTCACACATGTATCATAATTACATCATAGAAAACATGCAAAAATTTAATAGAACAGAGCCTAAGGCTCTAAAACCACTGTTGGAGTGGTTTTTGAGGTTCATACATAGTGGAAAATTCAAAACAATTATGAAAAACACCAACATGATTGAAAATAAGTTCCATTAAACTAAAACTACAAAAGTAAACCAAACTTTAATTCATGATTTTCTTCCATAGTTGTTCAATTTTCAAGACGTTTAAGTGCGCATCGTCTATCAAAAATCCAAACATGAACAATGACCACAATTTGGAGTGCTAGCCCTAAGAGATGTAGATAACGTTTTTTTCTTTCTCTCTCAAATTCTAGAGAACTTAAAAATAGCAAAAATGAAAATCTTCTTTCATTTTAGGGTTTCTAACTCTATTTATATGTGTATATAAGTTCACTTACAAAACTACTCTTTATACAACTATTGTATTTAGACAATTCAAGCAAATTACACAAACGTCCATTTTAATAATTTACCATATAACGAATCGTAAGATTTTTTATGTCATGAATTTTATCATATAAAATTCATTTCTCTGGACCAATTGAAATTGCGCAATGCATTCTTTATGCGCGACCTAATAGGTTTATGCGATGTTGGTAGTGAACCAAATCATTTTGGTACACATGTCATAAACGGTCTCTAGCAAGGTATTATGACTACCTAAGTAGTCATAAATATCAAAATCGATACAACTTAATGAATAACATATATCATATCTTTTTCCATGTGATATTATTTGATTAAATATAAGGCATAGAAAGTCACCCTTAATGTTTAATCATACTAGTCTCGATTTTTATGTAGATTGAAAACATCAAAATGATATTGTTCATATCAATTCACTTGGACTTGGCCATTTAACAGTCTAACATATCGAGGGATCCACTAATATCTCTCTATATGAGAGAGAAAAATTCTATTAAGATTACACAACTTCACATATTATTCACACGGTAACCAATCACAATCTTTATAATTGTCTAGTTAAAGACAATGTTTGATTGTGTCAAATCACTATGCTCATGATATTGAAGTCTTTGGTAATCTCAAGTCGAAGGATTAAATCATATACCTATCATAAGTAACTTAATCCATGTGGTGTTCTCATAGCGGGTCGATCTAAGACCTTATTTCCTAATAATTAATCATGATCTCAATCCGTATCCCTTTATGCATGATCATTACATGATAATCAATCAAGATTTACACTAATCTTAACTTATTATAATTCCCAGTATAATGACCGACTAGGAACATTTAAGATATTTCAACAAATACCCATGGATATTATTATAAGATAAACATGCAATCACTTATAATAAAACAACAAACAAAAACCTCTATTTTATTAACTAAAATTATAAGATAAATAATGTTTGTAGATTAACCTAGGACATATGCCCCAACATGATGAGTTGACATTTTTATTTTCGGTTTTTATATTATTAATAAATGCCTAAAAAATTAAAAGCTTTGAAAGAGTCCATTTGTTTGATGTTGTTGTCTACACAATATCTAGAAGTAGACAATGTGGTAGATGCCCTCCACTTTGATTTCATGCCATATAGGATGAACATGATCAATCCATGATCCTATTATAAAGCATTTCTTGGGTTGGATGTGGATTGTGTCATAGGTGGATCCATTTCCACACCAATCCATGGTCCCATTGGATATGCTTTTAATCTTATGGTATGAATGCTATGTTAAGGTATATATGAATGAATTATAAAGATAAAAAGTACAATTTTTAGGATTAGTATTGATTATGGGCGTAATGCTACAAACATCTAGATCATGTGTTTGTTGATATAAGGTTTTAGAAGTTATCATGACCATTGAAGCTTTTAAGTCGGATATGGACGATATAACCGTAAAATAAATAACATCGATAGATAGTTTATTGATTAGGGAAACACAAATAGTAAACTTAATTAGTTATAAATCCAAAGATTTGAAACTTAAAGCAATGTGAAGCTTACATTATTCATACTGATGGTGGAGTTCTAGTTTGCACATTAGAATCTTTTTTTTTTCACGACAGTGGGTTGAATTGGGTTTGAAGGAAATCTATCTATTCTAATAAGGCATTGCACACACATAATAAAAATGAGAAAGTGAGTTGAAAAGCATAGTTGTTCATTACCTGGGTTAAGTTGTGAACTAAAATATTCTTAGTATAAGAGTTTGAAAGTAATTTACATTATTTTGATAGAATAGATTAGTTTAGTTATAAAACCAAATAAAAAAGGATTTCCTTAGCAATAGAGTAATTCTAATTAAGTACCACTAAGTACGATGCACCTTTGTCTAAAGACTATATCTGTAATCAACATAAGTTGGTCACACTACTACTACAATTGAGTCATTATACTTGCGGCCACGATAAAGTTTTTGGCACCATTGCCATGCTTAAGTAGCCACTTAGACTTAGTTTGAGAAATTGTTAAGTTTTATTTAAAGTAATTTACTTTCAAATTTATAAAAACAAAATGAAAAAAAGTGTCTCGAGTTTGACATCTGCACTTAATTTTTGTGTTTTCTTTTCATGGAGAATTAGTGCATGCGTAGCAAAGGAGAGAAGGACTTAGTGTCTTACAAACCTGAAATTGATAGAACCAACGAAGGAAAGAAAAAGAAAGGAATCAAGATGGCCAAGGATCAAACACAAAACCAATAACAAGGCTGAGGGAATAACCAACTTGAAAGTGATCCAGTAGTGCAGGATAAAGTGCGAGAATAGAGATGTCTTCGTGATTACTTCAAGCCAGAAGCTCAAGAGACTTACAATGGAGTGATGAGGCTTCCAACCAACACCACTGACAAGTCAATAATTAAACATAAATTATGGTGTAATTTAGGTTGGTTTTATACATAAACGATTATATTACACTAAGTATTCTCTTGTTTTGTGATTTTAGGTTTTGAATAGGAAATTGAAGAAATGGAAGAAAAAAAGAAAAAAAGCAAAATAGTCAATTGAAAAACTGCACCAACGATTAGACAACAATTTGAAATAACACTAAGAATTACCATATAAATAGGCAACGAAAGAAGGCCGACGAATCTACAGTGAATTGGAGAATGAATAAGAAATCGCCAGCTGAATCAGTAGAGCAATGAAAACTACCTATGATTTGGTCAGCGATTTGTGTATAAGTTAGGAATCGCTGACAAATTGCTGAAGTCAATTATGAGTTTTTTAGGTTAATATGACAAATTTGAGTTTATCTAGGATATGTATACGTAGGGAGACTATAAAAAATGTTGGAGAGCTTCAAAATAACTTTCTTCTTTTGCTTTCCTCTTACTCTATAGTAGTTTAATTATATATGTTTGAAGATACATTGGAGCTTTGATTTATATTAAAGTATTTATTTATTCATTATGAATTTTAATCATATTTATGCATTGTTTTTTTTCGACATGAGTGAGTACTCTATCAATCTATATAAACCCTACACATGTAATATATTTTGGATTGCTAGATAGTTATAATTAAGTAATCATGAACTTAATGCTCTAAATATATTCATACATGTCGATCACGGATTTAACAAGTTGTTTTTGCGTATTACAAATAAAGGAGCTTAGTATTGCATGTATTGTTACAAATGTGTTATGTTGTATTATGATTATGATTCTATGTCTATAGTTATTAACAACAATTATAGAAGTAGTAACTAGGATTAATCTATATGGAAGCTCTCGAGTGGATGTTCTAGATGATTGTGTTCTAAGTTGTTTATTATCTGGCTTTGATAATATTGGCTTAGATTATGCATGATTTTCATTGAACTTAATGATATTGTATTTCTACAGTGTTGTATTTTATACAATAGGTATATTTACAAAGATATGAATGCGGCATTTTCATCGAATTTAGGAAAATCGGTGGCTGGCTAATGGCTATCAACCTATTATGAAGTAGGATTTAATGATTCCAAAATTCCACGTTGTTGGACTAAGTGGTTAGTCACTTTTACTCCACCTAAGATTTCGATTGAAATAAACTAAATGAAATTATATTAATAAGTTTATCAAGTATGTTTCAGTTAGTCAAAGTTTGCAGAATATTACATTTCAAGTCTTCAAGACATACAAAATCAAGATTCGGTCCACATGAGGAAACGAAGACGAAAGATAATATTACATGTTATAACATTGATGTAAGGTACACAAGTTCATTTATGCAAGCCTAGTGCATTAGTTCATGCATATCATATTTTTCAAATCGTTTTTCAAATTTGAAGTGATCATTTGGAGTTTTAAATGAAACTCACCACTTGAATTGGTCTTATAAGCTCAAACTATGTGAAACCATGTTTCTATATTCACATCGTACTTTAAAAACCATTATGGAAGTTTTCGAAATGAAAAACTTGTTTTGAAAGGTTTTTGAAAAGAAAAATTATGTATTTGTAGAAAAGCCACTATGTAAGTCATGAAATTAGGATTTTCCATTTTCGGGATTTGTGAGAACATCCGGACCACCTAAACAGGTTCTATAACCCTTAACAAACATGTATAACATGTTATAAGAGGTTTGGTGGGGTCCCGGATGTGATAAGGGATCGCTAATTTTATGGCCAAAAATATTTATTTTGAGGCCTCTGACGGTTAGCTCGCTAATAGTTATATTAGCGTGCTAATTGCAGAGTTAGCATGCTAATGTTCAACATTAGCATGCTAGCTTAGAGGATTAGCGCGCTAGGTCCCAATATTAGCGCGCTAATTGCTTTTCTAACAACATTTTATAAAACCGAAAATCACACTTTAATTTGAATAAATGATCAAATCTGAGCCTTTGGATCTCTATAATGGTCAAAAATTGTTAAAAAGGAATGTAGAATATTCTAAAACCACAGAATATTTTATTGTCTTGTCAAGTAAGAAAACCAAATTGTGCTCATAGTTTTCAAAGACGAAGCTTAGATTTTTGTGTGCTATCACTTGTAATCTTTTGAGGCAACTGAATCACTCTTGAAACCAGCGTTATTGAGGCGTTCTAAAGCTTATAACATCCATTCCAAAACTGATTTTCAAATCACTTTCTCAGGATTGTAAGAAAGTCCGATTTCCTAGCTTTTCTTGTGCTTAAATTTTATATTTTAGTGTGCTTAACTTGTGGAAATTATTTGTTGTGTTCTTGAAGACATTTGTCTTGGGTTTTACACTTGAACTAGATTTACTAAACCCTATGACTAGGATAAAATCTTGTACTTAAACTTGATTTTTTATCAAACTTCTTATTCTTTGGACTTGAAACCGAATTTGTTTTAATCGATTCGTTTGAAACTGTTTCATATTTGAGATTTGCACAAAATCAGTGATGTACTTACATTTCTCATTCGTTCTCATACTTACATGCATTAGAGTGGTTATGCTCTAAGAGGCTTACTTGTATTTGAATTTGGTGCTGTTTTACTTTGTAAAGTGAATTTGATTATTTTCATCTATTTTTATAAGTGGCTGATTGTAAAACTTAGTTGGATCTAAATCAAAGGGAAGACTTAGTTGAGGCTAGGCATAAACCCTAGTTTATGTTATCTAGGAAGTTCTAAATTGTGATTAGGCATCTAGGCTTGTACGCTTATGTTGTAACACTTATTGGCAATATAAGTGGGGGTGGTTTGAAAATCCTAATCGGGGAGGTGAGGTAGTGGATGTAGATAATCGGATCAAACCACTATAAATCGCTTGTCTATTTCCATCTCTTTTATCTCCTTCATCTCGCATTGCATTCATACTTGTGTTTGAGTGAGCATACAACATCTTTATTGTTGAATTATCTCAAAAAATGATAACTTCTCAATACACCAAATTCACCCCTTTTACGCGTGGTTTCAATTGGTAACAGAGTGGGTTATTGCTTAAAGCGTTGTTAACATATCTTTGAGTTTTTTTGTGCATGGATACAAACTTTAGATCTGGCTCTCTTTAAGGAAGGCAACTTCTCGAGTAGGCCTCTATATTTTGATGGAACCAACTATGCTCATTGGAAAGTAAAGATGAACTTCTACATTAGGCCACAAAATAGACTTTTGTGGGACTCAATTGAGAATGGGTACATTCCACTGGAAAGCCCATGAGAGAATACATTGTCGAGGAGACCAAGATCAAGCTCTCAAATGATCAAGCCATGAATCATTTGTTTCACACGCTCAGCGAGAACAAATTCAACCGAGTTAGTGCTTGTCAAACGACCAAGGAAGTGTGGGAGAAGCTTGGGGTACATTATGAAGGTACACTTCAAGTGAATAAGACAAAGTTGAGAATCCTTGAGAAACACTATGAGACTTTTCGAGTTGGCTCCGATGAAGACATAGCCACCACCATCACTCAATTTACTAAGCTCTTAAATGAGATCAAAAATCTTGGAAAGAGCTATGATCAAGAGACTTCGATGTACAAATTCCTTAGAGGCTTGCATAAGGAATGGGATGCCAAGAAGTATGCTATCTAATCGGTGCAAAACCTTGGAGAGTACACTTTTGATGCCTTGTGTGGAGAGCTAACGGTCCATGAATTCGAATAAAAGGACCGAGCTAGATTGGAATTATTGAGTGGGGGTACTAAGAGTTCAAGAAAAGAGATTTCTTTGAAGGCAAATAGCCCACCGAATCTATTGGTTGAGATCATTGAAGATGAGAAATCTAGTGATGATAATGATATTGAGGAGGAAGTAGCCATGCACTCAAGAAAGCTCAATAAGGTTATGTACAAGTGAGACAAGTACAAGAAGAAGTTCAAGAGTGGAAGCAAAGGAGGAAAGTCAAGTGAGACCATATGCTTTGGGTGTGGCATACTGGGCCACATCAAGGCATAATGCAAGTCCAAAAAGGTGTTGGACAAGAAGAAAGGCAATAAGAGCTTCAAGGTGACATGGTATGATTCATCATCAAGTTCCGAATCCGAATCGAAAAGTGAGAAAACAATACTTTGTCTCACGGCACATAATGAGGTAAACTCTAACAATTTCAATTTTGATGATGTTAATGATTTGGATGATGTTCTTAATATTGATGAGCTTAGGAAAGAGTTGAAAAAAGTGGTAAAAAAGACCAAACAACTCAAAAAGAGTTTGACCATAGCAATTAGTGAGATTAAGTCATAAAATGAGACCATTAATGATCTCCAAAATGACTTAAATGAAGTCCTATTGGAGAGAGATGTTTTAGTCAAGGTAGTAGAGGACTTGACTAGCACAGTGAACAAGTTCACCAATAGTAAAGAGATGTTTGACATGATGTTGGGAACATAACGACGTGCACTCAACAAGAGAGGCATAGGCTATGGAGCGAACTCGTTGAGTTACAAGAAATTGCTAGATGATGCCCATAGATGCTCAAAATGCAATAGGTCTCATGCGGTTGGGAAATGTGTCTTAAAAATGGCCAAAATAGGTAGACTAGCATGGGTAGTTATGAATGTTTGTGATACTAACTTTCTCGGACCCAAATATGTTTGGGTACCAAAATCTAGTGTTTTTCCTACTATGCCGGATGCGAGGAAGAGCACCCTATGGTACTTGGATAGTCGGTGCCCAGGACACATGACCAAGGATGCACATCAATTCATTGAATTAAAGCTGCATGATAGTTGAAAGGTCACATTTGGGGACAAAAACAAAGGAAATGTTATAGGCATTGGAACCGTTGGTAACGATTTACTTTCCATTTCTAATGTTTATCTTGTTGATGGTTTGAAACATAACTTGCTTAGCATTAGTCAATTGTGTGACAAAAGATTTCATGTCATGTTTGAATCATCAAAATGCATTGTTAGGAATGAGAAGCATGAAACTTTATTTGTTGCATATAGAGATAAGAATGTTTATGTCATTAACTTTGATGAGATGCATATGCAAAATGTTTCATGTTTGAGTGCTCAAAGCGAATGTGATGCATGGTTGTGGCACCGTAGACTAGGAAATTCTAGTATGGAAAACTTGTCAAAATTGACCAAGTGGGATCTTGTCAAGGATCTACCTAAATGCACTTATAAGAAAGATAAGGAATGTGAACCTTTTATCCTTAGTAAGTAAGTGAAATCATCATTTAAGATGAAAGTAACAAGTGATGTGACTAGAGCATTAGGACTTATCCATATGGATTTGTTCGGACCCGCCCAAAAATAAAGTCTAAGGGGTAAATCATATTGCTTTGTCATTGTTGATGATTTTACTAGGTATACATTGGTTTATTTTCCAGCTCATAAGCATGAATCGTTTGATGTGTTTGTGAAATTTTGTGCTTTGGTTGAGAATGAGAAGGGGTATAAAATTATCATCATTAGGAGTGATCGGGGTGGTGAGTTTGTTAATAGGAACTTAGAGGAGTTTTGTACCAAACAATTATACACATACCAACTATCTTCTTCTAGGACACCGCAACAAAATGGAGTTGTAGAAAGAAAGAATAGGAGCCTCAAAGAGATATGTAGGACCATGCTAAATGAGTACAATATAGCTAAGCACTTTTAGGCTGAAGGCATTAACACGACATGCTATGTTCTCAATAGGGTACATGTCCGAAAACAAGTGAAAACGACTCCTTATAAACTATGGAAAGGGCGAAAGCCCAACATAAGTTACTTCAAGGTGTTCGATTGCACTTGTTATATTCTAAATGATAAGGATCATTTGGAAAAATTCGACCTAAAGTCAAATGTGTGTACTTTTCTAGGCTGCTCCATGCATAGCAAAGCATATAGGGTGTTCAATAGATCAACTAAAACCATAGAGGAGTTTATTCATGTCAAATTTGATGAAGTAGATCCCAAAGTTAAAATGATGCATACCTTGGAAAAACTGAGGATTAATGAGGATGATGATGTCATCGTAGGCCAAACATCCAATAGTCAAGAGGTAGAGGTGAGAGTGGAACCCAACCTAGTGTACCTAAAAACTCAACACTTCTTATAGGCCATCCGTCCTAACAAATTATAGGTGATCCAAATAAAGGAATAACAACTAGTTCATCATTGCACTGAGATGAGGGACACATAGCTTTTATATCACAAATTGAGCCCATCAAGATCGATGATGCCTTAGGTGACGAGTTTTGGATCATGGCTACGCAAGAGGAACTAGGTCATTTTCTTAGGAATAAGGTATGGACACTAGGAATAAGGTATCTTAAGCACCAAATGGGTCTTTAGAAACGAAAAGAATGAGAAGGTTGATATTATAAGGAGGCTAGGTTGGTTGCACAAGGCTATAATCAAGAGGAAGGAACTGACTATGAGGAAGCCTTTGCACCGGTAGCAAGACTAGATGCAATTCGGATGTTGCTTGCTTAAACTTGCTACAATGGGTTTCTACTATACCAAATGAACGTTAAAAGTGCATTTTTAAATGCCTTCATCAATGAAGAGGTATATGTAGAACAACCGCCGAGTTTTACAGACCATGATCATCCAAGTTATGTTTATCGTCTTCAAAAGGCCTTGTATGGATTGAGACAAGCTCCTCGGGCTTAGTATGACCGACTTAGTGCATTTATACTAGACAAAGGTTCAAGAAAGGAACGATAGATCCTGCTTTGTTCATTTTGACTAAAAAGCGTGACATGCTACTTGTTCAAATTTACGTTGATGATATTATCTTTGGGTCATCCAATACACCTTATGTGATGAACTCATCATTGACGGCCAATGAATTTGAAATGAGCATGATGGGTGAACTAACATACTTCATAGGCATGCAAATTAAGCAATCCAAACATGACATTTTCATAAACTAAATGAAGTATGTGAGGCACATGCTAAAGAAACTCAAATTTGAAAATTTGAAAGCATGTGACACTCCTAGTAGCTCCACATTCAAAATGGGCAAATACCAACTAGGAAAATCTATAGATCTTAAACTTTACTTTGCATAATTGGTAGTCTCCTGTACTTGACCGCTAGTAAGCCTGATATTATGTTTAATGTGTGTTTATGTGCTGGATTTCAATCTGAACCTAAGGAATCTTACGTGAAATGTGTTAAGCATATATTTCATTATCTTAGTGGGACACAAGATTTGGGATTGTGGTTCAACAAAGCCAAGAGTTTCGAACTATGAAGCTTTACTGATTCCGACTATGCGGGGAGTCTAGTGGATAGGAAAAGTACTTTCAGGTTTTGTCATTTACTAAGAAATTCACTTATATTAAGGTTTGGCAAAAAACAAAATTTTGTTGCTTTGTCTATGGCCGAAGCCGAGTATGTGGTTATTGAAAGTTATTGTGCTCAAGTCTTTTACATGAAACAACAACTTGAGGATTACCAAATCCAAGTTGGTTGTTCTGAAATTTATTATGATAACACAAGTGTAATCAACATATCAAAAAATTTGGTGTTACACTCCCGCACCAAGCACATTGAGATTAGGCACTATTTCCTTCGCGATTACGTCCAAAAAGGCGATGTTAAACTAATCCTTGTGCCCACAGAGGACCACCTAGCTGATATCTTCACCAAGCCATTGCCTAAAGATCAATTTTCTAAGATTCACCGTGGATTAGGCATGTTTCATGAATCAAACCTTCTACACATGTCTTAATTGTTAAAATCTTTTTTTTATATCTTGTTAGTGAATTGTCCATGAAGTATGAGGGAATCATAGTTGTCTGTTAAAAACTAAAAAAAATTAAATTTCAAATTCCAGAGAGCAATTAGCGCGCTAGGTCTGATAATTAGCGCGCTAATTATCTCTTATTAGCGTGCTAATTCAAGGACCTAGCACACTAATTGTCCCTAGCCCAGATCATTCATCGATTTATCACGCTAATTCTATCATTAGCGCGCTAATGTCGTTCGGCCAGGACCAGTACATCAATATTTTTGACTCAAAATTCTTCCTTTCAAACACCACTCCTCTCCTCTTTCATCCTCTTTAACGACTCTCCCACGATCCCTAGGTAAATTCCATTACTTTATTTGTCAATATTGGTGTTTTTACTTCCTAGCTCTAAGATTGAACCACCATTGTTGTCTCTATCCTTGTGTTTGTACACATGTCGACCCATCGAACCTCCGCTCATTCCACTAACTGTCCTGCTGCTTATACTGCCCTTGAGTCATCCTCCCATTGCCCCCATGCATCGTGTCGAGTCTTCATCGTTTAGCAGCGAGTTGAAGTCTGCCATTCATCAGCATCAACCTATACCGCCTCCGAATCGTCATCCTATTGTGAGACTAGGTCTTCTAGTCACTGTAGCGACACCTCAGCCATCGTCCCGGCTTATGCCCCTTAAAAAGAAGGTCGGTCCAAATCCCTACACGAGTCTAAGTCCATTTTGGCGTCGGTCAACCCACAGTTTATGAATGCCAAAATCCTTAAGCCCGACATCTTCGATCTCGCGTTCTTCGACAAGGCTCATTTCCCACTACGAGTGGTCCTTTCCAAATTAGGGTGGGCTACGTTTTGTCAGTATAAGGATGACTAAAATCTACCATTAGTTCGAGTCTTTTATCCCAATCTCGCCACGATAAATAACTTTGTTATTTAGTCGTCTATCAATGGTCGGTCTATCGAGATTACACCGGAGAGCCTCGTTCAACGGTTCAACCTTCCTTTGGACCCTCCCACCTCTACTTTTGGGTGTAAGTTTCTTAGTTGGCCATTTAATCGGCTTGAGGTGTTAAACTCTTTCACACGGTCTGACAGGGAACTCACCGTGTATCCATCTGGAGTCAGTAACACTGACTTCCAACTTATACCTCACCTACTTCACAAAGTTTTGCATAAGGTTATCCTTCCACGGGCCAGTAGTAAGAACTACGTCACTTTACTTGACATGTTTATCGTCGGGCAACTACTTCGTGAGATCCCTCTTAGATTGCCCCACATTATCATCGACTATATGATAAGAAAATATTATAGTTCTGGTCGTCATCTCTCGTACGCCCAGGTGGATATTAGTTTAGGCAGTCGTCCACTCTCTGCCTATGATACCATTGACATGGCCACTTTGAAGGCCATGAAGTACCGATATATTCATCGTACGCAGAGATGGTTTCGAGAGGAAGATATCCCAGATGGTCAGCACTACGAGGGATGTAAGTCTCCATTTCCCACCGATCCTCCAGTTGCTTTTGATGAGAGAAACTACCCGGACTACAAATTTATGTTCCCTCATGGTGATGATGGTGATGATGAGCTTCACCAGGACTTTGCGGCTCCACCACCACCACAGTAGTAGTCGCAGCTGCATCAACAACCTCCACACTATCCAACGTTTTATGGCAATGCTCCTATTCTCGAGATGTCTCCATTGATGGCGTACCTCTCCGTGCAATTGGGTTATATGCATGAGTACATGACTTAGACCTTCACAACCATCGACACTCGCCTTGAGCATTAGGGTGATTACCTTCGTCGCATAGAGGGCCATCTACTGCCAGCCAGGCCAGTGCGAATGTGACGACCCCTCTCATAATCTAGGGCACCACCCGGCCTAATCCAGTAATTAAGCCCAAATTCTATCCATGCAGGATTCAACTACGTATTAGTCAGCCTTACAACCTAAACACCTCTTTTCTCGTGTTCAAGATAAGTAATACACTAGTCCTACTAGTTTATAAAATTTAGAGTTACTCAAGATTTTTTATTAAATTAATTATTTAGTAGAAGTCTTATTGGTTATGCGGAAGCAATTAGTAGATTATGCAGAAGTCATTTACAAAATTCTAAGTGTGGAAAACCATGAAAAGACATCACATATATAAAGTCCTCAAAATGCAATGAAACAGTAAAATAGTCTAAGGAAAGTCAGGGAACTAACGTTCAACCTAATACACAACCCCAAATAGTATATAAAAAACATATAACATATACAATCAAAATACAAAAAGAAGACCTGCAAACGATGTGACGCATCGCGGGCTCAGGGATAATCTCCGATCTTCTCTTTACCCGGCCTGCTGGTAGACGGCTCTTCACTCACCGTCATAAAAAGGACGGTGAGTACAAGAATAAAATAGTAATCCCCGATGACAAGTTTAATTTGCATTTCTAAATATAAATGGGAAAACTGGAAAATAAACCATATGCGAGTAAATACCAGAGTTAAACAAGTGATACTGACATTAGGCTAAGTAGTGGTGATTTAGGTCCGGTCGGCAGTGAAACGTGTCACTCCAACTAAATAATCATATAACCGGGGACTCTAACCCCGGTGTGTAGACCACCTCAGGGACTCTAACCCCGAGTGTCATACAGTGTCACATAACATGTACCTTATCTCTAGGGACTCTAACCCCATAAGTTGCGCACGCCTCGATCGAGTACGGGACCTAAATGTGAAAACTACTTTTATAATTTCAAGAAATACCAAGTATGGATTGTCAAATCATAGGCACATCTACACACCTAAACAAATAAGGAATAAAAGTCCCCTTAAACATTTATAAGATATTCACTAGCCTCATAGCATGCTATTTATCATTCAATTCACATTTAAAACAACAAGAATAGACATAGCATGGAATAGAATCAATGAATCAAATCAAATGAATGGATATCATGCAAACTAAACTCATCAAGGAAGCATTGACACAAAGAACACATGATATAAGAATACAAAAGAAAAATAGTCAAAAGGACAATGCAAGGACAACGATTAATAGAAATGAATAGCCAAGTAAAGTTGCCATTAGGTATACTCACAGCAACAAAGTAAAGTCCTAGCTTTATCGACCTCCCGATACTTTAAATCTTGTATTCGCTCTCCCATACCATTTTCCTAGGTTCCTGAGTTTGGTATCTCATTAGTTCAAATATAGTGGGTTTAAGCTCAATTTAGTGGTGTTTATTGTGTATTTAAATTGGTTCAATTGACTTTAAATCAATCTTCCTAAATCAGTCCCTAAAGACTAAATTAAGTTTCAATTTCAGTCCTACACTTTAACGTAGTTTTTAGGCATGAAATTGTCAAAATATCGAAATCCTACACCAGTAAATTATTGTCGGTCTCTCTCTTAGCTTTACAGAAAGGTTTAGTTTGCAAAATTCGGATTTAAAATGAAGGATATATCATGATTTTACTAGATATAGGTCTAATTGGAATTTAATTCGACCAGCGGATTTAGAAAATCTATTTCTCCCAATCTATAGTTCCTAAAAATCTAATTTTTGGTCACAAGGTAGAAAATATATCCACATTCAATATACTAAAAGGTCAGCTCATTTGGGTAAGTAGTTAGAGAGGTATTCCCTTAATAGATTTAGTTTCAAAACTTTCCTTTTTAATTCCAGTACTTATTTATAGAGCATGTTTGGACATAAAAACATTTGAATCAAAATACCTTCGGTTAAGAAAAGTCATTCCACTTTAAATAAGCTTTGTTCGGATCAATTCGGATCTAAAATGGGTAGATTATGACCAAATTACCCAGGTTGATTCCTAATACAACAGGCATAATTCTAGTTTTGGTGTTGCAATTTCAAAAATTCATATCTTTATGATTTCAAAACCAAATTAAGAACTTAAATATAGCCGGATTATCAGCTTGAGATGAGGAATCCAAATATATAAATTATTTGCAAATAGTCAATCATCTACTATCTGAAATTAGTCTAAAACCAAAACTTGTTCTAATTTTAACTAAAAAGATGTTTACCTAATTGATGTAGCACCCTAGCTTGAGAATTTCTCACCAACTGTAATGGATTCCTTCAACACCTTATTGATTCACTCCTCTCAAGCAATTCCTTCTTCTTCTCCAGCAAAAATGAATAAGCAATTTGGTTTGCATGTTTTTTGATCACTAATAATATATATTAAGGTGATGTTCCTTCCTAGCCCTTAATCTTCATAGATTTATGTATCCCTTCGAATATCTAATGGTCCACCTTTTTCATATATCCCACTAACACCTAGTAACTCAACCTTAAGTGACACCATTTCATTACTCACCTAGTTCTTAGATGTGACAATGTGTATCTCTAGACCAATCTTATGCTTTCCATTTTAATTTACTCAA
This sequence comes from Stephania yunnanensis, assembly GCA_039657365.1. Classification (NCBI taxonomy): domain Eukaryota; kingdom Viridiplantae; phylum Streptophyta; class Magnoliopsida; order Ranunculales; family Menispermaceae; genus Stephania; species Stephania yunnanensis. The sequence continues at coordinate 36,989,070 of CM077586.1, read as the reverse complement.
CTATAGGCCTTTACTTTGATTTACATTAACAAACACAACCATAGGCTTATAACTAATTCCATTTAATTTAACTTACTCTAGACCAATCTTATGCTACTTAAGGTGTGTCCCCGCTCTCGTCTCGACACCTACTCGAGGCGTGTCCCCGCTCTCGTCTCGACGCCTACAACTGTACAAACTGACTTAGTAAGTCTACATAATACATAACACTAGGCACACATCAATACAAAAATACGATATACGTCGGCCACGTGCCTCGATCGGTGCACGTATCACAGTGTAGGTCTCACATCAAGGGTCGATGATTGTGATAGCGAAATGACCCTACCTTTGATTTTGCGAGTCGAGCATCATCTCATTAGGAGGATTATCTAGGCATAGCATAGTTCGAGGGAGCGCTAGGCTCTTTTATGTTAGTCTTCAGTGTTTTTATGTACATTTGCTATGTTGTATACTCAGCTGTTCAGGCCAAAACTATGTTAATGTTCATTTTCAGCATTTAATATCATGAAAACGTTTTGTATATCTCTGAATTACTGTAATGCTTTTCTTCTCTTCCCTATATTGGTTGCATGTAAATGACTTTCATTGATATACCTATTTATGTCTCGTAATATATATTTAGTGAGGGGGAGTCTTCCACCCACTGTCTTGTTGTTATATTCGTGGCTCATTTTTAGTTATGCTTGTTGTGAAGAGGAGCTTAGCTCTACTTTTTGATGTTATCAAAAGGGGAGAAATGTGTGCGTTGAACTTAAGATTGTTTGCGATTGCACTATGGATATGAATACACATGAATTTCATTTTTGATTGTCAAGTTCACATTGTTTGTTATCATAAAAAAGGGGGAGATTGTTGGACTAAGTAGTTAGTCCCTTTTACTCCACCTGGGATTTTGATGGAAACAAAAAAAATGAAAGTATACTAATAAGTTTATCAAGTGTGTCTCAGTTAGTCAAAGTTTGCAGAATATCACATCTCAAGGGTTCAAGCCATACAAGTTCAAGATTTGATCCACACGAGGATACAAAATGAAAGATCATATTACATGTTGTAACATTGATGTAAGGTACACGGGTTCATTTATGCAAGCCTAATGCATTAGTTCACGCATATCATGTTTTTCAAATCACATTTCAAATTTCAAGTGATCATTTGGAGTTCTAAATGAAACCACTTGAATCAGTCTTATAAGCTCAAACTATGTGAAACCATGTTTTTAAATTCATGTCATACTTTAAAAACCATTATGTAAGTTTTTGGAAATGAAAAACTTGTTTTGAAAGGTTTTTGAAAAGAAAAACTGTGCATTTGCAGAAAAGCCCCTATGTGAGTCATGAAATCAGGATTTTCCATTTTCGGGATTTGTGAAAACATTCGAACTACCTAAACAGGTTCTACGACCCTTAATAAACATGCATATCATGTTATAAGAGGTTTGTTAGGGTCGCGGATGTGATAAGGGGTCGCTAACTTTAGGGCCAAAAACATTTATTTTGAGGCCTTTGACGCTTAGCTCGCTAATAGTTATATTAGCGCTCTAATTGCAGAGTTAGCACCCAATTGTTCAGCATTAACGTGCTAGCTCAGAGGATTAGCGTGCTAGGTCATAATATTAGCGTGCTAATTGCTTTTCTGGACGCTTTTTTTATAAAGATAAAAATCATACTTTAATTTGAATAGATGATCAAATATGAGCCTTCGGATCACTAGAACGGTAAAAAATTGTTAAAAAGGAATGCATAATATTCTAAAAACCACCTAGAACATTTTATTGTCTTATCAAACCAAAAAAACCAAATTGTGCTCATAATTCTCCAAGAAGAAGCTTTAGTTTTTGTGTGCTATCACTTGTAATCTTTCTAGGCAACTGAATATCTCTCGAAACCAGCATTATTGAGGGGCTCTAAAGCTTACAACATCCACTTCGAACTAATTTTCAAATCGCTTTCTCGGGGTTGTAAGAAAGTCCGATTTCCTAGCTTTTCATGTGCCTAAATTTCATATTTGTGTATGTTTGACTTGTGGAAATCATTTTTTGTGTTCTTGAACACATTGTCTTGGGTTTTACACTTAAGCTTGATTTACTAAACCTTAGGACTGATTTGGACAAGAGTTTGCACTTAAACTTTATTTTTATTAAACTTCTTGTTTTTCGGATTTGAAATCGCATTTGTTTTAATCGATTTGTTTGAAACAGTTTCATATTTGAGATTTGCACAAAATCAGTGGTATACTTATATTTCTCATTTGCTATCATACTTGCATGCATTAGAGTGGTCAAGCTCTATGAGGCTCGCTTGTATTTAAATTTGGTGCTACTTTACTTTGTAAAATGAATTTGATTATTTTCATCCATTCTTTGTAATTGGTTGATTGTAAGACTTAGTGGGATCTAAGTCGAAGGGAAGACCTAGTTGAGGCTAGTTATAAACTCTAGTTGCGATTAGGTAGGAAGTCCTAATTTGTAATTAGGCATTCTAGGCTTGTACGCTTAGGTTGTAACGCTTATTGGCAATATAAGTGGGGGTTCAAAAATCCTAATCGAGGAGGTTAGGTAGTGGATGTAGATCATTGGATCTGAACACCATAAATCGCGTGTCCCTTTCTATCTCTTCTATCTCCTTCATCTTGCATTGCATTCATACTTGCGTTTAATTGAGCATATAACATCTTTATTGTTGAACTATTTTAAAAAGGTCATAACTTCTCGATACACCCAATTCACCCCCCTCTTGGGTGTGGTTTCATATATACATTATGATTATTACTATGGTATGAAGTGATGTTATATTCTAGTGTTTGAAAGCAATCCAAATATATTATATTGTTTAATGGGGGGTTTGTTTAAATGTTTATTTATTTATATTGAATTCAATTTGAATATTGTCTAAGTTAGCTTGCATTTGAATTGTTTGAATTAGTTTAGTTAGTTCGATTATTTAATTTAGTAATCATATTTTTTTAGTTATTTAATATTTTAGTTTTCGTTTAATTAGATTAACTAAATTAATAAAAATAAAAAATACTTTCCTTTGAGATTTGCAAAATCCCAGTGGAGACGATATCCCATTTAACACTACTACAAGTTAATAATAAAATATGGAAAATTATTTCGCACGCTCAACATGTGTTAATTTTTGGCATTGTTGCTAAGGATTCTAGATAATTTCTAAGAATTCTAGACATTGTATGGTCTACCCACTTCGTCGTGTTACTTCAACATAATATTTATACTCGTTTTATCCTGAAATAGATATAACTTCTAATTGAAGTTTAAGACAACAACAACTTAGAGAAAATTTAGATAATAGGATGGAAAACAACAATAATGATGTTAATGACAATGTCATTAATGATAACAATGATAACAAAGTTATGAATAATAATAGAGAACTCACATTTAGACAAGTAAATCAAAATGTTACAATGGGAGCCTATGTGCATAGTATACCCTGATGAATTTCCTGAATTTGAACTTAGATTTGGATTTATTAGTGCCTTACCTAACTTCTATGGTAAAGACAGTGAAAAGCCATAGAAATTCATAAGGGAGTATCAACATAAAGTTAATGGGACGAAACCGAAAGAAGGTACTTCAGAGCAAGTCAAACCTAAGACTTTTCTTTTTACATTGAAAAAATAAAGCACAAGACTGGTTGTTCTATCTCCCATAAGATTCGATAACTAAATGGACTCAAATGTTAAAAGCTTTCTTAGATGAATACGTGCCTACTAAAAAAATCAGTTCCTATAGAAAGCAAATCGCAATTGGCAAGATGAAAGATGATGAAACTTTAATGAATTTTAGGATATATTCCAAAGCCTAATTTCGTTTTGTTCACAACATGGATATACTCAAATAGCTTTATCAGAATATTTTTATAAAGGACTCAATCACTTTGAACAAAGACTACTTGACACAATATGTGGTGGATCTTTATTTGAGACCCCATACTTTAGTAAGAGAAGCAATTAATAAAATGGCAAAACAATCTAAGCAATATGGTGAAAAAGTTGAATCCTAAAAAAGAAACTCTATGAAGTGGATAGCAAGAAAAATAATGCAACCGATGATAAAATCGATGAATTATCTAAGATGGTTAAAGTATTAGTTAATCAAGTTAAGGCTTGTGGATTCTGTAACGAGGTTACACATCTTACCGATGCGTGCCTACTTTACATGAAGAAAATATTGAAGAGGTTAAAGCAATAACGAATCAATTTTCTGGTTCCCCAAGAAATCAATATAATAATACTTATTATCCTAGAAAACCAAATCAAAATCTTATTTATGGTCCTCAAAATCGAATTATAACACTTATAGATCAAGCGCTTAGATACAACATACATATAATCAACAGCCTCAACAAAACACTCAATCTATGAACCCGAATTTAGAGCAAATACAAGCTATTTCAAAAAGTAATGTGGGTATACTTTTTTTCATCAAATAGGGAAGGTTTCATTAAAATTACAAAACTAATGTATATCTCATTTCCAAAAGGTGTTATTGATGATGAGGTGGACACATCATGGCGTATTTCTGATGAGTCTGTGGTATTGGTTTGATGAGGTGGAACTTTGTATGAATAACTCCTTTGAAGAAGGAGTAATTCATACAAAATACTAAGTGTATGAATCACTCCTTCTCAAAATGAGTTATTTGTTCAACTCATCCATCCATACGCACGTATCGAGGCGAACAACCCATGCAAACGATATGCACGTATCTCGAGGTGGATAACTTGTGTCACGTACGTATCTTGAGGTAGGCTAATAAGTCGGTATTTATATATATTTAATACTTTATATTAATATATTTAAATATAAAAAGTCTCTAAATTATATTTTTAAAAATTCTCTAAATTATATATTTAATTATATTTATTGGTCATTTTCAAGTAAAACAGAGTTTATAATTGAATTCGTGGCAGAAAAATAGTCAAAATATAGTATTTATATGCAGTGAACGGTTACTCGAGGATATGTCTCGAGACACACATTGCACTGCCGATTGGGTGTAGAGGAACGATCAAGTGACGCAGCTAGGGCACGCCTTCATGTACACAGTATACTAGAGTCAGTTGATTATGCCTCAAGATGCGTGTTGCCACACTTTCCAAGAAGTTCATTGTCTCTTCCTGCGATTTTCTCTTCACACCAGCACCACGTGGCAGAGCTCGATTTGTCCAGCACATGAGTAGTGCTACCCGTCTTCTCTCCATTGGTCCAGCTCATCGTCACAAACCAATAGCAGCTCATTCATTCTAGCAACCATCAGTTCTTCCTTGGGGTTCGTGCCCGTGCGGTCTCCCTATTTTTCACCGATTCTATGTGAGTTTCTTCCCCTAACGCACAGCCAACACGTGTTGCACTCTCCCTTGTCCACCACGTCATGTAGCAGTTCTTTAACCAACCAGAACGTGCCACATCAGCTGATCTACACCATACAACCAATGCGACTGCGACACATGGACAAAACATGATTTCAAGCCAAAAAATAGCCATACGATGCTCCTCAGCACACAAGTCACGAGACCAACCCACAAAATTAGTTTTTCTCACCTCTCCGAACAAATTTTTAGTAGTTTTATATATTAGGAACCTTAGGTATTATATGTGCAACACCGAGTAATATATTTTTAGCATCAACTTCTCTAGACGATTGCCTAGGTCAAAGGGGAAACAAGTTGAGATTATGGATTCATGGCGTATTATGTGAGATCTTTTATTTTATTATTTAATTTAATTGAATTTCTCTTATTTCATTGTTGTTGATTTTAATGAATATGATTTAGATCTAGAGTGTGTATATGGCCAATGCATACTTTTAGGTGGACAACTTATAGTATTTAGACTGATAGTATCCGTGTAATTGTGCTTTTGGATCAATAAAGTGATGAACACTCACCCGTTTACCATAAAACCTTTTTGGTTCTTAAGTGCGCAATAATTGAATCTGGGTTAAATCGGAAGCGGATGCGATCCGGTTATTTAAGATTATTATTCCCACATACCCATATTACTGCGGTGAGTATGTTAAACCCGATTGGCGGATGTCTAAGGTTATGCATTAATTAGGGAAGTAGTTAGTGGTGGACTTCCTGACTATCGAGATTAGGAGAATGAGGAATTTCTGGGAGATGTCAATTTTCTATAGCTAATCTAGGACAACTTAAATTAATAACTTTTTGGGAAAGATTGAAGACCATGATTGCAATCAAATCTTGATCCTGATTTGTGGAACTGTATACCTAGGTGTAACTTAGGTGTTCATTAATTGTTTTCAAAATTAGTTTTATTATTTTATTTATTTAGTTTAGTTAGATTAGTTAGTTAAGTTATTTATTTTAAAACCCTCGATTACCTTTTATTGCTTTTAACCATAGAAATACCACCAATCACGATGGGATCGACCCTTTATCACTATTCTACAAAATAGTTGGTTTTGAAAACTTTATTTTATTGACGCATTTAGCGCTCCTCAGATTTTTTGGCGCCATTGCCGGGGATTGGTTTTCTTTCTTTGGTATTTTTATTATTTATATTGTTATTATTTATTTTTCTTTATTTAGTTATTTTAATAAATTGGAAAACCTCGTGAGTTTTGTTAGGTTTGACTATGGATTATATTTTTTGAGAATAACGTGAGCATTTTTTTGGAATTAACATGTTTATAGGGTTTTAAGTGTTTTGAGACTTGGTTTAGTCATATCCAACTTAAGTCGCCACATTAGTGGCGGGTCTTTGAGTAGATAAAAAAACCCTAGACTTGATTCCATCATCTTATTGATTTCACCCTTAGTTGAAAGACTTTGAGCTCGCAAGACTTGATAGGTATCTTTTGAGTTAACTCCTATGTTTACTAGTTCTTACTCTTTTTATGATTTTTTTTCATAGTTTCCTTACTCACCTAGATATGAGAGATTTTGTGCGTTCACTAGTTTTTAGAGACATTCATTTATGCATGCATTTGTATAATCTTCTTATTTATTTATTTACCCATGTTCTTTTTCACCACTATCTTTTCTTGTTGCATGGATTTCTTGACTTGTTTTGAACCTTGAGGATAAGGTTTTGAATAAGTTTGGGGGTATTTTAGGGATTGTGATTAGACTTTAGATGGATTCTTTGCGAAAAACGCAGGTGTGATCGTTTAATTTTTTATACGATTATATGCGATAATCGGATGGTAATGGTGGTGGTTTATATCATTTCTTTCATTTCTTGTCCCTTCATATTTCTTTCTCATTTCATTAGTAGTTAGTACACTTTCATGCATATTTTTAATAAAGTTTTTTTATTTTTATTTTTATTGTTTAGAGTAATCCAAAACTTTGTTTCATGCCTTTGGTTGTGGATAAGTAAATTACAGTTGCCTTTTGACTTGAAATTTAGGGAAAATCAGAAGAAACACTCAATCGAGTCCGTAACCCATCATTTTTACAATTTCATGATTAAAGACTTAGTTGATGGTTAAATCTTGTGCTAGATAATGAAAATGAGCAGACAGTCAAACTTGTACAAGTGGTATTATTTTGACCCACATTGGGGATCTGCTTGATCATAGTGGAAGTGAGAAGAGCTAACATGAGTTTTTTGTTAATATAAAGAGCCCTACAAGTTTTCAAAGGAAATAGAGCACGAAAACTTGTCGTGGAAAAAAGTGAGAAAATTGGTCCATAGGAAATGGAGCAGTGACTATATTATTTTAAAAAACATTTGGAGAAAAAAATAGAGAATAAAATAATGAATAAAGGTGGAAGTAGTGAAAACTCTTCAAATAAAAGATTTAGCTCGAGTGCTTTCATTAACTTAAGTGAGATTTTAAACTCGTGTGCTTGAATATATAGACCAAGAAAACTCGTGAGTAGTTGATGACCTTTGTTTTGACCGAATCTATGTATTCAAAGTGTGATTAGGTTGCGAGTCTTGACATATCATAACTCCGAAATTTTCTGAGTTGTTTGTTAACTTGATGGCTATGTAAACCAGAGGAACTCCATGAATTTTGAATCGGGTATATGATTAATTACGTCATTGCATATTTATATTAGGAGTCAAGTTTAGTTTGTGTTGTCATCTACACCTTTGCTCAGGACATGCAAAGTCTTAAGTTTGGGGGTATTTGATAAGTCGGTATTTATATATATTTAGTACTTTATATTAATATATTTAAATATAGAAAGTCTCTAAAATATATATTTAATTATATTTATTAGTCATTTTTAGGTGAAACGGAGTGCGCGGTTGAATTCGTAGCGGAAAAATACTCAAAATGAAGTATTTATATGCAATGAACAATTACCTGAGGATATGCCTCGAGAAACGGATTGCACAGCTGATTAGGTGTAGAGGAACGATCAAGTGATGCAGTTGAGGCACGCCTTCATATACACAGCGTACCAGATACAGTTCATTATGCCTCGGGATGCGTGTTGCCACACTTTCCTAGAAGTTCGTCGTCTCTTCTTGCGATTTTCTCTTCACACCAGCACCACGTGGCAAAGCCCGATTCGTCCAGCACATCAGCAGCGCTACATGTCTTCTCTCCATTAGTCCAACTCATCATCACAAACCAACAGCAGCTCATTCGTTGCAGCAGTCATCAGTCCTACCTTGGGATTCGTGCCCGTGCGGTCTCCCAATTTTTCACCGATTCTATGTAAGTTTCTTCCCCTGACGCGCAACCAACACGTATCGTGCGCTCCCTTGTCTACAACGTCATGTAGCAGTGTCTCAACCAACCAGAACGCGCCATGTCAGTTGCTCTACACCAAACGAAAAATATGGTTGCGACACAGACAAAACATGATTTCAAGCCCAAAAACAACCATATGATGCTTCTCGGCACACAAGTCACGAGACCAACCCACAAAATTAGCTTCTCTCATCTTTTGGGATAAATTTTTAGTAGTTTTATATATTATGAACCATAAGTATTATATTTGGAACACCGATTAATCTATTTTTAGCATCAAATTCTCTCGACGATTGCCTAGGACGGAGGGGAAACAAGTCGAGATTATGGATTCAAGGCATATTATGCGAGATCTTTTATTTTACTATTTTATTGAATTTAATTTCTCCTATTTCATTGTTGTTTATTTTAATGAATATGGTTTAGATCTAGAGTGTGTATATGGCCAGTGCATGCTTTTAGGTGGACAACCTATAGTTATTTGGACATATAGTATCCGTGTAATTGTACTTTTGGACCAATAAAGTGACGACCACTCACCTATTTGTCGTAACCTTTTGGTTCTTGAGTGTGCAACAATTGAATCTAGGTTAAATAAGAAGCGGATGCAATTTGGAAGTTGATGCGATTCGAAAGCGGATACGATCCAGTTATTTAGGATTAGTGTTCTCACACACCCACATTACAGTGGTTAATGTGTTAAACCTAATTGATAGATGTCTAGGGTTATGCATTAATTATGGAAGTAGTTAGTGGCGGACGTCTTGGCTATTAGGATTAGGGGAATGAGGAATTTCTGGCGGATGTCGATTTTCTATAGCTACTATAAGAGAACTTAAATTAATAACTTTTTGGGAAAGATTGAAGACCATGATTGCCATTGAATCTTAATCTTGATTTGTGGAACTGTAGACCTAGGTGTTACTTAGTTGTTCATTAATTATTTTCAAAATTAGTTTCATTATTTTATTTATTTAGTTTAGTTAGATTAGTTAGTTAAATTATTTATTTTAAAACCCCCAATTTCCTTTTGTTGTTTTTAACCGTAGAAAGACCACCAATCTCTGTGGGATCGACCTTTTGCCACATTTTACAAAATAGTTGGTTTAGAAAACTTTATTTGATTGACGCATTCATCGCTCGTCATGGGCAACCCATGCAAACGACATGCATGTTTCTCGACGTGGACAACCCATGCAAACGACATGCATGTTTATCGACGTGGACAACCCATGCAAACGTCACACATGTATCTCGAGGTGAAAAACTCATACAAATGCTATGCATGTATGTTGAGGTGGACAACCCATGCAACCTTGTGCAAACCATGCAAATATCATGCACGTATCTCGAGGTTGGCAACTCATGCAACCTCATACAATCTATGCAAAATCATGCAAACGTCAGACACGTATCTTAAGGTGGACAAAACGCCACGCACATATGTCGAGGTGGGCGACCCATGCAACCTCGTACAAACCATGCAAACGCCACATACGTATTCTGAGGTGGACAACTCATGCAACTTCATGCAATCCGACTGTGATGCAACTTTTGTGGATGAATTCCAATTCCTGCCATAATTGAATTAGTTAATGAAGCAGAAAGAGAGGGAGTGAAAGTGAGAGAGAGAGTAAAAGAGTGAGAGAGAGAGACAAGCTAACCTTGCAGGTTTTGTAGAGAAAGAAAGTTGTGTGAATGGAAATGAGGGTGGTCTGTATCAAATTCGGCCATGTCTATAGATGTAGATGGAGACGTGGCGTGTGGGCTCGCATCGATGGAAGTTGTCATGCACACTTTGAGATACACACTATGCATATTATGCATCAAAACCTATTTTACGCACATTCATTTTTACGTGGGTCCCACACGGGTGTCACTTGGGGTGACATTCTAATTAGATTTTTCTACATTATGTATACATATATAAATAATATATATTATATATTATATAAATATTTAAATATTTAAATGTCCATGTGGACATGATGTAAACACAATTTCAATCCACGTTGACTGATCCATAGGATTGACATGAATGGAGCATCATCCAAATGCACCATTCACGTAAACCCAATTCCAGTCCATGTGTGTGTCCACGTGGACTGATCCATAAGGTTTACATGAATGACGCATTTTTCGAATGCGCCATTCATGTAAACCCAATTTCAACCACGTGGACGTCCACGTTGACTGATCCACGTGATTTACATGAATGACACCATTCGTGTTATTGTTGGTAGGTGTGATTTTTCGCATTAATAGCGCATATTCAAAAGGAGAAATACCTTCCTTAAAGAATAAAAAGAAAAGCTAACTTATTTTACTAATTTAAATAAAAATTAATTTTACGGCTGTAATTTTCTCGAGCAAATATTGCACAACTTTATGAGTTAAAGTCATCAAAACTTTACACAAATTTCTCAAAATCAAATTAAGACTGACACTACTAATAATAAATTTAAAAACTAGTTATGTCAAATGAATTTACAAATAAATAGGTTATGTACTCAACAGAGTAGTCAAACTAAAGTACATACTTAAGCCAATGATGTTCCTACTGATCAAGCACAAGTTAATGCTATATTCAATGATAAGAAAGACACAACTATAATTGGTAAGACACCTAAATAGAGTAATAAAAAGAAGTTTCATGAGACTATTGAAGATGAAGAAGAAAAAATGATGGCCAATGTCATTCCTACTAGAGAATGGATGGCCGAAAAAGTAAAATATATACCTTTTCCCTCACAGGCTGTACCCATGGTATTTTGCCGGAGTTGAAGCATATGAAATGTTTTTTACAAAAGTCTGAATTAAGTGATAATGATAAAATAATAAGATTTTCGATCATTTAAATGACGTTATGTGTTCATATTTTACCGTTCCATAATGATTAGCTGATGCGAGGGAAAAAGAAATCAATGAAGACATTCTTGAATCATTTAGGAAAGTAGAAATCGATAAACCATTGATGGAATCAACTGTGCAATTTTTTAATTATGATGAAGTTTTCAAAGAACTCTCTCAATCAAAGGATAAATTCTTAGAAGAATCTAAGGAAAATTTGGGACAAAAAAGTGTCTAGTTTAATTAAAAAGAAAATACTTGACACTACAAAAAAACAGCAGATCAGAAACGAAAATTTTCGTCTCTGATTTGCATAAATTCCGTCTCTAATTGAAATCTGCAACGGAACAGTCTTTGAAATCATCGACGCTGATTCAATTAGAAACGGAAATGTGATTCCGTTTCTGATTTAGAGACGGATTAGAGACGAAATAAATTCCGTTTCTGATTAGAGACGGATTAGAGACGAAAATTAGAAACGTAACAGAGATGGAACAGAAATGGAAAATTTTCAAAATGGTACAATCGTAATTGCATTCCGTCTCTGATTAGCAACGGATCAGAGACGGAATGCATTATTTCTGTCTCTGATTCCGTTGCTTATTCATGCATCTATTCCTCGAAAATTAGAGACGGAATAGCAACGGAATCTCTGAATTCCGCTGCTAATTCCGTCTCTGAATTCAAATCCATCTCAATTCCGTCTCTGAATTCATATATATATATATATATATATATATATAGGTCTCAATCCAAGCACATTTAACCTGCCAATATATAATACAAATCATAGCTAAATAATATATTGATATTGCACAGTTTATATAAACTTAACATATCCATAAAATTATCTTTTCTCAATGTACTGTACACGAAACAACAAAAACAATCTAAAAAGTTTCTATTTCGTATCTTTCTACAAAAGTAAAAGCAAAAATTGTTCTAAATGAAAAAAAAAAAACGACAGATGAAGAAGTGTTCCGAGATTATATAAAGTTGATTGTGCTTCAAAAAATACTTGACTTCGTACAAAACACTTGAAAAAAAATCAAAACGAAAAAAAATCACTAAATTATACAAACAATAATAGGAATATAAACAATATTATGGGAGAATTAAATCTTATGCCCGTTGATATCAATACTTAGTAAGCAAATGAGCCCATAAAAAATAAAAGGAAAAAAATAGGAATTAATACCTCATTCACAGAGAAAGATAAGCTTCCCCTAATTCCTGAAACACAACAACAGAATTACGTGAAAGAAGGCTTGTACAAGTGGTTGTAGTTGTCACACGAATCCACACATAAACCCACAAACAACATCAACTATGAGCTAATTAGGTAACCATGATTAGTTACTACTATTATTGCTTTCATAATTCAAAGCTCCAACGGAAAACAAAAATTAGCACTCATATTACATAGACAAGTCAAAAAACTTCTTAACAATGAAAAACAACTTTTCGTAATGGATGAATACTCAAAATGGATCACCCAATACATTGCCCATGGGGTTCACCACAGTTGTCAAGATGAACATTACATCTTTGGTTGAGCTAATAACATTAGGCAATTATAGAAACGAGAAAGCCTAAAACAGACAGAAAAACACTAGTAGCTTTGATCTAAATGGAGATAGTATGAGCATGTCATGATTTGCAAGTCTTTTAGTCAGAATCACAAGTGCTTTACAAATAAACAAGTCAAAAAACTTCTTAACAATGAAAAAACAAGCATTTAACAATCAAAAACAAGGAAAAGAAAATTTGCAATGGAAAACTACTACTACTACTACTACTACTACTACTACTACTACTACTACTACTACTAAATCAGAATCCTTATGGTGTACTACTACAACAACTAATAAGCATTTAGAAGATTGGTTTATTGAAACTCTTCACAACTTGATTACTATAATATAGTTTGCCACAAAGATTTGAAATCTTGCCAAAGCTATCCATTTAATCACTGACATTTAAAAAGCAACAAGCAACCAAAATTGCATGGACTACAGAGAAATTCTTAGTTTCGCCATTAATGATAATATAACAATAATTAGGCAAATTTGAGTTGTAATTAATGTTAAGCAGCGACCCAGTAATTGTAAAACATAAATAGGAAAGAAACACAAAAAAATTGCATGGACTACAGAGAAAAATGTCCAATAATAAAATCTATAAAATGTATAGAGGTCTCAGCACTTTAAACAAAATACTATATTAACCAAGCAAATAAATTTTAAGAAACACGTCAAATCAAGAGTTATTCTGAACCTAGCAAATATTTAGCACATCTCTATACAAATTTAACAGGGCCGCACTTTAATAAATGGATGAAGGTATGTATAAAAAAACTAATCTTAAAATTGATTATCAGAAAGGTTAAAGAGTTCATAAGCAATCAATGAGATCCATCACAAGGATGATGTTCAAGGGACCTACTAATCGCATTAGTTCGAACAAACAAAGGCATATGAGTGATAAGGAACTCTGCAAGATTGACAATTACATTAATCACTACATCAAAGACTCGCCCTTGTCAATATAATAAGCATAAGGTTATACCCTAAAATAGAGGATAGCAGAATTATGACTCATGACTTCATTATCTAAAGTTTTTATTTTTATTTTTTTATTTACTTCATTTCCCTTTCTTTTCCCTCATCCATATCAGCACAAATTGGATTTTCATTCCTACTTCTTCATGTTGCAAATATGTATATAGCACAACTAATCATGTATTAACTAAGGGACTTATATGTAGAAATAAAATCACCAAGCAACTGCCAAGTCATTATTTTGATCCCTTGACAAAATAGATGCTTAAATTATGGCCCAAACTATATGGAGCCGCGAAACCAATATAATTTGGAACTATAACAATATATAAAAACATGAAATTCCTAGTGGAACAAGTTCAGCACTCTAGATTATAGCAATCAGATATATTCATATCACTCAAAGGCTACCAATGCTAAAAGATTCTGAGTATTGCATCTAGAGTTTCCCATTTATAACCATCGAAAACATGTTGTGGAGTGATTAACGGGAGGGGGTATATATAGCAATTAGTAAATACTTACAATCTATTAGTGAATCAGTAACTGCCAATACTATAAGAGAAATATAAGCATTAATAAAGATTTATTGGACAAAAAGCAATTGAAAAAGTAGTGAAAGGATATGGTATGAACCGAAAATAAATCGACCCTATTGGAAATTCTTAAGTTACAAGCCTATAGGCCGAGCATTGATAAATGAGCAAAAAACGTAGAAGAAAATAGAGTAAACCAGCAAAGAAAATGCAAGAAAAAAAAAGGAAAAAGAAACTTGGGCAATGGTAATAATTCCTACAAACGCGAAGAAAATGCAGGAAAAAGAAAAAAAGGAAACAAACGTGATATGGGAAGGATGATAAGGAACAATGCATAATTGAGAAGAACCTTCTATATTTCACTCGTCTCCGAACTTCACTGATTTACCAGACCTCCACACAAACCGAAAAAAACACAAACAAAACGTCTTACATTACTTAAGCAAAGAAAAATGAAGAAGAAAATAGAGTAAACCAAATTTAAATTTGAAGTACCTGTTCACATTTTTTTACAGCAAATCCACCTTCTCTTAGTCTTAGGGAACCTTTCCAGCTAAAATCACCTTATGTTACTAGAAAGAGTTAAAGAAAAGTTGCAAACAGGCATTTTTCGACATTGAAAAATAACTTCATAAAAGTAAGATTAAAATCTAACTCCTGATTCACAAAGGACGGCAAGATTACAATCGAAATACAGATAAAGATGCCTAGTTCAAACAACAATTACTAAACCAAGTCCACCATATTTATATATGATGTTGATATATAATTAAAATATACATGTATAAGAGAGTAATATGCACATCTTTAGCTGCGAAGAAATAAAAGGCGCATCAATAGTCCAATAGCAGGAAAAATCACAGTCGAGTCTGCGCTTATACTTACAAGTCACGCAAACAAATCCTTTATTAAAATGAATTTGTAGATCGTCAGATAATCGTCTCATGTTATCACGGAAATACCGTCATTCCCTTTACTTCTATTGTCCTGTGTTTCTCCTATATCAACTGTATAAATCTTCCAGAGAACTAATAAGATTGAATCCACAGCTAGAACATGAAGATACTTCGCAAATATCCTTCTTTTCGCGTCAATTTCACTTCTCATTTAATACTTCGACTAGAGAGAAAAAAAAACTACTTTTAAAAATGATATATTCAAGCAGTGATTCTTAAAAAGACACACGCAATCATGAGATTAATCAACCGAAACGTAGAACGGATTCAATTAACCACAATTGAAGAAAAACAACAAACATGATCAACTCGACGTGAGCATCGCAATCATTCTATACCGAAAACAAATCCAAACAGAAATGTAGTATTGTTCCTGCACTAGAAACAAATCAAATGTAAGTAAGAATAAACCCTAAAACCCTCAACAAGTCCACAATCGATCCCAAATTAGTTGAGGTCTCGACAAAGCCTAAATCAGAAATGCAAGCAAGAGTAATCGAAGAAAACACGATACCTCAACAACGAGATCGAGAGAGTTCGAAAGACGGAGACGAAGGTTTAATCAATACATAACTGCAAAGGTTCATCATTCCTCAAATGAGGAGGGAGATCACCTGTCCATACACACATACTCTCATCAGATTCATCACTGTCCAATCTCCGGCAGACGGTGAACAGCGCAACGGCTTAGGGCTTATGAGGCTCCAATCTCCGGCAGACAGCGGCGGCAGACCTGACGGCTTCGTCCGACAAAGATTTAGGGTTTGGGAGAGAGATTTCAGTGAGAGAGAGCGGTGAGATTTCAGTGAGAGAGCGATGAGAGAGAGAGAGAACAGAGAGCGGCGAGAGAGAGAGAGCAGAGAGCGGCGATGGTGAAAGAGAGAGAGAGCGGTGACGGTGAGAGAGATAGCAGAGAGCGGTGACGGTGAGAGAGAATGGAGAGGGCGGTGAAGGTGAGAGAGAGCGGCGGTGACGGTGAGAGAGAGCGGCGGTGACGGTGAGAGAGAGCGGTGAGGGAGAGAGGTTTCGTTGAGTGAGAGAGCGGTGAGGGTGAGGGATAGAGGTTTCGTTGAGAGAGAGAGAGAGAGAGCGGTGAGGGAGAGAGATTTTAGGGAGAGAGAGAGTTTTGGTCCCCATTTTTGAATCATCGAGATCGAAGCACGCACGAATCTCGAGATGTTACGGATGGTTGTAATAAATGAAAATTTTGGTGGGAATGTTGGCGCCATTTTTTAGAGACGGAATTTAATTCCATCTCTATTTCCGTCTCTGATTCGTCTCAATTCCGTCTCTGAATTAGTCCGTCTCAATTCCGTCTCTAACTAATTTTTTTAGCAACGAAACTTATTTCCGTTGCTAATTCCGTTTCTAAATTTCATTTTCCTTGTAGTGTGAGAAATGTTCTGACCCAGGGGTGTTTGGAATTTGTGAAATTTAAGAATTTTATAAACTTGATTAGGTGACTAATTAATTATTTTCGGATTTAAATTAGGATATAAGTATCCGAGGTGAGACCCATGTGTTATAAATCGAAGATCATAAGTTAAATATTATACTTTTGTGTGTTGCGTAACTAGTTGATGTATTATACCCTATTCAACAGGAAACTAGGCCAAGGTAAGGTTGAGACGTAGTATTTGTGTGTTTTGGAGAGTGTTAGAGTTTTTTCTCATTTTTAGCAAAATTGGGGTAATTTTTCGGGGTTTAATTTGGGTGTAAATTAAAGGATAATCGTGTAAATTAAAGGATAATCGTGAAAAAATAAAAGAAAAGTGGAAATTACCACTAGGGGCAGTGCAGAATATATAAATAAGGATATAAGTGTGGGCCGGCTTTCTTATTTGAACCTCATAAAAACGTTGATTTCAATGTGAAATCAAAATAAGGTTCGATCAAAAACACTTTCGCCCCTTCACCCCTTCATCTCTTCATCGTCCCCTACCTCCACTCTCATCTCTCTCGATTTCTCTCTCGATGCTCTCTCTCTCCTCTCGATTCTCTCTTTCTTTTTGATGTTCTCTCCATCTCTCTCGGTGGTCTCTCTCAATTGCCTCTCGCAGCTCTCCCTCACGATTTTCTCTCTGTGCTGCTCGTCTTTCCTTTCTCTCTCTCGAGGCCAGTGAAGGGTGAGGAATAGTGCAAATCGATCTAGTGGGAGTATAAATTAGTGAGGTAAGCTATGAATTCAATTCGTTATTTGAATTTGTTGGTTACAGTAGGGGATTGTTGGATTAATTTTGAGAGATGAGAAGGGATGTGAATTCAGTTAAAAAGATGTTGTGTTGCTATTGTGTTGGGTTGTCGTATCAGTGGGGGATGAGGTGGGTTCAATTGAAGGAGGATCGAATGGAAGTAGAAAAAAAAAAAAGAGCCCGCTGCAAATGTGCAGCAGCAATGGCTGCTGCTATGGTGGCATAGGGAGGTTTTTGGGAAGTGCACCAGCACTGCCGAGGGCGTCCCTGCCATGGCAAGGCATGGCCTAGCTATGGCAGGGTTCCCCTAGCCCTGTTGGGCAGGGTCGTGCCTTGCAAAGCAGGCTGCTACCCTACCAAACCTAGGGAAGGCTTGGTTTCTGCCCAGGCCGATCCTGGGACAACTCAGGGACTGCCTTGAGTCTCCCAGGGCAGTACACCGAGTGATAGGTGAGGTCCAGCCTCGGCCCGGCTGACGCCATAGCACTCGGGGACAAACAAAAAAACGAAGAGAATTTTGAAAGAAAACTAGTGAAAAGAATGAAAATAGAACATCAACCAAATGAATTGAGATAGTGAAATATATGATGCGATGAACTAAATGAAAATTTGTTGGATAATTTAGCCAATAACCTATGAATTGAGTTTATTGTTGATGAATCAAGCAAATCATAAGTTTGTTGTTCAAATGAGATGATAATTTGAGTTCGATTGATCAAATGAAATTATGAATAACATTAGCTTTGATGAGGAAATGAAATTAAATGCATGGTTGGTATCAAATAAAGATGGTTGATGTTGTTGTGATAAATTGACTTCAAATAGACTCATTAAGGTTTCTGGTCAAGGATTAGGAAAGAAAATAGTTTATGAATTGTTAATTAAGCTCTAAACTCCAATTGGGAATGCATAGGTAATTTAATATTGTGAACAAGTTATAGGAATGGTGTGGGACTTGAATTGGGAATTTGAAAATATAGAAATGAGCTCTAAAAGGAGGAATTGGAGTTATTTAGATACTTGAACTCCATCACGATTTGAAGAAAAATGGGGTTTTAATATGGTTGCAACTTGTAATTAGTTTCGAAATATTAAAATAGAGTTGTGACTTTAAAAATGTTGTTTTTCTGATTTAATAGGATATGTGGAGGTACGTGGAAGTTGGGGAATGTTGTATGAGGCTTTGCAACCAACTTTGAGTTGGTTTGGTTGTAAGTAAACCCTAGTATTTACTCTTTATGGAATTATCTTTGTACTTGCATTTGTGCTTAGTCTGCATTGCATTTCACATTATTCTTGGTCATGCATGCATGACATCCAGATAGAGTTGCCCCTGCTTCTGTCGTAAGAGTGTGAGGTGCCCCACTCCAGATTAGACATACTACAGGCATCTAAAACGGGTAATGTCAACTTTGGGGTAGCATGCATTGAACTCATAAGACTGTTCTAGGCTCATCGTGAGTGGGCCCACTTGTTATGAGCTTGGAACAGGAAATGAGGGATCCACGTTATTATATAAATTTGTTGTTATTTGGAAATGCAATTGCATGTCTCCATGTATTCAGACTAACATTTGCAAGAGTACAGAGCAGAGAAGAATGGACAGGGAAGAATGCAATTACTTACTTGACATCTTCGAGTTGTTTTTGATGATGTCAGATTCTCAGTGAAGACAAGGAAGAATGGACAAGACTCGAAGATCTTTGCGATATGTTTTAAGATTAAAGTTTAATTTTTTTTGTTGTATTCATTTTATATATATTGTTTTAGGCTTTGAGGTGAGTGTAGGACGTAAAATACCAATATAAGGTTATGAGAGTATTCTAAATTTGTATAAGAGGAAGTTGAGAGGTTTATGTTTAGTTTTAGTTTATTTTGATATCGTAAATTTGTAACTAATGCATTAGAAACTCTAAGTTAGTTTAAAAGTTTAAATTTGATATATATTGTGAACTGCAGGGAGTAGTGAGTCCTTCTAGGCTTCTCACCATTCTGCTGTCTATTAAGTGGATTTTTTTGCATACCATTTTTGAGGGAGGTGTTGCCGAAATTTTTAGAAATACGGAGAACAATCCTTATTAATTCCTAATTTACTCCAATTAAATAAATCATAAACTGAGTTTCATTGAGGATATAAATTTAGTCTGGGAGCTTTACTAAAGATTGAAATGGAAAACATTTTGGGACGTATAGTTAATTGTATGGTTTAGGTGTCTAATTAGAGTAATTAGGTTAAGTCAGGATTTAGTGAGACGGTCCTGACAAAATTCCTATCACAATAGGTACTTATTTAATAGATTTTGCTATATGTGATCATGAAACATCAATAAACGTTATGTCACTCAAGTTATATGTGTCAAATAGGTTTATTGACTAATACACTTATTAATCTTACCTTAGCTGACAACATCATTATTAAACCCTATAGTTTACTAGAAGATATCTTAGTCAAAGTAAATGACCTAATATTTCCTGCTTACTTTTATGTCATGGAAATGAGAGACTCAATATCAGCTAACTCCCCATCTATACTTTTAGGAAGACCATTCCTTAAAACTACTAAAACAATGTTAGATATCTTTGAAGGAACAATGTCTATGGAGTTTGAAAACAAAATTGTCACTTTTCAATTTAATGAGAAGATATTTATGAAAATTTTGATGAATTTGATAATGAGTAAAGTAAGGACAATAAATCTTTAGAATTAAATCTTCATGAAGCTGAAATATGCGTTATTAATGCAGCAACAATAGAAGATGGAAATGCTAAGGCTACGAACAAGAAAGATGAAGATACTTTTAATCAATAGATAATAACCCAAAAAATGGATGGTAAAGTAACCAAACATGTTGAGAATAATAACATGGAGGAATTTAAATTTTAAAAAAAAAGAAAAAAAAGAAAAATTCAACAATTATCAAGTTCGATGATCTAGAATACATATATATATATATAAACATAAAGGTCAAATGGGCTTGGTGTGTTAAAGCTATATGTGACACGAGTTCTAGAGCAAATTACATGCCAATTTATTTTTTCCTTCACGCTCAATTGGAATTGGATGTTCATGCTTCTGAAAAAATTACTCTACCAAACGGTTATCGAGTAAAACCATTAGGTGTGGCGACTAATGTACCAGTTTAAATTGACAAGCATATTATTCCAACGGACTTTTTGGTTATGCCACACTTTATCAACGAAGATCCTACATTAATCTTAGGACAACTTTTCTTAGCCACTTCGCAAGCTGTCATGGATACTCTAAATAATACAATTACCTTTCAAGTGCATGGCCGAGCAATCATTTTCTGAAATGGCACAAGAGTGGATAATCCTACACTTAAGTTCACAGAACCAGTCTAGAACTACGTGGTTGAGTCGAGCCAACGACACTAAACAAAAGCGCTTTATAGGAGGTGGCCCATACTCTATTTTTTATTTTCGATTTTAGTATAAAAACTAATTAGTTATTTTTATATTCTCTCAACTTTTGACTCTTATAACGGGGATGTTTTAGGAATTCAACTTTCCTAATAGTTTCATGTAAGGGGGTTGATCGAGCCAATTTACTTTCGTAATATATTGTTTTATGCATTAGTTTTATGTTAATTAGTTATTTATGGCAATGAAATAGATTATTTAATAAATATCATAGTTGAATTTTGAAAATTCCGAATATTTATACCTTTATTGAATTTATGTGATAATCAAATGGGAAAATCGATTTAATTAGAAAATAATAAAAAAAGCTGGCAATTTCCCAACGATTGAAGTTTGTACTAGAAATCACCGAGAAAATCGACATCAGTATGTAGAGTTTTCAGTGTAAATTCGAGCAATCGATTTGTCACCAAATCAAGCTTATAACTAAAAATTGCTGGACAAATCGCTGAGTCATTAAGGCTCATTTCTAGTGATTTTTTCAGCAATTCGTTAGTGAATCCACTTAAACCTTGATTCATTGAGAACGAATTCGAATTTTTAAAAACACAAACCCCAAATTGCCACCATATTTAAACCCTTCACACTCACAAACTATTGCGATCTTTTGATCAAAAGATCAATTTTCTACTAAATTCAACTTTTCAAAGCTTAATTTTAGTGTATTTAAGTGATTCTCACCTCAATCTTCACTCATTCAATCCAAAACTTGATGAGTTTTGAAAGTGTAGAGCCACCTAGGGCTTAAGCAAGGAAGCTCGGATTGGAGCTCGGATGAGTGTCATAGAAAGGAATTTTGAGTTCCATACTTGAAAAATTAACTTTGAAGAAGGTAATCCACTAAACCCTAACATATTATGGATTTTGATTTTAGTTTTTTCATCAATTTTGAATATCAGCTCAATTTTGAGATTTTCACTCTATAAATGGTATTGATATCGAATGAATTCTATTCTAATACTAGTACGAGAGTGATGTGATGATTTGTTTATTGCTATTGAATAATCAAACGATTTTTCATATATGGCGAATGGATCGAACTCTATGCGCAAGCTAATTTGAAACTAAGTTTCAAATGAGTTTTGGGTTTTTGTCAATATTTATTGACTGATTTGGATTACATACGAAGCTCATTTTTTCCGAATGATGTTTTATCAACAACTTTCATAAAAATCTCAAACTCTCAACTTCAAAATGGTTTTTTTTTATGATTTCTCATTCTTGATAGATGAATTTTACCAATCACCTTTCCGACTAATTTGGTTTTAAATGGTTTTACAGGTTCATTGTTTTACTTACACAATTCCAAATGGCCAGAGGCGGAAAGGGTAGAAGTTCACGAGAGAAGGGGAATGAAAAGTTAATAGAGAAACAAAAAAAAATCCTAAGTTTCCCAAATCCAACCTACATCGATATAGTTCAACACACCTAGGATTAGACCGCAAAGAGAACCTACTCCACCTTCTTCATTTATTTCAACACTAAGGATCATTACGTAGAAGAGGATGAGATAGAAAAAAATGAACAATAAATATCGATGGGGGAGAGAAACTATGAACTAAGGAAAGAAAATTTTATCAATGAGAAGGCCAATGAAAATTTAGGAATCATACATTTAAGGATAGGAAGTTGATCCCGGAGAGGGGATTTAATATGAAGAATAAATTAAAGTATAGGCTAGGATCCTAAATATCATTAAGGCCAAGAACTTGGGACTATTGACTAAGGATTACAACCACCTAGACCTAGAGGATGTTCCTAGTGAACGAGGGTGTGATGTCTTGGTGAGAGAGTTTTACATTAACACATATGGAAATGAGAATAAGACCAAGTCTCGAGTTCGAGGGAAACTAGTGGACTATTCTGCTGCATGAATAAATTGATATTTTGGATTATCAGATTTGCAACAAAAATAAAGCGATGAGTACCCCAAACCTAGGTATGACATTAAGTATCACTACCCTACCGAGACAATAAGGGGAGGTTTAGAGGAAATCCATGAAAATGAATTTATTTATTATACGGAGGGGTACCCCAATCACATAACCACCAAATTCTTTAGGAAGACCACTAAAACTTGGTGTTATTTCATCAACGCCAGCTTACAACCGAGCTTGTAGTACTATAAAATAGTGAATTACAAAGTCTTCCTACCTTACCACATTGTCATGAGATTATGATACTTAGATGTTGGCATAATCATTTATGAATTAATTAGGAGTGACATCACCACCAAGAAGAACGATTGACTTCCTATCATCTTGATGAATACAACCTTTTGTAGGGTAGACCAATTGAACACGGCAGACATCGATATGGATGTCTTACCAAGGAAAACCATCACTGATGAGGTTATAGAAATATATGGAAGAGTGAATGGTTACGAAGACATAGAGGATGAAAGAGAAAGGGCCAAAATAGCCAAAAGAGAAACTTAGTGGAGAAGGAAAATTAGAGATGACATGAGTATAATCTAGGAAGAGATGTCAAAAGCTAGAAATGACTCAAATGTGGGAAAACCTATTTGGAATTATGACGGCCTATATATGGAAGAGTCGAATTTGGCTTTAACAGGCGCAATTCTGAGCGATCAGATGACCAGTCTTCATAATCAAGAACTGGTGTTCGAGAACCAGAGAGCCTTATCAAGGAGCATCCATAAAATGGAGCATACGATATCCAGGAGAAACATACATCAAGGAGGCACCGAGGTTCCTGTACCATCTATATAGATGAGATTGCCTCTAAGTAGTATTCTTGATGTTCCGACATTGTCAGGTCAGGAACACCACCTAAACGACCTCGCTGTAAGCTACCAGTCCCAAAGGACTGATCCAGTAAAGGATGATGATGACGCAACTTCCATATGCTAACATTGATTCCCTTATTCAGTTTTATTTTCTTTATCTCTGAGTGATATTGGGAGAGTTCCTCTATGTGATTTTGGTAGTAGTTATATACTTTGTGTTTATGGTGGTATATTATGAGTTACGCTTTATCTGGTGCTTGGAATGATATTTAACACATTTGATATATAATGGTAATATTTATTCATTAAACTTTTATGCACTATGTCTTATTTTAATTAATTTCTTGAGTGTCAAACTTATGATTTTATCAATCCTTTTGTACTTCACGTGGTATGTTTGTTATTTTAAAAATCAAACTTCATTTTTAAACCTTGAGGACAAGGTTTATAATGAGTTTGAGGGTTATTTAAGGTGAGTTACGACATTGATGGAAATGAAAAGAAAGAAAGGTATAAGAAAAAATTATAATTACTTTTAATCTGATATTCAAGTAAGTTGACAAAATTTCTCAAATTTTTTCCAAATTCAAGTAAGTATGATTTTCATTTCATTTTATTTTATTAAGAACAATAATAAATATATAACAGATTGGAATTGAAGTGATATTTTTAATACCGAAATGAATCTTATGATAGAAAGAATCAATTTTTATAATCTTTTTGATTAACTTTACTACATGGTGTGAACACTAAATTGAATGTCTTGTGTTAGTTATGATAATGAGTAGAAAATTGAAACAATAATGCATGATGAACAAGACAGATTTCTAAGAATCTTAATTATGAAATAAAAGGCTATTGATTAAGTATTTTTATGATATATATAGAAAGTTATTATACCACAATTAAAAGAAGAAATGAGTTAGAAACCAATGAATTTTTATAAGTTAGAAAGAATACTTTCTTCAATTTTAGTGGATAGTGAGAAGTGTTAACAAGAGTATATAAAAATAAATATATAAAGACTCTTATAGATTCCAAAGGAAATTAAGCAGGGAATTTACAATGAAAAAAAATGTGAGAATATTCAAAAGAAATAGAGTAGGGACTCAAAAGTTAAAGCAAAAGCAAAAGAAATATAATAAAAAGAAATAATTAGAATGAAGTAAAAAAAATGAGAGATGACAAAGACGAATATTCTTAAACTCTTCAAAGAAACGATTTAACTTGAATACTTGAAGCTAGAGTTGAATGAAATATTTCTTAATTTAACATATTTTAAACGATATATTCATTGGCATTTTAATATAATTCTTATTGATTATGATTGTGGTACTATTATAAAGTATTTTCTAAAATTGAAATTAATCTAGTAATTTTTCGTTTTGAGATTCTATATTAGTTATCACAAGCTTGATGCTTGTAAGCGGAGATTGAGAAAACTTACGTTGTGTACTGGCCTTGGCAATGAACTTTTAGTTCTAAAGAGTGTTACATTAGGTGGTTGAGTTTTTAATAAGGAATGTTTTGTTTTGTCTAAATTATTCTATCCTATCATAACTTTCATTTACTTCTAGGTATTATGTTTTCATTTGAAGATCACTTCTATTTTAAAATCTCTATTACTTAAATTTAATATGAATTAATTTGAAATCAGTAAATAAGAATGAAAAGAGGATATGATTGATAGTATTCCTTTTTTAGGGATGGTAAAGTGCTAAGTTTGAGGGTATTTGAAAAGTCAATAATTAGACACATTTTATAATGTAATCTAGGTTGGTTTTATACATAAATGATGTTACACTATGTATTATCTTATTTTTGTGATTTCAAGTTTTGAATAGGAAAATAAAGAAATCGAAGAAAAGAGAAAGAAGAACAAAATAGTCGACTAGAAAACTACACCAACGATTTGGAATAACACTAGGAATTGCCATCTAAATCGGCAATAAGAAGGCCAGCGAATTGCTGAGGTTAGATACGGGTTTTTTAGATTAATATGAAGAATTTAAGTTTATCTAGGATATGTATACGTAGGGAGACTATAAAAAGGCCAAAGAGCTTCGAAATAACTATTTCCTTTTGCTTTTCTCTTGCTCTATATTAGTTTTATCGTCTATGTTTGAAGATACATTAGAGCTTTAATTTATAATAATGTATTTATTTATTCATTATGTTTTTTAATTATATTTACGCATTGTTTATTTTCAGCATCAGTGAATAGTCTATCAATCTAAACAAACCGTAAACATGTAATATATTTTGGATTGCTAGATTGTTATAATTATGGAATCATGAGCTTAATTCTTTAAATTTATTCATACAAGTCAATCATGGATTTAACAAGTTATTTTTATGTATTACATCTAAATGAGATTAGTATTGCATACATAGTTGCAAATATGTTATGTGGTATCATGATTATGATTCTATGTCTATAGTTATTGACAACAATTATAGAAGTAGTATCTAACATTAATGTATAGGGCATTTTCTGAGTGGATGTTATAGGTGATTGTGTTCTAAGCTGTTTATTATGGGACTTATGTAATTTTGGCTTAGATTAGGCATTATTTTCATTGAAATTAATGCTATCATATTTTCCTACGGTGTTGCATTTTACTTAATGGTTGGATTTACAATTATAAGAATGTGACATTTCCATTGAATTTAGAAAAATCGGTGGTTGACTTAAGGCTATCTACCAATTAAGAAGTAGGATTTAATGATTTAAAGATTCCATGTATATTATAATTATAACTATGGTATGAAGTGTGATGATATGTTATAGTGTTTGAAAGCAATCAAATATGATATATTATTTAGTAGGGGTTTGTTTATTTATATCGAATTGAATTTGAATAATGTTTAAGTTAGTTTGAATTTGAATTGCTTGAATTAGTTAGTTTGAATATTTAAGTTAGTAATCATAGTTTTTTGTTATTTAATATTATAATTCTCATTTAATTAGATTAACTAAATTAATAAAAACAAGAAAAATACGTTCCTTTAAGATATTGCTAAGTCCTAGTGGAGACGATATCCCATTTAACACTACTACAAGTTAAAAGTAAAATATAGAAAATTATTATGCACACTCAACACGTGTGAACCACCGATTTCGATTTGAGATCTCTCTTATTCACATGGTGCAAAGTAGATTGTTTAACGAGCTAGTGAATGAAGATCTAGTTGCACATGTAGAGAATTTCTTAGAGAAGTGCGACACCATGCACATTTGCGGAGTTACTAAGGAGGTGATTAGGATGAGACTTTTTCCATTGTAATTGGGTGGAAAAGTTAAAACCTGGTTCCAAGGACTGAATAGAGGGAGTATGACTTATGGGAGGAAATCAATGAAAGACTTCTAGAAAAATTCTTTCCCTTGTGAAGGTCAGTGAAAGGAAATTGAAAATGAATCAATTCAAGTAGGAATATGTCGAGCCTTTTGGCGAGGCTTGGGATAGATTCAAGGAGATGCAGAGGAGATGTCCAGGACATGGATATGTGAAATGGGCACAACTTCAGATTTTCTACTATGGAATGAATCACAACACCAAAACACTAGTAGATGCCGCAACAGGTGGTTCTCTACTTACTAAGGATGAAGATATAGCATTAGATCTCCTAGATCTTATATCTCAAAAATCTACAGCCGATATTTGTTTCATAGTAAGGAAACTAGCAGGTATATATTAGATTGATTCACAAGCTGCAATCATTGCAAAACTATCTAACCTAAGTAGTCAAATAGCAAAGCTTCAAATGGAGCAATAAAGTCTACAAGCGTAAGCGATACAACAACCTGTAATCACCAAGCTATGGTGGTTAATCAAATGGACTTGCAACAAGGAATGAAGCTTGAGGAGATCAATTTCATAAACGACCAAGGCTATGGAAACAATTTTAGGCCAAGAGGAATGAATTCTCAAAGGTTTTTTTAATCAAGGATATAATAACAACAACCTCAACTTCTTATATGAAAATCTTAATAACGCACTAAAGATACCTCCAGGCTTCAATCAACAAGTCCAACAAGGGAAATAAAGGTAGAGTGAAGAGATGACTTCATTGAAGTAAATAGAGAAATTCTTGCACGCCATGGACAAGAGCAATAGAGAACGCCATGAGAAACAAAAGAAAAATATGGAAAATGTGAAGCAAGCTATGTATAAGATGGCTGATGAGAGATCATAATCCATCAAGAACTTAGAGAGATAGATTGGTCAGTTAGCCATTGCTTTGAATTCATGGAATGAAGGGCAATTTTTGAGTAACACAAGCATTACTTTTATGGAGAACACACATATAATCCAATTAAGAAGTGGAAGAACAACTAATGATCCAGTGTAAACCAAAAGATACAGAAAATGACATAAGGCAACAAATTGATGAGCAACACTAAATGGATGCAGAACCCTTAGAAAGTAACAGAGTTAACCAAAAGGAAGTTGCACCAGTAGAAGAATCAGAATCGGCTAAAAGGAAGGTAAGGGAGATAGGTAGAAAAAAGATGTGGTACCAGGGAGAGCGACATTTCCTAACAATCCACCATTAACAAATCCACCTCTACTATATCCTTAGTGATTCAAGAAACAGAAAGATTAAGAACAGTTCAAGAAGTTTATCGAGATGTTTAAGAAGTCACACATAAACATCTCGTTTGCAAATGCATTGGAAGAGATGCCAAATTATATGAAGTTCCTAAAATATATAATGGCAAGAAAAATGCAATTGATAGATTATGAAATAGTAAATTTGATAGAAGAATGTATTGCTATTTTACAAAGGAAGTTACCATCGAAGTTGAAGGGCTTAGGAAGTTTTTCCATTCCACGCACTGTAGGAGTAACCTTGTTTGATAAGGTCTTATTTGATTTGAGAGAAAACATAAATTTGATGCCCGTATCAGTATTCAAGAAATTAGAAGTAAAGTCAACTAATATGAATTTGCAATTAGCAGATCAATCAGTGACCTATCCAAAATGAGTGATTGAATATGTGTTAGTAAAAGTGGATAAATTCATTTTGGATATTGACTTTGTAGTAGTGGATATGGAAGAAGATTCAAAGGTACCATTAATCTTAGGGAAACCCTTCCTAGCCACTGCACAAGCATTGATAGATGTTCAAGAATGAGAATTAAGGTTACAAGTAAATGATGAGGAATTCCTTTCTAATATCTATAAGACCTTGAAATTCTCAAGTGAGGGAGAGCACTGTAAAAGTGTTGAAGTTAGAGATGTAGTTTATGACTATGTTTTTGAGATAGACAAGGACTATACGCGGATGACCAGCTGGAGCAGTGTCTAGTCCAAAGCATAACATCAAGTTCTAAAATTAAGGATGAGCTTTAAGAAGTAGTAAATTCTTTATCAACGATAGGACCCTCGAAGTTTCATAAAAGTTTCGAGAAATTAGAAACAAAAATGGAAAATACAATTATTGAACCAATACTGGGATTAAAGCCTTTATTAGAGCATCTGGCATACATATACTTATGAGAAAATTCAACGTATCCTATAATTATTTTAACAGCTTTGATAGAGTTAGAAAAAGAAAAACTGCTACGAGTTTCGAGAGAGTATAAATCAGCATTGGGATGGACAATCAAAGATTTCAAAGGTATTAGTCCTACTATCTGCATGCATAAGATCTTAATGGAAGAAAATCATAAAAAAATAATTGAAGCTAAGAGGCGGTTAAATCCAGTAATGAAAGAAGTGGTAAAGAAAGATATTTTGAAATGGTTGAATGCCAGAATCATTTACACTATTTTAGGTAGTTCATGGGTTTCACTAATACATGTGGTACCAAGGAAAAGAGGAATGACCATTATTCATACTTAAAATAAGGAGACATTATCCACTAGAATAGTGACTGGTTAGACGGTTTGCATTGATTACCGAAAGTTAAATAAGGCCACAAGAAAGGATCATTTTCCTTTACCATTCATTGATCAGATGTTGGGTAAGTTAGCAGGATATGATTACTACTGTTTCTTAGATGAGTATTTGGGATATAATCAAGTTGCTAAAGCACCAAAAGATCTAGAGAAATCTACATTTACTTGTTCGTATGGAACGTTTGCATTTAGACGGATGCTATTTGGATTATGCAATGCACCAACAACATTTAAGAGATGTACGGTGGCTATTTTTTTGATATGGTGGAGGATATCATGGAGGTATTTATGGATGAATTTTTTTATATTTGGAGTATTTTTCGACCTATGCTTACAAAACTTGGCCTTAGTACTGAAAAACGTCAAGACATAAATCTAGTACTTAATTGATGAAGGTGTCACTTTATGGTTCTAGAAGGAAATTTGTTTTGGGACATAGAGTTTCTACTCATGGATTATATGCTGATAGAAAAAAGAGCCTATCG
Source organism: Stephania yunnanensis (assembly GCA_039657365.1). Classification (NCBI taxonomy): domain Eukaryota; kingdom Viridiplantae; phylum Streptophyta; class Magnoliopsida; order Ranunculales; family Menispermaceae; genus Stephania; species Stephania yunnanensis. The sequence goes on along the minus strand of CM077586.1, from coordinate 36,958,691 downwards.
AGAAATCGCACATTCCAAGAAACATTAAAGATATAAGGAGCTTTTTAGGACATGTGGGTTTCTACTTTACATTATTAGAAAAAGATGTTCCATTTGAAATGAGTCCTACCTATATAGAAGCATTTGAGACCTTGAAAGTAGCTTTGATTTCGACACCAATAGTGGTAATACCAGATTGGGAATCTAAATTAGAAATAATTTTCGATGCAAGTGACTATACGGTAGGAGCAGTGTTAGGCCAATGAAGATATCGAATATTCAGAGCTATATACTATGCAATTACAACATTCGATCAAGCACAATAGAATAATACAACCACAAGGAGCTATTGGCAGTATTGTTTGCGTGTGACAAGTTTAAAGCTTATATAGTGTGATCGAAAGTCATGGTGTATATTGAACATGTAGTAATTCATTATTTGTTTGCAAAGAAGGATACTAAGCCACGTTTAGTAAGATGAGTGTTATTATTGCGAGAGTTTGACTTAGAAATCAAAGATGAGAAAGGAAGTAAAAAAATCTGGATGCAAATTATTTATCTAGGTTACATTATAAAGAAAGTGATACATGGAAGTCGGTAATCAAAGTATTCGTAGATGAACTATTATTTTAAACATCAAAAGTAATGGAGTATCTCGATTTAGACTCGGACTAAACAAGAGAAAAGGCAAGGCATCGAGCTAATAGTGCTAGACTAAGCGCAATTGGGAGGCAACCCATGAGTTTTTAAATTTCAGTCTAGTAGTTATTTAGTTTAGTTAAAAATAATCCAAACGTTTTAGTTTTCTAACTTTTGAAAAATTTGTGCTAAATGTGTAGGAAAGGCCATTTGCCTAGTAAAGCTTCATTGGAATGGAGAAATCTCGACATATGCCAGTAGTCATAAAACATCAATTTATTTAGTTGTTTCAATTTTATGTTTATGCACTATTATGTTTTATATAGTATTATATGTTTGTTTTATAATGTTTTCATATTTCAGGTTTTTTTAAGTCTTGAGGATAAGTTTTGGTTTAAGTTTATGGGCATCAACATTACACTATAGGAAGTTGTAAGAAATGATGAAATAATGATAAACATTGTAGGTATGATCTTATTTTGAAGCACTTAAAGAGGTAAGTATGGTAGTGTATTCTATTCCATTTACTTATTATTTGAATGTGTTTAGGTAATATATATTAGGTTATATATTATACTATATAATGAATAAGTAAGTCATTTGCAAAGTTCATGCCTTTAATTAAGGTTGATTAAAAATACATGTCTTGTTGATATGAAATTCAAGATAGTGTTATTTAGATTTTTCAAGAAAATATGAAATGTAGCAAACAACAATATAATTTCATGATTAGAAACCTAGAGTTAAGGAAGACCATAAAATTGAAACAAAAGCAATGAGAATAGTAGAATACTTCTTGTGGAAAAAAGTTAGATCTATAACGAATTCTATAATAAGTGTGAATTTTACTTGAGTATAAAAAATGAATGAAGATTTAGTGCTTAGAGAGGAAGAAATAGGGGTGATTTTTAATGAAGAATTTGGAGTTAAAACATGCTTGATTGAGTGAAAGTGATAAGTACTACCAACAGTTTTAAAAATAAATAAAAAATAGAGAGCCCCACAAGTTCTACAGGAAATAGAGCAGAGAACTTGTTAGTCGAAAAAGTAAGGAAAAATAGAATCTGTAGGAAAAGAGCAAGGACTGTTCAACTTGAAATAAATATAAGGAGAAAGGAGAAGAACAAAAGAAAAGATAGATAAAAAATAAAAAGAAAATAAAGGCGAAAGTTAGAATAAAACTCTTTAAATAAAAGATTTAGCTCGAGTACAAGTAGCTTAATTTAATTAAGTTTTTTGTCCATCTATATTGAGTCCTATTGACTCTCGAAGGAGATAAATGGTTGAATTAGTGAAGAAATGGAGATAAAATGTACAAAATCAGAGTTGATGCAATGGACATAAGAGTTGATACTGTAAGAGATGAAGGCACAACGTAGGAGACCAAGAAGAGGAAAAAGAGTCAGCATGGCCAGCGCAGTCATGGCGCCGTAGGTCATAAAGGACGGCGTTGGGGAGGCTCGTGTAGGGCGTAAAGTCTATTGAATAGGAGAAAAAGCACGCAAAGTGACCGAAGCTGTCACACCATTGTAGCATTACATACACAATGCCATACCACTTATGCGCAATGCTGAAATTGAAGAGATTAGAAGGTTAGAGTTCTATTTCGGGTGGAATTGTTTGTTAGGGTTTCTAATTATTTTCTAAAGTGTCTTAGGAGTATAAATATGTATTAGAACATGGTAAACATATACACCACCATATATTGCGACTAATTATCATGGATTAACATAGTTTTACTTTATTCTTGAATATTGTGAAGACTTATGGAAGACAAGACATTGAAAACTCACGTGTGGTGATTCTGTAATCTTTTTATTGATTTAAATGAAGTTATTTGATTATATATTTGATTGCAATGAATAAAATTATGTGCATGCTTGTTTTAATGAAGTGTGAGTAGTTCATTAATCTTAGGGATCAATGGATCCTATGGTACAAATGTTATGCTAAGGTAGTTGTGAATGGATTATAAAGATAAAAAATGCAATGGTTTTAATTTGTATTGATTACGGGCATAATGCTACGAATATCTTGATCACGTATTTGTTGATACTAAGTTTTAGAAGTTATCATGGCCATTGAAGCTTTTAAGCCGGATATGGACGATACATCTATAAAATATGTAACATCGATAGATAGTTATTGATTAAGGAGACACAGATAGTAAACTTAATTGGTTATTCACACTGATAGGTGGAGTTCTAGTTTGCACATTAGAATCTTTTCCATCACAACAGTGGGTTGAAGTGGATTTGAAGGAAATTTGTCTATTCTAATTAGGCATTGCACATATATAATAAAGATAGGGAAGTGAGTTGAAAAACATAATTATTAATTACCTAAGTGAAGTTGTGAACTAAGATAGTTTTAATATAAGAGTTTAAAAGTAATTTACATTGTTTTAATAGAATAAATTAGTTTAATTATCAAACCAAACAAAAAAGGATTTCCTTAGCAATATTGTAATTCTAATTAAGTACCACTAAGTGCAATACAGCTTTCCCTGAGGATAATATCTATAATCGAGCTGTTATACTTGCGGCCACTATCATACTACACATACAATTAAATTAAAGTAATGAAAGCAAACTAAATACTACCTTTAATGCGAAACAAGAACTCTACTAACGTATTTCCATAACACTAGAGAGCTTTCTTTCTTTCTCTCTCTCTCTCTCTTTCTTTCTTTCTTTCTTTCTTTCTTTCTTTCTTTCTTTCTTTCTCTCTCTCTCTCTCTCTCTATCTCTTTTCTCAAAAACTACAACTAAAACAAAAGATATTTCGAATGTCTAAACCCTAGCTATTTATAGTGGGACGAAATTAATTGAATTAGATTGTGGGAATCTTGCGAATGCACCAAATTTGGAACTTTAAATATTTTGATCTGTGTAGCTGACAAGTGATTATTTAAACTTATATATAAGGTTATTTTAATAGTATATTTAGTATAAACATCCCTAAATGAGCCCTAATTCATGGTGTCTATGCATTTTCAAGTAAACAAGGCATAAAAGAAGAAAAGGAGTGAAAACGAGAAGAAACGTAGCTAAAAAACATCGAAGTGTGCTTAGCACCGTGGCATATATGTTTGGTGTTGTGGGGCACATAAACACATCATGGAAGACATAGGCACATTGTGGGGGAGCAAGGAAAAAATGAAAGAGACAAGAAGGCTAGTGCCGTGGCGGCATCGTGGAGACTAAAGGGACGACGCTGGAGACAGAAGTGATAGCGCTAAGTCTATTGAAAAAGGAATTTGCACATAAAAGTGGTGGAGCTATGGCGGCATCATGGCAATACACACATAACGCTAGGGTTTAAGTGAGAGCGCCGAGAAGAGAAGAAAATAGAAAGAAAAGCTCTATTTCATGTTAAATTGTAAAGTAGTGTTTCTAATTATTTGGAAACTTGATTACGGAGTATAAATAGATAGAAAAATTTGGTAAATAGAGAGCATACAAGAGATTAGCCACCATTAACATAATTTAGCATAGTTTTACTTTATTCTTGGGTATTAAGATAATTTGTGGAGAGACGACATTAAAGACTCACGTGTGGTGATTTAGGTATTATGTTATTTGATTTAATTGAAGTTATTTTATTATATCTCCGATTTTAATGAATATCACTATCTGCATGTTTGTTTCAATGAAGTGTAAGTAGTTAATTAATCTTAGGGATCAATAGATCTTATGGTATGAATGCTATGCTATAAACATGAATAAACTAGAAATATAAAAATTGCAACGTATTTGTTGATATTAGATTTTAGAAGTTATCATGGTCATTGAAGCTTTTAAGCTGGATATGGATAGTACAATCGTAAAATACACAACATCGAGTGATAATTGTTGATTGAGGATGCATAGATAGTAAGCTTAATTGGTTATGAATTTTAAGTTTGGAACATTAAAGCAATGTAGAGCTTACATTATTCACACTGATAGGTGGAGTTTTAGTTTACACATTAGAATCTTTTCCGTCGACTGTAGGTTAAAGTTGGTTTGAAGGAAATCTGTCTATTTTAATTATGCATTGCACACATATATGTTAAAGTATGTTGAAAAGTAGAGTATTTCATTACCTAGGTGAAGTTGTAAACTAAGAAAATCTTAATATAAGAATTTAAGTAATTTGCATTGATTTGTTAGTATATATTAGTTAACTTTAATTATAAAAACCAACTAAAAGGATTTCCTTAGCCATAGAGTAATTTTACTTAAGTACGTAGTGAGTGCATACACCTTTCCCTGAGGAAGATATCCATAGTTAACGTAAGTTGGTTTCACTATTACTATAAGTGGGCTATTATACTTGCAGCATGCACACCGCCAATGCCATATATACATTTCAATGAGGTACTAAAGATCGCTGCTAAAGCGTTACAATGCTTTATTTTCTATGCAATTTTGTCCCGACTCAACCCTAGTGTCGGGCCAGCGCCCTATATTGATGCCAAGACTCTGCCATGGCACTCTAATTTTCTTAGAATTCGAGCTCTGAATTTGTGGTAGCCCTGTTCCCTAAGACCACCAAGTGGGCTGGTGTGCGGGCCCAGTAGCCCTGTTGACGTCTGTCGTTATGTCAACATTCGTCAATAGTCGTGCTAACTCATTAATCATTGAATATATCAATCAATTACTCAATTATTAGTTAGCATTTCATTTTTCATTTACATATTTTCAAGTAGTCAGTAATTTACAGTTGAAGTTTAACATAGCATAACCATAGATTTTTAGTAACTTTAAAGTCATGTAGAGCATCAGTCCTACTATAGAAAACTCGAAATCAAGTACATTGTATATATAAGGCGATAAGATAAAAAAAAGTAGGTATATACATATACATTGTCTCTTATAGTCCCTTGATACCAATAACAAAGCAAAATTTATCAAAATATAAACACCCACGAGTGTGTCTTAGAACGTCGGTAGAAAGAGAAGGTCGCCCAAGATTCCCCTTTTCCGCTGCTCGTAGAAGAATCTGCACTCGATTACCCAACAAATATAGTGATGAGTCCAGTGAGTAAAATTCCAAGAGAAGTCGACGCAATATTCAGCAAAAAATTAAATACAACTATGAGAAATGCAAGTACGCCATCGGTAACAAAAATGCATACTCCCATGAATGTAAAGCAATACAAAACCCAAATCAGCCGGTAGATAATTAGAAACCTAAAAACAATTGTATAAGTAAATAGAAATGTAATGACAGATAAAACGATGAACCATTTAACTGGCAAATCATTCACTCATATATACCATGTCTGCTAAAGCCCCAGTGAACCACCCAACTGGTAAATCATTATATCACACAAAAACAACATAACATAACCTTGGTGAACCAACTCAACCGGTCTTCATAGTAAAACCCTGGTGAACCAACTCGATTGGTCTTCATAGCAAAACCTCGTTGAACCAACTTAACCGGTCTTCAAATAATCTCAAAATGCAAGCATAAAACACGATTATTCGACATGAACTAAACAACAAACTAAAATAGTTGGTACTCGTAAAATACACAAGTTAAAACAGTTGGTAGTTGGAAAAATAAATATTAAAAGCGAGCTGAATTTTGTGAAGCATCCACGCTTTACACACCTCAAATCGCACTATGAAGTCTCAAAAATACTCGATCCGATCTCAATAAGCCTCCAACTATTGCTATATAGTCCCCGAGTCCCCTATGATCTATTTCAAGTGTTTTAGACCGATTATAAGTATTTAAAGTTAAGTGTAGGTTAAGTCTTCAAAACAGCCCATAAAGACTAATAAAGTTTCATTTACAGTTATATGTTACAATGTATTTTTAGGCATGAAAATATTTGAATCTCATAGAATTCTCAAGAGAAAAACTTTTGGTCTCTGACTTAGCTTTCCAAAAAGGTTTATTTTGTAAAATTCCAATTTAAAATGGAAACAATGTCACTATTTTACCAAAATAGCTCAAATTTGAATCAAATCCAACCACCAAGATTGTAAAAATCATTTCTCCCAATATAAAGATCCAAAACTCTTAATTGTTTTTCACATATCATATAACATACTAAAAAACAACACAGTAAAATATCAGCCCAATCCGATAAGTATTGTAGGAGTTATGCCCTTTCAACGTTTGGCTAATTCTTCCATGAATATAATGTGTTCTACTAGCAAATTTGGCTTAATTCTTTTGAAATCAAAGTTATATGACATGTATATGATTTACTTCAACCTTAGAATAACATGAAATCAGCGAACCAAATTCATTCAACATCTCCGGTCATGCATAGAAAAACTTTTATCGAAATTGAAAAAATTGAGGAGTAGAAGTTGTTACCTATTGCTTAAATCCTTTGTAACTTGATCCTCCAAGCTTAAGTAATTTTGAAGTCCTTAAAACTCAGCACATTCTAGCTTTCTTTAATCTAAAAAATCTTGGATTTTCTTTTCTAGTTTGCATGAAAATCAAAGTTTGTCTTTTATATACTTAGATTAACAACTTGATTAGTTAAGCAAATCCTTAATTTGACCAAGTTAAATACTAGGACATGTGTCCTCACTCAAAGCCACTTGTCCTACATGAATAATGCATGTCTCCACTAACTAGTTACTATTTATCGTAGGATTCCTACACATGTTCATCATCTCCATGCAAATCAATGGTCTCCAATTTGTTTGTCCAAACTAAAGTCTCATTAATCCATATTAATTAAATTTACAAGCTTAGACACTTAAATTCATGTGGTTAGTGTATTTAGTCTCATTGTTGACACATTAGTAGTCTCACTAACCACCGACTACCCGACACCATATGCCTGCATCCCACCATGCCTCTCGAGGCGCACCATTACTAGTGCACCTGACCAATATGAGTTACACTAAGGATTATTTATTCATTTTATCCCATAATTATCATAGTTATGGTCATAAATTTAAATTATATTGTCTAGCCTTAGTGTTCCCGTACTACGCCTACCTAGTAGCCACGTCGATAGACTTTATGAAGTGAACACTCTTCGCACAATCTCACTCGATTACAACATATTAGTACACATATGCGACTCGATATGATAATTTAATAATTCTAATTATTGCAATATAAAAATCATCATGCAAAAATAACATATTCCTTCAGTTCTCATATGCGAGTCAACTGAAGTGTCCACGTAAGGCCCTAATTATGATCGTTAATCTCCGAAATTAATGCTAATCCTAGTTTAATTAGTTGGGCTGTTACAATTCCTCCTAACTAAGGGAAATCTCGTCCCTAAAACTTAAGGTAAACTAGATCTCATATCCTGGGACTACTATGTTGATCTAATAGCCTAAGGAACCTCGGTACCTGGTTTTTTTTTTTTTTTTTTCTAGAATCTCTGATGAAACTATTTAATCTGTCTTGTAACTTAACAGTGGTGGAACAACTAAAGACACCAATGCTAGTCTCTTTACCAAAAGTAAGTTGTAGTGGAACAACATAAGACACAACTACTCATTGTTTCATAGGGAGGAAGATGTGTTGAAACAATAGATGACGCCACTCTTTATCCTTCACGGGGAGGATGATGCGACAGAACAACTAATGACGCCACAACTTGTTGGTTGACAGGGAGGAAGATGTGAAAAACAACGGAAGATGCCACATATTGTAGTTTCACACGGAGGAAGATGTGATGGAACTACAGATGATGCCATACTTTTCTTTGATGGAAAGAAAGATGTGATGGAACAATAAATGACTTCACTATCTCATGATCTTTTATTTTTCTATTCCTAGGGAGGGGTGAATTTGTGGTGGGATAACTGATGATGCCACTTTCTCACGATCTTCTATTTGTTATCTTCATGGGGAGGATGATGTGGCAGAATGAACTAATGGCGCCAAATCTCGCTCTCAAACATACTAGACTATAACACTTGATGTCAAATCATTGGTTCAATACCGACACTTCCGAGAATGGAATGCCTCGCATCTCGTCTCTTAACACTCAATCTTGCCTAAAAGTGAGTTTTGTCCTCGAACATACTTGGCTATGTTCGTACTCACTACCAAACCTCCAACGCTGACAGTCCAATCGTGCTTTCACGAATTATACCCAAACCCATACCTTAATACAATGATGGTATTTCTATAGTGCTTTTAAGAGCACCCGATTATAACTAGGCAATATAATATGATTTGATGAAACTATGACTATGGCCGCCACCGGTAATTCTCTATCATGTATAAGTCACATATCGTCTCATCCTGCCTTTCTATAATGTATACTTAGTAAGGTATTACACCTCATATAAAGTATCTAATGGAGAATAGCCACCCATTCATTAGTGTCAATCGCCATTCTCTTCCTTCTCATGTCTTCTATAAGTCATGTGTTTTCAAACTCTTAGGTCTGCGAATCACACTTTTCCGTACTGAACACTAATCTCTATCTCTTCCACAACAACTTGAAATCCCTGGATCATCTTTGTAATATGTGTGTAGTATAATACGATTAAAGACATGACACGTATATAGACATTAACTCTACTCACCTTATAATCATTTCTCAATTAGAGTTCTAAGGTAACTACGCCGAGTTTCCACATCTAAGATTTTTTTATTAATTTTATTCAATTTCTTTTAATTTTTTCTGAGGCATCATCGACCTTGTTCTGATACCAACTGTGGTGGCCCCGCACCCTGAGGCCGCCAGGTGGGCCGCTACGTGGGCCCTGCAACCCTAATGACGTATGTCGCCATGTCAACGTTCATCAATAGCTGTGCTAACTCGTTAATTAGTGATTATATTAATTATTTATTCAATTATTAGTTAGCGTTTCATTTTTCATTTACATATTCTCAAGTAAGCAGTCAATAATTTATAGCGGAAGTTTTAACATAGCATAACCATAAATTTTTAGTAACTTTCAAGTCATATAGAGCATCAGTCCTACTATAAAAAAACCCGAAATCAAATACACTATATAAGACAACAAAATAAACAAAAGTAGGTATATGCATATACAATGTCTCTTATAGTCCCCTGATACCAATAACAAAGCAAAATATATTGAAATATAAGCACCTACGAGTATGTCCAAGAACGTCAACGGAAAAAAAAAAGGTCGCCCATGATTCCCCTTTACCGCTACTCATAGAAGAATCTACAACCCCAAGAAAAATGTACACAATAATGATAAAAAAATAAAATAAAACTACAAGACGTGCAAGTACGTTATTTGGCAATAGAAAGGCACTCCTATCAATGTAGAGCAATATAAAACCTAAAACAGTAGGTAGATAATAAGAAAACATAACAATAGTTGTATAAGTAAGTGAAAACGTAAACATAGATAGCTCGGTGAACCACTTAATCGGTAAATCATTCAATCATATACCACATCTCCTAAAGCCCTAGTAAACCATTTAACTAGTAAATGATTCCATCCTACTACAACAACATAACATAACCCTGATGAACCAACTCAATCGGTTTTCATAGCAAAACCTCGGTGAACCAACTCAACCGATCTTCATAGCAAAACCCTAGTGAACCAACTCCACCGGACTTCATAGCAAAACCCCGGTGAACCAACTCCACTAGTTTTCAAATAACCCCAAAATGCATGCATAAAACATGATTATTCAACATGAACAAAACAACAATAAATCATAATAACACGTTATAGTTTGCAATTGAATAAAACAACATAATAAAATAGTCGACACTCATTAAATTTATAAGTTAAGTAAAAATAGTCGGCATCCAGAAAAACTAATATGAAAAGCAAACTAAATTATGTGAAGCATTATTGTGGGTTTTAACCATCTCAAATCGCACTTCGAAGTCCCAAAAATACTCGATCCAACCCCAATATGCCTTCGCCTATTGCACTATATTCATCGAGTCCCCTATGATCAATTTCAAGTGTCTTAGATTGATTATAGGTATTGAAAGTTAAGTGTGTAGGTTAAGTCTTCAAAACAACCCCTAAAGACTAATAAAGTTTCGTTTTTAGTCATGTGTTGCAGCACATTTTTGGGCTTGAAAACATTCGAATCTCAAAGAATTGTAAGAGAAAACTTTGGTCTCAAATTTAGCTTTCCAAAAAGGTTTGCTTTGTAAAACTCCAATTTAAAACAAAAACGATATCGCAATTTAACCAAAATAGCTCAAATTTGAACCAAATCATACCAACAAGATGTAAAAATCATTTCTCCCAATATGACTTCAAAACTCATAATTTGTTTTCACAAATCATGCACAATACCCGAGAACAACATACTAAAAGTTCAACCTAATCCGATAAGTATCAAGGGAGTTATGCCCTAATTACGGTCGTTAATCCTCGAGATTAATGACAATCCTAGTTTAATTAATTTAGGCTGTTACACTCTTCCTTTTGGGTCTTCACAAGGCTTTATCCACAACATTTCCAGTGAGTATCTTGCAATACAATAATGTTTCATTATGTGACTCCATGAAGATTTCTTCACACCTGAAGGCGTTGTCAAGGCGATGGACCTTTTTTCAGCTTTTTGATTGGATATTTATTGGAAATCACTCATTAGTGTCCAATAGCATGTACTTACCTTAAAAACAAAAAATGGAGGTTTAACAATATAAAATAAAGATAACATTCTCAAAATTTACAAGAAAAGCGTACCAAAACATAACATAATTAACAACTTATCAAATACCCTTAAACTTAAACAATTGCTCGTCCTAAAGAAATAAGTGTAAGACAATCAACTTTCATTCACAAAATTTATTTCAACTTCTCTAATGCCAACTCTAACTTAAATGGTTTTGACCAATTTTTCAAAAAATTTCCAAATGAAAACAACAAGACTTAAGCCAAGCCGTTACTTCGAGTCGAGATATTTCACCCATTTTGCCGAGAAATACTCCACAAAATACAAGGCTTCGTCAAGACTAAAGCTATCTATTACTCACAAGTTACCTCGGAACGTATAATAAGATGAAAAATAGCAATCTCTTATAGAGTAGTGAATACTAAGACTCCATAAATAGAACTTATACAACAACTCTACGTTGACACATTCGAAATATCATTTAGGGTCAACTAGGACTTATTCACTAAGGTCGTTTTAGCTAGGTTGGGGTAACAAGGAAAAACAATTCATAGATTCTAAATGTTTGAAAACTTTGACTTAAACCATCAAAATATTTTTAGAGAAAAATGAAATGGTTTACACTGCACCTAACTTCATTTCTCTTTTCACATTGTGCAGTCCTCACCCTTTTCCAATCACCCATTTCCCTGTTCCATTTTCTGCAGTTACATTTTTTGTTGGGACTTTCTAATCATTAATTAATTTTTTCATCATGTTTAATTTTCTCTTATTTTGGGTATATAAAAATCTTTCACTCTATTTTCTTCTTCTTTACATGTATATTTTTAATGATTTCAAGTCTAAAGCTAGCTTCCAACTAGGTAAAGGACTATAGGCTATGAGTAAGGGTTTATTATTGGGTAAGAAAATAATGAAGGCTGGTTTGGCTAAAATTGGCTAGCTAGTGATAACTTAATAGGTAGGCTAAATGATAAGGGTTTAAACAAATAAACCTACATCTTCCCCATACTTATTCTTAAGTTATTACTCAGAGGATGACGTGATGATGTGATGTGATGTGATGCTGACGTAGCAAAATGTAGTTGGACGTATGATGATGTGGCATTTATTGATTGGTGAAGTTGTATGTCAATGTAAAGTTGGCAAAGATAGTGATGGAGTATGGAAAAATGCATGATAAGCTAATGAGCATCCGCGAAGAAGACTATGAGATTAGCCTTGGGATCTCCACTAAGAGTTGGCTACGAATTTGATCATAAATTCATTGCCTAATAGTCATTCACAGTTTGTAATGAACTATAACATGAATAACTTACAAAAGTCTATCTCACAATTGCATTTGATGCTTAAAACTACTGTGCAAAATGTCAAGAAACTTATTGCTAATGTTTTGATGGTTTAGAAAGGAAAGACTATGAAGAAAAGGGGCAAAAGCAAGGCTAAAGTTGCCAAGGCTATTGCGACTGTCACAAAGCCTACTGAACCAGTAAAAAATCATGTTGCTTCTACTTCACATTACTAGAAGGAAAAGGAAAAATAAGAAAATTGTCATTTTTTCCATGCAGCTAGGCATTGGTTCAGAAATTGCAAGCTATATCTTGAAAATCTAAAGAAAAAGAAGAGTAGTGTGACTACTGCTTCAGGCATTTACATTATTGAAGTTAACTTGTCTACTAGTGATTCTTAGGTATTGGATACCAAATGTAGATCTCACATTTGTATTAGTGTGCAGGGTCTCACCAAAAGTAGAAAGGTAAAGAAAGGAGAAGTCATCTCGAGTTGGGAGTGGAACAAAGGTTATTGCGTTGCCTGTAAGATGCTTTGCATTAATTTTACCTCAGATTTATTTTAGTTTTAAATAATTGTTATTATATCCCTGTCTTAAGTAGAAACATCATTAGAGTTTCATGTTTGGACTTGGATGGCTTTAATTTCAATATTACGAATAATACATGCTCCATTTCTTGTAAAGCATTTTCTATATGAATGCTGATTTGTGTGATGGTCTTTATATTCTAAACATCAAAAGGTCAACGTATACTTATATTCTTAATGTAAATACAAAGAGATTCAAGTCGAATGATTTGAGTCAAACCTACCTTTGGCATTATTGTCTTGGCCATATAAATGAGAAACACATATCTAAACTCTATAACGATGGACTTTTATATTCATTTAATTTTGAATCATATGAAATACGTGTGTCTTGTTTACTAGGCAAGATGACAAAGAGTCCCTTTACTAGACATAATCAAAGGGCAGGTGAGTTATTTGGTCTGATAAATACTGATGTGTGCAGTCTTATATATATAATGGCTAGAGGTGGTTATCAGAACTTTATTACATTCACTAATGATTTTAGCAGATATGGTTATGTGTATCTCATGGAATATAAAAGTGAGTCTTTTGAGATGTTTCGAACATTTCAAAATGAAGTGCAAAATCAACTTGGTAAAACTATTAAAGCACTTTGATAAAATTGAGGTGGTGAATATTTGAGTTAAGAGTTTGATGATCATCTTAGAAACTATGAGATTGTTTCACAGTTAACTCCCCCAGCAACTCCGTTATGGAATGATATTTTTGAGAGGAGAAATCAAACTTTATCGGATATGGTTCAATCTATGATTGGTCATGAAGATCTTTCTATTTCCTTTTAGGGTTATGCCTTAGAAATTGTTGCATTTACATCGAATCATGTTCCTTTAAAAGCGGTTGATATAACATCACATGAGATGTGGTTTGGGTAAAGACCAAGTTTGTCTTTCCTTAGTATTTAGGGCTGTGAGGTTTTCGTACGATGACAAATCTCAAAAACATTATCAACCAAATCTACCTAGTGTGTATTTGTTGGTTATCCTAAAGAAATTAAAGGATACTACTTTTACAAACCTACTAAGAACAAAGTGTTTCTGGCCCGAATGATGTCTTTATGGAAAAAGACTTTATTTTCAAAGACAACAATGGGAATAAAGTAAGTCATGAAGAAGTTCACGAACCACAAATAAACACTCAAACGCTATCAATAAAGTCTAGAACTAGTTGAACCTCCACAGGTATTACAAGGTCCAAGAAGGTTTGATAGGGTAAAATATCGGCTTGAGAGATTTAGATTTCTTATTATTGATAGTAGTGAGGTATTGCTTATGAATTAAAATGAACCTACTACTTATTAGGAGGTTGTGTCTAGCCCTGATGCAGATAAATGGTTTAGTGCCATGAATTCTGAAATGTAATCCCTGCATGATAACTAATTTTGGAACTTGATTTATTTACTTGAAGGTGGTAAGAACGTTGGATGTAAATGGGTTTTCAAGAAGAAAAGTAACATGAATGGCAATGTGCATACTTATAAAGCACGATTAGTAGCAAAGGTTTCAAACAGACTTAATATGTTGATTATGATGAGGCTTTTTCTACTGTAGCCATGTTTAAATCCACTAGTATTCTAATTGCCATAACCCATCGTGACTATGAGATATGGCAAATGGATGTCAAAATAGCTTTTTCTAAATGGAAAGTTACTTGATCACGTGTATATGATACAAACTGAAGGGTTTGTTCATCCAGAGAATTCTAAAAAGGTGTACAACCTTCAAAGATCCATTTATGGATTAAAGCAAGTTTTTCGGAGTTGGAATCTTCGTTTTGATGAAGCAATTAAGGAATTTGGTTTCTTTAAAAATGAAGATGAGCCTTGTGTATACGAGAAGGTTAGTGGGAGCATGGTTGTTTTTTCAGTATTGTATATCGATGATATATTACTTAATGGAAATGATATCCCAACCTTGCAAAGTGTCAAGTCTTGGTTAGGGAAGTGTTTCTCATGAAGGACTTAGGAGATGCGGCCTACATCATTGGGATTAAGATCTATAGGGATAAATTTAAGAGGCCGATTGGTCAAAGTTAAAGTTCTTATATAGACAAAGTACTGAATAGGTTCAGTATGCAAGACTCTAAGAGAGGTATATTGTATGATGAGCGAAAGCGTATGAATATGATTTCGTATGCATCAACTATTGGATCTATCATTTATGCCATGTTATGCACCCGACCTGATATATAATATGCTTTAAATGCAACAAGCATATATCCATTTGATCCCGATGAGAGTCACTGGATAGTAGTAAAAAACATTTTTAAGTACTTGAGAAGGACTAAATAAGTGTTCTTAGTTTATGTAAGTTTGGAAGATAAGTTTGTTGTAAATGGTTACACATATGTAAGTTTTCAAGCCGATATAGATGACTTCTGATCGCAGTTTAGATGTGTTTACTTTGAATGGAGGCACAGTGAGCTGAAAAAGTTCAAAGCGAGAGATTGTAGCAAATTCAACAATAGAAGCAGAGTATATTGCAGCGTCGGATGCGGCTAAAGAGGTAGTTTGGATCAAAAGGTTCATCTCTGGACTTGGTGTGGTTCCTAGAATATCTAACACTATTTTCTTGTATTGAGACAACAATGGGGCGATAACATAAGCCAAGGGACCAAGATCACACCATCGATCCAAACATATACATAGACGTTTTCATCTCATTCGAGAAATCATTAAAAAGGGAGATGTGAAGATTTGCAGAGTACCTACAAAAAATAATGTTATAAATCAATTGATGAAGGCTCTTCCACAAGTGAAACATGACGATTATGTTAGGTCATTAGGTATTAGAAACATGAATGATTGCCCTAGTGCAAGTGTGAGATGTTGGGGCATGTGCCCTACGTCAATCTATAAACATTATTTATTTTATAATTTTAGTTAATAAAATTGAGGTTTTCATTTGATGTTTTATTATAAATGATTGCACGTTTACCTTATAGTATGATTTATGGGTATTTGTTAAAATATCATAAATGTCCCTAGTCGATTATTATACTAGGAACTATAATGAATTAAGACTAATATGAATCTTGATTGATGGTCATGTGATGATCATGCGTATATGGATTCGAATCGAGATCATGAGTACTTGTTAGGAAACAAGGTACTCGACTGGCCCGCTTTGAGAACACCACATGGATTAAGTCATAGGTGTTACTCATTGTAGGTATTTGATTTAGTCTTTCGACTTGAGATTACCATAGACTTCAATATTAGGAGAATGGTAATTTGACACAATCAAACATTGTCTTTAACCGAACGATTATAAAGATTGTGATTGGTTACCATGTGAATAATATGTGAAGGTGTGTAATTAAGATAGAATTTGTCATGCTCGTCTAGAGAGAGATATCCGTGGATCCCTCGATATGATAGACTGATAATGGTCAAGTCCATGTGAATTAATATGAGTAGTGCCACTTTGATGTTTTCGATTTATCTTAAAATCAAGACTAGTACGATTGAACATTTAAGGTAACTTTTTATGTCTTATGTTTAGTCAAAGGATATCACATGACAAAAGGATATGATATATGTTATTCTTTAGGTCATATCAGTTTTGATATTCATGTTACTTAGGTAGTCATAATGTCTTGCTAGAGATTGCTTATGACTTGTGTACCAAAATAGTTTTGGTTGATTGCCAACATCACATGAGCCTATTGGGTTGCGCATAAAAACTGGTTTTGCGTAATTTCAATTAGTCCAGAGTAATGAATTTTATATGATAAAATTCATAATATAAAAGCCCTTCTGATTTTTATATGATAACTTATTAAAAGGGGCGTATGTGTAATTTTTTTAAACTGCCTAAATACATAAGTTGTATTACGAATAAGATTTTAAGTGGGGGCTTCTCTACACATATAAATAAAGGATGAAACCCTAAAACAAGATAAGATTTTCTTTTTTTCAAATTTCGAGTTCTCTGGGTTTTGGGAGAGAAAGAAATATGTTTTCAATCACTTGGGGCTAGCACTCTAAATTGTGGTCACCATTCGTGTGTGGATTTTCGATAGAACACGTGCGCATGAACGTCTTGGAGATTGAACAATCACAGAAGAAAATCACAGATTAAAATATGGTTTACATTCTAAATTTAGTTTAATGGAACCTATTTTCGATCCCGTTGGGGTTTTGCAAATTTTTTTTTGAATTTTTCATTGCATATGAACCCCAAAACTTAAACACTCGTAGGCATGTCCGGTGAATTTGTTAGCGATAAAATATAAGAGATATATGTGTATTTATATATAATTGATATATATATATATATAACTAAAACTATACGTTTGATTTGAATAATACGGATCGTTGGATCATCTCGAGGTGATAGTAAGTGGAGATTGTATTAAGATATGTGTCACGATGGGTTGTGTCACTTTACCATAATGCTCACTTGATCGGCCTCGAGATAGCGCGATGCGTATCTTAAGAAAAAACCATATATATAAATCAAAAGTTTTAAACTTATCTCCTTTGTTCGATCGAGAAAGAGAGAGAACAAGAGTAGCTAATGGTTTCATCTTGAGGGGTGGATCAAGACAGTTTTATTTTTTGTAATTTGAAGTGATCAAGTCACTATAAATCCTAAGATCATCACTGTGCTAAGTTAGGTTTTGGTTTTTAAAGTTCAATTCATAGGTAGGTAATGATTTCATTGTGAATTTCTTGTTACGGATGGTTGGAAATGGGTTTAAACCTCGTTAGAGGTCCTCCTGATGTTGTGGTGAGTGTATTGATGATTTTGTTATGTTTAGTGGCTTCAACATTGGCATGTGCTCCCTATATCAGAGGAGCGCTCTCCCTTTATAAAAGGTCAGGAACCCATTTGGTTGAGCACGTTACACCTAGTAAGAGAGCACCCTCCTACCTCAGAAAATAGCCCTTGTGCTGTATTTTGAGTATGATTTCTTGAGGTCTTAGGGACCAACTTAGAGGTTCTAAATATAGGATATTAGACTGATATTAACTACATTAATTTGTGATAGGTTTTGAAATGCCGAGAAAGGTCAAGTGAATTGGAAAACTTAGGAAACAGAGACGAAACCTAATCGAGGTAGGTGGTTCACGTATTCTTATCATTAATGCAACATAAATTAGTATATTAGGTGGGGCAACGTCCTGTAATTCATTTGAAAAGGTCGATAAGGCATACCAGGACTAAGGATTGAAAAAATATGACGAGAAATTGATTCCGCCCCTTGTCCTAATGAATGGAAAGGTTTGTTTGGAAAATGATTCCATTTTTTTATCCTCGGCTAGCCGTAGTTTTACCTTAGTTATCATTGTCCAGTTGGGGTTGGTAGCTCAATCAAACTAGAATAAACAAGTGAAATCCCTTGTCTGCCAACATATGGATTATGTGGTTGTACTCTCAAGTGACTGGAGTTTACAACTCTATAATTATATGAGTATGGTTTCATGTTACCTAATAGAATTACATTCAATTATTTATTGTTTATATAAATTCCATTGCCTGAGTATATATGTTTTGGATTCATATTGCTATTAATTGAATTATTGCTATTAGTTGATAATTGATTTGTTTATGACTATCCTTAATATTTTAGGTTCACACGTAGGCACTTCAGCTAAAAGTAACGAGAAAATTTAGGAGTTCTATTATCTTCTCTACGATGTAGCAAACCTTCCTTGTATATATATATACTGTTTTGAATTACATTGTTGTAATATAACATAGTGGGAGGTTTTACGAATGTGTTTTGGTTTTAATAAACTTTGAATTTATGTATATCGAATTTATTATTGAAAATGTTTTAATTTCCATTGCGTATTAATTTAATTTATATTTTGATATCAACATACAAGTTGTATTTATCAGGTATGGAAAGAGAAGGTGTCGGCTCTAGTTAAGTTTGGATAGTGTACTAAGGCTTACTAGGGTTTCAAGCTGGATAATGCCTTAATTAGGATAAGGGATGTCACAACTTGGTATCAAAGCCTAGCCAGAGCATAGTTTTGTACTTAAAGTAATAACTTTAATACAACTTGGTATTAGAGCTTTGTTCAGAGGAAAACCTTATTACTTAGAAACACTTTATAATTTTGATACAGTTTGGTACCAAAGCTTAAGGTTATTGGCTCTGATATATCTTAGTACTTGAGCCTAAATTTAGTAACTCTGAGAGTTATCTCTAGTTATGAATAAGCTTACGGTGCATGTGATAAACGATTTTCATCATGGTTAGGGGAGAAAATGAAAATAAAGCATTATTATACGTTATTTGATGCACTAATTGTTATTTTCTATATAGATATGAATTCCTTGTCTTCTGAATATTACCATAAAGGTTTTATCTCTCCTTTCATTTCACAATCTAATGGCAGATCACATAGAGGGTTCATAAAAGTCTGGACCTCAGGGTGATAAAGAGAATAAGGCTTAGTGGAAATCAATAATGGAGCAACGAATGAGGGAACTTATGGAATCTAAAGCCAAATAAATGGCAATGTTGATAGCTCAAATGGGACCACTAGTTCAACAACTTGAGATTCAGCCTGCAGCCAGTCTCAAGGTTTGTAAGACTCAGTGAGGAACTGAGACACTAGCAGCTTCAGCACAGCCAATAGTAACACAAGTTTAGGTGCCATAGAAAGTTGCCAAAGTGCCAGTAGTTTCTGAGAAGATTGCATTTCTTAGAACTCGGTAGGAGTTTATGAAATACGATATTATAAAGTTTAATGGCACTATGGAGGACGAGGTAGCTGAGACCTGGATACTAGAGATGGAGTAACAATTTGTTGTTGTAGATGTTGAGGACCGATTTAAGATTAAACTGGTCACATTTTTGTTGACGAAATCTACTTGTAAGTGGTGGAGTTCACTAGAGAGAGAAGGGAAGATTGTCACCACTAGGGAATAGTTTAAGACCATATTCTACATGTGTACTTTCATAAGTCAGTCAGGAATAGGAAAACGATTGAGTTCATATAGCTGAAACAGGGAGAGATGCCTATAAGGGAATACGAGCAAAAGTTCACTGAGCTAAGCGAGTTCGTTCCACATATGGTGGAATCGGAGGAGAACAAAATAGACATGTTTCTCGGTAGTCTTAACTATAAGATACATGTAGTGGTTTCCTCTCATTCTTGCACTAGTAATGCATTTATCTTTGAGAGTGTGATAGAGGTGGAGTCAGCTATGTTAGCTCGTCCATCAGGGATAAGAGTGGTTCCACCACAACACCTTATTATCCAAGCAATTAGAGGGCTTGGGAATATGTTCATATTCAGCCAACTCATAAATCTTGGAGTAATAGGATTCGAGGTTTTATCAGGTAACATAAGAAGAGGAGTGCGACTAATGGTTCTTCATCTGTGGCACCAGTTCATTTAGTTCCACATAGAACCGTTTATGTTAGCACACCAATTGCAGCACCATCTATTTCATAACTTTCTATAGCAAAACCACCTTTACCACCAGCACAACCAGGAAGAAGAACCATATATAAAGGATCTAACAAGCCTAGTGTGATATGCTATCAATGTGTTTAAGTAGGCCATATATAAAGGAAATATACTGCACCTCCAGCTTCTTTGGTAGGCAGTGTAACGTAGATTGTAGATCAGTCTCACGTAGTAGCTAAGGCGAATTCTTAAGCTATGATGAGGCTTGTGGAAGTTATTTTGAATATTTGTGGTCGAGATATGCATGTTTTAGTTGATGCTGGTTCTACAATTTCTTTTATTGTGGGTGCAATGGTTGATGAGTTGAAACCAAAACTTGTGAGAACCAATACATTGTTGATTTTATGCAAATCTGTGTGTGAGAAAGTTTAACCAAACCTGATATGTAAGATATGTATAGTCAACATTAGACATAATGAACTCCTAATTGATCAGAGGGTTATGGAGTTCTATGAATATGATGCACTACTAGAGATGGATTGGTTAGCAACATACCATGCCAGTATTGATTGTTTTCATATGAGGGTAATTGTTTTGATCCCTAACCTTTCTGAATAGTTTATAAAGGCTATTATCCTTCATGACTTGCAACTCTGGGAAGGGAAGCTATGCTTCAAGATTTTGAGGTTATGGCAGGGGTTATTAAATTTGGTAAGCTTGGTCAGGAACTTAAGGTTAGTAAGATACCAGTGGTTTGTAAATTTCCATATGTCTTTCCATCTAAATTTCCTGGACTTCCACCACCACGTATTATTGATTTCATCATTGATCTTATTTTCGGCACCAAACATATATCTATTCTTCCGTACTACATAGCATCGAAGGAATTGCGTGAGTTGTAGACTCAGCTCAGGATTTGTTATAGAAAGGTTTATCCATCCTAGTATGTCATCGTAAAGAGCACCAATTCTTTTTATGAAAAAGGACACAACCCTATGTATGTGCATTGATTATAGACAGCTTAATCGAGTAACTATCAGGAAAATATATCCATTGCTCATGATCGATGACTTGTTTGATCAATTGAAAGGTGTCAAATATTTCTTGAAGATTGATTTGAGGTCTGGTTATCATCAACTAAGGATTATAGATGAGGATATCTCGAAACTTTCAATACTTGTTTTGGGCACTTCGAGTTTACAGTGGTGTCATTTGGGCTCACTAATGATCATGTTATGTTCGTGGATTTGATGCATAGGGTGTTTAAACCTTGTCTTGACCAATTTATCATCGTGTTTATTGATGAGATTTGGATATATTCGAAGGCTCAAAAGGTACATTCGCATAGCTAAGTTTAGTAAGTACAAGTTCTGATCTTCAAAGGTCAAATTTCTCGGATATATAGTTAATTCTAATGGTATATTAGTTGACCCAATGAAGGTTGAGGCAATCTAGGATTGGCCTACTCCTACCACATTGTCAGAGGTTTAAAGTATTTTGGGGTTAGCGGGTTATTACAGATGATTTGTTGATGGTTTCACACACATTGCTCTACCACTGGCCTGAGTAACAGTGACGTCCCTTCTACTAATCTAGGGCACCGCCTGGCCTAATCCCGTAATTAAGCCCTAATCATATCCACGCAGGACTTAACTACGTATTAGTCAGCCTTTACAACTTAGACGCCCCTTTTCTCGTATTCATGATAAGTAATATACTAGTCCTACTAGTTTATAAAATTTAAAGTTAATTAATTAGCGGAAGTCTTATTGATTATGCGGAAGCAATGACTAACTTATGCGGAAGCCATTTATAAAATCCTAAGTGTTGAAAACCAGGAAATGACATCACATATATAAAGTCTTCAAAATGTAGTGAAACAACAAAATAATCTAAGTCAAGTCGGGGAACTAACGCTCAACCCAATATACCACCTTAAATAGTATATGAAGACGTATATAACATATACAATCAAAATAAAGAATTGTTGGGTATAATCACAACAACAAAGTAAAGTCCTAGCTTTACTAGCCTCCCGTAACTCCAAATCTTGTATTCGCTCTCTCGTACCCTTTTTCCTAGGTTCCTGAGTTTGGTGTCCCATTAGTTCAAATATAGAGGGTGTAGGCTCAATTTAAACATCACCGACATAAAATTTTCCCTAATTTCTATTTATTTTATCGACATATAATTTTCCTTAGTTTTTCTCAATTTTTTCGAAATTTTCTCAAATTTTCTTTCATTTTTGCTTCCCTTTTTTCTCTTCTTTTTTTGTAATTTCGTTGGGTCGGGTCGACCCAAACTGCTCGAACCCGATCCACTGGGCCGAGCCTGGCCCGTTCTGGGCCCGGCCCGGTAAGGGGGTGCACACGTGCGCACGCGCGCGCGTGTGCACCACTTTCCTCCCGATCGAACCATTCGATCGGGAGGAAGGAAATTTTTTTTTTACTCTCTCGTCGCTGGGGTTGGCGTCCATCCCCAACCCTAGGTTGGGTCGCGTATGCAGGGGGGACTACTCCCCTGCCTTCCTCGAGCTCTAACGAACTGCCATGGTAGTTCGTCCGAGTTCGCCACCCGCACCAACAACACGAACAACCACAACATCAATGGAAAATGCACTCACCTTGTGTTTACGTCGAGCTCGGTCTTTTCTCTCTCTCTCGGCCTCTCTCTCTCTTTGGTTCCTTCTTCTTCTTCCTCGCTATTGGCCTCCCTGTGTCTGTGTTTTTTTGTGCGCGTGTGTGTGTTTGTGTGGGGTGTTGGTGTAGGTAGGGTGGGTGAACACGTGGTGTTGCATGGGACACTTGTATGTGAATTGGACAAGTGTGGTGTAGTTTGATTTTGCCACTTGTGCTGGTGTTAGGTGTGTTGACACCTAATTGTGACATAGCTAAGACACACGCCCGTGTTTTCGGGCATTTGGACGCTCGCTTTCGCGTCCGAACCGTGACATTCGCGTACCACCACGTCGCTAGTCACCCTATATTTATTCCATATTATTTATTTGACAAATCTTTATTCAATTTGTGTGTTTTCGTTTCCCCAACCTTAAATTCGGTCCCATCACTACTCGGTACCCGTGTCGACACGCGTATCGAGGTGTGTCCCCGCTATCGTCTCGACGTCTACAACCGTACAAAATGACTTAGTAAGTCTACACAATACATAACACTAGGCACACATCAATACAAAAATGTCATATACCTCGGCCACATGCCTCGGTCGGTGCATGTATCACAATGTAGGTCCCACGTCAAGGGTCGGTGATCCTAATTAACGAATTAAAATGGGGTTAGAGATTTGGGCTATGACAGTAACACATAAAGATGTTGACTTTATTTGGTATGATGAGTGTAAGGCTGCCTTTGAAGATTTAAAAAGTAGTTTGACTACTACGCATGTTCTTATAGTACATGAATCGGGGAAAAAGTTATTGATTTATACTGATGCTTCTCATTCATGCTTGGGATGTACATTGATGATGGAAGACATGGTTGCAGCTTATGCTTCCAGTTAACTCAAGTTTCATGAAAGAAATTATACAGCTCTCGATCATGCGCTAATTGCAGTTGTGTTTGCCCAGAAGATTTGGAGGCACTAATAGTACGGTGAGAAATTTATATTATTTTACAATCATAAAAGTCTGAAGTATTTGTTTACTCGGAGTGAATTAAATATAAGGCATCATAGATGGCTTAAGTTCCTCAAGGATTATGATTTCACTTTGAGTACCATGCAAAGTAAACGTGGTTGCTGATGCCTTGAGTAAGAGAAGAACATGTAGAGAGAATGTAACTACTGCTAGAGCTTTTCAGTTTAGAGTTTTTTAGGAAGCTTCAATGATGATGATTTGTGAAAGTCCAGCTGGCACATTATCAACGGTAAGAGCTAGTTCCAAAGCTACTAATCAATTTGTATGTACTCAGATTCGGGCTAAACTGGAAATTATTCTGCTGGCGATTGATTGTCATAAAGCTAATTAGGATTTTGTAGCGCGTCATATGCTAGTGGCTAGTATGGATCATCCTAATTGGTCAGTTTCTGGTGATGGTGCATTACGGTTTAAGTATCGATTGAGGATTTCAAATTAAGATCAGTTGAAGTAGAAGTTGCTATGGGAATCTCATAGATATCTTTACTCTATTCATTCGACTAACACTAAGATTTATTGTGATATAAGATGTATTTATTAGTGGTTTGTGATGAAGATTGATATGGTTGGGTTCATAAAGAGATGTGAGATATGTCAACAAGTTAAGGTTGAACATAGGAAACCTGGATGGTTAATGCATTCTCTTCTTATTCCTAAGTGGCGATAAAGAACATATATTGATGGATTTTATTTCTGGTCTACCTCTGAGTTAGCGTAAGCACGATGTGGTTTGGGTTGAAGTTGACAGGTTGACGAAGTCTGTGCATTTCCTGCTAATTTCTATTTAAGACCTCTTGAAATATTATGTAAGATATACGTAAGTGAGGTGGTGAGATTTCATGGAGCTCCAGTGTCTACTACTTCGGATAGAGATCCGAGATTCACGTATAGATTGTGGAGTGAATTGCGAGAGACAACTGAGAGCTGTTGTGAACTTTAGTACAACATATCATCCACAGACTGATGGGCAGACTGAGCGTTTGATCTTGGTTCTAAAGGATATGCTTCGAGTTTGTGTCTCAGAGTTTAGTGGAAACTGGGAGAAATACATTCCTCTATGTGAGTTTTCTTACAATACTAGCTATTAGGCTAGCATTGGAATGGCTCTTTCTAAAGCCTTTATGGTCGGCCTTGTCATTCGCCTACATGATAGGCAGAGGTTAGAGATACTGTTTTGTTGGAACCGGAGTTGATTTAGGACTACACAGAGAGAATTCAACCGTTTCACCAACGTTTGACTATAATACAGCTAAGAAACAAGAGATATATTGATAAACATAATAGCTTTTTGAAGTTTTCAAATAATAATTACGTTCTCTTGAAAATCTTACCTATGAAAAGGTTGTATAGGTTTGGATTGCAGGGTAAGCTTGCTTTTAGGTATATTAAGTCGTTTAAAGTGAAAGAATGAGTAAGTCTCATTGCTTACAGGTTAAAGCTACCTCCTCAGCTAGCATGAGTTTAAAACGTCTTCCACGTGTTTATGCTTCGTAAAATAGAGACTCGGTTCACTCCAATGATTGATTGGAATGAATTTGATCTTTAGGAAGACTTATCATACAATGAGTAGCCAATTCAGATTCTTGATCTTAAGATTCGGTGGCAGAGACCCAAAGAGATCTGTTTGGTTAAGGTGAAATGGCAATTTCACAGAAATAAGGAACTAACTTGGGAGCGGGAGTCTTATATAAAGGATCAGTTTCCTTTTCTCTTCGAAACTATAGTTGATATTATGTTTTCCTTATTTTCGAAATGAAATTTCTTTAATTTGGGGAAACTGTAACGACCCGTTACCTTAAGTTAGTGATTAGTGTTAATATGAATCATAATTAACCCGAGTTAGGCTTGTGGTTAAGTATAACATATCTCATTTAGCATTTGTGCAGATTTATGTGTATGATTTTCGTTTATATGGTATGTTTGATGATATTATAGTTTATGGGGTTAATAAGAAATTAATACAAACCTATAATTAGAAAATAAACAATTATTTAATAAATTTTTGGTACACTAAGTGCGACGTGAGGGTCATGAAATAAATGTGCACACACGAGATATGTATATATATAATTAATATATATTATTGATATATAAATATATTTAGTTAAAACTATAGGTTTGATTTGGATAATATGGATAGTTGGATCGCGTCACAATGAACGTAAGTGGAGATTATGTTAAGATGTATGTCACAATAAGTTTTGTAACTTTAGCACAATGCTCACTTGATTTGCCTTGAGATAGTGCAATGCATATCTCAAGGAGATCCATATATAAAAGTCAAAAGCTTCAAACTTATTTTCATTGTTCGGTCAAGAGTGAGAGAGTGAGAGAGATCAAGTAGATGAAGGTTTGATCTTGAGGGGTGGATCGAAAGAGCTTAATTTAAGGTGATTTGAAGTGATCAAGTCACTGCAAATCCAAAAATCATCACCGTGGTAAGTTCAGTTTTGGTTTTTAAAGTTAAATTCATAGGTAGGTGATGATTTCTCTATGAATTTTTGTTATGGATGTTTGGAAATGGATTTCAACCTTATTAGAGATCCTCCCTGAGGTTGTAGGGAATGTATTTATGATGTTGTTGTGTTTAGTGGATTTAACAAGGGCTATTACCATATTCATTGTCAAGACTATGAAGGTTAAAAAATGCTCTCTGTATTAGAGGAGCACGCTCCCTTTATAAATGGTTAGGAACTCAGTTGGTAGAGCACGCCCCACTAAGTGAGGAAGCACGCTCCCACCTCATAAAATAGCAACTATGCTGCATTTCGAGTATGATTTCCTTAGGCGTTATGGACTAACTTAAAGTTCCTGAATATAGAGTATTAGACCTATATTAACCACAAATGGTTTGGGATAGGTTTTGGAACACTGGGAAAGGTCAAGTGACCCGCAAAAGTTAGGAAAATGAGACAAAACCTAATCGAGGTAAGTGAGACTCGTATTCTTATCAATTATGCATTTTAAATTAGTATTGTTAGTTTATATAGTATTGTGGACTGGATTTTGGGCAACATACTATAATTTGATAGTTTTATATGTGCAGAATCCTAGAAATGGTTGATAAGGTGGACCGAGAGTAAGGATTGAAAAGGTTTGTAGGGGAATGGATTCTGCCCATTTTCCTTTGAATAGAAAGTTTTGCCTGAAAATGGACTCCGTAAACTATCCCTTAGTCATCATTGTCCAGTTGAAGTTGGTAGCTTACTAAAGTGGGAATAAACTATCCCTTGTTAGCCAACATATAGAGTCTTCGGTGTATTCTCGAGTGACCGGAGTGTATAACTCCGTAATAAAATGCAAATTACAAATCACGAGTACGATTGCATGTTACCTAATGAAATTTCATTGAGTTATTTATTGTTAAGATCAATTCCATTGCTCGAATAGATAGGTTTTAGAATTATATTGCTATGCATTGACTTATTGGTATTAGTTGATAATTGAAGTGTTTACGAGCATTACTTACTGAGCAAGTTGGAGCGCTCATTCCCCTTAACATTTCAATTTCATACGCAGGTGCTTCAGCTAAGGGCAATGAAAAAATTTAGGAGTTTTATTATCTTCTCTATGATATAATGAATCTTCCTTGTATATATACACTATTTTGAATTACATTGTTGTAATATAACGTGGTGGGAGGTTTTACAAATGTGTTTTGGTTTTGATAAACTCTGGATTTATGTTTATCGAATGTATTATTGAAAAAGTTTTAATATTCCATTGCGTATTACTTTAATTTATATTTCGATATCGATATAAAAGTTGTGTTTTTCAACTATAAAAGGAGAGGTTATTGGCTGTAATTAAGTCTGGCTGGTGTACTAGGGCTTAATTAGGATTTTAGATTGAATATTGTCTTAATTTGGATAGTGGATGTCACAAACCTACTCTAAAGGCTAGCACGAAAATTAAGAAAATAGTATAAATAGAACCTTAGGCCTCCTAATTATCTCTCTCTCTCTCTCTCTCTCTCTCTCTCTCTCTCTCACTCACTCTCTCCTCCCCCCTTAGTTTCTTTTTTATATTTTCTATAGTTTTAATGGAGTTTTTCATAGTTATTATTAGCTAAGTTTGTTTCTTGACCAAGGAGTTGCTACTATGGTTGTAAGTCTTTTATGAGGTCTTTATTTTAATAGTTCTTAAATTATTGAGCATTCTTTAATTTACAGATTTAATAGTTTTTTATTTGCGGATTAGAATCATGTACTTTGTATTAAATGCAATGTTGCAAATGTGTATTACGATATTTGGATTCTATATCTAATTTAAAGTAGTAACAAGGATTGTTTAAAGAAGTCATTTAGTGTTTATATGTCTTAGGTGAATTGAGGTATAAGTTTAATATTGAAGTGGCTTTTTGAAAGTATTAAGCTTAGTAATTTAAAGTTTTCGCATAACTTAATGTTGTTTTATTGCCTAACTAATTTTTTTTTTATTTTTCGAAGGATTAATCCAATAAAATTAGGATGTGGCTTTTCCATTGATACAAGGAAGATTAATGGTTTAATAAGGTCTATGTGACGACCCCATTTCTCCAAACGGGATACCGTCCGTCTTAATCACGTCGTTAAGCTCTAATCCACGCAACATAGAACTTAACAATGTATTAGTCAGCCTTTTGTCTCATTCACCTCGTTATACGTGTTTTGAATAAGTATTATTCATTTTATCCTTATTTGTGATTTCAGAGTTAATTAAAACTTTTTATCATTTAAAAATTACCAGTGCAAGACTTAATAAAATTAATGAAAGCATTACCAAAACACTTACTGTGAAAACTAGGTAAAATAGATGATCACATGAAATCAAACCAAGTTATACCTGCATCAGCCTAGAATCTAGTCTCCCAACCAATTATACATCCCAAAATCATACAAAAAGATGTAAGTATTAAATACACAAAATAATCACCTACAAAAATAGCATAAACTAATCACTGAATGCTGAAATGTAGTCGTCAATTTTCTCCTTCCCTAGTTTGATACTCGATAAATCTGCACCAACCCTAATAAAAATGACGGTAAGTATAGTAAAGTAGAAAGTAAATCCTGGAGGCTATTCATCCACATTTCCAAAATATAAAAATAACGATAACTGAAAGCATGCAATAGCTATGAGACGAATATGAAAGGAAAGTATGCAAATAGTTTCCAAGCTTCTACAGGGGATGATAGACATAATGATCATGCAAATCTAGGTTTGGTCAGCCAACATCCCCAGGGAGTCTAACCCTGTGTGTCACGCTAATAACATAAGCTGTATGGAGTGACGACATCCCCAGGGACTCTAACACCGTGAGCCGTGCTACTCATGAATTAAGTAAAACATTAGTTGTGTGGAGTGTCAATATCTCCAGGAATTCTAATTCTAGATATCGTGCAAATCATAAAGTCAGGGCACCCACAAAGGGGGGCTCCTCAAGTTATGCCTATCAAGAAGTTCATGTTGAAGATTGTATAAACAAGTATCGCATAATAAACGTATTGACATGGTTGTGTACATACACCAAAAAAGTGTCAAACAAATCATCGCATACTATTAAGAAGACATTTCAACAGCTCTGAGATCAGCATTAAAAGAATCCAATCATAGAATGAAACCAAACAAGGAATGTCGCATGACAAGTAATTACACGACGATTATAGCCAAAGAAATCATAGGCACGAAAGTATATACAAGGCATGACATTAAGAATATAAGATCAACATTAAAACAGTCCAAATGACTCTAAATTAACTCAATAATGGAATGAAATGGAGAGAATTGCCTCAACAGGCTTACTTACCTCAAATGCACGCAATTCCTAACCTATACCAGCTCTCGACCACTCAAAACTCGCGTCCCACATCTCGTAAGTCCTCTCTAAGCTCCCAAGGTGTCTTAACTATTAGACCCTAGTTTACAATTTTTTTGTCGATCTATCCTTGTTGGCAGTATATTGTCAAAACATATTTAAAGTTATGTACATGATGCAATTAAGATGGGAAACCCGACTAAGCAAGATGGTTCGAGAGTATACACAACTTAAAGAAAGACTACAATGCAAATTCCAATGACGTTCACAGTATCAAAGTCGAAGTCGAAGATGAAAACAAATTTGAAGTCAAAGCATGAATTATATACGAGTTGGATATTGAAACAGGGTAACTATCAGTATTAGTCTACAATAGTAAAGAAGTTTGACACTGCATGTAAAGAACTTCGAGATGGATTACAAATACAAAATCCGAGAGAAAGGTGCATAAAGGACTAAAGAACGTTATGGATATGACTAGTCGAGATTCTTGAAGGAATAGAAGACTTAATTGTTGAACATTAGATGATTCTAATAAGATCTACAATTGGAAACCGAGAAGGTTTTTGAGTTGTATTGTATTTACGACTGAATTCCTAGATAGAGTAGATAAACTAAGCCTATAAATACTTGACATCACCCTTGTGTGGATCATCGTTCATTTATTGAGAACGAGAGATCATTATAGTGGTTTTACACATAATCATTTTGATGAATTGATTGTTTAGGTTGAACCTACGCAGAGGAAGACATTCAAGTCTTACTGTGATATCAATTCTCTGTATAGTTTTGATGTGTGTTTATTAGTTCATCACCAATTTGTTAATCTTATTAGTTCCTTTGGTTTCGAAAACTATAACAATAACAAATCTAATTTAAACTTTTTTAGGTTGGTTAAGTGTTCTTAAGTTCTAACGTTTCACAATCAACTCCCTTAATACTTTGTTTATGTTGAAATCTACTTTAATAAATAAAGACAGTTTTGGTGCAGCAACTAATGAGTTGATTTCAACTACCAAGACGTTAAAATTATGTATTGTAGTACAAATGGAAGTTTTTAGATATATGTCTTAGCTTTCCAGAACTTTAAAGTTTGCACAATTTCAACAAGAATTGAAAAAGATATGAAAGTTTTACCATAATGACTCAAAATAGTTTTAGTTTTCGAACAACAATTTTATAAATTACATTTCTCATAAACCATCAATTGCACTTAATCGAGCACAATGGAAAAGTTTGATCCATGTAGCCGACCCCAGTTAATTTGGGACTGAGGCTATGTTTTTGTTTTTGTTGTTGTTGTTGTTGTTGTTGTTGTTGTATTTCTCCTAAACCATAGCTTCAAAACTCATTATTTTTTATTGAAGCCTAAAAACATATCCTAGAATATCATACTAAAAGATGAGCTCAATCCAATAAGGAATGAGGGAGTTATGTTCAAAACATCAGGACATTAGCAAAAATGTGAACCTAAAAATTTCAGATTCATCATCAAAGTTGCAAAGGATTTTTAGGCATGAAAACATTCGATTTTGAAATTACCTCAGTAGACAAAAGTTATTAGTATTTGAGTTGGATTTCAAATTCCACCAGAATGGATCTATATCGATTTAAAATGAGGAAGTTATGATCATATTGCAGAGGTTGGTTCATACTAGCAACATGCAAAATTATCAGTTTTGTTTTTACAACTTCATGAACTTTAAAAATTCATAACTCAATGAAAAAAATCTAAATCCAGAACTTCTACGTAGTAGAATTAGTGGAATTCCACAAAGAATCCAAAATATGGAATTAGATTTTGAAAACAAAGTAATTTGCCTACTGAAATTGCTAAAAAACCAAAACTGAACCAAAACTTACAATTCTTGTTTGAATTTCACAAAGTAATAGTGTAGTGTGGATTATCTAGTTGTGGGACTCTCCAACTTGATCAATCGCCTTACAATTCTCTAGAATTCTCCAACACAATGTTGCATCATTTTCCCCAGATCTCTCTTTCTCTTTGTATTAAATGAAAATGGTATGATTTGCATGTAAATCCCACTACAACTATATATATAGTGGTGTGATCTAATGGTGGCCCTTAATCTTGTTTACATCCTCATCTCCAGGACAATTTAAGAGTTCACAACTTCATCCTACACTCCACTAAAACATTTCATGTTAACGCACTTTATTAACTCAAAGTTACATAGAGATGGTGATAGTACACATCCCGAGGCATATTTATGGATGTTGTTTTATTTTTCTAACTTAGGTCACATTCATGTAAATTCAACTATAAACACATTTAAATTAGTTATATTAAGCATATTAAACCAAATTAGGAATGATCACATCACTATCTATTCCTGGTCCCACGCCAACACGCATCTCAAGGCGTGTCTCTGATTGCGCACCAAACTTACAAAATACAACATTAAATAAATATTCTCAGTATAGCGGACATACATACATTACAGTAGGCATCCATCACTAAAAAATAATATATTTCTTGTTCCTCAGACCGAGTATTGGAAATGTGAACTCGCTCTCGC
Organism: Stephania yunnanensis; assembly: GCA_039657365.1. Classification (NCBI taxonomy): domain Eukaryota; kingdom Viridiplantae; phylum Streptophyta; class Magnoliopsida; order Ranunculales; family Menispermaceae; genus Stephania; species Stephania yunnanensis. Next base: position 36,926,271 of record CM077586.1, on the reverse strand, counting down.
GTCACGTCATAGGTCGATAACCCTGATTAGCGACTAATTTACCATTAGTAAATTTTGGGCAGTTACGGACTACCTAGTTACTTATTGAATCATTTGAACTTATCTTTGATCGACGATTAATTGACTACAACTGAGTTAGTAATTGCCTTTGGTCTAGGTTATTTTTTATTTTCATTGAATCTTTTAATTATTCATATCTAAATTAATTTTATTCGCATTGAATTCCTTTAATTATTATCCGTGCGTTTATATATATATTGCTTTCTAAATATTTAAGTTAATTAGTAATTAGTGGCAAAAATAAAAAATTCTTTTTGACTAAAGAAAGTTACATAATCCATATGGCGACGATCCCACTTACCACTACTAGAAAATTAAAAGTATAATAAAGGTAAAAACTTTATTATACACATTCGACACGTGTCAATGAGCATAACATCCTCGAGCCACCTCAATAGTACCACCCTGTGCGCCACATTAATCGGTATCGATCTGAGCAGAGTGCATGAAAAACCTCCTAAGTATCATGTTGTATTCCTCTAAATTTGAAGTATCTAGATTGTAGAAATCAACTGCATAGATGAACCAGATCACATACATGCGAACATTCTTTCTCTTCCCTACTACGGTGACTGTATTGCCATTCCTAAAGGTAATGTTCACCATTTCAGTGCCTGTGAATGACAACTTGCACTACAAGGAAAATGAAATTTAGAAACGTAATTAGCAACGGAAATAAGTTCTGTTGCTAAAAAAATTAGTTAGAGACGGAATTGAGACGGACTAATTCAGAGACGGAATTGAGACGAATCAGAGACGGAAATAGAGACGGAATTAAATTCCGTCTCTAAAAAATGGCGCTAACATTCCCACCAAAATTTTCATTTTTACAACCGTCCATTAGTCTCGAGATTCGTGCGTGCTTCGATCTCGATGATTCAAAAATGGGGACCAAGACTCTCACCGAAATATATATATATATATATATATATATATATATATATATATATATCTCTCTCTCTCTCTCTCTCTCTCTCTCTCTCTCTCTCGCTAACGCTCTCTGCCTTCTCTCTCGCCCGGTCACCGCTCACCCCGGTCACCGCTCACCCCGCTCATCGCTCGCCGCTCACCGATCTCGCTCCCTCTCCGCTCTCTCTTCGATCCCCGCTCTCTGCTATCTCTCCGCTCACCGACCGATCCACCACTCTCTGCTCATTTATAGGGTTTCTTTCTTTCTTTCTATGAGCAACATCGAAACACACAACACAGTACGCGTGATTGTAACAATTTTAGGAGCGATAATGGAGTCGGTCGATCGATCGATCGATGAACGCCACGAACGTGTGGCTCTTGGCGCTCCACGACGCCCAATAATGCGTTCTAGATAAGTCCACTCCACCACTATAGCTCTATATCCAATCCATTCGCACATGTACACTCGCTAGTTCTTCATTCACTCGCACGCAAACCCTAGTTTCATCGTCTCTTCGATTGGCCTCTTCAATGGCATCGGTGTCCAGATTGGTTTCCAAAGATTGTTCTTTGGACCGAAATCAGCAGAATTTGAGGTTTCGAGCCAATTTTGGCGCTGGAGGCTGATTATGCACATCAAATGTTTGGTGAAATGGCGGAAAGATCACTACTTTGAATCTCATTGCATCCCCATCGTCGTCAATGCTCTTTCACACTTTGTCGCCGCGGTATTGATTGCTTCTTTTGCATAAGTTTCTGGTTCTGTTTCTATGTTCGCGTGGGAAATCTTTGAAATTGCAGTGGCGAGGACAATGAATGTTAGATATAAGTTATTTTTTTATAGCTTATGTGAGTTTGCAACACAATGTATTATTTGAAATAGGAGGCATGAATGTGCTATGATATCCTTATAAGCTAACTCTACATATGTAGCCGTTCCCAAGTCCGGGTGAAGGAGGGCTCCCAATCCTATTATCCATAAAGGCATTGATTATGAGGGGTTTAAAGGACTTAGAAAACACATCATTAATTGCACTAAATCGAATGCAAGGGAATAGTTTGATCCATGTAGCCGACCCCAACTAATTCGGGATTGAGGCTTTGTTGTTGTATGTCCTTTGTAGTTACAAGTTTCCGTGTGACAACCTCTTATCCCTTTTTCTATTAATTTGGTCTTTAATGTTCAGGCATCAGAATATTTTGTGCAAAGCAAAAGCAAATCTTTTTGGGAATGTTCCAAATAGCAGTCAAGGCGGATTAAGTTAGTATGAGAGCGTGATTGAAACATTGACAACTCTTTTTCCAGTGTGGGTATGTTTTCTGTCAAGAGGCAGACGAAATTTTAGTTTCTTCAGTGATTTAGAGTTAGAACTATGGGCGATACAATAGGAAGAAAACTGATTATTAAATTTTTATTCAATAATTATTTCCTAGTTAAATCTTTGAGTAATTTACTACTTTCCCCAATCTGTTTTTTCCAGTCTTGATTTGCAACAGCAAACTTGCAGTTCAGCTGCTAAATCGTGGTGGAATTGAAAAAGAGTGGATTTATTTTTTGTCTGCAAATTAGTGTAATGCGTTCCCTTTTCTCAATGGCAATAAACTGAAAATTGAAAAAAAAATTGATTAAAATCGAGACGGTGAAAGGAAATAAATAACTTAAATGTGAATTTCATGAAGAATCGACATCGTATTGGTTAGAAAAATTGCTTCCAACATGGGTCTAGGACTTACGCTAGAGTATGGCATCATTGAGTGCTAATGATAACATAACGTTTATGGTCTTTTCCCTTATTTTTTGTGATTTTCTTTTTTGATTTGTTTTAACTACATAGTCCTAAATTGGTCCAAGTTATGCTGTAGCATTCTACTCTATTGTTGTGGCTCATGCATCTCCTTTGATCCTCTCTCTTCATGATGAATCCTTGACTCCTCAAAACTTATATATTGATCTGTTGGGTATACTGTTTTCTTTTGCACTGTAAATGGAGATAGTTTTTTTGCAGTTTCATTTTTTTTATCATGAGTTTGATCTATTTTGCAATATTTGCAGAGCGTGGCCCTATCAGTAAGGGACTGGTTCTTCGATCGAGTGGGAGTTAGTGCCATTGATTGCCCATATCCCTGTGACAATACCTGCCATAATCTGGTTTTCAAGTGAGAGATGAGGAATTTAAAGCATATCATGTAACTTTTATAGTTGTTTACATGACTTTTAGATTGATAATTCTTTTTGCGCATATTTAGAGGATTGTAAGTTTTTTTTTTGTGGTTGTTGAACAATAGGATTGGTGGTTTTTGTGAATACTTAGAAATTTGGAGCATTTATTATACTTGACAATTTTTCGTGGATATATAAATCTTTTTCAAATTTTGGATTTTACATTTTTTTTTTCTCATTTGAATATTTGTTGATATATATTGTCGATGTATGAATGTCAAATTTCGCTTTTTTGGGGGATGTTAGCACCCCCCAAAGAGTTGTTGGAGGGGGTGCAGGCGATGGAGTAGGTCCTATGGTTTTATTTTCAAGTTATAGGTTGGAGAACCAATTGGATTGAGTTTATGTTTCAAAACTAAACAAAAATGAAAATTAGAGACGGATTAGCAACGGAATTCAGAGATTCCGTTGCTATTCCGTCGCTAATTTTCGAGGAATAGATGCATGAATAAGAAACGGATCAGAGACGGAATGGAGAAATTCCGTCTCTGATCCCATTCCGTCTCTGATCCGTTTCTGATTAGCAACGGATCAGAGACGGAATGCATTATTTCCGTCTCTGATCCGTTGCTAATCAGAAACGGATCAGAGACGGAATGCAATTACAATTGTACCATTTCAAAAATTTCCATTTCAGTTTCGTCTCTGTTCTGTTTCTAATTTCCGTCTCTAATCCTTCTCTAATCAGAAACGGAATTTATTCCGTCTCTAATCCGTCTCTAAATCAGAAACATAATCACATTTCCGTTTCTGATTGAATCAGCGTCGACGATTTTAGAGACGGAATAAATTTCGTCTCTGTTCCGTTGCAGATCTCAATTAGAGACGAAATTTATGCAAATCAGAGACGAAAATTTCGTTTCTGATCTGCTGTTTCTTTGTAGTGTTGGCCTTCTCGAAGAATGATAAATGCTTGATTTCGACTATCTAACAATGCTTTTTCAAATGTCTCTCCATTGACTCTCACATGAACCTCAATAGCACCTCGATCATCTATATTCTTGATAGCTAGTATCATAACCTTATGTAGTGACATCACCATTTTATACTTGTTCTTCAGAGGTTTTGGCTTCTTTTGAAAAAAAACTTCAAAAGTCTCCTCAGCTGTTTTCTCCTTTTGAGTCTCTTTTGTCTTCTCCTCTGACTTTGGATTCAATCTCTCTTAATTAGGGTTTTATTCCCCATTTTGATATGTCTATACGTTACTAGGCTACGCCAAAATCTCCAAAATTTTCTTTTAATTACTTGTTTTTGTTATTTGTAGGTTTTTAGGGTATGTTGATAAAAAAGAATAAAAGCAGGCCATTTTAGAGTATTTTTGGCGTTTCACCTTGAAAAGCACAATTACATGCATCTCAAGGCAACCGCATGGTTCCCACATCAAGCTAGGATGATGGTTGGTTAATGTTCCAAGTGGTTTGAAGTCTCGAAGTTGAAGATATATCAAAATAATTGGCTGAGTATAAGTGTAGGGTTGTTGTAGTTCAACAACCTTCAGATGTTCCTCGAGACGCATTTAAAACATATAAAAGTTGATGGAAGCATGCAGTGAAGCTGTAATGAGACACTTCTATCACATAAAACGCACTTCTATCACATAAAACGCATGAGCCATCCTTCCAGTATCGAATTGCGCATTATTGTCAAGATAAGATGAAAGGTTGTTTTTCTTTCTCACGTGCGACTCACCTGCCGAGCCTCCAATAACTCAAATCTAAGCTTTGAGGTTCGTTCGGAGTAGCTTCAGAATTGTTAATATTATCTATAAAATCCTCAAGAGGTTCGGATAAGTCATCTACTCAATTTGTCTAGTTTTCCAATCAAATTTCAATTCTTTTTGGTGTCTTAAAGTCTCAATAACCCCGAGAATCAATTCTCAAATAATTTTCTAGTATTCAAATCATAAGCATGATCCTAATGCATCCATTTATACCAAAAACCAATTTTTAAAACCCCACTGAAACTCAATTTGAGGATTTAAGCTCAATAAAACACCGATGTAGAACCCTTACAAAATCCTAAAATTCTTATTTTTATGAAAATATGTTGATTTCCTTTTTGTTTGAGTCAAATTCTCAATTTTAAGAATATTTTCAAAAATCAGCGACGGTGGCCGAATCAGGTTCGGTCAGGTGCCTTGGCCGAACTAGACATTGGTATGTGATGCTACGCAGGGCAAGTCATGCCCTGAGCAACCACCAGGGCAGCCTTACTGCCCCTTCATGTCTAGTTCGGTAGAAAATTTCGTTGCTGAACTGGATTCTTCTTTTAAAAAAACAAAAAAAACAAAACAAAACATGAACAACAAGTTTGAACTTGCTCTTCTTGTCTCTTTTTTGTGTCTGAACAAATTCATACACCAACAATGGATTAATGACCAAAAGATCAGTTGATCAATGTAACAGTACACATTGAAACAATGAATCAATGAAGTACAAAGAAGAACTTTCAATCTCTTATTAAATACAATCGAAATTACATTGTACATTGCTTATATACAAACTAATATGGTGTACATTATACACCCCAGTTACAACTGCCTAAAACAAGCTAATATAAACCTGTGCTACATTACACCAGAATAGATGATCCAATACATATACATCAGATTACATAAACAGCTCTGTTACATAAAAAACATTGTTACATTATATAACTCTACATCCCCCCCTCAAGAAGGAAGTCTATGCCAATCACATAGACCCATCTTGGACAATAAATCAGAGAACAAAGGAGCTGGTAAAGACTTGGTAAACAAATCAGCCAACTGTAACCGAGTAGAAATAAATTGTGGAAGAACAAAACCAGACTTGAACTGATGTCTAACCAAGTGACAATCAATTTCCAAATGCTTGATACGTTCATGAAAAATAGGATTGGCAAAGAGATGTATCGCAGCTTGATTATCACACCAAAGAGGTATTGGAAGAGGAGTAGGAATATTTAAGTCCTTAAGAATATAGGAAATCCATAACAATTCACAAACTGTGGAAGATAAACTGCGATATTCAGCTTCAGCAGAGGACTTAGATACAATAGCTTGTTTCTTAGTTTTCCAAGAGATCAAAGATGATCCCGTGAACACACAATAACCAGTAAGAGATTTCCGAGAAAGAGGTAAGCAGCCCAATCTTTCCGAGAAAGAGGTAAGCAGCCCAATCTGAATCACAGTAACCAACAACAGAGAGATCCATCTGAACAGGGAAAAATAGACCCTGTGAAGGAGTACGCTTAAGGTATCTTAAAACATGAAGTGCACCAGACCAATGTTGCTTCGTAGGGGCCTGAACAAACTGACTTAATTGTTGTGTGGCATAAGTAATGTCAGGACGAGTGAATCCCAGGTAAAGAAGACGACCAATGAGTCGTCTATATCTATCGGCTTCAAGGAATAAAGGGGAATCAACATCAGTAAACTTGCAGTCACGAGGAAGTGGAGTAGCGGTTGGTTTAGCCATGGTAAGACCAGCATCATTAAGTAAGTCAAGAACATACTAGCGTTGATGAACATAAAGACCTGAGGAAGATCGAACCAATTCCAAACCCAAGAAGTAACGAGCTTGACCAAGATCCTTGATGGTGAACAATGTATGTATGAATGTCTTGACTTGATTAATTAACTCAAGTGAAGTACCAGTAAGAAGGACATCATCAACATAAACCAGCAACTCCAAAAATTGACCATCAATGTTGTAAGTAAACAAGCAGGGATCATGAGCAAATTGAACAAAACCAAAAAATTGAAGTTGAGATGTAAGCTCATGATTCCATTGTTGAGAAGCATGCTTTAAACCATACAAGGATCTTTGAAGTTTGCAAACTTGATCAGGTGAAGCCAAACTATAACCATCAGGAGGCTTCATGTAAACATCTTCATCTATATAGCCATGTAAGAAGGCATTGTTAACATCCAATTGATGTAAAGGCCAATCTCGAGCAGCTGCTAAGGATAAAACAATCCTAACAGTAACATTCTTGGCAACTGGAGAGAAAGAATCAGTATAATCAACACCTTCAATTTGGTTCATTTGCAACCAAACGAGCCTTACATCTATCCAAGGAACCATCAGGATGAAGTTTAACCTTGTAAACCCACTTAGAACCAATGGCCTTTTTACCAGGTGGTAGAGTAGTAAGACTCCAAGTACCATTTGTTTCCAAAGCCTGTAATTCCTTATTCATTGCTTCAACCCAAACAGGATCATGCTTAGCTTGAACATAACAAGTAGGCTCATTTATGTTTGAAATAGCAGCCAAGAAGCACTTGTAATCAGCAGTGATGTTTGGAGAATGAATAAAAGGAAATGTAGGAGGGGTACCAGTAGACAAAGGAATCGTTCCAAGAGGGAAAACAGATGTTTGTACATTGTTTAGAACAAAATCATTCATCTAAAGAGGCTTGTGAATAGCACGATTACTTTTCCAAGTAATAACAACAGAATAGGAGGCAGGACAACATCGTGTAAGCCATTATTAGTATGAGGTACTAATGTATCAGTAAGAGGCATAGATGTCACAGCTTCAGGAACATCAAAAAATGTTTCATCAATAGGTAATTCTTGAGAATGAGGCACAGTTGATGATGTAGGAGCAATATTTGGAGAAGGTACAACAATAGGAACTGGAATATCTCTTAATTAATCAGAGTTATCATCACAAGAGATAGGCACATGACACTTCGAACTTGCAGTATCTTTATGAAAAGGAAATTGGTCTTCAAAGAAAATCACATCTCTTGAAACAAAACAAGTATGTGTGGCCATGTTGTATAATCGATAAGCCTTTTGTCCAGGAGAATAACCAAGGAAGATACACTTAATAGCTCGTGAATCCAACTTGGTTTTGCTTGGTGAAACATTGGTAGCAAAGCACAAACAACCAAAAGTCTTTAAAGATGAATACTTTGGTATCCTTCCAAATAAAAGATGATAAGGAGACTTCCATTTCAGTAACTGAGAAGGTAATCTGTTAATGATGTATGTGGCAGTAAGAAAAGCATCACCCCAGAATTTCGTGGCCAAATTAGACTGAAAAATCAAGGCTCTTGTAACTTGCAACAATTGTCTATGCTTTCTTTCAACCACACCATTTTGCTGAGGTGTATATGGTGTTGATCTTTGATGAATAATTCCCAAACCAGAGAACAAAGCATGACAATCTTTATTACAAAACTCAGTACCATTATCAGTCCTAATGGTTTGAACTGAGGCCTTGAAACTAGTTTGAATAAAAACTAGAAACTGTTTGATGATGTTGCCTGTCAAGGACTTATGTTTCATCAAAAATGTCCATGTGAATCGACTAAAATCATCCATAATAGTCAAAAAATAATGAGCTCCTTGAATAGAAGACTGCTTATATGGTCCCTAGATATCTATATGTAACAACTGGAAAGGATAAGAAGTTTGAATAGAGCTCAATAGAAAAACCATTCTGCATTGTTTGGACATTTGACAAACATCACAAGGTACATTGTATCTTACATTCGAATGACTGTTAAGTAACAAATCAAGTTGTTTTGTTACACTAACAGAGGGGTGCCCCAATCGACAGTGCCATGAAAAATTACCAGTAGCATTATTAAAGTAGGCTAGTGATAATTCTGTAGGAGATACAAAAGAAGCAATGACATCTTTATGAAAAGAACTGGAATCCAGTATGTAGAGTCCTCCAATCATCCTTCCCACAGCTAGAACTTGAGAATTCTCAATGTTCTGTATAACACAAAACGATGGATAAAACTCGATTATCAGTTTAGTAGATGAGAGTAACTTACTAACTGACAAAAGATTATACTTGAATGTGTTTATATGTAAACAGGAAGAAAGAACTAAGTCTGAACTCAGCTTCACATCCCCAATGCAATTAATTTCTTTAGTATGTCCATCAGGCAAACAAACCATAACAGGTTTAGCTAGGACAGTAACATTAGCAAGCAAATCATAGCTAGTACACATATGATTTATTGCTCCACTATCCACAATCCAAGCATCTGAATTAAAGGAAGAATAAGAACTAGAAAGCCTTTTATATGAGCTACCTGTAAAATCAGAATTAGCTGAATTCACATGTGTAGAAGCTCCTTCAGCTGAAACAGACTTTCCTTTCATGAAATTCTCAATCCCTTGTTGTATCATTGCTGCAATATTAGACTGAAAATCTTCAAACTGAGGAGATCCTGCATCTTGCATATTCAGAGGTGATTCCATCAAATTTACAAAAGACTTTGAACTATTTGACATCTGCTTCTTGTCAAGTTCTTTCTTATACCAATCTGGAAATCCATGAAGTTTGAAACAAGTCTCTTTTGTGTGCCTTTTTGCCTTACAATGATCACAAAATAGATCATCTTTATAGACAAATTTCTTTTGATTTCCTTTTCTAGCAAACCTATGAACATTGGTTGAACCATATGAACCTGAATTCACCGTGGTAGTTTTCATCATCATGGCTGTATCTATCATAGGTGAATAGCTAACATGTACCTCCTTTTGCTTTTCAACTCTAAGAACCATAGAGTAAGCTTTGTTTATACTTGGCAATGGATCCATCACCAATATTTGATTACAAATATGATCATACATATCACTTAATCCCATCAAAAATTGCATCAGCCTATCATTAGACTCCAGAACAGCCAATGCTGCTGAAGCTCCACATTCACACACTGGTAAAGGGACTAAACAGCTTAGTTCATCCCAAAGCTTCTTAAGTTTTGTATAATACTGTGAAAGTGATAGATCTCCTTGACTTATAGAAGCAATATCTCGTTTCAATTGATACAAGAGAGGACCATTACATTCTCCAAACCTTTCTTTCAATTCATTCCATAGATCAAAAGAAGAAGTTGTATAAAGGAAAGCTTCAACAATATCCTTTGAAATAGAATTCAAGATCCAAGAAGTGACCATATAATCCACTTTGATCCATCGATCCAGATTAGGATCGGTGGAATCTGGCTTTAAACATCTGCCATCGATGAAACCAATCTTTATTTTTGCACCTAACGCAATCATCATAGCTCGACTCTAAGACAAGTAATTTGAACCAGTAAGAGAATTGGAGACAAGTATCATACCAGGATGATCAGATCCTTAAAGGAGATAAGGACTTTCAATTCCAAGATCACCTGCATCAGGAGCTCTTCCTGCTCCATTTCGAATTGAAGAACTTGAAGAACCATGAATAGATGCCATGATCGGACACTCAATTCAACCAAAAATCAACACAAATCAAGAACAGTAGATACTGCTCTGATACCATGAACAAATTCATACACCAACAGTGGATCGATGACCAAAAGATCAGTTGATCAATGTAACAGTACACATTGAAACAATGAATCAATGAAGTACAAAGAAGAACTTTCAATCTCTTATTCAATACAATCGAAATTACATTGTACATTGCTTATATACAAACTAATATGGTGGTGTACATTATACACCCCAGTTACAACTGCCTAAAACAAGCTAATATAAACCTTTGCTACATTACACCAGAATAGATGATCCAATACATATACATCAGATTACATAAATAGCTCTGTTACATAAAAAACTCTGTTACATTATATAACTCTACAGTGTCAGACTCCTTAACTCTCCCAACACTTCAACTTGATTGCCCACATGCTAGAAATCATAACTCTAGCCCTTTCCCACAGTTTTTATGTCAAAAAATTCAAGAAACTTGAAGAAAAAGTGATGAATCAACTTACTTTTTATCAAATAGTTGCAGTACGACTTTTTTTAGCAAATGGCCTCCTTTATCGCGACTCCAACTTGACGCACGGGCCTTCAAAAATATAGAAATGATTATAATCAAAATTTTTCATACAAGAAAGGGATTAACGTTGATAGAGAGTTGAACGAGTAGGGGGCAAAACGAAGAAAACAAATACCTCAACGTATCCTGTTCAACTGTTTTCCCGTCAACAAGAATTATGAACAACCACCCTTCCTTCGCCTATAACTTCACGTACCGAGACCCAAATCTATGATGGAAGGCCTTGTTTTTGAGTTTGGTACACAAAGAAGACTAAGGAATCAAGATATACCAAAAAGAGCTCGAAAATCACAAAGAAAAATGAGCACAAACTCACCCACCTCAACTGTCAAAATGATAGTTTGCCGTCAAGTTTTTCCCTTTGTTTACAAAGTTTCAATGATCCAATTCTACTGATTTGGGCTCTATTCAAGGTGAGAGAATGATGAAATTCAGTGTTAGAAGGGTGGAAGAGATGAGAGAACAAAGAGAACAGCGGTAGAGAGTGTTATGATCGCGGAGAAGAAATAAGAGAGGGCGTGAGGCTTTATTTCTCAAGTCTCACTTCCTTAACTTAGGAAATTAGATTTTCCTCAATTTCCAACTACTCCTAGCCCCACTCTCTCTAGTTAAATTTAACACTCTTTAAATTACTGATAACTTCCTGAACTTACTGAGTCTCACAAACCAATCCGACCATTATAAAGCTTTACAATAAAACCCCTCCAATTTACCATTTTACTCAATACCTCTTTTCGACTTTGGCAAGTCCGATTGGCACGAAGTTTGACACACACCTTTACTTTGACATTATAAACTTGCGCCTCTACCTCGGATCCCATATTATATGCAAATCATAGAACTTTTCCAAAATAACATAGAAATACCACATACGTTAGACAAATATCATGGAAATATAAAATTTCCTTAAGATTTCCATTCCACGGACCTTCGGCTCCCGAGTCATGACCTAAAACATGATTTGGTCCCGTTAATCCAAGATTAGCATTAATTATAAGTTTAAGAAATCTAGATTTCACAATCTTCCGAACTAATAAAATTTCATCCTCGAAATTGAAATTAAGATGGGATTTACCTGAATTAGAAAAGATATGGAAAATGCACTCTCATATACACCGAGCTCGCGTTCCCATGTTAACAAAGAATCATCATGAAATTGCCATTTCACTAGAACCAATAGAATTTCTTTATTTAGAAGTTTTTGAGCCTTTCTATCCACGATTTGAATAAGTTGCTCGTCGCATGAAACATCCTGCTGTAAATTGAACCTATTCCACTCCATAATATGATGTCAATCAGGTTTTTTCCTCTTGAGCATAGAAACGTGGAACACATTGTTGGGTTTTGGGGTTCATACGCAGCGCAAATTACAAAACAATTTCGACAAAAACCACAATAGGATCCGAATCTAATTCCATTAAAAACGTTTAAAACATGAAAACTTAATCACAGCTCGGTCGCAAAATACCTTTCAAAAGGTTAATCGATCTCTAAGGCGCTGCCAACGACGAACGCCCTCTACCAGCAGTCCACACACGAATGGCGGCCGAGATTCGAAGTGCTGGCTTCAAGAGAATACCAAACCTTTTCGTTTCTCTCCAAAACAATCCAGAGTGTACCAGAAAACCATAATTCATTTCTAAACGAAAATAAAGTTTCGACCCTTAATCTTTCGTACGTGTGTACTAACTTAAAGCGTCTATTTATACAACCCTTGTATATAGACTGTTAAGTAAATTACACATATACCCCTACTTAAAGAAGTATAAGTGTAATACACCACAAGGACGTTTCTGTCATAAATTTTATCATATAAAATTCCTTTTTCTGAACCATCTTAAGATCTCGCAAAACCATTCTTAGTGTGCGACCCAATAGGCTCATACAACATTGGCAGTGTACCAAAACACATTTTGGTATACAAGTCATAAGCGGCCTCAAGCAAGACATCATGACTACCCGAGTTGTTCGAATATCAAATTGATACAACCTAATCAATAGTGTATATAACATCCTTTTGTCACACGATATCCTTTTGATCAAACATAAGGCATGGAATTGTCATCCAACATGTTCAATCGTACTAGTCTCAATCTCTAGGTAGACTGAAAACATCCAAGTGACATTGATCAATATCAATTCACTTAGACTAGGCCTTTTAACAATCTAACACATCGAGGGATCCACTGGATATCTCTCTTTAAATAAGAGGGAAAAATTATATCTCGATTACACAACTTCATCATATTGATCACACAATAACCAATTACAACCTTTATAATCGTCCGGTTAAAGACAACGTTTGATTGTGTCAAATCACTGTGTTCCTATTGTTGAAGTCTCTGGTAATCTCAAGTCAGGGGACTGAAAAATATACCTATCATGAGAAACAAGTATGACTTAATCCATGTGATGTTCTCATAGCGGGTCGATCCAGTACTTTGTTCCCAAACAAGTACTTGTGATCCTGATCCGTATCCCTATATGTATAATCATCATATGATCATCAATCAAGACTCACACTAGTCCTAATTCATTATAGTTCCTATTATAATGATTGACTAGGTACATTTATGATATTTCAGCAAAGACCCATGGATCTTGTTATAATGTAAACATGTCAATTAATTATAATAAACAGCAAATGAAATCCTCTATTTTATTAACTAAAAGTATTCATAAAGACGGTTAATGGATTGACCTAGGGCACATGCCCCAACATCTCCCACTTGCACTAGGGTCAATCATACTTGCATCTAATGCCTAATGATAACATGACCATCATGTTTTGCTTGTGAAAGAGCTTTTGTCAATGGATCCGCAACGTTGTCTTTAGTAGGTACTCTGCAAATCTTCACGTCTCCCCTCTCGATAATTTCTCTGATGAGATGAAAACGCTTGAGTATATGTTTGGATCAGTGGTGTGATCTAGGTTCTTTGGCCTGTGCTATTGCCCCACAATACAAACAAATAGGGTTAGCAATACTTAGAACCACACCTAGTTCAGAAATGAACTTTTTGATCCAAACCGCCTCCTTTGTTGCATCGGAAGCTGCAATATACTCAGCTTCTATTGTAGAATCTGCCACGGTCTCTTGCTTTGAACTTTTCCAACTTATTGCACCCCCATTCAAAGTAAACACATATCCGGACTGCGATCTAAAATCATCTATATCAGTTTGAAAACTTGCATCCGTGTAACCATTTACAACTAGATCATTTTCAAAACCTCCATAGACCAAGAACACTTCCTTAGTCCTTCTTAAGTATTTAAGAGTGTTTTTTACTGCTATCCAGTGACTCTCACCAGGATCTGACTGATATCTGCTTGTAATGCTCAAAGCATATGATACATCGGGTCGAGTGCATAGCATGGCATACACGATAGATCCAATAACTGATGCATATGAAATCTTATTCATACGGTTTTGCTCATCATTTGTTTTAGGACATTGAATCTTCCTGAGACTTATGCCATGAGACATTGGCAACAATCCTCTTTTAGAGTCTTGCAAACTGAACCTATTCAGCACCTTGTCTATCTAAGCACTCTAACTTAGACTCGATTAGCCTCTTAGATCTATCCATATAGATCATTATCCCTAGGATATAGGTTGCATCTCCTAAGTATCTCATTGAGAAACACTTCCCTTACCAAGACTTGACATTCTACAATGTTAGGATGTCATTTCCAACGAGTAATATATCATCAACATACAGTACCAGAAAAACAACTACACTCCCACTAACCTTCTTGTATACACAAGGCTCATCTTTGTTCTTAATAAAACCAAAATCCTTGATTGCTTCATCAAAACGAAGATTCCAACTCCGATAAGCTTGCTTTAATCCATAAATGGATCTTTGAAGCTTGCATACCTTCTTAGAATTCTCAGGATGTACAAAACCTTTAGGTTGTGTCATATACACGTCCTCAAGAAGCTTTCTGTTAAGAAATGTTGTTTTTATATCCATTTGCTATATCTCATAGTCATAATATGCATCAATGACAATTAAAATTCTTATGGGTTTAAGCATAGCTACTGGCGAAAAAGTTTCATCATAATCAACACCTTGAGTCTGCCTGAAACCTTTTGCTACAAGTCTTACTTTAAAAGTATGCACTTTGCCATCCATGTCAGTTTTCTTCTTGAAACCCCATTTACATCCAATGGTCTTACCACCTTCAGGTAAATCAACCAAGTTCCAAACTTGGTTATCATACATGGATTGCATCTCAGAGTTCATGGCACTTAGCCATTTATCTGAGTCTGGTCTAGACGCAGCCTCCTTATAAGTGGTGGGCTCATTTAGATCCATAAGCAACACATCACGATTATCATTAATGAGAAATCTGAATCTCTCTGGCTCATGTCTTACCCTACCAGATTTACGTGGGCCTTGTGTCACTTGTGGAGGTTCAACTGGTTCAGAACGTTGTTGAACTTCCGGTAGCGGTTCGGGGTTTATCTGTGATTCTTGAACTTCTTCAAGATTTATTTCTCTTCCACTAGTGTCTTTTAAAATAAATTGTTTTTCCATAAATGCACCATACCGAGCAACAAACACTTTGTTCTCAGCGGGATTATAAAAGTAATATCCTTTTATTTCCTTAGGATACCCCACAAATAAACATTTGTCAGATTTAGGTGCTAGTTTTTATGAGACTTGTCGTTTTACGTAAGCCTCACAACCCCAAGTCTTAATGAAAAACAAATTAGGTTTCTTCCCGTACCATATCTCATATGGTGTTTTATCAACAGCTTTAGAAGGAACTAGATTTAGAGTAAAAGCTGCAATTTGTAATGCATAACCCCAAAAGGATAATGGAAGATCTGCGTGACTCATCATAGATCGAACCATATTTAATAAGGTTCGATTTCTCCTTTCAGAAACTCCATTCCACTATGGAGTTGCTGGTGGAGTCAATTGGGAGACAATCCCACAATTTCTAAGATGATCATTATATTCTTGGCTCAAATATTCACCTCCTCGATCTGACCGAAGTGTTTTGATAGTTTTACCAAGTTGATTATGCGCTTCGTTTTGAAACATTCGAAAAATCTCAAATGATTCAGCTTTATGTTTCATTAGATATACATAACCATATCCGCCGAAATCATCGGTAAATGTAATGAAGTACTGATAACCTCCTCTAGCCATTATGTTTATAGGACCGCATACATCTATATGTATTAGACCCAATAAATCATTTGCCCTTTCATTGTGTCCACTAAAGGGACTTTTAGTCATCTTGCCTAGTAAACAAGATACGCGCTTTTCATATGTTTCTAAATCAAATGAATCAAGAAGTCCATCTTTATGGAGCTTCGCTATGCGTTTCTCGTTTATGTGCCCGAGACAACAATGCCAAAGATAGGTTTGATTCAAATCATTTGACTTGAATCTCTTTGTATTTATGTTAAAGACGAGAGTACCAGTGGACCTTTTCATGCTTAGAATATAAAGACCATCACACAAATCAGCATTTGCATAAAATATACCTTTACGAGAAATGAACATCTATTATTCGCAATAATAAAATCAAAACCATCCATATCCAAGCATGAAACAAAAATGATGTTTCTTCTTAAGGCAAGCACAAAATAACAATTATTTAAAGTTAAAATAAGTCCACTAGGTAAGACTAAGTCATATGATCCAACAGCCAGGGCAGCAACTCTTGCTCCATTCCCTACGCGGAGGATGACTTATCCTTTCTTCAACTTTCTACTTCTGGTGAGTCCCTGCACATTTATACGAATGCGAGATCCACACCTGGTATCTAATACCTAGGAATCACTAGTAGATAAATTAATTTCAATAACATAAATACCTGTAGTAGTAGTCGCACTACCCGTTTTCTTCTTTAAATCTTTCGGATAGAGTTTGCAATTTCTGAACCAATGTCCAGGTGCATGACAGAAATGACAATTTCCTTCCTTTTTCTTTTGGGTGTTTTGAAGCAGGAACATGCTGGGGCTTGACTTGTTCCATAGGCTTTGTGAAAGGTGCAGCAACGGCCTTGACAACTTTAGCCTTGCCTTTGCCTTTCTTCTTCATTCCCTTTCCCTTTTGGACCATCAACACATTACTAGAGGGTTTCTTGATATTTCGTTCAGCAGTTTTGAACATCAAATGCAACTCTGAAATTGATTTCTCCATATTATTCATATTGTAGTTCATCACAAATTGTGAGTAACTTTCTGGTAATGAATTCAGGATCAAATCCGTAGCCAACTCTTGGCTTATGGGAAACCCGAGTCTATCAAGCTAGTCAACATAGCCCTTCATCTTCAGAACATGAGGACTAACTGACGCACCCTCAGTCATCTTGCAAGAATGTAGGTTTTTGACTGTCTCGAACCTTTCTTGCCTAGCTTGTTGTTGGAACATTTCCTTCAGCGTTATAGCCATGTTGTAGGCTTCCATTAGTTCCATGTCCTTCTGAAGTTTAGGAACCATAATTGCCAACATAATACATGCAACGTCAGCAGAATCATTGACATGCTTATTATGCGCATCCTTCACAGCTTTCGTAGCATTACCTTGTGGGTCCTCAGGGATTGGAGCATCCAGGACATACAACTTGCGTTCATGCTTAAGAACAATTCTCTAGTTTCTAAACCATTCAAGAAAGTTAGTCTCAGATAGCTTATCCTTCTCAAGGATGAATCGCAGTGACAGGGGATTATTATTACTTGAGGAGGCCATTGATCTACAATAAAGATGATGCAAAGTTTATTTTAGTATAGAGGAATAGACTGCCACTAAATTAACAACCCTCCTAAAACGCATTGTTTACTTAGGGGACTAAAATCCATATTTCACCTAATTCTATGATAGCTATGACATGAAACACAAAACTAGATTATTTAGGTAGATCACAGTTACCAATTACATCTTATTTAATTTTAGATACTTTTATGAGACACGAGACATCTTATGTCTTATCATGTGTTTATCTCATGGTGTGCCCAAAGCTCAAAACTATTTTGATAGCTTTATTAAGTCGAACCATTTTAAACATTTAGGTAACTCTTATCCAACTTGTCTAACCAAGATAACACAATACACCCAGCTATGGCTGAAACTATATTAGTGTGATCGAGACCTTGACGAGTGTTTAAAATGGATGGCATGAGACTTAAAATTTAATATAAGGATTTTATTCAGTTTTAGTGATTTTATGTAAACAATCTAATATCATATTTTTTATTTATTTGTTAAATCACTAAACAATTTGGAGATTTTTATATTGTTCACTAATAAAAGAATTTCCGTGCGCTAGGATTAGTTAGACGATGGTTCTGCTGGCTGGTCACCGGGCGGTGGTTCCGCTGACCGATCAGTGGACGGGTACAAGGGGCAGCGCCCTTTTTTTTTAAGAAGACGAATTTCAATTCCAAAAATCACAATTTGCTATAGAAAATCATATTTTTCGCTGATTTTATTATCCTAAATTTACCCCTTAATTTATCAAAAATTAAGTCAATTAAAACATTTTTAATTAACCCGAACCCACATCTAACTAATCATCGTATCCTAATCCAATTTGGACTTAAGATATTTGAGTCTTAACATATCACCAATAACAAAATTCTCCATATTTATCTCTTATCCAATAGGGATAATGAAACTGATTTTGCTAATATCTATTAATCTAATTTGTTATTTGTCTCTTATCAAATAAAAATTTCATAACAAAATAGATATAAAGAGATAAATAAACAATTTCGAAGATTTATTATTTGCAATTTCGGTCCTCATCCAAATAATCACAAACATGTCATTGAATCATGAACTACTATCTCAATCGAACCTAATCATATTAGATTCGAATTAATATTTAGACTTGTACAATTTAAGAAAAGTAAAACAATGTAACCTAAATATGCAAACTGAATTACAGAGATTTCATACATGCATCAATACACAAAAAATAAAGATTGTACCTAATGTTGTCATGGATCACAGAACACGAAATTCAATTCATTAAAATTATTCGAATTAACCTTACATGGTTACTAGGATATACGAAACTAATTTCAATTAAATCATGAATATATGTATCATATACACAAAACATGATAATAAATCTCACAGAAAACTTATGTATATCACATATACATAAACTATTAACATGCTTTCAAGTATATATCATGTATATATCAGATTAAAACACGCAATGTTTTTAATGGAATTGAACTCGAAGGCTCTGATACCACTGTCGGGTTTTGAGGTTCATACGCAACATAAATTACAAAACAATTTTGACAAAAACCCCCCAACAGGATCCGAATCTAATTCCATTAGAAACGTTTAAACCATGAAAACTTAATCGTACCTTGGTCGCAAAATACCTTTCTGAAGTTAAATCAATCTTTAAGACGCTGCCAACGATGAACGCCCTCTACCAGCAGTTCACACACGAACGGCGGCTGAGATTCGAAGTGCTAGCTTCAAGAGAATACTAAACATTTTTGTTTCTCTCCAAAACGATCCAGAGCGTACCAGAAAACCCTAATTTGTTTCTAAACGAAAATAGAGTTTCGTCCCTTACTCTTGCGTACGTGTGTACTAACTTAAAGCGTCTATTTATACAACCCTTGTATATAGACTGTTAAGTAAATTACACATATACCCCTACTTAAAAAAGTATAAGTGTAATACACCACAAGGACGTTTTTGTCATGAATTTTATAATATAAAATTCATTTTTCTAAACCATCTTAAAATCTCGCAAAACCATTCTTAGTGTGCAACCCAATAGGCTCATACAACGTTGGCAGTGTACCAAAACACATTTTGGTATACAAGTCATAAACGACCTCTAGCAATACATCATGACTACCAAAGTTGTACGAATATCAAATCGATATAACCTAAATTAATAATGTATATAACATCCTTTTGTCACACGATATCCTTTCGATCAAACATAAGGCATGGAATTGTCATCTAACATGTTCAATCGTACTAGTCTCGATATCTAGGTAGACTAAAAACATCCAAGTGACATTGATCAATATCAATTCACTTAGACTAGGCCTTTTAACAATCTAACACATCGATGGATCCACTGGATATCTCTCTTTATATGAAAGGGACAAATTCTATCTCGATTACACAACCTCATCACATTGATCACACAGTAACCAATCACAACCTTTATAATCGTCCGGTTAAAGACAACGTTTGATTGTGTCAAATCACTGTGTTCCTAATATTGAAGTCTCTGGTAATCTAAAGTCAGAGGACTGAAAAATATACCTATCATGAGAAACAAGTATGACTTAATCCGTGTAATGTTCTCGTAGCGGGTCGATCTAGTACTTTGTTCCCTAACAAGTACTCGTGATCTTAATTCGTATCCTTATACGTATAATCATCAAATGATCATCAATCAAGACTCACACTAATCTTAATTCATTATAGTTCCTAGTATAATGATCGACTACGGACATTTAGGATATTTTTGTAAATACCCATGGATCTTATTATAATGTAAACATGCAAATTAATTATAATAAACAACAAATGAAATCCTCTATTTTATTGACTAAAAGTATTTATAAAGACATTTAATGGATTGACCTAGAGCACATGCCCCAACACACATTATGAACTCCAGCAAGCTGCAGTGTTAATGCAAGTCGATAAACAACCTTTCCAATTCTTTTAAGAATTTCAAAAGGTCCTATGAACCTGTTAGAGAGCTTTCATTTCAGTCCAAACCTGTAATGGCCATTGTGAGAACAGACTTTTAGATAAAACCAATCTCCTTCATTATACTCCACAACCCTGTGATAGAGATTATAATAACTACTTTGCCTTTCTTGTGTAGCTTTTAACCTTTGACGAATATGCTTAACAATCTCACTGTGATCTTGAAAAACTCACGTCCCTAACACTGTTGTGCCCTCTGGCTCAACCCAATAGGCCGGAGAATGATAACTGTTGTTGTACGAGAATCCATAAAATGGTACATATTCTTCCTAAGAACCTCCATGTACTAATACACAAGCCTCGAGTGTGTCTTCTAACACCTGAATCAATCTCTTAGACTAACCATCAGTTTGAGGATGAAATGTTGTCCTAAAATGAGTTGCGTGTCGAACTATTCCTGCATAATTTGCCATAGGCTAGATGTCTATCGAGAATCCCGATAAAAGATAATAATCAACGGCACACCATGCAACATAATAATCTATTGCTCTTACAATTGGCTCAATTGTGTAAATATATCGAACATTGCCACATGAAGAAAATGAGCAGATTCCGTCAATCAGTCAATAATAACCCAGATTGCATTATTTTTCCTTTGAGACATAGGTAAATGAGTAACGAAGTCCATCGCAATATGTTCCCATTTCCGCTTAGGAATATGGAGTGGTTGTAAAGTACTGCTAGGCTTCCACCGATCAGCTTTAACTTGTTGGCAAATCTCACACCGTCTAACATAGTCATTCACATAAGCTTTCATGCACAACATCTTCATATCATGATCAGCTTTGACCTGAGTATCTCACTGAAAGTTCTGCCACCCATAGAATCTAAAGTCTGCCTTTGAATCTCAAACTCTGATATGCTAATTTAGCCCAATCCGAGTTATTATTATCTACCGCAAAACCTTTGAACTTCTGATAGTCAGGATCACTCTGTTGACTCTCAATCACTTTCTAAATATAAAATGGCATTTCAACAAACTTCAGAACTTCGGACAACGACATCGCAACAGCTGCTTCAAGTAAATCATACTCGTATGTCATATGAAAAGCCACACATAAAGCTTCAACACATTTCTTGCTTAATGCATCGGCGACGATATTGGCTTTCCCTAGATGATATTTAAGACTAAAATCGAAGTCTTTAAAATGGTCAAACCATTTTCGCCGCCTCATATTCATTTCCCTCTATGAAAACAGATATTTCAGACTCTTATGGTCCAAATAGAAAGTGAATCTTTCTCCATAAAGATAATGCCTCCATATCTTTAGTGCAAACGCGATAACCGCTAGCTATAAATCATGAACAAGGTATTTCTTCTCATGAATCTTTAGCTGTCGAGAGACATAAGCAATAACCATGTTATATTGCATCAAAATAGCACCCAAACCAATTTGAGAACCATCAGTATGCACTACAAGCTCTTTTCCTCGCTCAGGTAACACAAGAACTAGTGCTGAAGTCAAACACCTCTTAAGCTTTGCAAAGGCATTCTTACAATTTTGAGACCACAAAAAGTCAACGTTCTTCTGAGTTAATCTAGTAACTGGCGCAGCTATCTTGGAGAAATCTTTCACAAATCTATGATAATAACCGACCAAACTTAGGAAACTCCTTATATCCGTCACTGTGGTAGGTATAGGCAAATCAATTATTGCTTCAATCTTCAAAGAATATATAGAGATTCCTTCAGTTCCAACCACATGACCAAGAAATTTGACATTTGATAGCCAAAACTCGCATTTAGTAAACTTAGCATACAACATGTGTTTCCTCCATGTTCCTGGCGAGTCTTAATATAGATCAAAATATCATTAATGAACATAATTACAAAGTGATCTAGATACGGTTTCAATACCCTCTGCATCAAATCAATAAACATTGTTGGAGCGTTTGCCAACCCAAAAACAAGACTTTAAATTCAAAATGGTCATAACGAGTACTTAATGCATTCTTTGACACATCTTTTGCTCGAACCCTTAACTGATGATTACAAGATTGGAAATCAATCTTAGAAAATAATTTGGCTCCATTAAGTTGATCAAACAAGTCATTAATTCGAGGAAGCGGATGTTTATTTCAAATAGTGGCCCTGTTCAGTTACCGATAATCAATACAAAGCCTCAAACTTCTGTCCTTCATAAAAAGGATTAACACACCCCAAGGTGCTACACTAGGTTTTATAAACCTTTTCTCTAACAGTTCATCTATTTGTTTCTACAAATCCCCTAACTCTTTCAGAGCCATTTGGTAGGGAAGAATGGAAATGGGTTTAGTTCCAAGAACTAAATCGATAATGAAATTGATTTCCCTCAAAGGTGGAAGTCCAGGTAAGTCATCAGGGCAAACATCAGGAAATTCAGAAACCACTTGAATCTCCTCTAGTTTCGGTTATACTATTAGCTTTGTACTGATCAAACCAGCAAGAGCTTCAATTTTCCTGATTAGTGGCAATTTTACCCTTAGTCACAGGTAAATTAGATTATGCCCCTGTGTAAATGAACATAATACACCCTGGAATGTATAAGAATATAGTTTTGTGAAAGCAATCCAAGTGTGCGTGATAAAAGGCTAGCCAATCCATGCCCAATAGAGCATCAAACTTTAAAAACTCTAGTATTCAAAGAGTCGCGACCATCTTGTGTCCTGCAATCTCCACAATACAGTTCTTGCACACTAAGTGCGGGTAAACCTTTATCTCTAGTTGTTGTGCTAAGGACTAAGTGTATATTGACTCTCACTGGAGTCAAACCTAACTCATCAACCATTTGACCAGATATAAAGGATATAGTAGAACCAAGATCAACTAATACATGCATAGGATGACCGCAAAGAGAAATAATACCTTTAATTAGGTTGTCGTTAGCATTTGTGTCTGGCTCTACAATCACCTTGGCTCTCTTTAGCCTAAAATCGGGGTTGAGAGGTAGAAGGTTGTATCTTGTTAATTGTGGACAATCTCTCTAGTATTGACTGCCCACATTTAAAATAGTTCCTCATTGGTCTGCTACTAACAGAAGATGTCTGACTGTCTACAAGTCTCTGTCCCTGAATTTGAGTACCTCGACCCTTGTTCCTTGTCACCCTGTGTCTCTGGCTGACTACGAGGAATTGACGACTGAACCATCTAAGATTAAGAAGATCCTGATATCTTCGATGAAGATCGTACTGGATGCCTACTAGTGAAACTAGGAGCAGAAGAAGGAGCAAAAGTAGGAGCAGTCAGTGTAGGTGGCAATGTTGATGTATATGCACTCTTACTCTTCTTAAACATCCTCATATATTTGATATTCCTCCATTTCTTCTTACTACCCGAACCCGAACCCGAACCCTGACTAGACTCTACAATTCCTGTAATCCCTTCAGTTTTCCTGATGATATAAGTGAGTCATTTCAAAATCTTTGACTATGTCACACACTTCCTGAAACGTTATGGGGTTGGTAGTTGAAATAGCGGAAGATATGTCTTTCCTCGGCCCAAACATATACTTAAATCTTTTTATCAGTGTCCGCCATTTTTGTTTGACTAGAGAACTGCAGCAGATTATTAAAGTTCACTATGTATTCAGCTACTGACATACTTAAACTAGCCCGTTAAACTCAATCATTTATGTGCCCCCATAGTTTCAATAAAGTATTCACGTTTGAACGCTTCCAAAAATACAGCCCAAGAATCAAAACCTTTCCCAGTCTGGGTGATAGATCTCCACCAAATTAATGCATCAGACTCAAAATGAAAGGCAGAGAATTCAACTTTCAAGTGTTCCGGTGTATTAAGCAAAAAATGAGTCTTTTCATGGTTGAAAACCCACTCCTCATCTTTTTCATATTTAAACCCCCTTTAAAGGTCTTGGGTTTGCTCTTTCATAACTCATTTCGCAATTTCTCCTCCCTAGCTTGAGTACTATCTACAGTCTGATCCGAAACTAGTATAAGATCCACTGGTACTTGCTCTGGTCTAGCTTGAGTAGTAGATAAAGCATGCTCTTCTTGAACAGCTGGAATAAGCGGAGCTAAAAGTGTTGGTGCCACTACAATTAGTGCCCTCAATGATGCTAATGTGTCAGCTATCTATTTTTGTTGAGCAGTAATTTACTCAGTCCACTTACGAAAAGACTCAGAGTCAACATATCATGGATCGAGGCCTTCGCCTGCTCCCTGCACGGGATCCTGCTTCAGTGCTTCCATTCATACTTTTGCAAAATAAGAAGTAAGAAAAAGTGGATTAACAATGTTATATCTATCGATTTAACAATAATATAGAACACGTATAACAACATAATTTATTCCCCGCTCAAATGCACTTCCCAACTAATCGCAACCTTTAACATGAAATCTCTTTTAAAATACTAACAAACCTCAAGATCATTTCATGAGTTATACAACTCAATATAGCTTTTCGAGATTAAACCTTGGGTCTAATACCAACTTTGTCAGCCCCTTTATCATTAAGGCAACTAACCGACCTAGATTATAATAATCTAAGATAATCTAGTCAGCCTACTAAGATCCTTAAAACACAAATCATAAACTTAACTTAAGTTGTGGTGATTGAATCCCTAAACCTCGTTCTTCATAAATTGAAAGGATCAAATTAGGTAATCACGTCTAATGATTTCAATTCATTAAATAAAATTTTTGGCAAAGTCTCCTTTAAAAATTGACTGCTAACAAATCTTAATACCTAATAAACAATAGTAGGAGAATGGTTAGAAGGACTCACATCACAATACAAGACATTATCATCAATAATCCTCAAATGAACAACAAGCAGCAAGATTCATAATATTATAATATCTCAAACTAGTTTATCCAATCAACAAAATGCCATAATAACATCCAAACCTAAAAAAAACAACGGTAACAAGTCTAAACCATCAAAAATATCGTCCTAGTCTTGCCCAACCCAAAAAAATAAGTATATATACACAAAAGCTAACATATGCAGAGGGAAGTAAGCTTAGAATTCACATATAATCTTCAAATTTGTTCTTCCTTTTGTCTCTCTGCTTGTAGAACCTGACACCATCAAAAACAACTTGACGATGCCAAAAAAGTAAATTCCTACATTGATCCGTACTCCTGCAAAATCCAAGCCTAATATATGGAAATATACAGTTGCATTCCAAGTAAATCAATAAAAATACGACAAAGTGAATGAGATCAACCCTGTTCGTGTTTCCTAACAATATATAGACGTGCACATCCAACTATATGATGCAAATAGTACTAGAAGATCACGAATGCCAAGGCACTTTGTTAGCCACGCCCTGACCAGTCCCACTGGCGCGGTCGTGTAACCAAGTAGAAATTAAGTTCCTATCTGGCTCAGAGCTAACAAGCCTACCTTAACCCATGTATGCATGACCTAGAAAATGAAATGCAATGCAGACTTATTACCAATGTAGGTATAAAGATATTCCATTAAATAGTAAAGATCACTATAGGGTTTGCTTACATACCTTGCGTATAACTCAAACCTAAGCTTTGAGCTTCATTCCGAGTAGCTTCAGAATCGTTAATATTACCTATAAAGTAATCAAGAGGTTCGGATAAGTCATAAAATCAATTTGTCTAATTTTTTGATCAAATTTTAATTTTTTTGGTCTCTTAAAGTCTCAATAACCCGAGAATCAATTCTCAAATAATTCTCCACTATTCAAATCTTAAGCATGATCCTAATGCGTCCATTTATACCAAAAACCAATTTTTAAAACCCCACTAAAACTCAATTCGAGGATTTAAGCTCAATTGGCTTGTAATGCGCTTTACGAGGTAAAACACCGGTGTAGAACCCTTAGAAAATCCCAAAATTTTAATTTTTACGAAAATAAGTTGATTTCCTTTTTATTTGGATCAAATTCCCAATTTTAAGAATTTTTTCGAAAATCAGCAGAAGGTGGCCGAATCAGGTTCAGTCAGGTGCTTTAGGCTTACTATCCCTTCATGTCAAGTTCAGTAGCAAATTTTGTTGCTGAACTGGATTCGTCTTTTTCTTAATTAATAAAAATTTAAAATGAACAGCGAGTTTGAACTTGTTTTGTCTCTTGTTTTTATGTGTCGACTCCTCAACTCTCCCAACACTTCAAATTGATTGCCTACATACTAGAAATCATAACTCAAGCCCTTTCCCACAGTTCGTATGTCCAAAAATTTAAGAAACTTGAAGAAAAAGTAATGAATTAACTCACTTTTTGTCATACAGTTGCAGTGCGACTTTTTTTAGCAAATGGCATCCTTTATCGCGACTCCAACTCGACGCACAGGCCTTCAAAACCTAAAGAAAAGTATACCACGACGCACCCTGTTCTATTGTTTTCCTGTCAACAAGAATTATGAACAGCCGCCCTTTGCCTATAACTTCGCGTAACGAGACCCAAATCTGTGATGGAAGGCCTTGTTTATGAGTTTGGTACACAAAGAAGACTAAGGAATCAAGAGACACCAAAAACAGTGCGAAAATCATAAAGAAAAATGAGCACAAACTCACCCACCTCAAATGTCAAAAAGATAGTTTGCTGTCAAGTTTTTTCCTTTGTTGACAAAGCTTCAATGATCCAATTCTACTTATTTAGGCACTATTCGAGGTGAGAGAATGATGAAATTCAGCGTTAGAAGGGTGGAAGAGATGAGAGAACAAAGAGAACAACAATAGAGAGTGTTATGGTCGAGGAGAAGAACTAAGAGAGGATGTGAGGCAGTTTTTTTTTAGTAAAAATGTTTTTTACTTAAATATTTAAGTAAATCACTAGATAACAGTAAAGAACAAGACTCCGGTAATCCAATCGATTACCAAACCTATATTGTTCAAGTTCCTGTATTTTTGTGAAATTTTAAGTTTAAATATTTGTTGCTTCATTGAGAAAGGGCTGAAATAGCCGGAAGAGAAACCAAGTATAGAAGGAAAATCAAGACGACATGATGAGAATCTTGGAGGAGATGTCAGAAGCTAAAAATGATATGAACATGGAGCAGCGTGCTAGGGATGATGACGAATTACACGTGAAAGAATTACAGTTGGCTTTTAAGGGCGTAATTTTTTGCAATCAGATGACTACTCTATGTAATCAAGAACTGGTGTTTGAGAACTAGAGAAACAGACATCAAGGAGGCGCAGAAGTTCCTATACCATGTACACATATGAGATTCTCATTTAGCAGTAATCTTGATGTTCTAACATTATCAGATCAGGAATACCATCTCTACGACGCCGCCGTAAGCTACCAGTCCCAAAGGATTGATCTAGTGGAGGATGATGACGACGCAACTTTCAAATGTCGACTTTGATTCCCTTATTCTATTTTAGTTTATGTGTCTGAGTGATACTGTGAGATTTCCTCTATGTAATACTGGTAGTGGTTATATATTTCGTGTTTCTTGATGATACTTTGTGTTTATGGCAATATTCTATGTGGTACATTCTTTTCAGTGTTTGGTTATGATAATTAATTATATAATGGTGATGTTTATTCATTAAATTTTTATGCACTTTGTCTTATTATACTTTTAACTTAAATTATTTCTTAATTGCCAAATTTATGATTTTATCAATTATTTTGTACTTCATGTGGTATGTTTGTTATGTTGAAAATTGGACTTCATTTTTAAACTTTGAGGACAAGGTTTAGAATGAGTATGGGGGTATTTTAGTTGAAGTATGACATTGATGGAAATGAAAGGAAAGAAAGGTACAAGAAAAGTTCTGAATTATTTTTAATCTGATACTCTAGTGAGTTGATGAAGATTTTCAAATTTCTTCTGAAATCAAGTAAGTATGAATTTCATTTTTTTTTACTTAGGCAAGAATGAAAATGAATATATAACCGATATTGAATTGAAGTGATATTTTAGTACCCAAGTGAATCTTATGATAGAATGAATTACTTTTTATACCCATTTTAATTGACTTTACTAGTAGATGTATACTTTGAATGCCTTGTATTAGTCATGATAATGGGTAGAAAACTGAAACAATAATGCAAGATGAACAAGATAGATTTCTAAAAATCTTATAATACGACCACTCTCAAAGTCAATAAACTTAGGTTTTTGTACAAAGGAATGCATTTTCACTTACTTCAAAAACAATTCGAAAGTGAAAGCAAAATTCAAGCCTTCGCATGATACCAAACTGTATCAAAGTTACCACTAAATTCAAAAGTGATAAACCTTAGGCTTTGAAGTAGGCTATGATACCAGGCTGTAGTAATCCCTATCACGATTAGGGCAATTCTCGGCTTGAAACCCTAATTAAGCCCTGGTAACCTAGCCAGACTTAACTAGAGCGAGTAGCCTCTTCATCAGTACCTGATAAACTTAACCAATATATCGATATCAAATATACAATACAAAGTATACAAAGTGGAAAATTATAACTTTTTGATATTTAAATAATATACAAAAATACAGAATTTATCAAAACCCAAAACCTCGCTTATAAACCTCCCAACCCTATTTATATACAATAAAATATATCAAACAGTGTATAGATGTCCGAGAAGGCTCATTACATCATAGAAAAGGTTATAAGACTCTTAAATCTTCTCATTGCTCTTCGCTGAAGCGCTAGTTTGCGAACCTAAAATATTAAATTTGGGGTGAGTGCTTAAACTTGCATAGTATGTAAGGATTCACAAAGCCATCAACATTTCATATAATAATCAAGAACATTATGCAATAAAAATATCCACCAATGTTAACTAACAAAAATATGGAAAACATATAATTCAATAAATAACAAATGCAAATCAATTGTTAATAACTATTAAACTATGATTCCCACTTTTTTTATAAAACTAAGGTCGATTACCCACTGATGCTATTAACGCGATCGCTAGACCAACACATTTGCGGATGCTTTGTATAGTCAATCCATTAATGTTCAATGGTTCTATCTAAAACTCTCTAGTAAGTATATAACCCATGCAACCTATCTAACTGAGTAGGAGTTATGTATAGACTGGGAGATCATCCCTGCATCTTAGACAACCTGGTCTCAGTTCTCAGGAGATACTCTCGTGGATCACATTAGACACCGTCTTCCGTTTAGTAAAAACATCACTGTGTACGTAGTCCTCCATTTTACTTCAAAAACTATATGAATTTTATATACTAACATATCCAGACAACATTGATAAATAAGCGAATCTATAGTTACCTCGGTTTAGATTTTCATTTTAAATTCCATAACTTTTCGGGTCACTTATGCTTTCCCAAGGATCCAACATCTATCATAAACTACTTGTGGTCAATATAGGTCCAATACCATTTATTTAGAACCCCTAGTTCAGTCCTTAAGTCCTCAAGAAACCCTAATAAAAACTCAGCATAACTGATGTTTTCTGGGGTGGGAGCGCACTCATTCACTTAGTAGGACGCGCTCCATCAACTGAGTTTATATTCACTGATGAAGGGAGCGCGTTCCTCTCCTAGGTGTAGCACGCTCC
Source organism: Stephania yunnanensis (assembly GCA_039657365.1). NCBI lineage: Eukaryota > Viridiplantae > Streptophyta > Magnoliopsida > Ranunculales > Menispermaceae > Stephania > Stephania yunnanensis. Next base: position 36,896,115 of record CM077586.1, on the reverse strand, counting down.
ACCATGTGCTATTTTGGAAGTTAACAGGGCATCAGCCACTATTTCCTCCATAAATCCACAAAACAACATCCAACACTCCCAAAATACATCAGGGAGGACCCCTAGTAAGCTAACAAACTATTTTCACTCATCAAACAACACAATTCACAGAGATATCATCACCTACTATCAAATTGAACTTGACAAACATGAAAACCAAACTTACCAAAGTGATGATCTCTAGATTTCCAATCGTTTAATCTCCTCAATCCATGTTGAATCAGCTCTTTAAGTAATCCCCTAGGATCAGAATCAAAACCCTCAACTCTCTCTCTCACACTTTTGATCAAATCATGAGATAAGTATAAGGTTTTTAGTTTAAATATATGGCTTTTCCACCAGTATAAGAAGAACAAACTTCTTATTAAAGGCTATTTGCTTACTTATGATTAGCATTTAATAACCTAGGATACTTTAGAAAGTATGTTCATAACTATATGATTGAAGTAACATGTTTGGATGCAAAATGGATTGAAGTTTCATTGTTTATAAGGATTTTTTATATGTTTATTTATTACTGTGTTTCATCTAATTGAATTGCTTTTAATTTAGTGACATTGATTTGTACTATTAAAGTAAGCTTGCATGATGTGACAAGATTAAAAGTAGATGATGTATACTTCAATATTTAGAAGCTCGATGTTTGCTTCTAGACTTTGTGATAGAAATTCTTTTCTCTACTACGCCATTTTATTTACTTTAGCTCGATGTCATGCCACATCACTTTTTTTTTATAGAAGCACTATCGGGAGGAGATAATAGAGATAATACGCCTTCATTCCTTATCTTGCTAAGAATAAAAATTTGAAGAATCCCTACTCCAATAGGATGAGTCTTATTAAGAATATGGATTCTCTACTCCACTTATATTTATATCTCAATCTTATGTAGAAGTGAGGAACGAGGACAACCCCTATTAGTAAAGCAATCACTTGGTTGGTGTTGAGGTATATATATATATAGGAAAATGCTAGAATGACACCCCAAATGACACCATAAGTGACACCCTTATGACTTCGCGTGCAGGTCCCACGTAAAAATGAATGTGCGCAAAATAATTCATGATGAATAACAAGCATGATGTGTATCTCAAAGCGTGCACGACGGCTCCCATGAATATGGATTAGCGCACCACGTCACATTTTTACACGGGGCTGCCACCCGCCACGTTATGGGGGTGTCACTTAGGGTGTTATTTGGGGTGTCATTCTAGCATTTTCCTATATATATAATGTGACATTTTCGAGCCTTCTTGATGAGCCATGTGGCATGCCCAAAATGTAGGCATATTTAAAACCCCATTATCTTCCTTATTTAAAACCCCATAAAACCTCACAAAACATAGAAATTCAAATCACCATATCATCGACTATTTCACCATGCCATTATCTCCAACTCTAATGGGAATAAAGTAACATCTTGTGTTGTCACGTGAGACATTAAGCCTACATCTTGAGTTGACATGTAGGTTCTTATCAAACTTCCTTCTCACCACATCATTCACTCTCCTGCCATGTCATCAACTCCGACTCTAATATATATATATATATAAACTAAGGCTACATCTTGGGTGTCCCATGTGGTCAACCTCAAAAAGTCTTCGTGATTCAAAATGTAACGTTATACTATTTAATTAACTCTTAAAAATAATGTCTAAGACAAGGAAAAATGATTTCCCTACATTAATGCACAATTAGGAGTTACAACATGCATGCACGCCTAACAATCAAAATGTTTCTAATTTCTATATTTATTCGAAAACACTTTAAGTATTTAATCTACAAAAACGTTTCAAATATCTAATCGAAAAAATTCGCCTTCAAATTTAAAAGGCATACCAAAACTTTTATCAAATTAGCAACTATTTAAATTGCATTCTTAAATTAAGCCTTAAATAATTGATTATATAAAGATCATTGGCTAAAAAAATAACTTGCTTACCATTTTATATTTTTACAAACCTGTAACTTTTTTCTCATTCTAAGTTGGTTTTTTTATATTTTTGTTTCAATTGGCTCCTTCTTCATGATATTTTATATTTTCATTTTAATTTTTCTTGATAAATATATATAGATTATAAACTAATTTATATTCATGATGTAGGTATTATTGTTACATTTGAGCCCATCAATGACAATATAGTATGTACATTAATTATTTTTACTCACTTTTCCTTTTTCTCATGTAGATTATTAATAAATTTATATTCTTGATGTAGGTATTATCTTTACATTCAATGACAACATAATATGTCTTTTGATTTTTTTTACTTCAAGGCTATTTTTCTCATCAAATATATTTATTTTTGTACAATTACTAATATTATAAATGTATTTTTATCTAATAATAATCGATCTCTCATGTACATTAATACTCAGGAATGTCCCTAGCTCTAACAATGACGTAACAATTATTTTTGACAAACAATGTTCGAGTTTTATTTAATTTATTATTCTGCTTTCTATTTTGATGGTTGATCTCTCATTTACTATTAAAAAATCAGTTGCTCTTTTTTCTTTATATGAAAATTATATGACGTTCCTTTCATCTTCGAGTTCATCAAAGACTACTTAGTAGGTCCTTTACTGATTTGTTCACTTTTTTTCTCATTAAAATTATTTTTGTCGAGTTATACATTGATGTAATTTGAACTAACACTCGATCTCTTCGCACGCGAAGCACTTGACAACAACTACTTATATATAGATAGATTATTATTATTATTATTATTATTATTATTATTATTATTATTATTATTATTATTATTATTATTATTATTATTTTATATATATAAGGGCATCCACAATGGTGCATTTTTTAGGATTATTAAAAAATTGACACTAATCTCTCACCATTGCAAGAGGTTGGTGAGACCCAACTATTTCATACCTATATACTTATTAATGAACGAAGCCACATACCTTTTCCAATATAAAAACTCAAAAGTTAAAGTATTTGTGGTACAATTGTAGGCCCATTTAGAGTTTAATAAATGGATAACTATTGCACAAGATGGTTTAATTATTTATGGTCCCCATATTTTGAAAAAAGTTGAGGTGGCATTGACATTAAACTCTTATTCCATTTAACCATTGTTAATGCCCTAACTTTTACTAGTTTTGTATACGTGTTACTATTTGGGATGCACACAAATTGCATTAATCCGCTGATCTGATCCAATCAGGACCAATTATATCTAATTTGATCAATTCTTTGATCCCTTGGATTGGACTAGATTGAGAAATCGCTAATCTGGCTGGGTTGGATCGGATTATGGTTCCTACATTTAAAAATTGCGAATCCAATCTAATCCAGTATGTTTATCACATCAACACATGTGCATATCTAATAAATGTATTATAGTATTTTGAAGAGCATCAACCCAAATTATCAATTCTAAACTACAATATCAAAAATGTTATGCTTGTTCTTAATTTTTTATTACGCTTCAGATCTTTTTTATAGGTTGTATGTTGCAATGTGCATCTTTTAGTACTTTTGTCAGGGTGTATGGTGCAAACTTGTAGATGACATTTTTATTTGCGTAGAACTTGCATTTAAAGGTTATTGTGATGACAAGTTTGAGGGAAATATGCTATATATAGATTTGTGGGATTAATATTGTAAACTCATCATTAATGAAATGCGCGATTTTTGTTATTCATTTGATTAGGTTTAATTTCATGAATTTTTGGATAAGAAAACGTCAATCTGCGGAACTTGATTCAATCCGATCCGCATTTTGCAAATTGGATTAAGTTGAATAGATGACGTATTTGGATTGGATTGTAATTTTTCAATCCACAATAATTGGATCAGATTGCGGATTGACCCTAATTGGATTGAATCTAATCCATGTGCACCCCTAGTTACTTTGCTAGCCCCAACCCTACAAATTAGGCTCCGCTTGGCACTAGACCTCTATTAACCCCGATAAACCAGTGCAGAGTTAAAAAAAGGCCTAGTTAGTTTCATCAAGCGGTATTCAGTATCTGATAGTCCACACAACAGAGTATATATGTATATATATTAAATCATATGCAGTGGAATTTAAATGTGGTGAAAACTCGATAACAAATAAATTAAACACACAACAAGTTCTAGTTATGGAAGCTAGAATGTGAAAACCCCGTATGACAAATACAATGTACAAATTATAGGGAAGAAAGAAAATACATGTATCTTTCAACCCAAATACCCAGTTGTAAAAATATAATAAACATAATATAAATACATTAAATGACCTATATTTGTCGCACATCAATGTTCTCGAGCTCGGAGATTATGCCTGCAATTGTCACCACATAGGAGACAATTTTCAGTAAGTAAATCTAGAAAAAGTTTGACAGTAATTTAGATTAAACAATAAATAAGTCTATACATCATGCAGGAAAGAAACAAAGATGAAAATAATAATAAAACGCATGATAGACATATTAAAATGGTCAACGATAGAGACTAAGTGACCTGAAAGCAAAGGATAGGTGCAAGTTGTCTTGACACATCATAAGTGGGCTCAAAGCCACTTGACTACATGCAAGTTTCAAACATTGGTACTGTGGGACTAAATCCGCTTTGATTGTATCCAAACCCACTGTCGCCTCACTTGAGGTGCATCCCAAGTAAATTCCAAAGGGAGCCATAGTCGCAACCGGATGCTCAACCGCACTGAAATTCTTGAAGTCGTGTGGGGAGTCACGACCACTTCAGATGCTTACTTAAAGGATTCAGTCTTGTTTGGAGAGCCACGAGCGCGATTCGGGTGCTCAACCCACGAGTAAGCAACTGTTCAATTCGACTACTCAGACCTTAGGTCACTTGGTAGGGAAGTAGAGTCTAAAAATATGTATCATTTCCATCAAAATATGCAAGGAAAGGAAATGAATTAATATTGAATTTCTTACTGGCTTACTTACAACACAATCGCATTAACAATTTCCTACGTCGAATTCCTTAGTTCCCAATAGCTCCACATCATCCATGCAACTTCTGTCGAGTCATTGATGTCCCAAAATAACCCGTTACATGTCAATTATCTCCGATCAGCATAGTCGAGAACTCCCACAATCATTTTAGTTTCAATTAACTTCAAATAAAAACCAATTATTCGAGTTAAATACAGATGAAATGAAACGAAACAAATAAAAATGCATAAAACTTAGTTTTCTCTCTTAAATAGATTACAATCAATTAATCACAATAAAAGTGATCAAAACCACCTTATAAGAGTCAATTTCGACTTATAATTTCCAACTTGTCGATTTTCGTTAGAAATTTACAACTTGAGCAAGTTAAGTTCATTTTTGAGAAAAATAGATTAAAACCTCTTTTACTTCTAGACTTAGCTCAAGACTAATCTAAATTTATTAATCTCATCCATATTAAACAAATGAAAACTAAGTCTCTTTCAAAGAGTTCAACCGTATTTAAATAACCTTTTACATTTTTCAAAGGCAATTTGAAGTTCGTATGTCCATATGAACTAATGCAACTTACCACGAATAAATTGAACTCAAAAGTCAGAATAACTCGAAAACTATCAAATTCCACTTTATTTAGATATTTGAATAAAAGTAGGACTAAATGACTTAAAAGCTTGTTGAGAAAAATATTAGTCATGTTCCCTTTTGGAAATTTCAACAAATATTTGGAATGCATCCCATTTCAAAATCAATTACAAGAATTTGAGATCTTTGAAAATAATTCCAAGTTATCAATAAGGGCAAAAACCTTTTTGTGAGTAGAAACAAAGTAATAGCGAATAAACCAATGCATTATGTTCATTCTATAATAAGTTTTACCAATGCAAGACATTTTTCAAGCTAAATTGGACCAACAATGAGTTTAAAACAAAATTAAAGTTTCGTAGAACTCTATTTGAGTTCCACAACTCATTTCTTTGCCAAAATATTCATGAAAATCAATTAGTACTCAATATTTACCTCTACCACTCACAAGCCCTTACATTAAAGTTTGAAGGAATTAAGTAGGGCTCATTTGAGGTATTTCATCAAACACTTCTTATGCGATTCAAAAGGGTTTTTTTTACCAAATTCAACGCAAATTAGCTAAAACCATTGCAAAACTTGAAAGAAAGCAATTAGACTTTCTTTGAGATATTTTGTCAACACTTGATAGGTAAGTAGAAAATGATTTTATAAAATTAACACAAATTAACCTCAATTTGGTTAAACCAACTTGAATCATTCACAAAGACAAAATATCCATAAAAATCAAGTTTGATCGCAATCAAAAACTGAAAAAACGCTTGTTTAACACAATTCAAGAACTACACAACCGTTTTAAACCAAATTAAACTTAGAACATGATTTGACAAGAGTTGGAGTTTTACCTAGTCTTTAATGGAATCCTCTAATCCAAAACTTTTTTAAGAGTCCAAATTTAGCATAAATCTACATACTTCTCACAATTTCAAAGCAAAAACTCATCTCTTTTCAAAGCTCTAGGTAGATATCTCTTGTTCATGTAAAGGAGACACATTCCTCTTCAGAAGCAATACTCATTCCTTGATTTTAAACTCATAGCTTAAACGTAACTTTCTTCCCTCAATAAATGAACTGTATGTGGAAGGGAGCAAAGTAATTCTTAATTGTTGGAATATGAGTAACTGAAGAGGAAAGACGACATGTAAATTCTATGCATCATTTATGAGGCATGTCACTATTTGGAAATTGATGTAAATTGTGCATAACCAGAATGCCATAAAATAATAGGGTAATGTTAAATGAACTCGATGAGTCTAGACTCAAAAACCGAAAAGACTTAAATACCCTTTATGCAAATTTATTATCTTCGATCAAACCTACACCACTCACCGCCGCCACCGTCTACGCTAATGACACAATGAGCACCAACCATCGACAATGCCGTGTCATCATCCACCGCCGACCACCCTCCTCCTCCCTTCCGGCCAGCCTCTCCCTTTCTCCTATTCAGATCTGGCCAAAGAGTATGGCCAGATCTGACCGGAAGAAAGAGAGAGCGAAAGAGTTTGCGTAGGTGGCTTTTGAAGTGTAGTAATAGAGGAGGTGATAGAGACGTGCCTCATGTTGTCCATATAATGCCACAAGTCCCTTTGCTTACTAATAGCCAAATGGTACTCCACGGACAACGAAGACGAAAAAGACGAGTTCAAGTTTCTTCGCCCTCGATACGTCGCAGAGTCGCTCCAGAACTCCACCCATCTAGGCGTCCTACTTGAATCCAAGCTTCTTCGATGGTGCAGATTAGATGTGGAACCAATAAAATGCCTATGTTTTGTGTTGTCATCAGATCTGACGAAGAGCGACTTGCGCTCAAAGAAATCGGAGAGATCGGATCCGCAGCAGAAGATCTGGTCCTCGTCGACGAATAAAATGGGGTTCCTAGCGAGGGAGGGATTGGAAGGGATGTAATAGTAGTTGAAGAGGGGGATTAAAAAGGGGGCCTTCTTGAGGGCATTACGGGCAATTCGGAGAGGCTTTTCGGGGTGGGAGGGTTTGGGGCCCCAGGATTTGAGCCAGAGGGAGTTGCGGGCGATTTGGAGGGATACGGCAGCGATGGGGAGGTCGAGGGAGGCACGGAGTTGGAGGCAGGAGGCGATGGGGGCGTGCCAGTCGGGGAAGCCGGGGAGATGGGGAGGCCGGCGAAGAGTACGCCGCGGAGGTCGGGAGGGGAGGAGAAGCCGAACTCGACCTTGACCTGGACGCGGCAAATTCGGCCGGAGAGGCGGGGAGAACGGGGATGGAAGAGTTGTAGAGGTGGGTGATGACTTTGTGGGAGAGGTTGTTGAAGGAGGGGAGATTGGGCGCGGTGGAGGAGGTGGGGGTGGCGGCGGCAGAGGCAGCTCTGCAGAGAGGCGGTGGAGGCTGGCGACGTGGGTCGGTGTCAGGCCGGTCATTCTTCGGTCGAAATGTATACTACATTTCTAGGCATGATTTTTATGTACCAATATATTCAATCAACATGTGTGTTCTATCTAATTGAGGGTGATGATGGCGGTCGGCGGCAGTAAGCGGCGATCGGCGATGGCTGTGGCGGTGTAGGTCAGCGACGGTCAACGGGCGGTCGGCAACTGTAAGTGGTGGTCGACGGCGGCTGTGGCGGTGGAGGAGATGCATATGTCTATGTGTATTGATGTTAGAGATGAGGGTAATTTGGTCTTTTTATTTAATTAGATATCTCTCATTACTAGTAAAAGCTCTTTGAGTTTGACTCAAAGAGTCCAAATAGGTTTTTTGAAAATAATAAACTTAGCAATGTCAAGGACAAGGACGACATAAGAGTAGGAAAAGGGCATCAAAAAATCAGCAATTGAGAGTATATATATTATATGGAAGTCTAGGACTTGAGATTTCTGATAAACTTGTTAATTGTTGAAAGCAAAAACAACACACCTATTGAGGCAAAAAGTACAAAAACAATGAACGATTAATTAAAAATAAAAAATTAATAAAATTAAAAAGTTAACTTACAACATGCTTGCAGATGAAGCAATGGTGCATCTTAATGTGGGGTTCTAACTTAGAGCCACTTCTAAAAGATGATTAAAATTTAGAGCGGCTAAACGGACCCCAGTTTTTGCTTAGAATACCCTACTTCAATATATTTAACTAACTCCCCTCCATATAAAAGGATTTTCACTTACACATACCTTATCCGCCCCACTCGCCTATACCTCGGTTACCTTTCTCTCAAATCGCATTCTCACCACCAACCCAAATCAGACGAAGTCTGAGCAAAACCACGTCAATTCGACACCGTGGATGCATTCCTCATCTTTTTTAGTGTCGATTTTGAAGTTTTTTTTTTTTGGGTTTTTCACTTTTTGAGTCAGTATTGTTTGTGGGATTGTTATTGGGTTTAGGGCATCGATTTGGTGGTTGAATCTTACATTTTGGGTGCAAAGTTTTAACGGAATTGAAAATATTAAGAGATTCAAAGCAAAACCCACTATCTTTTTTTGGTCATTTTTATGTATTTCTTAAGAGTTTTGAGATTTTTTTGTTCATTCTTGTTGCCTTGCAGGTGTCGAATACACAAAGCCGACACATCTTTAAAAGTGTCAGAGACACATAGGGCCGACACATCTAAAGATGTCTTGGTTGGATTCCACCGTCACTCATTAAGACCTAGTTCTTTTTGTAATTTCGGTCAGAGTCGGCCATTACTTCCTCTGATGTGTCGACCCTGTGTATCCCATACCTCTTCAGAAGGGTGTTGGGGGCGAGGGTGAGGGTAATGGGGTACGACAAGAGTATTTTTAAAATTTTGAGAAAAAAAGGGTATGACGAAGTAAAAACTCAAAAACGGTGTCCTATAAGCAAAAACTAGGGTCTATTTAGCCGCTCCATTAAAATTATATGGATACCCTACACCATTATGTATTTCCAAATTCATAACAATTGAGTTTCAATTCTCTTAATTAGTAGAATCACTATGTTTCAATATTATTTTTTTATAACACCGTGTTTCATACTTTAAAAATATTTTTTTGGCAATTTTAATCACAAGTTTTATAAGAATTGAATCATTTGGTTCTAGTAATAGAATCATTAAGAGTAGCCAACCATAGTAATCAAGAAAAATCACCAAAACAAATACATACAATAAACATAAAGAAATGAGGCATAAACAAAAGAAGATAATTAGTCCGTCGAACATTGTAACATGCAAGTTAAAAAGGTTTGAAAGCTGGTAGCCAGTTGGAAGCTCATTTTAACCATGTTAAAGATGATCCTAGTTGTTCACCAAAAAAAAACGATGATCCTAGGTGTGATTAGGTGATACCTATAAGGCATGAAAAAAATGATATTTCAACCAACAAGTAGAGGAGATTTTGCTTCCAACATATCAACTTGTTTGATTTTTTAAGAACAACTTGAAAAGCAAATACATAAAAACTGGAGAAGTTGCTAATAAGAACTAACACAATAAAGAACCAAAGAAATTATTAACAACTGTAATTAATGCTCTTTCACTTCATTTTACCTAGAGCTTATAGCCGATGCTCTATACATTATGTGTTGTCTTTTTAAAACAACATTTTTTTTATTAGTCGCTTAGTCCTAACTAAAATGGTACTTTTCTTGATCCACAAAAGCTGATAAAAAATCTAGTGAGCCATTTCACTGAGCCAAATAAGGCACCCAAAAATATTATAAACCTAAAATTTATACGTAGCATACGTTCATCGCTCGTTTGTGTGTTGGGTCAAGAAGCAATCGAATCGACAATTCTATTGAGCTAAAGGCACCCTAAAAATTGCCCTGAAAATACTCAGATTTCAAAGTCAACATAGAAAAAACCAAAACATTCATACAAAAATAAACAATATAATAAAAATCCCTAAAAAGAAATTAAGAATCCATTTGAATTCAATAAAACAAGAAATGAAAAATTCAAAACTCAGAATATATGTCGAACATGAATCCAACAATATTGAAGAATCACCTACAGCAGTAGCTTGTGCTCCATATTTCCCCTTAAGTTTATTCGCCTCCACCACACTATTCTCAACACCACCACTAGACACAAAGGTTAGAGAGCTGAGAAAGATAAAGGAAGAATAGAAGTGTCAACGACGTTCGTGAATTGTCGTGAAAGATATAGTCAAAAAAATTAAGAACTTAGATGGTGATGAAGATGGAAAACATCAACGAATAGCTAATGCTTCAATCCCATAGGCCTATTTGGTTCTTAGGATAGCATGGGATAAGTGGTGGTACAAAATAATGCTGGTGTTCGGTTCAAATTTTGAATTAGTGATGGAATTATTTTAACCCACAGGAGTGGGATAATTTAAAATCATGAAATCGATGGTATAATTTAATCCCATTGTTGGTGACTTCGAAATGACCAAAGTACCCTCATTATAACATTCAAAACACAGAACATTGATTCCTCTTCTCATCTCTAACCCTCGATTTTTGTTTCCAACCCTCGACACAAACCTTAATCGCACTTCTCTTCTTTCTATCTCACTATTTCCAGGTAAACGCTCTATCTCTCTCTATCTCTCTCAAGTTCTTCATTCTATAAGTTCTATCAACCAATGGATTGAACATTATCGTCTTAAGCCTATACTTCTTTTATAGTTGATACCATTTCATGAAAAAGGCCTCGTCACCACTCCCCGCCCCGTCTGCCTCTCCCTTTCTCTCGCCCCCACTTGATTTCTTGTTAAGCTTTATTGATATATTCCATTGGATAGGTTTAAAAGGTCAAAGTAACTTGTACACTCACATAATAGATACGGTTCAAAAAAAAGTGTCAACAAGGTACATGGTTTACTGATATATATAACTATGTATGTCTTCAACTGATTTTGACATCAATGGGAACATATAGCATGGCTAGATGCTCTATTTTTTGGAAAGCATAGTAGAAGTTATTTATTTAAAACTTGATAAATATTCTGGACAAATATTTGATGTAGCAATTGATTATATATATAGAATGATCATAAGTGATTTTCACCTTTCAACTCATGGATGTGGATCTTAAGAGTAATAATATGTTTCTTTCGTTTCATGGTTATGTATCATGTAAAATAGACCTTAAACTAAACATAATTTGTTTTCATTAGTCACTGATCTCATTATTTCCTTTCTTTCACTTTCTGCAAGTTCACAGCTATATTACCACTTTATGGATGCCATCTCTTTTTTCTTCAGCTGGCCTAGATTTTGAATATATACAGCACAATTCTAGGCACTTTATTCTGGTTTTGTCCTTGATAATGCATTTGAATTGTTCTTTGACATGACAACAACTCTATTTATATCTTGAATTTAGTTTTTGTTGTTGTTAACATTCATCCATTGAGGCAAGAAATTTAGCCTTTTTTCTAAGAGGATGATATAATTGTGCATATGGTCGAGAGAGAGACCAACAACTTCTACCTTATAAGATTAGGGGATAAGCTTTTGCTCTTCACCTCTTCAAATAATTTATCCGTTTCTTTCATCCTATTATGCTTTCCAAGAACAAAGATAAGTGATGTATAAGTTATCAATGTTGGACGCTTTTCACCAACATTAGCATGTATACGTGAAATGCCATTGCAAGTAATGCAATTAGGTTTTATGTTTCTTTCCTAAATTTCCATAAATAAACCATGAATGAGCATATCGTAAGTCGATAGATTCATTCGATGGACCAACTCCACCATCCATTTCAATCCATAGGTTTACCCCCTACACACAAAAATCTTTGAATTACCATAAAATCTTAAGCCAGTATTTTCAATAAACGGCAAGTAAACTCCTTGTTGTTACCTTCTCTACGCAAAAGTCTCCTCAAGTCAGATATTTTCCTTACTTGACTTTAATCTAATGAGTCACTAATGATAACCGATCTATCAAGCAACCATAGAGCTTCGAAAGTTCAATACATTAGGTAGAAAGTAAATGGTAATTACCTCAAGAAAATCGTTGAACAGGCTTATCAATGTAATGCTTAGCTTAGTTACATTAACTACTTTGTTTATTTGTTGTTCAATTGATTTCATGGTTTATGTGTTTAATGGACTTCAAGGTTATTAGTGACTTTATGATAAGCTCGAAAACCATTCATTCATAATATTTTTGGAATGCTATAAGTTTGTCCATTTTGATGTGTGTTCTTAATTTGAGTTGTTTACTTTAAATTGCCTGTCATTAATCCAAATTCATATATATCTCCATTTTATCCAAGGGACATTGCCACCTCATAATTTGGCTGAAGGTCATTTCATTTATGCTAGACTTGTTTAGAGTCGTAGGCAACGTATACGATGAACATACGAATTAAATTATGATAAGCATCGAGCAATCATCGAAGAGCTCATCTACAAGAACGACGATGATTGTTACGACATGCTTCAAATAAGAAGGCAACCGCTTATAAAGCTTTACGCTTATTGTATGAACATGGGAAATTAAGGGATAAACGTTGCGTCAATGTTGATGAACATTTGGCCATTATACTCCACATACTAAGCCACAACATACACAATAGGGTTATTTCAAAATGGTTCCAAAGGTCAGGCGACGTGGTGTTTAAGAGGACTATTCATGCACTTCTATGATTGCAACATCTACTTATGAAGAACCCTAAGCCAACTGGTCTCGAAGAAATCGTTATTAGATGGAAATACTTTCCTGTAAATCCTTATTCTTTATGGTTGATTCATTTTTTTTTGGTTTTACCTTAAATTAATACTTTAAAATCTTACTCATTCAATTTTTTTTCTTCAATGTAGGGTTGTCTTGGTACTGTTGATGGGACACATGTAGAGGTTATCATCCCAAACACCATGAAGGCGTGATTCAGGAGTAGGAAAGGATTCACAATGATGAATGTCATGTGCGCTTGTACACCATCTAAGCTAATTACTTACATCCTACCTAGATAGGAAGGATCGACGGCAGACGAAAGGATTATGAGAGACGTAGTTTCAAGTGGCAATAGTTTAAAGTTCGTAACAACGCTTAATACTTGGTTGACGTAGGGTGTTCCAACAGCGATGGTTTATTAGCACCTTTCCTAATCAACGATACCACTTGTTAGCATGGGCCACTGGCAACCATCCTACTCAAACACCCGAAGAAATTTTCAACATGCGTCATTCAAGGGCAAGAAACACTATTAAAACTTGTTTTAGCGCACCGAAATAGCGTTGGGTCGTGCTATGAAGTCCCTCTTACTACAGCATTAAAATGACGTCGTTCATGATCATTGCCCGCCACAATTGCCTTCAGATAGATTTACCAAATGATGTGTTGGAAAATATGGTGCCAAAGGGGCTGGAGTTAGGGGTTAAAGATGATGCAAACAACAAGGAACTAGAGGTTATCGACTCAGTTGGTTCGACTAATGCATGGACTACATTTCACAACGACCTTGCTTTGGATATGTGGCGTATTTATCATTGATTCGGTGTGAAATTTGTTTGGGGTGAACTATTTTTCCATTTATTGGGTTTGAACTTGTCCTGTGTGAACTATGTTGTGTATGATCTTTGTTGTAGTATTCGCTTTTTCGATGTATTGAACTATTTTCCAGTGATTGGTTGTCTACTTTGATCATTTAATCTTTTTGGGTTGTCAACTTTGTTGGGGATGCACTATTCTTTGGTTGTGAACTTTGTTGTTCAATTCCTTTCCATCTTCCATATTAATGCCATATTATATGGATATGGGAGGCAAATGGTACATTGTCTTTTATGGCAAGAAACCCGGTATATATGGCACATGGTACGAATGTTACAACCAGTTATAGGAATGTCATATCCGCAATTATAAACACTTCAACACCAAGGAAGAGGCAATAGCAAGATGGAATGGTCAGACAGGAGGTAAGAAAAAGGTAAAGGTACCACCACGTTAGCTTATCCTAGAAGAAGCACTAGTACTTACCGGGGTAGAAGACATCTCACATCCGGTGCTCCCTCCAACGCAATGGATTGAAGACATACGACCGGCTATACTACCTGAAGAGGAGGAAAGCATTAATTTGTGGCTGTGAGATATTACTCTTTATTAGAAGGTTACAAGTGGATATGAACCAATGCAGGAGCCTTATTGAGATATGCTATGAAATAATGTGACCTATGAACTATTGGAGTCATTGGTTGTTAAAATGTTTGTTTGTATTTTTGCTATCTTCAACTAAACTCCTTTCAAGTTATGCAACCAATCAACTATCAAATATTTTTCTATGTATTATGTTATAACTTGTCCACGAGCAATCAACTTGTGTATTACTTTTATCAAGTCATTTTTAAAAATTTCTTCTCAGAATTTAGTTGATGGAATGATTTTGCATTTTTGCCAAAACAACAGATGATGTGGTGATCAATACATGTTTGATATTGTTTGAGAATTATGAGTATGTATTCATGTTTTCTTATGGATTGATAGCAATATTATATTCCTAATTAATGTATAGAAATATGTTTCTTTCCTTCTATATTATTTGATAGTTCTTATTGATTGACAACAAGAATGTCTAGTTTCTCACTCTACTAGCTAGATCTATCAACGACATGCAATGTTCTGGACTGAAATCACAATGCGTCTAATAGAGATTGACAAATTGCACCTTGTTTTGGTCCTCGATTATAAATCATAGTAGCAGAGATACAATATGAAGGAACACATGAGCTCAAGTTCGCTTTTACGTACGAGGGAATTGTGTAGAGTCGCAAAGATCAATCGATCTAAAAGTCAATTATGCATTAGCCCTTATCTGCTAAAGCATATTATCGATTACATGCATAATTTAGTCTTAGTTAAGGAAATGTTACACCTAGGAAATTGGTGGAATAGCAGAGGCACAAATTAGAATAAGGGACCATTCATGATCTGCTTCATGGTATTTTTGTATGCGCACTTCTTCAACTAACACTGATTCTTGCATAGATTTCAATATACATTTAGCTGGTCTTGGTGTTTAAGTAAATTAAAAAAAATCATAATTACATATATTCAAGCTAATAAGGTGAATGCTAAGGAAACAATCCAAAAGCAAAAGAGAAAAAGAAAGTTGTACTCGCTACATCAACAATTGTATCATAAACAAAAGTATCCAAAAACAAAAGTGATTTCTAAAACTTATTCTAAAGTATTCATAGAAATAATTTACGAGGCAGTCAAACATTGCATGCACCCAATCATAACGAAGCTCTGATTTCAAGTTAACGAAAACTGTCATATGCTCCACGCGCCCCATAATCTTACTTCCATAATTTGCTTTCTCCACATCATTCAATTCATTGACTTCCCCCATAGTAGCAAGGAACAAAACACACATCTCATGTTCAACATTAAGTGCTTTAGACACCTTTATTTCACTCGCCACCACTTGTCCTGCTACCACCATTTGGTCAGCCATGTAAGTATCACCGATAACCTTATTCTTTTTCTTCTTAGATGGATTCCCATTACCATCTGGTGTAGTGGTACGGGACAGCGACGGGTGGCATTTCAGTTGTGCGTTCCACTTAAGAGTCACTCTCCCTGCTTGAATCATTCCTCTTGGGCGTCTTCTGGCGCAACTGCATCTTCCCTCGTTGCCCTATCATTTTTGAAAATGACTCAACAATCATTGTAAAATGGGAATGACTTTTTACGCAATTCTTTCTCATCCTGGAAGCTCTAAAAAAAGAATAGTTTAAATAATTAGTTAATACCATGCAAAAAGAAATATCCACGGCTCGGCGACAACTTCATACCTTCAAGTATTCATTCCATACATCAGGGGATACAGTCACCACATTAGTATTGCTATCAAAATCAAAGCCACTGGAACCATGTTTAATGCCTAAAATCATGTCGTTGACTATACTCTATTGCTTTTTCAAAACTTTAACTTTAGACTCAATATGTGGCTTAGCCTTTATCCCTGAAGTTAGGTAAGGTTTTTTCAATATCTCCTCTAAATGGTTAAGATAACTGGGCTTGAATCCATTATAACATTTATAGACTCCAAGACCAACTATCTCATACATGGCATGTATGAGTAATGTTTCCTCGGTATGAATCCACATGCATCTACAGACGTTAGTATCTTCGCCTTGTTCTTCCTGCAATGGGCCATGAAACATCTTTGTTTTACCTATGTCTTTCCTTGGAGCAATTGAACTTTGTTTAAGCAGTTTGGAAGGCCGGGGCACATTACTACATGTTTTCCTTGGCCTTTAGAATCCTCCTCGTCCGGCTGGTTATTGTAATCGAGCCTTTTCCATGCCTAATTTTTTTCAAATGCAATAAGATATATAAATAGATAAGAAGAAATTATAAATTGTAAACAAATAAATATTAAACCATAATGCTATATACAAACTAAACTACATTTAGTTTTATATGAAGTTAGATCTATATAAGGATAACTCCAAGAACTTAAGCATAACACATGCCTCACGCAACAACAATCAACAAACAAGTCAACATGAAGATTGCATAAACACAGTCAGAACTATTTGAGCATATAAGAGTTCAAAGAACCTATACAGTTGAGGATCACACTTCAAAGTCAACATGCAATATATTTCCTCTTACTAATTAAGAGTTCAAAGATATCTCAAAGCTTCATTGTCTAGGAAGTTTCACTCACACTTCAATAGTAAGGAAATCATGAAATTAAGTGTGGCGGCCCCAAGTTCTAGGCCGCCTTGCTACCTGCCACGTCATGGCCCGCTTATCCTTGACGTTCCACGACCTACTTGGGTACTTACACTTTTCCATTTAATCATAACTTAGCTAATTAATTTCCATATAATTATTAATGATTTCATTAGCTTGTTAATCAATTTATCAAGTTATGATGAAGTTTTACAGCGGAAGTCCTAATTTAAGTAAATTATACAGTATTCAACAATCCTAAGTAGTGGAAAACCTGGTAAAAGATACTATATATATATATATCAAGGCGAGTTAAGTATAACAAAAGTTTCATAATCATATAATCAGTGTTCTATGGTCCCCAAAACCTAATAAAAGTAAAATAAATACATACTAATATCACACATGAGCTAGCTCCACAATCTTAGAGGTAGTCACCTAGTACCTTGTTACCCCCTTGCTCGTCGAAGGATTTGCACTCAATCACCTAACAAATACAGTAAGGAGTCCAGTTAGTAAAATCCCAAGAGAAGTCCACATAATATTCATGAAATAAAATTGATAAACTACAAGACATGCAAATATAACATATGGCAACAGTATATAATATTCACATGCAAGTAAGTAACACATGCCAATTAAACATCATATGTCAAGTAAACCAGTTCCGAAATAAAGCATTAATAAGTAAATACCCATATAATCACGAGAAAACCCTGACCAACACCAGCCAGTAATCTATAAATGACTACGAACTAAGTATATACTTACAGGCTTATAGTGGTTAAACCACAACTTTAGTAAATGGCATGGTCCTTTCCCAGTGCTATTACATATCGGGACCACCCTAATCCCTTCCAATAGTCATTAATATATTTTACTACCATCGACACGAGCACTGTCACAAGTAACCCGTGCATGCGATTTAGCCACAACCAATATATACGCACACCGAAATAAGAGTGAAAACCCCATATGTGCCCACCAGCAGTAACACATGAAAAGCAGAGTCGATAAACCAAATGCCCAAATCTGACCTGACAAGCTCCCCAATATTCAAGTTACAGTCCCCTAAGTCCTTAAAGTCAGTTAAATGTGTTTATTGTGTATGCGAATTGGTTGAATATGTTTCAAATTAATCTTTCCAAATCAGCCATAAAGACTAAATTAACAACCCATTTTTAAACATGAAATGGTCCAAATCTCGAAATCTTCCACCACTAGAAAGATCGTCGGTCATTATCTTCACTTTTTGAAAAGTTTTAGTTTGCAAAATTGCGATTTAAAATGAAAGAGATATCATGATTCTACAAAACATAGCTCTAATTGGACTCTAATCCTACCGGCAGACTTAGAAAGTCTATTCCTCCCAATCTATATTTTCGAAAAATTTGATTTTTGGTCACAAGGCAGCAAACATACCCAAATACACATACTAAAAGATGAGCTCATTTGGATTAGTAGTTAGGGATTTATGTCTTTAACAAGTTTAGTTTCAAAACCTTTCTTCTGAATTTCAACACTTATTTGTAGATCACTTTTAGACATGGAAACAATTGAATTACAACATTTCCACTCAAGTAAATTTGTTACCTTTGAGTAAGCTTTCAAATGCCACTAGTTTGGGTCGATTTGGATCTAAAATAAGCAAGTTATGACCAAATTACATAGACTAATTCCTAATGTAACATGCAGAATTCTAGTTTCGGTTTTGCAACTTCAAAAATTCATATCTTTATGATTTCAAATCCAAATTAATAACTTCAATACAACTAGATTATCAGCTTCAAATGAGGAATCCAAATATATAAACCAATTGCAAATATTCAATCATATATCCTCTGGAATCAGTGAAAAATTAGAAATGATTTTAATATGACATAAATATATGTGTACCTAGTTGATGTACCACCTAGCTTAAGAAATTCTCACAAATCTTCCATGGATTCCTTCTCTCCATCAACATCCTTCTTCTCCCATAAGTTCTTTTGATTCATAAGTTGAAAATGAAATTGGTTTCCTTGCATGTGTTGATCTTATATATTAAGGTAATATTGATTCCTAGCCATTGATCTCCATGTATTTAAGTATCTCGAAGCTCATCTAATGATCCACACCTTGACATGTATCCTACTAACCTAATCAAAGTGACACTAATTTGCAACTCACATGGTTCCTAGATGTGTCAACACGTATCTCTATGACAATCTCATGGTTTCTAATTTAAATAACCAAACTATGGACATTGATTTATTTGATTCAATTACATTAGCTTAAGCCCATTATAATATATATAGTTAGTGTTTTTATTCACCAAATTGAAAAATCTTGTGATCCCACTAACCCGCGACTGTCCAGCATTGGATGCCCCGTGTCTCGGCACGCAATTCGAGGTACGTCATAGCTTATTGTTTTAATTGAAGTTTACTTGGCCCATGGTCACATTACCCATTTTAATTGACTAACTAGTCATCCTGACATGGATTAGTCTAGTTTCCCAGTGTACCCGTAGTTCACCTATTCGACACCCGCGTTGACACTCTTTTCGAGGCAAATGTCCGTCACACAAACTCACCCGATAACAACATACACACATGTGGTGCAATATAATAATAATAATAATCTTTTTAAGCACCACATATACACAACCACCATCCATAAAATAACATACTTCATCGCTTCTCGTGTTCAAGCCAACCGAGTTGTCTACGTAACGCCCGAACTACAACCGTTAATCCCCAAGATTAACGTTAATCCTGGTTTAATTAGTTTGGGCTGTTACATAAGTGTACTATGTGGGACATTGGTGTATTGGGGTAGGATTATTGATGAGAAAAATGTCAATATAAGATTACATAATATACATCATAATTCACACTACACAGTTAAGATCACATTCAACTAGTTTAGTTGACATATCTAATTGGCTATAGTAAATCCATAGAACTAAATGGGGCATAAAACCTAGCGAGCTAATGTGTGAATATTTTGGTTTTCGTTTTAAAGTTAATTTAACTACAATAACAATAAAGCATTAATAACAAATTATTTGGTTAGTAAAACCTTGATTGCTCCCACTTGAACTTATCAAAACATAACATGATATAGAGAAGAAGAAGATTATGAAACTACATGAAATAAAAAAGAGTCAACTGCCTAAACTAAATAGTACTGTTCATTTTTGTTTATATAAATCTTTGCACTTTCACGTATTTTTCTTTCGTTTTTATTTATTACTAATTTCTTAAAATAAAAAAGAGATGTCACTTTTTGGGTTTCATTGTTTTTTAAACTTCTTTGTTTGAGAGAGATATTATTGCTTACTCTTTTTTTAGGAATATTGTTGCTTACTTTATGTACACAATTTAAAGTAGATAAAAGAGATGCAAGAATGCACTCTTTGGATTATGAATCCATGGAAATACAACATAAATAAACCATAAACAACGTGAATCCTGCAATAGATTCAAGTGTAACTAGTGCAAATGATGTAGTAAATACAACAAGTAATAAAATTTGGGGAATGTGAAGATTGCACTACAAGGATTTAGATAGTTCTTGCAACTAAGACTTGCTATAAGTCATAATGGACAATGAAAGAAACAACAAAGATGAATACGAGTAAATGATGCGACTCGAATGAAAAATGTAAGTAGTGTTCTCTCACTTCAAGTATTAAACGTGAAAATCAAATGGGACAAAATTTCATTTCCATGCTGCAACTATCAGGTTTTTATGGAAAATATGCATGGCCTATTTAAATCATTTGGCTAGACTTTATGGACCTGCTAAATGTGACACTTAATCATATTATATAATAATTTCAGTTGTTCAGGTATCCTATAGTTTATTACTCCATAATATGAGGAAACAGAAACCAAAAAATGGAATATTATATATCTTCATCATGACAGAAAAGTAATGCAAGTAAAACGGACACCATCAAATGTTGAAAATTTAACATTTTTTTAACTCAATAAAGAAGCCTAAATGTAAATCCTAAGCATGTAAAATACTTGTTAAAATCAAAGGAAATACAAAATGTCACACTTCTTGAATGGAAAAGTCCAAAAAATAACAAAAAAGACAAAGTAGGGTTGTTGGGTCCAAGCCTTGCTATTAGCATTTGTTGGCCCATTGATGCAAGTTGGAATTTGCATTTGAAGTTAAGTGTTATAGTTATGCTCGTCATCTGAAGAAGATGAAAGAAAACATGAAAAAGGCGCCAGGGAGAGAGAGAGAGAGAGAGAGAGAGAGAGAGAGAGAGAGAGAGAGAGAGAGAGAGAGAGAGAGAGAGATGAAGACATTCGTTTATTCGCGGGACAAGTGTTTCCTAAGGTACGTTCAATTAGGGAACGACATGAAGAAGATGCCAAAAGAGAGAGAGAGAGAGAGAGAGAGAGAGAGAGAGAGAGAGAAATGAGTACTTGGTTTCGAGGATTCCATACGATGAAGTGCGAAGAACACAGAGGAAGAGGTGGACGTGTGAAGAAGATGAAACACGAGGGATGAATGGGAGTATTTAGTTTTATGGTTTGAAGGAACGTTTTTTCTTGTTGATAAAATGGGGCAATTTAGTAACTTCACCTATTTAATCCCAACCTCTATACCCCCAACCAAACAAGTCCCTCTATTGGGACTAATAACCAAACCCATGTTATAATCCCAGTGTAAAATAATCCCATGATCATGGGATTATTTTACTTGCGAACCAAACGGACTAGTAAAAATCTTACCAAATAAACGGGTTACATTATAATAAGTCCAATTATTGTAGACTATAACAAATGTATTGAGGACTAACGAATTTCTACTCTATTGGTAGCTCTTTTAGGATCTAATATAGAGGTTGTGTGATGTAAATCAGCATGAAGAGGAAAGAGATGGAAAAGTTATGTAATGTAAATCTGCGTGAAGAGGAAAGAGAGAGAGAGAGAGCGAGAGCGAGAGAGAGAGAGAGAGAGAGCGAGTATGTGTATGTGTGTGTGTTCTGCTATAGAAGATATACGGATGGAGAGATGGGAGGAATTCCAATCGATTTTTTAGAGTGATAAAAATTCTTAATTCATAAAATTTATAGTTATTTTAAAGGGTCGAAATCACAATTTTAGACTCTTTGTTACAGATACAGATAATGCAAAAATTGGCTATTTTTTTAGATACTTAGGCTATTTTTCGATTTTTTCTTTTCTTATTAATTCGCTGCTACTTTTTTAATTTTTTTTAAATTTGCCACTATTTATTAATTGTTCCTTTTTAGCTTCGATTTTTTTAATGTTTTTTATTTAGTTTCTTATTACTTACTTAGAGGTTTGGAAATGCTTAGGAGAAATTGGATTGACTTGGTTAACAAAACTTTTTAATAAAATTTTAAAATCAAAACGGATGCTAATGGATTGGAGAAAAAACACGCTTGTGCCAATCTTCAAAAATAAAGGAGACATTCGAAGTTGCTCAAACTACCGGAGAATTAAACTTATGAGTCATACTATGAAACTTTGGGAGAGGATAATTGACAATAGGCTAAGGAGAAAAACAACAATATCAGAGAACCAATTTGGTTTCATGCCCGGGAGTTCAACTATGGAGACGATTTTCCTTGTAAAATGATTGTTAGAAAAATATTGAGAAAATAAAAAAAGATCTTCATATGGTATTCGTAGATTTAGAAAAAACATATGATAGGGTCCCTCTTTGGTGGGTTCTAGAAAGAAAAATAGTGCATGCTAGATATATAGACACTATTAAGGATATGTATGATAGAGTAGTAACGAGTATAAAGACATTTTGAGGAGCTACAAAAGAATTTTCCATTACGATAGGACTATATCAAGGATCTACTTTAAGCCCATATCTATTTACTTTAGTTATGGATGAACTAACTAGACATATTCAAGAGGATATACCATGGTGTATGCTATTTGCAGTTGATATTGTCTTAGTGGATGAAACTAAAGATGGAGTGAATAGGAAATTAGAACTCTAGAGAATACATTAGAATCTAAAGGCTTTAAGTTGAGTAGGACAAAAATCGAATACATGCACTGTGAGTTTAGAAACACTAGACATCGAGATGACGGAGTGGTAAACTGAGGAGAAATACACTACAAAAAACAACAGATCATAAACGAAAATTTATGTCTCCTATTAGCATAAATTCCGTCTCTAAATCAATTCTGCAACGGATCAGAGACGAAATCTATTCCGTCTCTAAAATCGTCGTCGCTGATTCAATCAGCAATGGAAATGTGTTTCCGTTTCTGATTAAAGACGGATTAGACACTAAAATTTAGAAACCGAATAGAGATGGAACATAAATGCAAATTCTTGTAAATGGTACAATTGTAATTGCATTCCGTCTCTGATTCGTCTCTTATTAGCAACGGATCAGAGACGAAATACAATAATTCCGTCTCTGATTAGCAATGGATCAGAGACGGTCGGTAATAATTCCATCTCTGATTCCTTGCTAATCAGAAACGATCAGAGACGGAATGCTTGAATTCCTTCTTTGATCCGTTTCTGATCAGAACGGAAACACAAAACCAAAACAATTAAAGGATTTTATATACAAATTAAAGGATGTTTCTTATTAGAAACGGAGTGCTAATTTTAACACAAAACCAAAAAAATTATTTATTTCATTTAAAAAAATTAAACTAATAAATGTACAAATTCAAGGTGAAAAGAACAAACAACATTATATAGTTGAATTACATAGTTAAAAGAAAGCTTTACAAACTCTATTTTTGATGTTTCAATCAACGCATGTGCAAATCTTACTTCTACTTACAAAAACTCTTGAACTTCTCCTTCAATATATTCTAGGACAACATCTATCATGGCGATGCTAACAAAAAATCAGACGTCGATAGAGAATTCAGTGGTTTGGTGAAGTTCTCAGTAGCTTTGATAAATCTTTCCAATAGTTCTCCTCCATTATCAAGGGGAATCTCGAAGCCATTAACTTTTAGTTTCCCTTCCGAAAAAAAACTTTTCCTTTCCCAAATATGAAATATGGTCTTAAAACAGCTCCTGATAAGTCAAAATACAACAAAATGTCATGATACGAAACAATAAATATAAGAATCAGAAATTAATAAGGAGATTAAGATCAAGTGTAGAGTCCGGAGAAACTGGTATACATGATTATGAATGGTGCCGGAGTTATAGAAGCGGGACAAGAACATGTACATACATATATGGATTTCTTCTAAATGGGGAACTTGCAGAAGCTATTGGCTTATCAAACTCAAATTAAATTAAGCGTAAACTAGAAAATGCAATAATTCTATCGGATTCAAGGTCAATCATTGATATGATACAATAAGACATTCATTCAGATACTAAGATATATAAATACAATAGTCCACTGTCTATCTGGGGAAAATGTTAAAAAAAAAGGTTTAACTATCACAAATAACATAAACTTTCAATGACAATGTTAATGGAGCTTCAATTGAGAAGAATTTCAATGTTGATGTTAATGGGTTGATGTTCAACAAAGGAGTAAATTCAAAGCCAAACAACACCAACAACTACGAGAGTCAGAGCAAACAGGGGAAGAGCAGCAACAAAAGCAATGATACTAACAACAAGAGCAAATCAATAGTAGTAATAAGAGCAATGGTGATAAGAGATTCCAACAATAAATATAAAAATCAAGTCCCCAACTCAATCAATTTCACCCAAATCTTTCAAAACATGAGATCCCCATAAACTTAAACACTCGGCACTTCAATTACCCACCAAAATCAAGTCCAGACAAAATAAAAAGTAAACTCTAGCTTAATTAAGCTTGATAGTGGTGATCATACCAGTCAAGGAAAGGGTATAACAATGGATAAGAGAAGAAACAGAGGAGGCTCTTGCATAACTTCAACAATATCAGAGGTAAATTTAATATATAATAATAATTCAACTGGTACCAAAGCAGTTGTAAATATCATACCAAAGGCAAATCACATTACGAATTTAATTTAGAAATTATGACTACAGACTATAGTTGACTTTTTGGTGGAGATCTATAGTAGGAAATACATGAAAAAATATGGCATGAAGAGATCAAAGAATGTAAATTAAAAATAAAATATAGCACAAAACCTTACCTATACAGAGCAATTAGAGCAGTAGAATGCAATCCAGACAAAGCACGTTGCACTTCGACTATGAAGGATTTCTCGCTTCCGTATAGCTTAGCCACTTCCCTAACGCTCCTCTGCATCAAAACCGAACCCAAATGCTGATTCAATTGCCAATCGCCAATGCCAAACTTTCCAATATAGGGTTTCTAGTTAATTAGTTATGATAATTTCATTGATATCAACAACTGGAGAGTCCTAGGCAAGTGGTTTTCAATATTAAATATTAGCATTAAAACTCATGATTTTCTAACCATTCACGATAGGGTCACATGGAAAGTAAAATTGGAAAGTAAAATAAATTAAACCTTACAATGCAACCTTATGGTTGTCTCAAAAACGCAAGCATTGTAGTTCTTGTTAAAATCCAACGATGTTGCCACCCATCTATCACAAGGAAAGGGTAGAAATCAAAGTTAAAAGAGCAAGTGACACATAGCTCTTCTAAGGCTTACTGAAATTCACAAACTTGCATAGAACATCGAGAAACTATAGTACGGGACATATATCCTGTCACCAGTTAGGAAACGACCCAAACCATGTGAAAACTAAAGCAATTGAGAATTTTACAAATAGTTCAAGTAAACTAATGCATGCAAAGTCTTAAAAGAAGAAAGAAAGGAAGGAAAAAAAAAGAATCTCACCTTCTTGAAGTTGATTTGGAGTAAGTTCCTGCATAAAGGTTAAGTTAGTGAATGACCATTTGTATTATAATCCATCACTAATTTAATAACTATTCACAATAGGGTCACCGAAAAAATGCCACAGCTTAGATGTTGATCGCATACAAATAAAATTTGGAAATCTTCCATAAAGCCAGAGCTGATTGTGGAGTTTTGAGAAAAACAACAAACGAAACAGATGCTTACAAGGCAATCAGAGATTGTGAAGTAAATTTAGTCATAGACACGGATACAAAAATAATCATCCTGAAGATCAAGATATTCAAGAACTCTCCGAAGAAGAGAAACAAAAAAAGGAAATATATATATTCCTAATGGCCATTGGCTTCATTATTCAAAAACTAATGTCCAAAATGAAATAATAAACTACCAAAAATGATGGGAAAGTTGACTAAAATATAGAATAAGCTAACAATAAAATACGTTCTTAGCATTTGAATCGCTATGCATATTGCGTCAAATTTCTTAAGTAAATTTCCATGGACCAATCAACGTGAAACAGAGCTTCCAGAATTTAAGTAATTCTATTATTTAAGGGAAAATGATGCATGTCTCATCCAATAATAAAAAAAATCCTTTGCCAACTAAAATGTCATTTCGCTTCACTATACTATATTAATATATACTTCAAAATTCACATGCTAATATGGAATTTTTCCTACTTATCAGAAAGAGGACGATTAAACTCCAAAATATCTTCAAAGTATTTAAGTTTTAGAGCTTTCATCAATTTATTTAAAATAACAAAGGTCATTTGTCATTAAATCACCAAGACAAAGACCTATTTCCATAATTCTAACTTTATAACTTTATAAACCATGAAACGAACCATAAAAGTGAAAATACTTGAACTAAGAAAAAAAAGAACTATTAGCTAATACTGTTTATATTACATGCATAATTTCACATAAGTAACATAACACCATCATTCTCAATAAAACATAACATCATTCTAAAAAGGTTTAGTAGGCAAAAATATATCCTAACATTTCAGCATTTAGCCAAAAAATCCTAACGCTTCAATTTTTGCAAAAAATATTCTAATGTTTGGATTTGATGTAAATTGTATCCTTGGTTCCTAATTACTTAATTTTAAGCTTGCACTTGCTTAAGCGACATTATTAAAACCACTAACGTTGTCGTCTAGGGTAACACTATTAACCAAAACCAAAAACAAAGAAATACACAACCTAATCCGATGAAAAAAAAAACTCAAACAGTTTAGTTGAGCAACGGATATGATATAGGTTGAGAAAAATTCAGCATGAGTTGGTCCTTGGTATAGCACACCAAGTTTGGCTATAGAAATCATATTAGAAAAGAAAATAAACAAATCCTAGTCAAGCTTTAGCCTAAGATAAACACTTTTGACACAAAAAAGTAACAGATACAATACATTTTCTTTCATGCGCTTAATAGTTAATATCACGAGAAAAGCATATAACAGTCAACACTAGTCCGTGACTCTGTGATAAAGCAGAATAGAGGAAGGGGATTCATGTAACCACAAATGTAGCTGGGACAAGGCATAGTAGAATTGAGGTGTCATATTATTTTTCGAGTATAAAATATCCTTGGAAACTATGAGCGAGAGTCATAACTATAATGTACCAAGTAAATATAAAATAATATCATGAAAAAAATCTTATCACACCAAAAACACAAAGCATAATATCCCTAATGGTTTTGGCAATTGAGATTTGCTCAACATAATATTAAGAAAAAATTTACTAGACCAACCCGAAGTTCATCTTGGCCTCAAGCATACTTTTCATAGGATGTCCATGCATGAAGCATTGCTTCTTTTACTTTTTGTCTCCGTTGAACATCAACAGAATTCTCTTCTGCCTTCAATTTTAACTCCGCTAGTTGAAAAGAAAAGGTGGAAAGAAGAATATGACATAAAATCAAATATATAAGATTGCATGAGGATGCACACAAAACTAATACAAGTAAACATACTAAAGAAGAGGCGGATATGGACCTGATTGTGTAGTCTAGTTAATTCTTCATTTAACTTGTGGACTTCTTCCTAAGAACCGATGAAAACTTAGTTCACGAATAGAACATGAAACAGCAAAATCATGTAATACAAAAATTGTAACATTCAACATCAACACTAAGTCAGTTAATGAAATGCCCATCAACAAACCTTATTCAAATGTCATCATCAAAACCAATTTTCAATGAGAACTACAATCTTGGCCATTTATAGCTACTTTTCTTTTAATCAATTATGAATCTCACAACAAGAGGGGAATAAGTGTAATGTTCAACTTCCACTACAACAGTTCCATGTGCAGTGCCATATTCTACATTTATGCTTAATTTTTTATGACACACTAAATCTTTTGTCTCCTCCACCCATACCACCTCCCAAATAGCCCAAACTCAAATACATCAAAAAAAAATAAAGGAAAAAAGCAAAACAAAAACATATCTGACATTCCCTTGGCTTATCTCGAGTCATGGGGTTGGGGCGCCCCACTAACTCCCATGGAATTAGTCGAACCAAAGTAAGCACGGTCTGAAAAAGGTTCGGACACCCATGGTTATCAAAAACTGAAATACATATTTTTTTCATGGGTATTTAATTCTAGTCATAAATTACGAACCAACGGACCCCAATTCCCAATAATAGAGATGAAGAGTCCATGGTGCATAAACAAGACAAATAGTAGTCCTCAAGTGCTTCAAACCGATCAAATGAAGAAAATAAGGAATACATGGTCGGAAAACAATGAAAAATGAGGAAGGATATATTGGGAATGGTAACTGGAAACAGAAATTAAACAAATAAACAAATCCTAGACCACCAAAACTATTAACACCGTCCTTTGACTGTGGCTGATGAAAAAAAAAACTCAAACAGTTTAGTTGAGCAACTGATATGATATAGGTTGAGAAAAGTTCAGCATGAGCTGGTCATTGGTATAGCAAACCAAGTTTGGCTACAGAAATCATATTAGAAAAGAAAATAAACAAATCCTAGTCAAGCTTAAGTCTAAGATAAACACGTTTGACACAAAAAAGTAATAGATACAATACATTTTCTCTCATGCGCTTAATAGTTAATATCATAAGAAAAGCATATAACAGTCAACACTACTATGTGACTCTGTGATAAAGCAGAATAGAGGAAGGGGATTCATGTAACCACAAATGTAGCTGGGATAAGGCAAACAACTCTCAACACTCTACAATCCTAAAAAACTTGAAATGTTTTTAATTCGTGGAGATGATGGACAGTCGAAGACCGAATTTAAGCTTCGCGATTGAAATTCTCCCAACTTCGAAAAACTTGGAACACAAAATTTCAAAGATCAAATCCAAGAAAATCGCGCAAGTAAATGAAGATACAAAACTTGCTTAGAAGCCAATATCTTTGATGATATAAACCTCCTAATCAGTGAAACTATAGTCTATAAAACTGTATTAGGATGAAATTTATGGGAAAAAAATGATCAGATTGTATTTGGATTCAAATGAAAATGAAAAGCAAAGGACTGAGACCCACAGAAATATGTACCATTATCACCAGATCAGCTGCACAAAAGGAACAACTGAAGGCCCAAAACAATTCAATGCCACCAAAACAATGTCAATTTCAAAGCCAGGCCACAAGGATAAAATGTAAATAAGAAAGAATCGAAACCCATCAAATAAACCATGACAAATTAAGCATTTTCAAACTAAACTTCTAAAAAAGCCATTTTAATAAAAAATCAGCTCTTCAAACAAATCAAATTAGCACAAGTTATAGAGCAGAAATGCATGCAAAATCAATCGTTTCTTCAAAAGAATTCAGATTTTCAATAACATATGTTCACAACCAAGAAAACAGGAAAACAATCAAAACCTAATCAAAAATATGATAGATGAGTAATACCAAAATTAAATGGTTCTCGCTTCGGAGATGGTGAGGTACAGCGGCAACGGCTAAGGGTGCGGCGACGGGTTAGGGTGCGGCGAACAGCGGCGATGGCTTAGGGCTTCGGAGGCTCCAATCTTCAACAAACGGTGACGGCAGACCCGATGGCCTCGTCGCGACCTCAATCGCAGAGACGACAGAGATTTGGGGTTTGGGAGAGAGATTTCGGTGAGAGAGAGAGAGTTGACGGTGAGTGAGATCCGGTGAAAGAGAGCGGTGAGAGAGAGAGAGAGCAGAGAGCGGCGCGAGAGAGAGAGAGCAGAGAGTGGTGACGGTGAGAAAGAGAGAGAGCAGTGATGGTGAGAGAGAGCGGAGAGCGGTGAGAGAGAGAGAGCGGTGAGGGAGAGAGATTTCGTTGAGAGAGAAAGAGCGGTGAGGGATTTCGTTGAGAGAGACGGTGAGGGATTTCGTTGGATTTCGTTGAGACGGTGAGGGATTTCGTTGAGAGAGACGGTGAGGGATTTCGTTGAGAGGGATCGGGATTTCGTTGAGAGAGACGGTGAGGGATTTCGTCGAGACAAATAAAGAGTGAGGGAATTGGTAGAGAGAGAGTGAGAGAGAGTTGTTGGTCCCCATTTTTAGGGCATGTAGATCGAAGCACACGAATCTCGAGATTTGATGAACGGTTATAAAAAAAGAAAGTTTTGGTGGGAATGTTGGCGCCATTATTTAGAGACGGAATTTAATTTCGTCTCTATTTCCGTCTCTGATCTCTCTTTATTCCGTCTCTGAATTAGTCTTTCTCAATTTCGTCTCTAACCACTTTTTCTTAGCAACGAAACTTAATTATGTTGCTAATTCCATTTCTAAATATCATTTTTCTTGTAGTGATAGAAGTTACTAAGGTAAACCACTTTAGATACCTAGGATCAATCATTCAAAATGATGGTAACATTGAGAATGATGTCACACATAGAATTCAAGCTGGATGGAAAAAATAGCGGAGTGCAATAGGGGTGATTTGTGATCGAAATGTTCCTACTAAGTTAAATGAAAAATTCTATAGGACCGCGATTAGACCAACTATGCTATATGGAAGTGAATGTTGGGCGGTAAAGCAACAACAATTACATAAAATGAACGTAGCAGAAATGAGGATGCTTAGGTGGATGTGTGGTAAAACTCATAAAGATAGAATAAGAAATATAGAAATTTGAAGACAAGTAGGAGTAGCACCAATTGATACAAATATTAGGGAAGGGCGGTTGCGATGGTTTGGTCACCTGCAAAGACGACCTACAAATGTTCCAACTAGAAAACTTGACTCGATAAAAACTGTAGAAATTCGACGAGGTAGGGGTGGACCAAAGTTAACATGGGATGTATTAATTAGGAGGGATTTGAATGGTTTGCAAAGCTCACCATCAATTGCATTTAATCGAGCACAATGGAAAAGTTTGATACATGTAGCCGACCCCAGTTAATTTGGGACTGAGGCTATGTTGTTGTTGTTGTTGTTCTTATTACTTACTTAAGTGTGCCATGGGCGATGTCTATGTCATGTTACTGGCGCAAAGCAAATCCACATCCCTATTAGGAAGGTGTTTTTAGGGATATACTAGAGTAATCCACTTTGAACACACATTTTGAACACCAAGTGGGCCCAAGTAGGTGTTCAGTTGTACGTAACACCTCGAGGTATACGTTCACACTCCTGGAGTTGTATCATATAGATGAACGCCCACTTAGGCTCACTAAGTGTCCAAAGTGGATGTCCGAAGTGGGTTATAAAAGCATTTTTCTTTTTTTTTTTCTTTTTTTTAACCCTAAATGCCTATCTATTAATCTAACATGACATACATCCATCTCCAATTCATAGCCCGAAGAAACACTTACACAAGCCACACAATTCAACAAAGAGCCTAACTTTCGCATTTTGATAATGCTATAGTGACTCACGCCGCATGCACAAGACTCCGTGCTTTTAGCTATATGTCTCAACTTCGAGACGTAAGTATATATAAAAAAAAAAAAAAAAAACTACACTAACATCATCGAACTCACACTCTAAAGTCCTATTAGGTTTGAGAGTCGTCTGTGTGTACTTCAAGATGCATAAGCATACAATTCCTGGCACATAAAACGTATAGTGTGTATACCGAGGTGCAAACAGATGACTCCCAAAGCCCGTGTGACTTCGGAGCGTGAGTTTGTGACGTCAAAAATTATTTTCCTAACAAAAATGAGAATACTATGATGACCTACACGACACGCACAAAGAATAAACATTACTCTTTTACTTCCTGGTGTCCCTTATAGATGTTGGAGACCTCATCGGCTCACATTGGTGCAAAAGACCCAAAAAAAAAAAATTGATGCAAAAATCAAGCGGCACAAAAGAAACCCAAAAAGTGTCTAGCGCGTCTTCTATTGCTTACATCAGCATTTTGGATTAGGATGTTTGGAGACCTCACCGGCTCACATTGGTGCAAAAGACCGAAAAAAAAAAAATCTTCCACATCACACTTTCCTTTTCATGAGTTAGACATTCATTAAATTTAGCAAATTAATAGTAACAATATATTATAGAGATTTTTTCTTTTTGAAGACATACTATAGATATCTAGATATTATACAAGTGAACAAAATACTCTCGGGAAAAAAAAAAAATACTCGCTACGGAAAAAAAAAAAAAAAGTGGAACAAAATATTCAATAGAAACGCGCATGTAAGTCCTAAAAAATTATTAGATTATCATCCAACAACCAATGTATGTGTGCTTGTTAATTTAAATCTTTTTTTGGTGAGTAGCTGTGAGCCTGTGAGGTTTTCTTGCATGGGCACTAATGGGATGGCGTTGATGCCGAGGACAGCCAAGAAAGACACATACATAAAAGAGGAGAGAGGGATGTGAAGGAAAACGAGTGATGTGTGTGTGTGCACTAACACTTCATAAAACAGAGGAAACAGAGCTAACACTTGTAGTTATCTCTCTTAAATTTGAATCAGACAGATAGTTTGTCCCCTTCAATCGCCGGTCTTCCACCAATACCACACCAAAAAAAAAAAAAAAAAATCATTACAAACCTTCTCCAAAACCCCCCAAAATACTGATTAGAGAGTTCATCTTTTCTTTTTAAAGCCTTTTTTTTGTTTTTGGTCTTTTTTTTTTGGATTAATCAACATGAGTTGCTATTGTCGATTCTGGTGATGGCTTTCTATTAAAGGACTTGAGTTTTATTGGGTTTGGGTTTGTCTCTTTGATTTAAACTTTGATGGGGAATTGCTACTGTGGTTGGAGACCTTCCATATGTAAAGTTTCATCTAATGCAAAACCAGGTAAACAATTTTGTTTATTTAGTTTTGAGTACTTTTTCATGTTTTGTTCTTATTTTGAATTGGATTTTATTTTATTTATTTATTTGATTATGGTTTATGCTATCTGTATCAAAAAAAGTTGATTAATTGTATCGGATCTTTGTTCTTGTCATATTCAGATTCAAACAAGTTTGAAATAGGGAAACTATGTATTCATGATTGATTTTGGCCATTTAATCTTTCTAAGATTAATGGAACTTACTTGAGACTTGCCCTTCATTTTTCTTAATTAGATATTCAAACGCCTGTAAAAAACTCTTTGATATGGTCATGCGCATTGTCATTATTTTAGAGTCTCCAAAAGACCGGAGTCCACCTCTAGAAGAAGAGAAGATATTTACTAAATTACCCTCCAACCCTAAAGAAGTGGAAGACTTGCTAGGTGATTCAGCCTCGAATCTGTTGATTGCGTTTTCTTTCAATGAATTGAAGATAATTACTGAGGATTTTCAGCAAGAACATGTGTTGGGTGGAGGAGGTTTTGGAAGTGTTTACAAGGGAATTGTCACTAAGGATTCAAGGGCTGGAATAGAACCTCTTCATGTCGCTGTTAAAGTTCATGCCGGTGATGCCAGTTTTCAGGGTCATCGAGAATGGCTGGTACTTGTTTGGGTTTTATAGTATCGTATCTCTCTAAATTTATATACTTTTGCTTTTACATGCATGAATTTTACTTCTTGCATTGGCTTTATACAAAATGGCTCGATATATAGGCCGAGGTCATATTCTTGGGGAAACTTTCTCATCCAAATCTAGTAAAGCTGATCGGATACTGCTGCGAAGATGAACATCGTGTGTTAATATATGAGTACATGTCTCGGGGTAGCGTGGAAAGCAACTTCTTCTCGAGTGAGTTCCTAATTTTCCTTCACCTCTGCACTTGTAGAATTCTTATATTGGATTGCAGTACATGGAGTATTTGACAAAAAGATTATGGGAGTAATTGGAATGGCCTGTTTGCCCCAAAAGAACAAGTGACCCTGTATGGGAACAAGTGCGGCTCAAGCATTAAGTATAATATGGCTAATACAATCACTGTTAGGATTTCATAAGAGCTCACTCTATATCTTTTCACTAAATTAGTTTATATTAGAAAGCTAAAATTCTTATTATCTTAGCTCTTTTTGTGCTTTCCTGCTCTTAGATATTTAAAATGGTTGACATTGATACTTCTTCCAATGCAAATGTTTTTAGCATCTCCAAATAATGGTAGACATCAATCTTGAGAAACCAACAACATTTATATACTTAGGCCTCGTTTCGTTCGTTTTTGCTAACTTACAGTGTTAGTTGAGAGTTAATTCCTTGGAGTTAATTCCTTGGAGTTAATATTTTCATGTTTGGTTCAACTTTAAACTTATAGGGAAATATCAAATTTTTAAACAATAAAAAATATGAATTGACATAAATAGCCTCAAATAAAAGAAAGATGGGCAATAAATAAGTCATTAATGAGGGGTAATTTTGTCTACAACTCTCGAGAGATAACTCCCCAGGGGGGTGGTGGGGAGATTTCTCACACCTGTAAGTTGGGAGATAACTTGCAGGCAAGTTGCGCAACCAAACAAGATTAGTTCTCAACTCCTTGTAAGTTATCTCTTGGGAGATAACTCCACCCCTAACCAAACAAGGCCTTATTATCAAACCACTTTTCTTTAAGATGTCTTCGTTTTTCTAGTCTATATTATTCTCCTGAAATGTAATTAATTCATAGAATGAAATGCCAAGATGAGTGGAACTATTACTTTCTGTGTGGTATTCCTTTTGATTCCCCTTTCATCCTTGTGTGGCAGGACTGCTAGTTCCCCTTCCTTGGTCTATCAGAATGAAAATTTTACTAGGTGCTGCAAGAGGTCTTGCCTTTCTTCATGAAGCAGAAAAGCCAGTCATTTACCGTGATTTTAAGACGTCAAACATATTGCTTGACCAGGTTAGTTTTCCTCTCAAATGAGTTAGATATCCTTGAGCAATATTTCTTCTAAGCAAAGGCAACGATCAAGCGCCTTAAATCTTAATCATTAGGTAAACCTATCTCATCATTCATTTCTTTTTAAAATTGGCAAAGCACATGCCTTCTAGGTCCTAACTAATGCACAAAGCTAATGCATCTACCCCTGATTGTTAAATTTTGCTCGCCGCGCCCTTGTATGCTTTCCTAGCCTCATACATATTGATTTTTAAGAAAAAGCTGTGCTCACTGCTCAGGCCTTTCATATTTACTTTTATGTTCTCAGGACTATAATCCAAAACTTTCCGACTTTGGCCTAGCGAAGGATGGACCAGTGGGAGATAAATCATATGTTTCAACCCGCATTATGGGAACATATGGATATGCCGCACCTGAATACTTAAACACAGGTGTGATTTCATTTTCAAAAGTTTGTAATACTAAATGTAGCTTATTTGTTGATGTCTCTTATTTTTTGTTTTCCATAGAAATTATGTTAGGTCTAGGTTAAGCTTTAACGGACTTTCTCCATTGGAAATTGAATCATGCAAAGCACGTGACTCGAAAAAGAGCATCTTCATGATGGCCCCTTCTTGTAACCAAATCATTACTCATAAATCAAATTTTACATAAACCTTCATCCGCACATAATGCAGGTCGTCTGACGTCAAGGAGTGATGTATACAGCTTTGGAGTAGTTCTCTTAGAGATGCTCACTGGCAGGAAGTCTTTAGACAAGTCCCTACCACCTCTAGAGCAAAATCTCACTGAGTGGGCGCTGCCTCTGATTAAGGAGAAGAAGAGACTACTCAACATTGTTGATCCAAGATTAGAAGGAGATTATCCAGTGAGAAGTGTTCACAAGGCAGCCATTCTCGCTTATCACTGTTTGAATCATAATCCCAAGGCAAGGCCATTGATGAGAGATGTTGTGGACTGCTTGGAGCCTCTTCAAATGCCTCTTGATGTACCAACTACAGCCTCTTCTGAACTGTGAAGGATTATTAAATTCCTATTTGGGCAATTAAAGGGGGAGTTAATTATGTTTTGCTCCGATGTGCTCGGATTCTAATTCTTTTGATGTTTTTTTGTCCGACTCAACTGAATTGATTCTTAATTTCATCAAGAAAAGAAAAAAAAAGAGTTGTTTTTGTCCTTAAGATTCCTTACTAGACCCTAAAAGGTTAGTTTGTCCGAGATTATCTCGGACTAGTTCACAATAAACAGACCCCACTATTTATGAGACATGTCCCAACTCCTAGATCTCGAGGAGACACAAGTAGGTTACAACTACCACACCAAAGTAAATTTGGTTGGTACTGTAACCTATAAGTTTCTTTTTGCTTAAGCTGAACCTTTTTTTTTTTTTGGATGAGTGCTTAAGGTGGATTTTTTTATAAAAAAAATCCAGCCGCATATTTTATTCCAAATCTGATGACAAAACATTAGTGATGATAGAAGGTACATCGCACCATTCTTTCCGATCAGAAATAGAATATATATTAAAAAAATATTGGTTAAATAAGAAACGCTACAGTTAAAGTAAAAAGTGTGCAATTAAATTAAACTACATTAACACCACTTAATTTTATAATTATACTTAGGCTATTCATAGCATTATAGAAAACAAAGCAATTAAATTAACGCTATAAAAGCTTTAATTTCTAGTAGTGATATAAGCTTCCCATGCAATGTTATAGATCGCTACATATCTATGAATAAAACACACATAATAAGAAAAATGTTGGAGTAACATAGATAGGACACCGAGTTGGGGCATCGACTTGACGTGGCACCTACATGGTTCTAACGTGCGAGCCCCACACGGTGTCATCACAAAAAACTAAAAAAATTAATAAAGAAAATTGTTTGACTAATCAGCTTTGACTACTGACCAACTAACGACCGACTGACGAGCGATAGCACGTCACTATCGCTGATTAAGCCCTAAAATTTTCAATTTCCCTTTTTTTTGGTGAGAAAACCACATCTCTCTCTCATTTGGCTCCCCTAAACCCTCCCGACTCTTGAAACCCTAAAACCATGTTCATTTATTATTGATATGCTTGGAGCTAGTTTTAGACGAATTTGTCAAGGTTTTAGCGCACAATAGGAAGATAGCAGGTAGGAATTCGAGGGTCTTTTGTGTGTGCTTCGATTTTGGGTCTTCTCTTCAGGGTAAGTGTTAGGACCCATCTCACTAAATCCCGACTTACTCTAATTCCCCTATTTAGGTATCTAATCCATTCAATTAACTTCAACCTCAAAATAATTTTGATTTCAATCATTAATAATGCTCTTAAACTAAAATTTATATATTCATTTAAATTCAATTCATGATTTGTTTAATTAAAGGAAATATCCATATTTTATAAATATTTCGACATCATCTCCTTAAAAGTCGTCTGCTAGAAAATTCACCTAATAGGTAGCAGAATGGGGATAATCCTAGAAGGACTCACGACTCCCCGCAGTTCACAATATATATCAATTTAAAACAATTAAACTAACTTAAGGTCTCAACCGAGTTGGGGCATCGACCTGACGTGGCACCTACATGGTTTTAACGTGCGAGCCCCAAGCGGTGTCATCCCAAAAACTAAAAAAATAAATGAAGAAAATAGTTTGACTATTCAGCTCTGACTACTGACCGACTAACGACCGATTGACGAGTGATAGCACGTCACTATCGATGATTAAGCCCTAAAATTTTCAATTTCCCTTTTTTTGGTGAGAAAACCACATCTCTCTCTCATTTGGCTCCCCTAAACCCTCCCGACTCTTGAAACCCTAAAACCATGTTCATCTATTATTGATATGCTCGGAGCTGGTTTTAGACGAATTTGTCAAGGTTTTAGCGCACAATAGGAAGATAGCAGGTAGGAATTCGAGGGTCTTTTGTGTGTGCTTCGATTTTGGGTCTTCTCTTGAGGGTAAGTGTTAGGGCCCATCTCACTAAATCCTGACTTACTCTAATTCCCCTATTTAGGTATCTAATCCATTCAATTAACTTCAACCTCAAAATAATTTTGATTTCAATCATTAATAATGCTCTTAAACTAAAATTTATATATTCATTTAAATTCAATTCATGATTTGTTTAATTAAAGGAAATATCCATATTTTATAAATATTTCGACATCATCTCCTTAAAAGTCGTCTCTTTGGAAAATTCACCTAATAGGTAGCGAGAATGGGGATAATCCTAGAAGGACTCACGACTCCCCATGAGTTCACAATATATATCAATTTAAAACAATTAAACTAACTTAAGGTCTCAACCGAGTTGGGGCATCGACCTGACGTGGCACCTACATGGTTTTAACGTGCGAGCCCCAAGCGGTGTCATCCCAAAAAACTAAAAAAATAAATGAAGAAAATAGTTTGACTATTCAGCTCTGACTCCTGACCGACTAACGACCGATTGACGAGTGATAGCACGTCACTATCGATGATTAAGCCCTAAAATTTTCAATTTCCCTTTTTTTGGTGAGAAAACCACATCTCTCTCTCATTTGGCTCCCCTAAACCCTCCCGACTCTTGAAACCCTAAAACCATGTTCATCTATTATTGATATGCTCGGAGCTGGTTTTAGACGAATTTGTCAAGGTTTTAGCGCACAATAGGAAGATAGCAGGTAGAATTCGAGGGTCTTTTGTGTGTGCTTCGATTTTGGGTCTTCTCTTCAGGGTAAGTGTTAGGGCCCATCTCACTAAATCCCGACTTACTCTAATTCCCCTATTTAGGTATCTAATCCATTCAATTAACTTCAACCTCAAAATAATTTTGATTTCAATCATTAATAATGCTCTTAAACTAAAATTTATATATTCATTTAAATTCAATTCATGATTTGTTTAATTAAAGGAAATATCCATATTTTATAAATATTTCGACATCATCTCCTTAAAAGTCGTCTGCTGGAAAATTCACCTAATAGGTAGCAGAATGGGGATAATCCTAGAAGGACTCACGACTCCCCGCAGTTCACAATATATATCAATTTAAAACAATTAAACTAACTTAAGGTCTCAACCGAGTTGGGGCATCGACCTGACGTGGCACCTACATGGTTTTAACGTGCGAGCCCCACACGGTGTCATCCCAAAAAACTAAAAAAATAAATGAAGAAAATAGTTTGACTATTCAGCTCTGACTACTGATCGACTAACGACCGACTGACGAGTGATAGCACGTCACTATCGCTGATTAAGCCCTAAAATTTTTAATTTCCCTTTTTTTGGTGAGAAAACCACATCTCTCTCTCATTTGGCTCCCCTAAACCCTCCCGACTCTTGAAACCCTAAAACCATGTTCATCTATTATTGATATGCTCGGAGCTGGTTTTAGACGAATTTGTCAAGGTTTTAGCGCACTATAGGAAGATAGCAGGTAGGAATTCGAGGGTCTTTTGTGTGTGCTTCGATTTTGGGTCTTCTCATCAGGGTAAGTGTTAGGGCCCATCTCACTAAATCCTGACTTACTCTAATTCCCCTATTTAGGTATCTAATCCATTCAATTAACTTCAACCTCAAAATAATTTTGATTTCAATCATTAATAATGCTCTTAAACTAAAATTTATATATTCATTTAAATTCAATTCATGATTTGTTTAATTAAAGGAAATATCCATATTTTATAAATATTTCGACATCATCTCCTTTAAAAGTCGTCTGCTGGAAAATTCACCTAATAGGTAGCAGAATGGGGATAATCCTAGAAGGACTCACAACTCCCCGCAGTTCACAATATATATCAATTTAAAACAAGTAAACTAACTTAAGGTCTCTGATGCCTTATTTACAACTTTACAAACCTAAAATAAACTGAAACCGAATAAAAAACTTCTCAATTTCTCACTAATTTAAGAGACTCGCATAACCTATTTGAGAATATTTTACGAGCTACGCTCAGCCCGGAACCCAAAACAATAATATTTATAACATAATTTGCAACGATAATTAATCTTTAAAACATGAAAACATTCACTAAGGTTCCTCTAGTCTTGTATGTCCTTCCCTGTCTTCACAGAAAACCTGACATCATCAAAAACAATTCGAAGATTTAGGTAAGTAAACTCCTACACTACTTTGTACTCCTACAAATGTTAGTCCGAATACACAAAGACATGTAATTACATTTTCGAATAACAAGAAATTTATATAACACATGAAACCCTTTTATTACTATTTAAGGTTCACAAATAGGTTGGCCGACCTAAGAATGAACCTAAAACAGTAATGGAAGTCCAATGCATGATTTCTGAAATCAACATTGCCCGCTTACATATTTACTCGCATCTAGTCGTTTTCACCAAGACAGGATACCTATTCTCGACTAGCTTTACTCGCACCTAGTCTTTTTCACCTAGGTGGGATACCTGATCGAAATCGAACATGACAATGTGACCCACATGCCATGAATGTATGACCTAGAATAATGCGAAATGTAATGCAGACTAAACATAAATGCAGGTACAAAGATAAATCATTAAATAGTAGAGACCACTGTATAATTTACTTACTGTCTAACCAACTCAAATTTGGTTGTCAAGCCTCACACCACGTTCCCCGACTTTCACATATTTCCATATCTCCTATTAAGCATAGAAATTATTATTTAAGAGTCACAACTCTATTTGAATACTTAAATTCATATTTCAAGTTATAACAGAGTCCCAAACCATTCATTAAACTTGCAACCAATACTGCCTCATAAATGTACTTCACAACAGGTTTTAAATCGCAAATTGGACTCTAAAATAGGTTTTAACCACCTTTTTAGTTTCACAATAACAAACAACTTGTTTACGTATTCTAAATTAAGACTTAAACTCGACAACTTATAGGCTATGCCTATTCCAAATCTCTATTATGAATCTTAATGAGTTCATTTTGACTGGTTTCAACAAGATACAAAACCCTTCAAAACAATTGGATCACCAATTTCATTTATAAATTCATCAAGAACACTAATACCAAGCCTTGATTTTCAATTTAATAATTTAAAGGCAACTTCATATAGTTTTTAAGTCAAGTCAATCCTTAAACCCTTCAAAAATCCAACCAAAGTCCCTTTCAAGATTCAAATTCACACTTTGAGTCTCGTTTTTACAATTAGGTCCCCAACTATGGTCCTAACTCGCTTAAGTAATTTTAAAACTAATTACAAATCTTTTCGAATCCCAAATTAGGATTTTCAATCATTTGATAAGTTTAAGCTATTTCATTTCCCCAAATTTTGATTAGAAACCTTAATGATATACAATTTGACTTATTTAGTCACAAACGTTGCCAACGAATTCACTACAATGAATGATCAACAAGAATAAAGTTCCATAAAAAATGAGTCCATTAACACCAACAATAAACTCTCAACAATAATGATACTGCAGTTGCAATAATTCATAACTCTCTCCCAAACCACATCTTGATTGAAATCATCTAAAAAGGCTTGAAACCATGAAAACTTTACCCCAACTTCCAATGAGTCCAAATTTAACATAATTGGATCACAAAACCACGTATTTCATTTCATTAGTTCCACTAACCAATAAATTAATTCATTACCTCGTTTTGATTAACAAATTTATTATTTAACCACCAACAAAGCTCATTTCATTTGGCCAAACCAAAGTTCACTTAAGCTTACCATTTCGATGGACTTGAATCCTCAAGACTCAACCAAATCAATTATAAACTGAACTACTTTTACTCAATTCATGAAAATACATTACCACAAGCATTTAACAATCAAAATATCCGCCCCCAGTCATCAATTCACCTATCCGCACAATCATTTGATTAACACAACCACAACCGCAACATACTTCAATCCCAAATCAATCCCCAACAATTCATACCATCAATAACAAAAACAACCTATAGTTTTCCCTTCCCCATCGTCATTGATCTCCCTTAATTTCTCTCCCCCCAAACCGTGAACAACATTAACAATAACAAACAAAAATCAATCAATCGAATTGAACTTAAATTTACCTTAATCAACACCTCCACTGGTTCTTCTTCACTCTATACTCAGTGTCGATCGTGAGAGAGAGGATAAGGAGAGTAGAGCACCGAGAGGGATGATGATGAAACCTTTGCTCATCATTATTACAAACCAGCAAGAACTTCATCAACGTTCACCTCCTTCCTCTATCTTTCACGAATCAACATAGCCAATGTTAGAATGAACCATTGATTTTGTAATTGGTGTGTATCTCGAGATATATCTTCTGTTGTAATAAGCAGTAGTTAAATTTGTGTGTGTGTTGTGTGTTGTAATCCAACGGCTGAGATGTATTTACATCAACAGCTGAGATGTAAAGTTTGTTTTGCCTATAAATAAAGTGTGCAAAGCATTCGACGAGTTTGTTGAAGCTTTGTTTTCTCCTTTGCTGTCCTGGTGTCTCTTCTTCATTGAAGCTCTCCTTGAGCTTCAACATGGTATCAGAGCGTTGAGTGGCTAGCGTTGAGGACCGAGAGGGAGAAAAACAAGATCTCTCGGGTGTATTTCTGGATTCTTTTCGACGACGGCGGGGGTCTTCTCGGCCTTCTCGCTCGACTTTTTCAGATCGGCGACGGCGGGGGTCTTCTCGGCCTTCTCGCTCGACTTCTTCAAATCGGCGACGGCTCGAACTTCTCGCTCGGCTTCTTCTCTGCTGATCTTGGTGAGTTACTTACTTCTGGACATGGATCGGGTGATGAAATAGCTAGATCTAGCCAAGAACGTGCAAGATCTAGTAGTCAAACGACTGGATCTAGTGAAAAAGGAGTCGGATCTGAAGAATCTGGCGAAGAACAAGCTAGATTTGGTGGAGCAGTTACGAGATCTGGTTGTGCAACAACTAGATCTGGTGAAGAAAGCATC
The DNA here is from genome assembly GCA_039657365.1 of Stephania yunnanensis. Taxonomy (NCBI): domain Eukaryota; kingdom Viridiplantae; phylum Streptophyta; class Magnoliopsida; order Ranunculales; family Menispermaceae; genus Stephania; species Stephania yunnanensis. The sequence continues at coordinate 36,853,076 of CM077586.1, read as the reverse complement.
GGATATGAGAAATCTGGTTAAGAACAAGCTAGATCTGGTGGAGCAGTTACGAGATCTGGTTGTGCAACAACTAGATCCGGTGAAGAAAGCGTCGGATCTGAGAAATCCGGCGAAGAACAAGCTAGATCTGGTGTTGCAGTTACGAGATCTGGTTGTAAAACAACTGGATCTGGTGAAGAAATTGTGAGATCTGGGTGTAAAACATACAGATCTGGGAGAAAGTTCATCAGATCTTGACGCTGGTGTGAATGACGAACAGGTCAAGAGTCATGGAACAGGGATCTCCATCTTCAGGTTTTGTATCAGGAGGTACCTCAGGTTTGAACTCTGGTACTCCATTTGGTAGTTCTTTGAGTCAATTTGTTACTATAAAGCTTGATGGAACAAATTTTCTATTGTGGAAATCGATCGTTGTTCCGGCTATTCAAGGTTTTGATCTTGATGGTCATTTGTTTGGGTCTCTAGAAATACCGGAAAAATTCTTGATCGATGGATTACCAAATCCAGTACAAGATTTGGTTCATAGAGATCGATTTTTGTTGGGTTGGTTGATAAATGCGATGATGCACGATCTTGCAATGCAGATTATAGGAATACACCGAAACAAACAAAGAAATGAATTGTGGAAAGAAATCGAAACATATTATGGCTCTAATAATATAGTTCATGTTCAGTCTCTCAAGAAAGCACTTCATACAACTCGTAAGGGTGCTATGAAAATGAAAAAGTATTTGTCTAAGATGAAATGTATTTCTGATAATCTGGCTATTGCAGGATCAGTGGTGAACACAGATGATTTGATTTTCGGTGTATTGATTGGTTTAGACAGGGAATATCTACCTATTACTACCTTCTTGCAGGGAAGGTGTGATTTACAATGGCAGGAACTATACTCTACACTGATCGGGTTTGAAGAAACCCTGGATCAGTATAATGTGAATACTTTGGTGTTGCAGGATTCTCCATCTGTTAATGCTTCTTGCTGAAATTAAAACCAGTAACACTAAGTCGAATGTTCAGAATTGGAATTCCAATGGGAATAGAGCAAATGGTGGTTTCAGAGGTCGTGGTAATGGAAGGTTTCGAGGGAGAGGAGGTTTCAAGTCATCAAGCAGCAACAACAAACCCACATGTCAAATTTGTGGGAAGTTTGGACATTAAGCAGCTGTATGTTGCTATAGGGCAGACATGAAGTACATGGGCTCTCAAACAGGGAGTTCTCCTCTGTCACAGATGAAGCTTTTCACTCCTCAATCGCATACACCTTCTTCTTTTTCTTTACCGCATCGTGCGGTTATGATGGATCGTGGTACATGGACAAGTGGTGCTACATCTCATATTACTTGGGGATCCTTCTCGGATGCTTAACACTTCCACATACTCGGGTAATCAATCTTTAATGGTTGGTAATGGTCGATTCTTGAAAATTACCGTACTGGGTCTGCTTGCATTCCATCTGTTGGTTCTCGCATTATCATTTCATAACACTTTGTGTGTACCTAGCATCAAAAAGAATTTGTTGAGTGTCTCCCGCTTAACCGAGAGACAACAATGTGTTGATTGAGTTTCATCCTCATGTATGTTTCGTGAAGGACCTTCAAACCAATGAGATTCTTCTTCACGGAACAAGATAAAATGGTCTATATCGCATCTCTGGTCCACCTACACGCTTACCTTCTTCACATGTTTGCTTTGTTTGTGTCCAATAAAAGTTTGTCTTCACCGTGGCATTCCGGACTTGGTCATCCCAAGCACAAAAGACACTTCAACAAAGTTATGCATCAAAAACTTCATCTACCATTCAGCTTCAATCACTGATCTTTGTCGATCTTGTCCATGGGCAAGAGTCATGCATTACCATTTCATTCATCCAGTCGAATGTCGAATAATGTTTTGGATTTGATACATACTGATTTGTGGGGTCCTGCACCGATTACTTCTCCGAGTGGTTTCAACTATTACATTCATTTTATTGATGATTCCACTAGATTTACATGGTTATATCCTTTGAAATTGAAATCAGATGCTTTGAATGCTTTTATGCATTTTAAGAAAATGGTGGAGAATCAGTTTAAATCTACTATCAAGAAAGTTCAATCTGACTGGGGTGGTGAGTATAGATCTTTTAAATCTGTACTTGATGAATGTGGAATTATTTTTCAGCATCCATGTCCTCATACACATGCACAGAATGGTCGAGCTGAGCGTAAGCATAGACATATAGTTGAAATGAGTCTTGCATTACTTGCTCATAGTAAGGTACCTCTGAAATACTGGTGGGATGCTTGTTCGACTGCTGCATTTCTGATTAATCGTCTTCCTACTAAAGTACTGCATGGTGTGTCACCTTTTGAGAAATTATTTCATGAATCACCTGATTACACTCTACTTTGAGTTTTTGGATGTGCATGCTTTCCATATTTGCGTCCTTATAATGCTCATAAGTACCAGTTTAGATTTGAAAAGTGCATATTTTTGGGGTATAGTAGTCGACATAAGGGCTACAAGTGTTTGAGTCCATCTGGGAAGATTTACATCACTAGAAATGTTGTGTTTCATGAGAATGAATTTCCTTATCATTCTTTATTTGCTGATAAGTTTCATACAACAACTTCTACCTCGCCCGAGTTGCCTACCAGTTTTCCTTTGTTGGTTCCACATCAGCCCTTACTTCCATCAGGATCTTTATCTTCTTCATCTGATTTGAATGGTGTCCTCGCTTGATTGAGGTTACACCTCATGTTGCTGAGGATTCAAGGACTGGTGTGGATCCTCAAAACATACATCCAATGATTACTCGAGCCAAGGATGGAATCAGTTTAAGAAAAGTGTTTTTGTCTACTACATCCACTCATGAACATGATATTCCTGCATCTTGTCTGCTTTGCTCTTCGATTCCTCATTGGAAGGCGAATGGATCGAGTATCATGCTCTCATGAAAAATGGTACTTGGTCTCTTGTTCCATCTCGCTCCTACAAAATGTTGTTGGCAATAAGTGGATTTTTTTTGTTAAGAGGAATTCTGATGGGTCTATCAATCGATACAAGGCTAGATTAGTGGCCAAAGGGTTTAAACAAGTACCCGGTATTGATTTTGATGAGACATATAATCCTGTTGTTAAGGCTTCTACTATTCGAGTTATTTCGTCGTTGGCTGTTCATTTTGGTTGGTCGTTGCGACAGATTGATATAAATAATGCATTTTTAAATGGTCAGTTAGTTGAGGAGGTTTACACAAATCAACCTATGGGGTTTGCGGATCCTTCTCACCCTAATGTTGTGTGTCGCTTGCATAAAGCTTTGTATGGTCTTCGTCAAGCTCCTCGTGCATGGTTTGATCAGTTGAAATCCACTTTGTTGTCTTGGGGCTTCCATAATTCCAAAGTCGACAACTCTTTGTTCATCTATCATCATGAGCAAGTTGTGTTGTATGTGCTGGTTTATGTGGATGACATTATAATTACTGGTTCTAATCAATCTTCCATTCAATCTTTCATTAATAAGTTGAATGGTAAGTTTGCCTTAAAAGATATTGGAGATTTGAATTTGTTTTTGGGAATGGAAGTTCATAGGTCACAAAAGGATCATACTTAACTCAAACAACTTTATATTCATCGCCTTTTACAAAAGGGGGTATGTCTCATGCAAAGCCCATTGCTACTCCCTTTCTTTGTTGGTAAGTTGTTGTACAAGGATGGCATGGCGTGCTTTGTTTCATGATAAAACTCTTTATAGGAGTTTGCTTGGTGGTCTCCAATATCTTGTTAATACTAGGCCGGACATTGCTTATATTGTCAATACTTTAAGTCAATTCCAGCAGCTCTCCTACGGTATTGCATTGGCAAGCTCTTAGCGAGTGTTGCGCTATCTCAAAGGTATCTTGTGGATTTGGGTTTGTTGTTTAAACCGAGTGTTGATTTATTTCTCACTGGGTATTCTCGATGCTTGATTGGGTCCTCGGTGGATGATAGGAAATATGTGGCGAGGTTATGCTTTGTATTTTTGGGCTCTAATTTGATCTCTTGGCGATCTAAGAAACAACGGTAGTTGCTAGGTCTAGTACGGAATCCGAATATCGTGCTCTTGCGCAGGTAACAGCTGAATTAAGTTGGATTCAGTCCTTATTTTCAGAATTGAAAATTTCTCTTGGTACTAGTCCTACTGTTTGGTGTGATAATATGAGTGTTGTTGCATTAGCCAAGAATCCAGTTTATCACTCTCGCACTAAACATATTGAGTTAGATATTCATTATGTCAGAGATAAAGTGTTGGCAGGTTGTCTTCAGATTCATCATGTTCCTTCAGTTGATAATGTTGCTGATATTTTCACTAAATCATTTACTGTCTATCGGTTTTTGTTTTTACGGGACAAACTAAGTCTCACTTCTCTTCCCCTTAGTTTGAGGGGGGATGTTAGAGTGAACCATTGATTTTGTAATTGGTGTGTATCTCGAGATATATCTTCTGTTGTGTGTTGTAATCCAACGGCTGAGATGTATTTACATCAACAGCTGAGATGTAAAGTTTGTTTTGCCTATAAATAAAGTGTGCAAAGCATTCGACGAGTTTGTTGAAGCTTTGTTTTCTCCTTTGCTGTCCTGGTGTCTCTTCTTCATCGAAGCTCTCCTTGAGCTTCAACAGCCAATGCCTCATTGTCCTTCCTCGTGACCGTGACCGTGACCAGTGGCCGACACGACGGAGAGTGAGTTCCAAAGACATAGATAAAGAGCGTGTTGGAGAAGCGAAGAAGGTTGAGAGAGACTACACAGTGAAGGCGACGAGAGGGAGAGCGCAGAGAGAAAAAGCGAGAGGGGGAGTGTAGAGAGAAAAAAAGGAGTCTAAGATGGGAAGAAGCATCACCGAGAGAGAGAGAGAGAGAGAGAGAGAGAGAGAGAAGCGGGGAAAAAGATGAACCAAGGAAAATCGAGATGAGGAGGTTCAATCACCTCCTTTTAGTTTCAAACTTCTTTTTTTTTTTTTTTTGGCCAAATGACCCGTATGACCTTTTCTAATTATCCTTGTCAATATAAATCAATTGCCCCTGGAGGTCACATTTTTCATTTATTTTCTCATGTTTATCTTCAATTTTTAAGTCCAATTTCAACCCCGAAAAAAATAGGGACTAACTATTAGCCCTCATTACCCTATATCAGCCCCCCTTTTAATTTAAAATATTTTTAAACTAAAATGTCTTTAAGCAAAATTACACAAATAACCTCACTCTAAATCATAAATATATTTCATTTTTTTCCCTCTTCTTCTTCTACTTTCCACTCTCTACTCTCTACACACACCCTTCCTCAACTTTTTTTTTCACTATCTACACCCTCCCTAAATGAAACTTTAAACTCATCCTCAACTCCTATCTCACTCACTGCGCTCACATTCTCCTCTTCTACTTAATTTTTACTTTCTATATCCCACCACGAATTAAACTGTAGACTCATATCATTTTATCTAATACTTTCTAATCTCTAAATCCATTCTCATATCCATATACTCAACAATTCATCATCAAATACAATATCTTAATTATAGTATTTGGTTGAGAATTGATTCCTATTCTTGAATGGTTAGAATCATTTTTTGTGTTGAATCTTATCTTTTAAAGATTAAAGAATCAATCTTGGAATGCATATAAAGCAAATTGAGTTAATGAGGAGAAAAAATGATGTGCAACAAGTGATTGGAAGTTGAAGATCACAAAGATGAAAATAACAATTTCTTTGGTACAATGGAGAGTTTATTAACAATTAAGGGGGGGGAGGTGGGGGTGCTTAGAGCATGAACTAACTTATTGGGGGCTACAAATAACATTAAATTAAATGGGGGAAGCTGATATAACATATAAGGGTAACTCCCAAAAAATATCCCAATTTCACTAAAACTTAAGAAAAACACTCACGCTCTCCGAAACACGAGAACACCACATCTAAACCTCAACTTGATCGTTTTTCGTATCGAATAGAGTATAGTCCATTCACTAGGCACATTGCACACAAAAATAATATTTTAACATATGATCTCCGGTTCGTAACCCGTGGGTCCCACCTCGGATACTCAAACTTTAGTTAAAATTGGAAAATACTTAATTAGACTGCTAATCAAGTTTATGAAATTCTAGGACTTCACAACTCTTCCCAACTAATTAAAGATTTCGTCCTAGAAATTTAAACTTACAGGTTATTAAACCAAAAGAGAGATATAAGAAAACTATGCATCATATATGACTCTTTTAATCCAAATCTGTGAAAACCATTTCCAGGTGAAATCGTGATCTGGACCCAATCACCTTCGTCATATACAAATCGGTGGTAGAGATCATTAACACTTCAACTTTTCATTTTCAATTCCTTAGTTTAATGAAAGGTTATATTCGTTTCTTTGTCAATCCTGACATTTTGCTAATGACGAGTTAAACAATCAATTTTATGAAATATCTAGTAACCTTTACCTTTCTTCACATTTCATGCATTGAGTCTTATTCAAGCATTAACACATAGCGATATCTAATCTATCTTGCTTTTCATATGACACTACTCATTTTTAACTAAATAATATTCCATAAATAATATTCCACAAATCGTTGATAATTCTTTCATTATCCACTAAAACCTTGTCACACATCCTAGTTTATTTCTCTCATTACTAATCATTTTTCTCATTAGAACTTGTGGTCAATCATTCTTAAACTATCGTAAGTCTAAATATATAAATTGATACAAATAATATTTGAGAACAACATTAGATACTAGAGTAGAGCTGTGTGTCTATCTAATCCATCACCATTCCAGCGTTTCTCAACAAAAACCTGAAATTACACAAGTCATCTTATGACTATAAATCTCTAATTACATATTTCATCCCATGACAAGAGATCTCAAATTTCAATCTAATCAGGAAAAGAAACCTGTCACGTCGTGCAACTCTCACTCATTCTCTAAACGTTTAGTAACAATATCATTTAAATTGTGGACTAGAAAGCAATCATCAATTGTAACTCGTCAACCAATTCACTTAACTTTTCTGTTGACTGAACCTCATTACATTCGCTTAACTACCAATCACTTCTAGATTGGCTTAATCACTATTTCGTTATTCACTATTTTCAATAAATGTGGATATTACTAAGTGAACTGTAAGTTACATGTCTCTTTTCTTTTTTATTCGTATTTTCATCTTTCATACAGGCATCTCACATCAACTCCAATTTTTGATAACACATTGCTTCAAAACTTCACCACTGACTAATCACGTGGTGTAGCACTGCTTTCGAATCAATGTACAACATATTCACTAACATCAGTTGTATATTATTTTTGTTCAAAACTTTCAACATTTGGAGATTGACTTTTTGTAAGATCCATGTGAAGATATATTAAATTCCATCAACCTTATAACTTGACATCTTGAGTCTTATTGGGACTCGTTCACCAGAAATTTTCATTTTCCATACTTATGTGAGAATTTATTGACCATTTATTTGCTTATACTTAAGCTTCCAATTAACTCCAACGAAACTTCAGATTTTTCTATACCGAACTTCACAATTTATTCGTTTATTTAAAGATGGATGTGGCCCTCATACCAGTTTTCTACGCTGTGAATGAATCGTGATTACGATACATAGTCTACTTGGTTCTATTTTTGTCAATCTTAGCTATTCTCATATTTATCTCGTTCTTAGTCCCTTTACAAATTTATTGTAACTTTATCAACACCTAAACCACTTGCAACTCCTTAGTTTTGACTTAAAACGACAATTTATATCTTTTCTCTTTTCAAAAATATAGATAATGCCTATGCGACTTCTTATAACTTTTGAGAACTTAAAGTCTTCCTTAACTAATCTTTGTTTGAAATAGAGAATCTTTTTGTGACTCAAACAGTTAAACTGTTTGTTATAGTCTTAAATTGTTTCAATTTGTCTCAAATTTTCTCTACTTTTCGATTGACCATGTAAGATATTAAAGTATCTTACTGACCATGATTCATCAATCCAATTTTTTATGATTTCATTTGTTCGTTGTTGTTTAACTGAAGAGATAGAAGAATTAGAATATCCAAACTCTTTTTTATTAACTTAATGACTAGTCAACTTCTTAAAGGATACTATTTCAATCATTTAATTTATATCAATGAAGATTCTAGCAATGTAAGGAGCTCATGCTGACATCCAATACAAATCACTTACTGATATTCAATCAATATATCTATCTCTTCATTGATTTTATTTTAGGTCGTAGTGATAGACATCATTACTTAATTTGATTAGAAGTGACTATTGAGTACTTTGAATCTCAAAACACAATCACTTGTGTTGATGTGTAATAGCTAATTCAAGCTATTATTAGACCACTTCCTCAATACCTTAACTTCTTACACATTGATCTTATCACTATAACTTTCATTTTCAAGTTGGAATTTCGTTGATCTTTGTTTTGTAATAACAACTAATCCGGTGTTAACAATGATTACTTCTAACTCGTATATTTTTCATTCGTTTTATCATTACTTTGTTCGACTCATAGAACCACTATACTCAACATTACTTATGAATAAACAATTTGAGTAATAAACAATCAAAACCATTCAATACCTCTTTTTGAAGTTGTTTGATCATTTTAGACAGTGGTTATATTCCACATTTCACTTTGAGTTTTGTTTTGGAAAAGAGACAATACTTTGCTTCAAAGTGTTTTACTTTCGTAGAAACCAACTTAGACAACTTGACTAGTCGTATCACAATCTCATTATGATTTCTAGTCATAAGTCAGTTTATCTAATCAATTTCTAATTTTAAAACCACGCGTCTCCTTTAATTATTTTATTGAGACTATTTTCTGAAACAACCTTCAATTTGTTATAAATCAAACCAATACTTTGTAAAATAGGGTTTCCTAAGTTTCTAATTCAACTGGTACTAACCTCATTCTAAAATTTAAGATAGTTATATCTTATGCTTCAAATAAGTCTCAATTTTATTTTATTTTTGTGTTTTTGAAATGATTTCCAATCATTTGAGACTTAAATTAAGTATGTTTTAACATTTTCCTAAGCATTTTATAATTGTAATATTTTGATACTTTCAATTTCCAATAAATCCATGTTCAGTACTTACGTTCCTAAATTATCTAGACAACTTGTTCAACCAATTTCTTATTGGTTTTATAACTGATTTTTTCCTTCCGTTATATTAGTATCAAACTACATACAATAGCAATGTGAATTTAGACTCCCCGACTCTATTTCATGTCCAATCACGCTCAATTTCATTTCGTAAGTCTATTCTCTCTTTTATTTTATGTTCTTATTCTTACTCGTCGTTTCACACGAGTTAAGTATCAAACAAACAAGGAGAATAAACTTCCTATCACATATCTGGTGATAATACATAAATACACATCACAAATATAACACAATACCAAAGTATTCCCAGCGCACAGTCACTTCCCAACTAATCGCGCTCAATTACTCTATGGTTGTAAATCGAATTTTCCTCAATTGAGCCAAACCTAGGCTCTTATACCAAGTCTGTTCGGGCCCGTTTTACTAAGTCCCAACTTAGTCAAATTCCCCTAATTAGGTATCTAATCCATTCAATTAACTTCAACCTCAACATAATTTTGATTTCAATCCTTAATAAATCTCCAAAACTAAAATTTATATCCTAATTCAAAGTCAATTCATGAATTGTTTAATTGGAGCAAATATCCATATTTTATAAATATTTTCGCAGCACCTACCCTAAAAGTCATTTGCCGAAAAATTGACCTAATAGATAACAGAATGGGGAGAAGCCTAGAAGGACTCACAACTCCATGCAGTTCACAATATATATCAATTTTAAACAATTAAACTAACTTAAAGTCTCTGATGCCTTATTTACAACTTTACAAACCCAAAATAAATCGAAACCAAATAAAAAACTTCTCAACTTACTTCACACTAATATGGAGACTCACATAACTTATTTAAGAATATTTTACGACCTATGCTCACCTCGAAACCCAAAACAATAATATATATAACATAATTACAACGATAATTAAACTTTAAAACATAAAAACATTCACCAAGGTTCCTCGAGTCTTATATGTTCTTTCATGTCTTCACAGAAAACGTGACATCATAAAAAACGACTCGAAGATGTCAGGTAAGTAAACTCCTACACTACTTTGTACTCCTGCAAATGTTAGTCCAAATACGGGAGACATGTAATTGCATTCCCAAAAAAAAAGGAAATTTATATAAAAACATGAAATCCTTTCATTACTATTTAAGGTCACAAATAAGTTGGCCGACCTAAGAATGAACCTAAAACAGTAATAGAAGTCCAATGCATGATTTTCAAAATCAGCATTGCTCACTTACAAATTTACTCGCATCTAGTCTTTTTCACCTAGACGGGATAACTAGTCTCGATTAGCTTTACTCGAACCTAGTCTTTTATACCTAGACGGGATACCTAGTCTCGATTAGCTTTACTCGCACCTAGTCTTTTTCACTTAGGCGGGATACCTGATCGAGACAGAACATGACAATGTGACCTATATGCCATGAATGTATGACCAAGAATAATGCGAAATGCAATGTAGACCAAACACAAATGCAGGTACAAAGACAAATTATTAAATAGAAGAGACCACTGTAGGATTTACTTACTATCCAACTAACTCAAATTTGGTTGCAAAGCCTCAAATCACGTTCCCAGGCTTTCACGTATTTCTACGTCTCCTATTAAGCATAGAAATTATTATTTAAGAGTCACAACTCTATTAGAGCACTTAAATTCATATTTCAAGTTATAACAGATTCCCAAACCATTCGTTAAACTTGCAATCAATACAACCTCATTTATGTACTTATATTAAGTTTTAAACCACAAACTTGACTCTAAAAAGGTTTTAATCACCTTTTTAGTTTCACAATAACCAACAACTTGTTTATGTAATCTAAATTAAGATTCAAACTCAATTAACAACTTATACGCTATGCCTATTACAAATCTTGATTACGAATCTTAATGAGTTCACTTTGACTTGTTTCAACAAGATACAAAGTCCTTCAACACCATCGGATCGCCAATTTCATTTATAAATTCATTAAAAATAGTAATATCAAGCCTTGATTCAATTTAATTTTTAAAAAACAACTTCATATTGTTTTTAATTCAAGTCAATCTTTAAACCCATCAAAACTCTAACTAAAGTCCTATCGAGATTCAAATTCACACTTTTGAGTCACATTTCTACAATTCAGTCCTCAGCTATGGTCCTAACTCTCTTAAGTGATTTGTAAACCAATTACAAATCCTTTCGAATCCCAAATTAGGATTTTCAATCATTTGATAAGTTTAAGCTATTTCATTTCCCTAAATTTTAATTAGAAACCTTATATAATGAGATACAATTTGACTTATTTAGGCAAAAACCTTGCCAACCAACTCACTACAATGAATGATTGACAAAAATAAAGTTCCATAACAAATGAGTCTACTAACACCAACAATAACCTCTCAACAATAATGATACCGCAGCTGCAATAATTCATAACTCTATTCCAAACCACATCTTGATTTAAATCATCTAAAAAGACTCGAAACCATGAAAACTTTACCCAAACCTCCAATGAGTCCAAATTTAACATAATTGGATCACAAAACCACATATTTCATTTCATTAGTTCAACCAACAAATAAATTAATTCATTACCTCATTTGATCAACAAAAATTAATTTTAACCATCAACTAAACTCATTTCATTTGGCCAAACCAAAGCTCACCTAAGCTTAGCATTTCGATGGACTTGAATCCACAAGACTCAACCAAATCAATTATGAAATGACCTACTTTTATTCTACTCATAAAAATACATTACAACAAGCATTTAACAATCAAAACGTCCACCCCACAGTTATCGATAAACCCAACCACACAATCCTTTGATTAACACAACCACAACTGCAACATACCTCAATCCCAAATCAATGATGATGGAGAGCGGGAAAACTATAGGTGATTAAAATTCAATGGAATTGAACTTAAATTCACCTTAATCAACACCACCACTGGTTCTTCTCCACTATATACTCAGTTTCGATTGTGAGAGAGAGGAGAAAGAGCAGAGCACCGAGAGGGATGATGATGAAACCTCTGCTCATAATCATTACAAACCCACAAGAACTTCATCAAGGATCACCTCCTTCCTCTAGCTTTCACGAATCAACATAGCCAACGCCTTACTGTCCTTCCTCCCGACCGTGAACAGTGGCCACCACAACGGATAGTGGTATCCCAACATAGAGAAAGAATGCATTGGGGAGACGGAGAAAACCGATAAAGACCGCACAATGAAGGCAACATGACGGAGAGCACGTGGAGAAACATCTCGTCAAAGATGGGAAGAAGCATCACCGAGAGAGAGAGAGAGAGAGAGAGAGAGAGAGAGAGAGAGAGTATTGAAAATGGGAAAACGATGAACAATGGAAAATCGAGATGAAGAGGTTGAAATTCGTTTTGGTTTCACGCTTAGGTTGTGTTTGATAGCAAAGAGAATTCTCAATGAGAAAAAAATATTTTCTTAAGCAAATCTTCTTTAGAAATTTTTTTTTTAGAAAAATTTATCATTGTTGTTTGATAGCATGTGAAAAAAATTTCAATTTTTCTTTACCATTTGATAACAAATGAAATTCTTTTAAAAAACTTAACATTTTCATTTTAAAATATAATTTAATTATAAGATAAGAATGTTTGTAATTGAAATTGATATTTAAACTAAGTTTTTCATGGTTGGCATATTCTCTGGGCTAGCCTGGTATGCAGAGTGGACTCATATGACAAAAGCATTCATTAGAAAGTATAACACATTCGCCTGCAATCAATGCAATCCTCCATCCTTCACCCACGACTTCTCAACTACTCAAGAATCCCTTTACAATGAATTGAGAAAGAGATATAAGCTCCTAATTTGCTATCGCGTTTCCTCTCTACTTATTATGAATCTCTGCAACTCATTTCCTAAACATAAGATGCGCTTTGAAGCCCATTCATCAAATCTCGAGATGCATCGCATGGCTACCAAACAAATGGGCAACCATAAATGTGTATGCATATCATTTCCCTGGAGCTTTTATTTCCATTTATATATTGCTCTCCTATTCAGCTATTTTCCTACTCTCTTCCTCTTCACCAACAAACTCATTCGTACATTCGATTTGATTCAATCGAATATAAAAATCGCATCAATCACACGACGATGATGGCGCTCAACCACTTCATCTCCTCCTCCTCCTCCGGCGCCCTCCTTCACCCCGTCTTTGCCATCTCCAGATAACTCGTCCTCCTCCGCCGCCACGGACACTCCAATCACCATTAAGACCTCAGTCCCATTCGTCGGCCATAACTGTGACCCCCTCCCGCAAAGTCACCACGACCCCAACCGAGCTCCTCTTCTTCTTTTTTTGCGACATGGCCCTAGTGCACCGAGTGGAGATTGCCTCCAAGTTGAGGTGTCGCGCTAGAGAAAATTTTGAATTTCCACGTTGAAATTAAAGAAACTAAATGAGGAAAATAAGGGGAGTGGGTTTTTTCTATGCGTTTACAAAGTGTATCAAACACCTAATAAAACGGTTATATTAAAAAAACAAACAGGTTTCCACAATCCTTTTCATTTTCTTTGCTATTAAACACACCCTTAGTTTCTTTCGCCAAATGACCCATATGACCTTTTTTAAAATATCCTTGTCAATATAAATCGAGATGGGCAAACGATAGAGACTGCACGGTGAAGGCAACTAGAGGGAGAGCACATAGAGAAACATCTCGTCCAAGATGGGAAAAAGCTTCACCGAAAGAGATATATATATATATATATCGAAAAGGGGAAAACGATGAATCGAGATGAGGAGGTCGAAACTCGTTTTGGTTTCACCATTGGGGTGTGTTTGATCGCAAAGAGAATTTTCAATGAGAAAAAATTATTTTCTTAAGCGAATCTTCTTTAGAAAGTTTTTTTAAGAAAAACTTATCATTGTTATTTGATAGCAGGTGAAAACAAATTTCAATTTTTTTTTTACCATTTGATAACAAATGAAATTCTTTTAAAAAACTTAACATTTTCATTTTAAAATATAATTTGATTATAAGATAAGAACGTTTATAATTGAAATTGATATTTAAACTAGGTTTTTCACGGTTGGCATATTCTCTGGGCTAGCCTAGTAAGTAGAGTGGACTCATATGACAAAAGCATTCATTAGAAACGTATAACACATTCACCTGCAATCAATGCAATCCTCCATCCTTTACCCACGACTTCTCAACTACTCAAGAATCCCTTCACAATGAATTGAGAAAGAGGTATAAGCTCCTAATTTGCTCTCGCGCTTCTTCTCTACTTATTATAATTCTCTGCAACTCATTTCCCAACCACAAGATGCACTTTAAAGCCCGTTCATCAAATCTCGAGACGCATCGTATGGCTACAAAACAAATGCGCAACCATAAATGTGTATGCATATCATTTCCCTGGAGCTTTTATTTCCATTTATATATTGCTCTCCTATTCAGCTACTTTCTTACTATCTTCCTCTTCACCAACAAACTCATTCGTACATTCGATTTGATTCAATCGAAGATAAAAAAACGCATCAATCACACGACGATGATGGCGCTCGACCATTTCATCTCCTCCTCCTCATCTGGCGCCCTCTTTCACCCCTCTCCGCCATCTCCAGATCCCTCTCATCCTCCTCCGCCGAGACGGACACTCCCATCACCGTTAAGACCTTTGTCCCATTTATCGGCCATAATTGTGACCCCGTCCCGCAAAGTCACTATGACCCCAACCGAGCTCCTCTTCTTCTTCTTCTTTCGCGACATGGCCCTAGTGCACCGAGTGGAGATTGCCTCCAAGTTTGGGTGTCGCGCTAGAGAAAACTTTGAATTTCCACGTTGAAATTAGAGAAACTAAACGAGGAAAATAAGGGGAGTGGGTTTTTCTATGCGTTTACAAAGTGTATCAAACACCTAATAAAATGGTTATATTAAAAAAACAAACAAGTTTCCACAATCTTTTTCATTTTCTTTGCTATTAAACACACCCTTAGTTTTTTTTTTGCCAAATGACCCATATGACATTTTTTTAATTATCCTTGTCAATATAAATCTAAATGGGAAAACGATAGAGACTGCACAGTGAAGGAAACGAGAGGGAGAGCACATAGAGAAACATCTTGTCCAAGATGGGAAGAAGCATCACAAAAAGAGAGAGAGAGAGAGAGAGAGAGGTATCGAAAAGGGGAAAAAGATGAATCGAGATGAGAAGGTCGAAAATCGTTTTGGTTTCACGCTTAGGGTGTGTTTGATCGCAAAGAGAATTTTTAATTTGAAAAAATTATTTTCTTAAGCGAATCTTCTTTAGAATATTTTTTTAAGAAAAACTTATCATTGTTGTTTGATAGCAAGTGAAAAAAATTTTCAATTTTTTTTTTTACCATTTGATAACAAATGAAAGTCTTTTAAAAAACTTAACATTTTCATTTTAACACATAATTCGATTATAAGATAAGAATGTTTATAATTAAAATTGATATTTAAACTAGGTTTTTCATGGTTGACATATTCTCTGGGCTAGCGTGGTATGCATAGTGGACTTATATGACAAAATCATTCATTAGAAACGTATAACACATTCGCCTGCAATCAATGCAATCCTCCATCCTTTACCCACGACTTCTCGACTACTCAAGAATCCCTTCACAACGAATTGAGAAAGAGATATAAGCTCCTAATTTGCTCTCGCGCTTCTTCTCTACTTATTATGAATCTCTGCAACTCATTTCCCTACCATAAGATGCACTTTGAAGCCCATTCATCAAATCTCGAGACGCATCGCATGGCTACCAAACAAATGCGCAACCATAAATGTGTCTGCATATCATTTCCTTGGAGCTTTTATTTCCATTTATATATTGCTCTCCTCTTCAGCTACTTTCCTTCTCTTTTCCTCTTCACCAACAAACTCATTCGTACATTCGATTTGATTCAATCAAAGATAAAAAACGCATCAATCACACGACGATGATGGCGCTCAACCACTTCGTCTCCTCCTCGTCATCTGGCGCCCTCCTTCACTCCCTCTCTGCCATCTCCAGATCCATCTCATCCTATTCCGCCGCCACGGACACTCCCATCACCGTTAAGACCTTTGTCCCGTTTATCGGCCATAATTGTGACCCCGTCCCGCAAAGTCACTATGACCCTAACCGAGCTCCTCTTCTTCTTCTTCTTTTGCCACATGGCCCTAGTGCACCAAGTGGAGATTGCCTCAAAGTTTGGGTGTCGCGCCAGAGAAAACTTTGAATTTCCACGTTGAAATTAGAGAAACTAAATGAGGAAAATAAGGGGAGTGGGTTTTTTCTACGCGTTTACAAAGTGTATCAAACACCTAATAAAACGGTTATATTAAAAAAAACAAACAAGTTTCCACAATCTTTTTCATTTTCTTTGCTATTAAACACACCCTCAGTTTTTTTTTTTGCCAAATGACCCATTTGACCTTTTTTTAATTATCCTTGTCAATATAAATCAAGATGGGAAAACAATAGAAACTGCATAGTGAAGGCAACGAGAGGGATAACACATAAAGAAACATTTTGTCCAATATGGGAATAAGTATCACCGATAGAGAGAGAGATATATCGAAAATGGGAAAACGATGAATCTAGATGAGGAGGTTGAAACTCGTTTTGGTTTCACCCTTAAGGTATGTTTGATCGCACGGAGAATTCTCAATGAGAAAAAATTATTTTCTTAAGCGAATCTTCTTTAGAAAAATTTTTTAAGAAAAACTTATCATTGTTGTTTGATAGCAGGTGAAAAAAAATTTCGATTTTTTTTTTTACCATTTAATAACAAATGAAATTCTTTTAAAAAACATATTCTCTGGGCTAGCCTGGTATGCAGAGTGGACTCATATGACAAAACTATTCATCAGAAACGTATAACACATTCGCCTGCAATCAATGCAATCCTCCATCCTTTACTACGACTTCTTAACTACTCAAGAATCCCTTCACAATGAATTGTGAAAGAGATATAAGCTTCTAATTTGCTCTCGCGCTTCTTCTCTACTTACTATGAATCTCTGCAACTCATTTCCCAACCATAAGATGCACTTTGAAGCCCGTTCATCAAATCTCGAGACGCATCGCATGGCTACCAAACAAATGCGCAACCATAAATGTGTCTGCATATCATTTCCCTGGAGCTTTTATTTCCATTTATATATTGCTCTCCTATTCAGCTACTTTCCTACTCTCTTCTTCTTCATCAACAAACTCATTCGTACATTCGATTTGATTCAATTGAAGATAAAAAACACATCAATCACACGACGATGATGGCGCTCAACCACTTTATCTCCTTCTCCTCCTCTGGCGCCCTCCTTCACCCCTTCTCTGCCATCTCCAGATCCCTCTCGTCCTCCTCCGCCGCCACGGACACTCCCATCACCGTTAAGACCTCTATCCCATTCGTCGGCCATAACTGTGACCCCCTCCCGCAAAGTCACCACGACCCTAACCGAGCTCTTCTTCTTCTTCTTCTTTTGCGATATGGCCCTAGTGCACCGAGTGGAGATTGCCTCCGAGTTTGGGTGTCGCGCCAGAGAAAATCTTGAATTTCCACGTTGAGACTAGAGAAACTAAATGAGGAAAATAAGGGGAGTGGGTTTTTTCTATGCGTTTACAAAGTGTATCAAACACTTAATAAAATGGTTATATTGAAAAAACAAACAAGTTTCACAATCTTTTTCATTTTCTTTGCTATTAAACACACCCTTAGTTTTTTTTTTGCCAAATGACCCATATGACATTTTTTTAATTATCCTTGTCAATATAAATCTAAATGGGAAAACGATAGAGACTGCACAGAGAAGGCAACGAGAGGGAGAGCACATAGAGAAACGTCTTGTCCAAGATGGGAAGAAGCATCAGAGAGAGAGAGAGAGAGAGAGAGAGAGAGAGAGAGAGGTATCGAAAAGGGGAAAACGATGAATCGAGATGAGGAGGTCGAAAATCGTTTTGGTTTCACGCCTAGGGTGTGTTTGATCGCAAAGAGAATTTTTAATGAGAAAAAATTATTTTCTTAAGCGAATCTTCTTTAGAATATTTTTTTAAGAAAAATTTATCAATGTTGTTTGATAGCAAGTGAAAAAAATTTTCAATTTTTTTTTTTACCATTTGACAACAAATGAAAGTCTTTTAAAAAACTTAACATTTTCACTTTAACACATAATTCGATTATAAGATAAGAATGTTTATAATTAAAATTTATATTTAAACTAGTTTTTCATGGTTGGCATATTATCTGGGCTAGCCTGGTATGCAAAGTGGACTTATATGACAAAAGCATTCATTAGAAACGTATAACACATTCGCCTGCAATTGATGCAATCCTCCATCCTTTACCCACGACTTCTCAACTACTCAAAATCCCTTCACAACGAAATGAGAAAGAGATATAAGCTCCTAATTTGCTCTCGCGCTTCTTCTCTACTTATTATGAATCTCTGCAACTCATTTCTCAACCATAAGATACACTTTGAAGCCCATTCATCAAATCTCGAGACGCATCGCATGGCTACCAAACAAATGCGCAACCATAAATGTGTCTGCATATCATTTCCCTGGAGCTTTTATTTCCATTTATATATTGCTCTCCTCTTCAGCTACTTTCCTTCTTGTTTCCTCTTCACCAACAAACTCATTCGTACATTCGATTTGATTCAATCGAAGATAAAAAACGCATCAATCACACGACGATGATGGCGCTCAACCACTTCGTCTCATCCTCCTCCTCTGGCGCCCTCCTTCACCCCCTCCCTGCCATTTCCAGGTCCCTCTCATCCTCCTCCGCCGCCATGGACACTCTCATCGCCGTCAAGACCTCTGTCCCATTCGTCGGCCATAACTGTGACCCCCTCCTGCAAAGTCACCACGACCCCAATCGAGCTCCTCTTCTTTTTCTTATTTTGCGGCATGGCCCTAGTGCACCGAGTGGAGATTGTTTCCGAGTTTGGGTGTCGCGCCAGAGAAAATTTCGAATTTCCACGTTTAAATTAGAGAAACTAAATGAGGAAAATAAGGGGAGTGGGTTTTTTCTATGCATTTACAAAGTGTATCAAACACCTAATAAAACGGTTATAATAAAAAAACAAACAAGTTTCCACAATCTTTTTCATTTTCTTTGCTATTAAACACACCCTTAGTTTTTTTTGCCAAATGACCCATATGACCTTTTTTTAATTATCCTTGTCAATATAAATCAATTGCCCCTAGAAGTCATTTCACATTCTTCATTGGATTTTCTCATGTTTATCCTCAATTTTTTAGTCCAATTTAAACCCCAAAAAATATTCGAAGTTCGTTAAAAATTGAGAAAACACACACGCCTCAAAAGCACGCAAACACCACATCTACACCTTACTTGATCATATTTTGTGTCGAATAGGGTATAGTACTTTCACTAGGCACATTGCACACAAAAATAATATTTTAACATATGATCTCTGGTCCGTATTGCGTGGGTCCCACCTCGTATAGTTAAACTTCAATTAAAATTGGAAAATACTTAATTAGACTGCTAATCAAGTTTATGAAATTCTTGGATTTCACAGTAAAGCTGGGGAATCTCGGTATTTTTTAGGTGATACAGAGGACCCCTAAACCAGGTGAAAGTAGGCCTTGTTGGAACGTGGTAAGTCGTTCATCTCTTTTGCCCTTGTTTTTTTTATGGAGATTCTTTTATGTTTGATGAGTGAGAATGGAGACCATTTAGGGCTTACAAGAAACCAGAGGTAAGTTAGATATGGACCATCTATGGCTTAGGCAATTTTTTTCCATGTGAAAATAAGGGCACAACTTATTAAATCAACTAAACCTACCATTTGGCTTGATTCTAAAACTTTAAATGATTTCCTTATTGTATTTGCTAAGTTATGAGCTTATTTGATATTGTCAGGGATTAATAATGGAGAATCTCGATGCACTAAACGTTAAGAATGAAGAAATTACAAAAATTAATTGTAAATCTAATCACATTAAATTTTTGAACACTTGGTTGTAAAGACTGAATTTGGAAGGTAATGTAAATCTCGGTTCACATTTTGGTTAGATATAATTTATGGCTTAATTGGAACCTGATCTAAATTGCACTTCCTTTGATTGTCTGGTAGCATCATGGAGGTTAATTTTGATTTGAATGAGCCTATGAAAAAATATGGTTGAATTAGATTCTGATGATGGGGTTAATCCTAACTATGGATGAGCTTAGGCAATGGAATCAACTGAGGCAGTGTGATCAGCTGATGCGGTGGGATTAGTTGAGGACACTGGTCAGGCCGCTAGTGATGTTGATGGCAATAATGGAGTTGAAGGCTTGGACATAACAGGTGCCCCTGCACCTGAGATGGAAATTGTAGCATCCCCTATCTCGATTAGAGCGATACCCAGCCTGAAACCCTAACTTAGCCTTGATAATCCCGTTAGATTTAACTATAGCCAGCAGCCACTTCTCCTGATAAACACAATTGTATATCGAATATCGAAGTGAAACAAGTATCAAACACAACGAAAATTAAAACTTTTTGGTGATATTAAACACGATAAACACAACAAAACCCAGCCAGAATAAACCTCGATTATACAAAACCTTTCATCTCTTGTGATATTACAAAACTATTATTCAATACAAATGTATAAGATAAAGGAAGATTCATTACATCAAAGTGAAGATTGAGACATTTAAACCTTCTCTATCCCATAGTCATAGCGTTCGACGATATTCTTGAAATATTAATTAAGATGAGCACTCCAACTTGCTCAGTAAGTAAGGATTCACAAAGTCATCAACGTTCCATATAATAATCGAGAACAATATGCAATAACAATATGCACCAATGATAACTAACGAGACTATGAAAAACATATAATCTAATAAATAACAGATGCAAGTCAAACCGTCAATGACTATCACACTATGATTCTCATTTTATTTGTAAAACTATGGTCGATTACCAATTGACATCATTAATGCGATTGCTAGACCAACACATAGGCCGACGTGCTGTCTAGCCAATCCATTTAATGACTAATAGTTCTATCTTAAACCTTTTAGTGAGTATGTAATTCGTACAACCTAACTAATTGAGTAAGAGTTATATATAGGCTAGGAAGCCACACCCATCTTCTATATAACCTAATCTCAAGTCCAAGAGTTACTCTCGTAGATTACATTACACGCCATTTTTCATTTAGTAAACACATTACAACGTACATAGCCCCCATTCACTCCATAAACTATATGAAATACATATAGTAACATATTCAGACAACATTGATAAATAATCGAATCCATACTTACCTCGGCTTAGGTTTTCATTTCCAAACTTCCTAAGTTTCCAGATCACTCACGCTTTCCCGGTGATTCAACACCTATCACAAACTATTTGTGATTAATATAAACCTAATACCCTATGTTTAGCACCCTATGTTAGCACCCCTATGTTGGTTCTTATAAACTTACGAAATCCAAATAAAACACAACATAGTTATTGTTTTCTAGGGTGGGAGCGTTCTCCCTCACTTGATAGAGCGCGCTTCGGTAACTAGGTTCATCCCAACTGATGAAATGAGCGTGCTCCTCTGCAACATGGAGTGCGCCCCACCCTGCACTGTATCGACAGCAAGCAGGGCAATAGCCTTTATTCAATCCACCAAACCACCAAACCACCAAACAACATCAAACACTCCCCTAATACATTAAGGAGGACCTCTAATGAGGTATAAACTACTTTCCAATCAATAACAACAACAATTTACATGGAAATCATCACCCACTTATGAATTTCAACTTCAAACTCAAAACTACACTTACCAAAATGATGATCTCTCATGTAATAGTGGTTTGATCACTTAAATTCAGTGGAGGATCCTCTATTGATCAATTCCTCAAAACCTAAAATCCTAAATTGTTCTCCTCTCTCGCTCACTCGATTGATCAATGACCAATGAGGATAAGTTTGAAGCTTTTGAATTTATATATATATGGATTTTCCTCGAGATACAAATCGCGTCATCTCAAGATTGATCAAGTGATTAATGTGCTAAAGTGGCACATCTTAAAGTGACACACAACTTAACACCATCAACGCTTACGCTCATCTCCAAGCGATCCATATAATTCAAACAAAACTTATAGTTTTATTTATATATATTTATATATCAATTATAAATAAATATATATACACTTTGTGTATTTTCTCACTAATAAATTCATCGAACGTGCCTACGATTATTCTCGGGTGTGCAAATTTTTTCACGACCCCCTCGTTGCACTTGATGTACTGACGATTTATTGTTTATTTATTTATTTTTCGATTATAGGTTGCATATAAATTCTCTTTTTATATTACAACCTATAAATTCAACAAACATTCTAAACAAACACAAATCATCACACAAACTCATGCACACACTGATCGAGGTATGCTGAACTTAACCACAAGCTTAAATCTGGCTAATTAGAATTCGATTTAACAATAATCACCAGCTTAAGGTAACGGGAATTTAATGCATTTTCGTCATCGAAATTAAAGTAAACATAAAATTACTTGTAGTTTCGAAGAGAAATGAAAACAATTCCTTCATATAAGACTCCTAGTCCTAAGTCAGTTCCTCATCTCCATGAAATTGTCATTTCACCTTAACTAAAAGAATCTCTTTGGATCTCAGTTTCTGAATCTTACGATCAACTATATGAATCGACTGTTCGTTGTAAGACAAGTCTTCCCAAAGATCAAATTCATTCTAATTAATCCTTGAAGTGAACTGAGTCTCTATTTTGCAAAGCATAGACACGCGCAAGACATTATGAACTCCAGTTAACTAAGGAGGTAACTCTAACCTGTAAGCAACATGACCAATCCTTTCATGTACCCTAAACGACTCAATGTACCTCAAAACTAGCTTACCCGCAATCCAAACCTATACAATCATTTCATAGGTGAGACTTTCAACAAAATAATATCGTCCTTTGAAAACTACAAAATCCTATGATGTTTATCGGTGTATCTCTTTTGTCTTAGCTATGTTGTAGTCAAGCGCATGTGAATCTGCTGAATTTTCTTTATGTAGTTCCAAATCAACTCTGGCTCCCTAACGAAACTGTATATTAACCTTTGCCTAACACGCAAATGAACGACAAGGCCGACCATACAAAAATTCAAAAAGAGCCATT
Source organism: Stephania yunnanensis (assembly GCA_039657365.1). Taxonomy (NCBI): domain Eukaryota; kingdom Viridiplantae; phylum Streptophyta; class Magnoliopsida; order Ranunculales; family Menispermaceae; genus Stephania; species Stephania yunnanensis. The sequence goes on along the minus strand of CM077586.1, from coordinate 36,829,776 downwards.
CGAAAGTTAGCTTAAAAGCTATTATTAAAAAGAACTCACATAGAGGAATATTTTTTTTCTAGTAACCATTAAACTCTAAGACACAAACTTGAATCATATCCTTTAACACCAAAATACACCACTCAATATGTCCGTCAATCTGTGGATGGTATGTCGTACTAAGGTTAAAAACAGTTCCCAAATGTCTTTACAATCCACTCCATAGTTTGAACGCGAATCTCGGATCTCTATCTGAAGTAATCGACACTAGAACTCCATAAAATCTCAACTCATTACGTACGTACACCCCACGTAATCAGTCAAGAGGATCTCGCATGGAAACTAGTAAGAAATAAGTAGACTTCAACAACTTATTAACTACAATGTATGGTAACTCAGAGGAAGATCGGAAACAAAACCCATCGATATAAGTTCTCATTTCCACTCAGGAATATGCAGAGAATGCAATAACCCTCCAAGTTTTATAAGCTTAGCCTTAACTTGCAGACAATTCTCACATCTCTATACAAACTCAATAATATCAACCTTTATCTCATACCACTAATAAATATTCCTCATATAACTATATATCTTAATGTTACCTAGATAAATAGAGTAAACAAATCTATGAGATTCCCGTAGCAACTCCTGCCTCAACTGTTCCTGAGCTGAAACCCACAATTTATCCTCTAAGTATAACACACCATCACTAGAAACTGAGCAATCAGGATGATCCATATTAGCCGCTAACCTCTGACCCGCTATATATAATCTAGATTAGTTTTCTGACTATCAATCACCACTGAATCTTCTTCGGTTTTGTCCAAGTCTGCGCTCAAAAGAACAAATTAGTAGCTCTGAAACTAACTTTCTCAATTGATGATGTGTCGGCTAAACTTTAACGAATCATCATATCATAAATGATTACTCCAAAAACCTAAACTGAGAAGCTCTAATAATAGCTACATTCTCTATGCATGTTCTTGTCCTACTCAAGGCACCCACAATCCCAAATGCCTTGGCTGGGTAATACTCCAAAGTGAATTCATAGTTCTCGAGAAATTGTCAGGGTCCATTTCACTAAACCTTGACTTATCCCTAATTACCTTAATTATGCACCTCAACCACACAACTACTTAACCTCAACATTAATTTTCATTCAATCCTCAACAATGCTCCAAAACTAAATTTATATCATAAATGAAACTTAATTCATGATTTATTTAATTGGAGAAAATTATTAAATCATACAAATTTTTCTCTGTATTTTGTAAAAATTTCAACAGCACTTCCCTTAAAAATTATCGGCCAAAAAATTCATCTAAAAGACAACAGAATAGGGAGAAGCCTAGAAGGACTTACAACGCCCCACAGTTCACAATATATATCAAATTGAAATTTCTAAACTATCTTAAAGTCTCTAATGCATTAGTTACTACTTTCCAATTCCAAATAAACCAAAAATGGAATATAAATCTCTTAACTTACTTTAAACTAATTTAGGACACTCTCATAACTTATTCGAGTATATTTCATGGCCTACACTCACTCAGAAACCCAAAACAATACATATAAACTATTTACAACAAGAATTAAACTTTAAAAACTTAAAACATATCGCCAAAAGCCTTGAGTCTTGTTCGTTCTTCCTTGTCTTTACATAGAACCAGATATCATCAAAAACAACTCGAAGATGTCTGGTACTCCTACAAATGTTAGTTCGTATACATGAAAACATGTAATTGCATTTCCAAATAACAAGAAATTTATATAACAAAGTGAAACCCTTTTATTACTATTCAAAGTTCATAAGCAGGTTGGCCGACCCAAGAATGAAACTAAAGCAGTAATAAAAGTCCAATGCATGCTCGCTGGAAAATTTGCGCGCCTTGGGTCTTCCATGTTCTAATCAATCTGGTTAGGAAACCTATCCTCAATTCCCGCTCGTGAGCAGTAGCACTAACAAGCCATTGTCCGGAGTGACAAGAATGCACGATCAAGAGTAATGTGAAATTCAATGCAGACTAATAAGCCATTTTCTGATGAGCATGTATTGGACTTTTATTAATGTTGTAAGATTTACTCATACCAAACCAACTCAAAGTTGGTCGCCGAGCCTCACACAACGCTTCTTAGCTTTCACGTACTTTGAAAAGTCCTATTAATTACAAATTCACATATTAAGATTTACAAATTCATTTCAGCATTTCGAAACTATTTTCCAATCATAATAGAGTGCAAATCTCTTCCAAACTTAGTTAATTCTTTTTAAAGTTCCCAAACATTATTCATACATTTTTCCGTGTTAATGAACCATCATTAGGTCCACACTTTGGTGCTACTCAAAGCATGACATACAGGGAATCTAAAAAGTCCAACTTAAGTTAATTTGGATGACAAATACCTACTCAGTTTATCAATTAAAATTGATATATTGCAACTGTCACAATTGGTCATTTTTGAACAATATCAATAGGTCACGTTCTACCTTGTTTTTCAATTATCAAACAAATTTCATTGCTCACAACCTTTGTTGATCATCAAAGAAGATTATACAAGAATTCCAACGAACCTATTTGCAAGTATTTTGGACCTCATTTAATGTCTCAAATCAACGCCCCAACTTGCCAACTAAAAACAGTTTTATACCTAGTCAAATTTCAACAAATTAAAAAATAAGGTTTAAGACCCTGTTCTTGCCTTTGAAAACTCCACAAAAACTACTCCGAGAACCAAGATTGATATATAAAAATGATAATCCATAAGAAATCTCGATCAAAAGCTTTCGTTTGGTCTTCAAATCATCGACTCAACACAACATGAAAACATGACAACAGTACACCAAAATAAGGGACTGATATTGTAAATCCACACTAGACTCGTTCAAATAGATCCAAACCTCAAGCCTTATCAAAATCATTATCTAAGGCAAAGAACAACCACGCAACAACAAACAATAATTATTGCAGTCCATTCCCCTTCTCAAACCAAGACCTACAACCCACATTAAAAACCGACAATAACATCATTAATAAAGGAAAAATAGCCACAACAACAACGATAGTCACAATAATAATTTCAGTAGCATTACTGCTATCCCATTTCTTCATTCCCAACATTTCTCTAACCTTTCTCTAAAACCCAAACAACAATAACGACATCCAATAGTAACCATAACAGTCCCTGCTCATCGCCATCAACCATATCTCCGACACCCAACTGATACCAACATCAACCCCTCAACCTCAGAAAACTCAGAAATACAGTTAATCCATAAATTTCCATCAAGACACGAGTTTTTAAAAATTGGAAATAGATGAACTTACCACAAGTTCTTTGGAAGTTTTGGTTCACCTGAGAAGAACACCAAACCAAGTAATTAATGGTTGTTCTTTAACACTTCTAATCCTATCACTTCTTCCTCCCTTCGATCCTTTGTTCTCCCTTCTTCTTATATTCGATCGAGAGAGAGAGAGAGAGAGAAGCGAGATTACGAGATACAAGAGTTAGAGAGGCAGTGAGGAAGATTAAGATGAAGACGATGACGATGAGGAACGGGTGAGGCGTGTCGACAAAGGGATGTGGCGAGGGTTGAGGGCGACGAGAAGGGTATCGACTTGGGGAGGAAAGGGTTTCGATCAAATTGGGGAAAGAAACAAAGGTTTCTTTATTTCCAAGCCAATGACCAAAATGCCATCTCCTTATTATCTATTACTTCATAATTAAATTGCCCTTTTTAGTCTTTTCGCTTTTATCTTTTAATTTTCTTTATTTTTTAAGTTTTAACTCATTTAAAACTCAATTAAAACCCCAAAAATGACCCAAATTTCGTATAAAATAAAAAAATAACCCAACACACTCTGAAACATTTGCACACCATATCATGGCCCTAATTCGATTGTGTTTCGTGATGAAATAATTTATATTACACATACTAAGTACACAACACAAAAAAGTAAAATATATTGTATGATTCTTGGTCTATAAAAGATGGGTCCCACCTCGGATACCTAAACACCACTAAGAACTCAAAAATCCTTAATTAGTCAAATACTCAAGTTTTATGAAACTCTCGAGTTTTACAATTCTTTCCAACTGATTAAAAATCTAGTCCTCGAAATTTAACCTTACAGGTTAACGAAACTAAAAAAGATATAAGAAAATAATTATTCATATATGATTCTTTTTAATTCCAAAACTGTAAATAAATATTTCCAAAGTGAAACCGTTAAGTGGACCCAATTGCTTTGATTGTAATCAACAACTTAATGGTCGTGATCATAAACATTTCAACTTTTCATTTCCAACTTTTTGGTTTAATGAAAAGTCATAACTATTTCTCTTCCAACGTGGCAATTTGTGAATCTCTGACGAGTTAGACAACCAACTTTGTGGAATATCTAATAAACCTTGTTATACTTTATATTTCACGTATGGAATCTCATTCAAGAATCAATTCATAGCAAGATCTAGCCTATCTTGCTTTTCATAAAACAATTCTAATTCTTATCTAAATACTATTCCATAAACCGTTGATAACTTTTCCCTTATCTACCAAACCCTGGTATACCATTAAAGTTTACTTTCTTTTCGATGATCATCTTTTTATTTGAACGGTCGGCCGATAAATTCTTAAACTTTCATCAGTCTAAAATTACATATTGATGCAAATAATAATTGAGCACAACATTAGATACTAGGTAGAGTTACGTGTCTATCTTATCTATCACCATTCCGGCATTCCTCAACAGAGACCTGAAATTACACAAGTCATCCCATGACTATAAATCTCACAATACATCTGTCATCCTATGACAAGAGATCTCGAATTCCAATCTAATCAAAAAAGAAACATGAAACATCGTGCAACTCTCACTCGTCCTCTAAATGTCTACTCACAATATCATTTAAATTTATGGACTAGAAAGTAATTACCAATTCTAACTCATTAGCCAATTCACTTAATTTTTCTTTTGACTGGTTAGGAAATTAAGGACTTTTTTAACTTCATCAAATTATTTTCTATTCACGAGTTCACCGAGAACCTCATTCTTTTATATAACAAACGTACTCACTTTGATTTTTTATCATTTCTCTAATTTATAAGATTTTTCATCATCTCGATCTCGATCACTAACTCTTTGTTAGACTTCTTTCCTTACTTGAATAGTGACAATTATCCTTATCTTGAATAGATATACACATTTTAACAAAGATCAACATATTCCTTGATTACACTCTTTCAATATAACATTTATCTAGTATTTCATACAAGTTTATAAATATGTCATCTCTTTTTCATCTCTACTCAATCATATCTTAGGCTTTTCTCAAATTATAGTGAAAGAATATTCAATTCTTCAAACATATCAAGTCAGATGCACTGTATTCTATTCAATATTTCCAAACAAAAGAGATTGTACCGACTAACTGAGCTGTAATTTGTGCGCCTCTTTTCCTTTCATTTGCATTTTCACTATCATACATGTATCTTAACTTATAACAACAATTTATATCTCTTTTCTCTTCAAAAATATAGCTAAGGACAGTGCGACTTCTTATGATCATTTAGTCCATTGAAGTCTTTTAGCTATTCTTTGTTCGAAAAAAGAAATTCCTAATTCAAACATACTAACTGTTTGTTATTGCCTTAGTTGTTTCCATTAGTCTCAAATTTTCCTAACTTCCTTTTTTCTCAAAAAGAAATTCGTTACTTTTCAAGATACTATGTAAAATAACTAATATCTTATTAATAATCAATTTAATTTTTGATAGTTTCATTTGTTCATTGTTTTTCAACTGATGAGATACGAGAATTAGAATTTTCCCACTCTTTGATTAACTTAATGACTAATCGAACTCTTAAAGGATACTATTTTAATTCTTTAAGTCATATTAATTGAAATTCTCGTTATATAGGAGTACTTACTGACATTCTATAAAACTCACTTACTGATTCTCAATTAGTACATCTATCTCTTCATTGGTTTTATTTTAGGTCGTAGTAATAGACCTTATTACTTAAATTTAGTTAGAAGTGATTGTTTGGTACTTTGAATCTCAAAACACAACTATTTGTGTTTATTTAACAGCTAATCTTAGCTATTTTCAATCCATTTTCCTTAATCTCAACTTCTAAAACATAGATCTTATCACTGCGTTTTCATTTTCGAGTTAGAAATTTATTAATCTTTGTTTCGTAACAACACCTAACCCAATGTTAGCAAAGATTATTCCTAATTCGTGTATTTCCATTCATGTTATCGGTACTTCATTCAATTCATAGAACCACTATACTCCATGTCACTTATGGATACGTAACTTGAGTAATAAACAATCAAAGACATTTAATACTTTTTTTTAGAAGTTGTTTGATCGTTTTAAATCATGATTTTATTCTAATTTCACTTTAAGTTTTATTTTGGAAAGGAGACAATGCGTTGTCTCAAAGTATATTATTTTAATAGAAAATGGACTTAGACAACTTGATTAATCATAACACAATCCCATTGTGATTTTCATGTCAAAACTCAACTTTTCTAATCAATTTTTATTTTCGAACCCATGTGTTTCACAATTGTAATAGTTCGGTTCTTTTACTTTTAAAGAGTTTATGTTCAATACTTACATTCCAGAATAATTTAGGCTTCTTTGTTAACCAATTTCTCATTGGTTATATAGCCGACTATTTCATCAATTATATTAGTACTAATCTACTTACAATATCCTTATGAATTTAAACTTCTCGTGTCTATTTTACTTATAATCACGCCCAGCTTCATTTCACAAGTCTATTATCTTTTTATTTGCCTGTTCTTAAACTCACTTGTTATATCTTGCGAGTTAATACCAAACAGACGGTGAGAATAAACTTCTTATCGTATATCTTGCGATAATACAATAATATACAACAAATATATAACAATAATAAAGTATTCCCAACTCCAGTCACTTTCCAATTAATTGTGACCTTATTACTAAACCTTGGTCCTCATGACCATCAGTTAAGTTCACGTAACCTAATGTAATCCAAGAGCCTTAACTCAAACTTTGCTATCGACTCAATCCTAAACCAAATGTCATTATCATTTCTAACATTTTCTTAATTGAGCTTAACCATAGATTCGATACCAAGTTTGTCAAGGCCTGTCTCACTAAGCCCTGACTTATCATTAATTACCCTAATTAGATACCTAAACCATATAATTACTTAACCTCAACATAATTCTTAATTTAATCCTCGACAATGCTCCAAAACTAAATTTATATCCTCAACGAACCTAAATTCATGATTTATTTAATTAGAGCAAATTAGGGATTCATACATATTTCTCTCCGTATTTTGTAAAAATTTCGGCAACACCTCCCCTCAAAATGGCCCGCTGAAAAATTCACCTAATAGACAACATAATAGGGAGAAACCTAGAAGCACTCACAACTCCCCACAGTTCAACATATATATATATATATATATATCAAATTGAAATCTCTAAACTATCTTAGAGTTTTTGATATATTAGTTACTGTAACCGCCCATTTTGGTAATTTCTATCAAATTTTACAGACGTAGACGCCAGCTCGGACCCACGTGGACGCAGTGGTAGGCTTGGACACACGGGACTTAGGTATGGATGTTTATGGTGTGCTGGTTGCTTATTTGAGGTGTAATTTACTCAAATACATCGCATGTGTGTATGTTGCAAATAATACATGTGAGGGTGTGTGAACGGTATTTGCCTCGATATGCGTGTCGACGCGGGTGCCGGGTAGTCGACGGGACTGACTATTAGGTCGAGGAAATGAAAACACACAAAGTGAATAAAAATTTGTCAAATAACTAATATGGAATATATATCGAGTGACTAGCGACGCGGCGGTACGCGGATATCACGGTTCGGACGCGAAACCGGGTGTCAAAACACTCGAAAACAAGGGCGAGTGTCTTAGCGGTGTCACGATTAGGTGTCACACTTACACAACCCCAAGCAACACTTGTCCCATTTCCCACCACGTATCCACCACCCCACCTACCCACTTACACTACACATACACAAACACACTCACGCACACACTGTGACACAAACACAGGGAGCCGATCAAATCGAGGAAGAAGAAGGAAGGAGAGGAGAGGAGAGGAAAAGCGGTGATGTGCTGGGAAGGAGAGTGGAGACGTCACGGTTGAGGTGAGTCGTTGTGGTTGTTGTTTGGGTGTTGGCAGTGGGTGGCCAAGAGTGGGGGTTCGGCCTTTATGGCCGAACCCCATTGCCGCGGTGGTGATGGCAGGGGTGCCTCCCCTGCCATCGGCTCCAGTGGGGTTAGGGTGGAGAGCCACCCCAACCTATCACCGGAGAAGAGGAGAGAAGAAAAAAAAAATTTCGTTGCTCCCGATAGAACCAGTGGATCGGGAGGAAGGAGATGACGCGCTGTTGGGTTTTGGAGTTCATACGCAACGGAGATTACAAAACAATTTTGACAAAAGCCCCAATAGGATCCGAATCTAATTCCATTAAAACGTTTAAACCAAGAAAGTTTAATCATATCTCGGTCGCAAAATACCTTTATGAAGGTTGATTGATCTTTACGGCGCTGCCAACAACGAATGCCCTCTACCAGCAGTCTACACACGAACGGCGGCCGAGATTCGAAGTGCTAGCTTCAAAAGAATACCAAACCTTTTGTTCCAGAGCATACCAGAAAACCCTAAGTCGTTTCTAAAATGAAAATAGAGTTTCGGCCCTTAATCTTTCATCCGTGTGTTCTAACTTAAAGTGTCTATTTATACAACCCTTGTATATAAACGATTAAGTAAATTACACATATACCCCTACTTAAAGAAGTATAAGTGTACTACACCACGAGAACATTTTTGTCATGAATTTTATCATATAAAATTTATTTTTCTGAACCATCTTAAAATCTCACAAAACCATTCTTAGTGTGCGACCCAATAGGCTCATACAACGTTGACAGTGAACCAAAACACATTTTGGTATACACGTCATAAGAGGCCTCTAGCAAGACATTATGACTACCCAAGTCGTACGAATATCAAATTGATACAACCTAATCAATAGTGTATATAACATCATTTTGTCACACGATATCCTTTTGATCAAACATAAGGCATGGAATTGTCATCGAACATGTTCAATCATACTAGTCTCGATTTTTAGGTAGACTGAAAACATCCAAGTGACATTAATCAATATCAATTCACTTAGACTAGGCCTTTTAACAGTCTAACACATCGAGGGATCCACTACATATCTCTTTTTATATGAGAGGGACAAATTCTATCTTGATTACACAACTTCATCACATTGCTCACACAATAACCAATCGAAACCTTTATAATCGTCCGGTTAAAGACAACGTTTGATAGTGTCAAATCACTATGTTCCTAATGTTAAAGTCTCTGGTAATCTCAAGTCAGAGGACTGAAAAATATACTTATTATGAGAAACAACTATGACTTAATCCATGTGATGTTCTCATAGCGGGTCGGTCCAGTACTTTGTTCCCTAACAAGTACTCGTGATATTGATTCGTATCCCTATACATATAATCATCATATGATCATCAATCAAGACTCACGCTAGTCTTAATTCATTATAGTTCCCAGTATAATGATCAGCTAGGGACATTTAGGATATTTCGGTAAATACCTATGGATCTTATTATAATGTAAACATGCAAATTAATTATAATAAATAGCAAATGAAATCCTCTATTTTATTAACTAAAAGTATTCATAAAGACAGTTAATGGATTGACCTAGGGCACATGCCCCAACATCTCCCACTTGTACTAGGGTCAACCATACATGCATCTAATGCCTAATGATCTAACATGACCATCATGTTTTGCTTGTGGAAGAGCTTTTGTCAATGGATCCGCAACGTTGTCTTTAATAGGTACTCTGCAAATCTTTATGTCTCCCCTCTCAATAATTTCTCTGATGAGATGAAAATGCCTGAGTATATGTTTGGATCTGTGATGTGATCTAGGTTCATTGGCCTGTGCTATTGCCCCGTTATTGTCACAATACAAACAAACCTGGTTAGCAATACTCGGAACCACACGTAGTTTAGAAATGAATTTTTTGATCCAAACTGCCTCCTTTGCTGCATCGGATGCTGCAATATACTCAACTTCTATTTTAGAATCTGCCACAGTCTCTTGTTTCAAACTTTTCCAGCTTACTGCACCCCCATTCAAAGTAAACACATATCCAAACTCCGATTTAAAATCATCTATATCAGTTTGAAAACTTGCATCTGTGTAAGCATTTACAACTAGATCATTTTCAAAACCTCCATAGACCAAAAACACTTCCTTAATCCTTATTAAGTATTTAAGAATGTTCTTTATTGCTATCCAATGACTCTCACCAGGATCTGACTGATATCTGCTTGTAGTGCTCAAAGCATATGATACATCAGGTCGAGTGCATAGCATGACATACATGATAGATCCAATAGCTGATGCATATGTAATCTTATTCATACGGTCTCGCTCATCATTTGTCTTAGGACATTGAATCTTGCTGAGACTTATGCCATGAAACATTGGCAACAATCCTCTTTTAGAGTCTTGCAAACTGAACCTATTCAGCACTTTGTCTATGTAAGCACTCTGACTTATACCGATTAGCCTCTTAGATCTATCCCTATATATCCTTGTCCCTAGGATATAGGCTGCATGTCCTAGATCTTTCATTGAGAAACACTTCCCTAACAAAGACTTGACATTCTTAAATGTTGGGATGTCATTTCCAATGAGTAATATATCATCAACATACAGTACCAGAAAACAACTATACTCCTATTGAACTTCTTGTATACACAAGGCTCATATTTGTTCTTAATAAAACCAAAATCCTTGATTGCTTCATCAAAATGAAGATTCCAACTCCGAGAAGCTTGCTTTAATCCATAAATGGATATTTGAAGCTTGCATCCTTCCTAGAATTCTCAGGATGTACAAAACCTTCAGGTTGTGTCATATACACGTCCTCAATCAGCTTTCCATTAAGACATGCTATTTTTACATCCATTTGCCATATCTCATAGTCATAATATGCAGCAATGGCAATTAAAATTCTTATGGATTTAAGCATGGCTACTGGCGAAAAAGTTTCATCATAATCAACACCTTGAGTCTGCCTAAAACCTTTTGGTACAAGCCTTGCTTTAAAAGTATGCACTTTGCCATCCATGTCAGTTTTCTTCTTGAAAACCCATTTACATCCAATGGTCTTACCACCTTCAGGTAAATCAACCAAGTTCCAAACTTGGTTATCATACATGGATTGCATCTCAGAATTCATGGCACTTAGCCATTTATCTGAGTCTGGTCCAGACATAGCCTCCTGATAAGTGGTGGGCTCGTTTTGATCCATAAGCAACACATCATGACTATCAGTAATGAGAAATCCCAATCTCTCTGGCTTATGTCTTACCCTACCAGATTTGCGTGGGCCTTGTGTCACTTGTGGAGGTTTAACTGGTTCAGAACGTTGTTGAACTTCGAGTAGCGGTTCAGGGTTTATTGTGATTCTTGAACTTCTTCAAGATTATTTCTCTCCCACTAGTGTCTTTGAAATAAACTATTTTTCCATAAAGGCACCATACCGAGCAACAAACACTTTGTTCTCAGCGGGATTATAAAAGTAATATCCTTTTGTTTCCTTAGGATACCCCACAAATAAACACTTGTTAAATCTAGGTGCTAGTTTTTCTGAGACTTGTCGTTTTATGTAAGCCTCACAAGCCCAAATCTTAAGGAAAGACAAACTATGTCTCTTCCTGTACCATATCTCATATGATGTTTTATCAACCGCTTTAGAAGGAACTCGATTTAGAGTGAAAGGTGCAATTTGTAATGCATAACCCCAAAAGGATAATGGAAGATCTGCATGACTCATCATAGATCAAACCATATCTAATAAGGTTCGATTTCTCCTTTCTGAAACTCCATTCCACTGTGGAGTTGCTGGTGGAGTCAATTGTGAGACAATCCCATAATTTCTAAGACGATCATCGAATTCTTGGCTCAAATATTCACCACTTTGATCTGACCGAAGTGTTTTGATAGTTTTACCAAGTTGATTCTGCACTTCATTTTGAAACGTTCGAAACATCTCGAATGATTCAGCTTTATGTTTCATTAGATATACATAACCATATCCGTTGAAATCATCAGTAAATGTAATGAAGTACTGATAACCTCCTCTAGCCATTGTATTTATAGGACCGCGTACATCAGTATGTATTAGACCCAATAAATCACTTGCCCTCTCACTGTGTCTAGTAAATGGACTTTTAGTCATCTTACCTAGTAAACAAGATACGCACGTTGATAAGTCGGTATTTATAGGTATTTAATAGTCTATTTTAATATGTTTAATTATTAAAAGAATTTAAAATATATATTTAATTATATTTTTTGGTCATTTTTAGGTGAAACGGACTGCGCGGTTGAATTTGTGGTGGAAAAATACTCAAAATGGAGTATTTATTTGCAGAAATCGGATGTCGGATGTGTCGAATAGCCAACGAAACGTTCCGGCCAATCAGACGACGCCTCGTCAGCACCGCAAGCCAATCATCACGCTTCAGTAGCGTCGATCTGCATCGGGATACGGGACAGCACAAAAACTCCCGGTAATTTGCCGACTCTTACTCGATTTCTTCCGTGCCACGTCATGACACGTGGCGATCACCCATTCGTCCAGCGAGGCGCTTTGACATGTTCCAGCAATCAGGAGTTGACACGTAGCACTGAGTCAGCAAACACAATTTGAAACTCACAGCTAGCACGCGCAGGATCTCCGCGAATCGTGCAGCGACGACTCAGTGGCAGTGTCAGGGACGGACCAATGGCGCTGCGACACGTCAGCGCGACCAGAAAATCAACCAATAGGCTATTTACACGTGGCAGTGTCGGTTTTCCAAGCTAAAAACAGCCCTACGATGCTCCTCGACGCACGAGTCACCTCCAAAACCCTAAAATAGTGTCCGGCTATTTATTTACGGAGAGAACGGCTGTACGGGGAGGAGATGAACTAATTAGTATAATTTTAGATTAATTTTAGTAGTTTTTGAAGACAATGCCCGACTAATCAATTCTTGCCTAAATCGAAGGGAAAGCAAGTCGGGATCATGGATTCAAAGTATATTATGTGAGATCTTTTATTTTATTATTTAAATTAATTTAATTTCTCCTATTTCATTGTTGTTGGATTTAATGATTACGATTTAGATCTAGGGTGTGTATGAGGCCTGTGCATGCTTTCAGATTGATAATCCATCGTTATTTGGAATATTAGTATCCGTGTAATTGTGCTTTTAGACCAATAAAGTAACAAACATTCACCCGTTTGCCGTAAAACCCTTTCGGTGTTTGAATGTGCAACAATTGGATCTAGGTTAAATCGGGAGCGGACGCGACCGGTTATCTAGGATTAGTGTTCCCATATATCTATATTAATGCGGTTAGTGTATTAAACCTTATTGGCGGATGTCTAGGGTTATACATTAATTAGGGAAATTAGTGGCGGATGTCCTGATTATCGAAATTTGGGGAATTAAGAATTTCTGGCGGATGTCGATTTTCCATCACTAATCTAGGAGAATTAAATTAATAATTTTTTGGGAAAGATTGAAGACCATGATTGTCATTGAATCTTGATTTTGATTTGTGGAACTGGAGATTTAGGTATTATTTAGGCATTATTTAGGTATTAATTAATTATTAATTAGTTGGTTTAATAATTAGTTAGTTATTTTAATTAGTTTAGTTAGATTAATTAGTTTAATTAATATTTATTTGAAAACCCCCATATTTAGTTAACTTAGAGTAAACTAAGTCCTGCGGATTCGACCCCGTATTTACCACTACCACACCCTTGCGGTTGGTAACTCTTTTACGGGTTATATTTGGCACGCACGACACGCGTCACACGTTTCATATGTTTTTAAATCAAATGAATCTAGAAGTCCATCTTTATGGAGCTTCGTTATGAGTTTCTCGTTTATGTGCCCGAGACGACAATGCCAAAGATAGGTTTGATTCAAATCATTTGACTTCAATCTCTTTGTATTTATGTTAAAGGCTGGAGTATCAGTAGACCTTTTCATGCTTAGAATATAAATACCATCACACAAATCAGCATTTGCATAAAATATACCTTTACGAGAAACGGAACCTCTATTATTCGTCATAATAAAATCAAAACCATCCATATCTAAGCACGAAACGGAAATGATGTTTCTGCTTAAGGCAGGCACAAAATAACAATTATTTAAAGTTAAAGTAAGTCCACTAGGTACGACTAAGTCATATGATCCAACAGCCAGGCCAGCAACTCTTGCTCCATTCCCTATGTGGAGGATGACTTCTCATTTCTTCAACTTTCTACTTCTGCTGAGTCCCTGCACATTTATAGAAACTTGAGATCCACATCCGGTATCTAATATCCAGGAACCACTAGTAGATAAATTAATTTCAATAACATAAATACCCGTAGTTGTAGTCGCACTACCATTTTTCTTCTTTAGATCTTCCAGATAAAGTTTGCGATTTCTGAACCAATGTCCGGGTGCATGACATAAATGAAAATTTCCTTCCTTTTCTTTTGGGTGTCTTAAAGCAGGAACAGGCTGGGGCTTGACTTGTTCCACAGGCTTTGCGGCAACCTTGACAACTTTAGCCTTGCCTTTGCCTTTTTTCTTCATTCCCTTTCCCTTTTGGACCATCAACACATTACTATAGGGTTTCTTGATATTTTGTTCAGCAGTTTTGAGCATCAAATGCAACTCTGAAATTGATTTCTCCATATTATTCATATTGTAGTTCATCACAAATTGTGAGTAACTTTCTGGTAATGAATTCAAGATCAAATTCATAGCCAACTCTTGGCTTTTGGGAAATCCGAGTCTATCAAGCTGGTCAACGTATCCCTTCATCTTAAGAACATGAGGACTAACTGATGCACCCTCAGTCATGTTGTAAGAATGTAGGTTTTTGACTGTCTCGAACCTTTCTTGCCTAGCTTGCTGTTGGAACATTTCCTTCAGCGTTATAGCCATGTCGTAGGCTTCCATTAGTTCCATGTCCTTCGGAAGTTCAGGAACCATAGTTGCCAACATAATACATGCAATATCAGTAGAATCGTTGACATGCTTATTATGCGCATCCTTCACAGCTTTCGTAGCATTGGCTGGTGGGTCCTCAGGGATTGGAGCATCTAGGACAGACAACTTGCGTTCATGCTTAAGAACAATTTTCAAGTTTCTGAACCAGTCAAGAAAGTTAGTACCAGATAGCTTATCCTTCTCAAGGATGGATCGCGGTGACAGAGGATTATTGTTACTTGAAGAGGCCATTGACCTACGATAAAGATTATGCAAAGTTTATTTTAGTATTGAGGAATAGGCTCCCACTAAATTAACAACGCTCCTTAAACACACTGTTTATTTAGGGGACTAAAATCCATATTTCACCTAATTCTATGACAACTATGACATGAAACACAGAAGTAGATTATTTAGGTAGGTAACAGTTACCAATTACATCTTATGTAATTTTACATACTTTTATGAGATACATGACATCTTATGTCTTAGCATATTTTTATCTCATCATGTGCCTAAAGCTCAACACTATTTTGATAGCTTTATTAAGTCGGTCCATTTTAAACATTTAGGTAACTCTTATCCAACTTATCTCACCAAGATAACACGATACACCCAGCTATGGCTGAAACTGTATTAGTGTGATCGAGGCATTGACAAGTGTTTAAAATGGATGACATGAGACTTAAAATTTAATAGAGGGATTTTATTCAGTTTTTAAGTGATTTCATGTAAACAATGAAATATCATATAGTTTTATTGATTTGTTAAATCACTAAACAATTTGGAGATTTTTATACTGTTCACTAATAAAAGAATTTTCGTGCGCTAGGATTAGTTAGATCATGGTCCCGCCGATCGATGGCGATGGTTCCACTGACCGTCACCGACGGGAACAACAGGGGCGCGCCCTTTTTTTTTTTTTTTTTAGAAGACGAATTTCAATTATGAAAATTAAAACTCGCTATAGAAAATCATATTTTTCGCTAATTTTATTATCCTAAATTAACTCCTTAATTTATCCGAAATTAAGTCAATTAAAACATTTTAATTAACCCGGGCCCACATCTAACTAATCATCTTATCCTAATCCAATTAGGACATAAATATTTGAATCCTAGCATATCACCAATAACAAGATTCTCGATATGTATCTCCTATCCAATAGGGATAACGAAACCGATTTTGCTTATATCTCCTAATCTAATTTGTTATCTATCTTTATCAAATAGAAACTTCATAACATAATAGATATAACGAGATAAATAAATAATTTTGAAAATTAATTATTCGCAATTTCGGTCCTCATCCAAATAATCACAAACATGTAATTGAATCATGAACTTCTATCCCAATCAAACCTAATGGTGTCATGGATCATAGAACATGAAACTCAATTCATTAAAATTATTCGAATTAACCTAACATGGTTACTAACATGTACGAAACTAATTTCAATTAAATCACGAATATATGTATCATATACACAAAACATGATAAGAAATCTCACAGAAAACTTATGTATATCACATATACATAAACTATTAACATGCTTTCAATCATATATCATATATATATATCATAAGAAAACATGTAATGAATTTAATGGAATCGAACTCGATGGCTCTGATACCACTGTTGGGATTTGGGGTTCATACGCAGCGGAGATTACAAAATAGTTTTGACAAAAATCCCAACAAGATCCAAATCTAATTCCATTAAAACGTTTAAACCAAGAAAGTTTAATCATACCTCAGTCGCAAAATACCTTTCTGAAGGTTGATCGATCTCTAAGGCGCTGCTAACGACGAACGCCCTCTACCAGCAGTCCACACATGAACGACGACCGAGATTCGAAGTGCTAGCTTCAAGAGAATACCAAACCTTTTGTTTATCTCCAAAACGATCCAGAGCATACCAGAAAACCCTAAGTCGTTTATAAAACGAAAATAGAGTTTCGGCCCTTAATCTTTCATCTGTGTGTTCTAACTTAAAGCGTATATTTATACAACCCTTATATATAGATGGTTACGTAAATTACACATATACCCCTACTTAAAGAAGTATAAGTGTAATATACCACAATGACCTTTTCGTCATGAATTTTATCATATAAAACTCATTTTTTTGAGCCATCTTAAAATCTTGCAAAACCATTCTTAGTGTGCGACCCAATAGGCTCATACAACGTTGGCAGTGAACCAAAACACATTTTGGTATACACGTCATAAGAGGCCTCTAGCAAGACATTATGACTACCCAAGTCGTACGAATATCAAATCGATACAACCTAATCAATAGTGTATATAACATCCTTTTGTCATACGATATCCTTTTGATCAAACATAAGGCATAGAATTGTCATCGAACATGTTCAATTGTACTAGTCTCGATCTCTAGGTAGACCGAAAACATCCAAGTGACATTGATCAATATCGATTCACTTAGACTAGGCCTTTTAACAGTCTAACACATTGAAGGACCCACTAGATATCTCTCTTTATATGAGAGGGATAAATTTTATCTCGATTTCACAACTTCATCACATTGGTCACATAGTAACCAATCACAACCTTTATAATCGTCCGGTTAAAGACAACATTTGATAGTGTTAAATCACTATGTTCCTAATGTTGAAGTCTTTAGTAATCTCAAGTCGGAGGACAGAAAAATATACCTATCATGAGAAAGAACTATGACTTAATCCATGTGATGTTCTCATAGCGGGTCGGTGTTGTACTTTGTTCCCTAACAAGTACTCGTGATCTTAATTCGTATCCCTATACGTATAATTATCATATGATCATCAATCGAGACTCACACTAGTCTTAATTCATTATAGTTCCCAGTATAATGATCGACTAGGGACATTTAGTATATTTATGTAAATACCAACGGATCTTATTATAATGTAAACATGCAAATTAAATATAATAAATAACAAATGAAATCCTCTATTTATTAACTAAAAGTATTCGTAAAGACAGTTAATGGATTGACCTAGGGCACATGCCCCAACACGCATGACGCGGGCCGGGCCCAGAATGGGCCGGGTCGGGTCCGACCCGTTTGGGTCGACCTGACCCAATCCCAAATAGTAAATACAGTAAAATAAAAAAAAAGAAAAAGAAAAGAAAAATGAAAGAGAATTTGGGAAAATTCTAGAAAAATTGGAAAAATTCCGAAAAAAATATATTTCAATCAAATAAATAGAAATTGATAAAATTATATGAAAAGAAAATACTTGAGAATGTCGGACGCGACTTTTTGCGGGGTTTTGCCTCGAAAAATGTGAAATGGGCAATTTGGCCGAAAAATGTTAGAAAATTATTGTAAATTGGCATGCTAACCTAAATTATTCATAAATGGACATAGGTTGACACAGTGATCAATTGGCGACCAAGGAACCAGTAGACTTCGACCCAGGGATTGATTACAGGATAGTGGAGCGCGTTGTGAGGTTTGTAAAACCCGAAAGGAAAACTCTCGAGTATTTAGTTTGTTTCTTATTTTCATTCATTTCCAGTATTCCTTATGCTTTTAATTACATTAATATCTTGTCATCTTTTGGACGGTTGGTTGAGTTACTCCCACCGGATGTTCTGTTGTGTGTCTATGCATTATAGACCATAGCATATGTATCAGGAGTGCTCGGTGGATAACGATCCAGGCTATGGAACTGATACATGTGTCGGTGCGTCGTATGTCTACGCTGGCCACTGATAGGGATTAGGTAATAGCTAGTCGGGTGCGCTCACTAGTGGGGAAGTATGGTTTAGTCTGACCGGAACAAACACACATTTGCACTTTATTGTTATTTACGCATGCGATGCCCTACTTACATTTGTCTGTTTACATTCAACATGTTTATTTAACAGTATTTATTGAATTCCATTTATTTATATGAATGCTCGGAGGAGTTCCTTGGGATTTTACTAACTGGACTCATCATCTATTTTCTTTCATGATGATTGAGTTCAGATCCGAGTACAAGTAAAGGCATGGGGATCTTAGGTGACTATCTCTGACTGCCTACCTGAGGATTACTTGTACGTGTGATTATTTTGATATTTTGATTCTTTTGGGAACTTGGGAGTGATATGACCTTGTACATGCTTAGTTTTATATGGTACAATCATCTACCTTTATACATAACACTTTTTGGGGTTTTTCCACAATAGGATTTGTTAACTTGATTAATATTTCTTGCATTTACGTACAACTTCTGCTGTATTTGTCATTTATACGCCATACACACACAAGTGGATGTGAATCTCGAGACAGAGTAAGGACGGGCTAGCGGCGTACACGTGTAATTGGGCCAGCTGGCAAGGAGTACACAGAGACACGTCACCCTGAGGCGGCGAGGGTCGCCATAGTTGGTATCAGAGCCAGGTTTGGCTTAAGATATTGTGACACCAACGCCATAGTTGGTGTCAGAGACCAATCCTAAGACAATAAAACTTAATCAATGAACTTATTTGTGGAAAACCCGAAGTAATTTCCTTAGAACGTTAGTTGGGAAGTGATGTGAAGCGGGTAGAGTTAGAACTTATATCTATGTTATATTTTCATGTTACTATACGATATACGTTTATACCTCGAGACTAATCCGGAGCACGTTCTCGATGCCGATTATAGGCGGACAGTCTGGTACGCCGTTTGAGACTAGACAGACTATCGATGTCACTAGGGATGTTCTGATTAGGGCTAGTGTGGAGGATAGACTCTTGGCCCAGGAGACACAGATGGCGGAGTTATTACAGCTATTACGCCAGCAGACCGCGGTATTGGCGGCACTCACTTCAGCTAGAGAGCCGATGGCTGCAGCGAATGCCGGAGGCGATTATTGTTCAGGGGGTACCTCAGACACCAGTTCAGGGGGTAGCGGCAGAGTCACCCACAGATATAGCTACCACAGTTATTCCATTGGAAACATCGACTCTTCCACCTCCACACACGATGACGGATCATGTTACGCCGCCCCTGCTGCTGACACTTCTTTGACATCAGCATTCATTTTGGTGCTAGAGGTTTAGTTATTGAGAGAGTTTCTGAAGTTTCGGCCTGGATTCTTTTACGGCAGCGATGATCTCGAGGCTGTAGGGAGATGGATATTGTCCCATCAGCATTTTCATAAGCTGATGAGGAACGATGAGACAGTACAGGCGCGCCTTTCGGGGGATTATTTGAGAGTGAATGCGACAGTCTGGTGGACGACATATACGGATACTCATCCTGAACCGACAACATGGGCTGAGTTTAGGGAGCTATTCTACGATTAGTACATACCGATGGAGGTTAGGTTGAGACTGAGGGAGGAGTTCTTGGCCCTGCGACAGGGAAGTCAGACTTTGATGCTGTACATAGAGAGGTTTCGATATTTGTTGCAGTACTCTCTAGATGTTGCCGGGACAGAACGCTTGTAGATTTATTATTTCACCAGAGGGGTTGATGATAAGATTGCGTTAGCAGTTGTCTCGATCGGAGCCACGACTTTGTAAGAGATCTTTGACAAGGCATTGGCACATGAAACATATATACTACAGAAGGCTGGCAGAAGTTTAAATGGCAGGGAGGTACAGTCAGGGCATAGCTTTCTGGGTGGACTTAGAGGCAAAAAAGACAGATGAAGCGTCCGGATAGAGGCCGAAGAGATGATAGACGGGAGAGGGGCAGCCGGGACGATTTTCAGGGTAGTCAGTTCCGATATGAGGAGCCATATCTAGTTCATGCTATCACCTCAGCACTAGTGGATCGACAGAGGGCACTGCCACAGGAGTACCATAAGGGTCGAGATCAGAGGGGAGTCAAGAAGACCATGGTCAGGGTCCGAGATTTGGAGACGGACATACGGGTAGACCGGAGAGCCGTAAATGCCACCAGTGTGGGCAGATGGGACACTTGAGGTCCGACTGTCGGACAACACTATCGCCATGAAGAGCATCATACCAGGCCAGAGATAGAGTACATGCGTTAGCACAGCCAGATAGCAGGGCGACTAGGCAACTCATTGAATGTACATTACTTATATTTGGTCGCCATATGCATGCTTTGTTTGATTCTAGTAGTACTTTATTGTTTCTTGCTAGACGTATTATTGGATTGATAGGGTTAGTTACATAGATACTAGAGCCACATCTTGTTCTCGGTACAGTTACTGGGGATAAGATATACCCTAACTGAATATGTCGAGAAGTGATGATAGAGGTGGATGGACATCAGCTACTAGCGGATCTTCGAGTATTGGAGTATTTAGAGTTTGACACACTACTCGGGATGGATTGGTTAGCATCCTATCATGCACGGATAGATTGTTATGGCAAGACAATAAAGTTTCATATTCCTAGAATACCGGAGTTCGTATTATTTGGATCGGCAACTGATTTACCCATCACGAGAGGCCGACTAGCTACATCGTAGGAGACGGAGGCGTTTGCGGCGATAGTTGAGCCGGAGGTTCGAACGGAGGTCCAGATTGAAGAAGTTCCGGTGGTTTAGGATTTTGTTGATTTATTTATCCAGTGTACGACTTGGAGCTTGCAGCGACCGTCTTTGCACTGAAGACGTTGAGGCATTATGTCTATGGAGATCGATTTGTGTTGTATACAGATCACTAGAGTTTACGATACATTTTCACTCAAATGGATCTGAATATGCGCCAACGGAGATGGTTGGAGTTGTTGAAGGACTACGACGTCGCTATTGAATATCACCCTAGCAAATCGAACATCGTAGCAGACACATTGAGCATGAGTGGATTCGACAATCAGACTGTTCTGCAGCGAATGACACGTGATCATCACTCATTACAAGCATCATCAGTTATGTGTATGGTCGAGTTGTCGACTATAGCGGAACAACACATTTGTTGTCAGTTAGGATACCGACAGTATCGATTGAACAGGTTGCCGAGTGTCAGAGGGCTGATGGGCTCTATGAGCGAGTCAGTGGTTTGTCACGAAATTCGGAATGCACTGATTGGGTAGGAACCACAAAATGGTGCTTGAGATACTGAGGGAGATTGTGGATACCTGCGGATAAGGAGATACGGGACAAGATTTTAAAAGATGCACACCGGTTTCGGTACATAAGTAGGGTCTGAGATAGTTGTTGATTACATAGAGAAAATTTGACAAATTCGTCAGAAGATGCGAGCTGCACAAGATAGACATAAGAAATACGCAGATAGGTATCGGGATGGTCTGAGCTATGATGAGGGCGATATGGTGTATTTGAAGGTTTCTCCTTGGAAAGGTCAACAGAGATTTGGCATTAAAAGGAAATTAGCGCCGAGATACATTGGGCCATACCGGATTGCATAGAGAGTAGGCCCTGTTGCATATCGGTTAGAGTTACCTACTGAGTTAGTTGGAGTTCATCCGATCTTTCACATATCCATGTTGAGACTCGCTAGGTCAGGACCGAGACCGACGATTGAGTTGGGACAGGTGGAGATACAGTCTGACGTGACTTTTGAGGAGAGACCGATAAAGATCGTTGACCGTCGAGTACATATTCTCTGAAATAGGGAACTCACGAAGGTTCTAGTTTATTGGCAGCATTATAAGACAGAGGGACTTACCTGGGAGCTCGAGTCGACGATGAGGACGCGATACCCTCAACTATTCGCTGGTATATGACTTTAGTTACAGTTAAATTTCGGGACGAAATCTTAATTAGTTGGGAAGAATCGTAATGGCCCATTTTGGTAATTTCTATCAAATTTACAGACGTGGACGCCAGACGTGGACGTAGTGGTAGGCTTGGACACACAAGACTTAGGTATGAATGTTTATGGTGTGTTGGTTGCTTATTTGCGGTGTAATTTATTCAAATACATCGCATGTGTGTATGTTGCAAATAATACATGTGAGGGTGTGTGAACAGTATTCGCCTCGATATGCATGTCGACGCGGGTGTCGGGTAGTCGACGGGACCGACTATTAGGTCGGGGAAACGAAAATACACAAAGTGAATAAAAATTTGTCAAGTAACTTATATGGAATATATATTGAGTGACTAGTGATCCGGCAGTACGCGGATATCACGATTCGGACGCGAAACCGGGTGTCAAAACGCCCAAAAAAGAGGGTGAGTGTCTCAGTGGTGTCACAATTAGGTGTCACACTTATACAACCCCAAGCAACACTTGTCCCATTTCCCACCACGTGTCCACCACCCCACCAACCCACTTACACCACACATACACAAACACACTCACGCACGCATTGTGACATAAACACAGGGAGCCGATCAAACCGAGGAAGAAGAAGGAATGAGAGGAGAGGAGAAGCAGTGACGCGCCGGGAAGGAGAGTGGAGACGTCACGGTTGAGGTGAGTCGCTGTGGTTGTTGTTTGGGTGTTGGCAGTGGGTGACCAAGAGTGGGGGTTCGACCTCTATGGCCGAACCCCATGTCCGCGGTGGTGATGGCAGGGGTGCCTCCCCTGCCATCGGCTCCACCGGGGTTGGGGTGGAGAGCACCCCAACCCATCACCGGAGAAGAGGAGAGAAGAAAAAAATTTCGTTGCTCCCGATCGAACCAGTCGATCAGGATGAAGGAGATGACGCGCGACGCGGGCCGAGCCTGGACCATTTTGGTCCAGGGCCGATCGGGTCCGACCCGTTTGGGTCGACCCGACCCGTTTGGGTCGACCCGACCCGTTTGGGTCGACCCGACCCAAACCCAAACAGTAAAAACTAGTAAAATAAAAGAAAAAGAAAAAGAAAAGAAAAATGAAAGAAAATTTGAAAAAATTCCAAAAAAATTCGAAAAATTTCGAAAAAATATATTTCAATCAAATAAATAGAAATTGATAAAATTGTATTAAAAGAAAATACGTGAGAATGTCAGACATGACTTTTTGCGGGGTTTTGCCTAAAAAAACGTGAAATGTGCAATTTGGCCTAAAAATGTTAGAAAATTATTGTAAATTAGCATGTTAACCTAAATTATTCATAAATGGACATAGGTTGATATGGTGATCAATTGGGAACCACAGACTCGGTAGACTTCGACCCAAGGATTGATTACGGGGTAGTGGAGCGCGTTACGAGGTTTGGAAAACCCAAAGGGAAAACTGTCGAGTATTTAGTTTGTTTCGTATTTTCATTCATTTCCTGTATTCCTCGTGCTTTTAATTACATTCATATTTTGTTATCTTTTGGACGGTTAGTTGAGTTACTCCCACCGGATGTTTTGTTGTGTGTCTATGCATTCTAGACCATAGCATGTATATCAGGAGTGCTCGGTGGATAACGACCCGAGCTATGGAACTGATACTTGTGTCGGTGCGTCGTAGGTCTATGCTGGCCATTGAGAGGGATTAGGTGATAGCTAGTTAGGTGCGCCCACTAGTGGGATCCTGGAAAGAAATCCCGAAGTATGGTTTAGTTTGATTGGAACATACATATATTTGCACTTTATTGTTATTTACGCATGCGATGCCCTACTTACAGTTGTCCGTTTACATTCCGCATGTTAATTTAACGGTATTTATTGAATTCCATTTATTTATATGAATGCTCGGAGGAGTTCCTTGGGATTTTATTGACTGGACTCGTAATCCATTTTCTTCCGTAATGATTGAGTGTAGATCTGAGTACGAGTAAAGGCAAAGTTATCATAGGCGACTATCTCTGACTGCCTACCTCTGAGGATTACTTGTACGTGTGATTATTTTGATATTTTGATTCTTTTGGGAACTGGGGAGTGATATGACCTTGTACATGCATAGTTTTATATGGTACGGTCATCTACCTTTATACACAGTACTTTTCAAGGTTTTTCCATAGTAGGATTTGTTAACTTGATTAATATTTCTTGCATTTTCGTACAACTTCCGCCGCATTTGTCATTTATACACCATATACATACAAGTGGATGCGAATCTTGAGACGGAGTAAGGACAGTGCAGTGCCGTACACGTGTAGTTGGGCCAGCTGTCAAGGAGTACACGAAGACACATCACCCCAGGGCGGAGGGTCGCCACAGTTACAACTTCACAATTCCAAATAAATCAAAAATGGAATATAAACCTCTTAACTTACTTTAAACTAATTTAGGACACTCTCATAACTTATTCGAGAGTATTTCACAACCTACGCACACCCCGAAACCCAAATTAGTATGTATATATATAAACTATTTACAACAATAATTAAACTTAAAAAAACTAAAAACATATCGCCAAAATTCTCTAAGTTTTGTTCGTTCTTCCTTGTCTTCACATAGAAATTGACATTATAAAAAATAACTCAAAGTTGTCAGGTAAGTAAACTCCAACACTGCTCTGTACACTTGCAAATGTTAGTCCACATACATGGAGACATGTAATTGCATTTCCTAATAACAAAAAATTTATATAACAAAGTGAAACCCTTTTATTATTTTTTAAGGTTCATAAACAAGTTGACTGACCCAAGAATGAACCTAAAACATTAATAAAAGTCCAATACATGCTCGTCGAAAAACTTGCGTGCCTTGGATCTCCCATGTTCCAATTAATTTGGTCAAGAAACCTAGCCCCAAGTCCCGCTCGTGAGCCGTAACACTAACAAGCCATCGTTCGCAATGACATGAATACATGATCAAGAGTAGTGTGAAATGTAATGCAAACTAAATACAAATATAGGCACAAAGATAAATTCCATAAGTAATAAAGACCACTGTAAGGTTTATTATACCAAACCAACTTAAAGTTGGCCGCGAAGCCTTACACAACGTTTCTCGGGTTCCATGTACTTCGAAAAGTCCTATTAACCACAAATTCACATATTTAGATTTACAATCTCAGTTAAACATTTCAAGACTATTTTCCAGTCATAATGGAGTGCAAATATATTCCAAACTTAGTTAATTCTTTTTAAAGTTCCCAAACGTTCTTCATACATTTTTCTATGTAATGAACTATCATTAGGTCCAAGTTTAGGTGCTACTTAAAGCATGCCATTTAGGGAATCTAAAAATTTCGAATTAAGTTAATTTGGATAACAAATAACTACATAATTTATCACTTAAAATTGATATATTGTAACTGTCACAATTGGTCATTTTTGAATAATATCAATAGGTCATGTTCTACCTTATTTTTCAATGATTAAACAAATTTCATTGATCACAGTCTTTGTTGATCATCAAAGTAGGTTATACAAGGATTCCAATGAACGCGAGTATTTTAGGCCTTTTTTAATATCTCAAATCAATGTCCCAACATGCCTATTAAAAACAGTCTTATACCTAGTCAAATTTAAACAAATTAAAAAATAAGGTTTAAAACCCTGTTCTTGCCTTTGAAAACTCCACAAAAACTACTCCGATTTCAAATCTAATTTTAAAGAACCAAGATTGATATGTAAACATGATAATCTATAAGAACTTCGATTAAAAACCTTCATTTAGTTTTCAAATCACCTAACACAAGATGAGAACATGACAACGCTACACCAAAATAAGGGTTTGATTTGGAAATTCACACTAGACTCATTCAAATTGGTCCAAACCTCAAGCCTTATCAAAATCATTGTCTAAGGCAAAGAACACAACCACACAACAACAAACGATAATTATTGCGGTCCATTCCCTTCTCCAACCAAGACTTACGACCCACACTAAAAAGCAACAACAACAAAAACATCAATAAGGAAAAATAGCCAATACAACAACGATAGTCACAATAATAATTTGAATAACGTTACGAATATCCTATTTCTTCATTCCCAACACTTCTCTAACCTTTCTCTATAACCCAAACAACAATAACGACATCTAATAGTATCCATAACAATCCCTGCTCATCATTATTAAACATCTCTTCGATTCCCCAACTAATATCAACATAAACCCATCCACCTCAAAAAACTTAGAAATATAGTTAACCTATAAATTCCCATCAAGACATGAGTTTTTAAAAATTGGAAATAAATGAACTTTCCACAAGTTCTTTGGAAGTTTTGGTTTAGCTGAAATGAACACCAAACTTGTGATGACCCCTTCTCAAATTACGACACCGCCCGACCTAATCCCATTATTAAACCATAATCTCAAATATAAGACCTAATAAGGGACTAGTCAGCCTATCCAAAACCATTTACCTACTTATTATTTATTATTTATTAAGAATATAAACCTATATATATATATATATATATCTTATGTTAATTTGCAAATTAGAGTTAATTAAGATTTTCTTTACTTAAAAGTTTATTCAATGGAAGTTTTAACATTTAGCGGAATCTTATAACATGAGGTCTAACAATTGCGGAAAAACTAGGGAATAAAGATCACATGCATATATATGACGAAAGAACGATATATAATATCTTGTTTCTGGTCAAGGTACTACTCACTCAACCCATTATATACAACCCCAAAATATATCATATACATATAAAAGTAATGCATCGGAAGTCAAACCTACAAAATCGGGTGTAGAAGTGCTCCACTGGCTTAGAGGTAATCGCCGATCTTTTTTTTGCCTAGTCTGCTACTCGATGGATCTGCAAATACCGTCACAAACTAGACGCTGAGTATAAAAAAGTAGAAAATAATACTGAGAGACATTTGTTCACATTCCTAATTATGTAACAAGTATCTAAAAGCATGATAATAACAACTATGCTGTAAAGAGAACATGCAAATAGATACTTTAGCTAAACAACATGAATTTGATACACGGCTAAGTAGTAATAATTTAGGGTCGGTCAGCCGTGATCTTCATCACATCAGTCTTTCCACTATATGAGGATGGAGCTGAACTCTACATCAACGTGAAGGTCTGAGCAGTGCCCTTGCCTTTATAACCTTTCGCTGGTACCAACCACCTGTGATATATACTTTCCAACAATCCCAAGTCCTATACCCCATGTGTTGCATAAGATAGTTGAGAAATCCTGATCACCCTGGAAAGTATAAAGACCCCTTTATGTCCGAAGGATTTCTATCATAAAGTGGTCCTAGATACAAGACTTACTTTCATATTCAAAGAACAACACGATATTGGAATCCAACAAAAGAATTGCATACTAATGCACAAAGGATATATATTACGATTCTATGTAATATCCACCTAATAGCATGTTATTTCACTAACCACATGTATTAATAATAAATAATGACATAACACATGAATTGGAGTCAATGAAATCATTTTATCAACAAACTATCACTACAAGGAAAATGAAATTTAGAAACGGAATTAGAAAGGGAAATAATTTCGTTGCTAAAAAAAAAAGTTAGAGACGAATTGAGACGGACTCATTTAGAAACGGAATTGAGACGAATCAGAGACAGAAATAGAGACGGAAATAGAGACGGATTTAATTCCGTCTCTAAAAAATGGCGCCAACATTCCCACCAAAAATTTCGTTTCTTATGACCGTTCATCAAATCTCGGGATTTGATGAACTTGGTTCGAGGTCCCCCTCCCCCCAACCGAAACGAAAAAGAAAAAAAACCCCCCCCAACATTCATCTCGTTCCCTCCCCAAAAATCATCCCCAAATCATCTCAACAAAACCCTAGCGATCGTCCCCTCCCCAGAAATCATCTCGTTCGATCGTCCCCAAAAATCCCCAAATCCCGTTCGATCGTCCTGTCCAAAACCCCCAAATCGGTCTCCTTCTTTGCTCTCAACTCTCGTCTCTCCGTCTCTGATTCCACTGCTCTCTCTGGTATCTCTGGTCTCGCCGTCACTCTCGGGTCTCTCCGTCTCGTCGCGGTGGTCTCCGTCATCGGCTCTTAACTCTCTCTCTCTCTGGTCTCACCGTCTCTTGCTTGGTGATGGATCTCTGTCAGCATTTTGTTTATGGTAAGAATTTTGTATTCTGTTGCCATGATCATGTGTTTCGATGTTTAAAATGGATACATTGTCGAAACTTCTATTTGATAAAAAGCAAATCCTATTTCTTGTTTAGGATGACTTGAAACAGAAGCTGTTCCAGATCGTTCAGAACACGTAGCTCTTGCAACTAAAAGAAAAGGGAAAAATACCTATTTTACACAATCACTGAGAATAATTATTCAAGTGCTTTAGAAATCTTTTTATATAGAATTCCATTGTTTATCCAGTATTTAGTTCATAGCAAATGCCGTTTGATTCGATCCTGAAAAATTCATGAAATATTTTGTTGTTTCATTTCTCCCTAGTGTTGTTCCTTTGCTTTCAGTTTTCTATCGTGATATCGATGCTTGGGCCTGTACTGCATGCTTTTCAGATATAAATCACTCTGTTGTGTCGTGCTATATGTCCTCTCAGTTGACACTGCTGTACTGTGGTACAAGCGTAAGTGATTCTTTCTAGTGCTTTGTATGACGGTTACCTGATATTTGCACCGTCTTTTTGTTCTATCTGAAACCAATATTTCTATTTTTCTCACCGATGGTGATTTCTTCACCTTCTTTTGTAGCTCAGAGTCTTGTGGAAATCTGCGTTTGTATATGGTTCTTGTTAAGATTATGCCTTGAACTTCTCTTGAATTTCATTATAATCTTGTTGGAAATTTTTATAAGAAGTAAATAGAATTTCAAACTCTTAATCTCAATTATTTTATATATTGGTTCCATCATGGATGGTAAGTTAGCGTTGTATTTTTTCATTGAAATTAGTATTTGGGAGCAAAAAGATTATGCTCCCTGGTAGTTTATGAATATATCTTATAGTTATTAGGCAAAACCCATAATTTGGTCTTTGAATTTTGTGCTTTTTATGCTTTTGGTACCCGAATTTTTATTATTATACATTTGGTCCCTGAACTTTCATAAAGATGTATATTTTGTTCTACCACCATTTGCTATGAACTTAAATTCCATTTATTAGCTATCACTGTGTAATAGCTAATAAATGAACGACTTGAATTTGTTTTTATATTGATTATATGTTTTTAAATATCATGTTAGCATTAATTTGTTGATATTGCTATTACGTTTTGTTATTAAATATTATATGGATTGTTGAAAGTTAGGTGAATCTGAAATTATTGAGCAAGTTGAAGTGTTGACCCTGTGACAAGTGATAACCCAAACCCATATGAAGACCCCTGTTTATTACATAAAACCTAAATAGGTAAATAGTATTAAAACCTACGCATAGAAAAACGATCTCTTATGTTATAACCATTTATTTTTATTTTTTCAGATCAACAACTGAGGTACTTAAGAAGTAGTCATTTTAAAGAAGTTCATCACTTAAGTATTTTCACTTGAGAAATCTCTACAACAAGTCAAAATAATGCGGCAAACGAAGTGAGGTTTGAACTATTATCAATCCTCCCATGCTAGTTTATATGCTCGGATTCATTTTAGTAGTGATTGATGTTTAATTTGGAATCCATTATGGTATTTCTTCACTAAGATTTTTTTAGCAGTTCCCTTTTAAACTCCTTATCGTTTAAATTCATGTGGAACTGATATAACGTTGGATAATTTCAATTAGTACCTTGTAAAGTAGGGCCAATGGCCACCAGTAAGTCTCCTTTGCTATTTTATGATATCTTGATGTGTATAACTATTCAGATATCATAAGTGATATCTTGATGTCTTTGTTATATGTTCGGTGTCTCTCTTGATGTATTATGTAGGTGTTCAACTAACATTTATAAAAAGAACAAGTTTCCACTTCCTTTCAGTCTAATGAATTCATGAATTTTCGTTCAGTATTTTTGTTCAAATTTATCATGTTAGGCATTGTTGTTTTTTTTTCTTGCTATTTTATTATGTTTGGTTATGTCAACGTCCAATCATTTAGTTACTTTTATCAGCATGGATCCTGTGTTATTAATTCCCATCATTTAGACTTAATTACTTATTTTTGTATGCCCTTCTTCTCTGAAATTTTATTGGTATTTTGTTAGGTTTCATGGCGGGAGGTGATCATCCCCCACGTCGAGGTATACCATTAGGGGGACATCGTACAGTCGGAAGAGGTGCAACACCGACCTCTGGATGCGAAATACCGACTGGGCGTCATGGTCAGGCCACACGAGGGGTCCGTAGAGGTCGTGGCGGTCGAGGTCGTGGGTCGATTCCTGCATTATCGATTCCGACTTCTCGTTCTCTCGAGCACGATCCAGCTGCAGCGTCACATTCGCCTTCCCGTCGGCGTCGTCTGTACCATCATCTTCGTCATCAAGGACTATACCAAATTCGCAGTTCCAGTCACCATCGCCGACATCAAGGACTCCCTTACCCACGAGGCCTGCACCCCCAGCTACAGCATCACCGACAGCATCCCCACAATACGATGGCAGAGCAGGGTTGGAGGTGACCGGCCCTCCGCGGGCACCTCAGAGGATAGGGATGGAGCCCCCTCGCGAGCAGGGGATCCCGATCAGACTGATTGCCAATGATACGTAAGTTTGTATTTGATTCATATATGTCATTTTAAATATGGATGTAAATTATTAAAGAAGTAGTTAAGATGTTATGCATGTTCATGAAACACAGGGAGTTGCATCCTTCTCATTTTTGTGCACGGAGGATGACAAAAGTTTTCAAAAGATGGATGATTCCTGAAGGGTATTGTTGGAAGTCGGTACCGACTCATTATAAAGACCAAAACTGGCGCCAATGGAAGGTAAACAAGACTACTAAATGTCTTATGATTTATACTATTTTCTCGATGTCTCACAACAATTGAAATCGCCATTTTGTAGGTATTTTTTAGATGGGATGACGCGATTCCCAAGGATCTCATTCGAGCGGCGTACGACAGGCTTGCAGGCACAAGGTACACCGCAATGATGCACAAGTTAAAGAAGAATCGTGTGCAGCTAGTGTATGTTACAGATGAGGCATGGAGGAGATACTTGGAGTATTGGGAGAGCGAGGACTTCCTTGCCAGGTCTAGTCAAGCGACAACGAATAGGAACACTGAGGTCAAAGGCCCTGGGACTGGACCCTCGAAGCACGGTGGTGGTTCCGTGTCTTTTGTGACTACCCATGAAAGATTGGTAAGTTTTTTTTAACCTCTTGGTTATTTTTTACATTTATACACTTGTTCACTATGCTGAATTTATGATTGGTCCTGTACGCAGACCGATTCATCCGAGACGCCACCTACTGTGAATGAATTGTATTTGCATCTCCACACCGTAAATCACGACGGGATGACATTCATCGATACTAGATCAGAGCGGTTCTATGTAAGTATAGAAATGAAATGTTAAATACTATTAAGTTTACTTTAAACCATATCGTGTATGTTGTTTGTTGTTGATATCTGCAGGATAGGCTCCAAATGAGACGTCGGGAGCTGACCCAGGCTACACCGGACCAATCGGTGGATGATGAGGCGGTGTACCTCAATGTGGCTGGTGAGTGTCCCAAAGGACGTGTCTACGGTCTCGGGTCTTTAGGGAGAAAGAAGAAGAGATATGCAGATCCTGGTGCTAGCACGTCCCAGATGCCGGATATGGTGCCGCGTGCAAAGTTCAATGTCGTTGCAGAGCAATTACGAAAGGTTATGGAGTTCATGCATCAGCATCTCGGGATGAACATGGACGGAGCAGGCCTATCTCAGCAATAACCACCACCACCACCACCACCACCACCTCATGACCAGCAACAGCTGCCGCAAATAGATCCGATCGATCCACCACAACAAGGGGACAATGTTGAGCGAGAGACGCAAGCGTGGCTTACGAGAGATGAGCAGCTTGGTGATACATAGGTATTTTTCTTGTTGTTTGTGTAAATTATTAGATTATACCTTTTCTTTTGTAGATAACTTTGCTGCTACAGCGAGATTAGTGTTGCTCAAGACAAGTTCACAACTTCTTCAACTATCTCTTTTGGTCCAACTGGTATTCAAACACGACTTCTCCATCACCTAGCACAACTCCTCATGATCATATTGACAACATTGCATAAATAAATAAATTACTAGTAGTAATATATACCATATAGTATGTATTCTCATATTATTCTTAATTTCAGATTTGATTGCTCCGGAGATGATAGGAACATGGCATTTCCAAGTCTTTCTTTCCCAGATTCGAATGTTAGGGATACACCACTCATGATTTACAAGGAGACTCATTTTATCCTTACTTTCGAACATTTGCATGCATGGGCAACATGGTTGTTACTATGAAGGTCAGTTGTCCTTGTTCCGTATCTAGCCTCAGTGTTCCCCCGTTTTATTCTTCTAATTAGATTTTCTTTTTGTTCCGTATACTTCAAAAATTTTGGTTCCTTATTATTATATTATTGACAATCATTTTTTTAAGGATTTAGCTTCGTATTGGAACCTCCTTCTATGGAGCTGTGTCCTTACTCGGTTTCTCTGCTATGTTCTCTGCTATATCGCTGGCTCAGGAAAGTATATATGGTCAGATGGCTGCATATATGAAGGATAGTGGAGAAGGGGTATGAGGCATGGGCATGGAAAGACGCAGTGGCCTTCTGGAGCTGTCTATGATCTAATGCTCAGTTTACAACTAGGAATATAAGGTATTTCTTTTCTTTTACCCTTCTGTCATTTTCTGTGTCATACGCGTTATTGCATTTTGCATATCTAGTGGGCTTCTATAATGCAGTGGCAGCAGTGCACTTGATCTATAATGCAGTGGTAGCAGTGCACTTGATTTATTTGTGAACCTGTTTCATAGACTACAATTGGTATATCATTCTATCTCCGCTTTTGCTAGTGTCCAGCCATTATTTTCTAGCTGTATGTTCATCTCTTTCTTTTATCAACTTATGGGCATGAACATTTAGCTTCTGGTATGACCAAATTTTCCATTAATTGCGCTAAATTGACTACAACTGAAGAGTTTGATCCTTGTAGTTGACCCCAACTACATTGGGATGGTACGACCAATTTTCCAGTGATCTTTTTATTCTTATGATCTTTTATCAATATGTTTACTTCAGGAAAAATTTGACCGTGTTCAAAATTAGCTCAAAATATTTGTTTTTCATCCTTTAAACTCAAACAATATATGAGCTCTTGCTTCTCGATTTTTGTCTCTCTTGAAACTGGAATATGTATCATTACACAATTTTTTCTCAAAATCTGATTTTACAGAAGCACATTGATTGAAAAGTGTAAGTAATAACTTGACATCAATAGCACGTGATTCAAGTTTCCATGGAAGTTTCTGGTGTTAACATCTATTTCCTGAAAGAAACATTGTAGAGTTTGGGTTAGCTCTGTGAAATTCCCTAATCTGTATTTTTACTCATCAACGAAGATGAATAGCTGGTTCCAAATTGGTTTAGGGTCATTAACCTAAGCCATTATCCTTTTTTGTAGCAACATTGTGTGTGAAAAGTGAAGGCACTGCTAAATGGCTACTTGATGAGATAGCTCGTAGAGAGACAGACGCCGAGAGATCATTAATGCACAAGTGAGAGCCTCAAGCATCTCACTGTTGATGCTTTGGCATGTCAATGTCTTTTTGAGATGAGAGCATTTGTGTGATAATTCACTGTTTCTGTGATTATCTTTGCCTCTCGATTACTAGGTTTCCAATTTGTTTTTTTTTTTTTTGAATCCGCCTTGTGTCAGTGCATTTGCAGTTTCTTACTCTATTCAGTGGTCCGCCCAATTGCTCCCCTTATATGAAAAACTAGGACTGCAATGACAGTACTGCTTTCAGAGTTGCCAATTTATGTGGAGCAATGCCAAGAACTTACAGGTTGACTGTACTCATGTTAAGTAAGTCATGACCAGAACAATCATGCTTTTCAATTACTTGTTTATGCTGCTTAAGACACTAGTTTGCCATAAAATATACAATCAGTACTAAGGATGCATTTGACGATGCATTTGAGTGCCATCTAGTGTCATATTAATCATAGGGAATGTGATAATTTGTTTTTGATAAGGAAGACCTCTAGTGAAGTTTTAACTAGACTTACGGTTGATCTTTCACTAAAAACCATTTTGGAATTCGCCGTACTTTGAAGAATTGATCATGACAATCCTGTTTATCTGATTATTTGAAATTGCTTTCTTAGAAGAACACATACTATGGTGAATTATTTAGTTAAAAGTCTTTCTCCAATCTTTCGAGAATGGAAACCGAAAACTCATGTTCAACTTGCCTTGATACTTTTTTTTTTTTGACTTGAGAAGTATTCATCTGTAGTGATCAGCATTCAGGCCTCAAAACTGTTTCACTCAGTAAAGCATTTATGAATTAGTGGACTGCCAAAAAAATAAAATAAAAATTTAGGCTTCAAATATTGAATTATACGATCTTGCAGTTTACAGTAGTTTTACTTCTCGCATTCTATCTTTTGAGTCATTTCTAGCACGTACTTTTTTCGGTATTCAATTTATGGATCTATTCAAGTGTAATTAGTTGTCTCCAGTTTTAACTTAATTAATCATTTGTTCCACAAGAGCATAAAAACTTACATTTATATCCTTATTGATACATACTTTAATCCTATGTATTTAAAATAGCAACATCAAAAGCCTGAACCCGTTGAGCCTCAATTCGAGTAGGCTCAGCTATCACACTGAAGTTGAAATTTGTATGTGATATATGTTATCAAGGAATGAAAGAAGACTAAAAATTTGAGGTAGGCTCGTCCATATTTTTGATTACTCGACGATTGGAACCCCATATACTTTCCAGCCTCTCCCATTCTTTTCCTATATATTTTTACTTCCTTGAAAGCTCTTGATGTTGTGTGGTGTATTGCTTTTACCAGACGTTGGAGCTGATCTGTTCCTGGGTGCTATTTAGCTCTCTATTTGGTTCAGGACTGCTCGGAAGGAACTCTGTGAATATGCATTATCACTTGTTGTTGTCCTCAGATGGAGAATCAGAAGTGCTTCAAAGCCGCGTTATAGTTATTATATGGAGTCCTTATTGCTCTTCTTATTCTGACCAGTAATGTTGAGTTTTCGTGATTGGAGCCGTTGAACATTAGATGGATTTTGTTCTTGGTTATTAAGCTTAATTCTTTTTGTGCATATTTATAGGATTGTAAGTTTTCTTTTTTTTTGTGGTTGAGGATTGTAAGTTTTCTTTTTTTGTGGTTGTTGAACAATAGGATTGGTGGTTTTTGTGAATACTTACAAATTTGGAGCTTTTGTAATACAAGACAATTTTTCGTGGATATATAAATCTTTTTCAAATTTTGAGTTTTACATTTTTTTTTTCTCTTTTGAATATTTGTTGATATATATTGTCGATGTATGAATGTCAAATTTGGTTTTTTTGTGGGATGTTAGCACCCCAAGGAGTTGTTGGAGGGGGTGCAGGCGATGGAGTAGGTCCTATGGTTGTAATTTCAAATTATAGGTTGGAGAACCAATTGGATTATGTTTATGTTTGAAAATTAAACGAAAAGGAAAATTAGAGACGGATTAGCAACGAAATTCAAACGTTCCGGTGCTATTCCGTATCTAATTTTCCAGGAATAAATGCATGAATCACAAATGGAATCAGAGACGAAATTCTTTACGTCTCTGATTCCGTAATCAGAAACGGAATCAGAGACGGAATCAGAGAAGGAATATTTCCGTCTCTGATTCCGTTGCTGATTAGCAACGGAATCATAGACGGAATGCAATTACAAATGTACCATTTCGAAAAAAAATCCATTTCTATTCCGTCTCTGTTCTGTTTCTAATTTCCATCGCTAAATCCGTCTCTAATCAGAAACGGAATTATTCTGTCTCTATTCCGTCTCTAATCAGAAACATAATCGACATTCCGTTTCTGATTGGATCAGTGATGACTAAATCAGAGACGAAATCTATTCCGTCTCTGTTCCGTTTCTGAATTCAATTAGAGACATAATTTATGCAAATCAGAGACGGAAATTTCCGTTTCTGATTTGCTGTTTTTTTGTAGTATATACCATGAAAGCAACCTCATGTAACGAGAAAGAACAACAAGTCATGACATATAGAGTATAAAGGCAATTCAGTCCAAATGACTTGAAATAAATATATGAATAGGAATGAAATGTAAAAAAATATGTCAATCAGTTTACTTACAATTCATGCAATTTCCTATGCTAATTCGGCCTCGGGACGCCTCAAAACTCATACTTGAATCCCTAGAATACTTCCCTAGGTTCCTGATATCATATTATAGGTTTTCGAGTGTGTTTGGGTCTTTACTTATAGTATTAGAATCTTTTATAATGTTTAAGGAATTTTTGAAAATTGCAATATTTATGCAGTCATAGACCTAGCGCTAAACTCCACCTATGTTGTACACTATGTGCGCTACATAGCCGGTCCCAAGTCCGGATAGAGGAGGAGGGTTGCGATAGGTTGACAGCCAGCGTAAAACTTGTCACTTTTCATGAAATGGATCAAACATATATAAACGTTGGGGCGTTCCCACCTAGCGATGTGCTGCATCGGAGCCCGGGTGTAGTGAGAAATGAGCAAGGGTGTGTTTCACATCGCCGCCTGGGTGTGAAGAAAAATGAGCAAGGGTTCCCACACATAGGACGTGTGTGGGTAAAGAAGCAGTCCCTTCACATCGTCGCCGGATGTGAAGAAAAATGAGCAAGGGTTCCCACACAAAGGACGGGTGTGGGTAAAGAAGCTAGTTCAAAACAAAAACAAAAACGAAAACAAAAACAAAATCATAGATACGAACACTAGATCTTTTAGACAAAATGGAAATAGAGAAGAAAAAAAAATACAAAGGGGAGAAAAAATTCGTTTAGGAACATGGAATATAGGAACACTTACGGGGAAGTCAATAGAACTAGTAGATACCATGATTAGAAGGAGAGTCAATATTGCTTGCCTCCGAGAGACAAAATGGGTAGGAGAAAAAGTAGAAAAATAGGAAGCACAGGGTTTAAATTGTGGTACACTGGTATAGATAGAAAATGCAATGGAGTAGGAATTGTGGTGGATAATGATTATAAGGATAAGGTCGTAGAGGTTAAAAGAATGGGGGATAGATTGATTCTAGTTAAATTAATTATTGGAGACGAAAAAATTAACATACTTAGCGCATATGCACCACAAGTAGGATTAAGCGAGAGCATCAAACACAAGTTTTGGGATGATATGGATGGATTTATGCAGAGTATACCATTAGATGAAAAGGTTTTTATTGTAGGAGATTTAAATGGGCATGTCGGGGTAAGTAACGATGGGTTTGAGAGAGTTCATGGAGGTTTTGGTTACGGTAATAGAAATGAAGAAGGAGAATCAATTTTAGAATTTGCTTTAGCATATGATCTTGTTTTGGCAAATACTAGTTTTTGGAAGAGGGAGTCGCATATAATTACTTTTAGTAGTGGTCGTAACAAGAGTCAAATAGATTTTCTTTTAACAAGAAAAATAGATAGAAAACTATGTAGAGACTGCAAAGTAATACCTGGTGAAGCACTTACTACCCAACATAAGTTAGTAGTACTTGATATTAAGCTAACACAACGGAAAAACATGAATAAAAGAGTTAGCGACCCTAGAATAAAGCGGTGGAACCTAAAACATAGTAAACAAGTAGAGTTTAGAGAAAAACTACTAAAGGAAAATGTTTGGAATCTTGACTTAGATGCTATTACAATGTGGCTAGAAATGAGTTGTTGCATAAGGAGGGTGGGATCAAACATATTAGGTATATCTAAGGGCTTGGGACCTCCAAAGAAGGAGACATGGTGGTGGAACGAGGATGTCCAACGAGCAATTAAGACTAAAAGAGATATATATATAGGAAAATACCTAAGTGTCAAGATGAAGATGCGTACAATCAATATAGAGAAGCTAGAAAACAAGCTAAAAAAGTAGTTAGTCGATCTAAAACAAATTTCATGGAAGATTTATATACAAAGTTAAGTAATAGAGATGGCGAAAAATATATATATAGGCTAGCCAAATTAAGAGATAAAAAGAAACAAGACCTAAGTCATGTAAGATGTATTCAGGAAAAATCAAAATGTTTTAACGCGCGAGGAGGATATTAAGGAGAGATGGAGAAGTTACTTCGATAGTTAATTTAATGATGGCCAAGTTGATGCTATAATAGATGAAAACCCACACCAAGAATGAAATTTAAACTATACAAGCAATATTAGAATTGTAGAAGTTAAAGATGCATTGAAAAGAATGAAAATAGGGAAAGCATGTGGCCCATATGAAA
Organism: Stephania yunnanensis; assembly: GCA_039657365.1. NCBI lineage: Eukaryota > Viridiplantae > Streptophyta > Magnoliopsida > Ranunculales > Menispermaceae > Stephania > Stephania yunnanensis. Next base: position 36,790,584 of record CM077586.1, on the reverse strand, counting down.
TACCCATAGAGGTTTGGAAAAGCTTAAGAGAAATCGGATTGACTTGGTTGACAAAACTTTTCAATAAAATTTTAAAATCAAAACGGATGCCAATGGATTGGAGAAGAAGCATGCTTGTGCCAATCTTCAAAAACAAAGGAGACATTCAAAGTAGCTCAAACTACCGGGGAATTAAACTCATGAGTCACACTATGAAACTGTGGGAGAGGATAATTGACAATAGGCTAAGGAGAGAAACAACAATATCAGAGAACCAATTTGGTTTCATGCCTGGGGGGTCAACTATGGAGGCGATTTTCCTTGTAAGATGATTATTAGAAAAATATAGAGAAAAGAAAAAAGATCTTCATAAGGTATTCGTAGATTTAGAAAAAGCATATGATAGGGTCCCTAGAGATGTTCTTTGGTGGGTTCTAGAAAGAAAAAGAGTGTACGCTAGATACATAGACACTATTAAAGATATGTACGATGGAGTAGTAACGAGTATAAAGACATTTGGAGGAGCTACAAAAGAATTTCCCATTACGATAGGACTACATCAAGGATCGGCTTTAAGCCCATATCTATTTACTTTAGTTATGGACGAATTAACTAGACATATTCAAGAGGATATACCATGGTGTATGCTATTTGCAGATGATATTGTCTTAGTGGATGAAACTAAAGATGGAGTGAATAGGAAATTAGAACTCTGGAGAAATACATTAGAATCTAAAGGCTTTAAGTTGAGTAGGACGAAAACTGAATACATGCATTGTGAGTTTGGAAACACTAGACATCGAGATGACGAAGTGGTAAAATTAGGGGAAGTAGAAGTTCCTAGGGTAAACCACTTTAGATACCTAGGTTCAATCATACAAAATGATGGTAACATTGAAAATGATGTCACGCATAGAATCCAAGTTGGATGGAAGAAATGGCAAAGTGCAACGGGGGTGATTTGTGATCGACATGTTCCTACTAAGTTAAAAGGAAAATCTTATAGGACCGCAATTAGGCCAGCTATGCTCTATGGAAGTGAATGTTGGGCAGTAAAGCAACAACAATTACATAAAGTGAATGTAGCAGAAATGAGGATGCTTAGGTGGATGTGTGGTAAAACTCGTAAAGATAGAATAAGAAATATAGAAATTCGAAGACAAGTAGGAGTAGCACCAATTGATACAAAGATTAGGGAAGGGCGGTTGCGATGGTTTGGTCACCTGCAAATACGGCCTACAAATGACCCAACTAGAAAACTTGACTCAATAGAAACTGTGGAAATTCGACGAGGTAGGGGTAGACCAAAGTTAACATGGGATGCATTAATTAAGAGAGATTTGAATGGTTTGCAAAGCTCACCATCAATTGCACTTAATCTAGCACAATGGAAAAGTTTGATCCATGTAGCCGACCCCAGTTAATTTGGGACTGAAGCTTCGTTGTTGTTGTTGTTGTATAGACCTAGCGCTAATGTGTGATGGCCCCTCTCCTAATCCAGGGCACCACCCAGCCTAATCCCGTAATTAAGCCCTAATCCTATCCATACATGACTTAACTACGTATTAGTCAGCCTTTACAACCTAAACGACTCTTTTCTCGTATTCAGGATAAGTAATACACTAGTCTTACTAGTTTATAAAATTCAGAGTTAATTAAGACTTTTTATTAAATTAATTATTTAGCAGAAGTCTTATTGGTTATGCGGAAGCAATTAGTGGTTTATGCGGAAGCCGTTTATAATTATGCGGAAGCCATTTATAAAATCCTAAATGAGGAAAACCAGGAAATGACATCACATATATAAAGTCCTCAAAATGTAGTGAAACAATTAAATAGTCTAAGTCAGGTCGGGGAAACTAACGCTCAACCCAATATACAACCCAAATAGTATTTGAAAGACATATATAAAATATACAATCAAAATACCAAAAAAAGACCTACAATCAATGCAGTGACGCACCGCAGGCTCAGGGATAATCGCCGATCTTCTCCTTGCCCAGCCTCCTGGTAGATGGCTCTGCACCCACCATCATAAAAAGGATAGTGAGTACAAGAATAAAATAGTAATACTTGATGTCAAGTTTAATTTTGCATTTCCAAATATTCGAATGGTATTTAAAAGCATATAAATGGGAAAACTTGAAAATAAACCATATGCGAGTAAATAGTAGAGTTAAACAAGTGATACTGACAATAGGCTAAGTAGTGTCCGATTTGCAGTGAAACGTGTCACTCCGACTCAATAATCATATAACACAAGGGACTCTAACCCAAGTGTTACTAGGGACTCTAACCCCGGTGTGTAGACCGCCTCATAGACTCTAACCATGAGTGTCATATAGTGTCAGATAACAGATGCCGACATCCCCAAGGACTCTAACCCCGTGAGTTACGCACACCTAGATCAAGTACGAGACCTAAATGCAAAACCTACATTTTAAATTTCAAGAAATACCAAGTCTGGATTGTCGAGGCGTAGGGACATCTACACACCTAAACAAATAAGGAATACAAGTCCTCTTAAACATTTATAAGATATTCACTAGCCTAATAGCATGCCATTTATCATTCAATTCACATTTAAAACATTAAGAACGGACATAGCATGGAATAGAATCAATGAATCAAATCAAATGAATGGATATCATTCAAACTAGACTCATCAAATGAGCATAGACACAAAGAACACATGATACAAGAATACAAAGGCGAAATAGTCAAAAGGACTATGCAAGGACAACAATTAATAGAAATGAAATGCCAAGTAAAGTTGTCATTAGGTACTCACAACAACAAAGTAAAGTCCTAACTTTACTGACCTCTCGATACTCCAAATCTTGTATTCGCTCTCCCGTACCCTTTTCCTAGGTTCCTGAGTTTGGTGTCTCATTAGCTCAAATATAGTGGGTTTAAGCTCAATTTAGTGTGTTTATTGTGTATTGAAATTGGTTCAATAGACTTTAAATTGATCTTCATAAATCAGCCCCTGAAGACTAAATTAAGTTTCAATTTCAGTCCTACATTTTAACACACTTTTAGGCATGAAATGGTCCAAACATTGAAATCCTCCATTAATACAATTATTGTTGGTCTCTCTCTTAGCTTTCCAGAAAGGCTTAGTTTGCAAAATTCTGATTTAAAATGAAAAAGATATCATGATTTTACTAAACATTGGTTTAATTGGAATTCAACCAGACCAGCGGATTTAGAAAATATATTTATTTCAATCTATAGTTTTTAAAAATGCGAATTTTGGTTATAAGACATAAAATATACCCAAATACAACATACTAAATGATTAGCTCATCTAGATAAGTAGTTAGGGAGTTATGCTCTTAACAAGTTTAGTTTCAAAACTTTCCTTTTTTAATTCCAACACCTAATTGTAGAGCATGTTTGGACATAAAAACATTTGAATCAAAATACATTCAACTAACAAAAGTTATTCCCCTTTAAATAAGATTTCAAATGCCATTGGTTTGGATCAATTTAGATATAAAATAAGCAGGTTGATTCCTAATACAATATGCAGAATTCTAGTTTTAGTGTTGCAATTTCAAAAGTTCAACTCTTTATGATTTCAAAACCAAATTAAGAACTTCAATATAGCTGGATAATCAGCTTGAAATGAGGAACCCAAATATATAAATCTATTGCAAATACTCAATCGTCTACCATCTAAAATTATCCTAAAACCAGAACTTGTTCTAATTTCAACTAAAAAGATGTGTACTTAGTCGATGTAGCACCCTAGCTTTAGAATTCTCACCAACTCCCATGAATTCCTTCAACACCTTGATGATTCACTCCTCTTTAGCAATTCCTTCTTCTTCTCCAGAAAAAATGAATGAGTGATTTGGTTTGCTTGTAGTTTGTTCACTAATGTTATATATTAAGGTGATGTTCCTTCCTAGCCATTGATCTCCATAGATTTTTATATCCTGAGGTAAATCTAAGGGTCCACCTTTTGCCATATATCCCACAAACTTCCACTAACTCAACCTCAAGTGATACCATTTCATTACTTACCTATTTTTAGATATGCCAATGTGTATCTCTAGACCAATCCTATGCTTTCCATTTAATTTACTAAACTATAGGCCTTTAATTTGATTTACATTAACAAACACAACCATAGGCTTATAAGCAATTCCTTATTTCATATTAGTATTAAACAAGACTTACCAAAATGCTAACTACCCAGTTCCCTGGCTCGCATGCTACTTGAGGCACGTGCCTGCTCTAGTCTCGATGCCTACAACTGTACAAACCGATTTAATAAGTATACATAATACATAACACTAGACATACATCGATATAAAAGTACAATATACCTCGGCCACGGGCCTCGGTCCGTGCACGTATCATGGTGTAGGTCCCACGTCAAGGATCGGTGATCCTGATTAAGGAATTAAAATGGGGGTTAGAGATTCGGGCTGACATAATGTCTGGGGTTAGCTCGTGCACTACCAATCCTGACCTAGCATGCTAACCGATCCACCTAGCGTGCTATATGTAGTAAAACCTAGAATTCTGAAATCAGAACTCCGAGTTTGCTCTATACATAGGCCATGTTAATGCCTAAGGAACCTCCATACACACTACTAGAGTTCCATGACATCAATAACAACATAAAACAATAACCCACTACATCAAATTCATAAATTCATTGGATTAAGCTAACTCTATGGTGTAGAGGAGTTACCTAACTTGATGAACACTAGCTATACTTGACTTCTCCTTCACTAAATCACCAAGTTTTTATTGATCCTCTTCTTTTCTAGTAGCTCATATTCCATATCAACGTTACTTCTCTCTTAAGCAAATGAAATGAATGAGTTGAGTTGCTTGAGTTGACTAAAAGCTTTATAATCTTGAATTGGATATGGTTGATTGATAGCCATTGATCCTAATGTGCACATGTAGCTCAAGACCTATCTAATGGTACACTTATTCACACATGTCCCACTAACTCATGTCAAATGACACCAATAAACAACTCAATTAGTGTCGAGATGTGTCTATATGTCTCTCGAGAAATATCAAGCGGCTATTGTTTTAACTTACTAACTCAAATGTATTTGATATTAAGTAACCATAGCCCCCACTTATATCACTTATAAAAGTAATATAAAGCTTAATTCTACTCACCATATTGCTCTTTACCTCGGTCCTACATCGACATGCAACTCGAGGCGTGTTCCCACACACGTCTCTACACCTATTCACAAGTAGGAATTGTTGAAACGAAAAGGAGTTTTGGCCTTTTGATCTTTCGTTAGTGTATTCTAACTTAAAGTGTCTATTTATACAACTCTTGTATATAGACGTTTAAGTAAATTACACATATACCCTTACTTAAAGAAGTATAAGTGTAATACACCACAAGGACGTTTACGTCATGAATTTTATCACATAAAATTCGTTTTTTCTGAATCGTCTTAAAATCTCGCAAAACCATTCTTAGTGTACGACCCAATAGGCTCATACAACGTTGGCGTGTACCAAAACACATTTTGGTATACAAGTCATAAGCGGCCTCTAGCAAGACATTATGACTACCCAAGTCGTACGAATATCAAATCGATACAACCTAATCAATAATGTATATAACATCCTTTTGTCACACGATATCCTTTTGATCAAACATAAGGCATGGAATTGTCATCCAACATGTTCAATCGTACTAGTCTCGATCTCTAGGTAGATCGAAAACATCCAAGTGACATTGATCAATATCAATTCACTTAGACTAGGCCTTTTAACAACTAACACATTGAGGGATCCACTAGATATCTCTTTTATATGAGAGGGACAAATTCTATCTCGATTACACAACTTCATCACATTGCTCACACAATAACCAATCACAACCTTTATAATCGTCCTAGGTTAAAGACAACGTTTGATTGTGTCAAATCACTTGTGTTCCTAATGTTGAAGTCTCTGTAATCTCAAGTCGAGGACTGGAATATATACCTATCATGAGAAACAACTATGACTTAATCCATGTTATGTTCTCATAGCGGGTCGGTCCAGTACTTTGTTCCCTAACAAGTACTCGTGATCTTGATTCGTATCCCTATACGTATAATCATCATATGATCATCAATCAAGAGTCACACTAGTCTTAATTCATTATAGTTCCCAGTATAATGATCGACTAGGGACATTTAGGATATTTATGTAAATACCCATGGATCTTATTATAATGTAAACATGCAAATTAATTATAATAAACAACAAATGAAATCCTCTATTTTATTAACTAAAAGTATTCATAAAGACATTTATGGATTGACCTAGGGCACATGCCCCAACATCTCCCACTTGCACTAGGGCCAATCATATATGCATCTAATGCCTAATGATCTAACATGACCATCATGTTTTGCTTGTGGAAGAGTTTTTGTCAATGGATCCACAACGTTGTCTTTAGTAGGTACTCTGCAAATCTTTACGTCTCCCTCTCAATAATTTCTATGATGAGATGAAAACGTCTGAGTATATGTTTGGATCTGTGGTGTGATCTAGGTTCCTTGGCTCCGTGCTATTGCCCCGTTATTATCACAATACAAACAAACAGGGGTTAGCAATACTTGGAACCACACCTAGTTCGTAAATGAACTTTTTGATCCAAATCGCCTCCTTTCTTTGCATCGGACGCCGCAATATACTCAAACACATTGTAGAATCTGCCACGCTTCTTGCTTCGAACTTTTCCACTTATCGCACCCCCATTCAAAGTAAACACATATCCAGGATCATGATCTAAAATCATCTATATCGGTTTGAAAACTTGCATCTGTGTAACCATTTACAACTAGATCATTTTCAAAACCTCCATAGACCAAGAACACTTCCTTAGTCCTTCTTAAGTACTTAAGGATGTTCTTTCTTGCTATCCAAAGTGACTTTCACTTGGATCTGACTGATATCTGCGTGTAGTGCTCAAAGCATATGATACATCAGGTCGAGTGCGTAACATGGCATATATGATAGATCCAATGGCTGATGCATATGTAATCTTATTCATATAGTCTCGCTCATCATTTCTCTTAGGACATTGAGTCTTGCTGAAACTTATGTCATGAGACATTGGCAACAATCCTCTTTTAGAGTCTTGCAAACTGAACCTATTCAAGACACCTTGTCTATGTAAGCACTCGACTTAGACCGATTAGCCTTTTAGATCTATCCCTATAGATCTTTATCCCCAGGATATAGGCTGCATCTCCTAAGTCTTTCATTGAGAAACACTTCCCTAACCAAGACTTGACATTCTGCAATGTTGGGATGTCATTTCCAATGAGTAATATATTATCAACATACAAGATTACCCGAGAAAAATAACTACACTCCCATTTGACCTTCTTGTATACACAAGGCTCATCTTCATTCTTAATAAAACCAAAATCCTTGATTGCTTCATCAAAACGAAGATTCCAACTCCGAGAAGCTTGCTTTAATCCATAAATGGATCTTTGAAGCTTGCATACCTTCAGGTTGTGTCATATACACGTCCTCAAGCAACTTTCCATTAAGAAATGCTGTTTTTACATCCATTTGTCATATTTCATAGTCATAATATGCAGCAATGGCAATTAAAATTCTTATGGATTTAAGCATGGCTACTGGCGAAAAAGTTTCATCATAATCAACACCTTGAGTCTGCCTGAAACCTTTTGCTACAAGTCTTACTTTAAAAGTATGCGCTTTGCCATCCATGTCAGTTTTCTTCTTGAAAACTCATTTACATCCAATGGTCTTACCACCTTCAGGTAAATCAACCAAGTTCCAAACTTGGTTATCATACATGGATTGCATCTCGAGTTCATGGCACTTAGCCATTTAACCGAGTCCGGTCCGACATAGCCTCCTGATAAGTGGTGAGCTCATTTTTGTCTATAAGCAACACATCACGACTATCAGTAATGAGAAATCCGAATCTCTCCGGCTCATGTCTTACCCTACTAGATTTACGTGGGCCTTGTGTCACTTGTGGAGGTTCAATTGGTTCAGAACGTTGTTGAACTTCCAGTAGCGGTTCAGTGTTTACCTGTGATTCTTGAACTTCTTCAAGATTTATTTCTCTCCCACTAGTGTCTTTGGAAATAAACCGTTTTTCCATAAAGGCACCATACCGAGCAACAAACACTTTGTTCTCAGCGGGATTATAAAAGTAATATCCTTTTGTTTCCTTAGGATACCCCACAAATAAACACTTGTCAGATTTAGATGCTAGTTTTTCGAGACTTGTCGCTTTACGTAAGCCTCACAACCCCAAATCTTAAGAAAAGACAAACTAGGTCTCTTCCCGTACCATATCTCATATGGTGTTTTATCAACCGCTTTAGAAGGAACTCGATTTAGAGTGAAAGCTGCAGTTTGTAATGCATAACCCCAAAAGGATAATGGAAGATCTGCATGACTCATCATAGATCGAACCATATCTAATAAGGTTCGATTTCTCCTTTCGAAACTCCATTCCATTGTGGAGTTGCTTTGGTGGAGTCAATTGGGAGACAATCCCACAATTTCTAAGATGATCATCAAATTCTTGGCTCAAATACTCACCACCTCGATCGATCGAGGTGTTTCGATAGTTTTACCAAGTTGATTATGCACTTCATTTTGAAACGTTCGAAACATCTCAAATGATTCAAATTTTATGTTTCATAAGATATACATAACCATATCTCTTTGAAATCATCGAAAATGTAATGAAGTACCGATAACCTCCTCTAGCCATTGTGTTTATAGGACCACATACATCGGTATGTATTAGACCCAATAAATCACTTGCCCTTTCACCGTGTCCGAAAGGGACTTTTAGTCATCTTGCCCAAGATAAACAAGATACGCACGTTTCATATGTTTCTAAATCAAATGAATCTAGAAGTCCATCTTTATGGAGCTTCGTTATGCGTTTCTCATTTATGTGCTCGAGACGACAATGCCAAAGATAGGTTTGATTACATAAATGACAATCTTCTTCCTTTTTCTTTTGGGTGTTTTGAAGCAGGAACAGGCTGGGGCTTGACTCGTTCCATAGGCTTTGCGCAGGTGCAACAACAGCCTTGGCAACTCTAGCCTTGCCTTTGCCTTTCTTCTTCATTCCATTTCCTTTTAGACCATCAACATATTACTAGAGGGTTTCTTGATATTTTGTTCAGCGATTTTGAGCATCAAATGCAACTCGAAATTGATTTCTCCATATTATTCATATTGTAGTTCATCACAAATTGTGAGTAACTTTCTGGTAATGAATTCAGGATCAAATCCGTAGCCAACTCTTGGCTTATGGGAAATCCGAGTCTATCAAGTTGGTCAACATAGCCCTTCATCTTCAGAACATGAGAACTAACTGACGCACCTTCAATCATCTTGCAAGAATGTAGGTTTTTGACTGTCTCGAACCTTTCTTGCCTAGCTTTTCGTTGGAACATTTCCTTCAAATTATAGCCATGTCGTAGGCTTCCATTAGTTCCATGTCCTTCTGAAGTTTAGGAACCATAGTTGCCGCATAATACATGCAACATCGGTAGAATCGTTGACATGCTTATTATGCGCATCCTTCACAAATTTCGTAGCATTGGCTAGTGGGTCCTCGGGGATTGGAGCATCCAGGGACATACAACTTGCGTTCATGCTTAAGAACAATTCTCAAGTTTCTAAACCAATCAGAAAGTTAGTCCCGAGATAGCTTATCCTTCTCAAGGATGGATCGCATGCGAGGGGAATTATTGTTACTTGAATAGGCCATTGATCTACAATAAAGATTATGCAAAGTTTATTTTAGCATAGAGGAATAGACTCCCACTAAATTAACAACCCTCCTAAAACACACTTTGTTTATTTAGGGGACTAAAATCCATATTTCACCTAATTCTATGACAAATATGGCATGAAACATAGAACTAGATTATTTAGGTAGGTAACAGTTACCAATTACATCTTATGTAATTTTTAGATCCTTTTATGAGATACGGGACATCTTATGTCTTAGCATGTTTTATCTCATCATTTGCCTAAAGCTCAAAACTATTTTGATGGCTTTATTAAGTCGGACCATTTTAAACATTTAGGTAACTCTTACCCAACTTGTCTCACCAAGATAACACAATACACCCAATGGTGAAACTATATTAGTGTGATCGAGGCCTTGACAAGTGTTTAAAATGGATGGCACGAGACTTAAAATTTAATAGAGGGATTTTATTCAGTTTTAGTGATTTTATGTAAACAATGAAATATCATATATTTTATTGATTTGTTCAATCACTAAACAATTTGGAATTTTTTTTTTTTTTTTTTTTTTTAGACGAATCTCAATTCCGAAAATTAAAATTCGCCATAGAAAATAATAATTTTCGCTGATTTTATTATCATAAATTAACCCCTTAATTTATTCGAAATTAAGTCAATTAAAACATTTTAATTAACCCGGGCCCACATCTAACTAATCATCTTATCATAATCCAATTAGGACTAATCATATCCTAATCCAATTAGGACTTATCTTATCCTAATCCAATTAGGACTAATCTTATCCTAATCCAATTAGGATTTATCTTATCCTAATCCAATTAGGACTAATCTTATCCTAATCCAATTAGGACTTGATCTTATCCTAATCCAATTAGGACTTGAGATATTTGAATCCTAGTATATCACCAATAACAAGATTCTTGATATTTATCTCATATTCTAATTTGTTATCTATCTTTATAAAATAGAAACTTCATAACAAAATAGATATAATAAGATAAATAAATAATTTCGAAAATTAATTAATTATAAATAAATAATTTCGAAAATTAATTATTTATAAATAAATAATTCCGAAAATTAATTATTTATAAATAAATAATTCCGAAAATTAATTATTTGCAATTTCGGTCTTCATCCAAATAATCACAAACATGTAATTGAATCATGAACTACTATCCCAATCGAATCTAATCATATTAGTTTCAATTAATATTCAACCTTATACAATTCAAGAAACGTAAAACAATGTAACCTAAATATGCATATTGAATTACGAGAGATTTCATCCATGCATCAATGCACAAAGAATAAAGATTATACCTAATGATTTCAATTAAATCACAAATATGTGTATCATATACACAAACGTGATAATAAATCTCAAAGAAAACTTATGTATATCACATATACATCAACTATCAACATGCTTTCGATCATATATCATGTATATATCAGAAGAAAACATGCAATGAATTTAATGGAATCGAACTCGATGGCTCGATACCACTTTGTTGGGTTTTGGGGTTCATACGCAGCGGAGATTACAAAACAATTTTGACAAAAACCCCAACAGGATCCGAATCTAATTCCATTAAAAACGTTTAAACCATGAAAAACTTAATCATACCTCAATCGCAATATACCTTTCAGAAGGTTGATCGATCTCTAAGGCGCTGCCAACGACGAACGCCTCTATCGGTAGTCCACACACGAACAGCGGCCGAGATTCGAAGTGCTAGCGTCGAGAGAATGCCAAACCTTTTGAATCTCTCCAAAACGATCCAGAGCATACCAAAAACCCTAAGTCGTTTCTCAAACGAAAAGGGAGTTTTGGCCTTTTGATCTTTCGTTAGTGTATTCTAACTTAAAGTGTCTATTTATACAACTCTTGTATATAGACGTTTAAGTAAATTACACATATACCCTTACTTAAAGAAGTATAAGTGTAATACACCACAAGGACGTTTCTGTCATGAATTTTATCACATAAAATTTGTTTTTCTGAATCGTCTTAAAATCTCGCAAAACCATTCTTAGTGTGCGACCCAATAGGCTCATACAACGTTGGCAGTGTACCAAAACACATTTTGGTATACAAGTCATAAGCGGCCTCTAGCAAGACATTATAACTACCCAAGTCGCATTTTGAATATCAAATCGATACAACCTAATCAATAATGTATATAACATCCTTTTGTCACACGATATCCTTTTGATCAAACATAAGGCATGGAATTGTCATCCAACATGTTCAATCGTACTAGTCTCAATCTCTAGGTAGATCGAAAACATCCAAGTGACATTGATCAATATCAATTCACTTAGATTAGGCCTTTTAACAGTCTAACACATCGAGGGATCCACTAGATATCTCTCTTTATATGAGAGGGACAAATTCTATCTCGATTACACAACTTCATCACATTGCTCACACAAGAACCAATCACAACCTTTATAATCGTCCTTAAAGACAACGTTTGATTGTGTCAAATCACTTGTGTTCCTAATGTTGAAGTCTCTGGTAATCTCAAGTCAGAGGACTGGAATATATACCTATCATGAGAAACAACTATGACTTAATCCATGTTATGTTCTCATAGCGGGTCGGTCTAGTACTTTGTTCCCTAACAAGTACTCGTGATCTTGATTCGTATCCCTATATGTATAATCATCATATGATCATCAATCAAGACTCACACTAGTCTTAATTCATTATAGTTCCCAGTATAATGATCGACTAGGGACATTTAGGATATTTATGTAAATACCCATGGATCTTATTATAATGTAAACATGCAAATTAATTATAATAAACAGCAAATGAAATCCTCTATTTTATTAACTAAAAGTATTCATAAAGACATTTATGGATTGACCTAGGGCACATGCCCCAACAGGAATGACTTAGTAGTTTACACGTATACAATAAACTAGGCATACATCATTACAAATATAATATTTACATCGGCCATTTAGCTTCAGTCGCAACACGTATATCGAAGCAGGTCCCACGTCACGGGTCATTTGATCCTATTTTAAAGATTAAAGTCAAATTAGAGATTTAGGCCATGAAAATTCTTCCCAACTAATGGAGGTTTTTTCATCAAGATTAAGCTTAACTTAAAGTTATACCCGACTCGAAGAGGTACGCAAACCTATCGCGCATATAGTCTTCCCATTCCCAAGTGAGTTCCGAGTCTCCATAGAACTATCACTTGACCAACAGCTTTCAGAATAGACTTACCTCTCAATTGTTGTACCCTATGACCTAGAATTTGTATTGGCTACTCCTCATAAGATACGTCTTCACTCAAGTCAATCTTGCTCAAGTCCACTATTGGTCTTTCGACTGCCTTCAACTTAGCGAGTCAAAGCATAGAAATAGGAAACACTGGATGAGTCCTCGACATCTGTGAGGTAAATCTAGCTCATAGGTAACTTTTCCAACCCGTTTCTTGATTTTGAAAGGCTCGATGAATCTCAGTGCTAATTTGCCTTTCAACCAACTCGTGAAGACCCTTCCGAGGAGAAACCTTTAGATACACTAAGGCTCCCTCGTCATACATGAGATCGCTGTGAGATGTGTCTACATACTTCTTTTGTCTCTCCTTGACTCCTTTAAGCCTTTGACGAATGTGTCATACCTTCTCTATGTGATCAACAACAATCTCAGGCCGTATAATGTCTCGACCCTCTGGCTCAGCCCAACAAGATGGTGAGTGACACGGTCTGCCATATAAAGCTTCAAATGGCGTCTTCTCAATGCTAGCTTAATAACTGTTGTTGTATGCAAACTCATACAATTGTAGGTATTCCTCCAATGATACGCCAAACTCAAGTACACGAGCCCTGCACAAGTCTTCGAGAATCTGAATCAACCTTTTAGTCTGTCCATCAGTTTGAAGGTGAAAGGCTGTGCTAAATTATAGGCGCGTACCATATTGCTCCTGCATACTCCGCCACATCCTGGACATATTCATAACATCTATGTCTGACGTAATAGTTAATGGTACCCCATGTAGCCTAATAATCTCCTTTTTAAACAACATACTCAATTAGTCAAACGTGTAATGAGCAGCAATTGGTATGAAATGGGCGGATTTTGTTAGTTTTCTATAATCACCCATATAGAATCGTGTCAACAGGCAGTTCTCAACAATCCTCTAACAAAATTTATGGCCATGTCTTCCTATTTCCATCGTGGAATTGGAAGTGGATGTAATAATCCTCTAGGTTTACGATGTTTTGCCTTCGCCTGGTGGCATATCCCATAGTTCCTAATAAACTTTGATACGTTCGCTTTCATCTTAAGCCGCCTAAAATGTCTTTTCATTTCATGGTACATTTTGGTCCGACTTAGATGAACAGTGAATCGAGAATGGTATGAATCATGAAGAATCTCATCTCTCATATCTGCTACTGTCGGTATCTACAATCTGCCTCTAAATCTCAAACACTGATCCACTATCTCAATTTAGTTAGTACAATTAATACTCTGGGCTAGCTCACTAAACCTTAAATATAGAATATCGACTATTTGACCCTCTAACACTCTCTGTGTAAATACTATCTGAAGCTTCCAAATGTCCGTAGGAATATCTAATTGAGTTATCATCTCCGCTGCCTTGAGTAATCCATACTCTTATGTCATACGACATCTAACCACCTAGGTATCTCCAACCTACATCTTACTGAGTACATCAGTAACTACGTTAGCTTTTCCTAGGTGATATTCTAGAGAAAAGTAGTGGTCCTTCATAAATTCCAACCATCGGCATTGTCTCATGTTAAGCTCTTTCTGTGTGAAGAGGTATTTCAAACTCTTAAAGTTAGTATAGAGTGTGAACCTCTCTCTATATGTATGATGTCTCCATATCTTCAGAGCAAATACTACCGCTACCAACTCTTAATCATGAGTGGGATAATTCTTCTCATGTAACTTCAGCTTGTCTAGATGTGTAAGCCACCGTGCCTTTATCCTGCATAAACACATAACCTAGACCTGTATGAAAAACATCTATATATATATATAGGAATCCATGTCTAGCCTCTGGCCATATCAACACTGGTGTGGTAGAAAAATCTTTTTACCTGAGCAAATGCGTCATCTCATTCCTCGAACCAATTTAACTTGACATCTTTTTGGGTTAATCTGGTCATCGATGAAGCAATCTTCGAAAAATCCTTCAAGAACCTGCAGTAATATCCTGCTAACCCCATAAAAATCCTGATCTCCGTAACTGACGTCTACATAGGCCAATCCATAATAATATGAATCTTAGCTAGATTTACAACAATGCCTACTACCCCAGCCATATGCCCCAAAAACTTGACTTTTGACACTCAAAATTCACACTTACTGAACTTGGCATATAGTTTATGAACCCTCAAAGTCTACAATGTCTCTCTAAGGTGATGTTCATGATCCTCTCTAGTCTTTAAATATATCAATATATCATTGATGAAAAATATTACGAATTGATCAAGAAATGGCCTCATCACTAGATGCATAAAATTCATAAACATGGCAAGAGCATTAGTCAAACCAAACGACATGATTATAAATAGATAATGTCCATATCTTGTGCTGAATGTCGCCTTAGACCTATCCTCATACCTGGTCTTAAGCTGATGATACCTTGATTGTAGGTTTATCTTGGAGAAATGTTGTGCTCCTCTCAGTTGATCGAATAAGTCCTCAATCTGTGGTAAGGGATACTTGTTTCTGATTGTGACCCTGTTCAACTATCTATAATTGATAAACAATCTTTAAGTATGGTCGTTCTTCTTCACAAATAGGATCGGTGCATCCCATGGTGACATAGAAGGTGTGATAAATCCTTTGTCCCAAATCCGGCAACATTTTCCTCAACTCCAACTCTCTCGAAGCCATGCCGTATTGTGGTATATATATAGTTATAGTGCCTAGTACTAACTCAATGATAATCTCTCTCTTGGTGGTGGTAAACTAGATAAGTATTCAGGAAACACATGAAAAAACTCGCGCATAACCGAAATCTCCTCAAGTCTGGGTCTCAGACTCTATACTACAGTGTATAATGACACCAAAGTCTCCATCTCTCCACTAATAGCAAGTCGACCTCTGATTCCCTCGGCTCTCGGCGTACTACCACTATACGTGAACATCGGATGCCTTAGAATCTTAAATGTCATTATCTTATTGAAACAATCGATATGAGCATGATACGCTACTAGCCAATCCATCCCTAACAATGTGGTGAAATATAAGAACTCGAGGACCTCGAAATCTACAAGTAGCTCTAGCCGCTTATCTCTACCGGGCATATCTCAACAAGACAATTAGGGTAAGTTCTATCCCCGACTAGGGTACTCGAAATCAAATGCACGCTAACTCTAACCGGTGTTAACCCTAAGATGCCTATTATGTGACCAAAAATGAAAGATACTTTAGAACCTAAATAAAAAAAAACATATAACCGTTTACCGTAAATGGAAACCATACCCTCAATGAGTCTCTACGTGGCATCTACATCAGGCTATGCTACTATATGTATACCATCTTGACTCTATAGTGGAAATATAGCTGCTGGATGTGAACAATCTCTAATCCCGTGCCCAACATGACCACATCTATAACATATGATAGGTCTACGCTAACCCTAAACCCGATCCTGGGTCTGTGCTTGTCTCTACCCCTATTTGGAACTATCTCGACCTCTACTTCTACCCACCCTACTGGTGTTGATGTGCTGGTGGTGCTGGTACAGCTGGCAAAGTAGTCGTAGTTGGTGCTGCAGGTCTAAATAGTGGCGGCAAGGGAGGTCTACCAATAGTAGTGTGCAATGGTGTAAGGGATGGTACAAAGGGTACTACCGTTGTAGATATCCCTGACCTTTAGATACCTCTATCCTATCTCCTCATTCCCTTGCCCTTTTGTCTCCTCCTCTCAAACTCCATAGCCTGGTCATGTCTTAATGCTGGTACTAGTGATGTCAGATTGGCAACTCTTCCCAAATAATGTCTCGTGAGAGAGTGCACGCTCGTAAATCTCCTCTAATGTCCAGGCACCTAAACTGACCACATAAAATCCAATATAAGGCTTTGGTCCATCTCCAAAATGGTACACATTATCCAAATCCTCTCTTACTAAATCCCAGCGATCTGCCTCAGATAGCCGTATCTATTTTTATAGCTCATCACTAACTCATCAGCTCCTTGTCTCGGGTTCATGAATTCCTTCCGTAACTTTTTCGTCACTGCAAGTGGAAATACTACTGGTGAAACTTCATCTTGAAGACATCACATGACTCAAACTTTCGCTCAGAAGCTATCATTGCACGCCACCATACATCAACATCTCTTTATAGTGTGTATGAAAAAATCTCAGCTCGGAGTATATCCTCAATCCTCAAAAATCTATGTAACTTCTACTGAGATAGTACCCACTTCTCGATCTTCTCGAAGTCTCTCTGGCCATTAAAGTAAACTGACTTCAATCTAATGAAATCTTTTACCAGCTGAACCTCTGTTTTCGAACTAGAAGATAGAGGTGTGAAAGATGGTGTAAACTTATCTCTATGATTGGAGGTGTCACTACCGGTATGGTTTGTATTACTAGCACTGCTATCGATAATGTGGAAGTAGTCATAAAAGTAGGGGCTGGTGTCTCTACTGGTGGAGCAAAATGTGAAGTCATTATGAACTCCGCCAATTGCTGTCCCTGAGCAACTACTCTATCAGTTAGCCTTTGAAAAATCATATGCCGATGGAATAGGAGGCTGGTTGCCACCCGCACTGCATCCCTGCCGCCACGTGAATGAACCATCAATATCTGCAAGTTGATAGCGAACGCAAATCAGCTATTACGTAAATAATGCATACATTCATATACAAAACTAATATATATATATATATATATTTATAAGACATCCCCATATCACTTTCACTCACTTCCCAACTAATAGTTTCTAGGCAATGATCATCTGCATTTCCACGTTTAAGATTTATATTTTGTTGTTTAAGTTTTTATTTATTATTTATTGGAATAGTTAGGCCTTTTGCTACAAATTGTAGCTTTGGTATCACATTATAGAATAAGCATATTCCACAATCTAAGCCCTATAAACATAGGTTCTCCTAAGCTTTATAAACTTAGGATATGATACCACATGTGACTATGGTATCCCGAATTTAGACAATTCCATAAACTATCCATAATATTCTAGAACTTAGGCTCTGATACCAACTTTGACGACCCATTCTCAAATTAGGGCACCGCCCAGCCTAATCCCGTACTAAGACCTAATCTCATTACATAGGACCTAATATGGGACTAGTCAACCTATCTTAAACCATTTACCAACTTATTATTTATTGTTAATATAAACCTATACTTATCCTATGTCAATTTATGAATCAGAGTTAATTAAAATCTTCTTTACTTAAAAGTTTATTTAGTGAAAGTCTTAACAATCTAGTGAAAGCTTATAACATGAGGCCTAACAATTGTGGAAAAACCAGATAATAAAGATCACATGCATATATATGATGAAACGACAATATATACTATCACGTGTCTGGTCAAGGTATACTCACTCAACCCATAATATACAACACCTAAATATATCATATATATATAAAAAGTAATGCATTAAAAATTAAACCTACGAAATGGGGTGTAGCAGTGCTCCACTAGCTCAAAGGTAATAACTGAACTTTTCTTTGCCTGATTTGCTACTCGATGGATCTACACCCACCATCACAAGCTAGACGGTGAGTACAAGAAAGTAGAAGGTAATACTGAGAGATATTTGTTCACATTCCTAATTATGCAACAAGTATCGAAAGCATGATAATAACAACTATGCTGTAAAGAGAACATGCGAAGAGATACTTTGGCTAAACAACATGAAATTGACACATGGCTAAGTAGTAATGATCTAGGGGTGGTGATCTTCATCACATCAACCTTTCCATTATACGAGGATGGAGCTGAGATCTACATCAATGTGAAGGTCTGAGCGGTGCTCTTGCCTTTATAACCTTTCGCTGGTACCAGCCACCTGCGATGATATATACTTACCAACAACCCTGGGTCCTGTACCCCATGTGTTGCGTAAGATAGTGGAGAAATCCCGATCGCCCTGGAAAATCTAGTGACCCATGTATGTCTGTCGAATTTCTATCATAAAGTGGTCATAGATACAAGAACTACTTTCATATTCAAAGAACAACACGGTATTGGGATCCAACAAAAGAATTGCATGTTAATGAACAAAGGAAATATATTACAATTCTATGTAACACCTGCCAAATAGCATGCTATTTCACTAACCACATGCATTAACAATCAATAATGACATAGCACATGAATTAAAGTCAATGAAATCATTTTATCAACAAACTATACCATGAAAGAAACCTCATGTAATGGGAAAGAATTAGAAGTCATGACATATGGAGTACAAAGACAATTCAGTCCAAGTGATCGGAACTAAACATATGAATAGGAATGAAATGTAAAGAAATATCTCAATCAGTTTACTTACAATCCACGCAATTTTCTATGCTATTTTAGTCTTTGACACCTCGAAACTCGTACTTGAATCCCTATAATACTTCCCTGGGTTCCTGATATCATATTAAAGGTGTTTGAGTATGTTTGGACCTTTACTAGTATTTGATTCTTTTATAGTGTTTAAGGAATTTTTAAAAATTGTAGTTCATATGCTATCATAGACCTAGTGTGCTAATGCTTGGGGTTAGCGCTCTAATGACCCATTACTGCGCTACCAATCCTGACTTAGCGCGATAATCCAAGTTAGCATGCTAACCAATCCACCTAGCACGCTATGTGTAGTAAAACTTAGAATTTTAAAATCAAAATTCCAAGTTTTCTCTACACATAGGCCACGTTAATGCCTAAGGAACCTCCATACATACTACTAGAGTTCCATGATATCAACTACAACATAAAACAACAACCTACAACATCAAATTCATGAATTCATTGGATTAAGCTAACTCTATTGTATAGAGGAGTTACCTAACTTGATGAACACTAGCTATACTTGACTTCTCCTTCACAAAATCACCAAGTTTTTATTGATCCTTTTTTCTCCAGTGGCTCTTTTTCTCCGTCAACGCTGTTTCTCTCTTAAACAGATGAAATGAATGAGTTGACTTGCTTGAGTTGACCAAAAGCTTTATAATCTTAAATTGGATATGGTTGATTGATAGCCATTGATCATAATGTGCACACATATCTCGAGACCTATCTAATGGTACACTTATTCATACGTATCTCACTAACTCATGTCAAATGATGCTAATAAGCAACTCAATTAGTGTTGAGATGAGTCAATACGTGTCTCGAGAAATATCAAGTGGCTATGTTTTGACTTACTAACTTAAATGTATTTGATACTAATCAACCATAGCCACATTTATAGCACTTATAAAAGTAATATAAAGCTTACACCAACTCACCATATTACTCTTTACTTTGATCCCACGCTGGCACACAACTCGAGGCACGTTCCCACATACGTATCGATACCTATTAACAAGTAAGAATGACTTAGTAGTCTACGAATACACAATACATTAGGCATACATCATTATAAATCTAACATTTACATCAACCATCTAGCCTTGATCGCGACATGTATATCAAATCGGGTCCCACGTCATGGGTCATTTGATCTTGATTAAAAAATTAAAGAGATTTGGACTGTGAAAACGAACAATTAATGGTTATTCTTCAACTTTTATAATCCTATCTCCTCTTCCTCCCTTTGATCCTTTACTCTCCCTTTTTCTTAAATCTGAAAATGTGCGTGAGAGAGAGAGAGAGAAAGAGAGAGAGAAAGAAAGAGAGAAAGAGAAACAATATTGTGAGATACAAGAGTTAGAGAGGCAGTGAGAACAATTATAACGAAGATGATGACAATATGGAACGGGTGAGGCGTGTTGACGAAGGGCATTGGTGAGGTTGCGGACGACGAGAAGGGTATCAACCTAGGGAGGAAATAGTTTTGGTCAAATTAGGGAAAGAAAAATGGTTTCTATTGTTTTATTTAATTTCTAAGTCAATGACCAAGATTCCATCTCCTTATTATCCATTACTTCACAATTTAATTTCCCTTGTTGGCCTTTATCCTTTTATCTTTTAATTTTCTTTATTTTCTTAAGTCTGAACTTATTTAAAACTCAATTAAAACCCCAAAAATGACCCAAATTTCAAAAAAAATTGTGAAATAACCCAACGCACTCCAAAACACCTGGACACCGTGTTTCGACCCTAATTCGACTGTGCTTCACGATGAAATAGTGTATATTACATACATTAAGCACATAACACATGAAAGTAAAATATATCATATGATCTCTAGTCCATAACAGATGGGCCCCACCTTGAATACCTAAACACCATTAAGAACTTGAAAATCCTTAATTAGTTGCTTAATCAAGCTTTTTGAAATTCTCCGATTTCACATAAACTCAAGCCATATACACTTCCTCATATATCTTTTAAATATTGTAACAACCTATGATGCTTGCCAACATATTCTTTCCATTTATTTGAGTTGTAATTATGTACTGACAGACTGTTAATACTTTTCTATGTAGTTCTAAATTATTCAGGCTCTAATTAATTTGTATCTTTACTTCTCGTCCTACACTAATCGAAGATGAAATTAAGCATACAACCCTTTAAGGAAAGCTCCCCAACATTTATAGCCTGATAATATCAATACCGGAGAACTCACACATCAAGCTTTTTCTTACAGTAACTATCACCTTCCAAGTCACAAGCTCAAAAATTATATTATTTAGACCTAAACTTAGTTGCAAATATATTGTGTTAAGATTGAGAAAGGTCCCTCCTAGCTATTATACATTTCTTCCCCACTGGGAAGCAAACTTTAGGTTCCTCAACAAAACAATAATCCTGGTTCTCCATAAACTCTCAACGCTTTCTACACACATATATCTCGTTTACTTTTCTATGAAAACTAAACCATGATACTGGCAATATATCTATAGACTTTATCAGTTCTACAACTACAACATCAACAACCTATAGTTTTCTTTACAAATTAGGTTAATCCATTGTAAATTTTTGAGCAAGAATTTTCATTCACATATGACAAGAATAATATAACCCTCCGTTAATAACACTCAGCTTTCACTTACCGATATATCTCATATTTCTTTATACAATTGACACCGTTAATTTTCATTCCAGGTTACCAACAACTCATTCTTATCACAATGATTTTGGATTTCGCTTGGATGAATCTTTTAAAGAAATCCATGAGATTCTCATAACATTTTGCCTCACTTTCTGATTCACGTTCCAAGATCTTTCTTTGCATGCTCAATGTTCTGATATGAGATTATCCTCATAAAATACCAATAACTAGTAGTCAACCCTTGATCTACTAGTTACTTTTAATCAATTTCTCCAATCATTCATCACTCATTCAACCGTCATTAGCTCACTCCTATATGAGCTCCAAAGAACACAATTGTAATTACCAGCCTAGTCAACTCAGCCGATGATGTGCCTGTATAGGACTTCAGGTGTTCATCATTACATATCTTACTTACGAGAAATTACTGAGCAAGTCTTATTGTAATTACAACCACTATCCCTTTCCTATTCAAGAAATTGTCAACACAATCACCTTTAATGAGTGATGTTTAAGAGTGAAAACTAAATTTTGAGAAATTCAAGGTATCAATCTCGCCTTCCATTTCTGTCACTCTGAAAATAACATTTTTCGAACTTGCACGGTTTGAAACTCACTTCTATAACCTTACACCAATCCATTGGTTTTACAAGTGATGCCTTTCCATATTTGGTACAATTACCAAAGTAATTATCTTGAGATTATCGATCCCTACTAGTTCTTCTCAACTGTCTTGAACTACGTATTTAACTAGAAGTAGAAGCTGTAATTTTGCTTTATTGTGTCAACACACATTCATACTTGAATAAGAAGTTTTAGGATGAACCTCTAACTTCTTCAACAATTTAGGTATTATCAACCAAACATTGCAATTAAACTATACATCAACTTTCTTAAAGGCATCCTTGTATCTGTTCTTAACTTATCACAATTCATACTTGATTTAATTGAATAAATTACACAACGACACTAGAGATTCCTAGTTCAATCATTTGTATTATTCAATTATTTCAAGATTACTTTTCTTTTTACCTTTGTGTTGAATATATGACAAACCCATATTGTCTCAATCCTAGTCAAATCCCTTGATTTGTTGTTAGTACTCAACACTTATATAAGTAATTCATATTGAAACTTAGTACCGACACTTGCAAAATCTACTCTGAACCAATTTACCATCATAATTTTAACTCTTTATGGTATGCTCATGCATTTTCTAAATCTTCAAAGACTCCATGTTATTATTGATTACAAAATAACAACTAAATTAAAATAGGGTTTCAAAACACACCTTTCACTCATGTACATAACATGAGTTCTAGTAAGTTCTAATGGTTTTCACCATCTAGTTAAAGTGATTAAGCAACCGCCTAAAATCATCTTAATTATATCCTTTACCATAATCATACCATTGTGACAACCAGATCTAAACTAACTCTTGAGAACAACTGATTTCAATTTATTATCAGAATAATTTGTCAATCTTGGGCAATAAATACTCATTCCTACTATCATACATTATTATTATTTATTTGAATTCTTACATTCATTGATAACTTATTTTCCTCGATTTAGACTATACCAGTCTAAAACATCAAACTAGGATATCTTACGACTCACTGCTAAGTTCTAGATTAAACTATCTTCCAATTTAGATTTTCCATTTCACTTTTGATTATCCCATAAATTACTCGTCATTCTAATATGAATTCACACCATAACTGAAATTTCTACTTCATAACAACTTATGATGTGTAAATATATTAGTGGTTTCCTAACCTTAAATAAACTTTTATAATTAACCACTAATTTATTTACCGAATAACTTCCATTACTTCTCAACTAGTCTCAATACTAGTATTAAATCATATCTCAAAGTGGTCTACCATCTTTGAGTTCCACCCAAAGTCATTCAATATTTCGTTGTTTCATAAATCTCGTTCTCCTAATACAAGTCTCAAGGTCTAAATCCAATAAATACTACTTCACTGACTATTATTTGTCTAATAACATCATCGAGAGCAAATAACATCGATAATTGTTAATAGGAGATGAGGTTAATTTCATCTCTGTAAATTTTCTTTATGTATTTCATTTTCAATCTCTTCAAGGTTAAGGTTCTTTTGAACTCTTACCTTCAATGCTTTCTCAAATAATGAGAAATCGATGGACTTCAACCATCTTATCATCATTCATGAAAGACATAACTCTTATATGTACCACGTAGATATAATAAAGCACAACAAGTAACATATCTCAATCTTTTATCTTTTGGTTACCCCTCAAAATCATGATAAAAACCATTTATCAAGGTTTAACCTTCTTCGTAAATAGTGACAATTCTCAGAGTTAGTAAACTTAAGTTATGGTACCAAGTTATATCAGAGTCAATAAATTTAAACTATGATACTAAATTATATCTGAGTTATCACTTGTTTCTAAGTAATAAAGTTATACTCCGAAGTAAACTCTAATACGAAACTATATCAAAGTTAATAACATTAAGCTTTATAGTAAGCTCTGACCAATCTTAAATACCAAACTATATCAGAATTATTAAATGTAACAAAGCCCTTAAAACCTAGGCTCTGATATCAAGCTGTAGCATCGCCTATCCCGATTAGGGCGATACATGGCCTAAAACCCAAATTAAGCCTTGATAATTCCACTAGACTTAACTAGAGCGAACAACCTATCTTTTTATCTTTTGATAAACACAATCGTACATCGAATATCGACATAAAAAAAATATCATACATAGTGGAAATTAAAACTTTTTTGCAATATTAAAAAAATATAAAAAGCCAAATACAACAAGAATAAACCTTGGTTAAACGAAAGCTCTAATCCCTTGTGATATTACAAAATTGTGATTCAATACAAATATATAGAAGATTCATTACATCAAAGAGAAGATCGAGACACTTAAACTTTCTGTATCCCATAGTCGTAGCGCTTGCGATATTCCTGAAATATTAATTGGTGTAAGTAATCCAACTTGATCAGTAAGTAAGGAGTCACAAAACCATCAACATTCCATATAATAATCAAGAGCAATATGCAATAAAAATATGCATTAATTATAACTGATGAGATTATGAAAAGCATATAATCCAATAAATAACAGATGCAAATCAAATTATCAGTGACTATTACATTATGATTCTCATTTTATTTGTAAAACTCGGCCTCGATTACCCACTAACACCATTAACGCGATTGCTAGTCCAACACATTGGCCAATGTGCTTCTAGCCACTCCATTAATGTCCGATGGTTCTATCCTAAACTTTTTAGCGAGTATGTAATCCATGCAACCTATTTAATTGAGTAGGAGTTACATATAGGCTAGGGAGCCATGCCCATCTTCTATATAACCTAATCTCAAATCCTAAAGTCACTCTAATAGATTATATTACACACCATGTTTCATTTAGTAAACATATCACAATGTACATAGTCCCCCCATTCACTCCATAAACTATATGAACTACATATACTAACATATCCTTGCAACATTGATAAATAAGCGAATTCATACTTACCTCAGCTTAGGTCTCTATTTCCAAACTTCCTAAGTTTCCAGGTCACTCACATTTTTTCGGTTGTCCAACACCTATCACAAACCATTTCTGATTATTATATGCCTAATACCCTATGTTTAGAACCTCCCTAAGAACTTAGGAAATTCCAACTAAAATACAACATACTTGTTGTTTTCTAGGGCGGGAGCGTTCTCCCTCACTTGATGAGGTGCGCTCTACCAACTAGGTTCATCCTAACTAACGAAGGGAGTGTGCTTCTTTGCTACATGGAGCGCGTTCCACCGTGCACCGTCTCGAAAGTGAACACGACAACAACTTTTGTTTAATCTATCAAACTACCAAACAAAATCAAAAACCCCTCCTAATACTTAAGGGAGGACCTCTAATGAGCTATAAACGACTTTCCAATCAATAACAACAACAATTCATAAGGAAATCATCACCTACCTATGAATTTCAACTTCAAACTCAAAAGTACACTTACTAAAATGATGATATCTGATCTAATAGTGGTTTTATCACTTTGATTCAGTGGAGGGTCCTTTCTTGATCAACTCCTTAAAACCCAAAACACTTAGTTGCTCTTCTTTCTCACTCTCTCGATTGATCGGTGAATAATGAGGATAAGTTTGAAGCTTTTGGTTATATATATATATATATGGATTTTTCTTGAGATACTCATCGTGCTATCTCAAGGCTAATTAAGTGATTGATGTGCTAAAGTGGGACATCTTAAAGTGAAACAAAACTTAACACATCAACACTTACACTTATCTCGGGGCGATCTTCCGATCCCTAAAATTCAAACTAAACTTATAGTTATATATAATATATATTTATGTATCAATTATATATAAATATATACACTTCGTGTATTTTCTAGCCAATAAATTTAGCATACATACCTATGAGTATTCTCGAGTATGCATATTCATTTCATGGTCCCTTTATCGCACTTGATCTACCGACTATTTATTATTTATTTTTTTCATTATAGGCTTGTATATAAATTATCTTTCTATACTACAACCTATAAATTAAACAAACATTCCAAACAAACACAAAATCATCGCATAAAGCTACACACATGCTAATCGAGGTATGTCAAATTTAACCATGAGTCTAATCGGGTTAATTAGGATTTAGGTTAACACTAATCACTAGCTTACTGTAACGAGTAATTACTGGGATGGTGTTCGATAGTCCTGAGAATGTAGAATTTTTCTTTAAATAATATGGCAAAAGGATTGGTTTTGCAATCAAAGATCGATTAACAAATAAAAGGAAAGATGAGGTGGCTTAGAGGTATGTTTTCACATGTGTTAAGGAATGCCATAAGAAATCTAAGGGATTATACAAAGAGGGGGCCTAACTTCAAGGTGTGACTGTCACACTTAAGTGACAACTATGTTATTCCCTAATGATAAATGGCACCTTACCAAAGTGTATAACCATAATTATGCGGCTAACCCTTCAAAGTCAAGGTTCTATCAGTGCAATAAGGTCATGTCAACTTCTACTAAAAAGAGAATTGAATTGAACAACTTTGTAGGCATCCCAGTTTGTAAGTCTTTTATGGCAGAGTCTGTTCGTGTTGGAGGGATTGATAATTTGACATTTAATGGGAGGGACATAAGGAACCACATAGAATCGACTCGAAGGCTTAGTCTATGCAACAGTGACGCCGATGCTATTCAATAACATTTCATGAGAAAGCAAAAGCAGAATCTTAACTTTTTCTATATGATGACCCTTGGTCCACAAAATGAATTTAGACATGTATTTTAGGCTAATAGTTGGTGTAGACATGCTTACGTGTATTTTGGGGACTTAGTTTCCTTCAACACAACCTACTTAACTAACAAGTATGACATGTCCTTTACTCCATTCGTAGCTATGAACCATCACGGACAGTCTAATTTGTTGGGTTGTGCTATTCGTTGACAAGAGCAAGTAAAGTTACAAGTTGCTATTCAAGACATTGCTTGAGTGTATGTGGAAGGAACCAAAAGCAATCATAATTGAACAATGTCCATCTATTACGTTTGGCATCACCAAAGTATTCCCCAACGCAAGGCACAACCTTAGTTTGTGATACGTCATGAAGAAGGTGCCTCGAAAGGTAGGGGTCATCATGATTAGGAGTGCATTATATTAGGTTTGAAATAGGCAGTTTATGATACCTTCACTAAAAATGACTTTGAAGATGAATTTGCTAAATTATTCACGAAGTTTAATCTTGGTGAAACCTTCTGTATTTAGTTAAAGTCCATTTACATCATTAGGGAGAAATGGTTTCATGTATATGTGAAGAAGTTTTTTGGGGCTAGTATGTCAATAACATAGAGAAGTGAAATTATAAATCATTTTTTAATGGATCTGTTGGTACAAAGACGTCGCTTAAGTTATCCATCAGTCAACTCGAAAGGGCATTGGAGAAGAGGTATGAAGCTAAATGCAGATTTCGTCTCATTTCACAAGTTACTTCGTACAACTTGCAATGTACCATATAATCTTCAAATGCAGAAAATATACATAAACACCATATTTACAAAATTCTAATAGAAGTGTTGATTGTTATGGACCATGGAGCTAAAGTAATGAACCGTAAGGCAGCATATACCTTATACGATGTGCAACAACTTGTAAGGTTTCTTGGCTATGAGAATGTGATCATGAAAATGTATAATGTTGTATACGAGGAGGCAACTGAGGAGGTACACTATATATGCCAATCATATAAGTTTCATGGGATACTTTGATGTAATGCTCTATTATAATTCAAGACCGTGATATCATGTACATCCCACCACATGACATCATGAATTGTTAGAGGAAAGACTTCAAACGTGCATACAAACAAGAGAGGGGCATAGAAGAGTTAGATGGAAGTGCATCCACTATTCTTAATTGATATGATGTTATCCTTGGTAGCAAATTTTATGTCCCAAATAGTTAAATAGTTTAAGATCATACTAGACACAATCGAGAAGTTGATAGGGCTACTTATTGACATGCCAAATGAGGAAGATGTAGATCTAAACCCTACACTTGCTTACTCAGATGCTTCAAAGTGTACTGTTAAATACCTAGATCACCCAAAAAAGGGAAAGCCTCGTGTGAGTAGAATAAAAGGATTGTTAGAGAAGAAGTGAAAGATGCATGTAGTTATATGCAATAATGTGGTTTTGTTAATGTTATATACGTCAAAAAATAATATTTTATTCCAAACATTTGTAGGGTAAATTTTTTAAGGATAACATTATGGAGGACGCTTCCCAACAAATGATAGAGATAGGTAAGTCTAAGCCTCCATTAGAGTCCCAAGTCGGAAGGGTTGTCGTAAAAAGGTCGCACTATCAGAGAAGAAGTTAAATAAGAAAATTATAGCACACAAGAAGGTAATAAAATAATTTGATTAGCTTATTATTATTCTTTTTACTACATAAATAGGTTGGAGCATCAAAGTGGTTTTTTATTATTTATTTTTTTATAGGGGAATACCTCTAAGTGAATGAGAGCAATTAGAAATGCGTCCCATTTTTTTTTTATAGGGGAGTATGTACTAGAAACTCAATCGGTTGAAAGAGAGAACACAATCGAAGATTGTCGAGGATCGCTCATTGAGACTGATCCTATTCGACGAAGCCCCACCGTTGAGACGAGGCACGCTATGAAGGTAACAAGACTTCATAATGTTATTTGTGTGCTTACTTATCTAATTTATTAATTTTTGATTGTGTATGCGTGATTGGGTGAGCTATAATATGTTGATTTCAAAGTTTTCAATGGGTAATGTTATTTTTATGTGGTTTATTTTGTATACAATTTGACAAGGAGGTCGTCATCGCCCCAAATGTTCTTCCTGCAACTCATTCAAACTTCTTCTATAGACAATTTGAATAGCAGCACCAGCCCAACGATAAAGAAGGTCAGGTTGACGACCAATTGAACCAACGATGGATAATGGACAAGCTTAAGTCTTTAGAAGAGAATGTTAATGAGATAAAAGTGGTAGTTTAGCAAACATGCGTGAACTTAGGGGCAAAGCAAAAATTTGACTGTAGCATAGTAAAGGATAAGGTGGAAACACTTATGGAACAAAGCATGGAAAGGTGGCAAGACAAGTTTATTAGAAATCTGGACCTAAAATATCGACAGATAGAAGCTTTACTCATTGGAGTAGAGCGACACATTTCACACCATGGCTTAGACTTCAAGCGCGAGGTTGCACAGGTGAAGATCTATTTCGGTCAATGGAATACATTTCCTAGCTCAAGCACTAAAGACTTGGGGAGTAAAGAAGATGAGGCGACCAATGTAGAAAATAAGTTATTTACTTTGCTTTTATCAGATACGTTATGTTAACTTTTAATGGGTTGGACACGTTCATACTTAATTTTTGGAAATGTGGTTTTATTATGATGCTTGGGACCAAGCAGTGGAGTGGCCTTGACTCTACCAACCTTGATTAGGTCCTTATTAAGGTCCCATTCAAGACTAATTTTTGTGTCTGATGGTAATCAAATGTTTTGATGGATAGATGTTATTGAACTTAGATATTTTTATGCTAATTTGTTCATGTTACGATGCTTAACCAACTGCATTTCAAACTTTTTCATATAATGCTATATATGATTTGAAACTTGTTCATGCTTTTAGTACTTCACTGCTAACACGTTAGTTCCATACCAACTACATTTCAAACTTTCAAGTTGATACGTCAGTATTTATATATATTTAGTAGTTTATTTTAGTATATTTAAATATGCAAAGTCTCTAAAATATATATTTAATTATATTTTTTGGTTGTTTTAAGGTGAAATGGTGTGCGCGGTTGAATTCGTGGCGGAAAAATACTCAAAATAGAGTATTTTCATGCAGTGTTAGGATGCCAAACAGTTTGTCTCGAATTACGCATTGCGTGATGGGTAGAATAGGAGACAACATATTTCAACCAATTGGGAGCTGCCATGTTAGCGTTCAACCAATTACAGGCTGCGACAAGTTGCAGACACCTATTTCCAAGCCAAAAAGAATCCAACAATGTTCCTCGGTGCACGAGTCACCTCCCCAACCCCAAAAATTAGTTTCTCTCGCCTCTCGAGACCAATTTTTAGTAGTTTTATATATTAGGAACTTAGGTTTCATTAAAAAGAAGAACACTGATGATTATTATTTGGTTATCGACTTTCTTCGATGACGATGTTCGGCTAATCAACTCCTTGCTTAGGTTGAAGGAGAAGCAAATCGGGATCATGGATTCATGGCATATTATGTGAGATCTTTTTTTATTATTTAACTTAATTTAAATTCTCCTATTTCATTATTGTTGACTTTATTGATTATGGTTTAGATCTAGGGTATGTATATGGCCAGTGCATGCTTTTAAGTGGACAATCTATAGTTACTTGGACCTTTAGTATCAGTGTAATTGTACTTTTGAACCAATAAAGTGACGAACACTCACCCATTTGCTGCCAAACCTTTTCGATTCTTGAGTGTGCAATAATTGAATCTAGGTTAAATCGGGAGTAGATGCGATCCGGTTATTTAGGATTAGTTTTCCACGGATCGATATTACTGCGGTTAATGTGTTAAACCTTATTGGCAGATGTTTAAGGTTGTACATTAATTATAGAAATAGTTAGTGGCGAACGTCCTGACTATCGAGATTAGGGGAATGAGGAATTTCTGGCGGATGTCTTTTTTATAGCTAATCTAGGAGAAATTAAATTAATGACTTTTCGGGAAAGATTGAAGACCATAATTGCAATTGAATCTTGATCCTGATTTGTGGAACTATAGACTTAGGTGTTACTTAGATATTTATTAATTGTTTTGAAAATTAGTTTAGTTATTTTATTTATTTAGTTTAGTTAGATTAGTTAGTTAAATTAATTTATTTAAAACCCCCGATTTTCCTTTTTATTGTTTTTAACCTAAGAAAGACTACTAATCTTTGCCACTATTCTACAAAATAGTTGGTTTAAGAACTTTACCGTATTGATGCGTTCGACGCGCGTCAATTTTTGGCGCCGTTGCCGGGGATTGGTATTTTTCTTTCTTTGGTTTTTTAATTTTTAATTTTTAATTTTTAATTTTAATTTTTAATTTTTAATTTTAATTTTGTCTATCTAGTCCCTTGCTCTAAAAATGTATGCAGGTAACCCTGCGATGGACTCCTCCTACCCTCACAATTATGGTCGATTCGAAGACTCACATTATTATAATTTGAATGGGGTAGGTATGTCACATAGTGGATATCGATTTTTTAACTTGCAATCTTTTGAGCAACAAGTTGAGGTTTGCAAAAATTGTGGAGATTATTCTCATTTCGCACATAATTGTCCATATTATCCACAGTATGAGAATTATCACTATTCTAGTTATGCATCGCCACAACCTGACTTCTATGGGCTCATGTCAAACCCGCAGGTTCCTCAACATGAAGGAAATCAACAGTTTCATCAACGCACATCCTTGGAAAATATGATGTAGCAATTGATAGATAATTACCAACAATTTTGATAGCTTTTTGATGAGATCTGACAAATTGATTTTAAGATTCCTGACTTGAAGGAATTGGACACTAAATTAATTTAATATAATGCCAGGCTTCATAATATGACCGATGAGGAAGAGTTATGTAGTAGACAACCAATTTTTAACCTAGAGGAGGATGTGAGTGTTGATACGTTGAAAAATCTTGAGGTGAACGAGGTTACACATGTGGAAGACTATTTGAGAGAAACATTGGAAGAACATGAAGTCTTTCAAATTGAGCCAGAAAATGTCATTGCACTAAAAGAGGGGGAAAATGAGATGAAAATTGATGTCATTTCGGACAAGCCGAAGAAGCCGCAGATAGAGAGCGAAAAAGACCAACCTCTGGTGTTGGTGCAACCACACACGTTCCCATGCACATATGGTACACCTTATAGGCGGATGGAAGTAAGGGAGCGTTCGCAGATCTTCTACAGTGCCAACACCTTTATGTTGGAGGTCTGATGCGACAGATTCTTTCGTGTTGGAAGTCCCGAATGAGCTCCTAAATCTAAAAGAGGGCATGCATGCTTCATTGCACAAATACGTAGATGTGCCATTTGTTTTTCACATCTCCGAAGGAGAGGGCATCACGTGATCAATCATGCCAAGTCTAGCCAAAGACTTAAAGAAAGCTGGCTCGTTGGGAGGTAGCCCTGCTTCATTTTTATTTTATTTTATTTATTTTTTGCATTTATTTCAGTTTTACTTTGGTTTAGTTTTATTTTTTATTTATATTTAATAACACTCTAATTTGGTCTCTTTATTTTTATAGGTGATATGTTAGTTTGACATTCATTGGAGGATTGGAGTGCCGAGTTTTGTAGGATTGGAGCAGTTTTTTTTAAGGAATTAACATGTTTATAAAAATTTAGGTGTTTTAAGACTTGGTTGAGAAATATCCAACTTAAGTCATCGCATTAGTGGAGGGTTTTTGAGTAGACCCGAAATCCTAAACTTCATTCCATCATCTTGTTGATTTCACCCTTAGTTGACAGACTTTGGGCTCCCAAGATTTGATTTGAATCTTTTCAGTTAACTCCTATGTTTACTAGTTCTTGCTCTTGTTATGGTTGTTCTTTGATAGTTTCCTTAGTCACCTACACCTGAGAGATTTAGTGCGTTCACTGGTTTTTAGAGACTTTTCGTCATGCGTGCATTTGTATCATCTTCTTATCCATGTTTTCTTCACCACTGCCATTTTTCTTTTTATTATATGGATGCCTTGACTTATTTTGAACTTTGAGGACAAGGTTCAGAATAAGTTTGGGGGTATTTTAGGGATTGTGGATTGCTTTGGATGAATTCTTTTGTGAAAGATCATAGGTGGGATCGTTTATTTTTTATTTTTTATGCGGTTATATGCGGATATCGGATGGTAATGGTGGTCTTTTATATCATTTCTTGTCCATTCATATTCATTTCTCATTTCATTAGGATTTGATATACTTTCATCCATGTATGTATTTAGTATATATATTTTTTAGTTATATCTCTCACTCGAAACTTTGTTCATGCATTTGGTTGTGGATGAGTAATTTATAGTTGCCTCTTTGACTTGAAACTTAGAGAAAATTTAGAGAAACACTCAGTCAAGTTCGTAGCTCAGCATTTTTATGATTTCATGATTAGGGACTTAGTTGTTGGTTGGACTTTGTGCTAGATAATGAAAATGAGTAGACGGTCAAATTTGTACAAGTGATATTATTTTAACCCACATTGGGGGATTTGCATGATTATAGTGAAAGTGAGAAGTACTAACATGAGTTTTTCTAAAAAAAAAGTAGAGTGCCCTACAAGTTTTCATAGGAAATGGAGTAGAGAAACTTGTGGTGGGAAAAAGCGAGAAAATCGGTCCATAGGAAATGGAGCAGGGACCGTAATTGAAAAAAGAAGAAGAAGAAAATATGTGAGAAGAAAATAAAAAATAATAAATAAAGGCGAAAGTTGTGAAACTCTTCAAATAAAAGACTTCGTTCGAGTGCTTTCACTATATTAAGTGAAATTTGAACTTGTGTGCTTTAATGTATAGACCAAGAAAACTTGTGAATAGTTGATGGCCTTTGTTTCGACCAAGTCTTTGTCTTGAAAGTGGGATCTTAATTGTGTTCGAGTTGCGATTCTTGACATTTCACAACTCCGAAATTTTCTGAGTTGTTTGTTAACTTGATGGCTACGTAAACCAAAGGAACTCTGTGAATTTGGGTCAGTTGTAGGATTAGTGAGTCAATGCATTATTATGTTAGGAGTTTAGTTTAGTTTGTGTTGTAATTTACACATTTGCTCAGAACGTGCAAAGTCTTAAGTTTGGGGGTATTTGATAAGTCAGTATTTATATATATTTGGTGGTTTATTTTAGTATATTTAAATAAGAAAAGTCTTTAAAATATATATTTAATTATATTTTTTAGTTGTTTTTAGGAGAAACAGAGTACGCGGTTGAATTCGCTGTGAAAAATACTCGAAATGGAATATTTACATGTAGTGATCGGATGCCAGACAATTTGCTTCGAATTAAGCGTTGCGCGGTGGGTAAAATAGGAAACAACTTATTTCAACCAATTGGGAGCTGCCACGTTAGCTTTCAACCAAGTACAGGCTGAGACATGTGGCGGACACTTATTTTCAAGCCAAAAATAGCCCTACGATGCTCCTCTGCGCATGAGTCACCGCCCCAACCCCAAAAACTAGTTTCTCTCACCTCTCGAGACCAATTTTTAGTAGTTTTATATATTAGGAACTTAGGTTTTATTAAAAAGTAGAACACAGACTATTATTATTTGGTTATCGACTTTCTTCGATGACTATGTTCGGCTAATCAACTCCTTGCCTAGGTCGAAGGGGAAGCAAATCGGGATCAAGGATTAATGGCATATTATGTGAGATTTTTATTTTATTATTTAATTTAATTTAAATTCTCCTATTTCGTTGTTGTTGATTTTATTGATTATGGTTTAGATCTAGGGTATGTATATGGACAGTGCATGCTTTTTAGTGGACAATCTATAGTTACTTGGACCTTTATTATTTGTGTAATTGTACATTTGGACCTATAAAGTGACAAACACTCACCCTTTTGCCGTCAAACCCTTTCGGTTCTTAAGTGTGCAACAATTGAATCTAAGTTAAATAGGGAGCAGATGCGATTCAATTATTTAGGATTAGTGTTCCCATAGATCCATATTACTTCGGTTAGTGTGTTAAACCCGATTGGCGGATGTTTAAGGTTATACATTAATTAAAGAAATAGTTAGTGGCAAACGCCCTGACAATTGAGATTAAGGGAATGAGGAATTTCAGGCGGATGTCGATTTTCTATAGCTAATTTAGGAGAAATTAAATTAACGACTTTTTGGAAAAAATTGAAGAGCATGATTGCAATTGAATCTTGATCATGATTTGCGGAACTATAGACTTAGGTGTTACTTAGATATTTATTAATTGTTTTGAAAATTAGTTTAGTTATTTCATTTATTTAGTTTAGTTAGATTAGTTAGTTAAATTAATTTATTTTAAAACCCTCGATTTTCCTTTTTTGTCATTTTTAACCTAAGAAAGACTACAAATCTCTGTGGGATCGACCCATTGCCACTATTATACGAAATAGTTGGTTTAGGAACTTTATTTTATTGACGCGTTCGGCCCGCATCACAAGTCCTAAAAAAGGAGTTCCTTATATGTAAGAGAGAATGTTGAGGATGTTAGTTTCCTAATCTAATGTTTGGAACTTGAATGGCAGTTGTTGTTATTGATGCTCTCTTATACATGTTTAAAACCAAACTTGTTATATTCGGGGTGATCATGATTTCTTTTTGGTACTTATGCATTTCATCAAGGTAATATTAATTTCTTAGTTTTAGATGTTTAAATTGGTGCCAAATAAATGCTACATTAATATTTGTGTTGTTTACCCTAGTCATTTTCTTCATTTCTTCATTTTAAGATAGATGTGAACAAACAAAAAGGGAATAAACAAGTTATTAATAGATCGAATGCACAAAATACATATAACTTGTTTGCGTATCACACATTAGAAGTACGACTACTACTAATTCCAGTTACACCTGCTGAACTGATAGCATTAACAAAAGATAAGAACAAAAAAGATGAGGAAATGATATATTTTACAAGAAACTCCATAACGTAATTCTTCTCATACCCAATTTTGATGATCTTGATCGTTGTTTCGGAAATGATTGTCACCTCACGACTAAGTGATAATCTTCCCATGAATAATGTCGAAACCTCTAGCTTTTTAATCCATACCAATTGACTCGCAGTTGAAATTTCATCTCCACTTGTGAAACTACTTCCTTCACTACAATGCAAGTGGCTCGCATTTTCAAATCATCGTCCCTCTGCATATTGTTTAGTTAAGGATGCATTGTTAGACGAGAAGGGGGGAGGTCAGCCCAATGAAAGCACTTGCACCGATTATTGTTACAAATAGAAAAAAAGTTGACCTTTATTGGGCTATTCCTTCTTCATAATTCTCTTGTTCAAGAATCCTATTGAACATCTAGAATAATGCGGCCTCCATGAGCAATTGGCTTCAATGTTGTCATAACATCTATTGCTCCTACATGATCTATCGTTAATTTGTGACATATTTAATCAACAAAGAGATCTTATCAAGAAAAAGGGCAACTTGAAAACGTGCATGTTTTGCAGTAATGTCACGAATGGTACATTTTTTTGATACAAAGATGCGCATCAATACTCGCGATTTAAAATGAAAAAATCCTTTCCATAAAGTGATAATGTAGTTTAAAGTCACTTCAAATTTATATGAATGATCAATTTAGAGCAAACCCCTATCATAAACAACAAGCAAGGATTTACAAATTTAAATCAACTCTTTAACTAACAACGAACATTTATTTAAAGGGAATGGTTCACTTTCTCATGAAGAAAACCCTAAATAAGATCAACAAAATCATATATTTAGGGTGTCTCGCAAATCCACACACTAACACCATAGAAAAACATAGCCTAATCACTATAATCAGCAAAACAATTTTTCATGGTCTAAGGGTTCAATAATTTAAAAGAAAACTCCAAATATTAGCCCCTACCCCTTAATCCTACATTAGCCAAGTATTCAAAATTTCTTAGGGAAATACAATGACTAACTAAAGCTTTACAGGAAAACCCTTACATTTTAATCCAAACTTTTTTTAGGTGGCCTTTCATAATTTCTTGAACCCTAAACATTGAAAACTAAAAAACAATCTAAACAACCCCTATTACTCCAATATTACAATAGTCAGCCCTTGCCCCTTAATCCTACATTAGCCAAGTGTTCAAGATTTCTTAGGGAAATATAAGGACTAACTAAGCTTTACAAGAAAAACCCTAAATTCTACCAGGTGTCCTTTCCAAATTTCTTGAACCCTAAACCTCAAAAACTAAAAAATGATCTAAACAACACTTATTACTTCCATATTACAACACATATAACTATAAATTTGAAGGTGTATCTAACCCATACCTTTTACAAAGTCGGTCGACACTTTCTCTTTGAACACTTGTTTCTTTTAGCATCCACTTCAAGCAAACACTCATTCTCCACCCTGCTCTTCAGGCCTCACGTCCAACTCTCGATTCTTACTTGTACCTATGGTTTTTTGTAAGCCCTAGATGATCCCTATTCGTACTCATCAAATATAAGAGAATCTCCATAAAAGACAAAGATAAAAGAGATGATTGACTTACCAAGTTCCAACGAAGTCTTCCTACTGTGCTACCTCCACTAGGTTTGGGATGAGGGTCCTTTTTATCACCTCAAAAGTATTAAGATCCCCCTGCCTTATAGACCCAAAATTGTAGCACACAACTCCTACCTACTATTTTCCTACTATGCGCGAAAACCTATAACAAATCGGTCCTAAACTAGCTCTGAGCAGACCAATAATGGAAGAATATGGTTTTGGAGTTTCAGGAGTCGCGACGGTTTCGGGAAGCCTAATGAAAGAGTTGTGGTTTTATTACCAAAAGCGAAGGAAATTAAGATTATTGGCCTTAAATTAGCTATAATGACGTGTTGTCGCCTGTTGGTTAGTTGTTAGTCGGTCAGTGATCAGAGCCAGACAGTCGTACAAATTTTTCATTTTTTTTGGTTTTAGGATGAATACCTAGCTGGGCTTGCGCATTAGAGCCACGTAGGCACCACGTCAAGTCGGTGCCCTGACTCGATGTCCTATCTATGTTACTCCAACATTTCTCTTTCTCTATGAACAATCCCCTATTAGTGAGGCACTACTAAGCATACATCACAACATACATAAGATCGCACATCATGTTCTGATGTGCGTGCGATGCTCTTTGGGATGCACGTGAATCGCATCTTGAGTTACAACGCATGAATATCATATATTGTGATATACTCCTATTAGTGCACAAATATGAATCATCAACTAGCTTCCTTTGTACTGCTTGTACAACTCTCAAAGCAACTGATTCCAATATCACTTGCTTAGTTACCTCTCATTCAATCAGCTGATAACTTCTCGAAGCCCAATTACCTCTACCACCTTCGGTTCATAAATACTTTCCCTAGAGCCTCCATTTGCTGCCACAAACACTGCTAAGTTCTCCTTAAGTATTTCTGCAAATGAACTTCTGCCATAATGTTCAAGAACTGAAGCATCGACATTGCATGTGGGAACCCCCTATACACTCTCTGCCATTTATGAACATCCTTTTTAGGCTCTCCCAAATTTGTCTAGACTTTCTTTTTCGTAGCTTCTATCCACGCCTTCAGATGGGACTTAGTTGACTTCATTATATCGGTGGGTGACAATTTCCTTTTCTTCAAAACCTATGAGTTGCGGGTATTCGACAAACTCCAAGCCATCATAGCAATCACCTCTCAAACTTCCTTTTATATTATTGTTGAAGATACCTTGCATTCAATGATCAAAAGTACAACTAATTTCCCGCTTTGTATCTAATCACAATGAATACCAACATTTTGAGTTCGTTTTTTAAACCACTAAGGCATGATGAGTGATGTCGCATCGAATAGCACCAAAAATATTCTCATTTTCACGGACTACTTGGATTGGTAATGAGGCAAGTACGAGGTCGATCGTATAGGGATTGGCATGTGCTTTTTTTCTTAGATTTTTAGGAGAAGTAGGGGTTTCGAAAACAAAAACTAAATTAAACTAAAATATCAAATGCAAACAAATTAAAACACTTAAAATTGAAATCAATAAATAAAAGACTCTAGACCAAGGCGGGGATTGACATTCTAGGGAATTGATTCGATGGTTGATTATCGAATGCTTGTCCTATTACTAATTCTTGTAAATAGGCTTATACTGACTCTAGTCACCTCGTTCTTGTCATGTTAGTGGAGGGAATGTGCAATACGACCACATACTAACTAGACTTGCGAAGCCACCATATATGCTCTAGGCTTTCAACAGACTAGCAGCATTAACGCTCTATGAGAACACCTATCATGAGTGGTAGCAAGAATCATTATCCACCTGTCATATGTGAAAATTAAAATAAACCGCTACCTATCTCATATCCTAAATGTACAGGGGCACACTGATTATGTCCACAAGTATAACGACTTAATTGTAGTAATAGTGTGATCAACTTATGTTGATTACGGATATCGTCCTCAGGGAATGTTGCATTGCACTTAGTGGTACTTAATCAGATTTGTTCTATTGCTAAGAAAATCCTTTTTTATTTGGTTTTATAACTAAACTAATCTATCCTATTAAATAATGTAAATTACTTTTAAACTCTTATATTAAGAATATTTTAGTTTAAAACTTCACCTAGGTAACTAATCGCTATGCTTTTCAACTTACTGCCTTATCTTTATTATGTGTGTGCAATGCCTGATTAGAATAAATAGATTTTCTTCAAATCCACTTCAACCACTATCATGATGGAAAAGATTCTAATGTGCCAACTAGAACTCCACCTATCAGTGGGAATAATGTAAGCTCCAAATTGCTTTAAGTTCTGAATCTTTTGATTCATAACAAATTAAGTTTACTATCTGCGCCTCCCTATTCAATAATTATCTATCGATGTAATGTATTTTAAGATTGTATCATCCATATCCGGCTTAAAAGCTTTAATGGCCATGATTACTTCTAAAACCTAATATCAATAAACATGTGATCAAGATGTTTGTAGCATTACAGTCAGAATTACTACAAATTCTAACCATTGCACTTTTTAACTCTATAATCCATTCATAATTTCCTTAGCATAACATTTATACCATATAATTCATTGATCCCTAAGATTAATAAACTACTCACATTTCATTGAAAGAAACATGCACATAATGGTATTCATTTTAATCAAAGACATCATTAAATTACTTCAATTAAATCGATAAAAACAATACCAAATCACCATAAGTGAGTCTTCAATGTATTCTCTTCCACAAGTCTTTTTAATATTCAAGAATAAAGTAAAACTATGCTAATTTATGATAACTAGTTGCAATCTATGGTGGTGTATATGTTTCCAAGTTATAATACATATTGATACTCCTAAGACACTTTAGAAAATAATTAGAAACCATAATAGACAATTCCACCTGAAATAGAACACTAATTTTCTATTTTCTTCAGTCTCAGTGCTGCCCATAAATAGTCCGATGTCGTGATTGTATTGCCACGACACCATGATAGCTTTGACCACTTATTTTGCTTTTTCTCCTATTCGGTAGACTCGGTGCCTTATATTGGCCTCCCCAGCACCGTCCTTTATGACCCATGATGCCATGACTGCGGCGGCCATGTTGAATCATTTTTTCTCTTCTTAGTTCCCCACACTATGGCCATGTTGTCCACTTTCCTTCCCATGGTGTCAACCTTCTTAGCTATGACGTCAAACCCACTTTTGTGCATTTTAGCCTCGTTTCTTCATGAATTTACTCGTTTGTCTCCTTTATACCTCGTATACATAAAAATACACAAATATCATCAATTAGAGCTCATTTCAAGATATTTCTACTAAATATATTACTAAATTAATACTATATATAAGTCTAAATAATTACTTATCAAATACCCCCGAACTTAGGGTTTTACACATCCCGAGCAAAAGTAAAATTTACTAAGTGTTCTTACTACTACTGTTATTAAAGATTACATTCATTTCTAACTATTCATGGAGTGTCCTTTAATTCAAATAAGTTCAAGTTTATAATCTACACAATAGTTTTTCTTTGCAAAAGTTATATTTTCAAAACGTGTAGGATTAACAACATATACAATTCATTTTTGAAACTCGAAAGTAGATCACAACAAAAACCATCACTACTTACAAGTTTATTTCACCTTGACACTCTAGTAGTGAGTGTAGAATCTCATCATTTCTCATTAAGCTCAGGAATTCACAAATAACAATAGATCATACTAATTTTGGTAGACTTTAGAAATTTAAGAGTCTATAGGGCTTAACATAGCTGGAAAGAAAACTTAACTCAATTAAGCTACTTGTGCTTGAATTAAATCTTTTATTTGAAGAGTTTTATTCAACTTCTGCCTTTATTTTCTTTTTCTTTTTTTGTTACTTTTTCTTTTCTTTTTCTCATTTCTCCTTATATTTTTCCTAGTTGTACGACCCCTACTCTTTTTCTTATGGATTCTGTTTTCCTCACATTTTCTAACCACCAAGTTCTCTACTCCATTTCTTGTAGAACTCGTGAGACTCTCTATTTTTTATTTATTTTTAAAAATCTCATTAGCACTTCTCACTTTCACTCTATTAAGCAAGTTTAAACTCCAACGTTTTCATTAAAAATCATGCTTATTTCTTCTTCTTGTAGCAATAAGTCTTTATTCACTTTTTATGCTCAAGTAAAATTCACACTTATTATAGAATTCCTTAGAGGCTAAAATGTTTCCACAAGAAATGTTCTAGTATTCTCCTTGCTTTTGTTTCAAGTTCATTGCATTCTCTAACTCTAAGTTTCTGATTATGAAATAATACCATTATTTGCTACATTTCATTTTTTCTTCAAAAATTTAAAAAACATTCTCTTGAGTTTCATATTAACAAGACACCTATATTCTTACTCGACCTTAAATAAAGGCATGAACTTTGCAAATGAGTCACTTATTCATTACATAGTACTATATATAACCTAATGTATACTACCTAAACACATTCAAATAATAGGTAAATGGACTAGAATACACTACCATACTTCCCTATTTAACTTTCAAAAATAAAATTTTAATTATATACTAGCAATGCTTGTCCTTATTTAATCTTTTTTTACCACTTCCCATAATGTAGTGTTGATGCCCCCAAACTTAAATCAAACCTTGTCTTTAAGATTTAAAAATAAGCCTGCAACATGAAAATACTAAAACATAAACATATAATAACGCAAGATTATAATAATGGATAAACATAAAAGTTAAACAACTAATAAAGGTACAAAATATCTCAAATATAATGTTAATCAATGTAAACGTATCTCTTATCTCTATAAGGTATAAATAATGACTCACACTTCAGGACTGTACATCATCATCAACATTAGCATTATCAGCTCCAATA
The DNA here is from genome assembly GCA_039657365.1 of Stephania yunnanensis. Taxonomy (NCBI): domain Eukaryota; kingdom Viridiplantae; phylum Streptophyta; class Magnoliopsida; order Ranunculales; family Menispermaceae; genus Stephania; species Stephania yunnanensis. The sequence goes on along the minus strand of CM077586.1, from coordinate 36,748,005 downwards.
AAGGATGATGTTAAAGGATGCTTCACCCTTCAGCTTTGCACCAAATCTGGATTAAACACTTAGTTCAGTGCTACTGGAAAGCCAATAGACCTATCAGTAGGTCTTATCCATTAGCTCTTTTCATATCTAGCTACATCCCTTATATGATATGTAAATAACCTGATGTTTCACTGTCCGCTCAGTCAGTCTACATTCCCCTCTACCTATCCTTTCCATATCACAACAAGGCTTCCTTATACTGAGCCTTATTCTCACTATCCTGTCTCTTCATCTCAACAATCCACAACCTCTGCCACCATGGAGTTAAGTCCTTTGGTAGTGATACTGGCGCTTGTGGTAGAGGAGGTGGTGGAAAAACCATATGACCCTCAATAAATCCCTACTGGTGATTCTCCTCCTTACATCCTTCATCTTCCAACTCTTAAGCTAACACTACTGCGGTTGCGTGATCCTCTTGCCCTTTGGCCAACAACTCGGCCTCAAGTCTGTTTCCTTCGGCTCTCTCCCTCTTATCTTTGGAGCCTTAGTAACTAGTTTGTGATTTTAGTGGACCATAAACTCTTCCTCTTTGGTTGCTTGGGCCACAATATCAAATTCTTCATCTTGAAATAGTCGAACTCCGGCCTTCAAGTACATTTGAGTAATCGAAATTGGAAACAAAAGTTCGTTGTCTCTCTTTGACATAATAGACGACCTTAGGTTCATGTAGATAATCTCGCCGATGTTGATTTCCCCATTCTTTGCAATCTCAGACAAACAAGTCACATTTAGCTTGTTGATCTCGCCCTATTGAGTGGTGGTGTATAATGAAGCAACCAAAAAATGTTGCCACATTCTATAGACTTTCCTCATGCTCCACTTCTTAATGTGCTTAGGCACATTCTCAGTTCCTATTACCCATCCTTGTTATACTTGGATAACCAATTTTCTCTCTACGACTTTAAAAGGGATATAGGTTATAGGGTTTCTCAGATAAATTATCGAGAAAACTCTGTTCGGCTCCAACCATACTCAAGTGTTCTAACCTGTAAATGCTATTTATATAAATCTAATTAAAAGGGACAGATACCCCTCTCACCATCACTGGGTCTCCCTTCTTAGTAAACTTTGCATTGGCATAAAATCATACACAATTTCACCTAATATTTTAACTTTATTCTCCTTATAGTCTCGAGTGAATTGCTCCTGACCTTATTGCCTAATGAAGTTGTTTATTCTTTTGTCATACTTAGCCGACAAATTGATTCTTTTTTTCCAAATGAACTCTCTATGCTCAATGACATCATATCTATCGTTAGCCTATTTAATAATGTAGTACTTAGACATAAATAGCCTAGGTTCGTCCTCATTGAGATCTCTTGATGATGATGCCTCATAATCATTTGCTCTAACTTCACTAGTTTGACTTGCTTTCCTCCTTATTCTTGGCATTTTTCTCAAAATCTCACTAAACTTAACAACTAACAACATGGGTATTCAAATTAGCTAAACACAAAATTTTTTATCACGAGGGTTATTCACATACCAAATAATGCAAAAGACATACTAGATCTCTATAGGTCACAATGATGCTCAAAATTCACACAAATTGAAATTCATATCCAACAACCTCATATCAACAATTTATGCAATTTCATCAAAATTTCTTATTAATTTCAAACCATAACTTATGAAATTGTGAATTTGCCTTGATATCAAACTATTTTCCTGCGTATAATACTCCTCTAAGCCTCTATCAATCCAAGCCCTCTCAGTTTCATCACAAACTAAAACCCTAGTGCTCTCTTGAATCAAATCCCCAAATGAATGCCCTAACTCTCCTCTTTGCGCTAATCCACTATGTACTATCTTTTTTCACTTTAAATTACTAGGAACACTCTTTCCTCACTTAAGATTTGGGTTGTAAAGTAATGTATGCTTGGTTGGTTATGTATGGAATAGGTTGCAAATGTGCAAATGTGGTGAAATGGGGTTTAAAACCATTAATTTCGATGCAGGTGTCGTACCTTATGGGGCACTACGCCATTACTGCGCTTCGACATTATCGGACATGATGCAAGCTTTTATTTCTCATAGCTTAGTGACATGCTGTCGCCGTGCCTTATACCCAACGACGTTGTGTGTTTACACATACGGCGTCAACCTTTCTGTCCATGTTATTTTGTATATTTTATCATTAATTCCCTATTTGGCACTCTTTCGACTTTGTGTGTTACTACACAAGTTTTCATGATCGCGTGAAATCTATGCATTTATAAAGAAACTCCATAAAAACTTACTCGTGATTTTCCATGTACCTTACCTTTTTCGCTATAACTCCTTTGCTCTTTTACGTTCTTTACTAAGTTAATCGAGACTTTTCCATTCTGATGAATCGTCACCTGACAAATGGTCTTTCATGTATATTTAGCACAAGCTTTTTAAAAGTTATAAAACTAAAACATTTGGATTTTCCTTAACTAAATTAAACGACTACTAGACTTGAAATTTAAAAACCCATGGGTTGCCTCCCAGTTGCGCTTAGTTTATTGTCACTAGCCCGACGAATTTTCACTTTTTTATTTCTAGTCTAAATGGAGATACTCCATTTGTATATTGGAGAAAATTATATCATTCCCATTTGGATGTACTTCTTGGCCATCGACAAAGAAAATCTTCTTGGCATCATCATCCACATCTATACTCATTGTGATCTTTTTTTCTTGTGTATAAGGCTGCATTGGTAGTGTTCAAGAATGACTGCCTAAGTATCGTAGACACATCATTATCCATATTGTGACTCATAATCTCAAAATCTACGATAACGTGAATCTACCTACTTTCACACGCACATTTAGGACTCTCGGTTGGTACTAGGTTACCATTATCTACTTGCAAATTTGTTGTATTGGGACAATTGATCTTCAAATTGGCTTATAACACGTACTTTATAGGCATGACACTGACTGAAGCTCTTGTATCACATAAGATATTTCTAAATCGGTGCCCATCAATGCTTACATATATGCATATGTCTCTAAGATCTCTATTCTTGATTTGTTGAAGTCTCAGTACAAACTTGAACTTTGGTTCTAGCTTCCTTGGAAAAACCTTAATATTATTTCCTTTTAGTGCTTTTTCAGAAGGTCCTTCATCTTGTTGCTTAGCTCTCCATTATTTCTTCCCCTTCTTTTGATTTTTCAAGGCATTGATCCATTGTCACTTGAATCCTTCGAGTTCATCTTGCCTTACTTTCATTCCATTCTCATGCATCACTTCATATTTCCTCATAGCCAAAGTGTTGACTTTTTCTAGCTTGTACATTACTTGTTCCTGTCTTAGCTCATTTGTTGCTGTAGTGCTCATCATGTGAATAACACTAACATTCTGCTTGGGATTTGTGATAGTGTTACTCTGAAACTATCATTCCTTCCTTGAATTAAAAAAAATGGCTAACTGATAAATCTGTCTCTATAAGATCTTGATGGATTGTAATCTTTCATCGCCTATTCTCTTTTTAGCTTGTTTTACATTTTCAATTTTTTTCTCAAGCTTCTCATGTCGTTCCCTATTGCTCATGCCCATTACATTCAAGAACATCTCTATTAACTTCAATGAATTTATATCTTTGCTCTGCGTCAGCTTCCCTTATTGGACTTATTGATTGAAGTCTGAAGATAACTTCGTTTTTTTATCAGGATTTCCATATGAGAAGTTAGCGTTGTTGTTCTATCTTTGATAAAACCTCTAAGGAGCCATTCCACTTGGCCTGATGTTGTTTCCATAGCCCTGGTTATTCATGAAGTTGGTCTCCTTAAGCTCCATTCCTTGTGGCATGTCCATTTGATTAACCACCATAGCTTGGTGATTTATAGGTTATTGTATTGCCAACACTTGTTGACTTTGTTGCCCCATTCAAAGCTTCACCATTTAACTGCTCATTTTGGATAGTTGTGCCATGATAATAGCTTGTGAATCACTGTCATATATGCCAACTAGTTTCCTTACTATGGAATGAGTACAAAAATATAGTTTTAAGACATAAAATATAGGAGATCCAATCCTCCATCCTTATCCTTGGTTAGCAGAGAACAACCTGCTACAATATTTACTAGTGTTCTAGTGCTATGATTCATCCCGTAGTAAAAAATCAAGATTTGTGCCCATTTCACATATCCATGTCTTGGACATCTCCTCAACAACTCCTTGAATCTTTCCCAAGCCTTTCCAAGAGACTCGACATCTTCCTGCTTGAATTGATTGATTTTTAGTTTCCTTTCGCTCACATTCATTGGATGAAAGAACTTGTCTTGAAATCTTTCAGTGATTTCTGCCCATGAGGTTATACTCTTTATGTTAAGTCCTTGGAACTAGGATTTAACTTTCCCACCTAATGAGAAAGGAAAATTCTCACCTTTTTGTAACTTTGGTAATGTGCATAATGTCCCACTTCTTTAAGAAGTTCTCTACATGTGCAATTGGATCTTGATTCGCTAGCCTGTTGAACAACCTATTTTGCACCATGTTGATTAGAGATTGTCTTAGTTTAAATTTGGGTGTTGGCTGGAAGCCCCATCACTCCATCGTAAGTCTCTTGAAATTTTGACTTGGAGTAATCACGAAGACATATCTGTCCTCGCACTCTATCCCACATGACCAGATCACCTTCGGGTTGGTTATTTCATTGGCCCTGTAATTGGTTTCATGTTTGATCCTCAACCATCTTGATTATTTTTTTTTCTTTATTGGCTTTGTCAATTTTAGGATTGTAAGGCACTAAGTCATTCTCTCCTTTTCTACGCATGCACTGATTCTCCCTGAAAAGAAACCACAAAAGATCAAGTGCAAATGTCAAACTTGAAATTTAAACCTTTTTTTTCTTTTGTTTTTATAAACTTGAAGGTAAAGTACTTAAAATAAAAAACTTAAACAATTTTTAACTTTAACTATGTTTAAGTGGCTACCTATCCCCAACAACGACGCCAAAAACTAGATTGTAGTAGTAAGTATAACAGCTCTATTGTAGCAATAGTTTGATCAAATTATGTTGATTATGAATATCATCTTTAGGGAAAGGTGTATCGCACTTAGTGGTACTTAATTAGAATTACTCTATTGTTTACGAAATCATTTTTTATTTGGTTTTATAACTAAACTAATCTATCTAATTGAAACAATGTAAATTACTTTTGAACTCCTATATTAAGAATATCTTAGTTCAAAACTTCACCTAGGTAATGAATAACTATGCTTTTCAACTCATTACCTTATCTTTATTATGTATGTGCAATGCTTAATTAGAATAGAAAAATTTCCTTCAAATCCTTTTCCAACCACTATTGTGACATAAAAGATTCTAATGCGCAAACTAACTCTACCTATTGGTGTGAATATCGTAAGCCCCACATTGCTTGAAGTTCCAAATATTTGGATTCATAACCAATTAAGTTTATAATCCGTACCTTCTTAATCAAAAACTATCTATCGATGTTATCTATTTTAGGGTTATACCATTTACATTTGGCTTAAAAGCTCCAATGCCCATGATTACTTCTAAAACATAATATCAACAAATACGTAATCAAGATGTTTGTAGCATTACCCTCAGAATCACTACAAATTCTAACCATTGCACTTTTCAACTTTATAATCCATTTATAATTACCTTAGCATAACATTCATACAATATGATCTACTGATCCCTAAGATTAATGAACTACTCACACTTCATTAAAACAAACGTGCACATAATGGAATTCATTGGAATTAAAAATATAATAAAAACCTAATTAAATCAATAAAACCAACTCCGAATCACCACACATGAGTTTTCATTGTATTCTTTTCAACAAGTCTTCTAAATATTCAAGAATAAAGTAAAAATATGCTAATTTATGATAATTGGTTACAATATATTGTGTTGTATATGTTTACCACGTTATAATACATATTTATACTCTTAAGATACTTTAGAAAACAATTAAAAACCCTAATAGACCATTCCACCTAAAATAGAATAGTAATTTTCTATTTTCTTAAGTCTTGCCATTGTACTCAAGTAATCCGACATTGTGTTTGCAATGCCATGGCACCTTGATAGCTTCAGCCACTTTGTGTGCTTTTTTCTTATTCGGTAGACTCGGCGCCTTCCTTAGCTCTGTCTTTTATGACCCTTAGCAATGCATGTGCCAGCCATTCTGACTCATTTTTCTTCTCTTCTAGGTCTCTCGTGCTGTGTTCGGCAGTGTCCACCTTCCTTAACACTACGTCAATGATGCATGTTCCATAAGTATAATAGCTCACTCGTAATAATTGTGTAACAAACTTACGTTTACTAAAAATATTGTCCTTAGGGAAAGGTGTATACATGCACTACGTACTTAGCTACAATTACTCTTTTACTAAGGAAATCCTTTTAATTAGTTTTATAACAAAACTAATCTAATCTATACTAATGAGTCAATGCAGATTACTTTTAACTCTTATATTTAGCCATCTTAGTTTACAACTTCACCTTGTTATGAAATACTATGTTTTTCAACTCACTTTATCATCTTTATTATGTATGTGCAAAGCCTAATTAGAAAAACAGATTTCCTTCAAATCTACTTTAACCCACTATCATGAAGGAAAAGATTCTCATGTGCCAACTAAAACTCAACCTATCAGATTGAATAACGTAAGCTCTATATTACTTTAATGTTTCAAATATTTAAATCCACAACCAATTAAGTTTACTATTCGTGCCTCCTTAATCAACAAAAATCACTCGATATTATTTATTTTATGATTGTACCATCCATATCCGACTTAAAAGCTTCGGCCATGATAACTTCTAAAATTTAATATCGACAAACATGTGATCAAGATGTTCATAAAATTACCCTTAGAATCAATACAAATTCTAATCATCGAACTTTTTATATTTAAATTCTATTCATGTTTATAGCTTTACATTCATACAATAAGACTCATTGATCCCTAAGATTAATAGATAACTCACACATCATTAAAATAAAGATGCACATAGTGGTATTCATTGAAATCAATGATATAAAAGAATAACTTCAATTAAGTCAATAACGACAATTCCCAAATCACAACACGTGATTCTTTAATGTGTTCTCTTGATGAATCATCTTAATACTAAAGAATAAGTAAACCTATGCTAACTATTGCTAATGGTGGATAATATCTTGTATGCTTTGTGTTTACTATGTTTTCCTATCTATTTATACTTCATAATCACGTTTCCAAACAATTAAGAATCCTACTTAACAATTTAATACAAAGTAAAACTCTACTTTCTATTGCTTTCTCTCCTCGACACTGTTACTTAAGTTTCAACGTTGTGTGTACATTCCCATGGCACTGCCACTGTGCTGGTCAATTTGTGTGTATTTCCTTTCTTCAGTGGCCTTGGCGCTATCCTTTAGACTCCTTAGGGTCATCCCTTGACTTTCATGGTGCTGCCACTGCGCCAAGCCTTCCGATCGCTTTTCTCTACTTCCTTGCTCTCTCTTGTCGTGCATTGATGTCCCATGTCGTGCCTTGAAGCCCCACACTGTTAACCTATATAGCTGTGACACTAAACCATCTTTTATGTACTTTAGCTCCATTTATCCTCGAAGACACTCATTTCCTTCCTTTACGGATTATTTACCCGAAAATCTATAAACTCCATCATTTAGAGCTCATTTAGGGATATTTATACTAAATATACTACTGAACTCACCTATATATAAGTTTAAATAATCACTTATCAAATACCCCAAAACATAGGATTTTGCATGTCCCGAGTAAAAGATTATTTTACTAAGTCTCCTAACTACTCCTGCTACTTTAATTCTCATTCATTTTACTTTGTTCATAAAGTATTCTTTAATTCACTAAGTTTCAAGTTAACAATCCACTTAAGAGTTTTTCTTTGCAAAAACTTATATTTTCAAAATGATACAAATCAATTTCGAAACACAAAAGAAGATCACAACCAAAACCATAACTACTCACATGCTTATTTCACCTCGACACTAAAATAGCAGGTGTACAATCTCATGATTTCTCATTTAGCTTAGGAATTCACAAATAACCATTGATCAAACTAATTTTGGTAGACTTTAGCACTTCAAGAGTCTAGAGACTTAACATAAATGGAAATAAAACTTAATTCAATAAAGATTCTAGTACTCGAGCTAAATCTTTTATTCGAAGAGTTTTATTTTAACTTCCGCCTTCTTTTCTGTATTTTAATCTCTTTTTTCGTTTCTTCATTTCCTTATATTTTTATTTCACAGTCCTTGCCCCTTTTCATATGGACTCTGCTTTTTGTCACTTTTTCCAACCATCAAGTTCTTAGCTCGATTTTCGATAGAACTTGTGGGACACTCCATTTTTCTATTCCAAAACTCTTGTTAACACTTCTCCCTTTCACTTAATCAAGCAAGTTAACTCCAAATTTCATTTAAAATGCCTATTTCTTCAGCTATTTACACTAAATCTTTATTTACTTTATATATTGAAGTAAGATTCACACTTATTATAGAATTCCTAAGAGATCTAACTTTTTTCACAAGAAGTGTTCTTGTAATTGTTTGCTTTCATTTCAATTTCATGGTCTTCTTTAACTTTTTTGAGTTTCATATCAACAAGAGACTTGTATTTTAGTAATCCTCAATTCAAAGCAAGAACATGCAAATAAAATACTTATTCATTATGTATTACTATATATAGCCTAATCTATATTACTAAACATGTTCAAATAATAAGTAAATGAAACAACTAATACACTACCATGCTTTCCTCTTTAACCGTTTTAAATTTTTTTAAAACAATCACACCTATATTATATATTCTTATTTCAACCTTCTTACCATTTCCTATAGTGTAGTGTAATGTTGATGCCCTCAAACTTAAACCAAACCATGCCTTCAAGGTTTAAGAATACTCTTGAAATCATGAAAACACTAAAATACACAAACATATGTAATAACACAAGATGTATGATATCATAAACTTAACATCAAATTTAAACAACTAAGTAGTTAGCAAAATATTCCAATTTCTAAAGTGAAATGGTATCAATGTATCTCTCAACTCCCTATGTCTAAAGAAATCTTAAGACATAGACATTTGGACTGCACGCCTTCATCATCATCTGCCTCATCAGCTCCAATGTAGGATGGTGTCAATGAATGCTCCACCCTCCTATTATGCACCACATCATGATCAAACATGTAAGCTAGTGCTGCTGGAAAGCTAAAAACCTATCAATAGGTCTCATCCGTCTACTCTTTCATATCTAGCTACGTCCCTCTGATGATCGACATGCAACATGAAGTTCCACTACCCATTCTGTCTGTTTTGCTCATATCTCCTTAAAGCATCACGATACTGAGCCCTTTTCCTCGTAGTATTGTCTCCTCATCTCAGCAATCTATAGCCTGTATTGTCCTGGTGTCAAGTCCTCTTGTAGTGGTTCTAGTGGCTGTGGTGTAGGAGGTGGTGGAAAAAGTCCAGGACCATCCATGTCATGCTCTCCAATCAGGGGCTCTATGAACTAATATCACTCAGCAAATCCTTGCATTGCACATTCTTTCCATATCCTTCATCTTCCAATTCCTGTGCTAACTCTACTCTTGTTGTTGTTGTTGTTGCATTATCCTCCTGCTATTTAGCTAATAACTCAACCTTAAGTTTAGTTCCCTCGACTATTTTCCTCTTATCCTCGAAGTCTTGATATGTATGTGGCGATTTCAGTATGCGCATAAGCGTCTTATCCATGGTTGCATAGGCATTAATATCAAAAGCTTCATCATTAAACAATCTAACTCCTGCCTTCAAGCATAACTGAATGATCGATATTGGAAACAAGAACTTGTTGTCTTGCTCTGCATAATGGAATCCTCAGATTGTTTTAAATGATCTTGCCGACATCAATCTCCTTATTCTTCATAATTTCATATAAACAAGCGACCTTTGGCTTGTTGATCTTGCCCTGCTAAATGGGGGTGTAAATAGAAGCAACAAGGAAGTGTTGCTAAATTTGGTAAACTTTCCTAAAAATCCCCTTCTTGATGTGCTTCTATACATTCTTATCTCCAATTACCTAGTCGGGTTGTCTTTGGACAACCAATGCTCACTCTATGGCTATAAATGGGCATAGGTTATAAGGTTTCTGATATAAGTCATCTAGGAAACTCGAGTCAGCTATAGCCATACTCAAATGCTCCAATCCATAGATGCTATTAATTTAACTCCCCTTAAAGGGGACATACACCCTTTCACCTTCACTAGCTCATTCTTCTTAGTGAACTTTACATTGGCATAAAATTCGTATGCTATCTCACTCACTCCTCTAATTTCATTCTTTTTATAATCTTGAGTGACATGTTCCCAATTTTGTCGCTAAATGAAGTTATTCACTCGTTTGTCATACTTAGCCAACAAATTTGTACATCTTTAACAAATGAACTCCATATACTGAATACCCTCATATCTTTCCTCGGCCTCTCTAATAATAAAATGTTTAGACTTAAATGGCCTAGGCTCATCTTCATTTAGATCTCTTGAGGTTGATGCCTCAAAATAATTTGTGATCACTTAACTAAGTTGCCTCATTATTCTCGACATTTTCCTAATTTAAACAACTACACAACAATGCGACTAGCAATTCAGGTCTTGAGATCACCTAAAAATCAAAATTTATGTCACATGAATCATTAACATGACAAATATTGCAAAAAAGTATAAACTAGGTCTCCATGATTCTCATTGATTCTCTAAATCCACACAACTTTAAAACCCTACTCAACAATCTCATATCCACCATTTATGCAATTTAATCAAAATCTCTCATAATCTCAAATGATAACTAATGAAATTGTAAATTTTACTTCAATGTCGAACTACTTTCTTGTGTAGAACACTCGTTCAATTCTTTATCTATCAAAGCCATCTTACTTCACTAACAACTTATAACCTTAGTGCTCCTTGAAATCAAATTCCCAAATTTAAGCCCAAGCTTTTCAACTTGTGCAAATCCATAAAACACCACTTCTTTTCATTCTCAATTACTAGGAACTCTATTTCCTCACTTAGAAATGATCAACCTTGGGCTTTAGAGGGAAGTATGCTTGGTGGTTTTAGTTAGGTTGGATGCAAGTGTGAATGGAGTAATAAAAATGGGGTTTAAAATGCACCGTGACTATACCACGATAGCGTAGACACTCCTGCATGTGTTGTGTGTATTCGAGGCGCTTTGTTGGCATCGTGCACACTTTCCATGACATCGTGTGTATTACAATTATGGTGACCTCTCGGTTCACATTGTTTGCCTATATTCTTCTTTTAAATCTTATTTGGCGCCTCCCCAACTTTGTGTATTACAACATAAGATATCGTGATCGCGTGAAATCCATGTAAATATAAGAGTTCCATAAAAACTTACTTGTGATTTGCCCAAGTACTTCACTTTTACCTCTTGAACTCCTTTATTCTTTTACACTCTTAGATGAGTTTGGCAAGATATTTCCATTCCAATGAATTATCACTTAGCAAATGGCCTCACATGCACATTTAACACAAATTTTTGAAGTTAGAAAACTATTACATGCGAATTGTACTTATTAAACTAACTAATTAACTAACCGACTAACTGAAATTTAAAAACCCTTGGTTGCCTCTCAGTAGTGCTTATTTTAATGTCATTAGCCTGACATCATTTTGCTCGTTTAGTCTAAGTTTAAATCTAGATACTCCAATTGTAGATTGGAGATAATAATGTCGTTCCAGTTTAGGCATTTTTCCTCCATCAACAAAGATTATATTCTCTGCATCATTGTCATCATCGATACTCATTGTGATCTTTTTATTCCTCGTGTACAATTTTACATTGGCAATATTCAAAAATGGCCAACCAAGTATCATAGACACATCATCATCCATATTGTGATCCATAACCTCAAAACTCGTAATATATGTGAATCTACCCACTTTTGCATGCACATTCCAGACTCTTCCTATAATTGATATCAACTTGACATCAACTACTTGAAAATTTGTCGTATGTGAATAATTTATCTTTAAATCGGCATGCAACATGTCCATTAATGACATGACATTGACAATGTAAGTATAACAACTCTATTATAGCAATAGTTTGATCAAATTATGTTGATTCTGAATATCATCTTTAGGGAAAGGTGTATTGCACTTAGTGGTACTTAATTAGAATTACTCTATTATTTACGAAATCATTTTTTATTTGGTTTTATAACTAAATTAATCTATCTAATTGAAACAATGTAAATTACTTTTAAACCCTTATATTAAGAATATTTTAGTTCAAAACTTCACCTAGGTAATGAATAACTATGCTTTTCAACTCACTACCTTATCTTTATTATGTATGTGCAATGCTTAATTAGAATAGACAAATTTCCTTCAAATCCACTTCAAACCACTGTTGTGACAGAAAAGATTCTAATGCACAAACTAACTCTACCTATCGGTGTGAATAGCGTAAGCCCCATATTGCTTGAAGTTCCAAATATTTGGATTCATAACCAATTAAGTATACAATCCGTGCCTTCTTAATCAAAAATTATCTATCGATGTTATCAATTTTAAGGTTATGCCATCTACATTTGGCTTAAAAGCTCCAATGCCCATGATTACTTCTAAAACATAATATCAACAAACACGTAATCAAGATGTTTGTAGCATTACCCTTAGAATCACTACAAATTCTAGCCATTGCACTTTTCAACTTTATAATCCATTTATAATTACCTTAGCATAACATTCATACCGTATGATCTACTGATCCCTAAGATTAATGAACTACTCACACTTCATTAAAACAAACATGCACATAATGGAATTCATTGGAATTAAAAATATAATAAAAAACCCAATTAAATCAATAAAAACAACTCCGAATCACCACACATGAGTTTTCAATGTATTATTTTCCACAAGTCTTCTTAATATTCAAGAATAAAGTAAAAATATGCTAATTTATGATAATTGGTTACAATCTATTGTGTTGTATATGTTTACCATATTATAATACATATTTATACTCCCAAGATACTTTAGAAAACAATTAAAAACCATAATAGACCATTCCACCTAAAATAGAATAGTAATTTTCTATTTTCTTTAGTCTTGGCATTGTACATAAGTAGTCCGAAAATGTGTTTGCAATGCCATGGCACCTTGATAGCTTCAGCCACTTTGTGTGCTTTTTTCCTATTCGGTAGACTCGGCACCTTGTACTAGCCTCATTAGCTCTGTCTTTTATGACCCATAGCAATGCCTGTGCCAGCCATTCTCACTCATTTTTCTTCTCTTCTAGGTCTCTCATGCTGTGTTCGGCGGTGTCCACCTTCCTTAACACTAGGTCAATGATGCGCGTCCCATAAGTATAACAGCTCGCTCGTAATAATTGTGTAACAAACTTACGTTTACTAAAAATATTGTCCTTAGGGAAAGGTGTATACATGCACTACGTACTTAGCTACAATTACTCTTTTACTAAGGAAATCCTTTTAATTAGTTTTATAACAAAACTAATCTAATCTATACTAATGAGTCAATGCAAATTACTTTTAACTCTTATATTAAGCAATCTTAGTTTACAACTTCACCTTGTTATGAAATACTATGTTTTTCAACTCACTTTATCATCTTTATTATGTGTGTGCAAAGCCTAATTAGAACAACAGATTTCCTTCAAATCTACTTTAACCCACTATTATGAAGGAAAAGATTCTCATGTGCCAACTAAAACTCAACCTATCGGTGTGAATAACGTAAGCTCTATATTACTTTAATGTTTCAAATATTTAAATCCACAACCAATTAAGTTTACTATTTGTGCCTCCTTAATCAACAAAAGTCACTCGATATTATTTATTTTATGATTGTACCATCCATATCCGAATTAAAAGCTTCGGCCATGATAACTTCTAAAACTTAATATCGACAAACATGTGATCAAGATGTTCATAAAATTACGTTTAGAATCTATACAAATTCTAATCATTGAACTTTTATATTTAAATTCTATTCATGTTTATAGCATAACATTCATACAATAAGACTCATTGATCCCTAAGATTAATAGACAACTCACACATCATTAAAATAAAGATGCACATAGTGGTATTCATTGAAATCAATGATATAAAAGAATAACTTCAATTAAGTCAATAACGACAATTCCTAAATCACAACACGTGATTTTTCAATGTATTCTCTTGACGAATCATCTTAATACTAAAGAATAAGTAAACCTATGCTAACTATTGCTAACGGTGGTCGATTTGTGTGTATTTCCTTTCTTCAGTGGCCTTGGCGCTATCCTTTAGACTCCTAAGGGTCATCCCTTGACTTTCATGGTGCTGCCACTGCGCCAAGCCTTCTGATCCCTTTTCTCTACTTCCTTGCTCTCTCTCGTCGTGCATTGATGTCCCATGTCGTGCCTTGAAGCCCCACACTGTTAAACTATATAGCTGTGACACTAAACCATCTTTTATGTACTTTAGCTCCATTTATCCTCGAATTCACTCGTTTCCTTCCTTTACACATTATTTACCTAAAAATCCATAAACACCATCATTTAGAGCTCATTTAGGGATATTTATACTAAATATACTACTGTACTAACCCTATATGTAAGTCTAAATAATTACTTATCAAATACCCCAAAACATAGGATTTTGCATGTCCTGAGTAAAAGATTATTTTACTAAGTCTCCTAACTACTCCTGTTATTCTAGTTCTCATTCATTTTACTTTGTTCATAGAGTATCCTTTAATTCACTAAGTTTCAAGTTAACAATCCACTTAAGAGTTTTCTTTGCAAAAACGTATATTTTCAAAATGATACAAATTAATTTCGAAACACAAAAGAAGATCACAACCAACACCATAACTACTCACATGCTTATTTCACCTCGACACTAAAATAGGAGGTGTACAATCTCATGATTTCTCAAATAGCTCAGGAATTCACAAATAAGCATTGATCAAACTAATTTTGATAGACTTTAGCACTTCAAGAGTCTAGAGGACTTAACATAATTGGAAATAAAACCTAATTCAATAAAGCTTCTAGTACTCGAGCTAAATATTTTATTCGAAGAGTTTTATTTTAACTTCCGCCTTCTTTTCTGTATTTTAATCTCTTTTTTCTTTTCTTCATTTCCTTATGTTTTTATTTCACAGTCCTTGCTCCTTTTCTTATGGACTCTGTTTTTTGTCACTTTTTCCAACCATCAAGTTCTTAGCTCGATTTCCTATAGAAATTGTGGGACACTCTATTTTTCTATTCTAGAACTCTTGTTAACACTTTTCACTTTCACTTAATCAAGCAAGTTAACTCCAAATTTCATTTAAAATGCCTATTTCTTCAGCTATTTTCACTAATTCTTTATTTACTTTATTTATTGAAGTAAGATTCACACTTATTATAGAATTCCTAAGTGATCTAACTTTTCTCACAAGAAGCGTTCTTGTAATTGTTTGCTTTCATTTCAATTTCATGGTCTTCTTTAACTCTTTTGACTTCCATATCAACAAGAGACATGTATTTTACTAATCCTCAATTCAAGGCATGAACATGCAAATAAAATACTTATTCATTATATATTACTATATATAGCCTAATCTATATTACTAAACATGTTCAAATAATAAGTAAATGAAACAAGTAATACACCACCATGCTTTCCTCTTTAACCATTTTAATTTTTTTTTTAAAACAATCACACTTATATTATATATTCTTATTTCAACCTTATTACCATTTCCTATAGTGTAGTGTAATATTGATGCCCTCAAACTTAAACCAAACCATGTCCTCAAGGTTTAAGAATAAGCTTGAAATCATGAAAACACTAAAATACACAAACATATGTAATAACACAAAATATATGATATCATAAACTAAACATCGAATTAGAACAACTAAGTAGTTAGCAAAATATTCCAATTTCTTAAGTGAAATGGTATCAATGTATCTCTCAACTCCCTATGTCTAAAGAAATCTGAAGACATTGACATTAGGACTGCACGCCTTAATCATCATCTGCCTCTTTAGCTCCAGTGTAGGATGGTGTCAATGAATGCTCCACCCTCCTACTATGCAGCACATCATGATCAAACATGTAAACTAATGCTGCTGGAAAGCTAAAAAACTATCAATAGGTCTCATCCGTCTACTCTTTCATATCTAGCTACGTCCCTCTGATGATCGACAAGCAACATGAAGTTCCACTACCCATTATGTCTGTCTTGCTCATATCTCCTTAAAGCATCACGATACTGAGCCCTTTTCCTCGTAGTATTGTCTCCTCATCCTAGCAATCCATAGCCTGTATGTTCAGGACCATCCATGTCATGCTCTCCAATTAGGGGCTCAACAAACTAATATCCATCAGCGAATCCTTGCATTGCACATTCGCTCCATATCCTTCATCTTCCAATTCCTGTGCTAACTCTACTCCTGCTGTTGTTGTTGTTGCATTATCCTCCTATTATTTTTGGCTAATAACTTAGCCTTAAGTTTAGTTCCATTGGCTCTTTTCCTCTCATCCTCGAAGTCTTGATATGTATGTGGCGATTTCAGTATGCGCATAAGCGTCTTATCCATGGTTGCACAGGCATTAATATCAAATTCTTCATCATTAAATAATCTAACTCCTGCCTTCAAGCATAACTGAATGATCAATAATGGAAACAAGAACTTGTTGTCTTGCTCTGCATAATGGAATCCTCAGATTGTTTTAAATGATCTTGCCGACATCAATCTCCTTATTCTTCATAATTTCATATAAACAAGCGACCTTTGGCTTGTTGATCTTGCCCTGCTAAGTGGTGGTGTATATAGAAGCAACAAGGAAGTGTTGCTACATTTGGTAGACTTTCCTAACAATCCCCTTCTTGATGTGCTTCGATACATTCTTAACTCCAATTACCTAGCCGGGTTATCTTTGGACAACCAATGCTCACTCTATGGCTATAAATGGGCATAGGTTATAGGGTTTCTAATATAAGTCATCTAGGAAACTCGAGTCAGCTATAGCCATACTCAAATGCTCCAATCCATAGATGCTATTAATTTAACTCCCCTTAAAGGGGACATACACCCTCTCACCTTCACTAGCTCATTCTTCTTAGTGAACTTTACATTGGCATAAAATTCATATGCTATCTCACTCACTCCTCTAATTTCATTCTTTTTATAATCTTGAGTGACATGTTCCCAATTTTGTCGCTAAATGAAGTTATTCACTCGTTTGTCATACTTAGCCAACAAATTTGTACATCTTTAACAAATGAACTCCATATGCTGAATACCCTCATATCTTTCCTCGGCCTCTCTAATAATAAAATGTTTAGACTTAAATGGCCTAGGCTCATCTTCATTTAGATCTCTTGAGGTTGATGCCTCAAAATAATTTGTGATCACTTAACTAAGTTGCCTCATTATTCTCGACATTTTCCAAATTTAAACAACTACACAACAATGCGACTAGCAATTCAGGTCTTGAGATCACCTAAAAATCAAAATTTATGTCACATGAATCATTAACATGACAAATATTGCAAAAAAGTATAAACTAGGTCTCCATGATTCTCATTGATTCTCTAAATCCACACAACTTTAAAACCCTACTCAACAATCTCATATCCACCATTTATGCAATTTAATCAAAATCTCTCATAATCTCAAATGATAACTAATGAAATTGTAAATTTTACTTCAATGTCGAACTACTTTCTTGTGTAGAACACTCGTTCAATTCTTTATTTATCAAAGCCATCTTACTTCACTAACAACTTATAGCCCTAGTGCTCCTTGAAATCAAATTCCCAAATTTAAACCCTAGCTATTCACCTTGTGCAAATCCATAATGCGCCTTCTCTTTTCATTCTCAACTACTAGGAACTCTATTTCCTCACTTAGAAATGATCAATCTTGGGCTTTAGAGGGAAGTATACTTGGTGGTTGTTGTTGGGTTGGATGCAAGTGTGAATGGAGTGATAAAATGGGGTTTAAAATGCGTCATGGCTGTACCACGACAGCGTAGACACTCTTGCATGTGTTGTGTGTATTCGAGGCTCTTTGTTGGCATCGTGCGCACTTTCCATGACATCATGTGTATTATAATTATGGTAACCTCTCGGTCCACATTGTTTGCCTATATTCTTCTTTTAAATCTTATTTGGCGCCTCCCCAACTTTGTGTAGTACAACATAAGATATCTGATCGCGCGAAATCCATGTAAATATAAGAGTTCCATAAAAACTTACTTGTGATTTTCCCAAGTACCTCACTTTTACCGCTTGAACTCTTTTATTCTTTTACACTCTTTCATGAGTTTGGCAAGATATTTCCCTTCCGATGAATTATCACCTAGCAAATGGCCTCACATGCACATTTAACAGAAATTTTTGAAGTTGGAAAACTATTACATGCGAATTGTACTTATTAAACTAACTAATTAACCGACTGACTAACTGAAATTTAAAAGCCCTTGGTTGCCTCTCGGTAGTGCTTAGTTTAATGTCATTAGCCTGACATCATTTTGGTCGTTTAGTCTGAGTTTAAATCTAGATACTCCAATTGTAGATTGGAGATAATAATGTCGTTCCAGTTGAGCCATTTTTTCTCCATCAACAAAGACTATATTCTCTGCATCATTGTCTTCATCAATACTCATTATGATCTTTTTCTTCCTAATGTACAATTTTGTATTAGCAATATTCAAAAATGGCCAACCAAGTATAATAGACACATCATCATCCATATTGTGATCCATAACCTCAAAACTAGTAATGTATGTGAATCTACCCACTTTCGCATGCTCATTTCAGACTCTTCCTATAATTGATATCAACTCGACATCAACTACTTGCAAATTTGTCGTATGTGAATAATTTATCTTCAAATCGGAATGCAACATGTCCATTAATGGCATGACATTAACTAAGGCTCTTGTATCATATAAGAAATTTCTCAAATGGTGCCCATTAATACCTATTGGTATCCATATGTCTCTAGGATCTCTCATTTCGATTGGTTTAATAATCAGTATGAACTTAAACTTATGTTCCGACTTCCTCGGAAGTACCTTGATGTTATTCCCTCTCGATGCTTCTTTAGAAGGTCCTTTATCTTTTTACTCAGTTTTCCATTATTTATTCACCTTGTTATTCTACAAGGCATTGATTCTTTGTTGCCCGAATCCCTCGAGTTCATCTTAACTAGTTTCCGTTCTGTTTTTATGAATTTCTTTATGCTTCCTCGTAGCCAAAGCGTTGAATTTTTTTTATACATCATTTTCCCTTGTCTTGGATCATCCATCATCGTAGTGCTTATCATGCGAATAACACTAATGTTATCGTTTGGATTGGTGATCATGTTACTCTGAGATTTTCCTTCCTTCCTTGATCTATTTTTCTAAATTCTTAATAGATTGTGATCACTCGTCATCCATCCTCTTCATGGCTTGATTCACTATTTCCATCTCTTTCTCGTACTTCTCATGATGTTCCCAATTGCTCATGTCCATAACGTGCAAAGATTTCTCAATTGACTTCAACGAAGTGATCTCCTCACTCCCCCCAAGCTTCCCATATTGAACTTTTTGATTGAATCCTGAAGGTTACTTCAGTGCATTTTTGGGATTTCCATATGAGAAGTTTGGGTTGTTTTTGTTATATCCTTGATAAAACTTGTAAGGAGTCATTCTTCTAGGCCTGAAGTTGTTTCCATAGCCTTGGGTGTTCATGATGTTGACGTCTTCATATTCCATTCCTTGTTGTATGTCCATTTGGTTAACAACCATAGCTTGGCGATTAATGAGTTGTTGTATCGCATGCACTTGCGAACTTTGTTGTCCCATTTAAAGCTTTGCCTTTTGATTACTCAGGTTGGATAGTTGTGCCATAATCCCAGCTTGAGAATCAATCTCATATATGCCTGCTAGGTTACTCCTTATGGAACGATTACGGAGTGTAGAGTCTTGAGACATAGGATACGTGAGATCCAATGCTCCATCCTCATTCTTGGTTAATAGAAAAACATATGTAGCGACATCTACTAGTGTTCTTGTGCTATGGTTCATCCCATAGTAGAAAGTCCGGAGATGTACCAATTTCACATATCCATTTCATAGGTATCTTCTTAACATCTCCTTGAATCGTTCCCAAGCCTCTTCAAAAAACTCGACATCTTTTTGCTTGAATTCATTGATTTCAACAATCTTTTCCCTGACCTTCATTAGGGGGAAGAACTTGTTTAGAAATCTTTTATTGATTTCTGCCCATAAGGTCATACTCCCAGCATTTAGTCTTTGGAACCAAGATTTGCTTTTCCACCCAATGAGAATAGGAAAAGTCTCATCCTGATCACCTTTTTTGTAACTCTGGTAATGTGCACGGTGTTGCACTTCTCTAAGAACATCTCTACATGTGCTACTAGATCATCATTAGGTACCTCATTGAACGAGCTTTTTTGCACCAAGTTGATTAGAAATGTTCATAGTTCAAACTTGCTGGTGTTGGCTGGAAGCTTTATCACTCCATTGTAAGTCTCTTGAACTTCTAGCTTGAAGTAGTCATGAAGGCATCTTTATCCCCACACTCTATCTTGCACTACCCGATCACCTTCAGGTTGGTTTCTTGCTTGATCCTCGGCCATCTTGATTCATTTCTTTTTATTTCCTTTGTTTGTACTATCAATCTTAGGATCGTAAGGCACTATTTCCTTCGCTCTTTTGCTATACATGCACTAGTTGTCTCTAAAAAGAACATACAAAGGATTAAATGCAGAAAGTCAAACTTGAGACTTAAGCCTTTTATATATTTCTTTTTTTTTTATAAACTTGAAAGTAAAGTACTTAAAATAAAACTTGGCAACTTTTCAAACTAACTAAGTCTAAGTAGCTACTTTTCCCTGACAATGTCACCAAAAACTTGATGTGCATGTCGCAAGTATAGTAGCTTGCTTGTATAATAGTGTAACAAACTTACATTAATTACGAATATCATCCTTAAGGAAAGGTGTACGCACTCACTACGTACCGAGCTACAATTACTTTACAGCTAAGAAAATCCTTTTAATTGATTTTATAATTAAACTAAACTAATCTATAATAATGAATCAATGCAAACTGGTTTTAACTTTTATACTAAAACTGTTATAGTTAACAACTTAATCAAGGTAATGAAATACTATGCTTTTCAACTCACTTTATCATCTTTATTTTGTATGTGCAATGCCCAATTAAAATAAATATATTTCCTTCAAATCCTCTTTAAACCACTGTCATGATGGAAAAGATTCTAGTATGCAAACTAGAACTCCACCTATCGATGTGAATAATATAAGCTACACATTGCTTTAAGATTCCAAATCTTTAGATTCATAACCAATTAAGTTTACTATCTATGTCTCTTTAATCAATAACTATCGATCGATGTTGTGTATTTTATGGTTTTACCGTCCATATCTGGCTTAAAAGCTTCAATGGTCATGTTAACTTCTAAAACCTAATATAAACAAACACATGATCAAGATGCTTGTAACATTATGCTTAAAATCAATACAAATTCTAAACATTGCCCTTTTCATATTTCTTTTCTATTTGTGTTTATAGAATAACATTCATACTATAGGATCCATTGATCCTTAAGATTAATAGACTACTCACACATAATTGAGACTAACATGCACATAGTGGTATTCATTGAAGTTAAAGATATAAAAGAATAACTTTAATTAAATAAATAAACACAATACTCGAATCATCAACACGTGAGTCTTCATTGTCTTTTCTCCATAAATTGTCTTAATACTTAAGAATAAGTAAACCTATGCTAACTAGTGCTAATGGTTGATAATCTCTTGTATGCTGTGTTTACCACATTTTCTTGTCTATTTATACTCCCTGGTCATATTTCCAAACAATTAGAAATCCTACTTAACAATGTAACATGAAATAGAACTTTACTTTCTATTTTTTTTTCTTTAGTGCGGTCACTTAATTCTCGAAGCTATATGTAAATTCCTACTGCGCTGCCACTGTTGTTCAATTTGTATGCATTTCCTCTCTTTAGTGGCCTAAAAGTTGTCTCATAGAGTCCCTGGTGTCGTTTTTTGACTTTAGCACCGCCACTGCGCTAAGCCTTCTGTATAGTCATCGTGCCTAACCATCTTTTATGTACTTTAGCTTTATTTATCCATGAATTCACTTGTTTCCTTTATTTATGCCTTACTTACTTGAAAATGCATTAACGCCATCAATTAAAGCTCATTTAGGGATATTTAAACTAAATATACTACTAAACTAACCCTATATATAAGTCTAAATAATCACTTATCAGTCGACCTTATTGGCCACGACGTCAAACCCACTTTTGTGCATTTTGGTCTTGTTTCTTCACGAACTCACTCGTTTGTTTCCTTTATGCCTTGTATACCTGAAAATACATAAATACCGTCAATTAAAGCTCATTTTAGGATATTTATACTAAATATACTAATACAATATTACTAAATATAAGTTTAAATAATAACTTATTACACACCGATTGCCCTCAGACAAGGGCCCACTCACCACCTAACATGATCCCCTTTACCAAGAGGCGGAAGGATAACTGGCGATAGTTTTTTATCGTAATCACCATGCATATGTAGTTACACAACAAGAAGTAAGGGAATTAAAGTTTAAGGACGTGATTAAAAACCTTAGAATAATAATGCAGATAAGAATACAAAAATGGTAACAAACAAATTATGAATCAAAGCGCATATACCTCCAGAATCTATAAATTTATAGAACGAAAACACCTTAACATAGATATTGGAACTTAGCCACTCATAATTGTAAATATAATTTTGTCATTTATTAAATCTATAAATTAGAATGTAAATAATAAATAAAAACTTAAAATATGTCACAAAACTTCAAAAGAAAAACCTAGCACCAAAGTTTCCTCTCTAGAAATCTATATGGAACTCTATGTATGAAAATCTCAATCTCTCCTTTTGTCATTCTGGGTCTCATATATATAGTAGGAATATGATTTAATGATATCTAACCATAATATTGAGAAACAACCGAATTAGAACTAATAATATTTAGATCTTTCCATCGCCATACTTTAGAATGCTAAATAGTTGGGAAATCTCTACGACATCGTTGTGATGCTCTATTTCTGCCCATCTTTATTCCAATTTGAGCCCAAGGATGTGCCAGCACCCTACGTAAATGTGAAATCGCAATGGAGACGCTAGGGCTTTTCTCGAAATACAAGCTTTGTCTTTCTCTTGGGTCTATACAAGGCTTTTCTTGCACCATTTCCAATTAGCTTCCTTCAATCTAGTCATATTTGGTCTAGTGATTCCTTAGCAATTTGGCTTTATGCTGAGATATCTACCATGGAGCTAGGCCTATCTTCAGTTTTTTGACTAAATTTTTGTGGAAATCACTTTTTTTTTTTTAAAAGCCTATTTTTGACTTGAAACCAGAAAACAATGATTTAATAGTATAAATGGTGATACAAGTCATGAAATAAGTGGTTAAGTCACCTTAAAATATAGCACAAATAACGAATTATCAAATACCTCCAAATTAAATAATTGGTCATCCCAAGTAAAGGAGCATAAGATAATCAACTTTCATACACAACATACATTTAAGCTTTTCTCATGCCCAACTCTAACTCAATTGGTTTCGTCAAATTTTTCATAAAAATTGTCAAATGGAGAACAAGAACACTCAAGTAAAGCCAGCTACTTTAAGTCAAGATATTTTGGCCACTTTCCTGAGGAGTATTCCGAATAATACTAGGCTTCGTTAAGACTAAAGCCATCAATTAATCATGAGTTACCTCAGAACTTTTTAACAAGCTGAAAACATACAACCTCTAGATAGGGCATTGAATACCAAGATTCCACAAATAGAAATGTATACAACCATTCCACTAACACTCAAAACATCATTAGAGGTCAAGAGGACTTTCTTTTAGTCATACAGGCAGGGCTAGGGAAACAAGGAAATGGATATTAAAGGATTTAAAACGTTGGAAAGACTTTTAATCAAGCTCCAAGCACTCGAGCTAAATCTTTTTATTCGCCGAGTTTTGATAGACTTTTGTGTTTATTCACTTCACTCATGTATTCTCTATTTTTGAAATATCTACGTTTTTTATACGGTCCCTGCTCCATTTCTAGTAAATTCTACTTTTCTCACTTTTTTCCACTACCAAATTCCCAGCTACTTTTCCTATAGAACCTATAGCACACTCAACTTTTTAGTAAAAACTCATGTTAGCACTTTTCACTTTTGCTATGATTAATTTAGTCTCAATGGAGGTAAAAGGATAATAAGGCCGATGGCTATAGGTTTCACAATGGGTGGTAAAAAAATTAAGTTGAGTTGGCTCAATTAGGCTAACTAGGAATAAATTATAGGTGGGCTATGGCTAAGGGCTAAACAAAAAATGCCTACGTCTTCCCCTAAACTTATTCCTAAGTTATACTCAATTTCAAATTGACTCAAACCCTATTGTGGAATCTGTAGAGATTAAGTTGACTCTTGTCATACTGTAACCTTCTGCCTGCTTTCATATCATAAGAACATTATGTTTCACCTATGCTCTACCCAGGGTCTTGTCCATCAGTGGCAACAACATTCTACATATGAATCAAAAAATTGTCGACCATTATTCTAAGCTAGAACTGGGCGTTCATTTAGGCTCAACACAAAGGGAAAACAAAAAAGAAAGAATTCACAAGTTATGGAAATGTGGTCAACCTACCAATCCATCAATCCATGAAATAAATGAAACTATATTCCTATATTTCGCAAGAAAATTTGAAGCAAAATATAAAAAATCGCAAAATTTATCGAAAATCCTTCCGGTTATTCTATTCATTCCACCAAACCTGCATACTTGCATACCCCCAAACTTATCCTGAGCCTTTTCCTCAAGGTTCAAAATGGTTGAACAACAAATATACATTCCCAAAGGCAAGCGAGATTGAATAATGGAAGATAAGAAATGGAATGGAATGAAATAAGTACATGTAAAAGCTGAAAATGCATTCAAATGATGTGATATGTGGTGATAGTAAAAAATACAAAATTATCATACTATATCTCCTCCGAATATATTACAAAAAATATAAAGTTTCTAAGTTTACCTCTCTTGAAAGACATAAAAAGATAAAAAACCAACTCTCAGACTCGCTGAAGCTGTCTAATGCTGCGCACTAGGCTGTGGGGTTTGGAAGGATGTCTGCATATTATGTAAAGAATGGAAGGATGAGGTTGCTTCATATTCCTCATGTGCGTGATAAACCTAGTAGTCCGACATGATGATGAATGGACTATCTGGTGTCGATGGAGCTGGCTGTAGAGGGTGATCATGCACATGTCGATGCCACATGTGATCATAATATAGAAACAACTGATCTTGCTCTAGTTATGGATAATGATATCCTTTTATGAAATCAATCTCCTTAATCTTCTTAGTGGTCGTGGCGTAGATGAGGAAACTCCCGCTCTTAGGATTTGTCATCCTCTCCTCCACCTCGTGGCTTTCCTAGCATGGGTGTCCTGCTGCTATAGTCGTGCTCTATCTCTCTCACACTTTCTCTCTCTCTCTCTCTCTCTCTCTATAGTGCTCACTCATGCTCATCTTTAAAATCTATATTTTTTAGACTGTCGTATCCAAAGATATCCTCATGATAAATGGTTGGTTAATGAGGGATGTCAAACTGGAGACCATTGATAGGAACTCCAGATCGTCGGCATAGGTTATTGATGAGTAGAGGAAATGCAAAGCTCTCATTTTTCTATATCTTCATCCTCTCTTTGATAACCTCGAACATAAATCTCCCCATATCTATGCGATCAACACGTTCCCATATATGATAAAGTATTGCACATTGGAGCCTTGTCAAGCTACCGTGTTGTGTGGCGGGGTAGAGAGATGCATCAATGAAGTAGGACTACACCTTAAGAGCTTTCATAAAGTAGGCCTAAACCAAATGCTTAGGTTGCAGGGAAAAAGAGGCATAGGTCCAATGATGGTGAAGGAAACAAGTGAGAATTGCCCTAACATATGCGAAACGGTAGTGAGAGTTATTGGTATAGTGTAGGTGAAGGATATCGAAAATCCTTAAGCCCTTAAAAGAAGGTAGGCTATAGTAGGCATTAATAGCCCGAGCATTGTAGTCAACCTGGACTCCCCGGACTCTGGCACTCAAGCTACGATAGGTAGTCTCACTAGGCCATTAAGTGAAGGGTTTATCCTAAGGAATTTTTCACGCTCAACCCAACCCGTGGCGCCTACGGGCCACCTTAGTTCATCACTACCAATACTCAAATCGAATGAACAATAGCAATGGCATTAGAAACATTTTACTAAGCTCTCAATGGGAATACAACTCTAGTACTCTATGCTTTCCCAAGCCTAGAGCCCATGGCTTTATAGATCAGCTAACAAGTAGATACATAACCGTCTAGGACACCTGTCCTGATTACATCGATTCATAGACTAAGTAAAACTCCACTCCCTTGTGGTCAAGGCAGTTACATAACTGCCTTGTTCCCTTCCTGCCACCTGGTTCCATAGCCGCCTCAATCGCTTGGTTGATTAGCACATTCCCCATGTATTCGGGACATTCTTGGACGTGCCTTTGTCATGCCACTGGCCATGACCAAGGTAGTTTCCCAACCGCTTGGAACCACCTTGACGTGGTCCATCCACGCCTCGAGGGACGTGGTCCATGCTTCTTTAAGGGACAATGACTGCTTGGTGGTGCCTGGGTGTGCCCAGGCACTTTGGGTGCTAGTCGGTGCTCGGTCAAGTCCCACCGGCTTGGGGTGGCCAGACCATGGGTCTGAGTGTCTTGCCTTTGCATGGTGCCCAAGGCATGCTCGAGGGTCCTCCTTGCTACTATACGCATGCCGCCCCTAGGAGAGAAAACACCTCCCCTTATAGTAGATGTTAAGTCGTTTCCTCAGCTCTAATTGGAAACATTAAGAAATGAGACCGAGCGTACTTTGACTTGGTCAACGCCCAAGTCAAGATTTGTCAACCCATCCAAGGCGCGGCCTTGTCCACACCAAGGCGCGGCCTTTCTCGTGCTAAAGGAATCTGCAAAGGTATCACCTATCTCGTGCCCAAGGAACCTGCCAAGGCGCGGCCTTGCTTGTGCCAAGGCGCCGCCTTGCTTATGCCAAAGGAATCTGCCCAAGGCACATTCTTGCTCGTGCCAAAGGAATTCTCCAAGGTGCGACCTTGCTCGTGCCAAGGAGCCGCCTTGTCCGTGCCAAGGGAATCTGCCAAGGCTTGCCTGTGCCTGTGCCAAGGGACGCGCCTAGGCTCATGCCAAGGCACAACCTCGTATGCGCCCAAGCACCATGCCGTAGCGTGCCCGCCGAGGCACGACCTCATCCACGCCTGTGCGCGACCTCATCCGGCCTGCATGCAACCAAACTTAATGGAACAACCCAAGTCCTCTAGAATTCGATCATTTGCTAGGTTTCTCGGTGCCTAGCGCAACCTACTCGAGTCACGGTATTAAGGGGCTAACAAACATCCCGCGCCGAAATGCTCGATGCCCTTATCTAACTATTTGGTTGCTGCCGCATCTGGTAGTCTGTTATCTCCTTATCAAACTGCCATAGAGTAGTGTCTCACTCCCAAGTAAGTTCATCAACATGAACCCACTTGATCAAGTAAAAATTTCACCTATTTTTCTTGCTTTGGCGACGCGTCTCGTGGCTTAGAATCTGCTCAATTTCTCCTGCAAACTCTTTTTTTACTAAGGGTGGAGCCCGTCTCGCTATGCTCCTCCCTGGATCTGTCTTATCAGAGTGGAAAGGTTTGAGATAGTTGACATGAAATGTATGATGTATTTTCAACCTTTATGGTAGCTTAAGGCGATAAACCACCCTCCCAACTTGCTTGACCACCTCAAATGGTCCTTCATACCGCTGAACCAGACCCTTGTGCGTCTCCTTCTTCTTGAACTTCATCAAAATCTGAGGAGTGAGCTTTAACAAGACTAGGTCTCCTTCCTGGAACTGCAAAGGTCTTCTGTTCTGGTCAGCATACTTATTCATCCTCCTGACAGCTTTGGTGAAAATGTATTGAGCTGCCTCCCTCAGCTCCTGCTTGTTTCTCACAAAGCGATAAGCCGCTGGGCTCGACCCCATCGACTTTGATTTGGCTACCTCATGTGGAGTAGCCAGTTGTTGTCCTGTCGCTACCTCGAATGGACTCAGCTCCGTAGCCGAGGTTTTGTGAAGATTGGAGCAGAATTGGGCTGTATCAAGTAAATCCACCTAATTGGGCTAACTTGCATTAACATAGTGTCTTAGGTAGTCCTCAAGCAATGCATTGATTCTCTCCTTCTGCCCATCTGTTTGAGGATGATTAGATGTGGAAAACTTAGGCTCTGAGCCCATTAGATTTAATAGGGCAATCTAAAACCTTCCAGTGAACCGAAAGTCTCAATTAATGATAATGTCCTCCGGTATCCCCCAATATTTTGTCATATGCTTCAGGATCAACTCCGTAGTTAAGTCTGCATCACAATTCTTCGAAGCACCTATGAATGTAGCATACTTTGAGAATCGATCTACCACCACTACCACGCTGGTCATTCCCCGCACTTTAGGAAGACCAGTAATGAAATCCATAGATATACTCTTAAAGGGTCTATCTGGTACAAGCAAAGGCTCCAGCAACCCCGGTGCCTTGCTCCTCTCTGTCTTGTCTTGTTGGCACACAAGACAAGTCTGCACATATTGATCTACGTCTTTCTCCATCTTAGGCCAGAAGAACAAACGCGATAAGAAGTCATAAGTGCATTCCGTGCCCGGATGCCTAGCCCACCGAGCATCATGTGTCTCCCTCAGAAGGTGTCGGCCCTAGTCCACCAGTACTAGTAACATATGGATGTCCTCCTTTAGCATAAAGGACTCCATCTTCGCAACAAAACCTTTGAGTGACTCCCTCCGCCACTAGCTTTAGCATCTTAGTACAAATAGGGTTTTCGCTTGTCTCCTCCTTGATGCGAGGTAAGAACTTACTTTTCAACCTCACCACTGCTGACACCATCTTAGCCACCACCATGCAACTAAGAGCATCATGAGTTAAGCCTTCCCGGCTTGTATACGAATTGCACACAAGACTCTGCTAGGAAATCCAACCACCTAGTATGCTTTTGATTGAGCTTTTTCTGACTCATGAAGTACGTGATTGCAGCATTATCTGTCCACACCACGAAGCTCATTCCCAACAGGTAATGCCTCCAAAGGTGGAGGGCATGAATCACAACCAACATCTATTTCTCATGAGTCGGTACCTATGCTCTGCTTCCTTCAGCTTCCTACTTTCGAAAACAATGGGGTGTCCCTCAAGGACAAGTACCACCCCCAATGCTCTATCTGATGATCCGTGTGCACTTCAAAAAGTAGTTCAAAATTGAGTAGTCCCAATACTTGTTCAGAGGCAATGACTTGCCTCAATTCTGCCGTGGCTTGGTCGTATCGATCCGTCCATGCCCAAGCCTGATCGTTCTTCAACAGGTCTGTCAGTGG
The DNA here is from genome assembly GCA_039657365.1 of Stephania yunnanensis. NCBI lineage: Eukaryota > Viridiplantae > Streptophyta > Magnoliopsida > Ranunculales > Menispermaceae > Stephania > Stephania yunnanensis. The sequence continues at coordinate 36,718,390 of CM077586.1, read as the reverse complement.
TGTCATTCTCCTTGAGTATCCTTCCACGAACCACCGATAGTAATTTGCCAAACCCAGGAATGACAGCAACTCCTAGACCTTCATGGGGTGGCCACTCCATGATCGCCCGCACTTTCTTTGGGTCCATTTGTAATTGTCCCTGGCCTACAATATGACCAAGGAAAGTGATCGTTTACATAACAAACTCACATTTTTCCCTCTTCACATACAAATGATGAGCCCTCGAAGTAGTCAAAACCATCCATAAGTGATCCACATGATCTTGGAGGTTCTGACTGTAAACTACAATATCATTAAGATATACAACAACAAATCGATCGATTAACTCCTTTAGCACATCGTTCATAAAATTACAGAATGTAGCAGGGGCATTTGTCAAGCAAAATGGCATGTCTAAGTATTCAAATGATCAATACCTAGTCACCATGGACGATTTAGGAAGATCACCAGCTACAATTCGAACTTGATAGTACCACGACCTCAAGTCCAGCTTTATGAAGTAGGCTACACGGGATAGCCGATTGAACAAGTCTGCCACAAGTAGAATATGGTACTTGTTCTTCACCGTCAGCTTATCGAGTGCTCTGTAGTCCACACGCATTCGAAGGCATCCATCGTGCTTACGTTGGAATAAGACTAGTGCTCCATAGGGTGCATTGGATGACTGAATGAATCCAACATCCAACAACTCCTACAACTTCTTCCTCTGCTCCTCTAACTCCTTTGGAGCCATTCCGTATGGGGCCTGTGCTGGGGGCTTTGATCTAGGGATCAGCTCAATCTTGTGGTCAATCACCCTTTTGGAGGTAATTGCTTTTGTAGTTCCATCGGCATTACGTCACTGAAGTCCTCCAGTACTTCAGCAATTGCATTAGGGACTTTTGTTGTCTTCCTTGCCTTAGTCTCCACTAGGGTTGCTAGGTGTGTTGGTTCACCCTTCCTTAGTCCATTTTTCTCTTGAATGGTTGAAAGATGGGACAGCTTTGCACTCTCTTTCCTTGAAATCATGTTAGCCGTAGGAAGAAAGCAAGGATGGGACTTGTTCATCACAAACAATCCCCTTAAGAATGGCATCAAGGCAATGCTCCCCAATAGTAGAAATTCATTCCTAGGATGACATCAAAGTCATCCAAGGGAAATGTCATGAGGTTGATCTTCCCCTCCCAAGACCCAACCTTAAGATTCACATTAGATACCATACTTTGAATTTGCTTTGCTTCAGAATTCACAGCTTTCATTGGACTTGAATTCTTAACAAGATCCAGTCCTAGCTTTTCCACCATGTGGTCCGCCATAAATGAATGGGTTTCTCCCGAATCCACCATTACTAAGACTCGTTTCTGATTCACCTCCGCATCGACATACATCAGCCCCTCCGAAGGGCTTATCTTGGCTTGTTGAATGGCATTCAATAATTGTAGTGGGTTCATCCGGGGCTGGCCATCATCTTCCGTGATCAAGGCTGAGATTTTCTCCTTATTTGGGCAGTCTCGTGCCCTTTGAGGGCCATTGCTAATGAAACAACCCTTTGTTAGGAACTTGATGAGGGCTTTGTGTCTGCTTTCAGGGCTGCCTTTAAGCTGGCTTGCTTAGAAGGGAAAGGCTTCTTTTTTCCCTTCTTGTGGTTGTCCTTGAATGGCTTTTTCCCCTTGTTCTTCCCCTCGCTTGTGGAAGAACTAGTCTTGAAGTCCACACGACTATCGGCCGCAGCAATCGCCCTAGGGAAGTTCTTCACCCCTTGCCTCCTTAGTTCGGATAAAGCCCATGACTGTAATCCAGTAGTGAAGTTAAAGAGTTTGTCCTCCTTAGACATGTTTTTGATGTCCATCGAGAGAGAGGAAAACTCCTTAACGTAATCTCGAATGGATCCCGTCTGTTTGAGCTTGCGCAAGGCTTTTTGTGCTTGCCAAACAGCATTAGTAGGAAGGAATTGATCTTTCAACCCCCTCTTTAACACCTCCCAATCCACGATCTTAGGTCTACCCGCAACCGTATAATCCTTTACTCTAGTTCTCCACCAGAGCTTAACATCACCTTCTAGGTACATGGACGTCAAGATGACCTTTTGGTCCTCCTCCGTCCGGACGGTAGCAAAGTATTGATCCAAGTCCCAAAGAAAGTTCTCAAGCTCCTTTGCGCTCCGGTTGCTCGAGAATTCCTTTGGCTCCGACACCTTGGTTCTAGGCTTTACCGCACCTGCAACCTCCAAGGATCCATCCACGGCTCGCTTTAGTAAACTCACCGCCATAGCCATTACCGCAACTATTTCGGTGGTAAGTTCTCCCACAGAACGTACATCCGCTACAAGCTACTCGAATTTGGATTCCCACGAAGCTATTATGGCCTCTTATGACTCTCTCTAGTCACCAAGGAAGCCACCACCATCTCCAATCCTTCAATGCATTGTGTTGACATTGAGGATTTCGTCGACTGTGCCGGGACAATCATCGTTGCTATCATTTGTTCCAAGTGAGCTACCCTCTCACTTTGATCACTTGCTGCTCTGGTCGCCATCGTCTCCAAAATGGGGCTCTGATACCAATTGTCACGGGACCGATAAGTGAGGGGTTTACCCAGAGAAAAACTTTCTCGCTCAACCCAACTCGTGGTGCCTAAAGGCCACCTTAGTTCTGCACTACCAATACTCAAATCGAATGAACAACAAGCAATGGCACCAAGGAAACATTTTACTAAGCTCTCAATGGGAATACAACTCTGGTACTCTATGCTTCCCCAAGCTTAGAGCCCATGGCTTTATAAATCTACCAACAAGTAGTTACATAACTGTCTAGGACACTTATCCTGATTACATTGATTCATAGACTAAGAAAAACCCCACTCCCTTGTGGTCAAGGCAGTTACCCAACTGCCATGTTCCTTTACCGCCACTTGGTTCCATAACCGCATCAACTCCTTGGTCAATTAGCACATGCTCCATATATTTGGGACATTCTTAGACGTGCCTTGGTCATGTCAGTGGCCATGACCAAGGTAGTTTCCCAACCGCTTGGAACCAACATAACTTGTTCCATCCATGCCTCAAGGAACCTGCCAAGGTGCGGCCTCGCTCGTGCCAAGGCGCCGCCTTGCTCGTGCCAAAGGAATATGCCTAAGGCGCGACCTTTCTCATGCCAATGGAATCTGCCAAAGCGCGACCTTGCTCGTAACAAGGCGCCGCCTTGTCCGTGCCAAGGGAATCTGCCAAGGCTTGCCAGGGGACGCGCCAAGGCACATGCCAAGGCAAAACCTTGTATGCGCCCAGGCACCGTGCCTTTGCGCGACCTCATCCACGCGTGTGCGCTGCCTCATTCGTCTCGCATGCAACCAAACTTGATGGAACCACCCAAGTCCTCTAGGACTCGGACATTTGCTAGGTTTCTCACTACCTAGCCTAGCCTACTAGGGTTACGCTATTGAGGGGCTGATAGGTAGCGTGTCTATTCATGTAAATCTCGCAAACTAACTCCTCACAACCTTGTATCAAGTCTGGTCATGGGGTGGTCTGGTTAATGCATAGTAATCCCTAGAAAAAAACTCAAAACTCCTTTCTCTAATAATGAATGTAACTCTCCTTTCATATTTGGGAGTTGTTATCCCAAATCCCATCTGAGCTAAACATTTCCTAAAAAAATTTCAATCATGAAATTATGAGCAAATCAGTCAATTAAACTTGGCAAAGCAAAGATCATGGAGTTCAAAATACAAACATCTTCTCGAATGTCTTCTGAATTCAAAATCCAAGGCGAAATTTTGAGAAAATTTGGTTAAAGACCATTTTTGAATTCTCAAAATCATACCAAGTCTCAAATCAACAAAAATAAATGCAACTCGCATACTAATCAGTCAATCAATTCAGTTATACAAGCAATATCGAAACCCCAAAATTTAATATATCTAAAGTGTTGACGATGTCTACGAATTTTCAACAAAAACCAATCTTTGGAAATTCAATTTTTGATATAACATTCTCACAGTTTCTCTTAAACTTAATTCATGTAATATTGATCAATTCAAAGCCATTGAAACACTCAAATTAAAAATTTTGATCAGAAATCCAAAATTTTCAAAAAACAAAAACATAGTCTTTCCTTAAGAAAATCGAGATTTTCAAAATTGATAAAAATCACAAAAAATCCAACCAAATCACTTCAAATCACACCACAAACAAAAGCTCTATGATTATAGTAACCAATTTGACTCTTGTAATACACATTTTTGCCCAAATTGGTCGAAGAACATCGGAAAAGAAAATGAAAAATCAAAGCAAAATCAGGGAATCACCTACTTACGATCGAGTTCCCAATAGCTCACGAGAGCTTTCTTAGCCTAGTAGATGTTTTAGGAGGTCAAAAAGTCAAACATTTAGCTCGCAGCTTCATCACGACACTCGCCAATCACACCGTTTAATGGCTGAAAACAATCTCTACTTAATGGAAAATAAAAAATGAGTAAGATTCGAGCTTGGAATTCATGGATTTGGAAGTTGGAAGTGGGTTTTCAAAGCTTGGGAGCAGTAGTAAAATTGCAAGGGCTTATGTGAGGAAGATGATAATGGGATTCTGCCCATTTAAAAAAAAACTGATTTTCAGCTCGGCGTCGTATGTTCAAAAGTGATGGCTTTGAGGGATCACTGGTAAAATCACTGCGATTTTGAAAAGTCCCCAAAATGGCCTATGGCACCCTCTCAGAGCCTTATGCTCACGCCCATATCGCAGGCAAATTGATGGCTCTAAAAATGAAATATTCCAAATTTGGAATATTCTCCAGTGCCACCACATCGATTTATGTACAATAATCACGGCGGTCTGACATCGCTAGCCTCGAAAATAAATTAATTCCTAATTTTTTTTCAATGTGTGCACCTCTGTATATGTGCAAATTATGTCGTGCAGATGCATCAGATGAAAGTATACCTGCCCTGAATTACGTCGCCAAAAGTCGTTTGGACTTCGGTTCCTGCAAAACATTTCACAAATCTCCAATTAATCATCATATCTCTGCAAAATTTAGATGTAGATATATGCAACAAAATTACATCAACTTCAATTCTTCAAATTGAAGTAACCCAAATCAACTTATTCAAATTCAAAACAATTAAACCAATTTCATGCAAAATAGCTAAGTAAATAAATAAATGAATCTCGGTTGCCTTCCATGAAGTGCTAGGTTTTAATGTTGATGGCCCGATGTTACCACATTCATAAACTAACTAGATTCTAAGTCAATCGCATCAATTAGTGGCTTATTTTCCATGGCTGGCAGTGTGGACACTTTCTACCGCTTGGTAATTCCCTACTCCTTCACGCACAATGTGCCATTGCTATAAAGCACCTTTTGTCACTAATTTTTAATGTGTTATTTTTATTGTAGACACCAATGTTGTCTTTGGTTGTGCAGAGGGACGCCATCATAAGCAACATGGTGGTGATCTTATAAGATTCTTCATTAATGACTCAAAAGTCAACTAGAAACTTTAAGTCTCCAAGTTTCACAGGTACCTTCCTCGCAACTCCATAAATCCCGGTGGGTGGAACATTTGCTAAAAAAAACAACCTTATCTGGGATGCGCTCAATGATTCCCAACTCAGCCATCTGTAGAAGTTTCATATAAAGGATGTTCTCGAATGATTCTTGTCAATGATCGTCGAATGCACTATCAGGCCTACTTCCCTAAAAATGCATGAGATATTAATGGATGCTGATGGCTCTAACTTACGTCTTGTATTGTAAATCTCCCTAGGTTTATAATTATGTGTCAACAACTAACCTTTAGGTACTCTATCCCTCTGTTCCTGTCTCTTTTTTGTCTTCGATCGCTGTCTCTTGGCCTTATTCTTCTGAAGGTTTATGAAAAACTCCATACCATCCCGTGAATCATCTTCAGTATGGGACGAAACTACATATATGATGGAAATATTAGATGGTAAGTCCAAATAGTCAAGAACATCAAAGTGAACTACCCTATCATCATGTTCGAGTGAAATATTACCACTAAACATACCAATTTTATCTCTGGCCATTTTCATAAAAGTCATCCTTAAGGCAAATGAAGTAAGTAAGGAAACCAAAGTGTCATCTATGTCAATGACATGGAAATCAACACAAAAAGTCTAGGTATTTGATACAAATAGTCGCCTCTTCTAACATACCAATTGGTTGGATTGAAGATCCATCCGTCAGAATACTTTAAAGCATGATCATGCATGGATAAGCAAACGAGTGATGACAAGATATTTATGGATGCACCTAAGTCAAACATCATCTTTTCCACATGCAAACCTACTACTATGCAACTAATTCTAATATACCCGGAGAACTATATTTCTACGGTGTATATATTTTAGCTGCTTGGATATTCTCCTCATCCCGTCTGAAAAGTCCTGTGATGTCAAATGGCTCGTAGGATTATACGACTTATAGCTGAATTTTCTCCTTTTCCTTCAACTCTATCTTAGCTTTCGCATATTCCTCTTGTTGGTCCTTGGTAACGAACAAAAATCTTTAAGGAAATGGTTCCCTGTATTGGATGGTATTAATCCATCCTCCTCTCTTAGTGCTCCTATCAACTTCCTTTGTCATATATAATGCATTGAATTGTGAAATAACATTCACACGCACGTTAGGGCTCAAGACTGGTTAGGATGACAACTTTCTTTGGTTGCTTGCTTGGCATATCAGAGCTGACATGCCAGATAACCTAGACTGCAACTTCTTGATGGAAAAGTTAGTCCTAGCCTCGTACTCGTGCAGTGATAGGATAACCTGCTTCATCATCCCCTCTAGAATGGATCCATATGGATTAGGTGGCTAGTTCTGTAGTGCTACCTGTAATGATTGTCCCCTAGACACAAAAATTTGGTAGTTTTCATTCTTGGCAGCATAGTTGAAGTTAGGATTTCTATCCTTCCCCCAAAGAAATTACTATGCCGCCCAAATTGCCTTACTGGTGGTCCTAGAAATGGCCCTGCTACCTTTACCCCCATAGTATCCTCATGGAGTTGACGCTCATCTGTAAATCGATTTAGTTTGAAAAAAAATCCCATAAGCTTTCGTTTTGCCTTTCTCCATCATCATTTGTTTTACCATAGACTAGAGTTTTGTCAACTCATCTTCAAGTCTACTCGGCATTAAAGAACTATAGCCCCTTGTTTCTTACTAGTCGGTCTATACTGCTTAGTTTGGTTAGCTACCTTTTCTATATATCCCTATCCACATTCAATGTGATATCAAATAGACTACCATTGCATACTGTATCTAAGAGCCTCCTCTCATTATATGTGAGCCCTTCATAGAAGCTTCCCATTAATGATTTCTCGCTAATACTATTATGAGGACATGCCCCACACAATCTTTTGAATCTCTCCCACTATTGCGACAACGACTCATCATCCTTCATGATAATATGGGATATCTCCCTCTTGAGCTGAGTGATCCTCCTGGCTGGCGTATAGTCATCCTAAAACTTCTGATGTAGGTCATTATAGTTTCTTATGGAACTGGCTAGAAAGTGGAAGAACCAGTCCTATGCAGCATCCTTGAGATAGAAAGGAAGCACCTGCAGTCTCACTAGATCAACATCAACTATAGCAGGATTCATACCTATTACCACCATCTTAAACTCTATGAGTAACTTTTGAGGATCCTCATTATCTCTCCCGTGAAGTCAGATAGCTTATGTGTCAATCCTAATTTCAGTTCAAACTAACCGATGACAGATGGATACTCAATACATAGTGGAAACGAGCCTTTTTAGTGTTTGTTCACTTCCCTAAAAATAAGTTCCCTTTCTTGCTTCGGTTCATGTATGGATTCTACTGGTTGTTCTGCCTGGCAGCTTGCAAAACTGGAGGATTCTGATTTATCATATTTTCCTCCATAATCACTTTTGATTGTTCTCTATTTATATTAGTTATGTTTCTTCTCCGATAAGTTTGATCAATCTCAGGATCGCGAGGAACTAATGAATCTAAAAAAAGTGAATGTATGTGACCAGCGACCATATAACAAAAACAAAAAAAACATAAAAAAACAATTTGCACCAGTCCTCGTCAACTACATAAAAATTTAATGTCGCATCATACAACACCAAAAATAGTCTCATTTTCACTGACTACTTAGATATCTAGTGAGGCAAGTACGAGGTCGATCCCATAGGGATTGAGATGTTCTTTTTTTTAGGTTTTTGAGAAAACAAGGTTTTTGAAAACAAAAACTAAATTAGACTAGAAAATCAAATGCAACCAAATTAAAAACCTTTAAACTGAAATTGATAAATAAAAGACTCTAGAACAAGGCATGAATTGACATTATATGGAATTGATTCGATCGCCGATTTATAAAATGTTTGCCAGATTACTGATTCTCGTAGATAGGCTTATAGTGTCTCTCATCACCTCGTTCTCCTCATGTTAATGGAGGGAACGTGCGACACAACCACATACTAACTAAACTTACAAAGCCACCGGATATGTCGTAGGCTTTCAACAAACTGGCTTCATTAACGCTCTATGAGAGCACATATCATAAGTGGTAACTAGCATCGAATTGTCAAGCTATTACCAGTGGAAATCACAATACACTGCTACCCCTCTCATATCCCAAATGCATAGGGGCATACTGGTTACCAATCGACAAGGCCCCACTCACCAGCTAATGTGATCCCCTTTACCAAATGGCGATAGGATAACTGGTAATAGTTTCTAACCATAATCGTCGTGCATGTGCACTTATACAATAAAAAGGAAAGAAACTAAGGTTTAAAATCGTAATTAAAAACCTCAGAATAGTAATGCAAATAAAAATATAAAAACTGGTAACAAACATATTAAGAATCGAGGCGCATAAACCTCCTAAATCTATTAATCTCTAGAACTCAAACACCTTAACCTAGATAGTGGAACTTAACCTCTTATAATCATAAATATAAATATGAAATTTATTAAATCTATAAATCAAAATGTAAATAATAAATAAAAACTTACAAAGAGTCAGAAGACTTCGAAAGAAAAACCTAGCACCAAAGTTTCCACTATGAAACTCTATATGGAAATTTATGTACGGTACTCTCTGTCTGTCCTTTTGTTGTTATGGGCTCTCATATATATAAGGAATGTAATAGAGCGTATCTAAATCAAAAGCCTAAGAAACAACCGAATTAGAACTAAAAATATTTGGATCTTTCTAGCGGTGTACGTTCAGAATGCTAAATAGCTAGAAGATTTCTAAGACACCACTGAGATGCTCTATTTTAATCTAGTTTTGTTCCGATTCGAGCCCAGCACTGTGCTAGCACCCTATGTACTTGTGAAATCACTATGCAGGTGATGGGTACTTTCTTAAGATATGAGCTTCGTTTTTCTCTTGGGTCTTTATGATTCTTTTCTCACAACATTTCTAGTGAACTTCCTTCAATCCATTCATGTTTGATCTAGCGATTCATTTGTAATTTGGCTTTATGATGAGATCTTTGTCAAGGCGGTAGGCCTATTTTCAATTTTTGACTGAATTTATATGAAATCACTCCTTTTTGTATAAAAGCCTGTTTTGATCTAAAAACAAATAAATAATGATTTAACAATATAAATGATGATAAAAGTCATGAAATTAGCGGGAAAATCACCCTAAAATATAGCACAAATGATGAATTATCAATGAGTATCTTCTTTCCTCCCTAATAAAAAGTGCACATTAAATCAACTGAGACTTTTCGATCATACATATATGTTCCTAGTAATGGATAAACTTTTTTGAGTTGCCTTCCATTTAAGATTTTCACCCTTTGGTGTATGATAGCCAAACTCCATAGCATGTTCCACTGATCAAAGTAGTTTCAGAGAAAATCTATCAAGGATTGTAACGACCCCATCCCCTGCAAATTGGGCCCCACTTGACCTAGACCTACGCGGACCCTCGAGTTAGCCTCACAACTCCAACGCAAGTCTAGTCAACCTCTATTTTCATTATTACTATTAATTCAGTGTTTTAAAGTTATGTTATTAGGTTTTGCAAGTTTTATGATTTAAGAAGCAAAACTAAACTTAAGAAATTTAAGTAACTTAAATAAATATAGTCAAGACAACCTATGGTGTGTAAACCCGGTGTAACATGATCTCATATATATATAAGGTAATCAAAGAGTGGCGAAATCATATACATGTATTGTAAAACATCACTCGACCCATTAACAATTTTTACAAAAACAAGTATAGCATATACATACATCAAAATATCAAAAAGGAACCTATGTAGTAACAAGAAAAGAGTTGGATATGAGGAAAGCTCAAAGGAAGTCACCGATCACTAGCTATTTACCCTTGCTACTAGAGGGACCAGCAATTTTCACCAAAATGGTGACAATTCCAGTGAGTAAATACAAAGTAGTCCGAAGAATATTTCAGATATCAATAAAGAATAGTCTATAAATCATGCAGATAATGAAATCAAAAGGAAAATAGTAAGTGCATGAAAAACATACTAAGATAAATAAACGACGAGAAACGAGTGATGGAATTAAAAGGATAAACTCCTAAGTGGTATCTAAATTCTTCAAATTGTGGGCTCGTGACCACTTCTAGAAGCAACTTGAAGTAAATCTCAACTAGTCTTAAATCGTGGGCCCAAGACCACTTCCAAGAATCGCTTGATAATTAATCTCAAAATGTGGGCTTAAGGCCACTTCTAAGAACAACTTGAAGTCAAATTGTAAGCATCACGCCATTTTAAAGAATAATTTTGACTTTAAACTGGTGGACTTCAGTCTATCCTAATAACACACTATGCAAATCGATAACCTAAACTCTAGGTTACCAGACAGTATGAATAGATTTCGAGGAAGGCAATTAAATCAAGCACACTTTCAATGAGAAATAGAAGTCGAATGAGAGAAGAACTATTATTTATGCTCCTACTACCTTACTAACATCAGATTGACACAAACATAGCTCACACGGCTCGAACATGCTCCCTAAACCAATCCCATATACCCAAGCTAGTATGCTAAGTCCTTAGTATTTATTTGGATCACTTCTAAGTGTGTTCAAGTCCATTTATATTGGTTTACACTTATTTGTATAAATTCAGCCCTTTATGAGTTTATAAGAACTTTTACAAATTTCATTCCACAAAAATGACTCAAAATGGCTCAAACATGCCTAGAAATGACCTCGAAAGGACCTCATGTCTCAATCACAGTGTTATTGATCATGGAATAGCAATAGAAACTTATTTTGAAAACAATTTGGTGGCTTAGAAATCATTTTACGAAAATCAGTCCATTGGACTTGTTTGGAAATTAAATGATTCCTAAGTCAATACATTTTCAAAAAACTGTGCTAGACAATTTGAAAAAGCATGATATTTGATGGGCAATGAATGACATATAGAAACCATGATTTGGAAAAAAAACTGACCTAAATTCGATAAGCGGAAGGGTCTAGAAAGTCAAAAACCAAAACCATCCACAACACATTTGAAAAAGATATCGCTACGGATAAACACCAACTTTCAACTCATTTCCAACAAATAAAATGACTTAATTTTTTAAATTTAATGACATTAGGTTGTTTTTCTCTCTACAAGATTTCCATTGGTTTATAAAGCGTCAAAAATGAGTTAAAATGAGGGATATATGACCATTATACTAAAACTAGTCAAACTGTCCCGCCTACAGCCTCATTAGTTCTTTAACAAAACTCACAACTGCATTTCTGCTGGTTTGGATTAGTAAGCCATTTCCTTCACCCAAAACTCTCAAAATGGAGTAAAACCACCTTAAAAACAACAATGCTTAACAATTTTAACAATAATTTCATCCATGTGTCACAATTCATCAATTAATGACTTCATGAACATGGAAAAACCTAAAATCTTCAAATTAAAAAACAATGCCATTTAAAGCCAGAATTGGAATGTAAATGAGGTACTAAATCACACCACAAACTCTAAATTCGTTGAACCTCAAAATACAAGTATTCAACCTAAGTTCCCTACTAACCCAATTTAAATTGATGAAAGAGATGATGAAAGTTGCATACCTAGGTTGGTTCTTATTGATAACTTGGTTTCCTAACTTGAATTACTCCAAATTGCACTTCTAACTTCTACAAATTTTGTATTCTCTAGTAGTTCACAAGCTATCATAACCTCCTATAAGCTCTTTTTTACTTTTCAAGTTATGGAGTTCTTCTTATGAGCATTTTTTTTACTTGTGTATATATGTAGCCTCAGTAAAATTAGATATAAGCCATTTATCTTGAGTTTCATGTTTAGATTTATTTATGAATTTAAACAATCCTCTAAGAAAGGCCTAAAGTTTAATTAAAGTTTTTGTATATTACGAGTTGAGCATGTTGTTGAATTCACCTAAGTACGCAACTAATCCTAAGTCTTAACCTATCTAAACTCATAACATGTATGCATCTTGAAGCAAATCTCCCTTGCAAACTGGTGATCAATAATTAAATAAAATAAATTATATGCATTGTGTAGATAGGTACTACAAACATCACTAAAAATTAAAATACCTCAGTGTCGGCCTAATGGTTGACTGAGTGCGCTACATAATTCCAAGTCTAGATCGTGGTACTGCAAATGCCAAGTGGCTCATGTTCAAATTTCAGGGTTTTGGCAAGGATATCTCCTTGAAACTCTTATATCCATCATTTACTATATAGCAACCTTGTAAATTTGACCCCCACATCCATTCGTCTTGTACCTTATGGATACTCAATTAGATAGATAGGATAAAACTCCTATTTCTTTCCTAAAAAATATCCAAGAGTAATCGCCATCCTAAGTTTCGTCCCCCATATAGAATAATTAATTCACATTAATTTCATTCAAACCAGTAAGAGGGATAGTCTGCACTCATCGATTAAGAGGGTATGGCAGCTAGGGATATCGAAGAATGCGATGATAGGAACCATCACTTACTTTTCATCTACAATTTTGTTTTAGTTGCCCATGGACCTCCATTAAACTGCTCCATATATAACTTGGACTCCTTTCTAGCCTTACCTCAAACAAGTGTGTGTTGGGGGTAATACATGGCCTTCAAAAATTTTGTTGTCAACAAATTCGGATAAACGGAAGTCTCAAAGCCTTTTTTAGTAGAATGGCCTTATGAAATTCTCTCGCCCTTCGAAAGCCCAATCCTCTATGTTTTTCTGGCACACACATTTTACTCCAAGATCTTCATCTATTGCCTTCATGCTTGTTCACATCTAAAAACCACCATAACGTATTCATCATCGTTTCGATTTAGTCGGTGAGTTTCTTTCGAAGAAGGAATACACTCACAACATAAGATGGAATTGATTGAATCATAAATTTGAGTAGAACTTCTTTCCCAGCCCTGGATAACATATTTCCTTTCCATATTTATGAACTCTTTTTTACCTTATCATGGATGTATGAGAACACCTCCACTCTATTCCCACCCACCTTACTAGGAAGTCACAAATAAAAACTTGCATAATTAAAGTATGTGACTTGCAATACATAAAAAACTTCATCCATGACAAGTTGTTTCACATTCCTACTAAAATGGACTGTCAACTTCTAAAAATTCATAAACTCTCATGAGGCATCCTTGTAACAGTGGAGAAAGTCCTTGATGACTAGGGCTTACTACGACATTGCTTTAAAGAACAAATAGCAGTCATCTGTGAAAAAAAGATTGGAGATTATTGGAGCCCCCCTCACAATATGACACCCATGTAAATTCCTCATTCTCTCCTATTCTATTATCATAATTAAAATTCTTTATGCGCATGGGAGGAAAAAGTATGGTGAGATAGGATCTCCTTGTTGAAGCCTTTTTGAGGGTTTGATAGGATCCGTTTCATGTTCTACTACTGACATGTGTTGGACGTGTACAATAACTTCCCCTTTTTATATTATACTTTAATTATTTTGTAGTAATGACAAATGAAAATTGTTTCCACCAGGATTTATTAAACCTCTCTAAGAAAAAAGACTTTTAAAAGTTATTATTATTATTATTATTATTTTATAATTATAATTACACTAACTAATAACTATCTATAATATGATAATACTTAACTAACTATATTATCTTAATTAATTAGCACAATCCAGATTCATAATCAATCAAATAGATTAAATTCAATAATAAATAAATATCTAAACAAACATCCAAAACAATGAAACATAAACCCATTTTGCATTCCAAACATGTAAATCCAATCCAAATAGTCATGAGCAGACTTATAAAGTAAGAGAGATCATTAAATTGTAAACATAAGTAAGGAAATGGCCTTTAGCCAGCCATTTATTCTCCTTATACAGGTGAAAAAAACTCATTCTAATTGTATTGAGCTAACCCCTTTATTTACACAAAGACATTAACTTTACGCAATAAAATCACATTAAACTTTATGAAAACTTTGGACTACTAAATCTAACACCTTCACAAAGTCACTTCAGCATTAGGTTTATATCTCAAATCCACTTAGGACATTTATATTTGCCTTTTAAACAATCATAGTTACTACTTCAATTAGATAATGAAACCATATACCATATTTACATACTAGACTATGTAGGCAATACAAAGATCATGATTAAGATCAATAGATCTTGACCTATTAAATCAATGAATCAAAGAATACGATTGGTTTAAAGCATTAAGCAGATAATCATCTCATCATAACTACATTACGAAATGGATCTAGTTTACATTCGGACTTTGTTTTGATCAAACAAACTACTCGATCATAATCATAAATAACATTGCAATAATATAAATAAAAGACATAATTGAAAACATCTCTGAATTAAAATACTTGAATCTTCAAGTCTTCTCCAAAAATAATAAAATTTGAAAATAATAGAAAATGGCTCCAAGAGCAATGGAATTTTGATATACGTACTCAATAGCATATAATTTTTAACCCTAGGCAATAATTTATAGTATTCTAAATAGTAAACATCTCAAAACAACTTAAACAACTCATAGTTATATGAGATTCATGAAATCTTACCCATTAATTTACAGTGATATGAGTGTGATAGGAATTGTTGTGTAAATCAAGAAAATTGAGCTCACTGGAACTTTATTTGATCAATCGATTTGGGCAGCAATTTAGTGTCCTCTAGGAATTGTTGAGAATTGATGGTATAAAAGTCTAGTTATTCTTTGCTTCCTTAGTAATATTTCTTTGTATACTTCTTCCGCTTGATTAATTCCATCATAATCTTCTCTTTTTCGTTTATTTTTTCATATTCTTTATTTATTACCTAAAATATAAAAACAAATAAGAAAACCCCATGTAATGTACTCTTAGATATAGAATCGTCCAAATATAAGCTATAAAACATGTCTAATTAATGACTTGTCAACCACCAGGAAAGTATTATGAAAAGATGCAAATTACATCTACATTAGATCAATCCACTTTCGATCAAAACCTAACCGAGTCATGATTGTAACGAGAAACTACCATCCAACTCGATCTTAGGACTTGCTAATATCAAGCTTCAAGGTAGTACATCCATCCTTCCCTTGAGTTTTCCTATAAAGCTAGTGATTTATTTCAAGGTTGCAATAACATTATAAGTAATAGGTCTTCTAGAAAGGAAAACACTTTGACATTCAGGAATTACATTAGGGAACACTTCTTTCAATCTATTTGAAAACATTTTAAAGATAGTTTAATATAATACATTACAAAATGAAGTAGGTCTCAAATTAGTGATGTATATAGGTTTATCTTTTTTTTTTGGAATTAGGGCAACAAGTGTATCATTTAGAGAGTCAAGAATATTAATTGACATGTGTTGTACAATAATTTTCTTGTATATCCTTTTTGCAATAGCGATAAATGGGATTCTATCCACATGGATTTAGAAAATCTCGTTAGGAAAAAGTAATTTCAAGGTTTTTATTATTATTTACTTTAAATTAATTAGTTTAATTAAAATGGGAATAAAAAAATCACTCAATAAAACTATTATAATAAATTAAGCTAACTTAATTAACATCTAAACAAACATCCAGAATAATGAAAAATTAATGTGTCTTGTATCCAAACTATTGCTTAAATCATAGTCATAATCATATTTTAATCTCTTTATAAAGTATTCTAGATTAAACTCAAATCAAAAGTAAGTAGATAGTCATTAGCAAATCATAAGTTCAACTTATATCAATGGAAAATTCACATTCTTATTTTATCAGATTAATCCCTCGAAAGCTCAAAGAATTAATAAAGTAATAAAATAATATTAAGTTCAATGGAAACTTCGAACTACTAGCCTAATACCTATAGAAAAGAATTTTGATATTAAACTTAGATTTCAATCCACCTAGGACATATAAATGGTAAAAGACCTCTTTAAACAATCTTAGTTACTACTTTAAATTAAATATTGGATCAAATATCAAAATTCACATTATAGACTATGCATGAAATACAAAGCTTCATGATTATAATTCACAAACAATAATCTATTAAATCAGTGAATCGAAGAATACGATTGGTTTAAAGCATGAAGAACATATCAATCTACATTATGACTACATCACAAACAAATCAAGTTCATGTTCGAACTTTGTTTAGATTAATAAATTACTCACTCATATTAGTAATTAACATTGCAATAAAGTAAATAAACGACATCAATAAATACCTCTGATTAAATACTTTGAATCTTCAAATCATCTCTAAAAGCAATTAACGATAAATCTAAACTAAAAAAAAACTAATAAATATAGAATAATATGGCTCTAAGAGCAATGAAATATTGATATAAGTACTCAAGGACAATTTATTTTAAAGCCCTAGGTTCGTATATACTATTCTAGGTAGTAAATATCTCAAACAAACTCAAACTATTTATGGTTATTGTTCACGTGTCGTTCGTGCCTAATAGAACACATACTCGAGTTACCAATCCCACAAGGGTGTTCATAAGATTTTGGTTTTACTCCGAGTTAACTAAAAAGGAAAAAAGAATTTTATAGATTTTTAAGAAAATGATTAATTAACTAATTAAGACTACTTAGAAATCAAAACTTGCAAAAATTAATTCAATTTGAAAAAATACAAGGTCTACAGTTTCACAAATTCAAGTAAAAGTTCAATAACAAGTCATGGTTTTCAATCTTTCCAAAAAATTATTATTTCAATTCCTCCTAGATTAGCTATAGGAAATCGACATCCGCCTGAAATCCCAAATTCCCCTATTTATGATAGATAGCATGTCCACCACTAACTACTCCCTAATTAACACATAACCGTAGACATCCACCAAGCAGGTTTAATGCGTTAATTGCATAAAGTCTCAAGGGAATACTAATCCTTGATAAGTAGATCGTATCCACTTTCGATTTAACCAAGATTCATCCGTCGCACACTCAATAACCGAAATGTTTTGACAGCAGATGGGTTAGTGATTATCACTTATATTGGTCCAATCTTACAATTACAGATACAAAAGTCCCGATTAACTATACGTCTTCCACCTAAAAGCTTGAACTGACCACATATATACCCTAAGTTTGCACCATAATGATGGAATCAACAACAAATAAAATAGAAGGAATTCAAATAACTAAAATTATAAATAAATAGATCTCACATGACACCACTATAAAACCATGAATCTAGACTTGCTTCAACTCCGACGTAGGCCAAGATTGCTTAGCTGGACATCGTCTGGACGAACTCCATTAAAAACAATAAAAGGAAAATAGTTTGATTGGTCGAGGGAGGAGAAGATATTTGACTAAGCCCTAAAGTCAATATAAATAAAACCTTTAATTTTTGTCTCAAGAAAAGATAAAAACTATATTATGTGGGCTTTTTACTATCTCATGCACCGAGGAAGTTCTGATTATTGTAGTGAGTTTGTTGTTTAGGTCCCGGACACGTGGAAAGCTCAGATTGGTCATCTTGCTAGTGTTGCTAACATGGCGATCCATGATTGGTTGTGGAACTGTTGTGCTGATATGGTGGACTTGCCAAGAGGTGACACGTGGATGCTATGGGACACGAGAAAAGGAAAACAAGTCTCATGTGTTGAATTCGGAGTTTGGGCAAAGCACATTTCGATGAAAATCAAGGTTGTTGTGGAACGAAGAGAACACAAATGGGATAGATGGCGAATACATGGGTGACAATACAAGCATGCAGCTCAAGGTGAATTAATAGATCTGAAGTGAGGAAAACTCGTGTGAATGATTCGGTAAAGTTATAGACGTGTGTGCTTGCATGGATCTCGAGGCATGATCATCCCTCATTTCTCATCTGATGTTTTGTATAATGTGCTTAGCTCGTGGCATGATCAAATGGCTTTAGTGTTGTGGTGTGGCTCATGTGTTTTTGGTCTCAAGTCACGTGGTTGCTCCACATCTTTTCATCATCTGTGCAGAGTGTGTCTCAAGGCCGATCTTATGGTAGTTGTTCATACTGAAAGAATGACTCATACTTAGTCATTTTTAATGACTTTTCTCAACTAATACACTACCAAACTTCTCCTAAACCATCATAGCATTAGCATGGACTAACATGGGTCCCACCAAACTATTTCAAAGCGCGTGTACGCTCACTTTTCAATGCCAAATAGCAAGAACACTTCAAAAGACCCTGAATTATCTCTATTTCACTAAATTTCTACTTAAACACTAAAAATATATTGAAAAAATAATTTATTGATAATAATTGACATTGAGATCTTAAAAAAAAAAAAAAATTAACACTTACATATATTAATAATATTGAATTATCAATTACCTAATATTCTCGAAATGAACTAAAGCGGTTCTTGACCGATTCCACTTAAAACTTAAATTGTTAGGCAAATCGGTGGAAATGTGCCTAAGGACTTCACTGATTTGTCTGACAATTTGTGTACAAACTATGAATCGATGCCAAATCGCCAGTAGTGGTTTAAGGTTGGTTCTTGATTCGCTCTTGATTCATTGTGCATTTCCTCCACTTGACTAAATCCTTTATTTTCTTCCCTTTCTAATCCATTTCTTCAGATATTCCAATTATAACCTAAAATCACAAAAACAAGAGAAAATCGAGACTAATATAGCCTTTTATATTCAAAATCACCATAAAGTATATTATAAAACACTTTCTAATTATTGACTTACAAAACACCCCTTCACCCTTGCACTTTGATATCCTGAACAGAGGAATACTCTCAATTAAATTCTCTTTTCATCCTTTATTCTCATTTGATAATTACTTGTTCTTATTATTAAACAGAAGAGATTATTAAATAGAAACATATTACCCTTAAAAAATAAAAATATGCTATAATAGAAAGAGTTAAAGGACTATCCCTTATTTGACAACTCAAACTTCTAGTTATGTAATATACCTCGGAATTCAAAGCTCAATTAATTACCAACGCCAAACCACTATACAGGTTTTCTCAATCTCCACTGAAAAAACATCAAGCTTACTATGACTAATATAGAATCTCAAGATACAAAAATCATTAAATCAATCTCATTTTCAAATAATATTTAAAATGCCGCCGCTATCAAAGTTCATAGGAATTTTTAATCACTAATAATTATCATTATTATGTTCAATTATTAGAATGTTGGAGAAAGAAGATACTTCAAACATAGCTATAAGCGCTCGAGCTAAATCTTTTATATGAAAAATTTTCATAAACATTCTTCAATTTTTTTATATCTCTCTTTTTCTTTTCTTTCTTCTATATATATATATATATATATATATATTCTTCTTTATATTCATATGGTTCCCTACTCCATTTCATTTGGAATCCGTTTTTTTTTTTAGGAATTTTTTCTCACATTTTTCCCACCACTAGATTCCCTGTTCCATTTCCTTTGGAATCTGTATGTCTCTCTATTTTTTTCATTTAAGAACTTTTTTTAGCTTTTCTTACTTTCAGTATAGTTAAGGAAGTATTCTTTCCAACTAAGTAAGTCTATTGGTTAATTTCCTATTTCTTTCTTTAATTGGAGCATACATATTTTTCATTATATATTTTCTTGTATAAAATGCTTGATCAATAATATTTATATAATAAGATTCTTAAAGATTTGCCTTGTTTATCTTGCAGTTTTGTTTTGATATTCTACCCATTATAATGTCTAACATAAAGCAATCATTCCCCTCTAAACTCCTCTAGTATATACATAATCTAGGTTAAGTCAAATAGCGTATAACAATTCCTTTCTATAATAAAATTTTCTATTTTCATGGTTGACAAAATATAACTTCTATTTAAATCCAAATTTTATTCAATTCATATATTCCAACTAAATAAAGTACAATGAAGAAATATTACTTGTGTTGTCAAAAATTCGAAAAATTTTAGTAAACTTTGAACATTGAATAAATAGATTCTACCTCTCGAGTCTTCCATACTTCGCTTCTTTATACTCCACCTTACATAAATACCTCCAAACGCATTCCAAACATGTTCTCAGGATTATCAAGTTGGGTTTCCAACAAAATAAATATACTTCGTAAAGCACAAACGAACTAACTTTAAAATAATAAACAAATAATAAACAAATTATCATAAGAAAAAAATTTCATAGTCAAAGAAAACATGAAAAATTTAAAAAATCTCAAGCATCGTTACCAATGTGGCATAAACACATCAGAAATAGTTAATTATAAACCACAACAATAGTAAGTATCATATCACATTGCACATATCATCGTATCAAATTACAAAAATAAGACCTCACAGAGTTTCACTTAGAGATAGATATAACAAAGAAGAAAATAGATATGAACAACCATAAATAAGTCGCATAATCATCACCTTCCCCTTACTCGTGTTGTTGAGATTGGTAGCTCGCTAAAGCGTAATAGAGCCTCTAGTCCACTCTCGCCACCGAAGTAATTTTTGAAAAGACTCCCTCATTTAGCAATTTCAATTAGGTAGATGGTATTGGAGTTTTAGCTCATCTTCGTTGCATTCTATTGGCCATATATCTTTTGAACCTATGCAAATTCTTCTCAATTTCACATTGGTTTTGAAACATAAACTAGTGGTTTCTTAGAGTTCACATTTGGTTATGTAAGATTAACCCAATCATGGTCATTTTCATCTCTTTAGCATACATGCTACTGAAATCTTCAAGAGGTGGCTTTGTGCTCTGGCTTATCCGCTTATTATACGGATTAGATTACATCTCTTCCAAAACTCATCTAATTTATGCTCCTATTCTTCTTCTCTCTGTGGTCTCTCTTCTAAGTATCTCATTTCTTTCTCTATCTCTTTTTTCCATCTCTCTCGTCCTTTGAATCTATATGACCATGCACTTGTTTGGTGCTTTCTAAGTATTCATCAGTAATAGTCCTATCAGGATGAACATACAACCCAAAACCAATCTTAAGAACCTCTTATTATTTGCAAAATTTCATGATCATCAAGGGAAAAGGTTACCCTTCATTCTTTTTTGTGGTCATGACATTCATAATTGAATCATATATTACCTTACCAACATCAATATAATCTATCTCTTAAACTATGTGATATAACATCGCCTTGTAGTTCATAACTTCATAGTATTGCAAACTCAGCTACAAGTTTGGATTGATAAAATAGTTCAATGCTTTCGTGGTTTACCTAAAATTCTTTTTTTGAATGTTCTTTGGATACCCATCATTATTCAAAATGAACCCACCTCCAAGAATTGCTTCCAATCTATTTCTAATGATTTTATGGGGAAATCCATTTCTGAATCCATATTCTGCTTCCAATCGATTTATTTTTTAAGTGAATAATTGTAATGACCAAAAATTTACTAATAGGAAATTAGTTCCTAATTAGGGTTATCATTCTATGGCTTGGCTCGAGCAAGGGTACACAATCCCAATGCTCAGCGTGAGGAACGAGAAATATATTAGTTTTGAGTGATGAATGTCTAGTGTGATATATGTGTGTACACTATACGTACCCAAGAGTATTTTGAAGTGTTGTATTTTGTATGTTTGGCACGCGAGTAGATACATGCTTCGAGATGCGTTTCATCATAGGATTGGGGTAGAGAGTGATGTGATAAGTCATAATTTAGTTAGATATGATTAATATAAATAATATAATGTGCCTATATTGGAATTAATGTAAATGAGGCCTAAGTTAAGAAAATTAAACACTAAAGATTGATATGCATCGAGATGTGTATTGTTACCATCACTATATAATTGGTGTATGAATGAGTGCTAACATGACCAAGTTAGTGGATTGTAGGAATAAGTATGAGTCATTAGATTGTTCTTGTGATGGGTGTTAACACTAGATCTAGGGTCACAACTTAATTACACCACTATATAAATAGGGTAGTGGGGATTTTCATGTAAAATCCATTTTCTTGTAAGAGGAGAAAAGAGAGAGATCTAAAGTGAAAGTTCAGCAAATTTGTTAGAAAATTCTGGTGAATTGAAGGGTGGTTGATCAAATTAAAGAAGCTTTACAACTAGGTAAGCCAATTTTCATCACCACTTTGTTAAACTCAACAAAAAATTGTAAGTTTTAGCTCAGTTTTTGTTTTTCAACAATTTTAATAGGCAAAATGACTTTGTTTTTAACATCTAATTTCATTCTTGTAAATTCCACTAGTTGTACTATAAGAAGTTCTGGATTTGGGTTTGTTTAATTAAATTATGAACTTTTGAAGTTCGTGAAGTTGTAAAACAAAATAAGAAAATTTTGCATGTTGTTATTATGAACTAACCTATATAATTTGGTCCTAACTTTCTTATTTGAAGTTGAGAATGACCCATTCTAGTGACATTTGAAAGCTAAGTCGAAGGGGAACAACATTTTGATGTATGTCAAGTATGCACTATAATTTCTCGTTTTTTACTATTAACTTGTTGTAGTGATAAATGGGATATCGTCTCACATGAATTTTGTGAATCTCAAAGAAAAGTACATTTTCTTGTTTTTATTAATTTAGTTAATCTAATCAAACTGGAATTAAAATATTAAAGAACTAAAAACTATGGTTTATAACTTAAATAATCAAACTAACTAAACTAATTCAAACAATTCAAATGCAAACTAACTTAAACAATAGTCAAATTTAATTCAATATAAATAAACAAACATCTAAACAAACCCCTAGTAAACAATATAATATATTTGGATCACTTTCAAATACTAGAACATAACATCACTTTATACCATAGTTATAGTCATAATATATATGGAATCTTGGATTCATTAAATCCTACTTCGTAATAAATTGATAGTCTTTAGTCAGCCTCCGATTTTCCTAAATTTTAATGGAAATGTTGTATTCTTATCATTGTAAATCAACCCATTGGATAAAATACAATATCGTAGAAATATGATGGTATTAAGTTCAATGAAAATCATGCATAATCTAAGCCAATACTACCGAAACCGCATAATAAACAATTTAGAGCACAATCGCCTAGGACATCAACTTGGGAAATGCCCTATAGATTAATATTAGTTACTACTTCGATAATTGTTGTCGATAACTATAGACATATAATCATAATTATAATACCACATAACACATTTGTAACTATGAATGCAATACTAATCTCCTTTAGTTCTAATACATAAAAATAACTTGTTCAATCCGTGATTGACATGTATGAATAGATTTAAAGCATTAAGTTCACGATTTCTTAATTATAACTATCTAACAATCCAAAATATATAACATGTCTAAGGTTTGTTTAGATTGATAGACTATTCACTCATGCGGAAATAAACAATGCATAAATATAATAAAAAGACATAATTAATAAATAAATACCTTAATATAAATCAAAGCTCCAATGTATCTTTAAACATAGACAATAAAACTAATATAGAGCAAGAGGAAAGTAAAAGGAGATAGTTATTTCAAAGCTCTTCGGCCTTATTTATAGTCTCCCAACATATACATATCCTAGATAAACTCAAATCCATCATATTAATCAAAAAATCGATTTGTCAACAATTCCTAGCTTATACATAAATCCTTGAGCAAATCACTAAGTTTACCTCTAAGTGCTCCGCCGATTCAGTTGGCAATTTTTAGTTCATTCTCCAATTTACCGTAAATTCACTAGCCTTCTTCGACTACTGATTTAGATGGCAGTTCCTAGTGCTGTTCCAAATCGCTGGGATTTAATAAAATTTGATGGCTAATTGTCGTTGTAGTTTCTAGTTGATTGTTTTGCTTTTTCCTTTTTTCTTCCATTTCTTCATTTTCCTATTCAAAACTTGAAATCACAAAAATAAGAGAATATCTAAAGTAATATCATTATTTATGTATAAAACAAACCTAAGTTTCACTATAAAATATGTCTAAATATTGATTTGTTAAATACCTACAAACTCAACACTTTGCCATCTCGAGCAAAGAAATATTATCAATCATATCCTCTATTCGTTCTTATAAACTGATTTCAAATTAATTCATTTTAACTTTAACTAATAAAGATTTTAAAATAGAAGTAATCTTCAAATGAAAACATAATACGGACAAGTAAATGAAAGTTACGATAGAATAGAAAGATTTAGACAAAACACAACATCCCTTAATGATAACTCAACCACCTAATGTAACCCTCTTTAGAACTTAAACTTCATAGCCAAGGCCAGTACACAACATAGGTTTTCTCAATCTACATTAAGAAGCATCAAGCTTGTGATAACTAATATAGAATCTCAAAACACAAAAACACTAAATTAAGTTCAATTTTAGAAAATACTTTATAATAGTATAACAATCAAAATTAATAGAAATTTTATAAAGATGACAATGACTATATCCTTTAAAACATGTTATATTATGAAATATTTCATTAAACTCTAGCTCTAAGTACTCGAGTTAAGTCTTTTCTTTGAAGAGTCCAAAAGCATCCGTCTTTTGCATCTCTCATTTTTTTACTTCATTTCTTTTTATTATATTTCATTTGCTTTTGCTTTAACTTTTGAGTCTCTGCTCCATTTCTTTTGGACATTCTCACATATACCTACTATAGATTCCCTGCACCATTTCCTTTTGAATCTATAAGATTTTCTATTTATTTATTTTTATAAACTCATGTTAATACTTCTGAGTATCCACTAAAGTTAAAGAAAGTATTCTTTCTAACTTATAGAAATTTATTGGTTTCTAACCCATTTCTTCTTTCAAGTGTGGTATAATAACTTTTTATGTATGCAACATAAAATACTGAATCAACAACCTTTTATATCATAAGATTCTTAGAAATCTATCTTATTCATTTTGCACCATTGTTTCGATCTTCTTCCCATTATCATGACTAATACAAGGCATTCAACTTACTGTTCACTTTAGGTAGTAAAGTTAATAAAAAATGGTATAAAAATTGATTTCTTCTATCATAAGATTCATTTGATATTAAAAATATCAATTCAATTCAAGTCAAAATCTATTATATATTCATTATTGTTCTTAATAAAATAAAATGAAATGAAAATCATACTTAAAAACTTGAAAAACTTTGTCAACTTACTTGAATATCATATCAAAAGTAATTCTAAACTTTTCTTCTACCGTTATTTCCTTTCGTTGCCAGCTAATTGTTACTGTTTGTCTAATTAAATTAATTATCCCATTTAATTATCACATATATATTCAATAAAGGTAGAAATATTCAAGAATTTTAGAATTTAACTATGATACGTATTAAATAATCTAATTCATTTCCATAAATAACCAATTCACATAAAACTAATGAATACAAAAATATATTACATAAGTAAATTGGCTCGATCAACCCCTTACATGAGATTATTCCAGAATTAAATTCCTAAAATATCACAATTATAATATTCAAATGTTGAGCGAATATAAAAACAACTAACTAATCCTAATACTAAAACTAAAAATAAAGATAGAGTACAGGTTGCCTCCCATAAAACATTTTTGTTTACTTTCGTTGGCTCGACTAAACCACGTAGCTCTATACTAGTTATATGCACTTAAGTGTAGGATTATCCACTCTTTTTGTCACGGTCTGAATTCTGAAATCCTAGTTTAATTTCTTAATCAAGATCAGTGACCCATGACGTAGGACCTACATTGAGATACTTGTCATTACCGAGGCAATGTGACCGATGTATATGTTATATTTGTTATGGTGTATGCTTAGTGTATTGTATATGTGTAGACTACTAAGTCATTCATACCTGTATATAAATATTGAGATGTGAATGGGGACACACCTCGAGGTATGTGCCAGTGTGGTATCGAGGTAGAGAATGATGTTGTAAGTTTATTTTAAGCTTAATGTAGCTTATACAGTTGAAATCATGTGGCCATAGTTGGTTTTATATTAGATGTAGCCTAAGTTAGCATTTTAAAATAGTAGTCATTTGATGATTATCGAGATACGTATTAACACATCTAGAAACCAGTTGAGTTTCATTTGGTGTTAGTTGGATTGAAATATTGGAGAGTTAGTGGGAAATGTGGCTAGAAGTAAGCCATTAGATTGGTCTCTAGATACGTATGTATATGAAAATCAATGGCTAGGAAACAATCTTATCTTAACATATAAGATTGGATTGATTAATTCATACAAACCATTTCATTCCATTTTCATAACTTATGAGCTAAGAAAGCTTGTTGTAGAAGAGGAGATCAGCAAGATTGAGAATGAGAGTTTGATGTCGGAAGAATTGATCAAGCTATAGGTGTTCATCAACTAGGTAAGCTACTCTACACAAAGTTTTGAAAAATTAGAGGTGTAGTTTTGTTGGGGCATATGCCTTAAGTTAATCAACAAACATTGTTTATCTTATAATTTAGTTAATAAAATTGAGTTTTTCATTTGTTGTTTTATTATAAGTGATTGCATATTTACTTTATAGTAAGATCCATGGGTATTTATTAAAATATCTTAAATGTCCTTAGTAGATTATTATACTAGTAACTACAATGAATTAAGACTAGTGTGAATCTTAATTGATGGTCATGTGATGATCATGCGGTTAGAGATACGAATCGAGATCACGAGTACTTGTTAAGGAACAAGGTACTAGACTAACCCACTACGAGAAAACTACATGGATTAAGTCATAATTGTTACCCATGATAAGTATATCATTCAGCCTTTCGACTTGAGATTACCATAGATTTCAATATTAGGAGCGTGGTAATTTGACACAATTAAATATTGTATTTAACCGAACGCTTATAAAGATTGTGATTGGTTATAATGTGAATAATATGTGAAGGTGTGCAATTAAGATTGAGTTTTCCACTCTTGTATAGATAGAGATATCTGTGGATCCCTCGATTTGACAGATTGATAATGGCCAAATCCATGTGAATTGATATGATCAATTTCACTTGGATATTTTTAATTTTCCTAAAGATCGAGACTAATACGATTGAACATTAAGGGTGACTTTTCATGCCTTTTGTTTAGTCAAAGGATATCACACGAGAAAAGGATATGATAGATGTTATTCATTAGGTTGTATCGATTTTGATATTCATGCTACTTAGGTAGTCATAATGCCTTGCTAGATACCTCTTATGAATTGTGTATCAAAATGGTTTTGGTTTACTGCCAATGTTGCATGAACCTATTGGGTTGCATACAAAGAATTACCTAGCACTATTTCAATTGGTCTTGCGTAATTAATTTTATATGATAAAATTTATTACCTAAAAGACCTTACGATTCGTTATATGATAAATTATTAATAGGGGCAT
Source organism: Stephania yunnanensis (assembly GCA_039657365.1). NCBI lineage: Eukaryota > Viridiplantae > Streptophyta > Magnoliopsida > Ranunculales > Menispermaceae > Stephania > Stephania yunnanensis. The sequence goes on along the minus strand of CM077586.1, from coordinate 36,690,702 downwards.
ATGTGTTATTTACTTAAACTGCCTAAATAGAATAGTTGTATTACGAATAGGATTTTAAATGAGAGCTTACCCACACATAAATAAAAGGTGAAACCCTAAAATGAGATAAGATTTTCATTTTTACTAGTTTTGAGTTCTTTGGATTTCGGGAGAGAGAAAAATGTTTTCAGTCTTTCTTGAGGCTAGCGCTCCAAATTATGGTCATAATTCATGTATGAGTTTTTGATACAGGACGCATGCATGAAGGTCTTGGAGAGTGAACAATTAGAGAAGGAAATTATGAATTAAGGTATGGTTTACTTTTGTAGATCTAGTTTAATGGAACATATTTTTGATTCTATTATTATTTTTCAACATTATTTTGAACTTTCTGATACGTATGAAACTCAAAAACCCAACAAGTTTCAGTTTCGATTTTTGTATGATTTTAGAGGGTAAATGAAGTGATTTTTAAAATTTTGTTACATATTTGGGTTCCTTGCAAAAAACCATTAAATTTGCTATAAAAAAATTTGAAACTCATATTTAAATTGACCAAGTTTATGATCAATCAAAGTGTTAGGTGGTTCTTGAGTCTTACAAGAAAATGCATATATATTTTAATGGTTAATGATTACATATGAATTTTTTGTTGATGCAATAGCTAAGAAGGGTCATTAGCATGCTAATCATACTATCCAGCGCGCTAGGTGCTCCCAAAGCACAAAATCCGCTATGTTCTAATTATAACTTAAACATTATAAATACGTCCAATATCCTAAAGGTTCAAATATATTCAAAAACATGTTAAATGATATCGGGAACCTAAGGAAGAGTCTTGAGGGCTCAAGTACATGTTTTGAGGTGTCGAGAGACTATAATAGCTAGAAAATTTGCATGGATTGTAGTAAACTGATTGAGAAGTTTATTTACATTTCATTTACGTTTTTTCATTTAATTTCAGTCATTTGGGCTGATTTGCCTATTGTAATCTAAATACTATGACTTGTTTCCTTTCTCATTTCATGAGTTTGATATCATGGTATGCGGTTTTGATAAAATAGTTTAATTAACTCTAATTATGTGCTATGCTATTCTTGATTGTTGATACACTTAGTAAAATAAAATAGCATGCTATTAGGTAGTGGTTCGTGGTATTGTATAATCCACATCTATTGTGCATTAAATATGCAATTGCTTTGTTGGATTCTTGATAAGTCGGTATTTGTATATATTTATTAGTATATTTTAGTCTATTTTATTATTTAAAGTATTTAAAATAAATAATTAATAATATTTTTTGTTCATTTTTAGGTGAAATGGAGTGCGCGGTTGAGTTTGTGGCAGAAAAATACTCGAAATTGAGTATTTATTTGCAAAAATCGGATGTCGGATGTGTCGAATAGCCAACGAAACGTTCCAGCCAATCAGTGTACGCCGCGTCAGCACGTATGCCACATCGGCATCGCAAGCTATTCATCACACTTCAGTAGCCGTCAATCTGCCTCGAGATGCGCGGCAAAGACACGACTCCCGAATTTCGCTCGATTCTGCGCGATTCTCCGAGCCACGTGGATGCCACGTGGCGTTCATCCATTGGTCCAGCGAGGCGCTTTGACGTGGTCCAGCCAATCTGGATGTGACACGTGGCGCCGAGTCAGCAAGAAGCAACAGAGCGCGCGAACGTGGCGGCGACAAGTCAGAGGCGGTGGCAGACGTGGACCTATCAGAAGTCGACACGTGGAGTGGACCCAGATTTGCAGCCAATCACGTATTTCCACGTGGAAGACTCTGTTTTTCAAGCCAAAAACACCCCTACGATGCTCCTCGACGCACGAGTCACCTCCAAAACCCTAAAATCAGTATCCGAGTACAATTTGGGGTAGTTATATATAGTTTTAACGTAGGTATTATTGCAAGAACAAATTCATTAGTATTTTTTAGAGAGATCTATTAATTATTAGTTTTTTGGAGTGATTTTCGAAGACAATGTCCGGCTAATTGATTTTTCTCGCCTAAGTCGAAGGGGAAGCAAGTTGGAATCATGGATTCATGGCATTCTTTGTGAGATCTTTTTATTTTATTATTTAATTAATTTAATTTCTCCTATTTCATTGTTGTTGATTTAATGATTATGATTTAGATCTAAGGTGTGTATGAGGCCAATGCATGCTTTTAGGTTGACAATCTAATGTTATTTGGAATATTAGTATCCGTGTAATTGTGCTTTTAGACCAAAAAAAGTAACAAACATTCACCCGTTTTCCGTAAAACCCTTCCGGTGTTTGAATGTGCAACAATTGAATCTGGGTTAAATCGGGAGCGGATGCGATCCGATTATCTAGGATTAGTGTTCTCATAGATCTATATTACTGCAGTTAGTGTGTTAAACCTGATTGGTGGATGTCTAGGGTTATACATTAATTAGGTAAGTAGTTAGTGGCGGATGTCCTGGCTATCGAGATTAGGGGAACTAGGAATTTCTGGCGATTGTCGATTTTCTATAGCTAATCTAAGAGAATTTAAATTAATAACTTTTTGGGAAAGATTGAAGACCATAATTGCTATTGAATATTGATTCTGATTTGTGGAACATGAGATTTGGGTGAACTTTTCATTCTTGATATTAGTTTTTGTGAACTTTTTATTATCGCTTGTTTAATTAATTGTTTTATTGATTTTCTTGAAAACCCCCATATTTAGTTAACTTGGAGTAAATTCACGTCTCTGTGGGATCGACCCCGTATTTACCACTACTACACCCTTGTAGTTGGTAACTCTTTTACGAGTTATATTTGGCACGAACGACACGCGTCAAATTTTGGCGCCGTTACCGGGGACTTTGTCTTTACTCTGAGTTTAGGTGTTAGTTAGTTACATTAGTTTAGTTAATCTATTTATCTTGATTAGTTTGTTTTAGATATATTAGTAATTAATTAGTTACGTTTTTTCACGTTTTTTTAGTTTTTCTTCTTTTTTTTTTTTTTTTCATTAGTTTTCGTTTTTCTTTTTCTTACTTTTTACTTTTTAATTTTTTTTTACGTTTTTATTTTTCTTTTTTTAACTATTCTGCTAGTTTATTTACTTTTTTTTTTATTTTTTTATTTTTTTTCTCTCTTTATTAATTAGCTTATTTAATTCTCTTTTCTTTTTTTTTTTTTATGCTGCCTCACCTCACTCGGTCCAAATCGGCCGGTTCATTGTTACCTTTTGACCCCGAACCAGAGCGAACTTTTCATAGGGGGACTAGAGAGACCCAACTTAGGCAACGGGAAGGCCAAAATCATATGAACATGGCTGCTTTGCACCAAATCACCATGGGTCACGCCAATCAAGAGCTTCAAGCTCTTTTGGCGCAACAGCCCCTCTGCATCAACTATCCGGATAATGCCGGAAACTTTGAGCTGAGGTCTGGGTTTATTCATCTCCTACCATCCTTTCATGGTGGCGAGAATGAAGAACCCATCACTTTCCTGAAGGAGTTTCACACTATCTGCAAGTCACCGAAACCCTCTAATGCGGACGAGGAAACGGTTAAGCTCAGATCTTTTCCGTTTTGCCTTAAAGATAAAGCCAAGGAATGGCTTTTCTACCTTCTGCATGGCTGCATTAATTCCTGGAATGATATGACAACCGCATTTTTGAATGCATATTTCCCTGAGGATAGAGTTGCTTGGCTCATCAAGGATATATGCAGCATCAAAATGAGACCGGGCGAATCATTCGGCGCATATTGGGATCGCTATAGGTGATTACTTGCTAGTTGCCCGTAGCATGGCCAATCTGAGAAGGCCATAGCTCGATTCTTCTATGTTGGCATGTTGCCCATGGAACGACGCATGATTGATAATGCGTGTGGGGGTCACATTCGTGACGAAACTCCAGCCCAAACGAACCAACTGTATGAGGACATCGCACAGCAGTCACGCCTTTATGGTGATCTCGATGCTACTGCTTACCGAAGTCTGACTACGGCAATGTCTCGAGTTCCACTGACCAGAAAATTTATAACCTAACCTCTATGATGGAACGTCTCCTCTCCTCTGGTAAAGTGCAAGTCAAAGCTTGTGGTTTCTGTTCTGCCACAAATCATGCAACTGATGAATGGCCCACACTTTTTAATGATGATCAGCAGGCCAACGCCATGGGTAATCAGTTCCAAGGGCCACCTCGAGTCCCATTCGGGAATACCTATAATCATGCCACGGCCAGGAACAACCCAAACTTCACTTATGGGCCTTAGAATCAGAATTATCAGACATTCATCCCTAGAGGCCAACCATTGCCTACACCCTCCACTAATTCCTCACTTGAGGATATGGTTAAAGCCCTTATGAGCCAACAAAGCCAAATTATGAATGAAATGAAGCAATTCAGGGCTACTATCGAGAAATCCTTTATTGAACTCAATTCGACGGTTCGAACTCTTCAAGTTCAAGTGGACCAACATGCACAGCAGAATGGACGTCTCAAGGATAAAGGAAAGTTGCCTTCGCAACCTTACCCGAATCCTAACGCGAGTGCTAACGCGGTTACACTCCATAGTGGTAGAGAGCTGGAGGGACCCAAAAGGCACAATGGGTCATCTAATGCCCATGACCAGGCCAATGAGGAAGAACGCGAGGTAGTAGTCACCCCGTCTGCCCCTAAACAGACGATAACTACTCCAAAGGAAGCACCGCCCATTTTTAAGGTCAAACCTCCTTTTCCGCAACGTCTCATCTTAGATAAGAAAAAGGAGGAAGAGAAAGAAATTCTCGAGACCTTTCGGCGAGTGGAAATTAATATTCCACTCCTCGACGCTTTGAAGCAAGTCCCTAGGTATGCAAAGTTTCTTAAGGAACTATGCACTAACAAAGGGAATCTGAAAGGCAACGAAAAAGTCCAAATGGGAGAAACCGTCACGGCTATCCTACAAAAGAAGTTGCCTCCTAAATGCAAGGATCCCGGGGATGTTCTCGCACTCTTGTGTTATAGGTGATGTAAGCATTCAGAGGGCTATGTGCGACCTTGGCGCTTCCATTAATGTCATGCCATTGTCTATTTATGAGACATTACATGCAGGCCCATTAGAGGAGACTGGTATTGTCATTCAGTTAGAAGACCGTTTCGTTGTCAGACCTGTCGGTGTTCTCGACGACGTTCTAGTCCGATTGAACGAGTTTGTGTTCCCTGCTGACTTCTATGTGGTTGATATGAGAGAGGATTCATTCACTAATGCTTCGTCAGTCCTCCTTGGACGTCCCTTTTTGAAAACGGCTAAGACGAAGATAGATGTTGATGATGGATCCCTTACCATGGAGTTTGACGGTGAAGTCATCAAATTCAACATCTACGATGCGATGCGATACCCCAGTGATGTGTCTTCTGTGGTGTGCACCATGGACAATGTGGATCCACTTGTCGAGCAGACCTTACTCATGAGTGGCGGTGATGAAGTTAAAGTAGTGTTAGAGCATCATCTCGACACTACTCATATCCACGAGAGTGATCTGACCTTCGATACTGATATCGAAGATGTTGTTTTCGAGTTGGATTCAATCCAACCCCTGCCCCCAACAGTCCATTATTTGGAGTTACCTACTTCTAACTCCGAACTTTCTCCCTCTTTGGTTAAAGCTCCCACACTTGAGCTGAAACCATTACCTAAGCACTTAAAGTACATGTTTTTGGGTGAGAATGACACACTCCCTGTGATCATCTCAGCCAAACTTACACATTTAGAGGAAGAGAGGCTCCTTCGAGTACTTCGGGAGTTTAAACAGGCTATTGGGTGGACCATAGCGGATATCAAAGGTTTGAGCCCTTCCACTTGTATGCATCATATATATATGGAAGAAGGGTCAAAACCTACGAGAGAAGCCCAGAGGAGGCTCAATCCGCTCATGATGGATGTAGTGAAGAAGGAGATACTGAAGCTCCTTGATGCTGGTGTCATTTACCCCATCTCTGATAGCAAATGGGTAAGCCCTATCCAGGTGGTTCCTAAGAAAACGGGAGTCACGGTAGTCACTAATTCACATGGTGAGTTGGTTCCAACCCGTATCCAAAATGGATGGCGGGTATGCATTGACTACAGGAAGTTAAACGCTTCCACCAGGAAGGATCACTTTCCCCTACCATTCATTGATCAGATGTTGGAGAGACTAGCAGGTCGTTCTCATTACTATTGTCTTGACGGTTATTCCGATTTTCATCAGATACCGGTAGCACCTGAAGACCAGGAAAAGAAAACTTTCACTTGTCCATTCGGCACTTTTGCCTATCGACGCATGCCCTTTGGGTTATGCAATGCCCCTGCCACCTTTCAAAGGTGTATGATGAGTATCTTTTCAGATTTCGTTGAGCATTTCATTGAGGTCTTCATGGATGACTTTACCGTCTACGGTGATTCATTCGATAGTTGTTTCAACAATCTGACTAAATTTCTTAGCAGGTGTATCGAGAAGAACTTGGTTCTGAACTATGAAAAATGTCATTTTATGGTGGACCAAGGTCTTATTTTGGGACTCATTGTCTCAGCCAGAGGCGTAGAGGTAGACCAAGCTAAAATTGATGTTATTAAGAAACTTCCCTACCCTACGAATGTGCGGCAGATTAGATCTTTCCTTGGACACGCCGGTTTTTACCGTTGTTTCATCAAGAACTTTTCTAAAACCGCACAGACTCTATGTCGTCTACTTCAAAAGGACATACCTTTTGAGTTTGATAAGGCATGTAAGAGTGCATTTGATGCACAAAAACACTCACTTACTAGCACACCGGTGATTCAGGCCCCTAATTGGGAGCTCCCATTTGAGATTATGTGTGATGCTAGTGATTATGCAGTGGGTGCAGTATTAGGGCAGAGAGTCGAGAGAGCTTCACATGTCATTTACTATGCTTCTCGTACTCTAGACGCACCTTAGATGAACTACACCACTACTGAGAAGGAGCTCCTTGCTGTTATCTTCGCACTTGAGAAGTTTCGGCCTTATCTCTTGGGTACCAAGGTTATCATTTACTCTGATCATGCTGCCTTGAAGTACCTTATGAGCAAAAAGGATGCCAAACCTAGGCTCATTAGATGGATACTCCTACTACAGGAGTTTGACATCACAATCAAAGATAAAAGTGGTGCAGAGAATCTAGTTGCGGATCTTCTCAGGAGAATTAAAAATGTTGAGAGTCCTACCCCTCTGATGGATGATTTCCCTGACGAGCACATTTATGCCGTTATGGAAGATCTCCCCTGGTACGCCGATTTGGTGAACTATATCACTTCGGGTGAGTTATCTCCTCACCTTTCGAAGGCTCAGAAGCATAAATTAAGGAGCGATGCTAAATATTATGTATGGGATGACCCGTACTTATGAAAATTTTGCTCCGACCAGGTTATCAGGCGTTGTGTTCCTCAGACTGAGAGTCATTCCATATTGACTTTTTGTCATACTTACGCTTGCGGTGGCCGATTCGGTCCCCGCCGGACAGCTAGGAAAGTTCTTGAGAGTGGGTTTTACTGGCCTACTATTTTCCATGATTCATACATGTTTACCAAGACTTGTCCTAACTGTCAGAAAACTGGTAACCTTAGTCATCGAGACCAAATGCCAGTTACTCCGATTCATATTTGCGAGATATTTGATGTATGGGGTATAAACTTTATGGGATCGTTTCCAGTGTCATTTGGTAATGTTTACATACTCTTGGCAGTGGACTACGTGTCTAAGAGGGTGGAAGCTAAGGCTACACGCACTAATGATTCTAAAGTGGTATGTGAATTCCTCAAATCGAGGATTTTCACAACATTTGGTACCCCACGTGCCCTAATCAGTGATCGAGGTAGTCGCTTCTGTAACCGTATAGTTGAAAGCCTTCTGAGGAGATATAATGTCACTCATCGGACTTCTACAGCATATCATCCCCAAACGAGTGGCCAGGCGGAGGTCTCTTATAGAGAGATCAAATCCATCTTAGAAAAGACGGTAAATCCAACTCGTAGAGATTGGAGTACACGTTTTGATGATGCGGTTTGGGCTTACCGAACGGCGTTTAAAACGCCAATTGGGATGTCCCCATATCGTATTGTGTTTAATATGAAGCTCGATGAAGCAGGAAATGAGAGAAAGCTCACTCTCCAAGAGTTGGAGGAAATCAGGAACGACGCGTATGAAAATGCACGGATTTATAAAGAAAAAACGAAAGCGTTCCATGATAGCAATCTCTCTAGGAAATCTTTCTGTGTCGGTCAGAAAGTACTTTTATTTCAGTCACGTCTTAAGATTTTTGCAGGTAAGCTGAGATCGAGGTGGACATGACCATATATTGTGACTGCAATGTATGATCACGAAGCAGTGGAGATTCAGAGTATGGAGACTGGTAATGTGTTTAAGGCGAATGGCCACAGATTGAAGATCTTCTATGAAGACTTCCCGAGCCATGATGTGGAGGTCATTTCACTGGCAACGCCAGTCTATATCGATTGACAGACTCCGACCAAGTCGAGCTAACGACTTTAACCAAAAGCGCTATTGGGAGGCAGCCCAAACTTTGCTAAGCATTATTTAGTTTATTTATTTTCATTTTTTTTAGTATTTTACATGACTTTGTATCATTTCCCTTATCATTTTCTTCATCATATTCTTTCACCATCTTGTTTGTTTTCTAGGTGTGACCTCCTTGACCTGTTTTAAACCTTGAGGACAAGGTTTGGAATAATTTTGGGGGTGCTTTAGGGATTGAGGATTGTTTTGGATGAATTTTTGCGAAGGACCGCAGGTGAGATCGTTTAATTTTTTTTATGCGGTTATATGCGGGTATTGGATGGTAGTGGTGGTTTTTCATATCATTTCTTTCATTTCTTGTCCATTCACATTCCATTCTCATTTCATTTGGATTTGATACACTTTCATGTATATATTTAGTATGTTATTATATATTTTAGAGTCACCCGAAACTTTGTTCATGCCTTTGAATATGGATGAGTAAATCATAGTTACCTTTTTAACTTGAAACTTAGAGAAAATTAGGAGACATACTTAATCAAGTTCGTAGCTCAGCATTTTTATGATTTCATGATTAGAGACTTAGATGATGGTTAAACTTTGTGCTAGATAACAAAAATGAGTAAACGGTCAAATTTATGCAAGTTATATTATTTTAACCCACATTGGGGGATTTGCTTGATTATAGTGAAAGTGAGAAGTACTAACAGGAGTTTTCTTAATGTAGAGTGTCCACAAGTTTCCACAGAAATGGAGCAGGGAAACTTGTGGTAGGAAAAAGTGAGAAAATCGGTCCACAGGAAATGGAGCAGGGACCGTATTAAATTGAAAAAAAAAATTGGAGAATAAAATAAAATAAAAATGAAAAAAATGAAAAAAGGCGGAAGTATAAAACTCCTCAAATAAAAGATTTAGTTCGAGTGCTTTCACTATATTAAGTAAGATTTTAAACTTGCATGGTTTAATTCTATAGACCAAGAAAACTTTTGAGTAGTTGGTGGCCTTTGTTTTGACTGAGTCTTTTGTTTTGAAAGTGGGATCTCAATTGTGTTTGGGTTGCGAGTCTTGACATATCATAACTCTGAAATTTTCTAAGTTACTTGTTAATTCGGTGACTATTTAAATCAAAGGAACTCCATGAATTTGGCTCGGGTATAGGATTAGTTGAGTCATTGCATTATTATATTAGAAGTCTAGTTTATTTGTGTCGTCATTTACACCTTTGCTCGGGACGTGCAAAGTCCTAAGTTTGGGGTATTTGATAAGTCGGTATTTGTATATATTTATTAGTATATTTTAGTCTATTTTTATTCTTTAAAGTATTTAAAATAAATAATTAATTATATTTTTTGTTCATTTTTAGGTGAAATGGAGAGCGCGGTTGAGTTCGTGGCAGAAAAATACTCGAAATGGAGTATTTATTTGCAGAAATCGGATATCGGATGTGTCGAATAGCCAACGAAACGTTCCGGCCAATCAGCGTACGCCGCGTCAGCACGTATGCCACGTCAGCACCGCAAGCCATTCATCACGCTTCAGTAGCCATCAATCTGCCTCGAGATGCGCGGCAGCACAGACTCCCAAAATTTCGCTCGATTCTGCGCGATTCTCTGAGCCACGTGGATGCCACGTGGCGTTCATCCATTGGTCCAGCGAGGCGCTTTGACGTGGTCCAGCCAATCTGGATGTGACACGTGGCGCCGAGTCAACAAGAAGCAACAGAGCGCGCGAACGTGGCGGCGACAAGTCAGAGGCGGTGGCAGACGTGGACCTATTAGAAGTCGACACGTGGAGTGGACCCAGATTTGCAGCCAATCACGTATTTCCACGTGGCAGACTCCATTTTTTCAAGCCAAAAACACCCCTACGATGCTCCTCGACGCACGAGTCACCTCCAAAACCCTAAAATCAGTATCCGAGTACAATTTGGGGTAGTTATATATAGTTTTAACGTAGGTATTATTGCAAGAACAAATTCATTAGTATTTTTTAGAGAGATCTATTAATTATTAGTTTTTGGGAGTGATTTTTGAAGACAATGTCCGGCTAATTGATTTTTCTCGCCTAAGTCGAAGGGGAAGCAAGTTGGAATCATGGATTCATGGCATTCTTCGTGAGATCTTTTTATTTTATTATTTAATTAATTTAATTTCTCATATTTCATTGTTGTTGCTTTAATGATTATGATTTAGATCTATGGTGTGTATGAGGCCAATGCATGCTTTTAGGTTGACAATCTATTGTTATTTGGAATATTAGTATCCGTGTAATTGTGCTTTTAGACCAAAAAAAGTAACAAACATTCACCCGTTTGCCGTAAAACCCTTTCGGTGTTTGAATGTGCAACAATTGAATCTAGGTTAAATCGGGAGCGGACGCGATCTGATTATCTAGGATTAGTGTTCTCATAGATCTATATTACTGCGGTTAGTGTGTTAAACCTATTGGCGGATGTCTAGGGCTATACATTAATTAGGGAAGTAGTTAGTGGCGGATGTCCTGGCTATCGAGATTAGGGGAACTAGGAATTTCTGGCGGTTGTCGATTTTCTATAGGTAATCTAGGAGAATTTAAATTAATAACTTTTTGGGAAAGATTGAAGACCATAATTGCTATTGAATCTTGATTCTGATTTGTGGAACTGGAGATTTGGGTGAACTTTTCATTCTTGATATTAATTTTTGTGAACTTTTTATTATTGCTTGTTTAATTAATTGTTTTATTGATTTTCTTGAAAACCCCCATATTTAGTTAACTTGGAGTAAATTCACGTCTCCGTGGGATTGACCCCGTATTTACCACTACTACACCCTTGTGGTTGGTAACTCTTTTACGGGTCATATTTGTCGCGAACGACACGCGTCAATTCTCAAATGATGTTATATCTTGAAATACGAAAATAGTTCTTGTATCTAGGACCATGATATGATATAGGTGCTGCAACACACGAGGCTCACTAGACTCCGGGGGTGATCGGGATTTCTCCACTAACTTGGGTGACATCATGAGGTAAGGGACCCGGGTTGTTGGCAAGTATACATCGTAGGTGACTGGTACTTGAGATGATTATAAAAGCGTAGAGCTTAGCTCTGACTTTCACAAAGATATAAAGCACAACTCCATCCTTATGTAATGGAAAAGGGATTATGATAGGACTCACGACCTACCGACCTTAAATCATTTCTACTTAGTCGAGTGTCAGTTTCATATTCTTTAATTGTAGTATCTTTAAGCATTATTTCCTTAAAGCATAGTTGTTATTCTTATGCTTTCAGATACTTGTTGTATCTTTAGAAATGTAAAAAAACGTCTCTAAATGTTACTTTCTACTTTCTTGTACTCACCGTCATTTTTATGACGATGGGTAGAAATCCATTAAGTAGCAGACCATGCAAAGAGAAAATTGACAACTACCTCAAAGCCAATGGAGTGCTGCTACATCAGATTTTGTAGGTTTTTAGTTTTGTTGTATGACTTTTATATGTCTTCAATATATTTTGGGGTTGTATTTATGGGATGAGAGATAGTACCCTGACAAGATATATTTTGATATATTTCATTGCATTTCATTATATATATATATATATATATATATATATATGTATATGCATGTGATCTTTAATTCTTGGTTTTCCATAATTCTAGGTATCATGTTAAAAGTTTATGCTTAATTGTTAAGACTTTCGTTGAATAATCTATAAGTTTGTAAAATCTTAATTAAATCTGATTTATTAATTTATATAAGATGAGAAAATACTTATTTATATTGTTAAATTGTAAGTAGAAAAATTTTGGAAAGGCTGACTAATTCCTTGTTAAATCCTACATAATAAGATTAGGGCTTACTGATGGGATTAGTCCAGTCGGTGCCCTAGTTTTGAGAAGGTGTCGTCAAATTTGTGCCATTCTAGAAAGTGATTGCTCACTCATGCACTCGAAAGGTAATTGTCTTATTTAGGGTATCCATGGCAGCTTGTGATGTGGCTAAGAAATGTCGAACTAAGATTACTAAAGGATCTTCGTTGATAAAGTGTGACATAACCAAAAAGTCTGTGAGAATAATATACTTGTCAATTTGAACCGGTACATTAGTAACCACACCTATTAATTTTATTGAATAACCGTTTGGTAGAGTAAGTCGTTCAGTAGCAAGAACATCCAACTCCAATTGAGTGTGAAGGAAAAATGAATTGGCATGTAGTTTGCTCTAGAACTCATATCACATATAGCTTTAAAGCACCAATCCCATTTGACCTTTATGTTTATATATATATATATATATATCTCCTAGATCATTGAGCTTAACAATTGTTGGATTCTTCTTTTTCTTCTTCTTATTTTTTGTAGATTTAAATTCCTCCATGTTAATATTCTAAAAAAATTTTGGATGATTTACTCTTCATTCCTGGGTTGTTGTTTGTTAATTAGGAGTATCTTCACCTTGCTTGTTCGTGGTCTTAGCATTTCCATCTTCCACTGTTATTGCATTGATAACATATATTTTAGTTTCACGAAGATTTAATCGTAAAGATTCATTATCCTTAGTTTTTTCTTTATCAAATTCATTCGAATTTCTGTAGATATCTTCTTCATTGAATCGAAAAGTGAAAATTTTATTTTCAAACTGCATAAATATCGTTCCTTCAAAGATATCTAGCTTTATTTTAGCAGTTTTACGAAATAGTCTTCTTAAAAGTATAGATGGGGGTATAGCTGATATTGAGTTTCCCATTTCCATGACATAGAAGTCAGTGGAAAATACTAAGTCATTTACTTGACTAATACATCATCTAGTAAACCATAGATTTAATAAGAGTGTTGTCAACTAAGGTAAGATTAATAGGTGTATTAGTCAATGAAACTATTTTCGATGACTTATATAACTTGAGTGACAAAATGTTTATCGATGCTCCAAGATCACGCACAGAAAAATCTATTAAATGAGTACCTATTGTGATAGGAATATTTATAAAGCATTTTCTTTTTAATTTAAGTAGACATTTCTCGTCCTAAATTTTCCATAGATTCTTATAAAAATCTATCCTTTGATTCATAGAATACTTTCAAAACTTCATCATAACTTAAAAATTGCATAATTGATTCCATCCATGGTTTATTGATTTCTATTTTCCTTAACGATTCAAGAATATCTTCATTGATTTCTTCATCTCTAACATCAGCTAATCGTTGTTGAACGGTATAATATGAACACATATTTTCATTGAAATTATCACAAATCTTATAATTTTTATCCTTATTTAGAATTTTGTAAAGGTTTTTCATATGCTTCAACTCTGGCTAAATACCATGGGTAAAGCGTTCCAAGAAAGGTGTATATTTCAATTATTCAGTAATCCATTCTCTAGTAGGAATGACATTAGCCATCATTTCTTCTTCTTCTTCTTGTTCTTGTTCTTGTTCTTGTTGTTCTTCTTCTTCTTCTTCAATATTCTTATGAACCTTTTTTAATTACTCTGTTTAGGTGTCTTACCAGTTATAGTTATGTATTTTCTATCATTAAATATAGCATTAACTTGTGCTTGATTAGTATGAGCAACATTGGCTTGAGTAAGTGCTTTAGCTTGACTATTATGTTGAGTATTTAACTTATTTATTTGTGAATTCATTTAACTTAACTAGTTTTTCAATTCATTAATAGTAGTACCCATCTTAATTTGATTTTAAGAAATCTGTGTATAATTTTGATGACTTTGTCTCACAAAGTCATAAAGTATTTGCTCTAAATTAGTATTCATAGATTAAATGTTTTGTTGAGGCTGTTGATTAGTTGCAAGTTGTATGTGAGCTCTTGATTTATAAGTGTTATAATTATGATTTTGAGGACTATAACTAAGATTTGGATTTAGTATTCCAAGATAATAAGTATTATTATTATATTGATTTCTTAGGGGACCATAAAATTGATTCATCATTGCATTAACCTTTTAAGTATTTTCTTCATGTATAATAGGACACACATCTGTATGATGTGTAACCTCATTACATAATCTATAAGCTTTAACTTGATTAAATCTATCGTTAATTAACAGTTTTACCATCTTAGACAATTCATTAATTTTATCATCGATTGTATTATTTTCCTTACTATCCACTTCATAAAAGTGTCTTTCTTGAGGATCTAACTTTTTCATCATATTGCTTAGATTGTTTTGTCATTTTATTAATTGCTTCTTTTGCTAGAGTAGTTGAATTGGATTAGATTGTATTTGTGCTCTTGGTCTATAAGTGGTATAATTTTGATTTTATGGACCATATCTAAGATTCGAATTTGGTTTTTCAGGATAGTAACTTTTGTTATTATATTGATTTCAGTGAGGACTAGAAAATTGGTTAGTAACTACATTAACCTCTTCTGTATTTTTTTCATGTAAAGCAGGACACAAATCCGTAGATGTGTAACTTCATTAAAGAATCCACATGGTCTTACTTGGTTTGATATATCCTTTAGTAACAACTTTACCATGCAAGATAACTTATCAATTCTTTCGTTAAATTTATTACTTCTTTTATTATTAATTTTATAACATTTCTTTTTTGATATCTCAATCTTTTCACCATATTGCTTAGATTGTTTAGCCATTTTATTAATAGCCTATTTTGCTAAAGTAATTGTGTCATTGAATAATTATCCACCACAAACGGCGTCTAATAATCTTTGTCCAAAATGATTGAGTCCTTAATAGAAGTATTCTAGTAAAACCTTTTGTATATATCCATGCGGTGAGCAAGAAGAAATTAATCTTCGAAATCTATCCCAAAAATTGTTAAAGTTTTCATCATTTTTCATCTTTACAATGATGATTTATCTTCTAAAGAAACTAATCTTTCTTGCACGTATATATTGATTTAGGAAAGCTTCTAACATTTGAGCCCATGTAGTTATTGAATCTTGAGGAAGATAAAATAACATATCTTATGTTTGGTCTTTCAATGAGAAAGGAAAAGCTTTAAGTTTGACTCGTTCCAACGTACAACCTTTAGGTTTCATCTCATTGACTTTATATTAGTATTCCCTTATAAATTTCTAGGGTTTTCATTTTCTTTAACATATAAGTTAGGTAAGGCACTAATGAATCCAGATCATAACAAATTCAGGAAATCCCTCAAGATAGGCATTACAGATTGACTCGTAAGCTGTGACATTTTGATTAGCTTATCAAAAAGTAAATTCTCTACTGTGATGACCTGAAACTCTAATCAACACACTGCCTGGCTTAATCCCATTATAAAGCCCTAATCCCAACTATGTATGATTTAACTACATATTAGTCAACATTTTTATCTTATTCTCCTTGTAACTCGTGTTCAAGATAAGTATTACTTATTTCTCATTATAAGTGATTTTCACAGTTAATAAGTTTTTTTATACATTTCAACAAATTAGTGGAAGTCTTAATAATATTGCGGAAGCAGTTATAAAACAACTATACATCAAAACCAAGAAATAGATTACATGTATGTATATAAAAATGGTGAGTAACAACATCGTGCAGTAATTGGAGAGTGTAGTCTCTCAACCCAATATACAACCCCAAAATATATAAAAGACATGTAATAAATATAAAAAATGAAACCTATAATAGATGGCAGAAGATTGTAACAACCTAAAATTTAATAATAGCAAATTAGTCCCTAATCGGGGTTATCGACCCGTGACGTGCCCGAGAGTGAGTACACAATCCTAATACTTGGTGCGAGGATCGAGAAGCATATTACTTTTTAGTGATGGATGCCTAGTGTGATTTACGTATGTGTACTATACCCAAAAATATTTATTTAGTGTTGTATTATGTAAGTTAGCGCGCAAGCGGAGACACGCCTTGATATGCATGACGGCGTGAGACCAAGGTAGAGAGTGATGTGATAAGTCATAAATTAGCTTAATATGATTAATATAAGTAATCTACTGTGCCTATAGTTGAATTTATGTAAATGAGGCCTATGTTAAAAAAAAAACACTAAGCATATAAGCCTTGGGATGCATGGTGTTACCATTACTATGTAACTTGGTGTATGAATGAGAGTTAACATGACTAAGTTAGTGGATTGTAGAACATAGTACGAGTCATTAGAGTATCTAGTGATAGGTGTTTCACACAAAGATCAAGGGCTACAAGTGAAGCACATCACATATAAATTGAATTGGTGGGTTTTTTTCATGCAATTCATCTCAATTACTTGCATTTAAAGGAAGTAAGAGATCTGAAGAAGAAAAAGAAAATTCGAGCTAAATTTCTTGGTTTTCTGGGAATTCAAGGAGATTAGAGGATCAAAGCCTCAACTTCATCATTTTGATTGTTCATCAAGAGTTAGGGATCAAACTACAATCCTAAGTACGCATCCCTATATTTGAAGTTTGAAAATAATTTTAATTTTTTTATGATTTTCAGAGGGTAGATGTTTGAGTCTTTGAAACTGATTTATATTTTTAGATTCCTCATCTTTAAGCTGATAATGGACCTATTAATAAGTTCTCAATTTGGATTTTAAGCAAAAAGTTATGAATTTTTGAAGTTGTAAAACAAAATTGGAAATTCTGCATGTTGTTGTTATGAACCAGTCTATGTAATTTGGCAATAACTTCCTCATTTTAAATCGAAATGGACTCATTCTAGTGGCATTTGAAAGCTAACTCAAAGGCGAACAAATTTTGCCCAAAGATTTTGAAATTCAAAGGTTTTCACATCTAAAATCTCCTGCAAATTTAATAATGAATCTAAAATTTTTGGGTTCACAGTTTTGCTAATGTGATATTATTTTAAGCATAACTCCCTCATTTCTTATTGGATTGCTCATCTTTTTAGATGATGTTCTAAGATATGTTTTTAGGCTTCAATGAAAAACTCATAAGTTTTGAAGCTACGATTTAAGAGAAATGAATTTTTAAACATTGTTGGTCGAAATCTAAACTATTTTCAGCATTATGGTAAAATTTCATAACTCATTCTATTCTTATGGAAATTGTGCAAAACTTGTTGTTCTAGAAAGCTAAAGCATAGCTATAAAAACTTCTATTTAGGCTATAATACATAATTTTAGCATTTTGGTAATTGAAATCAACTCACAAATTGTTGCACCAAAACTGTCGCTATTTTAATAAAGTAGATTTGGACATAAAAAAATTATTAATAGGGCTGATTTTAAAAATTGGAATTTACAACCACTTAAACAAAATTTAATAGCTTGTACAAGTCTTAAAGCACCCTAATTAACCTTAGGAACTTAAAGGAGAGTTTCGAGAGTTTAGATATGCGTTTTGAGGTGATGGAATACCAGATTAGCATAGGAACTTTGTGTGAGTGGTAAGTAAATTGATTGAGATATTTCTCTCAATTTAATTTTATTCCCAATTTTTTTTTTGTATTCGGTATGCCATATCTTGAATTTAGTGTTTATTTTAGACGTTGATTGTTGTCAAATTGGAATATGTGTTGGGTTTCTTGACTTGATTTGAGGTGTACACGGTACATAGGGTATGGGACCTAGGAATCTCGGTATTCCAACTAGTTAGTGACACGGACGTATTGTATGAGGTTGATGAAATGAACAAACTGTGATCAATTAAGGTCATATTGAAATACTGTGTGTGCACACCTATTACATGAAGTCGATATGTCATGTTTCATAACCAGTAAGGATAATACCTACGGACACTGCTAAATAAGCTACTACCCACGTGATCAAAAGGTAATATCTAGGCTAAGGTGTTGGACACGTGACCGAATGGACTTATTTCATTTTTAACAGTTGTATTGATCTCACTTCGTTTAGCTATGATTTTTCTAGCATATTTTTATTTTAGCATTTCTTTGCCTTTCATATGCTTTTAGATATCTTTCTACATTACTATCCTTGCCATCCCTTTTATAATAGTGGGTGCAAATCTATTGAGTAGCAGACCGGGTAAAGAGAAGATCAACGACTACCTCTGAGCCCTAGACAAGGTTGGGTGATCACTTTGTGTATTTATTATTTACGTCTTACTGAATGGTTTTGGGTTATATAATGGGTAGAGAGATTAGATTCCTGACTGTTGCATGAATTTCTTTGTTTGAGTTTATATGATCGCTTATTTACCTGGTTTCCATAGTAGGTTTTTTTATAATGATTTCATAGATTTTATTAAGTCTTTCGCTAATAACATTAAAATGATAAAAGGTTTGAATTAAACATGAAATAATAGTAATAATATGAATAGTGTAATGCTTATTCTAAACATAAACAACAAGGAGAATAGGACTAAGAGGCTGACTAATACATTTTTAAGTTCTACGTGGCTGAGATTAGGCCAGGCGTTTGGTCGTAGCCGCTAGTATAATGGCTCGATTATAATAATAGTGGGATAAACTTACGTTGATTATGGATATTGTCCTCAACGAAATATGTATAGCACTTAGTAAACTTAGTCATATTTACTCTATCGCTAAGGAGTGCCTCTTTAAGTGATTTTTAACTAAACTATTCTATTCAAATAAAACAATATAAATAAATTTTAAACTCTTATATTAAGAAGATCTTATTTCACAACTTCACCTAGGTAATGAATAACTATGCTTTTCAACGCACTCTATTCATCTTCATTATGTGTGTGCAATGCCCAATTAGAATATGCATATTTCATTCAAATCCATTCAACCCACTATTATGACCAAAAAGATTATAATGTGCAAACTAGAACTCTACCTATTGGTATGAATAATGTAAGTTCCACATTGTTTTAATTTCTAAATCTTTATATTCATAACCAATTAAATTTATTATTCGTGCCTCCCTAATCAATAACTATTTATTGATGTTATGTATTGTCAAATCCCAAAATCATTTATTCAATAGTTATGGCTATTTCAAGATTAATAAATCCCAATTATGTTATGGGTCGTAAGTTGGGAGATGAGGACCGGTGAAATGAGATTTATAGGTAATTTTATTTTTGTGTGATGTGTGCCTAGTGTTGTGTATTATTATATGTTATGTTATTTTTTGAAATAAAAGTTAATTGAAAAAATTTAAAATTCGTGGGGTTTTATCTTGAGATACGTGTCAAAATGAGTTCCGAGAGAGTTAAAATGTTGACCCAAGTTATCGTTTCAAGTTTCACTAAAAATAATTTTATTTAAATTTATAAATTCGAATTTTGGCTTTAAATGGATTTAATGAGTCGACATGGGTCCCACGCTTCAAATTGCATTTGAAATGTGTTATTCTGGTGTTTTAGAGCACATTGGTAAATTCTTCAATTTTTGGCGAAATTGAGGTACCTTTTAGGGTTTAATTTAACAAAGACTTCCCTATTTTCTCCAAGCAAAGAAAATGATGGGGGGAGGGTTGTTCCTTTAGACTGAATCAAACCGGGTCCGGTTCGGTTAAGGGATAAAACCATCTCTTTAAAATTAAAAAAAATGTTTTAAAATCGAGAAAATTAAAATAAAATCCCCGAAAATTATGGAAATTATGAAAAAATGGATTTTTTGGAAAAATTAATGGAAATTGTGAATTTTTTTTTTATGAAAAATGACGATTATAAAGTTTTCTTGAGGATTTTTTATTAGGGATTTAGCATCATAAAGCGTGTTATGACACCGAAAATGTATGAAATTGTGAAAATTATTTTAAAACCTAGTCTAGGTTAATTTGCAATGTCAAACCACTATTTTGAGTCAAAATTGGGATTCAAACATCCGAGGAGTTGATTTGGAGTGATTCGGGGTTTTCAAATCGAGACGGGAATAATTAAAATACAATAAACCGGAAAAAATTATGGAATGATTGTGGAATCTTACCAGACTTGTAAATGAATTATAAGAGTGTAATTGGAACTGTGTATGGACTATTTTATTGAAACAGAGTGCAAGAAGTGATGCTATCGCGTTTGTAAGGTTAAGTAATGTTTACTATATTATGGTTATAGGGAACATTATATTGTGCTTGAGGGGCTGGAGTCACAGATACTTTGCATCACATGGTTATCATAAGATCACATTGAACCGGATCATACTCCCATAGTCTAGAGGAACGAGAATCGTTTGGTTATCCTCTCAGTGCATGAGTCCTTATTATTGTTTACTTACCAATTTAGGAGGATATCAACTGATTGTGGTCAGATAACAAAAACGGGTTGGATTCACGATTGCATTTAAATTCCATGGATTATATTGTTCATTTAATATCTTGTGTTATTATGCATTTGATTATTACAAGTGTACTGGATAGTATGAGATTTACTTATCTAACATTATCAAATTTTATAATTGGGTACTGACAGGTGCGAGCAACGACCAAAGAAAGGGAAGCCGTAAGGTTTTCGGTGACTTGCTCAATTTTATTCTCATTATGTATGTAATGTCTTTGATATAATATATTGATAAATGGGTTTTGGGTTCGTGTGTGCATAAGATCTCTGATAAACTATTATATAAGTTCTAGGACAGATTTGAATACTAGGGAGTAAAGGTAAGGATGGTTTAAGGATTTTGATAATTTAAAACAGGTTAAAATGAATAATTAGCTTTATTAATATAATATATCGTTACTGGTGGATTGTCAGTCCTTCAAAATTTTCACCAAGTTGAGCAGGTTTTGTTGAAGATTTTTTAAGGCCGCATTTTTTGGTATAGGCTTATAAATAGAGAAAGTGCTCCCAAAATTCTTTTACGAAAATTTGATGATAATGTGGTTTTTCTAAATGAACTTGAGATTCAAGATTTACTTTAGAATCTTTTATGGTTAGTAAAGTATTATATTTGATAATTACAATGAATTGATTTTGTTTATTTATTGATGGAGAGATAAAGGCTGCTAATTTCTTAAGGGATTATGGTAATATAGGCCGGTCAAATACCCTAATTAGGTGGGGTCTAACAATTTTGGTATCATAACCTCGGGTTCTAAAGGAATCTTGTTGTTTGAGGTTTAATTAGTGATTAATTGGGAAGTAACCAATTGGAACATGAATAAAAATTTTAAAAACTTTATGAATTTTTTACGTGTGTTTAATATTATTGAGATATCGATGGATATATGCTTGTTGAACCAGTTTTCTTGCGATTTTTGTTGGGTAAACTACGAATGGACAATAAGAGCAAAGCCAGCGTTCTGGCGAGGGTCATAAGGAGCTACAACTTATGGATACAAATACGTTTAAGAACTTAGTTGGGCATATGTCGAAGTTGCTAAATATTGTATGAGCACAGGCGACAGCCTAGGCACCTGTGGTTCATGTCATTTAAGGAGTTCCAAATGTTACTCTTGCCGTATAAGAGGAGCACGCTACCTTTGCAATTTGTTCCAGAGTTGAATCGATTGTTGCAGTTTTGTTTTAGGCTAATCCAGTCATTGCTAGTGGAATGTCATGGGAGGAAAGGCTGAAAGAGCTTGGTACAATTATATTGACGATTAAATTATACAAATGGCGAGAGGTTCGAGGAAGGGCCAATATTTATGTGGCAACATGAACTTTTTAGCGCAAATCATAACAATATCAAGGCATCGTGAAGTTAAGAGACGGCTAAGGTTCTGATGGTACAAAAAGAAGAGAAAAGAAAAGAAAGATTACATCCTGGTTTGACCCAAAGTCTTAGAACAAAGGAAAGAGTGGATGATCATCATTCTCACCTACGACACCTATCGTCCTATCATATGTACATCGTGATTGTGTTTTCGAGAATAACTAGTAAACCATCTAAGATGACATCGAAAGGCTCGGGACATGCCTTAAGTCAGCGATTCACAACTAGTTAGGCATTTTCTATAGATAGTAAACTAACGGTTACCTATTTTAGGTGTGGGAAACAGGGACATATTAGCTAAGAATATCCTCGAAATCTAGTGCAGTTACGTGTTTTAGGTATGGAAAGAAAGAACATAACAAGATTATGTCTTCACAACTTTTTGTAGTTACTGGATGATATTCATATGCAAATCGTAATCTTATCGAACGTAAGATCTCAATTTATTATCATGTGGTGATTGAGTTATGGTTAACTATAGTGCGAGTCCATACTAATCTTGTCCTCAACACTGTAATCGGGTACAAGGCTTACCCTTATATTATGTGTGAGAAATGTGTTGTTGAGATCTCCAAATATGAGATGGTCATTGATCTCCATGTGTTAGAGTTACTGGATTTTAGTGTGTTATTCAAAATGGATTGGCTAAAAGTTTATCATACACACTTGGATTATGTCCATAAAATTGTGTTCTTTTTAAATTCTTAGTTGTTTAGTATTAATGTACACCAGAACATCACTTAAGTTGCCTTTGACCAGATGTAAACTAGACACTGGGGAAGAAATAGAAACTACTGACGGAACTATTAGTACAAAGGTAAGACCTGAAATTAAGTTGGAAGAGTTCCTTGAAAAATGGTTTATTCATTAAAGTATGTCGTTATTGGGCTTGTGAAAAAGAAGGATGAAAGTTTGTTGCCTTCCACTGATTATAGACAGTAGAACAAGGTCATTATTTGAAATAAATATCTATTGCCTCAAATAGATGATTTATTTGATCAATTGAATGGTGCCAAATTCTTTTCTAAGATTGATCTTTGTTCTGGTTATTATTAGTTGAGAGTTCGGGAAGATGATATGCAGAAGACAATGTTCAGTACTTGATATAGTCATTTAGAGTTCATTGTTATGGAATTTGGGTTGACTAATGCTACAATGATGTTTTGGATTTGATGCAGAGAGCGTTGAGGTTGTATCTGAACAACTTTTGATAGTCTTTGTTTCTGATATCTTGATAAACTATAAGACTTGCGAGGATCTTGACCAACATCTTAGAGTTATACTCCAAAATTTCAGAAATCATAGGTGATATGCCAAATTTAGCTAATATGACTTTTAGTTGTCTAAGGTGAAGTTTTTGGGTCATGTGGTTATTACGAAAGGAGTTTTGGTTGATCCAGCCAAGATTAAAGCTATCATTTATTGGTTGGGACATACCACAGCGATGGAGATATGGAGTTTTCTAGGTCTAGTTGGCTATTATCGTAGATTTGTGAAAGCCTTTTCTAAAATAGTTAAACCAATTACTAAATTAACTTAGAAAAATGTTCCATTTGTTTGTTCAAATGTATGTGATGCTACATTTTAGAAATTAAAGAAACATTTGACTTTGGCACCAGTTCTTATATTACCTATACCAGGAAAAGGCTTACCATTTATACTGATGCATCGAAAATGGTTTTAGGTTATGTGTTAATGTAGAATTATAAGGTAATTGCTTATGCTTATCAATAGTTAAAGAGTCACGAGAAGAATTATCATGTTTATGATTTCGAATTAGTAGTGATTGTGTTTGCTTTAAATTTGTGGAAACACTATTTATATGGGGAAAGTTTCATACTATTTTAAGATTATAAAAGTCTGAAGTACTTATTCTCAGAGAAAGAATTGGTTGTGAGGCAAATACGATAGTTTGAACACTTGAAAGATTTTATTTTAGTCTTGAATACTATCCGAGTAATACTAAGGTTGTTATTGATGCACTAAGTAGGAAGAGTACTAAAAAATTATGTATAGCTAGTCGGTTGATTTATGAGTATGATTTGCTTGAAAGTCATCGCTATGACTTTGATGGAGATTCACGATGCTAATGCTGAACCGATTTGTGCTCAACTTAGAGTACAAATTGTCTATATTCAGAAAATGATAGAATGTCAACAAAATGATTTGAATTATGGGAAGTTCAAGGGGTTTACTGATGACAGTAATAATCCAGATTGGACTGAGTTTGCGGATCAAAGTTTAAGGCTTATAGGCAGATTATGGATTCCATCGGTGGATAAGATTCGGCATCAGATATTTAGAGAGTCCTATCGGTCCAAATATAACATTCATCCTGGTAGAACCAAAAGGTATCACGATATCAAGCGATTTTATTGGTAGCGAGGGATGAAAATTGATATGGGTGATTGTGTGAGGAGATATGAAATTTGCCAGTAGGTTAAAACCAAACAATGGAAACTTAGGGATATGTTGTAGTCACTATCCATTCCGCAGTGGAAATGGGAACATGTTACAATGGATATTGTTACTCATCTGCCTACTTCTTAGAGGAAACATGATGCTCTCTGGATTATTGGTGATGGACTGACGAAGTCTGCTCATTTTTTTTATGTCACTTTCTGATACCTTTACATAGTTGAGCTGATTGTATGAACGGTAGGTTGTCCTATATTTGGAGTGTCATTGATGATAATTTATGATAGAGATGCTCGATACACATCGGGGTTATGACAAAGTATACAGGAACAGTTCGACACCTAGTTAAATTTCAATACTGCATCTCATCCATAGGGGGGTGGTCAAACTCAAAGGTTGATCTATTTGTTGGAATACATGCTCAGGTTTGTGTACTGGAATTTGGAGATTTATGGGAAAAATACATATCTTTGTGTGAGTTCTCTTATAATAACAATTTTCGATCGAGTATCAAGATGGCTCTGTTTGAGGCATAGTATGGGAGACCTTATCATTCTCCTGTCGGTTGGGATGTTGCTTATAGACTTCCATTACTGCCTCGGTTAGCCAAGTTCATAATGTATATCACGTGTCTATGCTCAGTCGGAAGGAACTTGATTCACATCACATAATAGAATGGAATTAGTTCGATTTGCATGGTGATGTGTCATACGAAGAGAAACCTATTTTGATTGTAGATAGGAAGGTCTAAAAGCTTCAAAATAAAGAAATCCCACTTGTCTTGGTCAAGTGGCAATTTCATGGTGACTCGGAGCTGACATGGGAATGAGAGGTGTATATGAGAGAGCATTTCGCAAATCTCTTTTAGTCCATGAAAATTTGATTTCAATTTTTATTTCGAGGACGAGATTTTTATTAGTTGGAAAGATTGTTGAATCCCAAAATTTTAAATTCAATAATTACGGATAATCTGGGATTAACGAATCTTAATTATAGTTTAGGCCACGAGTGGGGAGCTGAGGACTAATGAAATAAGATTTACGAGTAATTTTATTTTTGTATGATGTGTGCCTAGTGTTGTGTACTATTATATATTATGTTAGTTTGTGAAATTCAAGTAAATTAAGTAAATTACAAATGTGCTATGTTTTATTTTGTTATAAGTGTCAAAATAAGTTTTGAGAGAGTTAAAATGCTTACCTGAGCTACCATTTCGAGTTTCGCAAAGAATAATTGTATTTAATTTAAAAATGCAAATTATGATTTTAAATTGACTTAACAAGTCGATGTGGGTCCCACACCTTGAATTGCGTGGGAGATGGGTCGTTCATAAGTTTTTGAGTGCTTTGATAAATTGTTTTATTTTTGACGTAATCGGGGTATTTTTCGGGGTTTAATTTGGACTCACAATGAAAAGATAAACATGAAAATAATTGAAAAATGTCAAATTACCTCTAAGGGAATTACTATTGTACAAAATAGGATAAAAATTTAGGGGCAATTTTATCATTTAGGTTGGCCTTTATAATTGCGATCCAAATTACAATAGATATTGTTCTTCATCATTCCTTGGTTCATCTTCATCATTCTCCTATGTCTTCATCGTTTCACCTCTCTAATTGCCCCCTCACAGTTTTTACCTCTCTTATCTTTCGATTTTGGTCTAATTTCCTTTTCCTTCACTGTTTCAAATTGAAATCGAGAAAGATGACTAGAGGTTGTTGGTGACAGTGCTGACATGGAAAGTAATGGTTTTAAATTTCAATTTTGATGTTATAGGAACCGTGGTATGTCAATTCGAATACGAGTTGTTGAGGTCATTGTTGCTTGTTGGTTGTGAGGGAGAGATGAGGATATGTAAGAAAAAATGAAGAAAACTAGTGAGGAGACCATGAAAAAGATGAAGTATAGGAGGGAGGAAGAACATGAGGGAGATGACCAAAAAGGGGGTTTGAGGATGACGATGTAGGAGGAAGGGAACCCAAAACCCCAGGAGAAAAAAAGAGTTGCAGGGATCAAACATAAAATTCTCTATTATGTCCCAACAAAGAAGACGTAATCTCGAGATCGAACCAAGTCTAGTTCAACTGAGCTGGACCGATCCGGTTCAAGGATCAAACCACCTCCCCATAATTTAAAAAAATGTTTTAAAATCGAAGAAAATAAAATAAAGTCTTGAGAAATTATGGAAATTGGGATTTTTGGAAATATTAATAGAAATTAAGCACATTTATGAGAAACGAGGATTTTAAGACTTTCTCAAGGATTTATATCAAAGATTTTGCCTCATAATATGTGTTACAACACCAAAAATTTCTGAAATTATGAAAGTTGTATTAAAGGTTAGTCCAGGTTAAGTTTTCGATGCCAAATCACAATTTGGAGTCGAAATTGGGATTCAAACATCTGAGGAGTTTGTTTGGAGTGATTCTGCTATTTTTGAATCGAGACGGGACTAATTAAAATATAATAAATTGGAAAAAGATTGTTGAATGATTATGGAATCTTATCAAACTTGTAAATGAATTGTAGGACCACAATTGAAACCCATATGGACTATTTTACGAACACGGAGTGCAATAAGTGACTGTATGGCGTTTGTAAGGTTAAGTAAATCCTATAGTAACCTTTACATTATATGATTTTGAATTTAGTATAAATTGCACTGATCCTTGATATCGCATTATTTATTATAAATGCATACCCAAAAGGGAGGATAAGGTCGATTCGAGTCTCCTTATAGTTTTTATTATATCATGGTTATATGGGAGAACACTATATTGTGCTTGAGGGGCTGAAATCATTGATACTTTGTATCACTCGGTTATCATGAGATCACGTTGAACCATATCATACTCCCATAGTCTAGAGGAACGAGACTTGTTTGGTTATCCTCTCGGTACACGAGTCTTTATTACTGTTTACTTACCACTTTCAGAGGATATCAATTGATTTTTGTCAGATAATAAAAAGGAGATGGATTTACGATTGTATTTTAATTCCTTGGATTATATTGTTCGTTTAATTTCTTGGATTATTATGCGTTTCATTATTATAGGTATACCGGATAGTGCATGATTTACTTTCCTGACATTATCGAGACAAGTGCGAGTGATGACAAAAGAAAGGGAAGATATAGAAATTTGGTGACTTGCTTAATTTTATTCTCACTATGTATGTGATGTCTTTAATATTATATATTGTATAAATGGGTTTTCGGGTTCATGTGTGCTTAGGTTCTCTGGTAAACTATTTTATTTGTTCTGGGACATATTGAAATACTGTGGAGCTAAGGTAACGATGCTTTACGGATGTTGATCTTTTAAATAAGGTGAGAATGAATAAATATTTGTATTGATACAATATATTGTTATTGGTGGATTGTGAGTCCTTCAACATTTCCACTAATCTGAGCAAGTTTCGTTGAAGATTTTTAAAGGCCGAGTTTTTTGGTATACGTTTATAAATAGAGGAGGTGTTGTAAAAAACTTTTTACAAAATTTTACGGATAATGTGATCAATCTAAATGAACTTGAGATTTGAGGTTTACTTTAGAATCCATTATGGTTGACAAATATTATATTTAATAATTATGACGAACTGATTTTGTTTATTTACTGATGGAGGGATTAAGGCAGCTAGATTATAAAGAGATTAACGTAATCTAGGTCGGTTAGATGCCCTAATTAAGTTGGGTCTAACATGTTTTTTATGGTTGTATCATCCATATCTAGATTAACAGCTATAATGGCCTTGGTAACTCCTAAAACCTCTAATCAATAAACATGTGATCAAGAGGTTCATAACATTACATCTAGAAACAATACAAGTTCTAACCATTGCACTTTTTATCTTTATAATCTAATCAAACTACTTTTGCATAGTATTCATACCATAGGATCCATTGATCCTTAAGATTAATGAACTACTCACTCATCGTTGAAATAAACATACACATTATGTTATTCATTGAAATCAAAGATTAAACGAGTAATTTCGATTAAATCAAGGAAAATAAAATCGAACAACCACACGTGATTCTTCAATGTCTTTTCTTCCACAATTCTTTTTGAAACTCAAGAACAAAGAAAAACTATGTAAGACTGTGATGTTTAGTTGCAATCTATTATAGTGTATATGTTTACCACACTCTAATACCTATTAATACTCCTAAGACACTTTAAAAAATAATTAGAAACTCTAATAGACAATTCTACAAGAATTACAACTCTAAACTTTCTATTTTCTATGTCTCGATGCTGTCCATAAGTGATCCATCAATGTGTGTGTACAGCCACGACGTGACAAGTCATTAATTAGACATGTTTATAGTCCTATTTAAGTTGAATTTAGATATAAATGATGATATTACACTAGGTATTCTCTTGTTCTTGTGATTTCAGGATTTTATTAGGGAAATGATGAAATGGAAGAAAAAGAGAAAGAAAAGCAAAATGGTAAATAAGACAAGAAGTCTAGCAATTAGCCAGTGATACAAGATTACACTAAGAATCGCCACCTAAATCAATAGCAAAAAAATACCTGCGAATCCTCATCGAATTGGGAAATATACAAGAAGCCACCAGCTGAAACAATGGAGCATAAAGAGCCAATTCCAGAGATTGACCGAACAATTTATGTACAACTAGGAGTCGTTGACAAATCGTTGAGGTAGGCTATGGGTTTTTAGATCAATATGAAGAACTTGAGTTAATCTAGGATATGTATAACTAAGTAGACTATAAATATGACTAGAGAGCTTTGAAAGAACTCTTTTTTTCAACTTATTTTACATATTCAATAAGTCTTTTATTAGTTTTAATGGATGTTTGAACCTATATTGTAGCTTTGTTTTAATTTAAGAGGTATTTATTTATTATATCTTTTAATTATATTATTGTGTTATTTATTTCTAGCATGAGCGAGTAGTTAATCAATCTAAACAAACCCTAGACATGTATATACTTTGAATTGCTATGTAGTTATAATTAAGGTATCAAGAACTTAATGCTTTAAATTAGTTCATACACATCAATCACGGATTTAACAAGTTGTTTTTGCATATTAAAACTAATGAAGATTAATGTTGCATACATAGTTGCAAATGAGTATTGTGGTATTTTGATTTTGAATCTATATCTATGATTACTGATAACAATTATAGAAGTAATAACTATGATTAATCTATAGAGCTATGTAGTTATAATTAAGGTATCAAAAACTTAATGCTTTATTGAGTAACATATTCTAGTATTTATTGGCTTAGATTAGACATGATTTTCATTGAGTGCTAATGTTATCGTATCTCTATGACGTTGCATTTTATCCAATAAGTAGATTTACAATGATAAGAATGTGATTTTTCTATTGAATTTAAGAAAATCAGTGGTTGGTTAAAGGCTATCAACCTATTATGAAATATGATTTAATGATTTTAAGATTCCATGTGATATAATTATAACTATGTTACGAAGTAATGTTATATTTTAATGTTTGAAAGCGATCTAAGTATATTTCATTTTTTAGTGGTGGTTTGTTTAGATATTTATATTTCTATTGAATTTGAATATTTTTTGAAGTTGATAATAAAAGGAATATTTTTTAGCGGGGGTTTGTTTAGATATTTATATTTATATTTCTATTTATAAAGGACTCAATCATTTTGAACAAAGGTTATTAGACACAGTATGTGGTGGATCTTTATTTAAAAAAATACATACTTTAGCAAAAGAAGCAATTAATAAAATGACAAAACAATTTATGCAATATGTTTAAAAGGTTGAGTCTTAAAGAAAAAAGACTTTATGAAGTTGATAATAAAAGGAATAATGTGTCTGATGATAAAATTGATGAATTATTTAAGATTTTCAAGCTGTTAATTAATGATAGATCTAATCAAGTTAAAGCTTGTAGATTATGTAATGAGCCTACACATTATACAGATGCGTGTTCTACTCTACATGAAGAATATACTGAAGAGGTTAATGCAATGATGAACCAATTTTTTAGCCCCCTAATAAATTAATATAATAATAATACCTATTATCTTGGAAGATCAAATTCAAATCTTAGTTATGGTCATCAAAATCAGAATTATAATACTTATAAACTAAGAGCTCAGATGCATTCTGAACCTAATCAACAACTTCAAAAAAATACTAAACCTATGAATCTAAATTTAGAGCAAATCTTGCATAATTTTATGAAACAAAGTCATCAAAACTTTACACAGATTTCTCAAAACCAGATTAAGACTAATACTACTAGTGAACTGAAAAATTAGTAAGTCAAATGAATCTACAAATAAATGGGTTAAGTACTCAAAAGAGTAGTCAAGTTAAAGCACCTACTCAAGCTACTATTGCCCTTACTAATAAAGCACAAGTTAATGCTTTATTCAGCGATAAGAAAGACAAACCTATAATTGGAAAGACATTTAAACGAGGTAATAAAAAAACACATAAAACTATTGAAGAAGAAAAATAAATGATGGCTAATGTCATTCCTACTAGAGAATGGATGGTTGAACAATTAGAATACATTTTTTTTTTTTTTTTTTTTTTTTTTTTTTTTTTTTTTTTTTTTCTGGAAAGCTATATCTATGATATTTAGGTAATGTTGAAACATATGAAAAATTGTTACAAAAGTCTGAAATAATTGATAAGGATAAAAATAATAAGATTTTTAATAATTTGTATGAAGATATGTGTTCATATTCTACCATTCTACGACAATTAGCTGATGCTATGGAGGAAAATAATAATGAAGACATTCTTGAAGCGTTTATTAAAATAAAAATCAATAAACCATTAATAGAATCAATTATGAAACTTTCTAATTATGACGAACTTTTGAAAGAATTCTCTGAGTCAAAGGATAAATCATTAGAAAAATTTTAAAAAAACATAGGACAAAAAGTGTCAGGTTTAATTAAAAAGAAAATGCCAGAGAAATGTTCTGATCTAGGAATGTTTGGAATTCCTATTACAATAAGGAATTATTTTATAGATTATGCTATTTGTGATCTTAAAGCATCGATAAATGTTATGTCACTTAAACTATATGAATATTTGAAAATAGGTTTGTTGACTAATACACCTATTAATCTTACTTTAGCTGACGACATAATTACTAAACCTTATGGTTTACTAGAAGATGTCTTAGCAAAATTAAATGACTTAGTATTTGCAGTTGATTTTTATGTCTTGAAAATAGGAGACTTAGTATCATTAAAGTCTCCGCCAATACCTTTAGGAAGACCATTTCTTAAAACAACTAAAGCAAAGTTAAATATCTTTGAAAGAATAATATCTATGGAATTTGAAAACAAGCTTGTCACTTTCCACTTCAATGATGAAGATATTTATGATAATTTTGATGAATTTAATATTGAACAAATTAATGATAATGAATCTTTATAATTAAAGCGTCATGAAGCTGAAGTATATGTAATTAATGCAATAACAATTAAAGACGAAAATGCAATGATAAGAAATAAGAGAGTTGAAGTCAATTCAAATCAAAAGACAATAACCCGAGAATGGAGGGTTAAGCAACCGAATGATGTTAAGAACGATCTTAAAATAGAGGAATTTAAATTTACAAAGATTAAAAAGAAGAAGAAAAAGAAGAATCTAGCAATTGTCAAGCTTGATGATCCAGGAGAAATATACATAAACGTAAAACTCAAATGGGCTGATATTTTAAAGTTATCCGTGATACAAGTTTTAGAGAAAATTACATGCTAATTCACTTCTTTCTTCATACTCAACTGGAATTTGATGTACTTACTTTTGAAAAAGTTACTTTACCAAATGGTTATTAAGTAAAACCAATCGATGTGGTTACTAATGTACCAGTTCAAATTGACAAGTACATTATTCACACAGACTTTTTGATTATCTCATACTTCATTAACGAAGATCCTCCATTAATCATAAGACGATTTGTCTTAGCTGCTTCATAAGTTGTCATGGATATTCAAAACAAAACAACCACTTTTAGAGTTGATGGTCGAGCAATCACTTTCTGAAATGGCACTAGAGTGGATAATCCTACACTTGAATTTATAGAACCACTTTAGAACTATGTGGTTTAGTCGAGCCATTTAACGAAAGCGCAAAATGGGAGACATTCCATACTCTATCTTTACTTTTAGTTTTAGTATTAAGATTAGTTAATTGTTTTAATATTCTTTGAATTTTTGACTCTTATAATAGGGATATTTTAGGAATTTAATTTCGGAATAATTTCACGTTGACCGAGCCAATTTATTTACGTATTATGTTAGTTTGATGCATTATTTTTATGTTAATTAGCTATTTATTATAATGAAATTATTATTTAGTACATATCATAGTTAAATTCTGATAATTTTAAATAATTTTACCTTTTAATTGGATATATATGTGATAAATATATATAAAAATCAATTAAATTGGAAAAATAGTAAAACTAAGATGGCAATTTCCTAGCGATTCTAGTTTGTACGGGAATTCATTGAGAAAATCGGCAGCCGTGCGCAGAATCTTCAGTGAAATTTTAAGTCAGTGATTTGTCACCGATTTGAACTTATACCTAGAACTCGCTGGACAATTGCTGAGCCACTGAGGTTCATTTTCAGTGATATTTTGTTAGGAATTTCTCAACTAATCCACATAAATCTTGATTCACTGAGAACGAATGAGTTTTTAAAACTAAAACTACAAATGCCCACAATTATCCATTTCACACTCATAAAACATTGCTACTTTTTGATCAAGAGACAAGTTTTCGACTAGACTCAACTTTCCAAAGCTTGATTGAGTGTATTTAAGTGATTCCCACCTCAATCTCCATACATTAAACTCAAAAACTTGGTGAGTTTTCAGAGTGTCGAGCCATCTAAGGCTTGAGTTAAAGGAGTTCGAATTGGAGTTTGGAGGAGTGCTCTAGAGAAGAGTTTAGAGTTTCAATCTTGAAATAAACACTTTCGAGAAGGTAATTAAGAAAAATCCTAACCTCTTATTGATTAAATTTTTGGTTTTCATCAACTTTGAATTTTTATTAGGATGGAAGCTAAATTTTGAAATTTTTATTTTAAATTGGTTTTGATGTCAAATGTTTTCAATTACAATACTAGTACGGGAGTAGTGTGATGGTTTTTTTTTTCCTGCTATCACATCTTCAAACTGTTTTCATATATAGCAAATGGATTGAATTATATATACGAACTAATTTCAGACTAAGTTTCAAATGAGATTGGGGATTTTCGTATTTGTCTATAATATTATTTGAATTACCTACGAATGATTATTTTTTCTTTCAAAGAAGCTTAATCGATAACTTTCATATAAATTTCAAACTCTCAATTTATAAAGGACTTTTTGATAATTTTTTCCTTTTAGATAGATAAGTTGAATTTTATTGAGCACTTTTTCGACAAATTTTGTTTCAAATGGTTTTACAGGTTCATTCTTTCACTTGTACTTATCCTAATAGCTATAGGTGGAATGGGTAGAGACTCAAGGGATAAGTAAGGAAAGGGGAAGTTAGTTGATAAAGAAAGACTAAATCTACAGTTTCTCAAATCTAACCCACGTCTATCTCTCTTAACACAACTAGGATTATACCACAAAGTGAACTTACTCCACCTTCATCATTTAGCTACAGTACCGAGAAAGATTACGTAGAAGAGGGGGAGGAAGTGGAAAAATTAGAAGAAGAGATACCGAAGGGGGCAAAAAATTATGTACTTAAGAAGGAGGACTTTGTCAATGAGAAGGCCTATGAAAAATTTCAGAATGATTTAGTGAATGATAAGAAAATGATCCTGGAGAGGGGATTCAATGTGAAAAATAAATTGAAGTATAGGCCTAGGATCCTAAATATTATTGAGGTAAGGAACTAGGGATTATTGACTAGGGACTGTAACCAATTATACTTAGATGATGTTCCTGGTGAGAGGGGATATGATATTTTGGTGCAAGAGTTATATGCAAATGCGTATAAAAATGAGAGTAAGATCGAGTCACATGTTCGAGGAAGGAAAGTAGATTATTCTGCTACAAGAATAAACATGTATCTTCGTTTATTGGAATTTCACCAAAAACAAGATGATGAGTACCCAAAGCCAAATATGATATTAACCACATCTACCCCACTAAGACAATTAGGGGATGTTTGAGGCAATCCATGGTTATGGATTCGCTTTTGATATGGAAGGGTACCTAAAGTACATTACAAACAAATTTTTGTAGAAGACTTTAAAATTTTGGTGTTATTTCATCAACGCCAGCTTATAACCGAGCCTACCGTATTATGAGAAAGTAAACTGCAAGGCCATTTTACTTACCATATCTTCATGAGATTAGGATATTTGAATGTTAGCAAATTATCTATGAGTTAGTAAGGATTGTCATCAACACGAAATAGAACAACATGTTATATTTCCCTTTGATGATCATGACTTTTTATAGAGTGGATCAAGTGAACATGGCATGGCTTGATATAGATGTTCTATT
This sequence comes from Stephania yunnanensis, assembly GCA_039657365.1. Classification (NCBI taxonomy): domain Eukaryota; kingdom Viridiplantae; phylum Streptophyta; class Magnoliopsida; order Ranunculales; family Menispermaceae; genus Stephania; species Stephania yunnanensis. Next base: position 36,655,794 of record CM077586.1, on the reverse strand, counting down.
AGAGAAAACTATTACAAATAAGTTATAGAGAGATATGGAAGAGTAAATGGTTATGAAGAGATCGAAGATGAAAAAGAGAAGGCTGAGATAACCAGAAGAGAGGCAGAGTAGATAAGGAAAGTCAGAGATGACACTTTAGAGGAGATGTCGGAAGCTAGACATGATCTAAATTTGGAGCAGCCTGCTAGGGATTATGATCGACTATACGTGGAAGTGACAGAGTTGGCTTTTATGAATACAATTTTACACAATCAAATGACAACTCTTAGAAATTAAGAACTGGTGTTCGAGAACAAGAAGGCCTTAGTAAGGAACACCCAAAGTACGGAACGAACAATGTCTAGAAGACATAGATGTCGAAGAGGCGCAGAAGTTCCTGTACCATATATACATATGAGGCTACAATTTAGTAGTAGTCTTAATGTTCTATAACTGTCCAGTTTGGATGAACACCTCTATGACTCCTCTGCGAGTTACCTATACTACAAGATTGATCTAGTGAATGATGATGAAGATGTGACTTCCAAACGATGACATTGATTTCCTTATTCTATTTATCTTCGTTGTCTATGAGTGATATTATGTGAGGTCTTATATGTAACTTCGGTAATAGTGATATACTTTGTGATTAATGGTGATATTTTATGTTTATGGTGGTGCTATACTTTGTGCTTTATGATTGGTAATTTGATACATGTGTTATACAATGGTGTCGTTTATTCATATTAATTTTACTGCGCTCTGTCTGATGATGATTCTATATTAAGTTTGTTCTTATATTGATTGTCCAATTTATGCTTATATCAACTCCTTATACTTCATGTGGTATATTTTTTGTTGGAAACCCGACTTCATTTTTAAACCTTGAGGACAAAGTTTGAAATAAGTTTGTGGGTGTTTTAGGCAAAATATGACAATTATAGCAAAGAAAGCAAGGAAAGAAAAGAAAGGTAGAAGATAAGTTCAAAATTGATCCAAAAAGTTCGAACTTTCGATCTGATATTCAAGTAAGTTGATGAAATTTCTTAAATTTCTTTCAAATTCAAGTAAGTATAAATTTCATATCACTTTCTTTTTAGCTAGGAAAAGGATGATTATAAAAATATACATTATATTTTGAATTGAAGTGATATTTAAATTACCCAAATGAATTCTATGATAGAACAAATCAGTTTTTATACCATTTTGATTGACTTTACTATTTGATGTATACGCCAAATTGAATGCCTTGTGTTAGTCATGAGAATTGGAAGAAGATTGATATAATAGTGCAAGTTGAACAAGACATATTGTTATTAGGCCACAATTAAAAGAAGAAATGAGTTAGAAACCAATTAAATTCTATAGGTTAGAAAGAATACTTTCTTCGACTTTAGTGGACAGTGAGAAATGTTAACAAAAGTTTACAAATATATATAGTCTTATTAGATCACATAGGAAATAGAGCAAGGAATCTATATGATGGGAAGAATATGAGAATGTCCATAGGAAATGGAGCAGGGACTCAAAAGCAAAAGAAATATATATTAAAAAGAAATAATTAGGATGACGTATAAGAAAATGAGAAGTGAAAAAATGGATTTTCTTAAACTCTTCAATAAAAAGATTTAGCTCGAGTCCATGAAACTAGAGTGTAGTGAAGTAATTCTTAATCTAACACATTTTAAACGATATATTCATTAGTATCTTCATAAAATTCTTATAATTTTGATTGTGGTGCTATTATAAAGTATTTTTAAAATTAAGATTAATCTAGTGGTTTTTGTGTTTTGAGATTCTATACTAGTCATCGTAAACTTGATGCTTGTCAGTGGAGATCGAGAAAACTTATATTGTGTACTGGCATTAGTAATGAACTTTAAGTTCTCAAGGGTGTTTTATTAGGTGGTTGAGTTATCATTAATGGATGTTTTGTTTTGTCTAAATTATTCTATTCTATCATAACTTTCATTTACTTGTGGGTAATATGTTTCCATTTGAAACTCTCTTGTATTTTAAAATTTCTATTATTTAACGTTAAAATAAATTAAATTGAAATCAATTTGTAAAGAATGAAAAAAGAATATGATTTAGAGGATTATTTTGCTCCGGACAATAAAGTGTTGAGTTTAAGGTATTTGATAAGTCTATAATTAGACATGTTTTATAGTGTAATTTAAATTGATTTTATATATAAATGATAATATTACACTAGGTATTCTCTTATTTTCTAATTTCAAGATTTAATTAGGAAAATGAAGAAATGAAAGAAAAAGATGAAGAAGAGCAAAACAATCAATAAGAAAAGAAGTCCAATGATTAGCCATCGATATGGGATTACACTAGGAATCGCCACCTAAGTCAGCAACAGAAAAGTATTAGCAAATCCTCAGTGAATTGGAAAATACACGAGAAGTCGCCAGCTAAATTGGTGGGGGCACAGAGAGCTAATTCTAGTGATTGACCTAACTATTTGTGTACAATTTAGGAATCGCTGACAAATTGCTAAGGTCGGTTATGAGTTTTTTAGATTAATATGAAGAATTTGAGTTTATCTAGGATATGTATAACTTAAGAGACTATAAATAGGACCAAAGAGCTTCGAAATAACTCTATTCTCAATCTATTTTACATATTCAATATGTCTTTTATTAGTTTTAATGGATGTTGAAGCTATATTGGAGTTTTGATTTATTTTAAGATGTATTTATTTATTCATTATGTCTTTAATTTATATTATTGTGTTATTTATTTCCAGCATGAATGCTTAGTTAATCAATCTAAAAAACCCTAGACATGTATATATATTTTTGATTGCTATGTAGTTATAATTAAGATATAATGAAATTAATGCTTTAAATTTATTCATACACATCAATCATGGATTAACAAGTTGTTTTTGCTTATTACAATAAATGAAGATTAATATTGCATGCATAGTTGCAAATGTGTATTGTGGTATTTTGATTTTGAATCTATGTCTATGATTATTGACAACAATTATTGAAGTAGTAACTATGATTAATCTACATGGCATTTCCAGAGTGAATGTTCTAGGTGATTGTGATGTAAGTTATTTATTGTGTAGCATATTCTAGTTTATATTGGCTTAGATTAATCATGATTTTCATTGAGTGTTAATGCTATCGTATCTCTATGGTATTTTTTTTTATCTAATGGGTAGATTTATAATGATAAGAATGTGGCTTTTCCATTGAATTTAGAAAAATCGATGGCTAGCTAAAGGTTATCAAACTATTATGAAATGGGATTTAATGATTCCAAGATTCCATGTGATATAATTATAACTATGTTATGAAGTAATGTTATGTTTTAATGTTTGAAAGCAATCCAAATATAATACATTGTTTAGTGAAGGTTCGTTTAGATGTTTGTTTACATATTTATATTTCTTTTGAATTTGAATACTGTTTAATTTAGTTTGCTTTAGACTGTTTGAATTAGTTTAGTTAATTTAGTTAATTAAGTTAGTAGTTATAGATTTTAGTTATTTGGTATTTTAATTCCCGTTTAAATAGATTAACTAAATTAAGAAAAACAAGAAAAAAATACTTTCATTTGAAGTTTACAAAATCGATGTGGAGATATATCTCATTTACAACTGCTACAAATAAAAGGAAAACACGGGAAACTAATGTGCACGCTCGACATGTGCCACGGCGCCGCCACATCTTCAGCCTCTTTATATGCATTTTCCTCACTATGCAGACTCGGCGCCCTGTACCACCTCGGTGCTGTCTTTTGTGACCAACAACGCCACCACTGTGCGGGCACAACCGAACACTTTTTCTTCTCTCTTGATCTTCCACGCCTTACCCATGCTGTCTAGCCTTCTCCTTCGACATTGAACATGTTTGCCACGATGTTAGCCTTATGTTTTTGCATTTTATCTTCATTTCTTCACAAAAATCACTTCATTGTCTCTTTTATACCTTGTTTACCCGAAAATATATAAATATCATCAATTAGAGTTCATTTTGGGATATTTATATTAAATATACTACTAAAGTAGTAATATATAAGTATAAATAATCACTTATCAAATACCCCCAAACTTGGAATTTTGCACGTCTTGGGCAAAAGTGTATTTTACAGTATTCTTACTATTACTACTTACGTCCGTATTCATTTCACATTATTCATGGAGTATCCCTTAATTCAAATAAGTTCAAATTAACAATCTACTCAAGAGCTTTTCTTTGCAAAAACTAATATTTTCAGAAACACGTACCATGAACAACACATATAATTCACTTTCGAAACACCAAAGTAGTTCACTACCATAACCATCATCACTTGCAATTTTATTTCACCTTGACACACAAGTAGCAAGTGTACGATCTCATGATTTCTCCTTAAGCTCAAGAATTCATAAATAAACAAAGATTAAACTAGTTTTGTAGACTTTAGCACTTCAAGAGTCAACAAGACTAAATATAGTTGGAAAGAAAACTTAAGTCAACTAAGCTACTACTACTTGAGCTAAATATTTTATTTGAAGAGTTTTAGTCTAACTTTCGCCTTTCTTTTATTTTATATATATATATATATATATATTTTTTTTTTTTTTTTTCTTTATATTTTTTAGCTGCATAGTCCTTGAACCTTTTCTTATAAATTCCATTTTTTTCTCCTTTTCCAATCATCAAGTTCTCTGCTCCTCTTGTTGTAGATTTTATGGGACTCTCTATTTTTTCTTATGTAAGACTCTTGTTAGCACTTTTCACTTTCGTTTTATCAAGCCAGTTTTAACTCCAAATTTTCCATTAAACCTAGTGCCATTACTTCCCCTCTTAGTACTAAGTCTTCATTTACTTTTTTATACTCAAGTAAGATTCATACTTAGTACAAAATTTCTTAGAGATTTATCTTTTTCTACAAGAAGTGTTCTAGTATTCTCCTTGCTTTTATTTCAAGTTCATGGACTTCCCAAACTTCTAGGTTTTTAATCATGAAATCATACTATTATTTGCTACATTTCTTATTTTCTTCGAAAATCGATAACACTCTATTGAGTTTCATATTGACAAGATACTTGTATTCTTACTCATCCTCAATTAAAGTCATGAATTTTGCAAATGAATTACTTATTCATTACATATTACAATATATACCTTATATACTAATTAAACACATTCAAATAATAAATAAATGAAAAAGAATACACTACCATGTTTTTTTTTAACTGCTTTAAAAATAAAATTTTAGAATCATACTTGCAGTGTTTATCCTTATTTAATCATTTCTTACCACTTCCCATAGTGTCGTGTTGATATCGCCAAACTTAAATCAAACTTTGTCCTCGAGGTTTAAAAATAAGCCTAAAATATAAAAAACACTAAACCCACAAACATAATAAAAATAAAAAACATAATAGTGCATAAACATAAAATCTAAACAACTAATAAAGTGACAAAATACATTAAATGTAAAAATAATCAGTATAAATGTATTTCTCATTTCCCCAATGTCAAAAAAATTCTAAGACTGTGACTCTAGAACTCCGCGTCGTCCTCATCATCATCATCATCATCATCATCATCATCATCATCATCATCATCATTATCATCATCAACATAAGCTCCAACAAAAGATGGTTTCAAAGGACGCTCCACCGTTTTACTCTGCACTACGTCTCGATCAATCATATAGTTTGGCGCTGCTTGAAAGCTAATAAATATATTAGTAGGTCACATCCATCTACTTCTCTCATATCTAACTACGTCTCTCTAATAATCTGCAAATAACGTGAATTTTCGCTATCCATTTAGTCAGTTTTGCTCATATCTCATTGAGGCTTCATGATACTGAGCCATGTCCTCTCTATATTATCTTTTCATCTCAGTAATCCACGGCCTCTAGTGCCATGGACTCAAGTCCTTTGGTGGTGGTACTAGTGGATATGGTGATGGAAGTGGTGGAAAGATCTCGAGATCATTAAAGTCCTGCTCTCCTATAAGTAGGTCTTCAAACTCGTAACCTCATCAGATCTCGTTAGTGATTCTCGTATTCTCCATATCCTTCGTTTTACAACTTTTGTGCTAACGTTTTTTGTTGTTGCTGCGTAATCTTCTTGCTCATTGGAGAATAACTCGACCTCAAGTCTATTCCTTTCGGCTCTCTCTCTCTCTCTCTCTCTCTCTCTCATTTTCAAATTCTTGGTAACCAGTCGGTGATTTCAATGTGAGCATAAACTCTTCATCTATGGTTGGTTTGGCCATAATATCAAATTCTTCTTCTTCGATCAGTTGCACTCCAACCTTCTAGTACATCTAGATAATCCAAATTGGAAACAAAAAATTGTTGTATCTCTCGGACATGATGCATTCCCCTAAATTTTTTTAGATGATTTACCCCACATTGATATCCTCAGACTTTGTAAGCTCATACAAATAATCCACCTTTGGCTTGCTGGTCATGCCTTACTAAGTGGTAAGGTATAATGAAACAACTAGAAAATGTCGCCACATACCCACATCTTATAAACTTTCCTCAAATTCCCCTTCTTAATGTGCTTCAGAACATTCTAAGCTCCCATTACCCATCCTCGTTGTACTGGGACAACCAATGGTCTCTCTATAGCTTTAAAAGGGTATAGGTTATAAGGTCTCTCATATAAATCATCAGGGAAACTCCGTGGCGTTTCAATCATACACATATTCTCTAACCTATAGATGATATTAATAGAATGCTCATTAAAAAAAGATAAATACCCTTCTCACCTTCACTGGTTCACCTTTCTTGGTAAACCGTGCATTAGCATAAAATTCATAAAGAATTTCACTCACTCCTTTAACCTTACTCTCCCTATAGTCTTGAGTGAATTGCTCCCAACCTTGTTGCCTAATGAAGTTGTTTATTCTCTTCTCATACTTAGCCGACTAATTAATTCTTCTCTCGCAAATGAATTCTCCATGCTCAATGACCTCATATCTCTCTTTAGCCTCTTTGTTAATGTAGTACTTAGACTTAAAAGGTCTAGGTTTATCCTCATTCGAGTCTCTTGAGGAGGATGCATCATAATCATTCGCTCTCACTTCATTAACTTGACTCTCTCGCTTCATTAACTTGACTAACTTGCCTTCTTGTTCCAACTATTTTCTCTATAATTTACACAACACAACAACTAAAAACATGGATCTACAAACCACCTAAAATCAAAATACTCATTCACTAGGATCATTTAAATGCCATATAATGCAAAAGACAAAGACTAGTTCACCATAAGATACCTTAATGCTCAATATTCACACAACTTAAAATTCCTATTCAACTTCCTCATATCCACAATTCATGCAATTTTATCAAGAATTTCGGAAAATTTCAAAGCATAACTAATAAAATTGTAAATTTACCTTAATGATGGATAACTTTGTAGATTGCTTCTCCAAGCCTCTATCAATCAAAATTCCTCTCGCTCTTCTCATAAATTAAAACCCTAGTGCTTACTTGAATAAAATCTCGAAAACAATGCCCTAGCTCTCCTCCTTGTGCAAATCCACAATGCACTCTCTTTTTCACTCTTAATCACTATGAACAATCTTTTCTCACTTAAAATTTATCAAACTTGGGTTCTAAAGGGGTGTATACTTAGTTTTTATTGTATAGAATAGGTTTCAAGTGCGAAGAATATGGGTTAAAAAGATTTAAAACCCTTGTCTTGACATCAGCGTCGTGCAAGTCCCTTATATGGCACTACACCGTGACTACACCATCATAGTATTGATACTATTGTAAACGAAAATTTCTTATAGCTGGTGCCCTGTTTGCTCCATCTCCTTATACCCATGGCACCGTGTATATACAAACACAATGTTAACCAGTCTATTGTTGGGTTTTTAAGGTTCATACGCAGTGAAAAAATCAAAACAAAATTTGAAAACCCCTATAGAATCGAGAATAAGTTTCATTAAACTAAATCTACGAAAGTAAATAATACCTTATTCCATGATTTCATTTTCCGATTATTTGATTTTCAAGTCGTTCAAGTGCACATCCTCGATCAGAAATCCGCACATAAGCGGTGACCACAATTTGGAGTGCTAGCCCCGAGAGATTGAAAATGGTTATTATTTCTCTCCCAAAATCTAGAGAATTCGAAAATTGTAAAACGAAAATGTTATTTCGTGGGTTTCACCCTTTATTTATGTATAGATAAGCCCTCGCTTAAAATCCTATTCATAATACAAATATTTTATTTAGACAATTTAAGCAAATTACACATACGCCCTATTAATAAGTTATCATATAACAAATTGTAAGGGCTTTTATGTTATGAATTTTATCATATTAACTCATTACTCTGGACTAATTGAAATTATGCAAAGCCATTCTTTATATGCGACCAAATAGGTTCATGCGACGTTGACAGTAGACCGAAAACCATTTTGGTTCACAAGTCATAAGCGATCTCTAGCAAGGCATTATTACTATCCAAGTGGCATGAATATCAACATCGATACAACCTAATTAATAACATGTATCATATCCTTTTGTCGTGCGATATCCTCTGATTAAACATAAGGCATGGAAAGTCAACCTTAATATTCAATCGTACTAGTCTCGATCTTTAGGTAAACTGAAAAACATCCAAGTGACATTAATCATATCAATTCACTTAGACTTGCCAATTATCAGTCTATCTTATCGAGGTATCTCTCTATACGTGAGTGACAAAATTCTATCTTGATTATATACCTTCACAAACTATTCACACAGTAACCAAGCACAATATTTATAATTTTCTAGTTAAAGGCAACATTTGATTGTGTCAAATTATCATACTTCTATTATTGAAGTCTATCGTAATCTCAAGTCGAAAGACTAAATGATATACCTATCATGAGTAACAACTATGACTCAATCCTTGTGGTGTTTGCAAAGCGGGTCGGTCCAGTACTTTATTCCCTAACAGGTACTCATGATCTTAATTCATATCCCTATACGCATGATCATCACATGACCATCAATTAAGATTTACACTAGTCTTAATTCATTGTAGTTCTTAGTATAATGACCGACTAAGGACATTTAGGATATTTAACCAAGTACCCATGGATCTTACTATAAGGTAAACATGCAGTCACTTATAATAAAACAACAAATAAAGCCTTTATTTTATTAACTAAAATTATAAGATAAACAATGTTTGTTGATTGACCTAAGGCACATGCCCTAACATCTCCCACTTGCACTAGGGCTAATCATTCTTGTATTTAATACCTAATGACCCAACATAACCATCATGTTTTGCTTGCGAAGAGCCTTCATAAAAGGATTTGCAACATTGTCTTCTATAGGAACTTTGCAAATCTTCACGTCTTCCTTCTCAATGATTTCTCGAATGAGATGAAAATGTCTTAGTACATGTTTGGATCGATGGTGTGATTTTGGTTCCTCGGCCTGTGCTATTACCCCGTTGTTATTACAATAAAAATAAATGTGGCTAGCTATACTTGGAACCACACCAAGTTCTAAGATGAACTTTTGATCTAAACTGCCTCCTTAGCTACATCGAACGCTGCAATATATTCAGCTTTTGTTGTAGAATCTACAACAGTTTCTTACTTTGAACTTTTGCAGCTCACCACGCCTCTAGTAAAAGTAAACACATATCCAGACTGCGATCTGAAGTCACCTATATCAGTTTGAAAAATCACATGTATAACCACTTACAACAACCTCATCTTCCTAACTTCCATAGACTAAGAACAATTCTTTAGTCCTTTTCAAGTACTTAAGAATGATCCTTACTGCTATCCAGTGACTCTCACCGGGATTAGATTGATATCTGCTTGTTGCGCTCAAAGCATATGATACATTAGGTTGAATGCATAACATGGCATGCATGATAGATCCAATAGCTGATGCGTATGGAATCGTATTCATGCGCTCTTGCTCATCATTAGTCTTTGCAAATTGAGTCTTGCAGAGATTTATACCATGAAACATTGGCAATGACCCTCTTTTAGAGTCTTGCATACCGAACTTATTCAATACCTTATCTATATAAGCACTCTTTTAGATCTATCACTATAGATCTTAATCCTATGGATGTAGGCTGCATTTCCTAAGTCCTTCATTGAGAAATACTTCCCTAACTAAGACTTGATACTCTCCAAGGGTAGGATGTCATTTCCAATGAGTAATATATCATCAACATATAGCACCAGGAAATCAACCACACTCCTACTGGCCTTCTTGTATACACAAGGCTCATCATCATTTTTAATGAAACCAGATTCTTTAATTGTTTCATCAAAATGAAGATTCCAACTCCGAGAAGCTTGCTTTAATCCATAAATAGATCTTTAAAGCTCGCACATCTTCCTAGAAGTCTTAGGATGAATAAACCCTTAGGGCTGTATCATATACATGTTATCAAGCAACTTTCTATTCATAAAAACTGTTATGACATCCATTTGCCATATCTCATAGTCAGGATATATGCAATGGCAATTAGAATTCTAATGGATTTAAGTACGGTTACAGAAGAAAATGTTTCATCATAATTAACATCGAGAGTCTGTCTGAAACCTTTTGTTAGTAGCCGTGCTTTATAAGTATGCACATTACCATCAATGTCATTTTTCTTTTTAAAAATCCATTTACATCCAATGCTCTTACCACCTTCAGGTAAATCAACCAAGTTCCAAACTTGGTTATCATACATGGATTGCATCTCATAAGTCATGGCACTAAGCCATTTATCTGCTTCGGGGCTAGAAACAACCACTTTATAACTTGTAGGTTCATTTTGATCCATAAGCAACACCTCACTACTATCAGTAATGAGAAATTTGAATCTCTCAGGCTGATGTCTTAGCCTATCAGACCTCCAAAGGCATTGTGATAATTGTAGAGGGTCAATTAGTTCAAGACTTAGTTAATCTCCTACTAGCAGTTGAGTGTTTATTTGTGGTTTTTGAATATTCTTAAGACTTACTTTATTTGCACTGTTGTCTTTCGAAATAAACTCTTTTCCGTAAAGAAATCATTTCGAGCAACAAACACTTTGTTCTCAGCGGGATTATAAAAGTAATATCCTTTAGTTTCTTTAGGGTAACAAATGAATACACACTTGGTAAATCTGGCTGATAAATTTTCTTAGATTTGTCGTCTTACGAAAACCTCACAGCCACAAATCTTAATGAAAGACAAACTAGGACTTTTCCCAAACCAAATCTATTATGGTGTTTTATCAACCGCTTTAGAAGGAACATGATTTAGTGTAAATGCAGCAGTTTTTAAGGCATAACCGAAAAAGGAGATAAGAAGATCTACATGACTCATCATAGATTGAACCATATAAAATAAAGTCTAATTTCTCCTATTTGAAACACCATTCCATTGTGGAGTTGATGAGGGAGTTAACTGTGAGATAATCCCACAGTTTCCAAGATGATAATCAAACTCTAGGCTCAAATTTTCACTACCTCGATCTGATTGAAGTGCTTTAATAGTTTTACAAAGTTGATTTTGCACTTTGTTCTGAAATGTTTAAAACATCTCAAAAGATTCACCTTTATGTTTCATGAGATACACATAACCATATCTACCGAAATCATTAGTGAATGTAATGAAGTACTAATAACCACCTCTAGTCATTGTGTTTATCGGACCACATACATCAGTATGTATTAGACCCAATAAATCACTCGCCCTTTCACTGTGTCCAGTAAAGGGACTCTTTGTCATCTTACCTATTAAAAAAGATACACATGTTTCATATGACTCAAAATCAAATGAATTTAAAAGTCCATCTTTATGGAGTTTAGAAATGCATTTCTCATTAATGAGGGCAAGGCGACAATGCCAAAGGTAGGTTTGATTCAAATCATTTGACTTGAAACTCTTTTTATTTATGTTAAGAATATGAGTATCTGTGGTCCTTTTCATGTTTAGAATATAAAAACCATTACGCAAATTAGCATTTTAATAGAAAATGTCAGTACGAGAAATGGAGCATTTATTATTCACAATAATGAAATTAAACTATCAAAATCCAAACATGAAACTGAAATGATGTTTCTGCTCAAGGCAGGGACATAATAACAATTATTTAAAACTAAATCAAGTCCACTAGGTAAAATTAACTCATAGCATCTTACACCTAACGCAACAGCCTTTGCTCCATTTCCAACTCGTAGGATGAATTCTCATTTCCTTAGCTTTCTACTTTTGGCGAGACCCTGCACATCAATACAAATGTGAGATCCGTATCCGGTATCCAATACCCAAGAATCACTAGTAGATAAGTTAACTTCAATAACATAAATACTTGAAGCAGTAGTCACACTACTTTTTTTTTTCTTTAGATCTTTAAGATAGAGCTTGTAATTTCTGAACCAATGTCCGGGTGCATGAAAGAAAGGATAATTTCCTTCTTTTTCATTTTCCTTCTGGGATTGTGAAGTAGAAGCAGCATGGGGCTTGATTTGTTCCATAGGTTTTATGACAGTCACAATAGCCTTGGTAACTTTAGCCTCGCCTTTGCCTTTTTTCTTCAAAGCCTTTCCTTTCTGAACTATTACCACACTAGCAATGGGTTTCTTGACATTCCGCTCATCAGTTTTAAGCATCAAATGCAACTCTGAGATAGACTTCTCCATGTTATTCATGTTATAGTTCATCACAAATTGTGGGGTTAATTTCACAGATGGTCACTCAAGATTACAGTTTGTAACACTTTGGTCACTAAACTTACATTTGTCCCAAATATATCACTCAACTTTACAAAACATTTCAACAAAATAACTCCGACCACTCTCCGGTCAAAAACCAACCAGCGATGCTGACATGGCGCCACGTGGGATTTCATTGGAGGTCACTTAAGTTGTTAAGTGATGACATGGCATGCAACACACCCACCCACCCACCCACCCACTCTTAGTTCACCCCACCTCCGCTGCCACACCCCCTGTCCTCTCCCCCGCCCCCACCGGTTCCCCCCGCCCCCCCGGTCGTCTCTCCCCTACCCCCACCTGTTCCCCCCCTCCCGGTTGTCTCTCCCCCACCCCCACTGCCCGCCCCCTCCCGATTGTCTCTCCCCACCCCCACGCTTCCCAGCCTCCCCCTCCACCCCCATGGTCCCCCCCTCCCATGACTCCCCCCACCGATCGTCTCCCCCCCACTGGTCCCCCCCCACCGGTACCTCTCTCTCGCGGAGCTTCGATCAGCCGATGCGACCGGTTGGGGGCGGGCGACCGGGGGGGGGGAACCAGTGGGGGGGCGGGCGACTCACGGTGGGGGGGGGGTGGTACGACCAGGTTGGGGGGAGGGCACGACCAATAGCAGGGGCCGGGGGACGGGGCGACCGTGGGGGGGGGACTAGTGGGGGCGGGGGAGACGACTTAGGGGGTTGGGAGGCGAGAGGCACCCGTGGGAGAGACGACCGAGAAGGGGGTGGCGGGGGAACCAATGGGGGCATGGGAGACGACGGGGGTGGGAGCACGAGCCAGGGTGAACTAAGAATGGGTGGGTGGGTGTCATACTGTCATGTCATCACTTAACAACTTAAGTGACTTTCCATGAAATCTCATGTGGCGCCATGTCAGCATCGCCGGTTGGTTTTTGATCGGAGAGTGGTCGAAGTTATTTTGTTGAAACATTTTGTAAAGTTGAGTGATATATTTGGGACAAATGTAAGTTTAGTGACCAAAGTGTTACAAACTGTAATCTTGAGTGACCATCTGTGAAATTAACCCCAAATTGTGAATAACTATTAGGCAATGAATTCAGGATCAAATTCGTAGCAAACTCTTCATTTATAGGAAATCCAAGTCTGTCAAGATGGTCAATAGAGCCCTTCATTTTCAGAACATGAGGACTAACTGATGCGCCCTCAGCCATTTTGCAAGAATGAGGGTTCTTGACTGTCTCAAACCTTTCTTGCCTAGTCTGCTATGGGAACATTTCCTTCAGCATCGTAGCCATGTCGTAAGCTTCCATGTGTTCCATGTCCTTCTGAAGTTCAGGAACCATGATTTCCAACATAATGCTTGCATTATCAATTTAGTCGTTGACATGCTTAATATGTGCATCCTTCATGACTCTTAAAACATTGGCAAGTGGTTCCTCGGGAATAGGATCATCTACGACATACAACTTGCGTTCATGCTTAAGAAGAATTTTCAAGTTTTTGAACCAGTCAAGAAAGTTTATCCCAAACAACTTATCCTTCTCAAGGATGGATCACAGTGACAAAGGATTAGTGTGATTTGAAGAGGCCAAAGATCTACAACATAGATTATGCAAAAGCTCATTTTAATATAGAGGAAGAAACTCCCACTAAATTAACAACCCTCCTTAAAAACTCTATGTAAATTTAAGGGACTAAAATCCATGTTCCACCTAATTCCACGACAGCTAAGGCATGACATTTTGAATTAGGTTATTTAGGTAAGTACCTATTACCAATTACATCATATGTAACTTTTAGTTATTTAATTTTATGAGATTATGACATCTTATATCTTAGCATGTTTTATCTCATCTAATGCCTAAAGCCTAAAATTGTCTTGATAGCTTTATTAAGTTTAACCATTTCAAACTATAGAGTAATCGTTACTCAACTTGCCTCACCAAGATAACACAATACACTTTGCGAAGGTAGACCCATATTGATGTGATCAAAGCCTTGACAAGTGTTTGAGAATGAATGCCACTTGACTTAAAACTTGAAAATGGGATTTTTCGTTTGTTTTAGTGACCATAATTAAATACGATAAATATCATATATTAAAATGCAAGAATAATCACTAAAAATTTAGGAAATCATACTAATATTGACTATTGTACAAATTTTTTTGGACGGCGAACGGTTAACGGTGGTCCTAATAGCCGATCAGTGGGCAGGGGTACAAGGGCCAGCGCCCCATTTTTTTAAGACAAAAATCTCAATTCAGAAAATCGAAAATAGCCTAAAACTTCTCATAATTTTAGTCAATCCAATCAACCAAAACTACCGTTTATTTTAATTTTGAAAATATTAATTAAAAAGTTTTCAATTATATCGAGCCCACCATTAACTTA
This sequence comes from Stephania yunnanensis, assembly GCA_039657365.1. NCBI lineage: Eukaryota > Viridiplantae > Streptophyta > Magnoliopsida > Ranunculales > Menispermaceae > Stephania > Stephania yunnanensis. The sequence continues at coordinate 36,640,761 of CM077586.1, read as the reverse complement.
ATATCTTATCCTAATCCAATTATAATTTAAGATACTTTTAATCCTTCTCTAATTAGGATTTGTTTTATATCTCACCTATCTTAGAGGATTTGTAATTCTAATCCAATTATAAGTCTATCTCCTATCTTGTAGGAATATACTAATGGATTACTACAATAAGATATATGATGAAAATCAATTTCGAGATATTAATCGTGTATTCAAAATCATAATCATATTAGATTAATCGTATTAGCCTAATCATGATCTCTATTATGGATACATACATAATTATTAAACAAAACGAAATACGTGTTCAAGATCAGAATCATATTAACCTAAACATGAAGTCTACCATTAACATACAAAAAGTCACATCTTTCGATATAAAAATATATGTTAATCGAAATATTCGAAACATAAATACTATCATTGAATCATATCATGCGATGCATCAATATACATGAATTAACAATATGTTTTAAAACCAATTCTTGATAACAATTATCACAAATTTTATATCCGTATCATATATGCATTAATCAATATTATGTTTTCGCATATATATCATATATACATTAGAGAAAACATGCAAACATTTAATAGAACCGAGCCTAATGCTCTGATACCACTGTTGGGTTTTTGGGGTTCATACGCAGAGAAAAATTGAAATTTTTTTTGAAAAACCCCAACAGGATCAAAGATAAGTTCAATTAAACTATATCTACAAAAGTAAATTAGACCTTATTCTATGATTTTCTTTTTTGATTGTTCGATTTCTAACACGTTCAAGTGCGCTTCCTTTATAAAATATCTACACATAAATGGTGACCACAATTTGGAATGCTAACTCTCGGAGAGAATCAAAATGATTGTTCTTTATCTCCCCAAATTTGGAGAATTCAAAAATTGTAAAACGAAAATCTTATTTCGTTTTTAGGATTTCACCCTTTATTTATATGTGTAGATAAGCCCTCACTTAAAATCTTATTTGTAATACAACTATTATATTTATGCGGTTTAAGCAAATTACACATACGCCCCTATTAATAAGTTATCTTATAATAAATCGTAAGGGCTTTTATGTTATGAATTTTAGCATATAAATTCATTACTCTATACCAATTAAAATTGTGCAAAGCCATTTTTTGTTTGCGACCTAATAGGTTCATGCGATGTTGGTAGTGAACCAAAAACCATTTCGGTACGCAAGTCATAAGCAGTCTCTAGCAAGGCATTGTGACTACCCAAGTAGCATGAATATCAACATCGACAAAATCTAATTAATAACATATATCATATCCGATTGTCGTGCGATATCATTTGATTAAACATAAGGCATGGAAAGTCATCCTTAATGTTCAATCATACCAGTCTCGATCTCTAGGTAAACTGAAAAACATCCAAGTGACATTGATCATATCAATTTACACAGACTTGACCATTTTTAATCTATCTTATCGAGGGATCCGCTAATATCTCTCTATACGAGAGTGACAAATTCTATCTTGATTACACACCTTCACATATTATTCACACGATAACTAATTACAATCTTTATAACTATTTGGTTAAAGAAAATATTTGATTGTGTCAAATGATCATGTTCATAATATGAAGTTTACGGTAATCTCAAGTCGAAGGACTAAATGATATACCTATTATGAGTAACACCTATGACTTAATCCATGTGGTGTTCTCATAGCGGGTTGGTCTAATACCTTATTCCCTACCAAGTACTCATGATCTTGATTCGTATCCCTATACGCATGATCAACACATGACCATCAATTAAGATTCACACTAGTCTTAATTCATTATAGTTTACAGTATAATGACCGACTAGGGACATCTAAGATATTTTAACGAATGCCCATGAATCTTACTATAAGGTAAACATGCAATCACATATAATAAAACAACAAATAAAACCTCTATTTTATCCACTAAAATTATAAGATAAACAATGTTTGTAGATTGACCTAGGGCACATGCCTTAACATCTATCTCCATAATTTTGCATATTTTTCATTAAGTGTCTATTGGTGCTATCCCAGATTTGTATATTACTTCACAAGGCATCGTTGCAGCAGGAAATACCATGTATATATAAAAAATCCATAAAAACCTAACCATGTTTTGCCCATGTACCTGACCTTTACCATTTTAACTCCTTTGCTCTTTTACGCTTTCCATTGAGTTAGTCGTGACTTTTTCATTCCGATGAAATGTCTCCTTACAAATGGTCTTTCATGCACATTTAGCACAAGACTTTCAAAAGTTAGAAAACCAAACATTTGGATTTTACTAACTAACAAAAAATAACTAATTAACTAAAACATAGAAACTTAAAATCAAAAACACCAGAGCTACCTCCCAATAGCACTTAGTTTAACATCGTTAGCTCGATTCCTTTTTAATGGTTTAGTCTGAATCTAAATCAAGATACTTCGTTTATAGGCTAGAGATAACGATATCTCTCTTATTTAGATATACTTATTGCCCTTCAATAAAGACAATCTTTTCGGCATCATAATCATTCATGATACTCATCGTGATCATTTTCTCCCTCTTGTATAAGACCGCATTTGCAGTGAACAAGAATAGCCGCCCAAGTATCATAAGCACATCATCATTCAAATCAAGATCCATAATCTCAAAATCCTTAATGAATGAATCTACACACTTTCACATGCATATTCAAGACTTTTTTTATTATTGGTACCAAGTTAGCATCAACTACTTGCAACTCCGTTGTATTAAGACAAGTGATCTTCAAATTGCCTTGAGACATGTCCTTTATAGGCATCACATTAACTGAGGGTCCTATGTTACACAAGATGTTTCTAAATCGATGTCCATCAATGCTTAATGGTATGCATATATCTCTTCAATGTCTCTCATCTAGATTGGTTGAAGTCTCAGTGTGTACTTGAACTTTGGTTTCAACTTTTTTTGTACAACCTTAATACAATTTCCTTTGAGTGTTTTTAAGAAAGGTCCTTCATCTTGTTTCTTAACTCTCCATTTCCCCCCTTTTTTGATTCTTTGAAGCATTGATCCCTTATTGCTTGAATCCTTCAAGTTCATCTTGCTGCACTTCCGTTCTGCTTTCATGCCTCACTTCATAGTTCCTCCCAGCCAAAGTACACTTTTTTTTGCTTGTACATCACTTGCTCTTACATTGGCTTATTCATTGTCATAGTGCCTATCATGTGAATAGCAATAAAATTCTCCTTAGGATCTTTGATAGTGTTACTAAAAAACTGTCGTTCCTTCCTTGAATTCAAAGCAATGGCCAACTTACCAATCTATCTCCCTAAGTTCTTGATGGATCGTGATCTCTCATCGTCCATCTTCTTCATAGCTTGCTTCACATTTTCCATTTCTTTATCATGTTTCTAATAGCATTATGCATTTCTCAGATCCATGGCATGCAAGTTTTTCTAAATTTAATTTAATGAAGTCATTTCTTTGCACTGCCATAGCTTCCCTTGTTGGACTTGTTGATCAAATCTTTGAGGTAACTTCATTGCATTATTAGTATTTCCATATAAAAAGTTGGGGTTGTTTTTGTATCTTCGATAAAACCTTCAAGGAGACATTCCTCTCGGCCTGAAGTTGTTATCATTACTCTGGTTGTTGATGATGTTGATTTCTTTAAACTTTATTCTTTGTTTCATGTCCATTGGATTAAATACCATGGATTGGTGATTAACAGGTTGTTGTTTAGCTTGAACTTGTGGACTTTATTGTCCTATTTGAAGCTTCACCATTTGATTGCTCAGGTTTGATAGTTGTGCCATGATCACAACTTGAGAATCATCTCATATACACCTACTGGTTTCATAACTATGGAGTAAGTACCGGCTCTAAAACTTTGACACATAAGATCTAGGAGATCCAATGCTCCATAAACATACTTGGTTAGTAGAGAACCACTTGTTATGGCATCTACTAGTGTTCTAGTGTTATGAATCATCCCATAGTAGAAATGTTGTAGTTATGCACATTTCAGATATCCATATCCTATACATCTCCTCGACATCTCCTTAAGTCTTTTCCAAGCCACGCCAAGAAACTAAACATCTTCCTGCTTGAATTGATGGATTTCCAGTTTCCTTTCATCGACTTTCATTGGGGGAAAGAACTTGTCTAGAAATCTTTCATTGATTTCTGCCCTTGTACTCCATGGGTTCAGTCATCAAAAACATAATTTGGCTTTTCACCCAATGGGAATGGAAAATGTATCATCCTAATCACTTCCTTTGTAACATCGGTAATGTGCATGACATCGCACTTCTCCCAGAAATTCTTTACATGTGCAACTAGATCATCATTCTTTAGCCTGTTGAATAAGCTATTATGCACCATGTTGATTAGAGGTGGTCTCAGTTCGAACACGGTAGTGTTGGCTAGTAGCCTCATCAATCCGTTGTAAATCTTTTAAAGTTTTTTCTTTAAGTAGTCACGAAGACATCTCTGTCCTTGCACGCTATCTTGCACTTCCAGATCATCTTCTTGTTAGTTATTCCCTCGGCCCTATTGTTGGTTTCAGGCTTGATCATTTGCCATCTTAAATCTTTTCTTTTTCTTTCCTTTGTTGCTTCTATCAATCTTTGGGTTGTAAGGGACTAAGTCCTTCTCTCTTTTACTATGCATGCACTAATCTTCCCCGAAAACAACAACAAAAACATAGCCTTAATCCCAAATTAATTAGGGTCGGCTACATGGATCAAACTTTTCCATTGTTCTCAATTAAGTGCAATTGATGTGAGCTTTCCTGATCATTCAAGTCCATCCTAATTAATGCATTCTATGTTAACTTTGGTCTACCCCTATGTCATCGAATTTCTGCAACTGTAAGCGAGTCAAGTTTTCTAGTTGGGGCATTTATAAGTTGTCTTTGTAGTTGACCAAACCACTGCAACCGCCCTTCTCTAATCTTTATATCTGTAGGTGGTATTCGTACTTGCCTTTGAATTTTTATATTTCTTATTCTATTTTTATAAGTTTTACCACGCATCCACCTAAGCATCCTCATTTCTGCTACGTTCATTTTACATAATTATCGTTGTTTTACTGCCCAAAATTACTTCCATAGATTATAGCTTACCTAATTGCAGTCTTATAAAATTCTTCTTTTAAATTAGTAGGAACAATTCGATCACAAATCACCCCTGTAGCTCTCCGTCATTTCTTCCATTTAGCGTGAATGCTATGTGTGACATCATTCTTAATATTACCATCATTTTTTTATTGATCCTAGTTACATAAAGTAGTTCACCTTAGAAATTTCTACTTCCCTTAGTTTTACCACTTCATCATCTTAATCTCTAGTATTATTAATCTCAAAGTGCATGTATATGGTATTCTTCCTACTCAACTTAAAGCCTTTAGATTCTAATGTATTCCTCTAGAGTTCTAATTTCCTATTCAATCCATCTTTTGTCTCATCCACTAAGACAATATCATCTACAAATAATATACACTATGGTATATCCTCTTGAAGATGCCTAGTTAGTTCATCCATAACTAAAGAAAATAAACATGGGCTTAAAGCTGATCCATGATGTAATCCTATCATAATGCGAAACTCTTCTATATTTCCTGCAAATGTCTTTATACTCTTTACTACTCCATCATACATATCCTTAATAGTGTCTATGTATCTAGCATGCACTCATTTTCTTTCTAGAACACACAAAAGAATATCTCTAGGAACTCTATTATATGATTTTTCAAAATCTACAAATATTATATGAAAATCTTTTTTCTTTTCTCTACATTTTTCCAACAATCTTCTTACAAGGAAAATCGCTTCCATAGTTTACTTCCCAGGCATGAAGCCAAAATTGGTTCTTTGATATTGTTGTTTCTTTCCTTAGCTTATTGTCAATTATTCTCTCCTAAAGTTTCTTAGTGTGGCTCATAAGTTTAGTTCCTCAATAGTTTGAGCAACTTTGAATATCTCATTTAATTTTGAAGATTGACAGAAATGTGCTTCTCCAATCCATTGTCATCCATTTTGATTTTAGAATTTTGTTGAAAAGTTTTTTTAACTAAGTCAATCCAATTCCTCCCAAGCATTTTCAAACCTCTATGGGTATTTTATCTGGGCCGCATACTTTCCTTATTTACATCCTTTTCAATGCCTCTTTAACTTCAAGAATTCTAATATTACGTGTATAGTTTACATTTCTTTCTTGGTGTGGGTTTTTATATACTATAATATCACCTCGACCATAATTAATTTGATTATCGAAGCAACTTCTCCATCTTTCCTTAATATCATCCTCATGCGTTGAAACATTTTGATTTTCATCCTTAATACATTTTACATGACTTATATCTTGTTTCTTTTTATCTCTTAATTTGGCTAGCTTATAAATATATTTTTCGCTATATCTAATACCTAACCTTATATATAGATCTTCCATGAATTTTTTTTTAGCTTGACTAACTACTATTTTAATTTGTTTTCTAGCTCCCGTTTATTGATTATAAACATCTTCATCTTGACACTTAGGTATTTTCCTATACATCCTTATCAGTCTTAATTGCTCGTTGGACATCATCATTCCACTACCATGTTTCCTTCTTTTGTGGTAAAGACTTTAGATATTCCTAATACGTTTGATCCTATTCTTCTTATACAACCTCATTTCTAGCTACTTTGTATTAGCATTTAAATCAAGATTCAAAACATTTTCCTTTAGTAGTTTTTCTCTAAACTCTACTCGTTTATCATTTTTCAAGTTTCGCCACTTTATTCGAAGGTTGTTGACTCTTTTATTCATATAAAGTCATCGTTTTAGCTTAATATCAAGTACTACTAACTTATGTTGGGTAGTAAGTGCTTCACCAGGTATTACTTTGCAGTCTCTACATATTTTTCTATCAATTTTTCTTGTTAAAAGAAAATCTATTTGACTCGTATTATGACTACTACTAAAAGTAACTATGTGTAACTCCCTTTTCCTAAAACAAGTATTTGCTAAAATAAGATCATATGCTGAAGCGAATTCTATGATTGATTCTCCTTCTTCATTTCTATTACCGTAACCAAAACCTCCATGACCTCTCTCAAACCCATCATTACTTGCCCTGACATACCAATTTAAATATCCTCCTATAAAAAGCTTTTCATCTAATGGTACACTTTGAGTAAATCCATCCATATCGTCCCAAAATTTGTATTTGATGCTCTTGATTAATCCAACTTGTGGTGAATAAGCGCTAAGTATGTTAATCTTTTCATCTCCAATAATTAATTTAGTTAGAATCAATCTATCCCCCATTCTCTTAACCTCTACGATCTTATCCTTATAATCATCATCCACTAAAATTCCTACTTTATTACATTTTTTATCTATACCAGTGTACCAAAATTTGAACCTTGTGTTTCTTATTTCTCTACTTTTCTTCGCTACGTATTTTGTCTCTTGCAGGCAAGCAATTTGACTATCCTTTTAATCATAGTATCTACTAGTTCTATTGACTTCCCTATAAGTGTTCCTATATTTAATGTTACTAAAAGAGTTTTTTCTCCCTTTTGCATTTGTTTTCCTTATCTATTCCTATTTTATCTAAAAGATCTAGTATATGTATCTATGATTTTGTTTTTATTTTCATGTTTGTTTTGAACTTGCTTCTTTATCCACACTCGTTCTCTACGTGGGAACCAATACTCATTTTTCTTTACATTAGGGCGACAATGTGAAGGGACTAGCTTATTTACCTGCACACGTACTATGTGTGGGACCCCTTGCTTATTTTTCTTCATATCTAGGTAGCAATGTGAAACATAGCCTTACTCATTTCTCACTATACCCAGGCTCCAATGTAGCGTGTTGCTAGGTGGGAATGCTCTAACGGTTATATGTGTTTGATCCATTTCATGAAATGTGACAAAAGTTTTACACTGGCTATCAACCTATCGCACTCCACCATTTTCCAAGAATGGAAAATGGGTCTGGAGCCTCTCTCCCCTACATTTCGAGTATGAAAAATGGGTTTGGGACCTCCCTTACCAATTTTTTAGTATAAAAAATGGACGTCGGAGTCCTCTTTTATCTAGACTTGGGACTGGCTATATAGTGAACATAGTGTTCAATATTGGTGGAGTTGGTCAAACTTGAAACTTAAGAGTTACATCTTTGGTTGTAGCCGCAAGTATAACGGCTCGATTGTAGTAATAGTGTGATCAACATATATTGATTATGGATATTATCCTTAGTAAATAGTGTATTGCACTTAGTATACTTAGTCAGATTTACTCTATTGCTAAGGAAATGTCTTTTTAGTTGATTTTAAACTTAAATTATTCTATTCTAAGTAAATAATGTAAATAAATTTTAAACTCTTATATTAGGAAGATCTTAGTTCACAACTTCACCTAGGTAATGAATAACTATGCTTTTCAACTCACTCCATTCATCTTCATTATGTGTGTGCAATACCTCATTATAATATATATATTTCCTTTAAATCTAGTTCAACACACTATCGTGACGGAAAAGATTCCAATGTGCAAACTCCACCTATCAGTGTGAATAATGTAAGTTTCATATTGCATTAAGTTCTAAATTTATAGATTCATAACAAAATAAGTTTACTATCCGTGCCTCCTTAATCAATAACTATATATCGATGTTATGTACTTTAAAGTTGTATCGGCCATAACTGGCTTAAAAGCTCCAATAGCAATATGAACTCCTCAACCCTCGAATAAATGATCACGTGATCAAGATGTTCATAACATTACATCTAGAATCAATTAAAATTCTAACCATTGCACTTTTTATCTTTATAATCCAATCAAACTATTTTTTCATAGCATTCATACCATAGGATCCATTGATCACTAAAATTACTGAACTACTTACTCATCATTGAAATAAACATACATATCATGATATTCATTAAAATTAGATATTAAATGAATAACTTCAATTAAATCAAAGAAACCAATATCGAATAGCCACACGTGAGTCTTTAATGTCTTCTCTTCCATAATTCTTCTTAATACTCAAGAACAAAGTAAAACTATGTAAAACTATGATATTTAGTTGCAATCTATGTTGGTTTATATGTTTAAAATGTTTTAATACCTATTTATATTCCAAAAAAATTTTAAAAATAATTAGAAACCTTAATAGACAATTCCACATGAATTAGAACTTTACACTTTCTATTTTCTACGTCTCAATGATGCCCGTAAGTGATCCGGTGCTGTGTGTGTAAAGCCACGACGCTGCCACAACTTTGGCCTTTTTTATGCATTCTCCTAACTCGGCAAACTCGGCGCCCCGTGTAAAACACCCGGACATTGTCCCTTATGACATGCGGCCCCGCAACTACGCTGACACTACCGACCACTTTTTTCTTCTCTTCAGCGTTAAACATGTTTGTTAAGTCATCAACCCTACTTTTGTACATTTTATCTTTATTTCTTCACAAAATCACTCCATTATCTCCTTTATACCTTGTATACCAAAAAACACATAAATATCATCAATTATAGCTCATTTTTTACATTTATAATAAATATAATATTTAACTAATCCTATATATAAGTCTAAATAATTACTTATCAGCAGTACCCTAGATTAAGGAAGGGGTTGTCACACATATAGTCACCGAGGGCTCAGAGGTAGTCACCGATCTTCTCCTTCCTTGGTTTGCTACTCGAGGGATATGCAATTTTCACTAGAGATGAAAATCCCAGTGAGTAAATCCTGAGGCCATTCATTCACATTTTCAAATATACAAGAAACAAGAACAGAAAGCATATGATAGCTATGAAAGAAAAGCCGAAAGGAATGTATGTAAGTAGGTACTAGTTATGCTAAAAGAATAGAAATGATAGTCACATAAATCGAGGTTTGGTGTGTTATATCACATCAGCTTATATATTTGGTTGTGAGCTACGTCACATTTGTTAATCAAGAGTGTCGACATCCCCAGGGATGCTGACCACGTGTGTCGCGCTCACTTGAAGAATCAGAATTAGGGAACCCAAACGTATAGACTACCTTACAACCACTATAAACTAACCTACCTAATAAGCCCATATAAGACCAACATACAAGACATGGAGGTAAACAACACCATATGATAATACAATAGCATGCTATAACATAACACACATGCCATGATATCAACAATATTTGAGAGTCCCAATTAAGATAAGAAACCAAGTAGAAGGAATTGCCATGAATCAAACCAAATATGGATTTTAGTTACTTGAACTAAACATAGATAACACCAATAAAAGTATCATGGTGTTGAAGATTCAAGAACAACCAAATTAGTCCAAGTGACTATATTTCCAAGGTATAGTTGGAATTAATCTGGAAATCAATGCTTGACAGGTTTACTTACCTTAAATGCACGCAATTTCTAGACTAAACCAACTTTCGACTATTTCAAGCTCGCATTTCAGACCTCGTAAGTCCTCTTAAGCTGCTAAGGATTCCTAAAAATTTAATTTGACTTGTTTTAGGTCAGGTAAGTGGTTTGAAGTTCTGGGTTTTCACAATCATCCCCTTAATAATTTGATTATGTTGAAACTTTTTTATTAAATAAAGATAGTTTTGGTGCAACTACTTATGAGTTGATTTCAATTAGCGAAACATTTAAATTAAGCATTATAGTCCAAAGATAATTTTTAAGGCTATTTATTAACTATCCAGAACAATAATGTTTGCACAATTTCAATAAGAAACGAGGGTGATATTAAAATTTTGCCATAATGACTCAAAAAAATTTATATATTCTGACCAACAAACTTAAAAAATTAATTTCTCCCAAACTATAGCTTCCAAAATCATGATCTTTTACTGAAGAGTACAAACATATCCTAAAATTTGATGCTAAAAGATAAGCAAAATCCAATAAGAAATGAAGGACTTATGATCGAAATATCAAGTCATCATTAAAAATTTGAATCCCAAAGATTTTAGATTCATCATCAAAGTTGCAAAGCATTTTTTAATAAGAATGAGTCTAAGTTTTTCAATGCTACCAGAATGGGTCAATTTGGATTTAAAATGACAAAGCTATGGCCAAATTACATAAATTGGCTAAAAATAGGAACATGCAAAATCCGGGTTTTGTTTTCAAGAACCACATTAACTTTAAAAATTCATAAAACAAATTCATTCCTAACCTTAAAAAGAAAACTCGATATAATAGATTGAGAAAAGTTTCATGAAGAATCTAAATATAAAATTAGTTTACAAATTCAATTTCAATTATTCACTTAATTTCAATAATTACAAAATAGTAGCAACTTTAAACTTATTACTTATAGTTGTAATGAATTGCTATGCACTTGATTCTTTCTCTAATTCATCAAATCTCCCATACAACAAATTCATCAATGAACTCCAAAATTATCACCTCATAACACAATTCGATTTACATGAAAATCAAGATCAACACATTTATATATCATCCTATAATTTGTTTCTAGCCATACATCTCATTTTTTATTTTGTATATAGATGTAAATATATGGATTCAAATAACCCCATTATGTCCACTTTCACACCCTATCTGACACAAATGTTTGACTCAAATCTCATGAATTACACTCAAATGCACTGAATAATAACCAAAATTGTGATTAAATAATCTTCACATGTACACACTAGGAATAAACGAAACAAATATAAAATATACCTTGATCCTCTATTATGTTTAGATCCCGTATCGGTCAGGAGGTCTGACGTCACGGGTCGGTGATCTACATTAAGGATAAAAAGGTTAGAAATTTGGTTTTTTACATTTATTGTCATTATTAATATTATTATTATTATTGATATCATTAATGTTATTATTGGTTTCATTGTTGTAGCTTGGTCTTCCCCACGTTGCTGTTTTCTTAAGTTACGATTAAAAGTCCTATCTACCTCATGATCAAACGAATGTAAAGATCTTGTGAAACCAGAATTAAGAAGTGTATAAACCATACAACATCTAAAACTCCTGAAAGTCTATGAAAAATCCCCGATAACGGCGCCAAGAATTGACATGTGTCGAATGTGTATTATAAATTTTCCATATATCCATATTATTTGTAGTAGTGATAAGTGAGATAGTCTCCACAGGGGTTTTGCAGACTTCTTAAAAAAAAGTCTTTCAATGGTTTTTATGATTTTACTTTAAGTTAATTAATTTAATTAAAATAGGAATTAAAATTATCTAATCGAATTATGAAAATCAATTAAACTAATTAAACTACCTTAACAAACTTAACTAACGCAAATCAAATTCATTAAAACTAAATTCAAATCAATTCATTATAAAACAAACATCTAAACAAATATCCAGAAGAACAATGAAACATTGATAAGTTTTGTGTCCAGACATGGTACTTAAGTTATTGTCACAATCACACTTTCGTTATATTATAAAGTATTTTTGAGTCATTAAACTTAAATTATTAGTAAGTTGATAGCCCTTATCAAGCCACCGATTTTTCTTTTATCAATGGAAAGGCTACATCTTAATTTTATTAAATTAATCATTCGAAAGCTCAAAGATAATTACTTAGATAATAAAACAACATTAAGCTCTGTGAAAACTTTAAACTACTAAGCCAAATACCTTAAAAAAGTCACATCAATATCAAACTTAGATCTCAACTCACTTTGGACATATAATGGTAATGGACCTATTAAATAATCTTAGTTACTACTTTAAATTAGATATAGAATCCAAGTATTACAATACTCATTCTAGACTATGCATGTAATATAGAGCTTCATGATTGTAATCCGCAAATAAAAAGCGTTTAAATCAGTGAATTAACGAATCCGATTTAGTTTAAAGCATTAAGTACAAATCAATCTTCATTATTACTACATTACAAAATAGATCAAGCTCATGTTTGGACTTCATTCGAATTAATAAACTACTTACTCATATTTATAATAAACATGAAAATAAAGTAAACAAAAAGGCATTAATAATTAATACCTTTTATTGAATTCTTTGAATCTTCAAATCCTATCTAAAAGCAATGAACAATAAAAATAAACTAAAACTTAACTAAACTAATTAACATGGCTCCAAGATCAATGAAATATGATTTAGGATACTTAAAGTCATTAATATTTGAAGTCTAAGGTTCATATATTATATATATATATATATATATATATATATATATATATATATATAGTATTCTAAGCAGTACATATCCAATCAAAATGAAATTCATTGATTTGCCTCAAAATTCTCAAAACTGGCCATAGCAAATCACCATTGAATTCCTTATTAAACATGATTTGAATGGCAAATCGGTGGAAATATGTCTATCTATCATCGATTTAAATGATGATTCCTGAATCCAAGAAAACCGGAGCTACTTGGCATCATCGTACTACGCTGGCGTGATGCTGGGCTCAAGTCAGGACATAACTAAATAGAAATCAGAGCATCGCTTTGCCTTGCCAATGATCTCTAATGCCTTGCTAAAATGTACATACATCACTAGACAAATTAAAAGACTTGAAGTTATATATTTGGTGTATTCGCAAGATTGCCATTGTCTAATTTGGTTTATTTAATCCCATTATAAATAGCTAGGGTTTAGACATTCGAAATACCTTTTATTTTAGTCCTAGTTTTTTAGAGCGAAAGAGAGCTTTAGGGTGTGAAACTCACTACTGCCAAAATTGATCTAGTTAAGCTAAAGGCTTTCCCATTTTTCTAAAAGGCAATGCTCAAGATTGGTTGTTCCATTTATCACTTAGATCTATCCATTCTTAGAATGAGGCAAACCTCAAATTTTGGGAACACTTTATGCCTGCAAGCAAAATCGTCGTCATTAAAAGATAAATTTCTACCATTTACGTATAGGAAGGAGGATCTTTCATTGAGTATTGGGAGACATTAAAAAGATTCTATCATGTTTGCCCGCATCACGATTTCTCTGAAAAATCATTATTAGAAAACTTATATGAAGGAATAACTAATGATGAGAAATGATGAGTGGACACAATATGCAATGGAAGTATTTCTGAAATCACACCTTCTGAAGCAAAAGGAATCATTGAAGAAAATGGCAATTCAATCTAGGCATTACAGTGTAACTGACAATACTTATCAAAGTTGAGCTGGTGTCATTTTGCAAGAGGATAGGCTAGAAAGTAAGATGTCAAAATTGAAACGAATGATGAAGCAACTTTTGCATGGATTAAGGAAGCTTCAAGCTTGTGGTAAATGTTTAGAGGACACATGTATTACAAATGAATGTACTTTATGTTTTAGGGAGAGATATCAAGTCGATGCAGCAGAGCAATTTCCAGACTGCCTAATCCAAGTACATCAAAAAATTTCTCGAGTAGTGAGAGAGGTTAAGATGATCAAGGCTATAGTTTCCATTATGATGATCAATAATCAGTCATGCTAGAATAGCAACAATTACCTCCATAAGAGAAGGCAGCTACTTGCAGAAAGATTTAGAAGTTGTTTGGGTTTTATACTTAATAGAATGATACAAGGTTCAGTGAAATGGAAAGGAAAATACAGCAAGTTTAATCTGAGCATCAAGAAAATAGGGAAGGAAGACAACTTATACAATATTTGGTTGATGCTAGTAAGATCAATTTTAGAAGTAGACCCAAACTTGAAGGACCAAAACAACCAAATTCATAAAACATTCTGAAAGAGGTAAGTGCAGAGGTTGAACATGAAATAGAAGTTACTACTACACCACTTGAGGAGCGAAGGGTAGAACAAATCATGAGACCCATTGTTGTTTATGCTTCATTCCCCAAAAGTCTTGCAAAATCAAAGAAAGAGGAGAAAGAAAAAGGAATCTTAGATACCCTTAGGAAAGTAAAGATCCAATCCCTTTGCTAGACGATGTAACAAATATTCCTAAGTATGAAAAGTTTTTGAAATAGTTATGTAGCAAAAAGTCAGAGCTATATGAACATGAAAATGTCACTATATGTGAGACCGTCTCAGCCATCCTTCAAAAGAAACTCCTCCGTAAGTGTGAAGACTTAGGAATGTTTTCAATGCCAATCACCATTGGTGAGAAACACTTCCCTAAGGCAATGTTAGATTCATGAGCTTTTTAAAATTTCATGCCTTTGTTTATATCCGAGTCTCTCAATTATAAAGCACTAATAGAAACAAGGGTAATGATCTAGTTAACAAATAGGTCTGTTCTACATCCAATTGGAGTCTTAGAAGATGTGTTTGTATTGGTAGGTTCGTCGTAATTTCTTGCACATTTCTTCATCATAGATATGAAAGATGAACCATTCCTTAACTTTTCTTCATTTCTCTTAGAACATCGTTTCATGAGGACTGCACAAGCCAAGATCGACATTATAGATGGATCATTGATTGTAGAGATTGATGGTGATGTTGTGAAATTTAATATTCATAATGCCATGAAATATCATGTCGATGTCTCAATCATATGTATAATGGCTATGATTAATCAACTTGTATAAAAAGTATTAACTATCTTGCGAGGGATACAATGCACTTAGTCATCTTTCAAGGAGTGATTCCCAATGATTTAGAATCCATCTATTCATTTGACACAATCTTGATAATGTTTTAATGGAGTTAGAATCTTATAAAATCCATTCTGAAGCGCCTGTCCCTATGGATTTATTTCCTTCTGGTCCTAAAATCGTGCCCTCGCTTGACAAAGTCCCTATGCTCAATTTTGAAAAGCAATCTGATAAACTAAAGTATGCTTACTTCGGTGAGAATGAAACCCTTCTAGTGATCATCTCAAGCAAGTTGACAAAACTAAGAGATGAGAGAGTAGTGCATATCTTAAGAGATTAAAAAGAAGATATATGATGGACATTAGCTGACATCAAGGGATTAAATCCTTCCATATGTACTCTCATAATACATTTGGAGGATGACTGCAAGCCCTCAATACAAGCCCAAAGGATTTTGAATGAACCAATGATGGAAATAGTCAAAAAGGAAATTATAAAGCTACTTAATGCAGAGATGATACAACCTAATTCTAAAAGAAAGTAGGCCAGTCCAATGCAAGTTATAGCCAAAACAACTGAAGTAACCATTTGGAACAACACAAGGAGAGTTGGTACCAACTCGTATCCAAAATGGATGACATTTTTGTATTGACTATAGGAAACGTAATGCGGCCACAAGGAAAGATCATTTCCCCTTACTATTAATAGATTAGATGTTTGAGCATATGGCTGGAAAATCACTATTTTGTTTAGATGGGTATTCAAGGTTTCATCAGATTCTTGTTGCTCCAAAAGACCAAGAGAAGACCAACTTCACCTGTTCTTTTAGAACATTTCCTTACAAGTGCAAGCTATTTAGGCTATGCAATGCACCCTCAACATTCCAATGATGCATGGTAAATATTCTCTGACTTTGATGAGAATCTTATTGAAGTCTACATGGATGACTTCGCTATTTATGGAGATTCTTTTGACAGGTTTCTTGACAATTTGATCATAATGTTATCATGATGCATTGAAAATAACCTTGTTCTTAATCATGAGAAATGTCATTTTATAGTAGATGAAGGGATAATTTTGGGTCATATTATTTCATTTAGAGTTCAAGACGTCGACCAAGAAAAAATGGATATCATTTGTACCTTATCTTATCCTTCCACTAAAGGAAAGATACGTGCATTTTTAGGTTATGCAGGTTTTTATATGTGATTTAGTAAGGCACATATAATAGTCTTGAATTCACCGACTATTATAGATTTGTAGTAAGGCAAGTATGAGGTCAAAGCTACAGAGAGTATGAAGAATACCAAGGCTATGAACTAAAGGGAAATAGGAGGTTCTCTAACAAGGTAATCCTATAAGAAATTTAATTAACAAACTATCCTTAGAAAATTAAAACATGCATTCAAAATAGAAATAATAAATTGAACAATATGAAAAAAACATAGATTGAGAATAGTTTCATATTTTGCAAGCATTTAAATTAATCGTCAATTACTAAAAATACCATTTTCCTTATTGAATTCTTATTGAAAAGCTTAAGTGAAATCATTGAGTTTTCCATTGTTAGTAGCAAGATTGTGTAACACCGCCACATGCTAACTAGACCCACGAAACCCTGAGTGCTTTGCTAATTTCCAACAGACTAGCAGCCTAACACACTTTAAAAATGCTTGCCCTAAGTGGTAACTGACATGAACTGTAACCCTCCATACACTCTAAACGCACATGAGCACATCGATTGCAAACGGACAAAGCTCTATTTGTCACCAAACAAAATCCCCCTACTGAGCGATGGTAAGATCACTGACAAAGATCACTTACACTCACACATGCATTTGCAACTACATATGATGAATGTGATCGATCTACTTTATTGTAAGCATTAAATTTATAATCAATGTAATCAAAGTTACAAGAATCAAATAAATAAGGCTATTAATTCAATAACAAAACTTTATAAATCAAGTTCGCAAAAATGAAAAACCCGCAACCCAGAGAAGATTTAGTGATTACTACTCATACGAATAAATTAAAGCAATGAAAATAAAGACGTTCCACTTTCGAACGTCTTAATCCTAGGTACTTATAGGAAAATCAAATACAATGAACTAGATAGTAGGCATATTGCAAATCCACCAAATCCAAAATTTTATATCTTTAAACCTGCCCAGCATCATGTGTATAAAACTCGAAGGCCCTAATAATTGTTGAGGGGGCACTACGATACTTCGTTTTTCCTTTAAATTTGTCCCAATTTGTTTTTAGCATCGCGCTAGCTCCATACATTCATTCCTAAGGCGCCGAGAAGACGTTAGGCTTCCTCTTGGAATATGAGCTTTGTTTTCCTCCAATTTCTTCACAAGGCTTCATTGCAACATCTTTAGTGAGTTTCCTCTGATCCGGTCAAATCTTGTCCAACGATTCCCTGACAATTTATGTACAGCTAAAGGCATTAGGAAGGCGTTGAGCCTTTGCTCAACTTTTTGAGTGGATTTTTGTGAGAAGTCACTCATTTTTTTCTGATAGCCTGTATTTAACCTAAAAACACAAAAGTAAAGGTTTAAGAGTACAAATGGAGGTAAAGGTCTTGGCATTTATTATAATATCACACTAAAATATAGCACAATTGATAACTTATCAAATACCTTTAAACTTAGACAATTGCTCGTCCTAAGCAATGGAGTATAAAACAATCAAAATTCGTTCACAAAATTCATTCCAACTTTTTAATACCCAACTCTAACTTAAATGATTTTTTTCAACTTTTCACAAATTTTCCAAATGGAAACAAGAACACTCAAGCAAAGCTGATTACTTTGAGTCAAGATATTTCGGTTACTTTCCCGAAGAATTCTCCTGAACTTGGCTTAATAAAGACTAAAGCCTTCACTTAATCACAAGTTACCTCAAAACTATTAACACATCAAAAACTTGCAATATTTAAATAAAGCATTGAATACTAAGATTCTAGTAATAGAACTTATGTAACCATGCCACTAACACATTCAAAATATTGTTTAGAGTCAATATGACTTTTTTGGGTTGTAATGGTTAGGCTTAGGTGACAAAGAGAGGTAAATTATGGATTAAAAACATTATTAAACTATAGGCTTAGACTTGTCGTAAAATTTTCAGAGAACATGAAATGGTTTAACTGCACCTAGTTTGAACAATATAAGACATGCGTTTGAAATAGACGATTTAAACATGCATTCAAAATAGAAATAATAACCTGAACAATATAAAGAAAGCTTGGATTAAGAATAGTTTCATATCTTGCAAGCATTTGTAGTCATCGGTTACTAAAAATATTTTTTCCTTATCGAATTCTTATAGAAAAGCTTAAGTGAAATCATTCAATATTCCTTGGTTAGTAGCAAGAATGTGCAAAATTATCACATACTAACTAGACCCGCAAAACCACGATTGCTCAGCAGATTTTCAATGGACTAGCAACCTTACACACATAAAACACTTGCCCTAAGTGGAACTAGCATGAATTGCTACCCTCCTTACATTTTTAAAGCACACGAGTACATCGATTGCCAATAGAAAAAGCTATTTGTCACCTAACGTAATCCCCTTACTAAGCAACGATAAGATTATAGACAAAAATCTCGAACACTTACACATGCATTGGCCACTACATATGACAAATGTGATTAATTTAATCTAGTGTAATCATTAAATTTATAGTCAATGCAATCAAAGTTATAATAATCAAATAAATAAGGTTATTAATTCAATAAACAAAACCTCATAAATCAAGTTTGCAAGAATGAAAAACCCTTAATCAATAGATGACTTAGTAATTACTACTCATACAAAAAAATTATAGAAATGAAAATAAACTAAATAGTACCTTTAATGTGATTTAAGAACCGCGACTTTCTAGATCTAAAAACAAAACGTAGCAAAAATTAAAAGAGGCGTCTCGCTTTCGAGCGTTTAAACCCTAACTATTTATAAGAAAACAAAATACAACAAACTAGATAGTAGTAATCTTGCAAATCTACCAAATCTAGAATTGGATATCTTTCAATCTGTCCAACAACGTACTTATAAAACTCTGAGGCATTAAGAATTGCTGAACGGGAGCTACAATATTCTTTTTTTCCTTTAAATTTGTTTAAAATCGTGTCCCGTGTCGAGCCAAATTTATATGTTCAATCCTAAGGCGTCGGCTTCCTCTTTCAATTTGAGCTATGTTTTAATCCAATGTCTTCACAAGGCTTCATACGCAATGTCTCTAGCGTGTTTCCTTAGATCTGATAATATCTTATCTAACAATTCCTTGGCGATTTATTAGAACTAAAGGCATTGAGAAGGCATCGAGCCTTTGTTTAGCTTTTTGATTGGATTTTTATGGAAAATCACTAATTTTTGCCTGATAGCATGTATTTACCCTAAAAGCACAAAAAATAAAGGTTTTAGAGTATAAATAAAGATAAAAATCTTGACATTTATAATAATATCACTCTAAAACATTGCATAATTGGCAACTTATCAAATACCCCTAACCTTAGACAATTGCTCGTCCAAAGAAATTGAGTATAAGTGTAATGACCTGTTTTAATAATGCTGCTAATTATCTCAAAATTGCAGACATGGATGCTAGCTCAAATTCACGTAGACGTCGCGGGTAGGCTAGGACACACGTCGACATAGGTACACCGGTTTAATGTGTGTTGGATGGCCTAATTACGGTGAGATTTATTCAATTATTGGTTAAATACATCGCATGTGTGTATGTTGAATCACGAGAGCGTGCGAGCTAGTGTGACGGGTAGCTGCCTCGAAGTGCATGCTAACTCGAGTATCGAGAGGCGAGATACGGATACACTTGAAAAAGCTCAATAAACTTACACAAACATGTTTAGGCTATCAAATTGACATGATTAATGTAACCATAGGTTATCAAATTGGTATAATTAATGTAACTATAGGCTAATTAAATAAACTTGAATAATAGGCTATGACATACCTCGAAATGCATGTCGAGATGCAGGGCACTGGATACAGGTAGCCGATGGTTAGTGTGACCATGAGGTGGGTTAAATTTGTTAAATAAAACACTAGCCATATGATTGGATAAGGCTTAATGTAATGTGACACAAATAAAACAAATGGAAGCCTATAGTTACATTAAATAAAAGAAGCCATCAGATGGACATCTAGATTAGCATTTTGAATGTTACTAGATGATGAGTACGCTATTGGAGTCACTAGAAGGTATAGGACAACATACCCATAAACCATAAGATATGCATCGAGATACGTACGCACACTAGATTCCCACCCAACATATATATATAAACGAAGTTAATGGAAAATTTGATTCACAAGCCTCACATAAATTTCATGCAAAATCAGTAGATTTGAGGAAGAAAAGATGATTTGGAGCTGGGAACTCAACAACCTGGGAATCAAACCGAGTGGTCTAACCTAGTTAATTACCTTTTCCACCTTCTGAGCTTGCAAATGAACCCATTTTTCAGAGTGTTTAGTGAAATTCGAGTTAATGATTTAGTCTCTGGTTTTCTATGTAAATATGATGCATTTCATGTCATTAGATTGTATATAAGGAGAATTTATCACTAGTTTAGCTATTTTTGATGAAATTGGTTGTTAATGGAGATTGTGGTATATACACGATTTGTGGAAAATTGATGTACATTAATATTTAGAGTGTTCTGATTCACGGGTTGAGGTTATTTTGATGAGGAGAGGGCAAAAAACCAATTAGAATAGCTAATTGAGACGACTAATACATAATTCTCGAATTGATAATTCTATTATAGAAAGCAATTAGCGCGCTAAATGGAAATATTAGCGCGCTAATTGTCCTGAGTGTTCTGCTATTCTTCGCAACGAAGAACAATAGTGCACTAATTAAAACTTTTAGCGCACTAATTCCATCTGGCGCGCTAGGTACAACCCCTTAGCGTGCTAACTCAAAACTAACGTGCTAGGTAGATAAATTAGTGCTCTAATAACAGATGAAAATGAGAATTTAGGATTGTTTTACGGATTTTCCGCCTAATACATATCTACACCTTTTTAAATAAACTAAACTGGTAAAAATGGACTTCAAGGACTTAGTGGATCGAAGCTCATTTTTGGGGAGCTTGACGGGTCGGGTATACGAGTCTGGAGAGGTCGGAGAGTGGTGTGAGGTTTGTAAAACCCAACTGAAAAACTCTGAGTATTTATTCTATTTACGTGTTGTTTCTATTATTCCTTGTTGTTCATTATTTCATTAGGTTATTTGGACGTGGGTTGAGGTTACTCCCCAAATTTTCTTGTTCTGTGTTCATGAGGCGCTGGACTATAGCATGTGTGACCCGACCTTCAGTGAATGGTGACTTGGGCTTGTTTTGGTGCACTTGTCAGTGACTCATCAGATTTAGCCAAAGCGCGAGGGACTAAATGTTGTGCATGTTGGACGTGACCACTGGTGGGAACTTGGTGACCTATAGTATAGTCTAGTCCCTCTGGAGTGAGGATACACATTTGTTAGCTTAGCTGTTGTTTTTCATGGTATGAGCCACTTACAGTTGCCTATTTTCCATTCTGAATATTTACTTGACAACATTCCTTGTATTTCATTGATTGTATTATATGAATGCTCATAGGAGTTCCTTGGGATTTTACTTACTATACTCGTCATCAGTCTTTTATGATGATTGAGAGCAAATCCTAGTACCAGCAGGGGCAACGGGATCGTAGGTGACTACATCTGATTGCCCACTATCGAGGACCTACTTGTACATATTTATTTTTGATATTTTGTTTATTTTGGGTATTGGGAGACTTAGATAACATAGTACATGTATATATACCTGTTGTAGTGATGTCACTTATATAAAGAGTACTTTCCAGGGTTTTCCACAGTAGGTTTTGCCTTTGAACAATGTTTATCATGCTAAATCATTTTGTTTAAATGGTATTAAGTAAGTCTTCCACTGAATATGTTAATCTTAAAATACAACCCACTAGTATGGTTAGGACCTTAATAAATTGTCAACTAGGTAACAATTAAAATAGTTAGAAAACCACGATTGGTATGGGACGAAGAATATAAGGATGATTTACTAGTTTATCTAATATTACGCTTGTGGACATGAGTTACAAGACAAAAATAGGACGGGCAGGTGTTGGACACGTGTAGTTGGGCCAACCGTCAAGGAGTACTCGGAGACACGTTAACCTGGGGTGGCTGGGGTCGCCACAATAAGACATTCAAATTGTGTTCACAAAATTCATTCCAGCTTCTTTAATACCGACTCTGACTTAAATGGTTTCATCCAATTTTTCACAAATTTGTCAAATGAAAATAAAAATACTCAAGCAAAGATAGTTACTTTGAGTTATGTTATTTCAGTTACTTTCCCTAAGAATACTCCACAACTTTGCTTCATGAAAACTAAAGCCGCCACTTAATCATTAGTCACCTAGGAACTTTCAACAAGTTAAAGACTTGCAATATTTAAATAGAGCATTGAATACTAAGATTCCATAAATTGAACATATGTAACCATTTCGCTAACACATTCAAAACATTATTTGGAGTCAATATGACTTTTTTGGATTGTAATGGTTGGACTTGGGTGACGAAAAATGTAATTTATGGATTCAAAACGTTGTAAAACCGCAGACTTAGACTTTTCAAAATATTTTCAGAGAACATAGAATGGTTTCACCGCACCTAACTTAATTTTTCCTTTAACATTGTGCAGTCCTCATATTTTTCCAACAATTCGGCTCCCCGCTCTATTTCCTTTGGATGTTGTTTTAGACAGGACATTGCTTCCCAGGTCAATTTCCTCCAGATACTATTTTAGGTGGACTGTCCAATCATGACTTAGTTTTTTTTATAATGATTAGTTTTCCCTTATTTTAAGTGTATAAGCAATATTTCACTTTTATTATTTTTTCTTTTCTTTCTTTTTTTATTCTCATGTCTCTTTTTAACTATTTCAAGTGTAAGACTAGATTCCAACTAGGTAAAGGATTATAGGCTAATGAGTAATGGGTTTCATGATAGGTGAGAAAGAATTAAGTTACGTTGGCTTAACTGGCTAATTAAGGATAATTTAATAGGTGGGCTAAAACCCTAAAGCTTTTTAAACAAATAAGGACTATATTTCCCCCCTAAACCTATTCTTAAGTTATTACTCGATTTTAAATGGATTTCTATCCTGGAATTTGTAGAAATTTAGTTGACTCCTGTTCTGAACTCCATGTTAGCACTCTTTAGTGTCGATTTAGTATGGTCGACCAATCACAAGAATTTTTTTCACTTAAAATATACTCAAGATCTTATCAATTTATGGCAACATTAATCCACATTTGAATTCTCAAATTGTCTACAACTATCCTAACTTAGAATTGTGCATTCATTTAAACTGAAAATAACGAATGCAAAAAAAAAGAATTCAAAAGTATGAAAATTTGTAAAGAACCCGCTAAACCATTAATCCATGAAATAAAATTAAATTGTATTACTTTTATTTCACTAGCAATTATGAAAATATTGCAAAAATTGCG
Source organism: Stephania yunnanensis (assembly GCA_039657365.1). NCBI lineage: Eukaryota > Viridiplantae > Streptophyta > Magnoliopsida > Ranunculales > Menispermaceae > Stephania > Stephania yunnanensis. The sequence goes on along the minus strand of CM077586.1, from coordinate 36,616,741 downwards.
AAAAATTTACCATAAATCCTTTGCGGTTCATTCATGCATTCCATCAACGTGCATACCTACGTAACCCTACACTTATCCTGAACCTTATCTTCAAGGTTCAACAAAGTAGGAAAACCAATGCACATTCCAAAAAAACAAGTGAAATGTAATAATGGAAGATAAGAAAATGAAATGAAGTGGATATACAGAAGCTGAAGATAAACAAATGCTATGAAATATAATAAAAATTACAAAATCATAAATCTAAAGACAAATATCATCACATCACTTCTGTGAATGATCACCCGGTACGTGACCATGACAAAATTCCAAATCTAATTCAGGTTTTTTTATTTTTATTTTTGGCACTCGCCACTTAATGAAAAATAAAGAAAATAACTAATCCTAATCTTAACTTAAATCACAGGGCAGCCACCCAGGAACATCGATATTTAATGTCGATGATCTGACATCTTCTCCTCTGGCTTTGGCTCCATTCTCCATTCCTGTGTTGGTTTACTTTCCAAAGTTTAGACATGCAATACCTTGCTAATATATTTTGTATAGTCAGCTGGTACCTCCATCGGCTCTAATTCAACACCTTTTTTTAGAGTCCTATCGAATTCTTTATAAAATGGCTTTAACCTGTGTCCATTCACTTTAAATAAATTTTCACTTTCGATACTTTTTAAAAAAATTATTCGTAATGATAAATGGAACTACCCATCTAGATCAAAGCCTACCTTGGAATATTTTCTTATATAGAATGGAAGAGGAGAAATTTTTTATCTATTACGAAGGATTTCCTCGTCAGATGACGATCATGATAAGATTTCATCTTATCTTTATAACTCATTGCGCTCTTATCTGCATTGTTCCTAATTTCTTCTAATAAATATGCAAACTATTTGTTTTATAGAGAACATCCACAAATATGGATCGTCCACATATAATATTTAGAATTGAACACCAGCTTTTGCTTTTGTGCACACGTAATCTAATGGCAACTCCTTAGCGACTAAATAGTTGAAATAGTTACGTACCATGGAACTTCATAGGAAAGTGCATAGGCACATTCATCGGGAAACTCGTCGTTTAAGGCAGTAGGTGGTTCTTTATTTTCTAAGCGACTGAGATGGTCTGCCACTAGAATTTTGGCATCTTTCTTGTCTTTGATGGTAAGATTGAATTGTTGGAGTAAGAGTATCCATATTGTTAGTTTAGGCTTAAATTCTTTCTTGGAAATCAGATAAAACAAAGCTGCATGTTCCAAATTGAGAATGACTTCGGTACCTATGAGATATGGTCTAAACTTTTCAAGTGCAAAAAAAAAGTAGATTTTTCTTAGTGGTAATGCAATTCATTTATGCATCGTTTAACGTTCTAGACACGTATTAAATCATACGAGGTTCTCTACCCACGTTTTGTCCTAGCACAGCTCCTATGTCATAGTTGTTCGCTTTTCTAATGGTCTCAAATGGAAGTCTTCATGAAAGGACATCCTAAAAAGAATTGAAGAAAAGTTAGGAAATGGTCCCTCTTTCATATCTATGATGAAGAAATATAGATGAAAGTACAACAAACCTACCACTACAATTACATCTTCTAAGACTCCTATATGATGTACAACCGATATATATATATATGCTAACTAGATCAATATCCTGGTTTCCCAGAGCGTTTTATAATTGAGATACTCAATCACGAACAAAGGCATGGAATTCATGAAACCTCCTAAATCTAAAATTGCCTTAAAGAGTTGTTTATCACTAATGGTGACTGGTAATGAAAACATTCCTGGGACTCTAAACTTAAGGGGAGTTTCTTTTGAAGGATGGATGAGACACTCTCACCTACAATGAGTTTTTCATATTCATATAGCTTTGACTTGCTGCAACATAACTCGATGAAAACTTTGGCATACCAAGGAATATTGGCTACAACATCAAGCAAAAAGCTAATGATCTTTAATCTCTTTAGGGTAACTGTAATTCCTTTGTCTTGCTCTTTTTTTCTTTGATTTTGCAAGACATTGGGGGAAAAGAAGACGAACAACTACAAGTTTCGAGATTGGTTCTAGCCTTGGCTACTTAGGTGGTGTAGTAGTAACTTTTATTACATGCGCAACCTCTACCCTTACCTCCTTTGAATTGCTTAGTGGCTTTGGCTGATTTGGTTATTCAAGTATGGCTCCACTCCTTAGAGTGGTTTTTTTGCATCGACCAAATATCTTAGTGAAACTCGTATCATAATATTTGGTATAAGATTCAAATAACTTCTAAATTTCTCTAAAAGCAGCTGCCTTCTCTTGTGGGGGTGATCGTTGCTATCTCAGCACGGCTGATTGATGATCATGCAATGGAAACCATAACTTCGATCAACATAACCTCATTCATGACTCGCAAAACATTTATTTGGACTTGAATTTCTCTCCTAAGATGATCTTGTAATGTGTATGTACTCTAAAAATATTTCACAAGATTAAAATTTCCTTGATCCTTTCAAAAATAGCTTCATCATTAATTTCAATTATGAAAATTCGCTTTCCATCCTCTCCTCTCATAAATTGACACTAGATCGACTTCAATAAGTATTGTCCGTTACACCGTATTGCATAGATTGATTTGCCATTTTTTCGATATTTTTTTTTACTTCAAAAAATGTAACTTTTGAAATACTACCATTGCTTATTATGTTTACCCATATTTTCTCATCATTAGTTAGTCCTTCATAGAAGTTACCTAATAATTATTTTTCAAAGAAAACATGTTGTGGGATGTATGAAAAAATCTTTTGAATCCTCTCGATACTTGTCCAGTAAATAATTATACATATTTTATAGTGTAATTTAGGTTGATTTAAGATATAAATAATGATATTACACAACGACTTATCTTGTTTTTATGATTTCAGGATTTAATTAGGAAAGTGAAAAATTGGAAGAGAAAAAGGAAGAAAAGTAAAATAGTTAACTATAGAAAAGGTGCAGCGATTAACCAGCAATACAAGATTACAAAGGGAATTGCCACCTAAATCAGCAATAGAGAAATGCTAGCGAATCATCAATGTATTAGGAAATACATTAAAAATCTCCAGTTGAATCGACGGAGCTCAAAGACTAATTTCTAGTGATTAACTTAGTGATTTGTGAACATAATGGAATCGCCAAAAAATTGATGATTTTAGTTATGAGCTTTTTTAGATTAGTATGCAGCTTTTTAGTTTATCTATGATACGTATACTTAAGAAACTATAAAAAGGACCTTCGGGCTTCAAATTTAGCATCCTCTCTAAGCCGTCTATTAGAAATAAGTTTAGTTTTTTTGAGATTATGTTTAAAGCTACATTGGAGCTTTGATTTATTAAAGAGGTATTTATTTATTTATTTATATCTTTCAATTATATATTGTGTTATTTATTTCCTGCATGAGTGGGTAGATTTTTAGTCTAAACAAAACCTAGACATGTATATACTTTGGATTGCTATATATTTATAATTAATGAATCATCATCTTAATGTTTTAGATCTTTTCACACACGTCAATTACAGATTTAACAAGTTGTTTTTGCGTTTTACAACTAATGAATGATTGATATTGCATGCATAGTTGCAAATATATATTATGGTATTTTGATTACGAATTTATGTCTACGATTATTAACAACAATTATAGAAGTAGTAACTAGGACTAATCTATAGCTTTTTCCGAGTGGATGTTCTAGGTGAATCTATGTCTATGAAGACCCGCATGAATTCATAAAGGAGTATCAATATATAGTTAATGGGATGAAAATGAATGTAGGTACCCTAGAATAAGTTAAACTTAAAGTTTTGCTTTTACATTGAAAGATCATGCACAAGATTGGTTGTTCTATCTCCCACAAGATTCAATAACTACATGGACTCAAATTTTAGAAGCTTTCCTAGATAAATATCACCTGCTTGAAAAACTAGTTCCTATAGAAAGCAAATCACAGTTGCAATGATGAAATATGACGAAAATTTATATGAATTTTGGAATAAATTTCAAAGATTAATTTGTTCTTTTCTACAACATGGGTATACTCAAAGAGCTTAATTAGAATATTTTTATTAATGACTCAATTACTTTAAACAATGGTTATTAGCCATAGTATGTGATGGATATTTATTTGAAACAACACCTACTTTAGCAAAATAAGCAATTAATAAAATGACAAAACAATCTAAGCACTATAGTGAAAAAGTTAAATCCTTAAGAAATAAACTTTATGAAGTTGATAATAGAAGAAATAATACATTTGATGATAAAATTGATGAATTATCTAAGATGATTAAGCTATTAATTATTAAAAGATGTAATCAAGTTAAAGCTTTTGGATTCTATAATGAGGTTACACATCCTACGGATGCGTGTCTTACTTTACATGAAGAAAATACTGAAAAGCTTAATGCAATTATGAACCAGTTTTCTTGACCCCCAAGAAATAAATATAGTAATAATACTTATTATCCTTGAAGAACATACCAAAATCTTTGTTATGGTCCTTAAAATAAAAAAACATAATACTTAAAGACCAAGAGCTTAGATGTAATATGCACCTAATCAACAACCTCAACAAATTGCTCGACCTACGTATCTAAAATTAGAGCAAATCCTGCATAATTTTATGAACCATGGTCATTAAAACTTTACTCAAATTTCTTAAAATCGGATTAAGACTACTATTAATGAACTAAAAAATTGGTTAAGTCAAATGAATTTACAAATAAATAAGTTACGTACTCAACATAGTAATCAAGCTAAAGGACCTACTCAAGCTACTATTGCTCCTAGCAATCAAGCACAAGTTAATACTTTATTCGGTGATGAGAAAGATACACCTATAACTGGAAAGATTCTTAAACATAGGTAATATAAAGAAAGCACGTAAAATTATTGAAGAAGAAGAATAAGAAATGTTGGCTAATGTCATTCCTGTTAGAGAATAGATAGCTAAACAATTGAAATACACACTATTTTCTGAAAGGCTATACCTATTGTATTTAACCCCAAGTTGAAGCGTATGAAAAATCTTTATAAAAAATTGAATTTATTGATGAGGATGAAAATGATAAGATTCCTGAAAATTCGATTAAAGATTTGTATTCATATTCTACCGTTCCACAATGATTAGTGATGCTAGGGATGAAGAAAATAATAAAGAAATTCTTGAATCATTAAGAAAAATAGAAAGCGGTAAACCATTAATGGAATTAATTATGCAACTTTCAGATTATGATGAAGTTTTGAATGAATTCTTTGAATCAAAGGATAGATTTTTAGAATAATCTAAAAAAACTTAAGAAAAATAGTGTATGTTTTAATTAAAAAGAAAATACATGGTGAGAAATGTTCTGATCCAGGAATGTTCAGAATTCCTATTACATTAAGAACTTCTTTTATAGATTTTCCCATTACATTAGGAACTTATAACTAGGATTTACTGCACTAGTCACTGAACTATCGAGGATCATTTCCAGCAATTTAGTTAGCAATTTCCCAATGAATCCACTAAAACCCAGATTTACTGAGAATGAATGAGTTTTCATAAACACAAACTTAAATCACCATATTTATCCATTTCACACTCGTAAACCATTGCAGATTTTTGTTCAAAAGAGACCAATTCTCGACTACATTCAACCTTCCAAAGCTAGATTTTAGTGTATTTAAGAGATTCCTACCTTAAACTTCATACATTCAATAAAGATTTGATTACTTTTGATAGTGTAGGGCCAACTAGTCGTTGAGCAAAGGGAACTCAAAGTAAGAGCTTGGAGTAGTGTTCTAAAGGGGCTTAGAACTCCAATCTTGAAAGAATCATTTTCAAGAAGGTAGTCAATGAAAACCTTAACTTTTTATTGAGTATATTTTTTGTTTTTCATCGATTTTTGAATTTTTACATAAGTTAGAAGCTAAATTTCAAAATTTTTACTTTAAATTGGTTTTGATATGAAATATAATAGAATGGGAGTGGTGTAATGATTTTTTTATTGCTATCAAATTTCTGAACTATTTTTAGCATGTGGCAAATGGATTAAATTTTATACGCAAACTAACTTAAGACTAAGTTTCAATTGAGTTTGAGGGTTTTTGTATCTTCTTATTAAATAGATAAGTAGAATTTTACCGAACACTTTTCCAATAATTTGTTTTTAAAGGATTTTATAGGATCATTGTCTTACTATTACTTATTCACATGGTCAGAAACAAAAAGGGTAAAAGTTCGAGGGAGACAATACAAGAATCAAGGTCTTTAAGGACGTTTGTAAAATTTCTTCTTAGTACATTTAGGAAAATATAGCCTACGTCCTAGATGTAGATGTCATAGAAAGTCTAATATAAGTTAGGAGATCTTAGTTGTCCTTGTATAAACATCCTCGTTTCTAATTTTTAAGAAATTGAAAAATTTAGTTATAAGTGTACATTATTACGTTTATGAACATTCTTCTTTTACAAAAAAGGAATGGTCTTCCTTCAATGACATCTCCTAATTGACCTTATTTCTTTATAAGGTCATTTATTGTTGTCGTTACAAGTCATATTTGTTAAGACAATTTTTCGAGTGTCTTGTACAATTATAAAGATTGGTTTTAAACTATCCTCCTATACTCTATTAGGATTTTTTAAAATCATCCTAAAATACCTTCTATTATAACTACATCATCTAAATATCCTCCTTTCCTACTAGGAGAATTTGATTTATATCTCAAAATATTCGTTAAGAACAATTCATATTGTTGTTGATGTCTTGTCAATTAGGTCAATTTCAAACGTCGTGTTTTATAACGAGGATGTTTTTACAAATCTCCTAAAATTAATCTATTAGGAATTTTTCTACTCATCTTAAAACATGTTATTTAACAAAGACAATCTTTAAATGTCTTTATCTTGTACAAGGACATTTTAGGCATTGTCCTTTATAATGGTGTTAGGACATTTCTGAAAGTCCTTCAAGGTTGTGGTCTCTAATGTTACCTTTAATCTTTGTTTTTGTATAAAACAATGTATAGCTAAAAATTCTCACATTGAACCTGTCCATATATATAGCAAAATATCTTCATGAAAAGTCACTAAATATAAAAGACATAATTTTTAATCCAAACTTGTTTTGAACAAAATGTCTTATAAAAAGTGACCACTTTGTATCTTCTACAAAACTCAAAGAGAAAAATAAACTCTATTTGAGATATAAACAATAGAGCTTAATTATAATGTAACTTTGAGATTTTTTACTTTCCAAAAGTACTTGATGTTTCTAACACCTGAAAAACGTAAATAAACCAAACATGGATAAGGCAAATATATATTATAAGTATAATAACAATAATTTATATTCAAAACGCCAATAAAGAATGGTACTCAAAACTATAACAACAACAATAAAAATAAATTTACAAATCAACTACATATTATCATAAGTAAAACATTACTAATCAACAACTTTGAAAATAGTAATGTGACCATTATTCATGTTGAAGACATCATTAAAGGTATTGATAATTTCTAATATTACTAAAAACTAATTTACAAGGTCCTCTAAGGAAATGAAATCAAGCGTGCTTCATGACATATGTTCGATTCGCACGATTCTTTTTCTTCATTTACGAAAGTTGGTTTAGATCATGTGTATCTCGAACATACCAAATAATATAATGAATAAGTTAAACGATGCATATTTCAAACAATCAAGTAACAAAATTAGAAGCAAGCAAATCATAAATGCATTTACATGCACCATCAGAAGAATTAAGGTGAAGACTAACTTAAATATAAGAGATCAAACCAATCAATGCATGTATTTTTTAAACTTTCCATAATGGTATGAAAGAACATCACCATGTTCAATCAATCGACTAGAAATAAAGAAATTAATCTATGGCTAACACTACTAATTTGTAAGGCATTGAGGTTGTTACTCCATTTGTAATATATCCTAAACACCTCGTTATTAAAAGCTAGTGACAAACACACCAACAATCTAAATGTATAAGAATGACTAAAGAAACTCATTTACCACAATTTTCCTATAAGAGTTTGTCTTATATTTTTTTAGTAGATTTTGTCGTTTAAATTCCAACACTCCATAATCTTCTATCAGGACAAATATGTTTCAAAAACATATAAATAGAGTATGTTTCATTAGCACAAGTGATATTTGAAAAGCCAACAAGTATGAGTCGAAAAATTATAAACTTGTGTAAAGTTGAAATTTGTGTTTACAAAAATCAAATAAAGCCTATAAAGCATGCAAAGTTATAGGAAAAAATCATGATAGCTAATAAGGTATGGATTCTATATTCTTTATATATTATTTATGGTGGTCCTACTTCCTTGTGGTAGCTACCATATAAAACTACATTGGTGCTGCGACGAAAAACTCAAATAAATACATTTATAAGAAAGAACAATGTCTTGTAAAAATTTCACCAAAGTTTCCACTAAAGCTAAGGGTTCCCGAAAAAATCGCAAAACATGATAGAAAGTTATGCATTTTTAACATGTATCAAGAATAGTATAAATCGGTCGCAACAAATCACAAGTTGAGTCCTGCAAATTAAAATTTAATGACTTTAATATAAGAAAACACTCAAAAAAGGAAATAAGAATTTATTATAAATAAAAAAGAATGTACTTACTTTGCTTTTTTTCATTTTCTCCTAGCAGAATGCAATTCAAGAATCAATAAGAAGAATATAAGGAACTTGTAAAAGTAATGTATAAATACACACAAAATTCTTCATTTAAAAACATTAATATGATAATATATATAAGAAAAGGAAAACATATCCTATAGCAAAAATGCTCATTGAAGTATCATTCTTACATTTAATAATTCATAAATATTGGACCATCAACATTAAGTACAAACATCACATTGAATACAAAAATTTAACAATCCACAATATCTATGCATCACATATCGTACCATCAATATCAACTCTTAAATAAGGTTCCTCATCCATAGCATTAATTGGAGCACTCAAAATTGAAGAGCTCGAAAAAATGTCGACGTTCTCATCATCATTATTTATGTAATAATGGCCGGTTTGAGGAGCTTGCAATACAATGTACCAAGGACACAAATCATTTTCTCTAGAATGAAATAGTTGCTTAGCTTGTAATGCAAAGAGAAATATATCATTTTCAAATTGATTAAACCCATTATGGAGGTTAATTAATATAAACCAATCATCATTTTTTTCTATTCCATTAGTGAGATTTTTTCAATCACGCCGTAACATCGAGAAAAAAAATTTATTGAATAGAGGAATAAGATTTCCTTGATGACACCGTAGTATACAACATCAACGGTGACATGTGAAGGGTCTTTGGAACTAACTCTACATCTAGTGGTAGATTCAATAGATACACCTCTATTTTGATGAGTATTCTCAACATCTTTAGTGTGAAATCAAAAGCTATTTATAACATATCCAGTGTATGACATCACTTTCTCCTTTGTCTTTTTTTATAGCCACCATAATGTTGATGATCTGTTAGTTTCATTTTCTTGATCTTTAATATGCGAAAGTACATTTCCTTATGATATAAGTAAATAATTTGACTAGGTGATGACAACAATAAATCTATTTAGGTCTACTAACCTTTTGACATATCCAAGCACTAAAGGTTTCCGCTTGCTTCTTATATAACAAACTATCATTATTAGCAAGTGACTTACTTGAAGCCTTCAGTTCATCCAAGTGCATCCTAATAAGAAAATGTGTTAGACACTTTGTTTAATATATATATATATATATATATATATATATATATATATATATACATATATATGCATTAAATTATTTATATATATATGAAAGTAACATACTCTATATAAGGTTGAGTTTCTTCTTTATGAAATAGAACATAACAATGTGCAACTTCGAGCATATCATTTAGGATAGTAGTTAACTTTCCTTCCGATATTGGATAACCTTCAAAACCAACTATATCTATATTTATATTCTTAGAAGGTCGAATACCAATTTCATATGCATTTTCACAGTACTTGCTATAATAGAATGTCGACTCTTCTGCTTAATACCGTTCAGTATACAACCTTCTAGTTTTGCACGATTGTTCATGTGTTGTTTAAGCACTTTCATAAATCAAGAAAAATAATGGAAACTCAGCCATGTTAATAAATAAATTTTTAATAAAATTAAGTGTGATAAATATTTAATGTAAAGTACTCATGACCTTTCAATTGTATAAATCCATCGAAATTGTATAGGCCCGCCTAAATGAATTTCTCACCTAAGATGAATTGTTAGATGAATCATAATATCAAAGAAAGAAGGAGGATAAAATCTTTCAAACATGCACAAATTTTCGACTTCTTCTTTAATTTCCTCTAAATGACATCGATTCACTACTTTAGAGCAAAATTGAGAAAAAAAACACATAACCTCATAATGGTCTTTCTTATCTCATCTGGTAGAAGTTTGCGCACTACTACTGGTAGAAGGTATTGCATCAACATATGACAATTGTGCAACTTAAGATCAATTAAATTGCATTATTGCATTTTTACACAATTCTGTATGTTAGAATTGTAGCCATCGGGCAACTTTAAGTTAGCAAGTCGTTTCCAAAAAACTTATTTCTTTTCCTTCGAAAGAGTGTAACTTGAATGTGGTAAATAAATTTTATCACCTCTATGTTCTGGATGCAATTTTTTCTAATTTCAATACTCTCCAAATCTTGGCTTGCATGAAGTTCATTCTTTGTCTTTCCCTTAACATTCAAAAGTGTTGAAATAATGCTATCAAAAATGTTTTTTTCAATATTCATCACATCCAGATTATGACGAACTAACATGTCCTGTAGTTTAACATTTAAATTTAAAAATTATTGATTAAGGACTAAACGTAAGAAAACGTTAAGTGACTATCAAGATAATAATTCGTATACCTTCAAATATGGCAGTTAAAAAAATATCAATTTCTTCTTCCATACATTTGTCAATTTCATATCTACTTTCTTATTTTTAGTACCATTATTCTTCTTCGTCTTCTTATTCTTCATTTTCCTTTTTCTTTTGTTTTGTACTTTTGTATCCTTCTTTCAATATATCTTCCCCATCTACTTTCGCAGGCCTTTTACTTTCTTCAAATTGTCCATTAAACCATGTTTTCTTAGTTTGAAATAAATGATTATGATGGAGAAATCTCCTATGACACATGTAACAAGACTTTTTACTATGTAGTAGCCATTGAGAACATGTGTAGAGACGACATATTAGGCGAATTTTCCTTTTATAGGCCATCCAAACATATTTCCATAAGCAGGAAAATCATTAATTGTCCATAATAAAATTGTTGTACATGTTGAAAGTTGACTTTGTAAATGCATCATATACCTTCAGTCCATTTGTTCATAATTCCTTCAAATTTTCTATCAAAGGCTTCAAATATACATCAATATCATTTCTTGGTTGTTTTCACCCAACAATTAGTAAAGATAACATCAAACTTTCCTTTAACATATACAACCATGGAGGCAAGTTATAAGTAATTAAGATGACTGACCAACTACTATATCTTGTATTATGATATTCAAAAGGGTGAAAACAATCTGTAGCAATCCCAAATCTAATGTTTCACAGATCAGATGCGAAAGTTGGATACGTTACATTTATTTTGTTCCATGCAACATAATCGATAGGATGTCTTATTTTTTTCATCGTTGCTATGAGAAGTTCATCAAAGCTCCTATCTGTTAGTCCATAGGTGACTTTTAATTTGAATAAAGCAATCAGAGCGTACATTCTTGGATGCTTCGAATCACCGGGATATTAATGAGTTTCTCCATCTTTCACTAAAGTTTCAAAGTCTTCCTCGCGAGAATGTATTGGACCATCTTCAATATATTCATCCATACTAAAATGGACATAATCATTATACATCTTGTATGTATTTGTTATTTGTATGTCATCATCAATTACAGATGGTCTAACCACTTCACCATGAAGGACCCAAATGGTATATGTATTATCCATAACTTTCATCACTAAATGCTCATAAACAATCTCGAGTCCTTGATGATCTAAATACTCACATCTTCGACATGGGCAAACTATAGCTTCGGCGGTTTTTTAGCATGTTTTTGGGTCATATTCACAAAGTTTTGAGCTCCATTATTGTACTCTTATGAAAAACTATAAAAGAAAAAATAATCTTAGTGTTGTAACTAATTAAGAAGCTTAAGTATCATTAGGCATTAGATGTTGAATAAACTTTGAAAAGTGTAGCCATTCTTTATCCATTGCAAGCATCCATTTTGTCCACTCCTAACCTGCATATCAACTATTATGTGTAATTATTGAAGAAATATTTACTTACAAGTCTATTCACTTATTTAATTTGTCAAGTTAGAGTTCAATTATAGTGAAAGAAAAAATGTAATAAGAAAAATAAATATAGTAAACTAGCCTAGTTTGCACTTATTTTTCTAAGTAGGAGTTGTCTTAATTAACTAGGATAGACGAAAGTTCAATCAAGCCAAATCTCAAGCCATTCGGACACCTACAACCGATTCAAAATGTTTCACTAAATTGTGTGTTCACCAAAGTATCACTCGCACATTTTGAAAAACTTGTTTTTGACAATTTTCATGATCATGTTAGAGGTTTCATCAAGGCCGAACATAGATGGTATTCAAAGTAGGACATATAAGGATTCTTAAGATTCCAAACTTAGTTTATTTAGATAACAAATACCCATTTAAATATGATCCTCAAATATTTAAAAGAACATACGATCACTTAATTTGATTTTTGTTTGATTCCCCAAATTATCGCCCTAATTTTATTTTATTTTGTTTTTCATATAACTCGATAGTGCGGTCTCAAGTTTTAGACTCCTTCTTGCTCCCAAAATATCTTAACACACTATTATTAACATAAAATACCTTCGTATCAACTAGGATAAATAATGGTTCAATCGAGCCAAATCTCAAAACATTCGGACACCTACAACTCATTCAAAATGCACCATAAAGTTGAATGTTCACTAAAGTTTCACTGGCACATCTTGGAAACCTTGATTCTGACCATTTTCATAACCATTTTTCACCAAGTTATAGGTTTCATTAAGGTCCGAGCTTAGATGGTATTCAAAGTAGGATATATAGAGATTCCAAAAATTCCAACCTTAATTAATTTGAAAAATAAATACCCATTAAAATATTCACCTAAATTTGCTATGTTGCAACTGCCATAGTTGGATAGTGTTGAATCATAATAACATGACATATTCTACCTTATTTTTCATTGTCCAAACAATTTTATTGGCAATAACTTTTATTTATCATCAAAGTAAGTTACGCTGAGTTAAAATGAACCTATTAGTAATCGATTCAGACGACTAAAACTTACTTAAATCACGACTGCGAAATAGCTCCTCACTAAGTTTAAACATTAAATTTTGTAAAACACATGGTGTATGTACATTGTTCCACAACTTTCACAAATCAAACCAACCTATCCACCTTTTAATTATTAAAAATAGAATCTTCAAATATTCAAATGAACCTATAAACACTTAATTCGATCATTGTTTGATTCGCCAAATTATGACCCCATAATTGTTTTTTATTCATTTGCAAATGGTAGTGCAGTCCTAAGTTTCGAACTCCTCATTTGTCCCAAAACTACCTCTAAATGTTCTCTAAATCTGAATATGATTTACAGGGACTAAGTTTGATATACAAACACAATAATCCATTAAATATTTTTCTCAAAATCAATCATTTCATAGATTAAAATCGAACCCTAGATCAGTTAAAAAAATAAGACTGCGACTTATTTAAAAATGCAACTACAGCTTAATCTAGTGCAATTTCCCTATCAATTGTAGACTGGGGTACTTGTATACAATTCTTTCCGAGACATATTCATGACTATATTGCAATTCAAACAAACAACAACTTCATTATTTATCAAAAAAATAATTGCCACTTAAAGACAATGAACATGTTTCATGGGGTGAATATATCTAATCAATTAATCAATGGACTAAGAAAGAAGAAAAAAACAATTAAATGGGACTAAGAAAGAAGAAAAAAATAATTAAATGTTACTCTACAGGTCATCAATTTGCCCAATATTGTTTAATCAACTACTTAATTCATTTCAATGAAAACTATACCTCAAATAGACATATTTCCATTTCCAAATCAAGAATAATTTGTCAATTAACACTTCAAGATAGTGGCTACACAAAAACTTTAGATGTTACGAAAGCTTTTGATTGAACAATGATAAAGATTTCACAAAGAGACCTTACCAGTAGAGGAGACCGATACCTCCACCAAAATTGAGAGAGATATGACTGTTAAGAGCTTATCAGTGAGGGTTGTGAGACTGTGATAGAGTGATTACCAGGAGCTTACCTGTAAGGGTTGCAAGATAGAGTGTCGGAAAGAGATTAGAGGATGGTGTAAGGAGAAACTCGTGAGAGAAGGCGTCGAGAGAGGTTCATGAGAGGAAAAAATTGACAAGCAAGATTTTGATATATTAAAAAAATAGAAAATGAAACCCATGCTGATCTAATCAAAATAGAGAAACAATCGATTTGAATAAACAAACCAAATCATAGTCAATTTCATAGTGCATTCATCAATTGAACCGAATGTGAACAAATAAAAAACCCTAATTTTTTGATGAATATGGAGGTGATACTCCTATGTATATATGTATATGATTCAGGTAAAACGTGCAAAAATTTTACAAGAAAAATAAAGGTAAGTGGTTTGTATAGAAAGCGGTAAAAAATGGGTCGTATAGCATCCCCTACAAAAACCACTACTCAGCCACACCTGGTAAATCAAAAGAGAGGGACACAAAACAAACGTTCCTTCCAAAAAATTCTCAACTTTACTAAAGAAAAACCTCATTGCCACGACAATCGGAAGCAAAGCAATAAACCTCAACGTTCACCACCTCACGGCAACCACATTCATGTAAATGGTCGATTACGTAATGACCAATCCCCTATCTTTCGACCTCAAAAACACAAGCGGCTTCGTAAACATCTTCAACATAGTGTAATGTTTGAGTAAAAGCTTAACATGTCCCTATTTGAATCATCCAGCCCCTTCCAACCAACCCAAGTAACTCCTTTAAAGCATATCTCTCCTAACATAGTCAATCAATGAAAAACTTCAATTTGAACACACTACTTCCTAAAATCTCTCCTAACATAATCAATCAATGAATCAAATTGATCAAACTTAAACAATAACTACTAATCACCGAACAAAAACAAATAAAACCTATAAACCATCCCCAAAATCAAGCCCAAAAGATTAAACAAATCGCACCTAATTTCATAAAACTCGTAAAAAATGAAAAAAAATACAATTTAAAAATAAAAAAACCAAACAATTGCTAAAAGAATAAAAAATCTAGAATGAAATCAAAAGGGGAGCTTAGAAATGGGATAGAAAAAGTGGGCAATCGATGGATTGGCGATTAGGGACTTACTTAGGCAATGAGGAGCTAGAATGGAGAGGAAAGGGAGGGAGGTCACAAGAGGGTTGTGAGACTTGTACGAGAGGAAAGGGAGGGAGGTTGGAGCGGCAATTGAGTTTGAGAGAGAAAATGAGTAGGTTGTTTACAACTTTTAGGGTTATATATATTTTTATTTTTTTAATATATGTGTGTGAGTGTATGTGTGATTTAATACTATTAATGTGTTGTTATTAAAAATACTATTATTGTGTTTGTTCAAAAAAAAAAATTATGTGTATGGGTGTTTTTTTTGACAAAATGTGTTTGTTTATTCAAACCCAATGAAACTAAGATAAAAAAATATAACGAAACAAAATTAATATTGGTTTGTTTCTAAACCAAAAAAATAAAAATGGATGCAGGTTTGTATGTGAAAAAAATAAAAAATTTCCTAACAATGCACAAAAGTACTTATAATTTTTTTATTAGCACAAAATATATAACTTAGTGTTTTAAATTAGAAAAATAAGGAAACAAGTTTTTATTTTGTAGGTAACGGGCCAAAGGCGTATCAGTGTCATTACATAATATACAAGTTTTTTTTTGTTCAAAGTAGGATATAATTTATTACCATAAAAATAAGTTTCTTTTTTGTTCAAAGTACATAATTGAGTTACTAAAAATAGGTGATGGTTTGACCAAAAAAGGATGATGGTTCACTAGAGTTTTTTTATTATTATTTGAAGATAACTAGACTATGATTTTAAAAAAATATATAATTGTAGGCTACGGTTGAATGAAATGTTGAATAAAACATTGTCCATGTGAGACTATCTATAAATAATTTTGAGAGATTATTGAATGAAATGGTGTGTTAAACTAAACAATGATTTAGCGAAAAAAGGTTTGTTAAACTTATTAACGAATTAGCTATCTCTAAAAATAATTGTAAGAGATTTTTTTAATGAAATATTATCCATGTGGGGCTTTATCTGAAAAAACGTCTGAGATGACGTGTCACACATGTTTTTTTTTTAATGTGTGAATATTTCAATCCATATTAAAACGTACTTAAGCAAAATATATAAGAAATATATATATATATATAAACACATTAATATTGCAAAAACAACAACAAAATCTCAAGCTCACATTAGTTGCGATCTATTACATCTTAAGCTCAAATTAGTTGCGATCTATTACATGGACCAAAATATTATTCCATTTTTTTGGGTGCAATCGACGACATGCTTTCCAAGTCCTTTAATAAAGTATGATTAATTCAGTTCACCACTGCTTTGTATATTTTTCTTCAACTTCAAGCTTTCAGTTTCCCAAGTGGTGTCCGACGTCAACCGCACCGACTAATCTATGCTTGGGCACTGTTGCACCCCATATAAGGGCAGGTCTCCGAACCTAGTTTTTCTCATTCATAAAATTTAAACTAAGACGACGTTGCTTAAGGGGACCAAAGTCCTTAACCACTTGAACTGACTAATTGTTGCTCAACTTCTAGCTATTGAGTCATATTTTTTAAGCGGGGGGTTTGAATGTTGTACGTATTTATTGCTCTTAACCTTTTTCCTTTGAAATTTTATATCGATCTTTATGAGTTTTCTAGTAGGATGCACCCCATTTATATGTTTTCAATTGTTGTTGATCCAGTTTTTTTTTTTACTTTCTTTTATATCGATCTTTACGAGTTTTACCACACGAATACCAAAACGTCATCATTTCTGCTTTCACATCCATAAAAATATAGTGGGTCTAATTACTTTTTCATGAATTTTTTTTACTTCGATAGGGTTATTTCAATGAAGTAAGAAAAATTTATTCTATATGCCATGCATTAAATTATCAATTATTGCATTCAAAATTTGAGTCTAGTTTATTTTTTTATTTTTTTCACTAAAAGTCAAGTTGATTTAATATACTAGTAATACATAACAAGAAATTAATTTTAATAGTAAAATTATCTTTAAAAATAATAATGAAAATAATTGTTCAAATTTTTATACGAATTTGGTTACCAAAAAAATGAACTCAATGAATGTTAATAAAAATAATATAATTATAGTATCTTAAGACATTTTCAATAAAATATTGTATAATTGCACCAAAATTAAATATGTCATGACATTTTCTATAAAATGCCCTAAGAACCTATATATTAAGGACATTTGGCTAAAAAATATAGTAAAACCATTTACCAAAGACATATACAAAGAAACGTCATGATTTGGAAGTGGAGATTGCAAAGAGAAAATCATAGTAGAACAATTATATTTAGAACATTTGACTAAACATGCAGTGTTGTTTATTTACAAGGACATTTTAAATAAATGTCATAAAAAGAGGTCATTGCAAATAACACATCCTAAAAATGTTTATATTTAGGACATTTAGGTAAAAACATAATACTATACATCTATGAGAACATTTACTGAAAAACGTTTTGATTCAAATGAAGATATTTCAATAAAAATGTCCTAAAACAAATTGGTGGGAAACTAATATTTTGGCGGGAACTGATATTACAACATTTTTATAATATCTTGAAATTAAATTGTTTAACGACTATTTGTAAATGTCTTTAAAAGTGCGGTTGAGAAGATTTTTAAGTGAACGTAATACATTCTATTTACAGTTAGTATATTAAGGACGACTTTTATCATAAATGTCTTTGTAGACTATTTTCTATGACGTTGACGTAGAAATGTCTTTAGTAAAACGTCCTCAAATGCCACTTTTCTTGTAGTGCGGAGAAATGGAAGAGGAAGTTAATGGCAAAAATAAAGAATAAATCCAAAGTTTCCCAAATCCAACCCATGTTCATTTCTTTCAATACCCCTAGAATTAGACCACAAAGAGAACCTAATCCACATTCATTATTTAGCTATAATATTGAGGATGATTTTATAGAAGAGGGGGAGAAAGTGGAAGAAGTTGAAGAAGAGATACCGACAGGGGTGGGAGATTATATACTTAGGAAGGAAAACTTTATTAATGAGAAGGCCTTTACCAAATTTAAGAATGATTTAGTGAAATATTGGAAGTTGATTCTAGTGAAATACATGCCTAGGATCCTAGACATCATTGAGGCAAAGAATTGGGGATTATTGACTAGGGACTATAACCACGTAAGCTTAGATGATGTTCCTAGTGAAAGGGGTTGTAATATCTTGGTGATAGAGTTTTACACAAACGCCAATGGAAGTCATAGTAAAACTGAGTCACGAGTTAAAGGAAGAATATTTGATTATTCAGCTGCAAGAATAAATCAGTATTTTGGTTTGTCGGGATTTCACCAAAAACAAAACGATGAGTATCCAAAGTGCGAATATGCCATTAAGTAGAACTACACCATCGAAAAAATTAGGGGAGGATTAGAGGTAATTCATGGTGATGGATTCAATTTCGATATAGAGGGATACCTGAAGAACATAACTACAAAATGTTTTTAGAAAAATCATTAAAACTTGATGCTATTTCAAATTCACCTTACTTTATCCCATTGTCATAAGATTAAGATATTTGGATGTTGGAAAAGTTATCTACAAGTTGATAAGGATTTCCATCACCATAAAGAAGAATGATAGATTATGTTTTTATTTAATGGTCACAACTTTTTGTAGAGTTATCTAGTAAACATGGCAAGGCTTGATATAGATGTTCTACTAAAAGACCATCGCGAATGAAATTATAAAGAGATATGGAAAAATTAATGGTAATGAAAACATTAAAAATGAGAGAGAGAATATTGAGATGGCCATAAAAGAGACAGTGCAGAGAAGAAAAAAACTAGAGACGACACGAGGAAAATTTTAGAAGTAATGTCAGAAGCTAGAAATGATCTGAATGTGGAGCAACCAGAGGGATTATGATGTACTTTATATGGAAGATTCAGAGTTGGGCTCTATGGGTTCAATTTTGTGCAATTAAATGCAAACTATTAGGACCCAAGAACCGGTGTTCAAGAATTAAAGGGCATTAGTAAGGAGCATTTATAAGATGGAGAGAACGATGTCTAGAAGATGTAGAAGACAAGGAAGCACAAGGGTTATTTTTCTGTCTACACAGATAAGGATACTGATTAATACTAGTCTTAATGTTCTAACACTTACAGGTCAAGAATATCACCTCTATAACCTCGCTGCAAGTTACTAGTCTTAGAGGATCGATATCGTGGAGAATGATGATGATGCCGCTTTCAGATGATGACATTGATTTCTTTATTCTATTTATCTTCTTTTTCTATGAGCGATATTGTGTGAGGTCTTCTATGTAACTCTAGTAATGGTGATTGATGCGTTCGGCGCGCGTTAATTTTTGGCGCCGTTGCCGGGGATTGATTTTCTTTCTTTGGTGTTTTTATTTATTTATTTATTATTATTATTATTATTATTATTATTATTTTTTTTTTAATAAATTGGAGCACCCCGAGAGTTTTGTTAGGTTTGACTATGGATTATTTTTTTTAGCATAATGTGAGCATTTTTTTATGAATTAAATGTTTATAGGATTTTAGGTGTTTTGAGACTTGGTTAGGACATATCCAACTTAAGTCACCGCATTAGTGGCGAGTTTTTGAGTAGACCTAAAACCCTAGACGTCATTCCATCATCTTGTTAATGTCGCCCTTAGTTGAAAAACTTCAGGCTCGCAAGTCTTTATTGGAATTTTCTTTTACTTAACTCCTATGTTTACTAGTTCTTGCTCTTGTTATGATTGTTCTTTTATAGTTTCCTTAGTCACCTACACATGAGAGACTTTGAGCATTCATTAGTATTTAGAGACTTTTTGTCATGCATGCATTTGTATCATCTTCTTATCCATGGTCTTCTTCAGCACTGTCTTTTTCTTTTTGTTATATGGATTCCTTGAATTGTTTTGAACCTTGAGGACAAGGTTATAGCTGAAATCAATTTATGAAAAAGCATTGCTGCACATTATAGCTGAAATCAATTTCATGTCTTTATCATTTATTGAGAAGGCCAAGTTACAGTTCACAGACACTAAAGAGGTGAACATTACCTTAGGGAAGAGAAAGAATGTTCGCATGTAAGTGATTAGGTTCGTCAATGAGTTTGATTTCTATATTCTAGATACTTCAGATTTGGAGAAGTACACCATGATTCTTGGGAGGACTTTCATGCATGCTCTTAAATACTAATTGATGTCACGTACAGGGTGATATTGTTGAGGTGGCATGGGAATTTTATGCTCATTGACACATGTCGAGCATGTAGACTTATAAGAAAAATTCTAAGCCTCGAATCATAACACTGATACACTTACTCCAAGAGTTCAATCTTAGTATCAAAGACAAGAAAGGCGTTGAAAATCTAGTTGAGGACCATCTAAGTCGCTTAGAGAATTGAGAACCACCTAGTGCTCTAAATGATGAGTTTTTTTATGAACTCCTATATCCAATAACTTAAGAAGTCTCATAGTATGCTTACCTTATGCCAATAAGTAGTTACTATTAGATTGCACACATGCACAAAACAAAAGTCGGTGGTGTACTATTCCAAGCATTATTTGTGGGACGATACATATCTGTGGATGTTTCTATTGATCAAATGGTTTGTAGATGTGTTCCTCAGCTAGAAACACACCCCATCTTGTCTCACTATCATCAATATGCGTGTGGCGGTCATTTCGGCTGATTTTGTGTATGAGATCTTGAATTTCTTAAACTTCTAATTAATGGTAATCTAGGATTAATGGAACCAAATCATGTTTTAGTTCATGACGCGGGAGCCGAAGGTTAGTGGGATGGAGATCTTAAGGTAATTTTATATTTCTATGATATTTGTCTAATGTATGTAGTATATCAATGTTATCTTAGAAAATTTCTATGATTTTCATGTGATATTAGATCCGGGGTAGATGCCCAAGTTTCAAATGTCAAATTAAAGCTGTGTGTCAAACTTCGTGTCAATCGAACTTGCTGAAGTTGAAAAGAGACATTGAGTAAAATAGTAAATTATAGGGGTTTTATTGTAAAGCTTTGTAATGGTCGGATTAGTTTTTGAGACTCAGTTAGTTCAGGTAGTTATCAATAATTTAAAGAATTTTAAATTAAACTGGAGAAAGTGGGGCATGAAGGAGAAATTGGCAATTGAGGAAAATCTAACACTCTCTCATTTAAGTTAAAAACATTTTTACTACATAAAAAGGATTAAAGAAGCAAATTCCTCAATTCCCAAAGTTTAATCTTCGCTTCATATCCAATTCACTCTATGTAAAAGCGTATTTCAGACTCATATGATCTGAGAAATACTGTAAACTTCTCAGCCTACAAGTAACGTCTCCAAATCTTCAAGGCAAAAACCATTGCAACTAGCTCAAGATCATGAACTAGACAATTTCTTTCATAAACCTTGAGTTGCCTTGACGCATAAGTTACAACCTTGCCTTCTCGCGTCAACACACAGCCCAAACCTGAATGAGAAGCATCTGTATAAATCACTAACTCCTTCCCTAATTCAGTTAACGTAAGAACAAGTGTCATAGTTAAACTATCATTCAAGTCTTTGAAGGTAGCCTTGCACTCATTTGACCAAAAAAAATTAACATTTGAGTTAGCTAAGTCATTGGTAGAGCAATATGAGAATAACCATTAACAAATCACCTGTATTAACCCACCAACCCAAGAAAACTCTGTACCTCTCATATTGCCTCAAACTTCATTGGATTAATAGATATACCCTCAGCATTAACCACATCTCCAAGAAATTTGATCTCTCAATACGAGAATTTGCACATACTAATCTTGGCATAAAGCCAATTGTCCTTCATAGTTTGCAATGTAACTTTTAGTTGCTGGGAATGTTTTTCCACATTCTTCGAATAGATTAAAATATCATTGATAAACACAATGATAAAATGGTCAAGATATGATTTAAATACCCTATGCATAAAGTCCATGAACATAGCAGAAGCATTAATGGGACCAAATGGCATTACTATAAACTCGAAATGCCCATAACGAGTTGTAAAAGTCGTCTTTGAGATATCCTCATCCCTGATCCATAGTTAATGATAACTAGATCCCAAATCAATCTTCGAGAAATGTCTGACATCCTTCAACTGATCAAAAAAATCATTGATCCTGGGCAATGGGTATTGATTCTTGATAGTCACCCGATTAAGCCGTCTATAATCAATGCCTATACGTAAGGTTTCATCCATATTTCACAAAAAAGAACTAGTGTTCCCCATGATGACATACTAAGATTGATAAACCCCTTATGTAGAAACTTCTCAAGTCGAGTCTACAACTCACGTATTTCCTTCAGTTCCATATGGCACAAAAGAATAAATATAGGTTTGGTACTAGGAATAAAATTAATGACTAAGACAATGACACATAATAGTAAAAAACATTTTTACTATTGATTTTAGAAACCTGCCCTACATTAATTTAACTTATTGAACTTAAATATTTGTTCCAAAACATTTACTTAGTGTAGGGAGACATGTGTACCTAATGAGTATATAGGAATAAAATTAATAATGAAGTAAGATTTTTTTACTTAGAGTGAATAGGATATGCTCTGGGCTTGTAATTTTGAATTTGGCAAATATTGGGAGGAAAAATTACTATTGCGTGAGTTTATATAAAACAACAGTTATTAGGCTAGCATTGAGATGACATCGTTTAAGGCTTTGTATGGTAGAGTAGGTCACTCGCCATCAAGTTTGGCTGAGCCACATGACTTGGAGTTAGTAGGGCCTGAGATTATTGTTGACCACACAACGAAAAGTGAGAGACTCGTCAAAGACTTAGAGGATTCCATGACATGCATAAGAAATATGCAGATAAGTATCTCAATGATCTCACGTATGCCGAGGGAGCCTCATTCTATTTAAAACATGTCGAGGGAGCCTCATTCTATTTAATGGTTTCCCTTTGCAAGGATCTCTAGAGAATTTGGTTGACACACAAGCTTGCACCAAGATTTGTCAGGCCTTTCAAAGTTAAAACACAAGTTGAGAAAGTTGCATATGATCTTGAGCTGCCTCTATAGTTGTCAAGGATTCATCCCGTCCTTCATATTTCTATGCTTCGACTAGCTAAGTCGAAGTTAGGCATATGACCGACAGTTGACTTGAGTCAGATTGACCAGAGCGGTGATATTACTTATGAGGAGAAGTGTCAGGGCCTGTCTCACTTAGTCATGACTTAGCTTAACTCCCTTAATTAGCCATTTAATCCATTCAATTAACTTAAACCTTAAAATAATTTTGATTTCAATCCTTAATAATGCTTCAAAACTAAAACTTTTATCTTTATTCAAACTCTATTCATGATTTTTTTAATTGGAGCAAATATCCATATTTTGTAAAAATTTTGGCAACACCTCCCCTAAAAATGGCCTGCCAGAAATTCAACAAATAGATAGTAAAATGGGGAGAAGCCTAGAAGGAGTCACCGCTCCCCGCAACTCACAATATATATAAATTTAAAATAATTAAGCTAATTTAAGGTCTCTGATGCCTTTTATACAACTTTACAAACCTAAAATAAACTAAAGTCGAATAAAAAACGTTTTAACTTACTTCACACTAATTTAGGAAACTGACATAATCTATTTGAGTATTGTGTGTTCTTTCCTGTTTTCATAGAAAACTTGACATCTTCAAAAAGAACTCAAAGATGTCAAGTAAGTAAACTCTTACACAGCTCTGTACACCTACAAATGTTAGTCTGAATACATGGAGACATGTAATTGCATCTCCAAAATAACAAGAAATTTACATAATAATGCAAAATTTATTACTATTAAATGTTCACAAATAGGTTCATCGACCTTAGAATGAACCTAAAATAGTAAGGAAAGTTCAATGCATGATTTTCGGAATCAACATTGCCCCGCTTCTAGATTTACTTACATTTAGTCCTTTTCACCTAGATGGGATACCTAGTCTATGTTAGCTTTCTCGCATTTTGTCTTTTTCACGTAGGCGGGATACCTAATCGAGACCAAACATGACTATTTGTCCTGTACGTCATGAATGCATGACCAAGAATAGTGTGAAATGCAATTTAGACTAATCATAAATGCAAGTACAAAGCTAAATCATTAAATAATAGAGACACTATAGGGTTTACTTACAGTCAAACCAACTCAAAGTTAGTCACGAAGCCTCACACAACGTTCTCCAACTTTCATGTACTTCTACAAGTCCTATCAAATCATAAATTTACATTTTAATAGTTACAACTCTATTTAAACATAAATCATAACTATCATTTCATTAACCAATTAATTTAGTTCATTGGTTTTGTCCATTTTCATGACTATTTTTCACCAACATAAAAGTTGTACTAAGGTCCGAGCTTATGTTCTATTCAAAATAGGATATATAGAGATTCTAAAAAAATCCAACCTTAGTTGATGTGAATAACAATTTACCCTTTTAAATCATTAAGCAAACGTGCTAAGTTGCAACTATCACAATTTGAAAGTTTTAAACCATACTAACATGTCATATTCTACTATATTTTTCATTGACCAAACCAATTAATCAATGTAGATCGTACTAAGATTTAAACGAACCTAGTCACAAGTCAATTAGACCCATTTGATGTCTCAAATCAGTGCCTCAACATGTCTACTCAAAATCAGTAAAAATTATGACAGTGTAGTCCTAATTTTCGGCCTCATTTTCAGCATTCAAAAAACTACCAATACTTTTTCAAATCAAAATTCGATTCTCACATATCATTCTTAATATACAAGGATAAAAAATCAAAAAAAATCTCACTGAAAAATGTATGTTTGATTGCTTCAAGTCGCACCTCAAAACAACAAAAAAGTAAGACTGCACAACTAATTTATCTACAAAAATGCAACTAATTCGACCCTAATTGACCCATGAAACTGCTTTAAAACTTAAAAGTGACTCTTATGAGTATAATTGGGTATTTAAACATTGATTTTCATCCATAAAATAGGATTTTAACAATCAATTAATCCTTCAAGTTTAACACACAACATATACCAGTAATTAATTCAATACTTTAATTAACATGGTCGTAATATAAGGCTATGGCAATTAGAATTCTAATGGATTTAAGCATGACTAAAGGAGAAAAAGTCTTATCGAAATCAACACTTTGAGTCTGTTTGAAACCTTTTGCTACTAGTTGTGCTTCATAAGTATACACATTTCCATCCATGTCAGTTTTCTTCTTGAAAACCCATTTATATCTAACGGTCTTACCACTTTCAGGTAAATCAACTAGGTTCCAAACTTAGTTATAATACATGGATTGCATCTCAGAATTCATGGCACTAAGTCATTTATCTACCTACGGGCTATACATAGCCTCCCGATAAGTAGTAGGCTTATTTTGATCCATAAGTAACATCTCACTATTCTCAGTACTAAGAAATACAAATCTCTATGGCTGATGTCTTACCTTATCAGACCTACACGGGCCTTTTGATACCTGTGGAGGTTCAACTAGTTCGAAACTTTATTATTCTCCCACTAGCGGTTGAGTGTTTATTTGTGGTTCTTGAACTTCTTCAAGTCTTACTTTATTCCAATTGTTGTCTTTTGAAATAAACTTTTTTTCCATAAAGACACAATTTTGAGCAACAAACACTTTGTTCTCAGTAGGATTATAAAACGAGTATCTTTAGTTTCTTTAAGATAACCAACAAATACACACTTGATAGATTTGGCTGATAGTTTTTATAAGATTTATCGTCATACGAAAACCTCACAGCCCTAAATCTCAAAGAAAGAGAAACTTCGTCTTTTCCCAAAACCACATCTCTTATGGGGTAGTAACATGATTCACTGTAAATACAATAGTTTCTAAGTTATAACCTTAAAATGAAATAAGAAAATTTGCATGACTCATCATAGATTGAACCATATCCAATAAAGTCTAATTTATCCTCTCAAAGACACCATTCCATTATAGAGTTGCTGGGGGAGTTACCTGTGAGACAATCCCACGGTTTCTAAGATGATCATCAAACTTTTGGCTTAAATATTCTCCACGTCAATATGATTGAAGTGCTTTAATAGTTTTACCAAGTTGATTTTGCACTTTATTACAAATTATTCAAAACATCTCAAAAGATCCACCATTACACTTCATGAGACATACGTAACCATATATGTTGAAGTCATCGGTGAAAGTAATGAATTATTAATAACTATCTCTAGCCATTGTGTTTATAGAACTGCATACATAAGTATGTATTAAACATAATAAATCACTTGCCATTTCACAGTGTCTAGTAAATGGACTCTTTGTCATCTTTCCTAGTAAACAAGATACACATGTTTCATATTTATTCAAAATCAAATGAATAAAAAACTCCATCTTTATGGAGTTCATAAATGCATTTTTCATTTATGCGGCCAAGATGACAATGCTAAAGGTAGGTTTGATTCAAATCATTTGACTTGAGTCTCTTTGTATTTATGTTAAGAATACGAGTATTTTTAGAACTTTTCACGTTTAGAATATAAAGACCATCACACAATTCAACGTTCCCATAGAAAACATTTTTTACGAGAAATGGAACATTTATTATTTGCAATTATGAAATTAAAGCCATCAAAATCCAAACATGAAACTAAAATGATGTTTCTGCTCAAGTTATGGACATAATAACAATCATGTAAGACTAAAACAAGTCCTCTAGGTAAAATTAACTCGTATGATGACTTCTCCTTTTTTTTAGCTTTCTACTTTTGGTGAGACCCTGCACATAAATATAAAAGTGAGTTCCACATCTAATATCTAATACCTAGGAATCACTAGTAGACGATTTAACTTCAATAACATAAATACTTGAAGTAGTAGTCGCACTACTATACTTTTTCTTTAGATCTTCATCATAGAGCTTACAATTTATGAACCAATGCCCAGGTGCATGGCAGAAATGACAATTTCTATTTTTTTCTTTTCCTTTTGGATTGTTAAGTGGAAAGAGCCTCAGGCTTGACTTGTTCCATAGGCTTTATGATAGTCACAATAGCCTTGGTAACCTTATCATTGCCTTTGGCCTTCTTCTTCATAGCTTTTCCTTTCTGAAGCACTAACACATTAGCAATGAGTTTCTTAACATTATGTTCTGCAGTTTTAAGCAATGAATGCAACTCTGAGATAAATTTTTCTTTGTTATTCATTTTATACTTCATCATAAATTGTGAATAACTATCAGGCAATGAATTTAAGATCAAATACATAGCCAACTCTTAGCTTATGAGAAATCTAAGTGTATCGAGATGGTCAATATAGCCCTTTATTTTCAGAACATGAGGACTATCTGATGCACCCTCATCCCTTTTACAAGAATGAAGGTTCTTGACTGTCTCAAACCTCTTTTGCCTAGCCTAATGTTGGATCATTTCATTCAGCATCGTAGCCATGTCGTAAGCTTCTATGTGTTTCATGTCCTTCTGAAATTCAGGAACCATGGTTGCTAACATAATGGATGCTACATCAGTTGAATCATTGACATGGTTAGTATGTGCATCCTTCATGGCTCTTAAAACATTGGTTGGTGGTTCCTCAAGAATAGGATCATCCATGACACACAACTTGTGTTCATGTTTAAGAACAATTCTCAGGTTTTCGAACCAGTCAAAAAAGTTTATCCTAGACAACTTATCCTTCTTAAGGATAGATCGGAGTGACAATGGATTGGTGTGATTTGAAAAGGTCATAGATCTGCAATAAAGATTATGCAAAATTTCATTTTAGTATAGAGGAATAGATTCCCACTATATTAAGAACCTTCCTTAAAAACTTTATGTTAATTTAAGGGACTAAAATCTATATTGCACATAATTCCAAAATAGCTAAATCGTAACATTTTGAATTAGGTTATTTAGGTAGGTACCAATTATCAATTACATAATATGAAGCTTTTGGTTGTTTTTATGAGATTATGACATTTTATGTCTTACCATGTTTTATCTCATCTAATGTCTAAAGCCCAAAACTGTTTTGATAGTTTTATCAAGCCTAACCATATTAAACAATAGAATAACTATTACTCGACTTGCCTTACCGAGATAATATAATACGCTTTGGGAATTTATACCTATATTGATGTGATCGAAGCCTTGACAAGTGTTTGAGAATGGATAGCACTTGACTTAAAATTTGGAAGAGGGATATTTATTTGCTTTAGTGATCATATTTAAATGAGATAAATATCATATATTACAATGCATGTACAATCACTAAACAAGTTAGGTGATTTTACTAATATATGAATTTCCTTGTGCTATGAATAGTTAGCAACGGTCCCGCTAGCCGATCAACGGGTGGTGGTTTTTATTTTAATTTCAAAAAATATTAATTAAAAAATTTTTAATTAACTCGGGCCCACCTCTAACTTAATATCTTCTCTTAATTCAATTAGAATTTAAGATACTTTGAATCTTTATCTAATGAGAATTTAAAATACTTTGAATCCTTATATAATTAGAATTTGTTATATATCTCACCTATCTCGTAAGACTTATAATTCTTATCCGATTACCAATTTATCTCCTATCTAATAGGAATATATTAACAAATAACCATAATAAGATATATGATCAAAATCAATTTCGATTCTCACATAAAACAAGCAATTGAATCAAGAAAGAAAATATTAATCATGCATTCAACATCAAAATCATATAAACCTAATCATGATTTCTATTATGGAGACATATATACTGATTGAACAAAATGAACTATGTATCCAACACAAGAATAACATTAACCTAAACATGACTTCTACAATGTGAACATAAAAATTTGCATTGTTCAATATTAAAACTTATGTTAATCGCAATATTCTAAACATGAATTCTATTATTGAATCAAATTATGCAAATGTATCAAAATACATTAATTAACAACATGCTATAAAATCAATTCTTAAAAACGATTATCACAGAACCTATATATACATCCTATATACTAGTCAACAGGCACGTGTTTTGCATGTGAGTCCCGATACTAATTGCATTTTTTTGTTGGACATATGACAATGGTGTCGGGATTATTCGATGGCATGGATAATAGGTGGTGTAGGATTCCTATAGGTATTAGGAAAAAATAAATGTCTCGAACCCAGAATCCCTAAGTTGAACCTGCATAAACAAAATCGAAGAGATTAAAATAAATAAGCCAAAGAAATTCTCTTAAATAAGTAAATTTCAACATTACCATGACCAACATCTTCACACCTTTCTATTCTTTACCTCTGCCACGTAGCCACGACCTGACCTATCTTGATATTAGCAACCACGCCCACAAATCTTCTTATCTCGGCATGCACCCATTACCCAACTATGAAAAGATCATTATAAATATAGGCACAAAAAATGCAGCACAATGGGGGAAAGATAACACCGTATGTGTGAGAGAGATAGTGAGAGACTACTAGAGGCATGTAGTGTGAGGCGAGAGGGAGAAAAGTAGTTTGAGGGAGGATAAAACTTCCTAGTGTTTTGAACTCCCATTGTTTGTTTAAGGAGGATGACATCGTCAATTTCGGAAGTATATAGTTATAGAAACTATTTTGAAAAAGATAACATTAGGTGTTCCTTATTTTTTGGCCACTACAAAAGTGTTTTTTACCCTTTTTATCAAAAGGACAAAACGTGGAAATCGAAAAGTTCAAATGCTTCTTAAAAGGACACTTTTGTCAATAAGGCTATTTTGGCTTCAAGACGATTGTAAGGGATATTGTCATTATATATAAGATACATAAATCAACATCATGTTTTCATACATATATCATATATACATCAAAGAAAATATACAAACGTTTCATAGAACCGAGCCTATGGCTCTGATACAACTGTTGGATTTTGTGGTTCATACCCAGCGAAAAATTCAAAAATAATTTTTTTTTTTGAAAAACCTAAACAGGGTCGAAAATAGGTTCTATTAAACTAGATCTACGAAATTAATTCATATATTAATTCATGATTTCCTTCTCTGATTGTTCGATCTCTAAAACGTTCAAGCATGCCTCCTCTATCGAAAATCTACATATGAATAGTGACCGCAATTTGGAGTGCTAGCCCCCAAAGAGATTGAAAACGTTTTTCTTTCTCTAGTAAAATTTAGAGAACTCAAAAATGGCAAAAACGAAAATCTTATATCGTTTCAAAGTTTTATCCTCTTTTTATAGATGTAGATAAGCCCTCACTTTAACTCATATTCGTAATACAACTATTGTATTTAGGCATTTTAAGCAAATTACACATACACCCTTATTAATAAATTATCATATAACAAATTATAAAGGCTTTTATATCATAAATTTTATCATAAAAAATTCATTACTCTAGACCAATTGAAATTGCGTAAAGTCATTCTTTGTGTGACTATTTTGGTACAAAGTCATAAGGGTTTTCTAACAAGGCATTATGACTACTCAAATAACATGAATATCAAAATCGATACAACCTAATGAATATATATATTGTACATTTTTGTCGTGCGATATCCTTTGATCAAACATAAGGCATAGAAAGTCACCCTTAATGTTCTATCGTACTAGTCTCGATCTTTAGGTAAACTGAAAACATCCAAGTGACATTGATCATATCAATTCACATGGACTTAGCCATTATTAGTTCATCATATTAAAGGATCCATTGATATCACTCTATATGAGAGTGATAAATTCTATCTTCATTACACATCTTCACATATTGTTCACACGGTAACCAATCACAATCTTTATAGTCTTCCAGTTAAACACTACGTTTGATTGTGTAAAATTATCATGCTCCTAATATTGAAGTCTATGGTATTCCCAAGTCGAATGACTAAATGATATACCTATATCATGAGTAACACCTATGACCTAATCCAAGTGGTGTTCTCATAGTGGGTTGGTCCAATACCTTGTTCCCTAACAAGTACTCATAATCTCAATTCATATCCCTATATGCATGATCATCACATGACCATCAATCAAAATTCACACTAGTCTTAATTCATTATAGTTCCCAGTATAATGATTGACTAGGGACATTTAAGATATTTCAATAAATATTCAAGGATCTTAATATAAGGTAAACATGAAATCACTTAAAATAAAGCAGTAAATGAAAACCTCAATTTTATCAACTAAAATTGTAAGATAAAAATGTTTGTGGATTGACCTAGGGCACATGCCCCCCAACATCAATCATATTTTCCATAATATTCAACAAATAAAGATAGATGGACTGTCAAATTAACCACATAGGCCTATATGAATCATTCATAAAATTGGAAATATTGTGTTTTTCCTTTGGGTAAAAACACAATATACTTTTATATGTATCTATTCCAGTTTTAATTTGTCATAAGATCTGAATACATTACTAAAATGTGTTGCACCTTTGTGTCAAGCATAACAATTTAGTAATTATTGTTATTATTATTATTATTATTATTATTATTATTATTATTATTATTATTATTATTATTATTATTATTATTATTATCATAAAATATTAGTTCATGTATTAACAAATATGTGGTGCGCTTTTAAACCAATCATTATATTTTAATAATCAATCAAAAATCATAAAAATGAGGTACCTTTGAGTATCCTTTATTGTTTTTCTAATTATCATTAGCATAACTAATTAATATGCATTAAATCTTGTTAATCGTAAATTATTAGAAATTGATTTACCTTCGGGTTAAATCAAATTTCTAATAATTAATCATCATAAAATTATAAGATAATGCAACTTATAACATATTAATTAGTTGTTAAACCTTTAAGTTGGACCACTTTGGTGATTAATGCAACTTCATACTATAAACAACAAATTAGAATAGTAATATCAATAATAATGTTTTTTTACTTAAGTTGTCACATATGTAATGACTATCAGTGCATTATACATTACTAAAATATTGTAAACCATTTGGTCAACCATATATTTTAGTAATATGTGTTGCATAAGTATAGTTAGGCCAATATGGTTATAACTAACTCACAAAAAAATAATTATCTAATATTTTTATGAAATTATCAAAACAAATTTTAAAGTAGATTATAGCATAAATGAAATAAAAGAATTTCATATAAACATCCTTTTGGTGCGAGTAGACTTATAAGGATACGTAAAAAAATATATGGTGTATTAAACTCATTCTCTTATATATATATTAATTTTTTCTATAACAGTAACATTTATGGCGCTTTATTACTTTGATGTGAAAAAAATAATAAATAATTAAAGAAAAAACAGTTTCAAAATCACATATCTCATCAAGATCGAGAGACTATTCATCTTCTTCAATTAAGATATTGATCGATCAAATATATAGCATCCCACTTGCATTATTCCTTCTCATTAAAGACATGACCAGAATCATGGGCAACCAAAACGTTGAGACAACTATCAATGGTGGGTTCCAACAACAATACTGATGTGGTTTATAATATGTAAAATCTAAAGCATCAATAGTGTAATCAGGACATAAGTTATCAATTTTAATCTACCACATTTTAAGACTTAGATCTAGTACCAAATTTTGGCATCAATATTAGTGTTCATCATGTTATTACCTTCGTGAATGCCCGTGCTTAATTCATTAGGTATCATATATAACATATAATATATTATAAGAAAATAACAACTATACCTACCTAATTAGATCATCGTAAACTAATTCTTTAATTTTGCATTTGTTATAAAGGGCTAGCTTAAACAGTATGAATGCGCTAACAAAACTTTAGTAGGAATTTTAAGCAAATTAATGCAAACATGATCCAGGAGTTGGGATAACATTCAACACCTATCTTGGAATAAAGAATATACTATCAAGATTTAATTCAACATGCATCAAAAGATTCATTAACTTTTTTTGGTGAAAATAGACATACTTTATTTCATATTATTATCAAGTACATCAATAAGAAATGAGGTACCACAGTCCACTCACAAAAACCAGACATTGAACTAGCCTCCCTAGCTACTACATGGGCCGCTTAGTTCGCTAATCATCAAACAAAACAAACAAATAGGATGTCATATCCGTTAACAATTCCTTTCAATCATGTATTATGGAGCCAAAACATGAAAAATCCAAGGCTTCACTCCTTAATGCTTGGACCACCAATTGTGCATGCACCTGAAGAGTCACATTAGCTTCAGATCTTCTCTTCAGCCAACGTAACGTCTCACGAAGCCCCATTGCCTCCGCATTTTTAGGGTCGAAGCTCCCACCAACTGACTTCTCATAGCAGAAACAAACTGGCCTCCTGCATCACATATCACTGCCCCATATGAAGTAGTCCCTTTCTCCTTAAATATTGCAGCATCCATATTGCATGAGAAATGCCCATCCTTTGGTTTTAGCCACTTATCTGCCCCTTCAATTTGCTTATTCACCTGATTCAAATTACCCACGGCTTAGGCTCTTTTCCATTCTAACAAAGAAGTCTTAGCTTCTTGCATAATAAGTGAAGGAGGCTTACTTTGTTGACGCCAAATTATTGAGTTTCTATTATTACAAATACTCCACAAAATCATAGCAAAAATCTCAATTATCTCCTTCTAATGACTATCGAACAGGGCATTAAGGCAACTTGCAAAACCTCCTTCCTAAAGAAAATCGAGGTTCAGCTGTGACATCCCCAAGCAGTGTTGTCAAAACTAACAACCGATCAATGCGTGGAAGGTGTCTTCACTGTACTGCTTAGATACCAGGAAAACTATGTCCAATGGGACTCATCGTTAATGAAGATTCAGAGTAGTAGGCAAAAGATTTCTGACTGCACGCCATACAAAAGTTCTCAAATTCAGAGGGATTGTTAACTGTTACAAACTCTACTTATCTAGTAGAAATCAATTGTCATGAAAAGCTCTACTGATATAGTAGGCTCTCAAACCACATGTAAGCATTCTTTTAACATAAGAATAGATCAAATAGAAAATTACCTGCGGAAGTGAATATCTAGTTGGACACTCTTAAGCACTACACCAAAAATCTTATCGCCCTCATAATTCTCAATACATTCAATACATTGTTTGATAGTACAAGTTCGCTTTTATAGGCTTGAGGGAGAAACATTTAACTTCCACAATAAATACAAAATCCTATCAAATTCGTAACATCATAAAAGCTTAATGGACTTAATGTTTATTAAAAACATAAGTTGCATATTCGATTATTATGTAAACATAAAATAAAATTATGAGAAACATAATGGTCTAATAAGGGATGCAAGCGGGGCGAGGAATCCTCATGGGGGATGGGGAATCCTCGAACAGGGATGAGTATGAAGAATTTAAATGGGGATGGAGGTGGGGATGAGGATGAAATTTCATACCCGCGTGGGTGCGAGTATAAGGATGGAGAAAAAAAATATATCCACAGGGATCCTAATAGGGTATCCCCATATGGGATCCCCGCGGATATCCCCATTGCAGGAGATCCATAAGGATCCCCATATATCAATTTTATATATGTATTCATGCATACCATATGACAAATTATATATAGGTATATATATTAATATTCCATTGTTTTTACCCCAAAACACTAGTAATACACATAATTTACATTTTACAAATTTAGAATCAAATGGAAAAAATGAACACCTTATTTTACAAATTACCAAACTACATTAACTATATACTATGTTAGCAATAGGCATATGTATTTTATGTGTATAAATACCATTTAGAAATTATCAATACACATACATATGTATGTGTCTTTGACACCATGTTTTTAATAATTCTTTTTAAAAACAATTTAAGTAGGAAGAAATATTTCCCTGTGAGAATCCCTGCGGGAATCCATAATGGGGAAAATATTTTTTCCACTGATGGGGATGGGGATTAAGATTCATCCTCGCATGGGATAGGTACAGTGATGGGGGATGAATTCTCAAGTGGGAATCAGGATGGAGATAGGGTCCCTATATAACGGCCCATTTTATTAACGTCGTAATTTCAAACTTGGATACCAGCTATAAATCCACGTGGATGTCGCGGTTAGGCTAAGACACATGTCGACCTAGGTACACTATTTAATCGTGTGTTGTATTGCTTATTTGCGATGCATTTTATGAATTTACTTGCTAATACATTGCATGTATGTATGTTGTATGGATATATCGTGCGAGGTTATGTGATGGGTAGTCGCCTTGAAATGCATGTCAACACGGGTGTCGAGAGGCAAATTACGGGTACACTAAAAAACTTAACAAATTCACGATAAGATTACTAAGTTATCAAATAAAATGGGTAATGTAACCATAGGCTAAGTCGATTAAGTTAGAACAATGAGCCATGGAGTGTCTCGAGATGCATGTCGAAACATGAGGCACCGAGTACCGGGTAGCCGAGGGTTGGTCAGACTATAGAATTTCTAATAAAGGGTCTAAATATACTAACCATGATTAAATAAGTATGGCTAAGTTAGCTAAATTAAAAAATTGAATCAATCTTATAGTTAGAAATGAGTTTCCTAAGCTATGGATGAGCATAGAGATGAGCTTAATGAGTGAATCTAGGCTAGTAGTGAGCTATTAGAGTCATTAAGCTATGTGCTACAGCATGATTAAAGACCATAAGATAATTCTCAAGATACGCATAGCACACTTAATTATAACCAAACATATAAATAGCTAGTTAATAGGATTTTTTTGATCTCCTTTAATACAAAGTTCATGCAAATCTGAGAGAAAACTAGAGAAAGAGAAGAGATTCAAGGCTGGAATTGAACCATTTGGAGGTCAATTTGAGGATCAAACTTAAGGTAATCACCTTCTTCATCTTCCGCTTTATCAAATCAACCCAATTTTGTGTATTTTTGGTGAAATTCGAGTTTGAGGGTTAGATCCTTAGTTGTTGATGAAAACTTGATGAATTATATATTTTGCGACTATTTCTATTGAGGATTTATCACTGGTTTTGCATGAATTGGGGTTCTTGATGAATTTAGAAAAATTAGTGAATGTGTGGGATTTGAGGATCTTAACCTAAATTGATGTTTTGATATGGGTTTAATTGATGTTTTAGAGTCACTATTGTGTGGAGAGTGTGTAAACTAAGTTAGGTTTGCTAATTGGGATGGGATAGAAAAAAATCTCGACTTGAGAATTCTATCATTGAGAGCAATTAGCACGCTAATTAATCTAGGTTTCAACTATTTTTCAAAATGAAGAACAATAGTGCGCTAGATTGATTCCATAGCACACTAACTCCATCTAACGCGCTAGGTAGACCCTTCAATGAGCTACGGACAAATTAAACATGAACATTAAGGGTTGTTTTGATGATTTGCAACTTAATACATTTTTAAACACTAGTAAACAATCTAAACTTATAAAATTGGACTTTAGGGACTTAGCGGACCATAGCTCAATGTTAGGGAGCTATTCAGGTCGGATACGGGAGTCCAGGTTGGTTAGAAAGCAGTTTGAGGTTTGTAAAACCTAATTGAAGAACTCTAAGTATTTAATTCTATTTTTTGCTCCATTTCTATCTTGTCTTGCTTTTTCTACTATTTATTTCTATTACTTGGACGTGGGTAGAGTTTACTCCCCTAAATCCTCTGCCGTGTGTTTATGACGCGATAGATTGTAGCACGTGTGACTTGACCCTTAGTGAATGGCGACATGAGCATGCCTTTGGCGCATATGTCGACGACTCAGCGGATTTGGCCAACACCGCAAGGGACCAGGTGTTGGGCCAGTTAGACACGTCCACAAGTGGGAAACTGGTGACCCGAAGTACAGTTTAGTCCATTTCGAATAAATGCATACATTTATTAAGCTTATATGTTAGTTATTCATGCGATGAGCCAGATACGGTTGCCTGTCTTTACATTTTGCATGTTTACTTAACAATATTTCTTCGATTTCCTTTACTTTACTATGAGAATGCTCAAAGGGGTTCTTTGGGATTGTACTTACAGGACTCATCATCTATCTTTTTGTGATGATTGAGTGCAGATCCTAAAAATAGTTGGGGGAAGGGGATCCTAGGCAACTATATATGATTACCCGCCATTGAGGACCTACTAGTACATGTTTATTTTGATATTTTGTATTATTTTAGGTATTGGGAGACTAGAGTGACATTGTACTTCTATATATACACTACTTTATGGTATTGTTGCTCTTATGAATAATATTTATTATGCTGATTTACTACTTTATTTGCATCAATTAAGACTTTCGCTGATTATTTTTTACTTGTAAATTACAAACCACTAGCACGGCTAGGACTCGAATAAACTTTAAATAGTTGAACTTAAGTAAATTTAAAAACATTAGGAAATAACTCAAGAAAATATGGATAATCAACTAACCACAGTGATAGCACATGTGGACACAATAATCAAAACATAAGGTGGATAAGCAAGTTCCAAACATGTGTAGATGGGCCTATAGGACGAAAGATTCATGGTGAGACGACACCCCGGGTTGCCTCGGGGTGAGGGGCCGCCATAGTTGGCATCAAAGCTAGATTTCTAGGAACTTAGGAAATTTAAATGAAAGAGCATAAAATTTAAATAAATAAACTTTAGATGTGGAAACCCGATGTTATTGCCTGAGAAATTTAGTTAGGAAATGATGTGAGGCGAGTAGAGTAAGAGGTTATATACGTGTTATATTTTGTTATATATATGATATATGTATAAAACAAGGCTGATCCAGAGTACGCTTCTCGATGTAGATTACGGACAGACAGTTAACCATACCTCACGAGACTGGACGGACTAGCGATGCACCTAGGGATTCCCCTGTTACAGCGATTGTGGAGGACTAGCTTGCAGCCTATGAGACTTAGATGGCTAAGGTACTCCAACGAATACCATTGCTACTACTTCTACATCAAGATTTTTTTGGCCTAAGAAGCGAAGATGTTGAAAGAGTTCCTAAAGTTCCGGCCATGCTTCTTCTAAACCCTAAGGCAGTAGAGAAGTGGATAGTGTCCCTTAGCATTTCCTAAGTTGATGAGGAACGATAAGAACGTTCAGGCGCGGATATCCATAACATGTTTGAGAGGTTACACAATAGTTTGGTGGACTACCTATCAGGACACCCACCTAGAGTCGATGATATGGGCTGAGTTTAGATAGTTGTTCTATGATCAGACATACCCATGGAGGTGAGGTTGCAGCTGAAGGAGGAGTTTCTGACCATGAGACAGGGTAACCGGACATTCATACATTATATGGAGCGATTTCGATACCTACTTCAGTTTTTTATGGATGTAACAGGGACAGAGCGGCTACATATACATTACTTCCCCCAAAGAGTTGATGATAGGATTGTTGCGGCAGTGGTATCATTTGGAGCACCTACTCTACAGGACATATTAGATCGAGCTTTGGCACATGAAACCTATTTGATGTAGAGAGATGGCAGATGTATGACTGGGAAGGAGGTATAGACTGGGTAGAGTTCTTGGTCAGATTAGAAGCCGAAAAGAAAGAGGGATCACTTGGATAGAGGTTAGAGGGATGACAGGGACCATAAGGATGATAACCGAGACAATCAGTTCCAGTATAAAGAGATACAGCTGGTTCATGCCATCACACTAGCACTCGTTGATCAGCATAGTCTACAGCCGTAGATGTATCGTCAAGCTTAAGATCAGGGGGACACGATAAGGGTCAGAGAGATTGGGATCAAGGTCCTATTGGGTTTCGGGGATCATGCGCAGCGGAAGTTTTCGTAACCTTTTTCGAACATCCCTTAACCAAGATCCTATTGATTCCATTAAATTGACGTGCCAATAAAAAAATCATACCTTAACAAGAATAACTCCATGTTTGCCTTGTTTCATGTTGATCGATTCCTTTAAGACACTGATAGAGATGAACATCATCTATAAGAAATCCACACATGAACAGACGAGCGCAATCCAGAGTGCTAGGCCCAAAAATCTTAGGACAAAACTTCTCACAAAAATTATCTAGGAAAAATCACTCTCGGGAATTCCTTACAATGACTATAACCCTAATATCTTATTACTAGGTCTAGTTGTAAGAGAACTTAATCTCCTAGTCACACTCCAAATAGAGTCCTAAATAAATTCCAACTTTAAAACGGATAGAGTCATAGATAATCTACAATTACTAATTTAATACTAGTTTCTAAAACTCAAATAAGAATTAAAGTCATATTATAATTCCAATTAGAGTCATATTCAAAATAGTTTTTACTAAGAGACAAAATTTTAGTCGCACTAGAAATGTATGAGAATCTAGAATCCTAGTCAAACTAGAACATTTAATAAGAATCTTCAAAATGAATTTTATCAAATAAAATTCATTAACCCTGATAATATTAAATGGCACAAATATGTTCTTTGTGTGTTGCCTAATAGGTTCATACAACATTGGCTGTAAACCAAAACCATTTTGGTGTACAAGTTATAAACGGTCTCTTGCAAGGCCTTATGACTACCTAAGTAACATGAAGATCAATAAATCGATACAAACTAATAGACAGTGTATATTATATAACTTTGCCATAAGATATCTTTTGATTGAACATAAGACATGGAACATCACCCTTATAGTTCAATCTACTAGTCTCGATCTTCGAGTAGACTGAAATTGTCAAGTGACATTGATCCAATCAATTCACTAGACGTGGCCATTTATCAGTCTAACATATCGAGGGGCCCAATAGAAATTTCTCTCTAAAATAGAGGGATAAATTCCATCTTGATCATACAACATCCACACATTTGTCGAACAATGACCAATCACAATTTTTATAATCATCCAGTTAAAGACAACGTTTGATTGTATCAAATCTATATGCTCATAATGTTGGAGTCTCTCGTGATCTCAAGTCAATGGACTAAATGATATAACTCTTATGAGAATCGCTTATGACATTGACCATGTAGTGTTCTCATAGCGGGTTGATCCAGCATCTGTTCCCAATAGATACCTATTATCTTGATTCGTTTCTGTATACGCATAATCATCACATGATTATCAATCAAGACTAATACTAGTCTTAATTTATTATTGTTCCCACAATAATTACCTACTAGGGACATTTAGAATAATACAATAATTACCCATGGATACTATTATAAAAAACATGCTTCTACTTATAATAGTTAAACAACGTTTACGAAATTGGCCTAGGGCATACAGGTCCGAGATCTAGATATGGTAAGGCTGATAGGCAGGATAGGCACAAAATGTCATCAATGTAGTCAGTGGGGACACTTGAGAATAGACTGCGAAGCACCACTTAGGCTAGAGATAGGACCCATGCAGTAGTACAACTGGACAGCGGAGTGACTAAATAGCTTTTTGAGGGACGTTACATATTTTCGGTAGACCTAAGCATTTTATATTTAATTCTGGTAGTACTTTATCATTTATTGCTGGGTGGATTGTTAGAGAGTTAGGGTTACTTGTAGAGGCACTAGACACACACCTTATTCTTAGTATGGTTGCTAGGGACAAGATATACCCTAACCGAATATGTAGAGACATGATGATAGAGGTTAAGGGACATTAGCTACTGGCAGATCTTCAAGTGTTAGAGCACCTAGAGTTTGACGCACTTCTCGAGATGGATTGGTTGTCACCTTATCATGCATTAATATAGTATTTTGGTAAGAGATATCACTTTAACATTCTTGGGATACCAGAGTCTCACTAGTTGGATATGCGACCGATTTACCTATCACTAGGGTCCGACCAGTTTGTAACTATAATGGAACCAGATGTTAGGACTAAGGTCAAAATTGAGGATGTTCCGGTAGTTAGAGACTTCATCGATGTATTTTCAGATGATTTATCAAGATTGCCACTGCCATGAGCGATCGAGTTTATCATCAAGCCGATATCAAGGACTCAACTAATCGCCTGCTGACCTTACAAGATGTCACCATTAAAATAGGAGGAGGTTAGACGATAGTTGGATGATTTATTGGAGAAGAGTTTCATCCACCCTTGTATGTCACCATGAGGAGCTCCAATATTGTTTGTGAATAAGGATGGTTTGATGAGAATGTGCGTAGACTACAGGAAGCTGAATTAGGTGACAATTAGGAACCGTTACGTACTTCCTAGGATAAGTGATCTGTTTAATTAATTGGGAGGCGCCAGATTCTTCTTGAATATTGATTTTCATTCAGGATATCACCAGTTGAGGATTCGAGATGAGGGCATCCTGAAGATCGCTTTTAGAATGAGATAAGGGTTGTTCGAGTTCATAGTCATGCCATTTGGGCTTACTAATGCCCCACCGAACCTTATGGATTTAATGCACAAAGACTTAAGACCATATTTGGATAGATTTGTTATAGTCTTCATCAATGACATTTTGATTTACAGTAGGACTCATGACAATTACAATAGATATATCAGGGTAGTGTTGACGACACTGGGAGAGCACAAATTATACGCCAAGTTTAGTAAGTATGATTTTTGGCTGAGTGTAGTGTGATTTTTAGGACATGTCATCATCGATCAGGGTATCTCTATGGATTCAGATAAGATTCGGGCTATCATTAACTGGACGACGCTTGAGTCTGTTGCTGATATTCAGAGTTTTTCAGCACCAAAAGATACTATCGGTGGTTCGTATGGGACTTTCCTCAATTACAACACTGATGACAAGACTGACCAAGAAGGATGCCAAATTTGATTGGTCAAAGGAGTGTGAGCAGGCTTTCTATGAAATGAAGAGGAGATTGACTTATGCACCAGTGTTGAGATTGTAGAGTCGGGCAAGACATTGTCAATTTATACAAATGCGTCGGGC
This sequence comes from Stephania yunnanensis, assembly GCA_039657365.1. Lineage (NCBI taxonomy): Eukaryota > Viridiplantae > Streptophyta > Magnoliopsida > Ranunculales > Menispermaceae > Stephania > Stephania yunnanensis. Next base: position 36,574,511 of record CM077586.1, on the reverse strand, counting down.
ATTAGTTTTGGATGCATGTTGATGCAAGAGGGTAGACCAGTTGCGTACCTGTCTAGAAGGTTGAGACCTCATAAGGGGAATTATCTAGTGCATGACTTAGAGCTTACAGCAGTTGCTTTGCATTGAAGGCCCGAAGGCATTATATCTATGTAGAGGGTTCACTTTGTACATTGATCACCAGAGTCTATGCTAAATTTTCACTCAGAGAGATCCGAATATGTATTAGAGGAGATGGCTTGAGCTGGTGAAGGACTACGATTTCACTATTGAGTATCACCTTGAGAGAGCGAACGTCGTAGCTGACGCATTGACTAGGAGGGGGATTGATAGTTAGACTATTTTGCAACATATGGCACATGAGCATTGCTTATTGCAGACGACATCAGTTATGTGCATGACAAAGGTATATATTATTGCCGAGTAGTACATTTGTTGTCAAATGAAAGTTTTGATCGTATTGATTGAGGGGGTTGCCGAGTGTTAGAGGGCTGATGGGCTTTATTGGCGATTTGATGGTTTGGCTCGGGATCTAGAGTGTATTGATTAAGTAGAGACGATGGATCAGTGCTTGAGGCACTGAGGGGGGTTATGGATATGTGTGCATCAGGAGATATGGGATGGGATTATGGAGGATGCACATCGGTCTCACTTTATAGTTCATCCTAGTCGGACCAAGATGTATCACGACTTAAGGTGATTATTCTGGTGGCCAAGGATGAAGGGTGACATGGGGGCATATGTCAGGAGTTATCATATTTGCTAGGAGGTGAAAGCTGAGCACAGGAGACTTGGTGGATTACTACATCCGTTGCTATTCAACAATGGAAATGGGAGCACATCACTATGGATTTTATCAGTGGACTACTAAAGACATCGATGTGTCATAACACAATTTGGGTTGTGATTGATAGGCTGACAAAATTAGCTCGCTTCATTCCGGTGTCGATGAGATACATGTTCCTATAGCCGAGCTTATTATTTAAGCTGGAGATTATTAAATTGCATGGGGTGCTAGTCTCTATTGTGTCAAACAGAGATCCCATATTTACTTTGAGACTTTGAGAGGCTATGAAGGAGAAATTTGGCACCAGTTTGCAGTTTAGTATAGCTTACCATCCTTAGACAGATGAACAGTCAGAACGGTTGATACAGATTCAAGAGGATATGCTCGGGGCTTGTATATTACAATTCGGGGGTTCGTAGGAGGATTATCTACCTTTGTGTGAGTTTGCAAAAAAACAATAGCTATCAGGCGAGTATCGGGATGCCACTATTTGAGGCATTATATGGGAGGCCCTATAGATCACTTTCGCATTGAGTAGAGCCGAAAGATAGACTGACCATTGGGCCTGAGATAGTTGTTGATCACCTAAAGAAGATCGGGTAGATTCGTTAGATATTTCAAGTTGAATAGAATAGACAAAAGAAAATATGGGGATAGGTTTCATGAGGGGCTGAGCTATTAGGACGGCGACATGGTATATCTGAAGGTTTCCCCTTGGAAGGGTCGTAGAGATTTGGGATTAAAGGGAAACTAGCACCGAGGTTTATTATAAAGTTCAAAGTCATAACATGAGTTAGCAATGTCGCATATTGTTAAGATTTTCCTGCTGATTTAAGTGGGGTTCATCTGACATTTCACATCTCTATGGTGAGGCTGGCTAGGTCAGGACCGAGACCGATGGTTGATTTGGGGCAGATTGAGGTTCACCCTGACACAACATACAAGGAGCGAGCGATAGCGATTCTTGACCACAGAGTTCATGTTCTCTGGAACGGGGAGTTCTCTAAGGTCCTAATTTGTTGGCAACATCATGGGATAGAGGGACTCACTAGGGAGCTCGAATCGACTATGCGAGGATGTTACCATCAGCTATTTCATGGTATGAAGTTTAATTTATATTTGAGTTTCGGGATAAAACTTCCCTTAGTTTGGAAGAATTGTAACGACACATTTTATTAATGTTGTTATTTATGTCATAATTTCGGACTTGGATGCCAACTCAGATCCACATGAACGATGCAAGTAGGCTAGGACACATGTCGACCTAGGTACACTAGTTAATTATGTAATGTATCCCTTATTTGCGATGCATTTTATGAATTTACTTGCTAATACATCACATATGTGTACGTTATATGGTTACATCGTGCAAGGTTGTGTGACACGTAGTTGCCTCGAAATGCATGTCAATGCGGGTATCAAGTTGTGAGTTATGGGTACACTAGAAAACTCGACAAATTCACAATAAGATTACTAAGTGATCAACTAAAATGGTTAATCTAATCATAGGCTAATTCAATTAAGTTATAACAATGGGCCATGAAGTGCCTGGAGATGCGTGTTGAGATGCGAGGCATTGGGTACCGAGCAGCCGAGGATTGGTAAGACCATAGAATTTCTAATAAAGGGTCTAAATATACCAACCATGATTAAATTAGTATGGCTAAGTTAGCTAAATTAAATAATCGAATCAATCATATAGTTAGAAATGAATTTCCTAAGCCATGGATGAGCATAGAGATGAGCTTAATGAGTGAATCTATGCTAGAAGTGCGTTGTTGGAGTCATTAAGCTATGTGTTTCAGCATGACTAAGGAACACAAGATAATTCTCGGGATATACATAGCACACTTGATTATGACCAAACATATAAATAGCTAGTTAATGGGATTTTTTCATCTCCACTAACACTAAGTTCATGTAAATCTAAGAGAAAACCGAAGAAAAATAGGAGAAAAATAGGAGATTTAAGGCTAGAATTGAACCATTTGAAAGTCAATTTGAGGATCAAACTTGAGGTAATCTTTTTCTTCATTTTCTACTCTATCAAATGAACTCAATTTTATGTATTTTTAGTGAAATTCAAGTTTGAGGATTAAATCCCTTATTGTTGATGAAAACTTGATCAATTATATGTTTTATGACCATTTCTATTGAGGATTTATCACTAGTTTTGCATGAATTAAGGTTTTCGATGAATTTAGAAAAACTAGTGAATGTGTGGGATTTGAGGAGTTTAATCTAAATCGATGTTCTGAGGTGGACTGATTTGATGTTTTAGAGTTACCATTATATGGAGAATGTGTAAACTAGGTTAGGTTAGCTAATTGGGATGGGATGGACAGAATTCTCGACTCGAGAATTTTGTCACAAAAATTAATTAGCATGCTAATTGGGCTGGTTAGCGCGCTAATCATCCTAGGCTCTCAACTGTTTTTCAAAACGAAGAACAGTAGCATGCTAGATTGATTCCATAGTGCTCTAACTCCATCTAGCATGCTAGGTAGACCCATTAACGCTCTAATGATAGATGAAACCTAAACATTAAGGGTTGTTTTGATGATTTCCAACTTAATACATTCCTAAACACTCGTAAACAACCTAAGCTTATAAAATTGGACTTCAGGGACTTCATGGACCGTAGCTCAGTGTCGGGGAGCTTGTCAGCTTGGATACAAGAGCCTAGTAAGGTTAGAGAGCAGTTTGATGTTTGTAAAACCTAATTCAATAATTCTAAGTATTTGATTCTGTTTTTAATTCCATTTTTATCTTTTCCTATTTTTTCTACTATTCCATTCTATTACTTGGACACGGGTTTAGTTTACTCCCCTAGATTCTCTGTTGTGCCTTCATGATGCGCTAGATTGTAACACGTGTGACCCGGCCCTCGGTGAATGGCAGCCCGAGCTTTTCCTTAGTGCACATGTTGGTGAATTAGCGGATTTAGCCAACACCGTGAAGGACCAGGTGTTGGGCATGTTAGACACATCCACCGGTGGGAACCTAGTGACCCGAAGTACAGTCTAGTCTATCTGAAGCGAACACACACATTTATTTAGCTTGTATGTTAGTTATTCATGCGATGACCCAATTATAGTTGTCTGTCTTTACATTCTGCATGTTTACTTAATAGTATTTCTTGGGTTTCATTCACTTTACTATGCAAATGCTCGAAGGGGTTCCGTAGGATTTTACTTACTGGACTCGTCATTTGTCTTCTTATGATGATCTAGTGCAGATCCTAGTTTAGTAGGGGCAAGGGGATCCTAGTTGACTACATCTGATTGCCCACTGTTGAGGACCTACTAGTATGTGTTTATTTTGATATTTTTTATTATTGTGGGTATTGGAAGCCTGGAGTGACATTGTACTTGTATATATACACTTTTATGGTATTATTGCATATATACATAATACTTTGCCGGGTTTTCCATAGTAGGACATGCTCTTATGAATAATGTTTATCATGTTAATTTAATACTTTATTTGCATCAATTAAGACTTCCACTAATTTTGTTAACTTGTAAACTACAAACCACTAGTACGGCTAGGACTCGAATAAACTTTAGATAGTTGAACTTAAGTAAATCTAAAAACATAAAGAAATATTTCAAGAAAGTATGGATAATCAACTAACCACATTGATAGCACACACGTGGACATGATAATCGAAACATGAGGTAGATGGGCAGGTGCTGGACACGCTAGGTTAGGGGTGCATGGAGAGAAGACACCCCGGGGGCGGCTTCGAGGCGAGGGGCCACCACACCCCATCCCCTAACCTCCCATTTGCATCACTACAGTTGGCATATCAGGAATAGGTGATATTTGGCTAGGAAAATGCCTCAATGACATATTTTTGGCACCGTGTTTAGAAGCCAAGTTGAGTGCTCGCTGTTCGACACACATGCACACCCATTTCGAGGTGTATCAGATGGGTCGCATACAATTCAGTACCAAACATAGTGTGAAAAGTTAGTCTCCTAAGCATCATCCTTTTTGCTATTTAAAACTCTACATACACATTTTGAGATGAAATTGCAAAGGGAAATGATCGTTATGGTGTACCCACTTTTTTTGATAAAACTCTACTCCTAAACACCATACAAGATAAACCATTGGGCTAACCAATTGGCTATTACATAGGATACTAAGTTTGGGCACCGACTCACTCAATGACCATCTGATACAAGCATGTACACATCTTGAGGTGCATAGCATGGTCACCAATCCAAAAGTGGGTACATTTAGCATCTTATGCAAAGGGTAATATATATTGAGAATGTTGGAAACAAGAACCAGTAATTGTGAGAAACACCACAAGTAAAAATGGATTTAACTACGTTGAACGATTAATAAGTTGTCAAAAAACTATACATAAAATCATGCATAGAGATTCATCCCCAATGTAACAACTTGTTACCTTAAGCTGGTGATTAGTACTAATCCAAATAGTAATTAACCCAAGTTAGGCTCGGGGTTAAGATCGGCATACCTCGATTAGCGTGTATGGCATTTGCATGATGTTTTGTGTTTGCTTGGATTGTGAAATTTGAATATAAATAGGTTGTGTATAATAATGGGATATACACAAACTTATAATTGATGAAATAAACTACAAGCCATGATGTACTGGCATACTGTGAGGGACGAGGGACTCGTTGGATGAATGTGTACGCTCATGGCTACACGTAGGCATGTCCGAAGGATTTATTGGTGAGGAAATATGCGAGTTACATATATATATATATACAAGAATATATATAAATATATATTGGGATTAAAAAGAAAAATGAAATTGTATAGATTGTTTGATCTTATCAAATGACACAAAAATGGAAGATGTGTCAAAATTTGTGTCATGTTAACACTTCTTACTTTAACACATCAACAACTCGATCAATCTCAAAAGATGTGACGCGTATCTCGAGGAAAATTAATATATAAAAATCAATAGTTGATGTTTATCAACTAACGATTGATCGAATTCGGAATCGAGGGTTTAGGGGTTTGAAATTTATCGAGACAAGTTGTCCGAGGTGTGAAATCAAGCTCAGTTGAGGATCTTAATCGATCACACAGCTTGAGAGCATCTTACAGGTATAATATGTTTTACTGTTTATCAAAGTTGGAATTAGTGGTGATACTAGGATTATGATTGTTTAAGTCGTTTGTTGATCAATTATGGTTTTTCACCTCGCTAGAGGTTATTATGGATCATTTTTTGATGAATTTGTGATGTTTTGGATGATTTGGAGGTGTTTTGGATCCATTTGGATGAGCAAAATGGTGCTGCTGTTGCAGGTATGGTGCGCATAGCGCACTAGGCTTTGGCCATAACGCGTTGTGCATACTGGGAGGATGAACTGACATGCAAGTAGCGTGTTATCCATGTCAGGTAGCATGCTACCCACACCCAGATCAGTGCAAAACTAATTGGAAATTGGGCGGTTGATTGAGAGCTTTAGGGACAATATTAGGAGTTTTAATACAGTATAACGGACCTATATTAACTAGAGTTGGTCCATGATAGTTGTTGGTTACTTGGGAGAGAGTTATTTACCCGAAACATTAGGAAATTGGACGGGGACTTGGACTGAGGTAAGTATAGATTTGCTTATTTATCAATATTGTCTGGCTATTTAGTATATATAGCTCATACAGTTGTTAGAATGGAATGGGGGACTATTTATACTATAATTATTTTTAATAAAAGGAAAATAGTGTTTACTGTGATTCACGAGAGTAAAACCCTAGAATTGAGATGAGGTAATATAAGAGATATGTTAACTTCTCGGCCTATATTTAACATCATACTCACTTTATAGGTCGTGTGGGTTATATTTACACTAGAGGGTTTGGGATAGAACCATTGGGCATTAGTGGTTGGGCAAGGGAGCATATCTGCCGATATAGTGGTCTAGCAATCACATTAATGGCGTTAGTGGGTAATTGATCCTAGTTTTATAAAATAAATGGGGATCACAATGTAATAGTCCAAATTACTTGCTTTTTATCTGATTAAGTATTGGATTTATATGTTTTCCGCATTCTTGTTATATGTCATTGGTGAATGTTGGTATTGTAAGATATCCTTATTTACTAGATGGAATGTTGATGATTAGCGTGAATCCATACTTACTAAGCAAGTTGGAGCGCTCACCCAAATTAACTATTTCAAGTTCGCAACCAGGTGCTTCAACTAAAAGGAAAGAGAAGATTTAGGATTCTTGTTTCTTCTCTCCGATGTAATGAGCTACTTGTATATATAAACTTTATTTGACATATTTCGATGTATATAAATAGGGTTGGGGTGATTTAACTATGGTTCCAGGTTTTGATAAACTCTGTATTTCCGTATATTTGAATATATAGAAAAAGTTTTAAACTTTTCGTTGCGTAATAATTTGATTTATTATTTCTATATGAATATACAGGTTGAGTTTATCAGGTATAGATGGAAAGGTTGTTGGCTCTAGTTAAGTCTTACAGGATTAGCAGGTATGATTAGGGTTTTAGGTCGAGCATTTTCCCCAATCGGGATAGGGGATGTCATAGCTTGGTATCAGAGCTTTGGTTTTATCACTTTTAGAAGTAAAGTAGTAATGTTGATACAATTATGTGTCCTAAATTAGGCTCTGATCCTATTTCATTTTTAAATGGTTTTAAAAGTGAATTATAGCATAATCTGTTGTACCGAAACCTAAGTTTATTGAATTTGAGATTTGTCTCGACTTATTAATGAACTTAGGGTTTGATAAATGGTTTTCATCGTGTTATGGGGGCAAATGAGAATGAAAACACATACATTATTTGCTGCACATATTGATATATAATGTATAGTTATAATTTCCTTGAATTGTCTAAAAGTTACCTAATGATCTTATCTCTCCTTTGAACGCAGAATGTAATGGCGGATCAAGGGGAAGATCACAGAGGTCAGAACCTTAGGGTAACAGGAAGACAAAGGATCAATAGAAATCTAGAATAAAGTAGTAAATGAAACAGTTAATTGAGTCTCAGGCTGAGGTAATGGCAATGCTGATGGCTCAGATGGGACCACATGTACAGTTACCTGAGGAATAGCCTACAACCAGTCTCAAGGTTAGCAGAGCTGAGGGAGGAGCTGAGATAGTAGCAACTCCGTTCAGCCGGTAGTCCTACAGGTTCAGGTACCGAAAATAGCTGCCAAGGTGCCAGAGGATTCTGAGAAGGCCACATTCCTTTGAACTCGTAAGGAAGTCATGAAATATGATATTATAAGGTTCGATGACACTATGGAGGAAGGAATGGTCGAGACCTGGATATTGGAAATGGAGCAACATTTTGTTGTTGTCGATGTTGAGGACCGATTTAATGTTAAACTGGTTGCCTTTTAGTTGATTAATTCTGCGAGGAAGTGGTGGAATTCCTTAAAGAGATAAGGGAGGATTTTCACTACGCGGCCTCAGTTTAGGATAGTATTCTTCAGGTAATATTTCCTTAAATCAGTCAAGAACAGGAAGAAGATTGTATTCATTCAACTGAAGCAGAGAGCAACGTTTGTCAGGGAATACGAGTTGAGTTAAATGAATTTGCTCTGGAGATGGTAGAGCTGGAGGAGAACAAGATTGACTTATTTCTCGGTGGGCTGAACTATGAGATCAGGATTGTTGTTTCTTATCATCCTCGCACTAGTTAAGTTTTTATATTTGAGAGTATGATAGAAGTAGAAGCAGCCATTCTAACTAAACCATTAAGAATAGCTGTTGCAACACCACCACTAGTAACACATTATCTCTGAAGTCAGAGAGTCTTAGAATTTGTTTATTTTTGGCCTGGTAAGAGGAGGAGGAGTGTAGGAGGCACAGGTACACAGTCGGGATCTACGGGAATGACATTTGTTAGTGCACCCGTTCTACTAGTTTCTCAAGTTTCAGAAGCTAAACCACTGTTATCGTCATCTTAGTTTGGAGGTAGAGGCAAGGGTAAAGCACGGTCTTCATAGAGACCGAGTGGATCAGAAAGGCTTCATAGGCTAGTAGTTTACCACAATGGGCACCGGTTATATTCTATAGGTGTAGGCAGTCGAGGCATATTATGAGGGAATGTTCCATGCCGCCAGCCACATCGGTAGGCAATACCACACCACCTACATGAGAATAGGCTCATGTAGTGGCAGAGGCAGGCCTAGAGGCCAACCGGAGACTAGTGGAAGGTATATTAAATATTTATGGTCGAGATATGCATATTTTAATTGATGTTGGTTCTACAGTTTCATTTATTGTTGGAGTAATGGTTGGTGAATTGAAATTGAAACCTGTTGGAGCTAATACATTTTTTAATTCTGAGCACGACAGTGAGTGATAAGGTTTATCCTAACCTAATATATAAGAGATGTGTAGTCAAAATTGGAGAGAATAAACTTTTAATTGATCTAAGGGTAATGGACTTCCTGGAATTCGATGCATTACTAGGAATTGGTTATCAACGTATCATGCCGGTATTGACTGTTTCCATAAGATGGTGATCTTTCATATTCCTAACCTTTTCTAAAATTATAGTCTATAAAAGCTATAATCCTTCACAACTCGCAACTCGTGGAAGGGAAGCTACACCTCAAATTTAGAAGTTATGGCGAGAATTGTTACCTTTAGAGAGCCTGGACATGAACTTAAAGTTAATCAGATACCCGTGGTTTGTGAGTTTCTGAAAGTTTTTCCATCTGACTTACCTAGATTACCACCGCCCGTGTCATTGACTTCATCATTGACTTATTCCTGGTACCAAACCATTCGAAAGTTTTTCCATCTGACTTATTCCTGGTACCAAACCTATATCTATTCCTTCATACCGTATGGCACTGAAAGAATTGCATTAGTTACGAACTCAACTTGAGGAATTGCTTCAAAAAAGGTTTATTCATCTTAGCATGTCACCATGGGGAGCACCTGTTCTTTTTGTGAAGAAGAAGGACAGAACCCTATGAATATGCATCGATCATAGATAGTTTAATCGAGTGACTATTAAGAACAAATACCCATTGCCCAGGATTGATGATTTGTTTGATCAGTTGAATGGTGCTAGATATTTCTCGAAGATTGATTTGAGGTCTGGTTATCATCAACTGAGAATCAGGGATGAGGATATCTCAAAAATAGTTTTCAGTACTCGCTATGGGCACTTCGAGTTTATAGTGATGTCGTTTGGGCTCACTAATGCTCTTGTTTTATTCATGGATCTGATGCATAGGGTGTTTGAACCCTATCTTGACCAATTTATCTTCATGTTTATCAATGATATTCGTGTATATTTGAAGAATGAGGAAGAGCATTTGCACCACCTAAGAGTTACATTGCAGACTCTGAAGGATAATCTGTTGTATGCCAAGTTTAGTATGTGCGAATTTTGGTCTTCGTAGGTCAAATTTCTAAGACATATGATTAATGTTAAGGGTATATCTATTGATCCAGCAAAGGTGGAGGTAATCAGGGATTAGCATACTTCTACCATGGTGTCAGAGATTCGAAAATTTCTGGGGTTAGTAGGTTATTACAGACGATTTGTTGAGGGATTCTCTTGTATTGCTCTGCCAATGACTTGGCTAACATAAAAGGATGTAGATTTTATATGGTCAGATGAGTGCAAAACTATTTTCAAGGAGTTGAAAGATAGATTGACTATGACACCTATTCTTACATTGCCTGAAACGGGGAAGGAGTTGGTGATTTATACTGATGATTCTCACTCAGACTTGGGTTGTATAGTGTTGCAGGAAGGCAGGGTGGTAGCTTATGCTTCAAGGCAACTCAAGATTCATGAAAGAAATCATCCAGTTCATGATTATAGTGTTACAGGAAGGCAGGGTGGTAGCTTATGCTTCAAGGCAACTCGAGATTCATGAAAGAAATTATCCAGTTCATGATTATAGTGTTGCAGGAAGGCAGGGTGGTAGCTTATGCTTCAAGGCAACTCAAGATTCATGAAAGAAATTATCCAGTTCATGATCATGAGCTAGCTGCAGTGGTTTATGCCATGAAGATTTGGAGGCACTATTTGTACGGCGAGAGGTTCACAGTATTTTTAGATCATAAGAGTCTGAAATACTTATTTAGTCAGAGTGAATGAATATGAGACAGCATAGGTGGTTTGAGTTACTCAAGGATTATGATTTCACTTTAGAGTACCACCCAGGCAAAGCAAATGTGGTTGATGATGCCTTGAATAGGAGAAGAATAGGCAGAGAGAACATAGCTACTACCAGAGCTTCTTAGTACAGACTTCTTGAGGAAGCTTCAGTGATGATGATTCGTGAAAGTCCAACTGGCACATCATCAACTAAGAGAGCTAGTTCCAGAGCTATTAATTTATTATTTTGTGCTCAAATTTGAGCTGAACTGGAGATGATTTAGTGGGTGGTTGATAATTAGAAAGCTTATCATAAATATGTAGTATGTCGGGGGTTAGCTGCTAGTATAGATCATCATGATTAGTCGGTTTCTGATGATAGTGCGTTGCGATTTAGGGATGGATTATGGATTCTAGCTTATGATCAATTAGGGCAGGAATTTTTATGGGAATCCCATCAATCTCTTTGTTCTACTAATCTAGGTAACACTAAGATGTATCATGATATGAGACGTGTTTATTGGTGGCCGGAGATTAAGACTGACATTACTGAGTTTGTAAAGAGATGTGAGATATGTCAGCAAGTTAAGGCTGAACACATGAAACTTTAAGGGTTATTGCTTTCGCTGGCTATTCTTGACTGGAAATGGGAATATATATCTATGGATTTTGTTTTCATTCTACCTCGGAGTCAGCGCGAACATGATGCAGTTTGGGTTGTAGTTGACAGATTGACGAAATATGTCCATCTCTTACAAGCTTCTATGTGAGATCCTCTTAGCCGTTTATGCGAGGTGTATGTACATGAGGTATTGAGATTCCACGGGGTTCTAGTATTGATTACTTCGGATAGGGATCCGAGATTCACGTCCAGGTTGTGGAGTGGATTACAGAGGTAGCTGGGAATTATGTTTAACCTTAGTAGGACATACCATTCTCAAACTTATGGACAAACTGAGCGGTTAATATTGGTGCTTGAGGATATGCTTCAAGCTTCTGTCTTAGAGTTTAGGGGTAACCGGGAGAAATGTATTCCTCTATAAGAGTTCTTTTATAATAATAGTTATCAGGCTAGTATTGTAATGGCTCAATTTGACACACTGTATGGTCGGCTTTGTTGATCACCAGCGTGTTGGGCAGAGGTCAGAGATATGGTTTTATTAGGGCCAGAGTTGATTCAGGACTACACAGAGAAGATGCAGCAGATTCGCCAGCGTCTAATTACAGCACATCTTAGACAGAAAAGATACATCGACTAACACAATAGGTTTTTAGAGTTTTCAAATGACGGTTTTGTCCTATTAAAAGTCTCACTTATGAAGGGGTTGTATGGATTTGGGTTGTGAGGTAAGCTAGCTCCAAGGTATATTGGGCCATTCGGAGTATAGGAAAGGATTGGTCCTGTAGCTTACAGGTTAGAGTTACTTCCTCAACTTGTCAGAGTTCATAATGTCTTTCAAATATCTATGCTATTCAAGACAGAGACTCAATTCACTCCAATAATTGATTTGAGTGAATTTGATCTTTGGGAAAACTTATCTTACGATGAGCAACCAATTGAGATACTTGATCGTAAGATTCAGAGGCTGATAACCAAAGAAATCTCATTAGTTAAAGTGAAATTGCAATTTCATGGAGATGAGGAACTAACCTGGGTGCGGGAATCCTACATGAAGGAGCAATTTCCATTTCTCTTCAAGAATACAGGTAACTTTACGTTTACTTTAATTTTGAGGATGAAATTGCTTTAAATTAGGGAGACTATAATGATCTATTACCTTAAGTTGGTGAACCTTAAGTTGGTGATTAGTACTAATCCAAACAATAATTAACCCGAGCTAGGCTCAAGGTTAAGATCGGTGTACCTCGATTAGCGTATATGTGCGTTTGCATGTCGTTTTATGTTTGTTTGGATTGTGAAATTTAAATATAAATAGGTTGTGTCTAAAAAGGGGATATATACAAACCTATAATTGATAAAATACACTATAAGCCATTAAATACTAGTACATTGTGAGCGACGAAAAAGTCGTAGAATGAATTTGCACGCTCGTGGCTACACATAGAAATGTTCTAGGAATTTATTGGCAAGGAAATACGCGAGTTATATATATTTATATACAAGGATATATATAAATATATATTGGAATTAAAAAAAAAATGAAATTATATAAATTGTTTGATCTTCTTCAATGATGCGAAAGTACAAGATGTGTCAAAATTTGTGTCACGTTAACACGTCCCACTTTAACACATCAACGACTTGATCAATCTCGAAATGAAGCGACGCGGTATGTTGAGGAAAGTCTATATATAAATCAAAAGTTGATGTTTATCAACTAACGATTAATCAAAATCAAAATCGAGGGTTTAGGGGTTTGAAACTAATAGAGACAAGTTGTCCGAAGTGCATAATCAAGCTCAGTTGAGGAGCTTAATCGATCACACAACTCGTGAGCATCATATAGGTATAATTTGTTTTAGTGTTGATCAAAGTTGGAATTGTTGGTGATGCTAGGATTACGATTGTTTAAGTCGTTTGTTGATCAATTATGGTTTCTCACCTCACTAGAGGTTGTTATGGACAATTTTGATGAATTTATGAGTGTTTGGGATGATTTGGAGGTGTTTTGGATCAATTTGGATGAGCAAAATGGCGTTGCTATTGTAGATCTGGTGTACATAGTGCACTAGGCTTTGGCCATAACGTTATGCATATTGGGAAGATGAACTAACATCCAAGTAGCGCTACCCATACCCAAACCAGTGCGAACCTGATTGGAAATTGGCTGGTTAGTCGAGAGCTTTAAGGACTATTTTAGGAGTTTTAATATAGTATAACATACCTATATTAACTACAGTCGGTCAGTGATAGGTGTTGGTTACCCGGGAGAGAGTTATTAACCTAAAAAGTTAGGAAATTTGGATGAGGACTTAAACTGAGGTAAGTACGAATTCGCTTATTTATCAATATTGCATGGCTATTTAGTATATATAACTCATATAGTTGTTAGAATGGAATGGGGGACTATTTATACTGTGATTGTTTTTAATAAAAGGAAAACAGTGTTTACTGTGATTCATGAGAGTAAGATCTTGGAATTAAGACGAGGTGATATAGGAGATGGTTTAGCTTTCTATCCTATATGTAACTTCTTACTCAGTTTATAGGTAGCGTTAGTTACATTTACACTATAGGGTTTAGGAAAGAACCATTGGGCATTAGTGGATGGGCTAGAGAGCATATCAGCCAATATGTTGGTCGAGGAATCGCATTAATGGCATCAGTGAGTAATCGGCCCTAGTTTTATAAAATAAATGGGGATCACAGTGCAATAGTCCAAATTAGTTGCTTTGCATCTGATTATGTATTGAATTTATATGCTTTCCATATTCTTGTTAGATATCATTGCTGCACGTTGTTATTGCATGATATCCTTGTTTACTATATGGAATGTTGATGAATGGTGTGAACCAATACTTACTGAGCAAGTTGGATCGCTCATCCAAATTAACTATTTCAGGTTCGCAACCAAACGCTTCAACCAAAAGGAAATAGAAAATTTAGGAGTCTTGTGTATTATCTCCGATCTAATGAGCCTACTTATATATATATACTATGTTTGACATATTTTGATGTATATAAACATGGTTGGGGTGATTTAACTATGGTTCCAAGTTTTAATAAACTCTATATTTCCGTATATTTGAATATATCGAAAAAGTTTGAGATTTTCTGTTGTGTAATACTTTGATTTATTATTTCGATATGAATATACAGGTTAAGTTTATCAGGTATAGATAGAGAGGCTGCTTGCTTTAGTTAAGTCTTGCAGGATTAACGGTCTTGATTAGGGTTTCAGGACGAGCATTTTCCCTAAACGGGATAGGGGATGTCACATCCAAAGTACAACTAAAAAGTTAATTTTTTTAGAAAATAAAACCTAATTTAGATGTCTAATCACAAGGGCCTAATTATATTTTGAACTTATTTGGTATCATGACCACTTATTATATTCAATTTTAGTGTGAGATTATATGTGGCACCTTATTTTTTCAATCAGAAAGAAGCTTAAAAGCCTAGCATATAATAAGGCTACATTTTGGGTGTTCAACTTGGCATTCTCAAGCCTTCTCCATGAGCCATGTGGCACACCTAAGATTGGTTCTTTATTACTTTTTTATAATTTACCACACCCATCTATATACACTAGTTTCCATGTGTAGCACGTGCAACTCACATTGAAATTTAAAAAAAAAAATCGTTATGCAATGGCCCAATATTTATTGACACCATTATTTAGGTTATTTTCATAATTAAACTCCAACTCTAGCCCACTTGGAGGCCCCGAATAGGCTAGAACACCCCTGACTTGGCATAAAATCATCATTTTTGTTTGTTGGCTATATAATTTCGATGTTAACAATCATTTATTTCATAATTCATCACATGTGTGTATTAATATTGCCATACCATGTGAGACTTTGAAATGAGAATGCCTAGTAAAGTGTGTCCATGTGGGTACCAGGTAGGCATAGTACTAGTACACTAAATCTTATATTGGTAACTTGAATAAAATGACTAGAACCAGGGTGAATATGGCATAAAATAAATAATCAGACTTTAGGCTAAGTCATTATAATCGGGTACATCAAGGATTAGCGCACCTCGGGATGCATGCTGAGACAAGGGGCAGTTAATGTCTGGTAGTCGCGTACTAAGGGAAGTAGTAGTACACCAATTTAAGACCCTAAATAGCCTACACATGAATCAATGTGCCTATCTATAAAACTAAATTTAACTGAATTAAAAAGGGGACTATAGTTTAAACTAGTTAATGTAGACCCTTAGATTTCATAGAGATGATCTTAATGATGACTCCTAGACTTGATGTATACTAATGTGAGTGTCACTAGATCATGTGACTTAGCTAATGAGGATCCCTTGTTTTTAATTAAATATGGGTATACACATTTAGATCAAGGGCCAAATATTGCTCTTACAAGTATAAAAATGAGACTTAGTGGGGTTTCCAAGCAAATCATACCAATTTTCATGCAAAAGATAGGAAATTCTAGAGTTAGAAGCTAGTGATTTACCAGAGAAATTAAGAGAAATTGGTGGTATTGAGATCAATTGGAGAAGCTCCAACAATTAGGTAGTCAAATCTCCACCTCTACCTTGTTAAAATTTATCAAAACTTTGAGTTTGAACACCGAAATTAATTTTCTTGTAACTCACTGTTATAATTGAGGATTTTGTGAATATCAGGTCTTGTTTATCCATGAATTATGGTTTCGAAACTAATTTTTAAATATCTTTTGTTGTTGAGGTTTCATGATAAATGCATGTTGATTATGTCAATCTATGCAAATTTTTTATTTAAATAAACTCAAATAGGTTACATTTACGATGGTTCATAATTATTGATCATGTTTTGAGGTTCTAGTAAGATTTAAGACCATTTAGGAATGATTTGTGGTGGTTTGGGTATGCATAACATCGTTTATGCAGTTCTACTCGAGCGTGAAGTGTGTTTCTTCCCCTGGGCAGCCCTAATTTAAGTGACTTACGTAAAATGACAACATCTTTCGGATTTTAATATTCTACATATCGTTGGAAAGCTAAGAGATAAAAACACCAAAAAACATTAGTTTTTAAAAATAAATCCATCATCTATATCAGAAATGGGTCGGAAGTCAAAGGTTGTGAATATAGATTATTCGTTTAGTAGCTCACCCAATGGCCTTGAGGCGTGGGGACGCCACAATTAGTAGTAGAGCGAGGTCGATAAAGTCTGTAGGATTAAGCGTAGTTTGTTCTGTAACTTGATACCAATGCCACAGTTGGTATCTAAGAAATTAGTCAAGGAACCTCGGGAAATAATGAAAAAAAACTTAATGAACAAACTTTAGATGTGGAAACACGATGTACTTGCCTTAGTTGGAAAATGATATGAGGCGGGTAGAGTTAAAGTTCATGTTATGTTTTTTACTGTATGTTATATACTATACGCGTATATACACAAAGGCTGATCTGGTACACACTTATCGATGCGGATCACGATGGATGAATAACCCTCTACACCTACAGAGATTTGTTAGAATAACAATCCTGAAAGGGCCACTACCACCGTTACTACACAGAGTGTCGACGACTGACTCGTGGTACATAATGCTGAGTTGGATGTTATTTTACAATTACTCAGGGCAGGTCGTAGCAGCCTTCATAGTAGCAATAGCTCCTACAGTACCTACGATACCGACTACTACTACTCAGGCATACATCATGTACACCTATCGTTCATGCTAAATATAACTTGTACTTGAGTAATTGATCCGACAAGGGTGTAGTAGTGGTAAATATGGGGTCGAATCTACAGGACTTAGATTTTACTCTGAGTTAATTAAAAAGGGAAATTTTTAGGGTTTTTAAATATTTTAAGAAAATAATTAATTAATTTTTTAAAACTATCAGAAATTAAAGTTTGCAAATATTAATTCGATTTGAGAAAATACCTAGGTCTAAGGTTTTACAAATTCAAATCATAGTTCAATAACATGTCATGGTCTTCAATCTTTCCAAAAGATTATTAATTCAATTCCTCCTTGATTAGTTATAGGATCTCGACATTCACTAGAAATCCCTAATTCCCCTATTTTCGACAGATAGGACGTCTGCCACTAAATACTTCTCTAATTAACACACAACCCTAGACATCCACCAATCACGTTTATTACTTTAACCGCATAAAGTTCCATGGGAATACTAATCCTAAATAACCGAATCACATTAGTTTCCGATTTAACCTAGATTTATCTATCGCACAATCAAGAGCTGAAAGATTTCGATTGTTACTTGTATTAGTCGAATAGTACAATTATGGATATGAAAATCTCGATTGACTATAGGTGTTCCACCAAAAAGCATGCACTATCCATATACATACCTTAAGTTTGCACCATAATCATGAAATCGACAACAAATAAAATAGAAGGAAAATAAATAATTTAATTATAAATAAATAGATCTCACATGAACACTACTATAAAACCATGAATATGGACTTGCTTCACCACTTACCTAGGCTAAATTGCTTAGTCAGACATCTTCTTGGTGATCTCTATTAAAAACAAATATAAGAAAAGAAAAGAAGTTTGATGAGAGAAGAGAAGATAATAAACTAAACCCTAAAGTCTATATATGTAAAATCATTAAATTTGGTCTCTATAAGAGAGAGAAACTGAATTCCATGAGGTTTTTAATCTTGCGTGTACCGAGGACGATCTAATGGCCGTGATTGCTTGAAAGATGGAGTCCTAGACTTATGTCAACTGCTCATTGGCTTTTTCTTTTCTAGCTGATGTGGTGTCTTCTAATTGGTCAAGAATGAGATAGACGATGTGGCTGGCAAGTCGGAGCTCGACATGTGGCTACTGTGGAACGTGAGAAGAAGTGCTTAACGAATTGTGTGTCAATCTGGGAGTCTACACAACCGTGCATCTTGAGGAAGATCGTTAGCTACTAATGGTTGAGAAAAACTCATTTGAATAGCCGAATATGTAGGACCATATAACAACATCTCGAGGAAATCAGATGATTTGGATTGAGGAAAAAAAATACGGGAAGCTTATCGAAGAAATGGGAGTTCGTGATGCACAGATCTCAAGGAAAATCAATGACTGCCGGATCGAGGAGAAGGCACTTAGCAATCGGTGAATTCATGGGAGTGTAATGCACGCATCCCGTTGCGAATCCTGAGCCTTGATCAAAAAAATTGCAAGCACATTGTATGAGAATCGTGTTCCTTGTTTCATTAATCTGTTACTCCCCTTGATCATTTCTTCAGTGCATGTCTCGTGGCAGATCCTATAGCAACTTTTCACACTGTAGGAATGACTTTGACTTAGTCATTTTTTAGACGTTTCTCAACTAATGCTCCACCAAACTTCTTTTAAACCTCCATAGTATTGACACGGACCAATGTGGGTCCCGCCAATTTATCTTGAAGTATGTGTAAGCTCACTTTTCAATGCCAAACACTGAAAACTTTTCGAAAGACCTCGAATTACCTTTATTTCACTAAAGTGCCACTAAAACACTAAAAACATAAACAAAAGAGATTTAGTTAATTATAAGAAGTATTGAAATCTAAAAACAAATAAAATAAACACTTAAATATATTAATATTATTGACTTATCACATCACCATGATGATAACCATAGACACCTATTCAGGTCACCACTGTAGTATTTCCCGAGACACCAGTCTGAGAGGGACCATAGGGATGACTGAGACCGAATGTAAGATTATCAGTCGTATAGATACTATAAGTGACAGATTAATGGAGCTCTCCCTTTGTATACACACCTGCAGAGCTGCCTAACATCAGATACAGCTGTAGTGATAGGACCGAAATCAGGGAGGTCGTGACAGGGGTCAGAGAGACCGAGGCTAGGGTTAGAGACCCGAGAATTGGCATGCATGGAGGTTAGAGACACGTCAATGTTTACGATTTGGTCAGACTAGACATCTTAGCGATGATTGCTGGTGGGCATTACCACCACCTAAGCAAGATTAGATCCAAGAGAGAGCTCGTGAACTAGGTCATCTGAACAAGGAGACGACCAGACGTAATGTTGAGGGTAGGTTAGTTGACTCATCTTGTCATTAATTTATTTAATTTTTATGTATATCTATTATGATTCATAGCTAGGCATATGATTACTCAATGATTGTACTATACACTAAGCCATAGCACGTGGCAGTGAAATGCAACCAAAGCTACTTGACTTTGGTGCACGTATTGATAGGTCATGGGTCCATGCCAACCAACACGAGGGTTATTTGGTGATGGACCAGTGGAAGGGTTGGAGAAGCCCACTAGAAGCGTCCCAACGTATTAAAGTATGGTCTAGTAGCGTTGGAGATTAAGTTGGCAACGTCAGTTGTTCCTACCACAGTTTCATTTCCACGACCAGAAAAATAAAAGATCGAGGTTTAATGGAGGCATTAGCACCACGAATTATTCCATGATTCGGGATGGTAGTCTACCAGTTTCAGGACGAAATTCCCCTAGTTGAGAATATTGTAATGGCCTAATATTTATTGACACCGTTATTTAGGTTATTTTCATACTCGACAGCAACTCAGGCCCACGTAGATGCCCCTAATAGGCTAAAACACGCCTGACTGGGCACAAATCGTTATTTGTGCCTGTTGATTGCATAATTTCGATGTTAGTTATTATTTATTTCATGACTCATTGCATGTGTATATTTATATTCGCATACCAAGTAAGAGTGTGTGACGAGTAAACACCTCGTAAAGCGGTATTGGGTAGGCGTAGTACCAGTACACTAAATCGTACAGTGCTAACTTGAATAAAATGACTAAAACTAGAGTGAATATGGCATAAAATAGATAATCAAACTTTATGCTAAGTCATAATAATCAGGTACATCAGGGATTGATATGCCTCGGGATATGTGTCGAAACGTGGGGCACTGAGTGTCGGGTAGTCGCAATACTGAGGGAAGTAGTAGTACACCAATTTAAGACCCTAAATAGCCTATACATGAATTAATGTGTTTATGCTATGAGATTAAATTTAATTGAGTTAAAAAGGGGACGGTAGTTTAAACTAGTTAATGTGGACCCTTAAATTTCGTAGA
Source organism: Stephania yunnanensis (assembly GCA_039657365.1). Lineage (NCBI taxonomy): Eukaryota > Viridiplantae > Streptophyta > Magnoliopsida > Ranunculales > Menispermaceae > Stephania > Stephania yunnanensis. Next base: position 36,553,944 of record CM077586.1, on the reverse strand, counting down.
GATGATCCTAAATGATTATTCTTAGACTTGATGGGTACCAATACGTGTGCCACTGGATTGTGTGACTTAGCTAATGAGGATCTCTTGGTTTTTCTAGAAATGGGTGTACACATTTAGATCATGGGCCAAATATTGCTCTCAAAGTATAAAAATGAGACTTTGTAGGATTTTCTAGCAAATCATCCCAATTTTCATGGAAAATAGAGGGAATTCTAAAGTGAAAAGTTAGTGATTGCTGGAGAAATTAAGAAAAATTGCTAGTGCTGAGATCAATTGGAGAAGCTCCCACAATTAAGTAATCAAATCTCTACCTCTACCTTATTAACATTTATCAAAATTTTGAGTTTCAAAACAAAAAAAATGAATTTTCTTGTAACTCACTTTTGTAATTGAGGATTTTGTAAATATCAGTTCTAGTTTACCCATGAATTATGGTTTCAAAAATAATTTTTAAAGATATTTGTGTTCTTGAGGTTTCATGATGAACGCATGCGATTATGTCAATCTATGCAAATTCTTAATTTAAATCAACTTAAATAGGTTACATTTATGATGGTTCATGATTAATGGTCGAGTTTTGAGGTTCTAGTATGATTTAAGACCATTTGGGGATGATATGTGGTGGTTTGGGGATGCAGAACTACGTTTCTACAATTCTGCTCGAGCATGGAGCGTGCTCCCTCAAATGAGGGAGTGCACTCCCTCCCTTGGGAAACCTCAATTTAAGCGACTTTTGTAAAATGACCTTATCTCCATCTTTTTAAGTTGGATTTTGATGTTTGACCTATCTTTGGAAAGCTAGGAGAGAACACAACCACCTAGAAACATTTTTTTTTCAAAAATAAAGCCTTCATATGTATCAAAAATGGGTCGAAAGTCAAGGGTTGTGAATAAGGATGGTTCGATTGTAAGTTTTGAGGTTGAAATTGATTTAAAGTTCTAGAACCTAACTTGGTGACTGAAACATACCTCGGACAACTTGAATTAAAATCATGAACTAAGGGGCTATAGCTCGGGTATTTAAGAGCTAGGCAGGGTCAAATTTGGGAGTCCGGGGAAGTCGAAGCGCGTATTGAGGTGCGTAAAACCAAATTGAATGTCACTTGAATATTTACTTGTTTTCATTACTATTTTTACTCTATTTCGGTTTAGTCATCTTTGTCCTTATCAATATTCATTTTCATATTCTATCACTTATTTGGTTTGGTTAAACAGTCGATTGAGTGTACTCATGTCGGGTATTCCATTTTATGTTTATGGCATGCTAGACCATAACATGCGTATCAGGAGTCCTCAGTGAATGACGGTCCAATCTACTTTGTTGGTTCACGTATCAGTGCATCATGGGTCTACATCGGTCACCGAGAGTACCAAGTGAAGGGCCTATTGGGCGCACCCACTTGAGGGATCTTTAGGAGGAAATTCGAAGTATGGTCTAGCTTGATCGGGAGGGCACATACCTTTGTGCTTTATTATTATTTATGTATGCAATGATCCATTTATAGTTGCATGTTTATTTAATATTTCCTTAGACTTCTCTATTTATTTAAATGCTCATTGAATCTCCTTGGTGTTTTACTCACTCGACTCGTCATATGTTTTGTTATGAAGAATGAGTGCAGATCCTTCTACGAGTAATGGTAAGGGATTCTCTACGAGTATCTCTGAACTTGCCCATTGTTCAGCATACTTCTCGTAGGTGTTTATTTACATATTTTGTTATGTATTTTGGATTTATGGGAGAATTATGAGACGTCTGTACTTGTATATTTTAACTTTTGTCACCTGATATACGGTTTTCTCTATTCCTGATTTTCCATAGTAGGATTAATGTTATATATGACTTGAAAGCTAATAAAAATTCATGTGTATTCTCACTTAAAGACTCCCACTGTAAATTACCGATTATCTACTTGCGACTATGTAAAACACAAGTCACAATTTGTAAATGATTAATTCAAACTAAAAAGATGTAAGTTTCATAACAAAATAAGACATGTTAGCACACACTTTGAGAAAGCTGACATGGCACGAATGTTAGCAGGGCTGCGGGACTCATGTAGCAGCTCACTTCGCAGCCTCGAGACGCGGGGCTACAACAGTTTGTATCAGGGTGAGGTCGATGGAGCTTGTGAGATGAGCTTCTCTAACCTGATAGCAATGCCACAGTTGGTATCAAAGAAATGGTTCGAGGAACCTCAGGAACTAATGAAAAAAAAACTTGATGGACAAAACTTAAATGTGGAAACTCAATGTACTTGCCTTAGAACTCTAGTTAGGAAGTGATGTGAGGCGGGTGGAGTTAGGTTCATATATGTGTTATGTTTTACTGCATGTTTTATACTATCCACGTATATACACCGAGACCGATCTTGGCGCACGCTTATTTATGTCGATCACAATGGATGGACAACCCTCTACACCTACAGAGATTGGTCAGACTAACGATCCGGTTAAGGCCCCTACCATTATTAATACATCGAATGTTGACGACTGACCAGCAGCACATGACACTCTGTTGGCTGAGATTTTTCATGAGCTGCGGCTAATACGTACTAATTGAGCTATAAGTTATATGTCTCTTTTCATTTCATTTGTATTTTCCCTGTCATTCATGTATCTTACATTTACAATAACTAGTGTTTTAAACTTCACCACTGACTAATCAGGTGGTGTAGCGCTACATTTAAATCAATATACAACGTATTTACTAATATCATTTGTATATTACTTTGGTTCAATACTTTCAACTTTTGGAGTTTGATTCTTTGTAAGATCCATATAAAGATATATTACATTTTATCAAACTTATAATTTGACTTCCTAAATTTTATCAGGACTCGTTGACCTGAAATTCCATTTTTCATGTGTATGTGATAATTTATTGACCATTTATTGATCTATACTTAAGCTTCCAATTCACTCCAACGAAAACTTCATAGACCATTTTATTCCAACTATCATCAATTCATTTGATTATTCAAATATGGTAGATGTCACAATGATCTTCTACGCTATGAATGAATCGTGATTATGAAACGAAGTTACTTAGATTTTTCGTCAAGCAGAACTACTCCAGTGCCTTACCTTGACTAAAGGAGTCTGTTCATGTCACTTCCAGCAATCATAAATCATTTCTACATCTTATTTTTATGCACTAAGTCTATTTAATTCCATTTTTGTCAATCTTAACTATTCTCACGTTTATCTCATTCTTTGTCCCTTAACAAATTTACCACGACTTTAGTCAACACCTAGGCCACTTACAGCTTCTTACTATTGACTCTTACTATTGACTTACAAAGGCAATTTAGATATATTCTCTTTTCGAAAATATAGTTACGAACGCCGCGACTTTTTATACTTTTCGATAACTTGAAGTCCGCCTTAACTAATCTTTATTCAAAATCGAGAAATTTTGCGTCTCAAATAGTAAAATTGTTTGTAAAACTATTTGTTATTGCCTTAATTCATTTTCATTTGTCTCAGGTTTCCCGACTTTCTTTTTCTCAAAAATAATTTCGGTACTTTCAAGAGACTATGTAAGATATCAAAATATCTTACTTTTCATCAATTCACTTTTGATGAATACACTTTTTTGTTGTTGTTCAACTAAAGAAATAGAAGAATTTGAATTCTCAGTTCTTTGAATAACCTAACGAATAATCAACCTCTTAAAGGATGCTATTTCAATCCTATGAATCATATCATTTAAACTTCTTGCTATATAGGAGTTCTTACTAACTTCCTATAAAAAATTACTTATTCTCAATTAGTACATTAATCTATTCATTTGTTATATTTTAAGTCGTAGTGATAGACATCATAACTTTAATTTAGTTAGAAGAGACTATTAGGTACTCAGATTTTCAAAACACAACTATTTGTGTTTTATTTAATAGCTAATCCTAGCAATTTTCATATTATTTTTCCCAATCTCAACTTCTAAAACATTAATCTTATCACTACACCTTTCATTCTTTAAGTTAGAAATTTCATTGATCTTTATTTTTATAACACCTAATCTGGTGTTAACAAAGGTTACTTCTAACTTGTATATTTTTATTCATTATCATTTACCTATTCGACTCTTATAACCACTATACTCAATGTCACTTATGAATAAGAAACTTGAGTAATGAACAATCAAAAACATTTCATACTTCTTTTTAGAAGTCGTTCGATTGTTTTAAACCATGGTTCTATTTCATATTCAACTTTGTGTTTTATTTTAACAAGGAGACAATACTTTATTTCAAAGAATTCTACTTTCGTTGAAACTGATTTAGACAAATTAATTAATCACATCACAATCCCATTGTGATTTTTCTATCCACTTTAGTTTGTCTAATCAATTTCAATTTCGAAAACTCATGTCTCCTCTATATTTCATTGAGCTATTTTCAGAAGCAGCTCGCAATTGGTTATGAATCAAACTAATATTTTGTAGAATGGGTCTTATGGAGTTATCAGTTCAAATGGTACTAGCATCATTCTAAAATTTAATATATTCATATCTTATGCTTCTCACAAGTCTCAATTTCATTTTCATATTTACCCAAAAAAATTTCAATCATTTGAAACTTTATTTAAGTATGTTTGACATTTTCCTGAGCGTTTCAAAGTTGTAATAGTTCAATACTTTCATTTCTAAAGCAGTTCATATTTAGTACCTACATTCTTGAATCATTAGGCTTATTTCTTAAACAATTACCTACTGATTTATAACTAACAACTTTCCTCATTTATATTGGTAACGAACTACTTACAATACTCTTATGAATTTAGACTTTTTGAGTCTATTTCACATCCATTTACTCACAGTTTCATTTCATAAGTCTATTCTCTCTTTTATTATCTGTTCATATTCTAACTCGTCACATCTCATGAGTTAAATATTAAACAGACACAAAGAACACACTTCTTATCACATATCTAGCGATAATACAATAATATACAACAAACATATCACAATAACAAAGTATCCCCAACTCACACTTTCCCAACTAATCATGCTCAATCACTTTTTGGTTCTCAAACAAAGTTTATCCAAAATTAAGCCAAACCTAGGCTCTGATACCAAGCCTATCAGGGTTCATCTCACTAAGTCCAGACTTTGCCTAATTTCCCTAATTAGGCACCTAAATTGTACAATTAACTTTAACCTCAATATAATTTTATTTCAATCCTTAATAATACTCTAAAACTTAAATTTATATCATTAATCAAACTCAATTCATGATTTGTTTATTTTAGAGCTAATTAGGAAAATAACACGAATTGTTCTCCGTATTTTCTAAAAATTATGGCATCACTTCCCTTAAAAGTGGCATGCCGAAAAATCCACCTAATAGATAATAGAATAGGGAAAAGCCTAGAAGGACTCACAATTCTTTGCAGTTCACAATATATATCAATTTTAAACCATTTAAACCAACTTAAGGTCTCCGATACTTTATTTACAACTTATGACTCCAAAATAAACCAAAATCAAAATATAAACTTCTCAGTTTGCTTAAACTAATCTATGAGATTCTCTTAGCCTTTCTCTGGAGTATCACGACCTACACTCACCCCAAGAATCCAAAAAATAATATATATATATATAAAAACAATTAAAAACAACAAAATATTAACTTTAAATTTAAAGCAATCACCAAAATCTTTAAGTTTTAGTTCGTTCTTTTATCTTCACAGAGAACCTGAAATCATAAAAAACAACTCAAAGATGTCAGGCAAGTAAACTCCTAGACTGCTCTATACTCCTACAAATGTTAGTCCGAATACATGGAGACATGTAATTGCATTTTCAAATAATAAAAATTTCATATAACAAAGTGGAACCCTTTTATTACTATTCAAGGTTCATAAACAAGTTGGCAGACCCGAGAATGAACCTAAAATAGTAATAAAAGCCCGATGTATGCTCCCCCAAAAATTTGTGTGCCTTGGGTCTTCTGTGTTCTAGTCTATCTGGTTAAGAAACCTAGCTTCGAGTCCCACCCGTGAGTCGTAGCACTAACAAGCCATCATCTAGAATGACATGAATGCATGACTAAGAATGATGTGAAATGCGACACAGACTAAACACAAATGTAGGTACAAAGATAAATTCCACAAATAGTAAAGACCACAAGAAGGTTTACTTACAACCAACCAACTTTGAGCTTAATTATCGAGGTTCCTAAATGTCGGATCACCTTGAAAATGGTTCCAATAGCTTCCCTACGTACCCAGCTATATTTTGGGTCAAGCTTCCAGTGAAACCAAATCACAAAACCTAAAAAAACTAATGCCAAAGCACACTTGAGAACAGTTCCCAAAAATATTAATTTATATAACTATTTCAACTAACTTTCACCTACCAATTTGAGTAACTTTTTAACATTAAAAACCTCATTATTTGTCATGATGACCTAAAAGAAACTTGTAATACTCGTTTCCTATTTTCCCTAAACTCTAAGAATACTCAAATTGGATCACCGACAGAAAAGTTATGAATTTTCCAATATAATATGTTAACTCAACAAACTTTATTTATTTTGAACTAAAAAAACTTCTCGAAATCAATATTTTCACAATTAAATCATCAAGACTCGACAACAAACACCACAAATCACTCGATACCAACATCAAAGTATTTTCAGAGCTTATGTAGTCAAATCGGATCAAAACTAATAATCGATTCATCTAGAAACCGAATATAAATCAGTATCAACTATATAAAAAACCATATCCAAAATAGTTATCAATCGAATCACATTGGTTCAATTCATCGAAACCCTAACCCACGCAAGTGGATTTTATTCCAAATTGATGCTTATCAATCCAATATACCAATTCTCAATAATCCATATCAATTCCTATCAAAATCCTATGAAAGGAAATCGAATAAGAATTAGAAATTTACCAAATTTCGAACCGAATACCTTGTTTCCACCACAAAAACTTAGCACAAACAGACCGTCCCGCGATTCTCTACTGTTTTGTGGAATAAAATCGAGTGAAAATCGGACGTCGGGAGATCACGGAGTGAAATAATTAGTTGAGAGAGGTTAGGGAACAAACGTATAAACATTCTATTTAAATGAAAGAAAATGAAATCATTTGGTTTTTGTTTATTTTTTTTGTTTTTATATATAAACCATCAACTACTCATGTCAGCGGCTTAGTTTTTTATTTATTAATACGGAAATCCAAATTTTGATGTGATTTGACTTTCGATGCTCGTTTTTGATGTGATTTGACTTCCGATGCTCGTTTTAGATCTGATTTTTCATCTAATTGAGCCAGCCTTTAGAAAAAATAGTCCAACTCCATATAACGTCGATAACATTGGTTTTAGTAATGCCCATACCTCAAAAAGCTTCATTTTGTCCATAATATACCAAACACTTACGAACCAGTTTCCTTGCCATACTTAACCAAACTTAATCCAATTTAGACTCAATCTCAACCTCGACCACCACCAATTAATACGCAACTCGAGGTAAAGTCTTGCACCAATTTTATTCTCTTTTTACAATACTATTGATCCCAACTTGCACACAAATTGAAGCAAGATCTTCACGTGAGGATTAACACTTGGTTAATTAGTTTTTGAGCTACTAATAATTTATTTTCACTCGTTCCCTTTAGACACGCACTTGCAACTCCTAATATGACAAACTGAGGATACACCTCAACACACCCCGACTTCGCGATAAAATATCATATAATACACAAACTAAGAACACAACACAAAAAAAAAAATATGTCGTATGATCTTTGATTCATAATGCATGGGTCCCACCTCGGATACTTAAACTTCAAATAAAACTCAAAAATACTTAATTAGTCAACTAATCAAGTTTATAAAATTCTCGAGTTTCACAACTCCCAAAGGGAGTGGTGGGGAGATATCTCTCATTTAGGGTATAAGTTGAGAGATAACTTACAGGTAAGTTGAGCAACCAAACAAGATTAGTTCATAACTCCCCGTGAGTTATCTCCCCTAATACCAAACATGGCCTTAATTTCCTAAAATACCCTCATTAAGGCAATCTCCCACCATCAAATAATTTGCTTTGCCCATCCATTTTCAACATCTCCCTTCCATCCATTCATCTAAGTTGTGGTCTAACACTCCATCTCTTCAAAGATTTCTCATCTCTTTGCAAATCTCCCCCCAATCGTTAGTGGTGCCCAGGCTTTAAGCCTTTCAATCTCTTCACGCAACCAATTAAATCCAACTCGGTCCATGAATAAGGAACTTAGTTGACTATAACCATACTTCAAAGCTTACGTTCCGGTTGGATCAAACTAGTATGCTTCCATGTTTCCCAGTCACATAGGACTGGTACGAATAATGAACAAAAAATATGCACAACATAAAATTTGTATCTTAGCCAGACAAAGAAATATCTCCATGTCTTTCAAATTTTCTTCAAAACAAGATTTTGTGTCCATCATATGCCAACACGAGCAATACTTATGCCATAAAATAAACAAATAAAATTCAATAAAAAAAAGTTGTGAAAGAATATAGAATTCATTAGAGAAGATGATATCGTGACTTATTGAGTTTGGGTAGTTTTATTTTTCTAGTCGTCGGAGTTTCGTCGAAAATTTGCAAAGTGATTTGATAAGGAATGAAGCAAGAATTAGAAATTTAAGGTTCAAATTGAGTGCATGGTAGAGTATATTAAGGTTAAAATCGTTAATACAAATAGGCAGTGGCTAAAAGGACCACAGTTTTTGCTAAATGAACCTTATTACTCAACCATACCCCAATTTTGCTAAACGTACCTCACTTTTACTTTTGTAAATTCCAAAAATATCATTGCTTACCCATGCCCTAAAAGTGAAGAAGTGTAGCCCGCATGTTTTGGTCACACGTGGGCTTACTCCGAGACACCTTTAGAGATCTCGACCAACTTCCACCGAGACCTTTGAAGAGGTATCGGTTTGGTGTTGGCCTCTGTGGGAACCGACTGAAACATCTAAAGAGGTCTTGGACTTGTGCGACTAAGACTTCTAAAGCGGTCTCGAGCTTGTGCGACAGAGTTTTCCAAAACGGTCTCAGCCTTGTGTGTCCAAAACCCATGGGCAAAATGAATGAACAAAAAATTTAGATTTCTAAAAAAAATACATGAAACCAACCAAGAAATTAGTGGGTTTTGCTCGGAATCACAAAATATTCTCGATTCCATCGATATTTTTTTGCCGAAAATGCAAGATTCAAGCCCTGATTAATTAGAGAGGACAGGTTTAATTAGTGGCATTAATAAATCATGAAACCGTTGAGTTCCGTTTGGAAAAAATTGAAAATAAATAAATCTTGAATTATCAACATTTCTCTTCTGTAGTTTTTTTTTTTTTTTTATATCAAAAGGAGACAAAATGTCTGGTTACAACTGACAAAATCTAGGAAATGATACACCCATAATATCCTCTCTCAATATCGTAACTAAAGCCGATGGACAATGTTCAAGGATATGGCTTCCCATCGCGTGATGTGCAAGGCCTACGCCCAACCAATCACCGTGCCTGTTCCCCTCACGATGGATGTGAACGATACGAATGAACCATCTTCGTTGCAAATAGTCGAATAAGAGAAACAATGTGTCGATGTTGATTGAGTGGGATATTTTCGCCATTCAACAAATCTACCACGCTTTTGTTATCCAATTCTAATACTACCTGCCGGAAACCCATATCCCATGCTAATTGGATTCCCTGGAGTGCTCCCCAGAGTTCGGCCCCAAAAACCGAGGTCTTCCCGATATTAACCATAAACCCACCTATCCAGTCACCATAAGCATTTCTGATTAGACCGCCCGCACTTGCTCCGTAAGGTTCCACCTTCAAAGCTCCATCCGTGTTGACTTTAACCCAATGTGCCGGTGGACAACTCCAACCTATCAAATGCTCCTTTGAAGGAGAAACATGTTTGAGGGAGGTGAAGAAATCATTGGCCTGCTGGAAGGATTTGGCTTTGGCAATGATCATATGGCAAAGTTCCATATGAGAGACTGTCTCTTCGCCAATGACTATCCTGTAGTTTTAATGGACGAAGAAACATCAGTTGTGCTCTGCTATTCAAGGCCTTCTCTTCTTTACCAAAAATAAAAAATAAAAAATAAAAAAAATCCTTCTCTTTCTTCATAAAAATATAAAGAGAGAGTTCTTCATCTTCTTTTTGGTTTTTATTATTCAATCTTTTTATTTTATTATTAATTTAAAATTCAATTAGAACAACAAATTCATCCTCCCTATGGTCCTGAAGAAAATGAAGAAAAATCAGGATTAACTGTTGGGTTTTAAGAATTCGAGCTGGAATTTGGAAATTCCCTTGATTGTGTTTGTGTATGAGAGAGGGAGACAGAGAAGAGAAATTCTCTTTTGCAGAGCTGCTGCTACAGATTGCTAAAATGGGGTAGGGTGTGACACCGTGGCTCTCGCTCCCTAATCAAACGCTCTTCCACTCTTTCACAACCCTCTCTCTCTCTATCAATCAATCGTTGGTGCCCAATTCACCAATTTCAAACAAAATCAACCCAAAACACTAACACCCTTCTCTCTCTCTATCTGAATCAATCAATCAACCAACCAACTCTGTTTCATCCACCCAATTCAATCCACTCTGTTTTCCATCCCAATCTGCTCTGTTTTCCCCTGTTCTTTCTTTCTTTAGCCAAAACCTCTCTCTCTCTCTCTCTTTCTTCTCTTACACTTAGCCATACATACATGATACATGCATCTCCCTCCTCTCCAATCCAAACCTTCCCTTCAATCCCCCAGTACCAAGATTCCTTCCCAACCCCTTTCTGCCCTCCTCCCACCACCATGGGCAACTGTTGCTCAAGAGGCAGCAGCTCCAAGAACTCCCAAGACGATGCCCGCGCCGACCCCGAACTCCCCACCACCACCGCATCTGCCAACGCCGCAGTAGCTCCCCCGGTCGCCTCTCCAACCCCCTCCAAGTCCCCTCGCCCCACCACGCCGCCACCCTCCAAGCCTGCCAAGCCGACGCCTATCGGACCTGTCCTAGGCCGCCCAATGGAGGACATTAAGTCAGTGTACTCCATGGGGAAGGAGCTAGGCCGAGGCCAATTCGGGGTCACCCATCTCTGCACCCTTAAGGCTACCGGTGAGCAATTCGCCTGCAAGACGATTGCCAAACGAAAGCTTGCTAATAAGGAGGACATTGAGGACGTTAGGAGAGAAGTCCAGATAATGCATCACTTGACAGGGCAGCCCAACATTGTTGAATTAAAGGGTGCTTTTGAGGACAAGCACAATGTGCATTTGGTTATGGAGTTGTGTGCAGGAGGAGAGCTGTTTGATCGAATTATTGCTAAGGGGCATTACACTGAGCGCGCCGCAGCATCTTTGCTCAGGACTATTGTGCAGATTGTGCATACTTGTCATTCAATGGGAGTTGTCCATAGAGATTTAAAGCCTGAGAATTTTCTCTTGTTGAATAAGGATGAGAATTCGCCTTTGAAGGCCACGGATTTCGGGCTCTCTATGTTCTTCAAGCAAGGTCTTCATTCTAACTACTTTTATGTTTCCTTTGTTGTAAGGATCTGCTTCATAATTCTTGTTAATTAGTCTGCTTTCAAACCTTCATTTAAACAAACATGAATTTTGAAGAGAACAACTTCTAAATGTGATCGAATGTGGACAAAAAATGAAATTTGAAGAGAACAAGAAAAGCAAGAAAGAAAATATAGGCAACATGCAAAACTATCTAAGTTTTAGCCAATTTTAGACGAGTCCCGATGGTATCAAAATTAGAAGATAGACAGGTTCGACCTTTAGCGTGTATCCATCACTAGTTGTGTGCTAAATTCATCCTTGTAAATAGTACAAAATATCAATTCTCCAAAAATATTTTACTTGTGTTTTGACCTTTAAATTAATACCTTCTGAAAGACTACAATTGAAATTTACTAACTTGAACAATCGCCAAAAGTCATTTCGAGTTCTTTTAAATGCACAAAATGAATGAAATTCAACTACGCAAGTAGACAACTTTCTTTGATCTTTATGACAGGGGACGTGTTTAGAGACATCGTTGGTAGTGCATATTACATTGCACCAGAAGTCTTGAAGAGAAAATATGGACCTGAAGTTGATATATGGAGTATAGGAGTCATGTTGTACATCCTTCTTTGTGGAGTTCCTCCTTTTTGGGCTGGTAATCTATCTTCTCACCTTGTCCACTATATGTAATTCTTCTGTCACCTTTGTTTTCTGACATACAAAAGAAAATCGATAAAAAAAGAGGTGAAATAATGATAACAGAATCAGAGAATGGGATCTTCAATGCGATCCTGCGCGGGCACATTGATTTCACAAGTGATCCGTGGCCTTCTATTTCTCCGGGAGCTAAGGAACTCGTTCGAAAGATGCTCCATACAGATCCCAAGCAAAGGCTAACAGCATTTCAAGTTCTAAGTAAGTGCACTTTGTATGTCAATATATAATCTTATATTTGCTTCATGGTCATGATCTCATTATCAATTCCTCATTATGAAAACTAAGTTTCAACTCATACTTATTTTTCGGTTGCTAGATCATCCATGGATCAAAGAAGATGGAGAAGCACCTGATACGCCACTTGACAATGCTGTTTTGAACAGACTGAAGCAATTCAGAGCAATGAACAAGTTTAAGAAAGTCGCTTTGCGGGTAATAATAGCTTGACATGTATCTTCCACAAATGAAAACATACTTTTAGGTTTACGATCATAAATTATGTCCGCTTGAGCAAAGAGATGGATATGTTTTATTGTATAGGTGATAGCAGGCTGCCTATCAGAAGAAGAAATCATGGGACTAAAGTCAATGTTCAAGAGTATGGACACTGACAACAGTGGAACCATAACACTTGAAGAGCTGAAGCATGGTCTTTCTAAGCAGGGAACAAAACTATCAGAATATGAGGTCAAACAGCTAATGGAAGCAGTAAGTCCAAGGATAACACAACATAGGCGTTGGTTTTTTCAGTTTACATGCAAAGGAGTGAAAACTTGCTTTAAGTAAACCCCCCAAAAAAGAAAAAAAAAAAGAAAAAAAAGGAAAAAAAAAAAAAAAAAAAAAACTCATTTAAAGCTTCTGCTGTTGATTTCTGATGTTTATTTTTGAAAACAGGCCGATGCGGATGGCAATGGGACGATAGATTATGATGAGTTCATCACAGCAACAATGCACCTCAATAGAATGGACAGGGAAGAGCATTTATACACAGCATTCCAATACTTCGATAAAGATAATAGCGGGTGATTAATCAAACAACATAGCCTACGAAACATCAATTCATCATAGTTTACAAGTTTGGGAACTTAATGAAATCTATACCTATATGGCTATATTTCATTTTTGTTTCCTTGGGTGTTGGCTTCTACAATATGGTTTCTGGTGATATCGTTTTTATTCATAGTGGAGACCGACATTTTTTTCTTCTTTTTCAGGTATATCACAACAGAAGAACTAGAGCAAGCTCTCCGAGAATTTGGCATGCAAGACGAAAGGGACATAAAAGAAATAATCTCTGAAGTTGACGCAGATAATGTAAGAAATACTTTCCTCAAAGAAAAGAGAAGGAAACTTCATTTTTTCCATTAATTTACGTGTTAAGACTTTTCCGAATATGAATTGTAAAATTCTCCCTGCCGCACCGTACACGAGTGCACATGCCCGTTGATCTCCGCCATCACAGATATTGTCCCCAACTTAACCACCTTCAACTCATTGGCGTGGGGTTTTAACTCAAAAGGCCTCGATACTAGTTGGGGAGTCATCCACACTTATGTACTTGTTATGAAGTTACACTTAATTGATATGGGACTAAACTTTTTCGGTCCACACATCTTCAACATGAATCCTGATTTCATTGCAAGTCATCACCATCTATGCATTATCCATAACGGTAGAGTCTACTGTTGATAACGGTGGTGCATTCTCTATTGGAATATACATGTCTAACAGTAATACATTTTTACAACTATGTATGTTTTAGTACTTAGTAGTGTTACTGATAAAGATAAAAGAAAGGTGTTGATGTTTATAATGATGTCAACAGGATGGGAGAATCAACTACGACGAGTTTGTCGCAATGATGAGAAAAGGAAACCCAGAAGCAAATCCAAAGAAGAGACGTGATGTGTTTGTCTAATTACTTATTCATTGTTTAACAAGAATGTTCATGGCGGAGAATCTGAAGGGAACAAAGGGGTTTCATCTTTCATGAATGTATATTGTACACTATGTGTGAAGAAAAAGTGGTGATGGGAAGAGGTATTAAGTAAAACTCAAATGTCAGTGGGGGCTGAAGGTCGTGGAAGGTTTGGCAAGGGTTAATTTCGTGAACAAGGAATACTGTAACCAAGGCTGAAGAAAATGTTTCATAAATATTCATAATTTCACAGGGATTCCATTATATGCTGTTTTAAACCTCAATCTTTATTTATTAATTTTTCTTGTGCTAGAAAAGAGTTCGTAAATATTAATTTGAACACGCCAAGTATAGAAGTTGAATTCACTAATCAGCTCTTGGGACAACTTATATGTAGACCATATCTAATAATTTGTCGATAAGTCTGACGTTCATAGAACAAGTTTATGGATTGGAATTGGTTCCAAAAGAACTAATGGATGATTCAAATGATCCAAATCAAGAGAGCAAAATAAACAAGCCAACCAAAATCAATAATATAAATCAACTGATTTAGTTTGAAAAGCTTTTCTAGTGAGGCACGAGATCTCAAATACACGTTTCAAACTTTTATTGTATCGATCAATATGGATGGAGATAGTGCTTCTTCTTAATTTCATCGGAATGGTTTTGAAGGTCACCCACGAGGGAAGTGAATTGGGTGTGATGGCCAAACTAAACTTTTTACAACTTTCTTTGCTAATCTCCTAAGTTCACTTCAAAAGTTTATTTAGATAAGCGCGTATATTAGTGATTGCAATAGTGATGTAGTGGAATGGTTCAAGTAACTGAAATGCTACACTAGGAGAAGGAGGTAGAAGAGATGGAAGTACACAATAGATTTATAGTGGTTACCTAACCTCCCCGGTTAGGATTTTGAACCAACACTTATATTCCATTAAGTGAACAACCCTATGCCCGCAAGCTTAGTTTGCCTAGTCACTACTAGGTCTTTTACATTTGCCTTACCGCAATAAGGACTTTTACAACCACCTAGTCTCTTCTAAGACTTTGACGTGCCTAGATGCAACTAGGACTTTACCTTGCCTATTTCCCGATAGGCTTACAATCTCTCCTATATACCAATAGGACTCACAACTTGGTCTATTCACCAATAGACCTTACAAGCTTTACAAATTAAGAATGATTTGTCACTTACAATAAGTAAAGCGGTATAAAATGATCTCCTCTCACAAGCCAAATATAATCCTAAGATGAAGTAATGCAAGTAAGACTTTGCCGATTGAGATGCCTTGTAAATCAACTTTTATAGGCTAACTCTCAATATTGAAACCAACAAATAAGAGTATAGTTAAGCTCAAGTTGGTTCCAAAGAATGGCTAATTGATGCATAAATGCAAAATGCAAGTATAAGCTCAAGTTGTGCAATCAATATCTAGGGTCACAAATTGATTAATATTAAGAACGAAACCCTTGTGAGTATGTTGTCAAAACAATATAAACATGAAACTAAACAAATGAATATAAATTAAGCACAATTAGGTTTCAAGTCAATTCAATGCACACATGAAAGATCATGATTAAGCTCAAGTAGTGCAATCAAAATATCGGGTCTCAAATAGATAAAGTTTAAGAATGAAAACCTTTGTAAATATGTTGTCAAACAACATAAGCATGAAACCACAAACGCAAATATAGATTAAGCACAATTGGGTTTCAAGTCAATTCGACGCACTATGAGAAATCGCAATTAAGCTCAAGTAAATGCACTCTCAACTTTGGGTTTAACAAAAATCAAGATTAAGTTCAAAGCCCTTTTTGGTGGTGTCACACACACACTTCAAAGAAAAATAGCCACAATAAGAATATGTTAGGCTTTATGTGTTTTTCAAGTTTCCCATACACAAGTGATTCAAATTTTGGTTCAATAGGTGCAAATTTGTTTAGCTCTTATCTAGACATGATATTAGGCTCAACACACTATATAAACATGTTCAAATCAGTCACATATGGCTCCCACACAAATCATTGACAACAAGATATAGAATAAGCATAAATAGTGTAAGGAAAGATGTAATCTTGCAACCCAAGATGTGAAGATGGTTTAGATCAATTTGGACATCGTGTTGAGGACTCTAGAACACCTATTTTCGCCTCACTTGGTTTGCATAAGATCAGCTCTCAAAGCCCTCAAGTGAGCGTGTGTATTTTTTATTCGCCCTTTTGTCCTAAAACTCCATTTTATTGCTCTTTTGTGTATTCGTGAGTTCTTTTCATCAAAAACATGTTCTAAGTGTTTATAAGGTTCTTTCCATACCCTTTTTACTATTCGTAGTCGTTGTAGTGATCCAAGGGTCCAAAACAGTCCACTAATTCAAATTAAAGGTGCAGATGTTTCGCTTTTAAAAATCAGTTAGAAAAGCAATTAGCGCGCTAACTAGTAGAGGCCTGAAAATAAATATTTTCAGCATTTGAGTTAGCGACCCCCTATCGCATCCTTAACCCTACCAAACCTCTTAAAACGTGTTAGACATGTTTATTATGGGTCGTAAAGCCCATTTGGGGTGATCCAGATGTTTTTACAAACCCTGAAAATGAAAAATCCTGATTTCTTGAAGTGCGCGGGGGATTTTCTGCAAATAGTTTTAAAGTAAATCGAAGACTTGTCTAAAATGATACCGGTGCATCCAAAATCAAAACCAACAATATGCACACCTTAAGTTCATGCCATACAACTCATTTGCATGATTTAAAACATTTTATAACTCACGAATTGCAAAATCATGAAATGCACAAATTTAAGTTTTTGAAAACATAAAATTTGTATAATGCATTTGGCTCGTATAGTTGAACTTCTTATACCTTACAATTGATGTGCATGGCTCCATATATGATTTCCGGTGCCTTTCCTTGCTTTGATCAAATTACGAGCTCTTCAAGTCTTATTTCTTCCATTTTATCCATTTCATTTGAACTCGAATTCGTTAGTAGCCTTTGAACTCGTGAGTTCTAAAAATGATGGATTGCACTGAAATACTTGACAAACGTTTTAGTACTATTTAACGTTGTTTGTTGCCATCAAGATTTCGGGACGAAGTCTAATTGATGAAACACTTAGTCCAACAATCTCTCCCTTTTTTTATGATAACAAACAACCATGAATTTGACAAACAAACATAGTCATTAAAAGCATATCAAGATCATAATGGTCAAGTTCAGCATATATATTTCTCCCCTTTTTGATAACATCAGAAAGTGGGTACAAATTCTTTCCTATTAGTAAGGATCAAGATGAATACAAGAGAGCATAGATAATTCATCTATTTATGCAATTTTAGAAAACACATGGTGTAAGAGTCAAAAGGAATGCCATTCATTCATAGATAATGAGTCAAAGTTATACGACATTCATGCCATTACATTCTCAAGAATATGAAAGATAAGACAGTGTAGTACAAATATAAACCGACATAGACATGAGTTAAAATTTTACCTGTAATGTTCAAGAATGAACTCTTACTCATGCAATAACCAAGATACTCCCCCTAACATGATCAAACTAAAGCTCCCCTAAACATATGCAACTAAGTTCCCTAAGGCAAAAAGAATGGTTTTGGGGACAATAGGATTAGCGTGCTAGGTCCAGCAGTTAGCGCGCTAATGGTCAAACCTAGCACACTAATTGCTCTCTGGAATTGTCGAAATTAAATTTTAAGTTTTTGGAGGACAACTCCTATTCACCTCATACTTCATGGATACTTCACTAACAATATATAAAAAGGGTTGGAATTGCTAAAACATGTGTAAAAGGTTTGATTCACAAATCATGCCTAATTCTTGTCGAATCTTGAAAAAACTGATCTCTAGGCAATGGCTTGGTGAATTTATCAGCTAGTTGATCCTTAGTAGACACATGGATTAGTTTAACTACGCCCTTTTGGACATGGTCGTGAAAGAAGTGCTACCTAATCTCAATGTGTTTGGTACGGGAGTGTAACACCAGATTTTTCGATATGTTAATTGCACTTATGTTATCACAATATATTTTAACATAACCAACTTCAATTTGGTAGTCCTCAATTTTTTGTTTCATGTACAAGACTTGAGTACAACAACTTTCGGAAGCCACATAATCGGCTTCGGCGATGGACAAAACAACGGAATTTTATTTTTTGCTAAACCATGATCTAAGTGAATTTCCTAGCAAATGACGAAATCTTGAAGTGCTTTTCCTATCAATTAGACTCCCCACATAGTTGGAATCAACAAAGCTTCGAAGTTCGAAACTCTTGGCCTTGTTGAACCACAATCATAAGTCTTGTGTTCCAATAAGATAACGAAATATAAGCTTGACACATTTCAAGTGTCATTCCTTGGGTTCGTATTGAAATCTAGCACATCGACTCACGCTAAACATGACATACAGTCTACTAGCTGTCAAATATAGTAGGTTTCCCATCATTCCTCTATATAGCTTAGAATCTATAGGCTTAGCTTGAGGATCCTTGTCCATTTTTACGGTTGAACTACTAGGACTATCACGTGCTTTCAAATTTCCAAATTTGAATTCCCTAAGCATGTCCCTCACGTACTTCACTTGATTTATAAAAATCCCATGATTAGATTGCTTAATTAGCATGCCTAAGAAGTATGTTAGTTCACTCATCATGCTCATTTCAAACTCACATGTCATCAAGATGAAAATTCTTCACATAAATGTTTATTTGACGACTCAAAAATGATATCATCCACATAGATTTAAAATAGGAACATATTATCATACCAAGCTCTAGGAGCTTGTCTCAATCCATACAATGCTTTTTATAGACGATAAACATGACTTGGGTTAGTATGGTCTTCAAAATCCGGTGATTGTTCTACATATACCTTTTCATTGATGAAGCTATTTAAAAATGCACTTTTAACGTCCATTTGGTATATTAAGGACCATTGTAGCAAGAATAAGTAAGTAACATTCGAATTGCTTATATTTTTGTCTTTGGTGCCAAGGCTTCTTCATAATCAATTCCTTTCTCTTGATTGTTGTCGTGTGCAACCCACCTAGCCTTGTTTCATACTCTCTCCCTTCTCATTATTTTAGTTTCTAAAGACCTATTTTGGTTCCTACGATTGTTTGGTACTTAGTTCTAAGAACTAGGATCCACACCTTGTTCCTTACAATGTGTCCTAAACTCAAATTCACTTGAAACACTTAAGTTAGACTTAATTCTCACACACCAATCTAACACCTAGCTTCACTCATGTTCTAAAGTGAGTCTAATTCACTCTATGTACCATGGACTTTTGTACCTAAATTTCTTTGGATTTGGTAGACTTAGCTTCTATGAGTGTTTCTTTTGGTACCTATGCCTTAACGTGAGGCTCGACTCAATAATAAGTCATATTTGGTTTATGGAATGACTTAAACTTGTAAAACATCATAGACTTCCCTAGTTGAGCTTCTAAGTGTAGACACTTGTATTTCTCTAGGCTAAGCTCTAATTTCACATTATCCTTCTCATTAGTGACATTTTTCCCAACGTTGTCCATTCATCTAATCTCTTGTGAAGAACTTGATCTCGATTCTGTAAGGCCATGTTCTCCTCAAGAATGCTCTCATTCTTTTCAAGACTCTTGTTAAATGTGCATTGAAGAGTCGTCAACTCATCTAATGCAAGTTGAATCATGTTCTTGAGGTTCTCATTCTCTTTAATGAGATTGTCCAAGTCTAGTTCAAGCTTCTTGCTCAAAGTGGACAATTCATCAAAAAAGGAATCATGAAAGCAATCAATGTTAGTAAATGAATCAACAATAAAGTCCCCTTCATGAGCATGAGAGTGCATAGGCCTGTCATCATCATTATTTGGCACATAAGAATCTATAGGTCTAAGATCTTCGTGCATATAAGTATATTTATCATCAACATGTGTAGTAATGTGAATTTGTTCATCATGAAGAGATAAAAGAGCAAGAGTGTCACTAGATGGCAATAAATCATCACATTTGCTTGAATCTAATGAGACGTGAGAATCATGACTATGACTATAAATTTCTTCTAATCTTCTCCATATCTCCCTAGATGAAGTGCATGAAGAAAGTCTAGTCTTAATGTCGCCGAGAATGCTAGAAAGGAGAATATGTCTAATTTCATCATCGAGTCTCACTAGCCTCTTTTCTTCTCTATTCCATTTCTTCTTTGGCTTAGGCACTTCAACATCATTCACTACTCTAATCGGAGTGTATGGACCGTTTTCTAAAATGCCCCACATCTCATGTGATTGGGCTCTAAGGTATGTTCTAAACCTAATCCTCCAACTCCTAAAAACAAAATCCATAAGCATAGGTGGAATGGTAGCATCAACACCGAAAGTCATGACCATTGATCTTTAGCTCTAGGATATAAATCCGAATATTAAGAGCACCTACTCTGATACCAATTGAATGTCACCCAAGAGGGGGTGAATTGGATGTGATGGCCAAACTAAACTTTTTACAATTTTCTTTGCTAATCTCCTATGTTCACTTCAAAAGTTTATTTAGATGAGGACGTATATTAGTGATTGTAATAGTGATGTAGCGGAATGGTTCAAGTAAGTGAAATGCTAAACTAGGAGAATGGGGTAGAAGATATGGAAGTACACAATAGATTTATAGTGGTTCGATCTCTCGGATCTACATCCGCTACCTAACCTCCCTGGTTAGGATTTTGAACCAACACTTATATTCCAATAAGTGAACAACCCTAAGCCCGCAAGCTTAGTGTGCCTAGTCACTACTAGGTCTTTTATACTTGCATTACCGCAATAAGGACTATTACAACCACCTAGTCTCAACTAGGAAATTGACTTGCCTAGATGCAACTAGGACTTTACCTTGCCTATTTCTCGATAGGCTTACAATCTCTCCTATATATCAATAGGACTCACAACTTGGTCTATTCACCAAAAGTCTTAGCCATTGTTCCATGTCTTATCTAGACATGATATTAGGCTCAACACACTATATAAACATGTTCAAATCAGTCACATATGGTTCTCACACAAATCGTTGACAACAAGATATAGATTAAGCACAAATAGTGTAAGGAAAAATGCAATCTTACAACCCAAGATGTGAAGATGGTTTAGATCGATTTCGACAGTGTGTTGAGGACTCTAGAACACCTCTTTTCGCCTCACTTGGTTTGCATAAAATTAGCTCTCAAAGCCCTGAAGTGAGCGTGTGTATTTTTTCTTCACCCTTTTGTGCTAAAACTCCATTTTATTTCTCTTTTGTGTATTTGTGAGTTATTTTTATCAAAAACATGTTCTAAGTGTTTATAGGGTTCTTTCCATACCCATTTTGTTGTTTGTAGCCGTTGTAGTAATCCAAGGGTCCAAAACAGTCCACCAATTCAAATTAAAGGTGTAGATGTTTCACTTTTAAAATGATGTCAGAAAAGCAATTAGCGCGCTAGATTTTGGAGTTAGCGAGCTAACGAATCTCATTAGCGTGTTAACTCTGCAGGTAGCGTGCTAATGATGCCATTAGCGCGCTAACCAATAGGGGCCTGAAAATAAATATTTTCAGCCCTTGAGTTAGCGACCCCCTATCGCATCCTTGACCCCACTAAACCTCTTAAAACACGTTAGACATGTTTATTATGGGTCGTAGAGCCCATTTGGGTGGTCCGAATATTTTCACAAACCCCAAAAATGAAGAATTCCGATTTCATGAAGTGCACAGGGGTTTTTTTTTTGCAAATTGTTTTAAAGTAAACCGAAGACTTGTCTAAATTGATAACGGTGCATCCAAAATCAAAACCAACAATATGCACACCTCGAGTTCATGCCATACAACTCATTCGCATGATTTAAAACGTTTTACCACTCACAGATTGCAAAATCATGAAATGCATGAATTTTAGTTCTTGAAAACATGAAATTTGTTAAATGCATGAATCTAATGCATTTGGCTCATATAGTTGAACTTCTTATACCTTACAATTGATGTACATAGCTCCATATATGATTTCCGATGTCTTTCCTTGCCTCGATCAAATTGCGAGTTCTTCAAGTCTTATTTCTTCCATTTTATCCATTCCATTTGAACTCAAATTCGTTAGTAACTCGAATTCGTTGGTAGCCTTTGAACTCGTGAGTTCTAACAATGATGGATTGTGCTGAAATACTTGACAAACGTGTTAGTACCATTTCACGTTGTTTGTTGCCATCAAAATCTCGAGATGAAGTCCAATTGATGAAACACTTAGTCCAAGTTTCACATCAAACCAGAATATGATACCAAATTAGAGGCTTTTTTTTTCTATTCAAGAAGAAAAGTATAATGTTGAGATTGATATTGCACAATTGATATATAAGAGGCACTTGGGCATTGCCTAATTGGTACAATACATGTTTTCAGATTCAGTAAGTCCAATTCTAAGGTTAAATTTGACGAAATGGTGCACAATATGCAATGTACAAAGCGAAGGAACGTCCAAACCGCCTCAACTGATGTCAAATCTCAGCAGGCAGTTTACCAAGATATTGACGCCACTCGTCCGGCAGGCTCTTTTTTGACCTTAGTGTCTTTATTGCAGCAGTAGTCAATGGGATTGCAAGAATGTCGAAGTCTTTTGGGGTCTGAAAGACGATATAAATTAGCATTGCATTCATGCATGAAACAACTTCATTAGTGTTTGTAACATGTAAAGCAAGAGGTTTACCTTTGGTGCCTTTATGAGCTTCATATTCGCCTCTTCTAAAGTTTTCTGGCCTTTCCTTGAGTTGCATTTAGAACAAGCTGTAACCTAAAACATAGACCAATTGCTTTGAGATATTGTCAAATAAATTATTGGGAAGAATTATGCCAAGAATCTTTAAAAAGCAATCATGAAAGCTCGCATCTATGGTGATTGAGGAGCATTTCAATAATAAAATGAAGAGTAGATACATTAACTTGCTTCCACCCAAAAAAAAAAAGCGCACACACAATTACAGTTCTAGAAACAAGAATCTCAAGCACACTGAATGACAAATGTGTGATTTCAATTCAAAATACTGAAGTAAACAGGTTCGATATATGCTCCTATCAGCCCTCCCTACTTCCTCTTTTTCTGGTTACATTCCCAACTTCCCCTTGCTGACATTCCCAATGTACTATACATGAATAGTGAATTTCCAATTCTCAATTCTACTAATCCTCTTCAGCCTTCACCTCAGCAGACCGCAATGAAGGCAAGAATGCAAGATGATTTATTTCACTTAATACACCATCAACCCAGAACAAGAAAAGAAAAAAGAAATAAATTCAAAGAATCTAATAATCTGATATACATATAATAAGTAATAGCAGTTGTACATAGTAAATTGAAAAACAACTCAATAACCGATTTGAATTGACCCAAGTCTGAGCCATCTCAGAAGATTTTCAAATAACAAGAGAAAAGATAAAAATGACTATCTCCCAAGGTGGCAACTGCAGATTTCATGATCAATCATCAGTGAATAAATAAATATAAGAAATCAAGATAGAAATATACACAGGAATGTAATTTGATTGGCACGGAAGGACATTTTGCATGGGGCTAGAACCATAACAATGATGATGATGAGAACCATTATTGTAATTTTAAGAATAAAAGTAACAACAAAATCACGAGAATGGGACGGCAGGTTACCAGATTTTCCCATTTCCATTCACCACCTCTTGATATTGGTAAGACATGGTCGATGGTTAGGTTTTCACGTGAACAACAGTACCTGTTGATAGAAAAATGTCATATAGGCCCTAAAATTATTTTAATAGAACTAACATCATGCACAATGGAATCATCTGAAACCATAAGCGCACGAGAAAACAACAAAGTAGAGCATCAAGCATCATTTTGCATAAGTAATATTCTTGGCTTTTGCCTCTTTCCACGAAAGTTGCAGCTGTACTATTCTCTTCTTAATTTAAATATACAAACTAGAAGTGTTTTCTTATATCCCCAAAATAAGAAATTTGCTTTCACATCCACCGAGTTTTTAACTAATACCCTTTAGCCAGAGCCCAGAGGCAACATGTTGCTACCACCAACAAAAATGAACCCTTACTACACCACATGAATCATTTCATTAGGACATTCCGGAAAATTAATACTGGCATATTTCTTCTTCACTCAGCTATACGGAGTCACTGCAAATAGCTTAGTAAGATCAAATATTCAATGACAAGGACAAGTAAACAGCAGTGCAAGTTCTGAGCACACAGGGCAAGCTATCAATTACGCGTTGAGGGAAACGTTATCAGGGACCACTCTACGCCTCAAATTATAGTTATAATAGGAAGTTTCAGTTTTATTGTCACTATCAACTGTTTTCGAAGTATTAACAATTGAATGCATGTCCAATTAATATGCATGTATATGTGCAATAAGCCTACTTCCGAAATTCTTTGCATCAAGTACCAACCAATAGAAAGCTCATTCGTACTACATTCATCATCGTATGTCGTTTATGTGCCATTCCAACAAACGTATATATTAAGCATGGTCAACATATTCAAAAAGAGAACCAAAAATATTTTTCGCTAAGACACATCCAATAACTACTCTATGAAAATATGCTATGTTCAGGCAACTATGGTTAATTATATTTATATAGTAATAATAATAATCCCAACATTTAAAATTCTTTGATAGGCTCACTTACTGGCAAGTGAACATATCTCGAAAAAAAATACTTTTTCGGCTAAGGTTCTGTTTGATTCTTCTTCTCTTGACAACCTGTAGCAAATGTGGAACCTGAAAGAGAAAACGAAGCACATAAGTAATTGTTGGTTTAAGTGGATATATAATGGCAAAAAAGGAGAAGACGAGACCACATCTTTATTGAATTACTTAACTCCATACCCTTAAAACAGCTGGTATGTAGAATGAACCATTGGAAGAGTTAACAGTCTGACCATAGTATTCAAGAACATCGGCCTGGAGAAGAAACAAGATGAAAATCAAGCACATATGTAGCAAGGACATGCACACAAGTGAGCATGCACTGCACCAAGATATTGCAAACATAGAAAGCCTTGGGGAGACAAACATTTGGCAAAAGTAGGATATATTTCAAACTGAAATAACCTGATAGTAGTTTTATCAGTCTTATTCTCACGTATGAACATGATCATCCTACAATATATTGTGTTTAACAGTAGTTACCAGTTGTTGGTTTTGAAGACCAAGAAAAGATAAGAACAATTGAAAAATTATGCAAGGAGAGAAATCAACAAATTGAGACCAAAAATCTTTGTTTCGGTTCACCTCAAAAATCAGCTGCACACACAATCACAAAACTGAATTTTTATTTCTCTTAATTTCCACAAAACAGCAGTTCATTAAATAGTTAAGGAACTGAAATGAAAAAAGAAACTCCTAAGGCTTACCAAATTATAACTTTCCTAAACAAAATATATACAAAATAGAAACTTACTAAAAACAAATAAGTTCCACACAACTAAGCAATTTCTAAAAACTGAACTGTGCACATTAAGTGCCTAAAAACTCAAACAACGAAAATTAGAAACTGTTGCCTAAAGCAATAATTTTAACACCATTTACCAATCAAAAAAAACATCCTGGAGATAATAAGCACGTATTTTCCATCCTACTCACAGCGAAAATTACATCAACTGAAAGTTGCCAAATGATTATAGCACACCAAGTCAGGATTCTCTTCTCTTCCATATACAAGAATATCAGATGAATTTTTTTTCTTTCATTAAAAAAAATAACAAGGCCAAAAAATAATGATCAGATTTATAACTGTTAAAAAAGTAGGAAATGCTGCTGCCTCGAAGCTAAGAAATGATAAATAAATATGAAACAAAGTTAGCAATGGCCAGCTAGATAACAACCTAACCTTCTCCATGAATTCCAAGCAAATGGCTCGCTTCCAGCAGACAACATTGACAGGCCTGGCACACACAGGAAATGGATGCAAATTCAGTCCTGATTTATGTGGTTCAGATTGTACATGCAAAAAAATTAGTATTAGCAATATAGAACAAAACAAATTATTAAAAAACACTTTCAAAATGAAAAGAGTATTGAAAATATTATAATCCCAATAAGTAAAGACCAAATGAAATAAAAGACAATTTCATCTTTAGAGTTAAAGCAAGGTTTGAATATAGGTGAGGAATTGCAATTGAAGTTCATCCTAAATTCATCCAAAATACTAAGCGGGTAGCTCACTAGCTTGGTATGGGGCCTCTTGTGTAAGAGTTTGGGAGTTCAAGCCTCAATGGGGGAAAGTTGAGGTTTTCTCTTATCGGAAAAAAGAAATCATCCAAAAAGATGTTTAACGCAAGCAGTTCGATGTTTGACATGAGCTTAAAAAACCATAATGCATTGATTCGGACAGGAAAACAGAACCCCAAACAAAAAAGAGCTTGGAATTTGGAAAGATTGATAAGCTAGGCAACCCAAGAGAACAATTTGGAATCTTAGATTGTACAATCAGATCCACCAAGTTTGGCCTCAATCAATTTCTAATGATTTGTAAGGCATTTGGAAGTAAACAACTGATAAGAAACAACAAAACATATTATGAAAGAGGGGATTAGTGTTGTAAGATGTTCTAGCAGCTCTATATTTGTTGTATGACTTGACTTCTACAGGTGCTATAATATAATTCTTGCTTTCAAGAACAACAATGATGACAAAGCCTCAGTTCGAATTAGTTGAGGTCGGATACATAATTTAATGTGGCATAAGTATAATTCTTTCTTTCATTCCCAAAAACAGAACAAAAGAAAAACATGTCCAAAGAATGGGTAGGTTACGTGCAATAAAAGGCTGTGAAATCGTATGTATTTCGAAAGTCGAAAACAACTAATTTATATCACAAAGTAAACACATGGAAACTGCCAAGGGCAGCATTTTTACAAGCTGGAAATCAACAGATGTAGAATGTATACGATAACACAGTTATGGGATTCTCTTAATTTCAGCATGCGAATTCGAAACCCCGACACCAAATACAACAATCAACAAACAAACAATCAAAATCATCAAAATCCCACATCCATAAATGCTTCATAGACCAAGAAATGCAGTAGAAAAAATCAAGAAAGGAAAAAAGGGGTGACCTGTAAGAAATGTCCAAGACCAAACCTCTGAAAGAAGACAACTCATCATCCCTCTCAAAACCATCATCATCATCATCATCGTCATCGTTGTCTTCGTAACCAAACTCATCTTCTTCACAATCACTAACCCCCATTCGCTCTTCCTGTCTGAAACTCCCAGATTTCTTCCCCACACCACAATACAATACTCTGTTCTTGACCCTGTTCTTTCGTGGCATCAATTTTAGCCCAAGACCGTGGTTACAGAGAAATGGGTCCTTAGACTCAAACCCAAATAACAACGATCTGTCCCCATTGAAGGGCAGCTTTGTGACTCCTTGGCATGTCAGCTGCGCCATGAATGCGTATTTATTGGTTGTCGTCTCGAGAGAGATGAATGGGAAATCCGAAATTGGGTTTGAAGGGTGGATATATTCTCTGTATGATTTATTGTCGAACTTTCTTTCCTCTTCTGTCGGATCGCTATCAAAACTGCATTGCGTTGGAGTTAAGTCGAAGTGTGGAAGCAAAATCTTTCTCACTCTTTGATTGAAGTCATGAGAGCCACTCGTTCGCTGTTTCGGAGTTTCAAATATCTTTCTACTGGTACCCTTGGTAAATTTGACAAATTAGCCTAAGCCGACACCTCATAATAAAAAGGCCACGGTACGGATGCAAATCGACAGAGAAATCTACCCACACAATATGGGTATAGGTACGGGTACGGATACTAAAATATATCTATGAAAATCCCCATAAAAATGGATAATCCTCAATTTATGCACTATATATGATATTTATTATTTATACATATACCATACGATATTTATATATAAGTATTACATAATATTATATAGTTTTCACTCCGGAACACTCATGTATATAAAAAAAAACCTTTTAATGAAATTTATAATTTTAATTTATTTGGTTAATTAATAATTATATGTTTTGTTTTGAATTGTTTGCAATTATATTTATATTTTAGAATTTTAGGATCAAAAGTACTGAAAAAAGTTGATTACTTGGTGGTTTAAAGAGCTAACTTTAAAGAATATTTTGAATTTGAACTTTTCATTTTGCATATGTCAATGATTGTATAGAAACTTAATTATAAGTGTTAGCACTTAGTAGCTAGAAGTTTTTTTGCATGATATGTTGATTTTTTGTTGTTGGAATTTCAACAATTGTGTTATCATGTATGTATATTTGACACCTTATTTGTTACAATTCTTTTTTTGAGAATCTCCGTGGGGATCCCAAATAGGGAATGAAATGGGGAAAAAATTTCTCCACGAAGATTCTCCATCCCCGCAAAAATCCCCATAAAAATCCTCACCAGGGATCCCTAGTGGGTAATGAAATGGGTAAAATATTTTATCCATTGAGATTTTTCATCCCCACGGGGATTTGATAGGTATGGGGATTGGTATGAAAATTCATCCCCAGATGGATATGTGTATAGTTATGGGTGATAAATCTTTCAGTGGGTATGGGCATGAGATTGAGGTCCCCATCCCTTGCTCTACCCATTCCCATCCCTAGGCTACAGCTATTCGAACCCCACATCTTGCTCCCTTACCCCATTACCTCACTTGTACCCCTTTTTAAATTTTTTTTACTGTTTTTACCCCATTTTTTTTGTAAATTATTCCAAAACTACTCCTCACCTTCAAAAAATATTTATCTTATCTCCTGCCTTCATCCCAATACCCCTCAATCCTCTCCATTTCTTAGTTTTAGTCATTGTAGAGCACTTGTACTAAGTCACTAAGTGTCGTTAGAGTATTTTTTTTTTGTTGAACAAGGTCGGATGTAGTCGTGTCGTGTCCAATAAATGAAGAAGCGTCGCTCGCGGGGTTCAACCGACTCCGACCGATAACCTTAAAGAGGTAACGACCGACTGCGACCGATACCTACCGATAATGCTAGGTGAACTCGATTTTAATTGGTCACGGAAGGATCCAGCCAAGACCTCTAAAGAGGTGTCGCCCAAGTATAGCCGAAACCTCTTTAGAGGTGTCAGCACTGTGTGTATAACACCTCTTCAGAGCTATCTTGCAGGTAACAAAAACGAACAAAAAAATTTCAAAACTTTTAAAAAATACATGATAATGACCAAAAAAGTATTGGGTTTTGCTCCGAATTGATTGATATTTTTGATTCCATCAAGACTTTAGTACCCAAAATGCAAGATTTAAGCTCAAAATCGAAGCCTTAAACCCAATAACAAAATCACAAACAATATTGACTCAAATACGTAAAAAAAACCAAAAGAAAAAACCTCAAAATCGACCCAAAAAGAGATAAGGAATGCACCCACAACGTTGAATCGACGTAGTTTTGCTTGGATTTCATCGAATTTGGGTCAGCGGTGAGAATACGATTTGAGAGAGAGGTGACTGTGGTATGCGTAAGTGGGGTGAGCGGGGTATGCGTAAGTAGGGTGAGTAGGGTATGGGTGAGTAAAAACTATTTTATATGGAGGGGTAGTTGGGTCATTTCACTAGGGGCCGAAACAAATTTCAAAAATAAGGTAAAATGAGTAAAAAGTGAGGTAGGAATAGCCTGGGCCTAATAAAAACTAGCCCAGCTTTTTCTAATAAGTTTTTCTAACCCAAAACACCATGTAAATTGTCTAAGTTACCTTTCTTTTTTCTAATTGGCCCCATCCTTTCTTCTGCTCTGTTGCAATCCATTTATCGATCTACACTCCTTTCACTCATTATACCCAAAACAAACATTTCTTTGGCCTCTCTCTCTCTCTCTCTCTCTCTCTCTCTACTATGTCCACACCATTGGTGCTAATGTTCATAAATGGATTGACTAGATTGTCAATGTTTCAAATTATGTGTCACACCTTCATGACTATTTATGTGTAATTCAAATAGTTACTTGAATATGCTCCTCTTCTGATGGGAAAAAGGAGTTACATAATATGATATGGTGGGTAATTGAGTAACCACTCTAGCCATTATCATCCACCATCAATTATCCTTAATTAACTTATGTAACCTCTCTCTCTCTCCAACCAATAAAAGGGGAAGCTATCCCATTGTAACGTATCCCGAAAGTTCTAAGGTTAAGGAAAGCGAAAAGTTTAAAGTCTCAAAACATTGCTAATGGGCTATCCTTATAAGTATCTTGTTATTTTTATTGTTATGTTAATGTGAAACAATATTTGTTGAAGATCTTGGAATTATGTTTGCTTTATGAAAATTTTATATTTCGTATCAGAGCTATGGATTTTAAACTTATATTGTTTCCGTCGTAAAAATCATTATAATGTTATTATAATGTTATGTTTCTTTGATTTGATGATGTACACACTTAAATTGTGTGAATTTTTTAGTTTTTTCTTTGAAGTAATTTTCCAAACGAAGATATACATGACTTTTGAAGTGATCTACAAAACATGTATTATTGTTTGATAGGATTTTTACTTTCTGTTATATTCTTGTTAACCAAAATATATACATTGTCTCTATAAAGCACACACACACACATATATATATATATATATATATATATATATATATATATATATATATACTTAAAACAATTGTTTGTCATATATCAGGAGTAAAGTTAACAAAGTTAGGAGATTTATTTTCATGTATCAATCATGAAATATGACAGACATAACTAGTATTTTTCTTTTTCTTTTCCTTTTCTTATGAATATATATATATGACTGGACTTTGTTGTTTTTTTCTCGTTAAAAAAGATTTACACCAACTACTTTCGACAATTTCATTGAAGATCACTGCTAGGTTATTGAGCGCATGTATATATAGCCAAGTTGATCAATGAAATTATGTATTTGTAGCATTTTTTAATTTCATGAGATATTTCATATAGATCTTAATGGAGTCATTAAAAATAGGTAATAAATAAATAAATAAATAAAACTATTTTGAGTATCTTGGATATAGCACATTGAACTTGATTATTTACTAATTTTGCTATTGATGCACTCATTCTCTTAACAAGCATATTATGTTAATTAAATATATAATATGCTGTAGCATTTTAAGTATGAATTGAAACCCCAATTATATGTTCATGATTCTTGGTTTATTAATTTGGATCGGTTATAATGTTTTATGAATGGTTGACTACATAAACTAGATTTAATTATTTAGTCATTAATTTACTAATTTATTGTGGCGATTAGTGCATGTTTTTCAAAAAGGAAACACAATTTATTTCCTTAATTACAACCAACAGAATAAAGCACTAAAATAACGTTTATACTTTAATGAGAAATTTGAATTGATTAGTTAAAATTGATTCTTCTTTTTATCATGAATTACATTTATAAAAATAGTCTAATTTCTTCTAATTAAGTTACTAAAAGAAATACAAAGAATTAATGAAGTATAATTTCCGCCATAAATTTCTGAATCTTAAATGAAATTATTATTTTTTAACCAACACTATGTTATGCTATAAGTTTGAGTTGATAATGGGTAAGTCTTATCCCCGGTAAAGTTAAACATTGAAAGATAGATAAGTTATCCCGTTTAAAGAGGCTAGTTGTTGAGTAGACTTTGTCTCGCCATCCAATTTAGAGGTTGTCCTACCAACTCATACGAGTAGTGCATTTTGTGTCATTGAATAATAATAATTTAAATAGTAATAATAAAAAATAAATAAAAAGTATTCGATAATAATTATAAAGTTACGTTAATCACCAAAGTGATCCAACTTAATAATTAAAACATCAAATTATGTAAATATTACGTAATTACTAAAATTGATTTAACCAACAAGTGAGCCATTTTATAGTGATTTATGATAACATGATTTATAAATATTATTTAAGAACAATAAGGGATATCCAAAGGTACTTTTATCTTCTTTAAAAAAAATTAGTTTAATGTGATATCTACCCAAATGAGAGTTATAATAATATTAATAATATTAATACTTATGTGTTTCAAAAGTATCATATTTATTTTCTCAAAACACTTATGTAGTGAGCATGCTCTTATTTGCATCCTCTATTCTTGTTTTGCTTCATTGGCATGTTATATCTATTCCTTTAATGAATGAATGAATTTCTCTTATTGGTGTGAGCAAGTCCAGTTCCATTTAGTGTTTTAGATCTTGACTTGGCTCTTAAACATGAGAAACCCACTGCTAAAACTGACAAAAGTGGTGTGGATGAAAATACATTCTGTAAGTCATAGGAAAAATCGAACAGATTGAGCATAAATGTTTATTCATGCGAATGACTACATTGAGCAACATTAAGTCTACTCTTCCATAAGCTGATCATGCTAAGGAATTCTTAAAAATTGTGGAAGAATGTTTTCAGACTGCTTATAAGTCCTTTGTGGAAACTTTAAAGGCTGATTGCAACAAAAGAATTTGATGGTCCATGCATAACGCATCGACATGTACTTGAGATGACCAATATTGCTGCTAAGCTTAAAGGATTGGGCATGAATGTTGATGAGTTTCTCCTTGTTCAACTCATTTTAAACTCCTTGCCTTCTCAGTATTGGTCATTTCGAATTCACTCTAATACTATTAAGGATAAGTGGAATGTGAATGGCTGGTATATTAGTTCAAGAAGAAGCAATATTGAATAAACAAGATCAACATTCTATTCTTTTAGTCACTCAAGGAGCTAAAAAGAAGAAGTATGGAAAGGGCGTAAAGCAAGGTCCACCAAAGCATCATGAGTCATCTTAATCTAAAGAGAAGGAATCGAATGACTTCTATCGCTTCAGTAAGAACCTTGGGCATTATCAAAAGGATTACCATAAATGAAAGTCATGGTTCGAAAAGAAATGTAAGCCTAGTACTTTTTGAATGTTTCAAATCAAATCTTATTAAAGTTCCTTCTAACACTTAGTGGATTGACTCGGGTGCTCCTTTCCATATTTCATGCAGAGATTTCTTACGACCCAAACCATAAAGGAAAACGAGAAGTTCATTCTCATGAGAAATCGAGTCAAAGCTCCCGTTGAAGCCATAGAAACCTTTCATCTATTTCTTACTTACGGCTCCACTTGAAATTTATCTAAAACTTTATATGTACCCGCCTTATCTAGAAACTTAATTTCCTTATCCAGACTTGATTTTGAAGGTTATTCCTTTTGTTTTAATAATAAAAGTTTTAGTTTGTTTAAGAAATCATCTTTTATTAGTTCTGACATTATTTGTCATGGCTTTTACAAACTTTGCCTTAATGATCAATTTGTCGAATCCCTTCTCACTCTGCATCATAATGTTAGGACCCAACGTGATCACATAAATGATATCGCTTATTTTCTGTGGCATAAATGTCTGGGTCATATATCCAGAGAAAAATTAAAGAGATTGGTAAAGGATGGCACACTTCCGCATTTAGACTTTGCTGATCTAAATTTGTGTTTAGATTGTATTAAGGGAAAACAAATCAAACGCACTAAGAAAGGTGCCACATGAAGTAATAAGCTCTTTCAAATTATTCATACATATATTTATGGACCTTTTGATATTTCATCAATTACTGGTGATAAGTATTTTATCACCTTTATTGATAATTTTTCACGCTATAGATATGTTTACTTATTGCATGGAAAATCTTAGGCAAGTATAAATTGCTGAGGTTGAAGGGCAATTAGACAAAAACCAAAAGTTGTAAGATTTGATAGAGGTAGTGAAGATTATCGAAGATATGATGATTTAGGATAATGTCCCACTCCGTTTGCTAAACTCTTAGAAAAGCATGGCATTTGTGCTCGATACACAATGCTAGGAATGCCTCAACAAAATGGTGTCTGAACGAAGTAATCATACTCTGATGAAAATGGTTAGGAGTATGCTAAGTAATTATATGTTGTCTAAGTCATTGTGGATGGAAACATTAAAAGCTGCTACAGTCTTATTGAATAGGGTTCCTAGTAAGTCCATTCCTAAAACTCCATTTGAGTTATGGACTGGTAGAAAACCTAGCTAATGACATCTTCATGTTTGGGGATGTCCAGTAAAGGACATAATTTATAATCCACAAGAAAGTAAATTGGATTTTAGAATGATCAGTAGTTTCTTTATTAGTTACTATGTAAAATCCAATGGCTATAGAATTTACTGTCCTAACCATACTAT
The DNA here is from genome assembly GCA_039657365.1 of Stephania yunnanensis. NCBI lineage: Eukaryota > Viridiplantae > Streptophyta > Magnoliopsida > Ranunculales > Menispermaceae > Stephania > Stephania yunnanensis. The sequence continues at coordinate 36,519,590 of CM077586.1, read as the reverse complement.
GAAAATTGTAGAAATCGGAATGCAAAATTTATTGAGAATTGTGAAATCAGTGGGTGTGTTAAGACATAAAATATGGATATTCAAGAAGTTAGGGATCACATTCCTATACCCATTACTTCTAAGAACGATGTCAATTACTCTGATATAATCGACACCAATTTGACAGTTGTGGACAAACCATAAGAAATAGCATTAAGAAGATTTGAAAGATTGAAAAATCACCTATTCCAAATTATTTTGTGGCATATATGCGAGACATTGATTATGATATAAAAACTATTAAAGATCCAGTTTCTTAATCAAAAGCCATAAATAATGTTGGTTCTGATAAATGGATCGATGCTATGAAAGATGAGTTGAACTCGATAGCTCGAATGAAGTCTAGGATCTCGTTGAATTGTCGAATAATTGTATGAAAGTCGGATGTAAATTGGTCTTAGACCAAATGCAACTCTAGTGGCAATATTGAGAGATATAAAACTAGAGTAGTATCAAAAGGTTTTACTTCATTTAGTCTAAATATAGCTACTAACCAAATTATGGACTTTCATTATATGCAAATTCAAGTCTATTTGAGTACTATTAAGAACATCTACTATCAGCATCCCGTGCTTGCATGCATCTCGAGGGGCATTCCCGCTATCATCACGACTTCTATATATACTAATAATGGTGATTTAATAATCTATACACATACACAACACTAGGAATACATCATAGAAATGCAAAATATACTTTAGCCACGTGCCTCAATTGTAGTGCATATCATGGTGTGGGTCCCACTTAACAAGTCGCTGATCCTAATTCAGGATTGAAACGCAATTAGAAATTGAGGCGGTGACATTCAGCCACTTTGTGTGCTTTTTCTCCCATGTAGTAGACTCGGCGCCCTATGAAGACAACCCCTGCGCCATCCCTTGTAAATCACAATGCAACCACTACGTTGACTATCCTGACCTCTTTTTCTTCTTTTCTTAGTCCTCCATGCAATCCCCATGCTATCCAGTATTCTTCCCAAGGCGTTAATCATGTTAGCCACAACATTAACCTTACTTTTATGCCTTTTAACCTCATTTCTTCACAAAAATCACTCGTTTGTCTCCTATATACCTTGTATTACCTAAAAATACATAAATACCATCAATTTAAGCTCATTTTGGATATTTATACTAAATATACTACTAAACTAATACTATATATAAGTCTAAATAATCATTTATCAAATACCCCCAAACTTAGGATTTTGCACGTCCCGAGCAAAAATATATTTTACGAAGTGTTCTTACTACTACTATTAAAGTTCATATTCATTTAACATCATTCATGGAGTATTCTTTCATTCAAAAAAGTTCATGTTAATAATCCACTCAAGATTTTTTTCCTTGCAAAAAAAAAACTTATACTTTTTGAAAACATGTAGCTCTAACAACACATAATTCACTTTCAAAAAACCTAAGTAGTTCACAACTAAAACCATCACTACTCACAAGTTTGTTTCATCCCCACACTTAAGTAGCAAGTGTACAGTCTCATAATTTCTCAGTAAGCTAAGGAATTCATAAATAAGAATAGATCGTGCTAGTTTTGTAGACTTTAGCACTTCGAGAGTCAATAAAACTTAATATAGTTGGAAAGAAACCTTTACTCAATTAAACTACTTGTACTTGAGGTAAATATTTTATTTCAAGAGTTTGAATTTTACTTTTGCCTTTATTTTCTTATTTTCTTCTTTTCTTTTCTCCTCATATATCTTACTTGTACGGTCCCTGCTCGTTTTCCTACGGATTCCGTTTTTCCTCATTTTTTCCAACCATAAAGTTCTTTGCTCATTTTCCTGTAGAACTTGTTGGACTCTATTTTTTATCTAAAACTTTTGTTAGTACTTCTCACTTTCACACTATCATGCTAGTTTTAACTATGACTTTTTCATTAAAAATGGTTCCCATCTCTTTCCCTCCTAGTACTAAGTCTTTATTTGCATTTTATATTCAAGTTAGATTCATACTTATGATAGAATTCCTTAGCGATCTAACTTTTCCACAAAAAGTGTTCTAGTATTGTTCTTGCTTATTTCAAGTTCTTGGTCTTCCTTAACTCTAGGTTTCTTATCATGAATTTTCATATCGTTGTTTGCTATATATCTCAATTTCATCAAAAATTGAATAACACTCTATTGAGTATCATTTCAATAAGACACTTTGTGTTCTTACTCATCCTTGATTAAAGACATGAAATTTGCAAATGAACTACTTATTTATTAGATGTTATATATATAACCTAAACTATACTACCTAAAGACTTTTAAATGTTAAGTAACTAGAAAAAAGAATACGCTACCTTGTTTTCCTCTTTAACTACTTCAAAAATAAAATTTTACGATCATACCTGTAGTGTTTCTCCTTATTTCATCATTTCTTACCACTTCCTATAGTGTAGACTTGATGCCCCCAAACTTAAACTAAAACTTGTCCTTAAGGTTTACAAATAAGCCTAAAACTTGAAAAACACTTAAACTTAAACACAAAATAATACTAATACTAATAATAATGCATAAACATAGAATATAAACAACTAATAAAGGTATAAAACATATCGAATGTAAAGTTAATCAGTATAAATGTATCTTTCATCTCTTCATGGGCTAAAGAGATCCTAAGACTCTGACTTTAGGATTGTGCATCATCATCATAATCAACATTAATATTATCCACTCCAGCAAAGGATGGTGTCAAAGGATGCTCCACTATTTTGCTCTGCACCACACATGGATAAAATATGTAGTTTAATGCTGCTAGGAAGCCAATAGACCTATTTGTAGGTCTCATTTGCTTGCTCCTTTCATATCTAACTATGTCCCTTTGATGATATGCAAATAACATGAACTTCCACTACCTGTTCATTCGGTCTTGCTCATATTTCATCAAGGCATCACGATGCTAAGCCCATCCTCTCCGTATTGTTTCTTCATCTCAGCAATCCACGCTATCTACTGTCATGGAGTCAAGTCCTCTAGTTGTGGTACTGGTGCCTGTGGTGGAGGAAGTGGTGGAAAAACCTCAGGACCATCCAAGTCATGCTCTCCTATAAGTGGGCCTACAAATTCGTAGCCCTCAGCAAGTCCCTGCTGGTGATCCTCCTCTTCTTCATATACTTTATTCTCCAACTCTTGGGCTAACTCTGCTACTGCTACTATTGCGTGATCTTCTTGCTCTTTGACTAACAATTCGACTTTAATTTTGTTTCCCTCGGCTCTCTCCCTCTCATCCTTGGAGACTTGGTAACTAGTTGTTGATTTTAGTGTTAGCATAAACTCCCCATCTATGGTTGTTTAGGCCTCAATATCAAATTCTTCATCTTAAAGCAGTTGTACTCTGACCTTCAAGCATATCTGGTAATCAAAATTGGAAATAATAGTTTGTTGTCTCTTTCTGACAAGATTGATTCCTTCAGGTTCTTGTATATGATCACTCCTACGTTGATCTCCCTGTTATTCACAATCTTAAATAAACAAGCCGCCTTTGGCTTATTATCTCACCCAGCTGAGTGGTAGGGTATAATGAAGCAGCTAGAAAGTGTTGCCACATTCTATAAACTTTCCTTATGCTCCCCTTTTTAATATGCTTCGGCATATTCTTAGTTCCTATTGCCCATCCTTGTTGCCCTCAGACAACCAATGTTCTCTCTATGATATTAAAAGGGTACATGCTATAGGGTTTCTCATATAAATTATCCAGGAAGTTTGATCGACTCCAACCATACTCAAGTGTTCAAACCCATAGATGTTATTTATGTAATGTACATTAAAGGGGATAAAACCCCTATCACCTTCACTTGATCTCTTTTATTAATATTTTTTGCATTGGCGTAAAACTCATACACAATTTCACTCACTCCTTTAACCTTGTTCACCCTATAGTCTTGAGTGAATTGCTCCCATCTTTATTGCTTAATGAAGTCTTTTTTACGCTTTTTTCATACTTAGCTGATAATAAATATGGTATTGATCATACAAAAACTATTTCTCCAGTTTCTAAGAAAGACTCTTTCAAAATAATTATGGCATCGATCGCTCATTTTGACGTATAATTGCTCCAAATGGATGTAAAGACAACTTTTCTAAATAGGAGTTTAGATGAAGAAATTTACATGGATCAACCTGAAGGATTTAAGATTGCTGGTAGTAAACATATGGTATGCAAACTTGAGAAATTAATATATGGATTTAAGCAAGCTTCCCGATAGTGGTAACACAAGTTTAATGATACTGTAGCACCCCTTAACCCAATTAGGGCAATACTCAACCTGAAACCTTAATTAAGCTCTAGTAACCCAACCAGACTTAATAAGAGCCAACAACCTCTCCTTCCATCTTCTGATAAACACAATTGTATATTGAATATCTATGTAAAACAAATATTAAATGCAACAAAATTAAAACTTTTCTCGATATTAAATACGATATACAAAACCAAATCCAACCGGAATAAATCTCGATTATACAAAACCTCCATCCCATGTAATATTCCAAAACTGTAATTCAATACAAATATATAAGATAATGAAAGAGAAAAAAAGATTAAGACTCCTAAGTTTTCTCTATCCCGTAGCCGTAGCGCTCGCTAGTTTTCCTAAAATATTAATTGGGATGAGTGCTCCAACTTGCTCAATAAGTAAGGATTCATAAAGCCATCAACATTCCATATAATAATCAAGAACATTATGCAATAACAATATGCACTCCTAAATCTTTTCTATCCCGTAGTCGTAGAGCTCGTCGATTTTCCTAAAATATTAATTAGGGTGAGCGCTCTAACTTGCTTAGTAAGTAAGAATTCACAAAGCGGTCATCATTCCATATAATAATCAAGAACATTATGCAATAACAATATGTACCAATGTTAACTAACATGATTATGGAAATCATATATTTCAATAAATAACGGATGCGAGTTCTTCTATCGATGACTATTACATTGTGATTCTCATTTTATTTATAAAACTAGGGTCGATTATATATTGAATCCATTAATGCGATTGCTAGACCAACATATTGGTTGATGTAGTGTCTAGCCAATCTATTAATATCCAACGGTTCTATCTGAAACCATTTAGTGAATATGTAATCCACACGACCTATCTAACTGAGTAGGAAGTTAAATATAGGCTAGGAGATCAATCCCGCATCTTATATAACCTGGTCTCAGTTGCACGAACTTATTATCATGAATCACATTAAATCCTATTTTTCATTTATTTAAAACATCACAATGTACAAAGTCCTCATATTCAGTCCATAAACTACATGAACTACATATACTAAAATAGCCAGGTAACATTGAAAAATAAATCGAATCCATACTTACCTCGGTTTAAGTCTTCGTTTCTAATCTTCCTAAGTTTTTGGGTTATTCACGCTTTCTTAGTGATCCAACACCTATCACATACCCTTTATGATCAATATAGGTGTGATCCCATATGTTTAGAGCCCCTAAATCAATCCTTTAGACATCAGAAAATTCTATGTAATTTACAATAAAGTTGCTATTTTCTGGGGTGGGAGTGTGCTCCCTTACTTGATGGAGCACGTTCCACCGATTAGGTTCATTCTAATTGATGAAGGGAGCACGCTCCTCCGCTAGATGAAACACATTCTACCCAGCTCTATTTTGACAGTGAACATGGCAGTAACAACTTTTCTATTACCAAATCATCACGACAACCTCAAACACTTTCCCAAATTATTAGGGACGACCTCTTGTGATGACCTCTTCTCAAATTAGGGCACCAGTCGGTCTAATCCTATCATTAAACCCTAATCTCGCTACAAAGGACTTAACAACAAATTAGTTAACCTTTTTCCAAAAACGTTTCCCCTTACTAATTAATTTAATTTTTAAAAATAAGTATTTTCTTATTTTATGTGAATCAATAAATCAGAGTTAATTAGAAGTTATACAGTGGAAGTCTTAATCCATTAGCAGAAGCTTTTAACATGATGCTTAAGAATGTGGAAGACCAAGAAATAAAGCTCACATGCACAACTATATAACAAAACGGGGATAATATATCATCATGTATATGGTCAGGGTGCTATCTCTTAACCCATAACATATACAACCCCAAAATTAAAAGAAAGACATATATAGAAGTCATATAAAATAAATAAAAAACTAACAAAATTCGGTGTAGCAGTACTCTACTGGCACAGAGGTAGTCGCCAATCTTCTTTTTGCCTGATTTGCTACTCATGGATCTGCACCCACCATCATAAAAAAGGACGGTGAGTACAGGAAAGTATAAAGTAACACTGAGAGTCATTTGTTCACATTCCCAAATATATAATAAGTATATAAAAGCATAATAATAGAAACTATGCTATAAAGGAATCATGCTATGAGATACTTCAGTTAAACAAAATGAAACTGACACTTGGCTAAGTAGCAATGATGTAGGGTCAATCATGTGGGAGTTACATCACATCAACCTTTTTCCACTATTTAGGGCATTAACAATATCATGAATGCCCTCACATCTTCACGAATGTTATCTGATATATAAATTGTGACATCAGAGAATTTTATAAACTTAATAAGGCGTCTGATTTAGTATTTTGAATTTAATTTGGGATTTAAGTATCCGAGTTAGGACCCGTGTCTTACGGATCAGAGATCATAAATTCTAATATTATTTTTGTGTATCGTATGCCAATTTAATGTATTATACACTATCTCGACACGAAATAGAGTCAAGTTGAAATGTATACGCAATGTCCGTGAGTTCTTGAGCGCGTTGGAGAATCTTTTCCAATTTTTGGTAATTTTGAGGTATTTTTTGGGATTTAATAAATTGAAGAGATAACCATGAAATTAAGTAAAATAATTAATAAATTGGTTGGCGCCTAGTGACACGCGGGGTCAAGGGTGACACGCGTGGGATGTACAATAGTGTGCACGCTCGAGGATGATAATTGGCATGCATGGCAAATTTATAACCACGAAAACACATAAGTGCATATATATTTATATATAGTTTATATATAAATATATAAATAAATCCTGTAGTTTAAAATCAAATAAAAAATATACATTGGATTCGCCTTGAGATACACATAGTGTGAGTGTCACGAAAGTGAATGGTGGAACGTGCTGTTGGTGAAGAGGATACACGCCACGAGATGTGCGTTATCCAATCTCGAGGAAAATTAAGTGATTTGTATAGTGTTATTAAATCATAAGATTTACCTTGAGATATGTGTTACGTATCTCAAAGAGATCAATATAATTAACTATTAGTAAATTGGTCAAGAGGTGATGATTATCTAGTTGGTAGCCACAGATCGACATCAAGATATGCAACACGTATCACGAGAAAGATTAAAATGTATTAAATAAGTGAATTATTAGATTTTCCTCGAGACTCGTGTGATGCGAATCTCGAGAAAACTTTAATATACATATTCAAGACATACACAGCCTCATCAATTTTGTTTTGAAATAAAGATTGACCTCAAGATATATAGAGATCAATTTTATATTATGAAAATAGAACACTAGATTCGTCTTGAGACTCGCATGATGTGAATCTCGAGGAAATCTAATATGTATAAATATATATCTCTAACATAAGAGAATCATCTCCATTATGATTCGAACCAAAGGAAAAAAAGATGAAGGAGGAAAAATCGAGAGGGAGAAAGAGAGAGAGAAGAAGAGGAGAAATCAAGACCCGAGGCAAGTTGTGTGTTTGTTGTTTTTGGGTTGTCTTATTGTTGTTATGGTTGTGAATGGAGGTGGGAGGAAGAGGATGGCAGGGGAATAATCTCCCTTACCTAGTTCTAACCCGGGGTTGGGGTTAGGAGTCATAATCTAATAAAATTGAATTAAAAAAAAAAGAAAAAAGGAATTGTCGAAACTGGTTGTCGGAGGAAGAATGGGTTTGACCCTAGATCGGACGGAATCGGACCGGTCCAGTCAGAGGTTAAACCCCAATTAAAAAGAAAAGAGGAAAACAATGCTAAAATTTTTTGAAAAAAAAATCCAAAAAATAGAGAAAAACTCAAAAAATATTATCTAGACTAATTAAATAGAACATTTGTATTTTTATGAAAATTAATGATTTTGTGATGTTCTCGAGGATTTATGCATGAGATTTTACCTCGTAAAGCTTGTTACGAGACCGAAAGATATTCAAAATTTGAAAATTGTTTGGAAGCCCAATCTAGGTTAATTTTTTATTCTGAACAACAATATGGAGTCAAAATTGAGATATGGACATCCATTGAGTTGATTTTGAGGGATTATGGGGTTTTCGGGTCAAGAAAGGACCAATAAATATTTAATAAATTAAAAATTTTATATTTAAGCCTAGACAATGTAATTCTCGATGTCGAATAATGATTTTGAGTCAAAAATAAAATTCAAGTATCAGAGAATTTATTTTGAAAGTTTTAGGGGCTTCGAGATGCGATTGGGTCAATTAAACTGCAACAAATTGGAAAAAATTGTCGAATTGTTATGGAACCTTATTGAACTTATAAATAAATTGTAAAACTGTAATTGGAGGACTAGCTTACCAACTTGGAATGCAAGAAAGTTTTGGTATCGTGTTTGTAAGGTTAAGTAATCCTATAGTAACCTTTACATTATAAGATTATAATTTCGTATAAATTGCAGGAATCCTTGATATTGCATTTTTGTTGTACATGCATATACAAGTAGGGAGGATAAGGTGGATTCGAGTCTCCTTATAGTGTCTACCTTACTGTATTTGCATGGTAGAACTATATAGTGTCTACTTGACTATATGCACATGGGTATAAACTACCTGACTGTGTATACATGGTAGAACTACATAATGTTTACCTGACTGTGTACAAGGTAGAACTATATTATACTTGAGGGGCTAGAGTCACTGATACTTTGTATCACGTGGTTATCATGATATCACGTTGAACTAAATCATACTTTGATAGACTTGATAGACGAGACTCATTTGGTTATCCTCTCTGTGCACGAGTCTTTATTATTGTTTACTTATCACTTTCGGAGAACATTATCTGCTTGTGGTCGGATAACAAAAATGAGATAGATTCACGGTTCTATTTAAATTCTTTGGATTATATTATTCGTTTTATCTCTTGGACTATTATGCATTTGATTATTACAGGTGTACTAGATAGTGTGGGATTTACTTATCTGACATCATCAAAATTTTATAATTGAATAATGACAGGTTCTAGCCGTGACAAGGGAAAGAGAAATATCTTTGTCTTTATGTGACTTGCTTAGTTCTTTTCTCTATGTATTTATTTGTTTTTGAATATATCATATTATATAAATGAGTTTCTGGGTTCGAGTGTGATTAGGATCTCCTTTGGAATGATGTGAACGATTTTAAAACTAATTGAGATAGGTTTTGAGTTAAGGTAATGTTAGCTTAAGGTTTTTAATACTTCAGATAAGGTTAGAATGAATATATAATTTAATAAATGCAATTTATATTGTTATGCGGTGGATTATGAGTCATTCGGTATTTCCACCAAAGCTTAACATGTTTTGTTGAAGATTTTTGAAGGCTGAGATTTTCGGTGTAGGCTTAAAAATAAAGGAGGTGTTGTCAATTTTTTTACGAAAATTTTAACACTAATTTAATTTATTTAAATGAACATTGAGGTTTAAGATTCATTTTACATTCATGTGTGGTTAATAAAGTTCTATAATTGATGATGAAAATATCTTAATCTTAATCGTTTAATGATGGAATGGTTAAGGCTTCTAGATTATTAAGGGATTAAGGTAATCTAGGCTGATTAGATGCCTTAATTAGGTGAGATCTAACAATGTTGGTATCAGAGCCTAGGTTTGGCTCAATTGAGGATAAAATTTTGGTTGAGAAGCAAAGGGTTATTGAGCGCGATTAATTGGGAAATAACGTGATGGAACGAGGTTAAAAAGTTTAAAAACTTTATTATTATGTTATATTTATGTTTTATGTATGTATTATCGCTAGATATGCAATAAGAAGTTTATTCTCCTTATCCATTTGATACTTAACTAGTAAGGTAGGATGAGTTGACTAGAAATGGATAATTATATGTGAGAATAAACTTATGAAACATAATTGACCGTGATTGGATATGAAATGGACTTGTGAAGTCCGAATTCACAAAGGTGTTGTAAGTAGTTTGATACTAGTATAACTAATGAAAGTATTTGTTATGAAACTAATAGGAAATTAGTTGAAAGGGAAGTCCAAATGATTCATATACATAAACACTGAACATGGGTTTCTTGGAAATCAAAAGTATCGAATTATTACAATTTTTAAACACTCAGAAAACATTAAAATCGATTTAAATTAAGTCCTAAGTGATTGAGTATCGTTTGGAAAACATAATATGAAGTTGAGACTTATGGGAAGCACAAGATATGAATTATCTTGAATTTTATAATAAGGTTAGTACCAATTGCATAGTTAACCCGAGAAGACCTATTTTATAAAATATTGGTTTCATTCATAACCAATTAGGGGTTGCTTTTGAAAACAGCCTCAGCAAGAAAAAAGAGACACGTGGTTATCGAAAATGTAAAATGAGAATTGACTAGACAAATTGAATCTTAACTTAAAAAACATAATGAGATTGTGATATGATAATTCAAGTTGTCTAAGTCGATTTCTATAAAAATAACATACTTTGAAGTAAAGTTTTTTCTCATTTTCGAAATAAAACGTCAAGTGAAAAATGAATAGAACCATATTTTAAAACAACCTATTGACTTCTATATAGAAGTAATGAAAACTTTGATTGTTTATTACTCAAGTTACTCATCCATAAGTGACTTTGAGTATTGTGGTTTTGTGAATCGAATAAAGTATGGATAAAATGAATGGAAATACACGAGTTAGAAGTAATCCTTATTAACAATAGATTATGTGTTGTTATAAAACAAAATTCAATGAAAATTCTAACTTGAAAATGAAAAATCTAGTGATAAGATCTACATGTTAGAAGTGAAGGTATTGGGTAAGTGGTCTAATAATAGCTTGGATCTGGCTATTAAATGTCAACACAAGTGACAAGTGATAGTGTTTTTAGATTCAAAGTACCCAATAGTCACTTCTAATCAAATTAAGTAATGATGTTTATCACTATGACTTAAAATATAACCAATGAAGATATAGACGTACTGATCGAGTATTAGTAAGTGAGTCATATAGGAGGTCGGTATGAACTCCGATATTGCAATAATTTCTATTAATATGACTCAAAGGATTGAAATAACATCCTTTAAGAATTTAATTAGTCATTAAGTTAATAGGAGTTTGGAAATTCAAATTCTTCTACCTCTTCAGTTGAATAATAATGGACGAATGAATTCATCAAAAGTAATTTGATGAATAATAAGATACAGAGTTATCTTATACAGTCTCTTGAAAAGTACGAATTTCTTTTTGAGAAAAAAAACTCTGGAGATTTGAGACTAATAGAAATAACGTAAGACAATAACAAACGATTTAACTATATGAGTAGTGAAGTTTCTCTTTTTCGAATTAAGATTAGTTAAGGAATACTTCGATTCATTAGATGATAATAAGAAGTCATACCATCCTTAGCTATATTTAAAAAAAAGATATAAATTGTCTTTCAAAGTCAAGATTAAAGAGTTGTAAGTGGCCTAGTTGTTGAGTGAAAGTCATAGTAAATTAATAAAGGGAGAAAACTGAGATTAATGTGAGAATATGTAAGATTGACAAAACCTTAATAAAATAGACTCAATGTATAAAATAAAATGAGATGTTCAGTTGACTTGTGATTAGTGGAAGTGACATAGACGGACTCCTTTAGTCAAGGTAAGGCACTGGAGTAGTTGAGCATGAAAAAGATTCTAAGTAACTTCATTTCATAATCATGATTTATTCACAATATAGATGATTGATGTGATGCATTCACCCATCTATAAATAATCAAATGAATTGGTGACAGTCGGTATATAAAAGTCTATGAAGTTTCATTGGAGTCAATTGGAGGCTGAAGTATAGGCAACTAGATGTTCTACATATTCTCACATTAATTCGAAAATGAAAGTCTTAGGTTAACGAGTCCCGATCAAATTATAATATCAAACTATAAGTTTGATGGGACTTAAAATATCTTCACAGGAATCTTACAAGGAGTTAAACTTCAAATGTTGAAAGTTTTGAACCAAAGTCGTGTACAACTAATGTCGGTGAATATGTTGTTCATTTGTTCAATTGTAGTGCTACACCACCTGATTAGTAAGTAGTAAAGTTTCAAGCACTAGTTATTATAAATTAGAGATGATGTAAGATGCTTGTACATTGGTGAAAATATACATGAAATGAAGAGAAATGTGTGATTTATAGCTCAGTAAGTAAGCCTTATCTCTGTTAGGTTGGGAATATTGAATAGAGTATGGTGTATCTGACTTGATATGTTTGAGGAATTGAGTATTCTTCAATTGTAATTGAGTAAAAATGAAAAAGAGATAACGACGTATTTGTAAAATTTTATGAAATACAAGTTAAAAGTTATATTATGAGAGTATAATCATCGAATTTGTTGATATCTCTATTTAGAAATGTATGTTTACTAAAGTTAAGGGTAACTGTTTATATTCAAGCAATAAGAGAAGTTGGTGAACAGTAAGTGATTAAGATATGAGTTTCTAGGAGATCTCGGTAAAGTGAAAGAAATGAGTTTTTGACGAACTCATTATTTGAGAATGATTTGGAGAAGTTATAAAAGTCGATGAATTTTTAACCAATCAAAGAAGTTAAGTGAATTGACCGATGAGTTTAGAATCGGTAATTACTTTTTAGTCTACAATATAATAATATTATGAGTAAACTTTTAGAGAATGAGTGAGAGTTGCACGATGTGTCATGTTTCTATTTATGATCGAATTAAAATTTGAGATCTCTTGTCATAGGGTGGCAAATGTATTATGAGATCTATAGTCATGGGATGACTTGTGTAATTCCAGTTTCTGGTGGGGAACGCTGTAATGACAATGGATCAAATAGACATGCAATTCTACTTAGTTTCTAACATTTTGCTCAAATATTATTTGCATCAATATGTAATTTTAGATTGATGATAGTCTAAGAATTAATCGACTGATAATTCAAATAAAAATGGATGATTAGTGATGAGAAAATAAACTGGGATGTATAATAGAGTTTGGGTAGATATGGAAAGAAATATCAACGGTTTATGGAATAGTAGTTAGATTAGAATGAGAATTGTGTTATGAAAAGCAAGATAGGCTAGGTCTTGCTATGTATTAATACTTAAATGAGATTCAAGGTATGTGATGAGAAATGATGTAAGGTTATCGGATATTCCATAAAGTTGATTGTTTAACTCGTCAAAAATTCATAAATTCACTGGATTGGCAAAGTAACAGAGATAACTTTTCAATAAACCAAAATGTTGGAAAATGAAAAGTTGAAATGTTTATGATCTCTACCATTGAGTTGTTGAATATAACGAAAATGATTGGGTCCACTTAACTACTCACCTTCGAAATGGTTTTACAGGAATGGATTAAAAGAGTTGTATATAAGAATTATTTTCTCATATATCTTTTAGTTCGGTAACCTATAAGTTTAAATTTCGAGAATAAAAGTTTTAATTAGTTGGAAAGATTGTGACACAAAGAATTTTACAAACTTGATTAGACAACTAATTAAGTATTTTCGAATTTAATTTAAGATTTAGGTATCCGAGGTGGGACCTACGTGTTATGGATTAGAGATCATAAATTTTAATATTATTCTTGTCTGTCGTGTGCCTATTTGATGTATTATACACTATTTCGACGTGAAATAGGGTCAAGTTGAAGTGCGTACACAGTGTCCGTGAGTTTTTGAGTGCGTTGGAGAATTTTCTCTAATTTTTGGTAATTTTGGAGTATTTTTTGAAATTTAATTTAGACATAAATTGAAGATATAACCATGAAATTAAATAAATTGGTGGGCGCCTAGTGAAATGAGGGCTCGAAGGTGACACGCGTGGGATGTATAATAGTGTGCATACCCGAGGATGGTCGTTGGCTTACGTGGCGATTTTATAATCGTGTATATACAAAGGTGCATATATATATAGTTTATATATATAAATATATAAATGAATCCTATAGTTTAAAGTCAAATAAAAAGTATATATTGGATTCTCTTCGAGGTACGCATGGCGTGAGTGTCGTGGAATAGAATGGTGGAACGTGTTGTTGGTGATGAGAATACACGCCTCGAGATGCATGGTATCCAATTTCGAGGAAAATCAAGTGATTTGTATGATGTTATTGAAGCATAAGATCTACCTCAAGATATGCATTACATTTCTTCAGGAGATCAATATAATTAACCACCAGTAAGTCGGTCAAGAGGTGATGATTATCTTGTTGATAGCCACTAGATCGACCTCAAGATAAACAACACGTATCTCGAGAAAATCAAAATATATAAAGTAAGTGGATTATTAGATTTGCATCGAGATTCGTGCGATGTAAATTTCTAGGAAATTTTAATATATATCTTCAAAACATACACCGCCTCATTAATTTTGTTTTGAAATAAAGAATGACCTAGAGATAAGTATAGATGAAATTTATATTATTAAAATGAAACATTAGATTTGTCTCGAAATTCATGTGATGCGAATCTCGAGAAAATCTAATATATATCTCAAACACGACATAATAATCTCCAATGTGATTTGAACTAGAGAAAGAAATGAAAGAGGAGGAGAGATCGAGAGGGAGAAGGAGAAAAGAGATGAAGAGGAAAAATCGAGACCCGAGGTAAGTTGTGTATTGTTGGGTTCTAGTTGGTTGCATTGAGGTTGTTGTTGGGTTTTCTTGTTGCTGTTATGGTTGTTAATTGAAGTGGGTGGAAGAGGATGGCAGGGGCATGATCTCCCCTACCTAGCCCCAACCCGGGGCTGGGGTTGGGAGCCCTACCCCAATGAAATTGAATTGAAAGAAAAGAGGAACTGTCGAAACTGGTTGCTGAAGGAAGAAGATGAGGTTTAACCCCAAACCAAATCGAACTGGGTCCGGTTCAAGGGTCAAACCCCAATTAAAAAAAAAGAGAAAAAAATGCTAGAAATCTATAAAAAAAACCCAAAAAATAGATAAAATTTCAAAAAAATATTAATTGAACTATTTAAATAGAAATTGTGGATTTTTATTAAAAGTAAGGATTTTGTGATGTTCTCGAGGATTTATGCTAGTGATTTTGCCTCATAAAGCGTGTTACGAGATCGAAAAATATTCAAAATTTGAGAAATTATTTAAAGCCTAGTTTAGATTAACTTTCGATTCAAAATCACATTTTGGAGTCAAAATTGACATCCAGAAATTCAATGAGTTGATTTGGAGGGATTCCGAGGTTTTCGGGTCAAGGAAGGACCAATAAATATATAATCAATTGAAAATTTTATATTAAAGCCTAGACAATGTGATTTTTAATGTCAAACAATAATTTTGAATCACAAATGAAATGCAGGCATTGGAGAATTTATCTTGAAAGCTTTAGGAGTTTCGAGACACGATTGGGTCAATTAAATTGCAACAAATTGAAAAAAATCATGGAATTGTTATGAAACCTTTTTGAACTTATAAATAAATTGTAGGACTGTAATTTGATCCCTGTGTAGACTAGCTTGCCGAATCGGAGTGCAAGGGAATTTCGATATCGTGTTGGTAAAGTTAAGTAAATCCCATAGTAACCTTTACATTGTCTAATTATAATTTCGTATAAATTGCATTCATTCTTGATATTGCATTTTTATTATACATGCATACACGGATAGGGAGGATAAGATTGATTTGAGTCTTCTTATAATGTCTACCTGACTATATTTATAGGGTAGAACTATATAATGTCTACCTGAATGTATGCACAGGGTTTATTAAGCTACCTAACTGTGTATTCATGGTAGAACTACATAGTGTTTACCTGACTGTGTACATGGTAGAGTTACATTATGCTTGAGGGGCTAGAGTCACTGATAGTTTGCATCATGTGGTTATCATGAAATCATGTTGAACCAGATCATACTTGGATAGACTTAATGGACGAGGCTCGTTTGGTTATCCTTTCTTTGCATGGGTCGTTAAAATTGTTTATTTACCACTTTTGGAGAATGTTATTTGATTGTGGTCGAATAACAAAAACGGGATGGATTCACAGTTGCATTTAAAATTCTTTGAATTATATTATTCGTTTAATCTCTTGAATTATTATGCATTTGATTATTACATGTGTACTGCATAGTGTGGGATTTACTTATCTGACATTATCAAATTTTTATAATTGGATAATGACAGGTTCTAGCAGTGACAAGAGAAAGGGAAAGCTTTTTGATTTTATATGACTTGCTTAGTTCTTTTCTCTATGTATATATTGTTTTTTGAATATATTATATTGCATAAATAATCTTCTAGGTTCTAGTGCGATTATGATCTATTTTGGAATGACTGGAATGGTTTTAGGACTAATTGAGATAATTTTTAAGTTAAGGTAATATTAGGTTAAGGTTTTTAATACTTCAATCAGGTTAGAATGAATATATAATTTCATAAATGTAATTTATACCGTTATGAGGTGGATTGTGAGTCCTTTGACATTTCCACTAACGCAGAGCAAGTTTTGTTAAAGATTTTTTAAGATCGGGATTTTTGATGTAGACTTAAAAACAAAGGTGGAGCTATCGAAATGTTTTTACGAAAAATTTAAGGATAATTTAATTCATTTAAATGAACATTAAGGTTTAAGATTCACTTTACAATCCTGTGTTGTTAATAAATATTTATAATTGATGATGAAAAGATCTTAATCTCAATTGTTTAATGATGGAGAGGTTAAGACTGCCGGATTATCAAGGGATTAAGGTAATCTAGGCTAGTTAGATGCCCTAATTAGGTAGGGTCTGATATAAATACCCATAAGTGCCCCTCACAAGTGGTGTATACTTGCTAATAAACCCAGGTCCCATACCCCGTGTGCAGTGCAAGATAGTGGTGGGATTCTGACAACCTGGGAAGTCTAGTGACCCCGTGTGCCACACTATCTCTATCATATCATGGTCCAGTTACAAGAACTACTTTCATAACCCAAGAAATTGACATGGTTTAAGAATCCAACAATGTACTTGCATATCTAATGTATAAAGGAGTTTTGATTTACAATACTATCAACACCTACGTAAAAACATTTGACCAAATATATCAAAAATCAAGAATGAAATATCACATGAATTGGAGCCAATGAAATATTTTACCAACAATCAATACCATGATAGAAAACTCATGAAATGAGAAAGGAATCAAGTCATGGTATCTGGAGTACAATAGGCAAATCAATCAAATGACTGGAAACGAACAATAAATAGGAATTAAATGTAAATAAATGTCAATTAGTTTACTTAAAATTCATGAAAATCTCATAGTTATTCTGGCCTCCCGACACCTCAAAACTCGTATTCGAACCCCCGAGACTCTTCCTTAGGTTCTTGATGTCATTTAACATGTTTGTGAGTATGTTTAGACCTTTAGTTAAGGTATTGAATTTGTTGACAATGTTTAAGTTTCGGTTAGGAAAGTTACATTTTTGGGCTGTCATAGCACCTAATGCGCTGGGTGACTTGATTAGTGTGCTAGTGATCTCATTAGCGTGTTACCACTCTTACTAGAGCACTTCATATAGTTAGCGTGCTAGCTAGCACATCTAGCGCGCTATGTGCAAGAAAACCCAAAATTGTGCACTTAGAACTATGAGATCTCTCCACATATAGATCAAACCCAATACCTTGAGATCTTTATTACACCTACCAGAGATCCAACACGATTACCAAAACCATCACGACAGTGATACATCAATTTTTTCGTAAATTCACTAAATTGAGCCAAATTATTATTATAAGTAAAATCACCTACTAGTACACCACACTTAGCTTGATCACCACTTCCAAAACCATCAAAATCTCATTCACCAATTTGTTCCCTCTCTGATTTTTCTTCTTCTCCAGCAAGCTTAATTTTTCTCTAAGTTTTGAAAATGAAATGGTTTGGTTTACACGTAGTGATCATTATGATCTTACTTTTGAAGGTAAGATTGTTTAATAGCCATTGATCTTTATGCACATACGTATCTTGAAACTAATCTAATGACTTACACTTTGACACATTTTCCACTAGTTCTCCACTATCTCCTCCTAACTAGCACAACTTGAAACTCAATTAGTCTATTGATGTGTCAACACATATCTCGAGAATCATAAAATGGCTATTGTTTTAACTTGCTAACTTAGGTTACATTTAATATAAAACCAACTATAGCATCACTTATATTACTATTTAAGCTACACTAAACTTAAATCAACTTATCACATCACTCAATACCCCTACCCACATCGGCATGCATTTCGAGATGCGTCTCGATTCACATTTCGACACATATACACAAGTAGGAGTGAATTAGTAGTCAACACATATACAATACACTAGGCATACACTACAAAAAATCTAACATAAACCTCAGCCACCTTTTGTCATAACCTATACCATGAACTGGTGGTCTGTCTGGCCTGAACTGTCTCCTAAGGCGTCTGGTCATACCATCAACCCCAAAAGATGTTCCAAAATGCCTCCAGTAAGTGAATAACAAGGCTTTATAAAAGTTACAACATAATGTAATTCGAAAACGAATAATATAAGTAAATTGTAGAAAATAAACATGATTCAATCATTCTCTACTATGAGTAGGCAGTTCCCATGAACCCCATATGTAAAGACTTAGACTGAATCTCGTTGACCCGGTAGCGATCAACATCGACGAATAGGGGAGGTCCTATCACGCGAATTCGTGAACCTGAGTGGCACCGTTGTACTCTAACTCCGTCGTAGGAAAGGCTGAAAGGCGAAAACCTCCTTTAACTACCACACTGGCTCAAGAGTAGAAGATCTTCATATAGTCATCCCTTGAAGCTGTATAACTGGTCGGAGGGGTAGACTCTTTGCCGTCGAAGCTGCCCTATCTAGTTCTCGAAGACCGCTCCTATAGGTCCTTATGTCTATATGCATGGCCACAAATAATCATGATGTAATGCACACCTAACTTATGCAATCATAATATGATGCGTAATAGAGTTTATAAATTCTAAGTGTTCACAAACCTCGCATGTGGCGTGTCGAACCCGATCGTGCATCTCGTACCTTGTGGTGCTTGTCGATGTCCTCGCTAAGTCGTCGTTGAGCCCTAGCCACATATGTCAACATTAGTGCGTAAATCGAGGTCCCAAAACCCTCGAAACCTCGTGCACGTGTCTCGAGAAAACCCGTAAAGTTTTGGTAAATTTTTAAGTTTACTATCACAGCATCGTGCGTTTAGGTCACCACTCACCTCAAACTACGCATCTGATACCCGATACTAGTTCTCTAAGTTCTTGGTATCATTTTGTATTAGTTTAGGTGTGTTAGGAGCTTATTTTAATACTTATGAGTAATTATAGTTTAGCTAACGGCTTTTATTGAGGTTACTTCAAGTTATCTTTAAGTCCGCTCAACTATAACATTTAATAGGCTCTAAATAATAACGTTCAACATGCTTTAAAATACTAACATTTGAACTTTGAGCAAACTCAAACTAAGTCAAACAATCTTAATCCAAATAAGCAAGCTCGAAAATCCATAACAGTTTGCGCAAGCTTAAAACTTATAACAGTCTTAATATCATCGAGCACATTAGAAATTTATCCTCTTTTAAGTTTACTCAAAACTGCACAGAATAAATTTTATGCAACTCTAAAGCTTTCGATTTTTGAGTCTAAAAATATTCAAATCACCTTAAATCTAGTCAATTGGCGTAAAAACAACTTCGTTGAGTTTCAACATCATCACGCAATCATTTATACTTAAATTTCATGCAATAATTACCCAATTACCATCAAGTAAAGTTGCTATTCATCATCTTCTTCACATAACACAACTTATCAATCATCGAAATCTCCACAAATATCATATCAAGGGATTTTCACTAATTTAGGGTTGATATATTCTTATAAACCCAAATGTACCCAAACTCATCAATAAAAACAACTTGGAACATAGTTTTTATAGAGATTTAATGAAGAAAAACATACCAAAAGTTTTAATAAAGTTGTTTCCTTTCCTTCTATGAGCTCCGATAAGTTAGATTCACACTCTCTAGCATCAACCTTCTTAGATCTTGAAAATTTCCAACAACGAATGCAAGATTTTTCTATATATTCTTGATCTCCAAAATTTTTTCTCACGAGCTCTCTAATAATGTTAGAGTTATTATGCATGTTGGAAAAGAAATCATGAAACTTATGTAGTCCTTTGACTTTAGGTATTACCCCACTCATAAATCTTTAGGTGAATTAAAGGTTCACATTTAAGTCATCACATTCCACGTGTCAAAATCAAACTAACACTTGTCCTTTTTGCATGACACATAAAATGCACCTTACTTTCTATTGGTCCATCTACACATGTCACAAAGCATTTCCCATTTTGCCAATGGCCTTTAAAATTAATTACATGCAAGTCTAATTCCGCAAATTTAAAAGTTGCCTTTGAATCTCATTTTATTTACAATCAAGCCATAAGCATATTAATCAAATTTAATACATTACTTATACCGAATTAAATCAAGTTTATAGCAGATCATGATACTAACTTAAGTTGTGTATTTGCCGCCCAACTTGTATCCCAAAGTGAAACCCACGCCTTGCCTTGCCTTGTGTCGCATGTTATTTATAATTATTTAATTATTTATTAAATATTACACACACCAAAAATATTATTTTATTTTATATGATACACTACTATCGAACACGGCCGCATCACCCGATCGAACTGAGTTCGGGCCTCTGATCCGATCGGATCAGGCCGAGTTTGGTTTGGTTGGTGACGGAATGTCACACCTTGCATTGGTTAGTGTACATATCTCAATGCGGGTCACAGGTCACTGATCTTGGTTAAGGAACTTAAACTAAGATTTAGAAATTCGGGCAGTGGAAAATCTTCCCAACTAACGAAAATTTTGTCCTCAAAATTAAATTTAAATTAAGGTTATACCTGAATAAAAAAGGTACGGAAACCTATCTAGCATATAGTTTTCGCGCTCCTAAGTAAGTTTTGAGTCACCATGACACTACCACTTGACTAACACATTCGGGATGAACTTGCCACTCTACTGCTATACCTTTCGATCTAAGATATGTATTGGCTGCTCCTCATAAGATACATCCTCACTTAGGTCAATCTGACTTAAGTCAGCTATCGGTCTCACACTTGCCTTTGACTTAGCTTGTCAAAGTATAAAAATATGGAAGACTGGATGAATCCCTAACATTTGTGGAAGTGACTCAAGCTCATGCACAACTTTCCTGACCCGTCTTCTGATATTGAAAGGCTAGATAAATCTTGGTGGTAACTTGCCTTTCAAAGCAAATCCGTGTAAACCCTTATGAAGAGAATCCTTTAAATATACAAAGGTTCCCTCATACACATGAGATCGTTGTGATACATGTCTATATATTTCCTCTGCCTTTCTCAGACCCCTTTAAGCCTCTAGTGAATCTATTATACCTTCTCTGTGTGACCAATAACAATCTTAGGCCCTACTAACTTTTGGTCCTCGTGCTCAGCCCAACAAGATAGCGAGCAACACGGTCTATCGTATAAAGCCTCAAATGGTGTCATCTCAATGCTAGCCCAATAATTATTATTATATGCAAACTCGCATAATGGTTGGTATTCCTCCCAAAATTTGCCAAACTCAAGTACACAAGCCCTGAGCATATCCTCAAGAACCAGAATCACCTTTCGGCCTGCCAATTAGCCTAAGGGTGAAAATTGTGCTAAACTGTAGGCACACACCATACTACTCCTGCATACTCCGCCACATCCTAGAGGTATCCATATCATATGTGTCAGACATGATAGTTAATGGTACACGCAATATGATAATCTCCCTCTCGAACAATATGTTCAATTGGTTAAATGTGTAGTAAGCTGCAACTAGTAAGAAATTGACATATTTTGTCAATCTGTCGATAATCACATAGATAGAATTGTGTCATTTGCCAGTCCTCAGCAATCCCTTGATAAAGTCAATGGCTATGTCTTCCCACTACCATGGTGGAATGGGGAGCGATTGTAATAATCCTCTAGGTCTACGATGCTCAACCTTCCCCTGTTAGAAAATCCCACAATTCTTGATGAACTCTGATATGTCTACTTTTGTCCCAGGCTACCAAAATGTCTCCTCATGTTATGGTACAAATTGATCCTGCATGGATGAATAGTGAACCAGGAATGATGTGAATCCTGAAGAATCTCATCTTTCAACTCAGTCACTAAAAATATCCACAACATGCCTCTGAATCTTAGACACTTATCCGTCGTCTCTGTCTAATCAAAATAATCAATACTCTGGGATAACTCACTAAATCTTGGGTATAGAACGTCGGGTCTCTGACCATCTGACACTGTTTGTGTAGACACTAATTGTAGCCTCATCTGTGCACGATTCATTACCTTACTATTAGTAGGAATATCCTATTGACTTATTATTGTCGCTACCTCGAGTAATCCATAGTCATGCATCATATGGCATCTAAAAACCTTGACATCTTTAGTAGGTATCTTACTCAATGCATCAACAACTACATTAGCTTTTATTGGGTGATGCTCTAGAGAAAAGTCATAGTCCTTCAGAAACTCTAATTATCTCCGCTATCTCATGTTTAGCTCTTTCTGTATGAAGAGGTATTTCAAACTCTTATGATCAATGTAGAGTGTGAACCTCTCTCCCTATAGATGATGTCTCCATATCTTTAAAGCAAATACCGTTGTTGCCAACTCTAAGTCATGAGTGAGATAATTCTTCTCATGTATCTTTACTCATGTAGATGTATAAGCCACTGTATCTCTATTACGCATCAACATACAACCTAAACCTATATGAGAAACATATGTATATATCAAGAGTCCCTGTCTAGCCTCTAGCAATATCAACACTAATGCGGTAGTCAATAACCTCTTTAGCAGTGCAAATGCCTTCTCACATTCCTCAGACCAATCAAACTAGACATTTTTCTACGTCAATCTAGTAATTAGCGAAGTGATTTTCGAGAAATACTTCACTAATATGTGATAATATCCTACTAATCCTAAAACAATCCTGATTTCTATAACTACCATCGGTGCTGGCCAATCCTTAATAGCATGAATCTTGGTTGGATATACAGTAATACTGGCACCTCCAATAACAAGTCCTAAAAACTTGACTTTTGACAACCATAATTTACACTTACTGAGCTTTGTGTAAAGTTTATACACTTTCAAAGTTTACAATGTCTCCCTGAGGTGCTACTCGTGTTCCTATCGAGTCCTCGAGTATATCAATATATCATCGACGAAAATTATCAAGAAGCGGTCAAGAAATGGCCTTATCATTCAAAGCATCAAATCCATAAACACGATAAAAGTATTAGTTAAACTAAATGACGGAACTATAAACTGATAGTATCAATATCTCATGCTGAACACTGTTTTGGACTTATCCTCATCCCTAATCCTAAGCTGATGATACCCTGATCTCGACTCTATCTTGGAGAAAAATTGTTATTTCCTCAGTTGATCAAATAAATTGTCAATCTATGGTAAATGATATTTGTCCCTAACTGTGACCTTGTTCAACTGTTTGTAGTCGATACATTAGCTCAAAGTTCCATCATTCTTCTTCATAAATAGGACATGTGCTCCCCATGGCGACATAAAAGGTGTGAATCCCTTCTGTCACAAATCCTAAAGCTGACTCCTAACTCCTCCAACTCTCTCGGAGCTAGGAGATATGGTGGTATAGAAATAGTTCTGGTGCCTGGTACCAATTCAATGATAAAATCTATCTCTCTCGGTGGTGGTAAACCAGGAAAGTCCTTCAAAATCACGTCTGGAAACTCGCACGCATCAAAAATCTCCTCGAGTCTGGGTTCTGACTCTCCGCTACTGTATATAATGATACCAGAGTCTCCATTTCTCTACTAGTCATAAGTCGACCTTTAATGGCCTCGGCTCTTGGTGTACTACCACTATATGTGAACATTGAAAGCCTTGGGATCTCAAATATCAATCTCTTACTAAAATAGTCAATTTGAGCGTGATATGCTGCTAGCCAATCCATCCCTAACAATGAGTCAAGATTTAAGAAGTCTATAACCTAAATTCTGCATGTAACTCTACAAGCTCTATTAGACATCTCTCAATAAGATAATTAGGGTAAACCCTATCTTCAACTGCAGTACTTAAAATCAAATGTACGCTAACTTTAACCGGTGTCAACCCTAAGATACCTATCATGCGACCAGAAATGAAAAATATTTTAGAACCCAAATCAAACAAGAAATATAAATCTCTACCACATATGGAAACCATACCCTCAATGAGTCCTCGTATAGTGTCGATATCGGGCTATGCTACCATGTATATTCCCTCTCGACTCTGTAATGGAAGTACTGCTACCAATTGTGGACAATCTCTAGTCATCGCAACCAGACCACACCTAAAGCAAGTAATTGGCTTACGCTGACCCTGTGCCTGATCCTGGGCCTCTACTTGTCTCTATCCCTATCAGGGACCTATTAGGGCATGTGCCCTAAGTCAATCTACAAACATTGTTTATCTTATAATCTTAGTTAATAAAATAGAGCTTTTATTTGCTATTTTATTATAAGTGATTACATGTTTACCTTATAGTAAGATACATGGGTATTTGTTGAAATATCCTAAATGTTCATATTCGGTCATTATTTTGGGAACTACAATGAGTTAAGACTAGTGTGAATCTTGATGATGGTCATATGATGATCATGTGTATATGGATATGAATCAAGATTATGAGTACTTGTTAGGGAATAAGGTACTGGACCGAACCGCTATGAGAACACCACATGGATTAAGTCATAGGTGTTACTCACGATAGATATATCATTTAGTCTTTTGACTTGAGATTACCATACACTTTAATACTAGGAGCATGATATTTTGACACAATCAAATGTTGTCTTTAACTGGACAATTATAAAGATTGTGATTGGTTATCGTGTGAATAATATGTGAAGGTACGTAATCAAGATTGAATTTGTCACTCTTGTATAGAGAGAGATATTAGTGGATCCCTCGATAAGATAGATTGATAGTGGCCAAGTCTATGTGAATTGATATGATCGATGTCATTTGTATGTTTTTCGGTTTACCTAATGATCGAGACTAGTACAAACATTAAGGATGACTTTCCATGCCTTCTGTTTAATCAAAGGATATCGCATAACAAAAAGGGTATGATTTATGTTATTAATTAGGTTGTATCCATGTTGATATTCATTCTACTTGGGTAGTCATAATGCCTTGCTATAGACCGCTTATGACTTGTGTACCAAAATGATTTTTGGTTTACTGCCAATGTCGCATGAACCTAGTGGGTTGTACACAAAGAACGGTTTTGTATAATTTCAAATGGTCTAGAGTAATGAATTATATATATGATAAAACTCATGATATAAAAACACTTACGATTTGTTATATAATAACTTATTAATAGGGGCGTATGCGTATTTTGCTTAAACTGCATAAATACAAATGTTGTATTACAAATATGATTTTAAGTAAGGGCTTATCTATACATATAAATAAAGGTTGAAATCCTAAAAAAGAAATAAGATTTTTGTTTCATAATTTTCTAGTTCTCCGAATTTAGGGAGAGAAAGAAAATTCATTTTCAATCTCTTTTGAGGCTAGCACTCCAAATTGTGGTCCCCTTTCATGTGTGGATTTTTTAGAGAGGATCCGCACTTGAACATCTTGGAAATAGAACAGTCAGAAAAGGAAATCACAGAATAAGGCATGATTTACTTTCGTAGATTTAGTTTAATGGAACTTATTTTCGATCCTGTTGTGGTTTTTCAAAATTTGTTTTGAATTTTTTGCTACGTATAAACAACAAAAAACCCAACATAACCATCTCGACCTCTACCTCTACCTCTTCCTCAAACTCTACCACTTTTGTTGCTGCTAATGTGGTACTGGTGGTGCTGGAAAAACCGACAAAGTAGTAAGAGCTGGCAACGTAGGTCTGACCGGTCCTGGCAAGTCTACCAACTATACTCTACAATGGATTAGGGGATCATATATAGGGTAAATCTGATGTGACTATCCCTAATCCGTGGGAACCTCTCTCCTATCTTCTTGATCCCTTGCCTTTCTATATCCTCCTCTCAAACTCTGCAATTTGATCTTGTGTCAACGCTGGTCTAAGCGGTGTCCCATCGATAATTCTGCTAAAATAGTAGGTCTCGTGAAAAATTGCATGCTCGTATATGTCACTTAAACTCCTGAAACTTGAACTAATCGCATAAAACCCTATACCTGGCCTCAATCCATCTCTAAAATAGTATACATCCTTAACATCATCTCTCACTAAATCCACAACAAACTGCCTTAAATAACTGTATTTTTCGTTGTAGCTCATCACCGACTTACCTGCTCCCTGTCTCAGGTTCTTGAAATCGTTTCTCGGCCTCTTCATTACTACAGGACGAAAGTACTAATGGTAGAAATCTCAGCCTAAACCATCAGAATCTATCATTGTACGCCACCAAACATAAGCGTTTCTCTATAGAGTATATGACGAAATCTTAGCCCAAAGTATGTCCTTAATTCACATGACTCTATGTAGCTTATCTTGAGACATTGCCTACTTCTCATTCTTCTCAAAGTCTCGCTAACCATCGAAGTAAACTGGCTTTAGTCTGATGAAATCCTTCACAAACTGAACCTTTGTTGTCGAGCTAGAAGATGTAGGAGTGACAGACGGTTTATGATCTGTCTCATTGGTTGGTGTTGTCATTATTGGTATAGTCTGTACTATTAGAGTAATAGGTGTCGGTAATGTAGGAGTAGTAATAGTAGCAGAGGTCGGTTTCTATATTGGTGGAGCAAAGCGTGTTATCATCATAGCTATAAACTCAGCTAACTATCGTCCTTAAGCTAATACTTGGTCAGATAAACTTTGAAAATCATCAGCATATAGAATAGGAGGCTGGCTACCACTAGCACTTACATCCTTACTATCATGTGAATCAACCATGGATGTCTGCAAGTTGATAGCGAATGCGAATAAGCTACTATGTAGATAATGCATATATACATATAGAAACTAACATGTACATATACAAAATCCCCATATCACTTTCATTCACTTCCCAACTAATGGTTTCTAGGCATGGATCATCTAGTTTCCTCATCTAAATTTGTGTTGTATAGAATTTTATAGGTTGATTATTGTAAAAGTTAGGCTTTGATACCAATTGTGACGACCCCTTCTCAAATTAGGGCATCGCCTGGCCTAATCCCGTAACTAAGCCTTAATCTCGCAATGAAAGACTTAATGACGAAGTAGTCAACCTTTTTCCAAAAACCTTTCCCCTTATTGATTAATATAATTTTTTTTAAATAAGTATTTTCTTATTTTACGTCAATTCATAAATCAAATTTAGTTAAAATCTGTACAACATAAGTCTTAAAACATTAGCGAAAGCTTTTAACATGATACCTAAGAATGTAAAAGACCAGGAAATAAAGCTTACATGCTCAACTATATAATAAAACAACGATAATATATCATCATGTATCTTGTCAGGGTTCTAAAAGTAAAACGAAGACATATATAGAAGTCATATAACAAAACCAAAAACCTACAAAATCTCAGAGGTAGTCATTGATCTTCTATTTGCCTGGTCTACTGATCGATGGATCTGCACCCACCGTCTTAAAAAGGATGGTAAGTACCAGAAAGTAAGAAGTAACACTAAGAGACATTTTTTCACATTCCCAAATATGCAATAAGTATCTAAAAGCATAATAATAGCAACCATGTTGGAAAGGAATCATGCCATGAGATACTTCAGTTAAACAAAATGAAACTACGCTCGATTAAGTAGTAATGATCCAGGGCCGGTCGGTTGTAAGTTACATCACATCAACCTTTTTCCACTATTTAAGGCGTAAATAATATCACAAATGCCCTCACATCCTTACAAATGCCCATCTCATATAAATACCAACAAGTGCCCCTCACAAGTGTTGTATACTTGCCGACAACCTCGGGTCCCATACCCCAAGTGTTGCACAAGATAGTGGTGAGATCTCGACAACCCCAAAAGTCTAGTGACCCATGTGTCACGCTATCTCTATTATATTATGGTCCTAGATACAAGAACTACTTTCATAACCCAAGAAAACGACATGGTTTAAGAATCCAACAATGTACTTGCGTATCTAAAGCACAAAGGAATTTAGATTTATAATACTATCAACACCTACTTAATAGCATTCTATTTCATTTGACCACATATATCAGCAATCAAGAATGAAATAGCACAAGATTTGGAGTCAATAAAAATATTTAACCAAGAATCAATACTATGATAACAAACTCGTGAAATGAGAGAGGAAACAAGTTATGGTATCTAGAGTACAATAAGTAAATCGGTCCAACTTATTGGAAACGAACAATAAACAAGAATAAAATGTAAATAAATATCTCAATTAGTTTACTCACAATCCATGCAAATTTTCTAGCAATTCCGGCCTCCTAACACCTTAGAACTCGTATCCGAACCTCCGAAACTCTCTTCCCTAAGTTCCTGATAGCATTTAACATATGTTTGAGTGTGTTTAGACTTTTAGTTAGGGTATTGGACTTGTTGAAAATGTTAAAGTTTAAGTAAGAAATTCATATTTTTAGGCTTTCATAGCACCAAGCACGCTAGCTGACTTGATTAGCGTGCTAGTGATCTTATTAGCGCGTTGCCTTTTCTTACTAGCGCGCTAGCTAGCGCATCTAGCAGACTATGTGCAGAAAAACCCAGAATTGTGCACTTAAAATTCTAAGTTCTCTCCACACATAGATCAAGCTGAACACCTTGTGATCTTTATTAAACCTACCAGAGATCCAACACAACTACCAAATACATTCATAACTGCCTTAGTAGTACACCACACCTACCTTGATCACCACTTCTAAAACCATCAAAATCCCATTAACCAACTTTCTCCCTCTCTGGTTTTTTGTTCTCCAACAAGCTTACTTTTCCTCTAAGTTTTGAAAATGAAATGGTTTGGTTTGCATGTGTTTATCATTCGAATCTTGTATATGAAGATAAGATTGCTTTATAGCCATTAATATTTATGCACATATGTATCTCGAGACTAATCTAATGACTTACACCTTGACACATTTTTCACTAACTATCCACTATCTCCTCCTAATTAACACAACTTGAAACTTAATTAGTCTCTTGATGAGTTAACACGTATTTTAAAAATTATCTAATGGTTATTGTTTTAACTTGCTAACTTGGGTTACATTTAATATAAACCAACTATAACATCATTTATATTACTATTTAAGCTACACTAAACTTAAATAACTTACCACATCACTTATACTCATTTCTTGATACACAAGTAAGAGTGACTTAGTAGTGTATCCATATATAATACACTAGGCATACACCACAACAAATCAAACATATACCTTAGGCACCTTGCCTTGGTTAGTGAACTTACCTTGATGGGGGTTGTAAGTCATGGGTCACTGACCCTGATTAAGGAATTTAAAGTAGGATTTAAGAATTTAGGCCGTGAGACTTCTAGTAAGGTACAAACCCATTTCTATCCAATAAAAACAACAATTCACAAAGAAATCATTACCAAACATTGAATTTAACTTAAAAATCTAAACTACACTTACTAAAAGTGATGATCTTTGATCCAGTTATTTGATCTCCTTAAATCACATTGCAACTCCTCTCATGAACAACCCTCACAGGATCAAACCCTCAGCTACTTGGTTCCTCTCACTCTCTCTCGATGGATTGATAAAACAGTAAGGATAAATTTAGGCTTTTTTATTTAAATATATGGGTATTTCTTGAGACACACATCGTGCTATCTCGAGGCTGATCAAGTGATTTAATGTATTAAAATGACACTTGCTAAAATGACACAAATTCTAACATCATCAACACTTACGCTCATCTCGAGGCAATCCAACGATCCATATAATTCAAACCAAACTTTATAGTTTTATTATATATAATTGTATATCAAATATATATAAATATATATATATATATATACTTAGTGTATTTTCTCGATAATAAATTCACTGGACATTCCTACGAATGTTCTTGGGTGTGCACATTCATTACATGACTCCCTCATCGCACTTGGTGTACCGGCTATTTATTTTATAGTTATTTATTTTTTGATTATAGGCTTATATAAATTCTCCTTTATACTACAACCTATAAAATTCATTAAACATTCTAAAACAAACACTAATCATCATACAAACCAATGTACATGCTAATCGAGGTATGCCAGACCTAACCACGAGTCTAACTCGGGTTAATTAAGATTTGAACTAACACTAATCATTAGCTTAGAGTAATGAGTTGTTACAGTCTCCTTAATTCAAAGTAATTTCGTCCTCGAAATTAAATTAAACATAAAATTACCAGTAGTTTCGAAGAGAAATGGAAACTACTCCATCATATAAGACTTTCGTGCGTTAGTAGTTTCTCATTGTCGTGAAATTTTCATTTCACCTTATCTAAAAGAATCTCTTTAGTTCTCAGCTTTAGAATCTATCGACCAAAATCTTGAATTGACTGCTCGTAGTAAGATAAGTCTTCTAAAAAATCCGATTCATTCCAATTAATCCTTGGAGTGAACCGACTCTCTATTTTTTTGAAGCATAGATACGTGGAAAACATTATGAATTCCAACGAGCTAAGGAGGCAACTCTAACCTATAAGTAATAGAACCAATCCTTTCATGTACTCTTGAACGAATATACCTCGAAACTAGCTTACCTCACAATCTAAACCTATAAAATCCTTTAATAGGTGAAACTTTAATAGGACGTAATCATCATTTAAAAACTCCAATAATCTATGATGTTTATCTGCGTATCTCTTCTGCCTTAGCTTTAATGTAGTCAAACACTGGCGAATCTACTGAATTCTCTGTGTCAAAATCAACTTTAGCCACAACAAAATTGTATCTCAACCTCTTCCCAAACACTCCAGTGAACGACAAGGCTAGCTATACAGAGCTTTAAAAGGAGCATTCCAATACTATCCTAAAATCTTTTACTACAAAAGAACTCACACAGAGGAATGTATTTCTTCTAGTTATCACAAAACTTTAAGACACAAGCTCAAAGCGTATCCTCTAGCACCAAAATCAATCGCTCAGGCTGCTCATCAGTTTGCGAATGGTATACTGTACTGAGGTTAAGAACAATTCTCAATTGTCTCTATAATTCACTCTACAACCTTGATGTGAATCTTAGATCTCTATTTGAAGTTATCGACACTTGAACTCCATGAGATTTCAATACCTTATGTACGTATACTTCATATGTAATTGGCGAGAAATACGAAAACTTCGTCAACTTGTTAACTAATAGGATTATGGGAAGCATATATTATAATAAATTATAGATGCATGTTCGTCTGTCACAGACTATTACACTGTGATTCACATTTCATTTATAAAACTATGGTCGATTACCCAATGACCCCATTAATGTGATTACTAGACCGACACATGGGCCAATGTGTTGTCTAGCCAATCCATTAATGTCAAATGTTTTATTCGAAACCCTCCAGTGAATATGTAATCCAGGCAAAATATCTAACCAAGTAGGAAGTTATATATAGGATGGGAGATCAACCTCGTATCCTATATGACTAGGTCCTAGTTCCAAGAACTTACTCTCATAAATCACATTAAACACTATTTTCCATTTATTCAAAATATCAAAGTGTACATAGTCCCCTCATTCACTCCATAAACTACATGAAATAAATATACTAAAATAGTCATGCAACATTGATAAATAAGCGAATCCATACTTATCACGGTTAAAGTCTTCATTTCTAAACTTCCTAAGTTTCTGGGTTACTCACGTTTTCTCGGTGATCCAACACCTATCACAAACCATTTGTGATCAATATAGGTCTAAGCCCCTATGTCTAGAACCTTTAATTCAGCCCCTAATGCCTCTAAAAATCTAATCTATTACAGTATATTTACTATTTTCTGTGTTCATCCCAACTGATGAAGGGAGCATGCTCCATCTACCCTACACTGTCTCGACAACGAACATGGCAATAGCCACTATTCCATTACCAAATCATCATAACAACCTTAAACACTATCTTAAATCATCATGGAGGACCTCTAGTGAGGTAAAAACTTATTTCCAACCAATAACAACAACAATTCATAGAGAAATCATCACCAAATTGAATTTAACTTAAAACTCAAAACTACACTTACCAACTGTGATGGTATTTGATTCAATTTTTTTATCTCCTCAAATCACGTTGCAACTCCTCTCATGATCAGCCCTCATATGATCAAACCCTTAGCTGTTTGGTTCCTCTCACTCTCTCGATGAATCAATGAAACAATGATGATAAGTTAATGGTTTTTTATTTAAACATATGGATTTTTCTCGAGATACGCATCACATTATTTAGAGGCTGATCAAGTAATTGATATTTTAAAATGACACTCCCTAAAGTGACATAAATTTTAACACCATTAATACTTACTCTCATCTCAAGGCGATCCATCAATTCATATAATTCAATCCAAACTTTATAGTTTTATTTTATATATATTTATATATCAAATATATAAAAATATGTATTCTTCGTGTATTCTTTTGCTAATAAATTCATTGAACATGCCTACGTGTGTTCTCCGGCTTGCACATTTATTTCACTACCCCCTCGTTACACTTGATTTACCGACTATTTATTTTTTATTATAGGCTTGTATGTATATTCTCTTTTATACTACAACCTATAAAATTCGTTAAACATTCCAAAACAAACACCAATCATCACACAAACCCACGCACACACTAATCGAGGTACGTCGGAGTTAACCATGAGCCTAACTCAGGTTAATTAGGATTTGGATTAACACTAATCAGCAGCTTAAGGTAATGAGTCGTTAAAGTCTCCTTAATTTAAAGCAACTTCATCCTCAAAATTAAAGTAAACATAAAATCACCCTTAGTTTCAAAGAGAAATGGAAACTGCTCATTCATATAAGCTTTTCACTCCTTTTTAGTTCCTCATTGCCATGGAATTGCCATTTCACCTTATCCAAAGGAATCTCTTTGGTTCTCACCTTTTGAGTCTTACGATAAAAAATAAGAATCGACTGCTCTTCCTAAGATAAGTCTTCTCAAAGATCAAATTCATTTATAATTAATCCTTTGAGTGAACCGAGTCTTCGTTTTTGTGAAGCATAGACACATGGAAGACATTATGAAGTCTAGCAAGTTTAGGATGCAACTCTAACCTGTAAGCAATAGGACCAATCCTTTCATGTACTCTTGAACGATCAAGATCCAATATACCTTAAAACTGACTTACCTCGCATTTCAAACCCATAATATCCTTTCATAGGTGAGACTTTCCATAAGACATAATCGTCCTTTGAAAACTCCAACAACCTATGATGTTTATCAGCGTATCGTTTCTATCTAAGCTATGATATAGTCAAACACTGACGAATCTGTTGAATTCTCTCTATGTAGTTTTGAATCAATTTTGGCCCCAACAAAACTATATCTCAACCTCTTCATAAACACTCCAATGAATGACAAGGCTAACCATACAGAGCTTTAGAAGGAGCATTACAATACAAACCTAAAAGCTTTTATCACAAAAGAACTCACATAGAGGAATGTATCTCTTCTAGATATAACCAAACTTTAAGACACAAGCTTGAAGCATATCCTCTAGCACCAAAATCAATTGCTTAGGCTACTGATTAGTTTGTGGATGGTATAACTTACCAAGTTTAAGAAGAGTTCCCAACTGTCTCTACAATTCACTCCATAGTCTGGATGTCAATCTCATATATCTATTCAAAGTAATCGGTATTGGAACTCTACGAAATAGCAACAACTCATGTATGTATACTTCACATAATCGGTCAAGAGGATCTCACATGGAACTGGCAAGGAATGTGCAAACTTTGTCAACCTGTTGACTAACAGATTATGGAAATCATATATTTCAATAAATAACAGATGCAAGTCCGTTTGTCAATTACTATTACATTGTGAATTCCATTTCATTTATAAAACTTGGGTCGATTACCCACTAACCCCATTAATGCGATTGCTAGACAAACACATTGGCTGATGTGCTGTATAGCTAATCTACTAATGTCCAAAGATTCTATATGAAACCCTCCAATGAATATGTAATCTACGCAACCTAAGTAACTGAGTAGGAAGTTAAATATAGGTTGGGAGATCAACCCCGTATCATATATAACCTTGTTTTAGTTCCAGGAACTTACTATCATAAGTCATAATAAACATTATTTTCCATTTATTTAGAACATCAAAATGTTCTTTAGTAGGTTCTAAAAAGAGAAAAAGTGTATGCTAGATACATAGAGACTATTAAGGATATGTATGATTAAGTAGTAAAGAGTATAAAGACATTTAAAGAAGCTACAAAAGAATTGCCCGCTATGATAGGACTACATCAAGGATCAGTTTTAAGCTAACATCTACTTTAGTTACAGATGAACGAACTAGGCATATTCAAGAGGATATACCATGATGTATGTTATTTGCAGATGATATTGTCATAATGGATGAAACAAAAGATAGAGTGAATAGGAAATTAGAACTTTCGAAAATATATTAGAATCAAAAGGCTTTAAGTTGACTAGGACGAAGACTGAATACATGCACTGTAAGTTTATAAATACTCAACATCGAGATGATGGAGCGATAAAACTTGGAGAAATAGAAGTTCTTAAGGTAAACCACTTTAGATACACATAATCAATCATATAAAATATGGTAATATTAAAAATGATGTCACACATAGAATTCAAGCTGGATGGAAGAAATGGTAGAGTGCAACAAGGGTGATTTGTGATTGAAATGTTCTTACTAAATTAAAAGAAAAATTTTATAGGAATGCAATTAGGCCAGATGCTCTATATAAGTGAGTTTTGGGCGGTAAAGCAACAACAATTATATAAAATTAACATAGCAGAAATGAGGATGCTTAGGTGGATATGTAGTAAAAACCATAAAGATTGAATAAGAAATGTAGAAATTCAAAGACAAGTAGGAGTAGCCCCAATTGATACAAAGCTTAGGGAAGGGTGATTGCGGAGGTTTGGTTACCTGCAAAGACGGCCTATAAATGCCCTCATTAGAAAACTTGACTCAATAGATATCGTAGAAATTCAACGAGATAGGGGTAGACCAAACTTAATGTAGGATGCATTAATTAGGAGGGATTTAAATGGTCTGGAAAGCTCATTATCATCAATTGCAATTAATCGAGCACAATGAAAAAGTTTGATCCATGTATTCGACCCCAATTAATTTGGGACTGAGGCTATGTTGTTGTTGTTGTTAATATTATTATTGTTGTTGTAGAACATCATAGTGTACATAGTCCCCCTATTCAGTCCATAAACTACATGATCTACATATACTAAAATTGCCAGGCAACATCGATAAATATGTGAATCCATACTAACCTCAGTTTAAGTATCCATTTCCAAACTTCCTAAGTTTCTGGGTTACTCACGCTTTCTCGGTGATCCGACACCTATAACAAATCATTTGTGATCAATATAGGTATAATCCCCTATGTTTAGAACCCCTAAGTCATTCTTTAAGACCTCAAAAAATCCTAAGTAATTTACAGCATAGTTGCTATTTTTTAGGGTAGGAGCTTGCTCCCTTACTTGATGGAGCATGCTCCACCAACTGGGTTCATCCTAATTAATGAAGGGAGTATGGAACGCGCTCTACTCTGCACTATCTTGATAGTGACTATGGCAACAGCCACTGTTCCATTACAAAATCATCACAACAACCTCATGCATTTTCCAAAATCATCAAGGGTGCCTTCTAGTGAGGTATAAACCCATTTCTAGCCAATAACAACAACAATTCACAGAGAAATCATCACCAAATTCAGTTTAACTTAAAACTCAAAACCGCACTTACCAAAAGTGATGATCTCTGATCCAGTTGTTTGATTTCCTCAAATCACATTGCAACTCACAAACCCTCAGCTGCTTGGTTCCTCTCACTCTCTCGATGGATCGATGAAATAGTAAGGATAGGTTTAAGGTTTTTGATTTAAATATATGGATTTCTCTTGAGATATGCATCACGCTATCTCAAGGCTGATCAAGTGATTAATGTGTTAAAATGACACTCCCTAAAGTGACACACATTTTAACACCTCAACACTTACGCTTATATCGAGGTGATCCAACAATTTATACAATTCAAACTAAACTTTATAGTTTTAATATAGATATTTATATATCAAATATATATACTTTATGTATTTCTTGTCAATAATTTACCAGACATGCCTACGAGTTTTCTCGGGTGTGCATATTCATTTCATGACTATCTCGCGAACTTGATGTACTGGCTATTTATTGTTTAGTTATTTATTTTTCGATTATAGGCTTGTATAAATTTTCTTTTATACTATAACGTATAAAATTCATTAAAAATTCAAAAACAAACATAAATCATCACACAAACATATGCACATGCTAATAGAGGTACGTCAAACTTAACCACGAACCTAACTCAAATTAATTAGGATTTGGATTAACACTAATCACTAGCTTAAGATAACAAGTCATTACAGATACAATAACCTCATTTGGTTTTAAGAAAAATATTGTTGATCGATGTATATATCTTAAGGTTAGTAGGAGTAAGTTCATATTTTTGATATTATATGTTGATAATAATTTTCTCGCCATTAATGATCTTGGTCTTTTATTTGACACCAAGGATCTTCTCTCAAAGAACTTTGAAATGAAAGGTATGGGTGAGGCTCTCTACATAATAGGTATTAAGATCTCTCGAGATCGATCGCGTAGATTATTAGGACCGTTTCAAGAAAAGCATACAAAGAAAAATTTCTTGAGATATTTATTATGGATAAATTTCATCCAACGTAGTTCCTATTCAAAAAGGAGATAAGTTCAGTTTTATGTAATGTCTAAAGACTGAATGGAAACAATTCCTTATGCTTCCATTGTAGGAAGCATAATGTATGCACAAACATGTACCAAACCAGATATCATCCTATGCAGTGGGTATGCTTGGGAAATACCAAAGTAATCCTAGCATGGATCACCTGGAAAGCTGCGAAGAAAATGTTACGGTACTTGCCAGGAACAAAAGACTACATGCTCACATATAGAAAGTCCGACCATTTAGAAGCACTCGGGTATTCAGATTTAGATTTTGCTAGATGTCTTGATAGCAGAAAGTCTATTTTTGGATATGTGTTTCTCTTAACTAAGGGAGCAATTTCCTAAAAAAGTGCAAAGCAGACTATTATTGCTACATCCATCATGGAAGCTGAATTTTTGGCTCGTTTTGAGGCTACAAGTTATGATTTATGGTTAAAGAACTTCATTTGAGGACTTGGTATTGTAAACACGATTTTCAAGCCTTTGAAGATTTATTGCGATAATGCTTCCACAGTATTCTTCTCCAACAATGTTAGATACTCTACTGGTGCAAAACATTTGGAGATAAAATATTTTGTAGTAAAAGAAGAAGTTCAGAAAAGGGAAAGTGTCTTTAGAGTATAAGCACATATATTATGATAGTAAACCCCTTAACGAAAGAAATGTCACCAAAGTCATTTACGGAACATGTCCATAGAACGAGTCTTAATTGTAATCAATGATGCTTTTTCGAGAAATGTTAGATTCTATTTTTACACATTTATAATATGAGATATCTTATTAAGTTAAAGTATGGTTATATATTATTTTTTATATTATAATTAAGTTATGTATAAATGATCATGATCAGGAATGTCTAAGACATGGAAAAAATATTTAAAATTATATATTATAATTAAATATGTAACTAATGTTATAGTATATAGAAGGAAATATGTCTTATATTTAACTGCCATGTCTCTCATTAGTAAATTACTTAATTATAATTATATGATGATCATAAATAATGGCCACCATTAAGTATTTGACACTGATATTTGCACACTTATATTAATCGTTGTCAAAATTATGATTGATGGTTATATGGGATAAGAAGGAGATAATGTATATATTAAGTGTCCCACGTAATAGAAATTATAATCATATGGTCTAAGTCTAAGAATGTTAGTTTTTTCAAAATTATGTGTCACACCCACATGATCATTTATGTGTAATTCAAATGGTTACTTGAATAAGCTTATCTTTTGATAGGAAAGAGGAGTTACAAAATGGGATATGGTGGGTAATTGAGTAACCACTCTAGCCATTATCACCTACCATCAATCATTCTTAATTATCTTATGTAATCACTCCCTCTCTCTCCATCTTATAAAAGTGTAAGCTATCCCATTGTAGTGTATCCTGAAAGTTCTAAGGTTAATGAGAGCGGAAAGTTTAAATCTCAAAACATTGCTGATGGCCTCTCCTTGTAAGTATCTCGTTATTTTGATTGTTATGTTAATGAGAAATCATATTTGTTGAAGATCTTGGAATTACGTTTGCTTTATGAAAGTTTTAACTAGATTGCATGCACAAACAATATTTGTGTCACCCAAATTCAAGCGATGGTCACTTTTCTCTTCTCCTTCCACTAAAAATTCTCTTGCACCTAATCCCTTCATCTATCAGGAGTCTTCTCACGTCTTCTCATCATGGCTGAGAAACGAAACCTCAAAGTTGATTATATTTTACTATTTTTTTTAAAAAATGAACAATATATATAACATGATTTCAAAATTGCTCCATATTTTTCTCCTTACTTCACTCTTCATGAACGTTCTCAAAAAAAACTTCCTTCCACTTCCTCGGTATAGGGGCAAGACAAGTGTATGAAGGTGAGTTGTAGTGCAATTAGTGATGCAGGTTTCTCCTAATTTTTTAGTGGATATGAAGATATGGGGATGTGGTGGGTGACTACGTGAGGACAAAGATGGTGTTTTCAAAGTTCTTGTTGATATGGGACATGTTGAATACGCATGTTTATTATGTCTGTTTTACTTTAGAGAAAAAGAGGCCTAACAAGCCTAGATTGTGATGAATGTAGGATTCTGCCTGGAATGGCTATTTTTTCTTAATTGGTAATTTTTTATGGATCGTTTATATTATCTTGGCATTATGTGTTCATAGAAAATGTGTTCTCATTGTTTGTTATTAAGAAAGTAACATCTTCATGTTTTCTTCTTTACTTCTAGCTTAACAACGCGAGTAATGCGACCTAAATCATGCCATAAAATATTCAATGAGGGAGAGGAAATGATTGCAAATAAATAACATAGAGGATCCAAAAAAGATAGACATGTCAATTGTGTGGCAAGAAATGACAATGGCCAAAGGATTAGCATGGGCGTAGCTGTGTGGGCTTGGGTGTGGGCCGTCTCAATGAAGTGCTTGAAGACTTGGTGGTAGCGATGATGACGACGTTGACATCCTTACTACAAAAGATAAGTGCCAATGTAGATGTTAAGGTTGGGATTTGGAGATAAGCCTCTTTAGTCTTTTTGTTTTAATTCAAGCCTTTAATATTAATGCCATATTTTAGCAGAAATTATTCAGATATTTTATCTACTAAATAACAACATGTATGTCACACCGAAAGATATGTTATGCCTTCATATGATTTGTGTATGCTAGAAAATACTAGAATGACAACAACTATGTCACATCAAAATATATGTTATGTTCCAAGATTTGTGCATGTCTACATATGATTTGTGTATTCCCCACTTCTCGAGGTGCACATGAACGACTCAAAAGCCAAATGTGACTTCGATGTGACATATCGGTTGTAATTTTAACACTACTCAATAGGATAACACATATAATTAACTCTTGAAAGCCACACAAATTAATTTATCAATTAAAAAATAAACTCCTCATTGCTTCTAAATTAAAAATGTCTTTGATAAACAAATTGAATGCCTTCGAAATTATGTTTTCGTGCGGAATGCGTGCTCTACTTACTAGTATATATTTTGATTTAGTTTTGTTGTGGTATGTTATATAATTAAGTTTGCCAATAATACCAACCGAGTTAATGACTCACCGGTTTCGTATGAGGTTACTTGGGTGAGAGGTTGAG
Organism: Stephania yunnanensis; assembly: GCA_039657365.1. NCBI lineage: Eukaryota > Viridiplantae > Streptophyta > Magnoliopsida > Ranunculales > Menispermaceae > Stephania > Stephania yunnanensis. The sequence continues at coordinate 36,479,273 of CM077586.1, read as the reverse complement.
AGTTGGAACCTTACAATCAACAAGTTATGGTTTCTTTCTTATAAAAAAAAAGAAAAAATTGTAAATAATATCAATATTGACAGTATTGTCAATGTTGTTTATAAGTGGCCTCAAAAATAAAAAGAGTGGCTAAATAGACCCTATTTTTTGCAAAACGTACCCCACCTTTATTTTCATCAATTCCAAAAATACCCTTGCTTACCCCATGCCCTAGAAGTGAGGAAGTGTCACCCGCAAATTTCAATCACACAAGTCCAAGATCGGTCGGCTTACACCAAGACATTTTTGAAGTCTCGACTGACTCCCACTGAGACTTTTGAAAAGGTCACAGTCTTTAGTGTTAGTCTTAGTGGGAGCCGAGTGAAACCTTTAAAGAGGTCTTAGACTTATGTGATTGAGACTTATAAAATGGTATCGGCCCTTTGTGTCTGAAACCCGCAAGCGATAAGAATGAATAAAAAAAATTCCAAAACTCCAAAAAATACATGGAAACTTACTAGAAATTTAGTGGGTTTTGCTTGGAATCACTAGATATTCTCAATTCCATCAATATTTTGGGCCAAAAATGTCAAATTTAAGCTCCAAATCATAAACCCTAAACCCAACAACAAAACCACTGTAATAGCCCGCTTTAATTAATCTTAACTATTTGGTTAATTATAAATTAAGACTCTAAGCTCAGACTTACATGTATGCTGCGAAAACGTATAGGGCATGGCTAACAAGATAATTTATAGTTCTTTTGGTGTGATGTGTGGTAATTTATTGCATTATAATCAAATATTCATTTCACACTAAGGTTAAGATTTTTATTGTTGCGTTGTGCGTTAGTTGTACTATGAGCATGAGATACATCATAATGTGCATAGCACGGTCGTGGGATAAGCTTGTAACTTAGATTAGAATTTGAGGCTTAGTGAGTTCAGTTAGTTATATAAATATTTCCTAAGCTATAGTTGCTAATTAATTTGATTTAAGCTAACCTACGTTACCAATTAAAATAAATGAGATTTATTGATATGAAAGGGGCATTAAGTAGTGATGTTTTATGATTTACAGAGAGATAGATTGAGTGGATATAGGTGTTGGATAAACAAGTGAAGGAAACAAATTGGTAAGTGACACCTTATTAAACCACATCTACACCTTAAACAAGTTTTCCTTCTCACATTACAAGATTTCTCCCCCTAAACACCTAATCTGAGTGCTCACATGTTGCCACCACACACACACACATTTTCTCTCTCTCGCTCACTCTCTTTGTCTCTCTCTCTCTCTCTCTCTCTCTCTCCTTTCTTTCCTACATTTTCACTTCATTTCTACCATTCGCATACACATACAAAAAAAGAAAAAAGAAAGAGAAGAAACTTGTTTTGAGAATTTAAGCTATCAAGAGAAGTGGAGGAGTTTGGAGAAAATCTATCAAGGCTTCAACTTAAGTAAGGTTTTCTTCTTTTCTTATAGGTTTCATGAAAATAGAGTTTCAGTGGTGATTTTGTGATTGTTATAGATTTATTTATTGTTGTTAATTAGTTTAGGAGAAAAACGTGAACAAAAAAAGGCGAGGCATGAAAAGAATTAAAATTCTTTTTGCCCGAATTCATTTTCTCATAAGAAAGATTCGTCTATTGAAGGAGACAAATTTGGAGGGGTGAGTTGGGCCGATTGGCCCAGGCCCAACCCTGTTGGGGCGACTCGAGTCAAACCCGAATGGCCAGACCAAGATTCTAATTTTGTTTATACATTATAAAATCCACTAATTGTGACACGAAAATATTTTAAATGATAAAATTTGAAACCAAGGAATTAGGAGAGTAGTCGAGTGCCCAATTCAAGGCGCGAGCGATTCATTTTAAAGTGATTTTCACAAATTTTGAGGAATGTAAGCACACAAGAATGTCAGCTTAAAATTTATTGTTTTCATTTGTAATTTACTTATTTCACTATTCGTTTTTGTTAGTTTAACCTACATACTTACTTTATTCCCGCGGGTGTCTTTGTATGGTTGACGGGACAGTATGACCCCTTTTCAGCATTCTCGTAAATGACGATCTAATTATTGCTACAGTATCGGTATTACCTTAGACTACGCATAAGATTCCTCTCCACAAGTCGATGATTTCTAGAGTGGGGTTGATGTGAGTTTAGCCTCTGTCACATAGTTCCTCTTTTTCAAAGTGTTAGGAAAAAGTCTACCTTCCGACTAACGAGTTCCTTGTTTCGGCTGTGAAGAGGATGTGGGGATCACCTTGCCACTAGGGCCTTCTTGTTTTAGTATTTGTGTCTTAGGGCTCAACAGTTATACACCACATTTATGTTCCATATTTTTTATTATCTCAGCGACTTAAATTCATGTATTACATTTCCATTTATTTACTTTATTTGCATGAATTGTAGCCACTTTCTTGGATTTCTTATGAATACTAACTGAATATCTCTAGGATTTACTCACCGAAACTTCTCATTATTTTTTATGGCATGTTGCATATCGTATGACGAACTAGATCTAAAGAGCCACAATAGCTCCAATTGTAAGTGTTTGTATTTATGTGTGTACTACTTTTTGAGATCATTTTAAGATACCTATTACTTGATACATGTATATTAACATCTCCTATGACTTGTCACCTCACTACGATATACACGACATCTATTATATATGTATATTGACATCTCCTATGACTTGTCACCTCACTACGATATACGTGACATCTATTTGTTGGTCTCCATCTTGTAGGTTTGTTAATCAATGCAAAACTAGTTTACATTACTTATTTGTACATTTTTAAGACTTCCACTATTAAAACAACTTAAATAAAACAAAAAAATAGTTGTCAAATTATATAACTTATTCTATTTCGACAAAATAATCATTTAAACATTGAAATTGACTAAGTCGGATCATTTAATTCTTAGTTCACGGGCTTTCAAAGGGAGGCGTGTAGGTGACGTGGCCTGACATGGTGACGTGTCCGGCGACGTGGTAGGGACTGGTTTGCCTAAACAATTAGGGCTATCTTAACCACAAACACCACTACCGACTCAAAAAATGTAAAAAACTCCAAGAATACTCATAAATCGACATGAAAATAAGTAGAAAATACACCCACGGTGTCGAATTGATGTGGTTTTGTTCAGATTTCATCGAATTTGGACCGGAAGTGAAAGCGTAATTTGAGAGAGGGGTGACTAGAGTATGAGTGAGTGCGGTGAGCGGGGGTATGTGTAAGCAAAATCCCTTTTATATGGAGGGGCGGTTGGGTCATTTCACACATGCATTAAATTTTTTAAAACAATTAGGTCCATTTAGCAAAAACTAGGGTCCTTTTAGTCGCTCCTTAAAAAATATTGTTTATGAGTAATACTAATCAAAGTAAATATCAATTGATTTAATTTTTATTTAATTTATACTTATCTTAGCGATTCATGGATAGGAATAGTAATTGGTTTGTTATTTTTGTTTTTTTAAAAGTAACTAGTTTGTTATTAAAAAAGCAAAAGAAAATGGTAATTATGAAGCTAAGGATAAAAAGAGACTAAAAATGAGAGGATACACATATTGTCAATATAGCCTCTTATAAAAAATAGAATTTAAAAAGTTAATGCAAAGTTTCATTACCAACTATTGTATTTACAAACAATCACATTTACAACTCTCAAAGCATGTACATATATGCAATATTGACAATATAGACAAAATCAACATTTCACGCATAAAAATTGTTTGTATCGACACTGACAATCTCAAGTGTCATTTTTTAAATGACCTTGAAAACAAGAAATATGTGTTGTGATCTCTCAATTTGGTACAAATAAAAACTATATATTATAAATGCATTTGTTTGTCTATATTGTCAATATCATTTATATTGCCAATAAATATTAATATGCGTTATATAAAAACAAATAATATCAGTATTGTTAAATGATTTGTATAATGAAGACTTATGCTCTTAAAAATATTTAAATGTAAATTGCAACAGAAAATATCATTTACAATGCACCAATAGATGAAAATTTGTGTTGGTAACCTACAATTCACAATTACTTCTTATTATACCAATTTAACGACAACTATCAATTTCTAAGATCCATTTTCATACACTCTCCTCAGCTGCCAATGTCATGACAAAATGTGTATTTTATGCTTCCATAATGCATTGATAAGCTTTACTAATAGATTTTACACATATCAATCAATCCACTTCCATAGTGATCTTTGCAATAAACTGTGATGGAGATAGCAGAACTTGGATTCCCTATGTTAAGTGTGGTCATCCCCGCTCTTTAATATTGCAAGAAAAAGACATTCTGCATGTATATAATATAGTTTCGATATAATCAACATAATCATCAACGATATTAACGGCATAGATAATATTGGAAGTAAGATTCGTACTCATTTTGTTATCATTTTGCTAATTACCTAGGCTACAATCATCATATTTGTTAGAAAAGTCAATTATTAGTTTCCAACACAAATGGGCGCACCATTTTATATAATAAGCTTGGCTTGAGAATTATAGCCTTAGTTTTTCTTGGATTTAATATTTGAACTTTGTGAATTTGAAATTTCTTGAACAATTAATTACCTTAATCAAGCCTTGTTAAATAATTAAATATGTAAATAAATAATATTAACCATTGTGCAATGATGAGATCATAGGGACTGCTAGACAACAAGTTAATTAACTTTATACGAAATATCCACATGTAATATATCCTCATTATTGACAATAACTAATTATATGTTAGTTTCAACGATTAGAAACTACATTATACTTTAGATGACTAAATTTCTTAACAAAATATGATGAACTGTAATGACCCGTTACCTAAAGCATGTGATTAGTGTTAATCCGAATATTAATTAACTCGAGTTAGGCTCAAGGTTAAGCATGACTTTGTCTTGAATAATGTGTGAGTGCGTTGATGTAATGTATGAAGTTTATTTGGAGTGAAAATTGATTAATTGAATTGTAGGCAATTAATATGTGTTAATATAAGACCTATAAGGGTGAAATAAATAAATAATTAGTTCATCGAAAACCTCATAAATTAAGTGTTAAGTATCACATGAAAATCTTGTCTCAATTTGCATGTGAGTTGGGTTTAGTGGCAGTGTAAAATAAGAATGAAGTTTATGCAAGACCTTGCCTCGAGTTTCATGTCAATCGGCAGTGATCGAGGTTGAGATTGGGTCTAATTTGGTGCATGATTGGTTAAATATTGGAAAAGAATTGGTTTGTAAGAACCTAATATGTCATGGAAAAAGTAATTATTTTTGGGGTTTCGGGTGACTAAAACCACTTTTATGGATATTTTATGAAGATGGACGATTTTGTCGAGAATTTGGTTCAATTTGGTGAAAACCGTATCGAAAACGAGTCACCGAAAGCTAAAGCATGTCAAAATAGGGATTTCGAGAATTAATAAATAAAAAAAAATTAAGCCGTAGGCAAGCTGGTGAGGGTTTATATATAATCCAAGTCAAAACCAAAATCAAAACGTTTTGATTTTTATTTCAATAGAATGTTTTAAAATGTTCTAACCTTAACCCTTTCAACTCGGGTTTTCATTCCATGATCTTTCGACATCTGATTTTTGATTAGTTTCTTTCTGCAAAATTGTAGAACATATAAGTGTTAGGTTTTTTCGGTTCATACGTAGCAGAAAACTCACAATAGTTTTCAACGGGATCAAAAAATAAGTTCCATTACAGTATATCTACAAAAGTAAACCATACCTTAATCCGTGATTTCTTTATCTGATCGTTCACTCTCCAAAACATTCAACGCGCATACTCTATAAAAAATGCACACATAAACAATAATTACAATTTGGAGTGCTAGCCCCAAGAGAGATAGAAAATGTTCTTCTTTCTCTCCCAAAGTCCGGAGAGCTCAAAAATAGAAAAAATGAAAACCTTATTACGTTTGAAGGTTTCAACCTTTATTTATATGTGTAGCTAAGCTCACTTAAACAACTTATTTGTAATGCAACTATTATATTTATACAACTCAAGTAAATTACACATACACCCCTCTTAATAAGTTATCATATAACAAATCGTAAGGGCTTTTTTCATGAGTTTTATCATATAAAATTAATTACTCTAGAATAGTTGAAGTTGCTCAAATTCATTCTTTATATGCGACAATAGGTTCATGCGACGTTGGTAATGAACAAAAAATATTTTGGTACACAAGTCATAAGCGGTCCCTAGCAATGCATTATGACAATCCAAGTAGCATGAATATTAAAATTGATACAACTTAACGAATAACTTATATCATATCCTTTTATCATGCGATATCCTTTGATTAAACATAAGACATAGAAAGTTAACCTTAATGTTTAATAATACTAGTCTCGATCTTTAGGTAAACTAAAAAAATCTAAGTGACATTGATAATAGCAATTCACATGGACTTGGATATTATCAGTCTATCATATCAAGGGATCCATTGATATCTCTCTCTATACGAGAGTGAAAAATTCTATCTTAATTACACACTTTCACATATTATTCACATAGTAACCAATCACAATCTTTATAATTGTTCCGTTAAAGATAACATTTGATTATGTCAAATTACCAGGCTCCTAATATTGAAGTCTATGGTAATCTCAAGTCGAAGGACTAAATTATATACCTATTATGAGTAAACCTATGACTTAATCCATATGATGTTCTCATAGCAGGTTGGTCCAGTACCTTGTTCCCTAATAAATACTCATGATCTTGATTCGTATCCCTATACATATGATCATCATATAACTATTAATCAAGATTCACATTAGTCTTAACTCATTATAGTTCCCAATATAATGACAGACTAGGGATATTTAGGATATTTCAACAAATACATATGAATTTTATTATCAGGTAAACACACAATCACTTATAAAATGGTAAATGAGAAATTCTATTTTACTAACTAAAATTGTAACATAAAAATGTTTGTAGATTAACCTAGTGCACACGCCCGAACACAAATTTTCTATGGTGGAAATGAAGTATTCGAACCGTAATTTGGTAAATACTCAATTCAGGGCAATTTCCTTAATTCAATTTGAATTTTCGTGATTTCTCAATTTCTTTCATGGGGTTTTGATAGAAATTAGTAAGAATTGTTGTGAATCGAAATATTGTATTGATTTGCATCAATTTGAGATAAACCCCACTTTCGTAGGTTAGGTTTTTTATGAGTTGAATTAATGCAACTCATTTTATAATTATTTTGAAGATATTTGTATAGTTAATACTGATTTACATTGGAATTTTAGATGAATCGATTATTAATTTTAGTCCAATTTGATTCCACGGATTGTGAAAATATTTTTGATTTGGTGTCGAGAGGTTTCTTGGTGTTTGGAATCAAGTTTTGAAGATTTAATTGCGAAAATATTGATTTGGAAAAGTTTTCTCAGTTCAAAATATATAAAGTTTGTCTAATCAACAAGCCATACTGGAAAACTCATTACTTCTCAGTTTATGATATGATTTAAGTTTTATTAGAGTTTATGGAAAGTACGAGTAGAGTACTACAACTTCCTTTTTGGTTATCAGGACAAATATTGAGGTATTTAAGCTTAAAAAGTTAGCCCTTGGTGGCTAGTTGATAACATTTTGAAATGGTTATAAAGTATTATTTTTATAATAGATCTCGAGCGTACTTTGGTCGCAGTTTTTGTGTGGTCCCAGGATTTCGAATTCAAATGGGACAATTTTAGGGATTATAACCATTCAGTATTACTCAAATTGATGGTGATCAATCTATTTTAGGTTCTTAATCGTCAAGAAAAGGTTTGAGGATTCCATAAATCGTGTAAGTCGATCTAAAGTTAGGAAATCTTAGCATAGGTAAATGCGACTTAATTACAAATATTATTTGTGCTATCTATTATAGTATATATATATATATATATGTAGTTCACGTAGGTTATGGACTAGGATTGGGAGCACTGCACGATGATGAGGATAAAATGTAATGAACATAAGGAAATGAGTTAGATCTTGCTAACTAGATACGGAGTGGCTATGAGGTTGCGAAGGATTAGCCTTACCTTTTTACCTTCATATATCATGGCTCAGTATTGACGTTCATATCGTACATAGTGTAGAGACTCTGTTATTCTTGAATACACTGATGAAATCACACATCGGCTAATGTATAGGTTTTGGGTAGTGGTATTCTTGTGTAACTAAGATATGGCAATTATAAATTAATGATAATTGACGTCACACATGCAGGGCTATAGAACTATAGTTTTGTATATGTTTATTTATTGTTTTATTATTTATCATGCTCTGATAGTTATAATTGCATTCATATTGTTATTCATATTCCTTAATTATTAGATAGACTCTTGAAATTGTAATTGTGAGTCACTTACTAAGCAAGTTGGTGAGCTTATCCCAATTAACATTTCAGGAATATCGACTCACATTTCGATTCAGGAATGGAGAAGTTTAGGAGTTTATAATATTTTCTACGATGAATTTATTTCTCCACTGTCTTATATATTTGAATTGAATTATATTTTGTATTAATAAAGGGTTTACGGTCGTTTTGTAAATCGAGGTTGATTCCGATTTTGGACTCTGATTAGTATAGTTTATTATATCGTTTGTATTATCAAAAAAGTGTTTAATTTCGCTATGTTTTCAATTATTTATTTGATATATGATATAATGTATTGTGATTATCAAGTATGAACGATGGTTGTATTGTTATTCTAATTGAGTCAAACTGGTGTATCTAGTTAGGGTGTCAGGTCATGTATTCTCTTAATCGAGATATGGGATGTTAAAGTTGGTATTAGAGCCTAGCTTATAGAGCAAGCTTCCCTATTCTTAAATTGGCTGAGAATAAAAGATAACTCTGATACATTCCGTGTTGGAACCTGTTTTCTTTAACTGTAATCTAAATAGAAGTCTAGGTTCACCGACTTGGAGATTAGTTCTCAAGTTATTGATAATCTAAGACTTAATGAATGGTTTTATCGATGTTTTGGAGGGGGCAATGAAAGATAAAAGCTTGAGTTATGTTATGTTATGTGTTGTGATGTATTGTATCTATCCAACAGATATAATTGTAATGTTTTTCCTATATGTTATCATGAAGGTCTTTTCTCCCATCTTTGTTTTAGAATCCAATGAAAAGATGGTGAGGATTATTGAAGAACCTAGACTACAAAGATATTACAATAAAAAAAATAGAGAAAACATAATAAGATGAGAAAGTATTTAGGATTGGGGTTTGGTTTGTAGAAACCTAAATTCGAATGATGTTTGAAACAAGGAAAGGCGTGAGAAATTTTATGAAGACAAAACTAAACTTTTCTCCTATTGAATAGTCTATAATATTTTTTATTCTCATTGATATTGTTTGATTAATTATAGTCAGTGAAGAATGATCGATTGGACCTAGACTTTAAGACATATATTAATTAAGAGAATGGACATTAATAAGAAAGTGATTTCTGGTGAAACTCAATGGTGACAATTCACTTTGAGTATAATGTATACTAGTATTGAGACTGGTTAAACAAGATTAAAAGCTGTTTAAGGAAAAGATTAGCGGTGAATAATTATACGAACCTAGTTGAGGTAGATAACCACTAGTGTATGCATACTTCATAAGTTATTATGAAGTATAAGATTTTAGATATGGTGTTAGTCCATATTGAAATAATGAGAAGAACCCCGACATTATAGTCGTGGTGTAACTGCAAATACTAAAGGTAAATTTTAAAAAAATTATTGGTGTTGTTGTGGCTTAACCGCATTCACTAATAGAATGATAAAAGAAAAGAGTGACGTTGTGGTCCACACAAAGGAAAAGGAAATATGAGATTACTATATTATTGTGTAGATCAATGTTGGGATAAAAGAGAATGATCTCAATGAGAAATTACACTAAAAGTGAAGGTTCATCGAGTAAGATAAGAGTTGAATGATTATGGAAGGTCCGAGTGGTTAGTTCACTCTATCTTATCTATTGGACTTCTATGACTTTTACGGTAATTTCATATGAAAATTAAAGTTGAAAACTTGTCTAGTTAAGTTAGAATATGGTAGTGAGTTAGTGAGATGTTCTACTTCAATCTTTTAGACTCGAATAGTCTAAATTAGGGAAATGAGTTGTCAATGAATTTGAAGATTGGAGAATTAAAGTAATACTTTACAATGCTGGGAATGAATAGGTATGCAGTATATCAAAAAGTTGATATTAATTACTACTTGTAACTAAAATTTGTTTAACTCTCTAAATTTCTATGGATGAGAATTTGTAGAAATAGAGTTATCATTCGAGATTCAAATGGTTGAATTTGTTTTTGAATAATAGTAAGTTCATGAAAAGAATTCAAGATTGATGAATGAAAATTGTGATTTCAAAAGTTTCAAGCAGTTTGGTTATCAAACCCTCTTGGAGTTTTACCATAATTTGAGATTTGAATTCATTAATTACTTGATTTCTAAGGTTAAATAAATGATCAATTCCATTTTACTTAGTGTACTATGGGAATTGTATGAGTTTAAGAACTCAACTCAAGTGATGAATCAAATTCGAATTAAACAAAGAATGAATATTAATTGCTCATAATCGACAACTCATTTGGGTCTATTAAATGAAACTAGTTGTTCTCAAAAGATGGTTGAGATATAATTTTCATTAAATTAAGATCAAAATTAAGAGTAGTAAAAATGAAGTCAGAAAATGGCGTGGTCATGTTAAAAATCATGGTAGAGACTATTCAAACTCACTAGAGCTTACGCTATGTTCATAAATGAATAAAGAAATAGAGTTATTGGACTCTATTAGAAGTTTATCATGGTGTTAACAATTATAAGTTAAAAGGTTTAAAGATGTAGAAAAGACATAGGCAATATCGCAGAGTCATATGAACTCTAACGATAAACTGGTTTATACCAAAAGATTGTGAGTGCAAATACTAAGCTTCAAATGTAAATTACTCAGACATGTGTTGAATGTGAATTACGAGTCAATGGATGTCACTAAGATTGATACAATTAGAGAATTGTCTTACATTCAACACAGAATTATAAATAACGTGAAATAATTGAATGATACAAATAACATATACAAAGATTTATAGTATCGTTGCGTTGTATATTCAATTAACCCAAGAGTGAAATTGAGATAAGTTATAAATGACACAAAGATGCCTTAAAGGAGAATTGAGATTTGGTTTCTATACAATAATTTCTTGGTTATACCTGGAATAAAAAAAATTGAGGCTTAGCCTAATAATTTATTTCAGTTAGCTGAGACTTACGGCTATAATATATGGTTGTAGATCCCAACTTATTTGTGAATTCATTTAACTAAATATGTTGTACAAGTACAGTTACTCATCGTATGTTTTGAAATATTGATATACTTAAGCGAAAAAAATTTGGAAAGAATTTTAGTTATCCCTAAAATTAGAGAATCTTAGTGGAAACACTAAAAACAAATGAGAAATATGAAAGTCAAAGAATTGGAGTAATGCGATTTGGAGATCTTCAAGCTATAAGAGTTTGAAGAGTATACTGTCAAAGTAAAATAAATTAGAGGTGAAATGAGTAACCTAAATTCATGAATATAATGAATTCACTCTGAGAAATCAACCGGACAAAGTGGTTGATGTTATCAATACTTTGAGTAGTGAAATGAACACTAAATGTAATTATAAAAGGAATTTCTCAATACTAGAATGTAAAAATGATTATGAAAATAAGTTTTGCAAGCATATCATCAACTAAGTTGTTGGAATTGATAATTACAGATATATTCTTTGAAGCTCATATTGGAGTTGGTCCAAAAGTTTGATTAATTAGGTGATATGGTTATTTAAAAGTCTAATTGGACCAAGTTGATATGCTAGGATTTAGTTATTAAAAGTTAATATCTAGATTAGACTGTCTAATTGTAATAGGTGCATTAGATTATGAAAAGAAAATATTAATTTGCAAAGGATTTTAGGCAAGAATTTCTTCAATAATTTCATCGATCTCTTTATGATGGTTTATACAGGTAATGGCAACTCATATTAAAGTATACGATGAGGGTATGGATTATCTGTGATGATGATATATGTTATTGGTTTCATAAAATAATATGAGAGTTATCTAATACATTGAGACTGGATAATAAAAACCTGAATGGTTAAGTAAGTTCTTATTTATACCCAATGATAGAAATAAAACATAACGATAAGTTATGTAATAAAAGTGACCAAATTTTGCGTCAGCATAATATAATGGAAGTTGTAGTTGATAGATTGATTAAGTCTACAAATTCTTGTAGGTGAGGCTATGTTGTTCTTTTGACAAATTGAGCAAGATATATGTATATGAAGAGGTGAGATGATATGGTGTTTCGGTGTTTGATTTTTTGGATGAAAACCCGAGACTTGCTTCAAATGGTGGAAGAAGTTATTGATATAGTTGAAAATCATTCTCAATCTCAGTACAATATATTTTTTCTTCTTGTTGATGAAGAAACCAAGCTATTAGTCCTGGTTCTAGAGAATAAATATCTTGAGCTTGTGTATCATAATGTTTAACCATTGAAAGAAAACATATTCCTCTGTGTGAGCTTTTTTTGTAATAAAGGTAATAAGGAGGATTAGATCGCAGAATAATAAAGCTAGATATACTCAATCTTGTATATATTAAGGTATCTAACTAAGATTGGAGTTAAGCTTTTGCAGAAAATGAAATAATAATGAACTACACAGATAGGGTATGGCAGGCTAGGTGATATATATCTACAACTTGGTTAAAGTAAATGTTGAGGAGTCAAGCATTATAGATTATTGGAGAATTAAAAAGAAAATTTCATTCTACTTTTAAAAATCTCATTTATGAAAAGGTTTTGTAGATTTAGGTTACAGTAAAATAGTGTGCCATCAAAAAAAGATAATTGGGGAATGAGAGTTATAAATGGAACAACAAATTTTATTTCTTTTCGCAACTACTGGTAACTTGTACTTTTCCTTTAGTTTCGAGGACGAAATTGTCTTAAATCAGGGAGACTGTAAGAACCCATTACCTTAAACATGTGATTAGTGTTAATTTGAACCTTAATTAACTCAAGTTAGGCTCAAAGTTAATATCGACTTTATCTCGAATAATGTGTAAATGCGTTGATGTGATGTATGGTGTTTGTTTGACATGGAAACTGATTAATTGAATTATAGACAATTAAAATGCATTAATATAAGACCTATAAGTTTGAAATAAATAAATAATTAGTTGTTCAAAACCTTATAAATCAAGTGTCAAGTATCGCATGAAGACTTTGCTTCGGTTCAGTGACAGTGTAAAATGAGAACAAAGTTTTTGCAAGACCTTGCCTCGAGTTTCATGTCAATTGGCAGTAGTCGAGGTTGAGATTGGGTCTAATTTGGTGTAAGATTAGTTAAATATGGCAAGAGAATTGGTATATGAGAGTTTGATATGTCATAGAAAAAGTCATTATTTAGGGTTTCGGTGTTGTAGCGGCCCGGTGCCCCAAGGCCACTAAGTGGGTGTTGCTCCATGCCTAGTGGGGCCGCTGCACCATCCATGTCATGAACCGAGGTTATGCGCTCTGCTGGCTTCACTTGCCACACCTGCAACCTCAATGCGCAAGCTAACTTGTCGTGTTATTGCCATATTAATTGTAAACTATTTATGCATATTTACTTTTTAAGTCGTTTATATTTAGGGTTTACAGTCTTTTATTTTTGAACTTTGAAAAAGATATATATGTCTTGTGTTTTAATCATTTGTAAATAATAAGCAGTAAATTAACAGCGAAAATCTTACACTGACATAAAAGCATGAAATATATATGTATATAATGAGTCATAAACCATTAATCATAATGTGGAAAACCCGAAAGTAGTGTTCTCTATATATAAGGCAACATGATAGGCAAAAGATAAACATATATACGTACATACATTTACAATGTCTCTCTAGTATTCCTCATACCCAAAATAAAAAAAATTCAAAAAGCTAAACATGTATGAGAGTGTCCTGGATAGTAGGCAGTTAGATATAGTCGCCTAGGATCCTCTTGCCCCTGCTCATACTAAGATCTGCACTCAGCCATCATAACAAAATTAATGACAAGTCCAATGAGTAAAATCCCATAGAGAATTACTGAGCATTTAAGTAAATAAGAAACCAAATAACATGTTAAATAAACATGCAAAAATATAAAAAAGGAAATTGAAAATGGATCATCGCATGCATACATAACAAGTTGATAAAAAAATGTGTTCTTGTCCGGCCAGATTAAAATGTACTTCAGATCCCCGGGATCACTTTAGTGGGTGCCCCTACTAATCTTTCACCTAGTTCCTTACGCTGATTGACCTAAACCTTGCTTTAGTGACATGTGCAATAGTTAGCAACTCAGGTCGCAATTCATCGAGGACTTGGTCACACTTACTATCACCTAGCATGCTACAAATACACAACAAATATATCGATGGAAGTACCTTAACCAACTGCCCAAAATAGTGTGGAGTATAATGATATGCAAGAATGGACAGAAATAATAGAAAACCAACTATTAAATACTCAAGTGATGTCTTTATAGATTTTATAAACCTCAAACTCGCTCTCCGACTTTCTCGAATTTCTAAATTTGACCCGCTTAGCTCCCCGGTACACGAGTTATTATCCCCTAAGTTCTTGAAGTCCAATTTATATTTTTAAGCTAGTTACATGTGTTTAAGTATGTATTAAGTTGAAAATTACCCAAAACAACCATTAAATTAAGTTTTATCTGTCAGTAGCGCACTAGAGGGTTTATCTAAAGCGTTGGGTTTGTATAGCGCGCTAACAAGGCACCTAACTCGCTACTGTTCTTTATTTTGAAGAACAGTTAAGCACCTAGACAGGATAGCATGCCAGCCAGTCTAGATAGTGCGTTATCCGTGCAGGGTGACAGAATTCTTAACTTGAGAATTCTGTCCTCAATACCTAAATGTCTATCCTGGCCTTGTCGACCCATTCTCCACTCAATAAGGACTCTAAAACATCATTAACAATAATAAAAACAATAATAATTTGATCATAATTATCAAATTCATGCATTCACTAGTTTTCCCCATTTTAACTAAAAACCTAATCTCCATCAAAATCAGTTTGAACATCCTAACTGTAGTGTTAATTAGACTTGTAATTCATTAAATATTCATAAAAAATAGTGATTTAGTCCACAAATTCGGATTGACACCAAAAGATGCCAAATTTAGTTCATTTTTATGATTTTAATTAGATATAGATGATTACCTTAAGTTGGCCTCTAAATGCTGAAAATCTAGCTCTAAGATCCTTTGTTTTCTATTTTGTTTCTCCAGATTTGCATGAATTTGTGATATTGTTAATGATAAAATTCCATTAAGTCAAGTACTTATATGTTATATTGTAATCTAATGTGTTAGGCGTACCTCGAGGTTATTTTCTAGTCCTTATTAAGGCTGTTATACGCATATTAATGACTTTATTGGTGCACTAATCAGCCTAGTATCACTCAATATAGGCATCTTAATGTTCATCAATTGTTTAAAATATTTCCTACTAACGATAGGAAAATTAAACTCAACTATTTAAATAGTAAACTTATGTACACCAATAATTATAGTTAGTATATTTAATTGCATAACTAACCCAATTGTGGTCTCACTCACTCTCGACTACCTGACACCTAGTGCTACGCACCTCGACACGCATCTCGAGGTGTACCAATCCTTGATGTACCTAATTATTTTGACTTAGCCTAAAGTATGATTATCCAATTATAAGTCCTAATCATCTTGGTTTTAGTCAATTTATACAAATTAGTATTATAAGACTTATTATACTCGTACTACACTTACCTGATACCGGCGTCGAGATGTTTTACGAGGTGATTACCCACCACACCATCTCACTCGGAAACATAACATTTACAAACATTCAATGATTCATGCCACATTAAATGAAATACACCGCAATAAAAGCAACCAATCAAACAATATATAACTAGTAACTAGTCAGGCATGCCCCTAGCCTATATGCGGTGTTTACGTAGGTCCAAACTGGCATCCTAATTTGTAATTAAATAAGAATAATGTCGTCGATAAAAAGTCCCGTTACAATTCTTCCTAACTAGGGAAAATTTCTTCTCAAAATTTAGGTTAAATTGTTAGTGTCGTGATAATATCAACAGTTTAGTTTTGTCACTATAGTTTTTATGATCGATGTTATCAGTAAATGAGTAATCTAAATCCAACACATGGTACATGTGGTCAAAATCATATCCAAAACAATTTGAGATTGGATAAAGATATGCGGTTGCAACCTATGACTCAAAATAATTGTAACAAAGTTTCTGGATCAGAAAATTGAAGATTCGATCTTATCCCTAACCGATTAATGTCTAACTAATGATTATAAAGAGGTTGGAAATTTTAATTCAAAGAAATTATCACCATGTGTTAATCATGGAGGAACATGGTCATTTAGAGATTAAGATTGTTCATATCTTGCTAATTTAGTTAAGATTATGTAATCTACATTGGTCTATATGTGTGTCAAGGTAATTAGTTCTAATAGACCAGTTATTTCAATTTACTTTGTATAGTGAACCTGTAATGTTCACTTTCTTTATTGAGTTGTAAAACCCTAAGGGAACTTGGGTGGTTCAATGAGAGGGAGCCTTGCAGTGCAGGTGGGAGAATTGTATTCCATCAAGGGGAGCTTGACGCATCAAGTGAAAGCTTGGGTATTCTAGTAAGGGGGAGCCTCACCATGCAAATAATGTAAGACATGTGTAGAGTCCAAAATGAAGGTGAAGGGTATTATTGCAAGTCTAGTGAGGAATCACTAGTTCAAGTGTTGTGTAAATCTGTAGCTCTTTTATCTTAGTGGATTTTATATCTGGCCATGGCCCCGCAGATGTAGGCCATGGATCGAACTACGATAACATATATGATGTCTTGTTTTATTTACTTTTTCCCCGTTACAACCACTTTTGTATTCAGTTGTAACTGCCTTTGCTTATTTCAATTAGTATCAGAACGAGCATAGCAAAGTCTTTGATTACAAAGAAAAATGAGATCCTTACTAGCCAAAATATGTATTGGAAAGCTCACATGAAAGAGTACATTCTATCCATTGACGCCAAGGCATGTAGGGCCATAGAGAAAGGATATAAGCCATAAGAAGTTGATGGAGTACCAAAAAGTTCAGATGACTGGATTGTTGATGAGGAGAAACTTTTTTCAGCTAACACCAAAAGATTGAACGCAATCTTTGGTGTTGTTAACCAAGAGCATCTCAAACTCATTTCCTCATGTAAAGTCACAAAGGATAAATGGAAAATTCTCAAAAGACTTTTGAAGGGAACGAGGATGTTCATGAATAAAGAAAATTGCATTTTAGCATCCCAGTTTAAGACTTTGAAGATGGGAGAAGGGGAGACATTGGCTAAATATATAGCCAAACTCAAAGACATCGTCAACCACACTCAACAATTAGGGAAGAAATACTCCAACAAGAAACTGTTCAAAAGGCAATTAGAATCCTCCCTGCAAAATACAATGTGAAGTTTGGCGCTATTTAAGAGAATTGAATTCTTAAAGATCTGAAGTTTAAAGAACTCATGGAGGTCGCTTACCACCTATGAGATGCATCTAAATCAACAAAAGAAGTCCAGAGAGTTGGCGTTGAACGATGTTGCCCAATATTTTACCCCTAACAATGATGTTTCCTAAAAAGAAAATGATATTGCTCTACTAAACAAAAATATAATAAATTGTTTCAAAAGTTTTAGGGTAAAGACTAGTGGAAGATGAGATTTCTCAAAGAAAGAAGTCAAAATAAAGTCGGTAGATAAAAGCAAACTCACATGCAGAGACTGTAGAGCAATTGGTCATTTTTGGTTAAATGCCTATCCATAAGGAAGGATAAATCATTGACTAATACCTTGGGTGATTTAGACTCAGAAAAAGAAGGAGATCATCACATTGCCTTTGGTGCTTTGTATTCGGTTGCAACCGCCGCCTCTGAATCTTAAGTTGCAAACACATCTTAGGAACACAACTCAAAATGTTCATAAAATCCTTGGGTGATTTTAATTATGATTTGCCTAATCATATTACTTATGCAGAATTGAAGGGAAACTATGCTGAGATGATTGTAAAGTGGGAGGAAGTTGTTGCATGCAATCAAGACCTTAAACATTTTCTCAAAGAAAAAATAAGGAGTTGATTAAATGAAAAAACAAGCTGGGGCAAGTTGAAAGTACACTTAGTAAGCTAAATAAAGGAAAAACCAAGCTTTATTACCTACTGCAGCATGAAAAAGGGTATGGTGATCAAAGGGGTTTTGGTATCATCAAAGGATCATATCCAAGATAACCCGCACCAAGCCTATAAATTTGTTAAAGATCAGCAGTAAAGTGTCATAAATCAGCAATCAAGAAGCAAACTCAGGCCTACATGCAACTACTATAGCATTAAAGGACACATCTATCACAGATGTTTCAAAAGGATCCGAGAACTAGCACAAAGTCAACATGAGATCACCTAGAAAGCTGCTAAAAAACAAGAACATCACCAACACACCTGTCGTAAAAATTGGATCCTAAGGAAAGTTGTATGTAATGCTGCTTATTTGTCACTAAAGTCCATGTCATCGTATGATTGGTACTTTGACAATGGTTGTTCCAAACATATGACCAATGATAAAGGCCTTCTTTGCAATTACCAGCCCTGCCTAGAAAGATATGCAACATTTGGAGATGTAGTATGTAGTTGAGTTGTTGGAAAGGGAACTCTAGTATATAAGCCTTGCCAGCTTGGAAAACAAAGACAAGAAGGCCATAAACTTGTCGATGAATGTAATACATCAGCAGTGTTTGAGCTATTCCATATTGTTCTAGTTGGTCCCAGTCAGGTGACAAGTATATCAAGAAAGAGATACATTCAGGTATGTGTCAATAAATTTTCTCGTTTCACTTGGGTTTTATTCCAAAAAGTGAAGTCAGATGTTTTTGAATGTTTTAATGATTTATGTTTGAAGCTATTAACAGAAAAGGCATCTACTAGTTAACAAATTGTGAGGATCGGGACTGATCATGGGAAAAAAATTAAAAACTCAACGTTTTAAGAGTTGTGTAGAACATAAAGAGTTCGTTAGGAATTCTCGGCTCCTTTAACGCTTCAAATGAATGGGGTGGTAGAGATGAGATTAGACATGTGCAAGAAATAGGGAAAGTTATGCTCACATCCAAAGAACTCCCTACTAAAATTTAGGCAGAAGTTGTGAATACTGCATGCTACATCATCAATAAAACATATCTCTGTCCATTCAATGACAAAACACCTTATGAAATGTGAAAAGGTAAAAAGCCTAACCGTGCCTATTTTCATATCTTCGGAAGCAAATTCTTTGCGCTAAAGGATAGGGAGGTGCTGAAAAGTTTGATACAAAAAACGATGAAGCAATCTTCCTATGATACTTTTCAAACAGCAAGGCATATAGAGTATTCAATCGATGCACCCAGAAAGTTATGGAGTCCATAAATGTTGTATTGGATGTCCCTACATCAAATAAGATAGCTCCATAAGTTGACAAGAGCGATGATGAATTTGTTCCAATTGCAACAGACCCCAGTGACCTAGTTGCAACTGCCCCTAAAGCATCTCCCATAAATGTTGATATTCATATTGCAACTGATCTTGGTTCTTTTGAAACTGCACCTACTACATCTAATCCTATAGAAGATGATGATCAGAATATGCCACTTACTGATACAATGTTGCTTTCAATTAACTAAGAACCATCAACCAGAGTACAGAAAGATCATCCCCTTTCAAACAATATTGGGCCAATAGAACAAGGAGTTGTCACTAGAGAAACACTAAAAGTGGACTACAAGAAGTTGGCTGGGTATGTTTTCTATGTTTAAACATTAAGCCTCGCTAAAAATCGGGTATGTCTCCCTTTGATCAAAATTTGTCAATATGTTCTTACAAAATGGGATAATCTGTAATTGAGGAGAAGTTGACAGGGAGTAGTTGCGGTAGTTTATTATTAATCTTTTGAAGATACTATTTGTTTTTACTTTCTTAAGTCTATTAGTTTGAAGATATTTTTGCTTGTACTTTTTACATCTAGGTTTCTATTGAAAACTATTTGGACAAGTGGTAGTGTTGTGCAACCAGATGGTTGAAGTAGTTGTAACCACCATAGAAGCTGTTGTTACTTGTGTGTATCAACAAGATCTTTAACTTTTCACTTTCATAAATTTTGGAGGAGCGCAGAACATTATTGAAGACTTATGTGACTCTTTATGATGAAACAGAATGTTAACTGATTCATGATTATTATTTTAGCTTCTAAAATCATTTTACCAATCGTGACAACATAATGACAAAAGGGGAGATTGTTAGTGTCGTGATCATATCGATAGCTTAGATTTGTCACTATAGTTGTTATGATTGACGTTATCAATAAATGAGTCATCCAAATCTAACACATGATACATGTGCTCAAAATCATATCCGAAACAATTGGAGATTGGATAAATGCAACTGGTGGCTTAAAGCGGTTGCAACAGGATTTATGGATCAAACAATTAAAGATTTGATTTTATCCCCTACCGACTAATAACTAACTAAAGATTATGAAAATGTTGGAGATTTCAATTCAAAAGAATTATCACCACATATTAATCATGGTGAAACATGGTTATTTGGAGATGGAGTTTAGTTAAGATTGTGTAATCTATATTAATCTATATATTTGTCAAGGTAATTGAGTCCTCTACGGCAGTTATTTCAATTTACTTTGTATAGTGAACATGTTATGTTCATTATCTTTATTGAGTTGTGAAACCTTAAGGGGACTTGGGTGTTCCAGTGAGGGGGCTTACGGTGCAAGTAGAAGACTTGTATTCCATCGAGGGAAGCAAGACACAGTGAGCGAAAGCTTTCTTAAAGTCCATTGTGAAAGTGAAGGGCAATGTTGCAAGCGTAGTGAGGGATCACTGGTTCGAGTGCTATGTAAATCTATAACTCTTTTACCTTAGTAAATTATACATTTGGGTGTGACATTACAGATGTAAGTCGTAGACCAAACCGCGATAAGATATTTGGTGTCCTAGTTTGATTTACTTTTCTGCATACTTTATTTTTAAGTATTTGCATTGACTAATGTTTCCCAGTTACAACCACATTTATATTTGGTTGTAATCGCCTTTGGTTATTTTAAAAACTAAATAGTCGTACCATTAAATAGCTGAGGACAACGCTCCCATATAGTAGACTCGAGCTCCCAAGTGAGTCCCTTAGTCTCGTGATAGTACCAACAAGCTAATCCTCAAGGGATCCCCTATTCTCTAGAGTCTATATCTTGCGGTCCAAAATCTCAATGGTTTCTCATTGTAAGTCGCATCAAGCCGAAACTCAATCCGTCTCACATCAACCAACGGTCTCGATCCTGACCTAGCTAACCTCAACATAGAAATATGGAACCTTAGATGAATCTCAGCTAACTATGGCAGTAATTCCAGACTATACGCCACCCTGCTAACTCATATTGTGACCCTGAATAATCCAATGAATCTCGGTGCCAGTTTCCCCTTCATCCCAAATCTCAGTCGAGCCTTTTAAAGGGAAACCTTTAAATATACCATGTCGTCATCCTCATAGGTCAGACCCTCACAGTACTTACTGCATATTTCTTATGTCTATCCTAGGCTGCCTGAAGTCTCTGCCTGATCTATTAAATATTTTTTGTCTGGTCAACAACTATCTTTAGCCCAACGGTCGTTGTATTATCCGTCTCTGCCCAACATGCACGTGCATATAGTGCCTCAAATAGAGGCATCCTAATACTTTCTTGATAGTTGTTGTTGTAGGCAAAATCATACAAAGGTAGATAATCCTCCCACGAACCCCTAAACTGAAATATACAAGCCCTTAGCATGTCCTCGAAAATCTATATCAACCTCTCCGACTGGCCATCAATTTGAGGGTGGGAGGTTGACTAAAATGCAACCTCGTGCCAAACTATTATTAAAAGCTTTCCCAGAACCTAGACGTGAATCAGGGATCTCTGTTATATATAATAGAGACTAGCACCCTATGTAGTTTAATAATCTCCATCTTGAATAGAGTGCTCAGCTGTGATTCCGTGTACCTTATTGAAACCAGTATGAAGTGTGTTGATTTCATCACTCTATCAATCACTAACAAGACAACATCGTGTCTCCTAGAAGTATGTTGTAGTCCATTGACAAAATCCATAATGATGTGCTCCAATTTCTACTGTAGAATGGGCAATGGCTGCATTAAACCTCCTGGTCTCCTGTGTTCATCCTTCACCTGCTGCCAGATGTGACAACTCCTAACATATGTGCCTATGTCGGCCTTCATCCATGGCCATCAAAATAGTCATCTAACATCATGGTACATCTTGGTCAGACTAGGATAAATTGTGTAACGAGATTTGAGGGTGTCCTCTAGAATACCATTTTGTAACTCTAAAACTGCTGGTACCCATAATCTACCTCTATGCCTCAAACACTAATCTGCTGTCTATAACTAATCTGTACACTCGAGATCCTATTCCAGCCTGCTGAACCTATCATATAAACAATCTGCCATCTGGAACTCTGCGACTCGCTCAATAGATATTGTTAGGTTCTCATTTGGCAATAAATATGCAGCTTTGTAACAAGAATCTCGGGCATGCACATGGCTGATACCGCCTCTAACAGTTCGTGCTCCTGTGTCATGCATCAAACCATTGTCTAATTGTCAATCCCGGTCCTTCTCAATGCGTCAACTACAACATTCACCTTACCAGGATGGTACTCAATGGTGAACTTGTGGTCATTTAATAGCTCAAGTCATCACCTCTAATGCACGTTCAGATCTCTCTGAGTGAAAATGTACCACAGTAGGCTTGGATGATCTGTGTATAAGACGAACTTCTCTCTCTAGAGATATTTCCTTCGGGCCTTCAGTGTAAAAACAAATGTTGCAAGTTCCAAGTCATGCACTGGATAATTACCTTTGTATTGTAACATCCCGCTCTAATTAACCTTGATTAACTGACAAATTACGGATTAAGATCCTAAACTCGGACCCACGTGGACGTCACAGAAAAGTCCAGGCATGTCTGACAAGGTAAAATTTGTTATTTTGTATGTGAGTGTCTATTTATTTTACTATTATTAAATAATTCATGTTGCATTAGTTGGTATTTTATTGGTGGCTTTATGCACGTTTAGTGACGAGAGAGTACGACGTTGTAGTGAGCACGTAACAGCGGTGTATGGGATAGCCCGGGGTTTTAGTTATCACATCACACATCCCATCATATCGCACATCACATCACCATACCCTCATCATTTCTCTTTCTCTCCAAAATAAAAAAAAAAAAAAAAAAAAAATCTCATTTAAACGGACAGAGAGAGAAATGAGGAGAGAAAGAGAGAGAGAGAGAGAGAGAGAGAGAGAGAGAGAGAGAGAGAGAGAGAGAGAGAGAGAGAGGAGAGAAGAGAAGAGAGAGAGAGAGAGAGAGAGAGACGAAGAGATGGGATGATAGGAGAGAAAAGGGAGAAAGAGAGAAAAAGAGAGAGAGAGAGAGAGAGAGAGAGAGAGAGAGAGAGAGAGAGAGAGAGAGAGGAGGAGAGAATAGAGGAGAGGAAAAAGAGAGAAAGAAAGAAAGAGTGAGTGAGTGACGACGAGGGGGAGCTCCTAAGCAACGAGGCGAAATGGGAGAAGCGAGGGACGAGCAGCGCGCGTAACGGGAGTTTGGGAACGAGCAATGCGGCGCTCTAAACAAGGCTCGGCGGCAGCGACGACGCGCTCCAAATGAATGCACGGCACGGCGCGCGCCAAGCGCGAGAGGCTTCGGTAAGGCGGCGGCGCGCAAGCTGCCGGCGCGAGAACGACGTGGAGCAGCGGTGCGGTAGCGCGTTGTCGGCACAATCGATTCCTGGTATGATTCGAAAAGTGTGCCAAGAATCAAAATTTTTGGAATAAAAAAATTATTACAAATTTTGGTCTCATATTATAAATTCATTTAATGTGACTCTAAAATAATAAAAATTGTATAATTAGACACCAGGGACTTAGGATACCATAGTCGGTGTCGGGTACGTATCTCGACGCGTGTGCGAGACGTTTTGAAAGCATTTTACGGTTTGTTTGAGGTAAGTAAACCCACGAGAAAATTAGTTAAAACTCATTTATGGCACTTACTTATTTCACATTTCAGTTATTCCATTGTGCTATTTATTGTTGTTCCTTCACTGTTCATCCACTCCCACGTGTGTATGTGTGTTTGTCGACGGGGTCCGGCATGGCACGGACTCACACCCCGGGGCTAGCTATACCGCGCTATTCAAGTAATTGGCCATGTTAAAGCTATGCGGTGGTCATTCTCCATGAGACCCATAGGTTGATGTTTGACGAAGACCTAAGTCTATGTCGTGGGTTCCTCTCGAGAGATGTTTGGATGGGGTTCTACCGTTCATGGGTTCCACTCGAGAGACGTTTGGATGGGGTTCTACCGTTCATGGGTTCCTCTTGAGAGATGTTTGGTTGGGGTTCTACCGTTTATAGGTTCCTCTCATTCGACCGCGAGATGTTTAGCGAGGTGGTCGTCAAGGGTTCCTCTCGGTTTAGCTAAGACGATTCTCGGATGTCGACCAGGGTTCCCTGTCATGCTACACTCGTGTCCAAATTCGACTTCTCTACGACTTATTTTCATGTGATTACTTTATTCTCGTTCCTTATTTAAATTGCATGAATTATAGTCATTTTATTGGATTTCGTGAATATTAGCTAATGTTCTTTTGGATTTACTCACCTGGGATTTGTCATTGTTTTGGTGAAAAATCGCAGATCCTGCGACGAACCGGGGTAAGGACGTCTTAGGCGACTACGTCTGAGTTAGGAGAGCCCATCGGTTGTTTTTGCGTAGGTGTTTGTTTGTATCTATCACTGTTTTTAGGATATTTTTTGGGATGACTTGTATACCTGATATATGTATATGCTCGCCTTTTGTACTTTTGTCGCTATTGATATAAATGGCATCTAATGCCGGGTTTCCATACTATAGGGTTATTTATACAATGCAAACATTTCATTCCTACGGTGTTTGCATGCTTCAAAGACTTCCGCTTTGATGTCTAATTTATGTTAATTTAATAAATCGTGAACAACTTAACTTAGTCAATTTAATGTAAATATTCATAAAAATATCCATAAATACTAAGTTAAGGCGAATAAGATACGTACAATGGTTTAGGTCATGGGCAGTTAAAGATAAGCTTGCGGTGATGTGGCATGCTTGGTGACATGTCTGACAACGTGGCGGTACCCAGTTTGCCACGGAGTTTGGGGCCGTGACAGTTGGTATCAGAGCTTAGGTTCAGGCGAACCTAGGGGAAAGTTTAATACAATCGAATAAAACTTAAAAACAAACATTAGATGTGGAAACCCGAATATCCTAACTTAGAACTTTAGTTGGGAAGCGAACATGGGACGGGTAGTGTCAAGGCTTATACGTTACATATTTTGATTTGTAATAGTATATATGCGTACACGAGGCTGATGCGGACTTTCGCTATTGCAGATACGACATGGACGGACAGCTGACTCCACCTTCGGAGGATGGTGGACAGTCAAGTGGTACTACGCCTATCGCGGCTGATTAGAGTGTACTTGATCGGATCGCGGCACCCAATCGACAGTTCATGCAGATGATGGCCTTGCTCCGTGCTCAGACACAACTTTCGCGACGCTTACCGCTGCCATCACACCGAGCGCCACCGAGTCAGCAGCCGTGCCGATTGTTCAGGGTATGCCAGTCACGACAGTTATGACAGAGACTACCACACCGACTACAGTTTTAGAGACTTGTACTGAGGCTATCACACCGGCATCTACACACACAGTGACATTGACATAGACTCCATAGGAAATCACATTCGAGGTTTCCCTATCGATTGAGGCTAAGCTGACAAATAAGTTTACGAGATTTCAGTCGGGATATTTCACTAGGGGCGGAGACCCAGAGGCAGCTGCGAGATGCCTTCTTGCACATGACAAATTACATAATCTTCTGAGGATTCATGACAGTATTCGCACCAGGATATCTGGATATATGCTCCGAGGACAGGACGAAGTTTGGTGGACCGCTCATACCAAGACTCATGGAGAGCCGACTACTTGGGTCGGGTTCAGACATGTCTTTTATGACCAGTACATACCGAGGGAGATACAATTACGTCTGAGACAGGAGTTTTTGTATCTTAGGCAGGGTAATCGCACAGTGGTACAGCATATGGAGAGGTTTCTCTACCTGCAGTTCACTGGGGATTTAGCCTCTACAGATTGCGATCAGGTGCACTACTTTGGAGTTGGGCTTAGAGATGAGATTGCGAGCGCAATAGTATTAGGCGGAGCTCGTAAACTGCAGGAGATCTACGAGTGGTCCTTAGCTCATGAGACATATCTTATCTTTCGTGTCGCGATGCCCATGCCACAGTTGGCATCGGGGTCGTCCCGGCTAGGCACCAGGTTTGACGGGAAAGGGAAAAGGATCGTCGATCACAGAAATAGAAGATGATAGAGGCCCAGACATGATGATCACGAAGCAGTCACTTCTCATGTAATAGTACATGCACAGTCAATACAACTGTCAGGTGGTTATTATGCACCACGTCAGGGACAGAGATCGACCCAGGATCAGGGAGGTAAGGACCAAGGACAGTATGGTCAGATACAGGGCCAGAGGTCAGGCAGTGGTCAAGGCCAGGGGTCGGGGCATATGCATCTTACTTGTTTCAAATGCAAACAGACTGGACACATTAAGAAATAATATTTGATGGCTTCAGTAGCACCAATTGCAGCAACACCAGCCCAGGCCAATGAGCGGGTACACGAGGTAGAACAACCAAACCGCGAGGCCACCAAACAACTCATCAAGGGTATGATTTCGATTTGCAATCATTTTATGTGTACACTTATAGATTCTGGTTCCACAAGATCATTTATTTCTCGACGTATGGTTGATAAGTTAGGATTAACATCGATTTGAGTTAGTACACTCCTTATTCTCAGCACAGCAGCTGGGGAGAATGTTTACCCTAACATGATTTGTAAGGGTTGCACGATAGAGATCTCTGGACACCAACTTCCCTGTTGACCTACGCGTCTTAGAGTTCTTAGACTTCGATGCACTTTTGGGCATGGACTGGCTAGCATCATATCACGCCCAGGTGGATTGTTTCCGTAAGATAGTGACTTTTTAGATCCCCGACATACCAGAGTTCACTTTCACGGGTGATGCGAGTATACTACTGACCACTAGGGGTAGATTGGCTACGACCTTAGAGATGGAAGTATTTGCAGGAATAGTAGAGTTAACCAACACCCCAGAGGTCAGACTTCAGGATGTCCCAGTTGTCAGTGAATTTCTCGATGTCTTTCCGAAGGATCTACCAGGGTTTACCCTACACAGAGAGATTGATTTCATTATTGAGTTAGCGTCAGGCACACAGTCGATAGCTAGCAGACCGTACCGGATGTCACAGAAGGAGCAGGAGGAGTTGAAGACTCAACTGGAACACTTAGAGAGGAATGGGTTTATACACATTAGCACATCACCATGGGGAGCACCAGTCCTATTTGTTAAGAAGAAGAACAGTAGCTTGAGGATGTGCATTGACTATAGGAAGTTGAACCAGGTGACAGTACGAAATTGTTACCCCTTTGCCAAGGATCGATGATTTGTTTGACCAATTGGCCGCAGCCCTTGTCTTCTCAAAGATTGACTTAAGATCAGGTTATCATCAGCTTACGATTCGAGATGAAGACATACCTAAGACTGAATTCAGCACCAGATATGGGTTATTTGAGTTTACAGAGATGTTGTTCGGACTAACGAATGCACCGGCCATGTTCATGGACTTGATGCATATAGTATTGAAGTCGTACTCGGGTAAATTCGTCGTAGTCTTCATTGACAACATATTGATCTAGAGCAAGACTCGCGAAGATCATGGGCAACATCTCAGGTAGATATTGATAACATTAAGAGAGCATAAATTATATGCTAAGTTAAGTAAGTGCGAGTTCTGGCTGACAGAAGTCAAGTTCTTGGGACACGTGATCAGTGACAAAGGTATATCGGTAGACCCAAGTAAAATTCATGTTGTCATAGATTGGCTGACAGCTAAGATAGTGACAGATATTAAAAGCTTCCTATGGTTGGCAGGATACTATCGACAATTTTTGAAGGACTTCTCAAAGATCGTTGCGCCGATGACTAAATTGACAATGAAGGATGTACCTTTCAATTGGTCAGAGGAGTGCGAGGACGCATTTACACAGTTGAAGATGAGACCGACTACTACACCAATACTAGTGTTGCTAGAGCCAAGTAAGGGATTGACAGTTCATACTGATGCTTGCGGCACAAGGCTAGGTTGTGTACTAATGCAGGGAGACAGCTTAATCGCCTACCTATCCCTACAGTTAAGGACCCATGAGAGGAATTATCCACTGCACAACTTGGAGCTTGCGGCAGTCATATTTGCACTGAAGGTATGGAGACATTACCTCTACAGTGAGAGGTTCACATTATACACAAATCATAAGAGTTCGACATATTTATTAACTCAAAAAGATCTAAACATGAGACAGCGACGTTGGCTAGAGTCGCTGAAAGACTACGACTTCTCCATCGAATATCAGCTTGGAAAGCAAATGTCGTAGCAGATGCATTGAGCAGGAGAGGACCAGATTCTGAGACAGTTGTCTGCCATATGATGTACGAGTATGGTTTACTTGAGGCGGCGACAACGCTGAGTTTGACAGAGGTTCCTGCTACAACGGATGCACAGATTTGTGGACAGATTGGTGTACCGTCTATTTCTATTCCGCGAGTGTTGGAGTGTCAGAGTGTTTATGAGATATACTCGAGATTCGATGAGATGGCACACGGTCCCGATCATCCAAATTGGAGCGAGTCTGTGGATCAGTGTTTGAGGCATCGAGGGAGGTTATGGATCCCAGCAGTGGCGAGATACGCAATGGGATACTCCATGAGGCTCATAGGTCCCTGTATACAGTGCATCCTAGCAGGACCAAAATGTAATACGATATGCGACGATTATTTTGGTGGACAGGGATTAAGGCGGACGTCGGCGCCTATGTTGGGGGTTGTGAGGTGTGCTAGCAGGTTAAGGATGAACAAAGGAGGCTTAGAGGGTTATTGCAGCCGCTGCCCATCCCTTAGTGGAAATGGAAACACATTACGATGGATTTCATTTGTGGATTACCGTAAATTTCAGAAACACGATGCAATATGGGTGATAATGGACGGGTTGACAAAGTCAGATCATTTCCCACCAGTCTCTATGAAGTATAATTTCACACAGTTGAGCATATTATTTGAAAAAGAGATTGTACGATTGCATGGAGTACCAATTTCTATTGTTTCAAACTAAGACAGTCGTCTTACATCATCATTGTGGCAAGTTATCAAAGAGCAGTTTGGTATTAGATTACAGTTTAGCACTGCATTCCATCCTCAGACAGATGGACAGTCAGATATATTAATACAAATACTCGAGGATATGCTCAGGACATGTGTGTTGCAGTTTGGTGGGTCTTGGGATGAGTACTTGTCACTCTGTGAATTTGCTTACAACTATCAGGCCAGTATTGGGATGCCACCATTTGAAGCCTTATACGGTAGACCGTGTAGATCACCGGCTTGTTGGGCAGAGCCCGAGGATACAGTAGCTGTGGGGCCTGAGATTGTTGTGTACCATACAGAGAAGGTGAGACTGATTCATCAACAATTGTTGGCTGCCCAACACAGATAGAAGAAGTATGCGGATAGGTACTACGATGGGTTGAGCTATGAGGTAAATGATTGAGTCTACTTTAGAGTTTCTCCGTTGAAGGGTCATCAGAGATTTAGGATCAAGGGGAGACTAGCACCAAGATTTATTGGGCCGTTTCAAATTGAGAAACGAGTTGGGAAGGTCGTTTATCAATTGAGATTACCAAGCTAATTGGCAGTTTTTCAAATTTCGATGTTATGGTTGGCTAGATCAGAACCGAGACCGATGGTTGATATGACTAGAATCGAGGTTCGACCAGATGTGACGTATGAAGAACACCCTATTGAGATAGTGGACTGCAAGGTACAGACTCATAGAAGAAAAGAAATACCACTTGTACTTGTTCGATGGCAGTATCATAAAAATGAGGGCCTCACTTGGGAGAGAGAGTTTACCTTGCAAGAGCGATACCCCCACTTGTTCCGAGGTAAAGATTTCATTAAATTTGAATTTCGGGACAAAATTCCTTTTAGTTAGGAAGATTGTGACGGTCCGCTCTAATTAACCCTGATTAACTGACAAATTACAAATTAAGATCCTAAGCTCAGACCCACGTGGACGTCGCAAAAAAGTCCAGGGCACACTTGACGAGGTAAAATTTGTTATTTTGTGTGTAAGTGTCTATTTATTTTACTATTATTAAATAATTCACGTTGCATTAGTTGGTATTTTATTGGTCGCGTCGTGCACGTGTAGTGACGAGAGTGTACGACGTCCCAGTGAGCACGTAACGCCTGTGTATAGGATAGACAGGATTTTAGTTGTCACATCACACATCCCATCATATCACACATCACCATACCAAACCCATCCCTCATCATCTCTCTTTCTCTCCAAAATAAAAAATAAATCTCATTTAAACCGATAGAGAGAGAAAAGAGGATAAGAAATAGAAAGAAAGAGAGGGAGAGAATGGACAGAGAGAGAAGAGAGGAGAGGGAGAGAAGAGAGGAAAGAAAAGAGGGAGAAAAAGAGAGAGAGATAGAAAAAAAAGAAAGGACAGAGAGAGAAGAGAGGAGAGGGAGAGATGAGATGAGAGGAAAAAGAGAGAAAGAAATAGAGTGAGTGAGTGACGGCCAGAGGGGAGCTCCGGCAAGCGAGCAAAGAAGGCGGCGGAAGAGTGGGGACGAGCAACGGTAGTGGCATCAAGCAGCAGCCGACGCGCTCAACAATGCGGCCCAAGGCATTGGGCAGCTGGTAAATAAGCACGGCAAACGCCGCGTCAAGCAAGCGACAACAAGACAACAAATTACAGCAAATTCAACGAAGCAAGCGGCAACAAGCGATGGCGAGGTGGCGACGGCAACAGAACCGGCGCAGTGAACGACGTGGAGCAGCGGCGCAGTAGCGCGTTGCCGAAATAATCGATCCTCGATATGATTCGAAAAGTGTGCCAAGAATCAAAGTTTTTGGAATAAAAAATAAATTATTACAAATTTAAATTCATTTAATGTCACTCTAAAATAATAAAAATTGTATAATTGGACACCAAGGACTTAGGCTACCATAGTCGGTGTCGAGTACGTATCTCGAGGCATGTGCGGGACGTTTTGAAGGCGTTTTGCAATTTGTTTTAGGTAAGTAAACCCATGAGAAAATTAGTTAAAATTCATTTATGGCACTTACTTTATTTCGTATTTCAATTATTCCGTTGTGCTATTTATTGTTGTTCCTTCACTATTTATCCACTCCCACGTGTGTATGTGTGTTTGTCGACGGGGTTGGGCACGGCATGGACGCACACCCCGGAGCTAGCTACCCCGCGTTGTTCGAGTAATTGGCCATGTTAGGGCTTTGCGGTGGTTATTCTCCGCAAGACCCGTAGGTTGAGAGATGTTTGACGAAGACCAAAGTCTACATCACGGGCTCCTCTCGAGAGATGTTTGGATGGGGTTCTACCATTCATGGGTTCCTTTAGAGAGACGTTTGGATGGGGTTCTACCGTTCATGGGTTCCTCTCGAGAGGTGTTTGGATAGGGTTCTACCGTACATGAGTTCCTCTCATTTGACCGTGAGATGTTTGGCGAGGTGGTCGTCATGGGTTCCTCTCGGTTTAGCTAAGACGATTCCCGGATGTCGACCAAGGTTCTCTATTACGCTACACTCGTGTCCAAATTCGACTTCTCTACAACTTATTTTCATGCGATTACTTTATTCTCGTTCCTTATTTAAATTGCATGAATTGGCTTTTTATTGGATTTCTTGAACATTAGCTAACGTTCTCTGGGATTTACTCACCTGGGGTTTTTCGTTATTTTTTGTGACAAATCGCAGATCCTACGACAAGCTGGGGCAAGGGCATCTTAGGCGACTACGTCTGAGTTAGGAGAGCCCGTCGGTTGTTTTTGCATGGGTGTTTGTTTGTATCTATTTA
This sequence comes from Stephania yunnanensis, assembly GCA_039657365.1. Lineage (NCBI taxonomy): Eukaryota > Viridiplantae > Streptophyta > Magnoliopsida > Ranunculales > Menispermaceae > Stephania > Stephania yunnanensis. Next base: position 36,446,966 of record CM077586.1, on the reverse strand, counting down.
CTGTTTATATGAAGTTTTTTGGGAGGACTTATATACCTGATACATGCATATGCTCACGTTTTGTACTTTTATCGCTCTTGATATACATGGTATCTAATGTCGGGTTTCCAAACTATAGGGTTATTTATACAATGCAAACCTTTCATTCCTACGGTGTTTGCATGCTTTAAAGACTTCCGCTTTGATGTCTAATTTATATTAATTTAATAAATCATGAACAACTTTACTTATTCAATTTAATTTAAATATTCATAAAAATATCCATAAATACTAAGTTAAGGCGAATAAGATACGTACAAAGGTTTAGGTCGTGGGCAGTTAAAGATAAACGTGCGGTGAATTGACATGCTTGGTGACATGTCTGGCGATGTGGCGGTACCTGGTTTGCCTCGAAGCTTGGGGCCATCGCATGTATGGTCTCAAACGTCTAGACAAGTAAGCCACAGGTTTGCCTTCCTACAACAATTCCCAACTAAGTCCTACTCATGAAGCATATGTGTAAACTGACAAACTATTGCCCGTCTCCAGCAATTTCAACACTGGTGCTGATGTCAATCTCCTCTTTGACTCCCTCAATCCCTGCTCACACTCCTTTACCCAATCAAATTGCATATTTTTCTTGGGGTATCTCATCATCGGTGTTGCAACCGAGGAAGATTCAAGTATGAATCGGTGGTAGTACCTTACTAGCCCTAAAAAACTCCCGATATTGAAAAATAGACGCAGGCATCCCCTAGTCAAGAATCGCTCAAATCTTCTCTGAATCCACACAGATACCCTGATCGCTAATGACGTGTTTGAGAAACTTCACCTCACTCAGCCAGAAATCACATTCGTCGAACTTGGCATATAACATGTGCTCCCTCAATGTCATCAATACTATCATAAAGTGACTTCATGCTCCGCACGAGTACTACTATAAATCAATATGTCATCGATAAAAACAATGATGTATCTGTCTAAATATGGTCTCCTGTGCATTAAGTCCATGAAGATTATTGGGGTGTTAGTCAGCCCAAAATGCATGAATATAAACTCAAACAACCCATATTTTGTACTAAAAGTGGTTTTCTTGATGTCCACTTCTTGAATCCTCAACTAATGATAGCCTGAACGCATATCAATCTTCGAGAATAACCCGACACATGCCAACTGATTAATTATATCGTCGATCCTTGGAAGTGGGTAACAGTTCCTGATTATTACTTAATTCAGCTTTTTGTAGTCTACACACATCCTCATGGAACCATCTTTCTTCTTCACAAATAACACTAGCGCTCCCTAAAGATACATACTGGTATGGATGAAACCATTATGTGACAAATCCTCAAGCTGTCTCCTTACCTCCTCCTGCTCGAAAGATGGCATCCTATAAGGTATGTTGAAAATCAATTGCATCCTTGGTAGAAGCTCGATAATAAACTCGATCTCTCTAGGTGGTGGTAATCCTAGCAGATCATCCGAAAATGCATCAAAAACTCTCTAACCCCTGGAACATCCTTACTCCTGATCTTCATCCTTGGCACCGGTTCAACTACTATTGCAAACACCTTCATCTCTAGAGTTGTAGCTGGTTGGCCTTTAGTAATGGATAGTGCGGTCAAGACTCCGGTAACATGAACTCTAGAATCCCTAGAGCACGAAACAATACGATTTTCTGGGAATAATCCAACAGTGCAAAATGCGCCGCCAACTAGTCCATCCCCAAAAGTGCATCGAACTTAAGGTACTCTAAGACTCGTAAGTCTATCGATAATTGATGCCTCTATAGCTCTATCGTGCAGTCTCGACATATCCGATCATATTCGATTAGGGCATATCTTATCCCCAACGACCGTATTGAGGACAAGGTGTATGTGTAGTGTCTGTGATGGTAACCCTAACTCACCTACCATGCATCCAGCAATGAATGATAATGTGCTACCAGAATCTATCATAATATGCATCGGTCTAGTCATAATAGATATTATACTCTCGACGAGCTACCTGGTCGCATATCTGTCCAGCTGTGCAACTGCGTGTGCTCTCTATTTGGCTTGACCCTGCTGTGCTCCTAGTAATGATGGTGGTGCCCTACAGTCAGCCTTTAGGTGCTCTCTCTGACCACAATAATGACATCAGTGTTTCTTCTACTTCCTATATTGTTTGTCTTCAGATCCCTAAGCCTAACCTTAACCCTGACCTTGACCCTAACCCTGGTCTCTTTGCCCCTTATCATGACCTCCCTGATTCCTATCTTGACAATATTGTTGAAGCTGCTATCAAAACTGCTCGGGTGATACAGATGCAATGGCACGAAATGGTTGTATGTTCTCATAGCAAAACCTATATTCCTACTGATCATTATTGCGGTCCCTGACCTTCTATCTGGTATCCCGATGAAAGTCTCGATCATATCTATCCATATGTCTATATGGCCTCCTGTCCGGCTAAAAGCTCTGCCTTATAGGTACTTGCCTATCACTCCTCCGTCGTAGATATGTATCGTGGGTAAAGGCTCTATCGTTCATATCACGTAAGGTGTGCACCCTAGTAGACATGATCGCACTAGCGATGACCTCCACTAATCCCCGAATAAAGTAATAAATACGTAACCGCTCTGTCCCGGCAACATCCATGGCAAACTATAGCAAGTAGTGATACATCTCCATATAATGTATTACTGATCAGTTACCTTATCTCTAGGCCAATAAATCCTTTCTCAAATGTAACCGGGCCTCTATGGAGATATATTCATCATAGAACACATGTCTAAAATGTGCCCATGTTATTGGCTCTGAATGAGTGTCGCAGTAAGTAGTCCACCATATAGATGCAGCTCCTCGAAAACTTGACCAAAAATGTACCCGCTGATGTGAAAGTAACCGTCAACACGTCGCCTCCACGTCGCCTCGAGGTCACCAACTCCGTAGAAATAACCATGTTGAAAGCGATTAAGCTCCTTGATCAACTTCCCTTCAAGCGATAATGTAAACTCAGAGGTAGTGGCTATAGTGCCATACCTATGGTCATCACCATAGGAGTAGAAGCCAGTGTCTTGACTGTGGCGTCCCTCGACGCCCCGGGGTGACGTGTCTCCGTGTACCCCTTGCCAGCTGGCCCAACTACACGTGTACGGCACCTACCCGTCCTTTCTCTATCTCGAAATGTATCCACTTGTATGTACATTAACTAGTGTGAAAACCCTCTCAGCATTTGTCTCTAGATCCATAGGATTAGTAGCCTGATTAGGTGTCTACTGGACAACTAGGGCAACGGATGTCTGTGTGGCAGGAACCATAACTACGACAGGAGTGGCAACTGGTACTATATGAATCCTTAATAGATTTAAGTTCTCTGTTAACTGAGCATCATGTTCCACGAGACGATCGTCGACACTCTGTATGGTAGTAGTGGTAGTGGCCCTAGTCAAATCGCTAGTTTAACCAATCTTTGGTGGAGTAGTAGACTATCCATCCATCGTGATTTGCATCGAGAAGCGGGCGCCGAATTAGCCTCGGTATATATATGCGTATTGTACATAATATAAAATAAAAACTTAACACGTATATACCCACTAACTCTACCTGCCTTATAATCACTTCCCAACTAGGATTCTAAGGTAAGTATATCGAGTTTCCATATCTAAGGTTCATTTATCAAGTTTGATGCTTATTGTTATTTTGAACCATTACTCTAATACCAACTATGGCGGCCCCGCCTTGAGGTTGCCAGATGGGTGCTGCTCTTTGCCTAGTGGGCCCCACTGCACCTTCCATATCACTGACTAACAGGGTCTCGCGCTCCGCTGGCGTCTCTTACCACGACTGTATCCTCGATGTGCATGCTAACTTTTCTTGTTGTTGCCATATTAATTGTAAACTATTTATGTTACATATTTCCTATTTAAATCGTATATTTAAGGTTTACGGTCTTTTGTTTTCGAATTTTGCAAATTATGCATACGGCTCGTGTTTAATCTATTGTAATTAATAACCATTAAATTAACAATTGAAGTCTTAAACTGATATAAAAGCATGAAATATATATATGTGTGTGTGTGACGGCCCCAATTACCATAAACTAGGTCCCACTCGGCTTAGACCTACGTGACTCTCGGTCAACCCCCGCAGGTCAATGCAAACCTAGTAAGCCTTTTTTTATTAAGTTTTGTTTTATCGCTTATTAGATTTACCATGATTCGCATTTCATGATTTAGTATGGTGCAGCAAAAGTAGTGAAATAATTAAAGCATCTAATTTTTAAACAATTTAAAGTTGGGATAAGCCCAAATGTCAAAATCCTGCAAAAGTGATCTTATGTATATCATGTGATAGAAAAAGAAATCATATACATGTATACAGTGTATTTCTCAGTCCCATAACCCAAAAGTATAAAAACATCAATATATAGTTCATAATTATATATAAAACAACAAAATAACCAAAAACGTCAAATATAGGAAACTGACTCTATAAAAACTTCAGAGGTAATCACCAAGTACAGGCTCATTTCTATTACTACTCGAGGGGCCTACAATTATCACCAAAAAACAGAGACAATTCAAGTGAGTAAAGCAAGAGGAGTCTCAACGGTATTTCATGAGATCCAATAAATAAGCTGAAAGATCATGCGGGAATGTAAATAAATATCAAATGAAGTAAGTTTATGGTAAACAATCTAAAGAGATAACAATGATGAATGAATGCCAAAGAAGCAAAAGGAAGGATGTCTAAGTAGTCTAAATCCATCAAGCTGCAAGCCCGAAGTCGTACATTTGACTTCGTAGAACTATGTACTATGTCCGCAAGTTCAAAATGGAGAGTAGTCCACAAGAGTGGTAGGGTAGGTCTGAACACCGCATCCGAGACTACCCTCAAAAATCCAGCTAACATAAGTGTGTAAATGATAGCAAGTCGAACACCGCACCAGTGAGTACCTTCCTGACATACTTATATCCCAAGACACTCACATAATGAGAACGAGAATTCAAACAGGGTTTAATTTAAGAATTTATCACAAAGAAAAGGTAATGAAATCAAATTGAGCATCCTACTGATTTTTTTACAAAGAAATAAGTCAAACAAGTGAAATGAATTACTACGGAGGCCTCTGTTGGTTTACTTACCCCAAGATGCACTAAAAGTTGAGCTATAATAGCTGCCACATGCCCCCCGACACTCTCCCAATATCCATCACTAGACTTCTAGGTACCTGGTATCATTTAGAGTTTTTGTTTTGCATTTACGTGTGTTAGAGCTCATTGAGTTACATTTACAATCATTGTGTCTCACATAGTTTAATTTGTAACTGAGTTTACTATTTATAAGTTAAATATTCTATTGTGCTCTTTGTATCAGGTTACTAAGAGTGGTCATTGTGTGAGCAATGTATTTGACATATTAGTGCTTAACAATCCCATGAAAAATCCTACAAATCCTTCCAAAGCAATTTGGTGTCTAATGGTTCAGTTTTATTATTTCAAGTCCTCATCAAGTACTTAGTTTGGCTAAAAGTACTCGAGCTTTCTTAACATTTTTCAACACCCTTTATCGATTGTTTTTAGATGTTATTGAACTAATTAGGATCATTAGAACTCATTTCAAGTTGGTGTATAATACTAGTTTTCCAAACAACCCCTCAGTGACCTTTAAATAAATATTCGAAAGTTAGTTTTTCTTCAACTTGAAAAATAACATAAAACATAATAGAAATTTCTAAAATTCTCGAGGTTGGTTCTGTGAAGTGTATTAACTTAAAACTAAGTTTGTTGAGTGATAAAATCTCATTAATATGATCAAAAACCAAATTTGAGACTCTAAGTAAAACGTTAAGTCCTTATTTGTAAATGTCGATCTATATTTCGAAACATGACTTGAAAACTAAGTTACACGAACCAAAGAATTAGGAAACTTAATGGACACCTTTACTATGTTCCAATAACATGTTGTAAGAATTTTGGTTTAATTTCGACATCATTTAATGCTCGGAACTCCTTATGTAAAAAAACTCAACTCATTAAGTAAATTTTCCTATTTCAAAATCCATTTGGAAAACTATTGAAAACACCTCATAATAACTTCAAACTCTTGGGGAATTTTATTTATATTATTTCAAGTTATTTATGAGGTTTTGGTCATTTTTGGACTAGTGAATACCCCCGGAAGAGGTCTTAACAACCAAACACTTTAAATCTTGCAGATAAATCTTGTCTTTCACTCCATTTTCGGCAAATAAAACGATTTAGTTTTTGTAAACTAATGATTCTTGATGTTATTTCTCTATCTTAGCTTTCCAACAATATAAAGAACATCAAAAATGACTTAAGACGAGAAAGTTATGCTTATTTTGCCAAGACTACACGCAAAGCACTACCCACGCGGGATTGTGCATAGACTTGGGAAAAGTTTAGTTCGTCCCCTTTTTTTCTTATTTTTCCATGGAACCTTGTAAAACCCTTTAGGTTACTTCAAAACATGGAAATCTAGGACTAATGCTTTCATCAACATTAAAGTACATCATCAACAGATATCAATTTTACATTGATCTCAAAAAGACATTCAAAAGCCCTAAAACTTTAAGAGCTTAAATATCATTGTCATGAACCCAATCATACTTGATCTTGTCCAACATTCAATTCCACTATAAAATCACGATTTAAGAATGCAAAAACAAGAGTTTTTTAATATCCTTTTGACCATAATTCATCCTAATTTGTTTATATGCACAAAAACCCACAAATTTGGCTAAAATTTGGCATAAACAAGAAAGAACTCAAATTGAAACTCAACAATAATGTTTAAATCACCAAGCCAGCTTGAATTTCAAATTTGAACATCATTTTGAGAGTAAAAAAAATCTAAAATCTCATAATCTAAAATCATTCACAAGGAAACCCTAATTTGTCAAATTTAGAACAATAAAAAGAAGGTAAAAGTGCATACCCTAGTTGCTCTCTTATTCTTGCATGTTTCTCCTTATAGAGATTTAATCTTAGAACCCTTATTAAACCATCAATCCTCCATGGACAACACCTCACGTACAAACTCTTCTTCGCTTCTATGTTCAATGTTCTTTTTTTTTGCATGTTGTAGAGAAGAAACCTCTTTTACAGCTCATGACTTTTATTTTCCTCATAGTCACTAAAATGTTTTTGTTGAACATATGCTCATTAAATAATCTCATACTTAAACTTTGTGATGACATTTTTCATTACTTAGGCTTAAGTCTCAATTATAATCTACTCAGGCTTTCTAGTAATTTGAATGGATTCCATTAACTTAGGTAGGTTCTGAATGGATAATTTTTGTGTTAAGTTAGAACATAGCCTAAGTTGCAATTATTCAAGTTAGGCATTCTTATCTATTATGTATATGCATTAATATCCATTTTTATGGACTCAATTAGATTTTTTGCATGGGATAATATTTTACTTAGGTTATTTTTATTATTTTAGGAGATTTAATCTAGTTTAGGCTCATGATATATTTCATGCCTTGTAAGTCGTGAGTTACATAACTTATTAAGTTATACTTAAACCTATAACTAAGTCCTAAGTCTAGTCAAGATATTGACTTATCACATACACCCACGTATCGCACGCATCCCAAAGAGCCTCGCTCGCAAAATCGAATAATAAAATAAATAACTTGTGTATTTTAGATAGATAGATAATACAAGCAATCAAACAAAAATAAAAAAAACTCCAGGCCGTTACAATATATATATATATATATATATATATATATCGTGAGTTATAAAGCAAAAACCCTAATATGGAAAACTCAGAACTAGTGTACTCTATATATAAGGCAACATGATAGCCAAAAGATAAACATATATATATATATATATATATATATATATATATACATGTACTATCTCACTCTAGTCTCCCTCATTCCCAAAATAATGCAAAATATCAAAAAGCTAAACACGTACGAGAGCGTCCTAAGTAGTAGGCAAGCATAGATAGTCGCCTAGGGTCCCCTTGCCCCTGCTCGTATTAGGATCTACACTCAGCCATCACAACAAAACAGATAATGAGTCCAATAAGTAAAATCCCGAGGAAATCCACTAAGCATTTAAGTGAATAAGAAGCCAAATAACACTTTGAATAAACATGCAAAAATATAAACAGGCAATTGTAAAATGGATCATCGCATGCGTACATAATAAGTGAATAAGCAAAGTGTGTACTCGTCCTAATCAGACTAAACTGTACTTTAGATCCCCAGGATCCTTTTAGTGGGTTCCCCTACTACTTTTTCACTTGGTTCCTTGCGGTGATCGGCCTAAATCTACATTTCACCGACACGTGCACCAATCAGCAGCTCGGGTCACAATTCATCGAGGGCTTGGTCATACGTGTTACAGCCTAGCATGCCATAAACACACAACGAATATACTGGTAGGAGTAACCTCAACCAACCACCCAAAATAGTGTAGAATAGAATGATATGCAAGAATGCATAGAAAAAATATAAAAAAATAATAAAATATTTAAGTGATGTCCTTATGGGTTTTACAAACCTCAAACATGCTCTTCGACTTCCCGAACTCCTAAATCTGACCTACTTAGCTCCCCGGTATAGGACTTACTGTATTCTAAGTTCTTGAAGTCCAATTTATGTTTTTTACACATTTTTAAGTAAGTATTTAGTTGAAAATTACCTAAAATATCCATTAAATTAAGTTTTCATCTGTTAGTAGCGCGCTGGAGGGTCTATCGGGTGAGCTAGGTGTGTGTAGTGCGCTAAAGAGGCACCTAGCGTGCTACGGTTCTTCATTAGAAAGAACATTTAAGCACCCAGATTGGATAGCACACTAGCCAATCTAGATAGCGCACTGTTCATGTTGGGTGACAAATTCTCAACTTAAGAATTTTGTCTCGACATCCCAAATGGCTATCTCAGCCTTGCCGACCTATTCTCCACTCAATGGGGACTCGAAAACATCATTAACAACAATCAAAACAACAATAATTCGATCATAAATATCAAGTTCATGCATTCACTAGTTTTTCCTATTTTAACTAAAAACCCAATTTTCATCAAAATCAGTTTGAACATCCCAATTGTTGTGTTAATTAGACTTGTAATTCGTCAAATATTAATCAAAAATAGTGATCTAGTTCTCAAATTCGGATTGACAACAAAACATGCCAAATTTAGTTGATTACCTTGTATATGATCTCCTAAGTTTTCCTCTAAATGCTAAATCCAACTCCAAGATCCTTTGTTTTCTCTTTCGTTTCTTTAGATTTGCATGAGTTTGTGATAGTGGTAATGAGAAAATTCCACCAAGTCAAGTATTTATATGTTATATTGTAATTTAATGTGCTATGTGTGTCTTGAGGACTATCTTGTGGTCCTATAAGGCTATCACACATACTCCATTGAGGCACTAATCAGTCTAGTATCACTCAATCTAGGATCATCTTAATGTTCATCAATGCTTTAAAATATTTCCTTATAACTATAGGAAAATTAAATTTAATTATTTAAATAGTTAACTTAGATACATCAATAATTATTGTTAGTATATTTAATTGCATAATTAACCCAATTGTGGTTTTATTCACTCTCGACTACCTAACACCCAATGTCATGTATCTTGGCATACATCTCGAGGCGTGTCAATCCTTGATATACCCAATTATTTTCACTAAGCCTAAATTTTAATCATCCATTATATGTCCTAACCGTCTTCGTTTTAGTCAATGTATTCAAATTAGTATTATAAGACTTATTGTACCCGTACTACGCCTACCCGATATCCGTGTCGATATGTTTTATGAGGCGATTACCCGTCATACCATCTCACTCGACATAACATAATATTTACAAACATGCGATGATTTATGCCACATTAAATGAAATACACCATAATAAAGTAACCAATCAGGCAATATATAACTAGTTCCTAGTCAAACATGCCCCTAGCCTATCTGCAATGTCCACGTAAGTCTGAGCTGGCGTTTTAATATGTAATTAAATTAGAATAAAAATGTTAATAAAACGGTTCACTACAGGTGTGACCAAAACCATTGTTATAAATGATTTATGAAGATTGACTATTTTGTCAAGAATTTGATTTAATTTTGCAAAAAACTAGATAAAAAACAAGCGTCAGAGGCCAAAGCAAGTCAAAATAGGGATTTCAGGAATCAATACATAAAAGGAAATTAAGGGTTTATATATTTTTGTGAAAAATCATCGCATAATACTAAATATCTCAGTCATACGAATACAACCAAAAATAAATAAATCATAGAGAAAAGACTGAAACTAGAATTTATATCAAAAAACCCAAAAATCAGGATAAAAACTACGGGTAAGAAACAAGGCAATCCACTATCAATAGTTTAGTACACAAAGGAAAAACCTCCTCTATCTAAACTCCGGATAGAAGTCTCAATAAGATTCAATCTCACAGTGGCCATACCTGTACGCTACAACATACATCTCGCCTCTCAACTAGCACCTTCTACAACACTACATATTTTCTTGAGCTTTTGTATGTTCATAACGTACTTATATATAGTTGTTGTCTAACGTATTAATCAATACATTAATAACAGCTTTTAAGTTGAAATACAATTATGAATGAAGTCCAACACAAAGTATGACTTAGTTTTTAACTTCAAATCCAACTTATCTCAATATAGTCTTACCACGTTCTTACATGGTACATGTGTCCCATGTACATGCACAATCATGCAACATAATTGGACTCCTAATCCAATTCCAGCTCTCACATTAAGTTTAAGCCATCGAATCTCAACATATATATACAATCAATTGTAGAGCATTGTGAGAAGATTAGTTTGAGCTAACTTTTTGATGTGGAAATAAGGTATTTGACCCGCAATTTGGTAAATACTCAATTGCATTTGAATTCTCTGAATTTATTGATTTCTTTTAGTGGGGTTTTAATAAAATTGGCATATATTTTTGTGAATTGATATATTGAGTCAATTTGAACTATTTCGAGATAAATTCCACTGTCATGGGTTAGGTTTTTTGTAAGTTTATTGATATGACTCAGTTGATAATTATTTAAAGATGTTTTATAATTGATATTGATTTATATTGAGATTTTGGAGGAATTAATTATTGGTTTTGATCTAATTTGATTTCACAGATTGTGAAAATATTTTTAATTTGGTGTTGGGAGGTTTCTTGGTGTTTGGAATTGAATTTTGAAGATTTAATTGCAAAAATATTGATTTGGAGAAGTTTTCTCAGTTCAAGATATATGAAGTTTGCCTAATCAAAAAGCCATATTGAAAAATTCATAATTTCTCTATTTATGATCTGATTTACGTGTTTTTGGAGTTTATGGAAAGTACGACTCAAGTACTACAACTTCCTTTTTATCATCATGAAAAATATTGAGGTTTTCAAAAAATGTTAACCCTAGAAGGCTAATTAATAGCAATTTGAAATTGTTATAAAGTATTATTTTTATAATAGTTCTTGAGCGTACTTTGGATGCGGTTTTTGTGTTGTCCCGGGATTCCAGATTCACATAGGACAAGTTTAGAGATTCTAACCAATGAGTATTAGACTCAAATTGATGGTGATCAATTTATTTTAGGTTTTTGATCATTGGTAAAAGGTTTGAGAATTCCATGAATCGTGTAAGTCGATCTAAAGTTAGGAAAGCTTGGGACGGGTAAGTGGGACTCAATAACAAACATCATTTGTAATATTTATTGTAGTATATCTAGTTCACGTAGGTTATGAACTAAGATTGGGAGCACTGCATGGTGATAAGAATAAAATTTAATGAATATCGGGGAATGAGCTAGATGGTTCTGACAGAATATGGAGTGGTTATGACGTTGTTAAGGATTAGCCTTACCCTTTTACCTTGTATACCATGGCTTAGTATTAACATTCATATCCTACATAGTTCATAGACTTTGTTATTCTGGAATACGCTGATGAAATCACACATCGGCCAATGTCTGGATTTCTAGTAGTGGTATTCTTGCGTAACCGAGATATGAATCTTATAAATGAATGATAATTTACGTCACACGTGCAGTGGATATGAAACTATGCTTTTGCATCTATTTGTCTATTGTTTTATTAGTTATGATGCCCTGATATATATTGTTGGATTTATATTGTTATTCACATTCCTTGATTATTTGATTGATTCTTGATATTGTAATTATGAGTCCCTTACTGAGCAAGTTGGAGTGCTCGTCCCAATTAACATTTCAGGAATAGCGATGTGGGCTTCGACTCTAGAACAGAGAAGTTTTGGAGTTTATAGTCTTCTCTACGATGAATTTATTTATCCATTGTCTTATATATTTGAATTGAAGTATAGTTTGTATTAACACAGGGTTTGGGGTTGTTTTGTAAATCGAGGTTGATACCGATTTTGGACTCTAATTAGTATAGTTTAGTATATCGTTTGTATTATCGAAAAAGTTTTTAATTCCGCTATGTTTTCAATTATTTATTCAATATACGATATATTTTATTATGATTATCAGGTATGAATGATGGCTATACTATTATTCTAATTCAGTCCGACTTGTGTACCAATGTTTAATAGTGTTCCAGGCTTGGCATTCTCTTAATATGGATATGGGATGCTACATGAACTATGTTTAGGTAATTAACATATTCTATTACCATTCTCCCACCACATTAATGTGACATTCATATATTCATGTTGTGAATAACCACTTCCTCTTTTGTGCCTCTTTAAAATGATGTGGTTTGTAAATGTCTCATCTTTGAGCGTTGTGACATTTTGTTTAGGTGTTCATTGCTTATTAAATGTTTTTGTTACATTAAATTTTGTACTTGCTGTTGCGGTATTAATTTTATTATAAATATACTCTAATTTGTATATATTGTCAGTACCGCAGTGTTGATTTACGAGTGAAATATCATTCACTTTTGTCTAATGTTGTTATGTTATAGCAATTATTCTCAAATCGAGACCCTTTTAGCTATACTTGCATCATGTAATTCATTGTCAATTGAAATCAATTTGACTTACATTTTCGAAATTCATTTTGTGTAATATCACTATTTGTTTTGAATAAATAAATTCATGTGTTTCCAAATGGGACGAGGAACATGACACTTTGTCATCAACAATTGCAATATGCTAATTATTTTTACATTGAACTTGAACACCACAGTTGTCCTCAATTAATAGATGTCTAATGAAGTATATTTTATTGGAGAATGCTATCGTAACTTCGGTCAGACATGCATGAATCTCGACGAAAATGAAGGGACGCACACACTTGTATGCTTGACCTGTGTACCCGGTATATGTGTTACGCTAGCATTTTCTATTTTATTGTATTTTCTTGTTAGATGAATACTAAATAATTCAGTAGTTAAACACAGCTTAGTTTAAGTTTTTCATATAACAACTATATTTAGTTGAGTATAATTTGTCAATGGTGTATATTTAAGAATTTTGTAAATTCAATTAGATAAATGTTATCAATCATTGATCACTTGCATTGAATTCTTATGTTTGTATAGTTTTATTGAATTGCAAATGATGAAGAATTTATATGTTTAGCACCATGCGTCTATAGCTGTTTGAAAACTCTCTGATGTTCTCTGAATTTCTCCGAATTAATTAAGTTTTTTGAAGAACCAAATTAAGAATTAAGTGTAAACAAAGTTTTAGAAAACTTCCATCAATCAAAGTTAGAAGAAATGATAATATTTCAAGTTTTAATGTTCACTTGTAAGAAAAAGTAAATGCAATTAGGGCTATTTTTAGTTAGAATATAATCTAAAGAATGACAACATGTTATGAGACAACAAAACCACAATTTTACGTCATTTATTAGAAAAGGATTGTAATATATTGTCAAGTGAAGAAAGAATCAATGTAAAAAATGACCAATCCCATCATATTAAAGTTTTGAAAACTTAAAATTAAGTTTAGAATGAGAAAAAATATGAAAGATTATAAAGAAATATAATTTTTAATGTCTTTTGATGAAACTTAGATGTTCTCTAGCACTTTTATGAAATTATTTAGACTTTTCTATAATGTCGAAGTTTTACCAAAATTCCCTACATCGAATTAGACTTCCCTAAATTAATTCTTAATTTTAAGTGAGCGAAGTTTTATGCGAAGTTGAAGTTTCGAACCTTTTAAAGTACCTTCAATACACTACACTCAAAGTTTATTTTAAGATCTTAGTGGAACCAATGGTGGAGAAAAGAAAACTTCAATGACAAATATGAAACACTACTGATGCCACCAGCAAGCAACACATACCGAAGTTGAACAAAACCAATAAGGCAATGAGTCTCGTTGTGGTTTGACAATAATATAAATTTTGAACAATACATGTAATTTTTTATTTAGACCATGTATTTCAATATTTTGTTAATGATAGATGTGTAATTGTATTGTTTCATCTCATTTTATGGTTGTTGTTTTTTTATAAATATTAAAAAATGTGTATTAACTATATAAAAATTACTGACACTTAAAGAACGTGCTTGATTTTTTTTTAACACAAACAGAAGGTTTGGTTACAATTGCTATCAAAGTGAATGATAAACCTCCATGTATTTTCAATAATTTTAATATTGTTGATATTATTGATGTAAAGTTGTATTAATTATTGTATATTAACAATTATTTGACATATTAATAATATTCAAGCTATTACGATTTTTTATGCATTAAATACCTAATCTTCTAATGAACTTGTTTGTCGCGGAAGAAGACGTTTCAGAATCAAATAGTCAACAACAACAACAAGAACATAGCCTCAGTCCCAAATTAACTAGAGTCAGCTACGTGGATCAAGCTTTTCCATTGTGCTCGATTAAGTGCAATTGATGGTGAGCTTTTCAAACCATTCAAATCCCTCCTAATTAATGAATCCCATGTTAACTTTGGTCTGCCCCTACCTCATCGAATTTCTACAGTATCTATTGAGTCAAATTTTCTAGTTGGGGCATTTATAGGACGTCTTCGCAGGTGACCAAATCACCACAACCGCCCTTCCCTAATCTTGTATCAATTGGTGCTACTTCTACTTGTCTTTGAATTTCTATATTTCTTATTCTACCTTTACGAGTTTTACCACACATCCACCTAAGCATCCTCATTTTTGCTACGTTCGGCTTATGTAATTGTTGTTGCTTTACCGCCCAACATTCACATCCATCAAGCATAGCTGGCCTAATTGCAGTCCTATAAAATTCTCCTTTTAACTTAGTAGGAATATTTTGATCACAATCACCCCTGTTGCATTCCGTCATTTCTTCCATCCAGCTTGAATTCTATGTGTGACATCATTCTCAATGTTAGCATCATTTTGTATGATTGATCCTAGGTATCTAAAGTGGTTTACCTTAGGAACTTCTACTTCCTCTAATTTTACCACTCTGTCGTCTCGATGTCTTGTGTTTCTAAACTCACAGTGCATGTATTTGATTTTCGTCCTACTCAACTTAAAGCCTTTCGATTCTAATGTATTCGTCCAGAGTTCTAATTTCCTGATCATTCCATCTTTTGTTTAATCCACTAAGACGATATCATCTGCAAATAGCATACACCATGTTTTATCCTCTTAAATATTCTAGTTAGTCCATCCATAACTAAAGTAAATAGATATGGGCTTAAAGTCGATCCTTGATGTAGTCCTATCGTAATGGAAAATTCTTTTGTAGCTTCTCTAAATGTCTTTATACTCATTACTACTTCATCATACATATCTTTAATAGTTTCTATGTATCTAGCATGCACTCGTTTTCTTTCTAGAACCCACCAAAGAACATCTCTAGGGACCCTATCATATGTTTTTTTCTAAATCTACGAATACCATATGAAGATCTTTTTTCTTTTCTCTATATTTTCTAGCAAACGTCTTACAAGGAAAATTGCCTCCATAGTTGATCTCCCAGGCATGAAACCAAATTGATTCTCTGATATTTTTGTTTATCTCATTAGCCTATTGTCAATTATTATCTCTCAAAGTTTCATAGTGTGACTCATAATTTTAATTCCCCAGTAGTTTGAGCAACTTTGAATGTCTCCTTTATTTTTGAAAATTGGCACGAGCGTGCTTCTTCTCCAATCCATGGCCCGAGTTTTTAAATCCTAGTTTAATTCTTTAATTAGGATCAGTGACCCATGACATGGAACCGCATCGAGATACATGTCATGACCAAGGCAATGTGACCAAGGTATATATTAAATTTATTAGAATGTATGTCTAGTGTATTGTATACGCGTAGGCTATTGAGTCAGTCCTACTTATATTAAGGTGTCGAGACATATGGTGGGGATGTGCCTCGAGATGTGTGCCGACGTGGGATTGGGATAGAGAATGATGTGGTAAGTTGATTTAAGCCTAATGTAGCTTATATAGTATTAATAATGTTGTTATAGTTGATTTATATTAAATATATGTAAGTTGGCAAATTAAAACGACAACAATATAATGATTCTGGATATGCGTGTTGACACATCAAGAGAACAATTGAGTTTGATATTAGTGTTAGTTGGAATAAGTTATTAGAGAGTTAGTGAAAAATGTGTCAAGGTTAAGGTCATTAGATTAGTCTTGGGATACTTGGGTACATAAAGATCAATGGCTATCAATCAATCTTATCCATATATATAAGATTGGATTGATCAACACATGCAAACCAAACCATTTCATTTCCAAACCTTATGAGAGAAGATAACTTGTTGACTAAAGAGAAGAAGATCAGCAAGACTTGTTGAGGAAGATTTGGTGATTTTAATGTGTTGATCAAGCTAGGTTTGTTCATCAATTAGGTAATATAGTTACACTAGCAACTTAGTTTAAATTGATAAATTCATGATTTAAATTAAATGTGGTTGTTATTATGTTGTTGATAGTGTTTTGGGTCTCTAAAGGTGTTGTAAAGAGATCCCAAGTTATTGGGGTGGCCTATGTATGGAGAAACCCAAAATTCAAAGTGTGGAATTCTGGATTTTTCCTGCACATAACGTGCTACATGTGCTAACTAGTGCTCTAGTAAGAAGAGGTAGCGCGCTAATAAGGTCACTAGCACGATAATCATGCTATTCAGCATGCTAGGTGCTATGATATCCTAAAATTAGAAATTTCTTAAATTAACTTAAACACTATAACAAGTTCAATACCCTAACTAAAGGTATAAACACATTCAAAAACATTTTAAATGATATCAGGAACCTAGGGAAGAGTTTTGGGGATTTTGATATGAGTTTTGTGGTATTGAGAGACTGAATTAGCTGAAAGATTTGCGTGTATTGTAAGTAAACTAATTGAGATATTTATTTACAGTTCATTCCTGTCTTATTATTCAATTCCAGTCATTTGGACTGATTTGCCTATTATATTCTAAATACCATGACTCGTTTCCTTTCTCATTTCATGAGTTTTCTATCATGGTATTAATTATTGATTAAATAGTCTCATTTACTCTAAATCATATGCTATGTCATTTTTTATTATTGTTATACTTGGTCAAATGAAATGTCATGCTATTAAGTAGATATTTGATGGTATTGTACATATAAACTCCTTTATGCTCTAGATATGAGATTACTTTGTTGGATTCCTAAACCATGTCATTTCTTGGGTAATGAAAGTAGTTCGTGTATCTAGGACTATGAGATGATAGAGATGGCATAGCACACGGGGTTACTAGACTTTCTTGGTGATCAAGATCTCACCACTATCTTACACAACATACGGGGTATGGGACATGGGGTTGTTGGCAAGCACATTTATTACTGGTGACTAGCACTTCTGAAAGAATATAAAGGCATAGAACTCAGCTCCAACCTCCAATAAAGATGTAGAGCATTACTCCATCCTTATATAGTGAAAAAGGCATTATGATAGGACTCACGGCCGACCAGCCCTAGATCATTACTATTTAGTCGAGTGTCAGTTTCACATTATTTAACCGTAGTTTATTTTAATGTGACTTCTTTTTAACATAGTTGTTATTCTTACGATTTTAGATACTTCTTGTATATTTGGAAATGTGAACAAATGTCTCTCAGTGTTACTTTCTACTTTCATGTACTTACCGTCATTTTTATGATGGTGAGTGCAGATCCATTGAATAGCAGACCAGGCAAAGAGAAGGTTGGCAACTATTTCTGAACGAGTGGAGTGATGCTACACTGGATTTTGTAGGTTTTTGATTTTGTTGTGTGACTTTTATATGTCTTCCACATACTTTAGGGTTTTATATTTTGTGAGTTGAGAGATAGTACCCTGATCAAATACATGATGATATATTATCATTGTTTCATTTATATACATGCATGTGATCTTTATTTCCTGGTTTTCCACAATTCTTAGGTATCATATTAAAAGCTTCCGCTAAATTGTTAATACTTTTGCTGAATAAACTTTATGTTTTATAAATTTTAATTAAGTCTGATTTACTAATTGACATAAGATAAGAAGATGGTTATTTATAAAAAAAAAAAGCTGACTAATTCATTGTTAAATCTACATGGTGAGATTATGGCTTAATGATGAGATTAGGTTGGACAGTGCCCTAATTTGAGAAGTGGTTGTCACAGGTGGTATCAGAGCCTAGGTTTGTAAAACCTAAGGTTTATAAAGCCTAATTTTATAGAGTTTAGGTAGTGAAATATACTTATTCTACAATGTGATACCAAAGTCACAGTTGGTATCAGAGACCTATTTTCCTAATAAGTAACAATTAAAATTCAAACAAGGAAACACATGTTTAGGTTATGGAAACCAAATGATCCTTGCCTAAAAATCATTAGTTTGGAAGTGAGTGAAAGTGAGATGGGGATTTCTTATATGTACATGTTAGTTTCTATATGTATGTGTTACTCAAGTAGTAGTTGATTCATATTCGCTATCAACTTATAGACGTTGATGGCTGATTCATGTGATAGCGAGGATGCAGGTGTTATTGGCAGCTAGCCTCTTATTCCTTCTACTGATGATTTTTAGAGGCTATCTGACTGAGTAGCTGCTTAGGGATAGCATTTAACTGATTTCATTGCTATAATGACATCATGTTTTGCTCCACTAGCATAGACACCATCCCATACTACTATTACTACTTCTCCCACATTACTGATAACAGCAGATCCAGTAATACAAATTGTACCAGTAATTACATCACCAGCCAAAAAGACAATTTGCACCATTTTCACACCTACATCTTCTAGTCGATAGTAGAGGTTCAGTTGTTAAAAGATTTTATCAGACTGAAGCCTGTGTACTTTCATGGTTAGCAAGATTTTAAGAATATCAAGTAGTTGATATTGTCTAAGGAGAAGTTGCATAGAGTCCTGAGGGTTGGGGATAGACTTTGGGCTGAGATTTCGTCGTACACTTTGTAGAGAGACGTTGATGTTTGGTGGCATGCGATGATAGCTTCTGAAGGTGAGTTTGAGTCTCGGGATGCTTTTAAGAAGAAGTTCTACTAGTAGTACTTCCCACTGCATCAATGAAGAGGTTGAGGAAGAAGTTTATGAACCTGAGACAAGGAGCTAATCAGTCAATGATAAGTTATAGATACAGATACAGTTATCTGAAATAGTTTGTTGGGAATTTAGTGAGAGATGACTCTAAGGATATGTACCATTTTGGAGATGGAATGATACCAGAAATATGGTTTTATGTTATCAGCTCATGTACCTAGACTTTGGGAAAGATTTATGAATGTCCAATTCCTCATGATACCTACTATCTGAGTAGAGTTACTATTGGGACATCGTTATGACCAGCATTGTTAGCGGATTAGACCGCGGAATTTGAGAGAAAAAGACAGAAGGGCAATGGACAAGGAAGATAAGAGAAAACTTTTAAGGGATTAGAAACAACTACCTCGATTGTGCCTTATGTATCATCCCTTAAGCAATTGTAGACTATAATTAGTAGACCTCCCTTGCCACCACTAGTCAGATGTACGTTGGCAGCTCCTACTATTTTACCATCTCTTTTAGTACCACCAGTGCCACGTCAGCAGCAGCACAATGGTAGAGGTCGAGGCAGAGGTAAGGGTAAAGGTAAGGGTCGAGATGGTTCCTAATAAGGATAAGGACAGGCACAGGCTTAGGATCAGGCACAAAGTCAACATAAGTCGATTGCTTGCTTCAAGTAAGGTCGGGTTGGGCATGTGATTAGAGATTGTCCACAGCCAGTAGTCATGATTCAACCACAGAGTAGTGAAGGAGTACACATGGTAGCACAGCCTGATGTTGATAACACATGAGGACACATTAAGGGCACAGTTTCCATATATAGTAGAGATTTATATGTTTTTTTTATTCAGATTCTACAATATCTTTCATTTCTAGCAGCATGATAGGCATCTTCAGGTTTACACCGGCTAGAGTTACCATAAATTTGATTTTGAGTACTGCAGCCGTGGAAAGGGTTTACCCTAATTGTCTTATTAAGGGATGTCCAGTAGAGATAGGCGAGGTAGAGTTACCTACAGACTTTAGGGTTCTCGAGTTCTTAGACTTTGACACGTTGTAAAGGATAGATTGGCTAGCAACGTATGACGCTCATATATACTATTTCAGTAAAATAGTTATATTTGAGATTCTAGGGCATTTGATGTTTTCATATAGTGGTAGTATACCGAGAGCTGATGGTACTAGAGGTTGACTTGCAACTAGTGGACAGATAGAGACTCTGGTATCTTTATGCATAGTAGTAGAGAGTCAGAGACTTGGACTTGAGGAGATTTCGATTGTATATGAGTTTTTAGACTTATTTCTTTAGGGCTTACCTTGTTTACCACCAACGAGGGATATAGATTTCATTATTTAGTTAGTACCAAGCACTAGGCCTATTTCTATACCATCGTACCGTATGGCTCCGAGAAAGTTGGATGAGTTGAGGAGTCAGTTACAAGATTTAGGAAAGAAATGATTTATTAGACCTTCTATGTCGCCATGGGGAGCACCTATCATGTTCGTGAAGAAGAAGGATGGCACTTTAAGGATGCGTATCGACTACAAACAGTTGAACAAGGTCACAGTCGGGAACAAATAACCATTACCATAGAATTAACGATTTATTTGGTCAGTTGAGAGGAGTGCAATTTTTCTCCAAGATAGACCCAAGATTAGGTTATCATCAGCTTAGGATCAGGGATGAGGATAGGTCCAAAACACATTCAGCGCGGGATATGGACGATGTCAGTTCACAGTCATGTCATTTGGTTTGACTAATGTTCCTACCATATTTATGGATTTGATGCATCGAGTGATGAGGCCATTTCTTGATCGCTTCGTGATAGTTTTCATCAATGATATATTGATATATTCGAGGACTCAAGAGGATTATGAGCAGCACCTCAGGAGACGTTGCAGACTTTCACAAACTTTACGCCAAGTTCAATAGGTGTGAATTTTGGTTGGCAAGGTTAAGTTTTTTGGAAATGTTGTTAGAGCAGCAGGTATTGTTGTAGATCAGGCCAAGATTCAACTATTATGGATTGGCCAGCACCGACATCAGTCACGAAAATCATGATTTTTTTAGGGTTAGCACGATATTATCGCAAATTTATGAATGATTTCTTGAATATCTCTTCATTGATTACCAGATTGACCTAGAAAGATGTCATATTTGATCGGGTTAAGAAATGCGAGGAGGCATTTACTCAGCTAAGAGGTTGTTGACTATCGCACTAGTGTTGGCATTGCTAGAGGTTAGACATGGATTCTTCGTATATATAGATGTTTCTCATAAAGGTCTAGGTTGTATGTTGATGTAGGATAGAGGCACGGCTACTTATGCATTCAAGTAGCTAAAGATACATGAGAAGAATTATCCCACTCATAACTTAGAGTTGGCAGTGGTGGTATTTGCTCTAATGATACGGAGACATCATCTATATGGAGAGAGGTTCACACTATACACTAATCATAAGATTTTGAAATACCTCTTCACATAGAAACAACTAAATATAAGATAGCGCTGATGGTTGGAGTTTCTGAAGGACTACGTCTTTTCTCTAAAATATCACTCAGGAAAAGCTAACATAGTTACTGATGCGTTGAGTACGATACTGACTATAGATGCTAAGATTGTTAGATGCCATATAACGAATGAGTATGGATTACTTAAGGCAGCGACGATAATGAGTCAGTCACATATTCCTACCGACACTCGAGTCATGATTTGTTCACAAATGAGGCTACAGATAGTGTCTACATACTGATAGTGTCAAAGGGTCAAAGTGTCGACATTTTATACCTGAGGTTCAATGAGTTAGCAAAAAGTACCAATTATACTGACAGGATAGAGACGACAGATAAATGTCTAAGATTTAGAGACCGATTATGGATATCGGTAGTGGCAGAGCTAAAAGATGAGATTTTTCATGACTCACACCTTCCTAGTTCACTATTCATCCATGCAGGACCAAGATGTACCATGATACGAAGAGATATTTTTGGTGGCCTGGGATAAAATCGAACATATCGGAGTTCATCAAGAACTGTAGGATTTGCCAACAAGTGAAGGCTGAGCATCATAAACTTGGAGGATTATTGCAGCTGCTTCCCATTCCACGATGGAAGTAGGAAGATAGCCATGGACTTTATCAGGGGATTGCGGAGGACTGCCCGTTGACATAATTCCATCTAGTGATTGTGGATAGATTGACGAAATCTACTGATTTCTTACCAGTTACGGCCCACTACACATTTGACCAGTTGAGTATATTGTTCAAGAGAGAGATTATCATATTACATAAGGTACAATCGACTATCACGTTAGATAGAGATGTTATGTATACGTCTAGGATGTGGCGGAGTATGTAGGAACAATATGGTATGCGCCTATAGTTCAGCACAGCCTTTCACCCTCGGACTAATGGGCAGACTGAGAGATTGATTCAAGTACTCGAGGATATGCTCAGGGCTTATGTACTTGAGTTTGGCAGATCATGGGAGGAGTATTTATCATTGTGTGAGTTTGCATACAATAATATTGATTAGGCTAGCATGAAAATGGCGCTATTTGAAGCTTTATATGGCAAATCCTATCACTCACCATCTTATTCGGCTGAGCCAGAGGATCGAGAGTTAGTAGGGCTAGAAATTGTTGTTGATCATACGAAGAAGGTACGACAGATTCACCAGAGGCTTAAAGGAGCCTAAGAGAAACAAAAGAAGTATGCAGACATGTATCGCAGTGATCTCACATACACCGAGGGAGCCTTTGTGTATTTAAAGGTTTCTCCTTAGAAGGGTCTTCACAGATTTGGTTTGAAATGCAAATTAGCACTAAAATTTATTGAGCCTTTTAAAATCAAAATACGAGTTGGAAAAGTTGCTTATTAGCTTGAGTTACCACCACAGATGTCGGGGATTCATTTAGTCTTCCATATTTCTATGTTTCGACTAGCTAAGTCAAACACAGGTGTACGACCGATGGTTAACTTGAGTCAGATTAACTTGTGGCATAATATATCTTATGAGGAGCAGCCAGTACAGATCCTAGACCGAAAGATACAACAGTTGAGAGGTAAGTCTATCCCATAAGTGTTAGTTAAGTTGCAGTTTCATGGTGATTTGGAGCTCACTTGGGAGCGGGAAGACTATATGCGTGATAGATTTTATAACTTTTCAAGTAAGGTATAACTTTAACAGAAGTTTAATTTCGAGAACGAGATTTTCATTAGTTGGGAAGATTTGTCATGGCCCGAATTTCTAAATCTTAGTTTAATTCTTTAATCAAGATCAGTGACCTACGACGTGGAACCTACATCGAGATACATGTCATAACCGATGCAATGTGGTCGTGGTATATGTTAGATTTGTTATAATGTATGCCTAGTGTATTGTATATGTGTAGGCTATTAAGTCACTCCTACTTGTGTTTAGGTGTCGAGACGTGTGTGGGGATGCGCTTCGAGATGCATGCCGACGTGGGACCAGGGTAGATAATGATGTGGTAAGTTGGTATAAGGATAGTGTAACTTATATGGTATTAATAATGTTTTTATAGTTGATTTATATTAAATACACCTAAGTTAGCAAATTAAAACAATAGTCATATGATGAGTCTTGATATATGTGTCGACATATCAAAAGAACAATTGAGTTTGATATTAGCGTTAGTTGGAAGAAGTTAGTGGAGAGTTAGTGAAAAATGTGTCAAGGTTAAGTCATTAGATTAGTCTCGGGATACTTGATTACATAAAGATCAATGGCTATCAATCAATCTTATCCAAATATATAAGATTGGATTGATCAACACATGCAAACCAAAGCCATTTCATTTCCTAACTTTAGGAGAGAAGAAAACTTGCTGGAGAAAGAGAAGAAGATCAGCAAACTTGTTGAGGAAGATTTTGTGATTTTGATGTGTTGATCAAGTTAAGTGTGTTCATCAATTAGGTAATTTACTTACACTAGCAACTTAGGTTAAATTGATAAATTCATGATATAAGTTATATGTGGTTGTTATTATGTTGTTGATGGTGTCTTAGGTCTCTGAAGGTGTTGTAAAGAGATCCCAAGGTGTTGGGGTGGCCTATATGTGGCCCAAAACTCGAAGTGCAGAATTATGGATTTTCCACACTAGATTCGCTTACTAGCGCACTAACTTTGAGTAACACACTAGTAAAAAGAGGTAGCACTCTATCCAGCGCGCTACATTTTAAGACAACCTAAAATCTGAAATTTCCTAAATTAACTTAAACACTATAAACAAGTTCAATACACTAACTAAAGGTCTAAACACATTCAAAAATATGTTAAATGATATTAGTAATCTAGGGAAGAGTCTCAAGGGTTTGGATAAGAGTTTCGAGATGTCGAGAGGCCGGATTAGCTAGGAAATTTACGTGGATTGTAAGTAAACTAATTGAGGTATTTATTTATATTTCATTCCTATATTTTTATTCATTTCTAGTCATTTGAACTGATTTACCTATTATACTTCAAATACCATGACTTGTTTCCTTTCTCATTTCATGAGTTTGCTATCACGGTATTAATTATTGATTAAATAGTCTCATTGACTCTAATTCGCGTGCTATGTCATTTTTTATTATCGTTATACTTGGTCAAATGAAATGTCATGCTATTAAGTAGATATTTGATGGTATTGTACATCTAAATTTCTTTATGCAATAGATATGCAATTACTTTGTTGGATTCCTAAACAGTGTCATTTCTTGGGTAATGAAAGTAGTTCTTGTATCTAGGACCATGACATAATAGAGATGACACGACACACGGGGGTCACTAAACTTCTGGGGTGATCGAGATCTCACCACTATCTTGCGAAGCATGCAGGTATGGGACCCGGGGTTGTTGGTAAGCACATATATCACAGGTGACTGGCACTTGTAAAAGATTATAAAGGCGTAGAGCTCAGCTCCGACCTTCAACAGAGATGTAGAGCACAACTCCATCCTTATATAGTGGAAAAATACATTATAATGAAACTCACGGTTGACCGGCCCTAGATCATTACTATTTAGCCAAGTGTCAGTTTCATATTGTTTAACTATAATATCTTTTAGTATGACTTCTTTTAAGTATAGTTGTTATTCTTATGCTTTCAGATACTTGTGTGTATATTTGGAAATGTGAACAAATATCTCTTAGTGTTACTTTCTACTTTAATGTACTCACTGTCCTTTTTATGACGGTGGGTGCAAATCCATCGAGTAGCAGACCAGGTAAAAAGAAGATTGATGGCTACCTCTAAGCCAATGGAGTGCTGCTATACCAGGTTTTGTAGGTTTTTTGTTTTTTTTGTATGACTTTTATATGCCTTCCACATACTTTTTGGGTTGTATATATTGTGGGTTTAAATATAGTACCCTGACCAGATACATGATGATATATTATTGTTGTTGTATATATACACACACATGTGATCTTTCTTTCCTGGTTTTTCACAATTCTTAAGTATCATGTTAAAAGCTTCCGCTAAATTGTTAAGACTTATGTTGAATAAACCGTAAATTGTATAAATTTTAATTAACTCTGATTTACTAATTGACATAAGATAAGAAGATGGTTATTTGTATTAAAAGGCTGACTAATTCGTCGTTAAGTCCTACTTGGCGAGATTATGGCTTAATGACTGGATTAGGCCGAGCAGTGACCTAATTTGAGAAGGGGTCGTCACACAAACGCATATGATTCTTTTAATTAAAGACATGAACAACATAATAGAAGAAGACATTGTTCAAGAATCAAAAGATGAGGAGTCTTTAAAGACACGAACAACATGGTTCCTCCAAGTTTTTTGTTGGAATTCGTTGATATGTTTTATTTAAAGATTAAGTTTTTTTGTGGTTGGGAATCAAATTCATGCATCCTACTTTCCTACATGTAATTGCTATTTAATGGTTCATGAGAAAGATATTGTATACTTGTAAGTTTTTGTATAAAATCTTTGGATGCCACAATTTATTTTTATTTGTATTTATGCCTTATTAATGTTGGTCTTTGTAGGATTTCCTTATTAGGGTATTTCTCAGTTGTTGCAATAAAGTTATTGAACTTATTGTCAATACTATCAATATTGTTTATATTAATAGTATGTTTTTATAAAAACTCTTTTACTACATGGACTTCTTTTCTACATAGAGTCATTATTTAGAACTAAACACTCTTTACATGATTTTATAACTATGGTCAGGTACACATATCAACGACTATTGACCATATAAACAAAACATAGAAAACAATTATTTTGATAACTCTTTGTTTTTTCTTTTTACTTAATAATAAATCAAGTGATCAAGTTAAAGGATTTTGCTCTCCTTTGTCATCTTTAAAGGGAGCGGCTAAAAGGACCTTGGTTTTTACTAAACGTACCCCACCTAAGTGAAATGACCCAACTACCCCTCTATATAAAAGGGTTTTTACTACCATACCCCACTCACCCCACTTACCACGTACCCCGCCCGCCCTACTCACCCATCGCATCTCACCACCAACCGGAATCCTACGAAATCCAAGCAAAACCACGTCCATTCGATGTCGTTGGTGCATTCCTCATCTATTTTAGTGTTGATTCCAAAGTTTTTCTAAGTTTTTTAAATTTTTTTGAGTCGATGTTTTGGAGGATTGTTATGGATTTAGGGCTTCGATTTGGGAATTGAATCTTGCATTTTGAGTGCAAAGTTTCGATGGAATCGAAGATATTAAACGAATCTGGGCAAAACTCACAATGTTTTGGTCATTTTCATGTGTTTTTAGGGAGTTTTGAAATTTTGTGTTCGTTCATGTTGTCCCGTAGGTGTCGGACACACAAAGTCGACATCTCTTAAGAGGTGTCGGACACACAGAGTCGACATCTCTTAAAGGTGTTGGACACACAGAGCCAACATTTTTTCAGAGGTGTCAGACACACTGGACCGACACCTCTAAAGAGGTATTAGTCGACTTCGATCGAAACTGCAAAAATAACTAAGTTTCAATGGGTGACGGAGGAATCCAACCGTCTTTAGAGATGTTGGACACATGTGTTCGACACCTCTAAAGAGGTATCGGTAATGTATGTTTGACACCTCTTTAGAGGTATCGGCTCTTTGTGTCCAAAACATCTTCAAAAGGGGTGTTAGGGTAAGGATGATGATGATAAGGTACAACAAAGGTATTTTTGGGATTTTGAGAAAAAAAAGGTGGGGTACACTAAGTAAAAAGTAGGGTACAATAAAGTAAAAATCCCAAAATGTGTTTTGTTTAGGAAACACTGAGGTCCTTGTAACAATACTTTAAGAAATGAAAAAAAAATTATGGAAAATTATGTTTTTTTTAAGAAACCGTTTTTACAGGGTGTTTGATAAACTTTATAACCGCGTAGAAAAAAAAATCCACCCTCCTATTTTTCCTCGTTTCTTTTCTTTTGTTTCGGCGTGGAAATTCGAGATTTTTGGTGCGTAACGAATCCATTTTTGACCGAAACTCGGACTCCTTCTACAAGAATTCTTCCACCTTGACTACAATCTCCTTTCAAATCTCTACATTTATAAATACCAACGATACTCCTCTCAATTCTCACTTTTTCCTCTGCGGATCTCCTCCTCTCCAAACCGTTCCTCTCTCAATCACGTCTCCCAATCTTCGCCTCTCATTCGCTCTGGCGTTTCTACTTTTCAAAGTCTCAACCTTCGCTGCACATTGTCAATCTAGCTATTCCTCAAGCCATAAAAATTAAGGATCAAGTATGAATCTCTCTTTCCTCATTCATGTTGTTTGAAAATCCTTTTCTAGGTCCATGGAGTTCTTCATTGAATTATGTATCTGTTGCTAAATTTTGGGGTTTTGTGGTTTTAGGGGATTATTTGTTTCTTTGATTGTGTCTGCGTGATTTTTTTTTATGATTTTACTGTTCAATTCCTTCTTAACGATCTCCTCCCAACTAAAGAACTTTAGATTCTCAACACTTTCATTCAACACTTTCGGTCTTGTCGTTGATGTTGGTGTCATTGCTGAACCAACTTAGAAGATTTTGAAAGTGTGCAGAGGTAACATTCTTCTATTTATTGTGATTTTGCAAACGACGTATGTTTCTTCATTTTAGTTTATGAGATGCTATTGCTCGGGTTTTTCTTATAATTTTTTTTTTATGTTGTAAAGTCTTGTACATGATGTGTTTGTTTAAATACTTCTTTAACAATGTTGTTTATAAAAAAGTTTTCTTACAAAGGTAATGCCAGGGTGTAATCATCTTCTTTCTTTTATAGAAAATTGGTGTTATGATTCTTCTAACAAATAAACAAATCTTCTAAAATATGACCAAAAAAGCTGATTGACTGCATCAATTTTAATTCTTGAAAAAACAGTACAACCACATTCAAGTGAATGATGAGCAACACTTGCCGAAAGCCAAACATGGTATGGAATAAGAAATAAAGATCATGAATTGTTTCATGAACTCCCTGAACATATATAGATCATAAGGGTACCCAGCAATAATCCTTGTTTTCATTTAATCATCTTCTGTAGTGAATTATATATGAAGTGCCACGACAAAATAGAACCATTAGAACCCTTAGTCAAAGAGTTGATTATTAAATAAAACTAATTAACAAAGCAGAAACAATTACTCAATGCCAAAGGTTACAACAATTGGAGGGGAATACATCTTTAAACTATTAGACGTTGATATCAAAAAATGGAGGGAAAGAAAAATGGATGTCTTCCATCTGAAAACATAAAACTATGGTTGTTACTTGAATTAGGAAAAGCAGTTCCTATAGATGACAAGCTCATCCATGTGATTGCAAGAACTTACTGTTTTCAAACCTGAAGAAGGGTAAATAGGAAGGAAAGGAGGCAGGAGTGTTCAATATCCTCTGGGAGCATATGCTTACAAAAATACTTCAACAAGAACGTAAACTTCAAACTCGTGCTCTATCGCCACAACAAGTACACCAACAGCACCTTTGTAGTACACAGAATGACAACATGAAACCTATCCTGCCTCGCCGTGTCCCAAATTTGAGCCTTCACTTCCTTCCCATCGATTTCCATGCTTGAAAATCGATGGGAAGTCACAAGCTCTTCGAATGCTAGAACTAGTACGATAGGTCTTATCGGCAACCAGTAACCCATTCACTCTAAACCATGTAACGTGGGTGAAGCAGACACCCCAAGACCCATACCTTTTTCAAAGTATTTAGCTTTGCAATTAGATAAATAGCAATATATGCAATGACTTGTATCGTAAATCAAAAGCACTTACTTACTTATACTTACTTCGGGTAATTAGAATTCTCTAAATTGCATGACATATTTAATGGAGTTAAAAACCAATGGTGTTAGTATTTAAGTCTTATAGATATTCTCTAGTGGTAGGTGATGTGTGAACAATAGCAATGATCAGGGAAACAATGAGTTGGTGACTGACCATGAGCCATCATTTCATTGTAAGCTCTCAATAAAATTAACAACTTTTCCAACACATGCTTCGATTTCCTTGGTGCGATGATCTGGAGCATATAGTTTCTTAAATGAATGTAGACCCTGGATTGCCATAGATGTGCATTCCACATACCTGCATTCATTACTTTCTTGTTGTTTAAGTTTTACAGTTTTTATCAACTTTTAAGTATGTATTTGTTTTATAAAAATTGATTTACTATCATTCACTCATTCATTAAGTTTACATGTATTTGCGCATACAAATTGTGCACGTCTTCAGAAAGAGCTTCATAATATTTCTGAACTAAGTCGAGAAGACGTAATGCGTGTCATGCTTTTATTGGGAGGTGAAGTTAAGGATGCGAATATATTTTTTCACTTGGATGAAGACTTGAAGAAAGATTGGGTGATTTTATATTGCAGAGGAAAATTTAGATTACTTTAAGAAGTTAAACCATAAGTTTTATTTTATAAGAATTTTTAGTAAATTGTTTATTTTCTTTCATTTATGTTACTTATCAATTAATTATTGAATGATTTTTTTTAGTTCATTAATGGTTGTGAAGATAGTTGTTGCCGATTCAATTTCGGTGCGTAACCTTGATTAATTGTCTACTTGATTTAA
Source organism: Stephania yunnanensis (assembly GCA_039657365.1). Classification (NCBI taxonomy): domain Eukaryota; kingdom Viridiplantae; phylum Streptophyta; class Magnoliopsida; order Ranunculales; family Menispermaceae; genus Stephania; species Stephania yunnanensis. Next base: position 36,416,464 of record CM077586.1, on the reverse strand, counting down.
TTTTAGTATGAATTCGTGGTACTGCATAAAAAAAAAAAAAAAAAAAAAAGAAATTACATTAGTTATCAAACAGCAGAAAATTGAATAAAAAAATTTCTCACGTGCAATCAAACAACAATGAGAAAATCCTTTTAAAATAATTCTCTACAGAAAATTTGTCGAAGTAAATATTTTTTTCTCATTAAAAATTATATTTGCTATCAAACACACCCTTATAGTAATCGAAGAAACAATTATTGACTATACGAACAATATATTGTTTTGTCAAAAGATTATATTAACCAAATGTATCAAGTCCAAGAGTACCCAATTCAATGGGCATACAATCAGTACACGGAGCTGAAGTACTTGACGTCAATGCTTTCCTAGCCACGAAATGGGCCACAACATTATACGAACGAAGAACATGATGAAAGCTTGGATTCCCAATACGGCATGCTAATGCACGAACATCATCAGCTAGCAATTCATGATCGCTTACTGCAGACTCTCCTTCAATAAGCTTTAGGGCGTTCAGTGAATCTGAGAAAATTGCCAAATTTCCTAAGTTCTCCATGACAGTGGGGATTGCAGTTCTAAAAGCGAGATTTCGGCCCATTTTACATCAGGTGTATGATCAACAAAGTGGAATCCAGCTAGAACCACCAATCCCTGATCCGATCTAGCAAACCATACGAGCTCTGTTTTACCACTCATGGGATCTCTTGCATCATCAGTACACAATATGTTTCCCCTAAAGAAAATGCTTGCAATCCTATGATTATATTCTGGCGGATAAGGAGAGGAATTGGGAGATTTGCCTCTCCATTCAAGACTTCTTGCTGAACTAAGATTAAGTGTATCTTCCAACGGTGTTAAAATGCCTTGGAATACGAATTTATTACGCCTCTTCCATAGCTACCAGAGACCCATAGCGAACCATGTCCAAATACCCTCTTCAACAACACTATTCTTCAGCATATTAACCATATATAACCAGAGATCCCAAAAAGCACATCATTTTAGTTGTGAGGTATCCAAACCATGTAGGCTGCCCTTCCAAAATCTAGCTGCACGAGTACAGAAAAATAGGAGATTATTAATCATTTCCTTCTCAGAATTGCACATAGGACAAGCTTCCTCCTCTGCAATTTTTCTTCTCACCCGGAACACATTCGTGGGGATTAGTTCATGGAGACACTTCCAAACAAAAACTTTAATTTTTGAAGGGCATGGTAGCTTCCATTCTTTATTCCATCCTTTACGCTCTTTTTCCATTAAAGTTGCATTGGTTGGTGATGAACTGCTAGGCTTCACACTCTCCAACTCCTTGCTAATTTATATCCTAACTTCACCGTGTAGTTGCCTGATTTAGTGTAATGCCATATTAGTAGATCTAGTCGAACACGGTGTCGTAGAGGAATAGATGTGATTACCTTTGCATCCTCTGGTGTAAAAAACTCATTGACTAGCATATGATTCCATCTCATCATAGTGTGATCAATTAAGTCACTCACAAGTTCAGGGTAGCCTTGTCTAACCATCATAGGTCTGAAGGATATTGGTCGTGGAATCCAGCACTGTCCAGTAGTAGAAATAAGCATGGGCGGTTCTACGTACATGTAACCCCCTATATATATACATACGCTACATTTAAAAAAAAAATAGCCCACCCATTATTAAGATTTTTCAAGCCTAATCCACCCAAATAAAAAATCAATAAAAGAAAATAAATTAAATAAAGTTCATTTGTCGACAGTCAATAAAAAATAAAGAGTCAAAAGCATCTCGGGTGAAACATCACTTGCTAAAAGGTAAGCAGGGAGGTCGTGTGTTCGACTCTCTTAAGCGAAAAAATAAATAAATAAAAGATAACGAAAAGCAAGAAAAATGTTTAGCAAAGTTTAATGTTTATTTCATTGATTCGATAAAATATGTTTATTTCATTGAACTGGTGTTATTGAAATAAAATTAGAGTGAGCTAATTTTTTGGCAGACATCATTTGCCTAAAAGCAATGTTTCAGGAGGTGGTGATTCGATTCTCATTGAAGTAAAAATAAAAGAGCTAATTTTGGTGGTGGAGTTGTTGGTGTAACAACGTAATTGAATTTGAATTGCACCTCCATCGTCCTGATCGGATTCGAGATGAACTTTATAGTATAATGTAGTTGGTAGCTATATTATTTTTCTTCCTAGAGAAAAATATAATTAACACTTGCGGATATATTTTCAAAATTCTTTATTTAAACAAAAAAAAGACTCTACTATATACTGTAACTCAGAAAAGTCGCGTATTTGTTGACGTCCCTCTAATAGACATCAAGATGCGTGCATGCACAAATGTGGGGAAACTCGAGAGATGTCACTTAGTGAGTGTCAACTTTTCTACGTTACAAAAGTATTTTTTAAAAAAATATTTTTTTAAAAAAATACATATTAATATTTAAATCTAACCCAAGTCTACTTAAAATCTTAGATTCGCTCCTGAAAGTAAGGCTACCATCTAATACGCCATCTCAAACCCCCGAGGAGAAGATCCCTCCCTCCCCATTAAAAGACTTCTCCACCCCCAGGAAGAGCCACGACTACTCTTGGTGAGTAAACGGTCCTCATTTTGATGGAGTAAAAAATTTGGAGAATGAACAAGTCACCAAAACTACTTTGAATGCTAAAAGGGTCAATAAATATGTTGGGCAATTCCGAGAAGATCAAGCACTTCCTTTGGCTCTCTGCGCATGACCGACTGTTGACAAACAGTCGGAGAAAAACTAGAAGTATGACTGAAGATGATACTTGCACACTATGCCATGAGGAGGCCGAAACGATGCTACACGCCTTGAGAGACTGTGAGGAAACGCGAGTAATGTGGCTGTTAATCATACCTAAGGGGTATTGGCAAGACTTCTTCTCTTCAAACTCCCGTACATGGCTAATCTCCAACTTAACAGACTACGCTTGCGAGGTTAAAGGAATGGCATGGCCTTTTCTATTTGGTGTGGGAATTTGGTATTCGTGGAACAATCGCAATAAGAAGATCTTTGATGAACACTTCACTGCTCCCCCATCCCATGTCCCAGTTCTCATGAAGTTGGTGAAGGAGTTTGTAGTGGCCGTAAAGTCAGTGAGGAGTTTCTTACCACCGAGAGAGGAACGTCTAATCAGTTGGTCCTGTCCGAAGATATGGTCTGTCAAGTTAAATACCGATGGGTCATTTGCGGCTTCTCAAAAATGGGCATCAGCAAGAGGACTCATCCGTGACTCGAATGGAGACTGGGTAGAAGGTTTGCTCTCAATCTGGGAATAGGGTCGACAGTGGTGGCCGAGTTGTGGGGTGTCTATCAGGGGCTCCTAATGTGCTGGGAGAGTGGACATCGTAATGTGGAAGTAGAGATGGACAGTAAATGTGTGCTTGATATGATCAGCGGCGTGTCAACTCAAGGGCTTGAACATTTCAGACTAGTCCGAGACATCATAGAACTTATGCGCCGAAACTGGGTGTTGAACTTCAACCATGTCTTTCGAGAGGGAAACAGGGCTGCGGATGGCCTAGCAAATCTAGCGAGAGATCTCCCATTGGGCCTGACGAAACTACCGGTCCCTCCAAACAGAATTAGGAAGCTTGTACTGGACGATCAACGGGGAATCGCCCTGCCTAGATCGTGCCCTCTCTAATCCATTTGGGTCTCTACCCCGTTTATTCATATTAAAAAAAAAAAAAAAAAAAAAAAAAAAAAAAAGCAAGAATGTGAAGTTTTTCCTTGGTGACTTAACAAGTCGATTTTACCCTCCAAACTTTGATATTGTTATATTTTTTTCTCTTTTACATGCTCTCTTCTTTACCCTCTCAAATCTCGCTCAACAAAAATGCAATAACAAAACCTACCCTGCGACTAGGGTTTTGAATTGCATTCTTAGCGCACTGATCCCTCAACATTTTCACCTCCATTAGGAGAATCGGAAGCCTCGGGATGTGCTCAATCTCTGTTATCACTCATCGTGGTTTTCCTCTCGCCCCTGCTCTGATTTCTCCCGCATTATATTTTTGTGCACTTTGATCTCTTGGTAGTCTTTGGTCTGATTCATCGATTCAATAGTTTAGGTATTCATTGATAGTTTTGTTATACCTTCTGATTTTGGTTATTTAGCACTCACTAAATTCATTCTTTGTAGTCTTGGGTTTTATGTAAATTTTTTTATTCTAAATTGGATGATAATTCTTGTATTTGTCTTATGGGACTCTTGCATTGTTATCGTGTTTGCCAAATAAGAATTTTCGCCGCTGTTGGACTGTCAATGCTTGAGATATGTGATCTAACAATGATTGGTTCTTTCAGTTGATTTGAAGTGTTTGTTGGAGATGGTGTTATTTTCATCAATTCATAAGCTTGAAAGATTGTTAACTGCTCTATACTTGTTTGGAATATCAAAGAAATAAAAAGTCTGACCTAGCTAAGTTCATTATTAAATCATTGATTCTTTCATCTTGGGATTTTATTGACCAAGGATTTTATTTGTCTGATTGGGTCCTAAAAGTTTCATTATAATTTCTTAAAATATTAATGAGTTCTCCCAAATCAAATTCTCTGGTTTCGTCCTATAAATACTCAATATTTGTTTTCAGACGTTTTATGTACAAATCATAAAGTTTAAACTTTTATTACAATGTCTTCAAACATTAATGAGTTCCCCCTAATTAGTTTTTCAATCCATGTCTTGTAAATAATTTCAGTATTCTATTTTCAAGTGTTTTATTTAAAACAAATTTATTGTTGCGCTTTTAGAAAATAATTAGCATGGCAAAGCGTTGATAGACTTTACATTTGCTGGCTCTAGATATTCTTAAAACGTTGGATAATAGAAATGAAAAGTAATGACAAAAAGGATATTCATTTTCCTTGTTATTCTTTTCGATGCGTAATTTACTTAGTTTCTTTAATGTTATTGTGTTCGGTTACCCATTGTGTTCTCTCATTTGGTCTATGAGATTGCAATGTGCACTCTTTCGTTCATGGTCCTTCATTAATTTTTGGTGTTTTAGATTTTATTTGTTTTTTGAATTCCCAAAGTGATACCAAGTACTTTATTTCTTGGAATCTTTTATTACTTTTGCTTTTACGAATTCCAAAATCAGAAAATGTTGTGAGTAATTTTCTGTTTAGTTTTCTCTTATTAGTTTGCTTATTTGAGAAAAATATATTTTATTGGTAATTTGGTATTTAATGGCATTATCGTTGCTTTGCAACTCAACAAAATTCAATGTTTCTTTGGCTTGAAGCCACCTGTTTTCAAGATTATTGAAACCAAACAACCCCTGATTCTAAGGCTTTGATGGGCAAAACTAGGTTTATATTTAGAGGGCACCTTTGGTATTGAGTGCTGTTTATAATTTGGGTTGGAGCAAAATTTGTAGTGTTGGATTGGAGAGGTTGATTGGTAGGATGCTTGATAATGTAACATTGGATGATTTGTTAGTGCCTGGTCATAGTGGGGGTGGTGGTGGTGTTTATGATGTTAATTTGGTTTTGAGATTGATCAGAGTGTTTGTTAGCAGTGATGGTGTGCTAATGTAGAGAATGAAAATAATGGAATATTGATTAGCTATCATTTTTTTTTTTGTTTCTTTTTCCAAGTTTTCCTTATTTTATTCATTTCATCTACTGCAGCTTCTTTTTAACATTATTAATGTTTCCTAACTCGACCTCCTCGTTAATGTTCCAACATTGTCGCCGATGGAAGCCACTTCTTCTCTCGCAGAAAACCCTAAATTTGAGCTCCTATAACTCCATAATTCTTTCAAGATCATCATTTTCTGCTGTAGCACTGCAAGATCTTGGTACCTCTATCTTTCACCTTGTTGATCCTGTTGAAGAAATTGTTGAAGGTTTGAAAAGCTTTGGCTCCAAAGACTTCCGTAATAACAATCACGTTCGAACGTTGATTTCTTGCTTGAATGACCTCCAAGTCGAGCACATACTTTATGATCTTGGCAAATCTAAACCTGACTCAGCATTGTTTTTCTTTGATTCACTAAGAAATGAATATGGGTTTCACCTTTCTAGGGTCTCTCAGCTCATTGTCTGTCACATTTTTGCTCGAAAAGGACATCTCAAGCTTTAAGAATAGTTTTGAGGCAAATATTAGATGAAGAAGATGGAGGTAAAATAGCTTTTCTTTCACTTGCAACTTTGAGCAACCATATTTTTTTGATAATATCATGAGCGCAAGCTAAAGATTTAGAGAGCCATCTTGCTATCTTAAGAATTTTTTTGACTAATTTGTAGTATTCATGGACTGTTGTTGATTTCTAGGACACAGTTCAGCCCCTTCTTTGTGCAACTTGTTATGGAGGATCTTCGAAGAGTGGGATTATAACGAGTTGGTCTAGGATGTGCTGGCTAACTTTTATTCACGACTGGAGTTGGTTGATGATGCCTTCTATATTCTTGGTAGAATTAAGGACTTGAAGTTCCAACCTTCAATTTCGACTTATGACAGTCTAATGTACAGTTTGAAGCATTCCAACAGGATCTGTGACATTTATGAAAAAATAAAAGCTAGCAGAGTTCCTCTCAGTAAATACACTAACGCCATTTTTGTAGATGGTTTATGTAAACAGTTCAGACTAAGGGAAGCTATAGAATTCTTTTGGGAAACCGAAGGGAAGAAGATGAGGCCTTCTCTTGTGTCATTTAATTCTATGCTTTCCGGGTTCTGCTCATTTGGATTTGTCGATATTGCTAAGTCATTCTTCTGCATGATGCTCAAGTTTGGAGTAATTCCTGACGAGTACAGCTATAACACTCTTATACATGGTTTATTTGAATTGGGTTCTGTTGAGGAAGCACTGAAGTTTTATGATGACATGCAGAGGCATGGAGTTGAGCCTGATGTTGTAACATACAACACTATTGCTAATGGGTTTCAGTTACTTGGATTGGTTAATGAGGCTTGGGAGATCATTCACATGATGTTGATGAAAGGCTTAGACCTAGATCAAGTTACATATACAATATTGATTTGTGGGCATTGTCGTAAAAACAATATTGAAGGAGGGCTAAAGTTGCAGGAGGAGATGCTTGCCAAGGGTTTTAAATTGAGCATTGTCACTTATAGCATTATGCTTAACTGTTTAGAAGTGGACATTTCAAACAGGCAATGGAGTTGCTTGATGAAATGAAAGCTCTTGGCTTGGATCCTGATCACATTACATATTCTATCCTCATTTATGGGTTCTGCAAGCAAGGGGAATTAGAAAATGCAATTCAGTTATACAGGGAAATGCAGTTCAAGGGAATTAATCCTAATTCCTTTGCACACAATGCAATTCTTTGTGCTCTTTGTAGAAAAGGGTTGGTGATTGAAGCAAAAGCATGTTTTGACACTTTGACAAAGGATGGTTTGGCAACAGATGTTATTTCTTATAACATAATGATCGTCCGCTTTGCAAAACTCGGAAAACTTAACGAGGCAATGCAACTCTATGATAAAATATTTGAGAGAGGGACGTCTCCAACTGTTGTAACCCATAACTCTCTTATTAATGGACATTGCAAGAAAGGACGACTGGTCGAGGCTGAAAGACTATTGCAACGTCTCTTAGCTGGTGGGTTGGTACTAGTGCAGTAACTTACTCTACATTAATTGATGCATATTCCAGAGAGGGAAAGACAGATGATATGCTTCAGTTGCTAAATGTGATGAAGGCAAAAGCTGTTATCCCAACTACCATTACTTACACTATCATCATAAAGGGACTCTGCAAACAGAGACGGTTCCAAGAATCCGAAAACTTCTTGAAGGAAATGCATGATAGTGGTCTTTTCATAGATCGGATTACTTACAATACCCTCATTCAGGGGTTTTGTGAGGCAAAGGACATGACAAGAGCCTTTCATATGCATAATAGTATGCAATCTCGTCACCTTCAGCCTAAACCTGTTACATATAATTTACTTATTAGTGGACTTTGCATGTGTGGTGAACTAAAGGAGGCTGATAAGCTGTTGGCTGCTTTTAGTAAACAGAACATTAGATTGACAAAGCCTGCTTATACCACGTTAATTAAGGCATATCGTGCGAAGGGAAATTCACTGAATGCAATTTCTCTATTTAAAATGATGGTGGACATGGGGTATGAAGTGTCAATAAAAGATTATGCTGCAGTAATTAATAGATTATGCAAAAGATGTTTAGCACATGAGGCAAAAATGTTTCTTTCTATGATGCTTAAGGATGGCATTTTTCCTGATAAAGATATGTGTTCAGTGATGATTAGTGCTTTTTCCACGCAAGGAGATCTGTGTTCAGTCTCTGAACTAGTTGCCATGATGGTTAAATTTGCATATTAAGATGCAAAGATCAGAAATCAAGTAACTCATAGAGTACAGTATCTGGTGAAAGCAGATGTCCTCAATGCCTCTTTGCTGCCAGAAAAAATCAATTTAATCGTATGCTTTGAGTCATTTCAGTGGCATAGGTACAATATTCTGTGAAACTATTGTTCTTCTTTTGTTTCGTTCGTCACTCACTCATTTTAATAGTGTACTTCAAGTCATTTCTCATTTAATTTCATTTAAATTCTGAATCTGCATCTCTTCTCATAACTCGTGTTGTGAATCTTATTACCATTGTAGGCACAAAAATGTGAGTAACTATGTCAAAGTTATCAAGTTTGTTTATCCATTTGTGATGGACGAGGACTCCACCTGATTTTATCAAAAATATAGTATGGGCTATCCTCTTGGTTGATGATTATAATGCAAATGCATATTTTTTTAATATGTTTTGCCATTGGAGTCTTGATCAATCAGTGATTAGGGTTCCGATATAATGTCGTGGGGAAAACTCTATATGGTGCTAATATCAATTGCTTTATTGATAATCACATAGGAAGCTAGTTGGCTAAATAGTTCTCTTTTTGTTGCTAGTTAATTAAATAGTTCTCTCTTTTTGTCCAACTATTTTTTGTGTGTTACTTCTGATCCCCGACTAATTTGGGATTCAACTATTTTGTGTGTGTGTGTGTGTGTTGCTGCGATCCCCAACTAATTTGGAATTAAGGCTTTGTTGTTGTTGATGCTGCTGCTGCTTCTGATGACAATTTTTCGAAAGAGTTGGAAGTAAAAAACGATGCTTAGTGTATTCATATACAGAGGAGCAGAACTTGATGACGTTACCCTTCCCAATTGGTCTAGGATATTCATATCCATTCTTTCATTATTATCATTATGCTTCTGAATAAAAGAAGTTAAAAATGGCAATGGTTTACACTAGCAATCAGAATAATGCCACCCTCCTTTTTCTAGACTTGGATGAATATGTTGGAGTCTAAAGGCATTAAGTTGATTAAAACAAAACAAAAAAAAAAATATATATTATGCATTGTGAGTTCACAAACAAAAGATAGTAAGAGACTGGAATAGTGTAATTAGGAGAAATAAAAGTTCTTAAGGTGGACTATTTTAGATGTGTAGGATCAATCATACAGCAGGACAGATGTATTAGAAACGTTGCTAAACATAGAAGTTGGGTGTAAGAAGGGGAAGAGCACAACATGTGTAATATTTGACTAAAATATCCTTGGTAAACTAAAATAAAATTCTATAAGACTTCAATTAGGCCACATGCTTTATAGAAGTGAATGTTACATACTTGAGAGAACAACACATTAGAATCCAAAAAGAAGGAGAGGAAAAGAAAAGAAAGAAACAACACATATAAAATGAGTGTAGAAGAGATGATGTTGTTAAGATGTACATGGTAAAACCTACAAGAATAGAATAAAAAATACATAGATTTAAAATATAACTAAATCACAATAACTGCATCTGCATTAAATCAATTTGAATTGAAGTGTCATATCCATGTAGTGGATCCTAACTAATTTTGAACTGAGGCTTTGTTGTTGAATTCGAATGAATTCCTCAATTTGGCCAACCAAAGTCTAGGGGAAATAAGATTAGCATGATGTTGATCAAGGCATAACAAAGTCACTTGTGGAGTATCTTAGTGAGATTGTTTTGTCTTGTGGTGGAGGCCGAGCTCGGTCATGCCTTAATCAGCCATTGGATGGGATTCATGTTCCATCATTTCGAGTCGTGACTGTCATGGCTCTTCTTCTAGCGCTAACTATTGTTTAAACTGGAAGGGGTACTTCGAATCCTAAGACAATGACCGACGAGCATCGTTTGAACCTCTATTCGCCGTTCGAACCTTTGCGTGTCATCCGAACCTCTGCGCGCATCCGTACCCTTGCCTAAGTCCCTAAAGGTTGGTCTTCAGGGGAAGCACTCTGACGCCCAAGTTTGATTGGAGATCAAGAATTAGGGGCTTGGAGAAAATTGTACGTACTTGGTTTCTCAACCAACCCTTGTATATATAATTAACATCAAATCTTATCTATTAGGATTGTGGCCATCCCAAATTTGAGTCCATCTCAAATTTAGGTCTTATCATATCAAGATTGAAGACTATCACTTATTAATTCATAGAAGGTATGTCTGATTAACTCCAAATTTTGCTGCTTTTGCAAGTTATGCATTATTTCTAATATACTTGTTTTACTGATCTTTGCCTGTATCATCTTCTCGTCTCCTTTTCCCATGTAGTATTATTTGGCGCACAGGAAGCACCCTGTGCCACATGCAAAAGGAAAGGGAAGGGGCGGGGGAGCAAAGTTGAGTGTTCGACTGTCACTTGATCTGATGCAAGACACCTCCAATTAATGAGGCATAAAAGAAATGAAAAAAAGCCACAGTCGACGGTTCAAGTTCACGCCAAGTGCCACTTCTCCCTCAATCTTCTCATAAGGATTTTTGCTCCAGTTTGCAACCATGCTACTCCTTACTCAAATCTCTCATGTACCTGTAATGCTACAAAGCATTAGCAGATACACATGTAACTGCAATTGCGATTCCAGGTTCTGGAGTTACCTGCAAATGAGGAGAATTTTTCAATCATGAAATCCTCTGGATGCATTCCTGACCAGCCAACATATGTTTAGGGCTTCACCATCGTTATGCCATGGCTTTGGAAGTGCAATATTAACTATTGCAGTTTTGTATATAACAATCATGATGTATTTAAAGTCAACAATATTTTTATCTTTCTGAAAAAAAAAAAAAAAAAAAAAAAACAAAAGAAAACCATATTTTTATCTTGTGTATATGTGCCCTGCAACTAATTGTTTTCCAATCGTATTTTTAGGCTTCGAACTGTGGAAACTTTATTTTACTGGAAGTCAGTATATACGTGACATTCTCTGCAATAGATTGTTACTTGTCTGTTATTTCTTTCTTTTTGGTTTGGCAAAAAACTGATTAACTGTTCTAAAAGCGAAATTAAGGGTGTGTTTGATAGCAAAGAGAATTTTCAATGAGAAAAAAGTATTTACTTTGGCAAATTTTCTGTAGAAAATTTTCTTAAAAGAATTTTCTCATTGCTGTTTGATTGCACGTGAGAATTTTTTTTTTCAATTTTCTGCTGTTTGATAACTAATGTAATTTTTTTTTTTCATTTTTTGCAGTACCACGAATTGACCATTATATTCGACCTAATTTTGATAATCAAAATAATAACCCCGTTCAAATCCGACCATACACCACAACAAACACATACCAACCACTATATCTACCAATAAAAACTACAAATTTAAACGAAAACCAAACTAAATCTTTCCTTTTAAACTCGACTTAAGTGAAGATAAAGCTGGCTGTGACGAACTTCGACAACACAAACACCTCCAACCACCGCCTAGAAGGAAAATCTAGGGGGAGAGGAGAGAACAAAATACATTATAATGACAAAAAAATAGTGGGTTTTACTAAAAATTGCTTGATATTAACGATTTCATCGAGACTTTGTATCCAAATGCAAGATTTAACCCCAAAATGGAAGCCCTAAACTCAACAACAAAATCACAAACAATACCGATTCAAAAAATAAAAATAAAAAACTCCAAAAAAACATCGAAATCGACACTAATAGAGATGATGAAAGCACTCATGGTGTCGAATCGATGTGGTTTTGATCGGGTTTCGTGGAATAGCTTGGGCCTTTAATTAAAGTGGGACCCACACTTTCTTCCCCAAAAATCATTCATTCCCTTGAAACCAAAACTGGCGTGCGCCTCCCGCTGCTCCTCCAGTGCCGCCCTCCCGCTGCTCCTCCAGCGCCCCCCCCGATCGCTAGTCCTACTGCTCCACCGTCGACCTAGCCCCCCACCATTCCTCCGCTCTCCTCCGCCTCCCAGGACCTCCACGCCGCTCTCCATCTCCTACTTCAACACTCCCCTCTCATCCCACCAAAACCACATATTCTTGGGGCTTCTAACTAATTGCCACAAATTCGATCATGAAATTGAGGATGATGAGGAGAATGAGATGAGGGCGAAGTTTCACAATGAGATGAGGGCGAAGTTTCACGATGGGGTGAGGTTCATGTCGCTGGCGAGAAGAATGAGAGATGGATTGGATGTTAGAGAGGTGGGGGAGAGTGAGGAGGAAGATATGGATTTGTTTGCTGTGATGACTAATGGGGTTGAGGTTCAGGCGGATGATGAGGGTTTGATGGGTTCGACAAGTTATTTGTTGAAGGAGTCAAGTTTGGGTGGAAACGAAGTCCTTGGAGAGAAAATCTAGAATTTCTATCTCAAAATAAGAGAAAATAAACGAGGAAAATTAGGAAGTGTGTTTTTTTTTCTTTGTGCGGTTACAAGTGTATCAAACTACTGAAAAAAACGGTTATACTAAAAAATAAAACAATTTTCTATGATTTTTTTCATTTTCTCTCCTATCAAACACACCCTAAGAAATAGAGTGATAAAAGTGGAAAGGAAAATAAACGCTCTTATTAACATTTATCTCATCCATCTGGTTCAATTGAGATTTTAATGGACTTTTAGTTTCTTTTAACGACTAAAAAAGTTTAGGTGTATTAAATTAAAACTTTTAGAGAGTTTATAAAAGTAAAGTGTATTCGATGTGAACTTTTATAGATTTTTAAAAAGTCTATAAAAGTTTTGGGGTATTCAATTTAAACTTTTAGACAATTTATAAAAGTAAGGTGTATTCAATTTTTATGTGACTTTGTGTGGATTGGTTACAAATCTCGACTTTTATAGACTTTTTGTATAAAAATTCTTATAAAAAAATCTTCAACTTTTCCTCACCTCAACTTAGAAACTTTTAGAGACTTCTAATTTTTGTTGGTTCCATTTTTCAAAGAGGACTTCTTTGTTCAAAAGGTTTTTTCTTATTAATTGTTTTTATCAACTTCTCCAATCACTCTACAACTCATGGATTTCATTGCTCACTTATTATACTCTAATATCTATGTTGATGAAAATGAAAATGATGACATTATTAAGAAGATCTCATTCTTGCATCAATATATATTTTTGATGAGTTTTTTTTTTACAATGAAGTTTCACTTATTAGTATATTATTATAATCTTATAAAGTGTAATATTATTCTTTTTGGAGAAAATAATTGTATATTTTTTAAAAATGCAAAAAGTGCGTTTTCAAAAACTTAAACTATCATTCAAGGAAAAAATATAATAATATTTGGTTTTTTTCACTAAAGTGTAATATTATTATAATCTTATAAAGTGTAATAATATTTTTTTTCCCAAAGTGCAAAGTTTTTGCACTAACATTTGCTAATTTGCTATGATCTTATTTGGTTCTTTTTTGCCACTATAAGATGATTTACTTACATATTTATTCTATTAATATTTATTTACTTATGTTTTATCTTACTACCTTAATCGTAATTCATTAATATACCTATATGATTTTTTATTAAAAAAATTAGTAATAGTTCTTAAAAATATATAATAATTTATTTAATTTTTTATAATAAAGTGTAAAATATTTGTTTCATTATAAAAATCACAAAAATCTGCTAATATCAATCAAAATCATGTTTAAGAAATTCACAAAAGTCACTGAAACTCTTAAATGTTGATAAAAGTCATCAAAATGAAGTCGCATAAAAGTTTATCAAAGTCTAATTTATATACTTCAGAAAAGTTATTCACTTATAAAAGTAACCAAAAGTTTATTAAAATATCAATTGAATATACCCTTCCAAATTGAACGTATTTCTTCTAGATCATGAATGAGTACCAGTTGGAGCATTTTGGTAAGCAGTAGCATTGCGGCCTTCATGTTGAGCATTTACATGATGGTTGTGTCAACGATGGGTCAAGCTTGCAGAGAAACTTGGCGACGAATCTTGCTCTTTCTTCACCGTCTTCAATTGGACCTTCATTTACATTCTTTAATACAGAATCTGTCAGTTGAGCTAGGAAAACCCGCAACATATTGGAAAATGGAAAATGCTAGAATCACACCCTAATTGACACTTCAAGTAACACCACTAAGACGTGGCACGCGAGTCTATCCATGGGAGTTGTCCGAGTGCGTCTCGAGATACACATCACGCAAGTTATGCACTAAGAAAATATTTTGCAAACATTCATTTTTACGGGGGGCCTGCGCACTAGGGGTGTCACTTTGAGTGTCATTTGGAGTGTCATTCTAATATTTTCTTTGGAAAATAGTTGCTCATATCAATGTTGCTCTTTCTTATTTCTTAATTTTACTGTCTTCAATTGGACCCTCATTTACATCCTTTAATACAGAACCTGGCAGCTGAGCTAGGAAAAAGTGCAACATATCATAAAATAGTCGTTCGATATAATCGCAAAGGCCCTCGACCGATGTATGCTGCCCTTCATTGATAAAATCTCTTATTACTTTCAATTCGATTGTTATTAGCTCTTCGAAAGGTATCTCCTCGCTTGCATTACATTCCATATTGGATCTTTCGTTGCTCACTGAACCGGTATATTAGTGTGGATCATCGATCTACCTCTTCTGTTTGTAGTTTGAAGATCACCACCTTCTTGCAAGAGTTTTGCAACATCTTTTCTCCTTTGATTATGGATGTCTCCCAACCTTTATTTTTCCATCAATGTAATAAATAATCTCGAAATTCTCACCATTGTGCACTTTAGGGACTCAGTGAGAGATGAGGGAGCTGCAACAAGTACAATTTCACAACGAGAA
This sequence comes from Stephania yunnanensis, assembly GCA_039657365.1. Lineage (NCBI taxonomy): Eukaryota > Viridiplantae > Streptophyta > Magnoliopsida > Ranunculales > Menispermaceae > Stephania > Stephania yunnanensis. The sequence goes on along the minus strand of CM077586.1, from coordinate 36,401,410 downwards.
CCATTGATAGACATGCCACTTTGTACTATTTCCAATGAGGGGAAATCTTGTCTTAAAATTGTTGGAACATATTTACTTCGGATAGAAATCTTGTCTTAAAATCTTGTCTTTTAGACAAAATCTCTCTTTAATGGTTTCTTCGACTTCGGACGGAATTGCACAAATGAATAGGAATGGTAGTTCATCTCCGTCCTCCAAACTCAATTCTAATGACGAATTCTTTCCACATTCAATAGAAAGCATGAATCATGATTTGACCCGCGTTGAAAGGTTCCACGACGACAATTTTACGCGATGGCAAAGAAAGTGATGTTCTTTCTCACATCCCTCAAGTTGGCATATATCCATGATGATGCACTTGAGACCCTCCTTGAACCAACTCTAAATGATTCAAACGAAGTAGTGGATTGGCCTATCACAAGGAAGGTATATGACTATCTTTGCGGGCCACATCCTTAATGCACTCTTCGACAATGTTTATGTGGCACATCGAACTATTGAATTGGTGAAGGAGTTGTAGATTGCGCTGAACACCAAATACCGAATTGAGGAGTCTAGCAATCGTAAGTTTTTAATTTCAAATTGATTAGACTTTAAGATGGTCAATGACAAGTAATTACTTACACAACTACATGACTTTTAAAAGATGTTGGTGATCTTAAAACGGTTGGAATTTCTTTTGAAAAAGAATTTTAAGTGATTGTAATTATTTCCAAGTTGCCTCCTAATTGGAATAATTACAAGAAGAAATTCATTCATGAGGAGAAGAGTTATACTATTAAATCCCTCCAATGTCATCTTCGAATTGAGGAAGACTCTTTAGAGAAAGGGTTAGGGATGACTGGAATTTTGAATTCGATTTAAAGGTAAATTTAGTGGAATCTCATCATTCCAAGAAATTTAAGGCTAAGAACGATTCAAAAATCAAGAGCATTGGCAATTAGAAAAAAACTTTTTCAAAATCAACAAAACAAGAAAATTAAGGCTTTAAAATGTGATAGAGGTGTTGAGTATTGTTCTAAGGACTTCACAAAATTTAGTCGATAGGTTTATCTTGTCCAAGTGAGGTGTTCATATTGGCAAAGAGTACTCATGTAATGGTATTATTAAGTTGAATGCTGACACGCGCCAAACACGTCAATAAAATATAAATACCTAAATCAACTATTATGTAGAATAATGGTAAAGAGTCGATTCCACGGAGATTGGTAATCTTTCTAAGGTCAAAAACAACAAAAAAGGAAATCGAAGGTTTAAAGAGAATGAATAAATGAACTAATCTAAAGATCAATAAAGCAATAGAATTTATTTTGAAATCAATTAATAAAAATACCTAGGTCAAGACATGCAAGTTCGGTGCGATAAAAGATTGGATTTAGTCTTCGATTTATGCAAAATATGTAAATCAAAAGTATTTTAGTGTAGTTATAGACCCGATAACGTACGCAGTTCATCGCACTTCCTAATCTCGATAACCAAAGTACGACAATGACTATTTCCCTAGCCAATCGTATAACCTTATACTCAAGTGCATTAAATTTAACATGGTGACCGCAATGGGTTTCGTAAAGGCACTACACCTAAACAATCGGATCACTAGTGTGTCAGATTTAGCTTAGATTCATAAGGTACTTGACTGGTCCCAAAAGTCGCCAATCAATTGGCAGGGTCGATTACCAGTAATGTTGTCTTATTGCATAAGGACAGATGCTTACGACTCACTGACAATTAAATCAGAGTTTAAATATGAATTTAACTCTAATAATTCAAACAATGCCAAAGAAAAAAATAATAATAATGAAAAGCAATGCAATTAAAATAAATAAATCTCAAAAATCCATATATGAGTACAATTGAAACTCCTTCGCAGTCTTGCCTAAGTCATGAGTTCAGTCTCTCATGGTCGAAGAACACAAAATAAAGTAGTAGAGAGAGAGGAATAGAATAGAAGAGGAATCGAGAATACAAGTCGACCCTTTAAAAATAAACCTTAAAGCCCTACTATGAAAAACTACTAAAATTGGTCTAAAGGTGAGAGACACTGTATCTCATGGGGTATAGAATGACACATGCACCAAGGACAATCTGTGACTGTTTTGGGCTTTATTTCAAGTCTCGAACATGTGGCATGCACCGATTGGTCGAGTCTGTAGCTGTAATGATGTGGCAATCCACGATCGGAGAGGAGGTTGCTGTGTAGATGTGTTGGGCTAGTGACAGAGTGACATGTGGATGCAGTTGGCTGTGGAGAAGCTTGCACGAAATCGTGCGAATAAGTGGAGGCATCAACGCACGAATCGTGAGGCTCGTCAAGGGCTGCTGACGAGGAGAAAAGCTGCTGCTGACGAGTAGAAAAGCTGCTGCTGGAGGTGAGCTGGACGAATGAGGCAAGGGCAGCTGGAGGGCAGCTGGAGAAGAGAATGCTCGCACGAATAGACGAAAGTGTAGAAGACTGTAATGCACGCATCTGGAGGCACAATCAATGGGCAATGATAACTTGTGTACTAAAGTGCGTCCCTATACTGCGTCAATTCGTTGCTCTTCATCACCAAATCATTTGTGCAATCCGTGTCTCGAGGCTAATCTAACAGAAACTATTCACACTGCATACATATACTCTATCTTGAGAAGTTTTTGGGAAAAAATTACAAATGCACTATCAAAATTAATATAAATGAGAAATTTGCTGAGACACTTGTCTCTTTTGTTGTTCTCCATCAGTGGTGGCTTACTAGTTGGTGGAATAAGTTTGGTCCCCATGAATTTATATTTCCTGCTCGTGTCCAAGAGCAATTTTCCAAAGACAAACTTCCCATTCTCCAATTTCTCTGTAAATATACTATTCCATGGATCCTTAAATGGGAATATGGGACATCTCCTGTTGTCGCTTATGATCCCATGACTGAAAAAACTACCCATGTCTACTTATCTCAAGATATCTCTTGCAAATGGTGGAATAAATTTAACTATGAAGCCGCCTTTGCCCCAAAATTATCCATTAAACCAAAAACACCCATCAAAATGCCTACGTTTCCATCTAGTTCCTCATCGTTCAAAGATGTTGTCTCCAAACCAAGCCCTACTATTTATCCTGATATGGCAAAAATATTAGCTAAGCTTCAGCAAATTGAAGATGATAACAAAATGTTGCGTCAACAAATTGAAGATGATAACAGACAATTGCGTCTTGATTTGGAACAGGTAACATCAAAGTGTTCCCCTTCTCCATCAATCAAGAGTGTTCATCTCTCTGATGACGAGCCCTGATAATATTCCACCAGCACTTCAACAACCTTTGGTTGAGCAATTTTTATCCCTAATTTACTCCAATGGAGTTGATATCATATTTTCTCCCATTAATGTATGTGGATACCTGCATTGTTTGCTCCGCCGCCATCCCTGTTCTTTAGTTGTTCATATGGCAAATATCTGTTTTGCATGGACTACTGAAGATACTAACTACCTCCTGGCATTATGGTATCTGCTCAATTGTCCACATATCACTATTTTAATTGATATCCACACCGTATTCCGCTTTCCTGAATATATATTCACCCCTCTCTGGGATTTTATCCACACTTCTCCTGCTGCCAACTTTTGTCATTTAATTTACACGCGGCCTCGCCCTTAAACCATGTCCTGGACGTGTCCAGCCCTCCGCCCATGCCACCACTGTTCAACGCAGCTTCTGTCTTAATTTCCACTGGATATTAATGACAGACTAGGATTCGTGTCCTTCCATCTTTTCAAAGGGCGTATTACTGTTACTCTGCTTTTTCGAAGAGCCAAACAACTGTTTGTTACTTTTTGGAAGAACCAAGCAACTGTTTATTATGCCTTTCCTTTATGTAAATTATTTTGCTTTTGCTTTCCCCAAAGGTCAGGTACTATTGACCTCTAGCTTATCTGAAGCGTCGTCTGTAGGATTGCTTTTCAATCAGCAATGCGTCTATATATAGGACTGAAGGTTTGTTGTTAAGGATATCGAGTCTTAAGTTTGTTTAGTCAGTTTCTAAGAATTCTCTCTTGTCTATTGTACTGTGTATGAGCATCAGTGTTTTATATATATAGATGAGCATCAGTGGTTTTGTCAGTTTTTGTTTTTAGTTGTCTCTGATACCAATATTTAAACTAAAAACAAAAACTGACAAAACCACTGATGCTCATATATATATATAAAACACTGATGCTCATACACAGTACAAGAGACAAGAGAGAATTCTTAGAAACTGACTAAACAAACTTAAGACTCGATATCCTTAACAACAAACCTTCGGTCCTATATATAGACGCATTGCTGATAGAAAAGCAATCCTACAGACGACGCTTCAGATAAGCTAGAGGTCAATAGTACCTGACCTTTGGGGAAAGCAAAAGCAAAATAATTTACATAAAGGAAAGGCATAATAAACGATTGCTAAACTGGCTTCTTCCAAAAAGTAACAAACAAGCTGCTTGCTGCTTCGAAAAGCAGAGTAACAATGAATACGCCCTTTGAAAAGATGGAAGGACACGAATCCTAGGTTGTCATTAATATCCAAAGTGGAAATTAAGACAGAAGCTCGTTGGAACAGTGTAGGCATGCATAGGCCGTAGGGTCGGACACGTCCAGACATGGTTTAAGAAAAGGCCGAGTGTAAATTAAATGACAAAAGTTGGCAAAGTAGAGAAGTGTGGATAAAATCCCGAGAGGGTGAATATATATTTAGGAAAGCGAATACGTGTGGATATCAATAAAAATAGTGATATGTGGACAATTGAGCAGATACCATAATGCCAGGAGGTAGTTAGTATCTTCGAGTCCATGCAAAACAGATATTTGCCATATGAACAACTAAAGAACAGGATGGCGAGCGAGCAAACAATGCAGCATCCACAGACATTAATGGGAGAAAATATGATATCAACTCCATTGAGTAAATTAGGGATAAAAATTGCTCAACCAAAGGTTGTTGAAGTTGCCGGTGGAATATTATCGTGGCTCGTCATCGAGAGATGAACACTCTTGATTGATGGAGAAGGGGAACACTTTGATGTTACCTGCTCCAAATCAAGACGCAATTGTCTCATTATCATCTTCAATTTGTTGACGCAACATTTTGTTATCATCTTCAATTTGTCAAGCTTTTTTAGCTAATATTTTTGCCATATCAGAGAAATAGTAGGGCTTGGTTTGGAGACAACATCTTTGAACGATGAGGAACTAGATGGAAACGTAGGCATTTTGATGGGTGTTTTTGGTTTAATGGATAATTTTGGGGCAAAGGTGGCTTCATAGTTAAATTTATTCCACCATTTGCAAGAGATATCTTGAGATAAGTAGACATGGGTAGTTTTTTCAGTCATGGGATCATAAGCGACAACAGGAGATGTCCCATATTCCCATTTAAGGATCCATGGAATAGTATATTTACAGAGAAATTGGAGAATGGGAAGTTTGTCTTTGGAAAATTGCTCTTGGACACGAGCAGGAAATATAAATTCATGGGGACCAAACTTATTCCACCAACTAGTAAGCCACCACTGGGGAAAAGAAGACTGGCAATTCGCGCGAAAAGAGAGATACCAGGAATGATGATCCAGATCTTTGTAAAACAAGATATTTTGCCAAGCTGCGATATAGTCTTGGTAACTTAACACAACAGTTGGTTTATCTTTAAAGATGCTGATGTCTTTATAGACAAATGGAGTTTTTGTTATGAATTTATAATTGTCACACCAATCATCAGCGGATAAAACACGTTGAATCTTAATTTTTGAAAAATCAATTTCAACGGAATTCTCTCTTGACCGATGTTCAAGATGAATGGATTGGGTGGCGATAAGAATGTTCTCATAGAATTGGATTGTAGCATGAGGACGAGTTGGGATAAAGTGGAGGCCTGGAGGCATGGTACATGCAATTTGTGTAGGTAAAGGTTTCGTAGCGAGATTGGGTTCTAATATACAGATGAGGTGTTGGCTAGTGGCAAGGTAAGAACAATTCGGTTCAGGAAGCTCTAAAGGCTGAAAGCGATTAGTGGAGGAGGCTGAGGCGACAGGTGCTTTCTTAGACATGATCTGTAAAAGGTGCACAGAAGGGGACGTAAGAAATTCACGAGACAAAAAGTCAGGAAGAGAATTTGTTTCTCCGGGTATATATTCAATATCAAAATAAAAAATACTTAGTATAGCTTGCCATCGTGCAAAAATTTGTCTAGCCGCTAAATTTTTGACATCTTTAGAAAAGATAGATTTAGCAGATTGACAATCAACACGAATTAAAAATTTTCGATTTAATAAATCAGCTTGGAATTTTCGAACACAAAGCACAATGGCTAGGACTTCTTTTTGGAAAGTAGAATATTTTACTTGAGCGTCTTTCCATGTTTTTGAGGTAAAACAAACAAGTTGTTCTTTACCCGATGGAGGCTGTTGTAAAAGGATTCCACCATAACCAATATCCGAAGCATCAGTCTGAACAATTTTAAAATAATGAGGAATTGCCAAGTGAAGGCATGGAAGAGAGTTTACCTTTTGTTTTACCAGCTGGACAGCTGAAGTGTGAACAGGGGTCCAGTGAAAAGGTTTTTTAGAGGATAATAACTCTTGAAGACACTGTCTGTCTTTAGCAACATCTTTATAAAAATCAGATAGATAGTTAAGGCAACCTAAAAAGCGTTGCAAATGATGGCGATCAATTAATTGATCTGGGGATTTGCTAGAGAAAGCAATTACTCGATTAACAGGAGTAAGCGTTCGATTAGCGATTTTAAAACCAAGGAAAGTTATCTCTGTTTGAAAAAGATTCATTTTCTTTTGAGATAAAACAAGGCCATTTTTAAGAATTAATGATTGAAAAATTTGAAGATGTTTCCAATGTTGATCAATAGATGGCGAGAAAACCAAAAAATCATCAATGTAAACAAGAATAAAAGAGAAATAGGGGTTAAATATATCATTCATAATTTTTCGAAATTCAGAAGGAGCATTTTTTAACCCAAAAGGCATAACATTCCATTGGTATTGCCCAAATGGAGTGTTAAAAGCGGTTTTATAGCGATCGGTTGGATGTACCTGTATTTGCCAGAAACCAGATTTTAAATCAAATTTTGAAAAAACTACTGCAGATGTAGTAGCTTTTAAAAGATCAGATTTATTAGGAAGTGGATATCGGATAGTCTGTAAGACGTTGTTAAGTGGTTCGTAGTTGATAACCAAGCAAGGAACTCCTCGTTCAAGTTCAGGGGCATTTTCAACATAAAATGCCGTATAGCTCCATGGTGATTGTGATGGAGTGATTAACTTCTTGTGAAGTAAATCAGTGATTTCTTTTTGACAAATTTCTCGGAGACGAGAATTCATCTGAGATGGATTTGCCTTAGTAGGGATTTTTAATTCATTAAACTCAGGGATATAAGGTAGTTTAACAATGTGTTGTTTTCTGTTCCAGAAGGCAGAAGGAATATCCGAACAACATTGTAGCTGGAGAGAAGTTTGAAAAGCATTTAGCTTACTTTTAAAAATAGGAGATTGGAGGATCTGCTCTGTTTTTAATAGCAAGATTTCATGCTTGAGAAATTGGATATGAGTATTTTTATACTCAATTTGATTGACTATAAGATTTAAAACAGATTCATTTGGAGGAGTGATAAAAGAAAAATGAAGAGAGTGTCCCTGCATGGTAGTAAAATACCAGTTTCGGATACAGAAAATGGCTATATTTTCTGCAGAAATGGTGTTCCTAACAACATGTCTTGTTTTAATCCTGGAATGATAATGAATGTTAATGGGATACAAATCCCTTGATGGCAAATATGTGCAAGAGAAACTTCATATTTAACCCGTGTTTTTTTGTCCATTAGCCACAGAGATGCTGTGAAGATCTTTGCTAATAGTACAATAATGGAGAGGAAGGAATCCTTCTCGTAAACAATTTAAATCAGCACCAGAATCAATCAACGCATTACATTTTACAGAAAATCCTTTGACTGTAAAAGTAATTGGTGTATACCAGCGATGAAAATTCGAGTGAGATTTTGAAAGGAATTCAACAAAAATATTATTTGAATCAAAGCTATAATTGGCTTCAACATCGGATTTTTCAAGATTCGAAATTCGAGAGGTTAGTTGCTTAATTTCATGTTTTAACTGATTAACCTCTGTTTGGAGAGATTGAACAGTCACATGTTTGGGTTTTTTATTAACAATTTCCATGAGACTCGCAAAGTTGAGATGGGAGTTATCATTGGATAATTGTTCTTGGAATTGTTTTTGTCGTTTCATAAAGGTAGGAGGAAGAGATTCTTCAGGTGGCGTAGATTGAGTAGGAAGAGAGGTGATTACTTCGTATAATATTTAAGCTTGAGGGTAGGATCATTAATTTGTTCGCCAATGGAAAGAAGGAGTTCTTCATGAGCAAATCAAAACATTAATTTCGGGTCGAAGAAGAGGAAGAAGCATTTGGAAGATTAGACACACAGTGACATTCGTCTTCAGAAGAAGAGGAGGAAGAAAATGCAACTTGATGTATTTTCTTGGTAGATGGGATAGAGCGGCATTTATTAGCATAATGCCCAGGCTTGCCACATTTATAGCAAACATTTTGCGTAGTATGAGGGTCAACTTTTGATGAAGGCTTAAAAGCATAAGAAGAACGGCGTCGCGATTTAAAGGAGCGAGGAGGATGTTTATAATATGGAGGTTTAAAGAAATGAGACGATTTGTTTTGGCGTTTGATACGATGTTTGGGAGTAAGATACTTCGAGACATCAATATCTTGTCCAAAATCAAAGCATAAATTGCCCAAATCGTGCTTTAAAATTGATTTTTCCTTTTGGATTTGGCGATTTAATCGCAGGTCATTACAGATGGAGAGAGCACAAGTTTGCACAGATTGAGTGATATCACCATAAGAGAGATCAGCAAGAGTATTATTGTAATGCTCTTTGATGAAATCCTTAATTTTTGCAGCGAAATAGGGAGGCAATCCGGCAATAAATCGTTCTTTCCAGAAAGATTCGTCATGCTTTTCAGTTAAAGAGTACAATTTTGAGAAAAATGTATCTTTATACCATCTATAATCATTGAGAGTTCTACACCGTAGGTTTTGGAGCTGATCTCTGATCTTTTCATTAATAGATGAAATATGACCAACAAATTGCCAAATAATGGCGGCCATAAGGTGGTTAACAGAATCATAAACCCAGTCTCCATTAGCACTGAGAATTGGATTATTTAAAGCATCTGTTTTAAGGTGGTTTGTGATAGCTTCGCGCTCATCTTCATCCATGACATAATGCCACCAACCATATAATCGACCGGTAAAGCCGCAAACGATGGCTTTAGCAGTGTCTGGTTCAGTATGGTTTTGAAGAATACTAGCTTTAGCGTAAATATGCATTTTGAGGACAACCTCAATTACTTGGTATTCGGAGAGACCATCAATGCTCCAGTCATAAATGGCGTTACCATCATATTTTTGATTTCGTTTTACCTTTTCTTCAAGAATAAGGTCAAAAGGAGATGGTCTGGAATAATCTTGTTTAGTTAGAGGATATATGTTCTTAGATGGAAAGTTTTTATCTTTGTGCTTTAGGAGGATGATTACGAGAACGTATGATGCGATGAATTTCGGGTAAGATATCTTCATTATCATCAGAAGAATTAGGCATGGGAGAAGCAGGTGATAGTTCTCCTTGCGTAGCTGGAGGAGTGGAAGCAGGAGATAAGGTCATAATGACAGGACCTTTATCTTTTGCTGGACCTTTATCCTTAGGAGAAGGAGCAGGTGGGGGAAGGTTTGCTGACGAAGAAGGAATAGTAGGAGACGAAATTTTTAGTTGTCCTAGCTTTTTAGTAAGGATCTCAAAAAATTCGTCAGATAAAGGAGTTTTGAAAGAAGGCATAGAGGGAGATGCCGAAGGAGGAAAGAAAGGTTTTGTAGCCTTAGGTAATGTTTTAACAGATTAAGGAGCAGGAGGAGCAGGGGTAGCAATAGTAGAATTTTTTAGGGTAGAGAGATACATATTGGTATAATTATTTTGTTCAATAATATGGGTTAAGTCTCGTTTAGAGATAGAACCCTCATCATCAAAAGTAGATTTAAAAGGGGAAGCTTTTATATCCTTTTGGAGTTTAATTGGAGCCAAAGGCGGATGCTCTTGATCAAATTTGTGACCATGAATGCTTTCCCAAATGGCATTGACCTGGAGAGAGGTTGCAGGACTTTGGAGGGCTAACCAATCGAAAAAGGTGATATTTTGCTTATGAGCATTTACGTAAGCAAAATATTTTTCTCGAAAAATAGCTTGATGTTTAAATGGAACAAGTTTACAAAACGAGGGTTTTAAAGGATGGGTTAAGAATTGCCGTTTGAGCGATTCATAATCCATAACAAATTCAATGTCCGGTTCTTCTTCTAACGTTACAACATTAATATGATAGTCAGCAAAGTCATTGATGCTAACATTATCAGTATTATCTGCCGTAGGGATAGAAGTAACAGGATATGCAATACCACCACAAGTATCACATTGCTCAGATGGTTGGGTAACAGAATGAGAAGAAAAGTTGGAGGACGATACAGTCGATGTCGAGGCTCTAGGAGCAAAGACAATATCCACTTTTCCATCATCATGTTCGATGATTTGAGAAATTTGCTGAGACACTTGTCTCTTTTGTTGTTCTTCCTTATTAGTGTCGGTGATAGTCCACTGATGAGGAAGAGGTATAGCTTTTATGGCTAACTGTTTTCTATCAATAACAGTGTTACCAACATTGGTAAGGAAAATTGTAGAAATAGATTTCTTTTGTAATTCCCTATATGCTATGTCAGGAATGATGGTATGCATTAGTTTATAAAAAAGGCGATAAACAACCGCAACATTAGAAATTGTTTTGGATAAGGTAAAACCTTTGGTAGAAATACCAAGAACAAGAGCTCTTGAAACAAGCTCAAATTCATTATGAAGATCTATGGTAAAATTTGGGCAACAATCAAAATATAAAGGACCATCAGAAAGGCTTCCTTCAACTATGCCCAGAAGAGAATCAAGAAAATTGAGATGTCGTTTATCTCGTACAGAGACCATGACATCAGCGTTCACGCCTAAGGCAACTAAGGGTTTAATAGCAACTTGAATAAGACCAAGATGCAAATACTTATGGGTTAAAGCGTGGCTTTCAATTTTTTAAGGAGATAAGATAACTATTTCTTGGCCATCTTCGGTGACAGAAATAGTATCTTCCGCAAGTTTAATAATATAATCTTGCTTGGGGGAGAAATCTCCTTTGGTGTAAACCATGGAGGGTTTAACATTAGGGATAGTCCGATTTTGTAAAGATTGATAAATATTGGTATCAGAGCCTTTCTTCGTATCCTCGACTTCCAACCACATCGCTGTAAGTATTTCTTTTGTTTATGTTCTTATCATTATCATACTTCTTATTAGCTTGCCTTATCTTTGTTTTCACTAAAGAAGTATTAACTGTGTTGTTTTTCATCGGATTTTCGTTAGGAATTTGCTTGATTTTGATTTATCGGTTAATCTTTGCATTCCTAGTCGCGTTGTAAGTCTCGCAGAAGAGTGTAAGACGAGCATTAAATTGTTGACCGAAGCAAAGTATTTTCTAAAAATCTTCATCATGAGTTCTCTACGACGATCTTTATCCAAAGTTCTATCATTTACTTCTTCTGAAACTGGATCTGGGTCCTCTTCGTCTTCTTCGTTACTTGAGTCGTTTGCCCACTTATCTAAAAATTTTTTTACAAATATTTCTGAAATGACTTATGCCAATATTGATCAATCTTTACAAAATTGGACTATCCCTAATGTTAAACCCTCCATGGTTTACACCAAAGGAGATTTCTCCCCCAAGCAAAATTATATTATTAAACTTGTGGAAGATATTATTTATGTCACCGAAGATGGCCAAAAATAGTTATCTTATCTCCTCAAAAAATTGAAAGCCATGCTTTAACCCATAAGTATTTGCATCTTGGTCTTATTCAAGTTGCTATCAAACCCTTAGTTGCCTTAGGCGTGAACGCTGATGTCATGGTCTCTGTACGAGATAAACGACATCTCAATTTTCTTGATTCTCTTCTGGGCATAGTTGAAGGAAGCCTTTCTGATGGTCTTTTATATTTTGATTGTTGCCCAAATTTTACCATAGATCTTCATAATGAATTTGAGCTTGTTTCAAGAGCTCTTGTTCTTAGTATTTCTACCAAAGGTTTTACCTTATCCAAAACAATTTCTAATGTTGCGGTTGTTTATCACCTTTTTTATAAACTAATGCATACCATCATTCCTGACATAGCATATAGGAATTACAAAAGAAATCTATTTCTACAATTTTCCTTACCAATGTTGGTAACACTGTTATTGATAGAAAACAGTTAGCCATAAAAGCTATACCTCTTCCTCATCAGTGGACTATCACCGACACTAATAAGGAAGAACAACAAAAGAGACAAGTGTCTCATCAAATTTCTCAAATCATCGAACATGATGTTGGAAAAGTGGATATTGTCTTTGCTCCTAGAGCCTCGACATCGACTGTATCGTCCTCCAACTTTTCTTCTCATTCTGTTACCCAACCATCTGAGCAATGTGATACTTGTGGTGGTATTGCATATCCTGTTACTTCTATCCCTACAACAGATAATACTGATAATGTTAGCATCAATGACTTTGCTGACTATCATATTAATGTTGTAACGTTAGAAGAAGAACCGGACATTGAATTTGTTATGGATTATGAATCGCTCAAACAGCAATTCTTAACCCATCCTTTAAAACCCTCGTTTTGTAAACTTGTTCCATTTAAATTTTCGAGAAAAATATTTTGCTTACGTAAATGCTCATAAGCAAAATATCACCTTTTTCGATTGGTTAGCCCTCCAAAGTCCTGCAACCTCTCTCCAGGTCGATGCCATTTGGGAAAGCATTCATGGTCACAAATTTGATCAAGAGCATCCGCCTTTGGCTCCAATTAAACTCCAAAAGGATATAAAAGCTTCCCCTTTTAAATCTACTTTTGATGATGAGGGTCCTATCTCTAAACGAGACTTAACCCATATTATTGAACAAAATAATTATACCAATATGTATCTCTCAACCCTAAAAAATTCTACTATTGCTACCCCTGCTCCTCCTGCTCCTTCATCTGTTAAAAAATTACCTAAGGCTACAAAACCTTTCTTTCCTCCTTCGGCATCTCCCTCTATGCCTTCTTTCAAAACTCCTTTATCTGACGAATTTTTTGAGATCCTTACTAAAAAGCTAGGACAACTAAAAATTTCGTCTCCTACTATTCCTTCTTCGTCAGCAAACCTTCCCCCACCTGCTCCTTCTCCTAAGGATAAAGGTCCAGCAAAAGATAAAGGTCCTGTCATTATGACCTTATCTCCTGCTTCCACTCCTCCAGCTACGCAAGGAGAACTATCACCTGCTTCTCCCATGCCTAATTCTTCTGATGATAATGAAGATATCTTACCCGAAATTCATCGCATCATACGTTCTCGTAATCATCCTCCTAAAGCACATCATAAAAACTTTCCATCTAAGAACATATATCTTCTAACTAAACAATATTATTCCAGACCATCTCCTTTTGACCTTATTCTTGAAGAAAAGGTAAAACGAAATCAAAAAATATGATGGTAATGCCATTTATGACTGGAGCATTGATGGTCTCTCCGAATACCAAGTAATTGAGGTTGTCCTCAAAATGCGTATTTACGCTAAAGCTAGTATTCTTCAAAACCATACTGAACCAGACACTGCTAAAGCCATCGTTTGCGCTTTTCTTGGTCAATTATTGGTTGGTGGCATTATGTCATGGATGAAGATGAGCGCGAAGCTATCACATACCACCTTAAAACAGATGCTTTAAATAATCCAATTCTCAATGCTAATGGAGACTGGGTTTATGATTCTGTTAACCACCTTATGGTCGCCATTATTTGGCAATTTGTTGGTCATATTTCATCTATTAATGAAAAGATCAGAGATCAGCTCCAAAACCTACGTTGTAGAACTCTCAATGATTATAGATGGTATAAAGATACATTTTTCTCAAAATTGTACTCTTTAACTGAAAAGCATGACGAATCTTTCTGGAAAGAACGATTTATTGCCGGATTGCCTCCCTATTTCGTTGCAAAAATTAAGGATTTCATCAAAGAGCATTACAATAACACTCTTGCTGATCTTTCTTATGGTGATATCACTCAATCTGTGCAAACTTGTGCTCTCTCCATTTGTAATGACCTGCGATTAAATCGCCAAATCCAAAAGGAAAAATCAACTTTAAAGCACGATTTGGGCAATTTATGCTTTGATTTTGGACAAGATATTGATGTCTCGAAGTATCTTACTCCCAAACATCGTATCAAACGCCAAAACAAATCGTCTCATTTCTTTAAACCTCCATATTATAAACATCCTCCTCGCTCCTTTAAATCGCGACGCCGTTCTTCTTATGCTTTTAAGCCTTCATCAAGAGTTGACCCTCATACTACACAAAATGTTTGCTATAAATGTGGCAAGCCTGGGCATTATGCTAATAAATGTCGCTCTATCCCATCTACCAAGAAAATACATCAAGTTGCATTTTCTTCCTCCTCTTCTTCTGAAGACGAATGTCACTGTGTGTCTAATCTTCCAAATGCTTCTTCCTCTTCTTCTGACCCTGAAATTAATGTTTTGACTGCTCATGAAGAACTCCTTCTTTCCATTGGCGAACAAATTAATGATCCTACCCTCAAGCTTAAATATTATACAGAAGTAATCACCTCTCTTCCTACTCAATCTACGCCACCTGAAGAATCTCTTCCTCCTACCCTTATGAAACGACAAAAACAATTCCAAGAACAATTATCCAATGATAACTCCCATCTCAACTTTGCGAGTCTCATGGAAATTGTTAATAAAAAACCCAAACATGTGACTGTTCAATCTCTCCAAACAGAGGTTAATCAGTTAAAACATGAAATTAAGCAACTAACCTCTCGAATTTCGAATCTTGAAAAATCCGATGTTGAAGCCAATTATAGCTTTGATTCAAATAATATTTTTTGTTGAATTCCTTTCAAAATCTCACTCAAATTTTCATCGCTGGTATACACAATTTACTTTTACAGTCAAAGGATTTTCTGTAAAATGTAATGCGTTGATTGATTCTGGTGCTGATTTAAATTGTTTACGAGAAGGATTCCTTCTTCTCCATTATTGTACTATTAGCAAAGATCTTCACAGCATCTCTGTGGCTAATGGACAAAAAACACGGGTTAAATATGAAGTTTCTCTTGCACATATTTGCCATCAAGGGATTTGTATCCCATTAACATTCATTATCATTTCAGGATTTAAACAAGACATGTTGTTAGGAACACCATTTCTGCAGAAAATACAGCCATTTTTTGTATCCGAAACTGGTATTTCTACTACCAGCAGGGACACTCTCTTCATTTTTCTTTTATCACTCCTCCAAATGAATCTGCTTTAAATCTTATAGTCAATCAAATTGAGTATAAAAATACTCATATCCAATTTCTCAAGCATGAAATCTTGCTATTAAAAACAGAGCAGATCCTCCAATCTCCTATTTTTAAAAGTAAGTTAAATGCTTTTCAAACTTCTCTCCAGCAACAATGTTGTTCGAATATTCCTTCTGCCTTCTGGAACAGAAAGCAACACATTGTTAAACTACCTTATATCCCTGAGTTTAATGAATTAAAAATCCTTACTAAGGCAAATCCATCTCAGATGAATTCTCGTCTCCGAGAAATTTGTCAAAAAGAAATCACTGATTTACTTCACAAGAAGTTAATCACTCCATCACAATCACCATGGAGTTGTACGGCATTTTATGTTGAAAATGCCCCCGAACTTGAACGAGGAGTTCCTCGCTTGGTTATCAACTACAAACCACTTAACAAAGTCTTACAGACTATCCGATTTCCACTTCCTAATAAATCTGATCTTTTAAAAGCTACTACATCTGCAGTAGTTTTTTCAAAATTTGATTTAAAATCTGGTTTCTGGCAAATACAGGTACATCCAACCGATCGCTATAAAACCGCTTTTAACACTCCATTTGGGCAATACCAATGGAATGTTATGCCTTTTGGGTTAAAAAATGCTCCTTCCGAATTTCAGAAAATTATGAATGATATATTTAACCCCTATTTCTCTTTTATTCTTGTTTACATTGATGATCTTTTGGTTTTCTCGCCATCTATTGATCAACATTGGAAACATCTTCAAATTTTTCAATCATTAATTCTTAAAAATGGCCTTGTTTTATCTCAAAAGAAAATGAATCTTTTTCAAACAAAGATAACTTTCCTTGGTTTTAAAATCGCTAATCAAACGCTTACTCCTGTTAATCGAGTAATTGCTTTCTCTAGCAAATTCCCAGATCAATTAATTGATCGCCATCAGTTGCAACGCTTTTTAGGTTGCCTTAACTATCTATCTGATTTTTATAAAGATGTTGCTAAAGACAGACAGTGTCTTCAAGAGTTATTATCCTCTAAAAAACCTTTTCACTAGACCCCTGTTCACACTTCAGCTGTCCAACTGGTAAAACAAAAGGTAAACTCTCTTCCATGCCTTCACTTGGCAATTCCTCAATATTTTAAAATTGTTCAGACTAATGCTTCGGATATTGGTTATGGTGGAATCCTTTTACAACAGCCTCCATCGGGTAAAGAACAACTTGTTTGTTTTACCTCAAAAACATTGAAAGACGCTCAAGTAAAATATTCTACTTTCCAAAAAGAAGTCCTAGCCATTGTGCTTTGTGTTCAAAAATTCTAAGCTGATTTATTAAATCAAAAATTTTTAATTCGTGTTGATTGTCAATCTGCTAAATCTATCTTTTCCGAAGATGTCAAAAATTTAGCGGCTAAACAAATTTTTGCACGATGGCAAGCTATACTGAGTATTTTTTATTTTGATATTGAATATATACCTGGAGAAACAAATTCTCTTCCTGACTTTTTGTCTCGTGAATTTCTTACGTCCCCTTCTGTGCACCTTTTACTGATCATGACTAAGAAAGCACCTGCCGCCTCAGCCTCCTCCACTAATCGCTTTCAGCCTTTAGAGCTTCCTGAACCGAATTGTTCTTACCTTGCCACTAGCCAACACCTCATCTGTATATTAGAACCCAATCTCGCTACGAAACCTTTACCTACACAAATTGCATGTACCATGCCTCCAGGCCTCCACTTTATCCCAACTCGTCCTCATGCTACAATCCAGTTCTATGAGAACATTCTTATCGCCACCCAATCCATTCATCTTGAACATCGGTCAAGAGAGAATTCCGTTGAAATTGATTTTTCAAAAATTAAGATTCAACGTGTTTTATCCGCTGATGATTGGTGTGACAATTATAAATTCATAACAAAAACTCCATTTGTCTATAAAGACATCAGTGTCTTTAAAGATAAACCAGCTTTTGCGTTAAGTTACCAAGACTATATCACAGCTTGGCAAAATATCTTGTTTTACAAAGATCCGGATCATCATTCCTGGTATCTCTCTTTTCGCGCGAATTGCCAGACTTCTTTTCCCCAGTGGTGGCTTACTAGTTGGTGGAATAAGTTTGGTCCCCATGAATTTATATTTCCTGCTCTTGTCCAAGAGCAATTTTCCAAAGACAAACTTCCCATTCTCCAATTTCTCTGTAAATATACTATTCCATGGATCCTTAAATGAGAATATGGGACATCTCCTGTTGTCGCTTATGATCCCATGACTGAAAAAACTACCCATGTCTACTTATCTCAAGATATCTCTTGCAAATGGTGGAATAAATTTAACTATGAAGCCGCCTTTGCCCCAAAATTATCCCCAAAATTATCCATTAAACCAAAAACACCCATCAAAATGCCTACGTTTCCATCTAGTTCCTCATCGTTCAAAGATGTTGTCTCCAAACCAAGCCCTACTATTTCTCCTGATATGGCAAAAATATTAGCTAAGCTTCAGCAAATTGAAGATGATAACAAAATGTTGCGTCAACAAATTGAAGATGATAACAGACAATTGCGTCTTGATTTGGAACAGGTAACATCAAAGTGTTCCCCTTCTCCATCAATCAAGAGTGTTCATCTCTCTGATGACGAGCCCTGATAATATTCCACCAGCACTTCAACAACCTTTGGTTGAGCAATTTTTATCCCTAATTTACTCCAATGGAGTTGATATCATATTTTCTCCCATTAATGTCTGTGGATGCCTGCATTGTTTGCTCCGCCGCCATCCCTGTTCTTTAGTTGTTCATATGGCAAATATCTGTTTTGCATGGACTACTGAAGATACTAACTACCTCCTGGCATTATGGTATCTGCTCAATTGTCCACATATCACTATTTTAATTGATATCCACACCGTATTCCGCTTTCCTGAATATATATTCACCCCTCTCTGGGATTTTATCCACACTTCTCCTGCTGCCAACTTTTGTCATTTAATTTACACTCGGCCTCGCCCTTAAACCATGTCCTGGACGTGTCCAGCCCTCTGGCCTATGCCAGCCACCTGTTCCAACGCAGGCTTCCTGTCTTAATTTCCACTGGATATTAATGACAACCTAGGATTCGTGTCCTTCCATCTTTTCAAAGGGCGTATTACTGTTACTCTGCTTTTTCGAAGAGCCAAGCAACTGTTTGTTACTTTTTGGAAGAGCCAAGCAACTGTTTATTATGCCTTTCCTTTATGTAAATTATTTTGCTTTTGCTTTCCCCAAAGGTCAGGTACTATTGACCTCTAGCTTATCTGAAGCGTCGTCTGTAGGATTGCTTTTCTATCAGCAATGCGTCTATATATAGGACTGAAGGTTTGTTGTTAAGGATATCGAGTCTTAAGTTTGTTTAGTCAGTTTCTAAGAATTCTCTCTTGTCTCTTGTACTGTGTATGAGCATCAGTGTTTTATATATATATATGAGCATCAGTGGTTTTGTCAGTTTTTGTTTTTAGTTCAAATATTGTCTCTTGTACTTCTGCATAATATTTAAGCTTGAGGGTAGGATCATTAATTTGTTCGCCAATGGAAAGAAGGAGTTATTCATGAGCATTCAAAACATTAATTTCGGGGTCAGAAGAAGAGGAAGAAGCGTTTGGAAGATTAGACACACAGTGACATTCGTCTTCAGAAGAAGAGGAGGAAGAAAATTACCTAAGGCTACAAAACCTTTCTTTCCTCCTTCGGCATCTCCCTCTATGCCTTCTTTCAAAACTCCTTTATCTGACGAATTTTTTGAGATCCTTACTAAAAAGCTAGGACAACTAAAAATTTCGTCTCCTACTATTCCTTCTTCGTCAGCAAACCTTCCCCCACCTGCTCCTTCTCCTAAGGATAAAGGTCCTGTCATTATGACCTTATCTCCTGCTTCCACTCCTCCAGCTACGCAAGGAGAACTATCACCTGCTTCTCCCATGCCTAATTCTTCTGATGATAATGAAGATATCTTACCCGAAATTCATCGCATCATACGTTCTCGTAATCATCCTCCTAAAGCACATCATAAAAACTTTCCATCTAAGAACATATATCCTCTAACTAAACAATATTATTCTAGACCATCTCCTTTTGACCTTATTCTTGAAGAAAAGGTAAAACGAAATCAAAAATATGATGGTAACGCCATTTATGACCGGAGCATTGATGGTCTCTCCGAATACCAAGTAATTGAGGTTGTCCTCAAAATGCGTATTTATGCTAAAGCTAGTATTCTTCAAAACCATACTGAACCAGACACTGCTAAAGCCATCGTTTGCGGCTTTACTGGTCAATTATATGGTTGGTGGCATTATGTCATGGACGATCATTATTCACACTGAATTCATTAGTTGAAACAATTTACGTGGCGCATTTTACACGAATGGCGCATTTCCAAAATGCACCATTCGTGTATTGTGGAACATCCACTTGGCCACCACGTGGATGTTCCCTAACATGAATGGCGCATTTTGGAAATGCGCCATTCGTGTATTCTGGAACAATCCACGTGGCGCCCACGTGGATATTCCCTAACATGAATGACGCATTTTGGAAATGCGCCATTCATGTTTTCTGAACACGGGCGCCATATGGAGTGTTCCACATGGGCGCCATGTGGATGTCAAAATAATGTGGGATTGTCCACCGCCAGATACATGCGTGTCGTTTGCATGAGTTGTCTACCTCGAGACACGTGCGTGACGTTTGTATGGGTTGTCCACATCGAGATACGTGCATACCATTTGCACGAGTTGTCCACCTCGAGACATGTGCGTGACGTTTGTATGGATTGTCCACCTCGAGATACGTGCGTGTTGTTTGCATGGGTTGTCCATCGCTAGATACGTGCGTGTCGTTTGCATGTGTTGTCTACCTCGAGATTCGTGCATGATGTTTACATGGTTTACTTCGATTGCACGAGATTACATGGGTTGTCCACCTCGAAATACGTGCATGACCTTTGCACAATTTGCATTGATTGGACGAGGTTATATGAGTTGTCCACCTCGAGATACGTGCGCGACGTTTGCATGGATTGCACGAGGTTGCATGAGTTGCACACCTTACGATACGTGTGTCACATTTGCATGAATTGTACGAGGTTGTATGGGTCGGCCACCTCGACCTACGCGCGTGTCATTTACATGACTTCTCCACCGCGAGATACATGCGTGGCGTTTGCATGAGTTGTTCACATCCATATACGTGCGTGTCCTTTACATCAGTTGTCTACCTCTAGATACGTGCGTGATGCAGGTTGTCCATCTCGAGATACATACGTGATGCGGCTTGTCCATCTCGATACGTAAATGACGTTTGCATGGGTTAACCGTGTCACGACCCAATAATTAATACACGTTTAATTCGTTAATCAGGACAAAATGACCCGTGACGTGAGACCTGCAGCGAGATATGTGTCACTACCGAGGCACAATGATCGAGGTAAATGTTATATTTGTTGATGTTGTGTGATTTGTGGTTGTTTTTGCTGTCGGTTGTGATTGTTGGTCAGAGATAGAAGACTCGGACGAACTGCCATGAGCTCAAGGGACGGCAAGGGAGTCGTTTCCCGTGCACAAACCCAACTTGGGGTTGGGGATGGACGCCCAACCCCGGTACAAATGAAAAAAAACTAAAAAAATAAAAGTTTACGAGAGGAAGAAGATGGGTAGCCCAGGTCGGGCTACCTCATATAGGTTGAATCGGGCCGACTAGGGCCTGGGTGGGCTGGGTCGGGCCGACCCTGACCCTTTGGAGAATGGGTCGTCACACACCGCTTCAAGTTGAACAAAATATTCCTTTCGAGGAGTAAAAAAGAGGTTATGTATTTTGTATAGATGACTCCTTTTCAAAAAGAGTCATTCACTCCACCTCATCAACACGCATGCAACATGGCGCCACATCATCATCAATGTCTCCATTTGAAAAGGTGACATACCTTATTTTTGGAAATAAAAATGTTTCCCACCTTAATTTTTGGAAAACCCCGTAGTTTTTCACCCCGGATTCAATTGTGCACTCCGTTAACCCTGAAAATAACAAATAAATATAACTAGACTAATATTTTGGAGCCTTAATCATAAAAAATACATAAACAAACTATGTATAATTACATAATTAATAACTTATCAAATACCCTCAAACTTACGACTTTGCACGTCCCGAGCAAAGGTGTAAATGACAAACACAAATAAACTAGACTCCTAATACAGATATGCACTGACTCAACTAATCATATACTCGATTCAAAATTCATGAAGTTCCTTTGGTTTAGATAGTCATAAGTAACAAGCCGCTCAAGAAATTTCGAAGTTATAATATATCAAGAACCGCAACCCAAACACAATTAAGATCACACTTTAAAGACATAGAATCAGTCAAGACAAAAGCCATCAACTACTCATGAGTTTTCTTGGTCTATAAATTCGTAAGTTTACAATCTCACTTAATCTAGTTATAAGCACTCGAGCTAAATCTTTTTATTTGAAGAGTTTTCATAGATTTCCGCCTTTATTCAGTTTATATATATTCTCTATTTTTCTTTCTCCATATTTTTTTCAAGTAATACGGTCCCTGCTCCATTTCCTGTGGACAATGTTTCTCGCTTTTTCCCACCACAAGATTCCCTGCTCCATTTTCTGTGGAATCTATGTGACTCTATATATTTTGATTTAAGAAAACTCATGTTAGCCATTCTCACTTTCACTATGATTAAGCAAATTCTCCAATGTCAATTAAAATATTATCGCTTGCACAATTTTGACCATCTGTCCCTTTTGGTATCTAACATAAAGCTTAACCATCATACTAAGTCCCTAATCATGAAATCATAAAAATGTTGGGCTATAGGCTCATAAGTGTTTCTCCTAGTTTTTCCATAAGTCTCAAGTCAAAAAGGCAACCATAGTGTACTCATCTACAACCAAAGGCATAAAGCAAAATTTTGGGTGACTTTAAACAATAATAAAAATGAAAGCTATACTAAATATATGCATGAAAGTGTATCAACTCCTAATGAAATAAGAAAGAGAAGTATGAAGGGAAAGAAATGGAAGAAATGAAAGAATAAAAGGACACTAAACACCACCATTACCATAAGTCAATCGCATATAATTGAAAAAATGATCTCACCTACGGTTTTTCGCAAAGAAATTCATCCAACTCAATCCACAAATCTTAAAGTACCCTCAAACTTATTCTGAACCTTGTCCTCAAGGTTCGAAACAAGTTAAGGAATCCATGCAGCAAAAAAGAAAAAAAAATAGTGGTGATAAAGAACATGGAAAAATAAATAAAGAAGAAGATGATACAATTCATACATAACAAAAGTCTCTAAAAACTAGTGAATGCACAAAATCTCTCATGTCTAAGTGATTAAGAAAACTATGGAAAAAAAATCATCATAATCAGAATAAGAACTAATAAGCAGATGAGTTAACTCAAATGATTCCTATCAAGTTTTGCGAGCCCGAAGTCTTTTAACTAAGGGTGAAATCAATAAGACGATGGAATGAAGTCCAGGGTTTTGGGTCTACTCAAAGATCCGCCTCTAATGCATCGACTTAACTAGGTATTGTTGGATATTTGGGGTTCATACACAGAAAAATTACAAAACAATTTTGACAAAAATCACAATAGGATCCGAATCTAATTCCATTAAAAATGTTTAAACCATGAAAACTTAATCATACCTCGATCACAATATACCTTTCTGAATGTTGATCGATCTCTAAGGCGCTGCCAACGACGAACGCCCTCTACCAGCAATCCACACACGAACAACGGCTGAGATTCGAAGTGCTAGCTTCGAGAGAATACTAAACATATTTTTTGTTTATCTCCAAAACGATCCAGAGCGTACCAGAAAATCGTAATTCGTTTCTGATACGAAAATAGAGTTTCGACCCTTAATCTTTCATTCGTGTGTTCTAACTTAAAGCGTATATTTATACAACCCTTGTATATAGACGGTTAAGTAAATTACACATATACCCCTACTTAAAGAAGTATAAGTGTAATACACCACAATGACGTTTCTGTCATGAATTTTATCATATAAAATTCATTTTTCTGAACCATCTTAAAATCTCGCAAAATCATTCTTAGTGTGCAACACAATAGGCTCATACAATGTTGGCAGTGTACCAAAACACATTTTGGTATACAAGTCATAAGCGACCTCTAGCAAGACATTATGATTACCCAAGTTGTACGAATATCAAATCAATACAACCTAATCAATAGTGTATATAACATCTTTTTGTCACTCGATATCCTTTTGATCAAACATAAGGCATAGAATTATCATCCAACATGTTCAATCATCCTAGTCTTGATCTCTAGGTAGACTGAAAACATCCAAGTGACATTGATCAATATCAATTCACTTAGACTAGGCCTTTTAACAGTCTAACACATTGAGGGATCCACTAGATATCTCTCTTTATATGAGAGGGAAAAATTTCATCTTGATTACACAAACTTCATCACATTGCTCACACAGTAACCAATCACAACATTTATAATCGTCCGGTTAAAGACAACGTTTGATAGTGTCGAATCACTATGTTCCTAATGTTGAAGTCTCTGGTAATCTTAAGTCGGAGGACTGAAAAATATACCTATAATGAGAAACAACTATGACTTAATCCATGTGATGTTCTCATAGCGGGTCGGTCCAGAACTTTGTTCCCTAACAAGTACTCGTGATCTTGATCCGTATCCCTATACGTATAATCATCATATGATCATCAATCAAGACTCACACTAGTCTTAATTCATTATAGTTCCCAGTATAATGATCGACTAGGGACATTTAGGATATTTCTGTAAATACCATAGATCTTATTATAATGTAAACATGCAAATTAATTATAATAAATAGCAAAAGAAATCCTCAATTTTATAAACTAAAAGTATTCATAAAGACAGTTAATGGATAGACCTAGGGCACATGCCCCAACATCTCCCACTTGCACTAGGGCCAATCATACACACATCTAATGCCCAATGATCTAACATGACCATCATGTTTTGCTTGTGGAAGAGCTTTTATCAATGGATCCTCAA
The DNA here is from genome assembly GCA_039657365.1 of Stephania yunnanensis. NCBI lineage: Eukaryota > Viridiplantae > Streptophyta > Magnoliopsida > Ranunculales > Menispermaceae > Stephania > Stephania yunnanensis. The sequence goes on along the minus strand of CM077586.1, from coordinate 36,376,837 downwards.
CGTTGTCTTCAGTAGGTACTCTGTAAATCTTCACGTCTCCTATCTTAATAATCTCTCTTATGAGATGAAAACGTCTGAGTATATGTTTGGATCTGTGGTGTGATCTAGGTTCCTTGGCCTGCGCTATTGCCCCGTTATTGTCACAATACAAACAAACAGGGTTAGCAATACTTGGAACTACACCTAGTTTAGAAATGAGCGTTTTGATCCAAACTGCCTCATTTGCTGCATAAGACACTGCAATATACTTAGTTTCTGTTGTAGAATCTGCCACAGTCACTTGCTTCGAACTTTTCCAGCTTACTGCACCCCATTCAAAGTAGACACATATCCAGACTGCGATCTAAAATCATCTATATCAGTTTGAAAACTTGTATCTGTGTAACCATTTACAACTAGGTCATTTTCAAAACCTCCACAGACCAAGAACACTTCTTTAGTCCTTCTTAAGTATTTAAGAATATTCTTTACTGCTATCCGGCGACTCTCGCCAGGATCTGATTGATATTTGCTTGAGTGGTCAAAGCAAATGATACATCAGGTCGAGTGCATAACACGACATATATCATAGATCCAATAGCTGATGCATATGGAGTCTTATTCATACGGTCTCGCTCATCATTTGTCTTAAGAGATTGAATCTTGCTAAGACTTATTCCATGAGACATTGGCAACAATCCTCTTTTAGAGTCTTGTAAACTAAATCTATTCAACACCTTGTCTATGTAAGCACTCTGACTTAGACCGATTAGCCTTTTGTATCTATCCCTATAGATCCTTATCCCTAGGATATAGGCTGCATCTCCTAAGTCTTTCATCGAGAAACAATTCCCTAACCAAGACTTGACATTCTGCAATGTTGAGATGTCATTTCCAATGAGTAATATATCATCAACATACAGTACCAGAAAAATGACTACACTCCCACTGACCTTCTTGTATACACAAGGCTCATCTTCGTTCTTAATAAAACCAAAATCCTTGATTGCTTCATCAAAACGAAGATTCTAACTTCGAGAAGCTTTCTTTAATCCATAAATGGATCTTTGAAGCTTGCATACCTTCCTAGAATTCTCAAGATGTACAAAACCTTCAGGTTACCACCTTCAAGTAAATCAATATACATTCAATGGTCTTACCACCTTAAGGAAAATCAACCAAATTCCAAACTTGGTTATCGTACATGTATTGCGTCTTTGAGTTCACAACACTTAGCCATTTATCTGAGTCTGGTCCAGACATAGCCTCCTGATAAGTGGTGTGCTCATTTTAATCCATAAGCAACACATCACGACTATTAGTAATGAGAAACCCGAATCTATCTGGTTCATGTCTTACCGTACCAGATTTACGTGGGCCCTGTGTCACTTGTGGAGATTCAACTGGTTTAGAACGTTGTTGAACTTCCAGTAGCGGTTCAGTGTTTATTCGTGATTCTTGAACTTCTTCGAGATTTTTTTCTCTCCCACTAGTGTCTTTTGAAATAAATTATTTTTCCATAAAGGCACCATACCAAGCAACAAACACTTTGTTCTCAGCGGGATTATAAAAGTAATATCCTTTTGTTTCCTTAGGATACCCTACAAATAAACACTTGTCAGATTTAGGTGCTAGTTTTTTTTAGACTTGTCGCTTTACGTAAGCCTCACAACCCCGAATCTTAAGGAAAGACAAACTAGGTCTCTTCCCGTACCATATCTCATATGGTGTTTTATCAACCGCTTTTGAAGGAACGCGATTTAGAGTGAAAGCTACAGTTTGTAATGCATAACCCCAAAAGGATAATGGAAGATCTGCATGACTCATCATAGATCGAACCATATTTAGTAAGGTTCGATTTCTCCTTTCAGAAACTCCATTCCATTGTGGAGTTGCTGGTGGAGTCAATTGGGAGACAATCTCACAATTTCTAAGATGATCATCAAATTCTTGGCTCAAATATTCACCCCCTCGATCCAACCGAAGTGTTTTGATAGTTTTACCAAGTTGATTATGCACTTCATTTTGAAATGCTCGAAACATCTCAAATTATTCAGATTTATGTTTTATAAGATATACATAACCATATCTGCTGAAATCATCAGTAAATGTAATGAAGTACTGATAACCTCCTCTAGCCATTGTGTTTATCGGACCGCATACATCAGTATGTATTAGACCCAATAAATCACTTGCCCTTTCACTGTGTCCAGTACAGGGACTTTTAGTCATTTTGCCTAGTAAACAAGATACACACTTTTCATATGTTTCTAAATCAAATGAATCTAGAAGTCCATCTTTATAGAGCTTCGTTATGCGCTTCTCATTTATGTGCCCGAGACGACAATGTCAAATATAGGTTTGATTCAAATAATTTGATTTGAATCTCTTTGTATTTATGTTAAAGACTGGAGTATCAGTGGACCTTTTCATGCTTATAATATAAAGACCATCACACAAATCAACATTTGCATAAAATATGCCTTTACGAGAAATGGAACATCTATTATTCGCAATATTAAAATCAAAACCATCCATATACAAACATGAAACATAGATGATGTTTTTGCTCAAGGAAGACACAAAATAACAATTATTTAAAGTTAAAATAAGTCCACTAGGTAAGACTAAGTCATATGATCCAACAGCCAGGGCAGCAACTCTTGCTCCATTCCCTACGCGGAGGATGACTTCTCATTTCTTCAACTTTCTATTTCTGGTGAGTCCCTGCACATTTATACAAATGTGAGATCTATATCCAATATCTAATACCCAAGAATCACTAGTAGATAAATTAATTTCAATAACATAAATACCTGTAGTGGTAGTCGCACTACCCTTTTCTTCTATAGATATTCCAGATAGAGTTTGCAATTTCTGAACCAATGTCCAGGATGGTAGAAATGACAATTTCCTTCCTTTTCTTTTAGGTGTTTTGAAGCAGGAACTGGTTAGGGCTTGGCTTGTTCCACAGGCTTTGCGACAAGTGCAGCAGCAGCCTTGGCAAATTTAACCTTGCCTTTGCCTTTCTTCTTCATTCCCTTTCCCTTTTGGACCATCAACACATTACTAGATGGTTTCTTGATATTTTGTTCAGCAGTTTTGAGCATCAAATGCAACTCTGAAATTGATTTCTCCATATTATTCGTATTGTAGTTCATCACAAATTATGAGTAACTCTCCGTTAATGAGTTAAGGATCAAATCTGTAGCCAACTCTTGGCTTTTGGGAAATTCGAGTCTATCAAGCTGGTCAACATAGCCCTTCGTCTTCAGAACATGAGGACTAACTGACGCACCCTCAGTCATCTTGCAAGAATGTAGGTTCTTGACTGTCTCGAACCTTTCTTGCCTAGCTTGTTGTTGGAACATCTCTTTCAGCATTACAGCCATGTCGTGGCGTCCATTAGTTCCATGTCCTTCTAAATTTTAGGAACCATAGTTGCCAGCATAATACATGCAACATCAATAGAATCGTCGACATGCTTATTATACGCATCCTTCACAGCCTTCGTAACATTAGCTGGTGGGTCCTCAGGGATTAGAGCATCCAGGACATACAACTTGCCTTCATGCTTGAGAACGATTCTCAAGTTTTTGAACCAGTCAAGAAAGTTAGTTCCAGATAGCTTATCCTTCTCAATGATGGATCGTAGTGACTTGGGATTATTGTTACTTGAAGAGGCCATTGATCTACAATAAAGATTATGCAAAGTTTATTTTAATATAGAGGAATAGAGTCCCACTAAATTAACAACCCTCTTAAAACATACTGTTTATTTAGGGGACTAAATCCATATTTCACCTAATTCTATGATAGCTATGACATGAAACATAGAACTAGATTATTTAGGTAGGTAACAGTTACCAATTACATCTTTTGTAATTTTAGATACTTTTATGAGATACATGACATCTTATATCTTAGCATGTTTTTTATCTCATCATGTGCCTAAAGCTCAAAACTATTTTGATAGCTTTATTAAGTCGGACCATTTTAAACATTTAGGTAACTCTTACCCTACTTGTCTCACCAAGATAATACAATACACTCAGTTATGCCTGAAATTATATTAGTGTGATCAAGGCCTTGACAAGTGTTTAAAATGGATGGCACGAAGCTTAAAATTTAATAGATGGATTTTATTCACTTTTAGTGATTTTATGTAAATAATGAAATATCATATATTTTATTGATTTGTTCAATCACTAAACAATTTAAAAATTTTTATATTGTTCACTAATAAAAGAATTTACGTGCGCTAGAATTAGTTAGACGGCGGTCCAGCTGGCCGGTCAGCGAGCAGTGGTTCCGCTGACCAGTCAGCGAACGGGGGAATAGAGGGTAGCACCCTCGTTTTTTTTTGGAGACGAATTTCAATTCCGAAAATTAAAATTCGCTATAGAAAATCATATTTTTTGCTAATATTATTATCCTAACTTAACCCCTTAATTTATCTGAAATTAAGTCGATTAAAACATTTTTAATTAACTCGGACCCACATTTAACTAATCATCTTATTCTAATCCAATTAGGACTTGAGATATTTGAATCCTAGCATATCACCGATAACAAAATTCTCGATATTTATCTCTTATTCAATAGGGATAACGAAACCAACTTTGCTAATATCTCCTAATATAATTTGCTATCTATCTCTTATCAAATAGAAATTTCATAACAGAATAGATATAACGAGATAAATAAATAATTACAAAAAATAATTATTTGCAATTTCGATCCTCATCAAAATAATCACAAACATGTAATTGAATCATGAACTACTATCCCAATCGAACCTAATCATATTAGTTTCGAATTAATATTAAGACTTATACAATTTAAGAAACTTAAAACAATGCAACCTAAATATGCATACTTAATTACAGAGACTTCATCCATGCATCAATACACGAAAAATAAAGATTATACCTAAAGGTGTCTTGGATCACAGAACATGAAACTCAATTCATTAAAATTTCTCGAATTAACATAACATGGTTACTAGCATGTATGAAACTGATTTCAATTAAATCATGAATATATATATGTGTATCATATACACAAAACATGATAATAAATCTCACAGAAAACTTTTGTATATCACATATACATAAACTATTAACATGCTTTCAATCATATATCATGTATATATCAAAAGAAAACATGCAATGAATTTAATGGAATCGAACTCGAAGGCTCTGATACCACTGTTGGGTTTTGGGGTTCATACGCAACAAAAATTACAAAACAATTTTGACAAAAACCCCAACAGGATCCGAATCTAATTCCATTAAAAACATTTAAATCATGAAAACTTAATCATACCTCGGTCACAATATACCTTTCGGAAGGTTGATCGATCTCTAAAGTGTCCTCTACTACCAAGTAGATTTGACTAGCTTTGAGAGAATACTAAACCTTTTTTTGTTTATCTCTAAAGTATCGAAAAACCTAATTTGTTTCAAACGAAAATAGTTTCGGCCTTTAATCTTTCATCCATTCTAACTTAAAGCGTCTATTTATACAACCCTTGTATATAGACGGTTAAGTATGATTTTATCAAAGAAGTATAAAATACACATTTTGAATTTTATCTTATAAAATTCATTTTTCAAAACCATCTTAAAATCTCGCAAAACCATTCTTAGTGTGCGATCCAATAGGCTCATACAACGTTGGCAGTGTACCAAAACACATTTTGGTATACAAGTCATAAGAGGCCTCTGGCAAGACATTGTGACTACCCAAGTAGTACGAATATCAAATCGATACAACCTAATCAGTAGTGTATATAACATCCTTTTGTTACACGATATCCTTTTGAACAAACATAAGGCATGGAATTGTCATCCGACATGTTCAATCGTATTAGTCTCGATCTCTAGGTAGACTGAAAACATCCAAGTGACATTGATCAATATCAATTCACTTATACTAGGCCTTTTAACAGTCTAACACATCGAGGGATCCACTGGATATCTCTCTTTATATGAGATGGACAAATTCTATCTCGATTACACAACTTCATCACATTGCTCGCACAGTAACCAATCACAACCTTTATAATTGTCTGGTTAAAGACAACGTTTGATTGTGTCAAATCACTGTGTTCCTAATGATGAAGTCTCCGGTAATCTCAAGTTAGAGGACTGAAAAAATATACCTATCATGAGAAACAACTATGACTTAATCCATGTGATGTTCTCATAGCGGGTCAGTCCAGTACTTTGTTCCCTAACAAGTACTCGTGATCTCGATTCGTATCCCTATATGTATAATCATCATATGATCATCAATCAAGACTCACACTAGTCTTAATTCATTATAGTTCCCAGTATAATGATCGACTATGAACATTTAGGATATTTCTGTAAATACCCATGGATCTTATTATAATGTAAACATGCAAATTAATTATAATAAATAGCAAATGAAATCCTCTATTTTATTAACTAAAAGTATTCTAAAGACAGTTAATAGATTGACCTAGGGCACATGCCCCAACAGGTATATGTCCCAACCAATTCTCAAAATGTCTAAAATACTATTAATATGTTAATTCCCAAAAAAATACTCAAATAACTCCAAAAAAATGTAATCCATAGTCAAACCTAGCAAAACTCAGGGGTGCTCCAGTGCCTTTAGTGCTTATCAAATATAACACCCGCAAAAATCTAAAAAACCAAGTTAGGGTTTTTAAACTAAAACTGAAATAAATGCAAGAAATAAAAGAAATAGAAACAAAGCTGGGTTGCCTCCCAACGAGCACCTTTTTTTAAGTCTTTAGCTAGACTTGACATGATTCATCACGTGATGCCCTTTCCTTTCGAGATGCCAATAATAAATGGCGGATCTACATATTTGGGCAACGCAACATGCACGCCCTTTTTCAGATTTTGGGAGCTCATTCAGGACCTTTAACACAAAAGAATTTGTCGAGTCATGGTCATCCAATACAAAGGTGTCGGCAAAGTAGAAGATCTGCGAATGCTCTTTTATTTCCACCCCCTGTAAGGTTTAACAATTATGCGTGGGAGGGTGGGTGGTTTCACCAACACCAGAGGTTGGTCTTCCTTGCTCTGTATCTGCGGCTCCTTCGGCCTTTCTGAAATGACTTGAATTTCTTTCTCAAATTCATCATCTTTATTCTATGCAATGGTAATGTCCGACTCATGGGAAGAAGCTTTTAGTTTTTCCTCCGGTTCGCTCAAATACTCTTCCGCAATGAAGAACTCATCAAACTCATTACTTTTTAATGTAACAGGATTCACGGTCTCCTCTAAGTCAGAAATTAGTCGTGGAGACAACTCTTTCCCATCCATCAAAAGCTCAAGTATTATAGTAACTTGAGTTTCCGAATTTTGTGACTTTGGATTTATATGCTACATATCCTTCTGCAACGGCCGTTCAGTAGTGCTTTAAAAAAGCCAATTGAAGATCATATCTCTCTCAATGTCTGTAATGGTTCTCCGTCCTGTTGAGGAATTTGTGGACTCCGCCTAGACATATAGAAGTTGGGTTGTGGCAATGCATAGTTGGAACCATGATGATTCATATATTTCAGATAGTGAGGACAAGCATACGTGGGATGAAAGTACTCCCCACAATTTTCAGACATCAGGACCAGTTGCACAAAAGATTGCGAGTTAGCAAATTGATGCCCATTATGTGACATTCCTACCTCATTCACACCATAATAGTATGAGTCTTCGAATCGACCATAATTGTAGGCGTATGAGGCATTATGAATTAACTGCAAAAATATTAAGAACGAGAGAATATATACGAAAAATAAAATAAAAATAAAAAATAAAAGAAAACCAAAGAAAGAAAAAACTCAATCCTCGACAACGAAGCCAAAAATTGACGCACACCGAACGCATCAATAAAATATAAACACCTAAACCAACTATTTTGTAGAATAGTGGCTAAAGGTCGATTTCATAGAGATTGGTAATTTTTCTAAGGTAAAAAATAACAAAAAGGGAAATCATCGGTTGAAAGAGAATGAATAAATTGATCTAAATAACAATAAAGCAATGGAAATTATTTTGAAATCAATTAATAAAAATACCTAGGTCGGGAAATATAAGTTTGGTTCGATAAAAGATTGGATTTGGTCTTCGATTTATGTAAAATATATAAATCAAAAGTATCTCGGTGTAGCTATAGACCCGGTAACGTACGCGGTTCCTTGCATTACCTAATCTCGATAGCCAAGGTATGTCAATGACTATTTCCCTAGTCAATCGTATAACCGCATTGGATTTAACATGATGACCGCAATGGGTTTCGTAAATGCACTACACCTGAACAACCAGATCACTTGTGTGTCTGATTTAGCATATATTCATAAAGTACTTGACCGGTCCCAAAGTGGCCAATGAATTGGTAGGAATTACCACTAATGTGGTCTTATTGCATAAAGATGGATGCTTATGACTCATTGACAATTAAATTAGAGTTTAAATATGAATTTAACTTTAATAATTCAAACAATACCAAAGAAAATAAAATAATAATGAAAAGCAATGCAATTAAAATAAATAAATCTCACAAATCCATATATGAGCATAGTCGAACCTCCCTCGCATTCTTACTTAGACCTTGACTTTAATCTCTCATGGTTGAAAAACACAAAATAAAAGTAGAGAGAGGAATAGAATAGAAGAGGAATCGAGAATAAGTCCTATTATGAGAAACTACTAAAATTTGGTATCCGGAGTTGAGAGCAATTACATCTCGTGAGGTATAGACTGACACGTGCGCCGAGGACAATCTAGGGCTATTTTTGGCTTGATTTTAGGTCTTGGACACGTGGCATGCATCGATTGGTCGGTCTGCTGGTCGTTATAACGTGGTAATCTGCTGAGAAGCTCACACGAAATCGTGCGAATAAGTAGGAGGCATCAACGCACGAGTCTCGAGGCTCGTCAAGGGCTGCTGCTAACAAGGAGGAGAGCTACTGCTAGAAGTGAGCTGGACGAATGAAGCGAGGGCAGGTGGCAGGCAGATAGAGGAGAGAATGCTCGCACGGATGGATCGAAATTGTGGGAAACTATTAGGCACGCATCCCGAGGAACAATCAACGGGCTCTAGTAAGTTGTGTACTAAAGTGCGTCACTGTATTACCAATCCATTGCTCTTATCACCAAATCATTTGTGCAATCTGTGTCTCGAGACTAATCGAACAACTGTTCACACTGCACATATACTCTATCTTGAGTAGTTTTTCACCCCGAATTCAACCGTGCACTCCATTAACCCTGAAAATAACAAATAAATATAATTAGATTAATATTTTGGAGACTAAAACATAAAAATATATAAATAAACTATATTTTATTACATAATTAATAACTTATCAAATGCAATAACAGTTAATTATTCTTCTTATATAGTTGATTCGTGTTCTTTATAACATGGTAGATTATGCCATTTTAATTTTCGTTGCATTAGAAATATACATAACTTAGGCCTAATTATCGATTTTAAATTAATCATGATAAAAGGTGTGAAATATGTGCACAAACATACTTTCACACATGTATCGATGATTTTTCAAAATATTCATATGTTTGTCTTTTGAAAAGCAAAGATAATTTTAAGAAAATTTTCTTGTTTTCAACTCATAAGTTGAAAATCAACATAACGAGAAAATTAAGGCTTTAAAATCCGATAGAGGTGGTGAGCATTGCTCTAAGGACTTCACAAAATCTTGTGAGACTAAAGGAATCATATATCAAGCCACGACACCTTACATATCACAACAAAATAGCGTAGCGGAAAGGAAGAATAAGACTTTAGTAGAGATGGTTACTTTCATGCTCTTAAGTTCTAACTTGCCTTTGAACTCATAGGGGAAGCCATTCTTTTGGCTTGTTTTACTTTGAATAGGATTCTATTGAAGAACACTAATATTACCCCATATTTAGCTTATGTAAGGAAATCAGATCCAAAGAGGCATAAATTGGGAAATATAACTTATAAATGTGTTTTTATTGGTTATTCAAAGCCTAGTGTGATATATATATTCTTGAATTTGGAAACTAATAAAATAATTGAATCTATAGAACTTATAAATATGCTTTTATATCCGAATCTTCAGAATCTAAAGAGTTGTCTCGAAATTCTTCTAATGAAAAAATCATAGGAAATTAGAAGATTTGCCTACAAATTCTTCTAATGAAGAAGGGATTCCTCTTACTGATAATGGTGAAACATTGACGTAAGAAAAAGTAAAAGGCAAAGGATTGATAAATTTCTTGGCCCAAATTTCTTACCCTACTTGGTTGAAGGAAATATGCGTGAAATTATGGAATAAACAAAATTTGTCCTTAATGTTGATGATAACTCTCTCGTTTCAACAAGATTTCTTCAAGGGATGCTTCGTTTCGTAAAGTGGCAATCAATGATGAGATGAATCCAATTTTCTCGAATCAAACTTGGGTCTTTTATGATCTTCCACCGAAATTAAAGGCAAATGGGTACAAGTGGGTGTTTAAAAGGGGATTAAATGCTGATGGAACTATAAATAAGTTAAAGGCTCGTCTAGTAGCTAAGGACTATAGACAAAAGCATGAAATTGATTATTTGGATATATAGGCACCGGTTGCAAAAACATCATCAATTCAGGTGTTGATATCTCTTACTTCTATTCATCCTTTAGTAACTCATCAAATGGATGTAAAAACGGCTTTTCTAAATGGTTATTTAGAGGAAGAGACATATATGGAACAACCAGAAGGTTTTGTAATGCCATGTCAATGGAAGAAAGTTTAGAAATTGGTGAAACCTCTTTATGGTCTGAAACAAGCTCCTATGCAATGACATGAGAAGTTTGACATGGTTGTGCAATCATTTGGATTCAAAGTCAATGATAATTATAAATGCATTTACAACAAGTTTGTTAATGATGTTGGTGTCATCATATGTTTATATGTAGATGGCATGCTTATATTTAGGACTTCACAAGCTTTAGTTGAAGAAACTAAACGATTCTTATCTACTAGTTTTGACATATAGACTTAAGAGAAGCTTGACTTAATTTTGGGAATCAAAATTTTACGACAAGATAATGGTCGTACATTATCTCAATCTCATTACATTGAAAGATTTTGAAGAAATTTGGTCATTTTGATCAAAACTCAGTTTGTACTCCTATCGAACCCCATTTAAAACTAATAAAAAAACACCGGTATGTGTTTATCGCAACTATAGTATTCTAGTGTGAAAGGAAGACTCATTTATGTTATGCATTGCACAAGACCTGATATAGCGTACATTGTTTGTATGATATGTCAGTTTACTAGTAACCCACGCAAGCAACATTAATATGCCATTAACAGAATCTTAAGATACCTAAAAAGGACTTTAAATTATGGTCTACAATTTAATGGATATCCCCCAGTTTTAGAAGGTTACAGTGATGCTAGTTGGAATAATGTGGAGTTAAATCTCAAATCAACTAGTGGATGAGTTTTTACACTAGGAGGAGCTGCTGTTTCTTGGAGCTCAAAGAAGCAAACACATATTTTTTATTCTACAATTACATAAAAAATAATCGCCCTATCCGATGCAAGGAAGGAAGCATAATGACTTACAAACTTGTTAATGGATGTACCACTATGGAACAAGCCATGTCTGGCTATACTAATCGATTATGATAACAATGCAACTTTTTATAAGGTCGTGAGTAAGACTTATAATCGAGAGTCTTGACATATTAGTCTACAACATAATCTTTTGAGATAGTTACTCATAAGTGGGGTTGTCACAGCTGAATACATGGAATCTAACAAGAATTTAGTGTATCCATTAACAAAGGGACTTATTAGAGATGTGGTGTTTAAGACATCAAAAGGAATAAGACTTAAGTTTGCCTTAATTGATCATTACTTGATGGTGACTCAACTTAATTTTTGAGAATACAAAATAAGTTTAATGTGGTACTAACAAGTCAAGTAAAGATTATGGAACATTAAAAATTCATATAAAGAGGTCCCTTTCTAGTTATAGTATTGGTTTCTGCAAGATGGAGGTTGACAATTCGGTCTTAATAAGTTGAATATAGTGAATTGCATAATCACTTAAATAGAATTACCTATATTAGTGTAGAAGGGTGACTACTTTTTATGATCCTAACTGACTCTAGAGCACTCAAGAAAGAAAAGATTTGCGTAAGGCATGACAGTGCAATCAACATAACAGTTTTACTTATAGGAAATTAGCATATGCGATATTTTGGGTTTCATGGCATGGGTCCTTGTTTTAAGATTTGTTCACCATAGCACCTTATCAAAACTTAAAGTATTTGTACTACATGAAAAGTTCAAGTCTAAAAAACATTTTTCATTTATGTTCGGATTTTCAGAATGATGTTATTTGTGTTTTTTTTATCATCTTATTTCTTAATGTAATTTTCAATTTATATGTCAATATAATCTGAAAGTGCGGGGGAGATTTTTGTAAAATAAAAAATATATATGCCACTGTTTTTAGCACTAGACCTATAGAGTCTAGATACCGGACTAGTGGGCCAGTACTAAAAATAATGGCGTTAATTTAAGTAGCGATTAAACGGACCTCGGTTTTTGCTAAATGCACACCATTACTCAAACATATCTCGATTTTGTTAAACATACCTTACCTTTATTTTCATAAATCCCAGAAATGCTCTTTCTTACCTTATGCCCTAGAAGTGAGGAAGTGTCGCCCATGGGTTTCGGTCTTATATGGTCAAAACCTTTTTAAAGGTCTCGGTCAGCGTACACTGAAACATCTTTATAGGTCTTGATCGACACTCACCGAGACCTTTGAAGATTTCTCAATCTTTGTGTTGGTCTCGTAGTGGGAGCTGACCGAAATCTCTAAAGAGGTCTTAGAATTGTGTGACCGAGGCTTCTAAAGTGGTCTCAACCATGTGTGTCTGAAACCCACGGGCGATAAGAACGAACAAAAGAATTTCAAAACTTCAAAAAATACATGAAATCGACTAAAAAATAGTAGGTTTTGCTCGTTATCGCTATATATATTCTCAATTCCATCAATATTTTTGTGCCAAAAATGTGAGATTCAAGCTCCATATCAAAAGCCCTAAACCTAACAAAAAACCACAAACACCACTACTGACTCAAAAAAACGTAAAAAAACATCCAAGAAAACCTATCGACATGAAATTAGGTGGGGAATACACCTAGGGCATTAAATTGATTTGATTTCGATCAGATTTTGTCGAATTTGGGCTGAAAGTTAGAGCGCGATTCGAGATAAGGGTGACTGGGGTATAGGTGAGTGGTGTGAGCAAGGTATGAGTAAGCAAAAGCCTTTTTTATATGGATGGGCAGTTGGGTCATTTCACACATACATTAATTTTTTAAGAAACAGGGGTACGTATAGCAAAAACTGGGGTCCGCAGCTGTTGCCTTTATTTATTTTTGTTTTAGGCATAAGCCTAGCGCCTAGGTGCCGGGGCCAGCGCCAGAACGAAAAATTAGGTTTTTTGTATAGGATTTGTCCATTTTTTGTACCAAAAATTGTTTTGTTTCATACATACTCAATATCTTTTGCTTTTCTATAAATTAGAGAGCCATAGTACGTATCAAATTGTCAGGACCCATCTCACTAAGTCCTGACTTAACCTAATTACCTTGATTATGCACCTTAATCATACATTTAACTTTAAAGCTCGAAATGAGTACTCTCAACTCAATCCTTATACTGCTCCAAATATAAATCTGAATCATTATTTAAACCTCAGTTCTCCACTTTTTCAATTGAAGCAAACTAGGAAATCATACATAATATTTTTAGTATTTTTATAATAATTTCGGCACCACCTCCTCTAAATATGGACTACCAACACCCAAAACCTAATAGAAAGCATAAAGGGGAAAGACTGAAGACTCATAATTCCATGCAGTTCACAATATGATATCAAATTAAATTATAAATTGAACTACAAACTTATAATCCTTAATTACAACTCATAACCTCAAACTAGAACTAAAACTATTTCAAAATCTAAACTTATACAAAAAAATAAACCACTTAAGTCTCAAACTTAGTTCAACACAATTCACAAACATCTCAAGTTGTTTCTCATGTGATTCACGTCCAACGTTCACCCTGAAAACCCGAAACAAAATAATATAAACAATAATTACATGCAAAGGGAAAAGAGCTCATTAGCAAAAATCTTCTAACTTCCTCTTTTCTTTCGATCATCCTTAGCCTCATAAACTAATAAAGATATTTTGAGAATACCAAACAACGATGTGCACAAAATAAATTGTGTCAGATAATTAAACATCTACCTTACTTCGTACAATATGTAATACCAAGAGATAATATGAATATTTTACAATAAACAAAATAGTGAAATAAATATACAACATGGATCCCCATTTCCTGTTCTAAGCTCATAAAGAGCAGGTCCTCTCATGATGAACCTAGAACGGTACTAGGAGTTCAATGCATGCTACCCCGAAGTCAACATTACTCGCTTTACACATCTGCACTATGTCTAATCAAGTGGAGCACCTCAAACTCTTACGAACGAAGTAGGGGCAACTCTATCCAGAAGCCATGAATGCATGATCAATAGTTTCTCCCTCACCATGCAAAATATAAATCATATTACTGTAAAAAGTAAGAAATAATGTTTACTTACTATCAAACCAACGCAAGTTGGTTAAATGAGTCCTCGCTCGAACGTTCCATAGATTCCTTTGACTCGAGAAATCCTATTAAGTCACAAAAATCCATAATTTATGCGTCTTAGCTTAATTGTACTATTTTTGAACAATTTCTCATCATTTTCGATTCATGTCGGTGTATAATCTCTTTAAAACCCTGATAAGTACTTTAAAATAAAGCCTAAATATTTCTCGAAACATCAATTTTATAATTTGATTCATAATTACTGTATTTTATCACTAATTTACCACAAAAACCAATTAATGTACTTTTTGAAATTCAATTTGGTGTTTTAGGCTCGATTTACCAAAATTATGCTTTATGAGGCAAAACCGTAAGTAAAAAAGTTTTGAAAAAAATCCCGACTTTTCAAATTTCCCATAGAAATTCAAAATCTCTATTTATTTGGCTGAAATCTCTTTTTTCCTGAATTTTTTGTAACTTTCCAGGGATTTTCCTTTTATTTTGTAAATGAAAAATGTTATTATTATTATTATTTTTATTAAAGAGAAGGGATTTGATCCGTTGAACGGAACTCGGTTCGACTCAGGTGAGCCAAATCCAGTTCAGCACGGTTTAGGGGATCATCCTCTTCCTCCCACCAGTCCATCGAAACGAAACTGGGGTGTTTCATCTCGATGGCTTCATTACGCTGTTCTCCTCTGGATTGGGTCTCTGGGAAAGGGTTCTCTCCTCATCATCGTCTACACCTCACCTCCCCATCATCCCCTCTCAAGCTTACTGTCCATGGACTCAACTGTTTTTAGTGTTTTCCGTTCTTCTTGCTATTAAGTCATTGTTACTGTTGCGGGTTGTTGTTTTTTGTTATTTTTGTTTCATCAATCAATGAGGCCTTCACTTCATCTCTCTCTTCTCAAATCCACAGAAGTCTCAAACAATCATATAGTCCCAATTTGTCAGAAACGATCCACAACCAAATCAAAATTCATTTTGATTTGCTCACCTTTGATCTATCTTCCAACAGCCAGTCACAGTTCTCTCTTTTTTATTTCAGTTCAAGAAATCATTGTGAAGAAGGGGATAATCGAACTAGAGAGGTGAGACAGAGTGAGAAGCGAAGGAGAGACGAGATGAAGGGATGATGACCAGTTGATGAAAGGAAGAACAATTGAACTTGGGCGATGCCCCTGTTTCATTTTCGTTTGTAAAGGAAAGGGTAGCCAAATGACCATATTACCCATCAAATGTTATCTCATGTAGGTAAAACAGTACCCATTTTGGTCTTTTTCACTTATTTTTTAATTTTATTTCATGTTTATCTCTTATTTTAAAGCCTAAATTATACCCAGAAAGATACCTTAATTTCGCCAAAAAGTAGAAAAAAATACCAAAGCACTCCAAAACCCTCGGATAACACGTCTAAACACCTACTGAACCATATTTCGCGACGAATGGAGCATAATACATACAATAGGCACACTAACACGTGTCGAGGGCACAATAATTTTTCTTATTTTTTATTATTTGTAGTAGTGGTAAATATGATATCGTCTCAATAGGAATTTTGCAAATCTTTTTAGAATTAAGGCTACACTAAAGTTTTATTGGATTTAATTTACTTTAATTTTAACTAATCTAATTAAAACGGAAATTAAACACTATCCATCTAAAAACAAAACAATCGATTAATTAAAATAATTAAACTATAAGCAATTTAAATTCAATAAACTAATCTAAAGCAATTCAAACAAACAATCAAATAATCAATATAGATTAAATTTCTAAACAATACATCTTAGACAATGATATGTAAACCATCATATCCAGACATTTCATTAATGCATAGTCATAATCAATCATCATAATTATATAATGATCCTAAATTATTAAACTCTAATCACAATAGGTTGATAGCCTTTAGCAAACTATGGACTTTTTTATATTCAATGAAAATAAGCCATATCCTTATCATTGTAAATCTACTTATTGGAAAAAAATGTAATAAAATAGAAATACGATAACATTAACACTCAATAAAAGTCATATCTAATTCAAACTAAATAAAAACCAGAATTAAGCTAGTCATTAAATAATCTAGAACACAATTACCTAGATATCTACTCAGGTAATTTTCTGCCCTATAAATTAATCCTAGCTACTTCTTCTATAATTGTTGTCAATAATCATAGACATAGATTTAGATACCCTATATTAAGAAATATATTGGCCACTATGCACTCAATACAAAGAATCATTTGTTGTAATACGCAAAACAACTAATTAAAACCGTGATTGACGTGTGTGATTGGTTTAAAGCATTAAGCACATAAATCTCATGTTACGACTAAATTAGTGAACTATTTACACTCATGTCCAGAGTATTGTTTAGAACAATAAACTACTCACACATATTAATAATAAACATTACTATAAATAAATAAATAAATAAAATGCATTAATGTAAAATACCTATCTTGAATCTCCAAGATTCTCTAAAAGTAATGAACAATGAACTTATTTGAAAATACTTTAAAGTTAATAAAAATTAATAGAGGGCTCAGAGAGAGTCTCCTAATTTAGAAACCCTAAGGTCCTATTTATTGTTTCCCTAAGTGCACATATCATAGATAAACTCAAATTACTTGTTCTTATCTAAAAAACTCGTCACCGACCTCAGCCATTTGTTAGCGATTCCACTTTGTTCACAAATCGCTGAGTTAATCACTTTACTGTCCCTAGCAAAGGAATACTCTCAATTATATTCTCTCTTCATTCTTTATATATTGATTTCAATCTAATTCATCTTAACTTTAAATAATAATAATTTTAAATAGAAGTGAACTCAAATAAAAACATATTACTCACAAGTAAATAAAAGTTATAATAGAATAGAATGATTTAAACAAAATGAACCACACCTTAATGATAACTCAACCACCCAATTCAATACCCTTTAGAACTTAAAGTTCAATACTAAGGCCAATACACAATAAAGATTTTCTCAATTTCCATTAACAAGCATCAAGCTTTTGATGACTAGTGTAGAATCTCAAAACATAAAAACCACTAGATTAATCTTAATTTTAAAAAATACTTTATAATAGCACCCTAATCAAAACCAATAAGAATTTGTCAAGATACTAATGAATGCATTTTTTAAAACATGTTAGACAAAGAAATACTTCACTCAAGCCTAACTTCAAGCGTTCGAGCTAAATTCTTTCTTTGAAGAGTTTAAAAACATACACCTTTTTTCATCTCTCATTTTTTCTACTTAATCCTAATTTTCTGTTATTATTTTTCCTTTTTATTTGACTTTTTGAGTCTATGCTCCATTTCATATTAACATTCTCATTTTTTTTCCCACTATAGATTCTCTGCTTCATTTCCTGTGGAATCTATATGACTCTCTATCCACTAAAGCTGAACAAAACATCCTTTCTAACTTATAGAAATTAATTGGTTTCTAACTCATTTCTTCTTTCAATTGTAACATAATAATTCTTTATATATATACTATAAAAATACTTAATCAATAGCCTTTTGTATCATGGGATTCTTAGAAATATGTCTTGTTTATCTTGCAACATTGTGTCGATCTTCTACCCATTCTCATGATTAACATGAGACAATCAATCCATGTATACATTAACTAGTAAATTTAATGAAAAATGATATAAAAACTGATTCCTTCTATCATAGTACTCGCTTGGGTAATAAAATATCACTTCCATTCAAAATATTATATATATATATATATATATTCATTTTCATTATTTTCCTAAGTAAGAATAAAGTAAATTAAAATTCATACTTACTTGAATTCAGAAAGAATTTGAAAACTTTCATTAACTCACTTGAATATCGGATACAAATTTGGAACTTTTTGAATCAATCATAAACTTATCTTCTACCTTTCATTTCTTTCCTTGCTTTCTTTGTTATGTTTGTTATGCTTCACCTAAAATACCTTTAAACTCATTCCAAACCTTTATCCTCAAGGTTTAAAAATTAAGTTGAGTTCCAACAAAATAAATATAGCTTATGTAGCATAGACGAATCGATATGTGTAATGAATATATATAATTAAATAGAAAAATATGTAATTGTAAAAACTTCAAATGAATGGAATGCAAAGGGAACATATTTCATTCATAAGCAACAACTAAAGCAAGAGCAATACATTTAATCATTCATTTCTTCATTTCATACAAAAGAAAATAAACTACACATGATGGTGTCTAGAAGTAAATTCGTTGTTATCTTCATCGTCTTCATCCATGCATGCAGAAGGTTATGAAACGTAACTATCAGTTAAGAATTCCAACTGCAAAAATGAAATGTCGACACTATCCTCGAATCTTGCAAATGACTTTCATGAATTTTCTCAGACATAAAGTGATAATGTTGTAAACCCCTCTCATTTGTTGGTATCATTTCTTCATTTCGGTGAGTTTTCGTTTGGCTACACGTAAGTGAAGAAAACATGATCCGAAAAATCCCCCTGTACTAGGCTACGACGAATATGGTGTCGAACTCATATCAATACTTGGCACATTCACTCGAGCCATCAATCTTTCCATTTTTCGTGCATCATATTTTATTTTATTTTTATATTCTTTATTGCTTTGCCTATTTTGCTTCTATCGCATTGATCACATAAAATGATTTTCTTTCATCATCCAAGTCATTATATCTTACCACTTTCTTCATTCTTCGTACTTTCCTATCATTTATTGTCTTCTCGGACAATACATCAAACTCAGTATTGAAACCCACCCCTGCTTGCCTACACAATTGAGTGATCAAAATTGGGAACGATAGTCTTTCATTCTTCATAGTCTTTATTGCAAACTTTATAAAATTGCGTATAATTTTCCCAACATCAATGTAACCCTTCTTCATCACTATATGGTAAAGTAAAATAGCTCTAGGGTTCTTCACTTCAAAGCGTTGTTTGGTTGGATAAAAACGTGCATCTATAATATAATAACTCCAACTTTTTGTAATTTTTCTAAAATAGGTGGTTTCGATAAACTTCGGGTGTCCTTCACTATCAAGCGAAAATCCCTTTCTTAGAGTTATCTCTAATATGCGTCTTGGATAATCTTATAGGGGTAGGATTCCTTATTGACATAAATGACATTCATGTAATCCTCATCTGTCCTACGTTTATTTCGTGGTAGACTGATAAATCTATTCAATCTTGCAAGTGAAATATCAATTTTCTTCCCTTGCACTACTACTTTATCCCATTATTTACTAACACGCCCATTCGCATAAAACTGTTACACAATTTCTTGAACAACCTTTTTCACCTCTACTTACATAGTCTCTCAGAATTTGCTCCCATCCTCGATCTCTGATGATACTTACTATCTTATCCTCATACTTGCTCACATTCTGGATATTGAACTGAAATTATGACCCTTTTCTTATCACTATAGTTCATACTCTGAGCTTTAGGTCTCACAAACAATGAAATGTCATAAGACACTAAATGACTAAGGTTTAAATCCTCAAAATATTCTTTCTCATCAAACGACAATGGAGATTGTTCTATAAGCTTAGTCATCTTAGGTCTAGATTTACTAATACTGACCTCTGTAGGTATAATATTTGTCGCATCCCCTAACTCGATTTGCGCGATACCCAGCATGAAACCCTAATTAAGCACCATTAATCCCGCTAGACTTAACTAGAGCCAACAACTTCTCCTCTTACGCCTGATAAACACTACTGTATATTGAACATCGATGTAAAACAAATATTGAATGTAACAAAAATTAAAAACTTTTTCGATAATTAAAACATGATATACAATATCAAATCAAACTAGAATAAACCTCGGTTATATAAATTCTCTCATCCCTTGTGATAAGTCAAAAGGAAGTTCATTACATAGTAGAGAAGATCAAGACTCCTAAACCTTCTCTATCCCATAGTCGCAACACTCGTCAGTATTCCATAAATATTATTTGGGTTGAGCGCTCAAACTTGCTCAATAAGTAAGGATTCGCAAAGCCATCAACATTCCATATGATAATCAAGAACATTATGCAATAACAATATGCACCAATGTTAACTAACAAGAAAATGGAAAACATATAATTCGATAAATAATAGATACAAATCAAATTTTCAATGACTATTGAACTGTTATTCCCATTTTATTTATAAAACTATGGTCGATTACCCAGCTGACGCCATTAATGCGATGGCTAGCACATTGGCAAATATGTTGTCTAGTCAATCCATTAATGCCCAATGGTTCTATCCAAATACCTCTAGTGAATATGCAATCCATGCAACCTATCTACTAGGTAAGAAGTTACATATAGGTCATCCTATATAGCCTGGTCTCAATCTCAGGAACTTACTCTCAAAAATCACATTAAACGCTGTTTTTCATTTTATTAAAACCATCACTGTGTACATAGTCCCCCACATTCAGTCCATAAACTACATGAACTACATATTTTAAAATAGCTAGGTAACATTGATAAATAAGTGAATCCATACTTACATCGATTCAGGTTTTCAGGTCACTAATGCTTTCCCTGTGTTCCAAAACCTATCACTAACCATTTGTGATCAATATAGGCCTAATACCCTATATTTAGAACCCCTTGTTCACTCCTTAAGTCCTCAAGAAATTATAATCAAAACTCAGCTTATTTGCTATTTTCTGAGGTGGAAGCGCGCTCCCTCACATGGTCAGGCATGCTCCACCAACTAGATTCATCCCAATTGATGAAGGGAGCGCGTTCCATATGCAATCTATAAATCATTACAACAACCTCAAACACTCCTAAAACTCATTAAGGAGGGCCTCCAGTGAGGTAACAAGCCATTTCTAGTCAACAAACACAATAATTCATAAAGAAATCATCACTAATTTTCAAGTTAAACTTAAAACTCAAAAACCAAACTAACATTTAGTGATGATCTCTGATTACCAATTGTTTAAGCTCCTTATCTCCACGAGAAATCACTCATGAATCCTCCTGTAATGACCCTAAAATCTAATTCATGCCATGTTTCATATCAGGGTCGTATATGGGACCCAGTTGTCATGATATGCATGTCTAATTATCGGGCGTCGACACCGAGGTATGCTATTTTTATTTGGTGTTTGTATTATGTATTTACTTGAATGTGAAACCAATTGTCCAAACATTTGAGGAAGTTTACATGTACGCGCTGGAGTTTTAGGTCGGGTTCACCTAGAGAAAATGTGCATGAACGAGTACCAGGCAAATGAATGACTAGAATACGGACATCCGGGGGGATAATCTTAATAAAACACTGACAAAATGGAAAATGAAAAATGAATAATAATTAGTATGAGAATGTATTTCAATCGACAAAATTTGTATTGAGGCATGGCGATGTGAGTCCTGTTCTGGCCAGGCGCGTTTACGCCTATGAAAAGCCAATTAAGTTATTCAAAAGGATAAGACCAAAGAACAAGTCAACAAATAGTCACTCAATTAAGTCACAAAATTAGTTTGATGGAATGATCTTGAGCCATTGATATGTATTGAGATTGGTAGATGGGTAAAGATAACATTTGAAGTATAAAAGGCAAAAAGTGGGTGTTTCATCATTTTTCTCTCTCCACTCCCAATAAAAACAAAAATGGAAGTTGGTTTTGTGGACTTCAAGTGGTGATTTAAGCCAAGGGATCGACCAACAACGTGAATTAAAGTGGGATCTCGATTAGTCGTTTGATTCTTGTTGTTTTGGCTTCAAATCTGTGCGTTTTTTTCAAGATTTTCGGGGACGACCCATGTTCACTGAATTTTTGGATTTTTTTATTATTAATCTTGGGTGAGATTTTGTGATCATTCAAGGTTTCATGTTGTTGATTGTGGTAATGGCTTAAGAAATCTTAAATTTAAATATTCTTTGGACAATTTCGACGGATTTTGAAGGAATTTTATGGAGTGAATTATGGACGTTTTTAAGTATGGTTTAACAATGGTTTTTTATGGTGTGTGTGGTCCTTACGAGGTTGGGGTAGGCTCGAAACATGGCGACGCGAATCGGGGTTTCAAAAAAGCCCTGGAAATTTCAATTAGGTGGATCAGTGCCACCAGAGGCGCCCTTGGAGAATGGCTCTGCCATTCCCGAGCTGTGGGAATTTGTTCCCACGGCGTTGCCCACGACACCGAACCAAGAATTTCGAAATTTTTTTTAGATTCTCAAAAACTTCGGGGCTTCAATTGGGTGTTCCAATCGGTTCAAAAGAGACCCAATAACCTGTAAATCAACTAAGAAATAATGAAAATGAGGGATAATATCAAATTGAGAAATAGGGAGTTAAATGGGGAAACAGGACTCTAATGTACCCAATTGAACTCAAATTGTTACCAATGGGTGTGTGATTGGTTGGCGAACATACGGAGACCGCTTGGTGACGAGTTGGAGTCGTGAGTGCATGTTAGATCGGATACAAGTAAGTAAACCAACTAGAAATGCACAGTTACTTCATTTTAAGCTATTGAATATTATTGTTCATTGCTTTGATATCTATCCTTGGAATTCCATTTTGATTGAGTTGTCCGAATGCAAGTGGGTCAATGGTGATCCTTGGAAGGAGTGGCTGGCTGAGGTAAAGTATAAGAGTTATGACCTTGGGATGCACTGCAATGGATACTAGTTCTTGACGGGGTATGAGTTTTTAGCGTAATTGTTCCAGAAAGTCACTATCTCATGGGTTTAAGGCTTGTGAGTGTACCAAGTCCTATAACTCAAGTCTTAATGGTTTGCCAAGGCTCAACGACTTGTTGGTCGGGACTGGGGTTGTTACAGTTGGTACCAGAGTTAGTTTTAAAAGAGCTAAGTTTAAAAAACTTTTGATTAACTCACAACCAGCATAAGGGACAAACCTATAAGTAGTTAAGACAATGATTGGAACTTAGAATGATCCTGACTTAAGCCTTAGTTGGGAAGTGAGGAGAGTTAGGGAAATTAAAACTGGACTATATGAGCTATTTGATGTGTTGTATATTACTACTATCGATAGATATGTCCTGATTGAGAAATCACATTTTCGCGGATTGTGATGGCCAATCAGCTTGAGATCAATGATAGCAGTTCGGGTGACGTTAATGAGAGATTGGATGAGGCATCCCAATTGGTCGCATCACATGGCCAGTAGCTTCAGGAAATTCTTCGACTGTTGAGGGCACAGGCTACACCATCGCCTTTTACGTTAGCAGCACCAGTCACTCAGAGCGGGAGTGCATATATGGTACAAGACACTCTTAGGGCTATTACAGGGTTGACAACACCTATGATTGATGAGGGGGTTCAGGTTCAGGTTGAAAGAGTACTACTTATACCTTATACAACGATGGAGGATACGCCGAGCACGCCCACTAATGCGAGTACTTAGGCGATGGTTGAGGCGAGGCCGTCTCACGAGTTTAAGTGGATTCGCTGACTAATCGCCATTTAAATCGTTGAGAATTAGTCTCGGTGTTGCACCGACTAGCTCAAAAATTCTTAATGTAAACTTGAATCGTTGACGAATCACATACCTAATTTCACACTAAAAATTCAGCAAACTGCTGCCAATTTTCTCAACGATTCCTAGTGTTATTTGGTATCATTGGGAAATCACTTACTATTTATGTTTTTTTTTCCAATATATCAAATATTTTACTAATTTCTCACACATATTCATCACATTTAAGGTATAATTGATCAATAATCAACAAGAAATATTTTAAAATGAAATCTTGATTTGTAGCTAGGAAACATTATACTACTGATTAACTACTTTATTACTTCAAATAATTAAAGACTAATATAGTTCAACTGAAAGACAACTCGATCATTGCCCTCTCAATTGGAAATATCCAAAAAAAAGAGTTAAAAAGAGAGAGAAAATAAATATTCTAACTATCCTAAATCTATTAATACGAAAAGTCATTGGCTTAATCAAACCCCCTTATATGAATTATTCCAGAATTATATTCTTAAAATGTCCCCATTATTAGAGTCAAAAGGTGAGAGAATATAAAAACAACTAACTAATCCTAATACTACAACTAAAAATAAAGATAGAGTATGGGCTGCCTCCCATATAGCACTTTTGTTTACCATTATTAGGTCTACTTAATATATAAGATCACTCATTGTTCAGCTTGAATGAGTCAAACTGACTATCAACCGATTCTTTATCATTCTTGACATCTTCAGCATCTTTATGATTATCAGCATCCGCAAAACGTCCTTCAGGGTAATCGTCATGGTAGTAATTCTCCCCTTCATAAAATCATTATAATTGTTGTCATTGATGTAATCATCCATCTCATAACCATCCTAAAGACACATGTAATCATTTTCCATCCTAAGCATGACTATATGTTGTTTTATATTAAAAATAGCTCCAGCCTTCTTAAGGAAAGTTCGTCCCATCAATATCACATCATTCTTTTCAATCAGTGGTACCACCAAGAAGTTGGCGAGATACTTGAACCATCCCACTTGCACGGACACATTCATCAACATTCCTAGTGGAAAGATCTTATCACCATTTGCTTTACCGATAATAAAAGGTGGTACAAAATCAATCTTCAACTTGGCCTTTTTGCACCATTGTTCCGGTAAGATATTCATATTGAATCTTGTATCAAGTAGAACACCAGGAAGACTGACTTCATTGATCAACATGTGGAGGAAGAGTTTCCCTATATCATCTTTGTAAATTTCAATAAGATGTTCTAAGAGCTTTAATTGCTCATCAGTAAGTTCTTCTTCCGTCGGTTGCTTCCCTACTTATTGTTGCATTTCAAGTTGTGGATTTTCGGGTTGTTGCTTCTTTGATTTTTTTTTCTTATTGTTTATCCTTCTATACATCCAAAGTGTAATCGTTTCATTCTTAATGGTTTCACTCGCATTGATGTGAACATTGAACTTATTTTCATTACGTTGTGGACTTTGTTTCTTAGGCACTAAATTGATGATCTACACATCATGTTCAACAAAATTTTCATAATAAGATTTTAACCTATGACCGTTTACTTTAAATATTTTTCTTGTTTCGAAACTTTCTATTTCTACTACGCCATGAGACAATAAATTCGTAACCATAAAAGGTCGTATCTATATTGAACGGAGTTTTTCAAGAAATAATTTAGGTCTTGAACAAAAGAGTGGAACATTGTCTCCCACTTGAAGATTTTTAGGAACTAATTTCTTATCATGTAATGCTTTGATTTAATATTTATAAATTTATGCATTTTCATAAGCGTCATTCCTAATTTCTTCTAATTCTTGAAGACTTAACTTATGTTGGTTTCCTGATTTATTATAATTCATGTTACATGCTTTTATTGCCCAATAGGCTTTGTGTTCTAGTTCTACTGGTAAATGATATGCTTTTTCAAATACTAACCTATAAGATATCATACATATGGGTGTCTTAAATGTTGTTCTATATGCCTATAATACGTTTTCTAATCTAAGACTCCAATCCTTACGTATTAGACTAACTATATTTTCTAGTATTGACTTAATTTCTCTATTTGAAGTCTCAGCTTGTCCACTAGTTTAAGGGTGATATGCAGTAGATGTACTATGTGTGACATTGTACTTAACAAGTAGATTAGCAATAATCGACTGTAAAAATGTGAACCTTTATTACTAATAAGTGCTATAGGTGCTCCAAAAATTATAAAAGTTTTTTATTTAAGGAAAGTAACCACTTTTTTTTAATCATTGATTTTAGTAGCTTTTGCTTCTACCCACTTAGACACATAATATACAACAAGTAAAATATAAACATAACCATTCGATGGTGTAAAAAGGTCCCATGAAATTTATACCCCATATATCAAATACTTTACAAAAAAGAATAGGATGTAAAGGCATTTGATTTCTACGTCCTAAGTCTGCAATTCATTGGCAATTCGGACAAGATTTTGTACAAAGAAAATAATAATGAAATATAGTGGGCCAAAATAATCTGAAATCTAAAATTTTATGAGCAGTTCTACGTGGAGCAAAATGTCCTTCACAAGCATAAGTATGTCAATGTGATATAATTGATTGTACTTGATTGTACTTTCTATTGTTGTATACATATCCTAATTATTTGGTCGGTACAAAATTTTCATAAATAGGGATCATCATATAAGTAATGTTTATAATCCTTTAAATTTTATTCTTTTAAGCACTCGTCAAATAAGGTGATAACTTATTGGTGGTAAGATAATTAACTGCATCAGCATACTAATGGTCGTCAGTCTTTATACTATACAAATATTCATCTGGAAATTCACCTCTTAATGGTATAGGTGGTTCTCTATTTTCTAACCTACTTATATGAACTGCTACCAGATTTTTGACTCATTTTTATCTTTTATAGTAAGGTCGAATTCTTGTAGAAGTAATATCTATCTTATTAATCTTGGTTTAACATCTTGTTTTGTCATTAAGTATCGTAATGCTGCATGATCTAAATAAACTATCACTTTTCTTCCTAATAAATATGGTCTATATTTTTTTAAGGCAAACACTTATGCTAAAAGTTCATTTTCAATAGTTGTATAGTTCTATCGAGCTAGATCAAATGTCCTATAAACATAATATATACCACGAGGATTTTTTCCTACTTTTGACCTAAAATAGCTTTGACTACATAGTTACTTGAATTATATATTATCTCAAAAGGTAACGACCAATTTGGTGATTTAATCACAAGTGTGGTTGTTAAAGAATCCTTTAATTTATCAAACATTATCTTACAATCATTGGTAAATTCAAAAGGAATGTCTTTTTGTAAAGGTTTGTATAAAGGTTTTGTTATTTTGGAAAATATTTTACAAATCTTCTATAAGATCCTACATGGCCAAGAAATGAATGTATATCTCTCACCGTAGTAGGGTAAGGTCACGTTTTAATTACTTGGGTTTTTCCTTAATCTACTTTTATTCCCTTATGTGACACTATATGTCTTAATATATGTCCTTGATTTACCATGAAATGAAATTTTTCATAATTTAATACTAATTTTTTTTCTATGCATCTCTTAAGCACTTTAGTTAAATTAACTAAACATTCATCAAAAGAATTACCATAAACTATACAATCATCCGTGAAAACTTCAATTAAAGTTTTCACATAATCAGAGAAAATACTAACCATACACCTTTGAAAAGTTGCGGGTGCATTACATAAGCCGAAAGGCATACGTCTATAAGCAAATGTACCAAAGGGACAAGTAAAAGTTATTTTTTCCTAATCTTTTGGGGCTACAAGTATTTGATAAAATCTTGAATAACTATATAGACAACAATAATAGGTTTTCCAACTAATTTTTCTAACATATGATCTGTAAACTAGAGTGGATAATAGTCCTTCCTAGTTGAGGCATCCAACTTCCTATAATCTATACATACCCTCTAACCATTTTGGATTCTAGTTGGTACTAACTCTCCATGCTCATTTGTTATTACTTTAATTCTTTTTTTTTTTGGCACTAATAGACTGGGCTTACCCAATCGCTATCAATTATTGGAAATATCATTTCTGCGTCTAATAATTTTAATATTTCAGTTCTTACTATGTCCATCATATACGATTTTAATCTATATGGAGCTTTTCTAGAAGCTTTCGTGTCGGTTTCTAGATTTATCCTATGCATACATGTAGCTGGACTTATTCTTTTAATATCAGTTATGGTCCATCCTATTGCTCCTTTAAATTCTTTCAGTACATTTATTAATCTATCTTTTTTCTAAACTTGTTAGTTTATTAGAAATTATTACTGGTAAATTATTATAGTCCCATAAGTAAACATATTTCGAATGATCTGGTAAAGTTTTTATATTTAATTCTAGAGCTTTACCTATAGAAGGTACAAATTCTGAACTAGATCTAAATAAATCTAGATGATAAGTAAGTTATGGTAGTTCATTGTATAATTTCAAAGTACTTATTATCTCTCTTGTTTCTTCATCTCTATCATTATCTTCTTCTAAATCTTCTATTACCAATTCCAATTTATTTGTTTTATTTCTTCTTAAATAGTTTTCTATTAATGGGTTTATCATATCTACTATGCATAAGGAAGAGACATCCATTAGGTATTTCATTGCGTCATATATGTTAAAATTCATTGTATTATCATCTACTTCCATTGTTAAAGTTCCATTTGAAACATCAATATTTGCTTTTGTTGTTTTAAAAAATGGTCTTCCTAAAATTAAAGTAGTTCTGTTAGAAAAATATTTTCTTTCATGTCTAAAACATAGAAATCTGATGAAAAGACTAAATCATTAACCCTGACCAGTACATTTTCTAGTAAACCTACCAATTTAATATGGATCTATCTGCTAATTGCACCAATATACCATTTTTGTCTAAATGTACATCAGTTATTTGCAAATAAATAGAAAAAAAACCATAACGTTTATGAAAGCTCCAAAATCACAAAATGCTTTAGAAATTCTTATATTTTCAATCATACATGGAACAAAAAATATTTTAGGGTCAGAACATTTAAGAGCTAATTTCTTGTCAATTAGTGTTGATATGTATTCTCCTAGACTCACACTTTCATTAACCTTAATCTTATTAGTGCATAAATATTTTATAAATCTCTGATACTAAGGTGCATTTTGAATGACTTTGAACAAAGGTATATTAACTACCACTTTCTTTAATGTATCAGAGATTTGTTTTTCTTCCTGGAATTTCTTAGCATTATCTTCAAAACAATGAGGAAATGGTGGTTTTATAATAATTGGTTTGTCTTTATCAGGCTCATCACCCATTTCGTTAGGAACACTATTACTTGTTACTATAGTTTTTTTCTTTAATTATGCTTCAATTTCTTTTTTGGAAACAAATTATTATGGCATTTTAGGTTCATCTATCTGCTTACTACTTCTTAATGTTATGGCTAGTGCTTTTTTGTATAAAGTAGGATAAGGTTGAGATGGTAATTTCCCTTTATTTTACAAATTCACTTATTTGGATTGTCATCTGACTAAATTGATTTTTCAAATTGGTCATATCATTTTGTAATACTTGAATTATTTGTTCTTTCTATCTTTCTGAATTATTCGATGTTTTATATCTTTGATAACCCTGATTGTTAATATGATTACCTACATTGGGTTGTGAGTAATTTGTATAACTATTGAAGTTATAAGTGGGATCAACAAATCCATCATATTGGTTCATTATAGCATTAGCTTCTTCTATTTTGGTTTACCGTCGCAAAAGACATTCATAGTTAGAATGACTTAATATATTACATAAAACATAAGGTTTTACTTTGCTTGATCTATCCTTTAGTAATAATTCAACCATGGTTTTTAGCTCATTAATCTTATTGTTTGGTATCTTATATGTCCTTCAATTCATTTCACCTAGATTTTCCTTGATTAATTCACTCTTCTCACCCTATTGGTTAAATTGTTTAGAATCTTCGTTCTAAGTGATTTAATCCTTCATAAAAATATTGCATTAAAGGTTTTTCTATAAATCCATGCATTGGACATAATGAAATCAATCTTTGATACCTATCCTAAAATGCATTAAAATTTTATTCTATTTCCATCCTAGCATTACTAATTTTTTTCTATATAAACTAATTTGTCCTCGTGGGACATATTGATCAAGAAAGACTTGTAGCATCTTTGAACAATTGGTTACGAAATTTTCAAGGAGGTAAAATAACTAATCTAATTGACCTTTTAATATAGAAGGAAAAACTTTTAATTTAACATAATTTATTTCTATATCCTTAGGTTTTAAGCGCTTACTTTGTGTGCAAACTCTATAATAAACTTTTGAGCGTCTTCATTATCTTCACCATAGAAACATAGTAAAGAATTTATGAATCCAAACTTTAATTCGAATTCTGGAAATTATATTGAAGTTATACATATAGGTTCATAAGCCGTGACATTCCTATCAGATTGTCTAAAAGTTAGTTCTTCCTCGTCTTCAGCCATATTATGACATTCAATAAGAAGATTTCCAAGAGATTATTTTAAAAATCTTTAGCAACGACGCTAAAAATTAACACGTGTCGACCATGCACAATAATTTCTCATATTTTTTTTATTATTTGTAATAGTGATAAATGAGATATCGTCTCCACAGGGATTTTGCAAATCTCTTTTGAATTAAGGATACCCTAAAGTTTTATTGAATTTAATTTACTTTAATTTTAATTAATCTAATTAAAATGGGAATTAAACATTATCAATATAAAAACAAAATAATCAATTAATTAAAATAATCAAACTATAAGTGATTTAAATTCAATAAACTAATTCAAAGCAATTCAAACAAACAATCAAATAATCAATATAAATTAAATATTTAAACAATACATCTTAGACAATGATATGTAAACCATCATATATGAACATTTCATTAAAGCATAGTCATAATCAATCATCATATTTATATAATGATCCTAAATTATTAAAATCTAATCATAATAAGTTGATAGCCTTTAGCAAACTATGACTTTTCTATATTCAATGGAAATAAGTCATATCCTTATCATTGTAAATCTACTTAATTGATAAAATGCAATAAAATAAAAATACGATAGCATTAACACTCAATAAAAGTCATTCCTAATCCAAACTAAATAAAAACCTGAATTATACTTGTCATTAAATAACTTAGAACACAATTATCTAGAATATCCACTTAGGTAATTTTCTACCCTAATTTTCTACCCTATAGATTAATCTTAGTTACTACTTCTATAATTGTTGTCAATAATCATAGACCTAGATTTAGATACCTTATATTAAGAAACATATTGGCCACCATGCACTCAATTCAAAAAATCATTAGTTGTAATAGGCTAAAACAACTAATTAAAACCGTGAGTGATGTTTATGATTGGTTTAAAACATTAAGCACATAAATTCCATGTTATGACTAAATTAATGAACGGTTTACACTCACGTCTAGAGTACTGTTAAGAATAATAAACTACTCACATATATTAATAATAGACATTGTAATAAATAAATAAATAAATAAATAAATAAAAGACATTAATGTAAAATACCTCTCTTGAATCTCCAAAGAGTCACCAAAAGTAATGAACTATGAACTTAATTGAAAAGTCTTTAAAACTAATAAAAATTAATAGAGGGCTTAGAGATAGTCTCCTAATTTCGAAGCCATAAGGTCTTATTTATAGTTTCCCTAAGTATACATATTATAGATAAACTCAAATTCCTTGTTCTTATCAAAAAAATTTGTCACCGACTGCGGCGATTTGTTAGCTATTCCACGTTGTTCACAAATCACTAGGTTAATCACCGGGAATAGCTCTTTTTGCTCAACCGATTCATTTGGCGATTCTTAGTGTATTTTCCGATTCGTTGATGATTTATAACTTTTCTTTACTGCCGATTTAGGTGGCGGTTCCTAGTGTAATTTCTTATCACTGGCTAATCGCTGGCTCTATTCATCAGTTGACTATTTTGCTATTCTTCCTCTTTTTCATTCATTTCTTCATTTTTCCTAATTAAATCCCGAATTCACAAAAACAAGAGAATACCTAGTGTAATATCATCATTTATATCTAAAATCAATCTAAATTACACTATAAAACATTTCTAATTATTGACTTGTCACACACAACAATCAAAAATACAATTTTTACCTTATGATCTCCGGTCCGTTACATGCGGGTCCCACTTCAGATACCTAAAGTTCAAATCAAATTTGAAAATAGTTAATTAGCTAACTAATACAATTTAGAAAGTTCTTAGATTTCATAATTCTTCCCAACTAAATAAAAATTTCTTCCTCAAAATTTGAACTTACAAGTTACCTGGATCAAAAGAGATACGTAAAATGATCTTTCATATAAGACTCTCATTTTAGGTTAACTATGAATCTCCATGAAATTGCCACTTAACAAGTACAAGTGGAATTTCCTAAGTCTTTTGCTTCTGTGCCTTTCGATCCATGATCTGAATAGGTTGCTCCGCATAAGCAATATCTTGCTTTAAATCAAACTGATTTCACTCAGTTATATGATGTGAATCTATCTCCTTCTTACGAAACATGAAGACATGGAATACGTCATGAACTAGGGCAAGATGAGACGGTAAAACAGTCTTGTACGCAACCTTCCCAACTTTATAAACAATCTCAAACGAAACAATAAACCTAGAAAAGAGTTTTCCTTTCAATCCAAACTTTTATAATCTTTTCCAATGTGACACCTTTAGATAAACCCAATTACCAATGTCGTATTCAACAACCTGGTGGTAGAGATTATAATAACTCTGTAAATGTTCCGAGCAGCTTTCAGCCTCTAACTAACTTGGTCAACTACTTCTATGTGGTCTTGTACAATCTATAGCCTTAACTCAACTAAAGCATATGGTTCACTCCAACATGATGGTGCTATGCATGGTTGACCATATATAACTTTGAAATGCACCATCCCAATACTTGCTTAATAATATTACTATAAGAAACTCACATAATAGAATGTATTTCTCCCATGAGCCTTTACATTTAAGAACACATGATCTCAACATATCTTCTAAAATCTGAATCAATGGCTTTGACTAACCATCAATATGTGGAGGAAATGTAGTACCAAACCACAATTAAGTGCCAAAGCATTCCTGCATACTTTTCCATAACCCAGAGGTGAATTGAGTACCTGTATCAAAGACAATAGAAAGCGGTACTCTGTGCAATTAGAGTATCTCATGCTCATAGATGACACTCAACTCTAGAAAATCATAATTAAGAACTACTGGGAGAAAATACGTAGATTTCATTAGCCTGTCAATGATAACCCAAATACTATCATGCTTCCTTTGAGATCTATGTAGATGAGTTACGAAATCCATAGCAATATGCTCCCGCTTCTACTTAGGAATGAGTAGTGGCTATAATTGTCAACCCCCTCATCATTAAGATGACCAACCAACCTAAATTATCTTAATCCCTGATGATCTAGTCAGCCTAATCCATTATTTTATACTTTGACCTCCAAATAATCTTTATTTCAATCCTTAATAATGCTCCAAATTGTAATTTATATCATAAACTGATTTGGTTCTTAACTTATTTTATTGGAGTAAATTAGAAAATTATATTTGTATTTAATAAAAATTTCGGCGGTACCTCTCCTAAAATTGGCCTGCCAAAAGATTCACCTAATAGACAACAAGATGTAGATATGCCAAGAAGGACTCACAATTCCTCACAGTTCATAATATAAATCAAATTCAAATTTATAAACTAACTTAGAGTCTCATATAGCTTAATTATAACTTTACAATCCCAAATAAACCAAGATTGAAACATAAACCTTTCAAAATATTCTAAACTAAATTAGGAGACTCTCATAATCATTCAACAAAACTTCACTTCCTACACTGACCCCAAGAATCCAAAAACAAAGTATATAAACAATTTAAAATAAGAATTTACTTTAGATTTTGAAAACAATCACCACAAACTTCGAGTCTTACCCGTTTTTCCTTGTATTCATATAGAATCCAACATCATCAAAAACAACTCAAAGATGTTAGGTAAGTAAACATCTACACTAATCTATACTCATGCAATTGTTAGGCTGATACATGAAGATATGTAATTGTATTCCAAAATAATCAATAAGATATATGCGTCAACTTGACATGCAATCCACTATGTTCATGTCTCCTAACTATAATCAAATATCAACTTCCAAAATAGTACGGAGATAATATTAAGAGATCATGAAATGCAGAGATAACTAGTCGACATTTGACTCCAGAACTAATCTCACTAGCCGACATTTGAGGTAGGATTGAAATCTAATTTCAACCAAACCAGACTCTAAAACAAGCTTATCCCCTTCTCCCCGTGCATGCATGATCAAGAATGATGAAATGCAATGCAGACTATGATGCAATTATAGGTACAAAGATATTCGATCAATAGTAAAAATCACTATAGGGTTTACTTACCACTAAACCAACTCAAAGTTAGTTGCGATGCCTCACACTACATTCCCCGGCTTTTATGTACTTTAAACATGTTTCCTCGAGGCTTATTCCAAGTGGTTTTAGGATCATCGATGTCACCTAAAACCATTGAGAAACTCGAATAAGTTTCCTATTCGAGTTTTTCAAGTTTTAACTAATTTTCAAACAAGCTTATCCCGTTATCCTCATGCATGCGTGACCAAAAATGATGAAATGCAATGCACACTATGATGCAATTACAGGCATAAAGATATTCAATCAATAGTATAGGTCACTATAGGGTTTACTTACTACTAAACCAACTCAAAGTTGGTTACGAAACCTCACAAAACGTTCTCTGCTTTCACGTACTTTGAGCCTATTTCCCCAAGTAGTTTCAGGATCCTTAATGTTACCTAAAACCATTGAGAAATTTAGATAAGTTTTCTATTCAAATTTCTTAAGTTTTCGACTAATTTCTGAGTTATTTTGGAATTCCAATTTCGACCCAATTGTGGTTCGGCATCGAAAATTAACCTTGACTAGGGTTTAAAATAACTTTCAAATTTTCAGATATTTTTGGGTATCGTAGCATGTATTATGAGAAAAACTCTAGTATAAATCCTCGAGAACATTCCGAATTCTATATTTTTCATATAAATAAACAATTTTTATTTATTTATTCCACAAATATTATTTTTCTGATTTTTCCTATTTTTCTAGAATTGTTTCCAAAATTTTAGCATTTTCTTTCTTTTTTTATTTGGAAAATGGGTTTAGGCTTGAACCAGACTGAACCGAGTTCGGCTCAACCAAGCCAAACCAAATCGGTTCAGGGGCCCAACACCTTCTTCTTTCTCCTTTGTTTTGCTCACTACAAATCAAACTTTATTTTTATTTTTTTTTTCGATTTGGGGTTGGGTTAACCAAAGCCTTATGCATGTTTCGGGAGGGGGAGACGACCCCATGCCATCTTTTTCGTCAGACAAGCCGAGCCTTCATCCTAATCAACTTATCCATCTCTGCACAATGATACCCAACACAACATTAGAAATCAACAAACTCAACAACTAATAATGACAACAACTCACCAATACATCAACCACAACCAATAACTCACCTCCATTATTGTTGAATCTTTCCCCTCAATTCTCTCTCTTTCTCTGGTTTTCAATTTCATCTCGAAATAGAGATCAGGCGAGGTGGTGTTCTGTTGAAGATAAATATTAGATTTCTTTGAGATTCGCATCGCATAAATCTTAAGGAAGATACGATGGTTCCATATTATATTTTGATCTTTCTTGAGATACAAGTTGCATATCTCGAGGTCAATCTTGTGGCTATTAAAATCCATCACCTCCTAACCGACTTAAGATTAATTATAAACTTTTCTCAAAACTCGCACGCACGAATCTCGAAGATGATCAAAAGGATATGAGTTAAATGAACACTCTTTAAAGTAACACCCATTTCAACACATGCATAACTTTCAACATTAAGTTTTTCAAGATGGTGTTGCACGTACCTCGAGGCATGAATAATTCTTCTAAAATCACTACCGACCCACATTTATTGCACTATTCACTTATTCAATTCAAGGATAACACGTATCTCGAGGTGAATGCAATGTATAGTTTTACTTGATTTAAAACATAGGACTCATTATATATATAAATAAATAGATGACTTTGTATTTTCGCGCTTATAAATTCACCACGTACTAGCTATCACCCTCATGTGTGCACATTATTGTATATCTCATGCATGTCACCTTCGACCCCACGTGTCACTAGAAGCCCACCAATTTATCGATTATTTTGAATATATATGCATACAATATATAAGTATATATACGTATATATTCATGCATTTATCATTTCGTCATGCGTGCCAATGAGTACATTCGAGGGTGCATGCTACCCCACGATCCATGTTCATCAAAAATTGGAAATTTCCCAATGTGTTCTAAAACATTCGTACACCGCTTCTCAACACTAATTTAAGTCGATTCCGAGACGAAATAGTGTATAATACATAAAATAGGCACGCGACATACGAAAATAATATTTTGACTTATGACCTGCAGTCCGTTATATATGGGTCCCACCTTGGATACTTAAATCCCAATTTAAATATGAAAATATTTAATTAACATCCTAATCAAGTTTATGAAATCTTCGAATTTCACAGTAATGATCCTCCTGGTTTACACCTTTCGGTCTTGACCTGCTGGCAAATCTCATAGCGTCTAATATAGTCAGCAACATCTGATTTCATCCCTGGCCACCAATGCAAATGACACATGTCGTGATAAATCTTGGCCTTGCCAATATGAATATGATACCTATTCTTGTAAAACTCTTTGAGTATCTCATCTCAAATCTTATCCATGAATAGAATCCACTTCCTACCCCTAAATCTTAGACTCTGATCATTAGACTCCGTATATTCTGTGTTGTCATTGTTCCTTGCCAATTCCCTAAACTTCTCACCATCAACATTAATGTATTGGCTCTCATTGATTTGTTGAATAGAGACAATCATCACCCTGAACTGAGCAACGATTTGAAAATCATGGGATTCTGAAAGCTCTGACAAAGTGATAGGTGAAACTTCATCGAGTGACTCATACTCGTAGGCCATATGACAAGCCACCTGAAATGCCTCTTTACGTTTCATGTTCAATGCATCCATTACAAGATTAGCTTTCCATGTGTGATATTCAAGACTGAAATCAAAATCTTTCAAATACTCAAACCATTACCTCTATTTCATATTCAACTCTTTCTGTAAGCAAACATATTTTATACTTTTGTGATCTAAAAACAAAGTAAATATTTCCCCATACAGAGAATGTCTTCAAAGCTTCAAAGCAAATACAATCGTCTTTACCTCAAGATCTTGAAGATGATAATTCTTCTCGTGAGTTCTCAACCTAACGTGAAGCATAAGCTATAACTCTGTTATCATGCACCAACATACAACCTAGACAAACTTGAGATGCACTAGCATAAACTACAAACTCTTTATCTAGATCAGGCAATACAAAGAACTGGAGCTGTAGTTAATCGCCTCTTATGTTTTGTAAAAGCTTGTTCACAAGCCTTTGACCATACAAAATCTACATTCTTCTGGGTCAATTTGGCGATCGGTGAAGCTATTTTGGAGAAATCCTACA
The DNA here is from genome assembly GCA_039657365.1 of Stephania yunnanensis. Classification (NCBI taxonomy): domain Eukaryota; kingdom Viridiplantae; phylum Streptophyta; class Magnoliopsida; order Ranunculales; family Menispermaceae; genus Stephania; species Stephania yunnanensis. The sequence goes on along the minus strand of CM077586.1, from coordinate 36,339,040 downwards.
CAAATATGCGATAATAACTGGCTAAACTGAGAAAACTCCTAATTTCTGTCATAGTGGCTGATTCTGGCCAATTCATAATTGCCTCAATTTTCTTTAGATCTACTACAATTCCATCAGCTCCAACTACATGTCCTAAAAACTCAATTTCTGAAATCTAAAATTCGCATTTACTATACTTGGCAAATAATCGATGATTTCTCTAAGTTTGAAAAATAACTCTGAGATGTTCTCCATGTTCCTCACGAGTCTTAGAATATATCAGAATATCATTAATAAACACAATTACAAAGTGGTCTAAATACGACTTCAATATACGCTGCATCAAATCCATAAACATAGTCGATACATTGGTTAAACCAAACAACATCACAATGAACTCGAAGTAACATACCTCGTATTGAAAGCAGTTTTATCCACATCTTCTACCCTAAATCTCAATTGATGGTAACCATATCATAGATCAACATTCGAGAAGAACTTAGCTCCATTCAGTTGATCAAATGAATCATCAATGCGTGGTAAAGGATATTTATTTCTAATCTTTAATGACTTGAATAATCTAATCCTAGTTGTATGCTTTATAGGAATGTGACCTGGCGATAAGTCCTACATAGCGAACTCGTTCGTTACTCCAGCGTCGACATGAAGGTAATAATTTCAAAAGATTTTTATAAAAGCCGAGTGTGCCAAGTTACCTCGAGATGGGTATGCGAGGGATGATCGAGTGGATTGAGAACTTGGGCTTAGGTTCATGACTTAATTCACTTACTTAGATCCTAACTAGTCATCTAAACTATGTAGTGAGTCTCAAAAGAATTTATGATGTAATTAATAAAGTCTATGTGCTTCATTTCAATAAGGTCCAAATTTAGAAAAATCGGAAATTTATAAATTTCCTTAGTGAGTGATTGAGCTTATGCATATAAATTAAGCTTAAAGGTGAACAAATATCCATATTTTTATGGTACCTAAATGAATTTCATGGAGCATATTTACTTAATATATACCATATAGTCTTTATGGATTATAAAAAATATGAATTGTTGGAAACTTGGATGGAGACCAAACTCTTAGTACATTGATTTATCTAGTGATGTGTCAATGTGGGGATTTAAATGAGCCATAATGGATCCTATGGTATGCATTTGGGAACTAACATCGACTATGGATATATATATATATATCAAGTGATTTGATGGATCAAATGATACTTGGATAATCTAAAGGCCAAGTTTCAAAAAGTTGAAGTATAAAAAATCCACTTTATCTATACACCATGCATGAACGTAAAACTTTTCATCTAGGTTCGGAGAGAAAAGAGAGGGGTTTGGTTAGTTATAGTGATAGAAAAGTCAAAGGAAAGGTGGAGTTGGAGCTAATGATCTCAAGGAGCTTGAGTTTTCACAGGTATCAAACCGTTGAACATAGTCATGATTTGAGGATCTTTAAGTTATTCTAGTGCTAGAATTTTGTCAAGTTTGATGAATTCCCTAATGTTATGAGATGATTATGAATAAAAAAAAAATCAAGATTTCTATCATGTTCATAAAAAAACTTACATTTTGGATCATGACTTGGGGATTTTGATTAAATGAAAGAATATACTTATTTTCTTGTGTAATTAGTTATTTAATCTTTGAGTTTCTACTCCTATATTGATGTTCAATGATGTCTTATATTAATTCTTAATGTTGGACATAAATCAATAGGTTTGAACCATGCATTGTGAATTTTGTTATTCATGAATAGTACATGTTTGATAAAATGCCAAAATTATAGTTGAAATTATAGATAGCATAAATCCTTCATTTCTTCTCAGAATTGACCAATTTTTTTATAATTTATTCTTGGATATTTGGATAAACTTCTCACCAAAAATCACGTTATTTGGATGTGTGATATGAGAGGTATGATTTTTTTATACTGTTGGTCCAAAACCCTATCAAAGTGAGTTATTTTAGCATTTTGAGCATAAATCTCTCAATTTTAGTAGAATTTGAGCGTATTTTACCATTTTAGAAAGCTAATACATAGAAGAGAATTCTAACATTAGTATCTCTTAAAAATTGAGTTATCTTATTTATCAAATATATATTGAAATTAAGTATTTGTCTGTAGAGATAATTTCTTTTGTAAGTATTTGGATGTTGGGACATCTTCTGAGGGCCTCCACTATTCCAAGAATAACCGAAATCTCTAGAATAGTTTGAAATACTATAAGGTAGGTTCTCCAAGAGTTTCAAGTGATTTTGAGGTGTTTTGAATGGGTTTTCAAATAGGCAAAATTAACTTACTTAAGAGCTGATTTTTGAGTTAAGGCATTCTGGGCATCAAATGATGTCGGTATTGAACCAAAATTTTCAAAATATGTTGTTGAATCATAGTAAAAGTGTACACCAAGTTCAGTTATATTTCGGTGTGTCTAACTTAGTTTTCTAGTCATGCTTTGAATAAGATATCAAAATTTACAAATAAGGACTCAAAACTTTACTTAGAGTCTCAGATTTGGTTTTTGATCATAATAATGAGATTTCAAAACTGAAAAACCTTGGTTTTAAGTTAGTATACTTCAATGAATCAACACTGAGGACTTTGGGGATTTCTATAAGTGTTTTAGCCAACCAAGTTTTTGGAAATTATTTTAAGGCCTTTAAGGGACTATTTTGCAAACCAATGCATTAAACCAACTTGAAATGGTTTTCAATGGGTTTTAATGATTCAATAGCACTTAAAAATAATAGGAAAATGACTACAACTTTGTAATGTCAAGTTTAGGCATTTTGACCGAGTTAAGTGTCAAAAGAGTATTTAAAATGAATAAAATAGTTCTCTTGGGGTTATCCCTTCGCATCAATCCTTCGTGTATGGTAAGAATAAGCAACTAGGGACCCCAAGGATTTAACGTAAACTTGTTTAGGACACATTGAAGTTGAGATTTTTTCTAAGTTAAGTAGAAAAGACATTGAGGCAAATAATGGAATGTATTATAATGAACTGGATAGTTAAACTTAAATAAGCTTTAACATATACCTAATGAGCTCTAATAGGTACCAGGGACCTAGAGCGTTAGTTTCGGGTATCAGGAGTGAAGTACGGACATGTGGGAGTCGTGTTTAGCTTAGACATTATTATTTTTAAGGTAAGTAAATCACTCAGAAAATCAATACTATTTCCTTTCACTTTCCTTTTTTCATTTTTATAATGATAAGCTAAAATTGTTGGACTCTAAATTCCCACCAAGTGGCTTAGGCGTTTGAATGGTAAGGCCTAGTCGACAATGATCACTTATAACTTGAGCATCCAGGTAGTTCCCTCAGATCCTCCTTAGTCTGAACCCTTTTGATGCGAGCATCCACGGTCACTGTGGCTCCTCAATTGGCATTCAAGTTCCATAAGTAGCAGGCATCTAGGGTTATTATGGCCTCCTTTAGAACTCTCTCAGACTACAGCTTCAATAAAGCTGGTGATGCCGAATGAGTTGGTATGGCTTGTGAGAGTTTGGTCCACGATACCAACTTCCGCACTTACACCTTTTGTCGGTGTGGAGTATTTATACCACTTTCTCCATATCATTTGCTTACAGGCCTCATGGTACCTATCGTAGATTGTCCTAGTCTATCTATAATGCACTTTACTACTGTATTTACTATTTCTTTCATTTCATGCATAATTTATAGACTTATCATTTATTATCTTGAAATATTGTTGAGTTTCTACTAGATTTACTCACTGGGATCATCTCCATCACTGGTGACAATTGCAGGTGTAATGTCTCATGTCCTTAACCTAGTGATTAATACTAATTTAAATGCTAATTAACCCGAGTCAGACTCGTAATTAAGCTCGGCTTATCTAGATTAGCGTGCATGTGCGTTTGTATGTTATTTGGTGTTTTTTTGGTGTGCAAAACTAATAAAAAATAAAGTTATATTAATTTATATTAAAAGAAAATCTCAAACCCTTTGATAGGCTTTGAGATACGTGTGTGATAATGATGTGTGTCAAATTAGCATGTATGTCACTTTAAGTGACTAGAAACATGATCTACCTCAATATGTGTGCATGGATATCTAGAGGATGATTTAATAAATGAGGAGAAAGGATGAGATGGCAATACATGAAAACATGTGATGGTAACTCCTTAAGTTGGTCATAACTTAAATAACAAAGCAATAAATGATTGCTTTGATCAATCGATCAAAACAAAGAATGAAAGTGATCAATGAGAGAAGAAGTGAGAAAGGAGTGATTGAAGTAGTTATTGTTCATCAAATTCAAGAGTTTCTTCTACAATTGGTGAGCTCTCTTAGCTCTCTCTTTCTCACTTTTCACTTCAATCCTCTCATCTCTTCTTTGGTTTTTAAAGGTTTAAATAGGACTTTAGTTAGGACAGCTATAGCTATGGTTGTTGAGCCGTCAATGGGTTCACTAGAACCCAATTAAAAGAAAAAAAAAGTCTTCATGCTGTCCTTAAAAACTGTAACACATGTATGTATGTTTCATTTATGAAAATGATGGGTTATGGTTATGACAACATTAGCTGAACTACCGAGGTGTTTAATGAGTATAATGGGTTCATTTGAACCTATTTCAATGATAAAAGGAGTTGTGTAAATAGACCATCATTACTGTACCATGTCTATGTTTGAGTTCTTCATTTTTATGCTCAAAATGAGAAGGAAACTTGGCTTGACCTCATGTTTAATTGGTGTTTAATCTTATTGGACCACTTATACCTGTATAATACCTCATAAGGGACTGTTTAGACGTAACGAGGTGGTTTTAAAAAGGCAAGTTACTACAGTCATAAAACATCAAGAGGGCTACTACTATTAAAAACAGCCATAACGCATTAAGGTTGAGAGCTTTAGCCAAATCTTTGGGAGAGTTTTAGGATTCTTTAAAAATTATTAATAAGTTATGAATTGATACCAATTGGTTGGTTTTAGGTCATTAATATGAGGAAAATAAATCAAGACGCTTGGGACTTAGATAAAGTCAGAAAAACTAGGAAGTGCAACCGAGGTAAGTGGGAATCACTTAGTTTATCCTTTATGCCATGTTTATAGTTATATTTAGTTTCATATCACTTATGGACTGGGTTTTAGGGCTTTGTACTGGAATCTATGTTTTACAAACATATAAACGAATCTGCAAGATAGGTCTAGGATGAAACTCCTGCAAAGAGTTTGGTTGGGATTCACTGTAAATCGGCCTTTACTAGGGTTCGCGGAATGATTGAGATGTCACTAGGGATATTGGAGAGCTAACTTAAGCTGGAATACATTATCAGGACCACACAGTGGCCACTGTGTAGGTCAGGTTTTGGTATTATTGTGTAAGTTAGTTTTCAGCCCTTATTTTCTAACTTCTTTTCAAATGATTGCAACTACATTAGCTGATTTTACCTATTGATGTGCATCTCACTCTATCTACTATTTATCTACTTTCGTTATTACCTTTTGTAGCTATTATTATTCATTTAGTTATTTCAAATGAACTAATAGTGGATAATGGATGATCTAAGTGGAATTCCATTTGCTGAGCCTATTAAATGCTCACTCCCCTATTCAACAATCTCAGGCATCTCAGCTAACATTCAGGATAAGGAAAAAGGCAAAACTTAGGAGTGTAGTTGTCCTTTCTTTGTATGTGTGAGACTCTAGTTGTTTATATATTGTTTGAGGGTTTGATATAGTACTATAATTATTATCACAGGGATGGGACCGTGTATCTCTTTTATTTTATCTTATTTTAGAAAACTTTGATGTTTAAGTCTTCTGTTGCTCTTTACTGTACTTACATTATTTTTCTCGAGATATACAGGTTGTGTTTATTAGGTGTTAAATGTTAGGCTTCTGGCATGGGTTAAGTCTGGTACGTTTACTAGAGCCTAGTCCATGTTTCAAGCTGAATGATTCCTTAATTAGGAAAAAGGTTGTTATAGTAGGTCCTTCTAGAAGTAGAGGTAAGGAGTCTGTGATTGGCGATTATCTCTATGCTTCCCTCAGAGTCAACTCTTCTCTACTACTACCCTTGGTTCTTTTTGATATTTTAGATATAAATATGAACTTCACTTGTTGATTCTAGTTATATTTTGGGATATTATGGGTTGTGAGACTAGAGATACATGTATATGATGACTTGATCATCATATTGTACTGATTCTCACTTCATGCATATACATGAAATCTATTTTTGCAAGATTTCCACATTAGGATTGTCCCAGTTCTTAGTCATTAATTGTTTAAATTGCTTTAAATTTTTTTAAACTGACTAACTTCCATTGAGATTTGTTAAGACTTATTTAACCTAAATAAAAACTTAATAATCAATTAATGATCGAATTACATGGAAAAGATGCTGACTAGGCATGCGTTGATTTCACGAGGTTGACCGGGAGTCTAAGTAGACTTAGGCCGGGTAGGGCCTAGTTTGTAAGCTGGGGCCATCATATGATCATCACTCGGTTCAAATGTCTATAATCAATACACATTATGAGGCCTATGTCCTTCTTCACAAAAAAACTTGCGCGCCCCAAGAAGACTTACTAGGATTTATGAATCCTTCATCTATGAGCTCTTGCAACTATTTTTGCAACCTTGCAAGCTCAGGCTTAGCCATCTTATAACGCGGAATGGAAATTGGTTTAGCTCTAGGAACTAAATTAATAATAAAATTAATCTCTCATGGTTGTGGTATGCCAAGTAAATCATAAGGGAAAACATCTAAAAAGGCACACACCACAGGAATATCTTCCAACTTTGGCTGAACTCTTACCTCCGTACTAACCATTCCGGCAAGAATTTACATTTCCTAACTAGTGGCGACCCTAACCTATAGTCAGTTGCAAATCAGTCATAGCCCACGTATAAGTAAACATTGGACGACTTGGAATGTAGAAATATATCGTCTTATGGAAACAATCCAAGTGTGCATGATATGCGACAAGCCAACCCATTCCTAAGAGTGTATCAAACTCTAAGAACTATAGGACATGATGATCAACAACCTTCTCATGTCCCGCAATCTCCATTATATACATTTCACATATAAAATGTGGATATACCTTTTCCCAAGCTGTAGTACTGAGAATCTCACTAGAGTCGAATGTAACTTATCAACCATTTGGCCAGAAAAAATTAAATTGTAGAACTTGAATCAATTAAAACTTTTATAGGATGACCACAAATAGAAATAATACCTTCTATAAGATTTCTATTGTCGTTCACATTTGGCTTAGCAATGACCTGAACATGTTCCTTGGACATATGTCTAGACTAAACTCAGGATGAAGAAATTTGTCCTTGATTCAACTTTGGACAATCTTTCTTTAGATGCCCCATCAATCCACGCTCGAAACATAGTCAGACTGAGCTACTGCCCACTAACCGTAGTGACCAATATTTTAAATTCATTAATTAATCACTTATCACGAATTAAATGTGGTACAAAACCCAACCGAGAGTTGTGATCAGTCGACGTGATCAAATATATACATATATATATATTGTGTTTGATGTGCCTACTGTGATGTTGTATATATATCATTATACATGTGGCGCAAGATTAAATTTGTTTATATTGTCAAATTCGCGAGTAAGAGTTTGTCTTAGAACGTATGACATGTACTTCAATTTGCATGAAAGTGAGTGAGTGGGTACAAACTTATTGACGAGTCCGATAAAAGAGAAAATCTGTAAGTAAATTATCGGGTTCGAAATGAACATGAAGAATTAGCTGAGATTTTGCAATGAGAAGTTTCTCAGAACATGTATAAGGACGGGCGAGAAATATAAGAGAGAGTCAAACAATAAGAAAGTGAATTTAAAAAAGTCTAAGTTGAAGTAGTAAGGATTGGTGCTAAGAAAATTACGGTGATATTGTATAATTGGTGTAGTTTAAAAGTTAGTGTGAAAAAATAAGTGAGTGACACGTGGCACAAAACTCAAACAAGAAAAGTAAAAAAAGTTACTCACACTCAAACACTTAATTGTTGACACATCATCGCGCTCTCTCCCTTTCTCACTTTCATCTCCAAACCAAAGTAAAAAAAAGAAAATCTCTAACTCTTCACTCCCTTTCACTTTGGTATTCTTCCTTATCTATCCATCTCTATTGAAATTGGCTCCTCCCCTCCTTTTGGAGCTCACGGCCTCCCTCGGCATCCCTCACCCACGACGTTCCTATCACCTTCTGGTGTCCCTCTTTAGCGTCCATCTTACGGCCCCCCCTCTCACTCTTGCCGACCCTCTCTCGGTCTCCCTTCACGACCTCCTCGCAACGACCCACCCATCGCCTAAGTAGGAGGGTTATTTTAGAATTTTGATGAATATGGTGGGGGTGTGACTAGTGTAATATGGGTAAGTTTAGTGTATTTTGTGTGCCTCAATATGCGTGTCATGAAGTGATTGTGAGACTTATGGGATTGTCTTGACATTCGTGTTGGGTTAGTGATGATTTTAAGCCGTCTCGATATGTGTGTTAAAGTGTTATGCATAGATAGATTTTCGAGATGCATGCTGATTTTTAAAAAAATTAAAAAATAAGATTACAAGTAAAAATAAAATTTATATATTTATATGTAAATATGTGTGTATATAAACTAGCACATGTGTATATATATATATCTATTTGTATAATGTATATGATATATACACATATAGGTATATGTCACATTTTATATATACAATGTGATTTTTAAATGAAATAATAAATAAAAATTACGTAATCAATTGGTTAGTAAGAATAAATGCCAAATATGAGAAAACTAGTCGAGTTGAGCCATAGCTAATGTGGTCCGACCCAAGACGCGATCAATGTGCTCACAACTCGTAAAAATTCTCAATTTTTTTGGAAATTAAGACAAATAGAAAGAAAATAGAACTAAATAAGTAATTATCGAAAATGAGAATTATCTCGATAAGCGTGCAAGAACTTACACATACTGAGATCAACCTCATAATGAATGTGTAACTTAAATAAAATGTGAATGAATTTTAGAAATGATAATAATCAAAGACAATTAAATGATTTAGGGAGTTTGGATGTGCCGAACGCGGAACGGTAGTGAGGATTCGACATTTGGGCAAGTTATTGACTTGATTGGAGGTAAGTAAACAAGTAAGAAATTCAATATTAATTCTTGTCCATTTTCTTGCATATTTTGATGGAAATGATAACTATTGTTGGACTCTACTTATCTGCCGAGTGACTTAGGGTCTAAAGTGGTCGAATTTAGTCATTGTTTACTAGTGGTTTGAGCATTTGAGTCGCTCTCGTGGCTTCTAGACGAGACTAAATCCTTTGAGTGAGCATCCGCCATGTGTTGTGGCTCATCACAGGACTTCAAGGAGTCCATTTCGGCTTAGCATCCGGTTGCAACTGTGGCTCCTATTAGAATTTTTCTCAAGCTGTAGCTCAAGTAAGCCGACAATGCCGGACGGATTAGGTGCGGTTGAAGCGGACTTAGTTCCATTGTACAAGTATTTGACACTTACCAGATTCACATGACTTTAAGCCCATGTGTAGAGTGTCAAGACTACTTAGACGCATATCTTTTGTTTCTAGGTTACTTGGTCTCTATCGTTGACCATTGTAGTATGTCTATCATGCAGTTTATTATTTCTTCTCAACACTTTATTTCTTTCTAGCATGATTTATGGACTTGTTTATTGTTTAATCTGAATTAACGTTGAACGTCTTCTAGATTTACTCACTGGGATTGTCTCCGCTTTTAGTGACAATTGCAGGCATAATCTCTTAGCTCGAAAATATTGATCCGCGACATAAATATATCTATATTGCATTTATTATATAGTATAAGTTGGTATTTGTGTTGAGAGATACATGCATTTCCCTTCTTCATTATAATTTGTACATTGTATTTGTTATACAGGGTTTCCACATTTTAGCTTCCACACCTAGAACTTGTTGTGTGTTCATTCATTTTTTATCAGATTTTGTCGCATTTATACTTCACTACATATGATTTATATATATATATACTCTATTGTGTGGACTATTAGGTACTGAAGATTAGTTTGTGAGGCTGAATAGTCCTTTATTAACTCGAACTGGTTTACCAAGGGTCAATGGATGCCTAGTGTCGAACGGTGTCAGATTTGCAGGGTTGGGGTCGTCACAGTTAGTATCAGAGCCTTAGGTTTTGGCTTTAGCTCTTGATAAGCCTATAACCAGATTAGTTCGCGAACACAGACTTTTAGAGTTAGGAACACCAACGAACTTAGTGTGGAGACCTTATGAACGTAACTTAAATACTTAGTTGGGAAGCGAGTGAAGGTTAGACTAGGGGAAATTGTGAATAAATCTTACTATATGCTTTTTAGTTATATGAATTATATGGTATCAATAGACATAGGATATAACTATTTTTGCAGTCGCATTCACCCTTGCGTTTCAAGTGAGGTACGATGAGTAGATTGGAAAGATAGACAATAGATTTCTAATATTCAGGGAAATCGATAATAAAAAAGATTGATGGTAATGATCAATCTATGGATAGGAATAAAGCGTGTGGATACCAAAATATAAAAAGGAAATAGATTTCATTAAAATAAATTGGAACTAGTTACAATAATCAAGTTAGAAGTGAAGATTGGCAGAAAACTTAGAGTTTGTTGATTTCAAAGTTGTCAAATCTTGAGAATTTGTGACACTAGTCAACTTGAATCACATGATATTATTCTAACAATCCTATGACTATCTCAAGCATGTAAATTTGAAATAATGATTCAAGGAATTTAAACTATGTGTAATTCCTTGTTTTAAAAAAATGTAACTATGTTAGTTACAATATGTATTACACTTTAGTATAGCGAATGAAATTCAATAACTAATTAAACTAATGTTTGACGCAACCTAAAATCTTGTTGAAGGAATGATATGTAGAAAATAATAATGAATAGTTTGGTTAGGATCGATAGTCCAACTTTCTTGTTTGTCCGTAAGATGCAAATCAAGTTAAGGTTGACCTTGATCTGAGTGAGTATATATAAAATGCGACGTACAACAGTTGAATGACGTGACCATAACCTTAGTAAAATGAGGGATGCGTCAAATAAATGAGAAAAATATAAAAAAATGAAAATTTGTAAGAGGAACGAGTTAACACAGACTCTAAAGAAGTAAAGTGTTAAGATGACTTGAGAGTTATGAAGAACGCATGTACGGACTCATCTAGCTTTCACGAAAGCTCTTGAGTAGTAAGCTGGATCAGAAGCCTAAGTAACTCCACTTTAGTGACACTATTCATTTATAGTCTTAGGGTTGGTGAAGCTCGACCACCACCTTTGAGGACTTATGAATGAATCAAGTGTTATGGGCAGAGGTAGAGTCCACTGATCACTCTAAAGGTTAGAGGCTACTTAAGTATTAATCCTACAAGATTTTACATCTCAAGATTCTCACATATCTAAAGCTAGTTCAGATGCATTAGTAAGCATACTGAAGGGAATTTCCGTGGGAGTAGTGCATGTTGCAAAAAAAGGGTAAAGTAATGGGAGGCAAAAAAAAGGGTAAAGTAATGGGAGTGTGTAAAGCTGCTAAGACAAGAGTAATTCACATAAAAAAATCATTATAGAAAAGGAAGAGCACCTATGAATAGAGTGAACAAGTTGGTCGAGAAATAACCTAAAGATAGATGGGCCTAAGTTTCTTTAAGATTTTGAAAGACGACTATCATGCTTTGGGGTTAAGATCTTTTGAGACTCTACTCCAATGATGTTATTAAACTTGAGTACCATGACTAATGATAGTTTAAGTTTTGACTAACTGACAACTCTAAGGAAAGATATTATGTATGGAAAAGTGAACTTAATGGAAATGTTTGAAGCATGATTTGTCAGATGCTTAGAGAATAAGCATGATTTGATTAATAATGAACACAAAAAAACTTCATGAACTAAATTGTTGTTAAGATAATCTAACATGATCGTTGACTTTCACGGATTGTGAAGATCATACGATTGACCACACTTAGAGATGATCATATGTTAATTGCCTAAGCCTACTTACTCTTTTTCGACTTTTACCAAAAGACTCGCTGAACGAATGAGCCAATTATATTTATGGAGCCAAGATGGTGAGTTGGATGGTGTGCAGTGTCCATTATTTTGGATTGCAATCCTTATATTTATTGCCAGCTGTGGCAGGGTTTTCTTTTACTAACATGGTATGGTAGTGATACTGACATTGATGGGCACCATACTACATATAGGTGTGGATTTTTAGTCTGATGGTTAGACTGCATGGTTGATCCAAATTATAGAGGTCGGGCTCATGTTTTTATTGCTAATTCAGTAGCGAATGAAGAAAATTGTTTGCCTATGCGCGTAATGTAAGTATGACTTTAATGGTTGAGCTAAAACAGTTTGGCTCTATTTAAGACTCTATGAAAGAGGCCTTGTAATTTTGGTAAGTAATGATATTTAGACATTGAAGTCAGTGATGGTTTAAGAATAACACAGAGGAAGCCAAATAGATTGGATAATAGTTGGATAGATACTAGATAAACTAATTGGCCATACGAACTACATGAGAGAGCACATAGGTTAAGATGTAACGAAATTATAGATTCAATATGAATAACTTTGCACTCAAACATTGTATCTACTTAATCTAGCCTTGAGCATAAGTTCCTTCTAATTTCGAGGTCGAAATTTTCTTTTAGTAGGGAAGACTATAATGACCCGTATTTTTAATTCATTAATTAATCGCTAATCACGAATCATAAGTGGTCCAAAACCCAACCAAGAATTCTGATTAGTCGACGTGATCGCATATATATTGTGTTTGATGTGCCTAATGTGATGTTGTGTATATCATTATACATGTGGCGTAAGATTAAATTGGTTTATATTGTCGAATATGCGAGTAAGAGTTTGCCTTATAATGTATGAAATGTACTTCGATTTGCATGACAAAGAGTGATTGGGTGCAACATTATTGACGAGACCGATAAGAAAGAGAAACCGTAAGAAAATTATCGAGTCCGAAATGAACATGAAGAATTAGTCAAGATTTTGCAACGGGTAATTTCTTGAAAAACTTATTGAAACGGGCGAGAAATATAAGAGAGAGTCAGACAATAAGAAAGTGATTAATTTAAATAAGTCAAGGTTTAAGTAGTAAGGATTGGTGATAAAAAGAATGAGTTGATATTATATGGTTAGGTATAGTTTAAAAGTTTGTGTGAAGAAAAATGTGAGTGACACGTGGCATAAAATTCAAACAAGAAAAGTAAAAAAAGTTACTCGCGTTCTCGACCACTCAATTGTTGACACATCATCATTTTTTCCTAATTAATTTTCACGTCAACCTCTCTTTTTCTCTCTTCTCATTAAATCACTCACACACACACACACACACACACACTCTCTCTCTCTCTCTCTCTCTCTCTCTCTCTCTCACACACACACACACACACACACACACACACACACACACATCTCTGAGCTAAAGAAGAAAAAGGAAATCTCTAATTCTTCACTCCTTCTCACCTTGTTCTTCTTCCTCATCCATCAATCTCCATTGAAGTCGGCTCCTCCCCTCCTTTTGGAGCTCACGACCTCCCTCGACGTCCCTCACCCTCGACATCCCTCTCGCCGTCTAGCTTCCATCCCGCAGCCTCCCTCTCGTTCACGCCGCCTTTCTCTCGACTTCCCTTCATGACCTCCTCGCAACGACCCACCCATCACCTAGGTAAATGGGTTGTTTGAGCATTTTGATGAATATGATGGGGTATGACTAGTGTAATAAGGGGTTAGTTTAGTGTATTGTGTATGTTTTGGGATGCGTGTCGTGCTGTGATTATGAGACTTGTGGGATTGACTTGAGATTCATGTCGGGTTAGTGACGATTTTGAGTTGCCTCGAGATGGGTGTTAAGGTGATAGGTGTAGATAGATTTTCGAAATGCGCGCTTAAGTCGCACGCATCTCGAGACTGCCTCGAGATACGTGCTTGATTTTTTTAAAATAAGAAATAAGATACAATTAAAAATAATATATATACTTATATGTAAATATGTGTATATATAAATCTGTGTATATATATGTATATATATATTTGTTTATTTATATAATGTATATGATATATACATATATAGGTATATAATACACATTTTTTATATACAATGTGGTCTTTTGAAAGAAATAATAAATAAAAATTATATAATCAATTGGTCAGGAAGAATAAATGTCAAATACGAGAAAATTGGTCGAGCTGAGACTTAGCTAATGTGGTCCGACCCAAGACGCGATCAATGTGCTCACAACTCGAGAAAATTCTTTTTTTTTTTTTGAAAATTGAAGCAAATAGAAAGAAAATAGAACTAAACAAGTAATTATCGAAAATGAGAATTATCTCGATAAACGTGCAACAACTGATACATACTAAAATTAACTTCGTAATGCGTGTGTAACTTAAATAAAATGTGAATGAATCTTAGAAATGATAATAATTAAAGACAATTGATTGATTTAGGGAGTTTTGATGCGCCAAACAAAGAACGATAGTGAGGATTCGACATTCGGGCAAGGTATTGACGTGATTGGAGGTAAGTAAACAAGTAAGAAATTCAATATTAATTCTTGTCCATTTTCTTGCATATTTTGATGGAAATGATACCTATCGTTGGACTCTACTTCTTTACCGAGTGACCTAGGGTCTAAAGTGGTCGAATTTAGTCGTTGTTTACTCGTGGGTTGAGCATCCGAGTCACGCTAGTGACTCCTAGACGAGACTGAATCTTCTGAGTGAGCATCCACCATGTGTCGTGGCTCCTCACATGACTTCAAGGTTGATCTTATAGTGTCGAATGGATTAGGTGCGGTTAAAGAGGACTTGGTCCCATCGTACCAGTATTTGACACTTAACTGTGGTTACGTGACTTTGAGCCCACCTATAGAGTGTCAATACCACTTAGGCACCTATCCTTTGCTTCTGGGTCACTTGGTCTCTATCGTCGACCATTGTAGTTTGTTTACCATGCAGTTTGTTGTTTCTTTTCAGCACTTTATTTCTTTCCAACATGATTTATAGACTTATTTGTTTTTTTAATCTGAATTAATGTTAAACTTCTTTTGAATTTACTCACTAGGATTGTCTCCGTTTTTTGCGACAATTGCAGGCATAATCTCTGAGCTCGAAAACATTGATGTGCGACATACATAGGTCATTTAATGTATCTATATTGCATTTATTATATTTTATAAATGGGTATTTGGGTTGAGATGTACATGTATTTCCCTTCTTCACTATATTTTGTACATTGTATCCATTGTAAAAGGTTTCCACATTCTAGCTTCCATACGTAGAACTCGTTATGTGTTTAATTCATTTGTTATCGGGTTTTTGTCTTATTTAAATTCTGCTACATATGACTATATATATACTATGTTGTGTAGACTATCATGTACTAAAGACCTATTTGTGAGGCTGACAACGCCTTTATTAACTCTGAACTAATTTACCTGGGGTTAATGGAGGCTTAGTGATGGGCAGTGCCTGATTTGTAGGGTTGGGGCCGTCACACTGACGAAGCCTATATACTGGTAGGCAGAAGACTTTAAAGTAATGGTAAACATGCATATATATATATATATATATATATATATCAGTTCATCTTATAAGTATCAACAACCAGTTGTAGAAAACCCAAAAATAAAGTACCATGTACAAAAGGTGACAAGATAATCAAAATTAGATAAATACATGTACTAGTGTCTCTTAAGTCCCCGAAATAACCCAATGTAAGGTTAAATATCAAAATAAACACCTACGAGTATGTCCTCGATAGCTGACAAGTCCAAAATAGTCAGTAAAAATCCCCTTGCCTCTGCTCGTACAAGGATTTACACTCAGTCATCCAACAAAAATAATAATGAGCTTAGTAAGTAAAATCCCATGAGAAGTCCACACAATATTCAATTGGAAATCAGGTATAAACTATAAGATATGCAAGTATTAAATTTGACAACAAAAAGAATTACTTGCATGAATGTAGAGTATTACAAAACCAGAGCAGCAGGTAAATAATTAAAAACCAACAGTAGTTAAATAAGTAAACAGGAATGTAAATCACAAATAAATCAAAAGTAACTTGCGGTTTAACAATGATAATTTAACAAACGTAGTAAATTCAGTAACCTCGACATAACTAAGCTCTCTAAGCCGACTAAAACTCAATAGTTTCTTGATAGTCAGCCTAGACCCATAATCCACCGTCCCATGCACGAACTAACAGCTCGGGTTGCAATCCACAGAGTTTCCGGGTG
Organism: Stephania yunnanensis; assembly: GCA_039657365.1. Taxonomy (NCBI): domain Eukaryota; kingdom Viridiplantae; phylum Streptophyta; class Magnoliopsida; order Ranunculales; family Menispermaceae; genus Stephania; species Stephania yunnanensis. The sequence continues at coordinate 36,322,743 of CM077586.1, read as the reverse complement.
TCATATTTTTCTATCTAACCATCTTCATCTTATAAATCCTACTGAATAACCCTGGAAACCCACTCAACCGATAAAATTAGTATAAACAATAGTTCTATAGTATAAATCAATGAAATAAAATAATCAACAATAGATAAATACAATCATAAAAATGAGTTGAATTTCGTTAAGCATTCTCGTAGGTTTTGCATACCTCAAATATGCGCTCACATTTCCCAGATTTTTCGAATCTAACCCCAACTCACTTCTGGTACTCGAGCTACGTTCCCATAGTCCCTTGAAATCAATTAAGTGTTTTTATTAATTATTCTAATTAGTCGAATGGGTTTTAAGTTAATTTCCCCAAATCAGCCCCTAATTACTAAATAAAGTTTCAATTTTGATCCTACGTTACAACGCATTTTTGGTTATGAAAACGTTCGAATCTCAAAAACTTCCCTGGGAAAAAGTTGTTGGTCTATGTCTTATATTTTCGAAAAGGTTTGGTTTGCAAAATTCTAATTTAAAACGAAATAGATATCACAATTCTACCAAAATAGCTCAAATTTGAAACAATCCAACCAGCAAGATTGTAAGAATCATTTCTCCCAATGTATAGCTCAAAAAATCGCGATTTTTGGTTATAAGTCATCTAACATCCCAACAACAACTTACTTAAAAATCAGCCTAATCCAATAAGTATTGAGGGAGTTATGCCCTTGCGAAATTTGGCCAATTTTTCATGAATATAATTAGTTCGACTGGCAATTGGCTTAATGCTTTTGAAACCAAAGTTATATGACATGTATATGATTCATCTTCAACCTTAGAAATACATGAAATTAGCAAGTCAAAACCATTTAACACTTCACGGTCATGCATGTAAGCATTTTTATCGAAATCAAATCTAATGAGTAAAAGTTGTTACCTATTGTTTGATTCTTTGTAGTTTAATCCTTCTAGCTTTGGTTCTCTTAAAGTCCCAAGATTTCAGAACACTTTTACTCTCTTTACTTTAAAAAATTCTAAATTTTTTCTTCTCTTGTCCGCATGAAAATCAAAGTTTATCTTTTAATACTTAGATTAATATGTGAATTAATTAATTAAGCAAATCTTTAATTTAACTAAGTTAATTAGTAGAACATGTGTCCTCTCTCAATATCACTTGTCTCACATAAAAATACATGCCTCCACTAACTTGTTACTATTTAATCTATGATTCCTACACGTCTTCAACATCAATAGGAAAATCTAGGTTCCTCAATTTGTTTGTCCAAACTGTAGTCCAATTAATCCATATCAATTAGATTCATGTGGTTAGTGTATTTAGTCTCATTGTTGACACATTAGTAGTCCTACTAACCCATGACTGCCCTGCTACCTAGTGCCCTGCGTCTCGACACGCATCTCGAGACGTGTAATTTATTGCGTTCTCGATTGAATTGACTTAGCCTATGGTTTTATTATCATTAAATGTCACATTTACTTTGACTATACTCATATTAGTCTATTTAGCATAGTCTATATTCATTGTATCCATGCTTTGCCTACCTATTACCCGTGTCGACATGTTTTTCAAAGCGAAAACCTGTCACATAGTCTTACATGACATAACAAAGTAAATACCAACATGCGATGAATTATGAAATATTTAATAATATACACCGTAAGAAGGTAATCAATCAGACAAATATAACTAATATACCTAGTCAGGTTTGTCCTGAACCTAATCCAAAATTTTAGAATAAACGCAATTAGTAAACATTGGCTATCAACCAAACACAACTTTTTGTTAAACTAACTTATAAACTGCATTATAAGTTAGCTTAAGCAAATTAATTGAGTGTTCAATATTATGATATATATCAGGGCTGGTTTGAAGTATTAAGGGCCCTAAGGAAAATTTATAATATGGGGCCTCATCATTTTCATATACTATGCAGCAACAAATTTTTTTTAAATAGTAAAATAACATTTTTTTTGGTTATTTAGTATAATTCTTTTAAAATACATTGTAGCTTCTTTCCATGAAATGCATGATATTAATAATCTAAGATTAAAAAAAAATTAAATTAGTGATGACTTTAAAATAATTTTGAATTGAAATCAACATACACCAATAAAGTCGTGGTCACAAAATTATTAAATCAATTGTTGGATAAAAGTAATTGATAAGCTAATTAAATTAGTGGTCTAGTGTGCTTGTGTAAGGGAGTGAAAGAAAATGAAGAAAATAAAAACAAGTTTTTTTTAGGCTTAACAAAAACAAGTTATGAGTTTTCGTAGATTATATTTATTTTTTCATTTATAAGCTTTTAATTTAAAATTTTAATCAAATCAATTTTACTTATATATATTAAAATGTATAAAGAAAGTTTCCAAAGTATTATATGATGGTTCTTGATGCGTGCAAGATATTTTCTATCATCATGCACTTCTAAAATACTCCCTCCATCCATTAGAGCATCTTCAATGGTAATGTAGATTTAGCTCATGAATTGGTATCACAACATGGATGTGGAGATGATGTCTATCGTATGTGGGACTAAATAGACATTTACCTCCCAAAATGGTCTCCAATGGACAATAGATTTAGACTATGGATTGATGAGTTGCCACTTTTTATTTTCAAACTTCATCATATTAATAAAGGCATGAAACAAATAAAAAATATTTAAAAAATCCATTTGTCTGACGTGGCCTACCACAATGTCTAGAAGTAGACGTTGTGGTAGACACTCTTCACTTTGATTTCATGCCACATATAATGGACATTATCAATCCATAGTCCCATTAGAGAACACTTATTTAGTTGGATGTGGATTTTGTCCTAGGTGGATCCACTTCCACCTCAATCCATGGTCCCATTGTATATGCCCTTATTATAAGTCATTTTGGAAAAAGAATCCTTCCAAAATTATAAGTCATTTTAGGGATTCGAGAAATTATTTATTGCTCTTTTACCCATTATATCCTTATACAACTCAACATTTATTACAATTACATAAAATCTTTCTCTCATGAACTCATTATGAGTCAAATGGTAGATATGTAAATCAAACCAATAAATAAAGCTATCTTAATTAGTGTGCTCAAGCAAAAACGACTTATGATTTTGGAGGGTGTAGTAGTTAGAGCATCTCTAATGGTAATGTGGATTTCGAGCATGGATTGGTGTCAAATCATGGATGTGGGGGGGATATCTATCTTAAATGACACTAGATAAACATTCAAATTTCAAAATGATATTGTGGATTTAGACCATGGATTGTACCTTTTCTTTTGTCTTCATATGGATAATGCCTTTTATTTTGACTTTTTATTTTTTCTTTGAGGGTTATCATGTCTTTTTCTTTATTTCTCTAACTAAAAGTGATGACGTGGTCGGGAGATGATATTTACCACAATGTCTAGAAGTAGACATTGAGGTAGACACCCTCAATTTAGATTCTCCATCACATCACTTAGACATTATCAATCCATGGTTCCATTAGAGAGCATTTTTTGGGTTGGATGTGGATTATGTCATAAGTCGATCAATTTTCACCCTAATTTATGGCCCATTAGAGATGCTCTTACTAATGTGGTACATATATAATTAAGGAAATAATTATGTTGATTTAAATTGGGACGCGAAATGCACATGCACTTGTGGATGTTCAAATCAATGTGTATCTAAAAGATAACCACAAGTACGTGTCCACTTTGGGTCACTTGCGTTTGCTCAACTTCATTTTTAATTTCTTAATAAATATAACTTTATTTTGTTGTAAATTGGATGACCCTTTAACCAAGCTTATGAATGATCACATTGTCAAGCATGACTCTCATATTGAATTGTAACATCAAGCATGACTTCTACATTGAATGTAACTTGTGTACTTTACATAACTTGTATTCAACTCCAATATATAATTACTTATCCATGTATTGTCATGTAACTTGTAATCCTCTCCAATGTACACCAACTCTTCCATATATTGTCTATGTTGCTTGTAATGTGTTGTATGACTTGTGGTGTATGTATAACTTGTACACATTGTATAAGTACAATTATCATCATCACCAAATGACCTATATAAAGGGTGTCAACTCCATTGTAATTCACACACAAGTTGAATGAAAACTTCTCATTCCAACTATTTCATTTCTTTTCTTCTCCTTTGTAGTAGTAGAAATTATTAGTCTTCTATTTTCCTTCTCTAGTTCTTAGCAAGTTCCAACTTAATTTACAACACGTTATCATTACGAGCTTGCTCTAGAATTAAGGGGATTTTGAAGTTCAAGAAGGCTTGTTAAGGAGACAAAGCTAGGAAGGTATAACTTTTGTTATTTAAATAAGTTCAATTTACTTCTGTATTATTATGTTTGCTTCCTTTTATCTATGCATACTTTATTCATATACTATGCATTATAATGTCACCGATTGCGAAAGTATGCTCTGTAGTTGCATCTCGTACGATCTTCTACATCAGAAATCAAAAGTCAATATGTGGCATAACTAGTTTTCTCTTAAAACTACAAATGATTAGTTATTGTTTTATTCTTGATTTTATAATACAAATAATGTTATAAGTTTGAGTTGATAGTGGGTAAGTCTTGTCCTTGGTAAAGCTAAACATTGAAAGGGAGACGGGTTATCCCGTTCGAGAAGGCATGGTATTAAGTAGACTATGTCTCGCCACCCAACCTGGAGGTTGTCCCACCAACTCATACGAATAGTACATTTTGTTTATTAATGAATCAAGTTGTGAACATATATTTAATTATATGTTATGTTTTTACATAAAAAGGGAAAAACTATTTTATATTAAATTTATTTTCAAAATATTATTCAACCATAGTTGAACTTGTTGCCTTATTATATTACCGACAAGAATTACTTGTCATGACAATTAGATACTACAATTTGTGAATAAAACATATATGCAAAACTGTGTGTTATACATAATCATTCGCCAATTTCTCTTTAGAGATTTGAAAAGTGAATATTTCACTTCATATATCTTTTCACCTTATGGAGTTATATATATACATACCAAAAGAGTAATGCTCCAAAAGCTCAAAATGAGCGGTTGCGTCTCGTGCTACAAAATTTAATCAGTCAAGTATTAATTATAATTCTACAATTTTAATTACCTCTATTTTGAGGCTATGTGGAAATATGACTGATGAGACAATAAAAATAAGGTCACGTGGCCCACCTCGATTTATTGCTGCAACAAATATCGAGTGCGCACATCGATCCAATAAGTATTAAGGATTGATTTCTTGTCTCATGGTAGCTGAGTAAAATAATTAGATATTATAAATATAATATCACTCCCGTCCAATTAGCTCGGCTTCAAATTAAGAAGCATATGTTGCATATAATGATCATGATCGCAATAATAAATTTATGGACGTGGAAAAGGTGAAAATATCATGTAAAGGTCGTATTGACAATTCCACCAAAAGTTGGAACAAAAGTGGTGCACCACTACAAAGGGCAAATAATTATTGACAATGAGCGCTCATAATTGTGACATTTTTTTGGTCATATATGAAAGGCTATTTTGCCTAAATATTGTCATATATATACCCGAATATTTTATGACCTTTACCATGTCTTCAAAATCAAAGGCGAAATATTATGAATTTTATCATCGAAAATGGCTCGATAAAATATGCACATCGAGATGTGTTTAAATCGTGACCTAACTATGTCTTATGTATCGTGCTACATGCATGTACATTATAATATAAAAGCGAATGTTTTTCGAATTCGAACTTAGCGGAGGCTAATGTTCAGGCAATATCTAAGATAACAATTTTATTGTTAATGTCTTATTCAGAAGAAATCTACTCAGAATAATAGAAAATTTATCTATATGATTTAATCTGAGTATAATATTCACGGCTTTAACTTCTAGAATATATAAGACACATTAAAACGAATGTCATCATAAATTAAATGAAATTCATAATGTGGAAAGATCTATTTGATTATCTATAATCATCAATAATGCGAAAATATCATAAATTCGCACGGACATCCTTTATCGAACTGAATATTTTTCTGCTGGAGATTATCTTAAGGCAAATCAATAAGAGACGTATATTGATTTACTATCCATTAATCATATTATAAGATGCCTTGAGTCCCTAATAGGGAAATTATTTATAGCAAGTTTTGCTAATTGTCACTTTGATGAAGCACTTTTCCCACCATTAAGGGGAGATATAAGCCAATTTAAAAGGAATGGTGTGAAATTGCTTGAAACACATCAAATTCATTATGATCCATGTTTAAATTAATACGAACTCGAAGTTCAAATGATCATTCAGTAGTAACAAAGTTACAAATCAATTACTTGATGCAAGTACTATATACAAAAGAGCGACAATCGTATGCTTCAACATTAAATGGTTCATATAAAAAACGATGTCCATGTGCAACAAATGCACAAAATGTCTCACCCATGTGAACATGAGGGGGAGAATCAAAATGAGTTATTGGTCAATGTATTGCACTCTTTTTCCATTTGCTATGATTTTATCCCACTGGGTTTTCTTTGCAAAGGTTTTTAATGAGGCAATTCTAACAATACTAAAACTCTTTATCAAGGTTGATTAGTGTATTGCACTATTCACTATTGGTTTGATCCCACTGGATTTGCCTAGCAAGGTATTAAAGAGGCAATCCTAACATTATTATACTCTGTATAAAAAACTTATGAGAGCAATGTACTCTTTTTCCTATACTAGATTTTTTTCCTAGAGGGTTTTTCTAGTAAAGGTTTTAATGAGGCATATATATTCTCTCAAAGTGTATCAATGTGATGCACTCTTTTCCTTAGCTTTGGTTTTGTCCCATTGGGTTTTCCTAGCATGGTTTTTAATGAAGCAATCAATAATATTATACTGCAAATCAAGATTGACGAGAACATTGTACTTTTCTTCCTGTACTAGATTTTTTTCCCACATGGTTTTTCTAGTACAGGTTTTAACGAGGCATATTCTCTCAGCAAGTGTTATCCAAGGGGGAGTGTTGTAAATTGGATGACCCTTTAACCAAGCTTATGAATGATCACATTGTCAAACACGACTCTCACATTGAATTGTAACATCAAGCATGACTTCTACATTGAATGTAACTTGTACACTCTACATAACTTGTATTCAACTCCAATGTATAATCACTTATCCATGTATTGTCATGTAACTTGTAATCCTCTCCAATGTACACTAACTCTTCCGTGTATTGTCTATGTTGCTTGTAATGTGTTGTATGACTTGTAGTGTATGTATAACTTGTACACATTGTATAAGTACAATTATCATCATCATCAAATGACATATATAAAGGGTGCCAACTCCATTGTAATTCACACACCAAGTTGAATGAAAATTTTTCATTCCAACTATCTTATTTCTTCTCTTCTCCTTTGTAGTAGTAGAAGTTCTTAGTCTTCTATTTTCCTTCTCTAGTTCTTAGCAAGTTCCAACTTAATTTACAGCATATTTCATATATATATATATATATATACAATATATTTAAAAGGGTTATATATATAATAAAAAATAAAAAGTGGGGCTCCTATATCTGTTGCCCCACCGGCCATTGCTTGGCCGGGCTCTGATATATATATGCTAGCTTGCAAAAAATAAAGTAAGATATTATGATATGTTTGGTATGGACCCGATTGGGAATCAAGGTTTTTTTTTTCGTCAAAAGGAATCAAGTTTCCTTTTTTTTATTACTTTGAATCTTTCATTAATAAATGGAAGAATGTGCAAAACCGATTAAAAATCATATATAAATGTGATCTTTGTTGTAAATTGAATTGTAACTTGCTAAGAACTAGAGAAGGAAAATAGAAGACTAATAACTTATATTACTACAAACTACTACTACAAAGGAGAAGAGAAGAAATGAGATAGTTGAAATGAGAAGTTTTCATTCAACTTGGTGTGTGAATCACAATAGAGTTGACACCCTTTATATAGGTCATTTGGTGAAGATGATAATTGTACTTATACAATGTGTACAAGTTATACATACACCACGAATCATACAACACATCACAAGCAACATAGACAATACATGGAAGAGTTGATGTACATTGGAAAGGATTACAAGTTACATGACAATACATGGATAAGTGATTATACATTGGAGTTGAATACAAGTTATGTAGAGTGTACAAGTTACATTCAATGTAGAAGTTATGCTTGATGTTACAATTCAATGTGAGAGTGCTTGACAATGTGATCATTCATAAGCTTAGTTAAAGGGTCATCCAATTTACAACAATCTTCAACTATTTTGCTCAATTTGATTATAAGAAGACTTCTATTTTTTTTTTTTAAAGAAATTTCATTAATCATTCATGATTCAATACAGTACCGGGACCATACATAGAATCAAATACATTGATTCACTAATTCTATTTGTTCAAACGAACTGTCATCAATTTGGCTGTAAATGCGAAATTGAAATAGTTTGACTATCAGGGACTGCTCTACACAACATTGAAACTCATGACAATACACAAAACTGTTAAAACCACAAAACGAATAACAAAACTTTCCAAGAAGGAAAAGAAACATAAAACTTCTCAACTAGGTGAAGACAAAATCAAATACTTCCAACTAGAGAAGAAAACTAACTATAAAGTAAAACTAAAGACAAGATCAATCCAACGCCGCACAAATCCAACACCGCACTGTTGATGAAGATGCACCGTAATAAAGATGAACCAATCTCTACAGATCCAATTAGATCTGTTGGTTATTATTGTACGAACAAAATGTAAAAGGGATTTAGTTGAAACCATCGCCGATCGAAGAGGAGAATCGACGGTGGTTCAAAAACAAAAATTACAAAAGTGAATCAAAAATTTTTTTTTAGGGTTTTTGAAGAAAAAAAGAGGCGGCCATCTAAATATCCCCTTCAGTAAGAAGACTTATGCTTTTGTGTGCCAAAGACATTATCTTGTTTTCTCTTGACTTTACAACAAGATTTGAAAACTAAAACCTTGTTTGATTTGCAAAAAATAAAATAAAAATTCATAAGTACATTTTTTTTAAAAAAAAATTCCCAATTAAATGTTCTTGAAAAATTTTTCCTACAGCTTTCTCCTCTCTCCATGATGTGGATTTAAGAGTTGACAAAAATGAGTTTCTGTAGGGTATTTTATTAAGTCCCGATTTTAATCAACAAGGTCTCGTTGTGTAGTTGGTTATGACGTCAGTCTATCACACAGAAGGTCTCCGGTTCAACTTCCGGCGACGCCATTAATCCTTCCTTCATATTTTTCTCAAGAAATAAATGAACCTTGTTCTTGAACTGAAATACGATTTTATGGAAAATCGGTTTGATGCAACGGTACTGATATATTGTTTTCTCTTGGGCTTTTTCCAGTGATCAAGTTACATTACTTTGACGTTCCTAATTCATTCCCTTACATGAATATATATTGTTTTTTTTTTTTTACTGACTATATATTATTGATAATAAATAAATTAACCACAAAATCGCCTATTATGGAGCTTGATCTCTGGACGTCCCACCCAAGTAACCGTACCTGAATATATATTATTAACAATTAATAAGGAGTTTAGGAGTTTTATTTCACATCGCAAGTATTGGGCTTTGATATTTTTTGATATTTTCTAAATATGTATGTACCCACTATTAAATGGACTAGTCTAGAAGACACTCCTAGCTGCTACACCAAAATCCATCAAACATGCAACCGTCGCTCCACATCCAACACCAACTGTGCCTTGGTCAGTGGTACTGATACGTAAAGTTTACAAGGGTATATTCAATTGAGATTTTTAGAGACTTTTAGTTACTTTTATTAACTAAAAAAGTTTAGGGGTATTCAATTAAAACTTTTAGAGAGTCTCTAAAAGTTTGGTGTATTCAATGTGAACTTAATACACCAAACTTTTAGAGACTTTTAAAAAGTCTCTAAAAGTTTTGGGGTATTCAATTTAAACTTTTAGAGAGTCTCTAAAAGTAAAGGGTATTCAATTTGTTTAGAAATTTGGTAGATTTGTGGTTTGGATGACTTTTGGAGACTTTTCACCTAACTCTATATATGTTGAAAGTCTTCTCCATCTCTTTGCCTTCACGAGAAACTTTTGGAGACTTTCTTTTTTCTTCTTCGGACGAAATCAATTTCCGCGCTCATCGCGAAATCGGAACCTGCTCCGCGCCGAATTGTTCCTGCGTTTCCATTGATGAGCGAAAATCGCAGCAATGTAGGAACGCCGTCACTGGAACTCAGAATTCTAGGGTTCGAGATGGCCGAAATCGATTTTCAGTAGAGCGATCGATGCACATAAGGGCCAAGCCTATTCCTGTCTTCAGTGATTCGCGGCTTGATCTTCAGTGATTCCTGTCTTCTTCAGTCTCTCATCAATCACTTTCCACACGTTCTCCGGGTAATTCGTACTAGTCCAATCAACGTATTTTGTTATACTTTGCATGATATTGTTCTTCCGACGCTTGTTTGCCATAATTTCCAGTAAAAATACTCCAAACTGGCTTATCTCTGAAACCCCAGAAGAGTTAGAAAAGGCAATTGAAACAGTTGAAAAGAACTAAGAAGCAGTAATCAAAGTTATCTTCCTGTACAACCTTGAACCTTGAAATCAGAGGAACACCTTCCTTTGACAAGCAAACACTGCTTGTACTTAGATCATACTCCACTTCAGGCCACTGCTTATCTCTAAACCTCATTTATATATGGAGTTACCTGAACAAAACAATCGTGAAAGTGAAGGCGAAGAAGGCCAGCAGCTTGGGCGCTATCGTTTTGGAAGATTTGGGTGAGACGGTTTTTGATGATGGCCTCAACACGAGGGCAGGTGGTGTTGTAGAAGGTCCATGAAAGTCCGGGCACTATTGGAAGATTGGTTTGTGCATTTGACAAATGAGAGACTAATACAAGAGAGAATAATAACAATATCAATGGATGAAAAGCTTTTGGAGAGAAAGCCATGCCCATGTCGATCAATTTGGCTTAATTGGATGGGGTTGAGCTTAAACTCTTCCCTCCCCCATAGTCGAATACAACCATAGCCAACCTCCCCCCTAGTCAAGTCATCTTCTTCCTCTCTCTCTGGTTCGATTGTCCCGGTCTCTTCTATTTTTTTTTCTTTATTGATTACTTCTTTCCTTTCTCCCACTCCTTCAATCACACAAACACCCACACATACACAGTACCTAAAATCAAAATTAACAGTCTCGTCTTGTTCTTTTCTTCTTTATTCATCATAGGGGAAATTGAGAGAGAACGAGAGAAGGGATTGAGAGAGAGAGATTCAACAAGACAGTTGAGGAGAGACGAAGGAAGAACGAAGCAAAAGTTGATGATGGTGAAAAGTGGGGCACATACCCTGTTCGATTTCGAGATTTACATGGATGTTTATCAAAAGTCATCCAAATAAAAGTTTATCGAAGTCTATTAAAGTCCTTACAAAAGTCCATTAAAGTTACTAAAAGTCATTAAAAATAAAGTCTATCAAAGTCTACCAAAGTTTTTAAGGGGGTGTATTCAATTGAGATTTTTAGAGACTTTTAGTTACTTTTATAAGTGGATGACTTTTAGAGACTTTTAGAGACTTTGTAGATTTTTGTAAACTTTTAAAAACTTTAGTAGACTTTGATAGACTTTATTTTTAATGACTTTTAGTAACTTTAATGGACTTTTGTAAGGACTTTAATAGACTTTGATAAACTTTTATTTGGATGACTTTTGATAAACATCCATGTAAATCTCGAAATCGAACAGGGGTATGTGCCCCACTTTTCACCATCTTCAACCTTTGCTTCGTTCTTCCTTCGTCTCTCCTCACTGTCTTGTTGAATCTCTCTCTCTCAATCCCTTCTCTCGTTCTCTCTCAAAAGCTGCAATTGTTCCAACAATAGTAATCATGATGAAATAATCACTAACAAGTGGCAAATCAACAACATGCCCTATCTATATAGAATTAATTTCACAAAAAAATGCCTCGATTTCGAGTATTGGGAATGGGGTGCCGAGGTCAGGTAATTCATGAGCGTAGATTAGTCGACGGACGCGGTTACCAACTAAGTGAGGTGCCACCCACTGGTTTGGTATAAAGGATTGTTGCAAACGGGTGAGAGTTGGACTCCATAGAGGGCTAGAAAAGTTTGTTTCTTTTTTATAAAAAAAAATTGTAAATAAAAAAAAAAAGGAAAAAAAAAAAAAAAAAACTAATACAAGTGTCAACGAATTTGATCCCTAATTATTTCAATATGAAAATAAATGTAACTAGAACAACCAATTTGATAGAGAAAGATATGCAGAGGAATGAGAGAGCGTACAGAAGAGGAGGAGGAGGAGATGAGAAGCAGAGCGCCAACCGAAGAAGAATGAGGGATTAGGAGAACGCCGAAGAGAGCCTTCATTTGTTGAAAACGCCATTTTTTTTTTTTTTTTTCGGTTTGAGCTCTCGGACGCGCGACAACGCTAGGAGGAGAGAAGAATTGAGAATTTGAGATAGGGAGGAAAAGATTCGGATTTGGCAAGTTGAAGGTTGAAGGTTGAAGGTTGAAGGTTGAAGGTTGAAGGTTGAAGAGAGGGGGAGAGATTTCGTGATGAGAGAGAGAGAGGCCAGGAAGAAGAAAAAAGAAAGTCTCCAAAAGTTTCTTGTGGAGGCAAAGAGATGGAGAAGACTTTCAATATATATAGGGTTAGGTGAAAAGTCTCCAAAAGTCATCCAAACCCACAAATCTACCAAATTTTTAAACAAATTGAATACCCCTTACTTTTAGAGACTCTCTAAAAGTTTAAATTGAATACCCCAAAACTTTTAGAGACTTTTTAAAAGTCTCTAAAAGTTCACATTGAATACACCAAACTTTTAGAGACTCTCTAAAAGTTTTAATTGAATACCCCTAAACTTTTTTAGTCAATAAAAGTAACTAAAAGTCTCTAAAAATCTCGATTGAATACACCCCTGTAAAAGTTTACAAAAATCTACAAGTCTCTAAAAGTCTCTAAAAGTCATCCACTTATAAAAGTAACTAAAAGTCTCTAAAAATCTCAATTGAATACACCCCCTTAAAAAGAAAATGTACACGTCACTCTTAACAAAAAAGGCTAATGAAGTAGTCCCCGTAAACTATTGCACGCCAAATGCCGTTTCAAAAGTGAAGTATCAGTTAATACGCGATTGCGACGAGGGTAGTTTTCGTACTCCAAAGAAAATGCTTAAACGAAGAAATTTTCTCAAATAATCGCCCCTCCTCTCTCTCTTTAGGTGACAGCATTCGCTCTGCGTCTCGCGACAGGTAAAATTTCTCAATTTCTTTTAGGGTTTCGCTTGATTTAAGCTTCTAAATCTGTAATTGTTTCTTCACTTCTCAGCAATGAGCTTTTTGGCTTCGATTTGTGCTTACAAATTGTAGAGTCGTCAGTTAGGGTTTTGAATTATGACTTGTTAGAATACACAGAGCTACTAACAAACAATAATCACTTCTCTTTCTTTTCAATTGACACCTCGAAATCTCATCTTCACAAGAAAGTCACTCTTCAATGCCTTATCAAGGGCAAACAGTTATTGAATGAAACAAAAAGGGCAAACTTTACATTCCAATAATCACAAACCCGCGAAAAAAACTGTGGAAAAGAATTGCACAACTAATTTTCATTTTTCTTTCCTGTGTAAAGAAGAAAAAGAATTAAATAAAAGTATGCTCTTTCTTCAATCCGTGTGTTGGAACAGGAAATGGAACTCAGAGTTCTGGCGGAGGAGCAGAGGCGGATCTACATCGGATAGGTTGATGTGGAGAAATGATCTCGATATCTCATCCATGGAGAAAGGTATGCTGTAATTTCATATGCAAGTAGTCAGTTATTTGATTGTGGTCATGGATGAAAATGTTTTACTTTAAACATTGTTGGTTACCTTGAATCAACATCAAGCAAGAAGGAGTTATTTGGCATGTTGATTGAGTCTTCTGTCATCAACGTTCTCATCTTTCCAATTACCTGAGAGAAGAAATTACAATTTGAAGTTAAATTCCATTAGACTGCTAGTTGCCCTTAGATTTTCATATGCATGCAAATATATATAAATATGTAATTGTTCTCAAACTTCTAATTTTTCAAGCAAAAAAGTTTACATCTTGGTGTTGGGACTTGGGAGTACGTGCAAGAAACCTAAAAGTGTGTTGGCTTATTGCATGCATTATTTTCAACTTTTATAATCTAGGATCTCGTATTTCTAATGGGAAAAATAGGGAAATCGGTAAGAACATCTCAATGGCTGCCGAACGTCGAACTACTTTAAGGACAAAAATATGGTGGCTACCCTTTTTTCCCTTCTTTCCTTTTCTTTTGAACGCAATGATTCAGGTTGATCAATTTGGATTTGGGTCCCATGACCCACAATACAATTTTCGGACGAGGAGTTGACTACACTGGTTGGGCTATTGATAACAGATGCACAACATTAAATTGACCCACTAAGATTATGCTGGTTTAGACTATGATCATAAATTGAATCTTTTTTTTAAGGGGATTATCTTTTTTGAGTTTCAGGCTAATATTGTGTGTTTATTTTGCAAAAGTACCAATTTTCAAGAAACTTAATTAGGTTGGTTCACGCACTGCAATTGGTTTGCTCAAGCTAATTTTGTGTTGATGCATCAATAAATCTGTCAATTGAAGTTGGAATTTATGCATTATTAAATTGCTTTAACCCACCTGAAACCATTCAGTTTTGGTTGGATTGGAGTAGTTTAATCCATATACTAAGCGAGATAAGCATTGGATATAGCAATAAAAGTTTGGTTGGGAAGCGAAAAAATAAATAAATTAGTTAAGAAACACTTACATCTGGAGATAGTCCTTGGGTTCCATATTTGTCATCCCAGAACATGGTTCCGATCCGGTAGATCTGTGGAATGCTTAATACCTGCAATGTTTATCTTAGCTTTAGCACAGGCATCATGTACGGTAATGGAACTAAAATTATAGCTTATTATGGTGGAACTAGATTCTTTTAGAAGTTACCGGGCATAGTTCATTTGTGATCTCTTCCAAAGATTTCTGTGGCTTTTGAAGTGAAACCTGAACTCAGAGAAAACATAGATGGAATTTGTAAGCAAACTCATATTGTTGAAATTAGAAATAAGTTAAGAGGTGAAGTCAAGCTTTCATACCAAGAACCCAACTGCTTGTCTTATGTGCTGAAGTTCATCCCATGATGATCCAACAAACTGTGATCAAACATGATGATGTAAGTCTATCATAATCTGCTAAATTTCACTTGAAACATTTGGTTTCAATAATTTAGTAAAAAAACTTGCCTCATCTGTTGCTCTGGAACACCACTGTTCTAATTCTTGCAAGCCAGATTTAACATATTCTCCATTACTAAAGGAGCAACACTCACGCCGAAGTAATAAACTGCAAACAATCACATGAATCTTCTTTAGCTTGGTTAAAAATTTATTCATTAATTAAAGACACGTAGTTATGATTGTTGTGAAGTCTATTATCAGTTAGGAAATGTAATCTTTAATTTGATGGAAGCTTTAAATTTTAATAATGTATTTACCTGTTCAAAAGTTGTACATTGATGAATGAGAATACCTGACTGTATATTTTCCTTATGATCACTGGTGGCGCCTGCTAATGTCAAACTTGGTGAGCTTTTGTCTTCTTTAGTTTTAGGATTAGAAGACAAGAGTTGTACTTACATAATTTCTACAAAGTACGTCCAGAGTACTATCCATGCTCTTTACTATGCTCTGCCAGTGTATGCTTGATGCTTGTTGCTTTGCGACAATGTTTGCGTGCATACTTTTTGATGAACCCCTTATGGATCTAGCCCTTGCAGATCTTGGTGCCTATTAATGCAATTTGAAGATTCATTCACATGCATGAAATTTTTCCATTTTTTTTAATACTCTCAAGAAAACATCTACTTTTAACCAATAGTTGCCAGAAAATTGTTTTCTTAGATTTTAGGATCATGTTTAATAAAGTAATACCTGTATGCAGAGGTTCAGGAAGGGACTAATCTCTTTCTTCAAACTATCGCGAATCATTCCATATATTTTCTCCACAAATGCAGCTAAGTGTTGCTTGAACAATAATGCTGGGTACTTTGCTTCTACTCTTGACTTTTCTGTCTTTCCCACCATTCCACTATACCCACTTGAAATCCCCATATTTGATGGGGATGATCGGAAACCCTGGAAATATAGTGAATTATACTGTAAGGGATTCATAGATTTTATTTGGTTAGTAGAAACTGTATCTTTGCAACAAATGAGGCATACTTGTGCCATTCTTCCAAACAAAGTGGTCGGAGATGTTCTGCTACGCTGTGAATTGGCCATTTGTTTATTGCTTGCTTTGAGTGTATTTTGTAGAAGAAACAAGAGGGTGGATGTCATTGAGAGCCAGTATCCAAGTTCATTGACATCCTCCTGATTCTGGAGCATGATATGAAAATAAATTTGTTATATCGAAGAAGTTAAATTTGGGATTATTCCTTATGTGGAACGCAAAAAATTGCAGTGAAATAGGGATTATCGCTAGAGCAGAACTGTGAACTAGTTAGTTGACAACATCAATTTAAGTAAGCAATTCCAATATAATTATTTCTTTCGGTAAATCAATCCCTAAGAGATTTATTAAGGTGTTCATATAACTGCAAACAATCAGTGAAATCCAAATTTGATCATAATTTGGAAAGTACCTCTACAGAGGAACGGATCGCTTGAATGATCCGATCGAATATGTTTGTCTTGTCTGCTTCAAAGGATCTCCACTGAAGAAGTGCTTTATAGACAATGCAAGCAGCAGCAGGTCTTTTCTTGTCAAAGCGTTTATCTTCCAATAAGCATTTGATGAGTACGTCATGATTTTCCTGGTCACAAAGTACAAAAGGAAAAAAAGAAGAAGATATCAATGATATTATCATTTCACTAAAGCCTCTTTTTAAAGTTTATGTTAGTCATGCTCTACTTCCTAGCTTCTTCTCCTTCAAAAAATCCAAAGACAATTTGTAATTACATACTTGTTGCCTGTCTGTCAGGGATTTCTGCTTTGTTAGTTGCATTACAACGGGGATCGACTCCTGCAATGATTTTTCCTCATTAGATTTGATTTTCTTTTCGATACAAGAATGTGGTCAATTTGTTATGGAAATCACATGATACTATAGTACTGAACAATAATAATTTTGAAAAAATTGCTGAAGAAGACATAAATACTTTTTCTGTTTTGAGTTCTTCTGCTTGATACCCATTCACTTTTCCAGTTTTGAGTTCTTCTACTTGATGTCCATTCTCCAAACTCTGTAGTCAAAAAGGAAACTGTAAGACCTAAATAGCTTACATATTGATTATGGTTATTAAGATTATCAGTTTACCCTAGCAACTTCTGTCTTTTCAGCTGCAATTGTCTTTTCCACAATAATTGGTGCTTTATTGCGGAGCAACTCATTCTCGGACTCCAACTCTGTGATTCTGCTATGAAGCCTGTATAACGAAGAATTAAGCATTTTTTTTTATTATATTGCATGGCGCTTGTCAATAACGAATATAAAGTAATCGAATTATTGAAGTAGAATGAAACATACTAAGGACAATTAGGAAGCACAAAAATTATCTTTATAGTTATTACTTACTGTCACTATAATATTCTTCAATCTATTTGGTTGTAGCACACTTCCCCCCTTCTCTCCCTTCGTAACTAAACTTCACATGTTTGTTCTTAATCACAATTAGGAAGCGCAAAAATTATCTTTTTTACTAGTTTCTTGATAAGTAAGCTGGACTATCCAATTAACTTGGGCGAATTTGATTTCTAATTTTCTTCAAATTCTTGATATTCTCTTAATTATGTACTTTTCGTAAGTTCATAAGTTTGACATTTATAAGCTTGGTCTAAGTACTAACCTTTGCACCTCCTCAGAGAGATCCTCATTTGTTGATGAAACCAAAGCCTGCTGCCGTAGAACTTGGTTTTCGGATTCCAAGCTAGACACATTCACTTCTAGTCTGAGAAGGAAAATGAGAAAAAAGTCAATATATTGTTCAAGCGCAGATATGATGGCAAGTGAAGTAGTGCGAGTGTGAAGTATCTATTATGAATACATACCTTTCTATGGTTTCTTGAAGCTGAGATGTTCTTGATTTTGATTCTTCTAGCTCTCTTGACTTCACTTCACTTTCATTTTCCATCTCTGAGTTTCTTCTTTCTAACTCTTCAATTCTCTTCTTCAACGCAATGAATTCCTCCTATGAATGCATAATTTTTGTGATTTGATCAGTTCCTGCCATTGCCAATTTAAAATGGCTTCGAGAAGGTAAGGGAATGTTACCTCCAAGTCCTCATTGCGACTTTTGATTAGCTCGAGTTTTGTGTTATCTACAACTGGCACCTCTTTGATAACTGGAGGCGCTTGTTCAATTGCTATCCTTGCTGCTTCCTTCTCCTTGATAATGTCTGCGTGGGCTTCATCTAATTGCCCTTGCATTTCAGATAAAGCAGATTGAAGTTTTGCAATCTCTTGAGCTTTTGCTTCTTCAAGGTCAATCTGCAAATGTTTGTTTAGATTATTATTTTCAATTTATCACCTTGGTCTTGAGGTTATATGTGGGTAGTTAAATAAATTAATCCCAATATGACTTTAGTGCTTAGTATGATTTTGCTGAATTACTGGGTTGTTCATTGAACCTGATTTGATGTTTCTTGATCACCAATTTGTCCCATAGAAGCCCTTTCTCAAACGAGTACTTTTCTCTATATATTAAAAAAAATGAGTCCTTTTCTTTATTCTGATTTTCTATTCCAGATCCTAATTAGTTGTGTTTAATACAAATACATTAAATTATGTGAGTTTTAAATGCATATCTATTTTTAAAGAAGGGAGAAATTGGTACCCTCATATGTTTTTCGATATCTAGTCGCCATGTTAGCTCCTCAACCCGCTTCTCCAGCTTGTCCTTTGCCTCTTTAAGTGCTCCTGTTTCTCTAGCAGCCTGATTTAATTTAATGCATAGATCACAATTTTATTTTCACATTTACCTCATAAAAATTTTCCATCGAAAGATGAAGAAAAGATTGTATGATTAAAGTTTGATCGTGTTTGTAAAAATGAGGGAATGCTTACCATTCTCAGTTTTCTGAGCTCTTTCCTTCCTAACCTTCCTCTCCATAGACATTGGACTGTCAGTGTAGCTTTTTTATGCTGCTTGTATGCAGAACGGGCCTGGTATCTGCGCCATTTAGTCTGCAAAGATAAAAAATGACGATTAAAACTCATGTCGAAATTGCGATTCCTGTGACTTTTTCAGTTCCCCCTACCCACCTGCTCACATAACAAAACAACATAAACCTTGTGATATAGTAAACATTACTTCAATGATTCAATCTTCCAATTATAGCTTAGTTTTATTTATTTGAGTTGCCTTTAATAAAGTCAGTATGAGTTCCTTGATAAAAACCCACTTCTATGGTTGTTTTTTTTTTTTCCGAAGAAATAGAAATTTCATTAATCATCAATTGTTCTCAATACATTCAATGGAACAGGGTGAGACATAGAATCAATCACCGTAGCAAATTGAAAAGCTAATCCTAATTGTTCAAAAGAACATTCAACTGTCAAAAAGTTGAAATTCAAGAACTACAACTGTAACAATGGAATAGTTTGGCAATTCGTGACTATTCTCTTGACAAACGTCTGGAACATGACAATACACATGCATTACTCGAACCATAACGAAAAATAAAACTTTCGATACGGGAAGTAAACACAAAACTTCCGATGAGGGAAGACAATCTAAACGCAAATCCACAGACAGTCTTTGAGGATGCAAATATAGAGAGGCAACTGTTGCCAATAATAAATTTGATTGCCGCAATGGGGATGAATCCAATCATCTCATCAGATCTAAACATATCCAAAGTTTATTTGATAGATAAAAGGCAAAAGAGATTACTAGAACCACTGCCGATATGAACAGAGTATCGATGGTGGTTTTAAAGGGTTGAATCAACAAGTTATGGTTGTTGGTGATATTCAATATGGTAATCTTTTCTGCAATCCACTCCATTCTTAAATTTTAGCCAAGGGATGCCCATAAAGATGCTATATCTTCATGTTAGCTGATAAAATGATATTGTCGAATGTAGTAATTTCTTAAACAGGATCTAAAGATAGTGCACTAATATTCAGTCTTATACAGTATTAAGCTACCAGAATGATGGTAAACTTCAAACTGACAAGAATCTACATTTTTTTCCCTTTCCTCATAAGTCATCTGCTGGAGTAAAATAGAGGACTGATATAGAGAAACTTAGTACCTGAATGTTGACTGCTGCTTTGGTTCTCCTTCTATATCTGTACTCACTTCGGGCAGCCATAGCACATAAGCCAGTTTGAATAACAATTGCTGATGCGCTTAACTCTATGTAAGCTTTTCTTGCCCTGTGAGCTCGTGCATGCTTCTGTATACAAATTGAAGCAGCTTCCCGTCTCAACTGTTCATATAGTTTACGTGCAAGTTGTGCTGTGTTGAGAAAGAATTATAACATGTCATTTTCAATACTTCTTGTAACCTTTTGAAAGGAAGTATAAATCCAGTGAGGAAACAAGGATACCTCTCCATAATTTCTGCAAGTTAATTGTAGCTCTTCGTAATGAAACAAACTCTTTCCGAGTGAGATGTGTTCGGATTTGCCTCTGTATGGTTCTTGCGGCATTAGCCAGGATTTCAATTCTTCGAGCATCTAGTTCAGCCATCTGTCCAGCTCTAAGGAACACCTTGTTTTTTCCTATCTGCGCACAATAACAAATGCTATTTTTCTTAAGAATAAAGTGCCAAGCATGGGGAGACTCTTTTTGTGAACTTTTTTGGGGATATCTTCGATGTGCATACCTGATAGCCCTTTAAACCCATTCTATCACAAATTGCTGCACAGGCTGATTTCTCGTCTGACCTGTCAAAAAAGGAGGTGAAGTTATCGAAGTAGTATTATGGGAAGAAATGATTACAGGATGAAGACTCCTGAAAATTTAGCAATGATTTGTATTGTTGGACGTTTATTTACTGTATCTCCTGAATGCTTCAAAGTATAGGCTCTTTTCAATGCGTTCAAGCATGTAGCTTTCATGTGTTGTGGAATCCCAGGTTTAAAACTATGTGAATATACAACTGCAGACAATGATGCTTCTCTTTGCAGCATCAGAGTTGAGGGTCTTTAAGAATATAATCTGAAACTAAAGGAAAGAATCTGAGTTTCTCATCAGTCATACCCATCTGAAACATCTGGTGCCAGCATTCCAAAACGATCAAGAAACTCATCAAATGCTCTTTTAGTGGGATATCCTGCGCAACTTATCCTAATAGCCTCTAGCACACCCTAAAACAGCATTAAAAAAAAATCAGTTGAAAGAAATAATGTGTCTTGATGTAAATAAGATGAGATAAGTTTCTATATATGAAACTCACTCCACATCTCAATTGGTTGAGGACATTAAAATTTTCAAAGATCCCAGGCTTCAGAACTGTGTTGGGTTTCACGCATCTGATATAATGTGGCTCTGTTGTGCTCAGAGTTTCCATTAGAGATTGAAGTTGTTGCTGAAATATTATTCAAAAGGAGAAGCATTGAGTCTCAGAGATCTTTTTTCAATCAGATAACTAAGCATGCATTATGCATATATATATATATTTATAAGGTTAGCATACCTTGAATCGAGTGCCAATGGAAGAGAATTTAGATTGTTTTGAAGTTTCCTCAGGTAATGGCGGAAAGAGATTTGCAACAAAATAACATTTTGATGCATTCAGTAGAGCTTGATGTTCTGCTACCACATAATCCTTATTTTTGTCAAGGAACTGATCGGCTTGGTAGGTGACCTTTTCAAACAAAGTTCTTAGTATTAGATGCTAACTCACTTCAACTTAAATCACTTTAACATGAATTTCTATGATGCTCCTTACATCACCAGCATAATGGTTGATTGTGAAGTCTGTTCTAGAAAGTTTTGGCTTGCTGAAGCGTTTGTTTCCCTTGTATGTCTGGTACATTTTTTGTGCAAAGGTCTCATGGGTAGACTTTGGAAACATACTGCACATAGGATGAAGCTAATCAGCGTGAGTATGAAGTTAAAACACATAGGCACTCTTACTTGTTAACCTGAATCATTTTTCTCGTTTCTTGGAATAGGTAGGTGTGGGAATTTGACTTTAAATGGAAAACAGAATAAGGTAATTCTGGGTAGCGCTTCGATCTTAAAGTCTGGTTTGAGTTGTATAGTGCTTTGAGAGGTATTGTGAGAAAGACCTAATGCTCCTTTATCAGTTGTATTAGTACCTTCCCTCTAGAGGAATATTCTACTTTTTTTTTAAGGTTATAAATTTTAGCCGATCCCAATTAATTTGGGACAGAGGCATGTTGTTTTTTGTTGTTGTTGTAATTGGAGCTGGGCCACAGTTGAATTTCCTCGAGGATTAGGAAAAAAGAATCAAAGGCCAATGTCAAAATAATGAATACTTTCATGTGGAGTCAGTGTATTCAATACTAATATATTGAAGCAGTTAAGTTTGAAAACCAAAGTTATAAATGAATTAATATTCACTGTTTTGTCCTTTCTTTTCTTTTGCTTATTTATCGATCATAAAATTACATTTAAACATTTCATCTTTCCCTTGGTTTTCTAATTGTTTGTCATGGGATACCAAAACAAATGGATCTCTTTTCTTGATTGAGTGTTTTGAGTTTGAAGAGGCATTAATTATAGATGAATAAATTATTACCATGCTTCATCAAGAAGAGCAATTATTCCTCCCGGTTTCTGCAAGCAGTTATAATCAGTCAGTATATCTAAAACTCTATGTTCTCATAAATGACTATATGCACTTTCATGTTCTTTTGCCATCATATGTTTGAGTAATAAATACCTTTTCTATTAGATCCAACACATCTTGGTTATCTACGAACTCGACATAACTCCAGTTAATCTCTTCCTTTGTGTATTCCTCTTGCTCCATTTTGAACACATGCTGCAAAATATGTGAAGAACCAGTTTTTTGCATAAATCAAAAAGCCTACACATACATTATGTATCTTCATTTGAAGGTACAAGAAGTACTTGATTGAAGTGTTGTTGCAGCTTCTCATTGGTTAGGTTGATGCATAACTGCTCAAAGCTGCCAGGCAAAATGCATTTCGTTAAGTAGGTCTCCTTGATGGTTGAGACTAAGAAAATATTTGTTTCCTGAGTGCTTTATAAGAACCATAATTGTTTTACCTGTTTACTTTGAAGCTCTCAAAGCCATAGATGTCCAAGACTCCGATGATGCTGGTAGCATCAGGATCTTGACCAATAGAACTGTTGATTTTATCCACAATCCTGCCAATATTCATGAGAATGAGTACAAAATACTGCGCATAATTTCTATCTGAATCCAATAAAATGATAGGTGTGATTTTTACTAATTTGATGGTTTTTTCAATAAATCAATTTCGTCATTTACAGATCTCTATTAGTAGCAAATTGAAAATTATGAGAAGTGTAGTTTTTTTTTTTTTCTTTTGTAAATATGAATCTGTGATGTACCGTCAATATCATTGAAAGAACTCTTTCCACATTAGGATTATTTAGGACTCAATAGCAAAAAGGCACTGACGAAAGTCATTTAACAAATGATTTGATTCAAGGAAAGATCTCTGAAGTCGGTATGGCATTCCCTCAGAAAATTAAGTTGGTTGTGTTTTTATATGGTATGCAATTAGTGGAGAAGAGCTGCGCAAGATGGAAACAGTAATTACTCTTTAGCAGCTAAGGTTGCTTTTTATTACTGCAACTTCTTTATATGGGTATCAAAAGTAACATATATAGCTTATGTGCATCTCCCTAGATCAATCTTGCTGTTTCATTGGGCATTGTCAACCCAAGGAAAGGACGCAACTTAAAACACAACAATGAAGTCCTCTTATCAGTGACCTCATGTAACATTTACAAGGACGCTGGCCAGAACAGCATCATCCCAATTGGGAAAACCCCTTCTATTTTGGGGTTTGTTATGTGGGCATAGATCTTCTCTTCAGTATTTCCGTTTAAGGCGAGCTTCTCCATTTATTTTCCTCAAAGCTGATTCGCTATATATGAGTCTCTGATTGTTAACGATGGTTCTGCACACATGTTCTTTAAAGGCATTCTTATCCTGTTCCTTCCACATGGTAACCAAAGTTGAGATAATGTTTCAGTGTTAGAGTAACTTAATTTCATAGTTGGGCTTGGGTTTGACTTTCTTGCCAAGCTAAGATTTACTATGGTACCTGCGCTCTAGCTATGAGGGTTCCTGAATTAAAGTTTGCTTGTTTGGCATTTGTATTTGTTTGCTCCCATTTTGCATAGGTTGTTCTATTTTCTGGCTTATTTGGGGATTGGTTGCAAATGAGGGAGGGTATTGTAATGGATTATTGTGAACACTTCCTGATGTCATTGAAATTCTGCTAAATTGGCAATTTAAAATGTGAATCTTTTTCTTATGCAAAAGAATGTTACCTGAATTACAGTATCCATAATATTAAGCTGAAGCGAAATAAAATAAAATAAAATAATAATAAATAAAATAAAAAAATAAAAAATAATGATTTTAGTTGTTCAATGGTCCAATAGCTGTCTTAGAAATTCCTAGTGGCACTTATTTTCTATTGATTCAAGAGCTTGCAAGATGTTTAGAGTCTAATAATGTAACTGTAAAATTTTATTCAAGTTATGGACTTGGTACTCAATATTACAAATTTCAATTCTCTGTTTCACTCTATCTACAAATATATTTGTATTTATATACTTATGAATGAATATATATGTATTAATGCATGTCAACTCAACTAACTCATGTACGTTCTCTTCTTTCTCACTTGTGGAAAAAAAGGCTTACCAATCAAACAATCTGGAGTATACAGTCTTTGCCAAGGCATCACGACTCAATGCAGCTGCATCAGGATCAAGAGGCTTTGTAATGTTACCATCAGGAGTAACTATAACCCGCTCACAAAGAGAGTCTTCAAGGGACTTCTCATTGCACCTAGGTAGAAAGCACTACAATTATTCACAGGGATGATATTGATCGTTGCAAACTAGAGATAAGATCACAGCTATGAAAGATCAGTTCACACATGAGAAGTTCTGCAGCAGTTTGAAGGTGGAAGAGGGATTTCTCATCTTTTATTTTAGAAGAATCGACTTCATTTCCTTTAGCGAATTCAATGTTACCAAGGTGAAGGATGGCAGCCACAACACGGAATATCGCATCCTACAATGGAAATCCCATCATGCGAATTCAATGTTACCAAGGTGGAAGAGGGATCTCTATCTTTCTATCAACAGGTAAAATATACAACACCTGTTCCTCCAGGCCAATCCCAACAATGTCCATAGCATTTCGAGTCTCTAGATACTCTCTTGCATCATTAACATTTGCGACTTCATAACAATTTGTTTGGTTAAGATAGCGGAAGCTTCTTGGATCTCCCAACTTGAACTTCTTGACATCCTGATATTGTAAAACTCAATTCTTATCAATTACTTTTCGTATATCCTAAAAAAAAAAAACCCTATTCATGTGAAGTTGCGGATGAATGTTCGCTTGTTTGTATTTTAATTTTTTTCCCATCTGGAAATGCAATTGATAAGAATATGATATACCTCAGGTGGTGCAGAACAGAGCATGTAAAAGCAATGGTAGTTTCTTTCAGGGTCAGAAACCTGGCAAACACGTGAACGCTCAAGAAGGTATGTTCGTACAGCAGCTCCAGAAATCTTCCCACGCTTATCAAATTGGATCTCCACAAACTTTCCAAAACGACTGGAATGTAATGCAGTTGTTAGGTAAGTTATCTAAGGCATGAACTAAAGCATAGGGCAGTAGGATTAAATACCTGGAGTTGTTGTTCTTTACTGTTTTTGCATTTCCAAATGCTTCCAGTACTGGGTTGGACTGAAAGTATTACAGAGATGTATCTTTGTTAAATTTATAACTGAAACAATTTAATTCAATATAGAGAAGTAATAATTCTCACCTCCAATACTTGTTGTTCTACTGTTCTTCCCTCGGTGCCTGACCTTCCCCCCATAAATGCAAGATACCTCATAAGCATCTTGGTTGTTTCTGTTTTACCAGCTCCACTTTCCCCACTTACCAATATTGATTGGCTTGCCTGCTCATTGATCATTGCTCTGATGCATAGAATTGGCATGAATAATTGAACTTTTAAGGTTTTATGTGAATGTGAAATAATTAAGACTCCTTAATGACCAATACTATATACCTGTAAGATGTATCAGCCACGGCAAACAAATGGGGACTTAGCTCACCAAAAGCCGCTCCCGTGTATTGCTCCATCATGTGTACATCATATAGGTGTGGAAGCCTTCGAAATGGATTTACAGCTATTAGAATATTTCCTGTATAAGTCTGTCGAGTTCAAGGTAGCCATTAGATTTATAATTCTCTCTTCCTGCTTAGCTTGAACATAAACAACCAATAGTACAATTAATAGGTAGTTAACTTACATATATCTCATTGAGAGCAAACCTCGAAGCAAGATTCTGGAGGACTCCCGGTTCATGTAGATATGCTAATTTTGTCATATCATCAACCCCGGCAGGAGGTGCTTCTGTGTCTTTCGGGTAGACACTGGACAGGCTTGCAATAATCTAAAATTTGGGAAAGCGAATTACTTCTGTCAGCCTCTTGGTTTTACCAACATAATTCAGTATAGAGAAGAGCAGATGAACATTCATTTTTCGTTATCTGGGCATCTTTAGAAGGTCAAATTATCACTTTTTAATCTCCAGTTTTAGTATATTCTGCTGACTAGCACAATCTATTTGTATTCTCTTACGATTTAGTTCCCTCTTTAACTGAAGAACAAAAACTGAGTTTTATTATTAAAAGAAACTTGCAAGAACAACTTCATTGATCTTTCTTCCATCAAAAAAACTTCATTGATCTTTCAATTGGCTGAAATGTTAGAATTGGACAGACATGACATCTGATGATTCAATTCTGTTTCAGGTAACATCCTCTTCAGATCCAAAACTCTGCTACATGAAATGCGCTACTCCTACTGTAGGTGAATTCATTGAGTTCTACATGATTTCAAATAGGATCTTTGATTGTACTCGTTTGAGCAACATGAACTGGATCCAATGAATTGTGTATTAATTAGATATATACAAATCTTTATTGAAGAGAATCAACTAGCACATCTATTGTACCTTCTTCCCATTTGTTGTGATTATGGTGGCGTTGCCCCCTTTAATCTCTATCACTTCCCCATCGATCCAAGCAATTTCTGGATCCTCAGCCCAGACATGTGATCCGACGATGATATTAACGGGGGATCCCTGGATCAATATACAAATCAGAAGGACGAAAAAAAAAAGTTGATCTGAATTCTAGACTCTACTGAATTCAAATGTTGAAACTTACCATGATTGAAAATCTATGAGATGATCATGGAACTTTAGTACTCTGGCGAATCGGAAAGAGAAATGGGCGTCGCAAACTTGCAGAACAAGAGAAGAGAATGGTGAAGGTGATGTTATGGCAGAGAGTTTTTTTTTTTATGAATGATGAGGTGTGGGATTGAAAATGAAAAGAAATTGTTAAAAGGGAATGTTCAGAGGAAGAAGGGATTGGAAAGCACAAGTGCAGGTGATTGTAACTCAAAAGCGAAAGACAGCCACCCCCACCTCCACCATCTTTCTTCCCCGCCAACTTTTTTGATCAGTCCACCTAGGATGCTGACCTGGCACCCTCATGAAAGAAACCCTTGTAAATTGCTGTATAGTCACATTTACATTAGATTGTATTTATGTATTTGTTTTGTTTTAAGTCGATATCCAATGGAGTCGTGCCAAGTGGAGCTGAATATGGTGGAACTAAAAACCCTTCCCACCTGTTCAAGAAAGAAAAAGAAACCGAATCCCACCACAGAGGAAATTTAGGTCAACTTTGAATTGTTTTGGTCGGTTTCAAGTTGAGTGATCCCATCAAGTTTTATAAAAAAAAAACCTTTTTTTTTAAGAAAAAATGCTTGGAAAACTTTACCAAGAAATTATTTGATAAACATCCAATTATCTTACTACTGACATCACAGTTTCAGATACAATATATCGTTTTTCTTTTCTTCTTTTTTTTTTTGAGGAAACAGTATTTTCTATATTTTGTTCTTTCTTATGGAGTTCTGTTTGATTTAACTAAATGCTTATGTTCTTATGACAGGTCGTAAATATTAGTGTGAAGCTTTCAAGGTTAAAATTAAATGAAAAGCAGCAGTCGAGTCATTTCTATGAACAGACAACAACTCATTTGATTGCATCAATGTTCATATATCGTTTGATTGAAAGTGATCAAGAATTGGATTGAGAGGGCCTCATTGATTCCTCTCGTGGCTTCTTCAATTGAATTTTGATTATTGACATTGAAATGCGCTTTTGCTTTTTATTAATTTCTACAACAGATAATTTTTATTGTGTATATTTCTTGAGTGTAAACCACATATTTATATAGAAAACAGTTACAATCACAATATCTTTTGGTTACAACTGAATGATTTCAAATCTTAACATCAAATTTTAATTCCCTCCTCAAATTTAAGATGAGTTTATCAAAACCAACTCGAGTTTGCTAAACAAATGAGTGGAGTGTGCATGTGGCTATACAAGAACAAATTTAAGTGAACAAATGACAAAAGAATAGATTTAGGGTTTGTTGGAGAGGAAATTAATCAACAACCCAGATAGTAGAAACATATATATGTCGTAGCCCACGACATACAAGCTGATGATCGATTTATGAGCAAATATGGAGTGCTCATGCACGCAAGCAGGGCAATTCGCAAATGATCACATATCGAACAAATAAGTAGATGGTTTCAAGATGACCACAAAAGCAAATGCAACACAAGGCGCATGAGCAAATTACAGACGCGAACACGAGTTAGAGATTTCTATTCACAAAGAGAGATCGAGCGGACAGAGAAGACATGGACATGCGACATGAATTGATGCATTAATGATTGAGTTCTAACGTAAAGCCCACGAATAAAGGTGAGTAGGGCATGATTTAAGTAGAATAAGGGTAGAGAAATTACATCGGATTTGATGTCGAATGACTCAAGACATAAAATCAACACAAAGTGACCAGGGCATGAATCACGACACAAGTTTTCTTCATGGCAGTCCACAAAAATTTAGTCGAGGTAGTTGACCAGAACATAGGAAAAACAAAATATTACCCATAATCTAACTTTGATACCATGTTAGTTTCTAAATGAGATAATCTTTAATAGGTATCAATATTGAGTACAAACCACCTATTTATATAAGTAATGATTACAACTACAATATCTTTTGGTTACAATCGAATGATCGTAAATCTTAATACCTCACTCAAACTCAAGATGGGTTTGTAAAACCAACTTGAGTTTACTAAACAAATCGGTAGAGTGTGCAGACATCAACATAAGAACAAGTTGAAGTGAACAAATGGCAAAAAACTAATATAGGGTTCATTGTAGAAGAAATTAATCAACGACAACCAACATAGCAGAAACATATCAACAATGTATCCTACGACATACGAGCAGATGATCAGTTTACAATGAGCAAATCTGGAGTGCACATGTATAATCACATATCGAACAGATAAGTTGATGGTCTCGAGATGACCACAAAAGCAGATGCAACACAAGGCATACAAAGCAAATGACGGACGCGAATGAGTTAAGAGATTTCTCTCCACAAAAAGAGAACAAGTAGAAAAGACATGGATACACGACATGAACTGAAGCTTTGATGATCGAGTTATGGTTCACACAAACATGAAAGGTAGGTGGATGACACTAGACAGATCTCACAAACATGGAAGGCGAATGTATATATGATACCACAATAGATCACACGGTTGCTTGGGCAGATGAGCAGATGCAACGCATGGTTGCACAATTGAAATCACTTTTCTCTATGTTAAAGAAAGACACATAGAAATCAATGACTTTGGTACAATCGTCGCGACTTTCTCTTTATGCATTGTGTTAAAAAAGATGGGTTTTAGGAGAAAAACTACTTAAAGTCCACATTGGAGTCCCATGAACAAACATATAGGTATTAAAGTTACTGATTGTGACAGACAGATTGGTGGAGATGGATAACGTGGTAGAGACAAGTGAACATTAGGCACACACGGGTGTGCGCACGGGTAGAGGAGCAATCACAAATGAGACGAAACGATCAAGTACTAATGACGGGCTTTGGTTATAGTTAAGCATAAGCAGGCAAACAAGGACAAAGCAGGCAAGGTCACACGATGACACGAGGACGTTTTTGCGCTTTTGAGCAATTGGTGGATGAGAGATGCAAGGACAGATTGGGTGCTTTGTTGGTGTGGGCTGAAGCCCACTATTTCAGATTTTAAAGACCTACGGATGGTCACACATGGGCTAAAAGAGAGAGGCGATCAAATCAAGTTGAGGTCGAAAATGACAAAAGTGGAGAAAAAAAATACAAACGACCATATAAGGAAGCGAAAACAACAATGCACGAAAAGAAGCATCACGAAGCGGACATCAACTCTTGAGAGGCGACAGACCTAGGAAGACTCTTGCTCTGATACCATGTTAATTTTTAAAAGAGATAATATTTATGGTGTATCTTTCTTGAGTACAAACTATTTATTTATATAGGTAACAGTTACAACCACAATATCTTTTGGTTACAACCGAATGATTTCAAATCTTAACACTTAAAAAAATGAAAAAGAAATGAAATTCGTAAAAGGTGCATATATGCCCAAAAATGAAATAAAAACAATAGGTAAGAAAGAAAATTTCAACTTAACTACAATCTACAGGAATAGAAAAGTAATAGATATATATATATATATATATATTTTTTTTTTGCAAAAATGGCGGTCAAAAAAGTAAATGGAGAATGGGCATTTGAGGGGATTTAGATTAAGAGACAGCATCAAGTCTGATTGTGAAATGTGGGCCCACAAATGCTTCCATAAGAGACCTCTCTTACAAAACCTTTTTTTTCATTTTTTTTTTTTTTTTAAAATTGTGCGGTGTGGTTGGCATTTGTGTTGAATCTTTTTTGGGCGGTGGAGCTGATGAGTGGTGAGTCTGTTTGGAAGTCCATTCTGCCCGTCGATTGTGTGGGCCCATCATCAGCCACCCTCTCCTTCACATGGGGGAAAAGTTGTGGGCCCAGACTTGCATCACAGCCACCCGTTGTTGCCTTGTTTTTTGGTTACATCCCCATTGGTGCTTTAACTAATTCTTCAAATTTCTTTATTGTGATCATTTTTTATTTTATTTACCCAATTAATTTATTAGATTAAGAAAGCCTGCTAAGATTACTTTACTAAAAGTTTTAAATAATTAAGCATAAAGATTGCTGCATTACCGGGTGGGCATGGGGGCCTTGTGCTCCCCCTCTACTTTCAATGCCCTAACTAAACATAAACACCTATTCAATATTTAACGCCCTTTCTCTCTCTAGCCTAGCTTTCTCTAAAGAGAGAAAGAGAAGTAGCACTGTGTTTGGCTGGTGCATTAGAGTACAAGATCTGCGGCGCTGTTCTCAACATTTATTTATTTAATTTTTTTTTTCTCACTATATCAGCTCGTTTAAGTATAGGTGGCCGCCTAACTTTAAGGAGTTTGGCGTGTGAGTGTAAAGCTGAAAGATGTGGGTGTCTTGATCAGAGCCTCGATAGGAATTAGAACATTGGATGAGATGTCTAGGATTATACATGGTAAGAGATAGGAGAATTTATGACTGTCAAATACACAAACAAAAAAACAAATAAAAATCTGATGAGGTTACATTTACAATTTATTGGTGTGGTAGATCCTATGATTTGAGTTTCAATGTATGTTAGGAAAATGCTAGCGACAATGGGAATGAAGCAAGGATACGCAGCGGAGTGAGTAGGTGTTGGTCCCACAAAATTTACTTTTCATTGGTTTTTTTTTCTTCGAAACAAAAAAAAATAGTCAAAGTTGACTGACGCGCTGACACTCAGTCGACTATCAGGTACTGTCTGTCAGCTCGTTAGTCGCCTTAGACAAAAAATTGAAATTACCGCAAAAAAAGCCAAAACCATTTTTTTGAAAGCGACTAAAAGAATCCCAATTTTTGCTTAGATGACTCTATATTAGTAAAATGACCCAACTACCCCTTCATATAAAAAGATTTTTGCTCACCTATACCCCACTCATCCTACTCACCCTCTCTCAAATCACTTTCTCACCACAACTCCAAATCCGATAAAATCTTAGCAAAATCACATCAATTCGACGTCGTAGGTGCATTCCTCATCTCTTTTAGTATCAATTTTGAGGTTTTTCTAGGGTTTTGTTTTACTTTTTTTTAGTTGAAATTGTTTGTGGGATTGTTGTTCGATTTAAGGCTTCGATTTGAGGGTTGAATCTTGCATTTTGGGTGCAAAGTGTCGATGGAGTCGAAAATATTAAACAATTCTGAGCAAAACCCGCTATTTTTTTGATCATTTTTTAATATTTTTTTTTATGAGTTTTGAAATGCTTTTATTCATTTTTGTTGCCTCGCAGGTATTGGACACTCAGAGCCGACATATCTAAAGAGGTCTTGACTGGATTCCTTCGTCACCCATTGAGACCTAATTCTCTTTGCAGTCTCGGTTGGAGTCGGTCGTGAGATCTTAACCCTGTATGATCGACACTTCTGAAGAGGCGTCGGCTCTGTGTGTCTGACACCTGCGGGCCACATTTCTTGACTTTTAGGACACGACGCAACCAAACCTGATCTTTTTCAACGAAAAAACTCTTACGACACTTGGTGACCTAGTACAAATGCTATACAATGACTAAAACTGAGAAATAAAGATGATTGAGGGGTGTTGGGGTAAGATTGAGGGGTTGGGTGAGCAATGGTATTTTTGAAATTTTGAGAAAAAGTGGGGTTAAACTAAGTAAAAAGTAGGGTACGACGAAGTAAAAATTCAAAAATGGGGTACTCCAAGCAAAAACTAGGGTCCGTTTAACAGCTCATTTTAATTGGCTTTCCTTTCTCTCTCTTCATCCCAGCCATAAATCCTTTATAGAGAAGAACCAAAGCTAAACCTCAGTTGTGCTCTTGAGTCAATTCCCTCTCGAGTTCTTCGCCCGGTTAACAAAATACCTAGTCATAAGACTACCATTGAGGAGTAGAAAAGCTATTTCAAAGTCCTCGTAGGTCATGAGTGATCATTTTATTTGTTTTGTCCTTTAAAGATGTAAGTTTGTTTGTTGTATACAGTTGGGTCCATGAGTTAATGATGGGTGCTGCTGCATTTACTGGTAGTTTTGCACTAAATGTTGTGTTACACTTGGAACAATAGGGACGGTGTGATGCATTGGAAAATTATTTGATGTTAGTTAGGACAGCAAGGAAGAATTATTTGATGTTAGGGTGACACTCATTTAATCGATTGCACTAATGGTAAAACTCTCATGTTTTGTAGGCAACAATATCTCATTTGGAACCATCCATTGATGATCCATCCATTTATGTTTAGCGCGACACAAATAACACTACATTTGATGGGGACAACGAGCACGTTGAATTTATAGATAAAAACATTGTCATCAATGGGTACAATATTGACAATGAGGATACTAATAAAGAAAATAAAAAACAAGGGTGAACGCAATGATAGTGGCAATGATAATGGCGATGAAAGTAGTGATGAAATTGAAACACGTTACCTCCTAAAAGGACAAAAGTAGGAATAATTTTCAAAATTATTGATGAGGTTAAGGCAGCATTAAGACAAAATGCAAAGGCATCCGGATTCGGGGTAAAATATAGGTCTACTCATATAAAGGGCCACATAATTTGGAAGTATGTTCTTTTATGTGCCAGGGAAGGCTATGCACGAACAATACGCAAATACGTGAAGAACTTGCGATCAAGATGTGGTTGCAAGAATGTGACGGCCCCAAATTCTAAGGCAAATCGGGTACCGCCACGTCGCAAGACACGTCACCAAGCATGCCACGTCACCGCACACTTATTTTGATTGTCCGCAACCTGAACCCTTGTACATAACTTATTCGCCTTTAACTTAGTAATTATGTGTATTTTATGAATTTTAAGTTATTCATGATTTAGTAATTTAATATAAATCATACATTGTTGCG
Source organism: Stephania yunnanensis (assembly GCA_039657365.1). Classification (NCBI taxonomy): domain Eukaryota; kingdom Viridiplantae; phylum Streptophyta; class Magnoliopsida; order Ranunculales; family Menispermaceae; genus Stephania; species Stephania yunnanensis. The sequence goes on along the minus strand of CM077586.1, from coordinate 36,288,526 downwards.
GAAGTCTTAAAGCATGCATATACCGTAAAAGTGAAAAGTTTGCATTTTTATGAACAACCCTACAGTGTGGAAACCCGGCATTAGATACTATGTATATCAAAAGCGACAAAAGTACTAAAAGTGAGCATATACATGTATCGGGTATACAAGTCCTCCCAAAATATCATAAAGTAGTTAATAGATACATACAACTACCTACGCAAAAGTGACGGTCTCTCCCTACTTAGACGTAGTCGCCTAAGACTCCTTTGCCGCGGCTCGTCGTAGGACCTGCGATTTGTCACAAAAAACAATGACAAATCCCAGGTGAGTAAATCCCAGAGAACGTTAGCTAATATTCACGAATTCCATTGAAACTGCTACAATTCATGCAATTTAAATAAAGGACAACAATAAGGAAATTCGCATGAAAATAAGTCGTTGAGAAGTCAAATTTTTGGACACGAGTGTAGCGTGACAGAAAACCCTGGTCGACATCCGGAATCTTCGTAGCTAAACCGAGAGGAACCATTGACGACAACCTCGCCAAACATCTCACGGTCGAATGAGAGGAACCATTGAACGGAAGACCCCGTCCAAACATCTCTCGAGAGGAACCATTGACGTAGACTTAAGACTACGTCAAACATCTCTCAACCTACGGGTTTTCGCGAGAATAGTCACCGCGTAGCCCTATCATGGCCAATTACTCGAACGGCGCGGGATAGCTAGCCCCGGGGTGTGAGTCCGTGCCATGCCGACCCCGTCGACAAACACACATACACACGTGGGAGTAGATGAACAATAATTGAACAACAATAAATAGCGCAATGGAATAATTTAGAATGCAAAATAAAGCAAGTGCAATAAAAGAATTTTAACTAATTTTCTCGTAGGATTACTTACCTCAAACGAATCGCAAAACTCCTTTGAAATGTCCCGCACTCGCCTCGAGATACGTACCCGACACCCGACTATGATCTCCTAAATTCCTGGTGCCAATTAAAACATTTTAAATATTTTTCCTAATTTTTCTGGGTTTTTATAATTTTTCACCTATTTTTCTTATTTTTTACGTAATTTATTTAATTTAAAAATGTATTTTATTTATATTTTTAATTTCTTTATTTAATTATATGTTCTGGGCCGGGTCGATCCAGACGGGTCGGACCCGACCCGTCCGGCCCGGTCCAATTTTGAATTGGGTATGGCGACCCAAACGGGTCGGGCCCGACCCGCCCCGGGCCGGCCAGAACCAGACCAGCCCAGTCTGTGCACACACGCGCGCACAGGGGCGCGTGTGCACTTGTTTCTTCTTCTTCCCTGGCTCAAACGAAACCAGTGAAATTTTTTTTTTTTTTTTTTTTACAACAACAATTCCAACAACAACAACAACACAACCTCATCACTTATACTCCTCAAAGCTCAATGACAATAACATTAACCACTCACTTGATTAATGGAGGTCCGAGCTCGCGCCGCCGCTGCCCCGCCGAGCTAGCCGCCGCTGCCCTGCCGAGCTCGCCGTCGATGCTTGTCTCACCCCTCGTCGGAGCTTCCCCTTCTAGTCGTCACTCTCTCTCTTTCCACCAGCGCACTCTCTCTTTCCACCAGCGCACTCTCTCTTTCTCTTTCTCTCCTTTCCTTCCTTTCTCTCGGTTTTAAATGAAAAACTTTTTTTTTTCTTTGTTATTTGGTGAGAAAGGACAAAAGGGAATGATGAGGGATGGTTGATGTGATATTTGATGTGATGTTTGATGTGATGAGATTTGTGATGTGACTGCTAAATCCCATACTACCCCGTACACCCGCATTACGCGCACACTGCGACGTCGCAAACTCTCGTCACTACACGCACACAACGCGACCAATAAAATATTAAACGATGTGACGCTAATTATTTGATATTAGTAACTTAAGTAAACACTTATGCATAAGAATAACAAATTTTTACCTCGTTAGGCGTGCCCTGAGCTTTTCTGCGATGTCCACGTGGGTCTGAGCTTAAGGTCTTAATCTGTAATTTGTAAGTTAATTGGGATTAATTAGAGCGGGCCGTTACAATCTTCCCAACTAAAAGGAATTTCGTCCCAAAATTTAAATTTAATAAAATCTTTACCTTGGAACAAGTGGGGGTATCGCTCTCGCAAAGTAGACTCTCTCTCCCAAGTGAGGCCCTCGTTCTTATGGTACTGCCATCGAACGAGTACAAGTGGTATTTCTTTCCTTCTAAGGGTCTGTACCTTGCGATCCACTATCTCAATGGGGTGTTCCTCGTACGTCACATCTGGTCCAACCTCGATTTTTGTCATATCAATCATTGGTCTCGGTCCCGATTTAGCCAACCGTAACATCGAAATATGAAAAACATTATGAACCCCTGGCAATCGACTTGGCAATTTCAACTGATAAGCGGCTTTCCCAACTCGTTTCTCAATCTGAAACGGCCCATTAAATCTTGGTGCTAATTTCCCCTTAATCCCAAATCTTTGATGACCTTTCAACGGAGAAACTTTCAAGTAGACCCAATCGTCTACCTCGTAGCTCAACCCATCGCGGTACCTATCCGCATACTTCTTCTGTCTGTGTTGGGCAGCCAATAACCGTTGACGAATCAGTCTCACCTTCTCTGTATGGTCCACAACAATCTCAGGCCCCACAACTGCTGTATCCTCTGGCTCTGCCCAACAAGCCGGTGATCTACACGGTCTACCGTACAGGGGCTTCAAATGGTGGCATCTCAATACTGGCCTGATAGCTGTTGTTGTAAGAAAATTCACGAGCGGCAAGTACTCCTCCCAAGACCCACCAAACTGCAACATACATGCCCTGAGCATATCCTCCAATATTTGTATTAATCTCTCTCGCCGCCCGTCCGTCGCGAGGATGGAATGCAAGATGCTAAAAAAATCGTAATTTAGTACCAAACTGTTCTGCATAGCTTGCCACATGATGATGTAAGACGATCTGTCTCGATGCAGAAACAATCAAAATTGGTACTCCGTGCGATCGTACAATCTCTTTTTCAAATAATATGCTCAACTGTGTGAAATTATATTTCATAGAAATTGGTATGAAATGAGCTGATTTCGTCAACCTGTCCACGATCACCCATATCGCATCGTGTTTCCGCGAAGTCTGCGGTAATCCACAAACGAAATCCATCGTAATGTGTTCCCATTTCCATTGAGGGATGGGCAGTGGCTGCAATAACCCTCCAGGCCTCCTGTGCTCAGCCTTAACCTGCTGGCACACCTCACAACCCCTAACGTAGGCGCCAACGTCCGCCTTCATCCCTGGCCACCAAAATAATCTTCGCATATCGTGATACATTTTGGTCCTGCCAGGATGCACTGTATACCGGGACCCGTGAGCCTCATGGAGTATCCCATCGCGTATCTCTGCCACTGCTAGAATCCATAACCTCCCTCGGTGCCTCAAACACTGATCCACAGACTCGCTCCAATCCAGGTGATCGGGATTACGTGCCATCTCACTGAATCTTGAGTACATCTCGTCAGTCCTCTGACACTCCAACACTCGCGGAATAGAAATAGACGGTACGCCAATCTGTCCACGAATCGTGCGTCCGCTGTAGCAGGAACCTCTGTCAAACTCAGTGTTGCCGCTGCTTCAAGTAAACCATACTAGTGCATCATATGACAGATAACTGTCTCAGAATCTGGTCCTCTCCTGCTCAATGCATCTGCTACGACATTTGCCTTCCCAGGCTGATATTCGATAGATAAGTCATAGTCCTTCAGCAACTCTAGCCAACGTCGCTGTCTCATGTTCAGATCTTTCTGAGTGAATAAGTATGTCAAACTCTTATGATCTGTATATAATGTGAACCTCTCACCGTAGAGGTAATGTCTCCATACCTTCAATGCAAATACGACTACTGCAAGCTCAAGTCATGCACTGGATAATTCCTCTCATGGGTCCGTAACTGTCGAGATAGATAGGCGATTACGTTGTCTCCCTGCATCAGCACACAACCTAGCCCTGTGCCGCAAGCATCAGTATGAACTCTCAATCCCTTACCCGGCTCTGACAACACTAGTACTGGTGCAGTAGTCAATCTCATCTTCAACAATGTAAATGCATCCTCGCACTCCTTTGACCAATTGAAATGTACATCCTTCTTTGTCAATTTAGTCATTGGCGCGGCGATCTTCGAGAAGTCCTTCACAAATCGCCGATAGTATCCTGCTAACCCAAGGAAGCTTCTGATATCTGTCACTGTCTCAGGTGTCGGCCAATCTATGACAGCATGAATTTTACTCGGGTCCATTGATATACCTTTGTCACTGATCACGTGTCCCAAAAATCTGACTTCTGACAGCCAAAACTCGCACTTACTGAATTTAGCATAAAGTTTGTGCTCTCTCAGAGTCGTCAATATCTGCATGAGATGTTGTACATGATCTTCGCGAGTCTTGCTGTAGATCAATATGTCATCAATGAAGACAATGACGAATTTATCTAAGTACGGCTTCAGTACTCTGTGCATCAAGTCCATGAACATGGCCGGTGCATTCGTTAGTCCAAATGGCATCACTGTAAACTTAAATAACCCATATCTGGTGCTGAATGCAGTCTTAGGTATGTCTTCATCCCGAATCCTGAGCTGATGATAACCCGATCTTAAGTCGATCTTGGAGAAGACACGTGCTCCGGCCAACTGGTCAAACAAATCGTCGATCCTTGGCAAAGGGTAACGATTTCGTACTGTCAATTGGTTCAACTTCCTATAGTCAATACACATCCTCAAGCTACTGTACTTCTTCTTAACGAACAGAACCGGTGCTCCCCATGGTGATGCACTCGGGTGTATAAACCCCTTCTTCTCTAAATCTTCCAGTTGAGTTTTCAACTCCTCTTGCTCCTTTCGTGACATCCCAGTGCGATCTGCTAGCTATCTCATTGTGTGCACAGTACTAACTCAATAACGAACTCAATCTCTCTATGTGGGGGCAATCCTGGTAGATCCTCCGGGAAGACGTCGAGAAATTCACTGACAATTGGGACATCCTCCAATCTAACCTCTGAGGTCTCGGTTGACTCTACTATTTCTGCAAATACTTCCATCTCTAAGGTCGTAGCCAATCTACCCCTAGTGGTCGGTAATCTACTTGCATCACCCGTGAAAGTGAACTCTGGTATGTTGGGGATCTGAAAAGTCACTGTCTTACGGAAACAATCCACCTGGGCGTGATATGACGCTAGCCAGTCCATACCCAAAAGTGCATCGAACTCTAAAAACTCTAGGACGCGTAAGTCGATAGGGAGTTGGTGTCCGGAGATCTCTATCGTGCAACCCTCACGAATCATGTTAGGGTAAACCTTCTCCCTAGCTGCTGTGCTGAGAATCAGGAGTGTACTAACTGTAATCGGTGTTAACCCTAACTCATCAACCATACGTCCAGAAATAAATGAAACTGTGGAACCAGAATCAATAAGTGTATGCATAAAACGATTGCAAATCGAAATCATACCCTCAACGAGCTGTCTGGTGGCCTCGCGGTCTGGATGTGCTACAGCATGCACCCGCTCCCTGGCCTGAACTGGTGGTGCTGCAATCGGGGCTACTGAAGCCATCGGACATTCTTTCTTAATATGTCCAGGCTGTCTGCACTTGAAACAAGTAAGATGCTGGTGTCCTGACCCCTGGCCCTGACCTCTGTCTGACCTCTGGCCCTGACTCTGACCATACTGTCCTCGGTCCCTGCCTCTCTGATCCTGGGTCGGTCTGCCCCGGGCGCGGTGCATAACCACCACTCGACAACCGTGCTGACTGCGCAGGTACTATCGCATGAGAAGTGATCGCCTGACGATCCTCATGTCTGGGCCTCTGTCCTTTCCTATCTCTGTGATTGTTGATCCTTTTCCCTTTCCTGTCATACCTGGTGCCTTGCTGGGACGATCCCGATGCTAACCGTGGCATGGGCATCGCGGCACGAAAGATAAGATATGTCTCATGTGCTAAGGCCCTTTCGTAGATCTCTTGCAGTGTACGAGCTCCGCCTGATACTACTGCACTCGCAATCTCATCTCTAAGCCCGACTCCAAAGTAGTGAACCTGATCGCGATCTGTAGAAGCCAAATCCCCATCGAACTGTAATAGGTAGCGAAACCTCTCCATGTACTGGACCACGGTACGATTACCCTGCCTAAGACACAAAAATTCCTGTCGCAGACGTAACTGTATCTCTCTCGGTATATACTGATCATAAAAGGTCTGTCTGAACCCGGCCCAAGTAGTCGGCTCTCCATGAGTCTCGGTATGAGCGGTCTACCAAACTCCGGCCTCTCCTTGGAGCATATATCCAGATATCCTAGCACGAATACTATAATGAATCCTCAGAAGATTATGTAATTTCTCGTGTGCGAGAAGCCATATCACAGCTGCCTCCGGATCTCTGCCTCCAGTGAAATATCCCGGCTGAAATCTCACAAATTCCTTCGTCAGCTTAGCTTCAGCCGATAGGGAAGCCTCAAATGTGATTTCTTGTGGAACATGTGTCAGTGTCACTGCTTGTGTAGATGCCGGTGTGGTAGTCTCAACCATAACTGAAGTGACTGGCGTACCCTGAACAATCGGCGCGGCTACCGGCTCAGTGGCGCTCGGTGTGATGGTGGCAGTAAGCGTCGCGATAGCCGCTGTCTGAGCACGGAGCAAGGCCATCATCTGCTCGAACTATCGGTCGTGTGCCGCAATCCGATCAAGTACACTCTGATCAGTCGCGATAGGCGTAGTACCACTCGTCTGTCCACCATCCTCCGAAGGTGGAGTCGGCTGTCCGTCCATGTCGTATCTGCAACAGGGAAGGCTTGTATCGGCCTCGTATAAGCATATATACTATTACAAATCAAAAAATATATAACGTATAAGCCTTGGCAATACCCGTCCCATGTTCGCTTCCCGACTAAAGTTCTAAGTCAGGATCTTCGGGTTTCCACATCTAATGTTTGTTGTTAAGTTTTATTAGATTGTATTACATTTTTCCCCTAGGTTCGCTGAACCTAAGCTTTGATACCAACTGTGACGGCCCCAAATTCCAAGGCAAATCGAGTACCGCCACGTCGCAAGACACGTCACCAAACATGCCACGTCACCGCACACTTATTTTGATTGTCCTCGACCTGAACCATTGTACATAACTTATTCGCCTTTAACTTAGTAATTATGTGTATTTTATGAATTTTAAGTTATTCATGATTTAGTAATTTAATATAAATCATACACTGTTGCGGAAGTCTTAAAGCATGCATATACCGTAAAAGTTAAAAGTTTGCATTTTTATGAACAACCCTACAGTGTGGAAACCCGGCATTAGATACTATGTATATCGAAAGCGACAAAAGTACTAAAAGTGAGCATATACATGTATCGGGTATACAAGTCCTCCCAAAATATCATAAAGTAGTTAATAGATACATACAACTACCTACGGAAAAGTGACGGTCTCTCCCTACTTAGACGTAGTCGCCTAAGACTCCTTTGCCGTGGCTCGTCATAGGACCTGCGATTTGTCACCAAAAACAATGACAAATCCCAGGTGAGTAAATCCCAGAGAACGTTAGCTAATATTCACGAATTCCATTGAAACGGCTACAATTCATGCAATTTAAATAAAGGACAACAATAAGGAAATTCGCATGAAAATAAGTCGTTGAGAAGTCAAATTTTTGGACACGAGTGTAGCGTGACAGAAAACCCTGGTCGACATCCGGGAATCTTCGTAGCTAAACCGAGAGGAACCATTGACGACAACCTCGCCAAACATCTCACGGTCGAATGAGAGGAACCATTGAACGGAAGACCCCGTCCAAACATCTCTCGAGAGGAACCATTGACGTAGACTTAAGACTACGTCAAACATCTCTCAACCTACGGGTTTTCGCGAGAATAGTCACCGCGTAGCCCTATCATGGCCAATTACTCGAACGGCGCGGGATAGCTAGCCCCGGGGTGTGAGTCCGTGCCATGCCGACCCCGTCGACAAACACACATACACACGTGGGAGTAGATGAACAATAATTGAACAACAATAAATAGCGCAATGGAATAATTTAGAATGCAAAATAAAGCAAGTGCAATAAAAGAATTTTAAATAATTTTCTCGTAGGATTATTTACCTCAAACGAATCGCAAAACGCCTTTGAAATGTCCCGCACTCGCCTCGCGATACTTACCCGACACCCGACTATGATCTCCTAAATTCCTGGTGCCAATTAAAACATTTTAAATATTTTTCCTAATTTTTCTTGGTTTTTCATAATTTTTCACCTACTTTTTCTTATTTTTTATGTAATTTATTTAATTTAAAAATGTATTTTATTTATATTTTTAATTTCTTTATTTAATTATATGTTCTGGGCCGGGTCGATCCAGACGGGTCGGACCCGACCCGTCCGGCCCGGTCCAATTTTGAATTGGGTATGGCGACCCAAACGGGTCGGGCCGGCTCGCAGACCAGCAGGCCCGACCAAGGTGCACACACGCGCGCACAGGGGCGCGTGTGCACCTGTTTCTTCTTCTTCCCTGGCTCAATCGAAACCAGTGAATTTTTTTTTTATTTTTTTTTATACAACAACAATTCCAACAACGACGACGACACAACCTCATCACTTATACTCCTCAAAGCTCAATGACAATAACATTAACCGCTCACTTGATTAATGGAGGTCCGAGCTCGCGCCGCCGCTGCCCCGCCGAGCTCGCCGTCGCTGCCCCGCCGAGCTCGCCGTCGATGCTTGTCTCACCCCTCGTCGGAGCTTCCCCTTCTAGTCGTCACTCTCTCTCTTTCCACCAGCGCACTCTCTCTTTCCACCAGCGCACTCTCTCTTTCTCTTTCTCTCCTTTCCTTCATTTCTCTCGGTTTTAAATGAAAAACTTTTTTTTTTCTCTCTCTTTCCACCAGCGCACTCTCTCTTTCTCTTTCTCTCCTTTCCTTCCTTTCTCTCGGTTTTAAATGAAAAACTTTTTTTTTATTTGTTATTTGGTGAGAAAGGACAAAAAGGGAATGATGAGGGATGGTTGATGTGATATTTGATGTGATGTTTGATGTGATGAGATTTGTGATGTGACTGCTAAATCCCATACTACCCCGTACGCCCGCATTACGCGCACACCGCGACGTCGCAAACTCTCGTCACTACACGCACACAACGCGACCAATAAAATATTAAACGATGCAACGCTAATTATTTGATATTAGTAACTTAAGTAAACACTTACACATAAGAATAACAATTTTTTACCTCGTTAGGCGTGCCCTGAGCTTTTCTGCGACGTCCACGTGGGTCTGAGCTTAAGGTCTTAATCTGTAATTTGTAAGTTAATTGGGATTAATTAGAGCGGGCCGTTACAAAGAACTTGGGTGTATTCCCGTTTAGGCCCATAGTCCAAATGGCATGTTACAAAGGCAACACTTGAATACAATCATGATGTTAGCCCGTTAAAGTCTCAGTTTTACAAAAACAATTAAAATATTTTTGAAGTAACTGAAAAAAAGACTTGAACTCAATGATAGTGTAGGAATTCCGGTGTGCAAATCCTTTATGGCAGTATGTTCGTGCGGGTGGGATTAACAAGTTGATTTTTGGGGAGAAAGATATTAGGAATTGCATGGAAGCTGCATGTAGCTTGAGGCTTGGTTATGTTGATGCAGAGGCCATACTACAATATTTTGGCAAAAAACAAAAACAAAACATGAATTTGTTTTTGTCAATGTACTTTGACAATGAATGCAACCTCACACATGTTTTTGGGTGGATTGTAGGCAGGTATTATCTTTCGAATATTTTTGAGATGTAGTCTCATTCGATACAACATATTTGACTAATAAGTATGATATGCCCTTTGCACCTATAGTTAGTGTAAACCACCATGGTCAATCAATTTTGATGGGATGTGTATTACTAGCCGACATGATAATTGATAGCTATAAGTGGTTATTCACGACTTGGCATGATTACATGGGTGGTAAGCCTAAGGCTATAATAACAGATTTGTGTCCTTTGATAGGTGGTGTAATAGGGTCAAGAAACGACTAGTTTTCGATAAAGTGTACCAGTGCAAGAAGGTCTATTGTGTTGGGAAAGGACCCATTGTTGAAAATCAAGGTTGGCCCAACCAAGCTAACGTGTAGAGGGTGTAAGTGAGTTGTTAGCTAGTTGTAGTCAGTGTGTATGTGTTGTTGGTGTATCATTTGTGTGTCTAGTCATACGAGAGGGATTATGTGGGGAATATATAAGGAGTCATTATTAATGACTCAGGGTTATTTGGAAATAATATTTTGATTATGGTTTGGGATTGGAAAGAGTCTCTCCTTCTCTTGGGTTTAGGTCATCCTTCTAGGTGAGATTGTCTACCTATTCTTCATATTATCAATATAATATCGGAGGCATCCCCTCTTGAATATCAGTGGTATCAGAGTGAGATTGATGGGTCTGAAAGTTGATGCCCAGGTCGATACTTGTGTGGATTTTCTAGAAGAGATGAAGGCCATTCTTGTTGGGTTTTGGGGTTCATGCGTAGCGGAGATTACAAAACAATTTTGACAAAAACCCCAACATGATCCGAATCTAATTCCATTAAAAACGTTTAAACCATGAAAAACTTAATCATACCTCAATCGCAATATACCTTTCTAAAGGTTGATCGATCTCTAAGGCGCTGCCAACAACGAACACCCTATATCAGCAGTCAACACACGAACGGCGGCCGAGATTCGAAGTGCTAGCTTCGAGAGAATACCAAATTTTTTGTTTCTCACCAAAACGATCTAGAGCATACCAAAAACCCTAAGTCGTTTCTAAAACGAAAAAAAGAGTTTCGGCCTTTTGTTCTTTCATACGAGTATTGTAACTTAAAGCGTCTATTTATACAACCCTTGTATATAGACGGTTAAGTAAATTACACATATACCCTTACTTAAAGAAGTATAAGTGTAATACACCACAAGGACGTTTTTGTCATGAATTTTATAACATAAAATTCATTTTTCTGAATCATCTTAAAATCTTGCAAAACCATTCTTAGTGTGCGACCCAATAGGCTCATACAACGTTGGCAGTGTACCAAAACACATTTTGGTATACAAGTCATAAGCAGTCTCTAGCAAGAGATTATGACTACCCAAGTTGTACGAATATCAAATCGATACAACATAATCAATAGTGTATATAACATCCTTTTGTCACACGATATCCTTTTGATCAAACATAAGGCATGGAATTGTCATCCAACATGTTCAATCGTACTAGTCTTGATCTCTAGGTAGACCGAAAACATCCAAGTGATATTGATCAATATCAATTCACTTAGACTAGGCCTTTTAACAGTTTAACACACCGAGGGATCCACTAGACTTCTCTCTTTATATGAGAAGGACAAATTCTATCTCGATTACACAACTTCATCACATTGCTCACATAGTAACCAATCACAAACTTTATAATCATCAGGTTAAAGACAACGTTTGATTGTGTCAAATTACTGTGTTCCTAATGTTGAAGTCTCTGGCAATCTCAAGTCAGAGGACTGAAAAATATACCTATCATGAGAAACAACTATGACTTAATCCATGTGATGTTCTCGTAGCGAATTCGGGTCCAAATTTTGTTCCCTAACAAGTACTCGTGATCTTGATTCGTATCCCTATACGTATAATCATCATATGAACATCAATCAAGACTCACACTAGTCTTAATTCATTATAGTTCCCAGTATAATGATCGACTAGGGACATTTAGGATATTTATGTAAATACCCATGGATCTTATTATAATGTAAACATGCAAATTAATTATAATAAACAGCAAATGAAATCCTCTATTTTATTAACTAAAAGTATTCATAAAGACAGTTAATGGATTGACATGGGCACATGCCCCATCATCTCCCACTTGCACTAGGGCCAATCATACATGCATCTAATGCCTAATGATCTAACATGACCATCATGTTTTGCTTGTGGAAGAGCTTTTATCAATGGATACGCAACGTTGTCTTTAGTAGGTACTCTGCAAATCTTTACGTCTCCCCTCTCAATAATTTCTTTGATGAGATGAAAACGCCTGAGTATATGTTTGGATCTGTGGTGTGATCTAGGTTCCTTGGTCTGTGGTATTGCCCCGTTATTGTCCCAATACAAACAAACAGGGTTAGTAATACTTGGAACCACGCCTAGTTCAGAAATGAACTTTTTGATCCAAATCCTCCTTGTTTGCATCAAACAACCGCAATATACTCAACTTCTTTTGTAGAATCAGCCACGATCTCTTGCTTCAAACTTTTCCGCTACTTTTGCACCCCCATTCAAAGTAAACACATATCCAGATGCGATCTAAAATCATCTATATCAGTTTGAAAACTTGCATCTGTGTAACCATTTACAACTAGATCATTTTCAAAACCTCCATAGACCAAGAACACTTCCTTAGTCCTTCTTAAGTACTTAAGGATGTTCTTTCTTGCTATCCAATGACTCTCACCTCGAATCGTGATATATCTGCTTGTAGTGCTCAAAGCATATGATACATCGGTCGAGTGCATAACATGGCATACATGATAGATCCAATAGGCGATGCATATGGAATCTTATTAATACGGTCTCGCTCATCATTTGTCTTAGGACATTGAGTCTTCTTGAGACTTATGCCATGAGACATTGGCAACAATCCTCTTTTAGAGTCTTGCAAAGCGAACCTATTCACACATTGTCTATGTAAGCACTCGACTTAGACCGATTAGCCTCTTAGATCTACCCCTATAGATCTTTATCCCTAGGATATAAGTTTGCATCTCCTAAGTCTTTCATTGAGAAACACTTCCCTAACCAAGACTTGACATTCTGCAATGTTGGAATGTCATTTCCAATGAGTAATATATCATCAACATACAGTACTAGAAAAACAACTACACTCCCACTGACATTCTTGTATACACAATGCTCATCTTCGTTCTTAATAAAACCAAAATCCTTGATTGCTTCATCAAAACGAAGATTCCAACTCCGAGAAGCTTGGTTTAATATATAAATGGATCTTTGAAGCTTGCATACGTTCCTAGAATTCTCAGGATGTACAAAACCTTCAGGTTGTGTCATATACACGTCCTCAAGCAACTTTCCATTAAGAAATGCTATTTTTACATCCATTTGCCATATTTCATAGTCATAATATGCAGCAATGTCAATTAAAATTCTTATGGATTTAAGCATGGCTACTGGCGAAAAAGTTTCATCATAATCAACACCTTGAGTTTGCCTGAAACCTTTTGCTACAAGTCTTGCTCTAAAAGTATGCACTTTGCCATTCATGTCGGTTTTCTTTTTGAAAACCCATTTACATCCAATGGTCTTGCCACCTTCAGGTAAATCAACCAAGTTCCAAACTTGGTTATCATACATGGATTGCATCTCAGAGTTCATGACACTTAGCCATTTATCTGAGTCTGGTCCAGACATAGCCTCCTGATAAGTGGTTGGCTCATTTTGGTCTATAAGCAACACATTACGACTATCAGTAATGAGAAATCCGAATCTCTCTAGCTCATGTCTTACCCTACTAGATTTACGTGGGCCTTGTATCACTTGTGGAGGTTCAACTGGTTCGGAATGTTATTGAACTTCCGGTAGCGGTTCAGTGTTTACCTGTGATTCTAGAACTTATTCAAGATTTATTTCTCTCCCACTAGTGTCTTTTGAAATAAACTGTTTTTCCATAAAGGCACCATACCGAGCAACAAACACTTTGTTCTCAGTGGGATTATAAAAGTAATATCGTTTTGTTTCCTTAGGATACCCCACAAATAAACACTTGTCAGATTTAGGTGCTAGTTTTTCTGAGACTTGTCGCTTTACGTAAGCCTCACAACCCCAAATCTTAAGAAAAGACAAACTAGGTCTCTTCCCGTACCATATCTCATATGGTGTTTTATCACCGCTTTAGAAGGAACTCGATTTAGAGTGAAAGCTGCAGTTTGTAATGCATAACCCCAAAAGGATAATGGAAGATATGCATGACTCATCATAGATCGAACCATATCTAATAAAGTTTGATTTCTCCTTTCAGAAACTCCATTCCATTGTGGAGTTGCTGGTGGAGTCAATTGGGAGACAATCCCACAATTTCGAAGATGATCATTAAATTCTTGGCTTAAATACTCACCACCTCGATCTGATAGAAGTGTTTTGATAGTTTTACCAAGTTGATTCTGCACTTCATTTTTAAACGTTCGAAACATCTCAAATGATTCAGCTTTATGTTTCATAAGATATACATAACTATATCTGCTGAAATCATCAGTAAATGTAATGAAGTATTGATAACCTCTAGCCATTGTGTTTATAGGACCGCATACATCAGTATGTATTAGACCCAATAAATCACTTGCCCTTTCACTGTGTCCAGTAAAGGGACTTTTAGTCATCTTGCCCAGTAAACAAGATACGCACGTTTCATATGTTTCTAAATCAAATGAATCTAGAAGTCCATTTTTATGGAGCTTCCTTATGCGTTTCTCATTTATGTGCCCGAGACGACAATGCCAAAATAGGTTTGATTCAAATCATTTGACTTGAATCTTTTTGTATTTATGTTAAAGACTGGAGTATCAGTGGACCTTTTCATGCTTAGAATATAAAGACCATCATACAAATCAACATTTGCATAAAATATGCCTTTACGAGAAATGGAACATCTATTATTTGCAATAATAAAATCAAAACCATCCATATCCAAACATGAAATAGAAATGATGTTTCTGCTCAAGGCAGGCACAAAATAACAATTATTTAAAGTTAAAATAAGTCGACTAGATAAAACTAAGTCATATGATCCAACAACCAGGGCAACAACTCTTGCTCCATTCCCTACGCGGAGGATGACTTCTCCTTTCTTCAACTTTCTCCTTCTTGTGAGTCCCCGCACATTTATACAAATGTGAGATCCACATCCGGTATCTAATACCCAGGAATCACTAGTAGATAAATTAATTTCAATAACATAAATACCTGTAGTGGTAGTCGCTTTACCCTTTTTCTTCCTTAGATCTTCCAGATAGAGTTTGCAATTTCTGAACCAATGTCCAGGTGCATGACAGAAATGACAATTTCCTTCTTTTTCTTTTGGGTGTTTTGAAGCAGGAACAGGCTGGGGCTTGACTTGTTCCACAGGCTTTGCGATAGGTGCAGCAACAACCTTGGCAACTCTAGCCTTGCCTTTGCCTTTCTTCTTCATTTCCTTTCCCTTTTGGACCATCAACACATTACTAGAGGGTTTCTTGATATTTTGTTCAGCAGTTTTGAGCATCAAATGTAACTCTGAAATTGATTTCTCCATATTATTCATATTGTAGTTCATCACAAATTGTGAGTAACTCTCTGGTAATGAATTCAAGATCAAATCCGTAGCCAACTCTTGGCTTATGGGGAATCCGAGTCTATCAAGCTGGTCAACATAGCCCTTCATCTTCAGAACATGAGGACTAACTGACGCACCCTCAGTCATCTTGCAAGAATGTAGGTTTTTGATTGTCTCGAACCTTTCTTGCCTAGCTTGTCTTTGTTGGAACATTTCCTTCGAGCGTTATAGCCATGTCGTAGGCTTCCATTAGTTCCATGTCCTTCCGAAGTTCGGGAACCATAGTTGCCGCATAATACATGCAACATCGGTAGAATCGTTGACATGCTTACTATGCGCATCCTTCACAACTTTCGTAGCATTGGGTGGTGGGTCCTCGGGGATTGGAGCATCCAGGACATACAACTTGCGTTCATGCTTAAGAACAATTCTCAAGTTTCGAACCGATCAAGAAAGTTAGTCCCGATAGCTTATCCTTCTCAAGGATGGATCGCGATGACGGGGATTATTGTTACTTAGAGAGGCCATTGATCTACAATAAAGATTATGCAAAGTTTATTTTAGTATAGAGGAATAGACTCCTACTAAATTAACAACCCTCCTAAAACATCTTGTTTATTTAGGGGACTAAAATCCATATTTCACCTAATTCTATGACAAATATGGCATGAAACACGAGAACTAGATTATTTAGGTAGGTAACAGTTACCAATTACATCTTATGTAATTTTTAGATCCTTTTATGAGATACGAGACATCTTATGTCTTAGCATGTTTTTATCTCATCATTTGCCTAAAGCTCAAAACTATTTTGATGGCTTTATTAAGTCGGACCATTTTAAACATTTAGGTAACTCTTACCCAACTTGTCTCACCAAGATAACACAATACACCCAGCTATGGCTGAAACTATATTAGTGTGATCGAGGCCTTTGACAAGTGTTTAAAATGGATGACATGAGACTTAAAATTTAATAGAGGGATTTTATTCAGTTTTAGTGATTTTATGTAAACAATGAAATATCATATATTTTATTGATTTGTTCAATCACTAAACAATTTGGAAATTTTTTTTTATACTTTTCACTAACAAAAGAATTTCCGTACGCTAGGATAGACGGGGCCCCCATTTTTTTTTTAGAAGACAAAACTCAATTCCGAAAATTGAAATTCGCTATAGAAAATCATATTTTTCGCTGATTTTACTATACTAAATGTACCCCTTAATTTATCCAAAATTAAGTCAATTAAAACATTTTTAATTGACCCGGGCCCACATCTAACTAATCATCTTATCCTAATCCAATTAGGACTTTAGATATTTGAATCCTAGCATATCACCAATAACAAAATTCTTGATATTTATCTCCTATCCAATAGGGATAACAAAACTGATTTCGATTATATCTCCTAATCTAATTTGTTATCTATCTTTATCAAATAGAAAATTCATAACAAAATAGATATAACGAGATAAATAAATAATTTCGAAAATTAATTATTTGCAATTTCGGTCCTCATCCAGATAATCACAAATATGTCATTGAATCATGAACTACTATCCTAATCGAACCTAATCATATTAGTTTCGAATTAATATTCAGCCTTATACAATTCAAGAAACGTAAGACAATGTAACCTAAATATGCATACTGAATTACAGAGATTTCATCCATGCATCAATACACGAAAAATAAAAATTATACCTAATGGTGTCATGGATCACAGAACACGAAATTCAATTCATTGAAATTCTTTGAATCAACCTAACATGGTTACTAGCATGTAAGAAACTGATTTTAATTAAATCACGAATATATGTATCATATACATAAAACATGATAATAAATCTCACAGGAAACTTATGTATATCACATATACATCAACTATTAACATGCTTTCAATCATATATCATGTATATATCAGAAGAAAACATGCAATGAATTTAATGGAATCAAACTCGAAGGCTCTGGTACCACTGTTAGGTTATGGGGTTCATGCGCAGCGGAGATTACAAAACAATTTTGACAAAAACCCCAACAGGATCCGAATCTAATTCCATTAAAAACGTTTAAACCATGAAAAACTTAATCATACCTCAATCGCAATATACCTTTCTGAAGGTTGATCGATCTCTAAGGCACTGCCAATGACGAACGCCTTCTATCAACAGTTAACACACGAACGGCGGCCGAGATTCGAAGTGCTAGCTTCGAGAGAATACCAAATCTTTTTGTTTCTCTCCAAAACGATCCAGAGCATACCAAAACCCTAAGTCGTTTCTAAAACGAAAAATAGAGTTTCGGCCTTTTGTTTTTTCGTACGTGTATTGTAACTTAAAGCGTCTATTTATACAACCCTTGTATATAGACGGTTAAGTAAATTACACATATACCCTTACTTAAAGAAGTATAAGTGTAATACACCACAAGGACGTTTCTGTCATGAATTTTATAACATAAAATTCATTTTTCTGAATCATCTTAAAATCTCGCAAAACCATTCTTAGTGTGCGACCCAATAGGCTCATACAACGTTGGCAGTGTACCAAAACACATTTTGGTATACAAGTCATAAGCAGTCTCTAGCAAGACATTTTGAACTACCCAAGTTGTACGAATATCAAATCAATACAACCTAATCAATAGTGTATATAACATCCTTTTGTCACACGATATCCTTTTGATCAAACATAAGGCATGGAATTGTCATCCAACATGTTTAATCGTACTAGTTTCGATCTCTAGGTAGACCGAAAACATCCAAGTGACATTGATCAATATCAATTCACTTAGACTAGGCCTTTTAACAGTTTAACACACCGAGGGATCCACTAGATATCTCTCTTTATATGAGAGGGAAAAATTATATCTCGATTACACAACTTCATCACATTGCTCACACAGTAACCAATCACAACCTTTATAATCGTCCTAAGTTAAAGACAACGTTTGATTGTGTCAAATTACTTGTGTTCCTAATGTTGAAGTCTCACGGCAATCTCAAGTCGAGGATCTGAAAAATATACCTCTCATGAGAAACAATTATGACTTAATCCATGTGATGTTCTCATAGCGGGTCGGTCCAGTACTTTGTTCCCTAACAAGTACTCGTGATCTTGATTCGTATCCCTATACATATAATCATCATATGAACATCAATCAAGACTCACACTAGTCTTAATTCATTATAGTTCCCAGTATAATGATCGACTAGGGACATTTAGGATATTTATGTAAATACCTATGGATCTTATTATAATGTAAACATGCAAATTAATTATAATAAATAGCAAATGAAATCCTCTATTTTATTAACTAAAAGTATTCATAAAGACAGTTAATGGATTGACCTAGGGCACATGCCCCATCAATTCTAGTAGAGCTGCAACGTATCCTAATGATGTAGATTTCAATAAGAGAGCTTAGATCAGATATTCAAGGGTAGATCAAGCTCTTGTGCATTCAACAAGGCATTCTGAGATCTATACTTAGTCAGATCAGAAAGGGAAGTTGACATGCAAGCCGGATCTGGCCAAATTCATGCGGGTCTGACTCCTTCTTAAAGGCTAGTGGTGGAGATCATTCAGATCTAATTCTCGCTCCATACAAATCAGGGCTTGACGTAACAAAAATTAAGATGCTTTAGTGAGATGAGAAAGATCTCATCATCTACCTATACCATGTGGAACATTACTTCGCCTTGCATAAGATGACAGAGATCTCAAAGCTCTACGACGCTCGTATTTGCTTGATTGGACCATTTTAGATCTGGTTTCAAGTGGAGGAGAAAATGAAGCCATTTGAGAGTTGGAGCATTCTCAAGGCACAACTGACTAAGAGGTTTATAGGTGCAGATCCACTCAGCTTATACTAGTATTTATTCCTGATGAAGTAGGAGTCTACAGTTATTGATTATAGGCAAAGATTTAAGATGTTATTATTGCATTTAAAGTGGCTCATACATACACATGTGATTATAGTGCTCATTAATAGCTTGGCTGACCGTGTTCGTGTTGAAGTGGTGGTGGAGGCACCACAATCCTTGTAGGGCATCATCAACTGCGCCTCTTAGCTCGAATGAAAACACAAGGATGATGATGCTCTTGGACTAGGAATGAGGGAGGCCCAAAAGCTCCAATTAGCATGGGCCCAAGCACCTAGTCCGAGCCCAAGATCCCAAGTTGGATCACTCATACTGTTACGAGCCCAAGGGACTCAGGGCCCAACTACACTAAAGGCCCAGTTCAAAGTGGAGCACCTTTTAAGCCCAGTCCAGTAACTTCGACCAGTTCAACGGGTTCCTTAAGCCCAACAACATCTAAGGCCTCAACTACCCTCAAGAGTTCAAGAGGTTGACTGAAGCAAGAGTAGAGGCTCACCAGAAGCAGGGACTTTGCGATTGGTGCGATGCCAAGTGGTTCGCTGGCCACCTTTGTCATTGAAATGAGTTCTAGGTGATGTTGGTGGACGAAGATGAGGATGAGCCGCAAGAAGTCTTGTATGTGAGTGTAGGTTAACCGACTGAAATAACTGTGATGAAGTTATTCACCCATGCTGTGGACGGGTGATCCACGTCGCAGACTATCAATGTTAAAGGTTAAATGGGTGGACTTAAAGTAGTGATTTTAATTGCTAGTTGAGCTTTTCATAATTTTATCTCCCCCATTCTCTTAAGTGCTCCTGATCTTCATGTTTCTACTACTGATGACTATGGTGTTTTGGTAGGGGCAGGACTAGGATACCGGGTTCAGGGTTTTGTCAAAAAGTGCAGCACCAGTTTCAAGGCTTATTGGTGACTGAGGAGTTCTATATTATACCAATGTCAAGTTTATATTTGATGTTGAGAATGTAGTGGTTAATGTCGTCAGACATGGTAATAGACAACTAGCCTAACCTCACATGTACTTTCAATATAAAAGGCCGTGGGTAGCTATAAAGGGTGATCTGACTCTACATCATGCCTGGATGTTGTGCAAGGCGATACCTCGCTCGTTAGATTCATTCCTTGGGTGTTTCTTGGTAGAGTGTCAGAATGGAGAACCATCAATCACAGAGTTCTTAGACGTAGTCATCGAACCTTGTATTTGAAAAATGTTGGAACTTTTTAGCACTTTGTTTGCACCCCTAGTGCCTCCAGTCCGGGACTGCGACCATGCCATCATCCTTAAGGAGGGCATATAGCCTGTGTGAGTTCAACCTAATAGATACCCACAAATACAGAAATAAAAAAATTTAGAAAATGCTTAATGAGATGTTGCTAGCTGGGATCATTCAACCAAGTAACTCACCATTCTAAAGCCCTGTTCAGCTGGTTAAGAAGAAAGATGGGAGTTGGAGGTTATGTGTGGACTATTAAACCCTCAACAAAGGCCACAGTTCCGGATCTGCTCCTGATTTCGAACACAAATGAATTGATTTATGAGCTTCACAACGCATTCTTATTCTCCAAGTTGGGTTTATGGTTTGGTTATCGTCAAATCCTTGTTCGAGTAGAGGATGTCCCTCAAACTAGATTTCGAACACAAGATGGACACATTGAGTTCTTGGTCATGTCGTTTCGGTTGTCAAATGCCCCGGCCACATTCTACTCACTCATGAATTCCATATTCAAGGGGCTTATCCGACGATTAGTGTTGGTTTTTTTACTATATTTCGGTTTATAGCAAGATAACGACAGATCATTGTGCCCATCACTTTTAGGTTTTCTCTATACTTCAATCCAACTAACTTTTTGTTAATCTAAAAAAATGCTGCTTTGTTAAGACACTGTTAGATTACTTAGGGCATATCATTTATAGTGAATGAGTTTTGGCTGACCCAAACAAGGTTGCTGCTACCGATGTCTGGCCCCCACTAACCTCTCATAAGGAACTTTATGGGTTTCGTGGCTTGATAGGCTATTTTGTGGATGAACATGGGAAGATTGTCACGCCTCTTACATAGCTACTTTCAAAGGACTCATTCCAGTGGAGTGATGAAGCCATCTTTGCCTTCGTTCAGTTAAAACAGGCAATGAAAATAGTTCCTACCCTTGCCTTGCCAAAATTTCAGCCATATTTATGATTGAGACTAACGCTTCTAGGGTAGGTGCCGGTGTTGTACTTTCTCAAAAAGAATGACCCATTGCCTTTATTCAGTCAGGCAACTCTCTCTTCCTGGGCTTGTGCAAAATTAGCCAATGAGAGGGAATTTATGGCCATTATCCTAGCTATTTAGAAATGGTGCCACTATTTGTTCGGGAGACGTTTCTAAGTACGCACGGATAAGTGAAGCTTAAAATGCTTATTAAAGCAGTGCATGGTTTCACTAGAGTGCCAACAATGGCTCATTAATCTCATGAGGATCCACTTCGACATTCAGTACAAGCTAGGCTAATTGAATGTATTGGACGATGCACTTTCTCATTATCCAGTGACATTAGAACTGTAGGCCATTTCGATTCCATTTGTGGTCGATGATACTATATTAGGTGTTGAGGCCCTTCAGGATGCCTTCCTTCTCTCTATTTGAAAGGTGTTGCGGGAAGATGAGGATTCCAAACCAGGATGGGCCTTTCTCTATGACGGATTGTTCTTTCACAACAATTTGGCAATTTCAGAATTGTTTATCACGAAACAAAAGATCCTATCTGAGTTCCATTTAGGCCCAATGGGCGGCAATGGAGGTATCTTGATGACATTCAAAAATCTCAGTTGGATTCTATTAGGAAAGTATGCATATTGATATCTGGGACTATGTCATATCTTATGAGACTTGTCAAGCGAATAAGTATAAGAACCTCGCACCTGGAGGCATTCTGCAACCATTATTGATCCTAACGACCATTTGGGAGGACATCTATGTTGAGTTTATTGAGGGGTTACCAACTTCCCAAGGGTTTGATTCCATTTTTGTGGTAGTGCATTGGCTAAGTAAATATACTTACTTCTTCCCTTTGAAACACCTTTTTTCGCCAAAACTGTTGCTACTGTATTTTTGAGTAGAGTGGTCCAACTCCTTGGACTCATTTATACGATGGTCTCGAATATGGATAAAGTCTTTCTCAACCACTTTTGGAGTGAACTATTCCGTCTTCACCATATTAGGCTGAATCGTAATACTGCCTACCACCCACAAAGTGGCAGACAAACTAAGGTGGTGAACTGATGCCTTTAAACTTATCTCAAATGTTATGTACATCATCTGTAATGACTTGTTACCTTAAGCTAGTGATTAGTACTAATCCAAATCCTAATTAACTTGAGTTAGGCTTGTGGTTAAGTTCGACATACCTCAATTAGTGTGTGCATGCGGTTGCATGATGTATGATGTTTGTTTGAATTGTTAAATCAATTTATATATAAGTTATAATATAATAAGGAAATTATACACAAGCCTATAAAATTGAAAATACATAATAAACAATGATTTACTAGGACACCAAGTGTGACGAGGGGGTCGCGGTATGAACGTGCACTCTCAAGGACAATTGTAGGCACATCCGGTGAGTTTATTGGTGAATAATACATGAGATATATATATATATATTTATATGTTTTTAAATATATAAATACATATATTGGAAAATAAAAGAATATTAGAATTATATGGATTTTTATCATCTCGAACAAAGCTTAAGTGTATGATATGTCGAATTTGGTGACACTTTAAGGAGTGTCACTTTAACGCATCAGCCACGTGATCGGTCTTGAGATAGAATGACACGTATCTCGAGAAAAACTCATATCTAAAAATAAAAACTTATCATTATCTCATTCATTCAATCCTTTGAGAATTCGGGAGAGGTTCGGTTCGATTCGGATCTAAAGGGGACGATCTGGAGAGCTAAACCTACATGAATTGAGGAGCTTAAATGAATTAGAAGCCAATGATCATCACTTTGTTAAGTCTTTTTTTTGAGTTTGTTGAAGTTGGATTTAGTGGTGATGATCAAAATTTGTTGAATTGGTCTTTTTGTTGATGGAAATTGGTTTATAAAACCACTAGAGGCCCTCTTTGACCATTTAGGAGTGTTTTGGAGGTTCTTGGAGCGATTTGTAAGGATTTGGTGAAGAACAAGGGTTGCTACCTTATGTTCTGTCGAGACAGCATAGGGTGGAGCGCACTCCATCTCGCAGAGGAGTGCGCTCCCTTCATCGATGAAGATGAACCCAGCTGCTGGAGTGCACTCCACCAAATGAGGAAGCGCGTTCCCATCCCTAAAAACAATTATGTTGTGTTTTTCATACGGATTTCTAATGGATTTATGGACTGGTCTAAGGGTGCTAGTTATAGTGTACTAGATCTTATATATTTATATTGAATTACAGTTTTGTAATATTACAAGGGATGACCACGGTTTATTCCGATTTATTTTAATACTATATATCGTGTTTTGAATTATCGAAAAAGGTTTTAAATTTACGCTGCATTTATTAATTATTTTATTTCGATACTCGATATACAATAGTGCTTATCAGGTGAAGGTGGTAAGGCTGTTAGCTCTAGTTAAGTCTAGTATGGGTAATTTGGACTTAATTAAGGTTTCAGGCTGGGTATTGCCCTAATCAGGTTAGGGGATGCTACAGCTTGGTATCGAAGCACAGGTCAGGCAAGGTTAGAGCCTACTTCAGAGCCTAAAGTTATTAACTCTGATAAAGTTTGATGTCAGAGTCTAAAGTTTATTACTTTTAGGGATAAAATGGTATTAGTGATATAATTTGGTAACATGGACAAGACTCTGACCCTAAATTCATTTTTGAATGGTGTTCGAAGTAAATGCTAGCTTACTTTAAAGTTTAAGGTGTATTAGAAAACTTAATAATAGAACCTAAGTTTATTAGAATCTGAGAGTTGTCTCGAGATATGAATAAGCTTAAAGTTTGATAAATGGTTTTATCGCAATTTTGGGGGTAACCAAAAGATAAAAGACTGAAATATGTTATTCTTTGTGTATTATATATCTACATGGTGAATATGAGAGTATGTTTTTCTTAAACTATAATATGATGGTTGAAGTCCATCTATTTCTCATGATATGAGAAAGTGTTGGAGGTAAGAGCTCCGGAGAGTCTTAACCTCGGGGAGATAAAAAGGACATACTTGATAAAAGTCACAAAGATGAAATAAAAACTCTTCTCCAAGTAACATCTTCAATGGTTTTTGTTCTCATTGATATTATTAGATAAATAATAGTCAGT
This sequence comes from Stephania yunnanensis, assembly GCA_039657365.1. Taxonomy (NCBI): domain Eukaryota; kingdom Viridiplantae; phylum Streptophyta; class Magnoliopsida; order Ranunculales; family Menispermaceae; genus Stephania; species Stephania yunnanensis. Next base: position 36,263,991 of record CM077586.1, on the reverse strand, counting down.
GGAGAAGTATCTATTAGATCAAGATCTTGAAACGCATACTAGGAGAAGGAGAATTATGAAATAATGGAATACTAAATGACTTTACGGGAAAACTCAAAGGTGGTGAACCACTTTACGAAATGATGTAATACTAGTATTGAGACTAGTTGAGTAATAATGGAATTTATTTAGTGAAAAAAATTGTGGTTAATGATAAAAACCTAATGGAGGTTAGGAAACCACTAATGTAGTTACAAATAATGAGTTGTTATGAGTAAATGTTCTAGTTATGGTGTGAATCCATATTAGAATAACAAGTGATTTGTCGAATAATAAAAAACACTTTAATTCATAATATAGCAATGAGTTAGTAAGATATCATAGTCTGATCTATTAGACTGGTATAGTCTAAATTGGGGAGAATGAGTGGTCAATGAATATAAGGATTTGAGGAATCTAAAGAATAACGTATAGTAGTGGGAATGAATATTTATTAACCAGGATTGATAACTCATTCTAAAAATAAGTTAAATTAGTTGTTCTTAAGAGTTAGTTGAGATCTGATTGTCATAGTGATATGATCAGAGTTAAGGTATTATTTATAAAAGATGATTGCAGGCGGTTGCTGGATCATTTTAAGTGGGTGGTGGAAACCCTAAAACTTACTAGAACTCATGCTATATTCATAAATTAAGGGTGTCAAGTATGAAAAACTCTATTATAGTGAAGTTGTTAATGTGTTAACAATAATAACTCGGAGTCTTTGAAGACTTAGAGAATGAACGAGCAATTACCATACAAAATTGAAATTGATAACGGTAAATTGGGTCATATTAGATTTTGCAAGTGCTAGTGCTAAGTTTCAAAGGTTAATTAGTGGTATGAGTGTTGAATATTAATAGCAAATTAGGGGATTTGACTGTGATTAAAGCAAAATGAGGTTGTCCTATAATCAACACAAAGGTAAAAAAAGTAAAGTAAGCTTGAAATAATTGAATATTACAAATGATTGACCCAAGGATCTGTAATATCGTTGTGTAATTTATTCAGTTAACTCAAATATGAAATTGTTATAACTCGAAGCAAATACAAGGATGCCTTAGAAGAAAGTGGAAGTATAGTTTGACTACAATATATACTTGACGATACCTAAATTGTGGAAGAAGATAAAGGTTCATCCTAAGACCTTTGATTTAGGTAAGAATGTGTAATGACACAAGAAAGAAAAATTGTAGCTATTACTTCTGTATATATAGTTCTAGGTGTGTGAGGAGAACTATTGGGGATTGCTAATCTCGAGATAACCAATTTGGTAGCTGTACCAAATACAGAAAGGCATCACTTGTAAATAAAATAAGAAAGGTTATTGAGGGTCTTTTAACCATTCTTTGAGATTAATGAGAATCTTAAGGGAATCATTAAAGACGACCTGAAAAAATAACACCAGTGGATTAATGTAAGGTCAAAGTAGTGAATTTCAAACTGTGGAAGTTCAAAAAGTGAAATTGTTAGTGTAATAGAAATAGAAGGTAAGATAGTTACCTTGAAATTTCCTAAGTGTTTGGAATTTATTCTGAAACATCATTCATCAAGGTGATCGTGTGAACAATGCCTTGAAAAGGACAGAGTCTATAGTTATGATAAAAGTTGCTTAGTAATATCTCTTAAGTAAGATGTTTAATAATGACCAAATGGAAGCCCTGTGCAGGTAGATCATCAGCTGAGTTGGCTAAATCGAAAACTACAAGTCTGTTCTTTGGAGCTTAGATTGGAACTGAGCTAATGATTAATTGAATGATGAATTGTGGGAGAAATTGATTGAGATTATCAAGTAGGTCAAGGATGACTACAAATTATTAATATTGGAAAAGATAATCTCATATCAAAATATTGAGCATGTAAGGAAAGTTCTTAGAACCTGAAACAAAAAGTGAGGCAAATAGAAGCAAAATAATATTAACCTGTAGGGATATATTTTTCTTATTTTATATGAATAAAATTTCATGCTTAGAAACTCATAATGGATTAACCTAAGTTGTGGTGACAACTGAAGGTTATTGATGTTATAATCGTAAAATTGATAGAGTTTAAAAAATTTCTTGCTAGTATTATGGTTTAAAACTCTATTGGAAAAGTAAATGAGATATATGTGTGTAAAAGAATTGAGAGTTATGAAGAATCAAGATTATTATTTTGGTAAAGAACCTGAAGTCTGATTATCAGGGGGGAAGAGATGTATAATAGCTGGAAGGGTCTCTCTCAATCTTAACACAATATATCTACGGTTGGTCTTAGTTTCTACAGATCGTAAATTTCTGAGCTGGTGACTTGGAAGATATTAGTTACTAGAAGAAATATTTACTGTGTAAGTTCTCTAGTGTTGATTTTAGCAGGCTATGTATGAGGTTAAGGTATTTACCTTAAAAACTCTTATGCTTTACTTTGTCATTAATTGGTAGGAAAAGAAGTAATGATGCAAATTAGTTTAAGCCTGAGTAATATAGAACTAGACAAAAATTTGTTATTAGACCGTCAGTATACAATTGCAACTCAGGTATGTGGAGAAAATCTAGCTATTGAAAGAGCTTCTTAGTTTAGACTTCATGAGGAAGTGACGGTGATGATGACTTGTGTAAGTTTAGCTGACACATCATCAACTGAGATAGCTAATTTTAAAGCTACTACTCTGATCTTTTGAGTTCAGACTCAAATTGAATTAGAAATAATTCAGTGGTGATTGGTTGTCAGAAAGCTAATCATGATTATATAGAGCATTAGAGATTAACAACTAGTATAAATTATCCTGATTGGTCAATTTTCGATAGTGGTGCGTTATGGTTTAGGGGTAGATTATGAATTCTAATTCAGGATTAGTGAGGTAGAAAGTGCTATGAAAATCTATAGATCTCCTTATGATATTTATCCAGATAACAATAAAAAATAGAAATATCATGAAATGAGGCGACTTTATTTATTGTTAACTTGGGATTAAAACTGATGTTGTTAAGTTTGTAATGAGATATGAGATAAGTTAGCAAGTTAGGGCTGAGCATAGAAAACATGAAAGGTTATTGCATTCCCTGTTTATTCCTGAGTAGAAAAGAGAATATAGATAGTGGACTTTGTTTCTAGTTAATTTCTGAGTTAGCTTAAGCACAATGCAATATAGATTGTAGTTAACAGGTTGACAGAGTCTGCGCATTTCTTGCCAGTTTCTATATGAAATCCTTTTGACTAATTTAAGTAAAGCATACATACATGAGGTGTTTTATTTCAGGGTGATCCAGTGTTGACTATTTCAGATAGAGATATGAAATTCACGTCCAGATGGTGGAGTGAATTGTCATGACCTTGGTATGGTATACTATTGGCAGACTGATGGATGGCTGGAGTAATTGATTTGTGGTTCTAGAGGATATACTTCGAGCATATGTCTTGAAGTTTGATAATAACTAGAAGAAAAAATTTCTTTGTATTAGTTCTTTTATAATAACAACTGTCAAACTAGCATTTGAATGGTCATTTGAAGCTATGTATGGTCGACCATGTCATTCATCAGAGCGTTTGAACAAGGGTTGAGACGAAAGTTGATGGAGCTAGAATTGATTCAGAACTATATAAAGGGAATGTAGCAGATTTGCCAATGTTTAACTACAACACAGCTAAAATAGAAGATGAATGCCGATAAATATAATAGGTTGTTGGAGTTTTCAAAGGAAGAATATGTTATGTTGAAAATCTCACCTTTGGAAAGAGTTGTATAGGTTTGGGTTGCAAGATAAGCTTGCTCCAAGGTACATCGGGCCGTACAAAATACAGGAAAGGATTAATCTTGGTACTTATAGGTTAAAAATGCCTTTCAGCTAGTCGGAATTCGTAATGCCTTCCATGTGTTAAGGTTATGTAAAATGAAGATTCAGTTCACTCCAATGACTGATTAGAATGAATTTGATCTTTGGGAAGACATATGTTACGATGAGCAATCAAGTGGGTTACTTGATCGTAAGATTCAAAAGCTGAGAACCAAAGAGATTTCTTGGTTAAAGTGAAATGGTGATTTCACAAAGATAAGGAACTAAACTGGGAACGAGAATTCTATAAAAAGGAACAATTTCCATTTCTCTTCGAAACTAAAGGTAATTTCAATTTTACTTTAATTTGGAGGATGAAATTTCTTTAAATTGGGGAGACCGTAATGACCTGTTATCTTAAACTATTGATTAATACTAATCCAAATCCTAACTAACCCAAGTTAGGCTTATGGTTAAGTTCGGTGTACCTCGATTACCATGTACGTGCATTTGCATAATGTATGGTGTTTGTTTAAATTATTGAATCAATTTATATATAAGTTGCGGTATAATAAGGAAATTACACATAAGCCTATCAAGTGGAAAATACATAATAAACAATGACTTATCGGGACACCAAGTGTGACGAGGGGGTCGTGGCATGAAGTGCACGCTCAAGGACACTTGTAGGCACGTCCGCTGAGTTTATTGGTGAATAATACACAAGAATATATATATATATATATATTTATATGTTTTAAATATATAAATATATATTGAAAAATAAAAGAATATTTGAATTATATCGATTGTTTGATCGTCTCGAACAAAGTGTAAGTGCTTGATGTGTCAAATTTGGTGTCATTTTAAGGAGTGACACTTTAACGCAATAACCATGTGATTGGTCTCGAGATAGGCGACATGTATCTCGAGAAAGATCCATATATAAAAACAAATAATTATCATTATCTCATTCATGCAATCATTCGGGAATTCAGGAGATGTTCGGTTCAATTCAAATCAAAAAGGGACGATCCGAGGAGCTAAACCTATGTGAATTGAGGAGCTTAAATGGATCAAAAGCCAATGATCATCACTTCAATAAGTTTTGTTTTTGAGTTTGCTGAAGTTGGATTTAGTGGTGATGATCAAATCTTGTTGAATTGGTGTTTTTGTTAATGGAAATTAGTTTATAACCTCACTAGAGGTCCTCATTGACCATTTGGGAGTGTTTTGGAGGTTGTTGGAGTGATTGTGAAGATTTGGTGAAGAACAGTGGCTGCAGCTTGTGTTCTATCGAGACAACACAGGGTGGAGCGCCTTCATCTCAAAGAGGAGCGCACTCCCTTCATCGACCAAATGTGGAAACGTGCTCCCACCCCTGAAAACAATAACTATGTTGTGTTTTCCATAAGGATTTCTAATGGACTTAGGGACTAGTCTAGAGGTTATAGTAATAGTGTACTAGAGCTAAATTGAGTGCAAATAATTGGTGATAGGGTGTGGAACATCAAGAAAGTACGTGATGAACGAAAAGCTAGGAGTTTGGGAAATGGAGACTTAACCTAAGGTAAGTATGGATTCGCTTATTTATCAATATTGCTTAGCTATTCTAGTATATATAGTTCATGTAGTTTATGGACTAGAATGGGGAGACTATGCACATTGTGGTGGTTTTCAATAAACATAAAACGGTGTTTACTATGATTAATGAGAGTAAGTTCCTAGAACTGAGACCAGGTTATATTGGATATGGGTTACCTTCCCGGCCTATATGTAACTTCCTACTCAGTTTATAGGTTGCGTGGGTCACATTTACACAAGGGGTTTGGGATAGAACCATTGGGCATTAATGGATGGGCTAGAGATCACCTATGCGCAATGTGTTAGTATAACAATCTCATTAATGGTGGCGATGGGTAATCGACCCTAGTTTTACAAATAAAATGGGGATCACAATGTACTAGTCTAAGACATTTGTTTTGCATATGTTATATATTGAAATATATAATTTCCATATTCTTGTTAGATACCATTGGTGCATGTTGTTATTGCATGATATTATTGACTATTATATGGACTGTAGATGGTTATGCGAATCCCTACTTACTGAGCAAGTTGGAGCGCTCATCCCAGTTAACATTATAGGATAACCGATGAGTGTTACGACTACGAGATGGAGTAGATATAGGAGTCTTGATCTTCTATTCAACTTGATGACTCATTCTGGTCTTATATATTTGTACTAAATTATTGTTTTGTAATATCAAAAGGGTTGGGTGATTTGTATAATTGTGGTTTATTACAATTTGTATATCATGTTTTGAATTATCAAAAGAGGTTTTAAATGCCCGCTGCGTTTACTAATTATTTTATTTCGATATTCAATATACAATAGTGCTTATCAGGTGAAGGTGGCAAAGCTGCTGGCTCTAGTTAGTCTAGTAAGGGTAATCTGGGCTTTATTAGGGTTTCGGGCCGGGTATCATCCTAATCAGGTTAGAGGATGCTACATTATCGACCTAAGCAGTGGTCATCATGGGTCCATTGGGCAAAGTATTGGCACATCACTTCATTCAGTTCCTCGGTCCAGTGTTCCTCTTTCAAAGTCGTTTATGGAAGGGATCCCCACCCCTGTTCCAGTATGGTATCTTTTCCCTCTCTTATCATTCAAACCTTACTGTTTTATTGGCTAACCATGATTAGACTTTAAGGGAAGTGCGAGATTAGCTTCTTATTTCTTTAAACAGGATGAAACAAAAAGTCGATAAGGGTCACTGCGGAGTTATTTTCAATGTGGGTGACTCGGTCTATCTGAAATGATGACCCTACTGACAGATGAAAGTTACTTGTTGGACCTATATAAAGCTCAGCCTGAGGTATTATAGCCTTTTTAAGGTATTGGAACGAATTGGTTCGGTTGCCTATCATTTGGAGCTTCCTCCAACAGCTTTGGTACATCCTATTTTCCACGTCTCTCAACTTAAAGTTGTAGTAGGTGCCACCTAAGCTTTGTCGTCCTTCCTTTCTTCCTTCCCAAGACACTAGTGGTGCCTACGAAGCTAGAGGCTGTCATCGTTTACTGCTCCTTTTCCGTTGGCCCTGAAGTGTTGATCAAATGGGTTTCTCTTTCGACATCAAACACATCCTAGGAGTAAGTCCATTATGTTTGCAAATGCTTTCCAATATTTTACCTTGAGGACAAGGTGCCTCTTCAAGATGGGAATATTGATAGGGTTAAGAAGCGACCGACTTTCGACAAAGTGTACCAACACAAAGGCCCATTATGTTGGGAAAGGATCCATTCTTCAGAATCAAAGTGGGCACAATCGAGTGAAGGAGTAGATGGTGTTAGTGAGTTGTTAACTAGTTGTAGTCAGTGTGTGTGTTATTGGTATGTCGTTTGTATGTCTACTCATTTTTAGAGGGATTAGGTGGGGAGTATATGATGAGTCATTGTTCATGACTATAAGTTTATTAGGAAATTGTATTTCGATTAGTTGGGGATTGGAAAGAGTCTCTCATTCTTTTATGTTTATGTAATCCTTTTTGGGGAAATTGTATACTTATTCTTTCGATTATAAATATAGTATTGAAGGCGTCCCCCTCTTTACTATCACAATGCTATTGCCAAGATATTTCTTAATATACGTCATAGACTAAGCTTATAACACATCATAAAAAAGATGCCAAAGAAGCTCGGGAGCTTAATGATCAGGAACAAATTGTTTGGAGTAGTCTATGATACACTCTTGATGGACGAGTTTGAGAAGGAATGGGGTGAAATAATGGAAAAGTACTCATTTAAGAATGTCAGTAAAAACTGGTTGAATACACTTTATAAGATAATAGATAAATGGGTTATAGTATTTATGAATGATACGTTTCGGGTTGGGATTTCAACCACTCAAATAAGTGAAGAGATGAATTATTTTTTTGGTAGGTATGCTAATTCCAAGACTACACTGAAACAATTTATCACTCAGTACGAGTTGGCACTGGATAGGAGGTTTGAGAGTCGAAAACTAGTTGATTTTGAATCTGACCATAATGAGTGGGATTTGTTCACCAAGATTCTATATGAGCGACAATTATACACAAAAAGTAATTTTTAAAAGTCTCTAGAAGTTTGGGATGTGTTGAGTTGGGAGTCAACAAAGGCAGAGGAAGGGGATGAGTTTTGTTACTATAAAGCGCGAGACATTAAGATTTCAAAGGAGAGTGATGACATTAGAAAAGAGCATATGTAATCTTATATTAGGATGCTACGGAAGAAGTAACTACATATGTAAATTGTTTGAGTTCAAATGAATCATTTATCGTCATGCTCTATGTGTATTCTGGGAGTGTAATGTCGTTCATGCCTCCTCCCACTACATTTTGGATAGGCAGAGAAAGGACTCTAAACGTTATTATGGACTTGAAAAGGGGATAGGCGAGTTAGAGTGTAATGCATTCACAACTTTAGATCGATACGAAGCCACTATATTGCAATGTTCTCGTATGACTGACTTTGGTTGCATATCAGTTAAGAAGTTGAAGATGGTTCTTGACAAAATTGAGACATTGAAGGATAAACTTGTTGACATGAATGATGCTGAGCTTCCACCTAAGGCACGAGATGCCACTTTAGCTACCCCTACTCACCTAATAAAAGAGCCATTACATAAAAAACTTAATGGTAAGCCTCGAAAAATTAGGAAGAAATGACATATGAGCCTAAACAACAAACCAATAGCATACAAAAGTCAATAAGCAATGACAACAACAAGCACTAGACAATCACAAAAAGGTGGCAACAAGCAACAAATGGGTAAAAATGGCAACGAAAAGCAGCAGCTGGTTAAAATGGCAGCAAGAAGCAAAACTCGATAATTTTTTGGGTTCCACACATATATTATACATGCATCCCTTAAGTTTTTAAGTGCATTTGTTTAAAGAGAAGGAATTATTTTAACAAGGTGAGGAAGTAAGTTGGGATGTATTAATGTAGACATAGGAGACACACTAGTTTTGATCGACAATGTTGACATGATAAGTTCATTACTTTCCCAAATTGCATCAATAACCAAGTGCAAGTAATGAATGTCTAGTCTTGCTTTGAGGTTTGATAGTTGATAGACAAATGCTTGGCTTTTTCTGTATGTGGTGTATGTAATATTTTGACTTCGGTGTCTTCTTATTTTGTCCATTGTAATGTTACCTGACTTTATATATCTACTATTATCGTTGCTTAATTCAGGTTTTCTATTACATAATTTTTTCTCGTTAAAAGCTTACTAATTTTATGCATATACTAATTCCTTGTTATAACTTTACGTTCTCTTATTTCTTTTCCTTGTTATAAGCTTACTAAGCTTATGCTTGTCCTATTTAACTTTGGCATATGTATGATGCATGTAATAAACTTTGGTGACAATATTTTTTCCACATTTTATGTAGGTTCAAGAATATTCAATTGGTGGGGGTTCTACTTGATGCAACATTCAATTTGGTTCTAACCACTGCCCACTTCGCCCACTAACTAAGGTGTGGCCGTAATTGTGTTGATAACCACCTCATACCGATCGTCTCTCCATCTTTACAAATACAAAATCATAAACCTAAGCCATATATTTTCTCTAATTAAGTTCTTATCATCGCTCCAAATTTCCCCATTCATTTTCACAAAACCATAACAATGGTGATAATGACTCCAACTCCTCCAAAAGCCATGGTTCCAGAAGGTTTTAGTGAGTGCAAAAAGAAAGTAAGGGTTATAGATGGATCACATCCCTCCTTAGAAGAAGCAAAATCTTTTCAAATGGACAATGAATCCTTAATTGGAAAAAAAGGTTCCTCGGTTGACCTGGAGAAGGCTAAGTTCACCATATCTAGCTAGTATAAGGCTGAAGTTATTAGGAATGTTGAAAGGAGAAAAGCTTCCCCCAAACATAACCAATACTTCCTATATGATCAAGGACGAAGATGAAGGACAAGTCTGCAAAGCCAAAAGCAAGATCAACGACTTTACTACCATTTTAGCAACCATTGATGTCACATATTCTAAAAGGGAGTGTATTAAAACTAGGAGGCTTGATTTTAAGTATTTTTAACTTTGTTAATGTGAATGTTAGGGCTTTTTTGAGAAGGTAAGGCGTCAAGTTGTTATCCACCAAGCTCCTGAGCGTGTAAGTTCATTCTATTCTCACATGTTAACTCCACAACCCAAAAGATACCTCTGGCTACACACTTTGCTTGAGGGGGTTAGCCTAACAACGTCTAACCTAACACTCATAAGTTATTTGACCTATTAAAAGGCAAAATTAAGTGTTAGGCGAGCACCAGTTGATGAGGGTAGAAAAGTGTAATGTATATGCAAAGCTTTGGTTGAATTGTATAGAGGGTTTTCCCTTAAAGACCTAAAGAAAACCAATGATAGATATATAACTGTCTTGGCTAAATTTGTCCATCGTCCAGTTGCCTATGTGTTCTGCCCTAGGTCTGGTGGACGAACATGTATGAGCAACTACAATATATTCTTGATATGGGCAGTGCTAAATGGGATAGAGGTTGACCTAGCAGATATTACAGTATCTTACATGTACGAGAAAACCATAAAGAACAATAAAGGGATGCCATATGCCAATTGCCTTTACGCCCTATTTGATGGCGCTGGTTTTAGGTCCCTTATCAAGAAAAAGTATAAGAAGTGTTTGAATGATAAAAAAGATGTGATTGGCAAAATGAGTACGCCCCTGACTTACTATAGGTTTATAGATGGTAAGTGGATCAATCCCCTTTACATAAGGGAAGATAGTATGGTGATTGCAGGGCCAGGAAGGAAAATAGAAACTAGAAAGGGAAAGATAAGGAAGGTGCAATGAAGAATGCATTTAAAAAGTCGACATCATTAAGGGACATATCCTTAAATGAGGAAGATGAGGAGTATGAGGAAGACAAGGATGAGGAGGAGGGTAACGAAGAGGCTAGTCATATTGGTCAAGGATTGAGGGATACTTCTGATGATGAAGGAGGTCATTTAGTAGATGAGTTAGAGGAATGTACCAAAGAAGAGGATGACAAATCATATGAGGAAACTAAAGAAGAAGATGAAGAAGATGAAACTGTAGATAAACCTATAGATGAATTAGACAAGGAAAGCATTGGTATAGGCTTCTCATTTATTTTATTCAAGGTTTTATTTAGTCTATTTTTGCGCGTTACTTGAATCGTTTGTTGTATGATGTTGTTAAATTCAGTTTCAATGATATGCTCGTCCTTTACACATACCCTTCACAACCAAAGACTTATAAAGGGGATGGCCAACTAACCAAAGAGGGGGGACTAGCTAATGTAGAAGCTAGAGTCATACGAGCATGTCATAGAGCATACAAAGGAATAACTGTTGGAGTACCATGAGGAGCATGACTTGAAGGAGTCGCACAAGCAGCCAGAGAATGAACCAGAGGTTCTGCAGCAAAAAAACTTAAAGGAGTTGGGGAAACATTTTAAGGAAAAAAAGGTGCTAACTTTGGAAGTTAGAGGAAACAAAAGATGTATGAATGTTGGTCCTCAATTTGAGCTGCCAATGGGGACCCTGTAAGGCCAGCAGGAGATTAATGGAAAATGATGGCAATAAGAAGTAGTTGGAAGAGCTGAAGCTATCAGTGGAGTCATCAAACTCATCAAGTGTAGTGCACCAATAACAAGTGGAAGAGATGAAAAATGTAGTGAGTTCGACTGTGTGGTCCTCAATGTCAAGCTTTAATAATGAAGGAAAATTAAGTGATGGAATTGAAGCAGCTAGTGCATACCTTATCGGCAACCTTGAAGTAGGAAATTAAATGCATTGTGAAAGGTAACATTAAAATGCCCCAAAATAATATCCTCACTGCTATAGTCTATAATTATGCCCTTGTTGACATGCGTGTTGGGAGGCTAGAGCATAACATAAATCCTCAAGGGACAAATTCGAAATGAGAGGTGGCATAAGTTAAAGTACAACTTACTCTAGGGAATGAAGGGTTACGTGAATAGATCGTGCCATGTGATTTTGGCTTCATTGAGTGACAGGAAGGAGGAAAACTCCTAGGAGAATAACTGGTAAATTGATTGACCGACCATGTAACTATGAACTTTTTTTTTTTCTCTTTTTCATTCAAGGTACTTGACTTGTTTGTGGTTTATTAAGTGGTTTGCTAGTTGTTAGTTTAAGTTGGTATGGTACTTAAGCCTGAGGAGCATAAACTTTTTTTCACAGTTCTCTGATCTTTTGAGGTTTTCATAGTGGCATTGAACTTTATGATATGTTAAGTCTGTTGAATCAACATGTATACTTTTATTTATCTTATGCATGATGGTGCCTTTTGTGTAGTATTGATTGTGTTAATGGTTCAACTTATATGTTGTATGTAATGCCTAGTTGCAATGAGGATCCTTACTTCTCTTATTTTCTTCCAATAACTCATAGAAGACCTAGCTATCATTATATATGTTTACATCTACTTGTTGAATGATAATAAAACACTTTAGGTTAAATACAAGAGAATGAAACATTTACAATTGAGTTTAACAACATAAATTTCAAACTTACATCATTCATAAGTGTACATGGCTCATTACCACAAGTACATACACACATATAATGTTCAACATGCAAACATACAAACTAGAATTTGCTTCTAACACATTAAACAAGATACAAACATTTAGAGTCTAATGCCAACGAATTAAGGATACATTTACCAAAGTCAAAATGCTAACATAAACTACATCACAACCCACCTCCATAACATTTACTAAGCAACAAGACACATTCATCACTTCCACACCGACTACAACACCTAACATATTGTTCTGTGTTAACGATCCATTGGGAAGGTGGTAGCGCTGGTAGGGGAATGCCTCCGTACTTTGCCAAGTAGATTGCCGGTGACGGTGCCAGTGCTGAGAAGTGGCGTCATCCATTCGGAAGGTAGAGAGTTTGCCCTAAATCTCGACCGATCTCTCAAAGGCTGCAATTGCCTCTTCTTTTGTTGCGTAAGCTTTGTAGCTACATCCTTGACACTTATTTACAGAGAATCAACATTCCTACCATGTCTTAAACACACGTTTCTTGCCTTCTTAATACACCATACAATTTCTTGCCATGTCACGGCCCCAATTTCTAAATCCTATTTTAATTTTTGAATGAGGGTTAGTGACCCATGATGTGGGACCCGCGTCGAGATACGTGCCGTGATCGAGGCAATGTGGCCGAGGTATATATTATATTTGTCGTGATGTATGCCTAGTGTATTATATATGTGTAGACTGCTAAGTCAATTTTACTTGTGTATAGGTGTCAAGACATGAGTGAGGACGCATCTCGAAATGCGTGCCAACATGAGACCAAGGTAATAAGTAATATGGTAAGTTGATTTAAGTTTAGTGTAGCTTATATAGTTGAAATAATGTTTGTATACTTGATTTTATATTAAATGTACATAAGTAAAAGTGAGTGAAATAATGTTTATATACTCGAGATGCTTGCCAACTTTTCTAATAAGTAACAAATAAGATTTAAACAAGGAAACACAAATTTTAGTTATGGAAACCATATGATCCTTGCCTAAAAACTATTAGTTGGGAAGTGAGTGAAAATGAGATAGGGACTTCTATATTTACATGTTAATTTTTATATGTATATAGTGCATTACTCATGTAGTAGCTGATTCACGTTCGCTATCAACTTGCAGACACTGATGGCTGATTCGAGCGATAATGAGGATGTAGGTGCTAGTGGCAGCCGACGTCCGGTTCCTTCTGTTGATAATTTTTAGAGGCTATATAATGGAGTAGCTTCTCTGGGACAACAATTAGCTGATTTCATTGCCACGATGGTCAGTGAGATTTTGAGAAGATCAAGAAGTGGGTTTTAATTTATGAGAAGTTGCATAGAGTTTTAAGGATTGAAGGCAGACTTCGAGCTAAGCTTTCGTTGTATACACTGGAGAAAAATGCCGATGTTTGGTGGCGTGCGAGGATAGCTTCTGATGGAGACTTTGAGTCTTGGGGGTACCTTTAAGAAAAAGTTCTACTAGCAGTACTTTCCGCCTGCAGTGATGAAGAGGTTGAGAAAGAAGTTTATGAATCTAAGATAGGGAGCTGATGAGTCGGTGATGAGCTACAAAGACCGATATAGTTATTTGAAGTAGTTTACTAAGCATTTAGTGAGAGATAACTTTAAGGATGCGTACCATTTTAAAGATAGACTGAGGCTAGATATATGATTTTATATGGTCAATTTAGGTGCTATGTCCTTGGGGTGAGATCTATGAGCGTGCACTTTCTCACAACCAATGGGACATCGTTGGGACCACTATTGTCAATGGATTAGATGGCTGAGTTTGAGAGGAGGGGACAAATGGGCAAGGGATAGATGAGATGGGAGAGTTGATATTAGGGATCAGGGACAACTACCTTTATTGTACCCTACGTATCATCCCTACGCCATTGCAAACTATAGCTGGTAGACCTCCCTTGCCACTACTAGTTGGAGCTGTGTTGCCAGCTCCTATTACCGTTCAAGGTCTTCCAGTACTACTAGAGCCACATCAATAGCAGCATGGTGGTAGAGGCCGAGGTAGAGGTAGAGGTAGAGGTAGAGGTAGAGGTAGAGGTAGAGGTAGAGGTAGAGGTAGAGGTAGAGGTAGAGGTAGAGGTCGAGATAGTTCCCAATAGGGACAAAAACAAGCACAGACCCATGATTAGACACATATTCATTGTAGGTAGATTACTTGCTTTAAGATTAGTAAGGTTGGCATGTGAATAGAGATTGTCCACGACTAGCAGCTGTAATTCCACTTTAGAGTCGTACACATGATAGCACAACCTGATGCCGATGCTACACGAGGACTCATTGAGGGTAATGTTTCCATATACAACAACAACATAGCCTCAGTCCCAAATTATAAGGTTTCCATATGTGGTAGAAATTTATATGTTTTATTTGTTTTGGGTTTTGTAGTAGTATCTTTCATTTATGGTGGCATGATAGGCATCTTGGGGTTGGCACTGGTCAAAGTTAGCGTACATTTGACTTTGAGTGTCACAGATGGGGATATGGTTTACCCTAATTATCTTGTTGAGAGGTGTCTAGTAGAGATATGTGGGGTATAGTTACTTGTAGCCTTCAGGGTTCTCGAGTTCTTAGACTTTAACGTATTGTTAAGGATGGATTGGCTAGTAATGTATAATGCTCATATCGATTGTTTCAGTAAGACAATAATATTAGAGATTCCAGGACGTTTAATGCTCAAATGTAGTAGTAGTACACCGAGAGCTTAGGCCACTGGAGGTCACCTAGCGACTAGTGGATTAATGGAGACTCTAGTATCTTTATACACAGTAACAGAGAGTCAGAGACCCAGACTTTAGGATATTCCGACTATGTACGAGTTTCAAATGTGTTCCTAGAGGACTTATTTGATTTTCCACCATTGAGAGAGATAGATTTTGATATTGAGTTTGTACCAGGCACCATGCCTATCTTTATACCATTGTACCGCATGACTTTGAGAGTGGGAGGAGTTGAGGAGTTGGCTATGTGATTTAGGATAGAAGGGATTCATGACACTTTTTTGTTGCCATGGGGAACACGTTTCCTATTTGTAAAGAAGAAGGACAATACTTTGAGGCTTTGTATTAACTATAGACAACTTTTTTCCAAGATAAAATTGTGATCAGGGTATCATCAGCTTAAGATAGGGATAGGGATAAGTCCAAGACAACGTTTAACATGATATATGGACACTATCAGTTCACAGTTATGCCGTTTCGTGAAATTTTTCATCGGTGATATATTGATATTTTCAAGGAATCGAGAGGATCATGAGCAACAACTCCCAGAGATATTGCAAGCTTTGAGGTAGCACATACTATGCCAAGTTCAGCAAATGTGAATTTTGGCTGTCTAAGGTCATGTTTTTGGGACATGTTGTTGGTGTAGCACGTGTTACTGTAGATTCAGCCAAGATTCAGGCTATTATGGATTAGCCAACATTGACGTTAGTTACAGAGATCAATAGTTTTCTGGGGTTAACAGGATATTATTATAGATTCATGAAGGATTTCTCAAAGATTGCTTCATCGATTACCAGATTGACCAAGAAAGATGTCAGATTTGATTGGTTTGAGGAATGTGAGGAGACATTTGCTCAGCTAAAGAGGTTGTTGACTACCGCACCAGTGTTGGTATTGCTAAAGGGTCAGCAGGGATTCTTAATATATATAGATGCTTCTTATACGGTTCTAGGTTGTATGTTGATGCATGATAGAGCCACGGTGGCTTATGCTTCCAAACAGCTGAAGATACATGAGAAGAATTATCCCGCTCATGACTTAGATTTGAAAGCGATGGTATTCGCTTTGAAGATATGAAAACATCATTTGTATGGAGAGAGCCTCACACTCTACACTAATCATAAGATTCTGAAGTACCTCTTCATAAAGAAAGAGTTGAATATGAGATAGTGTAGACGGTTGGAGTTTCTGAAGGAAAACGATTTTTTTCTGAAATATCATCCATGAAAAGCTAACATAGTTATTAATGCACTGAGTTGGATACCGACCGAAGATGCCAAGATTGTTAGATGCCATATGACGTATGAGTTTGAATTACTCGAGGAAGTAATAATGATAAGTTAGTTAAATGTTCCTACTGACACTCGAGTGATGATTTGTGCACATATGATGCTATATAAAATGTCTATAAAGAGAGTGTCAGAGGGTCAAAGAGCTGAAATTCTACACCCGAGGTTTAGTGAGTTAACATAGAGTATTGATTGTATAGATT
Source organism: Stephania yunnanensis (assembly GCA_039657365.1). Classification (NCBI taxonomy): domain Eukaryota; kingdom Viridiplantae; phylum Streptophyta; class Magnoliopsida; order Ranunculales; family Menispermaceae; genus Stephania; species Stephania yunnanensis. Next base: position 36,247,404 of record CM077586.1, on the reverse strand, counting down.
GGACGGAGATGATGGATCAGTATCTGATATTTAGTAGCAAATTATGGATATCGATAGTGGCAGTGCTGAAAGATAAGATTCTTTAGAATTCACACCGTTCCCGATTCACTGTTCATTCAGGCATGACCAAGATGTACCATGACATGATAAGACATTCTTGGTGGCCTGGGATGAAAGTGGACATATCGAAGTTCATCAAGAAATGTAGGATTTACTAGTAGGTGAAGGCCGAGCATCATAAACTTGGAAGATTATTGCAGCCGTTTCCCATCCCACGATGGAAATGGAAAGACATAGCTATGGAATTTATTAAGGGATTGCTGAGTACTGCCAGATGACATGATTCTATCTGGGTGATTATGGATAGATTGCTGAAATCTACATATTTCTTACTGGTTGCAGCTTACTACACATTTGACCAATTGAGCATATTGTTCAAGAAGGAGATTACTAGACTGCATGGGGTATCATTAACTATCACGTCAGATAGAGATGCTACGTATACGTCTAGGATGTGGTAGAGTATTCAAAAGCACTATGGTACATGTCTACAATTCAACACGACCTTTGACCTTCAGACTGATAGACGAACTAAGATGTTGATTCAAGTACTTGAGGATATGCTCAGAGCTTTTGTACTTGAGTTTGAAAGATCTTGGATGAGTACCTACCGTTATGTGAGTTTGCATAAACCAACAGTTATCAGGCTATCATTGAGATGGCGCCATTTGAGGCTTTATATGGCATACCATGTCGCTCACCATCTTGTTAGGTTGAGCCGGAGGACCGGGAGTTAGTGGGGCTTGAAATTGTTGTTGCTCACACGGAAAAGGTATGCGAGATATGCCAAAGGCTTGAAGGAGCCTAGGAGAAGCGAAAGAATATGCATACATGTATAGCAACAATCTCACGTACATCGAGGGAGTTTTATATATTTAAAGGTTTCTCATCGGAAGGGATAGATTTGGTTTGAGAGGCAAGTTAGCAATAAGATTTATCAAGCCTTTCAAGATCTAAAGACGGGTTGGGAAGGTTGCATATGAGCTTGAGTTACCTTAAATATGTCAGGGATTCATCTAGTCTTCCATATTTCTTATGCTTCGACTAGCAAAGTTGAAGGCAGGTGTACGACCGACGGTTGACTTGAGTCAGATTGAATTGAGTGAGGATATATCTTACGATGAAAAACTAGTACATATCTTAGACTAAAGGGTACAATAGTTTAGAGGCAAGCCTATCCCAAAGGTGCTAGTCAAGTGGTAGTTTCATGGTGATTCAGAGCTCACTTGGGAGCGGGAAGATTATATGAGTAATAGATTTTCATACCTTTTTGAGTCATGTATAACTTTAACTAAAGTTTAATTTCATGGATGAAATTTTCATTAGTTAGGAAGATTTGTCAAGACTTAAATTTTTAAATCCTATTTTAATTCTTTAATCAGGACCAATGACCTGTGACATAGGACTCGCATCGAGATACATGCTGCGATTGAGGAAATGTGGCCAAGGTTATATGTTAAATTTATTATGGTGTATACCTAATGTATTGTATAAGTGTAGACTTTAAGTCACTCCTACTTGTGTATAGGTGTCGAGACATGAGTGGAGATGCACCTCGAGATATGTGCTGACATGAGACCAGGGTAAAGAGTGACGTTATGAGTTCATTTTAAGTTTAGTGTAGCTTGTATAGTTGAAATAATGTTGCTATATTTGATTTTAAATTAAATGTACCTAAGTTAGTAATTTAAAACAATGGCCATTTGATATTCTTCGAGATACTTATTGACACCACTAGAAAGCAATTGAGTTTGACATTGATGTTAGTTGGAAGAACTTAGTGAAGAGTTAGTGGAAAATATGTCAAGTTGTAGGCCATTAGATTAGTCTCGAGATATGTATAGACATTAGGATCAATGGCTAATAATCAATCTTATCTTAATATATACGATTGGATCGATAAACTTATGCAAACCAAACCATTTCATTTCTATAACTTAGGAGCTGAGCAAAGTAGAGAAGAACAATTAGAAGAAGAAGAGATTTGCAAGGATTTGGTGAATTTGGTGTAGGAGGTGTTGATCAAGCTAGGTGTTCATCCACTAGGTAAGTTTATTTATACTAGTAACTTAGTTAATTTGATGAATTTATGAAATATATTATATATGGTTATTTTTATGTTGTTGATGGTGTCTTGGGTCTTTGGAGGTGTTATAAAGAGATCCCAAGGTGTTGGAAGTTGGTCCTTTGTGGAGAAAACTTAGAATTCAAAGTGCATAATTTTGAGTTTTCCCGCACATACAACGCTAAGTATGGTCAACCAGCGCCCCAACTTTTTATAGCATGCTAGAGGAACTTAGTAGCATGCTAATGAGGTCATTATCACGTTAGGTAGGTTACCTGTGTGCTTCGTGCTATGGCACCCAAAAATTAGAATTTCTTAACTTAAACTTAAACACTATAAACAAGTCCAATACCCAAACTAAAGGTCTAAACACATTCAAAAATATGTTAAATGATATCAGGAACCTAGGGAAGAGTCTCAGAGGTTTGGTATGAGTTTTGAGGTATTTGGTGGCCAGAATAACTAGGAAGTTTATGTGTATTATCGGTAAACTAATTGAGATATTTATTTACATTTCATTCATGTTTTGTCATTAAATTCCTTTCCTTTGGACTAATTTGCCTATTGTACTCTAGATACCATGACTCATTTCTTTTCTCATTTCATTATTTTTCTATCATGGTATCGATTATTGATTAAATTGTCTCATTGACTTTAAATCATGTGCTATGTAATTTTTGATTATTGTTATACTTGGTCAAATAAAATGCTATGCTATTAGGTAGATATTTGATAGTATTGTACATCTAAATTCCTTTGTGCATTATATATGTAATTATTTTTGTTGGATTCCTAAACTGTGTTTTTTGGGTAATGAAAGTAGTTCTTGTATCTAGGACCATGACATGATAGAGATTGCGCGGTACAAGGGGTCACTAGACTTTCGGGGTTATTATGATCTCACCACTCTCTTGCGCATCACATGGGATATGGGACTCGGGGTTATTGGCATGCATATATATCACAGGTGACTAATACTTGTTAAAGATTATGGAGGCGTAGAGCTCAGCTCCGACTTTCTACAGAGATGTAAAGCACAACTCCATCCTTATATAGTGGAAAAGGCTAATGTGATGTAACTCACGGCTGATTGACCGTAGATCATTACTACTTAGTCGAGCGTCATTTCATTTTATTTAACTGGAGTATTTTATAACATGACTTCTTTTCAGCATAGTTGCTATTCTTATGCTTTCTAATACTTGTTGTATATTTCGAAATGTGAACAAATGTCTTTTAGTGTTACTTTCTACTTTCTTGTACTCAATATCCTTTTTATGACGGTGGTTGTAGATCCATTGATTATCAGACCATAAAAAGAGAAGATCAACAACTACCTCTGAGTCAGTGGAGTGCAGCTACACCTAATTTTATAGGTTTTTGGTTTTATTTTATGACTTTTAATGTCTTCCACATAATTTTGGGGTTGTATATATTGTGGGTTGAGAGATAGTACCCTGACCAAATACATGATGATATATTATCACCATTTAATATATATACACATGTGATTTTTATTTTCAGGTTTTCCATAGTTCTTAGTATCATGTTAAGAGCTTCCGCTAAATTGTTAAGACTTCTGCTAAATAAACTTTAATTTTTAAAATTTCGATTAACTTTGATTTATTAACTAGCATAAGCTAAGAAATGCTTATTTTAAAAAAAATTGATGTTAGAAAAGGTTTTTGAAAGGCTGACTAATACGTTCTTAAGTCCTATAAGATAGAAATTAGGGCGTAAAGACGGGATTAGGTCAGATGGTGCCCTAATTTGAGAAGGGGTCGTCACATGCTATTACTAGACATAACCTACAAAGAAGGTTGAACGAGCTTGAAAAAATGAAACTGACATGCATGACCTCAAACTATATAGAAAACCACAATTTAAATATAGAACATCATCAAATAGTGATGGCAAGGTTGCATAACCCGTCAAGATCATCGTCAATAATAGAAAGAACTAATGAGGGAACAATTATGAACAATAACCTAATGTTGAATCTCAACATTCATGATTTGTTCCATTAATGAAACAACAAAACATAACAATAAGGAATGCAAAACCCTAAACAAACAAAATCATCATATTCAACCCCAGGACCATTAAAAGCTTGAGTGTTCTCATGTTCTCATTGGGGCTATCTATTCAACAAAACCCAACAAAGTGTTAGAGTGCTCTCTTTGAGTAGGAAAATCTTATTTTCCAACATTAATAACATTGTAAACCCTAAACCCCAAATATCACAACATTTACAACACTAACCATAATAATTACAAGCAAACAACAAGCTTCAAAGTTACATTTTTGAAGTCTCTTCATTCTCCCTAAACTCTAGATGAAACAAATTCAATATAACATACCAAAATAAGTTGAAGGGGTGGAAAATAGATCGATAATACTTACTCCCTCTCGATGAAGGTGCTCGAGGAAGATTTCCTATCTTTAAATGGTTTTTTGTAGCTTGGAGAATAGCTCTGCTCCCTTACGTGCGCGTATGTCTTGTGGAAGAGCTCTACCCTATCAAGAGCGCTTGCTATAGTGTGGCTAGGATGGAATTGGCTCTTGAGCACAACTGAGATTTTGCATTGTTTTTTTTTTTTTTTGTAAAGGATTGCTTTGTGTGGCTTTGATGGAGAGAATGAAAAAAAATGCAAAAAAATGGATTCGACTTTTTATCGTGGTAATTTAAAATCTTCCTGGTTTGAGGTGACTAACTCATTGAAAAACTGTACGTGACAGCCGATTGAGTGTCAACGCATCAGTTAACTTTAATGGACTTTTTTTTGAAAAAAAACCAAAGAAAAGTCAATTTTATAGGACCGACACCTGCTGAATCAGCAACGTGTCCTTGTTGCATGCCCATTGTAGGGGCATGCTAGAAATTTCCTATATATTAAGTCTTGGATTGAGGTAATTAAGGAAACCCAATTTACACATCTATATTGGCTCTATTTTTTGAGGAAGTTGAAATCATACTGTCACTTAAAAAAAATTCATAGATGTTGAATTTTAATATCTAATCTCAATCCAGGTTTTAAGATTTTAGTGAGATTACTCATTTATAGGTATATTTAAGTTCTTAGTGGCTAGGTGCTTCTCTTAAATGATAAGATACTTAGAGTTTTCAATTTAAACTCATCAGAATTTATCTTTTCTTCTCAACTAGTTCATGTTGGATTTTATATTTTTTTGAGGGCTGCTATTCCAACACATCTTTACTTTTTTACCACCCAATCTAAATGGCCCACCAAAACTTGAAGATATTGTAAGGCCACCAAATAAGAATCTTCTTTTAAAAACACTATAAACCCACCCAAAAAAAATTTTAAAATCCCTAAACTACGAATACATTAAAATTAACCCTCCAACATAGTAAACATCAACGCACACCCAATGTAACGACCCGTTAGCTTGAGCTAGTGATTAGTATTAATCCAAATCCTAACTTAACCTGAGTTAGGCTCGTGGTTAAGTTCGACGTACCTCGATTAGCATGTATATATGTTTATGTGATGGTTGGTGTTTGTTTGGGATGCTTAATGAATTTTAAAAGTAGTAGTATAAAAGAGAATTTATATACCAGTTTATAACTAGAAAATATATAATTAAACAAATAAATAGCCGATACACCAAGCGCGACGAGGGGTCGTGAAATGAATGTTCATACCCGAGAACACTTGTAGGCATGTCTAGTGAATTAATTGGTGGTAAAACACATGAAGTATGTATATATTTATATACATTTGATACATACATACATACATATATATATATATACATATATATATATATATATATATACATATATATATATTTAAACTATAGGTTTGGTTTGAATTGTATCGATTGTTGGATTTCCTTGAGATGAGTGTAAGTGTCGAAGGTCAAAATGCATGTCACTTTAAGGAGTTTCATTTTAAAATATCAATCACTTGATTAGCTTCGAGATTGTGCGATGTGTATCTCGAGGAAAATCCATATATATATAAATCCAAAACCATCAAACTTATCCTCACTATTGCATAGATTAATCGAGATTATGAGAGGAACCAAATAGTTGAGGGTTTGATCTGGAGGGGATCAATCCAGGAGTGATTTCCAGTGAAGTTAAGGTGATCAAACCTTGGTTGGATCAAAGATCATCATCTTGGTAAGTTGGTTTTTGAGTCTTAAGTTAATTTCAATGTTAGGTGATGACTTCTTTGGGAAATGTTGTTGTTTATGATTGGAAATGAGTTGTTACCTCATTCGAGGTCTTCCCCGATGATTTGGGAGAGTGTTTGAGCTTGTAGTGATGATTTAGTAATGGAACACTGGCTGCTGCCCCTCTTCACTATCAAGACATGCACGGTGGAGGCACGCTTCATCTAGCAGAGGAGCACGCGATGAACCAAGTTAGTGGTGCATACTCCATCAAGTGAGGGATCACTCTCCCACCTCAGAAACATCAATTTTACTGTGATTTAGCTAGAATTTCCTGACATTTTAGGGACTGGCTAAGGGGTTCTAAACATAGGGTATTAGATCTGTATTGATCATAAATGATTTGTAATATGTGTTGGATCACAATGAAAGCATAAGTGACTTGAAAGTTAGGGAATTTCTTAATGAGAACCTAAATCAAGCTACTTATAGATTCACTTATTTATTAATATTGCATGGATTTGTTAGTATATGTAGTTCATATAGTTTATGGGCTGTATAGGGGACTATGTACAATGTGATTTTTTACTAAACAAAAAATAATGTTTAATGTGATGTTCGAGAGTAACTCCTGGAACTGAGACCAGGTTATATAGGACACAAGATTGATCTCATGGCCTATATGTAACTCCTACTCAGTTAGATAGGTTGCATGGGTCACATATTCACTAGAGGATTTTGAATAGAACCATTGAATATTAATTGATTGGCTAGATAGCACATCAACCAACGTGCTAGTTTGGCAATCGCATTAATGGTGTCAGTGGGTAATCAACCCTAGTTTTACTAATAAAATAGGAATCACAGTGCAATATTCACGGACGCTTTGAATTGCATCCATTATTTATTGGATTATATATTGTTCACAATCGCATTAGCTATCTATTGTGCATATTGTTATAGCATCTTATTCTTGACTATATGTGGAATGTTGTTGGCTTTATGAATCCTTACTTGATACAATTAATATTTCACGAGTACCGACGAGTGCTACGATTATATGATAGAGAAGATTTATGAGTCTTGATCTTCTCAAAGATGTGATGAACCTTCCTATATACATATACACTATTTGAGTTATTTTGTGGTCTATAAATAGGGTTGGGAGGTTTACAAACGTGGTTTTTGGTTTTGACAAACTCTGTATTTCTATATATTATTTATTGTCAAAAAAGTTTTAATTTCTTACTACGTTTAATATTTTTTTTTACATTGATATCGATATACATGTTGAGTTTATCAGGTACAAATGGAAATATTGTTGGCTTTAGTTAAATCTAGCTGGGTTACCAAGGCTTAATTAGGGTTTCAAGCCGAGTATCGCCTTAATCGGGATAGGGTACGCTACAGCTTGATATCAGAGCCTAAGTTTAATGGCTTTGTTACATTCGATAACTCTTATATAGTTTGATATCAGAGATAGATAAGAGCCTACTACAAAGCTTAAGGTGAATAATTCTAATATAGTTTGGTATTATAGATTACTTTAAGGAATAACCTTATTACTTGTAAACAAGTGATAACTTGGATATAATTTGGTATTAAAGTTTAGGGTTATTGGCTCTAATATAGCTAGTATTACACTCTAAATTCACTAACTTTGAGAATTGTCTCGAGTTATGAAGAAGCTTTGGAAGTAATAAACAATTTTATTATGATTTTGGAGGGTAACCAAAAAATAAAAGACTAAGATATGTTATTTGTTGTGTTATTTTATATCTACATAATAAATATAAGAGTTATGTCTTTCCTGAATAATGATAAGATGGTTTTTGTCCATCGATTTCTCACGATATGAGAAAGCATTGAAGGTAAGAGTTCAAGAGAATCTTAACCTTGAGAAGATTGAAAATGAAAGATACAAGGAAAATTTACAAAGATGAAATTAAATTCTTCTCCAATTAACTGTTGTCAATGGTCTTTGTTCTTGTTGATATTATTGAACAAATAGTAATCAGTGAAGAAGTATACATTGGACCTAGACCTTGAGACGTGTATAAGAAGAATGGATATTATGGAACAATGGAATACTAATTGAGTTTGGGTGGGACTTTAAGAAGGTAAAACACTTTGAGATGTGATTTAATACTAGTATTGAGACTAGTTAAGAAAAAATAAAATTTATTCAGTAAATAAATTAGTGGTTAAAGATAAAAGCCTATTTGAGGTTAGAAAACCACTAATGTATTTATACTTCATATGTTATTATGAAGATTATAGATATGGTGTGAGTCCGTATTGGATTGATAAGCAATTTGTTGGTTAATGAAAGGTAAAGTTAATAATTTAAAAAACTAAATGATACTTCAATCCAGAGCATAATAGTGAGTTGGTAAGATATCCTAGTACGATATTTTAGTCTAGTATAGTTTAAATTGAAAAGAATTAGTGGTCAATGAATTTGAGGATTTTAGGAATCCAAAGAATAATGTATGGTAGTGGGAATGAATACTCATTGCCCAAGATTGACAGCTCATTATAATGATAAAGTGAAATAAGTTGTTCTCAAGAGTTATTGAGTTCTGGTTGTCACAATGGTAAGATCAGAGTTAATGATATATTGAAGGATGATTTCAGGCGATTACTGGATCATTTTACGTGAATGATGGAAATCATTGGAACCTACTAGAACTCATGCTATGTTGATGAATGAAGGGTGTCGAGTTTTAAATGTTAATTACTAGTATGAGTGTTCAATATAGTTTATGCCATATTTTGCAAGTGCTAATATAAGTTTAAATGTTAATTACTAGTATTAGTGTTCAATACTAGAACTCATGCTATGTTCATGAATGAAAGGTGTCGAGTTTTAAATGTTCATTACTGGATCATTTTAAGTGAACTATAAAAATCATTTTAATTAAGTTGTTATTGTGTTATCAATAATAACATGGAATCTTTGAAAACTTAGAGGATACACGAGCATTACTATACAAAATTGTAAATTGTGACAGTAAATTAGTTCATGCCATATTTTGCAAGTACTAATATAAGTTTCAAATGTTAATTACTAGTATGAGTGTTTAATATTAACTACAAAACGAGGGATTTGATCGAACTAAACAATATGGGATTGTTATACATTCAACACAAAGGTAAAAGAGAAAAGTAACATTGAGATAATTGAATATTACAAATGATTGACCAAACGATCTCTAGTATTTTGGTATAATTTATTCAGTTAACTCAAGTATGAAGATTGTTATAAGTTAAGAACAAATACATGGATGTCTTGGAGGAAGTTGAAGTATAGTTTGACTACAATGTTTGCTTGATGGTACCTAAATTATGGAAGAAGTTAAAGTTTCATCCTAAGACTTCTTATTCAGGTAAGTATGTGTGTTGACACAATAAAGAAAAATTGTAGATTATACTTCTAGCTATATATAGTTCAAGATTTGTTAGAAGAATGATAGGAGATTGATAAGTTCGAGATAACTGTTTTGGTAGTTGTACCAAATATCAAAGGCATCACTTGTAAATAAGAGGAACGATTTGTTGAGAGTCTTTTAATCATTCTTTGAGATTATTGAGAACCTTAGAAGAATCATTAAAAGAAAACTTGAAAGTATAAAAACCAATAGATTGGTGTAAGTAGTGAATTTCAAACTGTGGAAGTTTGAAAAATGGAATTGCCAAAGTGATAGAAATGGAAGGTAAAATAGATACCTTGAATTTTCTAAGTGTTAGAATCTCACTCTGAAACATCACTCATTAAAGGTGATTGTGATGACAATGGCTTGAATAAAGATAGGGTTGTAGTTATGATAAAAACTACTCAGTAATATCTTTTGAGTGAGATATATACTAATTAACAATTGAAGTCTTGCGCATGCATATCATCAGCTGAGTTATCTAGATTGGTAACTACAAGTCTATTCTTTAAAGCTCAGATTTGAGCTGAGCTAATGACGATTGATTTAGTGATGCATTATTGGAAAAACTTATTAAGATTATCTAGTTGGTCAATGATTGACTACTAGTTAATGATATTGGTATGGATAAGCCAGATCAGAATATTGAGCATGTAAAGAAAATTCTTAAAACTCAAATAAAAAGTATGGCAAGAATGTTGTAAGAATCTCATGGATTTCTTTAAAATATTTATTCAGGTGAATTTCAAAATAATTGTGATAAGAATGAGTTGTTGGTGACTTGGAATGAAAACTTGATAGTGTCAGTTTTATAGAGAAATAAAAGATGTATTAACAAGTGGAAGCTGTGTAATGTTGACTTAGAGGGTTATATTTTATTGGAATATATAAATGAAATTTCATGCTCATAAACTAATGATGGATTAACCTAAGTTGTGATAACTACTGAAGGTTATTGATGTTGTAATTGTAGTACTGATAGAATCTGAAGATTTCTTGCTAGTATCGTGGTTTAATTCTTATGGAAAAGTAAGTGAGATATATGTGTGTAGAAAGAGTTAAGATTTATGGAGAACTAGGATTATTATTTTGGTGAGGAATCAGAAGTTTGCTTCCCAGTGGGGAAGAAATGTATAATAGCTGGGAGGGACCTTTCTTAATCTTAACACAATATATCTATAGCTCATTTTAGTTCTAGAGGATGTAATTTCCAAGCTTATAACTTAGAAGATGTTAGTTACTGGAAGAAATATTTTACTACGTGAGTTCTCTGGTATAGGCATTATCAAGCTAAAAATGTCGAGGTGTTTTCGATAAAAGATTATATGCTTTACTTTGTCATCAATTGGTATGGGATGAGAAGTAATGATACAAGTCAATTATGAGTTTTAGTAATTTAGAACTACACAAAAAGATGTTAACAGATTGTCAGTACGCAATTATAACTCAAATAAATGAAAAGATATAAAGAAATGTAGGATTTCACTCAAAAGTACCACCCAGAAAAGAAAAATGGGTTTCCAAATCCCTTGAATAGGATAAGAATAGGCATAGAAAATGTAGCTACTGCCAGCTCTTATTAGTTTAAACTTCTTGAGGAAGTATTTATGATGATGATTTGTAAAAGTTCATCTGACATATCTTCAACTATGAGAGTTAATTCTAAAGCTATTACTTTGTTCTTTTGATATCAGACTCAGGTTAAAATGGAGATAATTCAATGGGTGATTGGTTTTCTAAAAACTAATTAGAATTATATAGTGTATTAGAGGTTAGCAACTAGTATGGATCATCCTAATTAGTCAGTTTCTGATGATAGTGCATTACGGTTCAGGGATAGATTGTGAATTCTAGCTTAAGATCAATTGAGGCAGAAGTTGCTACGGGAATCTCATAGATCTCTTTACTCTATTCATCCAGGTAATAAATATATATATATCGTAAAATGAGGCATGCTTATTGGTGGCTTGGAATGAAGACTGATATTGCTGAGTTTCTAAAGAGATGTGAGATATGTCAGCAAGTTAAGGCTTAGCATAGCAAATTTGGAGGTTTACTGCATTCACTACCTATTCCTGAGTGGAAATGGGAACATATATCGATGGATTTTGTTTTCAATCTACCTATGAGTCAGCGTAAGCATGATGTTATATAGTTTGTAGTTAACAGGTTGACGAAGTCTGAGCATTTCTTACAAGTTTTCATGGAAAATCTTCTTGACCAATTATATAAGGTGTACATACGTGAGGTGTTGAGATTTCATGAAGGTTTAATGTCGATTACTTCAGATAGAGATTCGAGATTCAAGTCCAAACTGTGGAGTGAATTTCAAGGATAGCTGGGACATGACATACAATCCGCAAACTGATGGATAGACTAAACGGCTGATATTAGTGCTAGAAGACATGCTTCGAGCTTGTGTCTTATAATTTAGTGGTAACTGGAAGAAATGCATTCCTCTATGTGAGTTCTTTTATAAGAATAATTATCAGGCTAGTATTGGAATCTCTTTTTAAAGTGTTGTATGGTTAGCCTTGTCATTGACTGGAGTGTTTGGGTAGAGGTTTAGATAGAGTTTTGTTGGAGCTAGAGTTGATTCAAAATTACATAGAGAATTCAACATATTTGCCAGCGTTTGACTCTGATACAGCTAGGACAAAAGTGATATACTGATAAACATAATAGGTTGTTGGGTTTTTTAAAAGAAAATTACGTCTATTGAAAATCTCACCTATGATAAAATTGTACTGATTTGGAGTGCTAGGAAAGCAAGCTCTAAGGTTCACTGAGGCATTCAGAGTACAGGAAAAGACGAGTACCATTTCTTACAGGTTAGAGTTGCCTCATCAGCTAGCCAGAGTTTATATGTCTTCCACTTATCTATGTTTCGTAAAAATAGAGACTCAATTCACTCCAAGGATTGATTGGGATAAATTTGCTTTTCAGGAAGACTTACGATGAACGGTCGATTTAAATACTTGATCATAAGATTCAGAGGTTGAGAACCAAATAGATTCCTTCGGTTAAGATGAAATGACAATTTCATAGAGATGAGGAACTAACCTAAGAGCGGGAATATTACATGAAGGAACATTTTCCATTTCTCTTCAAAACTATAGGTACTTTTATATTTACTTTAATTTATGGGATGAAATTTCCTTAAATTAGGGAGGCTGTAAATACCTGTTACCTTAAGCTGGTGATTAATGTTAATCCAAATCTTAAAATAACCTAAGTTAAGCTCGTGGTTAAGTCGGGCATACCTCGATTAGTATGTTTGTGTGATGGTTGGTGTTTTTTGGGAATGTGTAATGAATTTTATAGGTTGTAGTATAAAAGAGAATTTATATACAAGCCTATAATCCCAAAATAAATAATTAAACAATAGATAGCCGGTAAACCAAGTGCTATGAGGGGTCGTGAAATAAATGCCCACACCCTAGAACACTCGTAGACATGCTCGGTGAATTTATTGGTGAGAAAATACAAGAAGTATATATATTTATATATATTTGATATATAAATATACATATTAAAATTGTAAGTTTGGTTTGAATTATATGGATTATTGGATCGCCTCGAGATGAGCGTAAGAGTTGATGATGTAAAAATGCATATCACTTTAATGAGTGTCAATTTAAAATATCAATCACTTAATTAGCCTCGAGATAGCACGATGCGTATCTTAAAAAAATCCATATATTTAAATATAAAATAAGCAAACTTATCCTCACTGTTGCATCGATCAATTGAGAGAGTGAGAGGAACCTAGCATTTAAGGGCTTGATCTAGAGGGGACCAATCCTGGATTGATTTCCGATGAAGTTATGGTGATCAATCCTTGATTGGATCAGAGATCATTATCTTAGTAAGTGGGTTTTTGAGTTTTAAGTTAAATTCAATGTTAGGTGATGGTTTCCCTGTGAATTATTGTTGTTTTTGATTGAAAATGGGTTGTTACCTCACTAGTGGCATGTTCGCTTCATGGTCTTAGGTTGGATTAGCCACATTAGACTGGTTAATCAGGTGTTCCCTTGGTGGATTAAGTAGTCCATGGGACTATCTAATACCGAATAGAGGTGACTAAAGCAAACCATCAGTTTTAGTGGGACTAACTAGTCCCAATGGTTGGGCTTCACACATTACCGAACTACCCACATCTTTACATACTATTGTTGAGAATCGATGTTCAAAGAGAATAAAAAAATAGTGAGGTGATTTGGGGGAAACTAACCTTAACCAAGGAAGGAAGAAATTGATCTTTGAATATGGTAGAAGGGACGAGAAATCTTCGAATCGTGGGAGGAAGGGAGGCAATATTCGGCCATTTTCTCAATTGGGTATGTTTAGATTTTGTTTTTGGTGTGTGTAGATTTTATCGATTTTAATTTTTAATTTATGTTGGTTCACATTAGTAAAGTGGTAACGATGTGTAGATTTCATCGATTTGCTATTTTTTGATTTGTTGTTTTTTTGAGTTTTTGTATTGTGGGTTCATTTAAGATCTGATGAGTGGGTATGTGTAGATTTGTTGTGTTTTGAGTTTTTTCAAGTCATAGATAATAACCTGAAATGGTTCAACCATCTTTCTTGAAAGCTTTACATGAATAAAATCTCTAAATAAAAGGAAAACAACTCCTGGGATCAAATCAATTTCAAATGCCACGAAAATTTAGTCATTTTGTACTTCATTCTCAAACAAGAGCTTGTTCTTGTGGGACTTCTTGTAGATTGCTGCATTTTGTTGGAGAAGACCCCCTTCAAGTAAGAAGACGATGACATAGACGAGAAACTTCACCAGAGATCGAGGACTCTGATAGGGAGAGTGGAGGTGAAGACCAAAATCAAAATCGAGTTTTACATTTTGTTGGAGTTGTAACTTAAATGGAGGGGTACTTTAGTAAATATACCTATTACAACCACATTTACTCCCAACCTCAAAACTCCAACCGAACAAGATACATAAAAGGGACTAATGCATAAACCCATATGTTAATCCCATTACAAGCTAATCCCATGATCTTAGGTCTCCTAAAATGTGAAGCCAACATGCCACAGAGGTCTTCCCTGATGATTTTGGAGACTGTTTAAGGTTGTAGTAATGATTTGACAGTGGAATACTGGCTGCTGCCCCATTTATTGTCAACATGGTGTTGGGTGGAGCGCACTCCTTTCATCAATTGGGATGAACCCAGTTGGTGATGTGCACTCTATCAAGTGAAGGAGCACGCTCCAACCCCAAAAAACATCAACTTTGCTGTAATATAGCTAGAATTTCCTTAAGTCTTAGGGACTGACATAGAAGTTTTAAACATTGGGTATTAGAGCTATATTGATTACAAATGGTTTGTGATAGGTGTTGGATCACAGGGAAAGTGTAAGTAACTTGAAATTTTAGGAAATTTCTTAATGAAAACCTAAATCGAGGTAAGTTCGAATTAACTTATTTATTAATATTGCCTAGATATGTTAGTATATCTAGTTCATGTAGTTTATGGAATGAATGGGGGACTATGTAGAATGTGATAATTTTACTAAATGGAAAATGGTGTTTAATGTGATCCACGAGAGTAACTCCTAGATATGTGACTAGGTTATATAGGATGCGAAGTTGATCTCCCAGCCTATATGTAACTCCTACTCAATTAGATAGGTTGCGTGGGTTACATATTCACTGGAGGGTTTCAGATAGAACCATTGGACATTAATGGATGAGCTAGATAGCGCATCGGCCAATGTGTTGGTTTAGCAATCACATTAATGGTGTCAGTAGGTAATCGACCCCTAGTTTTACAAATAAAATGGGTATCATAGTGTAATTGTTATTGACGGTTTGACTTGCATATGTTATTTCTTGGATTATATTTTGTTCATAATCCCATTAGCTATATATAGTGCATATTGTTATTGCATATCATTTTTGACTATTATATAGAATGTTGTTAGCTTTATGAATCCTTACTTATTGGGCAAGTTGAAATGCTCACCCTAATTAATATTTCAGGAGTACCAATAAGTGCTACGACTATGTGAAAGAGAAGATTTAAGAATCTTGATCTTCTCTATAATGTAATAAGCCTTCCTATATACATGTGCATTGTTTGAGTTAATTTGTTGTCTATAAACAGGGTTGTGAGGTTTACAAATGAGGTTTTAGGTTTTGATGAACTTTATATTTTTGTATATTGTTAATTATTGAAAAAGTTTTTATTTTTCGCTACGTCTAATATTTGTTTTACATCGATATTGATATACATGTTGAGTTCATAAGGTACAAATAGAGAGGTTGCTAGCTCTAGTTAAGTCTGGTTGGGTTACCGGGGCTTAATTAGAGTTTCAGGCCAAGTATTGCGCTAATTGAGATAGGGGATGCTACACCCAACATCTTCTCTATTAATGGTTCACTAGTCGCAGACGCTAGATGGTGATGCCTTTCTACTCTCCACAAGTTTTTTTTGGATTTAGTAATGAGTTTTAAGCCTTTAATTTGCAAGGCGCAAAGAATACATGGTTCAAAACCATGTCGATAGTAGAGATATGATTAGCTTTAACGGTTTAGTTTTCTTATAAAAATGTTATGTAGTTTCACCGATTCTGATGAATCTTAATTGTGCAAAACTAGTTGATGAATTCTCGATCTCATGACATTTATCTATTCAGCTTAGACACGATCTGTGTCAAGGTCAAAGCAATAATCCAATGACAATCTTTCTGATGGTTTTCTCCCATTTATTTGTTTCTTGATAGATGGATGATTATGACTTATTTAATTGGAATTGGGTTTCTTGTTAGTAACCTATTTCATTTTGTTTGAAGATCCAATTTTTCTTTAAATTGAATCAAATAGCGATTATTTCAGTCGGCAATGGGAACATTTTAATTATTTATCTAATTCTCTTAACTCAAACATTGATTCACTCAATGAATATAAATCACAACTAGGATCTAATGTTCTTCACTTAAATGTTTCGTCCTTGCAAATTTTCTGATCTTTCAGTGGCCCTTTTTGGAGAAATGGAGGGAAACTAGTTATATTTTCTAGTGCGAGGTAAAAATGGCTTAGCACCACTCACTTTGGGCTAAAAATATTATTTTGAAATCTTGGTTTAATGTTTTAGAAAACAATCTTGGGTTATTTTCATTATTAGGGTCCATTTTGGGTTATTTTGTCAAATTTCCCATAAATGAAATACAACCTCTTGGATGGCCCAATGGTTAGGTATGAGGTTATGGGTGTAAGAGGTTGGGATTCAATTACCTTTGGGAGCAAGTTTCTTTCTTATAAAAAGTACATACTACCTTTAATAAAAAACACATAATTATTAGTGCATTAAAATCATTTAATTAATTGCTTTCTTCAAGTTCGAATTGCATGAAATCAATAATAATAACTGAAACACCAAGAGAGTAGGGCAGCCTGCATTTTTTTGTTTTCATATGAAGCTTGTCAATTACTTGTTTAAGAAGCTAGAACATACAAACCACAAGAAGATATTACAACTGCTTTTCCACAAAGCTACAACTCTTTCTAGTCATATATATAAGTTTTTTTGGAATATTCATTTGTATAAAAATATTCGACGTTATTCATTTTCAAGATAGTTTTTACCCATTTTACCCTTATATTTCAAGCATTCAATTTTGTCTACTACCAATTTTGATTGACATGTTCTAGGAAAAAAACATTAAAGAAGGTGATTTTGGAATATGAAGAGTTTAGAGTTTTTGTCTCACATTCTTTCTTTCTCAATCTCTTCTCATCTTAAAAAGATAAGAAACTCACGTACATTCAATAAAAGATCCTGCCTATTTTTAATACTTCACCAACGAATATGTGTTAAATTGCACCAATACGCCCATTGCTAAAGCCGCGTTTTCTCAAATTCTTTTTGAGGATTTCATGTTGCAGAGGAACGATGACCACCTTCAAACTCAAAACCAAATCTTACAAGACTTAATTGAATCCATGCAAGAATCTTTCTTTGAATTGAGCTTTTTGATCTAATAAAAGATTTGAGAGATTTGAGAGGTTTCCATCAACGAAGAAGAAGATTGAGTCAGCTTGGCTTTCTAGCTCTAATAGGGCTTTAAATGGTGGAATTGGAGTTGTTTTTTTACATATAACTTGGGTTGTTCAGCTCCGACAAGAAAAATAATAAGTGCATGGATCTCAGCTTGACTTTTCTATTAATTCCTCTATTGGCTTCTCCATTAATTCCTCTCTCTCTCTCTCTCTCTCTTATTTGTTCAATGAAAAAAAAATGGGGTTTGGAGAGCGAAAGAGAGGTAAGAGTTATAAAAGTGAATAAACTACCTAAATGGGTAGGTACTAGTGCGTGGCATATGTTATTTACGTTTTAACTAGTTATTTCATAGTTATTTAGGCAAATAAACAGTGAATATATATATTAATTCCATGGTATTTTATGTACGCGGTAGGTAAATAAGGTGATTGAATGGTTTATTCGATGAGCGAGCGAAGCAAGGAAGGACCACGAAGGCATAGCGAAGACAAAAGAAGACATAAAAAATAAAGAAAGGTATTCATCAGGCTTGACGTTGAGCTGGTGAAGCAATGCCCTACCAGCCCAGTGCCCATTGAGTCTTGGCCTTCATTTTTACAGGAACTTCATGGGGTTTGGATCATTGTTTGGACCAAATTGGCTCCGGGGGTATAAATAGACATAAAAATTAGGGTATTAGAATCTTTTGCTTTCAAAACATTTGTAGAGGCTAGGGTTCTTGAGAAAAACTTGTGGTTTCTTCTTTGAATTCGAGGTTTGAGTTCATGTTTACTTTGGTTTTCATCATGTTTTGTGTTATGTTGAACCCTATTTTGAAGTAATACTCTATGTCAGGGATCGAAAAACCTCGGGTTTGATTTCTTTCAATTTCAATGTAATTCACGTTGTTTTCTTAAATTTGTGGTGTTAGTTTGTGAATGCTCGAACGTAATGCTATACTTGCCTTGATAATGTAGGTGTAGATCTTAGGGTTTGAATTCCGCCATGATTATTAGGGTTTTTAAACTAGAAATAGGAAACATAACCCTTGAATATGTGATACATAGATCGATGGCCCTTGATAAGGGAGACCTTATAATCTAGAGTTTAATGCGGTTGCACTTACGCTACTTACACCGATCAGCGAAGCCCGAGTGCAACTGTAGAATCTCCATTGGGAAAACCTCGGGGTGGAGTGATAATTTAGGAAATTTGCTTATCTACACCTCAATTGAAGATTTTGAGATGAAATTGGATAGAAAGAATACAACTTAGGTGAAATTGACTCCTTTGGACTCTCTCCATAGCTTAAGACCAATTTAACATTACATTGTAGAATAGAGACTTAGTTAGTAAGTAAAGTGTTAATTGAAAATCCTAAATCAATGTGTCTAACTTAATTTCTTAATTAGAAAAGAGATTAGCATTTACACCATCCCTGTGGAATCGATAACCCGACACCAACTTTTGTTTAGTGCCACAATTACTTGTGTCAAGCATTATACTTAAGGCGAGCATCACGTTTTTTACGCCGTTACTGGGGATGGTTGCTAATTTTAGTTTGATTAGGATATTCTATTTATGATTTACTTCATGTGATTTTAGTTTATTTTTGGTTTGATTTGAATAATCATGTTGCACTTGATCTAATTTTTTCTCTTTGGTGTTTCAAGGATGAAACATTTAATGAAAAAAACAAGAAGAAGAAAAAAACAAATAATGCATAGCTATCATGTGGAGGAAACAACTAGTGAGATCCTTTACTAGTTTATCTAGGTTGGCTTATGAAAGTGAATCAGTTCGAGACGATACCACATACAAAGTTCAACCAATTATAAGTGGTGTAGCATGGACATGATATCATGAACCACATTATGCCCCATATGGATTTAAAAGATTTGTAGAAAGTCAAGGTAATTACAACTTCATGCAAGGAGAGTAGTTGTAGGATAATCATAAAGCTATTACGACCCTCACATTAAATTTTTTTATCAATCATTGTGGAGTTCTTATAACAACTAGCAATTATAACAAGATCAAGAGATGGATAAATAACTATTGCTTAAATCTCTGAAGCTGCTGATAGGAAATATGACTGAGTAGAGCGAGCATGATGTCAAGAAGTATGAAGAAAAATATGAGATGTTTGCACAATCATAACAAGATTAAGTCAGCTTGAGTTTGGAAAGGAAAATTGACCAACTTGAGACATCCATAAATTTAAGAGAACAAGTTGCATTTAAGCCTAAAGAGAAACAAGTTGAAAAGTTGCTGCAGAGAGAAATATGTCATGAATTGCTAGAAAAGGTAGAGAAGCTTGATAATTCCCTAATGTGCTATGTTTAGGTTTGCATTTTGTGTATTTTACAAGATTATATCTCCCATTTATAGAACTTATCAGTGTTTTCTATATTTTTATGGTCTAGAAAGGCTACTTGGAGAAAAAGAGCAAAAACCAATCGAAAATCAAATGAAAAAGCCAAATTAAAACCCAACGATCTCCAACGCCTTGGAGTTGTGTACAAATCACTAGGAATTGCTGAAACAAAACTTAAGGACTTCTAAAACAAATTGAGGTTAGAAGACTGACCAATGATCCCTAGTGCCCTAAAGTGAAGAACACAGGTCGCCACAATAAATGAGGCTAGCAATTCCAAATGCCTTCAGCTCAACACATAAAATCATTAGGAATTGTTAGAGTGGATATGAGAATTATCAAAAATAGAGCATGCTAACACCTTACCACAACGATATCCAGTGCCTTCTAAAGTTGTACATACGTTGTTGGGATGTTTTCAAGATTGGAAGTTACGAATTTGAAGTTTTAAAAGATTTTGTATGAGATTTATTCCTATCTATAACTATTATAAATAAGACGTTAGGGAGAAATCCTAGAGGGAGACAAAGAATACACACATAAGAGAGAGAGCCGATTCCTCTCTCGGCCTCTCTTTTCTCCTTCATTCTCCTCTTTTCTTTCAGTTTTCATTATTATTTTTAATTGAAATTTCAATGGCCATTGTCGACTAAGCTTTTGTCTAGATTAAGGAGACTACTATAAGTTGATTTATAAGATTTCTATTTTAAATTCTATGTGTTTTATTAACCTTGTAATTTCAATTGCATAATTTTATGAGATCCTTCACTTGCATTAGGGTCTGGTATTTACTTCATCATTATGTATGGGCCCATACTCATTAGTTTTTTTAAGAATCACATTTAGAAGTTTTACTGCCGTTTTTTAATGGAAACTATACTGATAGTAAATAAGTTCACCGATTATTCAGTTTTGAGAAGTCTTGAGTGTTCTTAAAATATAGGTCAAGTAGCAGCGTTAGTTAGCAATTGCATATTGTAATGACCATTATCTTAAGCTGATGATTAGTGTTAACCAAAATCCTAACTAACTTAAGTTAGGCTCATGGTTAAGTCCAACATATCTCGATTAGTATGTGTGTGGGTTTGCATGAGGTTTGAGGTTTGTGTGAGTTGTTTAACAAAATTTATAACTTATTGATTAATTGAAATTAATATAACCTATAGTTAGATATTGAAATCAATTGAAAATTAAGAGATAATGGACCGGCCTCAAGATACATGGCGTGTATCAATTTGTGTCACATTAGTATTGTGTCATTTTAAGCTCAACACTATTAGATTTATCTCGAGATAAGTGTTTGAATTGATGATGAAATGCAAAACATAAGTTGGTTTACTTGGGTTATAAGTAAATAATAAGGATTGAAGTCAATCCTCATCGTTTACTCTTCATCATCTCTTTTTCGTTGTCCCTAAACCCTCACTATCATTCTCTCTCTCTCTCACTCTGATTTTCACAATCATCACCACCATCGTCTTCACTTCGATGATGGAACCACAATCACCACCGTGACCTTTATTATGGAAATCACCACCACTGGTTAGTAAGCTCTCTCACTCTTTCACTTTCTCAACTATTTTCACGGAGTTTAAGGGTTGTTGTGGGCTGTTGGAATTGTGTATGTTGTGTTAGAGGTGATGAGGGAGGTCTAGAGGTTCACTAGAACCTCAGGAAAATGATAAAAATGGGTGGTGGTTGTTGGTTTGAAGGCGGGTGTAGTGGTGAGATTTATGGTTATTGTTGTTGTTGTTATGGTTGTTGATGTCATTTGTGATTGTTATATAAGTTAGGAATAATTTGATACCCTTATATGTGCATTCTAATGAGTTTTGAACGCGTTTGGAGGTGTACAAGAGGTCAGGGTGGTCATGGAGGTCGCTAAGAAGGAAGGCGACCTCAGAGTGATGAGAAGTAAATGGAGCCCCCAACAGCCCCGTGGACATGAAACCCAGGCCTGGATCGCTATTTTACTGCCATGTCACACTATGAACGATTCTGTTGTTTCTGCTCATGACGTGACCCACGGTGTGGTTAACCCGAATGAGATTTTGATTGGAGTTCTAGGATCATACTAGTACCATTTGTTAGGTTTTGGGGTCATACGCAACGAAAACCTCTAAGAAATTTCAAAAAACCCCAACATGATCGTAAATAAGTTCCATGAAACTAGATCTACAAAAGTAAACCTTAACTTAATCCGTAATTTCCTTCTTTAATTGTTCGATCTCTAAGACATTTAAGCCCTCGTCTTCTATCAAAAACTCAGACACGAATGGTGACCACAATTTGGATTACTAGCCCTAAGAACGATAGAAAACATTTTATTTTCTTTATCAAAATCAAGAGAACTCGAAAATAGTAAAAACAAAAACCTTATTTCATTTTAGGGTTTCACCCTCTATTTATATGTGTAGATAAATCTTCACTTAAAATTCTATTATAATACAACTATTATATTTACGCATTTTAAGAAAATTACACATACACCCTTATTAATAAGTTATCATTTACGCATTTTAAGAAAATTACACATACACCCTTATTAATAAGTTATCATATAATAAATCTTAAGGGCTTTTATGTAATGAATTTTATCATATAAAATTCATTACTCTGGACTAACTGAAATTGTTCAAAGCCATTCTTCGTGTGAAACCCAATAGCTTGATGCAACATTGGCAGTGAATGAAAACTTGGTACACGAGTCATAATTGGTCTCTAGCAACGCATTATGACTACCCAAGTAGCATGAATATTAAAATTGATGCAAACTAATTAATAACATATATCATATCCTTTTATCATGCAATATCCTTTAATTAGGCATAAGACATGAAAAATCACCCTTAATGTTCAATCGCACTAGTGTCAATCTTTAGGTAAGATTGAAAACATCCAATTGACATTGATAATATCAATTCACATGGACTTAGCCACTATCAGTCTATCATATCAAGGGATCCACTGATATCTCTCTCTATACAAGAGTGGCAAACTCTATCTTAATTACACACCTTCACATATTATTCACGTGGTAGACAACCACAATCTTTATAATCGCCTGGTTAAAAAACATTTGATTGTGTGAAATTACCATGCTCCTAATATTAAAGTCTATGGTAGTCTTAAGTCGAAGGAGTAAATGATATACCTATAATGAGTATTACATATAACTTAATCTATAAGGTGTTCTCATAGCGGGTCGGTCCAGTACCTTGTTCCCTAATAAGTTCTCATAATCTCAATTCGTATCCCTATATGCATGATTATCACATGACCATCAATCAAGATTCACACTAGTCTTAATTCATTATGATTCATAGTAAAATGATCGACTAGGTACATTTAGGATATCTCAACAAATTCCCATGGATCTTACTATAAGGTAAACATGCGATCATTTATAGTAAAATAACAAATGAAAACCTCAGTTTTATTAACTAAAATTATAACATAAATAATGTTTGTAGATTGACCTAGGGCACATCCCCCAAAATCATTTTAAAATAAAAATTGATCCAAATAAACTTATATTGGTATAGAGTTACCCGATAATATTTTAGGGGTCTTAATGGGTGCAACTAGACTAAAATAATCAAATCGAGGTAAGTAGGGATTCACTTATTTATTAATATTACCTGAATATGTAGTATATGTAGTTCATATAGTTTATATTTACATTGTAATGAGTTTTAGTAAGAAGGAAAATGATTTTCGATGTGATCGGCAAGAGTAAACCTTAAAGTTGAGAATAGGTTGTATAAGATACGGGTTTGGTTCCCGGTTTATATGTTAAATCCTACTAATATAAATAGGTTGCATGGATTACACATTCATTAGAAGGTTTAGGATAGAACCATTGAACATTAATGGACTAGTTAGATGATGCATCGGCTAATGCTTTGGTTTAGCAATCACAATAGTGGTATCGGTGGGTAATCAACCATAGTTTTACAAATGAAATAGAAATCATAGTGTAATATCCATTGATTGTATGACTTGCATTCATTTATCTATTAGAGTACATGGTTTTCATTATCTTTTTAGCTATGATTTGTTCATATTGTTACTGCATATTATTCTTGATTATTATATGACATGTCTATATTATGTTAATCCTGACTTACTGGGAAAGTTAAAGCGCTCACCCTAAATTAAAATTTTAGGTTCTCTGCTAGCACTTCAGCTAGAGTGAAAGAGATGGCCTACATGCTTTACAGTCTTCTTTATGATGTAATGACTCTCTTTGTATATATATACATCATTTGAATTAGATTGTTGAAATATAATAGGGTTAGGAGATTTTGTAATAGTGTTTTGGATTTGATAAACTCTAAATTTACATATACTGTTTGTAATATCATGAAAGCTTTTAATTTTTCATTACGTATACTTTGATTTTATTTCGATATCGATATACATGTTGAGTTTATCAGGTGCATAAAATGAGGGTGCTGGCTCTAGTTAAGTTTGATTAGTGTACTGAGGCTTAATTTGGGTTTCAGGTTGGGTAAAGGATGCTACAAATTTGTATCAAAACCTAAGTTTAAGGTTTTTCTTAATTTTAAATTAAGGAGTAACTCTGATACAGTTTGACTTTAGAGTTTGAGTTTAAAGGATTTGATACACTTTTGTATTAGTACCTAAGCTCACTAACTCTTAGAGTCGTCTCGAGTTATGAAGGTGCTTAGGATGCGATAAATGGTTTTATCATGGTTTTGGGGGGAAAATGAAAATGGAAAAACTATTATACATTATTTGCTGAATTTATTGTTATGTATTGTATAGATATGATCTTCATGTCTTCTTTAAGCATTACCCTAATGCTCTTATCTGTTCACTAAATTTTATAATGTAATCGCTAATCAAGTATATGGTTCGTAGAGACTTGGATCCCATGCTAACGAAGAGACGAAGCTCAGTGGAAGTATAAAATTGAGCAACAAATGAGAGAACTCATGGAGTCTTAGGCAAAGCTCATGGCAATGTTGATGGCTCAAATGGGACCACTAACTCAGTGACTTGAGATCCAACATGCAGCCAGTCCCAATTTTAATAAGACTAAAGGTGGAGCTAAGATAGTAGCAACTCTAACATAACCAATGATAGTATGGACTTAGCTACCAAAGATGCTGAGACCTGAATACTTGAGATGGAGCAAGGTTTTGTTGTTGTTGATGTAAAGGAACAGTTAAAGGTCAAACTGGTGACATTTTTATTAATTAAGGACTACTCATATTAAAATTAACGTATTCACCATCGTTTAACTACAGCATAGCTAAAGCAGAAGAGATATGTCGATAAGCATCATAGTTTTTTTGATATTAGGGAATCAAGGTCATATTGTCTTCCATGTGTCTATGCTTCACAAAATAGAGACTTAGTTCGCTCCAAGAATTTATTGTAATGAATTTGATATTAGGGAAGACTTATCTTACAATGAGCAGTTGATTCATATTCTTAATCAAAAGATTTAGAAGTTAAGAACCAAAAAGATTCCTTTGGTTAACATGAAATGGCAGTTTCTTGGAGATGAGGAGCTAACATGGGAGTAGGAATCTTATATGAAGGAGCATTTTCCTTTCCACTTCAAAACTACATGTAATTTTATGTTTTCTTTAATTTCTAGGATGAAATCTCATTCACTTGGGGAGATAGCTATAACATTCCCTATCCTAATTTGGGTAATACCTAGTCTAAAACCATAACTAAGCCCTAGTACACCAGCTATACTTAACTAGATCTAACAGCCTTATCTTCTGTACTTGAAAACTCAACTTGTATATCGATAATGAAATTATGAAAGTATATGCAGCGGTAAACCAAAATATGATTACAAAATCTCCCAACCCAGTTATATATATATATCAAGGGATTCATTACATAACAGAGAAGACTATTAAACTCTGAAGCCTTCACTATCCTTTTAGCTTAAGCGCTGGGCTAAGAACCTAAAAGGTTAATTTGGGATGAGCGCTTTAACTTGCTTAGTCCTTCAATATTCACATAATATCAACATTTTATATAATAATTAAGAATGACATGCAGTAAAAATATGAACTAATCATACCTAATATGATAATGAAAATTATATAATACAATAGATAAACGAATGCAAGTCATACAACCAATGGCTATTACACTGTGATTGCCATTTCATTTGTAAAATTATTGTCAATTACCAACTGACATAATTAATGCGATTGCTAGTGAATGTGTAATCCATGCAACCTATTTAGTCAATCAATTAAAATTCATTCGTTCTATCCTAAACTCTCTAATGATTGTGTAATCCATGCAACCTATTTTGTAGAGTAGGATTTAACAAAAAGGATGGGAACCAAACTCATATCCTATACAACCTATTCTCAACTCTAGGGTATATTTTTATCGATCACATCAAACACTATTTTCATTATTATTAAACCTTATTATGGTGTACATAACCCCTTATTCAAGTCTATAAACTATATGAACTATATATAATACATATCCAGGCAATATTGATAAACAAGCGAATCTGTTCTTACCTTGATTTAAGTATTTTAGTCCAGTTACACTCTCCGAGTCTCCTAATGAATTCTTGAGTAGATATTCACCAATATAAGTTTATTTGGATCAATTTTGATGTTAAAATGGTCCTAACTTTGGTCTAAATATCGTTTGAATCCAGTAATCGAAACTTGACTTTTGGAATTTTAAGGTTTAACGCAATACAGTAACCATGACGCTGTTCACAGCATGACATGACTGGAAAACAATGATCTACACCGTGGTTGGTACCATGGGTTGCATGCCCATATCGCCATTTCCTACCACCTCTTTCTTTGGTCGTCATCCTTCCTGATGACCCCCAGACCTCCCGAAACTTTTGGACACCTCCAAACATTTCCAAAACTCATTTTGAAGCCCGTATAAGGTCTTAACTTGTTCCTAACTTATCCAATAACCATAAAACATTAATGATAAGCAAAACTCTCACGATTACACCCACCTTTCAACCAACAACCACCTCCCATTTTTACCATTGTCAAGAGCTACTAGTAAACCTTTAGACCTACCTCATCACCTCCTTCACAACATACATAATCCTAATAGCCAACAAAAAACCTTAAAATCAGTGAAAATAGCTGAGAAAGTGACAAAGTGAGTGAGCTTACAAACAATAAAGGTGATTTCCACGATGAGGGTGACGAAGATGGTGGTTTTGGTGAAATGATGGCGGTGATGATTATGAGAAGCAAAGGGAGAAAGAGATGGTGAGGGTTTAGGGACAACGAAAAAGAGATGATGAAGAGTAAATGATGAGGATTGTTCTCAATCCTTATCATTTACTAATAACCCAAGTAAACCACCTCATTCATTGCCTTTCATCATTAATTCAAAAATATATCTCAAGGAGAATCTGATGGTGTTGAGCTCAAAATGACATAATACTATTGTAACACAAATTGAGATACGACACGTATCTCGAGGCATGTCCATTATTTCTTGATCTTCAATTGATTTCAATTATCTAACTATATGATATTGATTTCTATTAGTCAATAGCTTATAAATTCCATTAAATAAGTCACACAAACACTAAACATCACACCATCCTACACAAACGCTAATCAAGGCATGCTAGACTTAACCAAGACCCTAATTCAGGCCACTTATGTTTTAGGTTAAAACTAATCACCAACTTAAGGTAATGGGTTGTTACACATATGGTAGGTGTTTTCATAAAACTTAATGCTGGTAGGTTGTAAAATTTGTAGAATACTCGAGGTTATGATCTAATTAGTATGTAGTTTTTTTGCTTGTTGCTACCACTAACCTAAGGAAAACGAAGTGATGGGCAGTGGGTCAGTCGTTATAGCTTACATTTAAGATAAGGTGAAAAATGATCTTTCAAATCTATGATTAAATCCATACTTACATGAGTCGTAGTCCTCTTTGATGTGGAACTATCATAATTTTGTTAATTAAAATGTATTTACAATTTGCTTTTTCTCGTATTTACTTTCAATAGTTAATTAGTTTTGAGCTTAAATTAGTTTACTCCCCCTTTTATCGACCTAAAGTTACCCTTAGTCCCTGTGGATTCGACCACGCTTCCCACTACTTCAACTCCATAGTAGTTTGGTAAATTGGGATTATTGTTAGTGTTTTCGATAGCGCATCATTTTTCGGCACCGTTATCGGGGACTGGTGCCAATTATCTTTAGGTCTTATTTAGTGTATATGATTATGTAGTTTTTCTTTATTTTTTATTTCTAGACCATTGTCTCAAAGTTTTTGCAAGTTCACTTTATGGCCTCCAACACCTACAATTTTGGTTCGCATCAAGACTCACAATATTAGAGGGTGAATAGGGAAGGTATGTCATATTATGCAAGAATTTTCTTATTGACCTTCCAATATGCAACAGGTCAAAGCTTGTGGAGAATATTATCAGCCTACCAATGCTTGTCCTTAGCATTCGCATTATGGGAATGATCCTTATTGGAATTACACTTTGCCATAGTCGGTGCAACCTTAATGACCTTAACTTGAAGATTTAGCAAAGTACTGTTGGGGCATGTGCCCTAGGTCAATCCATTAACTGTCTTTATGAATACTTTTAGCTAATAAAATAGAGGATTTTATTTGCTGTTTATTATAATTAATTTGCATGTTTACATTATAATGAGATCCATGGGTATTTACATGTATAGGGAACAAAGTACTTGTTAGGGAACAAAGTACTGGACCGACCCGCTATGAGAACATCACATGGATTAAGTCATAGTTGTTTCTCATGATAGGTATATTTTTCATAAAACTTAATGCTGGTAGGTTGTAAAATTTGTTGAACACTCGGGGTTATGATCTAATTAGTATGTAGTTTTGTTGCTTGTTCCTACCATTGACCTAAGGAAAACGAAGTGATGGGTAGTGGGTCAGTTGTTATAGCTTACATTTAAGATAAGGTGAAAAATGATTTTCAAATCTACGATTAAATCCATACTTACATGAGTTGTAGTCCTCTTTGATGTGGAAATATAATAATTTTGTTAATTAAAATGTATTTACAATTTACTTGTTCTCGTATTTACTTTCAATAGTTAATTAGTTTTGAGTTTAAATTAGTTTACTCCCCCTTTTATCGACCTAAAGTTATCCTTAGTCCCTGTGGATTCGACCATGCTTCTCACTACTTCAAATCCATAGCAGTTTGGTAAATTGGGATTATTGTTAGTGTTTTCGATATCGCATCATTTTTTGGCACCGTTATCGGGGACTGGTGCCAATTATCTTTAGATCTTATTTAGTGTATATGATTACGTAGTTTTTCTTTATTTTTTTATTTCCAGACCATTGTCTCAAAGTTTTTGCAAGTTCACTTTATGGCCTCCAATACCTACAATTTTAGTTCCCATCAAGACTCACAATATTAGAGGGTGAATAGGGAACGTATGTCATATTATGCAAGAATTTTCTTATTGACCTTCAAATATGCAACATGTCAAAGCTTGTGGAGAATATTATCAGCCTAATGTTGAAGTCTCTGGCAATCTCAAGTCAGAGGACTGAAAAATATACCTCTCATGAGAAACAACTATGACTTAATCCATGTGATGTTCTCATAGGGGGTCGGTCCAGTACTTTGTTCCCTAACAAGTACTCGTGATCTTGATTCGTATCCCTATACATATAATCATCATATGAACATCAATCAAGACTCACACTAGTCTTAATTCATTATAGTTCCCAGTATAATGATCGACTAGGGACATTTAGGATATTTATGTAAATACCTATGGATCTTATTATAATGTAAACATGCAAATTAATTATAATAAACAGCAAATGAAATCCTCTATTTTATTAACTAAAAGTATTCATAAAGACAGTTAATGGATTGACCTAGGGCACATGCCCCATCAATTCTAGTAGAGCTGCAACGTATCCTAATGATGTAGATTTCAATAAGAGAGATTAGATCAGATATTCAAGGGTAGATCAAGCTCTTGTGCATTCAACAAGGCATTCTGAGATCTATACTTAGTCAGATCAGAAAGGGAAGTCGACATGCAAGCCGGATCTGGCCAAATTCATGCGGGTCTGACTCCTTCTTAAAGGCTAGTGGTGGAGATCATTCAGATCTAATTCTCGCTCCATACAAATCAGGGCTTGACGTACCAAAAATTAAGATGCTTTAGTGAGATGAGAAAGATCTCATCATCTACCTATACCATGTGGAACATTACTTCGCCTTGCATAAGATGACAGAGATCTCAAAGCTCTTCGACGCTCGTATTTGCTTGATTGGACCATTTTAGATCTGGTTTCAAGTGGAAGAGAAAATGAAGCCATTTGAGAGTTGGAGCATTCTCAAGGCACAACTGACTAAGAGGTTTATAGGTGCAGATCCACTCAGCTTATACTAGTATTTATTCCTGATGAAGTAGGAGTCTACAGTTATTGATTATAGGCAAAGATTTAAGATGTTATTATTGCATTTAAAGTGGCTCATACATACACATGTGATTATAGTGCTCATTAATAGCTTGGCTGACCGTGTTCGTGTTGAAGTGGTGGTGGAGGCACCACAATCCTTGTAGGGCATCATCAACTGCGCCTCTTAGCTCGAATGAAAACACAAGGATGATGATGCTCTTGGACTAGGAATGGGGGAGGCCCAAAAGCTCCAATTAGCATGGGCCCAAGCACCTAGTCCGAGCCCAAGATCCCAAGTTGGATCACTCATACTGTTACGAGCCCAAGGGACTCAGGGCCCAACTACACTAAAGGCCCAGTTCAAAGTGGAGCACCTTTTAAGCCCAATCCAGTAACTTCGACCAGTTCAACGGGTTCCTTAAGCCCAACAACATCTAAGGCCTCAACTACCCTCAAGAGTTCAAGAGGTTGACTGAAGCAAGAGTAGAGGCTCACCAGAAGCAGGGACTTTGCGATTGGTGCGATGCCAAGTGGTTCGCTGGCCACCTTTGTCATTGAAATGAGTTCTAGATGATGTTGGTGGACGAAGATGAGGATGAGCCGCAAGAAGTCTTGTATGTGAGTGTAGGTTAACCGACTGAAATAACTGTGATGAAGTTATCCACCCATGCTGTGGACTGGTGATCCACGTCGCAGACTATCAATGTTAAAGGTTAAATGGGTGGACTTAATGTAGTGATTTTAATTGCTAGTTGAGCTTTTCATAATTTTATCTCCCCCATTCTCTTAAGTGCTCCTGATCTTCATGTTTCTACTACTGATGACTATGGTGTTTTGGTAGGGGCAGGACTAGGATACCGGGTTCAGGGTTTTGTCAAAAAGTGCAGCACCAGTTTCAAGGCTTATTGGTGACTGAGGAGTTCTATCTTATACCAATGTCAAGTTTATATTTGATGTTGAGAATGTAGTGGTTAATGTCGTCAGACATGGTAATAGACAACTAGCCTAACCTCACATGTACTTTCAATATAAAAGGCAGTGGGTAGCTATAAAGGGTGATCTGACTCTACATCATGCCTGGATGTTGTGCAAGGCGATACATCGCTCGTTAGATTCATTCCTTGGGTGTTTCTTGGTAGAGTGTCAGAATGGAGAACCATCAATCACAGAGTTCTTAGACGTAGTCATCGAACCTTGTATTTGAAAAATGTTGGAACTTTTTAGCACTTTGTTTGCACCCCTAGTGCCTCCAGTCAGGGACTGCGACCATGCCATCATCCTTAAGGAGGGCATATAGCCTGTGCGAGTTCAACCTAATAGATACCCACAAATACAGAAATAAAAAATTTAGAAAATGCTTAATGAGATGTTGCTAGCTGGGATCATTCAACCAAGTAACTCACCATTCTAAAGCCCTGTTCAGCTGGTTAAGAAGAAAGATGGGAGTTGGAGGTTATGTGTGGACTATTAAACCCTCAACAAAGGCCACAGTTCCGGATCTGCTCCTGATTTCGAACACAAATGAATTGATTTATGAGCTTCACAACGCATTCTTATTCTCCAAGTTGGGTTTATGGTCTGGTTATCGTCAAATCCTTGTTCGAGTAGAGGATGTCCCTCAAACTAGATTTCGAACACAAGATGGACACATTGAGTTCTTGGTCATGTCGTTTCGGTTGTCAAATGCCCCGGCCACATTCTACTTACTCATGAATTCCATATTCAAGGGGCTTATCCGACGATTAGTGTTGGTTTTTTTACTATATTTTGGTTTATAGCAAGATAACGACATATCATTGTGCCCATCTCTTTTAGGTTTTCTCTATACTTCAATCCAACTAACTTTTTGTTAATCTAAAAAAATGCTGCTTTGTTAAGACACTGTTAGATTACTTAGGGCATATCATTTATAGTGAATGAGTTTTGGCTGACCCAAACAAGGTTGCTGCTACCGATGTCTGGCCCCCACTAACCTCTCATAAGGAACTTTATGGGTTTCGTGGCTTGATAGGCTATTTTGTGGATGAACATGGGAAGATTGTCACACCTCTTACATAACTACTTTGAAAGGACTCATTCCAGTGGAGTGATGAAGCCATCTTTGCCTTCGTTCAGTTAAAACAGGCAATGAAAATAGTTCCTACCCTTGCCTTGCCAAAATTTCAGCCATATTTATGATTGAGACTAACGCTTCTAGGGTAGGTGCCGGTGTTGTACTTTCGCAAAAAGAATGACCCATTGCCTTTATTCAGTCAGGCATCTCTCTCTTCCTGGGCTTATGCAAAATTAGCCTATGAGAGGGAATTTATGGCCATTATCCTAGCTATTTAGAAATGGTGCCACTATTTGTTAGGGAGACGTTTCTAAGTACGCACGGATAAGTGAAGCTTAAAATGCTTATTAAAGCAGTGCATGGTTTCACCAGAGTGCCAACAATGGCTCATTAATCTCACGAGGCTCCACTTCGACATTTAGTACAAGCTAGGCTAATTGAATGTATTGGACGATGCACTTTCTCATTATCTAGTGACATTAGAACTGTAGGCCATTTCGATTCCATTTGTGGTCGATGATACTATATTAGGTTTTGAGGCCATTCAGGATGCCTTCCTTCTCTCTATTTGAAAGGTGTTGCGGGAAGATGAGGATTCCAAACCAGGATGGGCCTTTCTCTATGACGGATTGTTCTTTCACAACAATTTGGCAATTTCAGAATTGTTTATCATGAAACAAAAGATCCTGTCTGAGTTCCATTTAGGCCCAATGGGCGGCAATGGAGGTATCTTGATGACATTCAAAAATCTCAGTTGGATTCTATTAGGAAAGTATGCACACTGATATCTGGGACTATGTCATATCTTATGAGACTTGTCAAGCGAATAAGTATAAGAACCTCGCACCTGGAGGCATTCTGCAACCATTATTGATCCTAACGACCATTTGGGAGGACATCTATGTTGAGTTTATTGAGGGGTTACCAACTTCCCAAGGGTTTGATTCCATTTTTGTGGTAGTGCATTGGCTAAGTAAATATACTTACTTCTTCCCTTTGAAACACCCTTTTTCGCCAAAACTGTCGCTTCTGTATTTTTGAGTAGAGTGGTCCAACTCCTTGGACTCATTTATACGATGGTCTCGAATATGGATAAAGTCTTTCTCAACCACTTTTGGAGTGAACTATTCCGTCTTCACCATATTAGGCTGAATCGTAATACTGCCTACCACCCACAAAGTGGCAGACAAACTAAGGTGGTGAACTGATGCCTTTAAACTTATCTCAAATGTTCTATACATCATCTGTAATGACTTGTTACCTTAAGCTAGTGATTAGTACTAATCCAAATCCTAATTAACTTGAGTTAGGCTTGTGGTTAAGTTCGACATACCTCAATTAGTGTGTGCGTGCGGTTGCATGATGTATGATGTTTGTTTGAATTGTTAAATCAATTTATATATAAGTTATAATATAATAAGGAAATTATACACAAGCCTATAAAATTGAAAATACATAATAAACAATGATTTACTAGGACACCAAATGCGACGAGGGGGTCGTGGTACGAACGTGCACTCTCAAGGACAATTGTAGGCACATCCGGTGAGTTTATTGGTGAATAATACATGAGATATATATATATATATATATATTTATATGTTTTTAAATATATAAATACATATATTGGAAAATAAAAGAATATTAGAATTATATGGATTTTAATCATCTCGAACAAAGCTTAAGTGTATGATATGTCGAATTTGGTGACACTTTAAGGAGTGTCACTTTAACGCATCAGCCACGTGATCGGTCTTGAGATAGAATGACACGTATCTCGAGAAAAATTCATATCTAAAAATAAAAACTTATCATTATCTCATTCATTCAATCCTTTGAGAATTCGGGAGAGGTTCGGTTCGATTCAGATCGAAAGGGGACGATCTGGAGAGCTAAACCTACATGAATTGAGGAACTTAAATGAATTAGAAGCCAATGATCATCACTTTGTTAAGTCTTTTTTTTTGAGTTTGTTGAAGTTGGATTTAGTGGTGATGATCAAAATTTGTTGAATTGGTCTTTTTGTTGATGGAAATTGGTTTATAAAACCACTAGAGGCCCTTTTTGACCATTTAGGAGTGTTTTGGAGGTTCTTGGAGCGATTTGTAAGGATTTGGTGAAGAACAAGGGTTGCTACCTTATGTTCTGTCGAGACAGCATAGGGTGGAGCGCACTCCATCTCGCAGAGGAGTGCGCTCCCTTCATCGATGAAGATGAACCCAGCTGCTGGAGTGCACTCCACCAAATGAGGAAGCGCGTTCCCATCCCTAAAAACAATTATGTTGTGTTTTTCATACGGATTTCTAATGGATTTATGGACTGGTCTAAGGGTTCTAGTTATAGTGTACTAGATCTTATATATTTATATTGAATTACGGTTTTGTAATATTACAAGGGATGACCACGGTTTATTCCAATTTATTTTAATACTATATATCGTGTTTTGAATTATCGAAAAAGGTTTTAAATTTACGCTGCATTTATTAATTATTTTATTTCGATACTCGATATACAATAGTGCTTATCAGGTGAAGGTGGTAAGGCTGTTAGCTCTAGTTAAGTCTAGTATGGGTAATTTGGACTTAATTAAGGTTTCAGGCTAGGTATTGCCCTAATCAGGTTAGGGGATGCTACAGCTTGGTATCGAAGCACAGGTCGGGCAAGGTTAGAGCCTACTTCAGAGCCTAAAGTTATTAACTCTGATAAAGTTTGATGTCAGAGTCTAAAGTTTATTACTTTTAGGGATAAAGTGGTATTAGTGACATAATTTGGTAACATGGACAAGGCTCTGAACCTAAATTCATTTTTGAATGGTGTTCGAAGTAAATGCTAGCTTACTTTAAAGTTTAAGGTGTATTAGAAAACTTAATAATAGAACCTAAGTTTATTAGAATCTGAGAGTTGTCTCGAGATATGAATAAGCTTAAAGTTTGATAAATGGTTTTATCGCGATTTTGGGGGTAACCAAAAGATAAAAGACTGAAATATGTTATTCTTTGTGTATTATATATCTACATGGTGAATATGAGAGTATGTTTTTCTTAAACAATAATATGATGGTTGAAGTCCATCTATTTCTCATGATATGAGAAAGTGTTGGAGGTAAGAGCTCCGGAGAGTCTTAACCTCGGGGAGATAAAAAGGACATACTCGATAAAAGTTACAAAGATGAAATAAAAACTCTTCTCCAAGTAACATCTTCAATGGTTTTTGTTCTCATTGATATTATTAGATAAATAATAGTCAGTGAAGAAGTATCTATTAGATCAAGATCTTGAAACGCATACTAGGAGAAGGAGAATTATGAAATAATGGAATACTAAATGACTTTAGGGGAAAACTCAAAGGTGGTGAACCACTTTACAAAATGATGTAATACTAGTATTGAGACTAGTTGAGTAATAATGGAATTTATTTAGTGAAAAAAATTGTGGTTAATGATAAAAACCTAATGGAGGTTAGGAAACCACTAATGTAGTTACACATAATGAGTTGTTATGAGTAAATGTTCTAGTTATGGTGTGAATCCATATTAGAATAACAAGTGATTTGTCGAATAATAAAAAACACTTTAATTCATAATATAGCAATGAGTTAGTAAGATATCATAGTCTGATCTATTAGACTGGTATAGTCTAAATTGGGGAGAATGAGTGGTCAATGAATCTAAGGATTTGAGGAATCTAAAGAATAACGTATAGTAGTGGGAATGAATATTTATTAACCAGGATTGATAACTCATTCTGAAAATAAGTTAAATTAGTGGTTCTTAAGAGTTAGTTGAGATCTGATTGTCATAGTGATATGATCAGAGTTAAGGTTATATTTATAAAAGATGATTGCAGGCAGTTGCTGGATCATTTTAAGTGGGTGGTGGAAACCTAAAACTTACTAGAACTCATGCTATATTCATAAATTAAGGGTGTCAAGTATGAAAAACTCTATTATAGTGAAGTTGTTAATGTGTTAACAATAATAACTCAGAGTCTTTGAAGACTTAGAGAATGAACGAGCAATTACCATACAAAATTGAAATCGATAATGGTAAATTGGGTCATATTAGATTTTGCAAGTGCTAGTGCTAAGTTTCAAAGGTTAATTAGTGGTATGAGTGTTGAATATTAATAGCAAATTAGGGGATTTGACTGTGATTAAAGCAAAATGAGGTTGTCCTATAATCAACACAAAGGTAAAAAACGTAAAGTAAGCTTGAAATAGTTGAATATTACAAATGATTGACCCAAGGATCTGTAATATCGTTGTGTAATTTATTCAGTTAACTCAAATATGAAATTGTTATAACCTGAAAGCAAATACAAGGATGCCTTAGAAGAAAGTGGAAGTATAGTTTGACTACAATATATGCTTGACGATACCTAAATTGTGGAAGAAGATAAAGGTTCATCCTAAGACCTTTGATTTAGGTAAGAATGTGTAATGACACAAGAAAGAAAAATTGTAGCTATTACTTCTGTATATATAGTTCTAGGTGTGTGAGGAGAACTATTGGGGATTGCTAATCTCGAGATAACCAATTTGGTAGCTGTACCAAATACAGAAAGGCATCACTTGTAAATAAAATAAGAAAGGTTATTGAGGGTCTTTTAACCATTCTTTGAGATTAATGAGAATCTTAAGGGAATCATTAAAGACAACCTGAAAAAATAACACCAATGGATTAATGTAAGGTCAAAGTAGTGAATTTCAAACTGTGGAAGTTCAAAAAGTGAAATTGTTAGTGTAATAGAAATAGAATGTAAGATAGTTACCTTGAAATTTCCTAAGTGTTTGGAATTTATTTTGAAACATCATTCATCAAGGTGATCGTGTGAACAATGCCTTGAAAAGGACAGAGTCTATAGTTATGATAAAAGTTGCTTAGTAATATCTCTTAAGTAAGATGTTTAATAATGACCAAATGGAAGCCCTGTGCAGGTAGATCATCAGCTGAGTTGGCTAAATCGAAAACTACAAGTCTGTTCTTTGGAGCTTAGATTGGAACTGAGCTAATGATTAATTGAATGATGAATTGTGGGAGAAATTGATTGAGATTATCAAGTAGGTCAAGGATGACTACAAATTATTGATGTTGGAAAAGATAATCTCATATCAAAATATTGAGCATGTAAGGAAAGTTCTTAGAACCTGAAACAAAAAGTGAGGCAAATAGAAGCAAAATAATATTAACCTGTAGGGATATATTTTTCTTATTTTATATGAATAAAATTTCATGCTTAGAAACTCATAATGAATTAACCTAAGTTGTGGTGACAACTGAAGGTTATTGATGTTATAATCGTAAAATTGATAGAGTTTAAAAAATTTCTTGCTAGTATTATGGTTTAAAACTCTATTGGAAAAGTAAATGAGATATATGTGTGTAAAAGAATTGAGAGTTATGAAGAATCAAGATTATTATTTTGGTAAAGAACCTGAAGTCTGATTCTCAGGGGGGAAGAGATGTATAATAGCTGGAAGGGTCTCTCTCAATCTTAACACAATATATCTACGGTTGGTCTTAGTTTCTACAGATCGTAAATTTCTGAGCTGGTGACTTGGAAGATATTAGTTACTGGAAGAAATATTTACTGTGTAAGTTCTCTAGTGTTGATTTTAGCAGGCTATGTATGAGGTTAAGGTATTTACCTTAAAAACTCTTATGCTTTACTTTGTCATTAATTGGTAGGAAAAGAAGTAATGATGCAAATTAGTTTAAGCCTGAGTAATATAGAACTAGACAAAAATTTGTTATTAGACCGTCAATATACAATTGCAACTCAGGTATGTGGAGAAAATCTAGCTATTGCAAGAGCTTCTTAGTTTAGACTTCATGAGGAAGTGACGGTGATGATGACTTGTGTAAGTTTAGCTGACACATCATCAACTGAGATAGCTAATTTTAAAGCTACTACTCTGATCTTTTGAGTTCAGACTCAGAAATAATTCAGTGGTGATTGGTTGTCAGAAAGCTAATCATGATTATATAGAGCATTAGAGATTAACAACTAGTATAAATTATCCTGATTGGTCAATTTCTGATAGTGGTGCGTTATGGTTTAGGGGTAGATTATGAATTCTAATTAAGGATTAGTGAGGTAGAAAGTGCTATGAAAATCTATAGATCTCCTTATGATATTTATCCAGATAACAATAAAAAATAGAAATATCATGAAATGAGGCGACTTTATTTATTGTTAACTTGGGATTAAAACTGATGTTGTTAAGTTTGTAATGAGATATGAGATAAGTTAGCAAGTTAGGGCTGAGCATAGAAAACATGAAAGGTTATTGCATTCGCTGTTTATTCCTGAGTAGAAAAGAGAATATAGATAGTGGACTTTGTTTCTAGTTAATTTCTGAGTTAGCTTAAGCACAATGCGATATAGATTGTAGTTAACAGGTTGACAGAGTCTGCACATTTCTTGCCAGTTTCTATATGAAATCCTTTTGACTAATTTAAGTAAAGCATACATACATGAGGTGTTTGATTTCAGGGTGATCCGGTGTTGACTATTTCAGATAGAGATATGAAATTCACGTCCAGATGGTGGAGTGAATTGTCATGACCTTGGTATGGTATACTATTGCCAGACTGATGGATGGCTGGAGTAATTGATTTGTGGTTCTAGAGGATATACTTCGAGCATATGTCTTGAAGTTTGATAATAACTAGAAGAAAAAATTTCTTTGTATTAGTTCTTTTATAATAACAACTGTCAAACTAGCATTTGAATGGTCATTTGAAGCTATGTATGGTCGACCATGTCATTCATCAGAGCGTTTGAACAAGGGTTGAGATGAAAGTTGATGGAGCTGGAATTGATTCAGAACTATATAAAGGGAATGTAGCAGATTTGCCAATGTTTAACTACAACATAGCTAAAATAGAAGATGAATGCCGATAAATATAATAGGTTGTTGGAGTTTTCAAAGGAAGAATATGTTATGCTGAAAATCTCACCTTTGGAAAGAGTTGTATAGGTTTGGGTTGCAAGATAAGCTTGCTCCAAGGTACATCGGGCCGTACAAAATACAAGAAAGGATTAATCTTGGTACTTATAGGTTAAAAATGCCTCTTCTGCTAGTCGGAATTCTTAATGCCTTCCATGTGTTAAGGTTATGTAAAATGAAGATTCAGTTCACTCCAATGACTGATTAGAATGAATTTGATCTTTGGGAAGACATATGTTACGATGAGCAATCAAGTGGGTTACTTGATCGTAAGATTCAAAAGCTGAGAACCAAAGAGATTTCTTGGTTAAAGTGAAATGGTGATTTCACAAAGATAAGGAACTAAACTGGGAACGAGAATTCTATAAAAAGGAACAATTTCCATTTCTCTTCGAAACTAAAGGTAATTTCAAATTTACTTTAATTTGGAGGATGAAATTGCTTTAAATTGGGGAGACCGTAATGACCTGTTATCTTAAACTATTGATTAATACTAATCCAAATCCTTACTAACCCAAGTTAGGCTTATGGTTAAGTTCGGTGTACCTCGATTACCATGTACGTGCATTTGCATAATGTATGGTGTTTGTTTAAATTATTGAATCAATTTATATATAAGTTGCGGTATAATAAGGAAATTACACATAAGCCTATCAAGTGGAAAATACATAATAAACAATGACTTATCGGGACACCAAGTGTGACGAGGGGGTCGTGGCATGAAGTGCACGCTCAAGGACACTTGTAGGCACGTCCGCTGAGTTTATTGGTGAATAATACACAAGAATATATATATATATATATATTTATATGTTTTAAATATATAAATATATATTGAAAAATAAAAGAATATTTGAATTATATGGATTGTTTGATCGTCTCGAACAAAGTGTAAGTGCTTGATGTGTCAAATTTGGTGTCATTTTAAGGAGTGACACTTTAACGCAATAACCATGTGATTGGTCTCGAGATAGGCGACATGTATCTCGAGAAAGATCCATATATAAAAACAAATAATTATCATTATCTCATTCATGCAATCATTCGGGAATTCAGGAGATGTTCGGTTCAATTCAAATCAAAAGGGGACGATCCGAGGAGCTAAACCTATGTGAATTGAGGAGCTTAAATGGATCAAAAGCCAATGATCATCACTTCAATAAGTTTTGTTTTTGAGTTTGCTGAAGTTGGATTTAGTGGTGATGATCAAATCTTGTTGAATTGGTGTTTTTGTTAATGGAAATTAGTTTATAACCTCGCTAGAGGTCCTCATTGACCATTTGGGAGTGTTTTGGAGGTTGTTGGAGTGATTGTGAAGATTTGGTGAAGAACAGTGGCTGCAGCTTGTGTTCTGTCGAGACAACACAGGGTGGAGCGCCTTCATCTCAAAGAGGAGCGCACTCCCTTCATCGACCAAATGTGGAAACGTGCTCCCACCCCTGAAAACAACAACTATATTGTGTTTTCCATAAGGATTTCTAATGGACTTAGGGACTGGTCTAGAGGTTATAGTAATAGTGTACTAGAGCTAAATTGAGTGCAAATAATTGGTGATAGGGTGTGGAACATCAAGAAAGTACGCGATGAACGAAAAGCTAGGAGTTTGGGAAATGGAGACTTAACCTAAGGTAAGTATGGATTCGCTTATTTATCAATATTGCTTAGCTATTCTAGTATATATAGTTCATGTAGTTTATGGACTAGAATGGGGAGACTATGCACATTGTGGTGGTTTTCAATAAACAGAAAACGATTTTTACTATGATTATTGAGAGTAAGTTCCTAGAACTGAGACCAGGTTATATTGGATATGGGTTACCTTCCCAGCCTATATGTAACTTCCTACTCAGTTTATAGGTTGCGTGGGTCACATTTACACAAGGGGGTTTGGGATAGAACCATTGGGCATTAATGGATGGGCTAGAGATCACCTATGCGCAATGTGTTAGTATAACAATCTCATTAATGGTGGCGATGGGTAATCGACCCTAGTTTTACAAATAAAATGGGGATCACAATGTACTAGTCTAAGACATTTGTTTTGCATATGTTATATATTGAAATATATAATTTCCATATTCTTGTTAGATACCATTGGTGCATGTTGTTATTGCATGATATTATTGACTATTATATGGACTGTAGATGGTTATGCGAATCCCTACTTACTGAGCAAGTTGGAGCGCTCATCCCAGTTAACATTATAGGATAACCGATGAGTGCTACGACTACGAGATGGAGTAAATATAGGAGTCTTGATCTTCTATTCAACTTGATGACTCATTCTGGTCTTATATATTTGTACTAAATTACGGTTTTGTAATATCAAAAGGGTTGGGTGATTTGTATAATTGTGGTTTATTACAATTTGTATATCATGTTTTGAATTATCAAAAGAGGTTTTAAATGCCCGCTGCGTTTACTAATTATTTTATTTCGATATTCAATATACAATAGTGCTTATCAGGTGAAGGTGGCAAAGCTGCTGGCTCTAGTTAGTCTAGTAAGGGTAATCTGGGCTTTATTAGGGTTTCGGGCCGGGTATCATCCTAATCAGGTTAGAGGATGCTACATCTTCGACCTAAGCAGTGGTCATCATGGGTCCATTGGGCAAAGTATTGGCACATCACTTCATTCAGTTCCTCGGTCCAGTGTTCCTCTTTCAAAGTCGTTTATGGAAGGGATCCCCACCCTTGTTCCAGTATGGTATCTTTTCCCTCTCTTATCATTCAAACTTTACTGTTTTATTGGCTAACCATGATTAGACTTTAAGGGAAGTGCGAGATTAGCTTCTTATTTCTTTAAACAGGATGAAACAAAAAGTCGATAAGGGTCACTGCGGAGTTATTTTCAATGTGGGTGACTCGGTCTATCTGAAATGATGACCCTACTGACAGATGAAAGTTACTTGTTGGACCTATATAAAGCTCAGCCTGAGGTATTATAACCTTTTTAAGGTATTGGAACGAATTGGTTCGGTTGCCTATCATTTGGAGCTTCCTCCAACAGCTTTGGTACATCCTATTTTCCACGTCTCTCAACTTAAAGTTGTAGTAGGTGCCACCTAAGCTTTGTCGTCCTTCCTTTCTTCCTTCCCAAGACGCTAGTGGTGCCTACGAAGCTAGAGGCTGTCATCGTTTACTGCTCCTTTTCCGTTGGCCCTGAAGTGTTGATCAAATGGGTTTCTCTTTCGACATCAAACACATCCTAGGAGTAAGTCCATTATGTTTGCAAATGCTTTCCAATATTTTACCTTGAGGACAAGGTGCCTCTTCAAGATGGGAATATTGATAGGGTTAAGAAGCGACCGACTTTCGACAAAGTGTACCAACACAAAGGCCCATTATGTTGGGAAAGGATCCATTCTTCAGAATCAAGGTGGGCACAATCGAGTGAAGGAGTAGATGGTGTTAGTGAGTTGTTAGCCAGTTGTAGTCAGTGTGTGTGTTATTGGTATGTCGTTTGTATGTCCACTCATTTTTAGAGGGATTAGGTGGGGAGTATATGATGAGTCATTGTTCATGACTATAAGTTTATTAGGAAATTGTATTTCTATTAGTTGGGGATTGGAAAGAGTATCTCATTCTTTTATGTTTATGTAATCCTTTTTGGGGAAATTGTATACTTATTCTTTCGATTATAAATATAGTATTGAAGGCGTCCCCCTCTTTACTATCACAATGCTATTGCCAAGATATTTCTTAATATACGTCATAGACTAAGCTTATAACACATCATAAAAAAGATGCCAAAGAAGCTCGGGGGCTTAATGATCAGGAACAAATTGTTTGGAGTAGTCTATGATACACTCTTGATGGACGAGTTTGAGAAGGAATGGGGTGAAATAATGGAAAAGTACTCATTTAAGAATGTCAGTAAAAACTGGTTGAATACACTTTATGAGATAATAGATAAATGGGTTATAGTATTTATGAATGATACATTTTGGGTTGGGATTTCGACCACTCAAATAAGTGAAGAGATGAATTATTTTTTTGGTAGGTATGCTAATTCCAAGACTACACTGAAACAATTTATCACTCAGTACGAGTTGGCACTGGATAGGAGGTTTGAGAGTCGAAAACTAGTTGATTTTGAATCTGACCATAATGAGTGGGATTTGTTCACCAAGATTCTATATGAGCGACAATTATACACAAAAAGTAATTTTTAAAAGTCTCAAGAAGTTTGGGATGTGTTGAGTTGGGAGTCAACAAAGGCTGAGGAAGGGGATGAGTTTTGTTACTATAAAGCGCGAGACATTAAGATTTCAAAGGAGAGTGATGACATTAGAAAAGAGCATATGTAATCTTATATAAGGATGATACGGAAGAAGTAACTGCATATGTAAATTGTTTGAGTTCAAATGAATCATTTATCGTCATGCTCTATGTGTATTCTGGGAGTGTAATGTCGTTCATGCCTCCTCCCACTACATTTTGGATAGGCAGAGAAAGGACTCTAAACGTTATTATGGACTTGAAAAGGGGATAGGCGAGTTAGAGTGTAATGCATTCACAACTTTAGATCCATACAAAGCCACTATATTGCAATGTTCTCGTATGACTGACTTTGGTTGCATATCAGTTAAGAAGTTGAAGATGGTTCTTGACAAAATTGAGACATTGAAGGATAAACTTGTTGACATGAATGATGTTGAGCTTCCACCTAAGGCACGAGATGCCACTTTAGCTACCCCTACTCACCTAATAAAAGAGCCATTACATAAAAAACTTAATGGTAAGCCTCAAAAAATTAGGAAGAAATGACATATGAGCCTAAACAACAAACCAATAGAATACAAAAGTCAATAAGCAATGACAACAACAAGCACTAGACAATCACAAAAAGGTGGCAACAAGCAACAAATGGGTAAAAATGGCAACGAAAAGCAAAGAAATGGTTAAAATGGCAAAGAAGAAGCAAAACTCGATAATTTTTTGGGTTCCACACATATATTATACATGCATCCCTTAAGTTTTTAAGTGCATTTGTTTAAAGAGAAGGAATTATTTTAACAAGGTGAGGAAGTAAGTTGGGATGTATTAATGTAGACATAGGAGACACACTAGTTT
This sequence comes from Stephania yunnanensis, assembly GCA_039657365.1. Taxonomy (NCBI): domain Eukaryota; kingdom Viridiplantae; phylum Streptophyta; class Magnoliopsida; order Ranunculales; family Menispermaceae; genus Stephania; species Stephania yunnanensis. The sequence continues at coordinate 36,202,812 of CM077586.1, read as the reverse complement.
TGATCGACAATGTTGACATGATAAGGTCATTACTTTCCCAAATTGCATCAATAACCAAGTGCAAGTAATGAATGTCTAGTCTTGCTTTGAGGTTTGATAGTTGATAGACAAATGCTTGGCTATTTCTGTATGTGGTGTATGTAATATTTTGACTTCGGTGTCTTCTTATTTTGTCCATTGTAATGTTACCTGACTTTATATATCTACTATTATCGTTGCTTAATTCAGGTTTTCTATTACATAATTTTTTCTCGTTAAAAGCTTACTAATTTTATGCATATACTAATTCCTTGTTATAACTTTACGTTCTCTTATTTCTTTTCCTTGTTATAAGCTTACTAAGCTTATGCTTGTCCTATTTAACTTTGGCATATGTATGATGCATGTAATAAACTTTGGTGACAATATTTTTTCCACATTTTATGTAGGTTCAAGAATATTCAATTGGTGGGGGTTCTACTTGATGCAACATTCAATTTGGTTCTAACCACTGCCCACTTCGCCCACTAACTAAGGTGTGGCCGTAATTGTGTTGATAACCACCTCATACCGATCGTCTCTCCATCTTTACAAATACAAAATCATAAACCTAAGCCATATATTTTCTCTAATTAAGTTCTTACATCGCTCCAGCCCCCATTCATTTTCACAAAACCATAACAATGGTGATAATGACTCCAACTCCTCCAAAAGCCATGGTTCCAGAAGGTTTTAGTGAGTGCAAAAAGAAAGTAAGGGTTATAGATGGATCACATCCCTCCTTAGAAGAAGCAAAATCTTTTCAAATGGACAATGAATCCTTAATTGGAAAAAAAGGTTCCTCGGTTGACCTGGAGAAGGCTAAGTTCACCATATCTAGCTAGTATAAGGCTGAAGTTATTAGGAATGTTGAAAGGAGAAAAGCTTCCCCCAAACATAACCAATACTTCCTATATGATCAAGGACGAAGATGAAGGACAGTGCAAAGCCAAAAGCAAGATCAACGACTTTACTACCATTTTAGCAACCATTGATGTCACATATTCTAAAAGGGAGTGTATTAAAACTAGGAGGCTTGATTTTAAGTATTTTTAACTTTGTTAATGTGAATGTTAGGGCTTTTTTGAGAAGGTAAGGCGGGTCAAGTTGTTATCCACCAAGCTCCTGAGCGTGTAAGTTCATTCTATTCTCACATGTTAACTCCACAACCCAAAAGATACCTCTGGCTACACACTTTGCTTGAGGGGGTTAGCCTAACAACGTCTAACCTAACACTCATAAGTTATTTGACCTATTAAAAGGCAAAATTAAGTGTTAGGCGAGCACCAGTTGATGAGGGTAGAAAAGTGTAATGTATATGCAAAGCTTTGGTTGAATTGTATAGAGGGTTTTCCCTTAAAGACCTAAAGAAAACCAATGATAGATATATAACTGTCTTGGCTAAATTTGTCCATCGTCGAGTTGCCTATGTGTTCTGCCCTAGGTCTGGTGGACGAACATGCATGAGCAACTACAATATATTCTTGATCTGGGCAGTGCTAAATGGGATAGAGGTTGACCTAGCAGATATTATAGTATCTTACATGTACGAGAAAACCATAAAGAACAATAAAGGGATGCCATATGCCAATTGCCTTTATGCCCTATTTGATGGCGCTGGTCTTAGGTCCCTTATCAAGAAAAAGTATAAGAAGTGTTTGAATGATAAAAAAGGTGTGATTGGCAAAATGAGTACGCCCCTGACTCACTATAGGTTTATAGATGGTAAGTGGATCAATCCCCTTTACATAAGGGAAGATAGTATGGTGACTGCAGGGCCAGGAAGGAAAATAGAAACTAGAAAGGGAAAGATAAGGAAGGTGCAATGAAGAATGCATTTAAAAAGTCGACATCATTAAGGGACATATCCTTAAATGAGGAAGATGAGGAGTATGAGGAAGACAAGGATGAGGAGGAGGGTAACGAAGAGGCTAGTCATATTGGTCAAGGATTGAGGGATACTTCTGATGATGAAGGAGGTCATTTAGTAGATGAGTTAGAGGAATGTACCAAAGAAGAGGATGACAAATCATATGAGGAAACTAAAGAAGAAGATGAAGAAGATGAAACTGTAGATAAACCTATAGATGAATTAGACAAGGAAAGCATTGGTATAGGCTTCTCATTTATTTTATTCAAGGTTTTATTTAGTCTATTTTTGCGCGTTACTTGAATCGTTTGTTGTATGATGTTGTTAAATTCAGTTTCAATGATATGCTCGTCCTTTACACATACCCTTCACAACCAAAGACTTATAAAGGGGATGGCCAACTAACCAAAGAGGGGGGACTAGCTAATGAAGAAGCTAGAGTCACATGAGCATGTCATAGAGCATACAAAGGAATAACTGTTGGAGTACCATGAGGAGCATGACTTGAAGGAGTCGCACAAGCAGCCAGAGAATGAACCAGAGGTTCTGCAGCAAAAAAACTTAAAGGAGTTGGGGAAACATTTTAAGGAAAAAAAGGTGCTAACTTTGGAAGTTAGAGGAAACAAAAGATGTATGAATGTTGGTCCTCAATTTGAGCTGCCAACGGGGACCCTGTAAGGCCAGCAGGAGATTAATGGAAAATGATGGCAATAAGAAGTAGTTGGAAGAGCTGAAGCTATCAGTGGAGTCATCAAACTCATCAAGTGTAGTGCACCAATAACAAGTGGAAGAGATGAAAAATGTAGTGAGTTCGACTGTGCGGTCCTCAATGTCAAGCTTTAATAATGAAGGAAAATTAAGTGATGGAATTGAAGCAGCTAGTGCATACCTTATCGGCAACCTTGAAGTAGGAAATTAAATGCATTGTGAAAGGTAACATTAAAATGCCCCAAAATAATATCCTCACTGCTATAGTCTATAATTATGCCCTTGTTGACATGCGTGTTGGGAGGCTAGAGCATAACATAAATCCTCAAGGGACAAATTCGAAATGAGAGGTGGCATAAGTTAAAGTACAACTTACTCTAGGGAATGAAGGGTTACGTGAATAGATCGTGCCATGTGATTTTGGCTTCATTGAGTGACAGGAAGGAGGAAAACTCCTAGGAGAATAACTGGTAAATTGATTGACCGACCATGTAACTATGAACTTTTTTTTTTCTCTTTTTCATTCAAGGTACTTGACTTGTTTGTGGTTTGTTAAGTGGTTTGCTAGTTGTTAGTTTAAGTTGGTATGGTACTTAAGCCTGAGGAGCATAAACTTTTTTTCACAGTTCTCTGATCTTTTGAGGTTTTCATAGTGGCATTGAACTTTATGATATGTTAAGTCTGTTGAATCAACATGTATACTTTTATTTATCTTATGCATGATGGTGCCTTTTGTGTAGTATTGATTGTGTTAATGGTTCAACTTATATGTTGTATGTAATGCCTAGTTGCAATGAGGATCCTTACTTCTCTTATTTTCTTCCAATAACTCATAGAAGACCTAGCTATCATTATATATGTTTACATCTACTTGTTGAATGATAATAAAACACTTTAGGTTAAATACAAGAGAATGAAACATTTACAATTGAGTTTAACAACATAAATGTCAAACTTACATCATTCATAAGTGTACATGGCTCATTACCACAAGTACATACACACATATAATGTTCAACATGCAAACATACAAACTAGAATTTGCTTCTAACACATTAAACAAGATACAAACATTTAGAGTCTAATGCCAACGAATTAAGGATACATTTACCAAAGTCAAAATGCTAACATAAACTACATCACAACCCACCTCCATAACATTTACTAAGCAACAAGACACATTCATCACTTCCACACCGACTACAACACCTAACATATTGTTCTGTGTTAACGATCCATTGGGAAGGTGGTAGCGCTGGTAGGGGAATGCCTCCGTACTTTGCCAAGTAGATTGCCGGTGATGGTGCCAGTGCTGAGGAGTGGCGTCATCCATTCGGAAGGTAGAGAGTTTGCCCTAAACCTCGACCGATCTCTCAAAGGCTGCAATTGCCTCTTCTTTTGTTGCGCAAGCTTTGTAGTTACATCCTTGACACTTATTTACGGAGAATCAACATTCCTACCATGTCTTAAACACACGTTTCTTGCCTTCTTAATACACCATACAATTTCTTGCCATGTCACGGCCCCAATTTCTAAATCCTATTTTAATTTTTGAATGAGGGTTAGTGACCCATGATGTGGGACCCGCGTCGAGATACGTGCCGTGATCGAGGCAATGTGGCCGAGGTATATATTATATTTGTCGTGATGTATGCCTAGTGTATTATATATGTGTAGACTGCTAAGTCAATTTTACTTGTGTATAGGTGTCAAGACATGAGTGAGGACGCATCTCGAAATGCGTGCCAACATGAGACCAAGGTAATAAGTAATATGGTAAGTTGATTTAGGTTTAGTGTAGCTTATATAGTTGAAATAATGTTTCTATACTTGATTTTATATTAAATGTACATAAGTAAAAGTGAGTGAAATAATGTTTATATACTCGAGATGCTTGCCAACTTTTCTAATAAGTAACAAATAAGATTTAAACAAGGAAACACAAATTTTAGTTATGGAAACCAGATGATCCTTGCCTAAAAACTATTAGTTGGGAAGTGAGTGAAAATGAGATAGGGACTTCTATATTTACTTGTTAATTTTTATATGTATATAGTGCATTACTCATGTAGTAGCTGATTCACGTTCGCTATCAACTTGCAGACACTGATGGCTGATTCGAGCGATAATGAGGATGTAGGTGCTAGTGGCAGCCGACGTCCGGTTCCTTCTGTTGATAATTTTTAAAGGCTATATAATGGAGTAGCTTCTCTGGGACAACAGTTAGCTGATTTCATTGCCATGATGGTCAGTGAGATTTTGAGAAGATCGAGAATTGGGTTTTAATTTATGAGAAGTTGCATAGAGTTTTAAGGATTGAAGGCAGACTTCGAGCTAAGCTTTCGTTGTATACACTGCAGAAAAATGCCGATGTTTAGTGGCGTGCGAGGATAGCTTCTGATGGAGACTTTGAGTCTTGGGGGTACCTTTAAGAAAAAGTTCTACTAGCAGTACTTTCCGCCTGCAGTGATGAAGAGGTTGAGAAAGAAGTTTATGAATCTAAGATAGGGAGCTGATGAGTCGGTGATGAGCTACAGAGACCAATATAGTTATTTGAAGTAGTTTACTAAGCATTTAGTGAGAGATAACTTTAAGGATGCGTTCCATTTTAAAGATAGACTGAGGCTAGATATATGATTTTATATGGTCAATTTAGGTGCTATGACCTTGGGGTGAGATCTATGAGCGTGCACTTTCTCACAACCAATGGGACATCGTTGGGACCACTATTGTCAATGGATTAGATGGTTGAGTTTGAGAGGAGGAGACAAATGGGCAAGGGATAGATAAGATGGGAGAGATGATATTAGGGATCAGGGACAACTACCTTTATTGTACCCTACGTATCATCCCTACGCCATTGCAAACTATAGCTGGTAGACCTCCCTTGCCACTACTAGTTGGAGCTGTGTTGCCAGCTCCTATTACCTTTCTAGGTCTTCCAGTACTACCAGAGCCACATCAATAGCAGCATGGTGGTAGAGGCCGAGGTAGAGGTAGAGGTAGAGGTAGAGGTAGAGGTAGAGGTAGAGGTAGAGGTAGAGGTAGAGGTAGAGGTAGAGGTAGAGGTAGAGGTAGAGGTAGAGGTAGAGGTAGAGGTAGAGGTAGAGGTAGAGGTCGAGATAGTTCCCAATAGGGTCAAAAACAAGCACAGACCCATGATTAGACACATATTCATTGTAGGTCGATTACTTGCTTTAAGATTAGTAAGGTTGGCATGTGAATAGAGATTGTCCACAACTAGCAGCTGTAATTCCACTGTAGAGTCGTATACATGATAGCACAACTTGATGCCGATGCTACACGAGGACTCATTGAGGGTAATGTTTCCATATACAACAACAACATAGCCTCAGTCCCAAATTATAAGGTTTCCATACGTGGTAGAAATTTATATTTTTTATTTGTTTTGGGTTTTGTAGTAGTATCTTTCATTTATGGTGGCATGATAGGCATCTTGGGGTTGGCACTGGTCAAAGTTAGCGTACGTTTGACTTTGAGTGTCACAGATGGGGATATGGTTTACCCTAATTATCTTGTTGAGAGGTGTCTAGTAGAGATATGTGGGGTATAGTTACTTGTAGCCTTCAGGGTTCTCGAGTTCTTAGACTTCAACGTATTGTTAAGGATGGATTGGCTAGTAATGTATAATGCTCATATCGATTGTTTCAGTAAGACAATAATATTAGAGATTCCAGGACGTTTAATGCTCAAATGTAGTAGTAGTACACCGAGAGCTTAGGCCACTGGAGGTCACCTAGCGACTAGTGGATTAATGGAGACTCTAGTATCTTTATACACAACAGAGAGTCAGAGACCCAGACTTTAGGATATTCCGACTATGTACGAGTTTCAAATGTGTTCCTAGAGGACTTATTTGATTTTCCACCATTGAGAGAGATAGATTTTGATATTGAGTTTGTACCAGGCACCATGCCTATCTTTATACCATTGTACCGCATGACTTTGAGAGTGGGAGGAGTTGAGGAGTTGGCTATGTGATTTAGGATAGAAGGGATTCATGACACTTTTTTGTTGCCATGGGGAACACGTTTCCTATTTGTAAAGAAGAAGGACAATACTTTGAGGCTTTGTATTAACTATAGACAACTTTTTTCCAAGATAAAATTGTGATCAGGGTATCATCAGCTTAAGATAGGGATAGGGATAAGTCCAAGACAACGTTTAACATGATATATGGACACTATCAGTTCACAGTTATGCCGTTTCGTGAAATTTTTCATCGGTGATATATTGATATTTTCAAGGAATCGAGAGAATCATGAGCAACAACTCCCAGAGATATTGCAAGCTTTGAGGTAGCACATACTATGCCAAGTTCAGCAAATATGAATCTTGGCTGTCTAAGGTCATGTTTTTGGGCCATGTTGTTGGTGTAGCACGTGTTACTGTAGATTCAGCCAAGATTCAGGCTATTATGAATTAGCCAGCATTGACGTTAGTTACAGAGATCAATAGTTTTCTGGGGTTAACAGGATATTATTATAGATTCATGAAGGATTTCTCAATGATTGCTTCATCGATTACCAGATTGACCAAGAAAGATGTCAGATTTGATTGGTTTGAGGAATGTGAGGAGACATTTGCTCAGCTAAAGAGGTTGTTGACTACCGCACCAGTGTTGGTATTGCTAAAGGGTCAGCAGGGATTCTTAATATATATAGATGCTTCTTATACGGTTCTAGGTTGTATGTTGATGCAGGATAGAGCCACGGTGGCTTATGCTTCCAAACAGCTGAAGATACATGAGAAGAATTATCCCGCTCATGACTTAGATTTGAAAGCGATGGTATTCGCTTTGAAGATATGAAAACATCATTTGTATGGAGAGAGCCTCACACTCTACACTAATCATAAGATTCTGAAGTACCTCTTCATAAAGAAAGAGTTGAATATGAGATAGTGTAGACGGTTGGAGTTTCTAAGGAAAACGATTTTTTTCTGAAATATCATCCATGAAAAGCTAACATAGCTATTAATGCACTGAGTTGGATACCGACTGAAGATGCCAAGATTGTTAGATGCCATATGACGTATGAGTTTGAATTACTCGAGGAAGTAATAATGATAAGTTAGTTAAATGTTCCTACTGACACTCGAGTGATGATTTGTGCACATATGATGCTATATAAAATGTCTATAAAGAGAGTGTCAGAGGGTCAAAGAGCAAAAATTCTACATTTGAGGTTTAGTGAGTTAACATAGAGTATTGATTGTATAGATTGGACGGAGATGATGGATCAGTATCTGATATTTAGTAGCAAATTATGGATATCGATAGTGGCAGTGCTGAAAGATAAGATTCTTTAGAATTCACACCGTTCCCGATTCACTGTTCATTCAGGCATGACCAAGATGTACCATGACATGATAAGACATTCTTGGTGGCCTGGGATGAAAGTGGACATATCGAAGTTCATCAAGAAATGTAGGATTTACTAGTAGGTGAAGGCCGAGCATCATAAACTTGGAAGATTATTGCAGCCGTTTCCCATCCCACGATGGAAATGGAAAGACATAGCTATGGAATTTATTAAGGGATTGCTGAGTACTGCCAGATGACATGATTCTATCTGGGTGATTATGGATAGATTGCTGAAATCTACATATTTCTTACTGGTTGCAGCTTACTACACATTTGACCAATTGAGCATATTGTTCAAGAAGGAGATTACTAGACTGCATGGGGTATCATTAACTATCACATCAGATAGAGATGCTACGTATACGTCTAGGATGTGGTAGAGTATTCAAAAGCACTATGGTACATGTCTATAATTCAACACAACCTTTGACCTTCAGACTGATAGACAAACTAAGATGTTGATTCAAGTACTTGAGGATATGCTCAGAGCTTTTGTACTTGAGTTTGAAAGATCTTGGATGAGTACCTACCGTTATGTGAGTTTGCATAAACCAACAGTTATCAGGCTATCATTGAGATGGCGCCATTTGAGGCTTTATATGGCATACCATGTCGCTCACCATCTTGTTAGGTTGAGCCAGAGGACCGGGAGTTAGTGGGGCTTGAAATTGTTGTTGCTCACACGGAAAAGGTATGCGAGATATGCCAAAGGCTTGAAGGAGCCTAGGAGAAGCGAAAGAATATGCATACATGTATCGCAACGATCTCACGTACATCGAGGGAGTTTTATATATTTAAAGGTTTCTCATCGGAAGGGATAGATTTGGTTTGAGAGGCAAGTTAGCAATAAGATTTATCAAGCCTTTCAAGATCTAAAGACGGGTTGGGAAGGTTGCATATGAGCTTGAGTTACCTTAAATATGTCAGGGATTCATCTAGTCTTCCATATTTCTTATGCTTCGACTAGCAAAGTTGAAGGCAGGTGTACGACCGACGGTTGACTTGAGTCAGATTGAATTGAGTGAGGATATATCTTACGATGAAAAACTAGTACAAATCTTAGACTAAAGGGTACAATAGTTTAGAGGCAAGCCTATCCTAAAGGTGCTAGTCAAGTGGTAGTTTCATGGTGATTCAGAGCTCACTTGGGAGCGGGAAGATTATATGAGTAATAGATTTTCATACCTTTTTGAGTCATGTATAACTTTAACTAAAGTTTAATTTCATGGATGAAATTTTCATTAGTTAGGAAGATTTGTCACGACTTAAATTTTTAAATCCTATTTTAATTCTTTAATCAGGACCAATGACCTGTGACATAGGACTCGCATCGAGATACATGCTGCGATTGAGGAAATGTGGCCAAGGTTATATTTTATATTTATTATGGTGTATACCTAATGTATTGTATAAGTGTAGACTACTAAGTCACTCCTACTTGTGTATAGGTGTCGAGACATGAGTGGAGATGCACCTCGAGATATGTGCTGACATGAGACCAGGGTAAAGAGTGACGTTATGAGTTCATTTTAAGTTTAGTGTAGTTTGTATAGTTGAAATAATGTTGCTATATTTGATTTTAAATTAAATGTACCTAAGTTAGTAATTTAAAACAATGGCCATTTGATATTCTTCGAGATACTTATTGACACCACTAGAAAGCAATTGAGTTTGACATTGATGTTAGTTGGAAGAACTTAGTGAAGAGTTAGTGGAAAATATGTCAAGTTGTAGGCCATTAGATTAGTCTCGAGATATGTATAGACATTAGGATCAATGGCTAATAATCAATCTTATCTTAATATATACGATTGGATCGATAAACTTATGCAAACCAAACCATTTCATTTCTATAACTTAGGAGCTGAGCAAAGTAGAGAAGAACAATTAGAAGAAGAAGAGATTTGCAAGGATTTGGTGAATTTGGTGTAGGAGGTGTTGATCAAGCTAGGTGTTCATCCACTAGGTAAGTTTATTTATACTAGTAACTTAGTTAATTTGATGAATTTATGAAATATATTATATATGGTTATTTTTATGTTGTTGATGGTGTCTTGGGTCTTTGGAGGTGTTATAAAGAGATCCCAAGGTGTTGGAAGTTGGTCCTTTGTGGAGAAAACTTAGAATTCAAAGTGCATAATTTTGAGTTTTCCTGCACATACAACGCTAAGTATGGTCAACCAGCGCCCCAACTTTTTATAGCATGCTAGAGGAACTTAGTAGCATGCTAATGAGGTCATTATCACGTTAGGTAGGTTACCCTGTGTGCTTCGTGCTATGGCAGCCCAAAAATTAGAATTTCTTAACTTAAACTTAAACACTATAAACAAGTCCAATACCCAAACTAAAGGTCTAAACACATTCAAAAATATGTTAAATGATATCAGGAACCTAGGGAAGAGTCTCAGAGGTTTGGTATGAGTTTTGAGGTATTTGGTGGCCAGAATAACTAGGAAGTTTATGTGTATTGTCAGTAAACTAATTGAGATATTTATTTACATTTCATTCATGTTTTGTCATTAAATTCCTTTCCTTTGGACTAATTTGCCTATTGTACTCTAGATACCATGACTCATTTCTTTTCTCATTTCATTATTTTTCTATCATGGTATCGATTATTGATTAAATTGTCTCATTGACTTTAAATCATGTGCTATGTAATTTTTGATTATACTTGGTCAAATAAAATGCTATGCTATTCGGTAGATATTTGATAGTTTGTACATCTAAATTCCTTTGTGCATTATATATGTAATTATTTTTGTTGGATTCCTAAACTGTGTTTTTTGGGTAATGAAAGTAGTTCTTGTATCTAGGACCATGACATGATAGAGATTGCGCGGTACAAGGGGTCACTAGACTTTCGGGGTTATTATGATCTCACCACTCTCTTGCGCATCACATGGGATATGGGACTCGGGGTTATTGGCATGCATATATATCACAGGTGACTAATACTTGTTAAAGATTATGGAGGCGTAGAGCTCAGCTCCGACTTTCTACAGAGATGTAAAGCACAACTCCATCCTTATATAGTGGAAAAGGCTAATGTGATGTAACTCACGGCTGATTGACCGTAGATCATTACTACTTAGTCGAGCGTCATTTCATTTTATTTAACTGGAGTTTTTTATAACATGACTTCTTTTCAGCATAGTTGCTATTCTTATGCTTTCTAATACTTGTTGTATATTTCGAAATGTGAACAAATGTCTTTTAGTGTTACTTTCTACTTTCTTGTACTCAATATCCTTTTTATGACGGTGGTTGTAGATCCATCGATTATCAGACCATAAAAAGAGAAGATCAACAACTACCTCTGAGTCAGTGGAGTGCAGCTACACCTAATTTTATAGGTTTTTGGTTTTATTTTATGACTTTTAATGTCTTCCACATAATTTTGGGGTTGTATATATTGTGGGTTGAGAGATAGTACCCTGACCAAATACATGATGATATATTATCACCATTTTATATATATACACATGTGATTTTTATTTTCAGGTTTTCCATAATTCTTAGGTATCATGTTAAGAGCTTCCGCTAAATTGTTAAGACTTCTGCTAAATAAACTTTAATTTTTAAAATTTCGATTAACTTTGATTTATTAACTAGCATAAGCTAAGAAATGCTTATTTTAAAAAAAATTGACGTTAGAAAAGGTTTTTGAAAGGCTGACTAATACGTTCTTAAGTCCTATAAGATAGAAATTAGGGCGTAAAGACGGGATTAGGTCAGATGGTGCCCTAATTTGAGAAGGGGTCGTCACATGCTATTACTAGACATAACCTACAAAGAAGGTTGAACGAGCTTGAAAAAATGAAACTGACATGCATGACCTCAAACTATATAGAAAACCACAATTTAAATATAGAACATCATCAAATAGTGATGGCAAGGTTGCATAACCCGTCAAGATCATCGTCAATAATAGAAAGAACTAATGAGGGAACAATTATGAACAATAACCTAATGTTGAATCTCAACATTCATGATTTGTTCCATTAATGAAACAACAAAACATAACAATATGGAATGCAAAACCCTAAACAAACAAAATCATCATATTCAACCCCAGGACCATTAAAAGCTTGAGTGTTCTCATGTTCTCATTGGGGCTATCTATTCAACAAAACCCAACAAAGTGTTAGAGTGCTCTCTTTGAGTAGGAAAATCTTATTTGCCAACATTAATAACATTGTAAACCCTAAACCCCAAATATCACAACATTTACAACACTAACCATAATAATTACAAGCAAACAACAAGCTTCAAAGTTACATTTTCGAAGTCTCTTCATTCTCCCTAAACTCTAGATGAAACAAATTCAATATAACATACCAAAATAAGTTGAAGGGGTGGAAAATAGATCGATAATACTTACTCCCTCTCGATTAAGGTGCTCGAGGAAGATTTCCTATCTTTAAATGGTTTTTTGTAGCTTGGAGAATAGCTCTGCTCCCTTACGAGCGCGTATGTCTTGAGGAAGAGCTCTACCCTATCAAGAGCGCTTGCTATAGTGTGGCTAGGATGGAATTGGCTCTTGAGCACAACTGAGATTTTGCATTGTTTTTTTTTTTTTTTTTTGTAAAGGATTGCTTTGTGTGGCTTTGATGGAGAGAATGAAAAAAAATGCAAAAAAATGGATTCGACTTTTTATTGTGGTAATTTAAAATCTTCCTGGTTTGAGGTGACTAACTCGTTGAAAAATTGTACGTGACAGCCGATTGAGTGTCAACGCATCAGTTAACTTTAATGGACTTTTTTTTGAAAAAAAACCAAAGAAAAGTCAATTTTATAGGACCGACACCTGCTGAATCAGCAACGTGTCCTTGTTGCATGCCCATTGTAGGGGCATGCTAGAAATTTCCTATATATTAAGTCTTGGATTGAGGTAATTAAGGAAACCCAATTTACACATTTATATTGGCTCTATTTTTTGAGGAAGTTGAAATCATACTGTCACTTAAAAAAAATTCATAGATGTTGAATTTTAATATCTAAGCTCAATCCAGGTTTTAAGATTTTAGTGAGATTACTCATTTATAGGTATATTTAAGTTCTTAGTGGCTAGGTGCTTCTCTTAAATGATAAGATACTTAGAGTTTTCAATTTAAACTCATCGGAATTTATCTTTTCTTCTCAACTAGTTCATGTTGGATTTTATATTTTTTTGAGGGCTGCTATTCCAACACATCTTTACTTTCTTACCACCCAATCTAAATGGCCCACCAAAACTTGAAGATATTGTAAGGCCACCAAATAAGAATCTTCTTTTAAAAACACTATAAACCCACCCAAAAAAAATTTTAAAATCCCCAAACTACGAATACATTAAAATTAACCCTCCAACATAGTAAACATCAACGCACACCCAATTTAACGACCCGTTAGCTTGAGCTAGTGATTAGTATTAATCCAAATCCTAACTTAACCTGAGTTAGGCTCGTGGTTAAGTTCGACGTACCTCGATTAACATGTATATATGTTTATGTGATGGTTGGTGTTTGTTTGGGATGCTTAATGAATTTTAAAAGTAGTAGTATAAAAGAGAATTTATATACCAGCTTATAACTAGAAAATATATAATTAAACAAATAAATAGCCGATACACCAAGCGCGACGAGGGGTCGTGAAATGAATGTTCATACCCGAGAACACTTGTAGGCATGTCTAGTGAATTAATTGGTGGTAAAACACATGAAGTATGTCTATATTTATATACATTTGATACATACATACATATATATATATATATATATTTAAACTATAGGTTTGGTTTGAATTGTATCGATTGTTGGATTTCCTTAAGATGAGTGTAAGTGTCGAAGGTCAAAATGCATGTCACTTTAAGGAGTTTCATTTTAAAATATCAATCACTTGATTAGCTTCGAGATTGTGCGATGTGTATCTCGAGGAAAATCCATATATATATAAATCCAAAACCATCAAACTTATCCTCACTGTTGCATAGATCAATCGAGATTATGAGAGGAACCAAATAGTTGAGGGTTTGATCTGGAGGGGATCAATCCAGGAGTGATTTCCAGTGAAGTTAAGGTGATCAAACCTTGGTTGGATCAAAGATCATCATCTTGGTAAGTTGGTTTTTGAGTCTTAAGTTAATTTCAATGTTAGGTGATGACTTCCTTGGGAAATGTTGTTGTTTATGATTGGAAATGAGTTGTTACCTCATTCGAGGTCTTCCCCGATGATTTGGGAGAGTGTTTGAGCTTGTAGTGATGATTTAGTAATGGAACACTGGCTGCTGCCCCTCTTCACTATCAAGACATGCAGGGTGGAGGCACGCTCCATCTAGCAGAGGAGCACGCGATGAACCAAGTTAGTGGTGCATACTCCATCAAGTGAGGGATCACTCTCCCACCTCAGAAACATCAATTTTACTGTGATTTAGCTAGAATTTCCTGACGTTTTAGGGACTGGCTAAGGGGTTCTAAACATAGGGTATTAGATCTGTATTGATCATAAATGATTTGTTATATGTGTTGGATCACAATGAAAGCATAAGTGACTTGAAAGTTAGGGAATTTCTTAATGAGAACCTAAATCAAGCTACTTATAGATTCACTTATTTATTAATATTGCATGGATTTGTTAGTATATGTAGTTCATATAGTTTATGGGCTGTATAGGGGACTATGTACAATGTGATTTTTTACTAAACAAAAAATAATGTTTAATGTGATGTACGAGAGTAACTCCTGGAACTGAGACCAGGTTATATAGGACACAAGATTGATCTCATGGCCTATATGTAACTCCTACTCAGTTAGATAGGTTGCATGGGTCACATATTCACTAGAGGATTTTGAATAGAACCATTGAATATTAATTGATTGGCTAGATAGCACATCAGCCAATGTGCTAGTTTGGCAATCGCATTAATGGTGTCAGTGGGTATTCAACCCTAGTTTTACTAATAAAATAGGAATCACAGTGCAATATTCACGGACGCTTTGAATTGCATCCATTATTTATTGGATTATATATTGTTCACAATCGCATTAGCTATCTATTGTGCATATTGTTATAGCATCTTATTCTTGACTATATGTGGAATGTTGTTGGCTTTATGAATCCTTACTTGATACAATTAATATTTCACGAGTACCGACGAGTGCTACGATTATATGATAGAGAAGATTTATGAGTCTTGATCTTCTCAAAGATGTGTTGAACCTTCCTATATACATATACACTATTTAAGTTATTTTGTGGTCTATAAATAGGGTTGGGAGGTTTACAAACGAGGTTTTTGGTTTTGACAAACTCTGTATTTCTATATATTATTTATGGTCAAAAAAGTTTTAATTTCTTACTACGTTTAATATTTTTTTTTACATTGATATTGATATACATGTTGAGTTTATCAGGTACAAATGGAAATATTGTTGGCCTTAGTTAAATCTAGCTGGGTTACCAAGGCTTAATTAGGGTTTCAAGCCGAGTATCGCCTTAATCGGGATAGGGTACCCTACAGCTTGATATCAGAGCCTAAGTTTAATGGCTTTGTTACATTCGATAACTCTTATATAGTTTGATATCAGAGATAGATAAGAGCCTACTACAAAGCTTAAGGTGAATAATTCTAATATAGTTTGGTATTATAGATTACTTTAAGGAATAACCTTATTACTTGTAAACAAGTGATAACTTGGATATAATTTGGTATTAAAATTTAGGGTTATTGGCTCTAATATACCTAGTATTACACTCTAAATTCACTAACTTTGAGAATTGTCTCGAGTTATGAAGAAGCTTTGGAAGTAATAAACAATTTTATTATGATTTTGGAGGGTAACCAAAAAATAAAAGACTAAGATATGTTATTTGTTGTGTTATTTTATATCTACATAATAAATATAAGAGTTATGTCTTTCCTGAATAATGATAAGATGGTTTTTGTCCATCGATTTCTCACGATATGAGAAAGCATTGAAGGTAAGAGTTCAAGAGAATCTTAACCTTGAGAAGATTGAAAATAAAAGATACAAGGAAAATTTACAAAGGTGAAATTAAATTCTTCTCCAATTAACTGTTGTCAATGGTCTTTGTTCTTGTTGATATTATTGAACAAATAGTAATCAGTGAAAAGTATACATTGGACCTAGACCTTGAGACGTGTATAAGAAGAATGGATATTATGGAACAATGGAATACTAATTGACTTTGGGTGGGACTTTAAGAAGGTAAAACACTTTGAGATGTGATTTAATACTAGTATTGAGACTAGTTAAGAAAAAATAAAATTTATTCAGTAAATAAATTAGTGGTTAAAGATAAAAGCCTATTTGAGGTTAGAAAACCACTAATGTATTTATACTTCATATGTTATAATGAAGATTATAGATATGGTGTGAGTCCGTATTGGATTGATAAGCAATTTGTTGGTTAATGAAAGGTAAAGTTAATAATTTAAAAAACTAAATGATACTTCAATCCAGAGCATAATAGTGAGTTGGTAAGATATCCTAGTACGATATTTTAGTCTAGTATAGTTTAAATTGAAAAGAATTAGTGGTCAATGAATTTGAGGATTTTAGGAATCCAAAGAATAATGTATGGTAGTGGGAATGAATACTCATTGCCCAAGATTGACAGCTCATTATAATGATAAAGTGAAATAAGTTGTTCTCAAGAGTTATTGAGTTCTGGTTGTCACAATGGTAAGATCAGAGTTAATGATATATTTAAGGATGATTTCAGGCGATTCCTGGATCATTTTAAGTGAATGATGGAAATCATTGGAACCTACTAGAACTCATGCTATGTTGATGAATGAAGGGTGTCGAGTTTTAAATGTTAATTACTAGTATGAGTGTTCAATATTAGTTTATGCCATATTTTGCAAGTGCTAATATAAGTTTAAATGTTAATTACTAGTATTAGTGTTCAATACTAGAACTCATGCTATGTTCATGAATGAAAGGTGTCGAGTTTTAAATGTTCATTACTGGATCATTTTAAGTGAACAATAAAAATCATTTTAATTAAGTTGTTATTGTGTTATCAATAATAACATGGAATCTTTGAAAACTTAGAGGATACACGAGCATTACTATACAAAATTGTAAATTGTGACAGTAAATTAGTTCATGCCATATTTTGCAAGTACTAATATAAGTTTCAAATGTTAATTACTAGTATGAGTGTTTAATATTAACTACAAAACAAGGGATTTGACCGGAACTGAAACAATATGGGATTGTTATACATTCAACACAAAGGTAAAAGAGAAAAGTAACATTGAGATAATTGAATATTACAAATGATTGACCAAACGATCTCTAGTATTTTGGTATAATTTATTCAGTTAACTCAAGTATGAAGATTGTTATAAGTTAAGAGCAAATACATGGATGTCTTGGAGGAAGTTGAAGTATAGTTTGACTACAATGTTTGCTTGATGGTACCTAAATTATGGAAGAAGTTAAAGTTTCATCCTAAGACTTCTTATTCAGGTAAGTATGTGTGTTGACACAATAAAGAAAAATTGTAGATTATACTTCTAGCTATATATAGTTAAAGATTTGTTAGAAGAATGATAGGAGATTGATAAGTTCGAGATAACTGTTTTGGTAGTTGTACCAAATATCAAAGGCATCACTTGTAAATAAGAGGAACGGTTTGTTGAGAGTCTTTTAATCATTCTTTGAGATTATTGAGAACCTTAGAAGAATCATTAAAAGAAAACTTGAAAGTATAAAAACCAATAGATTGGTGTAAGTAGTGAATTTCAAACTGTGGAAGTTTGAAAAATGGAATTGCCAAAGTGATAGAAATGGAAGGTAAAATAGATACCTTGAATTTTCTAAGTGTTAGAATCTCGCTCAAAACATCACTCATTAAAGGTGATTGTGATGACAATGGCTTGAATAAAGATAGGGTTGTAGTTATGATAAAAACTACTCAGTAATATCTTTTGAGTGAGATATATACTAATTAACAATTGAAGTCTTGCGCATGCATATCATCAGCTGAGTTATCTAGATTGGTAACTACAAGTCTATTCTTTAAAGCTCAGATTTGAGCTGAGCTAATGACGATTGATTTAGTGATGCATTATTGGAAAAACTTATTAAGATTATCTAGTTGGTCAATGATTGACTACTAGTTAATGATATTGGTATGGATAAGCCAGATCAGAATATTGAGCATGTAAAGAAAATTCTTAAAACTCGAATAAAAAGTATGGCAAGAATGTTATAAGAATCTCATGGATTTCTTTAAAATATTTATTCAGGTGAATTTCAAAATAATTGTGATAAGAATGAGTTGTTGGTGACTTGGAATGAAAACTTGATAGTGTCGGTTTTATAGAGAAATAAAAGATGTATTAACAAGTGGAAGCTGTGTAATGTTGACTTAGAGGGTTATATTTTATTGGAATATATAAATGAAATTTCATGCTCATAAACTAATGATGGATTAACCTAAGTTGTGATAACTACTGAAGGTTATCGATGTTGTAATTGTAGTACTGATAGAATCAGAAGATTTCTTGCTAGTATCGTGGTTTAATTCTTGTGGAAAAGTAAGTGAGATATATGTGTGTAGAAAGAGTTAAGATTTATGGAGAACTAGGATTATTATTTTGGTGAGGAATCAAAAGTTTGCTTCCCAGTGGGGAAGAAATGTATAATAGCTGGGAGGGACCTTTCTTAATCTTAACACAATATATCTATAGCTCATTTTAGTTCTAGAGGATGTAATTTCCAAGCTTATAACTTAGAAGATGTTAGTTACTGGAAGAAATATTTTACTACGTGAGTTCTCTGGGTATAGGCATTATCAAGCTAAAAATGTCGAGGTGTTTCCGATAAAAGATTATATGCTTTACTTTGTCATCAATTGGTATGGGATGAGAAGTAATGATACAAGTCAATTATGAGTTTTAGTAATTTAGAACTACACAAAAAGATGTTAACAGATTGTCAGTACGCAATTATAACTCAAATAAATGAAAAGATATAAAGAAATGTAGGATTTCACTCAAAAGTACCACCCAGAAAAGAAAAATTGGTTTCCAAATCCCTTGAATAGGATAAGAATAGGCATAGAAAATGTAGCTACTGCCAGCTCTTATTAGTTTAAACTTCTTGAGGAAGTATTTATGATGATGATTTGTAAAAGTTCATCTGACATATCTTCAACTATGAGAGTTAATTCTAAAGCTATTACTTTGTTCTTTTGATATCAGACTCAGGTTGAAATGGAGATAATTCAATGGGTGATTGGTTTTCTAAAAACTAATTAGAATTATATAGTGTATTAGAGGTTAGCAACTAGTATGGATCTGCCTAATTAGTCGGTTTCTGATGATAGTGCATTACGGTTCAGGGATAGATTGTGAATTCTAGCTTAAGATCAATTGAGGCAGAAGTTGCTACGGGAATCTCATAGATCTCTTTACTCTATTCATCCAGGTAATAAATATATATATCGTAAAATGAGGCATGCTTATTGGTGGCTTGGAATGAAGACTGATATTGCTGAGTTTCTAAAGAGATGTGAGATATGTCAGCAAGTTAAGGCTTAGCATAGCAAATTTGGAGGTTTACTGCATTCACTACCTATTCCTGAGTGGAAATGGGAACATATACAGATGGATTTTATTTTCAGTCTACCTATGAGTCAGCGTAAGCATGATGTTATATAGTTTGTAGTTAACGGGTTGACGAAGTCTGAGCATTTCTTACAAGTTTTCATGGAAAATCTTCTTGACCAATTATATAAGGTGTACATACGTGAGGTGTTGAGATTTCATGAAGGTTTAATGTCGATTACTTCAGATAGAGATTCGAGATTCAAGTCCAAACTGTGGAGTGAATTTCAAGGATAGCTGGGACATGACATACAATGTGCAAACTGATGGATAGGCTAAGCGGCTGATATTAGTGCTAGAAGACATGCTTCGAGCTTGTGTCTTATAATTTAGTGGTAACTGGAAGAAATGCATTCCTCTATGTGAGTTCTTTTATAAGAATAATTATCAGGCTAGTATTGGAATCTCTTTTTAAAGTGTTGTATGGTTAGCCTTGTCATTGACTGGAGTGTTTGGGTAGAGGTTTAGATAGAGTTTTGTTGGAGCTAGAGTTGATTCAAAATTACATAGGGAATTCAACATATTTGCCAGCGTTTGACTCTGATACAGCTAGGACAAAAGTGATATACCGATAAACATAATAGGTTGTTGGGTTTTTTAAAAGAAAATTACGTCTATTGAAAATCTCACCTATGATAAAATTGTACCGATTTGGATTGCTAGGAAAGCAAGCTCTAAGGTTCACTGAGGCATTCAGAGTACAGGAAAAGACGAGTACCATTTCTTACAGGTTAGAGTTGCCTCATCAGCTAGCCGGAGTTTATATGTCTTCCACTTATCTATGTTTCGTAAAAATAGAGACTCAATTCACTCCAAGGATTGATTGGGATAAATTTGCTTTTCGGGAAGACTTACGATGAACAGTCGATTTAAATACTTGATCATAAGATTCAGAGGTTGAGAACCAAATAGATTCCTTTGGTTAAGTTGAAATGACAATTTCATAGAGATGAGGAACTAACCTAAGAGCGGGAATATTACATGAAGGAACATTTTCCATTTCTCTTCAAAACTATAGGTACTTTTATATTTACTTTAATTTATGGGATGAAATTTCCTTAAATTAGGGAGGCCTGTAAATACCTGTTACCTTAAGCTGGTGATTAATGTTAATCCAAATCTTAAAATAACCTAAGTTAAGCTCGTGGTTAAGTCGGGCATACCTCGATTAGTATGTTTGTGTGATGGTTGGTGTTTTTTGGGAATGTGTAATGAATTTTATAGGTTGTAGTATAAAAGAGAATTTATATACAAGCCTATAATCCCAAAATAAATAATTAAACAATAGATAGCCGGTAAACCAAGTGCTATGAGGGGGTCGTGAAATAAATGCCCACACCCTAGAACACTCGTAGACATGCTCGGTGAATTTATTGGTGAGAAAATACAAGAAGTATATATATTTATATATATTTGATATATAAATATACATATTAAAATTGTAAGTTTGGTTTGAATTATATGGATTATTGGATCGCCTCGAGATGAGCGTAAGAGTTGATGATGTAAAAATGCATATCACTTTAATGAGTGTCAATTTAAAATATCAATCACTTAATTAGCCTCGAGATAGCACGATGCGTATCTTAAAAAAATCCATATATTTAAATATAAAATAAGCAAACTTATCCTCACTGTTGCATCGATCAATTGAGAGAGTGAGAGGAACCTAGCATTTAAGGGCTTGATCTAGAGGGGACCAATCCTGGATTGATTTCCGATGAAGTTATGGTGATCAATCCTTGATTGGATCAGAGATCATTATCTTAGTAAGTGGGTTTTTGAGTTTTAAGTTAAATTCAATGTTAGGTGATGGTTTCCCTGTGAATTATTGTTGTTTTTGATTGAAAATGGGTTGTTACCTCACTAGTGGCATGTTCGCTTCATGGTCTTAGGTTGGATTAGCCACATTGGACTGGTTAATCAGGTGTTCCCTTGGTGGATTAAGTAGTCCATGGGACTATCTAATACCGAATAGAGGTGACTAAAGCAAACCATCAGTTTTAGTGGGACAAACTAGTCCCAATGGTTGGGCTTCACACATTACCGAACTACCCACATGTTTACATACTATTGTTGAGAATCGATGTTCAAAGAGAATAAAAAAATAGTGAGGTGATTTGGGGGAAGCTAATCTTAACCAAGGAAGGAAGAAATTGATCTTTGAATATGGTAGAAGGGACGAGAAATCTTCGAATCGTGGGAGGAAGGGAGGCAATATTCGGCCATTTTCTCAATTGGGTATGTTTAGATTTTGTTTTTGGTGTGTGTAGATTTTATCGATTTTAATTTTTAATTTATGTTGGTTCACATTAGTAAAGTGGAACGATGTTTAGATTTCATCGATTTTCTATTTTTTGATTTGTTGTTTTTTTGAGTTTTTGTATTGTGGGTTCATTTAAGATCTGATGAATGGGTATGTGTAGATTTGTTGTGTTTTGAGTTTTTTCAAGTCATAGATAATAACTTGAAATGGTTCAACCATCTTTCTTGAAAGCTTTACATGAATAAAATCTCTAAATAAAAGGAAAACAACTCCTGGGATCAAATCAATTTCAAATGCCACGAAAATTTAGTCATTTTGTACTTCATTCTCAAACAAGAGCTTGTTCTTGTGGGACTTCTTGTAGATTGATGCATTTTGTTGGAGAAGACGCCCTTCAAGTAAGAAGACGATGACATAGACGAGAAACTTCACCAGAGATCGAGGACTCTGATAGGGAGAGTGGAGGTGAAAACCAAAATCAAAATCGAGTTTTACATTTTGTTGGAGTTGTAACTCAAATGGAGGGGTACTTTAGTAAATATACCTATTACAACCACATTTACTCCCAACCTTAAAACTCCCAACTGAACAAGATACATAAAAGGGACTAATGCATAAACCCATATGTTAATCCCATTACAAGCTAATCCCATGATCTTAGGTCTCCCTAAAATGAGAAGCCAACATGCCACAGAGGTCTTCCCTGATGATTTTGGAGACTGTTTAAGGTTGTAGTAATGATTTGACAGTGGAATACTGGCTGCCGCCCCATTTATTGTCGACATGGTGTTGGGTGGAGCGCACTCCTTTCATCAAATGGGATGAACCCAGTTGGTGATGTGCACTCTATCAAGTGAAGGAGCACGCTCCAACCCCAAAAAACATAAACTTTGCTGTAATTTAGCTAGAATTTCCTTAAGTCTTAGGGACTGACATAGAAGTTTTAAACATTGGGTATTAGAGCTATATTGATTACAAATGGTTTGTGATAGGTGTTGGATCACAGGGAAAGTGTAAGTAACTTGAAATTTTAGGAAATTTCTTAATGAAAACCTAAATCGAGGTAAGTTCGAATTAACTTATTTATTAATATTGCCTAGATATGTTAGTATATCTAGTTCATGTACTTTATGGAATGAATGGGGGACTATGTAGAATGTGATAATTTTACTAAATGGAAAATGGTGTTTAATGTGATCCACGAGAGTAACTCCTAGATATGTGACTAGGTTATATAGGATGCGAAGTTGATCTCCCAGCCTATATGTAACTCCTACTCAATTAGATAGGTTGCGTGGGTTACATATTCACTGGAGGGTTTCAGATAGAACCATTGGACATTAATGGATGAGCTAGATAGCGCATCGACCAATGTGTTGGTTTAGCAATCACATTAATGGTGTCAGTAGGTAATCGACCCCTAGTTTTACAAATAAAATGGGTATCATAGTGTAATTGTCATTGACGATTTGACTTGCATATGTTATTTCTTGGATTATATTTTGTTCATAATCCCATTAGCTATACATAGTGCATAGTGTTATTGCATATCATTCTTGACTATTATATAGAATGTTGTTAGCTTTATGAATCCTTACTTATTGGGCAAGTTGAAATGCTCACCCTAATTAATATTTCAGGAGTACCAATAAGTGCTACGACTATGTGAAAGAGAAGATTTAAGAATCTTGATCTTCTCTATAATGTAATAAGCCTTCCTATATACATGTGCATTGTTTGAGTTAATTTGTTGTCTATAAACAGGGTTGTGAGGTTTACAAATGAGGTTTTAGGTTTTGATGAACTTTATATTTCTGTATATTGTTAATTATTGAAAAAGTTTTTATTTTTCGCTACGTCTAATATTTGTTTTACATCGATATTGATATACATGTTGAGTTCATAAGGTACAAATAGAGAGGTTGCTAGCTCTAGTTAAGTCTGGTTGGGTTACCGGGGCTTAATTAGAGTTTCAGGCCAAGTATTGCGCTAATTGAGATAGGGGATGCTACACCCAACATCTTCTCTATTAATGGTTCACTAATTGCAGACGCTAGATGGTGATGCCTTTCTACTCTCCACAAGTTTTTTTTTGGATTTAGTAATGAGTTTTAAGCCTTTAATTTGCAAGGCGCAAAGAATACATGGTTCAAAACCATGTCGATAGTAGAGATATGATTAGCTTTAACGGTTTAGTTTTCTCATAAAAATGTTATGTAGTTTCATCGATTCTGATGAATCTTAATTGTGCAAAACTAGTTGATGAATTCTCGATCTCATGACATTTATCTATTCAGCTTAGACACGATCTGTGTCAAGGTCAAAGCAATAATCCAATGACAATCTTTCTGATGGTTTTCTCCCATTTATTTGTTTCTTGATAGATGGATGATTATGACTTATTTAATTGGAATTGGGTTTCTTGTTAGTAACCTATTTCATTTTGTTTGAAGATCCAATTTTTCTTTAAATTGAATCAAATAGCGATTATTTCAGTCGGCAATGGGAACATTTTAATTATTTATCTAATTCTCTTAACTCAAACATGGATTCACACAATGAATATAAATCACAACTAGGATCTAATGTTCTTCACTTAAATGTTTCATCCTTGCAAATTTTCTGATCTTTCTGTGGCCCTTTTGGAGAAATGGAGGGAAACTAGTTATATTTTCTAGTGCGAGGTAAAAATGGCTTATCACCACTCACTTTGGGCTAAAAATATTATTTTGAAATCTTGGGTTAATGTTTTAGAAAACAATCTTGGGTTATTTTCATTATTAGGGTCCATTTTGGGTTATTTTGTCAAATCTCCCATAAATGAAATACAACCTCTTGGATGGCCCAATGGTTAGGTATGAGGTTATGGGTGTAAGAGGTTGGGATTCAATTACCTTTGGGAGCAAGTTTCTTTCTTATAAAAAGTACATACTACCTTTAATAAAAAACACATAATTATTAGTGCATTAAAATCATTTAATTAATTGCTTTCTTCAAGTTCGAATTGCATGAAATCAATAATAATAACAACTGAAACGCCAATAGAGTAGGGCAGCCTGCATTTTTTTGTTTTCATATGAAGCTTGTCGATTACTTGTTTAAGAAGCTAGAACATACAAACCACAAGAAGATATTACAACTGCTTTTCCACAAAGCTACAACTCTTTCTAGTCATATATATAAGTCTTTTTGGAATATTCATTTGTATAAAAATATTCGACGTTATTCATTTTCAAGATAGTTTTTACCCATTTTACCCTTATATTTCAAGCATTCAATTTTGTCTACTACCAATTTTGATTGACATGTTCTAGGAAAAAAACATTAAAGAAGGTGATTTTGGAATATGAAGAGTTTAGAGTTTTTGTCTCACATTCTTTCTTTCTCAATCTCTTCTCATCTTAAAAAGATAAGAAACTCACGTACATTCAATAAAAGATCCTGCCTATTTTTAATACTTCACCAACGAATATGTGTTAAATTGCACCAACACGCCCATTGCTAAAGCCGCGTTTTCTCAAATTCTTTTTGAGGATTTCATGTTGCAGAGGAACGATGACCACCTTCAAACTCAAAACCAAATCTTACAAGACTTAATTGAATCCATGCAAGAACCTTTCTTTGAATTGAGCTTTTTGATCTAATAAAAGATTTGAGAGATTTGAGAGGTTTCCATCAACGAAGAAGAAGATTGAGTCGGCTTGGCTTTCTAGCTCTAATAGGGCTTTAAATGGTGGAATTGGAGTTGTTTTTTTACATATAACTTGGGTTGTTCAGCTCCGACAAGCAAAATAATAAGTGCATGGATCTCAGCTTGACTTTTCTATTAATTCCTCTATTGGCTTCTCCATTAGTTCCTCTCTCTCTCTCTTATTTGTTCACTGAAAGAAAAATGGGGTTTGGAGAGCGAAAGAGAGGTAAGAGTTATAAAAGTGAATAAACTACCTAAATGGGTAGGTACTAGTGCGTGGCATATGTTATTTACGTTTTAACTAGTTATTTCATAGTTATTTAGGCAAATAAACAGTGAATATATATATTAATTCCATGGTATTTTATGTACGCGATAGGTAAATAAGGTGATTGAATGGTTTATTCGATGAGCGAGCGAAGCAAGGAAGGACCACGAAGGCATAGCGAAGACAAAAGAAGACATAAAAAATAAAGAAAGGTATTCATCAGGCTCGACGTTGAGCTGGTGAAGCAATGCCCTACCAGCCCAGTGCCCATTGAGTCTTGGCCTTCATTTTTACAGGAACTTCATGGGGTTTGGATCATTGTTTGGACCAAATTGGCTCCGGGGGTATAAATAGACATAAAAATTAGGGTATTAGAATCTTTTGCTTTCAAAACATTTGTAGAGGCTAGGGTTCTTGAGAAAAACTTGTGGTTTCTTCTTTGAATTCGAGGTTTGAGTTCATGTTTACTTTGGTTTTCATCATGTTTTGTGTTATGTTGAACCCTATTTTGAAGTAATACTCTATGTCAGGGATCGAAAAACCTCGGGTTTGATTTCTTTCAATTTCAATGTAATTCACGTTGTTTTCTTAAATTTGTGGTGTTAGTTTGTGAATGCTCGAACGTAATGCTATACTTGCCTTGATAATGTAGGTGTACATCTTAGGGTTTGAATTCCGCCATGATTATTAGGGTTTTTAAACTAGAAATAGGAAACATAACCCTTGAATATGTGATACATAGATCGATGGCCCTTGATAAGGGAGACCTTATAATCTAGAGTTTAATGCGGTTGCACTTACGCTACTTACATCGATCAACGAAGCCCGAGTGCAACTGTAGAATCTCAATTGGGAAAACCTCGGGGTGGAGTGATAATTTAGGAAATTTGCTTATCTACACCTCAATTGAAGATTTTGTGATGAAATTGGATAGAAAGAATACAACTTAGGTGAAATCGACTCCTTTGGACTCTCTCCATAGCTTAAGACCAATTTAACATTACATTGTAGAATAGAGACTTAGTTAGTAAGTAAAGTGTTAATTGAAAATCCTAAATCAATGTGTCTAACTTAATTTCTTAATTAGAAAAGAGATTAGCATTTACACCATCCCTGTGGAATCGATAACCCGACACCAACTTTTGTTTAGTGCCACAATTACTTGTGTCAAGCATTATACTTAAGGCGAGCATCACGTTTTTTACGCCGTTCCTGGGGATGGTTGCTAATTTTAGTTTGATTAGGATATTCTATTTATGATTTACTTCATGTGATTTTAGTTTATTTTTGGTTTGATTTGAATAATCATGTTGCACTTGATCTAATTTTTTCTCTTTGGTGTTTCAAGGATGAAACATTTAATGAAAAAAACAAGAAGAAGAAAAAAACAAATAATGCATAGCTATCATGTGGAGGAAACAACTAGTGAGATCCTTTACTAGTTTATCTAGGTTGGCTTATGAAAGTGAATCAGTTCGAGACGATACCACATACAAAGTTCAACCAATTATAAGTGGTGTAGCATGGACATGATATCATGAACCACATTATGCCCCATATGGATTTAAAAGATTTGTTGAAAGTCAAGGTAATTACAACTACATGCAAGGAGAGTAGTTGTAGGATAATCATAAAGCTATTACAACCCTCACATTAAATTTTTTTATCAATCATTGTGGAGTTCTTATAACAACTAGCAATTATAACAAGATCAAGAGATGGATAAATAACTATTGCTTAAATCTCTGAAGCTGCTGATAGGAAATATGACTGAGTAGAGCGAGCATGATGTCAAGAAGTATGAAGAAAAATATGAGATGTTTGCACAATCATAACAAGATTAAGTTAGCTTGAGTTTGGAAAGGAAAATTGACCAACTTGAGACATCCATAAATTTAAGAGAACAAGTTGCATTTAAGCCTAAAGAGAAACAAGTTGAAAAGTTGCTGCAGAGAGAAATATGTCATGAATTGCTAGAAAAGGTAGAGAAGCTTGATAATTCCCTAATGTGCTATGTTTAGGTTTGCATTTTGTGTATTTTACAAGATTATATCTCCCATTTATAGAACTTATCAGTGTTTTCTATATTTTTATGGTCTAGAAAGGCTACTTGGAGAAAAATAGCAAAAACCAATCAAAAATCAAATGAAAAAGCCAAATTAAACCCAACGATCTCCAACGCCTTGGAGTTGTGTACAAATCACTAGGAATTGCTGAAACAAAACTTAAGGACTTCTAAAACAAATTGAGGTTAGAAGACTGACCAATGATCCCTAGTGCCCTAAAGCGAAGAACACAGGTCGCCACAATAAATGAGGCTAGCAATTCCAAATGCCTTCAGCGCAACACATAAAATCATTAGGAATTGTTGGAGTGGATATGAGAATTATCAAAAATAGAGCATGCTAACACCTTACCACAACGATCTCCAGTGCCTTCTAAAGTTGTACATACGTTGCTGGAATGTTTTCAAGATTGGAAGTTACGAATTTGAAGTTTTAAAAGATTTTGTATGAGATTTATTCCTATCTATAACTATTATAAATAAGACGTTAGGGAGAAATCCTAGAGGGAGACAAAGAATACACACATAAGAGAGAGAGCCGATTCCTCTCTCGGCCTCTCTTTTCTCCTTCATTCTCCTCTTTTCTTTCAGTTTTCATTATTATTTTTAATGGAAATTTCAATGGCCATTGTCGACTAAGCTTTTGTCTAGATTAAGGAGACTACTATAAGTTGATTTATAAGATTTCTATTTTAAATTCTATGTGTTTTATTAACCTTGTAATTTCAATTGCATAATTTTATGAGATCCTTCACTTGCATTAGGGTCTGGTATTTACTTCATCATTATGTATGGGCCCATACTCATTAGTTTTTTTAAGAATCACATTTAGAAGTTTTACTGCCGTTTTTTAATGGAAACTATACTGATAGTAAATAAGATCATTGATTATTCAGTTTTGAGAAGTCTTGAGTGTTCTTAAAATATAGGTCAAGTAGCAGCGTTTAGTTAGCAATTGCATATTGTAATGACCATTATCTTAAGCTGATGATTAGTGTTAACCAAAATCCTAACTAACTTAAGTTAGGCTCATGGTTAAGTCCAACATATCTCGATTAGTGTGTGTGTGGGTTTGCATGAGGTTCGATGTTTGTGTGAGTTGTTTAACAAAATTTATAACTTATTGATTAATTGAAATTAATATAACCTATAGTTAGATATTGAAATCAATTGAAAATTAAGAGATAATGGACCGGCTTCAAGATACATGGCGTGTATCAATTTGTGTCACATTAGTATTGTGTCATTTTAAGCTCAACACTATTAGATTTATCTCGAGATAAGTGTTTGAATTGATGATGAAATGCAAAACATAAGTTGGTTTACTTGGGTTATAAGTAAATAATAAGGATTGAAGTCAATCCTCATCGTTTACTCTTCATCATCTCTTTTTCGTTGTCCCTAAACCATCACTATCATTCTCTCTCTCTCACTCTGATTTTCACAATCATCACCACCATCGTCTTCACTTCGATGATGGAACCACAATCACCACCGTGACCTTTATTATGGAAATCACCACCACTGGTTAGTAAGCTCTCTCACTCTTTCACTTTCTCAACTATTTTCACGGAGTTTAAGGGTTGTTGTGGGCTGTTGGAATTGTGTATGTTGTGTTAGAGGTGATGAGGGAGGTCTAGAGGTTCACTAGAACCTCAGGAAAATGGTAAAAATGGGTGGTGGTTGTTGGTTTGAAGGCGGGTGTAGTGGTGAGATTTATGGTTATTGTTGTTGTTGTTATGGTTGTTGATGTCATTTGTGATTGTTATATAAGTTAGGAACAATTTGATACCCTTATATGTGCATTCTAATGAGTTTTGAACGCGTTTGGAGGTGTACAAGAGGTCAGGGTGGTCACGGAGGTCGCTAAGAAGGAAGGCGACCTCAGAGTGACGAGGAAGTAAATGGAGCCCCCAACAGCCCCGTGGACATGAAACCCAGGCCTGGATCGCTATTTTACTGCCATGTCACACTGTGAACGATTCTGTTGTTTCTGCTCATGAAGTGACCCACGGTGTGGTTAACCCGAATGAGATTTTGATTGGAGTTCTAGGATCATACTAGTACCATTTGTTAGGTTTTGGGGTCATACGCAACGAAAACCTCTAAGAAATTTCAAAAAACCCCAACATGATCGTAAATAAGTTCCATGAAACTAGATCTACAAAAGTAAACCTTAACTTAATCCGTAATTTCCTTCTTTAATTGTTCGATCTCTAAGACATTTAAGCCCTCGTCCTCTATCAAAAACTCGGACACGAATGGTGACCACAATTTGGATTACTAGCCCTAAGAACGATAGAAAACATTTTATTTTCTTTATCAAAATCCAGAGAACTCGAAAATAGTAAAAACAAAAACCTTATTTCATTTTAGGGTTTCACCCTCTATTTATATGTGTAGATAAATCTTCACTTAAAATTCTATTATAATACAACTATTATATTTACGCATTTTAAGAAAATTACACATACACCCTTATTAATAAGTTATCATTTATACATTTTAAGAAAATTACACGTACACCCTAATTAATAAGTTATCATATAATAAATCTTAAGGGCTTTTATGTAATGAATTTTATCATATAAAATTCATTACTCTGGACTAACTGAAATTGTTCAAAGCCATTCTTCGTGTGAAACCCAATAGCTTGATGCAACATTGGCAATGAACAAAAACTTGGTACACGAGTCATAATTGGTCTCTAGCAACGCATTATGACTACCCAAGTAGCATGAATATTAAAATTGATGCAAACTAATTAATAACATATATCATATCCTTTTATCATGCAATATCCTTTAATTAGGCATAAGACATGAAAAATCACCCTTAATGTTCAATCGGACTAGTGTCGATCTTTAGGTAAGATTGAAAACATCCAATTGACATTGATAATATCAATTCACATGGACTTAGCCACTATCAGTCTATCATATCAAGGGATCCACTGATATCTCTCTCTATACAAGAGTGGCAAACTCTATCTTAATTACACACCTTCACATATTATTCACGTGGTAGACAACCACAATCTTTATAATCGCCTGGTTAAAAAACATTTGATTGTGTGAAATTACCATGCTCCTAATATTAAAGTCTATGGTAGTCTTAAGTCGAAGGAGTAAATGATATACCTATAATGAGTATTACATATAACTTAATCTATAAGGTGTTCTCATAGCGGGTCGGTCCAGTACCTTGTTCCCTAATAAGTACTCATAATCTCAATTCGTATCCCTATATGCATGATTATCACATGACCATCAATCAAGATTCACACTAGTCTTAATTCATTATGATTCATAGTAAAATGATCGACTAGGTACATTTAGGATATCTCAACAAATTCCCATGGATCTTACTATAAGGTAAACATGCGATCATTTATAGTAAAATAACAAACGAAAACCTCAGTTTTATTAACTAAAATTATAAGATAAATAATGTTTGTAGATTGACCTAGGGCACATGCCCCAAAATCATTTTAAAATAAAAATTGATCCAAATAAACTTATATTGGTATAGAGTTACCCGATAATATTTTAGGGGTCTTAATGGGTGCAACTAGACTAAAATAATCAAATCGAGGTAAGTAGGGATTCACTTATTTATTAATATTACCTGAATATGTAGTATATGTAGTTCATATAGTTTATATTTACATTGTAATGAGTTTTAGTAAGAAGGAAAATTATTTTCGATGTGATCGGCAAGAGTAAACCTTAAAGTTGAGAATAGGTTGTATAAGATACGGGTTTGGTTCCCGGTTTATATGTTAAATCCTACTAATATAAATAGGTTGCATGGATTACACATTCATTAGAAGGTTTAGGATAGAACCATTGAACATTAATGGACTAGTTAGATGATGCATCGGCTAATGCTTTGGTTTAGCAATCACAATAGTGTTATCGGTGGGTAATCAACCATACTTTTACAAATGAAATAGAAATCATAGTGTAATATCCATTGATTGTATGACTTGCATTCATTTATCTATTAGAGTACATGGTTTTCATTATCTTTTTAGCTATGATTTGTTCATATTGTTACTGCATATTATTCTTGATTATTATATGACATGTCTATATTATGTTAATCCTGACTTACTGGGAAAGTTAAAGCGCTCACCCTAAATTAAAATTTTAGGTTCTCTGCTAGCACTTCAGTTAGAGTGAAAGAGATGGCCTACATGCTTTACAGTCTTCTTTATGATGTAATGACTCTCTTTGTATATATATACATCATTTGAATTAGATTGTTGAAATATAATAGGGTTAGGAGGTTTTGTAATAGTGTTTTGGATTTGATAAACTCTAAATTTACATATACTGTTTGTAATATCATGAAAGCTTTTAATTTTTCATTACGTATACTTTGATTTTATTTCGATATCGATATACATGTTGAGTTTATCAGGTGCATAAAATGAGGGTGTTGGCTCTAGTTAAGTTTGATTAGTGTGCTGAGGCTTAATTTGGGTTTCGGGTTGGGTAAAGGATGCTACAAATTTGTATCAAAACCTAAGTTTAAGGTTTTTCTTAATTTTAAATTAAGGAGTAACTCTGATACAGTTTGACTTTAGAGTTTGAGTTTAAAGGATTTGATACACTTTTGTATTAGTACCTAAGCTCACTAACTCTTAGAGTTGTCTCGAGTTATGAAGGTGCTTAGGATGCGATAAATGGTTTTATCATGGTTTTGGGGGGAAAATGAAAATGGAAAAACTATTATACATTATTTGCTGAATTTATTGTTATGTATTGTATAGATATGATCTTCATGTCTTCTTTAAGCATTACCCTAATGCTCTTATCTGTTCACTAAATTTTATAATGTAATCGCTAATCAAGTATATGGTTCGTAGAGACTTGGATCCCATGCTAACGAAGAGACGAAGCTTAGTGGAAGTATAAAATTGAGCAACAAATGAGAGAACTCATGGAGTCTTAGGCAAAGCTCATGGCAATGTTGATGGCTCAAATGGGACCACTAACTCAGTGACTTGAGATCCAACATGCAGCCACTCCCAATTTTAATAAGACTAAAGGTGGAGCTAAGATAGTAGCAACTCTAACATAACCAATGATAGTATGGACTTAGCTACCAAAGATGCCGAGACCTGAATACTTGAGATGGAGCAAGGTTTTGTTGTTGTTGATGTAAAGGAACAGTTAAAGGTCAAACTGGTGACATTTTTATTAATTAAATCTACTCATAAGTGGTGGAATTACTTAGAGGGAGAAGGGAACACTGTCACTACTTGGCCACGATTAAGGACCATTTTTTTTATAAGAAATACTTTTCGAAGTCAGTCAAGAACATGAAAAAAACTGAGTTCATATAGTTAAAACATGGAGAGATGCTTATATAGGAATACAAGTGGAGATTTACTAAGTTGAGTGGGTTTTTCCAGAGATGGTGGAATTAGAGGAGAACAAGATAGACATTTTTATGAGTAGGCTAAACTATGGGATATGTGTTGAAGTTTCATCTCATCCTCGCACTAGTTATGTATTTATGCTTGAGAGTGCAATGGAGGTGGAAGTAGTCGCATCGGCCAGACCTTTCGAAGTAGTATCTATTCAACCACCAACAGTACAGCTCACTGGGAGTCAGAGAACCTATGAGATTACCTATTTTTGTTCTGCAAAGTGACATAGGAATGCAGCTAGAGCCGATACATCGACAAGATCTGTACAGACGAGATATTTTAGTGCAACATTTCCATATATTTCTTGGGCTTCAATGGCCAAACCACATTTGCCACCACTTCAGTTGGGGGGTAAAGGTGAGGGCACGACCCAATCAGCACAAAAATTGAATGGATTTGAGCAGGTTCAACAGTCCGGTGGGTTTTCTCAGAGGGTTTCAACGATAAGTTATCAGTGTGGTCAAGTAGGAAATATGAGAGATATTGTTCTATGTTACCACCCGCATTAGTAGGTAGTACAACACAACTAACATAAGGTCATACTTATAAAGTGGCTGAGGCAAATTCCCAGGCTATGAGGAAGCTTGTGCAAGGTATTTTAAACATTTGTGGTCGATATATGCATGTTCACATTGATGCTAGTTCTAGAGTTTTTCTTATTGCTGGTGTAATGGTTGATTAGTTGAAACTGAAACCTTTAGAGCTAGTTTATTATTGATTTTAAGCATAACACTGAGAGAGAGGCTTAGCCTAACTTGATTTGTGAGAGATAAGTTGTTAAATTAGGGAGAATGAGCTCTCAATTAATTTGAAGGTTATGAAGTTCTTCGAATATGATGCATTATTATGGATGGATTGGTTAGCAGCATACCTTGCAAGAATTGACTGTTTTCACAAACATGTAATCTTTCGTATTCTTTACCTTTTTGAAATTATAGTCTATAAAGGTTATAATCCTTCAAGACTTTCAACTCATGGAAGGGAAACCACTTTTCGATATTTAGAGGTTATGACATAGGTTATTACTTTTAGTGAGCTTGATCTGGAACTTAAGATTAGTAAAATACTAGTGGTTTGTGAATGTTTGAAAGTTTTTCCATCTGACATGCCTGGACTTCCTGCACCACATATCATTGACTTCATCATTGATCTTATTCTTGGTACAAAGCCTATATAATTCCTATATATGTATTGCATTGATGGAGTTGCAAAAGATTCAAATTTAGCTCGAGGAGTTGTTATAGGAAAGACTTATCCATCCTAGTATGTCACTCTGGGGAGCACCAGTTCTTTTTGTTAAGAAGAATGATTGTGCTTCAATCATAAACGGCTCAATAGATTGACTATCAGGAACAAATATCTATTTCTCATTATCTGTGACTTATTTAATCAATTGAAGAGTGCCAAATATATCTTGAAGATTGATTTGATGTCTAATTATCATCAACTAAAGATTAGGAAAAAAAGATATCTCGAAGACAACTTTCAGTACTTGATATGAGCAATTAGAGTTTACAGCGATGCTTTTTAGGCTTACAAAAACTCCTACTATGTTAATGGATTTGATGCACAGGGTGTTCAAACCCTATATTAACCAGTTCATCATGATATTCATTAATGATATTTTGATCTATTCAAAGACTCAAAAGGATCATTCGCACCACCTCAGGGTTACTCTGTAAACTATAAAGGATAATCGGTTATATGTAAAGTTTAGTAAGTTTGAATTCTAGTCTTCAGAGGTCAAATTTCTTGAACATGTGGTTAATGCTAAGGGTATATCTGTTGATTGGGTAAAAATTGAGGAAATCTTGGATTAGGCTACTCCTACCAGTGTTTGAGATTAAGAGTTTCCAAAGGTTAGCTGGTTATTACTGGCAAGTGTTTGAGGAATCTCTTGTATGGCTCAGCCACTGACTTGGCTAACATAGAATACTGTTGAGTTCGATTAGTCAAAAGAGTGCAAGAATGCCTTCAAGAAGTTGACACATTATTCGACTACAATGCAATACCTTCAAGAAGTTGACACATTATTTGACTATAATGCCTGTTCTTACATTATCTAAAACAGGGAAAAAATTAATGATTTATAATGATGATTCTCATTCAAGCTTAGGTTGTGCGTTGATGAATGAAAGTAGAGTTGTAGCTTACACTTTGAGGCAGCTCAAGATACATGATAGAAATTACCCAGTTCATGATCTTGAGCTAGCAGCAGTTGTGTTTCCCTTGATGATTTGGAGGCATTACTTGTAAGGTGAGAGGTTTATAATATTCTAAGATTATAAGAGTCTAAAATACTTGTTTACTTAGAGTAAATTGAACATGAGGCTTCGTAGATGACTTGAGTTTCTCAAGAACTACGACTTCATTTTAGAGTACCACCTAGGCAAGGAAAATACGGTTGTAGATGCCTTGAGTAGGAGAAGAACAAATAAAGAGAATGTCTTATGCCGCTACCGCCAGAGCTTCTTAGTCTTGGCTTCTTAAGGAAGTGTCAAAGGTAATGATTCGTGAAAGTTCAACTGGCACATCATCAATTGAGAGAACTAGTTCCAGAGCTACTGATATGTTCTTTTATGCTCATATTCAAGTTGAATAAGAAATTATTTAGTAGGTGGTTGAATTTGAGAATGCTCATCAAGATTACTTAGTGCATTAAAGGTTTACGACCAGTGTTGATCATTCTGATTGGTCAATTTTCGAAGATGGCACGTTACTCTTTAGGGATATATTGTAGATTCCAGCTCAGGATCTATTGAGGCTAGAGTTGCTACAAGAATCTCATGGATCTCTTTCCTCTATTCATCCAAGTAACACTAAGATATATCATAATGTAAGGCGTATTTATTGGTGGCCTATGATGAAAATGATATTACTAAGTTTGTAATCTTTTTACTACTAAATCCTGAATGGAAATGAGATCATATATCGATGGATTTTGTTTCTACTCTACTCCTAAATTAGCATAAGCCTGATATAGTATGGGTTGTAGTTGACAGGTTGATGAAGTTATAGCATTTCTTGCCAGATTCCATGTGAGATCTTCTTGACAAATTATGTGAGATATATGTATGCGAAGTGTTAAGATTTCATGGAGTTCCATTATCGATTACTTCGGATAAAGATTCGAAATTCACGTCCCGATTGTGGGGTGAATTACAGAGACATTTGGAACTATTTTTAACTTCAATATGCCATATCATCCTCAGACTGATAGGCAGACTAAACATCTATTTTTGATGCTAGAAGACAGCTTTGAGCTTCTGCCTTGGAGTATTGATAAGTCAGTATTTATACATATTTACTAGTTTATTTTAGTATATTCAAATATGGAAAGTCTCTAAAATATATCCTAATAATATGTTTTGGTTGTTTTTAGGTGAAATGGAGTGCACAATTAAATTCAGGGTGGAAAAATACTCAAAATGGAGTATTTAAATGCACTGATCGGATGCCGGATAGTTTGACTCGAGTTACGTGTTGCACGGTGGGTAGAAAAGGAGACAATATATTTCAACCAATCACACGCTGCCACATTAGTGGTTCTCATCACAACAGCGTACACGTAGTGTGTTCTCACCCTTTCCATGCAAGCCACCCATTTTCTCTCCTCCAATCACACACTGCCACATCAACTCCACGCGTCATCTACACGTCATAGCAACAAAACTGTTTCTTCTCCTAATACATCTACTCTTTGATCTACCTCGGGATGTGCATCCGCACAAGCTCCTAAATTTTTGCATGAAATCACGCGATTCTTTACCGCCTTTTGGACGCCACGTGTCGCACACTCACAACGCCAAACATGTCATTAAAAAGGGTCTTCTCTAATCAGACGATGCCACGTTAGCTCACGCAGTGACCCACAACGTCGTCAACAACTGTCTTAGCCAATCACAAAGCACCACGTCAACGCGATAGAACGAAACAAGCCAATAGGCTGCGGACACGTGGCAGCCACCTATTTTGAAG
Organism: Stephania yunnanensis; assembly: GCA_039657365.1. Taxonomy (NCBI): domain Eukaryota; kingdom Viridiplantae; phylum Streptophyta; class Magnoliopsida; order Ranunculales; family Menispermaceae; genus Stephania; species Stephania yunnanensis. The sequence continues at coordinate 36,165,496 of CM077586.1, read as the reverse complement.
CCAAAACAGCTCTAGCCGTACGAGTCACCTCCCCAACCCCTAAAACTAGTTTCTCTCACCTCCTGAGACCAATTTTTAGTAGTTTTACATATTAGGAACTTAGGTATTATTATTTTGGGTGATTGGCTATTATTATTTGGTTATCGACTTTTTTCGATGATGATGTTCGACTAATCAACTCCTTGCCTGGGTCGGAGGGAAAACAAGTCGAGATCATGGATTCATTGCATATTATGTGACATCTTTTATTTTATTATTTAATTTAGTTTAGTTTCTCATATTTCATTATTGTTGATTTTAATTAATATGGTTTAGATCTAGGGTGTATATGTGGCCAGTGCATGCTTTTAGGTGGACACTCTATAGTTATTTAGACTATTAGTATTCGTGTAATTGTGCTTTTGGACCAATAAAGTGACAAACACTCACCCGTTTGCCGTCAAAACCTTTCAGTTATCGAGTGTACAACAATTGAGTCTAGGTTAAATCGGAAGCATATGCGATCTTCTTATTTAGGATTAGTGTTCCCATAGACCTATATTACTGCTGTTAGTGTGTTAAACCCGATTGGCGGATGTCTAGGGTTATACATTAATTAAGGAAGTAGTTAGTGGCAGACGTCCTAGCTATCGAGATTAGGGGAATGAAGAATTTTTGGCTGATGCCGATTTTCAATAGCTAATCTAGGAGAATATAAATTAATGGATTTTTGGGAAAGATTGAAGACCATGATTGCCATTGAATCTTGATCCTGATTTGTGGAACTCTAGACTTAGGTGTTACTTAGATATTAATTAATTGTTTTGAAAATTAATTAGTTAAAATATTTAATCGTTTTATTTTATTTAGTTTAGTTAGATTAGTTAGTTAAAATATTTATTTTAAAACCCCCGATTTTCCTTTTTTCGTTGTTTTTAACCTAAGAAAGACAACCAATCTATGTGGGATCGATCATTTGCCATTATTCTACAAAATAGTTGGTTTAGGAAACTTTAGTTTATTGACGCGTTTGGCTGGCGTCAATTTTTGGCGCTGTTGCTGGGGATTGTATTTTTCTATCTTTGGTTTTTTATTTTTATTTTTATTTTTATTTTGCCTATCTAGTCCCTTGCTCTTAACGTGTATGTAGGTAACCCCGTAATGGTCTCCTCCTACCCTCATAATTATGGTTGATTCCAAGACTCATATTATTATATTGTGAATGGGGTAGGTATGTCACATAATGAATATCAATTTTTTAACATGCATTCTTTTGTGCAACAGGTCGAGGTTTGGGAAATTTGTGGAGATTATTCTCATTCCGCACATAATTGTCCATATTATCCGTAGTATGAGAATTATCACTATTCTAGCTATGCATCGCCATAACTCGACTTCTTTGGGCTCATGTTAAACCCACAAATTCCTCAACATGAAGGAAATCAACAGTTTCACCAAAACACCTCTTTAGAAGATATGGTGAAGCAATTGACAGATAGTCAACAACATCTTCGACAACTTTTTGAAGAGATGTGAAAAATTGATTTTAAGATTCCAGGCTTGAAGGAATTGGAAACTCAACTTATTCAATATAATGCCAAGCTTCAAAATATGACCGATGAGGAAGAGTTGTGTAGTACACAACCAATGTTTAACCCAGAGGAGGATGTGAGTGTTTATATGTTGAGATATTTTGAGGTGAATGAGGTTACATAGGTGGAAGACTATTTCAAAGAAACATCATAAGAACGTGAAGTCTCCTAAATTGAGCCATAAATTGTCATTGCACTAAATGAGATGAAAATTATGTCATTTCAGACAAGTCGGAGAAGTCGAAGATAGAGAGCGAGGAAGACTAACCTCGGGTGTTGGTGCAACCACCCCCCCTCCCATGCACATTTGGTACACCTTATAAGGGGTGGAAGTAAGGGATCATTCGCAGATCTTCTACACTGCCGACACCTTTGTGTTGGACAATCTTGATGCGACAGATTCTTTCGTATTAGAAGTCCCGAATGAACTCCTAAACCCGAAAGACGGTGTGCATACTTTATTGCTCAAATATGTAGATGCGCCATTTGTTGTTGACATCTCTAAAGGAGAGGGCATCACGTGATCAATCACACCAAGTCTAGCCAAAGACTTAAAAGAAAAACGGCTCGTTGGGAGACAGCCCGACTTCATTTTTTATTTTATTTTATTTATTTCTTGCATTTACTTTAGTTTTAGTTTAGTTTTAGTTTTTATTTATATTTAATAACACTATTATTTGGTCTCTTTATTTTTACAGGTGATATGTTACGTTTGACGTTAATTGGAGGATTGTAGTACCGAGTTTTGTAGGTTTGAATTTAGATTACATTTTTTAAGCATAATTTGAGTATTTGTTTTAAGGAATTACCTTGTTTTTAGAGAATCTTAGGTGTTTTCAGACTTTGTTGAGATATACCCAACTTAAGTCGCCTCATTAGTGGTGGGTTTTTGAGTAGACCCAAAACCTTAAACTTTATTCCATCATCTTGTTCATTTCACCCTTAGTTGATGAAATTCAGGCTCGCAAGATTTGATTGGAATCTTTTCAGTTAACTCCTATGTTTACTTGTTCTTGCTCTTATTATGGTTGTTGTTTCATAGTTCCCTTAGTCACCTACACATGAGAGATTTCGCGCGTTCACTGATTTTAGGAGACTTTTTGTTAGGCATGCATTTGTATCATTTCTTATCCATGTTTTTCTTCACCGTTGTCATTTTCTTTTTGTTATATGGATGCCTTGACCTATTTTGAACCTTGAGGACAAAGTTCAAAATAAGTTTGGGGGTGTTTTAAGGATTGTGGATTGTTTTGGATGGATTGTTTTGAGAAAGACCGCAGGTGAGATTGTTTATTTCTAATATGGTTATATGCGGTTGTGGATGGTAATGGTGGTGTTTTATATCATTTCTTCCATTTCTTTCATTTCTTGTCCATTCATATTCCTTTCTTATTTAATTAAGATTTGATATACTTTCATGAATATATGTATTTAGTATATTTTTTATTTTTTATTTTCTATTATTTAGAGTCACCGAAACTTTGTTCATGCCTTTGGTTGTGGATGAGTGCATTACGGTTGCCTTTTTAACTTGAAACTTAAGGATAATTAGAAGAAACACTCAGTCGAGTTCGTAGCTCTGCATTTTTATTATTTCATGATTAAGGACTTAGTCGTTGGTTAGACTTTGTGCTAGATAACGAAAATGAATAGACGGTCAAATTTGTGCAAGTGATATTATTTTAACCCACATTGAAGGATTTGTATGATTATAGTGAAAGTGAGAAGTACTAACATGAGTTTTCTTAGTGTAGAGTGTCCTACGAGTTTTCATAGGAAATGGAGTAGAGAAACTTGTGGTGGGAAAAAGTGAGAAAAGTAGCAGAGACCGTATTTTTAAAAAAAAAAAGATTTAAAAAAGAAAATGTATAGACTAAGAAAACTTGCGAGTAGTCGATGGCTTTTGTTTTGACCGAGTTTTTATCTTGAAAGTGAGATCTTAATTGTGTTTGGGTTGCGAGTTTTGACATATCATTACTCTGAAATTTGTTAAGTGGCTTGTTAACCTGGTGGCTAGGTAAACCACAGGAACTCCATGAATCTTGAGTCGGGTATATGATTAGTTGAGTTAGTGTATTATTATATTAGGAGTCTAGTTTAGTTTGTGTTGTCATCTGCACCTTTGCTCGGGACATGCAAAGTCTTAAGTTTGGGGGTATTTGATAAGTCAATATTTATATATATTTAGTAGTTTATTTTAGTATATTTAAATATGGAAAGTCTCTAAAATATATACTAATTATATTTTTTGGTCGTTTTTAGGTGAAATGGAGTGCGCGGTTGAATTCGTGGCGGATATATACTCAAAATGGAGTATTTACATGCAGTGATCGGATGTCGGACAGTTTGCCTTGAGTTATGCATTACGCGGTGGGTAGAAAAGGAGACAATATATTTCAACCAATCACACGCTGCCACGTTAGTGATTCTCATCACAACAACTGACACATGGCGCGATCTCACCCTCTCTATGCACGTCGCCCATTTTCTCTCCTCCAATCACACATTGCCATATCAGCGCCACGCATCATCTACACATCATAGCAACAAAACTGTTTCTTCTCCTAACACAACTGCTCTTTGATCTGCCTCGGGATGCGCGTCTGCACAACCTCTCAATTTTTTGCACAAAATCGCATGATTCTTCACCGCCTTTTGGACGCCACGTGCCGCATACTTACATCGCAAGCATGTCATCAACAGGGGTCTTCTCCAGTCAGACGATGCCACGTTTGCTAACTCACCTGCCCATAGCATCATCAACAACTATCTCAGCCAATCAGAAAGTGCCACATCAGCGCGACTGAAGGAAATGAGCCAATAGGCTCTGGACACATGCCGAACACCTATTTTGAAGCAAAAAACAACCCTACATTGCACGAGTCACCTCCCCGACCCCCAAAATTAGTTTCTCTCACCTCCCGAGACCAATTTTTAGTAGTTTTACGAATTAGGAACTTAGGTATTATTATTTTGGACGACCGACTATTATTTGTTGGTTATCGACTTACTTCGACGATGATGTTCGGCTAATCAACTCCTTGCCTAGGTCGGAGGGGAAACAAGTCGGGATCATGGATTGATGACATATTACGTGATATCTTTTATTTTATTATTTAATTTAGTTTCATGTCTCCTATTTCATTATTGTTGATTTTAATGAATATGGTTTAGATATAGGGTGTGTGTGGCCAATGCATGCTTTTAGGTGGACAATCTATAGTTATTTGGACTATTAATATCCATGTAATTGTGCTTTTGGACCAATAAAGTGACAAACACTCACCTATTTGCTGTCAAGCCCTTTCAGTTCTTGAGTGTGCAACAATTGAATATAGGTTAAATTGGAAGCAGATGCGATCCAGTTATTTAGGATTAGTGTTCCCACAGACCCGTATTACTGCGGTTAGTGTGTTAAACTCGATTGACGGTTCTCTAGGGTTATACATTTATTAGGGAAGTAGTTAGTGGTAGGCGTCCTAGCTATTGAGATTAGGGGAATGGGGAATATCTGGCGGATGTCAATTTTTTATAGCTAGTCAGGAGAATATAAATTGATGACTTTTTGGGAAAGATTGAAGACCATGATTGCCAAAGAATCTTGATCCTGATTTGTTGAACTGTAGACTTAGATGCTACTTAGGTATAAATTAATTGTTTTGAAAATTAGTTTAGTTGTTTTATTTTATTTAATTTAGTTAGATTAGTTAATTAAAATATTTATTTTAAAACCCTCGATTTTTTTTTTGTTGTTTTTAACCTAAGAAAGACTGCCAGTATCTGTGGGATCGACCCTTTGCCACTATTCTACAAAATGGTTGGTTTAGTAAACTTAACTTTATTGACGTGTTCGGCGCGCGTCAATTTTGGTGGTAACAGGGAGAAATGCATTCCTCTGAGTGAGTTCTCCTATAATAATAGCAATCAGGCTAGCATTTGAAGCTCTATATGGTTGGTCTTATCGTTCACCTATATGTTGGGCAGAGGTTTGAGATACAATATTGTTATGGCCTGAGTTGATTAAGGACTACTCATATTAAAATTAACGTATTCACCATCGTTTAACTACAGCATAGCTAAAGCAGAAGAGATATGTCGATAAGCATCATAGGTTTTTTGATATTAGGGAATCAAGGTCATATTGTCTTCCATGTGTCTATGCTTCACAAAACAGAGACTTAGTTCGCTCCAAGAATTTATTGTAATGAATTTGATATTAGGGAAGACTTATCTTACAATGAGCAACTGATTCATATTCTTAATCAAAAGATTTAGAAGTTAAGAACCAAAAAAATTCCTTTGGTTAACATGAAATGGCAGTTTCTTGGAGATGAGGAGCTAACATGGGAGTAGGAATCTTAAATGAAGGAGCATTTTCCTTTCCACTTCAAATCTACATGTAATTTTATGTTTTCTTTAATTTCTAGGATGAAATCTCATTCACTTGAGGAGATAGCTATAACATTCCCTATCCTAATTTGGGTAATACCTAGTCTAAAACCATAACTAAGCCCCAGTACACCAGCCTATACTTAACTAGATCTAACACCTTATCTTCTGTACTTGAAAACTCAACTAGTATATCGATAATGAAATTATGAAAGTATATGCAGCGGTAAACCAAAATATGATTACAAAATCTCCCAACCCAGTTATATATATATATCAAGGGATTCATTACATAACGGAGAAGACTATTAAACTCTGAAGCCTTCTCTATCCTTTTAGCTTAAGCGCTGGGCTAAGAACCTAAAAGGTTAATTTGGGATGAGCGCTTTAACTTGCTTAGTCCTTCAATATTCACATAATATCAACATTTTATATAATAATTAAGAATGACATGCAGTAAAAATATGAACCAATCATACCTAATATGATAATGAAAATTATATAATACAATAGATAAACGAATGCAAGTCATACAACCAATGGCTATTACACTGTGATTGCCATTTCATTTGTAAAATTATGGTCAATTACCAACTGACATAATTAATGCGATTGCTAGTGAATGTGTAATCCATGCAACCTATTTAGTCAATCAATTAAAATTCATTCGTTCTATCCTAAACTCTCTAATGATTGTGTAATCCATGCAACCTATTTTGTAGAGTAGGATTTAACAAAAAGGATGGGAACCAAACTCATATCCTATACAACCTATTCTTAACTCTAGGGTATATTTTTATCGATCACATCAAACATTATTTTCATTATTATTAAACCTTATTATGGTGTACATAACCCCTTATTCAAGTCTATAAACTATATGAACTATATATAATACATATCCAGGCAATATTGATAAACAAGCGAATCTGTTCTTACCTTGATTTAAGTATCTTAGTCCAGTTACACTCTCCGAGTCTCCTAATGAATTCTTGAGTAGATATTCACCAATATAAGTTTATTTGGATCAATTTTGATGTTAAAATGGTCCTAACTTTGGTCTAAATATCGTTTGAATCCAGTAATCGAAACTTGACTTTTGGAATTTTAAGGTTTAACGCAATACAAGAAACACGACATTTGTTCACAAAGACATGACATGACCGGAAAACAATGATCTACACCGTGGTTGGTACCATGGGTTGCATGCCCATATCGCCATTTCCTACCACCTCTTTCTTTGGTCGTCATCCTTCCTGATGACCCCCAGACCTCCCGAAACTTTTGGACACCTCTAAACATTTCCAAAACTCATTTTGAAGCCCGTATAAGGTCTTAACTTGTTCCTAACTTATCCAATAACCATAAAACATTAATGATAAGCAAAACTCTCACCATTACACCCACCTTTCAACCAACAACCACCTCCCATTTTTACCATTGTCAAGAGCTACTAGTGAACCTTTAGACCTACCTCATCACCTCCTTCACAACATACATAATCCTAATAGCCAACAAAAAACCTTAAAATCAGCTGAAAATAGCTGAGAAAGTGACAAAGTGAGTGAGCTTACCAACAATAAAGGTGATTTCCACGATGAGGGTGACGAAGATGGTGGTTTTGGTGTCGAGGTGAAATGATGGCGGTGATGATTATGAGAAGCAAAGGGAGAAAGAGACGGTGAGGGTTTAGGGACAACGAAAAAGAGATGATGAAGAGTAAATGATGAGGATTGTTCTCAATCCTTATCATTTACTAATAACCCAAGTAAACCACCTCATTCATTGCCTTTCATCATTAATTCAAAAATATATCTCAAGGAGAATCTGATGGTGTTGAGCTCAAAATGACATAATACTATTGTAACACAAATTGAGATACGACACATATCTCGAGGCATGTCCATTATTTCTTGATCTTCAATTGATTTCAATTATCTAACTATATGATATTGATTTCTATTAGTCAATAGCTTATAAATTCCATTAAATAAGTCACACAAACACTAAACATCACACCATCCTACACAAATGCTAATCAAGGCATGCTAGACTTAACCAAGACCCTAATTCAGGCCACTTATGTTTTAGGTTAAAACTAATCACCAACTTAAGGTAATGGGTTGTTACACATATGGTAGGTGTTTTCATAAAACTTAATGCTGGTAGGTTGTAAAATTTGTAGAATACTCGAGGTTATGATCTAATTAGTATGTAGTTTTTTTGCTTGTTGCTACCACTAACCTAAGGAATACGAAGTGATGGGCAGTGGGTCAGTCGTTATAGCTTACATTTAAGATAAGGTGAAAAATGATCTTTCAAATCTATGATTAAATCCATACTTACGTGAGTCGTAGTCCTCTTTGATATGGAACTATCATAATTTTGTTAATTAAAATGTATTTACAATTTGCTTGTTCTCGTATTTACTTTCAATAGTTAATTAGTTTTGAGTTTAAATTAGTTTACTCCCCCTTTTATCGACCTAAAGTTACCCTTAGTCCCTATGGATTCGACCACGCTTCCCACTACTTCAACTCCATAGTAGTTTGGTAAATTGGGATTATTGTTAGTGTTTTCGATAGCGCATCATTTTTTGGCACCGTTATCGGGGATTGGTGCCAATTATCTTTAGGTCTTATTTAGTGTATATGATTATGTAGTTTTTCTTTATTTTTTATTTCTAGACCATTGTCTCAAAGTTTTTGCAAGTTCACTTTATGGCCTCCAACACCTACAATTTTGGTTCGCATCAAGACTCACAATATTAGAGGGTGAATAGGGAAGGTATGTCATATTATGCAAGAATTTTCTTATTGACCTTCCAATATGCAACATGTCAAAGCTTGTGGAGAATATTATCAGCCTACCAATGCTTGTCCTTAGCATTCGCATTATGGGAATGATCCTTATTGGAATTACACTTTGCCATAGTCAGTGCAACCTTAATGACCTTAACTTGAAGATTTAGCAAAGTACTGTTGGGGCATGTGCCCTAGGTCAATCCATTAACTGTCTTTATGAATACTTTTAGCTAATAAAATAGAGGATTTTATTTGTTGTTTATTATAATTAATTTGCATGTTTACATTATAATGAGATCCATGGGTATTTACAGAAATATCCTAAATGTCCCTAGTCGATCATTATACTAGGAACTATAATGAATTAAGACTAGTGTGAGTCTTGATTGATGATCATATGATGATTATATGTATAGGGATACGAATCAAGATCACGAGTACTTGTTAGGGAACAAAGTACTGGACCGACCCGCTATGAGAACATCACATGGATTAAGTCATAGTTGTTTCTCATGATAGGTATATTTTTCATAAAACTTAATGCTGGTAGGTTGTAAAATTTGTTGAACACTCGGGGTTATGATCTAATTAGTATGTAGTTTTGTTGCTTGTTCCTACCATTGACCTAAGGAAAACGAAATGATGGGTAGTGGGTCAGTTGTTATAGCTTACATTTAAGATAAGGTGAAAAACGATTTTCAAATCTATGATTAAATCCATACTTACATGAGTTGTAGTCCTCTTTGATGTGGAAATATAATAATTTTGTTAATTAAAATGTATTTACAATTTACTTGTTCTCGTATTTACTTTCAATAGTTAATTAGTTTTGAGTTTAATTAGTTTACTCCCCCTTTTATCGACCTAAAGTTATCCTTAGTCCCTGTGGATTCGACCACGCTTCCCACTACTTCAAATCCATAGCAGTTTGGTAAATTGGGATTATTGTTAGTGTTTTCGATATCGCATCATTTTTTGGCACCGTTATCGGGGACTGGTGCCAATTATCTTTAGGTCTTATTTAGTGTATATGATTATGTAGTTTTTCTTTATTTTTTTATTTCCAGACCATTGTCTCAAAGTTTTTGCAAGTTCACTTTATGGCCTCCAATACCTAAAATTTTAGTTCGCATCAAGACTCACAATATTAGAGGGTGAATAGGGAAGGTATGTCATATTATGCAACAATTTTCTTATTGACCTTCACATATGCAACATGTCAAAGCTTGTGGAGAATATTATCAGCCTACCAATTCTTGTCCTTAGAATTCGCATTATGGGAATGATCCTTATTGGAATTATACTTTGCCATAGTCAGTGCTACCTCAAGGACCTTAACTTGAAGATTTAGCAAAGTACTGTTGGGGCATGTGCCCTAGGTCAATCCATTGACTGTCTTTATGAATACTTTTAGCTAATAAAATAGAGGATTTTATTTGTTGTTTATTATAATTAATTTGCATGTTTACATTATAATAAGATCCATGGGTATTTACAGAAATATCCTGAATGTCCCTAGTCGATCATTATATTGGCAACTATAATGAATTAAGACTAGTGTGAGTCTTGATTGATGATCATATGATGATTATACGTATAGGGATACAATCAAGATCACGAGTACTTGTTAGGGAACAAAGTACTGGACCGACCCGCTATGAGAACATCATATGGATTAAGTCATAGTTGTTTCTCATGATAGGTATATTTTTTAGTCCTCTAACTTGAGATTACCAGACTTCAACATTAGGAACATAGTGATTTGACACTATCAAACGTTGTCTTTAATCGGACGATTATAAAGGTTGTGATTGGTTACTATGTGAACAATGTGATGAAGTTGTGTAATCGAGATAGGATTTGTCTCTCTCATATAAAGAGAGATATTTAGTGGATCCCTCGATGTGTTAGACTGTTAAAAGGCCTAGTCTAAGTGAATTGATATTGATTAATGTCACTTGGATGTTTTTAGTCTACCTAGAGATCGAGACTAGTACGATTGAACATGTTGGATGACAATTCCATGCCTTATGTTTGATAAAAAGGATATCGTGTGACAAAAGATGTTATATACACTATTGATTAGGTTGTATCGATTTGATATTCGTCCAACTTGGGTAGTCATAATGTCTTGCTAGAGGGCGCTTATGACTTGTATACCAAAATGTGTTTTGGTACACTGCCAACGTTGTATGAGCCTATTGGGTCGCACACTAAGAATGGTTTTGCGAGATTTTAAGATGGTTCAGAAAAACGAATTTTATATGATAAAATTCATGACAGAAACGTCCTTATGGTGTATTACACTTATATTTCTTTAAGTAGGGGTATATGTGTAATTTACTTAACCGTCTATATATAAAGGTTGTATAAATAGACGATTTGAGTTAGAATACACGTACAATAGATTAATAGGCCGAAACTCTATTTTCGTTTTAGAAATGACTTAGGGTTTTGTTGGTATGCTCTTGATCGTTTTGGAGAGAAACAAAAAGTTTGGTATTCTCTCGAAGCTAGAACTTCTAATCTCGACTGCCGTTCGTGCGTGGACTACTGGTGGAGGGCGTTCGTCGTTGGCAGCGCCTTAGAGATCGATCAACCTTTAGAAAGGTATATTGCGATTAAGGTATAATTAAGTTTTCATGGTTTAAGCGTTTTAATGGAATTAGATTCGGATCCTGTTGGGGTTTTTGTCAAAATTATTTTGTAATCTCCGCTGCGCATGAACCCCAAAACCCAACAGTGGTATCAGAGCCATCGAGTTCGATTCCATTAAATTCATTGCATGTTTTCTTCTGATATATACATGATATATGATTGAAAACATGTTAATCGTTGATGTATATGTGATATACATAAGCTTTCTGTGAGATTTATTATCATGTTTTGTGTATATGATACATATATTCGTGATTTAATTGAAATTTGTTTCATACATGCTAGTAACCATGTTAGGTTAATTCAAATATTTTTAATGAATTGAATTTTGTGTTCTGTGATCCATGACACCATTAGGTTCGATTGGGATAGTAGTTCATGATTCAATTACTTGTTTGCGATTATTTGGATGAGGAACGAAATTGCGAATAATTAATTTTCGAAATTATTTATTTATAATTAATTAATTTTCGAAATTATTTATTTATCTTTTTATATCTATTTTGTTATGAAGTTTATCAAGAATCTTGTTATTGGTGATATACTAGGATTCAAATATCTTAAATCCAAAATAAATAATTAATTTTCGAAATTATTTATTTATCTAGTTATATCTATTTTGTTATGAAGTTTCTATTTGATAAAGATAGATAACAAATTAGAATAAGAGATAAATATCAAGAATCTTGTTATTGGTGATATACTAGGATTCAAATATCTTAAATCCAAAATAAATAATTAATTTTCAAAATTAATTATTTATCTTGTTATATCTATTTTGTTATGAAGTTTCTATTTGATAAAGATAGATAACAAATTAGATTAGGAGATATAAGCAAAATCGGTGTCGCTATCCCTACTGGATGGGAGATAAATATCAAGAATCTTGTTATTGGTGATATACTAGGATTTAAATATCTTAAATCCTAATTGGATTAGGATAAGATGATTAGTTAGATGTGGACCCGGGTTAATTAAAATGTTTTAATTGACTTAATTTCGGATAAATTAAGGGTTAATTTTTGATAATAAAATCAGCGAAAATTATGATTTTCTATAGCGAATTTTAATTTTAGGAATTGAGATTCGTCTTCTAAGAAAAAAAAAAAAAAAAAACGGGGGTGCCGTCTAACTAATCCTAGCGTACGGAAATTTTTTGTTAGTGAAAAGTATAAAAAAAAAATTTCCAAATTGTTTAGTGATTGAACAAATCAATAAAATATATGATATTTCATTGTTTACATAAAATCACTAAAACTGAATAAAAACCCTCTATTAAATTTTAAGTCTCGTGCCATCCATTTTAAACACTTGTCGAGGCCTCGATCACACTAATACAGTTTCGGCCATAGCTGGGTGTATTATGTTATCTTGGTGAGACAAGTTGGGTAAGAGTTACGTTAATGTTTAAAATGGTCCGACTTAATAAAGCCATCAAAATAGTTTTGAGCTTTAGGCAAATGATGAGATAAAAACATGCTAAGACATAAGATGTCCCATATCTCATAAAAGGATCTAAAAATTACATAAGATGTAATTGGTAACTATTACCTACCTAAATAATCTAGTTCTATGTTTCATGCCATAGCTGTCATAGAATTAGGTGAAATATGGATTTTAGTCCCCTAAATAAACAGTATGTTTTAGGAGGGTTGCTAATTTAGTGGGAGTCTATTCCTCTATACTAAAATAAACTTCGCATAATCTTTATTGTAGATCAATGGCCTCTTCAAGTAACAATAATCCCCTGTCACTGCGATCCATCCTTGAGAAGGATTAGCTATCTGGGACTAACTTTCTTGACTAGTTCAGAAACTTGAGAATTGTTCCTAAGCACGAACGCAAGTTGTATGTCCTGGATGCTCCAATTCCTGAGGACGCACCAGCCAATGCTACAAAGGCTGTGAAGGATGCACATAATAAGCATGTCAATGATTCTACTGATGTTGCATGTATTATGCTAGCAACTATGGTTCCCGAACTTCGAAGGACATGGAACTAATGGAAGCCTACGACGTGGCTATAACGCTCAAGGAAATGTTCCAACAAAGAAGCTAGGCAAGAAAGGTTCGAGACAGTCAAAAACCAACATTCTTGCAAGATGACTGAGGGTGCGTCAGTTAGTCCTCATGTTCTGAAGATGAATGGCTATGTTTACCAGCTTGATAGACTCAGATTTCCCATAAGCCAAGAGTCGGCTATGGATTTGATCCTGAATTCATTACCAGAAAGTTACTCACAATTTGTGATCAACTACAATATGAATAATATGGAGAAATCAATTTCAGAGTCGCATTTGATGCTCAAAACTGCTGAACAAAATATCAAGAAACCCTCTAGTAATATTTTGATGGTCTAAAAGGGAAAGGGTATGAAGAAGAAAGACAAAGGCAAGGCTAGAGTTGCCAAGGCTATTGCTGTACCTGTCGCAAAAGTCAAGCCCCGGCTTGTTCCTGCTTCAAAACACCCAAAAGAAAAGGAAGAAAATTGTCATTTCTGTAATCAAACCAATCTTTGGCATTGTCGTCTCGGGCACATAAACGAGAAACGCATAACGAAGCTCCATAAAGATGGGCTTCTTGATTCATTTGATTTAGAAACATATGAAACGTGCGTATCTTGTTTACTAGGCAAGATGACTAAAAGTCCCTATACTGGACACAGTGAAAGGGCAAGTGATTTATTGGGTCTAATACATACTGATGTATGCGGTCCTATAAACACAATGGCTAGAGGAGGTTATCAGTACTTCATTACATTTAATGATCATTTCAGCAGATATGGTTATGTATATTTAATGAAACATAAAGCTGAATCATTCGAGATGTTTCAAACGTTACGAAATGAAGTGCATAATCAACATGGTAAAACTATCAAAACACTTCGATCAGATCGAGGTGGTGAGTATTTAAGCCAAGAATTTGATGATCATCTTAGAAATTGTGGGATTGTCTCCCAATTGACTCCACCAGCAACTCCACAATGGAATGGAGTTTCTGAAAGGAGAAATCGAACCTTATTAGATATGGTTCCATCTATAATGAGTCATGCATATCTTCCATTATCCTTTTGGGGTGATGCATTACAAACTGCAGCTTTCACTCTAAATCGAGTTCCTTCTAAAGCGGTTGATAAAACACCATATGAGATATGGTACGGAAAGAGACCTAGTTTGTCTTTCCTTAAGATTTGGGGTTGTGAGGCTTACGCAAAACGACAAGTCTAAAAAAAATTAGCACCTAAATCTGACAAGTGTTTATTTGTGGGGTATCCTAAGGAAACAAAAGGATATTACTTTTATAATCCAGCTGAGAATAAAGTGTTTGTTGCTCGGTATGGTGCCTTTATGGAAAAATAGTTTATTTCAAAAGACACTAGTGGGAGAGAATTAAATCTTGAAGAAGTTCAAGAATCATATATATACTCTGAACTGCTACTGGAAGTTCAACAACGTTCTGAACCAGTTGAACCTCCGCAAGTGACACAAGGCCCACGTAAATCTGGTAGGGTAAGACATGAGCCAGAGAGATTCGGATTTCTTATTACTGATAGTCGTGATGTGTTGCTTATGGATCAAAATGAGCCCACCACTTATTAGGAGGCTATGTCTGGACCAGAATCAGATAAATGGCTAAGTGCCATGAATTCCGAGATGCAATCCATGTATGATAACCAAGTTTGGAACTTGGTTGATTTACCTGAATGTGGTAAGACCATTGGATGTAAATGGGTTTTCAAGAAGAAAACTGACATGGATGGCAATGTGCATACTTTTAAAGCAAGACTTGTAGCAAAAGGTTTCCGGCAGACTCAAGGTGTTGATTATGATGAAACTTTTTCGCCAGTAGCCATGCTTAAATCTATAAGAATTTTAATTACCACTGCTGCATATTGTGACTATGAGATATGGAAAATGGATGTAAAAACAACATTTCTTAATGGAAAGCTGCTTGAGGACGTGTATATGACACAACCTGAAGGTTTTGTAGATCATGAGAATTCTAGGAAGGTATGCAAGCTTCATAGATCCATTTATGGATTAAAGCAAGCTTCTCATAATTGGAATCTTCGTTTTGATGAAGCAATCAAGGATTTTGGTTTTATTAAGAACGAAGATGTGCCTTGTGTATAAAAGAAGGTCAATGGGAGTGTAGTTATTTTTCTGGTATTGTATGTTGATGATATATTACTCATTGGAAATGACATCCCAACATTGCAGAATGTCAAGTCTTGGTTAAGGAAGTGTTTCTCAATGAAAGACTTAGGACATGCAGCCTATATCCTAGGGATAATAATCTATAGGGATAGATCTAAGAGGCTAATCGGTCTAAGTCAGAGTGCTTACTTAGACAAGGTGCTGAATAGGTTCAGTTTGCAAGACTCTAAAAGGGGATTGTTGCCAATGTCTCATGGCATAAGTCTCAGCAAGAATCAATGTCCTAGGACAAATGATGAGCGAGACCATATGAATAAGACTCCATATGCATAAGCTATTGGATCTATCATGTATGCCATGTTATGAACTCGACCTGATGTATCATATGCTTTGAGCACTACAAGCAGATATCAGTCAGATCTTGGTAAGATTCACTGGATAGCAGTAAAGAACATCCTTAAATTCTTAAGTAGGACTACGAAAATGTTCTTGGTCTATGGAGGTTTTGAAAATGATCTAGTTGTAAATGGTTACACAGATGCAAGTTTTCAAACTGATATAGATGATTTTTGATCGCAATCTGGATATGTGTTTACTTTGAATGGGGGTGCGATAAGCTAGAAAAGTTCGAAGCAAGAGATCATGGCGATTCTACAACAAAAGTGAGTATATTGCGGCGTTCGATGCAGCAAATGAGGCAGTTTGGATCAAAACGTTCATTTCTGAACTAGGTGTGGTTCCAACTATTGCTAACCCTGTTTGTTTGTATTGTGACAATAACGGGGCAATAGCACGGCCAAGGAACCTAGATCACACCACAGATCCAAACATATACTCAGGCGTTTTCATCTCTTCGGAGAAATTATTGAGAGGGGAGACGTAAAGATTTACAGATTACCTACTTAAGACAACGTTGCAGACCCCTTGATAAAAGCTCTTCCACAAGCAAAACATGATGGCCATGTTAGATCATTAGGCATTAGATGCATGTATGATTGGCCCAAGTGCAAGTGGGAGATGTTGGGGCATGTGCCCTAGGTCAATCCAGTAACTGTCTTTATGAATACTTTTAGCTAATAAAATAGAGGATTTTATTTGCTGTTTATTATAATTAATTTGCATGTTTACATTATAATAAGATCCATGGGTATTTACAAAAATATCCTAAATGTCCTTAGTCGATCATTATACTGGGAACTATAATGAATTAAAACTAATGTGAGTTTTGATTGATGATGATATTATGATTATACGTATAGGGATACGAATCAAGATCACGAGTACTTGTTAGGGAACAAAGTACTGGACCGACCCGCTATGAGAACATCACGTGGATTAAGTCATAGTTGTTTCTCATGATAGGTATATTTTTCAGTCCTCTGACTTGAGATTACCAGACTTCAACATTAGGAACATAGTGATTTGACACTATCAACGTTGTCTTTAACCGGACGATTATAAAGGTTGTGATTGGTTACTGTGTGAACAATGTGATGAAGTAGTGTAATCGAGATAGGAGTTGTCCCTGTCATATAAATAGAGATATCTAGTGGATCCCTCGATGTTTTAGACTGTTAAAAATCCTAGTCTAAGTGAATTGATATTGATCAGTGTCACTTGGATGTTTTTAGTCTACCTAGAGATCGAGACTAGTACGATTGAACATGTTGGATGACAATTCCATGCCTTATGTTTGATAAAAAGGATATCGTGTGACAAAAGATGTTATATACACTATTGATTAGGTTGTATCGATTTGATATTCGTCCAACTTGGGTAGTCATAATGTCTTGCTAGAGGGCGCTTATGACTTGTATACCAAAATGTGTTTTGGTACACTGCCAACGTTGTATGAGCTTAATGGGTCGCACACTAAGAATGGTTTTGCGAGATTTTAAGATGGTTCAGAAAAATGAATTTTATATGATAAAATTCATGACAGAAACGTCCTTATGGTGTATTACACTTATATTTCTTTAAGTAGGGGTATATGTGTAATTTACTTAACCGTCTATATATAAAGGTTGTATAAATAGACGATTTGAGTTAGAATACACGTACAATAGATTAATAGGCCGAAACTCTATTTTCGTTTTAGAAATGACTTAGGGTTTTGTTGGTATGCTCTTGATCGTTTTGGAGAGAAACAAAAGGTTTGGTATTCTCTCAAAGCTAGCACTTCGAATCTTGGCCGCCGTTCGTGTGTGGACTACTGGTAGAGGGCGTTCGTCGTTGGCAGCGCCTTAGAGATCAATCAACCTTCAGAAAGGTATATTGCGAATGAGGTATGATTAAGTTTTCATGGTTTAAACGTTTTTAATGGAATTAGATTCGGATCCTGTTGGGGTTTTTGTCAAAATTGTTTTTTAATCTCCTCTGCGCATGAACCCCAAAACCCAACAAGTACTTATGCCTACAACATCCCGACTATTATGACTTCATGTCAAATTTGCTAGTTTCTCAGTATAAAGAATAATCCTTCGAAGATATGATAAAGAAGTTGATGATTTAGTAATAACAAATTGAAGCTTGCTATCTAAAGTGAAGTCAAAATATGAATTCAAGTTTTTCGTGGCTTAATAAGTTGCTTAAAAATAGACATTCCCCTATGCCACCCATCTCTAATCTAGATGAGACTTTAGGTGATATCGCATTGGAGTTTGTCGAGATGGATAAGCTTACATTAGATGATGATTATGTCGGTAAAGAAGAAAAGAAATACAGTAAGTGCTAAAGCTAAAATCCATGGTTATTTTTCCTAATTACATAATTTATGGAGAAAAAAATCTTAGAAGGAAGTTGAAGTCAATTTTGAAAGGTCAATTGAGCAACATGAAGAGAGCAAGGAAGACAACCTCTAGAGTTGATGAAACAACCCACCATTCCATGCAAATGCAGAGCGAAGACAAGATAAGACATGAAAAGAGAATTGTTTATCAGGTCCGATGCTTAGCTATGCATCTAGTTCCCAACTAGGTGCCCCTTCAGCCTAACTCCTAGTTGGTCGCCTGGGTGGCCAGCCAGGTGCCCACTCTAGGCTAGTCTTCATTTTTATAGGGGTTTTAGATTCTTGGGTTATTTTTTGGACAAATAGCCTAAAAGATATCAATAGACTTAAAATTTAGAGTTATAGGATCTTTTGTTTTAGAGAATACTTATGGAGGCTAGGGTTCTTTCGACAAACTTGTGCATTCTTCTTTGAATTTGAGGTTTAAACTCATGTTTACATTAGCTTTCAACATGTTTTATGTTGTGTTGAACCCTATTATATTAGGTAAATAATTATTGTCCCGGGGGTCGATGGACCTTGTGACGACCCCAGTCCCTTCAAACTAGGCCCCGCATAGTACCAAGTCTATGTGGAACCTCGATCAACCCTCACCGAGTCCATGCATCCTTGTCAACCTCTTATGACCTTTAGTTTTTGTTTTGTTGCTTAGTTTTACTACTTAATAGTTAATACAAGTTTTTACTTTATAAAATTATGCATTGGAAGTCAATTAATAAATAAAAGCAACTTATATAAATAGAATTAAAGTCGAGATGTGGAAATCCTGTCAAAACGTTATATCATGCAAATATATATGGTGATAAGGAAACAAAAACCTTATAAATGAATCCGTAATGGTATCTCTCAAACATATGTCCCAAAGTATGTAACCATCAATAGTATATCTCATAGATATATCAAAATAACAAAACACCTAGGAAGTAAGAAAGATGAAGCTAGCTGCCACGTGTCAAGCGAGTATAATAAAAGTTTCTCCTACATTATACTTTCGATATTTTATAGTAGTGGTAAGTGAAAATCGTCGAAACGTTTCCACAATAATTTATCAAACTTCTCTAAGAAAAATGACTTTTAATAGTTTTTATTATTTTTACTTCAATTTAATTAATTAATTAAAACATTAATTAAACTCACTAATAATTAAGTAAACTAATTATACTAACTTAACTAAAAAAATTCAAATTCACCATCAATCAAATAAATTCAATTCAATATCAAATAAATAATTATCTAAAAAAATTCCAGAACAATAAAACGTCAATCCATTTTGCATTCCAAACATGTTATTTCAATCAATATAGTTGTGAAAATACTTTATAAAGCATATTAGATTATTAAACTCTAATCATAAGTAAGTAAACAACCTTTAGGAAAAACCACATTCTAATTTTATTGAGCTAACCCCTTTGAATACACAAAGGCATTAACTTCACGCAATAAAACTATTTTACACTTTATGAGAACATTGAACTAATAAGAGAAAACCTCGCATAATATTGTCTTTGCATACTCTTTGCACTTGATTAATTCTTTCATAATCTTCCCTTTTTACTCGATTTCTTCATATATTCCTTTTATTACTTGAGATAACAAAAATAAGAGAAAACCTCGCATAATATTGTCTTTCACATCTAAAATTATCATAAAATATGCTATAAAACATGCCTAATTATTGACCTTTCAAATATCCTCAAACTCAGTACTTTGCTGTCCCAAGCAAATGAATACTCTTAATTATATTCTCTTTTCTTCCCTCGTTTTGATTTCATAATTATATATTCCTATTCAAAAATAGAAACTGCCTTAAAAAAATAGATTGCCTTCATGAAAATAGAAATCATGATAGAATATAAAGAATTAAAGAACAACCCATTTCTTTGACAATTCAACCTCCTAATTGTGCAATACACATCAGAATTCAGAGTTAAACCAATCACCAAGGTCAAGGAACTACATAGATTTTCTCAATCTCCACTGACAAGCATCAAGCTTATGACAACAAATATAGAATCTCAAGATATAAAAATCTCCAAAACGATCTCATTTCAAATACTATTTAAAATATCACTATAATCAAAGTAGATAGGAACTTTTATTCATCAATAATCATCATTTCATTTTCATTTGTTAGAACAAAAAGATTTACTTCATTTAACTTAGCTATATGCATTCGAGCTAAATTTTTTATTTGAAGAGTTTTCGTAAACTTCATTTTCTTATATCTCTCTTTCTTTCTTCTTCAATTATATATATTTTCGTTTTCTTTTTCTTATTATTTCTTTTGTATTGCTTCAGTTCCCCACTTCATTTTCTTTGGAGTCAGTTATTCTTTTTATATAGGAGTTATTCTTTCATTTTTCCCACCACTACATTCCCTGCTCCATTTCACGTGGAATCTGTGGGCCTCTTTATTTTTTCCTTTTTAAAAACTCTTGCTAGTTCTTCTCATTTCATTGTAGTTAAGGAAACATTCTTTCCAACTTACTAAAGTTTATTGGTTATTTCCTATTTCTCTTCTAAATTGTGGCATAAACTCTTTCCAATATATATAGAAAACTCTACAACGGTGACTTTTTTTAAATCACCATGAATGGTGATTTAAAATTCTCACCATAGGATTTAGATCTAATGGTGAATATTAAAGCTACATTTATGACTCTTAAATGTGTGCACAAGTTCCAATAAGGCATATTCACCATTGGATCTAAACTCAATGGTCGAAATTTAAGATCATCATTCATGGCGATTTGTCCCAATCACCATGATAAAATTACCTAGATATAATACTTGATCAATAATATTTGTATAAAAAAATTCTTAGAATTTTGTCCTGTGTATCTTGCACTTGTTTTTCGATCTTCTACCAATTTTAATGTTTAACATAAAGTAATCAATCATCTCTAAACTCCTCTAGTGTATAAACAACCTAAGTTAAGTCAAATAGGGTATAACAATTCCTTTCAATCATAAAATTTTTATTTTCATGGGTAATAATAATATATCACTTCCATTTCTTTCCAAACTATATTCAATTCCATGTTCCTAACTAAATAAAGGAAAATGAAATGGAAAACATTACTTGTATTGTGAAATTTTTTGAAAAATTCAATCATTCTACTCTATTCTACCTCTTGTTTCTTCCATACTTTGCATCTTCATACTTTACTTGACCTAATATCCCAACACTCATTCTAAACCTTCTCCTCAAGGTTTAAAAATTAAGTCAGGTTTCGAACAAAAATAAAAATACACCGTGAAACATAAATGAATAAATAAATAAATAAACAACTAACATAAAATGAATTGCATAAGTAATTGAAAATGTGTTAAATTCTAAATATTCCAAAGCATTATATGATAAAAACTCAGTACATCAAAGCAACATATATAATTGGAACACACCAAAGCAATAATATCATAGTTGCACATACACATCATACCAATAAAAATATTACAAACATAGAACTTTCATAATAACACTTAGAAAAGATTACACAGAGATGAATAAAGTATCAAAGCTGACATCCAAATGTCGCATTATCACCAACATCCCCATGATCTAGGTGTTGAGATTGGAAGCTCCTCGTAAGATCATATAAGGTGTAGTCTATTACTACTACTGAGTTATTTTTGAAAAGTCTCTTGGTTGAGGATTCTCAGTTGGATTGATGGAATGTGACTGTTAGCTCCCTCGCCTTGCATCTACCTACCCTTGCTTCGCTTGGATCCATAAATGCTTATGGTAATCTTGCACTTGGTTTAGGAACATGAGCTTTTGATGTCTCAAAGTTCTCATCTGATTGTGCAAGATTGACCCCATTATGGCCATTTTCATTTCCTCTGAATACATGCTAATGAAGTCTTCTACAGGTAGCTTTGGGCTTTTGTTTGCTTGCTGATCATATGCTGCAATTTGCATTTCTTCTAAATTTCTTAGTTTTGTGCTCGTATTTATTTTCTCTTCGTGGCCTCTATCAATTGTGTATCATTTCTCTCTCGTTCCTCCTCCGAATTAACATATCCGAGCACCTTCTGGGTGCTTTCAATGACTTCACTGGTGATGGTCTTATAGGGTAAACATTTAACTCCAGTCCTCTCATTCGAACTCGCTTTTGCTTGTAAAACATAGTAATCATTAAGGGAAAATGTAATCCTTCATTTTTTTTAGTGGTCATGGCATTCTTGATCGAATCATGGATTATTCCGGAAACATAAATATAGTCAATCACTTATTGTATGTGGTATAAGATAGCCACCCTATAGTTCATTATGTCATATTTTTGTAAACTAGGCTGTAGGCTTACATTTAAGAAAAAGCTCAAAGCTTTGGTGGTTTTCCTAAAGTATTTAGCTTTGATGTGTTTTGGGTACCCGTCTTTATCGAAAAGAAATGTGTCCTCTAGAATTGCTTTTAAACCATATTACCCATTTATTCTTTTAGATGAGCAATCCACCGGTCTTCCTTGGACTATGACTAATGTTTTATTCTCATTTTCATGCCTGTTTGCGCAAAACTCTTTCACTAGTATTTCATAACCCATTTCAACTGAGGACCTTGTGTCATTATCGGCGTAGTAATCCTTAGTTAACAACATCCAGTTCCTCTCTATTATTTTGTTTAAGATCTTAGGCCCATACTTAGCTTCATTCTTCACATTGAAACCCCACTTCAGTATGATTTTCTTATTCTTGCTAATGTCGCTCTCCATCCTAGTAATAGCTTTGGTATTGATGAGGGTATGGGCATAAAATTGGATTTTATGTGTCTCGTCAATCTCTTCCTTTCTCTGACTCATAGGTAAGACTTAAAGGTGGAGAAAGTTCTCTTGGTATTCTAATTTATGGGTTATTCCTTGAAATCTCCATTGGCCTAATTGGTGTGGGTGGAGCTTTAAATTTTTGTTTGGGTTTCTCTACTAATTGTGCCTTCCCCTTCTCCTCTCAAGAGCTTCTACCTCTACCTCATTTGGGCATTATCTTAAATTTCAAAATTAAAAACTCAAAATTAAAGAAACTTGTATATGATCGAAAATATTTTTCGAAAATAATTCAATAAAATTTATGATTTTATTTTAAAAGAGAAATCCATTTGGAGAGCTAGCTTTAAATTCATCGTCAGTTTAAGAATAAATTGACATCAAAGTTTTAACTCAAATATAGATTTTAAAATCTTTTTTCTAAATATCGTAAAATAATTATGAGATAAGTCTTAAGACTTTCAAAAACATAGAAACTTGAAGTAAAAAAAAAACCATAACCTAACCTCCAAACTCATTTCAAACTCACTTTTCAAACCACTTGCAAATATGTGTAAATGTAATAAAAAACTTTCAATTGTTGCATTTGCAAATTAAAGATTAATGGTATCACAATTGCTAGTCTATTGGAATCAAAGAAACCATTTGTGCAAGAAAATTGAATAAAGTCCAACTAATCAATTTCACAAAACATTGAAAAACTTGGGAAAAACCTTTGAATAAAAAATTTGCCTTTTTGAGAGTGAATCTCTTAAGATTATGCTCTTGAACTCCTCTAGACCATCCTTTCAAACTCTAAATTGAAATTTCTTAAAACCCTAGTTTTGTTCAAAACCCCAAAATTGAAATTTTTGTTTGAATTAGACTAGGCTAAGGCAAGAATCACTTAAATATTTTAGTGCTGAGCTTAGAATGGTTGAATCAAGGAAAGAAATTGAGATTTTTGTGAAAGTGTGCAACGATTTGTTGGTGTGAAAGAGTTGATATGTGTGGCTATTTAAGGTTTTGATTTGAAAAACCAAAAACTATGCCTAGTGGTTCCTATGTAAGTAGAATCTCTAGAAATCACTATGTAAATGGATAATAAGTGAGTTGCTGTGAAACGCAATGACCAACCAATTTAAGTAGGGATCCTTTATATGAAGAATTGCTAGGGATTCGTCAGACTAACATGTATCGAGTGTGCACAATAATCTTTTGTATTTTACTATTAATTTGTAGAGGTAATAGAGGGATTTCTCAAATCTCTTTATAATTAAGGCTAAAGTTTTACCGGATTTAACTTGTTTTAATCCAATTAGTTTAATTAAATGGGAATTTAACACTTAATCATATGCAAATAAAACAAACGATTAATGAAACTAACTAAACTATAACAACAACAACAACAAGAACAAGAACAAGAACAACAACAACAACAACAACAACAACAACAACAACAACAACAACAACAACAACAATATAGCCTCAGTTCCAAATTAATTGGGGTCGGCTACATGGATCAAACTTTTTTATTGTGTTCGATTAAGAGCAATTGAGGGTATGCTTTCCAAACCATTCAAATCCCTCCTAATTAATGCATCCCATGTTAACTTTGGTCTACCCCTTCATCGTCGAATTTCTACAGGTTCTATTGAGTCAAGTTTTCTACTGGGGGCATTTGTAGGCCGTCTTTGCAAGTGACCAAACCACCATAACCGCCATTCCCTAATCTTTGTATCAATTAGTGCTAGTTCTACTTGTCTTTGAATTTCTATATTTCTTTTTCTATCTTTACGAGTTTTACCACTAATCCACCTTAGCATCCTTATTTCTGCAACGTTCATTTTATGTAATTGTTGTTGCTTTACTGCCCAGCATTCATTACCGTAGAGCATGGATGGCATAATTGCGGTCCTATAAAATTTCCCTTTTAACTTAGTAGGAACATTTCGATCACAAATCACCCATGTTGCACTCTGTTATTTCTTCCATCCAGCTTGAATTCTATATATGACATTATTCTTAATATTACCATCATTTTGTATGATTGATCCTAGTTATCTAAAATGGTTCACCTTAGGAACTTCTACTTCCTATAATTTTACCACTCCATCATCTCGATGTCTAGTATTTCTAAACTCACAGTGCATGTATTCAGTTTGTATTTTGCTCAACTAAAAACCCTTAAATTCTAATGTATTACTCTAGATTTCTAGTTTCCTATTTAGTCAATCTTTTGTTTCATCCACTAAGACAATATCATCTGCAAATAGCGTACACCATGGTATATCCTCTTGAATATGCCTAGTTAGTTCATCCATAACTAAAGTAAATAAATATGGACTTAAAGCAGATCCTTGATGTACTCCTATCGTAATGGGGAATTCTTTGGTAGCTCCTCCAAATGTCTTTATACTCGTTACTACTCCATCATACATATCCTTAAAAGTAACTAAACTATAAACAATTTAAATTTAATAAACTAACTTAAAACAATCAAACTAATAATTTAAATAATTAATAAATCAATGTAAATAAAATATCTAACAAACATCTAAACAAAACCCTCACTAAACAATGTAATACACTTGGATTCTTTTTAAACACTAAAATATAACATCACTTCATAATATAACTATACTTATTTCATGTGGAATCTTGGAATCATTAAATCTTAATTCATAATAGGTTGATAGCCAACAAGCCACAAATTTTCCTTAAATCAATAAAAATGCCACATTCTTATTATTGTAAATCTACCCATTAGATAAAACATAACACCGTAGAAATACGATAACATTTATTTCAACGAAAATCATAACTAATCTAAGCCAACATTAATCGAAGTGCATAATAAACAACTTAGAAAACAATTAACTAGAACATCCACTCAGGAAATGCCCTATAGAGTAATCCTTGTTACTACTTCTATAATTGTTGTCGATAACTATAGACATAAAATTAAATGTAAAGGAACTTATTGGCCATTATGCACTCAACATAAAGAATTACTAGTTCTAATACGAAAAATAACTTTTTTTTATCCGTGGTTGACGTGTATGAATTAATTGTAAGCATTAAGTATGTGATTTCACAATTTATAACTACATAAATATCTAAAGTATATTACACGTCTAGGGCTTGTTTAGATTAATCAACTAGTCGCACATGCTGGAAATAAACTATGCAGATTTGTAATTAAAATACATAATGAATAAAGAAATACTTTATTATAAATCAAAGCTCTTATGTATCTTCCAACATCAACTCAAATAAACAATAAAAATAATGTTGAGCAAGTAGGAAAGAAAGTAAAAGGAAAGAGTTGTTTCGAAGCTCTCTGGTCCTATATATAGTTCCCTTAAAAGTATATATCCTAGATAAATACACATTCCTCATATTAATCTAAAAAAGAACGTCACCGACCTCAAGGATTTGTCAGGGATTCCTTAGTTATATACAAATCTCTAAGCAAATCACTGAGTTTAGCTCTTAATGTTCAACCGATTAAACTAGCGATTTCTAGTTCATTATCCAATTTGCTATGGATTCGCTGGCGTTTTCCTACTTCTAATTTAGGTAGCGATTCCTAGTGTTACTTCAAATCACTGGCTAATCGGTGGGCTTCTTTTTCAATTGATTGTTTTCCTCTTCTTTATAGTTTCTTCCATTTCTTCATTTTTATATTTAAAACCTGAAATCAGAAAAATTAGGGAATAGTTTAATGTCATCATTTATATATGAAACCAACCTAAATTACGCTATAAAAATGCCTAATTATTGACTTGTCAAATACTCCCAAACTCTGCACTTTGCTTTCTCGAGCAAAGAAATACTTTCAATTATATTCTCTTTTTGTTCTTTATATATTAATTTCAATCTAATACATCTTAACTTTAAATATTAGATATTCAAAAATTGAAGTGATATTCAAATAGAAACATATTGCCTATAAGTGAATGAAAGTTACAACAGATTAGAGACAAAATAAAATATCCCTTAATGATAACTCAACTACCTAATGTAACATTCTGTAGAACTTAAAGTTCATTACCAAGACTAGCACACAATATATGTTTTCTCAATTTCAATTGACAAGCATCAAGCATATGATAAGTAATATAGAATCTTAAAACACAAAAACCACTAGATTAATTTTAATTTTAGAAAATACTTTATAAAAGTACCACAATCAAAATAAATTAGAATTTTTTCAAGATACCAATGAATATATCATGTAAAACTTTTTTGATTAAGAAATACTTCATTCAACTCTAGCTTCAAATACTCGAGTTAAATCTTTTCTTCTAAGAGTTTTGGACATCCCTTTTTTCATCTCTCATTTTCTTTCAACTTCACTCTAATTAATTCTTTTTAAGTTATTCTTTTACTTTTGCTTTTTAGTCCCTGCTCCATTTCCTTTGGACGTTCTCACATTTTTTCCACTATAGATTCCATGTTCCGTTTCATTTAGAATCTATAGGACTCTCTATATATATAAACTCTCGTTAAAACTTCCCACTATCCACTAAAGTTAAAGAAAATATTCTTTCTAACTTATAGAAATTCACCTGTTTCTAACATATTTCTTCTTTTAATTGCGGCATAATAGATTTCTATATATACTTTAAAAAACTTAAAAAATAGCCTTTTTGTATCACGATATTCGTAGAAATCTATCTTGTTCATCTTGCACTACTATTTGATCTTCAAATCTTTATTATGACTAACACAAGACATTCAATTTGGTTTTCACATCAAGTAGTAAAGTTAATAAAAAAGGTAAAAAAATTGCATCATTATACCATAAAACTCACTTGGGCAACAAAATTATCGATTAATTCAAAATCTATTATATATTCATCATCGTTCTTACTAAAAATAAAGTAAAATCAAAATCATATTTACTTGAGTTTGGAAGAAATTAATTTCATCAACTTAATTGACTTTTTGAACTTTTCTTCTACCATTCTTTCCTATCTTTACTATCATTGTCACACTTCATCTAAAATACCCATAAACTTATTCTAAATCTTGTCCTCCAGGTTTTTAAATGAAGTCCGATTTTCAACGTAGCAAACATACCACGTGAAACATGAATGATTTGATATATGTAATACAAATGTAAATAAAGATGCAAATATCGAATTTAATAGTTTTCAAATTAATGGAATGCAAAAAGGAATATAATCTTTTATTAACAAATATTTTACCAAGAGTAATGCATTATATCATTGAGTAATTCATTGCATACAAGAGAAATAACTTACACACGGTGATGTCTAAAAGTAAGTTCATTATCAGTTGCATCATATTCTTTAAATGGCCCGCATATTTATGCTTATGTTTAGGTTGCATTACCCCTTTCCTTTTATCTATTTTACCACCCTACCTCTTCCTCTACCTTATCTTGCCATAGGATAATTCAGCTATAATGAAAGAGATAAATCAAAATCCTATTGTTGAAATTCCATAATAACAAGGCAAGAAAAATAAGTTAATGTAATGTTTTTTGCGTAAAATCTTGAAAGAGTTGAAAGTGATTCGTATAAAATAATTGTCTCCTCATATCCCTCTAAGAAGTATGTATATATCGAAAAACATTCATAGAAACCCGCAAACCCATTTGTAAACCCTTATTCAAATTGAGAATGTACATAATAACCATTTTCAAAAATAATTTGCAATAAAAACCTAAAAATTATATATGTTTGAAAATATCATAAATCAATTTTTGTTCAACATATCGAAATAAAAAGGATTCCAGAGTATCGATTCATTACTTTATTGAGAATGAATCTCTTAAGTAAAATGCTCTACTAGCTTCTTAGATCCCCTCTCCAAGCTTCAATTTTGAACAAAACACTCACCAAGCCCTAAGTTAGGTGTGTTCACGTGTGGTTCATGCCAAATATAACCCGTATTCGAGTTACTAATCCCAGTAAGGTGTAGTAGTAGTACATACAGGGTCAAATTCACAGGACTTAGGTTTTACTCTAAGTAAATTAAAAGGGAAATTTTAAGATTTTTATAGATTTTTAAGAAAGCAATTAATTATAATTACAAGAAATTAAAACATGCAAAGATTAATTCAATTTGAGAAAATACCTAGGTCTATGGTCCCATAAATCCAAATCATAGTTCAATAGCATGTCATGGTCTTCAATCTTTCCAAAAGATTATTAATTCAATTCCTCTAGACTAGCTATAGGAAATCGACGTCCGCTAGAAATACCTTATATGCCTAGTCATGATAGACAGGGCGTCCGCCATGAACTACTTTTCTAATTAATATACAACCCTAGACATTCGCCAATAAGGTTTAATGCATTAACCACATAAAGAATCATGAGAGTACTAATCTTAAATAACTAGATCGCATCTGCTTCTGATTTAAACTAGATTTATTCATCGCACACTCAAGAAATGAAAGGTTTTGACGACGAATTGGTGAGTGATCATCTCTTATATCGGTCTAATCGTACAATTGTGGATAGGATAATTTAGATTAACTATAGGTCTTTGATCTAAAAGCAAGCACTGACCATATACATACCGTAGGTTTGCACAATAATTATAAAATCAACAACAAATAACATTGAAGGAATTAAAATAAATTATATTATAAATAATAGATCTCACATGAACATAACTATAAACCATGAATCCAGACTTGCTTCACCTCTTTCCTAGACTAATATTGCTTAGCTGAACACCATCTTGACATTCTCCATTAAAATAAATAAAAGAAAAGTAAATGTTGATTGGTTTCTAGAAAAGAGAGAAAATAAATTTTGTGGGTTAATTGGTGTCTCATCTGCTAAGGAAGATTTGATGATTGTGATTGATTTGTTGTTCGGGTTATATAGATATAGCAGAAGGCTATTAGGTGAAATATTGTCGCTTCCTAACATGGCATGCTTTGGATGGATGAGAGTTCTAATGGAGATGTGGCTAGACTAGCCAAGAGGCTACATGTGGTAGAATCCTAGGTCAGGAGAGGCTCTAAAAAGTTGTGAAAAGATATTGGATACGGTGCAAATTACATCTCGAGGAAGATCAAAGCTTTTGTAGAATTGATGAAAAATTTTCGAGGAATCAGTGAAGATCTGAAGGGTAGTGCACTACGTATCTCGAGGACTCGCATGAAGACTCAATGAACTTGTAAGAGTTCGTACAGGCATGGATCTCTAGGTAAATCGATTCCTTTACTTCCCATCTGATATGATTTTGTGTGTTGATCTCGAGGCTTGATAAAAGGTTACCAAACATGTTGTGTCACAACCATGTCACTTTGGTGCGTCACTTGGCTGATGCTCTATTTTAATTAATAGTAAAATGCATTTCTGGAGGCAGATTGGATGGTAGTTGATCAAACTGCAGGAATGACTTATAATTATCTTTTTGCACTGAGAACACTTCAAAAGACCATCATAGGATCAACATGGACCAATATCGATCCCATCGAACAGTCTCAAAGTGGTTTCAAACTTGCTTTTCAATGCCAAACACTGAGAACACTTCAAAAGACCTCCAATTATCTTTTTGCACTAAATTGCTGTTGGGTTTTGGGGTTCATGCGCAGCGGAGATTACAAAACAATTTTGACAAAAACCCTAACAGGATCCGAATCTAATTCCATTAAAAACGTTTAAACCATGAAAAACTTAATCATACCTCAATCACAACATACCTTTCTGAAGGTTGATCGATATCTAAGGTGCAGCTAACGACGAACGCCCTCTACCAGTAGTCCACATATGAACGGCGACCGATATTCGAAGTGCTAGCTTCGAGAGAATACCAAACCTTTTGTTTTTCTCTAAAACGATCCAGAGAATACCAACTAAACCCTAAGTCGTTTCTTAAATGAAAATAGAGTTTCGGCCTTTTAATCTTTCATACGTGTATTCTAACTTAAAGCGTCTATTTATACAACCCTGGTATATAGACGGTTAACTAAATTACACATATACCCCTACTTAAAGAAGTATAAGTGTAATACACCACAAGGACGTTTCTGTCATGAATTTTATCATATAAAATTCATTTTTCTGAACCATCTTAAAATCTTGCAAAACCATTCTTAGTGTGCGACCCAATAGGCTCATACAACGTTGGCAGTGTACCAAAACACATTTTGGTATACAAGTCATAAGAGGCCTCTGGCAAGACATTGTGACTACCCAAGTAGGACGAATATCAAATCGATACAACCTAATCAATAGTGTATATAACGTCCTTTTGTTACACGATATCCTTTTGAAAAAACATAAGGCATGGAATTGTCATCCAACATGTTCAATCGTACTAGTCTCGATCTCTAGGAAGACTGAAAACATCCAAGTGACATTGATCAATATCAATTCACTTAGACTAGGCCTCTTAACAGTCTAACACATTGAGGGATCCACTAGATATCTCTCTTTATATGAGAGAGAAAATTTTATCTTGATTACACAACTTCATCACATTGCTCACACAATAACCAATCACAACCTTTATAATCGTCTGGTTAAAGACGACGTTTGATAGTGTCGAATCACTATGTTCCTAATGTTGAAGTCTCTGGTAATCTTAAGTTAGAGGACTGAAAAATATACCTATCGTGAGAAACAACTATGACTTAATCCATGTGATGTTCTCATAGCGGATCGGTCCAGTACTTTGTTCCCTAACAAGTACTCGTGATCTTGATTCGTATCCCTATACGTATAATCATCATATGATCATCAATCAAGACTCACACTAGTCTTAATTCATTATAGTTCCCAGTATAATGATCGACTAGGGATATTTAGGATATTTCTGTAAATACCCATGGATCTTATTATAATGTAAACATGCAAATTAATTATAATAAACAGCAAAAGAAATCCTCAATTTTATTTACTAAAAGTATTCATAAAGACAGTTAATGGATAGACCTAGGGCACATGCCCCAGCATCTCCCACTTGCACTAGGGCCAATCATACATGCATCTAATGCCTAATGATCTAACATGACCATCATGTTTCGCTTGTGGAAGAGCTTTTGTCAATAGATCCGCAACGTTGTCTTCAGTAGGTACTTTGCAAATCTTTACGTCTCCCCTTTAAGTAATTTCTCTGATGAGATGAAAATGCCTGAGTATATGTTTGGATCTGTGCTATTGCCTCGTTATTATCACAATACAAACAAACAGGGTTAGCAATACTTGGAACCATACCTAGTTCAGAAATGAACTTTTTGATCCAAATCGCCTCCTTTGCTTCATCGAGACCGCAATATACTCACTCTTCGTTATAGAATATGCAACATCTCTTGCTTCGAACTTTTCCATCTTCTTTGTACCCCCATTCAAAGTAAACACATATCCAGTTGCGATCTAAAATCATCTATATCAGTTTGAAAACTTGCATCTGTGTAACCATTTACAACTAGATAATTTTCAAAACCTCCATAGACCAAGAACATTTCCTTAGTCCTTCTTAAGTATTTAAGGATGTTCTTTATCTTGCTATCCAAAGTGACTCTCATCGATCTCGACCGATATCTACTTGTAGTGCTCAAAGCATATGATACATCAGGTCGAGTGCATAGCATGGCATACATGATAGATCCAATAGCCGATGCATATGGAATCTTATTCATACGGTCTCGCTCATCATTTGTCCTAGGACATTGATTCTTGCTGAGACTTATGCCATGAGACATTGGCAACAATCCTCTTTTAGAGTCTTGCAAACTGAACCTATTCAACACCTTGTCTATGTAAGCACTCTGACTTAGACCGATTTTCCTCTTAAATCTATCCCTATAGATTCTTATCCCTAGGATATAGGCTGCGTCTCCTAAGTCTTTCAATGAGAAACACTTCCCTAACCAAGACTTAACATTCTGCAATGTTGGGATGTCATTTCCAATGAGTAATATATCATCAACATACAGTACCGAAAAAATAACTACACTCCCACTGACCTTCTTGTATACACAAGGCTCATCTTCGTTCTTAATAAAACCATAATCCTTGATTGCTTCATTAAAACGAAGATTCCAACTCCAAGAAGCTTGCTTTAATCCATAAATGGATCTTTGAAGCTTGCATACCTTCCTAGAATTCCCAGGATGTACAAAACCTTCAGGTTGTGTCATATACACGTCCTCAAGCAACTTTCAATTAAGAAATGCTGTTTTTACATCCATTTGCCATATCTCATAGTCATAATATGCAGCAATGGCAATTAAACTTCATATGGATTTAAGCATGGCTACTGGCGAAAAAGTTTCATCATAATCAACACCTTGAGTCTGCCTGAAACCTTTTGCTACAAGTCTTGCTTTAAAAGTATGCACATTGCCATCCATGTCAGTTTTCTTCTTGAAAACCCATTTACATCCAATGGTCTTACCACCTTGAGGTAAATCAACCAAGTTCCACACTTGGTTATCATACACGGATTGCATCACTGAGGTTAGGATTACAGAAAGTAATCACTCTTAGCCCTGTCCACTCCATTTATTGGGATTGCAATCCTGGAGGCCCTTCTTATCTCCCTGGCATTTAGAGGCGGGATAATAGAGAGAGCTCGTGGAAAACTATTCCAATAGAAAGTCTTCCTAATTATCTCGAACCGTGAAAGTCTCATTTAGTCTATTCCCTTCATTCCATCATTTGCTAAGTAGAGGTAGGGGCAGTTTTTTTTTTTTTTTCAGGTCTTGTCGTAGATCGGGGTTTACAGGCCTATCACCATTTCCGAGTGGCTTATTTAGCCATTTATCTGAGTATGGTCCAGACATAGCCTCCTGATAAGTGGTGGGCTCATTTGGATCCGTAAGCAACACATCACGACTATCAATAATGAAAAATCTGAATCTCTCTGGCTCATGTCTTACCCTACCAGATTTACGTGGCCCTCGTGTCACTTGTGGAGGTTCAACTGGTTCAGAACGTTGTTGAACTTCCGGTAGCGGTTCAGGGTTTATCTGTGATTCTTGAACTTCTTCAAGATTTATTTCTCTCCCACTAGTTTCTTTTGAAATAAACTATTTTTCCATAATGGCACCACACCGGGCAACAAACACTTTGTTCTCAACGGGATTATAAAAGTAATATCCTTTTGTTTCCTTAGGATACCCCACAAATAAACACTTGTCAGATTTAGGTGCTAGTTTTTCTGAGACTTGTCGTTTTACGTAAGCCTCACAACCCCAAATCTTAAGGAAAAACAAACTAGGTCTATTCCCGTACCATATCTCATATTGTGTTTTATCAACCGCTTTAGAAGGAACTCGATTTAGAGTGAAAGCTGCAGTTTGTAATGCATAACCCCAAAAAGATAATGGAAGATCTACATGACTCATCATAGATCGAACCATATCTAATAAGGTTCGATTTCTCCTTTAAGAAACTCCATTCCACTGTGGAGTTGCTGGTGGAGTCAATTGGGAGACAATCCCACAATTTCTAAGATGATCATCAAATTCTTGGCTCAAATATTCACCATCTCGATTCGACTGAAGTGTTTTGATAGTTTTACCAAGTTGATTTTGCACTTCATTTTCAAACGTTCGAAACATCTCGAATGATTCAGCTTTATGTTTCATTAGATTTACATAAACATATCTGGTGAAATCATCAGTAAATGTAATGAAGTACTGATAACCTCCTCTAGCCATTGTGTTTATAAGACCGCATACATCAGTATGTAATAGACCCAATAAATCACTTGCCCTTTAACTTTGTCCAGTAAAGGGACTTTTAGTCATCTTGCCTCGTAAACAAGATATGCACGTTTCATATGTTTCTAAATCAAATGAATCTAGAAGTCCATCTTTATGGAGCTTCGTTATGCGTTTCTCATTTATGTGCCCAAGACGACAATGCCAAAGATAGGTTTGATTCAAATCATTTCACTTAAATCTCTTTGTATTTATGTTAAAGACTGGAGTATCAGTGGACCTTTTCATGCTTAGGATATAAAGACCATCACACAAATCAACGTTTGCATAAAATATTCCTTTACTAGAAATGGAACATCTATTATTCGCAATAATAAAATCAAAACCATCCATATCTAAGAATGAAACATAAATGATGTTTCTTCTCAAGGCAGGCACAAAATAACAATTATTTAAAGTTAAGATAAGTCCACTAAGTAAGACTAAGTCATATGATCCAACTGCAAGGGCAACAACTCTTGCTCCATTCCCTACGCGGAGGATGACTTCTCCTTTCTTCCACTTTCTACTTCTGGTGAGTCCCTGCACATTTATACAAATGTGAGATCCACATCCGGTATCTAATACCCAGGAATCACTAGTAGATAAATTAATTTCAATAACATAAATACCTGTAGTGGTAGTCGCACTACTCTTTTTCTTCTTTAGATCTTCCAGATAGAGTTTGCAATTTCTGAACCAATGTCCAGGTGCATGACATAAATGACAATTTCCTTCCTTTTCTTTTAGGTGGTTTGAAGCAGGAACAGGCTGGGGCTTGACTTGTTCCACAGGCTTTGCGATAGGTGCAGCAGCAGCCTTGAAAACTTTAACCTTGCCTTTGCTTTTCTTTTCATTCCCTTTCACTTTTGGACCATCAACACATTACTAAAGGGTTTCTCGATATTTCGTTCAGCAGTTTTGAGCATCAAATGCAACTCTGAAATTGATTTCTCCTTATTATTCATATTGTAGTTCATCAAAAATTTTGAATAACTCTCCGGTAATGAATTCAGGATCAAATCCAAAGCCAACTCTAGGCTTATGGGAAATCTAAGTCTATCAAGCTGGTCAACATAGCCTTTCATCTTTAGTACACGAGGACTAACTGACGCACCCTCAGTCATCTTGCAAGAATGTAGGTTCTTGACTGTCTCGAACATTTGTTGCCTATTTTGCTATTGGAACATTTTCTTCAGCGTTATAGCCATGTCGTAGGCTTCCATTAGTTCCATATCCTTCTAAAGTTCAGGAACCATAGTTGCCAGCATAATACATGCAACATCAGTAGAATCGTTGACATGCTTATTATGCGCATACTTCACAGCTTTCGTAGCATTGGCTGGTGGGTCCTCAAGGATTGGAGTATCCAGGACATACAATTTGCGTTCATGCTCGAGAACGATTCTCAAGTTTCTGAACCAGTCAAGAAAGTTAGTCCCAGAAAGCTTATCCTTCTCAAGGATGGATTGCATTAACAGGGGATTATTGTTACTTGAAGAGGCCATTGATCTACAATAAAGATTATGCAAAGTTTATTTTAGTATAGAGGAATAGATTCCCACTAAATTAACAACCCTCCTAAAACATACTATTTATTTAGGGGACTAAAAGCCATATTTCACCTGATTCTATGACAGCTATGGCTTGAAACACATAACTAGATTATTTAGGTAGGTAACAGTTACCAATTACATCTTATGTAATTTTAGATACTTTTATGAGATACGGGACATCTTATGTCTTATCATGTTTTTATCTCATCATGTGCCAAAAGCTCAAAACTATTTTGATAGCTTTATTAAGTCGGACCATTTTAAACATTAAGGTAACTCTTATCCAACTTGTCTCACCAAGATAACACAATACACCCAGCTATGACTGAAACTGTATTAGTGTGATCGAAACCTTGACAAGTGTTTAAAATGGATGGCGTGAGACTTAAAATTTTAATAGAGGGATTTTATTCAGTTTTAGTGATTTTATGTAAACAATGAAATATCATATATTTTTATTGATTT
The DNA here is from genome assembly GCA_039657365.1 of Stephania yunnanensis. NCBI lineage: Eukaryota > Viridiplantae > Streptophyta > Magnoliopsida > Ranunculales > Menispermaceae > Stephania > Stephania yunnanensis. The sequence continues at coordinate 36,128,666 of CM077586.1, read as the reverse complement.
GTTAAATCACTAAACAATTCGAAGATTTTTATATTGTTCACTAATAAAAGAATTTCCGTGCGCTAGGATTAGTTAGACGGCGATCCCATTGGCCGGTCGGCGGGCGGTGGTTCAGTACTTTCTTCCCTAACAAGTACTCGTGATCTTGATTCGTATCCCTATATGTATAATCATCATATGATCATCAATCAAGACTCACACTAGTCTTAATTCATTATTGTTCCCAGTATAATGATCGACTAGAGAAATTTAGGATATTTTTGTAAATACCCATGGATCTTATTATAATGTAAACATGCAAATTAATTATAATAAACAACAAATGAAATCCTCTATTTTATTAACTAAAAGTATTCATAAAGACAGTTAATGGATTGGCCCAGGACACATGCCCCAACAATTGCCACTGAAACACTAAAGATATAAATAAAAGTGGATTCATTACTAATAATAGACATTGAGATCTTAAAACATATAAATAAACACTAAATATATTAATATTAATTACTTATTTGGTGTATGAACTTAGATTCAAAATTTATAGGGTTGAAATGCTCTTAAGCAAGGTAGGATGCACTAAATGAAACTCTATGTCAAGTTTTGAAAAGTTGAATCTTGGCAAAATCTATAAATTAAATGAGCGGTTATAAGGGTTTTCGGTACGACAGAGTTTATTGTTTGCGATTTAGGGTTCTATTTTTAAATATACATATTAATGCTCTGCGAATTCGGGTTTAAGTGAAATTGGTGAAAATTTATTTAGTCTAGTGATTAGTTCAGTAAATCCTAGTATAAATCCATAATCGTTGAAAAATCACGAGTTAATTTTTACTTAAGAACTTGCAAACTGCTGGTGATTTACCCAGTGATTCCCAATGTTAATTAGTATCGCTGGGAAATCGCTAAGTAATTTACTGCTGCTTTTCCAATGTATTTTATATTTGATTAATTATCACACATAACAATCATAATTAAGGTTGAATGATCTATTTTCAACCAAAGGAATTATAAAAATGAAATTAGACTTTTATTTAGGAAATAATATACTAAATAAGTGCTTTATTAAATAAAATAGTTAAAGACAAATAAGATTAAATTGAAAAACAACTCGATCATCCCCTTCTCAATAGGGGATATTCCAAAAGAGAGTTAAATGGGAGAAAGATAAAATATACTATCCAAAATCAAGTGAAAGGGAAAGACATTGGCTTGATCAACCCCTTTTATATGAGATTATTTTAAAATAGTATTCCTAAAATACTTCCATTATAAGAGTCAAAAGTTGAGAGAATATAAAAAATAACTAACTAATCCTATTACCAGAACTGAAAATAAAGAAATAGTATAGGCTGCCTTTGATTGAACATTTTTTTATAGTCATTGGCTTGACTTGATAGATAAGATCACTCGTTGTTCAGTTTAGTGAGTCAAACTGACTATCAGTTGATTCTTCATCAATCTTGAAGTCTTTAGCTTCCTTATCATTCTCAACGTTTGCATAACGTCCTTCAAGGCATTCATTGCGATATGAAGTCTCTCCTTCATAATCCTCAACATAATTGTCCTCATTGACATAATCGTCCATCCTGTAACCATCCTAAAGACAATATAATCGTTTCCCATCCTAAGTGTAACTATACATTATTCGACATCGAAAATAGCTCCATCTATCTTGAGAAAAGTAAGTCCCATCAATATCACTTCATCTTTCTTAGTTAATGGTACTACCAAGAAGTTGGTGAGATACTTGAATCGTCCCACTTGCGCTAGCACATTCATTGACATTACTAGTGGAAAGATCTTATCGCCATTTGGTTTGTGGACAACGAAATGTGTTATAAAATCAATCTTCAACTTGGATTTTCTGTAGCATTGTTCGAGTAAAATATTCATATCAGCTCCTATGTCAAGTAAAACACCAGGGAAACTTACATCATTGATCATTACATGGAGGAAGAGTTTCCCGGGATCATCATTGTAAATTTCAATCATATGTACTAAATCTTGAAGCTTTAGTTGCTCGTCAATGAATTTTTCTTATGCTGGTAGCTTCTTTTCTTGATGTTAAATTTTTGGTTGCTGCTTCTTCAATTTTGTTTCTCCTAATTAGGCGGTTTCTTATACATTTCTAATGTAGTGGTTTCATTCTTAACGGTTTCACTTGCATGAATGCAAACATTCAACTCCATTTCATTACTTTGTGGACTTTGTTGGTCAGTCTCAACATTGATGATCTCTAAATCCTGTTCAATAAAATCCTCATAATAAAGTCTTAGCCTATGACCATTTACTTTAAATATTTGTCTTATTTATAAGCTTTCTATTTCCACTGCACCATGATGTAGTAAATTGACGACTAGATAAGGTCCTATCCAACTCGAACATTTTCCAAGATATAATTTAAGTCTTGAACAAAAGAGTAGAACTTTATCTCCTGTTGAAAAGTTTTTGGAACTAATTTCTTATCATAAAATGCTTTTTCTTTATGTTTATAAATTGATGCAGTTTCATATGCATCATTCCTAATTTCCTTTAATTGTTAAAGTCTCAACTTACATTGGTTTCCTGCCTCATTATAATTCACGTTGAATGTTTTTATTGCCTAATAGGCTTTATGTTCTAGTTCGACTGGTAAATGACATGCTTTTCTAAATACTAACCTATAAGATATCATGCCTATTTGTGTCATAAATGTTGTTCTATATGTCGTAACGCATCTTTCAATCTAAGACTCCAATCCTAACATGTTGGAATAATTTTCTAGTATTGATTTCAATTCTCTATTTAAGGTTTCAGCTTGTCCATTAGTTTATGGATGCTATGCAGTAGATGTCCTATGTGGGACGTTGTATATAGCAAACAGAGTTTTTCAAGAAATAATTTAAGTCTTGAATAAAAAAGTGGAACTTTATCTCCTATTCGAAAATTTTTCGGAACTAATTTAATATCAAGAAATGCTTTTATTTTTTCTTTATATATCGAAGCATTTTCATATTCATCATTCCTAATTTATTCTAATTCTTGAAGGCTCAACTTACATTGGTTTCCTCCCTCAGTATTATTCATTTTGAATGTTTTTAGTACCCACTAGGCTTTATGTTCTAGTTCGATTGATAAATGACATGCTTTTCTAAATACTAACCTATAAGGTGTCATGCCAATTAGTGTCTTAAATGTTGTTCTATATGCCCATAATGCATCTTCCAATCCAAGACTCCAATCCTTACGTGCTGGACGAACTATTTTTTCTAGTACTAATTTCATTTCTCTATTTGAGGTTTCAGCTTGTGCACTAGTTTATCGGTGATATGCAGTAGATGTCCTATGTGTGACATTGTACGTAGCAAACAGAGTTTTCCATGAAATAATTTAAGTCTTAAACAAAAGAGTAGAACTTTATCTCCTACTTGAAAATCTTTAGGAACTAATTTCTTATCATGAAATGCTTTAGTTTTATCTTTATAAATTGATGCATTTTCATATGCATCATTCCCAATTTCTTCTAATTGTTGAAGGCTCAACTTATGTTAGTTTCTCGCCTCATTATAATTCATGTTAAATGTTTTTATTGCCCAATAGGCTTTATGTTCTAGTTCGACTGGTAAGTGGCATGCTTTTCTAAATACTAACCTATAAGGTGTCATGGCTATTGGTATCTTAAATGCTATTCTAAATGCCCATAATGCATCTTGCAACCTAAGACCCCAATCCTTACGTGTTGGACTAACTATTTTTTATAGTATTAATTTCATTTCTCTATTTGATGTTTCAGCTTATCCACTAGTTTATGGGTGATATGCAGTAGATGTTCTGTCTGTGACATTGTACTTAGCAAACAAAGTTTTCAAGAAAATTATTTAAGTTTTGAACAAAAGAGAAGAACTTTATTTCCTAATTGAAAATTTTTAGGAACTAATTTCTTATCATGAAATGCTGAAGTTTTATCTTTACAAATTGATTCATTTTCATATGCATTTTTCCTAATTTTTTCTAATTCTTGAAGGCTCAACTTACTTTTGTTTCCTGCCTCATTATAATTTATGTTGAATGATTTTGTTGCCCAATAGGCTTTATGTTCTAGTTCGACTGGTAGATGACATGCATTTTTATATACTAACCTATAAGGTGTCATGCTTATTAATGTCTTAAATATTGTTCTATATGCCCATAATGCATGTTCCAATCTAAGACTCCATTCCTTACGTGTTGGAGTAACTATTTTTTCTAGTATTGACTTCATTTCTCTATTTGACGTTTCAGCTTGTCTACTAGTTTATGGGTGATATGCAGTAGATGTCCTATGTTTGACATTGTACTTAGCAAATAGATAAGCAACTAATCGATTACAAAATTGTCAACCTCTTGTTAGGTTTTGTGGTTCCTATGCAGCATAAAATTCAAAAAACTTTTTGAAAAAACCTAACTGGATCGAAAATAAGTTCCATTAAACTAGGTCTACAAAAGGAAACCATACCTTCATAGATGATTCCGTTCTTTGATTGTTCGATCTTGAAGCTGTTCAACTGCACGTCCTCTATCAAAAATCCACACACGAACTGGGACTACAATTTGGAGTGCTAGCCTCTATTTATATATGTAGATACGCTTAATTAAAAAAGCATATTCATAATACAACTATGATATTTGAGAAACTCAAGCTAATTACACGTACGCCCCTATTAATAATTTATCATTAATAAATTGTGAGGGCTTTTATGTCATGAATTTTATCATATAAAATTCATTACTCTGGACCAATTGAAATTGTGCAAAGTCATTCTTTATGTACGACCTAATAGGTTTATGTGACGTTGGCTGTGAAAAAAACCATTTTGGTACACAATTCATAAGCGGTCTCTAGCAAGACATTATGACTACACTAGTAGCATGAATATCAAAATCGATACCACCTAATGAATAACGTATATCATATCGTTTTGTCGTGCAATATTTTTTTATTAAACATAAAGCAAAGAAAGTCACCCTTAATGTTAATCGTACTAGTCTCAATCTGTTGGAAGACTGAAAACATCCAAGTCACATTGATCATATCAATTCACTTAGACTTAGCCATTTAACCGTCTAACATATCGAGGGATCCGCTGATATCTCTCTCTATATGAGAGGAAAAAAATTTATTTTTGTTACACACCTTCGTATATTATTCACGTCATAATCAATCACAATCTTTATAATCATCCGGTTAAACAAATCATTTGATTGTGTCAAATTATCATGCTCCTAATATTGAAGTCTATTGTAATCCCAAGTCGCAGGAGTAAATGATATAGCTATCATGAGTAACACTTAAGACTTAATCTATGTGGTGTTCTTGGGTTGGTCTAATACCTTGCTCCCAAAAAAGTACTCATGATCTCAATTCATATCCTTATGTGCATGATCATCACATGACCATCAATCAAGATTCTCACTAGTCTTAATTCATTAAAGTTCCTAGTATAACGACTGACTATGGACATTTATGATATTTCAACAAATACCCATAGATCATATTATAAGGTAAACATGCAATCACATATAATAAAAAACAAAAATAAACCTCTTTTTTTATTAACTAAAATCATAAGATAAACAATGTTTGTAGATTGACCTAAGACACATTTCCCAATACCTTTATCATTTATATGCTTTAAGTGTTCCAAAAATTGTAAAAAATCTTGATCTAAGGAATTCAATCACTATTTTTGAATAATTAGTTCTAGTAGCTTTTGCTTCTACCCACTTAGAGACATGATCTATAGCAAGTAAAATATAAATGTAGCCATTTAATGGTGGAAAAAGTCCAATGAAATCTATTCCTTATACATCAAACACTTTACAAAATAGAACATGGGTTAAAGGCATTTGATTTCTACGTCCTAAGTTTCTAGTTCGCTAGTGATTTAGAAAAGATTTTATATAATGCAAACAATCATGTGTGGGCCAAAAGAATATGAAATCCAAAGTTTTATGCGTAGTTCTACATGGACCGAAATGTCCTCCACATGCATAAGTATGACAATGAGATAAAATCGATTATACTTGTGAATGTGGTATGCATCTCCTAATTATTTAGTCGATACAAAACTTCCATAAATAAGAATCATCCCATAAATATTGTTTAGAATCTTTTTTAATTTTATTATTTTAAGCTATCATTAAGTAAGGTGAAAACCTATTAGTGGTAAGATAATCAACTATATCATCATACCAAGGGCCATCGGTCTTATAGTATATAAATATTCATCAAGAGATCTATCCCTTAATGATATAGGTGGTTCTCCATTCTCTAACCTATTTAAGTGGTCTGCTACTAAATTTTTGGCTCATTTCTTATCTTTTGTAGTAAAATTGAATTCTTGTAGAAGTAGTATCCATCTTATTAGTCTAGGTTTTGCATCATTTTTTTCATTAAATATCGCAAAACTGCATGATCTGAACAAACTATTACCTTTGTTCCAAATAAATTTTGTCTAAATTTTTCTGAGGCAAATACTGCCGTTAAGAGTTTTTTTTACAGTTGTGCTGTAATTCGGTTGGGTCGGATCTAGTTTCCTGGAGACATAATATATAACATGAGATTCTTTTTCTATTTTTTGACCTAAAATAGCTCCAGCTGCATATCGATCAATCGTGTGATTTAATCACATGTGTAGTTGTTAAAAAAACCTTTAATATATCAAACATTATCTTGCACACATTGGTAAATACAAAAGAAATGTCTTTTTGTAAAAGTTTGCATAAAGGTTGTGCGATTTTAGAGACATCTTTTACCAATCTTCTATAAAATCCTGCATGTCCAAGAAATGAACGTAATTCTCTTACCGTGATGGGGTAAGGTAACATTTTGATTACTTGGATTTTTATGGGATCTACCTCTATTCCTTTATGTTACATTATATGTCTTAATATCACTCCTTACTCTACCATGAAGTGAAATTTTTCATAATTTAATACTAATTTTTTTTCTATGCATCTTTTAAGTACTTTAGTTAAATTAACTAAACACTCATCAAAAGAATTACCTTAAACTCTAAAGTCATCTATGAAAACTTCAATGAGATTTTACGCATAATCAAAGAAAATGCTAACCATGCAACTTTGAAATGTTGAAGGTGCATTACATAAATCAAAAGGCATACGTCAATAACTAAATGTATTGAAGAGGCATGTAAAAGTGATTTTTTCCTAAGCTTCTAGGCTACAAGTATTTAGTGAAATCTTGAATAATCATCTAAACAATACTAATGGGTTTTTCCAGCTAATATTTCTAACATCTGATCTACAAATGAGAGTAGATAATGGTCTTTCCAAGTTGAGGCATTAAACTTCCTATAATCTATATATACCCTCTAACCATTATTGGATTCTAGTTGGTACTAATTTTTCATGTTCATTTGTTATTACTGTAATTCCTGTCTTTTATGAGACTACTTGGACTAAGCTTACCCAATTGCTATCGTCTATTGGAAATATCATTCCTGCATCTAATAGTTTTAATATTTCCAATTTTACTACCTTCATCGTAGGTGGGTTTAATCTATGTTGAGGTTGTCTAGAATGTTTTGTATTAGTTTTTAAGATATTCCTGTACATGTACGTATTTGGAGTTATTCCTTTGAAGTCAGTTATGGTCCATCTTATTGCTCCTTTAAATTATTTCAATACATTTATCAAGTTATTTTCTTCTGGACTAGTTAATTTATTAGAAATTATTATTGCTAAGTTATCATAGTCCCTTAGATAAACATATTTCAAATGGTATAGTAAGGTTTTTAGATATAATTCTAGGGCTTTAATTATAAAATGCAAAAGTTTTGAATCAGATCGAGATAAGTCTAGGTAATAAATAAGTTATGGTAGTTCATTATATAATTCTAAAGTCCTTATTATCTTTTTTTCATTCTTATCTTTATCTTCATCTCTATCATCATCCTTTTCTAAATCATTAATTGCTAGTTCTAATTTATCTATTTTATATTTTCTTAAAGATTTGTCCATTAAAGTGTCTATCATATCTACTCTTCATATGGAAGAAACACTTATTGGGTATTTTATTGCAACGTATATATAAAAATTTACTATATCATCATCTACTTGCATTGTTAATGTTTAATTTGAAACGTCAATCTTTGTTTTGTTGTTTTACAAAAATGGCATTCTTAAGATTAGAGAAGTCCTATTAGAGAAGTTATTTTTTTCATATCTAAGACTTATAAATTTGCTGAGAAGACTAAATCATTAACCTTGACTAATACATCTTCAAGTAACCCTACTAATTTAACAAATGATCTATTTGCTAATTATACGACTATACAAGTTTCGTCTAAATGTATGCCAGTCAGTTATAAATGAATAGATAAAGGCATAATATCTATGGAGGCTCCTAAATCACGCAATGATTTAGAAATTTGTATGTTCTCAATCGTACATGGAACGAAAAATATTCTAGGATCAGAAGATTAATAAGGCAACCTCTTTGAATTAGTGCTGATACGTGTTCCCCTACACTCACCTTTTCATTAGCCTTAATCTTTTTAATACATAAATCAGTTATAAAATTCTAATTTTTAGGTATATTTTGAATGACTTCAGATAGAGGTATATTAACTACAACTTTCTTTAATGTTTTTCTTCCTGCAGTTTTTTAGCATTTTTCTTATCTTCGAAACGATGAGGGAATGATGGTTTTACATTAATTGGTCTATCTTTATCAATTTTGTCACCCTTTTTGTTGAGAATCTCATTATTTGTTGCTTCAATTTCTTTCTTTTACTCTATTTCTATTTCTTCTCCAAAAACTAATTTGTAAGGCATTTTAGGTTCATCCATCTACTTACCACCCCTTAATGTTATGGGTAGTGTTTTTTCATATATTGAAGGGTAACGTTGAGATGGTAGTTTTCTTTGATTTACAAAATCACTCATTGGTGTTGCCATTTAACTCAATTGGGTTTTCAATTCAGTCATATCATTTTGTAATATTTGAATTATTCAATCTTTGTCTTTTTTCCGAATTATTCGATGTTTTATACCTTTAATACACCTAATTGTTAATGTGATTACCTACATTTGGTTGTGGGTAATTTTAAAAACTATTAAAGTTATAATTGGGATAAACAAATCCATAATATTGGTGCATTATAGCATTAACTTCTTCTATTTTGGTTTGTTGTTTCAAAGGATATTCATCATAAGAATGGCTTAATTCATTACAAGATTTTACAATGCTTGATTTATCTTTTAGTAATAACTCAACCATTGATTTTAGTTCGTTTATCTTATCATATGGTGTTTTATATGTCCTATTCATATCACTTAGATTATCTTTGGTCTGTTCACTCTTCTCACCATATTGCTTGAATTATTTAGCCATTTTATTTATAGATTCTCTTGCTAAAGTTGATGTATTGTCGAGAAAAGACCTCCACATATTGTCTAAGAATCTTCGGTCTAAGTGATTTAATCCTTCATAAAGATATTGCATTCAAATTTTGTCTATAATTCCATGCATTAGACATAATGAGATCAATCTTTGATACCTATCAAAAAATTCATCGAAATTTTCTCCAATTTTCATCCTAGTATTACTAATTATTTGTATATATATACTAATTTGTTTTGCTGGAACATATTGATCAAAAAAGCTTTGTTGAATCTTTGACCAGTTAGTTATGAAATTTTGAGGAAGGTAAAATAACCAATCTAAAGCTTGGCCTTTCAGTACGGAAGGAAAAGCTTTTAATTGAACATAATCTATTTCTATAAATTTAGTTTTTAACGTGCTTACTTTGTGTATGAGCTCTCAAATAAACATTTGAGCATCTTCATTATCTTCACCATAGAAACATTATAAAGAATTTATGAGTCCGAACGTTAATTTGAATCCCAAAAATTCTAATGTGAAAGTTATACATATAGGTTCATAAGCTATTACATTCCTATCAGAGTACCTAAAAACTTATTCTTCCTCATCTTTAGCCTTATTATGTGACTTTCAACAAGGATTTTTTAAATACTGACAATAGCACCCAAATTGACATTTGCCGAGCGTGTACGATAATTTTTCGTATTTTACTATTAATTTGTAGTAGTGATAAATGAAATATCGTCTCCACAAGGATTTTTCAAATCTCTTACGAATTAAGGCTACCTCAAAGTTTTAGCGGATTTCACTTGTTGTAATTTAATTAATATAATTGAATGGGATTAAACGCTTAATAATATGCAAATAAAATAAATAATTAATTAAAATAACTAAATTATAAACAGTTTAAATTTAATAAACTAACTTAATATAATCAAACTAATAATTCAAATAATTAATAAATCAATGTAAATAAAATATCTAACACACATCTAAACAAACCCCCACTAAACGATGTAATACACTTGGATTGTTTTCAAACACTAAAATATATCATTTCATAATTTAGCTATAATTATTTAATATGGAATCTTGATATCATTAAATCCTAATTCACAATTGGTTGATAACCTTTAGCCAGCAACCAAATTTCCTAAATTCAGTGGAAATTCAACATTCTTATCTTTGTAAATCTATTCATTGGATAAAACGAAACACCATAGAAATATGATAGCATTTAGTTCAATGAAAATCATGCCTAATCTAAGCCAATATTAACCGAAGCTGCTCAATAAACAACTTAGAAAATAATCACCTAGAACATTCACTTGGGAAATGTCTTATAGATTAATTCTATTTACTAGTTTTACAATTGTTGTCAATTACTATAGACATAGAAATTGAATACTTTATATTAAGGAACATATTAGCCACTATGCACTCAACATAAAGCATCACTAGTTGTAATATGCAAAAATTGCTAATTTTATTGGTGATTGATGCATATGAATTGATTTAATGCATTAAATACTTAATTCTATAATTCTAACTATACAACAATCCAAAGTATATTACACGTCTAGGGTTTGTTTAGATTAATCAACTACTTACACGTGATGGAAATAAACAATGCAAATATGTAATTTAAGGACATACTGAATAGATAAATATCTTATTATAAATCAAAGCTCTAACGTATCTCCAAACATCAACTAAAATAGACGATAAATATAATGTAGAGCAAGAAGTAAAGCGAATTGAGAGAGTTATTATGAAGCTCCATAGTCCTCTATAAAGTTCCCATAATAGTACATATTCTAGATAAATACAAATTCTCTATATTAATCTAAAAAAACCATCACTGACCTTAGCTATTTATCATCGATTCCTTGTTTGTTCGCAAATTGCTGAGCAAATCATTGAGTTTAGGTCTCAATGTTCCATCGATTCAACTGGCGATTTCTAGTTCATTCTGGAGTTTGTTGTAGATTTGCTAATCCTTTTCTTGATGTTGATTTAGGTGGCGATTCGTAGTGTTATTCCAAATCGCCGGCTAATCATTGGGCTTCTTTTTCAGTTGATTGTTTTAATCTTCTTTCTCTTTTCTATAATTTATTTATTTTCCTATTTAAAACCTGAAATCATAAAAATAAGATAATACCTAGTTTAATATCATCATTTATATATAAAACCAACTTAAATTACACTATAAAATTCGTCTAATTATTGACTTGTCATAGACTAAAAACTTGCACTAATTTCCCTATGTTTTGTTACTGATTTTTCTAGTGATTCCTAATGTTATTCAAAACCGATGGGGAATTGCTCGGCTTAATTTTTTTTTGCAATTTGACCGTAGTTATTTTATATATAATTCATTAAAACTCATATTTAGGTTAAATTGACTAAAATCTCGAAAGTTTAAGTGGAGCATTTAACTAATTAATATTTTTATTAACTTAATAAATAAATAAAAGTATGAATAAAAAATTAAATAATGGAACTTGCTTAAAGACAAGATAAGCAAAAATAACTCGATCGCTCCCTTTTAATTTAAATTGCCTCAGAGTTTAAATTCCAAATATATTTCCAATACAAGTAGAATATGTGTTGCCTCCCATATAATTCTTTTGTTTATCATCGTAGGCGCAACTTAATTATTTGGGAAGTGGTTTGGATCCATAAACTTGAGTTTAGGATTATCCATTATAGTGTCGTTCCAGAATGTGAGTGCTCGACCATTAATTGTCATAATGATTTTTTTGTTCAGAATATCCATAACAACATGTGTAGTGGTTAAGAAAGGTCATCCCAAAATTAAAGTTGGATCGTCATTGATAAAGTGTTGCATTACCGAATCTCCATAGGTACGGTGTTGTTGTCCACTTGAACTGGCACATCCAAGACCACTTCTATTGGTTGAATTGAAGTTTCATTTGGCGTAGAGAATTGTTCAGAAGCAAGTGAATTCAACTCCAATTGAGTTTGTATGAAGAAGTTTATGGTCGAAGATTTGCATTAGACTTCGTATCACACTTAGCTCTGAAGAAGCAAGCCATTTGGTTTTAATGTGCAAATGCATACCTCCAGGATCATTAAGCCTTACAAGACTTAAATTGAATTTTTTCCTTTTCTTATTCTACTTAGATTTGGAAACTCCTGACTTGTTAATACTCTTACCATTCTCCAGTTACTTGACTTTCCATTCTTAAGTGGTGTCTTCAACTTGTTCTTTCTTTAGAATCCCTTTATTAGTTTCCATTCATTAGCGGCATAAATTTTAGCGTTAAAGTTATCATAATTGTTTAAGTCTAAAAGTCATTGTTATCTATTTCATTATTAGATAGTTCATCGTATTCTTCATAAGTATCATTGTTATATTTATTATTAATTTTGGATTTAACAATCATACCATTAAACTCCATAGACATTGTTTGTTTAGAAATATCTAACTTAGTTGTAACTGTCTTTAGAAGAGGTCTACCTAATAGTATATTGAAATGATTGGGTGACATTGAATCTCCCATTTTCATGACATAAAAATCAATTGGAAATACTAAATTGCATAGTTGTACTAATATGTCTTCTAATAATATATATAGTTTAATAATGGTATCGTTTGCTAAATTAAGATTAACATGCGTATTAGTTAACGATCTTATTTTCAACGATTCATAAAGTTTAAGTGACATAACATTAATTGATGCGTCGAGATCACACATAGCAAATTCAACAGAGGAATTGCCTATGGTGATGGGTATAACAAACATTTATGGGTTGGAACATTTCTCCAACATTCTCCTCTTTAACTCGGATAATTCTTTAGTTGACTCCATTAAAATTTCATTAATTTCTAATTTATTATATGATTCAAAAATGTCTTCTTTAGATTTTTCCTCCCTAGTATTCACTAATAGTTGTGGAATGGTAGAATTAGAATGCATATCTTCATTTGATTCATAAATATTGTTTACTTTATCTTGTTTAATTAATTTAGAATTTTGTAAATATTTCTCATAGGATTCCACTTTGGCTAAATACCATGAGTATAGCCTTTCATGAAAAGGTGTGTATTTTAGTTGTTCGGCAATACATTTCCTAGTAGGAATGATATTTGCCATCATCTATTCTTCTTGTTGTTCTTTATTTTAGGTACTTTAGTTTTCCTTTTACTTTTTTTTTGGTTTCTTTTCTTGTTTTTGTATTTCTTTTTTTGCTTTCACAAAATAAAGAGTTAACTTGTGTTTGGTTAATATTGTTTGAAGTTTGAGTAGTTACTTTAGTTTGATTGCTTTACTTGTTGATTTATAAATTCATTTGACTTAATTGATTTTTTAGCTCGTTAATAGACATATTTGTTTTAATTTTGTTTTAATAAATTTGCGTAAATATTTTTGATGACTTTAGGTTATAAAGTTATGTAATATTTGTTCTAAATTTGGTTGCGTAGGTTGAATAGTTTGTTGTTGTTGTTGCATTGGTGTTTATTGTGTTAGGGCTCTCGGTCTATAAGTGGTACGGTTTTATTTTTGTGGACCATAGTTAAGGTTTAAATTTATTTTCCAATGTAATAATTGTTATTATTATATTGGTTTCTTGGACAATCAAAACATTGGGTCATAACCGCATTGACTACTTCATGGTTATTTTCTTGTAAAGTAGGGGACACACATCTGTAAGATGTGTAACCTCATTACAAAGCCCACATTGTTTAACTTGATTTGATCTATCTTATAATAGTAACTTAACCATGTTAGATAATTTTTCAAATTTCTTATTGAATTTATTGCTTGTCTTATTATTAACTTCATAAACTTTCTTTCTTCATGTGTTGATCTTTTCACCATAAAGTTAGATTGTTTGACAATCTTATCAATAACTTCTTTTGCTAGAGTTGGTGTAACATCTAATAATGATCCACCACATAAGGTATCTAATAGTCTTTATTCAAAATGATTTAGTCTTTCATAGAAGTATTCTAATAAAGCTCTTTGGGTATATCCATGTTGTGGACAAGATGAACTTAGTCATTAAAATTTATCCAAAAATACATTAAAATCCTTGTCATCTTTCATTTTCACGACTGTGGTTTGTCTTCTATATGTACTAATTTTTCAAGGAGGCATATATTGATCTAGGAAAACTTCTAACATTTGAGCCCATGTGGCTATCGAATCTTGAGAAAGATAAAATAACCAGTCTTATGTTTGATATTTCAATACAAAAGGAAAAGCTTTAAGTTTGACATGTTCTAACGTGTAGTCTTTAGGTTTCATTACATTGATTTGCGTTGATATTCCCTTATAAATTTTTGTTAGTTTTTATTTTCCTTACCATAAAAGTTTGGTAGAGCACTAATGAATCCAAATATGAGTTCAAATTCGTGAAATCAATCAGGATATGCAATAAACATTGGTTCATAAAAAGTGACATTTTAATTAGCTTGCTTAAAAGTAAGTTCTCTATTATTATTATTATTATTATTATTATTATTATTATTATTATTATTATTATTATTATTATTATTATTATTATTATTATTATTATTATTATTATTGGCGTCCATTGTGGTAGTTTGGTGTTCTCTATATTGTTGTTATCTTAAATTATGATTAAATTTCCTATATACCTCAGGATTGAATGGATGTACTTGAGGATCCTGTGGAATTAGAATGACAAAGTAGATGGACCATACAACATCTAAAAAACTTCCTAAGAAATCATGTTAAAATCTTCGGCAATGATGCCAAAAATTGATACGTGTCGGGCGTGTAAAATAAATTTCTCTCCTATATTATACTTTCAAAATTTCATTGTAGTGATAAGTGAGAATCATCTCCATTGGGATTTATTAAACTTCTCTAGGAAAAATGACTTTTAATAGCTTTTATTATTTTTACTTTAATTAAATAAATTAATTAAAACAATAATCAAACTCACTAGTATTAACTAAACTAACTATACTAACTTAACTAACACAATTCAAATTTACTATTAATCAAATAAATATTAATTAAATAAATATCTGAAAAAATATCTAGAACAACGAGACAACAATCCGTTTTGCATTCCAAACATGTTATGTCAATCAAAAAAATATGAACATACTTTATAAAGTATATTAGATTATTAAACTATAATCATAAGTAAGTAAATAGCCTTTAGCCTGCAAATTGTTCTCCTTATACCTGTGGAAAAGCCTTGTTCTAATTTAATTGAGCTAAACTCTATGAATATACAAAAAATTTACTTCACGCAATAAAACCACATTATTCTTTATGAAAACTTCAAACTACTAAATTTAACACTTTCGGAAAGCCACTTCAAAATTAGATTTAGATCTCAAATTCATCTAGGACATCTAAACGATGTTTGCCTTTTAAGCAATACTAGTTACTTCTTTAATTTTGATAATTAATCCAAATTTCACAATAAACATTCTAGACTATGCATGCAATAAAAAGAACATGATTGAAATCATTAGATAAAAGCTTATTAAATCGGTGAATCAAATAATATAGTTGGTTCAAAACATTAAGCACATATTCATCTCATCAGACTACATTGCAAAATGGATCTAGTTCATGTTCGGACTTTGTTTAGATCAACTAACTACTAACTCATAATCATTAATATCATTGCAATAATATAAATAAAAGACATAGATGAATATCTATGAAATAAATTCTTTAAATATCCAAAACATCTCAAAAAGTAGAGAACAATAAAGCAATAAACTAAAACTAATCATTGTTATCTAAAATCCTCGAGGGAAACTAATTTGGTAATTTCGTTACCTTAAGGTATAGATAGTGTTTTAGGTTACATCCCAAACTAACTCAAAGTAATCATTGTTATCGAAAATCCTTGAAATCTATTCTAGCGATTACTTGACAAGTTATGGTCAAGTGGGATTGTGGGGTAAATACATAGAATTGAATTCCTAGTTTCCACTAATATGAGTGGCGATTTTGCGTCCACAAGAATCACTGGAAAATCTGTGGGTATAAAATCTAGTTTTTCCTTGATTCCTTGTTGTTTATTGTTTGCATACTCTTTCCACTTGATTAATTCCTTCATAATCTTCCTTTTTTACTCTATTTTTTCATATATTCCTTATATTACTGAAATAACAAAAATAAGAGAAAACCACATGTAATATAGTTTTTTAGATCTAAAATCATCCTTAAATGTGCTATAAAACATTTCTAATTATTAACTTGTCACTGGCTCTAAAGGTGGCTTAGAGGAAATCACCGAGTAGAACTCCTTACTCTTGCTACTTGAGGGATCTGCAATTATCACCATCAATAAAGACAATTATAACAAGTAAAGCTGTGGCGGCCCCGTGCCTCAAGGCAGCAAGGCGAGCAGCTACGCAACTCTTGCAGCCCTACAGATGTTAATGCCCCTCGGTATGCATGCTAGTTGTTGTATTGTTTATATTATTTGTGAATATTTACAATCTTTTAGTTTGAATTAACCATTTACATGTGTGGCTTGTGGTTTACAAAGTTTCAAATAGATAAATAGCAATTTACAGCATAAGTCTTAAAGTAAACGTAAACATGGATTTTTATTAACTTTCAATTCATATGGAGCATAAGTCCTATAAACCAAAAATATGTAAGAAGATAAGAAAATAAGCACCTGTGAGTAGTATGCCGAACAATGGGTGAGCTCAGAGTAGTCGCCAAGAATCTCCTTACCCTTGCTCGTAGAAACATCTGCCCTCGATCATCACAACAACACAGATGAAGAGTCCGGTGAGTAATGTCCAAAAGAGATTCACTGAACATTCATGTAATAAATTAAAAGAAATCCATAAATACCGTTAGATAAACATGTAAAATGTAAACATGCAACTGTAATTGGACCATCGCATGCGTAAATAAAAATAGTGGAAAAACATGTGTGCCCATTTCGGTCAGACTAGACCATACTTCGATTCCCTCCTTAGGATCCCTCCAGTGGGCACCAAAATGACCTATCACCTTGCCCACTCAGTGGTTAACATAGACCCATGAGGCATGGACAAAGTTTCTCAGGTTGTCACTCACCTAGGACCCTTAATACACATTCTAGGGTCCAACATTATAAGAACATATAATGGAATACCCAACGGGGGTAAACTCACTCATCTGTCTAAATAATAACACAAGCATATATAACTAAAGTGAATTATGAATATAATATGAATATACTAAATTGGAAAGAGTAAAACAGTAATGAAGTCAGATATATACTCAAATAGATATTCAATTTATTTTACACACCTCAAATATGCTCTCGCACTTCCCCGATCTTTTGAATCTCACCTCAACTTACTCCCGCTACTCGAGTTCTGTTCTCTCATTCCATTGATCAATTAAGTGTGTTTATTACGTATTCATATTGGGTGAATAAGTTTTAAATTAATTTCCCCAAATTGTCCCCTAAAGACTAAATAAAGTTTCAATTTTAATCCCATGTTGCAGCACATTTTTGGACAAGAAAACATTCAAATCTCAAAAATTAATGTGGAAAAGGTAGTTAGTCTTTGACTTAGCTTTCTGAAAAGGTTTGGTTCTCAAAATCACAATTTAAAATGAAAGAGATGTCACAATTCTACCGAAATAGCTTAAATTTAAAACAAATCTGACTAGCTAGATTGTAAAAAATCATTAATGCCAGTATATAGCTCAAAAAATTGTGATTTTTGGTTATAAGTCATCTAACATACCCAACAATAAATCAAAAGATCAATCAAATATGATAAGTATTAAAGGGTTATGCGCTTGCTTGACTAATTTTCTATGAATATAATTAGATCTACCAGCAAGTTTGACTTAATTCTTTTGGAACCAAAGTTATACGACATGGATATGACTCATCTTCATCTTTAGAAAAATATGAAATCAGCAATCGAAAACCATTCAACACCTCTTGTTCATACATGAAAATATTTTTGTCGAAATCAAAATGACTAAGAAGTAGAAGTTGTTACCTATTGTTTAATCCTTTGTGGCTTAATCCTCCAAGCTTAGGTACTCTTGAAGTCCCACAAATTTTAATCAAGTTGATTAGCTCTCTGTGCTCTAAAAATTTTAAATTTCTCTTCTATTGTTTGCATGAAAAACCAAAGTTTGTCTTTTATATACTTAGATTAGCAACTTGATTAATTAACCAAATCATTAATCTGACTAAGTTAATTACTAGGACATGTGTCCTTTCTCTCAATGTCACTTGTCCCATATGGAGAATGCATGCCTTAACTAACTAGTTACTATTTAGCTTAAAATTCCTACACATCTTCATCATCTCCATACAAATCAATGGTCTCCAATTTGTTCGTCTAAACTATAAGACTTTCTTTATCCTTGATCAAATTAATTCACATAGGCACATTAACACTTATGATGGGTGTTCTTTGGCACATTTATTGATAGTTTTTGTTCCCACAAATCCTTGACTACCCGACACCCGTTTCCCCACACCCCGATTTGCATCTCGAGGCGCGCCATATTTTCTTTTATTTAATTAACTAAATTAGGCTATGGTTCAATTATCCACTTTATTCTATAGTTTGCCTAGTCTAGCATCACCAGGGAACTCCTACCCTTCACACCAACTCACCGGGTAGGAATGTACACACATGCAATGCAATGTAGTACTATAATGATTTTAAGCACAACAAATAAACAACCATTATCCATAAATAACATATTCCCTCAATTATTATGTCTGAGTCAACCGAATTGTCCATGTAAGGACTGAATTATAATTTTAAATCTCTGAGATTATTGCTAATCTTAATTTAATTAATTTGGGCTATTAAAAAAATTAGAAGACATTTAATAGTACTTCTGAGTAACAAATAACAAGTAAAATAATCATGCGGGAATCAAAAGGTAAAAGAAAATAACAAAGTGCATGATAGAAACAATAAACATAATGTAGTAAAATAACTAAGTGGTGAGAATCAAATAGATAAGTGAATAGGTAGTCTAGTCAAGTTGCGGGTTATCAAACCACAACGCAACTTGAAGTCAACACAGTGGGCCTAAGCCCACTTTAAACATCCACCACATCAACTTTTGAGCACTACATATGTAACAACCCTTATCTAAATTAAGGAATCGTTCGACCTAAAATAGTAATTAAGCCTGTCAGACTTAACTAGATCCAACAACCTCACCTTCGACACTTGGTAAATATAATTATATATCAAATATTAACGCAAAACAAAGAAAAAATGCAGTGCAAATTAAAAACTTTTCTTGATATTAATCAAGATATATAAAACCAATTTAACAAAATAAATGTCGGTTATTCAAAACCTCCCACCTCTTGTTGTGTTACAAAAATGTAATTCAATACACATATATAAAACAAGGGAAGAAAAATTACATCAAAGAGAAGATTTAGACATAAAAAGCTTCTTTGTCCAATAGTCGTAGTGATCATCGGTATTCCTGAAATATTAATTAGGGTGAGCATTCCAACTTGCTCAGTAAGTATGAATTCACAAAGCTATCAAAAGTACTTATAATAATCAAGAGTAACATGCAATAACAATATGCACTAAAATAGGTAGTAGGAATTTTAAAAAACCTAATAAATAGCCAATGCAATTCAAACCATCAATGACTACTACACAGTGACTTCCATTTCATTTGTTAAACTATGGTCGATTACCCACCGACACCATAAATGCGATTATTAGATAAATACATTGGCCAATGTGTCGTCTAGCCAATCCATTAATATTCAATGGTTCTGTTATAAACCCTCTAATGAATGTGTAATCTATGCAACCTATTTAGCCATGTAGGATTCAACATATAGGTTGTGAATCAGCCAAATATCTTATACCACCTATTCTCAATTCCAGGATTTACTCTCGCTAATCACGTCAGGCACCGTTTTCCATTTTAACGAATATATCACAGTGTACATAGCTCCCATTCAAGCCTGTAAACTATATGAACTAAATATACTACATGGCCAAGCCAAGTCGATAATGAAATGAATTCATACGTACCTTGTTTAGGTTACGTTTCTAATTACTTAACTTTTCGGCTCACTCGACCTTTCTCGGTGTTAAAAAACCTAATGAAACCTATTTGAGGTTATTATATGTTTAATACCTCACATTTAAAACCCTTAAACTAGTCCCAAGTGAAACTAAAACCAATTTGCCAAATTTTAGTTAAATAATACCATTTCACGCATTTCAAGGTAAAAACCACGACGTAATGTTTTGAAAGAATCTTGAATTCTCCACTTTGTTTTTATAGAAATTCCTAATTTCTATATATTTGGTTCATAAATATAATATCTTTGACTTTTTCTATGTTTTACAAAATTCTCTTCTAATTCCTGCATTTTTTATTTTATCTGTAAAAAAGGTTTTACCTAGAATCGGACTAGTCCAGTTTAGTTGAACTATACCCGGTTCAGTCTAGTTTTGGGGATCAAACCCCCTTCTTCTTCCTCATCATGAAACCCTCTATTTATATATATACACAAATATATATTGGCTGAGTGGAATTGGGTTTGGCTCAACCCAGGGTTTTTTGGGTAGAGAAGACAACTCGCCTACGTCTCTTTCTTTGGGTTGACAACCTAACAACGCATCCATCAACAACAACTTATAACACCATACACATCGTCATTGCCTCCATCGCCTTAGTCTTGAGATCTTTCTCTACCTCTAACGATCTCTCCTTCTCCCTCGATTTTTCTTTCTGTTTTGACTCTACTATCAAAATGAATTTGATGAGGCGAGGTGACATTCTGTATTGGGAGCTAAATTTAAGATTTCCTTGAGATCGTACGCAGGAGTCTTGAGGCCAATCTAATGGTCTAGTTCTTTTCAATTTACATTGTGATCTTTTTCGACATACGCGTCTAAGTTGGTCTTTATAGCTATTAACCAAACCATCACCTCATGATTGACTCACTTATGATCAAATAAAAACTTTTCTTAGTATTCACATGCACGAATCTCAATGACAATGTAATGGATGAAAATCAAATTTGCAAGCCTTAAAGTTACACCTATTGAAACTCATTCATAAATTTGCACATTGTTTCTTCTTGATATGTGATTGCATGCTTATCGAGGCATAGATAACCTTTCCAAAACTACCAACTTCTACACTATCTTGCACTATTCACTAGATCGAGATTCTGGCAACGTCTATCTTAGTGCAATACAATTATTTAAACAATTTAAATAAAAATATGTTATACAACATTACTCTTAAATGCATTTTTCTTATAGGTCTGAAAATATAGACGATTGAAACTTAAGGGCATTTATGGAAGCAAAATACAATTAAGGTTAGTTTTGAGAACGTACCCAACTTTCTAATATTTAAACTTCAATTCTCCCCAATTATCTCTTTAATTATCTCCTTTAAACGTTCAATGCACTTTCTCTCTATTTGTGCGTGCATATCTAGATGGATAGAGATCTATTCTTAGATATTAACATATTACGAGAAGAGTAATATTACAAGAAAAATAATATATTTACCTCACATGTGAAGCACGGGCCCTCGGTTACTAGTATTCATAAAAAAATTGCTAAACTTTGCAAGAGCATAACTCCCTCAATATTTATCGGATTAGGCTGATCTTTTACTATGCTGTTGTTGGTTATGAAAGATGACTTATGACAAAAAACTGCTATTTTTGTAGCTATACAATTTTTGTAATGATTTTTCTAATCTTTCTGGTCAAATTTGTTTTAAATTTCAGCTATTTTGGTAGAATTGTGGTATCTCTTATGTTTTAAATCGCAATTCTGTAAAGCAAAACTTTTTGTAAAGCTATGATATAAACCAATTCTTTTTAATGGGAAGTTTTTGAGATTCAAATGTTTTCATGCACAAACATGCACCGCAACACAAAACCTAAATTGAATCTTTATTTAGTAATTAGGGGCTGATTTGGGTAGATCAACTTAAAACCCATTCAACCAATCTAGTTACAAAAATAAACAAGCTTAATCAACTAAAGGGGATTGAGGGACCATAGCTCAGGTAATGAGAGAGGCTAGGTTAGATTCTAGAGTCTGGGGAAGTTGGAACATGACTTTTGAGGTGCATTAAACCAACGAGAATGCATCACAAAATTTAGTTAATATTTATGATTGCATTTATCTATTTCCAACTATTTTATTTCCATGATTTATGTTATAGAACTATTGTTTATACTAATTTTACTGGTCGAGTGGTTCACCAGTGCTTTATGCGTGCGTTATATGATTGTTTGATTTATTGGTTAAGTGGTTCATTGGGGTTTTATGTTGTTGTATAGGAAGGCTTGATTAACCGGTTGAATGGTTCACACTGTGGAGTTGTATAAGATGAAGATGGTTGGATAGGAAAATGTGAGACTTGGACACTCGATAGATTTCCTGCCCGAACTGTTAGTTCGGTGCATGAGACGATGGGTCGCGGGTCTAGGCTGACCATTGGGGAAACTATCGAGGTTTAGTCTGCTTGTAGATGCTTATTTACGTCAAGTTTACTAATGTTACTACGCCTATTAAATCGTCATTGTTAAACTGCAAGTTACTTTTGATTTATATGCGGTTTACATTCACATTCTTTTATTTTAACTGCTGGTTTTCAATTATTTACTTGCTGCTCTAGATTTTGTAATGCTATACATTCATGCAAGTATTTCTTCCTGCTGACAGATCTAATACTTGCATGTCTCGTAGTTTTTACTTGATTTCTTGCTGGATATTGTGTGGACTTCTCTAGTGATTTTACTTACTGGGTTCGTCATTCTTTTTGTTGGATGACAGAGTGCATATCTTTCTACAAGTTGAAGGAAGGGATTTTAGACGACTATCTTAGGCTTGCAAAAAGTCAAGGACATACGCATAGGTGTTTATTTTAGGGACTTAAAGAGACACGAATACGTGTGTTTATCCAATTTTCAGTATATTCCATGCTTGTTCAAAGTCTTCTATTGATTTTGATTGTTAATACTGTAAAAACACAATCCGCACTTCCCAACTAAATAAATAAACTAAGCATTTTAAATTCTAAAGAAATAACTTATTGAAATACTTAATAACTGGTTAATTACCTAACGGAATAGATGAGTTAGCACATATTGCAAGATGTTGGTGTGGTATCGGTGTTAGTAGGACTATGGGACCCTTGAAGTAGCTCACCGGGTGGCCTTGAAGCACGAAACAACCGCAATATGTATACCTATGTATTTTCACACCTATAAATCCAGCATGCATGCTAGCAACCACCTTCGGACATGCACACTATTGTGCATCCTACGCGTGTCGCCTTCGACCTCGCGTGTCACTGTGTGCCCATCAATTAATTAATTATTTTCTTTCCAACTATAGAGTTTTCAAAATATTTATATATCAATTTATATAATTATATATACACCTATGTACTTTATGACTTATCCATTTGCCACGTACGCTAACGAACATACTTGTGCATATAATTTACTTTCATGTCACCCCATCTGATCCCCCACGATTCACATGTGTCACTATAGGCTACAATCAATTTATTTATTATTTATTTTCCAACTATAAGTTTATATTAATTCACATTAATAACTTATAGTTACATTAGTTATAGCTCACACCAACTAAATATAATACATCACAACAATTACTGTAGCATCCCCTGTCTGAATTAGGGTGATACTCGGCCTGAAACCCTAATAAAGCCATATTACCCAGCTTGACTTAACTAGAACTAGCAGCCTCTCCTCTTACACCTGATAAACACCACTATATATCGAATATCAATGTAAAACAAATATTGAACGCAAGGGAAATTGAAAACTTTTTTTGATAATTAAATACCATATACAGTACCGAATCAAACCGAAATAAACCTCGGTTATATAAAATCTCTCATCCCTTGTGATATTATAAAACCATAATTCAATACAAATATATATTACAAGAGAGATTCATTAAATCAAAAAGAAGATCAAGACTCCTAAATATTCTCTATCTCATGGCCGTAGCGCTCGTCGATTTTCCCAAAATATAAATTTGGTGTAAGTGCTCTAACTTGCTTAGTAAGAAGGAACTCACATAGCCATTAACATTCCTAAAATATAAATTTGGTGTAATTTAATAATAAAGAGTGCAGGTCAAAACGTCAATGACTATTACCCTACGATTCCCATTTTATTTATAAAACTAGGGTTTATTACCTACTCATGTCATTAATACGATTGCAAGACCAACACATTGGCCGATGTGTTATCTAGTTAAACCATTAATGCCCAATGGTTCTATTCGAAACCCCTAGTGAATATGTAACCCACGCAACCAATTTAACTGAGTAGGAGTTACTATGTCCAAGAGATCATCCTCGCATCCTATGAAACCTAGTCTCAATCTCGGGAGTTACTATTGTAAATCCCATTAGACACCATTTTTTCATTTAGTAAAAACATCACAATGTACATAGTCCCCCATTCAGTCCATAAACTATATGAACTAAATGTATTGACATATCTAGGCAATATTGATAAATAAGCGAATCCATACTTACCTCAGTTCAGTTTTTTGTTTCCCAATTCCTAGGTTTTCGGGTCACTCAGGCTTTCCTATATGTTCAAACACCTATCACAAACCATTTGGATCAATATAAGTCTAACACCCTGTGTTTAGAACCCTTAAGTCAGTCCATAAGACCTTACGAAATTTTATGCAAAACACAACACAATTGTCGTTTTTGAAGGTGGGAGCGAGCGCCTTCAGTTATTGGGGCACACTCCATCAGCTGAGTTCATCCTAACTAATGAAGGGAACACACTCATCTGCTACCTGGAAAGCGGTCCACCTACTTTGTCTCAATGGTGAATAGAGCAGCAACCACTGTTCTATTACAAAATCACTACCGCAACCTTTAATACTCTCCCATATTGTTAGAGAGGACCTCTAGTGAGGTAACAAACCATTTCCAATGAACAACAACAATTCAGAGAGAAATCATCACTGACTATCGAATTAAAATTAAGTATCATAAACTCAAGTCACCAATAGTGACAATCTCTGATCTACTGTTATTTAAGATCCTCAATTTCGTGAGAAACTCCTCTCCTGATCCACTCCTTGTAATCAAACCTTTAGACTCTCTCCCTTTTCTCACCTTCTTGAATGATTTGATGAAATGAGGATAAGACTGAAGGTTTTTGATTAAATATATGGATTTTCTTCGAGATATGCATAGTGCTATCTCGAGGTTGATCAAGGGGTTAATTTGCTAAAATGACACTCTCTAAATTGACACAAATTTTAACACCATCAACAATTACGCTCATATCGAGTTTGATCAAGCGATCCATAGAAATCAAATAAACTTATAGTTTTAATATATATATATATATATATGTATATTATATCAAAGATATATACATATTTCATATATTTTCTTGCCAATAAATTCATCGGACATGCCTAAGTGTATTCTCAAGTGTGCACATTCATTCCACAACCCCCTCATCGCACTTGGTGTACTAGCTATTTATTATTTAATTACATGTTTTTTTATTATAGGCTTGTATAAAATTTCTCTTTTTATACTACGAATTATAATTTTTTCTAAACATTTCAAACAAACACAAATCGTTATACAAACCCATGCACACGCTAACTGAGGTACATCGGACTTAACCACGAGCCTAACTCAGATCAATTAAGATTTAGATTAACACTAATCATCAGTTTAAGATAACAGGTCATTACAAATCACACTCACATGCTAATGAAGACATGTCGAGCTTCACTATGAGCCTAACTCAGGTTAATTAACTTTTAAATTAATGTTAATCACTAGGTTAAGGATACAAGGCTTTGCATTCTCCCCAACTTAAGAAATTTCATCATCAAAATTAAAGTTTATAAACTAACTATAAGTTTAAAGATATAGGGGAGTTATTTCCTCATTTCCCAGGTTAATTCTTTAACCTTAAAATACTCGAATCTTCATATACCTTTCATAAATAAGAAGTTTAAAAGAATGCATACATCTTATGATTATTTCAACCTATGATGGTTGTCAATGTATTCTTCTCATTTAATTGAGTTGTAGTTGCATACTAATGGTCTATGAACACCTTTTTGTGTAGTTCTATCTTACTCGGACTCCAATTAAATTGAATCTTTATTTTTTGTCCCACACCAATTGATGATGAAGTTAAGCATACAAGCTTTTAAGGGACCACCTTGTCGTATATTGCCTGATAATATCATTACTAGAAAACTCTCACAGTAAAACATTTCTTTAAGTAACTACCACATTCTTAGTCACAAGCTTAGAAATTATATTTTCAAGAACAAAGATTAACATCATTTATTGTGTTAAGATTGAGAAATGTCCCTTACAACCATTATACATCTTTTCCCTATTGGGAAGTAGACTTTCAGTTGCTTGCCAAAATTATAATCTTAGTACTTCTTTAACTCTCAACTCTTTCTACACACATATATCTAAATTACTCTTCAAACATAATTAAATTAGATACTGGTAAGAAATTCGCATACTCAATCAATCTTACAACTAAAATATCAACAACCTTCAGTTGCCATTACAACTTAGGTTAATCCATCATAAGTTTCTAAGAATGAAATCTCATTCATATAGGGCAAGAATAAAATAGCCCTCTTAGTTAATAACACTTAACTTTCATTCGTTGATATATCTAATAACTCTTTATAAAATTTTCACTGTCAATTTTCATTCCAGGTCACCAACAAAGACAGCCTACAAATGCCCCAACTAGAAAACTTGACTCAATAGAAACTGTAGAAATTCGACGAGGTAGGGGCAGACCAAAGTTAACATGGGATGCATAAATTAAAAGGGATTTGAATGGTTTGCAAAGCTCACCATCAATTGCACTTAATCGAGCACAATGGAAAAGTTTGATCCATGTAGCCGACCCCAATTAATTTGGGACTGAGGCTATGTTGTTGTTGTTGGCTATGTTGTTGTTGTATATGCTCAACGTTATGATATGAGATTATTCATATAAATACCAATAACTAGTACTCACACTTTTACTTACTAGACAATTGTAATCAATGTCTCTAATAATTCACCACTGCAGTAATCATTATTAGCTTTGCTCCAATCTGAGCTCTGAAGAACAGACTTGTAATTAACAATCCAAACAACTCAACTGATGATGTGCCTACATAAGACTTCAATTGATCGCCATTACGCATCTCACTTAAGGGATTTTACAGAGCTGCTTTTATCGTAACTAAATTTACTATCCTTTTCCTATTCAAGGCATTTTAATACAATCACGTTTAATAAGTGACATTTCAGAGTGAATTCCTAGCATTTGAGGAATCCCATTTATCTATCTCACATTCCATTTCTTTTACCTTAACAACTACATTTTTTCAAACTTTCATAGTTTGAGACTCACTGCTTTAACTTTACATCAATCCACTAGTTTATATTTCCAAGTTGTTTTTTAATGATTCTTCTAAGATTATCCAATCTTTATGAATGATTAAGTGACTCTCAATAAACTTTTTCCCCTAAACACATCTATATTCCAAACTCTTATTATGCAAAATACCTTATAATCCTTTTGTTTTACAATTGATGCCTTTTGCATATCTGGTACAACTACCAAAATAGCTATCTTAAGATTATCAATTCCCAAATAGTTATTCTCAAATATCTTGAACTATACAGATAGATAGCAGTATAAGCTACAATTTTGCTCTATTGTATCAACACACATACTTACCTAAATAAGAAGTCATAGGATAAACCTCTAACTTCTACAATTAAGGTATAATCAAAGAAATATTGTAATCAAGCCATACTTCAGCTTCCCTTCGAGGCATCCTTGTCTTTTTTATAGCTTACAACAATCTCACACTTAAGTTAACTAAATAAACAACACAATGATTCTAGAGATCCTTTGATCAATTTTTTTGTATTATTTAGTTCTTTCAAGATTACTTTACTCATTTTCCTTTGTGTTAAATATAGGAAAATCCCAAATTATCGTAATTCTATTCAAATCCTTCAATTTGCATTTAATAATCTATACGTATAAAAGTAATATACCATCGAAACTTAGTGCTTGCACTTATAAAAACTGGCGTAAACCAATTTACCGTCACAACTTGTATTTCTTTACAATAATGCTCATGCACTGTATAAGTTTTTAAAAATTCCATCTTGTTATCAATAACATAATAACAACTTAACTAAGATAGGGTTCCAAAACTCTACACCCTTCATTCTTGAACATATCGTGAGCTCTAGTAAGTTCTAATGGTTTCCACCATCAACATTAAGTGATCTTGTGATCACCTAAAATCATATTTATATATCTTTAACTTTGATCAAATAAAAAAATGATAAACAGATCTCAGCTAATTCTTAAGAACAACTGATTTCATCTTATTATCATAATGAGTTTTCAATCCTGAGTAATGAATATTTATTCCAACAACTATACATTATTCTTTGAATTCTATAAATCCTCATATTCAATGAAAACTCATCCTCCCCAACTAAGACTATACTACTCTAAAACATCAGATTGGGATATCTTACCAGCTCACTACTATGTTTTAGATTGAACTTTTTTCAAGTTTTACTAGTTTTGAATTCCTAACTTTACCTTTGATTTTCCAAAAAATTTCTTGTCATTCCAATATTGATTAACACCATATCTAAAATTTATAGTTCATTACAAATTATAAAGTGCAAATACATAAGTGGTTATCCAAACTTAAATAGGCTCTTATCATCAACCACTAATTTATTTACTAAATAACTTTCATAATTGCTTAACTAGTCTCAATACTAGTATAAAGTCTTATTTCAAAGTGAGTTACCATTTTGAGTCCTACCTAAAGTATATAAGTATTCTATTGTTTCATCAATTCAGTTCTCCTAATACACGTCTCAAGGTTTATCTAATAGATACTGCTTAACTGACTATTATTTGTCTAATAATATCAGCGAGAAGATAAACCATTTAAGATAGTTAATAGTAGTAGAATCTAATTTCTTATATGTAAATTCTTCTTATGTCTTTCCTTGTTCACATTCCTTGAAGTTAAGACTCTTTAAAACCTTTACCTTTAAAACTTCTCATATTGTGAGAAGTCGATGGACTTAAACCATTTTATTGTTATTTAAGAATGTTATAATTCTTATATATGCCACGTAGATATAATAAAACACAACATAAGATATCTCAATATTTTATCTTTTGGTTAGTCCTTAAAACATCGATAAAATCATTTATTAAGTCATAGGTTATCTATAACATAAGAAATAATGTTCAAGTTAGTAAACCTAAATTCAATTTTAGTTCATATGCAATGGCTTTTGGCTTTGAATCATGCTCGAATAGTAAATTGTATCAAAGTGATTCCTTAATTTAAAATCAAGAAAAAAATCTCAAGCTAGCTTCTAATACTAAACTGTAGTAGAGTTTTCACTTATTTCGAAAACAAGTCGAAAGTGAAAATGAGGCTTCAACAAGGCTCCAATACCAATAGTATTGGAGTAATTACATGTAACAAAGCCCTTAAACTCAAGCTCTGATACATATTGTAATGACCATTTTCCTAATTAAGGAATTGTTCGGCCTAAAACCTCAATTAACCCCCAGTACACCAGCCAGATTTAACTAGAGCAAACAACCTCATCTTCGACACATGATAAATATAATTTTATATCAAATATCAATGTAAAAAAGTAATAAGCACACGAAAGATTAAAAACTTTTCTCAATATTGAACACGATATACAAAACCAAATTAAATCGAAATAAACGTTGGGTATAAAAATCCTCCCACCACATGTGACATTATAAAACTATAATTCAATATACATATAAAAAGAGAGAAGAATCATTACATCGAAGAAAAGATTAAAACACCCAAACCTTCTCTGTCCAATAGTCGTAGCACTCGTCGATATTCCTAAAATATTAATTGGGGCAAGCGCTCCAACTGGATTAGTAAGTATGGATTCATAAAGCTATTAAAAGTTCATATAATAATCAAGAGTAATATGTAATAACAATCTCCATTAAAATAGCTAACATGACTATAGAAAGCATAAAGTTCAATAAATAATGAATGCAAGTCAAATCGCCAATGACTATTACAGAGTGATTTCCATTTTATTTGTAAAACTAGGTCAATTACTCACTGGCACCATTAATGCGATTCTTAGACAAACATATTGGCCGATGTGTTGCCTAGACAATCCATCAATGTTCAATGGTTCTATCTTAAACCTTTTAGTGAATGTGAAATCTATGGAAACTATTTAGGTGAGCAGGATTTAACATACAGGCTAGGAATCAAACCTATAACCTATACCATTTGTTATCAATTCTAGGATTTACTCTCATTGATCACATCAGATATCGTTTTACATTTTAATTGACATATCACAATGTACGTGGCTTCCATTAAAGTCCATAAACTATATTAACTAAATATGCTACATAGCTAGAAAAAGTTGATAGACAAATGAATCCATACTTACTCGATTAAGTTATGTTTAAAATTTCTTAACTTTTCTCGGTGTTCAACCTTTCTCGATGTTCAAGAACCTATAAAAAACCATTTAAGGTTATAATATTTAAATACCTCACATTTAGAGCCCATAAATTTGTCCTTATTAGAATCTCAACCAATTTGTCAAATCTTATTTTAAGAATACCATTCACTTTTTTTAGGTAGAAACCGCGATATAAAGTTTCGAATGAATCTTGAATCTCTACTTTTTTTACAGAGATCCCCAATTTCTATTTAATTTGTTCACAAATATAATTTCTCTGTTTTTTTTTTTTCAAATCTTTCTAAAACTTTCTCCTAATTCTTAATTTTTTAAAAAAGACTTGAAGAGGGGTTTGACCCTAGAACTGGACCCATTTCATGTTTGACCCCACCTAATTAGGTTGACCAACTTTGATTACATTAATCCCCTGATAATCTAGCAGCCTTAACCTCACCATTAATAATAAACGAAATCAAATCCTTATAATCATTAAATATAGAACATTATCAACCATAAAGGACTCTAAAGTATATATCAAATCTCAATGTTTGTTTGGGTTGATTAAATTATCCCCAAGATTTTCGTAGAGATTTTTTCGACAATACCTCCTCTGTTTCTAAGTCTACCTTGGAAAACTCGGCCTTCAAAAATCTTCAACAAATCTGCTAAGCTTGATGGAAATGCCAAGGGACTCACAATCAACCTCATAACAATATATATTTTATCGGCTAAATATATATTCATTCTGATTTGATTCAAAGTATCAAAATCTTTAAATCAACATTACCTTAGCTTTGCCATTTTCCTTATCTGTCCGAAAAATGCTACATCCATTCTAAAGGAGATCCTAACCATACACAAACCCAAAAACCCATTTATGTAATATATTATGTTAAAAATAATACATACATAGAGAAAAAGGAACTAATAAAGCCACCGATAATCCGACAGCTTTTCTTTTCCTTTGTTGTCACTCGCACCTGTCAGTGCCCAATTATAAAAATTTGATGTTGTCAGATAAGTAAATCCTACACTATGCAATACACTTGTAATAATCAAATGCATTGTATTCCAAGAGATGAAACGAATAATAATGTAGCAAGGGATCATAAATATATAAATATGCAATCTATCTTATTTCTATTAACTGACTGCAATCATGTGACGCCTTTTAAAAGCGGTGGGTAAACAATAATAAAGATTCATGAGTTTGAGAGGAAGTCCTTCGAGAACCCACGCCTTTGACTCTCCATAGAATATGATCTTGGCCAGCATCACAACCCCTCCTAAACGAGTGTCTATAGCGATCAGCGACTCTCGCCATAGAACACCATAAAGTTCATCCTACCACATATATAGCCAATGAAACAATGGGACCCTCAAAAGCATCCTTCCTCTCATGTTCGTGAAAGCATGACCAATAAATATGCAACGATAAACCATTGCATGCAATTATATTTGAGAAATACTCATACAATGTAAAGGTTACTATGGGATTTACTTAACCTTACAAACATAATACCCCAACTCCCATACACTTTGGGTTTGTAAACTAATCCATACATGGTTTCGATTTCGGTCCTACAATTAATTTGTGTGTCCGGTAAGTTTTCGTGATAGTTCTATAATTTTTCAAAAGTAGTTGCAGTTTAATTGACCCAATTTCATCCTAAAACCATTTGTAGTTTAATTGACCAAATTTCATCCTAAAACCATTAAAATACATTCAAAATAAATTCTCTAATGTTTGGATTTCAATTTTAAATCCAAATTATTGTTTGACACTAAAAATTGCATTGTTTAGGCTTAATTATGAATTTTAAAATTTATGATATATTTATTGGTCTTGCCACTACCAGAAAACCACAAAATGACTCTAAATCAACTCTTAGGATGTCTGAATCCCAATTTCAACTCCGAATTGTGGTACGAAATTGAAGTTAAACTAGACTAGACTTCAAAACAATTTTTCCAATTTTAGACATTTTAGGGTATCGTAACATGCACTACGAGGCAAAACCCCAATACAAATCCTTGAGAAAATCTCAAAATCCTTAATTTTCATAAAATACCACAATTTTTAATAATTTTTCCAAAAATCCCATTTTTTATAATTTCCCTAATTTATAGGTGTTTTATTTCATGTTTTCTAATTTTTAAAACATATATATATATATATATATTAAAAAAATGAGGAGGGGTTTAACATTTGAACTAAACTGGCCCGGCACAATTGAATCAGACTCGGTTCGATCCAATTTGGGGGATTAAATCAATTGGGTTTGGGAGTCCACCCGCCATCGTCGCCCTCAAACCCCACTTTCTTCCACCCTCCCTAACAGCTCCTCTCCCTCCCTCAACGCCTCTGTGTTTTTTATTTTTTGCTTGAATCGATCATTCACTTCCTCCCTTTCCTTTACAACTAACAACAACAACAAAAACTTCACTATTCAATTCAAAA
Source organism: Stephania yunnanensis (assembly GCA_039657365.1). NCBI lineage: Eukaryota > Viridiplantae > Streptophyta > Magnoliopsida > Ranunculales > Menispermaceae > Stephania > Stephania yunnanensis. The sequence continues at coordinate 36,095,281 of CM077586.1, read as the reverse complement.
CCACATAAAAACTAGTCTTGAACTTGATTTCCTATCCCAAAAATAAAAATTCCAAATCAAATTTCCATTACTTATGTTAACATTACCAACACCTACGACTGTCACACGGTTCCTCCTCAATCAATTCGAAAATGTGAAGAATGAGAGAGGAAGAGAGAGAAAAAGAGAAAAGAGAGAGTAAATAGTGAAGATAAAGAAAGGAGATGGAAAATGATGAAGATGATGGAGCAGTGAAGGCGGTGTACAGGGGAGACTTGAAGCGTAGAAGACCATTGTTTTAATTTCAATTTTTGTAAAGAAGGTTGTCAAATGACCACCTTTGTAATGACCTATTACCTAAAGCCGGCGATTAGTGTTAACCTAAATACAAATTAAATGGAGTTAAGTTCATTATTAAGTCCAACATACCTCGATTAGCGTGTGCATGGGTTTGTATGATAATTGGTGTCTGTTTGAAATGTTTATTGAATTTATAGGTTGTCGTTTAAAAATGGGATTTTTAAAAAAACCTATTATGGGAAAATGAATAATTAAATAATAAATATCGAGGTCATGAAATAAATGTGCACACTTAAGAATACTCGTAAGCATATCTTGTGAATTTATAAGTAAGAAAATGCACAAAGTGTATAATGAATTATATATAAATGACATATATATATATATATAAAACTTTGAGTTTGGTTTGAATTATATGGATTGTTGGATCGCCTTGAGATGATTGGTAGTGTTGATGGTGTTAAAACTTGGGTCTCTTTAAAACGTGTCATTTTAACACATCATTCAATTGATTAGCCTTGAGATAGTGTGATACATATCTCGAGAAAATCCATATATATATTTAAATAAAACCTTTAAAATTATCGTAATTATTCACTAATCAATTGAAATAGTGAGAGAGGAGAGCAGTTGAGGGTTTTAGGTTTTAGGAGTTGATCAGGAGAGGATCCACAACTAAATTGAAGTGATCAAACCACAATTAGAGCATAGATCATCTTCTTGGTAAGCGAAGTTTTGCATTTCAAGTTGAATTCATAAGTAGGTGATGATTTCTTTGTGGATTATTGTTGTTATTAATTGGAAAGCAGTTTATACCTCATTAGAGGTCTTCCCTGATGTATTAGGGGGGTGTTTGATGTTGTTTGGTGATTTGGTGGTTTGGCTGATTGAATAAGGATTGCTGCCCTACTCGTTGTCAAGGTAGTGCTAGATGGAGCACACTCTATTGAACAGATGAGTGTGCTCCCTACATCAATTAGGACAAACCCATTTGGTTGAGCTCGCTTGATAAGTTAGTATTAATATATATTTAGTAGTTTATTTTAGTATATTTAAATATGGAAAGTCTCTAAAATATATATTAATTGTATTTATTAGTCATTTTTTGGTGAAACGGAGTGTGCAGTTGAATTCGTGGTGAAAAAATACTCAAAATGGAGTATTTACATTTAGTGATTGGATGCCGGACGATTTGCCTCAAGTTACTTGTTAAGCGGTTGATAGAATAGGAGACATCATATTTCAACCAATTAGAAGTTGCCACATCAATGCATATCGTCTCTCAATCAATCACATGCTGCAACGTCAGCGGTTCTCATCACAGCAGCTACCAAGTGTTGGCCTCTAACACCCCTACGCATGTCACTCATTTGTTCTCGACCAATTATGTGTTGCCACGTCAGCAGTCTTCATTTTCTCCTCCAATCAGGAATCGCCACGTCAGTGCGCACAAACGCACTTCGGCAAAACCTAATTCTCTCACGCCTCAGCTGCAAATAGATGTTCCTCGGGATGCGCGTCAATGTCGTATCCCAAAATTTTGATTGAGTCGTGCGATTTTCTTCTCTACCTTCGTGGGCCACATGTCGCTCACACACTACGCCTAACAGCGTCATCATAGCTGGTCTCATCCAATAGGAGAGCGTCACGTCAACTACTCTGTAGGAATGAACCAATCGACTGTGGACACGTGGACATAAGTGATTTTCACACCAAAAATAGCCCTATGATGCTCCTCGGTGCACGAGTCACCTCCCCAACACCCAAAATTGGTTTCTCTCACCTCCCGAGATCAGTTTTTAGTAGTTTTATATATTAGGAGCTTAGGTTTTATTATTTTTATCACAGGCTATTATTGTTTTGTTATCAATTTTCTTTGATGACAATGTTCGGTTAATCAACTCCTTGCCTAAGTTAGAGGGGAAACAAGTCGGGATCATGGATTCATAACATATCATGTGAGATCTTTAATTTTATTATTTAATTTAGTTTAAATTGTCCTATTTCATTATTGATGATTTTAAGGAATATAGTTTAGATCTAGGGTATGTATGTGATCAGTGCATGCTTTTAGGTGGATAACCTATAGTTATTTGGACTATTAGTATCCGTGTAATTGGACCAATAAAATGACAAACACTCACCCATTTGCCGTCAAACCCTTTCGGCTCTTAAGTGTGTAAAAATTGAATTTAGGGTAAATCGAAGCCGATGCTATCCGATTATTTAGGATTAGTGTTCCCGCAGACGCATATTAATGAAGTTAGTGTGTTAAACCTGATTGGTGGATGTCTAGGGTTATACATTAATTAGGGAAGTAGTTAGTGGCGGACATCCTAGCTATCGAGATTAGGGGAACGAGGAATTTTTGGCGGATGTCAATTTTCTATTGCTAATCTAGGAGAATTTAAATTAATAACTTTTTAGGAAAGATTGAAGACCATGATTGCCATTGAATCTCAATCTTGATTTGTGGAACTGTAGACTTAGGTGTTACTTAGGTATTTATTAATTGTTTTGAAAATTAGTTTAATTATTTTATTTATTTAGTTTAGTTAGATTAGTTAGTTAAAGTAATTTATTTTAAAACCTTCGATTTTGCTTTTTGTTGTTTTTAACCTAAGAAAGACTACCAATCTCTGTGGGATTAATCATTTGCCACTATTCTACAAAATAGTTGGTTTAGGAAACTTCACTTTATTAATGCGTTCCGCGCGCGTTATCGCAGCATGCTCCCACCTTGAAAAACATAGATTTTGCTGTGTTTTACTTAGAAATTCCTAAGGTTTTAGGGTCTGACTTAGAGGTTCTAAATATAGGGTGTTAGGCCTATATTAAGCATAAATAGTTTGTAATAGGTGTTGAAACATCGAGAAAGCGTGTGTGACCTGAAACCTTAGGAAGTTTGGAAATAGGAAACTAAACTGAGGTTAGTATTGATTTGCTTTCTTATCAATATTGCTTGGTTTTATTAGTATATGTAGTTCATATAGTTTATAGACTAAATGAGGGACTATATAAATTATGATGTTTTTACCTAATGGCAAACATTATCTAATGTAATCTGCGAGAGTAACTCATGGAATTGAGATTAGCTTATATAGGATATGGGTTTGATCTCCCTGCCTTTACGTAACTCCTACTTAATTAGATAGGTTGCGCGGATTACATATTCACTAAATGGTTTAAGATAGAACCATTGGATATTAATAAATTGGCTAGACAACTACTACAAGAAAAATGATATTTAGAAATAGAATTAGCAACAGAATTAAGTTCCATTGCTAAGAAAAAGTAGTGGGAGACCGAATTGAGACGGAGTAATTCAGAGACGGAATTGAGAGAGATCAGAGACGGAAATAGAGACGGAAATAGAGACAGAATTAAATTTCATCTCTAAATAATGGCGCCAACATTCCCACCAAAACTTTCTTTTTTTACAACCGTCCATTACGTCTCGAGATTCATGCGTGCTTCGATCTAGATACCCACTAACCACAAAACTCTCTATCTCTCCCTAAAATCTCTCTCCGCTCTCTCTCACACAACAAACCTCTCTCCCTCAACGAAGCTCTCTCTTACCGTCTCTCTCTCTCACCGTCACCGCTCTCACTGCTCTCTCTCACCGTCACCGCTCTCTCTTCTCTCTCACCATCACCGCTCTCTCTCTCTCACCGTCGCCGCTCTCTTTATCTCTCTCTCATCGCTCTCTCTCTCTCTCGCAGCTCTCTCTCTCTCACTCTCTCACCTCTCTCACTCTCTCTCTCTCTCTTTCTCTCGCTCTCTCACACCGAAATCTCACTGTTCTCTCTCACCGGATCTCACTCACCATCAACTCTCTCTCTCTCTCACCGAAATCTCTCTCCCAAACCCTAAATCTTTGTCGTCGCTACGATTAAAGCTGCGACGAGGCCTTCGGGTCTGCCGTTGCCATTTGCCGAAGAAATTAGGGTTTGTGAGAAATTGATGGTGGTCTCTCGATGTGTTCCTGAGAAGGAGAAATCTTTGGAGAAGGTGAGTTGGGGTTCAATTTCGTTAATTTGCTATGTAATTGGGTTTAGGGTTCAATGTTATTCATTGGCGACGTGTGTTCTCTCGATGTGTTTACGATTTTGATGTTCGATTTGATTAGGTTTCAATGTTGATTGATTCATGTTTTACGTTTTAGGTGTTTCGATGTGTGTTCTGCTTAATTTGATCCATGATTTTTTATTGAAATATGGGCCTAATCCGCCCTTGATCTTGCTTTCCCATCATGTTCTTGATCATTTGATTGATTTTGGAAAGTGGGGTCTTAGGGTTTTGATTTATGAGACTGAATTGGGGTTTAAGATCTTGAGCACTAGCAGTTTGTTGAAATGCTTGCAGGACATCTTCTAGCATGCCAGTCAGCTGCTTTGCTTCAATTCTTAAGTTCTCAGCCTTCATATCCATCAGTTGGATTGGAAGTTTGTTTTCCTTTGTTGAGTATTTCTCAAGTATTTCTCTAGAAAAAACTTTGATTAGCAATTATATATTAAAAAAATAGATGCCTGTTTAAAAATAACTTCATATTTTCTACAACATTGATATTGTCTCGCATCGACATCATTCGTCAAACCTCCTATGTTTCTTCAATAATGCTTTCTTTATTTCTTAAGGTTTCTATCAATACTGCTTTCTTATACTTTCAGTTAATTATTGTTATTACTCCTCTCCTTGTACATGCAGTATATGTATGGAAGGAAGAGCTATCTAGCATGAAAAAAACTTGGGAGATAGTGAAAGTCAATTGTTAGTTACAAGTGTTACACTACATGACCTTGTAACTAAAACTATAGTAGCTAGTGATAAAAAATAGAAAATAGCATGTCTGGTAGCTCTTCACATGTTTGATACGTTCGAGCTAGCGTTATATTACAATGTCTTTGGGTTCTAGATGCAATGCTTCATTGATTGTTGATAACACTTGTTCTTTGAAACAATGTAAGTTTCATAGTAAATATTGTCTTCTTTATAGAATCATGACTGCTTTTGATTTAAGTTACACTGTATAACTGTTGCTTGGGCCTCTTATTTAATTCTCTGTTTATTATTTATTTGGATAACCACAATTAGCAATATGTCATTGCTATCAATATCAATATTATTGGAGGTTTTTTTTTAATTTTTTTTTTTAGAAAGCCAATTTGAAATTTTTTTAGTTATACTTATACATTGCAAACTTTTGAGCTGTTTTGGACCATACCATATCCAAAGATTACTTGCAAATTCCATAATTAGAAAAGTAAAAAAGAAATGAAAGAAATTGGAAGGTGACTTATTCGGGACTGAGGCTTAGACCTAAATAAAAACATTGGGTCCATGTAGCTGACCTCAACTAAGGGTTTGTTGTGGTTGTTGTTATTGTAAACGTTAACCCCCCCCCCCCTCGCTTTACCTCCAAGCTAACTCCTTTAAAGTGATTTTTTTTTGGCATTCTTTGGCAGTGTGGTACTGAAACTATTGATATTACACTGCACTAGATATGCAAAGCACGATTTAATGGAAATGGGTCCTTTCCTTCAGTAGTTACATTTCAGTGCATACATGCATGTCCCCAAAGCTTCAGTAACAAACAAATATCCTTTCAAGTACACTTACATTAATAAATGAACAAATGTTCATGTTGTTATCAAATCTTAGTTAGAGTTGGATGAAGCTCTGGCCATGCACTTGCAGGATTTGGATAACCAATTGGAGAATGATTCTCTCGACGACAATATCGGAAGAGAAGCTGGTAGATTTTTGTAAAGCTAATTTTTTTTGGTGTTGTGATTTGGGCGGTTTTTTAATTATTTCTTTGGAGTTATAAGTATCATTAGTAACTAGCAAGTTTTCCTTGCTGATTTACATTCATAAAGGGTTCGATTTGACATGCACATTACTTTTTATGACCAGGAATGCTTTCTGCATTTGCATGAGGTTTGAGTAATTTGATGAATACAATGCTTTTATATGATAAATATGATGTGGGTGACGGGTTTTATCCGGATTTAATGAGAAGAAGCAGTTTGTTAGTGAGCTTCAAAAGAAAAAGAACGTTGTAGCAATGGTTGGTGATGGTATCAATGATGCTGCTGCCTTGGCATCAACAGATGTTGGAGTAGCCATGGGTGGAGGTGTTGGAGCAGTTAGTGAGGTTTCTTGTATTGTGCTTATGGGCAATAGGCTTTCACAGGTATATTACGTGTGCAATATAATTACTTCTACTTCAGCTTTTCTTTTAGGAAATGTTGCCTCCTCTCTTAATATTAAGCTTATCATGTTCTGGCCTCTTTTTATGTTTACTGTTTTTCGCTGTTGTTGTTTTGAATCAATCTTTGGCCGCCTATATAATTCTTAGTTTTCCCTTTGTTGAATCTAAAATAAAGAAACACCTACATGGCATTGCAAATATACTAACCAATGCAAAGAGTGAAAGCACATGGTTTAGAGCCACAGTGTTCTTATTTTGCTCATGTACTTCCAAGTTGTAATTCAGTATCAGATACAACAATGTTAGGAAAGTACTTCATTCTTTTTCTTAAAAATGATGAAATATACGTTGGAGCCTGAATCTGATCACTCGAATGTAGTTGCTGGATGCTTTGGAGCTGAGCAGATTGACAATGAAGACTGTAAAGCAAAATCTTTGGTGGGCATTTGCATATAACATTGTAAGTCAATTTTATTTGAGAAAATTTTGTGATAACTTTTGCTTATCAAAATGAGTTGGGGTTGGCTATATGGATGCAAGGTGTCTATTCCGCTCAATTTAATGTAGATGATGATATGATTTAATAATCTTAATAATTTGTTATAATTAATTTCCAAGTTATCTTTTCAATTTATAGTGCATTCAGTTTTTGAACTGAAGCATTCGTTCATGTTTGGATTTGTCCAAGCCATCTCTACAAACATCGGAACATATTTTTTTATTTGGATTCGTCTCTCACGTACCCCTTGCAAACACGACAGAAAATAAAGAAATACTCTAAAAAAGGGGTAGCAAGAAAGCAATAGAAGATTCCCTTTAACAAATTGACAGCTAAACATTTGTCTTCCTCGCGTAGGATATTCTGCCAAAGACATGAAAGAGAACAAAGCCCTTGCAGATAAAGAAGCTAAAGATGAAGCTGATTATGAGATCAAGAAAGTCATCGGTGCTTTTTCAAGAGAGGAGCAAATGGAAGTTGTTTATAGGTGGCTTTTTTCCTCATAGCTTTGAAAGTTCTTCCATAATATATATGAATAATTCGGTTGGTCATTTGTATTTCACGTTTTGAATTATCTTAACTTATTAGTGGAAACCAGTAAAATTTTATGAATCGAGATGTTTTGCTGTAACTATTTAGAGGCTGATGAACTTGTTTATCAATTGTCTTCCACGCTTAAATCTTCGTTTTTAACCCTAAAATTGTTGGTGCTTTTTTTATTTCCTTATGTTGTCTTATTTGTTGTTTTATGCAGTTCTGCCCCAGAGCTAGTTGGTTTGTTATCTGATCTGAATGTTGCTCTTGATTAACTTGAAGGAAAAGTAAACCCTCTCCTGAACAAGGTACTTCTCTCTGTCATCTTGTGTGGAAAACTACATGTTGGGTTCTTACTTTAACAGCGGATTGGGATATGAGCTCTTATTCATTAGTACATGAAAGTTCAGTTATCGCTTAACTGGGAGTAAAGTATTGTAAATTCTATTTACAGGACAAACTTCTAACTTCCCTTGGATCTTTTGGGACTATTGTATTATTAGTCACCATTCTTACTCAATTAAGAGTGAATATCCCGCAAATTCTTATTGGATGTTTATGCCATGTCTTAGTTTTTCTTTCTTGGAAATGCGTAATTTTTTTGTGATATTATGTCATTTTTTCTTGTTCAGACTTGTATGCATGGCCACCTCTTCTGCATTTTCCAATACTTGAACTTGCTTTATGTGGTTGTATGGTGAACTGCAAGTTTCCCATTCACAATAGTGTTTACTTTTGAAAGTTTAATTGTTGATCACTCGCTTACAACTGCCCTTTTGAATCTTATGTCTTTGTCAGTTTTTCATAAGTTGTTTATATCATTGTATGATCTGATTTCTGTTGATTTCATGCTCTTGTTCATGCATTTAATTTTATACTAGTTTATTGTTCATGCATTTTCAAACAACCATACGATTCTTGAGTTGGTTCTCTAAATATGAGCTGATGTACATGATTCTTGTATGTTTGCTGATACATATATAATTATTGCAAAGCAAGAATAAGTACTAATTCCCCATAGTAAACTGATGTGTTAGTCTTACATGTTTATTGATTATTAATATTGCTCATAGTCAGGACGTCATTGTTGGTTTAAGATGGTTGGAAACTTTTGTTATGTTTGATGGTTTTTTTTTTTAATTTCAGGCTATTAGACATTGAATAAACAGTTCATTACATTTATTGGTATGGGTTTTGTCTCTAAACTTTTACTGGTATTTTGTTAGGTTTCATGGCGGGCACTGATCACCCCTACTTCGAGGGCGCACATTACCTCATTGTAAAGCTACACCCGACTTGATATATGGTTGTGTTCCCCCTCTTTTGCTATCCCTTTTGAGTTAACCGAGTAGCTATGTACATGATCTATTTAGTTATCTATGAAGTTGAATTTCATGTAAATGTGTTGTCCTGACACTGTTGCTATAGATTGTATAAGTCCTTTTTGTGCATATTTAGAGGATTGGAAGTTTTTTTTTGTGGTTGTTGAACAATAGGATTAATGGTTTTTTGTGCATACTTAGAAATTTGGAACATTTATTAAACTTGACAAGCTTTCCTGGATATATAAATCTTTTTCAATGTCGAATTGTACATTTTTTTTCTCTCATTTGAATTTTTGTTGTTGATATATATTGTCAATGTATGTATGTCAAATTCGGCTTTTTAGGGGATGTTAGCACCGCCAAGGAGTTGTTGGAGGGGGTGCAGGCGATGGAGTAGGTCCTATGGTTGTATTTTCAAGTTTAGAGGTTATGAAAAATCAATTAGATTAAGCTTAGGTTTGAAAACTAAACAAACCGGAATTGAGATGGATTAGCAACGGAATTCAGAGATTCCGTTGCTATTCCGTCTCTTATTTTCGAGGAATAGATGCATGAATAAGTAACGGATCATAGACAGAATGCAATAATTCCGTCTCTGATCCGTTGCTAATCAAAGACGGATCAAAGACGGAATGCAATTACAATTGTACCCTTTAGAAGAATTTCCATTTCTGTTCCGTCTCTGTTCCGTTTCTAAATTCCGTCTCTAATCCGTCTCTAATCAGCAACGGAAACACATTTTTGTTGCTGACTAAATCAGCGACGACAATTTTAGAGACGGAATAGATTCCATCTCTGTTCCGTTGCAAAATTGAATTAGAGATGAAATTAATGCAAATTAGAAACAGAAATTTCCGTTTCTGATATGCTGTTTTTTTGTAGTGAACACATCGACCAATGTTTTAGTCAAGCATTTGCATTAATGGTTTCACTGGGTAATTAACCCTAGTTTTACAAATGAAATGGGAATCATAGTGTAATAGTAATTGAAGGTTTGACTTAGATCTGTTATTTATTGGATTATATGTTTTTCATAATCCAGTTAGTTATCATTGGTGCATATTGTTATTGCATATTGTTTTTTATTATTATATGGAATGCTGATGGCTTTGTTAATTTTTTCTTACTGAGAAAGTTGGCGTGCTCACCCCACGTAATATTTCAAGAATACCGACAAGTGTTGCAACTATTGGATAGAGAAGATTTATAAGTCTTGATCTTCTCTTCGATGTATTGAATCATCCCTTGTCTAATATATTTGTATTGGATTACAATTTTGTAATATCACAAGGGATGAGAGGTTTTGAATAATTGAGATTTATTCTGTTTGGATTTGGTTTTGTATGTCGTGTATAATATCACGAAAAAGTTTTAATCTCCACTGTGTTTAATATTTGTTTAACATCGTTATTCGATATATAATTATGTTTATTAGGACATAAAAGGAGACGTTGCTAACTCTAGTTAAGTCTAATTGGGTTGTCGGGGCTTAATTAGGGTTTCACATCGAGTATCGCCTTCATCGGGATATGGGATGCTACAGCTTGGTATTAGAGCATTAGGTTTTTATCACTTTCAAATTGAGTGGTAACTTTGATATAGTTTGGTATCGGAGACTAGTCCGAGCCAACTTTAAAGTGTAAGGTAATTAACTCTAATACAGTATGGTATTAGAGTTTACTTTAGACTATAACCTTATAACTTGGAAACAAGTGATAACTCATATTCAATTTGGTATTAGAGTTTAATGTTATTAACTTTAATATAACTGGATACCATTATCAAAGTTTACAGACTATGAAATTGTCTGGAGTTACGAAAAAGCTTAGAATGTAATAATTTATTTTTATCACGATTTTAGAGGGTAGTCAAAAGATAAAAGATCAAGATATGTTATTTGTTGTGTTTAAGAGTAATATCTTTTTTGATAATGATAAGATGGTTAATGTGCATCGATTTCTCAAGATACAAGAAAAGGTTGAAGGTAATAGTTAAGGAGAATCTTAACCTCGAGGAGATCGAAAAGGAAAGACATAAGGAACAATTACGAAGATGTAATTAAACTCTTCTCCTATAAAGTGTTATCAATGGTCTTTATTCTCGATAATATTATTAGACAATAATAGTCTGTGAAGAAGTATCTATTGGATCTAGTCCTTGAAATGTGCATTAGGAGAATGTAATTTATCAAACAATCCAATACTGAATGACTTTGGGAGGAACTAGAAGATAATAGATCATTTTGAGATGTGATATAATACTAGTATTGAAACTAGTTGAGAAATAACTAAAGTTATTCAATAAAGAAATTAGTGGTTAATGATAAAAGCATATTTAAGGTTTGTAAACCACTAATGTATTTGTACTTCATAAGTTGTTGTGAAGTAGAAACTCCATATATGGTGTAAATTTATACTGAAATGACAAGCAATTTGTTAGATAATGAATGGTGAAATTGAGAATTTAAACTAGTGAAATTGGAAAATAGTTTAATCCAGAACATAGCAGTAAGTTGGTAAGATATCCTAGTCTGATGTTTTAGACTTATATAGTCTAAATTAGGGAGAATGAGTTATTAATGAATATAAAAAATCATGAAATAATATACGATAGTGGGAATTAAGACAACTCATTTTGATAATAAGATGAAATCAGTTGTTTTTAAGACTTAGTTGAGATATAATTGTCATCGTAGTATGATCAGAGTTAAAGATATACATATATATGTAGAAAATGAGTTTAGGTGATTGCTGAATAATTTTAAATGGATGGTGGAAACAATTAAAACTTACTAGAACTCATACTATATTAAAGAATGAAAGGTGATGAGTGTTGAAACCCTATTTTAGTCAAGTTGTTATTGCGTTAACAATAACAAGAAGAAATCTTTAAACACTTATAAAATCAATGAGGAATACCGTACAGAGTTATAAATTGTGACAGTAAATTGTAATAGTAAGTTGGTCCAGACTAGATTTTGCAAGTGCCATTACTAAGTTTTAAAGGTAAATCACTTATATGAGTGTTGAATAGTAACAACAAATTAAGAGATTGGAATGGAATTGAGATAATAAGGGATAATCAGGATCAGGATTCATAAACACACAAGGTCTTCAATCGTTAAAAAAAAATTCATTAATTTAATTTCTCTTAAATTAGTTATAGAAAATCAACATCTACCAAAATTCCTCGTTCCCTAAATCTCGATAGCCAGGACGTCCGCCCCTAATTACTTCCCTAATAAATGTATAACCCTACATCTGTTAATCATGTTTAACACACTAACTGTAGTAATATTGATCTGTGCGAACACTAATCCTAAATAACTGAATCACATCGTCTTCCAACTTAACCTAGATTCAATTGTTGCACACTCAAGAACCGAAAGGGTTTTACGGTAAACGGGTGAGTGTCTTTCATTTATTGGTTTAAAAGCAAAATTACACAAATATCAATGGTCCAAATAACTATAGGTTGTCCACCTAAAAGCATTTACTTGCCACATACATACCCTAGATCTAAACCATATTCATTAAAATCAACAACAATGAAATAGGAGAATTTATACTAAATTAAATAATATAATAAAAGATCTCACATAATATGCCAAGAATCTATAATCTTGACTTGTTTCCGCGCCAACCTATGCAATCGTTGAGAGAAGTCGATGCTAAAAATAATAGTCGGTGTTCGGTGTTCTCTAATAATACCTAAAGTTTCTAATATATAAGTCTACTAAAAATTGGTCTTGAGAGGTGAGAGAAATTAATTTTGTAGAATCCTTATTGACATGTGCGCCGAGGATAATCTGTGGACTGTTATATTGGGTTGAAAACTGATGTCCGCCACTTGTTAAAACGTGATTGATACATTTGATGTTGATCATTGACGTGGCATCATCTAATTGAAGAATAAGTGTTGTAATGACGTGATGGTGTAGTGGGAGCGTGACAAATGTCATGTTAGAGGCAGTGAAGAAGGCTCGCACAGAATCGGTGAAGATGTGGGAGACCGTGCTGACGCACATCCCGAAGAAGAACAGATGGCTGCTATTGGTTTGTGATGCTATGGACCAGTTGGACTGTGACGCGTGGAGGGGATTGATAAGATGGCAGAACTTGATTTGAGCCTCGTGGCAGGTGGAAGTGAGTTAGGCCAATAAAGAATTGACACGTGGCACGTTGCTGGAAACGCATGGAATGCTTGGCGAGCTGGACCAATGGACGGCTGACATGTGTCACATTGAGGCGAGCTGGACCAACTGTATGCTGCTAAGTGTTAATTAGTCTATTGATCCTCTATTCCACCTACCACACAATGTGTAACTCGAGGCAAACCGTCTTGTGTCCGATCAATGCATGTAAATACTCCATTTTGAGTATTTTCACCACAAACTCAACTACGCACTTCATTTTACCTGAAAATGACCAATAAATATAATTAAATATATATTTTATAGACTTTCTATATTTAAATATACTAAAATAAACTACTAAAAACATATAAAGACCGACTTATCAAGATTCCAGCTCAAGATTAGTTGAGGCTGAAGTTGCTATAAGAATCTCATGGGTTTCTTTACTTTAATCATCTAAGTAACACTGAGATGTATCATAATACGAGGCGTTTTATTGGCAGCCTAGGATGAATACTTATATTGCTAAGTTTGAAAGGAGATGTAAGATATGTCAGATAGTGAAGGCTAAACATAAAAATCCCAGAGAGTTATTGCATTATATGCCTATTTATAAGTAGAAATGAGAACACATATCAATGGATTTTATTTTTAGTCTACCTCTGAGTCAACGTAAGCTTGATACAATATGGGTTGTTGTTGACAGGTTGACGAAGTCTGCACATTTTTTAACCAATTATGTGAGGTAAACATACATGAGGCATTAAGGTTTCATGGAGTTTCGATGTTGATTACTTTAGATAGAGATATGAGATTCCCTTCCATACTATGAAGTGAATTACAAAGATAGCTTGGAACCGTTATTAACCTAAGTATGGCATATAATTTGTAGACTAATGGATAGACAGAACATTTGAAATTGGTGATAAAGGATATACTTCGAGCTTGTGTCTTAGAGTTTAATTATAACTAGGAGAAATTCATTCCTCTGTGTGAGTTCTCTTATTAGCTATCAAGCTAGCATTGGAATGGTTCCTGTTGAAGCTCTATATGGTTAGCCGTGTTGTGTTACCTACGTGTTGGACAAAGGTTGGAGATACAGTTTTGTTTGGGCCGGAGTTGATTCAGGACTACACAGAGAGAATTCAATAGATTCGCCAGTGTTTGACTACAACACAACTAGGAAAAAATAGATACACCGATAAATATCATAGGTTATTAGAGTTTTCAAATGACAATCTCGTTATGTTCAAGGTCTCACCTAGGAAAGGATTGCACAAATTTGGATTATGAGGTAAGCTAGCTTCAACGTATATTGTGTCATTCAAAACTCGAGAAAAGGTTAGTGTTGTTGCTTATAGGTTAGAGTTACCTCCTCAACTAGCTAGAGTTCATAATGTTTTCCACGTGTCAATGCTTTACAAAATGGAGACTAAATTAACTCTAAAGATTGATTGGAATGAATTTAGGCTTCGGGAAGACTTATCTAATGTCGAGCTACCGATTTAAATTCTTTGTTGTAAGATTCAAACGTCGGGATCTAAAGAGATTCCTTTCGTTAATGTGAAATGAAAATTTCATGGAGATGAGGAACTAACCAGGGAGTTGGAGTCTTATATGAAGGAGTAGTTTTCATTTCTCTTCGAAACTACACTAATTTCGAGGACGAAATTGCATTAAATTGGGGAGACTATAATGACCTGTTACCTTATGCAGATGATTAGTGTTAATCAAAATCATAATTAACTTTAGTTAGAATCGTGGTTACGTTCAGCGTACCTCAATTAGCATATGTGCGGGTTTATGTGACGTTTAGTGTTTGTTTGGAATGTTTGTTGAATATATAGGTTGTAGTATAAAAATGGAATTTATAGACAAGCCTTTAATTGGAAAATGAATAATTATGTAATAAATAGCTAGTGCGCTAAGTGCGACGAGGGGGTCATGAAATGAATATGCATACCCAAGAATACTTGTACGCATGTCTGGTGAATTCTTAGTGAGAAAATGCACAAAGTGTATATATATTACGTATAATTGATATACAAATATATATAAATATAACTATAAGTTTGGTTTGAATTATATGGATTTTTTTATTAGCTCCAGATGATCGTAAGTGTTGATGATTTTTCAAATTTGTGGCACTTTAGGGTGTGTCATTTTAACACATCATTCACTTGATCAGCCTCGAGATAGCATGATTTGTATCTCAAGGAAAACCCATATATTTAAATGAAAAACCTTCAAACTTATCCTCTTTATTCATTGATCAACGAGAGTGTAAGAGAGGAGACAACCGAGTTAAGGTTTTGAAAAGTTGATTAGGAGAACATCTTCAACTGAATTGATGTGATTAAAGCCTAACTAAATCAGACATCACCATCTTAGTAAGTGAAGTTTTAAGTTTCAAATTAAATTTATAGGTAGATGATGATTTAGTTGTGAATTATTGTTGTTATTGATTGGAAAGTGGTTTATACCTCATTAGAGGTCCTCCCTGATGTATTAGGGGAGTGCTTGATGTTGCTTGGTGGATTGAATAAAGGCTGTTGTGCTGGTCTTTATCGAGGTAGTGCAGGGTGGAGTCCGCTCCATCAAACATATAAATATCATAAATTAGAGTTCATTCCAGAATATTTAAACTAATTATACTACTAAACTAACTCTATATATAAGTCTAATAAAGGACGTATCAAATACCCCTAAACTTAGGACTTTGTATGTCTCGAGCAAAGAAATATAAGACATGTAAGTAAATTCTTAATATAGTGATGATCCTACACTAATTAATTCTACACCTAATACCAGACTCATGGAATACCTTTAGTTTAAATGGTTGCCAAGTTAACAAGTCAATTAATAAATTTTTAAGTTATGATATGTATAGAATCGTTATCCAAACACAATTAAGATCACACTTTCAAGAACTAGACTTGGTTAAGGAAAGTGCGATCAACTAGTCACAAGTTGTCTTTGTCTATAAACTTAAGCACACAAGTTTACGATCTTTGTAAGATAGCGCATCAACTATTAGAGGGACAACATAAGCAAGAAATGCGACAACACTCTCCACTATTGCGGACTTAGCACCAATAGGGTTAATAGGACATTAAGTAGATTGTAACATGGCTAGGGTAGAATACCAATCAAATGATATAAAGGTAATGCGGAGCATTAGGAAGATAAAAATTAGACATTCAAAAAATTTTTAGAGAACATGAAAGTTGCTTATACTACATTTAACTTCAATTTTCTTTTAATATGTGCAGTCCTCGCATTTTTTCAACCACCTTGCTCCCTGCTCCATTTGTTGCGAATATCGTTTTAGATAGAACTCTCCAATCATGACTCGATTTTTCATCATGATTAATTTCCCCATATTTTGGATATATAAACAATTTTTTTCTCTAATTTTTTTCTTCTTTTTATGACTCTATTTAAAGATTTGAAGTTTAAGACTAGGTTTCGAGTAGGTAAAAGATTTTATCAGGCCACTACAAAAAACAACGATCTTAGCAATGTAATCTTTCTTTGCTAAATACTTGTTTCTCCATTGCTAATCTGCTTAGTAATGGATTAGCAATGGATTTACGTTGATTGCTAAAAACCCTGTCGCTAACTGTTTAGCAACGAAATTTTCAATTCCTTGCTAAGCTAGCAACAAAAATTTTTTGTTGCTAAACGCCGCTAAAACCTTTTTCTGGTTTCTCATTTGATAGTGACAGACTACTTTCCAATGCTAATCCATAGCTACGAATTTGCAACAAAACTCCAAACTCTATTGGTAATCCATTACTATTTAGAAACGAATTAGCAACGCAACACCTAATTGCTTTGGTAATCTGTTACTAAATAGTAACAGATTACCGACGAAAAATTATTTATTTTTAGAACATATTTAATTAATATGTTGCATTGGTAATCCTTTGCTATTTATCGAGGACTCACCAACTAAAAACCAAATACTATTGCTAATCAGCTGCCAAATAGCAACAAATTACCCTCGAAAAATGATTTATTATTTAGAAAACATATTTGATTAATATGTTATGTTGCTAATCCGTTGCTAAAAACCAACTGATTATCAACAGAATGGCACATAGCAACGGATTAGCAATGAAATTTAAAATTTTGTTTCTAATTTGTTGCTATATATGAATGAACAATATTAGATCAAATAATTATTTTTGTAAAATTATAAAAAAAATTAAATATTGAAATACATTTTCAAAAGTAGAGATAACATAAAAAAAATTTACAATATTTACAATATTTACAATAAAGTTCCTAAAAAACGTTTATATCAAGCAACACAAAGACTGCGACCGCTCTAAGTCGGCGTCATCTTGTGCAAAGAAGTCATGAATATAATCTATCATGCCTCGTGGCGGGGCGTGAAAAGGCGGAGCATCAGCAGGTAAGGTCTAATGAGGTGAGGCCCGAGAGGTGCTAGCCTCGAGATTGCAAAAGTATACTCTAAGGTTTTGCTGCCTCAATAAGGCCAAGAGGTGGCTCATAATCTCCTTGTACCGCCGTTGCCCCTTACAAAGATATTTACATTAGGTTTTTATTTCTTAACTTTAAAAGAATTATATACATTTATTGAACAAAAAATATAATTCAAAAAATCATTTATAAAATAATATAAATACTTCTAAACGCAAATTACTACCACTCTATCCTCAACGCATGGTGGCGGCGACACAATTCTAACAATAAAATTTCACAAACAACAATATTAATTAATCAATCATTAATTTTCACAAACTATCGCAATAATAAAACTCAGTTGTGATAAAGAAAAATAATATATGTCATGATATACACTGAAGCACCACCAAGAGAACACAACTGTTATTAAGAAAAACAAGGCATCTATCACTTAAAATGGAGAATGAAAAGGCGTGAGCATTGATAAAGGAATCGATTTGCACTATAGAGGGTCGAAAAGAACATAGAAGATAACATAAAATATAAGTATGCAAATTGAGATCAAGAATGACAATGAACGTCATTAGAATGCAGCACACTACCACATACACTGAAAGTTACAATGATCATCTATAAAGTTTCCAAAGTTAATAAACCAATAATTATAAGTTAAGAGGCATAAAATCAAAAGCCCCATCAACTTCAAAAATAAAACCACCCCTCGAAATGTGGAGATCAAGCAGTTGACCTCTTGGAAGACCACATGAATGTTATATAGAAGCTTAATGTGTGCAACTTAAGAAATTGAGAACTTTCAAGAATGTAGAACTAATGGAGTCTTCTTATCTCTCTTAGGTCTAAAATAGAAAGATTTTCGATGATAAAATGAAATTAAGAGTAGAAAAGAAATAGTAAGAGAGAAGAAAGGCCCCACATATAAATCCTGATAGACTTGCGCTCGAAAAACTTACAAGAAGACATCAACAACAAAAAATGCTTGAATTGGAAATGGAAGATGTAAAACGAAGTGGTAAAAGAGGAAACATTTCCAAATGCATTTTTAAGAATAACAGTACTCTGAAAGGGCATTGGAAATTTGATAAAGAGTGAAAAAAGGTTTCTACTTCTATATTTTTTTAAGACATAAATTGCAAAGAGAGGCATGTCACTAGCAAGAAACATATTAGTAAGAGAAAAGATAGCAACCCAACAAATAATCAAGGGACAAAGGAACATACTTGTTAAATATAAGCAAATTTGATAAGGTGCATAATGCCAAGTTGTTTCAAATGACTGCTTAGCTTTCCCTTGGACTAGATATTGAAATCCACTGCTAAGAAAAGTTAATGTCAGTAGAACTAAAGGAACATGCAAACGATTTGAAGATTGCGAACTCAACTGCAAAAGTAAGCCCTTAATCATACAAATTTAATTACTTATCTCTAAATACCATTAGCAACAACACCTCCGCAGTGGTGCTATAGGGATACCTTATATGTTCTTTAATTAGGAGACTCACGGCTAAAATTTTTAAAGTTTTGACTAAATTGATTAACTTTAAAACTAATTTATATAATTTTCAAGTAAAGATTAAACCGTTTAAAAGACTGACCAAGGTCTTTGAAAACATCGAACTACAATTCCAAGTCGAAAAAACCATTTAAATATAATAATGAAGCTCTTTCAAGACTTAATTTTTCATTATTTAAGTCCTCAATTTCAGTTATAACTTGTCTAAATGACTCGATGTGACGACCCCGATTCCCAACCTAGGGTCACCAGGCCTATACCGCCACCTACCCCTCTCGATTACCGAGCTCGACCCAAGCGACAGCTTAGTAAGCCTTAACCCGCGGAATAACTTATAAACAGTGACTAACAATTTTTTAGGCTAGTTATATTTTTTGCAGAATTTGTTAAAGGGCAATTCCAACTAATTCATGAACAATTTATGAACCAAAGCCCTAGCATATCAACTAGCATGCTTGATTGATAATAGAGCAAACCCCACTTACCTCGCTTGCCGCATTTACCTAAGGCATTTCGTACGTCAAATTGTCTAGCTAAGTCCTCGTCACGTATCTACAATCATATAAGTATAACATACATTTCTTAGACTCGTTTAGAATTTGTTTCGGATAGCTTAGACTATTAGGAACCCAATCTCGTTACTAATTATGTTAATTAAGTCATTCTCGACTTTAAAATCATTCATTCAAATCAAAAGTGATTCGAGTAAAACAAGCATGCAGTGAAGCAAAAATGGAAAATCCCATAAAATTGGTTTTACAACATATATCGAATGCGATCGACTAATTACAACCAAAAAGCTTTCAATCACCTCATAGGAGTCAAGTTCGACTTAGAATTCCTAAATCATATCATTTAGTCAAAAATCCATGACTTAGTCGAAAAAAGTTTATTTTTCAAGAAATCAATCAAAGTTTCTTTCATGCCTCGACTTAGCTTCAAAACTCATCCAAAATGATGATCCCTAACTGCTTTCAATAAATTAAGCTTAAACATAATTCAAAGAGATTAAAATCGATCATTAAAGAGTCAATATTAATGACATAATTGAAGTCCATAAGTCGAGTCAAGTTTAGTTCATTTGAAAGAATATATCAAATCATGAATAAGTTTAACTCCAAAACCTTAACAATAACTTGAAATACATGAGGTTTCATCTGATTTAGTGTTTGGATAAAGATAGAGTAAAATAGTCAAAAAGGCTCATTTAAAAGATGTAAAGCATTCTTTTTAAAACTAAATTGACCAACCATGGGTTTTAAACAATATTAGAGTTCATAGAACTCTATTTGAGTCCTGCAACTTTTTCTTAGCCGAAGAATCTATAAAAGTCAATTAGAACTCCAAGTTTACTACTAAAATCACAAGTCCTCATTTCAAAAGTTTGTTTGGAAAACAAACTTTTGAAATGAGGTAGCCCGAATGATGGAACGCCTAGGACGAGTTTCTCTTTCTGCGGGACAACCGGATTCGAGAAAGTGGACACAAACCAGTGATGGCAAGTACTCCATACACTCCGGGAGGATTTGGCTTCATGGACTATTGAATGCACATCCTTCCCTAGCCTTCAAGTCGATTTGGAAAACTTGCAGTCCATCCAAAATAAAATTTTTTACCTGGACCTTCTACCAAAAGAAAATCAACACCATTGACGTATTACAAAGGAGAAGACCAAGATCGAGCCTCTTACCTTCCCAGTGCCCACTATGCCTGAGAGATAGCGAAACATTCGATCATTTATTCCTACAATGTGCCTTTTCGAGGGGATCGGATAGAATTGACCTCGGAATTGTCCATGCAATGGACACCACGAGAACTCGACAGCAATTTGGATCCCTAGTCGACACCAACTTCCCGAATCTCGGCTTAAGAAAAGAGACTATGTGGAGAAGCGGAGTTCAAGCTCTCTTGTGGTCAATATGGGAAGAACGGAACAGAAGAATTTTTCATGCCAAGGAGAGAACGAAAGAGGAGATATGGGAAATAGTAAACTACAAGGCTACCTCATGGATCAGAGCCACTAGCAGAGCTTCCAAGTGGGGATGGATATCTTCAACAACAAGATGGAGAGATCTTCTTCGGTAAGGAATGTGAGAATTAATGTAAATAGAGGAGTGCTTGTGTGTAAAATGGATGACATGTTCTCTCAATGGGAGGCACACATCTTTGATAAACAGTCGGTAGGTCAGGTAAGTACACATAACCTAGTCTAGTTTTTCATACTTTTGTGTTTTTTACCTATAGAGGGTTCACTAGTGTTGTAGCATGTATATACGTTTTTATTTATAATTAAAATGGAGCCGCGTCTCCTTTCGCATCAAAAAAAAAAAAAAGTTTGTTTGGGATCTCTAAAGGCTCCTTTGGGCATTTCAACAAACAATTGGTGTACAATAGCAAAAGGTTCCCTAAATTCAACCTGCATAAGTCTCAAGTTAGCAAAATCATTCAAAGTTTTTCATAAAACCATTACCAAGGAAAAAATTAATCAAACCTTCTAATTAATTAACACTGAAACCATCAATAACTACTATAAATTTATAGATTGAACTTGAATTAGAATTTAAATATTGTTTGGGACCTAACCATGCCTTAAATGGAGTCATCGACTGCAATCCCTTTTAAGATCACAAGTCTAGTAACGGATATCCCCCTTTCCTTTCTTCTTTTCACCTCCTCGCAAACAACACCGCTTTCAAGCCTCGTCGGAGTTCCATCGTCGCGTCACGCGGCTGATGGTCCGTCCTCCCCGTCGTGCTGCTTTCCCTCTACTCGGTAGTCTGCGCCACTGCAGCTGCTGGCTGTCCACTTCGCATGCTGTCCGTCCTCCCCGAAGCCACTGCTCCTTGCCGGCTCTTTGTGCTGCAAGTCCGTCAGTGCAGCCTAATGCACGCGCCGTCCCTCCAAGCCGCAATCTCGTCGTGCAGGTGTCTTGCTGGCCGCCCGACCCAACCTCCTTGCCAGAGTCATCCACCATCGTCGTCCGTGCTTGCTGGCCGTGTGGCTCCCTTTATGGTCGCGTCGCACACTCTTTTTCGTTTTATGTGTGTTGAAGATGAAATAGGTTTAAACCACTTTATAAATTTTTTTTTCAAGAATGTAGTTATATATTATCAGAATCCAGAAAAACCTCTGGGAGAGGATTAATCCATGTACAGTTTTTTCGCTCTCTAAGAACATTCTTAGCAAGAGTATGGACTTTCCATCGAGAATCCTAGAGATATAGCAGAAATCAAATGGGCATAAAACATAACAAGATAAAAAAAACGCTTCGAAATTGAAGAATAAAAAAACTCAACTACTAGTTTCGCATCAGGAAAGACTTTTCAAACTCTTTTAAGGTGTCTACGATTCCTGATTGCTCGAGAATGGCAATTGCTTATGCTAGCTCGGTCGAAGTAGTTGAACCAAAAAACATTGATCGCGCTTTGAGTACATGATCTGATCTTGTGACAAAGACCCAGCTAATTGCTGAATCTCTCGAAACCGGTTCTCTAGCCGTGACTGTATATATGGCATGCTCCCCCATTTACAGTCCAGAGATGACACTCCACTATCCACCTGTAAATTGGGTCTCATAGATTTTCGGTATTCCTGCACTTGCCTTGATGTTTTGTTAATTAACTCTTTTGGACTATCCATTGTGGAGGTGGAGCGAAAGATGTAATTGTTCCTATTCTTCGAAAAATACCAGGAACCAAAGATACACCATTGCAAAAATTCTTTGTTGTTCCTCAGCTTTCGAGTATCATACATGTTTTTCTTCCATAAATCAGCTACACTAGTGGTCCCCGAATCATACAGTCAAAGCCCCCACAAACCACCAAACAAGAAATTTTAGGCAACCTCACAATTGAAGAGGATATGGAACGGGGATTCTTCTTCCTTAGAACATAGTGGGCATCCAGGATCAGTTGTCATTTTTCATTTTCATAGGGACCTTTTAGTAGGGAGAACATCCTTAATAGATCGCAAAATAAAGAATAACATCTTCCTTAGAGAAACAATCCTCCATACGGTCTTCCACAAAAGATCATCATCACATCCGCTACTTGAGTTCCCTAGAATAATACCTCCCCAGAGCCCTTCTCTATCTAGTGGAATCGCATGGTTATATGCCGATTTAACAGTCAAGATGCCATTATTTTCATAGTGCCATATCAGTTTATCATTGCAACCTTTTCTACTAATTGGAGTGGCCAATATGTATTTAATCTCCACGGGACTAAAAACTCCTTTTATATTCCCCGCATCCCATTGTTTTGATAATGAGTTGACGACCCACTGAACACCTTCCTTTCTAAGAGCCCAGAGTTTAGTTTTTTCCTTTTTAGTGACCCAGAAATCATCCCAAACCTTCGTACTGGCGCGTTCCCAAATCTCTTTCTAAGGCCATGCTTCATAAGCTCCCTTCCCTCTAGAATTCCTTGCCAGGCCCAAGACGGTTGAAGCCCTCTCTCCTCAGGCATGGAGTCTTTACCCATGAAATATTTACTTCTTAAGAATGCCAACAGAAGTTGATTCACCCCCAACATAAATCTTCAAGCTTTTTTTGCTAAGAAATGTAAGTTGAACAATTCCAAGTCCCTGAGCCCCAAACCTCCTTTAACTTTTAGTTTGGCCAATTTCTTCTGAGAACACCTGTGGACCCCCTTTTTCCTTACAAAAATTGCCCCATCAGTATTTTGCCTGGATTTGTGTAAGCTCCTCAATGATGCCTTTTGGTAAGAGAAACATTGATATGTGATGATTGGGAACTGCCCGTGCCACTGCATTGAGGAGAATTTCTCTACCAACTGAAGATAAAAACCTTTCTCTCCATATAATCATTCTCTTCATAAGCTTTTCCACTATCCGTTGACATAGTTTTTTCTTTTGCCCGACCGTCAGCAAATAGAATGCCTAAGTATCTCCCCAATCCCTGCGAAACTGTAATATTAATGTGACTTCCAAGGTGTCTCCTCAACAATGAAGACACATTCTTGTTAAAGTGAATAGAGCTCTTTTGAATGTTGATCTCCTGCCTAAATATCGAAGACTAGACCTACAAGATAGATTTAATCCCCTCCAGATTCTCA
This sequence comes from Stephania yunnanensis, assembly GCA_039657365.1. Lineage (NCBI taxonomy): Eukaryota > Viridiplantae > Streptophyta > Magnoliopsida > Ranunculales > Menispermaceae > Stephania > Stephania yunnanensis. The sequence goes on along the minus strand of CM077586.1, from coordinate 36,071,253 downwards.
AATGTTAGCCCTTCAGAATAATAAGGTGTCATCAGCATACATCAGGTGAGAGATGGATGAGGCTGCTTAATTTAACATAAACCCCTGAATGGAACCTGCTTTTTCACCCTTCAATAGCAAGAATGATAGGGTCTCTAAGCAAATGACAAAGAGGAAGGGGATATGGGGTCACCGTGTCTAATTCCTCTTGAAGGGACAATCTTTTTAGTTAGTTCACCATTGACAAGAACCTCATAAGACATAAATGAGATACACCATTTGATCTACCCTACCCATTAATATGAAAAACCCATTATTTCCAAAACTTCAAGGTTCAACGGCCGCTCCAACTTATCATAAGCTTTGGCTATGTCAAGTTTGATTACCATATTTAGTGTTCTTCGACTACCATTTGCCATAGAATGTAGAATCTCATGCACCAAAAGAATGTTGTCTGACATCTGTTGTCCTGCAAGGAAGGCATTCTGAAAGCGAGAAATTAGATTGTTTAATATAGATTTAAGACAATTAGAGAGCACTTTATATATGACTTTGTATGCGAAGTTACTTAAGATTTTTTGCCTGTACTCTTTTATTGTTGTTGTTTATACTCTTTTACTGTTGAAGGGGAAGACACTTTTGGAATCAGAAAAATGTAAGTATCATTGAGCCGTTGTTCGAAATGACCAGAGGAGTGGGATTTCTGGAACACTTGCATGACGTCTTCCTTGTACAGATCCCATTTCTCTTGAACTACCTTCTTGGTTATTCCATTAAGGCCAGGGGTCTTGTTTGGGTTCATTTCTTTCAATGCTTAGAAGACTTCACCCTCCTCAAACATTTTGTCTAGAGTACCTGACTTATCAAATGAGACTCTTAGGCCCAATCCCTCTAAAACTAAGAAGTCGTAATTTCCTCCTATAGACTGGAAAATATTTCCAAAGTAGTGATGGGGCATGTGCCCTAGGTCAATCCATTAACTTTCTTTATGAATACTTTTAGTTAATAAAATAGAGGATTTCATTTGCCGCTTATTATAATTAATTTGCATGTTTACATTATAATAAGATCCATGGGTATTTACATAAATATCCTAAATGTCCCTAGTCGATCATTATACTGGGAACTATAATGAATTAAGACTAGTGTGAGTCTTGATTGATGATCATATGATGATTATACGTATATGGATACAAATCAAGATCACGAGTACTTGTTAGGGAACAAAGTACTGGACCGACCCGCTATGAGAACATCACATGGATTAAGTCATTATTGTTTCTCATGATAGGTATATATTCCAGTCCTCTGACTTGAGATTACCAGAGACTTCAACATTAGGAACACGGTAATTTGACACAATCAAACGTTGTCTTTAACCGGACGATTATAAAGGTTGTGATTGGTTACTATGTGAGCAATGTGATGAAGTTGTGTATTCGAGATAGAATTTGTCCCTCTCATATAAAGAGAGATATCTAGTGGATCCCTCGATGTGTTAGACTGTTAAAAGCCCTAGTCTAAGTGAATTGATATTGATCAATGTCACTTGGATGTTTTCAGTCTACCTAGAGATCGAGACTAGTACGATTGAACATGTTGGATGACAATTCCATGCCGTATGTTTGATCAAAAGGATATCGTGTGACAAAAGGATGTTATATACACTATTGATTAGGTTGTATCGATTTGATATTCGTACAACTTGGGTAGTCATAATGTCTTGCTAGAGACTGCTTATGACTTGTATACCAAAATATGTTTTGGTACACTGTCAACGTTGTATGAGCCTATTGGGTCGCACACTAAGAATGGTTTTGCGAGATTTTAAGATGATTCAGAAAAATGAATTTTATGTGATAAAATTCATGACAAAAACGTCCTTGTGGTGTATTACACTTATACTTCTTTAAGTAAGGGTATATGTGTAATTTACTTAACCGTCTATATACAAGGGTTGTATAAATAGACGCTTTAAGTTGGAACACAGGTACGAAAGAAAAAAGGCCGAAACTCTATTTTCTTTTTAGAAACGACTTAGGGTTTTTGGTATGCTCTCGATCGTTTTGGAGAGAAACAAAAAGGTTTGGTATTCTCTCAAAGCTAGCACTTCAAATCACGACCGCCGTTCGTGTGTGGACTGCTGATTGAGGGAGTTCGTCGTTGGGAGCGCCTTAGAGATCGATAAACCTTCAGAAATGTATATTGCGATTGAGGTATGATTAAGTTTTTCATGGTTTAAACGTTTTTAATGGAATTAGATTCGGATCCTGTTGGGGTTTTTGTCAAAACTGTTTTGTAATCTCCGCTGCGTATGAACCTCAAAACCCAACAAGTAGTCCCCAACGATATTAACCAAACGACTCTACTTATGGAACATTCTTCCAATCTCGCTCTTAATACCATTAATCAAATTTCGTCTCCTTCTCCCTTTAACGATGGAGAGAAAATTGATCATGTTGGTGTCCCCACCTTGTAGCCATTCTGCATGAGACCACGTTTTCCAATACTCCCCTTCTTTAGCTCTAATCATTTTAATTGCAGCTCAGATTTCTAATTTTGGTCTAGCCAGGACTAATTTTTTCGTTCAAGATCTTTACTTATTTTTGGGTTTTCTCCATTAGTTTTTTTGAATTCGCTAATGGGGTCTTTCTCCTCCACACCAAAATTCTAATTGAGAGTATTCTCCGCTTTTCACCCAGCGAGGCATTACTCGTTCTTCCCAATTTGTAATCTTGCCATGTTTTATTAATAATTTCTGCAAACCACTCATTCTTTAACCATCTATTGTCAAGACAGAAAAAATAAAGCTCTCTTCATAATCTTCATATCAGCTTCCAACAATACTGCCAAATGATCCAAGCCAAAGATATAGAGATGAGGAATTGAAGCCCTCAGAAAAAGTTATATCCATTACTGATTCCAAATCCCTCATTCTCGTTTTGTGGATATCTTGTGCCCCCTTTCATGTCTATTTGATCATTGTGAATATAGTTCTTTTAAACCCTAAGTCTATGCCCTAAATTTCATTTATAAACTCATTCGACTACACGTTTTGCTCAGGCACCCACGGTAATCCTCCTTTTTTTTTTTCTTTATAGGAACACAATGTGTTAAATTCTCCTACCACTATACTCGGTTCACCACAACTAAGTATTTGCTCTTTCAATGAGTATAGTTGGGATTCTCTCACTCTCTTATCTGTGCTTAAGTAAAGCCTAAACATTCTCCAAGCTTGTCGCCCTTTTGTGCCAAAAGTTGTAACTTAACGAAGAATAACCCATACTTCGCAATTTGAACTAGTGCCCTTACATTCCAAAATGTAGCCATACGTCTAGAGAGTCCCGTTGGGTTGACTGCCAAGACATACTCAAAATTTAGTTGTCGCCTCACTCTTTCCAACACCATCTCTTGATTCTTTGTTTCACTCTCGATAAATATCTCTATATAATATCTCTTTATGGTTTCCTTAATCCTTTTTATTGTAATGGTGTCCCCAATTCCCCTACAGTTCCACACTAAGATCTTCGTCATTGATAGAGACCTTGGGCCCCATTTTGGTTAGATGCCACCATTTCTTTTTCCTCAATGTTTACTTTCATCTTCTTTAGGATTCTCATTTGTGACTAATTCTCCTTTCCATCTACAAGCTTTATTCAGTATGGTAATAATAGGGTCCCTTTAGTACTAGCAAAGTTTGAAGATAAAGCATTTCATCCTCCCTCCCTGGCCTTTGCCTTTAAGGACTTCCTACGCAAAGTAGCCGTGGAGGAGGGAAGAGCAACATTTTTTGGGGCCAAAGACTGAGTACCAATGTCTACCCAAACGGATGAAGTTAAGTCGGGATGGGGGATAAGACTAAGTGAGTAGGAAGGGCTTTCTGGTTATGTGAGACTATTATTGAACCCCTTTTTTATTTGGCCTCTTGTTTCCTACTCCTTTTAAATGCTGAGATCTGTCCCGGTCACTTTGTAACTTTAAACTCAACACGCTTAGTGTACACCACCTTTATTTAGACCTTGACTTTGCTAATTACAATTAAATTAATAGTTTAAGTTTTCGTCGTCGTGTGAATTTTATTTTAATAAGTTAAGCCAAGTCGTGATAATAAATACCACACCAAACATAAATAAAATTATTTATTTTATTTTTCAAGCATGTTGCTAGTCCATGACTTTTTGTCATGACTTAGGATCACTAATGGTTTGAAAATCAAGTGAATTACTAGTTTAGAATTTTGTGTCGTTACACTTGAAGAATAGTTTACAATCTCTTTCAAATCCCAAATCGAGACTTGGAACCTCAATTGATGATTCTTCACAAAGAAAATTCCTTGCTACCACTTTTCCTTTTACTTTTTTTTTTTTCTTAATACCATCAATTACACCCAATCTCTTTTGCCATCGATTTCCCCTAATCCCCAATCGTCAATTCTCATCAATCAATTTATCAATTACCAAATCTTAAACTTCAATTAAATCAATTGAGGAACCAATACACAATTAAAACACTTACCTTAATTGATGCTTCCACTTTTTCTTTATTTCTAGCCAAAAGAGAGAAAGATAGAGAAAGAGAGAGTGAGTGAGAGAGTCCAGAGAGGGAGCTTGTGTGATTGAGAGGGACAAAGAGAGAGCTTGAAGAGAGAGGTGAAGAAGATGTCGCACACTAGATTTCAACGGGGAGGGTATCGACTTGTGTTCGATGAAGGTTTCAATCGAAATCCTAATTTTGATTTCACTTTTTATTTATTTTCCAACCTTTACTATGAAAATATCTTTCACTTATTATCCAAAACAGTTTTATTTTATCTGCCCTTTTGGTCATTTAGCATTTTATATATTTTTCACTTTTTTAAGTTTAAACCTATTTAAACCCCATTTTCGAACTTGAAAAGTACTTCGAATTCGTTGAAAATTGAAAAATTAACCCAACGCGCTCCGTTACACTCTTACAATGCATTATGATCCCAATATGATTGTATTTCATGGCAAATAAGAATACTAACTAGTCACAAAACACATAAAAATAAAATATAACTTATGATCTCTACCTAGTCTCACCTTGGATACTTCAACCTCAATTTAAATTCGAAAACACTTTATTAGTCACGTAATCAAGTTTGGGAAATTATTGGATTTCAAAGTTTTTATGCAAAGACACCAAGAATTATTCAACTTCATTGAGTGGTAATGTTATAAGTTGCTATTTCAGTTGACCCCTAACAGGAACGAAAATAAGTTCTATTAAACTAAATCTACGAAAGTAAATCATACCTTATTCAGTGATTTCCTTTTCTAATTGTTCCATTTCCAAGATGATCAAGTATGTGCCCTCTATCAGAAATCCACGCACACCAACAGTGACCACAATTTGGAGTGCTAGCCCCAAGAGAGATTGAGAACACTTTTTCTTTCTCTCCCTAAATCCAAAGAACTCAAAAATTGTAAAATAAAAATTCTTATTTCGTTTTGAGGTTTCACCCTTTTATTGTTATGTGTAGATAAGCCCTCACTTAAAATCTTATTCGTAATACAACTATTGTATTTAGGTGATTTAAGCAAATTACACATAATAAGTTATCATATAACAAATGCTAAGAGATTTTATGTCATGAATTTTATCATATAAAGTTCATTACTCTGGACCAATTGAAATTGTGCAAAGTAATTCTTTGTATGCGTCCCAATAAGTTCATCCGACGTTGGCAGTGAACCAAAAATTATTTTGATGCACAATTCATAAGCTGTCTCTAGCAAGACATTATGACTACCCAAGTAGCATGAATATTGACATCGATGCAACTTAATTAATAACATATATTATATTCTTTTGTCATGCGATATCCTTCGATTAAACATAATATATGAAAAGTCACCTTTAATGTTCAATCGTACTAGTCTTGATCTTTAGGTAAACTAAAAAATATGCAAGTGCATTGATCATACCATTTCACATCCACTTGGCCATTATCAATCTATCTTATCGAGGGATCCATTGATATCTATTTCTATACAAGAGTGACAAATTATATATTGATTACACACCTTCACATATTATTCACACGGTAACCAATCATAATCTTAATAATTGTTTGGTTAAAGATAACATTTAATTGCGTCAAATTATCATGCTCTTAATATTCAAGTCTATGGTAATTTCAAGTCGAAGGACTAAATGATATACCTATCATGAGTAACACTTATGACTTAATTCATTGGTGTTCTCATAGCGGGTCGGTCCAGTACCTTATTCCCTAACAAGTACTCATTACCTTGATTCGTTTCCCCATACGCATGATCATTACATGTCCATCAATCAAGATTAACTCTAGTTTTAATTCATTATAGTTCCTAGTATAATGACCGACTAAGGATATTTAGGATATTTCAACAAATATCCATGGATCTTACTATAAGGTAAACATGCAATCACTTATAATAAAACAACAAATGAAACCTCTATTTTATTAACTAAAATTATAAGATAAATAATGTTTGTAGATTGACCTAGGGCACATGCCCTAACATTTTTCACTTGCACTAGGGCCAATCATTCATGTATCTAATACCTAATGACCTAACATGAACATCATGTTTCTGTTGTGGAAGAGCCTTCATCAAATGATCTACAACATTATCTTCTATAGGAACTCTACGAATCTTCACGTTTTCTCTCTCGATTTCTCGAAGAGATGAAAACTTCTAAGTATAGGTTCGGATCAGTAATGTGATCTTAGTTCCCTGGCCTGTGCTATCGCCCTGTTGTTGTCACGATAAAAGCAAATGAGGTTAACCATACTCAGAACCATACCAAGTTCTGAGATGAACTTTTCGATCCAAACTGCCTCCTTAGCTACATCGGACGCTGCAATATATTTAGCTTCAGTTATAGAATTTGCAACAGTTTCTTACTTCAAACTTTTACCAGCTTACTTCACCTCCATTCAAAGCAAACACATATCCAGACAACGATCTGAAGTCATCAATATCAGTTTGAAAACTTGCATTTGTGTAACCACTTACAACAAGCATGTCTTTCAAACTTTTATAGATCAAGAACACTACTTTAGTCCTTCTCAAGTAGTTAAGACTGTTCTTTACTCCTATCCAGTGACTTTCTCCAGGATCAAACTAATATCTACTTATTGCACTAAAAAAAAATGATACATAAGGTCTTTGACTTAGACCGATCGGCCTTTTAGATCTAATAGCTGATGCATATGGAATCGTATTCATGCGCTCTCGCTCATTATTAGTCTTCGAACATTGAGTATTGCTGAGGTTTATACCATGAGACATTGGTAGTGATTTTTAGAGTCTTGCATATTTAATTTATTCAGTACCTTATCTATATAAGCACTTCGACTTAGACCGATCGACCTTTTAGATCAATCCCTATATATCTTAATTCCAATGATGTAGGCTGCATCTCCTAAGTCCTTCAATGACAAACCTTTCCCTGACTAAGACTTGACACTCTGCAAGGTTGGGATGTCATTTTCAATGAGTATTATATTATCAACATACATCACAAGGAAAATAATCACACTCCTACTGACCTTTTTGTATACACAAGGCTCATCTGCATTTTTTATGAAACCAAAATCCTTAATTGCTTCATCAAAAAGAAGATCCCAACTTCGAGAAACTTGCTTTAATCCATAAATGGATCATTGAAGCTTACACACCTTCCTAGAAGTTTCAAGATGAACAAATCCTTCAGACTGTATCAGATAAACGTCCTCAAGTAACTTTCCATTTAGAAAATTCATTTTGACATCCATTTGCTATATCTCACAATCATAATATGCAGCTAAAGTAATTAGAATTCTAATGGATTTAAGCATGGCTATGGGAGAAAAAGTTTCATCATAATCAACACCTTGAGTCCATCTTAAACCTTTTGCTACTAGCCGAACTTAATAAGTAAGCACATTACTATCCATGTCAGTTTTCTTCTTGAAAACCTATTTACATCCAAAGGTCTTACCACTTTTAGGTAAATCAACGAGGTTCCAAACTCGGTTATTATACATGGATTGCATGTCAGAATTCTTAGCACTAAGCCATATACCTACCTCAGGGCTAGAAATAGCCTTATGATAAGTAGTAGGTTCATATTGGTCCATAAGCAACACCTTACTACTATCAGTAATAAGAAATCCAAATCTCTCTAGCTGATCTATTACCCTATCAGGCCTACGAGGGCCTTATGATACCTTTGGAGGATCAATTAGTTCAAGACTTAGTTGATCTCTTATTGGCAGTTGAGTGTTTATTTATGGTTCTTGAATTTCTTCAAGACTTACTTTATTCCTACTGTTCTCTTTTGAAATAAACTCATTTTCCATAAAGACACCATTCCGAGCAACAAACACTTTGTTCTTAGCGAGATTACAAAAGTATTATCCTCTAGTTTCTTTATGATAACCAACGAATACACACTTGGTAGATTTGCCTGATAATTTTTTGGAGATTTTTCGTTGAATGAAAACCTTACAGTCCCAAATCTTAAGGAAAGACAAACTTGATCTTTTCCCAAACCACATCTCATGTGGTGTTTTGTCAACCACTTTAGAAGGAACATGATTTAGTGTAAATGCAGTAGTTTCTAAGACATAAACCTAAAAGGGAATATGAAGATCTGCATGATTCATCATAGATCAAACCATATCCAATAAAGTCTGATTTATCCTCTTAGTAACACCATTCCATTGTAGAGTTGCTCGGGGAGTTAACCGTGAGATAACTCCACAGTTTCTAAGATGATCTTAAAACTCTTAGCTTAAATATTCACCACCTCGATCTGATCGAAGTGCTTTAATACATTTACCAAGTTGATTTTGCTATTCGTTTTGAAAAGTTTGAGGCAACTCAAAAGATTCACCTTTATGTTTCGTGAGATACACATAACCATATCTACCGAAATCATCAACTAATGTAATGATGTACTAATAACCACCTCTAGTTATTGTATTTATAGGACCGCGTACATCAGTATGCATTATACCTAATAAATCACTTGCCCTTTCACCATGTCCAGTAAATGGACTGTTTGTCATCTTGCCTAGCAAACAAGATGCACATGTTTCATATGATTCAAATTCAAATAAATCTAAAAGTCCATCTTTATGGAGTTTAGAAATGCGTTTCTCATTAATGTGGCTAATGAGACAATGCTAAAAGTAGGTTTGATTCAAATCATTTGACTTGAATCTCTTTCTATTTACGTTAAGAATGAGAGTATATGTAGACCTTTTCTTGTTTAGAATATAAAGACCATCACACAAATCAGTATTTGCATAGAAATTGCCTTTACGAGAAATGAATTGTTTATTATTCGGAATAATGAAATTAAAACCATCTAAATCCAAACATGAAACTGAAATGATGTTTCTGCTCAAACTAGGGACATAATAAAAATTATTTAAAATAAAACTAGTCCACTAGGTAAAATTAACTTATAGCATCCTACAGCCAATGCAGCAACAGTTGCTTCATTTTAAACTCGCAGGAAGACTTCTCTTTTCATTAGCTTTCTACTTTTAGTGTGACCCTACACATTAATACAAATGTGAGATCCACATCCGATATCCAATACTCATGAATCACTAGTAGACAAGTTAACTTCAAGAACATAAATACCTGAAGTAGTAGTTACATTACTCTTCTTTTTCTTTAGATCTTCAAGATAAAACTTGCAATTTCTAAATCAATTTCCAGGTGCATGGCATAAATGATAATTTCCTTCTTTTACCTTTTCCTTTTGGGACTGAGAAATAGAAGCAGCATGGGGCTTGTCTTGTTCCATAGACTTTGTGACAGTCATAACAGTCTTGGCTACTTTAGCCTTGCCTAAAGCTTTTCTTTTCTGAACCATCAACACACTAGTAATTGGTTTCTTGACATTCTACTCAGTAGTTTTAAGCATCAAATGCAACTCTGAGATAGACTTCTCCATGTTATTCATTTTATAGTTTATTAGAAATTGTGAATAACTATTAGGTAATGAATTCAGGATTAAATCCGTAGCCAACTCAACCATTTTGCAAGAAAATGAAGGTTCTAGATTTTCTCGAGCCTTTCTTTGCCTAGCCTACTGTTGGAACATTTCTTCTAGCATCGTAGCCATGTCGTAAGCTTCCATATGTTCCATGTCCTTATGAAATTCAGGAACCATGGTTGCCAACAAAATGCATGCAACATCCATTGAGTTGTTGACATGCTTAGTATGTGTATCCTTCGCGGTTCTTATAGCATAGGCAGGCGGTTCCTCATGAATAGGATCATCCAAGACATACAAGTTGTGTTCATGCTTAAGAATAATTCTCAAGTTTTTGAAACGGTTAAGAAAGTTTGTCCCAGACAACTTATCCTTCTCAAGGATGGATCGGAGTGACAAAGGACTAATGTGATTTGAAGAGGCCATAGATCTACATCAAAGATTATGCAAAAATTCATTTTAGTATGGAGAAATAAACTCTTACTAAATTAACAACCCTACTTAAAAATGCTATGTTAATTTAAGAGACTAAAATCCATGTTTCACATAATTCCAAGATAGCTTAGGCATGACACTTCGAATTCAGTTATTTAGGTAGGTACCAATAACTAATTACATCATATGTAACTTTAGTTATTTTATGAGATTATGACATCTTATGTCTTAGCATGATTTATCTCATCTAGTGCCTAAAGCCCAAAATAGTTTTGATAGCTTTATCAAGTCTAACAATTTCAAATAATAGAGTAACCATTACTTAATTTGCCTCACTAAGATAACACAATATATTCTGCAAAGGCATAGCCATATTGATGTAATCGAAGCCTTGACAAGTGTTTGAGAATGGATGACACTTGACTTAAAATTTGAAAGAGGGGTCTTCTGTTTGTTTCGGTGATCATAATTTAATAAGACAAATATCATATATTACAATGCATGAATAATCACTAAAAAGTTAGGAAATCATACTAATATTGACTATTGTACGAATTTTTTAGACGCTACGAACAGTTAACGGCAGTCCGACTAGCCGGTCAGTGAGATACAAGCCTCGTTTTTTTTAGACAACAAAATTCAATTCCAAAAATTGAAAACCACTTGAAATTTCTCATAATTTTAGTCAATCCAATCAACCAAAACTGCCCCGTATTTTCATTCCAAAAATATTAATTAAAACGTTTTGAATAATCTCCGGCCCACCGTTAACTTAATATCTTATCGTAATCCAAATAGAATTTAAGATACTTTGAATCCTTATCCAATTAGGATTTGTTTTATATGTCACCTATCTTATAGGATTTGTAATTATAATCCAATTACAAGTCTATCTCTTATCTTGTGGGAATATAGTAACAAATTACTATAATGAGACATATGATCAAAATCAATTTTGAGATATTAATCATGCATTCAACATCATAATCTTATTAAATTAATTATATTAACTTAATCATGATCTCTATCATGGAGACATACATAATTATTAAACCAAACAAAATATGTGTTCAAGATCAGAATCATATTAACCTAAACATGAAGTCTACCATAAACAAATAAAATTCACATCATTCGATATAAAAAATATATGTTAATCGAAATATTCTAAAAATGAAAATTATCATTGAATCATATCATGCGATGAATCAATATACATGAATTAACAACATGTTTTAAAATCAATTTTTGATAACAATTATCACATAATCTATACGTATATCATGTATACATTAATCAAGATTATTTTTTCACACATATATCATATATACATCAGAAAAAACACGCAAACATTTAATAGAACCGAGCCTAATGCTTTGATACCACTATTTGATTTTTTGGTTCATATGCAATGGAAAATTCAAAACAAATTTTGAAAAATCACAGTAGGATCAAAAATAAGTTCCATTAAACTAAATCTATGAAAGTAAATCATACCTTATTCTATGATTTCCTTTTCTGATCGTTTGACTTCCAAGACGTTAAAGTGCGCATCCTCTATCAGAAATCCACACAGAGCGGTGACCACAATGTGGAGTGCTAGACCCAAGAGAGATTGAAAATGATTTTTCTCTCTCATTAAAATCAAGACACTTAAAAATTGTAAAATGAAAAATCTTATTTCATTTTCAGGGTTCCACCTTTTATTTATATTATAGATAAGCCCTCACTTAAAATCCTATTCATAACTTAACTGTTGTATTTAGGCGGTTTAAACAAATTACACATATGCCCCTATTAATAAGTTATCATATAACAAGTCATTAGGGCTTTTATGTCACGAATTATATCATATAAAATTCATTACTCTTGACTAATTGAAATTGTGGAAAGCCATTCTTTGTGTGCGACCTAATAGGTTCATGCAACGTTGGCAGCGAACCAAAAACTATTTTGGTTCACAAGTCATAAGCGATTTTTAGCAAGTCATTATGACTACCCAAGTAGTATGAATATCAACATCAATACAAACTAATTAGTAACATATATCATATCCTTTCGTCGTGCTATATCCTTTGATTAAACATAAGGCATGGAAAGTCACCCTTAATGTTCAATCGTACTAGTCTCAATATTTAGGTAAATTAGAGAAAATTCAAGTGACATTGATCATATCAATTCACATGGACTTGGGCATTATCAGTCTATTTTATCGAGGGATCCACTGATATCTCTCTATACAAGAGTGAGAAATTTTATCTTGATTACACAGCTTCACATATTATTCACATGGTAACCAATCACAATCTTTATAATTTTTTGGTTAAAGACAACATTTGATTGTGTCAAATTATCATGCTCTTAATATTCAAGTCTATGGTAATCTCAAGCGGAAGGACTAAATGATATACCTATCACGAGTAATACATGTCTCAATCCATATGGTGTTGTCATAGCTGGTTGGTTCAGTACCTTATTCCCTAACAAGTACTCATGATCTTGATTTGTATCTTATTCCCTAATAACTACTCATGATCTTGATTTGTTTGAACAAATACCCATGGGTCTTACTATAAGGTAAACGAGCAATCACTTAAAACAACAAATGAAACCTTTATTTTATTAACTAAAATTATAAGATAAATAATGTTTATAAATTAATCTGTGGCACACGCCCTAACATAAACTAACTTTAGACAACTAGTATCAGGTTTTGATTAATGTAATATGGGCAAGCTTAAATAACAAATCTGACATTCAAAGTCACATGAACGATTATGAAAATAGATCTACGAGCAGACTTTGAAAGAGTCTTCATGCAAGAAAGAATTGCTAGATCATCAGTTGAATTAGTATCCATATTGATTTAGGCCCAAATGAGAAAAATAGTAAAAATTATAAGAAAAATATAAATATAAATAAAAATAAAAATAGTAAATAATATAAAAATGAATATCAGAAAAACTGCTGAAGAGGCGGGTCAGAAAAGGGGAGAAGATGACTTAGTGGTTTTTATTCGGGTTTAGCAATGAAAATGACTTCATTGATAATCCATTGCTAAGTCAAATTAGCAATTGATTAGTAACAAAATAACTTATTCTGTTGCTAATAATCTATTTCGTTGCTAATTTGATTTAAGCAATGGATTAGCAACTAAATAAGATATTCCACTAATCCGTTGCTAATTTGATTAAGCAACAGATTATCAATGGAATAGATTATTCAACAAAGTAAGATATGCATGTGTGCACCCCATTCTGAAACTATTCTCTCATTAATTATTAGCAATGAAATAGCAATGGAATATTAGGCGAGAAATGTGGGTGTCGACTTTAATAACGGAATAGTGATGGAATGTTCTATGGGGAAATTGAGTGCCAAAGTTGCCAATGGAATACTAACCGAATGTTTTAGGGAGAGATTTTGGCGGTAAGTTTAGCAACGGAATAATAATAGTATGTTTTTTTGTTTCTAAAACCTAATTGCTAATCCGTCACTAAACTCTAAATTTGCTATCTGTTGCTCATCCATCATAATTCCGTTGCTAAATGGCAACAAAATCAATTTTATAGGTAAATTTCGTTGGTAATTTTTCCTTTCTTTGTAGTGGGCTATGGTCATGGGGTTTAACAATAGGTAAGAAAGAATTAAAGATTAGGTTTGCTCGAAATGGGTTACCTGGGAAAACTACTTTAGGTAGGCTTAAGGCTAACAGTTTTTATCCAAAAATGGCATAAATCATTCCCCTAAAACTGGTTTAGTCATAGGAATTATGCCTCGACCCTCGTTCAAGAAGACTAAAAATAAGATTTTTTCCACTTGCACGGTTCAGACCGTCTACCCTCTTAAGTATCTTGCACAAGACTTATTCATCATAGTAAATCCTTATTATGAAATCATAAAAATGTCGGGCTACGGGCCAGAGTGAGTGTTTCTCATAATTTTCCTTAGGTTTCAAGTACAAAAGGTAACTATAGTTCACTCATCCACAATTAAAGGTGTGAAGGAAAGTCTCAAGTGACTCTAAATAATAATAATAATAAAGACTATATGAAATGTATGCATGAAAATGTATCATATCCTAGTGAAATGGAAGTATGAATGGGAAGGAAAGAGAAATGGAAAAAAATAAAACCATTACCATCTTTCAACCACATAATTGTAAAAAACTAATAATCATACTTGCGGTCTTTAGCCAAAAGATTCGTCTAACACAATCAACAATCCCTTAAGTACCCCTAAACTTATTCTGAACCTTGTCCCCAAGATTCAAAACAAGCAATGCGTTAACACTTAAAAAAAATAGTGGGAAAGAACATGATTGATATAGAACTAAGGAAATGATACGAGTTCGTGCATGGTAATAATAACAAAACAAAGAAGCAAAGCAAGACAATCCAAAATTTAGGATGCCTCCCAATAACATCTTTGTTTATAGTCTTGGCTTGACTTAGTCTGAGTTTGTCAATCATTATAGATTGATTTTGCAAGTGGAACTCCCTCCACATTATGAATTTTCTTCATAAAAGATCTTCAATCTATGGCCATTCACTTTGAAAGCATTACTAGTGTCCAAACTCTGAATCTCCACCATACCGTGATCATAACCCACAACCACCACATACGGTCCTATCCACCTCGATCACAACTTACCTATAAAAATGTTAAGATGAGATTGAAATAAATGCATTTTCTAACCATCACGAAAAGATTTCCTGGAGTGATTGCGATCGTAGAACAATTTGGTTTTTTACTTTTAAATTGATACAGTTTCATGCGCGTCGTTTTTTATTTCCTCTGATTCTTGGAGAGTAAGTTTTCTCTCTTTTCCTACTTCACCGAGCTTCATATTGAGCCGTTTCATAACCCAGTAGGATTTATGCTCGAGATCAACTAGCAGATGACATGCATTTCCAAAGGCAAGGCGGTATGGTGACATTCCAATTGGTTTTTTAAATGTCATTCAGTAAGCCCAAACTGCATCATCAAGATGTTTACTCCAATTTTTACGAGTGGGATTCACCTTCTTTTCCAAGTTAGATTTGATCTCCCTATAAAAGATATATGTTTGGCTACTCATTTGGGGATGGTACGTCGTAGACGTCCTATGAGTGACAATGTAGTTACTCAAAAGACTTTTAAAGAAGTAAATGCCTCCATCACTGATTAGGGTATGTAGGGTACCAAATACTATAAATATCCACGATTCAAGGAATTCAAATATCACTTTAGAGTCATTAGTGCAAGTAGCTTTATCTTCTACTCACTTACACACTTAGTCCAGTGATAAAACTACGTAAACACTACCAAAAGATGATGGAAACGGTCCTATGAAATCAATACCCTATACATATAATATCTTACAAACATAATTTGAGGTTAGTGGAATTTGGTCTCGGTGACCAAGGTTACCAATTATTTAATAGTTAGGACAAGTCTTGTTGAATATGTACGAATCATGAATAATAGTGAGCCTGTAAAACCCACTCTCAAGAACTTCACTTTTTATCCTACAAGGACCGAAATGGCCACCATAGGCATAAGTGTGGTAAAATGCTAAGATGGAGTGACTCTCTATCTGAGAAACACAATGCTAGATAACTTGGATGGAACATAATTTCTATAATTATGGGTTAAAAGATATATAATATTTAGCATCGCTCCTAACTTTATTCTTTTAGCTTTAGAAATGTGAGGGAAACATTTTCCATAAGTGATATACTTAACTAAATCTGAGTACTAGGGAAGATCTTCCATAATGACATAGATGCACTCATCAGGGAAGTCATCCTTTAGGGGGGTAGGACGTTTACCATTCTCAATCCCGCAGAGATTGTATACGACTAGATTCTCTACACAACTTTTATCTTTAATTGTGACGTCAAACTTATGTAGTAGGAGTATCCATCTAATAAGCCTAGGTTTAGCATCTTTTTTTATTATAAGGTATTTCAATGCTTCGTGACCATAATAGATAATCATGTTAGTTCCCAAGGAAAGAACATTTCCCCTTACCATTACCCAAGGAGAGTAGTACCTTCTCGTGTCAAGAATGGATGGCATGCCTGTATTGACTACATGAAACTCAATGCACCAACAAGGAAAGATAATTTACCCTTAATATTCATAAATCAAATGCTTTAGCATCCCGTTGGTAAATCTCATTATTGTTGTGTAAATGGTTATTTAGGGTTTCAACAGATTCCATTGCACCAAAAGACTAGCACAATACTACCTTCACCTGTACTTTTCAGACATTTGCTTCTAAGCGCATGCCTTTTGCGCTATGTGATGCACCCATAACATTTCAATGATGCATGGTCAGCATATTCTTAGACTTTGTCTAAAATCTCATTGAAGTCTCTATTGATGACTTCACTATTTATGGAGATTTTTTTTTATAATTGTCTCGATAATTTGACCAAAGTGTTACCAAGATGCATTGAAAAGAATCTTGATCTTAATCATGAGAGATGTCATTTTATGGGTGACGAATAGGTTATTATGGGTTACATAGTTTCATCTAAAGGTCTAGAAGTCAATCCAACGAAAGTAAATGCCATTTGTACGTTACCTTATCCTTCTACGTTGCGAGTTACAAGTGCATTTCTAGGACATGCATATTTCTATAAGCGGTTCATTAAAAACTTTCCCAAGAGTGCCTAACTTTTGTGTCATTTAATTCAGAAAGATGTTGCATTTATCTTTGACGATAATGTAAAATGTCTTTCTCAATCCTAAAATATGCACTTGCCTTTACCTCAATAATCAAAGCTCGTAATTGGTCACTTCCATTCCAGATCATGTGTGATATGCGCAAGTATGTCATAGGAGCTATGTTAGGACAAAAGTAGGGAGAGTCTCATGTGATTTACTACGCGTCTAGAACATTAGACACAATGTAAATCAATTACACTACAGCAAAAAAGAACTTATTGTTATCTTTGTACTTGAAAAACTCAAAGCAAATCTCTTAGGTACTGAGGTCATTGTATGCTCAGACTAGGCAGGTTTGTGTTGCCTAATTTCAAAGAAAGAATCAAAGCCTAGACTTATAAAATGGATACTTTTACTACAAGAATTTAATCTTACTATAAAATACAATAAAAAAGTGAAAAATCTAGTGGCAGACCATCTCAATGCCTAGAGAACAAAGAACCACCTACTATGTTAAATGATAAGTTCCCTTATGAATGTGTATATGTCATATTGTATGAAGTTCCATGGTATGCCGACCTTGCCAACATTTGGTCGCAAAAAGAGATACCATTGGACTATACATGTGTACAAAAGCCAAAGTTATTGTACGATTCTTATTCTAAATTGTATATGTGGGACGATCCATATTTATGGAAGTTTTGTGTAGATCAAGTAGTTTGCATATATATATTCCTCAGTAAGAAACATAATCCATTTTGTTTCACTGTCATTCATATGCTTGTGGCGATCATTTTGGTCAAATTCGTATAGCTCAGAAAGTTTTAGATTGTAATTTTTATTAGCCCACTCTATTCCATGACGCATATATCTTTACCAAGACTAGTCCTAACTTTCGGGAAGCACATATCATTAGGACCAAGAAATCAAATGCCTGTTACTCAAATTCTCTGTTATAAGATATTCGACATCTGTAGCATTAACTTTGTAGGCTAATTTCCACCCTATAATAGGAATACCTTGATCATGTATCATGCGTGTTACGCGTAATAGAATACCAAACCCACTGTAATGTAGTATTCATAAAAATGGGGTTGAATCCTCAAGATTTAGTCAAACCGAGTTCAACAAACAGGAAAGTAAAGTCGGGGGTTTTCGAAAGAGTTTTATCTAAAAGCTTACTAAACAAGAAAACAGAATAGTTGTAAAATTGAGAATAAAAACATACCTAAGTTTAAGAGTCCACAATCTAGGCCCAAGTTGTCTTCATGTCTTGTACCATTAACTTCAAAAAATGGGTTTCAAAATAGTTTTCGTTAAGTAGGTTATAGATGTTGGGATATCCAACATCCTAGTCCCCTTATTCTCAATAGATAGAGCAACCACTCTCTAAATACATCTCTTAATCCACTGTACAACCTTAGGTAACAGCTCTCAAGATTTACCACTTGGGTAGTATTGACAACTCTGTGGGAGCACCTACCCCTGGACAACCTTAAAAACTACTCTAAATATTTTGCCTAGTTCTTGATGTTAATCAGCTAGAGTAATAAGTATGTCATGTTTCTTGCTCTAGATGATTGCCATTTCTCAACCTAGTTCGTATCACATACTCAAGCTGATTGATTAGGCCAAGAAATCTACAATAAATATATAAACTCTAAACCACTATTTTCACATCGTCGAAAAATAACATAAAGATGAAGAACTCAAATAAAACACTATTATTATAGAAAATTTAAACAAGACATGGAAAACAACCTACTACTGCTAGAGAGCTTCATCCCCGACCTATGTATTAAAAAACCAATGCAGATATGGCTACTCTACCTCTCTCTACACGTAAATCACTCTAAATACAATATATTTTCATTTGTAGAGGTGCCTCCTATATATTGACATGCTTGGGTGTAAGAATAGCAACTCCTAGGAATAAGAACATTCTAAAATATCCAAAAACTTATATTCTACGATGTTTGCATTGTCCATGTTGCCGTAGTTATGTGGGTACGGTGCCAGATGGTGATGTGGACACATATAGAAAGTCTTAGGCAGCGAATCGGTCTAAAGCTTCTATTTCTGAACTTAGCGTCATGGGTGGCACTGTCAGTTCAAAAGCTGGCACCATACATTCAAGTTTGGAGTTATATGTTGTCTTGCCTTGACGCCTTCCTTAGCATCATGGGTTTTCACTATCGCTATCTTTCCACTTTGTCGGTGTTTAGCCCACTAAACTTTTATCAATGTTTGACTTCTTTTTGGATTTTCTCGAATCACACACAAATTCTCAAGTACCCTATAAATCTGAAAAGTAAACATATAGAGCCATGAAACCCAACTTTGGACTTCATTTACATAGCGAAACACCTATGAAAAAGTGCAAAATAAAGACTCATCAAATACCCCAAAGTTTGAACTTTACACATCCCGAGCAAAGGTTATCTGATAACAATGATTAAACAAATTATAACAAAATTGAGTGATGCTTTCCCAAAGCATTTATACCCACATTGCAATATAATGGAGTAATTTCAATCAAAACTTTGTCAATTTGTTTAACAAGAGACTTAGGATTTTCAAAGGCTGCTCAAACACGGTTACTTTTCGAAGACAACATTCTTTCAACATTCGAAGCATTAAAACCATAGCCTTCAATTTATTTATAGGTTTTCTAGGTCTCTTCATCAAAGAAGTGGATCCAAATTAATCTCTTTATTTGACGAATTCTTTTAAATGGACTTTATCATAATTTTTTGCTTATTTACATATTTTCACACATTTAAGAGTCCACATGGCTTATTTAAGAGGTAATATATTATTTGGTTCATGGCATTGGAAAGACTTACTTAATCTAGCTACAAGCACTCGAGCTAAATTTTTATTTCATTATAGGAGTTTCAAATTTTTCCTTTCATTCAATTAGAGATCTTTATGTTCCCCTTTTACATGGTTTTTTATTATACAGTCCCTATTCCATTCTTTGTGGATACATATTTTTCAATGTTTTTTTTTTCAAAGATTATGTTCCATGCGCTATTTCTTGTGGAACTTGTTGGACTTTCTAATTTGTTAGAAACCTTATGTTAGTACTTCTCACTTTTGTAGGAGTTGATTTAGTTTTCCAATGTTGAATCATCAAGCTCCCATTATAGTGAATAAGGCTACTTATTCTTGTAACAAGTGCTCGAACTTGAACAATTATACTCTAACTTGATTAGTCCCAGTTTCAGAATCCTAGAGATTTTGAATTCTTTTGCAGAGATAATTTGACCACCTACCTACTTTGGTTTCTAGTCATGACTTATCCATGCTCCAAGTATCTATTAATGTTGTCAAGTAGTTGTAAAAACTCTTTTATTTCTTTTAAGTATGACGACAAATAGTTTGACCAAGTTCTTACTCCATGAATCAAAAGCAAATTTCACTCATAGGTAAAACTCTATAAAATAGTAAATACACTAAACTAAGTTATGCATGCATTATTGTACTTATTTTCTAATTGATAAAATAAATGGGAGCTAAGGAATGAGATGAAATGAGAGAAACACAACCATGATTCCACTAAAAACGCAAGTAAATTAAAAACAAATGTAACACTTACAGGTCTTCAACCAATGATTTCGTCCAAAGGTCCACTTACATAAACACCCCCAAACTTATTCTAAACCTTGTCCTTAAGGTTCAAAACAAATTGGGCAAACCAAACATAAAAATGGTGGAAATAAATTGATACTATTTATCGAATTTAGAATAATTCTTTGCACATGGTTAGGAAAATAAGAAAAATAAGAATTAAAACTGATTACTAACTACAAAATTATTCATGGGTTGCCTCCAAATAGCGCTTTCGTTTAACGTAGTTGGCTCGAAAAATTTACATCCTTCTAATTAGAGTCCAAATTAATAACCTCAATAGCAAGTACGAAGAATAGTCGGTAGACTCGCTCTTTATCATGTAGTCCCACGCATTGGCTATCGCTTCTAATGACCATATTAAAATTCGCAAAGTTTGAAGATCTTGGAAGACATGTCATTGACTGTAACACCCATTTCATATAGATAGGAAATCTCTCGTATCCAATCTTGCATGACCTTGATCTTTATAGTGTTCTTGTCAGATTGTAATTGGTAATGCAATATGTTAGGGGGTATATTTTTTCTCATCGCCATTATCCATCCTTATGAGTTTGGTCCCTTGTTTGGCGAGTTGTAAATTTCATGGAGGCTAGGTACTCATTCGTGCACTTATCCGTAAAGAATTTTCTTTCGGGGCTATCTCCGATAGGATCTCCTCTAAAGCTTCCTTGAACCACAAATATGTATTTGTAAACATCGAGTCTATAATAATAGTGGAATAATCAAATAAGGTGTCACTCAAAGAATTCAATAGATGTGGGATTTTATAGTGACCACTCTTTCTTTATGCTTAATGGACATATAACCCTTAATTAAGTCAATGTTGGCTCTGCTCGTTCCTACAAAATACCCAAAAGAACTTAGAATCGTCTGGACTTTGTTGACTGTCATATCAATGATGTGAAAATCCGTAGAGAATTTCAAATCCCCTACATGTACCATTAGGTATTGGATTTCTCCTTTTGATTAGATCTCATTGCCATCGATGGCATGAATTTGAGTTTTCGTCTCGATCAACTCGCCAATCCCTGTAGAATCATAAAAATTTGATGACGTCATTTTAATTGGTGCTCCCAAATCAAGTATTACATTTTCCAAAAAGATTTTTCCTATTATGCAAGGGATACCTACTATCCCCAAATCGACACATTTTAATGGGTTGTTGTTTAGACTTCCCCGAGGTTTGGGTTGGTCATCTAATTTGGTTTGTCCTAGGTTTATGGTTTGGTAGAACTCTTTCTATGAGGTGGCGCTATAACAAACAATAATGTTTGCTTGCGCGCCTGGCTAGATAATACCCATATTTGGATTAGGGTAGGGATGCGAAAGCAACTTCCCCTCCCCTTTAATTGACCTAGTTGATGTGCAGTTTGAACTTCTAGGTTTTGGACTGCCCCATTCATGTCACCGAGAGCTTTCTTAGTGTTTGCTTGGCACTTGCTCGCGTTTCTAACAAATTAGCTTTGTTGAGCCGCTAAAGTTTCAATCAAATCCTTTAGTGAGGACTGACTAGTCATGGGTTCAACCAATGGTTGTCCATAATGGATAAAAGATTAGTAGTTTTGGTTCGAGGCTAATAACTAAAGTTAGGGTTGTTCCTCAATTATTATGTAATAGTAGGTATCTCCATAGGGCACTCGGGTTTTCCTTGGAATTGGTTACCAGCACATTAAATTGTTGAATGCCCACAACTAGAGTAGGACATTCATCTGTTGCATGACTTGTTGCTAGGCCGAATCCACAAGCTTTAACATTCATTTTGCTATTATTCATGAGACGTTCCACTTGGGAAGTTGGCATGCGTCAACACCAATATCCTCATATAGTCAGGACTATTGCTCTATGTTACGTAGATTGCTTCATTCATGTAGAGGTTTTGTCACAAATTTGACCACTATAAGCGCTATCAATCAAACGCTTCTCTAGGGGGACCAGCTGACATATCAAAAATGGACATGGGCCCTATCAGATCGACTATACTATTGGAAATTGGCAATTAGGCGCTTATATCGGCCCTAATAATCACTAAAATACTCATTGGTCTTCATCTTAATGCTGCATATCTCAGATATGAGTTTGTTTACCTTATCTTTTGGGAAACATTCCTTGAGGATCTCATCTATCATGTTGTACTACGAGTTAATGTAAGCATGGTGGGGATAAAAGGGCCATTTTTTGGGTTTATCATTTAAGCAGAATAGGAATGCCTTAAGCTTTACCTTATTCTCTTATACTCGAGGAGGTGACATATATTGATAACTTTTCTAGAACCCCTTCAAGAATGATATTGGGTCATCACTCTCCATGCCATGGAAATTAAGTAGGAGTTGAGCCGAACTTAAGCTCAAAAGCTTTGCCATTTTGTGGATAGTTTATGCAGAGCTGCTGCCAAGCAAGAAGATTTTTGCGATTATAGCCAGTGTGGTGAGCATCATCAGCCATACTAGATTCAGGGAAATTGGACTCTCTGTTTAGAGCTTCTCTAGCAAACCTTCGGGGGGCTCTAATGATTTTTGAATCAAAAGGTAACAGTTAACCAATCGATTCAGATCGAGTTATCAGATCGTGCATAAACTAGTTGACTTAAAGAAGAAAACAAAAACAAAATGAAAATAAAGATCAAACCTAATTTGGAGCTGATTCCCCAACAATGGTGCCAAAATTTGTTCACGTTTCATATGCGTCAAATGTAACATGTAATAAGTTACCAAATCTTACTTTTATGTAGTAGAGGTAAGAACGGGGTCAAATCCATAGGATTTAGTCAAATCAAGTTCAACAAATAGAAAGGTAAATCTAAAGGTTTTTTGATAGAGTTTTAGCTAAAATCCAACTAAAGAAGAAATTAAAATCATTGTAAACTTGAGAAAAATGAACATTTGTCTAGGAATCCACAATCTAGCCCCATGTTGTTTCTATGTCTTGTATCATTGGCTTTAAAAGATGGATTTTGAAAACAATTTTCCCTAGATAAGATATAGGTGTTGGGGTTGCCAACACTATAGTTCCCTTATTCTTGATAGATATGGAAATCGCTATCTAAATACTTCTCTTAGTCCACCGTACAACCTTGGGAAATCGTTATCACAATTTAGCATGTGAGTAGCATTAAAAGCTTTATGGGAACACCTACCCTTAGACAACCCTGGGCTATTGCTTTTAAGATTTAGCCTTGTTCTCGACACCTAGAGTCATAAATGTGTTAAGTTTCTTGGTCTAGATTATTGCCACTTGTCAACCTAGTTTGTAGCATGCACTCACCCTGATTTATGATAGGTAAATGGGCTTTATGCCTAGAAATTCACAATAAATATACAAACTCTGAACCACCATGAAGACATCTTTAAAACAATAACATAAAGATAAATAGCTTAAGTAAAACACTATTATTATTGAAAATCTCAACACGACATAGAAAAAAACCTACTACTGCCTAGAGAGCTTTATCCCCGACCTAAATATTAAAGAACCTAGTTGGACGTGGCTACTGTACCTTGCTCTACTCTTAAATCACTCTTAATACAATATATTCTCTTTCATGGATGTGCATCCATTATATAGGTTTGCTTCGGGGGCAAGAATAGCAAATTTCATGAATAAGAACCTTTTAAAATGTCCCAAAACTTCTATTCTGTGATGTCTGGTGCTATCCAAAGCACTATGGTTATGTAGGTACATATCAAGGGCCGATGTGGAGAGTAGCAAGTCAGTCTGAAACTTCTATTTTTGAACTAGGTACCATGGGTGGCGTTGTCCGTTCAAAAGCTGCCACTATACATTCAAGTTTAGTGCCTTATGTTGTCCAGCCTTGATGCCTTCCTTGGCGCCATATATCTTCATTGGCGCTATCTATCCACTATGGCGACTTTGAGATAGCTGAATTTTGACTGATGTTAGAATGATTTCATGATTTTTCTCGAATTACTCGCAAATGCTTAAGTACCCTGTAAATCTCAAAAGTAACATATAGAGCCATTAAACTCAATTTAGGACTTGATTCACATAACAAAACACCTATGAAAACGTTAATAAATAAAGAATCATCACACCTATATCTTACTGGTAGTAGATTATATCTCTAAATGGGTCAAAGGTAAGGCATCTAAAGGTAATGGCTCACTAACTTTTGCTAAATTTCTCAAATCGTGAGTATTTTTACAATTTGGAGCTATATGTTCAATCATTAATGATAAAGGAACCCATATTGTAATAGGATAGTTGAAACTATGCTTAACAAATATAATGCTACCCATAGAACTTATAGAGCCTATCATCCCCAAGAAAATGGTAAGGCTGTGGCCTCTAATAGAGAGATCAAGTCTATCATTGAAAAAATAGTTCATCCATGAAGGAAGGACTGGAGTTTATGCCTTAAAGATGCATTATACGCCTATAGGAAGACATTTAAAACATCAGTGGGAATGTCCCCATATAGGTTAGTTTTTGGGAAAACATGTCACCTTCCTGTATGGTTGGATCATAAAATATATTAGGCAGTTAAACAATGTAATATAAGTTACAACAAAGTTGGTGCTAAGCGCAAACTAGATATCTAAGAATTAGAAGAAATCATTTGTAATAGGTCAAAAAGTTATCCTCTTCAATTCTAGATTAAAAATCGTTCAGGGTAAACTTAAATCTATATGGGTAGGTCTATTTATAGTTACTAACGTATTTTTTCCATGACACTGTTGAAATACAAAGAATGGAAAGTGGGAAACCTTTAAAGGGAATAGACACAAGTTCATGCTCTTTTACGAAGATCTCGATAAGACCTTAAAAGACGGTATTGACTTAGAATCGATAGAAGTACCAAATGATTAAACATAAAAGATTAGCAAAGCATTGCATGTCGTATCTTGGGAAAGCAAGGTAAAATCAGAATGGAAAGTGAAGTGAAGGCAAGAAGCGACCTAAGAAGAGAAAAATGCTAAAAAGACTATAAGTTTCTTTTCACATAGTGAAAGTAATTGAGTGATAATGACGTGGCATCGATGTTAAAAATTAGCGCTCCTGAGAGGCAACCCTAAAATATATATTAAGATGAAGATTATTTATTTCTCGCTTTAATAAGTAACGGGCACCACAATTGATCTATCGTTTGATTAAATAACATTCATTCATTTTTAAATTCTATATATTTACGTCATTTCAATAAATTACTTTTTGCTATCTTCCCTTTATACTCACTTGTTGTTTTGGAGTGTGTATTGGTTATCTTACTTTCTTGAACCTCGAGGATAAGGTCCATGATAAGTTTTCGGGCATGCTAGTATGCAGGTTGATGGAATGCATGAATGAACCTTATGTAAAGGAGTAATAGTAAAATCTACGAAAGAATTTTTTTTTCAAAGTTTTTGGTGAAATACAGATTATCTGTTTCATTTCCTTTTAAAGATTGATGTTTTGGTTGGGTGGTTTACATATTTCCATACTCATGAATTCGTTTTTTTGTTTTGCCATATGTTGTTTTGAGTTTAAATGAATGCCCAAGTCTAAATTTGGATAATGGTGGGCAATTGAGAATTCAAATTTAGATTGATTTTCCCATGAATGGACTAGACCTTAAGTAGAGTTTAGGTGAAAAACTTATACCTGTGATTGGTCTACCGTACCGAGTCTACACTAAAGAGCGCTATTCTAGATTCAAGAACAAAAAGTAAACTAAATCTCTACATATTTTAGGATAGGTTTGCAATCCATTTACAATTGAGTAATAACTAAAAAATAAGTTTGGAGGAAAATATATGCCTTGTTTTTTAAAGCTGTTAGTCTGTAACCCACATATGGATTTATCCTAAGTTAACCCACTTGAACCAACAGAACCTCACTTTCTCATCACTTTTCATGAAACCTTTAAACTGATAGCTTTTAATCTTTTACCAAGTTGGAAACTAGTCTTATACTTGAATTATTAAAAGGAGACTTGAATTATGAAGCCTTGTGAAGACCCAGGAGAAAGAAAAAGCTCAAATTTTAACGAGAAGGCCAGTGCCTTCATAACACCTTGGAAGTGTTCATACGATGCTGGCGAAGCATTAGGCCTTAATCTTGATAGAATCGAAGGGCAAGGGCAATGAGGTAGTGGACGACTACCTCTGAGGTTATGGAGCCAGCTCTTATGTGATATCAATATGCATTTTTTACCTACTTTTCCACTACTTAGGATTGTCAAATATTGAATAAGTTAATCATTAAAAGACCTCCGCTGTAAAATTATAATATAACTCGTTAAATTGAGTAACCGGCTAATTGAATTATTAATACTGATGTAAAGGTTTGTTAGCGTAACTAAGGTTACATGAAAAAGTGGAAGCAACTCGTTAGGTAGTGAGGCACAAAAAGAAGCGTCCTTGACGTGGCAAGGCTAGTTGACGTAGGATGTGACGTGGCAAGTAGCATGGTAGTCTGGAATTCGGGGCCGTCACAGTTTGGTATCAGAGCAAGGTCGATGGTGCCCAGGGGATGAAACATAATTTAACTTGATACTAATGCCACAATTGGTGTCAGAGCAAGGTCGATAGGGATTCGGATAAAAATTTATAGAAAAGAGAATAAAACTTAATAAACAAATCTTAGATGTGGAACTCAAAGATCCTGACTTATAATCTTAGTTTGGAAGCAACTTAAGATGGGTATTGATAGGGTTTATATAAGTTTTATGTTTTAGATTGTATATATTATATACACGTATATGGAAGGTGATGGGATGCACACTTTTCGATACAGATCACGATTGATGGTCAACCGACTACACCTACTATAGATGTTGGTCAAACAAGAGACCAGACTAGAGTTGAGGGTTTAAATTTGGCAGTAGCAGCACAACTTACTGGTCATGATAGGCATTTCAAGCCATCGATAGATATGATGCATGCTCAAACAGTAATGATTGTATTAATCACCGCTGCCCGGGTACAGAGCACAACCGAGATGACCGCTACTTCAATAGTTCTATCGACTATCTTATACTGACCATGTATTAGTTCAGGAGGCTCTAAGAGTGGTTGCTACGAAAACAGTGGCACAGATCGTGACAAAGACTGCTACGCTGGTATAGACTGATATGTTTGAGTATTTGATGATGATAGAGGTTAAGTTGATGAGGGATTTTATCAAATTTGATCCCGATACTTTATTGGAGGTAGAGACCCAAAGGCAGTTGGGAAGTGGTTGATTGCACATCAAAGGCTACATAGGCTACTATGGATCCTAGAGAGTATAAAGGCCTGGATATCAAGGCATATGGTAAGAGGGGATGTTGTTATGTGGTGGATAGCAAATACAGATACTCACATAGAGCTAATGACATGGGTAGAGTTCAGAGAGTTATTTTATGATCGGTACATACCCATGGAGGTGATGTTGAGGTTGAGAAATGAGTTTATAGGTTGAAACACGGTAGTAGGTCAGTGTTATAGTACATGGATAGATATTAGTACCTGATATAGTTTGCCACGGACATCGTATGCATGAAGAGACTGCAGATTTATTACTTTGTCCGAGGGTTGATTAAGGACATAGCTAACGCCATAATTTCCTCTAGACCTCTAACACTACAAGAGATATATGATAGAACGCTTACTTCTGAGACACATCTAATGCAAATAAACGACAAATGTTCATCTACTGAGTCGGAGAGACAAACTGGATAATGTTCTAGGTAGAAGAGACCAAGAAATCGAGAAGAAAGAGGACAAAGAGTAAGCTCAAGGACGTAGGGACGATGATCAGGTAGCCAGAGTGTATACTGTACCTATATTTCTCGAGCCGCCGTAGAGACTGACTCAGGACAAATGAGGCAAAGGCTATAGATTATAGTGTTAGGGCTAATGGGCAGGGAGTCAGTGATCAAGACTAGGATGGAGGGTCATATGTGGGCAATGTTAATAGGAGGGTCACGTAAGGAGGGATTGTTCACAAGATCAGTGGCTCCAGCAGTGGTGACATTGAAGCAGACTCGAGAGCCAGTGCATGTATTGACTGAGCCAGGCCAGGATACGTCTCGACAAAGGGTTCAAAGTACGTGAATTTAAATTCTTGATAATTATAGTGTTAGGTCTATGCATGCATATTGGTACAATGGTGGATTATAGTGGTACAATGGTATCTTATTGTCTTACGACATGGGATTATCATTGGTCGTAGAATGGCATGAAATTTTCATGGTGAGTACGGATAGGTTGTGGCATGACGTAGATTGTCATGGTGACTAAGGATAGGTTATGGCTTGGCATTAGATTGTCATGGTATGTGGTGGTTGGTTAGGACTATCATGTTGGGTTGCATGATAGGAGAGGTTTATAGTTATTGGTGTTAGGTAACTGGGTTAGGGAAACTTGAACACAGAAATTGAACTTAGAGTATGTTGCGGAGATATTGGAAGAGAGTGGCTGATCTTGACTACCTCGACAACATGCGCCCATGTCTCAAGGTAACACTGCGTTCCCTGCTATATGAATAGTGGGGTGATCAAGGGATTGTATAAGATGACCATTAAGGTGTCAGGAGTGGTCACACAAGAGTAGGATAGTTACATAAGAGTATACTCGAGATATAAATTTTGAGGACGCGATTATCCTTGTTTCAAATGGCTTTAATAGCCCAAATTAATTAAACTAGGATTAGCATTAATCTCATATGTTAATAGTTGTAATTTGTGCTTTACGTAGACAACTCGGTTGGCTCGGACACAAAAATTGAGGAAATATGCTATTTATAGATGGTGGTTGTGTATATCTAGTGTATAAAATTATTATTATTATATTGCACCGCATGTGTGTATGTTGCTATCGAGCGAGTTTGTGTAACGAGTGTTTGTCTCGAAAGGCTTGTGACGCGGGGCACCGAATGTCGAGTAATCAAGCGCTAGTGGGACCACAAGTTGATAATTCTTGGTGACTAAAAACACTAACCATGGGTAATATGATGGGCCTAAGCTAAGGTGATTAAATTCAATAAATCAAGGCCTATAGTTTAGTCAATTAAATGGAAAGCATAGAATTTGCTTAGAGATGCACATTGGCATATCTAGAGATCCGGGGAGTGTTCAATTAGTGTCACACGGACTGAGTAAGTAGGAGTGAGTGGCCTAAGTAGCCTAAGGTGGACCACTATGCAAACATCGAGATACGTAAACGCATGAGGATCAAAGGCTAGGAAATCATATCACATTGATAAATAAGGAGTTGATCTAAAGCATGCGAATTAACCTATTTTGATATCTAAACTTGTTTGAGTGGAAAGATGGAGATTTCGAGCTGGAATTCAATCAGTTTAGAGGCAATTTGGTGGATAAAACCTAGGTAAATCATCTTCTCCATCATCTAAACTTCCATTCAAACCTATTCTAGTGCAATTATGATCAAATTATGATTCTAAGGTTGTTTAGTTAATGTGTTGGAGTTAATTGTGTGTGGAGAAGGTAGGAACGTGTTTGGGTAGTCAATTTGAAGGAAAAATCCAAGAGGCTTGGTAGCATGATACCTAGGGAGTTTAGCGCACTAATCGTTATGGACTTCCAACTTTTCCTTATCCTGAAGAACACTAATGCGCTACATCGTTCACCTAGCGCTTTACAACCACATAGCTTGCTACGTTATTCCATAAGTGTGCTAACAATAGATATGAACCAAACATAAAGGGTTGTTTTGGGATTTTTGACTTAATACATATCTCAGACACCTATAAATATAGTAAATATGTAAAATTGGATTTTAAGGACTTAGGGGACTATAACTCGATTATCGGGGAGCTAGTCGGGATAGGAGTCCAGGGAAGTCGGAGTGCGAATTGATGTGCTAAAAACCTTAAGAATGCTTCACACAATTCATGGATTTGTTTTATTGATATCACATTTCATGTGTGACTGCTACTGGGCACACATGTGTTTTCACTCCTATTTGATTTGCATATATATATATATATATATTATATATATATATATATATATATATTAGTTGTGGCTAAATCGCTTACACAGGTTTTTTTTGTTTTGTGCTCATGTTAATGCCAATATAATATATCTACGACTGTCGAAATGGATTTGAGGTGTTCCCTTGACTTGAAATTGTGTCTAAAGGGGTTCATCCAGTAACCGTAGTTGGGGTTTAGTCACTACAAGCCTATAAGTATATACATGATTCCTATTTGATTGACCGATTACTGGATAGTGTAGGTCAGGTTTTCTTGTGATTATACGAATGTTTACTGATTCTTGCTTTATTTTCAAGCTTATTTAATTAGTAAACATTGTTTCTTTATTTCACACTATTGCTTTCGCTTGTCGTATGTTGCTTACATTCATGGGAATATAATGTACTGTTGCCAGATGTTATATTCGCATGTCTTGTTGTTCAAAGTTTTATTTCATGAATTTCGTGTATACTACTCTTGGGATTTTACTCACTAGACTCGTCAATGTATTTGTTTGGTGACTGAGTGCAGATCTTTCGACAAGTAAGGGTAAGGGCAAGGAAGTAATGGACGACTACCTGTGAGCTTATGGAGCCAGCTCGTCTATGATATAAGTATGTATTTATTTTACTTTTGATGGGTTTTGTGGACCAGAGAACAATGATTACATGTATAGTAAACTTTTGTTATACTTATGTTGCATTGATATATGCATGACATATTTTATCGAGTTTTCCACTACTTAGGATTGTTAAATATTGCATAAGTTACTCAATAAAAGACCTCCGCTATAAAATTATAATATAACTCGATAAGTTGAGTAACTGGCTAACTAGATTTTTAATACTTACGTAACGTTTAGTTAGCATAACTAGGGTTAGCTGAAAAAATGTAAGCAATTTGTTAGGTCGCGAGGCATCAAGGAGAAACGACCATGACGTGGCAAGGCTAGTTGAAGTGGGATGCGACGTGGTAGGTACCAAGGCGGTCTAAAATTTGGGGCTATCATAAAACCCATTCTCCAGAACTTCCCTATCTGTCAAACGAGGACAAAAGTGGCCACTACAGGTGTAAGTGTCGCAAAATGTAATGTTTGAGTGACTTTCAGTTTGAGAAACACAATGCTTGTTAACCTGGTCAAGGCGGAATTTCTATAAGTATGCGACATTTCATAAAGGTGGGGGGAACTTTCCCAAATGTGATGTAGTTCACCAAATTGGCATACCAGGGAAGATCTTTTATAACAACATAGATGTACTCATCAGGAAGTTATCCTTAAGTGGGGTAGGACGTTCACCCTTCTCAATCCTGTTGAGATGGTGCACAACTAGATTTTCTGCACCATTTTTTTTCGTTAATTGTGATGTCAAACTCCTGTAGCAGGAGTATCCATTTAACGAGCTTGCATTTAACATTTTTTTTGCTCATAAGGTATTTCAAGGTTGTGTGATCTGAGTAGATAATAATTTTAGTTCCTAAGCATTTCCCCTTACTATTACTCAAGGAGAGTTAATACCTAACATGTCTAGAATGGATGGCTAGTTTGTACTAGCTAATGGAAACTCAATGCAACTACAATGAAAGATGATCTCCCCTTACTATTCATGGATCAAATGCTTGAACGTCTCGCTGGTAAATCTCATTATCGTTTTTTAAAGGGTTATTCAGAGTTTCATCAGATTCCCATTGCACCAAAATACCATTATAAGACTACATTCACCTGTCCTTTTAGTACATTTACTTACAAAAACATGCCTTTTGGGCTATGCGATGCACCCATGACATTCCAATGATGCATAGTAAGTATATTCTCTGACTTTGTCTTAAATTTCCTTCAAATCTTCATAGATAACTTCAATATTTATAAATATTATTTTGCTAATTGTCTCGACAATTTGACCAAAGTATTATCACGATGCATCGAAAAGAACCTTCTTTTTGATTTTGAGAAATATCATTTTATGGTTAACTAATAGATTATTCTGGGTTACATAGTTTAATCTAGAGGTGTAGAAGTGGATCCGGCAAAAGTAGATATCATTTGTACTTTACCTTATCCTTCTACCATAAGAAAGATACTTAATTTCTAGGACTTGCATGTTTCTATAGGCAAATCATCAAAGGTTTTCTAAATATAGGCCAACCTATGTGCCTTTTAATCTAGAATGATGATACATTTGTCTTTGACGACGAATTTAAATAGTATTTCTCCACCATAAAATCCACACTTACCACCACCCCAATCACAAAGCTCTTACTTGGTCACTTCCATTCGAGATCATGTGTGATGCAAACAACTATGTCAGAAAAGCTATGTTAGGACAGAAAGTAGGGAGAGAATCTCATGTGATTTATGCCTCTAGAACTTTAGACACTGCGTAAATCAATTACTTTACAATAGAAATAACTCCTTATTGTTTTCTTTGCATTTAAACTAAAATCATATCTCTTAGCTACTA
Organism: Stephania yunnanensis; assembly: GCA_039657365.1. Taxonomy (NCBI): domain Eukaryota; kingdom Viridiplantae; phylum Streptophyta; class Magnoliopsida; order Ranunculales; family Menispermaceae; genus Stephania; species Stephania yunnanensis. Next base: position 36,038,167 of record CM077586.1, on the reverse strand, counting down.
AGGTCATTGTCTGCTCAGACCATGCAGCTTTTTACTACCTAATTTCAAAGAACGAATATGAGCCTACACTCAAAATATGGATACTTTTACTACAAATGTTTCATCTTACTATAAGATACAACAAAGTTGCAAACAATCTCGTTGCAGACCATCTCAATTGCCTAGAGAAAAACGAACTACCGATTGTGTAAAATGGTGAGTTCCCTAATGAATGCATATTTTCCGTATTGTGTGTAGTTCCATGGTATGCCGAAGTTTTCAACTATTTAGTGGCAAAAGAGATACCATTGGACTGCACACGTGCACAAAGGTAGATGTTATGATACGATTCCAAACAACATAGGTGGAACGAACCATATCTATGGAGGTTTTATGCAGATCAAGTAGTTTGCAATTGTATTCCTTAGCAAGAAATACACTTTTTTTTCTCTCACTATCATTTGTATGATTGTGGTGGTCATTTTTGTCCAAGTCGTACAGCTCAAGAAGTTTTGGATTATGCTTTTTATCGACCCACACTATTTCATGATGCACATATCTTTACCAAGACTAGTCCTAACTTTTAGAAGTACAGATCACTAGGACTAAGAAATTAAATGCCAATGAATAAAATTCTCTTATGTGAGATATTTGACAATTAAGGCATTTACTTTATGGGCCCATTTCCATCTTCTAATGAGAATATTTTTGATCACGTATCATGCATGTTAAATATAATGTATCATAGAATACCAAATCGTACTAGAATGTAGTATATAAGATTGAGGTTGAATCAACTAGATTCAGTCAAACCAAGTTCAACAAGATAAAAATTAAATCTGGAGGGTTTTCGAAAGAGTTTATCTAAAAGATTACCAAACATGAAAGTAAAATAGTTCTAAAACAGAGAATAAAAAACATACTTAATTCTAGGAATCCACAATCTAGCTCCGTGTTGTTTCCTTGTCTTATATCATTAACTTTAAAAGATGGGTTTCAAAATAGTTTTCCCTAGATAGACTATAGGTGTTGGGATTTTCAACACCTCAGTCCCCCTATTCTAGATGAATAAAGCAACCACTCTATAAATACTTCTCTTACTCCACCGTACAACCTTGGGCAATTGCTCTGAAGATTTAGCATATGGGTATCATTAACAACTCTATGGGAATACTTACCCTTAGGCAACCTTGAACAATCGCTCTTAAGATTTAGCCAAATTCTCGTTTTTACTCACCTAGAGCAATAAGTGTGTTAGGTTTCTTGCTTTACAGTACTGTTACATCTAAACCCGATTCGTATTAGGACTAAACCTGATTGATGGCAAGCCAACGGGTTTTAAGCCTAATAATTTGTAATAAATTTACAAACTCTAAACCACTATTGAGAAATTGTTCAAACAATAACTCAAATTTTAAAAAATTAAATAAAACACTATTATTGTAGAAAATCTCAATAAAACATAAAAAACTTCATACTATTGGCTAGAGAGTTTCATCCCCGACCAAGGTATTAATGAACCTAGCCGGACATACTACTCTACCTTGTTTTACTAGTAAGTCACTCTAAATATAATATATTTTTGTTCGTAAAGGTGTCTCTTTATATAAGTGTGCTTAGGTAGAAGAATAGCAACTCCCATGAATATGAATGTTCTAAAAAGTCCCAAAAACTTTATTCAGCGACGTTGGCACTATCCGCTATGTTGTGGTTATGTGGGTAAGAAATTAGGTGGCAATGAGACAAATAGAAAGTCTTGGGTAGCAAGTTGGTTTCAAACTTTTATTTCATAACTTGGTGCCATGGGTGGCGCCATTCGTTCAAAAGCTGGCACCATACGTTAAAGTTTGACGTTGTGTGTTATCCTACTTTGAAGCCTTCCTTAGCTCTGTAAGTCTTTACTGGTGCCATCCGTTCACTCTAACAGTGTCAAGCCTGCTGAACTTTGATCGACGTTGGACTTTTTTTTTATTTTCTCGAATCACGTACAATTTCTCTAGTACCCTGTAAATCTCAAAAGTAAATATATAAATCCATAAAACCCGACTTTGGACTTGATTTACATGAAAAACACCTATGAAATAGTGCATAATAAAGACTCATCAAGTACCCCCAAACTTAGAACTTTGCACGTCTCGAGCAAAGGGTTATCTGACTACAACAATTTAAAAAATTATAAAAAAATTGAGTGATGCTTTCCTAAAGAGTTTATACCTACTTTGCAAACCAATGGAGTTTTTTCAATCGAATCATGGTAAATTTATTTAACAAGAGACTTAAGATTTTTGAAGGCTACTCAAACACGGTCACCTTTCGAAGACAACATTCTCTAAACACTCAAAGCATTAAAAACTATAACCTTCAACTTACATACAGGTTCTCTAGATTTCTTCATTAAGGAAGTGGATCCAAATTGATCTCTTTATTAGACAAACTCTATTAAATGGACTTTGTCACCTCATTTTGTTATTTGCAAATCTTTACACCTTTAAGAGTCCATATGGCTTATTTAGAGGTAGGATATTATTTTGTTCATGGAATTGAAAAGGCTCACTTAACCTAGCTACAAGCACTCGAGCTAAATCTTTGGTTCTTTGTAGGAGTTTTGAACATTCACCATTCATTCAATTAGAGCTCCTTACTTTCCACCTTTAAATGGTTTTTTATTGCACAGTCCCTACTCTATTTTTTGTGGATACCGATTTTTTATTGTTTTTTCCAACAATTAAGTTCCTTGCCCCATTTCCCGCATAACTTTTGGGGACTCTTAAGTTTTTAGAAACCTCCTTCTAGCAATTCTTGCTTTTACTAAAGTTAAGTTAGTTTCCCAATGTTGAATCATCAAGCTCTCTATAGTGAATAAGCCTACCTATTTTTCTTACAAGTACTAGATTTTTTATAATCGTACTCTAAATGGATTAGTCCTAGTTTTAGAATCCTAGAGATCTCAAATTATTCTGCAAAGTTAATTTGACGACCTATTTACTTTGGTCTCAAGTCATGACTCATCTGTGCTCTAAGTATCTATTAATGTTGTCAAGTAGGTGTAAAAGCTCTTTTATTTCTTCTAAGTATGAAAGCAAACATTTAGATCAAGTCCTTACTCCAAGAATCAAAAGCAAAGTTTCACTCGTAAGTAAGACTCTATAAAATAGCAAATACACTAAACTATCTAAGTAATGCATGCATTATTGTACTAATTTCTAGTGATGAAAAAAGTGGGAAATAAGGGATGGGATGAAAGGGGAGAAATACCATTTTGATTCAACTGAAGATGCAAGTAAATTAAAAAACTATAACACTTAAACCTGTGGGTCTTCAACTATCGATTTCGTTCAACGGTCCACTTACCTAAACACCCCCAAACTTATTCTGAACCTTGTCATTAAGGTTCAAAACAAGTTGGGCAAACAAGACATAAATGAAATTGTGGAAATAAATGGATAATATATATTGAATTTAGTACAACATTTTGTAAATGGTTAGGAAAATAAGAAAAAAAAAGAATAAAAATCGGTCACTAACTAAAAAATTGTTCATGGACTGCCTCCAAATAACGATTTTGTTTAATGTAGTTGCCTCGACAAATTTACATCCACCTAATTAGAGAATTATGTGAAGATTCACTCTTTTTCAGGTGTGATATTACTCGGGTCCTGAAAGAGCTTCATCCTCTTTCCTACCTAGATGGTAATGTAGCACAACTGCACATCGATCAGTGTTCTAGTTTTCGCTAATAACGGAAATCTCAACATAAGTGTTACACATTGGCTATCACTTCCATTAACTACATAAAAGTCCTTGACAAACAGGAAGTCTCCTATACAAATAGATACATTCTTGTCTACCCATCTAGATTTCTCCACAGCGCCATTTTGATATCTCACAATGGTCTACACATTACTAGCGATATATATTCTGTAAAGTTTGAAGATCTTAGAAGACTTGACATTGACTATAGCACCCGTGTTACATAGAACCTTAAGAAAGCTCTTGTATCCAATCTTACATGGGAGCATCTTTCTAAGGTTCTTATTTGATTGGAACTAAGTAATGCAATATGTTGGGGGGTGCAGTCTTTTTCTACTTGCCATTATCCATCTTTATGAGTTTTGGTCCTTCATTCGACAAGTTGCAGATTCCATGTAGGCATAGTGCGTATTTATTCACCTCTTCATCGAGGATTTTCATCCGGGGCTATCTCCGACTCAATTTCCTTAGAGCTTCCTTGAGTCATGAATACATATCCATCAACATCTAGTCTAAAATAATAATGGAACATGAAAATAAAGTGTCAGTCAAAGAATGTTGTAGATGCAGAATTTTAATGCTGAGTACTCATCCTTTATGCTCGACAAACATATAATCCTTGACTGAGTCAATGTTAACTCTTCCCTTTCGTATAAAAGGCCTACCAAAAACAAAAAACTGAAAATGGTCTGGACTTGGGTGACCATGTCATTTTAATGAGGTGAAAATATGTAGGGAATCTCAAATCCCCTACGTGTACCATTATGTCTTGATTTCTCCTTTTGAATAAATCTCCTTGCCATCGATGGGATGAATATGAGTCTTCATCACAATCAACTCACTGATTCTTATAAAATCATGAAAATTTGAGGAAGTCACATTAATTGATGCTCCCTAATCAAGCATTACATTTTCATAATAGATTCTTCCTATTGTACAGGGATACCTATTATCCTTAAATTGGCACATTTTAGCGGGATGTCATTAGGCCATCCATAAGGTTCGTTTTGGTAATTTAATTTTGTTTATCCTTGGGCTTATAGACCTCCTTCTATATAGTAGTGCTATCGCAAACAATAGCGTTCACTTACGCACCTAGCGGTTTAGTACTCATATTTGTATTAGCGTATGGTAAGAAGGCAACTTCCCCCTCTCCTTAAATCGACCCAGTTGTTGTGCAGTTTGGCCCACCTGTACTTCTTGATTTCGAACTGCCCCATTCATATCATTGAAAGCTTTCTCAGTGTTCGCTTGGAACTGGCTCATGTTTCTAGCAAATTGGCTTTATAGAGCCATCAGAGTTTCAATCATAACCTCTAATAAGGACGGACTAGTTACTGGTTCAGGCAATGGTTGCATTGAGGGGCAAAGGATTTGTAGTTTTTATTTTGAGGCTCATAACGAAAGTTATAATTATTTCTCGTCATGGCGTGATTGTAGGTATTTAAGTAAGGCGCTTGGGTTTGCCATTGGAATTGGTTACCTACCACATTTACATGCTGATGGTCCAAAAAAAGAATAGGACATTCATCATTCACATGGCTTGTTGCTAGGGAAAATCTATAAGCTTTAATATGCGTTTGGCTATTATTCAAGTGACGTTCCATTGGGGATGTCGGCTCACGTCAACACCAAAATCCCCATATAATTAGGACTGTTGCATTATGTCCTCGTAGTTTTGTTTCATTTGTGTAAGGTTTTTGTAACAAATGCGACCAACAAGAACTATCAATCATATGCCTCTCTAGGGGGACATGTCGATATAGAAGAATTAGAGCTTCCAAGTAAGAAAATTTTGGAGATCTTCATTGATGTGCCCCATAGTAATATGGCGATCACCGCCACATGGCGAACTTCGTCAGCCATAATAAGTTGGGGGAAACTAGACTATTTGTTTAGAGCTTCCTAAGGCAACTTCCGTTGGTTTTATAAATTTTTGTACCATAACGTAAGAGTGAACCAATCAATTTAGATCGAGTTATCTGACCATGCATAAACTAGCATACTTAAAGAACATAACCAAAAACAAAAAGAAATTACCACTCAAACCCCATTTGGAGTTGAATCTCCGTCAATGGTGCCAAAATCTGTTTACTTTTTGAGTGTGTCAAATATAACCTGTAATAGGTTACCAAATCTTACTGGAATGTAGTAGAGCTGAGAACGAGGTCGAATCTATAGGATTCTGCCTAACTGAGTTCAAAAAATAGAAAAGTAAATCTAGTGGGTTTTTGAAAGAGTATTTTCTAAAAGCTAACTAAACAAGAAAGTAAGATAGTTTTAAAATAGAGAATAAAAACATACCTAAGTTTAGGAATCCACAATCTAGCCCTGTGTTATTTCCATGTATTTGAACATTGACTTTAAAAGATGGGTTTCAAAATTGTTTTCCCTAGATAAGCTATAGGAGTTGGGGTCGCCAACGCTCTAGTCCCTCTATTCTCAATAGATAGGGAAATTGCGCTCTAAATACTTATCTTACTCCATCATACAACCCTAGCAGCTGCTCTTAAAATTTAGCACATGAGTAACATCAATAGCTCTATGGGAACACCTACCCCTGGACAACATTAGGCACCTGCTCTCAAGATTTAGCATAGTTCTTTATGATACACACTTAGAGCAACGAGTGTGTTAGGTTTCTTGCACTAGATGATTGCCATTTCTCAACCTCGGTTGTATCAAAGACTCAAACTAATAAATAAAAGGTCAATGTGTTTTATGCATAAGAATCTCCGATAAATATACAAACTCTAAACCACCATCGAGACATCGTTCAAATAATAACACTAGGATAGAGAACTCAAATAAAAGATTATTATTATAGAAAATCTAAACAAGACATAGAAAAAAATGCTACTACTGGCTAGAGAACTATATCGTCGAGCTAAATATTAAAGATTCTACATGGCTACTCTAATTTGCTCTACTCCTAAATCACTTTGAATATAATATATTCTCATTCATTGAGGTGCCTCCATTATATAAGTGTGCTTTTGTACAATAATAGCAACTTTTATGAATTCGAACACTTTGAAAAGTCCCAATACTTTTTTTCCATGATGTTAGCAATGCGTGCGGTGTCATGGTGAGGTAGGTACGAAATCAGATGGCGATGTCAAGACATATAAAGAGTCTTAGGCAGTGACTCAGTCAGAAACTTCTATTTCTGAACCTGGGACCATGGATGGAGTTGTCCGTTTAAAAATAATGCTATACGTTCAAGTTTGGCGCCTTGTGTTTTCCTATAGTGACCTTTTCCTTGGCACTGTCGGTCTTAACTATTGGGGCATGTGCCCTAGGTCAATCCATTAACTATCTTTATAAATACTTTTAGTTAATAAAATAGAGGATTTCATTTGCTGTTTATTATAATTAATTTACATGTTTACATTATAATAAGTTCCATGGGTATTCGCATAAATATCCTAAATGTCCTTAGTCAATCATTATACTAGGAACTATAATGAATTAAAACTAGTGTGAGTCTTGATTAATGATCATATGATGATTATAGTATAGGGATACGAATCATCATGAGTACTTGTCAGGGAACAAAGTACTAGAATGACCCGCTCTGAGAACACGACATGGATTAAGTCATAGTTGCTTTTCATGATAAGTATATTTTTCAGTCCTCTGACTTGAGATTACTAGAGAGTTCAACATTAGGAACACAGTGATTGGACATAATCAAACGTTGTCTTTAATTGGACGATTACAAAGGTTGTGATTGGTTATTGTGTGAGCAATGTGATGAAGTTGTGTAATAGAGATAGAATTTGTCCCTCTCATATAAAGAGAGATATCTAGTGGATCCCTCGATGTGTTAGACTATTAAAATGCCTAGTTTAAGTAAATTGAAATTGATCAATGTCACTTAGATGTTTTCAGTCTTCCTTCAGATCGAGACTAGTGCGATTTAACATGTTGGATGACAATTCCATGCATTATGTTTGATCAAAAGGATATCGTATGACAAAAGGATGTTGTATACATTATTGATTAGGTTGTATCGATTTGATATTTGTACAACTTGGATAGTCATAATATCTTGCTAGAGGCCACTTATGACTTGTACACCAAAATGTGTTTTGGTGCACTGCTAACGTTGTATGAGCCTTTTGGGTCGCATACTAAGAATGGTTTTGCGAGATTTTAAGATGGTTTAGAAAAATGATTTTTATATGATAAAATCTATGATAGAAACATCCTTATCCTGTTTTACACGTATACTTCTTTAAGTGGGGGTATATGTGTAATTTACTTAACCGTCTATATACAATGGTTGTATAAATATACGCTTTGAGTTAGAACACACGGATGAAATTTTAGGGCCGAAACCTTATTTTCATTTAGAAACAAATTAGGGTTTTCTGGTATGCTATGGATCGTTTTGTAGCGATACAAAAAGGTTTGGTATTCTCTTGAAGCTAGCACTTCGAATCTTGGCCGCCGTTCGTGTGTGGACTGCTAGTAGAGGGCGTTCGTCGTTGGCAGCGACGTGGAGATTGATCAACTTTCAGAAAGGTATTTTGCGACCGAGGTATGATTAAGTTTTCTTGGTTTAAACATTTTAATGGAATTAGATTCGGATCCCGTTGGGGTTTTTGTGAAAATTGTTTTGTAATCTCCGCTGCGTATGAACCCCAAAACCCAACATTAACTACTGCCATCTATCCACTCTAGTAGTGTCAAGTCTGCTAAACTTTGACCGATGTTTGAATCCTTTCTTGCTTTTTCCTTAATCATGCGCAAATGCTCAAGTACTTATAAATCCCCTAAGTAAAAATATAGAGCCATAAAACCAAACTTTGGACTATGCCAAAACAACTATGAAAAAAAATGCATAAATATAAAATCATCATACTTATATATTGTTAATGGTAGATTATGTCTCTAAATTGGTCGAAGCTAAGTCTACCTAGGGTAATGACTCCCAAACACTTGCCAAATTTCTTAAATCGTGAGTATTTTTATGATTTGGTGCTTCATATTCAATCATAAGTGATAGAGGAACCCATTTCCATTATATGATAGTAAACTCTATGTTTAAGAAATATAATGTGACCCATATGACTTCTATAGCCTATCATCCCTAAGCAAATGGTTAGGCTGGGGTCTCTAATAGAAAGAGCAAATCCATCCTTGAAAAAATTGTTCATTCATCAAGGAAGGACTGTAGTTTACGCCTTATTGATGCATTATGGGCCTATATGACGACATTTAAAATACCTATAAGAATGTCCAAATGTAGGTTCGTGTTCTGGCACGTCACCTTCCTGTCGAGTTCGATCATAAAGCAAATTGGGCAGTCAAATGATGTAATATAAATTACAATAAAGTTGGGGCTAAGTGCAAAGTAGATATTCAAGAATTAAAAGAAATCAGGAACAAGGCATATGAAAGCGCAAGGATTTATCTATACTATTATAATAGCAATCCCAATACGGTTAACCGTGAAGCCTTTTTGGCTAAAAGTCCCAACAATGCCCCTAAGTATTTTGATCCAAATATTTAAAATTTGGGATAAATAATTTAATCGATAACTCCAAATTAATAAGCGATTTCGAATTTAAATGTGGAAACCGAAATTGAATTACTTTCTAAAACTACCCCAATTCCTAACAAAGTGGGATTTGGAGATTTACTTCTCTCTCACACACACATCTACGTTTCTCTCTCTCTCCCCGGTTTTCTCTCTCTCCCCTCCACTTCTCTCTCTCTCTCCACTTTCTCCTCCTTACTTTCTAAAACTAACTCAATTCCTAACAAAGTGGGATTTGGAGATTTACTTCTCTCACACACACACTCTACGTTTCTCTCTCTCTCTCCCAAGTTTCTCTCTCTCTCCCCTCCACTTCTCTCTCTCTCCACTTTCTCCTCCAGCGTTCTTTCCTTTTATCTCCATTAACGTTTTTATTTACATATGGTTTCCTAAAATAAAAAAATGATGATTTTAACCATTGAGATGTCGTTTTAATGAGTTTCATTAATCGCTACCATTTTCACATCATCTTCAAGTCTATTATTCTTCACGCCTCCATGAAGACCTCTATGAAAAAAATGGCAGAAATACAAATCTTTCAATTAGAGAGTGCGCACTCAAAATCCATCTAACATTATACAAAAAAAGGTATTATCGAACAACAATGGATCATACACGAACTTCATTAACTCAATCTATGCGTTCTCCATTAAAGCCGAGTCTAAGAGATCTTCTTCCCCACCTGCCACCAACAATGACTTGGTATGTAATCCTAGAACCATATTTGTAAGTGATTTGGTTTTTACTCTTTATTTTCATCTCAATCTTTTCTTTTCCCGATTAGCATTGTTGATGATAGGTGTGGAATTAATTTGGGTATCCATTTGTTTTTAAATCTATGGAGTTTTTTTAAAGACTGGAATCTTCGTAATTTAAATTGGCAATAATTAATGTAATTTTAGAGATTGTTGGTTTACAATTTAATGGTGAGTATTTGGTGTGTAATTAATGCATGTTGGCTCCCTTTGTAGATTTGGAATGCTGCATTCATGGAGGTCGGTGAGGTTGCATTATTTTGAACAGAAAGGTTGGTTAGTTGGGGCTTTTGAATGTTATCCGTTCTCTTATTTTTTTCCTTTTTTCCTTTTTCTTTTTTTTTTTGTTTTCATATGGTTTTTTTAAGATGGTTGGATTGGAGTAATGTTGATTTATTTTTTTATCTGTCACTCTAATTTATGCTGGTGGATCTTTTTTTAGAAGATACAAGAAATTCGGTTTGAGCCAAGTAATAGCCATGTCCGAAGAATTCATCTATGTGAATTTTCTCTCCTAAAACGCAGCCAAATTAAGTTTGATTTGAGCAAAGTTGATGATGTTTATATCAGAGCCACTTGAGAAGAGGTCGGTGCAACAAGTTCTCGCTTATAAGATCCAACCTCTCAGGTTGTCAAAAAATAAAAGCATCACCAATATTGTAAAGTTCGTCTCTCACAAAAACTATTTGGTATTCGATTCCCATTTCGAGTGGCGATGGAGAAGTAGTATAGCATACAAGAAAAGCAAAAAGGTTGTTATTGTGGGCATCCAGGGAGTCTGCAATTGAGAGAGATAGTGCTCTATTAGTAGGGATCTTGATCAATTAACTGACTATTCTGAATGAGCCGGAAATTCTTGGAATCAACTTCGAACTTAATGAAGCTCTCTATGCATGGTGCCCTACTCCCTTTTGAATAACGATTTTCGAAAGGCTCGATTTTTATTTTTATTTTTTGAGTTGAATAGCTTAGTTTTATGTTACCCTTATCTTTATTTTTTGAAGATGTCTTTTTTAAGATGCTTTTTTTTGGGGGTAGATGCTCCTAAGATGAAGTACTAATTACGTGTGAAAGTTTTGGTCAAATATGAACATGTGAATTTCTTTCAGTTCAATGGAACATGTGGTTGATTGCCTCGAAGTTATCCTTATCAAAAAAGAAATTGTTCATAACCAAAAAGAAATTTGCTACAAGTCACAACTTTCACAAGAAAGTTAGAACAACAACAAGAACACTTATAATTATTTTTGACAAAAATAATCTTATAATTAAGATAACAAGTGCCGCCTGAAAGAAAAAAAGATTATCATTAAGAGAATTTTCTTTTGATTTAGACGCATAATTAAATTTAAAACTAAGAATATAGAGATATAGTTGTATCATGTTTCTATTTGTTATTAAGTAACTCAATGAAGTTGTACACTCATTCACTTAATGCTTCAATTTTTATTTGTTTCTATAGCCACAATTGATATGATTTAGGTGTATCTACATGAGGTACATATATTCTACCTTTTTTGGTAATTTTTTTTTAAATGTTTAATTTGAGTTTGTATTAGTAATAAGAGGTGTTGTGCATCACGTGCGGAGCACGTGCACGTCGACTAGTAAAGATAAAACAAAAGCTTATTATGACTGTCATCTGACGAGGAAATCCTTCGTAATAGGTCAAAAAGTTCTCATCATTAATTTTAGATAAAAAAATCTTTCATGGTAAACTTAAATCTAGATGGTTAGGTCCATTTATCATTGTTAATATCTTTTTCTCCATGTCGCTGTTGAAATACGTATTAAGAGCAAAAAACTTTGAGGTGAATATACATAGGTTCACGCCCTTTTTGAAGATCTCGATAGGACCCCGAAAGACGACATTAACTTAGAACTGATATAATTACTAAATGATCGGACAAAAAAGATTAGCAAATCATTGCATGTCTTAATTTAAGACTATTTATTTCTCACGTTAATAAGTGGTGCACGCCATAATTAAGCTCCCATTTTATTAAATAACATATGTTCACTTTCAGCTTCTATATATTCAGGTCATTTTTGTTAATTACATTTTGCTATCTTCCATTTATATTCACTTGGTGTTTTAAGATGTTTATTGGTTGTCCTATTTTCTTGAACCTTAAAGGTAAGGTCCAGGTTAAGTTGAAGGGTATGCAGGTATGCAGGTTGATGGAATGCGTGAATAAACCTTATGTAAAGGAGTTATGATAAAACTTTTGCAATTTTAAGAGTTTTTTTATTTCTAGTGAAATACCAATAATACAGTTTCATTTCATTTTAAAGATTGATGTTTTGGTAGATTGGTTTACACACTTTCATACTTCTGAATTTTTTTTTTTTTTTTTCCATCCGTTGTTTTGAGCTTGAATGAATGACCAAGTCTAAATTAGAATAATGGTGGACAATTTAGAATTCAAATGTGGATTGATTTTTCCATTAATGGACTAGACCTTAAGTAAAGTTTAGGTAAAGAGTTTATTCTTGCGATTGATCTACCATACCGAGTCTACACCAAAGAGTGCTTATGTAGAATCGAAGAACAAGAATTCAACTAAATCTTTATAGATTCTAGGATAGGTTTGCAATCCATTTAAAACTGAGTATTAGCTAAAGAATAAGTTTGGAGGAAGATATATGCCTTGTTTGTTTATAGCTCTTTGTCTTTAATGCACCTAATGATTTATCCCTAGTTAACCCAGTTGAACAAATACAACCTCACTTTTTCATTACCTTTTCATGAAACCTATAAATCTTTAGCCTATAATCTTTTACCTAGTTGAAAACTAGTCTTAGACTTGAATTATGAAAAAGAAGCATGAAAGAATTGAAAGAAGAAGAAAGAGAAAAGAAAGGAAGAAAATATGAGAGTGAAATATTGTTCACACCTAAAATGAGAAAGAACCGATTTTGATGAAAATCTAATTAATCAAGTCATGATTAGAAAGTTCCACCTAAAAGTGATTTAACACAAAAAATGGAGCAGGGAGCCATGTAGTCAGAAAAATGAAAGTTCCACTTAAAAATGACATCCGGAGGAACTAGAGCAAGGAGCTGCTTAGTAAGAAAAATGAGTGTCCCATCTAAAATGGTATCTATATGAAATAGAGCGTGGAGTTGAATGGTTGGAAAAAGGTGAGGACTGCACAAGCTAAAAAGAAAAACTGAGAAAGGTGTAGTGTAAATCATTTCATGCTCTCTGAAAATCCTTTGACATCTTTAAGTTTAAAGTTTCCAACATTTTGAATCCATAAATCGCTTTTATTTGTCAACCAACCCAGCCATTACTATCTCAAAAGAAAGTCTTATTGCCTTTAAACAATGTTTAGATTGTGTCGTTGAATTGGTTCTATAAATTCTACTTGCGGAATCTTACTATTCAATCCACTATTTATAGATTGCAAGTTTTCGGCATGTTAAAAGTTTCGAGGCAACTTGTGACTAAACGATGAATTTAGTATTATTGATTCCTAGTATCTTACAGAGTATTCTTTGGGAAAGTAGCCAAAATAACTTACCTTGAGGTATCCGGCTTTTCTTGAATGTTCTTGTTCATATTTGGCAAATTTTTTAAAAATTGGACGAAACCATTTAAACATGTTGGGCATTATTGATGTTGAATTTCAAGATACACTATTGTTTGGGACAAGCAATTGTCTAAGTTTGAGGGCATTTGATAAGTCTCCAATTGTGCCATATTTTAATATGATATTACAATGAATTATAAGAAATTTTTTTCTATTTATACATTAAAGCCTTTGTTTTTGTATTTTCTGGTTAAATATAGGCTATTGGAGGAAAAGAAGTGATTTCACACAAAAACCCAGTTAAAACATAAGAGATAGGCTTAGAACTTTCCCAAAACCTACCGGTGCACTTAAATTTCCAAGGAATCATTGGCCTTAACTTAATCAAATCAAGGAAGACTCATTAGGGATGTTGCTTATGAAGCCTTACGAAGTTCTAGGAGAAAGACAAAGCTAAAATTCTAAGATGAAGACCAATGCCTTCATAGTGCCTTGAAAACGTACATATGGTGCTGACAAGGCGTTGGGCTTTAATCTTGACAGAATCGAAGGAAAAATAGAGTATCATACCGTTGTCTCAACAATTTGATGTACCTTGAAGTTTTGTACATGCCAATCTGGACAGATCATAAGATTGACAGTTTTGTATTTTATGGATTTGCAAGATTCGAGATTAGATTACCTTTTATCACACTTAACACGTGTCCAGCATGTACAATAAAGTTTTCATCTTTATTACACTTTTAGATTTATAGTAGTGGTAAGTGGTACCGTCTCCATATATATTGTGTAACCTTCTATAGTAAAAATGGTTTTTTGTTACTTTTGTCACTAATTACTAATAAACTTAAATATTTAGAAAACAACAAATAATTAAATAGACGAATGGACAACAATTAAAGAAATTAAATGAAAATAAATTATTCTGAATACGAATAATAATTAAAAGAATCAATGCAAATAAAAATAACCAAGACAAAAGGTAATGACTAACTTAGTTGTAGTCAACTAATCATCGATCATGAAAGATAAGTTCAAATGAATCAATAAGTAGATAACTCTTAGAAAGCCATCGGTTCACCTTATACCGGTGGAAAAGCTACGTTCTAATTTTATTGAGCTAATCCCTTTGAATACACAGACATTAACTTCACTTAATAAAACCGCATTACACTTTGTGAAAAGTTTGAACTACTAAATGTAACACCTTCGAAAAACCACTTCAACATTACACTTTGATCTTGAATTCACCTAGGGAATCTAATTTTAATAGACCTATTAAAAAATCCTATTTACTATATAAATTAAATGTAGAATCAAAATATCCTAATACATATCTACAACTATGTATGTTATACAAAGTTCATGATTATAATCTGCAAATAATAAACTATTAAATTAGTGAATCAGAGAATATTAAATAATGTAAGGACTATTAAAATAAAGATCTCATAAAATACCGACAACTATAGTAGCAATTCCTTGGTCTAGAAATAAACTTAGCTAAACACTATCTAAAACTCCATTAAAATTGTAAAAGAAATTAAAAGATAGGAAAAGAAATAAGGGAGAGAGGAAGTTAATCAGGAGGCCTATGGTTCTATTTATACTATTTTTCTTATTTTCGTTTTAGCCTCTCGAGTGTCATAGAAAGGCTGGATTAGACTAACTACTCCATATCTTGATAGTTACAAATTTTGTAAAAGTCATTTTTTATTTTATTTAATTCAGTTAAGTTGATTTATATATAAACTCTTTCATATCCATTCAAATTCAGGTTTCTAACTCAATTGGTTGACGGTTTGTGTGCCTGCGTGGACTGCGGAGGGCCTTGAGTTTGAATCCCCTAACTCCCATTTTAATTCTTCATTATTTTCTCAACTGCTTTGCCTTGGAAAATATACAAAACTTGCAACCTTATCTCATCAGGATATGTAGATCACTTGGTATGCATCAAAGATTTCGAATGAGATGACTAATTTATCGAATCCCTCCAACCAAAAAATATGTCTTTTTACCATGATTTGTTGCTCTTCATATATTTGCTATGCATGCATGTCGAGGTTAGTTGTCCAACTTCGAACCACCATGGATTAATACAAATTATGTACACAAATATGTGCCACACTTATCATGAGTCACTAGATCTTCCTTTTTAGTATGCCATCACACGTCCGACAACATTTTGCCACATCAAATCAGCCTCTGCCATGTCATCACTACATCACATCAGCCTTGTAGGCCCCACTTCACTACCACACAACACATTTTTCAATGTAAATCTAACATAGGACTATCATATATGCATCTTACATAGTTTTTGACCCTGGTTTTAAATATACACATTAAAAACCTAAAATAAATAGATATAAGCTGTAATGACCATATTTTTTAGACTTTACCTCATAAAACATACTAAAATACACTATAAATGTGTATAATTTATGACTTATCAACGGTTCTTGTATATATAGAAGACCCCAAAATGACTTTACTCTCTCTCATTTTACTTTTGGTGATGTTTGTTTTTATATCTAAAGAGCTACTTGAGTTTTAAAATGACGTTGAAGGTACTATTTAATTTCAATGCTTTGATTTATTTGTAAACTATGTGCGCTACATAGCCAGTCCCAATTCCCGATTGAGGAGGAGAACTCTGATGCCCATTTTTTCATACTAAAAAATGGGTAAGAGAGGTCCCAAACTCACTTTTCATACCCGAAAAGTAGGGGAGGGAGGCCCCAAGCTCAATTTCCATTCTTGGAAAATGGAGGAGGGATGCGATAGGTCAACGGCCAACGTAAAACTTTTGTCACTTTTCACGAAATGGATCAAACATATATAAACGTTAGGACGTTCCCACCTAGCAACGCGCTAAATCAGAGCCCGAGTGTAATGAGAAATGAGCAAGGGTGTGTTTCACATTGTCGTCTTGTTGTGAAGAAAAAAATGAGCAAAGCTTCCAACACGTAGGACGTGTGCGGGTAAAGAAGCTAGTCCCTTCATATCATTGCCCAGATGTGAAGAAAAATGAGCAAGGGTTCCTACACAAACGACTGGTGTGGGTAAAGAAGCTAGTTCAAAACAAAACAAATACGAAAAAAAAAACAAATTCATATATACGGATACTACATCTTTTAGACAAAATAGAAATAGAAAAGGAAAACAAATACAAATGGGAGAAGAAATTCGTTTAGGAACATGGAACATAGGAACACTTACAGGGAAGTCAATAGAACTAGTAGATACCGTGATTAGAAGGAGAGACAATATTGCTTGCCTCCAAGAGACGAAATGGGTAGGAGAAAAGAGTAGAGAAATAGGAAGCATAGAGTTTAAATTGTGGTATACTGGTCCAGATAGAAAATGAAATGGAGTAGGAATTGTGGTTGATAATGATTATGAGGATAAGGTCATAGAGGTTAAAAGAATGGGGGATAGATTGATTCTAGTTAAATTAATATTGGAGATGAAAAAATTAACACACTTAGTGCCTATGCACCACAAGTAGTATTAAGCGAGAGCATCAAACGTAAGTTTTGGGATGATATGGATGGATTTATGCAAAGTATACCATTAGATGAAAAGGTTTTTATTGGAAGAGATTTAAATGGGCATGTCGGGGCAAGTAACGATGGGTTTGAGAGAGTTCGTGGAGGTTTTGTTAATGGTAATAGAAATGAAGAAGGGTAATTAATCTTAGAATTTGCTTCAGCATACGATCTTGTCGTAGCAAATACTAGTTTTAGGAAGAGGGACTCGCATATAATTACTTTTAGTAGTGGTCAGAACAAGAGTCAAAAGATTTTCTTTAAACAAGAAAAATAGATAGAAAAATATGTAGAGAATGCAAAGTAATACCTAGTCAAGCACTTACTACCCAACATAAGTTAGTAGTACTTGATACTAAGCTAATACGAGGACATAATACGAATAAACTAGAATAAAGTGGTGAAACCTAAAACATAGTAAACAAGTAGATTTGAGAGAAAAACTACTAAAGGAAAATGTTTGGAATCTTGACTTAGATGCTAATATTTGGCTAGAAATGAGTAGTTGCATAAGGAGGGTGAGATCAAATGTATTAGGTACATCTAAAGGGTTGTGACCACCAAAGAAGGAAACATGGTGGTGGAACGAGGATGTCCAACGAGCAATTAAGACTAAAAGAGACATGTATAGGAAAATACCTAAGTGTCAAGATGAATATGTGTACAATCAATATAGAGAAGATAGAAAATCAGCTAAAAAATTAGTTAGTCAAGCTAAAACAAATTTCGTGCAAGATCTACATACAAGGTTAGGTAATAGAGAAACAAGACTTAAATGTAAGATGTTTTAAGGATGAAAATTAAAATGTTTTAATGTGCGAGGATGATATTAAGGAGAGATGGAGAAGTTACTTCGATAGTTTATTTCATAATGACCAAGTTGATACTATAATAGATGAAAACCCACACCAAGAAAGAAATGTAAACTATACACGCAATATTAGAATTATAGAAGTTAAAGAAGCATTGAAAAGAATGAAAATAGGGAAAACATGTGGCCCATATTAAATACCCATAGAGGTTTGGAAATACTAAGGAGAAATTGGATTGACTTGGTTAACAAAACTTTTCAATAAAATTTTAAAATCAAAACGGATGCCAATGAATTGGAGAAGAAGCACGCTCGTGCCAATCTTCAAAAATAACAGAGATATTCAAAGTTGTTAAAACTACCGGAGAATTAAATTTATGAGTCACACTATGAAACTTTGGGAGAGGATAATTGACAATAGGCTAAGGAGAGAAACAACAATATCAGAAAACCAATTTGGTTTCATACCTGGGAGGTCAACTATGGAGGCGATTTTCCTTGTAAGAAGATTGTTAGAAAAATATAGAGAAAAGAAAAAAGATCTTCATATGGTATTCATAGATTCAGAAAAAACATATGATAGGGTCAGTAGAGATATTCTTTTGTGGGTCTAGAAAGAAAAAGTGTGCATGCCAGATACATAGACATTGTTAAGGATATGTATGATAGAGTGGTAACGAGTATAAAATAGTTTGAAGGAGCTACAAAAGAATTTCCCATTATGATAGGGCTACATCAATTATCGGCTTTAAGACCATATCTATTTCCTTTAGTTATGGATGAACTAACCAGACATATTATAAAGGATATACCTTGGCGTATGCTATTTGGAGATGATATTGTCTTAGTGGATGAAACAAAAGATGAAGTGAATAGGAAATTAGAACTCTGGAAGAATACATTAGAGTATAAAGGCTTTAATTTGAGTAGGACGAAAACTGAATACATGCACTATGAGTTTAGAAACACTAGACATCGAGATGAAGGAGTGGTAAAATTAGGGGAAGTTGGTATTCCTAAGGTAAACAACTTTAAATACCTAGGATCAATCATACAAAATGATGGTAACATTGAAAATGATGGCACGCATAGAATTCAAGCTAGATGGAAGAAATGGCAGAGTGCAATAGGGTTGATTTGTGATTGAAATGTTCCTATTTAGTTAAAAGAAAAATTTTATAGACTCCAATTAGGTCAGCTATGCTCTATGGAAGTGAATGTTGGGCGGTAAAGCAACAACAATTACAGAAAATGAAAGTAGCGGAAATGATGATGCTTAGGTGGATGTGTGGTAAAACTCGTAAAGATAGAATAAGAAATATAAAAATTCAAAGACAAGTAGTAGTAGTACCAATTGATACAAAGATTAGGGAAGGGCGGTTGCGATGGTTTGGTCACCTCCAAAGACGGCGTACAAAAGCCCCAACTAGAAAACGTGATTCAATAGAAATTGTAGAAATTCAACGAGTTAGGGGCAGACCAAAGTTAACGTGGGATGCATTAATTAGGAGGGATTTGAATGGTTTGAAAAGATCACCATCAATTGCACTTAATCGAACATAATTGAAAAGTTTGATCCATGTAGCCGACCCCAATTAATTTGGGACTGAGGCTATGCTGTTGTTGTTGTTGCTTTGATTTATTTGTATGGGTTATAATCACTAATTCCTCAATGGATTGAGGATTTTTTATACTAGCAAAGTTGATTTATGAGGTTTTTAATTGAAAATCCTATATATTGGATTCTTGTAACTTTGATTGCATTGTTTATAATAGATTATATTGATAATATTCATCATATGTAGTGGTAATACTTGGGTGTGTATAGAAGATCTTCGTAAGTGATCTTACTATTGATTGGTCAAGAGGATTGCGTTAGGTGACAAATAAAGCCTTATAAGTTAGCAATCGATGTGATCTTATGTTTTTAAAGTATAAGGATGGTAGCAATTCATGTTAGTTACAACTTAAGGCAAGTGTTTTCTTATAACTTAATGTTGTTAATTCGTTGAAAATCTAGTGCATATCCAATACGTTTTGCGATCTTGTTAGTATGTAGTTGTGTCGCACGTTCCATAAACTGACCATGGAAAACAAAATAACTTCATATAAGCTTATCTATAAGAGTTCAATAGGGAAATGATATTTTTAATGACCAATGATTAATTCAAATGTTTGCAAGGTATGAAAATATTCTCAATCTAGGCTTTATTTATATTGTTCAAGTTATTATTTCTATTATAATGCATGTTTTAATTATATTAATATAGTTTGTTAATTTTTTTTCTTTTTAAGCAAAGCTTATAAGAAAACCACCTATTTCCCTTCAATTCATAAACTAGGTATTCTTTGCAATCTCTGTAGGTTCAACCTCGTACTTACCTCACAAGAAATATATGGTAATCGGTGACTTTGAGATAATTATTGCCACTTTCGAAGTTGTACTAGGCTCCAAGAGCAATGAAATATTGATTTAAGTACTCAAATGCAACTATCATCATAGCCTTAGGGTCATATATATAGTATTCTAGGTAGTACATATCCAAATCAAACTCAAATGTCTCGTGGTTATCTAAAATTCTCAAAATCGAATGCAACAATTCCTTAGTGATTACACTTATTGTTGAAATCACTGGAAAAATCCTTGAAAAATCACCTCTGTGCTCTACCAATATGACCAGCGATTCCTAGAGTAGTTCTCAAATTACTAAGGATTCGCTAGCAGTAAATCTTGGTTGATCCTTAATTCGCCAATAATTTTTTGCGTACCACTTCTATGTTGGGTTTTGGGGTTCATACGCAGAGAAGATTACAAAACAATTTTGACAAAATCCCCAACAGATCCGAATCTAATTCCATTAAAAACGTTTAAACCATGAAAAACTTAATTATACATCAATCGCAATATACCTTTCAGAAGGTTGATCGATCTCTAAGGCGCGGCCAACGACGAACGTCCTCTATCAGAAGTCCACACATGAACGGCGGCTGAGATTTGAAGTGCTAGCTTCGAGAGAATACCAAATCCTTTTGTTTCTCTCCAAAACGATCCAGAGCATACCAAAAACCCTAAGTAGTTTCTAAAATGAAAATAGAGTTTCAGCCTATTAACCTTTCATGTGTGTGTTCTAACTTAAACCGTCTATTTATACAACCCTTGTATATAGACGGTTAAGTAAATTACACATATACCCTTACTTAACGAAGTATAAGTGTAATACACCACAAAGACGTTTCTGTCATGAATTTTATCACGTAAAATTCGTTTTTCTAAATCATCTTAAAATCTCGCAAAACCATTCTTAGTGTCCGACCGAATAGGCTCATACAACGTTGGCAGTGTACTAAAACACATTTTGGTATACAAGTCATAAGCATTCTCTAGCAAGACATTATGACTACCCAAGTTGTACGAATATCAAATCGATACAACCTAATCAATAGTGTATATAACATCCTTTTGTCACACGATATCCTTTTGATCAAACATAAGGCATGGAATTGTCATCCAACATGTTCAATCGTACTAGTCTCGATCTCTAGGTAGACCGAAAACATCCAAGTGACATTGATTAATATCAATTCACTTAGACTAGGCCTTTTAACAGTCTAACACATCGAAGGATCCACTAGATATCTCTCTTTATATGGGAGGGACAAATTCTATCTCGATTACACAACTTTATCACATTGCTCACACAGTAAATAATCACAACCTTTATAATTGTCCGGTTAAAGACAATGTTTGATTGTGTCAAATTACTGTGTTCCTAATGTTGAAGTCTCTGGTAATCTCAAATCAGAGGACTGGAATATATACCTATCATGAGAAACAACAATGACTTAATCCATGTGATGTTCTCATAGCGGGTCGGTCCAGTACTTTGTTCCCTAACAAGTACTCGTGATCTTGATTTGTATACATATACGTATAATCATCATATGAACATCAATCAAGACTCACACTAGTCTTAATTCGTTATAGTTCCCAGTATAATGATCGACTAGGGACATTTAGGATATTTCTTTAAATACCCATGGATCTTATTATAATGTAAACATGCAAATTAATTATAATAAACAGCAAATGAAATCCTCTATTTTATTAACTAAAAGTATTCATAAAGACGGTTAATGGATTGACCTAGGGCACATGCCCCATCATCTCCCACTTGCACTAGGGCAAATCATACATGCATCTAATGCCTAATGATCTAACATGACCATCATGTTTTGCTTGTGGAAGAGCTTTTGTCAATGGATCCGCAACATTGTCATTAGTAGGTACTCTGCAAATCTTTTCGTCTCCCCTCTCAATAATTTCTATGATGAGATGAAAACGCCTGAGTATATGTTTGGATCTGTTGTGTGATCTAGGTTCCTTGGCCTGTGCTATTGCCCCCTTATTGTCACAATAAAAACAAACAGGGTTAGCAATACTTGGAACCACGCCTAGTTCAGAAATGAACTTTTTGATCCAAACTGCCTCCTTTGCTTCATCGACGCCGCAATATACTAAGCTTCATTGTAGAATCTGCTACGATCTCTTGTTTCGAACTTTTCCATCTTACCGCACCCCCATTCAAAGTAAACACATATCCAGATCGCGATCTAAAATCATCTATATCGCTTGAAAACTTGCATCTCTCGTAACCATTTACAACTAGATCATTTTCAAAACCTCCATAGACCAAGAACACTTCCTTCGTCCTTTTTAAGTACTTAAGAATGTTCTTTATCGCTATCCAATGACTCTCACCTAGATCTCGATCGATATCTCGCTTGTAGTGCTCGAGCATACGATACATCGTGTCGAGTGCATAACATGGCATACATGATAGATCCAATAGTGATGCATATGGAATCTTATTCATACGGTCTCGCTCATCATTTGTCTTAGGACATTGAGTCTTGCTGAGACTTATCCCATGAGACATTGGTAACAATCCTTATTTAGAGTCTTGCAAACTTAACCTATTCAGCACCTTATCTATGTAAGCACTCTGACTTAGACCGATTAGCCTCTTAGATCTATCCCTATAGATCCTTATCCCTAGGATATAGGCTGCATCTCCTAAGTCTTTCATTGAGAAACACTTCCCTAACCAAGACTTGACATTCTGCAATGTTGGGATGTCATTTCCAATGAGTAATATATCATCAACATAAAGTACCAGAAAAACAACTACACTCCCACCGACCTTCTTGTATACACAAGGCGCATCTTCGTTCTTAATAAAACCAAAATCCTTGATTGCTTCATCAAAATGAAGATTCCAACTCCGAGAAGCTTGCTTTAATCCATAAATGGATCTTTGAAGCTTGCATACCTTCCTAGAATTCTCTGGATGTATAAAACCTTCAAGTTGTGTCATATACACGTCCTCAAGCAGCTTTCCATTAAGAAATGTTGTTTTTACATCCATTTGCCATATTTCATAGTCATAATATGCAGCAATGGCAATTAAAATTCTTATGGATTTAAGCATGGCTACGGCGAAAAAGTTTCATCATAATAAACACCTTGAGTCCGCTCGAAACCTTTTGCTACAAGTATTGCTTTAAAAGTATGCACTTTGCCATCCATGTCAGTTTTCTTCTTGAAAACCCATTTACATCCAATTGTCTTACCACCTTCAGGTAAATCAACCAAGTTCAAAACTTGGTTATCATACATGGATTGCATCTCGAGTTCATGGCACTTAGCCATTTATCCGAGTCCGGTCCGTACATAGCCTCCCGATAAGTGGTGGGCTCGTTTTGGTCTATAAGCAACACATCACGACTATCAGTAATGAGAAATCCGAATCTCTCTGGCTCATGTCTTACCCTACTAGATTTACGTGGGCCTTGTGTCACTTGTGGAGGTTCAACTGGTTCGGAACGTTGTTGAACTTCCAATAGCGGTTCAGTGTTTACTTGTGATTCTTGAACTTCTTCAAGATTTATTTCTCTCCCACTAGTGTCTTTAAAATAAACTATTTTTCCATAAAGGCACCATCCGAGCAACAAACACTTTGTTCTCGGCGGGATTATAAAAGTAATATCCTTTTTGTTTCCTTAGGATACCCCACAAATAAACACTTGTCAAATTTAGGTGGTAGTTTTTCTGAGACTTGTCGCTTTACGTAAGCCTCACAACCCCGAATCCTAAGAAAAGAGAAACTAGGTCTCTTCCCGTACCATATCTCATATGGTGTTTTATCAACCACTTTAGAAGGAACTCGATTTAGAGTGAAAGCTACAGTTTGTAATGCATAACCCCAAAAGGATAATGGAAGATCTGCATGACTCATAATAGATCGAACCATATCTAATAAGGTTCGATTTCTCCTTTCAGAAACTCCATTCCATTGTGGAGTTGCTGGTGGAGTCAATTGAGAGACAATCCCACAATTTCTAAGATGATCATCAAATTCTTGGCTTAAATACTCACCGCCTCGATCTGATCGAAGTGTTTTGATAGTTTTACCAAGTTGATTATGCACTTCATTTTGAAACGTTCGAAACATCTCAAATGATTCAGCTTTATGTTTCATAAGATATACATAACCATATCTCACGAAATCATCGCAAAATGTAATGAAGTACTTGATAACTCTGCTCTAGCCATTGTGTTTATAGGACCGCATACATCGGTATGTATTAGACCCAATAAATCACTTGCCCTTTCACCGTGTCCAAAAAAGGGACTTTTAGTCATCTTGCCCAAGAAACAAGATACGCACGTTTCATATGTTTCTAAATCAAATGAATCTAGAAGTCCATCTTTATGGAGCTTCGTTATGCGTTTCTCATTTATGTGCCCGAGACGACAATGCCAAAGATAGGTTTGTTTCAAATCATTTGACTTGAATCTCTTTGTATTTATGTTAAAGACTGGAGTATCAGTGGACTTTTTCATTCTTAGAATATAAAGACCATCATACAAATCAGCATTTGCATAAAAATATGCCTTTACGAGAAATGGAGCATCTATTATTAGCAATAATAAAATCAAAACCATCCATATCCAAACATGAAACAAAAATGATGTTTCTGCTCAAGGCAGGCACAAAATAACAATTATTTAAAGTTAAAATAAGTCCACTAGATAAAACTAAGTCATATGATCCAACGACCAGGGCAAAAGAACTCTTGCTCCATTCCCTACGCGAGGATGACTTCTCCTTTCTTCAACTTTCTACTTCTCAGGTGAGTCCCTCACATTTATACAAATGTGAGATCCACATCCAAATCTAATACCCAGGAATCACTAGTAGATAAATTAATTTCAATAACATAAATACCTGTAGTGGTAGTCGCACTACCCTTTTTCTTCCTCAGATCTTCCAGATAGAGTTTGCAATTTCTGAACCAATGTCCAAGTGCATGACGGAAATGACAATTTCCTTCTTTTTCTTTTGGGCGTTTTGAAGCAGGAACAGGCTGGGGCTTGACTTGTTCCACAGGCTTTGCGACAGTGCAAAGAATGACCTTGGCAACTTTAGCCTTGCCTTTGCCTTTCTTCTTCATTCCCTTTCCCTTTTGGACAATCAACACATTACTAGAGGGTTTCTTGATATTTTGTTCAGCAGTTTTGAGCATCAAATACAACTCTGAAATTGATTTCTCCATATTATTCATATTGTAGTTCATCACAAATTGGGAGTAACTCTCTGGTAATGAATTCAAGATCAAATCCGTAGCCAACTCTTGGCTTATGGGGAATCCGAGTCTATCGAGCTGGTCAACATAGCCCTTCATCTTCAGAACATGAGGACTAACTGACGCACCCTCAGTCATCTTGCAAGAATGTAAGTTTTTTATTGTCTCGAACCTTTCTTGCCTAGCTTGTTTGTTGGAACACTTCCTTCAAATAAGTTATAGCCATGTCGTAGGCTTCCATTAGTTCCATGTCCTTCGAAGTTCAGAACCATAGTTGCCGCATAATACATGCAACAACAAGAGAATCATTGACATGCTTACTATGCACATCCTTCACAAATTTCGTAGCATTGGGTGGTGGGTCCTCGGGATTGGAGCATCCAGGACATACAACTTGAGTTCATGCTTAATAACAATTCTCAAGTTTCGAACCAGTCAAGAAAGTTAGTCCCTGATAACTTATCATTCTCAAGGATGGATCGCAGAGACGGGGGATTATTGTTACTTGAAGAGGCCATTGATCTACAATAAAGATTATGCAAAGTTTATTTTAGTATAGAGGAATAGACTCCCACTAAATTAACAACCCTCCTTAAACATACTGTTTATTTAGGGGACTAAAATCCATATTTCACCTAATTCTATGACAGTTATTGCATGAAACACAGAACTAGATTATTTAGGTAGGTAACAGTTACCAATTTCATCTTATGTAATTTTTAGATCCTTTTATGAGATACGGGACATCTTATGTCTTAGCATGTTTTTATCTCATCATTTGCCTAAAGCTCAAAACTATTTTGATGGCTTTATTAAGTCAGACCATTTTAAACTTTTAGGTAACTCTTACCCAACTTGTCTCACCAAGATAGCACAATACACCCAGCTATGGCTGAAACTATATTAGTGTGCTCGAGGCCGTTGACAAGTGTTTAAAATGGATGACATGAGACTTAAAATTTAATAGAGGGATTTTATTCAGTTTTAGTGATTTTTATGTAAACAATGAAATATCATATATTATATTGATTCGTTCAATCACCAAAAAATTTGGAAATTTTTATACTATTCATTAATAAAAGAATTTTCGTGCGCTAGGATTAGTTAGACGGCGGTCCCGTTATGAGTCAATGAAATGGGCTCCATCCCATTGACCGGCAATGGACGGGGTACAGAGGCGCGCGCCCCCATTTTTTTATTTTACTTTTTTAGAAGACGAATCTCAATTCTGAAAATTAAAATTCGCTATATAAAATCATATTTTCGCTGATTTTATTATCCTAAAAATACCCCTTAATTTACTCGAAATTGAGTCAATTAAAACATTTTAATTAATTCGGGCCCACATCTAACTAATCATCTTATCTTAATCCAATTAGGATTTAAGATATTTGAATCCTAGTATATCACTAATAGCAAGATTCTTGATATTTATCTCCTATCCGATAGGGATAACGATAAAGATTTTGATTATATCTCCTAATCTAATTTGTTATCTATCTTTATCAAATAGAAAGTTCATAACAAAATAGATATAACGAGATAAATAAACAATTTCGAAAATTAATTATTTGCAATTTCGGTCCTCATCCAGATAATCACAAATATGTCATTGAATCATGAACTACTATCTCAATCGAACCTAATCATATTTGTTTCGAATTAATATTCAGCTTTATACAATTCAAGAAACGTAAGACAATGTAACCTAAATATGCATACTGAATTAAAGAGATTTCATCCATGCATCAATACACGAAAAATAAAGATTATACCTAATGGTGTCAGGGATCAGAGAACACGAAATTCAACTCATTGAAATTATTTGAATTAACCTAACATGGTTACTAGCATGTAAGAAACTGATTTTAATTAAATCAGGAATATATGTATCATATACACAAAACATGATAATAAATCTCACAAGAAACTCATGTATATCACATATACATCAACTATTAACATGCTTTCAATCATATATCATGTATATATCAGAAGAAAACATGCAATGAATTTAATTGAATCAAACTCGAAGGCTCTGATACCACTGTTGGGTTTTGGGGTTCATAGGCAGCGGAGATTACAAAACAATTTTGACAAAAACCCCAACAGGATCGGAATCTAATTCCATTAAAAACGTTTAAACCATGAAAAACTTAATCATACATCAATCGGAATATACCTTTCAGAAGGTTGATCGATCTCAAAGGCGCTGCCAACGACGAACGCCCTCTATCAGCAGTCCACACAAGAACGGTGGCCGAGATTTGAAGTGCTAGCTTTGAGAGAATACCAAATCCTTTTGTTTCTCTCCAAAACGATCCAGAGCATACCAAAAACCCTAAGTCGTTTCTAAAACGAAAATAGAGTTCGGCCTATTAGTCTTTCGAGTGTGTGTTCTAACTTAAAGCGTCTATTTATACAACCCTTGTATATAGACGGTTAAGTAAATTACACATATACCTTTACTTAACGAAGTATAAGTGTAATACACCACAAAGACGTTTCTGTCATGAATTTTTTCACATAAAATTCGTTTTTCTGAATCATCTTAAAATCTCGCAAAACCATTCTTAGTGTGCGACCCAATAGGCTCAAACAACGTTGGCAGTGTACCAAAACACATTTTGGTATACAAGTCATATCCAGTCTCTAGCAAGACATTATGACTACCCAAGTTGTACGAATATGAAATCGATACAACCTAATCAATAGTGTAT
Organism: Stephania yunnanensis; assembly: GCA_039657365.1. Classification (NCBI taxonomy): domain Eukaryota; kingdom Viridiplantae; phylum Streptophyta; class Magnoliopsida; order Ranunculales; family Menispermaceae; genus Stephania; species Stephania yunnanensis. Next base: position 36,009,870 of record CM077586.1, on the reverse strand, counting down.
ATAACATCCTTTTGCCACACGATATCCTTTCGATCAAACATAAGGCATGGAATTGTCATCCAACATGTTCAATCGTACTAGTCTCGATCTCTAGGTAGACTGAAAACATCCAAGTGACATTGATCAATATCAATTCACTTGGACTAGGCCTTTTAACAGTCTAACACATTGAGGGATCCACTAGATATCTCTCTTTAGATGAGAGGGACAAATTCTATCTCGATTACACAACTTCATCACATTGCTCACACAGTAACCAATCACAACCTTTATAATCGTCCGGTTAAAGACAACGTTTGATTGTGTCAAATTATTGTGTTCCTAATGTTGAAGTCTCTGGTAATCTCGATTCAGATGACCGGAATATATACCTATCATGAGAAACAATAATGACTTAATCCATGTGATGTTCTCATAGCGGGTCGGTCCAGTACTTTGTTCCCTAACAAGTACTCGTGATCTTGATTTGTATCCATATACGTATAATCATCATAAGATCATCAATCAAGACTCACACTAGTCTTAATTCATTATAGTTCCCAGTATAATGATCGACTAGGGACATTTAGGATATTTCTGTAAATACCAATGGATCTTATTATAATGTAAACATGCAAATTAATTATAATAAACAACAAATGAAATCCTCTATTTTATTAACTAAAAGTATTCATAAAGATAGTTAATGGATTGACCTAGGGCACATGCCCCATCATTCTATTCGACCAAATCCTTCACTTTTTCCTATTTTCATCCATTACTTCAAATATTTCAATTATTAGCGGAAATAACGAAAATAGGAGAAAACCTCGTGTAAAAGTTTTCTGCATCTAAAATTACCTAAATTATATTATAAAACACTGTTATATTACACACTGTTATATTATGGACTTATCAAACACCCCCAAGCTTATCATTTTGATGTCCTGAGCAAGGTATTGCTCTTAATTATCATCTCTTTTCTTCCGAAGTTCGGATTTCATAATTATATACTCTTATACTTAAAAAGAAGTGATCAATAAATAGAAACATATTACCCTTATAAAAATAAAAACAAGACAGAGTTGAAAGATTTCATAACAACCCCTTATTTAACAACTCGACTTCTAGTTATGCAATACATCTAAGAATTCAAAATTAAATTAATAACCAAGATCAAACCACTATATAGGTTTTATCAGTCTCTAGTGACAGGCATCAAGCTTATGAAAACTAATATAGAATCTTAAGAGACAAAAATCACTAAATGAATCTTATTTTCAAATAATACTTAAAATACTACCTTAATCAATGTCGATATGAGTTTTTAATCACATATAATTATAAATTCATTTCCATTTATAGGAATAAAAAATATACTTAACTTACCATAAGCATTTGAGCTAAATTTTCTATTTGAAAAATTTCTCATAAACACCCTTCCATTTTTATATCTCTTTTTCTTTCCTCTATATATATATATAATTTTTTTTCTTGATATTTCTATGGTTCCCTGTTCCATTTTCTTTGGAATCTATTATTATTTTATATAGGAACTTTTCCTTACATTTTCCCACCACTAGATTCCATTCTCCATTTCCATTGAAATCTATGGGTTTCTTTATTTTTCATTTTAAAAAATCTTGTTAGGTCTTCTCAATTTCACTATAGTTAAGGAAGCATTCTTTCTAAGTAAATAAAGTTTATTGGCTGATTTCCTATTTCTCCCTTCAATTATTGCATAAATTCCTTTCATTATATATAATAGTTGATTTATTATCTTTGTATAACAAGATTCTTAGTAATCTATCTTATTTATTTGCACAATTGTTTTGATTTTCTGTACTCTATAATTTCTAACACAAAGCTATCAATCCCTTTCAAACTCCTATAGTGTATATACAATTTAAGTTAAATCAAATAGCATATAACTATTCCTTTCTAACATAAACTTTATATTTTCATGGGTAATAATAATATATAACTACTATTTAAACCCAAATTATTTTCACTTCATATTCCTAACTAAAAAAAGTTTAATTGAAAAAATATTAGCTGTCTTCAAATATTTTGAAAATTTTCAGTTTAACTTTGAATATTGAATAAATCGATTCTACCTCTTGTTTTTTCCGTACTTGACTTCTTTATTATTCACTTCACCTAAATACCCCAAACTCATTCTAAACCTTGTCTTTAAGATTTAAAAATTAACTCGGCTTTCCAACAAAATAAAAATACATCGTGAAGCATAAAAAACTAAATAAAATAAAATAATGAAATAAATAATAAACGTAAGAATGAATTCAAAATTAAAGAAAACATGACAAAGAGAATTTTCCAAGCATCATAGTTATAGAGGATAACCCATAAAACCAATGTATAATATACATCACACAATAGCAATAATATCATGATTGCAGACCACATCATACATGTAATTATATTACGAACCAAGACCTCGCACATGATCACTTAAAAATAGACTAAATAGAATAGAATGAGTAGTTCAAAACTAATTTCCACAAGTTGTATAGTCACCACCATCCCTTCGGTCCTGTTGTTTAGACCGGAAGCTCGCTATAAGATCATAGATCATATAGTCCACTCCTTCCACTGTAGTACTTTCTAAGAAGACTCCTTGACTGAGCATTCTCACTTAGGTAGATGGTACCAGAATTTTCATTCCTCTGCATTGCAATCGGCTAGCCATACGTCTCTCGATCCCATGTATACCAATTACAGCTTTACGCTGGTTGTGAAATATGAACTCTTGATTTCTCGAGGTTTACATTTGGTTCCTCAAGATTGACCCCATCATGATCATATTCGTCTCTTCAACGCAGATGCCAGTGAAATCCTTTGTAGGTGGCTCAAATCTCTGGTTCATCCTCTCATTATATGTAGTAGATTGCACCTCATGTAAAACTCTTCTATTTTCTGCCTGTATTTTATTAGTTTTGTGGTCCCTCTTCTAAGTATTTCATTCCTCTCTCGCTCTTCCTCCAAATCCACATAGTCGTTCTCCTGTTTGGTGATTTCCATGACTTCTTTGGTGATGGTTCTATCAACGTAAACATATAACCCCATACTTATTAAAAGAACTTCGTCTTGTTTGCAAATTTCTATGATCATGAAGTGAAAAGGTAATCCTTCATTTTTTGTAATGATGGAATTCCTAATTGAATCATAAATGATTTTGCCAACATTAATATATCGTATCACTTGAACTATGTGGTACAACAACATCCAATTGTAGTTCATAACCTCGTAGTACTGCAAACTCGGTTGTAGACTCGCATTGATAAAGTTGTTCCACGCTTTGGTGGTTTTCCTAAAGTGTCAGTCTGAATGTTTTTTGGATACGCATCCTTATAAAAAATGAATCCATCCCCAAGAATTACTTCCAATCCATTTCTAATGGTTTTATGGGGAAATCCATATTCTGGTTTTAGGTATTTGTTATTTTCTCTCCTATAAAATTCCGATAAATGTATTCTTTATTTATTCTCTTAGGTAAATAGTCCACTAGTCTCCCTCATACCATGACTATCATCTTATTATCATCTCCATGCCTATTCGTGCAAAATTCCTACACTAATGTCTCATAACCCATCAGTATCGAGTACCGCATGTTATTATCGACATTGTAATCCCTAGTCCACAATCATCAATTCCTCTCCCTTATTATTTTAAAATTTCTAGGACTCTACTTTGTTTCATTCTCGACATCGAAACCCCTCTCTAAAATAATTTTCTAATTCTTACTAATATCATTCATCACCCTAGCAAGTCCCTTGGCATTGACTGAATTATGGGCCGAAAAAGGAATCCTTGTTGTCTCTTTAACTTCTTCTTCACTCTGACTCATCATTAAAATTTAGGGGTGTAGAAGGTTCTCCTGATAATCTAACTCTAAGGTTATCTATTAAATCCCCCGTTGACCTAATAGGTGTGAGTGGAACTTAATATTTTGTTTTTGATTTTTTCCATCAAAGCTGTCTTCTCCTCTTATGAAATTGTACCCTTACCACTTCCCACCATTTTCTTCATCAAATATCATTAATTAGATTAAAAATTAAAATTGTTGTTCATAAAGGTAACATTCGTCAGAAATAAGTTGGTATAATTCAAAACTTTATTTAGAAAGGAGAAATTCGTTTGGACGGCTAGCTTTAAATTTGTTGAAAACTTAAATAAAATTGACATTAAGGTTTTTAACTTAGTTATAAATTCCAAATTGGCTTTGTTAAAATAATGTAAAACAATTATGTGATAATGCGTCAGCCTACTTCCTCAAATGGGGTACCGTCTCGCCAAATCTCATCATGAAGCCCTACTCCATGCCACATACTACTTAACAACATATTAGTTAGCTTTATGCCTCATTCACCTTGTTATACATGCTCCGGATAAATATTATTCATTTGTCATTAGTTGTGATTTTTAGAGTTCATAAAAGGGTTATCATTATAATATTATTAGTAGAAGACTTAATAAAATTATCGTAAGCATTATAAAAATACCTACAGTGGAAACAAGGTAAAATAGATGATCATTGTGAAATTTAATAATTTCATTAACTTGATTAGGAAGTTAATAAAGGATTTTTGAATCTTAGTTAGAATTTGGATCTCTGAGGTTGGACCCATGCAGTACATACCATAGATTATAAGAAAGTATTATTTTACATGTTGAGTCTTTATTTATTGTGTTATACTCTACTCATCATGAAATAGGGTCGAATTAAGGTGTAAACGTGGTGTCGTTGGGTTTTGGAGCATATTGAGAATTTTTTCAATTTTTGGCAAAATTTCGGTATTTTCTGGGGTTTTATTTGAAGAGAAACAAGGAAAAAATAAAAAGAGTTTATAAATAACCAAAAGGGATGTTAGTGAGTGAAGAGTAGTGGATGAATGCAAAGGTCAAATTGGTAAAATAGCCAACCCAAACAAATAAATAAGGGAATAAATTGGGAGTTTTGCTTAATCATTTTCTTTATCTCTATCGATCAACACTGGGTGCTATCTCTCTCATCTTCTTTATGTCATTCTTCACCTTGCCTATATTCGTATGTCTCCTTCCTTCCTCAGCCCGTCGTTCTCTCTTTACTGATCTTGCCCCTCATTGAAAGAAGTAAAGGCAGAGGAAAAGAAGTCAGACCTCAATTAAGGTGAGCTTGTAAATAAAAAATTTAGTGTTCATTCAATTGATTGGTTGGTTTTGATTTGTTGTTATCTCAATTGATGATGGAAAGGGAAAAAAAGAAAGAAAAGAGAAGAACGAAACTATTTTATTGAAGTGAGTTGGTGTAATTGATTAAATAGTGAATTGATGTTTAAAACAGGGGGGATTGAAGAGTTTTGTGATTATTTTGTAGTTTAATTGGAATTTTTTAGGACTGTTGTACAATCTAATCAACCAAATTATTGATAATCAAAATCATGAAACTCATTTTTTGAATTGTGTTAAGATAGGAAAAGTCGGGTATGGTTAGTTTTTTCAATTCTTGGTATTTGGTAATGACCTTTGGTGGATTGGTACTCCATATGCCCTTTTGTTATTTGGAATTTAAGATTTTAAAGTTAGGAAAATGTGCATGGAGTTTTGGAAATTTGAATAGGAGGTAGGACCTTAGTTTTGATTTGCCAAAATGTCAAAAAATTTGGCCAAGTAAAAAATTGCTTGCAAGCAACAAAGTTCAATAGATAAGTTAAAGTGGCAAACATAATCTAAATTACATGGGGTTAAGCTCATTTTAACCGTTGTCTATTGTATTCTACATAATGGAAAGGTACGAACTTAGAATCAGTTTTTTTTTTGGTGAACAAGTAGTGCAAAGGTAGCCTGCAAGATATGTGAAAATTGTATTCAATTTTGACAATTGTTAGTAGCCATGGTTATAGAATGATTCAAAAATGTTATGGATGTCCAAAATACTTGTGAATGGGTTCATCTGAATCTTGTTCTATCCTACTTAGATTGTCAATAAGATTTATAGTTAAATTCATTGGTTTAGAGGTCGAGATTTAACGTTGAACATAAAGTGTCGCTATTGAAAAATTTGTAGAACCCATTATTTGACTAAGTGTTAAAGGCTTATTTCTGGGTAGTTTTGACTTGGAATATGATTGAGGGGTTGATAGAAATGTTGCATTGCAATGTTAAGGCATTTTGGCAAAGGAAATGACTCCAAAAGTTGATAAAATAAGTAAGTCGGGATTTTTTGAAGTTCAAAATGAGTTGATAAGTTGTTACAAGATTTAAAAAGGTGATTTAAGATCCTATTTAGAATTCATTAAGTGACTTATGACTTAATGCACCAAACATAAGTGATTTTGTACTTATCGAGAGTTCAAGAACATGGTAATGAGTTCAAAAAGGTGGAGTAAAATGAGTTTAAAGGAGTTGAACTCCTTTATGACTTGGAAAATGAGATTGTACTCCCGTTGTGACTTAAAAGTGCTTTTGAAGTATTAAAATAAAGTTTTACGTTAAGTAAACCTAATTTAGAATGACTTTTTATGTTAAATAGGACAAGTGGAAGTACGTGAAAGATAAGAAGCGTTGTGTGAGGCTTCATAACAATCTTTGGCTTGGTTGGAATGTAAGTAAACCTTACAACGGTCTCTATTATTTAATGTGTTATGATTTTTATGCATTGCATTTAGCACACTTAGTCATTCATTCATGGCATATTAGTCACATTTTCATGTTCAATATTGATCATGTATTCTACCTAAGTGAAAAAGTCTAGGTGCGAGTAAAGCTAGTCGAGACAAGGTATCCCGTCTAGGTGAAAAAGATGAAATGCGAGTAAATGTGTAAGCAGTCAATGTTGACTATAAAAATCATGCATTGGACTTTCATTATTGTTTTAGTTTCATTCTTAGTTAGGCCGACTTGTTTGTGAACCTTTAATAGTAATAAAAAGGTTTCACATTGTTATATAAATCGCTTATTATTTAGAAATACAATTATATGTCTCCATGTATGCAGATTAACATTTGTTAGAGTATAGAGCAACGTTGGAGTTTACTTACATGATAACTTCGAGTTATTTTTTATGATGTTAGGTTCTTTGTAAAGACAAAGAGGAATGGATACTCAAAGATCTTGGTGAGTGTTTTCAATTTAAAAATCTTAATTCTTGTTGTAAATTATTCTAATATATTTTTCTAGGATCCGAGGTGAGCGTAAGTCGTGAAATTTTCTTGACTTGGATATGAGGATCTCCTAAACTTGTTTATAGTAAACTTTGCGATTTATATTCTAGTTTTAGTTTATTTGAAATTGCAAAGTTTTAACATGTGCATCAAAGACTATAAAAATGTTTAAATTATTCAAATTTGATATATATTGTGAACTACGAGGAGTTGTGAGTCATTTTAGGCAACTCCCCATTCTGTTGTCCGTTATGTGAATTTTGCGATAGGCCATTTTTAAGGGAGGTGCTCCTGAAATTTTTATTAAATAATGAAGATAATCTATATGATTTCCCTATTTGGTCCAATTAAACAAATCCTAAATTGAGTTTCATTAATTATATGACTTTAGATTTGGAGCACTTTAAGGATAAACATGAAAACTAATTAGAGGAAAAAGTTAATTAAAATGATTAGGTGCCTAATCAGGCGAATTTGGGATAAGCCAAGGTTTAGTGAGTGAGGCCTTGATAATCACATAAAATTAAATTGAGTAATACATGCATCAGTCGGGAAGTCTAGTAACGCATCCAAATATACACCCTAAATCATAAAAAAGACATAGGTAATGAATACACTAAAAGATCACCTACAAAAGTAGCATAAAACACTCACCGAGGGCTCGGAGGCAGTCATTGATTTTTTCCTTCCCTGATCAACTACTCAAAGTATCTACACCCACCGTAGTAAAAAAAAGGTGATTACAGTAATGTAGAAGGTAAAACTTGAAGGCTATTCATCCACATTTCCAAGAAGTACAAAGAATAATAATTGAAAGCATAAAATAGCTATGAATAATAAAAACTAGAAAAAAAAGTATACAAACAATTGCCAAGCTTTTGCAATGAATGATAAATAGAATGATTAAGCAAATCTAGGTTTGGTCACCTGACATCCTAAGGACTAACCTTATTTGTTGCGCTAAAAACATCACTTGTGTGAAGTGCTGACATCTTTAGGGACTATAGTCATGCGAGTCGCACTACTCATTAATTTAGTAAAACATCAGCTGTGTGGAGTGTCGGCATCTCCGGGGACTCTAACCCCAGGTATCATACAACTTATAAAGTCAGGGAACTGACAAATGTGGTCTCCTCAGGTCATGCTTATCAAAGAGTTCTTGTAAATTGTATAAACAAGAATTACACAACAAATATATTGACATAGGTGTGTACATACACCAATAAGAGTGCCAAAAAATCGTAGCATTCTATTAAGAAGACATTTCAATATTTTTCAGATCAACAATAATGAATAAATCCAATCATAAAATGAAACCAAAAGAAGGAATGCCATGCGACAAGTCAATGCATGATGACTATAGCAAAAAAAACCATATACACGAAAGCGAATATGAGGATTGGCATTTTGAATATGATATTAGCATTAAAAAAGCCCAAACGATTGTATATTAACTCAAAAATTTAACAAAATGGAGAGAATTACCTTAACTGGTTTACTTACTACAAATGCACGCAATCCCTAGACTATACCGGCTCTCGACCACTCCAAACTCGCGTTCCACACATCGTAATCCTCTGTAAGCTCTTAAAGTGTCCTAAAAACTTTAATGTACCTTTTTTTAGGTTGGTTAAGTGGTCTTAAATTATAACGTTTGACAATCACCCCCTTAATACTTCGTTTATGTTGAACTCTACTTTAACAAATAAAGATAACTTTAGTACAACAACTTATGAGTTGATTTTAATAGCCAAAACTTTAAAATTATGAATTGCAGTACAAGAGGAAGTTCTTAGAGCTACGTCTTAGCTTTTAAGAACAACGAGGTTTCCGTAATTCTGATATGCATCGAAGGACATTTAGAAGTTTTATCACAATGATTCAAAATAGTTTTAAATTCCAACCAGATTTTGTTAATTTCATTTCTCCTACCAATATCTTCAAAACTTATAATTTTTTTTATCGAAGCCTTAAAATATATCTTAGAGAATCATACTAAAAGATGAGCACAATCCAATAAGAAGTGAGGGAGTTATTCTCAAACTAGCAGGACGTTAGCAAAATTGTGAAGCCATAAATTTCATATTCATTATGAAAGTAATAGTGGATTTTTAGACATGAAAACAATTGAGTTTCAAAATATTTCTTTAGGGAAGTTGTTCCCCTTTGTGTTAGCTTTCAAATGCCACTAGAAATGGTTCATTTCAATTTAAATTAAGGAAGTTGTGGCCAAGTTATAGAGCTGGTTCATAACAACAACATGCCGAATTTCTAGTTTTGGTATTATAACTTCACGAACTTCGAAAATTTGTAACTCAATGAAAAAAAACCCAAATCCAAAACATCTTTAAATTAGAATTAGTTTAACTTCACGAGGGATCCAAATATTGAATTATATTTAAAAAATATAGTCAACCTACTGAAATTGTTGAAAAACAAGAATAAAACAAAAATTTACAATTCTTTGTTATATTGAACAAAGTGGTGATAAAGATTGGCTTACCTAGTTATACGACTTCTTTAGTTTGACCAACCGCCTTTCAATTCACCAGAATTTTTGAACAAATTTGCTAAAATTTCACTCCAGATCTCTCTCTTCTCTCCTCTTGCATGAAATTCAAATGGATTTTGCTTGAAAATCATACTAACTTGTTTATATAGTGGTGTGATTAAGTTGTAACCTTTCATCTAGTGTAAACACCCTTCACTAGGACAATGTAATGACTCATACTTGGTCCTACAACCCACGAACAAAATCATGTTAATAACCATTCATAAACCTAGTTACATAGTGATAGTTACAGCATGCATCTCGAGTTATATCAATGCTTAGTGTTTTATTCTCTTAAGTTATGCCTCATTTACATAAATTCAACTATAGTAACATTAGTTTAGTTATATTAAGTATATTAAACTAAATTAGGACTTATCACATCACTCTATATACCAATCCAATGCTGAAACATATCTCGAGGCGTGTCTCTACTAGCGTGCGAAACTTACAAAGTAAACATTAAATAAATATTTCAAGATGTAGTATACGCACATACATCAAACTAGGCATTCATCACTAAAAAGTAATATATTTCTCGGTCCTCATGCTAAGTATTGGGACCATGTACAAGCTTTCGGGTTACGTCAAGAGTCGATAACCTTGATTAGGGACTAATTTACTAATAATAAATTTTGGGCCATTACAAATAATTTCATTTCTCTTTGGAAACAAAAAAATATCAAACCAAACCCCCAAAATCTATTTTAAACTTTAGTTTCAAACCAATTGCAAACATGTATTAATATACCAAGATTTCAAAACTGTTGAAGTAGTAGACCAACAATCATTATAATTGTAATACCTAATCTATAGGAATCAATGAAATCATTTTTTCAAGTTTTAAGAATGAATTCCAATGATAAAATTTCGAGAACAATCAAAAGATTTTGCAAAAATCATTCAAACCAAAAATTTGTTAAAGTAAAGAGCTAGGGTTATGGTAATTAGCTGTAATTACTTTTGTAATAGTAAATTTCTCAAGATATAAACTTTTCAACTCCTTTTGATTGATTTTTCAAGCTCTAAGTTGAAATCCCTTAAACTTAAAATCGGCTCAATACTCCCTAATTCAAAAAAATTTAGGCAGAATAAAACTAGGTTGAGGTGGAAATTGATGCGTGTCGTGCATGCCAAATATAACCCGTAATCGAGTTACCAACCGCAAGGGTGTAGTAGTGGTAAATACGGGGTCGAATCCGTAGGACTTGAGTTTACTCTAAGTTAACTAAATATGGGGGTTTTAAGAGAAATCAATAAAATAATTAATTAAACAAGCAATAATAAAAAGTTCACACAAATTAATATCAATAATGAAAAGTTCACCCAAATCTCCAGTTCCACAAATCAAAATCAAGATTCATTAGCAATCATGGTCTTCAATCTCTCCTAAAAAGTTATTACTTTAATTTTCCTAGATTAGCTAAGGAAAATCGACAACCGCCAGAAATTCCTAGTTCCCCTAATTCCGATAGCCAGGACATCCGCCACTAACTAGTTCCCTAATTAATGTATAACCCTAGACATCCGCCAATCATGTTTAACACACTAACCGCAGTAATATGGATCTATGGGAACACTAATTCTAGAAAACCGGATCGTGTCCGCTCGCGATTTAAACTACATTCAATTGTTGTACATTCAAGCACCGAAAGGTTTTTACGGCAAACGGGTGAATGTTTTTTACTTTATTGGTCTAAAAGCACAATTACACGGATACTAATATTCCAAATAACTATAGATTGTCCATATAAAAGCATGCATTGCCCATATACATACCATAGATATAAATCATAATCATTAAATCAACAACAATGAAATAGGAGAAATTAAATTAATAAAATAATAAATTAAAAAGATCTCACATAATATGCTTTGAATCCATGATTCTGACTCGCTCCCCCTTCGACTTAGGCAAGAAATTGATTACCCGGACATCATCTTCAAAAATCTATACTAAAAACTAATAATTGATCTCTAAAAAAATACGAATTAGTTTCCCCCCTGAATAATACCTAGGTTCCTCATATATATAAATCCTCCAAATTGGTCTCGGATACTAATTTTAGGGGTTGGGGACGTGACTCGTGCGTCGAGGACCATCGTTTGGCTGTTTTAGATCAAAATTCGGACCCTGCCATGTGTCACGGCTTGTTTCGCTGAATTTCTGCGACTTGCTGACGTGTCAGCACCGGATTGGACCGCCTCTGTCACCGCCGCTGATTTGGCGCCGCATAATTCGCCGAAAATCTGCGCTTTCTATTTTGTGTGTGCTGGCTCATCTCCACATGGCGCTTCCAGATTGGCTGAGACACCTGTTAATGACGCGCAGGACGAATGAGAGCTCGCCACATGGCGCACTGCTAGAGCGGAGATAATCAAGCGACTCGCGCAAAAATCTGGGAGTGTGTGCTTTCTCGCATCTCGAGGCTGATCGATGGAACCCGAAACGTGGAGAAATAAGGCGGTGTGGCTCTCTGATGTCGTGGCAAAACATGGCGGACCGTGATTGGTGGCGGTTCCTCGTCCGGGTGACGTGGCTGCGGTAGATTGGTGGAAATCCGACGTGTTTTTTCTTGGACGCCCACATGTCAGTGTCTGATTGGTCTAGAGGAGCTTTTCTAGCTGATGTGGCATGCTTTGATTGGCTGGAACACCCTGTCTGCTATTCGACCCACCACGCAATGCGTATTTCGAGGCACCCTGTTCGGCATCCGATCACTGCAAGTAAATACTCCATTTTGAGTATTTTTCCGCCATGAATTCAACCGCGTACTCCGTTTTACCTAAAAATGACCAAAAAATATAATTAAATATATATTCTAAATACTTTTAATAATTAAATATACTAAAATAGACTAATAATTACCTATAAATACCGACTTATCAAATACCCCTAAACTTAGGACTTTGCACGTCCCGAGTAAAGGTGTAGATGACAACACATATTAAACTAGACTCTTAATATAATAACGCACTAACTCAACTAATGCTATACCCGACCTAAATTCATGGAGTTCCTTTGGTTTACATAGTCACCAAATTAACAAGTAACTCAGAAAATTTAAGAGTTATGATATGTCAAGTCTCACAACCCAAACACAATTGAGATCTCACTTTCAAAACATAGAATCGGTCAAAACAATATCAACTAATCACAAGTTTTTTTGGTCTATACAATTAAACCACGCAAGTTCAAAATCTTATTTAATATAGTGAAAGCACTCGAACTAAATCTTTTATTTGAGGAGTTTCGCAACTTCCGCCATTATTCATTTTTTTCATTTTAATTTTATTTATTTTTCTTCTCCAAATCCTTTATTTTTCTTTTTTTTTCAATTAATACGGTCCCTGCTCCATTTCCTATGGACCGATTTTCTCACTTTTTTCCACCACAAGTTTCCTTGATCCATTTCCTGTGGAAACCTGTGGGTCGCTCTACACTAAGAATACTCCTGTTAGTACTTCTCACTTTCACTATAATCAAACAAATCTCCCGATGTGGCTTAAAATAATATAACTTGCATAAATTTGACCGTTTACTCATTTTCGTTATCTAGCACTAAGTTTAACTATCATCAAGTCTCTAATCATGAAATCAAAAAAATGCAGAACTACAAACTTGATTAAGTGTTTCTCTTAATTTTCTATAAGTTTCAAGTTAAAAAGGCAACTGTAATTTAGTCATCCACAACCAAAGGCATGAACAAAGTTTCGGGTGACTCTAAAATAAATAAAACATACTAAATATATACATGAAAGTTTATCAATTCCTAATGATATGAGAAAAGAATATGAATGGACAAGAAATGAAAGAAATGGAAGAAATGATATAAAACACCACCATTACCATCCAATATCCGCATATAACCGCATAATAAAAAAATTAAAACGATCTCACCTGCGGTCTTTCACAAAAAATCCATCCAAAACAATCCACAATCCCTAAAACACCCCCAAACTTATTCCGAACCTCGTCCTCAAGGTTCAAAACAATTCAAGGCAACCATATAACAAAAAGAAAATGACAGCGGTGAAGAAGAACATGGATAAGAAAATGATACAAATGCATGCATAACAAAAAGTCTCTAAAAACTAGTGAACGCACAAACCCTCTTACGTGTGGTTGACTAAGGAAACTATGAAATAACAATCATAAGAAAAGCAAGAACTATTAAACATAGGAGTTAACTAAAAAGATTCCAATCAAGTCTTGCGAGCCCGAAGTCTGTCAACTAAGGGTAAAATCAACAAGATGATGGAATGAAATTTAGGGTTTTGGGTCTACTAAAAAACCTGCCACTAATGTAGCGACTTAAGTTGGGTATATCCAACCAAGTCTCAAAACACTTAAAATCCTAAAAACATGTTAAGTCCTTAAAAAAATAATGCTCAAATTATGTTAAAAGTGTAATCCAAAGTCAAACCTACAAAACTTAGCGCTCCAACCCTCCATCACCTGTAAAAATAAAGAGACCAAATTTGAGTGTTAATAATAATAATAATAATAATAATAATAATAATAATAATAAAACTAAAATAAATCTAAAATAAAACTAAAATAAATGCAAGAAATAAATAAAATAAAAGAAAAATAAAGTTGGGTTGCCTCCCAACGAGCCGCCTTTCTTTTAAGTCTTTGGCTAGACTTAGAATGATTGATCGCGTGATGCCCTCTCTGTTAGAGATGTTGACAACGAATGGTGCATCCACGTAATTAGGCAACGAAACATGCATGCCCTCTTTCAGATTTAGGAGCTCATCCGAAACTTCCAACACGAATGAATCTATCGTATCAGGATCGTCCAACACAAAGGTGTCGGCAGTGTAGAAGATCTGCAAACGCTCCCTTACTTCCACCCCCTTATAAGGTTTACCAAATGTGCATGGGAGGGTGGGTGGTTGTACCAACACCAGAAGTTGGTCTTCCTCGCTCTCTATCTGCGGCATCTCCGACATGTCCGAATCGACATCAATTTTCATATCATCTTCTCCCTCATTTACGGCAATGACAATCTCTGGCTCAATTTGAAAGACTTCACATTCTTCTGATATTTCTATCACAAGTCTTCCGGTTCTATATCCTCCAACACCTCAAGATTTGTCAATGAATCATCACGCACATCCTCCTCCGGGTGAAAAGTTGGTTGTGTACTACACAACTCTGATTGATCAATTTTTCTTTGAAGATTGGCACTATTTCGATCGAAGGAAGTTTGCACGTCCTTCAAGGCTAGCAAAGTTAAATCAATATTTTGAATCTCATTGCAAGTTCGCCAGCTATCAGGCACACTTTCCATTACTTGCATCATCATATCGTCCAAGGAGAGGCTTTGATGAAACTGTTGATTTCTTTCATGTTGAGGAGCTTATGGGTATGACATGAATCTAGAGAAGTCAGGTTGTGGCGATATATGGCTAGAATAGTGATAATTCCCATACAGTGGATGATATGGACAATTATGTGCGGAATGAGAATAATCTCCACAAATTTAGCAAACCTCGACCTGTTCCACAAAAGAATTCATGTTAATATATTGATGTATATTTCATGGCATACCTACCTAATTCACATTATAATAATGTGAGTCTTCGTATCAACCATAATTATGGGGGTAGGAGGAGTCCATCGCGGGGTTGACTTGCACTTCACCGGAGGAGAGGAGATGTTCCATTATGGAGATTAGTCGATCAAGTTTCTGGTCGGCGGAACTCGAGATATTGCCTGGATACATGTTAAAAGCAAGGGACTAGATAGGCAAAATAAAAAAAGAGAAGAAAAGAAAATAGAATTCAAGGGTTATAACTAAGCTAATTAATAATAAAAAAAAATTAATTACTAATCTAACTAACAAAGTAAGCTAATAAAGTAATAAAAAAAAAGTAAATAAACTAACAGAAAAAAAAAAAACTAAAAACGTAAAAAATGAACGTAAAAAGTAAAAAGAAAACTAAAAACGTAAAAAAAAAAAAAACTAAAAACGTAAAAAACAAGAAAACTAGAAACGTAAAAAAAAATAGATTAATTACTAATCTACCCAAACCAACTAACAAGATAAATAGATTAATTAAACTAATGTTAAAAATAATTAATATAACTAGCTAACACCTAAACTCAGAGTAAAGATAAAGTCCCCGACAACGGCGCCAAAATTTGACCCGAGTCGTGCGTGCCAAATATAACTCGTAATCGAATTACCAACCGCAAGGGTGTAGTAGTAGTAAATACGGGGTCGAATCCGCAAGACTTGAGTTTACTCTAAGTTAATTAAATATGGGGGTTTTCAGAGAAATCAATAAAATAATTAATTAAACAAACAATAATAAAAAGCTCACACAAATTAATATCAATAATGAAAAGTTCACCCAAATCTCCAGTTCCACAAATCGGAATCAAGATTCATTAGCAATCATGTTCTTCAATCTTTCCTAAAAAGTTATTAATTTAATTTTCCTAGATTAGCTATAGAAAATCGACAACCGCCAAAAATTCCTAGTTCCCCTAATTCTGATAGCCAGGACATCCGCCACTAACTACTTCCCTAATTAATGTATAACCCTAGACATCCGCCAATCAGGTTTAACACACTAACCGCAGTAATATGGATCTATGGGAACATTAATCCTAGATAGTCGGATCGCGTCCGCTCCCGATTTAAACTAGATTCAATTGTTGTACATTCAAGCACCGAAAGGTTTTTACGGCAAACGGGTGAATGTTTGTTACTTTATTGGTCTAAAAGCACAATTACACGGATACTAATATTCCAAATAACTATAGATTGTCCATCTAAAAGCATGCATTGGCCATATGCATACCATAGATATAAATCATAATCATTAAATCAAAAACAATGAAATAGGAGAAATTAAATTAATTAAATAATAAAATAAAAACATCTCACATAATATGCTTTGAATCCATGATTCCGACATGCTTCCCCTTCGACTTAGGCAAGAAATTGATTTCCCAGACATCATCTTCAAAAATCTATTCTAAAAACTAATAATCGATCTCTAAAAAAATACTAATTAGTTCCCCCCTGAATAATACCTAGGTTCCTCTTATATATAAATCCTCCAAATTGGTCTCGAATACTAATTTTAGGGGTTGGGGACGTGACTCATACGAGCAGCATCTTATGGCTGTTTTTAGATCAAAATTCAGACCCTGCCATGTGTCGCAGCGTGATTCGCTGAATTTCTGCGACTTGCTCACGTGTCGGCACGGGATTGGACCGCCTCCGTCACCGCCGCTAATTTGGCGCCGCGTAATTCGCCGAAAATCCGCGCTTTCTATTTTGTGTGTGCTGGCTCATCTCCACGTGGCGCTTTCGGATTGGCTGAGATACCTGTAATGACGCGCTGGACGAATGAGAGCTTGCCACGTGGCGAAATGCTAGAGCAGAGAAAATTGCACGACTCGCGCGACAATGTGGGAGTGTGTGTTTTCTCGCATCTCGAGGCCGATCGATGGAACCCGAAATGTGGAGAAATAAGGTGGTGTGGCTCTCTGATGACGTGGCAAAACATGGCGGACCGTGATTGGTGGCGGTGCCTCGTCCGGGTGACGTGGCCGTGATATATTGGTGGAAATCCGACGTGCTTTTTCTTCGACGCCCACATGTCAGCGTCCGATTGGTCCAGAGGAGCTTTTCTCGCTGATGTGGCATGCTTTGATTGGTTGGAACACCCTGTCTGCTATTCGACCCAACACGCAACGCGTATTTCGAGGCAAACTGTCCCGCATCCGATCACTGCAAGTAAATACTCCATTTTGAGTATTTTTTTGCCATGAATTCAACCGCGCACTCCTTTTTACCTAAAAATGACCAAAAAATATAATTAAATATATATTCTAAATACTTTTAATAATGAAATAGACTAAAATAGACTAATAATTACCTATAAATACCGACTTATTAGAAATCACTTAAATACTCCAAGAATGAGCTCAGAAAGGTTGAATCCAGGTAAGAAATTGATTGTTCAAGTAAAGGGGTGTAATATTTTGTGTGTGTGAGGTGATGTGTTTGTGGCGTTTATGGGGTTTTATCTTAAAATATAAAAATTATGCCCAATGATTCGTGTGTTGAGTGGAATCGTAGGGAAATTGCAATACAAATTGGTTAAAATGAGATGTAGTGACCCAACAAATCCTGTTGAAAAGCCAAATCTTTCAAATTTGCTGAATCGATTGGGATTTGCCATAATTAAATTTGCACTTAATTCTCTGGTTTGTGTCACCTATTTATCTAGCGACTCCTACTTTTATTTCAAATCTATGGGGATTCGCTAGGGTAAATTAACCGTTTTCCCAATTTATTTCAAATTTAATAAAGATCATTAATAAAAACTTATTGTAAGGTAGAGTTGATTGGAAATTTGAAAGTTCGTCTAGGACTAATAATTTTATTAAATAAATAAATAAGTAAACAAGAGAATAAAGCAAACTAGCTTAAATGCCATATAAACAAAAACAACTCGATTACTCCTCTTTATTTGAAATTACCTTGGATTTTGATTTTCAAAATCATTTCCAATACAAGAGTTAAAAAGTGAGAGAATAATAACATACTATACTAATATGAAACTAAATTCCTTATAAACTCAAATAAATAGAATATGGTATGCCACCCATATAGCGCTTTTATTTAATGTCATTTGCTTAACTAAACCATTATAGAATTAGGGTGGATCTCCAAACTCGAATTTAGGATTATCCACTCTTATCCCATTCACGAAAAAAAACATTTTTTGCCAATTCAAAACACTTAGAGCATTACTTAGTGACAAGTGGTCGCATTTCTATAACAGAGAATTAGACACATTGCTTAAAAAATATGGGGTTAGGCATAAAATTTCTCTTGTATACCATCCAAGAAAAATGGACAAACTGAAGTAAGCAATAGAGAAGTGAAGCAAATCTTGATAAAAGTAAATAACACTAAGAGAAAAAATTGGACATTTCTTCTTGAAAAATAATTATGGGCGTACAGAATGGCATTCAAAACACCACTTGCCACATCTTCATATCTGTTGGTGTATAGAAAATCATGTCACTTAGTAGGAGAGTTAGAATATAAAGCACACTAGACTACAAAAATTCTTAACAAAATTCTTAACATGAATTATTAAGCTGCAGGGAATGCTAGATAACTTCTACTGATGGAGTTAGATGAGCATAGATTTGATTCATAAGAAAATGCTGAGGAATACGAAGATAAATCAAGGCAATAGGAGAACAAAAAAATTGAACACCCATCTTGTAAGCCACGACAACTAGTTTTCTTATACAGTTCAACACTGAAATAGTTTTTGGGTAAATTAGGACCATATGGTCAGGACCATTCATGGTCATTGCTACTTGTCTTTATAAGGTGGTAGAGTTAATGTGCAATAGCGGTAAAATGTTTAAAGTGAATGCCTAAAGTGTTAAGTTGTTTTTATAGCATGGAAGGATTCAAGCATCAAATGATCAATGCCTTGACATATAACAAGAATGGGAAACAACAATGGAGACTTAAGCAATAAGATGAAGAACCTTCAAAATATGCACTCGAAAGAAATAGTATTAGCGTTGTTCCAAAAAAGCTAGAACTAAAATTCAACTTTACACCGAAACTTCAACCAAGTAAGAAGAGAGATCCTAAAGATATATGCATAACATTAGGCATTGATGGACATTGGAATAGAAACATCTTGTGTGACACAAGAGCCTCGGTCAATGTGATGCCTATAAAGGACATGTTACAAGCTTATTTGAAGATCATTTGTCTCGATATGATGAATTTGCAAGTAGTTGATGGAAACTTGGTACCAACAATCAAGTAAGTCTTGAATGTGCATGTGAAAGTGGGTAGATTCACATTAGTCACTGATTCTCAGATTATGGATAATAATATAGTTGGTGATGTGTCTATGGTACTTAGGTGGTCATTCTTGAATACTGCCAATACGGTCTTGCACACAAGGAAGAAAATGATCCCAATGAGTATCAAATAAGATGAGGATGCAAAGAAGATTGTCTTTATTGAAGGTTAAGAAGTATATCTAAATGGGAGATATATTTTTGTCTCTCACCTACAAATATAGTATCTCGATTAAGAATCAGACTAAATGAGTGAAAAGGCATTGGGCTAATGACGTTAAACTAAGTGCTACTTGGAGGCAGCCTATAGCTTTTTATTTCAAGTTTTTGAATTTCAATTAGTTAGTTAGTTTTTGTAGTTAGAAAATTCCAAATGTTTTAGTTTTCTATCTTTTGAAGGGTTTGTGCTAAATGTGCAAGAAATACCAATATTGGGTAGCATTTCATCAAGTGAAAAAGTCTTGACTAACTCAGTAAAGAGGGTAAAAAAGTAAAGTCGTTAAAGTAGTAAATGTCAGGTATATGGACAAATCATGGGAATGTTTTTATGGAAATTATATATATACAGGGTATTTCACACAGTTACAGCGCCTTGTGTACTAATACATAGACTTGGGAGAGCGCTAATAAGGAGTCTATGAAAATATGTTCAAAGCAATGGCGATGTTGTGCCCTATAAGGGACGACGCCAACTTGATATAAGGGTTTTAAATCGATCTTAAACCACATTTCTCACACTTGAAACCAATTTCGTACACCCCTAACAAAGCATGTCTTTTTAGAACCCAAGATAGAGCAACTTTAAAATGGAAAATAGTGTTCTTAGTGATTAAGGTTGAAAACATAGAGTACATTGCGGTTTGCATAAGAAGGAGACATAGGCATCGATTTAAAGAAGAGATTCAAGTGAGCACTAGGGTTAGTTTCTAAGTAAAGTCCTTTTTATGATTATGGGTGCAAATCCATCATGTAGTAGAGCAGACAAGGAGAAGATCTTATCTCTTAGCATTTGATGATTCTTCTACTCACTATCTTGTAGGTTTCAACTTTTGATGTATTACTTACTTAATGTCTTTTCTATGCTTTTTGGGTTGTATATTAGGTTGAGTGCTTAGTTCCTCGACTTGCCATTTGACTAGCTCGCTATATGACCCTTTTGATATTTATATGCATGTGATGTTATTTCATTGTTTCTACACTTTGGATTTATTATAATGCTTCTACAGGACTCTTAAGACTTCCACTTAACTCTTAAGTATTTTGCTAAACTTAAAAAACTATAAAAAGTTTTAGTTAACTATGAAATTCCATAATTACGTTACATATGTAATGCTTATCTTGAATATGTTTAACGAGGAGAATATGAACAAATGCTGACTAATACGTAGTTAAGTTCTACGTGGCCGAGATTAGGGCATAATTAGTAGATTATGCCGAGTAGTGCCCTGTTTTAAAGAAAGAGTTGTCATATTACCTCATAATCATTTGCTCTCACTTCATTAATTTGACTTGCTTGCCTTCTTGTTCATGGCTTTTTATCAATAAAACGCACAACATAACAACTTACAACATGGGTCTTCAAATCATCTAAAATCAAGAATTTCATTCATAAAGGTTATTCACATGCCAAGTAATGGAAAAGATAAATACTAGTTCACCATAAGCCACATTGGTGCTCTAAATCCACACAACTTAAAATTTATATCCAACTACCTCATATCTACAATTCATGCAATTTTATCAAGAATTTTCAAAACTTTTAAAGCATAACTAAATGAAATTGTAAATCTACCTCAATGTTGAAATACTTTTCGACATAGATTGCTTCTTCAAGGCCCTGTCAATCCAAGCCCTCTTGGACGGTGAGTACAATAAATAATAAAGTGGTTCTTAGAGATTGTTATGTACGTTTCCAAACATAATCCAATGGTATTTAAAAGACATAAATATAGTGAAGAAATGCTAAAACGGAAATGTGCTAGAAAATACCATAGTTAAAGAAAATGAATGTTACGCATGTTAAGTAGTTATGATCTAGTTTCAGTCGACCATGAGCCCTATCATATAAGCCTTTATTCCACTACCTTAGGGTCGAGTTGCGCTTTAAACCATTATTGAAGTTTAAAGGTAAGCTCTACGCCTCAATAATCACTCGTTTGTATATTCTTTCCGACAACCTCGAGTCTCGTTGACAAGTGTGATTAACAAATGCAGTGGTGAGTGTCAATAACCCTGGTAATCGAGTTATCCCTTCTGCCATGCATCCCATATCGTGCATTGGATCCTAGATACTACCACTACTTTGTAATTTCAAGAAAGACTTGGATAAAGGATTTCAAGATACGTTAATATGTTTTGAAGCTAACAAACATAAATTACAAATCTATAGGCATTCAATTTCAACTCTCTAATCTTAATTGCATGCAATTTTTGATCGCATTTTCATGAAAATAGTAAGAAAGACATAAAATGGGATAATAGAGTCAATGAATCCGTAAACAAATGATATCATGATAACAACACCCATATAATAAGTATAATATAAAACAAATTCATGATGTAAGATTTCAAGGCCTTTCATAGTCAAATAGACAGTAAAACATATTAGAATTAGAATGAAATATAAACGAGAACCTTGAAAAGATTACTTACAATTCACACAATGTATTCCTTAGTTTAACCAACCTCCCAACATCCCAAAACAGGTACCCAGACTCCCGAGACTCTTCCCTAGGTTCGTGGTATGTTTACTTAGGTTTTAGGATGTACTTAAATCATTAAATAGAATATTAAGCTTAATTTATATGTTAGATTTATAGTGCAAAAAGTCTGCTATTCAGAGTCAGTCCTGCAGTATGCACTGTATGTAGTGCATTACTGGTGCGTAGTACGCTACCTAAAGGTAGCGCATTTGTGGTACTAGAACCCAAAATTCAGTAGTAGAATTATCGGTTTCCACTCATGAATTATCTGCCTCCTTCACCTCAGATCCCTATTATCACCCACCAGGGACCCAATATATTTTGCAAACAACAACAACAACCAATAATTCATATATAACTTTTCAAACTATCGATTTATACATGCGTTTTCATAGAAAGTTTAAAAACTCCTTAAAAATCTGATTGATAATAACTTAGCCAATTTAACTCTAAAGTTCAAACTTCTGTATAACGAATTTATTATTTTCTGTAAGGAATCAACATATATAAACCAATTTTGAAAATAATTTCATTTACCCTCTAAATTAAGTGAAAAAGAAATATGGGATTAAACCCAATTTTGTAAAATACCCTTAATTTAGATTTTAAGCTCAAGAAATTGAAGCAAGCCTTCAAAAAACCTTGAAATTCTAACCTAGAATGTTGGACATAGTTCCTAACTTTTGTCAAGCAATTTGGTAATGATTTGCTCTTTTAAGAAACCTAAATTTTAGCAACCCTAGCTCTGACTTTTTTTAGTAATTCATAATAATGCAAGTGTGATATTTTGAGGAAGACAATATGTATATATTTACAAATTTGGATGGCTTGATTTTTCCCCTACATCTAATTTCCTATACACATCTCAAGGATCATCTAGTGGCTATACTTATTCAGTAACCATAAATCGACTACTGCCACATCAAATTTAACTAATTTAGCTACATTAACTTAATGTTAGCTCACCAGATCATTCTCTACACGGTCTCACGACTGAACGTACTTGAGGGATGTCCGTGCTTATGTATAGACACTTGTAAATAGTAAGTAGAGGTGACTTAGTAGTCTACATATATACGATACAGTTAGAAATCATCACATGAATATAAAATATACCTCGGTCATGAGCCTCAGTCAGTATGGATATCACGACGTGGGTCTTACATCACGATCGATAATCCTGATTAAGGATTGAAAACGCGATTAGAAATTTGGTCCGTGACAAATCTTCCTAACAAATGAAACTTCATCCACAAAATTAAAATTCAAGTTAAGATTTGTACTAGAGTCGAAAAGGTAAAAGAATATGTCCATCATACAGTCTTCCTACTCTAAAATGAGCTCCGTGTAATAATAGAACTGCCACTTGATGATTACTTTTGGGATAGACTTGTTCCTCAACAATTGTACCCTTCAAACTTGGATCTGAATTGGCTACTTCTCATAAGTAATATCCTTACTAAGGTTGATTTGACTCAAGTAAACTATTGGTCATATTTTTTCCCTTGACTCAGTTAGTCATAACATTGATATATGGAAAATTAGATGAATCCCAGACATTTATTGAGGTAGCTTAAGCTCATATGCAACTTTCCTAACCTATTTTTAATATTAAAAGGCCTGATGAATCTCAGTACAAGCTTGCCTTTCACCTTAAATCTCCAAGGACCATTTTGAGTGGAAACCTTTAAATAGACAAAGGCTTCCTCGCTGTACATGAGATCACCTTGATACTTGTTTGCATATTTCTTCTGTCTCTTTTGGGCACCTTTATTCTATAACGGATCAATTTGACCTTCACCATGGGGTCAACAACAATCTGAGGCCCCATAATCTTTTAATCCTATAGCTTAGCCTAACCAGATGATGAGCGATATGGTTTGCCTTTCAAAGCCTCAAATGGAGCCATCTCAATAACTATTGTTGTAAGCAAACTTACACAAAGGTAGGTACTCCTCCCAAGATTCCCCAAACTCTAATAGATTAGCCCAAAGCATGTCCTCAAGCATGTAGATCAACCTTTCTGTCTACCTACTAGTTCGAGAATGGAAAGTTTTACTGAACTCTAAGTGCATACCAAATTTCTCCTACATACTTTTCCACATCTTAAACGTATACATAGCATCTGTGCCAGACGCGATCGTTAATGATACCCCATGTAGCCTGATAATCTCTCTCAAATAGTATGCTCAACTAATCATATGTGTAGTGCACTAAAAGTGGCAAAAAAGGAGCAGACTTCATCAGTCGATTAACTATTGCCCATATCGAATCATGTCTCATGGCAGTCTTTGGTAGACCTTCGACAAAAACTATGGAAATTTCTTCCCACTTCCATCGTTGGATGGGAATATGTCGTAACAATCCTCCAGGTCTATGATACTTAGATTCGCATGATTAAAGATCTCACATATCATGATGAACTCAGATACATGCACATTCATCCCAAATTACTAGAAATGCCTCTACATGTTGGCATTTCTTAGATGAACAGTGAAGCAGGAATAGTGTGAATCCTACAGACTCTCATCTCTCAGCTCTAGTACCTATAGTATCCATAATCTGCCCCTGTATCTATAACACTGACTTGTAGTTTATATCTACTTTGTACACTCTGTGCTTTATACCAAGTTATTAATTCTCGAGTTTAACTTATCAATTTTTGACCCTCAGATACTCTCTGTGGAGACACGGTTTGTAATCTCATTCATGCACAAATCATAACTTGGGTATCGATTGGAACATCGAATTGACCTGCTATAGCTGCCCCTTTGAGTAATCCATAACTAGACATCATATGATATCTAATAATCTTGAAAACTCTAATTGGTGTCCTAATCAGTGCACCTGCAACTACATTCACTTATCCTTGGTGATACTTTTTGGAAAAGTCAGTCTTTCATAAACTCCAACCATTTGCACTATCTCGCATTCAACTCCTTTTGTATGAAAAGAAACTTTAAACTTTTGTAATCAGTAAAGTGTGTAGATTTCACTCCATAAAGATTATGTCTCTACACCTTCAACACAAACATAATAGATGGCAACTGTAATCGTGGGTGGGATAGTTTTTCTCATGTGTCCTCAGCTATTTAGAGGCGTAAGAAACAATTCAATTGTCAGGCATTAGTACACTACTTTAACCCATGTGAGAGGCATTTGTATACACTAGAAATCATTGTCCATCCTTTGGAAAAAACAATATGGACGCAATAGTCAACAATCTTTTCAACTCTACAATTGCCTACTTAAAGGTCTTTATGCACTAAAAAGTGACATCCTATTATGTCAATCTTGTAATCCATGAAGAGATCTTCAAGATATCTTTCCCAAGCCAGTGGTAATACCCTACCAACCTAGAAGATTCCTAATCTCTGTCACCAATGTTAATGCAAGCCAATGTTTGATAGCCTGAATCTTTGCTAGATCCACTGTAATCCCTACTGCCCCAACAACATGACCTAAAACTGAACCTTCGAAAGATAAAATTCACACATGCTAAACTTAGCAAAAACTTGGTACTCCTTCACAGTCTATAAAGTATGCCTGAGGTGTTGCTCATGTTTCTCTCGTGTCCTCGAATATATCAACATGTCATTAATGAAGACTATCACACAAAGCTATCAAGAAATAGTTTCAAAACCAAATGAACTAAATCCATAAACACGGTTGGGGCATTGGTAAGCCTAAATGGCATAACTGTGAATTGATACTGGTTCTAACTCAAGCTACTGTCCTTCTTTACATAAAGGATAGGTGCACCCCATGGCGACATAGAGGGTGTAATGAATCCCTTATGTTCTAAGTCTTAAAGATGGACCATCAACTCCTCCAACTCCTTTAAAGCCATTTAGTATGGTGGTATATAAATTGTTCTTGTGCCCGGTACCAACTTAATGATGAAGACCACTTCTTGTGGCAGTGCTAGTTTTGGTAGATCCTCTAGAATTGCATCTAGAAAGTAACAAACAACTAGAATCTCCTCAAGTCTAGGTCCCAGACTCATTGCCACTATATATATACTACCAATGCCACTACCTCCTCATAATTCACAAGTTGGCCTCTCATGCTCATAGCTCCCCACCAATGTGAATATCAGACATCCTGGGATCTCAAATATCACTGTCTTAGCGAAACAATTGATATAAGCATGGAATGCTGACAAACAATCCATCTCTTATAGTGCGTTCAACTCTAAAGTCTCGAGGAGTCTAAAATAGGCAAGTTATCTACCCTACTATTCTTTATTGGACATCAAATATATAAGCTATTAAGAAAATCCATATCCCTAGCTGTGCGGTGCTAAAAATTAGGTATATGCTAATCTTAATAGGTGGTAAACCCTAAGATGCATATTATGTGACCAACAATGCACGATACAGTAGATTCAAAATCAAATAAAACATGAGCATCTCTACCATAAATCCGCTCGATTCGAACTTGTATGGCATCGACATTTGTCTTTACAACCATATGTGCTCCTTCTTGACCCTACCATAGATATACAACTGATGGTTGTGGATAATCCCTCAAAATGTGTCTTGCCTATCCACATCGATAACATGTAATTGGCTTGAACTGACCTTGTGCTTGATCCTAAGAAAATCTCTGTCCTTGTCAGGATCCATCTTGGCCTATGCCTCTATATTTGCTACAGCCTCAACCACCCTACTGCAGTTGTTGTGGTGCTTGTGGAATTAGTAGTTCTAAAGGTCCATGTCAGGATGGATCTTGGCCTATGCCTCTATATCTACCTCATGAACTCTATGATAGGGAAGGATATGATGTATAGGTTACGATCGATGTCTGAGATGTGGACTTCCATGAACCCTAAGAAATTATGTCCAATCTCATGTGTCCGTTGCCCCTTTATCTCCCCCTCTTATACTTGGTAGTCTTCTATTATGATAAACTTGAACTTAATGCTCTCCCATCAATAACTTTACCCATTTAGCATGTCTCATGTAATAGTGCATGTTCATATATGTCACAAGGTGTCTTAGACTTGTATTGCCCACATGATATTAGATATATGACCTATATCTGCCACCAAAGTAAGATAGATGCTCATAATCCTCTCTCACTAAGTCCTCAACAAACTGCCTCAGATACTCGTAACTATCTTTATAGCTTATCATTGACTCATCTACTCCCTGTCTCAGGTTCATAAACTCCTTCCTTAACCTCTTCATAACAACTGGCAGGAAGTATTATTGATAGAATTTCTTCTTGAAAGCCTTTTTAAGTCTCAAAATATCTTTGAATAGCTATTGTACCACGCCACCAAACATCGACTTCGCTTTCCAATGTGTAAAATGTAGATCACCCCGAATTTTATCCTCAATCTTCGGAATCTTGTGTTGTTTCTCTTGGGTTGGCACCCACTTCTCAATCTTTCTCAAAATGTCTCGTCTAGCCAAAGTATGCATACTTTAGCCTAATGAAGTCTTTCAGTAGCTAAACCTCGATCGATGAGCTCAAAGATGTGGGAGTGGGGGACGGTGCTATCTAAACTATCTCTCTAAGTGTATTCACTATGGGCATAGTCTGTACCATTGGAACTGCTGATCTTGCAGGAGTCTCTAATGCTGGTAATGTAAATGTAATAGTATTGGGGGTCGATGTTGATGCGGGTGGAGCAAATCAGGTTGTTACCATAGCAATGAAGTTGGTTAATTACTGGCCCTAAGCTATCACTTGGTCAAATATCTTCCAAAGATCCTCCGCAATAGCAAGAGGCTTACTAATGATGGCTTCCGAATCACCTCCCCCTTATGTATCAGCCATCTGAGTTAGCAAGAGGATAACGAATGCGAATTGGCCACTCAATGGCATAATGCATATATATTCATTTAGAAATAAACTTGTACACAATGTGAATCCCTAAGTCAATTTCGATTAGTTCCCAATTAATAGTTTATATGTAAGGATCGTTTAGTTTCCATATCTAAGGTTTGTGTTTTATTCATGATTATGGTATTCTTATCGAGAACCAAAAGGCATCTCTGATACTAACTGTGATGAACTTTTCTTTAAAATAGAGCACCACTCGACCTAATCCTATAATTTAGCCCTAATCTTTGACATTTACTACTCAACTGTGTATTACTCAGTTTTTAATCATATTCTCATCATTAAACAAATTCACGATAAGTATTACACATGTCACGTTATTATGGCATTTTAGAGTTAACTAAAACTTTTTATAGTTTATTAAGTTTACGGAGTATTAACAATTAAGTGCAAATCTTAATAGTTATGTGGAACTAATATAATAAATCCTATTTGTTGAAACAAGGAAATAACATCACATGCATTTAAATATCAAAAGGTGATAATACAGTGAGCTATTCGAGTGACAAGTCGCGGAACAAACCTTTAAACCAAATATACAACCCAAACTGCATAGAAAACACATAAAGTAAGTAATGCATCAAAAGTCGAGACCTATAAGATAAGGAGTAGAAGAATCGTCAAATTCTCAGAGATAGTCATCGATATTCTCCTTTCTTGGCCTGCTGCTTGACAGATTTGCAGCACCATCATAAAAAGGCTATGTTTAATGTGTAAAACACCACGTGTGTCGCGCATCTCATATTGTGCAATGGATCCCATATACTACTACTAATCTATAATTGCAAGATAGACTCATATCAAGGATTTCAAGACATGGCAATATTCTTCGAAGCCAATAATCACATATTAAAACTTCATAAGCATTCCAAAAAATTCTCTCTAATCCTAATAGCATGCTATTCTTGATCACACTTTATCAAACCAGTAACAAAAACATTGAACACAAGAATACAATCCATGAATCAATAAACAAATGAGAAAATGATAAAAACAACTATATAATAATTATAATATGAAATAGATTCATGATATGAGAATTCAAGGCATTTTGTAGTCTAGTAGACTTTAAAAAAGAGCATAATTGGAATGAGATTTAAAGAAAAACCTTGACATGGTTTCTTACAAGTAACGTGAGGTATTCCCTAGTGCAACCTGCCTTTCGACATCCTTAATGCATACCCACACTCCCAAGACTCTTCTTAAGTTCTTCGTATGTTTACATAAGTTTTAGGGTGTACTTAAATTATTAAATAACATATTAAGCTTAATTTATGTATTAGATTTAAAGTGCGAAAATTTTTCTTTTCAGAGTCAATTGCACGTTATGTACTGCATGTAGGTGCTACTGGTGCATAGCGTGCCGTACGAGCAGGGTATTGTGCTACCTATAAGTAGTGTGCTACAGAATTTACCTACTTCACTAGTTGTGTTGATCTAGAATTCTACATTAGAATTTTAGGTTCCACTCGTAAATTAGCACCTCATATGCCTTAGACCCCCGTTCTCCACCACCAGGGACCCAATATATTCTCCAAACAACAACAACAACAACAACCTACACATGACATATAACTCATGAAACTATCAATTTATACATGCATTTTCGTGGAAAGTTCAAAAATCCCTTCAAACTTTTATTGATCATAACTTGACTAATTTAACTCCGAATTTTGAACTTTGTTTTAAAAAATTTAATGGTTTTTTGTAAGGAATTCAAATATTTAAACCAATTTTGAAATTGATTTTGTTTACCCACTTAAATAAGTTAAAAACAAAAAGGGGATTCAAACCCTATTTTGTCAAAATCCTCAATTCAGATTTCAAGCTTTTGAAATTGAAGTAACCTTCAAAATTGCCCACACAACCTTTAAAGAACATAATATTTTCAATAATAAAAACCCGTATCATTCATATCCAAAACTTCATGAAATATGAATATATAAAACCGTGTAGTTCTTACCTAAATGGTTGGACTTAACTTATAACTATTGTCTAGGAAATTAATGATGATTTGCTCCCCAAATTTCAGCAACCCTAGCTTCAAGTTCTTCTTTATAATTAATAAGTATGCATGTGTGAGCTTTTGAGGAAGACAAGTCTTACATATACATGTGTATACATGAATATAAATATACTTTGGAAGGTTTATTTTTTGTCCCTACATCTAATTTCCTATACACATCTCAAAGATCATCTAGTGGCTATACTTATTCAACTACCTAGTAACTTCCCACTAACTCACCCTTTACAGCACCAACCTTAACACAATTTGCATTGTGATGGTGTACACATGTATCTCAAGGAACATTAATTGGGCTAATGTTTCATTTAACTAACTTTGGCTATATTTCAAATAAATCAACTATAGGCACATGAAATTTAACTAATTAAGTCACATTAACTTAATGTTAGCTTACCATATCACTCTCTACCTTGTTTCACGACTTATCTTTTCTCGATACGCATCCCCGTTCACATATTGAAACTTATAAAAAAAACAAGTTGAGGTGACTTAGTAGTCCATACATATGCGATACACTAGGAAATCATCACAAAAATATTAAATATACCTCGACCACGTGCCTAAGTTAGTGTGGGTATCACGATGTGGGCCCTAAGTCATAGGTTGGTAATCCTGATTAAGTATGTAAAACACAATTAGAAATTTGAGCTATGACAGACATCATCCTCAAGAGATCTGAATGAGGAATAAACCAAGATCATTTAAGTCTAAGAATTATATTAATAGAGAGGCTAAATAGAGATATCTGGTCATTGAGTATATATAATTCATTTGTGAAAGAGGAATACATTTATCAGCTAAGTATGACAATTGAATAAATAATTTCATAAGGTAACAAGGTTAGGAGTAATTCGCTTTATACTATATAGAGAAAAAGGTTAAAGGGGTGAGTGAAATTGTTTATGAGTTTTATGCCAATGCAAAGTTTACCAAGAAAAGTAACCCAGTGAAGGTGAGAGGGGTATATGTCCCCTTTAATGAGCATAAAATAAATAACATCTATGGGTTAGAGCGCTTGAGTATGGTTAGAGCTTCACATAGCTTCTCGAATGATTTATATGAGAAACCATATAACCTATATCATTTTAAAGCCAAAAAGAGAGCATTGGTTGTTCAATGACAACAATGATAAGTAATGGTGGCTGAGAATAAGTCGAAGCATAATAAGAAGGGAAGTAAGAGGAAAGTTTATATAATGTGGCAATATGTTCTAGTTGTTTCTTTGAACCGACCACTCAGTAGGGCGAGATCAATAGGCAAAAAATATGTTGTTTGTATGACATGAAAAAGAACATGAAGATCAATGTGGGGGAGATCATCTACGAGAATTTAAGCGAGTCTCTTATTTCTTAATGATACAACAAATTGTAGTTTCCAATTTCGATCACCCAGATATGGTTGAAGGCCGAAGTGCAATTGATTCAAAAAGGATATTGAGTCAAAAGCTAAAAGCTACCATAGACAGGAGTTTATACAAAAATTGAAATCTCCTATAGGTTACCAAGATTCTAAGGATGAGACAAAAAGAGTTGAGGGGAACATACTTGAGGCCAAGTTGTTGGCGAATGAGCAAGAGGATCACACATTAACGACAGTAATATCGTATTTAGCCTAAGAGTGGTAAAATAAAGGATATGGAGAAGAGGAGGATCACCAATAGGGATTTGCTGAGGGCTACGAGTTTCCAGACATACTTATAGGAGAGTATGACTTGGATGGTCTGGAGCTTTTTTAACCACCTCCACCACCATAGGCACTAGTACCACCACTCGAGGAATTTACTCCATGACAACAGAGGCATTAGATTGTTGAGATGAGAAGACAATATGGAGAGGACATGGCTCAATATCATACATCCTCAGTAAGATATGAGCAAAACAAACAGAATGGACCACGAAACTTCACGTTATTTATAAATCATCAGAGGGACATAACAAGCTATAAGAGAAGCAGACTGATGAGGCCTATTGACATGTCTATTGGCTTTCAAGCAACATCAAATTACATGTTTGATTCTGATGTGGTGCATAGCAAAAGGGTGGATCGTCCTTTAACGCCATCCTTTGTTTTTCATTTATATTGATTATTTTTACATTTGAGATATTTTATCACTTATTTAATTGTTTAAGTTTTATGCTTATTCACTATTAATATATCTTGTGTTATTATATATTTGTATTTAATGTTTTTATTTTTTAGGCTTATTTTCAAATTTTGAGGACAAGGTTTACTTTAAGTTTGGAGGCATCATCACTTTACTATGGTAAAGGGTAAAAAAGGATGAAATAGGAATAAACATTGCATGTAGAATTGTACAATTTTATTTTTGAAGCGGCTAAGAGGAAAACATTGATAGTGTATATTTTATATACTAATCAATTGAATGTGTTTAAGTAGTATAGATTTGGTAATTTATAGTAATATGTAATAAATGAATAGTTCATTTGCAATGTTCATGTCTTTAATTAAGGATGAGTATGAATATAATTATCTTGTTGACATGATACTCAAGAGAATTTTATTAATTTTTGAAGAAAATAAGAAATATAGCTAACAACAATATGCTTTCATTATAAGAAATCTTAAGTTAAGGAACACCATGAACTTGAAACAAAAGCAAGAAAAATACTAGAAAACCTTTTGTGGAAAAATTTAAATCTCTAAGAAATTCTATATGAGTACGAATCTGAATAGAGTAAAAAGTAAATAAGAACTTAGTACTAAGAAGGGAAGAAATATGCACCATGTTTAATGAAAAAGTTGAAGTTAAAACTAGCTTAATAAAGTGAAGTGAGAAGTGCTAAAAAAAGTTTTAAAAATAAAAAATAGAGATTCTTACAAGTTCTATGGGAAACCGAGTAGAGAACTTGATGTTCGAAAAAGAAAGAAAAAATCAAATCCATAAGAAAAGAAGTAGTGACTATGCAACTAGGAAATATAGGGTGAAAAGGAAAAAAGAAAAATAAAAATAAAGAAAGGAAAGACAAAAGATAGAGTAAAACATTTTACATAAACGATTTAGCTCAAGTCCATGTGGCTTAGTTGAGTTAACTTTTCTAAAGTCTACAAAACTAGTATTATCTATGCTTATTTGTGAATTCTTTAGCTTAATGAGAAATCGAGAGATTGTACACTTGCTACTTGAGTGTCATGGTGAAATAAACTTGTGAGTAGTAATGGTTTTCGTTGTAAACTATTTTGGTGTTCCGAAAGTGAATTGTATGTGTTATTAAAACAACATGTTTTTAGGAATATTAGTTTTTGCAATGAAAAACTCTAGAGTGGAATATTAACTTTAATTAATTTGGATTATAGGATACTTCAAGAAATATGTGAAATAAATATGAACATAAGTAGTAGTAGTAGTAAAAACACTTAGTAAAATATACTCTTGCTTGGGACGTGCAAAATCTCAAGTTTGGCGGTATTTGATAAGTGATTATTTAGAATTAAATATAGCACTAGTTTAGCAATATATTTGGTATAAATATCCCAAAATGAGCTATAATTGATAGTATTTTTGTATTTTCAAGTATACAAGATATAAAAAAGACAATGGAGTGTTTCCATGATGAAATGAGAATAAAATGCAGAAAACTATGATTTACATCGTGGCAAGGATGCTTGACGATGTAGGAGATTACTAGACAACGTGGGAAGGAGTGGAAAGGAAGATGAGAGAAAATGAGGTTTGGAGTGGCTGTGCCATAGGCATAAAGGGACGACGTCAGGGTGGTCTATACAAGGCGCCGAGCATAAGTGAGGAAAAGGAACATAAAGAGGGTGAAGCTGGGGCGGCGTTGTGGCTTTACACTAACAAGAAACGATCACTTAATGAGAGCACCGAGACGTAGAAATTATAATGTTTAGAATACTAGTTCATTTGATAGAACTAATTAAGGTTTCCAATTTTTCTTTCAAAGTATCTTAGGGGTATAAATAGATATTAGAATATGTAAAATATAATAATATAGATTTACATATATTACCGTAAATGAGCCTAGTTTACTTTGTTATTAAGTGTTAAGACAAGTTTGGAATAGAAGACATTGAAGACTCACGTGTAATTATTCGGTATTATTTTCATGATTTAATTGAAATGATATAATTCAATCTTTGATTGAAATGAATACCATGATGTGCATGTTTATTTGAATGATGCATGAGTAGCTCATTAATCTTAGGGATCAATAGATCCTATGGAATGAATGCTATGCTAAAATAGTTTGAGTGGATTATGAAGACTAAAAGTATAATGGTTTAAGTTTGTATTGATTCTAGACGTAACTCTACAATTATCATGATAACATGTTTGTCGATTATAGGTTTTAGAAGTCACCATGGCCATTGTAGCTTTTAAATCAGATACGGACGGTACAGTTGTAAAATATATAACATCGATATATAGTTATTTATTAGGGAGGCACGAATAATAAAATTTATTTGTTAGGAATTTAAAGATTTTTAACTTAAAAAAATGCGTAACTTTCATTATTCACACTGATAGGTGGAGTTCCAGTCTTTAAATCAAAATCTTTTCCGTCATGACACTAGGTTGATATGGATTTGAAGAAAATATATTTATTTTAGTGAAGCATAAAACATACATAATAAAGATGAAGAATGTGAGTTCAAAAGCATAATTTGTCATTCCTTAGGTGAAGTTGTGAACTAATACCTTCTTAAAATAAGAGTATAAAGTTATTTACGGTGTTTTGTTAGCATAGAATAGTTTAGTTTAAAAGCAATTAAAAATGGATTTCATTAGCAATAAAGTAAATATGACTAAGTATACTAAGGGCAATACACCTTTTCCTGAGGACAATATCCGTAATGGACATTAGTTGATCACATTATTACTATAATCTAGTCGTCATACTTGTAGCTACGATTAGTTATCATTAACTACTTGCAAGTCTATTATATCAAGATAATCGATCTTCAAATCTACTTGTAACATATCTTTTATTGAAATTACATTGACTAAGGCTCCTGTATCATACAAGATATTCATAAAATGGTGCCCGTCAGTCCCTAATGGTATGCATATATCTCTAGGATCTCTCCTTTTGATTTGTTGAAGTCTCTGTGTGAACTAGAGTCTTTATTTTTTCTTTATTCGAACAATCTTGAAGCTATTTTCTCTATAGTGGTTCTTCAGATGGTCCTTCATCTTATTGCTTAACTATCCATTATTTCTTTCCCTTTTTGTTATTCTTCAAGGCATTGATCATTTATTGCTTGAACCCTTGAAGTTCAATTTGCCTCACTTTCATTCCATTATCATGCATGACATCATATTTTCTCATATCCAAAGTGTTGAATCTTTATGTTTTGTACATCTCTTGCTCGTTCCTTGGCTCATTCGTTGCCGTAGTGCTCATCATATAAATATCACCAACATTCTCTTTGTGATTTGTGATAGTGTTACTCATAAACTACCTTTCTTTTCTTGAAATCAAAACAATGGGTACCTCACCAATCTGCCCCTCCAAGTTCTTAGTAGATTGTGTTATCTCATCCTCCAATTTCTTAAGAGTTTGCTCACATTTTTCATCTCTTGCTCATGCTTCTCATGTCGTTCCTTATTATAGATGTCAATGACTTGAAAAAATTTCTCAATTGACTTTAGCGAAGTAATTTTTTTGCTTTGGCCAACTTCCCTTGTTGGACTTTTTGATAAAAACTTGGAGGTAGCTTCAGTGCATTATTAAGATTTCCATTTGAAAAGTTTGGGTTATTATAACCTTGATTAAAACTTTGAAAATCCATTCCTCTCTGCCTAAAGTTGTTTCCATAGTTCTTGTTATTTATGAAGCTGATATCTTTAGACTCCATTCCTTGTTGTGTGTCCAATGGATTAACAACCATTTCTTAGTGATTAACGGTTTGATGTATCACTTATACTTGTGGATTGTTTTATCATATTTGTAGCGTCGCAAGCTGACTACTCTGGTTGGATAATTGTGCCATGATAGCAGCTTATGAGTTAATCTCCTACACTCTTGCTAGCTATCCAACTTTGGAATGAGTATCTATTATAGAATTTTGAAAAATAAGATCTAGAATATGTCATGCTCCATCTTCACTCATTGTAAATAGAGAACCACCGGGTGTGGCATCCACTATTATTTAGGTGTCATGAATCATTTTTTAGTAGAAGAATAGCTATGCCATTTCACATATCTATGTCCTAACATCTCCTCAGCATTTCTTTGAATCTTTCCCAAGCTTCACAAAGAGATTTGACATCCTCTTACTTGAATTGGTTTATTTCCAATTTCCTTTCACTGCCTTCACTGGTGTAAAGAACTTGTCTAGAAATGTTTCATTGATTTCTGCTCATGTAGTCTTACTCCCTGCATTTAGCCCTTAAAACTAGAATCTTCATTTCCTAGCCCATTGAATAGGATCTTTTCCATCATGTTAATGAGAGACGATCTTAGTTCTAACCGGTGGTGTTGGCTAGTAGCCACATTACTTCGTTGTATGTCTCTAAAACTTTTGGCTTTAAGTGTTCATGAAGACATCTCTGTCTCCACACTCTGGCTCGCACTAGTTGATCATATTTAGGTTGGTTTCCCGCGGCGCTGAGGTTGGTTTAGGTTCCCTGCTTGATCCTCTGCCATCTTTATTCATTTCTTCTTCTCTCCCTTATTTATTTAGTCCATCTCAGGATCGTAAGGCACTAAGTCTTTTTATCCTTTACTACTAATGCACTAATTCTTCCTGAAAATGAAAACAAAAAAGGTCAAGTGTAGATTGTCAAACTTGCAACAAAAACTTTCCCTTTTATTTTATTATTTATTTTTATAAACTTGAAAATAAATTATTAAAAATAAATTATAACAATTTTTTGAAGTAAATTAAATTGATGTGGGGCTACCGATCCCCGACAATTATTCCAAAAACGTGATCGTAAAATAGCAAGTATAAAGACTCGATTATAGTAATAATGTTATCGACTAATGTTGATTACAGATATTGCCCTAAGGGAAAGGTTTATATGGACACGGTTCACTTAGTTAAGTTCACTCTATTGCTAAGAAAATCTTTTTTTTTATTAGTTTGAAACTAGACTACTCTATTCTGGAAAATAATGTAAAATAACTTCTATTTTTATATTAAGAAGACATTTAGTTCACAACTTCACTAAGTAATGAACTAATAAGCCTTCATATCTCAATTCCTTCATTTTCATTATTTTTGTGAAATGCTTAATTAGAATAGAAAAAATTGTTTAAAATGCACTTCAACCCACTATCGTGATGGAAACAATCTTAATGTGCAAACTAGAACTTCATCTATCTGTGTGGATGACTCCACATTGCATTAAGTTCCAAACCTTTAGATTCATAACCATTTAAGTTTATTATCTGTGCCTTCTTAATGAATAACTAGCTATTGATGTTATATATTTTAAAATTGTATTATCCATATCAGTCTTAAAAGCTCTAATGGCCATGGTAACTCCTAAAACCTATAATAAACAATCACGTGATTAAGATGTTCATAGCATTACGTGTATAATCAACATAACTTCTAACCATTGCACTTTAAATCATTATAATTTACTAGTACTTCCTTTAACATAGCATTCATACCATAGGATCCATTGATCCCTAAGATAAATAAACTACTCATCCATCATTAAAATCAACACACACATCATGGTATTCATCGCAATTAAAGATTAAATCAAATAACCTCAATTAAATCAAGGAAACAATAGTAAACAACCACAAGTGGTGTCTTCAATTTCTTCTCCTCTAAAACTTTTCTTAATACTCAATAACAAGGTAAACTATATTATTCCATGTTATTCTATATTAATTAGTGGCAATCTCTAAGTCTCGCACATTCTAATACCCATTTATATTCCCAAGAATACAATTAGAAACCTTAATTAACAATTTAAACCAAAATAGAATTCTAAATTTTTTATTTTTTATGTTTTGGCATTGTCAATATGTTCCACAACATGTATGCTAGGCCAGAACTCCGCCATAATTTCAACCATTTTGCATGTGTTTTCTCCATTCAGTGAGCTCGATGCCCTGTGTATGTTGTCCCGACGCTCTGTGTATAACCACACAGCGCCGCCAGTTCGTCACCTCTCCTATGTCTATTTCTTGGTTTTCAAGCCTTCTCCTGGCATTGCACTATTTTCCCTGACCTTGTGCTTTCTTTTCAAAGTGTCAAGCCTCCATTCCACGACATCAAGTGTGTGCTTGTGCTTTTTCTCTTCATTTCATCATGATATCACTCTTTTAACTTCTTTATACCTTATATGTCTGAAAATACATAAATACCATCAATTAATGCTTATTCGAATATATTTATACCAAATATACTACTAAACTTACCTTATATATAAGTCTAATTAAACATTTATTAGTAAGCCATTACTTCTCCTTATACTGCAGGAAAACCACATTCTAATTTTATTCCGCTAACTACTTTGAATACACAAAGACATCAACTTCACGCAATAAATTCGCATTACACTTTGTGAAAACTTTGAACTAAAAAATTGAAAACCTTTGGAAAGCCACTTCAATATTAGATTTAGATCTCAAATTCACTCAGGACATCTAATGGTAATGACCTATTAAACAATCCTAATTACTAATCTAATTTGGATGTAGAATCAAAATACCACAATACATACTTGCAACTATACGTGCAATACAAAGTTAATTTTTATAATCAGCAAATAATAATCTATTTAATTAGTGAATCAAAGAATACTTAATAACGTAAGAACTATTAATTAAAGATCTCATAAAAGACGTACATCGATAATAAAAATCCCAAGGTTTAAAGAATAACTTAGCTAATAACTATGAAAAACTCCATTCGAATTAAAAAGGAAATAATAATTAAAGAAAATAAATGGGGGGAGAGAGAGCTTATTAGGAGGCCGATGGTTCTATTTATACTATTTTTAACATTTTCGTTCTAGCCTAGAGTGGTTAAGATAGGCTAGATTAGGCTAGATAATCCATATCTTGATAGTTATAAACTTTGTGTATATCATTTTATATTTGATTTAATTTAATTTTATTGATATAGCAATAAACCATTAATATTCCTTCATATTGCTTCAAGTAACTTGGTTGGTTAACTGCTTATGTGTGAGTTCGGATGAGCTCAGGTTCGATTCCCGCGACTCCACTTCTTATTCTCATTATTTTTTCAATTGCTTTTGCTTGAAATATATTCAAAAGCTTGCAAACTTATCTCATGAAACAAAGTAGCCAAGTAATCACCAATGATTACGAATGAGATGACGAAGGAATCAAATATGTCTTCCTACAAAATCTTCTTTTTATCCTTATTTCTCACTCTTCATCAACTCGCCACATACGCATCTCGAGGAAAGTCAAATGGCTCGTAAAACACCTCGGATTGACACTGGCTCTGTAAACCAATATGTGACGTAATCATTACGAGTCACCAGATCTTCATCAACTATTAAGACCATATCTTGAGGTTGATGTTACAGTCTTCTACACGTATGCATATTACGTTCTTTTGCACATTGCCACACTTGATCACTTTCTTTGTCAACTTTACAAGGACACATCAATTCACCAATCACACACAGCCACATCCTCACATATCTAACCGTATTTTGCCATGTCATCATCACATCACATAAGCCTCTACCATGTCATTAGCATGCCACATAAGCCTTATGGGCCCCACTTCACTACCAAGAGATCCACACAACACATTTTTTAATGTAAATTCAACATTGAACTATAATATATGCATTTTACATCATGTTTTTCCTTGATTTCAACTATACACTTTAACGACCTGAAATACACAAATATAACATATTACGACCATATTTTAGAGACTTCACCTTATATAAAACACTAAAATGTACTATAAAATGTATATAATTTATGACGTTTCAGTATGGAATCATTTAGAGGGCACTATGATATTCTGTTTTTCCCTTTATTCTTTCTTGTCTTGTGTCCAGTGTAGCGCCAACGTTCAATGTTCCTTCTAAGGCGCTGTGAAGGCGTTGAAATTTTTTGTAGAATTTGTGCTCCATTTTTCTCTTAGGTAGTCACAATGTTTCACATACAACGTCACCAATAAGTTTCCTCTTATCTGTGCATATTTTGTCCAATAATTCATTGGTGATTTCAGTACATTTGAAGGCACTGGAATGCATTAAGCTTATGAGTAGCCTTTTTGCTAGATTTTAGTGGTAAATCCCTTCTTTTTTACTGATAGCATGTATTTGCCCTGATAATATAAAAATAAGGGTTTTATAGTATAAATGGATGTAAAAGTCTTGAAATTCATAGTAATATCACCCCAAGATATAACACGATTGTTGACTCATCAAGTACCCCTAAACATAGACAATTGCTCATCTCAATCAGTGAAGTATAGGAGATTCAAATTGCATTCACAAAGTTCATTCCACCTTGGCTAGTACTCAACTATAAGTTAAATCGTTTCATCCAATTTTTGAAAAACTCGCCATATGGAAACAAGAATATTCAAGCAAATTCGATTACTTTGAGTCAAGATATTTTAACTACTCTGTCGAAGAATACTCAGCAAAAAACACTAGGCTTTGCTAAGACTAAAATCGTCAATTAATCAAAGTTACCATTGAATGTTTAACAAGCAAAAAACTTGCAATTTTTAAATAGAGCATTCAATACTAAGATCCCAAAAATAGAACTTATACAACCACTCCGCTAACACATTCAAACATTTTATTGGAGTGAATAAGACCTTCTTTTAGGTTATAAATAGGTGGGTTTCGTTAAGAAAAAATACTAATTCATGGATTCAAAATGATGTTAAACTTTCGACCTAGACTCCTCAAAAGCTTTTTAGAGAACATGAAATGGTTTAAATTGCACTTTGCTTAGTTTTTCATTTCATATTATGCAATCCTCAACTTTTTCCAACCATTTGGCTCCCTTCTCCATTTCTTGCATATACTATTTTAGATGGGAATCTCATATTTTTTAACCACACAGTTCCATGCACCATTTCATGTAGATACCTTTTTATGGTGGAACTCTCTAATCATGACTTGATTGATTAAAGTTTTTTCATCATGATCAATTTCCCTTTATTTAGGGTATATAAACAATAATTCACTTCTATAAATTCTCATTTCTTTTTCTTTTCTTCTTTTCATGTCTTTTTTTAATGATTTCAAGTCTAAGACTAGCTTCCAACTAGTAAAAAATCATAGGCTAATGGGTTATGGACTTCATGATAGATAATGAAAGAATTACATTACGTTAGCTCAACTGTGTTAACTAGAGTTAACTAAATAGGTGGATCAAATGCTAAAAGGTTTTAAAAGAACAAGGCCTATATTTTGCTAAAATTGATTATTAAGTTATTACAAAATTATAAATGGATTGTAAACCATCCTAGAATCTATAGAGATTTAGTAGACTTTTCTCGTTGATTCCACAGTAGCACTTTTTAGGGTAGTCTCAGTACTGTAGACCAATCACAAGAATAAAATTTTCACCTAAACTTCTACTTAATTTCTTGTCCATTTTTTGCAACAATAATCAACTTTAGGATTCTCAAATTGTCCACCATTATCCCAAGCTACAACTGGGCATTCATTTAAGCTCAAAACGATGAATGAAAAAATAAAAAGAAAGAATTCACAAGAATGGAAATGTGTAAACAACCTACCAAAACATCAATCTTAAATACAAAATGAAATCATATTACCAGTATTTTGCCAGATATCTTGAAAAAATCCTAAAAGTTACAAATATAGTACCATAAATCTTTCATATATGGTTCATTCATACATTTCATTAACCAACATATCTGAATACACCTAAAAGTATCCTAAACCTTGTCCGCAGAACGCAGGAGAAGTAATACACATTCCAAAGGAACAAGTGAAATATAATAATGGAAGACAAGAAAATGGAATGAATGAGACGAAACGAAATGAATATATGAAAAGTAGAAAATAAATGCAAATGATGTGATCTGTAGTGATATTAGGAAATTTCATTATCATTATCATACTTTATATTCTCCAAATATATCACAATATCGAATTAGTACAAAGTTTTTCGACTCCTCCCTCAAATACATATAAAGATAATAAAATCAACTCTCGTATTAATGGAGTTTCCATGTTGATACTTACTGTGCTGTAGAGTCCTCTATGGAGTATTCTAAGGACTCCGCAATCATTGTGAAGAATGTGAGGAAGAAGCAGCTTCATACCCCTCGTGGGCTGGATAAACCTAGTAGCCTGATAGACTGAGAAAATGATGGTCTAAAATTGGGGGAGCTATTTTGTAAGGGTGATTGAGGACTTGATGATGCCACATGGTACAAGAAATCACTACTCTCCTTTTAATGATGGAGAATCATCTCTTCATTGGACATCTATCTCGCTACTCCCTCTGGTTGTTCTCCAGACGACTCCTCTCTTCGTACCTGCAACTCTCATAGTATTGGTCTCCTATTGTTGTTGTTGTTGTTGCATCTATGTCGGTACTTATGCTATCTGCTATGCTCTATCCTCCTCATCCTCTTCATTCTCCTCTAGCTTGCTGAACCCAAAGATGCCATCATTTTGTATGGTCGGCTGGGGTGGGTTATCGAAATCTAGACCGGCAAGATGTACTCATGTCTGATGATATAGATCAATGATAAGAAGATGAAAAGCTAGATTCTCATTCTTTATCATGGTGGTCCTTTCTCCAATAACCTCGTGAATGATACACCCCACGTCGATGTAACCAATACGAATATCGGCTTAATGTCACCTATTCATGTTTGGTAGTTGGTAGAGAGGAACGTTGATAAAGTACGAACATGCCTTAAGAGTATTGCTAAAATAGGTCTTAATGAGATGCTTAGCATAATGAAAGGTGGAATAAACTCAATCATCATGGGGGAAGTAAGTCAGAGCTGCTCTGATAGTTTGTTAGGGTAGTGAGAGTCGAAAAAACCTCAAGGTGGAAGTTAGACCCACCTAAGTCTTTTCATATCAGTATACCATAATAGATGTTAATAGCCTTGGGAGTATAGCTAACCATCACTCCTCTAAGCCTCAAACTCTTTCCGAGTCAGGTCATGTGTCCATTTGCATATAACTCGTGAACCAAATGCTTACATCCTTAAATTAGATCTGGGTTTTAGGGATATTTGG
Organism: Stephania yunnanensis; assembly: GCA_039657365.1. Lineage (NCBI taxonomy): Eukaryota > Viridiplantae > Streptophyta > Magnoliopsida > Ranunculales > Menispermaceae > Stephania > Stephania yunnanensis. The sequence continues at coordinate 35,966,536 of CM077586.1, read as the reverse complement.
TTAAGGCTTGGCTGTTTCTTGGAAGAAAGTCTCATCCATTCTCTCAGATGATTGATGTAATTGTATTCTCATATTTGGGATTTCTTATATTAAACCCCTTCTCAGCTAAAGTTTTCCTTTTTTCTTGTAAAGTGACTGTCAAACATCTTCTAGGATTTATCACTCACAAAGATAAACTCATCTTAAGGCTTAAGTGTAATAGGTTGGTGGGTTCTAGCATAACCAGCGATAATTGACCACTCATCCTTCTGCTAGAACCGCCAAAACCACAATAATGTCCTCTCTCTATAGCATACAAACAAGATAGAAAAAAAATGAATAAATAAGTAAAAACTAACAAACAAAACATAAATGAAGTCTTATCCTCTCTTTGAAATGTTTTAATGGAAAAACAAAATAGAGACAGAAGAGAGAGTGGTGTAAATTTGTTCTAGATTGTAGAAGTGTTATAACAATTATCTAATATCAAATCTAGCAAATTCACAATATATGAAACTGTCAATCTTTAGATCTGTCTAGTGTCGCATGCATAAAACTCTAAAGCGTTGGAAATCACTAAGAAAAAACTACAAAACTATGATTTTTCTTCAATTCTCTAATGATCAGAGTCTAGCATCATGGCTGCATCGTGTGTACATATCACGAGGCATCATCCACAACGTATTTAATGAGTTTCCTTTGATCTGATCAATTTTGGTCCAGCGATTCCTTGGTTATTTCAGTTCAGTTGGAGGTGTTGGCCGGGTGTTGAGCCTATGTCTAGCTTTTCGATGGATTTCTTTTAGAAATCACTCCTTTTTGTCATATAGCCATTATGTAGCTTGAAAGTAAAAAGCAAAGGTCTTAAAGATTAAATGGAGATAAAAGTCTTGAATCTATAGTATTATTTGACTAAAATATAACACAATTTATGACTTATCAAACACCCTTACACTTAGACAATTGCTTGTCCCTACCAATGGAGTATGAGACAATTAGTTTGCAACAAAAATGTCATCTTCAATGATGCTCAAATCTAACAAAAATGGTTTCGTCCAAGTTTTTCAAAAATCTCTAAATGGAAACAATAACAATTTAGTGAATTCGATTACTTTTAGTTAAGATATTTTGGCTACTTTCCCATAGAATACTTTGCAAAACACTTGGTTTCATCAAGACTAAAGCCACCAATTAATCATGAGTTGCCTTAGATCTTTTAATAACTCAAAAACCTATAATCTCTAAGTAGAGCATTGAATAATAAGATTCAACGAATATAACTTATACAACCATTCCATTAACATATTCAAAACATTGTTAATAGCCATTATAACTTTCTTTTGGGACTACAACGATTGGGTTGGTTAATAAAAAGAAGTAATTTATGGATTCAGAACGTTGGAAAACATTAGACGTATACTTGTCAAAAAATTTTTGGAGGACATGAAATTATTTGTACTACACCTTACTTAATATTTCTTTTACATTGCGTAGGCCTGACATTTTCCAATCATCTGGCTCCTTGCTCCATTTCTTATGGATACCGTTTTAGACAGGACACTCATTTTTCTAACCACAAGGCTCCCTACTCCATTTCTTGTGGACACCATTTTTAGGTGAAACTCTCTGATTATTACTTGATTGATTAGATTGTACATCATGATCAATTTCCCTTTATTTTGGGTATATAAACTATATTTTGCTCTGATTTTTTTCTTTTCTCTATCTTCTTCATTTTTTCATGTCTTTTTTCATGATTTAAAGTCTAAGACTAGCTTCCAACTTGGTAAGAGATTATAAGCTAATTGTTTATAGGTTTCATGATAAGTGATGAAAGAGTTAGGTTGTGTTGGTTCAAGTGGGTTGAATAAGGATAACTTAATATGTGGGTTAAAGGCTAAGAGCTTTAAACAAAGTACACATGTCAAGTGTGTACAATTATTTCCTTCCTTTATTATACTCTTATTTTGTAGTAATAGTAAGTTGGAATTGTCTCCACAGTGATTTATCAAACATCTCTAAGATATTATAATAACTAACTAACCTAATTATACAAACATAACTAACATAATCCAAATTCACTAATATTCAAATCAATTCAATTGAATAGCTAATAAATATCTTAACAAACATCTAGGACAATGAAACATCGATCCGTTTTGCATATAAACTTATTACTTCAATCAAGTAGTTATGAGCATACGTATTAAAAATTATAGCTCATTAAATCTAATCATTAGTTTGTAAATAACCCGTTAGTTGTTCTTATACCGGTAGAAAATCCACATTCTTATTTTATCAAGCTAACCCCATTAAATACACAAAGACATTATCTTCACGTAGTAAAACTGCATTACACTTTATGAGAAATTCGAACTACTGAATCTAAAATCTTCAGAAAGCCATTTCAACATTAGATTTAGATCTTAAATTCACTTAAGACATCTTAAAAGTAACACCTTTCAAAAAATCCTAGTTAATTTTTTAGAGTAGGTAATGAAGCTAAATATCATAATACAAATTCTAGACTATGCATGCAATGCAAAGTTCATGATTAAAATCTTTAAATAAAAATCTATTAAATCATTGAATAAATGAGTACAATTGGTTTAAAGCATTACGGACATGATAATCTCATCATAACTTCATAGCAAAACAAATCTAGTTTATGTTCAAACGTTGTTTAGATTGATAAACTATTTACTCATAATTTTAAATAACAACACAATAATATAAATAAAAAAATATGATAAATACATATAGAATAAATACTTTGAATCCTTAAGTCTTCTTCAAAAGTAATGAACGATAAGACAATAAGCTAAAACAATAAACAATGGCTTTTAGAGCAATTAAATTTTTACCTAAATGCTTAATGGAAACTACTTTTATAACTCTAGCATCGTATTTATTGTATTTTAGGTAGTAAATACCCCAAACTAACTCAAAGTCTCATTGTTATCTAAAATCTTCAAAATTGAACTCAACAATTCCTCAATGATTTCAGTTTTTATGGAATCGCTGTAGAATCTTTGGGAAATTAGTCTCAATTTCCACTAATCTGAGTAGGGATTCTAGTGTGTATAGGAACCAATTATGAATCACTGGGCTTGAATTCCAATTTTTCATTATACTTGTTGTTGACTCCTTGCATACTCTTCCGCTTGATCAATTCTTTATAATCTTGCCTTTTTACTCAATTTCTTCATATGTATTCCATTGTTTACCTCAAATAACAAAAAACAATAGAAAATTCTTTGTAATATAATCTTTTACATCTAAAATTATCCTCAAATATACTACACAAGATGCCTAATTATTTACATATAAAATGCCCCTAAACTTAGCTCTTGGCTATCCTGAGCAAACAAATACCTCAATCATATTCTTTATTTTTCCTATATTATTATTCATAAACAAAAATGATCTTTAAACAAAACCCTAATACCTTAAAAAAATATGAATTATGATAGAATGGAAAGAATGAAAGAACAATCCTTTTATTTAAACACTCAACCTTCGAATTATGCAATACACAATATAATTAAAAGTTAAACCAATCACCAAGGTGAAGCCATTATATAGGTTTTCTCAATCTCCAGCAATAATTCAATAATTAGACATGTTTTACCATACATTTTGACTATATTCAATGGTTTTCTCTTCTTTTTTTAATTATAGTTAATAAAAGGAATATATGAAGAAATAGAGTAAAAAGGGTAGATTATGAAGGAATTAACAAACGGGAAAGATTATGCAAAAAGCCAACAAGGAGTCAAGGAAGAATTGGATTTTATACCTAGTGATTTTCTAGCAATTTCTATGGACACTGAATCACCATTAAATCAGTGGAAGTAAAGAGTAAAATTATACAGATTTAGCTATTTATTCCAATTAACCATGAATCCCTGAAGAATCGTTGGAGTAGATCTCGAGGTTCTTATATAATAACGATTAGTTTGACTTAGTTTGGGTTGTTTACTACCAAAAAAACTGTAAATATGACCTTAAAGTTACTAAATTAGTCGTCCTCGTGTACTTAGATCAATATTTCACTACTCTATGAACCATTCTTTATTGTTTAGTTTATTGTTATTTTATTCTTTTTTTTTAGAGAATATTTGGAGATTTAAAGTATTGATTCAAAGGAATTTATCTATATTGTATTTACAATATTGCAATGTTATTTATGATTATGAGTGAGTTGTTAGTAGATCTAAACAAAGTCCGACCATAAACTAGATACATTTTACAATGTAGTTATGATGAGATTAATATGTGCTTAAAGCATTAAACCAATCGTATTCTTTGATTCACTGATTTGATAGGTTATTATCTATTGATTTTAATCATGATCTTTGTATTTCATGCACAATTTTGAATGTGTATTGAGATATTTTGAATCATTATCTAATTTAAAGTGGTAAGTAAAGGCAAACATCCTTTAGATGTCCTAAAAGAATTTGAGATCTAAATCTAAAGTTAAAGTTGCTTTCTAAAGGTGTTAGCTTTAGTAGTGCAAAGTTTCCATAAAGTGTAATGCAGTTTTATTTCTTAAACATAATTTCTTTGTGTATTAAAAAGTTATCTTAATAAACTTATAATGTGGTTTTTCCACCGATGTGTGGAGAAATAATGGCTTACTAAGGGGTTTCTACTTACTTATGATTAATGTTTAATGATCTAATATGCTTTATAAAGTATGTTCATAGCTATATTGATTGAATTGACATGTTTGTAATGCAAAATGGATTGTTGTTTCATTGTTCTAGATACTCGTTTAAATATTTATTTGTTTGAAATTAAATAGAATTTATTTTATTGATAGTGAATCTGAATTGTGTTAGTTAAGTTATTATAATTAGTTTAGTTAAGTATTAGTAAGTTTAATTATTGTTATAATTAATTAAATAAATAAAGTAAAAATAATAAAAACTATTAAAAAAAATTTCCAAGAGAAGTTTGATAAATCCTTATAAAGACGATTCTCACTTATTAGTACTACAAAATATTGAAATAATAATATAAGGAGGAAATTTATTGTACACGGCCAACTTATGTCTATTTTTAATATCTTTTCCAGGGATTTAAACATAATTTTCTAAGACTTTTAGACCTTGTATGGTCTCTCCGCTTTATTGTTCTAATTCTATAGGATCCTTACATCCGTTTGATCCTGATATAGATGTGACATTAAATAGTAATTTAAGACAATAACAACATAGAGAATACCAAACTACCATAGAGGAAGCCAATAATATCTTTAATATTAATAATTATAATAATAACGAAAATAGAGAACTTACTTAGGCAAGCTAATAAAAATATCACCACTTATAAACCAATGTGTATTACCTATCCTAAAGGATTTTGTATATTAGAACTTAGATCCGGATTTATTGGTGTTGTACCTAGCTTTTATGGTAAAGGCAATGAAGACCTACAAAAAGTTGTATAGGAATATCAAAACAAAATGAATGGGATGAAACCTAAATACTGCACATTAGAAGAAGTTAAACTTAAAGCTTCTCCTTTAACATTTAATGATTAAGCAAAAGATTGGTTGTGTTATCTTCCTTAAGATTCGATAACTACATGAGCTCAAATGTTAGAAGTTTTTCTAGATCAAAATATGCCTACAAGAAGAATTAGAGTTTATAAAAGAAAAATCATAATCGTGAAAATGAAAGATAATGAAGATTTTAATGAATTTTGGGATAGATTTGAAAGACTAATTTCATCTTTTCCAAAACATAGATACACCCAAAAAGCTTTATTAAAATACTTTTATGAAGAACTACATCAATTTAAATAAAGAATATTAGATAATGTATATGGTGGATCATTATCTGATATTACAATAACTCAAGCAAAAGAAACAATTAATAATATGGCCGAACAATCTAAACAATATGGTGAAAAGACTAACACATCAAGAAAGAAAGTTTATGAAGTTAACAATAAAAAAAAAAAAAATTCGATGAAAAAGTCGAAGAATTTTCTAACATTGTTTATTTAGTACTAAAAGATAGATCAAATCAAGTTAACTATGTAGATTTTGCAATGAAGTTACACATCCTACAGATGAGCGTCTTTTTTTATAAGAAGATAATAATGAAGAAGTCAATGCAGTTATGAACTAATATTCATGTCCTCCTAGAAACCATAATAATAATAATAATAATAATAATAATAATAATAATAATAATAATAATAATAAAATTATTATAGTGGAAATTTGAATTCAAACCTTAGCTACGATCTACAAAATCAAAGTAATACCACTTATAGACCGAAAGCACCAACACAACCAACCCTACTGCAACAACCACAACAAACTATTCAACCTACAAAACTAAATTTCGAACAAATATTATATAAATTTATAACTTAAAGTCATCAAAATTTTACTCCAATTTTTCAAAATCAAATTAAATCCTATACATCCATTAACAAGCTAAAAAATAAATTAAGTCAAATGATTTTACAAATCAACAAGTTAAGCAATAAAGCTAAAGTAACTACTCAATCTACAAACAATACTAAACAAGCACAATTTAATGCTTTAGTTTATGAAAATGAAAAAGATATACGCACAAAAGAAAATACACCCACAAGAAGTACGAAGAATATCAAAGTACAAAAAACAATTGATAAGTCAATAATTAGACATGTTTTATAGTGTAATTTAGGTTGATTTTGTGTATAAATGATGATATTACACTAGGTATTCTCTTATTTTTATGATTTCAATGTTTCAATAGAAAATGAAAAAATGGAAGAAAAAAGGAAGTAGAGCCAATAAGTAAACTAGAGAAGAAGTCTAGTGATTAGCCAACGATTTGTATTTACACTAGAAATCACCACCTAAATCGACAGCAGGAATGTGTTAGTGAATCTCCAACGAATTGAATAATATATTAGAAATCTCCTGCTGAATCAGTGTAAAACCCATCCTAGAGGTTAACTCAGCGATTTGTGTACAACTTAAAAATCAGTAACAAATCATTGAGGTTCGTGACAGGTTTTTAGATTAATGAAGAATTTGAGTTTGTATAAGATATAAGTGCATAGGTATACTATTAATAAGACTAGAGAGTAGAAATAATTATCTCCATTATTCTTTATTCTTTTTCTGAAATTTATTATATATTTCTAGTTGATGCTTGAAGCAACATTGGAGCTTCTATTTATTTTTAGAGGCATTTTTTATTTATTCATTATGCGTTTTATTTATATATTCACATTGCTATAGTATTAGCACTAGCGAGTAGTTTGTCAATCTAAAAAAACCATAGACATGTGTAATGACCTAAATTAATTAAACTAGGATGAGCGTTAATCTAAGGAGGTAACGATTGAAATTCGGGTGTTAAGTGGACCACTCGATTGACTTAGACACGAGAACTAAGGAAATGTGCTAGATATATAGATGTTAGTTGTATATATACGGTATTTAAATTTATTATTATTGGATTGCATTACACGTGTGTATGTTGATATCGAGCGAGGTCATGTAATAAGTGTTCCCATCAAAAGGCTTGTCGACACGAGTGTCAAGTAGGCAAACTATGGGTAAAGTAGGAAAGTCCACTAATTTACATTTAGATGATTAGTCGATCAATTAAAATAGGTAATGTGACCATAGCCTAAGTTAATTCAATTAAAATGATAGGCTATGGTGTACCTTGAATTTCGTGTCAAGACGCGGGGCACTGAGTGCCAGGTAGTCGAGGTTTAATGGAACCACAAGTTGATAATTTTTTTGGTGACTAAAAGTATTAACTATAGATATTTTGTTAGCATAGGCTAAGGTGAATAAATTCAATGAATCAAGCCCTATAGTTTGAGTAAATTAAATGGAAAGCATATGATTATTCTCGAGATACACAACAGCATATCTAAGAGCCAGATGAGTACCAAAATCATGTCTCTTGAGGTTGAGTTAGTGGGGGTTAGTGGGATACATGGCCAGAGCTAGATCATTAGATAGTCATCGGGAAACATAAACCCATGAAGATCAAGGGCTAGGAAACACTCTTACCTTAATATATATAAGCTAGTATGATCAAACCATGCAAATAAAAAAAAAATCAATTGAACTACTAGAGAGAAGAAAAAGATTGTTGGAGAGTTAGAATTAGAGCTGGAAAATATCAAATTGGTGGATCAAACCTAGGTAATCATCTTCTTCCTTATTTCCCTTATCTAATGAACCTATTTTGGGGAGTTTTGATGAAAAATTAAATTTAAGGGTTAGATCCCTAGTTTTTGGTGATATTGTGATGAGTTATACGTTAAACGATCATTTTATATAAAGATTTATCACTGGTTTTGATTGAATTGGTATTTTGATGAAATGGCAAAAACTAGTGAATTTATCAGATTTAATTAAATTGATCAAATTGTTGTTTTAAGGTTGTTCTAACTGTTATTTTAGGACAATTTGATATGGAGAGGGTGTTAAATGGGGTTTAGTTAGCTAGTTGAGGGCTTTAGGACGTAATTTTCTAGTTGAAATTCTGTCATAGAGGGCACTTAATACGGTAATGAGATAAATTAACGCGCTAATGATATTGGGCAGAAACTCGAATTTAGTTTCATGATTAACGCGCTCATAAGCCATATTAGCGTGCTAACTCGATATGAAAAATTCGATAAAAATGTGTTTCAATAGCGTAGCTAGTTGAACCCCACTTGTAGCACACCGATTCTCAGAGTTACTTTTTTAACTTATTTCGAATTAAGTAACGTAATAAAGGCCTATTTAATAATTTATACGTTTTGAAATAAATATTGGTTTTGAGAGTTAATATACACTAAATTAATCTTAAACCCACTATATTAAAATTGATAAGACACCAAACTTAGGGATATAAGGTATCAGGAATTAGTCAGGTCGGATTCAAGAGTTCGAGGAAGTCAAAGCGCAGATTGAGGTGAGTAAACGCCTTAAGAATGCTTCACATTATTCAGTTCGTTTTTCTTATGCGTGTAATGGGTGTCAAACTATTTTCCTTTACCGATTTGTCTAATAGATTAATAGTTTTATTGAGGTTTTACACCGGGATGTGTAGATGGACTTAGGTACACTATATCGTAGTATGTGTAATCATACCGTCGATGAATTGCGACCCGAGCTGCACCAATGCACATATGTCGATGTCTCAGCAGATTTGGCCAATACCGCGAGGACTAAGGACGTGATAGTAGAGCTTGTGGGAGAAGCCCCCGGAATGATCCTTAGCTCCTAAGTATGCAATAGTCTATTACACACGACACATCCTTGGATTTGCATCAAGGAAATTTACGGGTTTATTGACTTAACTGTAGTGTGTGTACGTTCCCGTTTATATCTTTAACTGATAATGTGCCCTATTTTCGAGCATGTTTGGTTAGTATGTACTAGTTGTTAATCACTGCTTATTTGATTATTGTCTGTTGCGCTGTGTTAACTCTCATGGTATGCTGCCTGAATCTTTTGTATTGCCCTATATTCATATAAGTATGTATTTCTAATGCAAGATAGAATACATGCATTATTTATACATCTATTTGATTTCTTGCTAAATATTGTGTGAAATTCTCTTTTGAATTTACTCACGGACTCGTCACTGTATTTGTTGGGTAACTGAGTGCATAGCTTTCTACGAGTAGCGGCAAGAGAAAATCTTTGGCGACTATCTCACTTTGTTGATGGTCTTGTACATACTCAGAGGTGTTTATATTATGTATATATTTTGATTCTTATTTTGGTTATTTGGAGACTTTAGATGACCTTGTACATGTATATACCATGTGTTATGGTACTGTCCTTATATATAGAGTACTTTTCTGGGTTTTGCACAACAGGACATGCTTGTATAGATAATGCTTATCATGCTAAATTACTTTATGAAATTATGTCAATTAAAGCTTTCGCTAATTTAAGTTAACTTGTAAGACACAACCCACTAGTATGGTTTGGATTTTACAAAACTACAAATTAATGAACCTATTAAATATTGAACTACTTAAAGAGAATAGGTTAAAAAAAATATGAAAAATCCAATAACTAATTTAATAAAATACACCTGGACATGAATTTCGAGAAATGAGAAGGAAAGGCAAGTGCTGGACATATGTAGCTGGCCCCACCGAGCGAAGAGAGCACTGAGACACGTCACCATGACGTGACAGGGCTGCTACATTTGGTATCAGAGCATTGAGTTATGGGAACTTGGAAATGTAAAATGAAGGAGCATAAAATCTAGTAAATAAATTTGACCAATACAAATCTTAGATGTGGAAACCTAATGTTATGGCATTAGAACTTTTGTTAGGAAGTGATGTGAGGTGGGTAGAGTTGGGGTTTTACACATGTTATGTTTTTATTGTATGTTATAACGCTATACACATATATAAATATTGAGTCTAATCCGAAAAACGTTTCTCAACTGAGATCATGGACTAACAAACTAGTGTTACACTTAGGGATACCCATGTTACCGCGAGTGTGGACGATCGACTCGCAAACCAGGAAACTTATATGAGCAGGTCCTCTAACTATTTTGGGATCAGGTCCCTACAATTACGGCACTCGCTACAGCTATGACTACAGCATCTCAAAACCCAAAAGTAGTCACTGTAACCTAACCAGAGCTAGAGTGCGTCGAGCGTAACAATAGTAATGAAGATATGAGAATCAGATAGAGGATGCAAGAGGAGCACATGTTGACATTTCAAGGTCCTCATGCAGGTTGGGAGCATGATCTAATGTCCCTATTTCGAGCACAATACGTAGGGAATTCGAGCTAGAGTTTAAGGAGATGGTGGTGAAAAGTGAAACGGCGACGTAGGTGTTTTTGATGTGGGCACCATGGACATGATAATAAAGATTGTCCTTTGAGGCCAGTGTTAGTTACCACATCGCCACCTGTGCCAGAGTCAGGGTTGCACACTGACGAGCCTACATCATTAAGACTGAAGTGCCCTCTAGTGTCTTCTCAATACCGAGTAAAATCATCATTTCAACTGCCCATTGATATTTATGCTACCTAAATGAGCTATACTATTACGGGTTAGAGCTCCATTTCAGGAAGCTGATATGTAGTATGTGGAGGTGAAAATTCTGAATACTAGGTCATTTTGTATAGTTAGTGAGAACTTGATGTATTTACTACATTATATGTGTAAACTTCTTGTTAAAGACGATTATTGTGAATGTTACCGATTATATGTGGTTATTTCATGCTAAAGAGGAAAATAATGGTTTAGTTAAAGGCTATGCAGTCTATGCGCATTTTGGACCACGACACTACTGTCGGGATATGCTACTTAGATCTCGACATAACATGGGGGGGTATGATTGTGAGTTCATATAAGCCACGAGATGTAGGTTGAGGGTGCTTAAACTATAGGGTTTTAGAGGCGTACAAGTAGGGGAAGCGATAGAGATATGGTTAGTGGTGTCATACTAGGATAGGTAGAAGATGCAAAACAAGGGAGTAGCTTGAAGATTTATGCACAACTGATGTGTTAAGATGACTCAGGATGTATATGAAAGCAATGGCATACACCTTTAGTTTTGGCCAAAGCACTGGTGTTAGTCTCGCAATCATTACAATTTGAGTAACTCCACAAATGTTTATGATTACATCAGACAGTGAGGTCAGTGGGGGCCCACACCGAGTAAGTGAAATGGATAGGCATCATGATAGAAAGATTGAAGTGCCATATTACTTGCATATTTAAGAATGTGAAGATCTAAAGCTTTTGAGGATATGAGAGTAAAAAAAGTGAAAATTTTCACTAATGGATGAGTGGCACTCTCCATTTGGTTTTATATACAAGGTGTATAACCTTATTAAGTATATAATGAAAAAGGGAAGAAGAGACAATACGTGACTTATCCATGAACAAGAGTTATTCAGATGGCCATAGTCACAGTGTCATCAGATCATATTTCATTGCCTAAGTTAAAGTCTTGTGCTATGGTAAATAGTAGAAAAATCCCATGGTTGTGATGGTAAGTCGATATTCGACGCTTGATAATGAGCATGAATATTATTAACTATGTTCGTGGACATGACTCCCATTCGGCAAAGGATGAGTAACAACTAGACCATAACATTTGTATTAGGAGTCGGTGGATAACGACCCGAGCTACTGTACTAGTACATATTTAGGTGTGTCGTAGGTCTACGTCACATAAGGTAATTAGCGTGCTAATAAGTAAAATTAACACGCTAATAATTTTAGGGAGAAACTCGAATTTAATTTCGCGTTTAGCGCGCTCAATTGACACCAAAAATTCGATAAAAATGTATTTTAATAACGTATCTTGTTGATACCAACTTTTGATACACCGATTCTTAGATTTACTATTTTTAACTTGTTTTGAAGGAATTAACCTAAAAAAAGAATATTTAATAATTTTTAGCTTTTGAAATAAATATTGATTTTAAGAGCTAATAGACACTATATTAATCTTAAATCCATTATATTTTAGTCTATAAGAGACCGAACTCAGGTATATCGAGTATCGAGAGCTAGTTAGGTTGGATTCGGGAGTTTGAGGAAGTCGCAGCACAGATTGAGGTGCGTATACACCTTAAGAATGCTTCGCAAAATTCAGTTTGATTTTATTATGCATGTGATGGGAGCCAAACTATTTTCCTTTACCGATTTGTCTGACAAATTAATCAATTTATCGAGGTTTTACATTGGGATGTGTAGACGAACTTATATAGGTACACTATATCATAGAACGTGAGATCATGCCCTCGGTGAATTGCGATCCGAGCTGCACAAATGCACACATGTCGGTGTCTCGGTATATTTGGCCAATACCGCGAGGACTAAAGACGGGACAGTGGAAGTGGTGGAAGAAGCCCCTGGAATGATCCTTAGCTCCCGAGTGTGCTATAGTCTGCTACACGCGACACATCCTTGGGTTTTCATTAAGGATATTTGCATGTTTTTTGACTTAACTATGGTGTGTTAACATTCTCATTTATATCATTAACTGATATTATGCCTTATTTTCGAGCATATTTGGTTGATATGTACTTGTTAATCACTGCTTGTTTGATTATTGTCAGTTGCGCTGTGTTAACTTTCATGGTATCTTGCCCGAATTTTGTATATTTCATTATATTCATGTAAGTATGTATTTTTGATTCCAGATAGCATACATGCATGATCTGTACTTCTATTTGATTTATTGCTAAATATTATGTGGACTTCTCTTGGGAATTTACTCGTTGGGCTTGTCATTGTATTTGTTTTGTGACAGAGTGTAGACTTTTCTACAAGTAGCAGCAAAAGAAAATCTTGGGCAACTATCTCGGTTTGCTTACGGTCTTGGACATACTGGTATGTGTTTATATTATTTCGATATTTTGGTTTTTATTTTTTTTATTGGGAGACTTGAGATGACCTTGTACATGTATATACTATGTGTTGTGGTATTGTCCCTTATATACATAGTACTTTCTTGGTTTTCCATTGTAGGACTTGCGCAAATAGATAATGTTTATCATTCTAAATTACTTTACCTAATTGTATTAATTAAAGCTTCCACTTATTTAAGTTAACTTGTAAGGTACAACGCACTAGTATGGTTAGGATAATAATAAACTACAAATTAATGAGCCTATTAAATATTTATCTACTTAAAGAGAATAGGTTAAGAAAATAGGAAAATCCACAAACTAATATAATAAAATATGCGTGGACATGAATTTCGAGATATGAGAAGGACGGGCAGGTGCCAGACACGTGTACTTATGCACATCGGGCGAGGAGTGCACAAAGACTCGTTACCCTGAGGCGGTAGGACCACCACATCACGTATATACTTTGGATTTCCAAATAGTTATAATTTAGAAATTTTGAACTTAATACTATAAATCTATTCATACACGTCAATCATAGATTTAAAAAGTTGTTTTTGCGTATTATTCTTAAGAAGATTAATATTGCATCCATAGTTGCAAATGTGTTTTCTGGTGTTTTGATTCTGAATCAATTTCAATAATTATTGACAACAATTATCGAAGTAGTAACTACAATTAATCTATAGTGCTTTTCCAGAGTGGATGTTATAGTTTATTGTGTTCTAAGTTGTTTATTACACGACTTTAGTTAATATTTGCTTTGAATAGGCATGATTTTCATTGAGTGTTAATACTATCGTATTTTTATGATGATGCATTTTATCCAATGTACAAATCTATAATGATAAGAATATGGTTTTTCCAATAAGTTTATGAAAATTGGTGGTTGTCTAAAGGCTATCGACGGATTATGAAATATGATTTAATTATTGCAAGATTCCATGTGTTATGACTATAACTATAATATGAAGTGTTGTTGTGCACTAGTTTTTGAAAGCAATCAAAGTGTATTACATTGTTTAGTGGGAGTTGATGTTTGTTTAAGATATATTTATGTATATTGAGTTTGAGTATTGTTTAATTTAGTTTACATTAATTTGATTGAATTAAGTTAGTTAGTTTGGTTAATTAAGTTATTAGTTATGGATTTTAGTTTTTTATTATTTCAATTTTCATTTAATTAGATTAACTAAAAGAATAAAAACAAGAAAAAAAGACTTTGCTCTGAAATTAGAAAAATCTCTGTTGAGATAATATCCCATTTACCACTACTTCAAATAATAGGAAAATATGGGAAACTATTATACACGCTAAACAAATGTCAATTTTTGGCTTCATTGTTGGGGAATTTTAAATACTTTTTAAGGATTTTAGACTTCGTTGAAACCGCACACAAGAAAGGGGTTGGATTGGACGTACCGAGAGGTTATCGCCTTTTTAAACTTTTTAATCAACTAATGAACCAAATACCCACACAAGCAATAAGTAACAAATTAATTCAAAGGTGAAAGAGGTAAAGGAGAATGAGATTAGACTTAAGATTTATTGTGGTTCGATCCAACCGATCAACATCCACTACCTAATGTCTCCGATTAGGATTGTCGAACCCTCACTTATGTTTCCAACAAGTTATACAACCTTGGCTTACAAGCCTAGAGTGCGAAATTGCAAATTAGGTCTTCCTACCAAGCCTCAACTAGGATTTTTCCCTCGCCTCAACTAGGTCTTCCCTTGACTCGGACTCCCCCAAGCCTTAAATAAATAGCTTACAACAAAGATTGTTGATTAAATAAAAACTTGCCTTTAAAATAAAGTGGTAATAAGTCCAATCCTTATATGCCTTCTAGGGCTAAACTACTCTAATGAATGCGAGTATGGACTCAACTAAGATACCAATGAATTTGATGAGTATGCACAAATATTAGTCAAAAAACTGACAAATAAAATTCGATTAAAAGGAAGCAAAGTTACAAACCAAATGAACAAGTGATTTGTTAAAATTCAAGATTAAGTGCAATACTTTGTTCAAATAAATAATCCAATCGTCCAAGAGATCATGTTTAAGTTCAAAAACCTAAGTCAAATGTGTTTGAAAACACTACAAATGATTCCAAAACAAAACTCCAATCAAAGAATATAGATTACACTCAAATAGAGTTGGAAAACATGAGATCTTACAACCTAAAGCATGAGACTCAAATGTCTGATTTGAAGTGTGGATTGTAAAGCTTAGAACACTTCTCTAGTGTCAACTTTAAGAGCAAATCAACGCCCTTCAAAAATTTCAAGTGTTAGTGAGCACTAAGTTCACAAATTTTAGTTCAAAATTTAGATGTATGAGTGTAGTAAATCTAGAATTGTTTAATGTGTGTTCTTGATGGTTTGTTTTGATTCTCAAGTGCTAATAAGGAATTGGTGACTATTGTGTTGATCCAATGATCCAAAATAATCCTCAAATTCATACTAAATGCAAAGACTTGACTTTCCAAAAAGCTATTAGTATTCTGCATACCGCGCACGGAAGCCTTGAAAGTGGGCTATCCTTAGGTAGCGCGCTATCTTGCTTGCCTAGCGTGCAAGGGACAGGGGCTTTAAAAAAATTTCACTTATTATTTTGCAAATCGATTCCCAAATGGTCCTACGACTCTATTAAACCTATGAAAACACTTCACATATGTTTAGTAGGGTCTAAAAAATGTATTTGGACACCTCAAATACATGTTTCAAAACATGTTGGTATTATTTTAAATCATTTCGAAATTCATGAAATTCCAAATCACAAAATTTATAACTTTAAGTATTTAAAAAACCATGTTTTTTGTGTAATACACGATTCTAATGCATTTGGCTTGTAGGAATGGAACTTATATACCTCAAATATGTTGTACAATTGATAGACTTGACATTTTAGTCCTTGTATCTGTGTATGAGCCGAGTCTTCAATTTGTTCGGCTTCATTTTGCCAATTTGACTTGAACTTATAAAGGCTCAACTTTAAGCTCAACTTTCCTTCGCTTTGTTTGTTGCCAAGTTCCTAAAAAGGGTTAATATTCTAAAGCACTAAAAAAATTATTAGAATCCTTCTGCTTTGTTCGTTGCCATCAAAATCTTAGGTAGAGTGTAAGTGTTAAAATACTTATTCCAACAATCTCCTCTTTTTAAATGTAACAAACAAAGTTGACTTGACAACCAAAATATAGATATTGCAAGTTTATAAATTGCAAGTTCAAACACCTTGTAAAGTTGCTAGTTCAAAGGGAATAATTCTCCCCTTTTGATAAAATCAAACAGCGGGGATGAAAAGTCTCATCTTATTAATATACATATATACATGAAGTTTATAAATACGATGCATACATAGGTCTTGCTATTTGATAAAAAATTATGCAAGAAAGGATAAATTCATTCAATTATATGCACTAAAGAGATACTAATAAATCATATCAAATGCCATTCATTCATAAGGAATTACTTAAGGATTCAAAAAATTCATGTCATGAATTATGTACACAAAGTTGAAACAATGACATGATGTGGCACATGCGGAAGTGAAATGGAAAGTTTACGTATAATGTCTCAAAAAGATCTCTCACTAACATGATTAACCTAAAGTTCTCTTACAAACAAAGGCTACTAGTGCACCCTATCTATATGTTCCTATCAACTCTAATTGGAAGTTGTCTAACATGGTAAACAAGATGATCCATCTTGCCTTAGTTGCCTAGGTGGAAACATATGACACTCAATGCAATAAAGGAATTTACCTTAATGATCAATGTAATAGCCCAATATAATTAAAATAGGGTTATCTCAGGGATTGACAGCTGTAATTCGATCGTTACATGAATAACTCAGATTAGTTGGACATGAGAATCGAGTGAATATATTATTTGTGGATGATGGCTGCTTATGTGTGTTGCTTAAAATATTATATTATTGTCATATCGCATGTCTGTGTGATGCTATTGTGTGAGGTTATGTAATAGGTAAATGCTTCGCAAAGCATGTCGACGCTGGTATTGGTTAGGCGTAGTATGGGCATACTAAGTTATAATGGCAACTTAAATAAAATGACTAGAATAAGGGTGAATATTGTATAAAATAGATAATGAAACGTTAGGCTAAGTCATCATAATTGGGTACGTCAAGGATTGGCATGCCTTGAGGTGCATGATGAAATGCATGACACTAGAGTTAAGACCTTTAATACTCTACATATGTATGTATAAAAGTGCCTATGTTAAATAAATTGAATCAATTGATTACAAGTGCATATAGTTGGAAGAAAAAATTGATGTCAAAGATTTGCCTCAGTATTCGCAATAAAATAGAATCCTAGGAGATTTAAGTTACAGTAGGCAACATGGAAATTAGTAGAGTAGGAGGTAACAAGGACAATTTGATTGACCTTGAGATACATGAAAACAATTGTTTCTAACATAACCTATGTATAGCAAAAATAGTAGGAATTCTTTTTATGCGACAATAAAAAATTTTTTTCTTGTGATAAAGGGCCAGAAAATTAAGCAAGAACAAGGTGGAAGGCATATTATTTTCTAGAGGAATCAAGCTGGAAAGATCGAATCCAAGAGTTCATCATCTACGTACAAAGAACCCACTCTTTATTTTGCTTAAATTCACTAAAATGTGTACATGAAAATTCTAGTTTTAGGGGCTCTATGAAAAAATGAAATTCCAAGATTAAGCCACTATTTCTTTGTCTAAATGAGAGTTTTGAACTGATCTTGATGATCAATAATGTTTAATACTCGTTTTGGCCAAAAATTGGAGTTTCATGAATTCTCGATGCATACATGATTAGTTTTTAGCAAATTTCTTGACCCAACCATGTTAAATTAAGCATAACTTTCTCATACAAACTCCAAATGGGGTGGATCATATGCCGTTCAAGTGCTAAGATGAGATTTTTAAAATGAAGTTTGACAAGACATAACTCTCCTTATTCTTATCGAAATAAGCTCATATTTTAGTATGTTGTTCTTCGATATGTTAACTACCTTATGACGGAAAATCATATGTTTGAAAGCTATAAATTTGGAGAAATGATTTTGACAATATTACAGGTCGAATGTGATTCCAATTTGGGCTATTTTGTGAAATATAACACTAAAATTAATTTAAACACCTTAAGTAACTCTAAAACACAAGAAATGGATCTTAAGGGACTCAAGGCTATGTTACGGTAGTTGGGAGCATAGTGGGGTCAGATTAGGAAGTCTGGGGAACTAAGGACGTGTATTATGGTCAGTAAACCTATTCGAATGCCTCGCATTCATGAGTTTTTCTATTGATATCGGGTTACATGTGTGACTGCTGGGGGGTAAACATGAGTTTTGTACACCTATCTTGATTTGTGTATATATTTGTTATGGCTAAATTACTTGCACGTGTTACTTTTGTTTAGCGCTCGTATTGATGATAGTAGAATATATCTATGATAGTAGAGAGGGATGTAAGGTGTTCCCTTGACTCTAAATACCGTTTCGAGGTGCTGATCTATTTACCGTAGCTAGAGTCTCGTTACTATAAGCCTATAAGTATATATGTGGTTCCTATCCTGTTTTCTCGATTACTAGTTGGTTTAGGCCATTGTTTTCTCAAGATTATTTAGTTTTTTATTTATTAAGGCTTTATTTCTGAGCTTATTTATTTAGTATGTGCTATTTATTAGACACTACTATTTTTGTTTGCCGCATGTTGCCCACATTCATTGGAGTATGACTTACCGTTGCCAAAAATCATATTTGCAAGTCATGTAGTTTATTAGTTTTATTTCATGAATATTTTGGTGGACTTCTCTTAGGGTTTTACTCACTAGTTATTCATTTAGTGACCGAGTTCTGATCCTTTAAGAAGCATGGCACGGGCAACGAGGCATTGGGATATTACCTCTGAGATAGTGATGCCAGCTGGTGTTTGATTACAGTACGTATTTACTTTTTGCTAGGTATTAAGGACTATAGAACACTGAATACATGGAAATGGATCTTTTGCTATACTTATTTTTCTTTGGATATATACATGGTATCTTTTTGTAGGGTTTTCCACTACTTAGGATTGTTAAGTGTTGCATAATTTATTTACTAAAAGACTTTTGTTGTAAAATTGTAATATAACATGATAAACAACTTAACTGGCAAATTAAATCATTAATACTTATATGGAGATTAATTAGGTAAACAAGTGTTAGTTACAAAAGTGTAAGCAACCAATTAGGTCGTTGGGCATCATAGGTAAGCAAGCCATGATGTGGCAAGGCTTAATGACATGTGATGCGACTTGCCGAGTCCCACGGAGGCCTCAAAGTCTTATGCCGCCACAATTAGTATCATAGAAGGTTCGATGGAGCCTTGAGAATATTTTAAGGAAATGGGATAAAACTTAAACAAACAAACCATATAGGTGCAAACCCGAATATCTGACTAAGAAACCTAGTTGGGAAGTGAACTTAAGATGGGTAGTGATAGGAATTATACATGTGTTGTGTATGTTATTGTATATATTATATACAAGTATATGGAAGGTGATCTGATGCATGTTTTTTTATGCAGATTATGATGGATGCCCAATCGTCTCCACCTACAACAAATGTTAGTCAAACAAGAGATCTGACCAAATATGAGAGTCTGGATTCAGAAGTAGCTGTGCGATTCACAGCTCATGATAAGCAGTTTTAGCTATAGATGGATATGATATGAGGATAGACAGTGATGATCGCATAACTCACAACCGCCCATATACAAAGCACGACTAAGACAATAGTTGCTCCGATAATAGTTGCACCACTAAGTAGGTGGTAGAGAGGCATGTCGTGGTACATGATACTGCGGTAGTGGTTGCTGCATCGACTATAGCACCGATTCAGATGCTGACTAGTACTCCAGCGTAGACAGATTCTTTAAGACTTTAGAGACTGTAGAGGTCTAATTGATGAGGGAGTTCAAGAAATTCGATCAAGGATATTTTCATAGAGTTGGGAACTCGGAGGAAACTAGGAAATGGTTAATTGTACATTAAAGGGTACACAAGTTATTGGGAACTTAAAAGAACGTATAGGCTAGGGTATCGGGGCATACATTGAAAGGTGATGCTACCATATAGTAGACAACACCCAAACACTCATCCATATATGGGCATATGGGTCGAGTTTTAACAAACTTTCTATGATCAACACCCATTTGAGGCTAAGAGAGGATTTTCGTACTTTAAGATAGGGCAGTCAGTTAGTGCTATTGTATATCGATATATACATGTATTAGTTACAGTTTTCCATAGATGTAATAGGGATGGAAAGATTACAAATTTATTACTTTGTCCGGGGGTTGATTGAGGATATTACTCGAGCCATAGTTTCCACCTCAGCCCATACATTATAGGAGATGTATGAAAAAACACTTACCATGAGATGCAGCTTGTGCAAAGGGGCGACACACGTTCATCCACTTAGTCGGAGAAGCAAATTAGATAGAGTAATGGGCATAAAAGGTAGAGAGATCTGAATGACAAAGATGATAAATAATACAGTCAAGGCTGTATAGATAATAATCCGAATGACAAGGAGGATAGATAGCGACGATTGCATAACTCACTACAAGCACTATTATAAAGAAAATCTCAAGACTAGGGAGGTAAGGACGGGAGAACACATGGTCCGAGCTAAAGGTCAAGGTGTTAGTAGGCAAGACCAATATGGATGACCAAGTGTTGGTGAAGTACGCAGGAGGGACTGTCCATGAAGATCGGTGACTCCGGCAGTGGTGACACAAGTGTGGACTCGAATCCGTTCATACAAATTTTGACATCTGTGAATAATTCCAATTAAAGTCTATGCATGCATGGTAAGAAATGATTAGTTAATGTGGGTCATGGTATGTCATGGTATATTATAGTATAGATGGTTAAGTCCATTATGTTATGATATATTAGAGGAAAGGTTTATAGTTACCTGGTGTTAGGTAACTAGGTTAAGGAAAATTGGGCATGAAATAGAGCTGAGAGTAGGTTGTTGAGGTGTTGAGAGCATAATGTATCATGATCACCTCAGCACCACGTGCCTATGTCTCAGTGCAACACTAGATCTCTACAATGTGTACGAGAGTGATGGGGTGTTCAAGGGACAGTAGGATTGAACTATCAAAATGTGAGTTGTGATCATACAGGGATTGGTTTGATGCACCAGAGCTTCCTCGAGATCTAAGTTTCGGGGATGAGATTTATCCTAGTTGGGAAAAATTGTAATGACCCAAATTAATTAAATCAGGACTAGCATTAATCTTTAGGATTAATAGTCGGGCATTAAATGGACTCTGATTACTCAAACACAAGAATCGAGAAAATATATTATTTGTGGATGATGGCTTCTTACGTGTGATTTTTAAAACATTATATTATTTTAACATCGCATTAGTGTATGTTGCTATCACGTGAGGTTGTGTGATGGGTAAATGCCTCGTAAATCATGTCAACACTAGTATCGGGTAGGCGTAATATAGGTACACTAAGTTATAATTCTAACTTAAATAATGTGATTAAAACAAGGGTGAATAATATATAAAATTGATAGTCAAAGTTTAGGCTAAGTCATCATAATCAAGTACGTCAAGGATTGGCGCACATCGAGATGCATGTTGAGATGCGGGACAATAGATGTCGAGTAATTAGGTATTAGGGGTGGTAGCACACAAATTTCAGACCTGAATAGCCTACATATGTATAAAAGTTCTTAATTTAAATAAATTGAATCAATCGATTACGAATGCCTATAGTTGGATGAAAAAAAATAATTTTATAGATTCGCCTTTAGATTCGCACTAGAATGGAATCCTAGGAGATTTAAGTGTCAAATTTGTTTAGACAAGAAGGAAGTTAGTGGAGTAGAGACTAACAAGGAACATTAGATCGACCTCAAGATATGTGAACACAATTGATGCTAACATAACCAATGTATAGCAAAGTTAGTGGAAAATCTCTTAAAGCAACAATAACAAATTTTCTTCTTGGGATGGAGTTTTGCAAAATTAAGCAAGAACAAGGAAAAAAGGAAGTTATCTTCTAAAGGAATAAAGATTGGAAGATCATATCTATGAGTTCATCATCTAGTCACAAAGAACCCACTATTTATTTAGTTTTTTAAAATTCATCAAAATATGTACATGGACACTCAAGTTTTTGAGGTTTTATACAAAAATGAATTTCAAAGATTAAGCCAATATTTTTTTACAAATGAGATTTCTAATTTTATCTTGATGATTAATAATGTTTCAAAATAGTTTTGGCAAGAAATTGGAGTTTCCTGATTTATTCTATCATACGTGATTAGTTCTTAATAAAATTATTGACCCAAGCTCTGTAAATTGAGCATTACTTTCTCATACAAACTCCAAAAGGGGTAAATCAGATACCATTAGAAAGCTTATCCAAATATCTACAATTTTTTTCATTAGAGAAAATTCAAAATTCAAACTCATTTTGGCTAAAAATTGCTTCATAAGTAAGGTGTTGAATTGATAATATATGATTTTAAAATGAACTTTGACAAGGCGTACTCTCTCGATTCTTATCAGAATTAGCTCATGTTTTAGTATTTTGTTGTTAGATATTCTACATGTCTCGTGACAAAGAATCATGAGTTTTAGAGCTATAAATTTGAAGAAATAAATTTTACTAAATTAATAGTCGAATTTGATCCCTAAATTTGGTTGTTTTGGGAAATAGAATGCTAAACCTAATTTAAAGACCTTAAGTCCATTTAAAACACCGAAAATGGATCTCAGTGTACTCTTGGCTATGGTATGGTAATTGGGAGTGTAGAGGGGTTAGATTCGGGTGTTCGGGGAAGTCAAAAAGCGTATTGAGGTGCGTAAACCCAGTTGAATGCCTAAAAAAATCTCACGGTTTTATTTTATTGATATCTGGTTTCTTGTGTGACTTTTATGGGGCATATAGAGATTTGTACGCTATTCTCGATTTACATATATATTGGTTGTGCCTAAATCACTTGCACATGTTACTTTAGTGTAGTGTTTTTATCGATGGTACTATAATATATCTACGTTCGTCAGGAGGGATGTAAGGTATTATCTTTGCTTGAAATAGCGTCTAGAAAGGTTCATCCAGTAACCATAGTCGGAGTTTAGTCATTGTAAGCTTGTAAGTATATACGTAGTTCTTGTCCCATTTTTATCAATTACTAGATGGTTTAGGTCAAGGTATTCTCGTGACTATAAGGTTGTTTATTTATTAATGCTTTAAGTTCTGAGCTTGTTTATTTAGTATGTGATATTTATTAAAGGTTGCTCTAGTAGTTTCTCATACGGTGCCTATATTCATAGGTATATGACTTACTATTTCTAGAGGTCATATTCACAGGTCTTGTAGTTTTTTAATTTTATTTCAAGAGTTACTGTAGACTTCTCTTAGGATTTTACTCTTTAGACTCGTCAATGTATTTGTTTGGTGACACAAGTGCAGATCCTTCAACGAGCAAGGGCTAGGCAAAGAGGTGCTAGGCAACTTCTTAGATAGTGATGCCAACCCTTGTTTGATTACAATATGTATTTATTTACTTTTCATTTGGTTTAGGGGACTGTAGAACACTAAATACTTGTATATGGATCCATTCCTAATCTTATTTCGCATTCGATATATACATGGTATCTTTTTGTCGAGTTTTCCACTATTTAGAATTACTAAATGTTGGATAATTTATTTAAAGAATTCCACTATAAAACCCAAATATAACTCGATAAATTTATTAACTGGCTAATTAAATCAACAATACTTAAATGGAGATTAAATTGGTTAACTAGTGTTAGTTGGAAAAGTGTAAGCAACCAGTTAGGTTGCATGGCATTATAGGTAAGTAGGCCACGACATAGCAGGCCAGGGTTACATGTGATGTGACATGGGGGGTCCCAGGCGGGCTCAGAGTTTCGTGCAGCCACAATCAAGACATGTGTCAATCTCGGTGAATGTCCAAGTCATATACTAGTGTTGGTAAATAATTTTTAATATCTAAATAGGCTAAAATCGTAGTCTATGCCTCTTTTTTAAGTGCATGTTGTTGTGCTCCCAAATTCATGTTGAACATCTTTATGCCATTGGTGAACATAGTCACCGTGGTGGTTAAGCCCTCTAATTTCTTGACTAGATCATTTCTTTCATTTATGATCAGTGCCAAATCATGTATGATGTCATTAGTAATCTCGTTTGACTTCTCAATCTCACTAACAATTTTGATCATAGTATTTTTTACAGGATTGGTATTTTTGACCTCTTTTTTCCAATTCTTTCCCTAGGTCATAAATGCTAGGCTTTTCATCTGTCATCAGTATCATCAAAATCTAAAAATTTAGAATCACGTACCTCACTCTTTGCCATAAGACAAAGAATAGCCTTCTAATTTTTTAACTCTGAATCAAAACTAGAAGAAGATGAATCATCTCATGTAGCTTGGAGGCTCTTCTTGCCCTTTCTCTTGTCCTTGCTCTTCTTGAAACGCTAATCAACCTTAAGATACATTGTTTGCCATGCTTAAAGCAAGTTACTTCACTTGACTTGCTTCCTTTGCTACCACCATTGAATTTCTTCTTGAACTTGTCGCGCCCGTACACTGTTTTATGAAGTCT
Organism: Stephania yunnanensis; assembly: GCA_039657365.1. Lineage (NCBI taxonomy): Eukaryota > Viridiplantae > Streptophyta > Magnoliopsida > Ranunculales > Menispermaceae > Stephania > Stephania yunnanensis. Next base: position 35,941,530 of record CM077586.1, on the reverse strand, counting down.
CGTGGATTGCATAGCCACTTCCTCCTCAAGTTCATTTTCATCATATGATTCACTTTCATCATTAATCTTGATCGACGGAGTAGGAGCTTTCAACTTAATCAATGGACTATTAGTTTTCAAAGCTAGTTTTTTCCATGACTCTTTATTTGGTGCACCACTAGATGCTTCGAATATAACTCAATACTTTAGCTCGAATTCATGAACCTTCAACTCTCCACATAAAATGTCAAAGGTACAGTTTCCAAGTTTTATGCTAATTGAATGTCATACTTCTTTGCATCCCACTCCCTAGGCAAGCCTCTAAGGAACTTATACACTGAGTTCTATTGATCGTAATTCATTCAAAGATTCTTCATCTCATTCAAGAGCTTGGTAAATTGAGTAATTGCAGTGGAAATCTTTATAGAGGTGCCAACTCGACATGTTTCATAATGGTCCTCAGGAATCTTCAACTTTGTTTTCTTCACTTAAGTAGTGCCCTCATAATTTACTTTTGGTTCTCTAATATTTCCTTAGCCATGTCGCATTAACTCACTCAGTTGAATTCATTTTGGTTAAATGCTCAAAACAAGGGATTCATGGCTTGATCATTATATAGCTTACTTCTTATTTCTTTGGGAGTCTAGCCATATTTAATAGAATCACAAAAACTTCTACCTTGTGCACTGAATTAGAATTTCATTCTTATTTTATAAAGAGAATAGTTGGTCCTCTCAAATTAGGGAGGCATAGAATATAAGTTGCCTTCCCTTAGGCGAATGGAATCTAAAGTTTGCATCCATGTAAGGAAAAATCTAAAAGAAACGTTAGTAACAATGTGAACAATAACCCACTCTGATACCAATTGAAACCACACCCAAGAGGAGGGTGAATTAGGTGAATTAAGAGGTTATCGCCTTTTCAAACTTTTAATCAACCAATAATGATAAACACCTACATAAGCAATAAGTAAAAAAACTAATGCAAAGGTGAAGGAGGTAAAGGAGAACGAAATGAGACACAAGATTTATAGTTGCTCGATCCAACCGATCTACATCCACTACCTAACCTCTTTAGTTGGAATTTTGAAAATCTCACTTATATTACCAATAAGTGATACAACTTAAGATTAAAAGCCTAGACTTCTTAATTGCAAATTAGCTCTTCCCACCTAGCCCCAATTTGGATTTTTTCCTTACCTCGACTCGGTAATCCTTTGACTTAGATCCCACTAAGTCTTACAATCAATAGCTTAAAAAAATTGATGATTACAATGAAAATTTCCCTTAGAAAGTAGAGAGGTAATAAGTCAAATTCTTACAAGCCTCCAAGAGCTAAACCACTCTTATGGACTCAACTAAAATACTAATGAATTTAATGAATACGCGCAAATCTTAGTCAAGAAACTGGCAAATGAAATTCGATTAAATCCAAGCATAGTTTAAAATTGGGTGAACAAGTGATGTTGTACAAAGTCAAGATTAAGTGCAACTCTTTGTATAAAAAAATAATCAAAGGGTTGAAGAGGTCGAGTTTCGGTGCAAGAACCCAAGTCATTTATGTTTGACGACCCTACAATTGTTTCCCACACAAAACTCTAATCAAATAATATAGATGAAAAGAAAATAGAGAGGAAAATTAAGAGATCTTACAAACCCCAAGTATGAGATCAGAAAATCTGATTTAGAGTGTAGATTGTAAGGCTTAGAACACTTCTCTAGTATCAAGCTCAAGAGCTAATCAATGACCTTCGATGATTCCAAGTGGTTATGAGCACAAAGTTCACAAATTTAAGTGCAAAACATAGATGTGTGAGTGTAGAAAACCAAAAGTTATTTAATGTGTGTTCTTGATGGTTCGTTATGATTCTCAAGTGCTAATTAGGTGTTGGTGACCATTTTAGGGATCCTACAGTACAAAATGATCCCCAAATTGAAATTAAAGGGGAAGATTTTACTTTTCAAAAAGCTGTAAGAACTTTACATAGCACTATAGGAAACATGGATAGCGTGCTATCTTCAAGTAGCGCACTATCTTGCTTGGTTAGCGTGCTAGCGATAAGGACAGGGGCTTCAAAACATTTTCGTGTACGACTTTGCAAATCGATTTCTCGATGGTCTTATAACTCTACTAAATCTCTTAAAACACTTCGCACATGTTTAGTTTGGTCTAAAAAATATATTTGGACATCTCGAATGATATCACAAACCCTAAAAATCAAGAATATTGGTTTCATGAAACATGTAGGGGTTTTTCTAAGAATATTTTATATGAAACTCTAAAAGCTTTCCGAATTAACATTGGTGCATGCAAAAACGCATTAAAACATTTGTACACCTCAAATACATGGTTTAAAACATGTTGGTATGATTTAAAATCATTTTGAAATTCATGGAGTTATAAATAATAAAATTTATGACTATAAGTACTTTGAAAACCATGATTCATGTAATGCATGATTCTATTGCATTTTGCTTGTAGGAATGGAACTTATATACCTAATAAAAGTTTTGCAATTAGTAGATTTAGCGTTCCAGTCATTGTATCCTCGTATGAGCCGAGTCTTGAGCTTTTCCTACATCATTTTGCCAATTTGACATTAACTTGTAAAGGCTCAACTTTCCTTCACTTCGTTTGTTGCCAAGTTCCAAACAAGGGTTGATATTCAGAAGCACTAAAAAAACTTGATAAAATCCTTTCACTTTATTCGTTGCCATCAAAATCCTAAGTGGTGTGTAAGTGTTAGAACACTTTATATAACAATTCCTCCTTTTTAATGACATGAACTTGACAACCAAAATATAGATATTGGAAGTTTATAAAATGCAAGTTCGAACACCTTATAAAGTTGCAAGTTTGATTGGAATAATTTTCCCTTTTATGATAATATCAAAAAGTGGGGATGGAAAGTTTCCCCAGTCAATATGCATATACATATAAAGTTCATAAATACAATGTATCTATAGGTCACCCTCTTTAATAGAAATTATGCTAGTATTGATAATTTTAATAATTCATATGCATTAAAGAGAGTTTGATAAATCATATCGAATGCCATTCACTCACAAGGAATTACTTAGAGATTTACTAAATTAGTGTCAAGCAATAGGTACATAAAGTAGAAATAATGACATGATGTGGCTCATGCAGATGTAAAATTGAGACTTTCCGCATATTGTCTCAAAAAGAACTCTCACTAACATGATTAGCCTAAAGTTCTTTAACTAATAAAGGCTACTAGTGCTCCCCCAATCTATATGGTCCACCCAAGTCTACTTGGAAGATGTTCGATGAGCTAAATCAGATGATCCATATTCCCTCAGTTGCCTAGGTAGAAGCATATATCCCTCAATGCAATGAAGATGATCACCCTGACGATCAAGACGCGTCTCAATCTCGGTCAAATATTCATGTATGTATCCGAGCTGAGGATAGAGATATGTAGCATATGGGGGCATGCAAGTTGGAAAGGCCAACCCATAATACGTAGAAGCATGTAATCATCCTGGTATGGTGAGCTATCTGTGATGGAGCCTCAATTGGTGGTTGTGGAGCTCGAATCTGTTAATGAACCTCTTTATCATCCTAAGCGGTATGCTGACCATCATTTCCTTTGACTTGCCATGGAAATTGGATGTTGTAATCTAGATATTCATGCTCATCAAATTGTAGATCCAGATCCGAGTCATTTATAGCCTCATATCAATCCTGCTCTACGCTCGCTGGAATATAGGCAAGTCTTATCCATCTCCTCTTCATTGAAATGTAGCGATATTTCATTGCATACAAAGTAGGTTAACCAATAGTCTCCTTCATGGATAAAGTAGCACCTCTCATGGTAACATCTAAGCCTACTTCTTTAATAAATAGGTCAACAAGTGAGCATATCGCATGTATCAATAGGTAGTATAAGGAGATGTCATATTAGATGATAATGTACGGCTGACTTATCTAGATTTCTCTAATGAGCTAACTAATGATATACATGTAAAACTAGTGACAATGTTCATGCTTCCACTTTTTGGAAGAATTACTTTGTGCAATACTCTATGAATTAAATGCGAAACAATCTTGAAGTCCTTGTTGGTGGGACAGCTAGGATAATATGTAATGACCTTTATCCTTATTAAGTAATTGTTCAGCCTGAAACCCTAAATAGGCCCTAATACACCAGCTAGACTTAAGTAAAGCCAACGGCCTCATAATCTACCCCAAATAAAAACCATTGTATATCAAATAGCAAACGTAAAATAGTTAATAAATGCAGCGAAAATTAAAAACTTTTTGCGATATTCTGCAAAATATATAAAACTGATTTAAATAGGAATAAACCTTAATTTTACAAGACTTTCGATTCCTTGTAAGAATTCGAAACTATAATTTAAAATAAATATAGACAAAGGAAGAATCATTACATCGAAAAGAAGATTAAAACTCATAAACCTTCTCTTTCTAATAGTTGTAGCGCTCGTTAATACTCTTAAAATGTAAATTCGGGTGAGCACTCCAACTTGCTCTGTAAGTGTACTACATAGCCAGGCAAAGTTGATAATTAAACGAATACATACTTACCTCGGTTAAATTCCATTTTCAATTTCCTTAACTTTTCGGGTCACTCGACCTTTCTCGGTGTTCATTAACCTATCTGAAGCTGTTTGGAGTCAATAAATGTTCCATTCCTCATATTTAGAACCCTTAAAGTAGTCCCAATTAATCTCAAAACTAATTTACTAATTTTTAGGTTTATACAACATTTTTACATTTTTCGAGGAAACCCTGGTATAAAGTGTCGATTGACTTTCAAATTTCCCACTTTATACAAAAATATCCAATTTCTATCTATTCGGTCAACAAATATATATTTTTTTACAATTTATAGGAATTTCTACTAAATTCCTAGCATTTCTAGAGGGTTCGATCCCCTTAAGCAGACCGATCCTGTTCAACTAAATCGGACCAGGTTCATTCTAGTTCGGGGAATCAATCCTATTCATCTTCCTCACACTCCTATTACAACATAACTAGTCCTTATTTTTTATTTAACTATTCACTTAGGTTGGGTTCAACCCTAAACTTACGACCCTTTCGGAGTGGATATAACCCCACAACTATCTTCTTCCTCGACAAACAAACCATACAACCATCAACGACATGAACAACAACACAGAATCTCACTTTCAATTTGCTTCTCTCTATTTCCCCTTTGGTTTCTCCCTATTTCTCCTCCCTCTACAGTTTCGTTTTCTTCTCTTTCTTGGTTTGGAAATAATGGCAGAGACAAATTTCGTTTTTGGGATAAATATTATATTTTCTATAGATTCGCAAAGCACGAATCTCGAGAGAGATCTGATAGTTATTTCTTTTTCACTATGTCTTGATCCTTCTTAAGATATGTAATGTGTATCTCGTGGTTCATCTTGATGGCTATTTATAAAATAACTGACTTATGTTCAGTCAAACATTTCTCAATATTCGTTCATATGAATCTCGAGGCTAATATTAAAGTACATAAATTTAACAACGCTTTCTTATCTCGTACCTATTGATTAATGTTGAGATGGAGTAGCATGCATCTTGAGGCATGTACCACTTCTACAATATACTAAGGTCCAACACCTCTTTTTTCCTCAAATTCCATGTGTGCCACCCTTGGCCCATGTGCGTTACCCTTGACCAACAAACGGTATTAAGCATCCCATAATTCTCCAATTATTTCATTTCCAATTATAGGTTTTATTTACGTATATATTTATATATCAACATAAATAAATATATATACAACTATATATTTTACCACTTTTTTGCTTGCAACATACGCCGATGAGTTCATCCAAGCATACATAAAGCTTTTACTTCTCTTCGTATGACCCCCCATGATTTACATGTGTCAGACCAAGCATACTGTCAATTTTATTTATTATTTGCTTTCCAACTATAGGTTTTACATTAATTTATAATAATCACCTATAGTTACAATAATTATTTATCACATCAATCAAACATAATTCATTACAACAATCACACTAATCGAGACAATTTTAGGCTTAACCACGAGCCTAACTCAAGTTAACTGGATTTCAGATTAATGTTAAGCACCATTTTAAGGAAACGAGTAGTTATATGAATAGTAAGGGCCGCTTCACCTCGATGGAAGGAATTCAAAAGCTTTAACTTATCGAATGGCCATGAGAGAACCTTTTTAATCAAGCATGACGGTAGGCTCATGGAGTGGTAATCTAAGTATGTCATGCAGTTTAAATAGAGTAATCATAACTTCTTATCCTCCAACATGTGATCTGATGGTAAAGTAGTTGCTCGTCTTCATGTTGTAGTAGAACACTCGAACGAGTTTTGGATATTAAGTCTTATAGCCACATAATTGCACCCAACCCATCTTTCCTAACACTTTGTGGTCTAATCGGAGCACTTTGTAAAAGAACTCAAAATCAACAACTCCTCGTATAATGATGTTACAATCCATCCATTTTGAATTCATCGATTTGAGGATGGATAATGTCGATGCTTCATCATGGATTGCTTTGCTATGTCCTTTACTGCGTAGAGGATCAGTAGAGACTATGAGAGTAGTGTCATTGGTACGATCGCTAGTTGATTGTGTATAGCATTGAGTACTGGATGGGGCCACAATCCAAGATAAACAAGATTAATCCGAATAAATCCTTGATGATTCGTGAATAGTTTTGCATATAGTAGGATGCTTATGAGCTGATTTTATAGTGAAACGAATTGACTTCTTCCTTAAGGCATTTTTTCAAACACTTAGTGTGCATGACTCAAATGATGACTTATGCCAAAAGAAGTGGATAAAGGAATGTAATGATGATGGAATAATGTATTTCTCGCCTTAATATTTTTGAATCACACTAAAACAATAAGGAGAATTGATTTTTGAAAAATATGGTCAAGAGGTGTCCAAAATAGTGAGCCAGTGGATGGGAGATAGCTCTTGAGTATTTCAAAAATGCACCCTTGCACTGGATAAAGCGCTATCTGTTGGACCTAGTACGCTATCTATTATGGGATTTTGACCCAAAACTTAGATGATTGATATCATGTTATCCAAAGTCTGTAAGGATTTTCGAAAATTGGTTTTAACTCTGGAATGCCATTTTCAATACGACAAACACATCGTAGGCACCTCAAAATGTATGCCAAACATAATGGACAGTCCTAAAACGCACCTTATATATTAGGTTTCTTATTCATGCCAATTTCTCCTCTAGTTTTTGAATATTTGTCCCTAGGAAAAGGTTTGGTGAAAATATCGACAATTCAATTTTTGATAGACACTTAATCAATTTAACGTCCCCTTTTTGCAAATGGTCAAGAAGAAAATGATGTATAATCTCAATGTGCTTCATGCGTAAATGTAACTCCTGATTATTTGAAATATTTATTGCACTTGTATTATCACAATAAAATACCGACACAACAAACATGGACTTGAAAATCCTCGAGCTATTGCTTCATGTATAACACTTGAGTACAAGCAACTACCACATACCCAACTTTGGCGGTTGACAATGCGATAAAATTTTTCTTTTTACTAAACCATGAGGTCAAGGAGTTTCCTAGCAAATGACAAAATCCCAAAGAGCTGTTTCTTTCCACTAGGCTAGCCGCAATCTGAATCAATAAATCTTAGAAGTTCCGAATTGGGAAGTTTGTTGAACAATAGGCCTAAGTCTTATGTACCAGTGAAGTACCTAGATACGTGTTTGACATACTATAAGTGTGACTATTTTTGGCTCAAATTAAAACCTAGCGGATAGACAAATGCTAAACATGATGTCTAGTCTACTCATTGTAAACTTGAGTAGGCTTCCTATCATTCCTCTGTATAATTTAAGATCAATAGGCTTTCCTTAAAGATCCTTGTCCTTTTTCATGGTTGAGCTAATAGGAGTGTCATATGCCCTCAAATTTTACAAATACGACATGCTAAGATTGCTTGATTTTCAAACCTAAGAAGTATGTTAGTTCACCCATCATGCTCATTTAAAATTTGTATGTCATCAAGAATGCGAATTCATCGCATAAATGCTTGTTTGATGACTCGAAAATGATAACAACCACATAAATTTGAATAAGTAGCATAATATAATTTTTTATCAAAATAAAAAATGTAGGATCTAATGTTCATTTCTTCCTTTTCAAAAAAGGAATGCACATAGTCTATCATATCACGCTCTAGGAGCATACCTACGTCTATACAAGGCTTTTCGAAGAAGATAAACATGATTTGGTCAGTAATGGTCTCCAATCATAATGGTTGTTCTACATATACCTCCTCATTTATAAAGCCATTTAAAAATACCCATTTAACATCCATTTGGTATAGTAGAAACCACTGTAGCAATTCTGTACAGAAATATACGAATTGCTTTTAGTCTCGATACTGGTGCAAAGGCTTCTTCATAGCCCATTCCTTGCTCTTGTTTGAACCCTTGTGCAACGAACCTAGCTTTGTTTTGCATTATTTCTCTTCTCTCATTCTTTTTATTTCTAAAACCCATTTGTTTCCTTTGATTGTTTAGTTTTTAGTTCTTGGAACTAGGGTCGACACATTGTTTTTTGTAAAGTGTCCTAACTCCTCTTGCATAGCCCTAATCCAAAACTCATCATCTAAGGCTTGATTTATCTTAGTTGGCTCATATTGTGATATAGAGGCTATGTGTCTTTCATCATAATGTATTGAAGACCTAGTAGATATGCACTTGCTAGGGTTGCAAATAATTTGTTGAGATGGATGACCTATAAGAAGTCTAAAGTTTTAAGGTGCACTAGGTTTAGGTTCCTCTCGTACTTCCTTTTCATTGCCATTGTAATATTAAGCTTGAATAATATATCCATCATCAAGTCTCATTTGTTTCATGGTATTCCTCAATCTCACATTGGGATCCATTTCATCAAACTTAAGATGAATGGACTTTTCTATGGTCTTATATAATCCGTTGAATACCCTATAAGCCTTACTATGTAACAGATATCCTAACAATGTGCAAATGTTTGACTTTGGGCCAAATTTTTTCGAATGATCCTTATCATTGAAGAAATAACATGAGCAGCCAAACACCTTAAAGTAGTCTATGTTAAGTCTTCGAGCTTTCTATAGATCAAAGGGAGTCTTGTTCACTTTCTCGCGAACATTTGTCCTATTTAGGACATAAGCCATGTTAATTGCTTCAGCCCAAAAATGATTAGCTATGTTGTATTTATTCAACATGGTTTGCAACATTTCTTGAAGGGTCTAATTCTTTCTTTCAACCATTCTATTTTGTTTTGGTGTTCTAGGAGAAGAAAGTTGGCGTATGTACCCTTTCCTTGTAGAAAACTCTTCATGATTTTTGCTGACAAACTCACCTCATTTATCACTTCTAATGAAAGTGATTTTGTAGCCATTTCAATTTTCAACCAATGTGCAAAATTTTACAAAAACTTCAAACACTTCTTGTTTGAATGCTAAGAAATAAACCAATGTGTATCGAGGGAAGTCATAAAAAAGAAAAAACCAATATGGCTTACACGTTAGACTTTAAGTTTATGTAGGTCCAAACAAGTCAATATAGATTAGTTCTAAGGCTCTAGTCACATTACTAGTTACTTTCATCTAGAATGACGATTTCACTAGTTTGCCAAGAATGCAAGATTCACTTGTTCTCTTTCTCATGAGCGCATTTTGCATTACCTTTATCTGAGTCATGCTTAGAAAATTTTGGCATGTTCTTAATGCTAGAATGACCTATTCTACGATGCCATAAACTTGCATCACATTCATCTTAAGTACTCAAGCATAAAATATTTTGCATGTGCATCTCATCGAAGTTTATGGCATAAACATTCTTATCTCTACACGCTACAAAGATAGTATCTTGCTATTAAATCTTAACAATGCACTATGATGATTAGAACATTAGATCAAATCCTTCATTAAATAATTGACTAATGCTAAGAAAGTTACATATCAATCCATTAACAAAATAGGCATTAGATATGGATAAGGAAATCTTACCCATGCGGCCGATGCCAATTACTTTTCCAATGTTACTATTATTAAAGGTTACCTTTCCACCATCATGTTGTTTTGAGATTAATGAATTGACTTGCATCTCTGGTCATGTTCGTTATGCAGCTATTATCCAAGTACCATGAGGTGCTCCTCCTCATATCCTACACATTGTAAAAGGCACTAGATTTTGGAGTTTAAAACTCCTTTGGGTCCACGAAAGTTAGTATCAAAAACGTTATTTATTACCCATGCTAGTATGTCCTTATTGGTCTTATTTAGGGCACATTTACCGACATTATGCGATCTATTGCATTTAGAGCATTTACTGATGTCAGTCAATAATTTCTTATAACTCAATAGGCTAAAATAATAGCCTATGCCTCTTTTGTTGAGTGAACGTCGTTATGTTGTAAACATCATGCCAAACATCTTTGTACCATTAGTGAACTTAGTCACCGCGGTGGTCAAGTCCTCTACTTTCTTGACTAGATCATTTCTCTCATTTATGACTGATTCCAAATCATGTTGGAGGTCATTAATAATCTCATTTTGCTTTTAAATCTCACTAATGTCTTTGATCGAAATATTTTTGAGTTGATTAGTTTTTTCAGCCTCTTTTCCAACACATTTCTAAGTTCATGAATGCTAAGCTCTTCATTTAATCCATCACTATAATAAAAATATAAATAGTTAGAATTGCATACCACACTCTTTGCCATAAGGCAAAGAATCTCCTTCTCATTTTCCGACTTGGAATCTGAACTAGATGAAGATAAATCATCCCAAGTAGCTTTGAGGCTCTTCTTACCTTTTCACTTATCCTTGCTTTCCTTGGAACAACAATCAACCTTAAGATTCCTCCATTTGCCACACTTGAAGCAAGTTACATCACATGACTTGCTTTATTTTCTTCCACCATTAAATTTCCTATTTAACTTGTCACGCCTATACACTATTTTGGGAAGTCTCGTAGATGGCATGGCCACTTCCTCCTCAATTTCATTTTCATCATATGATTCATTATCATCATTAATTTTAATTCATGGACTAAGAGCCTTCAACTTAATCAATGGATAATTTGCTTTTAAAGTTATCTCCTTCCCTAACTCTTCTTTGAAGCACCACTTGATGCATCCAATCTACCTCGAGCCTTTAGCTCGAATTTAAGAATTGTCAACTCTCAACTTAGAGCGTCAAAGGTATAGTCTCCATGATTTTATGCCAATTGAATAACATACTTCTTTGCATCAAATTTCTTCTGCAAGCAATTATGAAACTTATGCACCAAGTTCTCTTTATCAAAGCTATTTCCAAAATTCTTCATCTCATTCATGAGATTAGTTAATGGAATAATTGCAGTGCCAATCTCTTAACTGGTGCCGACTTGGAATGTTTCATAATGCTCCTCAAGAATCCTAACTTCATTTTCTTCACTTGAGTAATGCCCTCATAATGTACTTGTAGTTTCTCCCATTCATATTTAGCCTATCGCATGCACTTACTCAGTTGAATTCATTTCCAATGAGTAAATAAAATAAGTGATTGATGGCTTGATCATTGTATAAATCAATTCTTATCTCTTCGAGAGTGTAGTCCTTCACGCCCTTGTTCAGTTGATTGTAGCCATTCTTAATAGAATCCCAAATACTTCTACATTATTCTCTCATTTACAATTTCATCCACGTTTCCCAATGAGCATAGTTTACCCAATCAAAGTGTTAGGTTTTTATTGTTCATACCCAGTGGAAAATTCAAATTTTTTTTGCAAAACCCTAACAACATAAAAAATAAGTTCTATTAAACTAGATCAATAAATGAAAACCATACCTTAATCTATTTTTCCCTTCTCTAATTGTTTGATCTCCAAGACGTTCAAGTGCCCGTCCTCTATCTAAAATTCATTCACAAATAGTGTGCACAATATGGAGTGCTATCCCCAAGAGATATTGGAAACGTTTTTCATTCTCTCCCAAAATCTCGATAACTCGAAATTAGCAAAAATGAAAATCTTATTTTGTTATAGGGTTTCAATGTCCATTCATATGTATAAATTCCCTCACTTAAAATCCTATTTGTAATACAAGTATTGTATTAAGGCAGTTTAACCTAATTATAAGTATGCCCCTAATAATAAGTTATCATTTAACAAATTATAAGGGCTTTTATCCCATAAATTTTATCCTATAAAATTCATTACTCTGGACCAATTGAAACTGTGCTAAGTCATTCTTTGTGTGCGACCCAATAGGTTCATCTGATGTTAGCAATAAACCAAAACCTTTTTGGTACACAAGAATTAAGTGATTTCTAGCAAACCGTTATGACTACCAAAGTAGCATGAATATAAAAATTGAACCAACCTAATGAATAACTTAAATCATATCCATTTATCGTGCGATATCCTTTGATTAATCATAAGACATGGAAAGTCACCCTTAATGTTCAATCGTGCTAGTCTCGCTCTTTATATAAACTGAAAACATTCAAATGAAATTGATCATATTAATTTACATGGACATGACCATTATTGGTCTATCATATCGAGGGATCCACTGATATCTCTCTCTATACGAGAGTAACAAATTCTATCTTGATTAAACATCTTTCCATATTATTCAGATAGTAACCAATCACAATCTTTATAATCATCCGGTTAAAGACAATGTTTTATTGTGTCAAGTTACGTTGCTCATAATATTGAAGTCTACGATAATCTCATGTCAAAGGATTAAATGATATACCATTCACGAGTAACACTTATGACTTAACCCATGTGGTGTTCTCGTAGCAAGTCCGTCCAATCCCTTAGTCCCAAGAACTTGTATTCCTATGTGCATGATCATCCCATAACCATCAATCGAGATTCACACTATTCTTAAATCATTATAATTCCTATTATAGTGACTAATTAGGAACTTTTATAATATTTAAACAAATACCTATGGATCTTACTGTGGGGTATTTATGCAATCACTTATAATAAAATAGCAAATGAAAATCTCTATTTTATTAACAAATGTTATGAGATATAGAATGTTTATAGATTAACCTATGGTACATTCCCCAACAGAAAAGTAGGGAGGCTTGGAAGATGAGTTGCTTTCCCTAAGGCGAACAAAATCTAAAGTTTGCAAACTTCCAAGAAAACACTAAAAGATATGTTAATAACATTTTAAGCAATAACTCGCTCCGATACCAATTGAAACTATACCTAAGAGCAACGATTAATTGGGTGAACCGAGAAGTTATCTCGTTTTGAAACATTTTAATTAACTAGTGAAGCTAAACACCCACGCAAGCAATAAGTAACAAATTAATATAATAGTGAAAGAGGTAGAGGAAAAGGAAATAAGACAAAAGATTTATAGTTGTTCGATCCAACCGATTTATACCCATTACCTAACCTCCCCGATTGGGATTTTCAAACACCCACTAATATTACCAATAAGTGATACTTTCGAGGCTTATAAGCCTAGAGTGCCTAATTACCAATTAGGTATTCTTACCTAGCCTTAACTATAAATTTTTTGTAGCCTCAACTATATCTTCCCTTGAGTTAGAACCCATTAAGTCTTACTATCAATAGATTACAACAAAGATTGATGATTATAATGAAAATTTTCCTTACAAAGTAAAGTGGTAATAAGTCCAATCATTGGTAGCCTCATAGAGCAAAACCACTATAATGAATGCAAGTATGGATTTAACTAAGGTACCGATGAATATGATGAGCATATGCAAATCTTAGTCAAGAAATGAACAAATCAAACTCGAATAAAAACAAGGACTGTTTCAAAACAAGTGAAAAAGTGATGTTGTAGAATGTTAAGATTAAGTGCAATACTTTGTTTAAAAAATAATGCAAGGGATCAAAAGATACAGTTTAAGAGCAAGAACCCAAGTCAAAGGTGTTTGATAACACCACAATTGACACCCACACAAAACTTTAATCAAAGAGTATAGATTAAGCACAAATAAAGTAGAAAATCTTAAGATTGTATAACCCCAAGTATTAGATCCAAGAATGTGATTTGGAGCGTGGATTGTAAAGCTTAAAACATTTATTTAGTGTCCACTTCAAGAGCTAATTAATGACCTTCAAAGATTCCAAGTGTTTGTAAGCACAAAATTTACAAATTTGAATGTAAAACTTGAATGTATGAGCATAGTAAACCAAAAGTTGTTTAATATGTTTTCTTTATGGTTTATTTTGATTCTTAAGTCCTAATAAGGAGTTGGTGAACATTATGTTGATCCAATTGGCCAAAATGATCCCAAAATTAAAGTTAAAAGTGAAGATTCGACTTTTCAAAAAGCTATCAAAAATCTGCATAGTGCACTAGGTAGCCTAGATAGCGCACTATCTGTAAGTAGCATGCTATCCTGCTTCCTTAGCTAATTAAAGGAAAGGGCTTTAACATAATTTCATTTCTAGTTTTGAAAATCGATTATCCAATAGTTCTATGACTCTACTAAATCTCTAAAAACACTTTACACATATTTAGTAGGGTCTAAAAAGATATTTAGACATTACGAATGATATTACAAACCCAAAAAATTAAGAATCGTAGTTTCATGAAACATTTACGGTGTTTTCTAAATAAATTTTAGATGAAACTCTAAAACTATCCAAATGAGCATCATTGTATTTAAAAACAATTTCAAATGTTTTTACACCTGAAATACATGCTTTAAAACATTTTTCTATGATTTTAAGTAATTTTGAAATTCATGCAATTGTAACTCACAAAATATATGACTTTAAGTACTTTGAAAACAATGATTCTTGTAATGCATTTTTCTAATGTATTTGGCTTGTAGGAATGGAACTTATATCCCTCATATAAGTTATACAATTGATAAATTTGGCTTCCAATCCTTGTATCCTTGTATCAGTTTAATCTTGAGCTTGTCCAACTTCATTTTACCAATTTGACTTGAATTGGTAAAGGCTCAACTTTAAGCTCAACTTTCTTTCACTTTGTTGCCAAGTTTCTAACAAGGATTGATATTCTGAAGCTCTAAACAAGCTTGTTAGAATCCTTTCACTTTGCTTGTTGCCATCAAAGTTTTAGGTGGAGTGTAAGTGTGAAAACACTTAAACCAACAATCCCCTTCATTTTTTATTATAACAAACAATGTGAACTTGACAACCAAAATATATATAATGCAAGTTTATAAATTGCAATTTCAAAAGCATTATAAAGTTGCAAGTTCAAAGACAATAATTCTCCCCCTTTTCATAAAATAAAAAAATGGGATGAAAAGTCTCTCCCTATCAATATGCAAATATACATGAAGTTCAAAAATACAATGCATACCTAGGTCTCCCACTTCGATAAAAATTGTGCAAGTAAGGATCAACTCATTCATTAATATGCACTAAAAGAAGATTAATAAATCATATCAAATGTCATTCATTCATAAGGAATTACTCACATATTCACAAAATTCATGTCATATAATAGGTACATAAAATAGAAACAATGACATGATGTGGCACATGCGGAAGTGAAATGGAGAGCTAACGCATAAGTTCTCAAAAAGTACTTTCACTAACAAGATAAGCCTAAAGTTCTCGTACAAATAAATTCTATTAGTGTTCTCCCTATTTATATGTTCATATCAACCCAACAGGGAAAAGAGGCTTGATAGGCAGAAGGAGATGATACATCTTCCCTCGACTACGTAGGTGGAAGCATATGTCCCTCAATGCAACGAAGAGGATCACCATGAAGATCAAGACCCTTTTCGATCTTAATGAATGTCTGCGTCATATAGTCATGCAAATATCCTAGCCAAATAGATAGATATGTAGCATCAGAGGGCATGTTAGTCGGAGGAGCCAAACCATAATACAATTAAGGCATGTAATCCTACGGGTATGGCTAAGTTTTTTGTGATTGAGCCTTAAATGGTGATTGTAGTGCTAGAATCTCCTCATGAATCTCCTCATCATCCTGAGCAGTGTGCTGACAATCATGTCCCTTGTCGTGTTGTGGAAATAGAATCTTGTAGTCAAGATATAAGTTTTATTCATAACCAATTAAATATTTTTTTTTTGAAAATAGTCTTAATGAAATAAAAACGGGACAAGAATTTCTAAAATATAAATTGATTAGACAAATTATGTTTGCACCAGAAAAATAAAAATGCGATTGTGATAAGATCATTTAAATTTTCTAAGTAGGTTTGTATGAAACTACAAATATTTCGAAGCACTGTTGTGTCTCCTTTGTAAAACAAAACACAATGTATAATATACATAATAGAACAATGGTTTAAAACAATCAAATGACTTATAAGTAGAAGTATTTAACATATTAGATTTTTTTTACTTAAGTTAATTTTATCAACATTGGTACAATGCTTCTATGAAGCAAACAAAGTGATGGTAAAACGAATAAAAATATACACGTTAGTAGTAATCTTTGTTAACATCAAATAAGGTGTTGTTAAGAAGTAAAGATTAACAAAATTTCTAATTTGAAAATGATAGGTGTAATGATAAGATCAATGTGTTAGAGGTTGAGATTTTGGAAAAATGGTATGAAAATAACTAGGATTAGCTTTTAAACAAATCAGAAGTAGTCATGTTTTGAAATTCAATGTACCAAATTGTCATTTCTAACCAAATTAGGATATGATATTTATTACTATGACTTAAAATGTAACAAAGGAAGGGATAGTTTTATTGATGTAATATCTATAAGTTATTTATATAGAAAGTCATTAAGAACTCCTATACAGCAAGAATTTTCATTAATATGACTTAAATGATTGAAATAACATCCTTCAAGAGTTTAATTAGATGTCAAGTTACTAAGATTTAGAAAATTTAAATTCTTCTATTTCTTCCAATGAACATTAATTGAAAGCTGAATTCAAAAAATGGAATTGATGAAAATAAGATACTTAATATCTTACACTGCCTCTTGAAAAGTATAAAATTTATTTTTGAGAAAAAAAGTCAAGAAACTTGAAACAAATGGAAATAACTGAAGACAATCACGAACATAAGAACTCTTTGATTCACAAAATTTCTCAATTTTCAAACAAAGATTAGAAAACTAAGACTTCAATTTATTGAATGATAATAAGAAGTTGCACTATCCTTAGCTATAATTTTGAAATGAAAGAGATGAAAGCGATTGCTTTTCTAAGTTAAGTTAAAGAATCTGTAAGTTGTCTAAGTGTTAAACGATAGTGTAATAACTCTGTAAGGGGACAAGAACAAGATTAATATCAGAATATCTAATATTGACAAAAATCGAACACAATAGACCGTGCTTATAGAATAAAATGAGACATTAAGATGAATTATATCTGCTAGAAGTGACACGAATGGAATTCTTTATTAAAGGTTTGGCATTGGACTAGTTATGCATGTCGAAAAGTTTAAGTAACTTTGTATTATAATCATGATTCATTCACATGGTAAGAGTTCGGTGTGACAACACCTGTTTTTGAATAATTGAATGAATTAATGATGGTCGAAATGAAATAGTCTATAATGTTTAATTTGTGTCAATTAGGAGATGAAGTATAAGTAAGTAAATGTTCATGAAATCCTCACTTTCGTAAGAAAAAGAGAAATTTTAGGTCAATGAGTCCATATTAAATTTTTATTTGAAACTATAAGTTTGATGAAAATTAATATATCTTCACATGGATCTTATAAGGAAGCAAGCTTAAAAAGTTTAAAATATTAAACCAAAATAGTATAGAACGGATATTAGTGAATATGTTATATATTGGTTCAAATGTTGTGTTACACCACGTAGTCAGCTAGAGGTGAAAAACTTCAATCATAAGGTTATTGTAAATTGGAGTTGATGTATGATATCTTTATGTACGGGGAATATACAACTAAAAAAATGAAAAAGATGCATAACTTACGCCTCGGTTAGTAAGTATTATTCGTATTGGTTTGAAATATTGAATAGAGTATAAAGTATCTGGCTAAGATATGTTTGAAGAATTCAATCTTTTTCCACTGTAAACCGCGAATAGTTGTCAGTATATATTGAGTTGAGATGGACAAGAGACAACATATTCATAAATTTATATGTAATACAAGTTAAAAGATATACTATAAGAATATAATCAAGGAATATGTTGATCTATGTTAAAATGCATATATCTACTCAAGATAAGGATAACTGTATCTATTTGAGTAAGGGAAGCAATCTAGTGAAAAGTTAATGATTGAGATCGAGATGATAGAAAATCTCATAAATTGAAGAAATGATAAAAACTAACGTGAGTACATTGATAATGTGAAATGTGGAAACTAAAGTGGTGATTAAGGAAATATGGAAGAGATTAGTTGTTAATTGGACAATTGAGGTTTATTGTCAACTAATGAATTCGATAATGATTTGACGAAGTTAAAAAATTCATTAGCTTTTTAACCAGTTAAAGGAAAAGTTAAGTGAAATGATAGATGAGTTGGAATTGGTAAATTGCTTTCTTGTCCACAAATCTAAATGATATTATAAGTAGAAATTCACAAAATACTAGGATTAGTAGTGAAGTTGTTTTCACTTTTAATTAGACTAAAAAGATGGAGATGAAAAGTTGAAAGGTTTATGATCTCTACCACTAAATTGTTTATTACAATGAAAGTAATCGGGTCTACTTAACAATTTTACCTTGATAAAGATATTTACAAATTTGGATTAAAAATATTTTTTGCGAAGGATGATGTTCAAATATATTTTTTTGGTTCGCTAACCTAAAAGTTTAACTTTGGAGGAAAATGTTTTTCAATAAGTTAGGAAGAATTGTGAAATCCAAGAATTTCATAAACTTAATTAGGTGACTAATGAAATATTTTAGGATTTTAATTGGAGTTCTAGTATTAAAGGTATGATTTATGCATTACAGAGTTGAGATCATAAAGTAAGATCTTATTTTTTCAATTATGAATGCCTGGTATGTGTATCATATGGTATTTTGTCATGAAGAAGAGGTGTGTTGAGGTGTATCCTCAATTTTTCATAATCAGGGTTGGATGTAAGTGTCTAAAGGATGCAAGTGAAAATAAATTATTTGTTTCTCGGAAACTAATTAACCAAATTTAAATCCTTACGTGAGGATTTCCCTCAGTTTACGAATAAGTTGGGATCAGTAGCTGTGTAAATTATGAGAAACGTTAGTGCAATACCTTGCCTTGAGTTTTCTATTAGTTTGTGGTGGTCGAGGTTGAGATTGAATCCAAATTGATGAAAATTTGACTAAGTACGGCAAGAAAGTTGTTCCCCAAGATTTTGGTATGTCATTGACAAAGTTAAGAGTTTTGGGATTTTTGAGTGACCAAAATCAGTGCTACGTATGTTTTATGAAGTTGGACTATTTTATCAAGAGTTTGGCTCAACTTAGATAAAAAAGGATCCGAAACGAGCAATGGAAGAAAAAACACATCAAAATATAGATTTCTAGAATTAATAAATAAGAAGAAATAAGTTGCTGACAAGCAGCTGAGGGTTTATACATAAATATGTAAAAAAAAGCAAATAAAAACAATTTGATTAGAAAAGTTCGATAGAACGTTTTATTTGTTCGATACTTATTCCTCTCAACTCACTCTTTCACTCCGCGAACTCCTATTTTTCAATTTTTACTAAGTTTCTTTCTACAAAACTCTAGAACATAGTAAGATGATCAGTTCGAACCAACTTTATTCTATGGAAATAATGAATTATGCTAGCAACTTGGTAAATACTCAATTCAGTTTCCTCAGCTCAATTTATTTTGTGGGGTTTTGATTTGAATTGGTATGGATTGTTGGCAATTGATGTATTAGATTGACTTGAGCCAATTTGAAATAAATCTCACCGATGTGAGTTAGAGTTTTAGTGAAGTGAATTGATGAAATTTAGTTGCAAACTATTTCGGAGATGTTTTATAGTTGATATCAAACCACATTGGAATTTTGGGATAAATTGATTATTGATTTTGATCCAATTTGACTCTATATAATGTGCAAATATTTTGATGTTGCTATCGAGGGATTCTGTCGTGTTTGTTGTGGAGTTTTGAGGATTTAATTGCTAAAATATCTATTGGGGGAAGATTTTCAGTACGAAATAAATAAAGTTTGCCTAATTGACAAGCCATATAACGAACCAAAATAAATAAACTAGGATTAGCGCTAATCTTAGGGATTAACGGTCATAATTCGGGTATTATGCGGAAATTCAGTTGACTCGGACATGAGAATTGAGTAAATAAATTATTTGTGGATGGTGGTCGTGTAGATATAGTGTTTAAAATTAGTATTATATTGCACCGCTTTTTTGTATGTTGCTATTGGGCGAGTTTATGCGACAGAGGTTCACCTCAAAAAGCGTTCAAACATAGGTATCGGGTAGGTAGACTACAATTACATTAGGAAACTTGACTAGTTCACATTAAGGTTATTAGTTAAACAAGTAAAATAGGTAATGCAACAATAGGCTTAGTTGATTAAACTAAAAATAGTAGGCTTTGGCATACTTCGAAATGCGTATCGAACTACGAGGCATCACCTGCCGGCAGTTGAAGGTTACTGGGACCTTAAGTTTGATTATTTTTATGAATAAAAAACACTAACTAAATGAATTATAATGGGCCTAAGATAATGTAATTATATCAAATAAATCAAGGTCTATAGTTTGGATATTTAAATTGGACACTATAAATTTTTTCTCGAGATGTGCATTGACACATCTACGAACCATGTGGAGTATCAATTTATATAACTCGAGTCTAGTTAGTGTGACTTAGTGGGCTAAGTGGCACGAGATGGACCATTAGATGAGTCTTGGGATACGTAAACCCATGAAAATTAATGGCTGGAAATTACTCCTACCTTATTGTGTGAGTTAATTAATCACATGTAAACAAACCATTCTTCATCATGAAAATTTGCTGGAGAGGAGTAGATCATCAATGTTTGTTGAAGGAATCCATGCTTGTTGCTGAGAAATTCTCAAGCTAACTTGGTAACTTTACTACACTAGCAATTTAGTTAAAATTATAGTTTTAGGTGAATTTGGGAAAATTAATGGATTTCATGAAATTGATTAATTTGATCTAATTTAGGTTCTAAGGTTGATGTAAATGATATTTTGAAGTCATTTTAGTGTGGAGAATGCAATTTTAGGGTCTAGGTAGCCAATTGGAGAGTTCGTGACAAAAACTCTCGAGCTAAGAACTCAGTCGTGTAGCGTAATTAGCATGCTATCTAGACCGATTAGCACACTAATGACTCAAGGCACTTTAAGGGAGTGTTTTGGGATTTTTGAATAGTTGTGCACTAGAGCGATCCCTTAGGTGACTAACTTCACCTTGCGCGCTAGGTAGACCCATTAGCGCGCTAGTGCCAGATAAAAACTAAATTTAAGGGATTGTTTTGGGATTTTCGACTTAATACATATCCCAAACACCTATAATCATACTAAATATGCCAAATTGGCCTTCAAGTACTTAGAGGATAGTAGCTCAGGTATCAGCGAGCTAGTTGTGTTGGATTTTGGAGTTTAGGGAAGTCAGATCATGGATTGAGGTGAGTAAACCTATTAGAATGCTTCACCAAATTCACGGTATATTCTATCGATGTCTGATTACATATGTTGTTACTAGTGGGTACACATAGGGGTTTTACACCTATTTCGATTTGCGTATATATTGGTTGTGGCAAAATTTCTTACATGTGTTACTTGTATTTAGTGCTCGTATAGATGGTAGTAGGATATGCTTACGACCGTCAATGGGATTTAGGGTGTTCCCTTGACTTGAAATAGCGTCTGGAGGGGTTCATCTGGTAACCCAAGTTGGGATTTAGTCACTTAAGCCTGCAAGTATATGCGTGGCTCTTACTCTATTTTATCGATTATTAGTTGGTTTATGTCAGGGTTTTCTCATGATTTTACGCTTTCTTATTGCTTTGTCTATTTAGGAGCATGTCTAGTTAGTATGTGCTGTTTATTTATTTCATGCAACTGATTTTGCTAATCGTGTGCTACCTACATTCATAGGAATATGACATATTGTTGCAAGGTGTTATATTCGTATGTCTCATAAATTATCAGTTTTATTTCAAGAATATCTTATGGACTTCTATTTGAATTTTACTAATTGGATTCATCATCATATTTGTCAGGTGTCTTAGTGGAGATCCATCGACGGGCAAGGGCAAGGAGGTATTAGGCGACTACATTTAAGATTGTGGAGCCAGCAGGTGTGTGACTAAAATATGTATGTGTTTACTTTTGTTGGGTTTTAGGGACAATAGAACATTGATTACATGTATATAGAACTTTTGTTATACTTATCTAGTCATGATAAATACATGGTATCTTTTTTAATGGTATTTCACTACTTAGGATTGTTAAATATTGTATAACTTACTTAGTTTAAGACTTTCGCGGTAAAATTTCATTATAACTTGATAAATCAATTAACTTGATAATGAAATCATTAATATTTATATGGAGATTAATTAGCTAAGTTCGGGTTAAATAGAGTTAGGTTGCAGGCCATCATGTATAAGTGGACCATGTCGTGGCTTGGCTTGGTGACATGGAATGTGACATGGCGGGTCCTAAGGCAACTCGAAATTTGGGGCCGCCGCAGGCCAAATTGGAAAATTCATAACTTCTTCGTTAATTTTCAGATTTAAGTGTTATTGGAGTCTATGGAAAGTAGAACACGACTACTGTAAGTTTCATTTAGGTTATCGTGAAAAATATTGAGTCTTTTAATGTTAAAATGTTACTTTGAGTTCGCTAATTGAAGGCCGATTGAAACAATTATATAAATTAATATTTTTTAAAATTGTTTCAAAAGTACTTTGACCGCAGTTTTCACTAGGTTTCGTGTTTTAGTTTCAATTGAAGCATGACCTACAACATAATTAGGTATGCAAAAATGCTATTGGAGCCATTTTCAAGATATTCTAATGTTTTCTGAACCAGAGAAGTTAGCTTAAAGTTGGTTTGTTGTAAGTAAACCATACAGTCGTCTTTACTACTTATGGAATTTTTCTTTGTACTTGCATTTATTGTTAGTCTGCATTGCATTTTCCATCATTCTTGGTCATAAATATATGGCATCCAAATAAAGTTGCCACTACTTTGGTCATAAGAGTATGAGTTGTTCCACTCTAGACTAGACATACTGTAGGCATCTAAGGCGGGTAATGTCGACTCCGACGTAGCATGCATTAAACTTATAAGACTGTTGTAAGTTCATCGTGAGTGAGCAAGCTCGTAATGAGTTATAAAAAGAAATGAGGAATCCATATCGTTATATAAATTTATTTATATTTGGAAATGCAATTACATGTCTCCATGTATTCAAACTAAAATTTGCAGGAGTACAAAGCAATGTTGGAAATTACTTACAAAAAATCTTCGAGTTGTTTTTGATGATGTAAGGTTCTTAGTGATCACAAAGAAAAACCATCAAGACTTGAATATATTTGGTTATTGCTTTCAGTTTTAATGTTTTATTTTCTTGTTGTAATCATTTTATATATATTTTTTTGCGCCTTGGAGTGAGTGTTAGACATAAAATACCAATTAATGGTTTTTAAAGTCTCCTAAATAGGTTTAAAAGTAATTTGAAAATTTATGTTTAGTTTAAATTTATTTTATAGTTAAGGAACCAAAACTCTTAAGTTAGTTTGAATGAATGAATGATTGAATTTGATATATATTATGAACTAAGGGGAGTTGTGAGTCCTTATAGGCTTCTCGAAATTTTGTCTATTAGATGAAAGTTTTATGTAGACCATATTTAGGAGAGGTTCTGACGAGATTTTTAGAAAATACGAAGAACAATCCTTATCATTTCTTAATTTGCTCCAATTAAAAAAAAATCGTGAATTTAGTTTAATTATTGATATAAATTTAGTCTTGAAGCACTATTGAGGTATGAAATAAAAATTATTTTAAGGTTAAGTTAATTTGATGGATTAGGTTCCTAATTGTGAGAATTAGGCTAAGTCAGGGATTAGTGAGATAGGTCATGACATATACATAGGGTTGTAGTTTGATCCTTAGCTCTTGATGCTCCATGAAATTGATGAAACGATTTGATCCTACTCTAGAAATCTTTGATTCCAATATGACAAAGCGTTCTAAATTTTCTTCTTCTCCAATGTTGCTTTATTGCATGTAAATAATGAGCAATACATGTACTCATACAAATATATAATTGAACGGGTTGAACTTCAACCACACATCTAAATATTTATCAATTTCTATGTAAATGTATTGGTTCTAACTCAATCCTAGCCGTTCTAATTCAAATTAGCCTAACACACAGTAATACACCAAGTCTTATAGAGATGGCGATAACATGCATCCCTATGCATATCAATGGTCACTGTTTTATTTTCTTAACTTAGGCCTAATTAATTTAATTTAGGCTAATATAAACTTATACATATAATCGCATATAATTAGTTTGTTTGGTCACATACTTCACATATTTCGGATCCCACTAGCCCCTAACTACCCAACACCTAGTGCCCCACATCCCCAACGTGCATATCGAGGCACGCCACATTAACACCTTATCTAACTAACTAACTTAGGATACAAATCAATTAGACATCATATTTTAGTACTTAGCCTAGTCTAGCATCCCCGGGTAACTATTACCCGATACCCGCACCTACAAACTTCCCAATCTAACTTCCCATTAAACCAACTCACCCCGATAATAATGTAACATACATGCAATGCAACACAATAATATGATTGATTTTAAACACCGCAAAGAAACAACCATTATCCACAAATCACATTTACCCTCGATTTTGGTGTCGGAGTCAATTGAGTTGTCAATGTAACACCCAAATTATGACCATTAATCCCCAAGATTAACGCATATTTAGTTTAACTAATTTTGATCATTACAGATACAGGATATGAGCCTATGTGCATAGCATACTCCTATGGATTTCCTGAAATTAGAAATTAGATTTGGATTTATTAGTGCTTTACCTAACTTCTATTGTAAAGATAATGAATACCTACAAAAATTCATAAATAAGTATTAACATAAAGTTAATAAAATGAAACTGATAGAAGGTACTTTAGAACAAGTCAAACTTAAAGCATTCCCTTTGCATTTAAAGATCAGAAACAAGATTGATTGTTCTATCTCCTAAGAGATTCAGTAACTACATCAACTCGAATGTCTGAAACATTTATATGCTTGCATGAAAAATTAGTTCCTATAGAAAGCAAATAAGAGTTGGAAACATGAAAGAAGATAAAACATTAATGAATTTTTGGATGGATTTAAAAGATAGATTTCTTCTTATCCGCAATAAGGAAATACTTAAGAGAGCTGTATTAGAATATGTTTATGAAGGACTCAATCACTATGAATAAAGGTTATTAGACATAATATGTTGTTGATTTGTATTTGAAACAATGCAAAAGAAGCAATTGATAAATGTTAAAACAATCCAAGCAATCTATTGAAAAGGTTGATTCCTCAAGAAAGAATATTTATAAAGTTATTGATAAAAAATCATTTGTATGATGATAAAGTAGTTGAATTATCAAATATGCTTAAGATGTCACTACAAGAAAAATGATATTTAGAAACGGAATTAGCAAAAGAATTAAGTTCCATTGCTAAGAAAAAAGTAGTTAGAGACGAAATTGAAACAGACTAATTCAGAGACGGAATTGAGACGGATCAGAGACGGAAATAGACACGGAAATAGAGACAGACTTAAATTTCGTCTCTAAAAAATGGCGCCAACATTCCTACCAAAAATTTCGTTTCTTATAACCATTCATCAAATCTCGAGATGTGTGCGTGCTTCGGTCTAGTACGCCCCCCCAAATCCCTACCCCCAACAACCGATCGTCTTCGTCTCTCGCTCTCAACTCTCTGTCTCTGGTCTCTCTCTCACCCTATTTCGTCTCTTGCTCACAGCTCTTCGCTCTCTCTCTAGTCACCGTTCACAGGTCACCACTCTCTCCTCGGTCATCTCCGTTCACCGCTCTCTCTCTTTCACTGCTCTCTTCTCTCTGGTCGCTTTGTGCTCTCGGACTGACGTTTCCTAGCTCTCTCTCTCTCACCGCTCTCATCGAGGACGTTCTTCCCCAAACCCTAAATATCTACCGTTGCTGCGATTGCGGCTGCGATGAGGCCGTTGGCTCTGCCGTCACCGGCTGCCGTAGATTAGATCCTCCAAAGCCCTAAGCCGTCGCCGACCTACGCCCCACCCTAAGCCGTCGCCAAACTCGTCAAGGTAACACCCTAAGCTGCCGAAGATTGGACGTTCTGTTAGTTTTTTTTTTGTTTTTTTTTTTTGAATGGGTGTTACAATTTGGATTGAATGATAGGTTCTTGCCTAGTCTCTTCACTGCAATTGTCTGATTGTTCTAGTTCTTCGTACTGAAAACTATACCAAAAGCTCCTCTTCCCACTTCCTCTTTGAAACCATATGTTGCTTGTTCTAATTATTCATACTGGAATGATCGCAGAGATATCTCTTGTGCTAATCCAGAGCTCATTAAAATCTTTTCATATGCCGTGTTTTTTTATCGAGAAGAATACTAGAAATGACTAAGACAACCAAGGAACTTGAGAGAAAAGCTGCACGGATAGCTGCTACCTCCTTCCGACGATACTTTTTCACTCCAATAGGCGTTCCATTCTTTATGAAAATATGTGAATCCTCTGTATTTTCGTTGTTGTTGTTGTTGTTGTTGTTGTTCTAGTAATCATCGTTGATCTTTATGAAAGTCATAGTTAGGTCACCATTTCTTTTCGCGTACATCATTGTTGTTGTTGTTGTCTTGCCTTCACATTTCTTCTTTCAAGCACAATTTACTTTCAGTCAGTATGCTTATTGCTGCTTCCAATGTTAAATTCACCTTCCTTACCAATTTCTATCTATTACAGGACCTTGAGAGTACTTAAGTTCTTGCTCTTGGGAGAGCCATAGCTGGCTCGTACATCATTGATTTAGTTTCCTTTACTTTAGAGCTTCCTCAGCCATTTTCTGATTTCTCTCATTTTGTCTCACAATAAACTCAACACTTGTACTCTCGGTAATCATAATTTTTCATGGCATCATAGACTTGGTTATCCTTCAGCTATTGTAACTAAACAATTAATTCCATTGATTCCAGGTAATGTTCCTATTAGTTCAGATTTTGATAGTACGTTGGAATAGGACATATTGAAGAAAAAAAAATCATTTTTTGTGCATTGGGTTTCTATGTGATTACCTTGTTTTTTTTTTTTTTTTTAAAGATTGGTCTTACATTATTAAATTGGTTTGATATGATTTGAAATGTAGATCGTTTAGCAGAGTTTGTTTGCAATTGTGCACAATTTTAGATGTCATGCTTGAGATAGGTTCTAAAAATTGTTTAGGGAGCTTTGGTTGCCATTAAGCAACAGGCATTCACTGGTTTTCGAGCTGCCAATACTGTAAGGGGCCCCACTGTGTTTTTAGTTCATTTTTGGGTGTTTTTTATTCTCCTAATTCATTTATCTTGAAAATTTCGGGAGGAGTTTTAAGGCACGTATCGGAGGTGATGACTGTGGGGGTGATTTGCACAACCACATTAGATCGAAGGAGTTTCATCGACGAATTTTTTTTAAAAAAAAATGAAAATAGAGTAAAAAAGAACGAAATGAAAATATAAAAATGCATGATAGGGAAATATGAATGAAAAGGGGGTTGCTATTGTGCCTTTAAATTCTCAATTTTTTGTATCTCAAGTTGCACAAAAGATAAACTTTTGTTTCCCATTGTGATTAGGATAACTCATTTGTGAGTCTCTGCCTGATTGCTTTGTCTTAAAACGTTTATAAGAAAGACACTTAATGCCACAGATATCCTGGAATCTATGTGATTTATCATTCATGAGTAGAACTTTCAATGTCACTTGCTTTTTTATGTGCTGGTGGTCCTCAATTTCAATCTCTGAATAACCGATGCCATTATTTGTCCATCAAGAAATCATATATTCTAGATTTCAATTTCTTGAAGTACCTTAATTTTCTTAATTTATCTACGTTTCTGTTGTTTAGCTATATTTGAATAACAGTTGGATGGTAGTGATAGGCTGACATACTTTTTGATATAGGCATTCGCTAGACAATTGTTGGAACCCTTTAGCTAGGAATTAAGATATACGCGGGCGCATCACAATGCGTTCAAAAATCGAATAGTGATATCAATATTTGTATCTGTTGGAACATGTGATATGATTGAGCATTTATTCTATGCTTATGAGGTTCAATGTTTCCTGAAATGCAAATTTTTTTTTTGAAGGGTTTGTCATCTCAAAATTTAATTTTAGTGCAAAAATGGGCACATAGCATGCTATTTCTGCTGCGCCAAGGACGTTGAATTGTTTTGGTTTTGGGTTTTGGTTTTGATGCAGAGTAGCGTTAAGGAAGTGGCTGAGCTATACGGAAGTGAGAAATCTAGGGAGTCGAAGTGCAACGTGCTTTGTTTGGATTGCGTTATACTGCTCTTATTGCTCTAGAGAGGTAAGGTTTTGTGCTATATTTTATTTTTTAATTTACTTTCTTTGATATTGTTATGCCACATTTCTTTCATGTATTTCCTACTATATTTGATTCACTTCTGTATATATGCTTGTGTGTAGATAAAGCTACCAATAGAGTAGGTATAGATGAATAGTACCTATAATTATATATTGTCTACTACTAGGTAGGGTTCAAAAAACTATGATTACTCTTTTACATAATGTTGCTATTTCACATAAAACAGTGAATTGAATAAACCTCAAACCTTAAGGAGGTATGAGTGAACAAGTACTAGGAGCTTTGATACTATGTGGTATTTGTATGCCTCTTATAACTTATGATATATTTTTTTTTTTTTTTTTTTAACTCCTTGTTGCTTTTATTTTTACGACCAAGTATCATACACTGTTTCGTATAAGTCATGTACCGAGCTAGGTATTAAAGTAAGTTGTTTCCAACCACATTTATTTAATGCATAAAAGCAAAGCTTTTTGTTCATGTAGTTAGGTAGGTTCTCAGATTCCCCCATCTAATAAATTGTGTTAGTTGGACACACAAGTAGTCATGTACAGTTGGAAATTATGAAACTAGTTGGCTAATTTAATTGCACAATTACAATAGGAATGTCATCTACAAGTCAAGACTGGATGTACAATCGTCTCCACAACGGCTTCGTTCTAATTGAATTTGCGGCAAAGGTTAAAGAATTCATTGCATTTGCTAAGCAACATTGTCCTACATACCAAAGTGAAAGGAAGATTAGATGTCCGTACAATTATAAGAAATGTCAACTTGTAGCGTACCTGGACGTCGAAATGGTTGAGTACCACATATGTAGGTATGGATTTGTTTCGGGATATCATTGTTGGTAAGAACATGGTGAGAACAGAGATTAAGTCCCGCGATACTTCTACCAAATGGATAACCATATTGATGATGCTGACGTGGGAGGTTTTGATCCGACAACTTACCGCGAGATGCTACACAACGTGGCAGGTCCAAGTTTCAATTGGAATCATGTTGAAGAATCACTAAACCCCCAACCACGCCAACTACATGACATGATAGAGGCTAGTAGCGACCAATTGTGGCCGGGTTGGGAAACCATGACAACATTGTCTGCAATGGCAAGATTACTTGCGATCAATCTTGCCATCAAGTCAGAACATCATATATTTGAACGAGGGTATAATGAAATCATACAATTCGTGAAGGATTGTTTGCCAAATGACAATTCATTGGTTGAAAATTTTTATGCCACTTAAAGACTAATGCGAGGTCTAGGTCTGCCTATTGAGAAAATAGATTGTTGTGAGGACCAATGTATGATTTATTGGGGAGTGGACTCTGAGTTGACATCATGTAAAATGTGTGGGAAATCACGCTACATTGCACAGCGACAAGGTCGTGGCCGGAACACCAAAAAATGCCCTTGAAAAAAAATGTACTACTTCCCTTTGGGCCCTCGATTGAAACGATTGTATGCGTCTGAGTCAATGGCAAAACATATGCGATGGCATGGGGAACATTCCTCGCTAGAAGATGTTATGCAACACTATTCTGATTCGATAGCTTGGAGACATTTTAATGATGTCAACAGAGACTTCGCCGCCGAGGTTCGGAATGTGCGTTTAGGATTGTGCACTGATGGTTTTCAAGTATTTGGGATTTCAGGAAAATTGTACTCTTCATGGCCCGTAATTTTGACTCCATACAACTTCCACCGTCGATGTGCATGAAATCTGAGTTTATGTTCTTAACGGTTATCGTTCCTGGACCGACCAACCCAAAACATAAAATCGACGTGTTCCTTCAGCCGCTTGTGAAAGAGTTGCAAGATTTTTGAAACAATGGGGTGATTACATACGACATGTCCACAAAGACGAATTTTCTTATGCGAGTGGCCCTATTATGAACTGTTAGTGATTTCCCTGTGTATAGCATGTTGTTCAGTTGGAGCACACACGGTAAGATGGCTTGTCCATATTATATGGAGGATACAAATGCATTTCAATTGCGAAATGGTGGAAAGACATCGTGGTTCGACTGCCACCGTCGTTTCTTGGCGAAGGCATCACCATTCAGGAAAGACGAACCGCCTGCTTTGCATTTTGGTGAAGAAATTTTGGCAAAAATTGAATCGTTAGGCTTCATGAAGGTGACAGAAATCGGAGCTGATTTTGTGGATGGGCGGATAGCTAAGAATTCGGGATGGAGAAAAAAAACATTTTCTGGGACTTGACGTATTAGGAGACAAACTTGATCCGCCACAACTTAGATGTCATGCACATCGAGAAAAATGTTTTTGACAACATATTCAACACTATTATGTGTGTACCAGGCAAAAGTAAGGACAATGCGAAAACGAGACAAGATATTCGTTAATATTGTCACCGACCTTCTCTACACATTGATTCAGCGACAAATACTTACATCCTTGGATGCTATGCTCTTGATACATCAAAAAAACAAAAATTGTGCGAGTGCGTTGAAAAGTTGTGTTTTCCTAATGGTTATGCCTCGAATCTTTGTCGATGTGTGGATCCAAAGAAATTGCAAATGTTCTGCATGAAGAGTCATGATTGTCATATTTTCATGCAACGGTTGATACCAATTGCATTCAGAGAACTCCTCCCAAACCCGGTTTGGGTTGCAATTAGCGAACTAAGCCTTTTTTTTTCGATCCCTAACTGCGAAAAATGTCAGTGTCAAATATATGGAGGTCTTAGAGTCTGAAATACCAAAAATCATTAGCAAGTTGGAAAAAATATTCCTTCCAAGCTTATTCGACTTTATGGAACACCTAACAATCCACTTGGCCTACGAGGCCCGTCTGGCCGGTCCGTTCAATTTCGATGGATGTATCCATTTGAGAGGTAATATCTTGAGCCCTTGAAATTATTTTCAGGTTTAAAAAGTTTTAAATCAACCTTTCGTATACTCCGATAGGTACCTTAAACATTTGAAAAATAATGTTCTGAACAAAGCGAAGGTAAAGGGCTCGATGTGTAATGCTTATTTGGTCGAAGATGTTGTGGTTATCGTCTCTATTGTTATCCTCATAGGCTTGTTTAGTATACAAAGTTTTGGTACAGACAAAGTGGGATTCTTTTTTGCTCATGTGCTAGCTCTTTGGTTCTTCAGTTTGGGAACAATTGGAATCTACAACATAATTAACGACTATTGGACTGTCTTGAGGGCTTTCAACCCAGCTTACATATATTTGTTTTTCCAAAAGAATGGAGTAAAAGCATGGTCAGCTCTTGGTGGCTGCATTCTCTGTATTACAGGTAGGGCACAACTTGAGATTGCTTGAAATTGCTTTTTGTTGCATCTTTCTCTTTATATTAATTAAAAATGTGGGTTTCGAGGAAGATGAAGCATCTGTAATTACGTTATTCTTTTTCGTCCAAAAGAAAAAAGAAAAAATTGGTGATTGTTTCTATAGTTCTATAAACATAGAAAATTCTACAATATTCTTATTTTTCTCAAAATTTTTAAAAAATATTCTATAGGTTCTCGTCTAATAATGTAACTCTGTTTGTTGTGTTGCTCCTTGTCTTAATACCCTTTTTCATGAGGATCTCTACCTAATAATGCTAGTAGCAAATCTTATCGTCTGAAACTTACACCTTGAAGTTGAATCAAATTAATCATCCAGTAGATAAATATGTGGTCTTCCTTGCCAGTCTGCAAAAGTTCACAGTATTCACTCTTCCCCTTGCAATTAATGGAATTAATGAGACGTTGTAGCAGTTGATTGTCTTAACACAAAAGTCTATTTGTGTGATTGCAGGTGCTAAGGCAATGGTTGCTGATCTTGGTCATTTTTCTGTGCGATCAATTCAGGTTTTTACTATGCATTTGCTTTTATAGTTCTAATTTTTTTTAACTGCTAACAATCAATGGATGTAGTACATTATAAACTATATAATGTCAGCTATGTGCAGTGCAGTGCACGACTGACATGCTAACTTCAACTAGAGGATTATCCTCGAAAGACAACATAGGAACCTCTTCTTCACTTGAAGCCGATTCTTCTATCATGGTAGCAGAGCATGAGTTGGAGATGCAAGAATCAAAGGGATCTGCTTAGCGAAAACAAGTAATCATTTGCACAATTCTTTTCTTTTCAAAGTTATCAATTAGTCGTTGATGTATGTGTGTATATTTATATGTAAATTGCATTATGCGATGGGGAATTCCCCAACACAATGATCAGTTGATGAGGAAAAATGTTATACTAAAAAACATTCTTATCTTAATCAAAATGTAGACGGGTAAAGTTATTGTAATGGTAGTAGAAACCCAAACAAT
This sequence comes from Stephania yunnanensis, assembly GCA_039657365.1. Taxonomy (NCBI): domain Eukaryota; kingdom Viridiplantae; phylum Streptophyta; class Magnoliopsida; order Ranunculales; family Menispermaceae; genus Stephania; species Stephania yunnanensis. The sequence goes on along the minus strand of CM077586.1, from coordinate 35,908,676 downwards.
TGAACAGGATTGATGGCACTAATAAGCATTTTTGAGTAAATTATTTAACTTGCACACTTTATCATCCGTTGTGGTAACATAATTTGAATATTTTGTTGCCATCTCGCTTAATGCTAGTTTAATTTGATCTCAAAATATTGTTGATCCATGCAGGCTAAGCACCAAAAGAGACGTTAGGAGCTGACCTAGACTACACCAGACTAGCAGCTTGGATGATGAGGCGGTGTACTACAAGGTGGCGGGTTACTGTCATAAAGGATGTGTCTAATGTCACAAGTCGTTATGGAGAAAGAAGAGAAGATATGTAGATCCTGACGCTAGCACATCCCAGGTGCTAGCACAACGAGGAATGAGCAACTTTATGATACTTAGGTATTTTTATGGTTGTTGTAGAATAATGAGAATTGTAGTTTTTTTATGGATACTTAGGTATCTTTAACATTTATTATACTTGACTACGTTTATATAAATCTTTTTTAATATCGAATTTTATGTTTTTTCTCATTTGAATATTTGTTGTTGATATATATTGTTGATTTTTGTATGTATGTCAAATTCTATTTTTTAGGGGGATGTTAGCACCCCCAAGGAGTTGTTGGAGGGGGTGCAGGAGAAGGAGCAGATCCTATGGTTGTATTTTCAGGTTTAGATGTTATGGAGAACCAATTGGATTAAGCTTGGGTTGGAAAACTAAACAAAGCGGAATTGAGATGGATTAGCAACGAAATTAAGAGATTCCATTGCTATTTTGCCTCCAATTTTGGAGGAATACCTACACAAACTAGCAACGGATCAGAGACGAAATGTATTAATTCCGTCTCTGATCCGTTGCTAATCAAAGATGGATCAGAGACGGAATTATTGGATTCGATCTCTGATCTGTTGCTAATCACAGACTGATCAGAGATGGAATATAATAATTTTGTCTCTGATCCGTTGCTAATCAGAGACGGATCAAAGACAAAATACATGAATTTCGTCTCTGATCCGTTTTTTATTAGCAACAGATCAGAGATGGAATGCATTAATTCCGTATCTGAACCGTTTCTAATTAGAGACGAATCAGAGATGAAATTAATGCTTTCCGTCTCTGATCCGTCTCTGATTAGCAACGGATCAGAGAAGGAATGCAATTACAGTTGTACCATTTAGAAGAATTTCCATTTATGTTCCGTCTCTGTTCTGTTTCAAAATTCCATCTCTAATCCGTCTCTAATCAGAAACGGAAACACATTTCCTTTTCTAACTGAATCAGCGACGACGATTTTGGAGACGGAATAGATTCCGTCTTTGTTCCATTGCAGAATTGAATTAGAGACAGAATTTATGCAAATCGAGACGAAAATTTCCATTTATGATCTGCTGTTTTTTTGTAGTGTGTTAGTTCAAGATAAATCTAATCAAGCTAAAGCTTGTAAATTCTTTAATGAGGTTACACATCTTTAAGACGCATGTCCTACTCAACACGAAGAAAATACTGAATAGGTTAATACAATGATGAATAAATTTTATACACCCCCAATTAATTAATATAACAACAATACTTATTATCTTGAAAAAGAAAATCCAAATCACATTTATGGTCCTTAAAATAAGAATTACAATACTTATAGACTAACCGCTAAAATACAATCTACACCTAATCAACAGGCTCACCAAAATATGTAACCTTGAATCCAAATTTAGAGCAAATCCTTTATAATTTTATGAATAAAAGTCATCAAAACGTTGCACAGATTTCTCAAAATCAGATTAAGACGGATACTATTATTAATGAACAAAATAATTAGTTAAGTCAAATGAATTTATAAATAAATAAGTTAAGTAATCAACATAGTAATCAAGCTAAAACACCTTCACAAGCAAATGTGGCTCCTACTAAAACACCTTAAACAATCATACCTGCAATGTTATCCTTTTATCTTGACCTATCTTACAACTTCCCATAGTGTATTGTAGTGTCATTGCCACTAAACTTAAGTCAAACCTTATCCTCAAGGTTTAAAGGCAACCGTGAAACATGAAAGCACTAAAACACACAAACATATAATACTGACACAATATATAAGCATAAAAAAGACATGCAATTTTTAAATAAAGAACTAATTATTAAATATCCTAAATGTGTTTTCTCGATGTTACATGGCTATTTAAACTCTTCCTAAGGTTGATCCATAGTAATGAACTACTACCCATCAATTGTTCTTTCCAGCATAATTGATTCAAAATGTTTGAAAGATAGAACTTATCTGTTTAAATTGTAATTAACTAAACTAAATAACTAACTATGTACTTAAAATTTTTAAATTCCTCTAGTCTAGCTCCAGGTAGTGCCTAGTTTAATGTCCTTGGTCCAACGTCCTTTTTCGCGTGTATAGTTCTAGTGTAAATCAAGAAACTTTATCTACAGATCGAAGATTTGGAATAATTGTTCATCCACGAATACTTTGAATAATGGCTTCCTTGTATCTCCCTATTTTTTAGGTAGACTAGATAGATGGTCTGCAACCGAGTTTTCACTTCCTTTCTTATCCTTGATTTCTAAGTCAAACTCTTGCAATAATAAAATTCATCTAATTAACCTTAGTTTGGCATCCTTATTGGAAAAAAAGATAGTAGATTGCCACATGATTAGTATATACAATGACTTTAGATCCCACTATATAGGATCTAAACTTGTCATATGCATGTCGAGATCATTTCAACTTAGAATCCTAATCCTATACTACCACTATTGGTGCGAAAATCAAAGCTACTTTCAAAGTCTCAAATGCTTGTATGCACGGCAGACTCATTTCAAATGGTATATCTTCTTCCAACAATGTGTACAATGGTTTAGTGATTTTTGAAAAATCTTTAATAAAACTTCTGTATAAACCCATATGCCCTAGAAAACTCCTTATGTCTTTAATGTCTCTTTGTATATAATGTTTCTCAATCGTCCCTATTATTGTTCTATCTACCTCTAATCCATGAGCAGACACTCTATGTCCTAAAACAATTCCTTCTCGCACCATGAAATGACACTTCTCCTAATTGAGTAGTAAGTTTGTATATTGACATCTCTCACTACCAAAGCTAAGATTTACAAGCATAAACCAAAAGAAGCCCTAAAAACTGAAATTTTTATCATAAATACCTCTATAATATTCTCAACCATACAGAAGAAAATAGCCATCATATATATTTAAATTGTTGCTGGCACATTACAATATCCAAATTGCACCTGTCTAAATGCAAATGTTCCATACAAGCAACTAAACATCATTTTCTCTTGATTTTCTGATGCTATGGCAATTCGAATATATCCCACATACCCATCTAAAATGCAATAATATTCATATCCAGCTAGTCTATCCAACCTTTGATCAATGAATGGCAATGCGAAGAAATCCTTTCTTATAGTTTTATTTAACTTTATGTAATCAATGCAAAGTCTCCATCAAGTTACTATTTTTGTGGATAAGGTTTCCCCTTTTTTAATTTGAATAATGGCCATTCCTCTTTTCTTTGGTACCACATGTATTGGTGAAACCCATGAACTATTTGAAATGTTGGATACGATTCCAGTATTTAATCATTTCAAGATATCTGTCTTAACCACTTCTTTCATCACTAGATTTAACTGCCTCTAAGCTTCAATTGTTTTTCTTTGGTGAAGATCTTATACATGCAAACTGTTGGGCTTATTCCTTCGAGTCCTTGATTGTCCATTTCAATGCTAACTTATGCTCTCTCAAAACTCGAAGTAATTTTTCTTCTTCCAACTCCGTCAACTATGTTACAACAATCACGTGATATATAAAATTTTCTCTCAAATATGTCTATTACGAACACTCTTGTAGAAGCTTTAATCCCATTGTTGGTTCAATAACTGCAATTTCCACGTTTGTTTCTAATTTCTAGAAACCCTTATAAATATTAGGGGGTCTTATTAGTGCTAAAGAAATTAGTGACTCTTGAAGTTCACCTCTTACATTAAAACTTGTTGTTATGCTTTAGATTAGACATTGCTTTAGGGGATCATCTGGTGTATACTCTTTGGCTATCTCATTGACATAATAAAAAACCATCTCTGACTTCTATGCTCTTGCATTGTTCTCCCCCACTTAGAAATGTCAAGGTTTGTTAGACATTGAATATGCCTTCCTTATTATTTACTCGTCACCTTAACTCTCATTTTTAAACATCTACAATGCTCATGCAGTTACTAGGAAGGGTCTCCCCAAAATTGATGGTACCTCTAAATCCTCTTCCATATCCAATACTACGAAGTCAACCCAAAAAATGATCTTATCTACTTTTACCAACACATCTTAAATCGTTCTTTTTAGATATGTCACTGATCAATATATTAATTGCAAATTCATATTATTCAACTGTACTTCTCCCAATCCTAATTTCTTGAATACTGATATATGTATCAAATTTATACTTGCTCCCAAATTGTATATGACCTTATCAAACAAATGTAATCCTATAATGAATGGAATGGAAAAAAGTTTATTGATCCTTCGACATCGATGCTAACTTTCTTTGTATGATTTTACTACACTTATTTGACAAATTTACTATTTCGTAATCTTCTAGTTGCACCTTTTTTCGTAATATGTCCTTCAAGTATTTTGTGTAGTCAGGCATTTGTTCTAATGTTTCAACAAATGGGATATTTTTCTGCAACTTCTTGTACATTTCTACAAATCTCTTTAATCGTCTCTAATCTTTTTGTTTCTTAAACTGATAAGGATATGGTAAAGGTGGATTAATTAGTGGGGGATTATCGGGAAATGTGACTCTCAATGGTACTAGATCTTTTTTCTACCTATCCCCCCTATTTTCCTTTGAGTTGATTATGGTTCTTTTGCTGGTGTTACTTTTTTTTTGGTCTTATATCATTATCAATGTTTTTTTCATCTTTTGATTTATGATTATCGATTTGCTTCCTTATGTCATTTCTCATCTATCTTAGTTGAACTGGATCATTGTTTTTCCTGCCACTCTTTTATTGGATTGCATGTGCATTTGCTATGTGATTTGTAATATTGTTACTCTAAAACTAGTCTTCAGTTTGTAAGTTCTGAGCATTGGTATGATTATTAATTTGTCTTTCGAAAATCTTTATGGTTTGTGATTACTCATTATCAATCTTTTTCATGGATTGCTTCACTCTTCCAACTCCTTTTCGTGCTTCTCATGGCGATCCCCATCTCTCACTTCCATGGTTTGCAATTACTTCTCTATTGACTATAATGAAGTCATTTCTTCACTATTCCCCATCTTCCCCTGTTAGAGTTGTTATTCGAAGCCTTGAGGTAACTTCAACATATTATCAAGATTTCCACACGAAAAATTTAGATTTTTGTTGTTGTTGTTGTTGTTGTTATATCCTTGATAATATCATTCAGGAGCCACACCTCTCAGCCTAAAGTGGTTCTTGTTGCTATTGTTGTTCATGAAGTTGATGTCTTCGTGGTCATTTCCTTACTGTACACCGATTTGGCTAACCACCATGCATTGGTTATTTATGGGTTAATGTGCTACTTTTAGACCTTGGTGTCCCTATGAAGTGTTGTCATATGACTACTTAGATGTGATAGTTTTGCTATAATTGCAGTTTGCGAGTCAATCTCGTGGACACCTACTAGTTTCATTACTATGGAATCGTTACTAGCAATAGAATTTTGAGACATAAAATCAAAGAGATCCTTTACTCCATTCGAATCCTTTGTAAGTAGAGAGCCACCTGATATGGCATCTGCTAGTGTTCTCATACTATGATTCTTTCCACATTAGAAAATCTGGAGTAGTACCCATTTCACGTATCTATGTCCAAGACATCTCCTCAGCACTTCTTTAAATCTTTCCAAAGCCTCGCCAAGATACTCAACATCTTCTTTCTTGAACTGATGAATTTCAAATTTCCTTTCGCTGATCTCAATGGGGGAAAGAACTTGTCAAGAAATCCTTCATTAACTTCTACCCATGAAATCATTCTCCGTGTATTTAGCCGTTGGATTCAGGATTTGGATTTCCACTTATAGGAATGGGAAGAGTCACATTTTTATTACCTATTTTGTAGCTCTAGTAATTTGCACGATGTTGCACTTCTCTAAGGACTTCTTTATATGTGCAGCTAGATCTTCATTAGATAGCCTGTTGAATAAGGTATTTTGAACCATGTTTATCAGAGACGATCTCAGTTAGAATTCGGTGATGTTGGCTGGAAGCCTCATCATTCAATTGTGAATCTCCTAAACATATGGCTTGAAGTAGTCACGAAGGCATCTCTTTCATCGTAGTTTATTCGACACTACTAGATTACCTACGGGTTAGTTATTCCCGTGGCCTTATAATTGTTTGTAGCTTTCTCCTTAGCCATCTTGACTCCATTCTTTTTTATTCCTTTTTTTTGTTCTATCAATCTCTGGGATTAAGGAACTAGGTCTTTCTCTCCCTTGCTATGTGTGCGCTAAGTATCCCAGAAAAGAAAACACAAAAAAATCAAGTACGGAAATTCAAACTGAAACATAAGCCTTTTTTGATAATTTTGCTTATATAAACTAAGAATTAAAGTGCTGGAAAATAAGACTTAGAACCTATTCAAACCTACTAAATAATACTAATGGCTAAATTTCCCTTGAAACGACGCTAAACACTTGGTATGCATGCCATAAGTATAACATCTTACTTGCAGTAAAAGCATAAACAACTTATGTTGACTACAAATGTCGTCCGTGCGTAAAATGTTTTGCATTGGTTGTATATTAACTACTTAACATGAACTATTTCTAAGGGTCTCCATTTTAAATGGTTTTTATATTAAACAAAACTATTCTAACAAATCACTTTAGACTTTACTTGACATTTTATATTAAGGATATCTTGTTCACAACTTCACTTAGGTAATTTAATACTATGCTTTGTATTCATGTTTACATCTAAATATGTTGTATGTAATGCCTAATTAGAATAGACAAATTTCCTTCAAATCCACTTCAACCAACTATCATGACGAAGAACACGTATGCTCCATATTGCTTTGAGTCTCAAATCATTTGATTCAAAACCAACTAAGTTTACTATCCGCACTTCCTTAATCAAGAACTATAGTCCGATTTTGTGTATTTTACGGTTGTACCATTCATAATCAGTAGACACGTGTCAAGCGTGCACAATATTTTTTTGTATTTTACTATTAACTTGTACTAGTGGTAAATGGTATATTATCTCTACAGGGATTTTTAAAATCTCAAAGGAAAGTAATTTTTTCTTGTATTTATTAATTTAGTGATTCCAATTAGATTGGAATTAAAATATTAAATAAGTAACAACTGTGACTACTATCTTAAATAACCAAACTAACTAAATTAATCTAAACAATTCAAATTCAAACTAAACTAAACAATATTCAAATTCAATTCAATATAAATAAACAAACATCTAAAAAATCCCCACTAAACAATATAATATATTTGGATTAATTTCAAACACTAGAATGTGATATCACTTCATACTATAGTTATAATAACGAAACATGGAATCTTGGAATCATTAAACTCTACTTCATAATAGTTGATAGCCTTTAGCCAGCTATCGATTTTCTTTAATTCAATGGAAATGCCACATTCTTATCATTGTAAATCTACCCATTCAATATAATGCAACACCATACAAATAAGATAGCATTAAGGTTAATGAAGATCATACATAATTTGAACCAATATTATCAAAGCTGCATAATAAACAACTTAGAACACAATTACATAGAACATCTACTCGGGAAATGCCCTATAGATTAATCCTAGTTACTACTTCTATAATTCTTCTCAATAACTATAGATATGGATTCAAAATAATAATATGAAACAACATATTTGAAAATATGCATGCAATACTAATCTTTTATAGTTGTGATACTAAAAAAATAAAAAACTCTTAATTCAGTGATTGATGTGTGTGAATAAATTTAAAGCATTATGCATATGTTTACTTGATTATAACTATCTAGTAGGACAAAATATATCACAATGTCTAGGGTTTGTTTAGATTGGTAGACTACTCGCTCATACTGGAAATAAACAGTGAATAAATATAATTAAAAGAAGTAATGAATAAATAAATACCTTAAAATAAGTCAAAAATTCAAAGTATCACCAAACGTAGACGATAAAACAAATATAGAGCAAAAGCAAAGTAAAAAGAAAGAATTAGGAGAGTTATTTTGAAGCTCCCTAGACCTTTTTAAAGTATCATTACATATACACATCTTAGATAAACTTGAATTCTTCATACTAATCTATAAAACCCATATTGATCTTAGCGATCCATAACATATACACAAATCGTTGAGCAAATAACTGAGTTTGGCTCTTAGTGTTCTACTGATTCAGCAGGCGATTTATAGTTCATTTTTCAATTTAGTTTGGATTTGCTGGCATTCTTCTACTGCTGATTTAGATCGTGATTCCTAATGTTATTTCAAATCATTGGCTAATCACTAGTGTATTTTTCCAGTTGACTATTTTAGTTTTCTCTTTCTTTTCTTCCATTTCTTTATTTTCCTATTTAAAACCTAAAATAATTAAAGGAGAATACCTCGTATAATTTCATCATTTATGCCTAAAGAAAACCTTAATTACATTATAAAATATGTCAAATTGTTGACTTGACATGAAGATTGAAAGCTTCAATGGTCATGATAACTCCTAAAACCTAATATCTTCAAACATGTGGGCTATATGTCTAAAGCATTATGCTTAAGTTAAATACATATTCTAACAATTGCATCTTTAATTCAAATCTTTTATGCACATTCAAAGCATAACATTCATACCATAAAGATCTATTGATCCCAAAGATAAATAGACTACTCGCACATTATTGAAACACACATATCACAATTCAATACAAAATTCATTATAAATCAGAGATGAATATAAATATTAGCTTGAATTAATTATTGAAACCAAATATAGATTGCAAACGTGGAGTCTTTAATGTTTTCTCCAACAAAATCTCCTTGATACTCAAGCTCAATGATAAATTACTTTAATTTAAGCTAATCTCCTTCTAAGTGGTGATGTCTACTGAGTTTACAACATCTTAATACCTATTTATACTCTTTAATAACAATTAAAACCATAAATTAAAATTTAACTCGAATGAAAGCTCCACTTTCAATATACTACGTTGTTAGTGCTGTCACTTACTGCTCCAATGTCATGTGTCAAGCCATGGCACCACCAATATGTAACTGCTTCACTGAGGAATTTTTAACTCTTGGAGTCTCGTTGTCGAACCTCTAGAGTTGATTTTTTTATTTATTTTCTTTCCCATGCCATACATTTAATTACCACGTCGTGCCTTGTATTCCCACAACATCAAAACAAGTGTCCACGAAGCCAACTTTGATTTTATGGGTTTTTGCTTCTTTATTCTTGTTAATCTTCAATTCCTTCCATTACACCTTCATTCCCTAAAAATGCAATAATATCATGAATTATAAATCATTTAGGGATATTAATACTAAATGTAAGACTAGACTAACCCTATATATGCATACAAATAATCACTTACCAGGACCATACAATAAACAACCAAATTAATAGGGAAGTAAGGATCTTTAGTAGAATGAAAGGAAAAAGTTTATAAGATAATTAAACTCCAATAAATAGTGATTTAGCTTGAGTAGTTGCAATTAGGTTGAGTGAGTTTTTGCAATGCTATGAACCAAATAATAGCCCAAACTTAAATAAGTCATACGAACACTTTATGAAGATAAAAATCAGGAAATAAATGAAAAGTGGTGATAAAGTTTTTTTAAAAGAATCCTCCTAATAAAGAGATCAATTGTGATTGACTACTTTGATGAAGAGACCAAGAAAGCCTATAAGTAAGTGGAATGTAGTGGTTTTGAAATGCTTTGAGTTTTGAAAAAGTGTTGTTTTGAAAGGTGACCATGTTTCAGCAGCCTTCAAAAATTCTAAGACTCTTATTAAACAGATTGACCAACTTTCGATTGCACGAACTCCATTATTTTACAAAATAGGTATAGATTCCTTATAAAAGCATCACACAAATTTTTCAAAGTGTATTTAATAGTTGGAGTAAGATAACCTTTTGCTTGAGATGAACGAAGTCCTAAGTTTAGGGTATTTAATGAGTCATTATTTATGCATTTTTTTCATAGGTGTTTTGCTATATAAATTTAGCCTAAATTCATGTTTTATGGCTCTATTTGTTTACTTTGAAGATTTGCAAGGAACTTAATTATTTCTGAATGAATTAGATAATTTTGGGATAAGAAGTAAACCAATAGTCAAAGTAGCAACAACCTTAATGTTGTGCAAAATAACGGACAGCGCAAGCAGAGGAGCAACAATGCGACCAAGGTTTTAGGCAAGATGGACAAATGACATCAGTATTGAAGTAATGGAGCCATGATCAACACATGTTGTGCCACCCACGGTGCCAAATGCTGATTTAAATGTTTCAGCTGGCTTGAACACCAGGACTATCTAGAAACATCCAACGTTGTAACCCAACGCCACACATTCGTAATGTTGACACTAGTGTCACAAATTAGAAGTTTTGTGATTTTTAAAAGGTTTTTATTTTCTTGAGTTTTCCTATTTTTGTAATTGGGCTCATCTATATAAAAATTGGACTTCTATGAAAAAAAAACCATTGTATTTAGAGTGATTGAAAAGTATAGCAAAGCAGAGTAGCCATGTCCAGCTAGGTTCTTTAATACCTACATCGAAGTTGAAGCTCTCTAGCCAGTAGGACATTTTTTGTCTTGTTAATATTTTCTGTAATAATAGTGTTTTATGTCAGCTCTCCATCTTTGTGCTGCTATTTTTAATGATGTTTCTTTTGTAGTTTAGAGTATGTATATCCATTGAAAATTTCTACGTGTAAACCCATTGACCTATTATCAATATGATTGAGTTAGTGATACCAACTGTATTAAGGATTGGTAATCACGTAGAGCAAGAAACGTGCACACATGTTGTTCTAGGTAAGTAACATCAACAACTAGGTTAATTCTTGATAGTGGTTGCCTAAGGTTATCTCTTGGTGGGTTGTCCCATAGAGTTGTTAATGATGCTCATGTGCTAAATATTGAGAGCAGCTGGCCAATGTTGTACAATGATGTAAGAGAAGCATTTAACTAGTGGTTGCCCTATCTATCGAGAATAGAGGGACTAGCCTTTTGGTGACCCTAACACCTATAGCATATCAAGGGAAAACTATTTTGAAACCCATATTTTAAAGTCGATAATACAAGAAATGGAAACAACATAGGGCTAGATTGTAGATTCTTAGACTTAGGTATGTTTTTATTCACTTATTTACAAATTATTTACTTTCCTGTTTAATAGATTTTTAGATAAAACACTTTCAAAACCCCCATAATTTACTTTTCTATTTGTTGAACTATGTTTGACTAAATCATTTGGATTGAACCCTTTTCTCACCTCAACTACATTCTAATAGGATTTGGTAACCTGATACGGGTTATATTTGAACTACACAACACGTGATGAATGCATATAATATAGAATTAGCATTAGGATTTAATTAAACTATACAAATAACTTGGCATTCTAAGTGTTACCCTTCGACAGTTTCTAGAAGTATTCTAAGCCCGAGGCTCTAACCTGTAATGTCACTGCGGATATAGGTGGCATGCGATCATTGGGCATTTGAAATGAAGATCTCCCTTTACTCCTCAACGAAAACATAACAGATGACGCTTCAAAACCAATAATGCGATCATTGGTCTGTTGGCCATTGCATCAAACATAATGAAGAAAATACGGTTTTCGAGTAACACGATCACCACTTTCAAGGAGAACGTTAGTGTTTTTCACATGATGAGCACTATGACAACAAAGGAGGTAAGAAACTTGAAGTGTTGTACAAGCCACAAAAAAGTTAACGGTCTGGATATGAGGAAGCATGAAATGATGCAAAAGAATTAAACACAAATGAGGCAGGATGAACTTAAAGGATTCAGGCAACAAAAATTAATGCCTTAAAGGATAACAAGAAGGTGAATAACTAATGAAAAGCCAAGCAAAAGTATGAAGGATCTTCTAAAGAAGCATCGAAAGGTAATTGCATTAAAGTAGTTCCAAGGAAGCTAGAACCAAAGTTCAAGTTCATCTTGAGACTTCAACCAATCCAGATGAGTGATCTTTGAAAAATATGCATAGCAATAAGTATTGATGGGCAGCAGTTTAGAAATGTCTAATATAATATGAGAGTCTCAGTTAATGTCATGCAAATAATGCACATGTTGCACACCAATTTAAAGATCAATTGTCCAAATAGGAAAAAGTTGCAAGTAGTTGATGGCATGTTGATACCAAATATAGGAAGAGTCCTGAATGTGCATATGAAATTGTGTAGATTCACACTGATCGTGTACTTTGAGGTAATGGATTACAACATAGATGATGAGTACCGACGAGGGTGATGACGTAAAGAAGATAGTTTTTGTTAATAGAGAAGAAGTACATCGAAATAGGAATGACATAATTATCTGATCTAAAATTGGAGTATCTCGATTTAAAGTCAAACTAAATGAGCGAAAAAAATGTTAGGCTAATGACGTTAACCTAATTTCTACTATAAGGCAGCCTAGGGGTTTTTAAATTTCATGTTAGTAAATTTCATTTACTTTGTAAATTTATGATCCTATATTAATTTTTCAATTAGGATCATTGACTCGTGATGTGGGACTCGCATCGAGATATGTGCACTAACCTCGTAAATGTGGTTGTGGTATATCCTTGATTTATTTTGTTGTGTTGTGTGTCTAATATATTGTATATGTATAGATGTTAAGATGTGAGTAGGGACATGCCTAGATATGTGTGTCATTGTGAGATCAGGGTATAATGTAATGTGGTAAGTATTTTAAAGTTAATTTTGCATAGTTAAGTAGTTTAATGTAGTTATAGGTTGATTTACATTAAATGAACCCAAAGTTAGAAACTAAGAAATTAGGCATTAGATGTTCCTCAACATACATGTGGACAAAACGTAAGACTAATTAAATTATGATTGGTGTTAGCAACGGTCAGTTAGTGGAGAGTTAATGGGTTGGAAAATAAGATTAGAGTTATTAGATTAGCCTATATATGCACGTGGACAATAAGATAAATGGTCATAAAAAAACCTTATATAATATAAAAAATTGAATGAGGTAACAACAACAACAACATAGCCTCAGTCCCAAATTTTACATGGATCAAACTTTTCCATTGTGCTCGATTAAGTGCAATTGATGGTGAGCTTTGCAAACAGTTCAAATCTCTTTTAAATAATGCATCCCATGCTTACTTTGGTTTGCCCCTACCTCGTCGAATTTCTACAGTTTCTATTGAGTCAAGTTTTCTAGTTGGTGCATTTGTAGGCCGTTTTTTAAGGTGACCAAACCATCGCAACCTCCCTTCCCTAATCTTTGTATCAATTGGTGCTACTCCTACTTGTCTTTGAATTTCTATATTTTTTATTCTATCTTCACGAGTTTTACCACACATCCACCTAAGCATCCTCATTTCTGCTACATTCACTTTATGTAATTGTTGTTGCTTTACCGCTCGACATTCACTTCCATAGAGCATAGCTGGCCTAATTGCGGTCATATAAAATTTTCCTTTTAACTTAGTAAAAACATGTCGATCACAAATCACCCCTGTTGCGCTCCGCCATTTCTTCCATCCAGCTTGAATTATATGTGTGACATCTTTCACTGTTACCATCATTTTGTATGATTTATCCTAGGTATTTAAAGTGGTTTACCCTAGGAACTTCTACTTCCCCTGATTTTACCACTCCGTCATCTCGATGTCTAGTGTTTCCAAACTCACAGTGCATGTATTCAGTTTTCATCCTACTCAACTTAAAGCCTTTATATTCTAATGTATTTCTCCAGAGTTCTAATTTCCTATTCACTCCATCTTTAGTTTCATCCACTAAGACAATATCATCTGCAAATAGCATAAACGATGGTATATCATCTTGAATATGTCTAGTTAATTCATCCATAACTAAAGTAAAAAGATATCGGCTTAAAGCCGATCCTTGATGTAGTCCTATCGTAATGGGAAATTCTTTTGTAGCTCCTAAAAATGTCTTTATACTCGTTACTACTCCATCATACATATCTTTAATAGTTTCTATGTATCTAGCGTACACCTTTTTCTTTCTAAAACCGACCAAAGAACATCTCTAGGGACCCTATCGTATGTTTTTTCTAAATCTACGAATACCATATGAAGATTTTTTTTTCTTTTCTCTGTATTTTTCTAACAATCGTCTTACAAGGAAAATCGCCTCCATAGTTGACCTCCCAGGCATGAAACCAAATTGGTTCTTTGATATTGTTGTTTCTCTCCTTAGCCTATTGTCAATTATCCTCTCCCACAGTTTCATAGTGTGACTCATGAGTTTAATTCCCCGGTAGTTTGAACAATATTGAATGTCTCATTTGTTTTTGAATATTGGCACAAGCGTGCTTCTTCTCCAATCCATTGGCATCCATTTTTATTTTAAAATTTTATTAAGAAGTTTTGTCAACCAAGTCAATCCGATTTCTCCTAAGCATTTCCAAACCTCTATGGGTATTTCATCTGGGCCACATGCTTTCCCTATTTTCATTCTTCTCAATGCCTCTTTAACTTCTACAATTCTAATATTGCGTGTATAGTTTACATTTCTTTCTTGGTGTGGGTTTTCATCTATTATAGTATCAACTTGGCCATCATTAAATAAACTATCGAAGTAACTTCTCCATCTCTCCTTAATATCCTCATCGCGCGTTAAAACATTTTGATTTTCGTCCTTAATACATCTTACATGACTTAGGTCTTGTTTCTTTTTATCTCTTAATTTGGCTAGCCTATATATATATTTTTCGCCATCTCTATTACCTAACCTTGTATATAAATCTTCCATGAAATTTGTTTTAGCTTGACTAACTGCTTTTTTAGCTTGTTTTCTAGCTTCTCTATATTGATTGTACGCATCTTCATCTTGACACTTAGGTATTTTCCTATACATATCTCTTTTAGTCTTAAATGTTCGTTGGACATCCTCGTCCCACCACCATGTTTCCTTCTTTGGAGGTCCCAAGCCCTTATATATACCTAATATGTTTGATCCCACCCTCCTTATGCAACTACTCATTTCTAGCCACATTGTATTAGCATCTAAGTCAAGATTCCAAACATTTTCCTTTAGTAGTTTTTCTCTAAACTCTAGTTGTTTACTATGTTTTAGGTTCCACCACTTTATTCTAGGGTCGCTAACTCTTTTATTTATATTTTTCCATTATGTTAGCTTAATAACAAGTACTACTAATTTACGTTGGGTAGTAAGTGCTTCACCAGGTATTACTTTGCAGTCTCTACATAGTTTTCTATCTATTTTTCTTGTTAAAAGAAAATCTATTTGAATCTTGTTATGACCACTACTAAAAGTAATTATATGTGACTCCCTCTTCCAAAAACTAGTATTTGCTAAGACAAGATCATATGCTGAAGCAAATTCTAAAATTGATTATCCTTCTTCATTTCTATTACCGTAACAAAAACCTCCATGAACTCTCTCAAACCCATCGTTACTTACCCCGACATGCCCATTTAAATCTCCTCCAATAAAAACCTTTTCATCTAATGGTATACTCTGCATAAATCCATCCATATCATCCCAAAACTTACGTTTGATGCTTTGGCTTAATCCTACTTGTGGTGCATATGCGCTAAGTATGTTAATTTTTTCGTCTCCAATAATTAATTTAACTAGAATCAATCTATCCCCCACTTTTTTAACCTCTACGACCTTATCCTTATAATCATTATCCACCACAATTCCTACTCCATGGTATTTTCTATCTATACCAGTGTACCACAATTTAAACCCTGTGCTTCCTATTTCTCTACTCTTTTCTCCTACCCATTTTGTCTCTTGGAGGCAAGCAATATTGACTCTCCTTCTAATCTTGGTATCTACTAGTTCTATTGACTTCCCAATAAGTGTTCCTATGTTCCATGTTCCTAAACAAATTTTTTCTTCCCTTCGTATTTGTTTTTCTTTTCTATTTCTATTTTATCTAAAAGATCTAGTGTTCGTATCTATGATTTTGTTTTTGTTTTCGTTTTCGTTTTTGTTTTGAACTAGCTTCTTTACCCACACCCATCCGTTGTGTGGGAACCCTTGCTCATTTTTCTTCACATCCGGGGGCAATAATGTGAAGGGACTAGCTTCTTTACCCACATACGTCCTACGTGTGGGAACCCTTGCTCATTCTTCTTCACACCCAAGCGGCGATGTGAAACACACCATTGCTCATTTCTCACTACACCCGGGCTCCGATGCAGCGCGTCGCTAGGTGGGAACGCCCCTACGTTTATATATGTTTAATCCATTTCATGAAAAGCGACAAAATTTTTATGCTGGCTTTCAACCTATCGCAACCCTCCTCCATTTCCCAAGAATGAAAATTGAGCTTGGGGGCCTCCCTCCCTCACTTTTCGGGTACGGAAAGTGAGTTTAAGACCTCCCTTACCCATTTTTCGGTATGAAAAAATGGGCGTCAGAGTCCTCCTCCTTTATCTGGACTTGGGACCGGCTATATAGCGCACATAGTTTCCAACATAGGTGGAGTTAATTGAATGAGGTAACCATGCAAGTAATTTTATTTCATAACTTAAAAGAGAAGGAAAGCTGGAAAGAAGAAGAACAAGGAGAAAATTACTTGATTTGAAGTGGAAATTTGCTAAAACTGGATGAGTTGATCAAGTTAAGGGTGGTGTATAATTTGGTGAGTTAAAACAACACCCTTAACTTAGTTTGTATATATGAATTTGTGATATAACTGATGTGTGAACTGTTATGTACGGTTGTAGACGAAGTTTTGCGTCTTTGGTGAAGCTATGGTGTTGGCCATTTGAAGGTGGAAATCCAAAAATTCAAAGTGCAAAATCTCTGGGATTTCCTGGTTGAATGCATTGATGTGCTAGCTAGTGCACTACATGTGTTTAGTTCGCTAAGGAATATGGATAGCGCTCTAAGGGTTCCAATAGTACAAATTTTGCATTTCCTAAATGCTTTAAACAAAGTCTAATATCTTAATTAAAGTTCTAAACACACTGTAAAACATTTGAAAAGTTATCATGAACTTAGGGTAAAGTCTCAAGGGGTTCGGGTACGTGTTTTTAGTTGTAGGGAGGTCAGACTAGTTAGAAAATTTGCATGGATTGTAAGTAAATTGAATGAGATATTTATCAAAGTTTCATTCCATTTTCACTATACATTTTCACTCATTTGGATTGAATTATTTGTTGGACTTTATATGTCATTACTTCTTGTTCCATCTCATTTCATTAGTTTCCTGTCATGGCATTTGTTTTTTGACAAGTGGCTTCATTGACTCTAAATCATGTGCAACCACATTTTTGGTGTTGAGATTATTAGTCAAATGAAATAGCACACTAATAGGCAGATAATTTATGGTTTCATAAATCCATTTTCTTTGTGTTGTAATTACATTGTTGGTTTCCTAAACTGTGCCATTCCTTGGGTTAAGAAAGTATTTGAATCTAAGACCATTAAATGATAGAGATGTGCATGACAAACGGGCTCACTAGATTTCTGGGATTGTTTGGATCTCACCATTACCTTATGCAACACATGGGGTATTGGAGCCGGAGTTGTTGGCAAGTATACATTACACGTGAGGGCCACTTAGGAGTATTTATTTATATGATGAGCATTTGTGTGGATGTGAGGGCATCTATAATGTCGTTTATGCCTCATATAGTGGAATGAGGCTGATATGATGTAACTCATGGCTGACTTGCCCTACATCATAACAGTTTAGCCAAATGTCAGTCTCATATTGTTTAACTAAAGTATATTATAGAATGACTTTTTTCAACATAATTACTATTGTTATACTTTGCATACTTGTTGTGCAATTGGAATTTTTGACAAATGTCTCTCATTTTTACTTTCTAATAACCTATACTCACCGTCCTTTTTATGATGGAGGGTGCAGATCCCTCAAGTAGTAGTCAAGTAAGGAGAAGATCAACAACTACCTCTGACCCATTAGAGTGATGCTACTACTGATTTTGAGTTTTTTTATTTTGTTATACAACTATACATATGTATTTCGCATATCTGTGGGGGTTGTATATATGGGTTAAGAGACTGTATACCAACCAGACACATGTTGACGTATAGTTATCGTCATTTTGTTACATATATATATATATATATATATATATATATGTAAGTGATCTTTTTTACTTGGTTTTTCACATACTTAGATTTTATATAAATGGTTTTTGAGAATGGTGTAATGCTTATTAGAAAAGTAGCTATTAAGGTGAGAGTATTGGAAAGCCTGACTAACACTTTGTTAAGTCCTAAGTACTGTAGGTTAGGGCTTAACGACGGGATTCGGCCGGGCGGTGCCCTAATTTGAGAAAGAGTCGTCATAGTTTCCAACAGAGACAATTTTAATAACAACCAACCTATTAAATAATATAAAACACAAATTTCAGTTATGGAAACCAAATGATCCTTGCTTAGAAACCATTATTTATGAAGTGAATAAAAATGTGATCGGGAATTCTTATATGTACATGTTACTTTCTATATGCATAAATTTGTGTTATCTACATAGTAGCTAATTCGCGTTCGCTATCAACTTCAAGACAACAACGACTGATGCACGTGATAGCGCAAATGTAGTTTCTAGTGGCAGTCAACCTACAGTTCCATTTGTTGATAATTATGAGAAGTTATTTAAGTGAGTAGTGATTTAGGGACACTAGTGAGCAAATTTCATTGCCATGATGATTGCACATTTTGCACCATCAGCACGGGTAAAAGCCCCAATTACTACTACTCTTTCATCATTACTGGGATAGTAGCAACACCAGCAGTTCTAATCGTATAGACTATCTCAGTGGTTACAATACCGGTAGTAGAAAGAGTTAATACACCATCAACACGTCTTGTTGCTCTACATTAGAGGTCCACTTGCTGAAGGATTTCATTACACTTAAGCCACTATATTTTGATGGTCAAAAAGACTTTGAGAAGATTAAGAAGTCGATATTGTATAAGTCTACGTTACATAAAGTTTAAAGGATTAAGGATAGACTTCATACTGAGATTTCATCATATACTCTACAGAAATTGACAATATCTTTTGATAGATGTTTTGAGTCATAGATTGCATTCAAAATGAAGTTTTATCAGTAGTACTTTCCTCCAACATAGATGAAGAGGTTGAGGAAGGATTTCATGAATCTAAGACAGGGAGCTAATGAGTCATCGATGAATTATAGAAACAGATATGGCTACTGGAGGTAGTTTGTAGGAGATTTAGTTAAAGATGACTCCTAGGATGTGTATCATTTTGGCGATGGTCTAGGACTATACATATGGTTTGAAGTGGTTAGTTCAAGTATTAGGAGTTTTGGTAAGATATATGAGCTTGCGCTTTCAATTGTGTGGATCCTATAGTGTTTGAACAGTTGAAAAGTCAGCTTCAGGATTAAAGATAGAAGGGATTCATCACACCTTCTATATCGCCATAGGAAGCACACGCCTAATTGTAAAAAAGAAGAATTGTACTTTGAGATATTTTTTAGATTACAGACAATTGAATAAGGTCATATTAAGGAGCAATTTTCCACTACTACGGATTAACGTATTGTTTGATTCGTCGAGAGGAGCAAAGTTTTTCTCCAAAATATACCTGAGGTCAAGGTATCATCAGCTGAAGATTGGGGATAAAGATAGCTCTAAGGCATCATTTAGCATGAGATATGGACATTAACAATTTACATTCGTGTCGTTTGGCTCGACCAGCGGCCTCATTATGTTTTTTGAATTAATGGATTGAGTGAATAAACAGTTTCTTGGCTACTTCATGATAGTTTTCATTGATAATATATTGATATATTCGAGGAGTCAAGGGACATTGCAGACCTTAAGGGAGCATATACTCTTTGCCAAAATCAGCAAGTGTGAACTTTGGGTGTCAGTGGTGAAGTTCTTTCGTATTGATGTTAGAGCGGATGCGATTGCTTTAAGTTCGACCAAGATTCAAACGATTATGACTAGCCCACACCAAGTTCAGTCAAACAGATCGAGAAATTTACAGAGCTAGCAGTGTCTTATTATAGTTTCGTGAAGGATTTTTTTAAGATCACGTCACCAATTACTATATTAACCTAGAAGGATGTCGTATTTTATTGTTTTGAGGACTATGAGTAGGCATTTGCTCAGCTGAAGAGGTTGTTCACCACTGCACCTATGTTCTTTTGCTAGAGGTTGGACAGAGATTCCTTGAACATATAAATTCTTATCATATAAATCTAGGCATTGTATTAATGCAAGGCAAAGGCACAATGGCTTATGCGTCTAAATAACTAAAGATACAGGAGAAGAACTATCCCACTCATGATTAAGAGTTAGCAAAGGTGATGTTTGCTTTGAAGATACTGAGACATCATCTATATGGAGAAAGTTTTACATTTTTTACTCTTCACAAGAGTGTGAAATATCTATTTACATAAAAAGAGTTGAATATGAGACATCACAGATGGTTTGAGCTCTTGAAGGACTACGATATTTCTTTAGAGTACCACCTTGGAAAAGATAACATAGTTGCAGATGCACTGAGTAAGATATTGACTAGAGATGCCAAGTTTGTTAGTTGCCATATGACACATAACTATGGATTACTCGAGGCAAGTCAGGTAGACATTCGTATCGACAATCGGTTGATGATACGTGCACTGATAAGGCAACGAAAAATGTCTATATAGAGGGTGTCATAGGTTTAGAGAGGCAACATCTTATACTTCAGACTAAATGAGTTAGCCCAAAGTATTCATTGTACTAATTGAACAGAGACTACAAATTAGTATCTAAGATTTAAAGGTAAATTGTGGGTACCATAAGTGGTTGGCTGAGAGATGAGATTCACACCAATCCCACTTCACTGTTCATCCTCCTAGGACCAGGATGTACCATGACATTAAGTGGCATTTTTAGTGGCTTGGGATGAAAGGGGATGTATGTTAGTTCATCGGGAATTGTTAGATTTGTGAATAGGTGAATGTTGAGCATTGTAGACCTTGAGGGTTACAACATTTGCTTCCCATTCCATGATGGAAGTGAGAAGACAATACCATGGACTTTGTCAGGGCATTGCCGAGGACTACCATACCACATGAGTCTATTTAGGTGATTGTTGATATATTTACAAAATATGCCCATTCCTTACTAGTTGCAGCTTATTAAACATTTGATTAGTTGAGTATATTATTTGAGTGGGAGATTATTTGATTGCACGGGATGCCATTGATTATTACGTCAGAAAGAGATGCTATGTATACGTCCAGGATGTGGCAAAGTATGCATGAGTTGTATGGTATGCACCTATAATTTATCACAGCCTTTCACCCTTAAACTAATAAACTAACTGAGAGGTTGATTCATTTTCTCGAGGATATGCTCAAGGCTTGTGTACTTGAGTTTGGCAGATCTTAGGAGGAGTACCTACTATTATATGAGTTTGCATAGTGTAATAGTTATTAGAGTATCATTGAGATGGCGTCATTTAAACCTGTATATGGTACACTATGTCATTCATTATCGTGTTGGGTTGAGCCAGAGGACTAGGAGTTAGTGGGGTCTAAAATTGTTGTTGATTATATGGATATGATATGAAAGACTCATCAGAGGATTAAAATGGGGACAAGAGAGGCATAAAAGATTTGCAGACACGTACAATAACAATTTCACATATACAGAGGGAGCTTTTGTGTTTTTGAACATTTGTCCTCGGAATGGTCTTCATATATTTTGTTTAAAAGGCACTTTAGCTCAAAAATTCATCAGCCCTTTCTAAATCAAGAAATGGCTTGGGAATGTGGCTTACGAGCTTTTGTTTCCTCTACGGATGTCGAGGATTAACATTGTTTTCTATAAGTCTACGTTTCTACCCTTGATATATCTTATGAGGAGTCGCCAATACAAATTTTGGACTGAAAGTTACAGTTGCTGAAAGGCAAGTTTATCCTAAAGGTGTTGTTAAGTGACTATTTCATGGTGACTCAGATTTCACATGGGAGTGGGAAGACTATAGGTTAAATAGATTTTTGTACCATTTTTAGTCAAGTATAACTTTAGGTTGAAGTTTAATTTCGAGGACGATATTTCCATCAGTCGGGAAGATTTTTCACTACCCAAGTTATTAATCCTAGTTCAATTATTTAATTAGGATCATTAACCAGTAACATCAGACTCTCTTCGAGATACATGCACTAATCGCGACACTATGGTCGCAGTATATGTTAGATTTGTTTTTTGCATGCCTAGCATATTGTATATGTGTAGACTATTATGTAACTCCTACTTATATTTAGATGCCGATTTGTGAGGAGGGACATGCCTCAAGATGTGTGCTTCCATAGGACTGGGGTAAAATGTAATGTAGTAAGTAGTTTAAAGTTAATGTGGCTTGGTTAACTAATTTAATGTGGCTATAGATTGATTTACATTAATTCAAACCTATGTTAGAAATTAAAACTTTAGCTATTTGATGTTCCTAAAGATACATGTTAACAAATCAAAAGACCTATTAAGTTGTAATCGGTGTTAGCTAGGTGAGTTAGTGTGAAGTTAATGTGTTTTGCAAAAAAGATTAGAGCCATTATATTAACCTCGAGATGTGTATGTATGTTGAGATTAATGTTCAAAAATAAAACATATCTAATAAAAAAGATAGAATGAAGTAACCATGCAAATCGATTTATTTCCTAACTCAGGAGACAAAGAAAGATGGAAAGAATAAGGTCGGGGAGAAAATCAGTTGATTTGAAGTGAAACTCAGGTAGAATTGGAAGAGTTGGTCAAAATAGGGGGGTCTATAATTTGGTAAGTTAAAACTACACCAATAACTTTGTTTAAATTGATGAATTTGCGCAACAATAGTGGGAGCAGCAACAAAGTTAGCAAAGTAGTTGGAAGACGAAGGATATGGAGAACACGAGGAGTAACAACAGAGATTCACTGAGGGCTTTGAGTTTGTAGAGAAACTTATTGAAGAACATGTTGGGGTTAAAACGTTTAAACCAAGAAAACTTAATCATACCTCAGTCGCAATGTACCTTTCTGAAGGTTAATCGATCTCTAAGGCGCTGCCAACGGCGAATGCCCTCTACCAGTAGTCCACACACGAACGGCGACCGAGATTCAAAGTGCTAGCTTCAAGTGAATACCAAACCTTTTATTTTTCTCTCCAAAATGATCCAGAGCATACCAAAAAACCTTAAGCCGTTTCTGAAACGAAAATAGAGTTTCGGCCTTTTGATCTTTCGTACGTGTATTGTAACTCAAAGCGTCTATTTATACAACCCTCGTATATAGACGGTTAAGTAAATTACACATATACCCTTACTTAAAGAAGTATAAGTTTAATACACCACAAGAACGTTTCCATCATGAATTGCATGATATAAAATTCATTTTTCCGAACCATCTTAAAATCTCGCGAAACCATTCTTAGTGTGCGACCCAATAGGCTCACACAACGTTGGCAGTGTACCAAAACACATTTTGGTATAGAAGTCATAAGCGGCCTCTAGCAAGACATTATGACTACCCAATAGAGATTCATTTTTCTGACCCATCTCAAAATCTCGCAAAACCATTCTTAGTGTGCGACCCAATAGGCTCATACAACGTTGGCAGTGTACCAAAACACATTTTGGTATACAAGTCATAAGCGGCCTCTAGCAAGACATTATGACAACCCAAGTTGTACGAATATCAAATCGAAACAACCTAATCAATAGTGTATATAACATCCTTTTCTCACACGATATCCTTTTGATCAAACATAAGGCATGGAATTGTCATCCAACATGTTCAATCGTACTAGTCTCGATCTCTAGGTAGACTGAAAACATCCAAGTGACATTGATAAATATCGATTCACTTAGACTAGGCCTTTTAACAACCTAACACATCGAGGGATCCACTAGATATCTCTTTTTATATGAGAGGGACAAATTCTACCTCGATTACACAACTTCATCACATTGCTCACACAGTAACCAATCACAACCTTTATAATTATCCGGTAAAAGACAATGTTTGATTGTGTCAAATCATTGTGTTCCTAATGTTGAAGTCTCTGGTAATCTCAAGTCAGAGGACTGGAATATATACCTATCATAAGAAACAACTATGACTTAATCCATGTGATGTTCTCATAGCGGGTCGGTCCAGTACTTTGTTCCCTAACAAGTACTCGTGATCTTGATTCGTATCCCTATACGTATAATCATCATATGATCATCAAACAAGACTCACACTAGTCTTAATTCATTATAGTTCCCAGTATAATGATCGACTAGGGACATTTAGGATATTTATGTAAATACCCATGGATCTTATTATAATGTAAACATGCAAATTAATTATAATAAACAGCAAAAGAAATCCTTTGTTTTATTAACTAAAAGTATTCATAAAGACAGTTAATGGATTGACCTAGGGCACAAGCCCCAACATCTCCCACTTGCACTAGGGCCAATCATACATGCGTCTAATGCCTAATGATCTAACATGACCATCATGTTTTGCTTGTGGAGGAGCTTTTGTCAATGGATCTGCAACGTTGTCTTCAATAGGTACTCTGCAAATCTTTACGTCTCCCCTCTCAACGATTTCTCTGATGAGATGAAAACGTCTAAGTATATGTTTGGATCTGTGGTGTGATCTAGGTTCCTTGGCCTGAGCTATTGCCCCGTTATTGTCACAATACAAACAAACAGGGTTAGCAATACTTGGAACCACACTTAGTTCGGAAATGAACTTTTTAATCCAAACCGCCTCCTTCGCTGCATCGAACGCTGCAATATACTCACTTCATTGTAGAATCGCGCCACGCCTCTCTTGCTTCGAACTTTTCCACTTTCTCGCACCCCCATTCAAAGTAAACACATATCCAGACTACGATTTAAAATCATCTATATCAGTTTGAAAACTTGCATCTGTGTAACCATTTACAACTAGATCATTTTCAAAACCTCCATAGACCAAGAACATTTCCTTCAAGCAGCTTTCCATTAAGAAATGTTGTTTTTACATCCATTTGCCATATTTCATAGTCATAATATGCATCAATGGCAATTAAAATTCTTATGGATTTAAGCATGGCTATCTTGTGAAAAAGTTTCATCATAATCAACACCTTGAGTCCGCACTGAAACCTTTTGCTACAACTCTTGCTTTAAAAGTATGCACTTTGCCATCCATGTCGCTTTTCTTCTTGAAAACCCATTTACATCCAATGTTCTTACCACCTTCAGTAAATCAACCAAGTTCCAAACTTGGTTATCATACATGGATTGCATCTCGAGTTCATGGCACTTAGCCATTTATCCGAGTCGAGTCCAGACATAGCCTCCGATAAGTGGTGGGCTCATTTTGATCTATAAGCAACACATCACGACTATCGCAATGAGAAATCCGAATCTCTATGGCTCATGTCTTACCCTACTAGATTTACGTGGGCCTTGCGTCACTTGTGGAGGTTCAACTGGTTCGAACGTTGTCGAACTTCCAAAGATAGCGCGGTTGTTTTTACCTATGATTCTTGAACTTCTTCAAGATTTATTTCTCTCCCACTAGTGTCTTTTGAAATAAACTATTTTTCCATAAAGGCACCAAACAGAGCAACAAACATTTTGTTCTCAGCGGGATTACAAAAGTAATATCCTTTTGTTTCCTTAGGATACCCCACAAATAAACACTTGTCAGATTTAGGTGCTAGTTTTTCTGAGACTTGTCGCTTTACATAAGCCTCACAACCCTAAATCTTAAGAAAAGACAAACTAGGTCTCTTCCCGTACCATATCTCATATGGTGTTTTATCTACCGCTTTAGAAGGAACTTGATTTAGAGTGAAAGCTGCAATTTGTAATGCATAACCCCAAAAGGATAATGGAAGATCTGCATGACTCTTCATAGATCGAACCATATCTAATAATGTTCGATTTCTCCTTTCAGAAACTCCATTCCATTGTGGAGTTGCTGGTGGAGTCAATAGGGAGACAATCCCACAATTCCTAAGATGATCATCAAATTCTTGGCTTAAATACTCACCACCTCGATCTGATCGAAGTGTTTTGATAGTTTTACCAAGTTGATTATGCACTTCATTTTGAAACCTTCGAAACATCTCAAATGATTCAGCTTTATGTTTCATAAGATATACATAACCATATCTCATTGAAATCATCATAAATGTAATGAAGTACTTGATAACCTCCTCTAGCCATTGTGTTTATAGGACCGCATACAATGCGGTATGTATTAGACCCAATAAATAACTTGCCCTTTCACTGTTTCCAGTAAAGGGACTTTTAGTCATCTTGCCCAGTAAACAAGATACGCACGTTTCATATGTTTCTAAATCAAATGAATCTAGAAGTCCATCTTTATGGAGCTTCGTTATGCATTTTTCATTTATGTGCCCGAGACGACAATGTCAAAGATAGGTTTGATTCAAATCATTTGACTTGAATCTCTTTGTATTTATGT
This sequence comes from Stephania yunnanensis, assembly GCA_039657365.1. NCBI lineage: Eukaryota > Viridiplantae > Streptophyta > Magnoliopsida > Ranunculales > Menispermaceae > Stephania > Stephania yunnanensis. The sequence goes on along the minus strand of CM077586.1, from coordinate 35,882,021 downwards.
TAAAGACTGGAGTATCAGTGGTCCTTTTCATGCTTATAATATAAAGACCATCATACAAATCAGCATTTGCATAAAATATGCCTTTACGAGAAATGGAACATCTATTATTCGCAATAATAATATCAAAACCATCCATACCCAAACATGAAACAGAAATGATGTTTCTGCTCAAGGCAGGCATAAAATAACAATTATTTAAAGTTAAAATAAGTCCACTAGATAAAACTAAGTCATATGATCCAACAGCAAGGGCAGCAACTCTTGCTCCATTCCCTACGCGGGGGATGACTTCTCCTTTCTTCAACTTTCTACTTCTAGTGAGTCCCTGCACATTTATACAAATATGAGATCCACATCCGGTATCTAATACCAGGAATCACTAGTAGATAAATTAATTTCAATAACATAAATACCTGTAGTCGTAGTCGCACTACCCTTTTTCTTCCTTAGATCTTCCAAATAGAGTTTGCAATTTCTGAACCAATATCCAGGTGCATGACAGAAATGAAAATTTCCTTCTTTTTCTTTTGGGTGTTTTGAAGTAGGAACAGGCTGGGGCTTGACTTGTTCCACAGGTGCAGCAACAGCCTTGGCAACTCTAGCCTTTCCTTTCCCTTTCTTCTTCATTCCCTTTCCCTTTTGGACCATCATCACATTACTAGAGGGTTTCTTGATATTTTGTTCAGCAGTTTCGAGCATCAAATGCAACTCTGAAATTGATTTCTCCATATTATTCATATTGTAGTTCATCACAAATTGTGAGTAACTCTCTAGTAATGAATTCAAGATCAAATCCGTAGCCAACTCTTGGCTTATGGGGAATTCGAGTCTATCAAGCTGGTCAACATAGCCCTTCATCTTCAGAACATGAAGACTAACCGACGTCCCCTTAGTCATCTTGCAAGAATGTAGGTTTTTGACTGTCTCAAACCTTTCTTGCCTAGCTTGCTGTTGGAACATTTCCTTCAGCGTTATAGCCATGTCGTAGGCTTCCATTAGTTCCATGTCCTTCTGAAGTTCAGGAACCATAGTTGCCAGCATAAGACATGCAACATCAGTAGAATCGTTGATGTGATTACTATGCGCATCCTTCACATCTTTCGTAGCATTGGCTGGTGGGTCCTCAGGGATTGGAGTATCCAGGACATACAACTTGCGTTCATGCTTAAGAACAATTCTCAAGTTTCTGAACCAGTCAAGAAAGTTAGTCCCATATAGCTTATCTTTCTCAAGGATGGATCGCAGTGACAGGGGATTATTGTTACTCGAAGAGGCCATTGATCTACAATAAAGATTATGCAAAGTTTATTTTAGTATAGAGGAATAGACTCCCACTAAATTAACAACCCTCCTAAAACATACTATTTGTTTAGGGGACTAAAATCCATATTTCACCTAATTCTATGACAGCTATGGCATGTAACACAGAAGTAGATTATTTAGGTAGGTAACAGTTACCAAATACATCTTATGTAATTTTTAGATCCTTTTATGAGATAGGGGACATCTTATGTCTTAGCATGTTTTTATCTCATCATTTGCGTAAAGCTCAAAACTATTTTGATGGCTTTATTAAGTCGGACCATTTTAAACATTTAGGTAACTCTTACCCAACTTGTCTCACCAAGATAACACAATACACCCAGCTATGGCTGAAACTATATTAATGTGATCGAGGCCTTTCACAAGTGTTTAAAATGGATGACATGAAACTTAAAATTTAATAGAGGGATTTTACTAAGTTTTAGTGATTTTTATGTAAACAATGAAATATCATATATTTTATTGATTTGTTCAATCACTAAACAATTTGGAAATTTTTTATACTATTCACTAATAAAAGAATTTTCGTGCGCTGGATTAGTTAGATGGCGCCCCCGTTTTTTTTTTTTTTTTTTTAGAAGACGAATCTCAATTCCGAAAATTAAAATTCGCTATAGAAAATCATATTTTTCGCTGATTTTACTATACTAAATTTACCCCTTAATATATCCAAAATTAAGTCAATTAAAACATTTTTAATTAACCCGGGCCCACATCTAACTAATCATCTTATCCTAATCCAATTAGGACTTTAGATATTTGAATCCTAGCATATCACCAATAACAAAATTCTTGATATTTATCTCCTATCCAATAGGGATAACGAAAAAGATTTCGATTTTATCTCCTAATCTAATTTGTCATCTGTCTTTATCAAATAGAAAGTTCATAACAAAATAGATATAACGAGATAAATAAACAATTTCAAAAATTAATTATTTGCAATTTCGGTCCTCATCCAGATAATCACAAATATGTCATTGAATCATGAACTACTATCCCAATCGAACCTAATCATATTAGTTTCGAATTAATATTCAGCCTTCTACAATTCAAGAAACGTGAGACAATGTAACCTAAATATGCATATTGAATTACAGAGATTTCATCCATGCATCAATACACGAAAAATAAAGATTATACCTAATGGTGTCATGGATCACAGAACACGAAATTCAATTCATTGAAATTCTTTGAATCAACCTAACATGGTTACTAGCATGTAAGAAACTGATTTTAATTAAATCACGAATATATGTATCATATACACAAAACATGATAATAAATCTCACAGGAAACTTATGTATATCAAATATACATCAACTATTAACATGCTTTCAATCATATATCATGTATATATCAGAAGAAAACATGCAATGAATTTAATGGAATCAAACTCGAAGGCTCTGGTACCACTGTTAGGTTTTGGGGTTCATGCGCAGCGGAGATTACAAAACAATTTTGACAAAAACCCCAACAGGATCCGAATCTAATTCCATTAAAAACGTTTAAACCATGAAAAACTTAATCATACCTCAATCGCAATATACCTTTCTGAAGGTTGATCGATCTCTAAGGCGCTGCCAATGACGAACGCCCTATATAAGCAGTCAACACACGAACGGCGGCCGAGATTCGAAGTGCTAGCTTCAAGAGAATACCAAATCTTTTTGTTTCTCTCCAAAATGATCCAGAGCATACCAAAAACCCTAAGTCGTTTCTAAAATGAAAAATAGAGTTTCGGCCTTTTGTTTTTTCGTACGTGTATTGTAACTTAAAATGTCTATTTATACAACCCTTGTATATAGACGGTTAAGTAAATTACACATATACCCTTACTTAAAGAAGTATAAGTGTAATACACCACAAGGACGTTTATGTCATGAATTTTATAACATAAAATTCATTTTTCTGAATCATCTTAAAATCTCGCAAAACCATTCTTAGTGTGCGACCCAATAGGCTCATACAACGTTGCCAGTGTACCAAAACACATTTTGGTATACAAGTCATGAGCGTCGTCTAGCAAGACATTATGACTACCGAAGTTGTACGAATATCAAATCGAAACAAACTAATCAATAGTGTATATAACATCCTTTTGTCACACAATATCTTTTTGATCAAACATAAGGCATGGAATTGTCATCCAACATGTTCAATCGTACAAGTCTCGATCTCTAGGTAGACTAAAAACAATCAAGTGACATTGATCAATATCAATTCACTTAGACTAGGCCTTTTAACAGTCTAACATATCGAGGGATCCACTAGATATCTCTCTTTATATGAGAGGGACAAATTCTATCTCGATTACACAACTTCATCACATTGCTCACACAGTAACCAATCACAACCTTTATAATCGTCCGGTTAAAGACAACGTTTGATTGTGTCAAATCACTGTGTTCCTAATGTTGAAGTCTCTGGTAATCTCAAGTCAGAGGAATGGAATATATACCTATCATGAGAAACAACTATGACTTAATCCATGTGATGTTCTCATAGCGGGTCGGTCCAGCACTTTGTTCTCTTACAAGTACTAGTGATCTTGATTCATATCCCTATACATATAATCATCATATGATCATCAATCAAGACTCACACTAGTCTTAATTCATTATAGTCCCAAGATAATGATCGACTAGGGACATTTAGGATATTTACGTAAATACCCATGGATCTTATTATAATGTAAACATGCAAATTAATTATAATAAACAGCAAATGAAATCCTCTATTTTATTAACTAAAAGTATTCATAAAGACAGTTAATGGATCGACCTAGGGCACATGCCCCAACATAACAGGACTTGGATAGTTCTTGTGTTTATTAACGACCTCCTCCACTACAGTCAATAGTGCTACCACCAACGGACCTGACTCATTAGTAGCATAGGCTGTCAATTTTTGAAATGAGGAGATAATACCAAGAACACTGGGTTAAGTATCGTGAAGCCTTGAGAAGATATAATCAACATAGATGGAATGGATAGTAAAAATTCATGTTGTTTGTTGATCATCAATGAGACATAGCTAGATATGACAGGAGCAGATGGATAAGAGCTATTAATAAATCTTTTAGCTTTCCCGCAGTACCATCTTACATATTTCATCTAGATGTGGTGCAAAGTAAGAAGGTGAAGCGTCCACTGACACAACCTATGTAATAGCTGATGAGGCGAATGATGATGATGCGCAGTCCTAATGTCAATATCTTAGGAGTTTTTTTATACATGGGTAGTTGAGAGATACAATGAACTATTTTATTTTAAAATTAGGATATTTGGTTAACTATTTAGTTTTTTAAATTCTTTGTTTAGTTTAGTTTATGCTTTTATTTTTTGTGTTATTACATATATTTGTGTGTTTTATTGTTTTCGTTTTTCAAGCTTATTTTTAAACTTTGTAGACATGGTTCGGTTAATGTTTTGGGGCATAAAAACTACACTATAGGAAGCAGTCAGAAAGTTGAAATATGGAAAAACACTTCAAATATGATCATTTAAATTTTATTTTTGAAGTAGTTAAAGAAGAAAGCATGATAGTGTATCAAATGTTTCATTTACTTACTATTTGAATGTTTAGTTAATATTGATGAGGTTATATATATTATTATGTAATGAATAAGTTGTTCATTTGAATGTTCATGCCTTTAATTGAGGATGAGTAAAATACTAGTATTTTGCTGATATAAAACTTAAGAGAGTGTTTTTAAACTTTTGAAGAAAATATGAAATGTGTAGCACAACAGTATGATTTCATGATTAGTAACCTATAATAAGGGAAGACCATGAACATGAAACAAAAACAAGAAATTACTAGAAAGCTTCTTTTGGAAAAAGTAAGATATCTAAGAAATTCTATAATAAGTGTGAATCTTAGTTGAATATAAAAAATAAAGAAGGACTTAGTGCAAAGTAGGAAAGAAACATACATTTTAAATGAAGATTTGGAGTTAACATACTTTATGGTGCTCGAAAGAGCTTTAGAATAGAAAAATATAGAGTCCTAGAAGTTCTACAGGAAATGGAAAAGAAAACTTGATGGTTAGAAAAGGTGAGGAAAAACATATTCAATAGGAAATGGAGTAGGGATCATGATGTAAGAATAAAAAAGGGAAAAAGAAAACATACGAGAGAAAAAAATAGAAAACGAAAAGCAGAAGGAAGATAAAAATCTACAAATAAGAGATTTACCTCAAGTGCTTATAGAGTTAAGTTTTTTTTTTCCAATTTTGTTAAGTCCTATAGACTCTGGAAGTGCTAAAGTCAACTAAAATTAGTCTGATCCATTTTTATTTTTTAATTCTAGAGCTTAATGAAAAATCATAAGATTGTACACTTTCTATTTCAGTATCAAGGTGAAACAAAAATATAAATAGTGATTCTTTTGGTTGTGATCTACTTTAATGTTTTGAATATGATTCTTACGTGTTGTTAAACTTACAAATTTTGCAAAAATATATTTTTTCAGTGAAAAAATCTTCAGTGAAATATTAATATTAAATATAGTAAATTAAATCATACTCCATGAACAATGAAAATGAATGTGAAAAGGTAATATGAGTTACTTAAGAGACTAAGTAAAATGCACTTTTGCTTAGGACGTGCAAAGTCTTAAGTTTGGGGGTATTTGATAAGTGATTATTTAGAGTTATACATAGGGTTGATTTTGTAGTGTAATTAGTATAAATATCCCTAAATAAGTTCAAATTGATGGTGTTAATGTGTTTTTAGGTGCACAAGGCATAAAAGGATAAAATGTTTGAAAACGAGAATAAGCAGAGCTAAAACGCAGCAAAGTGTACTTAGCACTGTGGCATATAGGTATGGCGTTGTGACGCCCACAAGCACAATGTGGAAGACATAGGCACAACATGAGAGAGCAAGGAAGAGGAGGAGAGCAAAGAAGACTGGTGTAGTGTAGGCTTTGTAGAGATTAAAAGGACGATGCCAGAAAGAGGAGTGACATCGCCATGTGTAGTAAATGTGGGATTTCACATAGAAGTGGCGCTCAATACACGCAGTGCCAAGGTTTAATTGAAGGTGCATAGAGGAAATAAAATAACAAGTTAGAGTTTTATTGTGAGGGAAATTGTAAAGTGGGGTTTCTAATTGTTGTTAAATATGTTTAAGGAGTATAAATAGATATTAGAACTTGATAAACACACGACATATCAACTATTGTTAGCCATTAACATAATCTGGTATAGGTTTTACTTATTCTTGAGTATTAAGACAATTCAAGGAAATAAGGCATTGAAGACTCAAGTGTGGTGATTTGGTACTATTTTTATAGATTTAATTTATGTATTTCAAGATATCTCTAATTTCAAAGAATACCACTCTGTGCAAGTCTATTTTGATGAAGTGTGAATTGTCTATTAATCTTAGGGATCATTGGATCTTTTACTATTAATGTTATGCTATAAACATGAATAAAATTGAAAAATAAAAAGTGCAATGGATAGAATCGTTATGGATTTTAAGCATAATGCTACGAACATTTTGATCACGTATTTGTTGATATTTGGTTTTAAAAGTTATCATGGCCATTAAAGCTTTTAAGCCAAACATGGACACTACAACCATAAAATACACAACATCTAGCGATAGTTGTTGATTATGGAAGCATAGATATTAAACATAACAGGTTATGAATATAAAGATTTTGAACATTAAAGCAAAGTGGAGCTCACATATTAACATCGATAGGTGGAGTTCTAGTTTACATATTAGAATTGATTCGTCACAACTTTAAGATACAATGGATGTGAACCAAATCTGTCTATTTTAATTAGGCATTGTGCACACACAATGAAGATGATAAAGTAAGTTGAAAAGCATAGTATTTCATTACCTAGGTGAAGTTGTGAACTAAAATTGTTTTGATATAAGAGTTTCATAAAATTGCATTTATTCATTAGTATGGATTTGTTTTGTTTAGTCATAAATCCAATTAAAATTATTTCCTTAGCAATAGAGTAATTGTTGCTAAGTATTATTGATTGCATACACCTTTCGCTGAGGATAATATATGTAGTCAACATAAGTTGGTTGCCCTATTACTACAAGCGAGTTGTTATGCTTGCAGCACGCACATCATGTAGAATAATTCTTAGCTCAAGAGTTTTATCCCCAACTCCTCAATTTGGCCTACTGCAACACCATCAACAAACCATTTCCTCCTAAGGAAATAAGAAAAATAAATGAAAAGCAAGAGGTATCACATATTCAATAATGATTTCATCAAAATTTCATGCATTCGCAAAATTGTGCAACTTATCAAATAAGTTGTAAGTCTAGATTAAATTTCAAGTTAATTATTGTAACTAACATTGAAAATTATATAAAGCCTCTTGAAAACAATAACCCAAAACCTTAGATTTGTTTTGAACTGTAAACTGTATTTAAAGCTTCATTTTCAAGAATTGAATGAAGTTGGAGATGAAAAGTTCATTAAATTAGATTGGAAACCCTTTATTTTGATATTGGACTCCAAATTGCTTCTAGAATTCAGGCTAAGTCACTCCGGCAACACTTATTTTGCATGAAAATATGGGTGCTTTGGTTGTGAAATCCACCATGTGTTAGATTTTATACCTTTTTCTTTTGATTGAGTGTTACTCGTACCTCAAGGATAAACTAAGGCTATCATATATGCAACCCAAACACTAATTTATTACTCTATTACCATACTTATAAGTTCAATCTAGCACTAATTCACACTTGAATACCCAATATCTAGTCACGTGCCTCCAAGACATTTTAAGGTGTGCCATAGATTGTCTCAACCTATGTATTTTACGTAGTTTATGGTTTGATTAATGATTTCCTCAACTAAATGAACATTACAAGTGAAGTTAATCACATTTTTCGAGTGTAATATTTCACTTACTTGAACCATTTCGCTACATCACTATTGGAATCACTAATATACGCGCTCATCGAAATAAACTTTCGAAGTGAACTTAAGAGATTCGCAAAGAAAGTTGTAAAAATTTAAATTTGTCCATCAACAAAATTCTCCCCCCTCTTGGGTGACCTTCAATTGGTATCAAAGTAGGTGCTCTTAAAATTTAGATTTATATCCTAGAGCTAAAGATCAATGGCCATGACTTTCGGTGTTGATGCTACCATTTTGCCTATGCATAAGGATTTTGTTTATTTGAATTGGAAGATTAGATTTAGAACATACCTTATTGTCTAATCACATGAGATGTGGGCATTTTAGAAAGTAGTCCATGTATCGGTTAGAGTAGTGAATAATGTTGAAGCGTCTAAGCGAAAGAAGAAATGGAATAGGGAAGAAAAGTGGCTACTGAGACTTTATGATGAAATTAGACATATTATCCTGTCTAGCCTTCCTGGTGACATTAAGACTAGACTGTCTTAATGCACTTCATTTAGGAAGATATGGAGAAGATTAGAAGAAATTTATAGTCATAGTCATGATTCTCACGTCTCATTATATTCAAGCAAGTGTGACGATTAATTGTAATCTAATGACTCTCTTGCTCCTTTATCTCTTTATGATGAGCAAATTCACATTACTACACATGTTGATGATAAAGATGCTGACATGAATGGAGATCTTAGACCTATGGATTCTTATTTGCCAAATAATGATTGTATAGGTCTATGCACACTCAAGCTCATGAAGGGGACTTTATTCTTGATTTATTTACTAACAATGATTGCCTTCATGATCGTTTTTTGATGAATTATCCACTTTGAGAAAGAAGCTCGTACTAGACTTGGACAATATCATAAAAGAGAATAATAACCTCAGGAACATGATTCAACTTACATTCGATGAGTTGATTACTTTTCAATGCACATCTAACAAGAGTCTTGAAAAGAATGAGAGCATTCTTGAAGAGAACATGGCCTTAAAGAGTCTAGATCAATTTCTTTAGGAGAGATTAGATGAATGGACAACGTTGGGAACAAATGTCACTAATGAGAAGGAGGATGTTAAATTAGAGCTTAACCTAGATAAATACAAGTGTCTACACTTAGAAGCTCAACTAAGGAAGTGTAGGAGGTTTTACGAGTTTGAATCATTCCATAGACCAAATAGGACCTTATTCTAGAGTCGAGCCTCACATTAAGGCATGGGTACCAAAAGGAACACTCCTAGAAGCTAAGTCTACCAAATCCACAAAAATTCCGGCACGAAAGTCCATGATACATAGAGTGAATTAGATTCATTTTAGAACATGATTGAAGCAAGCTATTAGATTTGTATGTGAGAATTAAGTATAACATAAGTGTTTCAAGTGAATTCAAGTTTAGGACACATTGTAAGGAATAAGGTGTGGATCCTAGTTCTTAGAACTAAGTGCGAAATAATCATAGGAACCAAAATAGGTCTTTAGAAACTAAAAGAATGAGAAGGGAAAAAGTATGAAACAAGGCTAAACGGGTTACACAAGACTAGAATCAAGAGAAAGGAATTGATTATGAAGAAGCCTTGGCACCGAAAGAAAGAATAGAAGCAATTCAAATGTTACTTACTTATGCTTGCTACAATGGACTTCAAACGTGATTTTTTAAATGGCTTCATTAATGGAAAGGTATACGTAGACCAATCACCTGATTTTGAAGACAAGCATTTTTAAATGGGTTCATTAATGAAAAAGTATATGTAGACCAATCACCTGATTTAAAGACCAACTAACCCAAGTCATGTTTATCGTTTTTAAAAGGCATTGTATGGATTTGGACAAGCTCCTAGAGCTTGGTATGGTAGCCTGTATGCACTCCCTCTTAACAAAGGGTTTATTAGATCGTACGTTATTCATTTTGATCAAAAATGATAATATGCACCTATTTTAAAATCTATGTCGATGATATAATTTTTGAGTTGTCAAAGCATTTATATGAAGAACTTTAATCTTCGATGACATGTGAGTTTGAAATGAGCATGATGAGTGATTTGGCACCACTTCCTTTGGGACCTTGTCTAAAAGGGCGATGTTAAGCTAATCCATGTGTCCACTGAGGATCAACTAGTTTATATATTCGCCAAGCCATTGCCTAAAGATCAATTTTTCTAGATTCGACAAAAACTTAGGCATGATTTTTGAATTGGACCTTCTACACATATTTTAGCTCTTCCAGCCCTTTTTATATGTCATTAGTGAAGTGTCCATGAAGTATGAGGTGAATCGGAGTTGTCGTCCAAAAACTAAAAAAATTAATTTCAACAATTGTAGAGAGTAATTTGTGTGCTAGGTCTGACAATTAGCACACTAACAGTCTCTGGTTAGCACATTAACTTATGGACCTAGTGCGCTAATCCTTTTATCCCAAAAACCACTCTTTTTGAACTTAGTTGCATATGTTTAGGGGAGCTTTAGTTTGATCAAGTTAGGGGGAGTATCTTGATCATTGCAAGAGTAAGACTTCATTCTTGAATATCACATATAAAATTTTAACTCATGTCCATATCGATTTATATTTACGCTACATTATCTTATCTTTAATACTTTTTAGGATGTAATGCCATGAACATTGTATATCTTTGACTCATTATATATGAACGAATGGCATTTCGTTTGACTCCCACTCCATGTGTTTTCTAAAATTGCATGAATAGATGAATTATCTATGCTATTTTATATTCATCTTGATACCTATTGATAGAGGGAGAGTTTGTACCGACTTTTAATGATATCGAAAGGAAAAGAAATATATACGATGAAGTTGACCATTATGATCTTGATATGCTTTTAATGACTATGTTTATTTGTCAAGTTCAAAGTTGTTTGTTATGATTAAAAGGGGAGATTGTTGGACTAAGTGTTTCACACTTAGACTCTATTCCGAGATTTTGATGGCAACAATCAACGTGAAATGGTACTAATATGTTTGTCAAGTATTTCAGCGCAATCCATCATTATTAGAAATCATAGGTTCTAAGGCTACCAACAAATTCGAGTTACCAACTAATTCGAGTTCAAATGGAGTGGATAAAATGAAAGAAATAAGACATAAAGAGCTTCTAATTTGATCAAGGCAAGGAAAGGCACCAAAAAGCATATATGGAGCTATGTACATCAATTGTAAGGTATAAAAAGTTCAACAACATGAGCCAAATACATTAGATTCGTGCATTTCACGAATTTCATGATGTCAAGAACTTAAATTCATTCATTTCATGATTTTGCAACCCGTGAGTTATAAAACGTTTTAAATCAAGCAAATGAGTTATATGGCAAGAACTTGAGGTGTGCATATAGTTTGTTTTGATTTTGGATGCTCCCATATTAGTTTAGATTGGTTTTCGGCTCACTTTAAAACTACTTGTAGAAAAGCCCATTTGCACTTCATGAAATCGAGATTTTTCATTTTCGGGGTTTGTGAAAACATCCAGACCACCCAAATGGGTTCTATGACCCATAATAAACATGTCTTACATGTCTTAAGAGATTTGGTATGGTCAAAGAAGTGATACGGAGTCGCTAACTCAAGGGCCAAAAATATTTATTTTTAGGCCCTTGCACGTTAGCGCACTAATGACATCATTAGTGCGCTACCTGCGGAGTTAGCACGCTAATGGGATTCGTTAGCATGCTTACTGAGAGATTAGCGTGCCAATTCCTGAATCTAGCACGTCAATAGCTTTTCTGACAACTTTTTAAAAGTGAAACATCTACACCTTTAATTTGAATTGGAGGACTATTTTAGACTCTTGGATCACTACAATAGCTACAAATAGTAAAAAGGGAAATGAACCTATAAAAAGTTTGAAAATGCTTTTGAGCTAGACAACTCACTAATACACAAAATTACAATAAAAATGGAGTTCTAGCACAAAAGGGTGAAGGTCAAACACACACACTCAATTGAGGACTTTGAGGGCTGATCTTAAGCGAACCAAGTAAGGCAAAAAGAGGTGTTCTAGAGTCTTTAACACGATGTCGAAAATGATCTAAATGATCTTCACTTCTTGGGTGGTAAGATTATATCTTTCCCTACACTATTTGTGCTTAATATAAATCTTATTTTCATGATTTGTGTGGGAACCATATGTGACTTATTTGAACATCCTTATATAGTGTGTTAAGCATAATATCAGTTCTAGATAAGATCTAGAACAAACTTGCACTTATTGAGCCAAAATTTGAATCACTTATGTATGCGAAACTTGAGAAACACAAAAAGCCTAACCTATTCTTATAGTGGCTATTTTTCTTTGAAGTGTGTATGTGACACCACCAAAAATGGTTTTGAACTTAATCTTGATTTTTTTTAAACCCAAAGTTGAGAGTGCATTTACGTGAGCTTAATTGCGATTTCTCATAGTGCATCGAATTGACTTGAAACCCAAATGTGCCTAATCTATATTCGCATTTGTGGTTTCATACTTATCTTGTTTTGACAACATATTTACAAGGGTTTTAGTTCTTAAACTTTATCTATTTGAGACCCGAGATTTTGGTTGCACTACTTGAGCTTAATCGTGACCTTTCATGTGTGCATTGAATTTACTTGAAACCTAATTACGCTTAATGTATATTCGTTTGTTTGGTTTCATGTTTATGTTTCACAACATACTCACAAGGGTTTCATTCTTAATATTAATCTATTTATGACCCCATATATTTATTGCATATATTGAGCTTAAACCTTCATTTTGCATTTGTTCATCAATTAGCCATTATTTAGAACTAACTTGAGCTTAATCTATACTCTTCCTTGTTGGTTTTAATATTGAGAGTTAGCATATAAAAGTAGATTTACAAGGCATCTCAATTGGCAAAGTCTCACTTGTTTTACTTCATCTTAAGATTACATTTGGCTTGTGAGAGGAAAGCATTTTATTATTCTTTACTTATTGTAAGTAACAAATCATTCTTAATCTGTAAAGCTTGTAAGGTCTATTAGTGAATAGACCGAGTTGTGAATCTTATTGGTATATAGGAGAGATTGTAAGCCTATTAGGAAATGGGCAAGGTAGAGTGTTGGTTGCATCTAGTCAAGTCAAATTCCTAGTTGAGACTAGGTGGTTGTAAAAGTCCTTATTGCGCTAAGGCAAGTGTAAAAAACCTAGTGGTGATTAGGCTGTTCACTTATTGGAATATAAGTGTTGGTTAAAAATCATAACAGGGGAGGTTAGGTAGTGGATGTAGATCCTAGGTATCGAACCACTATAAATCTGTTGTGTACTTCCATCTCTTCTAAACCCTTGTCGTAGTTTAGCATTTCACTCACTTGAACCATTCCACTACATCACTATTGCAGTCACTAATATACGCGCTCATCTAAATAACTTTTAAAGTGAACTTAGGAGCTTCGCACAGAAAGTTGTAAAAATTTTAATTTGGCCATTAAACCCAATTCACCCCCTCTATGGTGGCCTTCAATTCCTACCTCCACTTAGCTCCATTTAAGACCAAAAACATCAAAAATAGTAGGTGTACAACTAAGCTGAGGTTTGGGGAATTTTGATAGAGTGCTTGGATTACCAAGTGGTAGGAGTTAGAGAGCATTTTTCTTAAGAGATTCACTCTCGAGAAGGTAAACATCACAACCCTTCCACCTTATTTTGATGAAGCCTTTATTTTTGTTTGATTTATAAAATTTGTAAAATTAATTTCAAAATTTCCTTGTGGAACTTCTTTTTTATACAACGTATGAATTACTTTAGATTGGGTATTGTAATAGTACAATTATTAGATTGAAAGTTCCATGATTTTGCAAAATATAGAGATTGAATTTTGGAAAGGTATTTGAAAATATTTGAGATCCCATTTTTTAAAAAAAAGTGTAATTCATGAGTTTATGAAAGAGCATTTGATAGATTTATTCTGATATTTTTGACTCTCGATATTTTGAAATGAGATTTGTCAAAAAATCTATTATTTATTAACAATCTTTTCTAATTTCTCAATAAGCAATTTGATTTTCGATAATTTTCCTGCCTTAACTTCAATTTTGTATCAAATATAGGACTTTGGTTTACCGATTCACGATTGTAATTTGATTGATATGGTGAGACGAGGTAATGGAAAAAGAGTTATGGAAGAGAAATCCAAGAAACATCATCTGAGTCAACAATCGTACATTTTTCTTATGGGTATTATTATTAGAGACTCGGGACCTGAAAGGGCTGATTTGAGAACACCCACTCCACTTAGGTTTAGTGAGGATTCTAGCTACCTAGAGAAGACACACAAGTCCCCTATAACCCCTTTGAGATTTTTCTGCCCTAGTGCACATAATAGATTAATTTAAGACATGAAAAAAGTTATCATTCTTGATAGAGGACTTCAAATCTAAAATGTGTATAAATATGAAGATAAACTAGTGAGCATAGTACGTGAAAGCGAGTGGGAACACATTCATAAAGATTACAAAGCAAAATTATAAAAAGAATCTTAAGAATTACCTTGCCAATGTTATGCTAACTAATATGTAAGTGTAAATCATAATGAAGAGATAGTTTATGGAATGAAGATTAATAGTTCACCAATGGCACTAAACATACATTTTAAACTTTTAGATCTTAGAGTTAAATAGAAGTATATCGACTATCTCAGTTGACATTACCTAATGAAAGATGTTTACCCACACAAAAGAATTCGAGAAGCCTTTGAGGTAATTCCTGAATGGGGATTTGTTCTTAATATCAAAGGCCACCCAAGGTTCATTAAAACACCAATGTTAGGAGAATAATCAAGTGTTGGAGCAACATCATAGACGCGTACCTATAACGTACTAAGCAACATTCAAAAGTGGGCAACCATAGAGTCGTTTTACTCTACCATATCATTGCAAAAACTGGGTATATTGAAATTAGACACGTAATTCACAATGCAATCGTATTGGTGAAACACCAATACCTACTATTCCCAATTTTAACTACTTGGCTATGTATGAGGGCCAGGGTTGGCTTCCATGTGATACAATTAAATGTGTTACCTTAAAAGACTTTAACAAATGTTGCAATTAAGAAAATGAGAGCAGTGAATGGGTACAAGGATTCATAAGAAGAGAGGGAGATCAAAGAGATAAGGACATACAACTTGAAGACCGGACTAATACGCATAGACTCAATGCAAGCACACGGGATAAAGCAAGGAAAACTCTGAATCTTATGATTCAAGCCTATTTTTTGGTGGCATGAAGTACTTCTACTTCTACTCAAAGTGCTTAGAGGAAAGGATTTTTAAATCCCTATTTTTGGCTTTTTAGCGTAATGAGAAGAAAATTTTGAGGAATGATGAAATGTTAGAAACAAATGAAAGAACTCTAGCGCGCCACCATTCCATGTTGAAAATGAGAATGGAAAGCTCATAAGATTATAGGAAAGGTATTGATGTTCCTTTGATGCAAATAAGGTTTCCATATGGAATTCAAAACCATGTTGTTATCTAATATTACAAACCTATTGCACCAAGAAACGAAGACGAAGCAAAAAAAAGCGATGAGGTATTTACTTCTTTGTAAAGTACTTTGTAATTTTCAAGTATTTGCTTATATTAGATAAATGTGAACTATGTTGGAATTTTAATGAGTAGGAATTCATTTATCCATTGTGTATTTCTTTTATATGATGTTTATTATTAATTTTTTGAAAATCAACTTATGTTTCATATTTAATTCTTTTATACTTTACGAGTTTAGTCGACCCAAGTTAATTTGGGACTGAGGCTATGTTGTTGTTGTTGTTGTATACTTTACGAGTTATTTTTGTTTTGCTTTATTGAAAAACACGACTTTATTTTCAAACCATAAAGATAAGGTTTGGAATGATTTTATGAGTATTGAAAGTGAAGCGAACTATAAAGAAGCCAAGTGTAGAAGACTTGAGAGGTAAAATTTATTTGACATTATATAGTTGAAACAAAAATTAATTTGGCTTTGTACATACCTCAATCAAGATGGGAAACCTGAGTACGACAAACTAAGGATATACCTCAACACACCTCAACTTCGCGACAAAGTATCATATAATACATAAACTACTCACACAACACACAAAAATAATATATATCTTATGATCTTTTGTCCATAATGCATGGGTCCCACCTCATATACTTAAAATCATAAAGCACTTAATATGTCACTTAATCAGGTTTATGAAATTCTTTTATTTCACAAACTATGCAGTCTTGAGTGTATTTATGAGTTGAGGTTCATTTTGCATTTCAATTTCAAGATATAAGCTTAATCGCAGCCATTATACCAGATCGCATAACTTTTTATATACTTATAAAACTTGGCAGATTTTGTAGATATGTTGTTGATGGATATGTTAGGTAGCTCCCTATGAAAAATCATGATTTTTTGTTGTCTTTGGTAGTAGTTATGATTTTTTAAGTTGATGTCCATAGTTTGCTGTCAATTGAGACTTGTTTAATGGTTTATGTATAACTCATTCATTTTAAATCGAAACTAATCAAACCAATTTTAGGAAAGCTAAGAAGTAGAGCTTCAATTTCTCTGTAAGACGTGTTATCCAAATTCAGATGTTTAAAGGCCCAAAAATGGGCTGCAACAGTTCAGCTGGGAAAAAAATTTAAATAAACATCTTTTACTTCGAAAAAATAATGGAAAAGGAGTTCGGGTCGCAAGACTTGGACTAGACATGGGCAAGCATTCTAGGATGATGGTAGGACTAGTGTCGAACTATAATTGATCAAGATTAATTAATATTCTAATGTAGATTCGCCTAAAAGTACTTTAGGAGACTAATGATTTCAAGTGCGAGATTTGGGGTGTCTAGAGGATGAATTAAGGTAGAATTTTGAATGCTTTGTAAGTAATCTGAATGAGGTTGTTGTATACATTTCTTTCGTATTTTGTTATGGTTTACAGTCATTTTAACATGGTATTGCATTGAAATCTGATATCATAAGATTGTTTCATATTGTACTCATTATATGGGTGTTTTTATCCTGAAATAACTTGCTTATGGAATCATTGACTCTTTTCTAGCATTCTATGTTTTTGTACTATTTTAATGAAAGTGCTATCGAAAATGGCTTGTTATTTGGATTAGAGTAATTAAATTAGAATGTATATGGACTTGTATTCTATAATTGTTTCTTTGAAGCATACTGTCATGTCTTAAGATCCTTGATATGAGTCTTTCTTGAGATTAAAAAGTAGCGAAAAACTTTGGGATCCATTGCACGATATGGGATGACTACCGGGGTTGTTGGCACTTACCATTACACTTGCGCGTCATAAGAGTAAACGAGACTCGGGGTAGTCGACAAGATTATATAAATGATTGATATGGAAGTGTAGAGCTCAGCTCTAATCTTCAATAGAGGCGGAAAGCACAGCCCCACCCTGAGACAGTGGAATAAATGCCTCTATGATGGGACTCAAGTCCTACTAGATCATTACTGCTTACCCTGTGTCAGTTTCATTTTTATAGTGGCGTGTGCGAATTCGTCGAGCAGCAGGCAGGGCAAGGAGAGGATCGATGATTATCTCTAAGCATTTGGTGAGTTTTTACTTCCTATATTTTAGGTCTCAACTTTCGATGTATTACCTACTTTATGTATTTTCTATACATTTTGAGTTGTATATTGGGTTGAGCGGTTAGCTCCCTGACTTGTTACTTGACTACCTCACTATTTCATCATCTTTTTAATATTAATATGCATGTGATTTTGTTTCCTGGTTTCCACACTTAGGGTTTATTTGAATTGCTTCCACAAAATTGTTAATACTTACAATAATCATTTGAAAACTGTAAAAGTTTTAACTAATTCTAAATTTTAGAATAACAATGAATTGAGAAGTATTTATTGTGAACATGAATAACAAGGCTAATAAGGCAAAAAAGGATGACTTTTATGTCGTTAGGTCCTTCATTGCTGAGATTTGGGATTAAAGATGGGATTAAGCAGGGTAGTGCACTATTTTAAAGATAGGGTTGTCACAGTTTGATACAATTTCGGTGATGTTCTCCATTCTTAATGCAATCATCTAAGTTCTTGAAAAAAGTGTTTTTTGTATTACTACATTGTTAGTGAATCTCCATTAATTAAAATATCTTGTACTCTTTATTCACATAATGGATTGTTCAAAGTTTCGCCCATGATTTTTACCTCTAATTTGGAGGATTTTTCACGTTAAATCTTGTGTGTTTTGTGGTGTTTTTATTTTCGTACATTGTTCGTGGTTTGGTGGAATTAGTTATTCATCCGTTTCGGTGTTCGAAGGGGTTTGGTAACCCCGATAAAAAATTTGGGGAGGGGCCTAAATGGACCCTACTTTTATTAAACGTACCCTATTAGTAAAACCTATCCAAATCTTAAATTTCAATTGCTTAACGTAACCCACATATTTTTTAAAATTTCTAAAATACCTTCTCTCTAATCGTTCAAATGTCATCCTCCTCACCCTTACACAATCACTACTCAATCATTTCTTTCTCTCAATTTCGATCATCGTAGATCACCTGTACTAGGTCATAAATATTGTAGGAGTGTTTTTCGTCGAACAAGATTACACTTTGTGGTTCGGTGCTCTAAAAGCAAGGAAGTGTCATCCATGGGATTTGGTCACAAAGTGAGGTCGACTATCGTCGAGACACTCTTAGAATTGTTGGCGAACTTTAATCAAGACCTTTGAAAAGGTCTCAGTCACGGCTCTGTTTCCGTTACCCATAAGTGATGAGCAAATGTAAAAGCCTTAAAACTCCAAAAAACATACAATAACGACAAAAAATTACTAGGTTTTAGTAAAAATCGCTAGATATTCTCAATTTTATCAACATACTTGTGCCTAAAATGTGATATTCAAGCACCAAACCATCAACTAGAATGTTGAAATAGACAAAAAAAGGAAAAAAAATTAATAAAAATCAGAGATCAACACGAAAAGAGGTGGGAATGTACTCGCGATGTGAATTGATACGGTTTCGCTTCAATTTCATCATATTTGGGTCAAGGGTGAAAGTGTGATTCGAGAAAGGAATAGACAATTAATTGACTGGGAATATATGCATGAGCTGGATCAATGGGGTGTAGGACAGCAAAAAAAAATTTATTTGAAGGGCATTAAAGTCATTTCCGATAGGGAGAAAATTAAAATTAAAAAAAAAAATATTTTGGTTCATTTAACAAAAAGTGCTGTTCGTTTGGCCACTCCGAAATTTTAATCATATCTTCAGCTCAAAAGAACCCCAATATTCGACCGAGATCGCAATGGAGATTGACTCGGAGGATTTTTCCATAATATTGGACCGGGATCGTCTGTTATCGTGGAGTTTTGAGGGGTGTATCACGGGTTCTTATTGTGATGGGACGGTATATTGATAAGTGGAGGTGAAGATGGATAGTAAATTTGTTCTCGACATGATTATAACTTTATAAGACACACACCGCAAGGCCAGGTCGAACACTTCTGACTTAACCGAGACATCAAGAGTTTAGTGAGTGTTTCGCAATTGGACATTGTACTTCTCCCAATCATATCGAGAAGGTAACGGATCGGTCGATGCCTTGCAAAGTTATGTAAGAGATTCTCCATTGGGTTTGTCTGTTCTTCCGCAACCACGAATCTTGAACGTCTGAGTAGATGATGTTAGAAGGGTTACGAATCCACAAATCAACATTTTTTATACTTGGTCAAGCGTTTTGATTCTTTCTACCCGTGGGTGAGCATGACATTTGTTGTACATAATAAGACAATGCCACCGGACTTTGTGCACACCAACGGAACTCCGTCCATGATCACTCGGTTAATAAAATTGGATAACTTGATTTGTTAAAAGCATCTCTAACCCACCAATTATAAAATAGAGTAACTCTATTACTATTTACCTATATTTTAAAGTAAAAAGCGATACAAACTTTATTCGCATTCCTAACCCATAAACTCATTCTTTTACTCTATTATATTTTTCATTATTTTTAATTCAATTAAATCTTTTAATTGATTAATTAATTAAATATAAATATAATATAAATTGATAATTAACAAATTGATTAATTATTTAAATATAACTAATTCAAATGTGCTCGCCTCGAAAAAAGAAAAAAAAAGTAAAAAGTGCTAAATGACAATAGAAAGTCACAATTGAACACACAATGACTCACAAGAGTAATCGGTACCAGCCTCGAGATACGGGGCACACAAATCCTTATGCATGTAGGCCGAGGGTGATGGAGAACTCTTGTGAGCATATGTATGTTGGGGGTCATATTTACTCATTATCATTTTAGTATTTTTATAACTAATTTGGTGTCTTTTTTTTGAGTTTAAGATAAATAATTATTAAAAAATTCAAAAAATAATAAAAACAAGTAGCGTTTATGAGTAGCGCACCGGCAATTTAGCAGTGCACTATTCAACTTGTTTGCACGTAGGCTCGTGTCTATTGGATCATTCTAAGACCATATTCGATCGAACTATTTGGCTCACACAATGATACCAGTACTTAGACGAAGGCATTAGCCTACATGATTAGGGGAGGGGGAGGGGGAGGGGGGGGGGGGGGGGGAGGGAGAGAGAGAGTGAGAGTAGATCAATATGAAAGGTGCACTTTATCAGCCTCTAAACCCTGAAACGTGTGTGCAACATGCATTTGTGTGGTTCAGGGAATCCAAGGCAGTAACGACGCTTTTAATGATCTTTATTTATTTGGAAAAAGATTTGGGCTTTTTAAAAAAGTGGGGGTGGATTTAGTTTGTATTTCACAAAATAGTGAGATTTACTTTTAAATTTCAAAAGTAAGGTATAACTTCTTTTGAAAATGAGCTAATGATGATGAGGTGGACATGTATAGTGGTGAGGTGGAAGGCATTTGTATGTCATACAAAATTATACACTCTATGAATGACTCCTTTTGGAAATGAGCTATATATACAAAATTTTTCGCCTTATGAAAGACACGTGTATATGGAGATGGACGACCCGCGTCACTCGCGTATCTCGAGGTAGACAGCCAGTGTAAACAACATGCACGCATATCGATTAGGACAACCTATGCAAACGTCACCCATGTATGCCAAGGTGGAGATTTCATGCAAATTTTAGGCACATATGTCGAGGTGGGCGACCCATGCAACCTTGTTCAACTCATGCAAACATCACGCACATGTTTCGAGGTGGTAAAGTCAATGCAAACGTCATACACGTATCTCCTGGTTGACAATACACGAAATGCCACGCACGTATGTCAAGGTGGGCGAACCACGCATCTTCGTGCAAACCATTCAAACATCACACACATATCTCCAGGTGTGGACAACTCATGCAACCTCCTGCAATTCATGCAAACCATGTAAATGTGAAACACGTATTTCGAGGTAGACAACGCATGTAACCTGGTGCAGTCCATGCAAACCATCCAAACGTCATGCACGTAACTCGAGGTGGGCAACTAATGCAAATGTCAAATACGTATTTCGAGGTGGATAATCTATGCAAACGTCATGCACGTATCTCACGGGGACAACTCATGCATATCCATTACAAACCATGGACCTCATACAACCGTCACGCACGTATCTCGAGGTGGACAATCCATTCTAACGTCATACATGTATCTCGAGGCGCTATTCGTGTACTCGAGTCCACATGACAAATACATACAAAAAAGCATTCGAAAAATGAGTTATTTGTGTGTTCTTGCCATGTCAACATCCACGTGGGATGTCCACGTAAGCTACAAAAATTTGCCCCAACTAATTCGCATTTTCAAAAGGTGATATACCCTATTTTTCGAATTAAAAAAATCATACTTATTTTCCTCATTTAAATTAAAATATGTTATATTTTTGTAATTTTTCAAAAGATTGAGTGTTGTACATAATTGTTAGTATCTTATGCATCCAGATGTAATTCTTTACGTACATCGATGCATTTTGAAAGATCGCGACTACATGTGTAGAAAATGTTGTTGGGTTTGGAGACACATGTGCAACAAAAAAATTTAAAACAATTTTTGAAATCCGGAAGAGGATCGAAAATAGCAAAAACGATAAATGTTATTTTGTTTCAAAGCTTCAAGTTCTATTTATATCTGTAGATAAGTCCTTACTTAAAATTCTATTCGTAATACAACTATTGTACTTAGACAGTTTATGCAATTTACACATACGTCTTTATTAATAAGTTATCATATAACAAATCGTAAGGGCTTTATGTCGTGAATTTTACCATATAAAATTCATTCCTCTGGACTAATTGAAATTGCGTGAAGTCATTCATTGTGTGTCGCGAAATAAATTTATGCAACGTTGGGAGTGAGTCAAAACTATTTCGGTGCGCAAGTCATAAACATTCTCTAGCAAGGCATTATGACTACTTTAGTAACATAAATATCATAATCGATACAACCTAATAAATAACATATATTATATCATTTTGTCGTTCGATATCCTTCAAAATTAACATAAGACATGGAAAGTCACCCTTAATGTTCAATCGTACTGGTCTCGATCTTTACGTAAACAGAAAACATCCAAGTGACATCGATTATATCAATTCACATGGACTTGGCCATTATCGGTTTACCATATCGAGGGATCTACTGAAACCTCTCTCTATACGAAGTGATAAATTATATCTTGATTACACACCTTCAAATATTATTCACTTGGTAACAAATCATAATCTTTATAATAATTACGTTAAAGAGAACTTTTGATTGTGTCAAATTACCATGCTTTTAATATTGAAGTATATGGTAATCTCAAGTTGAATTACTAAATGATATACCTATCATTAGTAACATCAATGACTTAATTTATATGGTGTTCTCAGAGTTGGTCGGTCTAGTACATTGTTCGTTAACAAGTACTCATCATTTTGATTCGTATCGTTATATGAGTGATCATCACATGACCATCAATAAAGATTCACATTAATCTTAATTCATTATAGTTCTTAGTATAATGACCGACTAGGAAAATTTATGATATCTCAGCTAATACTCGTGGATCTTATTATCAGGTAAACATGCAATCAATTCTAGTAAAACAGAAAATGAAATCCACTGTTTTATTAACTAAAAATCATAAGAAAATCACGTTCATAGATTGACCTAAGATACATGCCCAACAAATGTATATACTCAAAGTAAGTCATTAAAACACTTGCTAAAACTTATAACCAAGCACATGTCCCATTACTTGTTTATTTGTTTTTCTTGTTTATTAATAGGTTGTGTTTGTTTTTCTTGTTTATTAATAGGTTGTGCCTAGATAATACTATTTCCTTTTCAAAAAAAAAATATTATTTAAATTAGAACGAAAAAACGTGACTTTGTTGAAAAAAGGATCATGCTATATGCATTCCACTCATTACTCAGTGCATCCCATTTATTTTTGTTTTCAACTTAAAAAGACTCAAATGCCGCTCTCAACCTAAATAACCAACTCATCCTTCCTATTCCCGCGCACCCCACCCCATCGATGCCTCATTGAGTGTTTTTAAGGTCCAATCAATGAAGAGAACGCAACGGGGCGAATGCGGCACACGGGGATGTGAGATTTTGATATTTTTTATGTTTCTTTTCATTTTTGAATGTATACCTCATACACAAATGTCTCCGCAACAAATGACCAAGACATATTATGTTGTCTCGGTTTTCTGAAGACAAGTATTTCAATCAAATTCTTGGTATGGCACAACTGAAAGATGCCAAAAGATCTCGTTGACTACCAATTGAGACTAATCCTAACCATAGCTTATTAAAACACTCGGTTGTGCCTAGCCGACACTTACTCAATGGTCTCAGCAATGGAAAACCAAGACCAATACACTAATCACAGCTCTATATTACAGAATAACATGGGATTACGATTAAACCTGGTTATATGTAATTTTTTTAGAAAATTAGAGGATTTGGTGGATTGAGGCCTTAATTGGAAATGGGAGCGAGAGCGGAAGAAAGGAAAAGGAGTTTTTGATTCGATTTGGTATTTGAGTGTGTTCCGTTAAAGGACAAGGGAAATCTCGTCCATTTACGTGGTGCCCTGAGGAATTTGATGGGTGCTTTTGTAAATGGGTTGCGGAGAGTAATCACTGGGGCACACATAGTGCGGCTCAAAAAAGTGAAACTTGGCGTGACGTCTCATCTATACTCAAATACCATGTCATATAATAGTATGCAGCAGCTAAGCATACAACAATTTTTTTATTAGAAGACCCCATTTAAAAAATTTTAGTTCATCGTACCTTACTTTTTTACTTTGTTTACCGCACTTTTTTTTTGCAAAATTACAAAAATACTCTTGCTCACCCAATTAACCTCAACCTCACCCCAACTCCCCTCAATTATGGATGTTTCTCGATTTTATTCATTAATTGTAGAGCACTTACTAGGTCACCAACTGTCAAAGGATAATTTTTTTTTCGAACAAAGTCGGGTGTGTTTGTGACATGTCTTGAATATGAAGAAGTGTTCCCTGCGGGTCTCGAATTCACAGAGCCGACACCTTTGAAGAGGTGTCAAACATAGAGGTCTGACACAACTAAAAGGTAACGACCGACTCCGACTGAGACTGCAAAAGAACTAGGTCAAGTGGGTAGCGGCAGAATCCAGTCGAGACCTCTTTAGAGGTGTCGTCCCTATGTTTTGACACGTGTCAAGGATGTGCAATGATTTTTGTATTTTCTTATTATTTGTAATAGTAGTAAATGAGATATTTTCTCTACAAGGATTTTCCAAATCTTTTATGAATTAAGGCTACCTTAAAGTTTCCTTTATTTGACTTTCTTTATTTTAACTAATCTCATTAAATAAAAAATTCAACACTATCAATCTATAAAAAATGAACAATTCATTGAAATAATCAAACTGTAAACAATTTAAATTTAATAAACTAATCTAACACAATTTAAACAAATAATTAAATAAATCAATAAATTGATATTAATGAAATATCTAAACAAACATCTAAATAAAACCTCACTAAACAATGTAATATACTTGGATTGCATTCAAACACTAGAACATAACATCACTTCGTAACATAGTTAAAATTATATCATAGGAAATCAATAAATCCAAATTCAAAATAGGTTGATATCCCTTAACGAGTCACCGATTTTTCTAAATTCAATGGAAAAGCCATATTCTCATCATTGTAAGTCTACCTATTAGATAAATGCAATAATAGAAAAATACGATAGCATTAATACTCAATGAAAATCTTGCCTAATCCAAATCAAATATAAATCATAATATGCTAATTAATAAATAACTTTGAACACAATCACTTAGAACATCGATTAATTTCTAGTTACGACTTCTATAATTTTCGTCTATTATCATAGAGATAGATGTAGATACCCTATATTAAGAAACACATTGACCATTATGCACTTAATACAAATAATTGTTACTTGTAATTTGCAAAAAAAACTTATTAAATCCGTGATTGACGTATATTAATAGACTTGAGGCATTAAGTATATGATTCCTAAATCATAACTTTATAGCAATCCAAAGTATATACATTTCCAAGGTTTGTTTACATTAACAAACTACTCACTCATAGTGGAAACAATTAACTCAATAATATAATTAAAATGCACTATTAAATAAATAAATAAATAAAAACTCCAATATAGCTTCACATACTAACTCAATAAATCTAAACTTATAAATGGAAAAGGCTAAACAAAAGAATGGAATTTTGAAGCCCCAAGATCCTATTTATAATTTTTCTAAGTATAAAAATCTTAGATAAATACAAATTCCTTATTCTTGTCTATAAAACTCGTCACCGACCTCAGTGATTTGTCGGTGATTCTTATGTTGTAAACAAGTCATAGAGATAATTACTAAAATTTTCTCTCTTTGCTCCATCAATTCAGCTAGCGATTTTTAGTATATTTTCCAATTTGGCGTGGATTCATTGGCACTTCCCTGCTGTCTGTTTAAATGGTGATTTATTGTGTAAATTAAAATCCATGGCTAATCGCTAGACTTCTTTAATTCACAGTTTTGCTCTTCATCCTCATTTTCATCTATTCCTTCATTTTCTTAATTAAATCTTAAAATCACAAAATAAGAGAATACTAGTGTTGTATCATAATTTATATGTAAAATCAACTTAAATCACACTATAAAATAAATTTAATTATTGACTTGTCAAATACCCCCAAACCTAGCACTTTTCTATCCTAGCAAAAGAAATGACCTCAATCATATTTTCTTTACATTCTTTAAAAAATGATTTCAATCTAATTCATCATAACTTTAAATAATAGAATTCTTAAATAGAAGTGGTTTTTTCATTGGAAACATATTACCCACAAGTAAATGAAAGTTATGATAGAATATAATGACTTAGACAAAATGAAACATCCCTTATTGATAACTTAACCACTCAATGTAACACCCTTTAGAAGTTAAAGTTTATTACCAAGGCCAGTAATCAATATAGGTTTGGTCAATCTCTGATTACAAGCATCAAGCCTACGATGACTACTATAAAATCTTAAAATACAAAAACTGCAATATTAATCTTAATTTTAAAATATACCTTATAAAATTCATACTTGAATTTGGAAGAAATTTAAAAAATTTCATCAACTCATTTTATTGAAGTTTAAGTTTTTTGGATCAATTCTAAACTTATCTTCTATCTTTTATTCTTTCCTTGCTTTCTTTGATAGCATTGTCATGCATCATCTAAAATACCCCAAACTCATTCTAAACTTTGTCCTCAAGAATTTAAAATTAAGTTGGGTTTCCGAAAAAGAAAAACAAGTATACCTCGTGAAGTATAAATGAATCGATATATGTAATAATAAAAATGTAAAGAAATGGAAAAATATTGATTTCCACAAATTTCAAATGAATGGAATGCAAAGGGAACATATTTCATTTATAAGCAAAAATTTAATCAAGATCAATACATATAATCATTCATTCATTCATTGCATACAAGACAAAATAAAATACACACGACGGTGTCTAGAAGTGAATTCATCCATAGCATTATCATCTTCATTCGTTCTTATAGAAGGTTGAGAAACATAACTACGAACTAGGTTGTAAGTTTCAATTGGAAATTGCAACTACAAATACGGAATGTAAAGGATTTTTCTCAAGTCTGCAAATGACTATCACATCTTCAATCAAACATAGAATGGTAACGTTGTAAAGTCCTCTCATTTGCTGATATCATTTCTTCATTGCGATGAGTTTTAGTTTAGCTACACATAAGTGAAGAAAATTTTGTTTGGAACCCGTCCTAAGGTGGGAAGAAGATGGTGTCAAACTCGTATCATCACTTTGTACGTTCGCTTTAGCCATTAATCTTGTTGCTTTCTGTGCATCTTCTTTCGTCTTCCTTCTATTTTTAGTTGTGTTTCGCCTTCTTGCTTCTCTCGAATTTATCACATTAAATTATTCTAGTTCATTTTTCGAGTCATTATATCCGACCCCTTATTTTCTTTATTTGTACTCCCATATCATTTATTTTCTTTTCGGGAAATACATCAAATTCAGTGTCAAAATCCACCCCGGCTTTCCTACACAATTGAGTAATCAAAATTGGGAATGGTATTCCTTCATCTATTAAAATAGGTGGTTTCAATTTATATTGGGCGTCCGTCACTATCAAGTGAAAATCCTTTACCTAGAGGTATTTTTAATGTGTCTTGAATTATCTCAAAGGTATAGCATTCCTTATCGACATAAATAACATCTGGGTAATCCTATTCCGTTCCACGTCTGCTACGTGGTACAAAGAGAAATCTATTCAATCTTGCAAGTGAAATATCAATTTTCTTCACTTTTACTACTTCAACTTTTTCCCATTCCTTACTAATATGTCCATTAGCATAAAATTGTTGTGAAATTTTCAAACATCCTCTTTGTCCTCTCTCATAAATTATAGCCCTCTTTTTATCACTATAGTATCTCATCTGAGCTTTAGGTCTCATAAACAAAAAAAAGTCATAAGGCACTAAATAACTGGGGCCTGAATTATCAAAATATTCTTCCTTATCAGATGATAATGAAGATTGTTTTCTTAGCTCATCCTTCCTAGATCTTGAAGCTTTAGTTGTTCATCAGCAAATTCGTCATACATCAGTTGCTTCTCTACTTGTTGTTGCACTTCTTGTTATGGCTCTTCAGGTTGTTGCTTCTTTGATTTCTCCTTATTGGACAAATTTTCATACATCCACGGTGTAATAGTTTCATTCTTCACAGTATCAATCG
The DNA here is from genome assembly GCA_039657365.1 of Stephania yunnanensis. Taxonomy (NCBI): domain Eukaryota; kingdom Viridiplantae; phylum Streptophyta; class Magnoliopsida; order Ranunculales; family Menispermaceae; genus Stephania; species Stephania yunnanensis. The sequence continues at coordinate 35,853,533 of CM077586.1, read as the reverse complement.
TGTTGATGCAATTATTGAACTTCGTTTAATTACTTTGCGGAATTTATTTCTAAGTCTCAAGATTGATGATCTCCCTATCCTATTCGACAAAACTTTCATAATAATGTTTTAACCTATGACCGTTTACTTTAAATATTTATCTCGTTTCTAAGTGTTCTATTTCTACTGCACCATGTGGTAATAACTTAAAAACCATATAAGGTCTTACCCGTCTCGAATGAAGTTTTCTAGAAATAATATAAGTCTTGAACAAAAGAGTAGAACTTTATTTCCTACTTGAGAAATCTTAGGAAATAATTTTCTTACCAAGAAATTATTTGGTTTTATCTTTATAAATTGATGTTTTTTGTAAGTTTCATTCCTAATTTCTTTTGATTCTTAAAGACTTAACTTGCATTGGTTTCCTGCTTCATTATAATTCAAGTTACATGCATTTATTACCCAATAATCTTCATGTTCCAGTACTAATGGTAAATGACATGCTATTCAAAATACTAACCTACAAGGTTTCTTTCTTAAAGGATGTTCTATATGACCATAAAGCGTATTCTAATCGAATACTGCAATTTTTATATATTGGACTAACTATTTTTTCAGGATTTACTTAATTTCTCTATTAGAAGTTCCAACTTGTCTTCTAGTGTGTGGGTGATATGCAGTAGATGTTCTATGAGTGATGTTGTATTAAGCAAGAAGATTAGCAACTAATTGATTACAAAAATATGAACCTCTATCACTAATAAGTGCTCTAGGTTCTCCAAAAATAGTAAAAAAAAATTATCTAAGGAAATTAACTACTATTTATAAATCATTAGTTTAGTAGTTTTTGCTTCTACCCACATAGACAAATAATCTACGACAAGTAAAATATAAACACAACCATTTAATGGTGGAAAGGTCCCATAAAATCTATATCCCATACATCATGAAATAGAGTGGGCGAAAATAATTCGAAATCTAAAATTTTACGAGCTATCGTGGATAAAAATGTCTTCCAGATGAATAAGTATGACAATGAGCTATAATTAACTATACTTTAGAATATGGTATGCATTTTCTAACTATTTGGTTGGCGCAAAATATTAATAAATAAGGATCAACCCATAAGAGAATCCTTTTAAATTTTATTCTTTTAGGCACTCGACAAGTAAGGTGATAACCTGTTGGTTGTATGATAATTAACTATATCAACATACAATGGGCCATCAGTCTTTATACTATTCAAATATGCATCCCTAAACTCATCCCTTCATGGTATAGGTGGTTCTTAATTTTCTAACGTACCTAAGTGATCTACTACTAGATTTTCTGCTCATTTTTCTTCTTTTATAGTATGGTCATATTCTTGTAGAAGTAGTATCCATCTTATTAGTTTTGGTTTAGCATATTGTTTTGTCATTAAGTATCACAATGCTGCATTATCTAAACAAACTATTACTTTTGTTTCTAATAAATATGATCTAAATTTTTCTAAGGCAAACACCACCTCTAAAAGTTCACTTTCGATGGTGGTGTAATTCTATTGGGCTGCAACTAGTGTCCTAGAGGCACAATATATAACGTGAGATTTTTTCCTACTTTTTGACCTAAAATAGCTCCAACCGGATAGTTACTTGCATCAGACATTGGTAAAAAGGATAACGACCAATCTAGTGATTTAATCACATGTGTGGTTGTCAAATAATCCTTTAATTTACCAATCGCTATCTTGCAATTATTGGTAAATTCAAATGGATTGTCTTTTTGTAAAATTTTGTATAAAGGTTGTGTTATTTTAGAAATATCTTTTACAAATCTTCTATAAAATCCTGCATGGCCAAGAAATGAACTTATTTCTCCCATTGTAATGGTGTTAGGTAACGTTTTGATTACTTGAATTGTTGTTGGATCTACCTCTATTCCTTTATTTGACACTATATGTCCTAATATAGTTCCTTGATCTACTATGAAATGACACTTTTTATAATTTAATACTAAATTCTTTTTCTAAGCATCTCTTAAGGACTTTTGTTAAATTAACTAAACATTTATTAAAAGAATTTCCATAAAACGTAAAATCGTCGATGAAAACTTCAATAAAACTTCCTTTTAATCAGAGAAAATAGTAACCATACACTTATGAAATGTTGCAGGTGCATTACATAAACCATAAGGCATACGTTTATAAGCAAATGTACCAAAGGGACAAGTAAAAGTAATTTTTCCCTTATCTTCTTGTTCTACTAGTATTTAATGAAATCCTGAATAACCATTTAGACAACAATAATGGGTTTTTCTCTTTAATCTTTCTAATATATGATCTATAAACCGAGAGTGGATAATGACCTTTTCTAGTTGAGGCATTCAATTTTCTATAATACATACATACCCTCCAATCATTTTAGATTCTAATTGGTACTGATTCCCCGTGCTCATTTGTTATTAATGTAATTCTTGTCTTTTTAGAGATTACTTGGACTAGGCTTACCCAAATGCTATCAGCTATTGGAAATATCATTCCCGCGTCTAATAGTTTTAATATTTCAGCTTTTGCTACATCCATCATAGGCAAGTTTTATTTTTATGTTGAGGATGTCCAGAAGCTTTTGTATGAGTTTCTAGATTTATCCTATGCATGCACATATCTTGACTTATCCAACGACCCCTTCTTCTAAATAGTTCATCGTCCGCCCTAATTTTAGCAAGTACCACATAACTACGTATTAGTCATGCTCTTTTTCTCACATTCTCCTCATTAAACACATTCATGATAAGTAATATACGTGTCACATTATTATTGAATTTTATAGTTAATTAAACTTTTTTACAATTAACAACATTTTGTTGAAATCTTAAAATTTATGTAGAAGTAATTATTAAAAATCCTATATGTGGAAACTAGGAAACAACGTGATATGCATATTATATATATATATAAGATAACAATGATAACATAGTGAGCTAGTCAAGTGTCAAGACGGGGAACTAACTGCTTTACCCAATATACAACCTCAAAAGTATATAAAAGACATATATGAGTCGCACAACAAAATCTCAACCAAGAAAGTCTGATGTAGCAACACTCAAGTGGCTCATAAGTAGTAGCTGATTTTCTCCTTGCCCGGTCCACTACTCGATGGATCTGCACCTACCATCATAAAAATGACGGTAAGTACTAGAAAGTAGAAACTAATATTGAGAGACATTTATTAACATTTCCAAACATAGAACAAGTATATAAAAGCATAATAATAGCAACAATGCTGAAAAAGAATCATGCTATAAAATACTCTAGTTAAACAATATGAAACTAACATTTGACTAAGTAGTAATGATCTAGGGCCGGTAGGCAGTGAATTGCATCACATCAAACTTATTCAACTATTTAGGGAATAAATGATATCATGAATGCCTTCATGTCCTCACGAATGCCCATCATATATATAAATACTCACAAATGCCCCTCACATGTGATGTATACATGTGAACAACCATGGATCACACGCCGCGTGTGTTGCACAAATTAGTAGTGAGATCCCAACATCCTTGAAAGTTTAGTGACCCCATGTGTCGTGCACATTCTATCATATCATGGTCCAAAATACAAGAATGACTTTCATAACCCCACTAAAGACATGGTTTAAGAATCCAACATTGTATTTGCATATCTAATGCGCAACAGACAATAGATTTACAATATCATTTAAACGCCTACCTAATAGCATGCTATTTCATTTGACAAAATATCTCAACAATCAAGAATGACATAGCACATGATTTATAGTCCATGAAAACAAACTCACATAATGAGATAAAAGAATTAATCTTGGCATCTAGAGTACAATAGGTAAATCAACCCAAATGAATTTAATGAAAAGCATAGTAGGAAAGAAATGGAAATAAATATCTCAATCAATTTACTTACAATCTCAGCAGAATTCCTAGCTAGTATGTTCTCCAAAAACCTCAAAATACGTATCTGAACTCTTAAGACTTTTCCATACGCTCCTGGTATCATTTGATATGTTTTAGAGTATTCTTAAACATTTAATTAGGGCATTCAACTTGTTTAATGTGTCTAAACTTTAATCTAGAAAATGCAGAATTTGCATTGTCACAGCACCTACCGCATTAGGTAATTTATCTAACACGCTACAGACCCATTAGCGCGCTACTTACACTTATTAGTGCGCTACACGCATGTAGTGCGCTAGCAAGCACACTTAGCATGCTATGTACATGAACATCCAAAATTCGACACTTTGAATTATGTGTTTTCTCCCGATATGGCCAACTCCAAAACCTTAGGATCCTTGTTCTTCCCTACCAAACACATAAAACATCTACCCAAAACATACAATAACAGTTTACACTCCATAATTGTCATCAAACTAATGAATTTAAACTAAGTTAATGGTGTAAAATAACTTACCAAGTTGTACACACTCCTAGCCTGATCAATCCTCTCCAAATCAACAAAACTTGCCACTAATCTTGATGTGTACAAGCATATCAAGACAAATCTAATGGCTAAAAACATTACTTGCAAACTAATAGCTCTCCACTAACTCCATCTTACTAATGCCAATTTCAACTCCATTGGTCTGTTGATATGTCCAAACGTATCTCGATGAGCATAAAATGGCTTATTGTTAATTAAGTTAACTTAGTTTTAATTTAATGTAAATCAACTCTTGCCACATCTAATTCAATTATTTAAGCCACATTAACTTAAATGGACATACCACACGCACTTTCTAACCCAGTCCTACGTCGGCAAACAACTCAAGGTATGTCCCCGCTTACTTCTCGACCCCTAATCACAAGTAGGAGTGACTTAATGGATTACATATATAAAATACACTAAGAATACCATACAACAAATCTAACATATACCTCAGCCACCTACCTCAGTCAGTGCACGTATCTCGATGTAGGTCCTACGTCAAAGGCTAATGATCCTAATTTAAAATTTTAATTACGACTTAAAAATATTTGTTGCGACAAATCTTCCCAAATGATGAGAATTTCATCCACGAAATTAATCTTAAGTTAAAGTTATAATTGACTCGAAAAGGTATGGAAACCTATCTCGCATATAGTTTTTCGGCTCCTAAGTAAGTTCCAAATCACTATGGAACTGCCACTTGGCTAACAACTTCAGGATAAACTTGCCATTCAACTATTGTACATTTTTAGTTTAGGATCTTTATTGGCTGCTCCATATAACATATGTAACGGCTCAAAAATTTGACTTGTGCCACGTGTCAAGTGACAGGGTTAGAGATCAGTCGAGTGCACAGACAGGGACAATGATCTAGTCATGCACATGAGCAAGGATATTGACATGTTCCAGTTGGAGTGAGATTTCAAACATACCTGTATGAGCTTGTGGACAGCTAGAAACAAATTCATGCTACTGCCACGTCAAGTTCGACTGATTTACATTTCTCGCGGGCATAAAGCGGATATACATATGTTAGTGACAATGGATCATGAAATGAAAATGTTTATTTGTATTCCAATATATGTTGCGAGGATGTTTCCCTGGCATATATTGATGGGGGGAGACAGATGGTGTGTTCTTTCCTTGGAGGTTGCGGAGGAGCCCAGCTCGTCACGGAGGAGCCCAGCTCGTCGCGGAGGAGCCCAGCCCTACAGAGTAAGATGGGGGTATGGCCTTGGTCGAGTATGGTCTTGGGCGAGTATGACCTTGGGTCTTCATTAAAACACCATTTTCATGTGAGATTTGTTTCAATTTCGAGGACGAAATTCTAATTCGTTGGGAAGACTATAACGGCCCGAAAATTTGACTTGTGCCACGTGTCAAGTCAAGGTCGTATGTGGGATCCACTCGTCGAAATACGTATATCCGAATCCAATTTGGGATGATAATGCTAACTATGCGAGGAATTCGGTGAGCCGAAACACGAACGGGGACGCCCCTCGAGTCGCGTGCCGACGAGGGATACGCATCGTGACGCTTGTAGCGCAAGTATCAAGAGTTTGAAAATGAGGCGGGTTGGTGTCTCGAGATGCGCGTTGCTTGGTTGTTGAGTTTGCCTCGAGATTCATGTTGGGCGAATCTCGAGGACACTTTTGATTTGAAATCAAAAAGGAAAATAAAAAGATAATGTATATATATGTATATGTATATATATATAAATATATATAGATACATAAAGAGATTTGGATAAGAATTGGATAAGAATGAGAGAAGAGAAAGAAACAAAAAATGCACAGAGGAGAAGAAAACAGTGGCGAGAAGAAAAAGAGGAACCAGAGGAGAGAAGGGAATCGAAGGAGAAGGAGGAACCAAAGAAGGGATCAAGCTCGAGCAAGGTGAGTGAAATCCCTTCGTTGTTTGGTCGTTTGCTGTTGTTGTGGTGTGAGTCGTTGTTGTGTTTGGGTGGCGATCTCGGACGAAATGTCATGGCAGTTCGTCCGAGCTCGATGAAGGCAGGGGAGTAGTCTCCCCTGCATATGCGAACTCCACTTGGGGTTGAGGATGGAAACCCAACCCCATCGAATAAAAAAAAAAAAAAAATTGATTGACGAAACGGAGCACGAATTGCTCTGGTGGGGAAGTAGATCCCTACGGGTCGGGTCGGCCCGACCCGACCCTGACACGAGTGGGTCGGGTTTGGGCCGGGCCGACCCTGACCCAAGTGGGTCGGGCCGGGTCAAACCGACACGGGTCCGCTTGGACCGGGTCGAGTCAACCCGGACCCACCCCAATAAAATATAATATTTAAATATTAAATGAAATTAAACAGTTTTATTTTTAATATAATATATAATAAAATCCTGAAAATAGATAAAAATATGGAAAAATTCATGAAAATTCCCGAAAAATAGGAAAAAATATATTTGTGACCCAAATCAATAAAACGTCAATATTCTCATAAAAAGTTAAGAATTCGGGAGTCGGTCGAGGCGTTATACCGAGGTTTTACCTCGAAAAACGTGAAATCGGCAAATTGTTGTTGAACTCAATTTTGACCTATGTCGACAAAATTCGGGATGTTAAATCATTAAACTGGAAATCTAAATTGATACATTTTCAACTGTTAGGATCCTAGATGAGCTATTACGGTGTTGAGTGCGCAAATCGAGACGCGAGCGACGTTTTGAGGTTCGCGGTTTCTCGAGGTAAGTAAACCAGTTAGGAACTTATACAGTATTTCATGTTTCTCCATTGACTATTGTTTATTGTTGTGATAGCTTTATTGTTGTTCACTGCTTGTGATGATAGCTATCGTTAAATTGTTGTCGATTGAGGGGGTCCATTGGCAAGCGAGTCATGGTTACTATGTATCTGCGATATGAGCTCTTATCCGGACGCTGTCGATATCTCCCAATTGAGTGTACGTTGGGGGCACTTATCCGGGTCCGTAGATATCTCAAAGTCGGCAGGGGTTAGGGTTGGGAGGCATGGGGCTCACCCTAAACCCGAGTCTGCTGGGCTTTTGCCGCGACTCAACGACTTTTTGGTCGAGACTCCTTGTTATTTGGCATCACTCATCGATGGATTGTTTACAGTCTTGTATATTCATGCGATCTTGATTCCTTTTATTCTATTTGCATGAATTCGACTGCTTTGGATATCGCGAACTGTTGTTATGGATATTGTGAAATGTTGTGTATATGTCCTACTGGATTTACTTACCTGGGCTCGTCATTTTTATTTTGACTGAGTGCAGAGCCGCAGACGCGTAGTAGAGGGAAGGCTTCATAGCTAGGCGATTTTGTTTTGTATATTTTGTATTTACTCTCCTCTGATAATAATTACTGGGTTCCACAATTAGGTTGCCTAACTCCCTGATCTTTTTGTTGAGTTATTGAATGTATTAGTTGCTTCCGCTATAAAATTGTAAAACTTGAAAAATATTAATAACTCAACTGTAAAATGTGAATTTACGTATAGTGATGGATTGGAAGGCTGACTAGGCTCTCGTTGACTTTGCGAGACTGTCTCGGGGGTCCACGTGGGCTTAGGCCGGGCGGGGCCCAATGTGTGGAAAATTGGGGTCGTCACAACATAAATCGTCACTTTAGTCAATTTGGCTCATTAACTATCGATTGTACACCTGCCTTCGACTTAGCCAGTCGTAGCATATAAATATGAAAAATTATACAAATCCTTAACATCTATAGAGGTAAATCTAGCTGATATAAACCTTCCTGACCCATATCTTTATGAAGGAAGGCCTAATAAATCTCATCGTTAACTTACCTATTAATCAAAACTTATGAAGACCTTATGGAGGAGAACCTTCAAATACACAAAGGCTTCCCCCGCATAGGTAAGATCACTGTGACATGTGTATGCCTACTTCTTCTGCCTTTCCTAGGCCCCATTAAGCCTTTGTTGAATCTGTTGTACCCTTCTCCATGTGGTCATCAATAATTTCATGCCCTATTGACTCTTTGTCCTTTAGCTCAACCCAACAAGATGTTAAACGGTGCGGTCGGCCACAAAAGGCCTGAAATGGGGCCATCTTAATGTTAGCCCGATAATTGTTTTTATATGTAAACTCACACAATGGTTGTTACTCATCCCTAGATCATCCAAACTCGAGTACAGAAGCCCTTAGCATATGCTCAAGAACCTGATCAAACTCTCATTATGCCCATCATTTTAAGGGTGAAAGGTTGTGCTCAACTGTAGGCGTGTACCACAATGCTCCTCCATACTCCACCACATCCTAAAGATATATATAGCATATCTGTTTCACTTGATAGTCCATGGGACCCTATGCAATCTAATAATCTCCCTCTTAAACAATATATTCAACTAGTCTAATGTGTAATGAGCTGCAATTTGTAAGAAATGGGCAGATTTCGTCAATCTGTCCACAATCACTCAATTTTAATCGTGTCGTCATGCAGTCATCGGTAATTCCCAAACAAATTCCATCTATCATGGAAAATGAAGCATCTATATTAAGTTTCCATGTTTATGATGCTAAGCCTTCACTTACATGAAAATCCCACATATCCTGATAAACTCCGATACGTTCACTTTCATCCTAGGCAACCAAAAATATCTCCTCATGTCATAGACCATCTTGGTCTGGCCCAGATTAATAGTGAATCGAGAACGGTGTGAGTCTTTAAGAATCTCATCTCTTTGGTATGCCATTAATGGTATCCACAATCTACCTTGAATATTAGTCACTGATGTGCTGTCTTTGTCCAATAGATAGAATCACCACTCTGAGCCAACACACTGGATCGTGGGTAAAAGACCTCGACTCTTTGCCCTTCTAACAATATATAGGTAGACTTTTTCTGAAGCCTCATCTGTGCACCAATCATCACTCGACTGTCGATGGAAATATATGAGTAACTCATCATCATCATTGCATCAAGTGATCTATACTCATATGTCATATGACATCTAACAACCTTACCATCTCCTGCTGGCATCTTACTTAGCGCATGAGCTATCTACGTTAGCTTTTCATGTTAATACTTTAGGGAAAAATCGTAGCCCTTCAAGAGCTCCGACCATCTACTTAGTTAACCTTTTTAATATAGTTACCACTTTAGCTATTTTTATAATAAACCTTAAACCATTATTAAACATAATATTATTTTAAAGTAAATTAAAATTTTACACAATTTAAAGATTTTTCAGTAGAAGTCCCGAAAATCTAGCGAAAGCCATTCATATAGTGTATGAAAAACCAGGAAACACAAAATCATATGCATATATATAAACAAACGATGATTACTATATATCAACACGTGTTTGGTCGGGTAACTATATCTCAACCCATAATATATAATTGTAAGAGTATATAAAGACATATATAAAAGTCATAAAGTAAAATAAAAAACCTATGAAATCTGACATAGCAGCACTCCACAAGCTCATAAGTATTTGTTGATCTTCTCCATACCCGGTCTGCTACTCGATGGGTCTTCAACCACCATCATAAAAAGGATGTTGAGTACATGAATGTAGAAAGTAACACTTAGAGACATTTATTCACATTTCCAACTATAAAGCGATAATATGAATGCATAACAATAGCAACTATGGTGAAAAAGAATCATGTTATAAGATACTTCTATTAAGGAAAATGAAACTGACACTCGACTAAGTAATAATGATCTAGGGTTGGTTGACCGTGAGTTACATCATATCAAGTTTTCCCACTATTTAAGGCATAATCAATTCTTTTAAGATTCTTGCACATCTTTATAAATGCCTTTCCCATATATAAATACTCATAAGTGCCCGTTAAATGTGTTGTATACTTGCCAACAACCCTTTGTCCCATACCTTATGTGCTACACAAGCTAGTGGTGAGATCCCTACAACCCTAGAAGTCAAGGAACCCTGTGTGCCTTGCACATTTCTATCATATCAAGGTCCTAGATAAGAACTACTTTCATAACCCAATGATGACATGGTTTAGGAATCCAAAAAAAGTACTTGCATCTAATGCACTAAGAAAAATAGATTAAAATACCATTCGATACCTTCCTAATGGCATGGTATTTAATTTGAAAAAATATATCAATTATCAATAATGACATTGAACATGATTGGGAGTCCATGAAATTATTTAAACAATAAACAATACTATGATAGCGATTCATGAAATGAGAGAGGAGATTCATGAAATGAGAGAGGAAACAAGTCATGGTACTTAGAGTGCAATAGGAAAATTAGTCCAAATTTCTAGCTAATTCGGCATCTTGACACCTCAAAACACGTAGTCAAACTCCATAGACATTCAGTTATGTTGTTGGCGTCATTTCTTATGTTTTAGAGTGTGTCTAGACCTTTAGGTAGGGTATTAGAGTTGTTTAAAATGTTTAAGTTGAAATTAAGAAATTGTTTCTTTTGTGTTTTTAGAGCACCTAGCGTGCTAGGTGACTAGTCTAGCGCGTTAATGACCTCATCAACTAACTACACGTAGGTACAGTGCTAGCTTGCACATCTAGTGCTCTATGTGCAGGAAAACTCAGAATTTTATACTTTAAATTCTGAGTTTTCTTCACACATGGCCATCCATTACTAAGGTTTTAGGTTCTCTTTATTACACCTTCAAAGACCTAAAACACCCATCATTAACATAATAACAGCCATACTTAACTATATGACCAATTTCATCAAATTAAACTAATTTAGTAGTATATGTAGAATTACCTAGTTGATGAAAACCAAGAACTTGATCTGCGCTCCAAATCACAAAAATTCATTCACAATAATTGTAGATCTCTATTTATTTTTCTTCTCCAACAACTTTACTTAGCTTTTAAGCCAATGAAATGAGAATGAAATGGTTTGCATAAGTTTATCCATTCAATCTTCTAACTAAGACAAAATGGAAACGCAATTAGTCACTTGATGTGTCAACATGTACCTTGACGAGTATCAATGACTAATGTTTTAACTTGCTAACTTAGGTTACATGTAATATAAAATAAACTATAGCATGATTAAAACAACTATTTAAGCTACACAAAGCTTAAAGTAACATACCATATCACTCTCTAGCCCCATTCCCATGCCGACATGTATCTCGAGCCGTGTCTCCACTCACATCACGACACTTAAAAACAAGTAGGAGTGACTTAATAGCTTACACGTACACCATACACTAGGCATACATCACAACAAATCTAACTTATACCTTAGCCACGTCGCCTCAGTCAGCGCACGTATCTTTATGCGAGTTCTATGTTATAGGTCTATAATCCTAATTAAGGAATTTAAACTATGATTATATACTCGAGTCGTGACAACAAGTGACTTTAATTACATTTCGATATGCAAGAATCTTCTATCAATTGTCCAATAATACCACTACAGAAACTTACAAACTGGTCGAATGTGTGATTTCGTTTTTGTATTCAAGAATAATTGAGTCTCTGCACACATAGGACAATGATTAGTATATATATTTCGATCGATGGTTGTTAGAGGAGATAGGGAAGGCATGGCTTAGCTACCACTTTTCGTAATAGGGATAGGTTCCAATTTGGTCACTTATCGCGTCGACTCATACCCAGAGACATAAATCTACTCATTTCCTTATTTATTATTAGTGTTTTATGCTTCTCACTATGCAGTGCTCCCAGTCCTAGTCAACGACTATGTGAACTAGATGTTTTACGAAAAATAACACAAATGATAAATGGTGTCCCATATACCTATAATGATTTTTCATAAATTTATATCGACTTATACAACTCTCGAAATCTATAAACCTTTCCCCATTGACCAAGAATCTAAAATAAATTGATTATCATCAATTTGAGTCTAATACTCATTGGTAAAAAACCCTAAAATGATCCCATTTGATTCTGAAATCCCTAGACCTTATTAAACTATGACCAAAGTACGCGCGAGTGCTTTTTACAAAAATAATACATTATAACAATTTCAAAGTTCTATCAACTAGCCACCTATGGTTATCTTTTTAACCATAAAAACCTCAATATTTGTCATGATGACCAAAAAGGAAGTTGTAGTACTCATATCATACTTTCCATAAACTCCAACAACACTCAAGTCGGATCATAAATGGAGAAGTTATGAATTTTCTAATATAGCCTATTGAATAGATAAGCTTTATTTTATTAGAAATAACAAAACTTTTCCAATCAACTTTTTTGCAATTATATCATCATAACTCAACACCAAATACCACATTAAAAATGCTTCCACAATCCGTTGAGTAAATTTTCACAAAAATCATTAATCTAATTTATCAAAAATCCCATTATAAATCAACATCAACTATAAAACATCTTCGAAATAATTATCAACTGGGTCACATTGATTCAACTCACAAAAACCCTAACCTATGATGGTAGAATGTATCCAAAATTGATACAAATCATCCCAATATATTATTCCCAACAATTCCTACCAATTTCTATTAAAACCTTGCGAAAGAAATCGAGAAATCGTTAGAATTCAAATTGAATTAAGGAAAAGGCCTTGAATTGACTATTTACTAAATTGCAAATTGAATACCTCGCTTCGACTGCAGAAACATTGCTCAGAACAGACAGTCTCACGACGCTCTACAATTTCGCAAAAAGAAACTCGGCAAATATTGGACGTCGTGAGCTCAAGAAATGAAAACCCGAGTTGAGAGGCTTTGGTCTCAAACTACCAAAAAGTTATGTTGAACATTTTAAAATGAAACTTGATTTCATTTGTTTTATATATATATATATTTAGACATAAACCATCGGTTCCTTGTTAGCAACATAATTTTTTTATTTATTAATTCCCCAAATCTTTATTTTGACTTTCTTCGGCTTCCGATGCTTGTTTTCTATTTTCTTTTTTACCAAATTGAGTCAAAGTTTCGATAAAGTGGTCCATTTTCTTAAATCGTCCATAACAATGGTTTGGGTCACACTAAAACCCCAAAAATAATAGCTTTTTCCATGACTTATCAAACTCTCATAGACCAATTCTCTTATCATATTTAACCAATCTTGAACCAATTAAACCCAATCTCAACCTCGACTAGTCCCAGCTGATAGAAAACTTGACGTAAGGTCTCGCACAAATTTCATTCTTATTTTACACTACCCACTTAACCCAACTAACACACAAATCAAGGCAAAATCTTCACTGGATACTTAACACTTAATTTATGAGGTTTCAATCAACTAATTATTTATTCATTTCACCATTATAGGTATTATATTAATACATATTAACTACCTATAATTCAACTCACCAATTTCCACGCAAAACAAACACCATTCATCATATCAACGCGCTCACACATTATTCGTGAAAAGCTAGGCATAACCTCGAACCTAACTAGAGTTATGTATATTTCAGATTAACACTAATCGCCTACTTAGGATAATGGGTTTTTATAGTCTCCCAATATAAGATAATTTCATCCTCGAAATTAAGGGAAACGTATGAGTTACTGATAGTTTTGAAAATAAATGGAATTTTCTTTTTAATTTATAACTCTCACTCCCCGATTATCTCTTCTTTTTCATGGCACAACTCTTTTACTGTAGTCTGAATCTACAAAGCCCTTTCGACAAAGAGACTTTCAAAAAAATAATGAATTTGACTTTTGAATTCTCCAATAATATATGATTATGGACTCCTAAACATCTTTTTTTTATCTTAACATAGTTATAGTTATAAATCACCTAATCTATCATACCCTCTATACGCACCTCTTAACTATTGCATTTTTGTAAAACTTATACCTTCAATCTTAGCTATGTACATCAATATACAACAAGATTGAACATATTCAGCTTTATCATCCAACACTGTAATCCACCTAATTAACTTTATTATCAAAGAGCCCACATAAAAGAATTTGTTTTCACTAAGTGGTTAAACATTATGAGATACAAGCTAAAAATATTTATTCCTTAGAACCAAGAATAAAACCTTAGTTTATTCGCCAACATGAAGAAAAATATATTGTACTGAGATTGAGAATGGTTTTTAAATATATCAAGAACTTCCTCCACAACTAGAAGAAAGTTTTGGGTCTCCATCTGGGGAATCAAACACTGAAACATCATATCTTCTCGCATATTCATATACATATATATCTTGATCAATCCGCCAAGAGAATAACCTAACCTCATTGACAACAATTTACATACTTCAATCAATCTATCAAGTACAACTCATACATTATTGTGTTGACGCCATTATCTAGTTAATTTCATTACATAATCCCCACTTATGTTAACTTTCTACCATCTGAAATAGACAAGAATTTATCTAACCCTTCATGTTTTTACTATCCAGTCTCAACTTACAGAATAACTCCTATATATTTTAATGAATTTAACAACATATATCATATATGCAGACAATCTATAATCTTTTCATATACATCAATACGATATGGCATTATCTGAATAACCGATATAAAGAGATCTATAAGGTCATCGATGTAATTCTTGCCTAAAATTTTCTTGAACAATAATTTCATTCCAAAATCTAATGCATGTAGCACAATTTCTCTAGATCGTCTAATCAGAATACTATTTGGGTCATGAAACAATTAATATGACACAATATGACACGACACAAAATAAACATGTCATAGATTTGACATAAGTGGGTCTAGATCATAAACATGTTAACATGTTTACACACGATTAATAAACAAGTCATTATCATGTCAACCTGTTGAACTCGTTTATGACTTGCTTAACACGATAAAAGAATAAAGTATAAATATTCAATATTGAGTATTAAATAAATTGGTACAAAATTCATCAATTGGAATATATTTTAACAACATGATATATTTTTTAATTTGTAGGCATCTTTTATTATATTTTAATTTATTTTTAATGGAAATATTTATTTTACTTTTAATATATTATGGAAGTTTTAGATTTTGTTAATAATTATTTTTTAAGAAAAAATAAACTTTTCACCAAATTGAAATTAAGATATATTTTAGACGATTCTTATAATTTTGTATATTTTACTACTACTAGTCATTTTCCCTATATTATTTAGAGTCATAAAGACTCGTATGAAAAAATAAATTAAAACTTAAGACTATCTACAAAAACATTATGGTTGTGTTTGGTAACTCTCATTTTGTCATCTTATTTGTTTTATGTCTTACTTAATATGAGGTTAATAAAAAATAATTTTGTATCGATATCACTTATTTTGAATAAGTCTACTATTGAAAAGAGGAAAAACCTCTTACTAAAAAAGTTAATTTTTTTAACTTATTGAATAATTGAAGTTTCTCTTATACGGGTAGAGGTTTTCGTGATTTCGTACGACTAGTGTGTTTAGGTCTAATTTATGAAAATACCTATAGAGATTCTCTCTCCCCAACAAAGATGATGCAGAACTGACTCTCGAGTTAGATCATCGAAAAAAGATGTATCTGAACAACTTCATTCCACCATTAACAAGAAATCTGTAGAGGGAGTGGATGTTTGAGATAAATGGAATGAACGTAAAATCCCCCGAATTAGGCCGTTGATCTTCATTTGATATCTTAAATCCCCCTCTCTGATTCCTCGATGACTTTAACCAATTACTTAGCTCATCAAATATCTCTCTGCCAATACAACATCTATAATTTTTTTAATTTTTTTTGTCACAACATTTACATTATTGGACATAAAATTAAGGCTTACGGTTAGCTGAGATTGAGAGATAATGGTGATCGTGATAGTGACGAGTCAATCAACTTGTTGGTTGGCGTGTTGAAAACTAAGAAAGAAATATGAAAACTCAAGAGAGGAGGTGATTAATAAAAATAAAGATATAGGAATGATGTTGCTCATGGCGATGAACGTTTTGTGCATCAATTTTTTGAGTTTTGACTTCTTTTATGAAAGCTGCCTATTTAAAAGGATTTCCTTTTTTTGTGAAGATCGGATAAGAAGGATTGAAATTGCAAAATAAATAAAAGTCATTGAACTAGTTAGGGCATAGTACTAATGGTGGGTTTAAGATCATCCCAGTCAAGGATTTAATGTTTGCGAATTTGCATGTCAAACGCATAGTTTCCAAATAAGAAGTTATGAATTATTTTTTCCAAACACTACTTAAAATATAAGCCCTTGTTTAATATGCTCTTATATAACGAGTCTTATTAAAAAAGTGCAAAAAACTTAAGCAATGGTGTGACAAAACAAGGCCTATATTTTATTGGCTATTTAACTATGCTTGTATGAATTTATTCATGTAGATATATTTAAAAAATAGTAAACAAATTATAAAAGTTTAAATAAAATATTTAATAAATGGGTGACACGAATACACAACATGTTTAACACGACTCAATTAGACAGGAAAATGATTAACATGATTAATAAACATGTCATGCAATGGGTTTACATTGCATAAGTCATGACCTTTTTATGACATGATATGTTTATGACTCGCCGACATGAATTACCACCCAACCAAATCCTGGCAAATCATGTGCTTCCTATTACATTCTTAATTACCTTATCACCTAGTAAATTAAACACATTGCTAAGCTCCATTCTAAGGTTCAAAGAGCATATATGAATTTACTAATTCCAACCACTCAGTTGAGGATGTCCATGCGCGAGACTTTATTATATTATCATTACTATTCGTGTTCTTTTTTTTCATTCGACACAATGATGACATCACTCACTTTATATGGTTAATTTCTCAGAGTGAATTTATCATATTCATGAATTTGGGTTACTCACTTCACCTCAAATTTCTATCACTTAGAAAACTATACTCTTTCAACTCTCATAGGTTTCTGATCTCCAAATCACATTGCATCAGCTCTTTGGTCTTCATACTTATCATTTGTCTTTTAGTGTTTCCCATAGGATTCTCTATTCTTAGGGCTATGTAAATTACTCTCAAAAAATCTTTAACATGAATATAGATGCATTTCAAACCCTAGAATGAAAGAATGATTTTTGCATAACTTATTCAATTGAATGGATTCACAAATAAGTTGGGATCTATACCCATATTTTAAAACATTAAATCTCAGCTCTAATACATATCTTTTCAATTCATTGCATTCATTGTTTGAAATATATTTCAAGCATTTATTCTACAAGTGATGCCTTAAATTATTTGGTACAACTACAAAAATAGTTTTTTTCTTCATAATAGTTATTCTCAAACTTCCTTAAGCTATATTATAGTATAAACTTTGATCTCTTGCTTCGTTGTGTCAACACACAGTTACCTAAAATAAAGTATTATGCAAAACCTTATACTTTTCCATCTACTAAGTATAACTAAGCAATTATAATAGTGAAACTACATTTCAATTTACCTCTCAGGGCATCCTTGCATCATTTATAATTTATTTCAACTTCACTCTTGAGTTAATTGAATATACAACACAACAATACCTTAAATCTTGGTATACCTTGCTTATATCATTCAATTACTTCACGATAACACTACTTTTCCTACTTCTTTGTAGAATGCAAGGCAATTTTCTAATTGTCTCAATCCTAGACAAATCCAATGGCTTGCAATTAACATTTAACATATATGCATATGATTTACATTTGATTCTTAGTATTTGCACTTGCAATCAATTTTTTATTATGGTTCATAATTTCGCGATATTGCTTTTGCTTTTGCTTAGTCTTCAACTTTTTTTTATATTACCTGCGATAAAATAATGTTAATCTTATTTCAATTGAGTTCAACAACTCTACTATTCCATTTTATGAACATAGCATGAGCTCTAGTGAGTTTCTATGGTTCACAACATGATTTCTAACATAATCAAGCCATTGGTTAACTTCATTTTCATATATTTGTAACTCATACCTTACGTTAAAGAAACCATATCTCAACCAACATTTGAGAACAAATGGTTTCATGTAACTAACCAAATGAGTTGTCGATTCTGGGAAATGAATATTCAATCTTAATTTAATTTAAATTGCTCTCTTCACTCGAATCGAGTTCTGAAACTGATACAATTTCTGTAATACACCAAGTAAAATAGAATTGGTCGTTGGTTTAACGTTAGAAATCAAGTAATTGATGAATTTAAATCTCATATGGTGGCAAAATTCACAAAAGAAATTCTTATAATCAGACTTCGTGGAACTTCTTAAATAAAACGTTTTAGTCATCAAACTTGAATTCTCATCATAAACATATCATAATTCCAACGCAAATTCAATCACTCGAATCTTGAGTGATGTCTTTATTTCCAGGAATAATTATTCTTAGAAATGTATAAAATTATATGATCTTTCGTTATTAAGAGTAGAATTTTTGTAACAACCCGTTACCTTATGCTACGGATTAGTACTAATCCAAATCCTAATTAATCCGAGTTAGGCTTGTGATTAAGTTTGGCAAATGTCAATTAGCGTGTGCATGCGTTTTCATAAGGTATGGTGTTTGTTTGGATTGTTAATTTAATTTATATATAGTTTGTCGTATGATAAAGAAATTATACACAAGCCTATAAAACAAAAAATACCCAATAAACTATGGATTACCAGGACACCAAGTGCAATGATGAAGTCATGGCAAGAATGTGCACACTAAAGGACACTTGTAGCCATGTCCAATGAGTTCATTGGTGAATAATACGCGAAATATATTTATATGTTTTTAAATATATAAATATATATTGGAAAATAAAAGAATATTAGAAATACATGGATTATCAAATCGTCTCGAATAAAGCGTAAGTGCGTAATGCATCAAATTGCATATCACATTAAACCGTGTCAGTTTAATACATCAACCACGCGATCAGTCTCGAGATAGTTCGACGCGTGTCTGGAAGAAAATCTATATATATATTAACAAAATTTGATCGTTGTCCTCACAATTCAAACATTCGAGAAAAAGGTCGAGGGTTCCTCGATCGAAGGGGACGATTAGCATAGCTAAATTAATGTGAATTAAGGAGGTTAATCGAATCAACCACTTGAGATCAATGTTTAGGTATGATTTGTTCTTGTGTTTATTGAAGTTCAATTAGATGATGATGCTAGAATTTTAGTTAATTATGCGGTTTGTTGAATAGAATTGGTTTATAACCTCATTAGAGGTCCCCTCGTATCTTTTGGAATGTTTTAGAGGTGATTTAGGTTAATTTGGATGAGCAGAACTGTGTTTTTATTACAGGTCTGGTGTGCATAGCGTACTAGACATTGGCAAAATCGCGGCACCCATACCGGAGAAGATGAATAACTTATGGATAGTGCGTTATCCATGTCATGCACCGTGCTATCAGACCCCTGAAACCAACAACTGAGTTGATTTTTACACATTATTTTCAAGGGACATAGGGACTTGTCTTGAGGTTCTAAATGTATTATAATGAACCAATATTGAACCCGAATGATTGGAGATAGAATGAGGAACACCGAGTAAGAGTGTGATGACCAAGAATTTAAGAAGTTTGAGAAATAGAGAGTCAGACCGAGGTAAGAACAGATTCGCTTATTTATAAATATTACCTGGCTATTTAGTATATTTAGCTCATATAGTTGTTGAAATGGAATGGGGGATTTTGTACACTGTGATGGTTTTTCTAATGAACAGAAAATGGTGACAAGTGTTATCCATGAGTGTAACTCCTCAGGGCTGAGACCAGGTTGTATAGTAGTTGGGTTGATCTCCCCATCTATAAGTAACTCCTACTCAGTTTATAGGTTGTGTAGGTTACATATTTACTATAGGGTTTATGATAGAACCATTGGGCATTAATAGTTTGGCTAAATATTAAATATGGGTGGTGTGTTGGTTTAACGCTCGTATTAATGATGTCGTTTGGTAATCGACCCTAGTTTTACAAATAAAATGGGGATCATAGCGTACAAGTCTAAAACGTTTGCTTTGCATTTGTTATATATTGGCTTATATGATTTCCATATTCTTATTAGATATCATTGGTGCATGTTGTTATTGCATGATATCCTTGAATCTTATATGGAATGTTGATGATTAGTGTGAATCCTTACTTACTGAGTAAGTTGGAGCGCTCACCCCAATTAACATTATAGGTAGATCTGACAAGTGCTACTACTACAAGATGGAGAAGTTATAGGAGGTTTGAACCTCCTTCGATGTAATGACTTCCTCTGGTCTTACATATTAGTGTTAAAAATAATAGTTTTGTAATATCACATGGGATAGGTGATTTATATAACCAAGGTTTATTCCGATTTGTTTTTTAATACTATATATTTTATTTTGGTTATCGAAAAAGATTTCGGATTCTTGTTGCGTATATGATATGTTTTATTCTGATAGTTGATATAAAGTAGTTCTTATCAAGTGTTGGTGGTAAGGCTGCTGGCACTAGTTTAGTCTAGTAAGGGTAATCTAGGCTTAATTAGGGTTTCAAGGTGGGTATTGCCCTAATCAAGTTAGGGGATGCCACAGTTTGGTATTAAAGCCATAGGTTTTAAAACCTTAGTTAACCTTAGTTTATAAAGCTGGTTTAATTAATTTGAACCTTTATTTATCAGAGAAAAGGTTCAGAGTACAAGGTTTAAGAGCTTTGTTATGATGAATAACCCTAATACAATGTGGTGCCAAAGTTTATTGTTTATCATTTTTAGGGATAAAGTGGCAACAATGATATAGTTTGGTATCATGGACAAAGCTCTGACCTTACATTCACTTTTGAATGGTGTTCGAAGTCAACGGAAGCCTACTTCAAAGTTTAAGGTACTTTGATTAACCTAGTAACAAAACTTAAGTTTATTGACTGAAAGAGTGGTCTCGAGTTATGAATAAGCTTAGGGTTTGATAAATTGTTTTTATTATGATTTTGGGGGTAACTAAAAGAAAACAAATTGAGATACGTTATTTGTTATGTATACTATATCTAAATGATAGATATAAGAATTACGTATTTTCTGAACGGTATTAAAATGGTTGAAGTCCATTTATTTCTCATGATATAAGAAAGCACTAAGGTAAGAACTTCAGAGAGTCTTAACTTCAGGGAGATAAAAATGAAAGACATAAGAAAAGTTACAAAGATGAAATAAAAACTCTTAGCCAAGTAACATCTTCAGTGGTCTTTCTTCTTACTGATATTATTAGACAAATAATAGAAAGTGAGGAAGTATCGATTGGATCAAGATCTTGAGGTGTGTATTAAGAGAATGGGAATTATTAAATAATAAAATACCGAATGACTTTCGATAAAACTCAAAGATGGTAGAACACTTTAAGAGATGATTTAATACTAGTATTGAGACTAGTATGGAAGTAATGAAATTTATCCAGTAAACAAATTAGTGGTAAATGATAAAAACGTTATGGAAATTATGAAACCATTAATGCAGTTATACTTCATAAATTGACAACTCCTTCTGAAAATAAGTAAAATTAACGGTTCTTAAGAGGTAGTTGAGATTCGATTTTCACAGTGAAATGATTAGGGCTTAGAACATATATCTTTATAAGATGATTGTACGCGGGTGCTGGATCATTTTAAATGGATGGTGGAAACCACTAGAACTTACTAGAACTCATGATATGCTCATAAAATAAGGGTATCAAGTGAAGGAAGACCCTATAGTATGAGTTGTTATTGAGTTATCAATAATAACATGGAATCTTTGAAGACCTAAACAATGCAGGAGCAATTACCGTATAAAATTGGAATTGGTAAGGGTAAATTGGTTCAAACCAAAATTTTGCAATGTACCAGTGCTTAGTTTCAATGGTTAATAAAATGGTAAGAATGTTGAATATTAATAGTATCTCATGGGATTTTACTGTGGTGGAGACAATATGTGGTTGTCCTATATTCACCACAAAGATAAAAAGGGGAAAGTAAGCTTGAAATAATTGGATATTACCAACAATTGATACAACGATCTTTCATATCCTTATGTAACTCATTCAATTAACTCAAGTGTTAAAATGGTTATAAATTTAAAGTAAATGCAAGAATACCTTGAAAAAAACGGAAGTATAGTTGGACTATAATCTTTGCTTGATAATACCTAAATTGTGGAAGAAGTTAGAGGTTCAACCTAAGACTTTTGATTTAAGTAGGATTGTATGATGACATAAGAAAGCAAAATTGTAGTTTTTTCTACATTAATAGTTCTAGATTGGGGAAAAGAACTATTCAAAACTGATAATCTAGGGAAAGCTAAATTGGTTGTTCTACCAAATATAACAAGGCATCACTCCTAGATTAAAAAGAAAGGTTGCGCAAAATTCTCTAAATCATTCTTTAAGATTAACGAGAATCTTAACTGAATCATTAAAAGACAACCTGGGAATATGACACCAGTGAACTGGTGTAACAGAAAGTAATGACTTTCAAACTGTGGAAGTTTGAAAAGTGAAATTATCAGAGTGATAGAAATAAAAGGTAAGAAAGTTACAATAAATTTTTTTATGTGTTAGGAATTCAATCTAAAACGTCACTCATCAAGGTGATTGTGTTAACAATGCTATGAAAAGAAAAGGACATAGGCTATAGTTATAATAAAAGTTGCTCAGTAATATCTCTTAGGTGAGATATTTACTGAAGATCAAATGAAAGTTCTACGTAGGAAAATCATCACCTGAGTTGTCTGGACAATTAACTATAAGTTTGTTCTTTGAAGCACAGATTGGAGTTGAGCCAATGATGATTAAATGAGTGACGAATTAATGAAGGAATTGATTGAGATTATTTAGTAGGTCAAGGATGAATAATAATTGTTGAAGTTTGATGAAAATAATCTCAGATAAAATATTGAGCATGTAAGAAAAGTTCTTAAAGATTGAAACAAAAAGCGAGGCAAGAATGTTGTGAGAATCTCATTGATTTATTTAATACATTTATTTAGGTGATGTTCAAAATTCATTGTGATGAAAATGAATAGATGCTGACTTGAAATGAAAAAAAAAATTGACGGTGTCAATTTTATGAAGAAATATGAGATATATCAGTAGGTAGAAGTTGAATAATTTTAACCTGGAGGGTTACATCGTTCTTGTTTATATGAATGATATTTCATGCTAAAAAACTCATAATGAATTAACTTAAGTTGTGGTGACAACTAAAGGTTATTGATATAATTGCAAAACTAATAGAGTTTGAAAGTTTCTTGCCAAATACTGTGGTTTAAATCCTCGTAGAAAATTAAGCGAAATGTATCTGTGTGAAAGAGTTGAGAGTTGTAGAGAAGTAGTATTATTATTTCGGTAAGGAACTGAAAATCTACTTCTCATAGGCAAAATATGTATAATAGCTGGGAGGGACCTTTCTCAATCTTAACACGATATATCTAAAGTTGACCACGGTTTCCAGAGAATATAGTTTCTGAGCTTGTGACATGGAATGTTTGCATTACTGGAAGAAAGATTTATCGTGAGTTCTTTGGTGTTAATTTTGATAGGCTATATATAGAATTGAGATATTTATCTTAAAAATTTGTAAGCTTTACTTTATCATTAAATGGTGTGGGACGAGAATTAATGATACAAATTTGTTAGAGCCTGAGTAATTTAGAACTACACAAAAAGGTGTTATCAGACTATTAGTATACAATTGCAACTCAGGTATATGGAAAAAATGTAGCTATTAATAGAGCTTCTCAGTTTAGACTTCATGAAGAAGTGGCGGTGATATTGATTTGTGTGAGTTTAGCTAACAAGTCATCGACTGAGAGAGCTAATTATAGAGCTACTAATCTGATATTTTGAGTTCAAATTCAAACTGAATTGTAGAAGATTCAGTGGTGATTGGTTGTCAAAAAGCTAATTAGGATTGTATAGAATGTTAAAGTTTAACGGCTAGTGTAGCTTATTCTAATTGGTTAGTTTTTTATAGTGGTGTATTACGATATGGGGATAAATTATGGATTCCATTTTAGGATCAGGTAAGGTAGGAAGTGTTATGAAAATCTCATAAATCTCTTTAGTGTATTCATTCAGATAGTAGTAACGAATATCATGAAATGAGTCACTTTTATTTATTGTTAGTCTGAGATGAAAAAATGATGTTGTGGGGATAATAAAGAAATATGATATATGTTTGCAAGTTAAAGTGAGCATAGAAACTCGGTGATTTATTCTATTCCATGCCTATTCCTGAATGGTAATGGGAACATAGAAAGGTGGATTTTGTTTTCGTTTTATCTATGAGTCTACTTAAGCACAATACGACATATTTGTAGTTAACAGGTTGACGAAGTCTACGCATTTCTTACCAGTTTCTATAGGAAATCATTTTGACTATTTATGCAAAATATACATACATGAGGTGTTAGATCTCAGGGTGCTTCAATGTCGACTATTTCAGACAGGAATCCGAGATTCAAGTCCAGAGGATTGAGTGAATTGTTCTGACATCTAGGGAACTGTGGTTAACCTCTGTATGATATATTACTAGCAGACCGATGGGTAGTCGTAGTAATAAAGTTTGGTGCTAGAGGATATACTTTAAGCTCGGGCCTTAAAGTTTAATAATAACTTGAAGAGATACATTTCTCCATGTGAGTTCATTTATTGAATGGAATGCCCCTTTGAAAGTTTGTATGTTCAACCATGTCCGTCACCGAAATGTCTTAACAGGGGTTAAGATGCATGTTTTTTGGAGCCGGAATCAATTTAGAACTACATAGAGGAAAGGTCATAGGATAGCCAACGTTTAACTACAATCCAATTAAAACATAAGAGATACGACGACAAATATGATAGGTGGTTGAAGCTTTCAAAGGACAAAAATGTTTTTGTTGAAAGTCTCACTTATAATAAGAGTTGTGCAAGTTTAGATTGAGAGGTAAGCTAGCTTCAAAGTGTATTGAGTCGTTCAAAGTATAGGAACAGATTAATCATGGTACTTAAAGGTTAAGGTTGCCTCCTCAGTTAGTCGGATGTTTAAAATGTCTTCCACGTATCGATGTTCCATCTAAGATATACAAGCCTATAAAATGGAAAATACCTAGTAAACTATGATTCACCAGGGATCCAGGTGCAACGAAAATGTCGTGGCACGAATGTGCAGGATCAAAGACACTTATAGGCGTGTTTGGTGAGTTCATTGGTGAATAATATGCGATATATACTTATATGTTTTTAAATATATAAATATATATTGGAAAATATAGGAATATTAGAAATATAAGGATTATCGAATCATCTCGAATGAAGCATAAGTGCTTGACGCGTCAAATTTCATGTGACATTAAGTTGTGTCATTTTAACACATTAACCACGCGATCGGTCTCGAGATAGTGCGATGTGTATCTAAAAAAAAATCTATATTATATAACCAAAATTTGACAGTTATCCTCATAATTAGATCATTCGAGAGAAAAATTGAGGATTCGGGAGTTGATTTTGATGGCTGGAGACTATCCGGGGAGCTAAATTAATGTAAATTGAGGAGCTTAATCGAATCAACGACACGAGATCAATGTTTGGGTGTGGTCTTTCTTATGTTTGTTAAAGTTCAATTCAATGGTAATGCTGGAATATTAGTTAATTATGCATTTTGATGAATTGAATTGGTTTATAACCTCATTAGAGGTCCTCGTAGATTATTTGGGATGTTTTAGAGGTGATTTAGGTTGATTTGGATAAGTAGAACAGTGTTGCTGTTGTAGGCCTGGTGCGCATAGCGCGCTAGGAATTGTCCATAGCTCTCTACGTGTACTGGTGAAGATGACTGACTAAAGGATAACGTGCTATCAAACCCCTGAAACCAGCACCCAAGCAGAGTTTTACATATTATTTCTGAAGGATTTAGGGACTGGTCTAAGGGTTATAAATGTAGTATAAATAACCTATATTGAGCCTTAATGATAAGCCACCCTCCCAACTTGCTTGACGGCCTCAAATGGTCCTTCGTACCGCTGAACCAAGCCCTTTTGTGTCTCCTTCTTTTGAACTTCTTCAAAATCTGAGGAACGATCTTCAACAAGATAAGGTCTCCTTCTTGAAACTCCAAGGTTATTCTGTTATGGTCAGCACACTTCTTCATCCTCCGTACAGCTTTGGCCAAACTATCTTGAGCCGCCTCCCTCAGCTCATGCTTGTTTCTCAAGAAGCGATAAGCCGCTGGGCTCAACCTCATCGACTTTGATTTGGCTACCTCATGTGGAGTAGTCAATTGTTATACTGTCGCCACCTCGAATGTACTCAGCTCCGTAGCTAAACTTTTGTGAAGATTGTAGCAGAATTGGGCTTTATCAAGTAAATCCACCAAATTGGACTGACTTGCATTGACATTGTGTCTGAGATAGTCCTCCAGCAATGCATTGATTCTCTCCATCTGCCCATCCGTTTAAGGATGGTTTGCTATAAAAAACGTCAACTTCGAGCCCATTAGATTGAATAGGGCAATCCAAAATAATCCCGTAAACTGACCATCTCGATCACTAATAATGTCCTACGGTATCCCCCAATATTTTGTAACATGCTTCCTGAAGAACTCTGCAGTCAAGTCAGTATCACATTTTTTCGGAGCAACTATGAATGTAGCATACTTCAAGAATCGATCTACCACCACCAGTACGCTGGTCATTCCTTGCACTTTAGGAATACCAGTTATGAAACCCTTAGATATGCTCTGAAATGGTTTATCTGGTACAGGCAAAAGCTCCAACAACCTTGGTGCCTTCCTTCTTTATGTTTTTTCTTGCTGGGACACAAGAAAAGCTCGCACATAATGATATACGTCCTCCTCCATCTTATGCCAAAAGAACGAACGTGATAAGAGGGCAAAAAGTGCGCTCCATGCTCGGATGCCCAACCCACCGAGTATCATATGTTTCCCTCAAAAGTTGTCGCTTTAATCCACCAGTATTAGGAACATATGAGCATCTTTTGATTCATGAAGTACATGATAGTAGCATTATCTATCCGTAGCACGAAGCTCGTTCCTAATAGATAATGCCTCTAAAGATGGAGAACATGAATCACTGCCAACATCTCTTTCTCATGAGCCGAGTACCTATGCTCTGCTTCCTTCAACTTCCTACTTTCAAAAGCAATGGGCTATCCTACTTGGGCAAGTATAGCCCCCAATGGTCAATCTGATACGTCAGTATTCACTTCGAAAGGCAGGTCAAAATTGGGTAGTCCCAATACTGTTTCAGAGGCAATGGCCTTCCTCAATTCTGCCATGGCTTGGTGGCATCGATCCATCCATGCCCAAAACCGATCCTTCTTCGATAGATTTGTCAACAGTGCCACTCTCCTTGAGTAGCCTTCTATAAACCGCTGATAGTAGTTTGCTAAACGCAAGAATTACCACAACTCCTGGACCTTCGTTGGGTTTGGCCACTCCATGATCGCTCGCACCTTCTCTAGGTCCATTTGTAATTTACCTTGGCCTACAACATGACCAAGAAAGTTGATCATTTGCGTAACAAACTCATATTTTTCCCTCTTTACATACAAACGATTAGCCCTCAAAGTAGTCAAACCCATCCGTAAATGATCCACATGATCTTGGAGGTATTGACTATAGATTACAATATCATCAAGATAAACAACCACAAACTGATCGATGAACTCTTTTAGCACATAATTCATCAAATTACATAATGTGGCAGGGGCATTAGTCAAGCCAAATGGCATGACTAATTATTCAAATGATCTATACCTAGTCACCATGGCCGTCTTAAGGACATCACCTGTTACAACTCGGACTTGATAGTACTCCGACCTCAAGTCCTACTTCGTGAATTAAGTTACACTGGATAGTCGATCAAATAAGTATGCCACCAGCAGAATATGGTACTAGTTTTTCATCTTTTGCTATTCAGTGCCCTGTAGTCCACGCACATCCAAAGGGATCCATCATGCTTACACTGGAAAAAGACTAACGCTCCAAGGGTGTCATGGATGGCTGAATCCAACATCCACCATTTCCTGCAACTGCTTCCTCAGCTCCTCTAATTCCTTTGGGGCCATTCTGTAAGGGGCCTATGCTGGGGGCTTTGAGCTAGGGATCAGTTTAATCTCGTGGTCATTCCAGTAACTCCGCCGACATCACGTCACTGAAGTCCTCTAGTACCTTAGCACCTACATCAAGGACTTTTGCTATCTTGCATGCCTTAGTCTCCACCAAGGCCGCTAGGTATGTTGGTTCACTCTTCTTTAGTCCATCTTTCATTTGAATGGCTGAAATATGGGACAACTTTACACTCTTTTTCCTTGAAATCATGTTAGCCGCAAGAACAAAGCAAGGATGGGACTTGTTCATGACAAACAATCCCCAAAATAAAGGCATCAAGGCAATGCTCCCAAAATGTAGAAAGTCATTCCCTAGGATTACATCTAAGTCATCCAAGGGAACTGCCATGAGGTTGATATTCCCCTCCCAAGACCCAACCTTAAGATTCACATTAGATGCCATACCTTGAATTCGCTTTGCTTCAGAATTCATAGCTTTCATTCGACTTGAATTATTAACAAGATCCAATCCCAGCTTTTCTACCATGTGGACCACCATAAATGAATGTGTCCCTGAATCCACCATTGCCAAGACTCGTTTCTGATTCACCTCCGCATCAACGTACATCAGCCCCTTCGAAGGTGTTGTCTTGGCTTGTTCATTGGAATTTAATAATTGTAGTGGGTTCATCCGGGGCTGGCCATCATCTTCCACGATCAAGGCCGATATTTTCTCCTTATTTGGCCAGTCTCGTGCCCTATAATGGCCATTGCAAATGAAACAACCCTTATGTAAGGAACTTAATGAGGGCTTTGCGTTTGTTTTTAGGGCTAGCTTTGACCTAGCTTACTCAGGTGGGAAGGGTTTCTTCTCGCCCTTATTGTGGTGGTCCTTGAACGGCTTCTTCTCCTTGTTCTTAACTTCGCTTGTAGAAGAACTAGTTTTGAAATCCACGAGACTATCAACTGCAACAATCGCCCCAGGCAAGTCCTTTACCCCTTGCATCTTTAGCTTGGATTGAGCCTATGACTGCAATTTACTAGTGAAGTTAAAGAGTTTGTCATCCTTTGACATGTTTTAGATGTCCAGTAAGAGAGAGGAAAACTCCTTAACGTAGTCACAACCGATCCCGTCTGTTTGAGCTTGTGCAAGGCTTCCCGTGCTTGCCAAGCAGCATTGGTAGGAAGGAATTGATCCTTCAACTCCGTTTTTAGCACATCCCAATCCATGATCTTGGGTCTACTTGTAGCCGCATCATCATCTACTTTGGTTCTCCAACAGAGTTTAGCATCGCCTTCTAGGATATATGGAGGTCAAGATGACCTTCTGGTTCTCCTCCGTCCGGACGGTAGCAAAGTATTGCTCCATGTCCTAAAGAAAGTTCTCAAGCTCATTCGTGCTCTGCCTGCCCGAGAATTTCTTTAGCTCCGACACCTTACTGCATCTGCAAACTCCAAGGATCCACCCACGGTCGCTTGAGTAAACTCACTTCCAAAGCCATTGTCGCGGCTTTTTTCGGTGGTGAGTTCTCCCCCAAAACATACATCTGCTACAAGCTCCTCAAATTTGGATTCCCATGCAGCTATCATGGCCTCTTGTGACTCTCCTCTAGTCACCAAGGAAACCACCAACATCTCCAATCCTTTAATGCATTGTGCTGACATTAAGGATTCCGCTAACTATGCTAAGACAGTCATCGTTGCCATCATTTGTTCCAAGTGAGCTACCTTCTCACTTGGATCACTTACTACTCTGGTTGTCGTCATCTCTGAAACGGGGCTCTAATACCAATTGTCACAGCGCCGTTAAATGAGAGGTTTACCCTAAGAGAATTTTTCTCGCTTAACCTAACTCATGGTGCCTAAGGGCCACCTTAGTTCAACACTATCTATACTCAATTGTATGAACAACAAGCAATGAGACCAAGGAAACATTTTAATAAGCTCTCAATGGGAATACAATACATGTACTTTATGCTTCCCCAAGCCTAGAGCCCATGGCTTTACAGATCAGCCAACAAGTAGTGACATAACCGTCTACGACACCTGTCCCTATCACATTGATTCATAGACTTAGTAAAATCCCACTCCTTTGTGGTCAAGGCAGTTGCCCAACTGCCTTGTTCCCTTGCCACCACTTGGAACCACCATGACTTGGTGCATCCATGCCTCAAGGGACTTGGTCCACGTTTCTTTTAGGGACATGGACTGCTCGGTGGTGCCTGGCTACGCCCACACACCTTGTGTGTTAGTCGAGGCTCGGTTGAGTCCCACCGGCTCGGGGTTTCTCGGACCATGGGTCAGTGGGTTTTGCCTCTGCATGGTGCCCAAGGCATTTCGAGGGTCCTCCTTGCTACTATGCCCATGCCGTCCCTATGAGAGAACACATCGTATCTTATAGTAGACTTTAAGTCGTTTCCCCAACTCCAACAGGAAACATCAAGAAATGAGACCAAGCATACTTTGACTTTGTCAACGCCCAAGTTAGGATTTCTCAACCCTTGCCAAGGTATGCCTTGCCTGAGCCAAGGCGCGGCCTTGTCCATCCCAAGGCACGACCTTGGTCGTGCCAAGGCATGACCTTGCTCGTACCAAAGGAATATGCCAAGGTATCGCCTTGCTCGTGCCCAAGGAACCTGCCAAGGCGCGGCCTTGCTTGTGCCAAGGTGTGGCCTTGGTCGTGCCAAAAGAATCCGCCCAGGAGTGGCCTTACTCATGACCAAGGAACCTACCAATGCGTGGCCTTACTCTTCCCAAGGGAATCTCCCAGGGCGCGGCCTAGCTCATGCCAAGGCGCGACCTTGCTCGTGCCAAGGCGCTGCCTTGCCCGTGCCAAGGGAATCTTCCAAGGCTTGCCCGTGCCAGTGCCAAGGGACACGTCAAGGCACGTGCCAAGCGACGCGCCAAGGAAAGTGGCAAGCGACGCGCCAAGGAATGTGCCAGGGCGCAACCTCGTATGCAACTAGGCATAGTGCATTGGCGCGCCAAGGCATGACCTCGTCCACGCCTGTGCGCTGCCTCATCCATCCCGCATGCAACCAAACTTCATGGAAGCACCCAAGTCCCCCAGAACTCGGTCGTTAGCTAGGTTTCTCGCTACCCAACCCAGCCTACTTGGGTCACATTTAAAAAATACTCTTGCTCACCCAATGACCCTCAACCTCACCACAATTCCCCTCAATTATGTTCGTTTCACGATTTTATTCAATAATTGTAGAGCACCTACTAGGTTACCAAGTGTCATATGATTTTTTCTTTTTTCGAACAAAGTCGGGTGTGTTTGCGACAAGTCCTAAAAGTGAAGAAGTGTTGCTTGCGGGTCTCAAACTCACAGAGCCAACACCTTTGAAGAGGTGTCTAACATAGAGGTCCGACAGAACTAAAGATGTAACGATCGACTCTGACTGAGACTGCAAAAGAACTAGGTCTAAGTAGGTAACGACAGAATTCATCCGAGACCTTTTAAGAGGTGTTGTCCCAATGGGTTGACACTTGTCAAGCGTGTGCAATAATTTTCGTAATTTCTTATTATTTTTAGTAGTAGTAAATGGTATATTTTCTCTACAAGGATTGTTTAAATCTTTTATGATTTAAGGCTACCCTAAAGTTTCCTTGATTTGACTTTCTTTAATTTAACTAATCTGATTAAAACGGGAATTAAACACTATCAATCTATAAAAAATAAACAATTCATTAAAATCATCAAACTATAAACAATTTAAATTCAATAAACTAATCTAACACAAGTTAAACAAAAAATCAAATAAATCACTAAATCGATATTAATGAAATATCTAAACAAACATCAAAACAAAATATCGCTAAACAATGTAAGATACTTGGATTGCATTCAAACACTAAAACATAACATCACTTCGTAACATAATTATAATTATATCATATGAAATCATTAAATCCAAATTCGTAATAGGTTGATATCCCTTAACGAGCCACCGATTCGTCTAAATTCAATGGAAAAGCCATATTCTTATCATTGTAAGTCTACCTATTGGATAAATGCACTAATTGAGAAATACGATAGCATTAATTTTTGTCAATTATCATAGAGATAGATGTAGATACCCTATATTAAGAAACACATTGGCCGCTATGCACTCAATACAAAGAATCGTTATTTGTAATTTGCAAAAATAACATATTAAATCCGTGATTGACATATATTAATAGACTTTAGGAATTAGTATATGATTCTTAAATCATAACTATATACCAACCCAAAGTATATACATGTCTAAGGTTTGGTTAGATTAACAAACTACTCACTCATAGTAGACACAATGAACTCAATGATATAATTAAAATGCATAATTAAATAAATAAATATCTCTTAAATAAATCAAAACTCCAATATAGCTTCACACACTAACTTAATAAAACTAAACTTGTAATTGGAAAAGGCTGAAAAAAAAGAGGAATTTCGAAGCCCTAAGGTCCTATTTATAATTTTTCTAAGTGTAAAATCTTAGATAAATACAAATTCCTTACTCTTATCTATAAAACTCGTCACCGACCTCAGCGATTTGTCAATTATTCACATGTTGTAGACAAATCACAGAGTTAATTACTAAAATTAGGTCTCTTTGCTCCACCAATTCAAGTAGCGATTTTTAGTATATTTTCTAATTTGGCAAGGATTCATTGGCACTTCCCTGCTGTCGATTTAGATGGAGATTTATAGTGTAAATTAAAATCGATGGCTAATCGCTAGACTTCTTCAATTCACTGTTTCGCTATTCATCCTCTTTTTCATCTATTTCTTCATTTTCCTAATTAAATCTTAAAAGCACAAAATAAGAGAATACCTAGTGTTGTATCATCATTTGTATCTAAAATCAACTTAAATTACACTTTAAAATAAATTTAATTATTGACTTGTCCAATACCCCCAAACCAAGCACTTTGCTATCCAAGGCAAAGAAATACTCTGAATCATATTCTCTTCACATTTTTTAAAAACTAATTTCAATCTTATTCATCGTAAGTTTTAAATAATAAAATTCTTAAATAGAAGTGATTTTTTAATGGAAACATATTACCTACAAGTGAATGAAAGTTATGATAGAACAGAATGACTTGGACAAAATGAAACATCCCTTAATGATAACTTAACCACTCAATGTAACACCCTTTAGAACTTAATGTTTATTACCAATGCCAGTAATTAATATAGGTTTTCTCAATCTCCAAATACAAGCATGTAGCTTATGATGACTACTGTAGAATCTTAAAATACAAAAACTGCAATATTAATCTTAATTTTAAAAAATACTATATAATGGAACCTCAATAAAAATCAATAGGAATTTTTACTAGATACAAATGAATATATCATTTAAAATGTTTTAGATGAAAAAACCACTTTATTCAACCTTGGCTTCAAGTACTAGAGTTAAATTTTTTTTTGATGAGATTTACAACATCCATCTTTTTCATCTACCATTTTTCAACTCCATCATAATTATTTTTTCTTTATTTTTTTCTTTATTCTTTTGCGTCCCTGCTCCATTTCCTATAGACTTTCTCATATTTTTCACACTATAGATTCCCTGCTCCATTTCCTATGAAATCTATTAGGATGCTCTATATATTTGTAAACTCTTGTTAACACTTCTTGCTATCAACTAAAGTTAAAGAAAGTATTCTTTTTATCTTATAGAAATTCATCGGTATCTAGCCTATTTGTTCTTTTAATTGTGCCATAAATAATTTTCTATAAATGTACTATAAAACCATTAATCAATAACTTTCGTATTATATGATTCTTAGAAATCAGTCTTGTTTATCTTGCACTATTGTTTCGGTCATCTACCCATTGTCATGACTAACACAAGACATTCAATCTAGATTATACATCAACTAGTAAAGTTAATAAAAAATGTATAAAAATCTATTCCTTCTATCATTGAGTTAACTTAGGTAATAAAAATATCACTCAAGTTAAAAAATATGTTATTTATAACTTTACATTATCATTATTTTCTTAACTAAAATAATGGAAGAAATTTATAAAATTTCGTCTACTCATTTTATTGAAGTTCAAATTTTTTTGAATCAATTCTAAACTTATCTTCTACCTTTTTTTCTTTCCTTGCTTTCTTTGATAGCATTGTCATGTATCATCTAAAATACTTCAAACTCATTCTAAACCTTGTCCTCAAGATTTTAAAATTAAGTTGGATTTCCAAAAACAATCAAGTATACCTCGTGAAGTATAAATGAATCGATATATGTAATAAAAAAATGTAAAGAAATGGACAAATATTGAGTTCCATAAATCTCAAATGAATGGAATGCAAAAGGAACATATTTCATTTATAAGCAAAAACTTAATCAAGATCAATACATATAATCATTCATTCATAGCATACAAGAGAAAATAAAATACACAAAACGGTGTCTCGAAGTGAATTCATCCTTAGCTTCATCATCTTCATTCATTCTTGCAGAAGGTTGAGAAACATAACTACCAACTAGGTTGTAAGTTTCTGTTGGAAATCGCAACTTCAAAGATGGAATTTAAATGGTTTTTCTCAACTCTTGCAAATAACTATCACGTCTTCTTTCAAACATAGAATGGTAACATTGTAAAGTCCTCTCATTTGCTTATATCATTTCCTCATTGCGATGAGTTTTAGTTTAGCTACTCGTAATTGAATAAACTTTCCCCTCTTAAGCTGGGAAGAAGATGGTGTCAAACTTCTATCATCACTTTGTACATTAACTCTAGCCATTAATCTTGTCGCTTTATGTGCCTCTTCTTTCGTCTTTCTTCTATTTTTAGTTGTGTTACGCCTTCTTGTTTCTCTCGCATTTATCACATTATATCTGACCACTTATTTTCATTATTCGTACTCCCGCATCATTTATTTTCTTCTCGGGAAATACATCAAATTCAGTATCAAAATCCACCTCGGTTTTCCTATACAATTGAGTAATCAAAATTGCGAATGGAAGTCCTTCATTCTTATTGGTCTGCATTGCGAACTTCATAAAATTGTGTATAATCTTCATAACATCAATATAGCCCTTCTTCATAACTTTATGGCAAAGGAGAGTAGCTAGGGTACTTCACTTGAATATGTTGCTCGATTGGATAAAAACAAGCATCTATTATATACGCCAACTCATCATAATTTTTCTGAAATAGGTGGTTTCAATATATCTTGGTTTCAATATATCTTTGGTGTCAATCACTATCAAGTAAAAATCCCTTACCTAGAGGTGTTTTTAATGCGTCTTGAATTATCTCAAAGGCACTCGGGTAATCCTACTCCGTTCCATGTCTGCTACGTGGTAGAAAGAGAAATCTATTCAATCCTGCATGTGAAATATCAATTTTCTTCACTTTTACTATTACTTTGTCCCATTCCTTACTAATATGTCCATTCGCATAAAATTGCAGTACAATTTTCACACATCCTCTTTCTCTTCTCTCATAAATTATAACCCTTTTTTTATCAGTATAATATCTCCTCTGAGATTTTGGTAACAAAAACAAAGAAATGTCATAAGGAACTAAATGACTGGGGCCTAGATTATCAAAACAATCTTCCTTATCAGATGCCAATGGAGATTGTTCTCTTAGCTCAGCCTTCCTAGGTCTAGGTTCTCAAAATACTAAGCTCGAAAGATATAATATTCATTAGCCCATATATTTCCGCATTGGTTTTGCTTGCCTTTGTATTGCTTACTACTCCTACCTCTTCCTCTACCTCCTCCCACCTTAAAATAACTCAACTATGATGAAATAGGTAATTTGAAATCCTGTAGTTGAAAATTCAAACTATCAAAGTAAGGAAAACAATTTTATGAAAAGGTTTTAACATAGAGTCTCGAAAGAGTTTAAATTTTTACATCTAAAATAGTGTTATCGACATATTCTTTATTATAAGTTTATATATTGGAAAATTTTGTAGAAACACCCAAACTCATTAGAAAAATCACATTCAAAATTAAAATTTGTATATAAACCCATTTTCAAAAATGATTTTGCAATAAAATTCAAAAACTATATTCGTTGAAAATATCATTAAAATTTGATTTTTTAAATAACATTGAAATCAAAATGTTGCTAAATTATTAATTTATTACCTTTTTGAGAGTGAGCCACTTCTAAAAAATGTGGAATAAACTTAAATAATGTATAATTCAAGCTTTGAAGGGTTGAATCTAAACTAAAATCGATAAATCAATTGAATGGGTGCAAGGGTTTTAAGTGTAAAAGGGTTTATAGTTGGAAATTTGGGGTTCTGTTTTTCAAAAAGTGATTTGTGCTCAACGACTCGGAGTTTAAGTGAATTTACTAAAAATTTGCTAGTGAAATTGGTGTAAATTGGACTTTGTGGTTTAGTGACAAGCTCAGCAATTCCAAGCATATTAAATCGCTGACAAATCATCGATTTATTTTTTACTTAAAAATCTACAAACTGATGCTGATTTACATAACAATTTCTAATGTTATTTGGTATCGCTGAGAAATCGTTGGCTAATTCTTTCTTTTTTTCTAATATGTTAAATATTTAACTAAATTATCACATATATCAATCATATTTGACATAGAATGGATCAGTATTCAACAATAAATATTCTAAAATGAGATTTTCATTTGTAATTGGGAAATAATGTAATACTAAATAACTACTTTCTCGCTAAAATAATTAAAGGCAAATATGATTCAACTAAAAAACAACTCGATCGTCCCCCTCTCATTGGAAATATCCTAAAAGAGAGCTAGAAGGAAAGAGAAAATAAATATTCTACCTATCTAAATCTAATAAATTCCGAAAGACATTGGCTTGATCAACCCCTGTATATTAAGTTATTTTGAATTTATATTCCTAAAATGTTTCAATTATAAGAGTCAAAACTTGCACCATATGAAAACAACGAACTAATCCTAATACTAAAACTAAAAGTAATGTTAGAGTATGAATAGCCTCCTATAGAGTGCCTTCATTTAGTCATTAGCTCAAATTGATAGATAAGATCACTCGTCGTTCAGCTTAAGTGAGTCAAACTGACAATCAACCGATTTTTCACCATTCTTTATATCTTCAGCTTCCTTATCATCCTCAACATCTAAATAGTTTCCTTTAGGATAGTCATCACGATATGATTTCTCCATTCATAACCATAGTTGTATTTATCTTCATTGACGTAATCGTCCATCTTTTAACCATCCCGAAGACACATATAATCATTTCTCATCGTAAGTGTAATGATAAGTTGTTCTACATCGAGAACAGCTCAAGCCTTTTTTTAGAAACGTTTGCCCCATCAATATAACGTCATCTTTTTCAATATGTGGTACTTCTAAAAAGTTGGTAAAATACTTGAAGCGTCCAACTTACAATAGCACATTCATCGATATTCCTAGTGTAAATATCATATTACCATTTTCTTTATTAACGATAAAAGTTGGTACAAAATCAATCCTCGACTTGGCCTTTCTGCAGCATTGTTCTCATAAGACATTCATATCAGCGCTGTGCAAAGTAAAACACCTGGGAAACTAACGTCATTGATCATCACATGGTGGAAAGGTTTTTCTGG
Organism: Stephania yunnanensis; assembly: GCA_039657365.1. Classification (NCBI taxonomy): domain Eukaryota; kingdom Viridiplantae; phylum Streptophyta; class Magnoliopsida; order Ranunculales; family Menispermaceae; genus Stephania; species Stephania yunnanensis. The sequence continues at coordinate 35,815,618 of CM077586.1, read as the reverse complement.
ATCATCCTTGTAAATTTCAATCAGATGTCCTAGATCTAGAAGCTTTAGTTATTCATCAACAAATTCATCATCCATCGATTGCTTCTCTACTTGTTGTTGCACTTCTTGTTATGACTCTTCGGGTTGTTGCTTCTTTTATTTCTCCTTATTGCGCAAATTTTTATACTTCCATGAAGTGATAGTTTCATTCTTCACGAGTTTAGTTGTGTTCATGCAAAAATTGAACTTTGTTTCACTACTTTGCGGAATTTATTTCTAAGTCTCAAGATTTATGATCTCCGTATCATGTTCAACAAAATTTTCATAATAATATTTCAACCTATGACCATTTACTTCAAATATTTGTCCCTTTTCTAAGTGTTATATTTCTACTGGGCCATGAGGTTATAAATTCGAAACCATATATGGTCTTACCCATCTTGAATGGAGTTTTCTAGAAAGAATATAAGTCTTGAACGAAAGAGTAGAACTTTATTTCCTACTTGAAAAATTTTAGGAAGTAATTTTCTTATCAAGAAATTATTTGGTTTTAACTTTATAAATTGATGCTTTTTCGTAAGTTTCATTCCTAATTTCTTCTAATTCTTAAAGACTTAACTTGCATTGGTTTATTGATTCATTATTATTCATGTTACATGCATTCATTACCCAAGAATCTTCATGTTCTAGTACTAATGGTAAATGATATGCTTTTGAAAATACTAACCTATAAGGTGTCTTTCTTAAATGATGTTATTCTAATCGAAGACTTCAATTTTTATATATTGGACTAACTATTTTTTCAAGATTGACTTAATTTCTCTATTTGAAGTTTCAACTTGTCTTCTAGTGTGTGGGTGATATGCTGTAGATGTTCTATGTGTGATGTTGTATTAATCAAGAAGATTATCAACTAATTCATTACAAAAATATGAACCTCTATCACTAATAAGTGCTTCAGGTTCTCCAAAAATAGTAAAAAAAAATTATCTAAGGAAATTAACAACTAATTATAAATCATTAGTTTAGTTGTCTTTGCTTCTACTTACATAGACAAATAATCTATGGCGAGTAAAATATAAACATAACAATTTAATGGTGGAAAAGGTCCCATAAAATCTATATCCCATACATCATGAAATAGAGTGGGCCAAAAGAATTCAGAATCTAAAATTTTTCGAGCTATTGTGGATAAAAATGTCATCCACATGCATAAGTATGGCATTGAGATATAATTAATTATACTTTAGAATATGGTATGAATTTTCTAACTATTCGGTTGGCGCGAAATATTAATAAATAGTGATCATCACATAAGAGAATCCTCTTAAATTTTATTCTTTTAAGTTCTCGATAAGTAAGGTGATAACCTGTTGGTGGTATGATAATTAACTATATCAGCATACCATGTGCCATTAGTCTTTATACTATTCAAATATTCATCCCAAAACTCATCCCTTGATGGTATAGGTGGTTCTTAACTTTTTAACGTACCTAAGTAATCAACTACTACATTTTCAACTCTTTTTCCTTCTTTTATAGTAAGGTCAAATTCATGTAGAAGTAGTATCCATCTTATTAGTCTTGGTTTAGCAACTTATTTTGTCATTAAGTATCACAATGTGCATTATCTAAACAAACTACTAGTTTTGTTTCTAATAAATATGATCTAAATTTTTCTAAGGCGAACACTACCACTAAAAGTTCATTTTCGATGGTGGTGTAATTCTATTGGGCTGCAACTAGTGTCCTAGAGGTACAATATATAACGTGAGATTCTTTTCCCACTTTTTGACCTAAAATAGCTCTAACTGGATAGTTACTTGCATCACACATTAGTTAAAAGGATAATGACCAATCTAGTGATTTAATCACATGTGTGGTTGTTAAATAATCATTTAATTTACCAAATGCTATCTTGCAATTATTGGTAAATTCAAATGGAACGACTTTTTGTAAAGGTTTGCATAATGGTTGTGTTATTTTAGAAACATCTTTTACAAATCTTCTTTAAAATCCTTCATGGCCAAGAAATGAACTTATTTCTCCCATTGTAATGGGATAAGGTAACGTTTTGATTACTTGAATTGTTGCTGGATCTACCTTTATCCCTTTATTTGACACTATATGTCCTAATATAGTTCCCTGGTCTACCATAAAATGACACTTTTCATAATTTAATACTAAATTCTTTTTCTAAGCATATCTTAAGGACTTTAGTTAAACTAACTAAACATTCATTAAAAGAATTTCCATAAACCTTAAAATCATCGATGAGAACTTCAATAGAATCTCTTTTTAATCAGAGAAAATACTAACCAAACACTTTTGAAAAGTTGCAGGCGCATTACATAAATCGAAAGGCATACGTTTATAAGCAAATATACTAAAGGGACAAGTAACAGTAATTTTTTCCCTTACCTCTGGTTCTACACATAGAACGTGTGTGGGTAAAGAAGCTAGTCCCTTCACATCGTCACCCAGATGTGAAAAAAAATGAGCAACCGTTCCCATACAAAGGACAAGTGTAGGTAAAGAAGGTAGTTCAAAACATACGCAAAAACAAAAAAAATCATATATACGGATACTAGATCCTTTAGATAAAAATTAAACTAGAAAAGGAAAACAAATAAAAAGGGGAGAAAAAATCCGTTTAGGAATATGGAACAAAGGAACACTTACAGGGAAGTCAATAGAACTAATAGATACCATGATTAAAAGGAGAGTCAATATTGCTTGCCTCTAAGAGACAAAATGGGTATGAGAAAAGAGTAGAGATATAGGAAGCACAGGGTTTAAATTGTGGTACGATGGTGTAGATAGAAAATGCAATGGAGTAGGAATTGTGGTAGATAATGATTATAAGGATAAGGCCATAGAGGTTAAAAGAATTGGGGATAGATTGATTTAAGTTCAATTAATTATTGGAGACGAAAAATAAGCTTACTTAGCGCCTATGCCCCACAACTAAGATTAAGTGTGAGCATCAAACGCAAGTTTTGGGACGATATGGATTGATTTATCCAAAGTATACTATTAAATGAAAAAGTTTTTATTAGAGGAGATTTAAATGGGCATGTCGGGGCAAGTAAATATGGGTTTTAGAAAGTTCATGGAGGTTTTGGTTACGATAATAGAAATGAAGAAGGATAATCAATCTTAGAATTTGCTTCGGCATTCGATCTTGTCTTAGCAAATACTAGTTTTAGGAAGAGGGAGTTGCATATAATTTCTTTTAGTAGAATTCATAACAAGAGTCAAATAGATTTTGTTTTAAAAGAAAAATAAGTAGAAAAATATGTAGATACTGCAAAGTAATACCCGATGAAGCACTTACTACCCAACATAAGTTAGTAGTACTTGATATTAAGCTAACACGATGATATAATAAGAATAAAATAGTTAGAAATCCTATAATAAAGTGGTGGAACCTAAAACATAGTAAATAAGTAGAGTTTAAAGAAAAACTATTAAAGGAAAATGTTTGGAATCTTGACTTAGATGCTAATACAATGTGGCTAGAAATGAGTAGTTTTATAAGGAGAGTGGGAGCAAATGCAATAGGTATATCTAAAGGCTTGGGACCACAAAAGAAGGTAACATGGTGGTGGAACGAGGATATCCAACGTGCAATTAAGATTAAAAGAGATGTATAGGAAAATACCTAAGTGTCAAGATGAAAATGCGTACAATCAGTATAGAGAAGCTAGAAAACAAGCTAAAAAATTAGTTAACCAAGCTAAAAGAAATTTCATGGAAGATCTATATACGACGTTAGGTAATAGTGATGGGGAAAAGTATATGTACAGGCTTGCCAAATTAAGAGATAAAAAGAAACAAGACCTAAGTCATGTAAGATGCCTTAAGGAAAAAAATTAAAATCTTTTAATGCACGAGGATGATATTAATGAGAGATGGAGAAATTACTTCTATTGTTTATTTAATGATGGACAAGTTGATACTATAATAGATGAAAACCCACACCAAGAAAGAAATGTAAACGATACACGCAATATTAGAATTGTAGAAGTTAAAGAGACATTGAAACGAATGGAAATAGAGAAAGCATGTGGCCTACATGAAATACCCATGAAGGTTTAGAAATGCTTAGGAGAAGTTGGATTGACTTGGTTAACAAAACTTTTCAATAAAATTTTAAAATCAAAACGGATGCCAATGGATTGGAGAAGAAGCACGCTCATGCCAATCTTCAAAAATAAAGAAGACATTCAAAGTTGCTCAAACTATAGGGGAATTAAACTTATGAGTCACACTATGAAACTTTGGGAGAGGAGAATTAAAATTATGCTAAGGAGAAAAACAATAATATCAGAGAACCAATTTGGTTTCATGCCCGAGAGGTCAACTATGGGCGCGATTTTCCTTGTATGACGATTGTCATAAAAATATAGAGAAAGGAAAAAAGATCTTAATATTGTATTCGTAGATTTAAAAAAAAACATATGATAGGGTCCCTGGAGATGTTCTTTGGTGGGTTCTAAAAAGAGAAAGAGTGCATGCTAGATATATAGACACGATTAAGGATATGTGTGATGGAGTTGTAACGAGTATAAAGACAGTTGCAGGAGCTACAGAAGAATTCCTCATTACAATAGGACTACATCAAGGATTAGCTTTAAGCCCAAATCTATTTACTTTAGTTATAGATGAACTAACTAGACATACTCAAGAGGATATACCATGGTGTATGCTATTTGCGGATGATATTGTCTTACTGTATGAAACAAATAATGGAGTGAACATGAAATTAAAACTCTGGAGAAATACGTTAGAATCTAAAGGCTTTAAGTTGAATAGGATGAAAACTAAATACATGCACTGTGAGTTTAGAAGCACTAGAAATCGAGACGACGAAGTGGTAAAATCAGGGGAATTAGACGTTCATAAGGTAAACCATAATAGATACCTAGGATTAATCATACAAAACGATGGTAACATTAAGAATGATGTCACACATAGAATTCAAGCTGGATGGAAGAAATAGTGGAGTGCAACAGGATGTGATTTGTGATCAAAATGTTCATACTAAATTAAAAAAAAAAAATTTATAGGACCGCAATTAGGCCAGCTATGCTCTATGGAAGTGTATGGTGGGTGGTAAAGCAACAACAATTACATAACATGAACATAGCAGAAATGAGGATGATGAGGAGGATGCGTGGTAAATCTTGTAAAGATAGAATAAGAAATATAGAGATTCAAAGACAAGTAGGAGTAGCACCTATTGATACAAAGATTAGGTAAGGGTGGTTGCAGTGGTTTGGTCACCTGCAAAGACGGCCTGCAAATGCCCCAACTAGAAAACTTGACTCAATAGAAACCGTAGAAATTTGAAGAATTAGGGGTAGACCAAAGCTAACATGGGATGCACTAATTAGGTGGGATTTGAATGGTTTGAAAAGCTCACCATCAATTGCACTTAATCGAGCATAATGGAAAAGCTTGATCCATGTAGCCCACCCCAGTTAATTTAGGACTGAGGATATGTTGTTGTTGTTGTTGTTGTTATCGTTGTTGTATCTTCTGGTTCTACAAGTATTTAATTAAATCCTGAATAACCATTTAGACAACAGTAATGGGTTTTTCTATCTAATATTTCTACTATATGATCTAACAGGGAGTGGATAATAGTCTTTTCTTGTTTAGGGATTCAATTTTCTATAATATATACATACCCTCCAATCATTTTAAATTCTAGTTGGTACTGATTCCCTGTGCTCATTTGTTATTACTGTAATTCTTGTCTTTTTAGAGACTACTTGGACTAAGCTTACCGAATTGCTATCAGCTATTGGAAATAACATTCATGTGTCTAATAGTTTTAATATTTCAGCTTTTGCTACATCCATCATTAGCAAGTTTAATTTAAGTTGAGGTTGTCTATAAGGTTTTGTAAGAGTTTCAAGATTTATCATATGCATGCACGTAGCTTGACTTATCTAACGTCTCCTTCTTCTAAATAGGTCATCGTCCAGCATAACCCCCTAATTAAGCCCAAATTTTGGCCAGGTACCACATAACTACGTATTAGTCAACCTTTTTTTCTCATATTCTCCTCGTTAAACACATTCAAGATAAGTAATATACATGTCACATTATTATTGGATTTTATAGTTAATTAAACGTTTTTACAATTGACAACATCTTGTTGAAATCTTAAAATTTATGTTGAAGTAATTATTAAAAATCCTTTATGTGGAAACTAGGAAACAACATGATATGCATATATATATAAGATAAATATGATAACACAGTTATCTAGTCAAGTGTCAAGACGGGTAACTAAATGCTTTACCCAATATACAACCTCGAAATTATATAAAAAACATATATTAGTCACACAATAAAATCTCAACCTAGAAAGTCTGATGTAGCAGCACTTAAGTGGCGCAGAGGTAGTAGGTGATCTTCTCCTAGCCCGGTCTACTACATAATGGATCTGCACCAACCGTCATAAAAATGATGGTAAGTACAAGAAAGTGGAAACTAATACTGAGAGACGTTTATTAACATTTACAAACATAGAACAAGTATATGAAAGCATAATAATAGCACCAATGCTAAAAAATAATCATACTATAAGATACTCCAGTTAAACAATATAAAACTAACATTCGACTAAGTAGTAATGATCTAGGATCGGTCGGCAGTGAATTGTATCACATCAACCTTATTCCACTATTTAGGGCATAAACAATATCATAAGTGCCTTCATGTCCTTACAAAGGCCCAACTTATATATAAATACACACAAATGCCCCTCACATATGATGTATACATGCCAACAACCCTGGATCACATGTCGCGTGTGTTGCACAAATTAGTGGTGAGATCCCGACATCCTTGAAATATGTCGCGCATATTTCTATCATATCATGATCCAAGATACAAGAACGACTTTCATAACAACACAATACATGGTTTAAGAATCCAACATTGTAATTGCATATCTAATGCGTAATAGACAATAGATTTTCAATATCATTTAAATGCCTACCTAATAGCATTACATTTCATTTGACTAAATGTCTCAACAATCAAGAATGACATAGCACATAATTTATCGTCCATGACAACAAACTCACATAATGAGTTAAAAAGAACTAAATCTTGGCATCTATAGTACAATAGGTAAATCAGCCAAAATGAATTTAATGAAAAGCATAGTAGGAAAGAAATGGAAATAAATATCTCAATCAATTTACTTACAATCTAAGCAAAATTCTTAGTTAATTTGTTCTCGCAAAACCTCAAAATACGTATCAAAACTCTTAAGAATTTTACATAGGCTCCTGGTATTGGACTTGTTTAAGGTTTCTAAACTTAAATTTAGAAAATGCATAATTTGCATTGTCACAACACTTACCGCATTGGGTAATTTATCTAACGCTTTACAGACCCCATTGTCGCACTACTTACACTTATTAGTGCGCTACACGCATGTAGCACGCTCACGCCAATCTTCAAAAACAAATGAGACATTCAAAGTTATTCAAACTACAGGGGAACTAAACTTTTGAGTCACACTATGAAACTTCGGGAGAAGATAATTGACAATAAGCTAAGGAGAGAAACAACAATATCAGAGAACCAATTTGGTTTCATGCTTGGGAGGTCAACTATGGATGCAATTTTTCTTGTAAGATGATTGTTAAAAAAATATAGAGAAAGGAAAAAATATCTTAATATAGTATTCGTTGATTTAGAAAAAACATATGCTAGGGTCCCTAGAGATATTCTTTGGTGGGTTCTAGAAAGAAAAAAATTGCATGCTAGATATATAGACACTATTAAGGATTTGTATGATGGAGTAGTAACGAGTACAAAGACATTTGGAGGAGCTAAAAAAGAATTTCCCATTGCAATTGGACTACATCAAGGATCAGCTTTAAGCCCATATCCATTTACTTTAGTTATGGATGAACTAACTTGACAAATTCAAGAGTATATACCATGGTGTATGGTATTTGCAGATGATATTATCTTAGTGGATGAAACAAATGATGGACTGAACAGGAAATTAAAACTCTAGAGAAATACATTAGAGTCTAAAGGCTTTAAGTTGAGTAGGTCGAAAACTAAATACATGCACTGTGAGTTTAGAAGCACTAGAAATCGAGATGACGTAGTGGTAAAATTAGAGGAAGTAGAAGTTCCTAAGGTAAACCACTAAAGATAACTAGGATCAATCATACAAAATGATGGTAACATTGAGAATGATGTCACACATAGAATTCAAGTTAGATGGAAGAAATGGCAGAGTGCAACGAGGGTGATTTGTAATCAAAATGCTCCTACTAAGTTAAAAGGGAAATTTTATAGGACAACAATTAGGCTAGCTATGCTCTATGGAAGTGAATGTTGGGTGGTAAAGCAACAATAATTACATAACATGAGCGTTGCAGAAATGAGGATGCTTAGGTGGATGCGTGGTAAAACTCGTAATGATAGAATAAGAAATATAAAACTTTAAAGATAAGTAGGAGTAGCACCAATTGATACAAAAATTAGGGAAGGGCGGTTGCGGTGGTTTGGTCACCTGCAAAGACGGCCAACAAATGCCCCAACTAGAAAACTTGACTCAATAGAAACTGTAGAAATTCGACGAGGTAGCGGCAAACCAAAGCTAACATAGGATGCGCTAATTGGGAGGGATTTGAATTGTTTGGAAAGCTCACCATCAATTGCACTGCGCACCCCAGTAAATTTGGGACTGCGGCTATGTTGTTGTTATTGTTGTTGTTGTTGTATCTTCTGGTTCTACAAGTATTTAATGAAATCCTGAATAAACATTCGACTAAGTAGTAATGATCTACGACCGGTCGGCAGTGAATTGCATCATATCAACCTTATTCCACTATTTAGGGGATAAACAATATCATAAATGTCTTCATGTCCTCACAAATGCCCATCTTATATATAAATACTCACAAATGCCCTCACGTATGATGTATATATGTCAACAACCCTGGATCACATGCCGCGTGCGTTGCACAAATTTGTGGTGAGATCCCGACATTCTTGAAAGTCTAGTGACCCCATGTTTCGTGCATATCTCTATCATATCATGGTTCTAAATACAAGAACGACTTTCATAACCCCACAATAGACATGGTTTATGAATCCAACATTGTAATTGCACATCTAATGCGCAATAGACAATAGATTTACAATATCATTTAAACGCTTACATAATAGCATTATATTTCATTTGACAAAATATCTCAAAAATCAGGAATGACATAGCACATGATTTATCATCCATGACAGCTAAATCACATAATGAGTTAAAAGAACTAAATCTTGGCATCTAGAGTACAATAGATAAATCCGCCCAAATGAATTTAACGAAAAGCATAGTAGGACAAAATGGAAATAAATATCTCAATCAATTTACTTACAATCAAAGCAAAATTCCTAGCTATTTTTTTCTCGCAAAACCTCAAATATGTATCAGAACTCTCAAGAATTTCCCATAGGCTCATGGTATCATTTCATATGTTTTAGATTATGTTTGAACAATTAATTAGGGTATTGGACTTGTTTATGGTTTTTAAACTTAAATTTAGAAAATTTAGAATTTGCATTGTCACAACACCTACCGCATTGGGTAATTTATCTAACGTGTGACAGACCCCATTGGCATGCTACTTACACTTATTAGTGCGCTACACGCATGTAGCGCGCTAGCAAGCACACTTAGCGTGCTATGTGCATGAAAATCCAAAATTTGGCACTTTGATATATGAGTTTTCTCCCTATATGGCCAACTCCAAAACCTTGGGATCCTTGTTCTTCCCCACCAGAGACATAAAACATATATCCAAAACATACAACAACAGTTTAAACTCTATAATTGTCATTAAACTCATGAATTTGAACTAAGTTAATAGTGTAGATTAACTTACCAAGTTGTACACCACTCCTAGCTTGATCAATCCTCTTCAAATCAACCAAACTTGGTCGCCAACATGCTGATACTCTTCTCTAATATTCCTCTCTAACCTTTCTTCTTCCTTTAAGTTATGATATGAAATTATTTGCAGGAGTTTAACTATTCAATCTTATATATATAAATAGCCATTAATCTTGATATGTACATGCATATCAAGACAAATCTAATGGCTAAAAACAGGACTTGCAAACCAATAACTCTCCACTAATTCCATCTTACTAATGTCAATTTCAACTCCATTGGTATGTGGATATGTCTACACGTATCTCGATGAGCATCAAATGGTGTATTGTCTATTAAGTTAAGTTAGGTTTCATTTAATATAAATCAATTATTGCCACATCTAATTCAATTATTTTAGCCACATTAACTTAAACAGACATACCACGAGAACTTTCTAACCCCGCCCTACATCGGCACACAACTCAAGGTACGCCCCCGCTTACTTCTTGACCCCAAGTCACAAGTAGGAGTGACTTAATGGCTTACAGATATAAAATACACTAGGAATACACTACAACAAATCTAAGATATACCTCAGCCACCAACCTCGGTCAGTGCATGTATCTCGATGTAGGTCCTACGTCAAGGCTAATAATCCTATTTAAAAATTTAAATTGGGATTTAGAAATATTTGTTGTGACAAATATTCCTAAATAATGAAAATTTCATTCTCGAAATTAAACTAAAATTAAAGTTATAATTGACTTAAAAATTTACGGAAACCAATCTCGCATATAGTTTTCCCGCTCTTAAGTAAGTTCCAAATCACTATGGAACTGCCACTCGACTAACAACTTTATGATAAACTTGTCTTTCAACTATTGTACCTTTTTAGTTTAGGATCTTTGTTGGCTGCTCTACAAAAGATAAATCGTCGCTTTGTTAAATTTGGCTCATTAACTATCGATTGTACACATTTCTTCGACTTAGCCAGTCGTAGCATATAAATATGGAAAATTATACAAATCCGTGACATCTGTGGAGGTAACGCAAGCTCATATAAACCTTCCTGACCTATCTCTTAATCAAGGAAGGCCTAATAAATCTTAGTGTTACTCGCCAATTTATCAAAATTTGTGAAGACCTTATGGAGCGGAAACCTTCAAATACACAAAAGCTTCCCCCGCATGGGTGAGATCACTGTGATATGTGTGTGCCTACTTCTTATGCATTTCCTAGGCCCCATTAACTTTTGTTGAGTCTGTCGTACCTTCTCCATGTGGTCAGCAACAATTTCAGGCCCTATTAACTATTTATCCTTTAGCTCAACCCAGTATGATGTTAAACGATGTGGTCAGCCACATAATGCCTCAAATGGGGCAATCTTAATGCTAGCCTAATAATTTTTGTTGTATGTAAACTCACACAATGGTAGTTACTCATCCCTAGGTCTGCCAAACTTAAGTACACAAGCCTTAGCATTTGCTCAAGAACCTGATGAAGCTCTCATTATACCCATCATTCTAAGGGTGAAAGGTTGTGCTGAACTGTAGGCACATACCATAATGCTCCTGCATATTCCACCACATCCTAAAGATATATATAGCATATATGTTTGACTTGATAGTCAATGGTACCCTATACAGTCTAATAATCTCCCTCTTAAATAATATATTCGACTAGTAAAATATGTAGTGAGCTGCAATTGGTAAAAATGGGCAGATTTCATCAATCTGTCCATAATCACTCAAATTTAATCATGTCATCAGGTGGTCATCAGCATTCCACAGACAAAGTCCATCCATCATGGAATATGAAGCAACTATATTAAGTTTCCATGTCTACAATGCTAAGCCTTCACTTATTAGAAAATGCCACATATCTCGATAAACTCTGATACGTGTACTTTCATCCTAGGCCACCAAAAATATCTTCTCATGTCATAGAACATCTTGGTCTGGCCTGGATGAATAGTGAATAGGGAATGATGTGAATCCTGGAGAATCTCATCTCTTTGGTTTGCCATTAATGGTATCCACAATATTCCTTGAATATTAGTCACTGATGTGTGGTCTTTGTCCAATAGGCACAATCACCACTCTGAGCTAACTCAGTGGATTATGGGTACAAGACCTCGACTCTTTATCCCTCTAACAATATATAGGTAGGCCTTTTCCGAAGCCTCATCTGTGCACAAATCATCACTCGACTGTCGCTGGGAATATCTGAGTAACTCATCATCATCGTTGCATTAGGTAATCTATACTCATGTGTCATATGATATCTAACAACCTTACCGTCTCCAGCTGGCATCCTACTTAGTGCATGAGCTATCTACATTAACTTTTCTTGGTGATACTCCTGAGAAAAATCATAGTCCTTCAAGAGCTCCAACCTTCTACGCTGCCTCATTTTTTGCATTTTCAATATGAAAAGGTATTCAGACTCTTATGATCAATATAGATTTCGAATCTCTCTCCATATTTATGATGTATCCATATTTTCAAAGCAAACATAATCGTTACGAAATTTAAGTCCTTAGTAGGATAATTCTTCTCACATATCTTTAAATATCTAGAGGTATAAGCTAAAATACCTTTATCCTACATCAAAACGCTGATCCATCTGAGAAGCATCTATATATACCAAAAATTCGTTTCTAGCCTCTAACAAAATTAACACTACAGCACTGGTTATAATCTTTTCAACTGAGTAAATGCTTACTTGCATTCCTCAGACAAATCAAATCTGATGTCTTTCTAAGTCAATATGGTAAATGTGAAATGAATATTCAGTAATACCATGCTAACCCCAAAAATTACTAATCTTAATAACTGACATTGATGCGGGCATGTAACATCCCCTATCTTGATGAAAAGAATGCCCATCCTGGAACCCTTATTATGCCTCGATGCACCAGTCAGACTCAGCTAGAGTAATAGTATAGCCGTACTTCATACCTGATAATCACAATATAATATATCGTGTATCGAATAAATAATTGAAAATGTAGCAGAATTAAAACTACTTCAATAACACAAATGATATACTAAACTATACTAATCAAAGTAATAAACTGGAATCAACCCCATTTTACGAAACTAGCCCAAACCTTATGTTTGTAAAGATATATTTCAATCTAAATATATAAAACCATAGAGAAATCAATTCACCATGGAGAATACTATAAACTCCTAACCTTCTATGTTCTTGAGTCGAAGTGCATGTTAGTATTCTTGAAATGTTCATTGGGATAAGCGCTCCAACTTGCTCAGTAAGTGACTCACAATTACAATCTCAATAGTCTACCTTATAATCAAAGAATATTAATAATAATATGAATCCATTAATATCTATCAAGTCATGATAAATAATATTAACAACATACAAACAGATGTAAAGCGATAGTTCTGTAGCCCCTTCATAAGTGTGACGACCCATTCGCAAATTAAGCAATTACCTAGCCTAATCCTGTCATTAAGCCTTAAACCTCTACCATGTAGGACTTAATAATATATTTGTCAACCTTTTTAATATAGTTACCATATTAACTATTTTTCTAATAAACCTTATACCATTCTTAAACATAATAGTATTTCAGAGAAAATTAAAATTTTACACGATTTAAAGATTTTTCAGTAGAAGTCCTAAAAATTTAGCGAAAGCCATTCATATACTGTGTGGAAAAAAAGGAAACGAAAATCATATGCATATATATAAAAAAAATGACGATAACTATATATCGACACATGTCTCGTCAGGTAACTATATCTCAACCCATTATATATATTTGCATGAGTATATAAAGATATATAAAAGTCACAGAGCAAAATAAAAAACCTACAAAATCTGACATAACAGCACTCCACTAGCTCATAAGTATTTATTGATCATTTCCATACCCGATGTGCTACTGGATGGATCTTCACCCACCGTCATAAAAAGGACGGTGAGTACATGAAAGTAGAAAGTTACACTGAAAGACATTTACTCACATTTGCAACTATAAAGCAATATTCTAAAAGCATAACAATAGCAACTATGGTGAAAAGAAATCGTGCTATAAGATATTGATGTTAAGTAAAATGAAATTGCACTCGGCTAAGTAATAATGATCTAGGGTTGGTCAACCGTGAGTTACATCATATCAACATTTCCTACTTTTTAGGGCATAATCAATTCTTTTAAGATTCCTTCACATCATTGTAAATGCCTTTCCCACATATAAATACTCACAAGTGCCCGTCAAATGTGATGTATACTTGCCTACAATCCTGGGTCCTATACCTTGTATGCTACACAAGCTAGTGGTGACATCTCGACAACCCCATAAGTCAAGGAACCCTGTGTGTCATGCATATTTCTATCATAAAGAGGTATTAGATAAGAACTACTTTCATAACCTAATAATAACATGGTTTAGGAATCCAACACATGTGCTTGCATATCTAATGCACTAAGAAAATAGAATAAAATACCATTCTACACCTTCCTAATGGCATGGTATTTAATTTGAAAAAATATATCAACAATCAATAATGTCATAGAACATGATTGGGAGTCAATGAAATTATTTAACCAATAAACAATACCATAATAGCATTTCATGAAATGAGGAAGGAAACGAGTCATGGTACTTAGAGTGTAATAGGATAATTAGTCCAAATGTCTAGAAATGAATAATAAAATATAAATGAAATATAAATTAATATCTTAAGGAGTTTACTTACAATCCATGCCAATTTCTAGCTAATTCGGCCTCTTGACACCTCTGAACAAGTAGTCGAGTCACGTAGACTTTCCCATATGTTCCTGGTGTCATTTCTTATGTTTTAGAGTGTGTCTAGACCTTTAGGTAGGGTATTAGAGTTGTTTAAAATGTTTAAGTTGAAATTAAGAAATTTTTTCTTTTGGTTTTTTAGAGCACCTAGCGAGCTAGGTGACTGGTCTAACGCTAATGACGTCATCAACTCACTGCACAGAGGTACATCATTAGCTAGCAAATCTAGTGCTCTATGATCAGGAAAACTCAGAGTTTTGTACTTGAAATTCAGAGTTTTCTTCACACATGGCCATTACTAAGGCTTTGTGTTCTCTTTATTACACCTTCAAAGACCTAAAACACCCATCATTACCATAATAATAGCCATACTTAACTATATGACAAATTTCATAAAATTAAATGAATTTACTAGTGTATGTAGAAATGCCTAGTTGATGAAAACCAAGAACTTGATCTACACCTCCAAATCACAAAAACTCATTCATAATAATTGTTGATCTCTATTTATTTTTCTTCTCCAACAACTTTACGTAGCTTTTAAGCTAATGAAATGAGAATAAAACGGTTTCCATCAGTTTATCCTTTCAATATTCTAACTAAGACCAAATGGAAACTCAATTGGTCACTTGTTGTGTCAACATGTACCTTGACAAGTATCAATGACTAATGTTTTAACTTGCTATCTTAGGTTGCATGTAATATAAAATCAACTATAACTGGATTGAAACAACTATTTAAGCTACACTAAGCTTAAAATAACTTACCATATCACTCTCTACCCCCATTCTCATGCCGACATGCATCTCGACCCGTGTCTCCACTCACATCACGACACTTAAAAACAAGTAGGAGTGACTTAATAGCTTACACATATACCATACACTAGGCATACATCACAACAAATCTAACTTATACCTTAGCCACATCGCCTCAGTTAGCGCATGAATCTTGATGCGAGTTCTATGTCATGGGTCTATAATCCTAATTAAGGAGTTTAAACTATGATTATGTACTCGAGTAGTGACAACAAGTGACTTTAATTACATTTCGATATAAAAGAGTCTTCGATCAGTTGTCTAAGAATACCACTACCGAAACTTACAAACTAGTGTATGATTCGTTAGTCTATTCAAGATAATTGAGTCTCTGCACTCAAAGGATAATGAGTAGCATATATATTTCGATCGATGGTTGTATGAGGAGACGGGGAAGGCATGGCCCAGCTACTACTAGTCGTAACAGGGATAGGTTCCAATTTGGTCATATATGGCGTCGACCCATACCAAGAGACGTAAATCTACTTATTTCATTATTTATTTTTAGTGTTTTATGTTTCTCGCTATGCAGTACTCCCATTTCTAGTCCACAACTATGTGAACTAGATGTATTACGAAAAATAGCACAAATGATATATGGTGTCCCATATACCTATAATGATTTTTCCTAAATTTATACCGAATTACACAACTCCCGAAATCAATACAACTTTCCTCATCGACCAAGAACCTAAAATAGATTGATTATCATCAATTTGAGTCGAATACTCATTGGTCAAAAACCCTAAATTGATCCCATTTGATTTTGAAATCCCTAGACCTTACAAAAACTGTGACTAAAGTTTGCCCTAGTGCTTTTTACAAAAATAATACATTATAACAATTTCAAAGTGATATCAACTAGCCACCTACGGTTATCCTTTTAACCATGAAAACCTCAATATTTGTCATGACGACCCCAAAGAAAATTGTAGTACTCATATCATACTTTCCATAAACTCCAACAACACTCAAATCTGATCACAAACGAAGAAGTTATGAATTTTCTAATACATCCTATTGAATAGATAAGCTTTATTTTATTAGAAATAACAAAACTTTTCCAATCAACATTTTTTCAATTATTTTTTCACAACTCAATACCAAATACCAGGAAATCGCTCAATACCATATTAAAAATGTTTCCACAATCCTTGGAGTCAATTTGGACAAAAATCATTAATCCAATTTATTCAAAATCCAATTATAAGTTTGTATCAACTATAAAACATCTTCGAAATAATTATCAACTGGGTCACATTGATTCAACTCACAAAAACTCTAACCTATGATGGTAGAATTTATCCTAAATTGATGCGAATCATCCCTATATATTATTCCCAACAATTCCTACCAATTTTTATTAAAACCTCGCGAAAGAAATCGAAAAATTGTGAGAATTCAAATTGAATTAAGGAAAATGCCTTGAATTGACTATTTACTAAATTGCAAGTCGAATACCTCACTTCGATTGCATAAACTTAGCTCAAACAGACTGTCTCGCAATGCTCTACAATGTTGCAAAAAGAAACTCGGCAAAAATTATACGTCGTGAGCTCACGAAAGTGAAAACCCGAGTGGAGAGGCTTAGGTCTCGAACTACTTAAAAATTATGTGAACATTTTAAAATGAAACTTGATTTCATTTGTTTTATATATATATTTAGACATAAACCCTCAGTTGCTTGTTAGCAACATAATTTTTTTATTTATTAATTCTCAAAATCCTTATTTTGACTTTCTTTGGCTTTCGATGCTTGTTTTCTATTTTTTTTTACCAAAATGAGTAAAAGTCTCGATAAAAAGGTCCATTTTCTTAAAATGTCCATAACAATGGTTTTGGTCACACTAAAACCCCAAAAATAATAGCTTTGTCCATGAGTTATCAAACTCTCATAGACCAATTCTCTTGTCATATTTAACCAATCTTGAACAAAATTAGACCCAATCTCAACCTCGACCACTGCCAGCTGATACAAAACTTGAGGTATGGTCTTGCAAAAATCTCATTCTTATTTTACACTATCACTGAACCCAACCAACACACAAATCAAGGCAAAAATCTTCACTCGATACTTAACACTTGATTTATGAGGTTTCAATCAACTAATTATTTATACATTTCACCATTATAGGTATTATATTAATACATATTAACTACCTACGATTCAACTCACCAATTTCCATGCAAAACAAACACCATTCATCATATCAACGCGCTCACACATTATTCAAGACAAGCCAGGCATAACCTTGAGGCTAACTAGAGTTAATTATATTCAGATTAACACTAATCACCTACTTAAGATAATGGGTCATTACAGTCTACTAATTTAAGATAATTTCATCCTCCAAATTAAAGGAAACATATGAGTTACCAGTAGTTTTGAAAAGAACTGGAATTTGCTTTTTAATTTATAACTCTCACTCCTCGATTATCTCTTCTTTTTCATGGCACAGCTCTTTTACTGTAGTCCGTATCCACAGAGCCCTTTCATAGAAGAGACTTTCAAAAAAAATAATGAATTTGCCTTTTGAATTCTCCAACAATATATGATGCTTGACTCCTAAACATTTTTTTTTATTTATCTTTACACAGTTGTAGTTATAAATCGCCAAATCTATCATACCCTCTATATGCACCTCTTAACTATCTCATTTTTGTAAAACCTATACCTTCAATCTTAGTTATTTACATTAATGTACAACAAGATTTAACATATTCAGCTTTATCATCCAACACAGTAATCCACCTAATTACATTTATAGTCAGATAGCTCACCCAAAAGAATTTTATTTCACTAAGTGGTTAAACATTATGAGATACAAACTAAAAATATTTATTCCTTAGAACCAAGATTAAAACCTTAGTTTATTCGCCAACATGCAGAGAAATATATTGTAGTGAGATTGAGAATGATTTTCAAATATACCAAGAACTTCCTCCACAACTAGAAGATAGTATCGGATCTCCATCTGGGGAATCAAACACTGAAACATCATATCTTCTCACATATTCAAAAACATATATCTTGCTCAATATACCAAGAGAATAACCTAACCTCATTGGCGAGTATTTACATACTTCAGTCAATCTATCATGTACAACTCATACATCATTCTGTTGATGTCAATATCTAGTTAATTTCAATACATAACCCCCACTTATGTTAACTTTCTACCATCAGATATAAATGAGAATTTATTTAACCCTTCATGTTTTTACTATCCAGTCTCAACTTACCGAATAACTCCCATATATTTTTTATGAATTTAAGAACATATATCATCAATGCAGACAATCTATAATCTTTTCATTTACCTCAATAAGATATGGCATTGTCTAAATAACCAATATAAAGAGATCTATCAGGTCATTGATGTAATTCTTGCCTAAAATTCTTCTTGAACAAGAATTTCATTCCAAATTCTAATGCATGTAGCATAATTTCTCTAGATTGTTTAATCAGAATACTATTTAGGTCATGAAACAATTAACGCCGCATAATACGACAAGACACAAAATAAACATGTCATGGATTTGACATAAGTGGGTCTAGTTCATAAACATGTTAACATGTTTATACACGATTAATAAACAAGTCATTAACACGTCAACCTGTTAAACTCGTTTATGACTTGCTGAACAAAAAAAAAGTATAAATAATAAATATTCAATATTAAATAAACTAGTACAAAATTCAACAATTGGAATACATTTTAATAACGTGATATGTTTTTTTTAATTTGTAGACATCTTTTATTATATTATATTTTATTTTTAATGGAAATATTTATTTTACTTTTAATATATTATTTAAGTTTTAGATTTTATTAATAGTTATTTATTAAGAAAAAAATTAAACTTTTCTTTAAAGTGAGATTTAGATATATCTTAGACGATTCTCATAATTTTGTATATTTTACTATTACTAGTCATTTTCCCTCTATTCTTTAGAATAATAAAGACTCGCATGAAAAAATAAATTATGACTTAAGACTATATACAAACACATTTTGGTTGTGTTTTATAACTCTCATTTTGTCATCTTATTTGTTTTAAGTCTTATTTAATATGAGGTTAATAAAAATTAATTTTGTATTGATATCATTTATTTTCAATAATTCTACTATTGAAAAGAGGAAATACCTCTTAGTAAAACGTTAATTTTGTTAACTTATTGAATAAGTGAATTTTCTCTTATACGGGTAGAGGTTTTCGTGATTTAGCATGACTCGTGTGTTTAGGTCCCGATAAAGATTCTCTCTTCTAAATAAAGATGATGCAAAACTGACCATCAAGTTAGATCATCGAAAGAACATGAATCTGAATAGCATCATTCCACCATTAACAAGAAATCTGCAAAGGGAGTGGAAGTTTGAGATAAAGGGAATGAACTTAAAATCCCCTGAATGAGGTCATTGATCTTCATTTGATCTCTTGAATCCCCCTCTCTGATTCCTCAATGACCTTAACCAATTACTTTGCTCATCAAATCTCTCTCTGCTAATTCAACATCTCTGGTTTTTTTGTCACAACGTTTACATTATTGGACATAAAATTAGGGCTTACGGTCAGCTGAGATTGAGAGATAATGGTGGTGAATTGGTGATTGGGATAGGGAAGAATCAATCAACTTGTTGGTTGTTGTATTGAAAGTTAAGAGAGAGATATGAAAACTCAAGAGATAAGGTGATTAATAAAAAGAAAAACACAGGAATGATGTTTCTCATGCGATGAACATTTTATGCATCAATTTTTTTAGTTTCCACTTCTTTTATGAATGCTGCCTATTTAGAAGGATTTCCTTTTTTTGTCAAGATCCGATAAGAAGGATTCCAAAATAATGAAAAGACATTGAACTAGTTAGGGCATAATGCTAATGGTGGGTTTAAGATCATACAAGTCAAGGATTTAATGTTTGAAATTTGCATATCGAACGCATAGTTTCCAAATAAAAAGTTATGAATTATTTTTTCCAAACACTACTTAAAATATAAGCCCTTATTTAATAAGCTCTTATATAACGAGTCTTAATAAAAAAAGTGCTAAGAATTTAACCAATGGTGTTACCAAACAAAACCTATATTTTATTGGCTATTTAACTATGTTTGTTTGAATTTATTCATGTAGATATATTGAAAAAAATAGCAAACAAATTATAAAACTTTAAATAAAATATTTAATAAATGGGTGGCACGAATACACAACAGGTTTAACACGACTCAATTAGACACGAAAATGATTAAAAGATCAATAAACATGTCATGCAATGGGTTTACATTATATGGGTCATGACCTGTTTCCGATACGATATGTTTATGACTCGCCGACATAAACTACCACCCCTACCAAATTCTGGCATATCAAGTGGTTCCGATTACACTTCTTAATTACCTTATCACCTTATAAATCAAACACTTTGCTTAGCTCCATTCTAAGCTTCAAAACGCATATATGAAATTACTAATTCCAACCACTCGGTTGATGATGTCCATGCGTAAGACTTTATTCTATTATCATTATTACACATTTCTCTCAAGAGATAGTACTGAAGAGTTCCCATTATAATTACTATTCATGTTCTTTTTTTATTAAACGTCATGATGACATCACTCACTTTATATGGTTGATTTCTTGAAGCTAATTTATCATCTTCATGAATTTAGGTTACTCACTTCACCTTGAGTTTCTTTCACTTAGAAAACTATACTCTTTAAACTCTAATAGGTTTCAGATCGCCAAATCACATTGCATTAGCTCTTTGGTCTTCGTACTTATCATTTCTCTTTTAGTGTTTCCTCTAGGATTCTATGTTCTTAGGGTTATTTAAGAAATTCTCAAAAAATCATTCAAGTGAATATAGATGTATTTCAAACCCTACGATGAAAGAATGAATTTCGCATAAACTATTCAATTGAATGGATTCACAAATAAGTTGGGATCTATACTTATATTTTAAAACACTAAATCTCAGCTCTAAAACATATCTTTTCAATTCATTCTATTCAATGTTTGAAATATATTTCAAGAATTTATTCTACAAGTGATGCCTTAAATTGTTTGGTACAACTACCTTAATAGTTTGTTTTTCTTCACAATAGTTCTTCACAAACTTCCTTGAACTATATTATAGTATAAACTTTGATCTCTTGCTCTGTTGTGTCAACACAAAGCTACTTTAAGTAAAGTATTAGGCTAAACTTATGCTTTTCCATTTACTAAGTATAACTAAGCAATTATTGTAATGAAACTACATTTCAATTTACTTCTCAAGGCATCCTTGCATCGTTTATAATTTGTTTCAACTTCACTCTTAAGTTAATTGAATATAAAACACAACAATACCTTGAATCTTGGTATACCTTGCTTATTTCATTCGATTACTTCATGATAACACTACTTTTCCTACTTCTTTGTAGAATGCAAGACAATTCTTTAATTGTCTCAATCCTAGACAAATCCAATGACTCACAATTAGCATTCAAAATATATGCGCGTAATTTATATTTGATGCTTAGTATTTGCACTGCAACCAGTTTTTCATTAGGGCTCATAATTATGCGATATTGCTTGTGCTTTTGCTTAGTCTTCAACTTTTTTATATTACCATCAATAATATAATGGTAATCTTATTTCAATAGAGTTCAACACCTCTACTATTCCATGTTATGAACATAGCATGAGCTCTAGTGAGTTTCAATGGTTCACCAACTGATTTGTAACATAATCAATCCTTTGCTTAACTTCATTTTCATATATTTGTAACTCAAATCTTACGTTAATGAAACCATATCTCAACCAACTTCTGAGAACAAATGGTTTCAAACAATTAACCAAATGAGTTGTCGATTATGGGCAACGAATATTCAATCTTGATTTAATTTAAATTGCTCTCTTCACTCGAATCAAGTTCTGAAAGTCATACAATTTCTATAATACACCAAGTAAAATAGAATTAATCATTGGTTTAACGTTAGAAATCAAGTAATTGATGAATTTAAATCTCATATGGCGGCAAAATTGACAAAAAAAAAATTATAATTAGACTTCCTGGAACTTTTGAAATAAAGATTTTCATTCATCAAACTTGAATTCTCATCATAAACATATCATAATTCCAACATAAATTCAATCACTTGAATCTTGAGTGATGGCTTTATTTCCATGAATAACTATTCTTAGAAATGTATAAATTTATATAATCTTTTGTTACTAAAAGTAGAATTTCCGTAACAACCCGTTACCTTAAGCTAGGCATTAGTACTAACCTAAATCCTAATTAATCCGTGTTAGGCTCGTGTTTAAGTTCGGCATACGTCAATTAGCGTGTGCGTGCGTTTCCATAAGGTATGGTGTTTGTTTGGATTGCTAATTTAATTTATATATAGTTTGTCGTAAAATAAAGAATTATACACAAGCCTATAAAATAAAAATTACGCAATAAACTATGGTTTACCGAGACACCAAGTGCGATGTGGAAGTCGTGACATGAATGTTCACGCTTAAGGACACTTGTAGGCATGTCAAGTGAGTTCATTTGTGAATAATACATGATATATATTTATATTTTTTAAAATATATAAATATATATTGAAAAATAAAATAATCTTAGAAATATACGGATTATCAAATCATCTCGAACAAAGGGTAATTGCTTGATGCGTCGAATTCCATTTCACATTAAGTTGTGTCATTTTAATGCATTAAGCTCGCTATCGGTCTTGAGATAGTGCGACTCGTATCTAGAAAACAATCTATATATATGAACAAAATTTGATCATTATCCTTGCAATTTAAACATTTTGAGAGAAAGGCCGAGGGTTCGGGAGTTGATTTTGATCGAAGGGGACGATCAGCGGAGCTAAATTAAGGTGAATAGAGGAGCTTAATCGATTCAACAACATGAGATCAACGTTTAGGTATGATTTGTTCTTGTGTTTATTGAAGTTCAATTCGATGGTGATGCTAGAATTTTAGTTAATTATGCGGTTTGATGAAAAGAATTGGTTTATAACCTCATTAGAGGTCCTCTCGGATCATTTGGAATGTTTGGGAGGTAATTTAGGTTGATTTGAATGAGCAGAATTGTTTTGTTATTGCAAGTCTTGTGTGAATAGCGCACTAGGCATTGGCCATATCGCGACACCTGTACTAGGGAAGATTAATAACTTATGGATAGTGCCCTATCCATGACGTGTAGCGCACTATCAAACGCCCGAAACCAACAACTAAGCTGAGTTTTACACATTATTTTTGGGGGACTTAGGGACTTTTCTTGGGGTTCTAAATGTCGTATAATGAACCTATATTGAACCCAAATAATTGGTGATAGGATGAGGAACAACGAGTAAGAGTGAGACGACCGAAAATTTAGGAAGTTCGAGAAATAGAGAGTTAGACCGAGGTAAGTACGGATTCACTTATTTATAAATATTTCCTAGCTATTTAGTATATTTAGCTCATATAGTTG
Organism: Stephania yunnanensis; assembly: GCA_039657365.1. NCBI lineage: Eukaryota > Viridiplantae > Streptophyta > Magnoliopsida > Ranunculales > Menispermaceae > Stephania > Stephania yunnanensis. Next base: position 35,791,649 of record CM077586.1, on the reverse strand, counting down.
TTGAGATGGAATGGGGGGATTTTGTACAATGTGATGGTTCCTCTAATTAACATAAAATGGTGTCAAATGTCATCCACGAGTGTAACTCCTCAGGGCTGAGACCAGGTTATATAGTACTTAGGGTTGATCTCCCGGTCTATAAGTAACTCCTACTCAGTTTATAGGTTGTGTAGGTTACATATTCACTAGAGGGTTTAGGATAGAACCATTGGGCATTAATCATTTGGCTAAACATTACATATGCGCAGTGTGTTGGTTTAACACTCATATTAATGGTGTTGTTGGTAATCGACCGTAGTTTTACAAATAAAATGGGGATCATAGTGTACAAGTCTAAGACCTTTGCTTTGCATTTGTTACATACCGGTTTATATGATTTCCATATTCTTATTAGATATCATTGGTGCATGTTGTTATTGCATTATAGCCTTGAATCTTATATGGAATGTTGATGATTAGTGTGAATCCCAACTTACTGAGCAAGTTGGAGTGCTTACCCCAATTAACATTATAGGTAGATCCAATGAGTGCTACAAGTACGAGATGGAGAAGTTATAGGAGTTTTGAACTTCCTTCGATGTAATGACTTCCTCTGGTCTTATATATTAGAGTTAAATAACAGATTTGTAATATCACATGGGATAGGTGATTTATATAACCAAGGTTTATTTCAGTTTGTTTTTTAATACTATATATCTTATTTTGGTTATCGAAAAAGATTTGAGATTTCTGCTACTTATATAATATGTTTTATTCTGATAGTCGATATACAATAGTGCTTATCAAGAATTGGTGGTAAGGCTACCGGCTCTAGTTAAGTCTAGTAAGGGTAATATAGGTTTAATTAGGCTTTCAGGTTGGGTATTGCCCTAATCTAGTTAGGGGATGCTACAGTTTGGTATCAAAGCCACAAGTTTTAAAACCTTAGTTAACCTTAGTTTATAGAGCTTGGTTTAATTATTTTGAACCTTTCTTTATCAGAGAAAAGGTTCAGAGTACAAGGTTTAAGAGCTTTGTTATGATGAATATCCCTGATACAACGTGGTGCCAAATTTTATTGTTTATCACTTTTAGGGATAAAATGGCAGTAGTGATACGTTTTGGTATTCACTTTCGAATGGTGTTCGAAGTCAATGAAAGCCTACTTTAAAGGTTAAGGTACTTTGATTAAGCTACTGGTCGACTGAAAGAGCGGTCTCGAGTTATGAATAAGCTTAGGGTTTGATAAACGGTTTTTATCATGATTTTGGGGGAACCAAAAGATAAAATGCAGAGACACGTTATTTGTCGTGTATACTATATCTACGTAATAGATATAAGAATTATGTATTTTCTGAATGGTATCAAAATGGTTAAAGTCCATTTATTTCTCATGATATAAGAAAATATGGAGGTAAGAACTTCTGAGAGTCTTAACCTCTGGGAGATAAAAATGAAAGACATAAGAAAAGTTACAAAGATGAAATAAAAACTCTTCTCCAAGTAAACTCTTCAGTGGTCTTTTTCTTACTGATAATATTAGACAAATAATAGTCATTGAAGAAGTATCGATTGGATCAAGATCTTGAGGTGTGTATTAGGAGAATGGAAATTATTAAATAATAAAATATTGAATGACTTTTGATGAAACTCAAAGATGGCGGAACACTATGAGACATGATTTAATACTAGTATGGAGACTAGTATGGAAGTAATGAAAGTTATCCAGTAAACAAATTAGTGGTAAATGATAAAAGTGTAATGGAGGTTACGAAACCATTAATGCAGCTATACTTCATACATTGTTATGATGTCGATATTCCAGTCATGGTGTGAATCCATATTAGGATAACAATTGGTTTATTAATAAAAAATAATTAAATCTAGAATAAAGCAGTGAGTTAGTAAGATATCCTAATCTGATCTATTAGACTGGTATAGCCTAAATTGAGGGGAATGAGTGGTCAGTGTGTCTAAGGACTTGGGGAATCGAAGAATTAATTTGTAGTAGTCGAAATGAGTATTCATTACTCAGAATTGACAAATCCTTCTGAAAATAAGTGAAATCAACGATTCTCAAGAGGTAGTTGAGATTCAATTTTCACAGTGAAATTATCTGGGCTAAGAATATATATCTTTATAAGATGAATGTATACGGGTGCTGGATCATTTTTAATGGATGGTGGAAACCACTAGAACTTACTAGAACTCATGATATGTTCATAAAATAAGGGTATCAAGTGAAGGAAGACCATATAGTATGAGTTGTTATTGTGTTATCAATAATAACATGGCATCTTTGAACACTTAAAGAATGCACGAGCAATTACCATACAAAATTGGAATTGGTAATGGTAAATTGGTTCGGGCCAAAATTTTGCAAAGCGCTAGTGTTAAGTTTCAAAGGTTAATAAAATGTTAAGAATGTTTAATATTAACAGCAAATCAGGGGATTTTATTGTGATGGAGAAAATATGTGGTTGTCCTATATTCAACATAAAGACAAATAGGGAAAGTAAGCTTGAAATGATTGGATATTACCAACGATTGATACAAGGATCTTTCATATCGTTATGTAATTCATGCAATTAACTCAAGTGTGAAAATGGTTATAAATTGAAAGTAAATACAAGAATGCCTTGAAATAAAATGGAAGTATAGTTGGACTACAATGTTTGCTTGATAATTCCTAAATTGTAGAAGAAGTTAGAGGTTCAACCTAAGACTTTTGATTTAGGTAGGATTGTATGATGACATAAGAAAACAAAATTGTAGTTGTTTTTTATACATAAATAGTTCCAGAGTGGGGAGAAGAACTATTCGCAATTGATAATCTAGGGAAAGCTAAATTGATAATTCTACCAAATATAACAAGGCATCCCTTCTAAATTAAAAAGAAAGGTTGTGGAAAATTCTATTAATCATTTTTTGAGATTAATGAGAATCTTAAAGGAATGTTTAAAAGACAACCTGGGAATATGACACCAGTGGACTAATGTAACAGAAAGTAATAAATTTCAAATTGTGGAAGTTTGAAAAGTGGAATTATCAAAGTGATAGAAATAGAAGGTGATTGTGTTAACAATGCTTTGAAAAGAAAAGGACATATGCTATAGCTATAATAAAAGTTGCTCAATAATATATCTTAGGTGAGATATTTACTGAATATTAAGTGGAAGTTTTACATAGGCACATCATTAGCAGAGTTGTCCAGATAATTAACTATAAGTATGTTCTTTGAAGCACTCATTGGAGTTGAGCTAATGATGATTAAATGAGTGGCGAATTAATGAAGGAATTGATTGAGATTATTTAGTAAGTCAAGGATGAATAATAATTGTTGAAGTTGGATGAAAATAATCTCAGATCAAAATATTCAACATGTAAAAAAAGTTCTTAGAGCTTGAAACAAAAAGCGAGGCAAGAATGTTGTGAGAATCTCATTGATTTCTTTTATACATTTATTTAAGTAAAGTTCAAAATTCATTGTGATGAAAATGAATAGTTGCTTACCTGAAATGAAAAGTAAATTAAGATATGAGATATATTAGTAGGTAGAACTTGAATAATTTTAACCAGGAGGGTTATATTGTTCTTGCTTATATGAATGATATTTCTTGCTCAAAAATTTGTAATGAATTAACTTAAGTTATGGTGAAAACTGAATGTTATTGATATAATTGTAAAACTAATAGAGTTTGAAAATTTCTTGCCACACTGTGATTTAAATCCTCGAAGAAAATTAAGCGAAATGTATATGTGTGGAAAAGTTGAAAGTTGTAGAGAACTAGTATTATTATTTCGGTACGGAACTGAAAATATGTTTCACAGGGGGAAGATATGTATAATAGCCGGGAGGGACCTTTCTCAATCTTAACACAATATATCTAAAGTTGACCATGGTTTCCAAAGAATATAGTTTCCAAGCTTGTGACATGGAAAGTATGCATTACTGGAAGAAAGATTTTCGTGAGTTCTCTGGTGTTAATTTTTATAGGCTATATATAGAATCGAGGTATTTATTTTAAAAATTAGTAAGTTTTACTTTGTTATTAACTGGTGTGGAACGCAAATTAACGACGCAAATTTGTTAGAACCTGAGTAATTTAGAACTACACGGAAAGGTGTAAGCAGACTATTAGTACACAATTGCAACTCAGGTATATGGACAAAATGTAGCTAATAATAGAGATTCTCAGTTTACACTTCATGAAGAAGTGAGGATGATAATGATTTGAGTGAGTTTAGCTAAGACGTCATCAACTGAGAGAGCTAATTACAGAGCTACTAATCTAATCTTTCGAGTTTAGATTCAAACTGAATTGGAAAAGATTCAGTGGTGATTGGTTGTCAGAAAGATAATCAGGATTGTATAAAATGTTTGAGGTTAACAACTAGTGTAGCTTATTCTGATTGGTTAGTCTCGATATTGGTGTATTACAGTTCAGGGATAAATTATGGATTCCATTTCAGGATCAGGTAAGGCAGGAAGTGCTATGGAAAACTCATAAATCTCTTTAGTGTATTCATTCAGATAGCGGTAAGGAATATTATGAAATAAGGCACTTTTATTTATTGTTAGTCTGGGATGAAAAAATGATGTCGCGGGGATAATAAAAAGATATGAGGTATGTCTGCAAGTTAAAGTTGAGCATAGAAACTCATATATTTTTATTCTATTCGATGCCTATTTCTGAATGTAAATGGGAGCATAGATCGATAGATTTTGTTTCCATTTTATCTATGAGTCTGTTTAAGCACAATACGGTACAGTTGTAGTTAAAAGGTTGACGGAGTCTACGCATTTCTTGCCAGTTTCTATAGGAAGTCATTTTGACTATTTATGCAAAATAGCATACATGAGGTGTTAAATTTCAGGGATGCTTGAGTGTCGACTATTTCAGATAGGAATCCGAGATTCAAGTCCAATGGAAGGAGTGAATTGTTGTGACATCTAGGGAACTGTGCATAACCTTAGTATGATATATTACGGGCAGACTGATGGGTAGTCGTAGTAATAAAGTTTGGTGCTAGACGATGTACTTTAAGCTTGGGTCTTAAAGTTTAATAATAACTTGAAGAGATACATTTCTCTATGTGAGTTCATTTATTGAATGGAATGCCCCTTTGAAAGTTTGTATGTTCAACCATGTCGTCACCAAAGTGTCTGAACAGGGGTTGAGATGCAAGTTTTTTGGAGCCTGAATCAATTTAGAACTACACAGAGGAAAGGTCGTAGGTTAGTCAGCGTTTAACTACAATCCAATTAAAACATAAGAGATACGACGATAAATATCATAGGTGGTTGGAGCTTTCAAAGGATAAAAATGTTTTGTTGAAAGTCTCACTTATAATAAGAGTTGTGTAAGTTTAGATTGCGAGGTAAGCTAGTTTCAAAGTGTATTGAGTCGTTCAAAGTATAGGAACGGAATAATCCTGGTACTTAAAGGTTAAAGTTGCCTCCTCAGTTAGTCGGATGTGTAAAAGGTCTTCCACGTATCAATGTTTCATAAAATGGAGACTCATTTCACTCCCATGATTGATTGCAATCAATGTGATATTTGGGGAAGACTTATCTTATGAAAAGCAGTCAAGTTGATTACTTGGACGTAATATGAAAAAATCGAGTACTAAAGAAATTCCTTTGGTCAATGTGAAATGGGAATTTCACAAAGATGGGGAACTAACTTGAGAGTGGAAGTATGTGAAAAAGTTTCCATTTCTATTTGAAACTGCCAGTAATTTCATATTACTTTAATTTCGAGGACGAAATTGCTTTAAATCGAGGAGATTGTAACGACCTGTTACCTAAAGCTGGTGATTAGTACTAATCCAAATCCTAAGTAATCTAAGATAGGCTCGTGATTAAGTTCGGCGTAACTCGATTAGCTTGTGCATACATATCCAATATTTATGGTGTTTGTTTGGATTCTTAATTCACTTTATATATAGGTTGTCCTATAGTAACGAAATTATATACAAACCTAGAAAATGGAAAATACTCAGTAAACTTTGATTTACCAGGACACCAATTGTGACAAGGAAGTCGTGGGATGAATGTGCACGCTCAAGGACACTTATAGGCATTTCGATGAGTTCATTGGTGAATAATACGCGATATATATTTATATGTTTTTATATATAAAAATATATATTGAAAAATAAAAGAATATTAAATATATGGATTATCGAATTATCTCGAACGAAGCGTAAGTGCTTGATGCATCAAATTTCGTCTCACATTGAGTTGTGTCATTTTAACACATTCACCACGCGATCGGTCTCGAGATAGTGTGATGTGTATCTCGAAAAAAATCCATATATATAACCAAAATTTGATAGTTATCCTCACAATTCGATCATTCGAGAGAAAAGTTGAGGGTTCGGGAGTTGATTTCGATCGTTGGGGATGATTCGGGGAGCTAAATTAACGTAAGTTGAGGAGATTAATCGAATCAACGATACGAGATTAATGTTTAGGTATGGTTCGTTCTTGTGTTTATTGATGTTCAAGTCGATGGTAATGTTGGAATTTTAATTAATTAAGCGGTTTGATAAATTGAATTAGTTTATAACCTCATTAGTGGTCCTCACAGATTATTTGGGATGTTTTAGAGGTGATTTGGGTCGATTTGGATACGCTGAACTATGGTGTGGTTATAGGTCTAGCTCGCATAGCGCGCTAGGAATTGGCCATAGCGCTCTACGTGGACTGGGGAATATGACCGCGTAATGGATAGCGTGCTATCCATGCATGTATCGTGTTATTAGACTCCTGAAACCAGCAACTGAGCTGAGTTTTACATATTATTTATGAGGGACTTAGGGACTAGTCTAGGGGTTATAAACGTAGTATAATGAAACTATATTAATCTTTAATGATGAGTGATAAGTTAAGGAACACTGAGGAAGAGTGAAATGACCAAAAAGTTATGGAGTTTGAGAAACAGAGACTTAGACCGAGGTAAGTATAGAATCGCTTATTTATCAATATTACCTGGCTATTTAGTATTTTTAGCTCATATAGCTATTGAAATAGAATAGGGGATTATGTATACCGTGATGGTTTTTCTAACGAACAGAAAATAGTGTCTAATGTGATCCACAAGTGTAACTCCTCAGCGTTGTGACCAGGTTGTATAGTGATCACGTATCATGCGTGCCAAATATAACCCGTAATCGACTTACCAACCATAAGGGTGTAGTAGTGGTAAATACGGGGTCGAATCCACAGGCCTTGAGTTCACTCCAAGTTAACTAAAAATAGGGGGTTTTCAGAAAATTCAATAAAATAATTAATTAAACTGACACAAATAAAAAGTTCACAAAAATTAATATCAATAATGAAAAATCACCTAAATCTCTAGTTCCACAAATCAGAATCAAGATTCAATAGCATTCAATGGTCCTCAATCTTTCCAAAATAAATTATTAATTTAAATTCTCCTAGATTAGCTATAGAAAATTGACATCCGCCAGAAATTCCTAATTCCCCTAATTTCGATAGTCTGGACGTCTGCCACTAACTACTTCCCTAATTAATGTATAACCCTAGACATCCGCTAATCAGGTTTAACAAACTAACCGCAGTAATATAGATATATGGGAACACTAATCCTAGATAACCGGATCGCAACCGCTACCGATTTAACCTAGATTCAATTGTTGTACATTCAAACACTGAAAGAGTTTTACGGCAAATGAGTGAATGTTTGTTACTTTATTAGTGTAAAAGCACAATTACACGGATACTAATATTCTAAATAACATTAGATTGTCAATCTAAAAGCATGCATCGGCCACATACATACCATAAATCTAAATCATAATAATTAAAATCAACAACAATGAAATAGGAGAAATTAAATTAATTAAATAACAAAATAAAAGATATCAAATAATATGCTTTGAATCCATGATCCCGACTTGTTTCCCTTTCGACTTAGGCAAGAAATTGATTAGCCGGACATCATCTTCAAAAATCACTACTAAAAATAATAATTGATTTATAAAGAATACTAATTAATTGTTCTCCAATAATACCTAGGTTCCTAATATATAAAAATAGTCCAAATTGTACTCGGATACCAATTTTAGGGGTTAGGGAGGTGACTCGTGCGCCGGGAGCATCGTAGGGGTGTTTTAGATTAACATTCGAGCTATGCCACGTGTCTCGGCGTGATTCGATGATTTTTAAATGTTGTGCCACATGTCGGAACGTGATTGGTCAGCTGCTGCACAGCCTCTGATTTTTCGCCACGCAATTCGGAGAGAATCTGTGCGTTATGTTTTGTGTGAGGGGAATTAGTGCCATGTGGACGCTTCTGATTGGCCGAACCACGTATTAATGACACGCTGGACGAATGAGAGAGCTCCACGTGTACGTGCGCTAGCAAAAAGAAAATTGCGCGACTCGACCAAAATTCTGGGAGTTTGTGTCGGCACGCATCTCGAGCCAGATTGACTAATTTTGAAACGCGATGAAATGTCTTGCGGGTGACGTGGCAACACAAGGTGACGTGGCAACGCTTGGCGGTCTCTCGTTGGTCGCTGGAACTGGAGTTTGCTGACGTGGCATATCCTCACTAGTCGCGAATCGGTGTATTGACGTGCTGTTTGCTTTGAACTTCCACGTAGCGTCATCCGATTAGTCCAGAGTGGCTTTTCACGCTGACGTGGCATCACCTTATTGGCTGAAACACCTTGTCCGCTATTCGATCCACCGTGCAACACGTATTTCTAGGCAAACTATCCGGCATCCGATCACTGCAAGTAAATACTCCTTTTTGAGTATTTTTTCGCCGCGAATTCAACCACGCACTCTGTTTCACCTAAAAATGACCAAAAAAATATAATTAAATATATATTTTAAATACTTTTAATAATTAAATATACTAAAATAGACTATTAAATACCTATAAATACCGACTTATCAAATACCCCCAAACTTAAAACTTTGCACGTCCCGAGCAAATGTGTAAATGACAACACAAAATAAACTACACTCGTAATATAATAATGCACTGACTCAACTAATCCTATATCCGATCCAAATTCATGGAGTTCCTTTGGTTTACATAGTCACCAAATTAACAAGTAGCTCAGAAAATTTCTGAGTTATGATATGTGAAGTCTCGCAAGTCAAACACAATTAAGATCGCACTTTCAAGACAAAAGACTCGGTCAAAACAAAGGCCATCAACTAATCGCAAGTTTAATTGGTCTATACAATTAAGTACGCAAGTTCAAAATCTTACTCAATATGGTGAAAGCACTCGAACTAAATCTTTTATTTGAGGAGTTTTACAACTTCCACCTTTATTCAATATTATTTTCTCTATTTTTCATCAACATCTATTTTTTTTCAAGTAGTACGATACCTTCTCCATTTCCTGTGGACCGCTTTTTCACTTTTTCCCACCACATGATTCCCTGCTCCATTTCGTGCAGAAATCAGTGGGACTCTATTTTTTATTATTTTTATTAGAAAAACTGCCTTTAGTACATCTCACTTTCATTATAATCAAGCAAATCCCCCGAAGTGGGTTAAAATAACATAACTTGCATAAATTTGATCGTTTACTCATTTTCGTTATCTAGAACTAAGTCCGACCATCATCTAAGTCTCTAATCATGAAATCATAAAAATCCTGAGCTACGAACTTGATTATGTGTTTTTCCTAATTTTCTCTAAGTTTCAAGTTAAAAATGCAACTGTAATTTACTCATCCACAACCAGAGGCATGAACAAAGTTTCGGGTGACTCTAAAATAAATAAAACATACTAAATATATACATGAAAGTGTATCAATTCTTAATGAAATGAGAAAAGAATATGAATAGAAAAGAAATGAAAGAAATGGAAGAAATGATATAAAACACCACCACTACCATCCAATATCCGCATATAACCGTATAAAAAAAATTAAACGATCTCACCTCGGTCTTTCGCAAAAAATCCATCCAAAATAATCCATAATCCCTAAAACACCCCCAAACTTATTCCGAACCTTGTCCTTAAGGTTCAAAACAAGTCAAGAGGTTCACGCATATAAAACAAACAAGATGGTGAAAGAATACGATAAAAATAAAAGGAAGAAATGATACAAATTCATGCAAGATAATAAAATAAATATGATAATAAATAAACTAAATAATACTTATCAAAGTCTTCGTTGCCTCCCAATAGCGCTTTTGGTTAAAGTCGTTGGCTCGACTTGTTTAGAGTATGTCAATCAATATAGACTGGCGTTGCCAGTGAAACGACCTCCACATCATGGCTCGGGAAGTCTTCATAGAAGATTTTCAATCTGTGGTCGTTCACCTTAAACACATTACCAGTCTTCATACGTTGAATCTCCACTGCTCCATGATCATACACCACAGTCACAATATATGGTCTTGTCCACCTCGATCTCAGCTTACCTACAAAAATCTTCAGACGTGACTGAAATAAAAGCACTTTCTGACCAACACGGAAAGATTTCCTAGAGAGATTGCTATCATGGAACGCTTTAGTTTTTTCTTTATAAATCTGCGCATTTTCACACGTGTCGTTCCTGTTTTCCTCCAACTCTTGGAGAGTGAGCTTTCTCTTTTTTCCTGCTTCATCAAGCTTCATATTAAAGTGTTTCACAGCCAATATGATTTATGTTCAAGCTCGACTGCCAGGTGGCAAGCTTTACTAAACACAAGGCGATAAGGGGACATCCCAATTGGCGTTTTAAACGTCGTTCAGTAAGCCCAAACCGCATCATCAAGACGTGCACTCCAATCTTTACGAGTAGGATTCACTGTCTTTTCCAAGATGGATTTGATCTCTCTATTAGAGTCCTCTGCCTGGCCACTCGTTTGGGGATGATATGCGGTAGACGTTCGATGAGTGACATTATACCTCCTCAAAAGAATGTCAACCATACGGTTACAGAAGTGAGTGCCTCTATCACTGATCAGGGGTCGTGGGGTATCAAATATTGTGAAAATCCTCGATTTAAGGAATTCACATACCACTTTGGAGTCATTAGTGCGCCTAGCCTTAGCTTCCACCCACTTAGACACGTATTCCACTACCAAGAGTATGTAAACATTACCAAATGACACTGGAAACGGTCCCATAAAGTCTATACCCCAAATGTCAAATATCTCGTAAATATGAATCGGGGTAAGTGGCATTTAGTCTCAATGACTAAGATTTCCAGATTTCTGATAGTTATGACAAGTCTTGCTAAACATGTATGAATCAAGGAAAATGGTGGGCCGGTAAAACCCACTCTCAAGAACTTTCCTAGCTGTCCGATGGGGACCGAAGTGGCCTTCGCAGTCGTAAGTATGACAAAAAGCCAATATGGAATGACTCTCGGTCTAAGGAACACAACGCCTGATAACCTGGTCGGAGCAAAATCTCGGGTTATCCCATACATAGTACTTAGCATCACTCTTTACTTTATTCTTCTGAGCCTTCGAAAGGTGAGGGGATAGCTCACCCAAAGTGATATAGTTTACAAAATTGGCGTGCCAGGGGAGATCTTCCATAATAGCATAGATGTGCTCATCATGGAAATCATCCATAAGAGGGGTAGGACTCTCACCATTTTTAATTATGTTGAGATGATCTGCGACTAGATTCTCTACACCATTTTTATCTTTGATCGTGATGTCAAACTCCTGAAGTAGGAGTATCCATCTAATGAGCCTAGGTTTGGCATCCTTTTTACTCATCAAGTAATTCAAGGCAGCGTGATCTGAGTAAATGATAACCTTGGTTCCCAAAAGGTAAGGCTGAAACTTCTCAAGTGCGAAGATAACAGCAAGGAGCTCCTTCTCAATATTGGTGTAGTTCATCTGAGCCACGTGTAGAGTACGAGAAGCGTAGTAGATGACATGTGAAGCTCTCCCGACTCTCTGTCCTAAAACTGCACCCACTTCATAATCACTAGCATCATACATAATTTCAAATGGAAACTCCCTATTAGGGGCCTGAATCACTGGTGTGCTAGTAAGTGAGTCTTTCAGTGCATCAAATGCACTCTTACATGCCTTATCAAACTCAAAAGGTATGTCCTTTTGTAGTAGACGGCATAGAGGTTGTGCGATTTTTGGAAAGTCTTTGATGAAACGACGATAAAAGCCACCGTGTCCGAGGAAAAATCTAATCTGCCGCACATTCGTAGGGTAGGGAAGTTTCTTGATAACATCAATTTTAGCTTGGTCTACCTCTACGCCTCTGGCTGGGATAATGTGTCCCAAAATAAAACCTTGGTCCACCATAAAATGACACTTTTTATAGTTCATAATTGAGTTCTTCTCAATACACCCGCTGAGAACTTTTGTCAGATTGCCGAGACAACTATCAAATGAATCACTCTAAATGGTAAAGTCTTCCATGAAGACATCAATGAAATGCTCAACAAAATCTGAAAAGATACTCACCATGCACCTTTGAAAGGTGGCAGGGGCATTGAATAACCCAAAGGGCATGCGCCGATAGGCAAAAGAACCAAACGAAAAGGTGAAAGTTGTCTTTTCCTAGTCTTCGGGTGCTACCGGTATCTGATGAAAATCGGAATAACCGTCAAGACAGCATTAATGAGAACGACAAGCTAGTCTCTCCAGCATCTGATCAATGAATGGTAGGGGAAGTGATCTGTAAGCGTTTAATTTCCAGTAGTCAATGCATACCCGCCATCCATTTTGAATACGAGTTGGAACCAACTCACCATGTGAATTGGTGACTACTGTGACTCCCTTTTTCTTAGGAACCACCAGGATGGGGCTTACCCATTTGCTATCAGAGATGGGGTAAATCACACCAGCATCAAGGAGCTTTAGTAACTCCTTCTTCACTACATCCATCATTAGCGAATTTAGCCTCTTATGGGCTTCTCTCGTATGTTTCGACCCTTCTTCCATATATATATGATGCATGCAAGTGGAAGGGCTCAAACCTTTGATCTCTGCTATGGTCCATCGAATAGCCTATTTAAGCTCCAAGAGTACTCGAAGGAGCCTCTCTTCCTCCAAATGTGTAAGTTTGGTTGAGATGATAATAGGGAGTGTGTCATTCTCACCCAAAAACATGTACTTTAAGTGCTCAGGTAATGGTTTCAGCTCAAGTGTGGGAGCTTTAACCAATGAGGGAGAAAGTTCGGAGTTAGAAGTAGGTAAATCCAAATAATGGACAATTGGGGGCAGGGGTTGGATTTAATCCAACTCGAAAACAACATCTTTGACATCAATATCGAAGGTCCGATCACTCATGTGGATTTGAGTAGTGTCGAGATGATGCTCTAACGCTACTTTAACTTCATCATCGCCACTCGTGAGCAAGGTCTGCTCAACGAGTGGATCCACACAGTTCATGGTACACACCACAGAAGACACATAGCTGGGGTATCGCATCGCATCGTATATGTTAAACTTGATGGCTTCACCGTTGAACTCCATGGTAAGAGATCCATCATCAACATCTATCTTCGTCTTCGTTGTTTTCAAAAATGGACGTCCAAGGAGTATTGATGAAGCATTAGGGAACGACTCCTCTTTTGTATCAACCATATAGAAGTCAGCAGGAAACACAAACTCGTTCACTCGAACTAGAACGTCCTCGAGAACACCGACAGGTCTGACAACGGAACGGTCAGCTAATTGAGTGACAATTCCAGTCTCCTCTAATGGGCCTTCATGCAAGGTCTCATAAATAGATAATGGCATAACATTAATGGAAGTGCCAAGGTCGCACATAGCTCTCTGACTGCTTACATCACCTATAACACAAGGTACTGAGAACATCCCAGGATCCTTTCATTTAGCAGGCAACTTCTTTTGTAGGATAACCGTGATGGTTTCTCCCATTTGGACTTTTTCGTTTCCTTTCAATTTCCCTTTGCTAGTGCATAGTTCATTAAGAAACTTTGCGTACCTAGGGACTTGCTTCATAGCGTCGATGAGTGGACTATTGATTTCCACTTGCCTGAAGGTCTCGAGAATTTCTTTCTCTTCCTCCTTTTTCTTATCTAGGATGAGTCATTGTGGAAAATGAGATTTGACCTTAAATGTGGGTCGTGCTTCCTTTTGAGTAGTTACCATTTGTTTAGGGGCAGATGGAGTCACTACTGCCTCGTGTTCTTCCTCATTTGCCTGGTCTTGGGCATTAGATGACCTATTGTCCCTTTTGGTCCCTCCAGCTCTATACCACTACAGAGTGTAACTAAATTAGCACTCGTGTTAGTATTCGGGTAAGGTTCCAAGGCAACTTTCCTTTATCTTCGAGACATCCAATCTGCTGTGCCTGTTGGTCCATTAGAATAGTTCGGACCGTCGATTTGACTTCGATGAAGGATTTCTCGGTGTTAGCCCGGAATTGGTTCAGTTCATTCATAATTTGGCTTTGTTGGCTCATAAGGGCTTTAATCATATCCTCGAGTGAAGAGGAATTATTGGAGGGTGCAGGCAACGGTTGACCTCTATGGATGAAGGTATGATAATTCTGATTATGAGGCCCGTAACTAAAGTTTGGGTTGTTCCTGGCCGTGGCATGATTATAGGTATTCCCAAATGGGACTCTAGATGGCCATTGGAACTGATTACCCATGGCATTAGCCTGTTGATCATCATCAAATAGTGTAGGACATTCATCAGTTGCATGATTTGTGGCAACACAGAAGCCACAAGCTTGGGCCTCCCTTTTACCGGATGAGAGGAGACGTTCCATCATAGAGGCTATTTGGTCAATTTTCAAGTCGGTGGAACTCGAGATATCGCCTGTAGTCAGACTTCAGTAAGCAGTAGCATCGAGATCACCATAAAGGCGTGACTGCTGTGCGATGTCCTCATACAGTTGCTTCATTTGGGCTGGAGTTTTGTCTCGAATGTGACCTCCACACGCATCATTCGTCGTTCCATGGGTGACATACCAAAAGGGAAGAATCGAGCTATGGCCTTCTCAGATTGGCCATGTTGTGGGCAACTAGCAATCAATCGCTTATAGCGATCCCAATATGTGCCAAATGATTCGCCCGGCCTCATTTCGATGCTGCAAATTTCCTTCATGAGCTAAGCAACTATATCCTCAGGGAAATATTCATCCAAGAACGCGGTTGCCATATCATTCCATAAACTAATGCAGCCATGCGGAAGGTAGAAAAGCCATTCCTTGGCTTTGTCTTTAAGGCGGAACGGAAAATATACGAGCTTAACCGTTTCCTCGTCCGCATTAGAGGGTTTCATTGACTTGCAGATAGTACGAAACTCCTTTAGGAAAGTGATAGGGTCTTCTTTATCGCCACCATGGAAGGATGGTAGGAGATGAATGAATCCAGACCTCAACTCAAAGTTTCCAGCATTAACCGGATAATTGATGCAAAGGGGTTGTTGCGCCAAAAGAGCTTGAAGCTCATGATTGGCATGACCCATGGTGATTTGGCGATTTACAGCCATGTCCAAAGGATTTTGGCCTTCCTGTTGCCTAAGTTGGGTCTCTTTAATCCACCTATGAAAAGTTCTCTCTGGTTGAGGGTCGAAAGGTAATAATGAACCGGCCGATTTTGACCGAGTGAGTTGTGGTAGCATAAAACTAAAATAAACAAATAAATAAAATAATAAAAAGAAAAAAAAAAAGAAACCTAAACTCAAAGTGAATAAAAATAAATTAACTAAACAAAGATAATAATAATAATAATAATAATGCAATTAATTACTAAACTAACTAACAAAATAAATAAATTAACTAAACTAATGTTAAAAATAATTGACATAACTAACTAACGCCTAAACTCAGAGTAAAGACTAAGTCCCCGACAACGGCACATATATTTGATCACGTCTCGTCCGTGCCAAATATAACCCGTAATCGAGTTACCAACCACAAGGGTGTAGTAGTGGTAAAAACGAGGTCGAATCCACAGGACTTAGTTTACTCCAAGTTAACTAAAAACAGGGGGTTTTTAGAAAATTCAATAAAATGATTAATTAAACTAACACAAATAAAAAGTTCCCAAAAATTAATATCAATAATGAAAATTCACCTAAATCTCCAGCTCCATAAATCAGAATCAAGATTCAATAGCATTCAATGGTCCTCAATCTTTCCCAAATAAATTATTAATTTAAATTCTCCTAGATTAGCTATAGAAAATCGACACCCGACAGAAATTCCTAATTCCCCTAATTTCGATAGTCGGGAAGTCAGCCACTAGGTACTTCCCTAATTAATGTATAACCTTAGACATCCGCCGATCATGTTTAACACACTAATCGCAGTAACATAGATATATGGAACACTAATCCTAGATAACCGGGTCGCGTCCGCTACCGATTTAACCTAGATTCAATTGTTGTATATTCAAACACTGAAAGGGTTTTACGACAAACGGGTGAATGTTTGTTACTTTATTGGTCTAAAAGCACAATTACACAGATACTAATATTCCAAATAACAATAGATTGTCAATCTAAAAGCATGCTTCGGACGCATACATACCGTAGATCTAAATCATAATAATTAAAATCAACAACAATGAAATAGGAGAAATTAAATTAATTAAATAACAAAATAAAAGATCTCACATATTATTCTTTGAATCCATGATCCCGACTTGCTTCCCTTTCGACTTAGGCACGAAATTGATTAGCAGGACGTCATCTTAAAAAATCACTACTAAAAATAATAATTGATCTCTAAAGAATACTAATTAATTGTTCTCTAATAATACCTAGGTTCCTAATATATAAAAATACTCCAAATTGTACTCAGATACCAATTTTAGGGGTTTGGGAGGTGACTCGTGCGCTGAGGAGCATCGTACGGGTGTTTTTAGATCAAAATTCGGACTCTGCCACGTGTTTAGTGTGATTCGCTGATTTTTAACTGTAGCGCCACGTGTCGGAACGTGATTGGTCCGCTGCTGCACAGCCTCTGATGTGTCGCCGTGCAATTCGCCGAGAATCCCTAAGTTCGATTGTGTGTGAGGTGAGTCTGCATCACATGGACGCTTCTGATTGGCCGAGCAACGGATTAATGACGCACTGGAGGAATGAAAGTGCTCCACGTGTACGTGCACTGGCAAGGAGAAAATCGCGCGACTCGACCGAAATTATAGGAGTTTGTATGGGCATGCATCTCAATGCAGATTGACTGATTCTGAAACGCGATGAAATGTCTTGCGGGTGTCGTGGCAATGCGTAGCGGTATCTCATTGGTCGCGAGAACTAGAGTCCGCTGACGTGGCATATCCTCATTAAATGCGAATCGGTGTATTGACGTGCTGTTTCCTTTGAACTCCCACGTGGCATCATCCGATTGGTCCAGAGTGGCTTTTCACGTTGACGTGGCATCACCTTATTGGCTAAAACACCCTGTTCGCTTTTCGATCCACCGCGCAATGGATATTTCGAGGGAAACTGTCCGGCATCCGATCACTGCAAGTAAATACTCCTTTTTGAGTATTTTTTCGCCATGAATTCGACCGCACACTCCGTTTCACCTAAAAGTGACCAAAAAAATATAATTAAATATATGTTTTAAATACCTTTAATAATTAAATATACTAAAATAGACTATTAAATACCTATATATACCGACTTATCATATAGTACTTGGGTTACGTAACTCCTACTTAGTTTATAGGTTGCATGGGTTACGTATTCACTAGAGGGTTTAAGATAAAACCATTGGGAATTAATGTTTTGGCTAAACATCATATATGCACGGTGTACTTGATTAGAACTCGTATTAATGGCATCGGTGGGTAATCGACCCTAATTTTACAAATAAAATAGGGATCATAATGTACAAGTCCAAAACCTTTGCTTTGCATTTGTTACATATTTGTTTATATAATTTCCATATTCTTGTTAGATATTATTGGTGCAGGTTGCTAATGTATGATATCCTTGATTATTATATGGAATGTTGATGATTAGTGTGAATCCCAACTTACTGAGCAAGTTAGAGCGCTCACCCCAATTAACATTACAGGTAGATCTGACGAATGCTAAAACTACGGGACGGAGAAGTTATAGGAGTTTTGAACTTCTCTTCGATATAATGAATTCCTCTGGTCTTATATATTGGTGTCGAATTATAGTTTTGTAATATCACATGGGATGGGTGATTTATATAACTGAGGTTTATTCCGATTTGTACTTTAATATCGTACATCATATTTTGGTTATCAAAAAAGATATGAGATTTTCGCTGCGTATATGATATGTTTTATTTTGATAATCAATATATAGTAGTGCTTATCAGGTGTAGGAGGTAGGGCTGCTGGTTCTAGTTAAGTCTAGTAAGGGTAATCTAAGTTGAATTAGGATTTCTGGATGGGTATTGCTCTAATCAAGGGGTGCTACAAGTTTATACCAATCTATTGATACATTGCTTACTCATTCATTCCTAATATCATATGGTCTTCCTTTGATTCTCAAATCCTTAATTTCATTGACAGCTCATTCTTACCAATTTAAAATATACTAGTTTAAATGATCAGAGTAGGACATCTCACTAGCTTATTGCCATATCTAACTTAACCATACAAGTTTTAAACTTCAAGTTTTCATCTCAAATTACCATAAAAGTGATAGAAGCCCAACATATAATATAGAGTTGACTAACACCTCCATAAAAGTGATAGAAGCCCAACAGATAATATGAACTAGATAACTATGATAAATAGCACAAATGATAAATGTAATTAAGTCCCACTTACCAATACCGAGCTTTTCTAAATTTATACCGACTTACACAACTCCCAAAATCAATACAACTTTCCCATATTGACCAAGAACCTAAAATATATTGATTATCATCGATTTGAGTCTAATACTCATTGGATAGAACCCCTAAACTAGTCCCATTTGAATTCGGGATCCTGAAACCATGCAAAAATTGCAACTAAAGTACACTCTATTAACAAAAATAATACTTTATAACAATTTAAAAGTGTTATCAACTAGCCACCTAGGCTTAACTTCTTCACCTTGAAAACCTTAATATTTGTCACGAGGACCGAGTAAGAAGTTGTAGTACACATGTCGTACTTTCCATAAACTCCAAGAACACTCAAATCGGATCGCGAAAAAAAATTGATGAACTTTTCGATACACCATGATGAATAGACAAACTTTATCAATTTATAATTGATTCCCAAAATCCAGATTTTGAAGTGTTTTAGCTTATGCCGCTCGTTTTTTATTCAACGTTTCACCAAATTGAGCCAAACTCTAAACCAAATGGTCAACCTTCATAAAATATCCATAATAATGGTTTTGGTCACAACATAACCACAAATAATAACTTTTTTGATGTCTTGTAAAACTTTCATAGACCAATAGTCTTGCTATTTTTAATCAATCTTGTACTAAATTAGACCTAATCGCAAACACAACCACTTCTAACTTGCATGAAACTTGATGCGAGGATTTGTACAAACTTCATTCTCATTTTAAGCTGCCATTGGACCTAATTTACACATAAATCGAGGCCAAGTTTTCATGAGATACTTAACACTTGATTTATAAGGTTGCGAGCAATTAGTTATTTATTTATTTCACAATTATAAGTCTTATATTAATACATATTTAATTTCCATTAATTCAATTAACAAATTTCCATGCCAAACAAACACTATAAATTACATCAATGCACTCACACATTATTTAAGACTAGCCATGCTTAACCTCGAGCCTCATTTGACTTAATTAAAATTTGAATTAATATTAAATACCTGCTTAAAGTAATGGGTCGCTACACGCCCAATGTATAATAGCTTAAATGTTGGTTGGGTCTATAGCAATAGCTACTAGTTTAACAACATGCCTTAAAAACTTGGGCTATGACAGTTAAAATTCATACCCGTTGAACTTGGCGTATAGTCAGCGTTGCATCAAAGTCTAAAATGTCTCTTTAGGTGCTGCTCCTGATCTTCTCAAGTCCTCGAGTATGTCAATACATTATCGATAAAGACTATCACGAAGTGGACAACAAACGATCTCACCACCCAAGGCATCAAATCCATGAACACGAAAATGGCAATGGTCAAACCAAATGACATGACTGTAAATCGATAGTGTTCATAATTTGTGCTAAATAGTGTCTTAGTCCTATTGTCATCCATAATCCTTAATTGATGATACCCTGATCTCAAGTCTATCTTCGAGAAAAAATATGCTCGTATCAGCAAATCAAATAAATCAGCAATCTATAGTGATGGATATTTGTTCTTGACTGTGACCTCATTCAACTGAATGTATTCGATACACAACTTCAATGTATCATCCTTATTCACAAAGAAGAAAAAAACTCCTTAAGGAGATTTAGAAGGTGCAATGAACCTATTTTGTCCCAGATCCTGAAGCTAACTCCTTAACTCTTCCAACTGTCTTGAAGCATTGTAGTATGGAGATATAAAAATAGGTCTGGTGCCTAATACCAACTCAATAATGAAATCTATCTCTCACGGCATTGGTAAGCCATGTAAGTGTTCCGAAAATACATCAAAAAACTTGCATAAAATAAGAATATCCACAAATCGGGATCTTTGACTCTCTATCACATATATAACGACATTAGAGTCTCCATTTCTGCACTAGTCGCAAGTCGACATCTAATGCCCTCGACTCTCGATGTACTAATAGTAAATAGAAACATTAGATGCCCTAGAATCATAAATATAAATATTTTACTGAACCACTTGACATGAGTGCGATAGGCTGCTAGCCAATCCATCCTTAATAATGTGTTGAAGACTAAGAAGTTAAGAATCCTGAAATATGCAGGTAACTCTACCCCGCCTGTCTCTACTAGAGGTCCCTTAATGAGTCAATTAGGATAAACCCCTTCCCAGGTTGTGGTATTCAAAATCAAATGTACTTTAACTTTAACCAGTGTCAACCTTAGAATGCCTATCATGCAACTAGAAATGAAAGGTACTATAGTGCTCAAATCAAATAAGACATAAATTTGTACCACAAATAGAAATTGTATCCTTAATGAGTCCTTTTTTGGCATCGACATCTAGCTGTGCTACCATGTATACTTCATCGCGACTCTGCTATGGGAATATAGTTGCCGATTATGGACATTCTTTGAAGATATGTCAAATTTGACCACATCTAAAACAAGTTATCGACCTAGGCTAACTTTGTGCCTAATCCTAGGCTTGTGCCTAGTCTATCCCTATCGGGAACAATCTTAGCCTCTACACTTACCTCAGCCTCAGCTTCTACCACCCTACTGCAGCTGACGTGGTGTTGATTATACTAGAAGAGGTAGTAAAGTAGTAAAAGCTAGTAATGCAGGTCATATTGGTGGTGTCAAAGGAGGTCTATCAACTATACTTTATAATGGAATACGGGATGATACATAGGGCGCACTGATGTAGCTGTCCCTGATCCCAAACAACCTCTCTCCCAACTCTTATATCCCTTGCCCCTTCGTCTCCTCATCTCAAACTCTGCAATCTCATCTGGTGTCAATGCTGGTCTTAATGGTGTCCTATCGACGACTCTACTCAAATAAAAGTGCCTGTGAGAGAGTGCACGCTTTAAGATCTAACCCAAAGTCTTAGCATCTATACTGGTCACATAAATCCATATATCTAGCATCAGTATGTCTCCAAAATTGTATACGTCATCAGAATCATCTCACATTAGATCTCTAACAAACTACCTCAGATAGTTGTATATGTCTTTGCAGCTCATCACCGACTCATCAACACCTCTTCTTAAATTCATGAACTCCTTTCACAACCTTTTCAATAGTATAGGAGGGAAATTCTGCTAATAGAACTTTTCTTGAATTTATCCCAAGTGGGGATCATTATTAAAACCTATCGTCATACGCCACCAAACATTAGCGTCTCTTTATACTGTATACGACAAAATCTCAGCCTCAATTTTGTCATCGATCCTCAAAATTATATTTAGCTTATTTTGGGACAATACCCGCTTCTTAATCTTCTCAAAGTCTTACTGACCATTAAAGTAAACTAGCTTCATTCTGATAAAATTCTTCATTAACCGAACTTCCGCTGTCTTGTATTATTACCACTGGGATCATCTGTACTATCAGAGCTGTTGGTGTGATAGTATAAAGCTCTAGTACAAATAATATGGGTGTAGTAATAGTAGTTGTGGTGGGGGTCGATGTTTGTGCTAGTGGAGCAAAAGGTTTTGTCATTACGACAATGAAATCAACTAATTGTTTTCCCTAAGTAGCTACTCGGTCAGACAGCCTCTGATAATCCTTAACGCATGGAATAGTAGGTTGGCTACCATTAGCACTAACATACTCCCAATCGCGTGAATCATCCATCGGTGTCTGCACTTGATAGCGTAATCGAATTAGCAACTACGTAGATAATGCATATATATTTACATATAAAGACTAATATGTACATATAAGAAAACCGTAGGCAAATATCATCTAGTTTCCATAACTAAAGTTTGTGTTTCATGGACTTTCAAAGGTTTATCATTATTTTTAAAATTGATTCGGATACCAACTGTAACGACCCCTTCTTCAAAATAGGGCACTGCATGGCGAAATCTCGTAATTATGCCCTAATCTCAGCCACGTCGGACATAACTACTTATTAGTCAAGCTTTTTTTTTACTTTTTCTCCACGTTAAACTCATTCAGGATAAGTAATACATATGTTACATTTTTTTAAGTTTCAGAGTTAATTACAACATTTTATAGTAAACAACATTTAGCGGAAGTCTTAACAGTTATCTGGAAGTAATTATTAAAAATCCTAAGCGTGGAAACTAGGAATCAACATCACATGTATATATATGTCATAAAAATGATAATACAGTGAGCTTGTCAAGTGTCAACGAGGGGAACTAATCGCTCAAGCAAATAAAAACAAAAACTATATAAAAGAATTGTATAAGTTACAAAGTCCGGTGGTTGAAAGGTTGTCACTGATCTTTTCCTTACTTAGTTTGCTACTCGATGGATCGACACTCACCGTCATAAAAAGGATGGTGAGTACAAGAATGTAGAAAGTAACTCTGAGAAACATTTATCTACATTTTCAAATATACAACAAGCATCTTAAAGCATAATGATAACAAGTATGCAGAAAAAGAATCATGATATAAAATACTCAACTAAACAATGCGAAACTGACACTCGGCTAAGAAGTAATGATGTAGGGTCGGTCGGCCTATGAGTTACATTACATCAACCTTATTCCACTATTTAGGGTGTAAAAATTGTAAAGAATGCCTTCATATTCCAACAAAATGCCATCATATATATATAAATATTCACTAGTACCCCTCACATGTGATGTACACTTGTCAACAACACTGGCTCCCACACCCCGTGTTTTGCATAAGTTTGTGGTAAAATCCTAACATCCCTGGAAGTCTAGTGACTCATGTGTTGCACACATTTTTATCATATCATTGTCCTAGATACAATAACTACTTTCGTAAACCTAGAAATGACATTGTTTAAGAATCTAACAATGTTATCGAACTCCTAATACACAACGAACAATAGATTTATAATATCATTCAAACAGCTACCTGGTAGCATGCTAATTCATTTGAAAAATATCTTAACAATCAAGAATGACATAGCTTATGATTTAAAGTCAATGGGATTTTTTAATCAAAAACTAACGCCATGATAGCAAACTCACATAACGAGAAAAACTAATCAATCAATTGCATGTAAAGTACTATATGTAAATAAGTCCAAATGACTGTAAACGAAAAACATAGTAGGAAAGGAATGAAAATAAATATCTTAATCAGTTTACTTACAATCCAAGAAAATTTCCTAACTATTCGGCATACGGACACCTCAAAATACGTATCTGAACTTTCAAGACTTTTGCTGGGCTCCTGGTATCATTTGATATGTTTTCGAGGGTGTTCAAGGTCTTTGTGTTCAATTTTAGAAAATGCCCAATTTGCACCATCAGAGCACCAAGCGTACTAGGTAATTTAACTAACGAGCTAGTGACCCCATTAGCAAGCTAATTACACTTATTAGAATGCTAACAAGCACACTTAGCATGCTATGTGTAGGACAACCCGATTTTGCACTTTAAATTACGAGTTTTCTCCCCACATCGCTAAGAACAAAACTTTAGGATTCGTTTCCTCTAGTACAAGAGACATAAAAGATCCACTAAAAACATACAACAATAGATTACGCTCCATAATTATCATCAAACTTTTAACTGGTTCAGAAAATTGAGAATTGTTCTTAAGCATGAACGCAAGTTGTATGTCCCGGATGATCCTATTCTTGAGGAACCACCACTCAATGCTTTAAGAGCCATGAAGCATGCACATACTAAGTATGTCAATGACCCGACTAATGTTGCATGTATTATCTTAGCTATGGTATGCCATATAATGCAACAAATGGCACCATCTCAATGCTAGCCTGATAACTGTTATTGTATGCAAACTCACACAATGGTTGGTACTCCTCCCATGATCTGCCAAACTCAAGTACACATGCCTTAAGCATATCCTCGAGCGTCTGAATCAACCTCTTAGTCTACCTATTAGTTTGAGGGTGAAAAATTTTGCAAAATGGTAGGCGCGTACAATATTGCTCTTGCACACTTTGACACATCCTAGAGATATACATAGCTTCTTTGTTTGATGTAATAATCAATGTTACCCTATGCAGCCTAATAATCTCTCTCTCAAATAATACACTCAACTGGTCACATACGTAATGACCTGCAACTGGTATGAAATGGCCAGATTTCGTCAATTTGTCCACAATCACCCAGATGGAATTGTGTCGACTGATAGACCTTGACAATCCTTTTACAAAATCCATGGCTATGTCTTCCCATTTCTATCGTGGAATGGAAAGCGACTGTACCGATCCTCAAAGTCTACAATGCTCTGCATTCACCTATTATCAAATCCTACAGTTCTTTACAAACTCCAATACGTTTGTTTTTATCCTAGGCCACCAAAAATGTCTCTTCATGTCATGATACATTTTGGTCCTACCTTAATGAATAATGAACTAGGAGTGTTGTGAATCCTAAAGAATCTCATATCTCAGTTCTGCCACTGTCGATATCCATAATCTGTCTCTAAATCTCAAACAATGTTTTGTTATTTCTTTCCGGTCAATACACTCAGTATTGTAGGCCAATTCACTGAATCTCGAGATAAGATGTCGCCTCTCTATCCTTTTAATATTCTCTGAGTAGACACTATCTGAAGCCTCATATTTTCACAAGTCATTACTCGAGTATCGATAGGAATATCAGACTGTGTATTCATTACCGCTGCTTTGAGTAATCCATATTCAAGTATCATATGACATATAACAACTTCGACATCTCCAACTGGCATCCTACTTAACGCATCAACAATTATGTTAGCTTTTCCTAGGTGATACTTTAAAGAAAGTCGTAGTCTTTCAAAAATACCGACCACCGACATTGTCTCATATTAAGCTCTTTCTGTGTGAAGAGGTATTTCAAACTCTTATGATTAGTATAGATTGTGAACTACTCTCCATACAGTTGATGACTCCATATCTTCAAAGAAAACTCTAGCACCGCTAAGTCTAATTCATGAGTGGGATAGTTTTTCTCTTCTATTTTTAGGTATCTAAATGCACAAGCTACCATGCATCTATTTTACATCAAAATACAACCTAGAATTATATAAGAAACATCTGTATATACCAGAGTCCATGTCCTGCCTCTGCCAATATCAACATTGGTGCGATAGTCGACAATCTTTTTAACTGATCAGATGCCTCCTTGAATTCCTCATACCAATCAATCTTGACATCTTTCTGGGTCAATTTGGTCATCGGTGAAACGATCTTCGAGAAATCCTTCATGAACTTGAGGTAATATCCTCCTAACTCTAGAAAACTCATGACCTCATTAACTGACATCGGCACAGGACAATCTATAATAGCCTAAATCTTAGCTTGATCGATAGCAATACATGCTGCTCCGACGACATTCCCTAAAAACTTGACTTTTTATAGGTAAAATCCACACTTGCTAAACTTAGCGTAGAGTCGATGTTCCCTCAAAGTCTGCAATGTCTCTCGGAGGTGTTGCTCATGATATTCTCTAATCGTTGAATATATCATTATATTATCGATGAAAACTAATATGAAAGGTCAAGAAATGGCCTCATCACTCGATGCAATAAATCATGAACATGGCAGAAGCATTAGTCAAACCAAATTGTATAACTGTAATTTAATAGTGTCCATATCTGGTAGTGAATGTTGTCATCGACCGATCCTGATCCTTAATTCTAAGATAATGTTACCCTGATCGCAGGTCTATCTTGGATAAATACTATGCTCCTTTCAACTAATCAAATAAGTCCTCAATCCGTTGTAAGAGATACTTGTTTCTAATTGTGACCCTATTCAACTATCCATAATCAATGCACAGTCTCAAAGTACCATCTTTTTTCTTTCCCAAATCTTGCAACTAAATCCTCAACTCCTAAAAATCTCTAAGAGCCATGCGGTATGGTGGTATAGATATAATATAGTGTTTTGTACCAATTTAATGATAAATATTTCTCTCTCAATGGTTGTAAACCAACTAAGTATTCCGGAAACACGTCTGAAAACTCGCACACAATCGAAATCTCCTTAAGCCTAGGTCATTAGCTCTCTACTATGGTGTATAATGACACAAGAGTCTCCATCACTCCACTAGTCGCAAGTCGAACTCTAATTCCCCCAACTCTAGGTATACTACCACCATACGTGAACATCGGACACCCAGGCATCTTAAATATAACTATCTTACTAAAAATGTTGATCTAGGTGTGATACGGTGCTAACAAATCCATCCCTAACAATGTGTCAAACTATAAAAACTCAAGAACCCTGAAGTCTATAGGTAGTTCCACCTTGCTTATCTCTATTGGACATCTCTCAATAAGACAATTAAGGTAGACTCTATCCTCCGCTGTAGTACTCAAAATCAAATGTATGCTAATTCAAACCGGGGTCAAGCCTAAGATGCTTATCATGCGACCAGAAATGAAAGATACTGTAGAACCTAAATCAAACAAAACATATAACTGTTTACTACAAATGGAAACCATACCCTCAATCATCGAGACAAGCTACCATATGTACACCATCTCGACTCTACGGTGGAAACATAGTTGTTGGCTGTGGACAATCTCTAATCCCGTGCCTTGGGAACCTCTATCATATCTCCTCGGTCTTTTGCCCTTTGTCTTGTCCTCTTATACTCTCGAACTTGATCAGATGTCAACACCGATACTAACGGTGTTCCATCGAAAACTTGGCACAAATAATGTCTCGTGAGAAAGTGTACACTCATAATTCTCCCCCAATGTCATGGCACCTAAACTAACCATATATAATTAAATGACTGGTCTCAATCCATCTTCAAAATGATACACATAATCCAAATCCTCTCTTACTATATCCCTTGCAAACTACATTAAATAGCCATATTGATCTCTATAGCTCATCATTGACTCATCAGCTCCCTGTCTTAGGTTCTTGAATTATTTTCTCAACTTTTTCATCACTTCAGGTAGGAAGTACTACTGGTAAAACTTCATCTTGAAGACATCCCATAACTCAAACTCTCCGTCAGAAGTTATTGTCACATGCCTCCCATAAATAAACATTTCTCTGTAGAGTGGACACCGAAATCTCAACTCGGAGTCTATCCTCGATTCTTAAGACTCTAAATAACTTCTCCTAAGAAAATAGCCACTTCTAGATCTTCTCAAAGTCTTGTTGACCATCAAATTACACAGACTTCGGTGTTATGAAATCATTCACTAGCTGAATCTCTGTTGTCAAGCAAGAAGATAGAGGTGTGAAATATGGTGTAAAAACTATCTCTGCGACATGTGGTTTCATTATCGGTATAGAATGTACTACCGACACTACTATCGGTACTGTGGGAGTAGTCATAGTAGTAGGAGTTGGTGTCTCCACAGGTGGAGAAGAACTTGAAGTCATCATGGCGATGAACTCCATCAACTGCTGCCCCTTAGCAGCTACTCGATCAGATAGCCTCAGAAAATCATAAACTGATGGTATAAAAGGTTGGCTGTCACTTGCACCTGCATCTTCGTTATTGCGTGAATCCGCCATCAGTATTTACAAGTTAATAGCGAATGCGAATTAGCTACTATGTTTATAACGCTATATACATATGAAAAACTAACATATATATATATATATATATGCATATAAGACATCCCTATCTCACTTTCACTCGCTTCCCAACTAACAGTTTCTAGGCAATGATCATGTGGTTTCCACAGCTAAGATTTATTTTTTCTTGTTTTTTTTTAAAACAGTTATTTGTTATTAATTGGAATGGTTAGGAATTTTCCTAAAAATTTTAGCTTTTTTATCACATTATGGAATTACTATTTTCCACAATCCTAAGCACCGTAAACTTAGGCTCTTTTTAGCTTTATAAACATAGAAGATGATACCACATGTGACTATGATATCCCAACTTTGGGAAATTCCATAAACTATCCATAATATTCTAGAACTTAGGCTCTGATACCGATTGGGATGACCCATTCTCAAATTAGGGGACCGCTTGGCCTAATCCTCATTATTAAGTGCTAATATCACCATATAGGGCCTAACAAAGAATTAGTCAGCCTTTCCAAAACCCTATTAGTTAGCAATTATTATTATATATATTTTCTTAGATGATTATAAACCTATACCTATCCTATGTCCATTCATAAATTAGAGTAAATTACAAATTTTACTTATTTAAGATTCTATTTAGCAGAAGTCTGAACTAACTAGCGGAAGCTTATAACATAATGTCTAACAATTATGGAAAAACAAGGAATAAAGGTCACATGCATAACTAGAATGAACAGTGATATATAACATCATTTGTTTGGTCAAGGTATTAATCACTCAACACATAATATATAACCCCAAAAATATACCATATACATATACAAATAATACATAAAAAATCAAACCTATAAAATCAAGTGTAGTAGTGCAACACTGGTTCGGAGGTTGTCACCAATATTCTCTTTACCCGGTCGGCTACTCGATGGATCTGCACCCATTGTCACAAACTAGACGCTGAGTATAGAAAAGTAGAAAGTAATATTGGGAGACATTTTTTCATATTCCCAATTACGCAAAAAGTATCTAAAAGCATGGTAATAGCGACTACGTAGTAAAGAGAACATGCGAAGAGATACTTCAACTAAACAACGTGAAACTGACACATGGCTAAGTAGTAATGATCTAGGGCCAGTCGGTCGTGATCTTCACCACATCAGCATTTCCACTATATGAGGACGGAGCTGTGTTCTACATCAATGTTAAGGCTTGAGCATTGCTCTTGCCTTAAGAAACTTTCGTTGGTTCCAATCACCTACGATATATACTTGCTAACATCTTCGGGTCCCATACCCCATTGGCTATGCAAGTTATGCTTGCCAATAACCCCGAGACTCATTTCCTATGTGTTGCGCAAGATAGTGGAGAGATCCCGATCACCCTAAAAGTCTAGTGACCCTGTATGTCCGACGAACCTCTATAATGTAATTATCCTGGATACAACAACCACTTTCATATTTCAAGAAACAACATTGTTTGAGAATTCAATAAATCAAATGCATATCTAATGCACAAAGAAATGAATTACAATACTATTTTACACCTACCTAATAGCATGCTATTTCACTCACCACATGTATTAACAATCAATAATGACATAACACATGAATTGGTGTTACTGAAATCATTTTATCAACAAATTGTACCATGAAAGCAACCTCATGTAATGAGAATGAACGACAAGTCAAGGCATATGAAGTACAAAGGCAATTCAGTCCAAATAACAAGAAATGAGCTTATGAATAGGACTGGAATGTAAATAAATATCTTAATCAGCTTACTTATAATCCATGTAATTTCCAATGCTACTCCGGCCTCCCAACACCTCGAAACTCATATTTGAATCCCAAGAATACTTCCCTAAGTTCCTGACATCATATCATATGTTTTTAAGTGTGTTTGCACCTTTAATTAGCACATTAGACTTATTTATAGTCTTTAAGGACCTCTTTAGACATGCTGATTTTTTTATGCTGTCATAGCATTAACGCGCTAATGATCTTGTGTTGCATGCTAATGACCGATGTAGCGCGCTACCTACATAGTGCGCTATGTGTTGCAGAACCCTTAATTCTGCAAACAAAATTATGTGTTTTCTCCACACATAGGCTATGCTTCTGCCTTGAACAATTCCATACACACTTCCAAAGTTCTAAAACATCATTACCAACATAAAGCAACACCACATATCATCAAATACATGAATTCATTTAATTGAGCTATGTTTATAGTGTAGAAAAGATACCTAACATGATGTACACTAGCTTAGCTTTAGTTCTTCTACACCAAATCACTAAATTTGTTGTTGTTGTTCTTCCTCTAGCTACTCTCTTCACTCCAGCAAGCTTTGCTTCTTAATTAAGAATTCAAAATGAAATAGTTGAGTTGCTTGTGTAGACCAAAAGCTTTAAAGTCAAGAATTGGATATGGTTGATTGATAGCCCTTGATCTTAATGTGCACGCGTATCTCGAGACTTATCTAATGTTTCACCTACTAACACATGTCCCACTAACTCATGCCAAATGACACCAATGAATGACTCAATTTTTGTTGAGATGTGCCAACACGTGTCTTGAGAAATGTCAAGTGGCTATTGTTTTAACTTACTAACTTAAGTGTTTTGATTCATAACCAACCATAGCCCCATTTATATTACTTATGAAAGCACTATAAAGCTTATACCAACTCACCACGTTGCTCTCTAACTCAGTCCCACACCGGTATGCATATGAAGGGGCATCTCCTCTCATGCCTTGGCACCTATATATAAGTAAAAATGACTTAGTAGTCTATACATATATAATACACAAGGCATACACCATAACAAATATAACATTTACCTCAGCCACTGGGCTTAGTTATGACACGTATCTTGTTGCAGGTCCCACATCACGAGTCGTTTGATCTTGATTAAGAGATTAAACTAGGATTAGAAATTAGGCCATGACGATAATATCTCTTCATAATCTAGTTATAATCATATTACATGGAATTCCGGAATCAATAAATCCTAATTTATAATAGATTGATAGCTTTTAGTAAACCATAGATTTTACTATATTCAATGGAAAATAAGCCATATTCTTATCATTGTAAAAATATCAATTAGATAAATTGCGATAAAATAAAAATATAATAGCATTTACACTTAATGAAAATCATGCATAATCTAAACCAAATATTAATCAGAATATACTAATTAATAAATAACTTAGACCAAAAACACCTAGAAGATCCACTCGGGTAATATTGCCCTATAGATTAATCCTAGTTACTACTTTTACAATCGTTGTCAATAATCATAGACATAGAGTTATAATCAAAATATCACAATACATATTTGCAACTATGTATGCAATATCAATCTTCATCAGTTGTAATACGCAAAAACAACTTATTAAAATTGTGATTGTCGTTAATGAATAGATTTAAAGTGTTAAGTTCTTGATTCATTAATTGTAACTATATAGTAGTCTAAAGTATATATATATGTCTAGGGTTTGTTTAGATTAGTAAACTACTTCCTCATGCTTGAGATAAAAAAACACAACAATATAATTAAATAAATACCTCTTAATGAAATGAAGAAAAACTCTAATGTAGATTCAAACATAAACTAAATAAAATTAAACTTACAAGGGTTGAGAGCTAAGAGAATGAGAGAGATCTCAATTTTGAAGCCCTAAGGTCCTTTTTATAGTTTCCTAAGTATACATATCATTATGAACTCAAATCCTATCTACTAATCTAAAAAACCCTTAATCAACCTCAACGATTTGTTAGCAATTCCTAAATTGTACGCAAATCACAGAGTTAATCGTTGGAATTTAGTCTTTGTGCTCAATTGATTCAACTAGCGATTTCTACA
This sequence comes from Stephania yunnanensis, assembly GCA_039657365.1. Lineage (NCBI taxonomy): Eukaryota > Viridiplantae > Streptophyta > Magnoliopsida > Ranunculales > Menispermaceae > Stephania > Stephania yunnanensis. Next base: position 35,759,663 of record CM077586.1, on the reverse strand, counting down.
AATATCCCAATTCGTTGATGATTAACTGGCTCTTCTCTACTGTCGATTCAGAGTCAATCATTGGAATATAGTTTCCAATGTAATTATATATCGTTAGTTAATTGATGGACCTCTTCTATTGTTGACTATTTTGCTATTCTTTTTTTTTTCCATTTCTACATTTGTTTTAGTAAATCCTAAAATCACAAAAATAATAGAATACCTAGTGTAATATAAACACTTATATCCAAAACTCATCTAAATTACACTATAAAACATGTCTAATTATTAATTTGTTAAGTACCCCTAAACTCAGCACTTTGTTGTCCCGAGCAAATGAATACTTTTAATCATATTCTATTCTCATTCTTTACGAATTATTTTTAGTCTAATTCATTTAAACTTTTTTATTGACTTATCAAATGTCCTAAATACAACACTTTGTTTTCTCGAGCAAAGGAATACTTTTAAACACATTCTCTTCTCATTCTTTATGAACTAATTTTAGTCTAATTATTTACAAATATCATAAGATAGGAGAGATATATAACAAATTTGTATTAGATAAGGATTCAAAGTGTGCCAAATTCTAATTAGATTAGGATAAGATTTTAAGTTAGACGTGGACTAGAGTTAATTAGAAACAGTTTAATTAATATTTTTTGAAATAAAAATAAGGGGTAGTTTTGGTCAATTGATTTGAATAAAATAATGACAAATGGTTCATGCATTGTAATATATGATACTCGTAAGATAATCAATATTAGTAAAATCTACTAACTTGTTTAGTGATTGTTCATGCTTTGAAATGTACAATATTTATCTTGTTTAAATTATAATCATTAAAAAAACAAATATCTATTTTCAAAATTAAGTCAAATGTCATCCATTCTTAAATAGTTATCAAGGCTTCGATCACATTAATATGGGTCTACCTCCGTAGAGTGTATTGTGTCATCTTGGTGAGGCAAGTGGAATAATGGTTACTTTATTGTTTGAAATGGTTAGACTTGATAACGCTATCAAAACCGTTTTGGGCTTTAGGCACAACATGAGATAAAACATGGTAGGACACAAGATGTCATAATCTCTTAAAAACAACTAAAAGTCACAAATAATGTAATTGGTAATTGGTACCTTCCTAATTAACCTAATTCAAAATGTCATACCAAAGCTTTCTTAGATCGAGGTGAAACATGGATTTTAACCCTTTAAATCAATATAGTGTTTTTACGAGGGTTGTTAATTTAGTATGAATCTATTCCTCTATACTAAAATGAACTTTTGCACAATCTTTATTATAGATCTATGGCCATTTAAAATTAGATTAATCCCTTGTCACTGCAATCCATTCTTGGGAAGGATAAGTTGTGTAGGACAAAATTTATTGACTAGTTTATAAACTTAAGAATTGTTCTTAAGCTCGAACGAAAGTTGTATCTCCTAGATAATCATATTCCTAAGGAAGCACCAGCCAATGCTTTAAAAGCCATGAAGGATGAACATATTAAACATGTCAACAACTCAACTGATGTTGCATCCATTATAATAGATAACTATAGTTCCTAAACTTTAGAAGGACATAGAACACATGGAAGCTTACGTCATGGCTATGATCTTGAAGGAAATGTTCCAGCAGTAGGCTGGGCAAGAAAAGTTTAAGACAGTCATGAACCTTCATTCATTCCAAAAGAGCTGAGGGTGCATCATTTAGTCCTCATGTTCTGAAAATAAAGGGATATATTGACCACCTTGAAAGACTTGGATTTCCCATAACCCAAAAGTCGGCTACAGGGTCGATCATGAATTCATTGCCTGATAGTTTATTAATAGTTTGTGATGAACTATAACATGAATAATATGGAGAATTCTATCTTAGAGTTGCATTTGATGCTTAAAACTACTAAGTAGAATTTCAAGAAACCCATTGCAAATATATTGATGGTCCATAAAGGAAACGTTATGTAGAAAAGGACCAAAGGCAAGGTTAAAACTGCCAAGGCTATTATGACTGTCACAAAGTCTATGGAACAAGTGAAGCACAAGGTTACTTCTACTTTAGAGTCCTACAAGGAAAAGGAAAAAGATGGAAATTGCGATTTGTGCCATGCACCTGGGCATTGGTTCATAAATTGCAAGCTCTATCTTGAAGATCTAAAGAAAAATAAAAGTAGCGCGACTACTCTTTAGGTATTTATGTTATTGAAATTAACTCGTCTACTATTGATTCTTGGGTATTGGATCCAGATTTGGATGTCAAATTTGTATTAATACGTAGGATATCACCAAAAGTAGAAAGCAAAAGAAAGGAGAAATTATCCTACAAGATGGAAATAGAGCAAAGGTTGTTGCGGTGGTTGTACGATGCCATGAGTTAATATTACCTAGTGCACTTGTTTTAATTTTAAATAATTGTTATTATGTCCCTGCCTTAAGTACAAACATCATTTCAGTTTCATGTTTGGATTTGTATGTTTTTTCATTTCATTATTACTAATAATAAATGCTCCATTTCTGCTGAAAACATTTTTATGCAAATGCTAATTTGTGTGATGGTTTTTATATTATAAATATGAAAAGGTCTACAAAACTCCTATTCTAAATATTGATACAAAGAGATTCAAGTCAAATAATTTGTCTCAAACCTACCTTTGGCACTATCGTATTGGCCACATAAATGAGAAATGCATTTCAATCTTCCATGAAGATTGACTTTTAAATTCATTTGATTTTGAATCATATGAAGCATATATATCTTGTTTACTAGGCAAGATGCCAAAAAGTCGCTTTACTAGACAAAGTGATAGGGTAAGTGATTTATTAGGTCCAATACATATTGATATATGCAATCTTAAAAATACAATGGCTAGAGGTGGTTATAAATACATTGTTATTTTAGCTGATGATTTCAGTATATATGGTTATGTGTATACAATGAAAATTAAAGATGAAACTTTTGAGGTGTTTTGAATATTTCAGAATGAAGTGCAAAATCAACTTGGTAAAACTATTAAAGCACTTTGATCAGATCGAGGTGGTGAATATTTGAGCTAAGAATTTGATTATCATCTTAGAAACCGTGGGATTGTCTCACAGTTAACTCCTTCAATAACTCCATAACGGAAGGAGGTTTTTGATAGTAGAAATCAGACTCTATTGGATATGATTTGATCAGTGATGAGTCACGTAGATCTTCCTACTTCCTTGTAGAGCTATGACTTAGAAATTACTATATTTACACTAAATTGTATTCCTTCAAAGCACTTGACAAAACACCATATGAGATGCGGTTTAGGAAAAACCAAGTTTTTCTTTCCTTAAGATTTTGGGTTGTGAGGTTTTCATACAAAGACAAATCTAAAAAACAATTATCAACCAAATCTATCAAGTGTGTATTTGTTGGTTATCCTTATGAAACTAGACAATAATACTTTTATAATCTCGTTGAGAAGAAAGTATTTGTTGCTCTCAATGACGTCATTATGAAGAAAAAAGTTTATTTCAAAAGACAACAAGGAGAATAAAGTAAGTGTTGAAGAAGTTCAATAACCACAAATAAACACTCAACCACCACACTTATCACAAGGGTGTAGTTCTGATAGGGTAAGAAATTAGCCTGAGAGATTTGAATTTCTTATTACTAATAGTAGTGTGGTGTAAATGGATTTACTTTAAGGTGGTAAAACCATTGGATGTAAGATATTAACCTGATAAGTTAATACATTATCCAGAGTCGGATAAATGGCTTAGTGCTATGAATTCATATATGTAATCAATGTATGATAACCAAGTTTGGAACCTAGTTGATTTACTTTAAGGTTGTTTGACAATTGGATGTAAATAGATTTTCTAGAAGAGAACTAACATGGATGGTAATGTGCATACTTATAAAGCAAGACTATTAGAAAAAGCCTTTAGGCAGACTCAAGTTGTTGAATATGATGAAACCTTTTCTCATGTACCCATTCTTAAATCCAACAAAATTCTAATTGCCATTGCTACATATTATCACTATGAGATATAGAAAATCGATGTCAAAACAACTTTTTAAATGGAAAGTTACTTGAGGACGTGTATATAATAAAGCTTAAAGGGTTTGTTCATCTTGAGAATTATAGGAAGGTGTGCAAGCTTCAAATATCAATTTATGGATTAAAGCAAGCTTCTTGATGTTGGACTCTTTGTTTTGATGAAATAATTAATGAATTTGGTTTCATTAAAAACGAATATGAGCCATGTGTATACAAAAGAGTCAGTAAGAGCATGGTTGTTTTCAATTTATTTTATTTTGATGATATATTACTCATTGCAAATGACATCCAAACCTTGAAAAATGTCAAGTCTTGGTTAGGGAAGTGTTTCTTAATGAAGGGCTTGGGACATACTAGGTACATCCTTAAGATTAAGATCTATAGGGATAGATTTTAAAAGGCTGATCAGTCTAAGTCAAAGTGCTTATATTGAAAAGGTATTGAATAGGTTTAGTATGCAAGATTCTAAAAGAGGGTTGTTCGTAATGTCTCATGGTATAAGTCTTAGCCAAACTCAATTTCCTAATACTAATGATGAGTGAGAACACATGAATACGATTCCATATACATCAACAATTAGATCTATTGTGTATGTCATGTTATGCACTCGATCTGACATATCAGATGCTTTGAGTGCATCAAGCAAATATCAATTTAATCCCAATGAGAGTCATTGGATAGCAGTAAAGAACATTCTTAGGTACTTGAGAAGGACTAAAAATGTTCTTAGTCTATGGATGTTCTGAAGATGAGCTTATTGTAATTGTTTACACAGATGGAAGATTTAAAACTGATATAGATGAGTTCAGATCATAGTCTTCATATGTGTTTACTTTGAATAGAGGCGCAGTGAGCTAGAAAATTCAAAGCAATACACTTCAGCAGATTTTAGATAGAAACCGAGTATATTGAAGTGTCTGATGAAGCGGAGGAAGCAGTTTAGATAAAATAGTTCATCTTTGAACTTGGTTTGGTTCTGAGTATAGCTAACCCTATTTACTTGTATTGCGGCAAAAATGAGGTGATAAAATAGGCCAAGGAACTAAGATCACACCACTGATCTAAAAATATACTTACATATTTTTATCTAATTCGAGAAATCATTGAGAGGTGAGACAAGAACACTTGCAGGGTTCCTACATAATATAATGTTGCAAATCCATTGAGCAAGGCTCTTCCACAAGTGAAACATGATGGTCATGTTAAGTTATAAGCTATTAGATACATGAATTATTGGCGCTAGTGCAAATAAGAGACGTTCGAGCATATGGCCTAGGTCAATCTATAAACATTGGATATCTTATATTTTTAGTTAAGAAAATTAAGGTTTCCATTTGTTGAGTTTATTATAAGTGATTGCGTATTTACCTTATAGTAAAATCCATTAGTATTTATTGAAATATTCAAAATATCCCTAGTCGGTCATTATACTGGGAACTATAATCAATTAAGGCTAGTGTGAATCTTGATTGTTGGTCATGTGATAATCATCAATATAGGGATACGAATCGAGGTCGTGAGTACTTGTTATGGGAAAAAGGTACTAGTCCGACCCATAATGAGAACACAGAATACATTATGTCATAGGTATTACTCATTATAGGTATATAATTAGTCTTTTGACTCTAGATTACTATAGACTTCAATATTAAGAGAATAGTAATTTGACAAAATCAAACGTTGTATTTAACTGGATGATTATGAAGATCGTGATTGGCTACCATGTGAATAATATGTGAAGGTATATAATCAAGATATAATTCATCCTTCCCGTATAAAGAGAGATATTAGTGGATCCTTCGATACGTTTGACTATTAAATGTCCAAGACCAAGTGAATTGATATGACCAATGTTATTTGGATTTTTTCAGTATCTAAAGGTCGAGACTAGTACGATAAACATTAAGGGTGACTTCCATCACACGAAAAAATGATAAGATTTAGTTTATTCATTAGGTTGCATTGATTATGATATTCATGCTACTTGGGTAGTCATAACGCCTTGCTAGAGACCGCTTATCACTTAAGTACCAAAATGGTTTTGGTTCACTACCAACGTTGCATGAACCTATTGAGTGACACACGAAGAATGGCTTTACATAATTTTAATTATTCCAGATTAATGAATTTCGTATGATAAAACTCAAGATCTAAAGCCATTATGATTTGTTATATGATAACTTATTAATAGGGGCATATGTGTAATTTGCTTAAACTGCCTAAATACAATAGTTGTAATACGAATAGGATTTTAAGTTATGGCATTGATACATGTAAATGGATGTTGAAACCCTAAAATAAAATAAGAAGTTCATTTTTGCAAATTTCAAGTTCTTTGAATTTAAGGAGAAAAAGAAAAATGTTTTCTATTTCTCTTGGAGGTAGCACTCCAAATTGTAGTCACCGTTCATGTGTGGATTTTTAATAGGGGACGACCATTGAACAATCCGAGAACGAAATTGTGGATTAAGGTATGGTTTACTTTTGTAGATCTACTTTTGTGGGACTTATTTACGATTTTGTTGGGGTTTTTTACAAATTGTTTTAAATTTTTCGCTGTGTACGAACCCCAAAACCTAACACCTGTTTAACTAAAGAAGTTTTTGACTCTCGCATCATACTTGGCAGGAGGTAGATTCCTCTTTCATACACAGCCAAAAATTCAAAACAATTTTCTATAACCTCACACATCTCTTTATTTTCTATAGCCACATACAACTCCTTGGCCTCTTGACTAATATAGATCATCGATTTGAATGGCTTCAGGGCATTCTTATTTTGAGCTCCCGAGGTTGATGCCTCATTATCACTAGCCTTAACTTCAATAACTTTACTTGCTTGCTTCCTTGTTCTTGTCATTCTCTAAAAAACTCACAAAAACTACAACAAATCAACAATGCTTCTTCAAATCACCTATAATCAAGATTTTCATTCACGAGGGTCATTCACATACCAATTCATTCAAAATGGCATACACTATTCCATAATAAGCCACATTAGTGCTCTAAATCTACACAAGTTCAAATTCCCATCCAAAAACCTAATTTCCACAATCCATTCAATTTCATCTACCATATAAAAAATTCAAAGCATAACCAATGAAATTGAAAGTTTACTTAATTGCGAACTACTTCTCAGTATAGATTACTTCTCTAAGGTTCTTTCAATTAAATCCTCTCACTTTGTTCACTTACTACAACCCTATTTTTTGACTGACTTCTCAAAATTGATGCTCTATCTCTCCTATTTTATGCAAATCCAAAATATGGCTTCTCTTTTCACCCTTGATCACTAGGAACACTCTTTTGTCACTTAAAATTACTCTGACTAAGGTTTAAAGGTGATGTATAATTGGTTGGTGGTGTTTGGAATAGGTTGCAAGTGAGTAGGTTTTAGTTTATAAAGGTTTTCAAAACCCTATTCGATAACAATGATGTCCCTTGTACGGTACAGTGCCACCACAGCATGGGCACGTCATCGAGTTCACTATGAGCGCGAAATGATCTCTGATCGATGTTGTTATGGCTCGGCCTCTATTGGTTTATGATGCTTTGTGTTAATACACACACTGTCAACTAGTCCTTCCAAATAACTTTTCAATTTTTTTCTCTCTATTGGCACTCTCTCGGCGCTATGTATTCCTATACAAGGCATTGGAATAGCTGAAATACCTTATATATAAATTTCATCAAAACTTACTCATGATTTTTCGATTTACCTGACCTTTACCACTCTACCTCTTTTGCTCGTTTATGTTGTTTGCTAAGTATGTTGTGGTTCCTCCATTCTAATAAATATTTACTCGACAAATGGTATTTTCCTACACATTAAGCTCAATTTCTTTAAATTAGAAAAATACTTACTAAAATATTTGGATTGTATTATCTAATAAAAAATAAATAACTCAAATTTAAAAACTAAAACTAAAAACAATGGGCTGCTTCCTAATCGCATTTCATTTAATGTCCTTAACCAAATGTTTTTTTACTCATTTCAGTCCAAATCTAGATCTAGTAATTCCATCTTCAATTCCGAGGTAATAATGTCTCGCCCGTTGGGATGGACTTATTCTTCTTCCACAAAAATCTTCGTCTCACTCTCCTCATTAGTTTCTATGCGCTTGGTGATCTTTCTCTTTTCAATTTCCATTATAACATTTGTCGTAGTCGAGAATGGTCATCAAAGTACTATAGATACCTAATCAATCAATTTATGGCCCATGACTTCAAAATCATCAATGTGTGAATCTCCCCACTTTGACGTGCAAGTTTAAGATACGCCAAATCGTTGGTACCAGATTACCATCTACCATTTGTAATTGTGTTCCCTCTGGAAGGTTATTTTTAAAACTACTACTAATATGAAACGAAGTGGCATCAAGTACATTGAAGCTCTTGAATCACATAGCACGTCCTTGAATATTATTCCATTAATGTCAATGGGGATGCCTATATCTCTCAAATCTTCCTTCTTGATTGGTTGGAGTCTTGCTATGAACTTGAACTTGGATTGCACCTTCTCTGGTGCCACTTTAATTAAATTTCCCTTGAAAAATTTAATGGAGGCTCCTTTGTGAGGTTGCTTAGCCATCCATTATTTTATCCCATTATTTTTACTTTTCACGGTGTTTGATCTTTAGTTGCTTGAGCCCATCAAGTTCGTCATTTCTCACTTTTGCTAATGGTGTCTTCACACTTTCTACTTCTCCAACTCTTTCAATTGCTATCGTATTCACCTTTTCTGGCTTGTTAGCCACTAATTTAGAATTGACGTTCTTCATAAGTTTCATGATTTTATTGCTTGGAAATTTTAGTTCTTTCCTCAAACTAAATGCAATTGCTACCTTACCGACTTGTTTTTCTAAATTATTAATGGAATGGCTTTTTTCATCATCTATTAGCTCAAGAGTTTACTTCACATTCTCCATTTCTTTCACATTCCACTCATAACATTCTCTATTGTTGATGTCAATGGCTTGCAAGAATCTCTTAATTGACTTTAATAAAGTCAATTATTCACTTTGGCTCAGCGTCCCTTAATGGACTTGTTGATCAAAACTTGGAGGTAGCTTCAGTGCATTATCAGGTTATCCATACGAAATGTTTGGGTTGTTGTATCCTTCATGCTATATTTTAGGAGTCATTCATCTCTACCTGAAGTTGTTTCCATAATTCTAATTATTCGTAAAGTTCACATCTTTAGACTCCATCCCTTGTTGCATATCCATTGGATTAACTTCCATTTCTAGGCGATTAATAGGTTATTGAATTGCTTGCACTTGTGGACTTGATTGTCTAATTTGTAGTTTAGCTAATCGACCACTCAGGTTGGATAATTGTGCCATGATCACTACTTATAATTCAATCTCAAAACTCATGTTGACTTTCTAACTATAGAACGAGTTCCTACTATGAAATTATGGGACATAAGATCTAGAAGATCTAGTACTCTATATTCATTATTAATTTAGCAGAGAACTACGTGTGGCAGAATCCACTAATGCACTTGTGCTATGATTCATTCCATATTAAAATATTTGCAATTATGCCCAATTAACATATCCATGCCTTGGACTTTTTTTGTAGCATCTCTTTAAATCTCTCCCAAACCTCACCAAGAGACTTGGTATCATCTTTCTTAACTTAGTTTATCTCCAATTTCCTTTCAATAACTTTCATTGAGGGAAAGAATTTGTTTAAGAATCTATCATTAATATCTACCCATGAAGTCTGCCTTCACATATTCAATTTTTAAAACTAGGATTCTATTTTTCCACCCAATGAGAATCAGAAAAGCCTCATCCTAATTACTTCCTTTGTAACTCCAGTAATGTGAACAGTATCACACTTCTCCATGAAGTTCTCCACATGTGCAACTTGAACCTTGCTTTCTAACTCATTGAATAGGCTATTCTACACTATGTCGACGAGAGACAAGCTCAACTCAAATTCATTGGTATCGACTAGAAGCCTCAAAACTCCATTGTACATCTATTGCACTTCCAATTTGAAGTAATCTTGAATACATATTTGTCCTCTTTCACTGTCTTTCACTACTATATCACCTTCGGGTTTATTGTTCCCAACCTAGATTTTGGTTTCGATTTCCAGCTTGATCATCTCCCATCTTAATCCTTTTCTACTTATTTCTCTTGTTTGTTCTATTAATTTTCGGATCATAAGACACTAAGTCCTTATCACCTTGACTACACATGTATTACTTGTTCCCTGATAAGAAAAACATAAAAAAGATCAAGAGTAGATTGTCAAACTAGAAACCAAAACTTTTTTTGTATTAACTTAAAAGTAAATTGGTAAAAAATAAAATTCTTAACACTTGTGTAAACTAAACTAAACTAATTGTGACTACTTACACCCAACAACGTCACCCAAAACATTATCATAACTACAAGTACAATGGTTCAATTATAGTAATAATGAGATCAACCAAGGTTGGCTATGGATATCGTTCCTTTAGGAAAGGATTAGATGGACTCAAATACTTAGTCAAATTCACTATATTATTAAGAAGGTCTCTTTTGTTTTGATCTAAAGTAATCTACTCTATTCTATAAAAATAACGTAAATTAAGTTATATTCTTATCTTGAAAAAACTATTAGTTCACAACTTCAACTAGATAATTAATTACTCTGCTTCCTATATCAAACTTCCTTTATTTTTCTTATGTATGTGCAATCCATAATAAGAATAAATAGATTTCCTTAATATTCACTTCAAGCCACTATCGTGGTGAAAAAAATCCTAATAATGAAACTAAAACTCCACCTATCTATAAACTCATAAACACTTAATTTTACCATTCATGTCTCCAAATCAACAACTATCTATCGATGTTATATATTTTATGATTGTGTTGCTCAAATTCAGCTTACAAGCTACAACGGTCATGGTAACTTCTAAAACCCCTAATCAAAAAACATTTCATCAAGATGTTCATAGAATTATACATAGTATTTTCGTGTGATCGATGCCTAGTGTGATGCATATGAATAGACTTTTAATTCACTGAAACTGGTATATAAATGTTGAGACGCGAGTGTGGTAATGCCTTAAGATACGTGCAAGCGTAAGACCGGGGTAGAGAGTAATAGGGGTAGGTAAGTTAAACTAAGTTAGTGTAATTTAAATAGTAAATTCAATGTAGCTTATTTAGTTAATTAAAGTGGTTATAGTTTGATTTACATTGATGTAACCTAATTTAGCAAGTTAAAAAATTAGTCATCGAAATTCCTCAAGAAGCATGTTGAAACATCAAGAGACCAGTTAAGTTACAATTGGTGTTACTAAGGATGAGTTAGTGGAGTGTTAGTGTAATTATGTCAAGATATAGGCAATTAGATAAGTCTTAAGATGCACATTAACAAAAAGATCAATGGCAATTAATCCACCTTATCTTAATATATAAGATTAGAAGGATCAACTAATGCAATTCGTTTCATTTACAAACTATAACTGCCGTAGAAGAAAACTTGGATAAGAAGATTAGAGAGATTAGCAAGTGGTTTGAGAAGGAGACTTTGATTTTTTAGGAGGTGGTGATCAAGCTAGGTATGGTGTTCATTAACTGGGTAATTTTACTTACATTAGTAACTTAGCTTAATTTGATCAATTTGTGAAATAAATGATGTATGTATGTTCTAATATATTTAGAGAGTATCTTCGGGTCTCTAGTAAGTGAGGAAAGAGACACTAAGGTGTTGAAGTGGTCTATGTTTGGAGAGAACTCAAAATTCAAAATGCAGAATTTTAAGTTGCCCTACACATAGCGCTCTAAATGAGTTAGCTAGCGCACTACCTATTTGTTGCGTGCTAATAAAGTTGACTGGCGCGATAATGAGCTAATGACCTCATTAGCGTGCTAGATAAGTAGCCCAGCGTCCAAGATGCTCTGATAACAAAAAAATTTGTAATTTCTAATATTAAACTTATGACAGCCCATTCTCTAATCCAGGGCACCGCATGGCCTAATCTCGTAATTAAGCCCAAATCCTAATCCCACAAGACTTAACTATGTATTTAGTCATCCTTTCTATCCTTTCTATCCTCCATTCTCATGTTCAGAATAAGTAACATACCTACCATCATATTATTAGATTTCAGAGTAATTTAAAACTTTGTATAGTTTATTAGTCATATCGGAAGACTTAACACATTATGCAGAAGCAATTATAATAAATTCTAAAAGTTTGGAAATCAAGAAATCACATGCATATATAAGAAAGTGGTGGATATAAACGGTGTGATGGTTATCATAAGTCATGTAGCTAAACCTTCATCCAGATATAAACATATTTGAAACATAAGTACATGTACATGGAATACCAAAACTACAAAATGTCGAAGCACACGTATGCCGCAAGCTCAAAGGTAGTCGCCAATCTTCTCTTTGCCTGACCTATTCATCGACAACATTGCACCCACCGTCATAAAAAGGGCGGTGAGTACAAAAAGCAACAGCAATCCCTGTTCACCAATTTAATCATATTTCGAAATCCAACTAAATGGTATTTAAAAGCATAAGTTAAACAAGAAAGACAAGTACCACATTCATGCTAAGAAATACCATATTTAAATAAATGAAACTAATACAAAGCTAAATTGTTATGATCTAGATGCAGTCGGTCGTGACATATGTTAGTGACTCCTCAACCATTATAGGATATGCATGGTGTGGCACAGTTTAATCCTTACCAGTGACTCTAAGCCCAGTTGCATCAGGGACTCTAACCCCAGAATCATCAGGGACTCTAACCCATTATATGAGCAACCCAGAGACTCTAACCAAGTGTGCCTCATCACAGTGGCGAGTGCCAACGTCCCAGGTAGTCTAACGCCATGTGTCACTCAGCTCTAGTGCAATGGACTCTAGATTCTATAACTACTTTATAATTCCAAGAATATGACTCATAAAGGAATTCAAGAAATGGCTATGCTATAAAGCACAAAGTTACCAAAGAATGCAAATATATAAAACCAATCGTAATTTTCTTAACTCCCAATAGCATGCTAATTGGACTACATCCACTATAATATGTTCCTGGTATCGTATAACATGTTTTTGGATGTGTTTAGACCTTTACCTAAGGTTTTAGAATTTGTTATAGTGTTTTGGAATTTTTGGAAAATTACTGATTTTTTTTCTCTGCCATGAAAATTAGCACGCTAATTCTAAAATTAGCGCTAATTTCTAACATAGGGCGCTACCACACTTTATTTAGGGCGTTAATCAATATAAGCATGCTAGATGTTAAACCTAGAGTGTTATTCGCAATAAAACCTAGAGTTCTGCAATCAGAATTATGAGTTTTCCCTACATATAGGCTATGTTAATGAATATGGAACCCTCATACACAATATTAGAGTTCCCTATCATCAGCCACAACACAAAGTAACAACCAACAATATCAAATTCACGAATTCATCAAGTTGAACTAAATAAACTATTATGTGCAAGTCACATATTTGTTGAACACGCCACCTAACTTGATCTTCTTCACTAAATTCACTAACTTCTCCAATTTTCTCCTCCTCTTTTATCACTTCAACAAGTTTTCTTGCTTGTTAAGTTGATGAAATAAGAAAACTTAGCTTTTAAGTTTTGACTCAACATATATATATATATATATATATATATATATATATATGAATGGATATGGTTAAACAATAGACACACATCCTTTTTATACACGTATCCCGAGGCATAACTAATGGTATATGCTCAAACACATGTCCCACTGCCTCTCCACTAACTAATCCTAATTGACAACAATTGTAACTCATTTTTTTCTTTATATGTATGTGCCAATACTTGTCTCGATGCGCATCATGAGGCTACTTAAATAAATCCACTAACTTAGGCACATTAATTATATACTAACCATAGCAACATTAAAGCTACAATATAATTAAAATAACTTAAATTAAACTTACCCCATAAATCCTTACCTCGGTCTCATGTCGACATACAACTCGAGGTACGTCTCCACTCACATGTCGACACCTATTCATAAGTAGGAGTGACTTAATAGTCTACACATATACAATACACTAGGCATACACTACATCAAATCTAATATATACCTTAGCTCTCTCGCCTTGGTCAATAGACATATCACGGTGTGGGTCCCATGTCACGGGTCCGTGATTGTGATTACCAACAATAAATGAGATTAGAAATTTAGGCCGTGATATAACCTAAACACCTTAAACAAGCTTAACACCCTAATTGACTATCTAAACACATTGTAAAACATGTTTAATGGTACTAGGAGACAGGAGAAGAGTCTCGAATGTTCGGGTACATGTTCAAAGGTGTCGAGAGATCAGATTATCATAAGAGCTTGGCATTATTTGTAAGTAAACTGATAGAGATATTAGTTTATAATTATTTCCATTATGCTTCTTTTTATAATCATTTGAACTAATGTGCTATTGTACTAAAATGTCATTACTTTTTTATCTTGGCATTGGTTGTTGTTTAAATGTTGTTCATTGACTCTAAATAATGTGTTATGCCAAATCTTTAGTATTCAAAGTGTTAATAGAAAAGCATGCTATTAGGTGAATGAATTATGATGTTGTAAATTATATACCATTGTGATCGTTTGAGCCATTCTATATTGAACTTCCTTATTGTGTCATTTTATGAGTTGTGAAAGTAGTTCTTGCATATAGGACCATTTAGAGATAGGTCGTGACACACGTGGTCACTAGATTTTTGGGGATGTCAGGATCTCACCACTTGTTTGAGTGGCATCAAGGGGTATGGGACCCGGGTTTGTCAGCAAGTATATATGTATATAAAAGTGTGTTGTAATTAAGTGAAGGCATCTAAAAAAATAATGATTACACCTTACATCGTGGAACAAAGTTGAAGTGATGTAATTTCATAATCAACCGGCCCTAGATCATTACTACTTTGCCGAGTGTCAGTTTTAGATTATTTAACTTAAGTATCTTTTAACATGATTCTTGTTTCAACTTGCTTTGCTATTAGTATGCTTTCAAATACTTGTCGTATATTTAGAAATACGGATAAATGTCTCTAAGTGTTACTTTTTACATTACTACACTCACTGTCCTTTTTAAGATGGTGGGTGTAGATACTTTGAGTAGCAAACCAGGGAAAGAGAGGATCGACTCATAGTTTTGAGCTGTCGATGGATAGTTAGTGCTACTTTTGTAGGTAATCATTTTGTGCATCTATTACTTACATCTTTTTGTACAACTTTTAGTTATATATGGGATAGTCTAGACTTCCCTACTATTTCATGTATTATTTTTAGATGGTATTATATGATTGTATGTTTACCTAGTTTCCATAGTGGGCATTTATTAATGCTTCTGCTAATTTTACTAAGTCTTCTGCTGATAATTAAGGTAATGATAATGATATCTTAATAAACTATGATGATATTGAAATGAATTGTAAATAGGTTGATCATGTATAGTGAGGTAAATGAGGTAAAAGGCTTACTAATATGTTGTTAAGTCCTACATGTTATGGGTTAGGGCTTAATGATAGGATTAGGCCAGATGATACTTGATTTGGGTATTTAGGACATCACCGATGGTATCTTATCCTAGGTTCATAAAGCCTAGTAATAAAGTACGTTTTATTCTATAATGTGATACCAACGTCACAATTGGTATTAGAGACAAGGTTTGCATAACCCTAAGGAAAGATTATACAGTTGTCTAAACTTCTGATACCAATGTCTCTATTATAGGTAGTATGAAAACTAAAGTTCTCGATAACTACACATTTAAATTTGTATAAAACATAAATCTTAAATGGGGAAACAAGTAGATCCTTGCCTAAAAACTATTAGTTGGGAATTAAGTGATGTTAGATAAGGATTTATATATGTATATTCACACTTGCTCGATCATTTACCACCGCTACTATCTCGACTGCTATATTATCGACACTTGAGGCACGTGTTGTTATCACTGATGACATGTAGTATTGGACTAACACAGTTACAACTCAGGGGCATCAATTGATCGAGCTACTCAGGATTGTATGAGCACACCTTGTTTTAAAAGTTGTTCGCGCAGAGCTTGCAGTACATGAGACTTTGTTTGTATTGGCTACTACCTCAACCATACGGCGAGCACCTAAGCTACTTGTAGCGCCGATAGTACCCATTCCATCGGAGACGTTAAGACATTATTTTATGGTAGTACCGATAGAGATTTCGGTTGACATTAAGACTTCGTTAACCAAGGATAATAGGAAGAGGAAAAGATTCAAGGGGTTGCAGAAAATTCCAGATGGATCCAGTTCATCGGGATTATAGATAACAGTCACCACGACAGTACCTTGCCTACACAATTATATATAGGCACTTGCACCAACGAGTAGACTTCTATACATTTCTCCAACTGTTATGGTTCCACCTATCTTCATTCTAGACTTTGCCAATCGAGCACATCAAATAGTGCAGCCGAGGCAATAATTTTAGCAATAGTAGAGACTGGTATGTAACGAGGCAGAAGCAAATACTTATTCAACATTAATTAAGCTAACTGAGCAGATGAGACATATGACATGTTATTGGTGTCATTATGAGGGACACATCTTGAGTTGCGGTCCACTATCAGTTAGTAGAGTTCTCATGCCACTACAAATAAGATTAGTATTATTGCTATTGTTGATTCTGCAGACTTCAAGTGATAGTGACAGAGATACACCGAGGGTAGAGAAAAACTTTAACCATAATTATAGAGTGGAGGAAGTTGCCAACATGTTATAGTTACGTCAGGTAAGATATAAAGCTCGATAATGTCCAAAATCCATAGATTTCTTTCAACTAATGATAGAGAGTGGGGTTAGAGATAGTCGCAGTAATTCGCAGAGACAGATACTAAAGCACAGGAAGGTGATCTCGATAGCATCTAGAAGACAGAAGGTGTGCTACAGATGTAAACAGACTAGACACATGCTTAGACAATGTCCACAGCCTAATGACTATTAATAGCTCCCATGCAACCACAGGTTAGACATGGGGCTCATGTAGAGATAAAGTCGAACCTAAAGATGGCACGCAACCTTAGTGACGGTATGCATTTATTTTCTATTACATTAATAACACACTATTTGACTTAGGTATAACAATAGTTGCATTAGTGATTTGATAGTTAAAAGTGATTAATGGACTGATGTGGATGACTCAAATAAGTTCATTTCACATGAATTAATGAGATAATGAAAGTTGTAATGCTTTATAAGCACACTAAAACTTTTAAAGGAAAATTAAACTTAACGAGATTTCCCATGAATAGTATGAGCAGAGTGTCGTATATTGTAATAATCATGGCATTGGTTGTTGTTTAATGGTGTTCAATGACTCTAAATCAAGTGTAATCTTGCATGTTCAAAGTGTTAATAGAAAAAACATGCTACTAGGTAAATAAATTATGGTGTTGTAAACCATATTCCTTTGTCATCATTTGAGCCATTCTATTTTGAACTTCCTTATTGTGTTATTTCTTGAATTGTGAAAGTAGTTCTTGTATATCATTATAGAGATAGGTCGCGATACACAGGGTTAATAGATTTGCGGGTCAGGATCTCACTATTAGCTTGAGCGGCATCACGATGTATAGGACCTAGGATTGTCAGTAAGTATTTCTATATATTAAAAAGGGCATTGTAATGATGTGAAGGCATCTAAAAAAATAATGATTATGCCATACATCATGGAATAGGGTTGAAGTGATGTAATTTCATAGTTAACCGACCCTAGATCATTACTGCTTAGCCAAGTGTCGGTTTTAGATTGTTTAATTTAAGTATATTTTAGCATGATTCTTGTTTGAGCTTCCTTAGCTATTTTGTGCTTTTAGATACTTGACATATTTTTGGAAATGTGGATAAATGTCGTTCAATATTACTTTATACATTACTGTACTCACAGTCGTTTTTATGATGGTTGGTGTAAATACTTTGAGTAGAAGACCAAGGAAGGAAAGGCATAATGGGTAGTTGTAAGATGTCAACAGATAGTTCTTGCTACTTTTGTAGGTGATCATTTTGTGTATCTATTACATAGGTCTTTTTGTATATCGTTTGGTTGCATATGGGGTTGAAAGACTAGACTTCCTCACTGTTCCATGTATTATTTTTGGATGGTATTATATGATCGTCGGTTTACCTGGTGTCCACAGTAGATGTTTTATGAATGCTTTTGGTAATTTTATTAAGTTTTCTACTGATAATTAAGGTAATGATAATGATATCCTAATTAACTCTAATGATATTAAGATGAATAGTAATTAGGTTGATTGTGTATAACAAGGTGAATGAAGTAAAAAGGCAAACTAATATGTTGTCAAGTCATACATGATATGGTTTAGGGCTTAATGACGAGATTAGGTTGGGCAATACCCAGTTTGAGGAACCGAGCCATCACATAGTGCCATCAGAACGCCAGCTTTTCCTGTGTATTTTCTCCTTTCATTGGACTCGGTCACGCTTATACACTGTATGGCACTGTTTGTGCTAACCCCACAGCGCCACCACCACATGCATAATGTGAACTCTCCTAAATCTCTTCCTTAATCTCCATGGCTTCTCTATGCTTTATATTTATTCTCCACGACTTCAACTTTGTCCTCTATTACATCACTAGTGGTTTTGTCTCCTTTATGACTACTACACCTGAAAACAAATAAAAAGCATCAATTAAAGCTCATTCTAGATATTTAGATCAATTATACAAATAAACTAGTCTTATATATAATTCTAATTAAGTACTTATCATCTGATGAAGTAAGATTAATAAGTATATTAGTCAACGATCATATTATCAAATATTCATAGAGTTTAAATGACATAAAATTAATTGATGCTCCAAGATCACACGTAGATAGTTCAATAGAAGAGGTTCCTATTATATTATGTATGACAAACATTAATGAGTCTGAACATTTCTGAAGCATTTTCTTCTTTAGTGATGATGACACATTTGATCTTAAATTTTCGTTAGATGCTTTTAAAAGTTTGTCTCTAGATTCAGGAAATTCTTTAGAAACTTCATCATAATTTGATAATTACGTAATTGATTCCATTAAAGGTTTATCGATTTTTATTTTCTTACATGCTTTAGAAATATCTTCTTTAATTTTTTTTCTTCCTAACAGCTGCTAATCAAGTTGGAATGGGAGAAATAGAGCGCATATCTTCTTTCAATTCATTAGTATTATTATCTAAATCTCTTTGGATTAACTAATTCAAAATTTTGTAAAGAATCTTCATAGGCTTCAACTCTAGCAAATACCATGGGTATAGTCTTTAATGAAAAGGTGTATATTTAATTGTTTAGCTATCCATTCTCTAGTGGGAATGACATTGTCCATCATCTTTTCTTCTTCTTCTTCTATTATTTTTTGTACATTCTTTTTCTTTTTACCTCTCTTAGTATCTTTTCTTGTACATGCATCTCCTATTCAACATCACAAAACAAAATGTTAACTTGTGCTTGATAAGTAGTTAGAGTACATCCTTTAGTTTGATTACTTAACTTATTAATTGGTAGACTTATCTGATTTAATTTATTTTTTAATTCATTAATAGACATATCAGTTTAATTTGATTTTGAGAAATTTGCATAAAGTTTTGATGAATTTGGATCACAAAATTATATAATATTTGTTCTAAATTCGGTTGCTTAGATTGAGTGATTTGTTGAGGTTGTTGAATTGATGTAGACTATATTTATGCGCTTTGTCTACAAGTGGTATAATTTTGATTTTATGTATAATAGCTAAGACTTAAATTTTGTTTTCCGGTGTAATAACTATAATTCTTATATTAATTTATGAGACAACCATAATATTGGTGCATAATCATATTGACTTTTTTAAGTATTATTTTCTTGTAAAGTAGGATACGCATCCGTGGGATGTGTAACGTCATTACGAATTCCACATGGGTTCACTTGGTTTGATTTATCTTTTAATAGTAGTTTGAACATGGTAGATAATTCATCAACTTTTTCATCAAATGTATTACTTTTTTATTATTAAATTCATAAAGTTTGTTTCTCGATGTGTCAATATTTTTCATTATATTGCTTAGATTGTTTACCCATTTTGTAAATTGCTTATGTTGCTAAAGTTGATGTCACATCGATTAATGATCAAACACATATGGTATATAATATTCTTTGTTCCAAATAGTTAAGTCCATCGTAAAAATATTCTATTAAGTTTTTTGAATATCCATGTTGTGGAAAAGATTAGATTAATCTGTAAAATCTATCCCAAAATTCATTAAAGTTATCATCGTTTTTCTTTTTACGAAAGTGGTTTGTCTTCTATAAGTACTAGTTTTCCTTGTCGGCATATATTGATCTAGAAAAGCTACTAACATTTGAGTTCATGTGGTTATTGAATCATTAGGAAGATAAAATAATCAATCTTGTGCTTGATCTTTTAATACAAAAGGAGAAGCCTTAAGTTTGACTTGTTCTAATGAACCATCTTTAAGTTTTATCTCAATTACTTTGTTGGTATTACCTTATAAATCTCTAAGGGTCTTCATTATCTTTACTATAGACGTTTGGTAGAACACTAATGAATCCCGATCTTAGTTCAAATTCAGGAAATCCCTCAGGATATGCATTACACATTGACACATGTCGAGTGTGTACAGTGATTTTCTATATATTCCTATTATTTGTAGTAGTGGTAAATGGGATATTATCTCCACATTGATTTTTAAAACGTCTTAAGAATTATGGCTACCCTAAAGTTTTATTGGATTTAATTTTCTTTAATTTAACTAATCTCATTAAAATGGGAATCAACAATATCAATCTTAAAACAAGCAATCAATTAATTAAAATAATTAAAGTATAAAAAATTTAAATTCAATAAACAAATCTAATGCAACTTAAACAAACAATTAATAAATCAGTAAATTAAATATAAATTAAATATCTAAACAAACATCCAAACAAGCCCCCGCTAAACAGTGTAATATACTTGGATTGCACGCAAACACAAAAACATAACATTACTGAATAACATAGTTATAATTATATCACATGCAATCTTTGAATCATTAAGTCCTAATTCAAGATAAGTTGATAGCCTTTACCAAATCATCGATTTTCCTATATTTAGTTGAAAGTAAGTCATAGTCTTATCATTGTTAATCTAGCTATTGGATAAAACACAATAACTATAATTTGAATATGTTAATTAATAAATAACTTCGAACACAATCACCTAGAACATCCACTCGGAAATATAGCCCTATATATTAATCCTAGTTACTACTTTTATAATTATTGTCAATAATGATAGACATAGATTTGGATAGTTTATACTAAGAAACATATTGGCCACTATGCACTCCATATAAAGAATCATTAGTTGTAACACACAAGAACAACTTATTAAATCCATGGTTGACGTGTATGAATAGATTTAAAGCATTCAGTATATGATTCCTTAATCATAACTATATAGCAATCCAAAGTATTACATTCTAGGGTTTGTTTTGATTAATAAATTGCTCACTCATGCTGGAAATAAATAAAATAATGATATAATTGAAAGGCATAATTAAATATATACCTTTTAATGGAATAAACAAAGCTTCAATGTTGCTTCAAACATAAACTTAATAAAACTAAACTTATGAGGCCAGAGGGCCACAAGAAGAGATTAATTTCGAAGCCTTAAGTTTCTATTTATAGTTTTTCAAAGTGTACAAATCATAAATAGATACAAATTCTTTATTCTTATCTAAAAAAATCTTCATAGACCTTGGCGATTTGTTAGCGATTCCATTTCGTACACGAATCGCTAAGTTAATCACAAGATTTAGCTCTATGTACTTTACTGATTCATCTGGCATTTTTCGATGTATTCCTGTATCACTGAGAAATCGCTGGATCTCTCCTCTTGTTGATTGTTTTGCCCTTCTTCCTTTTTTCTTCATTTCTTCAATTTTCCTAATTAAATCTTGAAAATACAAAAACAAGAGAATCCCTAGTCTATTAACATCATTTAAAACTAAAATTTGCCTAATTTACACTATAAAACATGTCTAATTATTGACTTGTCATACGTTGATTCATATGAAGTGATTTTTTTGATTGGCTTGCCTAAAATTAAGTTATCTATTATCCTTATTAATATTTATATTATTACGGCTATTATTCGCTTCCTCCGTGGTAGTGTCACGGCCCGAATATCTAATTCTAGTTTAATCTCTTAATCAGGATCAAATGACCAGTGATGTGGGACCCGCATTGAGATTCATGACATGAACGAGGTGAGATTGTCAAGGTATATGTTATATTTGTAATGATCTATGTCTAATGTTTTGTATATGAGTAGACAACTAAGTTATTCCTACTTATTAATAGGTGTTGATACGTGTGTGGGAATGCACCTCGAGTTAAGTGTCGGCATAAAATCGAGGTAAAAAGTGATATGGTAAGTTGGCATTAGATTTATATAGCTTTTATAGTGATTTAAATGGGCTATGGTACATAATATATTAAGTACGCATAAGTTATTATGTTAAAACAATAGCTACTTAATTTTCATCAAGACACGTATTAACTCATCTCCACACCAATGGAGTTACACATTCGGTGTCACATAGTGTGACATAGCATAAGTTAGTAGGGCATGTGTTAATAGATGTATAACTAGATGAGACTCAAGACACGTTTGCACAATGAGATCAATGGTTATTAATCAACCAAATCCACTTACTATATAAAGCTTGTAATCAATTCATACAACCAAATGAACTTTATTTTATTTTCTTAATTGAGAAGGAAACTAGCTAGAGAGAAGGGGAAGGGGTAAAGGAAGAAGAAGACTAGCTACCAAAGTTGGTTTGGTGAAAGAGAGATCAAGTTAAGCTAGGTGTTCATCAAACTAAGTACATGTCTCTCTATTTTATTGAAACCAGTCCTAGTTTTTGGTCAAATTCATAGGGTAGACAATTAAGATTTTGCAATTGCTTTATATATTTTGATTTCTAATTTCAAGATGATAATGCAACTATATAAAAGTTCTTAATTCGGTTTTGAAATCACAAAGGTATGAATTTTTGAAATTGTAAGACGAAAACTAAATTTTTTACATATTCAATTTGGGATTAGTCAATGTAATTTAGTCATGACTTTTTCATTTTAAATCAAGATTGACTCAAACTGGTGGCATTTGCAGGCTTACTCAAAGAGAAACAACTTTGCTTAACTAGAGATGTAGTAATTGAAATGTTTTCATGTCCAAAAGTGCTCCACAAATAGGTGACAAAATGCAGTACAAGATTTTTGAAACTAAAATTGTTAAAGGAATAACTCCCTACCTACTTATCCAATTGTGTTGATATTTTAGTATGTTGTTATTGGTTATAGTTGGTGCCTTGTGAAAAAAAAATCATTTTTGGAATTATAGATTAGGAGAAATAGATTTTCTTAATCCCCTGGTCGGATTAGGTTTTAATTAGAGCTATGTTTATTAGAAATATTATATTGCTTTCGTTTCATATCAGAAATTTGAAAACTAAACCTTTTTGGAAAGCTAAGATAGAGACAAACAATCTTCGTAGAGGTGGAAGATTTTGATATTTAGACAATTTTATGACTAAAATCGGGCTGCAATATAAAACTAAAATCTCAATGATGTTTAGTCTTAATGGGCTATTTTGGGTTATGGTTTCTAGACCGATTGGACTTAACTTAAATAAAACTTATTCGGATTAGTTTGATATCATAAAACTAGGGAAGTGTTCTAGGGATTCAAATATGATTTTTGAGGTATTGGGAGACCGGAGTAGCTTAGGAAATTATGTCGATTGTAAGTAAACTCATTGAGATATTTATGTATATTTCATTCCAATTCATATGCTCATTTCCAGTTATT
This sequence comes from Stephania yunnanensis, assembly GCA_039657365.1. Classification (NCBI taxonomy): domain Eukaryota; kingdom Viridiplantae; phylum Streptophyta; class Magnoliopsida; order Ranunculales; family Menispermaceae; genus Stephania; species Stephania yunnanensis. Next base: position 35,735,730 of record CM077586.1, on the reverse strand, counting down.
TGGATTGAAATGTCTTTGTACTCTGTATGCAATTACTTTTTCATTCTAATTTCATGATTTTGCTTTCATGGTATGGTATATTGATAAAATGATTTCATTGACTTCAATTCATGTGCTATGTCATTGTTGATTGTTATTACATGTGGTCAGTGAAATATTATGCTATTAGGTAGTTATTACATAGTGTTGAGAATTTATATCCTTTGTGCATTAGTATGCAATGGTTTTATTGGATTCCATAACTGTATTGTTCTTGTATATGAAAGTAGTTCTTGTATCTAGGACCACTTTATGATAGAAATTCGGCGAACATACGGGGGTCACTAGACTTTCCGTGGTGATCAAGATTTCTCTACTATCTTTTGTAACACACGGGGTATGGGACTCAGGGTTGTTAGGAAGCATAACTTGGGTGAGTTCACGAATTATAAACTCTGGTTGTTAGCAAGTATACATCCTTGATGATTGGAATTTCGAATAATTATAAAGGTATGCAGAGTAATTATAACCTTGACACAGATGTAGAGCACATCTTCATCCATATGTAGTGGAATAGGCATTGGGATATGAATCCCACCCTACCGACCTTAGATTAGTACTACTTAGCTTAGCGTCGGTTTAATTTTATTTAACTAAAGTATCATTTTGCATTATTTTCTTTCAGCATAGTTGCTATTAATATGCATTTCGACACTTGTTGCATATTTGGGAATGCGAACAAATGTCTCTTAATGATACTTTCTACTTTCTTGTACTCACCGTCTAGTTCTGATGGTGAGTGCAAATCCATCGAGTAGCATACTAGTCAAAGCGAAGATCAGAGACTAGTTTTGATCTAGTAGAGCATTACTACACCAGATTTTGTAGGTTTTTATTTTTGATGTATTATTTTTATATGCCTATCATACATTTTTGGGGTTGTACATAATGGGTTGACTGATTAGTACCTTGACCAGACACATTGTTATATATCACCATTTTCTCATATACATGTATGTGATCTTTATTCCTTGGTCTTTCCATAATTGTTAGGTATCACATTAATGTTTTTGTTAATTTGTAACACTTCTACTAAATAAACTTTTTAAGTAATCAAAATTTTAATTCACTATGATTTATTATATAACATAAGACATTAAAACTCATTTTGAACTTACAATTTGTAAGTAGGTAAATGGTTTTGAAAAGGATGACGAGTTCCGGTGTTATTTTCTACGAGGTGAGGTTAAGGTTTAATGATAGGATTAGGTCGGGCGGTGCCCTAATTTGAGAAGGGGTCGTTACAAGTAGCTTTGTGTTCCCTAAGTTGTTGTTATCTTGAATTACGATTGAAAGTCCTATCAACCTTTGGATAAAATAGATATATACAACCTTTGGAATTATAATGATAAAGTGGGTAGAACATACAACTTCTAAAACTACTAAGAGATTATATGAAAATCTTCAGCAATTGCGCCAAATATTGGAATGTGTCAAACGTGTACAATAAGTTTCCTTCATATTCTTATTATTTGTAGTAGTGATAACTGGGATCGCTTCCACAAGGATTTAGCAAACTTCTTTAAGTTTCCCATATATCCTTATACCAAAATAATGAAACATTAATTTGTTTTACATACAAACACATTACTTAAATCATAATCATAAATATACTTTATTCTTTTTATAAAGTATTCTAGATTATTAAACTCAAATCATAAGTTAGTCAATAGCCCTTATCAGGCCATGAGTTCTCGTTATATCAATTGAAAAGCAACATTCTATTTTTTTGGAATTAATATTTCTAAAGCTCGAAAAAATTAACTTTAGACGCTAAAACCGCATTACGTTCCATGAAAACTTTGAACTACTAATCATATTACCTTCGGAAAGCCATTTCAAGATTAAACTTAGATCTCAATCCAATTAGGAAATCTAAATGCTAAAACACCTTTTAAACAATCATTGTTGCTAATTTAAACTATGTATTGAATCTTAATATCACAATACACATTCTACACTATGCATGCAATTTAAAGCTTTATAATTATAATCTGTGAACAATAATCTATTAAATAAGTAAATTTAATAATAAGATTAGATTAAGCCATTAAGGAAAAAATCATCTCTTTATAACTACATCGTAAAACATATCAAGTTCATGTTCGGACTTTGATTAGATTAATAAACTACACACTCATATTCATAATATAAAAGATGAAAAAATAAATAAAATACGTAGATAATTACCTCTAAATAAATACTTTGAATATTCAAATCGTCTTCAAAACCAATGAACAATAAATGAGAACCAAATAATTATAAAAGCAATAAACTATGGGTCCTAGAGCAATGAAATATTTATCTAGGTGCTCCAGGACAATCGATTTCAAACCTTTTCGTTCAAATATATAGTATTCTTGTTAGTACATATCCTAAACTAACTCAAACTCTTTGTAGTTATCTACAATTCATGAAATCTTACCCAGAGATTCTTAACCAATTCCACTTATAAGGTAAATCGTTGGCCAAATCCTTGGAAATGTGCCGCTTTAAATGACACCAAAAAGGGGTGTGAATTGGTGTACCAATGTTTTATCGCCTTTTTAAAACTATTCTATGAATCACAATACTCAATTCACACACAATTAATAGTATAGATGCAATGCAAAAGGTGAAGAAGGAGGTAGGAGAAATTAGAATGACACATAAGATTTATAGTGGTTCGATCTAACAAATCTATACCCACTACTTAACCTCCCTGGTTAGAATTTTTAACCCCCACTTATATTGCGAATAAGCGTTACAAGCTAAGCAAGCAATCCTAGAATGCCTAAATACAAATCAGGACTTTCTACATAGCCTTCACCAAGGATATTTTCCTAGCTTCAACTAGGTCTTCCCATGACATAGATCCCATTAAGTCTTACAATCAGCCATTTACACTTACAATTGATGAATATAATGAAAATTAGCTTTACAAAGTAAAGTAACAATAAGTCCAACTACTCACAAGCCTCCTAAAGCCTAACAACTCTTATGCATGCAAGTATGGATATGAATGAGATTATACATATGTCTCTAATTTTGCAGAAATCTCTGTCACAAAAGTACTTAACTAAATTAAAATTAGCGCAGTTTCAAAGCAGATGCATAAGTAGTTTTGATAAAAATCAAGATTAAGACCAAATACTTTGTCAAATCAGTCCCGTGGTTTGGAAAATATAGTTTAAGCATAAAACACAAGACAAATTTTTGTAAGAACATAGTAAATGATTTCCACAAGACGATCGCAAGTAAAAGAACTATTTTAAGCATAAATAGAATAGGAAATCAAGATTTCTTACAATCCAAAGTGAGAGTGAACCAAATCAATTCTTGAGTATGGGTTGCCAGCCTTAGAACACCTCCATGACACTAGCTTGAAGAATGACTAAGTAGCCTTAAATTACTCCAAGTGATTAAGCACATAAAAGAGTCAAATTTATTTAAAAGCATAAATAATGGAGAGTGTTTGTTTGTGCTTGAGAGGATAATAGTGTGTTTTAAATGATTTGTGAATTGTCTATAACCCTATTTTACTATTTGAGGTCGTTATCTTAATCCAAGAGCCTAAAAACAATTAACTCAAATTACAAAAAAGGTGAAAGCTTTTTAAAAAGTTGGCAGGAGACTAGTTAGCGCACTAGATGAGATTATTAGCACACTAACTATAGCTAGCACGTTAATGAATCTCATTAACGCGCTAATTAGGAGGACCAGAGATTAAATATTTTTTTGTTTTGGTTAGCAACTCTTTAACTCACCTACAACTCTATTAATCCTTTGAAAACACATTTGAAATATTTATTATGACTTATTGGACTCGTTTGGATAGTCTAAATGATTTCACAAATCCTAAAAATTAAGTAATTTAGTTTCTTGAAACATATAAGGTCTTATCTACAAATATTTTAATAGTGATTCAAAAACCATAAATTAATATGGGTACATTCAAATTGATCACAATAATTTTTCATATCCATTGCACGCTTAAAAACATATTTGCACAATTTGATAGTATTTTCAAGTCACAAAGTTTGAACCATTTAAATATCGAAACTTGTATTAACTTGAAACTTTGAAAACATGATATGCATGAATCTAATGCATTCGGTTTGTCCATCTGAACTTATATATCTTATATAAGTTTTATAAATTATGATCGAGAATTTCAAATGTCTTTTCTTGTCCTGATACGTTCTTGAGCTTTTCCAATCTCATTTCATCTAAGTCCATTTAAACTTGAGGAGTTGTTCTTCCTTTAATTTTGCACATACTTGACAAACCTTGTTAGTAAGAATTCACATTGTTTGTTCACATCAAAATATTGGACAAAGTTTAAGTGATAAAACACTTATTCCAACACCTATGTGTTCCACCAATTCATCTCGCGATTTATGTGTAAACTGTGAATTGCTGCCAAATCACTAATAGTGAGTTATGGTTGATTCTAGATTCGCTGATGATTCATTGTACATTTCTTTCACTTAGTTGAATCCTTCATTTTCTTTCGTTTTTCATCCATTTTAGATAATCTAATTATAGCACGATATCAAAAAAAAAGAAAACTCAATGTAAACTAGCGTTTTACATACAAAATTACCCTAAAATACACCATAAAGCATTGTTTTATTATTGGCTTATCTAATTACCTTCTCCTGGGTAATGAGCTGGGATTACTCTTTCCCGAGTAAAGAGTTAGGATTACTTTTCCCATCGAAATCCTTGTGGTCAGCTACTAGGTACATGAATAGTGACTTACTTCTCAAGGAGACCTTAAGTGATTTTAGTGCACATATTGATCATAGCTTTGGATGAAACTATTATTGGCTTAATAGGACTAACGAAAAGGCATATAAGGCTTGTGTATCGTTTAGTGGTTGTTATCTCCTTGAGGGTAAGGGAATCGGTTGTCAGGTTCTTATTAATAATGAGTATACTTTAAGTGAAACAAAAAATTTATATTATTATTATTTTCTATTGTATCTTTTTTTGTGAACCTTATGCATGATCATAAGTTTTGACTTAAATATGCTTTTTATCCATCTGATTGAGGTGGTTTATGAATGCTTTATTAATTCATGCGATGTCTTATTTTAAATGCTTCCTAATACAATTTCGATTCATGCTAGCCTTGCATGTTTAGTAAGTATTATTTGCGTATTTCATGGTTGAGAGGGTTTTGCGCTTTACTCAACACTATTGGTTCTTTTAGCTCACCCCATTTACATCTCAAGATGATACACCTGAGTGTTACATCAAGACTAAGGATATGTCATAGTTAAATGTCTTCTCTTATAATGTAAGCCTTGTATTGCTATATTCTATTTATTTATTTTTGAAACTATTTACTTAAGCTGTAGTAAGTCGGGTAGATTGAACCTTACTTTCTTCAATTAAACTATTTGGAAATATTTCATATGTCCAAACTTGAATGTAGAATAGAAACGCACTATATAGTTTCACAGTACGATATATGGATTTCCTTTCATTAGTTCTCGCACTTGTTCATCCATACAAATTAGTTGATATTCCAAAGGGTTACTTTAGGCATGCTAGACCATTTGCTCAGGTTCGATTTGGGTATTGGGCCAAGCTAGCCGTCTAGGTTGAGCGACTCAAACTTAGGTTAGTAGAAGGTCATAACATTTATGGATTTGATACCACTTATTATATGTCCTTTTCTTTCCTAAGCTTGAGTTCCTCTTCTTGACATTCTTATCCACCATTCTCTCTCTTCTCAAAGCAAAAACCACTACAAAGCCTATCCACCACTCTTTTTATCTCTTAACTTCATAATTCAAATAACACACCATACACACATTTAGGTGACACACTTGATAAATCGACCATGGATTCCCTCGTAGGCTATTCCTAGGTTGATTATTGCCATAGAACATTAGGTACAAACTTAATTTTCATTCAATATTTATGACCACTTAACTCGGGAAAGTATATTACTTTAATTTATTTTCATCAATTTAACTTAGGTGTTAAACTTAAGTAAGTAAAAACCTACGCTATGTACTAACCCGAATATCACACACTTCTAACATGCCTCGTACCTGTAGTGCGCACACATTGGGAAGCGATATACTTTTGTGAAATTGACAATAAAAGTCACAAAATCGCACACTCTAGTATAAAAAAATAATACATGTTATCAATGAAAAGTAAAATTTTGGGGGCATTATAGGAAGCTTGGTTCTAAGTACATCGAAACATTTGAAGTGACCTAACAAGTGGGTCTAGTTGCTTGTATGTAGGCTTTGCCAAGTCAATTAGGGGAAGTTCACAATGTGTTTCATATATCAATGTAGTGGAAAACATCGACTAAGCATACCCCTGTCGTTGATTTGAGTCAATTGGACTTCAGGGAAGATATGTCGTATGAGGAACAACTAATACAAATTGATGATAGGAAGGTTAATAAGCATCGCAACAAGGAGATCCCACAAGTTAAGATGCGGTGGCAGTTCAATGGAGATTAGGAGCTAACTTGGGAGCAGGAGGATTATATGGCGGAAGATTTCCCATATCTTTTTTAATCTTAATGTACAATATACTTTTACTTTCGAGGACAAAACTTCTTAAAATTGGAAATGTTAAAATGTTTTCTAAATCTAATAATTATTCTCGATATCGAGGTTAATTTGGTAATATGATGTCAGGACCCATTTCACTAAGTGCTAACTTAACCTAAGTACCCTAATTAGGCACCTAATCCATTTGAAATGAGTTTAACCTCGAAATACGTTTATCTCGATCCTTAATAATGATCCAAAAATTAGTTTGGATCCCCAACTAACCTTTGTTCTTAATTTATTTCATTGGAGCAAATTAGGAAATTATATGGAACGTTTTCCGTATTCTATAAAGATTTTGACAGCATATCCCCTAAAAGTGGTCCATCAAAAATTCCATCTAATAGACAATTGAATTGAGGAGAAGACTTAAAGGACTCAGTACTCCCGGAGTTCACAATATATATATATATATATCAAATTCAAACTATAGATATAACTTCCAACTTTGAAATCTCATTTACATTTTTACAAACCAAAAATAGCCAAAAATTGAATCATTATGGTCTCAAAGAACTTCTTAAACTATTTCATAATTATATCATAACCTTACTAATGTGTTTCACGCCCTACACTCACCTTAAAGCCTAAAGCTTAGAAGAACAATTTACAACAACATAATATTAACTTAGAACATTCACCAAGATCTTCAAGTTTTTCTATTCTTCCTTGTATTCAAGAACCTTACATCATCAAAAACAACTCGAAGATGTGAGGTATATAAACTCCTACATTTCTTTGGACTCCTCCAAATGTTAGTTCGAATGCATGGAGAAATGTAATTGCATTTTGGAATAACAATAAATTTATATAACATGAATCCGTCATTTTTAGATGGAATATCTCTTATAGGTTGCCTACCCGAAAACTTAACCTATAGGTAAAATATGAGTTCAATGCATGCTACCTGGAGACAACATTACATGCCTTAGATGCTTGCAGTACGTCAAGTCTTAAGTGGACCAGCTCACACTCTTACGATGAAAGTATGGGCAACTTTATCCAGGTTCCTTATATGCATGACCAATCAAGAAAGGGAAATGCACAGACTAAACATAAATGCAGGTACAAAGAAAAATTCCATAAAAAGTAAAGATCGATGTAGGGTTTACATTATGTTAAACCAACTCTAAGTTGGTTGACAAGCCTCACATAAATTCCCCGAATTTCACGTACTTCCATATGTAATTTTAATTTACAATAACTTAGAGGTACAAGTCTATTCGAATACTTTAAATTTATATTTTTGGTTATTATAAAGTCAAAACCTCTTTTAGACTCACAATGAAGTACAAGTCTATTCGATACTTCTTTTCACACCTATTCACCATGTGTTTAAACTCCCAATAGGTTTTAAACCATTTATTAGACTCCAAAACTCCAAATAGGTTCTTAATCCAATATTCAATTTTAGAAATCACTTATAACTCACATATGTATCTTAATTGGAGTTTTGAACTAAATTAACAATTCATAGGCTTTGCCTATTTCAAACTTTGACCGAAAATCTTCAATAAGTTTCAATTTCAACTCACTTTTTCACAAACAATGTTAATCAACATAGTGGGTCATCAACCATGTATTTAATATCATTGGCTTACCAACTAACCAACTTCACTTGCTATTGAACAAGTTCTTCAAAATCATAGCTTAACTCAACCCTTTTTTATTCAATCTATGAATTTTTTCACTTTTTATCTTACATAAGAATAAAAGTCATGCCTCAAACCTTAAATAAACTTAAATCCCAAAATTTTTTGGGTTCACCAACTTTGTCGAGTTTAGGCCAAACTATTCAGTGTTGTCTCCACTTAGGCTGACTTGACTAACCCTTAGGTTTAGCCTGGGCTTTTACCCATGCCTTCATAGCCCTATTCGAGAAGTGCCATAGCCATGTCACGGCACTGTTGTGCTCTGCTACTGATGCTACACCTAGCAAAAGCAAGATAGACAACACCCTCCATATAATAACAACACTTGCAATTCCAACAAAATCAACAACAACAATAACAAAAACAACAATATAAATAACTATCATAGACCATTTCACCATTACCATCATCTTCTCAAGCCTAAACCACTATAGTTGTTTAACCTTATCATCATATTATTCCACTAACTCCCCTCTTCCCAAATTGAGACTAACAAACACACACGCACACACACACACACACACACACATACACACACACACACACACACACACACACACACACACACACACACACACACACACACACACACACACACACACACACACACACACACACACACACACGTACACATACACAAACACATACATACACCTAGACACAAACATACCCTTCACCTACCTCCCCTTGGTGCCCTGCTTTTCCCCATCACAAAACAATGACAAAACAACTATAATAGTAACACCTTTGTTACTCCTTCATCGTCATCATCATCTCATTAAATCAATCACCCTACAACCTTTTATAAAAAAACTAAATTAACCAATTCAAATTTATCTCATATTACCACAAATTAGTGGCCAATCTTCTAGTGTTCACCATAGCAAATTCATATCTTTTTCATGGTCATCACAATATAGAGAGATAGAGCAATCAGAGACAACGAGGTTAAAGGAGAAGTTTCACAAAAAGAGAGAGACATAGCAATGGACCCTGTGCTCATCATTACAAACACTAAAAACATCATAAAAAATCTCCTCCTTTTTTTATGGAGATCGAAAAAGCATAAAAAATAGTAAAATCGGAAAAGTTCTGTTACAAGAAGGAGATAGAATGGAGAAATAAAAAGCGGGCTTGGAGAGAGAGAGGGATCCTCGATCAAATGGAAATCAACAATCATTCGGAGAGAAAATGATGATCGAGATAAGGGACGATGAAAGGTTTTGTAGAGGAAAAATGATCGATGATGGGATAGGGCCTGATTTTAATTCACACTAGCGAGTGATTTTCTATATGGCTAATGACTAACTGCCCTCCCCCAAAAACATCAACTTATCAATTCAATTAACATAGCCATTACCCTTTTGATTCATTAACCACTTTCTCATTTAATTTCATGTTTATTTCACAAGTTTATCCCAAATTAAACCCCAAAAAATATACCAACTTCACCAAAATTGAGAAACATCTCCACACGTTTTGAAACATGCGAGCATCTTATGTAAGTGTCAACTTGATCTATTTCGCTACGAATAGAGTATAATACATATACTTGGCATACGACACTTAAAATTAATACTTTAACTCATGATCTTCCATTCGTAATGTGTGGATCCCACCTTAGATTCCTAAATACCATTTAATTAAATCCATACATACTTAATTATCTTTCTAATCAAGTTTATGAGATTCTCATATTTGACATATGCATGGTGTTTGTTTATTTGTGTGAATAAAGTTTTTATCATATCCTATTTAGTTGACTTAGGTGGAAATATAGACTTAAATTAATGAAAGTAACTTTAAAATAGGTTAAACAAGGAAATATGACAATGTATTAAATAAAACACATAAAGGATGAACCAAATGTTGAGTTTTGGGGTTCATACGGAGCTAAAAAATTCAAAATAAATTTTGAAAAACCCCAACAAGATCGAAAATAAGTTCCATTGAACTAGATATACAAAAGTAAACCATACCATAATCCAATGATTTCCTTCTCTTATTGTTCAATTTTCAAGATGTTCAAGTGCACGTCCTCTATCAAAAATCCACACACGAATGGTGAACACAAATTGGAGTGGCAGCCCTAAGAGAGATTCAAAAATTTTTTTCTTTCCTAAATCCAGAGAACTCAAAAATAGTAAAAAGAAAAATCTTATTGCATTTTAGAGTTTCAACCTCTATTTATGTGTAGATATGCTCTCTTAAAAACCTATTCGTAATACAACTATTGTATTTAGGAAATTCAGAAAAATTATACATATGCCCCTTCTAATAAGTTATCATATAACAAATCATAAGGCCTTTTATATCATGGATTTTATATGTATTTTGGACCAATTGAAATTGCACGAAGCCATTTTTTATTCAACCCAATAGGTTCAAGCGATGTAGGCAGTGAACCAAGACAATTTTGGTACATAAGTCACAAACGATCTCTAGCAAGGCATTATGACTACTCAAGTAGCATGAATATCAAAGTCGATAAATTAATAACATATATCACATCATTTTATCGTGCGGTATCCTATGATTAAACATAAGGCATGGAAAGTTACCTTTAATGTTCAGTCGTACTAGTCTCAATCCTTAAGTAGACTTAAAACATCCAAGTAACATTGATCATATCAATTTACTTGGACTTGGCTATTTAAAAGTCTAACATATCAAGGGATCCACTGATATATCTCTCTATACGAAAGGGACAAATTCTATCTCGATTACAAACCTTCACAAATTATTCACATGGAGCCAATCATAATTTTTGTAATTGTCTGGTTAAAGATAACAGTTGATTGTGTCAAGTTACTGTGCTCCTAATATTGAATTCTATGGTAGTCTTAAGTCGAAGGGCTAACTAATATAGCTATCATGAGTAACACCCATGACTTAATCCGTGATATTCTCATAACGAGTTGGTCTAGCACCTTGTTCCATAACAAGTACTCATGGTCTCGATTCGTATCCCCATATGCATGATCATTACATGACCATCAATCATGATTCACATTAGTCTTAATTCATTATAGTTCCTAGTATAATGACCAACTACGGACATTTAAGATATTTCAACAAATACCCATAGATCTTATTATAAGGTAATCATGTCACTTATAATAAAATAGCAAATGAAACCTTTATTTCTTATTTAAAATTAAAAGATAAATAATGTTTGCAGATTAACCTAGGACACGTTCCCCTACACCAAACATAGACCTGAAGATTGTACTTGAACTAAAAGAGATTATGATGAAATGTAGGGCTTGGATTATTCAACCAAACTCCAGCCCTAAAGGCCGAATATACAAACCAAATTATATTTTGTAGCAACTTTGACTAAAATAAAACATAGAGAGAATTTAAGGAGGAAACCTTAGAATAAGGAAAAGCATCAACTCTATACGAACTAGGTAATAATTTTGCCTCATTTTCTCTAAATTCATGACTTTGACTAGTTTGATTTTTTGTAAAGGAATTGTTTTCATGGGGTTTTAAAGTAGAAGATGAAACTTATGGTTTTAGTTATGATTTGGGTCATCATTACCCCACTCTTTTAGATTTGCAAGTAAATTTGTGGTTGGAATAATGTTTTCCATGATTTGTAGCAAATGGTCATCAATCTATATTTTTAAATTCAAAATTTTATTTCGGATCCATTAATTGATGAAATGAGAATGTCTATATGGTTTCAAATAAGTTGTTTATTACTATTTTGGTTGGACTAGGACCTTTGGGGGTTGGTTTGAGTTGTGGGAGTTTATAAATGGAGTTTATGTTTTGAAAAACTTAATCTCGCACTTAAGATCATGTCAGTGCCTCGATTACATGTGGTACAGTGCTGGCCACGGAGCTGTGTTGGGAATTGTTGATTTCAGTCTTGTAATTCTAAGCTTCGTGGCCTGTAGTGTACGACGCTTGAACGAATTATTATGAAGTTTTTAAACTTTCTTCCAATTTCCTAGTGATTCTAGGGACACTAGAAAAAAAATATGATTTTTTACTTTTTGAGATTTTCATAAAAATGACTATAACTTGTTCATTTTAACTTTGATTTCGACGTTTTTTATATCATTGGAAAGCTAAAAAAATGTACAACATGGAATCACCAAAACTTAATTACCTAGTGATAAACTATTTTGAAAATGAGTTTGAAAGATATAGATCAAAATTGAAAGAATAACTTATCTCAAGCAAACTTGCTAATAATGTACAAAACGTATACCACAAACACTCGAGGATGGTAGGATAGGAACGTCTGGGACTAAGACTGGAAATAGAAAAGTAGTTTTTTAAAGGATGTTGGCTTTGCTTTATCTTTAGTTAGGCCATGATATTAGATATGCTAGGATTCATGATAATGAATGGGATATCTTGCTCAGAATAACATCAGATTATATCTTGTTGTACAACATTATCCTATCCTTTTATCTCTTTATTTAATGAATGCTCATGGAACTAATAAACTTGAAAAGAATGATTGTAAATGGTACCTCAGACTGGAAAACCGGGGCCACTTGGTGATTTCCCTCAGCTATTAAATGATTCCTTGAAGGCCACTATATGGAATACTGGATCATGATGATGTTTAGACACCCATCTGTAAGGTAGGAACCTAATTAATACCTTGAAACTGGTTGGTTGTCACATTACACACAATTTATATTTAGTTTTCACTTCGTTGACTTTTGACAATTATATCATGATTTTTATCTTGTTGAACTATCTTATTCAAGCTTTGGTTTATCTTGCATTCCACATTATGCCCATTTATATAATCTTTCCATGCTTGAAATGATAGTAGGATTTTATCAATAACTTTGTTCATGCTATTTATTTCGCATTAGGTATTACTTTGATGATAGAGATTATAGCTCGCTTCTATTTTATTGAACTCATAAAATTTATTGCTCACCAACTTTTCCCTCTATAGGAACCTCAGCTACTGTTGAGGGTAAAGGAAAGGGAAAGGACATATCATAGAAGCTTTGTTCTTGTTTGTAAGGTTGTTTTATTTTTATCAACTATGTTTTGAACTTGACTAAAAAGTCAATAATTAGGCCTTTTTAATATTTCATTTATGGACGATTGTAGATGTAAAAAACTATACTACCAAAGGTTTTCTATTGTTTTTGATATTTCAGGTAATAAATGGAGATTATGAAGAAATAAAGAAAAAAAAACGAAATAATTTACCAAGTGAAAAGATTGTACAAAGAATCATTAAGGTATCAAGGAGATGAACTAAGATTTTAAATTAGCAATTCAAAATGATTCCAAGGACACTTGAGTCGCTGGCCAAATTAGAAGACACAAAGGATGACCGGTGACTTCAAAATTTGGATATTCTCAGCGATTCCTGACTCACATTGAATCACTAGGAATTGCTAGATACGAATTCATGGATTTTGGTTACACCAAGGATTTTAATTTGGTTTAGGATATGTATTACCTAATATACAATAAATAAAAACCTTAGACTATGAAATAAGGGACTTTTGTTAATTTTATCACTTTTGTTTTAGTTTGGAGGGCATTATTTATTGCTTTTAGTTTTACGGAATTTTAAGTTTTATCATGGTAGTTTTAATTATGTGTGATGACCCCTTCTCAAAAAAGGGCATCGTCCAGCCTAATTCTGTCATTAAGCCCTAACCTTACCTCGTAGAACTTAACACGAAACAAACTTTTCAAAACCATTTACATACTTAGAAATTATAAGTTCAATAAATGTTTCAATAATAAATCATAGTGGATTAAAATTTTGCTTACTTACAAGTTTATTCAGTGGAAGTCTTACAAATTAACGAAAGCATTATTGTGATACCTAACAATCATGGAAAAACTAGGGAATAAAGATCACATGCATATATAAAAGAAAACGACGATATATAACAACATGTGTCTGGTCGAAGTACTAATCACTCAACCCATAGTTTACAACCCCTAAAGTATGTGATAGGCATATAAAAATAATACATAAAAATTAAAACCTAAAAAATCTGGCGTAGCAGCATTCGACTTGCTCAGAGGTAGTCGTCGTTCTTCTTTTTGCCTTTCTACTACTAGATATGTCTGCACCCACATCACAAATAGATGGAGAGTATAGGAAGATAGAAAGTAATACTGATAGACATTTGAATACGATCCCAATAATGCAACAAGTATCAAAAAGTATGATAGTAGCAACTATGTTGAAAAGAGAACATGCACAGTGATACTTTAGCCAAAAAACATGAAACTAACAAATGGCTAAGTAATAATAATCTAGGGTCGGTCGGCCGTGATCTTCATCACATATGTGTTTTCCACAATACGAGGATGGAGCTAAGCTCTACATCAATGTGAAGGTCTGAGCAGTGCTCTCGCCTTTCTAACCTTTTGTTGTTGCTAGTCACCTGCGATATATACTTGCCAACAACCCCAGGTCCCATACCCTATGTGCTGTAAAAGTTATGCTTGCCAATAACCTCGAGACTAATTTCCTATGTGTTATACAAGATAGTGGAGAGATACCGATCACCCTGGAATTGTATTAACCCCCGTATGTCTAACAGACCTCCAAAACATAATGACCCTAGATACAAGGACCACTTTTGTATTTCAAAAATGACATGGTCTGGGAATCCAATGAAGCAATTGCATATCAAATGCACAAAGGAAATAGATTACAATACTATGTAACAACTATCTAATAGCATGCTATTTCTCTGACCTCATATATTAACAATCAAAATGACATAGCTTATGATTTGGAATAAATGACATCATTTAATCAACATATTATGCCATAAAAACCTCATGTAATGAGAAATAACACCAAGTCATGGCATATGGAGTACAAAGGCAAATCAGTCAAAATGACTGGAAATGAACATATGAATAGGAATGAAATGTAAATAAATATCTCGATCACTTTACTTACAATCCAAGCAAATTGATAAGCTATTCTTGTCTTCCAATAACTCGAAACTCATATTTGAATCCACAAAACAATTCCCTAGTTTCTTGATATCAAACTATTCCAAATAAGTTGGTTTTAAGCCAGGTCTAAAAGGTTTAGGAACTTTAACCATAAATAGCCCTTTAAGACTACACAACATTGAAATTTTGATTCTTATATTGCAGCACAATTTTAGGCATGAAATTGTCAAAGTATCAAAATATTTCACCAATACTACGATTTTGGCCCCAATCTTAGCTTCCAAAAAGGTTTAGTTTTCAAAATTTCGATTTAAAATGAAAGAAATATCATATTTCTACTAAACATAGCTCTAATTGAAATCAAACCCGACCAGCACATTTAGAAAATCTATTTTGCCTAATATATACTTCCAACAAAATGTGATATTTACTCACAAGGTAGCAACCATACCCAATAAAGAGATACTAAAAGAACAACTCATTTGGATAAGTAGGTGGGGAGTTATGCCTTTAAAAATTATAGTTTTAAAATTCTTTTACTACGTTTCAGCACCTACTTGTAGAGCACTTTTGGACATGAAAACTTTCAAATTATAACATCTCTTGTTAAGTAATTTTTTCCCCTTTGAGTTATTTTTCAAATGCCACTAGTTTGAGTCCATTTGAATCTAAAATGAGCAAGTTATTACAAAATGGACTTACAAATTAAAAAAATCATATCTTTATGGTTTAAAAACCTAGTTAAAAACTTTAATATAGCCGGATTATCAGCTTGAAATGAGGATTCTGAATATATAAATCAATTGCTAAATCTTAATCATCTAGCCTCTAAATTCAACTAAAAACCAGAATGGGTTTCAAGTAAATAGGGAGATATGTACCTAGTTTGAGTATCACCTAGCTTAACTTGATCTCTCCTTCACGAAACCCCATTTGGTTGTCGGTCTTCTTTTTCCTCCAACTCTTCTCCTTCTCTCTAGCAAGTCTTCTTCTCAATTAAGCAAATGAAATGAAGTTGACTTGGTTGTATGAGTTGATTACTAGCTTTATAAAATAAGTGGATATGGTTGATTAATAACCATTGATCTCATTCTACAAATATGCCTGAAAACTCATCCAGTGATATACCTATTAAAAAATATCCCACTAACTCATGCTATGTCAAACCAATGTGTAACTCCATTCGTGTTGAGATGATTCAATTTGTGTCTCAATGAAAATCAAGTGGCTATTGTGTTTACTTACTAACTTAGCATCATTAAGTGTATAATCAACCATAGCCATATATAAATCATTATAAAAGCTATGTACAATCTTACGCCAACTTACCATACCACTTGCTACCTCGGTCCCACGCCAGGAATCACCTCGAGGCATGTTCCCACACACGTATCGACACCAATTAATAAATAGGAATGACTTAGTAGTTTACACATACAATACCCTAGGCATACACAACAATAAATATAACATATACCTCGGCCATCTCGCCTCAATTATAACACATATCGCATTGCGGGTCCTACTACACAGGTTACTTGAACCTAATTAACGAGTTAAACTCAAATTAGAAACTTAGGCCGTGACAATTCTTCCCAACTAATGAAGATTTCATCCTTAAAATTAAACTTGAGTTAAAGTTATACCTGACTCGAAAAGGTACAAAATCATATCTCACATATAATCTTCACATTCCCAAGTTAGTTTCGGAGTCTCCATGGAACTACCACTTAACTAAAACCTTCTGAATAGACTTGCCTCTCAACTATTGTATCCTCCGGTCTACGATCTGTACAATTTGCTCCTTATAAGATATGTTCTCGCTCATATCAATCTGACTCAAGTCAAATATTGGTGACTCGCCTATTTTGGAATTGGCTAGTCGAAGCATGGATACATGAAACACTGGATGAATACCCATCATCTGTGAAGGTAAATCTAGCCCATAAGCAACCTTGCAAACCCATCGTTTGATCTTAAAAGGATGGATGAATCTCGGTGCTAACTTCCCTTTAAGACCAAACCAGTGAAAACCCTTCAAAGGTAAAACCTTTAGATATACTATGGTTCCCTCGTTATATGGGAAATCGTTGTGATATGTGTCTATATATTTCTTTCGCCTCACCTAGGCTTCTTTAATCCTCTAACGAATCTATCATACCTTCTCGGTGTGATCAACAACGATTTCATGCCTTATAATGTCCCAATCCTTTGGCTCAACCAAACAAGATGGTGAGCGACACGGTATGCCATATAAAGCCTCAAATGATGCCATATTATTGCTAGCCTAATAACCTTTGTTGTATGCTAACTCACACAATGGTAAGTACTCCTCCCATGATCAGCCAAGTTTCAAGTACACAAGCCATGAGCTTGTCCTTGAGAGTCTGAATCAACCTCTCGGTCTGCCTATCAGTCTAAGGGTAAAAACTTATACCTTCTTGATGTATGCATAGCATCTTTGTCTAACGTAATAGTCAATGGTACCTCATGTAGCCTAATAATGTCTATCTTGATCAATACATCAACAGGTCAAATGTGTAATGAGCTACAACCGGTATGAAATGTGCAGATTTCATTAATTTGTCCATAATCACCCAAGAGGGAATCGTGTGGACCGACAGTCCTCAGTAATCCTCTAACAAAATCCATGGCCATGTTTTACCACTTGTATTGTGGAATAAGAAGTGGCTATAACAATCCTCCAACCTATTGGCAAATCCTACAGTTCCAAATAAATTTTGATACTTCCGCTTTCATCCTAGGCCACAAAAAATTTCTCTTCAAGTCATGGTACATTTTACTGCTACTTGGATGAACAGTGGACTAGGAACGGTATGAATCCAGAAGAATCTCATATCTTAGCTCTGCCACTATCGAAATCCATATTGTGCCTCTAAATCTCAAAAAATGGTATGTTGTCTCTGTCCAAGCAGTACGCTCACTACTCTTTACTAACTCACTGAATCTCGGGTATAAGATTTTGGCTTTTTGTCCCTCTAGCACTCTTTGAGTAGACACCGTATGAAGCCTCATTTGTGCACAAATCATCACCCGATTATTAGTAGGAGTATTTTATTGAGTCATCACTGTCGCTGCCTCGAGTAATCTATACTCTTGTGTCATATGACATCTAACAACTTTGATATCTCCAACTTGCATCTTACTCAATGCATCAGCAATAACATTATCTTTTCTCGATTGATATTATAGAGAAAAGTCATAGTCTTTCAGAAATTTCAACAATTGGCGATATATCATATTAAGCTCTTTCAGTTTGAAGAGGTATTTCAAACTCTTATGATCAATATAGATTGTTAACCTCTCCATACAGATAATGTCTTTATATCTTCAAAACAAACACTACCACCGCCAACTCTGAGTCTTGAGGGATAGTTTTTCTAATGTATCTTCTGCTGTCTAGATGCATAAGATACCACGCTTCTATCCTTCATTAAAACACAACCTAGACCTATATGAAAAGCATTTGTATATACGAGGAATCCCTGCCTGGCCTCTGGCAATATCAACGCTGATGCAGTGATCAATTATATTTTTAGTTGAGCAAATGCCTCCACACATTCTTCAAACCAATCAAATTTAACGTCTTTC
The DNA here is from genome assembly GCA_039657365.1 of Stephania yunnanensis. NCBI lineage: Eukaryota > Viridiplantae > Streptophyta > Magnoliopsida > Ranunculales > Menispermaceae > Stephania > Stephania yunnanensis. The sequence continues at coordinate 35,716,937 of CM077586.1, read as the reverse complement.
AGGGTCAATCTGGTCATCAGTGAAGCGATCTTCAAGAAATCCTTCATAAACTTGCGATAATATCCGGCTAACCCCCGAAAACTTGTATTCTCCATAACTGATGTCAATGCTGGCCAATTCATAATAGCATAAATCTTAGCTAGATCTATAGCAATACCTGTTGCTCTAACAACGTGTCCCAAAAACTTAACTTCTGGTAGCAAAAATCCACACTTGCTGAACTTAGCGTAGAGTCGATGCTCCCTTAAGTTCTTCAATGTCTATAAGAGGTGTTGCTCGTGATCTTCTCAAGTCCTCGAATATATCAATATATCATCGATGAATACTATCACGAAATGGTCAAGAAATAGCCTCATCATTCGATGCATCAAATCCATAAACATGGCAAGAGCATTAGTCAAACCAAATAGATATAACTATAAATTGATAATGTCCATATCTCATACTAAATGCCATCTTGGGACTATCCTTATCCCTTATCTTAAGTTGATGATACCCTGATCGCAGGTCTATCTTAGAGAAATATTATGTTCCTCCCAACTAATCAAATAAGTCATCAGTTCTTTGTAAGGGATACTTGTTTATAATTGTGACCATGTTGAACTATCTATAACTGATACACAATCACAAAGTACCGTCCTTTTTCTACATAAACAAAAGTAGTTCTTTCTTTGGTAACATAGAAGGTGCGATGAATACCTTCTTTCCCAAATCCTGCAACTAAATCCTCAGCTCCTCTAATTTTCTGGGAGCTAAGCGGTATGGTGGTATAAATATAGGTCTAGTGCTTGGTACAAACTCAATTATAAATTCAATCTCTTTCAGTGGTGATAAAACAGGTAAGTATTTCAGAAACACGTCAGGAAACTCGCACAAAATCAGAATCTCCTAAAATTATGGTCCCTAACTCTCTATTACAGTGTATAATGATAACAGAGTCTCCATCTCTCCTCTAGTCATAAGTTGACCTCTAATGCCCTCAGCTCTCGGTGTACTACCATTATGCGTGAACATCGGACGCCCTCAAATCTCAAATATCACTGTTTACAAAAATAGTTGCTATGACCATGATACGTTGTTAACCAATCCATCCTTGATAATGTGTCAAACTCTAGAAACTCGAGAACCCAGAACTCTGTAGGTAACTCTACCTCACCTATCTATATTGGACATCTCTTAATAAGATAATTAGGGTAGACTCTATCCCAAGCCGCATTACTCAAAATCAAATTTATGCTAACTCTAACCAATGTAAACCCTAAGATGCCTAACTTGTGACCAGAAATGAAAGATAATGTAGAACCTGAATCAAACAAAACATATGACTCTCTACTATAAATAGAAACCATACCCTCAAAGAGTCATCGTGTGGCATCTGCATCAGGCCATGTAATAATATGTATGCCCTCTCGACTTTGTGGTGGAATCACGATTGCAGGCTATGGACACTCTCGAATCACATGCCTAACCTGACTACACCTGAAATAAGTGACTAGTCTATGCAGTCCTTGAACCTGATCTTCAGCCCGTGCCTTTCTTTGCCTCTATCGAGAAACTCTCTTAACCTCTTTATTTATTTTGACCTTGACCTTCGTTATCTTATGAAGCTTCTCTTAAGATAGTTCGCACTACTCGATCTTCTCAAAGTTCTTAATAAGCTGGACCTGGACTGATCGTTGGAAAATGTGGGCATGGGGAAACGGTAGAGTCTTGGATGTCTCTACTACTAGAAGAGTGTGCACCTTTGAAGCTATTGCAATCTTCAATCTTGCATCGATCTGCCATCATGCTCTGCAAGTTGACAACATTCGTGACACTAGCAGCTATGTAGATAACACATATGTATATATAGAAAATTAATGTGTATACATATAAGACATCTCCATCTCACTTTCACTCACTTCCCAACTAATGGCTTGTAGGCAAGGATAATTTGGTTTTACACAACTAAAATTTATGTTTCTTTTATAAATTTTTATTTGTTACTCATTGGAAAAGCTAAGCATTTTGCTACATATTGTAGCTTTGGTATCAACTTGTGGAATGACTATTTTCTACAATTCTAAACTCTATAGACTAAGCCTCTCTTAAGCTTTATATACATTATATATGACACTACATGTGACTATGATATCCCAACTTTGAATAATTCCATAAACTATCTATAATATTATAGAACTTAAGCTCAGATATCAACTATGATGGCCCTTTTCTCAAATTAGGGCACCGCACGGCCTAATTCCTTCATTAAGCCCTACCTCACCTCGTAGAGCTTAACATGAAACTAGTCATCCTTTTCAAAACCATTTACCTGCTTACAAATTATAAGTTCAATATGTGTTTTAATGTCTTATGTAATATAATAAATTAGAGTGAATTAAATTTTTTCTTATTTACAAGTTTATTCAACAGATAAGTCTTACAAATTAATGAAAGCATTATTCTGATACCTAACAATCTTAGAAAAACTAGCAAATAAAGATCGTATGCATATATACAAGAAAACATCGATATATAACAACATTTTTCTGGTCATGGTACTAATCACTCAACCCATAATATAAAACCCCAAAATTATATGCTAGGCATATAAAATTAGTAACATCAAAAATCAAAACCTATAAAATCTAGCTTAGCAGCAATCCATTGGCTCAGAGGTAGTCGTCGATCTTCTCTTTTCCTATTCGATAACTATATGGATCTGCACCCATCGTAACAACCATACGATGAGTACTAGAAAAGAAAAAGTTGTACTAATAGACATTTGTTCACATTTCCAATTATGCAATAGGTATCAAAAAGTATAATAATATCAACTATGCAGAAAAGAGAACATGTAAACAGATACTTCAGCTAAACATCATGAAACTGACACATGGCTAAGTAGTAATTCAACCGTGATCTTCATCGTATCAGCCTTTTCCGCTATATAAGGATGGAGCTCAGCTCCACATCAGTGTATGGGTCTAAGCAGTGCTCTTGCCTTCGTAACCTTTGTTGGTGCCGGTCACCTGCAATATATACTTTCCAACAACCTCAAGTCCCATAACTCGTGTGTTGCGCAATTTTTGCTTGCCAACAACCCCAAAACTCGTTTTCGTGTGTTGCGCAAGATAGTGGAGAGATCTCGATCACCCTGGAAGTCTAGTAACCCCTGTATGTCCGATGGACCTCTATAACATAATGACCCTAGATAAAAGAACCACTTTTATATTTCAAAAATGACATGGTTTGAGAATCTAATGAAACAAATGCATATCAAATGCACAAAGGAAATAAATTACAACATTATATAGCACCTACCTAATAGCATCCATTTCACTGACTTCGTATATTAACAATCAAAACGACATAGCACATTATTTGGAGTCAAGGACATTATTTAATCAACATATTATGTCATAGAACCAACCTCATGTAATGACGAATAACAATGAGTCATGGCATATGGAGTACAATGGCCAATCAGTTCAAATGATTAGAAATGAACATAAGAATAAGAATGAAAAGTAAATAAATATCTCGATCAGTTTAATTACAATCCACACAATTTCCTAAGCTACTCCTGTCTCCCAACATCTTGAAACTCGTATTTGAATCCTCGAAACACTTCCCTAGCTTCTTGATATCAAACTAATCCTAATAAGTTGGATTTCAGCCAGGTCCAATGGGTTTAGGAACTTTAACCCAAAACTAAGAAAAAAGAACACTGATATTTTAGTCTTATATTGCTGCGTGATTTTAGGCACAAAATTTACCAAATATCAAAATCTTTCAGAGTACTAAGATTGTTGGTCCCTATCTTAGCTGTCCAAAAAGGTTTTGTTTTCAAATTTTTGATTTAAAACAAAAGAAATATCAAATTTCTACTAAGTATATATCTGATTGAAATCTAACTAGACCATCAGAATTAGAAAATCTATTTCTCCTAATATGTAATTCCAAAAAATGTGGTTTTTGGTCACAAGGCAGCAACCATAACCTATAACAGCATACCAAAATATCAGCTCATTTGGATAAGTGGGTAGGGGGTTATGCTTTAACAAATCTTCATTTTAAAAGGGTTCTATTGCATTTTAGTACCTATTTGTAGAACACTTTTGGACATGAAAACATTTGAATTATAATATTTCTAGTTAAGAAAATTCGTTCCCCTTTTAGCAACATTTCAAATGCTACCTGTTTGACTCAATTTGGATCTATAATTGGCAAGATATGATCAAATTACATAGACTAATCCCTACTAAACATGCAGAAATTCAGTTTTGTTCTTACAAATTCAAAAATTCGTATCTCTATGATTTCAAAACCAAAATAAGAACTTTAAAATAACTAGATTATCAACATGAAATGAGGAATCCGAATATATAAACCAATTGTAAAATATTAATAATCTGGCCTCTGAGTTTGACTAAAAATGAGAATGGGTTTCAAGTAAATACAGAGATATGTAACTAGTTTGATGAACGCCTTGCTTAACTTGATCTCTCTTTCACCAAACCCACGTTGGTTGTTAGTCTTCTTTGTCCTTCAACTCTTCTCCATCTCTCTAGCAAATTTCCTTCTCAATTAAGCAAATGAAATGAAGTTGACTTGGTTGTATGAGTTGATTACTAGCTTTTTATAGTAAGTGGATGTGGTTAGTTAATAACCGTTGATGTCATTATGCAAACGTGTCTCGAAACTCATCAAATGATACATCTATTAACAAATGTACAACTAACTCATGCTTTGTGACACCAATATGTAACTCCATTGGTGTTGAGCTGAGTCAATACGTGTCTCGATGAAAATCAACTTGCTATTGTTTTAACTTACCAATTTTGCATCTTTAAGTGTATGATCAACAATAGCCATGTATAAATCACTATAAAATATATACATAACCTTACGCCAACTTTCCATACAACTTCCTACCTCGGTCCCATGACAGCACTTAACTTGAAGCACGTTCCCATACACGTATTGACACCTATTCATAAATAGGAATGTCTTAGTAGACACATATACAATACACTAGGCATACACCATAACAAACGTAATATATACCTCGGCCATCTCGCCTAGGTTATGACACATATCTCATTGCGAGTCCCATGTCATGGGTCATTTGATCCTGATTAAGGAGTTAAAAATAAATTAGTAACTTGGGCTGTGACATTATGTCTTTTAATTTCGAATTTATTTTGATAGGTGAGTAGATTGTTAGTCTAAACAAAACACCAAACATGAACTAGGTCTATTTTATAATTTAGTTATGATGTGATGAACATGTGCATAGAGCTTACAACTAATTGCATTCTTTGACTCATTGTTTTTATAGATTATTATCTTTGATTTTAATCGTGAATGTGAATGTTTTGTACATAATGGTGAATATGTATGTGATGTTTCAATTCATTAAATAATAAGAGTAGTAATAGGATTGTTAGAAAGGCAATTATTGTTTAAAATCATAGCTGAATTTAAGATCTCTATCTAGTGTTGAAGTGGCTTTACCAAGATATTAGATTTAGTAGTTCGAAGTTTATATAAAACTTAAAGTGGTTCTATTGCGCGAAGTTATTGTCTTTGTGTAATTGGAGGGTTAGTTCAATGGAATTAGAACATGGCTTTTCAACTACTCGAAGGAGAACAAATCAATTGGTAAATGTTTTTTACTTAGTTATAATTAGAATTTAATTATTTATCTATGTTTCATTGCATAGGAGGATTGTTTAGATGTTTATTTATATTGAGTTTTATTTAATTGAATTGATTTTTAGATTTAGTGACTTCGATTTGTGTTATTTAAGTAAGTTTACTTAGTTTAAGTTTTACATTTATTAATATAAAATTTAAAAATAAATATAGTAAATAAAACATTTTTTCTTGAGGAATTTACAAATTCCATGTGGAGATGATTCCCACTTACCATTGCTACAAACTAATTTAAGTATGATATATAAGAAGAAATTATTGTACACACTTGACGTGTGTCACTCTTTGGCGCCGTTACCAGAGATTTTAAAATAATTTCTTAAGAGTCTTTCTCATTTCATGTCATACAATATGGCACAAATTGAGGAAGAAATTACTTTTAGGCATGCCAATAAAAATATCACAGCTTATAAATCTATGTGTATTGTTTTTCGCTTGGACTTCTTTAATTTTGAGTAAAAGCCGAAATTCATCAATTCTTTTCCTCACTTTCAAGGTAAAGGTGATGAAGATCCTTAACTACATGGTCTGAAATGTTAGAAATCTTCTTAGATCAATACGTTCCAGCTTGCAAAATTAGTTTGTATGGAAAACGAATCAACAACGCTAGAATGGAGACCGAAGAGACTTTTGGGTAGTTTTGGGATAGATACCAAAGATTTATATTATGTCCATAACATATATTTATATAGAAAACATTATTAGAATACTTTAATGAAGGAGTAAATCATTTAGAACAAAGATTCCTAGACATAGTATGTGAAGGATCTTTATTTGACATCACACTAACATTAGCAAGAGAGACTACTATTAAAAAAGCGAAACAATCAAAACAATATTATGAGATAATTAAATTTTTGAAAAACCACTCTTATCAAATCAATAGCAATATAGCTAAGTTATCGGATGATAAACTTGATGAATTATAAAGTATGGTTGAATTACTATTAAAAGATAGGTCAGCCCAAACTAAAATTTATGCTTTTTGCAATCAGGTCAGTCATCTATATGATGAATGTCCATTGTTGCAACAAAATCAATTTGAAAAGGCTAATGCAATGATGAATAATTACAATAATCCTAATCAACCTACTTATAATACTAGTAATAACGTAAATTACCTAAGACCCCACATAGGTAATGGTGTAAACAATCACAGTTTTTAAAGGTATAGAACACCTTAATTAACTAATAGAACAATAGCACTAAAAAATTGAAATAAAACAAAAGATAAAAAAAATTGAAGCCTTACAGGATCACATAGTTGAACTAAGAAATCAACTAAGACAAATGGCAATGCAAATGAGTACATGCATTCCCAAAGGTAAACTACCATCTCAACCTTACCCTAGTTCATTTGCAAAATTGATAACTTTGAGAAGCAATAAGCAAAAGGAAAAACCAAAAATGCCACAACAATTAGTTCCTCAAAAAGAATTAGAGGCTGAATTAGAAAGAGAAATCGAAGCTAAAGATAATAAAATTTTAAAAAAAGGAATATGATGTCGAAAATAGTAAGCCAAGTAAAGTAAAACCACCATTTCTCCATCATTTAGAAAATAATACGAATGTCAAGAAATTAACAGAAGCGAAATAAATCTCAGACACTCTAAGAAAGGTTGTAGTAAACATACATTTATTATAAGCTATAAAAAGCGTACCTAAATATCAAAATTTATAAATGACTTATGCACTAATAAAATTAATCATAATAAAAGAGTTCCTAGAAGAACATGTGTCAGCAATCATCCAAAAGAAATTCCCCACCTAAATATTTTAACCCTAGAATGTTTTTCGTTTCATGCACAGTAGAAAATACAAGGTTATTTAAAGCATTATGTGATCTAGGTGCCTCAATCAACTATTACGACCCTAAGTTGTAATTGATTTTAATCCACAATCAAGATCGCCAACCCGTGACGTGGGATCCTCATCGTGATATATACACAGGTTGAGGCACTTGACTGAGGTATATTTTTTATTTGTATGTTGATTTCTTAGTGTATCGTATATGTGTAGACTACTAAGTCACATCTACTTATTATTTATAGGTGTTGATACATGAGTGGAGACACACCTCGAGTTGCATGCAGTCATGGGTTTGGGTAGAGAGTGATATGGTAAGCTAATATTTAGTTATTATGGCTTAATTAGTTAAATTTGATGTGGCTATAATTTAATTTATGGAAATATAGCCTAAGTTAGCATAACAAAACAATAGCCATTGATGTTCCTCGAGATATGTATGGATACAACACAATGCAAAATGAGTTTGGTATTGGTGTTATCAAGGCTAAGTTTGTGAAAAGTTAGTGGAAGCTAAATCTAGATGTAAACCATTAGATTAGCCTCAAGATAGGTGTATACATTAAAATCAAGGGCCATAAGTAGAGCTTATTTACATGTACATAGTGTTGGTGAATGGTCACGCAAATTGTCTAGATTCATTAAGAGAATAAATTTTAGATGTAAGTTGATGGAGTTATCTAAGGACTTATGGGAGAGAGATGAGATTTAGCATCAAATTGAAGAAATCAAGCTAGGAATCAATCGACAATTTAGGTAATGAAGCTCACCACCTCTACATGCCTTAATTTTACGAGCACAATGTCCTTGAACATTGATTTTTGAAATTAAAGTTGTTGGTAAAATTAGATATATTAGTTCAGTTCTGGTTTTTGTAAATCCAGAAGGGAAATGATATAATTTTCAAAATTGGTTTACAAATTTGAGTTTTTCGTTTCGAGCTAATAACCCAGCTAATAAGAAGTTCCCAATTTGGATTTAAAATCAAAAAGTTATGAATTATTGAAGTTTTATGTGTTCTTCACTAAATTTTCTTAAATGCATGTCTAATTTGATGAATTTAATGAATTATATGAAGTTCTTGGTGTATTTTAGATGAAGGGGGATGTTACGGATCTCGAGTTGTGGAGAATGGGGATCTGAGGCTTTTGGAGATCTGGAAAGGAAATCTAGAATTATGGTTGTCAAATCTCAGGAGGACACTCTAGCGCACCAAACAACTCTAGTGCACTAGAGAAAACTCCTAGCACTATAGGGGTTCTAGGTAGCATAAAATCTTAATTTTCTCAAAACACCTTTAAAATCTCTAGCCTAGCCTAAAACCCAAACTAAAGGCCTAAACACACTCTTACATACTAAAAGTCTTAGAGAATAGTCAAGGGAGCTTGGGTATGAGTTTTAGGTTGTCGGGAGGCTAGTTAAGCTACGGAATACATTGCGTGACATGTAAGTAATCTTGTTGAGGTTCTTGTTTAATATTCATTCCTATTGATTTCTTTTTTATAGTATTTTGACAAGTTATTGCCTTTATATCTTATATCGAGAGTTTGATTCACATTGTACTCATTATATGAGTATTCTTATCATGATATCACTTTCTTGTATGTTCATTGAATATATTCTCGTGTTCCATGTCTTTCTTACTATTTTAATGAAAGTGTGATCAAGAATAGCATGCTTTTAGGATTAGAGAAATGATGTGTGAATTCCTATGGACTTGTAATCTATGATTGTTGGCTTTGAAGCATATTGCCATGTCTTAAAATCCTTGATGTGATTCTTTCTTGAAATTTTAAAGTGGTGTAGAATCTAGGATCCATTACACGACATGGGATGCGAGGCATATGGGCTAATTAAACAATCGGGGTTTCTAGAACTCACCAATACACTTGCACATCACACAGCTTAACGAGACTCATAGTAATCAACAAGAATATATAATTGAAAGATTATGAAGGCCTAAATCTCATTTTCGACATTCGTTAGAGGTGTAGAGCGTAGCTCTCCCCAGAGGTAGTGGAATATAGGACTATGCGATAGGTCTCACGGCTGACCCGACCTAGATCATTACTACTTAGTATGTGTTAGTCTCACTTTGTTTAACTATGGTACTTTCTAGCATATTTCCATTTCAGCACTTCGCTATATTTATGCTTTTAAATACCAATCTATTATGTTTGGAAATATACATAAGAATCTCAAAGAATTAGTTTATTACATATTGTTCTCACCGTCCTTTTTATGATGATGGTTGTAGATTCGTCTAGCAGCAAGTAGGGCAAGTAGAAGATTAGTGACAATCTCAGAGCATTCGATGATTTTTTACTTCTTATCTTGTAGGTCTTGACTTTTGATGTATTATCTACTTTATGTCTTTATTGTTCTTTTTGGGGTGTATATATTGGGTTGAGCGTATTGTTCCCTGACTTGAGACTTAATTCTCTTCTTTTAATGTTTATATCAATGTGATGTTATTTACTAGTTTCCATAATTTAAGATTCATTTAAATTGCTTATGTATAACTATTAATACTTCCACTAGGTATTTTTAATTGTAAAGAGCTTTAATTCACTTTGAAATTTAATAATAATGTGACATGTGCATTACTTATCCTGAACATGTTTAACGAGGAGAATAGGACAAAAGGCTCACAAATGCATAGTTAAGAGATTAGGATAGGCGGGGGCCTTATTTTAAAGAAGGGTTCATCACATCAGCATTATGCCTTTATCAATATATTTTCAAATAAGAAACGTTACCCTAAAAGAAGTTGGTATAGTGGTATAACTAGCAAACAGATGTACCATCCAACATATTGGGGTATTAAAGGATGTATTGGTCAGAGTTAATGACTTACTTTTCCTAGCCGACTTTTATGTCATAAACATGAAAGAAGACCACTTATCCAGTAAAACCTCTCTTAACCTAGGATGTCCATTCTTAAAATGGGCAAAAGCTAATATAAATGTTTCAAATGGAATTCTAACAATGGAAGTAGATATCGAAACAATAAACTTCAACATCCACAATACGATGAAATATCCTTTAAATGTTTCATAAGTACGCACCACAGATATGTTAAATCCTATAATAGATAGGGCTTTTAGAAATAATAAGCCAGAAAACTTGAAAAAGTATTGGATGACTTAAATTACAATGATGAAATAAATTAAGAGACATGAGAAATAATCAACGCCTTAAATCATACAATACACTCCCTAAACTCTCATACTATATGGATCTGCCTATAAATCATTCAAAACTTTTACCAGTTATAATCACTTATAAAACCTTACCAGTTATAATCACTTATAAATTAACAAATTTAGAACTCTAGAGGTGTGTTTGAGGGTTCCTAAGGCATCGACAAAAGCTATGTGTTGAGAAAACTCATAATTTTGATTGCAGAATTTTGGGTTCTTTGCATCACATAGCATGCTAAGTAGGATAGAAAGCGCACTATGTTGGTCATTGGTGCGCTACATGTTATGGCAACATAAAAATCAGCAAGTCTCAAGAAGTCCCTAAACACTAAAAAAGAGTCTCATATGTTACGTAAATGTCCAAGCACACTAAAAAACATATGGTATGATGTCAAGTACTTAGGGAAGTATTTTGGAGATTCGAATATGAGTTTCGAGGCGTTGGGACGCTGGAGTACCATAGGAAATTGTGTGGTATTTAAGTACACTGATTGACATTTATTTACATTTCATTCCTATTCATATGTTCATTTCCAGCCATTTGGACTGAATTGCCTTTATACTTCATGTGTCATGACTTCTTGTTCATTCTCGATATATGAGGTTGTTTCATAGCATAGTTTGTTGAGAAAATGATTTCATTGACTCCAATTCATGTGCTATGTCATTATTAACTATTATTACTGGTGGTCAGTTAAATAAAATGCTATTAGGTAGTTTTGAATAGTGTTATGAGTTTATATCCTTTGTGAATTAGTTATGCAATTGCATTTGCAGGATTCCAATAACATGTTGTTCTTGAATATAAAAGTGGTTTTCGTATCTAGGGTCATTTTATGATAGAAATCAGGTTGACATACGACTACTATCTTGCGCAACACACGGGGTATGAGATTTGGGGTTGTTGGCAAGCATAACTTCGGTGACATCACGAGTTGTAAGACTCGGGGTTCTTGGAAAGTATATATCCCTGTGACTGATATTTGGGATAATTATAAAAATTAATTGTACCGTGTAAGTATGACTTTCACAGAGATGAAGATCACGGCTGACCGACCCCAGATCATTACTAGTTAGCTTAGTGTCAGTTTCATTTGTTTAAATAAAGTGTCTTTTTGCATAATATTCTTTCACATAGTTGGTATTATTATCATGCTTTTTCATACTTGTTGCATAATTGGGAATGTGAACAAATGTCTCTCAGTATTACTTTCTATTTTTTAGTACTCACCGTCTAGTTTTTGACAATGGATGCAGATCCATCGAGTAGCAGGCTAGGCAAAGAGAAGATCAATGACTACCTTTGAGCCAATGGAGCACTGCTACACCAATATTGTAGGTTTTGCTTTTAATATATTACTTTTATATGTATATGGTATACAATTGGGGTTATATTTTATGGATTGAGTGAGTAGTACCTTGACCAGACACATGATGTAATACATCGTTGTTTCATTATATATATATATATATATACATGTGATATTTGGTTCCTGGTTTTTTCGCAAAGGTTATGCTACATATTAAGTTTCAGCTAGTTAATTAGTTAAGACTTCCGCTGCATAACTTTTAAGTTAGTAAATTTTACTTAACTCTTATTTATGAATTCACATAGGTTAGGTCTATGTTTATATCTATTCGAAAACTAAATAATTAGTAAGTAATAAGGTTGTTGAAAAGGTTTACTAATTCCTTGTTAGGTCCTATATAGTGAGACTCTGGCTTAATTACGGGATTAAGTTTAGCGGTGCCCTAATTTAAGAAGGCGTTGTCACATAACTTTTGCAAACTCTTGCAAAAGGATGTTATAGTCAAGTTCACACCTGAATGTAAGATAGCTTTTAATAAACTAAAAGATTCATTGATTACCACACTGGTGATAAAATCACTAGATTGGTAACAACCTTTTGAAAGAATGCGCGATGTAAGCAACTATGTTGTAGCAGTCATTTTAGGTCAAAAGTTAGGAAAGGATTCTTATGTCATATACTATGCATCAAGAACATTGGATCCCACCCAACTATGCCATAACACCACAGAAAAAGAACTTCTAGCAGTTGTTTTTGCATTAGAGAATTTTAGACCATATTTACTAGGTACTAAATTAATAGTTTACTTAGACTGATTCACACCGCAAGTATAACGGCTACCTTGTAGTAATAATGTAACCAACTTACGTTGATCATGGATATCGTCCTCATGGTAAAGATTTTACACTAGTTGTTTACCTATCTAACTTTGAACTATTGCAAAAGAAATCAGTTTCTAATTGGTTTTATACTAACTAAACTACTATAACAAATTAATGTAAACTTTACTTGAAACTGTTATATTAAGGATATCTTAGTTCACAACTTCATCTAGATAATTTAATACTAAGCTTTATATTCATATTTACATCTCATTATATTGTATGCAATGCTTAATTAGAATATACAGATTTCCTTCAAATCTACTTCAACCCACTACAGTGACGGAAATGATTCTAATGTGCAAACTAGAACTCCACCTACCAGTGTAAAAAATATAAGCTCAACATTGCTTAAAGTCCTAAATCATTGGATTCATAACCAACTAAGTTTACTATTCATGCCTCCTTAATAACCAATTGTCTCTCAATGTTGTGTGTTTTATAGTTATACCATTCATGTCAGATTAAAAGCTTCAATGGCCATGATAACTTCTAAAACCTTATCTTATTAAACATGTGGCTAGTATGTCTAAACTATTATGCTTAAAACCAATTCAAATTCTTACCATTGTAGATTTTATATTCACTTTTTATTCATATTCTAACCATAGCACTCGTACCATAGGATCCATTGATCCCTAAGATAAATAGACGACTCATTTCATTGAAATGCACATATCACACTTTATAATAGAAATCAATGCAAATCGAAGATGAATATAAATATTACCTTAAATTAATCAACAAAACCAAGCTTGAATTACAAATGTGAAACCTTCAATGTTTTCTTTTCATAAACTCCTTAGTCCTCAAACTCAAAGCAAAACCTATGCAAAATTACTCTAATGGTGACTAACAGTTGGTACGTGGTAAGTTTATACTCCTTAATAACAATTAGAAAACTACTTTACAATTTGACTTGAATCAAAACTCTAAGTTTCTATTTCCAGCATGTTTGGCGTTGTCATTAATGTCTCGGCATCGTGCATTATAGGCCACTGCGCCACTAAGGTATGTGTATATTTCGTAGCCTTGGTGTTTCGCCGCCATCACTCTCTTACTTGGCGCTATCCCTTGTGTGCCACAGCAATGCCGCTACACCGGATCTCCAAACATAGTTTTTTTCATTTTTTATCTCTCCTATGTTGTGCCTTTCTTTCCGATGTTGTGCCTTGTGTTATTATAATGCCAACATGTGTGGCAATGGGGCCAACCATGTTTTTGTGGTTTCTCTATGTTTCTTCTCATTTTTTCTCATTTTCTTCCTTTACACCTTAATTCCCTGAAAATACAATAATACCACGATTTAGAGATCATTTAAGAAAATTTATACTAAATATATGACTAAACTAATCCTATATATAAGTTTAATTAATCACTTATCAAATACCCTCAAACTTAGGATTTTACGTGTCCTGAGCAAAGGTGTTTTCTACTAAGTCTCCTAATAACTAATTTTCATTCAATTTACATTGTTCATGGAGTGTCGTTCAATTCTTTAAGTTTCAAGTTAACAATCCACTCAAGAGTTCTCCTTTGTAAAAACTTATATTTTGTAAGGCATGTAGCGTTAACAACACGTATAACTTCACTTTCTAAACATAAAAGTAGATCACAACTGAAAACCATCACTACTTATAAGTTTGTTTTATCTCAACGCTCAAGAAACAAGTATGCAATATCATGATTTCTCATTATGTTCGGGAATTCACAAATAAGCATAAACCAAACTCGTCTTTGGTAGACTATAGCACTTCAAGAGTCTATAGGTCTTAACATAGTTAGAATGGAAACTTAACTCAATCAGCTACTCATACTTGAGTCAAATCATTTATTTGAAGAGTTTTAGTCTACTTCTGCCTTCTTTTAGTTATTTTCTTATCCTTTTCTTTATTTCTTCTTTTCATTTATCTTTTAATAGTCCCTGCTCATTTTCATATGGACTCATTCTCTCTCATTTTTCCAACCATCAAGTTCTTTGTTCCATTTCCTGTAGAACTTACGGTATTCTCCCTTTTTTTATTTCTAAAACTCTTATTAGCACTTCTCGCTTTCACTAAATCAAGTAAGTTAACTTCGACTTTTGATATATAATGCCTATTTCTTCCTCTTTTTGCACTAAATGTTTATTTGCTTTAGATTTGCAAGTAAGATTCATACTTATGATAGAATCCTTAGAGATCCAACGTTTTTCACAAGAAGTGCTATAATTTCTTGATTTTCTTTCAAGTTCAAGGTCTTCCCTAACTCTTAGTTTGTACTCATGAAATCATACCGTTGTTTGCTATATTATCTTCAAAATTTAAAAATACTTTATCGAGTTTCACATCAAAAAGATAATTGTAATCTACTCATCCACAATTAAAGACATAGACATACAAATGAACTACTCATTCATTACATATTACTATATATAACTTGAGCTATACTACTTAAACATTAATATAGTGAGTAAGGTGAACAACTTATACATTACCATGCTTTCTTCCTTAACTATTTCAAATTCAAATTCAAATGATCATACCTGTAGTGTTTATCCTTATTTCTCGGTCTATCTTACCACTTTCCATAGTGTAGTGTAGTGTCGATGCCAACAAGTTTAAACCAAACCTTGTCCTTAAGGTTTAAACTAAACGTAAATGTGAAATAACTAAATAGTTAACAAAATATCCTAAATTCAACTTCTTGATGTAGCATGGCTATTAAAATAATTTTAAGTCTTATCCATTTCGATGAACTATCACCCGATAAATGGTCTTTCTTGCACTTTTGACACAAATTTTTCAAAAGTTAGAACTATTCCATTTAAATTGTAATGAACTAAACTAAATAACTAACTACCTGTAAAAAATTGTAAAAATCCCTCTATTGCCTCCCAACTGTGCTTAGTTTAACGTCATTAACCTTAAAATCGAGAATCCTAATAGTAATTTACCATTAAAATAATTAGCATGTGTAGCTTGTATGGTACAACAATTAAAAGTGTTGGATAGTTGACATGCCACGAACGCGTCAGTAAAATAAAATTTCCTTAACCAACTATTTCGTAGAATAGTGGTATAGAGTCGATCCCACAGATATTGGTAGGCTTTCTTAGGTCGAAAATAACAAAAAGGAAAAATCAATGGTTTTGAAATAAATTAATTAACTAAACTAAATAAACTAACTAAATAAAATAATAAAAATAACTTTCAAATAGTTTCAAGAAAACACCTAGGTAACACTTAGGTCTACAGTTGCACAAATCAGGATCAAGATTCAATGGCAATCGTGATCTTCTATCTTTCCCCAAAAGTTATTAATTTAATTTCTCCTAAATTAGCAATAGAAAATTGACATTCGCCATAAATTCCTCATTTCCCTAATCTCGATCGCCAGGATGTCCACCCCTAATTAATGCATAACCCTAGACATCCGCCAATTAGGTTAAACACTTTAACAGTAGTAATACGGATTTATGGGAACACTAATCCTAAATAACTGAATCACATCCGCTTCCGATTTAACGTAGATTCAGTTGTTGCACACTCAAGAACTGAAATTGTTTTACTGCAAACAGGTGAGTGTTTGTCACTTTATTGGTCCAAAAGCACAATTACATAGATACTAATGGTCCAAATAACAATAGGTTGTCCCCCTAAAAGCATGCACTGGCCACATACATACCCTATAGCTAAACCATAAACCTTAAAAGCAACAACAATGAAATAGGATAATTAAACTAAATTAAAATAAAATAAAAGATCTCACAAAATATGTTATGAATCCATGATCCTAGGATAATTAAACTAAATTAAAATAAAATAAAAGATCTCACAAAATATGTTATGAATCCATGATCCCGAGTTCTTTCCCG
The DNA here is from genome assembly GCA_039657365.1 of Stephania yunnanensis. Classification (NCBI taxonomy): domain Eukaryota; kingdom Viridiplantae; phylum Streptophyta; class Magnoliopsida; order Ranunculales; family Menispermaceae; genus Stephania; species Stephania yunnanensis. The sequence continues at coordinate 35,700,181 of CM077586.1, read as the reverse complement.
ACCAACCTAGGCCATCGTCGAGAGAAGTCGATGCTAAAAATATAATAGTCGGTGTTCAGTGTTCTCTAATAATACCCTAAGTTCCTAATTTATAAAAATACTAAAAATTGGTCCCGAGAGGTGAAAGAAACTAATTTTGGGTCTTGGGGAGGTGACTTGTGCGTCGAGGAACATCGTATAGCTATTTTTGGCTTGAAAATAGGTTCTATCCAGGCGGTGCATCGCAATTGGTTCATTTCCTGCAGAGCAGCTAACGTGGCACTCTCTTATTGGCTAGTCCAAAGCTTTTGACTTGGTGGTTGGGTGAGAGCGTGACACGTGGCGGAAAGATGGTGATGAAGAAACTCACACAACTCGGCGAAGATCTGGGAGACCACACACTGCGTATCCCAAGGAAATCAAAGAGCTGCTAAACAAGGAGAAAAAATGTAGGTGTTGTGTGTGTTGTGAGACGCCACATGGTGGCTTCCAATTAGAGGAGAGCTAGAGTATGAAGTAGTGGTGCATGGAAAACCCACCACATAGATAGCGGTGGTTAGTGGAAAATGTTGGAAAGGATGAGCCTACTAATATTGTCTCCTATTCTACCCACCATGTAGCATGTAACTCGAGGCAAATTGTCTTACGTCTAATCACTACTAGTAAATGCTCCATTTTGATATTTTTCAGCCACGAATTCAACCGCGCACTCTGTTTCTCCTAAAAATGACCAATAAATATAATTAAATATGTATTTTAGAGACTTTACATAATTAAATATACAAAATTAAACTAATAAAAACATATAATAATCAACTTATCAAATACCCCAAACTTAAGACTTTGCACATCCGAAGCAAAGGTGTAGATGACAACACAAACTAAACTAGACTCCTAATATAGTAATGCATTGACTCAACTAATCCTATACCCAACTTAAAATTTATTTCCTTTAGTTTACATAATCACCAAGTTAACAAGCAACTCAAGAAATTACAGAGTTATGATATGTCAAGACTCATAATCCGAATACAATTAAGATCCAATTTTCATAACAAAGACTCAGTCAAAGCATAGGCAATCAACTACTCACAAGTTTTCTTGGTCTACACATTCAAGCACGCAAGTTAAAATATCACTTAATATAGTGAAAGCACTCGAACTAAATCTTTTATTTGAGGAGTTTCACAACTTCCGCTTTTATTTATTTTTTTATTCTTTTTTTTCATTTTTTTCTCCAAAAGTTTTTTCATTTAATATAGTCCCTACTCATTTTTTTATGAACCGATTTGCTCACTTTTTCCACTACAAGTTTCCCTGCTCCATTTCCAATGGAAACCTTTGGGACTCTCTATATTAACACAAAATTCTTGTTAGCCCTTCTCTCTTTCAATGTAATCATGAAAGTCCCCTAATATGGGTTAAAATAATATAACTTGCACAATTTTGACCGTCTACTCATTTTCGTTATCTAGCACAGAGATTAACCATCAACTATCCCTAATCATAAAATCATAAAAATGCTGGGTATGGGCTTGATTAAGTGTTCTCCTAATTGTCCCTATGTTTCAAGTTAAAAAGGCAAATGTAAATTACTCATCCACAACCAAAGGCATGAACAAAGTCTCGGGTGACACTAAATACGATAAAAATATAAAAACATGTAATAAATATATAAATATGCATGAAAATGTATCAAATCCTAGTGAAATAAGAGAGAAATATGAAGGGACAAGAAATGAAAGAAATGATATAAAACACCACCATTACCATCTGACAATCCCATATAACCGCATAAAGAATCCATATAACAAAAAGAAAAAGATAGTGGTGAAGAGAACATGGATAAGAAGATGATACAAATGCATGCATGGCAAAAAGTCTCTAAAAACGAATGAACGCACAAAATCTCTCATGTGTAGGCGACTAAAGAAACTATAAAAGAACAATCATAACAAGAGCAAGAACTAGTAAACATAGGAGTCAACTGAAAAGATTTCTATCAAATCCTGTGAGCCTGATATCTTTCAACTAAGGGTGAAATCAACAAGATAATGGAATGACGTATAGGATTTTGGGTATAATCAAAAGCTCGTCGCTAATGCGTCGACTTAAGTTGCATATGTCCCAACCAAGTCTCAAAACACCTAAAATCCTATAAACATGTTGATTCCTAAAAAAATGCTCAAATTATGCTAAAAAAACATAATCCATAGTCAAACCTAACAAAACTTAAGGGGTGCACCGATTTATTAAAATACAACAACAACAATAACATAGCCTCAGTCCCAAATTAACTGGGGTCTGCTACATGGATCAAACTTTTCCATTGTGCTCGATTAAGTGCAATTGATGGTGAGCTTTGCAAACCATTCAAATCCCTCCTAATTAATGCATCCCATATTAATTTTGGTATACCACTACCTTGTCGAATTTCTACAATTTCTATTGATTCAAGTTTTTTAGTGGGGCATTTGTAGGTCGCCTTTGCAGGTGACCAAACCACCGCAACCTCCCTTCCCTAATCTTTGTATCAATTGGTGCTACTCCTACTTGTCTTTGAATTTCTATATTTCTTATTCTATCTTTACGTGTTTTACCACACATCCACCTAAGCATCATCATTTCTGCTACTTTAATTTTATGTAATTGTCGTTGCTTTACCGCCCAACATTCACTTCCATAGAGCATAGCTGGCCTAATTGCGGTCCTATGAAATTTTCCTTTTAACTTAGTAGGAACATTTCGATTACAAATCACCCCTGTTGCACTTCGCCATTTTTTCCATCCAGCTTGAATTATATGTGTGACATCATTCTCAATGTTACCATCATTTTGTATGATTCATCCTAGGTATCTAAAGTGGTTTACCTTAGGAACTTCTATTCCCCTAATTTTACCACTCCGTCATCTCGATGTCTAGTGTTTCTAAACTTACAGTGCATGTATTCGGTTTTCGTCCTACTCAACTTAAAGCCTTTAGATTCTAATGTATTCCTCCGGAGTTCTAATTTCCTATTCACTCTATCTTTAGTTTCATCCACTAAGACAATATCATCCGCAAATAGCATACATCATGGTATATCCTCTTGAATATGTCTAGTTAGTTCATCCATAACTAAAGTAAATAGATATGGGCTTAAAGCCGATCCTTGATGTAGTCCTATCGGAATGGGAAATTCTTTTGTAGCTCCTCCAAATGTCTTTATACTCGTTACTACTCCATCATACATATCCTTAATAGTGTCTATGTATCTAGCATGCACTCTTTTTCTTTCTACAACCCACCAAAGAACATCTCTAGGGACCCTATCATATATTTTTTCTAAATCTACGAATATCATATGAAGATCGTTTTTCTTTTCTCTATATTTTTCTAACAATCGTCTTACAAGAAAAATCGCCTCCATAGTTGACCTTCCAAGCATGAAACCAAATTGGTTCTCTGATATTGTTGTTTCTCTCCTTAGCCTATTGTCAATTATTCTCTCCCGCAGTTTCATAGTGTGACTCATAAGTTTAATTCCCCGGTAGTTTGAGCAACTTTGAATGTCTCATTTGTTTTTGAAGATTGGCACAAGCGTGCTTCTTCTCCAATCCATTGGCATCCATTTTGATACCGATTTATTAAAATAAATAAATAAATAATATTAATATTAATAATATGAAAAGAATAATAATTAATAAATCAATAAATAAATAAATAAAAACACCAATAAATAAATAAATAAAAATACTAAAGAAAGAAAGCCAATCCTTGGCAACGACACCAAAAAGTGACCAGTGTCAAACGCGTCAATAAAAAAATTTCCTAAACCAACTACTTGGTAGAATAGTGGCATAGAGAGATGGGTAGTCTCCGTTAGGTCAAAAATAACAAAAAGGAAAATCGTGGGTTTTGAAATAAATTAAGTAACTAAACTAACTAAATAAAATAATAAAAATAACTTTGAAATATTTTCAAGAAAACACCTAGGTAACTCCTAAGTCTACAGTTCCACAAATCAGGATCAAAATTCAATGGTAATTATGGTCTTCAATCTTTCCCAAAAAGTTATTAATTTAATTTCTCCTAGATTAGCTATAGAAAATCGAAATCTGCCAAAAATTTCTCATTCCCCTAATCTCGATAGTCAGGACGTCCTCCACTAACTACTTCCCTAATTAATGCATAACCCCTGACGTATGCTAATCTGGTTTAACACACTAACCAGAGTAATATGGTTCTGTGCGAACACTAATCCTAAATAATCGGATCGCATCCGCTTTCGATTTAATCTATAATTAATTGTTGCACGCTCAAGAACCAAAAGGGTTTTATGGCAAACCGATGAGTGTTTGTCAATTTATTAGTCCAAAAGCACAATTACACGGGTACTAATGGACTAAATAACTATAGGTTGTCCCCCTAAAATCATGCACTAGCCACATATATACCTAGATTAAAACCATAAACCTTAAAAGCAACAATAACAAAATAGGAGAATTAAACTAAATTAAAATAAAATAAAAGATCTCACATAATATGCCATGAATCCATGATCCCGACTCGTTTCCCTACCAACCTAGGTCATCATTGAGAGAAGTCGATGCTAAAATATAATATTCGGTGTTCGATGTTCGATGTTCTCTTAGAATACCTTAAGTTCCCAATATATAAAACTACTAAAAAGTAGACCCGGGAGGTAAAACAAACTAATTTCAGGTGTTGGGGAGGTGACTCGTGCACCGAGGAACATCATATGGTTGTTTTTGACTTGAATATAGGTTATGTCCACATGGCGCATCGTAATTGGTTCATTTCCTGAAGAGCAGCTAATGTGGCGCTCTCTTATTGGCTGGACCGGAGCTTGTGACGTGGTGGCTGGGTGAAAGCCCGACACATGGCGGTAAGATGGTAGTGAAGAAACTCGCACGACTCGGCAAAGATCTGGGTGACCGCATGCTAAGTATCCTGAGGAAATTGAAAAGCTCCTAAACTAGGAGAAGAAATGTTGGCGTGATTTATGTTGTGAGACGCCACGTGGTGGATTCCTATTAGTGGATAACCGGAGTATGAAGCTTTAGCGCACGGAAAACCTGCCACATGGCGAGCGGTGGTTGGTAGAAAATGTTGCAAATGATATGCTTATCCAATGGCAAAGTGACATGTGGTGGCCTACTGCTATTGTCTCTTATTCTACCCACTATGCAGCACGTAACTCGAGGCAAATTTTCTGGAGTTCGATCACTATGAGTAAATACTCAGTTTTTAGTACTTTTCCACCACGAATTTAATCGTGGACTCCATTGCACCTGAAAATGACCAATAAATGTAATTAAATATATATTTTAGAGACTTTACATAATTAAATATACTAATAAAAACATATAATAACCAACTTATCAAAAGTACCTAAAAGAAAGATTGTGTCTATAATGAAAATTAAATAGATAAAACTTGAATTATTGATTTGCACACACGAGAAAGAAATAGGTTTTACGAAATAGAACATGAAGGTCTCATAATAAGGAAAAAGATTTTCTAAAAAGGTTTTCAAATGAAGGTATCTAAAATTATTGCAACTTGGGAAAAGTACTTGCAATCACGACAAATCAATAACTTAGTCCAATTCCATAAATATTTATTGAATGGTGTAATGAAGAATGAAAGGTACCGTGGTTAAGTACTTGACAGTTATCTATTAAGGATGAAACATAGTGGGACTACCAATAACTCTTCGAGGCATGAAATTTCTTGAAATTTATAATATATGTCACATATAAAACATTAGCACACACTGGGAAATTTTGAGTTGAAATGAGATTCCTTGATAAGGATAATACTTTCCAAAGAAACTTCAAATGGAGTGGCCTGAAATTATTTTGTATTGAGAAAAGGAAATAACAATGATGTGAAATTAATGAGTAAGTTACTTCATGAATATCTGATTGGAAGGTGCAAGGAAAAGCTAAAAAGGACAGTGAGTTAGTACAAACATACAATGTGCAATATATAAACTTTTGTACTTCCAACTTAGTGAAATCTCAAATTCCAAGGTCTTGGGATTGTGGAAGTAAAGTATTACTAGAATGCATAGTACAAGTGATGAAAAATGAAAAGGTATAAGGAAATGAGGTGGAGTTTATCTCTAATTACTTAGGGAACACAACGAGATTCAATAATATGACTTTAGGTTCATTCGTATTAAAGCTTTGGACAATAATAATTTGACTTATAATTCAGTAGGTTTCAGATGTCAATATGGTAGGGTATCCTATGAAGGTACATGTACAAAAATCCCACGGCATCTCACAATGTATTAAAATAAAAAATCGATTACAAGTTATCTTAAGAACAATGAATTGTCAGAGGATTGATATGGGGTAGAAGGAACAAGGAGCATGAAATTGCAAGAATGAGCTCCTCAAAGAGAAAAGATTCATTGATTGTGATCAGAGCTTGTTAACAATAATTGTCTAAGTTTACCTACTTTTTCCAACTTTGTCGAAGGATTCGCAATGCGGACCGAATGGTTTACAAATCAATACAGCCAAGGTTATAGTGTGGTAGTGTTCCCTATTTTGGATCGCGATGCATTTATTTATGTCATGCGGTGGCTAGGTTATTTACAACCAGGTTATGGTAGGGGTTACATACATGGATTGGGCACCATGCTGTACCTCGGTATGGCTTTTCAGTCTAGTATTTAGGTTGCACAATTGGTCTTAGTGTCACAGCCCATGTTTCTGATTTGAGTTGAACTCTTTAATTAAGATCAAGTGACCTGTGACGTGGGACCCGCAATGACATATATGTTACAACTGAGGCGAGATGGTCGAGGTATATGATATATTTGTTGTGGTGTATGCCTAGTGTATTGTATATGTGTAGATTACTAAGTTATTTCTACTTCAGTATAGGTGTCAATACGTATATGGGAATGTGCCTCGGGTTGATTGCCAGCGTGGGATCGGGGTAAAGAGTGATATGGTAAGTTGGTGTAGGATTATGTACAGCTTTTATAGTAATTTATACATGGCTATGGTTGATTATACACTTAATGAAGCTAAGTTAGTAAGTTAAAATAATAGCCACTTAATTTTCGTCGAGATACGTATTGACTTATCTAAACATCAGTGGAGTTACATATTGGTGTCACATAGCATGAGATAGTGGACATGTGTTAATAGGTGTATTACTAGATGAGCCTCGAGACATGTGTTTACAATGAGATCAACGATTATTAATTAACCATATCTACTTACTATATAAAGCTAGTAATCAACTCATACAACCAAGTCAACTTCATTTCATTGGCTTAATTGAGAAGGAAACTTGTTAAAGAGAAGGAGAAGGGTTGGACGAAGAAGAAGACCAGCAACCAAAATGGGTTTGGTGAAGGAGAGATCAAGTTAAATTAGGTGTTCATCAAACTAGGTACATATCTCCCCATTTACTTGAAACCTTTTCTAGTTTTTGGTCAAATTCAGAAGATAGATTATTAAGATTATGCAATTGGTTTATATATTTGGATTCCTCATTTCAAGCTAATAATCCAACTATTTTCAAGTTCTTAATCTGGCTTTGAAATCACAAAAAATATGAATTTCAGAAATTGTAAGACCAAAACTGAATTTCTAAATATTGTATTAAGGATTAGTCTATGTAATTTGGTCATAGCATGCCCATTTTAGATCCAAATTGACTCAAACTAATTGCATTAGAAAGCATACTCAAAGGGAAACAACTTTGTTTAACTAGAGATGTTGTACTTCAATTGTTTTCATGTCCAAAAATGCTCTATAATTAGGTCATAAAATGTAGTAGAAGATTTTTAAAACCAAAATTATTAAAGGCATAATTCCCTACCTACTTATCCAAATGAGGTGGTCTTTTAGTACGTTGTTATTGGCTATGGTTTCTACCTTGTGACCAAACATCTCATTTTTTTGAAGTATATTTGAGGAGAAATAGATTTTCTAAGTCTGCTTGTTGGGATAGATTTCAATTAGAGCTATGTTTAGTAGAAATATGATATTTCTTTCATTTTAAATTGCAATTTTGAAAAGTAAACCTTTTTGGAAAGCTAAAATAGAGACCAAAAATCTTTATATAGGTGGAGGATTTTGATATTTGGACAATTTCATGGCTAAAATCATGCTGCAATATAATACTAAAATCTCAGTATTGTTTAGTCTTAAAGGGCTATTTGGGTTAAATTTCCTAAACCAACTGGACCAAACTTAAACCCAACTTATTTGGATTAGTTTAATATCAAGAAATTAGGGAAGTGTTTTGGGGATTCAAATATGAGTTTTGAGGTGTTGGGAAACCCGAGTAGCTTAGGAAATTATGTGGATTGTAAGTAAACTGATTGGGATATTTCTTTACATTTCATTTATATTCATATGTTCATTTCCATTTATTTGGACTGAATTGCCTTTGTATTCGATAATCCATGAATTGTTGTTCTTTCTCAATGCATGAGGTTCCTTTCATGGTATAATTTGTTGATCAAATGATTTCATTGACTCCAATCATGTGCAATGTCATTGTTGATTATTCATACATGTGGTCATTGAAATAGCATGCTATTGGGTCGGTGTTACATAGTATTGCAATCTATTTCCTTTGTGAATTAGATATGCGGTTGTTTTATTGAATTCTCAAACCATGTTATTTCTTGAAATATGAAAGTGGTTCTTATATCTAGGGTCAAGGTCCGTCAGACATACAGGGGTCACTGGACTTCCGGTGATCAAGATCTCTCCATTTCTTATGCAGCACATGGAGAAATGAGTTATGAGGTTGTTGACAAGTATATATCGTAGGTCACTAGCACCAACAAAAGGTTATAAAGGCAAGACCACTGCTCAGACCTTCACATTAATGTAAAGTCCATCCTCATGTAGTGGAAAAGGTTGATGTGATGAATATTACGGCTGACCGGTCCTAGATCATTACTACTTGGCCATGTGTCAGTTTCATGTTTTTAGCTGATGCATGTTCTCTTTTCAGCATAGTTGTTATTATCATGCTTTTTGATACTCGTTGCATACTTAGGAATGTGAATAAATGTCTCTGAATATTACTTTCTATTTTCATGTACTCGCCGTTTAGTTGTGACGGTTAGTGCAAATCCATCGAGTAGCATACCAGGCAAAAAGAAAATCGGTGACTGCCTCTTAGCCAGTAGAGCACTACTTTACTCGATTTTGTAGGTTCTGATTTTTTATGTATTACTTTTATATGTAAATGATATAGTTTTGGTGTTGTATATTATAGGTTGAGTGAGTAGTACCTTGACCAGACACATGATATTATATATCGTTGTTCCATCATATATATGCATGTGACCTTTATTCCCTAATTTTTCCATAATTGTCAGGACTCATGTTATGAGCTTCTGCTAGATTGTTAATAATTATGCTGAATAACTTTTAAGTAAATAAAATTTTAATAAACTTTGATATATGAATTGACATAGGATAAGTATAAGTTTATATTCAAAACAAATAATAAATAATAAGTAGGTAAATGCTTTTGTCATAGGCTGACTAGTTCCTTGTTAGGTCCTATATTGTGAGATTAGAGCTTAATAATGGGATTAAGCTTGGAGGTGCCCTAATTTGAGAAGGGGTCGTCACGTTTAGTTTTGGTGAATATGCTCAGGTTTATATTACGACTCCGGTAGTAAGTGTGGAATATCATCAATTTCGATGAGTGATTGCATAAATTATTATACGTTTATCTTAAGAGCAATGACTCTGATTGAAAGTCTTAAAGAGAGGCCTAAATTTTTGGTCGGTAGGACTAAGGTTATTGATATTCAAGTGTTGGGATAAGCAAGTTATTTATGAATCATGCAAAGGAGATAAATATAGTATATAACATAATGAACTATGTCAAGCAACATACGAGTTTTATGAGGCGTCTTGGGAATGAGTTATGTTTAGGTGTCATATCAGTTTAATTTAAGAACATACCTTGCCTTTTAGTTTTGAGGACGAAACTTAAAAAATTAGGAATATTATAACGCCCTGAATTTTTAAAATAATAATTTAACCCTCGTAAGGGGGTATTTGGGTAATTAAATATGACATTGTTAGTTGATGTACGTATTTTTGTGTATTATATACTATTAAGTCGACCTAAGGGTGGAATTAGCCTAAGCGAACTAGTCAAAATTTAGTAACTTGCCGAACAAGTTAGGGTAAATTGATAAAAACTTCTAAATTGGATAGACTTAACTAAGGATGTTATTGTCCTAGAACCAATAGGCACAAGATGAGATGAGGGATTAGGAGTTAGTAACTTAAACCCTGTATATTTAGACATATATAAATATAAATTACAACCTACTTGAAATCTTTTTTAATACACAATGTGGAGGCTAGGGTCGAAGTGCTAGAGATCTAAAATCAGCTTCACAAGTTGGGGATGATTGAAACAAGGTAAATCTCATGACCCAATTTGTTGATTCTGAATAAAAATCATGAATTGTTGGAGTGCAATTTGGGATATTGGTTTTCCCTAAGTTTTCAAAGTGAATTTAGAATGTTTTCATACTTCAACTTGTGTTCTTCATGATTCCAATGATTACATGTGTGGATTTGGAGTTCAAATTGATGTTTGGCTCGAATTGATTATAAACACATGATTTATAGCTAGATGATAATTCAGATTCGAGGCTGTAGTGTTTTTAAATGATGTTTCAGATGTTTGAATTACATTTTCGGATTTTTTTCACAACAAAACTTTGGATTTTTGGCCTATTTTTTTTTAAAATTCGTTTCAAACACCTGTTGGTTGATATAGGTTTATAGAACCTTCGATTTTGGACTATTTTTTATGTATTTGAAGTCCCAAAGTGGTTAAGAATTGGTCGAATGTCGAGAAGAAGAAAACTAGCAAATTCTGGGCATCTTTGATGTTAACACCATCTCGGTGCCATACATGTGTGTGTAATATACACGGCATCAACAAGAAGAAGATTTGGAGTCACATTGGTGTTAATGCAATCTCGGCATCACAACAGTACCAATCACACTGATTTTCATCGGTTCATAAAAGTGGCATAACTTCTTCATTTTAACCATGTTTTTTACGTTCTTTATATCATTCGAAATATTATGGAAAGCTTAAGAACATGGAAGTCATAAATCACATAAAATAATATTTTATCTAATTCAAAAATATGTTAGAAGTCGCAAGTATAGTTTAATGTAGAAAGTTACCTAGCATGTATATAATATAGATGCTCAAGGACCACCACAAAAGACTTCTCGAGGCTATAGATTCAGGTATGAAATCAGCGCTAGAGGTAAGTGGGGTTTGCTCTAGTATCAATCATTTCATGCTAGTAGATATGTTAGGATTCCTTTTAGTATCTTTATGATTTACTTGGAATCCTTATTGTTATCACTTCTCGAAATCTACTTCATATTATTTCCCTTTTGTTACTCTATCTCTTGAATGCCCATGGAATTGATATAACGTGAGTGATTTAATTGGTACCTCGGAGTAGAAGGTCGGATGCATTAGGTTACCTCCCTCCACTATAGCTCTGCAAAGCCCTTGACTTACACTTGTGAACTCCACTCTGTTTAATCCGCAGTGTTAGGGGAAGGAGAAGCTATGTTAGGACAATAGGTGCTCGGACTTGTGAACCTCATGTTGTCTAACCCATAATATTGGGGGAAGGACAAGCCAGGATCTATTATTAGAATAGGACAATAGGTGATTTGACTTGTAAACCTCACGTCATCTAACCTACAAAATTAGTGGAAAGATATTGCCTACTACCTTATTGGACATATTAGTTACCATTCCTCTTAGCTTTAAGGAATTCATTCTCATCGTTGGTCCTTGTTTAATTATCTAGTTGGCCATTATTGTTTTTTTATCTTGCTATATTATTATGCTTGTTTAAGTATTTCTTTAATGCCCAAAAAATGATTATGGGTCTCATGACCTGAAATGTGGAAATCTAGTTTGAATATAATAGGTGTTACTTAGATGATTGATGGTAGAGCAGGCTTATGTTTTACTAAGCTTGTTGATATATTGCTCACACCACTATTTTTCCCCAAGGTACCTCAGCTGTCATTTGGGACAAAAGAAAGAGCAAGGTTGTAGTATAGAGCTTTATTCTTGTTTGCAAGGTTTTCTTATTATATTTTATTCATTTTGAGACATTTTGTAATAAACTGTAGATTTTACCATTGGTAGACTTTGTGAAAACAATCGGTTAGTTGTTAAACTTTTGTCATACTTTTTACTTTATTTTCGCACCTAATAGAATTAGATGACTTATATTTTTGCATTATTTATGTCTTAGTAGTCTTTGGTAGATTGTTTTGTGTTATTTCCGCAAGTTAAGGCTTACTAGATCATCACCCAACTCTTGGGGTCATCTTGAGGGGTTTGGCAATGGTTTACACCAAATGACCTCAGATGTAGGAATTGGGGTTGTCACCGTATTGAGGATAAGTTTCTATCTATTTATGACTTATGCACATACCGCCATGCCTGAACACAATAGTAGCTTTCGCAATATAGTTTGCGAGAGAGATAATGATTAAACGGTCAGGAGCAACCTAACGTAATCCATATTTCAAGAGTTGGATTACTAGGATAATAGTAGTGTCGCTTGGTAAGCACACTCGAAACTTTGAAAAGGAAATTATGCCTAGTAAGATTTCTCTTGAGTATTATGACCAAAGTGTCATAAATTATGATAATTTGTACATGGTATCTAACCATGGACTCGCCCAACATAATATTTGTACTCATGTTAAATGATCAATGAATCCAACTTCGGTAATTGAGAAGTACAGGCTTTGGGGGTAGTATCATTTGAGATTTTGGCTACGGTAGTTATAATGAGAATGAAATTGAAATAAATTATTCCATATTCTTTAAATGATGAAGAACTAAGAGTCCATTGGTGAGTGACTCCACTTTTAGGAATATAATTAAAATATAAGATTAAACATATGATTAAGTCAAGTTTAATTTCAAGGAAGAGATTTATATTAGTTGGGAAGATTGTAATGACCCAAAACTTACTAATAGTAAATTAGTCCTTATTCAAGGGTGACGTGGTACATGGTCTCAATACTAAGCGTAAGGACCACGATTATATTACTTTTAAGTAATGGATGCCTATTGTAATGTATACGTGTACACTATACCTAGTAATATTTATTTAGTGTTTTATTTTGTAAGTCTAGCGCGTGAGTGGAGACATGCCTCAAGATGGATGTCGGCGTGGGACAAAGGTAAAAAGTTGTGTGATAAGTCTTAATTTAGTTTAATATTATTAATAGAACTAATTTAATGTGCCTATAGTTGAATTTATGTAATTGATGCTTAAGTTAAGAAAATAAAACACTGAGCATTGATATGCCTCAGTATGCGTGTTGTCACCATCATTATGTAACTTAGTGTATGAATGGGTGATAACATATCTATGTTAGCTGATTTTAGGACCAAGTATAAGTCATTAAATTGTTCTAGTGATGGGTGTTTACACTATATCAAGGTCACAACTTAATTACACCACTGTATAAACAAGTTAGTGGGATTTTCATTCAAGATCCATTTATATTTCATGCAAGAGGAGAGAAGAGAGATATCTGGAGTGAAATTTCAACAAATTTGTTGAGAAATTTTGGCAAATTTTAGGGTGATTGATCAAATTAAAGAAGTTTTGGTTTAGTTCTAGCTTTTCAGCAATTTTAGTAGGCAAATGACTTTGTTTTAAAAATCTAATTCTATATGTGCATTCCTTGTGAAATTCCACTAATTGTACCATAATTAAGTTCTGGATTTGGATTTGTTTTCAATAAGTTATGAATTTTAGAAGTTCGTGAAGTTGTGGAACGACACTGGAAAATATGCATGTTGTTATTACGAACCACCCTCTGTATTTTATCATAACTTCCTCATTTTAAATTGAAATAGATCTATTCTAGGTGCATTAAAATGCTAACTCAAAGGGATATAACTTATGCCAATAGAAATATTTTGAAATTCAAATGTTTTGATGTATAAAAATCCTCTTCAACATTGTTAATGATTATGAAATTTCTGGGTTCATAATTTTGCTAATATCCTGCTATTTTGAGCATAAATCCTTTTTTCTTATTGAATTGAGCTCATTCTTTAGTATGATGCTCTAGGATATGTTTTTAGGATTCAATAAAAAATGAAGAGTTTTGAAGCTTTAGTTTATAAGAAATGAAATTTACATAGTTGCTGGTCAGAATCTAAAATTATTTTGAGTCATTGTTGTAAGAATTCCATATCTCCTTCGATTCTTATCGAAATTATACAAACCTTAGAGTTCTGAAAAGCCAAAACACAACTCCAAAAACTTTGCTATGTACTACAATATGTAATTTTAACATTTGTTAATGAAAATCAACTCATAAGTTGTTGCACCAAAACTGTCTTTATTTAATAAAATGGATTTCAACATAAACAAAGTATTAAGGTGGCTAATTGTTAAACATTAGAATTTAAGACCATTTAACTAACCTAAAACAAGTTAATTTAGTTTTTTTAGGACACCTCAAGAGCTTAGAGAGGACTTACATGGTGTGGAATGTAAATTTAGAGTGGTCGAGAGCGAGTATAGGCTAGGAATTGTATGCATTTGAGCTAAGTAACCTGTTGAGGCAATTCTCCCCGTTTCATTCCATTATTGAGTTTATATATAGTCATTTGAATTGTTATAATGATGATCTTATATTCCAAATGTCATGCCTTGTATATACTTTAGTATCTATGATTTCTTTCGCTATAATCGTGTTGTAATGACTTTTCGCATGGCATTCTTTATTTTAACTTTGTTCTATGATTGGAATACTTTATTTTTGTTGATCTCTGAACTATTGAAATGTCTTCTTAATAGCATGCTATGATTTGTTGGACTCTCTTATTGGTGTATATACACACCCATGTCAATATGTTTTTTATGTGATACTTATTTGTACAATTTTCAACATGAACTCTAATCTAAACATGACTTGAAGAGCCCACCTTTGTAGATGTTTTGAATTTATGAGTTACATGATACCTGGGTTAGAGTCCCTAGAGATGTCGACACTCTCTGGATCTGAAGTTTTACTTAATTCATAAGTAATGCAATTCAGGAGTTTAGAGTCCCTAGGAATGTCAGCACTCCACACAGCTAATGTTATTAGCGCGACACACGGGGTTAGAGTCCCTAAGACTGTCGGCTGACAAAATCTAGATTTGTGTGATAAATATGTGTATCATTCCTTATAGAAGCTTAACAATTGGTTGCATACTTTCCTTTCAGCTTTTTCTTATTCATAGCTATTGTATGCTTTCAGTTACTATTCTTTGTATGTTTTGGAAGTGTGGATAAATAGTGTAACACACCAAAAATTATGAATTTTGAGATACGCATATATATGCATCAAGATACGTTTTACACTTATCAAATCACATATTAATTTTTTTTATTATACAACATTAATGCATTTGGATGAAAATTAAGTGATGCATTTTATCTATATATCATTTACATCATTTGCTTGTTTGCATCTCATGGTTAATAATAAAGAATAATTACAATATCATGATAGGAAACGAGAAAGCATCTTATGCATTATGGTTGATAACGACCTATAAACATTTTAACTTTGTCATTAAGAAAAGAATAAAAGGTTCTTCGGTCCTTATCTAAAAATTTATGATTGAAAATGATGTCCTATTCTTAAGAAACAACTGAGAAGTTTCTTTTACATTATGATTGACAATGACATATTAATATTAGAACTAAAATAAATCTTTATCTTTTATCCAAATCATTATGATCGACAACGACCTTGTATTTATCAAGTTATTATGACTTGTCATTATAACTTTTATTTTATTAAGCTGCTCTCCCTCTATAAATAGAATTGAGAATCCGATTCATTCTCACATTTTGTTTTAGTTTATATCACTCTCCACTAATGCATTCTTTTAGTGAAAGTCTAAGAAATATATCTTTACACTCGTAGGGAAGGTGGTTCTTGCTCAGGTAATCCTCTTTATTATACTAAATTATTAATTCGATCCATGTGCCTTTATATCTTTGCATTTTATTACTATTATTATGCTAATTTTATCTATATATTTATCTACATATGTGATTCTTGTCGACGTACATTTTAAAGTCCACTAGTATGGTATTATCGATCCACCAATATGGTCAAATGCTGACGAGCAACATTGATACAGCTATTTGATCTTGCTATTATTTGAGCCAACGCGTCCGGCTCCAATGTGGTTTATGCTTCGGGTATATTAAGGTTTGCCCTTAGGCATGATTTTATTTGATGCTTTTGTGATGTTTTGTTATATGTGTTGCATTAATGGTGTGTAATTAGAAAATTACTGGGCTGCTAACAATCTCATGTATTTAGCTAAAGGAATTCAATCATAAACATGAGAGAATCGAAAATAGAAGTTTATACAAAGTAAAGGTTGTATTATCTTTATTGTATATCTAATAAAATAGATAGTATATTGTTAAACAACTGCTAGTTTTCCTATTTATGGGTTATACTTGATTATATATTGCATGTGGGCCATCCATCTCGAAATCGGGTGTGTGTATCTTGAAATCGGGGTGTAACAAAATGGTATCAGAGCAGAGTGCAACTTGTGAAAATCATCATTTGTTTGACAACAAAATTTGGGGAAAATAATCGTGGGATTCAAGTAGATTTAAGAAATTAATATAGTCATAGTAATAATAAGAAATTTTCCTAGAAAACACTATTATACTAAAAGACAACCTATAAAGGCTTAGAAATCTTGTTACAGATTGTAAATAATAAAACAAAAGAATAGATTGATTTACACCAAAATAAAAAGTAGAAATGAAAAAAGAAAAAAAATTATAAACTTCCTTGTCCATTCCTGTCCACCCGAGTCCAATAGTATTCCATGTACATTCCTATCAGTGCACATCTACACATAACACTTGTTCCAATAGACACCCTTTCCACTGCATGAATGTGTGAAACATGAAAGGTAGACCCTTCCTTCCACTTGCTTGCTCATTTAAACTACGTTGGCACGACACATGGTAGGTCAACAAAATTTTTTTTATCAATCAAATTACGGTGTTGATTTTCATTTCCCAGTTGAACCATTGCCTCAAAGGTGTCACTGCTACTGTTGACTAGCACCAATATTTTTTTTAATTAACCGATTAAAGAAATTAGTTTTAATACACATATATTAATCATGATAGAAAAAGGCTATACTTGTCCATGAGTTCGTAGATGATAAATAATCTATTATCATTAAATAAAATAATTATACTTATCCACATAACAATGAGAAGCTTCTAGATAATTACTAACCATTAAGTAAAAAAGTAATAATAATAAGTAATTACTAACTATTAAAGGCTCTTTATAAAAATAATAAAAAACTATTAAAGGCTCTTTATAGGTATATAGGGAACCCATTAATTAGACTCTCGATCTTATCAGGTGGTTGTATAGCACTATATTTTTTATGGATGCGCTCTCCCTTCGTTATCATTAGCTAAGAAAGTGTGAGGTTATTGAATAAAAATGGTCATAGTCATTAGAATTAAGTGATTGCATGTTACAATCCTGTATAAAACACCCAACTTAATGCTTGTCCACCTACACAAAACTAAGCACACCATGAAGATCTTCAGCACTGCAAAAAAAAAATCACTTGTATCAATCAATCCAGTTACACTGGCAAATAAATAAAAGTCAAACATCTAGGTACATGATAAAAGCTTGCAAGCTCAAACCACAATCTTGCTCATTGTCATTATTAGCTCAATAGACGGAAAAGATAAAAAAATTCAAGAAAGACAAACAGAAGATCGAATTGATATTGTGACGACCCTCTCTTGAGCTAAGAACGGGTCGCCTGGCCCAGCCACCTCCCAGGCCCAATACCCGAACCAGATAAGAGCAATCGACCTAACACGATTAAAACAACCTACACAATATCAAACTAGTGCATATGCATAAATAATTATGAAATTAAATAAAAGGGAATCCATATGTCGTAGTATGAAATTATAGTTGGGTTTCAAATTCCTAAAACAAATTAAGTCACTTAAATTCTACCAAATATTTTTAGACTAAAGGTGAATAAGGTTCATTTTACCCTTAAGACCTATTTAAACACAACCCAAGTTTAATAATTTCAAAATTAAATAATTAGATAATGAAATTACGAAGCTCGCATCAAAAGAAAAAGCTTCAAACTATCGCCTCTCGCTTGTCTCGATCTAGCATCCATGTGGAAGGTCTTGATATGTAAGTGGGGTAAGCTAAAAGAACCAACAGAGCTCAATAAAGTAGAAAACTAGCTCAACCATCAACTACGTAATTAATACTTAATAAGCATGCAAGGCTAGCATGAATTGAAATTGAATAAAGAAACATTTAAAACAAGACATCTCATGGATTAATAAAGCATTAATAAACCTTGTCAACAATATTGATAAAACCATATTCAAGTTAAAACTCATTATCATGCATATGGTTCACAAAAAGAGAGATACCATAGAAAATAGTAATAATATTAAATTGTAGACTCATTCAATGCGTACTAGTTACATGCAAGAATCCGGTAATCAATTCACCTACTCTTGAGGTGATGGCAACCATTAAACGACACACATGCCTTATGTACCATCTTTTTAGTCCCATCAACCCAATAGTACGTTCATCCAAAGCCATCACCAATGCAAATCCCTCTATCAAAAATTACAAGAGAATGCAACTCCAGCTCATGTCCCTGATTGATCTCTTATGAATCTAATTAGACAAGTAAAGTCATCAGTAGCTAACTCCACAAACATCGTGTGGCAATAAATTGTAAAGCCCTTTATGGCACCACAAACATCTTGGGGCATTAGATATTATCTGCTAATAATTCCCTCAGTGGGGACTCCACAAACATCCTGGGGCAATGAATATCATAAGTAGGGAAAACAAATGCATTCAAATTCCATATATACATAGATCCAAGCCAATAGCATGATGCAACCCATTTCTCAAGTCCCTAGTTAAAAATTTATGTCCTAACATAACTAATATCATGCCATATTTGATAATTAAGCAAGCTCCCCACTTACCTCGACTCGTCGCGAATCTTATTTTCCAACTTCGCATGCTCCAAGTCCATTGCTAACTACTTTGTGAATATATACAATTTAAGACACATTCACATTAACAAAAATTCATATTAATTCGAATTTATTTTCATATTTATTTAAGGGTCCACTAGTGTGGGTCTTGTGAGTCTCTTGTTGCCCAGTGTGAAAGTCGAGGGGTAGGACCCACCTAACTCTTTATCAAGGGACGTGGTAGTGCACCCCATTTATAGGTAAAAAATTTTAATTTAATTTTATTTCATATACATACATATATATACATATTTATATAATATATATTTAGTTCAATAGTCTAAGGATAAAACGTCCCTGTTTTTACGATCCACCAACAGATTGGCCCCTACTCAATTTAATCCATGGGCCAATTTGGCTCTTGTGGCATGTGCACGGGGGGGGAGCAATTGCTCCCTTTCCTCCGCCCACCACCGCCGCCCTCTCTAGTGAATGTGGCAACCCCACCACTTCCCCTCTCCAACGCACTACGACGACACTGCCCCCTTTTAGGGTCAACTTTTCACTATTGCACCCATTAAAACTCTCCACTATTAATACAAGCAAACCAAGAATGTAAATCAACTTAAACAAGAAAAAATGGAGTATGGACAATGAATTTGCCATCAAAGGGGACTTTAGGGCACAACACCTACAACGCTCTCCTTTATCTTTCTCTTCAAATTTGGGGTCTTGAACAAAAAAGTAGGCTAGAGTTTACAATTAGATTTATATAGTGGAACAAATTAGTGTAGGGATTGCGAAATTACTAAATTGCTCCAAGGGAAGGTCTATTGAATTTCGGGTCATCACAACATCTCCAAATTTAAAGAACTTTCATCCTCGAAAGTAAAAGTAAAGTACATCTGTAGTCCAACGTGAATATTCATAACGATTTCTTTAACAACCCATTTTTTTAGCTGATGCAAATCTGCACCTACAAAATCTGCTCGTGCAACAACAACATAGCCTCAGTCCTTAATTAATTGGGGTTACATTGATCAAATTTTCCATTGTGTTCGATTAAGTGCAATTGATAGTGAGCTTTCCAAACCAATCAAGACCTCCCACTTACTAAACAGGTACTCTAACCAACTTAGCTATGAAAGTTGTTGGTATTATTTTCGACCCATAGGCCAAAACTTACAAAGCATGTCTCGTACGAGTTCCCCAATAGAAATATTATACCTTAGCTACTTGCCAAGTCCTTGTATCATCACGCATTAATCTTCATCGAAGTCGCAATGTGCACCCAAGTCGTCCAACCATCAAGTAGAAAGAACCATACTGGGATGTTATTTGGTGCATATCTACATCGTAAAATATATCTACCTACCTAGCAATAAATCCATACTGCCAACAACTAGTAAGAACAAGGATAGCTATTTGCTATAATACGAACACTAGCACACCATCTCTGTCACCATCTCGGTTACATATATATCAATGAATGACTTATCATGTTCTTAAGACTTATCTTTAAAGGCAATAAATAAGTAGTCATAGTATTCCTTTTTGGAATTATACCTTAACACTATTTTTATTACTCATTTATAGACATTCATTCTTGTAGGTTCATAATTTAATTCAACTCTTAACTGAGGATCCCTCTTCTAAGTTTTCTGACACGTTTAATTATTTACTTACACAGCAAGCTTCCACTCTTGGTAAGCTGTGGAAGAATCATCATTGTCTTTATCCTTAATCGGCTTTCAATACTCATTTATATGCACTTTATTATATCAATTTTTTCATACCAAAGTCTCCTATCGTAATCACTCAAATTATGAAGACTTCTTACATCGCGTCCACATACCAATCAACTCTCACAATCCTAGTTGGGCATTTTAAATTCTTTTGGTGTAGTCAAGGTTAGCGTTTATTGCAGAAGTGTCTCTCATCGTCCTCTCGAGCTAGCTCTTAGCTGCTATAGTTTGTTTAGAGCTTTTCTCATTGAGAAATCAATGGTGGTTTAACTTTCATGTCGTTTCTTGAGAATATATAAATCATACCTCAATTTTTGTCATTAAGGACTATGATCTAATTATTTTAAGCTTATAATTCACCATCAATGTTTCAATTTGTTACTCTTGCGCGTTACTACTATTGTACTTTTTATTTGTTCTTCGGGTACTCCCAAAAAAATGTCCACGACTGTGTACTTAGGCCTTGTTTGGTTAGGGGTTGAGTTATCTCCCGGGAGATAACTTATAGGGAGTTTGGAAATATTCTTGTTTGGTCGCCCAACTTGCCTACAAGTTATCTCCAACTTACACCCTGGGGTGTGAGATATCTCCCTACCACCCCCTAGGGAGTTATCTCCAAAGAGTTGCAGACACAATTACCCCTCATTAATGACTCATTACTCATATCTCCCTTGTTTGAAGGCTATTTATGTCAATTTATATTTTTTATTATTTAAAAATTTGAAACGTCTCTACAAGTTTAAAGTTGAACCAAACATGAAAATATTAACACCAAGGACTCCCAACTAACACTGTAAGTTAGCAAAAATACACCAAAAGAGGCCTAAGTACCTAGATGAGCATAACTTGCACGTCATGGTAGTTAAAACTTTGGCTCAAGGGTATCCTAACTTCAAGATGATGTACTCTCATAAACTTTACTTTTATCAGAAAGAAAGAATTTTTTTGTCTACTTGTTAAGGCATTAACCATAATTGTTTGTGCAACTCATCACTTATTAATACCCTCAACTTTTTGGTAGTCCTTGAAAACTTATTACTTACCCATGTAGGTTGTTTTTCAAGTTCTCTCATACTATTTGGTTAGGATTTTCACTTTGAAATTTACACTAATTCCTCAGGCTCCCAAGTGTTAGCAACACTTTATTTAACAATTCCAAGTGGTATCAAATTTAGAAGATCTCGTCTCCCTAGAGATACATATTTCGTAACTAGCTTAAGATATTTTCTCATCCTTCGTGATTGATGGTTCGTGTTACATGGTATGAATTTTATTGGGAGTTGATTGTAACCTAAGATTCCTAATTTTAATCTTCAACCTATCATTGGTTTGATCTTTTATCCTTCTCAAAACCATTTAGTTTGGTAGTCCAGCTCTTAAAGTAACGTTCTGTTTTACCGAGAATTTTCTAGTTACTTTCCATAAGCGTTTTTCATGATTTTCTTGACTTCACCTCTTCGATTTAAAATTTTAAGTTCTGGAACAGGGCATTCCACTTGCAAACCACACTACTATGAAAAGATATCATAGTAGTGTTTTCTATCTTGAGTTCATAATTTCTCATACCACCTATTAACTTATTTTTTTCCAACTGGTCGATCCCATCTTAGGGTCCCTAATTTTAAGAATTAACTTATCATTTACTTAGATTTGGTGGCATCAGTTACATTATTTATTCGTCGATATTATTTTCATTTAATTACCCTTATAATCATATAATGTTTCATTTTACCTCAATACTCGTTAGTTCACATGTCCATTACTGAAAAATCATACCAATGATATTCTTTTAGTAGGGTATCCCTAATTTTAATGATTCACCTATCATTATATTTATTATGATATCATTAACAATGGCGTCATCCTTCAATCTGTATAAGTTTTGACTCAATATAAGACACTTAGTTTTAAAGCGTTACTTAATCTCTCAACTTTGGAATCTTCATTTTGTATTCCACATTCATTTGAAAATAATTTATCAGGTTTTTAGTATCCCCAAATTTCTTTCGTGAGTTCACTCGCCTCTAGTTAAGTTAGGAAGATTTATTTTTGTGTCGATTACCTTTAATCTATATTATTTTGGCCTCTAATCCTTGGCCTTCTCAACATTAACAAATCTCTACTTGGTAACACGATACTCACACGTGGCAATCTCGCCAAAGATAGTCCTTGTTTTGGGATCCCCAAATTTTGTAACTCGACTATCTTCTAGTGTAATAGAACGACACTTACTAAAGTGTGCACCATTAAGTTTTAATCACTAATTTTACTAATCAAGTTATTTCGAAGCATCATTTATCTTGTCATTCGCTATCTCGTATGCCATGTACTTTCGTTTCAAGTTAACCCTGAAGTTTGAATCCTTAATTTTGATATTCAAACCACTGATAGCTGGTTTGAATTTAAATTTCTTTTGTACAAGATCAATTAAAACTCGAGAAACATGACTCAATTGTCAAGAAGTAAACTTTGAATCAAAACTATTAAAAAATCATGTGCTTTCACCAAAAAACCTATTTCAAAAATTGAGTTAAACTCATTTTCATAGGAAATATGAAAATCCATCATCAGGTTTCAAGTGACTATAAATGCCTTTTCAAATTAATTTGGTCAATGCAACTTAAAAATACATCATAACTACACGAATTTTTTTATTTCCACCATAAGATAATAACTTAGGTTTGAACCTATACTTTGCATTTTTATTAAGTTAAAACCTTACAATTCCTTAAAACTCTTTCATACTACCCGAACTGGGTTTAAACTTTCATAAGACCAATCATTGAAGAAATCTCAACCATGCTTGTCAAAACAAAGTAAAACCCATTTTGTAAACCCAAAAGTGAAGTTACAACAAGAAATCTTTAAAATACACAGAAGTCTATTCACCTAATTTTTAGAACACCAAGAAAATTATTCATCCCGATTTACACATAGTTATGCATTCGAATTTTTCAAAACAAGTAGAGCCCTTCCTTGAAAATTGATAAACATCAATTTGAAACATCATGGTCCAATATAGTCGAAAAACTTATTTATCTAGAAAAATAGATCACGTGAAACAACAAAAATAAAATCATAGTAATGACATTCTGGTCAAATCATAAACCATTGATTTGCATTTTTAATCAAAAGTTAAATGCTTAAAGAATACATGTGTCATTTCTATCTCAAATTAAGTTTTCAAGTTTAGCTTGCTAGCCAAATTAAATTAATTTGATGGTTTAAAACCAAGATGCATTGGCATCCTTGTAAAAGTCAACAACTTTTATTCAAACAAGGTACCCTAAATTTTTTAATCATTTTATTAGAATTTCAAGAGTCATAGTTACTTCTTGCATTGTGACCGCATCACAACTTCTATTTACGTATGTAGCGTGGCGACTCACTACCTTCTCAATTTTCACGATTCTTGTTTAAACCTTTCATTTGCCACACTACGATTAAGTATAGGCACATCATGATAAGTCAGTATTTATATAATTTTAGTAGTTTAGTTTAGTATATTTAATGTGAAAAGTCTCTAAAATGTATATTAAATTATATTTATTTGTAATTTTCAGGTGAGACGGAGTGTGCGGTTGAATCCAAGGCAAAAAATACTCAAAATGGAGTATTCACACGCAGTGATTAGATGTCCAAAGATTTGCCTCAAGTTACGTATTACACAGTGGGTAGAATAGGAGACAGTAGATCAAATAATGCAGGGGAGTGACGCAGTCAAGTAATTTGGAAAAAGCTGTTGTTAGATTGCCTCGAGATGAGTACATCACAATCACCTACAAAAGCGCATAAAACTATATGTTTTCTTCTCTTCCAGCACCACATGTTGCCTTTCGGTTCGTCCACAGAGTCATATACAACTCTCCACCTACCGGATGCAGCCACGTGGCATCCATACGTCAGCAAGCACAACCATTTTTCTCATTGCCTCAACTGCTTTGGATGCTCCTCGGGATTCGTGCTCGTGCACTCTCCCATATTTTCGCACAAATCGTTCTCCAGCGCAATATGTGGCAGTGACTAGCTTTTAAGCACGTCATAGCAGCCTCTTCAGCCAATCTGAATGCTCCACGTTAACAATAAACAAAAGGCAGACCAATCAGCTGCTGACACGTGTTCGGCCTCTAAATTTTAAGCCCAAAATAGCCATAGATGCTCCTCGATGCACGTGTCAATAAAGATACCACCAATTTGGTTTTCTCTCACTTCTAAGGACCGATTTTGTGTAGTTTATTATATTAGGAACTTAAGGTATTATTGGAGGACCGACTTTGATAGTATTTGAATATCGAGTTTTATATTTTTTTTAGACGACGAAGTCACTCGAACTCGATGACCATGTCCAGCTAAACAAATCCTTGCCTAGGTCGGAGGGAAAACAAGTCGAGATTCTAGATTCATGGCATAACTTGTGAAATCTATGATATTTATTATTTAATTTGATTTAATTTCTCATATTTCATTGTTGTTGATTTTAAGGAATATGGTTTAGATCTAGGGTATGTATGTGGCCAGTGCATGCTTTTAAGTGGACAATCTATAATTATTTGGATCGATTATATTCGTAATTGTACGTTTGGACCAATAAAGTGACGAACACTCACCCGTTTACCGTAAAACCCTTTTGGTTCTTGAGTGTGCAATAATTGAATCTAGGTTAAATCGGAAGCGAATGCGATTCAGTTATCTAGGATTAGTATTCCCACGGATCCTTATTGTTGTGATTAGTGATTTAAACTTGATTAGCGGATGTCTAGGGTTATGCATTAATTTATTCAGTGGCGGACGTCTTGTATATCGAGATTAGGGGAATTATGAATTTTTTGCGGATGTCGATTTTCTATAGCTAATCTAGGAGAGTTTAAATTAATAATTTTAAAGGAACGATTAAAGACCATGATATGCCATTGAATCTTTATTCTGATTTGTGGAATTATAGACTTATGTGTTTTCTTGAGGCCATTAAATATTATTTTCATTATTTTATTTATTAAGTTTATTTAGATTAGTTTGTTAAATTAATTTATTTTAAAACCTCCGATTTTTTTTGTTGTTTTTAACCATATAAAGACTACCAATCTCTGTGAGATCGACCCTTTGCCACAATTCTACAAAATAGTTGGTTTATGAGCTTTATTTTATTGACGCGTTCGACGCGCATCACATCACACCTTATAGTTTCAAATTGAAGCTTATTCATCCTCGCACCAGTCATTGCAGACATCTTTGAAGCACATGTAGAATCTCCCAAAAAGATTGCCTTAACTTCCATACGTCGTTCATTATCATTCCCTCTACTATGCCATGAAACTCAAGTTCTTCATCCGCTTGCGAAAATCTTCAGAGATAATCAACTAGTCGAGAAAGACAAGTTATCATATATTTAATGATATATTATATATACAAAGTAGCAAATAATCATCATAGCAAATATTTTCTCAAAATCCTTTTTTTATCTAATCACGCCCTATGATTTATCTTCTTATATGTTAAGTTGACTTTAAACCAATCTCTCATACCATTGATTTGTTCGACTTAAACTTGATTTTTAAACTTAGAGGCTCTTCAACTAAGGCTTCACCAACCTAACCATTTTCCCAGAGTTCTAATGCATATGCTCTAATACCAACTATGACTACCCTTACAGGATCTAAGGTCGGGTCACCCGGCCCAGACCGCTTCCCAGGCCTAATACCCGAACCAAGCCTGAGAAAGCAGCCTGACACGCCTAAAACAACCTTCGAAACATCAAAATAGTGCGTATGGATATATAATTTTGGAATTAAATAAAAGGGAATTCATATGCCGTACTATGAAATTATAGTTAGGTTTCAAATTCTTAAAACAACTTAAGTCATTTAAATACTATCAAATAGTTTAAGACTAAAGGTGAATAAGGTTCATTTTACCCAGAAGACCTAATTAAATACAACCCAAGTTGAATAATCTCAAAATCAAATAATTAGATAAAAACATTACGTGGCTTGCATTAAACAAAAAGGCTTGAAATTATCGCGTTTCACTTGTCTCGATCTAGCGTCAATGTCGAAGGTCCTGAGATGTAAGTAGGGTGTGCTCAAAGAACGAACGAAGCTCGTTAATGTAGAAAATCCACTCAACAATCAAATATGTAAGTAATACTTAATAAGCATGCAGGCTAGTATGAATTGAAATTGAATAAAGAAGCATTTAAAACAAGAAATCACATGATTGAATAAAGCATTAATAAACCATGTCAATAAGATTGATAAAATCATATTCAAAACAAAACTCATCATCACGCATAGGGTTCACAAAATGAGAGATACAATTGAAAATAGCAATAATATAAAGTCATGGTCTCATTTAATGCATACAAGTTATTGGCAAGACTCTGGTAACTGATTCACCAACCTTTGACATGATGGCAACCACTAGACAACCAACAAGCCTTACATGCCATCTCGTTAGTCCCATTAACCCAATAGTAGGTTCATCCAAAGCCGTCACTAATGTACGTCCCTCTATCACAAAGCATAAGAGAAGGAAACTCCAACTCATGTCCTTAATTGATACGCTTATGAATTTTATTAGACAAGTAAAGCCTTTAGTGGCAAACTCCACAAACACTCTAGGGCAATAAATAGTAAAGCCCTCAATGAAACCACAAATATCCGGGGAATTAGATATTAGTTACTAATAATGCCCTCAGTGAGGACTCCACAAATATCTTGGGGAAATAAATAACATAAGAGGGAAAAATAAATGCATTCACATTCCATATATACGTAGATCCAAGCAAATAGCATGATGCAACCCATTTCCCAAGTCTCTAGTTAAAAATGTATGTCCTAACATAATTAATATCATGTCATATTTGATAATCGAGCAAGCTCCCCACTTACCTGGACTCGCCGCGAATCCAATTTCTATCCTTCTGCGCTAGGGGTCTAATGTGAACTGCCTTGCGAATCTAAAAACTTTAAGACACATTCACATCAATAACAAGTCATATTAATTATATTTTGTTTTTAGATTTATTTTTAGGTTCACTAGTGTGGGTCTTGCGAGTTTCACGTCGCCCGGTGCAAAAGTCATTAGGTTGGACCAGCCCAACTATTCCCTTATAAACCCGGTAGTGCGCCCCATTTGCAGGAAAAATTTATTATTTTTATTTTACTTCATATTCATATTATATATATACATATTATATATATATATATATATATATATTAATTGACGAGGGACAAAACGTCCTTATTTTTAAGGTGCAGGGGAGATAGGCCCCAGATCAATTTAATCTGGGGCCAATTTGGCTCCTATGGTATGTGTATTAGGGGAGCGTTTGCTTCCCCTCCTCTACCCTCTCCGGCAGCGACGGATCGCTGCTGACTTTCTCTAATGATGACGGCGACCCCACCATCGCCCCTCTCTATCGCGTTGCGATGACACTACCCCCTTTCATGGTCATCTTTTTCACCATTACACCCATTAAAATTCTCTACCATTAATGCAACAAAGCCAAGCTTGTAAATAAACTTGAACAAGAAAAGATATTAGTATGGATAATGAGTTTACCTTGAAAAAGGACTTTAGAGCACAACACCTATAAAGCTCTCATCTATCCTTATCTTGAAATTTGGGGTTTTAAACAAAAATGGCGCTAGGGCTTAAAATTAGATTTATATAGTGGGACCAATTCGTGTAGGGTTTGCGAAATTACTAAATTTCCCCTAGGGCAAGTCTTTTAGATTTTGGGTCGTTACAAATTCTAATTGGTATCCAAGTAGATGAAGAGTAGTAATTATGCAAAGCAACCTCAGAACACCTAAAAACATAGTCCCTGAAATAATCAATGATAATATGTCATTTATATTAATATGAAAAGGAGATAGACATATAGACATTTAGAAATTGAAAATGTCCATGTATAACCCTAGACTTCGAAGGTACTAGAGAACTGTTGTTAGGATAGGCTTTAGAAGTAAACATGAATTTACATATTCAACTCTAATTATGCTCTTTAATGGAAAGAAAAAGCTTTTTTAAATATACAGTATAAATCTAAATTCGTTTGTAATTATTGATCAATCGCATGTAGGCAGACATGTGGCAAGCTCAACAACATTTTATTTGACCAATCAAATTATAGCATTAAATTTTTAGCTAATAAAAAGAAAAATAATAATACAAACCTTGAAAAATTTGATCGATCGAAACATCTATGTTGGCTGACATTGAATACCATGGATCGTACTATTGATTAGCTAGCATAAGGTTCACTGTTATCCTGATAGAGATGATCAATTAAGCACGAACTTAAATTTTCATAAAAAGAAGACCATATGGACTGCTCAATTAACTATTAACTTCAACGATTTACCATTATTGACTATCATGAACTAGGTGACTTAATAAATGCGTTGATTGATTTGAATCAATAACAATCTCATTAATATGTTTAATGGGTATTGATGATTATCCTTATTGACCATAATCTCTACAACTAGTTATCACATAAAATAGTAAGGAAAAAATCATATAATCTTTTTACCAAACCAATACACTTCTAAAATCTTAGGTTCATAATTTGAGATTTTTTTAGAACCATTATTGTTTCGCCAAGACATGAGAATAAGTTAGCTATCAAAGTCATGCAACGAAAGACCGAGAAGACAGATAAAAGGTTATTAGCTAGAACTAGTAATGGCTTTAGAGGTATATTAATTAAGGTAAGTAGAATCAAAGTTGTAAAAATATGATTAATACCTTAATCAAGGGACATTTAGAATTCTTAAGTATTTTTAATCTTATAATCCAAGTTAAGCTACTATAACATTTAGAAATAAATGTATAAAGGATAGTATTGAAAACTAGAAATATATATAATATAGTTTACTCAAGAAGACTATTTTTGGTAGAAAATCCTATCAATAAGATGATCAACTATCTAGACATTTAGCTAGGACGAGTGCTAACTAAGCATGATGTATGGAGTAGAAAATCTTAACCAGAATGGACTGTGACCTTTGCTGAAGTCACCCAAGAAGGGGTGAATTGGGTGTAATGGCCAATTTAGACATTTTACAACTTTCTTTGCAAATCTCCAAAGTTCACTTCCAAATTCAAACTAGATTATTGATTGTAGTAATGATAGAAATAACAATTTGTCGGAATGATTCAACTAAGTGAAATGCTACACTAAGAGAAAGGGGTAGAAGAGATGGAAGTACATAATCGATTTATAGTGGTTTAATCTATTGGATCTACATCCACTACCTAACCTCCCCGATTAGGATTTTTGACCAACACTTATATTCCAATAAGTGAACTAACTTAAGCCCGCAAGCTTAGAGTTCCTAGTCTTCACTAGGTTTTTTACAATTGCCTTACCGCAATAAGGACTTTTACAACCACCTAGCGTCAACTAGGAATTTGACTTTCCTAGATGCAACTAGTACATTACCTTGCCTATTCTCCAATAGGCTTTACAACTTTTCCTATACACCAATAGGATTCACAACTTAGTTTATTCACCAATAGACCTTTCTACCTTTACAAATTAAAAAAAAAATTTGGCGCTTACAACAAGCAAAGTGGTATAAGATGTTTTCCTCTCATAAGTCGAATTTGCTCCTAAAATGGAGACAATGTAAGTAAGATTTTTCCAATTGAGATGCCTTGTAAATCAATTTTTATAGGCTAACTCTCAATATTGAAACCTACAAAAGAAATATATAATAAGCTTTAGTTAGTTACAAAAGTGTCTAATTGATGCACCAATATAAAATACAAGTTTGAGCTTAAGTTGTGCAAACAAAACCTTGGGTTACAAATAAATTAAAGATTAAGAAAAAAAACCCTTGTAAATATGTTGTCAAAACAACATAAGCATGAAACCACAAAAACAAATACAATTTAAACACTAATCGGCTTCAAGTCAATTCAATGCACTATGAAAAATCACAATTAAGCTCAAGTAAGTGCAATCAAAATCTCGTGTTTATACAAAATCAAGATTAAGTTCAAAACCTCTTTTTAGTAGTGTTTTATATACACTTCTTTGAAAAACAACCATTTTAAGTATAAGTTAGGCTCCATGGGCTTTTCTAGTTTCACATGAATAATAATGATTCAAGCTTCATCTTTATAGGTACAAGTTTGTTCTAGGTCTTATCTACACTCCATATTAGGGACAACACATTATATGAATATATCAAAATTAGTTACATATGGTTAGCTTACAAATCCTTAATAATAAGATTTAGATTAAGCGTAATAGTGTAAGGAAAAATAAGATCTTGCAACCCAAGATATGAAGATAATTTAGATCAATTTGGATAGCGTGTTGAGTACCTTAAAACACTTCCTTTTGCCTCACTTGATTTGTATAAGATAAGCCAAAAGCCCATAAGTGAGTGCATATGTTTGATCTTCACTTTTCTTGCAAAAACTCCATATTTTTGTTCTCTTTATGTGCGTATGTGCAAGTGAGATCAAAAACTTGTTCTATATGTTTATATTGTTCTCTATATACTAGTTTGACTAGTTTTAGCCGTTGTAGTGATCCAAGGGCTCAAAATCAATCATTTGTTCAAATTAAAGTAAAAAAGGTGAGTTTTGAAAAAACTGTCAAAAGATTGGTTAGCACCCTATGTGACATCATTAGCGCGTTAACTAATCCCATTAACGCGCTAACTATTAGGGACTAGACACTAAATAGTTTCTATTTTGGGTTAGCAACTTCCTAACTCACGTACGACTCAACTAAACTACTGCGAATACCTTGGACATATTTAGTATGAGTCATTGGACCCGTTTGGACTCAGTGATGGCCCCTTCTCTAGTCTAGGGCACCGCCTGGCCTAATCCCGTAATTAAGCCCAAATTTCGACCCCACAGGACTTAACTATGTATTAGTCAGCCTTTATATCCAAATCTACTTTGTACTATTTTTCAAGATAAATAAAACACATGTCACTGTACAATTCAATTTTAGACTTAATTAAAAAATTATTAAAAGTTATAAAATTTAGCAGAAGTCTTAACAAATTATGTGGAAGCAATTATTAAAAATCCCAAGCGTGTGGAAATTAGAAAAGAATGAATGCATGCATATATAATAAAGTGGTGACTATAAACAATGTGATGTCATCATAGAATAGGGAACTAAATGCTCAACTCTTATACAACAACAAAGTGTATGAAAAGAAAATTGTATAATAGACAGAATATCGAAACCTACAAAAGGTCAATGCAGAGGTACGCCGCTGGCATAAAGGTAGTCATCAATCTTCTCCTTGTCTAGCCTACTCATCGACAGCTTTACACCCACTATCATAAAAAAGGGCGGTGAGTATAAAAAGTAACATTAAACCCCATTGAAAAATTAACTCACATTTCCAAAACAAAGTAAAGAGCATTTAAAAGCATAAGTTCGATAAAGAAAGACTAGTATCACAATTATGTAAAGAAATACCACAGTTAAATAAGTGAAACTGACACAAGGCTAAGTAGTTATTTTTCGGTTTTGGGGTTCATACGCAGTGGAAAATTCAAAACAAATTTAAAAAACCACAGCAGGATAAAAAAATAATTTCCATTTAACTAGATCTATTGAAGTAAACCATACCTTAATCCATAATTTCCTTCTTTGATCGTTCAATTTCTAAGATGTTCAAGCGCGTGTCCTCTATCAAAAATCCGCACATGAGTGGTGACCGCAATTTAGGTTGCTAGCCCTAAGAAAGATTGA
This sequence comes from Stephania yunnanensis, assembly GCA_039657365.1. Classification (NCBI taxonomy): domain Eukaryota; kingdom Viridiplantae; phylum Streptophyta; class Magnoliopsida; order Ranunculales; family Menispermaceae; genus Stephania; species Stephania yunnanensis. The sequence continues at coordinate 35,667,584 of CM077586.1, read as the reverse complement.
AAATGTTTTTCTTCTCTCCCAAAATCAAGACAACTCGAAAATAGCAAAACAAAAATTTGAATTTGTTTTAGGGTTTCACCCTTTATTTATATGTGTAGATAAGCTCTCACTTAAAATCATATTCGTAATACAACTATTCTATTTAGGCAGTTTAAGCAAAATACACATACGCCTCTATTAATAAGTTATCATATAACGAATCGTAAGGGTTTTTATTTCATGAATTTTATCATATAAAATTCGTTCATCTGGACTAATTGAAATTGCAAAAAGTCATTCTTTGTGTTCAACCAAATAGGTTCATGCGATGTTGGCAGTAAACCAAAATCCTTTTTATACACTAATCATAAGCAGTCTCTAGCAAGGCATTATGACTATCCAAGTAGCATGAATATCAAAATCGATACAACTTAATGAATAACATATATCATATCCTTTTGTCATGCGATATCTTTTGATTAAACATAAGGCATGGAATGTCACTCGTAATGTTTAATCATACTAGTCTCGAACTTTAGGTAAGCTGAAAAACATCCAAGTGACATTGATCATATTAATTCACATGGATTTGGTCATTATCAGTTTATCATTTCGAGGGATCTAATGATATCTCTAACTATATGAGAGTGACAAATTATATCTTGATTACACACCTTAACATATTATTCACATAATAACCTATCACAATTTTTATAATTGTCTGGTTAAAGATAATGTTTAATTATGTCAAATTACTATGCTCCTAGTTTTGAAGTCTATGGTAATCTCAAGTCGAAGGACTAAATGATATACCTATCATAAGTAACACCTATGACTTAATCAACGTGGTGTTCTCATAGTGGGTCAGTCTTGTACCTTGTTCCCTAACAAGTACTCATGATCTAGATTCATAAGCATATATCCATGATCATCATATGACCATCAATCAAAATTAAAACTAGTTTTAATTCATTCTAGTTCCCAGTATAATAACCGAGTAGGGACATTCAAGATATTTCAACAAATATCCATAAATCTTTTTATATGGTAAAGAATCAATCACTTATAATAAAACAGCAAATGAAAACCTCTATTCTATTAACTAAAATTATAAGATAATTAAGATTTTTGGATTGACCTAGGGCATTTCCCCGAACATCTTCCACTTGCACTAGGGCCAATCATTCATGTACCTAATACTCAATGACCTAACATGACCAACATGTTTCGTTTATGGAAAAGCCTTCATAAAAATATCGGCAACATTATCTTTTATGAGAACTCTACAAATCTTCATGACTCCCCTCTTAATGATTTCTCAAATGAGATAAAAACGTTTAAGTACGTGTTTTGATCAATAATGAGATCTTGGTTCCTTGGCCTGTGCTATCGCCCTGTCGTTGTCACAATAGAAGCAAATGGTGTTAGCAATACTCAGAACCACACCAAGTTTAGAGACGAAATTTTTTATCCAAACTACTTCTTTAGCTGCATCAGATTCTATAATATACTCAGCATCTGCTGTAGAATCTTCCAAAGTTTCTTGCTTTGAACTTTTCCAGGTCACTGCGCCTCCATTCAAAGTGAACACATATCCAGACTGCAATATGAAGTGATTTATATTAGTTTGAAAACTTGTATCTATGTAATCATTTACAACAAGCTCGTCTTCTAAACTTCCATAGACCAAGAACACTTCTTTTATCCTTCTCAAGTACTTAAGAATGTTCTTTACTACTTGCTATTAAGTGACTCTCATAAGGATCTACGGATATGTGCTCGTTGCGCTCAAAACATGTGATACATTAGGTCGAGTGCATAACATGACATACATGATAGATCCAATAGCTAATGCATATGTAATCGTATTCGTGCGCTCTCGCTCGTCATTAGTCTCGGACATTAAGTCTTGCTGAAACTTGAACCATGAGAGAATGACAATGACCTTTTTTTAATCTTGCATATTGAACATATTCAATACCTTGTCTATATCAACACTCTAACTTAAACCAATTAGCCTTTTATATCTATCCCTATAGATCTTGATCCCAAGGATGTAGGCTGCATCTCCTAATTCTTTCAAAGAGAAACACTTCCCTAACCAAGACTTGACACTCTGCAAAGTTGGGATGTCATTTCCAATGAGTAATATATCATCAACATACAATACTAGGAAAACAACCACGCTCCCACTGACCTTTTTGTATACACGAGGCTCATCTTTTTTTTAATGAAACCAGATCTTTAATTGTTTCATTAAAACAAAGATTCCAACTCTGAGAAGCTTGCTTTAATCCATAAATATATCTTTGAAGCTTGCACACCGTTCAAGAGTTCTTAGGATGAACAAATCATCCAAGTTGTATCATTTACACATCCTCAAGTAACTTTCCATTTAGAAAAGCTACTTTGACATCCATTTGCCATATCTCATATTCATAATATGCGACTAAGGAAATTAGAATTCTAATGGATTTAAGCATGGCTATAAGAGAAAAAATTTCATCATAATCAACACCTCGAGTTTGTCTAAAACCTTTTGCTAGTAGCCGTGCTTTATAAGTATGCACATTGGCATCCATGTCGGTTTTCTTTCTAAAAACCTATTTACATCCAATGGTCTTACCACCTTTAGGTAAATAAACCAAGTTTCAAACTTGCTTATCATACATGGATTGCATCTCAGAATTCATAGAACTAAGCCATTTATCTACCTCAAAACTAGACATTGCCTCTTGATAAGTAGTATGTATTTTGATCTATAAGCAACACCTTACTACTATCAGTAATAAGAAATCCAAATCTCTCAGGATGATGTCTTATCCTGTCAGACCTATACGGGCTTTGTGATCCCTATAGAGGTTCAACTAGTTCATGACTTTGTTTCTCGCCCACTGGTGGTTGAGTGTTTATTTGTGGCTCTTGAACTTCTTTAAGACTTACTTTATTCTCATTGTCGTCTTTTGAAGGAAATTCTGTTTTTCATAAAGACACCATTCCAAGCAACAAACAGTTTGTTTTCTGTGGGATTATAAAAGTAATATCTTCTAGTTTCTTTAGGATAACCAAAGAATACACGCTTAGTAGATTTGGCTGATAATTTTTTGAGATTTTTCATCGTACAAAAATCTCATAGCCCCAAATCTTAAGGAAAGACAAACTTGGTCTTTTCCTAAACTACATCTCGTGTGGTGTTTTATCAACCACTTTAGAAAGAACAGGATGAAATGTAAACACGACAGTTTTTAAGGCATAACCCAAATAAATAAGAAGATTTACATGACTCATTATAGAACGAACAATATCGAATAAAGTTTGATTTCTCCTCTTTGAAACACCATTCCATTATGGAGTAGTTGGAGGAGTTAACTGTGAGACAACCCCACAATTGCTAAGATGATCATCAAACTTTTGGCTCAAATATTCACCACCTCGATATGATCGAAGTGCTTTAGTAGTTTTACTAAGTTGATTTTGCAATTCATTCTAAAATGTTTGAAATGTCTCAAAAGATTCACCTTTATGTTTCATGAGATACACATAACTATATCTGCTGAAATCATCAGTGAATGTAATGAAGTACTGATAACCACCTCGAACATTGTGTTTATAGGACTGCATACATCGGTATGTCTTAAACCTAATAAATCACTTGTCATTTCACAATGTCTAGTAAAAGGACTTTTTGTCATCTTGCCTAGTAAACAAGATACACATATTTCATATGATTCAAAATCAAATAAAACTAAAAGTCATTTACGGAGCTTAGAAGCGCGTTTCGCATTTCTGTAGCAAAGACGACAATACTAGAAGTAGGTTTGATTCAAATAATTTTACTTAAACCTCATTGTATTTTCCTTAAGAATAGGAGTATCTGTGGACCTTTTCATGTTTAGAATATAAAGATCATTACACAAATCAGATTCACAAAGACAACGACTTTATGAGAAATGGAGCATTTATTATTCGCAATTGTGAAATTAAAACCATCCAATTGCAAACATAAAACTAAAATGATGTTTCTGCTCAAAGTAGGGACATAATAACAATTATTTAAAACTAAAAAAACCGACTAGGTAAAATTAACTCAGCATCCTACTGCCAATGCAGCAACCTTTGCTCTATTTCCAACTCGTAAGATGACTTCTCCTTTCTTTAGCATTATACTTTTGGTGAGACCCTGCACATTGATACAAATGTGAGATCCACATCTGGTATCCAATACCCAGGAATCACTAGTAGACATGTTGACTTCAATAACATAAAATACCTGAAGCATTAGTCACACTACTCTTTTTTTCTTCAGATCTTCAACATAGAGCTTGCAATTTTTAAACTAATGCCCAGGTGCATGGAAAAAATGACAATTTCCTTCTTTTTCGTTTTCCTTCTGGGACTGTAAAGTAATATATGCATGAGGCTTGACTAGTTCCTTAGGTTTTGTGATAGTCACAACAGCTTTAGCAACTTTAGCCTTGCCTTTGCCCTTTTTCTTTAGAGCCTTTCTTTTCTGAACCATCAACTCATTAGCAATACGTTTCTTAACATTGAGCATCAAATGCAACTCTGAGATAGACTTCTCCATGTTATTCATTTTATATTTCATTACAAATTGTGAGTAACTATCAAGCAATGAATTCAAGATCAAATCCATAGCCAACTCTTGGCTTATGGGAAGTCCAAGTCTATTAAGATGGTCAATATAGCGCTTCATTCTCAGAACATAAGGACTAACTGACACACCCTCAGCCATTTTGCAAGAATGAAGCTTCTTGACTATCTCAAACCTTTCTTATCTAGCCTACTATTATAACATTTCCTTCAGCATCATAACCATGTCGTAAGCTTCCATGTGTTCCATGTCCTTCTGAAGTTCAACAGCCATAATTGCCAACATAATGCATGCAACATCAGTTAAGTCGATGACATGCTTTGTATGTGCATCCTCCACAGCTCTTAAAGCATTGGCTGGTGGTTCCTCGGGAATACGAGTATTCAGGATATAAAACTTGCATTTATGCCTACAATTCTCAAGTTTCCGAACCAGTTAAGAAAGTTTGTCCTGGACAACTTAACCTTCTCAATGATGGATCGCAGTGATAAGGGACTCATGTGATTTGAAAATGATATTTTATACAAAAAAGATTATGCAAAAAGTTCATTTTAGTATAGAGGAATAAACTCCCGCTAAATTAACAACTTTCCTTAAAATCCTATGTTAATTTAAGGGACTAAAATCCATGTTTCACCTAATTCCAAGACAGGTAAGGTATGACTATTTGAATTAGGTTATTTAGGTAGGTACCAATTACCAATTACATCATATGTAACTTATAGTTATTTTATGATATTATGACATATTATGTCTTAGCATGTTTTATTTCATCTAGTGCTTAAAGCCCAAAACCATTTTAATAACTCTATCGAGTCTAACCATTTCCAACAATAGAGTAACCGTTACTTAACTTGCCTCGTCAAGATAACATAATACACTCTATGGAGGCAGATCCATGTTGATGTGATCGAAACCTTGATAAGTGTTTGTGAATGGATGGCACTTGACTTAGAATTTGTAAGAGGGGTTTTTATTTGTTTTAGTGATCATAATTAAATAAAGATAAATATCATATATTACAATGCATAAACAATCACTAAGCAAGTTAGGAAATTTTACAAATGTTGACTATTATATGAATTTCCTTGCGCTACGAAAAGTTAGTGTGGCGGTCCCGCAGGCTGGTCAGTGGCCAAAACTGCCCCTTTAATTATAAGGAATACAAGTTTATCCACTTAACTAAAACTGCCCCTTTTCTTCATTTCGAAAATGTTAATGAAAATGTTTTTAATTAACTCGAGCTCACCTTTAACTTAATATCTTATCTTAATCCAATTAGAATTTAAGATACTTTTAGTCCTTATCCAATTAAGGTGAGTCCTTATCCAATTAGAATTTGTTATATATCTCTCATATCTTATAGGATTTCTAATTCTAATCCGATTACAAGTCTATTTCCTATCTTATAGGAATATACTAATGGATTACCATAATGAGATATATTATCTAAATCAATTTCGAAATATTAATCATGCATTCAATATCAAAATCATATTAAATTAATTATATTATCCTAATCATGATTTCTATCATGGAGACATACATAATTATTGAACAAAACGAAATATGTGTTCAACATCAGAATCGTATTAACATAAACATGAATTCGACCATGAACATATGAAATTTGCATCGCTCAATATTAAAATATATGTTAATCAAAATATTAAAAACATGAGTACTATCATTAAATCAAATCATACGTGTGTATCAATATACATGAATTAACAACAATATGCTTTAAACTAATTCTTCATAACAATTATTATAGAATCTACATGTACATCATATATACATTAATAAAGATCATGTTTTCACACATATATCATATATACATTAGAGAAAACATGCAAATGTTTAATAGAACCGACCCTAAGGCTCTAATACCACCGTTGGATTTTGGGGTGCATAAGCAACAAAAAATTCAAAACAAATTATTAAAAGCCCCAAAAAGATCAAAAATAAGTTTCATTAAACTATATCTACTAAAGTAAACCATAACTTAATCTATGATTTCCTTCTCTAATCATTTGATTTCCAAGACATTCAAATGTGCGTCCTTTATCAAAAATTCGCACATGAACGGTGACCACAATTTGAGGTACTAGCCCCAAAAGAGATAAAAAAAAAACGTATTTCTTCTCTTTCCCAAAATCTAGAGAATATGAAAATAGCAAAATGAAAATCTAAATTCATTTTAAGGTTTCACCCTTTATGTTTGTGTGTAGATAAGCTCTCGCTTAAAATCTTATTCGTAATACAGCTATTGTATTTAGGCAGTTTAAGTGAATTACACATATGCCCATATTAATAAGTTATCATATAACAAATCATAAGGGCTTTTATGTCATGAGTTTCATCATATAAAATTCATTCCTTTGGACTGATTGAAATTGTGCAAAGCCATTCTTTGTATGTGACCCAATCGATTCGTGCGACGTTGGCAGTGAACCAAAACATTTTGGTACACCAATCATAAGCAGTCTCTAACAAGGCATTGTGACTATCTGAGTACCATAAATATCAAAATTGATACAACCTAATGAATAGCATATATCATATCATTTTGTCGTGCGTTATCCTTTGATTAAACATATGGCATGGAATAACACCCTTAATGTTCAATCGTACTAGTCTCGAACTTTAGATAACTGAAAAACATCCAAGTAACATTGATCATATTAATTCACATGGACTTGGTCATTATCTATTTATCATTTCGAGGGAACCACTGATATCTCTCTTTATACGAGAGTGATAAATTATATCTTGATTACACACGTTCACATATTATTCACATAGTAACCAATCACTATCTTTGTAATCGTCCAATTAAAGACAATGTTTGATTGTGTCAAATTATCATGCTTCTAATATTGAAGTCTATGGTACTCTCAAATCAGAGAACTAAATGATATACTTATCATAAGTAACACTTATGACTTAATCTATGTGGTGTTCTTATAGTGGGTCGATCAAGTACCTTATTCCCTAACAAGTATTAATGATCTGGAATCATATCCCTATAAGCATGATCATGATATGATTATTAATCAAGATTCACACTAGTCTTAATTCATTCTAATTCCTAATATAATGACCGACTAGGGACATTTATTTCAAAAAAATACCAATGGATCTTATTATATGGTAAACATGCAATCACTTATGATAAAATGGCAAATGAAATCCTCAATTTTACTAACTAAAATTATAAGATAAACAATGTTTCGGATTGAACTAGGGAAAATCCCTCAATAGTTAAGATCTAGATTAGGTCGACTGTGATCTATGTCAGTGAAGCCTTCACCACTAAAGAACATGTGTTGTTTCACACAGTCTAATATCACTAGGGACTCTAACCCTAGTGTCATCAGGGACTATAACCCTGGTATCATCAGGGTCTCTAACCCCATATTTAGGCAACCCGATGGGCTTTAACCCCATGTGCCTCATCATAGTGGCAAGTGCTGACATTTCTCGGGACTCAAACCTTGTGTGTCGATCGACTCATAGTGCAATTGAGTCTAAATTCTATAACTACTTCATAAATCCAAGAAAATGACTCAATAAAGATTCCAAGAAATGGCTATACTACAAAACACAAAATTCTTTACGGAATACAAGTCCACAAAGTCATTCAAAACTTACAAATCCCTAATAGCATGTTATTTATACTATATTTACTACAAAATATCAAGAAATGATAAATAGCACATGGATGGATTCAAAAGAATTCAATTTATCAAAATATCATGGAAACCAAGCTCAACAAGTGTGGAATAACAAATAAGTCCATAATATGATAGTACAAAGCTAGATATTGTCAATACAGACTATAACAAACAAGTTAAAACTGTAAATGAAATATAAATAAACAATCAACAGGTATGCTCACATTAAACATACCAGCCTCTCGACATCCAAAATTATGTATTTGAACCTTTGTAACCCTTTCATAGGTTCCTAACATCACATAACATGCTTTTGGATGTGTTTAGACTTTTACTTAAGGTTTTAGGATTAGTTATAGTGTTTTAGAAATTTTAAAAAATTGTTGATTTTTATGTTGTTAGGGCAATTAGTACATCAAGGGATTTGATTAGCGCGCTAGTGGCCTCATTAGCGCGCTAACCATTATCTCTAGCACGCTAACCGAGATTAGCATGCTAGCTGATCTACCTAGTGTGCTATATGCAGAAAAACCATGAATTATATTATCATAACTTTGAGTTTACGCTACACAAAGGCTACCTAAATTCCTTGGGGACCTCTAAAACCACCTCGAAAACCCCAAGACGTCATCAACAACATAAAAACAACCACTAACATGATTTAATTCATGAATTCATCAAATTAACTAAATAAATTAGTGTAAGTGAATTACCTAGTTGATGTTCACTAGCTTGATCAAGCACCACACCTTACTTTCACCAACCCAAACAGATTTTCTTCTTCTTCAAACCTCTCCAGCAGAGTTTCCATCCCTCCTAAGTTTGTAAGACCAAAATATATGGTTTGCATAAATTGATCTCTAACTATATATATGAAATGTATATGATTGAATGATAGTCATTAATCTAATTACATATACGTATCTCGAGATCTAACTAATGGAACATCTCTTAACACACGTCCTACTTAGCTCCACTAACTTAATCTAAATAACATAAATTGGTAACTTAATTGGTTTTCTAGATATGTTATTATGTTTCTCGATGCAAATCATATGGTTATAGTTTAAAATGCAAACTTAGGTTACATTTAATGCAAATTCAATCATAGCCACATTACAAAAAACCCAATAAGGTATACTCACTCAAAATAGACTCACCATATTATTCTTTACCTTGGTCCCACATTGGCATGCAACTTGAGGCAAACCCTCACTCAAGTCTCGACACCAATACACGAGTAAAATTGAGTTAATAGTCTACACATATGTAATACACTAGGCATACACCGCAACAAATCAAACATATACCTCGACCATCTCACCTCGGTCATTACATATATCACAGTGCGGATCCCACGTCACGGGTTGGTAATCCTGAGTACAAAAAATAAATGAGATTAGAAATTTGGACCATGAAAAATCATTCCAACTAACGAAAATTTCATCCTCAAAATTACGATTTAGGTTATGATTAATACCTGACTCGAAGAGGTACATAAACCTATCAATCTTATAGTTTTCCCACTCTTAAGTGTGTTTTGTATCATTATGGAGCAACCACTTAATGAGAACCTTCAAAACAGACTTGTTCCTCAACTATTATACACTTCAATATTGGATCTGAATAAGCTGCTCCTCGTAAGTAATATCATCGCTCAAGTCTATCTAACTCAAATCCACAGTCGGTCGAATACCTACTCTCTACTTTGCTAATTGAAACATCAAAATATGAAAGACTGGATGAAACCCTGACATCTGTGGATGCAGCTTAAGCTCATTCGCAACTTTCTTGACCTATTTCTTAATCATGAAAGGGCCGATGAACCTCGGTGCAAGCTTTTCTTTCACTCCAAACCTCTAAAGATCCTTTTGAGGGGAAACTTTCAAATATACAAAGGCTCCCTCGGTATACATGAGATCAACGCGATATCTATTTCCATGCTTCTTCTATCTATTATAGGCTCCCTTAAGTCTGTGATGGGTCTGTTTGACCTTCTCAGTGGGGTAAACAACTATCTCAAGCCCCAAAATCTCTTGTTCCTCTAACTCAACCCAACACGATGGCGAGTGACAATGTCTACCAAATAAAGCCTCAAAATGTACCATTTTAATACTTGCCAGATAATTGTTATTGTAAGCAAACTCACACAAAGGTAGGTAATCCTCCCAAGATCCGCTAAACTCCAACACAAAAGCCCGTAACATATCTTCAAGAACTTAAATCAATCTCTTAGTCTGCCTATCAATCTGAGGATGAAAAGTCATGTCGAACTGCAGGCACGTACCGTAATGCTCTTGCATACTCCGCAACATCCTGGATATATACATATCATCTCGGTCTGATGTGATAGTCAATGGTATTCCATGCAGCCTGATAATCTCTCTCCATGCTGCCTGATAATCGCTGCTCTCGACCAGTAAACTCGGCTGATCGAATGTGTAACACGCGGCTACTGGTACAAAATGAGTAGACTTTGTCAATCTGTCTACAATTACTAGATAGAATCATGTCTCATAGCAGTCCTCAGCAATCCTCTCACAAAATCCATAGAAATTTCCTCCCACTTCCAACATGGAATGGGAAGAGGTTGTAGCAACCTTTGAGGTCTGCGATGTTCAGTATTCACTTGCTGATAGATCCCACAGTTCCTATGAACTCAAACACATCCACCGTCATTCTAGGCTGCTAAAAATGTTTTTTCATGTCATGGTACATTTTGGTCCAGCCCGAATGAATGATAAATCGAGAATGGTGTAATCCCTAAAGAATATCATATCTCAACTCTGGTATTTATTGTATCCATATTTTGCCTCTAAATCTCAAATACTAATATGTCGTCTCCATTCGGTCAGTACAATCAGTACTTTAGGCTAATTCACTGAATCTCGAGTATAAAATTTTGGCTCTCTGACTCTTTGACGCTCTTTGTGTAGACACGGTATAAAGTTTCATTTTTGCATAAATCATTACCCGAGTGTTGGAAGGAATATTTGACTGAGTCATCATCATTGCTGCCTCAAGTAACATATACTCATACGTTATGTGGTCACCAAACAATCTTACCATCTCTAACCCGTATCCTACTTACCACATCTATGACTATGTTGGCTTTTCCTAGATAATACTCCATAGATAAGTTGTAATCCTTTAGAAACTTTAACAAATAACGTTGTCTCATGTTCAAGTACTTTTATGTGAATCTATATTTTAGACACTTATGATTAGTAAAAACTGTGAATTTCTCTTCATATAGATAATGTCTCTACACCTTTAGTGGAAACACTACTACCGTCAACTCCAAATCATGTATGGGGTAATTCTTTTCATGTACTTTCAACTATCTGGAGGCATAAGCTACCATACCATTACCTTGTATCAAGACACAACCCAGACTCATATTAGAAGTGTACACCAAGAATCCCTATCCAGCTTTTGGCAATGCTAATATTAGTCCAATAGTCAACAATCTCTTCGGTTGAGCAAATGCCTCCTCGCATTCCTCAAACCAATCAGATTTGACTTCTTTCTGGATTAACCTAGTAATCGATGAAGCGATCTTCAAGAAATCCATCACAAATTGGCGATAATATCATACCAAACCCAAAAAAATCTTGATCTATATGATTGACGTCGGTCCTGGCAAATCCATAATTGCCTGAATCATAGCCGCATCCACTGCTATCCCTACTGCTCTAACAACATGCCCAGAAACTTGACCTGTAAAAGCTAAAATTCATATTTGTGGTTTTCTCTGCTCTGATAGGCTCGCTTCACTTTTCTAGCGCCGCTCCCAACCTCCTCGCCCCTGCTTAGCATTCCACTTGTAGGTTGAATAGCTCATTGTTGAGGGTTCAGAACGTGGCAGGAGCATTGATGAGTCAAAATCAAAAGGCATAACCAAATCAAATGCACCATACCTTGCTTATCACATGGGTCATCTTTGGCTCGTCTCTTTCCACAATACCCACCTGGCATGTTGTTCAAGGGAGGCCATCATCAAGGATCTACTCATTGCCATCTATTTCAAGAAGTGTATGCCCCCTACCATGGGTTGTGCCAAGGCTCTCGGAACTTCAAGCTTCATCGAGTTGTCGAGGACGGAAGCCAGGGTATTACCCATTTTACTGCCATCGAACTTTGCATAAATTCTGTGCAACATCAAGGTCTGCAACATCTCCCTAAGGTGCTTCTCATGATCTTCTCTAATCCTCGAATATATTAGTACATCATCGATAAATACTATCAAGAAGCAGCCAAGAAACCGTTTAAAAACCTGATGCATCAAATCAATAAACACTACGGTGGCATTAGTCATCCTAAATGTCGTAACCGTAAACTAAAATATCCATATCTCGTACTAAAAGTTGTCTTGGACCTATCCTCGTCCCTGATCCTAGGCTGATGATACCCTAATCGCAGGTCTGTGTAGGAGAAAAAATGTGCTACTCTAAGTTGATCAAATAAATCGTCGATCCTTAGCAGTGGATACTTGTTCCTGATTATGATTTTATTCAACTATCTGTAGTCAATACAAAGTCTCAAGTACCATCATTATTCTTCGCAAAAAGGATTGGCGGTCCCCATGGCGACATAGAAGGTGTGATGAATCCCTACTACCCTAAGTCCTGAAGTTGATTCTTCAACTCCTCTTACTCTTACGATGCTATGCAGTACACCAGTATGGAAATCTGTTTGGTGCCTGGTACTAACTTAATAATAAAATCAACCTCTCGTAGCGGCAGTAGACCAAGAAAATCCTTTGGAAATACATATGGAAACTCTCTAACAATCAGTATATTAACAAGTATAGCTCCCCAACTCTCTTCCACTATGTATGGTGCAACCAATGCCTCTATTTCCTCTCTAATCACAGGTTGACCTCTCGTGCCTACTGTCCTTATTGACCTACCTTTATAGGTGAATATCAGATGCTCTAGGATCTCAAATATCATTGTCTTACTGAAACATTCAATATGTGCGTGGTATGTTGATGACTAATCCATCCCTAAAATCATGTCAAACTCTAAAAACTCAAAGATTCTAAAGTCAGCAGGTAACTCTACCCCACCTATCTCAACTGAACATCCCTCAATAAAACTATTAGGGCAAACCCTATCCTTAACTGCAGTACTCAAGATCAAGTGTAAACTAAGCCTTATAGGTGTTAACCTTGGGATGTCTACCATGCTACCAGTAATGAATGAAACTATAGAACCAGAATCAAATAGTACATAAGCATTTCTACTGGAAATAGAAATTGTACCTTCGATGAGATCTCATATCGCTTTAGAATCTAGCTGTGATACCATGTGGGCTCCCTTTCTGCCTTGTTGTGGATAAGTTGTCATTGGTTTTATGCACTATTATGTGTCACCTAACCACATCTCCATCATGCAATAGGTCCATATTGGATAAATTATTGTCTCTTACCCTGATCATGCTAGACGTGTCTTGGTGCCTACCTTTGTCCCTATCTAAAATCTCACTTTTACCTCAGCATTTATATTGTTATAGCTATTGTCGGGGTGTTGGGGGTGCTTGTAATGCTTGCCAATGAGAGGAGGTAAGGGAGGTATGCCATAAGTATCATGTGTAGGGGTTGATGGTGGTGCATGTGTCACTAGACATACGTACATGCCCTGTGCTCCACCTCTCTGAAACCGTCTATCGCCTTTCCTCTGTCTCTTAACCTTTTGTCATCTTTGTTTAGAATCATCTCCTCTCTCTGGTAACTCTACAGGTCCACCCTCCTTTCTATCTAACTCATATTTCTCATAATATAGGACCTGCTCATACATCTCTTAAAGAGATCTGGCTTCGGTGCTTACAACAGATCATGCAATATCCCATCTCAAACCATCACTAAAATAGAAAGCGTCATCAACATCATTTATAACTAAGTCCCTACCAAACTGTTTGAGGCAGCCATATCTATTTTTGTAACTCATCACTATCTCACCTTCAGCCTATCTTGGTTTCATAAACATTTTCTTCATTCTCTTCACCGTAGAGGCTGGAAAGTACTGCTTAAAACTCTTTCTAGAAATCATCCCATGATGTAAAATTGCCAATGCTCACCACTATGGTCCTCAACCAGACCTTCTCTATAGTGTAGTAATAGATAATGGGTCATAATCTATCCTCAATGACCAATAGTAGAAGTAATTTTTCTTGTAAAAGAATCAACCGGTCGATTTTCTCATTGTCTTGCTCTCCTGCAAAGAACACTAACCTAAGCCTGATGAACTTCACTAGTTTGGCATTCCTCGATAATACAGCTGCCTCAAAAGGTATAGGTGTAAGAGTGGACACGTCCCCAGCTATAGGAGTCTCTTGTATAATCAATATTGGTAACTCCGGTAGATACGGCGTTGTGGCACTGGTGGTGCGAGTGCTCGAGGTCTTGTAATAGTATCACCTGGTGCAATCTCAATCCTAGTGATCTTGTGTGTCACCGTAGTAGTATGAGTGCCGAGAAGGGCTGATGTAATAGCCGCCATTTGCTCCCTCATAAAGACGATGAAATCGGCTAGCTTCTACCCCTAAGCAGCTACATGATAAGACTACCTCTTATTGTCATTTGCTAAGGTAGTAGGAGGCTGACTACTACTAGCTCTAGTGTCTCCGCCATCACGTGTGTTTGCTATCGATGTCTAAAAGTAAATATTGAACGTGAATCAGCTACTACATGGTGTAACTCGTAATTATGTACATATAGAATGTAACATATAATTAAAATATTTCCCCGGCTTATTTTCACTCACTTCCTAACTAATAGTTTCTAGGCAAGGAACTTCACATCAAAGATTTGTATTTTATTTATCAAAACATTAGCTATGATACCAACTACGACGACCCATTCTTTAATCTAGGGCTCAGCCCGGCCTAATCTCATAATTAAGTCCAAATTCAACCCCACATGACTTAACTACATATTAGTCAGCCTTTAAATACAAATCCACTCCATACTAATGTTTATGATAAATAAAACACATGCCACTATACATTTCAATTTTAGAGTTAATTAAAGACTTATTAAAAGTTATAAAATTTTATCAGAAGTCTTAACAAATTATGCGTAAGTAATTATTAAAAATCCTAAGTGTGTAAAACTAGAAAAATAATGATCACATGCATATATAATAAAATGGTGAATATAAACTTTGTGATGTCATCATAGATCAAGGAACTGAACGTCCAACCGAATATAAAACCCCAAAGTGTATCAAAATAAAACTATATGATAAATAGAATATCAAAACCTATAAAAGGTCGATGCAGAGGTATGTCGCTAGCTCAGAGGTGGAAGCCAATCTTTTCCTTGCTAGGCCTACACGTCGACGGCTCCGCACCCACCATCATAAAAAGACGGTGAGTACAAAAAGTAATAGTAATCCTCGTTGAAAAATTCATTCATATTTCAAAAATGAACTAAATGGTATTTAAAAGCATAAATTCAATAAAGAAAGACTAGTAACACAATTATGCTAAGAAATGCCACAGTTAAAAAAGTGAAACCGACACAAGGCTAAGTAGTTATGATTTATATCTAGTTAGTTGTGATCTACATCAGTAAAGCCTTAACCATTAAAAGACGTTCGTCATGTCGCACAATCTAATATCACTCGGGACTCTAACCCCACTATCATCAGGGACTCTAACCTCGGTATCATCAGGGACTTTAACCCCTATATGGGCAACCCCAGGGACTCTGACCTCATGTGCCTCATCATAAAAATGAGTGCCGACATCTCCGAGAACTCTAACACCATGTGTTGATCAACTCATAGTGCAATGGACTCTAGATTCTATAACTACTTTATAAATCCAAGAAAATGACTCATTAAGGATTCTAAGAATTGGCTATGCTATAAAGCACAAAATATTCCAAAGAATACATGCCTAGAAAGTCATTTACAACTCACAAATCCCTAATAGCATGCTATTTATACTTTATTTACTGCAAAATAGCATGAAATTTCATATAGCACATGAATGGATTCAAAAGAATTCAATTTATCAAAATATTATGGAAACCAAGCTCAACAAGTAAGGAATAATAAATAAGTCCATGATATGCTAGTACAAAGCTAGATATAGTCAATATAGACTACAACAAACAAGTTAAAACTAGAAATTAAATATAAATAAACAATCAATGGTATACTCACATTAAATAATGTAAAGTCCTAGCTTTACCGGCCTCTCGACTCTCAAGATTTTGTATTCGTACCCTATAACTTTTCCTAGGTTCCTAATATAACATAACATGTTTTTGGATGTGTGTAGACTTTTACTTAGGGTTTTAGACTTAGTTATAGTTTTTTGAAGATTTTGAAAAATTGCAGATTTTTATGTTGTCAAGGTAATTATGATGCTAAGTGCTTTGATTAGCACGTTAGTGGCCCTATTAGCACGCTAACCAAAATTAGTTTGCTAGTTGATCTACCTAGCGCGCTATATGTAGGAAAACCCAAAATTTTGCAATCATAATTTTTAGTTTATACCATAAATAGGCTACTCAATGCCTTGAAGACCTCTAAAAACACCTCAAAACCCTAAGATATCATCAACAACATAAAAACAACCACTAACATGATCTAATTCATGAATTCATCAAATTAACTAAACAAACTAGTGTAACTAAATTACCTAGTTTATGTTCACTAGATTTATCAGCCACCACACCATGATTTCACTAACCCAAACTGGTTTTCTTCTTCCTCAAACCTCTTCAGCAAGTTTCCTTCCCTCATAAGTTTGTAAAATGAAAATATATGGTTTACATGAATTGATCTCTAACTATATCTCGAGACCTATCCAATGGAACACCTTTTAACACATGTCAGACTTACCTCCACTAACTTAATCTAAATAACACAAATTGACAAGTTAACTAATTTTTTAGATGTGCTAATACGTGTCTTGATGAAAATTACTTTGCTATAGTTTTATAATGCGAACTTAGGTTACATTTAATTCAAATTCTACTAAGCCATTTTAAAACCACTATAGAAGATATACTCACTCAAAATAGACTTACTACATCACTATTTACCCCAGTCCCACATCGATAAACAACTCAAGGTACGTCTTCACTTATGTCTCGACACCTATACACGAGTAAGAGTGACTTAATAGTCTACACATATAATACACTAGGAATACACTACAACAAATCTAACATATATCTGGGTCATCTCACCTCGTTCAATCCATATATCACATTGTGGGTCACACGACACGGGTCGGAAATCATGAATATAAAAAATAAACAACATTAGAAATTTGAGCCATGACAAACTCCCTGGATGATTTCACAAATCTCAAAAATTGTAAATTTCGATTTGGTGAAATATGTAGGGTCTTACCTCCAAATATTTTACTTATCATTTGAAAACCATCCAACCGATGTCGTTGCATTCAAGATTGATTATGACAATTTGTACACCTTAAGGTCATGCCATAAAACATATTTGCATAATTTAAAGCATTTTAAAACTACGAATTTGAAAATCATTAAATGCATGACTTTAGGTTCTTGAAAAAATGAGATTTATGAAATGCATGAATCTAATGCATTTGGATCATGTAGTTGAATTCTTATACCTCATAAATGATGTACATAACTTCATGCATGCTTTTTGGTGCTTTTCCTTGCCTTGATCAAATTACGAGCTCTTGAAGTCTCATTCTTTCCATTCCATCCATCCCATTTGAACTTGAGTTAATAGCCTTTAAACTTATGAGTTCTAACTATGTTGGATGTGCTAAAATACTTGACAAACATGTTAGTACCATTTCACATTATTTGTTGACATTAAAATCTCAAGACGGAGTCTAAGTGATGGAAAACTTAGTCCAACAATCTCCCCCTTTTTATGATAACAAACAGCGTGAACTTAACAAACAAACATATACATTAAGTGCATATTTAGATCATAATGTTCAAGTTCAGCGTATATATTTTTCCCCTTCAGATAGCATCAAAAAGGCAAGTAGAGAATCTCCCCTATCAATAGGCATCAAGATCATAAGTGCATATACAATAAATGCATATTAAGAACATAATGTTTAAGTTCAAGATCATAATGTTCAAGTGCAGCATAATATTTCTCTCCTTTAAGATGAATTCAAGGAAGAGAAGGAAATTCATTCATTCATGCAATTTTAGAAAACATAAGGAATAAGAGACAAAAGAAATGTCGTTCATTCACAGTTAAAAATATGAAAGGTGAGACTAACATAAGTTGAAAGTTTACTTATTTAGTACAAAATGAATTCTCACTTGTGAAATAATCTTAGACACTCTCCCTAACATAATCAAACTAAAGCTCCCCCTAAGCATATGCAATTAAGTATCCTACGCTTCCTGTGAGACTAACGACTGGGGTGCGATGGTCCAGTTCTCCTTGATGGACGACCTTGCTAAAAAATGTCAGAGACTCGTAGTGTGATTGGTTGGTATGTTATCAAATAAAGTGAATTGAGCATCGATCGCATCAAACTGAGAATACACGAATTAGTGTAGATATGTACCAAATGGAAGCATGTCCTCTAGAGGCTGGAGATCATTCTGCGAGAAAGTCAATTGAGTTGCAAGTGGCAATAGTGTTGAATGTTCCTATTATGGAATGTTTTGGGGTCCAAGCTCTCCAATGTTGGCAACAAAGTATGCATTACCATCTGGGGCTCTGTGTTCCACTCCTTGGTATGACTCAAATCACCGGCATTAAGATCTGAAAAATGGCGCTCCAATCGTATTTGAACTTTAATCATCCCATTTGCCAATTACTTAGCACACTAGATGGATTGGGTAGCGCATTAATGAAGTGAACTAGTGCACTACTAGTAAGGACCTATCAGGCTAACTAGGTATGCCTAGCACGCCAACTAAGAGGACCTAGCGCGCTAATTACTTTCTTGAAGTTTGGTAAAAAATTTAGATTTTTGAAGGACAACTTAGATTTATCTTATTCTCTACACATACCTCATTAGCAATATATAAAGAGATTTGAATGATCTAGATCATGCTTAGAAGATCGGATTCACGAATCATGCTTAATTCTTGCAAAATCTTGGACAATTGGTCTCTATGCAATGGCTTAGTGAAAATATCAGCTAGTTGGTCCTCAATTGAAATATAAATCAGTTTAACATTACCCTTTTGTATATGATCTCAAACGAAATGGTGCCTAATCTAAATGTGTTTTGTACAGGAGTGCAAGACCAGATTTTTCGATATGTTGATTGCAATAGTGTTATCATAATAGATTTCACCACAACCTATTTGGATTTGATAATCCTCAAGTAGTTGCTTCATGTATAAGACTTGAGCACAACTACTACTAGCAGCTACATATTCGGCTTCTATGGTGAAGAAAGCATCGAAGTCTTGCTTTTTACTAAACCATGATATTAGTGAAGTTCCTAGCAAATGACGAAATCTGAAAGTGCTCTTCCTATCAACTAGACTCCTCGCATAGTCAGAGTCTACAAAACTTCTAAGTTCAAGACTTTTTTCCTTGTTGAACCAGAATCCCAAGTTTTATATGCCACTTAAGTAACGAAATATATGTTTGACACATTTCAAATGTGATTTGTTGGGCTCAGATTGGAGCCTAGCATATAGTCACACACTAAACATATTATAGGGTCTACTGGTGGTCAAGTAAATGAGACTACCTATCATGCCGATTTATGGGCTTTCCTAATTGGACTTTATCAATTTCGATGGTGGAACTACTAGGAGTGTCACAAGCCTTCAAATTGTCAAATCTGAATATCTTAAGCATGTCCCTAACATACTTCACTTGATTTATGAAAATCCCGTGCTTGGATTGCTTGATTTGCAAACCTAAGGAGTATATTATTTCACCTATCATGCTCATTTCAAATTCATTGGTCATCAAAGATGAAAATTCATCACATAATCATGTATTAGAGGATCTAAAAATGATATCATCAACATAAATTTGAACGAGGATCATATCATGTTTCTTGATCAAAATAAACAATGGGGGATTTAGTGTTCCTTTCATGAACCCTTTTTCTAGAAGAAATGAACTTAACCTATCATACCAAGCTTTAGGAGCTTGTCTCAATCCATATAAGGCATTTCGAAGACGATAAACATGACTTGGGTAAGCATGGTCTTCAAAACCGGATAGTTGTTCTACATAGACCTCTTCATTTATGAAGACATTCAAAATGGCACTTTTAACGTCCATTTGGTATAGTAAGAACCCATTTTAGCAAGCATAAGGAAGCAAAATGTGAATTACTTCTAGCCTTACTACCGATGCAAAGGCTTCTTTATAACGAATGCCTTCCACTTAATTATAGCCTTGTGCGACCAACCTAGACTTGTTTCTTAAATCTCACCTTTTTCATTTTTTTATTTCTAAAGACCCATTTTGTGCCTATAATGGTATGGCCTTTAGGTCTAGGCACTAGTGTCCATACTATGTTTCTTACAAAGCATCCTAAACTCAGGTTCACTCGACACAACTAAGTTAAACTTAACTCTCACATGTCAATCTATCATCTAGGTTCACTCATGTTTCAAAATGAGTCTAATTCACTCTATTTACCATGAACTTTGGCATCCATATTTATTTGGATTTAATAGACATGGCCTTAATAAGTGTCTCTTTCGGTACCCATGCCTTAATGTGAAGCTTGTTTCTAGAATAAGTCCATTTGGTTTATGGGAGGTTTGAACTTCTAAGACCTCCTAAAAATCCTTAGTTGAGCTTCTAAGTGTAGACACTTGAATTTCTCTAGGCTAATCTCAATTACTCGTCCTCCTTCTCATTGGTGGCATTTGTTACCAACCTCTTTGATTCATCTAGTCTTTCTTGAAAACCTTAATTTTGACTCTTTGAATTCATGTTCTCTTTAAGAATGTTTTCATTTTTCTTAAGAGTCTTATCAAATGTGTATTGAAGATTCATCAACTCATCTAATGCAAGTTGAATCACGTTTTTCAAGTTCACATTCTCTTTAATTAGATTGTCCAATTCTTTTTCAAGGTTCTTGCTTAAAGTGGACAATTCGTTAAAAAGGGAAGCATGAAGGCAATCAATATTAGTGAATGAATCAATAATAAAATTCCTTTCTTGAACATGAGAATGCATAGAATTATCATCATCATTATCATCATCATGATTTAGCAAATAAGAATCCATAGGTCTAAGATCTTCATGCATGTGAGCATCTTTATCATCAACATGTGTTGCAAAATAATTTTGTTCATCGTGAAAATATAAAGGAACAAGAGAGTCATTAGATGGCAATGGATTATCACACTTGCTAGGATGCAATGATAAGTAAGAATTATGGCAATCACTACAAATCTCACTAGCCTCTTTTCTTCCTTATTCAACTTTTTCTTTGCCTTCGGCACTTCAACATCATTCATAACTCTGAATGGTGTGTATGGACTATTTTCTAAAATTCCCCACATCTCATATGATTGGATTCTAAAGTATTTTCTATAACTAATCTTCCAACTCCTAAAAACAAAAGCACTAAGCATAAGTGGAATGGTAGCATCAACACCAAACGTCATGGCCATTTATCTTTAGCTCTAGGATGTAACTTCAAATATGAAGAGCACACGTTCTAATACCAATTGAAGGTCACCCAAGAGGGGGTGAATTGGGTGTAATGGCCAATTTATACTTTTTATAACTTTCTTTGCAAATCTCCAAAGTTCACTTCCAAAGTCAAACTAGATGAGTACATGTAGTAGTGATAGAAATAACAATGTGTCGGAATGATTCAAGTGAGTGAAATGCTACACTGAGAGAAGGGGGTAAAAGAGATGGAATTACACAATCGATTGATAGTGGTTCGATCCCTCGGATCTATATCCACTACCTAACCTCCCCAGTTATGATTTTGAACCAACAATTATATTACAGTAAGTGAACAAACCTAGGCCAGCAAGCTTAGTGTGCCTAGTCTCTATTAGGTCTTTTATAATTGCCTTACCGCAATAAAGACTTTTCTAACCACCTAGCTTCAACTAGGAGTTTGACTTTCCAAGATGCAACTAGGACTTTTCCTTGCCTATTCCCTAATAGGTTTTCAACCTCTCCTATACACTAATAGGATTCACAACTTGGTATATTCACCAATAGACCTTACAACCTTTAAAAAATAAAATAAAAAATAATTTGGCGCTTACAACAAGTAAAGTGGTATAAGATGTTCTCCTCTCACAAGTCAAATGTAATCTTGAGATGAAGAAAATGCAAGTATGCCAATTGAGATGCCTTGTAAATCAATTTTTATAGGCTAACTCTTAATATTGAAACCAACAAAAACAAAATATATAACAAGCTTTCATTAGTTCCAAAAGTGGCTAATTAAGAAGAAATCATTCTATAAGATACTTCAGGTAAGTAAAATGAAACGGACACTCGGCTAAGTAGTAATGATATAGGGCTGGTCAGCATTGAGTTAGATAACATCAATCATTTTTCACAATTTAGGGCATAATCATTTCTTATAAGATGCATTTACACCATTATAAATGCCTTTCCCATGTATAAATACTTACAAGTGCCCCTCACATGTGATGTATACTTGCCAATAACCCCAAGTCCTGTACCCTCGAAAGTCAGCTGACCCCATGTGCCATGCACATCTTTATTATATCATGGTCCTAGATAAGAACTACTTTCGCAACCCAATAAATGACATGGTTTAGGAATCTAACAAATGTAATTACATATATAATACACAAAGGAAATTAGATTACAGTACCATCATACACCTACCTAATAGCTTTCTATTTCATTGGACTAGATATATCCACAATCGAGAATAATATAGCAAATTATTTAGAGTCAACGAAACCATTTAATCAAAAACCAATGCCATGATAGTAAACTTGTAAAATGAGACAAAACAACAAGTCATGGCATGTAGAGTACAAATGACAACTCAGTTCAAGTAATTGAAAATATATTAGCAAAATATGAATGAAATGTAAATAAATATCTCTTTTAATTTACTTACAATCCATGCAAATTCCCTAACTAGTCTTGCCTCTTGACACCTCAAAACATGTATCTGAACCCTCGAGACTCTTATTTAGGTTCTTGATATCATTTAACATGTTTTTGAATATTTTACCTTTACTTAGGGTATTGGACTTATTGTGTTTAAGTTATAATTCAAAAATTGTAGATTTTATGCTATCAGAGCACGTAGTATGCTGTATAGCATGATTAACGCGCTAATGACCTTATTAGCATGCTACTCGACCTTACAGACACACTACACACAAGTAGAGCATTAGGTAGCATGTTTAGTGCGTTACGTGCATGAAAACCCAAAATTCTGCACTTAGAATTCTGAGTTTCTCCACACATGGCCATCACCAAGGTTTTGGGTTATCTTTACTACACATCCAAAGACCCAAAACACCCATCATCAACATAATCACTACCACATCTCAATTATATTATAAATTCATCAAATTAAACTAATTTACTAGTGTATGTAGAATTACCTAGTAGATGAACACCTATAGCTTGATCTATCACCTACTTAAACCATAACAATTCGTTCATAGTTGTTGATCTTCTTCTCTAGTTCTTCTCTAGCAATTTTTTTTAACTCCTAAATCTTGAAATTAAAAAAAAAAATGAATTGCATGGATTGATCTATTCAATCTTATATATTAAGATAAGGTTGATTATTAATCATTGATCTTTATGCACATATGTATCCTGAGACTAATCTAATGGCCTGCATATTGACACAATTTCACTAACTATCCACTAACTTCTTCTAACTAAGACCAATTGAAAACTTAATTGGTCTCTAGATATGCCAACACATATCTCGAGAAGTATCAATGACTAATGTTTTAACTTGCTAAATTAGGTTACATTTTATGTAAAATCAACTACACCCACATTAATACTACTATTTAAGGTACACTAAGCTTAAATTAACTTACCATATCACTTTCTACCAGTCCTATGCCAACACGCATCTCGAGTTGTATCCCAACTTACATCTTGACACCTAAACGCAAGTAGGAGTGACTTAATAGCCTACACATACACTAGGCATACATCACAATATATCTAACATATACATCGGCCACATCATGTTGATTAGTGCACGTATCTCGATGTGAGTCCCACATCACGGGTCTATGATCATAATTAAGGAATTAAACTAGGATTAGAAATTAAGGTCGTGATAGGTGTCTTGTTTTAAAAAGGGGCCATTTCAATTGGTTCCACCTCTAATCTAATACTTAGGTTCAAAGAACACAGGACTCTAGTCTTTCTCTAGATCCAAGAGTCCACAAAAACCTTAATTATTTTTTATTTTTATAATGTCTCGTATTAAAAGTAGGACTAATAGATAGTTTATTTGAACTTTTTTTATTTTTACACAAGTTAAACTCGAATTCTTGTTATCATTGAGAATTGACCTCACAAGTCCAAACTAATTATGCAAAGTGCTGGCAATTCACATATGAAGACTTTATTGTAAGAATATTCATATTTTCAAAAAGGAAAAAGTTAGGTTATACAAAACCCTATTTATAATGTAAAAACCCAATCATAATTTCACCCTCATATTTCTAAAAAAGTTTGAATTGGTAATATTTCTCTAAATTAACTCCTTTAAGTCTCCTTCATTGCCGCTCATCTCTAATAATTTGTTTCCCTCTCTCATCGTCTTCACTTTTGCTACCTCTACGCCAAATCTGTCGCAACCACCACCATATTGCCCACTACGACATTTCTTTTATGTTCTTTGAAATCATCATTGATGTAGTAGGGCCATTATCGAACCCAAATGTTAAGATTAAGGAAGATTGACTCATTTCTTAGCATCAGTATATAAACTATTTTTTTCAGAAATGTATATCAATTATTTTAATGATTAAGTAGGGAAAATATTATTAATAGGTGTTGTTACAATTTATGTTGGTTTTTTTAGGTTAACACATTCAGCCTATTCGGTTCATGGTATTAGCTCGGATTAAGTAGTTGGATTACTTAAGTCGGATGTTTGGTATGCCTACTAAATAGTCCATATGACTATGGACTAAGATAGCCCACAAATGACTAATCTCAACCATGGTTTTGAAGGTACTATTTAGTCTAAAGTGTATCTCACATCAAATGTCAAAAATTCCATAATCATACAATACACTTATTCATGACTTCACTACTTCATCTTTAATAAATGTAATCAAGTGCATGGTCTTCTCCAACCTTGAGATATCGTCTTCATCGCCCTGCACAAATACCTATTCGTTATATATCTAAGTGTTTCATCAGCGATGAGGATGGTGGTCATTTCTAGTGGTTCAAACCGTCGTTATTGAAAAATTATTTCAAGTTAGTGTTGGGTTGTGTTGATGGACTTATCTATGGTTTTTGTTGTGAATATAACGTGATATTTATTTGCAAGCTTATTACCAACATACAATTTTCATTCCCGAAAAATATAAAGGTATAATTGGCTTAGCATAGGTTCCATAAAATCCTGACTTTAGCTTCATAATCATTACAACTGGGAATGATGATCATGATTATGGTTCAGAAAATGGTTTAAGTAATGAAATTAAGAAGATGCAGATGATGAAGATGAGACTAGATGCAGAAGCACAGAAGAAGGAGAAGCGACCATGAAGACTGCCTAGGCTTTTTGATTTAAGGATGACAAATAAATGGAGGGGTACTTTAGTAACTTCATCTATTGAAATCACATTTAATCCTACCCTCAATACCCCGAACCGAACAAGTCACTCGTAACGAAGTCATACCTAAACCCATGTTATAATCCCAAAGTAAAATAAACCAATGATCATGGGACATAAATGTATGTGAACTGAACATGCAAGTAGGGTTTGATTTAACCAAACTAAAAAAAGAGCAGCTAAATGGACCCTAGTTTTTGCTTAAAGGGCCCTATTACTTCAACATACCTTATTTTTGGAGTTTTTTCCCAAACGAACCTCACTTTGTTTTTCAAAATCTTTAAAACACCCTCATATTCAACAAATAAAAACCACCCCCAACACGTTTCCAAGATTCATACCCTAAATCAAAACTTTCACAAAACACAAAAAACCCCACCTACTTCGTCTTTCATGGGCACTAAGGTTTTGTCTATTTGAGTCAAACCCCGGCGAATCTGCCATCTTTGTACTAAAACTTGAAAATATAGTATGGTGGGTAGGGTATAAATAAGATTTTGGTCTAGAAAAACTAGAGCCTCTACAGGTATAATATCGTGAACTTGTAACTCCCACCACTGAATAAAACTCTAATATATAATCACGTGGAGTCAGTGGAGTAAATTGGTGGGGTATAGGTATGATTATAGTGTATGCTAAGAGAAAAATTTAATTGCCTTATGATCTGTAGTAAACTATAATGCTAGTGATATCATAGACAACCGTGTTTGACACTTGAGTTAAAAATTTAAATATCCATTCAGGTAGGGTTTAAGTAGCAACTACATAGGGTATTTGCAATATGTCGGCCAAACAAAGTCGATATGTAACTATGTGTTTAGGTTGATAGGTGTTCAATCCATAGCAATAATGCTGGCTCAACTAAATTAACACTTATCCATAGATATCGGAGTCTCTTTGCCGAAATGTTTATACATGTCTCAGCCCTGTTACTCTACACAACATGAGGACAACAACCAAAATTTAAGGTTTTTCCTCAATGGAAAAAACCTTGAGGAAAAACCTGATAAAAAATTGTAAAAATGCCTCGTTGTTGCAATGTGGCTTTATTTTAACTACTTATTTGATATTTTGCACCAAAAATGTAAATCAAAAGCCCTAAATACCAAACATTAGTAATAGTGGAAATGACAACCAAAAAACTTGAATATACCACCTGAAAAGCAAAAATAAGGAGAGAACATGCTTACCAAGTCGATTTCGTATAGATTCACGCATTTTTGGTGGATCAGAGACGAGGGCGTGGAGCCAGTTTTAGGGTTTCTAATGTGATGAATTGGTGAAGGAGAAGAGAGGGTGGAGTTTAGGAAAGAAAAGAATTTTTATATGAAGGGTAAATTAGTCATTTCTTCTCTGGGTAGAATTGAAACTCATAAAAAAGGGGAAATAAATAAAATTTCACCTCTAAGCAATAACTAATTGAGTTTAGGCGCTCCTAAAAAAATATCTAGAAGCGAAAATGAACCGACCCGACCTTAATAAAAAAAGAATAATTCTATGATAATAGTACTTATGGCACTAGTTTTGACACTACCTACATGGCTAGTGACATGGCAAAAATGGCTATGTGATGTGGCGATTTGAGTTGGAAATTTGGGGTGTCAAATTAAGTGTCACCAGAAGGGAAAATGTCAAAATTACATTTTTGACAACTTAATTGACATCATGTGCTTGATGTGGGTGATGGGACTGGTGAAAAGTATTATCAAATCAACTAACAAAGAGAACAAAAAAAATGATTTTGAAAAAAAATCAAGAAAGATGAATAGAAAAAATCTCATAAAATCATTTTTGTCTCGAATCTAATCTACCAAGAAATTGAGCTCAAAGTTTAATTTGAGCAAAGCCAACAAAGGAATCTCGGTTATTGTTGTTACTTTCTCAGAGTTTCAATTCCTCTATGAATGATTTTATCTACATTGAGGTACGCTAAATATTTGGCTATATTATTATGATTAATTTTAGTGTTATATTAATATTAAATTTTGGTTATATAAGCTGATTTGCACCCTCGGGCTTCGAGTGGGTAGATTAATTTTATTTTTAGTTTTTTTATAAATCTATAA
This sequence comes from Stephania yunnanensis, assembly GCA_039657365.1. Lineage (NCBI taxonomy): Eukaryota > Viridiplantae > Streptophyta > Magnoliopsida > Ranunculales > Menispermaceae > Stephania > Stephania yunnanensis. The sequence continues at coordinate 35,639,501 of CM077586.1, read as the reverse complement.
TTCTAGTGTTATATCCTTTTTTAACAAATCTCTAATTTTAATGTTGTATTGATTTAAATGATGGTTATATTGTTATGTATTATACATGCTGGTTGAATTCGCAATTAGTATAGATTATGTATATACCAACATTGACATGCTTTGGGCTTCAGGTTTATTGACCAATTTTTTTTTTATTTTTTTTTTACAAATCTATAATTCTAGTGTTATATCAACTTGTATTAATCACATATATGTATATAAAAAATTAAAAAAATAAATATGGGATTGACTTTTCAATATGTACTTTAGAGTAAAATGTATATATATTCACCAACATACATTGGCAAGCTAAGGGCTTCGCGTGGATCAACCAGTTTTTTTATTTTTAAAAAACCTCTAATTTTAGTGTTTACATTAACTTGTAGTAGTCACTTATATGTAAATAAAAAAGAGATATGTGGCTGATTTTCCAATGTATACCTTAGAGTATAAGGTATGTATATATCAACATTAATTGGCGCGCTAAGGGCTTCGGGTGGATCAACCAGTTTTTTTTACAAATATCTAATTTTAGCGTTTATATTAATTTGTAGTAGTCACTTATATGTAAATAAAAAATCAGACATGGGGTTGACTTTCCAATGAGTGCCTTAGAGTATAGAGTATGTATATACCCACATTGCACGTTAAGGGCTTCGGGCGGATCAACCAATTTTTTTTTACAAATCTTTAGTTTTAGTATTTATATTAACTTGTATTAGTCACTTATATGTAAATAAAAAAAAGTCGTACATGGGGTTTACTTTCCAATGTATACCTTAGAGTATAGGGTATGTATATACCAACATTAGCACGCTAAGGGCTTCGAGATGATCAACCAACTTTATTTTTTTTTACAAATTTCAAATTTTAGTATTTATAATAATTTGTATTAATCACTAATATGTAAATAAAAAAATTAGACATGGGGCTGACTTTACAATGTGTATCTTAGCTATAGGTTATGCATATACCACCATTGGCACGCTAAGGGCTTCAAGTGGATCAACCAATTTTATTTATTTATTTATTTTACAAATCTATAATTTTAGTGTTTATATTAACTTGTATTAGTCACTTATATGTAAATAAGCCAAACTTAATAATCTCTAACATATGTCTATGGTTTGATAGAATTGAGTTAAATTATAATTTAGGCTTTCAAATTTATTCTATAAGAAATCCTTAGTTAATTAAAAATTAATTAATTTAGATTTACCTAAGTAAAAATTGATAAAATAATAAAATGTGTCTATGATTTGATTTTAAATATAATGAAATCCAAGGGCAACTATTAAGTTGGTAGAATTAGACTTGCATGTAATTATTCTAAAAGTTCATAGACAAAATGAAAAAGAATTATAAGCCTAGGTGGACCAATAAGAAACAAAGTGCATGATAAGTGTCATATCAAAGAGGACAAGTAGTTGTTAATGATGATTTAGTAAGTGTGTTGTCTGGTTTCCAGCCACACAAAGTGTAGAGTGATTGCTAGCAATATAATAATAAATGAGAAGTTTCTAGAAAGACTCCAATATGAGTCCAAGTGGGATAGTAACTTAAGCACCATGTTTTCTTTTCTTTTGTCCCATTTGAACAAACGAGAATAGGGAGAACGAGAGTGCAATGGAAAAATGAGAAGCTGATAGTAGAATTGGTGATGCAGTGAGAAAAGTTTGTTGAAATCCTTGAAGATCAAAGAGAAATTGATGCTTGGTAGGATATATCTAACTTGGATTAAGCTAGAAGACAATATCATTGAAGCTCTAAGTAAGTTCTTTCCCAAAATTTTTACTTCTTTGATTTAAATCATTTAGGTTGATTATTTTTTTTATTTGGGCTTGAAGGGGAGTAGACTAACCCCTATGTATTAGAGATTTCCATGGTTGAGATTTAACTTAGTAATTGCGTTGCTTCTTTGATTTAAGAGATTGATATGCATGGTATGAAACATTTTGGTTGAGATTGAGCTCTATGATGTTGTTAAGTTAATGTTGAATCAAAATGATGTGTGATTTATTTGTAGGAAACTAGACCAACTTTTGGACATTCAATTAATGAATTCAAGATTTCCCGGAGGTTCATTGATGTTCTTGAGGAACTAGAGTTCATTGTAGAACTCTTTGATTCAAATAATGTCAGTGATGGGTTAACCTTACTTGGACCATTATAAATGTATTTGGTTTAGCTCTTATCACTTTTTTGAGTTTAATATAGTTTTGAAACAAATTTGAGAGGTATAGCTGAGACTAAATTCAATTCGAGGTATTTTTGACTACCCTGCAACTTGAGCTTGCTTAAGTAGGTTTTTTAGCAAGCTCGATAATAGCAAGCTGAACAATTATAGGTTTTAATCTTTCACAAAATATTTTGAGTTGGTTCTATAGTATTAAGCCTACTCTAAGTTTATATGTTTACTTAATCAGTTTAAGGTTGTTTCAATTAAGTTTTGAGTTTGCTCAAAATTCAACAGATATCAATGAAGAGCATACCTAAAAACAATAAATAAATCAAATTTTAAAACCTCTAACACATCTAAACTACATAGAAATGATATCATAGAAAAGCATACCTTTATTTTTTATAACTAATTTTGATGCTTATACTATATTCTTTTTAGTAAAATGTTCTTTACCTGCCAATTTTATATGTTTTTTGTTGCGTGTTAGGTGATATTTATGGGAAAGCTACTACTGAAAGCTACTCATTTTGAATGATTGGTGGTTGAGTTTTTTACTTGGAATTTTGAAGTTTGAGGGACAACTAGGACGTGGCACTATATCATTTGTAAAAGTAGTGCCATGATTACACGAAATTTGACATTGCCGACGTTGTCTCCTTTGTAACCATTTATGTAATAGATTTAATTAAGTCAATTACTTGTAAGTCAATCTTGCATTAAATGATCTTCATATAAGTATATGTACTATGAACACTGATTATATGTTCAATATGAGAAGTTCGGAGTCTCGTTTTTTAGCCTTTCGTTATTGTAATGGTTAGAGGCTTTTGGTTTGTATATTTTTTAGTACATTTGGTAAATTGTGTTGGTCTGCTCAAGTTTAAGCTTTGAGCTGACCTTACACTTGAACAAAAAGGAGGAAGAAACGACGATCAAGTTCAAATGGTAAGACATTATAATATTTATATTTTTAATACATTTGGTGAACTGTGTTGTTGCATTCTCCTTTCATCAAACTTTTTCTACAATTGGTTACCCTAACTCCTCTCTTTGACCAAGCCCCCGTACGCACCAAACCTCTTACTAGCAGAGCTCAAGCTTAGATACAAGAGCATTCATTAGGATACAAGCGATAAGTGCATGAAGTATGAAAGTTAATCGGGAATGTTCGTTATGTCGCCTTCACGAAAAGGTGGGGTGCCTTAAACATTCACCGACGTCTTCATTTCACCAATGTCTTTTTTTTTAAGAAACTTCACCAACGAATTTTGATAAAGAAGACTTATTTGCAATCTTCGATGTAAAGAGCTCCTTTTCTTTTTATATGAAGCTTACACCAAGAGATGGATATTAATGGGAAGTTGGGAACACTTGGTTTGTGCCACGTACTAATGACTGTTTTTATTTTTTATTTTTTGAAAGAAGAAGTCTTATGTTTTTTTTGAAAAAGGAAATTATTTTTTTGGCTTTTCATGTGGTCGTCGAATAACCGACTAATCCACACTCGGGCATTTTGGGCTGGCCCTCCAAACCCAATATTTTTCATTCGCAAGACTCGAACTCAAGAAACCTATGTTTAGTATAGAAAAGGTCTTATTTTCAAAAAAAAAGGAAAAATATTTATCATATATTTATATTTATACTATTAATTAATGATAACTGTTAAACAAATTATATGTCCATTACTAGTCTATTTTAATATGCAATTTATTTTTCTCTAAGAAAATATGTAAATTATTTTTTTATTAATAGCCAAACTAAACCTATAAATATCACTAATTAATAAAAAACGATTATAATAGTTAAAATTAAACTACACATTACTATTGAAATGAAATAAACATTACATTAGCAAACTTAATAACTTCTAACTAAAATACAATATTACAATGAGCTTCGTAACTCCTTAATTTATCATATTCGTAAGGAATACACAAAATAAGATAATTAAATAAAAAAAATTATTTTGTGACATTTCCCAGAATACAAACCATCGTCCTATGTAGCGCCCACGTGGCATTATTTTTCAGATGTGGGTCATACCAAAAAGTACATAATGGACATGCCACGTCGGTACGTCGGTAATGCGATGGGTTTGTGTTCCAAAAAATGTCAATCAATCATTTTCTAATTAAACAAGTGTTTTTCTTGCCCTTACTAGTAATTGTATGGAAAATTAAGCATCAATCTTCAATGTTTCATCGACAATTGTTGTCGTCCCTCTAAAGTATTAGTATTGTCAAATTAACACCAATGTTTTTCTTGCTAGTAATCGGTGACATGTTGTCATGTAGTAATAAAAAGATTTACTATTTCATTATAAATATATCTATATTATTATAAATATAACTTCATAATTAATTATATTAATTTATCTTGTTATTTACAAATAATATATTTCTTTATTAATTTTTATAATATGTTAAATAATATTATTATATATTTGTTTGTGGTTAGGAGTGAGAATATAAAAAAGAAAAAAAAGAGTTATAAGTAATATGTAAACAATAGTAGTGAGGGGATATTCCTTTTTAGAGGAGAAATAGAGTTTGTAATTGGAAAAGAAATAGAGTTTGATGTGACGGAATTGTAAAATAGAGGGGAAGATATAGCTATGTGGTTAGAGTTGGTCTTAGACTCAGCTAAAAATGACATTTTGAATTTGTGAAGTTTGAGCTTTTGTAAAGTAAAAAGAAAAAGAAAAAAAAGGTAACTTATTGGGAAAGATTACAAGCCTTTATAGCTTGGGAACGGGTGTACGTCAATTTTGAAATTTTTAAATCGGTAATTATGGTTAATCCAGGATTAAGGAAGCTTAATTAAGATTTTGGCCGCGAGTCGGGAGTTAAACACCTGTGAAAACTGGGATTTATAATTAATTTTATTAATCGGTGATGTTTGCCTAGTGTTGAGTACTATGTATTATTTTATTTTGCGAAATTTGGGTGATTGAGTAAATTTAAGATTCATTGGGTTTTGTTTTGAGATACGTGTCGAGACGGTGCCGATATTGTCTAAATATTAACATAATATTAGTTTCAAGTTTCGTGATAAATAATTGAATTAAAGTTAACAATTCGAAATTTGGACTTTAAATGGGCTTAACGAGCTAACATGGGGATTTGCCTCGGTTTGTGTGTAAGTCGAGATTGGAGGTAGTGTGAAATGAAATGAAGTTGTATGAGATCTTGTTTCAAGTTTGGTGTCAGTTGACAATAGTTGAGGTTAAGATTTGGTCCAAACTGGCGTAAGTTTGGATAAGTATAGCAAGTGGATTGGTCCATAAAGGTTCCATATGTCATGGATAAAGTTATGATTTTTAGGGTTTTGGCATGACTAAAACCAGTGTTATGGACATTTCATGAAGATGGACTATTTTGTCGAGAGTTTGGTTCAATTTGGTAAAAGGTTGGATAGAAAATGGGAGCCTGAAGTCAAAACACGTCAAAACAGGGATTTCTTGAATTAATAAATAAAAAGGAAATTAAGCTGCTAACAAGCAGTTGAGGGGTTATATATAAATAAAGAAAAAAATTAAAAATCAACCAAATCAATCGATTCTTTTTATATTCAACAAAACGTTTTCTCCTAACCCTCTAAATTTGATCTTTCGCTCTACGAGCTCCTGGCATCAGATTTTCACTCGATTTCTTTTCGTAAAACCATATAGCATCACGAGACGGTCAGTTTGAGCTAAGGTTTCCGTGGTAGGAATAAGGTATTTGGCCTACAATTTGATAAATTCTTAACGTCATGCATTTTTCCTCAATTTAATTTGAGTTTTTGTGATTTTTTTATTTCTTTCGTAGGGTTTTGATAGAAACTGATTGGAATTGTTGTTAATCGGGATATTGGATTGATTGGCATCAATTTGGGATAAATTTCACTGACGTGAGTTAGGGTTTTGATGAGTTGAACTAATGCAATTCAATTGATAATTATTTCAGAGATATTTTAATAGTTTATTTTTAGGGAAAACGAACAAAAACTTACCCTTCCTAAAAATAAAATTGAAGAAAACACCCCCTCGTTAGGATTGGGATTGGCTTTGGGCCCTTCCTACACAGCTTAGGTAGAGGGCGAAGAAGGCCCCTTTCGGGGCGCCCGAGCCATCAGTGAGATACCACTCTGGAAGAGCTAGAATTCTAACAAATATGTTAGATACCTCTGACTCGATTGGTGAAATAGTATCTCTCACCAAAAAAACATGTTTTTTTTACCGTATTGATTATTGCTTTTAATCTAATTTGAGTCTAGGGTTTTGAAAATATTTTGGTGTTGGTATCAGTTGTGTAAGATCTTGTTTCAAGTTTGGTATCGGTTGATAGTAGTCGAGGTTGAGATTTGGTTCAAATTGGTGCAAGTTTGGATAAGTACGGCAAGAGAATTAGTCCATAAGGGTTTCGTATGTCAAGGACAAAGTTAGGATTTTTAGGGTTTGGTGTGATAAAAACCAGTGTTATGGACATTTCATGAAAATGAACTATTTTGTCGAGAGTTTTGTTCAATTTAGTAAAAATTCGGATAAAAAACAAGCAGCGGAAGTCAAAACAAGTCAAAATGGGGATTTCTGGAATTAATAAATAAAAAGAAATAAAACTTATGATAAGCAGATGAGGGTTTATATCTAAATATAGAAAAAAATCAAATATCAAAAAAATCAATCGATTCCTTTTATATTCAACATTATGTTTTCTCCCAACCCTCTCAATTCAATATTTCACTCTGCGAGCTCCCGATATTTGATTTTTGCTCGATTTCTTTCTGCAAAATCGTAGAGCATCGCTAGACGGTTAGTTCGAGCTAAGTTTATGTGGTAGAAACGAGGTATTTGGCCTACGATTTAGTAAATTCTAAATGCCAGACATTTTTTCACAATTCAATTTGAATTCTCACAATTTTTTGATTTTTTTTGCAGGGTATTGATAGAAATTGGTTGGAATTATTGTTAATTGGTACATTGGATTGATTTGCATCAATTTAGGATAAATTCCACCTATGTGGGTTAGGGTTTTGATGAGGTAAAATAATGCAATTCAGTTGATAACCATTTCAGAGATGGTCTAATAGTTGATATTGATTATTGCTTTTTAATCCAATTAGACTCCATGGGGTGTGAAAATATTTTCGTGTAGGTATCGGGTGGTTTCATGGTGATTACTATCGAGTTTTAAGGATTTAATTGCAAAAATATTAATTTGGAGAAGTTTTTTTTAGTTCAAAATATATAAAGTTGACAAGTCGATAGGCTATATGGGAAATTCAAAACTTCTCCGTTGGTGATCCGATTTGGGTGTTCTTGGATTCTATAGAAAATAAGACTGAGTACTACAAGTTCGTTTAAGGTCATCATGGCAAACATTGAGGTTTTTAAGGTTAAAAAGTTACCCCAAGTTGGTTAGTTGAAAGCTTGTTGAAATAGTTATATAAATTAATATTTTTGGAAACAGTTCTCAAACGTATTTTGATTACGATTTTTATTGGGCTTCGTGATATCGTTTCACTTGAAGCTTGACCCATAATACAATTGGGTGTGCAAGGAAGCTATTGTAACTATTTTCAAGGTGCTCCGACGCTCCAAGAACCTCAAGAATTAAGCTTAAAGTTGGTTGTTTGTAAGGTTAAGTAAATCTCATGGTAACCATTACATTGTATGATTATTTTATATATAAATTGCATTGATCCTTGAATTGCATTTTTGTTGTACATACATATAAAGTTTGGGAGGGTAAAGTGTTACGAGTATCCTTATAGTGTCTATATCGGGGTTATTGAACATTATTATGCTTGAGGGGCTGGAGTCATGGATACTTTGTATCACGTGGTTATCATGAGATCACGTTGAATCAGATCATACTCCTATAGTCTATAGGAACGAGACTCATTTGGTTATTCTCCCCACGCATGACTCCTTATTACTGTTTACTTACCACTTTCGGAGACCGGTCTTCTGATTGTGGTCGGATAACAGAAATTAGATAGATTCATAGTTGTATTTAAATTCCTTGCATTATATTATTTGTTTTAATTCAATGCATTATTATGCATTTGATCACTATAGGTTTACTTGATAGTGTGGGATTTACTTATTTGACATTATCGAGTTTGTATAATTGGATAATGACAGGTTTTAGTGGTGATAAAGGAAAGGAAAAGCCTTCCGATTATTGGTGACTTCCTTAGTGTCTTTCTCTCTACGTTTGTATTACTTTTGAATATAAAATATTGTATAAATGGTTTTTGGGTTCGTGTGAGGTTACGATGTCTTTTGAAAGTATTGAAATGGTTGTGATAATGATTGGAATTGTTTTAATGATTTTACGATGGATTGCAATGTCGAGAAGTTAAGATATTAATGATTTAATAATGTTGAAAGTCTAAGATAGCTTAGAATGAATAACTAATCATTATTAATGGGATATATTTTGTTATGGGGTGGATTGCGAGTCCTTCGGCATTTCCACCAAGCTGATCAAGTTTGTTGAAGATTTTTTAAAGCCGGGATTTTCGGTGTAGGCTTAGAAATAGAGGAGGTGCTGGTGAGAAGTTTTTAAGAATATTTAAGGATTATATAATTAATCTTTACTGATTTTGAGGTACAAGATTCGTTTTAGAATCCCTTTATAGTTGATTTATAATCATATTTGATAATTATTTTGATAAATCTTTAATTATTTATTGATTGGAGGAGAATTTAAGGTTGTTAGATTAGCAGGGGATTATGGTAATCTAGGTCGATCAAATGCCCTAATTATGTAGGGTCTAACAATGTTGGTATCAAATCTTAGGATTCTAACACAATCTTGATGATTGAGGCTTAATGAGTGATTAGTTGGGAAGTAACGTGATGGAACGGGGTTAAAAAGTTAAAAACAAAATATGATTATGTTATATGTGTTTTATATTATTGAGATATCGATGGATATGGGCTTGTTAAACCATTTTTCTTGCAATTTTTACTGCGTAAAATTATTAGTCGACGGCAAGAGTTAGATTAAGGATCTGATGAGGATAATGGGGATCCACAATGTGTGGATTCAAATATATTTGACAACTTGGCTATGAAAATGTTAGAGTCGATAAATAGTTGAGCTACCAACTAAGGTATTTGTGGTTGTATGACATAAGAAGTTCCTAATACCACTTTAGTCGCTCAGGAAGAGTATATTAACGTTGCAATTTATCCGAAAGTTGAATCGATTGTTGTTGTTTCCGGTTCAAACAGATACATTCGTTGACAGTGGAATGTAACAGGAGGAAAAGTAGAAAGAATTTGGTACCATTATATTTAGGGTTAAACTAAACATTCTACGTGAGGTTCCAAATAGGGCCAATACCTATTTGATTACACAAGTTTTCAGCATGAATCACGATGATATTAGGGCACCGCAGAGTCAAGACAAGAATCATTGTTTTATGGTTAAGAAAAGTTTTTCCTTGAGGTTTGACCCTAAGTTCTTAGAGAAAATGAAAGATTTGAGGATTAGTTAAGATGACACAAACATACTTTTTAGTCTTCAAGTCGAAAAGGTATACCTTAGTTGCAGAGGAATGAAGGTAGGGTCAAGGATCTCAGGAGGTTTAGGCCCTCAAATTAGAGATCGACACCTATTCAGGAATCTTTTGTAAGTAATAAACATACAGTGACATGTTTTAGGTATAAAAAATAGGGTCACATCAGCCAAGACTGTTCTCGGAATCTATGTGTGATTACATGCTTCGGGTATGGAAAGAAAAGACATTACAAGAGACGTGTATATAACTTTTAAGACTGTCATTTTGTGTGTCATAGACTCAACAATATATCAGGGAATGTGTTAAGGTGGTAACTATTGTGAGTCCCTCTTCATCTTGTACTTAACAAAATAATTAGTGATAAGGTGGATCCTCACTTAATTTATGAGAAATATGTTGTTGAGATCTCCATAAACGAGATGGATGTTTGTTTTTTGTGTTATAGTTATTGGAGTTTGAGGTGTTGTTGATAATAGATTAGCTACTCATTAGGAAGAAATTGAAATTCTTACCGGAACTATAGTACAGAGGCAAAATTTAAAATTGAACTGGAGGAGATTCTTGTGGTTGGAGATTTGTGGACATGTATTTTGATAAATTAGCTAGAGTTCCATCTCTAATATAGATTAATTTTATGATTGATTTGGTTTTGGAACTAGACCAATAACTTTGTTGTCCTATAGGATATCTCCGAAGGAATTACACGAGTTGATGGATGAAGGACTTTATTCATTAAGGTAAGTCGCTGTGGGGTGCAATAGTCCTTTTTGTGAAAAAAATGGTAATTTGAGACTCTACATTGATTATAAACAATGAAACAAAGTAACCATTGGGAATAAATATCTATTATCTCAAATTAATGATTTGTTTGATCGACTAAATAGATCAAAACTCTTTTCAAAGATTTATTTTCGTTAAGGTTACTATCACTCAAAAGTTTGGGCAGAATGTACAAAAAACTGCGTTTAGTATCAGATATGGTTACTTTGAGTTTATTTTTATGTCGGTTGACGGATGTTCCAACAATGGTTGTAGATTTAATGCAGAGAGTGTTAAGGTTGTGTTTAGGTCACTTTGTGATAGTGTTCATTGATGATATCGAGATATACTTTAAGACTCACAAGGATCAAGAATAATATCTTAGAGTTAATCTCTAAAATTTGAGAAATCATAAGTTGCATTCTAAGTTTAGCCAATGCGAGTTTGGCTATCTAAGGTAAAGTTATTAGGTGATGTAGTTTTTATGAAATGAATTTTGGTGGATACAACTAAGAATGAGCTATTATTGGTTAGTCAGAACCTATCAAAGTGATGGACATACGAATTTTTCTGGGTTTGGCTAGCGATTATTGTCGATTTGTGAAAGATTTTCAAAGATAGTTGCACCAGCCACTAAATTAACTCAGAAAAAACATTCCAATTGTTTGGTCAAACGAATGCAATGTTGTATTTGAGAAATTGAATAAGCATTTGACTTCAGCACTAGTTCTTGTATTGCCTAAAGCGAGGAAAAGGCTTACACTTTAGACTGATACATCGAAAGTGGGTTTGAGATGTGTGTTAATGCAAAATGAATGGGTGATTGTTTAGGCTTCTTGTCAATTAAACATTCATGGGAAAATCATTCTTTTATGATTTGAAATTAGTGGCGATTGTGTTTATTTTGAAGCAGTGGAGATATGAGGGAAGTTTTACGCTATTTTCAAATTATAAAAGTTTGAATTATTTGTTCGCTCAAACAAAGCTGAATGTGAGACAATAATAATAATTGAACGTTAGAAAGATTTTAATTTTAGTCATAAATACCATTTAGGTGAAATTAATGTTGTTGCTAACACATTGAGCATGAGGAGTGTTGAAACATTACGTTCAACTGGTCGATTGACTTACAAGTATGAGTTGCTCGAAAAAGTCATTGTTATGATTTTGTCATAGGTTCTTGAGGTTGATGATGAACGGACTTATTCTCAGTTTAAAGTACAACTTGTCTCTATTCAGGAAGAGATAGAGTGTTAGTAAAGTGATGTGGATTATGAAAAGTTTAAAAGGTTTGTTGATATTAGTAATAATCAATATTGAGTTGAGTTTGTGGATAAAAGTTTGAGGTTTAAAGACAGATTGTAGATTCCATCGGTGGTTGAGATTCAGGGTGAAATATTAAGAGAATCTCATTGGTTTAGATTTAGCATTCAACCTGGTAGAGCAAAAATATGTTATGATATGGGGCGATTGTATTGGTGGCCAAGGATGAAAGCTGACATTGCTGATTATGTGAGGAAATGTGAGATTTGTCAACAGCTTAAGGCCAATAAGCGGAAACATGGAGATACATTGCAGCTACTTCCCATATTGTAATGAAAATGGGAATATATCGTGATAGAATTTGTTATTCATCTACCTATTTCTTGGGAGAAACATGATGTGGTGTGAATTATTGTTAATGGACTGGTGAAGTCTACTCATGTTCTTTCTATGTACATTTCAAATACCTTTACATAGCTAAGCTTGTTGTGTGGGCAAGAGGTGGCTCGCTTATATAGAGTGTCGTTGATGATATTTTCTTATCTTGATGCTCGGTACACATCGGGGTTGTGGCAGGGTACACAAGAATTATTTCGACATTTAGTTTTATTTCAGTGACGTATTTCATCCTCGGGTAGATGGTCAGATTGAAAGGTAGATTTATGTTGGCGGACATGCTTAGGGCTTGTGTACTGGTATTTGGAGGTTCATGGGAAGAATACATACCTTTGTGTGCGTTCTTTTATAATAACTGTTGTTAATTGTATATTGAAATGAGTAAGTTTTAGGAATGGTATAGGATACTTTGTCGATCTCCTGTTGGCAGGGTTGAACCAGAGGATTGGGTAGAGTTTAAGTCATAGATGGTTAGAGACCACATTGAGGTCATGCTGCAGATTCGTCTAAGATTGAAAACGATTTTGAAAAGATAAAAGTTATTATGATCTCTATCACCGGTTTGCAATATAGTGAAAGAAATTAGGTGTATCTGAAAATCTCCCCTTGCCAAATGTCATTACAGGTTTGGACTGAAAGGAAAGCTCTCTTTTTATTTATATGGTCGTTTGAGATTGTGAAATGGGTTGGAAAGTTTGTGTATGGATTGGTAGTACTGCCTCAGTTAGCCGAAATTGATGACGTATTTCACGCATTTATGCTTAGGCAGAAAGAATCTGATTCGCAACATATAGTTGAATGGAATCAATTTGATTTGTAGAGTAACTTATTGCATGAAGAGCTAACATGAAAACGAGGTACGTATATGAGAAAACATTTTTCGAATCTCTTTGAGTTTAAGCAGATTTGGTTAAATTTTAATTTCAAGGATGAAATTCTTATTAGTTGGGAAGATTGTCAAATTTTGAGATTTTTAAATCGGTAATTAAGGTTAATCCGGGATTAAGGAAGCTTAATTATGGTTTTGGTTGCGAGTTGGGAGTTAAACATCGGTGAAAATTAAGATTTATAATTAATTTTATTAATATATGGCGTTTGCTTAATGTTGTGTATTATATTATTTTATTTTGTAAAATTTGGGTGATTGAGCAAATTTAATATTCGCGGGGTTTTGTCTCAAGATACATGTTGAGACGGGTGCCAATATAGTGAAAATATTGACATAAATATTAGTTTCCAATTTCGTGACGAATAATTGAGTTTAAATTTAAAATTTAAAATTTAAAATTTAGACCTTAAATGGACTTAACGGGCTTATGTGGGAATTTGTCTCGGTTTGCGTGTAAGTCAGGATTGGAGGTAGTGTGAAATGAGACGAAGTTATGTGAGATCTTGTTTAAAGTTTGGTGTCAGTTAACAATAGTCGAGGTTGAGATTTAGTCCAAACTATTACAAGTCTAGATAAGTATGACAAAAGGGTTGGTCCATAAGGGTTCTATATGTTATGAAAAAAGTTAAAAATTTTGGGGTTTTGATGTAACCAAAACAGTGTTATAGACATTTCATGAAGATGTACAGTTTTTCTCGAGAGTTTTGTTCAATTTGGTGAAAAGTCAAAAAGAAAAAAGGCGCCAGAAGGCAAAACATGTCAAAATAGGGATTTTTGGAGTTAATAAATACAAAGAAATTAGGCTACTGATAAGCAGCTGAGGGTTTATATATAAATAAAAAAAATCAAAATAAAAAATTAATCGATTCCTTTTATATTCAACATAATGTTTTCTTCTAACCCTCTCAATTATATCTTTCATTCTGCGAGGTCCTGACATCCGCTTTTCGCTCGATTTCTTTCTACAAAATCGTGAAGCATCGCGAGATGGTCATTTTGAGCTAAGTTTATGCGGTAGAAAAGAGGTATTCGGCCTATAATTTGGCAAATTCTAAGTGTTATATATTTTTCCTCAATTCAATATGAATTCTCACGATTTTTCGATTTCTTTCGTGAAGTTTTGATAAAAATTGAATTGTTGTTAATTGGTATATTGGATTGATTTACATCAATTTGGGATAAATTCCACCAACGTTGATATGAGGTGAACTAATGCAATTTAGTTGATAACTATTTTGGAGATGTTTTAATAATCGATATTAATCATTGGTTTTAATCTAATTTGACTCCACAGGCTATGAAAATTTTGTTGTTGGTATCAGGTAATTTCGTGGCGTTTATTGTCAAGTTTTGAGGAATTAATTGTGAAAGTATTAATTTGGAGAAGTTTTTTTAGTTCAAAATATATAAAGTTGCCATGTCGACAAGCCATATGAGAAAATTCATAACTTCTTCGTCAGTGATCCGATTTAGGTGTTCTTAGAGTTTATGAAAAGTAGGACATGAGTACTACAAGTTTCTTTAAAGTCATCATGACAAATATTGAGGTTTTCAAGGTTAAAAAGTTAGCCCATATTAGCTAGTTTAAAGCCAGTTGAAATAGCTATATATATTAATATTTTTGGAAACTATTCTCAAGTGTACTTTGATTGCGGTTTTCATTGGACTTCGTGATATCGTTTCACTTGAAGCTTGAACCAGTATATAATTGGGTATGCACGTAAGCTTTTAGAACCATTTTCAAGGTTATCCGACGTTCCGAGGACCTCGAAAATTAAGCTTGAAGTTGGTTGTTTGTAAGGTTAAGTAAATCTCATGGTAACCTTTATATTGTATGATTATATTTCGTATAAATTGCATTGATCCTTAAATTGCATTTTTGTTGTACATACATACACGGTTTGGTAGGGTAAGACGTTATGAGTCTCCTTATAATCTCTATATCGAGGTTATTGAACTCTATATATTATGTTTGAGGGGCTGGAGCCACTGATACTTTGCATCACGTAGTTATCATGAGATCATGTTGAGATTATGCTCCCATAGTCTAGAGGAATGAGACTTGTTTGGTTATTTTCCCCGAGCATGAGTCCTTATTACTTTTTACTTACCACTTTCGGAGACCGGTCGTTTGATTGTGGTCAGATAATAGAAACGGGATGAATTTACGGTTGTATTTAAATTCTTTGGAGTATATAGTTTATTTAAATTCGTTGGATTATTATGCATTTGATTACTATAGGTGTACTGGATAGTGTAGGATTTACTTATTTGACATTATCGAATTTTTATAATTGGATAATGACAGGTTTTAGCTACGACAAAGGAAATGAAAAGCTTTTCGATTATTTGTGACTTGCTCAGTTTCTTTCTCTCTATATTTGCATTACTTTCGAATATAAAAGATTGTATATATGAGTTTTTGGGTTCGTGTGAGGTTAGGATATCTTTTGAAAGTGTTGAAATGGTTTTGAGAATGCCGAGAAATTAAGGTATTAATGATTTAATAATGTTGAAAGTTGGAGATAGGTTAGAATGAATAAATAATCATTATTAATGTGATATATTTTGTTATGGGGTTGATTGTGAGTCCTTCAGCATTTCCACCAAGCTGAGCAAGTTTGTTGAAGATTTTTAAAGGCCGAAATTTTTGGTATAGGCTTAGAAATAGAGGAGATGCTGGTGAAAATTTTTTATGAATATTTAAGGATTATATAATTAATCTTAACTAATTTTGAGGTACAATATTTGTTTTAGAATCCATTTGTGGTTGTAGAATCATATTTGATAATTACTCTGATAAATTTTTAATTATTTACTGATTGGAGGTGAAGTTAATGCTATTAGATTATCAAAGAATTAAAGTAATTTAGGCCAGTTAGATGCTCTAACTAAGTGAGGTCTAATAGTGTATCTTATATGATTTGATTGATTCAAATAGGAATGACATTGACGTGAGTGATTTGATGTCTCTTATACCTTTTTTCTTTTAAAACCCAAAAAATCCAATTGATAACACTACATCTAACACACATGAAGTGATGTGTTGGCAAGTGACTTGAGACGTGTTTAGTGGCATGACGTGTTTAGTGCATGTCGTGTATGTAGAGGTGGCATCCCATGTAGGCATTGTCTAATGTCCTAGCATCCGGTGTACGCAGAGGTGGCATCCCATGTAGGCATTGTCTAATGTCCTAGCATCACTCCTACAAAAACCCGGCTCTTCGATTTGTGTTGGACAGCGAGACCAAGTCCTATTGGCCAATCCATTCTTATAAAATTCTCTCTCTCGTCCAAATAAAGAATGAAACAACAATAAAGTAGTGTAAATTTCTGGAAATGGAGTCTAGATTTTTCCACCTAATCTTATCAATCCAATTCGATCTTAGCTACGCAATCTCAATCTCCCCATCTCTCTGTACCCTCAATCCGTAGGCCCTGAGACTGAGAGAGATGGTTTTCAACTGTGGCGTTGTGGTCTCTGTGGCCAATCTCTCCGCGAATCTCTGCCAGCACATAGCTTGCAATCCAGAGAGGCTGAGCGGTCATGAAATTCTGGATCTTGTGTGCTGTTTGCCTCTGCAGCAGCTCCGCCGCCTCACCATCTGCTTGTGGACCTTCTTCTGCTTTCCTCCCCCAGATTCCTACTTCAGTTACTCTTCCGACTCCTCTGATTCATCCAGCTCCGCCTACGAACCGTACGATTCGCATTCGGATTGATTGGCTGGATCATTGATTGTACAGTATTCCCTTTACCCTTATTTTCTCTTACTTCTTTTGTTGTTGTTGTTGTTGTTGTTATTGTTGTTGTTGTTGTTGTTGTTGTTGTTGTCATCTGCTTGTGAAAAATTATGGAAAATGATATTGAAATTGTTGTGATCATAGGGAGTTGGTTCTTAAATGTTATTTATCCAAGGTGTAAGTGTGGAGATCATAAATGGGGTTTCAACTTGTCCTATAATCGGCGAAAAATAGTAGGTGGGGTTTCAATGGATCCAAACTGGTGGAAAATACACATATTTGTGAATGAACTGTACTAGTTGAGTCCCTTCCCTGCTCTGTAAGAGATTGATAGTATAGCTGAAATGTGCATTCTATGTAAGCCTCCTCTAAATCTTTCATATTCTTACATAATGATGAAATTAGTTGTTTGGAATTTGCACGATCCAACAAGTACTCTTCCTTTCTTGTTGAGATTCTAAAGAATGGTCTAATAATGAGTCGAAGGGGCCAAACCGTCATTTATTATAGTGGCATCCTATGCTTTCCTTAGGATTGATTATTTTAGGGACCGAATTTATAGAACTCCACAAAATAATTGAAATTAGCATCACCCACACATGCAGAATGGTGAAGCGAAGATTTGTCACTTTCTAGCTCTTTAATTTTCCTGTAAAACTAAAATGATTAAACATTGCATAACATGCAGAATGGTGAAGCAAAGATTTGTCTCTTTCTAGCTCTTTAATTTTCCTGTAAAACTAAAATGATTAAACATTGCATAACCAATTAATTATATTGGTTTGTAAATAACAACCCATTAGTTTATCAATAATCCCTATTTTGAACTGATGCCATATGGAGTTTTTATCATTTTCCACTCTGCTTTCATATATATATATATATACATCTGTAATTGTCGAATTTCATTAAATTTTATTGTGTTGATCGTTTGCTAATAGTATTGGGTTATTGATTTCAACACATAAGTTTTGTACCGAACAAGGGTTTGCCGAACGATACGCTTAATGACCTATGGTTAGGAACCTTTTGTTTGCTTTCTACGACACCTTAGGTTTTTTTATTATGTTAACCTGGAGAGATGACCATTCATTAGTATAGGCTGACTGACTCTTTAAATGTGCGCTTTGTTTTGTGCCTTTTCCCTCGAATCCTTAGAGCCTCCCACTCCTTTAGTACCTTTGTTGCCTTTAAATCTAAAATGGTAAAACCTATCTGCATAGGTCATTTTCCATACCATCTAGATGGGCCGTATTCACCAGCATTAGCATTTTACTCACTTGACCACCTCTAGGCCTACACCTATGAATAATTATGGATTCTTCCTCCAACTGGCCATGCTTTCATTAGACGAGTCCTTCTTTAGTAACCTAGTGCGAACTCGCACCGCAAACACACACCTAGACTGACTCTTGTTGGTGTCCATGTCATATTCATCGGAATGCTTGAGCGTGCATCTTCATGTGAATAGCAATGAGCCCTAACGCGTGCGTGTGCGTGCTGAGTTAAGAAATATCTTCCGACTAAAAGATCCACACTAGTTTTTATGGTGATTATGTTTAGAGTTGTATCTCAATCCATGAATGATCATCCTTACTCGATTAGTTTTGACATGAGTTGTTACTTGTTAAGCTTCTTGAACGTTGTGAAACAGTCTCTTCTCTTTCGGACTTGCCAATTGTTTTTTAACTTTTGGATATTTTATGATATTATAAAGTAGTTTTGATTTATCTAATTGTGATTTATTTATCTTTTGTTGGTTTAAGCGTCCTATTTAGTTTTCTATTGCTCTTTCATCCTTGTAATTCTTCTTCTTGTACCTTTTTTTATTTTGAATTCTTTACGTGTTGGTAAATCTCTTTTTTCTTCTTTTTGTTTTGTGTTTGGGGTGTGATCCTTGTAGAATACACTTTTTATTGAATTATTAACAAAAACATAATAATGCACTATGAGTTTAGAAATACTACGCATCAAGATGATGGAGTGATAAAATTAGGGGAAGTAGAAGTTTCTAAGGTGAATCACTTTAGATGTCTAGGATCAATAATACAAAATGATGGTAATATTAAGAACTGTGTCACGGATAGAATTCAAGCTTGATGGAAGAAATAGAGGAGTGCAATAGGTGTTATTCGGATCGAAATATTCGTACTAGGTTAAAAAGAAAATTTTATAGGACCGTAATTAGGCAAGCTATGCTCAATGGAAGTGTATGTTTGGTGGTAAAGCAACAAATACTACATAAAATGAACCTAGCAAAAATGAGGATGCTTAAGTGGATGTGTGGTAAAACTTGTAAAGATAGCACAAGAAAAATATAGAGTCAATGACAAGTAGGAGTAGCACTAATTGATACAATGATTAGGGAAGGGCGGTTGCGTGGTTTGGTCACCTGCAAAGACGACCTACAAATGCTCGCACTAGAAAACTTGACTCAATAGAAACTAAAAAAATTCGATGAGGTATGGATAGACCAATGTTAACTTGGGACACATTAATTAGGAGGGATTTTAAAGGTTTCGAAAGCTCACCATCAATTGCACTAAATCGAGCACAATGGAAGATTTTGATCCATATAGCCGACCACAATTAATTTGGGATAGAGGCTATGTTGTTGTTGTTATTGTTGTTGCTTGTGGTACCGGTGGATGATAATAATGTAAAGATACATGCTCTTTCCGTTGCTTTTCTTCCCAGAACAAGCAACAAAGCATTTCGCCTAGTGTGCTGGACTTCTAACACTCATGGTAAAACATATTCTCTGTTAGCTTTTTTTGGATGAGCTCTCAAAACTATTTCTTTTCGTTTTAAGAAGCTAGAAAAAAAAACCCAAATTAAGGTGGGAAAAGATCTTTAGCATCATGTTATGTGTACAACTCAAGGATCTCGTCACAAGCCTATTGACTTAAAATCAGTCAATGCACTAGCAGCCTTGTTCCTGTTTTTCTACCCTCTTCTTGAAGACCCTATGATTGCTAACGGACAAAGGCTCTTTGGAGGGAGCACACATCTCAGAGCTCAAAAAGAAATGGGAGCTCTTAAGACCTCAATAAAGATAAGTTAGAGACAATATTCTACTTGCCTTTAGTTCATGAGAATGACCTTTTAATAGGCATATAAGAAAAATAATTCTATCAACATTGAAAGTTCACTAAATAGGAAGTATTCTAAGAAAAAGGAAAAATACTATAACTAAGATCATTATAATCAAGCAAATTTGGAAACAGTTGCAGATTTACTAATCTAATGTCGAAAATCAAGTTGTTTCTTTACCCTTTCTTTCGATTTGTCACGGCTCCTCTCTGATATTTCTTTCTATAATAAGGGTCCATAACCAATGAACGAAAATTCGATAAAATTAGCCGAATTTTAGGTACAAAACTTCTCCGAAGTTTATGTTAAAAATCGACAATAACAACAACAACATAGCCTCAGTCCCTAATTAACTGGCGTCGGCTACATGGATCAAACTTTTCCATTGTGCTCGATTAAGTGCAATTGATGGTGAGCTTTGCAAACCATTCAAATCCCTCCTAATTAATGCATCCCATATTAATTTTGGTATACCACTACCTTGTCGAATTTCTACAATTTCTATTGATTCAAGTTTTTTAGTGGGGGCATTTGTAGGTCGCCTTTGCAGGTGACCAAACCACCGCAACCTCCCTTCCCTAATCTTTGTATCAATTGGTGCTACTCCTACTTGTCTTTGAATTTCTATATTTCTTATTCTATCTTTACGAGTTTTACCACACATCCACCTAAGCATCATCATTTCTGCTACGTTAATTTTATGTAATTGTCGTTGCTTTACCGCCCAACATTCACTTCCATAGAGCATAGCTGGCCTAATTGCGGTCCTATGAAATTTTCCTTTTAACTTAGTAGGAACATTTCGATTACAAATCACCCCTGTTGCACTTCGCCATTTTTTCCATCCAGCTTGAATTCTATGTGTGACATCATTCTCAATGTTACCATCATTTTGTATGATTCATCCTAGGTATCTAAAGTGGTTTACCTTAGGAACTTCTATTCCCCTAATTTTACCACTCCGTCATCTCGATGTCTAGTGTTTCTAAACTTACAATGCATGTATTCGGTTTTCGTCCTACTCAACTTAAAGCCTTTAGATTCTAATGTATTCCTCCGGAGTTCTAATTTCCTATTCACTCTATCTTTAGTTTCATCCACTAAGACAATATCATCCGCAAATAGCATACATCATGGTATATCCTCTTGAATATGTCTAGTTAGTTAAAAATCGACAACGCTGATACAAATTGATATGGATTGCTAAAAACAAGGAGAAATTGCAAACTTTTCCATCAAAAAAATCAAATATGTGTGTGGAAGACGGAAGGGTTAAATGTTGTAATTGATAGTGGCTTTTGTGGGTTATTGAGAATTTGAGAGTGACTCACTTTTGTACACACACCTCTACAACGATCATGTGATCCTTTGATTTTGCATCAAGATTCACTTTTGCACACACATCACTATAACGCTTTGTAGTTTTTTTATTGATGTATAATGTCAAAAATGGTTTTCTGACCCATATAAAAAAGCATGTTTCATAATTTTAATCTTATGTGAATGTGCAATTAGTAAAATAGTTAGAGAATCAAATTAAGTGCAATTATTATAAAGTGATCTACCATACACAGTATGCATGCCTAATGCCAATAAAATTGATTTAAAACCATTAAATTGTAAATTTTTTAGGTATACATGTATAATTGTGCTTGTTTTGATATCCTATAAAATTTGTTTTAGTTTATAGACCATTTAAATAAAAATTTCCTAAACTTCTTTTAAGTTAGCAAATTTTTTTCAAAATTCTACACGTCGAATTGAACTTCTCCAAATTAATTCCGATTATCAAGAGGGCGAATTATAAGGCGAAACCGAAGTTTTGATCCTTGTCCATAACACATTATAAGTTTTTTAACATGAAACTCTGTGCAAAAGGTATTTTAATTGAAATAATATTGATTCCGAAAGAAAGTGAAACAGTTTAGCGACTACAATAACGTAAGAGTTGTTGTTGAAATACAGAGACGTCTCAAACTTAAGTTTAGCAAAAAATTGTTTTGTGTTTCGGTTGTGTTTCCTTTTTGGCGCCGCCTCTCTAGATATAGTTGGCGGCCATGCATGGCTTCAAGGTGGCACGAACACTTTTCTTTTCTCAATTCGTTGATGTCCTTGCATCATCTCTTTCACCACGGAGCCAGAACGACTTTGTAACCAACTGATTTTCTAGATTTTGTATTGTAGGATACTACTAGAGGCGTCAAGACATGCGTCAACACAAGCTTAGAAATAAATCGATGCTTGACACCTCATTAACTTCAAAAACCTTTCTGAATCATATAAAATCACCTCAAACACCTACAAAGCATTAGAAGAAAAGAATCAATAAAGTAACATCTAATCTATATAATTAACACGCCAAAGCTTCTCTTGTTGAAGTCATTGCCAAAGGCAAGGTTGAGGGAGGTCTTGAATTCGACTCATGTTGGAGTCATTTGTTGATTTCTTATAAAAAAAAATCCACATAATTAAAACAAAAAATCTATAAAACTACTCAAGACAGACATGAAAATATAACACAAAAATGACTCAACAAGCTCCTTCAAGGGTATTTAAGCTTTCGATTTCAACTATTATAATGATCTTATATAAATATTGCTACATGTGTGCAATTGGAGCTGATTAACGAACCACAAACTATTTACTAGTTTCTTAAAGACTCTTGCAAACATTAGAAATTGAAATCTTCCCTATACATAAATTTATTAGGTTCAATGTTGATTTACCTCAAACTCGAAGAGCTTAATAGTAATCAAACTTCAATCTAAGCTAGTGCTTTTAATTTTTCATCTAAAGAAATAGAAAATCGCATGTAGCTAGAAGTAACATGCAATTCCTGTTTATTGTGTCAGATCGGAGAAGATAATGAGACTTATAGCCCGACTCTTTAGTTTGTTTTAGGTGATTAGATTATTCATTGTCTCATGGTAGTTTGGGTTTCATCTTAATTATTGTGGAATCGATTTATGAATCCATCATTTGAGTTGGTCCCTCATTCATACTTGCAAGGGGGATTGATATGCTTTGTTTTTGTTCTCGTGGTCATAGTTTTGTAATCCAGGCGGTGTAAGTCAAATTTCTTTCATTAACCTTAAGAGAGGGCAAGAGTATCCATACTTCCTTTTTTGGATGTTTAGGATCAAGGGCTGTCAAGTTGCTTCTTATTCTTCTCACTTGATTCTAGTTACACATTGGAAGAAGTGATGCTGACTTGAAATGTGGATGGACGTAAGATAGTTTACCACATCTAGCGGTCACTAGGAATAAGAACTTTGATTTATTCATGTGGAGCTGATGCAGGCCCAAAGTACATACAAACCATTTGAAGAGGTTCGGTATCTGTATCTCTTCTAATTTTATCACAATACTTCTCAATATTCTAAATAAACATGCATGATACATTGGAACAATACACAAATTCACTATGGGTTTGTTTTGGGTTATCTTCTTCTCTTAGCTTCCATCTTTTGAACAAGTATAATTATGTAAAAGTTACTTCGAAGAAATTGATGCAAGTCTTTGGTAAAGAACTGTCTAAATCATGTTGGCCAATAAAAATTATAGATTTTTCCTTTTCTTTTGGAAAGGGTCATCATTTTTTTGTCTTCCCTTACAACACCATTATAATGTAAGTTTAATTCAGGCATAAGCAATAAATATGAACTTATGGCTGTTACCTATTTGGAGGAGGAAGGCCATTTGCTCCTATCAAAAAAAAAGAAAAGCCGTTTATGCTTAAGAAATGCTGAAATTTTCACATCTCCCAAAATTGATCTGATTTATGAAATAACACCATTTTATTTTATTTTTCTTTTGACAAAAAAAAAAAAAAAAAAAAAAAAAAAAAAAAAAAAAAATTCTACTGATGCTATGTTGGAAGCTGTCTCCGAAAGGATCTTTGTCGAATCTTCTTTTATTTTGCTTGAAAAATAGAAGATTGATTTATAGGCATTCTGTGATTCTGTTTTATAATCATTTAAAAATAATCAGTTCTTTCACCTATTCCCATCTTCCATAGAATTACGTTATGCTTATTGTTTTTTTGAGTTATTAATGCAAATGCTTTGAAATATACGTGCTTGATTATTACTTTGAGGTTAACCTACGTCTTCGTTTAATCTTCAGCTAGAACTCTGTCAAACGTTACCATGTACGCATGCATGAAAATGTATCTACAATAATCTAGGGTAAAATCCTCCAGATAAAAACCCACTGCTTTCTTATATGTTTTGCATGAAGAATGAAATTTGAGAACTATTCATTATAACCGTAAGTTAATAACATTTTAGAACTTTGCATTAAGATTGAAATTTCAGGCATTTTAGACATTCTGTATGTGGAGAACTGTGTCAATGCTACCATTAATTCTTAATGCCAAACGAGATACAAACGAGGTCTTATCAAATCTCTGTCTTATATAGGTATAAATGGAATAATTTCCTTCCTTTATTCTGTTAAATATGTTTTGAGAAAGCAATTAAGGCCTTGAGCTGGTAGTTGCCACAAAATGAGGTTTCAATATTCGAGGAAGTATGCAATATCCTGGTTGAGTTTCCCTACCTTATCATATATTCCATGTTCTATCAGTTGTCTCATTGAGGCTTTCTTCTTGTCTCAATTTTTTTATTTTATCATCTTAATACCAATGAAAATTAAAATGGTGACGTGGTTGAAGAAATCAGTCTTTATATGGTCTATTTCATCTGCTTATTTGATGTATTTTCCAATTTTTCATATTTATGAAATTGCAGTGGTCGCTCTCTTCTAAAAATATTGTTGTTTCTATCGATTTTCTACTTCTCTTTTTGAAGCAGAAAGTATTGTAGCAGCGTAGTGATTTTGTAGAAGGCTCCAAAGTCCAAAGACATTTTTGGCGTGAGTTTGCGCCGATGTAATGGAGAGGAATTCTTTTTCCCATTCTCCTTAGTTTTGAAAAAGAACAGAAACTTTAAAAAAATTTCATTTGGAGCTTTTGGCCTTGAAGTTACCCTATGGATTCCTTTTTCTTTTCTTTTTTTTAGTTTCCCCATCTTTAAAGCTCCATTGTTTTAGGATTCTTGTGACATTCTTGTTTAGATTATTATTGTTATAATGATCTGATATGCTCCAGTGTACATGGAACATGGTTTTAGCACTCAAGTTTGTTAGAGGCCATATATTTTAAGTCTTTTTTTCAGCATTTGTGCAAATGACCTGCATCTGATGCGAATTTTTGTTGATACTCAATATTACGATTGGTTCGATTCGGTTATCATCATGATCACCACGATTGGTGTTTATCCTCAATGTGATTACAAGATTGTAATGACTTTTATTTGGTCTTATCTTTTGATATATATATATATAGATGTAAAGTAATATAGAAAATTTATCGAATAAAGTCCTATATTCTTGATAAGCTTTCATGGTATAAGAGGAAAGTGCTCTTGTGCGTCTCCGTTTCGGTCTCGGCCTCTCCATTCTAAGGCATTCATCCGTGCGTCTGCACCATCTCAGCCTCTCCGTTCGTGTGAAGCACTCATCCATGTGCTACATCATCCGTGAAGTTCACCCGTATTCACTTTCTGTCCGTGCGCACCAGCCCTCTTTGTTCAAATAGCGATCTCATTCGTCCGTCTTCGCAGATTGATCGTTCTTGCTGCTGTCCATGCCCAATTTGCACAGGTCATGCGTGCTCTCTGTTCTTCCATCCATGGGCCTTTATTTGGCTTTATTGAAAGGACTAGGTCCTTGGCAAAGGCGCCAAAATTTGTTCGTATGTCGTTTGTGTCAAATGTAACACATACTCAAGTTACCAATCTTACAAGGAGGTAATAGTGGTAAATTCAAGTTAAATCCACAAGACTTAGGTTTTACTCTGAATTACCTAAAAAAGGGAAATTTTGGGGGAATTACCTAAAAAAGGGAAATTTTGGGGGTTTTATAGATTTTCAATCAAGCGATTAATTATAACTACTAGAAATTAAAACTTGCAAAGATAAATTCAAAATTAGAAAATACCTAGGTCTATGATTCCACAAATTCAAATCATAGTTCAATAACATGTCATAGCCCTCAATCATTTCAAAAGATTATTAATTGGATTCCTCCTATATTAGCTATAAGAAATCCACATCCGCAAAAAAGTCCCTAATTCTCTTATTCTCGATAGATAGGACGTTCGCCTCTAACTACTTCTCTAATTGACACACAACCTTAAAGATCCGTCAATCATGTTTAATGCATTAGCCGCATAGAGTTTTGTGGGAATAGTAATCCTGGACGCATTCATTTCCAATTTAACATTCAAGAAGCAAAAGGAAAGGTTTTGATCGTAAATGGGTGAGTGGTTGTCGGTACAATTACAAATAGGTCTTCTACCTAACAGCATGCAATGGCTATAATACATACTTTAAGTTTGCACAATAATCATGAAATCACCAACAAATAAAATAAAAATCATTTAAATCATTTAAATAATAAATAAATATATCTCACATGAGCATCGCTATAAACCATGAATTTGGACTTACTTCACATCCGACCTAGGCCGAGATTGCTTAGCTTGACATAGTCTTGACGAACTCTATTAAATAATTAAAAGAAAATAGATTGATTTGTCAAGAAAATAGAAGATCCTAAACTAAACCCTAAAGTCTCTATATATATAAAACCCTTAATTGTGGTCTCTTGAAGAGAATGAAAATAGACTTGGTTTTTTAGTGTCTCATACGCTTAGGAAGATCTGATGGCTGTGATGAGTTTGTTGTTTTAGTCTTGGACGTGTACGCTCAGATTAGTCATTTGTTGTTGTTTTGCTGACGTGGCATATTTTGGTTGTTCAAGAGATGTGTAGACGTGGCTGACGAACATGAGCTCGACACGTGGCTGGGTGTAGATGGGTAAGGCGTTGGACGAATCGTGTGGAATTCTGGGAGTCAGTGGGAGTATGGATCTCGAGGAAAATCTACGACTGTGACGTGAAGATAGAACGCTTTCAAGAATCAGCAAAATATTGGGAGACAACACTGAATGAATCTCGAGGTCGATCAACATAGCTGGAGTAAGGAGAGAAATCGTGTAAGAGACGACAAAGACGTGGGAGTGTGTGCTGAACATATCTCGAGAAAGATTAGAGCTTTGTTCCTCATTTGTTACAATCCTGTTTGCGAATCCCAAGGCCTGATTTAAGGCTCAAAGATGTTGTGTGGTAAATGTGTCCCTGTTGTGCATCATTCGACTGCTGCTCATCCCTTCATCCACTTTGCAGTATGTGTCTCGAGGCAAATCTTATGAATGCTTTATCAAACTATAGGAATGAATTATACTTAGTCATTTTTTAGGCTTTCCTTAATTAATGCTTCACCATATTTCTTCTAAACCACCATAGTATCGACACGAACCAATGTCGATCCCATCAAGCAGTCTCGAAGTGCATGTATGCTTGTTTTTAATGCCAAACACCTAGAACACTTCAAAAGACTCTGAATTATCTTTATTTCACCAAATCTCCAATGAAACACTAAAAATATAAATAAAAAATCATTAGTTAATAATATGAAGCATTGGCATCTAAAAACACATAAAATAAATATTTAAATATATTAATATTAACTACTTATCAACTCTAACCCTAGGTATCGTGGAACTCATAAAGTTAGGGCACCTATAAATGTGGGCTCCTCTGGTTATGCCTATCGAAGAGTTCATGTTGAAGATTGTACAAATAAGTATCAAACAACAAATATATTGACATGGGTGTGTACATACACCAATAAGAGAGTGAAACAAATCATAACATGCTATAAAGAAGACATTTCAATAGCTTCGAGATCAACAACAATAAAGGAATCAAATCATAGAACGAAACCAAAATAAGGAATGTCATGCGACAAGTCATTATACGACGATTATAGCTAAAGGAGTCATAGACACGAAAGTATATATAAGGCATGACATTAGGAATATAAGATCAACATTAAAATGGTCTAAATGACTGTATATTAACTCAATAATGGAAAGAAATCAAGAGAAGTTCCTTGACGAGCTACTTACCTTAAATGCACGTAATTCTTAGCATATACTGGCTCTCGACCACTCTAGATTCGTGTTCCACACCCTGTAAGTCTTCTTTAAGCTCCTAAGGTATCCTATAAAACTTGATTTAACTTGTTTTAGGTTGGTTAAGTTGTCTTAAACTTTAATGTTTCACAATCAACCCTTTTAATACTATGTTGTAACGACTCGAAAATTCTAACTCATGCCATGTGTCAATTTCAGGACAATCACATGGACCCGACCCGATGTGGCGAGCATAGTTAATCCTCGAGAGTCGACATCGAGGTATGTTATTTATGTAGGTCTCTAAATAAGATTGTTTAGCACTAATATGTAATTTCTTACACAATAACAACCTTTAATAGCAAAATACTAAGGACACAAAAGTGTAAAAGTTCAAATGTGCAAGTTAGATTACAATTAAACTACATTAGCAACAATTATGCTAAATGCAACTTAAGGACTCTAACACGTATATAACCAATCGAATGGACATCAATTACTTAGCTAACAAGAGTCACGTGTTTGGGAGTTGATTGGGACGTGTGTTGGAGCCGCGAGAGCGCATATTAGTGTTGATCAGATGTAAGTAAACCAACTAGCGGATCAATTCCAATTTTTATCATATTCTTGGATTTATTTTTTGTTATTCCATTTACATGGACTTTATTCTCTATTGTTGAGTGTTTATGGCTTGAGCGTGTCAGGAATGTACTTGTGGGTTTGGTGCTAGATGGACAAATGTGACCTCATCCCAACTATTGGATCGTAGGTAGTAGACGTGGGCGAGGTATTCGGGGCACCGTTGATGCCCCCACACTACACCAAACTGAACCTGTGGACTTGGTAAGTCGCGGCTCTAGAAAGTCGAGTACTGGCACTCTCGATGGATTTAGACCACTCAGCACCTTCCTTTGACTCCTAGACACTCTGTGTCGTAGTTATTATTTTCGAATCCATTTATCATGCACTTTCATTTACTTTTCTTTCATTTAAATTCTCGCATGATAATTAGACTTATTTATTTAAACTCATGAATTGCGATTGAAACTCTATTGACTTTACTCATTGGAATTGTTTCCATCGGTGACAATTGCAGATCTACAGATGAGCAAGGTCAAGGGGCCGGTAATTGGTGACTTCCTTGAGGACTCTCAGAGTGGCTTCTCCTCTTGCTTAGTTGTAGGTTTTTTGCGCTTTTGTGTTGTAGCTATATATATGTATATGTTATTTTGATAACATTTAGGGATCTCTTTGGGATTTGAGCAACATCGATACATGTATATGCATGATTTCCCTCTTACTGTCACCATTGTTATGCATGTTATCTACACAGTACTGGGTTCCACACCATTGGGATGTCTAACTCTATATCTTTGAATTGTTTATATTTGTTCAAGTTTTGCTTCCGCTATTAAGCTATTGAACTTACAAATTACAATGATTCAACTTTAAATCATCATATAACTTATAATAATAGAAAAAAGGGTTGCTAGGCCTGCGTTGATTTTGTGAGGGTCGACTCGGGGGTCCATGCACAAAATTAACGCCAATGAAAGCCAACTTCAATTCTTCCATGTATAATCTGTCATCATACCTAGCAGGTTGATGCACATTTGTATTATTTCTAGCTTCCGAAACTTCTTCAAATATTTTCCTCGTGTCGTCTTTGATTTTCCTTCTCTACTTAGTTTCTTTTTTAGCTATCTCAACCCTTTCTCTCTCATCCCGTGTCTTTATAATCATTCACTCTTCCATATCTCTCTATAATGACATCAGCGATGGTATTTTTTGGTAAAACATCCATGTCGAAGCCTGCTACGTTCACTTGGTCCATCCTACAAAAGGCCGTAATCATCAAGGGGAAAGGAATTCTATCATTCTTCTTGGTGTTGATGACACTCCTAATGGATTCATAAATGATTTTTCCAATGTCCAAGTATCCTAATCCCATGACAATGTGGTAAAGTAGAGCGGCCTTGTAGTTCACTATTTCATAGTATTGCAGGTTTGGTTGTATGTCGATGTTAATGAAATAACACCAAGCATTAATGGTCTTTCTAAAATATTTGTCGGAAAAGTATTCAATAAAGTTCGACTTATGTATCAAGAATAAAAAATCATCTGGAAAAGCATTTTGAAATTGTGGGTTTGAAATTTTATATGAAGGTTGTTGATAAAATAGTATTAGGAAAAATAATCTTTGTATGTAATTCAAATCAATTGATAAATGTCCACAAAAACCCCAAATTCATTTGAAACTTAGTCTCAAATTAGTTTGCTTATAAAACTCAATGTACTCGATATATATGAAAAATAGTTCGAAAATTCGATAGTGAAATGAATCATCACATCATACCCAAACTAGTATTATAATAGAAAGCATTCAATATCAAAACCATATTAAAAATAAGAGTTCTCAAAATTGAGTTCCTACCCTAACAATCAATCTAAAATCAACTAAAACTAAAAACTCTAATCCATAAGATGTTAAGGTTTTAATTTATTACTTTCTTGAAAGTGATTCTTTCAAGTATTGAACTCAAGCCCGCTTCTCTAGAATTCTCCCAAACTCCTATTCGAGCTCCCTTGCTCAAGCCTTGGGTAGCTTTACACTCTAAAAATTCACCACATTTTTGGTCATATATGTTTAGATTGATGTGTGAATTACTTAAATACACTAAAACTAAGCTTTGGATAGTTGAATCTTTGCAAAATGTAGTCTATTAGTCAAGAGGGTACAGTGGTTTATGAGTGCAAAAAGTTTAAATGTGGCGATTTGGGGTTTCCATTTTGAAAAACTCAAATTCGTTCTTAGTGAGTCAGGGTTTAAGTGGATTCACTGAGAAATCCCTGATGAAGTCATTGGAAATGAGTCTCAGTTGCTTAGCTATTTGCCCAACCATTTCTAGTTGTAAATTTGATTCGGTGAGAAATCGTTGACTTTGAATTTACAATAAAAAATTATGCAACTTGCTTTCGATTTACTCAGCAATTTTTAGTACAAACTAGAATCGTTGGGAAATCACCAGCTTAGTTTTTATTATTTTTTCAATTAAATCAATTTTCCTATTTAATTATTGCACATAAATTCTATAAAGGTATAAACATTAAAAATTCCAGAATTTAACAAAGATATGCATTAAATAATCTATTTTATTGTCTTAAATAACTAGTTAACATAAATGTAATGCAGAAAACAATATAATATGGAAATAAAATGGCTCGATTAACCCCCTTACATGAAACTATTATGGAATTGAATTCCTAAAATATCCCATTATATGAGTCAAAAGTGGGAATAATATACAAACAACTAACTAATCCTAATATTAAAATGGAAAATAAAGATAGTGTATGGGCTACCTCCCATAAATCGCTTTTGTTTACTGTCGTTATCTTGACTGAACTATGTCGTTCTAGGCTGGTTATATGAACTTAAGTGAATCATCCACTCTTGTGCCATTCCAAAAAGTGATTGCTCGACCATGCA
This sequence comes from Stephania yunnanensis, assembly GCA_039657365.1. Taxonomy (NCBI): domain Eukaryota; kingdom Viridiplantae; phylum Streptophyta; class Magnoliopsida; order Ranunculales; family Menispermaceae; genus Stephania; species Stephania yunnanensis. The sequence continues at coordinate 35,608,112 of CM077586.1, read as the reverse complement.
CTCGAAAAGTAATTGTTTTGTTTAGAGTATCCATGACAGTTTGCGAAGTGGCTAAGAAAGGTTTTCTTAAAATTAATGGAGGATATTCGATGATGAAGTTAGGCATAACCAATAAATTTATCAATTTGAACTGGTACATTAATAACCACACTGATCAGTTTTACTGAATATCCATTAAGTAAAGCAAAAATTTTCTGAGGCAAGTATATCCAATTCTAATTGGGTATGAAGGAAAAAATGAATTGGCATGTAGTTTGCTCTAGAACTCGTATCACGTATAGCTTTGAAGTACCAAACGCATTTGATCTTTTTGTTTATGTATATATCTTCTTGATCATCGAGCTTGAAAATTATTGAATTCCTTTTTTCTTCTTTTTATTTTTCGTAGATTCTGGTTCCTCCATGTTATTATTCACAGCATTGTTTGATTACTTAACCTTCCATTCTTGGGTTATTATCTGTTGATTAGAGATATCTTCACCTTGCTTATTCATAGTCTTAAGATTTCCATCTTTCATAGTTACTACGTTAATAACATATATTTCAGCTTCATGATGCTTAATTCTAAGGTTTCATTATCTTTAATTTATTCATTATCAAATTCATCTGAGTTTCCATAGATATCTTTATCATTGAAATGAAAATTGACAATTTTATTTTCAAACTCCATAGAGATTATCCCTTCAAAGATATCTAGCTTCGTTTTAGCTATTTTAAGGAATGGGCTTCCTAAAACTATAGATGAGGACTCAGCTGATATTGAGTCTCCCATTTCCATGACATAGAAGTCTGTGGGAACGATAAATATGTCAGTAGGAAGCCCATTCCTCCCTAAAATTAGGTAATTGTTGTGAATCGGTAAATATGAACATATACCTTCATTCAAATTATCATAAATTTTATTATTTTAAGCCTTATTAATTAATTTAGACTTTCGTAAAGATTTTTCATTTGCTTCAACTTTGGCTAAATATCATGGGTACAACCTTCTAGGAAAAGGTATATGTTTCAATTGTTCAGCCATCCATTCTTTAGTAGGGATGACATTAGCCATCATTTCTTCTTCTTTTGTCTTTTTCTTCTTCAATAGTCTTGTGAACCTTTTTATTATAATTTTTTTAGGTGTTTTACTAAGTATAGTCGTGTCCTTTTTATCACTGAATATGACATTAACTTGTGTTTGATAAATAGGAGCAACTTTGGCTTGAGTAGATGCTTTAGCTTGACTACTCTGTTAAGTACTTAACCTATTTATTTGTAAATTCATTTGACTTAACTATTTTTTCAATTCATTAATGATAGTATCAGTCTTAATTTGATTTTGAGAAATGAGTGTAAAGTTTTGATGACTTTGAATCATAAAGTTGTATTGTATTTGCTCTAAATTCGGATTCATAGGTTGAGTGTTTTGTTGAGACTTTAGAGTAGATGCAGGTTATGTCCGAGTTTTCGGTCTATAAGTATTATAATTATGATTTTGAGGAACATAACTAAGATTTGGATTCGGTATTCCAGGATAATAAGTATTATTACTTTATTGATTTCTTGTGGACCATAAAACTGATTCATCATTGCATTAACTTCTTTAGTATTTTCTTATTGTAGAATAGGACATGCATCTATAGGATGTGTAACATCATTATAGAATCTGCAAGCCTTAAGTTAATTAGATCTATCATTAACTAACAACTTAACCATCTCAGATAATTCATCAATTTTATCGTATGTTGCATTATTTTTCTTACTATCCACTTCATAGAGTTTATTTTTTGAGGATTCAACCATTTCACTGTATCGATTAGATTGTTTTGCCATTTTATTAATTGCTTCTTTAGTTAGACAAGGTGTTGTTTCAATTAAAGATCCACTACATACTGTGTTTAATAGCCTTTTTCTAAAGTGATGGAGTCCTTCATAAAAATATTCTAATAAAGCTCTCTGACTAAATCCATGTTGTGGACAAAAAGAAACTAATCTTTGAGACTTATCTCTAAATTAATTAAAATTTTCATCATCTTTCATCTTAGCAACTATTATTTTCTTTCCAAAGGAACTAATTTTTCTAGTAAGTTTATATATAGGAAAGCATATAACATTTGAGTCTATATAGTTATTGAATCCTGTGGAAGATAGAACAACTAGTCTTGTGCTTGATCTTTCAATGCAAAAGGAAAAGCCTTAAGTTTGACTTGCTCTAGAGTTCCTTCTTTCAATTTCATTCAATTAACATTATGTTAATACTCCCTTATGAATTTGTGTGGGTCTTTATTGTCTTTACCGTAGAAGTAAGGTAAGGCACTAATAAATTCAGGAAATCCATCGGGTATGCTATGCATAAAGGCTCATTTGCTGTAACATTTTAATTTGCTTATGTGATTTTAATTAAAATTCTGTTTACTTAGAAGTTTGTTCAGCGGAAGTCTTAACAATTTCGTGGAAGCTTATAACATGAGTCCTAACAATTATAGAAAAATCAGTGAATAAAGATCACATGAATATATATGATGAAACAATGATATATAATATCACGTGTCTGGTCAACGTACTACTCACTCAATTCATAATATACAACCGCAAAAGTATATCATATACAAATAAAAGTAATACATAAAAACTTAGAACCTACAAAATCAGGTGTAGTAGTGCTCCACTGGCTCAGAGGTAGTCGCCGATCATCTCTTTGCCTTGTTTGCTAATCGATAGATCTGCACCCGCCATCACATTTAGACGGTGAGTACTAAAAAATAGAAAGCAATACTAAGAGACATTTTTCACCTTCCCAATTATGCAACAAATATCAGAAAGCATGGTAAAGGAAACTATACTAAAAAGAGAACATGCATAGAGTACTTTAGCTAAACAACAAGAAACTGACACATGACTGAGTAGCATTGATCTAGGATCGGTCGACCGTGATCCTTATCACATCAACCTTTTCCACTATATGAGGATTGAGCTGAACTCTACTTCAATATGAAGGTCTAAGCATTGCTCTTGCCTTATAACTTTTTGTTGGTGCCACTCACCTATGATATATACTTTCCAATAACCTCGAGACTCATTTACCATGTGCTGCGCAAGATAGTGGAGAGAACCTGATCACCCTAGAAGTCTAGTGACCCGTATGTCCAATAGACCTCTATAATGTAATGACCCTAGATACAAGAACCACTTTCATATTTCAAGAAATAATATGGTTTGAGAATTCAATAAAGCAACTTCATATCTAATGCATAAAGGAAATAGATTACAATACTATGTAACACCTACCTAATAGCATGCTATTTAACTGACCACAAGTATTAACAATCAACAATGACATCGCACATGATTTGGAGTCAATGAAATCATTTGATCGACAAATTATACCATGAAATCAACCTTGTGTAATGAGAAAGAACAAGTCACGACATATTGAATACAAAGGTAAATTAGTCCAAATGACTATAAATGAACATATAAATAAATATCTCAATCAGTTTACTTACAATTCATGCAATTTCCTAAACTACTCCAATCTCTGATTATCTCAAAAGTTGTATTTGAACCCCCAAAACACTTTCCTAGTTTCCTGATATCAAACTAATCCAAATAAGTTGGGTTTAAGTTAGGTCCAATGGCTTTAGGAACTTTAACACAAAACAACCCTTTAAGACTAAACAACACCGAGATTTTAGTCTCATATTGCAGCGTGATTTTAGGCATGAAATTGTCTAAATATCAAAATCTTTCACCGATACAAATATTTTTGGTCTCTATCTTAGCTTTCCAAATAGGTTTAGTTTTCAAAATTCCGATTTAAAATGAGAGAAATATCATATTTCTACTAAACATAGCTCTAATTGAAATCTAACCATACCAGCGGACTTAGAAAATCTATTTCTCCCAATAAAAACTTCCCGAAAATGTGATTTTTGGTCATAAGGCAGCAAGCATACCCAATAACAACATACAAAAAGGTCAACTCATTTGGATATGTAGGTAGGGAGTTATGCTTTCAACAATTTTAGTTTTAAAAATCTTTTTACTGCATTTCAACACCTATTTGTAGAGCACTTTTAAAAATGAACAAATTTGAATTACAACATCTCTAGTTAAGCTAAGTTTTTTCCATTTGAGTAAGCTTTCAAATGCCACTAGTTTAAGTCGATTTGGATCCAAAATGAGCAAGTTATGACCAAATTACATAGACTAATCCTTAATACAACATGCAGAAATTTGGTTTTGGTCTTACAAATTCAAGAATTCATATCATTATGATTTCAAAACAAAATTAAGAACTTTAATATAGCTTTATTACTAACTTGAAATAAGGAATCCAAAAATACAAACCAATTTGCAAAATCTTAATCATCTAGTCTTTGAATTCGACCAAAAACCAGAACGAGTTTCAAGTAAATAGAGATGGGAGATATGTACCTAGTTTGATGAACACCTAGCTTAACTTGATCTCTCCTTCACCAAACCCACTTTGGTTGTTGTTCTTCTTCTTCCTCCAACCTTTTTCCTTCTCACCAGCAAGTCTCCATCTTAATTAAGTAAATGAAATGAAGTTGATGTGGTTGTATGAGTTTATTACTAGCTTTATATAGTAAGTGGATGTGGTTAATTAATAACCATTGATTTCAATGTACACACGTGTCTCATGGCTCATCTTAGATACACCTATTAATACATGTCCCACTAACCCATGCTATGGGACACCAGTATGTAACTCCATTGATGTTAAGATGAATCAATCGTGTCTCAATGAAAAGCAAGTGGCTATTATTTTAACTTACTAACTTAGCTTCATTAAGTGTATAATCAACCATAGTCATGTATAAATCACTATAAAAGCTATATATAATCCTACGCCAACTTAAACATATCACTCAACTCGCGGGCATTCCCATAAACGTATCGACACCTATATATAAGTAAAAATGACTTAGTATTTTACACATATAGAATACAATAGGCATACACTTCTACAAATATAACATATACCTCGGTCATCTCACTTCGGTTGTGACACATATCTCATTACGGGTCCCACATCACAGGTTAGTTGATCATAATTAAGGAGTTAAACTCAAATTAGAAACTTGGGCTGTGACAATTTTTCTCAACTAATGGAAATCTCGTCCTCAAAATTGAATTTGAGTTAAAGTTATACCTGACTGGAAAAGGTATGGAAACCTATCTCACTTTTAGTCTTCCCATTCCTAAGTAAGTTTTGAGTCTCCATGGAACTACTACTTGACTAACACCTTCGTGATATACTTGCCTCACAACTGTTGTATCTTCAGTCTAGGATCTATACAAGCTACTCCTCATAAGATTTATCCTCACTCAGATTAATCTTACTCAAGTCAACTGTCAGTCTCTCACCTGCCCTTAAATTGGCTAGTCTTAGCATGGATATATGAAACACTTGATGAATACTAGACATTTGTGGAGGTAAATCTAGCTCATAAGCAACATTTTCGACCCGTCGCTTGATCTTGAATGGCCCGATAAATCTCGATTCTAACTTGCCTTTTAGACCAAATTTGTGAAAACCCTTATGAGGAGAAACCTTTAGATATACCAAGGCTCCCTCATCATACTGAGATCACTATGATATTTGTCTGCATACTTCTTTTGCCTCTCTTGAGCTCCTTTAAGCCTTTAGAGAATCTGTCGTACATTCTTGATGTGATGAACAACAATTTCAGGATCTATAATGTCCCAATCCTCTGGCTCGATCTAATAAGATAGTGAGCGACACGGTCTACCAAATAAAGCCTCAAATAGTGTCATCTCAATGCTAGCCTGTTAACTATTATTGTATGCAAACTCACACAATGGTAAGTACTCATCCCATGATCCCCCAAACTCAAGTACATAAGCCCTGAGCATATCTTCGAGAGTCTTAATCAATCTCTCAATCTGCCCATCGGTCTAAAGGTGAATAGTTGTGCTAAATTGTAGGCACGTAGCACACTGCTCCTGCATACTCCGCCATATTTTGGATGAATACATAACATCTTTATCTGATGTAATAATCAATGGTAACCCATGCAGCCTAACTTTCTCTCGAACAATACCTTCAACTAGTCGAATGTGTAATGAGCTGCTACTGGTATGAAATGCGCAAATTTCATCACTATGTCCACAATCACCTAGATGGAATTGTGTTGACGGACAGTCCTCGACAATCCTCTAACAAAATCCATGGCTATATTTTTGCACATCTATCGTGGAATGGGAAGCGGCTATAACAATCCTTCTGGTCTACGATTCCATGCCTTCACCTATTGGCAAATCCCACAATTCCTGATAAACTCTGATACGTCCGCTTTCATCCCAGACCACCAAAAATGTCTTTTCATGTCATGGTACATTTTGGTCTACCTGGATGAATAGTGAAGTGGGAACCATGTGAATCTTGAAGAATCTCATTTCTCAGCTCTGCCACTATCGGTATCCACAATCTGCCTTTGAATCTCAAATAATGGTCTGTCGTCTATGTTCAGTCAGTACACTCGGTACTTAGGTTTAACTCACTAAATCTTGGATATAAGATGTTGGCTCTTTGTACCTCTAATACTCTTTGAGTAAACATTGCATGAAGCCTCATCTGTGCATAAAACATCACCCGAGTATTGGTAGGAATATCTGACTGCATCATCATTGTCGTTGTCTTGAGTAATCCATACTTATGTGTCATATTGCATCTAACAATTTCGGCATCTCCAACTGGCATCCAACTCAGTGCATCAACAACTATATTAGCTTTTTTAGGGTGATATTCTGGAGAAAAATCATAGTCCTTTAGAAATCTCTACCACCGACGTTGTCTCATATTAAGCACTTTCTGTTTGAAGAGGTGCTACAAACTCTTATGATCAGTATAAAGTGTGAACCTCTATCCATATAGATGATGTCTCCATATCTTGAAAGCAAATACTACCACCGCCAACTCTAAGTCAATGAGTGGGATAGTTTTTCTCATGTATCTTCAGCTGTCTATATGCATAAGCTATCGTGCCTCTATCCTACATCAACATATAACCTAGACTTGTTTGAGAATCAACCGTATATACCAAAAATCCCTGTCCAACCTCTAGCAATATCAACAATGATAATAGTCAACAATCTCTTTAGCTAAGCAAATGCCTCCTTGCATTCCTCAGACCAATCAAAGTTGATGTCTTTCTGGGTCAATCTAGTCATCGGTGTAGCGATCTTCGAGAAATCCTTCATGAACCTGTAGTAATATCCTGCTAACCCCAGAAAACTCTCGACCTCCATAACTAACTATAGCATAGGCCAGTCTATAATAACCTAAATCTTAGATGGATCTACAGCAATACCTACTGCTCCACATGTCTCAAAAACATGACTGATTCAGAGCACGCTTCTCGATGCAGATCATGGATGAACAGTACACGACGCCTCAAGATATTGGTCAGCCTAGTGATACAGCTTGAGACTCCCCAATTGCAGTTAGTATGGAGGATCGACTTTCGGCTCAATAGAGGCAGATGGTCGAAGTGTTTTGTTTACTACAGGATCAGACTGATGCATTGACAGCATTGGCTACAATAATTGCTATACCTATAGAGCCAGTAGTAGTTACGACACCTACGGGGACAATTTTTGTCCCGGTTACACCCCGGACACTAGTTAAAAGAGTAGTAGAGGGTGCACAGATGGAGAGAGCCATAACCATTGTCATTCCTTTGAAGACGCTGACTCATACGCCTCCACCTATAGCTACTAGTCAGACGACTGCTACCACTACTACTGCTACTACATCAGGATTCATTTTAGCTCTAGAGGCAAAGTTGTTAAGGGAGTTTTTGAAGTTTCAGCGAGACTTCTTTTATGGAGGAGGTAACCCCGAGGCTACGGGGAAATGGATTGTATCTTATCAGCGATTCCATAAGCTGATGAGAAATGATGAGAGTATCCAAGCGCGACCATTGGGTGCATGCTTGAGAGGTCGCGCCGCAATAAGGTGGACCATGTATCAGGATACGCATCAAGAGCCGACGACAAGGGCTGAGTTTAGAGAGCTACTCTATGACCAATACATACCTATTGAGGTTAGACTGAGAATGAGGGAGGAGTTCTTGACCCTCAAATAGGGTAACTGGACCTTGATGCGGTACATGGAGAGGTTTCGATATTTACTTCAGTTCTTGATGGATGTCGCCGGGATGGAGCACCTGCAAATCTACTATTTCACAAGAAGGGTTGATGACAGGATTGCTTCAGCGGTTATATCATCTGGGGCATCTACTCTGCAGGATATATTCGACAAAGCATTAGCACATGAGACATATCTTATGTAGAGAGATGGCAGGCGTGTGACCGGTACCGAGGTACAAACAGGGGCAGAGTTCTCGGTCGGATCAGAGATGAAAGAGATAGAATGATCATCAGGATAGAGGTCGAAGGGATGATAGACTAGACAAGGGGTGCAGGGATGATCATCAAGGCAGTCAATTCTAGTATGAGAGACAGGCGGTTCATGCCATCACATCAGGACCAGTAGATCAGCATAGGCCACAACCGCAGATGCACTATCAAGGTTGAGATCGGGGGGCCATGACAAGGGTCAGAGAGACCGGGGTCAGGGTCCAAGATCTAGAGGTGGACAAACTGGGAGGCAGGACGACCACAAATTCTACAAGTGTTGTTAGAGAGGACACTTGAGGGCTGACTGCAGGATGCCACCGTCACCATGTCGAGAGCTAGAGAAGGCCAAAGCAAGAGCTCATGCGGTAGCACGGCCTGATGGTGGAGAAACCAGACAGCTCGTCGAAGGTATTTTGCATATTTTTGGATGACTTATGCATGCTATATTTGATTCTGGTAGCACATTATCATTTATTACTGGACGTGTTGTTGGAGTGTTAGGGTTAGATACACAAATACTGGACACACACCATGTCCTCAGTACGACTGCTGGGGAAAAGATATACCCTAACCGGATATGTAAAGACGCAATGATCGAGGTTGAAGGACATCAGTTACCAGCTGATCTTCGAGTATTGGAGTATTTCAAGTTTGACACGCTTCTCGGGATGGATTGGTTGTCATCCTACCATGCACGGATAGATTGTTATGGTAAGATGATAGAGTTTCGTATTCCTGGGACGCCAGAGTTTGCACTGGTTAGGTATGTGACTAACTTACTTATCACTAGAGGTCGACTAGCTACAACACAGAAGGTTGAGGCGTTTGTAGCGATAGTTGAGCTGGAGATTAGGATGGAGGTCAAGACTGAGGAAGTAATGGTAGTGAGAGATTTTGTCGATGTATTTCTGGATGACCTACCCAGATTGCCACTGCCACGAGCTATCAAGTTTATCATCGAATTGATACCAGGGATGCAACTTATTACTAGTAGACCATATAGGATGTCACCATCGGAGCAAAAAGAGGTTAGACGACAGCTGGATAAATTGCTAGAGAAGGGTTTTATTCACCCTAGTATGACACCTTGAGGAGCTCTAGTATTGTTTGTGAAGAAGAAGGATTGGTCGATGAGGATGTGCATAAACTATGGGAAGTTGAATCAGGTGACAGTTAGGAATCATTACCCACTTCCTAGGATAGATGATTTGTTAGATCAGTTGGCGGGTGTCAGATTCTTCTCGAAGATTGACCTTCGCTCGGGTTATCATCAACTGAGGATTAGAGAAGAGGATATCCAGAACATTGCTTCCAGAATAAAATACGGGCTATTTGGGTTTACATTCATGTTGTTTGGGCTGACTAATGCCGCAGCGATTTTCATGGATTTGATGCACAAGGTCTTAAGACCATATCTAGACAGATTCGTGATAGTGTTCATCAGCGACATCTCGATCTACAGCAGGACTCGTGAGGATCACAAGGGACATCTCAAGGCGGTTTTGATGACACTGAGAGAGCACAAATTGTACACTGAGTTCAGTAAGTATGACTTCTAGTTCAGTGCCGTGAGATTCTTGGGACATTCATGAATGACCATGGTATCTCGGTTGACTCAGAGAACATTCGGGTTATCATTGATTGGAGGATGCCTGAGTTTGTTGCCAATATACGGAGTTTTATTAAACTAACAGGATATTATCGGCGATTTGTATATAATGTTTCTTCAATTGCAATGCCGATGACGAGACTCACTAAGAAAATTTTAGGTTTGATTGGTCAGAGAGGTGTGAGCAGGCCTTCTGTGAGCTAAAGAAGAGGTTGACCTCCGCACCAGTATTGACATTACCGGAACCGGGCAAGACTTCAACAGTTTATAAAAATGCATCGAGCATTGGTCTTGGATGCATGTTGATGCAGGATGGTAGATCAGTTGCCTATCTTTCCAGGTGATTGAGACCCTATGAGGGAAATTACCCCGTGCATGACCTGGAGCTTGCAACAGTCATCTTTGCATTGAAGGCTTGGAGGCATTATCTCTACGGGGAGAAGTTTATCTTGTATACAGATCATCAAAGTTTACGTTATATTTTTACTCATAGGGATCTGAACATGCGCTAGCGGAGATGGCTGGAGTTGCTGAAGGACTACGACTTCACTATTGAGTATCACCCTGGAAAGGCGAACGTCGTAGTGGACGCATTGGGTCAGAGTGGGATTGAAAGTCAGATTGGTTTGGGAGTCGTGACATACGAGCATAGTCTGTTACCGGTGACATCAGTTATGTGCATGAAAGAGGTATCCACTACAACTAAGCAATACATTTGTGCTTAGATGAGGATTTCGACCGTATCGATTGAGAGAGTTGTCGAGTGTCGGAGGGCTGATGGGCTTTATAAGCGGTTCAATGGTCTGGCTTGGGATCCGAAGTGCACTAATTAGGCAGAGACTACTGATCAGTGTTGAGACAGTAAGGAAGATTGTGGATACCAACGAATCAGGAGATATGGAACGGGATTCTAGAAGATGCACACCTGTCTCGTTATATAGTTCATCTTGGTTAGACCAAAATGTACCATGATTCGAGATGATTCATCTGGTGGCCAGAGATGAAGGCTGACATGGGCATATACGTCAGGAGTTGTCACATTTGCCAGTAGGTGAAGGCTGAGCACAGGAGACCCAGTGGAATGTTACAGCCATTGCCTATTCCACAGTGCAAATGGGAGAACATCACCATGGATTTTGTTAGTGGACTACTACAGACATCGAGGCGTCACGATGCAGTTTGGGTAGTGATTGATAGATTGATGAAATCGGCACATTTCATTCTGATTTCCATGAGATTCATGTTTTCTCAGTTGAGCATATTGTTTGAGTGGGAGATTATTAGATCGCATGGACTGTCGGTTTCCATCATATTGAATAGAGATCCCAGGTTGACATCGAAGCTTTGGGAGGCTATGTAGGAGAAGTTTGTCACTAGGTTGCAGTTTAGTACGGCTTATCATCCTCAGATCGATAGACAGTCAGAGCGACTGATACAGATCTTGGAGGATATGCTCAAGGCTTATATATTGCAGTTTGGGGGTTCGTAGGAGGACTATCTGCCTTTATGTAAGTTTGCATACAATAACAGCTATCGGGCAAGCATTGACATGCCACCATTTGAGGCACTGTATAGGAGGCCTTGTAGATCACCTACCTATTGGGTGGAGCCGGAAGATATAGTGACAGTTGGGCCTGAGATGGTTGTTGATCACATAGAGAATATCATACAGATTCGACTAAGGTTACGAGCCGCATAGGATAGATAGAAGAAATACACAGGAACTGAGCTATAAGGAGGGCGACATGGTGTATTTGAAGGTTTCCCCTTGGAAAGGTCAACAGAGGTTTGGTATTAAGGGGAAGCTTGCGCCGAGGTTCATTGGGCCATATAGGATTGCACAGTGAGTGGGTAGTGTTGTGTATCGATTAGAGCTACCTGCTGAGTTAGCTGGGGTTCATCCTACATTTCACATTTCGATGCTGAGACTAGCTAGGGTAGGACCGAGATCGACTATTGAGTTGGGACAGATTGAGGTTTAGCCGGACGTGACTTATGAGGGGAGGCCAATAGAGATTGTTGATCGCAGGGTACAGATTCTCATGAATAAGGAACTCTTTAAGGTCTTTATTCGTTAGCAGCATCATATGACAGAGGGACTTACCTGGGAGCTAGAGTCGACGATGAGAGAGCGATACTCTCAGCTATTTTCTGGTATGAGATTTAAGTTACGGTTAAATTTTGGGATGAAATTCTTATTTAGTTAGGAAGAACTGTAACGTCGTATTTTTAATAATGTCGTTAATTATCTCAAAATTGTAGACATGGACGCCAGCTGAGACCCACGTGGACGTCGCGGGTAGGCTAAGACATACGTCGACCTAGGTACACTGGTTTAATTATGTGTTGGATGGCTTAATTGCGGTGCAGTTCATTCAATTATTGGTTAAATACATAGCATGTGTGTATGTTGAATCATGAGAGCGTACGAGGTTGTGTGACAGGTAGTTGCCTCCAAATATGTGCTTACGCGGGTATCAAGAGGCGAGATACGGGTACACTAGAGAAAACTCAATAAATTTACATAAAAAATGTTAAGGTTGTCAATTTGGCATAATGAATGTAACCATAGGCTTATTAAATTAACTCGAGTAATAGGCTATGGTGCGCCTCGAAATGCATTTCGAGACGCTAGGCACCAGGTACGGGGTAGCCAATGGTTAGTGTGAAGATGAGTTTGTTTAATTTGATAAATAAAACACTAGCCATATTGTTGGATAAGGCTTAATGTAACGTGACATTCAATAAAATAAATGGAAGCCTATAGTTTCATTAAATAAAAAGGGGGCCATGAGATGGACATCTAGATTTAGTGAATAGTACTAAATAAGGAGTGTGCTATTAGAGTCACCGGGAGGTATTGGACAGCATGCTTGTGAACCACAAGATATGCCTTAGGATACGTACAAACAATTGATTCCCACAAAACATATAAATATAGGGCTTAGTGGAGTGTTTGATCACAACACTCAGAAATTCATGCAAAAACCAAAGAAATTCAGAGAAAGAAGATGGATTTCCAACCGGAATTCAACACTATAGAGACCAAATTAAGTGATCTAATCTAGGTAAACATCTTCTCCACCCTCTAAGCTTGCAAATGAACCCAATTTTGATATGCTTGGATGAATTTCAAAATTTATGATGCATGCTCTAAATCTTGATGAAAAGATTGATCAATTGCATGCTGTTAGATCGTATAAAGGGGGAAATTTATCACTGGCTTAGATAGATTTGATGAATTTGATTGTTAATGGGGTTATGGTGAATGCATGAATTTGAAGAATTTGTGTTAATTATATGATCTGGAGTGTTTTAATTGATGTATTGAAGTCATTTTGATGAAAAGAAGGTAATGGACCAGTTAGAATAGCTAATTGAGAGGGCTAGGACAAAATTCTCGAATTGAAAATTTTGTCCCAAAAGGCAATTAGCGCGCTAATTAGAACTATTAGCACGCTAATGTCCTGAGTGTGTCGTTGTCGAAATGAAGAACAATAGCGTGCTAATTAAGATTTCAAGCACGCTAATTCCATCTAGCGTGCTAGATAAACCCCCTTAGCGCGCTAACTCAAAACTAGCGCGCTACATAGACAAATTAGCGTGCTAATGACAGATGAAAATGGGAATTTAGGACTATTTTAGAGATTTTTCACTTAATACATATCTACACCTTTGTAAACAAACTAAACTAGTAAAACTTGACTTTAGGGACTTAGTAGATCGAAGCTCAGTGTTGGGGAACTTGACGGGTTAGGTACGGTAGTCCAGGGAGGTCGGAGAGCGAAGTGAGGTTTGTAAAACCCAACTGAAAAACTCTAAGTATTTTTTTCTTTTTACATGTTGTTTCTATTATTCCTTGCTGTTAATTTTTTTATTTGGATATTTGGACGTGGGTTGAGGTTACTCCCTCGGATTTCCTTGTTGTGTGTTCATGAGGCATTGGACTGTAGCACGTGTGACCCAACCCTCAGTTAATGGCGACCTGGTCTTGCCTTAGCGCACATGTCGTTGACTCAGCATGTTTTTCCAGCGTTGCGAGGGACCAAGTGTTGGGCCAGTTGGACGCGACCACTAGTGGGAACTTGGTGACCCGAAGTACAGTCTAGTCCCTCTAGAGCGAGCACACACATTTGTTAGCTTGTCTGTTGTTTATTCATGCGATGAGCCAATTATAATTGCCTATTTTACATTCTGCATGTTTACTTGACAGTGTTCCTTGTATTTCCTTTATTTTATTATATGAATGCTCAGACGAGTTCCTTGGAATTTTACTTACTGTACTCGTCATCTGTCTTTTTGTGATGATTGAGTGCAGATCCTAATACTAGTAGGGGCAAGGGGATCCTAGTCTACTACATCTGATTGCCCACTGTCGAGGACCTACTTGTACGTATTTATTTTTGATATTTTGTATATTTTGGGTATTGGGAGACATGAGATAACAAAGTACATGTATACATACCTATTGTGGTGATGACGCTTATATAAAGAGTACTTTCCAGGGTTTTCCACAGTAGGTTTTTCCTTTAAACAATGTTTATCATGCTAAATTATCCTATTTAAATGGTATTCAGTGAGTCTTCCGCTGAATATGTTAACCTTAAAATACAACCCATTAGTATGGTTAGGATCTCAATAAATTGTCAACTAGGTAACAGTTAAAACAATTAGAACGCCACAGTTGGTATGGGATAAAGAATATAAGGATGACTTACTAGTTTATCTAATATTACACTTGTGGACATGAGTTACGAGACATAAAGAGGACGGGCAGGTGCTGGACACGTGTAGTTGGGCCAGCCGACAAGGAGTACAAGGAGACACGTCACCCCGGGGCAGCAGTGGTCGCCACATAATATATCTTCATAAGGATTTTACGAGGATTCAAACTCTGAATGTTAAATTTTTGAACCAAAGTAGTGTACAACTAATATTAGTGAATATGTTGTACATTGGTTCAATTGCAGTGCTACAACACTTGATTAGTCAATGGTGAAGTTTAAAGCACTACCTATTGTAAATTGGAGATGATATAAGATGTTTGTATCTTGGTAAAGATATAAATGAAATGAAAAAATGTGTGATTTACAACTCAATTAGTAAGCTTTATCTATTTTTGGTTGCAAATATTAAATAGAGTACAATGTATCTGATTTGTTATGTTTGAAAAATTGAATATTCTTCAATTGTAATTGAGTAGAAGTAAAAAAAAATAACGTATTTCTAAACTTGTATGAAATACAAGTTAAAAGTTACACTATAAGAGTATGATCATCGAATATTTTGATATCTCTATTTAAAAAAGTATGTGTACTCAAGTTAAGGATAATTGTCTCAATTCAGGTAATGAGAGAAGTTGGTGAACAGTAAGTGATTAAGATGTGAGTTTATAGGAGATTTTAGTAAAGTGAAAAAATGAGGTTCTTGATGAACTCATCGTTAGATAATGATTTGAAGAAGTTAGAAAAGATAATTTTCTAACCAATCAAATAAGTAAAGTAAATTGGTTGACGAGTTTAAATTGGTTTTGCTTTCTAATCCACAATATAAATAATATCATGAGTAGATATTTAGAGAATAAGTGAGAGTTGCACGATGTGTTAGGTTTCTATTTCTAATCAAATAGAGAATTTGAGATCTCTTGTCATGGGATGACATATGTGTTATGACATCTATAGTCATGAGATGACTTGTTAATTGCAAGTTTTTGGCGGGGAATGCTGGAATGGCGATGGATCAGATAGACACACAACTCTACTTAGTATCTAATATTGTGCTCAAATATTATTTGCATCAATATGTAATTTTAGACTAATGATAGTCTAAGAGTTAGTCAGCTGATAATTCATACAGAAAGAAATGCTTAATGATAAGAAACTAAACTGGGATGGGTACCTGAGTTTGAGTGGACATGGAAATCAATGATTTGTAAAATAGTATTCAGATTAGAATGAGAATTATGTTATGAAAAGCAAGATAGGCTAGGTTTTGCTATGTATTGATAGTTGAATGTGATTCAAGGTATGAGATGAGAAATGAAGTAAGATCATCGGATATTCCACAAAGTTGATTGTTTAACTCGTCAGAAATTCATAAATCGCCAAGATTGGCAAGGTAATGAAGATAACTTTTCATTAAACCAAGGATTTGAAAATGAAAGTTGAAGTGATTATGATATTTATCATTGAGTTGTTGAATACAACGAAAGTGATTGGATCCACTTAACGGTTCACCTTGAAAATGGTTTTGCAGGTTTGGGTTAAAAGAGTTACATATGAAAAATCATTTTCCCATATCTCTTTTATTTCAATAACCAGTAAGTTTGAATTTCAAGGACGAGAATTTTTAATTAATTGGGAAAATTATGACATCTAAGAATTTTATAAACTTGATTAGGTGGCTAATTAAGTATTTTCGTATTTAATTTGGGATTTAGGTATCCGTGGTGGAATCCATGCATTACAGATAAAAAATCATAATTTTTTATATTATTTTTTGTGTCATGCGCCTATTTGATGTATTATATAATATTTTGATGCGAAATAGGGTCAAGTGGAGTGCGTACGCAGTGTTCGTGAGTTTTAGAACGCATTGGAAAATCTTCTCCAGTTTTTAGTAATTTTTAGGTATTTTGTGAATTCAATTTGGATATAAACTGAAAAGATAATCACAAAATTAAGTAAAATAATTAATAAATTGGTAGGCACCTAGTGACAGGCAAGTCGAGGGTGACACGCGTGGGATGTACAATAGTATGTACGCCAGAGGGTGGTCGTTAGCGCACGTAGTGAAATTATAGCCGCGAAAAATACATAAGAGTATATGTATTTATATATATACTATAGTTTTTATATATAAATATATAAATCAATCATATAATTAGAATTAAATAAAAAATATGCATTGGATGCGCCTTGAGATACACGTAGCGTGATCATCGAATAGTTGAAATGGTTTTACATGCCTTGTTATGCATGTTGTCCAATCTCAATGAAGAACAATAAAGTAATATAAGTGAATCATTAGATTTGCCTTGAGATTCATGCAATGCGAATAAAAAAAAAACCCTAATATATACTTGAATCCATATACCGCATGATTCAATTATTTTGAGCCAGAGATTGACCTCGAGATACGTAGTACGTATCTTGAGGAAGATCAAATTTAATTATTAAAAAAATCATTAGATTTTTCTTGAGGAATTCTAATATATGTATATATATATATATATATGTTTTCAATGCAAACAGATCGCATTCTCCGTTTCAATTTCGAAAAAGAAAAATAGAGAAAACGAGAGAAGGAGATTAAGAGAATGACCAAAAGTGGGACAAAGAAGAGGGAATGGGGTTGTGTGAGAGGCAAAATGATGGTGAAATGTAAGTTGTCGTCATTATTGTTAATGTTATGGCTATTGGGTTTTTGGAGTTCATACGTAGCGGAAAACTCATAACAAATTTTGACAAACCCCAACATGATCAAAAATAAGTTCCATTAAACTAAATTTACGAAAGTAAATCATACTTTATTCCATGATTTCCTTTTTATTGTTCGATTTTCAAGACGTTCAAGTGCACGTCCTTTATCGAAAGTCTACACGCGAACGGTCCACAATTAAAAGTGCTAGCCCCAAGAGAAATTGAAAATATTTTATTCTTTTTCTCCCTAAATCTAGAGAACTCAAAAATTGTTAAACGAAAATCTTATCTCTTTTTTGGGGTTTTACCCTTTATTTATATGTGTAGATAAGCTCTCACTTAAAATCATATTCGTAATACAACTATTGAATTTAGGCAGTTTAAGCAAATTACACATACGACCCTATTAATAACTTATCATATAACAAATTGTAAGGGCTTTTACGTCATGAGTTTTATCATATAAAATTCATTACTCTTGACCGATTAAGATTGTGCAAAGTCATTCTTTGTGTGCGACCCAATAGGTTCATACGACGTTAACAGTGAATCAAAAACCATTTTGGTACACAAGTCATAAGCGGTCTCTAGAAAGACATTATGACTACCTAAGTAGCATGAATATCAACATCGATACAACCTAATTAATAAGATAAATCATTATCTTTTTGTCGTGCGATATCTTTGATTATGTTCAATCGTAATAGTCCCGATCTTTAGGTAAACTGAAAAACATCCAAGTGACATTGATCATATCAATTCACATGGACTCGGCCATTATCAGTCTATCTTATCGAAAGATCCACTGATATCTCTCTCTATACGAGAGTGAAAATTTTATCTTGATTACACACCTGCATATATTATTCACACGGTAACCAATCACAATCTTTATAATTGTCCGGTTAAAGACAACATTTGATTGTGTCAAATTATCATGCTCCTAATATTGAAGTATATGGTAAGCTCAACTCGAATGACTAAATGATATACCTATCATGAGTGACACCTATGACTTAATCCATATGGTGTTCTCATAACAGGTTGGTCTAGTACCTTATTCCCTAACAAGCACTCATGATCTTGATTCGTATCGTTATACGCATGATCATCACATGACCATCAATCAAGATTCATACTAGTCTTCATTCATTATACTTCCGAGTACGATGATCGACTAGGGATATTTTAGGATATTTCAACAAATACTCATGGATCTTACTATAAGGTAAACATGCAATCACTTATAATGAAACAATAAATAAAACCTCTATTTTATCAACTAAAATTATAAGACAAACAATGTTTGTAAATTGACCTAGGGCACATTCCCTCAAAATGACTATTATATGTTGTTTTGAAGACATTCATGGAGGTTGAAGAGGACAATGGTTCGATGATGGAGATAACCTCACCTTAAAGGTACTTTAATCCAACCCCAACAAATAAAAAAATGGGACTGGTTTTTAGGAGAGAATAGGGACTCGTGGGGAAGAAGAAGGGGGTTGGTCTCCCGAATCGGATGAACCATGTCCAGTTCTAGGGGTCCAACCCTTCAAAAATTAAAAAAAAATAAAAATAATGCTAAAAATGGAAAGAAAATCCAAAAAAAGGAAAAAATAAAAATTATATTTTTAGACAAATAAATATAAATTGTGTATTTTTGTGAAAAATAAGGAATTTGAGATTTTTCAGTGATTTATTCTATGGTTTTTCCTCGTAAAACATGTTATGATACTCGAAAATGTATGAAATTTAGAAAATTATTTAAAAGCCTAATCAAAGGTAATTTTTTTTATTTTGAACCACAATTTGGAGCCAAAATTGGGATCCGGACATCCGAGGAGGTTATTTGGAGGGATTATGGGGTTTTCAGGTTATCATGAGATCACCTTGAACGATAAAAATATAAAAATAGTGAAGTTGTTGTAGAGGCTTACAGGTCGTATTAATGAATTGTATTACCGCGATTGGAGTCCTGTGTGGACTAGTTTACCGACTCAGAGCGCAAGGGAATTGAGATATCGCGGTTGGAAGGTTAAGTATTGTATGATTATAATTTCGTATAAATTGCATTAATTATTGATATTGCATTTTTGTTGTACATGCATATACAGTTTGGGAGGATAATGCGTTATGAGTCTTCTTATAGTGTAGACTATACCGTGGTTATAGAACATTATATTATGCTTGAGGGGTTGGAGTGACTGATAATTTGCATCACATGGTTATCATGAGATCACCTTGAACCATATCATACACCCATAATCTAGAGGAACGAGACTCGTTTGATTATACTTTATGAGCATGGGTCCTTATTATTGTTTACTTTCCACTTTCGAAGAACGTTAGCTGATTGTGGTCTGATAACAAAAATGGGTTAGACTCACGATTTTATTTAAATTCCTTGGATTATATTTCTTGTTTAATCTTTTCAATTATTATGCATTTGATTATTACAGGTGTACCGGATAGTGTGAGATTTATTTATCTGACATTATTGAGTTTTTATAATTAGATAATGACAGGTTCTAGCAGTGACAAGGGAAAGGGAAAGCTTTCTGATTGTATGTGACTTGCTTAGTTATTTTCTCTATGTATGGGTTTTTGAATGTATTGTATTGTATAAATGGGTTTATAAGTTCGAGTGTGACTAAGATTTCCTTTGGAATGGTTGGAACAGTTTTAGGATGAATTGAAATAATTTTAGAATTAAGGTAGTGCTAGTATAAGAACTTTGATACTTTAAATTATGTTAGAATGAATATATAATTTAGTTGATGAAATATATATTGTTATGGGTGGATCGTGAGTCCTTCGGCATTTCAACCAAAGCTAAGCATGTTTTGTTGAAGATTTTTGAAGGCCAGGATTTTCGGTGTAGTTTTAAAAATAGAGGAGGCGTTGTCGAAAATTTTTACGGAGTTTTGAGAATAATGTGTTCAAGCTAAATGAACTTTTAGGATTATTGAATTCATTTAAACGTACTTTAAGGTTTAAGACTCACTTTAGAATCCTTTGTAATTGATAATACTTTATAATTTGCAATTACAATATTTCAATATTAATTGTTTATTGATGAAGAGTTTAAGGAAGATAGATTATCAAGGGATTATGGTAATCTAGGCTAGTTAGATGCCCTAATTAGGTGTGGTCTGACACTGGAGGGAGAATTACAGCTTAGCCCTCTGACAACGTCGTTGGGCTTCATGCAACAAAACTCACTTGCAAGGCTTTCATGATGTGGAAAGTTTTAACAACAAGTGTAGTGGTTACTTCTCGTCACACACATGTATTTAAAGAGAAAGTACCACTACCGTATGCTCTAGCTTTGGGGAAGAAGTTCAATATTGGCAAGGAGATTTATGATTCCGTGGTGCGCTCAGGGAAGAAACATAACAAGTTGTATATGTCATACTTCCTAATTTCATTGTTTAGAAGATATTTTGTCATTGAGTAGAAAAATGACAGGTTGGAAAAAATGGTGGAGGAGGTTAGACTGACTCATCAAATAAAGTCTAACGATATAATTATTGATCTTAACTTCTTATGCCTATAAAAGAAGCCGTCAGTTGCTCCAGCTCCTGCTGTTGTCAAGCCAACTATCGATGCTCATGTTTAGAAACCCTGTCACAAAGACTATCCGAAAGTCGAAAAGGTTCTTGAAATGAAAATTGTTAAATTTACTAAAAATGAGGACACAAGTCCTATCGAAGTGCAATCTTCAAGAGAGGAAATTGCAAGAGAGGAAGATTCTCTTCCTTCTACTATAGGACAGACTGGACTACGACTTGATGCAAGTTCATCTGCTATACTTCCTAATCGATCAGAGGAAGTCACCTCGCTTGCTGAGTTTTGCGAGACTGGAGATAATCAAGGTAACTTTACTAAGTTAAATTCTTATTTAAGTGATATTACTCCTATTACTAGTAGGGGACGGGTACACTTGAGTCCCTTATAATGAGTTATGGAACTGATGGTGAAGATGTTGTAATACCAAGTGAGGTTCCTTGTGATAATGTTACTGCATAGATAGAGTCTCTAGCAACATCAGATACTCCTCCTATTGAGGACTTTACTACTATTAAGCTTGAGGGCATTCTGCTGCTTTCAGTTTCTGCAACCAAGGGACATATTATTAAGGCTCCAGTGAATGAAGCATTGCAATCCGAGCCAAGCATGTCAGTCCATCCTCCTATTCACCTTGAAAATGAGGATAATGAAGTCAATCAAGCCATTCCTACCATTTTAACCAAGCCAACAACTATGGTTGATGTTCCTGTTGCACCTACAACTTCTACTCCTACTGTTGTTGCCACGACCTAAATAATGGTAGTTGAAGACAACTCTGCTCCAACTTAGGATAAGCCTCTCCAAGCTTCAAGTTCTCCAGTAGTGAAGAGACCACACCGGCCACTATTTGACTACTTCTTAGATCGCATTGCATATCTTACTATTTATAGGGAAGATATAGTTGCACATATGCAACCAATGCAAGAATAACTGGATGTTTCTGATGCCAAACTTCACTGGTTGAGGTGGCTGGTTAGAACACAAATGTAATCTCTTTGACGTTGTTTAATCAAAAATGGGGAGTGAGCAAGAGAGAGATTGTAAGGTTAAGTATTTTTTTTGTTTTCTACGTACGTGAACTTGATGTTTTAAAACTGCATTTCAGAGTTGTGCTTATTGGCTGGTAGAGACTATACTCTTTTTGAGGGTTGTAACTTTTATATGTTGTTACTTTAATCCATCGGTAATAGTACATTCAAGAAGTTCCTTAAAAATTTGGTTATCTTGTTAAGTTACTGCTTTTGACTAATCTACGCCAAATGGGAGATTATTAGAGCCTAACTTACTATGTTTGGGTCAGTCTATCCTTGTTGGCAGTATATTGTCAAAACAAAAGTTAAGTTAGGTAGATGTTGCATTTAAAATAGGAAACCTGACTAAGCAAGATGTTCGAGAGTAGATACAACTCAGAGAAAGACTGCAATGGAGATTCCAGATGATGATTACAGTATAAAAGTCAAAGTCGAGGACGAAAACATATTCGAAGTCGAAGCAGGAATCGAATACGAGCTGGATACTAAAATAGAGTAGCTGTCAGTATTAGTCTATAATAGTGAAAATTTTCGATACTGCAAGCAGAGAACTTCGAGAGGGATTACAAACACAAAATCCGAGATAAAGGTGCATAAAGGACTGAATAACTTTATGGAAACGACGAGTCAAGATTCTTGAAATAATAGAAGACTTAGTTGTTGAAAATTGGATGATTCTTATAGGATTTACAATTGGAGATCGAGGAGGTTTTTCGAGTTGTATTATATTTAGAATTGAATTCCTAGATATAATAGATAAACTGATCTATAAATATTCAAGATCGTCATTGTGTTTATCATCATTCATTACTTGAGTTTTGTGAGAATGAGAGATCATTATAATGGTTATACACATTATCAATTTGATTAATTGATTCTTTAGGCTGAGCCTACGTAGAGGAAGACATTCAAGTCTTACTGCGACATCAATTTTGTATTTAGTTTTGATGTGTGTTTATTAGTTCATCATAGATTCGTTAATATCCTCAATTTCTCTGGTTTCCAAAACTTTAACAATGATCTCTCTTTTATTTTTCAGATAACTGGCAAAATTTCCTTACGTTGCTCATGTGGTACTTGAGAAAAAAAATTGAAGTTCTCATTGCTTTTGAAGATGCATTATGTTACTCATGTGATTGTTGGGAAGAAGAATTAGAATTCTTGTCGCTTGGAAGATGCAAATTGAATTAAAAGATGCAATTTTTTTTTGTAATTTATGCGAGTTGATATTAATGTGTAGTTGTAATTGAGACTTCATGATGATTTTTTAATAAATATCTTGGTTTAATTCTTAATTTAGATATTTTAGCAAACAATTAAATGTTTTTTTATTTCTAACATTTGTCTTATTTATAGGTTCTAAATATTACAAACGATGTATTAACTTAATGAGGGCAGCTATTTGTAGTTAAAAGGTACCGCAAGTACATTTTCTTTTTATGGCAGTTGAGAGTTGTCGCAAATGTATTTAAGTGGCAGCAGGTGGCTGCCACAAATAAACTTTTTTTTGGCAGCATTCTGCTTGCCACAAAAAACACTGTCATTAAACGCTTTTTGTGGCAGTACAAAAATTGGCACAAATGGCGTCACATATATTTTTAGTAGCTGGTGTCACAAATTTTTTTGAGGTCGGCTTATTAATGGAACCATCTCTTTTCACGTCACAAAAAGTCTTTAATAGAAGTACTTTTGTGGCAGCCACAAAGCTGCCACAATGAATGCTTTTTCTTGTAGCAACTTCACTATTGGTTTGACAAATGTAAGAGGAATAAAATTAATTACATACTCTTCATGCCGAGTTGTCTACTCATTGCTAGTAAATAAGATAAGTTTTTGAATGAATGAAACAAAGATTTACAACAGAACACATAATTTCTCAAACAATATACTCAAAATACAATGAGACCAATCCATGTAGTCATTCAATCAGGAAAAATAAAAATAAAAAAGCATAACAGTATTACAAAATTAATACACAAATCAATCAAAATACGTACCTCTACATCTACTCTCTCTGCTTCTTCAACTTCTTCAGAACTTCATCATCTTCAAGAATCATTATAGTCATCATAAATTAATCAGTTATGTTCTTCTTCTAATTATAGATGACGGGTTCCCATCAAACAAGTCATCGATGTAGGACTCAATGTCCTCCGGACCAAACTTTATATACTTCTCAGTCTGCCTACCTGCATCCAAGTACTGACTAAACCTTGCTAAAAATGAACGGTATGCCGGAGTCATCACCGCCGATATCGACACTCGCAGCTCGCTTTGAAGTTGTTCGTCGCTCACCACCCAAGAACTCTGCGTCTTGTGTATTTCCTCGAACGTGGCATTGAAGCTCTTAAACCTCTCCTTCAGCAATGGCTTGACAATCTTCCCATGCACTATCAACCCGTCGTCTTTCAGGCACCCCAACACTTTTCCCCATGTCTCTCGCTGGTAATTTTTGTGGTACTGTCGTAAATCTGATGATCTCCTTCTGCACCACGTGTCGCCCATTAGGTCGTGGATCTCAGGCGAGCTTTTGATCTTCTGTACAATGTACCGCCCGTTGTTCATTAGGAAAATGTAGCTTAGTGAGAGTTCCTTGTAAAGTTTCGACTTCGATTCGAGGTTGGCATCAAGAAGCCCCATCACTGTCATGAGTTGGAATGAGAAGGGTGATGGCTTGGTTGATTGATTGTGGTCATCACCGCCACGATGGTGGTGATCATGTTGGTGGTGTTGCGCTTGTTGTGATGTTTCGGTTTCATTATCGGACTCGAGTCTTGATGCATCTGCTTGATCAATCTTTTGGTGTTCATGGAACACTTGTTCCAATGTGTCTTTGTACTCGCATGCGTACTTGACATAGTTCATAATGTAGCGAGTAAGAGGATGAACTGCGCCGCCAGGGACAGGAGTTTTCCCTGTGTCGGTCTTAATGGAGTTCTCAAGATCAGAGAAGATTCCAATCACCGCCTCCGCAATTCGGCTTCTTGCCGTTGTGATCTCCGACATTAGCTCATGAGTGAGCTCCTCGTCTGACAAAAATCCACCAATTGAACCGATCAGATCGCGCAATGTCTCATAGATGTCTAGGAATTTGAACAACTTTTCCGTAGATCTCTTCGTCATCGCCACGGCTTCAGCAAAATTGAGTAGTTGAATCAGAATACTGCGCGTAAAATTGCCGAATAAGCTCGCCGAAGCCGACGGATTCTCTAAGAAAATTTCATTGCAGAGCTTTAGCTCGCCGGGGAGGTAGATTTTGAAGCAATGTTTGCTAGCAATGATCCACTTTGCGACCTCGCCTTCGAGCGATTCCCATTGCATTTTCTGCACATCATCAATACTCATCTTCTCACAACCAAGCTTTCTCAACGAGTCATGCAAAGCGTGTCTCCTGATAAGGCTGTAGGCCTGACAGCACTCTGCCTCGTAACCACAAAAAATCATGGAAGTCGCAATTTGTTTCAGTTTCGATACCGTCTCCGGAACATATCCTGGAAATTGATCCTCCTCAGAGGAGGCCTGATCTGGTTGCTGCAATTGGGTTTCGCATTGATCGTGCTCTTCATTCAATTGCTGCAAATGTTGCGATTGCTTCCCTTTTGCATTTACTGCATTATTTATGTCAATCGATTCTGAATTAGGACTTTTGTAATCCTCCAGAATCGCTCTGAATTCGTCTTCGAAAAACATCATTGCGCGCTGCAACACGATCGTAGTCTTATTAACCATTTCAGATTGATGGAACTCTCGAAAGGCATTTGTCAATTTAGAGATCCGCTCGACGTAATGAAGAACCGAGAACCCTTCCTCAATCTCATGGCACCACTTTGCGGGCGCATCGCCGGAATCAAACTTCGCGATCTCTAGTTCCACGAGCTTCGCAAACTTCTCGACGCAACTTGGAATCTCAATCTGACTCGGCTTGTCCTCCAAATTACCAACCGATCCCAAAAACTGATCAACCTCTTCGGAGAGTTTCCCCAGATCATGATCCGACTCGAGAGTTTCCCCACTTTCATCAACTCTCTCCCTCCCCTTGTCATCTTGTTCCAAAATCGTCATCTCCTCAGCCATCGCCACCAGGTCCTGCTCCTCCAGTTTCCTTTCAACGCGAGGCGACGCCGTCGGAGTGCCACCGGAAACATGATCCAGTGTTGAAGCACTAGCGGCTTCCTCTCCAGCTGAGGATTTCTGATTATGATTGTCTTTATGAGGCGAGTCTCTCTGCTTCAAAAACATTTTCTTCTCTGATCTGCAATTCGTCTTCGTTTGTTTTCTAAAATTTGGTTTGGATTGTTTGGGTTTGAGGAGATGGCGATAACAAAGGCAGAACCCGTCAAAGAGGTTGAAGATGTGCGGACGCGGGAGATGGGATAGGGGGCACCAATGATATTGGTACGATACGAAGCGGCACGTAGTTTGTTTTCTATAAGTGGAGTTGCTCACTGTGCTCCGTTGACATGATTAAGGATTTGTTTTTGACGTATCTACATGAATATCGGATGGTTTGAGAGTTTTTAAGGGGATGGACTAATTTGTGGTCGCCACGTCGTTGCACGTCTTCCGTGTATGGCAGGGTATTGGGGGTGAGAATGTTAGGAGCGTTTCGATGTGACACGTGGAGAGTAGACTTGATGAT
Source organism: Stephania yunnanensis (assembly GCA_039657365.1). NCBI lineage: Eukaryota > Viridiplantae > Streptophyta > Magnoliopsida > Ranunculales > Menispermaceae > Stephania > Stephania yunnanensis. The sequence goes on along the minus strand of CM077586.1, from coordinate 35,581,448 downwards.
TGTGTCGGGTCTCAAATCTAGACTAGGCAGTAACCCACGTGCTTCGCGGATTAACTTGAGGGCCGCTAAGGGCACCCACCATTTCATGAAGGCACCCAAATTTTTTGTAAAAATTCCAGCAAAAATGAAAAAAAGACTATTTTGCCCCTGTATATATATATATATATATATATGATTCAAACCCTACAAACCATTTCGACAAAGAAAATGGGGCACCCCACCACCAAGCTTGAACCATAAAACAACATTGCGTTTGGCGGACGTTTATCGATTCTTGCGGATTGACATCATCCGACAGCGATGTAACAATGTTTGACAACCATATGATGGTTTGAAGGAACTGTTTTTTTGTCAACGTAGGGGTTCTCAAATTTTCAGACGTTTTTTCACGGGCGCGATTGATTCGGCCTCGCAGGACCGAGAATTATGAAAACGTCTCGGTCTACATCCACCGAGGACTCTCGTGAAGTGGTGAGCGAGACGACAATAAAAGTGTCGGTTATGGACAACCGAGAGCTATTCTACATTCTCGGTAGTACATCAACCGACAAGACATAAACTATACACTAATGGTTACTCTCGTGAAGTGGTGACCGAGATAACACAATTACTTTCGGCCATTCGTTGACGAGACTGTGTAAACTATTCTAGCCTGTCCGTCCGAGAACCACGAGTTCTCAAAAATCTCCCCTCAGTCTCGGCCGTGCTTGACCGAGACCGTAAACAAAATCTCTGGCCTGTGTGGCCGAGAACCACGAACGCCCAATAAATGAACCATTGAATGCACCACCACACAAACATAACAACTACTCTATCAAATGCAACTTAATTAGACTACCAACGTACATTCATACGATCGATTTTCTCGACTTGAGTGTGTGAATGAAAAACTAGAACCGAGCCCTAATTTGAAGACGAAATCGGCAAACACCCCGAGCCTACAAACTACAAAAACCTCCTACAACGACGAAAAAACACGCGGAGACGGACGGAAACGACGATTTCGGGGTATCATCGCAAGGAGTTTGGTGGTGGTGGTGGTGGTGGTGGTGGTGGTGGGGGTGGTGGGGTGAGAGAAGTTTGTTCGAGGGGTATTTTGAATATTTCGGGTCTAATTTTTTGATGCCCCAAGTAAATGGGTTAGTGCCCACATTAACCGGATGCCTTCATGAAATGGTGGGGTGCCCTTAGCGGCCCTCATTAACTTTTACCAAATTATTTAGAACACTTTTCAAAGCGTTTGGGTTGTGACACGTGTGGTAATTCAAGCGTTTGGGATGTGACACGTGCAGTAGGTCCTTTCTGCTTTTGGAGTTTAGATTATTAGCATTAACAACCTCACATGCTTCAATATCATATTCAACCTGCATTAGGTGTTTTTATATCAATAAACTCATCACCAACTTAATAGAATAGATTTATCCAATCCATTAATACCTAGAAAAAACTAACTTAGTAGCATCTAGAGTTCTTCTTTGTAGTATTAGAAGTTCTTAGCCTTCTAATTTCCTTCTCTAGTTCTTAGCAAGTTTCAATTTATTTTACAACACGTTATCAGCACGAGCTTGCTCTAGCATTAAGGAGATCTTGAAGTTCAAGAAGGCTTGTTAAGGAGAAGCTAAGAAGGTAACTTTTGTTATTTAAATAAGTTCAATTTATTTCTAAATTACCATGGTTGTTTAATTTTATTACATGCATAACTTCTATATGCATACTTTATTCATATATAATTATAATGTCACCGATTGCGAAAGTATGCTCTGTAGTTGCGTCTTGTACGATCTTCTACATCAGAAATCAAAAATCAATACGTGACATAACTAGTTTTCTCGCTATACTACAAACGATTAATTATGCTCTATTCTTGATTTTTTTTATATTGCAAATAGTGTTATGAGTTTGGGTTGATAGTGGGTAAGCCTTGTCCCCAGTAAAGCTAAACATTGAAAGGGAGACGGGTTATCCCGTTCGAGGTGGCATGGTTTTTAAGTAGACTTCGTCTCACCACCCAACCTGGAGGTTGTCCCACCAACTCATACAAGTAATACATTTTGCATACTAATAATCAAGTTGTGAACATATATTTAATCATATGTGAACATATATTTAATCATATGTTATGTTTTTACATAAAAAAGGGGAAAACTATTTTATATTAAATTTATTTTCAAAATACTTTTCAACCATAGTTTGCATTTGTTACCTTATTATAATTCTTGTCATGATAATTCTATGCAAGGCTGTGTGTTATACATAATCATTCATCAATTTCTCTTTGGAGATTTGAAAAGTGAATATTTCACTTTATATATATTTTCACCTTATGGAGTTATACATACCAAAAGGGTAATGCTCCAAAAAGCTCAAAATGAGCGGTTGGGTCTCATGCTACAAAATTTAATCAGTCAAATATTAATTATAATTCCACAATTTTAATTACCTCTATGTTGAGGCTATGTGGAAATATGACTGATGAGACAATAAAAAGGTCACGTGACCCGCCTCGACTTATTGCTGCAACAAATATCGAGTGCGCACGTCAATCCAATAAATATTAAGGATTGATTTCTTGTCTCATGGTAGCTGAGTAAAATAATGAGATATTATAAATATAATATCGCTCCCGTCCAATTAGTTCAGCTTCAAATTAAGAAGCATATGTTGCATATAATGATCATGATCGCAATAAAAAATTTATGGACGTGGAAAAGGTGAAAATATCGGGTAAAGGTCGTATTGACAATTCCACCAAAATTGGAATAAAAGTGGTGCACCACTACAAAGGGCAAATAATTATCGACAATGAGCGCTCATAATTGTGACATTTTTTTTAGTCATATATGAAAGGCTATTTTGCCTAAATATTGTCATATATATGCCCGAATATTTTTGTGACCTTTACCATGCCTTCAAAATCAAAGGCAACATATTATGAATTTTATCATTGAAATACGACTCTTTTTCTGATTTGCCAAACATTATTTGTCCAGATGGATCAACAAATCATGTGTTCAAGTCATGAATCAAATAAGAGCGATATATGCCTTGCTGATTGTGCTACAACGCATACGATCCTTAAAAACAGAGAATATTTCTCCAATTTGAACTTAGCTGAGGCTAATGTTCACACAATATCTGGCATCTCCAATTTGATTAATGGCTCGGAAGAGCAAATATTATGTTGTCCTGGGAACAACAATTCATGTTGCCAATGCCTTATACTCTGAAAAATCCGAAGAAATTTCTTGAGCTTTAAAGATATTCGACAAAATGGATATCACATTGAAACCGTGAATGAAAATAATAGAGAATTTCTCTATGTCACATTGGTTTCAAATGGGAAAAAAGAAGTGTTAGAAAAATCCCACTTTATCATCTGGATTATATTTTACTCATATAAGGCATGTCGAAACGAATGTCGTCTTGAATAAGAAAATTAATGATCCAACGACATTCATTTTATGGCATGACCGGCTTGGTCATCCAGGATCATCAATGATGCGAAGAATAATTAATAATTCGCATGGACATCCTTTAAGGAGTCACAAAATATTTTCAAATTTGGTGATTATAATTGTGCTAGTTGTTCTCAAGGTAAATTGATAGTTAAACCATCCCCAAGTAAAATTGTTGTGGAATCCCCAGTTTTCTTAGAACGCATTCAGGGAGACATATGTGGACCTATTCATCCTCACTGTGGACCATTCAGATATTTCATGGTTTTGATAGATGCATCAACTAGGTGGTCACATGTTTGTTTACTTTCATCCCGCAATGTTGCATTTGCTAGACTTTTAGCACAAATCATTAAGTTAAGAGCACAATTCCCTGACAACCCAATCAAGACCATACGTCTTGATAATGCCGGGGAATTTCAATCTCACGCATTTCAAAATTATTGCATGTCTATAGGAATTTCCATTGAACATTCTGTTCCACATGTGCATACCCAGAATGGTTTGGCAGAATCTCTTATCAAACGCATTCAATTAATTGCGCACCTTTAATCATGAGAACTAAGTTATCAACTTCAGTTTGGGGACATGCAAATCCTTCATGCAAAGATCTATCATTCGTTATAGGCCTCTCGCATACCATGAACATTCCCCCATGCAACTCATTTTAGGTCAACAACCAAATATTTCACACTTGAGAATTTTTGGTTGTGCAGTGTATGTTCCTATACCACCTCCCAATAGAACTAAGATGGGTCCACAACGAAAACTTGGGATTTATGTTGGATTTAACTCATCATCTATTATAAGATACCTTGAGCCCTTAACAGGGGATTTATTTACTGCACGTTTTGCTGATTGTCACTTTGATGAAGCAATTTTCCCACCATTAGGGGAGATAAGAAGCCAATTCAAAAGGAATGGCGTGAAATTGCTTGGAATGCATCAACTTTATCACATTATGATCCACGCACAAATCAGTGTGAACTTGAAGTTCAACGGATCATTCATTTGCAACAAATCGCAAATCAATTACCGATGCATTTACTCGATGTAAAACAAGTGACAAAATCATATATACCAAATTTGTAAATGCTCCCGCAAGAATTGATGTCTCTGTGCAACAAAATGCACAAGAACCAACTAAACGCTTAAAGCGTGGAAGACCAGTTGGTTCAAAGGATACAATTCCTCGAAAGAGGAAAACGGGAGTAAAAATAAATGCAAACCAAAATACTCCCGAGAAAGCACAAGAATCCTTTGATAAGGGTTTGTCGTAACAAGTTGATTCGATGAGGAACAACTTCCTCTAGAAAAAGAGGAAAAAGATGAAAATAATGAGATCTCAATAAATTATTTAAACTCTGGTAAGATTTGGGATCGAAATGAAATTGTTCCTGATGATATATTTGCTTTCAATGTGTCCTTTGAAATATGTGAAAATGATGATGATCCAGAACCACGATCAGTGGACGAATGTCGAAAAAGACGTGATTGGCAAAAATGGCAAGAGGCTATCCAAGCAGAGCTAAACTCGTTAAAGAAACGAGAGGTTTTGGACCAATTGTCCAAACGCCAGATGGCGTAAAACCTGTTGGATATAAATGGGTATTTGTACGAAAGAGAAACGAAAAAAATGAAGTTACAAGGTACAAAGCAAGACTTGTAGCTCAAGGTTTCTCACAAAGACCTGGCATCGATTATGAGGAAACATATTCTCCTGTTATAGATGCAATCACATTTCGGTTCTTGATAAGCCTTGCATCTCTGAAGGGCTTGATATGCATTTAATGGATGTCGTTACAGCATATCTGTACGGATCCATAGACAAAGTGAGATATATATGAAAATCCCTGAAGGATTTGTAATATCCGATGAAATAAAATCAAAACCTCATAACATGCATTCTATAAAATTACAAAGGTCTTTGTACGGATTGAAACAATCCGGACGAATGTGGTACAAACGCCTTAGTGATTATTTACTGAAAGAAGGATATGTAAATAATCCGCTTTGCCCATGTGTCTTTATTAAAAGATCATCAACAGATTTGTGATTATTGCTGTATATGTTGATGATTTAAATATAGTGGGAAACCACGACGACATCGTTAGAACATCCGAATACTTGAAAAAAGAATTCGAGATGAAAGAACTTGGAAAAACAAGACTTTGTCTTGGTTTGCAAATTGAACATTTTTCAAGTGGAGTATTTGTCCATCAATCAAATTATATTGAAAAAATATTAAAAAGATTTTATATGGACAAGGCGCATCCATTGAGCTCTCCAATGGTTGTCAGATCACTTGAAGTGGATAAGGACCCATTTCGACCTCATGAAAGTGATGAAGAGCTACTTGGTCCGGATGTACCATATTTAAGTGCAATTGGTGCACTTATGTATCTTGCAAATCGTGTACAAGACCTGACATTGCTTTTTTTGTCAACCTACTAGCAAGATATAGCTCTTCACCAACTCGAAGACATTGGAATGGGATTAAACATGTTTTTCGATATCTTCGAGGAACAAGTGACATGGGTTTATTTTACTCGAGAGGGGTGAAACTGAATCTTCAAGGTTATGCCGATCTTTGGATTTTTATCTGATCTCACAAGGCCCGTTCTCAAACGGGATATGTATTCACATGTGGCAATACTGCTGTATCATGGAAATCAGTAAAGCAAACTATGGTTGCTACTTCTTCCAATCATTCTGAAGTACTTGCAATTCATGAAGCAAGTCGTGAATGTGTATGGTTGAGAAACATGATTGGACATATTCAAGAATCATGTGGATTACCTTCAATAAAAGATTCTCCAACCATATTATATGAAGATAATGCAGCATGCATTGCACAATTAAGTGAAGGATTCATAAAAGGTGACAGAACAAAACATATTTCACCAAAATTCTTTTATGCGCATGAGCTTCAGAAAAATGGTGAAATTGATGTCAAGCAAATCCGATCGAGTGATAATCTTGCTGATTTATTCACAAAAGCCTTACCAACTACGACATTTAAAAGGCTTACATATGGTATTGGCTTGCGTAAACTTAAAGACATTGCAAGTAAAGAAACCTGAACAAGTTTCACCCATGTTCACATGAGGGGAGTTATTGATTAGTGTATTGCACTCTTTTTCCCTTAGCTATGGTTTTATCCCATTGGGTTTTCCTAGCAAGGTTTTTAATGAGGCAATCTTAACAATATTATACCCGTCTTAATATTTATGAGAATCGTGTACTCTTTTTCTTTTACTATATTTTTTCCCACAGGGTTTTTCTTAGTAAAAGTTTTAACGAGGCACAATCTCCAAGCAAGCGTCATCCAAGGGGGAGTGTTGTGAAGTGTGGATGACCATGCATGTACACCAACATATTGTGTAGTTATGTACTTCCATTGGTCTTTGTATTGTCATGTTCTTTGTAACCATTTCAATGTACATGGGGTGATGTTTTAGTCCCACATTGCTAAGACACATTTGTTGTCAAACCAAATGGGCTATATAAAGGATCTTATTTCTTCTCTTCTTCTTTGTAGTATTAGAACCTATATAATGATTATTAGCTAATTTGCAGGTTTGTGTGGTATCACTCATATCGCTAAAACTAATTGATAATACATACACAAATTTTCTCATGATTGTTTATGTAAAGGCGACATTGCACATTTGTCTAAAAAATAACATAAGAGAAAGTTGACTTTGCATATTAGGCTTTGTTAACCACCATTTTTCCATCATAACTTTTACCCCAAGCAGTAGTATATAGTATATATTTTAAATATTAGTATATAATATATATTTTGCATCAAATCTTTTTCCATTATATTAGACATTGTACATACCTGTCCATGCCACCATACATACATATGTTGAATATATAGCATTGCATTTCATCACTTATTCTTTTTTTTTTTTTCCTAAACCTTCACAAAGTTGACATATTTATGTTAATAAGTCAAAAAATAGATAGTATATTAAATATTAGACGATATTTGATGTATTATATATATAAATAGATGGTTTTCAAAAATTACCTCGTCTTCATCATTTGGTGTGTTAATATTTTTGAAAATTTCTCGATATACAATATTTTTGACAAACGTTTTGTTTTGAAATTCGTCATCCGCATTTAATATCAATATTTCATCTCTTTCGGTCACTCGAGATACTGCTACGTACAATTGACCATGTGTAAAGACTTGCTTTGATAAGAATAATCTCATACATTTTAGTGATTGACCCTGACTTTTGTTGATCATCACAGCAAAACACAGTACTAATGGAAGTTGGCGCCTCTTTAACTTGAACGACCATTTTGACTCATTAGGCGACATTATGATCCTCAGAATTGTCACGTTATTCCCAATATTAGCTCTAGAAATAATTTTCGTTGTAACTGACCATATTGTGAGATGCTTTATTACTAACCTTGTTTCATTACACAAACCCTCTGCCTGATTAAGATTTCTAAGAAGCATGATTGGGAACTCTTGAAAATTGTAATTTATTCAAGAACTCAGTTGTGTAAAGTAAATCTTCATCATTTGTTGTAGTAGAGGATTTACAAATAGTATCAGAGCTCAAATATGTAATATTATCCCCTTGTATTAAATCCATGACTAGTTGATTCAATTGATGCATTATCTAATTTTTTGGAGTCAAAATAGCACATTCTTTCAAATTAGAAGAATCGTGAAAATGCTCGGTAAGTGATGGATAAACACCTTTTGCAACACATCTTATAGGGTCTCCATCATGGTGTAACAATGCATTCATTGGGATTTTTAATAACTCATTATCTGGATCGTCATAAAATGCTCCATTTCAAACTTGAATCAACCACCTATCAAAAGAAGCAAGATCTTTAGATTGTGGTCCCGCAGACTCAATGGAAAATCACATATTTTGGTTGAGTTCGAAGACAATACAATGTTCCCATAGATAAGAAGAATTAAGCAAAGCTTCTATAATATCAACTTTTCCACCTTTAGGCACAACCAACAATATTTTCCTAAAATCACCTCCAAGAACAATTGTAAGGCTGCTAAAAGGTTTGTCATAACTATTCTCATACCTCATTTGAAAAATGTATCTCAAACTTCTGTCTAAAGCTTCGAAATAGTATTTGTTGGCTATAGGAGCTTCATCCCATATTATCAATGATGTTTTGCAAAGAAGTTAAGCTAAATGGGTACCATGTTGAATTTCACAAGATGATTTGGTCTAAATTTCCAGTGGGATATGAAATCGTGAATGAGCTGTTCTACTATTCAGCAACAAAAGAGCTGCTATTCCTAATGACACAACTAGCAACACTATTTTCCCTTTTAACCTTAACTTAGTAATTATCATTTTCCACCAGAAGGTCTTTCCTGTTCCACTATGGGCACTAATAAAAAATAGTCAACCTTTGTCGCTTATAACCGAGTCAATAATAGCTTCAAATGTTACCTACTGACATCGATTCAAAGATGTATATAATTTTTCATATAACACCGTCATCTCATCAATATTGTAATCTAACTCCTACCAACCGATTTTCTACATCCCTTAATAGTGAAAGATTTGAAAAGGCATGCCATTAATATTTTTTAATGTCTTACCAAATTTTTGAAGAATATTCTCAATTTCAACTAATGTGTAATGTTGAATTTGCTCAGGAGATAGTTGCAAATATGGAATTTGAAGTATTCTCCTTTGTAATTGATGTATATCCTCTGATAATATGGTGTTAGAGCATGTGCCCTAGGTCAATCTACAAATATTGTTTATCTTATAATTTTAGTTAATAAAATAGAGATTTTATTTATGAGCGATGCATGTTTACCTTCTAGTAAGAGCCATGGGTATTTGTTGAAATATCCTAAGTGTCCCTAGTCGGTCAATATACTGGGAACTATAATGAATTAAGACTAGTGTAAATCTTGATTGATGGTCATGTGATGATCATGCGTATAAGGATACGAATCAAGATCATGAGTACTTATCATGGATATGAATTGAGATCGTAAGTACTTGTTAGGGAACAAGGTACTAGACCAACCCACTTTGAGAACACCACATGAATTATGTCATAAGTGTTACTCATGATAGGTATATCACTTAGTCTTTCGACTTGATATTACCATAAACTTCAATATTATGAGCATGATAATTTGACACAATCAAATGTTGTCTTTAACCATACAATTATAAAGATTGTGATTGGTTAGGGAATAAGGTATTGGACCAACCCACTTTGAGAACGCCACATGAATTATGTCATAAGTGTTACTCATGATAGGTATATCATTTAGTCTTTCGACTTGATATTACCATAAACTTCAATATTATGAGCATGATAATTTGACACAATCAAATGTTGTCTTTATCCATACAATTATAAAGATTGTGATTGGTTACCGTGTGAATAATATATGAAGGTGTGTAATCAAGATAGAATTTGTCACTCTCGTATAGAGAGATATCAGTGGATCCCTCAATAAGATAGACTGATAATGGCAAAGTCTATGTAAATTGATATGATCAATGTTACTTGGATGTTTTTCAGTTTACCTAAAGATCGAGATAAGTACGATTGAACATTAAGGGTGACTTTCCATGCCTTATGTTTAATCAAAGGATATCGCTCGACAAAAGGATATGATATACGTTATTAGTTAGGTTGTATCGATGTTGAGATTCATGCTAATTGGGTAGTCATAATGCTTTGCTAGAGACCGCTTATGACTTATGTACCAAAATGGTTTTAAGTTTACTACCAACATCGCATGAATTTATTGGGTCACACACAAAGAATGATTTTGCACAATTTCAATTGGTTCAGAGTAATGAATTTCATATGATAAAATTCATGACATAAAAGCCTTTACGATTTGTTATATGATAACTTATTAATATGGGAGTATGTGTAATTTGCTTAAACCGCATAAATACAATGGTTATATCACGAATAAGATTTTAAGTGATGGCTTATCTACACATAAATAGAAGGTGGATCCCTAAAAACGAAATAAGATTTCGTTTTACTTTTTTTTTTTGAGTTCTCTAGATTTAGGGATAGAAAGAAAAATCATTTTCAATCTCTCTTCGGGCTCACTCCAAATTGTGGTCATTGCTCGTGTGTGGAGTTTTGATAGAGAGTGCGCACTTGAACATCTTGAAAATCGAACAATCAAAAGGGAAATCACGGAATAAGGTATGATTTACTTTCGTAGATTTAGTTTAATGGAATTTGTTTTCGATCCTGTTGGGGTTTTTCAAAATTTGTTTTGAGTTTTCACTGCGTATGAACCCAAAAAACCCAACATATGGAACTATTACTTTTTCCAAATTTAGATACATCAGCCACCTAAGATCTCAAAGAAATCATAAACGAATAAGATTATATATACTTATTTAACGCATGATTTAATAATATCAAAATGTAATATAAAAGTTAAATTTGGTGTATGCAACTGATAATACTTTTAGATAATACTAAATTATTAAGTATTACATTTAAAAATACAAGTTATATTTTTTCTAGTTATGCATACATTGTAAATCTACCAACATGAATACTATTAATAACACTACATACTCGCATTCATACATGGGGATTTTCAAAATATTGCTTTAAAAAAAGTTGAATATTATCTTTGCAACTATGCTTCCCGATTGAATAATTCTAGTGTAAAATATGAATGATTTCAATATTGAATGATTAAGTATTATATTTGAAAATGCAAGGTATGGAGAGGTCTTGAGTTCGACTCCCAATGAAGTAAAAAAAACTACATTTAAAAAAGTAAACTTATATCTTTTCTAACTAAATTTTATAAAGATTATAAATATATTATTGATAAAACTTTATATTCATATTCCAATGGAAGGTCAATTTAATAAAGATTCCCTATTGAATAATTGGTAAATGTAAAATATCAAATACCTCAAATATCGAAGAATTAAGTATTAAATTTAAAAAAAGTAAGATATACAAATAATTACAAATTTATATAAACAAAATGATTAGCATCATAATAAAGATAAAAAAATCGTAAAACATTGTTTAATATTAAAAAGGCAAATGTCGACAATGAAACTAAAAGAAATGTGTTTTTTTATTGTAAATTACCTGACATTGCAACAATATTATCACAAATAGTTGTCTAAGTTGATATCCAGTTGCCCACGATGCTGCTTTCATGTGACAATCATTCCATTCCTTATCATCATCCAATAACTCTAATGCATCGCATGCAGCTTTAAAAGATGGCTATAAAATCTCGTTTACAGTTCTAATTTGCTTGAATGAAGTACTCCCCTTTACAATGTTAAGTAGCATCCTCAAATAGTAACGTTCACCGCTTGATGGGTGGGAAAAATAGATCCTCCCAAATGTCTTGCCCTTTTTTTCTTCTAGTCTAAAGTTTATTATTTGAAATTCCACACCCAATGCAAATGAAATTTAGAATAAGTTAACTGTCTTGCATCAGGGTGAGCTTTATTAGTTTCAAACTACGCAGTGAACTTTTTTCTATTTATACTAGCAGGGATGTATTCAATTCAGATTTTAATGGACTTTTGGTTACTTTTAATTACTAAAAAAGTTTAGGTGTATTCAATTAAAACATTTAGAGAGTTTATAAAAGTAAGGTGTATTCAATGTGAACTTTTATAGACTTTTAAAAGTCTATAAAAGTTTCGGGGTATTCAATTTAAACTTTTACAAAGTTTATGAAAGTAAGGTGTATTTAATTTTTTGGTGACTTTTGTGGTTTGGTTACAAATCTAGACTTTTATAGACTTTTTGTATAAAAATACACATAAAGAAATCTTCAACTTCTCTTCACCTCAACTCAAAAACTTTTAGAGACTTTTAATTTTTGTTGGTTACATTTTTCAATAAGGACTTCATTGTTCATAAAGTATTTTCTTATCAATTATTTTTATCAATTTCTCCAACCATTCCACAACTCATGGATTACATTGCTCACTCATTATACTCTAATGTCTATGTTTATGAAAATGATGTTGTTATTAATATATAAGATGTCATTCTTGCATCATTGTACATTTTTATACGATTTTTTTACAAAGAAGTTTCGCTTATTAAGTGCATAATTATAATCTCAAAAAATGTAATATTATTATTTTTGAAGAAAATAATAATCTTTTTTTCAAATGCAAGAAGTTCATTTTAAGAAATTTAAATAATCATTCTTAAGCAAAAAACATTAGTTTTTTTACTTAAGTCAAAAAAGTGCAAAATATTTTACACAATGATCTTACTTATTCTTTTTTGCCCCTAAAAGATGATTCATTTTCGTATTTGTTTTGTTGATATTTATTTACTTATTTGTTATGTTACTATTTTGATAGTAACTCATTAATATACACAGATGATTTTTTTTATAAAAATATAAAAATACTTTAAAAAAAAATTAGCAATAGTTATTAAGAAAAAGCAATATAATTATGCATTGACTGATCATCAAAATCATGTTTAAGAACAAAAGCCACTAAATATCTTAAATGTTGATAAAAGTCATCAAAATGAAATTCACGTAAAAGTTCATCAAAGTCTTTAAAAGTCTACGAAAATCTATAAATTTCAGAAAAGTCATCCAATTATAAAAGTAACCAAAAGTCTATTAAAATCTTAATTGAATACACCCCTGTAGGTCTGCTCATAACGGCATCCAATGAAACACATTCTTTAATAACAACAGACTATTCACCAGGAAGACGGAACGACAATCTCTCAATAGCTGGTTCTCTATGTGTATGTCAAATTGAAATATTCTTTAACATGCCTATGTAGTCGAGATATATCTACAATTTAAGGCTCTGTTTGGTAAGCACAAACTAGCTTATCAACTAGCTTATAACCTAGTTTATTTGTTAAGCTGTGTTTGGTTTGTAGCTTATTTTAAAAATAATCTAGATGATAAGCTCCCAATTGAAACGCTACTCTTAGTAGTGTTTGAACCGAAAATCCATCATTTGGATATTTTCTTCCGATTATACCCTTATTTTTACGGTATCAATAAATTAATGCCCTTGCAAATCAGTGGAAACAAAACACGCAAATGCTTAAATAAACCCCGCGAATATTAGTAACTCGCGATTATACCCTAGTAGAGTTGGTAGAGGCGAAACTAGCATTTCAAGCTCTTCTAGGTTAGACCAACATTTATATAATACGTTATTAAAACTTATTGAATTTAAAATTAACATATAGCTTAATATTGTTAATGAAAAAAATAGTGATTAATAATTAACTAAATATTATAAAACAAAGAATTTCACTAAAATTAAAAATCATTACACATTAATTTCTTAATTATAGATAATCTTGTTAGATATTTATTACATATTAAATAAGTTTTAACAACGTCGAGTATAAAAATATTTTTAGATGTTATAAAAATATTTCTCAATGTAGTGTTCGAGTGGTGGGCTATCCAACATATTTTTAATTTTTTTTTTACTAATCTACTATTTTTTTAAGTTAAATAGAGACTTCTCTAGAAATGAAAAATATTTGCAATAACATTGCTTCTCAATTATGGATGATGTGTTAGGTATATGTATAGTTATCCAAGTTGTTTATTGTATTTTATTTACATGTGTTAATTTTTTGCGAATTCTTATAAATTACTATAGAGTTATTTTCATGTAAGCGTTTATGGACACACATAATTTAGTTTTCTAAATAATATAAATTATTTTATGGTATTAATTTGTATTTTGTAAATAAAAGACAAAGTTATTTATAATAATTAATTATATGATTATATAATTAATATACTTAATTGTGCCATATGTTCTTTATTGTCATTTTGCATTTATCAGCTAATCAATCATCTATCATTCCAAACAATTTTTAGTTGATAAGCTAGATTATCAGCTTTCCGCTACCAGCTAGTAGATTATCAGCTAGCCTTGCCAAATAGAGCCTAAATAAGCCTTAATCTCATCAATCAAATTTTTATGGATCTCGAATAGTTACATGATTTCGTGTTAATATGGGTATCATATTTTACGATCAAGTCCCTGTTATATAGAACCATAACAATTATTCAATAGTGATCCATTTTTCTTGACCGTGAATCCGGTCTCTCTTTCTATACACCGGAATCCTTCTGCATCCAATGTTGTTTGATCAACATATTTTTTTGGAAAATATTTCATACATTTACCATTAGACATGCATGGAGACTTCATGTTTGATGCGCCGCATGGACCATCAATCATGAATTTTTTAACGACATTATAACCTTGTGTATCAGCATTAGATTATGGACTTCAACACTTATGACTGTATCAATATATTTCGAGGACTATTTTTTCTCCTTTGAATGAATGAACAACAACATATGCATATGTAGAAGACCACGTTTTTGAAATTCAACAATATAGAGAATTGCAATTTAGACAACTATATATTAGTTTGCATATTTCTAATTATAAGGGTAAACGAGTTATAGTCAATTCGAGAAGAATAATGTATATATCATTAAGAAATTATGTCCTAAAATTGCATTAGGTTTTCTATGATGTGAGAAAGGTATAATGACTCATTGACCCACTTTGGGCACTTACTGAGTCGAATGCCATACATTTCACCTAAACATACGTACAACATATATCTCGATGTGTATTACATATATCCAGCTGGATAAGTGTCCAAAGGGACCCAACCTAGAACTTCCAAAGAGAAAGAATCATGTAACTACCTGCAATTGGGTCACTAAAGATTTTTTTGTGCTTAAGGTCATGCACGAGCTCACGCAATTTGATCTCGAATATTCTACATATAATTTTGACTCTATTTTCATCTTCTTTCAGTTGAGTCATCTACAACATATAGTTTATCTCTAGCCAGAGTGAGTTGCATATAAATGTGATTAGCAGATCAGGGTAGCTATCCCATCTATATATTGCCATTGCATCTTGATAATTTTCGACTCTATACCTTGGGCTACTGGCATGTGATGAAGGCAATACAACAAAAATAAATATGTTAAATCTGCAGCTAATTAAATGTTTTCATTATGCAACTAAGCGTTTTCATTCAACAACCCCAAATTATACAAAGGATAAATATGAGAATTGACATAAATACCCTTCAAAATATACTAAGGGTTAAATCTAAGCATAAAGGACGGAGAATCAATGATCTTAGTTAAATGCTTCTCCAGATCTCACGTGTTGTCAAAAAACAATGCATCAATCTTAAATTAGTTAAAACCCGTTATATGAATCAAAATCTTTCAAATATAGTTGATTTATTTCATGGAGCTATAAATGTTTTACGCTCGTTAATTATCATCCTATGAAACTATATTTCTTTATTTGGACTTCAGACCAGATATGAAGAGAATATGAAAGCTCCAACTGTAATAAGGTGCCGACACATCAATATAATTATGTTTCAAAAACTAAGATTTTTCAAAGGAGGAAATCATACTTTTTTTTTCTTCCTATTGTTCCAGTTCAAAGTCCAAACCATGATTTGAGCACGATATAATACACCCGACATGATGCTAATTGGATCGCTGTACAGGTTGACAAGCCCCACACAAACCCTCACAGTAATGTCACACCCCAACATATATGAATCTGGTTATATATGTGTTAAATTCTATGATCTGTAATTAGTTAGTTGCCTATTATTAGGAAATATTAGTTGTGATTACTCGGATAGATTAGTTGTTGTTATTCCTATTTTATCTATTCAATCTTAGCTATTTAGTTTCCCTGTATTTATCTTATATTCTGTTATCTATCTTGTATATATAATCGGCAATAATCAATGAGAAGGGGTAGTCCAATTCATCCTATTCGTGTCATTAATCTTCATGGTATCAGAGTAATGAAAAAATATGGAAATCAGATACATGGACTCACCTCTTCTTCCTCCACCGAAATATCCTCAACCTCACAACCACCTTCATTTTCTCAAACACATTCCTCTTCTTCAATACCGGATCATTTCTCTGCACAAATCACAAACCATAAACTCAATGGCCAAAACTATCTGCAATGGTCTCAATCAGTCCTTATGTTCATCTGTGGGAAGAGCAAAGATGATCTTCTCTCAGAATCAGCAACTGCTCCAAAGGAAAATGACTCTGCTTACAAATCCTGGAAGGCCAACAACAATATGGTGATGTCGTGGCTCATCAACATTGGTGAGAATTTTCTGCTCTATGCAACAGCTTCTGAAATCTGGGAAGTTGCCAAGATCACATTCTCCAGTTCTGAGAATACATAAGAGATCTTCGAGATCGAAAGTGTTATTCATGAACTCAAATAAGGTGATCTTTCAGTTACACAATATTATAGCTTGCCGACCCGACATTGGCAGAAAATTGATCTTATAGACACTCACATATGGAAGTGTCCAGAGGATGGAAAACTTTATAGATCAATTGTATAGACTAAGCGGGTTTTCAAATTCCTGTCTGGACTCAACAAGGACCTTGATGAAGCTCGTGGCAGAGTTCTTAGTACCAAGCCGTTGCCCTCAATCAGGGAGGCTTTCTTAGTGATTAGATACGAAGAGAGCCCGAGGAAAATCATGTTGGGAGACTCTACAACACTAAGTGCAAACTCAGATGGTTCAGCACTCTCAGTCTCCAGTGAAAGTCAGAATCAAGCCGCTAAAGTCTCCACTGCTAGGAAGAATACTAAACGACCATACCGCGATCACTGCCACAAACTAGGACACACTCGTAACAATTGCTGGCAGATCCATGGGAAGCCAGCTGATTGGAAGCCACGAAAAGCCTCTTCAGATTAAGAACCTCGGGGAAATCTAGTCTCTGCTCCACTGTTCAGCAAGGATCAATCAGAGCTACTATAAAGTCTGATCTGCCAGTCTCAACAAGCTTCTCAGAATCCTCCTGCGAATGGAAATGCTCTCATGATCAAAGGAGGTAATATCTCTCTGGTCTTTCACTCTAGAACTGACTACACATCCTCTTGGATTGTTGATTCAGGATCCACTGATCATATGACTGGTAACCATGGTTTGTTCAAATCTTACTCACCATGTGACAAGTCTATCTCAGTCGTTATAGCAGATGGATCAATCTCATCTGTTGTAGGCATTGGAACAGTGAAAATCTTATCTGATTTACAACTCAATTCTGTGTTCTATGTTCCCAAGTTGGATTGCAATTTACTGTCCGTGCATAAGCTAAATAGAGATTTGAAATGCCACACTCAATTCACGGAAGATTCGTGTGTTTTTCAGGACAGGGACTCGGGGAAGATGATTGGCGGTGCTGAAGTAAAGTCTGGATTGTATCTTCTCAAACATTCATCTCATTCGAATTCTTTGTTGGTATCAAAATTCAATAAGTCAGATAGAGAAATCATGTTGTTACATTATCAACTGGGTCATCCTAACTTCATGTATCTCTATAAACTGTTTCCTTCATTATTTAAGAATAAAAATATCAATTCTATGCATTGTGATGTGTGTCAATTGTCTAAGCATACTAGAAATTCCTATGTACCGAGTCCTTATAAAGCATCTCAACCATTTTCAATGATCCACAATGATATTTGGGGTCCTTCAAAAATCTCTAACATTACAAATGCAAAATGGTTTCTATTGTTTATAGATGATCACACTAGGCTCACACGGGTTTTTGTAATGAAACATAAATCTGAAGCTTGCAACCTAGTCAAACAGTTTCACGTCATGATCCAAACACAATTCAAAACAAATATTCAAATTTTTCATTCTGATAATGGCAGTGAATATTTCAACTCCATATTAGGTGATTATTTCCAAACCCACGACATTGTGCACACTAGCTCCTGTGTCAAAACACCTCAGCAAAATGGTATTTCTGAACGAAAAAAACAGACACCTCCTAGAAGTTGCACGCTCAAGCATGTTCACAACACATGTTCCAAAATAGTATTGGGGTGAGGCAGTCCTAACAACAGCCTATCTCATTAATAGAATGCCATCAAGAATATTGAATTTTGCAACTCCAAGTCAAATATTGCTAAACAGTTTTCCTCACACAAAACTACTTTCAAAAATACCTCTCAAGTTGTTTGGTTGTACAACATTTGTCCACCTTTATGATCAAAGTAAGTTAGATCCTCGATCCTTAAAATGCATATTTTTAGGATATTCTCCAACTAAGAAAAGATATAAATGTTATTCCCCGTTTTTGAGAAAATTTTTTCATACTATGGATGTTACCTTTGTTGAACACAAACATTTCTATCCTAATTCTTCGATTCAGGGGGAGAATTTGCTGAAAGAATCTCAGAATCAATAACTATGTGAGGGGGAGAACAATAGTGTCACATACTTTCCTACAAATATCCAACTTGATCATCTCAGTCCTGTACAATCAACTCCACCAGATAGCTCTCGGACTCAACCTCAAGACTGTCAATCATCGGCCTCAACTCCACTGTCAAATGAAAACCATGAACAAGGTATGTCTGATCCTAACTCCTCTCAGAATTGTGATCATATACCTGTTGATGAGATGCCTATTGCCTTGAGAAGAACTGAGAATATAGCTGTTGATGAGATGCCTATTGCCTTGAGAAGAACTGAGAGAACTCATATACCATATCAGATGAAAGATTTCATCTATTATGGCAAGCTTTCCTCCGAATATAGAGCTTATGTTTCTAACATGGATCAAGTCAGTATTCCTAAAACAGTTCAGGAAGCTCTAGCGACACCAGAGTGGAAGAAAGCGACTTATGAGGAAATCAGGGCATTGGAAAAGAACAATACCTGAGAGATCACCACTCTACCACCTGGGAAAAGAATAGTTAGATGTAGATGGCTATTCACCGTGAAGCACAATGTAGATGGTTCGGTAGAGAGACTAAAGGCTCGGTTAGTTGCAAGAGGCTGCACTCAGACGTATGGGATCGACTACCAGGAGACGTTTGCCCGAGTTGCCAAACAGAACACGATTCGAGTTCTACTCTCCCTAGCAGCAAACTCAGACTGGCCACTTCATCAGCTTGATATGAAGATCGCATTCTTAAATGGCGATCTCTCAGATGAAGTTTACATGGACATTCCTCCAGGTTTTGAAAATCTACACTCAAAAGGAAAAGTATGCAAGCTTAAGAAATCATTGTATGGATTAAAGCAAAGTCCTCGAGCTTGTTCAGTCGGTTCTCAGAAGTGTTAAAAAAAGGTTTGTTACTCTCAAAGTCAAGCTGATCATACTTTATTCTCTAAACATGCCTCTGATGGAAAGGTTACAATCCTGAGTATATATGTTGATGATATCGTAATAACTGGTGACAATGAAAGAGAGATCATCTGTTTGAAACAATTGTTAGCCACATAATTTAAAATGAAAGATCTTGGAAAGCTAAAATATTTCTTGGGAATGGAAGTCTCAAGATCTCATAAAGGAATTTATGTGTCTCAACGAAAGTACACTCTGGATCTATTGAAAGAGACTGGAATGCTTGGGAGCAAACCATCAGAGACACCAATGAAGCCTAATTTAAAGCTTGATGCCAAGGAATAAAAAGCTGATGTGGACAAAGAAAGATATCAACGGCTTGTGGGAAAACTGATTTACTTAGCAAATACCAGACCCGACATTGGTTTTGCTGTAAGTTTAGTCAGTAGATTCATGAGTCATCCTAAGGGATCTCATATGGAAGCTGTCTTTAAAATTATGAGATATCTCAAGGGAAGTCCAGGGAAAGGATTGTTCGTTAAGAAAAATCAGAGTATAAGTGTTGATGTTTACACTGACTCAGATTATGCTGGATCTCAAACAGATAGACGATCGACCTCTGGATATTGTTCATATGTCCGGGGTAATTTGGTCACTTGGAGGAGCAAGAAACAATCTGTCATTTCTCGGAGTAGTGTAGAAGCCGAGTATCGAGCTATGGCTCATGGAATATGTGAAGGAATCTGGTTAAAAAGGGTCCTCACAGTCTCAACATCTCAAGTGAAGGCCCTGTTCATCTTCACTCTAACAATGAAGCAGCCTTGAGTATTGTCGTGAACCCTGTTCATCATGATCGTACAAAACACATTGAGGTGGACCGTCACTTCATCAGTGAGAAGATTGAAATCAAGATTGTCGATCTGCACTATGTTCCTTCTAAGCATCAAGTAGCAGATATCCTCACAAAGGCCCTTCCGAAGTTGTCATTCAATTCCTTATGCAGCAAGCTAAACCTCATAAACCATATGTTTATATCTATAGATAATTATTGGGCACTGCTATATAGTATGTTTGAAATGATTTATATATATAGATAATTATTGGGCAACCTATATAGTATGTTTGAAATGGTTTATGGTACAATTTATTATTGAAAGTTTTTTATAGTTATGGTACATTTTATTAAGGCCCCTATATGGTAGGAAACCAAATCATGATTTATTATTACTATATACTTATGGGGCGTTTTATATATATAGATAATTATTACACCCCTACATGGTAGGTTTGAATTGAGTGGATCACATGGCACATCGAAAAGAATGGAAAACGCCACATGTACACCCCAAGGTCTTCCTTTATTCCCATTTGAGTCGGATTAATGACGAGGCATATAAGTTGATGACATGGCGGGGAGGAAGAATGAGAGGAAGCCACGAAGCACCCAAGGTCTTCCTTTAATATATATATATTTGAGTCGGATTGATTACTAAGCATTTAATTTGATGACGTGGAGGGAGGAAGAATGGGAGGAAGCCACCTGGTAACCCAAGGTCTTCCTTTAATATATATGTATATAGATATAAAAGAGATGGATTGATGATGTGGCATATAAGTTGATGACGTGGCGGGGAGGAAGAATGAGAGGAAGCCATGTGACACCCCAAGGTCTTCCTTTAGTATATATATAGATAGATTTGAACATTATGAAATCCTGACTAATAAAATCTCTATTATTCATCAACGAGTATACTAAGAATAAAAACTCAAGTAAAAAAAAAAGTACTTATATCTTCATCAAAGAGTATCTATCTTGGCTCAAATTTCTATTCTTAGTTTAATTTGTTAATCAGGATTAAATGACCTATTACATGGAACTTGTAGCAAGATACATGTCATTGCTGCGGCTAGGTGATCGAGGTTAATGTTATATTTATGGTGATGTATACCAAGCGTATTGTATATGTGCAGACTACTAAGTGATTTCTATTTATGTATAGTTGTCGAGGCATGAGTGGAGACGTGCCTTAATACGCATACCTGCATGGGACCAAGTTACAGAGCAATGTGGTGAGTTGGTATAAGCTTTATGTTGGTTTTATAAGTGAATTAAATGGGCTATGGTTGATTTGGTATTAAAATACCAAAGTTGACATGCTTCAACATTATTATTTGAGTTATTGTTTGATGTTACTTAAGCATGAACTAGTGGGACATGTGTGAGTAGGAGGTCCACTAGTTAAGTCTCGAGATACGTATGCACAAGTGATCAAGGGCTATCATTTAATCATATCCAACTTAAATATGTAAGTTTGATCAACTCAAGCACCGCTTACAAACACTCTCATTCGGTTTCTTAATTAAGAAGTAAGGGTTTGCTGGAGTGAAGAACTACTAGAGAAGGAGAATAACAGCTAGGAATTAGTAGTTTGGTGAAGAAGAAGATCAAGTTCAGCTTGGTTTTAATAAGCTAGGTAAATTATCTACTCCCTTAACTTAGTTCGATTCAATGAATTAATGAATTTATGATTGTTGGTTGCTGTTTTATGTTGTAAATGGTGTCTTGGAACTCTAGAGGTGTGTATAAGGGTTCCCAAGGCATCAACAAAGCCTATGTGTTGAGATAACTTGGAATTCTAATTGTAGAATTCCGAGTCCTACAACACATAGCGCACTATGCAGGATAGGTAGCATGCTATATTGGTCATTAGCGTGCTACCCAGGGTCATTAGCGCACTACATGCTATGACAGTAGAAAAACCAACAAGTCTCAAGAAGTCCTTAAACACTATAAATGAGTCTAATATGCTAAGTAAAGGTCCAAACACTCTAAAAAATATATAATATGATGTCAAGAACCTAAGGAATCTTTTGGGAGCTCAAACATGAGTTTCAAGGCATTGAGAGGTCGGAGTAGCATAGAAAATTGCATTGTATGTAAGTAAACTGATTGACAAATTTCTTTTCAATTTATTCCTATTCATATGTTTATTTCCAGTCATTTGGACTGAATTGCCTTTGTACTTCATGTGCCATGACTTGTTGTTCATTATCATTATATGAGGTTGTTTCATGGCGTAGTTTGTAAATAAAACAATTTCATTGACTCTGATTCATGTGCTATGTCATAATTGACTGTTATTACTGGTGGTCAGTGAAATAACATGCTATTAGGTAGTTTTTACACAGTGTTGTGGATCTATATCTTTGTGCATTAGTTATGCAATTATATTTGTTGGATTCCAATACTATGTTGTTCTTTGTATATGAAAGTGGTTCTTGTATTTAGGGTCATTTTATGATAAAAATCCGTTTGACATACGAGGATCACTAGCCTTTTCAATGTGATCAAGACTTCTCCACTATCTTGCACAACACACGGGGTATAGGACTTGGGGTTGTTGGCAAGCCTAACTTAGGTGACTTCACGAGTTGTAAGACCTGGGGTTATTGGCAAGTAAACATCCCAGTGACTGACATTTCAGATAATTATGAAGGTGTATTATACCATGTAAGTACGACTTCACAAAGATGTAGAGCACAACTCCATCGTTATATAGTGGAAAGGCTGATGTGATTTAAATCACGGCCGACCGACTCTAGATCATTACTACTTAGCCTAGTGTCAGTTTCATTTTGTTTAACTAAAGTATCTCTCTGCATGATATGCTTTCAACATAGTTGCTATTATTATGCTTCTTGATACCTATTGCATAATTGGTATTGTGACCAAATGTCTCTCAGTATTACTTTCTATTTTCAAGTACTCACCGTCTAGTTTATGATGGTGGGTGCAGATCCATCGAGTAGCAGGCTAGGCGAAGAGAAGATCAACAAATACCTTTGAGCCAAAGGAATAGTGCTACACTAAATTTTATATGTTTGATTTTTGATGTATTACTTTTATATGTATATGGTATTCTTTTGGGGGTTTTATATTATGGGCTGAGTGATAGGTACCTTGACCAGACATATGATGTTATATATCGCAGCGGAAGTTTTCTAAACTTTTCGAACATTCCTGAACGAAGATCCTATTTATTCCTTTAAATTGATGTAGCAAGAGAGAATCATACCTTAAAAAGAACAACTCCATGTCTGCCTTGTTTGGTGTTGATTAATTCCTTAAAGACGCTGCCAGAGACGAACGCCCTCCATCAGGAAGCCATACACGAATGGAAGATCACGATCCAGAGTGCAAGCCCCAAAAAATCTTAGTACAAAATTCTCACAAGAATTCTTTAGGAAAAATCTCTCTCGAGAATTCCCTGAAACAACTGTGATCGTAATGTCTTATTTATATTACACTAGGTCGAGTTGTAAAAGAACTCCATCTCCTAGTCACACTCCAAACAGAGTCCTAGATAAAGTCCAACTCTAAAAAGGATAGAGTCATAGAGAATTTGCAACTACTAATCCAATAAGAGTTGTAATTTATCTAAAACACAAATAAGGATTAAAGTCATACTATAATTCCAATTAGAGTCCTATTCAAAGTAAGATTTAGTAAGAGACAAAATTTCTAGTCACATTAAAAATGTATGAGAGTCTTGAATCCTATTCAAACTAAGACATTTAATGAGAATCTTCAAAGCGAATTTTATCAAATAAAACTCATTAACCCGGACAATATCAAATCGGGCAAATCCGTTCTTTGTATGCGACCCAATTGGTTCAAACAACGTGGGTAGTGAACAAAAAACCTTTTGGTATACAAGTCATATGTAGTCTCTAGCAAGGCATTATGACTACCCAAGTAGCATGAAGATCAATAAATCAATACAACCTAATAGACAGTGTATATCATATCCCTTTATGATGCAATATCTTTTGATTGAACATAAGACATGGAATGTCACCTTTATAGTTTAATCTACAAGTTTCGATCTCTGAGTAGACTAAAATTGTCAAGTGACATTGATCCAATAAACTTACTAGACATGGCCATTTATCAGTCTAACATATCAAAGGGCCCAATAGATCTCTCTTTAAAAGAGAGGAACAAACTCCATCTTGATCACACAACATCCACGCATTATTTGAACAATGACCAATCACAATCTTTATAATCATCAGGTTAAATACAACGTTTGATTGTATCTAATAATTTTGCTCCTAATGTTGGAGTGTCTGGTGATCTCAAGTCAAAGAACTAAATTATATAACTCTCATGAGAATCACTTATGACATTGACCATGTAATGTTTTCATAGCGGGTCGGTCCAACACTTGTTCCCAAAAGATACTCATTATCTTGATCGGTATCCATATACGCATAATCATCACACGATTATCAATCTAGACTCATGCAGTCTTAATTTATTATTATTCCCACAATAATAACTAACTAAGGACATTTAGAATAACAAAATAATTGTCCATGGATACTATTACAAAAAAAAACACCCATCTACTTATAATAGTTAAACAACGTTAACAGAATTGGCCTAGGCCACATTCCCCAACGTCTCCCACAGGCACTAGGTCCAATCCTACACGTATCCAATACTGAGTAACCTTAATGCATTCTTAGCGGAACAAGTTTGTTTATGTATATGGTACATTGTTTGTTATTGATGTTCTACAAATCTTCACATTCACTCTTTTATAAGACAAAAATGCTCAAATGATTGTTTAGATCTATAGTGTGATTTAGGTTCCATAACCTAAATTTGTCCATTAGTTATACAATAAAAGCCAACAGTATTTCCAACACTTGGAACCACACCTTATTCAATCATGAACCTTACGATCTAAATATTTTCTTTGAATGCATCAAATGCTGCTAAAAAATCTGTTTATGTTATATGACTTGTTAGAATGAGTTTATAATATTTCCAACTCATTCATACGAAGTTAACACATATTCATATTGTGATTATTAATCTTTTATATTAATTTGAAAGTTTGCATCGTGTAACCATTTACAAGAATCATATATTTCAAACCTCTAAAAATCTAATAATATCGCTCAAGTGCTTCTGAAGTACTTAAGAATTTTATTAATAAATATCAAGTGACCTTCACTAGAATCTATGAGATGTATGTATGTTTTGCCCAAAACATATGACATATTAAGTTGAGTGTAAAATATAACATATGTGATGATTCTCATAGCTTATGAGTATGAAATCTTATTCACATTGTCCCGCTTATCATTTGTCTTAAGACGTTGAGTCTTGCAGAGACTTACGTCATAAGACATAAGTATGAATTCTTTTAAGAATCTGCTATACTGAAACCTTTTCAGTTATTTGTCTTTATAAGCACTATTATTTAAACTAATTAGCCTCTTAGATCTATCTCCATAGATCTATATCACAAAGATATAAGCCGAATTAGCTAAGAATCTCATTAAGAAACTTTCCTTAACCAAGACTTGACATTCTGTAGGGTTAAGACGTCGTTTCCAATTAATAACATATCATTAACATATAGATTTAGAAAGATAATTGCGCTCCCACTAACCTTTATGTATACACAAGAATTATCTTCGATTCAATGAATGTAATTGATTAATTATTTCATCAAAACAAAGATCCCAACTCTGATAAGCTTACTATAATCCATAAATGGATCCTTTAAGCTTGCATACCTTTCTCAAATTCTAAAAATAAAAAAACCCTTAAGTTGTATCATACACATCATTAAGGAGCGTAGTGCAATGCTATTTTCGACATCCATTTGTCATATCTTATAGCCAAACTATGAAGTAATGACAATAGAATTCTAGAACTTGATCTTAGCTACCAATGAAAATCTTATCATAATCAACACCTTGATTTATATTGAGATTTTTGATAAGCTGTGCTTTTAAGTATGCATTTTTTCATTTTCATGTCATTTAACTCATTTACATCCAATTGTCATACCATCTTCAGGTAAATAGTTCCAGTTCCAAACTTGGTTAACATATATGAATTAAAATTCAGAGTTAATAACACTTAGTTTCTTTGTTCAATCTAGACGAGACATGTCTCTTGATAAGTAGTAATTCATTCTGATCCAGTATCAAAAATACATCACAACTATCAATAATAAGAAATTCCAAATTTTTTTGGCCAATTTCTAATTATTGTAGATTTTCAAGAGATATATGTTACTTGTGTATACTCAACTAGTTCAAAACTTTGTTGATCAAACTAAAGTGGTCCAGTTCTCATTTGTGGTACTTAAACATTTCAAGATTTACTTTATTCCTAATATTGTCTTCAAAATAAACACTTTACTTAGAAATACATCGTTTTTAAGCCACAAACAATTTGTTCTCAATTGTATATAATAGTATCATATTGTTTAACCTCAATTAGACACAAAAGATTTAGGTATCAAACTTTATATGACTTAACTTCTTACACAAGTCTCGCCGTCTCAAATCTAAAAAAAACTAGGTCTTTTTATTTCATATCATATATGGCGTTTTACCAACCGCTTTAATGAAAATAAGGTTTAGTGCGAGTGCCTTGGTTTCTAAAGTATAGCAACAATATGACATCTTAAGAAGGTCTGTGTGACACATCATAAATCGAATTATATTATATATAGTTCAATTTCTCTTCTTAAAACATCGTTTCTCAAATGACGTTCCTAGTGGAGTCAATTGCATGAATATCCCACAAATTCAAAGATAGTCATTTAAACTCTTGGCTCAAATATTATCCACTTGATCTCATCAAAGAATATGAATAGTTTACCAATTGATTTATTTTTATACTCATTTTGAAATATTCGTAACAATTCAAAATTATATCTTCCTGATAGGATTTGTAATTCATTATAAAATGAACAATTTCATTATTTTAATAACAAAATTTGTCCTTTAAGGCTTTTCTTTAGAACTAGGAAAAAGTTTAGGCTCACAACTAAGATTTATGTGTCCGACACATAAACATCTTTTGTAGCCTTCACCTTCCCTTTATCATTTCTATATTTAGTTCATTTCTGTTATGAACCATCGAATACATATCTAAGGCCTTTTGTTTTTGATATTTTGTCTTACAGTTTTAAACATCATATACAACTGTAAATAAATTTATCCATGTCATTCATATTATATAGTTCAAAATTATTTTGATGAATTATAGATCAAATCTACTGCCTACTTTTGGCACATGAAGAATTAAGTCTTTTGAGATAATTAATATACTCCTTTCATGTTCCAAACACAAAGAAGTATTAATAGGTTCTCAACCATTTTAGAAGAATCTAGGAATTTTGTAATCTTATACCTTTCCCATGTGACTTATTGTTGGAACATTTCCGTCATTATCACTGTCATATAATTAGTTTCTATGGTCCCAAATCTTTCCTAAAATCCGATTTTATATATTTGCTAACATGACATATAATCCTTATACTAATAGATGGTAGTTTAAAAGGAACTATTAATCTAAGACATACATCCTTGTTTATATGGTTGATAACATTGATCAATTTTCAAATCAAAATAGGAAAATTAGTCTATGAAATTATTTTATTCTTATCAAGGATTAATCGCAGTTGCAATGAATTAGTGTTATTAGGAGTTTAACATCTATACGTAGAAGATAATGCAAATTAATTTATTAGTGAGTTATTAAACTCCCACTAAATCAATAACCCTTGTAAATATTAATTTAGTGGTCTAAGAAACATATTTCACTTAGTTTTGAGACAACTAAGGCATGACACTCAAAATTAAGTTATTTAGGTAGGTAACCATTACCAATTGCATCATATGCAACTCTTAGGTGCTTTACGAGACCTAGACATCATATGTCACAACATGTTATGTCATCTATGCCTAAAGCCCCAAACCATTTTGATAGCTTTATTAAGTTAAACCAATTTAAAACATCTAGGTAACCATTACCCAGCTTGCCTCACTAAGATAACACAATACACCCTACGAAGGCAGACCCATATTGATGTGATCGAGGCCTTGATAAGTGCTTAAAAATTGGTGGCATTAACTTAAAATTCTAATCGAGAGATTTTTTTATCAAGTTTTATGATCCATGTAGTGTTTTACAATGACTAATTCTAGCCTTTATTTAATTATGAAATATCATATAAATACCTAATATGCATAGAATAAAGATTATTAAAATAAAACAAGAATAAACATTTTCATATATCGACAAGGCATCATAAAACAAATCAAGGAAATTAAATACTTTAAAAATCTTCCAAGTGCCTCAAAGATTATATTTTCATTAATCTCATTAATTAAATATATCTCCATATAATTTTTATCGGACTATATTTTATTAAAACACATTTTAATTAAATAGTCTAATTAATATTAATAATAGTCCCACTAATTAAATTAATATTAATTTAATTAAAACAACTTCTAACTAAATTAATTCAACCCAATTGATGAATAATAACCCCATCAAATTAATTGGTAATTAATAAATTAAAAATTCTTTCAATTAATATATATAACTTAATTAATAGAAACAAAGTTGTAATCCTATTACAACTTAGAATGGATAGCCTAAATGGCTAAGGCACTCCAACGTTTTTGAGGTCTAGGATAATATTGTTGGGTTTTGGGGTTCATGCGCAGTGGAGATTACAAAACAATTTTGACAAAAACCCCAACAGGATCCGAATCTAATTCCATTAAAAACGTTTAAACCATGAAAACTTAATCATACCTCAGTCGCAATGTACCTTTTTGAAGGTTAATCGATCTCTAAGGCGCCGCTAACAGCCACGAACGCCTCTATCAAGCGGTCCACACACGAACGGCGGCGAGATTTGAAGTGCTAGCTTCGAGAGAATACCAAACCTTTTTGTTTCTCTCCAAAACGATCCAGAGCATACCAAAAACCCTAAGTCGTTTCTAAAACGAAAAAAGAGTTTCGGCCTTTTGATTTTCGTATGTGTGTTCTAACTTTAAGCGTCTATTTATACAACCCTTGTATATAGACAGTTAAGTAAATTACACATATACCCCTACTTAAAGAAGTATAAGTGTAATACACCATAAGGACGTTTCGGTCATGAATTTTATCATATAAAATTCATTTTTCTGAACCATCTTAAAATCTCGCAAAACAATTCTTAGTGTGTGACCCCCAATAGGCTCATACAACGTTGGCAGTGTACCAAAACACATTTTGGTATACAAGTCATAAGCAGTCTCTAGCAAGACATTATGACTACCCAAGTTGTACGAATATCAAATCGATACAACATAATCAATAGCGTATATAACATCCTTTTGTCACACGATATCCTTTTGATCAAACATAAGGCATGGAATTGTCATCCAACATATTCAATCATACTAGTCTCGATATCCAGGTAGACTGAAAACATCCAAGTGACATTGATGAATATCCATTCATTTAGACTAGGCCTTTTAACAGTCTAACACATCGAGGGATCCACTAGATATCTCTCTTTATATCAGAGGGACAAATTCTATCTTGATTACACAACTTCATCACATTGCTCACATAGTAACCAATCACAACCTTTATAATCGTCCTAAGGTTAAAGACAACGTTTGATAGTGTCAAATCACTATGTTCCTAATGTTGAAGTCTCGATAATCTCAAGTCGAGGACTGAAAAATATACTTATCATGAGAAACAACTATGACTTAATCCATGTGATGTTCTCATAGCGGGTCGGTCCAGTACTTTGTTCCTTGACAAGTACTCGTGATCTTGATTCATATCCCTATACGTATAATCATCATATGATCATCAATCAAGACTCACACTAGTCTTAATTCATTATTGTTCCCGGTATAATGATCGACTAGGGACATTTATGATATTTCTGAAATACCCATGGATCTTATTATAATGTAAACATGCAAATTAATTATAATAAACAACAAATGAAATCCTCTATTTTATTAACTAAAAATATTCATAAAGACAGTTAATTGATTGACCTAGGGCACATGCCCCAACAAATATAAGCCTAAAAATTTCTCCTTTTATTTTGTAATCCTATTACAAATAACACAAGATTGGCTTGCTTGTAGGAGTGGTTAAAGCTCTTCAACAAGAGGTCTTATGTAATAGGATCAAATCCTAGTCTCATCAAAAGTCCTTTTATTTTATTTTAATACTATGACAATCCGGTTTGTACTTTAATTTTGAAATGTAATCCTTTAACAAGTTGATTTGCTTGCTAGGATGGTTAAAGAGCTTCAACGAGTTGACTAACTAGGGATCAAGTTTATAATCCAACTAAAGTATCTTGCCACATGAAATGCATAGATTAGCCAAATAAATTTATTATTATTCCAATGAGAACTCCTGTAATCATATTGGACAATCAAGACCCATAGTTAATCACTTACTATGATATAGAGTGGACAACATGGCTTACAAAAAAAAAAATTAAAAAAAATCCACGAGCATGAAGATTTTTCAACTTATCTAAATGTGAAAGTTAGATCTTGATATCAAATTTAATGAAATTCAAGCAACCTTGGTTCTGATACCACTGTTGGGTTTTTGGAATCATGCGCAGCGGAAGTCTTCGAAACTTTTCGAACATCTCCAAATGAAGATCCAATTTATTCCATTAAATTGATGTATTAAGAGAGAATCATACCTTAACAAGAACAACTCCATGTCTGCCTTGTTTGGTGTTGATCAATTCTTTCAAGACGCTGCTAGAGACGAATGTCCTCTATTTGAAAGCCACACACGAACGGACGATCACAATTTGGAGTGCTAGCCCTAAAAGATCTTAGGACAAAAATTATAACAAGAATTCTCTAAGAAAAATTTCTATCAGGAATTTCCATCAACAACTGTGACCCTAATATCTTATTTATAGTACACTAGGTCGAGTTGTAAAAGAACTCTATCTTCTAGTCACACTCCAAATAGAGTCCTAGATAAAGTCCAACTCTAAGAAGGATAGAGTCATATATAATCTGCAATTACTAATCCAATAAGAGTTGTAATTTATCTTAAACTCAAATAAGAATTAAACTCATACTATAATTCAAATTAGAGTCCTATTAAAAATAAGATTTACTAAGAGACAATTTCTAGTCACACTAAAAATGTATGAGAATCTTGAACCCTAGTGAAACTATGACATTTAATGAGAATCTTCAAAATGAATTTCATCAAATAAAACTCATTAACCTAGACAATATTAAATCGCGCAAATCCATTTTTTTTGTGTGACCCAATAGGTTCGTATGACTTTGACAGTGAACTAAAACCATTTAGTATACAAGTCATAAGCGGTCTCTACCAAGGCATTATGGCTACCCAAGTAGCATGAAGATCAATATATCAATACAACTTAATAAACAGTGTATATCATATCCCTTTGTCACGCGATAGCTTTTGATTGAACATAAGACATAGAATGTCAACCTTATAGTTCAATCTACTAGTCTCGATCTCCGAGTAGACTGAAATTGTCAAGTGACAGTGATCAAATCAATTCACTAGACATGGCCATTTATCAGTCTAACATATCTAGGGGCCTAATAGATATCTCTCTCTAAAAGAGAGGGAGAAGTTCCATCTTGATCACATAACATCTACATATTAGTCGAATAATGACCAATCACAATCTTTATAATCATCCGGTTAAAGAAAAAATGTTTGTTTGTATCAAATCATTGTGCTTCTAATGTTGGAGTCTTTAGTGATCTTAAGCAAATGACTAAATGATATAACTCTTATGAGAATCACTTATGACATTGAAAATGTAGTGTTATCATAACGGGTCGGTCCGACATCTGTTCCCAACAGATTCTCATTATCTTGATCTGTATCGGTATATGCCTAATCATTACATAATTATCAATCAAGACTCATACTAGTCTTAATTTATTATTGTTCTCACAATAATAACTGACTAGGGACATTTAAAATAATATAATAATCATCTATGGACACTATTATGAAAAAACATCCGTCTACTTATAATAGTTAAACAACATTTACAGAATTTGCCTAGGGCACATACCACAATAGAAGGGGCATATAAGTTGATGATGTAGTGGGGAGGAAGAATGCGAGGAAGTCACGTGGCACCCTAAGGTTTTCCTTTAATATATATGCATATATAGATGACTTGGATTGATGACGGGGCATACAAGTCGATGATGTGGTAGGGAGGAAGAATAAGAGGAAGCCACGTGGCACCCTAAAGTCTTCCTTTAATATATGTAGATTTGAATATTATGAAATCCAGACTAATAAAATCTCCAATATTCATCAAAGAGTATAGTAACAATAAAAACTCGAGTAAAAAAAAAGTACTTATGCCTTCGGCAAAGAGTAACAAACCCAGATTAATAAGATCTCCACTATTCATATTTGTTGACTTCTAAAGTCGACATAGTCTTACTCGTATTTCTATATTGTCATTCGAAGGATTCAAGTCAGAAATTTTAGTGTAAGTTGTCATCTTGTAAGGGGTGTGATATTAGGAAAGAAAATAATTTCCTAAAAAATAGGAAAGAAAATATTTATGTTCAAGGTGGGAACGTTTGAGCAAAAGTGGTGGGAATGTGATTTATGGTGTTCTATTTTTTAGTAACTGTAATTAAAGGGATCTTAATGATTTCTTTTGATAATTGAATGGTGGGGAATGTTGGGATGTGGTTTTAATTGAATGGTAGAAAACCAAATCGTTTTGCTTTTTTTGTTTTTGTTTTTTGTTTTTGGTTACAAACCAAATCATGGTATGTTTTATATATCTATTAATTACTATATATATCTATATATAATCATGGTACGTGTTATAGGGAAGGTATTTTTTATTTGCATGATAGGTTTAAGATGATAATTATCTATATATAGATATGTATTAGACAACCCTTCATGGCAGGTTTGAATTTTGTAACTTTCTATATATATAGATATTTATTGAACACCCCCTATATTCATGGCACGCTTTATATATAATATATATTTATGGTAGGTTTGAAATGATTTCTACATATAGGTTTGCAAAATTTACGTATTATATATTTATAGTACATTTTATTAACACCCATATATCATATAGATAATTATTAGGCATGTTTTATATTTATGGAACATTTTATTAATGCCCCCATATGGTATCACAATATATTTATGGAAAACACTACATGTTTATATCCATAGATAATTATTGGGAACCATTATATAGTATGTTTGAAATTATTAATATTTATATATATATATATATATATATATAATAATTATTGGGCAACTTATATATTATGTTTGAAATGATTTATGGTACATTTTATTTTGGCACATTTTATATATTTAAATCGAAATGGACTCATTTTGGTGGCATTTGAAAAGTAACTCAAAGGGGAACAAATTTTGCAAAATGAAAGATTTTGAAATTAGAATGTTTTCATGTCTAAAAATCCTCTGCAACTTTGGTGACGAATCTGAAATTTCTGGGCACAGAGTTTTGATAATGTCTTGATGTCTTAGGCATGACTCCCTCATTTCTCATTGGATTGAGCTCATATTTTAATATGATATTTTAGGATATGCTTTTAGGCTTCAATAAAAAAATCATGATTTTTAAATCCATGGTTTAGGAGAAATGATTTTTCAAAATTGCTGGTCGGAATATAAAACCGTTTTGAGTCATTGTGATGACATTACCATATCTCCCTCGTTTTAAGTCGAATTATAACATTCTACCTATCGTTTGAAAGTTAAGAGAGAACAAAACCACATGAGATATTAGTTTTCAAAAATAAAGTAATCATCTATATTGAAAATGGGTCGAAAATCAAGTGTTCTGAAAAGGGATAGTTCGATTATAAGATTTGGGGCTGAGATTGATTAAGAGTTTTAGGCCTTAACTTGCTGACTCAAACATTCCTAACAAAACTTTTATTGACATCAGGGAATTAGATTTCATAGTTTGGTGTCCAGTACGAGGCGTCTGAGGCGTTGGAGTTGTGTCATATGTGTGATCGGGTGCACAAAACCAACAAGAATTATTTACAAAATTCAATTCACTTTTAATATTGGTTTTTTTGGTTGCCGACATTTTTTACTTTGTGGTATTATTATGATTTACTGTTGTTGTCATGCTGAATAACCGATTGAGGGGTTCACCAAGGTTTACAATGGTATGGTATGGAATGGTTTGAGTTAACCGGCTGAATGGTTCACCGAGGTTATTTTATGCAATAGTAAAAATGAAGATGAATTGTTACTTCTGTGTACGGGATGGTAGGTCTTGGGTCTAGATGGATGTGACGACCCCTTCTCTAATCTAAGGCACCGCCTGGCCTAATCTTGTAATTAAGCCCAAATATTAATCCCACAGGACTTAACTACGTATTACTCAGCCTTTCTATCCAAAT
The DNA here is from genome assembly GCA_039657365.1 of Stephania yunnanensis. Classification (NCBI taxonomy): domain Eukaryota; kingdom Viridiplantae; phylum Streptophyta; class Magnoliopsida; order Ranunculales; family Menispermaceae; genus Stephania; species Stephania yunnanensis. The sequence continues at coordinate 35,546,495 of CM077586.1, read as the reverse complement.
CTCCTCTATTCTTATGTTTACAATAAGTAACACAACTATCATCATATTATTAAATTTCAGAGTAATTTAAAACTTAATATAGTTTATTAGTTATAGTGGAAGGCTTAACATATTATGCAAAAGCAATTGTAATAAATCTTCAATATGTGAAAACTAGGAAACCAAGATCAGATGCATATATAACAAAGCCGTGAATATAAACAGTGTGATGGTCATCATAAGTCATGTAGCTAAACATTTATCCCGATATACAATCCCAAAACATATTAAAAAGATAAGTACATAATACAAGGAATACCAAAACCTACAAAATGTCGAAGCACAGGTCAGAAGTACTCGCTAATATTCTCCTTGCTCGGCCTGCTCATCAATGACACTACACCCACCGTTATAAGAAGGATGGTGGGTACAAAAGCACCAGTAATCCACGTTGACCAATTTATTCACATTTCCAAATCAAACTAAATCGTATTTCAAGCATAACTTAAACGAGATAGACAAGTACCACATTCATGCTAATAAATGCTACAGTTAAACAAATGAAATCGACACAAGGCTAAATGGTTATGATCTAGATCTGGTCGGCCGTGACCTACGTTAGTGAAGCTTTAACCACTATAGGATGTGCGTGGTGTCGCACAGTCTAATCCTCACCAAGGACTCTAACCCCAGTGGCATCAAAGACTTTAACCCTAGAATCATCAGGGACTCTAACCCCCTATATGTGAAACCCCAGGGACTCTAACCCCGTGTGCCTCATCATAGTGGCGAGTGCCAACATCCCCATGGACTCTAACCCCATGTTTCGATCAGCTCTGGTGTAATGGACTCTAGATTCTATAACTACTTTTTAATTCTAAGAATGTGACTTATAAAAGACTTTAAGAATTGGCTATGTTATAAAGCACAAAGTTATCAAAAAACGCAAATCCATAACACCAATCATAATTTCTTAACTCCTAATAGCATGCTATTAACACTACATCCACTATAAACAACAAGAAATGACGTATTACGTGAATAGATCCAAAAGAACTCAATTCATCGAGACATCACGGAAACTAAACTCGACAAGTGAGGAATAACAAAAAAATCCATGATATGAGAATACAAAGTTGGACATAGTCAATATAGACTATAACAAACAAGTATAAATTGGAAATGAACTGTAAATAAATAATCAACAGGTATACTCACAATAACAAAGTAAATTTCTAGCTTTACTGGCCTCCCAATACTCCAAATCTTATATTCGCTCTCCTGTACCATTTTCCTAAGTTTCTTATATCATATAACATATTTTTGGATGTGTTTAAACCTTTACTTAAGGTTTTAGAATTTGTTTTAATGTTTTGGAAATTTTAGAAAATTGCTGTTTTTGTGCTGTCATGGAAATTGGTGCGCTAATTCTAAAATTATCGCGCAAATTTCTAACTTAGCATGCTACCCCGTCTTATCTAGCGCGCTAATAAATATTAGCATGCTAGATGTTAAACCTAGAATGCTATGTGTAGTAAAATTCAGAATTCTGCAATCAAAATTACGAGTTTTCTCTAAACATGGGCTGTGTTGATGCATAAGGAACCCTCATACACATTACTAGAGTTCCCCAACATCGACCACAACACAATACAACAACTAACAACATCAAATTCATGAATTCATCAAGTTGAACTAAACGAACTAGTGTATGTATTTACCTAGTTGATATTTATAACACCTAACTTGATTTTCCTCACTGAAAGTTTATAATTTCTCCAACTTCTTCTACCTCCTTGATACTCCAGCAAGCTTTCTTTTTCTTCTTGATCACTCCAGCAAGTTTCTTGCTTTGTTACTTGATAAAATGAGACAACTTAGCTTTTAAGTTTTGATTCGACAAATATATATATGCATGGATATGGTTAAACCATAGCCACACGTCCATTTTCACACACGTATCCTGAGGCATAACTAATGGTATGTGTTGAAACACATGTCCAACTACTTCTCCACTAACCAATCTGAATTGACACTAAAAGCTAACTCATTTAGTCTCTAGATTTGTCAATGCGTGCCTCGATGCACATCATGTGGCTATTTAATTAATTCCACTAACTTAGGCTCATTAATTCCACATCAAATCTAACCACATTGAAGCTACTATAGATTTACAGTTAACTCAAATTAAGTTTACCCTATAAATCTTTACCTCAGTCCCATGTAGACATGCAACTCGAGGTATGTTTCCACTCCCATCTGGACACCTATGCACAAGTAGGAGTGACTTAATATTGTACACATATAAAATATACTAGGTATACACCACAAAAAATCTAACATATACCTCGGCCCTCTTGCCTCGGTCAATAGACATCACGGTGTGGGTTCTACGTCACGGGTCGATGATCCATATTACCAATAACAAATGAGATAGAAATTTTGGTCGTGACAATTCTTCCCAACTAATGAGAATTTCGTCCTCGAAATTAAAATCTAGGTTAAGTTAGTACTTGACTCGAAGAGGTATAGAAATTTATCCATCATATATTCTTCCCACTCCCAAGTGAGTTCCGCATCATCGTAGAAGTGCTACTTGACGAGAACCTTCGGGATAGACTTGTTCCTCAATTGTTATACCCTTCCGTCCATGATCTGAATAGGCAGCTCCTCATACATAATATCATAAATCAAGTTTAACTGACTCAAATCCATAGTTGATCGATCACCTGCTTTCGATTCAGCTAATCGAAGTATGGAGATATGAAAGACTGGATGAATCCCTGACATATCTGGAGGTAACTCAAGCTCGTATGCAACTTTCCCAACCTGTTTCTTAATCATGAAAGGCCTAATGAATTTGGGTGCAAGCTTACCTTTCACTCCAAACCTCTGAAGACCCTACTGAGGGGAAACCTTTAAATATATAAAGGCTCCCTCGGTATACGTGAGATCACCGTGATATCTATTTGCATACTTCTTTTGTCTATCTTTGGCTCCTTTGAGCATTTGGCGGATTAGTTTGACATTCTCCATATGGTCAACAATAATTTCAGGCCCCACAATCTCCTGGTCCTCTGGCTCAGCCCAACACGATAGCGAGCGACACGGTCTACCATACAAAGCCTCAAAAAGTGCCATCTCAAGACTGGCTTGGTAACTATTATTTTAAGTAAACTCACATAATGGCAGGTACTCCTCCCATGATCTGCCATACACCAAAACATAAGCTCGCAACATATCCTTGAGAACTTGAATCAATTGCTCAGTCTGCTCGTTAGTCTGAGGATGAAAAGCCATGTTAATCTTTAGGCATAATAGTCAATGGTACTCCATGCAGCCTAATAATATCCCGCTCAAACAATATACTCAACTAATCAAACATATAATGCGCGACAATTAATATAAAATGAGCATACTTCGTAAGTCTATCGACGATAACCCAGATGGAATCATGTCTTCTGGCGGTCCTCGGCAATCCCCCTACAAAATTCATAGAGATGTCCTCCCTTTTCAATCATGGAATAGGAAGAGGCTGTAACAATCTTCCAGGTCTGCGATGTCCAGCCTTCATTAACTAAAAAATCCCACAGTTCTCGATGAACTTAGACACATCCGCCTTCATCCCAGGCCACGAAAAATGCTTCTTCATGTTGTGGTACATTTAGGTCCTACCTAAATGAACGATGAATTAGGAACGATGTGACTCCTAAAGAATCTCCTCTATTAGCTATGACACTAACGGTATCCATAGTCTGTCTCAAAATCTCAAACACTGATAAGCTGTCTCAATCTAGTCAACACAATCTGTACTATGCTCCCACTCAATAAACCTCGAGTATAACCTGTCTGTCCTTTGACCCTTTGACACTCTCCGTGTAGCATGATCTGTACTCTCATCTATGCGCAAATCCTAACATCTCTAGCTGGTATCCTACTAAACGCATCTACGACTATATTAGCTTTGCCTAAATGATACTCCACAGAAACGTCGTAATCCTTCAAAAACTCCAACCACCTGCGCTGTCTCATATGTAGCTCCTTCTATATGCAAAAATACTTCAAACTTTTGTGATCAGTAAAGAGTGAATTTCTCTCCATACAGATAATGTCTCTACACATTTAGTGCAAACACTACTACTGCTAACTCTAGATCATGTGTTGAGTAATTCTTCTCATTTACCTCCAATTGTTTGGAAGCACAAGCTACGGTACCCCACTCTATATAAACATGCATCTCAGACCCATATGAGAAGAATCTATGTACACTAAGAATCCCCGTTCAGCCTCTGGCAACACTAACACTGGCGCAGTAGTAAACAACCACTTCAACTAAGCAAACGCCTTCTCACATTCCTCAGACCACTCAACTCTATCATCTTTCTAGGTCAACCTAGTAATCAGTGAAGCGATATTTGAGAAATCCTTCACAAACTGGCGATAATACCCTGCTAAACCTAGAAAACTCTGGATCTCAGTCACTGAAGTCGATGCAAGCCAATCCATAATTGCCTGAATCTTTTCCGAACCTGCTACTATCCAAACTTCTTTGACAACATGCCCTAGAAACCTGACATCTGAAAGCCAAAATTCACGTTTACTGAACTTGACATAAAGTCTATGCTCCTTTAAAGTCTGCAATGTCTTTCGGAAGTACTGCTCGTAATCCCCTCTAGTAATCAAATATATTAATATGTCATCGATCAAGACTATCGCAAAATGGTCAAGAAATAGTACGAAAACTCGATGCATCAAATCCATAAATATAGTAGGAGCATTGGTCAACCCAAATGGCATGATCGTGAACTAAAAATGTCAATATCTTATGCTAAAAGCTGTCTTGGATAGATACTTATCCCAGATCTTAAGCCGATGATACCCTGATCGTAGGTCTATATTGGAGAAAAATTGTGCTTCTCTCAACTGATCAAATAAATCATCAATCATCAAGAAGGATACTTTTTCCGATCTTTCGTCCCAAATCCTGAAGCTGAGTCTTCAACTTCTCTAACTCTCGTGGTGCCATATGGTATGGTGGTATGAAATTATTATGGTGCCTAGTACCAACTCGATAATAAAATCAACCTTACGTAGCGGCGACAACCTAGGTAAATCCTCCAAAAACACATCTGTAAACTTTCTAACAACTGGTACATCGTCAAGTCTAGGTATTTGACTCTATGGTACTGTGTATAGTGAAATCAATGCTTGCATCTTCTCACTAGTTGCAGGTCAACCTATTATAGCAACTGTCCTCGCTGTATTGCCTCTATAGGTGAAAATCAGATGCCCTAGGATCTCAAATATCAATTTCATACTGAAATAGTCGATATGAGCCTGGTATGTTGATAACTAGTCCATATCTAAAATCGCGTTGAACTCTAAAAACTCGAGGACTCTAAAGTCAACAGGTAACTCTAACCCACTTATCTAGACCTTCTCAAGATTCATAACTTCGCCAATAAGACATTGACTTTAGTTTGACAAAGTTTTACCCAAGCTTGACCTTGACTAATGTGCTGGAGTATATAGGCATGGGGGATAGTATAGTTTCTGATGTCTCTAATACTGATGTGGTCATGATTAGAGGAGCGTGCACCACTTGAGTTGCTACAATATCTGATCTTGCTTTAATCTACTATTGTATTTTATAAGTTGACGATGTTCGGGACACTAACAACAATGTAGATAATGTATATATATACATATAGAAAATAACAATTACATATAAGACATCCCCACCTAACTTTTACTCACTTCCTAACTAATAATTTCTAGGCAAGGATCATGTGGTTTCCACATCTAAGGTTCAGGTTTTTATTAACATTTTCCGCCTTACTTATTGAGAACAAGGCTCTGATACCAACTGTGACAACCCCTTCTCTAACCTAGGGCACCGTTCAATCTAATCCCATAATTAAGCCTAAATCCAAATCCCACAGGACTTAACTACGTATTACTCAAAGATTTCTACAACAACAACAACAACAACATAGCCTCAAATCCCAAATTAACTGGGGTCGGCTACATGGATCAAACTTTTCCATTGTGCTCGATTCAAGTGCAATTGATGGTGAGCTTTGCAAACCATTCAAATCTCTCTTAATTAATGCATCCCATGTTAACTTTGGTCTACCCCTACCTCGTCGAATTTCTACAGCTTTCTATTGAGTCAAGTTTTCTAGTTGGGGCATTTGTAGGCCGTCTTTGCAGTGACCAAACCATCGCAACCGCCCTTCCCTAATCTTTGTATCAATTGGTGCTACTCCTACTTGTCTTTGAATTTCTATATTTCTTATTCTATCTTTACGGGTTTTACCACACATCCACCTAAGCATCCTCATTTCTCGCTACATTCACTTTATGTAATTGTTGTTGCTTTACGCCCAACATTCACTTCCATAGAGCATAGCTGGCCTAATTGCGGTCCCATAAAATTTTCCTTTTAACTTAGTGGGAACATGTCGATCACAAATCACCCCGTTGCACTCCGCCATTTCTTCCATCCAGCTTGGATTCTATGTGTGACATCATTTTCAATGTTACCATCATTTTGTATGATTGAACCTAGGTATCTAAAGTGGTTTACCCTAGGCACTTCTACTTCCCCTAATTTTACCACTCCGTCATCTCGATGTCTAGTGTTTCCAAACTCACAGTGCATGTATTCAGTTTTCGTCCTACTCAACTTAAAGCCTTTAGATTCTAATGTATTTCTCCAGAGTTCTAATTTCCTATTCACTCCATCTTTAGTTTCATCCACTAAGACAATATCATCTGCAAATAGCATACACCATGGTATATCCTCTTGAATATGTCTAGTTAATTCATCCATAACTAAAGTAAATAGATATGGGCTTAAAGCCGATCCTTGATGTAGTCCTATCGTAATGGGAAATTCTTTTGTAGCTCCTCCAAATGTCTTTACACTCGTTACTACTCCATCGTACATATCTTTAATAGTGTCTATGTATCTAGCGTGCACTCTTTTCTTTCTAGAACCCACCAAAGAACATCTCTAGGGACCCTATCATATGCTTTTTCTAAATCTACGAATACCATATGAAGATCTTTTTTCTTTTCTCTATATTTTTCTAACAATCGTCTTACAAGGAAAATCGCTTCCATAGTTGACCTCCCAGGCATGAAACCAAATTGGTTCTCTCGATATTGTTGTTTCTCTCCTTAGCCTATTGTCAATTATCCTCTCCCACAGCTTTCATAGTGTGACTCATGAGTTTAATTCCCCGGTAGTTTGAGCAACTTTGAATGTCTCCTTTGTTTTTGAAGATTGGCACAAGCGTGCTTCTTCTCCAATCCATTGGCATCCGTTTTGATTTTAAAATTTTATTGAAAAGCTTTGTCAACCAAGTCAATCCATTTCTCCTAAGCATTTCCAAACCTCTATGGGTATTTCATCTCGGGCCACATGCTTTCCTATTTTCATTCTTTTCAATGCCTCTTTAACTTCTACAATTCTAATATTGCGTGTATAGTTTACATTTCTTTCTTGGTGTAGGTTTTCATCTATTATAGCATCAACTTGGCCATCATTAAATAAACTATCGAAGTAACTTCTCCATCTCTCCTTAATATCATCCTCGCGTTAAAACATTTTGATTTTCGTCCTTAATACATCTTACATGACTTAGGTCTTGTTTCTTTTTATCTCTTAATTTGGCTAGCCTATATATATATTTTTCGCCATCTCTATTACCTAACTTTGTATATAAATCTTCCATGAAATTTGTTTTAGCTTGACTAACTACTTTTTTAGCTTGTTTTCTAGCTTCTCTATATTGATTGTACGCATCTTCATCTTGACACTTAGGTATTTTCCTATACATATCTCTTTTAGTCTTAATTGCTCGTTGGACATCCTTGTTCCACCACCATGTTTCCTTCTTTGTAGGTCCCAAGCCCTTAGATATACCTAATATGTTTGATCCCACCCTCCTTATGCAACTACTCATTTCTAGCCACATTGTATTAGCATCTAAGTCAAGATTCCAAACATTTTCCTTTAGTAGTTTTTCTCTAAACTCTACTTGTTTACTATGTTTTAGGTTCCACCACTTTATTCTAGGGTCGCTAACTCTTTTATTCATATTTTTCCGTTTTGTTAGCTTAATATCAAGTACTACTAACTTATGTTGGGTAGTAAGTGCTTCACCAGTAATACTTTGCGCTCTACATAGTTTTCTATCTATTTTTCTTGTTAAAAGAAAATCTATTTGACTCTTGTTATGACCACTACTAAAAGTAATTATATGTGACTCCCTCTTCCTAAAACTAGTATTTGCTAAGACAAGATCATATGCTGAAGCAAATTCTAAAATTGATTCTCTTTCTTCATTTCTATTACCGTAACCAAAACCTCCATGAACTCTCTCAAACCCATCGTTACTTACCCCGACATGCCCATTTAAATCTCCTCCAATAAAAACCTTTTCATCTAATGGTATACTCTGCATAAATCCATCCATATCATCCCAAAACTTGTGTTTGATGCTCTCGCTTAATCCTACTTGTGGTGCATATGCGCTAAGTATGTTAATTTTTTCGTCTCCAATAATTAATTTAACTAGAATCAATCTATCCCCCATTCTTTTAACCTCTACGACCTTATCCTTATAATCATTATCCACCACAATTCCTACTCCATTGCATTTTCTATCTATACCAGTGTACCACAATTTAAACCCTGTGCTTCCTATTTCTCTACTTTTTTCTCCTACCCATTTTGTCTCTTGGAGGCAAGCAATATTGACTCTCCTTCTAATCATGGTATCTACTAGTTCTATTGACTTCCCCGTAAGTGTTCCTATGTTCCATGTTCCTAAACGAATTTTTTCTCCCCTTTGTATTTGTTTTTCTTTTCTATTTCTATTTTGCCTAAAAGATCTACTGTTCGTATCTATGATTTTGTTTTTGTTTTCGTTTTTGTTTTTGTTTTTGTTTTGAACTAGCTTCTTTACCCACACCCGTCCTTTGTGTGGGAACCCTTGCTCATTTTTCTTCACATCCGGGCGACGATGTTTAGAATAAGTAACACACCTATAATCATATTATTAGATTTCAGAGTAATTTAAAACTTTATATAGTTTATTATTTATAGCAGAAGTCTTAACATATTATGCGGAAGCAATTATAATAAATCCTAAATGCGCGGAAACCAGGAAACCATGATCACATGCATATATTACAAAGTGATGAATATAAATAGTGTGATGGTCATCATAAGTCATGTAGTTAAACACTCATCTTGATATATAACCCAAAACATATTAAAAACATAAGTACATAATACATGGAATACCAAAACCTACTAAATGTCAAAACACAAGTATGCCGCTAGCTCAGAGGTAGTCGCCAATCTTCTCCTTGCCCGACTTGCTCATCCACAACACTATACCCACTGTCAAGAAAATGATGGTGAGTATAAAAGTAATAGTAATCCCCGTTGACCAATTTATTCACATTTCCAAATCAAAATAAAAGGTATTTAGAAGCATAAGTTGAACAAGATAGACAAGTACCACATTCATGATAAGAAATACCACAGTTAAATAAATGAAACTGACATAAGGCTAAATAGTTATGATCTAAATCTGGTCGGCCATGACCTACGTCAGTGAACTCCTAACCACTATAGGACGTGCGTAGTGTTGCACTATCTAATCCTCACCAGGGACTCTAACCCCAATGGCATCAGGGACTTTGACCCCAAAATCATCAGGGACTCTAACCCCATATATGAGCAACCCAAGGACTCTAACCCTACGTGCCTCATCATAATGGCGAGTGCCAACATCCCCAGGGACTCTAACCCCGTGTATCGTTCAACTCTAGTGCAATGGACTCTAGGTTCTATAACTATTTTATAATTCTAAGAATATGACTCATAAATGAGTTCAAGAATTGGATGTGCTACAAAGCAAAAAGTTACCAAAGAATGCAAATCCACTAAGCCAATCATAATTTCTCAGCTCCTAATAGCATTCTATTTACACTACATTCACTATAAACAACAAGAAATGACATATTACATGAATGGATTCAAAAGAATTCAATTTATCGAAATATCATGAAAACTAAATTCAAAAAGTGAGGAATAACCAATAAGTCCATGATATAAGAATACAAAGTCGGACATAGTCAATATAAACTATAACAAACAAATATAAACTAGAAATGAACTATAAATAAAAAATCAACGCGTATACTTACATCAACAAAGTAAAGTCCTAGTTTTACCGGTCTCCCGATACTCCAAATCTTGTATTCGCTTTCCTGTACCCTTTTCCTAGGTTCCATATATAATATAACATGTTTTTGGATGTGTTTAGACCTTTACTTAATGTTTCAGACTTTGTTTTAGTGTTTTGGAAATTTTGGAAAATTGTTGATTTTTTGTGTTGTCATGAAATTAGCATGCTAATTCTAAAATCAGCGCACATGTTTTTGCAATAAAATTCTGAGTTTTCAATACACATAGGCTATGTTAATGCATAAGGAACCCTCATACACATTACTAGAGTTCCTTAAAATCAACCACAACACAAAACAACAACTAACAACATCAAGTTGAACTAAATGAACTAGTGTATGTAATTATGTAGTTGATATTTATAACACATTACTTGATCTTCCTCACCAAAGCTTCTAATTTCTCCAACTTCTTATTCCTCATGGATGCTGCAACAATCTTTCTTCTTGTCTTCTTGATCACTTCAATAAGTTCTATTACTTGTTTAGTTGATAAAATGAGAAAACTTAGCTTTTATGTTTTGATTCAACATATATATATATGTGAATGGATATGGTTAAACCATAGCCACACATCCATTTTCACATACGTATCTCGAGGCATAACTAATGGTATATATTGAAACACATGTCCCACTACCTCTCCACTAACCAATCTTAAGTGACACTAAAAGCTAACTCATTTAGTCTCTAGATTTGTCAATGCATGTCTCGATTCACATCATGTGGCTATTTGATTAACTCAACTAACTTAGGCTCATTAATTCCATATAAAATCTAACCACGTTAAAGCTACTATATAATTACATTTAACTCAAATTAAGCTTACCCCGTAAATCTATACTTCGGTCCCACGTCGACATGCAATTTAAGGTATGTCACCACTCATATCTCGACACCTATACACGAGTAGGAGTGACTTAATAGTCTATACATATATAATACACTAGGCATACACCATAACAAATCTAACATATATCTCGACCCTCTCACCTCGGTCAATAGACATATCATGGTGTAGGTCCTACGTCACCGGTTGGTGATCCTTATTACCAATAATAAATGAGATTACAAATTTGGGCCATGACAGTGGACCACCAGGAAACTATTGATGATCAGTCGGATTTTAGAGACGTGATTATACTGAGGCTTTACCCGGGTTCAGCTGTTGTTTAATTTATGTTATCTTTTACATTTTGAATTCTCTGTTACTTGAGTTTTTGTTCATTATTTATCTGATGCTCTTGTTTTATTAATGAACTAAATTCATGCAAATATAGTTTTCTACTGCAAGATGTAATACTTGCATGTTTTGTAGTTTTTACTTGATTTCCTACTAAATATTGTGTGGACTTCTCTTAGGATTTTACTTAATGGGCTCTTCATCGTCTTTGTTAGATGACCGAGTGCAGATCCTTCTACGAGTAAAGCCAAGGGAATTTTAGGGGACTATCTTAGACTTACAAGCTATTGGGGACGTACTTATGGGTGTTTAATTTTGGTATTTATCTTATTTCGATTATAAAGGGACTTGAGTGTGACGACCCCAACCCCGGTGGGGTTGGACCGCTTAGCCTAAACAATGATCAAACCCTTCGAGATAATCCTATAAGTCGGGTGATAATCTAGTAAGCCTCAACATTCAAAAATTAAACCAAGACATTATGTTGAAGTTTTGGAAACCATAGGAACTAAGGAGATTAACGAATCAATGATGAACTAATAAACACACATCCATACTAAACATGAATCAATATCATAGTAGAACCTGAATGTCTTCATCTATTTAAGCTCAGCGTAAACAATCAATTAACCAAATTGATAATGTTTATAACCACTATAATGATCTCTCGTTCTCAAAAACTCAAGTCATGAATGATGATCTACAAAATGGAGAACTTGAGTATTTATAGAGTCAAAATATCTATTATATCTAGGAATTCAATCTTAAATACTACATAACTCGAAACTCCTCCTCGGTACCAATTGTTATTTCTGTTGGAATCATCCAACGTTCAACAACTAAGTCTTCTATTCCTTCAAGAATCTTGGCTAGTCTTCTCCATAAATTTCTTTAGTTCTTTATGCATATTTCTGTTAGATTGATGGTTGTAATCCATCTTGAAGTTCTTTCCTTGCAGTATCGAACTTCTTCACTGTTGTAAACTAATACTAATAGTTACTATGTTGTAGTATTCTACTCGCATTTTATTCCTGCTTCGACTTCAATTGTGTTTTTGTCTTTGACTCTGACTTTAACACTGTGATCCTTACTGGAATTTGAATTGTAAGCTGTCTTTAAATTGTATCTACTCTCGAACATCTTACTAAGTCAGGCTTCTATCCTCATTGCAAAATTCACCCAACTAACTTAACTTCTATTTTGAAAACTTATGACCAACAAGGATAGACCGATCAAAATACTGTAAACCAGGGTCTAATAATCTCCTCCTTTTGGCGTAAATTGGTCTAAAGCAGTAAATAACAAGATAACCTAATTTTTGTGGAACTTCATAAAATGTACTATTAGTAATGGATCAAAGTAACGACACACAAAAGTAAAACACCAAAAAGTTATAGTCATCAGCCAATAAGTACATCCATGAAATACAATGTTAAAAACATAAAAGTTTATGTACTTATAATCATAAACTATCAAAACAAACTTAACCTTTGCTCACTTACTCCCCATTTTTGACAAACCATGCTAAAGAGATTATAGGTGAGTGTTAATTAGCCACCTTAATTGTTGAAGCTCAGTGATGAGTGTGCAATTGTACTATATTTTAGTGTGCATTTATTGTGATTCTCAAAGTTAAGTCTCCAATTTATAGCACTATGATAGTCAATAGTTAATCGTGTTTTATAGTGTTATTTACATTGATTTTAGATAAAAATGATGATATTACACTAGGTATTCACTTATTTTTGGGATTTCTAATTTTAAATAGGAAAATAAAGAAATGGAAGAAAAAAAGGAAGAATAGCAAAATGCTCAACTAGAGAAGAATTCCAGTGATTAATTAACGATTTACATTTACATTTGGAATTGCCACCCAAATTAGCAGCAGAAAAGTACCAGCAAACCCTTAGCGAATTGAAGAATATACTAGAAATCGCCAACTAAATTGGTGGAGCACAAAGAACCAAATTCAGTGATTGACAAAACACTTTGTGTACAACTTAGGAATCGTTGACAAATCACTGAGATTGGTGACAAGTTTTTTAGATTAATATGAAGAACTTAAGTTTATCTAGGATATGTATACTTAGGGTGACAATAAATAAGACTAGAAAGCTTCGAAATAACTTTCTCCACTACTCTTATTTTCAACCTTTTGCCTTTATAAGTTAGTTTTATTGAGTCTATAAGTGAACCAATATATGAGCTTTGATTTATTTAAGAGGTATTTACTTATTCATTGTGTCTTCTTATTATATATTTGCATTGTCTATTTCCAGCATGAGTGAGTAGTTTATCAATCTAAGCAACCCTAGAGATATATATACTTTGGATTGCTATGTAGTTATAATTAACAAATCACATACTTAATACTTTAAATCTATTCATACACGTCAATCACATATTCAACAAGTTGTTTTGTGTATTACATCTAATGATGATTAATGTTGCACGCATAGTTGCAAATGTGTATAGTGGTATCTTGAGGTTGAATCTATGTCTATAATTATTGACAACAATTGTAGAAGTAGTAATTAGGTTTAATCTATAGAGCTTTTCACTAGTGGATGTTCCAAGTGATTGTGTTCTAAGTTGTTTATTAATTAGCATATTTTTTTATTTTGACTGGCTTAGATTAGACATGATTTTCATTGAATGTTAATTCTATCGTATATTCTATGGTGTTGTATTTTATCCAATATGTATATTTACAATGATAAGAATGTCAGTTTTTATTGAATTTAGAAAAATCGGTGGCTTGCTAAATGCTATCTACCTATTATGAATTAGGATTTAATGATTCCAAATTTCCATGTGTTATGATTATAACTTTATTATGAAATGACGTTATGTTCTAGTGTTTGAAAGCAATCCAAGTCATTACATTTTTTATTGGGGGTTTGTTTAGATGTTTGTTAAGATATTTATGTTATATTGAATTTTAATATTGTTTAATTTAGTTTGCATTGAACTGTTTGAATTAAATTAATTAATTTGGCTAATTAAGTTAGTAGTTATAGATCTTAGTTATTTAGTATTTTAATTCCCGTTTAATTAGATTTACTAAATTAAGAAAAACAAGAAAAAAATATTTTCCTTTGAAGTTTGCAAAATACCTATGGAGATGATATTCTATTTACAACAGTCACAAATTATAGTAAAATACGAAAAAAACAATTGTGCACGCTTAACACGTGCCAATTTTTGGCACTGTTGCTGAGAATTTTAAATAAATTTTTCGGATTTTAGACGTTGTATAGTTGCACACTTCATCATGTTAACTCTATATGATCTTTACAATTGTTTGATCCTAAAATATATTTAACTTTAATCAAAGTTTAAGACAACAACAACTTAGAGAATATTTAGCAAATAGGATGAAGGATAACGATAATGATATCATTGACAATGTCATTAATAAAATAATGATAATAGAGTTATCAATATAAGAAGAATAATAGAGAACTTAATTTTAAACAAGCAAATTAAAATGTTACAGCATATGAGCCTTTGTGCATAGCATACCCTAATGGATTTCATAAATTTGAACTTAGATATGGATTTATTAGCACCTTACCAACTTCTCTGGTAAAAACAATGAAAACCCACGAAAATTCATAAAGGAGTATCAACATAAAGTTAATGAGATGAAACCGAAAAAAGATACCCTGGAACAAGTCAAACTTAAAGCTTTTCCTTTTGCATTAAAATATCAAGCACAACATGAGTGATTCTATTCCCCATAAAATTCAGTAACTACATGGACTCAAATATTAGAAGCTTTCCAATGTTAATGTTTGCCTGCTAGGAAACTAGTTCCTATAGAAAGAAAATCATAGTTGCAAAGAGGAAAGATAATGAAAACTTTAATGAATTTTGAAATAGATTCTAAAGATTAATTTCTTCCTGTCCACAACATGGATACACTCATAGAGCTTTATTAAAATATTTTTATGAGGGACTCAATTACTTTGATCAAAGGTTATTAGACATAGTACATTGTGGATCTTTATTTGAAACAACACCTACTTTAGCAAAAGAAGCAATTAGTAAAATGGCAAAACAATCTAAGCAGTATAGTGAAAAAGGTAGAATCCTCAGGAAAGAAACTCTATGAAGTCGATAATAGAAGAGATAATGTGGCTGATGATAAAATTGATGAATTATCTAAGATGGTTAAGCTGTTAATTAATGATAGATTAATCAAGTTAAAGCTTCTGGATTTTGTAATGAGGTTACACATCGTACGGATGCATGTTGTACTTTACATGAAGAAAATCTTGAAGAGGTTAATGTAATGATGAACTAATTTTCTGATCTCCTAAGAAAATAATATAATAATAATACTTATTATCCTAGAAGACCAAATCAAAATCTTAGTTATGATCCTCAAAATCAAAATTATAATATTTATAGACCAATAGCTCAGATGCAATCTGAACCTAATCATCAACCTAAACAAAATATTCAACCTATAAATCCAAATTTAGAGTAAATCTTTCATAATTTTATGAACCAAAGTCATCAAAACTTTACACAAATTTCTCAAAATCAGATTAAGACTGATAGTACTATTAATGAACTGAAAAACCAGCTAGGTCAAATAAATTTTCAACTAAATAAGTCAATTACTTAGCAAACTAACCAAGCTAAAACATCTACTTAAGCTACTGCTACACCTACTAATCGAGCACAAGTTAATGCTTTATTTAGTGATAAGAAAGTTACATCTATAACTAGAAAGACACTTAAGCAAAGTAATAAAAATAAAGCACATAAAACCATTAAAGAAGAAGAAGAAGATATGATGGCTAATGTCATTCCTACTAGAAAATGGATAGTTGAACAATTGAAATATATACCTTTTCCTGGAAGGCTATACCCATGGTATTTAGCTAGAGTTGAAACATATGAAAAATCTTTACAAAAGTTTGAGATAATTGATAAGGATAAAATGATAAGATTTTAGATAATTTGAATGAAGATATGTGTTCTTATTCTACCATTCCATAACAATTAGCTGATTCGAGGGAGGAAGATAACAATGAAGATATTCTTGAAGCGTCTAGTAAAATAGAAGTCCATAAACCACTGATGAAATGAAGTATGCAATTTTCTAATTATTATGAAGTTTTGAAAGAATTCTCTGAATCAAAGGATAAAGTTTTATAAAAATCTAAAGAAAATTTAGGACAAAAGGTGTCTATCATAATTAAAAAGAAAATACCTAAGAAATGTTATGATCTAGGAATGTTTAGAATTCCTATTACAATAGGGACTTCATTTATAGATTTTGCTATGTGTGACCTTGGAGCATCAATAAATGTTTTGTCGCTTAAACTATATGAGTCATTGAAAATAAGTTCATTGACTAATACATCTATTAATCTTACCTTAGCCGACAACATGGCTATTAAACCTTATGATTTACTAGAAGATTTTTTAGTAAAAGTAAATGACTTAGTATTTCTAGCTAACTTCTATGTTATGAAAATGAGAGACTCAGTATCATCTCAGTCTCCACCTGTACTTTAAAGAAGTCCATTTCTTAAAATAGTTAAAAAAAGTTAGATATCTTTGAAGGAATAATGTCTGTGGAATTTGAAAACAAGATTGTCACTTTCCATTTCAATTTCAATGATGAAGATGTCTATGAAAATCTTGATGAATTTAATAATGAACAAATTAATGATAATGAATCTTTAGAATTAAATCATCATGAACTAAAGTATATTTTAGAAATGCAGTAACAATGGAAGATGATTATGATATGACCAAGAATAAGCAAATTGACGACACTTCAAATTAGAAGACAATAACTCAAAAATGGAAAGTTAAGCAACCAAACAATGTTGAGAACAATCCTAAAATGGAGGAATTTAAATCTACAAAGAATAAGAAGAAGAAAAAATGAATCTCGCAATTGTCAAGCTCAATAATAGGAGATATATACATAAACATAAAAGTCAAATAGGCTTGGTATTTTAAAGCTATTTGTCATACAAGTTGTAGAGAAGACTACATGCCAATTCACTTCTTTCTTCATAATCAACTAGAATTAGATGTACTTGCTTCTGAAAAAAGTTACTCTACCGAATGGTTATTCAGTGAAACTAATAGAAGTGGTTACTAATGTACTAGTTCAAATTGACAAGTGCATTATTCCCACAGAGTTTTTTGTTATGCCACACTTCATCAATGAAGATCCTCCATTAACTTCGGACGAACTTTCTGAACCACTTCGCAAGATGTCATGGGTACTGTGAAAAAGATAATCACTTGTAAGACGCATGGCCGAACAATTACTTTCTGGAATGGCACTAAAGTGGATAATCATATACTTAAGTTTATAGAACCAGTTTAGAACTATATGGTTTAGTCGAGCCAACAATAATAAATAAAAGTGCTTTATAGAAGGCACCCCATAATCTATCTTTACTTTCATTTTTAGTATTAGGATTAGTTGGTAATTTTTTATATTCTCTCAACTTTTGACTCTTATAATGGAGATATTTTAGGAATTTAATTTTGGAATAATTTCATGTAAGAGGGGGGTTGATCGATCCAATTTATTTTCGTTTAATATTAGTTTTATGCATTAGTTTTATGTCAATTAGCCATTTATAGTAAATATATTATCATTTAGTACATATCATAAGTAAATTATGATGATTTTAAAAAATTCTACGTTTTTATTGGATGTATATGTGATAAACATATGGGAAAATCAACTAAATTGGAAAAGCAGTGAAAATAGGCTAGTGATTTCCTAGCAATTCCAATTTATATTGGAATTCACTGAGAAAATCGGTAGCATTGTGCAGATTTTTTTTGTGAAATATTAAGTCAACAATTTTTCATTGATTTGATCTTATAACTAGAAACCCTAAATTGTCACATTTAATTATTTGACATTCACAAACCATTGCAAATTTTTGATAAAGAGACCAATTTTTTGCTAGATTCAACATTCCAAAGCTTGATTCTAATGCATTTAAGTGATTCCCACCTTAATCTCCACATATTCAATCCATAAAAGTTGGAGAGTTTTGAGAGTGTAGAGCCACTTAGGACTTGAGCAAGGGGAATTTGAATTGGGGTTTGGATCAGTGTTATAGAGGATGCTTAACATTCCATCTTGAACGAATCACTTTCAAGAAGGTAATCAATGAAAACCCTAACCTTTTATAGATAAATATTTTAGTTTTTCATCAATTTTAGATTGTTATTAGCTTATAATCTAAATTTTAGAATTTTTACTCTAAAAATGGTTTTCATATCGAATGTTTTCTACTACAATACATGTATAGGAGTGGTGTGATGATTTTTTTATTGCTATCAAAGTTTTAAACTATTTTTCATATATGGCAAATGGATCAGATTTTAAAAGCAAACTAATTTGAGACCAAGTTTCAAATGAGATTGGGGGGTTTTTGTGTATGAATATCGCATGATTTGAATTACTTAATGATTGATTTTCTTAATTATGTTTTATCGATAAATTTCATAAAAAATTCAAACTATCTATTTGTTAACGGCTTTTTCCAGAAATTTCTCCTTTTAGACTGATAAGTTGAATTTCACTGAGCACTTTTATGACAATTTTGGTTTTAAATAATTTTACAAGTTCATTTTTAACTTAAAATTGTCCATATTTCCAGAGGTAGAAATGGTAGATGTTCAAGAGAGGAGAAAAGAAAATTTAAGTTAGTTGAGAAAATAAAGACTAAATCCAAAGTTTCTCAAATCCGACCTAAGCTAATATTTTTTAACACACCTAGGATTAGACCACAACGAGAACCTACTCCATCTTTATCATTTAGCTTTAATATTAAGGATGATTGTGTAAAAGAGGATAAGGAAGTAGATGAGGTTGAACAAGCGATACCGACGGGGGCAAAAAATTATGTACTTAAGAATGAGAACTTTGTCAATGAGAAGGCCTATGAGAAATTTAAAAATGACTTAATGAAGGAGGGTATGTTGATCATAAAGAGATGATTTAATGTGAAGAACAAATTGAAATATAGGCTTAGGATTCTAGATATCATTGAGGCCAGGAAATAAGGATTGTTGGCTAAGGATTATGATAACTTAAACCTAAAAGATATTCCTAGTGAGAAAGGATATAATATCTTGGTAAGAGAGTTTTATGCAAATGCCTATGGAAGTGAGAGTGAGGCCGAGTCACAAGTTCGAGGAAAGACAATAGATTATTCTGCTGCAAGCATAAATTAGTATTTTGGTTTGCTGGAATTTCATAAAAAAAAATGATGAGAACCCACTGAATACGCCATTAAGTACAACTACCCCACTGAAAAAATTGGGAAAGGTTTAGAGGCAATCTATTGTAGATGGTTATAAAGACACCTTAGATGAAAGAGAGAAGGCTGAGATAGGAAAAATAAAGACAGAGCAGAGAAGGAAAATCAGAAATGATATGAGGTGAATTTTGAAGAAAATATCGAAAGCTAGACATGATTTTAATGTGGAGTAGCTTGTTAGGGATTATGATGAACTATACATGGAAGAGTCGGAGTTGGCCTTCATGGGTACAATTCTATGTAATCAAACGACAACTCTGAGAAACCAAGGACTAGAATTTAAGAACCGGAGGGCCTTAGCAAGGAATATACACAGGATAGAGCAACCAATGTCTAGAAGACATAGACGTTAAGGAGGCGCAGAAGTACATGTACCATTTATACAGATGAGGCTACCACTTAGTAGTCACCTTAATGTTCCAACACTGCTATGTCAGGACTACCACCTATACCCACCGCAAGTTACTTTCTCTAAAGGATTGATCCGGTGGAGGACGATGAATATGTGAATTTAGGATGACAACATTGATTCCTTTATTATATTTATCTTCTTTTACCTCTGAGTGATAGTGTCTGAAGTCTTCTATGTAACTTCAGTAATAGAGATATACTTTATAATTAGTGGTGATACTATGTGTTTGTTGTTTGTTATACTTTGTGCTCAGTGATTGGTAATTTGATACATTTGTTATACAATATTGATGTTTATTCTACTTTTTATCTACTATATCTGATGATAATCCTATATTAAGTTTATTCTTATATTGATTGTCTAATTTATGATTATATCAATTCCTTTACACTTCACTTGATATATTTGTTTTATTGAAAACCCAATTTCATTTTTAAACCTTAAGGACAAAGTTTAAAATGAGTTTGGAGGTATTTTAGGTGAAGTATGACAATGATATCAAAAAAAGCAAGGAACAGATTTAAACGTAGAAGATAAGTTAAGAATTGATGCAAAATTCAAAAAAATCTAATATTCAAGTAAGTTGTCAAAAATCTTCAAATTTCTTTTGAATTCAAGTAAGTATGAATTTCATTTCACTTTATTTTT
This sequence comes from Stephania yunnanensis, assembly GCA_039657365.1. Lineage (NCBI taxonomy): Eukaryota > Viridiplantae > Streptophyta > Magnoliopsida > Ranunculales > Menispermaceae > Stephania > Stephania yunnanensis. The sequence goes on along the minus strand of CM077586.1, from coordinate 35,525,680 downwards.
AGTTAGGAAAAGAATGACAACTTAAATGAATATAACGAAAAATATTTGAATGGAAGTTATATATTTATTACCTAAATGAATTCTATGATAAAAGAAATCAATTTGTATACCTTTTTTGATTTACTTTACTACTTGATGTATACATCAAATTGAATGCCTTTTGTTAGTTATGAGAATGGGTAGAAGATCGAAATAATTGTACAAGATGCATAAGATAGATTTCTAGGAACTTATGATATAAAAGCTATTGATTAAATATTTTTATAGTATATATATAAAGTTATTATGCCACAATTAAAAGAAGAAATGAATTATAAATCAATGAAATTGTATAAGTTAGAAAGAATGCTTTTTTCAACTTTAGTGGATATTTAAAAGTGTTAACAAGAGTTTACGAAAATATATATAGAGAGTTCTATAGATTCTATAGGAAATAGAGCAAGGAATCTATAGTGGGAAAAATGTGAGAATTTCCACAAGAGATGGAGTAGTGACTCAAAAGAAAAAGAAATATATGATAAATCAATAATTAGGATGAAGTAGGAAAGAACGAGAGATGAAAAAAGACGGATGTTCTTAAACTCTTCAAAGAAAAAGATTTAGCTTGAGTGCTGGAAACTAGAGTTGAATGAAGTATTTCTTAATCTAACATGTTTTAAATGATATATTATTGATTATCTTGGCAAAATTCCTATTGATTGTTATAGTGGTGTTATTATAAAGGAATTTTTAAAATTAAAATTAATCTAGTGGTTTTTGTCTTTTGAGATTCTATACTAATCATCATAAACTTGATGCATGCAAATGGAGATTGATAAAACCTATATTGTGTACTGGCCATAGTAATGAACTTAAGTTCTAAAGAGTGTTGTATCGGGTGGTTGAGTTATTATTAGGAGATGTTTTGTTTGATCTAAATCATTCTATTCTATCATAACTTTCATTTACTTGTAGGTAATATGTTTCCATTTAAAAACCACTTCTATTTAGAATTTCTATTATTTAAAGTTAAGATGAATTAGATTGAAGTCGATTTATAAAGAATGAAAAAGAGAATATAATTTAAAATATTCCTTTGTTTGAGATAGCAAAGTGCTCAGTTTGAGGATATTCGACTGGTTAATCACAAGGCGTGTTTTATAATGTGATTTAAATTGATTTTAGATGTAAAAGATGATATTACACTGGGTATTCTATTTTTTGTGATTTCCAGTTTTAAATAGGAAACTGAAGACATGGAAGAAAAAGAGGAAGAAGAGCAAAATAATCAACTTAAGAAAAAGTTCAGCAATTAGCCATCGATTTACCTTTAAACTAGGAACCGCTACCCAAATCAGTAGTAGAAAGGTACCAGGGAATCCTCAGAGAATTGAAGAATATACTAGAAATCACCAGGCTAAGTTGGTGGAGCACAGAGAACCAAATCTAGTAATTTTCTTAACGATTTGTGTACAACTTAGAAATCGATAACAAATTGTTGAGGTTAATTGTGGATTTCTTCGAATAATATGAAGAATTTGAGTTTATCTAGGATATAAGGGGACTATAAATAAGACCATAGAGCTTCGAAATAACTCTCTCCATTCCTCTTCTTTTTAACCTTTCGCCTTTATAAGTTAGTTTTATTAAGTCATATGTGAAGCAATATTAGAGCTTTGATTTACTTAAGATGTATTTATTTATTCATTATGTATTTTAATTATATATTTGCATTATTTTATTTCCAGCATGAGTGAGTAGTTTATCAGTCTAAATAAACTTTAGACATTTATATACTTAGGGTTGCCATGTAGTTATAATTAATGAATCACTTACTTAATGCTTTAAATCTATTCATACATGTCAATTACAAATTTAACAAGTTATTTTTGCATATTACAATTAATAAAAATTAATATTTCAAGAATAGTTGCAATTATATATTATGGTATTTTAATTCTGAATCTATGTCTATTATTATTGACAACAATTATAGAAGTAATAACTACGATTATTTTATAGGGCTTTTCTCGAGTGGATGTTCTAGGCGATTGTGTTCTAAGTTGCTTATTAATTAGCATATTCTGATTTTTATTGGCTTATATTAGGCATGATTTTCATTGAATGTTAATGCTATCATATCTTTATGGTGTTGCATTTTATGTAATGGGTAAATTTACAATGATAAGAATGTGGTTTTTGCATTGAATTTAGGAAAACCAGTGTTTGGCTAAAGGTTATCAACCTATTATGATTTATGATTTAATGATTCCAAGATTCCATGTTTTTTGATTATAACTATATTATGAAATGGCATTATGTTCTAATGTTTAAAAGCAATCCAAGTATATTATATTATTTAGTAGGGGTTTGTTTAGATGTTTGTATAGATGTTTGTTAAGATATTTATATTATATTGAATTTGAATATTGTTTAATTTAGTTAGTGTTGAATTATTTGAATTAAGTTATTTAATTTGTTTAATTAAGTAAGTAGTTATAGATTTTAGTTATTTAGTATTTTAATTCGCATTTGATTAGATTCACTAAATTGAGAAAAACAAGAAACAATACTTTTCTTTGAACTTTGCGAAATTTCCGTGGAGACGATGTCCCATTTACGACTACTACAAATAATAGTAAAATACAGGAAACTATTTTGCACATTTGACACGTTCATACTAATCGTTTATTTTTGTTTTCAAGACCAAAAGAGGCAATTTAATGAAAAAATAAATTGGGATCTTTTGGAGTGTATTTGGTGTTTCACAATGAAAAGTGTGCTACTCACACTTTGATAGAGTTATATAGGGCCCATATTGGTTCATATCGAGTGTTTAGTGGTCCGAAAAAAGTTTCGTGGCACATTAGTTAAATAATTATTGAAGAAATAGGCTAAGTATAAGTTTTAATGCAGTGTGCTACAATATCCCTTGGATTTTTCTCGAGACACGCATTATGTACAATATCAGGAAAGATGGATTGTCGAGTTGACGTAGTTGATGACACACATGGAGCACATGGTGAACTAGTGTAGTCCAGATATACCTCGAGATCTACACCACACTGTTTACCGCCTCATTCGATTTCTTTCTTCTCTCAACTCCACTTTGCCTCGAGATCCATACTGCACCACCTCCCAAAGACTTGAACGAGTCCCTTCATCACGCTTCCAACTGAGCTCCCTTAGATCATCATCAAACCGCGTGTTAGGCCATCTAGCTCCTTCAACAGCTGTTGATTTTCCTTGGTGCACGAGTTAGCCTCTATGCCCACTAAATTCGATCATCTCTCTCTTCCCACATCTCCCATGTATCTAGCTTCCTTAGGATTGGCTTTGAACTATGAGCTAAGTCCATCAAGTAGTGATTTTGGCCATGTAACTATCCTCGGCGGAAGTGTTATCTTGATAACCCCAAAATGCAACCAATTAACCACAAATTCGATTCTTAAGTATTGAATTTGTGAATTTGTGGGATGTTCTCTCTTTTTTCCAAAGACTAAAAGCACTCTAAAACTCTCCTCTCCTTATTCGGTCATTCATACCATTCCATTCTATTCTATAATATTCTCCCCATTCCATTTTATCATCTCCTCTCTACTCTTTTGTATTTTTTCTAGATTAATTAGTAGTTTGTAATGGGTACTTTCATAGCCTTACTTGGCTAAAAAATTATTCGGATCAAGGAGACCTATAAGTTATTTATGAGATTCAATTCTTAATTTCCATGTTCTTCATCATTGTCTCATATTTTTAATCGTATTGTTTTATTGATTCTATTTTAGAGTCTATATATTTCTACTTATATGACGTGTAAGTGCATGTGCACACTAGTTATGTTAGATTTTCATTACCAATGATCCTACCGCCTCTCGATAAGGGGATCACTTTAGGTGGCGAGTGTGGCTTTATTTGTTGGCAAATGGTGTGCCCCTGTGCAATTGGGATATGAGATGGGTAGCAGTGTATTGTAATTTTCACATGTGACAGGTGGACAATTCGACACTAGTCATCACTTATGATAGGTGTTCTCATGGAGCGCTAATGCTACTAGTCTATTGAAAATATACAACATATCTAGTGGTTTTGCGGGTCAGTTAGTATGTGGTTGTGTCACATGTTCCCTCCACTGACATGAGGAGAACAAGGTGGCATAAGTCACTCTAAGCTTATCTATAAGACTTGATGAAAAACAACCTTATCAAATCGATGACTAAATCATACTTATAGTGGTCTATATGTCCTTGATTTGGAATTATTATTTAATTTGCTAGTTTAGTAGTATTTATGTTTATTTATTCTCACATTTACTTTCTTAGTTATTAATTAGTTATTTGTTTAGATTAGTTTTCGTTTTAAAACCCCATTTGATAACCTAGAGTTAACCCCAGTCTTTGTGGTTCAACCCCGTACACGCCTCACTACATATCTAAGTAGTCAGTAAATCGAGACTATAATTAGTGCTGTACGGCGTGACATCACTCAGCATTAGCAATTTTTAGCTGTTCTTGCAGTTGTTCAATTTGTGAAGCAACATCATCTCTGTATGTTGTCAGATATGAAATGTGATCCAAGAAGTAATCGAATAGCGGCGGATGATGTCTCATCAACACCGAAGAACTTGGTTGTTACAGAGGTTCTTCCTCAATAGTAGCATATTCGTCTTAAGGAACTTTGTCTATGTCATAGTAGCGGTAGCAGGTTAATAAGTCGTAGGTATAACAGTGGCATTGTCAGAACTCACAGGGGTAATATGCACTGGTGCAGTATCAGTAACATCAACCAAAGTTATTGGCTAGGCTAAAGTGGAGGGAATGGCTTGAGTGACATTCGAATACTCTTGCTCAAGTCAGTAAAAGGATGGACTGACATACTTAGCTCTGGTTGCAAAGAATTATTCACAGGAGGCTTAACAGTATGTTCTATAGTCGCAATAATCGAAGGCGGCCAAATACCATAAAGGTTAGCAACAACAAAGTCTTCAGCAAGAGGAATCTTAGATTTTGCTAGAGACTCAACCTATTTAGTAACTTTCTCATAAGGAACCTCACGTGGTGTTACAAAATCTTCACCATTAGTTTCATAATCCATTCTAATGAACTAAAGAATACTTATCCCAACAACATCTATAAGAGTAATAGAATTTAGAACAAAGTTTAAACTGGTAAATTTATTGATCAACTTCAATTTCATCAGCATGAAACTCAGTAGGGGAAGTAACTTTCTCTATGTAATTAGGAAGTGGAGTAGCGGAACTTGCACTATGTGTTGAAGCTGGTTGTAGTCCTATTTGTCTGCAGCAGTAGGACAAAAATCTTCCCCTCTTATAATATCTTCATTAAAGATTGCACTTGAATAGGAAAAATGTCCTCAGCATCAACAAATTTCTCTAATTGAGAAAGCTTTGCAATCTTTCATTTTATTATCGATCTAGACTTCTATATTGGCTATGTAGCTGGGGTATGAACAGGAGCATCAATAACAACCTTGATAGTAGCAAGAGTTGGAGTAGCCATAGTAGCAACAAATTTATATCCTGAAACAGATACTGCCGATGACTTCTTCTGTAGGCATGTAAAGTCAAGATCAACAATCATGCCGTTAGACTTCATTTGAGAATTCAGTCTAACTTCCTCCATGTGACGACCCCTTCTCAAATTTAGGGCATCGCTGGCCTAATCCTGTAACTAAGCCCAAACCCTAGCCACATAGGACTTAACTACGTATTAGTCAGCCTTTCTATATAAATTTCCTTAACTACTTGTGTTTAGGATAAATAAAACACACGTTACTTTGCAATCGAAGTTCAGAGTAACTAAAACCTTACTAAAACTTGTAAATTTTAGTGAAAGTCTTAACAAATTATGCATAACTAATTATTAAATATCGTAAATGTGTGGAAACCAAGAAAACAACGATCACTTGTATATATAACAAAGTGGCGAATATAAACAATGTGATGTCATCATAAATAATGGAACTAAATGCTCAACCTAATATACAACCTCAAAGTGTATCAAAATAAAACCGTATAAAACACGCAATGTCAAAGCCTAAAAAATGTCGATGTAGAGGTACGTCGCTAAGTGGAAGTTACCAATCTTCTCCTTACCCGGCTTGCTCGTCGACGACTCTACATCCACAATCATAAAAAGGATGGTGAGTACAAAAAGTAACTGTAATCCCCGTTGACAAATGCATTCACATTTTCAAAATAACTTAAATGGTATTTAAAAGCATAAGTTCAATAAAGAATGACTAGTACAACAATTACGCAAAGAAATACCACAGTTAAATAAATGAAACTGACGCAAGGCTAAGTAGTTAAGATCTAGATCCGTTCGGCTGTGACCTACGTCAGTGAAGCCTTTACTACTAATGGACATGCGTGGTATCACACAGTCTAATATCACTAGGGATTCTAAACCCAATGTCATCAGGGACTTTAACCCCGGTATCATCAGGATTTAAACTACGTATATAGGCAACTTTAGGGACTCTAACCTCATGTGCCTCATTATAGTGGCGAATGCCGACCTCCCCTGCGACTCTAACACTTTGTGTCGATCGACTTATAGTGCAGTGGAATTTAGATTCTATAAATACTTTATAAATCCAAGAAAATGAGTCATTAAGGATTCCAAGAATTTGTTATGCTACAAAGCACAAAATTCTCCAAAGAATACAAGTCCATAAAGTCTTTCACATCTCACAAATCGTTAATAGCATGCTATTTATATTATATTACCGCGAAACAGCCAGAAATGACATATAGCACATGGATGGATTCAAAAGAATCCAATTTATCAAAATATCATAGAAACCAAGCTCAACAAGTGAGGAATAACACATAAGTCAATGATATGATAGTACAAAGGTAGACATGGTCAATATAGACTACAAAAAACAAGTTAAAACTGGAAATGAAATATAAATAAATAATCAACGAGTATGCTCACATTAAGCAATGTAAAGTCCAAGCTTTACCGACCTCTTGAAACATTAAATCTTATACTTGAACCCTCGTAACTCTTTCCTAGGTTCCTGATATTAGATAACAAGTTTTTGGATTTGATTAGACCTTTATTTAGGGTTTTAGGCTTAGTTATAGTGTTTTAAAAATTCTGGAAAATCGTTGATTTTTATGCTATCATGGAAATTAACGCACTAAATGATTTGAATAGCGCGCTAACCACTGTCTCTAGTGCGCTACCAGAAGTTAGCGCACTAACTATCCTACCTAGCGCACTGTGCGCAAGAAAACCCAGAATTCTAGAATCAAGAATTCCAAGTTTTCTCCACACATAGGCTACCCAAATGCCTTAAGAACATAATAAAATGGCGAATATAAATAGTGTGATGGTCATCATAAATCATGTAACTAAATGGTCATCTCGATATACAACCCTAAAACATATTAAAAACATAAGTACATAATACAAGGAATACCAAAACCTACAAAATGTCGAAGCACAGGTATGACGCTAGCTCAGAGGTAATCGCCAATCTTCTCCTTGCCCGGCCTACTCATTGACAACACTGCACCGACCGTCATGAAAAGGACGGTGATTATAAAAAGTATCAGTAATCCCAATTGACCAATTTATTCATATTTCCAAATAAGACTAAATGGTATTTAAAAGCATAAGTTAAACAAGAAAGACAAGTACCGCATTCATGCTAAGAAATACCATAGTTAAACAAATGAAACTGACATAAGGCTAAATAGTTATGATCTAGATCTGGTTGGCTGTGACTTACGTCAGTGAAGCCTTAACCACTATAGGATGTGCGTAGTGTTGCACAGTTTAATCCTCACCAGGGACTCTGACCCCAGTGGCATCAGGGACTCTAACCCCAAGTGCCTCATCATAGTGACGAGTGCCGAAATCCCCAGGGACTCTAACCCCGTGTATCGCTAAGCTCTAGTGCAATGGACTTTAGGTTCTATAACTATTTTATAATTATAAGAATATGACTCATAAAAGAGTTCAAGAATTGGCTAGGCTGTAAAGCAAAAAGTGACCAAAGAATGCAAATCCACTAAACCAATCATAATTTCTCAGCTCCTAATAGCATGCTATTTAGACTACATCCACTATAAACAACAAGAAATGACATATTACATGAATGGATTCAAAAGAATTCAATTTATCAAAATATCATGGAAACTAAATTCAAAAAGTGAGGAATAACCAATAAGTCCATGATATAAGAATACAAAGCTGGACATAGTCAATATAAACTATAACAAACAAATATAAACTGGAAATGAACTATAAATAAAGAATCAACGTGTATACTCACATCAACAAAGTAAAGTCCTAGTTTTACTTGTCTCTGATACTCTAAATCTTGTATTCGTTCTCCTGTACACTTTTCCTAGGTTCCTGATATCATATAACATGTTTCTGGATATGTTTCGGCCTTTACTTAATGTTTTAGACTTCCTTTTAGTGTTTTGGAAATTTTGGAAAATTGCTGATTTTTTGTGTTGTCATGAAATTAGCATGCTAACCTCGTATGCCTCATCATAGAGGTGAATGCTGATATGGCCAGGAAATCTAACTCCGTGTGTTGATTAGCTCTAGTGCAATGGACTCTAGATTCTATAACTACGTTATAATTCCAAGAATATGACACATAAAGGAGTTCAAGAGTTGACTTTGCTAGAAAGGGCAAAGTTACCAAAGAATGCAAATCCAAAAAACCAATCATTATTTCTCAACTCCTAATAGCATGCTATTTACACCACATTTATTATGAACATCAAGAAATGACATAGCACATGAATGGATTCAAAAGAATTTAATTTATCAAAATATCATGGAAACTAAACTCAATAAGTGAGGAATAACTAATAAGTCCATGAATACAAAGCTAGACATAGTCAATATAGACTATAACAAACTAGTATAAATCGAAAATAAACTGTAATAAATAAAAAATGGGTATACTCACAACAACAAAGTAAAGTCCTAGCTTTATTAGCCTCCTGATAATCCGAATCTTGTATTCGCTCTCCCGTAACCTTTTCCCAGGTTCTGATGTCAATAACATGTTTTAGGATGTGTTTAAACCATTAATTAAGGTTTGAGACTTTGTTATAGTGTTTTGGAAATTTTAGAAAATTGCTATTTTTTGCGCTATCACGGAAATTAGCATGCTAATTCCAAAATTAGCACACTAATTTCAAACTTAGTGCGCTACGCCTTATGTAGCGTGCTGTGTGCAGTAAAACCCATAATCCTGCTCTATACACAGGCTATGTTAATGCATGGGGAACCCTCATACACACTATTAGAGTTCCTTAACATCAAACGTAACATAATGTAACAACCAACAACATCAAATTCATGAATTCATCAAGTTGAACTAAATAAACTAGTGTATGCAAGTTACTATTTGTTGAACACACGACGTAACTTGATCTTCTTCACTAAATTTACTAACTTCTCCAACTTACTTCCTTCTTCTCCTTGATCACTTCAGTAAGTTTTCTTGCTTGTTAAGTTGATAAATGAGAAAACTTAGCTTTTAAGTTTAGATTCAACATATATATATATATATATATATGAATGGATATGGTTAAACCATAGCCACACATCCATTTTCCCACACGTGTCCTAAGGCATAACTAATGGTATATGTTGAAACACATGTCCCACTACCTCTCCACTAACTAATCTTAAGTGACAATGATTGTAACTCATTTTTGTCTCTATATATGCCATTATGTGTCTTGAAGCGTATCATGTGGCCATTTAAATAAATCCATTAACTCAGGCACATAAATTATATAATAACCATAGCCACCTTAAAGCTACAGTAGAATTATATTTAACTCAAATTAGGATTACCCCATAAATCCATACCTCAGTCCCACGTCGACTCGCAACTCGAGGTATGTCTCTACTCACATCTCGACACTTATACACTAGTAGGAGTGACTTAATAGTCTACACATATACAATTCACTAGGCACACACCACAACAAATCTAATATATACCCCACCCTCTCGCCTAAGTTAATAGACATATCACGGTGTAGGTTCCACATCATGGGTTGATGATCCTGATTACCAATAATAAATGAGATTAGAAATTAGGGCTGTGAAAATTCTTCCAAACTAATGGAAACTTCATCCTCAAAATTAAAATTTAGGTTATGTTAATACCTGACTCGAAGAGGTACGAAAATCTTTCCATCATATAGTCTTCCCGCACCCAAGTAAGTTTCGTGTCATCGTGGAAATGACACTTGACGAGAAAATTTGGGATAGACTTATTCCTCAACTGTTTTACCATTCGGTTCACGATTTGAATTGGCTACTCCTCATACATTATATTATCACTTAGGTCTATCCGACTCAAATCTATAGTCAGTCGATCACCTGTTCCCATTTAGTTAATCGAAGTGTGGAGATATGAAAGACTGGATTTCTTGGCCCATTTCTTAATCAAGAAAGGCTCGATGAATTTTGGTGCAAGCGTACCTTTCACTCCAAAACTCTGAAGACCCTTCCGAGAGGAAACCTTTAAATATATAAAGGCTCCCTCAGTGTACGTAAGATCCCTGCGATATCTATCTCCACACTTCTTTTGTCTATCCTGGGCTCTTTGAGTCTTTGGCGGATTAGTTTGACTTTCTCCGTATGGTCAACAACAATTTCATCCTCATAATCTCCTGGTCCTCTAGCTTTGCCCAACACGTTATCTATCTGCACACTTCTTTGAGTCTACCTTACAAAACATCAAAAGGTGCCATATCAATACTAGCATGATAACTGTTGCTGTAAGAATACTCACACGACAACAGGTACTCCTCCCACGATTTGCCAAACTCTAAAACATAAGCCCACAACATATTCTTGAGAACCTGAATTAATCTCTCAGTCTGCCCATCTGTCTGATGATGAAAATTCATGCTAAACTGTAGGCACGTACCATATTGCTCTTGCATAGTCCACCACATCCTAAACATATACTTAGCATCACGATCAGACGTAATAGTCAATGGTACTCCATGCAGCCTAATAATCTCTCGCTCGAATAACATACTCAATTGATCAAATGTATAATTTGCGGCCACTGATAGAATATGTGCATACTTCGTAAGTCTGTCGACGATAACCTAAATGGAATCTTGTCTCCTGGTGGTCCTCGGTAACCCCCTAGCAAAATCTATAGGGATGTCCTATCACTTCCATCATGGAATGGGAAGAGGCTATAAGGATCCTCTAAGTCTACGATGTTCAGCCTTCACTTGCTGACAAATCCTACAGTTCTTGATGAACTTACACACACCCGCCTTCATCCCAGGCCAACAAAAATGCCTCTTCATGTTGTGGTACATCTTGGTCCTACTTGGATGAACAGTGAGTTAGGAACGATGTGAATCCTAAAGAATCTCCTATCTCAGCTCTGGCACTGACGGTGTCCACATTCTATCTAAAAAATCTCAAATACTGATTATTTGTCTCCGTCCAGTCAACATAATCCATACTCTGCGCCAACTCACTAAACCTCAAGTAAAACTTATTGGTCCTCTGACAACCTGAAATTCTTTGCATAGACATGGTCCATACTTTCATTTGTGTAAAAATCCCAACATCTCTAACTGGCATCCTACTCAGCGCATCTGTAGCTACGTTAGCTTTTCCTAGGTGATACTCCAAAAAAGTAATAATCATTTAAAAACTCCAACCACCTACGTTGTCTCATATTCTGCTCATTCTATGCGAAGAGATACTTCAAACTTTTTTGATTAGTATAGAGTGTGAAATTCTCTCCATATAGATAATGTCTCCACACCCTCAATGCAAACACTACTACTACAAACTCCAGATTATGTGTTGGGTAATTCTTCTCATGTACCTTCAACAGTCTTGAAACATAAGCTATGATACAACTACCATGTATTAACACACTTTCTAGACCCATATGAGAAGCATCCGTGTAGATCAAGATTCCCTATCCAACCTTTGGCAATACTAACACAGGCGCAATAATCAACAACCTTTTCTACTTAGAGAATGCCTCATCACATTCCTTAAGCCACTCAAATCAAACATCTTTCTGGGTCAACCTAGCAAATGGTGAAGCCATATTCGAGAAACCCTTCACAAATCAGGAATAATACCCAGTTAAACCTGGAAAATGCCTGATCTCAGTAACTGAAGTTAGTGCGGTCCAATCCATAATTGCCTAAACCTTAGTCGGATCCACTGCTATCCCTACTGCTCTGACAACGCCAAAGAAACTTGACCTCTGAAAGACAAAATTCACATTTGCTAAACTTGGAATAAAGTTTATGCTCACTCGAAGTCTGCAATGTCTCTCTAAGGTGCTGCTCGTGATCCTTTCTAGTCCTCGAATATATCAGTATGTCATTGATGAAGACTAACATGAAATGCTCAAGAAATGGTATGAAAACCCGATGCATCAAATCTATAAATATGGTAGGAGCATTAGACAACCCGAATGGCATGACCATGAACTGAAATTCTCCGTATCTCGTGCTAATAGTTTTCTTGGACCTATCCTCGTCCCTGATCCTAAACTGATGATACCATGATTGCAGGTCTATTTAGGAGAAAACATGTGCTCCTCTGAACTAATCAAATAAATCATCAATCCTCGGTAGTGGATATTTCTTCATGATTGTGACTTTATTCAATTGTCTGTAATCAATATAAAGTCTCAAAGTGCCATCCTTCTTCTTCACAAAAGGATGGGTGCTCTCCATGACGACACGGAAGGTGTGATAAATCCTTTTTATCCCAAATCCTGAAGCTGAGTCTTCAACTCCTCTAACTCTCGTGGTGACATACGGTATGGTGGTATGGAAATCGGTTTGGTGCTCTGTATAAACTCAATAATAAAATCAACCTCTTGTGGCGGCGACAACCCAGGTAAATCCTCCAGAAACACATCTGAAACTTTCTAATAAGTAGTATATCCTTAAGTCTAGGTCCTTGACTCTTTGGTACCATGTATAGTGAAATTAATGCCTGCATCTCCTTACTAGTTTCAGGTTGACCTCTCGTACTAACTATCCTCGCAACACTGACTCTATAAGTGAAAATTAGATGCCCTGGGATCCCCACTATTATTATCTTACTGAAATAGTTCGTATAAGCGTGGTATGCTGATAACCAGCCCATCCCTAAAATAACATCAAACTCTAAAAAACTTAAGGACTCTAAAGTATGTAGGTAAATCTACCCCACCTATCTGAACCTTCTCAAGATTCATCACTCCACTAATAATAGATTGGCTTAAGTTTAACGAAGTTTTTCCCAAGCTTGATCTCAACTGATCTGATGGAGTATGTGGTCGTGGGGGATAGTACAATCTCTGATGTCTCTAGTACTGATGAGGTTATGACTGGTAGAGCATGCACCACTCGAGTTGTTGCAATCTCTGATCTTGCGTCAATCTACCATTATGCTCTACATGTTGACGACATTCATAACACCAATAACTACGTAAATAATGTATAGATATACATATAGAAAATAACATGTACATATAGAAAATAACATGTATTAATGCGTCGTCTGGTTTCCACATCTAAGGTTTATGCTTTATTTAATTTTATGATTCACTTATTGAGAACATGGCTCTGATACCAACTGTGATAACCCCTTCTCTAATTTAGGGCATCGCTTGGCCTAATCCCATAATTAAGCCCAAATCCTAATCCAATAGGACTTAAATATGTATTAGTCATAGATTTTTGAGTGTGTTTGGACCTTTAGTTAGGGTATTAGACTCTTTCATAGTATTTAAAGAATTTTTGAAAATTACACTTTTTTCATGTTGACATGGACCTAGCGTGCTAATATTTGGGATTATCGAGATAATAACCCATTAGCACACTATCAATCCTGATCTAGCATGCTAATCCAAGTTACCGCGCTAGCTGATCCACTTAGCAAACTATGTGTAGTAAAACCCACAATTTTGCAATCAGAATTCTGAGTTATCTCTACACATAAGCCATGTTAATGTCCAAGGAACCTCCATACGCACTGCTAGAGTTCCATAAAATCAACCACAACATAAAACAACAACCCACAACATCAAATTCATGAATTAACTGGATTAAGCTAACTCAATGTGTAGAGAAGTTACCTAACATTTTGAAAACTAGCTAAACTTGATCTCTCCTTCACTAAATCACCAAGTTTTTACTAACCTTCTTCTTATCCAGTAACTCTCATTCTCAAACAACTTTGCTTCTCTCTTAAGCAAATGAAATAAATGAGTTGACCAATAGCTTATATATATGAAATGGATATGCCTGATTCATAACATTATCCTAATGAGCAAATGTATCTCGAGACCAATCCAATGGTATGCCTATTAATGTATTTCCCACTAACTCATGCCAAATGACACTAATAAGTGACTCAATTGGTGTTGAGACGGGTTAATACGTGTCACGAGAAATGTCCAGAGCTATCATTTTAACTTACTAACTTTAGAGTATTTGATACTAAATCGACCATATCCCTATTTATCACACTTATAAAAGCAATATAAGTGTGATAAATGCCCCAAATTCAAAGATTAGGGAAGGGCGGTTGCCATGGTTTGGTCACCTGCAAAGACGGCCTACAAATGCCCGAACTAGAAAACTTGACTTAATAGAAACTGTAGAAATTCGACGAGGTAGGGGCAGACCAAAATTAACATGGGATGCATTAATTAAGAGGGATTTGAATGGTTTGCAAAGCTCACCATCAATTGCACTTAATCGAGCACAATGGAAAAGTTTGATCCATGTAGCCGACCCCACTTAATTTGGGATTGAGGCTATGTTGTTGTTGTTGTTGTTGATGTTGTTGTTATAAAAACAATATAAAGCTTACACCAACTCATCATATTGCTCTCTACCTTGGTCCCATGCTGGCACGAAACTCAAGGCGCGTTCCCACACACATATCCACACTAACTAATTTATACATATACGATACACTAGTCACATATCATTACAAATATAACATTTACCTAGACCATCTTGCCTCGGTCGCGACACATAGATTGAAGAGGGTCCTACGTCATCGGTCATTTAATCTTGATTATAAGGTTAAAGTCGAATTAGAGATTTGGATCGTGACATATGTGAACTACTTATAAACATGTGACTAACCTTTATAGAAAAACCAGGAAATAAAGGTCACATGCATATATATAATGAAACGACAATATATAACCGCATGTGTCTAGTCACGGTACCTATCACTTATCCTATAATATGTAACCCACAAAAGAATATCAAATACATATAAAAGTAATACATAAAATGCAAAACCTACAATATCTAGTGTAGCAGTGCTTTAGTAGCTTAAAGGTAGTCACTGATATTCTCTTTGCCTGTCCTCCTACTCGAAAGATCTGCACCCATCGTCACAAAATTGATGCTGAGTACTTGAAAATAGAAAGTAATACTGAGAAACATTTTTTTAGATTCCCAATTATGCAACAATTATCAAGAAGCATAATAATAATAATAATAGCAACGATGCTAAAAGAATATCATGCAAATAGATAGTTTTGTCAAACAAAATGAAACTGACACTAGGTTAAGTAGTAATGATCTAGGGTCGGTCAGTTGTGATCTTCATCACATCAGCCTTTCCACTATATAAGGATGGAGGTGTGCTCAAAATCTGTGTGAAGGTCGTACTTACACGATACAATACGCCTTTATAATTGTACCAAATGTCAGTTACTACAATGTAATACTTGCCAACAACCATGAG
Source organism: Stephania yunnanensis (assembly GCA_039657365.1). NCBI lineage: Eukaryota > Viridiplantae > Streptophyta > Magnoliopsida > Ranunculales > Menispermaceae > Stephania > Stephania yunnanensis. Next base: position 35,509,928 of record CM077586.1, on the reverse strand, counting down.
TCTTACAACTCGTGATGTCACCCAAATTATGCTTGGCAACAACCGCAAGTCCCATACCCAAAGTGCTGCACAAGATAGTGGATAAATCCTGATCGCCCTGGCAAGTCAAGTGACCCCCATATGTCAGGCGGATTTCTATCATAAAAAGAACCTTGATATAAGAACCACTTTCATATTCAAAGATTAACACGGTATTGGAATCCAACAAATATAATTGCATAACTAATGCACAAAAATATAGTTTCACAACACTATGTAAAAACTACCTAATAACATGTTATTTCACTAACCACTAGTAATAACAGTCAATAATGACATAGCACATGAATTGGATTCAATGAAATCATTTTATCAACAAACTATGCCATGAAATAACTTCGTGTAATGAGAATGAACAACAAGTCATGGAACATGAAATACAAAGGCAATTCAGTCCAAATGAATGGAAATGAACAAATGAATAGGAATGAAATGTAAAGAAATATCTCAATCAGTTTACTTACATACCACGTAATTCCCTATGCTACTTCGGCCTCCCAACGCCTTGAAACTCATATTTGAATCTCCAAAATACTTCCATACGTTCCTGACATCATATCATATGTATTTAAGTGTGTTTGGACACTTACTTAGCATATTAGACAATTTTGTAGTGTTTAATGACTTCTTGACACTTGCAGATTTTTATGTTGCCATGGCATGTAGCGCTCAAATGACCCTATGTAGCGTGATAATGACCAACATAGCGCGCTACCTATCGTGATTTTTATGTGCTTTGGGAACCCTTATGCACACCTCTATAGTTCTAAGACACCATTCACAACATAAAATAGCAACTCATAGCATCAAATACATGAATACATGGAATTAAGCTATGTTAATGGAGTCAAGAAGTTACCTAGCTTGATGAGTACTATCTAATTTGGACTCTCCTTCACCAATTCTACTGGTTCATTACTATTTTCTTCCTCCTCTAGCAGCTCTTCACTTCTCAACCTTTCTTCACAATGAAGAAACTAATTTGTTAGAGTGTGAGGTGTTTGAGTTGATCAAGCTTATATACTTATGAATTGGATATGGTTGAATGATAGCCTTTGATCATTTGGGCATACGTTTCTCAAAACCTAACTAATGGACCTCCTACTAACACATATCCTACTAGTTCATGCTTAAGTGACACCAAACAATAACTCGAGTAATGTTGAAGCATGCCAGCTCGTGTCTCGAGACATATCAAGTGGCTTATATTTTAACTTACTAACTTTTGTATTTTAATACCAAATCAACCATAGCCATTTAATTCACTTATAAAACAAAATAAAGGTTACATCAACTTACTTTATCATTATCTCCTTTGATCCCATGATAACACGCATATCAAGGCGACTCCCTATTCACATCTCGACACATATCAACATGCAAGCGTGACTTAGTAGTCTACACATATATAATACAATAGGCACACATCACCACAAATATAATATTTACCTCGGTAACCTAGCCTCAGTAATGACATGTATCTCATTATGGGTCCCATGTCACGGGTCATTTGATCTAGAATAATATATTAAACTAGGATTAGCTATTTGGGTCATGACAATGTGTGAGTAGGAGGTCCACTAGTTAAGTCTTGAGATACCTGTGCACTATATTATCAAGGGCTACCATTCAACCATATCTAATTTAAGTATATAAACTTGTGATCAACTCAAGCACCTCACACTCTTTCATTTCCATTTCTTCATATTGACGTAAGGCTACTGGATTGAAGAACTATTGGAGGAGGAAGAAGACCACAACACAACTAGTGGAATTTGTGAAGGAGAGCCATTTTTAGCTAGTACTCATTAAGCTAGGTAACTTCTTCATTCCATTAACATAGCTCAATTCCGTGAATTCATGTATTAGATGCTACAAGTTGCTGTTTGGTGTTGTGAATGGTGTCTTGGAACTCTCTAGGTATGTATGAAGGTTCTCAAGGGATCAAAATAGCCTATATGTTAAGAAAACTTGGAATCCTAATTTCTGAATTCTGGGTTCTATAATATATAGTGCGTTATACATGATAGGTAACGCGCTACGTTGGTCATTCGCACGCTACACATGGTTATTAGCTCACTACATGCTATGGCACTGTAAAAATCTGCGAGTCTCAAGAAGTCCTTAAAAGTGCAAGAGTCCAATATATTAAGTAACATACGATATGAAGTTAGGAAATTAGTAAAGTATTTCAAATATTTAAATACGAGTCTCGAGGCCTTGGAAGACCAGAGTAGCATAGGAAATTACGTAGTATCTAAGTAAACTGATTGAGTGATTTCTTTACATTTCATTCCTATTCATACGTTTGTTTCTTGTCATTCAGACTAAATTGCCTTTATACTCCATGTGCCACGACTTGTCATTCGTTTTCATTACGTGAGGTAGTTTCATAGCACAGTTGGATGATTAAATGACTTCATTGACTCCGAATCAAGTGCTATGTCATTTTGATTATTATTAATTGAGGTTACTGAAATAGATGCTATTAGGTAGTGTTTACATAGTATCGTGAATCTATATCCTTTATGCATTAGTTATGAAATTGTATTTGCTAGATTCCAATATGGGGTTGTTCTTGAATATAGAAATGGTTCTTGAATATAGAAATGGTTTTTGTATCTAGGGTCATTTTATGATATAAATCTAGCTGACATACGAAAGTCACAAGAATTTCCATGGTGATATGGATTTCTCCACTATCTTGCGCAACACGTATAAGACTTGGGGTCGTTGGCAAACATAACTTGGGTGACTTCACGAGCTGTAAGACTCGGTGTTGTTGGTAAGTATACATCCCACTGACTAATATTTGGGATAATTATAAAGGCGTATTATACCATGTAAGTACGACCTTCATAGAGATGTAGAGCACAACTCCATCTTTGTATAGTGGAAAGGCTGATGTGATGAAGATCTCGGTGGATCGGTCCTAGATCATTACTACTTAGCATAGTGTCAGTTTCATTTTTTTTAACAAAAGTATCTATTTGCATTATATTCTTTCAGCATAGTTGCTATTATTATTATTATTATTTTTTTTTGATAGTTGTTGCATAATTGGGAATGTGAACAAATATCTCTCAGTATTACTTTCTATTTTCAAGTACTCATTGTCTAGTTTGTGACGGTGAGTGCAGATCCATTGAGTAACAGGTCAGGCAAAGAGAAGATCGGCGACTACCACTCAACCAGTGGAGCATTGCTACACCAAATATTGTAAGTTTCGCTTTCGATGTATTAGTTTTATATCTACATGATATCCTTTTGGGGGTTATATATTACGGGCTAAGTGATAGGTACCTTGACTAGACACATGATGTTATATATCAGTATTTCATTATATATATGCATGTGATCTTTATTTCCTAATTTTTTCCACAAAGGTTAGGCTACATGTTTATAAGCTTCGATAGTAAATTGGTTAAGATTTGCGCTGATTAACTTTTAAGTTAGTAAGTTTTAATTATCTCTGATTTATGAATTTACATAGGATAGGTATATGTTTATATCTATTTGAAAACTAAATAATTGGTAAGTAATAAGGTTGTTGAAAAGGTTGACTAATTCCTTGTTAGATCCTATATGGGGAGATTAGGGCTTAATAACGGGATTAGGTCGAGCAGTGCCCTAATTTGAGAAGGGGTCGTCACAGTGTACCTCTTGTAAAATCCCCCTTTTATTACATAATGTCTCACAATCATTTAATTATGAATAGAACAACCTCGCAAATGAGAAAAAAGGCTCAAAGCTATTACATTGCTATTTTCTCTATCTTGAGCAGCATCTGAGGTACCTAGAGAGGGAACATAGTACAGTGAACAATATTTCATTGGCCTCTGTAAAATAGAAGTATGCTTTACCCTCAATCATCCAAGTAATATCTAATGTGTTATAACTAGTATGGACAAGGTTATTCACCAATTCCAACTATCATTATGGGCATGAAAAATATAATATACGCAAGCATCCTATATGATGCAAGATACAACAAAACAAAGCCATAACATGATAGTTAATAAGATAACAATGATAACATGAATTCCATAAAGACAATGAAGTGGAAACTAGATAAAAAGTGTGTGATATGACAACAAAATGGATTTGACAGTATCAGATATGATCCAACCTCAACAATTTGGTGTCTAAATAACCAATTGGCTTCAACAGTACCATATATGATCCGCCCTCAATAGATTGGTGTCTAAGTGTAGCAAAAGGATTGAACTTATGGTCGTTGTCTCTCTAGTCTAAGGTACCATTACAATTATTCATTCGAAGTACATCATTTCCATTAACATTCATAAAGAGAGAGCTCAAGGGATAAGATAAAGTGAAAAGAAAAAGATATACCCAATTTGATTCCAACAAGATATCAACCATTCTCTATCATGAATTTTAGAATAACTAATAGCATGGCACGATTGAAGATAAAACATATAAATGGAGAAACTTGTGGAATGGTTTTAAAATCTTACCGAACATCTAAATGAATTTAAGGACCGTGGCCGCTATTGGAATCCTCTGTTGACTAATTTACGAACTCAGAGCGTAAGGGAGTTGTGATATCACATTTGTAAGGCTAAGTAAATCCGATGTTAAACCTTTACATTGTATGATTACAATTTCATATAAAACGCATTGATCCTTGATATTGCATTATTTGTTATACATGCTTACACGGGTAGGGAGGATAATGGTGATTTGAGTCTCCTTATAGTGTTTACTATACCGTGGTTATAGAACATTATATTATGCTTGAGGAGCCGGAGTCACTGATACTTTGCATCATGTGGTGATCATGAGATCATGTTGAAATTGATATGGATCCATTTGGGTGACAATTTAAAGCTAATGCAAAGGGCAATAAACTTATCCTACTAAAATATATTGATATTCAAATGTTTTCATGTCTAAAAATCCTCCCCAACTTTGATGATGAACTAGGAATTTTTAGGTTCATAGTTTTGCAAATGTCGTGCTATTGCGAGCATAACTCCCACTTACCTATAGCACTGTTTTCCTATTAAATCTCCCAAATGCTTGAGAAGTTTAATGTGTCCTCCATGAAAGTGTACATAGTTTTGGTTTGACATCAGTCGTTAGACTTTGTTTCATTAAGATGAATTATTCATATCCTTTTCAGCTCAATAATCTCGTTATCATTGGGTTTAACTGGAAAAGTTCACGACAAAAAGAAAACACCTTTTAGATCTTGAAAGGTTGAAATTGCAATGCGAGATTACCTTTGGTCTCTACACATTAAAACCAAATTTTGAATTAGCAAACTACTTGGAAACCAAGTTTGGTTGATTTTTTCTTTTAATACTCTTTTTTAGCTTTCCAACACTATAAAGAATGTCAAAAAATGGAGTTAAGAAAAGGGAAACCAAAATGAGAATGTATAAAAACAAGTCAAGAATCCAAAATTTTGTCGTAAAACTTTATCAAATCCGAAATTGCTACAAAACCATCAAAAAAACTCAGGCAACATGATTTTCTTCCAAAAATTAATGACAAGGGGGATTGGTGTGATCCCGAAATGAAAACACAATCTAAAAGAACACCACACCATCTCTGAACCATCGAATGTTCATGTTTCCCAACCATTTTATCACAGCCTAAACTTCTAATTTAACATTAATCTTTTAATCAGGATCAAATGACCCGTAACACGGGATCTGCTTTGATATAAATGTCGTAACTAAGGCTAGATGATCGAGGTAAATGTTATATTTGTAATAATAAATGCCTAGTGTATCATATATGTGTAGTCTACTAAGTCATTCCTACTTCTGAAAAGGCGTCAAGATGTGTTTGGGAACGCACCTCGAGTTGTGTGCTAGTATGAGACTAAGATAGAGAGAAATATGGTGAGTTGGTGTAAGCTTGATTTCGCTTTTATAAGTAAGATAGGTGGGGCTATGGTTAATTAAGTATGAAATACACTTAAGTTAGTAAGTTAAAACAATAGCCATTTTATATTTCTCGAGACACGTATCGACTTATCTCAACTCCAATTGAGTTACTTATTAGTGTCATTTGGCATGAGTTAGTGGAACTTGTGTTAATAAGTGTACCATTAGATAGTTCTAGAGATACGTGTGCACATTAGTATCAATCAACCATATCCAGTTCAAGATTATAAAACTTTTGGTTAACTTAAGCAACTTAACCTTTCATTTTGATTTCTGAAAAGAGAAACAAAGTTGTTGGAGAAGGAGAGCTGTTAGAGAAGGAGAAAATTAGCAAAAACATTGGTGATTTAGTAAAGGAGAGGCCAAGTTTAATTAGTGTTCATCAAGTTAGGTAACTACTCTACAACATAGATTTAGCTCAATTTAAATGAATTCATGAATTTGATGTATGGGTTGTTGTTTTTTGTTGTAGTTGATGTCGTGGAACTTAGGAAGTGTATATAAAGGTTCCTTAGGCATTAACATGGCCTATGTGTAGAGAACAATTATTTGATTGCAGAATTCTGGGTTTTATTGCATATAGTGTGCTAGGTGGATCAGCTAGATCAAGATTAGTAGCGCGCTAATGGGTCATTAGGGCGTTAACCCCATGAATTAGCACGCTAGGTGTATGACAGCATAAGAACTGCAATTTTTTAAAATTCCTTAAACTCTATAAAAGTGTCTAATACCCTAAGTGAAGGTCTAAACCTATTCAAAAAACCCATAATATGATATTAAGAACATAGGGAAATATTTTCGAGAATCAAGTACGAGTTTCGAGGTGTCGAGAGGCCGAAATAGCATAGCAAATTATGTGGATTGTAAGTAAACTAATTGAGATATTTCTTTACATTTCATTCCTATTCATCTATTCATCTTTAGTCAGTTGAATTGAATTTCTTGTGTACTCCATATGCCATGACTTGTTGTTCTTTCTCATTACATGAGGTTGCTTTCATGGTATAATTTGTTGATAAAATGAGTTCATTGACTCCAATTCTTGTGCAATGTCATTGATTAATTGTTAAAACATGTGGTAAGTGAAATAACATACTATTAGGTAGGTGTTACATAGTATTGTAATCTATTTCCTTTGTGCATTAGTATGCAATGGTTTTGTTGGATTCCATTATTTTGTTGTTCTTGAATATGAAAGTAATTCTCCTAGGTCATTACATGATAGAAATTCGACGGACATACGGGGTCCCCAGATTTTCTAGGGTGATTGGGATTTCTCCACTATCTTACGCATCACATGAGAAATGAGTCCTAGGGTTGTTGGAAAGCATACCTTGCACAACACAAGGGGTATACCTGGGGTTGTTGGAAAGTTTATATCACTGGTGACTGGCACCAGCCAAAGGTTATAAAGGCAAGAGCAATGCTCAGACCTTCATATTGATGTAGAGCTTAGTTCCATCCTCATATAGTGGATGTTTCATATTGATGTGATGAAGATCACGATCGACCAGCCCTAGATCATTACAACTTAGCCGTGTGTCTGATTCATGTTGTTTAGCTGAAGTATCTCTTTTCGTGTTCTATTTACAGCTTATTTGCTATTTTCATGATTTTAGATACTTGTTGCATAATTGGGAATGTGAACAAATGTCTCTCAATATTAGTTTCTATTTTATTGTACTCACCATCTAGTTTGTGACAGTGGGTGCAGATCCATTGAGTAGCAGACCTGGTAAAGAGAAGATTGAGGATTACCTCTGAGCTCGTGGAATGCTGCTATGCCCAATTTTTGTAGCTTTGATTTTTGATGTATTACTTTTATATTATATAATATACTACTGAGGTTGTATATTTTGGGTTGAGTGAGTAGTACCTTGAAAAAACAAATGATATTATATATCACTATTTTAGCATATATATGCATGTGATCTTTATTCGTTAGTTTTTCCACAATTGTTAGGACTCATGTTATAAGCTTCCGCTAGATTGTTAAGACTTCCACAGAATAAACTTTTATTTGAAAAGAATTTTAATTAACTATGATTTATGAAATGATATAGAATAAGTATAGGTTTATATTCATAACAAATAATTAATAACAAGTAGTTAAAAATGGTTTTAGATAGGCTGACTAGTCCCTTGTTAGGTCCTATATGGTGAGATTAGGTCTTAATAAGGTGCCTCTATTTGAGATGGGTTTGTCACAATTTTGCTCAAGTTAAACAAGTTTGGTTAGGGTTCTTACCAACCTGGGGTGATTCTCCTTCACTTCTACCGCTAACCCTAAATTCCTCTCTTGTTTGTTAAGTTTGGAACAAAATGGCTACAACTCTTATAGCTTGTATATGGATAAGGCCCTCTTTAGATTTAGGGTTTAGTGGCCAAATCCTTGCCCTTTATCTCATCATGCCTTCTTTAGTTCTAGGCCAATCTTTTGTTCTGAATGAGTCCATTTTTTATGTTTTTACAAGAATGCCCCTTATTTATGTTGTGTATTGCCATTGCCTTTATTCTTACTTGTTCAACAAGTTATCTAATTTAACTAGTTAACTTAGTCTAATTCCATACCTAGGTCAACTTAGTTCTATATAATACAAAGAAATAGGCATATCGACACAAAATGTCATAAGTAATTATTTAATTATCCTAAATATTAATTTGTTCTTGAATTTGGGGACTTGGGCATTACATAGTCTTTCTAACATTTGATCTATAAATGCGACTAGGTAACAACCATTTCTAGTTGCAACATTTAACTTCCTATAATCTATACACATCCTCTAGCCATTTTGAATTCTAGTTGGTACTAATTCTCATTGTTCATTTGTTATTACTATAATTCCTATATTTTTAGGAACTACTTGCACTGGGCTAACCCAATTACTATCTACTATTAGTAATGCAATTATTGCATCTAATAATATAAATATTTTGTTCTTTACTACTTCCATCATCGGTGGATTTAGTTTGCATTAAACGTTTCTAGAAGGCTTTATGCCTTTTTCAAGATTAATCCTATGCATACATGTGGCTGAACTTATTTCTTTTATATTAGATATTGTCAATTATATTGCTTTCTTGAATTCATTGAGAACATTTATTAATTTCTCTTTTTCTAGATTTGATAATTTATAAGATATTATGCCTGGTAAATCATTGATATTCTCTAAATATGCATAATTTAAATGATTTGGAAAAATGTTCAAATCTAATTCTAGAGCTTTAGCTATAGAGGGTAAAAGTTTTGAACGAGTTACCGGTTGATCTATATAGTAAGAAAGTCTAGGGAATTCATTACATGAATATATGCATTAATTTTCTCTCATGTTTCTTTATATATATCATTATTTGTGATGGCCTGGTTCCCCAAACCGGGTATCGCTCAACCTAATCCAGTCATTAAGCACTAACCTATGCCACGTAGAACTTAACAACATATTAGTCAGCCTTTTCATTTTATTCCCCTCATTACACATACACAACATAGTGACTAATCATTTCACTATCATTAGAGTTAATTATGATATTGTTATCATTACCTCATTTATCAGCGGAAGACTTGATAAAATTTGCATAAGCACTTTATAAGACACCAACTGTGGAAAATAAGTAAATAGACTATCATATAATGCAATCCAAAAGTAATACATTAAATAGTAGGGAAGTTTAGTCTCTCAACCTCATATACGACTCAAAGTTATAAAAGATGTAAGACTTAGATACACAAAATGATCACTTATAAAATTAGTAAGAACTATTTTTCGACGGCTCAGAACTACTCGTCGATCCTTTCCTTCTCTGGTCTACTACTCAAAGTATATGCACCCACTATCATAAAAAGAGCAGTGAGTATAGTAATGTAGAAAGTAACACTGAGAGACATTAATTCACATTTTCAAATATACAACAAATAATCGAAGCATAATAATATGAAAGAATGCTAAAACAAGAAATCATGCTATAAGATACTTCCGTTAAACAATATGAAACTGACATTTGGTTAAGCGGTAATGATTTAAGGCCGGTTGAATATGAAATTACATCACTTCAAATCTATTCCACTATGTAGGAAGTAATCATTATTTTTTTAGATGCCTTCATGTTATTACAATGCCCTTTTGATATATACAAGTACTTGCTGACAGCCTCAGGTCCTATACCTTGTGATGCCGCTCAAGCTACTGATGAGATCTCGACATCCCTAAATATCTAGTGACCTTGTGCGTCGTGACCTTTCTCTATAATGGTCCTAAATACAAGAACTACTTTCACAACTCAAGAAATTACACAATAAGGAAGTTCAAAATAGAATGGCCCAAACGATCACAAAGGAATATAGTTTAAAACAACATAATGCATCCACTTAATAGCATGCTTATCTATTAACACTCGGCACAATAAAAAATGAAGTGGTTTGGTTTGCATGAGTTGATTCATTCAACCTTATATATTATGATAATTTTGCTTAATAGCCATTGATCTTTAGGTACACACGTATCTCGAGGCTAATCTAATGGCCTTCAAATTGCCACAACTTCACTAATTATCCACTAACTCCACTTAACTAACACCATTTGCGACTCAATTAGTCTCCTGATTTGTCAACACGTCTATCGAGGAATATCAATGGCAAATGTTTTAACTTGCTAACTTTGGTTACATTAATGTAAATCAAACCATAGCCACATTAATTAACAAAATAAGTAACATTGATTTTACTATTTAAGTTACCCAAACTTAAATTAACTTACTAACCACATAACTCTCTACCCCAGTCCCACGCCGACATGCATATCGAGGCACATTCCCACTCACGTCTCGACATTTATATATCAATAGGAGTGACATAGTAGTCTACACATACACATCACACTAGGCATCCACCACTCAAAATTATTATACTACTCAGTCCTTACACTGAGTATTCGAACCGTGTCCACGCTTTCGGCTACATCATGAGTCAATAATCTTGATTAGGGACTAATTTACTATTAGTAAATTTTGGGACGTTACAGTCTTCCTAACTAATAAAAATCTTGTTCTCAAAATTAAACTTAATCACAAGCTTAAATTCATATCTCAGTCTTATTATTAAAAATTATATTGGAGTCGCTCACTAGTCGACTCTCATTTTTCCATCGTTTAAAACATATAGAATAACATTTTCTCATTTTATTCTCTCAATAAGTTTCCTAGCCAAAAATTAAAATGATATTAGCCCTAAAGCCCACGTTTCTCAACTATCGCAGGTGCATAGTACTTAAAAGAGAAATCTCACTAGGTGTCATTTTCCTTATAAACGTTTAGTGTGATTTTTAGGCGTCACTACATTGATTATCTTATTTATTCATGTAATATGAACATATTCGAGTCATTGTCATCAGTCTAGTGATCACTTTTAAATCTCAAACCTCTGATGCAACAACTGTTATACCTAAGTGAAATAATGCATGATTAAGGTAATAATAATCAAATGCATACCCTTACAAGGATCTTGTGCCATCTTTAAGGTCGGTTCTGTCTCCACATGAGCTCCATGTCTGGCTTATGGCTGCATGGTAGGCTTATGATAGTCATGAGGCTGCAGACATCATCTAACCATGTATCCAGTGTATCCTCATCTATAGCACGCTGTATACCTTCTTGATACTATCGTGGCTACTTGACGGTGCATTAATCTATGTTTCTATGGACTACAACTATTATCTTTAGCCCTAATCTTTATCTCTGGCTAAAACAATCTATGGGTAGTGGACATTATCAAATTATATGTCCCACCTGACAATACCTATAAAAGGTTGGTGATATCTTTCCCTCTTTAATTGAGGTCAGAATTGATCCCTACCTCAGTGCATCTCGGTCATTGTCGCTTGATGTCTAATGAATCAACAATAAAGATAGTATCAATTGTGCCAATGGTGGCATGGAAACACTGACAGTGGACTGCTACTTATGATGAGTATTTCCCAATCAAGTCTACAACATGTCATATGTCTCATCTGCTCTGTCAGCTAAGTTGATCTCAAAGTGAGTCTCTTCTCCTGCCTTAATACATACTGTTCTCTACTTACTTGAGCTTGCTAACATCGCTGCGGTGGTTGCACCATTAGAAGTTTTCGGCTGACAAAGTCAGGAATAAAAGTAGTTGGAACTATAGCAGCGGGACACATGGATGGACCGTTGCATGTGATTGTGGAGAAGTATGTACATAAAATAATGTAATGGTGATTAGTATCTCTAATTTAGATGAACTGGATCCATTAGGCATTTTCTTCAACCCATTGGCTCTCTTCGTCTTCATATTATCCTCGGTCAATGCAGGCGTAGCATCAACTAAAATCTATACTGGTACTACTATGTATAACATTTCTGGTGGAATAGGTAGTGTCTGCTCTATAGGTGGCTCGGGTGCTCTCAATACGGTGGTGGTAGTAGCCGATACAATCGAAATTTCATGTTCCGAAAGCACAGTCGTAGTAGGCTCGGTGGGAATGACCGGTGAAACCAACTGTACTCGTACAAACCTAATGAGCTCTGTCATAACCCAAATTTCTAATTCGAGATTAATATCTTAATCATGATAAGTGACTCGTGGTGAGTTGCCCATCATCAAGATACTTGCAATGAGCGAGGAAAGTTGGCCGAGGTATATGTTAGATTTGTTGTGATGTATGCCTAATGTACTATATATGTATAAACTATTAAGTCATTCCTACTTGTGTATAGGTGTTAAGATGTGAGGAAGGATATGCCTCGAGATGCATGCTGGCGTGGGATCGAGATAGAGAATAATGTGGTAAGTTGGTTTAAGTTTAGTGTAGATTAAATAATTGATTAATAAGGCAATAGTTGATTTTATAGTAAATGTAACCTAATTTAGCAAGTTATAGCAACAACCATATTATAATTCTTAAGATATGTATTGACATATCTCGAAAGCGATTGAGTTTTATTTTTGTGTTAGTTGAATTGATATAGTAGGAAGTTAGTAGAAAATGTGGCAATGCGTAGTCCATTTGATTAGTCTCGAGTTACATATATACACTAGAATCAATGGCTAATAAAGAATCATATCTTCATATATAAGATTGAGTTGATCAACACATGCAATCAAACCATGTCATTAACATACTTAGTAACTAAAGAAACTTGCTAGGGAAGAATATTAGCAAGGATAAAGGAGAAATCAATGGGCTAGGTGAAAGAGTGATCAAAAGTAGCAAGAACTATTTATCGATGGCTCAAAAATACTCATAGATCCTCTCCTTTAATGGTCTGCTACTAAAAGTATCTACACCCACTGTCATAAAAAGAACGGGGAGTATAATAATGTAGAAAGTAACACTTAGAGACATTTATCAACATTTCTAAATATAGAGAAAGTATTTGAAAAGATAATAATAGCAAAGAAAGTTGAAACAAGAAATTATGCTATAAGATACTTCGGTTAAACAATACGAAACTGACAATTGGCTAAGCAGTAATGATCTAGGGCAGGTTGACTATGAAATTACATCACATAAACTCTATTCCACTACGTATGGTGTAATCATTATGTTTTTAGATGCCTCCACATCGTTACAATGCCATTTTTGATGTATTTATATAAATACTCGTCGACAATCCCGGGTTTCATACCCCATGATGCCATTAAGTTAATGGTGAGATCCCGACATCTACGAACATCTAATGACTCTGTGTGCCGTGGCATTTTTCTATAATGGTCATAGATACAAGAATTTTTTTCAAAACTCAAGAGATGGCACAATAAGGATGTTCAAAATAGAATGGCTTAAATGATCACAAAGGAATATGGTTTACATCACCATAATTCATTCAACTAACAACATGCTTTTCTATTAACACTTTGTATAATCAAGGATGCCATAACACCTGATTTATAGTCAATAAATACATTCAAACAACAACCAATGCCACGAAAACAAACTCATGAAATGAGTGAGGACAATAAAGTTATGGAATTTAGAATACAATAGCACATCAATCCAAATGACTTTAAACAAGAAACGTAATAAAAACAAATATAAATAAATATCTCAATAAGTTTACTTATAAACCAAGCCAAGCTCTTATGCTAATCCGTCCTCCCAACACATCGAAATAAGTACCCGAACGTCCGAGACACTTCTTTAGGCTCCTAATACCATAAGACATGTTTTATAATGTGTTTAAACATTCAGTTAGGGTGTTAAGCTTGTTTAAGGTGTTTAAGTTCTAGTTAGGATACTTCAGATTTTGTGATGTTGGAGCACCAAGCACGATGGGTGGAATGTCAAGCACATTAATAACCTGATTAGCATGCTAGTCAACCTGATTAGTGCGCTACTTATAGGTAGTGCATTTGCTAGAACATCTAGCGCGCTATGTGCAGGAAAACCCTGAATTCTGCACTTAGAATTCTGAGTTCCCTCCACACATAGACCATACCAACACCTTGGGATCCCTTTTCTAACCTACCAGAGACCCCAAGAAACTTATCACGACCATAAGATCTGCCATACATCATTTATTTTGTAAATTCATCAAATTAACTAAGTTACTAGTGTAAATAGAATTACCTAGTTAATGAACACCATCATTATGCTTGATCAACACCTCCTAAACACTAAAATATCCTTTAATACCTTGCCAATCTCCTTCTCAAAATTCTCCAACAACTTTTCTTCTATCCTAAACTTTGAAAACTAAATGGTTTGATTCGCATGAATTGATCCATTCAACTTTATATACTAAGAAAAGTTTGTTTAGTACCTATTGATCTTTATGTGCACATGTATCTTGAGACTAATCTAATGGCCTTCAACTTGCCATAATTCCACTAATTTTCCATTAACTCCACCTAACTAATACCAATTGCAACTCAATTGGTCTCTTGATGTGTCAACACGTATCATAAGAAATATCAATGACCAATGTTTTAACTTGGTAATATTGGTTAGATTAATGTAAATCAAACTATATAGCCAAATTAATCAACTACAAAAGCTACATTGATTGTGCTATTTAAGTTACCCTAACCTAAATTAACTTACCAACCACATCACTCTCTACCCCGATCCAACGCTGGCATGCATCTCGAGGTGCAGCCCCACTCACATCTCGACATTTATATATCAGTAGGAGTGACTCAGTAGTCTATAGATATACATCACAATAGGCATCCACCACTCAATAATATTATACTACTAGGTATTTACACTGAGTATTCAAATGGTGTACCTGCTCTCAACCACGTCACGGGTCAATAGCCTTGATTTAAGATTAATTTACTTTTAGTAAATTATAGGCTGCTAAATTATCCTCATTTAAATATTCTATCACTGTTTTAAGCTTGTCTGATTTATTGGTTCTAAGATATTTGTTTATTAAAGGGTTTAACATATCTACGATGCATATGGATTAAACATCTAAAGAATACTTATAGCGCCATAAATGTTAAATTTCACTATTTCATCATCTACTTCCATGTTAGAGTCCCACTAGAAAACATCTATTTTTGATTTAATGTTTTTAGGAACGCACGTCGTAAAATAAGAAAGGTTTTATTAAATAATTGGCATTTTTTCACGTCTATGACATTAAAATCTATTGGGAAGCTAAAACATTGACCTTTATTAATACATCTTCTAATACTTCTATAGGCTGAATAAAAGATCGATAAGCTAACTGTACTACTATACAAGTTTCTTCTGAAAGTACATTTGTCATTTGCATATAGATTGAGAAAGGCACGATGTTAAATGAGGCACGTAGATCACACAATGCTTTGGAAGTCTCTATATTTTCTTTGGTACATGAGATTAAAAGCATGTCCAGGGTCAAAACATTTAGGGGGTGATTTCTTTTGCACTGGTGCTGAAACATGTTCTGGTAAAACTAGCTTTTCATTAGGCTTGATTTTATTGGTTGATAAGTTTTTTATAAATTTTTGAAATGTTGGTACACTTTGTATTACTTCAAATAAAGGTTTGTTTACTACCATTTACCCTTCACGTTTTTGAAATTTTTTTTTCTCATTGCATTCTCCATATGTTCTTATTATTTACGAAATGATAATGTGACGACCCCTTCTTAAATTAGGGCACCGCTAGGCCTATTCCCGTTATTAAGCCCTAATCATACCATATAGGACCTAACAAGGGACTAGTCAGCCTATCACAAAACCATTTACCTACTTATTATTTATTATTTGTTTTGAATATAAATCGATACTTATCCTATGTCAATTCATAAATTATAGTTAATTACAATTTTGTTTACTTAAAACTTTGTTCACCTGAAGTCTTAACAATCTAGCGGAAGCTTATAAGATGAGTCCTAACAATTGTGGGAAAATCAAGGACTACAGATCACATGCATATTTATGATGAAATGGGGATATATAATATCATGTTCCTGGTCAAGGTACTACTAACTCAACCAATGATATAAAACCCAAAAGTATATCATATACATATAAAATTAATGCATTAGAAATTAGAACCTATAAAATTGGGGGTAGTAATGCTCTACTGGCACAAGGGTAGTTGCCGATCTTCTCTTTGTCCTGTCTGCCACTCGATAGATCTG
The DNA here is from genome assembly GCA_039657365.1 of Stephania yunnanensis. Taxonomy (NCBI): domain Eukaryota; kingdom Viridiplantae; phylum Streptophyta; class Magnoliopsida; order Ranunculales; family Menispermaceae; genus Stephania; species Stephania yunnanensis. The sequence continues at coordinate 35,493,378 of CM077586.1, read as the reverse complement.
CACCCACCGTCATAACTAGACGGTGAGTTTAGGAAAATAAAAAGTAATATTGAGAGACATTTGCACACATTCACAATTATGCGACTAGTATCAAAAAGCAAGATAACAACAACTATGGTCAAAAGAGAACATACAAAGAGATACTTTAGCTAAATAATAAGAAACTGACACATGGTTATGAATAATGATCTAGGGTCGGTCGGTTGTGATATTCATCAGATCAGCCTTTTTCACTATATGAGGATTGAGCCAAGCTTTAAATCAATATGAAGGTCTGAGCAGTTTTCTTGCCTTTGTAGCCTTTTGCTGGCACCAATCACCTGCAATATATACTAACAAATAACCCCGGGACTCATTTCCTGGATGTTGTGCAAAATAGTGGAGATATCCCGATCACCCTGGAAGTTTAGTGAACCCCGTATGTTCGATGGAGCTCTATCATATAATGGCCTTAGATACAAGAACTACTTTCATATTTCATGAAATAACATGGTTTCAAAACTCAATAAAACAACTACATATCTAATGGACAAAAGAAATAGATTACAATACTAGGTAACACCTACCTAATAGCATGTTGTTTCACTGACCACATGTATTAACAATCAACAATGACATTACACAGGATTTGGAGTTAATGAAATCATTTGATCGAAAAATTATAGCATGAAAGCGACCTTATGTAATGAAAAAGAACATGTCATGGCATATTGAATACAAAGGTAAATCAGTCCAAATGACTGGAAATAAACATGTAAATATGAATCAAATGTAAATAAATATCTTGATCAATTTACTTACAATGCACGCAATTTCCTAAGCTACTCTGGTATCCCAACACCTTGAAACTCGAATTTGAATCCCTGTGACACTTTCCTAGTTTCCTGATATAAAACTAATCAAAATGACTGGAAATAAATACGTAAATAGGAATGAAATGTAAATAAATATCTTGATCAGTTTACTTACAATCCACGCAATTTCCTTAGCTACTCCGGTCTCGTTAAACCTTGAAACTCAGATTTGAATCCCCGCAACACTTTCCTAGTTTCCCGATATAAAACTAATCCAAATAAGTTAGGTTTAAGTCAAGTCTAATGGGTTTAAGAACTTTAATCCAAAACACCCTTATAAGACTAAACAATACTAGAATTTCAGTCTTATATTGCAGTGCAATATTAGGTATGAAATTGTTAAAATATCAAAATATTCCATAGAAAAATATTTTTGGTATTTATTTTAGCTTTCCAAAAAGTTTTAGTTTTCAAAATTCTGATTTAAAACGAAAGAAATATCATATTTCTACTAAACATAGCTCTACTTGAAATCTAACCTGACGAGCGGACTTAGAAAATCAATTTCTCCCAATATATATTTCCAAGAAATATTAATTTTTAATACAAGGTAGCAATCATACCTAATAAAAACATACTAAAAGATCATCTCATTTGAATTAGTAGGTAGGGAATGATGCCTTTAACAATTTTAGTTTTAAAAACCTTCTACTACATTTCAACACCTATTTCTAGAGCTCTTTTGGACATGAAAACATTTGATTTACAACATCTCTTGGTAAGAAAAGTTGTTCCCCGTTGAGTAAAATTTCAAATTCCACCAGTTACAGTGGATTTTGATCTAAAATAAGCAAGTTATGATGAAATTACATAGACTAATCCTTAATACTACATGCAGAAATTTAGTTTTGGTCTTACAACTTTGAAAATTTATATCTTAATGATTTCAAAACCAAATTAAGAACTTCAATATAGTTGGATTATCAAATTCAAATGAGGAATCCAAATATATAAACAATTGCAAAACCTTAATCATATAACCTCTGGATTTGACTAAAAACCAGAACGTGTTTAAAGTAAATAGGGACATATGTACCTAGTTTGATGAACACCTAGATTAACTTGATCTCTCCTTCACCAAACCCACTTTGGTTGCTAGTCTGCTTCTTCCTCCAACCCTTCTCATTCTCCCCTTCAAGTCTCCTTCTCAATTAAGTAAATAAAATGAATTTTAGTTGGTTGTATGAATTGATTAATAGCTTTAAATAGTAAGTGAATGTAGTTGATTAATAACCATTGATCTTATTGCATGCACGTGTCTCATAGCTCATCTAGTGATACACCTATTAACACATGTGACACTAACTAATGCTATGTGACACCAATGTCTAACTCCATTAATTTTGAGATGAGTCAATACGTGTCTCGATGAAAATCAAGTGGCTATTGTTTTAACTCTCTAACTTAGCTTTTTTAAGTGTATAATGAACCATAACCATTTATAAATCACTATAAAAGCTATATATAATTCTATGCCTAGTTACCATATCACTCTCTATCTCGATCCCACGCCGACACTTAACTCGAGGCACATTCCCATACATGTATCAAAACCTATACGTAAGTAGAAATGACTTAGTTTTCTATACATATATAATACACTAGGCATACACCACAACAAATATAACAAATACCTCGACTATCTTTCCTCGCTTATGACACATATCTCATTGCGGGTCCCATGTCACGGGTTACTTGATCTTAATTACGGAGTTAGACTTAAATTAGAATCTTGGGATGTGACAAATAGGGCAATGGTGGTGTTATTATATTTAGTTAATTCTTATAAAACTCGTAATAGTCTTTTATGGAAAACATAATATTTTTTATTTCAATTTACTTTACCAATTCAGTTTTTATGTCTTTTTGAGGAGCTAGTTGTCTAGGAATTTTTTGTTCTTCCATTCATATACCATTTCTAATTGTTATCACTTTTGCATATGAACTAGGGTAAGGTTGAGATGACAATTTTCCTTAGTTAGCCAATGAAGTCATTTGCATGGCTATTTGACTAAATTAGTATTCAAGTTCAACAATATCATTTGGAAAGACTTGAAGTTTATTTGATCGTTTGCTTTATATGAATTTTCTAATCAATGGTTCTATTAGTTAATGTAGGTGGTCTATGTCTTTCGCAAATCTCTTTGCTCATATTTTTGACTATGTTTATTCTAAGATAATTAATATCATTAGTAGAGATATAGTTAGGTTGGATGGGAGTATCATAATCATTCATCATTGTGTTAGATTCTTTAATTTCATTTTGTTGCATCGACAAACATTCATTATCTAGATGATTATTCTCATCGCAAAGTGCAGAAGATCTAGTTTGAACTGATACATCTTTTAAAATTTGCTCAAGTATGCTTTTAACTAATTAAATTTATTATTAGATGTCTAATTTGTTTTTCTATTAAATTCATAAGATTGTTTTTTCATGAATTTATTGTTTTTACCTTATTGCTTAGTTTGCTTAACCATTTTGTTAATGACATCTTCTGCTTATGTTGGTTTTATGTCAAATATAGAATTTCTACATTCCGTATCTATTAATCTTTGTTGTAAATGGTTTAATCCTTCATAAAATTATTCCAATAAAGTTTTTTATTTATATCCATGTTGTGGACTTAATGATATCAATTTTTGGTATCTATTCTAAAACTCACGAAAAGTCTTTTCAGTTTCCATCTTACAATTACTAATTCGTTTTCTATCCTAACGAATATTGCATGCTGGGAAGCATTGATCTATAAAGACATGCAACATTTCAAACCATATGGTTATAGAGTTTTCAGGGAGGTAGGATAGCCAATCTTAAGCTTAATCTTATAAAGAAAAAGGAAACCTTTTGGAAGAGCATTTTTGGACATGAAATCATTTGAATTACAACATTTTTACTTAATCGAGGTTGTTCCCTTTTCAGTAACCTTTCAAATGCCACCGGCTTGAGTTGATTTGGATATAAAATGAGCAAGGTATGACCAAATTGCACAGACTAATCCCCAATACAACATGCAAAAATTCAATTTTTTAACTTACAAATTCAAAAATCTAAATTATTATGATTTCAAAACCAAATTAAGGACTTTAATATAGCTAGATTAGCAGCTTGAGATGAGGAATCCAAATATATAAACCAATTGCAAAACCTTAATCATCTAGCCTATGAATTCAACCAAAAATTAGAACGAGTTTCAATTAAATATGGAGATATGTACCTAGTTTGATGAACACCTTGCTTAACTTGATTTCTCCTTCACCAAACCCACTTTGGTTTCTGGTCTTCTGCTTCCTCGAACCCTTCTCCTTCTCCCCTACAACTTTCCTTCTCAATTAAGCAAATTAAATGAAGTTCACTTGGTCGTATGAGTTGATTACTAGTCTTATATGTTAAATGGATGTGGTTGATTAATAACCATTGATTTCATCTAGTGATGTTGATTAACACACACATGTCTCGAGGCTCATCTAGTGATACAACTATTAATACATGTCCCACTAAGTCATGTTGTGTGACACCAATATATAAATCCATTGATGTTGAGATAAGTCAATATGTGTCTCGATGAAAATATAGTTGCTATTGTTTTAACTTACTAACCTAGCTTCATTAAGTATATAATCAACCATAGCCATGTATATATCATTATGAAAGCTATATATAATCCTACGTCAGCTTAGCATATCACTTTCTACCTCGATCCCACGCTGACACTCAATTGGAGGCGCATTCCCCTACACGTATCGACACCTTTACGTAAGTTGAAATAACTTAGTAGTCTACACATATAAAATAAACTAGGAATATACCTTAAAAAATATAACATATATCTCAGCTATCTCGCTTTGTTTATTACACATCTCTCATTGTGGGTCTCATGACGTGGGTCACTTGATCCTAATTAAGGAGTTAAGCTCAAATTAGAAACTTGGGCCATGAAAATTCTTCCCTACTAATGGAAATCTGGTCCACTAAATTAAACTTGAGTTAAAGTTATACTTGATTCAAAAAGGTACGAAAAAAACACATATAGTCTTCCCACTCTCAAGTGAGCTTCAAGTCTCCATGAAAGTGCCACTTGACTAACATCTTGGGGATAGACTAGCCTCTCGACTTCTGTATCCTCCAGTGTAGGATCTCTACAAGCTGCTCCTTATAAGATATGTCCTGGCTCAGATCAATCTGACTCGAGTCAACTATTGATCTCTCGCCTACCTTCGAATTGACTAGTCAAAGTATGGATATATGAAACACTAGATGAACACCCGACATCTATAGAGGTAAATCTAGCTCATAAGAAACCTTTTCGACCCATTGTTTGATCTTGAAAGTCCTGATGAATCTCAGTGCTAAATTTCCTTTAGACCAAATCTTTGAAACCTTTCGAGGAGAAACCTTTAGTTACACTAAGGCTCCCTCGCCATACGTGAGATCGTAGCGATATGTGTCTGCATTCTTCTTTTGCCTCTCCTGGGATCCTTTAAGCCTTTGGAAAATTTTTGTACCTTCTCGGTGTGATCAACAATAATTTCAAGTCATATAATGTCCTAGTCCTCCGGTTCAGCCAAATAAGATGGTGAGCGACACGGTCTACCATATAAAGCCTTAAATGGTGTCATCTCAATGTTAGCCTAATATTTGTTATTGTTTGCAAACTCACACAATGGTAAGTACTCCTCCCATGATTCACCAAACACAAGTACACAAGCCTTAAGCATATCCTCCAGAGTCCGAATCAGCCTCTTAGTCTGCCCATCAATGAGAGTGCAAAGCTGTGCTAAATTGTAGGCGCATACCATACTGTCCAGCATACTTTGCCCTATCCTGGATATATACATAACATTTTTGTCTAACGTAATAGTCAATGGTACCTAACGCATCCTAACAATCTCTATTTCGAACAATACACTCAATTAGTCAAATGTGTAATAAGCTGTAACTGGTATGAAATGTGTAGATTTTGTTAATCTATCAACAATCACCCAGATGGAATTGTGTCAATGGACAGTCCACAACAATCATCTAAGAAAATCCATTGCTTTGTCTTCCTACTTCCATCTTCGAATGAGAAGCACCCATACTATGTCAGCTTTCATCCCAGGCCACCAAAAATGTCTCTTCATATCATGGTACATTTTTGTCCTTCTTGGATGAACAATGAATCAATAACGGTGTGAATCCTAAAGAATCTCATCTCTCAACTCTGCCACTATCGGTGTCCACAATTTGCCTCTAAATATCCAACAATTATCCATCGTTTATGTCCAGTCAGTACACTCAGCACTCTAGGCCATCTCACTGAATCTTGGGTATAAGATTTTGGCTTTATGTTCCTCTAATACTATCTAAGAAGACACTTTATGAAGCCACATCTCTGCATAAATCGTTATCTGAGTATCAATAGGAATATTTGACTAGTCATCATTGCCGCTTCCTCGAGTAATCCATACTCATGTGTCATATGGCATCCAACAACTTCAACATTTCCAAGCGGCATCCTACTCAGTGCATCAGCTACTACATTAGCTTTTCCTAGGTGATATTCCTGAGGAAAATCATAGTCCTTCAAAAATTCAAACCACCAAAATTGTCTAATTTTAAGCTTTTTTCTTTGTAAAGAGGTGTTTTAAACTGTTATGATCAGTATAGAATGTGAACCTCTTTCCATACAGATAATGTCTCTATATCTTGAAAGCGAACACTACCGCCACCAACTCTAAGTTACGACTGGGATAATTTTTCTTATGTATCTTCACCTTCTAGATGCATAGGCTACTATGCCTCTATCATGCATCAACACACAACGTAAACTTGTATGACAAGCATCAGTATATAATAGGAATCCCTGGTTAGCCTTTGGCAATATCATCATTGGTTCGCTAGTCAACAATCACTTTAGCTGAGCAAATGCCTCATCACATTTCTCAGACCGATCGAACTTCACATCTTTATGGGTGAATCTAGTCATCGGCATAGTGAGCTTCGAGAAATATTTCATGAACCTGTGGTAATATCTTGCTAACCCTTGAAAACTCCTTAATTTCATAACTAACATCAGTGCAAGCCAATCCAAAATAGCCTAAATCTTAGCTACATCTATAGCAATACCTGCTTCTTGAATATGTCCCAAAAACTTGACTTCAGACAACCAAAATTCAAACTTGGTGAAGTTGGCATAGAGTCGACGCTCCTTTAAGGTCTGCAACGCCTATCTAAGGTGCTGCTCGTGATCTTCTCGAGTCCTCAAATATATCAATACATAATCGATGAAAACTATCACGAAAAGATCAAGAAACGACTTTATCACTCGATGCATCAAATCCATAAACATAATAGGAACATTAGTCAAACAAAACGGCGTAACTGTAAATTAACAGTGTCCATATCTCGTATTGAATGCCACGTTGGAGTTATCCTCATCCCCGATCAAAAGTTGATAATACCCTGATCGCATGTCTATCTTGGAGAAATGGCATAACCGTAAATTGATAGTCTCAAATGTTTCTACTATTAGATAAGTGTGCGCCATTAGAGGTGCTGCAATCTTCGATCTTGCATTACTTCTATCATGCTCTGCAAGTCGACAACATTCACAACAACAACAGCTACGTAGATAGTGCATAATGGTTTGTAGGCAAGGATCATCTGGTTTTCCACATCTAAGACTTATATTTTATTGTTTAAATTCTTATTTCTTATTTATTGGAAATGTTAGGCCTTTTGCTACAAATTGTAGCTTTGTTATCATATTGTAGAATAACTATATTCCACAATCAGAGTCCTATAAACATAGAATATGATACCACATGTGACTATGATATCCCAACTTTAGACAATTCCATAAACTATCCATAATATTCTTGAACTTAGGCTCTCTTAAGCTTTATAAAATAGGCTCTGATACCAACTATGATGACCCCTTCTCAAATTAGGGCACTGCCAAGCCTAATCCTGTTATTAAGCCCTAATTTCACCATATAGGACCTACTAAGGGACTAGTTAGCCTTTAACATAACCATTTACCTACTTATAATTATTATTTGTTTCGAATATAAACCTATACTTATCCTATTTCAATTCATAAATCGGAATTAATTAAAATTTTGTTTACTTAAAAGTTTATTCAGCGAAAGTCTTAACAATCTAGTGCAAACTTATAACATTAATACTAACAATTATGGAAAAATCAAGGAATAAAGATCACATGCATATATATATGATGAAATGTCGATAAATAATATCATGTGTCTAGTCGAGGTAGTACTTACCTAACCCATAGTAAACAACCCCAAAAGTATATCATATACATATAAAAGTAATACATAAAAAATCAGAACCAACAAAATCTAGTGTAGCAGTGCTCCACTGGCTCAGAGGTAGTCGTTGATCTTCTCTTTGCTCAGTCTGCTACTCGATGGTTTTGCACCTACCATCATAACTAGACGGTGAGTACTAGAAATTTAAAGGTATTACTGAGAGACATTTGTTCATATTCCCAATTATGCAACAAGTATCGAAAAGCATGATAATATAAACTATGCTAAAATGAGAACATGGATAGAGATACTTCAGCTAAGCCACATGAAATTGACACATGGCTAAGTAGTAATTATCTAGGGTAGGTTAGCCGTGATCTTCATCACATCGGCCTTTTCCACTATATGAGGATAAGCAGAGGTCTACATCAATGTGAAGGTTTGAGCAGTGATCTTGCTTTTATAGCCATTTGCTGGTGCAATTTAACTACGATATATACTTGCCAACAACCCCAACACTCATTTCCTGTGTGCCGTGCAAAATAGTAGAGAGATCGTGATTACCCTAGAAGTTTAGTGAATCCCGTATGTTTGACAGACTCTATAATGTAAAAACCATAGAAATAAGAACCATTGTCATATTTCAAGAAATAACATGGTTTCAGAATTCAATAAAGCAATTGCATATCTAATGCACAAAGAAAATAGATTAAAATACTATGTGACACCTACCTAATAGCATGCTATTTCATTGACGTATTATCAATCAATAATGACATTATTAATGATTTGGAGTCAATGAAATCATTTGATCGACAAATTATACCACGAAAGCAACCTCATGTAATGAGAAAGAACAATAATTCATGGCTTATTTTATACAAAATTAAATTAGTCTAAATGACTGGAAATGAACATGTTAATAGGTATGAAATGTAAATAAATATATCAATCAGTCTACTTACAATCCACGCAATCTCCTAAGCTACTCCGGTCTCCTAACACCACTAAACTCATATTTGAATCCCTAAAATGCTTCCCTAGTTTCCTGATATCAAATTAATCCAAATAAGTTGGGTTTAGGTCAGGTCCAATGGGTTTAGAAACATTTACCCAAAATAGCCCTTTAAGACTAGACAATACTGAAATTTTAGTCTTATATTGCAGTGCGATTTTAGGAATGAAGTTATTTAAATATCAAAATCTTCTACCAATACAAAGATTGTTGTTCTCTATCTTACCTTTCCAAAAAGATATAGCTTTCAAAATTCTGATTTAAAATAAAAGAAATATCATATTTTCTACTAAACATAGCTCTAATTGAAATCTAACTCGACCAGCAGACTTAGAAAATCTATTTCTCCCAATATATACTTGCAAAAAATGTGATTTTGGTTATAAAGTCGCAACTATACCTAATAAAAAATACTAAAACATCAGCTCATTTGCATAACTAGGTAGGGAGTTATGTCTTTAATATTTTAGTTTAAAAAATCTTCTACTGCATTTCAGCAACTAGAAACAAGAACCACTTTCATATTTCAAGAAATAACATGATTTCAGAATTTAATAAAACAACTGCATATCTAATGCACAATAGAAATTGATTACAATACTATGTAACACCTATCTAATAACATGCTTTTTCTCCGACCAAATGTATTAACAATCAACAATGACATTGCACATGATTTGAAGTCATTTGATCGACAAATTATACCATGAAAGCAACCTCATGTAATGAGAAAGAAGCACATTTCATGGCATATTGAATATAAAGGTAAATGAGTCCAAATGGCTGGAAATAAACATGTAAATGAGAATGGAATGTAAATAAATATCTCAATAAGTCTACTTATAATACTCCCTTCTCCCAAAACCTTGAAACTTGTATTTGAATCCCCGGAACACTTCCCTAATTTCTTGATATCAAACTAATCTAAATAAGTTGAGTTTAAGTCAGGTCCAATGGGTTTAGGAACATTAACCCAAAATAGCCCTTTAAGACTAGACAAAATTAAAACTTTAGTCTTATATTGCAGTACAATTTTAGGCATGAAATTAAACAAATGGTTATAATTTGTCTATTTAATGATTTCATTGACTCCACATCATATGAAATGTCATTGTTGATTGTTAATACATGTGGTCAGTGAAATAGCATGCTATTACGTAGGTGTTACAAATCATTGTAATCTATTTCCTTTTTGTATTTGATGTACAGTTGCTTTGTTGAATTCTCACCATATTATTTCTTGAAATATGAACGTGTACTTATATCTAGGTTCATTACATTATATAGGTCCGTCGGATACACATGGGTCACTAGACTTCCGAGGGGATGGAGATCTCTCTACTATCTTTCACAGCACGCAAGAAATGATTACCGGGTTGTTAGCAAGTATATATCGGAGGTAACTGCCGCCAGCAAGAGGTTATAAAGGCAAAAGAACTTCTTAGACCTTCACATTGATGTAGAGCTCAGCTCCATCCTGACATAGTTGAAAAGGCTAATGCGATGAAGATCACGGCCGACCGACCTTAGATTATTTCTACTTAGCCATGTGTTAGTTTCATGTGGTTTAACTCATGTATCTTTTTGCATGTTCTTTTCAGCATAGTTGCTATTATCATGCTTTTCTATCATTGTTGCATAATTAGGAATGTGAACAAATGTCTCTGATTATTACTTTATAGTATTGTGGACTCACCTTCTAGTTGTAACGGTAGGTGCAGATCCATTGTGTAGCAGACTGTGCAAAGAGAAGATGGGCAACTATCTCTGAGCCAGTGGAGCATAACTACACCCGATTTTAGGGTTGTATATCACGGGTTGAGTGAATAGTACTTTGACCAGACACATGATATTATATATCGCCGTTTCATCATATATATGCATGTGATTTTTATTCCTTGATTTTTGTCACAATTGTTATGACTCATGTTATAAGATTCTGCTAGATTGTTGAGACTTTTGCTCTATAAACTTTTAAGTATACGAAATTTAAATTAATTCTAATTTATGAATTGACATAGGATAAATATAAGTTTATATTCAAAATAAATAATAAATTAGTAGGTAAATAGTTTTGTGATAGGCTTACTAGTACCTTGTTAGGTCTTATATGGTGAGATTAGGGCATAATAACGGGATTAGGCTAGGCGGTGCCCTAGTTTGAAGAGGGGTCGTCACACCTATTGGCTTAACTTATTTTATTTATATGTTCTTGGGTTTCATCACACTTTCTTTATGTGCATATTTCCTAATAAATTGCTAAGGATCTTCATCACCTTCACCTCGAAAGTGTGGTAAAGAATTGATAAATTTGAATTTTAATTCAAAATCAGAAAAAACCTCTAGCAAAGTAATACACAGAGGTTAGTAATCTGTGATATCTTTATTGGCTTGCCTAAGGTAGGTTCTTACTCGACGTCTGCCAAATTACATCACATACAACGAGAAATATTCTTAATTAAATATTTGACAATCGTTGGCAACGGTGGCAAAAATTGACACGTGTCGAGCAAGTACAACAAGTTTCTCTTGCATCCTATTTTTTTTAAAAGTATTAATAAGTGGGATCGTCTCCATAAAGATTTTGGAAATCACTTTAGGAAAAAAAAGGGTTTCAAATAGGTTTTATTATTGTACTTTAATTTAGTTAATCTAAGTAGAACGAGGATTAAAATTACTAAATCAAACTATAATTAATCAATTAAACTAAATAATCTAACTTAACTAACACAAATTAAACTCAGTCGTGCTAAACTCAAGTCAAATCTATTCAATCCAATTCAATCCAATATAAAATAAACTTCTAAATAAATATCCAGAAAATTGAAACCTTAATCCATTTTCAATTTTGTCCAAACACATTACTTAAATCATGGTCATAACCATAGATTCATTTATTAAAATTTTTTTTCAAACAATTAAACTTAAATCACAAGTAAGTAGATATTCTTTAGCAAACCACTAGTTTTCCTTATATCAATGGAATAACTACATCCTAATTTTATTGAATTAATCCTTTGAAAGCTCAAAGAAATTAATGAGATAATAAAAAAAATTAAATTTCGTTAGAACTTCAAACTACTAAGCCTAATATCTTCTGAAAGTCACTTCAATATTAAACTTAGATCTCAATTCACCTAAGACATCTAAACTGTAAAAGATCTCTTTAAATAATCTTGGTTACTAGTTTAAATTAGATATAGAATGTAAATATCGCGATACACATTGTTCACTATGCATGCAATACCAGGTTTATGGTTGCAATCCACAAATAACAATCTATTCAATTAACGAATCAAAGAATACGATTAGTTTAAAGAATTAAGTAAAACTCATTTTTCATTAAGACTAAACAACAAAAGGGATTAAGTTCATGTTCAAACTTTGTTTATATTAACAAACTGCTCACTCATATTCATAATAAACACCACAATTAAGTAATTAAATGACATAAATAAATACGGCTTTGTCGAATACTTGAATCTTCAAATCTTCTCCAAAACCAATGAAAACAATTGAGAAAAGCCAAAACCCAATTAAAAGTTATCAAAAACTTATTAAAACTATCTTGGTTCTCCTATTTTCGAAGTATATGGTTCATATAAAATAATTCGAGCAATACATCACACTCGAATTGAAATTCCTTGTTGTAATTCTAAATTTTTTAAACAAACTCTAGCAAATTGTCACCAAATCCACTATCCAGTTGATTCGCTTGAAAAATTGATGGAAATATGCCTCTATCATTCACTAATTTGTTAGGCGATTCCTCATGACCGTTTATTGTGGTTTCGCTTGTAGTGACTCCTATTTTTTCTTGATTTAATCTTGATTCGCTATCTACTTTCTCTACTCGATTAAATTCTTCATTTTCTTACTTTTTTCTTTCTTTTATTCACATAATCTAAATATAACCTAAAATCAAAAAAATAAAAGAAAAGCTAATGTAATTTAGCATTTTACATCCAAAATCAGCCTAAAATATGCTATAAAACACTATCTAATTATTGTGTTATCAGCGTGCTCCTTAACTAGGCCAAACAAGGGGTTTAGAGCAGACACCAACCCTTGAAAGCAAGGCTCCATGCCTTTTGGTCAAGGCAGGTAGTTATAAGCTATGCGCATGGCACGACCATAAACAAAGTAGTTCGATCAACAAAGGAAGGCTTGGGCTTGGCTAGGACCATCTCTGGGAAGCAAATGCATGGCTCGCGTGGTGATATCGAGCGATGCCAAGGTGGCGTTTGAGAGACAAAAGAAAAATTGATGAATAATGTTGTGACTGCTGTGGTATGTGTGAGGATGTGTCTATTATTGTTGGCATCATTGTTAGTGTTAAATAAGGGTTCGATTTGTAGAGTTGACTATGTTCTAAATGAAGATGAAGCTTAGCAGCAAGGGGGTAAGGTGGTAGTTTAAAATTGTGTGTATTTATGTGTAGCTGCTATGGTGGGGAGATTTAAATTCAAATGGTGACAACAAAATATGGTGATACAGTGAGAGAGGTACAAAAGAAATTGATGGTGAGAGTGTATAACTGTTTTTGTTGTGGTTGCCATTATTATTGTGAAGGTTAATTGGAGTAGGGAACATGGCAGCTATGCATAAGGCATGAAAGCACATTCCTTTGTAAGTCCTAAAGATGATTAGAGTGCAGTATAGAAAAGAATGGCTAGACCGAGCCTTAGCTCGGCAGATGACATTGCATTCGGAGAGAAATTAAGTAATTTTTCATATATAATAAGATGAAATAGATAATTTTACAACAACCTCTGAATATAGTTCACTTGTTAAATAGAGGTGGATGGTTTTATAAGTTAAAATTGACACTCATTCAAGGTTTCTAATTATGCTTTGAAATAGACAACTTATAAGTTGTAAATTAAGTTCAAAGCACAAATTAAGAATGTTGAAATAAGTTAGTTCTTCATTGTATAGTTAAATAGGTGATTAAGACCAAATTAGAGTTCATAAATAATATTTTATTTGCTTTAGAGTACAATAATAGTTTAGAACCTATTTTGAGGTTAAAGACATGGAAAAGATTTGTGAAAGTCAATTAAAACGTGTGAAAGAATTAATGGAGTTCTTCATAGTAGTTGAACTCCATTGTAATTTGAAAATGGAAGTTGAAGTATAAAAATAGAGTTGTAACTCTAAAATGTGAATTCAATGTTTAATATGTTTTGTTGGTCATATGAAAGACATGTAAAACATGAGGAACGCTAAGTCAAGCTTCACAACCAACTTAAAGTTGGTTTGAATCTAAGTTAACCTTATAGTGGCTTCCGTTGTAAAAGTGTAATGCGCTCCACTCTAGAATAGAAGAACTGGAAGCTTCTAAGGTGGGTAATGTCGACTTCGAGGTAACATGAATTGCACTCATAGTACAATTTTAGATTCACTTTTGAGGTGGTCAACCTATTAGTGAGCTTTGAACTGAAAAGGAAGGATTCACATTATTATATAAATTTTTTGTTATTCTAAAATTCAACCATATCTCCTAGTGTTTGAAATAAAATTTATTAGAGGATAGTGCAATATAGGAGTTTACTTACCTTAGATCTTCAAATTGCTTTTGATAATGTAAGGCTCTATGTGGAGACATACTACTTGAAAGTTTAATTGTCCTATGGTAATCATGTTTTATATATTGTTTTAGGTCCTAGAGGTAAGTATAGGCTTTGAATGTGACGGCCCCTTTCCTAATTTAGGGCTCCGCTCGGCCTAATCCCGTAATTAAGCCCAAATCGTAACTCTATAGGACTTAATCACTATTAGTCATCCTTCTGTCAAAATCTACTCCAACTCATGTTCAGAATAAGTAAAACACAAAGCATTCCACCTTTGAAAACCAGAGTTAGTTAAAACTTATTAGCAATTCTAAAATTTAGTGGAAGACTTAAAATATTAAGTGGAAGCAATTACTATAAATCCTAAGGTCGTGGAAACAAGGAAACCACGATTACATGCATATATAATAACTGGCGAATATAAACTATGTGGTGGTTATCATAAGTTAGGGAGCTAAACACTCATCCTAATATACAACCCGAAAACATGTGAAAAACATTCATATATAATACATAGAATACCAAAACCTGCAAAATGTCGATGCACAGATACGCCGTTGGCTCAGAGGTAGTTACAAATCTTCTCCCGACCTGACCTGCTTGTCGAAGGCTCTACACCCACCGTCATATAAAGTACGGTGACTACAAAAAGTAATAGTAATCCTCGTTTACAAATTCTTTTACATTTCCAAATCATACTAAATGGTACATAAAAACATAAGTTAAATAAAGAAACACATGTACCACACTCATGCTAGGAAATACGATAGTTAAATAAGTGAAACTGACACAAGGCTAAATATTTACGATCAAGATCCAGTTAGCTGTGACCTACGTTAGTAAAGCCATTAACCACTAAGGAAGGTACATGTCTCACACAATCTACCTCACTAGGGACACTAACCCCAGTAGCATTAAGGACTCTAACCCCGGTATCATCAGGGACTCTAACCTCGTATATCATCAACAACCCTAAGGACTCTAACATCGTGTGCCTAATCCTAGTGGTGAGTGCCAACACCTCCAGGGACTCTAACCCAGTGTGTTGATCTACCCATAGTGTTATAGACTCTAGATTTTTTAACTACTTTATAATTTCATGAAAATGACTTGTTAAGGAATCTAAGGATTTTTCTATGCTACAAAGCACGAGTTTTTCCAAAGTGTCCAAGTCCATAAAAAAATCCTTAATAGCATGCCATTTATACTGCATTACTCTAAACCTGCAAGAAATGGCATATAGGACATGAATGGACTCAACATAACTCAAGTTATCAAAATATCCTGGAAACCATTCTTATTAAGTACGGAATAATAAAAAAGTCCATGATATGAGAGTACAAACCTATAAATAGTCAATATAGACTATAATACACAAGTTAAAAATGGAAATGAAATGTAAATAAACAATCAATTGGTATACTAACTTCAATCAATGTAAAGTCTTAGCTTTACTGGTCTCTCGACACCTCGAATCTCGTATTCGTAATCTCGTAACCTTTCCTAGGTTCCTTATGACCTATAACATATTTTTAGATGTGTTTAAGCTTTTACATATGGTTTTAGGACCAGTTAGAGTGTTTTGAAAATTTAGGAAAATTGAAGATTTTCATGCCGTCAGGCTAATTACCGACTAATAAAGTGGATTAACATGGTAATGGCCACATTAGTGCTCTAACTACTGTCTCTAGCATGCTAACCAAGATTAGCGCGCTAACCGTTTCACCTTACGCACTCTGTGTAGGAAAACCAATAATTTTACGTATTGCAGCCGGGGATAGAGTCAACCTTAATTGTCTTGTTAAGAGATGCCCAGTAGAGATAGGCGGGGTAGAGTTACTTGCATACTTCAGGGCTCTCCAGTTTTTAGGGTTCGACATATTGTTAGGGATGGATTGGTTAGCAGTATATCACGCTCATATCGTCTATTTCAGTAAGAATGTGATATTTGAGATCTCAGGGCATTCGATATTTATGTATAGTGGAAGTACAACCGAGAGCCGAGGGCATTAAAGATCAACTTGCGATTAGTGGAGAGATGAAGATTCTGGTGTCATTATCCATCATAGCAGAGAGTCAAGGACCTAGACTTCGGGAGATTCTGATTATGTGTGAGTTCTTGAACGTGTTTTTGGAAGACTAACTTGGTTTATAACCATCAATAGAGATATATTTTCTCATTGAGTTGAAACTAAACACTAGACCTATATCTACACCACCATACCGCATGGATTTGAGAGTTACAGGAGTTGAGTAGTCAGTTGCAGGATTTGGGAGAGAAGGGATTCATCACAGCTTTTATGTCACCATAGGCAGCATCGATCCTGTTTGTAAGGAAAATGGACGATACTTTGAGACTGTGTATTAATTATAGACAGTTGAATAGGGTCACAATTAGAAACAAGTATCCCTTACCATGGATTGATGAATTATTTGATCATCTGAAAGGAGCATAGTATTTCTAAGAGATGGACCTGTGGTCAGGGTATCATCAGCTCAGGATAAGGGTTGAAGACAGGTCCAAAACTGAATTCAGTACGAGTTATAGACACTATCAATTTATAGTTATGCCATTTAGTTTGACTAATGCTCTTGCCATATTTATGGATTTGATGCATCAGTGATGAGGCCATTTCTTGATCGTTTCCTGATAGTTTTCATCAATGATATAACGATGTATTCGAGGACTCAAAAAGATCATGAGTAAAACCTCAGAGAGACGTTGCAGGCTTTGAGGGAGCATCAACTCTATACTAAGTTCAGCGAATGTGAATTTTGGATGTTAGAAGTCAAGTTTTTTTTATCATGTTGTTGGAGCAAAAGGCATTATTGTCGATCTAACAAGATTCAGGCTATTATAGATTGGATTATGTTGACGTCAGTTACGGAGGTCGGGAGCTTTTTGGGGTTAGCAAGATATTATCACATGTTCGTGAAGGATTTATCGAAGATCGCTACACCGATGACAAGATTAACCCAAAAAGACGTCAAGTTTGATTGGTGTGAGGTATGGAAGGAATCATTTGGTTAGCTAAAAAGATTGTTGACTATCGTACTAATTTTGATATTGCCAGAGGCTGGACAGGGATTCTTTGGTATATATATGCAGATACTTCTCATACAGTTCTAGGTTGTGTGTTGATGCAGGATAGAGGTACGATAGCTTATGCATCTAGATAGATAAAGATTTCTCACTAAGGACTTAAAGTTGGTGGTAGTAGTGTTTGTTTTGAAGTTATGGAGACATCATCTGTATGGTGAGAGGTTCACCCTCTATATTGATCTTAAGAGTTTGAAATACCTCTTCACACAGAAAAAGCTTAAAATGAGAAAACATCGTTGGCTGGAATATCTAAAGAACTACGAGTTTTCTTTGAAGTATCACCTAGGAAAATAAAATATAGTTGTTGATACACGAAATAGGATGCTGGTTGGAGATACTAAAGTTGTTAGATGCCATATGACACATAAGTATAGATTATTTGAAATAGCGGCAATGATGACACAGTTAAATATTCCTATTGTTACTCGGGTGATGATTTGTGTAAAAATGATGCCTCATATAGTGTCTATTCAAAGTTTATTATAGGGATAAAAAACAAATAACTTCTACTCAAGATTTAATGAGTTGGCCCCAAAGTATTAAGTGTGCTAACTAGATAAAGACATGGACCATTGTTTGAGATTTAGAGGCAGATTATGGATACCGGTAGTGGCAAAGCTGAAAATGAGATTCTTCAGGATTCAGACCATTCCCGATTCACATTTATCTTAGTAGAACTAAAATATACCATGACATGAGAAGAAACTCTTGGTGGCCCGGGATGAAAGTGGACGTATTGGAGTCTATTAGGTACTATATGATTTTCCGATAGGTAAAGGCAGAGCATCGTAGACTTAGAGGATTGTTACAACCGCTTCCCATTCTATGATGGAAGTGGGAAGATATAGCCATGGATTTTGATAAAGGATTACCTAGGACTGTCTGTCGACAAGATTCCATCTGGCTGATTGTGGACAGATTGAAGAAAATTGCCCATTTCATACCAATTGCAACTCATTACACATTTGACCAGTAGGGTGTATTGTTCGAGAGAGAGATTATTAGGATGCATGGAGTACCATTGACTATTACGTCAAATAGAGATTCTATGTATATTTTCAATATGTGGTGAAGTATATAAGAGTGGTATGGCATGTGGCTACAATTTAGCACAGCTTTTTACCATAAGACTAATGGGCAGACTCGGAGGTTGATTCAAACACTCAAATATATGCTCATTGCTAGAGTACTTGAGTTTGGCTGATCATGGGTGGAGTACCTATCGTTATGTGAGATTACATACAACAATAATTATCAGGCTAGCACTAAGATGGCGCCATTTGAGGTATTATATGGCAGACCGTGTCGTTTGCCAACTTGTTGGGTTGAGCCAGAGGATCGGGATATTGTAGGGCCTAAAATTTTTATTGATTCCACTGAGAAGGTATTACGGATTGGCTATAGGCTTAAAGGAGCGTTGGAAAGGCAAAAAAAGTATGCAGAAACATATCGCAACGATTTACATATGACGAGGGAGCCTTTGTGTTTATAAAGGTTTCTCATGAGAAGGGATTTCACAAATTTGGTCTGAAAAGAAAGTTGCACCGAGATTCACTGAGCCTTCAAGATCAAGAAATGGGTCGAAAAGGTTGCAAATGAGCTGGATTTTCCTCCCAAAATGTTGGGGATTCATCAAGTGTTTCATGTTTCTATGCTTCGACTATCCAAGTCAAAAGCAGTCGAGTGACCGATAGTTGACTTGAGTCAGATTGATTTGAGCGAGGAAATATCTTACGAGGTGCAGCCCGTACAGATCCTAGACTGGAGGGTACAATAGTTAAGAGGCAAGTCTATACCGAAAGTGTTAGTCAAGTGCCAATTCTATAGAGACTCGAAACTCACTTGGGAAAGAGCAGACTATATGCAAGATAGGTTTTCGTACCTCTTCGAGTCAGGTATAACTTTAGGTTAATTTTAATTTCGAGAATGAAATGTTAATTTTAATTTCGATAATGAAATTTCAATTAGTTGGGAAGAATTATCACTTCTCAAATTTCTTGTCCTAGTTTACTCTCTTAATAAGGATTAAATGACCCATGAAGTTTGACCCACAACGAGTTACGTGTCGTAACTAAGGCTAGTTGGCTGAGGTAAATGTTATATTTTTTATGGTGTATGCCTAGTGTATTTCATGTGTAAACTACTAAGCCATCTCTACTTATGTATAGGTGTCAAGGCATGAGCTGAGACGCGCCTTGATATGCATACAAACGTGGGACCAAGTTAGAGAGCAATGTGGTCAGTTGTTATAAGCGTTACAGTGCTATTATAAGTGATATAAATGGGGTTATGGCTGGTTATGTATTAATACACTTAAGTAAGTAAGGTAAAATAATAGCCACTTGATATTTCTTGAGACACGTGTCGCCACATCTCAACACAATTAAGTCACTCATTGGTGTCACTTGACATTTGTTAGTGGGATATGCATTAGTAAGTGAACCATTAGATAAGTCTCATGATATGTGTGCACAATAAGAGCAATGGCTATCAATAAACCATATCCAAAGCTTTTGGTCAACACAAGCAACTCAACTCTTTCAATTTTAATTCTTAAGTAAGAAGCAAAGGTTGTTGGAGTGAAGAGAGTAGCTGGAGGAGGAAGAAGAACAAAAAATTTAGTGATTTGGTGAAAAAGAACTCAAGCTAAGCTAGTGTACTTCAAGTTACGTAACTTTTCTACACCAATTCTATGAATTCATGTATTTTTGATATGTGTTGTTGTTGTTTTGTGTTAGTAATGATGTCTTGGAACTTGGGAAGTGTTTATGGAAGGGTTCAAGGCATTAGCATAGCCTATATGTGAATAAAACTCAGAATTCTGTTTACAAAATTTTGGGTTCTGTAACACATAGCGCGCTACGTAGGATAGGTAACGCGCTATGTTGGTCATTAGCACACTACATAGGATCATTAGCGTGCTACATGCTATGACCGCATAAAAAATCAGCAAGTCTTAAGAGGTCCTTAAACACTAGAATTAAGTCTAATATACTAAGTAATTGTCTAAACACATTCAAAAACATATGATAAAATGTCTGGAACATAGAGAAGTATTTCGGGGATTGAAATACGAGTTTCGAGGTGTTGGGAGGTCAGAGTAGCATAGGAAGTTTCATGGATTGTAAGTAACCGATTGAGATATTTATTTACGTTTCATTCCTATTCGTATGTTCATTTCCAGTTATTTGGGTTCAATTACCTTTGTACTTCATATGCCATGACTTGTTGTTCATTTCATTACATGAGGTTGCTTTCATGGTATAGTTTGTTGATAAAATAATTTCATTGACTCCATTTCATGTGCTATGTCATTATTGATTGTTAATACATGTGATTAGCGAAATAGCATGCTATTAGGTAGGTGTTACGTAGTATTGTAATCTATTTCCTTTGTGCATTTAGATATGCAATTTCTTTATTGGATTCTCAAACCTTGTTGTTTCTTGAAATATGAAAATGGTTCTTGTATCTAGGGTCATTATATTATAGAGGTCTATAGGATATACGATGGTCAGTGGACTTCCTAGGGTTCGGGATCTCTCCACTATTTTATGCAGCACACGGGAAATAAGTCTCGGGGTTGTTGGGAAGCATAACTTACATAACACAAGGGGTATGGAACCTAGGGTTGTTGGCAAGTATATATCGCTGGTGATAGGCACTAGCGAAAGGTCATGAAGGCAATAGCATTGCTAAGACCTTCACATTGATGTAGAGCTAAGTTCCATCCTCATATAGTGGAAAATGATGACATGATGAGGATTATGGCCTATCAAACCTTTATCATTACTACTTAGCCATGTGTCAGTTTCATGTTGTTTAGCTGAAGAACTCTTTGCATGTTCTCTTTTCAGCATAGTTGCTATTAACATGTTTTTTGATACTTGTTGCATAATTGGAAATGTGAACAAATGTCTCTTAGTATTACTTTTTACTTTCCTCTACTCACTATCTAGTTTGTGATAGGGGTGCAAATCAATCGAGTAGTAGACCAGGCAAAAAGAAGATCGGTGACTACCTTTGAGCCAGTGGACCACTGCTACACCGGATTTTATTGGTTTGATTTTTCATGTATTATTTTTATAAGTATATGGTATACTTTTGGGGTTATATATTACACGACGAGTGAGTAGTACCTTGACCAGACACATGATGTTATGTATCTCCATTGACTTATATATATATATATATATCAATGACCCCTTTATTCCCTAGTTTTTCCACAATTGTTAGGCATTATGTTGTAAGCTTTCGTTAGTTAGTTCAAACTTCTGCTGAAAAAAATTTTAACCAAGAATTTTTTTTTATTAACTCTGATTTATGAATGGACATATGATAGGTACATGTTTATAATCATTTAATATATATATATAATAATAATTGGTAAGTAATAGGTTTTAGAAAGAGTTACTAATTCCTTATTATGTCCTATATGGTGAGATTAGAGCTTAATTACGGGATTAGACCGGACGGTGCCTTAATTTGAGAAATGGTCATCACATGTTGATTTGTGTGATGGTCTTTATATTATTAACCTGAAAAGGTCTACATATATTCCCATTTATAACATAAATACAATAAAATTCAAGTCAAATGATTTGAATTATACCTACCCTTGGCATAGCCATTTTGGCCACAAAAATAAGAATTGCATTAATAAGCTCTGTAAGGGTGGATAATTAGATTGATTTGATTTTGAATCATATGAAACATGCGAGGCTTGTTTGTTAGGAAAGATGACTAAGAGTCCCTTTACTCGACATAGTGAAAGGCCTAGTGATTTATTGGGTCTAATACATACTAATATATGCGGTCTTATATATACTATGGCTAGAGGAGGTTATTATTACTTAATTACTTTTACTTATGATTTCAGCATATATGGTTATATATATTTCATGAAGCATAAAGCTAAGTCATTTAAAATGTTATGTACATTTAAGAATCA
Organism: Stephania yunnanensis; assembly: GCA_039657365.1. Taxonomy (NCBI): domain Eukaryota; kingdom Viridiplantae; phylum Streptophyta; class Magnoliopsida; order Ranunculales; family Menispermaceae; genus Stephania; species Stephania yunnanensis. Next base: position 35,470,625 of record CM077586.1, on the reverse strand, counting down.
AGTGCAAAATTAACCTAGTAAAACTATTAAAACACTTTTATCAGATCTAGGTGGTCAATATTTGAGGCAAAAATTTGATGATCATCTTAAAATAATGGGATTATCTCATAGTTGACTCCACCGCAACGACATAATGGAATTGCGACTCGAGCAAGAGAAATCAGACTTTATTAGATATGGTTTGATATGTGATGAGTCATGCAGATCTTTATATATCTTTTTGGGGCTATGACTTAGAAATTGTAGTGTTCACACTAAATTGAGTTCCTTCTAAAGCAGTTGATAGAACACCATATGAGATATTGTATAGGAAGATACCTAGCTTTCCTTTCCTAAAGATTTGGCATTATGAGGCTTACGTTAAATGTAAATTTTCAGAAAAAAACAAAGCCATAAATCTAATAAATGTAAAGTTCTAAGTTATCTTAAGGAAACTAAAGGATACTAACTTTATTATCCTGTTGAGAAAAAAAATCTTGTTGCTTGGTTTGGTACCTCTATGGAAAAAGAAGTTGATTTCAAAATGTACCATTGGGATTAAAGTAGGCCTTTAAGAAGTTCAAGAACCACAAATGATCATTGAACTGCTAGAGGGAGATTAATAAAGTTCTGAACTAGTTGAGCCTCTACAAGTATCACAAGGACCACAAAGTTCTGGTAGAACAAGATATGAGCCTAAATGATATGGGCTTCTCATGATTGATAGTATTGAGGTATTGCTTATAGATCAAAATGAGTCCACTAGATATCAGGAGGCTATGTTTGGCTAAGAATTAGATAAATGGCTTGATGCCATGAATTCTTAAATGCAATCTATGCATGATATCTAGGTTCGGAACTTTGTTGATTCACCTGAAGATAGTAAGACCATTGGATGTAAATAGGGTTTCAAGAAGAAAACTGACATGGATGACAAAGTGCACACTTGTAAACCACGGTTAGTAGTAAAAGGTTTCAAACAAACTTAAGGTATTGATTACAATGAAACTTTTTCTCTTTTAGCCATAATTAAGGCCATTAGAATTCTAATTACCATAGCTGCATATTATTACTACAAGATATGGCAAATGAATGTCAAAGCATTTTTTCATAATGGGAAGCTACTTGAGGATGTGTATATGATAATTCCTAAAGGGTTTGTTCATACTCAGAATTCTAGGAAAGTCTGTAAGCTTGAAAGATCCATTTATGGATTAAAACAAGCTTCTCTGAGTTGGAATCTTTGTTCGGATGAAACAATTATGGAATTTAAGTTCATTAAGAATGAAGATGATCCTTATTTATAAAAGAAGGTTAGTGAGAGTGTAGTTGCTTTTTCGGTACGGTATGTTCATGATATATTGCTCTTTGGACACGACATCCCAAACTTGTGAAATGTCTAGTCTTAGTTTAAGAAATGTTTTGTAATGAAAAACTTATGAGACGAGGCCTATATCCAAGGGATAAAGATCTACATGGATAGATCTAAAAAGATAATTGGTCTAAGTAAGAGCGCTTATATAGAAAAGGTACTAAATAGGTTCAATTTGCAAGACTCTAAAAGAGGATTGATATCTATGTCTCACGGCTTGAGTCTTAGCAAGACTCAATGTCCTAAGAAAAATGATGAGCAAGACCTTATGCATAAAATTCCATATGCATTAGCAATTGGATGTATCATGTACGTTATGTTATGCACTCGACCCAATGTATCATATACTTTCAGAATAAAAAACGAATATCAGTTAGAGCCCTATGAGAGTCACTGGATATAAATAACTAACATTCTTAAGTGCTTGAGAAGGACTAAGGAAGTGTTATTAGTTTATGAAGGTTTGGAAATGAGCTTTTTGTAAATGGTTAGATAGATGCAAGTTTTCAAATTAATATATATGACTTTAAATTGAAGTATGAATATGCATTTACTTTGAATGGGGGCACAATGAGTAGGAAAAGGGCAATGACAGAAACTATAGGAAATTCTACAATAGAAGCTTATTACATTGAAGCTTCTGATGCAGCTATGAAGGCAGGTTTGGTCATGAGGTTCATCTCTTAACTTCATGTGGTTCCAAGTATTACTAACCCCATTTGCTTGTATTACAACAACAACAGGGTGATAGCATAGACTAAGGAACCTATATTACACCATATATCCAAACATACACTCAGACATTTTCATATCATCTGAGAAATCTTTAAGAGTAGAGATATGAAGATTTTCAGAGTTCCTATAAAAGAAAATGTTGTAGATCCATTGACGAAGGATCTTCCACTAGTGAAACATGATGGTAATGTTAGGTAAATATGTATTAGATACACAAGTGATTGGTACCAGTGCAAGAGGGAGATGTTGGGGCATATTATTTCTATTATTATTATGGTTATTGAGATAGAGTATTCATTTGCTCTTCATTATAATTGGTTTGCATGTTTACATTATATTAAGATTCAGGAGTGTTACTGAAATATCTAAATGTCCCTAGTCAGTCATTATATGGGAACTATAATGAATTACGACTAGTGTGAGTCTTGATTGATGGTCACGTGACGATAATGTGTATTGGGATACAAATCAGAATTATGAATACTTGTTAAGGAACAATGTACTGGGCCGACCCATTATGACAACACCTTATGGATTAAGTCATAGGTGTTACTCATGATAGGTATATCTTTTAATCCTTTGACTTGAGATTATCATAGACTTCAATATTAGGAGCATAGTGGTTTCACGCAATCAAATGTTATTTTTAACCTTAAAATTGTAAAATCTTTGATTGGATTTTAGTTGAATAATGAATGAATGTGTGTAATGAAGATATAATTTGTCACTATAGTATAAAGAGAGATATCAATGGATCCCTCGATATGACACACTGATAAATGGCAAAGTTGAAGTGAATTGATAAGATCAATGTTACTTGGATGTTTACAGCTCAACTTAAAATCAAGACTAGTACAATTAAACATTTAGGATAACACTTCCATGCCTTATGTTTAATCAAACGATGTTGTACGATAAAGGGATGTGATATACGTTAATGATTAGGTTGTATTGATTTTTATCTCGGAGCAACTTAAGTAGTCTTAATGCCTTGCTTGAGTCCGCTTACGACTTGTGTACCTAAATGGGTTTTAGTTCACAAGCAATGTTGCATGAACCTATTTGATCACCCACAAAGAACAACTTTGCATGATTTCAAAAGTTCAAGATTAATGATTGTTATGAGATAAAATTTACATTAGAGAAGCTTTTACATTTTACTATATTACTGGTTATTTAAATGGAGCCATATATGTCATTCATTGGAAAAACCCAAAATATAATAGTTGTATAAATAAATGTTTAAGTAAAAGCGTTATAGAAATACAATAGAGGCTGGAACAAAATGAATTATTTCTTTTCTTTTTGGCTTTCTATGAGTTTTCTAGACATTGAGGAGAGAAGAAATACGTTATCTAAGTCTCTCAAAGCTAGCATTCAAACTCGTGGTCATTGTTTGGGTATGGATTGCTGATAAAGGACATTTGTATAAAACTCTTAAAGGTCAGAATTCTAGGTATGGTTTCAATTATAATAAACAGATTAATGGATTTCATTTGATCCTATTAGTGTTTTAAAAATAAAATTAAAAATTCTTTTAGGTTTTTAAACCCCAAATCCCAACAATAGTTATTTTTAGTATTTAGGTGAGTAATTAAGAAAATTAGGCTAAGTCTAGACATAATGAGATGGGTCAAGGCAGAGTTGTTATTAAAGCCTAGGCTTGGCTCATTTGAGGATAAACTTTTGTTGAAAATGATAGAGTGAATGAGCGCGATTAGTTTGGAAATGATTATGCATTGGGGATATTATGTTTTTTTTATATGTTTGTTATATATTATTATATTATCGTTATAGATGGGGATAAGAAGTTTATTATACTTGTATGTTCGATACTTAACTCGTGAGGTGTGACGAGTTAGATTATGAATATATAATAAAATAGGGAATAAACTTATGAAACAAATTAAGTGTGACTTGATATGAAATAGATTTGAGAATTCTAAACTCATAAGAGAAAGTATCATGAGTAGTTCAATAAAAATGTAACATAGGAAAGTTGTTAGTTAAAAAACCAATAGGTAATTTGTTAAGCAAGAAGTCTAAATTATTTTCCATGTTGTGCACTTAATGTTCACGATAAACATCATTTCTTCAAGAAATTGAATAAAATTAGTGTTGAGATGCAGTATACGAATGTTTCAGAGTCCGTTGGTATTTTTCTCAATTTTGACTAAGTTGTAGGTTTAATTTAGTCTTAAAATATAAGAGATAGATATGAAAAAGTAAAAGAAAAGTGTAAATAGACCAAAAAGGGTAGCAGGAGTTGAATAAGAAGGATAAAATGGTAGGGTAATCCGGTCTTTTGAGCCAAAATTTATTAAGCTGAAAATGTTAATGTGAAATAGGGTTTTGGTTTTCCCCATTTTGATGAAGCTGGTTAACTTATTTTCTTCAAGTCGTTGCTTACTTCTTCCATTGACTCATTCCTCTCACGTGTCTCTCGACTCCTCTCTTTCTGTGCTATCTTCCTTCTCATTATTCTCTCCTATCCCTCTCATCTTTAAATGTCATGGTATCCTCACTGAAGCTTATGCCTTGCTCTGTCTCTCTCACTTAGTTGATGTATTGAAAAATGAACCAATGGATGGGGAATAACATTTGAGTTGATCAACTGGTTTTGGTAAGTAATTTATTTTGGTTCCATTGATAAATTTAAGTGGTTTAGGTTGGGATTGAGCTTTGGGATGAATTCATATGTGTGTTGCTGTTAGGGCATGTGCCCTAGGTCAATCCATTAACTGTCTTTATGATTACTTTTAGTTAATAAAACAGAGGATTTCATTTGCTGTTTAGTATAATTAATTTGCAATTTTATTATTATAATAAGATCCGTGTATATTTATAGAAATATCCTAAAAGTCCCTAGTCGATCATTATACGGGAACTATAATGAATTAAGACTAGTGTGAGTGTTGATTGATGATCATATGATGATTATACATATAGGGATACGAATCAAGATCACGAGTACTTGTTAGGGAACAATGTACTGGATTGACCCGCTATATGAACATCACATGGATTAAGTCATAGTTGTTTCTCATGATAGGTATATTTTTTCAGTCCTCTGACTTGAGTCTACCAAAGTCTTCAACATTAGGAACACAGTGATTTGACACAATCAAACGTTGTATTCAATCAGATGATTATAAAGGTTGTGATTGGTTACTGTGTGAGCAATGTGATGAAGTTGTGTAATCAAGATAAAATTTGTCCCTCTCATATAAAGAGAGATATCCAGTGGATCCCTCGATGTGCTAGACTGTTAAAAGGCCTAGTTTAAGTGAATTAATATTGATCAATGTCACTTGGCTGTTTTCAGTCTACCTAGAGATCGAGACTAGTACGATTGAATGTGTTGGATGACAATTCCATGCCTTATGTTTGATCAAAAGGATATCGTGTGACAAAAGGATGTTATTTACACTATTAATTAGGTTGTATCAATTTGATATTCGTACAACTTAGGTGGTCATAATGTCTTGCTAGATGCCGCTTATGACTTGTATATCAAAATGCGTTTTGGTACACTGTTAACATTGTATGAGTTTATTAGGTTGCACACTAAGAATGGTTTTGCGAGATTTTAAGATGATTAAGATAAATGAATTTTATATGATAAAATTCATGTCAAAAACGTCCTTGTGGTGTATTACACTTATACTTCTTTAAGTAGGGGTATATGTGTAATTTACTTAACCACATATATACAAGGGTTGTATAAACAGACGTTTTAAGTTAGAACATACATACGAAAGATTTAGGGCCGAAACTTTATATTCATTTCAGAAACGAATTAGGGTTTTCTGGTTTGCTCTGGATTATTTTGGAGAGAAACAAAAAGGTTTGGTATTCTCTCGAAACTAGCATTTCGAATCTCGGCCGCCGTTCATGTGTGGACTGCTGGTAGAGAGTGTTCATCATTGGCAGGGCCTTAGAGATGGTTCAATCTTCAAAAAGGTATATTGCGACAGAGGAATGATTAAGTTTTTATGGTTTAAACATTTTTAATGGAATTAGATTCGGATCCTGTTAGGGTTTTTGTCAAAATTGTTTTGTAATTTTCACTGCGTATGAACCCCAAAAACCCAACAGTTGTGGCTTGTGTGTGTATGTGTATATGTGTTAAAGTTGGTTATTTAGAATGAGCAGGTTGAGATTGTGTTGATAATGAATTTAATTCGAGGTTTGAGAATCGATTTCCTATCTATGTAATTAATTGAAAAAAATAAAAATAATGAAATGATGAACAACAGTTGTTACTGCTGTTCATCGTCTATTTTGGCCAGTAACAAGCACTGCCCACTACGTCCCTAAATGCAGGGCCTTGTCATGGCAGAACTCCCCATTACCTGTTTGGTAAGGTCGTGCCTTGTAAAGCAGGGCACTGCCTTGCCAAACCCAGGGAAGCCCTGGGTTATGAACAAGCCTGTCCCTAGGGTAACTTAGGACTACCCTAAATGTCCTTAAGGGGTGTACACATCGAGTGCAAGGCGAGGCTAAGCTTTGGCCTAGCCATTGCCATAGCACTCTGGACAAAAAAAACATGAAAACTTTTTTTTGTTACGGTTGTTACTGTGCAAAGGTTAGTTGTTGTAGTTTTTTTACAAAATCGTAATTTTTAGGTAGAATCGATGGAATAATTATAATCTTTTGTATGTGGTTTGGGACTATTTTGCATTGATTTGATTAATTTCACAAGATCAATGCATTTATATTAAATTTTGCAGTCTTGTTGTTATGTGAGGTTGAGTATCGATTTTGGACGATAAAAAAGACTTTTTTAGTGAATCATTTTATGGAGTTTCAATATTTGTCAACCTTGGTTGGAAGACTATCTCGCTAGGTCATGACTTAGCCTAATTACCTTAATTAGGCTCCTAAACCTCACATATAACTTTGCACCTCAAAATACATGTCATTTTAATCTTTCTAGTGCATTAAAACTAATTTTTATCCTCAATGAAACTCAATTCATAATTTGTCTAATTGGAGCAAATTAGGAAATCATATCCTCTATTTATAAAAATTTCGGAAGTAATTCCCATAAAAAAGTCTTGCCGAAAACCTTTCACCTAATAGACAACAGAAATGGGAGATATCTAGAAGGACTCACAACTCCCCGCAGTTCACAATATATATCAATTTCAAAGCATTTAAACTAATTTAAAGTCTCTGATATCTCAATTACAACCTTATAATCTAAAAGTAAACCCTAACCTAAATATAAACATCTTAACTTGCTTTAAACTAACTTAAGAGACTTTCATAGCCTTTCATTGGTGTTTCACGCCCTATGCTCAACCCAAAACCCTAAATGATATATACATAATTAGACAAGTGATTGTAACAAGAAAATTAAAGTAAAAACTAGAAAGTGATCACCAAATGTTTCCGAGTTGTTTATGTTCTTCCTTGTCTGCCCAAAGAACATAACTCATAAAAAACAACTCAAAGAAGTTAGATAAATAAACTTCTACATTGTTCTATACTCCTGCAAACGTTAGTTCGAATGCATGGAGGCATCTAATTGCAGTTTCAAATAACAACAAAACTGCCCATAAATAGACTATAAATGTCAATGTTTCATTCGATGACAAATCTTTGAAAAATAAAGTAAGGTTATTTAGGTAAATTTGACTTAACTAACTTAAAAAGGGATATTTAATAGCGATGACCATTATCCCATGATTCGAGAAATAGAAAAAGAAAGACAAGAAAGGAGAGACTTTATAAAATAAAGTGAAAAAGTGTTAGTGATTGATTTTGGTAGATACTTTTAATTGAATTGGTTTAGTTGTTTGGTCTTATCAATACGAAGCCATGTGCCCACCCACTAGTGTATATATTTTAAAGTGATTACAACTAGAAGATTAAACTAAGAACTTGAAAATAGTTACCAAAAGTGTCGGAGTCCTGTTCGTTCTTCTTTACCATCCCAGAGAACCTGAAATCATCAAAAAAAACTTGAAAATGTCAGGTACGTAAACTTTCACGTTGTTTAGTACTACAGCAAATGTTATTCTGAATACATGGAGACATGTAAGTACACTTACAAATAACAAAAAAATTATATCACAACGTGGACCCGTTCTAAGCTCTTAGCAAGTGGGCCCTATCAAGATGAACCTAGAACAATCATGAGTTCATTACATGCTACCTCATAGTCGATGTTGTCGGCCTAGATGCCTACACTACATCTTGTATAAAGTGAAGCACATCACATTCTTACGAGCAAAGCAGGGGAAACTCTCTTTCGAAGCCTTATATGCATGACCAATAGTGGTGCAAGATGTAATGTAGAATAAACATAAATGCAGATACAAAGATAAATTCCATAAATAGTAAAGACCACTATAAGATTTACTTGCATACAACTATTTTTGAGATAAATTATTAGGGTCCTCGAAATGTTGGATCACTTTCAAAGTGGCTCCTATAGCCTCCCCACATACCTAATTATAATAGGAGTCAATCTTCAAGTGAAACCAAATCACGAAACACAATGAAAACTGCGGCCAAAGTATGTTTGAGAGCGGTATGATGACCCCTTCTCAAATCCGGGGCACCGCCCAACCTAATCCCGTCATTAAACTCAATTCCCAACCCAACGTGACCTAATCACGTATTAGTTAGCCTTTCTTTCCAAATCTACTCTAACTTGTGTTCAGAATAAGTAAAACACAAATCATATTACATTTGAAAATCAAAGTTAATTAAAAATTATTATTAATTATAAAATTTAACGGAAGACTTTATATATTATGTGGAAGTAATTATTATAAATCTTAAGGGTGTGGAAACCAGGAAACCACGATTACATGCATATATAATAAAATGGCGAATATAAACAATGTGATGGTTATCATAAGCTTGGGAGTTAAATACTCATCCCAATATATAACCTTAAAAAATGTAAAAACATAATTATATAATACACATAATTCCAAAACCTACGAAACGTCAATGAACAGGTACCCTGCTGGCTCAGAGGTAGTCGCCAATCTTCTCCTTGCCCGGCTTGCTCGTCAACGACTCTACACCCATCGTCATAAAAAGAGCGGTGCATACAAAAAGTAGCAGTAATCCTTGTTGCCAGTTTTGTTTACATTTCCAAATCAAATTAAATGGTATATAAAAGAATAAGTTAAATAAAGAAATGAAAATACCACACTCATGCTAAGAAATACCACAGTTAAAACAAGCGAAAATGACACAAGGCAAAGTAGTATGATCTAGATCTAGTCGGCTGTGACCTACGTCAGAGAAGCCTTTAACCATTATAGGACGTGTGTGGTATCGCACAATCTAATCCTTACAAGGACTCTAACCCCATATAGAGGCAACCCCAAGGACTCTAACCCCGTGTGCCTCATCATAGTGGCGAGTGAAGACATGCTCAGGGACTTTAACCCCATTGCCGCTCAACTATAGTGCAATGGACTCTTGATTCTATAACTACTTTATAATTACAAGAAAATGACTCATAAAGGAATCCAAGAATTTTCTATTCTCCAAAGCACGAATTCACTAAATATTACAAGTCCACCAATCATTACTCTTCAAATCCTAATATCATGCTATCTATATCAAATTTATTGTAAAATAGCAAGAAAATACATATATCACATGAATGGATTCAAAAGAATTTAAGTTATCAAAATACCATGGAAATCAAGCTCAACAAGTGAGGAATAACAAACAAGTCCATGATATGACAGTACAAAGCTAGACATAGTCAATAGAGACTATAATAAACAAGTTAAAACTGGAAATGAAATGTAAATAAATAATCAACGAGTATACTCACATCAAACAATGTAAAGTCCTAGCTTTACCATCCTCCCGACACCTCAAAATTTGTATTCATGCTCCCGTAACCCTTTCTTAGGTTTCTTATGACCTATAACATGTTTTTAGATGTTTTAGGCCCCTACTAATGGTTTTAGGCTTAGTTATAGTGTTTTGAAAGTTTTGAAAAATTGCAGATTTTTGTGCTGTTAGGGCAATTAGCATGCTAATAAAATGGATAAGGGCGCTAACTGTTTCACCTAGTGCTATGTGCAGGAAAACCATGTTTACTTTACACATAGGCATCACCAATGCTTTTGGGATCTTCATAAGCACTCCCAAAAGCACAAAACATCATCAACACCACAAAACAACCATGTATATAATTAAATCCATGAATTCATCAAATTGAAACTAAATAAACTAGTGTAAGTAAGTTAACTAGTTGATATACTCTAGTTTGATCAAGCTCCTACACACATAATTCTCCAAACCCACTATTTTTCTTCCTCCTCAAACACTCTAGCAAGCTTTCCTTACTTGTTAAGTTTATGAAATAAGAAAACTTGGTTTGCATGTGTTGATTTATAGTATATATATGTGAATGGATATGGTTAAACCATAGCCACACATCTATTTACACACACATATCTTGAGACATTCTAATGGTATATGCTAAGACACATGTTCCATTAACCTCCACTAACTAATCTTAAGTGACACTAACAGTTACTCCATTTATCTCTAGGTGTGTTTGTACGTGTCTCGATACAAATCACATGGCTATTCAATTAATTTACTAACTAAGGCTACATTAATGCAAAATCAACCATAGAAACATAAAAATCCACTATTTAAACTTTAATAATGCTTTAGTAATCTATACATATGCAAAACACTAGGCATACACCGCAACAAATCTAAAATATACCTCGACTCTCTTGCCTTGGAAAATGTACATATCATGGTATGGGTCTCACGTCACGAGTTGATGGTCCTGATTACAGATAATAAACGAGATAAGAAACTCGGGTCGTGAAAATTCTTCCAACCTAATCAAAATTTATCCTAAAAATTAAAATAGTTTAGGTCAGTACCTAGCTCAATGAGGTATAGAAATCTATCCATCATATAGTCTTCCCATTCCCAAGTTAGTTCCGTATCAACAAAGAACTGCCACTTGAAAAGAACTTTCGGGATAGACTTGTTCCTCAACTGATGTACCCTTTGATCTACTATCCGAATAAGCTGCTCATCATATGTAATATCATCACTCAATTCTATCTGACTCAAATCAATAGTCAGTCGATCACCTACTCTCGACTCAGTTAATCGAAGCATGGAAATATGAAAGACTTTATGAGTCCCTGACATCTAAGGAGGCAATTCAAGCTCATATGCAACTTTTACGACCTAATTCTTAATCATGAGAGGTTCGATGATCCTTGGGTGCAAGATTACCTTTCATTCCAAATCTCAGAATGCCATTTTGAGATGACACATTTAAATATACAAAGGTTCCCTCAGTGTGTGAGAGATCACCGCAATATCTGTCTGTAGACATTCCCTATCTATCCTGGGCTCCCTTAGTCTCTGATGGATCAATTTGTCCTTTTCCGTGTGATCATCAATAATCTTAGGCCCCACAATCTGTCGGTTCTCTAGCTCAGCACAAAATGAACGTGAGCGACATGGTCTGCCTTATAAAGCCTCAAAAGGTGCCATTTCAATACTGGCTTGATAACTGTTGTTGTAAGCAAACTCACGCAATAGCAGGTACTCTTCCCATGATCTGCCAAACTTCAAAACTTAAGTCCAAAACATATCTTTGAGAACCTGAATCAATCTCTCAGTCTGCCCGTCAGTCCGAGGATGAAAAATCATGCTGAATTGTAGGAGCGTACCATACTGCTCCTGTATACTCTGCTACATCCTAGATGTTTACATAGCATCCTGATTAGAAGTAACAATCAATGGTGCTCCATGCAGCCTAATAATCTCATGCTTGAAAAATATACTCAGCTGATCAAATGTGTAATGCACGTCTATTGGTAGAAAATGAGCAGACTTGATAAGTTTGTCAACGATAACCTATATGAAATCATTTATCAAGGCAGTCCTCGGTAATCCTCTCACAAAATCCAAAGAGATGTCCTCCCACTTCTATCGTGGAATGGAAAGTTGCTGTAGTAATCCTCGCGATCTGTGATGTTCAACCTTTACTTTCTGACAAATTCGACAGTTCGTAATGAACTTAGAGACATTCACCTTCAACTTGGGCTACCGAAATGGCCTCTTCATGTCATGGAACATTTTGGTCTTATTAGGATGAATGGTAAATCGAAAACGGCTTGACTCCCAAAAAATCTCATCTCTCAGCTCTAGTATTTACAGTATCTATATTTTGTCTCTAAATCTCAGACATTGATAAACTATCTTTGCCAAGTAAACACGGTCTGTACCTTGCGCTAACTCACTAAACCTCGGGTATAACCTGTCGATCCTCTAACTCTTTGACACTCTTTGTGTAGATACGGTTTTTAATTTCATATGTGCGCAAATCTCAACATGAATACCAGTATGAACCTTAATATCTGTAATAGGTATCTTACTTAGCACATTTTGGACTACGATGGCTTTTCCTGGAGTATACTCTACAGAAAAGTCGTAATCCCTTAAAAACTCCAACCACCTGCACTGTCTAATATGTAGCTCCATTTGTGTGAAAATATACTTCAGACTCTTATGATCAATAAAAAGTGTGAATTTCTATCTATATAGATAATGTCTCAGTATCTTTAGTGCAAACTCTAATGCTCCCTACTCTAAATCATGTATTGAATAATTCCTCTCATATACATTTAATTGTCTGGACGCATAAGCTACTGTACCACTACCCTACAACAACACAGAATCTAGACCCATATCAGAAGCATCAATGTATACAAAAAATCTTTGTCCAGCTTCTTGCAACACTAACACTTGAACATTAGTCAACAACCTCTCCAACTGAGCGAATGCCTCCTCACATTCCTCAGAACACTCAAATTTAACATCTTTTTGGTTCTACCTAGTAATCGGTTAAGCGATCCTCTATAAATCCTTCATAAACTGGTGATATTACCATACTAGACCTAGAAAACTACTGATCTTCGTCATTAAAGTTGGTGCTAGCCAACCCGTAATTGTTTGTTACTTGGCCGGATCCACTACTATCCCTACAGCTTCGACAACATGCCTAAGAAACTATATCAATGAAAGCCAAAATTCACATTTGCTTAACTTGGCATAAATTATGTGCTCCATTAAAGTCTGCAAAGTTTCTCTGAGGTGCGACTCACGATCCTTTTTGGTCCTCGAATATATCAGTACATCATCGACAAAGACTATAATGAAGCGGTTAAGAAACGATCTGAATACTCGGTGCATCAAACCCATAAACACTGCTGAAGCACTGGTCAGCTTAAATGGCATGACCGTAAATTGAAAATGTCCATATCTCGTGCTAAGAAATGTCTTGGACATATTTTCATCCCTGATCTTAAGCTGATGAAACCCTTACTGCAGCTCCATCTTAAAGAAAAATAATGCTCCTTTTAGATAATCAAATAAATCATCAATTCTTGGTAATGGATACTTATTCCTGATTATGACTTCATTCGATTGTCTGTAGTCGATACAAAGTCTCAAAGTACCTTCCTTATTCTTCACAAAAAAGACGGGTGCTCCCTATGGCGACATAGAAGGTGTGATGAATCTTTTATGTCCCAAGTCCTGAAGTTGAGTCTTCAACTCCTCAAATTCTCGTGGTGCCATGCGGTATGGTGGTATGGAATTCGATGTCGTGTCCGGTACCAACTCAATAATAAAATTAACCTCTAGAGGCGACATAAGTCCCACTAAATGCTCCGAAAACACTTTTGGAAACTCTCCAACAACCAATATATCCTCAAGCTAGATCCACGACTCTTTGGTACATTGTATAGTGAAATCAATGCCTCCATCTCCTCAGTAGTCGTAGGTTGCCTTCTCGTACTTACTTTATTCGCTGAACTAACTCTATAGATGAAGATCGGATGTCAAGATATCTCAAATATCACTATCTTACTGGCACATATGATATGATCATGGTATGCTAATAACAGAACCATCCCTAAAATTGCATTAAACTTTAAAAACTCGATGACTCTAAAGTCAGCAGATAACTCTACCCGACCTATCTCAATAAATCCTATCCCCAGTTGCGGCAGTTAAAATCAAATGTATGCTAAGCCTAAGAGGCGAGAACATAGGGATGTCTACTATGCTACCAACACTGAATGAAACTGTAGAACTAAAATCAAACAACACATAAACATCTCTACTAGAAATGAAAACCATATCTTCAATAAGATCTCTTATCGAACCGAGATCTAGTTGTGCTACCATGTGGGCTCCCACGCTACCCTATTATGGATAAACTATCACTGGTTATGTGCATTCTCGAGACCCGAGTCCCACCTGACCGCATCTCCAACGTGTATGGGGGCTTGTGGTGGTGCATGTGGTACTAGTCAAACATAAGAACCTTGTGCTCCACCAGTTTAAAATCATCTCTTTACTTTCCTCTTTCTCTTCCCCATTATCTTCTCTGCTTATAACCATCCCCCACTTCGATAACTAAGCACGTCCATCTTCCTCTTTATCCAACTCATACGTCTCACAGGATAGAGCACACTTATAAATCTTTTTAAGTGATCTAGCTTGAGTGCACTCAGCCGATCGTGCTATATCTCATTTCAAACCATCATAAAATAGAAAACATTATCAATATCATCTAGAACTAAGTCTCTGGTAAACCGCTTGAGGTAGCCATATCTATCACTATCTTGAAATCATCCTATGACATAAAATTGACTCTACTTGCCACTGTGGTCCTCTACCAAACATTTGCACCTTTCTATGGGGTGTAGTAAAAGAGAATGGGCTATAACCTATATTGAACTCCCAATAATAAATGTAACTTCTTCTATGAGAGAATCCACCTTTTGATCTTCTCATGATCTCGCTCTCATATAAAAAATTAGTCCTAAGCCTGATGAACTCCTTCACCAGCTTGGCATCCCTCGACAATGCTGCTGACTTTGAAGGCGATAGTGTAGGAATAGCTATGTTCCCAGCTATAGCTGTCTCTTGTATAGTTGCTATCGATAACTCTGTTGGATTTGGTGCTACGGGGTCTACACATGGCTGTGGCACACGTGATGCAAGAGCTCGAGGTCCTTAACTATTCGTGATGGGTGCAGTCTCAATCATAGTGGTATGGGTTGTCACTTTAGTAATAGTAGTATGAGTGGCTGGAACAACTAGTGTGACATCCACCATCTGCTCTCTCATCAAGGCAATGAAATCGGCTAACTACTACCCTTGAGTCAATACGCGGTTAGACAACCTCTGATAGTCATCTATTAAAGTACTAGTGTGACGTACCAGTTCTCCAAATCAAGTACCATGTAGCCTAATCTGTTATTAAGCCCTAAATCATACCATATAGAACTTAACAAAGAATTAGTCATCATTTTTGCCAATTCACCTCGTCTACCATTTAACATTCATTTAAAAATTATCAGAGTTAATTAAGAGATCGCTATCATTATCTTAAAAATCAATGAAAGACTTTACAAATTAATTGAAACATTTATAAAATACCTACTATGTAGACCAGGTAAACCGATGATCATATAAACCTTTTAAAGTAATACATGTAACATTAGGGAAGTCTATTCTCTCCACCCATATTACAACCTAGATTTATACCTAATGACATAAACAATATGTACACAAAATAATCACGTACAAAAGTGGCAGAAGATCTCTTCTAACAACTCAACACTAATCCTTGATCTACTCCTTCCCCGGTCTGCTACTTGAAATATCTACACCCATTGTCATGAACTAGACAATGATTACAGTAATCTAGAAAGTAATACAGAGAGACATTTATTCACTTTTCAAAATTATTCAACAAGTATCTGAAAGCATAATAATATGAATTAAAGCTAAAAGGAAATCATGCTGTAAGATACTTTAGCTAATCAATATGAAACCGACACTAGGCTAAGTAGTTATGATCTAGGCCGGTCGGCTGGGAGTCCTATCCTAATGCATGTTCCACTATAGAAGGATGGAGCTGTGCTTTACATCTTTGTAATGGTTGTACACTGAGCAATACACTTTTATAATTATCCTAAGTGCCAGTACCTGGGATGTATGCTTGCTAGCAACCTGAGTCTTATAACTTGTGATGTTCACCCAAGTTATGCTTGCTAACCACCTCAAGTCCCATTACCCTATGTGTTGCGCAAGATAGTGGTGAGATTTCAATAATCTCGAAAAGTTAAGTGCCCCCGTATGTCCGCCGAATCTCTATCTTGAAATGACCTTAGATAAAAGAACTACTTTCATACAACAAGAAATAACATGAATTTGGAATCCAAGAAAATAATTGCATAACTAATGCATAATGGAAATAGATTTACACCACTATGGAATACCTACCTGATAGCATGCAATCTCACTGACCACGTGTATTAACAATCAATAATGACATAGCACATGAATTGGAGTCAATGAAATAATTTTATCAATAAACTATACTATGAAAGTAATCTCTTGTAATGAGAATGAACAACAAGTCATGGCATATGGCGTACAAAGGCAATTTAGTCTAAATGGGAGGAAATGAACATATAAATAAGAATGAAATGTAAATAAAATCTAAACCAATTTACTTACAATCCATGCAACTTCCTATGCTTTTTTAGCCTCCTGAATCTTCAAAACTCTTATTTGAATCCCCGTAGATGTTCCCTAGGTTGTTGATATCATATTATAGGTTTTTGAGTGTGTTTGGACATTTACTTATGGTATTAGGTTTGATTACAGTGTTTAGGGAAATTTAGGAAAATTGATGTTTTTATGTAGTCATTGCAATTAGCGTGCTAATGACTTCATTAGGGCGCTACTAAGGTTTCGATAGTATGCTAATCAAAGTTAGTGCAGTAACTCACCTACTTAGAGCGCTATGTGCAGTTAAACCCAAATTTCTGTAGCAAAATTCAGAGTTTTCTCAACATATAGGCTATACTAATGCCTTGAACACATCCATACAAACTTTTATAGTTAAAAGACATCATTAAAAACATAAGAACAACCCTACATATCTTTTAATTTATGAATTCAGTGAGTTGATTAAGTTATTGTAAATGAATTACCAACTTCATGAACTGCTAGCTTGATCTCCTTCACTAACAAACTAAATTCTCTAGCAAGGGCTTGCTGATTTAATTCTTCTTCCTCCTCCAGCAAGTGTTTTTTTCTCCAACAAGACTTTTCTCCTAAGTTTTCTAAACTTACAAATGAAAATGAGTGGTTTTCATGTTTTGATTTTAGTTTAATATATGGATTGGATATGATTGATTAATAACCACTCAATTTTTTGCACATATGTATCTTGAGACCTATCTCATGGTGTACTCTTCAACACATGCCCCACTAACCCACTATCACAATCTAAGTAACACCATATGTAACTTAATTGGTCTTTAGATGTCTCAATGCGTGTCTTGAAAATTATCATATCGCTATTGATCTAAATTGATAAACTTAGGTACATTTAATATATATTAACCTTAGCCACATTAATAATATTGTATAAGGTACTTGTAAGCGTAAATAAACTTACCACATTCACCCTCTACCCCGGTCCCACGTCAACATGCATCTCGAGGTGCTTCCCCACTCACGTCTCGACAACTATGTACAAGGAGAGACTTAATAGGTCTACATAAATACATCACACTAAGCATTCATCACTTCAAATATACACACATTCTTCATTACTTACACCGAGTATTCAGACCGTGTATCTGCTTTCGGGCCACGTCTCGGGTCAGTAACCTAGATTAGGGACTAATTTACTATTAGTAAATTCTAGGCCCTTACAATATACCTAACTAATAGAAATTTCGTCCTTGAAATTTACTCAATTACACGCTCAAGATCACAGCTCAGTTTCATTTTTAAAATATGGAGTTACTTATCAGTCGACTCTTAATTTTCACCATTTTGAAATTTACTCTTTTTTCATTTTCTCAATGATTACCGTAGTCAAAATATCAAATGATACTAGCCTCAAATTCCATATTTTTCAAATACCACATGTGGATCCAGTGGTAACTTCAACCCGGGTTCAATCATATCATGGTGGGCGAGTTTCGCTCAACAATTACATATACAACATCACAACTCCATATGATACTTTGGTCACAGTACTCAAGGGAAATTTAGGATAGTGTAATTTGAAAGAAGTTTTAAGTGTGTTTGTTTAGAGTACACTACTTCTAGTATCTCATTATCATTTTGATCCACATAAATAAGTCGGAATATGTCAGGTCACTCTCGATCGTGCAATGACCATATCTCTGACAAATAATCTTGTGAAAGCAATTATCGTGTTTAAGTTTGACAGTTCGTGCACAACTAAAATAAATAGAAGCTTAAACTAGATACGTTCGCTTGCAACCTCTGGGTCTTGCTCTTCCACATCATGGGTTCCACATCTGACATGTGGCTACATGCTAGGCAACTGATAGTCATTAGGTTCTGGACATTTTGTAACCATATGTCCAATCTATTAACATTTGAAACACTCCGACTATCTTCTCGATGTTGTCGAGGCTGACTAACTGTGCATCGATCTTTGTCTCTATGGACTAACGCCATCATCTCTAACCCCACTCTCTATCTCTAGATATAGAAATGCTATAGGCTATGGACACTGATGAACCATGAGTCTAGCCTAAGGATAGCTATAACATGTCGGTGGCCTTTTCCTCTCTACACCCACAATCTAGATCTACGCTTACCTCAATGTTGGGGCATGTGCCTTAGGTCAATCCATTAACTGTCTTTATGAATACTTTTAGTTAATAAAATGGAAGATTTCATTTGCTATTTATTATAATTAATTTACATGTTTACATTATAATAAGACCCATGGGTATTTGCAGAAATATCCTAAATGTCCCTAGTCGATCATTATACTGGGAACTATAATGAATTAAGAAAAATGTGAGTGTTGATTGATGCTCGGTATGATGATTATACGTATAGGGATACGAATCAAGATCACAAGTACTTGTTAGGGAAAAAAGTACTGGAATGACCCGCTATGAGAACATCACATGGATTAAGTCATAGTTGTTTCTCGTGATAGGTATATTTTTCAGTCCTCTGACTTGAGATTACAAGAGACTTCAACATTAGGAACACAGTGATTTGACACAATCAAACGTTGTCTTTAACCGGACGATTATAAAGTTTGTGATTGGTTATTGTGTCAGCAGTGTGATGAAGTTGCGTAATCGAGATAGGATTTGTCCGTCTCATATAAAGAGAGATATCCAGTGGATCCCTCGATGTGTCAAACTATTCAAAGGATTATTCTAAGTGAATTGATATTGATTAATCTCACTTGGATGTTTTCGGTGTACCTAGAGATCGAGACTAGTACGATTGAACATGTTGGATTACAATTCCATGCCTTACGTTTGATCAAAAGGATATCATGTGACAAAAGGATATTGTATACACTATTGATTAGGTTGTATCGATTTGATATTCATACAACTTTGGTAGTCATAATGTCTTGCTAGAGGCCGCTTATGACTTGTATACCAGTATGTGTTTTGGTACACTGCCAGCGTTGTATAAGCCTATTGGAGTACACAGTAAGAATGGTTTTGCGAGATTTTAAGATGGTTTAGAAAAAGGAGTTTTATATGATAAAACTCAAGACATAAACATCATTGTCGTGTATTACACTTATACTTCTTTAAGTAGGGGTATATGTGTAATTTACTTAACCGTCTATATAAAATGGTTGTATAAATAGACGCTTTAAGTTAGAACATGCGATTGAAATTTCCGGGCAAAAAATCTATCTTCGTTTAGAAACGAATTAGGGTTTTCTAGTACGCTCTTGATTGTTTTGGAGAAAAACATAAAGGTTTGGTATTCTCTTGAAGCTAGCACTTTGAATCTCGGCCGCCGTTCGTGTGTGCATTGCTGGTAAGGGGCGTTCGTCGTTGGCAGCGCCTTAGAGACTGATTAACCTTCAGAAAAGTATATTGCGACCTAGGTATGATTAAGTTTTCTTGGTTTAAAAGTTTTAATGGAATTAGATTCAGATCCTGTTGGGGTTTTTGTCAAAATTGTTTTGTAAACTCCGCTGTGTATGAACCCCAAAACACAACAGTGGTATCAGAGCCTTCGAATTCGATTCCATTAAAAACATTGCATGTTTTATTTTGATATGTATATGATATATGATTGAAAACATGTTAACAATTGATGTATTATTGATATACATAAGTTTTATGTGAGATTTATTATCATGTTTTGTGTATATGATACATATATTTGTAAGTTAATTGAAATCAGTTTCATACATCCTAGTAACCATGTTTGGTTAATTCGAATAATTTCAATGAATTGAAATTCGTGTTCTGTGATCCATGACACCATTAGGTATAATCTTTATTTTTCGTGTATTGAAGCATGGATGAAATCTCTGTAATTAAGTTTGCCTATTTAGGTTACATTGTTTTGAATTTCTTAAATTGTATAAGTATGAATATTATTTCGAAAGTAATATGATTAGATTCAATTGGGATAGTAGTTCATGATTCAATGACGTGTTTGTGATTATTCGGATGAGGACCGAAATTGCAAATAATTAATCTTCGAAATTATTTATTTGTCTCTTTATATCTATTTTGTTATGAAATTTCTATTTGATAAGATATAGATAACAAATTAGATTAATAGATATTAGCTAAATCGATTTCGTTATCCCTATTCGATAGGAGATAAATATGGAGAATTCTGTTATTGTTGATATGCTAAGATTCAAAAATCTTAAGTCCTAATTGGATTAGGATAAAATGATTAGTTAGATGTGGGTCCAGGTTAATTAAAAATGTTTTAATTGACATATTTTTGGATAAATTAAGGGGTGAATTTAGGATAATAAAATCTTCGAAAAATATGATTTTCTATAGCGAATCTTAATATTCAGAATTGAAATTCGTCTTCTAAAAAAAAAATGGGGGCACAGCCCCCTCTACCACCCTCCGCTGACCAATCAACGGAACCACCGCCCGCTGACCGACCAGCGGGACCGCCGTCTAACTAATCCTAACGCATGAAAATTCTTTTATTAGTGAACAATATAAAAATCTCCAAATTGTTTACTGACTTAACAAATCAATAAAATATATGATATTTCATTGTTTGCACAAAAATCACTAAAACTGAATAAAATCCCTATATTAAATTTTAAGTCTCACGCCATCCACTTTAAACACTTGTCAAGGCCTCGATAACACTAATACGGTTTCGGCCATAGCTGGGTGTATTGTGTTATCTTTGTGAGACAAGTTGGATAAGAGTTACCTAAATGTTTAAAATGGTCCTACTTAATAAAGCTATCAAAATAGTTTTGACCTTTAGGCACATGATGAGATAAAAACATGATAAGACATAAGATGTCCCGTATCTCATTAAAGTATCTAAAATTACATAACGTGTAATTGGTAACTGTTACCTACCTAAATAATCTAGTTCTGTGTTTCATGCCATAGTTGTAATAGAATTAGGTGAAATATGGATTTTAATCCCCTAAATAAATGGTGTGTTTTAGGAGGGTTGTTAATTTAGTGGGAGTCTATTCCTCTATACTAACATAAACTTCGCATAATATTTATTATAGATCAATGGCCTCTTCAAGTAACAATAATCCCCTGTCACTGCGATCCATCCTTAAGAAGGATAAGCTATCTGGGACTAACTTTCTTGACTGGTTCAGAAACTTGAGAATTGTTCTTAAGCATGAACGCAAGTTGTATGTCCTCGATGCTCCAATCCCTGAGGACCCGCCAGCTAATGCTACAAAAGCTGTGAAGGATACCCATAATAAGCATGTCAACGATTCTACTGACGTTGCATGTATTATGCTGCCAACTATGGTTCCTGAACTTCAAAAGGACGTGGAACTAATGGAAGCCTACGATATGGCTATAATGCTGAAGAAAATGTTCCAATAACAAGCTAGGCAAGAAAGGTTCAAGACAGTCAAAAACCTACATTCTTGCAAGATGACTGAGGGTCCGTTAGTTAGTCCTCATGCTCTGAAGATGAAGTTCTATGTTGACCAGCTTGATAGACTCGGATTTCCCATAAGCCAAGAGTTGGCTATGGATTTGATCCTACATTCATTACCAAAAAGTTACTCATAATTTGTGATGAACTACAATATGAATAATATGGAGAAATCAATTTCAGAGTTGCATTCGATGCTCAAAACTGCTGAACAAAATATCAAGAAACCCTCTAGTAATGTGTTGATGGTCCAAAATGGAAAGGGAATGAAGAAGAAAGGCAAAGGCAAGGCTAAAGTTGTCAAGGCTGCTCCTGCGCCTGTCGCAAAGCTTGTGGAACAAGTCAAGCCCCAGCCTGTTCATGCTTCAAAACACCCAAAAGAAAAAGAAGAAAATTGTCATTTCTGTCATGCACCTGGACATTGGTTCAGAAATTGCAAACTCTATCTGGAAGATCTAAAAGAGAAAAAGGGTAGTGCGAGTACTACTACAGGTATTTATGTTATTGAAATTAATTTATCTACTAGTGATTCCTGAGTATGGGATAGCGAATGTGGATCTCACATTTGTATAAATGTGCAGGGACTCACCAGAAGTAGAAAGTTGAAGAAAGAGAAGTCATCCTCCGCGTAGGGAATGAAGCAAGAGTTGTTGCCCAAGCTGTTGGATCATATGACTTAGTCTTACCTAGTGGACTTATTTTAACTTTAAATAATTGTTAATTTGAACCTGCCTTGAGTAGAAACATCATTTATGTTTCATGCTTGGATATGGATGGTTTTTATTTTATTATTGCAAATAATAGATGTTCCATTTCTCGTAAAGGTATATTTTATGCAAATGCTGATTTGTGTGATGGTTTTTATATTCTAAGCATGAAAAGGTCCACTGATACTCCAGTCTTTAACATAAATACAAAGAGATTCAAGTCAAATGATTTGAATTAAACCTATCTTTGGCATTGTCGTCTCGGGCACATAAACGAGAAACGCATAACGAAGCTCCATAAAAATGGACTTCCAGATTCATTTGATTTAGAAACATATGAAAAATGCGTATCTTGTTTACTAGGCAAGATGACTAAAACTCCCTTTACTGGACATAGTGAAATGGCAAGTGATTTATATGCGGTCCTATAAACACAATGGCTAGAGGAGGTTATCAGTACTTCATTACATTTACTAATGATTTCAGCAGATATTGTTACATATATCTAATGAAACATAAAGTTTAATCATTTGAGATGTTTCGAACGTTTCAAAATGAAGTGCATAATGAACTTGGTAGAACTATCAAAACACTTCAATCAGATCGAGGTGGTGAATATTTGAGCCAAGAATTTGATGATCATCTTAGAAATTGTGGGATTGTCTCCCAATTGACTCCACCAACAACACCACAGTGGAATGGAGTTTATGAAATGAGAAATCACACCTTATTAGATATGGTTCGATTTATGATGAGTCATGTAGATCTTCCATTATCCTATTGGTGTTATGCATTACAAACTGCAGCTTTCGCTCTAAATCGAGTTCCTTCTAAAGCTGTTGATAAAACACCATATGAGATATGTTACGGAAAGAGACCAAGTTTGCCTTTCCTTAAGATTTGGGGTTGTGAGGTTTACTTAAAACGAAAAGTCTCAAAAGACTAGCACCTAAATCTGACAAGTGTTTATTTGTGGGGTATCCTAAGGAAACAAAAGGATATTACTTTTATAATTCCGCTGATAACAAAGTTTTTGTTGCTCGGTATGGTGCCTTTATGGAAAAATAGTTTATTTCAAAAGACACTAGTGGGAGAGAAATAAATCTTAAAGAAGTTCAAGAATCACAGATAAACCCTAAACCGCTACTGGAACTTCAACAACGTTCTGAACCAGTTAAACCTCTACAAGTGACACAAGGCCCACGTAAATCTGATTGGGTAAGACATGAGCCAAAAAGATTTGGATTTCTCATTACTGATAGTCGTGATGTGTTGCTTATGGATCAAAATGAGCCCACCACTTATCTGGATTCTATGTCTGGACCAGACTTAGATAAATGGCTAAGTGCCATGAACTCTAAGATGCAATCCATGTATGATAACCAAGTTTGGAACTTGGTTGATTTAATTGAAGGTGGTAAGACCATTAGATGTAAATGAGTTTTCAAGAAGAAAACTGACATGGATCGCAAAGCGTATACTTTTAAAGCAAGACTTGTAGCAAAAGGTTTCAGGCAGACTCAGGTGTTGATTATGATGAAACTTTTTCGCGAGTAGCCATGCTTATATCCTTAAGAATTTTAATTGCCATTGCTGCATATTATGACTATGAGATATGGAAAATGGATGTAAAAACAACATTTCTTAACGGAAAGCTGCTTGAGGATGTGTATATGACACAACCTGAAAGTTTTGTACATCCTGAGAATTCTAGGAAGGTATGCAAGCTTCAAAGATCCATTTATGGATTAAAGCAAGCTTCACGGAGTTGGAATCTTCATTTTGATGAAGCGATCAAGGATCTTTGTTTTATTAAGAATGAAAATGAGCCTAGTCTATACAAGAAGGTCAGTGGGAGTGTAGTTCTTTTTCTAGTACTGTATGTTGAAGATATATTACTCATTGGAAATGACATCCCAACATTGCAGAATGTCAAGTCTTGGTTAGGGAAGTGTTTCTCAATGAAAGACTTAGGAGATGCAGCCTATATCCTAGGGATAAGGATCTATAGGGATAGATCTAAGAGGCTAATCGATCTAAATCAGAGTGCTTACATAGAGAAGGGGCTGAATAGGTTTAGTTTGCAAGACTCTAAAACAGGATTGTTGCCAATGTCTTATGGCATAAGTCTCAGCAAGATTCAATGTACTAAGAAAAATGATGAACGAGACCGTATGAATAAGATTCCATATGCATCAGCTATTGGATCATTCATGTATGCCATGCTATGTACTTGACCTGATATATCATATCCTTTTAGCACTATAAGCAAATATCAGTCAGATCCTGGTGAGAGTCACTGGATAGCAGTAAAGAAAATTCTTAAATACTTAAGAAAGACTAAGGAAGTGTTCTTTTTCTATGGAGGTTTTGAAAATGATCTACTTACAAATGGTTACAAAGATGCAAGTTTTCAAACTGATATATATGATTTTAGATCGCAGTCTGGATATGTGTTTACTTTGAATGGGGTTACGGTAAGCTGGAAAAGTCCGAAGCAAGAGACTGTGGCAGATTATACAACAAAAGCTGAGTATATTGCAGCGTCCGATGCAGCGAAGGAGGCAATTTGGATCAAAAAGGTCATTTCTGAACTAGGTGTGGTTCCTAGTATTGCTAACTCTGTTTGTTTGTATTGTGACAACAACGAGGCAATGGGACAGGCCAATGAACCTAAATCACACCACAGATCCAAACAAATACTCAGGCGTTTTCATCTCATCAGAGAAATTATTGAGAGGGGAGACGTGAAGATTTGCAGAGTACATATTGAAAACAACGTTGCTGATCCATTAACAAAAGCTCTTCCACAAGTAAAACGTGATGGTCAGGTTAGATCATTAGGCATTAGATGCATGTATGATTGGCCCTACAGCAAGTGGGGGATGTTGGGGCATGTGCCCTATGTCAATCCATTAATTGTCTTTATGAATACTTTTAGTTAATAAAATAGATGATTTCATTTGCTGTTTATTATAATTAATTTACATGTTTACATTATAATAAGATCTTTGGGTATTTGCAGAAATATCCTAAATGTCCCTAGTAGATCATTATACTGGGAACTATAATGAATTAAGACTAGTGTGAGTCTTGATTGACGATCATAAGATGATTATACATATAAGGATACGAATCAATATCACGAGTACTCGTTAGGGAATAAAGTACAGGAATTACCCGCTATGAGAACATCACATGGATTAAGTTATAGTTGTTTCTTATGATAGGTATATTTTTCAGTCCTCTGACTTAAGATTACTAGAGACTTCAACATTAGGAACACAGTGATTTGACACAATCTAACATTGTCTTTAACCGGACGATTATAAAGGTTGCGATTGTTTATTGTGTGAGCAATGTGATGAAGTTGTGTAATCGAGATAGAATTTGTCCCTCTTATATAAAGAGAGATATCTAGTGGATCCCTCGATGTGTTAGACTATTAAAAGGCCTAGTCTAAGTGAATTGATATTGATAAATGTCACTTGGATGTTTTCAGTCTACTTAGAGATCGAGACTAGTGCGATTGAACATGTTGGATGACAATTCCATGCCTTATGTTTGATAAAAAAGATATCGTGTGATAAAAGGATGTTGTGTACACTATTGATTATGTTTTATCGATTTGCTATTCGTATAACTTGGGTAGTCATAATGTCTTGCTGGAGGACGCTTATGACTTGTATACCAAAATGCGTTTTGGTACATTGCCAACGTTGTATGAGCCTATTGGGTCGCACACTAAGAATGGTTTTGCGAGATTTTAAGAAGGTTTACAAAAATGAATTTTATATGATAAAATTAATGACAAAAACATCCTTGTCATGTATTACACTTATACTTCTTTAAGTAGTGGTATATGTGTAATTTACTTAACCGTCTATATACAAAGGTTGTATAAGTAAACTCTTTAAGTTAGAACACACAGATGAAATTTCAGGGCTGAAACTCTATTTTCGTTTAGAAACGAATTAGGGTTTTCTGGTACGTTCTGGATCGTTCTGGAGAGAAACGAAAAGGTTTTGTATTCTCTCGAAGCTACCACTTCGAATCTCGGTCGCCGTTCGTGTGTGGACTGCTGATAGAGGATGTTCGTTGTTGGCAGCACCTTAGAGACCAATCAACCTTCAGAAAGGTATTTTGCGACCGAGGTTTGATTATGTTTTCTTGGTTTAAACGTTTTAATGGATTTAGATTCGGATCCTGTTGGGGTTTTTGTCGAAATCTTTTTGTAATCTCCGCTACGTATGAACCCCAAAACACAACACTCAGTGCATTATGACCTTAGTCGCCTAGTGTCTGTTAAATATTCGACTGTGATAGTATTAATCCTACATGTGATAGTATGGAAAATCTACTCCCTGACTATAGATTGCTACTTATTATATTTTTCTCCAGACCACATCTACAACACGTCATATGCCTCATCCGCTCCATCAAATCAATAAATCTCGAAGTCAGTCTCTTCTCTTATATCGATGCATATTGGTGTCTACTACTTTGAGTTTAATAACATTGTGGCAGTGATTGCATAATCAAATTTGATCGACTGGTAAAATATGGAATAAGGATAGATTGAACCATCTTAAATGAAGACATGGATAGAAGAGTGCACGTCAACACAGGCGTCTATGGAAAAACATGTACATACGGTACTATCATGGCGACCATTATATCCAATCTAGATGAACTGGATCCTTCAGACATCCTTTTCATTTTCATGGCTCTCTTCCTCTTCTTATTTTTCTTAGTCTTGGCTATTATAACATCAACTAGAATCTCTACTGGTACTACAACAGATAATATCTCTGAGGACGTAAGTACTGTTGGCATTATCGTTAGCTCTAATGCTCTTAGTACGTTGGTGGTGGTGATTGATACTATCAGAGTCCCAGGTTTTGTAATCAATGTCATAGTAGGCTCGGCAAGAACAATTAGTGAACTTAAGTGCGCTCATACAATCTTAAGGAGTTTAGTTAACTTATGTCCCTGGCCAGTGACCGTATCAGTCCAATGTTGCATCTCATCATTCGTACAACGTGTGCCTCATGTGCTTGTAGTACTCCAGTCAAAGTAGTCGCAGAAGAAATTGTCTGTGCAAATACACACATACGCCTCGTCATATTTGATATGAAGTTGGCTAACAACTGACCCAACATTGCAACTTTATCGAATAACCTTCAAAAATCTTCAGCCGATACAATATGTTGGCTATTGCCGGTACTACGATCTCCATCATCGCGCCGACCTGCCATCATAGTCTAAATTTCGATAGCGATCATGCATCAGCTACTACTTAACTATTGCGTATATATACACATACAAAACATAAGATATACATATAGTTGTTCCTAACTCAAATTCGTTTGCTTCCCAACTAATAGTTTCTAGGCAAGGACCATCTGGTTTCCACCTCTACAATCTGTATTTTATTCAAGTTTTTGTGTATTACTTATAGAGAACACGTCTCTTATACCAGTTGTGACGTTGGTATCACAATTTCGGACAACTCCATAGCATGTCCTTAATATTCTAGAACCAAGGCTTTGATACCAACAATGACGTTAGTATTTCAATTTCGAATAACTCCATAATATGTCCTTAATATTCTAGAACTTAGGCTTTAATACAACTTGTGATGTCTTGGTTACCCGAACCGAGTACCGTTCGGCCTAATCCGTTATTAAGCCTTCAACCACACCATATAGAACTTGAAAAGGAATTAGTCACCCATTTTACTAATTGACCTTGTCCACTATTTAGAATTCATTTAAAAAATTATCAAAGTTAATTAAGGGATCACTATCATTACTTTAATAATCAGCGAATGACTTAAAAAATTAATGGAAACATTTTTAAAATACCTACTATGGTAACTCGGTAAATCGACGATCATGTAAACCATTTAAAGTAATACATGAAATAGTAAGGAAGTCTATTCTCTCAACTTGTTATACAACCTAGAGTTATACTAAAATACTTAAATAATATATATGCAAAATATTCACCTATAAAAGTAACCGAAGCTCTCTTCTGTCGGTTCAACACTAATTCTTGATCTTCTATTTCCTTAGTCTGCGACTTGAAATATCTGCACCCACTATCACACGCAAGACGATGAGTATAGTAACGTAACAAGTAATGATTCGAGACATTTGTTCATATTTCCAAAATATTCAAAAAGTATAAGAAAACATAATAATATGAAATAAAGCCGAAAGGAAATCATGCTATAAGATACTCCTGCTAATCAATATGAAAATGACACTAGGCTAAATAGTTATAATCTAGGCTGGTAGGCCGAGAGTCCTATCCCAATGCTTGTTCCACCATAAAAGCATGGAGTTGTGTTCTACATCTTTGTAAATGTCATACACTAAGAAGTATGCCTTTCTAATTATCTCAAGTGCCAATCAGTTGGGATGTATACTTGGCAACAACCTCGAGTCTTATAACATGCGATGTTCACCTAAGTTATGCTTACCAACCACCCCAAGTCCTATTACCTTGTATGCTGCGAAAGAAAGTGGTGAGATCCCGATCATCCCAAAAAAATCTAGTGACCCCCCATACGTTTGTCGGATCTCTATCATTAAATGACCCTAGATAAAAGAGCTACTTTCATATAACAAGAAATAACATTATTTTGAAATCCCACAAAGCAATTGCATAACTAATGCACAATGGAAATAGATTTACAACAATATCGAATACCTACCTAATAGCATGCTATTTCACTAACAACATTTATTAGTAATCAATAATGACACAACACATGAATTGGAGTCAATGAATCATTTTATCAACAAACTATACCATGAAACAACCTCATGTAGTGAGAATGAATAACGACTCATGGAAAATGAAATACAAAGGCAATTAAGTCTAAATGACTAGAAATGAACATATGAACATGAATGAAATATAAAGAAATCTCTTAATCAATTTACTTACATACAACGCAATTTCCTATGCTACTCCAGCCACCCAACATCTCAAAACTCATATTTAGATCTTCGAAACACTTCCCTAAGTTCCTGATATAATAAGATATGTTTTTTAGTATGTTTGGTTAGTTACATAGCATATTAGACTCTCGTGTAGTTTTTAAGGACTTCTTGAGACTTGTAGATTTTTATGCTCCTATAGCATGTAGCGCGCTAATGACCCTGTGTAGCGTGCTAATGACCAACATAGCGTGCTACCTATAGTGCAGAGCGTGTTATGTGTTGTAAAACCCAAAATCTTGTAATCAGAATTCTGAGTTTTCTCAACACAAAGGCTATGGTGATGCCTTGAGAACCCTTATACACACCTCTAGAGTTCCAAGACACCATTGATTACATAAAACAACAACCCATAACATCAAATACCTGAATTCATGGAATTAAGCAATGTTAATGAAGTAGAGAGGTTAACTTACTTGATGAACAATAGTTGAATTGGTCTCTCCTTCACCGGCTCCACTATTTTTGCTGATTTTCACCTTCTCTAGTAGCTCCTCCTTCTCCAACAACCTTTCTTCTCGATGAAGATGTGGAAATGAGAGATTACGAGGTGTTTTAGTTGATCAAATGATTTACATACTTGAATTGGATATGGTTGAATGATATCCCTTGATCATATAGTGCACAAGTATCTCAAGACTTAACTAGTGGACCTCCTACTCACATATTTCTTACTAGTTCATGTGAAAGTGACACACAACAATAACTCAATTAATGTTGAAGCATGTCAACTCGTGTCTCGACAAATGTCAAGTGGCTAAGGTTTTCACTTACTAACTTTTGTATTTTAATACCAAATCAACCATGGCCCATTTAATTCACTTATAAAGCAAATATAAAGCTTGTACCAACTTACCTTATCACTATCTACCTTGGTCCAACATTGGAACGCATATCAAGATAAGTCTTTGCTTACATCTTGACACCTAACAACATGTAAGCATGACTTAGTAGACGACACATATACAATACACTAGGCACATATCACCATAAATATAACATTTACCACTGCCACCTAGCGTCGGTAATGACATGTATCTCGGTGCGGGTCCCTCGTCAATAGTCATTTAATCCTGATTATAAAATTAAACTAAGATTAGCTATTTAGGCAGTGACACGTTGGCTCAGATGTAGTCGCCAATCTTCTCCTTACCCAACAGTAATAGTGTTTTGGAAGTTTTGGAAAATTGTAGATTTTTGTGTTATCAGGGCAATAAGTGCACTAATAAAGTGGATTAGAACACTAATGATCTCATTAGCATGCTAACTACATTCTCTGGTGTGCTAACCATGATTAGCGCACTAACTGCTTCACCTAGCTTGGTATGTGTGGGAAAACCAAGAATTATGCAAAAAGAATTTCGAGTTTACTCTACACATAAGCCTCAACTATGCTTTGAGCATCTTTATACACACTCCTAAAACCTAAAAATATCATCAACAACACCAAAACAACTATCTATATCATTGGATCCATGAATTCATCAAATATAAATTAAATAAACTAGTGTAAGTAAGTTACCTAACGTATGTGCACTAGTTTGATCAAGCTCTTACATACATAATTCTCCAAACCCACTGTTTTTCTTTCTCCTCAAACACTCCAACAAACTTTCCTTACTTGTTAATTTTATGAAATAAGAAAACTTGGTTTGCAAGTGTTGATTTATAGTATATATATGTGAATGGATATGGGTAAACCATAGCCACACATCTATTTACATACACGTATCTCGAGACATATCTAATGGTATATGCTGAGACAGATGTCTGACTAACTTCCACTAACTAATCTTAAGTTTAAGTAATAATTACTCTATTTGTCTCTAGGTGTGTTAGTATGTGTCTCGATGGAAATCACTTGTCTATTAAATTAATTTTCTAACTTAAGCTACATTAATTCCAAATCAACCATTGCCAGATAAAAGCCACGATTTTAACTATACTAATTCTCAAAATAATTTAACCACATAAATCTCCACCTGGTCCAACATAGCCATGTAACTCGAGGCACGTCCCCATTCACGTCTCTACGCCTATACACGGGTAGAAATGATTTACTAATCTACACATTTACGAAACATTAGGTATACAACAAAACAATATTTGCATGTACCTTGCCCCCACTTGCCTCGATCAATGTAAATATCACGATATGGTTTCCATGTCACGGGTTTGTGATCCTGATTATAGACAATATACAAGATTAAAAATTTGGCCAGTGACAAACAATTTTCGAAAAAATTAATTTATATAACTATTTCTACTAGCTTTGAGGTGAGATCTATACATTGGATGTATCCTCATTTGAGCACAGGAATAGATACATAGTACAGTTGCACGTCTATCTAATCCATCACCATTCTAGCTTTTCCAAACAGAAACTTGGGATTATACAAGCCATCCACTGACTATAGAACTATAATTACATCTATCATCCTATGACGAGAGATCTTGAATTTGAATCTGATTAAAAAATGAAACCTAACACATCATGCAACTCCCACTCATTTCTAAATGTCTACTCACAATATCAATTATATTTGTGGACAACAAAGCAATTACAAATTCCAATTAGTCAGCCATTTAGCTTAATTTTTCCTTTGACTTGTTAGAAAGTTCTTGACTTTTCGAACTTTGTCAAATCATTTTCTATTTATGTGTTTACAGTAAACCTCATTCTTTCACTTGAGAACTAATCTCTTCAGATTACCTTGATCACCACTCCGATTTTCACATTTTCACATTACCAAAGTACTCATATTAGTTTTATCATTTCTTTAATTATGAGATTTCCCATGATCTCGTTCTCAATAAAAAACTATTCGCTAGACTTCTTTCCTTAATCGAATAGAGATAGTTATCCTTATTTTAAGTAGATATATGAATTTTTGACAGAGATCTACATATTCCTTGATACTCTTATGGTATAACTATTAAATTGTATCACATACAACTTTATAAAAATACTATTTTTTTCATCTCTACACAATCATATATCTGGCTTTTCTCAAATTACTGTACAAGAAAACTAAATTCATCAAACATATAGAGTCTGAGACACTATACTCTATTCAGTAGTTTTGACAAGAAGGAATATCATTGAGTAACTGAGTTGTAAGTCATATATCTCTTCTTGTCTTATTTGTATCTTCACCGTCATACATCTATCTTACATAAACTCCAAACTTAAAATAACTGGTGCTTTAAATTTCACCATTGACTAATTCCATGGTGCAACACAACATTTGACCAAATATACAATGTATTAACTGATAACAATTTTATATTACTTTGTTTCAACACTTTCAACTTTTGGAATTTGATTCCTTGTAAGATCTTTATAAAGCTATATTAACTTTCATTAAATTTATAGTTTAACTTCCTAATCTAATCGGGACTCGTTGACCTAAAAATTTCCTTTCATACATATGTGAGAATGAAATGACTCTTTGTTTGGCTATACTTAAAGCTTCCTATTCATTGCAACAAAACTTCATAAACCTTTCACTTTTGAATTCATTCAATCACTCAAAGGCAAGTGGAGGCATTACACCCGTCTTCTACATTGTGAATCAATTGTTATTTTGAAATGGGGTTACTTAGACTTTTGGTTATGCACAACTATTCTAGTGCCTTACTATGACTAAAGGATTCTGTTTGAGTCACTTCTAGTAGTCACAATGTCACGACCCAAATTTCTAGTTTCATTCACTATTTGTAATCAGGATCACTGACCCATGATGTGGGACCCATATCATGATATGTGCATTGATCGAGGCGAGAAGGCCGTGGTATACGTTAGATTTGTTGCGGCGTATGCCTCGTGTATTTTATATGTGTAGACTATTAAGTCACTCCTACTTATGTATAGGTGTCGAGATGTATGTGAAGGCGTACCTCGAGTTGAATTTCGACGTGGAACCGAGGTAGAGATTTATGGGGTATGTTCGATTTAAGCTAAATATAATTTTGTAGTAGCTTTAATGTAGCTATTATTGACATACAATTTATGTACCTAGGTTAGTGGATTTAATTAAATATTCACATGATGTGCGTCGAGACAGTATTGGCACATATAGAGGCAAAATTAGTTAACTATTAATGTCACTTAGGATTAGTTAATGGAAGTCAGTGGGACATGTGTTTCAACATATCCCATTATATAGGTCTCGAGATACGTGTGCGTAAATAGAAGTGTGACTATGATTTAACCATATCCATTCACATATATACTGTGAATCAATACATGAAAGCTAAGTTTTCTCATTTCATTAACTCGACAAGTAAGTAAACCTTGCTCGAGTGATGAACGAGGAAGAGAAGTTGAAGAAATCAGTTTAATGAAGGTGGTGATCAAGGTTAGTGTGTTCACAAGTAGGTAATTTCTATGCACTAGTTATTTTGTTTAACTAGATGAATTGATGAATTAAATGTTATATGTTATTTTTAGTGTTGTTAGTGACGTCTTTGGGTTTTGGAAGTGTGTATGGAGATCCCCAAGGCTTTGGCAAGGTCTATGTGTGGTGTAAACTCATAATTCTGGTTGCAAAATTCTAGGTTTTACCTCATATGGCACGCAAGGTAGGGTAGCTAATGCGCTAATATTGTTTAGCGCACTAGATAAGCACATTCATTAGCGCGGTAATTGCCATGACTACACAAAATTCTCAATTTTCCAAAATTTCGAAAACAATATAATTGAGTTGGAAACCTTAATTAAAGGACTGAACACATCGAAAAACATGCTATAGGTCACTAGGAACCTAGGAAAAGGTTAAAAAAGTGCGAATATGAAATTTCAGGTGTCGGGAGGTTGGTAAAGCTGGGACTTTACATTGCTTGATGTTAGTATACCCATTGGTTGTTTAATTACATTTCATTTCCAATTTGGACTTGTCTATTAAGGTCTATATTGACTATGTCTAGCTTTATGCTCTCATATCATGGACTTGTTTGTTATTACTCACTTGTTGAGCTTGGTTTCAATGATATTTTGGTAAATTGAATTCTTTTCCATCCATTCATGTGTTATATGTCATTTCTTGTTCATTTACAGTAAATGAGGTATAAATAGCATGCTATTAGGAGTTGTAGAGTTATGATTGGTTATACCGATTTGAAATCATTAGTGAATACATGCTTTCTAGCATAGCCAATTCTTAGATTCCTTTATTATTCATTTTCTTGGAATTATAAAGTAGTTATAGAATATAAAGTCCATTGCACTAGAGCTGAGCGGCACACGAGGTTAAAGTCCTTAGGAAATCGACACTCGCCACTATGATAAGGCACAACGGGTTAGATTCCATGTGGTTGCCCATATACGGGGTTAGAGTTCCTACATATTTCAAAGTTAGAATCCCTGATGCCACTGGGGTTAGAGTCCCTAGTGAAGGTTAGACTATGCGACACCATGTACATTGTATAGTGGTTAAAGGCTTCAGTGACATAGGTCACAGTCGATCGGATCTAGATCATAACGATTTAATCGTGTGTCTGTTTCACTTGTTTTACAATGGTATTTCTTTGGATGAATGTGGTACTTGTCTTTCTTTATTTAACTTATGGTTTTATATACAATTTAATTTGATTCAGAAACGTAAACGAATTTTTCAACGGGGACTACTGTTACTTTTTCTACACACCATCCTTTTTATGATGGTGGGTGTAGAGCCATCGACGAGCAGGCTGAGCAAGGAGAAGATTGGCGACTACATTTGAGCTAGCGGTGTATCAGTGCACTGACATTTGGTTAGTTTTTGTATTTTATGTATATTATACTTATGTTTTTAATATGTTTGGGGTTGTATATCGGGATGAGTGCTTAGTTTATTGAATTATGATGACCATCACACTGTTTATGTTCGCCACTTTGTTATATATGCAAGTGATCATGGTTTCTTGTTTTCCACACTTTTAATATTTTTAATAATTGCTTCCGCATAGTATATTAAGCCTTCTGCTAAATTTTGTAATTATTAATGAGTTTTAATTAGCTCTGATTTTCAAATGTGGAATGATATGTGTTTTATTTATTCTTAACATACGTTGGGGTAGATTTGGATAAAAAGGCTTACTAATATGTGATTAAGTCTAGTGGGGTTAGAATTTGGCCTTAATTATAGGATAAGGCCGGGCAGTGCCTAGATTAGGGAAGGGGTCTATAACGGCCCAAATCTCTAACCCCGTTTTAATTTCCTTAATCAGGATGTCCGACCCTTGACATGGGACCTACACTGTGATACGTACACCGACCAAGGCATGTGGCCGAGGTATATGGCATTTTTGTATGGATGTATGCCTAATGTTATGTATTGTGTAGACTTACTAAGTAAATTTGTATAGTTGTAGACGTCGAGACTAGAGCGGGGACACGTCTAAATATGCGTGTCGACTCGGGTACCGGGTAGTTGACGAGACCGAATATTAGGTCGGGGAAACAAAAACACACAAATTGAAAAGAAAAATGTCAAGTAACTCATATGGAATAGATATTGGGTGACTAACGACGCGATGGTACTCGGATATCATGGTTCGGACGTAAAATCGAGCATCGAAAAGCCCGAAAACACAGACAAGTGTCTTAGTGGTGTCACAGTTAGGTGTCACTTATAAAATACAACAACACACATAGTTGTCTTAAAATACACTACACTTATCCAATGCCACACCACATGCCCACCAAACACTCCCACCTACACACCATACACACACAACACACATGCAAATACAAATGATCGACGATCATGCCAAAGAAAAGGAAGAAAACCGAGAGAGGAAGAAGAAGAAAAGGAGAGGAGGAGGAGGAGAAACGATGCTCTGGGAAGGAGAGTAAGGTGAGTCGTTACTATTGTTGTTGTTTGGGCAGCCGAGAATGGGGGTTCGGCCTCCCAGGCCGAACCTCGTGATTGTGGTGGTGACGGCGGGGGTGCCTCCCCTGCCATCGGCTCCATCGGGGCTGGGGTGGAGAACCACCCCAACCCATCACCGGAAGATAGAAGAACAAAAAAAAGAGTTTTTCCTTCGTCTCGATCAAACTAGTCGATAGGGAGGAAGGCAGTGCACACGCGCGCGTGTGCCTTACTAGGCCTAGCCTGGACCTGTTCTGGTCCTGGCCGGGTCGGGTCCGACCCGTTTGGGTCGAACCCGACCCAAATCAAAATAAAAAAAAAGAGAAAAAGGGAAGAAGAACCAAAGAGAATTTGGAAAAAAATTTCGAAACAATTGGAAAAAAATTAGGGAAAATTATATGTCGATAAAATAAATAGAAATTGGGGAAAATTTTATGTCGGTGATGTTTAAATTGAGCTTACACACACTATATTTGAACTAATGAAACACCAAACTTAAGAACCTAGGAAAAAGGGTACGGGAGAACGAATACAAGATTTGGAGTTACGAGAGGCCAGTAAAGCTAGGACTTTAATTTGTTGTTTCGAGTATACCCAATGACAATTTTACTTGGCATTTCATTCCTATTAATTGTGGTTCTTGTATAGTCCTTTTGACTATTTTGCCTTTGTACTCTTATATCATGTGTTCTTTGTGTCTATGCTCACTTGATGAGTGTAGTTTGCATGATATCAATTCATTTGATTTGATTCATTGATTCTACTTGGTATTTCTTGAAATTTAAAAAGTAGTTTTTGCATATAGGTCCCGTACTCGATCGAGGTGTGCGCTAATCACGGGGTTAGAGTCCCTAGGGATATCGGCACATGTTACTTGACATTGTATGACACTCGGGGTTAGAGTCCCTGAGGTGGTCTACGCACCGGGGTTAGAGTCCTTGGGACACTATACGACACTCGAGGTTAGAGTCCCTGAGGTGGTCTTCACACCGGGGTTAGAGTCCCTGGTAACACTTGGTTTAATGTCCCTTGTGCTATATGATTATTGGGTCGGAGTGATACGTTTCACTGCCGATCGGACTTAAATCACCACTACTTAGCCTAATGTCAGTATCACTTGTTTAACTCTGGTATTTACTCTCATATGGTTTATTTTCCAATTTTCCATTTATATGCTTTTAAATACCATTTGAATATTTGGAAATGCAACTTAAACTTGTCATCGGGGATTACCGTTTTATTCTTGTACTTACCGTCCTTTTCATGACGGTGGGTGCAGAGCCGTCTACCAGCAGGCAGGGAAAAGAGAAGATCGACGATTATTCCTAAGCCCGCGGCGCATCACTACATTGATTGTAGGTCTCATTTTGATATTTTGATTGTATATGTTCCATACGGCTTGTAGATACTATTTGGTTTTGTATATTGGGTTGAGCGTTAGTTCCCCGACTTGACTTAGACTGACTTTTTATATGTGATGTCATTTCTTGGTTTTCCACACTTAAGATTTTATAAATTGCTTATGCATAAGTTATTTATTGCTTCCGCATAATCAATAAGACTTCCGCTAATTAATTACTTAACTTTAAATTTTAATTAACTAGTAGGAATAGTGTATTACTTATCATGAACACGAGGAAAGAGGCGTTTAGGTTGTAAAGGCTGACTAATACGTAGTTAAGTCCTGCGTGGATATGGTTAGGGCTTAATTATGGGATGAGGCCAGGCAACGCTTTAGATTATGAGAGGCGCCGTCACAGGGTCGTCACACACAAGTCATATCAATGTCTAATTATATTTTTATACACACTATAGTCCATCCAGGCTTTGTCCAATTTTAGCTATTCTCATATTGATCTCACTTTTTGGTCCCTTAAGAAATTTGTTACACCTTTATTCAATACTTTGTCCACTTACAACCTATTTATCTCAACATA
Source organism: Stephania yunnanensis (assembly GCA_039657365.1). Classification (NCBI taxonomy): domain Eukaryota; kingdom Viridiplantae; phylum Streptophyta; class Magnoliopsida; order Ranunculales; family Menispermaceae; genus Stephania; species Stephania yunnanensis. The sequence continues at coordinate 35,432,036 of CM077586.1, read as the reverse complement.
GAAAGGAAATTTTTTATATCTCTTCTCTTTTCAAAAATATAGGTAAGGACTATGCGATTTCTTATAACATTTAATAACTTGAAGTATTTTATAACTAATATTGATTCAAAATAGAGAAATTTTCTAACTCAAATAGTTCTACTGTTGGTCATTGCCTTAAGTTGTTTCCATTAGTCTAAAATTTCCCAACTTTTTTTTCTCAAAATTATCTTACTGTTCATCAACTCACTTTTTGATGAACTCACTTTTCCGTTATTATTTAACTAAAGAGATAGAAAAATTAGAATTTGTTAACTTTTTAATCTACTTGATGTCTAATCAAACTCTTAAAGGATACAATTTCAATCCTTTGACTCATATCAATAGAAATTCTCCATAGATAAGAGCTCATACTGATGTCTTATACGAATCACTTAATTATACTTAAGTAGTGCGTCTATCACTTCATTTGTCATATCTAAGGTCATAGTGATAGGCATCAAAATTTTAATTTAGATAGAAGTGACTATTGGGTACTTTGAAACTTCATAACACAATCACTTAAGATAGTTTTTTTATATAGCTAATCCTAGTTATTTTTATAACATTTTCCCAATCTCAACTTCTAGCATGTTGATTTTATCAATACACCTTTCCTTTTTAAGTTAGAATCTTTGTTGATCTTTTTTCATAACAACACCCAATTTGGTGTTAATAAAGATTACATCTAACTCATGTATATCTATTCATTTGATCATTTGTTTATATCATTCAAAGAACCACTATACTTCAACATCGCTTATAATTAAGCAACTTGAGTAATAAACAATAAAAACCAATCAACTCATTGACTTTTTTAACTCATGGTTCTATTCCACTTTTCAATTTGTGTTTTGTTTTAGAAAAGAGACAATACTTTACTTCAAAGTATTTTGCTTTTGTAGAAACTGACTTAGACAACTGGACTGGTCATATCGCAATCTCATTGTTATTTTCTAGTCAAAATTAAATTTGTCTAATCAATTTCCATTTTAGTAACCCTTGTAACACTTTATTCTTTCATTGAGACTATTTTTATAAACAACTTGCAATTTGTTTTAAATTAAACTAGTACTTCGTAGAATAGGTCTACCCTAGTTACCCGTTCAACCTGTACAAACCTTATTCTAACACCCAAGATAATTCATATCTTATGCTTCCCACTAACCTTAAATTCATTTTTCATGTTTTACCAAATGATTCTAAATCGTTTGAGACATAAATTAAGTCTATTCTGACATTTTCACGAGTGTTTTCGAATTGTAATACTTCGATACTTTCGATTTCCAAGAAATCCATGTTCAATACTTTATTTCAAAATCATTTAGACTTCTTGCTCAACCAATTAATTATCGGTTGTATACCTGAGTTTCCCTCAGTTATATTGGTATGAAACTACTAACAATACCTTAGTGAATTTAGACTGCATGACTCTATTTCACGTCTCATCACACTCAATTTTCATTTTTTAAGTTTATTCTCTTTTTTATTTGTAAATTTCTAAACTCACTCGTCATATCTTGTGAGTCAAGTATCAAACATACAATGAAATAAACTTCTTGCTGTATAACTAATGATAATATGATTATATACAACAAACATATGATAATAAAAAAGTATCCCCAACTCATAATCATTTCTCAACTAAATGTGCTTAATCACATTCTGGGTCCCAACCAAAGTTTCTCTCAACTAGGCCAAACATAGGCTCAGATGCCAACTCCGTCAACACCTATCTCACTAGGTTTTGACTTAGCCTAATTACCCTAATTATGCACCTAAACCCGACATTCAAATTTGCATCTCAAAATACATTTCATTTTAATCCTCAATGAAACTGAAATAATGACTTGTTTAGTTGGAGAAAATTTGGAAATCATATCCTTATTCTATAAAAATCTTGAAAACAGCACCCTTAAAAATGGCTTCGAGGAAATCTTTCACCAAATAGAAAGTAGAATTTAGGATAGGCCTCTAAGGACTCAGAACTCCCCTAGTTTACAATATATCTAATAATTTCAAATCGTTTCAACTAACTTAGAGTCTGATATCTCAGTTATATAATTACAACCCAAATTTTAAGAAAAACGAAAATATGAACTTCTCAACTCACTTTAAACTAATTTAGGAGACTATCATAGCCTTTCACTGGTGTTTCACGTCTTACGCTCACCCCAAAGTCCTAAATGATATATATAATTATGTAAGTGGCAACAAGAAAATTAAACTAAAAACTTGAAGTAATCACCAAATGTTTATGAGTCCTTTTTATACTTCCCTGTTTTCCCAAATAACCTTACACCATAAAAAACAACTAGAAGATGTCAGGTAAGTAAACTCCTACACTGTTCTGTACTCTTGCAAATGTTAGTTTGAATACATGGAGGCAGGTAATTGCATTTTCAAATAACATCAAATTTTTATAAAAACATGGATCCCTCATTTCTTGTTCTAAGGTCAGAACAAGTGGGCCTACTCACTTTAATCCTAGAATAGTCCTACAAATTCAATGCATTCTACCCTAGAGTTGACATTACTCACTTAAGACACATGTAATACATCTAGTTTGGAGTGGAGCAAATCACAACCTTAGGACCAAAGTAGGGGAAACTTTATCATGACACCATTTATGCCTGAAAAGGAATGATGCAAAATGTTGTCACATCCCAAATAGCTAATCTCAGTTTAATGTGTTAATTAGGGTCAAATGACCCGTGACGTGGAACCTGCACCAACATTTGTGTCATTACTGAGGCTAGGTGGCCGAGGTAAATGTTATATTTGTGGTGATGTACGCTATTGTATTGTATATGTATAGACTACTAAGTCATGTTTACGTGTTGATAGGTGTTCAAACATAAGTTGGGACTTGTCTTGATAAGCATGCCAATGTAGGATTGAGGTAGAGAGTGATAAGGTAAGTTAGTACAAACTTTATATAATTTTATTGAATGAGTTATATGGATTATGGATTATTAGATGTGATACACCTAAGTTAGTAAGTTAAAACATAGGCCACTTGATATGCTCGAGATACGTGTGAACAAATGATCAAGGGGCATTACTCAACCATATCCAATTCAACTATAAAAATCTTATGATCAACAAAAACACCTCACACTCTCTCGTTCAATTGTTTTGTTGAGAGCAAACTTGCTGGAGAAGTGAAGAGCTGCTGAGGAAAAGAAGATCAACAAACCAGTTGAGTTGGTGAATAAGAGATCAAGTTCAGCTAGTATTCATCAAGCTAAGTAACTTCTCTACTCCAATAACATAGCTTAATTCCATGAATTCATGTATTTGATGTTGTTGGTTGTTGATTTATGTTGTAAATGGCATTTAGGAACTTTAGAGGTGTGTATGAGGGTTCCCAAGGCATCAACATTGCCTATGAGTTGATAAAATTAAAATTCAGTTTGCTGAATTCTAGGTTTTACCGCATATAATGCAATAGGTATGACATCTAGCGCGCTAATATTGATTAGCGTGCTAGATAGGGTTGGATAGCATGCTAATTGCTGTTTAATCACAAAAATCATCAATTTCCTAAAAATGCTTAAACATTATAAATGGTCCTCAAACACTAAATAGAGGTCTGAACACACTTAAAACATCTAACGTGATGTCATGAACTTAAGAAATTTTTTTGGTAGCTCAAACACGAGTTTCGAGGTATTGGGAGACCGGAGTAGCATCGAAAATTTTGTGTGTATGTAAGTAAACTGAGTGAGATATTTCAGTACATTTCATTCCTATTGGATTATGCATTCTTAATCATTTTGACTGAATTACTTTTGTACTTTGTATGCCATGACTAGTTTTCATTTCTCATTATTTGAGGTTGTTTCATGACATAGTTTGTTGATAAAATGATTTCATTGACTCCAATTCATGTATTATGTCATTTTTTACCGTTATTACTAGTAGTCAGTGAAATAGCATGCTATTTGGTAGTTTTACATAGTGTTGCGAATCTATATCCTATGTGCGTTAGTTATGCAATTGTATTTATTGGATTCTGACGCGGAAATGTTCTTGATTATGAAAGTGGTTCTTGTATATAAAGTCCTTTTATGATAGAAATTCGTTTGACATATATGGGTAAATAGAGTTTCCAGGGTGGTCGAGATTTCTCCACTCTCTTGCACAACACACGAGGTATGGGAGTTGGGGTTGTGGGCAAGCATAACTTAGGTGACTTCACGAGTTGTAAGACTCGGAGTTATTGGCAAGTATACATTCCAGTGACTAAAATTTGAGATAATTATAAGGGCGTATTGTACCATGTAAGTACGACCATCAAAAGAGATGTAGAGCACAACTTCATCCATATATAGTGGAAAGGTTGATGTGATGAAGATCACGGTCGACCATCTGTAGATCATTACTACTCAGCCTAGTGTCAGTTTCATTCTATTTAACTAAAGTATCTTTTTGCATGATAATATTTCACCATACTTGCTATTATTATTATGTTTTTTGATACTTGTTACATAATTAATAATGTGAACAAACGTATCTTAGTATTACTTTCTATTTTCAAGTACTCATCATCTAGTTTGTGATAGGGGTGCAGATCCATTGAGAAGTAGGCCAGACAAAGAGAAGATCGACGACAACCTCTGAGCCATTGGAGTGCTGCTACACAAGATTTTTGTATCTTTTGTTTTAATATATTAGTTTCATATGTATGTGATATTCTTTTAACGGTTGTATATCATGGGATGAGGGATACGTACCTTGACCAGGTGCATGTTCTTATATATTGTCGTTTCATTATATATACGTATGTGATCTATATTTCTTGGTTTTTCTACAAAGGTTCGAATATATAAGATTCGCTAATTAAATTGTTCAGACTTCTGCAGAAGTACTTTTAAGTTAGAAAACTTTGATTAACTCTGATTTATTAATTTACATAGGAAAGATATATGTTTCTATATATTTGAACAATAAATAATTGATAGGTAATAATGTTTTGAAGAGGCTGCTTAATTCCTTATTAGACCTTATATGGTGAGGTTAGGGCTTAATAAAAGGATTAGGTCACTCATTGCCAAAATTACGGAAAGGGTCGTCATAAATGTAATGCAGACCAAACATAAATGCAGGAACAAAAATAAATCCCTTAAATAGTAAATACCACTTTAGGGATAACTTACAACAAATAAACTTTGAGCTAAACTTTTGTGGTTCTCGGAACATCGATTACCTTAAATATGGCTCCAATAACCTCTCTACATACCCAGCTATAATAGGCATCAATCTTCAAGTGAAACCTGCTGAATTTTGGGGTTCATACGTGGCGAAAAACTCAAAATAATTAATAGGACTAAAAATACGTTACATTAAACTAGATATACAAAAGTAAAACCATACCTTAATTTGTGTTTTTCTTATCTGATTATTCGATCTCTAAGATATTCAAGCGCCCGTCCTCTATCATAAATCCATACATAAATGGTTACCACAATTTGAATGGTAGCACCAACAGCAATAGAAAACATTTTCCTTTCTTACCCAAAATCTTGAGAACTCAAAAGTAGCAAAATTGTATTTTGTTCATTTTAGGGTTTCAACCTATATTTATATGTGTATATAACCCCTCACTTAAAATCCTATTCATAATACAAATATGGTATTTAGGTAATTTAAGCAAATTTCACATATGTCCCTATTAAGAAATTGTCATATATAACAAATAGTAAGGGCTTTTGTGTCATGAATTTAATCGTATAAAAATCCATTACTTCGGACCAATTGAAATTAAGCAAAGACATTTTTTGTGTGCGACCCAATAGGTTCATGCGGCATTGGCAGTGAAGCAGAACCATTTTGGTACGCAAGTCATAAGTCATCTCTAGCAAGGCATAATAATTACCCAAATAGCATGAATATCAAAATCAATACAACCTAATGAATAACATATATCATACCATTTTGTTGTGTGATATCCTTTGAATAAACATAAGGCATGAAAAGACACCCCTAATTTTCAATCTTACTAGTCTCGATCTTCAGGTAAAATAAAAGCATCCAAATGACATTAATCATATCAATTCACATAGACATTGCCATTTAATAGTTTAACATATTGAAGGATCCACTAATATCTCTCTATACGAGATGGAAAATTTTTATCTTGATAACATACCTTCACATATTATTCAAATGGTAACCAATAAAAATCTATATAATCATCCAGACAAAGAGAACGTTTGATTTTGTCAAATGATCAGGCATGTAATAGTGAAGTCTTTGGTAATTTCAAGTCGATCGACTAATGATATACATATCATGAGTAACACTTATGACTTAGTCCATGTAGTGTTCTCATAGCGGGTCAATCTAGTACCTCGTTCCCAAAACAAGTACTTATGATCTTGATTTGTAACCTTATACACATAATCATCACATGACTATTTATCAAGATTCACATTAGCTTTAATTTATTACAGTTCCCAATATAATGATCGATTATGGACATTTAGGATATTTCAACAAATACCTATGGTTCTTACAATAAGATAAACATGCAACACTTATTATTAAATAACAAATGAAAACCTAAATTTCACTAACCAAAGATAAACAATGTTTTTAGATTGACCTAGGGTACATGCCCTAACATATCCTACTTGCACTAGGGCTAATCATTCATGCATGCAATACCTAATGATCTAACATTACTATCATGTTTCGTTTATGGTAGACCCATCGTTAAATGATCTGCAACATTGTCTTTTGTAGGAACTCTACAAATCTTCATGCCTCCCCTCTTAATTATTTCGCATGTAAGATGAAAAATCTATGTATATGCTTGAATTGGTGGTATGATCTTAGTTATACTCAAAGCCATACCAAGTTTAGAGATGAACTTTTTGATCCAAATTTTCTCCTTAGCTGGATTAGATGCTGCAATATACTAACATTCTGTTGTAGAATCTGCCATAATATCTTATGTCAAAGTTTTCTAGCTCACTACTCCTTCATTCAAAGTTAACTGATATCCAAACTACAATCTGAAGTGATCTATATCAGTTTGAAAACTTGCATTTATGTAACCATTTACAACAACTTTGTCCTCCAAACTTCCATACACTAATAACACATCTTTAGTCTTTCTCAAGTATTTAAGATTGTTCTCTACTACTATCCAGTGAGTCTTTATGAGATCAGACTAATATCTACTTGATGCGCTCAAAGCATATGATACATCAAGTCGAGTACATAACAAGTCATACATGATAGATCTAATAGCTGATGCGTATGGAATCATATTCATGTGCTCTCGCTCATCATTAGTCTTCCAACATTAAGTCTTGCTGAGACTTATACCATGAGCCATTGCCAATAACCCTTTTTATAGTCTTGCATACTTAACCTATTTAGTACCTTGTCAATATAAGCACTCAGATTTAAACCGATCATCCTTTTAGATCTATCCCTATAGATCTTAATCACAAGGATTTAGGCCGCTTCTCCAAAGTCCTTCATTGAGAAACATTTTCCTACCCAAAACTTGACTCTTGCAAGGTTGGAATGCCATTTCAAGAAAATAATATATCATCAACATACAGCACCAGGAAAACAACCTCGCTCCCAGTGACCTTCTTGTATACACAAGGCTAATCTTTATTTGTAATGAAACCAAATCCCTTAATTGCTTTATTAAAATGAAAGTTCCATCTCCGAAAAACCCGCTTTAATCTATAAATGGATATTTGAAGCTTGCACACCTTCCTACAATTATAAGGATGAACAAACCTTCAGGCTGTGTCATATATATGTACTAAAGTAGCTTTCCATTTAGAAATTTTTTTTGACATTCATTTGCTATATCTTATTGTCATATTATGCAGCTTTGGCAATTAGAATTCTACTGGGTTTAATCATTGCAACAGGAGAAAAAGGCTCATCATAATCAACACCTTAAATTTCCCTTAAACCTTTTGAAAGTATCCGTGCTTATAAGTACCACATTGCCATCTGTATTAGTTTTCTTCTCGAAAACCCATTTACATCTAATTGTCTTACCACCTTCAGCTAAATAAACCAGGTTCCATACTTGGTTATCATACATGGATTGCATATAAGAGTTCATGGCACGAAGTCTTTTATCTACATTAGGGCTCGGCACAACCTCCTAATAAATAGTATGTTCATTTTGATCCATAAGCAACTCCTTACAACTATCAATACTAAAAAGTCCAAGTCTCTAAAGTTGATGTCTTACCATATCAGACCGTCACAGGCCTTGTGATGCCTGTGGAGATTCAACTAGTTCAAGACTTTATTGATCTTCCATTGGCGATTGAGTGTTTATTTATGGTTCTTGAACTTCTCCAAGACTTAATTTATTCCCATTATTTTCTTATCAACTAAATTCCTTTTCCATAAAGACACCATTATGAGCAACAAAAACTTTACTCTCAGTGGAATTATAAAAGTAGTATCCCTTACTCTTTTTAGGATAACCATCAAATACATACTTGGTATATTTGTTTGATAGTTTATCTAAGATTTATCATTGTACGAAAACCTCACGGCTCCAAATCACTGCGTCTAGTAAAGGGACTTTTTGTGATCATGCCTAGTAAACAAGATACACATGTTTCATTTGATTCAAAATCGAATGAATCGAAAAGTCCATCTTTATGGAGTTTAGAAATACGTTTCTAATTTATGTGGCCTAGATGACAATGCAAAATATAGGTTTGACACAAATCATTTGACTTGAATCTCTTTATGTTTACATTAAGAATATGAGTATTTGTGTATCTTTTGATGTTTAGAATATAAAAACCATCACAAAAATTAACATTCACATTAAAAACGACTATACGAGAACTAGAGCATTTATTATTTGCGATAATGAAAAGAAAATCAACTATCAAACAAATCATACATGAAACTTAAACATTGTTTCTGCTTAAGGTACAGACATAATAACAATTATTTTAAACTAACACAGTTCAATAGGTAAAATTAGCTCATAGCATCCTACATCCAATGTAACAACCTTTGCTCCATTTCCAACTCATAGGATGACTTCTCCTTTCTTTAGCTTTCTAAATTTTGTAAGACTCTGCAAATTAATGCAAATTTGATATCCATATCCAGTATTCAATAACCAAGAATCACTAGTAGACAAGTTAACTTCGATAACGTAAGTACATAAAGTAGTAGTCGCACTATTCTTTTTCTTTAGATCTTCAAGATAAAGCTTGCAATTTATGAACCAATCCCAAGTGCATGGCAAAAATAACAATTTCCTTCTTTTTCCTTTTCTATCTCGGACTCTGACACAGAAGCAAGCTTAAGCTTGACTTGTTCAATGGGCTTTGTGATAGTCACAACACCCTTGGAAACTTTAGCGTTGCATTTTTCATTTTCTTTAAAGCATTTTCTTTCTATACCATCAAAAGATTAGGAATGGCTTTCTTGACATTCAGCTTACAGTTTTAAGTATTAAATGAAAGTTTAAGTATTCATGTCATAGTTCATCATAAATTGTGAGTAACTATCAAGCAATGAATTCAGGATCAAATCCGTAGCATTCTCTTTGCTTGAGGGAAATCTAAGCCTGTTAAGATGGTTACAGTAGTCCTTCATTTTCAAAACATGAGCACTAACTAATGCACCTATCTCAAACCTTTTCTTTCCTAGCCAACTGTTGGGACGTTTTCCTTCAACATCGTAGCAATGTCGTAAGCTTTTATGTGTTCCATGTCTTTGTGAAGTTCAGGAACAATGGTAGCCAACATAATGCATGCAATGTCAATTGAATCATTGACATGCTTAGCATGTGCATCCTTTATGGCTCTTAATGCATTGACTTATGGTACCTTACGATTAGGATCATCTAAGACATATAACTTGTGATCATGCTTTTGAACAATTCTCAAGTTTCTGATCCAGTAATTCTCAAGTTTCTGATCCAATCAAAAACGTTTATCCTAGACGACTTACCCTTCTTAAGTATGGATCGCAAGGACAAGGGATTGTGTGATTTGAAGAAGCCATAGATCTAGAACAAAGATTATGGAAAATCTCATTTTAGTATAGTGGTAAAGACTCCAACTAAATTAACAACCCTTGTAAAAATGCTATGTTTATTTAAAGGACTAAAATCCGTGTTTCACGAAATTCCAATACAGCTAAGGTATTACACTTTGAATTAGGTTATTTAGGTAGGTACTAATTATCAATTACATCATATGTAACTTTAATTTATTTTTATGAAATTATAACATCTTAGGAAATACCATATTTTTTCTCATCTAGTCCCTAAAGCCCAAGACCATTTTGATAGCTTGATCAAGTCTAACTATTTCGAATAATAAAGTAACAGTTACTCAAATTGCCTCACCAAGATAACACAATACACTTTACAGATGTAGACCCATATCAACGTGATCAAAGCCTTGAAAAGTGTTTGACAATGGATGACACTTGACTTAAAATTTGTAAAAGGACTTTTATTTATTTTAGTGATCATAATTTAAACGAGGTAAATATCACATATTATAATGCATGTACAATCCATAATCAAGTTAGGGAATTTTACTAATATAGAATATCATATGAATTTCCTTGCGCTATAAACAATTATCAACGGTCCCGTTCGCCGGTCAACGGGTAGTAGTTCTACTGATCGGTCAGCAGACGGGGGTGCAAGGGGCAGCATCTCTAGGTTTTTTGAAAATAACTAATTCGAGTTCCCAAAATTGATAAATCACATAAAATTTCTCATTATTTTAGTTAATCCAATTGACCAAAACCCCCTTACTTTAATTTCAAAAATATTAATTAAAATAATTTTAATTAACATGGGTCAGCCCCTGACTTAATATCTTACCCCGATCCAATTAGAATTCAAGATACTTCAATTCTTATCTAATTAGAATTTTTTTTATATATCTCACCTATCTTATAAGATTTGTAATTCATAATTGATCAGAATTTATCTCCTATCTAATAGGAATATACTATCAGATAACCATAATGAGATATATGATCAAAATCAATTTCGATTCTTATTCATATGAAACAAGCAACTAACTCAAGAAACGAAATATTAATCATATATTCAAAACCATAATCTTAATAAATTAATCATATTAACCTAATAATGATTTGCATTTTGGAGACATACATAATTATTGAACAAAAATAAAATATGTATTTAACACCTAAATCACATTAGCCTAAACTTGACTTTACAACGTGAACATACAAAATTCGCATCGTTCAATATTAGAGGCATATGTTAATCGAAATATTCAAAACAAGTATACTATCATTGAGTCAAATATTGCGTATGTATTAATATACCTAAATCATGATCACGTTTTCACTCATATATCATATATACATTAGAGAAAACATGTAAATGTTTAATAAAAAACAAAGACTAAGGCTCTAATACTATTGTTAGGTTTTGGGGTCATATGCGTTGGAAAATTCAAAACAATTTTTGAAAAACCCAATAAGATTGAAAAAGATTCCTCTAAACTAGATATAAGAGTAACCTTTACCTTATTCCAGGATTTTCTCTTATGGTTGTTCGATCTCCAAGACCTCAACCGCGTGTCCTCTATTTGAAATGCACATACGAATGGTGAACACAATTTGGAGTGCTAGCCCCTAGAGAAATTGTAAACGTTTAAATTTCTTTCCCAAAATCCAAAGAACTTGAAATTTGCAAAAAACAAAATCTTATATAGTCTTAGGGTTTGACCTGCATTTATATGTATAGATAAGCCTTGACTTAAAATCATATTCGTAATACAATTATTTTATTTAGCCAGTTTAAGCAAATTACAAGTACGCCCCCATTAATAAATTTCATGACATGAGTTTTATTATATAAAATTCATTATTTTGGACCAATTGAAATCATGCAAAACCATTATTTCTATGCGACCCAATAGGTTCATGCAATGTTAGCAATGAATTAAAATCTTTTTTGTACACAAGTCATTTGCGGTCTCTTGTAAGGCCTTATAACTACCCAAGTAGCATGAATATCAAAACCATACTATATCATTTTGTCATGTAATACCCTCTGATTAAACATAAAGCATGGATAGTTTAGTAATCTAGAGATTTAAGTCCACTAATATCTCATTCTATACAAGAGGGACAAATTTTATCTTGATTACATACTTTAACATATTATTCACATGGTAACTAATCATTATTTTTATAATCATCCGGTTAAAGACAACATTTGGTTTCTTCAAATTGCCATGCTCCTAATATTGAAGTATATTGTAATCTCAAGTCGAAGGACTAATGATATACCTATAATAAGTAACGACTTTGACTTAGTCCATGTTGTGTTCTCATTTCGGGTCAATCAAGTACCTTGATCCCATAATAAGTACTAATTATCTCAATTCGTTTCCCCATACATATGATCAATACATGACCATCAATCAAGACTCACACTAGCCTTAATTCATTATAGTTCCAACAATAATGATTGATTAGAGACATTAGGATATTTCAACTAATACCCATGGATCCTACTATAAGGTACACATGTAATTACTTATAATGAAATAACAAATGAAAACCTCAATTTTAATAACGAAAATTATTAGATAAACAATGTTTGTAGATTCACATATGGCACATGGCCCTACTAAAGCAAATCATGAAACCCAATGAAAACCGCAATCAAAGTACACTTGAGAAAAATTATCCAAAAATTATAATTTTATATAATTTTTTCAACTTGCTTTCAACTAGCCAACTTATGGTAACTTTGTAAGCATGAAAACCTCATTATTTGTCATGATAACCTAAAAGGAACCTCTAGTACTCATGCCCTAGTTTTTATAGACTCCATCAATACTCAAATTGTATAGCCGACAGAGAAGTAATGAATTTTCGAATATCGCATGTAACATAGGCACACTTTACATATTTTTGATTATAAAACTTCTCCAAATCAATAATCTCGCAATTAAATCCTCAAAACTTGACAAAAATACAACAAAACCACTCAATACCAATATCAAAATATTTGCACAGCATACAGACTCTAATCGGCTAAAAACCAATAATTAATTCAAACTGAGTCCCAATGTTAGTCAATATTAACTATAAAACATCTCTAAACTAGTTATCAATTAAATCACATTTGTTGAATTCATTAAAACCTTAACCTACGCCTAAGGAACTTACTGTAAATTGGTGCATATAGAGCTAATACATCAATTTTCAATAACCCATACCAATTCCAATCAAAACCCTACAAAAGAGATAAAAAATTGCTATAATTCAAACTGAATTAAGGAAAATTCCCTAAATTGTGAATTTATCAACATTTGAGCTAAATATTTCATCTATACTGTGGAAACTTTACTTGAACTTGTTATTTCGATTCGTTCCATAATTTTTCAGAAATAAACTAGTGAAAATTTGACGTTTGGAGCTCACGAAGTGAAAGAAGGACTAGAGAGGGTTTAGGGATTGAGAAAATAATTGCTCAATTGAATGATCATTTTAAATTATATTTATTTTTTATTTTTTATGTATGTATTTAGAAATAAACCCTATGCTACTTGTCAACAACTTAGTTTCTCTATATTTATGAATTCCTAAAATCCCTATTTTTTCCTATTTCAACTATCGGTGCTCATTTAGGATCTGATTTTTCATAAAATCCAATAAACCTCTCCACGAAAGAATCCAACTCCATAAAATGCCCATAATATTGGTTTTGGTCATGCCAAAACCACAAGAATCTTAACTTTTTCCATAACAACCCCAAATCATTTGAACTTATTTTATAGCCATACTCAACCAAAATTGTGCCAATTCGAACCGAATCTCAACCTCGAACACCAAAATTTGATACAAAACTTGTGGAAAAGTCTTGCACCAACTTCATTCTTATTTTACACTCCCACTGATCCCAACATGCAAGTAAATCAAGGCAAAATCCCAGCATAATACTTAACATTTGTTTACTAGTTTTTTCAAGCGACAAATGATTTTTTCTGCATTCGTTCCCTTCAAACACACATACAACCCCGATTATGATGAATTAAAGACACACCTCAGCACACCCTTACTTTACGACAAAATACCATATAATATACACACTATGTATTCAACTTCGAAAAATAATTTTTTACCTTATGATCTCAAGTCCATAATGTGTGGGTCCTACCAAGGATACCTAAGTTCCGATTAAAATCTAAGAACATTAAATTACTTGTCTAATCAAGTTCACAAAATTCTCAAATTTCACACTTGGTACATCTGAATAAGGTTTGAATTTAAAGGAAGCTTGATAGGTGACTAGTCTATCTCACTAATGACCTTATTATTGCGCTGATCAATTTGATTAGCGAGCTAACGCAAGTAGCACACTAGCTAATATGTCTAGCGCGCTATACGCATAGAAACCTAAAATTTTGCACTTTAAATTCTAAGTTTTCTCGTAACGTGTCCATTTCAAACATCTTAGGCTTTTTTTTTTAAAGTACCAGAGAACTAAGATACCTACCAACAACATAATAACAAACCACTCTCATTTATATCAAGAATTCTTTAAATTAAACTAAATGACTAGTGTAAGAAGAATTACTTAATTGATGAACACAAGGCTTGATCAACTCCTTCTCAAAATCAAACAACTTTCCACCACTCTAGCTGATCTCCTATGATTCTTTTTCTCCAACTTAATTAAATCCTAGGTTTATAAGAATGTAATGGTTGCATGAATTGACCATTTCATCTTATGTACATATAGATAAGATTTATTATTAGTCATTGATCTTTATGTACATACGTATTATTCTGAGACTAATCTAATGGCCTACATATTGACACAATTCCATTAACTATCCACAAACGTTCTCTAACCAACACCAATTGAAAATTCAATTAATCTCTTGATGTGTCAAAATGTTTCTCGAGCAGTATCAATGACTAATGTTTTAATTTGCTAACTTCAGTTTCATTTAATATGAAATCAACTATAGCCATATTAACAATACTATTTAAGCTAAAATAAGCTTAAATCAACTTATCACATTATTCTCTACCTTGGTCCTATGCTAGCACGTATCACGAGATATATCCCCGCTTACGTCTTGATACATAAATATAAGTAGGAGTGACGAATTAATGTCCTACATTTATACAATACATTAGATATACATCACAATAAATCTAACATATACATTGGCCACATCCCCTTGGTTCGTGCACGTATCTCGAAACATGTCCACGTTATAATCCCAATTTCAGGAATTAAACTTGGATTAGAAATTCGAGCCTTGACAAATCTTTCTAACTAATGGAAATTTCATCCTCAAAATCACACTTAAGTCAAGATTATACCTGAATTGAAAAGGTACAGAAACTTATCTCGTATATAGTATTCACGCTCCTAAGGGAGTTATCACTCACCATGGAACGACCACTTAACGAACACCTTCAGAATGGACCTGCCTTTCAACTGATGTACCTACTGGTTTAAGATCTGTACTAGTTGTTCTTCATAAAATACATCATCGCTCAAATCGATTTCACTCAAATCAACTGTTAGTCTCACACTTGGCTTCGACTTACCCAACCAAAGCATAGAACCTTGAATAATTGGATCTATCCTAGACATCTATGGAGGTAACACAAGCTTATATGCAACCTTCCTAATTGATTTCTTAATTTTAAAAGGCTCGATGAATCTTCATGCTTACTTTCCTTTCAAACAAAATCTATGAAGACCCTTTTAAGGAGAAACCTTCAAATATATAAAAGCTCCCTTGGTATATGTGAGATTGCTACGATACGGGTCTGCATACTTCTTTTTCCTCTCCATGGCTCTTTTAAGCCACTGAAGAATATGTCATACCTTCTCTATGTGATAACTCTCATGATATGAGCGAACATTGAATGGAACGTTTGGAAGCTAAGAGGTCAAGAGAGTTTTAATCTCAAAGAACTTGAAAAAGGAAAAAAACATAAGAATAACGTATGAAGATGAAATTAAATTCATTCTCATATTATCTATTTTAAATTGTATTTATTCTCGCTCATATTATTAAATAAATAATAGTTAGCTAAGAAGTATATATTGGATCTAGACATTGAGACGTGTATTAGGATAATGGAATTTATGAATTAATGGAATACTTAATGTCTTTTGGTGGAACTCAAATATGGTAGACCCCTTTGAGATGTGATTGAATACAAATATTGAGACTAGTTGAAAAATACAAGAAGTCATTAAATAAATAAAATAGTTGCCAATGATAGAACCTATTTGAGGTTAGGAAACCACTAATGTATGCATACTTAATAATTTGTGATGCCTTAGAAATTACATATATGATGTTAATCTATATTGGAATGACAAGAAATTTGTTGGAAAATGAAAGGTCAAGTTGATAATTCATAATTGATAATTAATTCTAGTAATAAGATGGAACCAGCTGCCCTCAATAGTTAACTGAGATATGGTTGTCATCGTAATATGATCAAAGTTAAGGATATAAGAATGATCTCAAATGATTGCTGGAACACTTTAAGTTGATAGTGGTAACCATTAGAACTTACTAGAACTCATCTTATGTTTGTTAAGGAACGGTGTTAAGTTTTTTTTAACATTATCTTAATCAAGTTATTATTTTGTTATTTATAATAAGATGAAATCTTTGAAGACATAGGAGGTGCACTAGTATTACTATAAAGAGTTATAAATCGTGATGGTAAATCGATTCATGTCAGTTTTTGCAAGTGCCAGTACTAAGTTTGAAAGGTAAATTGTTTGTATAAGTGTTTAATATTAACTACAAATAAAATGATTTGACTGGGATTAGGAGGATTTGGGCTTGTCATATATTCAACACAAAGACAAAAGAGAAAACTAATCTTGAAATAATTGAATAACACAAATGATTGATCTAGGGATTTCTAGTATTGTTGTGTAATTTATTCAGTTAACTCAAGAATGAGGATTATTGTAAGGTAAAACTAGATACAAGGATGCCTTGGAGGAAATTTGAAGTATAGTTTAATTACAATGTTTTCTTGATGATATATAAGTTATAGAGGAAGTTAGTGGTTCATCTTAAGACTTCTTATTCAGATAAGAATGTGTGTTGACACAATAATTTAGGTAGTTATACCAAATATGGAAAAGCATCACTTGTAAAACTAGAAGATTAGTAATTATTTTAAATGATATGAGTTCAAAATATAGTTGTATGTAAGAGGAAAGGTTTGTTAAGAGTCTTTTAATCATTATTAAAGATTTAAGAATATTAAAAGAATCAATAAAAGACAACTTGAAAGTATTATAACTAGTGGATTGGTGTAAAGTTAACGTAGTGAATTTCAAACTATGGATGTTTTAAAAAAATGAGAAAGTCAGAGTGACAAAAATGGAAAATGAGATAAATAACTTGGATGTCTCAAGTTCTAGGAACTCACTCGAAAGTATCACTCATTAAAGTGATTGTGTTAACAATAACTTGAACAAGAAATACACATAAGATATAGTTGCAGTAAAAGCTTCCCAGTATTATCACTGAAGGGATATGTGTAATGGCGATCAATTGAAATCCTTCAACTAAGTTGTCTGAATTGGTAATTACAAGTTTGTTCTTTAGAGTTCAGATTGGATCTGAGCTAATGATGATTAAATGAGTGGTAAATTATTTAAGAAACTGATTCAGATTATCTAGTAGGTAAAGGATTGACTACTAGCTATTGATATTTTATATGATAATCTCAGATCATTACATTGAGCATGAAAAGAAAGTTCTTGGAATCTTAAATCAACGAGTGAGGCAAGAATGTCTTTGGAATCTCATCAATTTTTTTTAATATTCATTCATATGAAATTTGAAATCATTGTGATAAGAATGAATTTTTGGTAACCTAGAATAAAACTTGGAAGCTAAATGTTATTAACCTAAACGGTCATATTACTCTTACCTTATATTAATGAAATTTCATGCTCATAAATTTATGATGAATTAACCTTAGTTGTAGTGACAATTGAAGGTCGTTGATGTTGTAGTTAGGACTGATAATGTCTACAAATTCCTTGTCGATATCATGGTTTAAATTCTTATGGAAGAGTGAGCAAGATATATCTATAAAAAGAGTTGAGAGTTTATGGAGAACTTGAATTATTATTCTGGTGAGGAATTGGAAGTTGGCTTCCTTGAGGGGAAAATATGTATAATAGTTGGGAGGGACCTTCCTCAATCTTAACATAATAAATTTGTACCTAATATTTGATCTAAAATATAATTTTCAAGCATATGAGTTGGAAGTTAGTAGTTATTGGAAGAAATATTTTGCTCCGTGACTTCTCTGGTATTGATACTACCAGCCTATAAATGTTGGGGGTGTTTCCTTTAAAATCTTGTATACTTAGCTTCATAGTCAAATGGTGCGAGATGAGAAGTAAAGGTACAAGTTAATTGAAACCTGAGTAGTTTAGAACTACACAGAAGGGAGTTAGCAGACTAACAATATGCAATTACAACTCTGATGAATGGAAAGAATGTATTAACAAGCTTTATAGGTTGTTCAAATATTCAGAATATGTAAGTATTCTTTTGAGATTCTCACCTATAAAAAGGCAATGTAAAATAAGTATGTAGAGATTGAGGAAATTTTGAAAATGGTTAAATACAATACCTTCCATTTCTTTATGCTTTAAAAGATAAATCAGTTTGTGTTTAGTACTGATTGGAATGAAGTTGATTGAAAGGAAGATTTATTGATCAAGAAATTAACTTGGGAAGTAAGGAAATAACTACCCTATATCATTGACATTGCGGTTAGTTGATAAACTTTAATTTCTTGGATGAAATTGCTTAAGTTGGAGAGGATCTTATGACTAGTATCCTTAACCTAGAGATTAACATTAATTTGAAAGTTAAGTAACCCAGGTTAAACTCGTGGTTAGGCCCGGCTTGTCTCGATTAGCCCATTAGTTTGATTGTTATGATATATTGTGTTTGGTTGGTATGAGAAATAATTAATGTAACTATAGGTGATTAAAGTGAATTCATATGAAAGCTATAGTTGAAAAATAAATGATAAAGAAACTGACTATACACCTACAGTAACACATTTGAATCGTAAGGGATAACACGGAGAGACGTGGAAGCAATGTGTATCATCGAGTGTATTTATTGGCAGACGTGATAAAAAAAGTCCAAAAATATATAGGTCTATATATATTTATATATTTGCATATATAAATATATAAATAAAACCTATAGTTTGAAAGAAAATAATTAGAAAATTATGGGACGCCTAATACCGTGTATGGGTTGAGGTTGATGCATATGGGTCGGGGGTAGCATTCATGCTCGAGTGTACTCGTTGGCGTGTACAATGAAATTATAAACACATGAATATATGCATATATATTTATATATATTGTATTTATAAATATAAATAGTTAAAATAATTAGTACGTTGATGAGCGCCTAGTGACACGCGAGGTCGAGGGTGACACACATAAGATGTAGATTTGTATGCATACCTGAAGAAGGTCATAGGCATGCATGGTGAGTTTCTAGATGAGAAAATGCATCGTACATATATTTATATGTAATTGATATATATATATATATATATAACCTATAGTTTGGTTTAAATCGGTTAAACCATTGATTTGCCTCGAGATACACATAGCGTGGGCATCAAGTTGGTGTTGGACGTTGGTGATGTTTAAGGAAGTTTGTCCATACATCGAGATATCTATAACCACATCATAGGAACAATCAAATAGCAAGTCAATGCATGAGTTGCAATTGATATTGGGGCGTCTACAAGATTCGTATGTGCGAATCTCGAGAAATATTCGCATTTGATCAAATATAAGTCCATCGGCAGGTAATAGGGTTTATTAATAGCCACAAGATCAATCTCAAGACACACAACACGTATCTTAAGAAATATCAAAATATAAATAGAATCTTTAGATCTATATCGAGATTCATGCAATGCGAATCTCAAGAAAAACTTATATTTATCTCAAAATCCAAAAATGACCTCGCCCAATTGTTTCCATTTATAAAGGTATCGAATTAGTTGAAGAGAAAGAGGAAGCTCGAGACTAAGGCTAGGAAATGGAGAGGCGAGGGACAAGAAATCAAAAGTGAGGTTATGTGTTGTTGTGGTTGTCGATGGTTGTTGTTGGGAAGTTCATATTTTTGTTGTTTGATGTTTGACAGTCATGGACAAGGGGACTGGGGGATCGGTTGTCTGAGGAAAGAGATGGCTGGGGTGTCGTGTCCTATACTCAGAGAACCCTAGGGTTGGGCCTAACTCAACCCTATTATGTCAATGAATATAAAAAATGATCTTAACAAACCTCAACATAGAATTTACAAGAAGGAGAAGGGGGTTTAATCCCTTAAACTGGACCAATTCGATTTAGATGTCAAACTCATTTTCTTAAATAAAAAGAAGAAAATGGAAAATGCTAGAATTTCAAAATAAATTCTAAGAATAAATAAAAAATAAGAATAGTTATATTTGTGGACTAAATACATAGATATTCGGTTTTTCTACAAAAATTGGAGAATTTGGATGTCCATTGGGACTTTATACGAGGTTCTTAACTCAAAAAACGTGAAATGGTCACATTGACCAAAAAATTGATAAATTGGTTTCAAATTCAATTGGGACCAGTTTAGGGATTTAAATGTGAGGTATTGGACTTTTAATGACCTCAAATAGTTTGCGATAGGTTATCAAACAACGACAAAGGTCAAGTGAAGTTACGAAATTGGAAATGCAACCTAATAGAGTTTCGTATGGATTCATTAGATTATAAACTTTTCTTGGCTATGTAGTATATTTAGTTCATATAGTTTATGGACTTGTATGAGAGCTATATAAAGTGTAATATGTTTTTATGAAAAAGGAAAATGATTTTTAATGCGATTCGTGAGAGTAACTCTCAGAATTGAGGTTAGGTTATATACGATGTCTACTGACTTCTCGGCCTATATGTAACTCCTTCTTAGTTAGATAGGTTGCGTTAATTACATATTCACTAAGAAGGTTTACAATAGAACCATTTCTACAACAACAAGTGGTTAGATAGCACGTACGTGCAATGCGTTTTTCAAGTTGTGGTTTCACTGTAGTTGATAAGTAATCGACCCTAATTTTATAAAAATGGGGAAAGTCATAGTGTAATAGCGATTGACTGTTTAACTTGCATTTGTTTGTCTATTAGATTATATGATTGCTCATATACCTTTCTAGCTATGATTGGTTCATATTGTTACTACATTTCATTTTTGATTGTTATATGGATTCTTGATATTTCTGTGAATCCGTACTTACTAAGCAAGTTGAAGCGCTAACCCCATTTAACATTTCAGGAATTTTGACAAGCACTGCAACTACTGGCAGTGAAGGTTTACGAGTCTTGATATTCTCTATGATGTAATAACTCTTTCCTTGTTTATATATTTCTATTAAGAGGTTTTGTATGACAGAGGTTTATTCCAGTTTGAATCATTTTTTATATCGTGTATTATATCGTGAAAAAGTTTTTAATTTCCACTATGTATATAATTTATTTTATTGTTCATATTCAATATACAACTTGTGTTTGTCAGATGTTGAAGTTGAGGCTGTTGGTTCTAGTTAAGTTGGCAGGTGTACCGAGGCTTAATTTTTGTTTCAAACCAAACGATTCATAAAATAGGATAAGGGTCATTATATAATGATTATGTGCTTAATGCTATAAACCAATCATATTTTTTGATTAATGGATTTAATAGTTTATTATTCGAGGATTTTAATTATGACATTTAATTACATACAAAATCTAGAATATGTATTGTGATATTTGGATTCATTATCTTATTTAAAATAGTAACTAGGATTGTTTGAAAGATGTTAATGTTTAGTTGTCCTAGGTTAATTTTAGATTTACGTCTAAAATCGAAGTGTCCATAATGTGCTAGATTTGGTAGTTCAAATTTTTCGTAAAGCGTAACGCAATTTCATTGCATGAAGTTAGTGACTTTATGTATTCAAAAGGGTTAGCTTAATAAAATTCGAACATGGCTTTTTCACTGGTATAAGGAGAACTAATTGCTTGCAAAAGGCCATTTACTATTTATGATTATTGTTTAATAATATATGGTACTTTATAAAGTATGCTGATAACTACGTGATTGAAGTAACATGTTTGGATGCAAAACAGATTGATGTTTTATTGTTCTAAATGTTTGTTTAGATATTTATTTATTATTGAATTGATTTGAAGTGAATATTAGTGAATTTGAATTGTGATAGTTAAGTTTGTTTAATTATTTTAGTTAATTATAAATATATTATATAATGTTTTAGTGATTTTTAATTCCCGTTTTAATTAAATGAATTAAATTTAAGTAACATAATAATAATTAAAATCATTAAAAGACTTTTTTCCTAAAGCAGTTTGAGAAATCCCTGTGGAGACGTTCGTACTTATTACTACTTCAAATAATAAAGGTACACAGGAAATTTATTGTATAAGCTAGACACATGTCATTAATAAAATAAACCTATTGAAAAAGTAAGCCTATGAGAATATGTGTCAGCACTAATCTAAAAGAAATTACTTCCTAAATGTTCTAATCCTAGAATGTTTTTTGTTCCAAGTACACTAGATAGTAAAGTCATATCTAAATCATTATATGATCAGGGGCCTCAATTAATGTTATGCCTTTGTCAATATATTTGTAAATGATAAACATATTCTTATAAGAAACTTGTATAGTAGTGTAATTAGCAGATAGATCTATCATTTAACCTGTAGGATTACTAATGGATGTATTGATTATAGTTAATGATTTAGTCTAAGCAACCTATTTTTATATCATAGACATTAAAGAAGACCACTTCTCTAATAAAACCTCTTTTATCCTAGCATGAGCACTCTAACAATGGAAAAAGATAATGAAACGATAAACTTAAGCATATACGACGCTATGAAACATCCTTTAAATATTTTATAAGTATGTACCATAGATAAGTTAGACAAGTTTGAAAAAGTGATAGATGATTAAAATGATGAGGATGATATAGATTACGAGACAAGGAAGAGAATAAATACCTTAGAATCTTATAATGCACTCCTTGACTCCCTTAGTATATGGATCTACATATAAACGATTGTAATTATTTACCTTATATACTAAAAGCTCCGGATTCAGACTTAAATGTTCTACTAGACATTCAAAATAACTTTACTTAAAAAATAAACATGCCTTACAATTTATAATATCTACTTAAATTAACAAATTTAGCAAAAGAGAAACTAATAAATGTCATAAAGAATTCAAAAAACAATAGGATGGAAATAGTTGAGATTAAAGTAATAAGTCTAGCAACTTGTATGCAGACGATTAATCTCGAAATAGATACAAAACCCTCTATACAAACTCAACTTAGATTGAGTCATAGATTTTGGAAGTAGTAAAGAAAGAAATGTTACAATTACTAGACAAAGGAATGATATATTCAGTAGCAGATACTAATTAGGTTCGTTCGATACAAGTAGTTCCTAAAAAGATAGGGATCACAGTGATAACAAATTAACATGGAGAACGGTTGAAGAGTGTGCATAGATTATATGGATACACGGATGTCAGCAGATTCCTTTAGCTCTGAAGATCAAGAAAAAAACACATATACTTGCCCTTTTGGTACATTTGCTTACAGACATATGCCTTTTGGAATATGTAATGCACCTGCTACATTCCAAAGGTGTATGATATTTTCATAGAGTACTTAAATCATTTTATTGAAGTTTTCATGGATAAATTTACTGATTACGGTTATTCTTTTGATGAATGCTTACTTCATTTAACTGAAGTACCAAAAAGATAAATGGAGAAAAATCTAGTATTGAGTTTTGATAAATGTCATTTTATGTTAAATCAGGGACTTATATTAGGACACATACTGTCAAAAAAAGGAATAGAAGTCGATCCCACTAAAATTGAAGTTATAAAGACATTGCCTTACCCCCTTACTATGAGGGAGGTAAGATCTTTTCTTGGCCATGTAGGATTCTATAGACATTTTGTGAAAGAATTTTTCAAAATAACATAACCTTTATGCAAACTCTTGCAAAATGATGTTACCTTTGAGTTCACAACTGAACGCAAGATCGCTTTTAATAAATTAAAAATGCCTTGATTACCATACCTCTGATAAAGTCACTAGATTGGTCACAACCTTTTGAAATTACATGTGATGCAAGAAACTATGCAGTAGGAGCTATTTTAGGTTGAAACATAGGAAAAGGTTCTCATGTCATATATTATACATCAAGAACTTTGGATTCTGGCCAAGTAAACTATGCCACCATAGAAAAAGAACTCCTAGTAGTTTCGTTTGCGTTAGAAATGTTTAGACGATATTTTCAATGAACAAATATAATAGTATACTCTGATCATGCCGCCTTAAAATATTTGATTGCAAAGAAAGATGCTAAACCAAGATTAATAAGATGGATCTTATTCTTACAATAACTCAATCTTATTGTAAAAGATCAGAAAGGTGCCAAGAATTTCGTATCAGATCATCTAAGTAGACTAAAAAATAGAGAACCTCCAATACCATTGAAAAATGAATTTCCAGATGAATACTTATACGAGATAGCTATCCCTAGCCCATTGTAAGCTGATATAGTCGACTATCTCATTACTAATAGACTATTACCCCATTTATTGGAAAATCCTAGATATGGAACTTTTGTTCTGACCTCACGATTCAAATATGTTTTCCATAAACATAAATACAATCCATCATGGCTCATTGTCGTACTTAAACTTGTGAAGGACATTTTGGTCCACGTCTTACAACTTATAAGATATTAGATTCAAGATTTTTTTGGCCTACTTTATTACATGATTCTCATGTGTACACGAAAGCTTGTCCAAATTCTCAAAGAACCTAGAATTCAGGACGCAGGAACCAAATGTCCTAATGTTTTCTATTTTTTGCGAAGTATTTGATGTTCAGGGAAAAGACTTAATGGGACATTTTCCACCATCTAATGAAAATATTTACATTTTATTAGTTGTAGACTATGTGTCCAAGTGGGAATAAGCTATAGCCACTAAATATAATAATTCCAAAATAGTAGTTAATTTCCTAAAATCAAAGATTTTTACTATTTTTGGATACCCTAGAGCATTAATTAGCGATGGAGGTTCACATTTTTGCAATAGGATTAACACTACTTTACTAAAAAAATATAACATTACACATAAAACATATACTGTGTATCACCCCCAAACTAGTGGACAAGCAGAAAAACTCAAACAAAGAAATTAAGTAAATTTTAAAGAAGACAGTATGTCCAACATATAAAGACTGAAGTCTTCGTTTAGAAGATGCATTATGGCCAATATAAACTTCGATTTAAGACAATTATAAGTATGACACCTTATAGACTTGTTTTCGAAAAAAACTTGTCATTTGCGAATAGAATTAGAACATAAAGCATACTAGGTCATTATGATATGTATTATGATAATGCAGTAAAATAACCTAAACTTAGTATCTAAGAGTTAGAAGAACTGAAAAGTATGAAAGTGCATCTATTTATAAAGATGAAAGTAAAGCATTTTACAATAATAAATTAAATATTAAGAATTCTAAAGTAGGACAAAAAGTTTTACTTTTTTGTTCATGCCTTTAAGTTATTTCTTGGGAAACTTCATTCACGATTGATGGGACCTGTTGTAAGCACACATATATTTCCCCATGGGGTTGTAAAGATAGAATGTAAAGAACCCTGTAGAGTTTTTAAAGTTAATTGTCATATATTAAAACCTTATCATGGAAATTTTTCATCAGAGGATAAGGAGATCATTCACTTAGACCCAGTTGACAACTCACCAAATTACTTGACCATTATGGAAGAGCATATGATAACCATAAAATCTAATGAAACAATAAAGCTTTGGATGGTTTTTACATCAAGAAAAAAGAAGAATAAGAAATCATAAAATGAACAACAAACCACTAATGACCCATTTAATTGTGATAAGGATGACCTAGATTACGAGGAATATGGTGAAAATGGTGGTCCCTCAAAACTCTTAGATGCGGATCCTGGGCTCACCTTCTTCAACTTATAAATAAATGAAATGTCCTTTTACGAAGATCAACTAGAAACAGAGGCGATATTAATCTTACGCCTGCACATTGGTTTCTTCTAACAAATTTGTTGATTCTTTGCAAGCCTCCTATCAAGGTATACAAACAAAATGGAATTTTCATAGTCCCATTAAGTATATCAAAAAATGCGTCAATACGTATGGAAAGGTTCACTTTCACTAAAAATCTCTTAGTCATGCCAACAACTACCTAACTTAATAAGATATTATTTGGGAGACCATTCTTATCGATTGTCGTAGCTATGATCGACATATGTTATTGCATAGTTACACTTATGATTGGTAATGATGAAACGTCATTCCATGATGGGAAAGAACTTGATAAAGATATTGATGAAGGACAATTCAGTGACTGTGATGGGAGTAATGGCAGTGGACAATTTTTGGACAGTAATGATTATATTCTCAATGAGGAGCCACTTGAAGTGAAAATTGAATAACTAACACTTTAAGAAGTTGATTCCTCTTTGAGTCGAGAACCCGACAATAAACAACATCGCTTCGTGGAGGCAACCGATATTCCTTATTTCTTTAGTTATTTCAGTTTTTCATTGGATATGTATCATTAGTAGATGTTGCTTTTATTCTTTTTTCTTTTTCACTCTCTTTTGGAATAAGTTTTGGACTCAAACTCAAAAGTAGCTTCAATAAGAGTTGTTTTTTTATGGCCTTTATTCAAGTTTACGTTATTCACATTCTTATTTGTTTAATTATTTATTTAATTAATAAAATTATCAGTTAGTTACATATTTAGATCAAGATTTTAGATTTTTCGGTCTGTTTTAACTTTATAAAAGTTTTAATGAACGGTATACATGTTAATTATGAAACAAATTTGAAAAAATATAGCGAAATAAGCTTAGTGATTCTAGAGCGAATCCATTTGACACTATGAATCGCTGGCTAAATCGGTAGCAGTAACCATAAGTTAAGTGAAATTATGAGTGTGACAAACCTTCGCGATTTAGCTTGTAACAAGAATCGCTGCTCAGATCGATGAGTCACTGACAAACTTTTTCCACCGATTTGCATAATCATTTCCTAGCAATTCCGCTTATACAAGAGTCATTGGGCATGATATGGAGTTTTTAAAAATACAACCCCAAATTGCCAAATACACACCTACCTCCTATATATAAATCGTTGCATCTCTTCGCCCCACTGTGATTTCTTGCATAGATTCTACCTTTATAATCTCAATCATAGAATATTAAAACGATTCCCACCTTAATCTATATTCATTCAGCCCTAGAATTCTCGAATTTGGGTGAGTAGAGCCGAATTAGGATTTAGGAGATTTCGACTTGGAGCTTGAAAAACTAATCTAAAGGAGTTCAATAGCACATATCTTGAGAGATTCACTCTCAGAAAGGTAATGACAACAATCTGTAACCATTTTTTTGATGAAATTTTGATTTTGTTAGATTTTTGAAAATTCTTCAATTGGTTTCAAAGTTTTTTATTGAAATTAATTTTAGAATAATGAATGAAATATCTTGTTGTTCTATTAGATTGGGTATCGTAATGGCAATAACCATTAGTTTAGAAATTGCATCTTTTCGAAATTTGATGAGTTTGTAGAAAGTATGCGTAACAAGTCTAAAGTTGAGTTTTCATCAAATCGGAGGTGTAATCCTCAACCTTTTGAAAATTCCTTTTTCATATATTTGATCTCATATCACTGAATTTCATAA
This sequence comes from Stephania yunnanensis, assembly GCA_039657365.1. NCBI lineage: Eukaryota > Viridiplantae > Streptophyta > Magnoliopsida > Ranunculales > Menispermaceae > Stephania > Stephania yunnanensis. The sequence continues at coordinate 35,404,126 of CM077586.1, read as the reverse complement.
TTTTTAAATAAATTTTGCAAAATTTTACCCTTTTATGCAAATTTGTTTCAAATTTGTTGATGGCAATTGATTTCCAATAAATTACTCGCTTTAAATCTATTTCGTTATTGAATACACGATTTTGATTTACCAATTCATTGTGGTTCATTTATTTAGGATGGCAGGAAAAGGTAGAGGACGAGGTAAGAGTAGTGCATTAGAAAAAGGGAAAGGAGTTATGAAAAAAAAAACCAGTAAGACCTTTATTTTTCAAATAAAAACAATGAAGACCTTTACGTGCCCAAAAATGTCCATCCAACCCACGGGGGTTATTATTAAAGAATTGAGACCCAGGAGGGCTGAATTGTGGCCACGATCTTCATCTAGCTTTGATGATGAACTTGATCATAAGATCTGAGCGCACAAGTCCCTTATGATTTTTTGAGATTTGTCAGTCCAAAAGCACAAAATATATACTTTAAGGACGCGAAAAGAGTTATCATATGCGAAAGAAAATTTCAGATTCAAAATGTGCACAAGTATGAAGAAAAAATCATGAGCATTATAAGAGAAATCCAGTTGGAAATCTTTCTTAGAGATTACGATAACAAATTAGAAAGAGGATGTTTAGAATTAGTTCGTTAATTCTGTGCAATTGGATATGTGAGTGATAATCCTAACGAAGTAACGGTTAAAGTGAAAAACAATAAAATTTCACCTAAAACATTGAATGAACACTATAGACTTCCAGATGTCGTATTTAGATAGCAATCTGACCAATGACTCGCTTCGAGCGTATACAACAAATTTCCATTTTATATTACACTTTTAATATTTTTCGTAGTGATAAGTGGGATTGTCCCCATAGGGATTTATCAAATTTCTTTAACAAAAAAGACTTTTAATAGTTTTATTATTTTTACTTTTACTTAATTTAATTAAAAATAGTAATTAAACTAACAAATTCTTAATTATAATATAATAATACTTAACTAACTAAATTATCTTAACAAACACAATTCAAACACACAATCAGTCAAATAGATTTAATTTAATAATAAATAAATATCTAAACAAACATCAAGAATAATAAAACATAAACCCGTTTTGCATTCCAAACATGTAACTCCAATCCATACAGTTCTACACATACTCTATAAGTAAGATAAATTATTAAACTCTAATTATAAGTAAGTAAACAACCTTTAGCCAACCATTTGTTCCCCTTATACCAATGAAAAAATCATGTTCTAATTTCATTTGGTCCCCTTATTAGATCTCAAATTCACCTAGGACATTTAAACGATGTTTGTCTTTCAAACAATCCTACTTCTACTTCAAATATATTATGAACCAAATGTTACAATACACATTGCATGCTATCTATGCAATGAAAATATCATGATAAAAATCAATAGATAATAACCTATTAAATCAGTGAATCAAAGAATACTACTAGTTTAAAGCATTAAGCACATAATTTTGTCATTATAACTAGAGTGCATAACGGATCTATTTCATGTTCGGAGTTTGTTTAGATCAAAAATCTACTCACTCAAAATTATAAGTAACATCGCAATAATATAAATAAAATACATAAATAAATACCTCTTGAATACTTTATGTTTTCAATTATTTTCCAAAAGTAAAGAACAATAAACAAAAAACTAAAATAATAAAAAAATGGCTCTTAAAACAATGAAATATTAATCGAAGTTCTCGAAGGCAACTAATTTCAAAATCCTAAGGTTGCGTTTATAGTATTCTAAGTAATAAACATCCCAAACCAAGTCCAACAACTCCTAGTTATTTTAAATTCTCAAACTTTTACCCATTGATTGAAAAAAATTTCTAAGAGAGAGGAATCACGAGGAAAGTTCATAGTACGAAGCACTTTAATTCCAACAATTTAGCTACTGATTTCGAACCACTGGGAGTCACTGGTTTAAAAGTCCAGTTCTTCTTTTATTTCCTTTGTGATGATTATTCGCATACTCTTTCCACTTAATTAGTTCCTTCATAATCTTCCATTTTTCTTTATTGTCTTCAAATGTTCTATTTATAAAAATGAAATATAAAAGACAAGAGAAAACCCCCGTGTACTATATCCTTTTACTTCTAAAATTATCCTAAAATGTACTCAAAAAGATTTCTAGTTATTGACAGGTTAAATAACCACAAACTTAGCACTTTTTCATCATGAGCAAAGGGATACACTCAATCATATTCTCTTTTATTCCCACGTTTTAATTTTATAATTAATTTCACTTATTCTTAAACATAAATCATCTTTATAAATAAAACATATTACCCTCATAAAAATAAGAATCAAGGTAAAATATAATGAACTAAAGAACAATCCTTTTATTTGATATTTCAATCTCTTAATTGTGTAATACACCTTAGAATTTAAAGTTTAACAAATCACAAAGGTCAAGCCACTACATATGTTTTCTCATTCTCCCCTGACAAATATTAAGCTTATAATAATTAATATTGAATATCAACATACAAAAATTACTAAATCAATACCATTTTTAAATAATAATTTAAATATCACCATAACCATAGCGATATGGACTTTTATTCGCCAATAATCATCATTTTAGTGAAATCCGAGAATTTCATGAACTTGATTAGCAGGCTAATTAAGGATTTTTGGTTTTTAAATTGGAATTAAGCATTTGAGGCAGGACCAATGCATTACGAATCAGAGATCATAAGTTTAAAAATATTATTTTTGTTTGTTGTGTGATCAGTGGACTTATTATACTCTATTTGACGTGAAATAGGTTAATTTGTTGTGAAAATGCTATTTTTACAAGTTTTGAAGCTCGTTAGGGGATTTTTTTAACAATTTTTAACAAATCGAGGTATTTTTCAGGGTCCAAATTGAGCATAAATTGAGGGAAAACACTAAATTAATAACAAAATTGACAAATGACCACTAGAGGCATTTGGTTTATATTATTGGGGATATGTATTGAAAGCTAGTTTGGTAATAAGCCAAACATATACCATTCACTATAGTGTGAATCAAAATTTTATTGATTTTTCTCATTTTTTCTCTCTTAATGAAGTTGCTATCCACCTCATCCTCACATTGATCTCTCTCAACTCGGTGCTCATGTCCTTTTGGTCTTCCCATGTGCTCTCCTCTCTCGAGTATCTCCCTTCAACTAGTGGACGTTCTCTTTCAGTCTATAAGTTTTCTCCCTCTGATCCTTGAACTTGTTCATCTCTCATCTCGCGGCTAGAAAGCTCTTTTTTTCATAGTGAGATAGTAAAGAACATATGGGCAAATTGATTCAATGGAGGTGAGTCTTAGATTAGTTTGATGATTCTGATAAGCTTCGATGATTTACACCAATTTATAGGTGTTTGGGATCAGTTTTTAACAAATTCAATGGGTAAAAGTTTGAAATATCAGTTGGGATTCTTTTTACTATTTTATTAATATCACGTGCATGTGAGTTTTGATTCTCTCACTTTGGGGCTCGATTTCAGTTGACGATTTGATGCCTTCAAGGTTTTATTTTTGATGATTTGTGATTTTTAAATGTCAAACATAGTCCATGAGAATATGCATGAGGTTTGGTGGATGTTTCATGGGTCAATTATAATCGAACTGATCGCAAAAAATTAGTAGTGTAGTCTAATTTTTGGACCAACTAGGGTAATGATTCTGGACAATCAAAATCGTGTTTTTCAATGAAATTTTGAATGGGTTTCATTGTTAGCATGTCGATCTAGCTCCATTAGTGTACAATTAACAAACCAGAAACAGAAACAGAAGATCAGATGATCAATTGATCATCAAAGTAATCGACTCATTGAATCAAACGAAGAAGAAGCTTGAATTGTATTCAATCTGTTATTCATACGACTTGAAATTACAGTGTACATTACTTATATACATACATAGAAGGTGTACATTACACACCCTTCTCATAACCAACTAATCTTAACTAACATGTACATGTGAGACAATATACACCAGCATATATGATACAGTATACACCAGAGTATGATACAATACATTACAGTTCCTATACACTATACATTACATAAATCTACATCCCCCCTCAAGATGGAACTCTATGCCAGTCACATAGACCCATCTTGGACAATAAATCAGAGAACAAAGGAGCTGGTAAAGACTTGGTAAACAAATCAGCTAACTGTAATCTAGTAGGAACATATTGTGGAAGAACAAAACCACACTTAAACTGATGTCGAACCAAATGACAATTAATCTCCAAATGCTTGGTACGTTCATGGAATACAAGATTAGCAGAAAGGCGAATGACAGCTTGGTTATCACACCAAAGGGGTATAGGAAGAGGAGTAGGAATAGTTTAGTCCTTTAGTATATAAGAAATCCATAGCAATTCACAAACTGTGGAATATAGACTCCTATACTCAGCCTCAGTAAAGGACTTGGAAACAGTAGCTCGTTTCTTAGTTTTCCATGAGATTAAAGATGAGCCAATGAATACACAATAACCAGTAAGAGATTTCCTTGAAAGAGGACAAGCAGCCCAATCAGAATCACAGTATGCAACAACTGGAAGATCCAACTAAATAGGGTAAAACAAACCCTGAGAAGGAGTACCCTTAAGATACCTCAGAACATGAAGAGCACCAGACCAATGCGGTTCAGTAGGAGCTTGAACAAACTGACTCAACGTCTGTGTAGCATGAGTATTGTCAGGATGAGTGAAACCCAAGTAAAGTAGACGACCAATTAGTCTCCTATACTTATCACCCTCAAGTAACAAAGGTGAATCAACATCATCAAATTTACAGTCACGAGGAAGAGGAGTAGCTGCTGGTTTAGCCATGGTAAGACCAGCATCAGTAAGGACATCAAGAACATACTTGCATTGATGAACATACAGTCCTAATGAAGATCGAACCAATTCTAAGCCCAAGAAATAGTGTGCTTGGCCAAGATCTTTAATGGTAAACAACTTGTGCAGGAAGTCCTCGACATTTTGAATCAACTCACGAGAGGTACCAGTAATAAGAACATCATCAACATATACTAACAATACCAAAAACTGACCATCAATGTTGTAAGTAAACAAACAAGGATCTTGGACAGACAGAATGAAACCAAAAACTTGAAGTTTAGAAGTAAACTCATGGTTCCATTGTCTTGATGCTTGCTTTAAACAAAATAAGGATAGCTGAAGTTTGCAAACTTGATGAGGGGAAGACAAATTGTAACCATCAGGAGGTTTCATATAGACATCTTCATCAAGAGAACCATGTAAGAAGGCATTATTAACATCCAATTGATGTAAAGGCCAATCTCAAGCAGCTGCAAAGGATAAAACAATCCTAACTGTGACATTTTTGGCAACAGGAGAGAAAGAATCAGTGTAATCAACACCTTTAATTTGATGAAAACCCTTTGCAACCAACCGAGCTTTACATCTATCCAATGATCCATCAGGATTGAGTTTAACCTTGTAAACCCACTTAGAACCAATGGCCTTCTTATCAGGTGGCAGATCAGTAAGACTCCAAGTACCATTTTCCTCCAAAGCTTGTAACTCCTTATTCATTGCTTCAATCCAAATAGGATCATGTTGAGCTTGAGCATAACAAGTAGGCTCCTTAATGCTTGAAACAGCAGCCGAAAAACTCTTGTAATCATCAGTAATGTGAGAAGAGTGAACAAAAGGAAATGTTGGAGGGGTACCAGCAGAGAGGGTAGACTCTGCTGGAGTAAAAATAGATGTATGAACATTGTTCAAAACAAAATCATTCATCCAAAGAGGCTTGTGAACAGCATGATGACTCTTGCGAGGAGCCACTGCAGTAGGAGGCAAGACAACATCCGTAGGAGGCACTAATGTATTATCACCAGGCATAGAGGAGACAGGCATGTGAACATCAGAAGGTGCTTCATGAAGATGTAAAACTTCAACAGGGAACTCCCTAGAAGGAGGCATAGCAGCAGAAGTAGGTACATTACTTGAAGAACGCACAACAGTAGTAGCAGGAACATCTCTCAAAGAATCAGATGAGTCACTACAAGGAACAGGTAATGGACATTCTGAACTTGAAGTAACAATATGAAATGGAAACTGATTTTCAAAGTAGATTACATCCCTTGAAACAAAATGGGTATGCGTTGCCATATTGTATAACCTGTAAGCTTTTTGGCCAAAAGAATAACCAAGAAAGATACATTTAATTGCTCGTGTATCTAACTTGGTCTTACTTGGTGAAACATTAGTAGCAAAGCATAATCATCCAAATGTCTTTAAGGAGAGATAATTTGGCAACCTTCCAAATAAGATATGGTAAGGAGATTTCCATTGCAGCAACTGAGAAGGCGGTCGATTGATGAGATAAGTAGCGGTAAGAACTGCATCGCCCCAAAACTTTGTGGACAAACCAGATTGAAAAATTAGAGCTCTTGTAACTTGTAACAAATGACGATGCTTTCTTTCAACCACACCATTTTGTTGAGGAGTATAAAGTGTTGATCTCTGATATATGATCCCCAAACCAGAGAACAAAGCTTGACAATCTTTATTACAAAATTCGGTACCATTATCGGTCCTAATTGTTTGAACAGAAGCTTTAAAATGATTGTGAACAAAAACTAGAAATTGCTGGATTAGAGTGCCTGTCAAGGACTTCTATTTCATCAAAAATGTCAAATGTAAATCGACTATAATCATCCACAATTGTCCGAAAAAAGTGAGCTCCTTGAAGTGAAGATTGCTTATACGGTCCCCAAACATCCATATGTAACAATTGAAAAAGACAAGATGTTCGTATAGAACTCAATGGAAAAACCATTCTGCATTGTTTGGACATTTGACAAACATCACAAGGTACATTGTGTCTCCATTTGAAGAAATATTAAGTAACAAACCAAGCTGTACATTAACAGAAGGGTGCCCCAAACGACAATGCCAAGAAAAATTATCAGAAGCATTATTACAGCAAGCTATAGATAATTCTGTATGAGACACAAATGAATCAATGACATCTTTATTAAATGAACTAGAATCCAGTATGTAGAGACCTCCAATCATCCTTCCCACAGCTAGAACTTGAGACTGCTTAGTGTTCTGTATAGCACAAAATGATGGATAAAACTCAACTGTCTGTTTAGAAGAGGAAAGTAGCTTGCTAACTGACAAAACATTATACTTGAATGAGTTTATATGTAAGCATGAAGATAGAACTATGTCTGAACTCAGTTGCACATCTCCTATGTAATTAACTTCTTTGGTATGTCCATCAGGCAAATAAACCATGACAGGTTTAGCCAAAATAGTGAAGTTAACAAGCAAATCATAGTTAATACATATACGATTTGTTGCTCCACTGTCCACAATCCAACCATCAGAACTAAAGGAAAAAGGTAAGCTAGAAAGCTTTTTGTGTGAACTACCTATAAAATCAGAAACACCTAAATTTACATGGGCAGAAACACCTTCAGTTGAAATATTTTTCCCTTTCATGAAGTTCTCAATGCCTTGCTATATCATTGCTGCAACATTAGTTTGAAATTCTTCAAACTGAAAAGTTCCTGCATCTTGTATATCCAGAGGTGATTCCATCAGATTCACAAAAGATTTTGAACTATTATTCATCTGCTTCTTGTCAAGCTCTTTCTTATACCAATATGGAATTCCATGAAGCTTAAAACAAGTCTCTTTTGTGTGCCTCTTTGTCTTACAATGATCACAGAACAGTTCATCTCTATTAACAAATTTCTTATGATTTCTTTTACCAGTAAATCTTGGACCATTAGTTGAACCAGATGGACCTGAATTCAACTTGTTAGTTCTCATCATCATGGCTGTATCCATTACACGTGAATAACTAATAAGAACCTCCTTTTGCTTTTCAACTCTAAGAATCATAAAATAAGCTTTGTTTGTATTTGGTAAGGAATATGATCATACATATCACCTAATCCCATCAAAAATTGCATCAATCTATCATTAGAATCCAGAACCGCCATTGTTGCTGAAGCTCCACACTCACAAACAGGTAAAGAAACCAAACAACTCAGTTCATCTCGCAACTTCTTAAGCTTTGTATAATACTGTGAAACAGAGAGATCTCCTTGACTTATAGAAGATATGTCTCGTTTTAGTTGATACAAGAGAGGTCCATTACATTCACCAAACCTTTCTTTCAACTCATTCCATAAATCAAAAGATGAAGTTGTATAAAGAAATGCCTCAATAATGTCTTTTGAAATAGAATTCAAGATCCAAAAAGTTACCATATAATCCACTTTGATCCACTGATCCAAATTGGAATCAGTTGAATCTGGCTTCATACATCTTCCATCAACTGAACCAATCTTTATTTTTGCACCTAAAGCAATCAACGTAACTCTACTCCAAGAAAGATAATTCGAACCAGTGAGAGTGTTAGAAACAAGTACCATACAAGGATGATCAGATCCTTAAAGAAAATAAGGACTCTCTACACTAAGATCGCCAGCATCAGAAGCTCTTCCAGCTACATTTCGAATTTAAGAACTCGAAGAACCATGACTGGATGCCATGATCAAACACTCAAGTAATCAAACTCAACACAGATCAAGAACAATGAAAAACCTGCTCTGATACCATGTACAATTACACACCAGAAATAGAAAAAGAAGATCAGATGATCAATTGATCATCAAAGTAATCAACTCATTGAATCAAACAAAGAAGAAGCTTGAAACAGTATTCAATCTGTTATTCATACAACTCGAAATTACAGTGTACATTACCTATATACATACATAGAAGTTGTACATTACACACCCTTCTTATAACCAACTGATCTTAACTAACATGTACATGTGAGACAGTATACACAAGCATATATGATACAGTATACACCAGCATATGATACAATACATTACAGTTCCTATACACTATACAGTACATAACTCTACAATTAGAATAAGATTCTGATTTGGAAAATGTTTGGTAGCGTGTTTTGAAGGCCTGAAAAGGAGGCCAAAAACTGGGACTGCACTATCATTTTTTTAAAAAAAAATTTGAGTGTGCGTGTCGAGGCATTGATTTGAGATATCAAATGGGATTCGATTGACTTGCAAATATGTTTGTTTAAATCCTTGTATGATCTACTTTGATGACCAATAAAATTTATGGCCAATAGAATTGGCTTGCTCAATGAAAAATATTGTAGAATATGCATGTTAGTATGGTTCAAAACTGTCAAATTATGACAATCGCAACTTAGTAATTTTGCGTAATGATTTTAATAGGCATATTTTATTCAAATTAACTAATGTTAGACTTTTTAAAATCCATATATATAGTATTTTGAATAAAACCTATGTTCAAACCTTGGTACAACTCTTAATTTAGTTTGAAATAGTAGTGAAAAGAGCAAAAACAAATGAACTAAATTAATTAGTTAATGAAATGAGTTATATTGATTGAGTTGTCAAATAAGATGTTAAATTGCTTCATATCTTGTTATAATGAGACAAATTGAGACTCATTAACATTTTAAATTAAGATTTAGAAATAAAGAACGACTACATTAATAATTGGGTTCTAAACTTTAGTTTGATATATATATATATGGTGAACTAAAGGGAGTTATGAGTCCTTTTATGCATCTCTCCACTCTGCTGTCTACTAGGTGCTTTTTTGGCAGGCCACTTTTAAGGAAGGAGCTGCTGAAAATTTTGCAAAATATGGATATAAATTCGTAATTTGCTCCAGAAACAATAAATTAAGAATCAAGATCACTTAAGGATCTAAATTATGATTTGGAGCGTTATTAAGGATTGAATTGAATAGTATTTTGAAGTTAAAGCTGATCATATGGTTTAAGGTTTGAGACATGTGCCCTAGGTCAATCTGCAAACAATGTTTATCGTATAACTTTAGTTAATGAAATTGAGGTTTTCATTTGCCATTTTATTATAAGCGATTGCATGTTTGCCTTATAGTAAGATCTATGGTATTTGTTGAAATATATTAAATGTCCTTTGTCAATCATTATAGGGGCAATTATTATGAATTAAGGCTAGTGTGAATCTTGATTGATAAGATTATGATGATAATGCGTATAGGGATATGAATCGAGATCATGTGTACTTGTTATGGGAACAAAGTATTCGATCGACCCGTTATGAGAACACCACATAGATTAAGTAATAAACGTTACTCATGATCGGTATATCATTAGTCCTTCGACTTGAGATTATAATAGGCTTCAATATTAAGAGCATGGTAATTTGACACAATCAAATGTTGTGTTTAACCAGACGATTGTGAAGATTGTGATTGGTTACAATGTAATTAATATGTGAAGATGTGTAATTAAAATAAAATTTGCCTGTCTCGTATAGAGAGATATCAGTTGATCCCTCGGTATGTTAAACTGTTAAATGACCAAGTGCAAGTGAATTAATATTATCAATTTCATTTGAATATTTTACTCTACCTGAAGATATAGACTAGTATGATTGAACATTAAGGGTGACTATCCATGCTTTATGTTTTATCAAAAGATATCGCACGACAAAATGATATGATATGTGTTATTGATTAGGGTAAATCGATTATGGTATTCATGCTACTTGGGTAGTCATAATGTCTTGCTTGAGACCGATTATTACTTGTGTACTAAAATAGTTTTGGCTCATTGCCAACGTCTTATGAACTTATTTAGTCGCACATAAAGAATGACTTTGCAAAATTTCGATTGGTCTTGAGTAATGAATTATATATGACACAACTCTTGCTATAAAAGATTTTACAATTTCTTATATAATTACTTATTTTGCATAATTTCCTTAAATTGCCTAAATACAATTGTTTTATAACAAATGGGATTTTAAGTGAAAGCTTATCTATTCAAATTAATAGGGGTTGAAACCATAATACGAAAAAAGATTTTTTTTTCTACTATTTTCTAGTTCTCTGAATTTTGTGAGAGAAAGTAAAATCGTTTTCAATCTCTCTAAGGGCTAGCATTCCAAATTGAGGTCACTATTCGTGCGTTGATTGTTGATAGAGGATGTGCACTTGAACATCTTGAAAATTGAATAATCAGCGAAAGAAAGAACAAATTAAGATATAGTTTAATTTTGTAGATCTAGTTTAATGGAACTTGTTTTCGATTCTATTAAGGGTTTTCTTAATTTTTTAAAAAATTTCCCTCTGATTAAACCCCCAAAACCCAATAGTGGTGTTAGAGCCATAGGCCAGGTTGTATTCAACATTTGCATGTTTTTTTCTAATTTATATATGATATATGTGAAAACAAGATCTTGATTAATGTATATATGATGTATATACATGTTTTGTGATAATTGTTATCAAGAATTGATTTTAAAGTATATTGTTAATGCATGGGTATTGATAAATATGCTTGATTTAATTCAATGATATAATTTATGTCTAGAATCTTTCGATTAACATATGTTGTAATATTGAACGATGCAAATTTTGTATGTTCACATAATAGAAGTCTTGTTTAGGTTAATGTGATTATGGTGTTGAATACATATTTCATTTTCGTTCATTAATTACGTATGTCTCCATAATAGAAATCATGATTAGGTCAATATAATTCAAGTGTTTAATGCATTTTTTATATTTCATTTCTTGATTGAATTGCTTGTTTCGTATGAATAAGAATCGAAATTGATTTTAATCATATATCTCATTGTGGTTATCTTTTAGTATATTCCCATTAGGTATCAGATAAAATTGTAATCGGATAAGAATTGCAGATCCTATAAAATATTAAGTTAGAGGAGAGTCTGAGTTGAGTTAAAACGTTTTAATTAATATTTTTTAGAATTAAAATAAACGGAACTTCTACTTAATTGGATTTACTAAAACAATGAGAAATTTTGGCAATATTTCAATTTTTGAAACTGTTATATGTTGTTTAAAAAAATCTCTAAAATTTCCATAGTAGTCAATATTAGTAAAATTTTCTAACTTGTTTAGCGATTATAAATGCATTGTATATATGATATTTACCTCATTTAAATTATGATCACTAAAAAAAATAAAAATAAAAATCCCTCTTTCAAATTTTAAGTCAAGTGCCATCCATTCTCAAACACTTGTCAAGGTTTTGATCTCATCAACATGGGTCTGCCACCATAAATTTTATTGTGTTATCTTGATAGACTAGTTGTGTAACGGTTACTTTATTGTTTGAAATAATTAGACTTGATAGAGCTATCAAAAAAGTTTTGGCCTTTTATGCACTAGATGAAATAAAACATGCTAAGACATCAGAAGTCATATAGTCTCATAAAACAACTAAAGGTTACATGTGATGTAATTGGTAATTGGTACCTACTTAAATAACCTATTTTTATGAGGTTTGTTAATTTGGTGGGAGTTAACTCCTCTATACCAAACTGAACTTTTGCATAATCTTTATTGTAGATCTATGGCCTCTTCAAATCACACTAATCCGTTGTCACTATGATCCATCCTTGAGAATGATAAGTTGTTCAGGAAAAACTTATTGACTAGTTTAGAAACTTGAGAATTATTCTTATGCATGAACGCAAGTTGTATGTCTTGATGATCCTATTCTTAAGGAACCACAATCTAATGCTTTAAGAGCAATGAAAGATACTCATACTAAGCACGTCAACGACTCAACTAATATTGCATTGATTATGTTGGTAACCATAGCTCATAAACTTTAGAAGGACATGGAACACGTACAAACTGACGACATGGATACGATGCTGAAGGAAAGGTTCCAATATCAGGCTACGCAAGAAATGTTTCGGATAGTAAAGAACCTTCATTCTTGCAAAATGACCGAGGGTGCATTAGTTAGTCCTTATGTTCTAAAAATCAAGGGCAACATTTGTAACATCCAAAAGTTTTATAAACATGATTAGGAAACTAATTAAATATTTTTAGATTTTAATTTTAAATTAAGTAACTGAGGTGGGATGTATGCATTCTGGACCAGAGATCTTAAGTTTAAATATTGTTTTAGCATGTTGTTTGCATAATGGATGTAATATATATTATTTTGTCGTGAAGTTGGGTTGTGTTGAGGCACATCCTTAGTTTGTTATAATCAGGGTTTTAAGTGCATATTAGAAACGCACGAGTGAAAATAATGTATTAGTTGTTTGAAAAGTAATTAACTAAATGTTAATCATTACGTAATGATTTTACCTTGATTTACATGAAAATTGGGATCACTATCATTATAAAATAAGAATTGTGATGATCCCAATTCCACAACCCAAACTAGGCCCTACTTGGTCTAGACTTACGTGGACCCCAAGTCAATTCTATCGATGTCAACGCATGCATAGTCAGCCTTCCTAACAATTTTTTCTTTAAAAGGTAGAAAAACTTAACATTTATAGTGAGTTATTCAAATTTGAAAGTTATCAATGGTTATGCAGAAGCGATTTCCACATAAACAAATCAAAAAAACTCTAAAACAATCGGTCCGTACATCCTAGAGTGTGGAAACCCCACACAACACAATCAACATGTGTAATTAACAGATGAGAGAGAAATAATATTATATACATGAACCTACGGATCTCGTAAAACCCATATATCATATGTGATAAAAACAATATACATAAGCAATAAAAAACATACAAAAGTACGAGAGGGAAGGCTTCTCAAAAGTCTTCTACATAGATCTCCCAATATTTGTCTTTTTTCCTTACTCCATTACAGATACTCAATTAAACATAAGAATGACGAGCCCAGGTAAGTAACACCAGTAGGATATTAAACAACATTTCAAAACAAATAAATTAGTCTATACTCATGCAGAAAGAAAAAATGGTATAAGGACGCATGAATGAATAAAATAGAGAATATAAATAAAAGGCTATCGATCCATCAGTGTCGAAGGATGCAAACAGAAAGGTGCGAGTAGTCTCGATGAACATGCCATTAAATCTTAACAAACTATCAAGACTCAAGTTCTAGGACTTAGTACACTCACAAGCCCGGTGGCTATGTCTTCATTGGAGCCAACTCGAAAAGTCTCATAGTGCTCCTCAAGTATTCTAAAATTTTTCTTTCTAACTTGAAGTGTACCTTAGTAGTCCACCTTAAGCTTTTCCCACACTTCCTTGGCAATTTGACAAGCACAAAACAGTTAGATTCAACCTCACTTAGCATGTAAAAAAAATGATTCATGGCTTGATCATTTGAGAGCTCAATCTTAGTCCCCTCGATTATGTATTCTCTCAACGGCTTCTTAGGTGGAGTGTACCCATTATCAATTCAGTCCCACAAAAGTCTACTTTTCGCCCTAATGTAGAACTTCATATTTACATTTGAATGAGCATAGTTCGTTCGTTAAAAAGAAGGTGGCCCACTCGATGAGTTGCCTTCCCTAAGGCTAGCCGGATTAAAAGTTTGCATCCTTGCACCAAAACACTCAAAGATATGTTAGTAACACTCTGAGCAATAACCCACTCTGATGCAAAATGATACCACACCCAAGAGGTGGTGAATTAGGTGTATCGAGAACTTCTTGCCTTTTTAAACAATTCAACAATAATGATGATATATGCTCACTCAAGTGCAAGTATGAATGCAATGCAAGATGAAGGAAAAAGAATAGATAGAAAGAGACAAGTGATTTATAGTGGTTCGATACAATGATCTACATCCAATCGGTAACCTCCCCAGTTAGGAATTTCAAACCCCTAATTATATTGCCAATAAGTGTTACAACCTAAGTGTAGAAACCTAAAATGCCTAATCGCCAATTACGACTTCCAACCTAGCATAAAATAGGGTTTATGCCCAGCCTCAACTAGGTCTTCCATTTGAGTTAGATCCTGCTAAGTCTTACAATCAGCCACTTACATAGAATCGATGAAAATAATCAAATTGACTTTACAAAGTAAGGCGACACCAAATTCAAATACAAGCAAGCCTCCTAAAGCCTAACCACTCTAATGCATGCAAGTATGAGAACAAATGAGAAATGCAAGTATATCACTGATTTTAAGCAAATCTCAAATATGAAACCATTTCAAAATAACCTATTAAAACAAATCTGGATTCAAATCTAAACAACAAGAAGTTTTTTAACAATCAAGTTTATGTGCAAACTCTTGTCCCAACCAGTCCTAGGGTTTTGTAAATTAAGTTTAAGTGTAAAACCTAACATAAATATGGTCAAGAACATAACAAATGATTCCCATAATTCAAGCACATAAAAATATGAAATTTAGGCACAAGCTATCAAGACTCAGGTTCTAGGACTTAGTACACTCACAATCCCGGTGGCTATGTCTTCATTTGAGCCTACTCGAAAAGTCTCAAATTGCTCCTCAAGGATACTCAATTTTTTCTTCCTAACTTGAAGTGTACCTTAGTGGTGCACCTCAAACGTTTCCCACACTTCCTTGGCCATTTGATAAGCTCTAACACAGTTGGATTCATCCTCACTTAGCTTGTAAAACAAATGAGTCATGGCTTGATCATTTGAGAGCTCAATCTTAGTCCCCTCGATGAAGTATTCTCTCAACGGCTTCTCAGGTGAAGTGTACCCATTATCAATTCAGTCCCACAAATGTCTACTTTTCGCCCTAATGTAGAACTTCATATTTACTTTTGAATGAGCATAGTTCGTTCCTTAAAAAGAAGGTGGCCTACGCGATGAGTTGCCTTCCCTAAAGCAAGCCGGATGAAAAGTTTGCATCCTTGCACCAAAACACTCAAATATATGTTAGTAACACTTTGAGCAATAACCTACTCTGATGCAAAATGAAACCACACCCAAGAGGTGGTGAATTAGGTGTATCAAGAACTTCTTACTTTTTTAAAACAATTCAACGATAATGATGCTATATGCTCACTCAAGTGCAAGTATGAAAGCAATGCAAGATGACGGAAAAAAAATATATAGAAAGAGACAAGTTATTTATAGTGGTTCGATATAATGATCTACATCCACTAGGTAACCTCCCCAGTTAGGAATTCCAAACCCCTAATTATATTGTCAATAAGTGTTACAACCTAAGTGTAGAAACCTAAAATACCTAATCGCCAATTACGACTTCCGACCTAGCACTAAATAGGGTTTATGCCCAGCCTCAACTAGGTCTTCCCTTTGAGTTAGGTCCTACTAAGTTTTACAATCAGCCACTTACATAGAATAGATGAAAATAATCAAATTCACTTTACAAAGTAAGGCGACCCCAAATTCAAATACAAGCAAGCCTCCTAAAGCCTAACCACTCTAATGCATTCAAGTATGAGAACAAATGAGAAATGCAAGTGTATCACCGATTTTGAAAAAATCTCAAATATGAAACCATTTCAAAAGAACCGATTAAAACAAATCTAGATTCAAATCTAAACAACAAGAAGTTTGTTAACGATTAAGTTTATGTGCAAACACTTGTCCCAACCAGTCCTAGGGTTATCTAAATTAAGTTTAAGTGTAAAACCTAACACAAATAAGGTCAAGAACATAACAAATGATTCCCATAATTCAAGCACATAAAAATATGAAATTTAGGCACAAGCTATCAAGACTCGGGTTCTAGGACTTAGTACACTCACAAGCCCGCTGGCTATATTTTCATTGGAGCGTACTCCAAAAGTCTCAAATTGCTTCTCAAGGATTCTCAATTTTTTCTTCCTAACTTGAAGTGTACCTTAGTGGTGCACCTCAAACGTTTCCCACACTTCCTTGGCCATTTGATAAGCACTAACTCGGTTGGATTCATCCTCACTTAGCGTGTAAAACAAATGATTCGTGGCTTGATCATTTGAGAGCTCAATCTTAGTCCCCTCGATGATGTATTCTCTCAACGGCTTCTTAGATGGAGTGTACCCATTATCAATTCAGTCCCATAAAAGTCTACTTTTCGCCCTAATGTAGAACTTCATATTTACTTTTGAATGAGCATAGTTCGTTCCTTAAAAAGAAGGTGGCCCACTCGATGCGTTGCCTTTCTTAAGGCTAGCCGGATGAAAAGTTTGCATCCTTGCACCAAAATACTCAAAGATATGTTAGTTACACTCTGAGCAATAACCCACTCTGATGCAAAATGATACCACACCCAAGAAGTGGTGAATTAGGTGTATCGAGAATTTCTTGCCTTTTTAAAACAATTCAACAATAATGATGATATATGCTCACTCAAGTGCAAGTATGAATGCAATGCAAGATGAAGGAAAAAGAATAGATAGAAAGAGACAAGTGATTTATAGTGGTTCGATACAATGATCTACATCCAATCGGTAACCTCCCCAGTTAGGAATTTCAAACCCCTAATTATATTGCCAATAAGTGTTACAACCTAAGTGTCGAAACCTAAAATGCCTAATCGCCAATTACGACTTCCAACCTAGCACAAAATAGGGTTTATGCCCAGCCTCAACTAGGTCTTCCCTTTGAGTTAGATCCTGCTAAGTCTTACAATCAGCCACTTACATAGAATCGATGAAAATAATCAAATTGACTTTACAAAGTAAGGCGACACCAAATTCAAATACAAGCAAGCCTCCTAAAGCCTAACTACTCTAATGCATGCAAGTATGAGAACAAATGAGAAATGCAAGTATATCACTGATTTTAAGCAAATCTCAAATATGAAACCATTTCAAAATAACCTATTAAAACAAATCTGGATTCAAATCTAAACAACAAGAAGTTGTTTAACAATCAAGTTTATGTGCAAACTCTTGTCCCAACCAGTCCTTGGGTTTTGTAAATTAAGTTTAAGTGTAAAACCTAACAAAAATATAGTCAAGAACATAACAAATGATTCCCATAATTCAAGCACATAAAAATATGAAATTTAGGCACAAGCTATCAAGACTCAGGTTCTAGGACTTAGTACACTCACAAGCCCGGTGGCTATGTCTTCATTAGAGCCTACTCGAAAAGTCTCAAATTGCTCCTCAAGGATTCTCAATTTTTTCTTCCTAACTTGAAGTGTACCTTAGTGGTGCACCTCAAACGTTTCCCACACTTCCTTGGCCATTTGATAAGCACTAACTCGGTTGGATTCATCCTCACTTAGCGTGTAAAACAAATGATTCATGGCTTCATCATTTGAGAGCTCAATCTTAGTCCCCTCGATGATGTATTCTCTCAACGGCTTCTCAGGTGGAGTGTACCCATTATCAATTCAGTCCCACAAAAGTCTACTTTTTGCCCTAATGTAGAACTTCATATTTACTTTTGAATGAGCATAGTTCGTTCCTTAAAAAGAAGGTGGCCTACTCGATGAGTTGCCTTCCCTAAAGCAAGCCGGATGAAAAGTTTGCATCCTTGCACCAAAACACTCAAATATATGTTAGTAATACTCTGAGCAATAACCCACTCTGATGCAAAATGAAACCACACCCAAGAGGTGGTGAATTAGGTGTATCGTGAACTTCTTACTTTTTTAAAACAATTCAACGATAATCATGCTATATGCTCACTCAAGTGCAAGTATGAAAGCAATGCAAGATGAAGGAAAAAAAATAGATAGAAAGACACAATTGATTTATAGTGGTTCGATATAATGATCTACATCCACTAGGTAACCTCCCCAGTTAGGAATTCCAAACCCCCAATTATATTGCCAATAAGTGTTACAACCTAAGTGTAGAAACCTAAAATACCTAATCGCCAATTACGACTTCCAACCTAGCACTAAATAGGGTTTATGCCCAGCCTCAACTAGGTCTTCCCTTTGAGTTAGATCCTACTAAGTCTTACAATCAGCCACTTACATAGAATAGATGAAAATAATCAAATTCACTTTACAAAGTAAGGCGACCCCAAATTCAAATACAAGCAAGCCTCCTAAAGCCTAACCACTCTAATGCATGCAAGTATGAGAACAAATGAGAAATGCAAGTATATCATTGATTTTGAGAAAATCTCAAATTTGAAACCATTTCAAAAGAACCGATTAAATCAAATCCAGATTCAAATCTAAACAACAAGAAGTTTGTTAACAATTAAGTTTATGTGCAAACACTTGTCCGAACCAGTCCTAGGGTTATCTAAATTAAGTTTAAGTGTAAAACCTAACACAAATAAGGTCAAGAACATAACAAATGATTCCCATAATTTAAGCACATAAAAATATGAAATTTAGGCACAAGCTATCAAGACTCGGGTTCTAGGACTTAGTACACTCACAAGCCCGGTGGCTATGTTTTCATTCGAGCGTACTCGAAAAGTCTCAAATTGCTTCTCAAGGATTCTCAATTTTTTCTTCCTAACTTGAAGTGTACCTTATGGTGCACCTCAAACGTTTCCCACACTTCCTTGGCCATTTGATAAGCACTAACTCGGTTGGATTCATCCTCACTTAGCGTGTAAAACAAATGATTCATGGCTTGATCATTTGAGAGCTCAATCTTAGTCCCCTCGATGATGTATTCTCTCAACGGCTTCTTAGGTGGAGTGTACCCATTATCAATTCAGTCCCACAAAAGTCTACTTTTCGCCCTAATGTAGAACTTCATATTTACTTTTGAATGAGTATAGTTCGTTCCTTAAAAAGAAGGTGGCCTACTCGATCAGTTGCCTTCCCCAAGGCTAGCCGGATGAAAAGTTTGCATCCTTGCACCAAAATACTCAAAGATATGTTACTTACACTCTGAGAATAACCCACTCTGATGCAAAATGAAACCACACCCAAGAGGTGGTGAATTAGGTGTATCGAGAACTTCTTGCCTTCTTAAAACAATTCAACAATAATGATGATATATGCTCACTCAAGTGCAAGTATGAATGCAATGCAAGATGAAGGAAAAAGAATAGATAGAAAGAGACAAGTGATTTATAGTGGTTCGATACAATGATCTACATCCAATCGGTAACCTCCCGAGTTAGGAATTTCAAACCCCTAATTATATTGCCAATAAGTGTTACAACCTAAGTGTAGAAACCTAAAATGCCTAATCGCCAATTACGACTTCCAACCTAGCACCAAATAGGGTTTATGCCCAGCCTGAACTAGGTCTTCCCTTTGAGTTAGATCCTGCTAAGTCTTACAATCAGCCACTTACAAAGTAAGGCGACACCAAATTCAATTACAAGCAAGCCTCCTAAAGCCTAACCACTCTAATGCATGCAAGTATGAGAACAAATGAGAAATGCAAGTATATCACTGATTTTAAACAAATCTCAAATATGGAACCATTTCAAAATAACTTATTAAAACAAATCTGGATTCAAATCTAAATAACAAGAAGTTTTTTAACAATCAAGTTTATGTGCAAACTCTTGTCCCAACCAGTCCTAGGGTTTCGTAAATTAAGTTTAAGTGTAAAACCTAACACAAATATGGTCAAGAACATAACAAATGATTCCCACAATTAAAGCACATAAAAATATGAAATTTAGGCACAAGCTATCAAGACTCAGGTTCTAGGACTTAGTACACTCACAAGCCCGGTGGCTATGTCTTCATTAGAGCCTACTCGAAAAGTCTCAAATTGCTCCTCAAGGATTCTCAATTTTTTCTTCCTAACTTGAAGTGTACCTTAGTGCTGCACCTCAAACGTTTCCCACACTTCCTTGGCCATTTGATAAGCACTAACTCTGTTGGATTCATCCTCACTTAGCGTGTAAAACAAATGATTCATGGCTTGATCATTTGAGAGCTCAATCTTAGTCCCCTCGATGATTTATTCTCTCAACGGCTTCTCAGGTGGAGTGTACCCATTATCAATTCAGTCCCACAAAAGTCTACTTTTCGCCCTAATGTAGAACTTCGTATTTACTTTTGAATGAGCATAGTTCGTTCCTTAAAAAGAAGGTGGCCTACTCGATGAGTTGCCTTCCCTAAAGCAAGCCGGATGAAAAGTTTGCATCCTTGCACCAAAACACTCAAATATATGTTAGTAACACTCTGAGCAATAACCCACTCTGATGCAAAATGAAACCACACCCAAGAGGTGGTGAATTAGGTGTATCGAGAACTTCTTACTTTTTTAAAACAATTCAACAATAATGATGCTATATGCTCACTCAAGTGCAAGTATGAAAGCAATGCAAGATGAAGGAAAAAAATAGATAGAAAGAGACAAGTGATTTATAGTGGTTCGATATAATGATCTACATCCACTAGGTAACCTCCCCAGTTAGGAATTCCAAACCCCCAATTATATTGCCAATAAGTGTTACAACCTAAGTGTAGAAACCTAAAATACCTAATCGCCAATTACTACTTCCAACCTAGCACTAAATAGGGTTTATGCCCAGCCTCAACTAGGTCTTCCCTTTGAGTTAGATCCTACTAAGTCTTACAATCAGCCACTTACATAGAATAGATGAAAATAATCAAATTCACTTTACAAAGTAAGGCGACCCTAAATTCAAATACAAGCAAGCCTCCTAAAGCCTAACCACTCTAATGCATGCAAGTATGAGAACAAATGAGAAATGCAAGTATATCACTGATTTTGAGAAAATTCAAATATGAAACCATTTCAAAAGAACCGATTAAAACAAATCTGGATTAAAATCTAAATAACAAGAAGTTTGTTAACGATTAAGTTTATGTGCAAACTCTTGTCCCAACCAGTCCTAGGGTTTTCTAAATTAAATTTAAGTGTAAAACCTAACACAAATATGGTCAAGAACATAACAAATGATTCCCATAATTCAAGCACATAAAAATTGGAAATTTAGGCACAAGCTATCAAGACTCGGGTTCTAGGACTTAGTACACTCACAAGCCCGGTGGCTATGTTTTCATTGGAGCGTACTCGAAAAGTCTCAAATTGCTTCTCAAGGATTCTCAATTTTTTCTTCCTAACTTGAAGTGTACCTTAGTGGTGCACCTCAAACGTTTCCTACACTTCATTGGCCATTTGATACGCACTGACTCGGTTGGATTCAACCTCACTTAGCGTGTAAAACAAGTGATTCATGGCTTGATCAATTGAGAGCTCAATCTTAGTCCCCTCGATGATGTATTCTCTAAACGGCATCTCAGGTGGAGTGTACCCACTATCAATTCAGTCCCACAAAAGTCTACTTTTCGCCCTAATGTAGAACTTCATATTTACTTTTGAATGAGCTTAGTTCGTTCCTTAAAAAGAAGGTTGCCTACTCGATGACTTGCCTTTCATAACGCCAGCAGGATGAAAAGTTTGCATTCTTTCACCAAAACACTCAAAGATATGTTAGTAACAATCTAAGCAATAACCCACTCTGATGCTAAAAGAAACCACACCCAAGAAGTGGTGAATTAGGTGTATCGAGAACTTCTTACCTTTTTAAAACAACTCAACAATAATGATGTTATATGCTCACTCAAGTGCAAGTATGAATGCAATGCAAGGTGAAGGAAAAAGAATAGATAGAAAGAGACAAGTGATTTATAGTGGTTCGATACAATGATCTACATCCACTAGGTAACCTCCAAAGTTAGGAATTTCAAACCCCCAATTATATTGCCAATAAGTGTTACAACCTAATTGTAGAAACCTAAAATACCTAACCGCGAACTACGACTTCCAACCTAGCACCAAATAGTGTTTATGCCCAGCCTCAACTAGGTCTTCTCTTTGAGTTAGATCCTACTAAATCTTACAATCAACCACTTACATAGAATAGATGAAAATAATCAAATTCACTTTACAAAGTAAGGCGACACCAAATTCAAATACAAGCAAGCCTCCTAAAGCCTAACCACTCTAATACATGCAAGTATTAGAACAAATGAGAAATGCAAGTATATCACTGATTTTGAGCAAATCCCAAATATGATACCATTTCAAAAGAATCGATTAAAACAAATCTGGATTCAAATCTAAACAACAAGAAGTTTGTTAACAATCAAGTTTATGTGCAAACTCTTGTCCCAACCAGTCCTAGGGGTTTTATAAATTAAGTTTAAGTGTAAAACCTAACACAAATATGGTCAAGAACATAACAAATGATTCCCATAATTCAAGCACATAAGAATATGAAATTTAAGCACAAGTTATCAAGACTCAGGTTCTAGGACTTAGTACACTCACAAGCCCGGTGGCATGTCTTCATTGGAGCCTACTCGAAAACTCTTAAATTGCTCCTCAAGGATTCTCGATTTTTTCTTCCTAACTTGAAGTGAACCTTAGTGGTGCACCTCAAACGTTTCCCACACATCCTTGGCCATTTGATAAGCACTAACTCGGTTGGATTCATCCTCACTTAGCGTGTAAAACAAATGATTTATGGCTTGATCATTTGAGAGCTCAATCTTAGTCCCCTCGATGAAGTATTCTCTCGACGGCTTCTCAGGTGGAGTGTACCCATTATCAATTTAGTCCGACAAAAGTCTACTTTTCACCCTAATGTAGAACTTCATATTTACTTTTGAATGAGCATAGTTCGTTCCTTAAAAAGAAGGTGGCCTACTTGATGAGTTGCCTTCCCTAAGGCTAGCCGGATGAAAAGTTTGCATCCTCGCACCAAAACACTCAAAGATATGTTAGTAACACTCTGAGCAATAACCGACTCTGATGCAAAATGAAACCACACCCAAGAGGTGATGAATTAGGTGTACAGAGAACTTCTTGTCTTTTTAAAATAATTCAACAATAATGATGCTATATTCTCACTCAAGTGCAATGAATGCAATCCAAAATGAAGGAAAAAGAATAGATAGAAAGAGACACGTGATTTATATTGGTTCGATACAATGATCTACATCCACTAGGCAACCTCCCTAGTTAGGAGTTTCAAACCCTAGTTATTTTTCCATTAAGTGTTACAACCTAAGTATAGAAGCTTGAAATACCTAATCCCCAATTACGACTTCCTACCTAGCACCAAATAGGGTTTATGCCTAGCCTCAACTAGGTCTTCCCTTTGACTTAGATCTTACTAAGTCTTACAATCAGCCACTTACATAGAATAGATTAAAATAATTAAATTCACTTTACAAAGTAAGGTGACACCAAATTCAAATACAAGCAAGCCTCCTAAAGCCTTACCACTCTAATTCATGCACGTATGAGAACAAATAAGAAATGCAAGTATATCACTGATTTTGAGCAAATCTAAAATATGAAATCGTTTCAAAAGAATCGATTAAAACAAATCTGGATTCAAATATAAACAATAAGAAGTTTGTTAACAAGGAAGTTTATGTGCAAACTCTTGTCCCAACGAGTCCTAGGGTTTTATAAATTAAGTTTAAGTGTAAAACCTAACGCAAATATTTTCAAGAACATAACAAATGATTCCTACAACTCAAGCACATAAAAATATGAAATTTAGGCACAAGAAAAGCTAGGAAATCAGACTTTCTTACAACCCCGAGAGAATGATTTGAAAAATTGTTATGGAGTGGATGTTGTATGCTTTAGAATGCCTAAATAACACTGCTTTTGAGAGTGATTCCATTGCCTCGAAAGATTACAAGTGATATTACACAAAAATTCAAGATTCTACTTTGAAAACTTTGAGTTCTCTTTGGTTTTCTTGCTTGACAAGATAATAAAATGTTGTTGGTGATTTGAGAATGTTATACATTCCTTTTTAACAATTTTTGACCATTCTAGAGTTTTAAGGGCTTAGATTTGATCATCTTTTCAAATTAAAGGCTAATACCCAGCTTTATAAAAAAGTTGTCAGAAAGCCAAGTAGCGTGCTAGTATTAGGACCTACCGCACTAATCCTCTAAGTTAGCGTGGAAATTTTCAACATTAGCATGCTAACTCTGAAATTAGCATGCTATTATCACTATTAGCGTTAACTATCAGGGGCCTCAAAATAAATATTTTTGGCTTTAGAGTAAGCGATCCCTTATCGCATCCGAGACTATATCAAACCTCTTATAACATGTTATACATGTTTGTTAAGGGTCATAGAACCTATTTAGGTGGTTTGGATGTTTTCGAAAGTCCCAAAAATGGAAACTCCCAGTTTCATGACTTACGTAGAGGCTTTTCGACAAATACAAAGTTTTGTATTTTCAAAAACCCTTCAAAACAAGTTTTCATTTTTGAAAACTTCCACAATGGTTTTGAAAGTACGATATGAATATGAAAACATAAATTCGAATGGTTTGAGCTTATAAGACCGATTGAAATGGTGATTTTAATTTAAAACTTCAAACGATCACTAAAAATTTTAAAAACGATTTGAAAAACATGTTATGCATGAACTAACACATTACGCTCGCATAAAAGAACCTTTGTACCTTATATCAATGTTACAACATGTAATATGATCTTTCATCTTCGTTTCCTCGTGTAGACTAAATCTTGAACTTGTATGGCTTTAACACTTGAGATGTGATCCACCACATCGAGAAATAAACTTTATGAAGTTAATATTACAAGAAGTAGTACATTTGATGAAAGATTTGAAAATTTAGTTACCATGGTTAAGTTTCTATTAAAAGATAGATCAAACTATGTAAAATCATGTGTATTTTGTGATGAAGTAACTCATCCTACGGATGCGTGCCCTATTTTGCACGAAGACAATAATGATGAAGTTAATGCCATTATAAACTAATTTTCCGGTCCTTCCTAGAATCAATATAATAACAATAGTTATTATAATAGAAAGCCACATTCAAATCATTGGTACAATCCACAAAATAAAATTTATACCACTTATAGACAAAGAGCACATATACGTTCTACACCCATCAATAATATCAACAAACCGTTCAGCATATGCAAAAAAAATTTTGAGCGAATCTTGCTTAATTTTATGACTGAAAGTCATCAAAATGTTACATAGATTTCTTGAACAAAAAATAAAACTAATACATCCATTAATAAGATGAAAGACCATTTAACTTAGATGTACCTAAAAATTAATAGACTAAGTAATCAAACTAAATAATCTACTTATACTACTACTGCTATTAATCAAGTACACGCTAATGTTTTATTTTGGTTTAATGAAAAAGATACATGTATACCAGAAAGAATATCTAAGTGGGGTGTAAAGAAAAAGAAAAACAAAGAATAGAGAAAAAGAAAAATAAGAAGAGATGATGGCCAATATCATTCCTGTTAGAGAATGGATGGCTAAACGATTGAAATATACACATTTCCTTAAAGGTTGTACCCATGGTATTTAGCTTTAGTTCAAGCTATTGAAAAGTGGTTACAAACTTCCAAAATATTTAGCAAAGTAAAAGATGACAAGATTCGTAATAAAGTAAATGAAGATATGTATTCTATATCTCTCATTCTGCAATGATTAATGAATGCTATAAAGGAAGAAATTAATGAAGACGTTTCGAAAGCATTTAGGAAAATAAAAATTAATAAATCTTCGATGGAATCGATCATGTAAGTATCGAATTCTGAAGAAGTTTTGAAATAATTCATTGATTCTAAAGACAAATTCTTAGAGGAATCTGAAAAAATATTTGAGTAAAAGGTGTCAGGTTAAATTAGAAATGAACCACCTAAGAAATGTTCCAATCAGAGATCGTTTTGAATACCTATTAAAATAGGAACTTCCTATATTAAATATGCTATGTATGGTCTCGAAACATCAATTTAATGTGATGTCACATAAATTATATGAATCATTGAAAATAGGATCATTTACTAATACACTTATTAATCCTACTTTTGTTGATAATACAGTTATTATACCATATGGATTATTAGAAGATGTTTCAATGAATGTAAATTACTTAGTGTTTCTAGTTGACTTTTATGTCATGGAAATGGGAGATTCTACATCACCTAATTCCCAACCTATATTAATAGGTAAATCTTTTTCTTAAAACAAATAAAACTAAGTTTCATATCTTTGAAGGGACGATGCCTAAGAATTTAAAGTCCAACTTCTCACGTTCAAACTTAATTATAGGGATAATTATCATGATTCTAATGAATTACTTTATAAAGGAATCAATGACATTGATTCTCTAGAATTAAATTATTATGATAATCTAAACGTTGTAATATATACAATTAATGAAGTAATAATTGAAACTAAAAATGATGTTTCGAAGAAATAATAAGTTGAAGATGCTTCAAATGATAAAAAACAACTCTGTAATGGAATAAGAAATTAGAGAATGGAAAAAGTATTAATAACCCAGAATATTTTAAATTTAAGAAGAAGAATAAGAAGGAATAAATGAGTTTAGGTGTGGCGGCCCCATGCCCTGTGCCCGTCGAGTGTGCGTGCTCCTTGCCCTCCGGGCCCTGTTGCATTGTCTACATCTCTAATTCACATAATCCCTTGCTCCACTAACATCTCATGCCATGCTTGCATCCTTAGTGTCCGTGCGAACTTATAGTATTGTTGCTATTTTATAAACTAGTTTGGAATATTTTACTTTTAAAGTCATGTAATATTAGGGTTTACAATATTTTAGTTTTAAAGTTTCCTGCTAGACATAGAGCTTATGTTTTACAGAGTTGTAGGTAAATAACTAGTAAATTAACAGCGAAAGTCTTAAAAAGACATATAAAAATCAAATATATATACATATATTTTGTGTGTCACAGAGCATCAATCTTAATGTGGAAAACCCGAAAATAGAGTACTATGTATACAAACCGACATGATAATAAAAAGTATGTGAAATATACATGTACAATGTTTCTCAAGTCTCCATGATACAAAAATAAGACAGAATATCAAAAACTAACATGTAAGAGATTGTCTTAAATAGTACGCATGTCAGATAGAGTCGTCTAGGATCCCTTTGCCCTCGTTCTTACTAGGATCTATACTTAGCCATCATAACAAAACTAATGACGAGTCTAGTGAGTAAAATATCATGGAAATTCATTATGCATTTAATTAAATAGATAAGCCAAAGGAAATATTAAATAAACATTTGAAAATAAAAAGGCAACTGTTAATGGATCACCGCGTGCATACAAGACATAGTTAGACATAGTGTGTGCTCGTCTTAGTAAGACTTATCTGTACTAGCGATCCAAAGGATCCTTCCAGTGGGTGCCTCCACTACTATTTCACCAGGTTCCTTACAGTGATTGTCATATTCTTGCGCTCGTCAGATAGGTGCACTGGAGAGCAGCTCGGGTTGCCATTCACCGAGGGCTTGGTTAGACATGCTAAAGTCTAATGTGCCATAAACACACAATGAAAGTGCTAGTAGGAGTAAACTTAACTAACCATCCCAAAAGATAGATAAAACAGAATTGAACAAGGCAAGATATGATAACAGTGGTAAAATAATAACATAAATAATCAAGCGACGTTCTATTGCGTTTTAAGCACCTTTAAAAGCAAACTAATGCCACCAAAACACCTCGATATGACCCTTATACACTCCAGGCTATCCCTCTATAGTTCTTGACTTCCCTAAGATTATTTATAGCTATTTCAGATTAATTATAGTAGTTTAAGTTAAGTTTTAAACCCAAAGACCCTAAATAACCCATTTTATTTATTAGTAGTCTACTATCATTAGCATACTAAACTTGTGGCCTAGCATGCTATGGAAGGGTAACGTGGTATGGTCACTACCTAGTGCGCTATTGTTTTCTTGTTAAGGAACAACACACGGCCCGAAAAAGATAGCAAGCTAGTGGCCCAATCTTGCGCGATATCCTTATCAAATGGCACAATTCCAATTCTAGTATTTTGCTATTAGCACCCTAGCCTTCTCCATCACCGTCGACCCTATGCTCTCTTCGCGGGGGAACCACAAACACTCCAACAAAGTAGCCATAGGCAATAATTTCATTTCAAATTCTAAAGATTTATTAAACTTCAACATTCATCTTACATTCAATGGAGCTAAAAAATACCTAATTCGTGGAAAAAAGTTTATACAACCCAATTTATTGTTGCAATAGACTCCAAATTTGCAGACCAATTTTATAAAACCAGTGAGATATTATGAAATTTTAATTTGCATTAAAAACTCAAGTTTTGAAATTCATTTAAAAGAACTGTAGGAGATGATATTGATTGACTAGTTTAGATCATCCATTATGTGTTTTTTAGCCCAATTTCCTAAAACTCCTTTTTTCAATTGCTCTGGATTCCCTTAATCTTCAATTTATTTTGCATGTAAATAACCAGGTGGTTTGCTATCATTTTCAACTAATAAACTATTTATATATTGTTTTGAAATCAAAGGTGTACACATATTTTAAAGATGATCTTATGGTCTTTATGTGGATTTGCTAGAATCATTTGTGACTAAATTAGGTGACTCATCAGCCTAGTATCACACATTCATGGATCATTATAATTTATATCAATAGCTTAGATAATTTCCATCAAACTATAAGAGAATCAATTTAACTCTTATTTAATATCCAACATTGGTATAATAATACTATATTTAACGTATCTTATCACATATTTAACAAATCTATGGTCTCACTAACCCCTGACTACTTGATTATCCATTTTAGGTCATATTCATTTTGGTTCTAGTTATTTTATTCAAGTTAGTATTATAAGATTTAGTGTACTCATACTACGCAAACTCGATACTTTTTTCAATACCTTTTATGATGTAGTTACCCGTGATACAATTTCACTTGACATAAAATCATATTTAAAAACACCCGATGAGCTATGCCATACTTAATAAAATAAACCACAATTAAGTGATCAATCAAACAATATAAACTAATATTACCAAGTCAGGAATGCCCATAGCCTATCTGCAATGTCCACATGGTTCCGAGAAGATGTCCTAAACTATAAATAATTAACAATAACGACTTATACATCAATAATTAGACAAGTTTGATGATGTAACTGAAGTTGATTTTAAAGATGAATGATTATATTACACTAGGTATTATCCTATTTTTATGATTCCAAATTTAAATTGGAAAATGAAGAAACAAAAGAAATTTGAAAGAAGAGCAAATTAGTCAAACTAGAAAGGATATGTAGCTATTAGCCAGTGATTAGAGTTTACACTAAAAATCACCACCTAAATCCGCAATAGAAAAATGTTAGTGAATCCATATTGAATAGTAGAACAAACTAAAATCGCTAGCTTAATCGAAGGAGCAATGAGATCTAAACTTAGTAATTTACTCACCGATTTGTGTACAAATTAAGAATCATTGACAAATTGCTAAGGTCAATTAAAGATTTTTTAGATAAGAATGTGGAATTTGTATTAATCTAGGAGATGTACTTTTATGGAAACTGTATATAAGACTATAGAGCTTCAAAATAACTCTCACTACTCATTTTTTTTCTCTTTTATTCTCTTTTTTGATATAGCATTACTCTTGTCTTTTAAGTTGAGTTTTAAATGTGAAGCAACATTGGACCTTTGATTAGGAGGTATTTATTTATTTAATTATGTCTTTTAATTACAATTTGATTTATTTATGTCCAGCATGAATTAGTAGTTAGTTATTCAAAACAAACCCTAGGCATGTGATATATTTTTGATTATTATGTAGTCATAATTATTGAATCATATACTTAATGTTTTAAATCAGTTCATACTTGCCAATAACGCATTAAAAAAGTTTTTTAATATTACAAATTGTGACTCTTTATTTTGTGTGAACCTTGGCCAACATGTTTCTTAAAGTAGAATATTCAATTCTAAGACTATAGTTATTGAAAACAATTATACAAGTAGTAACTAGTACAAATCTATAGAATCTTTCTCGAGTGGATGTTCTAGGTTATTATTTTTATGTCGTTTATTATGCGGCTTTGGTTAATATTGTCTTAGATTAGGCATGTTTTTCATTTAGTGTAATCCTATCGTATTTATATGGTGTTGTGTTTTATCTAATGGGTAGATTGACAATGATAAGAATGTGGCATTTTTATTGAATTTAGGAAATTCAGTGGCAAGCTAAAGGATATAAAGTTGTTCTTAATTAGCATTTAATGATTCTAATACTACGTATTATATAATTATAACTACAATGTGAAGTTATGTTATGTTTTCGTGTTTGAAAGCAATTAAAGTTTACTATAATGTTTACTGGGATTTTTTTAGATATTTATTTATATATTTTATTAAGATTGATTTATTAATTATTTTAGTTATTAGTTTGAATTATATTAGGTTAGTTTATCAAATTTAAATTGTTTACAGTTTAGTTATATTGATTAGTTGTTTACTTTATTTGCACATTATTATGTGTTCAATTCCCATTTGATTAAATTAATGAAATTAAAACAAGTTAAATCCGATAATATTGAGGGTAGTCTTAATTCTTAAGAGATTTGAAAAATCTATGTGGGGACGATAACGCATTAGCCAGTACTACAAATTAATAGTAAAATACAAAAAAATAATGTGCACGCTCGACAAGTGTCAATTTTTGGCGCCATCGCCGGGATAGATTTACAATTATGAGAATGTTTCATTTCCATTGAATTTAGGAAAATCATTGGCTGGCTAAAGGCTATCAACCTATTATGAATTAGGATTTAATGATTCTTATATTCTTTATGATAATTATAAGTACAATGTCAAATAATGTTATGTTTTATTGTTTGAAAACAATCCACGTATATTTTAATCTTTAGTGTGTCGGGGTTTTGTTTAGACGTTTGTTTATATATTTTATTTAAAATATTTAAAGATAATTTGAGGTATTAATTTGAATTATATTAGGTGAGTTTATTAAATTTAACTTGTTTACAATTTAGTTTTATGAATTAATTGTTTTTTTTATCTACATATTATTTAGTGTTTAGTTACTGTTTGATTAAATTAATTAAATTAAAACAAGTTGAATATGGTAAAACTTTAAATTACACTTACTTTCTTAAGGGATTTGAAAAATCTATGTGGAGATGATATCCCATTTACAACTACTAAAAATTTGTAGTAAAAGAAAAGAAATTAATGTGCACATTTGACATGTGTCAATTTTTGGCGACGTTTGCGGTGATTTTAAAAATAATATCTTGCAAACCTTCTTGTTGAAAGTTATATAGTATAGCATAAGACTACAAAGAATTAACTTTTAAGCAAACAGATTGAAATGTCACGACTTATGAACCTTTGTGTATAACTTTTACAAAATAATTCTTGGAATTCAAGTTGATGTTCAAACTCATAAATTCTATGTAGTGTTTCTATGGTGAATATAATGAAGATGCTCAAACATTTATTAAAAAATTCGTACACAAAGTAAGCACATAGAATCATATGGATATAGAAATAGATTATGTTAATCTAAAAGCTTTTCCATCTGTATTGAAACTCAAAGGTTTTAGATTGGTTAGTATATCTTCCTCAAAATCACATAACCAATTAGTTAGAGACGCTGCAAGTTTTTCTTGATTAATATGCCCCAGCAAGATAAATTAGTTAATATTGAAAAATAATTAGTAATGCTAGGAAAAAATTGGAGAAACTATTTATGAATTTTGGGATAGGTACCAAGTTTTATTTAATTATGTCCGATTCGTGGATTTACATAAAAAAAACTTTAATGCAATATTTTTATGAAGAATTAAATCATTTTGAACGCAGATTCTTAGACCCCGTATGTGGAAGGTATTTGCTCGGTAAAACACCATCTTTAGCAAGAGAAGCTATAAAAAAATGGCTAAAAAATTTAGGCTATATAGTAAGAAGAGTGAACCGATAAAAGAAAATCTAATTAAAATGAATAGGCATGTAAAATATCACGCGATAAGATAGACGAGAAATAAGCCATTATTGAATTACTACTAAATGATAGATCAAGCAAAGTAAAATCTTCTCATTTATTTACCCATTCTAATGAAGAATACACTTTGAAACAACGAACCAAAATAGAAGAACCTAATCATATAATGAACCAATAGATAGGTGTGTCGATCTTAATTATAAATTTAATACTTATGCAAATTACTCATAAGCAAATGTAGGTAATCTTACTAACAATCAGGGTTATCAACGCTATGAAACATTGAATAATTTAGAAAGAGAAAAAGATCAAATAATTCATATATTAAAAAATAATATGAACAAGTTGAGAAATCAATTGAGTCAAATGGAAACATAAATGATTGAATTTGTGAATGAAGGGAAATTAACATTTTAATCTTATCCTAATTTTTAGAAAAATGCACCGGCCATAACTTTAGAGATCGGTAAATAGATGGTTGAAAAAAAAAGGTCAGAGCAATTAGTTCCAAGAAAAGGAATAAAAGCCGAATTTGATAAAGAAATTGAAGTAACAAGTAATAATATTCCAAATGAAAAGAGTAATAAACCAGACAAAGAAAGAACAATTAATGTAAAACTACCATTCCCTTATCATTTGGAAGATAATAAAATGCTATGAAATTGCAGGATAAAACAAATATCTGATACACTAAAGAAAAACAAAAGTTAATATACCTTTGTTTGTAGTCATTCAAGAAGTACCTAAGTATTCCAAGTTTATAAAGGATTTATGCACAAATAACATTAAGGCTAATGAAAAGGTTAGTCTAAGATAACATGTATCTGCACTAATTCAAAAGAAATTATCTCCTAAATATTTTGATATTTGATTATTTTTCGTTCCATGCATGATTGAGAATATAGGAATTTATAAAGCATTGTGTCATTTTGGAACCTTATAAATGTTATTCCTTTATCTATTGATTTACAAATGACAGACATACACGCAGAAATAATTGGTATAGTCGTACAATTAGCAAAAAGATCAACTATTAAGCCAGTAAAGTTGCATGAAAATGTGCTAGTTAGGGTTAATGATTTTGTCTTCCCAATTGATTGACATGTATTAGATATGAAAGAAGTTAATTTTTCTAATAAGACTTCTATAATCTTAGGAATACCATTTTTAAAAACAACAAGAACTAATATTTATGTTTCAAATGGAACAAAAATAATGGAATTATATGCTGATAAACCAATTCTAATATATATATATATATATATGACGTAATGAAATATTCAATGGATGTATCTCTTATATGCACAATACAAATAATAGACCCCTTAATAGATAAATCTTTTTGAAAATATAAAATAGATAAAATGGAACAGGCATTTAAAGATTTAGAACAAGATGATGATAGAAACGAGGATGCAAAATAGATAATAAGTACTTGAGAATCATATAACACACTACCATAACATACTTATTACCTAGACTTATTTATATTGCATTCAAAACTTCTACCTTCTATACTTAAAACCCTAAAATTAAATCTAAAAACCCTACCAGATCATTCGAAATATGTTTATCTAGGGTAATATTAAATTTACCAGTTATCATTTCAAATAAATTGAAAATATTACAAGTAAAAAATTTGATAAATGTATTGAAAATAATTAAAGGAGTAATAGGATGGACCATAGCTGATATTAATGGAAGAAGCCCAACCACGTGCATGCATTGGAAAACTTAGAAACTTGCACAAAAAATTTTAGATAACCTAAACGCTGATTAAACCCACTTTTGATGGATGTAGGAGAAATTAAAATATTAAAACTATTAGACGTAGCAATAATATTTTTTCAATAGTTGATAGCAATTGGGTACGCCCATTTTAAGTAAACCATAAAGAGATAGGAATTACAATAATAACAAATGCACATTGAGATTTAGTACCAACTATAATCAAAATAGTTGGAGGGTTTATATAGAATATGAAAAACAAAATGCCTCAACTTGGAAACACCACTACCCACTCCGTTTATAGATAAGACGTTAAAAAGATTAGCTGGAATAGCCTATTACCGTTGTTTAAATGGTTATTCCGGATTTCACCAAATACATGTAGCCCCAAAAGTTCACAAAAAAAACCACTTCAACTCGCCCATTTGGTACATTTGCTTAAAGATGTATGCCTTTGGCTAGTGTAGTCTACCTGCAACATTTCAAAGATGTACGGTTAGTATTTTCTCTGATTATGTGAAAATTTTCATTGAAGTTTTCATGCATCATTTTACAATTTATAGTAATTCTTTTGTTGAATGTTTAGTTAACTTAACTATAGTACTTAAAAGATGTATAAAAAAAATTTAGTACCGAATTATGAAAAATGTCATTTAATAGTACATGAATAACTTATATTAGTATGTATAATGTCACATAAAGGAATAGAGGTTGATCCAACAAAAATTCTAGTAAATGAAAATGTTACCGTACCCCACGACGGTAAAGGAAATACGTTCATTTATTGGGCATGCATGTTTGTATAGAAGATTTTTTAAAGATTTCTATAAAAAAACATAACCTTTATGCAAGCTTTTTAAAAAAAAAAAACATTCTTTTATAATTTACAAATGATTGTAATATAGAGTTTGAAAAATTAAAAGATTCTTTAACAACCAAACATGTGATTAAAGCACTACATTTGTCGTTACCTTGGAAATTATGTGTGATGCAAGTAACAATGTTGTTGTAGCGGCTTTAAGTTATATAACAAGAAAAGAATCTCTTGTTGTATACTATGCTCCTAGGACACAAGATCCAGTGGAATACAACTATACCACTACTAAAAATGAAGTTTAAGCTATAGTGTTTGCCTTAGAAAAATTTAGACAATATTCACTATGAACAAAGGAAATGGTTTATTCAGATCATGCAGCCTTACAATATTTAATGACAAAATAGATACGAAATCTAGACTAATAAGATGAATAATACTTCTATAAGAATTCAACCTCACTGCAAAAGAAAAAAAATGAGCAAAGAATTTAGTTATAGACCACTTAAGTAGATTATAAAATGGAGAACCACCTATACCATGGAGGGAAAAGGTTATGGATTAATACTTATATAGTATAAAAGTAGATGGCCCATGGTATGTCGGTATAGTCAATTATCTTACCACCAATAGGTTATCACCTTACTAAACTAGAGCTCAAATAACAAAATAAAAAAGGATTCTATACATTATTAATGGGATGACTCCTATTTTTTAAAGTTTTGCAGCAACCAAATAATTATTAGATGCACAATATTCAGAAGTACAATCAATTACATCTCATTGCCATACTTATGCGCGTGGAGAACATTTTAGTCTATGTAGAACTGCTCATAAAATTTTGGATTTTGGATTCTTTTGGCCCATTCTATTTCATGATTGTTTACTATATATAAAATCTTGTCCAAATTGCGAACGAACTAGAAACATAGGATGTAGAAATAGATACCACAGATTGAGAAAAATGATGTCATATTAATTGGACATACTTTTCTTAAGACATCTATAGCTATTCTCGATGTCGTACAACGTATAGTTACACTTAGGATGGGGAATGATTAAATGTAAATTCAGTATGGTTACGAGATGGATGACTACGCCAATGAAGACAATTATGATGATGATTATAAAGGAAAGACAACCTATCCTAATGATTATCCAAATGGACGTTATGTAGATGCTGAGAATGATAAGGTGGTTGAAGACTTCGAAAATGATGAAGAATAAACTTATAGTCGGTTTGACTCACTCAAATTGAACGGCGAGGGACCTTATCCAGCAAGTAGAGCTAATGACTATAAACAAAAGTGCTCTATGGGCAGGAGCCCATACTTTATATTTATTTTTAGTTTTAGTACTAAGATTAGTTAGTTGTTTTTCTTTTCTCTCAACTATTGACTCTTATAATGGAAATACTTTAGGATTACAATCTTAGAATAATGGCATATAAAGGGGGTTGATCGAGCATATTTTTTATTTTTTTCTAGATTTATGGTCGTTAGTATATTCATTCTTTCTCCTTTTAACTTTCTTTTAGGATATCCCCGATTGAGAAGGGGATGATCGTGTTGTTTTTCAATTGAATCTTATTTGCCTTTATATATTTTAAGTAATAAAGCATTTGTGTAGTTTATTATTCCCTAATTAAAAGTCTATTTTCATTTTTATAGTATCGTTTCTCGAGTACTGCTCAATTCTACCTTAATTATG
This sequence comes from Stephania yunnanensis, assembly GCA_039657365.1. NCBI lineage: Eukaryota > Viridiplantae > Streptophyta > Magnoliopsida > Ranunculales > Menispermaceae > Stephania > Stephania yunnanensis. Next base: position 35,367,358 of record CM077586.1, on the reverse strand, counting down.
ATTGATATAAGCGATAATTAATAAATTTAGAACACATAAGAAAAACAATGGGAAATGACTTAGTGATTTCCCAAATATACTAATTAACAATGGGAATCGCTAGGCAAATCGCCAGTACTTTGTAGGTTTTTGAGTAAAAAATGACTCGGCGATTTGTTAGTGTTTTTCGTTTTATGCTAGGATTAGCTAAACTAATCATTGATCCATTGAGACTAATTTTCAATAATCTCACTATTAATTTGTTAGTGATTTCACTTAAACCATGATTAGTTGAGAACGAATCAGGGTTTTCGAAAACAAAAAAGCCACTTCAGACATAAAACCCTTGCACCCATTTGTTTAATTTTTCAATTTTTGTATACATTTAACCTTCTAAAGCTCGAATTATAGCTTAAGTGCATCCGACTTTGTTTAGTAATGTTTCAGCCCTATATATTTCAAATCCAAGTCCTTACAACCTCATTAGGGCAGGGTGAGTGTTTCGTTGGAAATTGAAGCTTGGATAAGGGATCTAAGGAACTAATAGAACATAATACTTAAGAGATTCCATCTGAAGAAGATAATGAATCTATACTCTAAATTCCTTTTGATTTCGATGTCTTTTAACAATAATCAATTTTTGCTATATTTTCAAACATATTTACTTTTTGGATTTTTAATGGAAATTATATTTGGGAATGGTTTTGATACACATTTTCAATTTGAACAAGTGTTTTAAAATGGGTTTGGGGTTTCTACAGATTTTCCCAATATATAAACACTTATTATAGAGATATATCGATACAATTATTTATCCAATAACTTTAACTCTTTCAAGATTTTGCTCTAAAACCTTATCATAAACTTGTTTTCATTACTTTGTTAGTTTGATTTTTTCTAATATATCCATACTAATTATAGTTGATAGTTATGTTTCCCAACCTTATGCAGAAATGGATGAAAATGATGAAGCTAAGAATGAACTTAATTCTTGAAATTGTCGTGTGTAAATTTTTCTCTTGTACGTAATGAATGACTGATTAATACTATGTATTGCTCTTATGAGATTTCTCTTACTAAAAGTATATGTTCCGTTTTGTATTTCATTTATTTAAAAAATATCGAATTCAACATTTGCATATTTAGTTTTATTTTTATATGATATATAAAACTGTTTATGCTTCACGTGGTATGTTTGTCATGTTAGAAACCCAACTTACTTTGAAAACCTTGAGGAGATGGTTTAGAATAATTTTAGGGATATTTTACATGAAGTATGACATTAATGGAAATGAAAGCAAAGAAAGGAAAGAAAGGTAGAAGATAAGTTTATGAAGTGATCCAAAAAGTTCTAAAGTTTCGTTCCGATATTAAAAGTCGGTCCATGAAATTAAGTTCAAAAATTGATCCAAAAAGTTCCTAAATGTTGATTCGATATTCAAAGTGAGTTGCCAATATTTTTCAAATTTCGTCCAAATTCAAGTAAGTACAAAATTCAATTTACTTTTTTTAAGATAGAATGATAATGAAAATGAATATATTCCGGCATGGTACCCAAGTGAATTTTATGATAGAAATAGTCAATTTTTATACAAATTCGTTTAACTTTACTAGTCGATGTATAAAATAAATTAAATACCTTGTCTTAGTCATAATAATAGGTATAAGATCGAAAAGATTTCATGATGAACAAGAAAGATTTCTAAGAATCTCATGACACAGAAAGATATTGATTAAGTATTTTCGTAGTACATATATATATGTAGTTATTATGACACAATTGAAAGAAGAAATGGGTTAGAAACCGATGACTTTCTATAAGTTATAAAAGAATACTTTCTTCAATTTTAGTGGATAGGGAGAAGCATTAAGAAGAGTTTACAAATAAAATATATATATATATATATATATATATATACATAGTCCTATAAATTCCAAAGGAAATGGAGCAGGGATTGAAAAATGCAAAAGCAAAAGAAATATTTATTAAAAAAAATAATAAGAATGTAGTAGAAAAGAAAATGAGAAATGAAAAAGATGGATGTTCATAAATTCTTAAAACAAAAGCTTCAACTTGAGTACTCGAAGCTAGAGTTCAATCAAGTATTTCTTAATCTAACATGTTTTAAATGACATATTCATTGGTATCTTAGTAAAATTGCCATTAATTTTTATTGTGGTACTATTATGAAGTATTCGGTGAAATTAAAATAAAGGTAGTGATTTTTTTTGGTTTCATGATTCCTAACTAGTTACCGTAAGCTTTATAATTGTCAGTGGAGATTGAGAAAATCTATATTATGTATTGGCCTTGGTAATGAACTATAAGTTCTAAAGGATTTTATATTAGTTAGTTAAGTTATCATTTAAGGATGTTTTGATTTGCCTAAATCATTTTCTATCATAAATTTCATTTACTTGTAAGGTGATATGTTTTCACCTAGAAATCACTTCTATTTTAAAATTTATATCATTTAAAGTGAAGTTGAATTAGATTGTAATTAGTTATAAAGAATGAAAAGAGAATAGGATTTAGAATATTCCATTGCTAGGGACAACAAAGTCCCGAGTTTGGGGATATTTAACAAGTCAGTAATAAGATAAATTTTATATTGTAGTTTTGGTTGATTTTAGATAAAAATGATAATATTACACTAGGTATTATCTTGTTTTTATCATTTATGGTTCAAATAGGAAAATCAAGTAATAGAAAAAGTTGGAAGAAAAGCAAAATTGTCAAACTGGAAAAGATGGCTAACGATTACCCAGCGATTTGTGTTTACACTAAAAGTCGCCATCTTAATCTGCAATGAGAAAGTGTTATCAAAGCCACAGCCAGTTGGAGAATGAACTTAAAAAGCCAGCTAAATCGGTGGAGAACTGAGAGATAAACTCAGGGATTTACTCAGCCATTTTTGTACAACTTAAGAATCATCGACAAATCACTACCCTCGGTGATGGATTTTGTAGATGAGAATGAGAAATTTGTATTTATCTTGGAGATGTACTCTTAGGGAAACTATATATAGGACTAGAGAGCATCAAAATAACTCTCTTTATTATATTTTTTCTCTTTTATTCTCTTTTTAACTTTCCATTACTTTTTTCTTTTATTATTAGTTTAATATGTGAAGCGATATTGGAGCTTTGATTAAGAGGTATGTATTTATTTACTTATGTCATTTAATTACATATTTGCATTGTTTAATTCCAAGATGAATGAGTAGTTAGTTAATCTAAACAAACCCTAGACATGTAATCTAGTTTCGATTGTTATGTAGTTATACTTAAGGAATCACTTAATGTTTTAAATAAATTCATATACGTCAATCACGGATTAAACAAGTTTTATTTGCGTATTACAATTTGCGATTCTTTATATTAAGTGCGTAGTGGCCAATATGTTATTTTATATAGAGTGTCCAATTCTATGTCTATAGTTATTGACAACAATTCTACAAGTAGTAACTAATATTAATATATAGCCTTTTTCCAAGTGAATGTTTTAGGTGATTGCATTCTAATTTGTTTATCGGTTAATATTGGCTTAGATAATATTGGATTTACATTGAGTGTAATGCTATCGTATATCTAGGGTGACGAGTTTTATCCAATGGGTAGATTTACAATGAGAGGAATATGTTATTTCCATTGAATTCAGGAAAATCCATGGATGGCTAAAGGCTATCAACCAATTATGAATTAGGATTTATTGATTCCAATATTCAATATGATCAAATTATAACTACAATGTCAAGAAATGTTATGTTTTAGAATTTGAATGCAATCCAAGTATATTATAATATTTAGTGGGGGTTTGTTTATATATTTTATTTAGATTTATTTATTAATTATTTGAGTTATTAGTTTGAGTTATATAAGGTTAGTTTATTAAAATTTAAATTGTTTATAGTTTAATTATTTTAATTAGTTTTTCATTTTATTTCTATATTATTAAGTGGTATGTTCCCTTGCAACTAAATTAATTAAATGAAAAAAAGTTAAATCCAGTAAAATTTTATGCAGCCTTGATTCTTAAGAGATTTGAAAAATACTTGTACAGACAATATCTAATTTACAACTTTTGTAAATTAAATGTAGAATAAAGGAAATTATTGTCCATGCTCATCACATGCAACAACATTAATAAAACAAGATGCTTCAATTTTTCCAAACAAAGGAACATTCGGTTCTAAAACTTTGGTTAAAATAAAGGTTTCTACCATGGAATTGCTAGGGATAACGCTCTCGTATAGTAGACTCGGAGTCCTAGGCGAGTCCCTTGGTCCAGTGTTGCTACCAACAAACCAATACTCGAGGTGAGGGATCTTAGTGTTCCGCAAAATTTGTATCTTGCCGTAAAAAATCTCCAACGGCTGCTCCTCGTAAGTTGCATCAAGCCAAACCTCAATTTTTCTCACGTCAACCAATGGTCATGGTCTTGAACAATCTAGCCTCAACATATAAATGTGGAACGTCAAATAAACTGCAACTAAGTGTGGTGATAAGTACGGTTTATATGCCAAACTACCAAATTGGGCTGCGACCCAAAACGGTCCATGAAATCTTATTGCTAGTTTCCTCATAATCCCAAATCTCTTATGGCCTTTCCTAAGGGAAACCTTCAGATATACCATATCGCCCTCCTTGTAGCTTAAACCCTTATGGTACTTATCTGCATATTACTTTTGTCTATATTAGGCTACATAAAGTCTTTGTCTGATCTGATGAATCTTCTATGCGAGGTCAACAACTATCTTAGGCCTAACCAACACTATATCCTCTGACTTTATCAAACATGTAAAAAATTCATAAGGCCTCCCATACATCCCCCCAAATGGAGGCATCTCGATAGTCAAGTGATAGCTGTTGTTGTAAGCAAACACATAGTGGTAGAAAGTCTTTTCGCGAACCCCGAAACTGCTATATACAAGCCTTGAGCATGTCCTATAGATTATCTATCAATTAATTCTCCAACTGGCCATCTATTTGAAGGTTGTAAGCTGTACCAAACTGCAGTCTCGTGCCAAACTTGTCCAACATACCCTCCTAGAACATATATGTTAGTCTAAGATCTCTGTCAGATAAAATGGAGGCCGCCACCTCATACAGCCTAACAATCTCCCTCCCGAATAAATTGCTTAGTAGTGAGAATGTACACATCATTAAAGCCAGTATAAAGTGAACCAATTTTGTTAAGCTATCAATAACTACCATGATGACATCGTATCTCTTGAAAATCTCAATGGTCCATTGACTAAATCCATAGTTACGTGTTCCCATTTCCATTATGGAATGAGGAACAACTGTAGTAAACCTCTCTATCTCCTATTCTCACCCTTAACCAACTGAAAACTTAGACAACTTTTAGCATACACGCATACGTAAGCCTTCATTTTTGGCAACCTAAATAAACGTCTCATATCATTATACCGTTTAGTTTGACTAGGTTGAACTGTGTAACGAGATCTAAGGTCATGATGGTTATAAGTTGAAATCTAATACAAAGATGCCTTGGAGGAACGTGAAAGTATAGTTTGATACAATGTTTGGTTAACAAAACCTAAATTATGGAAGAAGTTAGAGGTTCATCCTAAGACTTTTGTTCTAGGTAAAAATGTGTGGGTGACATAATAAAGCAAAATTGTAACACATATTTCCGACTATATATAAATAGTTCTAGATTTGGGAGAAAAGCTATTAGAAACTGATAATATTGGGATAACTAATTTGGTAGTTTTACCAAATATGGAAAGGCATCACTTGTAAATTAAGATGAAATGGTTTTAAGGAACCTTTAATCACTCTTTGAGATTAATAAGAATCCTAGAGGAATCATTAAAAGAAAACCTGAGAATATGACACCAGTGGACTGGTATAAGAGTAAATAATGAATTTCAAATCGTAGATGTTTTGAAAAATTGAAATTGTTAGAGTGATAAAAATAGAAGTTAAGAAAGTTACCTTAAAACTTTCCTAAGTAATAGGAATTCACTATGAAGCATCGCTTATGAAGGTAATCGTGTTGACGATGCTTTGAAAAGAAAGGAACATATCCTATAGAAATGATAAAACGTGCTCAGTATGTTTTGGGCAAGCACATCATCAATTGAATTAGCTAAATTGGTAATTATAAGTATGTTCTTTATAGCTCAGATTGGAGTTGATCTAATGATGATTAAATGAGTGATGAATAAATGAAGGAATTGATTGAGATTATTAAGTAGGTCAAGGATGACTACTAATTGGTGAAGTTGGATGAAGATAATCACATATAAAAATATTGAGCATGTAAGAAAAGTTCATAGAACTTGAAACAAAAAGTGAGTCTAGAATATTGTGAGAGCCACGTAATTTCTTTAAAATATTCATCCAAGTGAAATCCAAAGTCGTCATAATAGAAATTGATTTTTGGTTACCTAGAATGAAAATTGATAGTGTCATTTTTCTAAAGAAATATGGATGTATTAGCAGGAGAAAACTAAATAATTTAACATGGAATGTTATATTGTTCTGGCTTATATGAATGATATTTCATAATTAGAAATTCCTGATGAGTTAGCCTAAGTTATGGTAAAAACTAAAGGTTATTGATGTAATTGTAAAACTGACAAAGTTTAGAAATTTCTTGCAAGTATTGTGGTTTAAATCCTCGTGGCAAATAAGCAATATATATGCATGTCGAAGAGTTGAGAGTTGTGAAGAACCAATATTATTATTTCGGTAAGGAGACAAAATTTTGTTTTTAGGGGGAAAAATATTTATAATAGCTGTGAAGAACCTTTCTCAATCTTAACACAATATATCTGACGTTGACCATGATTTCCAAAGGATATATTTTCCAAGCTTGTGACTTGAAAAGTATGAATTACGGGAAGAAATATTTACTATGATTTCTCAATTGTTATCAAAGTGTCAATATACAATTGCAACATAAATATATGGAGAAAATGTAGCTATTAATAGAGCTTCTTAGTATAGACTTCATGAAGAAATGACGGTGATAATGATTTCTATAAGTTTAGTTGACACGTCATCAAATGAGAGTTAATTTTAGAGCAGCTAAGTTGATCTTTCAAGTTCAAATTCCAACTAAATTGGAGAAGATTTAGTGGTGATTATTTTTCAGAAAGCTATTCAGGATTATATAGAGAGTTAAAGGTTAAGAACTAGTGTAAATTATCCTGATTAGTTAGTTTACGATAATGGTATGATACGTTTAGGAATAGATTATAGATTCCAGTTCAGGGTCAGGTGAGGTGGGAAGTGCTATAGAAATCTCATAGATCTCTTTACTGCATTCTTTCAGATAGCAATAAGGAATATCATGAAATGATTTACCATTATTTAATGTTAATCTGAATTGAAAATAATGATGATGTGGGGATAATAAAAATGTATGATATACTTAAGCAAGTTAGGAGTGAGCACAGAAACCCAGAGGTTTATTCTATTCACTACATATTCCTTAATAGAAATGGGAACATAAACCGTCAGATTTTATTTCCAGTTTATCTCTGAGTTCCCTTGAGCAGAATGCGGTATGGATTGTAGTTAACAGGTCGATAGAGTCTAAGAATTTCTTGCTAGTTTCTATGTTAAATCCTCTTGAATATTTATGCAAAATATACATACATGAGGTGTTGATGTCAGGCTTCTTTAATGCCAACTATTTTAGATAGGGATATGAGAGTCACATCTAGAGGATGGAGTGAATTATTGAGACAGTTGTATAACTGAAAGATATATTACGGGTAGATCGATGGGTAGCCGGAGTAATAAAGTTTGGTGCTAAAGGATATAAATTAAGCTTGTGTCATAAAGTTTAATAATAACTAGATGAGATACATTTCTCTATAAGAGTTCGTTTATAGAATGGAGTGCTCCTTTGAAACCGTATATGGTCAACCATGTCATTCACTGGATTGTCTAGATAGGGATTATGATGCAAGTTTGTTAGAGCCATAATTAATTTAGAACTACACTGAGGAAAGGTAGAGGATTCACTAGCGTTTGGCCATAACGCAATTAAAATAGAAGGGATACATTGATAAACATCATATGTACTTGGAGCTTTCAAATAAGAAATATGTTTTGTGGAAAGTCTCACTTATGAGAGGAGTTGCGTAAGTTTTGATTGTATGGTACGTTAGCTTGAAGGTGTATTAAGTTGTTAAAAGTAAAAGAATAGATTAATCTTGGTACTTACAGGTTATGGTTGCCTCTTCGGCTAGTCGGAGTTATTAATGTCTTCATAAGTCTATGTTAGAAAAACAGAGACTCAGTTCATTCAAAGGATTGGCCGGAATGAATGTGGTTTTCGTGAAGACTTTTCTTACGAAGAGCAATCAAGTTGGTTACATGATCGTAAGATTTAAAAAAAAAATTGATAACCAAAGAGATTTCTTTGAGTATAATGAAACATGGGTTTCTCAAAGATGAGCAACTAACCTGAGAGCAAACGTTTGAGAAATAGTTTTTAATTCTCTTCAAAACTGTAGGTAATTTAAAATTACTTTAATTTCGAGGAAAGAATTGCTTTAAATTGCAGAGACTGGAACAACCCGTTAGGTTAAGCGGGTAATTACTACTAATACAAATCCTAATTAACTAGGGTTAGGCTCGTGGTTATGTTCGCCTTACCTCAAATAGCATGTGCATTCAATTGCTTGATGTATGGTGTTCGTTTGAATAGTTAAATCAATTTATATATAGGTTGTCGTATAATTCATAAATTATAAAGAAGCCTATAAAATGGAAAATACCCAATAAATAATGATTTATGGGCACCATGTGTGACGAAGGAGTCATGGCACGAGTGTGCATGCTCAAGGACACTTGTAGGCCAGTCCTATGAGTTTATTGGTGAATAATATGCGATATATATAAATTTATATGTTTTTAATATATAAATATATATATATTCAAAAATAAAAGAATATTAGAAACAAATAGATTATCGGATCGTCTCGAACAAAGCATAACTGCTTGATGTGATAAATTTTATGTCACTTTAAGGAGTGTCACTTCAATGCATCAACTACGTGAGCAGTCTCGAGATAGTGCTACGCGTATCTCAAGGCAAATCCAATTATAAAAATAAAAATTCATTTTTATCGATTCATTTCGAACTTCCGAGGGAAAGGCCGAGGGTTTGGATTTGATTTTAGATCGAAGGGGACGATCCGGTAAGCCGAATACAATCATGTTGAAGAGCTTAAACGAATTAGAAGCTATTGATTATCACTTTGTTAAGTTTTGTTTTCAAGTTTGTTGAAGTTCAATTTTTTAGTGATGATCAAAACTTGTTGAATTGAGGTTGTTGTTAATTGTAAACGATTTATAATCTCATTAAAGGCCTGCCTTGGTGATTTGGGAGTGTAATTGTTGAGTTTGAAGGTGTTTTGGAACGATTTGGATGAGCAGAATGGCGCAAATATTGCGTGTCCGACGCCCACAGCACGCTAGTCATTGGCCATAGCGCATAACACAAACAAAAGAGGATGAACTGACATGCAGATAGCGCGTTATCCATGTAAGGTAGCTCGCTACCAGACCCTAAAAACCAACAATTATGTTGTGTTTTATGAAAAATTTCTGGGGGACTTAGGGACTTGCCTATAGGTTCTAATCATATTGTAATTAACCTATATTGATCCCTAATGATTGGTGATAGGTTGAGGAACACTGAGGAAGAATGTGATGACTAAAAATTTACGGAGTTCGGAAATAGAGACTTAGATCGAGGTAAGTTAGGATTCACTTCTTTTTGAATATAATATTGCTATTTAGTGTATTTAGATCATATAGATGTTGAATTGGAATGGGAGGATTATGTACACTGTGATGGTTTTTCAAATGAATAGAAATTGGAGTTTATGTGATTCACGAGAGTAACTCCTCAAGGCTGAGACCAGGTTATATAGTACATAGGCTTGAAATCCCATTTTATACGTAACTCCTACTTAGTTTATTGGTTGTGCAGGTTACATATTCGCAAGAGGTTTTAGGATAAAACCATTAGGCATTAATCGATTAGCTAAACATCACATATGCACGGTGTGTTGGTTTCGCACTCGTACAAATGCCGTCAATGGGTAATCGGCCCTAGTTTTAGAAATAAAATCGGGATCACTGTATAATAATCCAAAGACATTGCTTTGCATTCATTTAGGTATTCAGTTTATATGCATTCCATATTCTTGTTAGATATCATTGGTGTATGTTGTTATTGAATGATATCATTGAATATTATATGGAATGTTGATGATTAGTTTGAATCCCTACTTACTAAGCAAGTTGGAGCACTCACCCCAATTAACATTACAAGTAGATCTGACAAGTGCTACAACTACGAGATGGAGAAGTTATAGAAGTTTAAAATTCTCTTCGATGTAATGACTTCCTCTAGTCTTATATGTTAGTGTTGAATTACAGTTTTGTAATATCACCTGGGATGGGTTATATATATAATCGAAGTTTATTCCAATTTTATTTTAATACAGTATATCTTATTTTGATAATCGAAAAGGTTTAAAATTCTTGCTGCGTATATAATTTGTTTTATTTCGATAATTGATATACAATAGTGCTTATCAAGTTTAGGTGGTAAGGTTGTTGGCTCTAGTTATGTCTGGTAAGGGTAATATTGGCTTAATTAGGCTTTCCTGCTGGGTATTGCCATTATTAAGTTAGGGGATGGTACAAACGAACCTAGGCTAAAATGAAGAGATGACTTCATTATTGTCAATTTAGAAATTCTTGGAAGCCATTGACATCAAAAGTAGGGAACACCATTACAAAAATGAGAAGGTGATGTGAAATGCGAAGCAAATCTTTAACAGGATGGATGATGAAAGAACCCAACCCGTTAAGAACCTTGAAATATTGATTGGTAGGCTAGCCTTTGCTTTGAATTCAAGGAATGAAGGGTAGTTTCCAAGTAACACTATCATGAGTTCCAAGGAAAATGTTAGTGTTATTCACATGATGAGCATTTTGGCAACGAATAGGCTAAAGCAAGAGCAAGCGATGTACAAGCCAAAAAGATTCAATACTTTATATATGAGAAAATATGAAGTTATTAATGAGAATTGATTGGAATTGAGGGAACATGAACTTGAAGGATTCATGCGGCAAAAGATCAATGCATTGAAGAATAGCAAGAAGGGGAAGAGAGAATGGAGAGCTAAGCAATGAGATGAAAAACCTTCTATAAATGCACTAATTAAGAAGAGAGATCCTAAAGATATATGCATACTATTAAGCATTGGTAGGCACTAGTTTAGAAACATCTCGTATGATACGAGAGGCTCAGCGAGTGTAATGACTATTAAGGGCATGTTACAAGAATTTTTGAAGATCAACTGTTACGATATACCATACTTACAAGTAGTTGATAGTAACTTGGTACCAACAGTACAGAGAGTTATGAATATAGATGTGAAAGTTGGTAGATTCACATTTATTATTGATTTTTAGTTTAAGGATAATGAAATACATGATGATGTGTTTATGACACTTAGGCGGCCATTCTTAAACACTGCCAAAGCAATCTTGCACACGATGAAGAAAATGATCAAAATGAGTATCAAGGAGGATGATAAAAGCAAGAAGATTGCCTTTGTGAAGGGCAAGAAGTACATTTGAATGGGAAAGATATTCTTATCGCGAAAAGGTGTCGGGTTGAGGACTTTAAATAAATCTCTTTTGAGAGGCAGCCAAGGGGTACATTTCAACTTTTATGATTTAGTTAGTTATAGATTAAGTTTAGTTAGAAAAATCTAAACGTTTGTGTAATTTTCCAACTTTTGAATGTTTTGCACAAATAGTGCAAGAAAGACCATTTGCGGAGTGACGTTTCATCAGAATGGAGAAGTCTCAAATAATTTAGCAAAGAGAGTAAAAAATAAAAGGAGTCGGAATAGTTATGGTCAGGTAAATGGACAAATCACGGGTAAGTTTTATGAAATTTTTATATATACAGGATATTCTACGCTGCAATGACTCCTTGTCTAGTAATACACAGAGCCAAGACGGTGCTAATATGGAGATATTGAAATATTTGCAATCTATGGAGACAAACAGGTTGACGTCATGCGTATACACACACTGTGCCATTAGGCTAACAAAGATGTCACAGGAATGATGGTAAACTATGAGAAAAAATGCTCATAGCAACCCTGATGAGTGGCTGCGCCATGGTGGCACCGTTCCCCATAAGGGTCAGCGTTGGTGTTAAGGGTTGTTTAAACTCATTTCAATCCATATTTTGTACAAGGAGGAGAGGTTGGGCAATGATTGCTATTGTGGATTCAAGAAAGCAATATGATTTTAGTTTGTGAGTAATGTGATATGGCTTCGATTGGTAAAAGCTTGGAAGAGTAATCTATACCTAAAGGTAGCAAGGTATTGAGGTAAATTTATAATTTCATTAGTTATGCGGTGAGATTTTTCGATATTATTGATGAAATCGCATGTGTTATGGAAATTAGGTTGCTGGATAGGAATTTTAAGTTGTGTGGATTTAGAGCATCATTGTGGCTTAAGGTGAATTTGTATTTCTTTTTAATTATTTAGCATTTGAGTGACCCTTATGGATGAAAATTGTTATTTTAGGTGACTTTAAGGCCCGTTGTGAATTGTTGTGTTATGCGAGTTTTGGAGAAAATGGAAAGAACAAGGAGGCAAGTAAGTCAATTTAATGAAGCAATGGCAAATGATAATGATACATCATCATCAAAATACCTAAATGAGAATGCCTCTATGCTTTTTAAGTCTCAGTTCTATATTAGTAGAGAGGCTAATGAGTGATATGAGGCAATTACGAGTAAGGAGTTCATTTGCGGAAAAAAAATTAAACTTACCAGCTAAATATGAAAAGGGATTCAATAACTTCAATAGGCAATGTGGTTGGGAACATTTCACTCGAGACTATAGGGAGAACAAGGTTAATGGAGTATGGGAAATAGTCTATGACTTATGCGCCAATGCGAAGCTTAGTAAGAAATGTGACCTACTTAAGGTGATAGGAGTAATGGTCCCCTTTAATGAGCATTCAACAAATATCATATATGAGTTAGAATATTTAAGTATGAATGGTGAACCACACACTTGCCTGGATGATTTGTATATGAGACCGTAGAACATTTATCCTTTTAGAGTAATTGAAAAAGAATTGGATTCCGTGAACAACATGGAAAAATAATTGGATTTCGGAATATCTCCAAGCATATTAAAAAGGGGAGTGTGAGGAGAGTTTACATAATGTGGCAACACTTTCTAGTTGCATCATTATACCCGACCACTAAGCTGGGTGAGATCAACAAGCCTAAGTTGGCTTATTTTTAAGTGATAATAAAGAATACGAGGATTACTTTTGTAAGTTAAATTACAAGAACTTAAAGTAGTCTATCATGACTAAGAGAGATAAGAAATTGTCGTTTCTAATCTATACTATTATAATAGCAAATCAGAAACGGTTAACCGTGAAGCTTTTTTGACATATTTTTCCAAAACTATCCTTATGTACTTAAATCAAAATATTAAAATTTCGGGGCAATGTGGTAATTTAATTATCAAACCCAAATAAATAGGCGCTTTTGAATTAAAAAATAACTACCCATACGATTAATCTCTATTTAGTGGAGTAGTTAAGATAACTACTCCTTCCCTCTACTTTTAAAAACGGATAACTACTCCCACACTTACAAAAACAAAAAAGATAACTATTCCACGTTTTATTATGTGCATTATTGAAATCATACACCTTCTCCATTATATCAAACTCTAGAGAAAGCTTGACACGAGATTAAGCCGTAAGATTTTGGAAGAAGTTGGAACAATATACTAGAAGTGGTCCGTACGACTGATCTCACGTGAAGATCTTGGAAGAAGTTATTTGGCCCCTGCATCAAATGTCATTGTAAATTAATCAAGCACCAAGAGAGAATCACGATGTACACTTTCACCCTTCTTTGTACAAAACTTTTCTTTCTTTTTAGGTATACTTTTAGTAATCCGGTCTTTAATGGTCTACTTTTTTATGTCTTTAATGGTCTGCTTTTTTTCTTTTCATTATCAAACTATTTTAAAATGTTTTTTTTGAAAATGGTATATGTATTTTGGGACTGAGGCTATGTTGTTGTTGTTGTTGTTGTTGTTGTAAATGTTGATACATATTATTGATCATGATCATGTTTAAATTAATTTCATAAAATTAAATTTCTCAAAATGATATTTATAATATTGTCTAAATACTTATCACAATAAATATTTGTATGTATCTGTCATCAGATACTCTAAATTCATGAGCACTGCAAATATCTAATTATCGTTAATACAATATTTTAATATTAACTTTCACAAATGTTTCTTGGTACATTTATTGTTTACGCGCGCATAGTGCGTGCTCATTGACTAGTTTTAATAACACGAATGTGCTTGAAACGTGAGTGCGATTGATTCATGATGAAAAATTTTATATTATATCCTAAGCAACAATAAAAGAGAAATTCAGGCTCACTTAAAATCACTTACTAGAAACTAAGACTTTGAGGATGAGAGATAGCTAAGACGAACGAACTTGAGGTAGAGTCCTTAGCCAAGGAGCAAGAGAGTCACATAAGAGAGGGAGCAGCAAGAACTGAGTTGGCCTAAGAGTTATAGAATGAAGGATACGGATAGGAGGAGTATCAAAACCAAGGATTTACTAAATGATACGAGTTTATTGACTAACTGATTGGAGAATAGGACTCGGATGTTCGTGAATTTTATCCACAACCTCAACCACCACAAGCACTAGTATCAAAACCTGAGAACTTAACTCTACGATAGTAGAGGATGTAGATTATTGAGATGGGAATACAATATATAAAGGACAGGGCTTAGTATCGTGAAACCTTATTAAGATATAAGTAAGACATAATGAATTACAGTGTGATTTAATGTTATTTGTAGATTAATAGAAGGACATAGCTTGATATCAGAGGAGCATATGGTTAAGACCTACCTAAATGTTTGTCTGCTTTCCTGCAACGCTAAACTAAATTTATGATCCTGATGTTGTGCAAAGTAGAAGGGTGGAGTGTCCTTTAACACCATCGTTTGTTGGAGCCGACGATGATGATGCACTGTCCTACAGTCGGAGTCTTAGGATTTCTTAAGGCCTTGGATAGAAGGGCGAAACATTTATACCTATTATTTTTTTCATTTAGTATGTTTTTTCACTTTAGAAGTTGCTTAAATTATATCTTCATGCATTTTTATTTTTAGATCTTAAATTTTTATTATTATGTTTGTGTGTTAATTATTTTACGTTTCGAGCTTATTTTAAAACCTTGAGGACAAGGTTTGGTTTTATTTTTGAAGCGCATAAAGATGAGAGAATGGCATTGTACTCTTTTTCAGTTACTTAGTATTTGAAAATGTATTAGTAGAATATATTAGATTATATATAGTGATATGTAATGAATAAATAATTTATTTCAAAATCTTATGCCTTTAATTGACGATGAGTAAGAATAAAAGTATCTTGTTGATATGAAACTCAATAAAGTGTTATCAACTTTTTGAAGAAAATATGAAATTTAGCAAACAACGGTATAAGTTTATGATTAGAAATGTAGAGTTAGGGAGGATTGTGAACTTGAAACAAAAGCAAGTAGAATACCAAAACACCTATTATGGAAAAAGTTTGATCTCTAAGCAATTCTATAATAAGTATGAATATTGAGTAACAAAGTAAATAAAAACTTAGTACCAAAAGGGGAAGAGATACACATGGTGTTTATTGAAAAATTAGAGTTAAAACTTGCATGATAATATGAAAGTGGGAAATGCTAACAAGAGTTCAAAATAAAAAATTAGAAAGTTTCATAAGTCGTACAAGAAAAGGAGCAAAGAACTTTATGGATGAAAAAAGTGAGAAAAATAGAAACCATAGGAAAAGGAAAAAGGACCGTGCAACTCGAAGATGTAAGGAGAAAAAAAAGATATTTATATATATATATATATGAAGAAAGAAAGGTTGAAGCTAGAGTAAAATTCTTCAAATGAAAAGATTTAGCTCGAGTATTAGTAACTTAGTTAAGTTAAATATTATTTCCACTTATAATAAGTCTTATGGACTTTTGTGGTGTGTTCGGTTCGCATGACTTTCACTTCGCATGATTAAACAATGCCATGGGATTAAATTATCATAAAAGTTTTGGACTAAACAAAGTGGACTCGCACCCTATCACTAGCTAATCCAATCTCTCCCAATATGTGTACGGACGAAAATGCCCTTTACTTACTCCAAACAAAACCACTGATTTTAGGGGGTTTTTATATAGAGAGGGGTAAAAAGGGAATTTTGGCATTTTTAAATCACTTAAAACCATATCATGCCAACTGAAAAAGTCTCCAACTTCGGATTAACTCTAACCCATAGTCATGTAATCCGATACTTGCTAATCCGACCCTATCAAGACAATCATATCATCCCAACTGAACACACAATCGAGGTACTAAAGTCTCCAAAACTAGTATGATATATGCTTATTAGTGAATTATTGAGCTTAATGAGAAATCATGAGATTGTACACTTGCTACTTGAGTGTTTAGGTAACATAAACTTGTGAGTAGTGATGGGTTTGATTGTTCAAGCTACATGTTTTCAAAAATATTAATTTATCCAAACAAAACCTCGTGAGTAAGTCATTAACTTGAATTTACTTGAATTAAAGGACACTCCATAAACTACATAAATTGAATAATGAACTATAAGTAGTAGTACTAGTAATGGTAAGAATACTCAATAGAATACAATTTTGCTCAAGACGTGAAAAATCCTATGTTTTGGGGTATTTCATAATAGTTTATTTACATTTATATCTATGGTTTGTTTAGTAGTATATTTGGTATAAATATCTCCAAATTATCTCTAAATGAAGGTATGTATGTATATTCAAACATATAAGGTATAAAGGATACAAGAAGTAATTTCATAACGAAATGAGGAGAAAATGCAAAAAGTACACTTTGTGCCATGGGTAGTACACTTGACGCTTTAGCGAATGACTACAAGGTGTAGGCGAGGCGTGGAGAATGAAAGAAGACGAGAAGAGGTGTAGTGGATTCGACTTATTAGCGATGCCATGGTGTTGTACACACGGTGCCAGGTCAATCTACATATGGAGATGAGCCTACTGTATGGGAAAAATCCACTAATAAAGTTCAAAGTTGTGGCAAAATAGTTGCATTACACACACAGCGGCGGGACCCTTAAAGATACATTCGAGACAAAAAAATAGAAATTTTAGAGTTTAAGTCCATTATGAATTGTTAATTAAGGATTTTAATCGTATTCTAAAGTGTCCAAAGGGTATAAATTGGTATTAGAATTTGTTAAACACATCCACTATCATACAATATCACCAGTTATTATACATTATAATAGATTACCACCAATATGCAAAGTATGCATTATTCTTGAGTATTAAGAAGAGTTTTGGAGATATGACATTGAAAACTCCACTTGTAGTTATTCATCATCGTTTCCTTAATTTAATGAAGTTCATTTGATTTAATCTTTGATTTCAATGAATAACATGATGCCTATGTTGATTTAAATGATGAGTGAGTAGTTCATTAATCTTAGGGATCAATGGATCTTATGGTATGACTGCTATGCTAAAGAAAGTATAATTGGATTATAATGGATTAAGAGTGCGATGGTTGGAATTAGTATTGATTCTATACTTAATTTTACGAACTTCTTGATCACATGTTTTTTTTAGAGGTTTGAGTATTTAGCATGGCATTTGGAGCTTTTAAGCCATATATGGAAAATACAACCATAGAATATATAACATCGATAGATTGTTATTGATTAGGTAGACACATATAGTAGAATTAAGTGGTTATGAATCTAAAGAATATGAACTTAATGATATGTGGAACTTACGTTATTTAAATCGATAGTGGAGTTCTAATTTGCACATTAAGATCCTTTCCACCATGACAGTGGGTTGAAGTGAATTTGATGGAAACCTGTCTATTATAATTGAGCACTGCATACACATAATAAAGATGAAAGAGGTGTTATATGAAAGAATAGTAATTCATCATATAGTTGAAAGTTTGAACTAAGAGTCCTTTTAAGATAAGATTATAAGCTTATTTACATTGCTTTCGAGAATAAAGTAGTTAATTCAAACAAAATAAAAAAAGGTCTTCTTAGCAATAGAGTGAACCTGACTTAATAAACTATGTGTAACATACCTTCCCCTAAGGATAATATCCGTAATAAACACTTGTTGATTATATTATTAGTACAATCAAGTGTTGTACGTACGGCCACGATCACATGCCAACAAAAGAAGTTGTTAGCTGCTCTAAATGCTGCTAATGTTAAGGTTACTGCTGACGACCTATTTCCCTACATGGCGTTACTTTATCTGTTCCACCAGAAGGTGTGATATATCTCTTCTAGCAACATCAGAGATTCCTCCTATTGAGGACTTGACTAATATTAACCTTGAAGGCATTTTGTTGCATTCAATTACTACAACTAGGAGACATATTGTTGAGGCTCTAGTGAACAAAGTATTGCAAACAGAGCCAAGTATGTGTGTCCATCCTACAAGTCACCTTTAGCAAGAGGATATTGAAGTTAATCAAGACATTCCTTCTACTTCAGCCAAACAAACAATTCATGTTGATGTTATTACTAAACATGCCCCGTCCACTCCTACTACTACTGCTACAACATAAACAAAAGTTGATGAAGAAGACTCTACTCCAATTCAAGATGAACCTTTGTATGAAATGAGTTCTATAGTGGTGATGAGACCATACCCGCCGTTGTTCCATTACTTTTAGGATCACATTGCCTATCTAACTGTGTACAAAGAAAATATACCTACACAGATGCGACTAATGAAAGAAGAGTTGGACATTGATTATGTATAACTTAGTCGATTGTGGCAGCTGGTTGGAACTAAACTACAATCTCTTCGACGTTATTTAGTCAAAAAATGAGTGAAAAAAAGAATTTAAGGTTAAGTTTCTTGGTATTTTGTAATTGTAAGTACATGAACTTTATGTTTTAAACTACATTTCATGATGTACTTATTGACTCGTGACTATAATCTTTTTATGGCTATAAATTTTATGTATAGTTAATGTAATCCTTCTTTAATAGTGTATTTTTTGAAGTAACACCAAATTTTGGTTATGTTGTTGAGTTACTGCTTTTAACCAATCTATGCTAAAGGGAGAAATTATTAGACACTAGCTTACTAAATATTGGTCGGTCTATCCTCGATAGTAGTATATTGTCAAAAGAAGAGGTGAAGTTATTTAAGTAGATATTGCAATTAAAATGAAAACTTGACTAAGCAAAATGTTTGAGTGTAAATATAAATCAAAGAAAGACTACAATGCCAATTCTAGTGCAAATAATAGAATAAAACTAAAAGTCAAAAACTAAGACTGAACTAGTGTCGAAACAGATATTGAATATGAGTTGGATTCTGAAATAGAGAAATTGTCAATTTTAGTCTACAACAGTAAAGAAGTTTGATAATGCAAGTAAAGAACTTTGAGATGGATTATAAAAAAAAATCCGAAAAAAAAGGTGCATAAAGGACTGAAGAACTTTATGAAATGAACTGTAGAGATTCTAGAAGGAATAGAAGACTTAGTTGTTCAAGATTAGATGATTCCAATAAGATTTACAGTTAGAGATCAAGGAGGTTTTCCGAATTATTATATCTTTAGGACTTAATTCCTAGATAGGGTAGATAGACTAAGTCTATTAATACTCTAAACTACCATTGTTTGAATCATCATTCATTACTTGAGTTTTGTGAGAGCAAGAGATCATTATAGTATACGTAAACATTATAAATTTGATTAATAGATTGTTTTGGCTGAGCCTAGTAGAGCAAAACATTCAAGTCTTACTGCGATATCAATTCTTGTTTAGTATGATGTGTGTTTATTAGTTTATCAATGATTCATTAATCTCCTCATTTCCTCTTGTTTTCAAAATAATAACATAAACCTTAACTCCACTCACCTCTAAATCAATTCCCAGCTAAGGTTCTAAAGTACGTAAACCAAGTTTCCACATCGAAGGAATGTTTGTTAACTTTTATGTTATTTCTTCACTACCTTACGTTCTTTGAAGCATTGCTCTGATAGCAATTGTGGCTCCTCCGCACCCCATAGCCGTAGGGTATGCCTGATCCTTGCTTATGGGCCCCGCTACACAATCCACATCACTTACCCACAAGGTCCCGTGCTCCGCTGATGTCACTTTCCACGCTTGCATCCATTGTGTGCGAGCTAACTTGTCTTGTTATCGCTATATTGTTAACTAATTATAAAATTTCCTTTTTTAAGTCATATCTATTTAAGGTTTACTATCTTTTAGTTTAGAAGATTGTGAGTTAGACATATGGCTTGTATTTTACAGAGTTGCAAGCAAATAACAGTTAATTAATAGTGGAAGTCTTAAACTGACATAAAAGTAGGAAATTAAAATATATGTCACGTCTCATATAACATCAATTCTAATTTGGAGAACCCGTAAATAAAGCTCCATGAATATAAGGCAACGAGATAATAAAAAATAATCATATATACATGTAGAATGTATTTTTAGTATATTTCATACCCAAAATAAGAAAAAAGATCAAAAACTAAGAAATACGATAGTGTCTTTGATGGTAGGCATTTAGAGACAGTAGCCTAGGATCATTTTGCCCTTGCTCATACTAAGTTTTGCACTCAGCCATCACAACAAAATAGATGAAGAGTCTATTGAGTAAAATCCTTAGGAAGTTAACTTAACAATTAAGTACATAGAGAAGTGAAAGGAAATGTCAAATAAACATGTAAAAATTTACCAATCAGTGATGAACTAATAAACAATTAGTACGAAAACTACACCAGCGATTAGCCAATGATTTGGAATAACACTCGAATCACCATCTAAATCAGCAATAGAAGAAGACCAGCAAATCCACAATGAATTGGTGAATGAACTAGAAATCGCTAACTAAATCAGTAGAGCACGGAGAGCGAAACTCTATGATTTGCTCAATGATTTGTGTAGAAGTAAGGAATTACTATCAAATCTCTGACGTATGTTATGGGTTTTTAGATTAATATGAAGAATTGGATTTTATCTAAGATATCTATACATAGGGAAATTATAAAAAAGGCCATAGAGCTTCAAAACAACTTTTTCCATTTCCTTCCTCTTGCTTTACATTAGTGTCATTATCTTTGTTTAAAGATATATTCGGCATTTGATTTATATTATGTTATTTATTTATTCAATATGTCTGTTAATTACACTTATGCATTGTTCATTTCCATCATTAGTGAGTAGTGTATGAATCTAAACAAACCTTAAACGCGTAATATATTTTGGATTGCTAGATAGTTATAACCGAGGAATCTTGAAATTAATGCTTTAAATCTATTTCTACATGCCAATCACGAATTTAACAAGTTGTTTTGTGTAGTACAACTAAATGGAGATTAGTATCACATGCGTACTTGCAAATGTGTCATATGATATCCTGATTTTGACTCTATGTCTTTAGATATTGACAATAATTATAGAAGTAGTAACTAGGATTAATATATAGGTCATTTTCGTGTTGATGTTCTAGGTAATTGTGTTATAAGTTCTTTATTACGCAGCTTCGATAATATTGATTTAGATTTGGCCTGATTTTCATTGAACTTGACACAATCGTACTTCTATGGTATAGTTTTATATCCAATTGGTAGATTTACAATGATATGAATGTGGCGTTTCCATTGAATTTAGGAAAATCAGTGCCTGGATAAATCCTATCAACCCATTATAAAATGGATTTAATGATTCCTAGATTCCACGTATATTGTAAGTATAACTATAGAGCGAAGTGATATTATGTTCTAATGTTTGTTAGCAATCCAAAATGTATTATATTGTTTAATGGGAGTTGTATCGATGTTTTTTTTATTTATATGGAATTGAATTTGAATATTGTTTAAGTAAGTTTGCATTTGAATTTTTTTGTCAGTGTAGTTAGTATGATTATTTAATTTAGTAATAATATTTTTAATTAATATTTTAATTCCCATTTAATTAGATAAACGAAGTTAATAAAAACAAGAAAAAAATACGTTCCTTTGAGATTTGCAAAATCCATGTGGAGACGGTATCCCATATACCACTAGTACAAGTTAATAGTAAAACAAGGGAAATTATTATGCACGTTCGACACGTATCAATTTTTTGCGCCATTGCAGAAGATTTTTAGATAAGTTAGAAGGATTCTTAAAGTTGTATGGTCTACACATTTCGTCGTGTTAAATCAACAAGATCTTTACTTCCATTTGATCTTAAAATAGATAGAACTTTTAATCGAAGTTTAACTTAAGAACATCTTGGGCAAAATTTATCTAATAGGATAGAAGACAAAACTAATGATGTTAATGATAATGAGATTAATTATAGCCACGATAACAAAGTTATCAATAATATAGAGAACTCCCTTTTAGACAAGCAAATCAAAATGTTACAATATATGAGTCTATGTGCAAACCATACCCAATGGATTTCGTGAATTTGCACTTACATCTCAATTTATATGTGCCTTACCTAAATTCTACCGTAAAGACAATGAAGACCCATAGAAATTTAATGGAACGAAATCGAAAGAAGGTACTTTAGAACAACTCATACTTGGGGCTTTTCCTTTTGCATTGAAAGATCGAGCACAAGACTGATTGTTCTATTTTTCACAAGATTTGATAACCACATGGACTTAAATGTTGGAAGCTCTCTTAAATGAATACATGTGTGTTAGAAAATTGGTTCATATAGAAAGCAAATCATAGTTGCGATGATGAAAGAAAAAAGTCATAATGAATTTAGGGATAGAATTTAAAGACTAATTTCATCTTATCCACAACATGAATGTACTAAAAGAGCTTTATTAGTATATTTTAGAATTCCAAAGACTAATTTCATTTTATCCATAATATGGATATACTAAAAGAGCTTTATTAATATATTTTGATGAAGGACTTAATCACTTTGAACAAAGATGACTAGAAACAATATTTGATGAATCTTTATATGAGAAAACACCTACTCTAGTGAAATAAGCCATTAATAAAATTGCAAAACAATCGAAGCAATATGGTGAAAAGGTTGAATCCTCAAGAAAGAAACTCTATGAAGTGGATAGCAAGAAAAATAATGCAACCAATGAAAAAAATTAATGAATAATCTAAGATAGTTAAGCTTTTAGTTAACGATAGATCTAATCTACTTAAGGCTTATGGATTATGTAATGATGTTACTCATCCAACGAATGGGTGTCTTATTACATGAAGAAAATACTAAAGAGGTTAACACAATGATGAATCCATTTTTTGGTCCACAAAGAAAATAATATAATAATATTACTTATTATCCTGGAAGACCGAATCCAAGTCATAGTTATGGTCTGCAAAACAAAAATTATAACCACTATAAACAAAGTGGTAAGATGTTATCTAAACATATTCAGTAGCTTTAAAAAAATCAATTTTTGAATCCAAATTTAGAGCAAATGCTGCATAACTTTATGAGTCAAATTCATCAAATCTTTACTTAGATTTCTCAAAATAAAATTGAGATTGATACTACTATTAATGAACTAAAAAAATAGTTAAGTCGAAAGAATTTACAAATAAGTAGGTTAAGTACTCAATACAGTAGTCAAGTTAAAACATCTACTCAAACCAATGTTGCTCCTATTAACAAAGAACAAGTTAATGTTATATTCAATGATAAGAAAGTCTATTTTAATTAGTAAGACACTTAAACAAAGTAATGAAAAGAATTTTGTAAGACTATTGAAAAAGAAGATGAAGAAATGATGGCTAATGTCATTCCTACTTGAAAATGGATGGCTGAACAATTAAAATATACGTTTCTTCCTTGAAGGTTGTGCTCGTGGTATTTATACAGAGTTGAAGCTTATGAAAAATCTTTACAAAAGGTTATTTAATTGATAAAGATAAAAATGATAGGATTTCTAATAATTTGAATAAAGATATGTTTTCATTTTCTACCGCCCCACAATGATTAGCTAATGCTACGGAGGAAGAAATTAATGAAGGCATTCTTGAATCATTTAGGAAAATAGAAATTAGTTAATCATTAATTGAATCAATTATGCAATTTTCTAATTATAATGAAGTTTTGAATAAATTATCTGAATCAGAATACAGATTATTAGAAGAATATAAAGAAAAATTAGGACAAAATTTGTATGCTTTAATTAAAAAGAAAATACCTAAGAAATGTTCCAACCCATGGGTGTTTTGAATTCTTATCATAATAGGTACTCATTTAATAGATTTTGCTTTGTGTAATCTTGGAGCATCAATAAACATTATGTCACGCAAATTACATATGTCATTGAAAATAGGTTTATTGACTAATACACCTATTAATCTTACTTTAATTAAAAACATTTTTACTAAACGCTATGGATTACTAAGAAATTTCTTAAAAAAAAGTAAACGACATAATGAAAAGGAAAACTCAATATCGGTTAAGTCCGAATCTATACTTTTAGGAAGACCATTCCTTGAAACAACTAAAATAAAGCTAGATATTTTTGAAGGAATAATGTTTGTGGAGTTTCAAAATAAAATTGTCCCTTCTCAACTCAATGAAGAAGATATCTACGGAAATTTTGATGAATTTGATAATGAAAAAAATAAGGATAATGAATCTTAGGATTTAATATTTTATAAAGCTGAGATATATGCTATTAATACAGTAACAACAAAAGATAGAAATGCTAAGACCACGCGCAAGCAAGGTCAAGATACTTCTAATCAACAGTCAACATCCTAAGTATGGAAGGTTAAGCAACAAAAGAATATTGAGTATTAAAACACGGAGGAATTCATATCGACCAAAAATAAGAAAAAGAAAAAGAAGAATCCAACAATTTTCATGCCCGATGATCCAAGAGATAAATAAATGCGGATAAGGGTCAAATGGGCTTGGTAATTTAAAGCTATATCTGATACAGGTTCTAGAGAAAACAACATGCTGATTCATTTTTTCCTTCACAATTATTTGGAAGTGGACTGTCTTGCTTTTGAAAAGAATAACTCTACTAATCGATTTATCAATAAAAACCATTAGTATGGTTACTAACGTACAAGTTCAAATTGACAAGTATATTATTCCAAATGAATTTTTTATTATGCCATGCATCAACAACGAAGATCCTCCTATAATATTAGGACGACTTTTCTTAGCCATCTTAAATGCTGTTACGGATACTTTAAATAGGACAGTTACTTTTTCAGTGCACGGCAGAGCAATCACTTTTTAGAAGGACATTAGAGTGGATAATCATACACCTAAGTTCATTGAACAAGTCAAAAACTACATGGTTTAGTCGAGTCAACGATAGTAAGTAAAAATGCTTTTTAGGAGGCAGCCCATACTCTTTTTTTATTTTTAATTTTAGTATAAGGATTAGTCAGTTGTTTTTCTATTCTCTCAACTTTTAACTCTTATAAGGGGGATATTTTAGGAATTCAATTCAAAAATAGGTTCATGTAAAGGGGGTTGATCAAGCCAATTTACTTTTGTATTATATTGCTTATGCATTAGTTTTTAAGTTAATTAGTATTTACGTGAATGAAATAAAATATTCAATACATATCATAGTTAAATTTTAAGATTTTTGAATATTTCTATCTTTATTGAATAAATATGTGATAATTAAATGGGAAAATCGATTTAATTAGACAAACAATACAAAATAAGATGGTGATTTCTTAGTAATTCCAGTTTGTACTGAAAATCGCTGAGAAAATCGAGAGTATTATGTAGAGTTTTCAGTGTAAAACTCAAGTCACAGATTTATCATTAAACCAGGCTTATAACTAGAAATTACTAAAAAAATAACTGAGCCACTGAGGCTCATTTCGAGGGATTTTTGTCAGCGATTCTTCGATGAAGACAATTAAACCCTGACTCCATGAGAAAGAATTCGAGTTCTTAAAAATAGACAACCCAAATTGCCCTATCTTAATCCTTCACACTTATAAACCATTGCGAACTTTTGATCAAAAAACCAATTTTTTACAACAGTTAACCTTCTAAACTTTAATTTTAATGTATTTTAGTGATTCCCACCTCAATCCTCACACAATTCTCCATAAACTTGGAAAGTTCAGAAAATGTTGAGCCACCAAGGGCTTGACTAAGGAAATATGGATTGGAGCTTGCAGAGGCATCATAGAGAAAAATTTTGATTTCCATAGTCAACTATCATATGAATTTAAAAATCTCAATTTCAAAATATTTTTTTGATGATTTCTCATTCTGGATAGAAAAGTTAAATTTGACCGAGCAACTTTCGGAAAATCTTGGTTTCAAATGATTTTACAGGTTCATTCTTTTAATTACATAATTCCAAATGGTCGGAGGTGGTAAGTGTAGAAGTTCCCAAGAGGATAAAAGGAAAGGAAAGTTAATAAAGGAATCTAAAACAAAATCTAAGGTTTCCCAAATATAACCCACATCAATATCCTTCAACATACCTTGGAAAAAGAACCTACTGCAACTTCTTTATTTAGTTTAAACACTAATGATGATTATATGGAATAGGAGGATAAAAAGGAAGTTGAACATGAGATACCAATGAAAGAGAAAAACTATAAACTAATGAAATATAATTTATTCATTAAGAATGCCTATAAGAAATTTAGGAATGGGATGGTTAAAGATAGGAAGTTTTTCCCAGAGAGGTTGTTTAATGTGAAGAATGAATTGAAGTATAGGCCTAGGATCCTAAATATCATTGAGGACAGGAACTGGAGAGTAGTTGCTAGGGATTAAAACAGGATGTTACTAGTGAACGAGGGTGTGATTTCTTGGTGAAAGAGTTTTACGCCAATGCTTATAGAAATGAGAGTAAGATTGAGTCCCAAGTTCGGGAGAGGACAGTTAAATATTCTACTGCACAAATAAACAAGTATTTTGTATTACCAAATTTGCATAAAAAATAAAATGATGAGTACCTCCAACCTGAGTATGCCATTAAGTACTACTAGCCCAGAAAGGAAATAAGGGGTGGTTTAGAGGTAATAAAAGGATATGGATTTTTTTTATATAGAGAGGTACCCGAACCACATAACCACCAAATTTCTCAGGTAGACAACTAAAGCTTAGTGTTATTTCATCAATGCCTTCTTACAGCCAAACCTGCATTACTACGGGATAGTGAGCTATAAAGTTTCTCTACATTACAATTTGTAATGGGATTAGGATACTTAGATGTTAGTAGAATCATTTATGAATCAATTAGGTATCACATTACCACAAAGTAGAACAGTGGAAATCTTTTCCCCTTAATAATTGCAGCCTTTTGTATGATGGACCGAACGAACATGGGAGGCCTCGATATGGATATTTTACTGGAGAAAACTATCACTGATCGTGTTATAGAGAGATATGGAATAGTGAATGGTTATGAAGACACAAAGGATAAGAGAGAAAAAACTAAGATAATAAGAAGAGAAAAAGAGCAGAGAAGGAAAATCAAAGATAACATTAGGAGAATCTACTAGAAGATGTCAAAAGCTAGAAATGATCTGAACATGGAGCAGCCTGATAGGGATTATGATGGATTTTGAAAAATTGCATCAAAACTTAAGTTTCGAAATTCATTTGGAGAAATTGTATGAAATGAAGTTAATTTACGTAGTCTTCCATTTTGATTCTCGTTGCTCAAACTCCTCATATTTAGTCTTCAATTACTCTATATTTTTTGAATCTTCATTTTAATTTTCATGTAAAAGACTAAATGTCTTACAACCATTTTCTAGTAATAAGCTATTTAAAAGTATTGTTGAGATTAAAGGGGTACACATATCTCGAGAATGATATTGTGGTCATTATATTGTTTTGTTGGACTAATTAATAACTACATTAGGTGACTCATTAGCCTAAAATTAATCATTCTAGGATCACCCTATTGTCCATCAATGGCTCAGATAACTTCCAACTAATTGTAAGAAAATCAATTCAATTCTTATTAAATAGCGAACGTAGGTATAACAATATTATATTAAGTACATTTGATCGCATATTTAACCTAATTTTTGTCCCACTAACCCCCAACTACGCAGCACTAGGTGCCCCATGTCTTGAAAAAGATCTCGAGGAACGTCAATCCTTTATATACACGAGGAACCATGACTTTGCCTAAAGTTCTATTATCCATTTTATGCCATATTCACCTTTGTTTTAGTCATTTTATTCAAGTTAGAATAATAAGACTTAGTGTACCCATACTACGCCTACCCGATACCCATGTCAACGTGCTTTACAAGGTGGTTACCCATTACAGAATGTCACTTGACAAAATATAATATATACAAACATGCAATGAATTAAGTGATACTAAACAAAATACACTACATTTAAGCAATCAATTAAACATTATAAACTAATATAACCTAGCTAGGCGTGCCCCTTGCCTATCTGTAACGTCCACATGGGTTTGAGCAAGCGTCCTAGTTTATAAATATTAAATGATAATGGCGTCATTAAACGGGGCATGACATTAGGTCCAGTAAAGTTGAATGATCTTGGGGATTTACATTTGAATTTAAAAATTAAATGGGCTTGGTACTTTAAAGCTCAATGTGATACGTGTTCTAATGTCGATCTCATGCCAATACACTTTTTTCTAGTTACTTTATTGGAGTTGGATGAACTTACTTCTAAATGAGTTCCTTTGGCAATTGGATCTTCAATTAAACCAATAAGGGTGGTTACGAACGTACCAGTTTAAGTACACAAGTATATCAAACCCATCGACTTTTTAGTTATGCTAAACATTGTCAATAAAAATCTTCCTAAATTTTTAAGACTCCCTTTTCAGCCACCTCTCATCCTATCGTGGATATTATCAATAAAATAATTACTTTAAGAGTGAATAGTCAAACAATTATTTTCTGTAAGCACTAGAGTAGAGAATCCATATTCTATCTTTATTTCCACGTTATACGTAGAATATGTTTTTAATATCTCATCTTTTGACTCTCATTTTGGAAATATTTTCTGAGTTTTGGCTTTGAAATAGCTTCAAATGAAGGGGGAACAATCGAGTTGTTAGGTCTTATATGCAATTTATATTAATTGTATATTTATTTAATTAATAAAGTAATGAAATTATTTGTAAGTTACATATCCTACTTAATTTTTTGAATTTTTAGTGAATTATACATTTATATTGATTATTATAAGTGATATATGTGATAATTAAGAATTTGATAAAGAAAATAGTATATACTGTTTAGCGAATCGGGTTCAATTTGAGTTTATACTGTAAATCCTTCCTAAATTAACAATAATGAGCATAAGTTTTTAGTGAAATTCAAATGTAGCGATTCAACAATGAATTGACATTATAACTTCAATTCGTAGGGTAAATCATCGAGGTACATAGCCTTATTTTCATCGATTTTAATAGCAAATCACTTGTGAATCAACTTATAACCTTAATTCGTAGGGACTAAATCAAAGTTTTGAAAATAATACCTAAATCTTCACAAATCACTCATTTTATACACACCAACCATTGCACTCATTCAATTCAAAGACAAGATTTTTGCCTAGATTCAACTTTCATAACCAATATTTTTGTATATTTTATTAATTCCAACCTTAAACGTTTGGGCATTCCCACTTAGCGACATAACCTAGATATTTTCTATTTCGTCGCTTTTCATGAAATGGATCAAACATATATAAACGTTGTGGCATTCCCACCTAGCGACGTGCTGCATCGGAGCCTGGGTGTAGTGAGAATTGAGCAAGGGTGTGTTTCACATCGCCACCTAGGTGTAAAGAAAAATGAGCAAGGGTTCCCACACATAGGACGTGTGTGGGTAAAGAAGCATGTCCCTTCACATCATCTCTTGGATGTGAGGAAAAATGAGCAAGGGTTCCCACACAAAGGATGGGTGTGGGTAAAGAAGCTAGTTCAAAACAAACAGGAAAACAAAAAGAAAATCATAGATACGAACACTAGATCTTTTAGACAAAATAGAAATAGAAAAAGAAAACAAATACAAAGGGGAGATAAAAATTCGTTTAGGAAATGGAACATAGGAACACTTATGGGGAAGTCAATAGAACTAGTAGATACCACGATTAGAAGGAGAGTCAATATTGCTTGCCTCCAAGAGACAAAATGGGTACGAGAAAAGAGTAGAGAAATAGGAAAAAGCACAGGGTTTAAATTGCGGTATACTGGTATAGATAGAAAATGCAATAGAGTAGGAATTTTGGTGGATAATGATTATAAAGATAAGGTCGTAGAGGTTAAAAGAATAGGGGATAGATTGATTCTAGTTAAATTAATTATTGGAGACAAAAAAATTAACATACTTAACACATATCCACCACAAGTAGGATTAAGCGAAAGCATCAAACGCATGTTTTGGGACGATATGGATGGATTTTTGCAGAGTATACCATTAGATGAAAAGGTTTTTATTGGAGGAGATTTAATTGGGCATGTCGGGGGAAGTAACGATGGGTTTAATAGAGTTCATGGATGTTTTGGTTGCGGTAATAGAAATGAAGAACGAGAATCAATCTTAGAATTTGCTTGAGCATACTATCTAGTCTTAGCAAATACTAATTTTAGGAAGAGGGAGTGGCATATAATTACTTTTATTAATGGTCATAACAAGAGTCAAATAGATTTTTTTAACAAGAAAAAGAGATAGAAAAATATGTAGAGACTGCAAAGTAATACCTGGTGAAGCACTTACTACCCAACATAAGTTAGTAGTACTTGATATTAAGCTAAAACAACGACATAACATGAATAAAAGAGTTAGCGACCCTATAATAAAGTGGTGGAACCTAAAACATAGTAAACAAGTAGAGTTTAGAGAAAAACTACTAAAGGAAAATGTTTGGAATCTTGACTTAGATGCTAATATAATGTGGCTAGAAATGAGTGGTTGAATAAGGAGAGTGGGATCAAACATATTAGATATATCTAAGGGCTTGGGACCTCCAAAGAAGGAAACATGGTAGTGAAATGAGGATGTCCAAAGAGCAATTAAGACTAAAAGAGAGATGAAGATGTGTACAATCAATATAGAGAAGCTAGAAAACAAGCTAAAAAAGTAGTTAGTCATGGTAAAATAAATTTCCTCGAAGATCTATATACAAGGTTAGGTAATAGAGATGCCGAAAAATATATATATACGCTCGCCAAATTAAGAGATAAAAAGAAACAAGACCTAAGTCATGTAACATGTTTTAAGGACGAAAATAAAAATGTTTTAACGCGTGAGGAGGATATTAAGGAGAGATGGAGAAGTTACTTCCATAGCTTATTTAATGATGGCCAAGTTGATATTATAATAGTTGAAAACCCACACCAAGAAAGAAATGTAAACTATACACGCAATATTAGAACTGTAGAAGTTAAAGAGGCATTGAAAAGAATGAAAATAGGAAAAGTGTGTGGCCCAGATGAAATACCCATAGAGGATTGAAAATGCTTAGGAGAAATTGGATTGACTCGGTTAATAAAACTTTTCTATAAAATTTTAAAATCAAAACGGATGCCAATGGATTAGAGAAAAAACACGCTTATGCCATTCTTCAAAAACAAATGAGTTACACTATGAAACTTTGGGAGAGGATAATAGACAATAGGCTAAGGAGAGAAACAACAATATCAGAGAACCAATTTGGTTTCATGCCTGGAGGTCAACTATGGAGGAGAATTTTATTGTAAGACAATTGTTAGAAAAATATAGAGAAAAGAAAAAAGATCTTCATATGGTATTCGTAGATTTAGAAAAAACATATGATAGGGTCCTTATAGATGTCCTTTGGTGGGTTCTAGAAAGAAAAAGAGCGCATGCTAGATACATAGACACTACTAAGGATATGTATGACGGAGTAGTAGCGAGTATGAAGACATTTGGAGGAGCTACAAAAGAATTTTCCATTACGATAGGACTACATTAAGGATCGGCTTTAAGCCCATATCTATTTACTTTAGTTATGGATGAACTAACTAGACATATTCAAGAAGATATACTATTGTGTATGCTATTTTCAAATGATATTGTCTTAGTCGATGTAACTAAAGATGGAGTGAATAGGAAATTAGAAATATGGAGGTATACATTAGAATCAAAAGGCTTTAAGTTGAGTAGGACGAAAATTGAATATATGCACTGTGAGTTTGGAAACAGTACATATCGAGATGACAGTGTCGTAAAATTATGGGAAGTAGAAGTTCCTAAGGTAAACCACTTTAGATACCTAGGATCAATCATACAAAATGATAGTAACATTGAGAATGATGTCACACATAGAATTCAAGCTGGATGGAAGAAATGGCAAAGAGAAACAGGGGTGATTTGTGATCGAAATCTTCCTACTAAATTAAAAGGAAAATTTTATAGGATCGCAATTAGGCTAGCTATGCTCTATAGAAGTGAATGTTGGGTGGTAAAACTACAACAATTACATAAAGTGAACATTGCAGAAATGAGGATGCTTAGGTGGATGTGTGGTAAAACTCGTAAAGATAGAATAAGAAATATAGAAATTCAAAGACAAGTTGGAGTAGCACCAATTGTTACAAAGATTAGGGAAGGGCGGTTGCGATGGTTTGGTCACCTGCAAAGACGTCCTACAAATGCCCCAACTAGAAAATTTGACTCAATAGAGACTATGGAAATACGATGAGGTAGGGGCAGACCAAAGTTAACATGGGATGCACTAATTAATAGGGGTTTGAATGGTTTGCAAAGCTCACCATCAATTGTAGTTAATCGAGCACAACGGAAAATTTTGATCCATGTAACCGACCCCAGTTAATTTGCAATTGAGGTTACGTTGTTGTTGTTGTTGTATTAATTCCAACCTTAAATTTTTTTGTTCAACCTAAAATGAGGAACGTTTAAGAGTGTAGACCCATATTAAGGCTTGAGCAAGGAAATTTTGAGTAAAACCTTGGAATAGATATTTAGAGGAGTTCAAGCTTTTATATCTTGATGAATTCACTATCATGAAGGTTAATTTCTATTTGTACTAATGTTTTTATTTTACTTAAAAATGGCCGCAAGTAGAAGTTGTAGAAGTTTGGAGGAGAAAGGAAAGACAGTGATGATAAAGTCACCTAAAACAAATTCCAATGTTCCACCTATATCAATCAGGCAAGTAGGAGATTCAATTAACACTTATAAAGTTAGACCACAATGATAACATACTCCATCAATAAAAAAATGATGATTCAAAATGAGAGAGTTGAGAAAAATCCATAAGTAGTGAGGGAGTTTACTTATAATTTCGATGATCTCATTAATGACAAATTTCTAAATTGAATGAAGAGTGATATAAGGAATTTGAATGATCCCAAATACGGGATTCAATCTAAAAAATGAGTTGAAGTACGGTCCTAGAATTTTTAATATAATAAAGCAAATGAACTAGGGA
This sequence comes from Stephania yunnanensis, assembly GCA_039657365.1. Lineage (NCBI taxonomy): Eukaryota > Viridiplantae > Streptophyta > Magnoliopsida > Ranunculales > Menispermaceae > Stephania > Stephania yunnanensis. The sequence goes on along the minus strand of CM077586.1, from coordinate 35,333,817 downwards.
TTTTTAACTCGAGATTATAATCGTGATGGTTATGAGGATATTCCTACAGGGATGGTATGACAACCCTCACCCGACCTACGTCAGGCCTTGGCAACCACCCCAGAGTTATACTTCTACCAGGCCTAAATAATAGTCCTTATACTTCTACTAGGACTAAATAATAGTCTGCCATTGCTATTTCAAGATGCAGAACAACATACCAACATTGTAGAATAATAAATGCAGAAGTGAAAACTAAACTAATATCACATATGCAACATAATCCTTGTAATAAGTGTTTAAAATTCTAAATAATTTTCATCCTTCCAAAAAGCTTTCAAGATATTTATATTACGATAAAGAGAGGTTCAACCTACTCGACAGGTTTCCTTAAATCACAACCTAAATTTATTGTTCTTGAAATAAAATAGCTACATTATAAGAGCACACAATGCTCATAATCCAGTGGAAGACTTTAAGCGGGTGCCTTTCTCTTATCCCGAATTAAGCGGATGTAGATGTACCTAAAAGTAAGTGGGGGTGAGTTAAAAGTGACAACACAGTTCAATAAGAGGCGAACTAACAAGTTAATAATTGGACATGATTTTAGTTTATTTAAGAACAATTTTAGATGCAAAAAACTATAATACTAGAAGTTTTCTCTTATTTTTGTTATTTTCGATAGTAAATGGAGAATATGAATAAATGAATGAATAATATAAGATTATGAAAAAAAGAGTGTGTGGAGAATCATCAACAAGGTAGCAAAGGAAGTAATGAAAAAATACACAAGTTATTTCTAGCGATTCCAAATCCCTGGCCAAATTGGCAAATCTGGTGAGCTTTAAATTCTAGATTTTGCTAGTGATTCCTCACTCACATAAATTGATGTAAATCACTAGAACGAATTATGATAATTTCAGATAACTACGAGTTATTTCAATTGGTTTGGGATGTTTACTACTAAGAATACTATAAATACAACCTTAGTGTTTCGAAATTGGTTGCCCCCGAGTACTTAGATCAATATCTCATTACTCTAGGAGTAATTCATTATTGTTTTAGTGATTTCTTTATTGTTCTTTACTTCCAAAAAAGATTTGAAGATTTAAGGTATCTAATCCCGAGATATTTATCTATTTCTTTAATTCATATTATTGCAATGTTATTTATGATTATGAGTGACTAGTTAATGAATCTAAACAAATCAAAAATGTGAACTAGATCTATTTTGCAATGAAGGTATGATGAAAATATTACGTGCTTAGTACTTTAAACCAAATTATTCTTTGATTGACTGATTTAATTGGTTATTATCTATTGACTTTTAATCCTAATTTTTTTATTGCATTCGTACTCTAGAATGTGTATCATGATATTTAGTTTCATTATCTATTTGAAGTTGTTACTATGATTGTTTCAAAGGTAAACACCAATAAAATATCCTAAGTGAATTTGAAATTTAAATCTAGTATAGAAGTGGCTTTCCAAAGATGTTAGATTTAGTAGCTCGAAGTTCTAATAAAGTTTAATGTGATTTTATTGCGTGAAGTTAATGTGTTTTGTATTCAAAGAGTAAGCTCAATAGAATTAAAAAGTGGCTTTTCCCGCAATATAAAGAGAATAAATGGTTGGCGAAAGGCTATTTACTTATGATTAGAGTTTAATGATCTATCATAATTTATGAAGTTAGCTTATAAGTCATTACTATATATAGATTTGAATAACATGTTTGGAATGCAAATGAGTTTATGTTTCATTGTTCTGGATGTTTGTTTGGATATTTGTTTATTATTTAATTAAGTCCATTGGATTGATTGTTAATTGGAATTGTATTAGTTAAGATAATATATTTAGTTATGTATTATTATATTATAGTTTATTATTAGTTAGTTTAATTATTTTTTTAATTAAATTAATTAAAGGAAAAGTAAAAAAATTAAAAAAACCTATAAAAGTTCTTTTTTCTTAGAGAAGTTTGATAAATCCCTATCAAGAGGATTGCCACTTATCACAACTACAAAAAATTTAAAGTATAATATAAAAGGAAATTTATTTCACACCCAACACGTGTCAAAAACCTCGCTCAAATATCAAATACGCAAGTAGTACTTAATAATTATGCATGTTCTAACATGAAGTTGGAAGCAAATAATCAAACATTGAGTAGAAAACATGGAAATGAGATTCAAGTCTACAAGCAAATGAGAAACCATCCATTGTATTCATTAAAGTCAAATTCCAAGATTCATTAAACCATAATAGAAAGAGATTGGCAAATGTAGATGAAATCAAAGCATTCATGCAATTGGGCACACAAGAGATTTTGCAAAAAGAAATAATAAAAAATAAAAGTCTAGTTCCATTCAATGGATCCTAGTTATTGACTTGATTTCGGTGACCCACTCCCCTACTCTCTAGTTGATTAAGATCATTAGTGAACACAATGGCAGTTGTTTCTTTTCAATGGTCCCATCAAACCAATAGTAAGTTCTTCTAAGCTTTCGATGATATGTTCACCCAAAATCACTATGGTTTCCTTGAGAAGTTGACCACCGCTCATTTCCCCATTAATTAGCCACTAAGATTTTTTATAAAGAAATAATCTCATCTCTTGAGTTGGGAAAGGTAATTTCAACTCCTTATCATTAAGAGGGTAAATTCATCTCCTTTTGGAAATGAAGGTGATTTCATCTCCTTATATAGGAGGAGGTAATCCTATGTTTTTCCCAATACATATAGATCACATAAATAAGGAAAATCAGGTTATTATCATAATGAAACCCATTTTTCAAGTCTTGAGTTCAAATCATAAATCCTACCTATCCAATAACATGCCATATTTGATACTTCCCCACGTACCAGTATTTATTGCAATATCCATTCCTGATCCTTGCACGTACGGGTTTTTGTGTGAACCGTTTCGCGAACATAGAAAATTTAAGTTATGTTACATCAACAACAAGTAACATTTATGAATTTTAATTTAACATTAGATTTACTTTGGGATCCCACTATCGTGAGTCCTGGGGGCTCCCCGCCGCCAGATAAGAGGGCAGTGGAGTGGGACCAGGACGATTTCAATCGAGACGTGAAAGCACGCCCCGTTTCAAGGAAAATATTTGTTTTTATTATTATTATTATTATTATTATTATTATTATTATTATTATTATTATTATTATTATTATTATTATTATTATTATTATATATCTATATTTCTATAATTTTTATTGTATATATATTATTTGTATTTTTATAATTGAATTATTAAAAATTTGAGGTGAAGGGGCAATTTTGGTCCCTAGAGATCCCCTAGGCTAAAGGGGCGTTTGTGCCCTCCCCTTTAGGCTCTACCTACGCTTGCCAGGCACGATAGTTCACTCCGACCAGCCCCTACTAATGGTAGCGGTCATGAAGGAAGGGCTTCTGCCTTTATTTTGGGGCGTCTTTAGGAAAGCCCCTATTCAAGGCACGATAGTTCATTGCTGCCTCCTTCATCTGTTCAGAGGCGGTGGCATCGCTCTTCTGTTCGGCAGCGGTGGTGATGTTGCCATCCCCTCTCTGATAATGTCTACACTCATATCTCCTTTTGGGGTACTTCACTAAAATCTCACCAATTTAAACCAAAAAATGTTTTTTCCACCATTATTGAAGAAAACACAAACTTGTAATTCACTTCAATAATACAAAAAGGGATATGGATGATAATAGTACCTTGAAGTGGGTTTTCTGCAACCAAGATCGAATCCACCTTTCTCTCCATCATGTTTTTTTTTAACAAAATGGGTGCTAAGGTTTATAATATGATTGATATTTTAGGACCAATATTGTATGGTTTTTTGAAAGATTACAAAATTGCCCATAAGATTGGTCTTTGAGGTTTTTAGGTCATTACAACATCCTAAATTTTAAAAACTTTCATCATTGAAAATAAGAGTAAAGTACACAACCCGACATGGTTCTTCCTAATGATCTCTTTTACAACCCATTTTCTTAACTAATGCAAATTTGCACCCACGAAATAACCTTGTACACCGTGAGAAATAAAATTTGACCATTGAATCCAACATCCCGACAATCTCATTTTCATCCTATAGGATGCAATTCACGAGGCTAACCTCATATAGGTCTTAATCAAGTCAATAAACCTTAGATACCCGCCATGTATTTGTATCATCCCAGATATATAGGTATTCCCATGTACTCTCCACTAAAGTCGTAACGTATGCCTAAGTCATTCAATAAGCTAGTAGGGACAACCTTATTGAGATTTGATCTGATACCTATTTTTGATAAAACATCTTTGCCTATTAGGCAAAATAATCATACTACCAACTAGTAGTATGGACAAGAATAGCTACTCATTATAGTATAAACACTAGCACACCTTCTACGTCACTATCTCGACTACATATAATTGAACGACTCTTCATGTCCTTGCAACTTATCTGTGGAGTCTACAAATTAACATGCCATGTATTCCCATCATGAATAATACCTTAAAATCAATGTTAATAGACGTTTATCGACATTTATTGTTGTAGATTTGTATTTCAAGTCAACATTCATGATCTTGGGCGATCGTTTTAAATTCACTAAGCTTAGTCAAATCCACATTCGGTGAAAACTACTCTTTTGACCTTCTTGAGCTAACGTTTAGCTCTTACAACTCGTTTAAAACTTCCTTTTGTAGAGAATTAAAGGTGTATTAACTTTTTTATTTGACATTTGAAAGTAACAGTCACTCCTTTCAAGAAATGCCAAGTCACTTAGTACCAAAAATTATCATGATTTATCGTGATGTTATAAATAGGCTTAAGATTTTGGCTTTCAAGTGGGTTACATCCCTTGCAAGTCTTATGGCCAAAAATGGCTAATCTAGTGTTCACTATCTTTAGGATACAAATTCCATTACATCACCTATTTAGTGAATCATCTTTCCACAAATCGATCTTACCATAAGATCCTTAATATTAAGTACTTACTCATCACGACTTAGGTTAGGTGGCTGTGTTTACATTATTTATTTTTTGACTCTATTTTTTTCAGCTGTCCCTTTTATGCTCAGATTAGGTTCCACTTAACCTAACAGTTGTCAATCCATATATCTAAAACTGGACAATCATACCACGTAAATACTTTTAGCAGGGTATCCCTAATTTTATAATTCGTCTATTATTAAGTTCTTTATCATTTAACTCATTTTAGTATTACTAGCGGTAATATATACTCTCTAAGCAATATTAAAAGATTCATTTACATGTTGTACTATTATCGTGTCCACCATACTTATATCAAAAGAAGTTTCAAAGTTTTGGTATCCCGATTTTAGTAATTGCACTATCTTTGATGCGCCACTATCTAGATGTGCGTCCCTTGTAAATCTAAATTGCAAGGTTTACTTATTGTGTTGTGTCAAAGTATTATCTAACTTTTCAATCATTGTTTCATGCACCATGAATTTAATGGTCATTTTAATATATTATTTGTTTGGCAAATCTCCAATTTCAGTATTCTACTCATTGTATAAGAGATCATAAAATTCCATGTTCGATTTTTTTATTGCCTATCGGGCCCTAACGTCCCAAAATCTTTTTGTCGGAATAAAATCAAAATTATAGATCTTAAACAAAATAATACATGTTGGTCTCATCTAAAAATAAAAGTAGATACCTGCAATTACCTCTCACGGGGTCTCTTGTTCTTTCTCGTATACTACATGAACTACTACTCAAGCAAAAAAAACTACAATCCAATTAGATGGTGGTGAGTTAGGCCACCTTCTTTTATTATCTCCCGCTGCCCTTCACAAGAAACATATTAAATGCATCATCAGGTAAGTCATATGTGGTTCTGCGACACTCACAGATGCACTCGATCTCTGCCCTTTACTTTCGCTCCGTTGTGACTCATGCGATAAACGTGATGGCCTAAATGTCACACTCAAGTGGTCGAGGGTACAGTGACATTAATGTTTGGTTTTCCCTGTCGGTGCGTGCGGTGCCCTCAAAGTTGCAATAGATGGTGCATGGCCACCTGATTATCCTCTAAATCTATTCTCCTTAATATTCCCTCCAAGACTTTTCTTATAAGTGTCAAGACAGCGCTTGCCTTAGCTATACCGATCGAAACCTGCTTGAACTGCATATCATCCTTAGGAAGCGATGACTCCAACTCAAGCGGTCGATAATAGGCATGCAGGTATGTTTCCAATCTTGGTTCCACCATAGTGCGTACGTCTCTCATCCACTAATTTACGAATAGTCTCCTACCAATCGTCTCAAATGGAGCATACTCATAGGCGAACTCAACCAGCTTATCGAATCTTCAAGCATATTCGGCCACAATCATGTGGCCTTATACCAAGGTAAGAACTCTCAGACATTATCTGCCTTTATAGTTTTCGAGAACCACTTATCATAGAATAAACACATAAACTGCGAAAAACTCATATTTGGCCCTTTAGTCTTCTAAATGGACAACCACCATTTATGTGCTTTATGCTAAAAAAAAAGTCACCAATGGTACCATAGTCCAGTCATCAATGCCAAAAGTCTTCCTCCTTTTATCCAAGTCCGGAATCTAAATCTTTGCCTCAATAGGATAGGGATCTCTGTAGAAATGTGGTATGTCATATTTCATGAATTCCCTCTTTATTTTTCCTATTCAACACGCTTAAATGTCTCCATCAACTACTTGTATGGCCATTGCAGCTGCGTTACTGATATAATTAGCTCCCTCCTTTATGGGATGGTCCTCTTGTATGTGTGTTAGTTGAGGATTAGGCCCAGGTCTCATAGGTGCCTATTTGGATATCTTAGTTCTCCTCTTGTGATGCAATAGTTCGTAAATACGTACCATGTTTCTTTCTTGAGATTCGGCTAGCTCAACCAACCTCTGATCTTTTATAGAGGAAAAGTTATAAATGGCCTTGTGGTGTGTCTTAGTCATAGCAGATATGCGATATTCTATCTAACTGCGTTGTTTTCTTTCTTCTGTTTTCTAAGATTCTCTCAAGTTGTAAGAAGTTCCCCTTATGGTTTTTCAATGTGCATTGTGGAGCAACGAAGAGGAAATACTCCAACAAAATAAAAAATATGCATGAATATCGAAATGTTATAGATATTAGAACAAAAAGTAAAATAATAACACGCCAACGTTTTATTTCAAGTTTTCAATCATCTCTCATCCTAGGATTGGTTATTTGTGCACATTAAGTCGACTTGAACAAATGTCCCTTACAATTGATTTGTTCGAATTACACTGGACATTTTTACTTAAAGGCTCTACGTACATAGGCTTCGCAAACTTATCGTTTCCCCAGGTTTTAATCTTTATGCTCTGATACGAACTATGATGACCCTCAATCGACGTCGGGTTGCTCAACCTCTAATCCATATACTCTAATACCAACTATGATGATATTTAATCAGGTTTCCTGGCCGAGATTGCCACCCATGATGCCTAAACCATGCCCGAGTAACAGTCTTGTATTCCTATATCAACCTATAGAATAACATACTAACAATTTGGGACAATAAATATGGAAGTAAAAACTAAATTAAAATCATGTAAGTCATATAATCCATTTGATAAGTGTTTAAAAGTCTAGATAATTTCCATCATTTCAAAAAATTACCAAGATTGCTAAATTAAGTAAAAGATAGGTTCAAACTACTCGATCATTTTCTTAAATTAGAACCCTAATTTATTGTTCTCAAAATCAAATAGCTACTTAACAGGAGCATGCGAGGCTTATAATGTAAGAGAAGACTTTAAACGGGTGCTTTTCTGTTTTCCTGAACTAATGCATATTTGGATTTACCTAGGAAGTAAGTAGGGTAAGCTTCAAGGGACAACAAAGTTTAATAAGAGGAAAACCTTACTCAAACATCAAATATGCAAGTACTAATTAATAATTATGCAAGATGTAACATGAAGTTGGAATGCCATCAATAAACATTAAGTAGAAATCATGGAAATAAGATTCACGTATATAAGCAAGTGAGGAACCCTCCATTCTTTTCATTTAAAGAAAATTCCATGATTCATTAAACAATAATTGAACGATATCAACTAATCATATATGAACTCAAAGAGTTCATGCAATAGGGCCCACAAGATATATACCATAGAGAAATAGTAATAAATATAACTCATTGTTTGTGATGGCCCTAAATTACGAAGCAAACCGGGCACCTCCACGTCGCCACCGGACACGTCATCAAGCCATGGTATGTCACCTGCACATCTGTCTATGGAGGCCCGCGAACTATCCATCTTGTAATCTAGTAAATTTTGTTATTTTAAAAGATTAATATTCTATGGAAATATGCTAAGTTAAGAAGTTTGACAACTTAATTTTTTTATTTTAATTCTTCTCAGGTTATTTTTAATTGCGGAAGTCTTAATGATATGCATATAATTAACGTAAACAAGTTATCCATTAATTAACAACCTATAGGGTGGAAAACCTGCAAAAGGATACCAAGTATATCAGTTATGGCGATAAAAATGTATAATAGGCATCGATATACATGTATCAAGTGAAAAGTCTCCCAAAATGATCCCAAAAAAAATACGTATATGTAAATGCAAACACCTACGAGTAAGCTAGTGGTGGCGCTCCAAATCAGAGGTAGTCGCCAATCACTGCCTTCCCCTGGCTCATCGTAGAATCTGCAACTTGCCACCAACAAACAATGACAAGTTCTAGGTGACTAAATCCCAAAGAAATTCAGTTACTATTCATAAGAAATCCAAGAAAATGACTACAATTCATGCATACAAAGTAAATGAACTGAAAGGTAAAGCATGAATATAAGTCGTTAGATAATCAAGAATACGGAACGCGAGTGTGGTGTATAGTTGTCGAGCCTTGAGACTAAATACTAAACCAATAAGGCCCTGGAGGTGAGGAAATTCACACACACACTTCACCGTTCAAATGAGGAACTCTGTTGGTCGGAAGGTAGACTTCCGCCCAACGCCTCATAGGAGAGGAAATCTTTGACGGTGGTGAGCCTCACGTCAACTCGCTCTTATGATCTTCGACTCACTGAGAGATATCTCACGCATAGTCTAATGTATGACCAACATCATAGCAACAATTGAATCATCATCAACGAGAGTGCCTGAAATGGGATACAGTGTCCCTTCGACCATATGTAGACACACGCGGGAATAGAGTAAACGTGCAAGCAGAACTAACGAAGAGTAATGTGAAATAAATAATTTACATGGAAAACAAGTAAATTCTAAACTAACTTTCTCGTAGGTTTATTTACCTCAAACAATCACAAATAACTCCCCAAAATTTCCCGCTCATGCCTCGAGATACACGTCTGATACCCGGCTATAGCCACCCAAGTCCCTGATATCCATCTATGCCATTTCATATTTATTCTCAATTAAGTTACTTAAGTCAATCAAATAAAAACCAAAGCACTCGAGGTAAACCATATCTGAATCGACTACAAGATTTATAAATTAGCTTTGTAGTTATATCAATGTGGTTTAGAACCTCACCATGGTCTTCAACGGAGGTTTCGACTAAAAAAATCTACGTCTTTCGTATTCTTCGCGAGCAATCCATCGCATCGTCGAAGTCACACTTCCGAGTTTATTGTTGTTTTGTTTCGTTGGGGATCGATCGATTTGGAAACGCGCCATCGCGCTGCTGCTCCACGTCATTCACTGCGCCGTTGTCGCTACCGCCGCTGCCTCACCGGCGCCACTGTAGGAGCCGCTGCCGCGCCACCGCCCCCTCGCCTGGGCTGTTGCTGGAGCCTCGTTGACGCTGCTGGAACCGCCATCCACACTACAAACTGGACGCTGCTGTTTCGCCACTGTTGCTGGCCATCCACCCTTCGCGTCATCTGCCGCCCCGTCTACTAGCCTAACCGTTCGCGCCATATCATCACCGCGAACTGCCATTCGCGGCCTTTATTCTCGCCAAAGCTCCCTTCCTTTCTCTGTCTCTCTCTGTCTTGTCATTTCTCTCTCTCTCTTTCTCTGTCTTGCCTGTCTCTATCTCTCTTTCTCTTTCTCTCTCTCCTCTCTTCTCTTCTCTCTCTCACTTGTCGACCTCTCTCTATCTTCATTTTTCTTTTTTTTCTCTCTCTTATTCGATCTCTTTTTTTTTTATTTTGGAAAGGGGAGAGGAAAATTGAGTGATGGGTTTAGGTATTGTGATGTGATGTCTGATATGACAACTAAATCTCATACTACCCCATAAAATCGTGTTACACGTACACCGCGACGTCGTACACTTTTGTTACTACACGAGCACGATGCGACCAAGCGTAATTCTCAATTACGTGGCGCGAACTATTAAATACTAGCAAAATAAATAAACACTCGCCACATAAAAATATCATATTTCACCTCATTAGGCGTGCCTTAGAATTTTTCGCGACGTGCACGTGGGTCTAAGCTTCGGTTCTTAATTTGTAATTTGTCTGTTAAACTGGATTAATTAAAACGGGTCATTACAATCTTCCAAACTAAAACAAATTTCGTTCTGAAATTCAAATTTAATTCAATTTTTACCTTGGAACAAATGAGGTATCACCATCACACGGTACACTCTTTCCCCCAAATGAGGCCTTTAAAGGGAGAGACTTTCAAGTAGATCTAATCATCCACTTCATAACTCAGACCATTATGATACTTATTAGCATACTTCTTTTATCTATCCTGAGCAGCTTGTAACTTCTAACGAATCAACCAAATTTTCTCTTTCTGATCTACAACAATCTCAGGCCAAACGATAGCTACGTCCTCAGGCTCTACCCGGCAAGCTGGTGATTTGCATGGTCTCCCGTATAGCGCCTCAAATAGTGGCATCCCAATACTAGCTTGATATCTATTGTTGCAGGCAAACTCCAAATTGGAAAAACTCCTCCCATAATTCTCCAAACTGTGGCATACGGGCTCTGAGAATGTTTTCAAGAATTTGAATAAGTATATCAAACTGCCCGTTAGTCTGCGGATAAAAAGTTGTGTTGAACTGCAATCTTGTACCATACTAGTCCTGCATGGCATGCCAAAGCTGCGAAGTAGGTCGACTATCTCTGTCTGACACTATACATACTAACACTTCGTGGAGTTTGATAATTTCTTGCTCGAAGAGCGTGCTCAGCTGTGGAAAGCTATATTTCATGGAGATTTGGACAAAATGCACTAATTTCGTCTGTCGATCTACGACTACCCAAATGGCATCTTGCTTGCGCAAACTCATCGACAACCCACTGACAAAGTCCACAATGATGTCTTCGCATTTCTACTTTGGGATAGGTAGTTGCTGCAATAGTCCTTCAAACTTCCTGCGCTCGGCCTCAACCTGCTGACACACCTCACAACTCCTCACATACTGACTGACATTTGTCGTCATCCCTGGCCACCAAAATAATCGTCGCATATCATGATACATTTTGGTCTTGGCAGGATGCACTGTGTACCAAGATATGTGAGCCTCCTGAAGAATACCATCGTGTAACTCTGCCACTATCTGAATTCACAATCTACCTTCATGTCTCAAACACTCATCAATGGACTCGCACCAATCTGGGTAATCTGGACTATGTGTCATCTCCTTGAACCTCTGATACATCTTATCAGCTCTTTGACACTCCAAAATACGTGGAATAGATACTGTCGGTACTCTCATCTGTCCGCAAATATGTGCCTGTGCAGTATTTGGAACCTCTAATGAACTCATAGTCGTTGCCGCCTCGAGTGAGCCAAACTTGTTGGGTCATCCGGCAAACTACCGCCTCACTTTTTTGTCTACTATGACATTGCCTTCCCAGGCTAATAATCGATTGCGAAGTCGTAGTCTTTCAGCAATGGCAACCACCGTCGCTGCTTCATATTCAGGTCTTTTTGGGTGAAAAAATACTTCAAACTCTTATGATTTATATGTAGTGTGAACCTCTCACCATAAAGGTAGTGTCTCTACGATTTCAGCGCAAATACGACCGCTGCAAGCATCAGGTCGTGCATGGGATAATTTTTCTCAAGGGTCCTCAACTGACGAAATAAATAAGCTATCACTTTGTCTCCCTACATCGGTACGCATCCCAGTCCGGTGCCACAAGCATCCTTGTGAACAATTAACTCCTTGTCCAGCTCTAGCAACACTAGTAATGGTGCAGAAGTTCACTTCTTCTTTGACTCTATAAAGGCTTCCTCGGATTGGCTGGACAAGTGAAAAATCACTTCCTTCTTGGTCAATCTAGTCATTGGTGCTGCAATTTTGGAGAAGTCTTGTACAAAGCATCGATAATATCCCACCAATCCTAAAGAGCTCCTGATATCTATCACGCACTCTGGTGTAAGCCAGTCGATGATAGCGTGAATCTCTCGGGTCCACTAAAATCCCTCGGTCGGTGATCACGTGACCAAAGAATTTCACCTCAGAAAGCCAAAACTAGCAATTACTGAGCTTGGCGTACAGCCTGTGCCGCCTCAAAGTCTTCAACGTCTCTTTGAGATGTGTCCATGATAGTAGCCTGGCTGAAGACGAACGAACTCCTTAATTTCTTTTCGCCTCAGCTGATAAGAAGGTCTCGAACGCGATCTCCTAGGGTGGAATCAGTATTGGTGCCACGGCGAGCGTAGTCAATGGGGTAGTAATTGTTGGCAGCATCTCGGTAGTAGTGGTCTTCAGAGTAGTCGCCGGAACAGTCAGGGCAACAACTGTCTGCTCTACTATAGTGGCGGCGGCAAGTGTGGCAGGGGCTTGTGTTGCTAGTGCCTATGCTCGATGCAATCGAGGAATCTCCTCAAGTTGCAAACTATGGAGTACAACTGTGTCGCACAAGTTCTGATTCGAGTCGGTAGGTGTCGAGCCACTCGTCTGGCCCCCATCATCCGTATGACAAACTGATCTTCCATCCATGTCGAATCTTCAAATTGCGAACGTGCCGCAAATCAACATCGTAATATGTGTACATAAATATTACAATCAATATATACAAATATAAGTCCTACTGCTACCCGCTCACTTTGATTCCCAACAAAAGTTCTAAGTTAGGATATTCACGTTTCCACATCTAGTGTTTGTTGTTAAGTTTTATTCGGTTGTAATAAACTTTCCCCTAAGTTTTCTTGAACCAAAGGTCTAATACGAAATGTGGAAGCCCCGAATTCTGAAGCAAACCGGGCACCTCCACATCACCGGACACGTCATTAAGCCATGCTACGTCACCTCACTTCTGTCTATGACGGCCCGCAAACTATCAATCTTGTAATCCGACTTAGTAAATTTCGTTGTTTTAAAATATTAAGATTCTATGGAAATATGTAAAGTTAAGAACTTTTACTACTTAATTTGTTTATTTTAATTCTTCTCAGGTTATTTTAAATAGCGAAAGTCTTAATGACAAGCATATAACTATTGTAAACAAGTTATACATTAGTTAACAACCTATGGCTTGGAAACCTAACAAAAGGATACCAATTATATCACTTAAGGTGACAAATATGTACAATAGGCGTCAATATACATCTATCAGGTGAAAAGTCTCCCAAAATAATCCATAGAAAATATGTATACGTAAATACAAACACCTATGAGTAAGTTAGCGGAGGCGCTCCAAATCAGAAGTAGTCGCCAATCACCGCCTTCCCCCGCCTCGAAGTAGAATTTGCAACTTGCCTCCAATAAACAATGACCAGTTCTAGGTGAGTAAATCCTAGAGAAATTCAGTTAGTATTCATAACAAGTCAAAGAAAACGTCTACAATTTATGCATAAAAAGTAAATGAACATAAATGTAAAGCATGAATATAAGTCGTGGGCTAATCAACAATACCAAACGCGAGTGTGGTTTATAGTTGTCGAGCCATGAGAGTAGATACTAAATCGAGAAGGCCCTAGAGTTGAGGAAATCCACACCCCTCTTTCAACGTCAAAATGAGGAACTCTATTGGTCGGAAAGTGGACTTCCGCCCAACACCTCATAGGAGAGGAAATTTCTGATGGAGGTGAACCTCACGTCAACTCGCTTTCGAGATCATAGACTCGCGGAGAGATATCTCACGCGTAGTCTAAGATATGACCAACATCGTAGAAACAATCGAATCATCATCAACGAGAAAGCCGAAATTGGGTCACACCTTCCCTTCGACCATATATAAACACACGCGGCAATAGAGTAAACGTGCAACCTGAACTAATGAAGAGTAATGTGAAATAAATAATTTAAAAGGAAAATAAGTAAATTCTAAACTGACTTTCTCGTGGGTTTACTTGCTTAAACAATCACAAATATCTCTCCAAAACGTCCCACTCACGCCTTGAAGTACGTGTTTGATCAGCTATAGCCTCCTAAGTCCCTAATATCCATTTATATCATTTCATATTTCATTTCAATTAAGTTACTTAAGTCAATCAAATAAAAACCAAACCACTTGAAATAAACCATATCACAATTGACTACAAATTTTTTAAATTAGCCTTGTAGTTGAAATCAATGTAGTTTAGAACCTCACCATGGCCTTCAATGGAGGTCTCGACTCCAAAAAATCTACGCCTTTCACCTTATTCACGAGCAATACATCGCTTCGTCGAAGTCAAACCTCCTAGTCCACTGTTGTTGTGTTTTGTCGGGGATCAATCGGTCTAGCAACGTGCAACCGCGCCATTGCTCAATGTCGTTCACCGCGCCACTTTCGCTCCTGCCTCGCCTCTGCAGCTGCCGCCTCGCCACTGCTGGAGCAGCTTCACCGCTAGTGGAGCCGCCTCGCCCGTGCCTCTGCAAGAGCCACCTCACTGGCCCCGCTTCTGGAATTGCCTGCTGGTCATCCGCCCTTCTCGTCATCCGCCGCCGCGACTGCTTGCCTGACACTTCGCTCCTTCGCATCGTTGCGAGCCGCCGTCCGTGGGCTCCATTTTCGACAGAGCTCCTTTCCCCCCTCTCTCTCTTGGTCGTCTCTGTCTTTCTCTTTCTCTCTCTTGACCGTCTCTCTCTCTCTCTCTTTCTCTCTCTCATTTCATCTCTTCTCCTTCATTTGACGACCTCTCTCTCTCTCTCCATTTTTCTTTATTTCTCTGTCTTACCCGATCTCTCTTTTTTTTTTTGGAAAGGAGAAAGGGAAAGTGAGTGATGGGTTTGGGTATGGTGATGTGATGTGTGACGTGACAACCAAATCTCATACTACCCTATATACCCACATTACGCGCACACCGGGATGTAGTACACTCTTATTACTATAGGCGCACAATTCGACCAAACATACTTCTTAATTACGCGGTGCGAACTATTATTTCATAATTATTAGCTTGATTACGCTGACTAACTCCCCAACTCTCGAGGTGATGAAGATCACTAATAAGCATAATGGATGTCGTGTCCCCTCAATGGTCATATCAAACCAATAGAAAATTCATCCAACCCATTGCCAAAACGTGCACCCTGAATCACTTAGGGTTTGCATGAGAAGTTTACTATAGCTCATGTTATATACCCTGTCCTAATTAAGAGAATGCCCGGCCTGAAACCTTATTAGGCTCCAGTATACTAGTAGGAATTAATTGGAGTAACTGTACAGCCATTCTTCACACCTGATATTTACAACACAATACATTATATATATAATAAATAATTAAAAATATACATAATTAAAACCTTTTCAAAAATATGAAAGATATAATAACTATATTAATCAATGTCCAAAACCAGTATCAACCTTGGTCGTAAAATCATATACAAACCCCATTTATTACAAAATGTAATACTATACAATATATAAACAATAGGGAAAACATTTCGCCATAGAGAAGACTATAAACTCATGTATCTTCTTTATTCAAGAGTCTTAATGCATGTCTATAACTTGAAATGTTAATTGGGGAATAAGCATTCTAGCATGCTCTGTCAGTGACTCATAATTACAATATTAAAAGCCTATCTAATCAAGGAATATAAGAAACTATATGAATCCAACAATATCTACGGTGCCATGATAAATAATAATACAATAAATAAACATAAGCAAAACTAGATTCCTTCGCCCTTGCACATTTGACGTCAATTATCATTCATTTATAAGAGTCATCTTTATGTTACTTAAGAAAACCTTATCTAAAATTCACATATTGGTCTATGTGTGATTTCGACAGTGTATTTAAGAATAACGGAGCCTCCACACTTTGTATGATATCAATGTTAATACTAAACCATAGTATATGAAAGTAAAAGGGAAAGACTAATCTTTAACAACACATGGCCACTCCGTCTGTTATTAGCACAATCCAACTAATTCTCTGATGTACATTATGTTTTATTCTTGTCACCATGCAGCGCTCCCAATCTATATGCATAACCTACGTGAACTAGGTATACTAAAATGAATAGTAAAAAAGATATTTGTATTGAGACCCACTTACCTGTACCGACCTTTTCTTAACTTGTACCGACTTACACAACTCTTGAAGTCCTCAATCCTTTTCCTTGCCAATCAAGATAATTAAATAGATTAATCATCATTGATGTGGGTTTAGTACTCATTAATTAAAATCCTTAAACTGGTCCCACTTTAATTCGCAAACGATTTACCACTTTGTAGGTCAATACAGTCATTTTACATATTTTCAAAGGAAAAACCCTAGAATAAAGTCTCAAAAGAATCTCAAATTTCTCGTTTTCATAGAAATCCGTAATTTCTATATCATTGTCCTAAAAATAAAATTCTTTTTTTCCAATTTTCTTGAATTTTCACATAATTTCTAGCCTGTAAATTATAATTTCTTGTGAAGAGGTGTTCGACCACTAAATCGAACCACCCGAAATCGGTTCTGTCAAGTTTGGGGGATCAAACCCCATTTTTCTTCCTAAATGATTTTGCCTATAAATTGTTGTCAATATCTTCTTCTTTTTTCTTTGTTAATTGGGGTAAGGTTTGGCCCAACCCTAAGGTAAGTTGGGGCAGGGGAACTACTCCCCCACCATCAGACACCTTGAATGAACAGGCGTGCATTTCGTCCTAGCATCCCATCCATCTCATCCTTCATTAACAACTAACGTAAAATACAATAACAAACAATAAACAATAACCACAACAACAATAAAAACAATGATAAGAACAACACACCCTCACTTTACCTTTCTCCATTGTGGACCTCTCCCTTCTCTCTCAATTTTTTTTTTCTCCCTTAATTCCAGATACTCTCTATGTTCAAGTAATATATGAGACGAGATGTTGTTTGTCATTTTTTTTATAGATACCAACTTTCCCGAGATTCGCACACATAATATTGAGGTCGATAAAAAGGACAAAAACTATAGTCACAGTTCCTTAAAGTGACACCAAATTTGACACATGCATACACACATTGATTTTCCTTAAGATGTGGTTGCACATATCTCTAGGCATGGATAATCTTTCCCACATTAAATGTTCAACTCAATCATCTCCTCGACTAAAACATAACACTTATCTCGAGGCATTCCAATGGTTTAAAATTTAATATAATTTAAACTTTAAGACTCATTTCTTATATATTTATATATATACATACACATAAATATATATGACTCTATATTCTGCCCCTATAACTTCACCTTGCGTGTCGGCAAACAATCTCTAAAGTGCACACTATCGTACAACCTATGTGTGTAACACTTGTCCTTGCATGTCACTAGGTGCCCACCATTTGTTAACTATTGTTTAATTTCCTAATATATATATTTACATATATATACCTTATATATAAATATATATATTTATATGTATGCCTTTAACTTCGTCGTGCGCTTCAACGAGTTCACTCGGGTTTGCACGCTACCTCCACAACTTGTGTGTCACCCTAGACCCACACACAGTATTAGACATCCAATAATTTTTCAATTGTTCAATTATAAGCCAATTGATCCATTCTTTTTCCATAATTATATATACAATCCATAAAATCACTAAACGACATGCCAAATCCATGCACATGCTAATTAAGACAAGCTAAGCTTAACCACTAGCATAAATAAGGTTAATTAGAATCTAGATTAATGCTAATCACCTGCTTAAAGTAACAGGTCATTATAGTTTCCCAAAATAAAGAAATCTCTTTCTCAAAATTAAAGGTAATGTTTAAGTAACCAGTACTTCCAAAATAAAATGGAATTTGCTATTCCATTTATAACTCTCGTCCCCAAGTTATCTTTTTTTTTTTTCGTGGCACTACTATTTTATTTTATTCTAAACCAAGAAAGACCTTTCATAGATAAGTCATTCAAAAGCACATTGAAGCTGCCTTTTTGAATTCTCCAACAATCAATGATGTTTGCTTGCTTAATATTTTTATTTTTTATTCAATTGTAGTCAGACATTACCCTATCTGTTATACTATCTCGGTTTAGTTATTTTCTATCTCCTTTTTCCATGATAACATCATTATGTAATCCACTAAATTACCATTCATCTCGATTGAAGAACTCACGTAAAGAAGTATATTCTTCTAGTGGTTAAACATTATGAAACATACGCTTGAGATATCTTCATTAGGATTCGGATTAACCATTTAAGTCCTTCGTCAACACGTAGAAATATATTGTGCTGAGTCTTAGAATGGTTTTCAGCTATATCAATAACTTCTTCCACAACTGGAAGCAAGTCTGGATTTCTGTCCGGGGAATTAAATAGTGAAGCACTATATCGCTCACATCACCAATAAAAACATCTCATTCAATCCGCCTAAAGGTTAATATTTCCTCGGTAACGAGAATTAGCTGACTTGGTCAATTTATCAACTATAAATTACATTAAATTTTGTCGATGACAAAATTTGGTTAATTTCATTACATAATCAATAGTTATGTTATCTCTCTATCATCATATATAAACAAGAATTTACTTAACCCTCAAGGTTTTTGTTATCCAGTCGCAACCTCGTTACTAACTCTCATTCTCTTTATGAATATAACAACATAGATCATTATCTCAAACAATCCTTAATATTCTCGTATATTTCAATACGATATGGAATCACTTATATATCTAATATAAAGATAAACATGAGGTCATCAAAGTAGTTCCTACCTAAAATTATTTTCTAATTGCGATTTTTCTCTAATAATCTAATGTGTCGATCACATTTCCATTAGATAGTTTAATCTGGATATTGACTATTAATAGCCAAATCCTACTGTATCAATTTTGTCTAATTACACTTCAAAATCACCATATCACCTAATTAATCAAACTCTTAGCGTAAATTCAATCTAAGCTTCGATTAATCGATTTGTAACTAGTAATTCCAACCACTAAGTTGATGAGGTGCCTGTGCAGGACTTTATTCTATCATTATTCTTACACATCTCTCCCATGAGATAATACTAAGAAGTTCCTGCTATAATTACACTTCCTGTTCTTTTCCCTATTCAAAGTATTGATCACGTCAATCACTTTGTATAGGTCTTTTCTTAGAGTGAGTTCATTATATTCACTAATCTAGGTTACTCACTTCACCCCCAATTTCTTTCACTCTAACAACTATACTCTTCAAACTCTTTTAGCTTTAAGATCGACATATCTCATTGCACCAACTATTTGTTTTTCATACTTCTTTCCTATCTTCTAGTGATTCGTTCAAGATTTTCTCATAAAAAGATTTAGCAAAACCTTTTCACATATATGTATCATTATTTCAAACCCTATAATTAATTAATGAATCTACTCAATCTTTCTAGTTAAATGAATTCACACCAAAGTCTTAGCTCTAAAACTTATACTTGTAATCCATTCCATTAATCGTTTGAAATACATTTCAAGCTTAATCTACAAAGGATGCCTTAAATTGTTAGGAACTACTAGCAAAGCCTTTTTTTCACAATGGTTATCCTCCAACCTTCATGAACCATACCGAAGTTTTAAATACAATATCTTGCCTCACTATGTGAACACGTAACATCCTAAAATAAAGGTATAAAGCTAAGTCTTTAATTGTTTCCATATTCTAATAATAACCAAGTAATTATTCTAGTTAAGCAACATTTTTATTCTCCCTTAAGGCATCTTTAAGTCATTTATAACTTATCTCAATTTCACAATTAGATTAATTGAACATACAGTAAAACCATACTACAAGTCTTTATATATGTTGTTTTTATTACTCAATCATTCCAAGATAACAATACCTTTCAAAAAATTTGTGGAACCAAAAAATGATTCCCTTACTTTTTTCAATCCTTTTTAGTGGGATTGAGACACATAATGATAGGTGTGGGATTTGTGACTTCATAACTTAATAAGTAGTATTTTTGACTTAATAACTCTTAGATAACACTACCTATCACTTACTAAGTGCGATTTCTGACTTCATAACTGAATATAGTATAAAATTTAATTAATCACACGATGGCTAGGTGCCTAAGAGCATTTGCACAATGATGTTCTAATAACACTTGTGTAGCAAGGAAACATGACATACATCTAAAACCATTTTATTTACTTTATATTGTAGTTAAAACTATAGACATGTTGTCCAAACAATCATATAGATAAAAAGATCTTTATATCAAGGAACGCATCACTCGATTCCAATCATGCTAATTGTCGTAATACCTTAACACTAGGCTAATTGCAAAAAATTGAGATTATTTGACAAAACAAACAGTGACCCACAATGATAAAATTTACATGGGATAAGCGTGCTAACATCAGCAAGCAAATAATGATTTTGATCATAGTGCATGAAATGCATCAGATGAAAAATGCAGATCCATGACTACTACACATCTCGATCATTCGCAATCACTGATGTAGCAAGAATCCTAATGTGGGGGCTACGTAAAAAAAACTCCAAACTTAAATTGCCTATGAGACTTTTTTTGTGTCACACAAGTCCTATGGTAATTATTAGAATAGGAAAGTGGAGAGATTAATATCATATGTTATCATATAAAACAAGAGCATGAATCATTTAATAAAAAATTAACAACATATAAATAAACTATATATAACTAACGAAATCTCAAAAGACATAACTAATATAAAACTTATAACATACTAAAATGTAGGCCTTCGCTCCTTCATGTCATGGAAGTCACTGATAAGAGAATTTATGTCAAACTCCTTAGCATTTCCCTTTTCAATATATTCAAGGAAGAGGTTAGAAATATATTCATCATATATTTTATTGCGTTTCATAGTCCTGACTATCTTCATAGCTGAGAAAGATCATTCTTTTGTTGATGCCCAAACTAGAAGAGTGAGAATAAGAGTTACCACTCTAATATGAGAGGATACATCACCGATTTTCTTTTTTTCACCAACCACAACAAAAATCGGAAAGGGTAACTAATTGTTGAAAATCAAGAAGTCCACACAAATAACAAAAATGCTTAAATTGTATTCTAAACTGCATCATTTAATATTTAACAAAATCTTACGAATAGAACTTCTCCACCATCTTATAAAGCTCATCAATTATTAATGATTTTTTCATCTCTTTTGGATCTAAATTCAAGCTAAACATAAGCAAATCCACTGTGCGATCACTAAATTTATTGTTTAACTTTCAATTGACTGTCAGTCACAATATTAAATATGTCAACTTTGTAATGATGTTCGATTGTAAATTCATCATGTTTATGTCATCGCAACATATTTTGCATTAAGATCTTGAGTAGGTATATTTACTACTTCACAAAATGATAGCACATCTACAATTAATTTTTCTCATTCTTTATTTATCAATTTTTTAATCAACCCCTTATTCGATGAAAGAAGATGAATTACATTCCAAATATCTTGTTCTACACTTTGTAGTTCTCGACAAAGCTGAACAAAATAATCCAAAATAGTCTTTATAAGATGCATAACGAAAACAAATTTAAAAGAAGTAAGGTTTTCATAAGCGGAATCTACATCAGCATGTTGAGTAGAAGTAGCTCCATTTTTTATAGAAATGTTTAGTAAAACATCACATAGCACATTAAACATATTCATCAAACTACAAATAGATTTCAAGTGAGAACTCCATTGAGTATCACCAGATCTTTTAAAAGCTGCAATCTGATTACGTTCTTTTCCACTCTCAAGTACATTAGTCTTAAGTAAGAAATCAATATTTGTGGCATGCACTATTTTTAATTGGTCGTTCCACTTGGACAAGGCACCAACAATATGGATAGTAGTATTCATCTTATTAAAGAACTGATGGACTAGAATAACTTCTTTGGATGCGGAAACAAATGCCAATTGCAAACGATTTGTCATACAAGGAATATAATAGGCTTATGGACATTCATTTGAAATCAATGATCCTAATCCATTTCACTCTCCACACATATTACTTGCACCATCATAACTTTTATCCTTTAATATCTTCAACATTGAGATTATGCAGAAAGAGGTGGCAAAAATACTCTCTTATAATGTTAGAGATGCAGTGTCATCAAGATGAAAAAGTCAAAAAAAAAAAAATGATATTGCACAAATCCATTTTTGTCAATGAATATTAAAACAACTGACATTAGCTCCATTTTTTATGCATCTCGAGATTCATCAATAATTATGCAAAAATTTGCATCACCGATTTCTTTCAAGATAATCTAAAAATGTTTTCATGACCGATTGATGTTTTAGATTAATCACGACCTCTAAATATAAAACCTTGAAATGCTAACCGCGTAAACACTTCAATTGAAGTTTTCAAACGAACTCAATTTTCTTCCTTAGCTTTAAAACTAAATTTCTCAATTCTTTATATTATGTGAGATGGTTGGTTCATGAGATCTTTCAATGCTCTTTTCGCATTACAAGGTGATGAACTGAGATCTTTACTAATATGTGCCAGAAATCTAAAATTTTTCCACTTTGTACCTTTTGCAATAATTGAAATCTATTAACTAAAAACTCAGTTAATCCACAAGGTTTAATTCGAGTATGAAATAAATAGCACAATAGACAAAATGTTGCACCTACACTAGCAGAGTATTCTAACCATGAAAGAAATAACTCAAACCATGATGCTTGAAAAGTGCGACCATGCATATCTTTTAAATTTAGATAATTTAAGAACATGGGTTGATACGAACAAGCTCTAATATAGGCTTTTGTACTATCATCACACTTTTCAATAGTGCATTTTCATATTTTTCATCTTAATCCAATATCGTGTTCCATCAATGTGTAACCAAGATTTTTATTGGTAAGAAGTTTAGGTAGTTTTGTAGGAGGATCTTCATTATTTTAAGGCTCAACTTCCACATAATATTCGACGTATTATCACTTGGCAGAGTACTTTCAATATTCTTCCTTTTAAAGTAAGAGCCAATTGGGTTTTTCATCTAATATAACAGAAAAAAAAATGAAATTATACTATCACCGTACCAATGAATATTACAATTGTAAATATAAGTTGAAGTAAGATTACATTCAATCGCATTAAGAAAATATCTACTAATTAATTGAATTAAAAAATGTTAAACGATAATAACAGTGTAACGAAATTAAATAAATAACAATAAATTTTTATTTGAAGTTAAAAAGTATTTAATATTTTATATTCTTAAATCAAATCAGGTACTTA
Source organism: Stephania yunnanensis (assembly GCA_039657365.1). NCBI lineage: Eukaryota > Viridiplantae > Streptophyta > Magnoliopsida > Ranunculales > Menispermaceae > Stephania > Stephania yunnanensis. The sequence goes on along the minus strand of CM077586.1, from coordinate 35,310,302 downwards.
TGAAATTTCATTGCAAATTGAATTGTTATCTAAGAATAATGTTGATGAAACCTCATAATAGAAATCACTAAATTGAATGAGAAGAAATTGACTAATCTGTCGACTTGCAGAATGATTTCTCCAAGTTTTTAGAACATTAAATAAATGGGGGCTAGGGATTTGGGCTTTTAGCAAAAGAAATTTTGAGATTTCTATTAAGGCAACAAGAAAAAGAAGAAATTGATGAGTGGAGGCAAAAAATAAAAAAGGAGAGAAGCGGCGTAATCACAACAACAACAACAATATGGCCTCGATCCCAAATTAATCGGGGTCGGTTACATGGATCAAACTTTTTCATTGTGTTCGATTAGGAGCAATCGATGGTGACCTTTTTAAACCATTCAAATCCCCACTAATTAATGCATCCCATGTTAACTTTAGTCTACCCCAACCTATTTGAGTTTCCACAGTTTCTATTGAGTCAAGTTTTCTAGTGGGGGCATTTGTAGGTTGTCTTTGCAAGTGACCAAACCACCGCCCTTCCCTAATCGTGGTATCAATTGCTACTATTTCTACTTGTCTTTGAATTTCTATATTTCTTATTCTGTTTTTACGAGTTTTACCTTACATTCACCTAAGCATCCTCATTTCTACTACGTTTATTTTAAGTAACCGTTATTAGTTTACCGCCTAACATTCACAGCTATAAAGCATATCTAGCCTAATTTCGGTCTTATATAGTTTTTCTTTTAACTAAATAGGAACGTGTCGATCACAAATCACCCCTATTGCACTCCACCATTTTTTCAATCCAGCTTGAATTCTATGTGTGACATCGTTCTCAATATTACCATCATTTTGCATGATTGATCCTAGGTATTTAAAATTGTTCACCTTAAGAGCTTCTGCATTCCCTAATTTTACCACTCCATCATCTCGATGTCTAGTGTTTCTAAACTTACAGTCCATGTATTCATTTCATCCTACTCAACATAAGGCTTTTAGATTCTAATGTATTTCTCTAGAGTTCTAGTTTCCTATTCACTCCATCTTTTGTTTCATCTACTAAGACAATATCATCTATAAATAGCATACACCATCGTATATCCTCTTGAATATGCCTTGTTAGTTCATCCATAACTAAAGTAAATAGATATGAACTTAAAGCGAATTCTTGATGTAATCCTATCGAAATGAGGAATTCTTTTATAGCACCTCCAAATGTCTTAATACTCGTTAGTACTCCATCATACATATCCTTAATAGTGTCTATGTATAAAGCATGTACTCTTTTTCTTTCTAAAACCTACCAAAGGACATCTCTAGGGACCCTATCATCTAAATCTACGAATACCATATGATGATCTTTTTTCTTTTCTCTATATTTTTCTAATATTAGCCTTACAAGGAAAATCACCTCTGTAGTTGACCTCTCAAGCATGAAGCCAAATTGGTTCTCTGATATTGTTGTTTCTCTCCTTCGGCTATTGTCAATTATCCTCGCGAAAAGTTTCATAGTTTGACTCATAAGTTTAATTCCCATGTAGTTTGAGCAACTTTGAATGTCTCCTTTATTTTTGAAGATTGGCATAAGCGTGCTTTTCTCCAATTCATTGGCATCCATTTTGGTTTTATAATTGTATTGAAAAGTTTTACTAACCAAGTCAATCCAATTTCTCCTAAGCATTTCTAAACCTCTATGGATATTTCATCTGGGCCACATGCTTTCCCTATTTTCGTTCATTTCAATGCCTCTTTAACTTATATAATTCTTATATTGCGTGTATATTTTACATTTCTTTCATGGTGTGGGTTTTCATATATTATAGTATCAACCTGGCCATTATTAAATAAACTATCGAAGTAAATTCTCCATCTCTCCATAATATCATCCTCGCGCGTTAGAACATTTTGATTTTCGTCTTTAATACATCTTACATGACTTAGGTCTTGTTTCTTTTATCTTTTAAGTTGGCTAGCCTATATATATATTTTTTTCATCTCTATTACCTAACCTTATATATAGATCTTCCATGAAATTTGTTTTAGCTTGACTAACTACTTTTTTAGCTTGTTTTCTAGCTTCTCTATATTGATTGTACGCATCTTCATCTTGATAGTTAGAAATTTTCCAATACATCTCTCTTTTACTCTTAATTGCTCATTGGATATCCTTGTTCCACCATCATATTTCTTCTTTGGCAGTCCCAAGCCATTAGATATACCTAATACGTTTGATCTCACTCTCCTTATGCAACTACTCTTTTCTGCCACATTGTATTAGCATCTAAGTCAAGATTCCAAACATTTTCCTTTGGTAGGTTTTCTCTAAACTCTACTTGTTTACTATGTTTTAGGTTCCACCGATTTATTTTAGGGTCGCTAAATCTTTAATTCATATTATGTCATCGTGTTAGCTTAATAACAAGTACTACTAACTTATGTTGGATAGTAAGTGCTTCACCAGGTCTTACTTTTCAGTCTCTACATATTTTTCTATCTATTTTTTTGTTAAAAGAAAGTCTATTTGACTATTGTTTTGACCACTACTAAACGTAAGTATATGCGACTCCCTATTCCTAAAACTAGTATTTGCTTAGACAAGATCATATGCTGAAGCAAATTCTAAGATTGATTCTCCTTCTTCATTTCTATTATCGTAACCAAAACCTCCATGAACTCTCTCCAACCCATCGTTACTTGCCCCGACATACCCATTTAAATCTCCTCCAATAAAGATTTTTTCGTTTAATGGTATACTTTGCATAAATCCATCGATATCGTCCTAAAACTAGTGTTTGATGCTCTCGCTTCATCCTACTTGTGGTACATAGGCGCTAAGTATGTTAATTTTTTCCGCTCTAATAATTAATTTAACTAGATTCAATCTATTCCCCATTCTTTTAACCTCTACGACCTAATCCTTATCCCTATAATAATTATCCACCACAATTCCTACTCCATTACATTTTCTATCTATACCAGTGTACCACAATTTAAACCCTGTGCTTCATATTTCTTTACTCTTTTCTCCTACCCATTTTGTCTCTTGGAGGCAATCAATATTGAATCTCCTTCTAATCATGGTATATTTTAGTTCTATTAATTTCCCCGTAAGTATTCCAATGTTCCATATTCCTAAATGAGTTTTTTCTCCCCTTTGTATTTTTTTCCTTTTCTATTTCTATTTTGTATAACAGATCTAGTATCCGTATCTATGATTTTGTTTTTGTTTTCGTGTTTGTTTTGAACTAGCTTTTTTACCCACACCCATCCTTTGTATGGGAACCCTTGCTCATTTTTCTTCATATCCGGGCAACGATGTTAAGGTACTAGCTTCTTTACCCACACACGTCATATGTATGGGAACCCTTGCTCATTTTTCTTCACACCCAGGTGGCGATACGAAACACACCCTTGCTCATTTCTCACTACACTCGGGCTTCGGTGCAGCGCATTGCTAGGTGGTAATGCCTCAATGTTTATATATGTTCGATCCATTTAATGAAAAGTGACAAAAGTTATACGCTACCTGTCAACCTATCGCAACCCACCTCTATTTCCCAAGAATGGAACATGACCTTGGGGCCTCCCTCCCTCACTTTTCAAGTATGAAAAATGAATTTGGGACCTCCCTTACCCATTTTTCTGTATGAAAAAATGGGCATCGGAGTTTTGTTCCTTTATCCGAACTTGGGACCGGCTATGTAGTGAACATAGTGTGCAACATTGGTGGACAACTGGTATAGTCTCTATGATTAGAGGTGTCATAACTAGTATAGTCTGTACTACCAGCACTACAGCCGATACTGTGGGAGTAGTCGTAGTAGTAGGGGCTGGTGTCTCAGAGGATGAAGCTAATTGTGCAATCATCATAATGATGAACTCTGCTAACTGCTATCCCTGAGCAGCTACTCGATCAAATAGCCTCTAACAATCATCTACTGATGAAATAAAAGGCTAGCTGGTACTTGCACCTGCGTGCACGCCATCACGTGAGTCAACCATCAATATCTGTAAGCTAATAGCAAACACGAATCAGGTACTATGTAGATAACGCAAAGATAAATATACACAACTAACATATATATATATATATATTAGAAATCCTCATCTAATTTTCACTTAATTCCCGACTAATGATTTCTAGGCATGGATCATCTGGTTATCCATAACTAAGTTTTATTTATTTATTTATTCCTTGTTTAAATTTTAATTTATTATATATTGGAAAGGTTAGCCCTTTTGCTACAAATTGTAGCTTTTGTACAACATTGTAGAAGAACCATATTCCATAATGTAAGCCCTATAAACATAAGCTTTCCAAAGCTTTATAAACATAGAATATGATAACGCATGGGACTATGATATCCCAACTTTGGACGATCCCAAAAACTGTCCATATTATTCTAGAACTTAAGCTCTGCTACTAACTGTGACGAACCCTTCTCAAATTAGGGAGCCGCCCGGCTTAATCCTGTAGTTAAGCCCTAATCTCACTATAAGACCTAACAAGGAACAAGTAAGCCTATCCAACACCATTTACCTACTTATTAACTTTATTTTTTAAAGAACATAAACCTTTACTTATCCAATGCCAATTCATAAATAAGAGTTAATTAAAATTTAGTTTACTTAAAAATTTATTTAGTAGAAGTCTTAACAAATTAGTGGAAGCTTAAAATATAATGCCAAACGATTACGAAAACAATCAGGGAATAAAGATCAAATGCACATATATGATGAAACGACGATATATAATATCATGTTTTTGCTCAAAGTACCAAAATCCAAACTTACAAAATTAGGTGTACCAGTGCCCCAGTGGCTTAAAGGTAATCTCTGGTCTTCTTTTTTCCTTGTCTGCTACTCAATGGATTTGCACCCACCATCACAAACTAGATGGTGAGTACAAGAAATTAGAAATTAATACCGAGAGATATTTGTTCACATTGCCAATTATATAAAAAGTATATAAAAGCATGATAATAGCACTATGCCGTAAAGAGAACTTGGAAAATATATACTTCATCTAAACAACAAAAAACTGATACATGGCTAAGTATTAATGATATAGGGTCAGTTGGTTGTGATCTTCTTTACATCAGCCTTTCCACTATATGATTATGGAGCTAAGCAGTGTTAATGCCCTTATAACCTTTTGCTGGTTATAGTCACTTGTGATATATACTTGCCAACAACCCTAAGTCCCATACACCATGTGTTGCACAAATTATGCTTGCCAACAACCCTCGGACTCATTTCTCGTGTATGTGCAACATAGTGGAGAGATCCCGATCACCCTGGAAGTCTAGTGATCCCCGTATGTTTGACAAACCTCTGTAATGTAATAACCCTAGATGAAGAACCACATTCATATTTCAAGAAAAAACAAAGTTAGAGAACCCAATAGAGTAATTACATATCTAATGCACAAAGGAAACATATTACAATACTATGTAACACCTGCCGAATATCTTGTTATTTCACTAACCACATGTCTTGACAATGAATAATGACATAGCCCATGAATTGGAGTCAAAGAAATTATTTTATCAACAAATTATACCATGAAAGCAACCTTATGTAATGAGAAATAACAACAAGTCATGGCATATGGAGTACAAAACCAATTCAGCCCAAATGACTGAAAATTAACATATGAATAGGTATGAAATGTAAAGAAATATCTCAATCAGTTTATTCACATTCCGCGTAATTTTCTATGAGTTTTTAAGTTTTTTTTTACCATAACTTAGGGGTATTAGACTCTTTTATAGTGTTTAAGGAATCCTTAAAAATTACAGTTTCTATGCTATCATAAACTTATATACATATAAGTTTTTTTTTACCAATCCCGACCTACTACGCTAATCTAATTTTTTGAGCTACCTGATCCACCTATCACGTTATGTGTATTAAAATCCAGAATTTTAAAATTAGAATTCGGGGTTTTCTTCACACATAGGCCATGTTAATGCCGAAGAAACCTTCGTACACACTGCTAAAGTTCCATTACATCAGCCATAACATACCCACAACATCAAATTCATGAATTTATTAGATTATGCAAACTCTATGGTGTAGTGGACTTACCTAACTTGATGAATAGTAGTTATTCTTGATCTCTCCTTCACTAAATCACCAAGTTTTTGTTGATTTTCTTCTTCTCCAGCAGCTCCTCCTTTAAGAGCAACTTTACTTCTCTCTTAAGCAAATGAAAATGAAAGAGATAAGTTTCTTGAGTTTAACTAAAGCTTATATACATGAATTTGATATGGTTGATTGATAGCCATTGATCCTAATGTGCACACGTATCTTGAGACCTAACTAGTAGTATACCTATTAACATATGTCCTACTAACTCATGCCAGATGACACCAATAAGTGACTCAATTGGTGTTGAGATATGCCAATATGTGTCTTGAGAAATATCAAGTGGATATTGTCTTAACTTACTAACTTAAGTGTATTCGATACTAATTAACCATACCCCTCATATATAACTTATAAAAGAAATGTAAAGCCTATACCATCTCACCTTGTTGTTCTCTATCTCAGTCCCACGTCAGCATGCAACATGAGGCGCGTTCCTATACAAGTCTCGACACCTATTCACAAGTAGGAATGACTTAGTAGTCTACAAATATACAATACACTGGGCATTAATCATTACAAATATAACATTTAACTCGACCATCTAGCCTCGGTCGCGACACACATATCAAAGTGGGCCCCACGTTACAAGTCATTTGATCTTAATTAGAAGAATAAAGTCAAATTAGAGATTGGGACAGTGACCAATTTTAGGACTTACTATGGCCATTTGAGCTTTTAAGCTAGATATGAACAATACAACCATAAAATATATAACATCAATAGATAGTTATTGATTAGGGAGGCATAGATAGGAAACTTAAGTGTTTATGAGTCTAAATATTTGGAAATTAATTCTATGTGGACTTAAATTATTCACACATATATGTGTTCTAGTTTGCACATTAGGATTTTTTCACCAAGATAGTTGGTTGATGTGAATATTAAGGAAATCTATCTATTCTAATTAAGGATTAGACACGCATAATGAAAATGAAGGAAATATGTTAAGAAACATAGTAATTCATTGCCTAGGTGAAGTTTTAAACTAATAATTTTCTCAAAATAGGAATACAAGTTAATTTACATTATTTTATAGAATATAGTAATTCAGTTTAAATGAAAACGAAATAGGCCTTCTTAAAAATAGAGTAAACTCAACTAAGTGATTTGCATTCAAATACACCTTTCCTCGAGAAATGATATACATAATCAATACTTGTTGACCACATTATTACTTCAAGTGAACTGTTATACTTACAATTACAATCATGTTTTGGCGCTGTTGTCGGGGATAGGTAGCAACATTTAACTGGTTTAGTTTCCACAATTCTTAAGAATTTTATTTTCAACAATTTATTTTTAATTTTATGAAAAAAAAGAAAATAAAATAAAAAAGAGTTTTAGTTTGAAGTTTGATAATCTACACTAGATTTTTTTGTATTTTCTTTCTCAAGCAACAGTTAGTGTATTCGTAGTCGATGTGATAAGAATTCAGTGCCTTACGATCTAGAAATCGAAAGAACTAATAAGGAAAAGAAGAAAAGAACCAAGATGGTGGATGATCAAGCATGGAACCAAAATCACAATCGAGGCCGAGGGAATAATCATCCCAAAGATGGTCTAGTAGAGCAAGGTAGAGTACAAGGACAAATATGTCTTTGAGATTACTTAAAATGGTAAGTTCGAGATACATACAATGGAGTGATGAAGCTTCCAGCCAACACCACTGAATTTAAGTTAAGATTGTTAGTTAAACCTCGATTTTGAGATAAACGGCCCACAGATGCCACAAAATGGAGTATAATTGATAAATAAGAAATTTTTTGCATGCATATTGAAAAATAATGCATTTTTACTAAGTATTAACTTCTCTTTTGAAATCACTCATGCCCATGATGGAACCTCTTTACCTAAATACCTGAAATCATTTATTTAATGAGCCGGCTACCCTATGATATTCAGATTACAAACTACTAATTCAACACATATAACAAAACATCACAAAGCATTAAATTAAACCACTCCCGAGAGCGTACCTTAATATGCACAAATCATAAACCACACGGGTTGACCAAGTGAGTAGTGTGTGTCGACTAAAACCACACACCAAGGCCAATTAGCAATATCAATGGTGTTCATCAACACTTGAACATTTTGGTAAACAACTAAAACCACACTGATTAACTTCAAAATGTCCTTCGATAAGAACCACACATGCTGATAAACATATATAATTAGCATAATAATAGCAAGAAAGATGCATAGAATTAAAGATACATTCATTGAATTAATAATGCATAACAAGGAGGATTATCTCAACAAGAATCGCCATCCCATAAGGGTTAAAATATCTTTCTTAAAGTATTTATAAGAGAACGTATAAATGGAATGCGATAAAATATAATAGAAAATGAGAGAATGAATCGCATTCTCATTTCTACTTATAGAGGGACAACAGCTTAATAAAATAAAAGTAATGATAATAAGTCATATTGACTTTATAAATATAATCTACTAAGGGTTGTTGTAAGGGAGAGCGGCTTATTAAAACAAAATTCATAATGATAACTCATAATGACTTAATAAAAGCATGATCATTGTTAATCATAATAATCTGATAAGTGTAAAGGTTCTTATCCCAATGATTAGATACATATAAAAGTTCTTATCCTAAAGATCGGATAAGTGTAAATGTTCTTATCCTAATGATCATTGGTTATCGTCACTCATAATATAAAGGAAGCTTTTTTCCTTTCTTAAGAATAAAATGTCATTTTATAACATTAATTTTAAGATAGGAATAAAGGAACCTTTTATTCTTTTCTTAGCAATAAAGTTCAGATGTTTACGGGTCGTTAGCAACCATAATGTGTACAAAGGCTTTCTCGTTCCCAACCCTGATATTCTTATTATTCTTTATGACTAATCGTGCGATGCGACTAACCAAATAATGCAAATGATGTATCAACCAAATGCATTACTTAATATTCATCTAAATGTATTAATGTAGTATGATGAAGCAAAAAGATGTGTGATTTGAAAAGTGTAATATGTATCTCGAGGCATATACATGTATATCTCGAGATTCATAATTATAATGGTATTATAATCTCTGCCCATTTTAGCAATTTTGTCTTCGAAATTGAAAAGTACCGTCATCAGTAAATACTATCATTTTTTTCTTTAATAATATATATTGTGTTTATGAATATTATAATATAAACACTGAACACAGTCAATATATTTTTACTTTAGATCTATTTACTTGGTTAGTCAATTATTTTTCAATAGCACATTTTATTTCATAGGTTTACCATGTAATTTTTTAGGGTAAGTGCATAGGATTGTAGTTTATTAGTGTTTCCACATTAATTCAAACAGACATGAGATAATTAAGACAATAACCTCTTTCTTATTGATTAAGCTAATACGTCCCATACCGTTTTAACTCAAGAATAAGAACAACATTAGAGTCAAGATTATCCTACCCATATAGCATTATTATGCAAAGTTTCTTCTTCTAATATACTCCTAGCCTTTTGCAATTTTAGATGCCCCATCCCTCCTAAACATATCAATACTAGCCATACATCAGATTTAAAGTGTTTTCCAAACAAAGGTCAAAGTCCATCCTAGTTAAGATTTTTAACTCCATACATCATGCTTAATTAGCAATCATCCTCGCTAAATATCTAGATATTTTATTATCCTACAATACAGGATTTTTTGTCAAAGATGGTCTTCTCGAGTCAATTATTATAAATATATAAATTCTAGTTTTCAATACTATCCTTTATATGGTCTTTTCTAAATACTAAAGTAGCTTAACCTGGATTTTAAGAATAAGAATATTCGGGAGTCCCAAATAACCTTTGATTAAGGCATTAATCATATTTTTTCAGTTTTAATTACATTTATCTTACTTAATTTACCTCCAAAGCTATTACAAGATCAAGCTAATAACATTTTATCTGTCGTCATGTTCTTTTGTTCTGTCTTTGGTAGCTAACTTATTCTCATGTCTTGGCAAAGTAATAATAGTTCTGAATATTTAAAATTTTTGAACCTAAAATTGAAAAAGTATTATATTTTACTAAATAGAGTATATGATTTTTTTCCTCTCAATTTCAGGTGATAACTAGCAGTAGAGGTTGTGGTCAACGAGAATAATCATCGATACCCATTTAATACATTAATGATATTATTGATTATTCATATTAATCAACGCATTTATTAGGTCACATAGTCGATGACGGTTGACAATGGACAATCATTAGAGTTATTAGTCAATTGAGCGGTAAATATTGTAATCTTTTCATGTTAATTTAAGTTGGCGCTTAACCAATCATCTCTATCAAGATTACACTAAACATTACTCAAGTTAATAAATAGTATGGTTAACGATGGTTTAAGTCAGTCAACAAAGAATTTTCGATCTATTAATATCGTCTAGGTTGGTATTATTATATTTATTTTCATTAGTTAAAAAGTCAATGCCAACTTGCCACATGTTGAACAACATGTAGTGGATTGATAATTACAAGTAAATCAAGATTTATACCCTACATTTACATTTTCCTTTTTTTTATTAAAGAGCATAATTAGAGTTGAATATGGAAATGCTTGTCTACTTACTTCAGAAACCAATCCTAACAATAGAGCTCTAGTAGCATCGAAGTCCAAGATTATATATGGACATTTTTTTTTTCTAAATCTTATCTATATAACTTTTTGAGTTCTCTAAAAGATTCTCAACTGTGTTAACTAGCTATACCCGATTAAGATGAAATTAGATGGTCTTATTCGCTTGTCCTAATTCCTAGAATATTCTGATGTGTCCTATGTGGTTATAATGGTGTTTAAGAGGTTGTATCTTCTTTAGTTGAAAATTTGTGTCATTAATGTTAATGACTTGCCAGCCTTGATTATTTAGGGGTTGTGTTTTTGGGTTATCAGAGGTCATCTTGCACAATTACTTCTCTTCGTCTATTTGGATCCCAATTGGTATCAATTCGTTTCTCTATTTTTCTTTCCCTTTTTTTCATCTTTTCCTACTGTAGATCTAATCATGATAGTGGGTTTGAACTTAAATTGAGCCTAAAGGATTTTATCATGTACCTTGATGTTTGATATTTGTTTATTTACTGGTATAACCAGATCGATTAACATTAGTGATGTTTTGAAGGGCTACAAATCTTCATGGTGTGCTTAGATTTGTGTGGGTGGATGTGCATTAAGTATGATATTTTATCTAGGACTACTAAAAGTTGACCCCAGCCTTCGATCATAGTGGATTGATTTTAAGAATTAGAATTTAAAGGATGGTAACATGATATCACTTAATTCTAATAACAACTGTCATTTTTTTTTCATTTATTTCAATAAGCTCATTTGTTTATAGCCTATGATCATAAATGAGGAGTGCATCCATTGAAAATGTAGTGCTATAGTGCCACTTGATAAAATTGAGAGTCTAATTCATAGTTCTCCTAGCTATAAACCTACAAAGAGCCCCTAATAGTTTTTTTTTATTTTTATAAAGAACCTTTAATAGTTAGTAATTATTTATTATTATTACTTTAAATTTACTAGTAAAATATCATCTAGAAGATTTTCATTGTTAAATGGACAAGTATAATATTTTTATTTAATAATTATTGATTACTTTATATTGACGTAAGTATAATATTTTTTAATTTAATGATAATAGATTACTTACCTAGAAAATTCCAATTATTATATGGATAAGTATAATATTTTTCATTTCAAGATAGTAGAATACTTATCATCTAAGCACGTTGTGGATAAGTATAATTTTTTTCTTCTGTCAGGATTGATTTATGGGTGTGAAAACTAATTTCTCTTAAACGGTAAATTCAATAACAAGGTGGTGTTAGTCAACAATAGCGATGACGCTGATTAGATAGTGGTTGCAACTGAAAAATAAAAATCAACACTATAATTTGATAGATAAAAAATAATGTTTTTGACCTACCACGTGTAGTATTAACACAATTTACATGAAAAAGCAAGTGGAAGGAAGGGCCTATCTGCCATGTTTCACACATTCATGCGATGTAAAAGCTATCCATGGGAACATGTGGTATATGTAGATATGCGTGAATAAGAGTGTCAATTGAATAGCAGTGGAGTCGAGTGGACAGGAATGGACAGGAAAGTTTATAAATTTTTTTCTTTTTGTTGTTTTTTCTATTATGCTTTTTATTTATGTGTAAACTAGTCTATTCTTTTAATTTATGATTTACAACCTCTAACAAAATTTCTAAACTAAACCGTTATACAATATCTTTTAGTATACTAGTGTTTTCTAGCAAACTTTCTTAATATTACTATGACTATATCAATTTCTTACTTCTACTCAAATCCCATGATTATTTTCCCCAATTTTGTTACCAAACCAAGGATGATTTTCTAAAGTAATACTTCGCTCTGATACCATTTTTTCGCACTCGGATTACGTGATAGACGGCCTATAGGTGCCACGAAATTCATTATAATTCATAAAATTTAAAATTATTAGTTGTTTCGCAACAAAATATTTATTATGTTGCATGCACGATAAAAAATAATACATTTTTACTGTGTATAAACTTCTCTATTCAAATCTCATATGTCCATAATTGAACCGTTTTAGCTAAATATCCGAAATTATTAATTTAATGAGCCAGATGCCCTATAATACTCAAATTATACACCATTAATGTGACAAATATAACAAAACATCACAAAAAAATTTAATTAAACCGTGCCTGAGGGCTATCCTCAGTATGCCCGAAGTGTAAACCTTGTTGGTGGACCCATGGAGCTGTGTGCATCGACTTTAACTACACCAATGTCAAATAGCAATCTTAATGGTGCTCGTCGGCACATGACCATATTGTTAGACTGATAAAACTACGGTGGTGGACTTCAAAAGGTCCGTCAACAAGAATCACACTTGCGGATAAACATATATAATAAGCTTAATAATAGAAATAAAGATGCTAAGATGTAAAAGCACATGCATCGAATTAATAATGAATTAAAAAAGGATTACCTCAATAACAATCACTAACCCCATGAGGGTTACAACATTTTTCTTAAAGTTTTTCCAAGAGAAAGTATAAATGGAGAGAGATAAAAACAAAAATGAAATTTAAGAATGAATTGCATCGTCATTTTTATTTATATAGGAAGTGTAGCTTAATAAAACAAAATTCAAATGACAAGTCGTAATGACATGATAAAGATAATCTATTAAGGGTCGTTATTAGGGAAAACAAATTAAAAAAATTAAATTCATAATGGCAAGTAATAATGATAAATTATAATGACTTTATAAAGACAAATTCATTATCGATCAAAATGATCGAATAAGTGTAAAGGTTCCTATCCTAATGATAGGGTAAATGTCAAGGTTCTTATCCAATTCATCATGGATCTTCATCACTCAAAATCTAAAGGAAGCTTCTTTTTCCTTTCCAATGAATAAAATTTCATTTTCAAAACTTCATTTTTTTTAGATAGGAACATAAGAACCTTTTATTCCTTTCTTAAAGACAAAGTTAAAACATTTACGGGTCGTTATCAACCATAATGTCTAAGAGGCTTTCTCCTTCCCTATTATGTTATTATAACTATTCACAATGATTAATCATGAGATGCAAATAAGCAAACGATGAAAATCATGTATCGACAAAATGCATCACTTAATATTCATCTAAATTGTGACGGGTCCTCTCCTAATCTAGGGCACCGCCTGGCCTAATCCTGTAATTAAGCCCTAAACATATCCACGTAGGACTTAACTACGTATTAGTCGGCCTTTACAATCTAGACACCTCTTTTCTCGTGTTCATGTACCCATTTATAAAATTTAAAGTTAAGCAAAACTTTTTATTAAATTAATTAATTAGCGGAAGTCTTATTAATTATGCGGAAGCAATGAGTAACTTATGCGGAAGCCATTTATAAAATCCTAAGTGTGGAAAACTAGGAAATGACATCACATAAATAAAATCATCAAAATGTGGTGAAACAACACAATAGTCTAAGTCAAGTCGAGGAACAAATGCTTAACCCAATATACCACCCTAAATAGTATCTGAAAGATGTATATAACATAGACAATCAAAATATCAAAAGAAGACCTACAATTGATGCAGTGACGCACCGCGGGCTCAGGATTAATCGTCGATCTTCTCTTTGCCCGGCCTGCTGGTAAACGGCTCTGCACCCACCGTCATAAAAAGGACGGTGAGTGCAAGAATAAAAAAGTAATCTCCGATGACAAGTTTAAGTCGCATTTCCAAATATTCAAATGGTATTTAATAGCATATAAATGGAAAACTGGAAAATGAGCCATATCCAAGTAAATATCAGAGTTAAACAAGTGATACTGACACTAGGCTAAGTAGTGGTGATTTAGGTCTTATCGGCAGTAAAATGTGTCACTCCGACCCAATAATCGTATAGCACAAGGGACTCTAACCCAAGTGTTACCAGGGACTCTAACCCCCGATGTGTAGACCACCTCAGGGACTCTAACCCTGAGTGTCATACAATGTCCCAGGGACTCTAGCCCAAGTGCATAGACCACCTCGGTGACTCTAACCCCGATTGTCATACAGTGTCAAGTAACATGTTCCGACATCCCCAGGGACTCTACCCGTGATTCGCGCACACCTAGATCGAGTACGGGACCTAAATGCAAAAATTATTTTTTAAATTTCAAGAAATACCAAGTATGGATTGTCAAGGCATAGGCACATCTACACACCTACACAAATAAGGAATACAAGTCCTCTTAAACATTTATAAGATATTCACTAGCCTAATAGCATGCTATTTATCATTCAATTCACATTTGAAACAACAAGAATAGACATAGCATGGGATAGAATCAATGAATCAAATCAAATGATGGATATCATGCAAATTAGACTCATCAAGTGAGCATAGACACAAAGAACACATGATATAAGGGTACAAAGGCAAAATAGTCAAAAGGACTATACAAGAACAACAATTAATAGGAATGAAATGCCAGGTAAAATTGTCATTTGGGTATACTCACAACAACAAAGTAAAGTCCCAGCTTTACTAGCCTCATGTAACTCCAAATCTTGTATTCGCTCTCCAGTACCCTTTTTCCTAGGTTCCTGATATTGGTGTCTCATTAGTTCAAATATAGTAGGTGTAAGCTCAATTTAAACATCACCGACATATAATTTTCTCTAATTTCTATTTATTTTATCGAGATATAATTTTCCCTAATTTTTTCCCAATTTTCTTTGATTTTTCTTCCCTTTTCCTCTTCTTTCTCTTTTTTTTTTTATTTCTGTTTGGGTTGGGTCAGCCAAAACAGGTCGAGCCCGACCCATGGGCTGAACCTGGACCTGTTCTTGTCTAGGCCCAGTAAGGGGGTGCACACAGGCGCATGCGCGCGTACTTGCGCACCTCCTTCCTCCCGATCACAGTCGATCGGGAGGAAGGAAAAATCCTTTTTTTTGTTTTTAAACTTCGGTGATGGGGTTGGGGTTGCTCTCCACCCCAACCCCGGTGGAATACCACCTCGGCGTCGTTCGACCATGGGGGTTCGGCCTCCATGGCCGAACGCCACTCGCGGCCACCCCACCGCCGACCACCTGATCTACAACAACAACGACGACTTACCGCAATTATAATCTTGTCTCTCATTCCTGGCATGTCCCTACTCCTCCTCCACGTCTCCTTTTCTTCTTCTTCCTCTCTCAGTTTTCTTCCTCTTTCGGCCCGATCATTTGTGTGTGTGTTGTGTGTAGGTGTAGGTGGGTGATTGACACATGGTGTTGTTGTTAACAGGTGTTGTTTGGGTTTATACAAGTGTGTGTTGTTGTGTTTGTACAAGTGACACCTAACTGTGACACCACTAAGACACTTGTCTGTGTTTTCAAGCGTTTCGACGCCCAGTTTCGCTTCCAAACCATGATATTCGCGTACCGCCCTGTCGCTAGTATCCCAATATCTATTCCATTTGAATTACTTGACAATTTTTTATTCATTTTGCATGTTTTCGTTTCCTCGGCCTAATAGTCTATCCCGTTAACTACCCGGTACCCCCGTTGATAGGCATATCGAGGCGTATCCCCGCTCTCGTATCGACGCCTACAACTGTAGAAATCGACTTAGTAAGTCTACATAATACATAACACTAGGCACACATCAATACAAAAATACGATATACCTCGACCACGTGTCTCGTTCGGTGCACGTATCACGGTGTAGGTCTCGCGTCAATGGTCGGTGATCCTGATTAAGGAATTAAAACGGGGTTAGAGATTTAGGCCATGACAAATATTCCCAACAAAATGAAAATTTCATCCTCAAAATTAAGTTTAAGTTACAGTTCTACTTGACTCGAATAGGTACGAGAATCTATCTCGCATATAGTCCTCCCGCTCCCAAGTGAGTTATGTGTCTTCGTGGAACTGCCACTTGTCAAATACCTTTGGAATGGGATGTTCCTCGTAAGATCTAGGATCTGAATGGGATGTTCCTCGTAAGAGATGTCCTTACTCAGGTCGATCTGACTCAAGTCAACTTTCGGTCGCACACCTGCCTTAGACTCGGCTAGTTGAAGCATCGAAATGTGGAACACTTGATCAACCCCTGACATCTGTGGAGGCAATTCAAGCTTGTATGCCACTTTCCCGACCCATTTCTTAATCATGAAGGGCCCGATGTACCTCGGTGCAAGCTTGCCTTTCACCACAAATCTCTTAAGACCCTTCCGAGGGGAAACCTTTAAATGGACAAAGGCTCTCTTGGAATACGCGAGCTCACCGCGATACTTATCTGCATATCTCTTATGTCTCTCCTATGCTCCTCTGAGTCTCTGATGGATCTGTTTGACCATTTTCGTGTGGTCAACAACAATCTCAGACCCCACTATCTATCGGTCCTCTAGCTCTGCCCAACACGATGGCGAGTGACACGGTCTGCCATACAAAGCCTCAAATGCCGCCATCTCAATGCTAGCCTGATAACTATTGTTGTAAGCAAACTAACACAATGGTAGGTACTCTGCCCAAGATCCGTGAAACTCCAACACACGTGCCCGCAACATGTCCTCGAGGACCTGAATCAATTTCTCGGTCTGCCCGTCGGTCTGAGGGTGGAAAGCCGTACCGAACTGTAGGCGTGTACCGTACAGCTCTTGCATACTTCGTCACATCCTAGACGTATACATTGCGTCTCGATCTGACGTGATCGTTAATGGTACCCCGTGCAGCCTGATAATCTCTCTCTCGAACAGTACGCTCAGCTGATCGAACGTATAATGTGATGCCACTGGAAGGAAATGAGCAGACTTCCTCAGTTTGTCAAGTATAACCCATATTGAATCATGTCTCCTCGCGGTCCTCAGCAATCCTCTGACGATCCATAGAGATGTCTTCCCCCGGGTGGCTGTAGTAATCCCCCGGGTCTGCGATGCTCAAACTTCACTTACTGACATATACCACAATTCCTAATGAATATAGATACGACTGCCTTCATCTTGGACCACCAGAAATGTCTCCTCATGTCATGGTACATTTTAGTCCTGCTTTGATGTACAGTAAATCTGGAACGATGCGACTCTTGAAGGATCTCATCTCTCAATTTCGGTACCTCTAGTATCCACAACCTGCCCCAGTATCTCAGACACTGATCTGTCATCTCTGACCCAATCTGTACACTCTGCACTCTACGCTAAATCGCTGAATCTCGAGTATAATCGGTCGGTCCTCTAACCCTTTGACATTTGCTGTGTAGACACGGTCTCTAGTCTCATCTGTGCGCAAATCATCACCAGAGTATCAGTATGAATCTCCGTCTGACATGCTGTCGCCGCTACCTCGAGTAATCCATACTCATGCGTCATGTGGCATCTGACCACCTCAACATCTCTACTTGGTCTCCTACTCAGCGCATCTGCAACTACGTTCGTTTTTCCTCGGTGATACTCTAAGGAAAAGTCGTAGTCCTTCAGGAACTCCAACCATCTACGCTGCCTCATGTTCAGCTCTTTCTGAGTGAAGAGATATTTCAGACTCTTGTGATCAGTGAAGAGTGTGAAATTCTCTCCATACAGAAGGTGTCTCCAAATCTTCAATGCAAATACAACCGCTGCCAACTCTAGATCGTGTATGGGGTAATTCTTATAATGTATCTTCAACTGTCTCGATGTGTATGCCACGACACCGCTACCCTGCATCAACACACAACTTAGACCCAAATGAGAAGCATTTGTGTACACTAGAAATCCCTGTCCAACTTCTGGTAGTACTAACACTGGCGTGATAGTTAATGGCCTCTTCAATTGAGTAAATGCAGCCTCGCACTTCTCAGTCCACTCATAAGCAATATCCTTCTGTCTTAGCCTCGTATCGGTAAAGCGATCTTCAAGAAATCCTTCAAAAATCTAGAATAATATCCTGCCATCCCAAGGAAGCTCCTGATCTCTGGTACTGATGTCGATGCCGGCCAATTCATGATCATCTAAATCTTAGCCAGATCTACTGCAATCCCTGCTGCTCCAACAACGTGCCCCAAGAACTTCACCTCTGCAAGCCAGAATTCACACTTGCTAAACTTAGCAAAAAGTTGATGTTCCCCTCAACGTCTGCAACGTCTATCTGAGGTGTTGCTCTTGATCCTCAAGTGTCCTCAATACTCAATAGTAGATGCAGCTTCTCTTGTGATAAGATCCACTTCTCAATCTTGTCGAGGTCCCTCTCTCCCGAAAAATACACAGGCCTGAGTCTAATGAACTCCTTCAATAGCTTGGCGTCCCTCGACAAGCCAATGATCTGAGATATAGCGGGTGTGGGCGTGTCTACTACTGCTTCTATTGTCGGTACTGTGACGACCGATAGTGCTAGTGAACGCGGTGCTGCTGGCTCAGTGTGTGGTACTATTGCTCGTGCCTCTGCGATAGTAGTAGTGGTTGGTGCAATAGGAGTGTCTGTGGTCGGGGGTGTTGTAGTAGTAGCTGTGGTGACGGGGCGGTTGAAACTAGCGCAGTCATCTGTGCCGACATGTAAGCGATGAACTCGGCGATCTGTCGCTCCTGAGTGGTCATCTTGGTCAGACATCCTCTAAAATTGTCAACTGACAAGGTGAGAGGCTGACTGCCGCTTGATCCGGTGTCTCCAGCCTCGCGCGAATCCCCCCTTCGGCGTCTTCAAGTGGATAGCGAACACAAATTAGCTACTACGTGGCATAACGTATATATATACATATAGAAACTAATACGTACTTCTAAGAAATCCCCATCTCACCTTCATTCAATTCCCAACAAAATAGTTCCTAGGCAAGGATCATCTGGTTTCCACTTCTAAGGTTCGTGTTTTATACGAGTTCATGTTTTGCTCTGATACCAACAGCGACGTAGGTATCACAATGTCTTAAGCCATTAAGCTTTCTCCTAGGTTCGCCTGAACCTAAAGCTCTGATACCAACTGTGATGTTCGTATCGCAATGTTGTAATCTCAACCTGTGCTCTGATACCAACTGCGACGGTGCCTCTCCTAATCTACGACACCGCCCGGCCAAATCTCATAATTAAGCCCTAAACATATCCACGTAGGACTTAACTACGTATTAGTCGGCCTTTACAATCTAGACGCCTATTTTCTCATGTTTATGTACCCATTTATAAAATTTAAAGTTAAGTAAAACTTTTTATTAAATAAGTTAATTAGCCGAAGTCTTAATTGTTATGCGAAAGCAATGAGTAACTTATGCGGAAGTCATTTATAAAATCCTAAGCGTGGAAAACCAGGAAATGACATCACATATATAAAATCATCAAAATGTAGTGAAACAACAAAATAGTCTAAGTCAAGTCGGGGAACTAACGCTCAACCCGATATACCACCCCTAATAGTATCTGAAAAGGCGTATGTAACATAGACAATCAAAATATCAAAAGGAGACCTACAATCGATGCAGTGACGCGCTGCGGGCTCGGGGATAGTCGTCGATCTTCTCTTTGCCTAGTCTGCTGGTAAACGGCTCTGCACCCACCGTCATAAAAAGGACGGTGAGTACAAGAATAAAATAGTAATCCTCGATGACAAGTTTAAGTTGCATTTCCAAATATTCAAATGGTATTTAAAAGCATATGAATGGAAAACTAGAAAATAAACCATATACGAGTAAATACCAGAGTTAAACAAGTCATACTGACACTAGGCTAAGTAGTGATGATTTAGGTCTGATTGGTAGTGAAACTTGTCACTCCGGCCCAATAATCATATAGCACTAGGGACTCTAACCCAAGTGTTACCAGGGACTCTAACCCCATTGTGTAGACCACCTAAGGGACTCTAACCCCGAGTGTCATACAGTGTCCCAGGGACTCTAACCCCGGTGCATAGACCACCTTAGGGACTCTAACCCCGAGTGTCATACAGTGTCAAGTAACATGTGCCGACATCCCCAGGGATTCTAACCCCGTGATTCGCTCACACCTCGATCGAGTACGGGATCTAAATGCAAAAACTATTTTTCAAATTTCAAGAAATACCAAGTATGGATTGTCAACGCATAGGCACATCTACACCTAAACAAATAAGGAATACAAATCCTCTTAAACATTTATAAGATATTCACTACCCTAATAGCATGCTATTTATCATTCAATTCACATTTGAAATGACAGGAATGGGCATAGCATGGGATAAAATCATTTAATCAAATCAAATGAATGGATATCATGCAAACTAGACTCATCAAGTGAGCATAGACACAAAGAACACATGATATAAAAGTACAAAGGCAAAATAGTCAAAAGGAATATACAAGAACAACAATTAATAGGAATGAAATACCAATTAAAATTGTCATTTGGGTATACGCACAACTACAAAGTAAAGTCCTAGCTTTACTGGCCTCCCGTAACTCCAAATCTTGTATTCGCTCTCCCATACCCTTTTTCCTAGGTTCCTGAGTTTGGTATCTCATTAGTTCAAATATAGTTGGTGTAAGCTCAATTTAAACATCACCGACATATAATTTCCCCAATTTCTACTTATTTTATCGACATATAATTTTTCCTAATTTTTCCCAATTTTTTTTAATTTTTTTCCAAATTTTCTTTCAATTTTCTTCCCTTTTCCTCTTCTTTCTCTTATCTTTTTTTTATTTCTGTTTGGGTCTGGTCGACCCCAACGGGTTGGACCCGACCTATGGGCCGAGCCTGGACCTGTTCTGGTCCAGGCCCAGTATGCACCTCCTTCCTCCCGATCGCAGTCGATTGGGAGGAAGGAAAAACCTTTTTTTCGTTTCTAAATTTCGGTGATGGGGTTGGGGTTGCTCTCCACCCCAACCCCGGTGGAATACCATCTTGGCACCGTTCGACCATGGGGTTCGGCCTCCATGGCCGAGCGCCACTCACGGCCACCCCACCGCTAACCACCGGATCTACAACAACAATGACGACTCACCGCGATTGTGATCTCGTCTCTCCTTCCTAGCGCATCCCTTCTCTTCCTCCTCCTCTCCTTTTCTTTTTCTTCCTCTCTCGGTTTTCTTCCTCTTTCGGCCAGATCATTTGTGTGTGTGTTGCGTGTGCGTGATGTGTAGGTGTTGGTGGGTGATGGACACGTGGTGTTGTTGTCGACAGGTGTTGTTTGGGTTGGGACAAGTGTGTGTTGTTGTGTTTGTACAAGTGACACCTAACTGTGACACCACTAAGACACTTGTCTGTGTTTTCGGACGTTTCGACGCCCGGTTTCACGTCCAAACCGTGATATCCGCGTATCGCCGTGTCGCTAGTCACCGAATATGTATTCCATTTGAATTACTTGTCAAGTTTTTATTCAATTTGTATGTTTTTGTTTCCTCGGCCTAATAGTCGGTCCCGTTAACTATCTGGTACCCGCATCGACACGTATATCGAGGCATGTCCCCGCTCTCGTCTCGACGCCTATAACTCTACAAACTGACTTAATAAGTCTACACAATACATAGCACTAGGCACACATCAATACAAAATTACGATATACCTCGGCCACGTGCCTCGGTCGGTGCACGTATCACGGTGTAAGTTTCACGTCAATGGTCGGTGATCCCAATTAAGAAATCAAAACGGGGTTAGAGATTTGGGCCGTGACATAAATGTATTAATGTAGTACGATAAAGCAAAATAATATGTGATTTGAAAAATGTAATACGTATGTCAAGGCATATACCTATTTATCTCAATATTCATAATTTTAGGGGAGTTACACTGTCTCTCATCAACATGGTGTAGAATAGCCTATTCGGTGGGCTAGCAAATGAATATTGAATTCAACAAGTCAAGAAATTTCTAGAGTAGTGTGACACTGTTCAAATTATTGGAGTTACAAAGGAATATTCATGATAAGACTTTTCCCATTCTCATTTGGGTGGAAAAGACAGATTTTAGTTCAAATGACTAAATGTAGGGAGCATGACTTCATGGACGGATATCAATGACAGATTCCAAAAATAGTTCTTTTCCGTAGTGAAAGGAAGTGAAAGAAAACTAAAAATCATTCAATTCATGCAAGATGATACTGAGTCTCTAGGTGAGGCTTGGGAAAAATTCAAAGAAATACTTAGAAGATTTCCCGAACATGGATATGTGAAATAGGCACAACTGCAAATCTTTTACTATGGAATGAATAATATCACAAGAATATTAGTGGATGGAGTACCTCGTTGGTCTCTACTAACAAAAAATGAAGACGGAGGATTAGATTCTCCAGATTTAGGTCCCATAATTCTATAACAGGAACTTGTTCCTCATTAAGAAAGCCAGCAGGAGTATATGAGATTGATTGACAAGCAGAGATCATACCACTATTATCAAACGTTAGTAGTCAAATAGTGAAGCCAAAAATGGGACAATCAAGTCCATAAGTCTAAGTGATTTAGAAACTCATTAATCACCAAGCAATAGTGGTTAATCCGTTTGACATGCAAAAAGAAACGGAGTTTAAAGATGTCAACTTCATGAAAAATCAAAACTACAAAAACAACTTTGGGCCGAGAGAAATATCTCCTCAAAGATATAATTAAGTATACAACAACCTGAACTTATCATATGAAAATCATGATAATGCACTAAGACTACCTCCAGTTTTTTTCAAGTCCAACCAGAGAAGTTAGGCTAAACTAAATAAATGACTCCATTTAAGTCAATCGAATGTTTCTTATAAACCATTGACATTAATAATAGAGAACATCATGAGAGACAGGAGAAAAAGATGGAAATGTGAACTAAACTCTTAAGCGGATGGATGATGAAAGAGCCCAATCCATAAAGAACTTGGAGATCAAATTGGTTAGCTTGCAATTTCTTTGAATTCAAGGAAAGAAGGGAACTTTCCAAGTTAGAGAATCATAAATCCCAAGGATAATATTTGCATTATTCACATTATGAGCCCTATGACTATGAATGAGCTAATGCAAGAGCAAGTGATGTACAAGCCAAAAAGATTCAACACTTTAGCTATGAGAAATTTGAGAAAATCTAAAGATATCAATGAAAAGTGGAGATAAGTGAGGCAAGATGAACTAGAACGGCTCAAACAACCAAATATCAGTGCCTTAAAGAATAAAAAGAAGAAGAAAAAACAATGGAGAGTTCAAATACAAGATGAAGGACCTTTTGAATAAGCACCAATAGAAATAGCGGTTGATCAAAAGAAATCGAAACAAAAAGTCGAGTTCACACCAACACTTCAACAAATCTAGAATAGAGATCTTGGAGATAAATGCATACAATCGAGCATTGATTGACACTAGTTTAGAAACATCATGTGTGATACAAAAGTTTCGATTAATGTAATGCCTATAAAAGACATGTTACAAGCATATTTGAAGATCAATTATACCCGTATAGAAGATTTACAAGTAGTTGATGGTAACTTCTTACCAACGATAGGGAGAGCTTTGAATGTGCATGTGAAAGTGGGTAGATTCACATTTATCATTTATTTTGTGAGTATGGATCATTATATAGATGATTATGTGTCTTCGATACTTTAACTGCTATTCATAAACACTGCCAATGTGGTTTTACACGCAACGAAGAAAATAATCACAACGACTATCGAGGAGGATGAAGATCGCGAGAAGATTATTTATGTTGAAGGGTAAGAATACAACTGAACAGGAGAGATATAATTATCTCTGATCTAAAATTGGAGTATTTCGATTTCAACTCGAACTAAATGAGTGAAAAGGTATGGGCTAAGGATGTTAAACCAAGCACTACTAGGAGGTAACCCATGAGTTTTTTAAATTTTAAGTTTTAAATCTCAATTATTTATTTTTATTAGATAAAAAAATCCCAATGTTCTAATAGCTTCTTAATTTTATAAATTTATGCTAAATTCTTAGGAAAAGACCATTTATTGGGTGAATGTTCATCGAAATAGAAGAATCTCAACGTACTAAGCAAATAGCATAAATGGGCAAAAGAATTAAAGTGGTAAAGGTCTTGTAAATGGAAAAATCACAAGTCATTTTAATGAAATATTTATGGAGTATTTCACGATGTCCCAACATCTTGTTGTAATATACAACACCAAAATAAAGCTAATAAAGGGTTAAATAAAAATTTAAAAAATTATGGAGACAGAGTAGTTGACGCCATGTGTGCAAACACACAGTGCTGTGAGCCAAAATAGGCGGTACCCAGAGAAAGACGACCATTGCGCATAAAATGGTCAGAGTGAGTACACATCATGTTCAAGCTATAGCGATGTCATGCCCTATAATGGACGGCGTCGGCACCAATGAGGGTTTTTCAACCCTTTCCAAACTAAAATTTAAACATTTGAACCCTAGTCCAAACACCACTAACCAAGTACACACCCCTCAAGAGCCCTAGTTAAAACAATTTAAAGTGAGCAAAAAGTGTTCGTAGTGATCAAGAGTGAAATGAGTAGTTAAATTGTGGATTTGCACAAAAAAATGAGCTAGGGCATTGATTTTGAGAAAAAAGGCAAGAGAGAATTAAGGTTGTGCAAAGTTAGCAAATGGAAAGGATTTTGATGGTTAGAGGCTTAGAGAAGTATTCTACACCGAAAAGTAGTCTGATATTGAAGTAAATTTACAATTACATTGATTATGCTATGAGATTTGATATTATAGATGAAATTACATGAGTTATGGAAATTAGGATTTTGGATAGGAATTTGAATTCTATGAATTTATAGTAATTGGTGTGGTTTACTGTGGATTAGTATATGTCCTTTTAAATTAATTGGCACGTAAATAACTATTGTAAATTAAAATTTTGATTATAAGCGATTTGAAGACCCGTTATTGAATTGTTGTGGTCATGTGATTTATTGAGATAATGGCAAGAAGAAGTGGGCAAACAAGTCAAGTTAGTGAAGTTAGCACAACTAACAATGAGGCATCATCCTCGAGAGCTCTGAATGAGGATGCCCCGAGGCCTTTCAAACCAAACTTCTACATTATTAAGGCGGCTAAAGAGAGGTATGGGGCCATAGAAAATAAGGAGTTCATTTGTGGACTAGGAATTAATTTTTCGACCAAGTATGATAAGAGAGTCAACAACTTCATTAGGAAATGAGGTTGGGAGCATTTCACGCAAGAATAAATGAGAAATAAGGTTTATGGAGTGCGTTGGATTGTTTACATGTTTCATGCCAATGCAAACTTCACAAAAACGGAGATCTAGTTAAGTTGGGAGGAGTAATTGTCCCATTTATGAGCATTACATTGGCATTATCTATGAGTTAGAATACTTGAGCCTAATGGAGAACCAAAGACCTTACTAGATGATATATACTAGAGACCCTATAACCTATATTCTTTAAGACCATAGAGAGAGCAATAGTTGTCCCAGAACAATAAGGATTGTTAATGGGAGCTGAGAACATGCCAAAGCACATGAAGAAAATAAGTGCAAGCAAAGTTTGTAGAATGTGACTACATTTTTTAATTGCTCCACTATATCATAATACTCAACAAGGTGAGATAAACAAACCTAAGGCGTCTTGATTGTATGAGATCATAAAGAATGGGAGGATTAATGTTAGATAAATAATTTACAAGAATTTAAGGGAGTCAATCACGACTGAGAAAGACAACAAGTTTTTGTTTCCAATCCACATAACCCAAATGTTCTTGAAGGTTGGAATGAAATTGATCAAAGTCGTTGAACTTTCTATAGAGGCTCAACCAGTAATAAATGATGAGTTTATGTTGATTTTGAAATCACCAAACTAAATACAAGTACTCTTAGGATGATAAAGAGATGAGAGGGATAGACTTGATGACGAGTTGATAGCCAAGGAAGTTGAGGATCAAGTAGCACCTACAGCGAAATTCATCGTAGAGATGAGGAACAAAGGTTATGCGGAGAAGGAGGATCACCAGCAGGGATTTGCTGAGTGCTACGAGTTTTTAGATCATTTGAGAGGAAAACAGGACTTGGATGGTCTCAAAGTTTTTCCACCCACCTCTACCATCACATTCACGATTACCTCCGCTTGAGGATTTGAGTGCATGATAGTTGAGGTTGTAGATTTCCAACATGAGGAGACAGTACAGAGAGGAAAAAGTTAAATATTATAAAGCCTTAGTGAGATATGAGCAAGACAAGTAGAGAATGATTCAAAACCGACTAATCGGACAACAAAATTTCATGTCATTTGCAAATCATTAGAGAAACATAGCTAGATATGAGAAGAGCAGAAGGTTGAGACTTACTGATAGGTCTATTGGATTTCAATAACGGCAAACTACATGTTTGATCCTGAAATGGTCCAAAATAAAAGAATGGATTGTCCTATGACACCATCCTATACTGGAGCTGATGATGATGATGTTGATTATGCATAGTTCTATAGTTTGAGTCTAGGATTTCTCTAGTTCTTTGAGATTTGAGAGATACTTAAATATTGATTATTTTTAATTTAGTATATTTATATACTTTAAAGTTTATGTTTATGTATTTTTTATGTTTATTGTATTATATGTTGTTGCATTAAGTGTTTTTATGTTTTGGGCTTATTTTTATACCTTGAGGATAAGGTTTGGTTCAAGTTTACGAGCATCAAAACTATGGGAAGTGGTAAGATAGGATGCAATAAGGATAAACACTATAAGTATGATCGTAAATTTTTTTAAAGCATTTAAAAACGAATGAATAGTAGTGTATTTTATTTAATTCAATCTCGTTTACTTATTATTAAAATGTGTAGAAGTATTATAGATTTGATTATATATAGTAGTATAATTAATGAATAAATCATTTAGAAAGTTCATGCCTTTAATTGAGGATAAGTAAGAACACAAGTATCTTGTTGATATGAAACTCAAGAAAATGTTTTCATTTTTGAAGAAAATAGGAATTGTAGCAAGAATGGGTTTAATTTCATGAAGAAATTTCGAGTTAAGAAATACCATAAACTTGAAACCAAAGCAAGAAAAATACAATAACACTTCTTGTTGAGAAAATTAGATCTCTAAGTAATTCTATAATAAGAATGAATCTTATTTGAGTATAAAGTAAATAAATACTTAGTTCTAAAAGAAGAAGAGAAAGGCTTAGTGTTAGATGGAAAGTCAGAGTTAAAACTTACTTAATAGAGTGAAAAAGAGAAGTGCTAACAAGAGTCTTATATGAAAATTAAAAAGTCCCACAAATTTTAAAGGAAAAGGAATAAAGAACTTGATGGTTGGAAAACGTGAGAAAAAAAGGAATCCAATGAAAAAGAAGTAGGGACCATACAAATAGAAAAAAATATAAGAAGAAAATATATCTATATATCTATATATATATATATATATATATAAAGAAAGAAAAATGAACATTATAAAAAAAAAACTCTTCAAATAAAAAGATTTAGCTCGAGCACAAGTAACTAAGTTGAGTTTAGTTTTCTTTCCAACTATCTGAAGTTCTATAGACTCTTGAAGTATTAAAGTCTTCAAAACATATTATGATCTATGCTTATTTTTTAGTTCATGAGTTTATTGAGAAATCACGTGGTTGTACACTTCCTACTTGAGTGTCGAGGGAAATAAACTTGTGACTACTGATGGTTTTGGTTGTAAACTACTTTTGAGTTTCCAAAATTAATTATATGTGTTGTTAAAGCTACGTGTTTTGAAAATATTAGTTTATGTATTGAAAAACTCTTGAGTGGATTATTAACTTGAATTTGTTTGAATTAAAGGATACTCCACGATTATGTAAAATGAGTAAGGATTATAGGTAGTACCAGTAAGCGTATTTAGTATAATACACTTTTACTGAGGATGTTTAAAATCCTAAGTTTGGGGGTAGTTGATAATTATTTAGTCAGACATATATGGGACTATTTAAGATGTATAATAGCCCTAAAAGTCCCACAATAAGCTCTAATTTATGACATTTACGTGTATTCAGGTATACAAGGCATAAAAAAGACAAAGTAATGATTTTATGAGGAAATGATGAGAAAAAGCACAAAACCACACTTGACATCATGGCATACACATGTAACATTGTGGGAAGAAAGTAAAAGGTGTGGGCAAGGCTTGGAGAAGGAGTGGAGACAAAAAAAGATACTGTGCATTTGGCGAATCGGTGGCATTGTGGGATAACACACACAACTCTACCGAGGGCGGCGTGACTATTGTGAGAAAATATCGCATACACAAAGTTGACAATGTGGCGACGCCGTGACTTTACACAAGGAGCATGTATCACTTACAAATAATATCGGGAAAGAAAAATAGAAAGTTTTGGAATTCTAGTTCTTTTGGAATTGTTATTGAGGGTTTTTTATTGTATTCATAAGAGTCAAAGGAGTATAAATAAGTATTCTGATTTGAAAAACTATACATTACAATAGTTTATGAGCTGCCACTGTAGTTTAGCATAGTTTTTAGTATTGAGAAGGATTTTGGAGGAAAATACATTAAAGACTCATATTTCGCAACTCAATCTTTGTTTCATTGATTCAATTAAAGGTAATATTTTGTTTAATCTTTCATTTCAATTATGTTTGTGAATTGTATGATGTTGATTTCAATGATAAGTGAGTGATTCATTTATCTTACGGATCAATGGATCCTATTGTATGAATACTATGCAAAAGGAAGTGCAAATGGATTATGATGTTTAAATAGTCCAATGGTTCAAATTTGTGTTAACTCTATGCGTAATTCTATGAACATCTTGATCACATGTATCTTGATTAGAGGTTTTATTAGTTATCATGGCCATTAGAGATTTTAAGTCGAATATAAACAATACGACCGTTAAATATGTAATATTGATAGATAGTTGTTGACTAGGGAGGCATTGATAGAAACTTAAGTTTTTATTAGTCTGAGGATTTGAAACTTAATGTTGTGCGAGACTTATGTTATTCATATTGATAGGTAGAGTTCTAGTTTGCACATTGGGTCTTTTTCACCACGATAGTGGGTTGAAGTGAATTTTAAGGAAATTTGTCTATTCTAGTTAAGCATTGCACATCATAATGAATATGAAGAAATTATGAGAGGAAAGCATAGTAATTCATTACCTAGGTTAAGTTGTGAACTAAGAGTTTTCTCAATATAAGAATACAAGTTAATTTGCTTTATTTTACATAATAGAGCTGATTAGTTTAAATTAAAACAAAAGAAACCTTCTTAATAGTATAGTAAATTCTACTAAGTGATGTGTGTCCAAGTACAACTTTCCCAGAGGAATGATATCCATAATGAACATTTGTTTAGTGTATTATTACTACAATTGAACCGTTACAATTGCGATTAAGATTAAGTTTTTGGCATCACTACTGGGATAAGTAGCCATACTTAAGTAGTTTAGTTTACACAATTTTTAATAACTTATTTTTAGTAATTTTCTTTTAAGTTTATTAAAAAAAAAAAGTTTTAGTTTCAAGTTCAAAAATCTACACAAGTTGTTTTTATGTTTTTTTTATTAAAAAAAAAAAGTTTTAGTTTCAAGTTCGACAATCTACAAATGATGTTTTTGTGTTTTAATTCTCAGGGTAGAATTAGTGCATGCCTAGTCAAGGTGATAAGGACTTGGAGTCTTACGATCCGAAAATTGACAGAATCAATTAGGGAAAAGAAAAAAAAAATGAACAATGATGGCAGATGATCAAGCGAGGAACCAGAATTAAAATAAGGACTGAGGGAATAATCAACCCAAAGGTGATCTAGTAGTGCAAGATAAAATACAAGGATAAATATAACTTCTAGATTACTTCAAATCGAAAGTTAAAGTGACATATAATGGAGTAATGAACCTGAGTTTAAGTTGGGTGCGTCTCTCCTCAACATGATGCAGAATAGCTTATTCAATGGGCTGATAAATGAAGATCTAGTTACACATGTGGAGAACTTTTAGGAGAAGTGTGAAACTATTCACATTATTGGAGTTACAAAGGAAGTAATCAGGATGAGACTTTTCCCTTTCCTATTGCATGGAAAAGCCAAATCTTGTTGCAAGGACTGAATGCAGGGAGAATAACTTCGTGGGTGGATATCAATGAAAGATTCCTAAAGAATTTGTTTCCCCTTGCGAAAATCGGTGAAAGGAAATTGCAAATCAACCAATTCAAGCAACATAATACCAAATCTTTTGGCAACACTAAGGAGAGATTCAAGGAAATGTTGAGAAGATGTCCAGAATATGAATATGTGAAATGGGCACAACTACAAAAGTTTTACTATTTAATGAATCACAGTACAAGAACATTTGTGGATGTTACAATAGGTTATTCTCTACTAATAAAGGATGAAGATGGAGCATTAAATCTTTAAGATCTCCTGTCCCTGAATTATTTAGCAAGAACTCATTCCACATTAAGAAAGCTACCAGGAGTATATGAGATTAACTTACAAGAAGTGATTGTGTCACAATTGTAAAATCTGAGTAGTCTAATGGAGAAGGTATAAATGGTACAATTAAGTCCATAAGTTTAAGCAATTCAGCAACCCATTAATAACCAAGCAATGATGGTTAATCAATTGGACATGCAATAAGGAATGGAGTTTAAATATGTAAACTTCATCAACAATTAGAACTATGGAAAAAACTCTAAATCGAGAGGAATGGCTCCTTAACGATATTATCAAGAATATAACAACTCAAACTTCTCATATAGAAGTCTGGATAATGTACCGAAGCAACCTCCAGGTTTTGATTAAGAAGTCTAATAAGGGAAACTAGGCTAAAGTGAATAAAAGATTTTATTGAATTCAATTAAAATATTCTTGTACGCTATTGACATCAATAATAGAAAACGTCGTGAGAAGCACGAGAAAGAGATAAAAAATGTGAAGTGAACTCTTAAGCGTATGGATGATGAAAGAGCGTAATCTATAAAGAACTTGGATAGACATATTGGTCGGCTAGCAATTGCTTTGAATTCAAGGAAGGAATGGGAATTTCTAAGTAACGTAATCACAAATCCTAAGGAGAATGTTAGTGCTATTCATATGATAAGCATTATGACAATGAATGAGCCAATGGAAGAGCAAGTGATATACCAGCTTGAAATAGTCAACATATTTAGCTATAGGAAAGTTGAGAAAATTGGAAAATATGCATGAAAAATAGACTTAAGTAGTGAAAATGAACTAGAAAGTGCTAACGCAACCAAGGATCAATGCCTTGAAGAATAACATGAAAGGGAAAAAATAATGGAGGGTTAAGCAACAAGATGAAGGACTTTCTGACTAAGCACCAAAAGGAAACGGGATCAAGTTCATACAAAATAAGTCAAGACCAAAAGTCAAGTTCCCACCGAGACTTAAACTAATCAAGAGAAGAGATCCTAGAGATATATGCATACCATTAACCATTGATGCACACCAGTTTCGAAACATCTTGTGTAATACGAAAGCTTTAGTCAATGTAATGCCTATAAAAGACACGTTAAAACTAGATTTGAAGATCAATTGTCCCCATACAATAAATTTGTAAGGAGTTGATGGTAACTTGATACAAACGCTCGAGAGAGTCTAGAATGTGCATGTGAAAGTGGGTAGATTCAAATTTATCACTGATTTTCAGATTATGGATAATGATATAGATGATGATGTGTCTATAACACTTGGGCGACTATTCTTCAACACTGCCAATAGGATTTTACACACTGGAAGACAATGATCATAATGAGTATCTAGGAGGATGAAGATAGGGAGAAGATTATTTTTTTTGAAGGGAAAAAAGTACATCCGAGTGGGAAATATATCATTATCTCGTATCTATAATTGGAGTATTGATTTAGACTCACACTAAACGAGCAAAACAAATTCAAGCTAAGGAAGTTAAACGAAGTGCTCCTAGGAGATAGCCCATGGAATTTTTATATTTCAGTTATTTTTTTTATTAGATAGAAAAATCCAAGCATGTTAGTAGATTCCTAATTTTATAAACTTATGCAAAATGTGTAGGTCGTTTGCAAGGCGAATGTTAATTGGAATGGAGGAATCTCAACGTACTCATTAAAGAGCGTAAATGGTGAAAGGAGTTAAAGTGGTAATGATTAGGTAAATGGACAAATCATGGATAAGTTTATTTGAAATTATATATATATATATATATATGCAGGGTATTGCACGCTATCTGAACCTTGTAATTAATATCCAACATCGAGATAATGCAAATACCGAGTTAAATGAGAATTCCAAAATTATGGAGACTGACAAATTGGCGACGTATATATAAACACATGGCATTGTGAGCTAAAATCGAGGTCCCAGGATAGTGCTGATCTATGACCATAAAATGGTCACAGTGAGCTCGACGTTGTGCCCACACTCTGGTAGCGTCGTGCTCTATAAGGGATAGGATTGGAGTTGAGGAGGTGATAAAATCCTTTCCAAATAAGAATTTACACATTTTAGCCCTAGTCCAAATGTCACCAACCAAGCATACATCCCTCAAGAAACCTAGTTTTAGCAATTTTAATTGAACAAAGAGTGTTCCTAGAGATCAAGAGTAAAAGGAGTAGTTTCATTGGTTATTTGCACAAAAGTGGGGAGCTAAGGCATTGATTTTGAGAAAAGACTCAAGAGAGCAATAGGGTTTTGATAGTCAGCAAAGTGAAAGGGCTTTGATTGATAGAGGCTTGGAGAAGTAATCTACACCGAAAAGTAGTCCGCCATTGAGTTAAAATTACAATTTCATTGATTATTCTATGGATTTTATACTATAAATGAAATTTCATGAATTGTGGAAATTAGGTTTTTGGATAGAAATTTGAAATTGCGTAGATTTAGAGCAATCAATGTGGCTTATTATAGACTAATGTATGTCTTTTAAGTTAATTGGCTTGTCAATGACCCTTATGAAAGGAAATTTTGATTATAGGTGATTTGAAGACATGTTGTTTAATTGTTATGGTTGTTTGTGCTATTAAGATAATGGCAAGAATAAGTGGGCAAATAAGTCTAGTTAGTGAAGTTAAGTCAATTAAAAATGAGGCATCATCCTAGAGAACTTCAAATGAGGTTGCCTTGAGGCCTTTCAAATCAAAGTTCTACATTAGTAAGCAGGCTAAAGAGAGGTATGATGCCATAGATAATAAAGAGTTCATTTGTTAAAAAGGAATAAATCTCTAGGCCGAGTATGGTAAGAGAGTTAATAACTTCATTCGATAATGGGGTTCAGAGCATTTTACTCAAGACTATGGGAAGAATAGGTTTTATGGAGCGTGTGGGATTGTTTTTGAGTTTTATGCCAATGCGAAGTTCACAATGAAAAAATATCATGTTAAATTGAGATGAATGATGGTCCCATTTACTGAAAAAAACATAAATGGTAGCTATGAGTTAGAATACTTAAGCCTTAATGGAGAACCACAGCCTTTCGTGGAATATTTATATGAGAGGCCCTATAACCTATATCCTTTTAAGACCATAGAGTGAGCATTAGTTATCCCAGGACAATAAGGATGGACAATAGGACCTAAAAATGTGCCAAAGCACATTAAGAATGGGAGTGTAAGGAAAGATTATAGAACGTGGCAACATTTTCTAATTGCTTCACTATATCCGACTACGTAACAATATGAGATATACATACCCAAGGCGGCTTGTTTGTTTAAGATCATAAAGAATTAGAAGATCATTGTTGGAGAAATAATTTACCAAAATCTGAGGGAGTCAATCATGATTGAGAAAGACAACAAGTTGTTGTTTACAATCCTCACAACCCAAATGTAGTTAAAGGTAAGGGTGAGATTGATCCAAAATGAAGAATTTGGTATAGAGTCCAAAGCAATAATAAAGGAGGAGCTTATGTTCACTTTTATATCACCCTCTGGATACAAGGACTTTAAGGATGAGAGAGAGATAGCCAGAGGGATAGACTTGATGCCGAGTTGTTAGCCAAGGAGGCCGAGTATCAAGGAGCAACAATAGCATCAGCGGAATTTACCTAAGAGATGATGAATGGAAGATATGTAGTGGAAGATGATCACTAGTAGTATTTGTTCAGGGCCCCGAGTTTATAAACCCTTTTCAAAGAGAGCAGGACTTGGATTTTTGGACTTTTTCCACTAGTATAGGCACAGATACCCCCACCTAAGGATTAGACTCCATGATGGAAGAGGCTATCGATTCCTAAGATGAGGAAACGATATAGAGAGGATATGGCTCAATATCATGAAGTCAAGTTATGATATGAGCAAGACAGTTAGAGATGGATTCATGACCAACTGAACGGACATCCTAATTAAATGTTATTTGCATTTCATCAGAGAGACATAGCTAGATATGAGAGAAGCGGAAGGTTGAGACCTACTTATAGGTTTATTAGATATCTAGTAGCAATAAAGTAGATGTTTGATCCTGAAGTGGTGCAAAACAGAAGAATGAAGTGTCCTTTGACACCATCCTATGCTCGAGCAAATGATGATAATGCCGATGATAATTATGCACATTCCTAGAGTTTGAGACTTAGGATTTCTCTGGATTTTAGGGAGTTGAGAGACACTAAAATACTGATTATTTTTATTAAAGAATATTTTGACACTTTAAGTTTATGTTCATGGATTTTTATGTTTATTATATTATATATTTGTATGTTTAGTGTTTTTATGTTTTAATCTTATTTTGAAACCTTAAGGACAATGTTTGGTTTAAGTTAGCAGACATTAGCATTATGGGAAGTGGTAAGAAATGATGAAATAAGGATAAACATTGCATGTATGATAATAAAATTTTATTTTTAAAGCCGTCAAGGAGGAAAGAATGATAGTGTATTTTGCTTAATTCTATTCCATTTACTTATTATTTGAATGTGTAGAGGTAGTATAGATCATGTTATATATCGTAGTATAATTAATGAAAAAGTTATTTGCAAAGTCCATGCATTTAATTGATGATGAGTAAGAATAGAAGTATCTTATTGATATGAAAATCAGGAGAATGTTATCATTTTACAAAGAAAAAAAATCATAGCAAACAACAGTATAATTTGACGATTAGAAATTTTGAGTTAGGGAAGACCGTAAACTTTAAGCCAAAGCAAAAAGAATACCAGAACACTTCTTGTGAAAAACTTAAATCTCTAAGGAATTCTTTAATAAGTATGAATCTTACTTGAGTATAAAATAAATAAATACTTAGTACTACAAGGGGAGGAGATATGCATGTTGTTTAATGGAAAGTTGGTGTTAAAACTTGCTTAATAGAGTGGATGTAAAAGTGCTACCAAGAGTTTTATATCCAAATTAGAGAACCCCACAAGTTCTTAAGGAAAAGGAGCAATGAAATTGATTGTTCAAAAAAAATGAGAAAAACAAAATCCAAACGAAAAGAAGCAGGTATCATACAGCTAAATAAAACTTAAGTAGAAAAAGATACATATAAAGAAAGAAATGTGAAAGTTATTTAAAAACTCTTCAAGTGAAAAGATTTAGCTCAAGTACAAGTAACTCAGTTGAATTAAGCTTTCTTTCCAAGTATATGAAGTCCTATGGAATCTTGAAGTATTGAAGTCCACAAAATATAGTATGATCTACACTTATTTGTGAATTATTGAGTTTAATGAGAAATCATGAGGTTGTATACTTGCTAGTTGAGTGTCATGGTGAAATAAACTTTTAAGTAGTGATGGTTTTGGTTATGAACTACTTATAAGTTTCAAAAGTGAATTATATGTGTTATTAAAGCTACATTTTTTGAAAATATTAGTTTATGTAATGAAAAACTCTTGAGTGGGTCATTAACTTGAACTTATTTGAATTAAAGGATACTTCGTGATTATGTAAAAAGAGTAAAGACTATAAATAGTATTAGTAAGCTTATTTAGTAGAATACATTTTTGCTCGGGATGTAAAAATCCAAAGTTTGTGGGTATTTGATAAGTGCTTAATTAGACATGTATTTATGGCTAGTTTAGATGTATAATTGGCCTAAATATTTTGGAATGATGTCTAATGGATGGCATTTAGGTTTTCAGGTATACAAGGCATAAAAGAGATAAGGGAGTGACTTCATGATGAAATGAAAAGAAAAAACACAAAACCACACTTGACACCGTAGCATACACACTTGACGCTGTGGGGGGTGACTATAAGGCATGGAGAAGGAGTGGAGACAAAAAAGATAGAGTTCATTTAGTGTAGTGGCGATGCTGTAGGATAACAAACTTGGCGCCAAACATTTCTACAAAGGGCAACGGGCCTTTTGTGACGAGAAATTATACAAACACGGTTGATGCTTTGCCGACGCTATGAATTTTCACAAAGAGCATCGATCATTTACAAACAGTGCCGGGAAAGAAAAATAGAAAGTTTAGGAATTTTAGTTCGTTTGGAATTGTTAATAGGATTTTAGTAGTATTCTTAAAATTCTTAGGAATATAAATAGGTATTAGAACTTGGAGAACTTATACATTATAATAGTTTATCAGCCGCCACTATAGATTAGCATAGTTGTGAGTATTAAGAAGATTTTTGGAGGATAAGACATTGAGGACTCATATTTTGCAATTCAATTTTTGTTTCATAGATTCAATTAAAGATCATATTTAGTTTAATCTTTTATTTCAATGATGTTTATGAATTATATGATGTTGATTTCAATGATGAATGA
The DNA here is from genome assembly GCA_039657365.1 of Stephania yunnanensis. Classification (NCBI taxonomy): domain Eukaryota; kingdom Viridiplantae; phylum Streptophyta; class Magnoliopsida; order Ranunculales; family Menispermaceae; genus Stephania; species Stephania yunnanensis. The sequence goes on along the minus strand of CM077586.1, from coordinate 35,273,129 downwards.
GTAGTTTATTTCAAGGCTCAATTGATCCTATAACATGAATACTATGCAAAAGGAAGGGTAAATGAATTATAATGGTTAAAAAGTGCAATGGTTAGAATTTGTGCTAATTATATGCATAATGCTATGAACATCTTGATCATATATTTGTTGATTAAAGGTTTTAAGAGTTACCATGGCCATGCCATTAGAGTTTTTAAGCTAAATATGAACAATACAACCATAAAATATATAACATCGATTGATAGTTGTTGATTTGGGAGGCATGGATAGTAAACTTAAAAGTTTACGAGTCTATAGATTTGGAAGTTAATGATGTGTGAGACTTACGTTATTCACACTGATAGGTGGAGTTCTATTTTGTAGATTAGGATCTTGTTCACCAGGATAGAGGGTTAAAGTGAATATTAAGAAAATCTATCTATTTTAAATAGGAATTGCATAAATAAAGAAGGTGAAGGAAATATGAGAGGGAAGCATATTAATTAATTACCAAGGTGAAGTTGTGAACTAAAAGCTTTCTTAATATATGAATACAAATTACTTTACATTGTTTTATAGAATAAAGACGTTTAGTTTAAATCAAAACAAAATAGACCTTCTTAACAATAGAATAAATTTAACTAAGTGAAGTGTGTCAAAATACACCTTTCCAAGAGGAACAATATCCTTAATCAACAATTATTTATCACATTATTACTTCAATTGAATCATTATACTTGAGGTTCCGATCAGTATGACTCATCTTCAACCATAGAAAAAAGATGACATCAGCAAGCCAAAAACATTCTCCGCCTCTTGGTCATGCATGGAAATATTTTTATCGAGATTGAAATGAATAAGGAGTAGAAGTTGTTACTTATTGTTAAATCCTTTTTACGTTGATCCTCTGAGTTTACGCACTCTTGAACTTGCAAAAATTGTGCATATTCTAGCTCTCTTTGTTCTCAAATATTCTGAGTTTTTCTTCTCTTATTTTCAAGAAAACCAAAGTTTGCCTTTTATATACTAAGATTAGCTACTTGATTAATTGTGCAAGTCCTTAATTTGACTAAGTTAATTACTAGGACAAATTTCATCTCTCTCTCAATGTCACTTGTCCCACATAGAGAATGCATGCCTCCACTAACTAATTACTATTTCGTCGAGAATTCCTTCACATCTTCATCATTTCCATACAAATCAATGATCTTCAATTCGTTTGTCCAAACTATAAGACTTTATTAATCTTTTATCAAATTTATTCACATAGGCACATTAAAACATATGATGGTGTTCCTAGACACATTCATTAATAATTTATGTTCCCAACAAATCTTCGACTAGCCAGTACCTAGTGTCTCACACCTCACCACGCATCTCGAGGCACGTCATAACTAGCATACTTGATTTAATTGACTTAGCCTTTGATTTTATCATCATTCAATGTCACATTTTCCTTGTTTATTATCATGTTAGTCTATTTAACATTTATCTAGACTAAGTGTACTTATACTTCACTTACCTTATACCTGCATCGGCATGTTTTTCAAGGCGAGTTTACGTCTCTCATCCTCACACAATATGTAAATATAAACTCACACATGCAATGTCAAACTAAATTCAATAACTATTAACATTGCATTTATGCAAGTACCAAATAGAAATAATGATTTATGCCTAGTCAAGTGTGTCCTAGCCTATCTGAGGCTTCCACATGGGCCTAAGCTGACGTATGAGTATGAAATTAAACAAAATAGTGACATCAATAAATATTAGGCCATTATATCGATCGTCGTTGATCGTGAAGGCATTTCAAATTTTGTTTGGAAAGGAGATTGATTTAGCGATTTTTGTACCTTCAAATTCTATGTTAGTTATCGTAAGCTTGATGCTTGTTAAAAGGGATTGAGAAAACTTTTATACTGGCATAACCTTGGTAATTGATTTAACATTTAATTGTGAGGACTATTACGTAATTGGAGGTTGAGTTGTCAAATAAGGGGTGTTTCTTTAAATCTTTATATTCTATTTTGATATCTATTTTTATCATAGTATTATATATGTTTCCATTTAATGATCACTTATGTTTAACAATAAGAGTAAATAATTATGAAATTAGAATGAGGGAAGAAAATTGAATATACTTGAGAGTTTTCCTTTGCTCGAGATTACAAAATGCTAAGTTTTAGGATATTTGATAAGTAAATAAATAGATAGTGTTTTATATTTTAATGTAATTTTAGATGTAAAAAGCCAGATTACACTGGGGTTTCTCTTGCTTTTGTTATTTTAGGTAATAATTTGAATATGTGAAGAAATGTAGTAAAAAAAGAAGAAAATTAAAAATTTGACCGAATGGGAGTGTTACTTTAAGAATCCTTACCGAATCAAGGATCATTTGGAATTTATTGTTGGCGAATCCTCAACGATTTGAGATTTGCACCAGGAATCATCTCATAAATTGGTGGAGCACAGAGACAGTTTTCTAAGGATTTAACCAGCGATTTGAGCTATAAGTGGAATCGGTCAGGAATTGCTAAGTTCGATTTCAAGAATTTTACATAACCACAAGACGTTTGAGTTAGTTTAGTATATGTACTACCTAGAATACTATATACATGACCCTAGGGTTTTGAAATCAATTGCCTTTAAGTACTTCGATCAATATTACATAGCTCTTGGTGCCATGTTTTAATTTCATAGTTTGTATATTTATTGTTCATTGCTTTTGGAGACGATTTAAATAGTCAATGTATTTATCTACGCCTATTATTTACTCGATCGTGATGTTTATTATGATTATGAGCGAGTAGTTTACTAATTTAAACAAATTATGAACATAAAGTTGATATTTTTTGTGATGCATTGAAGATGAGATGATTTTGTACTTAATGCATTAAATTAATCGTATTCTTCAATTCATTGATTTAATAGATTATTATTTGTGGATTATAATCATGAAACTTTGTATTGCATGCATAGTCTAGAATATGTATTGTGATATTTTGATTCAATATCTAGTTGAAATTACTAACTAGGATCATTTAAAAGGTCTATTAACGTTTAGATGTCCTAGTTGAATTAAAATTTTAGTTTAGTATTGAAGTGGCTTTCTTAAGGTATTAGTAGTTCGAAGTTTTCATAAAATGAAATGCGGTTTCTTGCCTAAAGTTAATTTCTCTGAGTTTTCAAAATGTTAATTCAATAAAATTAGAACGTGGCTTTTCCACCGCTACAAGGAGAACTGATGGCTAGATAACAGTTGTCTACTAACTTATAATTAGTGTTTAATTGTTCTTGATTATGATGTAAGTAATATGTTTGGATGCAAAATGGATTGATGTTTCATTGTTGTAGATGTTTATTTAGATATTTATTTATTATATAATTGAATTTATTTGAATATTATTGAAATCGAATAGTGTTAATAAAATTAGTTTAAATAGTTTTTTTTTTTACAAAAAAAGCCAACCGGCAAATTTATTTCATCATATGGAGATCAGTAATTACACAAATATTATGATCCATAACTAACTTTGCTAAACAACGAGCTAATTGGTTGCCTTCCCTATAAATGAATTGGAAACGATCCCCATGCCGGGACCCTCCGAGTTGCACAATCTCATTTATTAATAGAGCGAGTGGCATTTCCACCATGGATGTTGAGTCCGATTCAAATACCCGGTTGTATATCATCAACTCATTGGCAAACACCACCCCTTCCCTTAACGCCAAACACTCGCCACATTTCGGTGATAGAACCCCTTCAATCCGTTTTGCAAAAGCTCCCACCACCCAACCCTGGTAATCTCTTATCATACCACCCACTCCTATATAGCCCAAAACCTTCTCTGATCAAAGCATCGATGTTAATCTTGTAGATCCTTGGAGGAGGTGGAGACCAAAATCGAGTAGACAAGGGTATAACAGTGGGTTGGATCAATAGATGAGATGAATGCAACTGAGCTTCCAGTAGCCAGTCAGAGATCAATTTCCACTCTAGCTGCAAATCTAGCGACATTGCAGATGGTTCGAAGATGCGCTTATTTTGTCTGACCAAATGTGCGAACATGCAGCTGTGAGTAGTTCAATCTGGTCTCGCCAAGGAGAATGGAAGAGTCGAATCAACAGATCTGGGGCCGAATCCATAAGAAAAGGTGCAATATGTTCCCAAAGTCCCCATTGCTTCCACAGATATGCATTTCCCTTATATCTGAAGAAGGCTTGCATCGCGGATTCTACTTCGTTCTTGCATAATGGGCAAATTGGATCATGTAGAATTATATGTCGAGTTGATGCTGCTGGTATGGACAGAGCTAACGAGTTGATGCTGCTGGTATGGACAGAGCTAACGAGTTGATGCTGCTGGTATGGACAGAGCTGGTGTGGACAGAGGTGTGGACAGAGCTGGTGTTATGATACACAAATGTGGTGTTGTTTTATGTATGCTAATACCTATGTATTGAATCATATATTCAGTATAATGTACTATAGGTTTATGTTAGTTAGTTCTAGTCAATTGTAACAAATGGGTACAATGTACACCATGTAGATTTTATATATAAGCAAGACAGTGTAATATACAGTTTGATTTTGATGAAATAAAGAACAAATTACATAGTTCATCACGTACGTAATGTATCAAGTTACATTGATCAATGATCAACAAAGATCATTGATCTCATTGTTATTGATTTGAATTTGTTCATGGTATCGAAGCAGGTTCTTCTATTCTTGATTTGTGTTGTTTGTTGATTGAATTGAAAGACCGTACATGGCATCTGCTTCATGGTTCTCGTGAGTTCTTCATTCGAAATGTTCATGGAGCAGAAGAGCTCCCAAACAGTGATCTTGAGCCGAGAATCCTTTACTTCTTCAAGGATCTGATCATCCTGGTATGATACTTGTCTCTAATTCTCTTATCGGTTCAAATTACTGTCATGGAGTAGAGCTATGATGATTGCATTGGGAGCAAAAACAAAGATTGGTTTTATTGATGGTAGATGTGTAAAACCGTAAACTATCGATCCTAATCTTGATCGATGGATCAAGGTGGATTATATGGTCACTTCTTGGATTTTGAATTCTATTTCAAAAGAGATTGTTGAAGCTTTTCTCTATACAACCTCTTCTTTTGATCTATGGAATGAATTAAAAGAAAGGTTTGGAGAATGTAATGGTCCTCTTCTATACCAAATAAACGTGACATTGCTTCTATAACTCAAGGAGATCTGTCTCTTTCACAAGACTATACCAAACTTAAGAAACTTTGGGATGAACTGAAATTTGTTTAAATCCTTTACCCGTGTGTGTGATCATGGAGCATCTCGTCACGCAATGGTCGTTCTAGAGTCTAATGATAGGTCGATGCAATTTTTGATGGGGTTGAATGATATGTATGATCATATTCGCAATCAAGTATTGGTGTTGGATCCATTGCCAAGTATAAACAAAGCTTACTCTATGGTTCTTAGAGTTGAAAAGCAAAAAGAAGTACATGTCCATTATTCGCCTATGATGGATACAACAAATGCATGATGATGAAGGTTACCAAGATGAATTCGTAATTCAACTAATGGCCATAGGTTTGCTTTGAAAAGGAATTCAAAAGAAATCTGTGAATAAAGATGATCTGTTTTGTGATCATTGTAAGGCAAAAAGACATACAAAAGATACTTGTTTCAAACTCCATGGATTTCCGTGATTGGTACAAGAAAGACTATGATAAGAAGCAGATATCAAGTAATTCGAAATCCTTTGTAAATTTGATGGAATCACCTCTGACATACAAGGTGCGTAATCATCTCGCTTGAAGATTTTCACTTTAATATAGCAAAGAATGATACAAATAGGGAATTGAGAATTTTATGAAAGGGAAGTCTGTTTCAGAGGCAGGAGCTTCTAATCATGTGAATTCAGTTTTATCTGATTTTACAGGTAGCTCATTCAAAAGATCTTCCAGTTCTTGTTCTTTTTTTAATTCAGATGCTTGGATTGTGGATAGTGGAGCAACAAATCATATGTGTACTAGCTATGATTTACTTGCTAATGTCAATATTTTACCTAAGTCTGTCATGGTTTGCTTACCTGATGGACATACTAAAGAAGTAAACTGCATTGGAGATGTGAAGCTGAGTTCAGACTTAGTGCTTTCTTCTTGTTTACATATAAAAGCATTCAAGTATAATCTTTTGTCAGTTAGTAAGTTACTCTCATCTACTAAACGACAATTGAATTTTATCCATCATTTTGTGCTATACGTAACATTGAGAGTTCTCAAGTTCTAGTCGTGGGAAGGATGGTTGGAGGATTATACATACTTTGGATTCAAGCTCCTTCCATAAGGATGTCATTGCTTCTTTTGTATCACCTTCTAATTATCATTAGCTCATTGTAATAATGCTACTCGATAAGTTTTCATGGCATTTTAGATTGGGACATCCTTCTATTCATGTAACAAGGCAACTTGATATGTTACTTAACAAGCCGATCAAGTGAAAAACATATCGAACCTTGTGATGTTTGTCGATGTCTAAACAATGCAGATTGGTTTTTCCAAATGAGTTCTATTCAAACATCTAGTATTTTTCAGTTGTTACATATGGATATATGGGGACCATACAAGCAGCTTCTATTCAAGGAGCTCATTATTTCTTGACTATCAGGATGATTTTAGTCGATTCACTTGGACATTTTTGATGAAACATAAGTCCTTGACAGCAACATCATCAAACAGCTTCTTAAATTTCATTCAAACTCATTTCAAGGTCTCGGCTCAAACCATTAGGACCGATAATGGAACCGAGTTTTGTAATAAAGATTGTCATGCTTTGTTCTCTGGTTTGGGAATTGTTCATCAAAGATCAACACCATATACACCTCAAAGAAAATGGTGTTGTTGAAAGGAAGCATAGACATTTACCGCAAGTTACAAGAGCCTTGATTTTTCGGTCTAATTTGTCCACAAAATTTTGGGGAGATGTCGTTCTCACCGCCACATACATCATCAACAACATTACCTACTCGCCATCAAGTGGAAATCTCCTTATTGTCTTTTATTTGGAAGAACACCAAATTATTCTTCTTTAAAGACTTTTGGTTGTTTGTGCTTTGCTACAAATGTTTCACCAAGCAAATCTAAATTGGATTCAAGAGCTGTTAAAAGTATATTCATTGGTTATTCTCCAGGACAAAAGGCATATAGATTGTATAACATGGCCACACATACATGTTTTGTTTCAAGAGATGTGATTTTTTTTGAAAATCAGTTTCCTTTCCATAAAGATTCTGAAAGTTCAAAGTGTCCTCTGCCTACTCCATCTGAAGATCATTCTGATTATTTGAGAGACATTTCAGATGTTAATGCTCCTCCATCAGCTACTGTACCCTCTTCTCCAAATTTACCTATTAATGAAGCAGTTTCTGATGTTCCTGAAGATATCTCCTATGTACCTCCAACTGATGCATTGGTACCTCATACTACTGATGCTTTACATGAAGATGTCCTGCCTCCTAATGCTGTTGTTACTAGGAAAAGTACTCGTGCAGTTCATAAACCTCTTTGGCTCAATGATTTTGTTCTAAACAATGTAGAGACTTCTGCTCTACCAATTTCTCTATCTCATTGGTAACCCTCCTACATTTCCTTTTATACATTCTCCAAACATTACTTGCTAGCTACAAATGCTTTCTAGTCATTGCTTCAAATATAAAGGAGCCTACCAGCTTACATTCAAGCTCAACATGATCCCGTTTGGATTGAAGCAATGGAAAAGGAGTTACAAGCTTTGGAAACTAATGGAACTTGAGTCTTACTACTCTACCACCCGGTAAGAAAGCCATTGGTTCTAAGTGGATCTACAAGGTTAAACTTCATCCCGATGGTTCTTTGGATAGATGTAAGGCTCGCTTGGTGGCAAAAGGTTTTAATCAAATTGAAGGAGTTGATTATATCGATTCATTTTCTCCAGTTGCCAAGAATGTCACTGTCGAATTGTCTTATCTTTAGCAAATGCTTCGAGATTGGCCCTTACAACAATTGGATGTTAACAATGCTTTTTTACATGGATACATAGATGAAGATGTGTACATGAAGCCACCCGATGGTTATACTTGTTGTTTCACCTAATCAAGTCTCGCAAACTTCATAGATCTCTCATGGTTTGAAGCAGCTTCGTCAATGGAATCATGTGTTTACAACCAAGCTTCAATCTTTTGGTTTTACTCAATCTGCTCATGATCCCTGCTTGTTTACTTACAACAATGCTGGTCATTTTTTGGTGTTGTTGGTGTATGTTGATGATGTTCTTCTTACTGGTACTTCACTTGACTTAATTGATCAAGTAAAGACCTTCTTACACACCTTGTTTACCATTAAAGATCTTGGACAAGCTCGTTATTTCTTGGGTTTAGAGTTGGTGAGATCTTCTTCAGGTCTTTATGTTCATCAACGTAAGTATGTTCTTGATCTACTTACTGATGCTGGTATTCTCATGGCTAAACCAGCTGCTACTCCACTCCCTCGTGACTGCAAATTTACAGATCCTGATTCACCTTTGTTACTTGAAGTTGATAGATATAGAAGACTTATTGGTCGTCTTCTTTATCTTGGATTTACTCGTCCTGATATTACATTTGCCACACAACAATTAAGTCAGTATATTCAATCCCCTACAGAGCAACATTGGTCTACTGCCCTTCATGTTTTAAGATATCTTAAGGGTACTCCTTCCAAGGGTTTGTTCTTTCCTGTTCAGCAAGATCTTTCTATGGTTGCCTACTGTGATTCAGACTGGGCTGCTTGTCCTATTTCAAGAAAATCTATCACTGGCTATTGTGTGTTCATGGGATCTTCTTTGATTTCTTGGAAAGCTAAGAAGTGCTACGGTGTCCAAGTCTTCTCATTGTTCGAATATCGAAGTTTATCTTCCACAGTTTGTGAGTTGTTGTGGATTTCCTATATTCTTAAGGATTTACATGTTCCTACTTCTCTCCCAATTCCACTTTGGTGTGATAACCAAGCTGCCATACATCTATCTGCTAATCCAGTTTTTCATGAACGTACTAAGCATTTAGAAATTGATTGCCATTTGGTTCGACATCAGTTTAAGTGTGGATTTGTTCTTCCTCAATACATTTCTACTAAGCTACAATTGGCTGATTTGTTTACAAAATCTTTATCAGCTTCATTGTTTTCTGATTTATTGTCCAAGATGGGTCTATGTGATTGGCATAGACTTCCATCTTGAGGGGGGGATGTAGAATTATATGTCGAGTTGATGCTGCTGGTATGGACAGAGCTAACGAGTTGATGCTGCTGGTATGGACAGAGCTAACGAGTTGATGTCATTGGTATGGACAGAGTCAAGGTGTGACAGAGGTGTGGACAGAGGTGTTATGATACACAAATGTGGTGTTGTTTTATGTATGCTAATACCTATGTATTGAATCATATATTCAGTATAATGTACTATAGGTTTATGTTAGTTAGTTCTAGTCAGTTGTAACAAATGGGTACAATGTACACCATGTAGATTTTATATATAAGCAAGACAGTGTAATATACAGTTTGATTTTGATGAAATAAAGAACAAATTACATAGTTCATCACGTATAGAATGTACTGTTACATTGATCAATGATCAACAAAGATCATTGATCTGCTGTTATTGATTTGAATTTGTTCAGATCATCCCGGGCTCCTCATCGATGAAGATTGGCACTGCTATGAACGGCAGATAAACACACTTTTCAGAGGAAAACACACTTTCCAGAGGAAAACACAAACCTTCGGCGGTGTGACGCACAGTTCTACAACCCAATATAAACCAATATCAAATATAAAAACATCTCCAAAATAGTTATCAACTTAATTGCATTAATTAAAATCATCAAAATCCTAACCCACATCGGTGAAATTTATCCCAAATTGACACAAATCAATCCAATACACCAATTAATGACAATTCATACAAATTTCTATTGAAACCCTTCGAAAGAAAATGAAAAATTACGAGAATTCAAATTGAATTGAGGAAAAATGTTCGGCATTAAGAATTTACTAAATTACAGGCTGAATACCTCGTTTCTTTTGTGGAAACTTAGCTTTAATTGATCGTCTCGCGATACTCTACGATTTTGGATAAAGAATACGTGCGAAAATCGGATGTCGGGAGCTCCCCGAGCGGAAACTTAAATCGAGGGGTTTAGGGAACGTTCGAAATGAACATTTTGTTGAAACAAATTAGTCGATTGATTTTGTTTATTTTTCATATTTGTATATAAACCATCAACTACTTGTTAGCAGCTTAATTTCATTTTATTTATTAGTTCCTAAAATTTCTATTTTGACGTGTTTCGACTTTCGGGGCTCGTTTTCGATCCTATTTTCCACCAAATTGAGCCAAACTCTCGAAAAAAAAGTCCATCTTCATAAAATATCCAAAATACTTGTTTTCGTCACGACAAAACCCCAAAAATCTTAACTTTGTCCATGACATATCCAACTCTCACAAACAAATTCTCTTGCTATATTTAACAAATCTTACACCAAATTAAACCCAATCTCAACCTCGACTACTGCCAACTGAAACTCGAGGTAAGATCTTACCTACATATTTCTGAAATCAATTATTTTAAATTGTTCTACCTTTTGTACAATAAATAATACAAGTATCACCTAAAAATAGCATACCTCAGTGTTTACACCCGAGATTTGGACATGCGGATCAAGACGAGTAGATCCCACATACAATCCTGACATGGCACGTGGCATGAGTTAGATTTTTAGGGTCATTACACTCTTCCCAGCTAATTAGAATTTCATCCCTGAAATTGAAGCAATTCATAAAGGAAGAATTTTTTTTTGTAAAGGCCAAAATCCATACCCTACTCTGGGCTTGGCTCCTCCAACACGAGCTGGGCTCCACCGAGACTGTGGGACTCAACTACCCACACCATCTATGTCCTCCCCCCAATGTATGCCAAGGTAACATCCTCGAAATATATATTGGGAACAGTCTTTCGCCTCTCTAGACTAGAACACGCCCCTTAGGAGTTTAAATACTCTTGTTTCGCGAGTCTGGTACCATTCACCTGGTCCACCATCTCTAACATACATATCCTTAGTATTTCCACGAGAATGTGAATCAGTCTATTTGACTGTTCGCCAATCTCTCTAGTTTAGTGGGTTTCAAACATAACACATCAACTAAGCGGCTGAAAATAAAAGATACCGTAACAATAAAATCTGACAATGTGCACATAAAACGACTGCAAATATAAAACATACCCTCTATTACATTATGGGTAGCAGTCGGATGTAGTGCAGCAACAGCTTGAACCTGCTCCCTGCTCTACTGTGGCTGCCCTCTTTGCCCTATTGTGGACATGTACTGGCGAAGTGACCTTGCTATCCATACTCCCAATAAGTACGCTGAGATACCGATCTAGATGGAACACTCTGTCCCCATCCATACCTATGCCCCTAACCATTGTCTCTGCCCCTGCCACCGCCACTGCCTTTACCCTCAGTCTCTAATGATGCTGTCGCTGAGAACTTGACGGTGCCGATAGCTGTGGTGTACTGATATAGCTTTTTACTATAGTAGATGGTATTGGCACAATATGTTGTTGTATATGGTGGAGATACGACAAATCCTACACTCTTAGCTCGATCGCTCTACTATCTAGGTTTCTTCCTTGTCCCATCATCTCTAGGTTTTACTTTTAACTATGATAGTGGTGGAGTTACGACAACTGTACCAATGTGCATGCTCAGAAAAGTCTCCCTGGCCAAACTCCTCTCATATGCCTCCTGTAAAGTTGTTGGAGCTGTGGTCACCACGATTGACCCGATCTCGCCCAACAAGCCATTCATGAAATACTAGCTTGGATTAGCATCCGTATCAGTGAGGCCTCCGGCAGTCCATCAACCGCAAATATTGGCCTATATACTGCATCACTATCTCATCCGTCGCCTGTTGAATGTTTTGGAACTCTGTCCTCTTCATGTTCCTAACCATATGAGGGAAATACTTTTGGTTAAACCTTTCGTTGAACTCAGCCCAATCCTTGGGCTTCCCCTTCGTAGCCTCTATGCTACGCCACCATACATCAGCCTTCAAAAACAACGAAGCAGATGAGATGCTCAGCCTCATATGCTCTAGTGTGGCCAAGACGTCATAAATCTTCTCATGACTCCTCATAAACGTCTCTTTCGCTTCGAGATCCGTACCACTCTGAAACTTCTCTGGGTGATGCCTTTGAAACTCGCAAGACTGCCTTGACTCAACCGTAGCCTGATTACTCGCACAAGTGGGCATACTCAACGTACCCTCTGTCGGTGTATTAGGTGTAGGTGGTACTCTCTCGACCTGGACCCAAACTCCTTCATCAGTCACAGGTCCAATCGATGTTGTATTATTCGTAAGACTGGCTTGTATTGTTGGTGCACTCCCGCCCTAAGTGGCTAGTTCTACGGCTGCAGATGTAGAAGGCGATGCTATTCCTGAAGTTGTTGGCCATGTGAGGTGACTAGTTGGGACATTTCATCCAACCTCCCATGAACGTCACTCGGTTTGGTATCACTAATCTCAGGCTGATAGGCCATCGCAATCCGCGAAGAATGCGATTTCTTGATCAGGATGAAACTATCGATAATAGTAATATATAATACATCAAATAGCTCATATAGTCCAATCTTAATTTCCCCAACTCTCCTCACTTCCTAATCGAGACTTCGGCTAGGAACGTAGGCCAACCCTATCCAAACTCTATTATGGATTCGTGTCTTATGTTAGTTGTAGTTTATTCTTCGTTCTACACATAGCTCTTATCTAAACCAAGGCTGTGATACCAACTATGACGGCCCCAATTCTAAAACCCAATATAAACCAACATCAATTATAAAAACATCTCCAAAATAGTTATCAACTGAATTGCATTAATTCAAATCATCAAAACCTTGACCTACGTCAATTAAATTTATCCCAAATTGACGCAAATCAATACAATACACCAATTAACGTCAATTCATACTAATTTATATCTAAACCCCGTGAAATAAATTAAAAAATTGCGAGAATTCAAATTTCATTGAGGAAAAATGTCCAGCATTGAGAATTTATCAAATCGCGGTCCGAATACCTCATTTCCACCATAGAAACTTAGATCCAATTAATCATCTTGTGACGCTCTACGATTGTGCAGAAAGAAACGGGGCAAAAATCGAATGTCGGGAGCTCCGCAAGCGAAAACCTAAATCATGGGGTTTAGGAAACGTTCGAAATGAACGTTCTATTGAAACAAATCAATAAATTGATTTCGTTTCTTTTTTTATATGTATATATAAACCCTCAGCTGCTTTTCAACAGCTTAATTTCTTTTTATTTATTAATTCCTAAAACTCCTATTTTGACATGTTTTGACTTCCGGTGCTCGTTTTAGATCTTGTTTTCCACCAAATTGAACCAAACTCTTGACAAAATAGTCCATCTTCATAAAACCCCAAAAATCTTTACTTCTTCCATGATATAACTAACTCCGACAAACTAATTCTCTTGTCATATTTAACCAAACTTACACCAAATTAAATCCAATCTCAACCTCGACTACTTCTAACTAACACAAAACTCGAGGTAAGATCTTACCTACATATTTCCAAAATTAATTATTTTAAATTGTTCAATCTTTTGTATAATTCATAATACAAGTATTACACAAAAATAGCATACCTCCATGTCCAAACCCGAGGTTTGGACATACCGATCATAATGAATGGATCCCATATAAGACCCTAATGTGGCATGTGGCATGAGTTACATTTTTAGGGTCATTACAGGGGGGACTTTCAATCTCCAAAGGGCGTTTTACTAGGCATATTAGGATCTCGATCTCGTTTCCAACCTCTATTGCTTTTCTTTCATGGCATGTTGGTATCAAATTTTCACTATATAACCCCCTTTCTTGTTAAAATTCCATGAAAGGATGTCTTTTGGTTCTGAGTTCGGAGAGGGATCTAGCATATCACATCGACATCAACTAGGAGGAAGATTTGGTGTAGAAGTTAGAAGTCCCATTTATTAGAGAAGGTTATCAGATCAACTATAGTTCCAACTTCAAGAGTTGTAGGTGAGAAAGGTTTTAGAAATTACGTTCTTGGTAACCAGGGTTCTTGAAAAACCCTAATAGATTCCTCATCCCTAACCTTCAAGATTATTCAACCCTTTAATAGTTTGCCACCACATTGGATACTCCTCCAAAGATATGAACTAGAGTTCCTTACCCCACATTGTAGCAAATCCTTGTTCCAACAGTATTTCCCTTTCCACACCCTACTTACCAAACTATCCAGATTAGTGAATAAGTTCCATGTTTGTTTTTCCAGTAAAGCCTGATTGAATATGCTTAAGTCTTGAAACCCCATGCCCCCTTACTCTAAGTTTACATAGCAAGTCCCAACTCACCCAAGCTAGTTTCCTGTTCGATGTAAGAGATCCCCACCAGAAGGCCCTTATAGTGGATTTGATTTTGTCACACTATTTCTCTGGAATAAAAAAAACCCTATAGTATACAAGGGGATTGCTTGCAGGACAACTCTAATTATGATCTCCCTTCCTCATGCTGAGAATAAATTGTGTTTCCAACCTTGTATTCTTTTCTAGATTCTGTCTTTTATAGCAGAGAAAGCACTAGTCTTCGATCTTCCTATCTAGGATGGCAGTCCTAGATATTTTTCATGGTTAGCAGCTCTCCTTACCTCGATTTCTGTGGAAGCTTTCATTTATGTCTGGTGGTGATGTTTGGACTGAAAGAGAGATGTTAGAGTTTTCCTTATTGACTAGTTGTCTCGACCGCTTCTTGTATTTAGTTAGGATATTTCGAAAGGTAAGTCATGAAACATGTGATGCTTTTCAGAAAACTACACTATCATCTGCAAACAGCTTGTGATTCAGCCACGGGCTATACCTTGCACATTTGAACCCCATCGAAGTTCCATCCCGATCTGCTATAGAGAGAAGTGAAGAGAATTAGTTTAGTTAATTGATATAGTATTATAGTTTGAATTTGTGAATTTTAATTCATATTTAAATTAAATTAAATTCAATAATAATAAATACAAATTTAAGACTTTTTCCAATAGAAGTTTCCTAAATCTCTTTGAAGAAGTGTCATTGGGGGTATTTGATAAGTTAATAATTAGACAGTGTTATATGGTATATTTTAAGGTAATTTGCGATTTAAAAGGATATATTACACTGGTTTTTCTCTTATTTTTTGATTTTAGGTTATATTAAGTTTATATGAATAAATGGAAGAAAATAGAAGAAAATGGAAGTAAAGTAAAGAATTTAGTCAATCGAAGAAAAAGTACAGCGAATAAATAGCGATTCTAGAAATGAACTTGGAATTGCTACCTAAATTAGTGAACCACAAAGTCATATTTCCATCGATTCTCATAGCAAATCAGCTGAGATTGAGGTTTGGGTCTAAATTCGATGAAGTTGGCCATAAGAATATTGAATTAAAACAAGGAATTCAGTTCGATTGGGGTATGTATTACAAGAATACTATATATATAACCCTAAGTCTTCAAAAGTAATGGCCCTTGATAACCCTTAGTGCCATTAAAAGTAATGGCCCTTGATAACCCTTAGTGCCATTAAGGCTCCTTGATTTCCCTCAAAGCCGTTGTTTAGTATAGATTTACTATTCTTGGGAGATTTAAGTATTAAATAAGAGGTTTTTTCATTTATGTATTTTATTTATTTTATTCTAAAGTTTATATTTAATATGTGTAGGTATTTATCAATCTAGAAAAAATCTGAAAATGAACTTTCACTATTTTGCAATGTAGTCATAAAAAAAGATTTTGTACTTAATGTCTTAAACTTAATAATATATGTTAATTGACGGTTAAAATAGAAGTATTTTTGCATATTAAAATCAAGAAACTTTGTATTACATGCAAATTCTAGAATTTGTATTGTGATATTTAGGTTCTAAAACCAATATATAGTAGTAAGTAGGATTATATTCGAAGTTCTTTTATCATGTAGATGTCTTAGGTAAATTGTGTTCTATGTTAGATATTGATACGACTAATTCGGATAATAATAGCTTAGTAGTAGCAAGTTTTCATAAAGTATATTGTTGTTTTGTTTCTATTAGTCATCTTTGAGCTTTCGATGACCTAATGGTGATAAAAATTAGAATATTGATTTTTAATATAACAAAATCTCGTACCTTGGTAAAGGCTATCAGTCTTGCTTATGATTTAGGATTAATGCTTCAAAAATACTTTATGGATTCAAAATATTTTATATTTCATTCTTCCGGATATTTGTTTAGATCATTATTTCACATTGATTTGATTGAATTGAATTTAGAATATTTAGTATTAATGAATTTAAATTGTGTTAGTTTAATTGATTGTGATAGTTTGATTAGATAATTTTGATATTA
This sequence comes from Stephania yunnanensis, assembly GCA_039657365.1. Taxonomy (NCBI): domain Eukaryota; kingdom Viridiplantae; phylum Streptophyta; class Magnoliopsida; order Ranunculales; family Menispermaceae; genus Stephania; species Stephania yunnanensis. The sequence continues at coordinate 35,256,686 of CM077586.1, read as the reverse complement.
TTAAATTAAAGTAAAATAATGAAAACCCTTGGAAAACTCTTTTCTTAAGAAGTTCGCAAAATCCATGTGGGGACGATCTCAGTTACCACTACTACAAATAATAGGAATATATGTTAAACTTATTGTGCACACTCCATACGTGTCAGAGGTTCGGTTAGACAACACCAAACTTTGAGATGAGTCTCACCCACATGTCACTGAACCTAAAATTGATGTCTCAACTAAAGTTTTTGACTTAAGTGCTTTGATTTTGATGAGGGTGTTTTGGTAAATATCTTGGGGTGCCCTCATAAATTGAAATTTGAATTTATGGTGCACTCAAAATTTGGGTGCCATTATGAGAATGTGCGGTGCGTATAACCAAACTTTAAATTTATGGTTTCAATTTTAGTTGAGTGTTACTTATGTGAAGTTGTGATTCGAGAGTGATGGGGTCCCGATTGAACGATTCAACCGGGCACATTTTGCAGGAATGTTTAGTGTCGTTCATAGTCTAAAAAAGAAGTCAGGGTTGGATTTCGAGAATATATCAAGGATACCCTTTCAGACTTAGCTCTTATAGGCCGGGAATCTTTACGAATATATCAGAGGATTACAATATGAGTATGTTGTTTGGTTTATTATGATGGTCTGAAAAACTTGTACTATTGAGTAGTTGGTTATATTCCTATGGGGCGAATGGCACCCTGAGTTGAGTCTATGGCATCCAAACATGTCTGAGCTTAGTATCAGTCCTATACATATTTATTTTTATTTCCCGCAGTTAATGATTTACTAGTTTACCTTGGTATTTCCTTGCATTCATTTTCTTTTGACATGATTTAAGTTTCATGTCTTACAGTACTCCAAATATGGATAAGTGGCCTCGGGATTTACTCACTAAAATTGTCATCTCTACTAACAATTGTGGATCCATCTAGCAATAGGTTGTGCAAAAAGAAAATAAGCAACTACCTCTGAGCCTTAGCGAAATAGTTTTATCTTAATTCTTTTGTGGGTTATATCTATCGAATTTACTTATTTTAGTCTTTTATATATTATTAAGTTATATATTGGGTTGAGAGACTTGCTCCCTGACTTAATACATGCACTCACTTTATTATGACCACTTCATATACATTTGACATGTTATTTACCTAGTTTGCACTTTTAGGTATTTAATTTTGATTCCACTACAAATTCAATAAGTCATCCGCTTATAATGTTGAAATATTTAAAGTTTTAATTAACTCTATAAAATATTATAAAATAGATAATGAGAAATACTTATCCTAAACATGAATAATGAGACAAATGAGAAGTCATGGCTGACTAATACATCGTTGTTAAGTCCTAATTTTTTGGATTAAGGCTTAATGATGAGATTTGGCCAGCCAGTGCCTTGTTTTGAGAAAGGTGTTATCACGTAAACCGACCATTTTTGTAAGATGTCTACAACACCCTTAGAGAAAGGTTTAATTAAGCCTATCATGGGCTCCGATACCATGTTAAATTTTTGTTATATTGGTCTGAATCTAAGGTGAAGAGAATGTGGTGACTAGTTCATGTATGGTCTTAAGGGTGGAAGTGGGGTTCACTCTTAGTTGCTACGACATGATGGGGTGTCCATTCACTCATATAAGCCTTATAAATATATTTCAACTCATTGATAAGGTACTAACCTAACATCTCCAGCACTTCCCCTTATCTCAATTTGCTCCATGTTACATTTTAAGTTGATTTTTTTTTATTTTTGTAAGATTCAACACAAATAAATATCATAAACATCCAAGAGTGAATCAAATATCAAAACCGAAATATTATAATCATGACGTTTCATTTGGTGGTGAGTTATTGTATGTAAAAAAAGATAAGGAGATGAGTGTATGTATTATAGAGAAGAAAGGAAAATGTGATGAGTTTATAGTTTAATTTAGGGTGGAGTGCATAAAGTAAAAATTAATTATAAGAATAAAATTAATGGAGTGGGTATAGTGAGTTGGGTAGGAGTTGGGGATGAGTTTAAGATTTAATTTATATAGGTGATGCAGGCTCAAACAAAATAGTTAATTAGGGTCTTAGCCCATCAACTGAGCACATTATTGAAGGCCAACCTAAACCGCGACATATCAAGAGAAGAATCAAACAGCCTCCACGTTTGGCTGATTTCACGCATGTGAAGATGCTCTGTAAATATTGCTTGGAGATGTCACAAATGTGTTATGAGAAAATTGTGTAGTTAGTGTTTTAGTCTATTATATATGGTTGGTTGTATGCGCCTAATATATATGTAGAATGTTGGCTTGATGAAAGGAATGATGAATATGAACCCTTATTTTTTTCCCTACTCCCTCTAATTCTTTTTCTCATTCCTTTCCTCTTCCTGCTATAGTCTACTTTTGCCTTCTCCCTTTAGTTTTTCCCCTCCTTATTTGTTCTTTTACTCATTTAGATCTTCAAGTGAAACAACTTCAGGATTTTTCGGTCTAACAGAGTACTATCGCAAATTTGTTTCCCAATTTGCTTCTCTAATTGCTCCCCCCACTACTTTATTGTCGAAGGATGCCTTTCTTTTGAGTTTAGCTTCCACCACGACTTTTGATGCCCAAAAATAGGCCCACATGACTGCTCCAATTTTAACATTTCCTAATTTTAATTAAAGATTCGATATCCACACAGGCGCCTCTAGCATTTGCATTGGAGGAATATTAATGCAAGCTAACACCCTACCTCTTACTGCAATAAAGTTTTGTCTCTTCAAATAAAGCTTACATCGACTAACGCAAGGGAGTTTTTTTCCCATTACTCAAGCAGTGCAAAAGTGGAGGCAATATCTTGGCAGGAGGCACTTCATCATTGTCAGTGATCGCTAAAGCTTGCGTGTTATATCTTACATCAAACCATTAACAACCTTAGCAACAAAGGTGGATTTCAAAATTAATGGGTATGACGATAAGAATTTTGCCGAAGTATAGCCATATACGTTTCGGTCGATGCCCTCTCAAGATGTAAAGATGATTCCTCTATATTGGTTTCTTCCACTTCATGGCCTGTCTTTGTTATCATCCAAGCTCTTCGAGATTTCTATCTCAATTATATGGAAAGAGTTAGCATTGTTCAAGGTATCTCAACTGACCCTGCAAGCCATCCTCAGTATTTAGTTAAATATGTGTTAGTCTTCTTCAACTCAAAATTGATCGTCCCTGAACATTGTGACTTACGTTCTCTATTATTACAAGAATTGCACCCGTTACCTACAGGGGTCAAATTGGCATTTAGAACACTTATTCTTAACTTTGAACCGCACTCTTTTAGCTTTAAATACACTATTATGTTATCATCGCATTCATTAAATCATTTATGCCATGTCGAGAAGTGAAGCCTTTCAATAAACCTTCTGGAAGGTTGCTTCAACCATTGCCAATTTTAGATTGAATTTGGGACAATCCATCTAGGGATTTTATCACCAATCTTCCTCAATCAAATGGCCAATCCACTATCCTAGTAATTTTAAATATGTTTTCTAAGATGGCACATTTTGTAGCTCATGGTCCTTTCTTTACTAGACCTATGGTTGTCGTTGTGTTTATTGAAGAAATTGGTCGTCTTCAGGGGTTCCCTTATCCGATTGTCTCTAAAAGGGATCCTATTTTTTTGAATCTTTTTGTCGTGAGTTATTTCGTTTAAATATTACTTTCATTTTATTTTTATTTTTGAGATGCATGCTATGCGGATACCTTACTTGTCATTGGGGGAATGGTCGTATAATAGTTCTTGGCAATCTTTCATCAAAATGACTCCCTTTAAGGTTATTTTTGGCAGAGCTCTGCCTTCTACATTAAACTATGTCAAAAGGGCTTCTCCAATTATGGTTGTAGATAATCTCTTATCTGATTGATTGTTAGAGATAAAAATGTACCTACTACACTTGATGATAGACCAACAATGTGAGTTGTCTGATTACGGTTGAGGCAGTTGAAGGTCATGAGGTTTGGTCATGGAACTTGTAACAAAATGTTTGTTATTCTGTTACAAAACTGTCAGTTTGTTAGACTAGTGACAAGCTGTTACTCGTGCCGAGTAATATAAATATAGAGCTCACTTACTTAGTTGTACTTTTCTCTTTTTTACAAGTCAATACAATTCTTCTTTCTTGGTTTCTTGTCTTACAAGTTAGGATTTGCATAGTTTCTCTCTTTAGAGAACTCTTTCATTGTATTAGAGCTTCCTACAATAATGGCAGAAGCTAGTTCCTCTGAAGCTGATTTTAGTGGTCTCAACACATTTGTTGATGTGACGGAGATTGATAAAGCTCTCGATTTCAATTTACCTACAAAGTTTGATGAAGGTAACTACATCTACTAGAAGGTTCAAGTTAGATCTACAATTCGAGCTTTAGGTCTGGAGTTCTTCATTGAAAGTAAGAGATCCTTAATGACATATGGTTAAGATGTAACTGATGAAGTTTTGAGTAGATGTGATCACTTGCTCATGGTGTGGCTGTTCGCCAATATAAGTAAATATTTCATTGGACATGAGACTGAATGTGAGTCTTCATTCTAAATCTGGACAACATTGGAGAATTTGTTTGCTTTGACTTCCATGGCACGCATTTTGCAACTTAAAAAGCAGTTGAATAATATCAAGAAAGTTTGTCTTCAATTTTAATATTTGTTCTCAAAGTAAAGATAATAGCTGTTGAATTGAGGTCGATCAGTTAAGTTGTTACTTAATCTTATATTATTCAGCTAATTGTGAATGGTCTTGGTCATGAATTTGATCCTATTGTGGTTTTAATTTCTTCTCAATGAGCAAATGGAATTTCGTAAGATGCACAATATATGTTGATGATGCATAAACAAATGATCGAAGATTTAAAAAAAGCTTCACAAGTATATCTGAATAATGTTTCAGCTAATTTTATTGAATATAGTGACAAGTCACAAGGTTCAAGATTCAGCTCTGCACAACTTCATAGTCGTTCTAACAATGGTTTACGAGGTGGAGCAAATAATTGTTGAGGTAGATCATGTAATAGAGGAAAAGTGTTTTGTCAACTATGCTATCGTCGTGGACACAAGGCTCTTCAATGTTATCATAGATTTGATCAGTCTTTCTATGGTCTTCAAAATTAATACTCAGGTTCTACTAGTTAAGCTCATCAGATTTGATGACCACTTGCACAGATTCACCTCTCCAGTGACTCATAATTTCCAACCAACTCCACCCTCGGGTTTGTTCAATATTTTCAAGGCATGGTGGTGACTCCTAAACATGTACTGATCCTAATTGGTACATAGATAGTGGAGCATCCAGCCATATGACCTCTGATGGATCTGCTCTGCTCAACAAGGCATAATACAAAGGTAATTAGTTGGTGATTGTTAGTAATGGTGAGTTGTTAAAAATCTCTCATATTGGTAATGGTCTGGTTAAATGTAATTTAGTCCCTTCTCATTCTCTTCAGTTAAACAATGTTCTTCTTGTTCCAAAAATTGCTAAGAATCTCATAATTATATATAAACCTACTTATGACAACAATGTTATAACTGAGTTTACTCATTCTTTCTCTGTCAAGGACAAGGATTTAAAGAAAACTTTGCTTCAAGGAGTGTTTGATAATGGTCTATACTGTCTTCCCAAAGCTGATCCATGTGCTTCTGGTTCAGTTATTTTGGTTCCTACTATTTTTTCTTCAAATAAGTCTTGTAATACTTCTCTTCATTGCTTGCTTTTACAAATAATGATGCATGGCATGCTCGACTAGGACATGCATATGTTTCTATTTTGGAAAAAGTTTTGCCTTCATTGAACACACCTATTAATAAATCTTTCATATCATTTTGTGATTCTTTTAAAGTGGCTAAGATGCATAAACTTCCTTTTACTTGCACTATAAGTGCAACAAAACCTTTGGAATTGGTTTAATCATATCTTTAGGGTCCCTCTCCATTGTTATCTTCTCAAGGTTCAAGATATTATATTATGTTTGTAGATGCTTTTAGTCGATTTACTTGATTTTATCCTCTTCAACTAAAATCAGATGTTTTTGCTATTTTTCTTCATTTTGTTAAACAAGCTGAACTTCAACATAATTCTAAGTTGAAAGTGTTTCAATTTGATATGGTACTTGAGTATAAACCTATTTAGATTTTTTATAATACCTATGGTATTATTCATCGCTACTTTTATCCCTATACTCATCAACAGAATGGTGTCCAGAAAAGAAAACATCGTTCCATTGTTGAAGTGGGTCTTACTCTCCTTGCTCACTGTAAACTTCCATTTTCTTTTTAGGAAGAGGCCTTCTTGACTAATGTTTTCCTTATTAACAGCTTATCATCTGTTGTTCTTGATATTAAATGTCTATATGAGGTACGTTTTAAAAAACTACCTGACTAATCCTTTTTCAAGACTTTTGGATGTGCTTGTTATCCAAATCCCACTGCTTACTCTCAACACAAGTTTAATTTTTGATATTCCAAATGTATTTTTGTTTGTTATAGTCATAGGCATCATGGTTACAAGTGTTTACATAGTAATGGCAATAGTTATATCTCTCGTGATATTGTGTTTAATGAAGTTAACTTTCCTTATCCTATCTTATTCTCTTCTACCAATACAACTTTTCCTATTATTTCGTCCTCTTCCTGTCTTCTTTAATCTATTTTTCAGTTTTGTCCTATCACTTCTTCATTTGATTCATTTGTCATTGTTCCTTTTATGTCTGATTTACCTACTATTTTATCTTCTGAGTCTTCTCGGTCTTTGTCTCCTCTACCTATTGAATCATCACAACCTATCCTTACTAATTTACATATTAACACTCGCCCTATGTTAGAAGTAAGTTTGGTATTTTTAAACCAAAAGTAATGGTTGTTACTTTTGCATATGCTTTAGTGCACTCTCACACTAAACCTACCTCTGTTAAAGTTGCTCTTACTGATAAAAACTAGAGTACAACTATGAATAATGAGATTCAAGCCTTGGACAAAAATAATAATTGGACTCTTGTTCCTTCTAATCCTGATATGAGTGTTGTTAGTTGCAAATAGGTTTTTCTAGTTAAGACTAGCCCTACTGGTGCTATTTAGAGGTACAAGGCAAGACTTGTGGCTAAGGGGTTTCATCAGATTCTTGGACCTGATTTTGGGGATACTTTTTCACTTGTCGTTAAGCTTTCTTTTTTTCGTATAGTGTTCACTCTTACTGTTACTTTTCAGTAGCCTATTAAACAACTTGATGTCAACAATGCTTTCCTTAATGGGGAGCTATCTGAGGATGTGTTTATATGTCAATATAAGGGTTTTATAAGCAAGAAGTATCCTCAATATGTGTGTAAACTCGACAAAGCTTTGTATGGTTTAAAGCAGGCTCCTCGAGCTTGGTTCTTTAAGCTCAAAACTGCCTTGCTTGCTTGGGGATTCATTAATAACACTTCCGTTGTTAGCTTCTTCTTTCAACGATCTGGATCTTCTATTTTACTTCTTCTCATGTACGTGGATGATATTCTCATTACAGGCTCTGACCTCTCTTTGATTCAGAAAGTCATTACTTGGCTGAATTCCAAGTTCTCTCCTTAAACGTTGGGTGATGTTGATTATTTTCTTGGCTTTGAAGTTCATCATGATTCTTCAGGATTATATCTTTCTCAATACAAATAGACTCTTGATCTACTTAAGAAGACATGGCTTTTATATTCTAAGCCTTTGTCTTCTCCATATTATATTGGCATTCGTCTCAATTCCATTGATGGAAAATTGTTCTCTTATCCTACATTGTATCACAAAACCTTGGGTGCTCTATTGTATCTAACCTACACTCGCCCAAATATTAGTTTCATTGTGAACAAGCTTAGTCAATTTCAGCGGCATTCTACTGATCTTCATTGGGTCGTTATTAAGAGGTTTCTTCATTTTCTGAAGTCTTCACTCACTATTGGACTTGTTTTTCGTCCTACTGCCTCTCTTGTTCTTGAAGTTTTCACTGACTCTAACTGGGTTGGTGACAATGATTATCGAAGATCTACTAGTGTTATTTATGGTCTTCTTGGTGGTAATCTTATCGCTTGGTACTCCAAGAAACAATCGGTTGTGGCTCCCTCTAGTATGGAGGTTAAGTATCGAACATTGTCTATGGGAGTTACTGATATTCAATGGACTTCCTCTCTCTTTTGTGAACTTGGCATTTCTGTTTCTTCTCAGCCTATTCTATGGTGTGATAACACTAGTGCTCGAGCCTTAGCCTTAAATCCAATATTTCATGCTCAGACTAAGCATATTGAGGTGGATGTTCACTTCTAGAGTGAAAAGCTTGTTGCTGGAGTTTTTGATCTTCGATATGTTTCTACAGAACATCAATCAGCTGATCTCCTTACAAAAGTCCTTCCTACTCCACGTTTCCATTTCTTATCTTCCAAACTAAACTTAGTTTGTTCTCCTAGGTTCAATTTGAGAGGGCATGTTAGAGACCAAGATATACCTAGTACAATTGATAATAGACCAACACAATGTGATTTACCTAATCACGGTTGAGACAGATGAAGGTCATAAGGTTTTGTTATGTAACTTGTAACAAAATGTTTGTTATTCTGTTACAAGACCATTAGTTCGTTAGACTAATGACAAGCTTTCACTTGTGTTGTGTAATATAAATATAGAGCTCTCTTACGGAGTTGTACATTTCTCTTGTTTTACAATCAATACAATTCTTCTTTCTTAGTTTCTGGTCATACAAGTTAGGATTTGCATAGTTTCTCTCTTTACAGAACTCTTACAACTGTTCTTTTGTATTAACTACCATGAAAAAAAATCTCCTCAAAGATCAACAACATATGATGAAGAAAGTTGATCCCCATCGCACCTTTGTGGTTCACATTGTAGATGATTAGGTACTTTTGAAACTTCAACCCCATCGATATAATTCAATTGCTTCCCATAGCAGCTACAAAGTATCTAAGAGTTTTTATGATCCATTTCGTATTCTAACCCCGATTGGTGAGGTGGCTTATCGGCTCGATCTTCCCTCGAAAGCCCATATTCACAATTCGTTTCATGTATCTCAGCTTATGAGCTTTATTAGGGACCCTACCTCAATTTTCATTCAGTTACTATAGCAATTCGTAGACCATTATCCATTAGTGTCCCCGATGGCTATCTTGGACTCTCACATCATCTGTGTTCATGACCGCAAGATTACTCAATTATTAGTTTAATGGGAGAATCAATCGCAAAGGAGATGCTACGTAGGAAGATATGGCTTCCTTCAATTCAAATTTCCCTACCATCGACCTTAAGGGCAACACTACAAAAAAATCGCAAATCAGAAACGGAATTTTCCGTTTCTGATTTGCGAAAATTCCGTCTCTGATTGAAATCAGAAAAGGAACAGAGACGGAACGCGTTCCGTCTCTGAAAACGTCGTCGCTGATACGATCAGAAACGAAAATGGATTCCGTTTCGATTAGAGACGAATAGAGACGAAATTATCCGTTTCGATTAGAGACGGATTTAGAGACGGAAATTAGAAACGAACAGAGAGAACGAGAAATGGATTTTATTTCGAAATGGTACATTTGTAATTGCATTCGTCTCGATTCCGTTGTTGATTAGCAACGGAATCGAGACGAATTAATAAATTTATGAATTCGTCTCGATTCCGTTTCTAATCGCAACGAATCGAGACGGAATCGAGACGAATGCAAAGAGTCCGTCTCGATTCCGTCTCTAATTAGAAACGGAATCGAGACGGATTATTCGTTTCGATTCCGTCTCGATTCCGTTGCTAATTAGAGACGGAATCGAGACGAATTAATAATATTTCCGTCTTTGATCCGTTTGTGATTGATAGAAATATTTACGGAAAATTAGAGACGGAATAGCAACGGAAAATTTGAATTCGTTGCTAATCCGTCTCTAATTTTCTGTTTTGTTTAAATATGGCACGGATACATAAGCCAATCGATTCTCCAACCTAAAAATCAAAATACAACCCGATATGACATACTCCATCGCTTTGCCCCCCTCCAACAACTCCTTGAGGGTGCTAACATCCCCCAAAGAAGCCAAATTGCGCATCCATACATCAAAAATATATATCAACAAAAATTCAAAAGAGAAAGAAAAAATGTGAAACTCAAAATTAGCCCAAAAATTTATATATCCACGGAAAGTTGTCATGTATTACAAAAGCTCCAAAATTTGGAAGTATACACAAAAACCAACCAATCCTATCGTTCAACAAGCAAAAAAAAAAAAAGAACACTCACAAAAGGTCCAAAATTTGGAAGTATACACAAAAAGGACTTCATCTAATAAGTAAAATGCAGCTTTGAAGCATTTCGAATCTCCATCTCGAGGCAACAACCAAAGTGAGTATGCACTGAAAGAAGTAGGCAAAGGAGAGATTAATTAGTTTGAGGTCCATGCAGCTTAGCGCGCTAATTCCAAAGATTAGCGCGCTAATTAGCCACTTGCCAGATATTTTTGACTTTTGGAAATCAAGCTTTAAATTTGAATTTTTGATTTCCTGGATTCCTAGAACGGCTATAAACGGTCATATTGGAATTCCTATCACTATAAAACCACCACAAACTTGGTTTTAACATAAGGAAGACAAAACACATTCAAAAATGCAAGATCTACAAAGAGAAGAATGGCATAAGTGCAAGAATGCTAAAAGGGAAAAACTAAAAGTTAAGCACAAACCTATCATGTAAGTATGATTCTAGAACTCATCCTCTCACCCCATCTAAATCATTTGTGTGCTCCAAAGGCGACAAGCCATGTGTTCCTACTCAAAAATAAAAAAAAACAACCAAATTGGGATTCAAGAAAAGCAAGAAGAAACAGAAAAAAACCATACAATGTCGAATAAGAATGCTTCCAAAAAAAACATGATCATCAAGCAAATGCGATCACGATGAAGTTGGTGTCAATGTTGCTATTTTCCTACGCATAGGAGATGGCGAACAATGTTTCTATAAGATGGACCTATCATGTAAGTTGAGTTGTAAAACATGTATAACATGTTTTATAAGGGATGGTTAGGTCCCGGACGAGTTTAAGGGTCGCTAACACAAAGGGATAAATTAATTAGTTTGAGGTCCTCAGTTAGCGCGCTAATTCCAATATTAGCGCGCTAATTAGCCACCGCCAGGATTTTTGACTTTTGGAAATCAAGCTTTAAATTTGAATTTTTGATTTCCTGGATTCCTAGAACTATATAACGGTCATATTGGAATTCCTATCACTATAAAACCACCACAAACTTGGTTGTAACATAAGGGAGAAGAAACACATTTCAAAATTCAAGATCTACAAAGAGAAGAAATTTGATTTTTTAGAAGGAGCAATAGGAGATCTTTGTGGTCGTTCTTAAGTCCTCAAATCCAAAGCACCTTTGAGGCTTTCAAAGGAATATAAGAGTCTCTGCAAAGCTGATCTCTTTTGTCATCCTCTTGGTTGTAAGGAAATCCTTGATATAAACTCTTTCTTGTGCTTAATCGACATAGTTTTGTGTATTTGATTTGAAAATCAGTTTGATGTGTGTTTGAACATTTTCATCCTCGCCTCTTGCACTTAAATTAAAATTTTTAAGACCCTAAGATTGCAAAAAGAGACCACCAAGAGCCCGACATTTAGTTGTGTGGGGAATCGAAGTTGAGGCCGTGCGCCTAACCTATATCGATATCGAGGCATACAAATACCACATAGTATCAACGCGTCTACTACTTGTTCACTCATACGTCCTTAAGGTTATAGGTTTATTCCATTCTCTAGAAATGTAATGTGAAACAACAACATTCACTAAAAGAGTAATCCTAGTGTTTCTAACCCTAACTAGTAGTAGAAATTAAGTAATTATAGGTATTATTCAATCGTAACCAACAACACCTAACTAATCAATCATCCATAGCAAGTGCATGAATATGAAATTATTAACAACTATAACATCAAACGACAAAGTAATTACCTCAAGTACATGATTCTAATGTATTATAATGACTCTCATGACATGCTTTACCGATAAAATAAACATGGAATAACAACCAAATACGGATGACATGCTTTACCGATAAAATAAACATGGAATAACAACCAAATACTTAATCAATATAAATCTTGAATTGCTCAATTAAAAGGTTGAAATGAAATAGTACATATTAATAAACCTAAAAATAGAACAAGCATAACCTCAAAAACTATGCATGTAAGAGAAGAAGCGAGAACAAAAACTTCTAAACCAAACAAAAGACACAACATTAACTTAATAGATCAAGTGAAGAACACCAACTAATGCACAATCAACCAAGGAACAAATCAAATCACTCAAGAACAAGTAAAAATAAAACCTCATAAAGTAATAACAATTATAAGAACTGAACTCTTAAAATATGTCACCTGATCAAGAGTTTGTTCCTTCACAGCTTCATAAACAATAAGGTAGTACTATAACACGGCCAATTGCCAAGACGAATTTACAAAAATAAAATGGATTCCATGACCATAATAGCTAAGACCTTTCAAGAAAATAAATTTTTTATTTAAATCCATTTATTCGACTAGTATAGTGAGCCGCTAAGAAAACCTAGTATACACAATGGTCACCACATTATGTTCATTTCCTATATTTGAACATCAAGGCATATATATGATTGCCTTCCCTAGCAGATATAGCTTCAGCTTCAAGTGAAAATCTATAACATATTTCATTCATGAGCATAATATTTGCAATGCTAACAAGTATTACGACTTTAATATTCCTGGATGCCGCATATAATGTACGTAGGAACACCGGACACCCCAAATATTTATTGATAGATGGAAATTTATGAAGTCTCGCATGCTTAATTTAAATTGGAAAATCTTTCTAGATAAAATAGCTTCTTGCCTTCAACTCCGATGTTTACTAGAAGATCGAACTATGAAATGAACCATAAGCGGAAACTTAAATAATTCTCATGTCACCCGACGGATTATTCCATAAATTTTTTAAATTAGATAAACAAGGGGACTAGAACGCCAACCCGACAGTGACGCAAATTTTTAGCGAAAAACAATGCGCTTCAAGATTTCCTCAAAACCATCACAAGGTGAATGATCTCTATGAAAGTCAAGAGGTCTTGATCATGAGTGTTGCTCGCATTATAAAGAACAATAAAAAACAAATAAGAAATGAAGATTGTAGTAAGACTCCAAAACTACAAATGCCTTGCTAACCGGATCCGAATCGAGACCGAGAGAAAGCGAGAGATATCGGCGATATCGAGACCTGCGCGATGAGACGGAGAGACCGAGCGCGACGAGACGGAGAGACCGAGACGACGGCGAGACCACCGACTGACAGCGAGAGAGAGCACCAGAGACCAGTAGCACGACCAGACGGAGAAACGGAGACCACCGCGACGTGCACGAGACGATCGGCCCGCGCGACGAGAGCGAGCACCGGAGAGATTTGGGGATTTTCGTTTTGTTGGGGGGGGGGGAGTGCTCGCATCGACAAATCTCGAGGAATGACGGAGAGACGAGACGATCGAACGGGATGGACGTCCGCTGGGGACGAGACGATCGTTTCTAATTCCGTTCCGGTAGTGCAAGGTCGTCGCGAGTATTGATGTGGGCTCAAGCCAAATAGTTGATAATAGTCTAAGCCTATTAGCTGAGCCAACTCCTGATGGCCAACCTGAACTGTGATAGATCAAGTGAAGAATCAAACAACCGCCACACCGACTGATTTTATGCATGTGAAAATGCTATGTCAAGATCTTTAGGAGATGTTAGAATATGCTACGAGAGAATTATGTAGTAAGTGGACTAGCCTGTTATGAATGGTTGGTATGCGTACTATTAAATATATATATCAAATGATGGTATCATAAAGGGCATGATGAATATTAATCCTTCTTTTTTCCCTACCTTCCTCTAACTCTTCTTCCCATTTCTATCTCCCTCCTCAGTTCTACTTTTTGTCTTCTCCCCTTCCATTTCCCCTCTTGACCTATTATTTTTCTCGTTTAGATCTTAAAGTGGAATCAAGGGGGTTTAGAGAATAAAAAGAAAAGTTGATAAGGAGAGGTGCAGAAGATGGAAAGTTGAAGGAAAAAGGAAATGGATTCATGATTTTAATTTAGAATGGGGTTATTAGTGAAATTTTACGTTAAAGTTTTTTAATTTAAAAATGTATTAATTAAGTACTTCAGAAAATAAGGTAGACAGGGGAGTCTAGCTGCCGCAAAGAAATTACTAAGTTAGATTATTTTAGTTTTTGTTTCTTCCTCCTTCCTAATTCCCTCCTTCGGGTCCCTTTAATAAAAAAGGATAATGTAGTCTTGACATAATTACACTTTACCTAGAGTATTCATCGATTATAATATGTATGTTAGTTTTTTTGTTTTTTGTTTTTTGTTTTTGTTTTTAAAAATAATTTGTATGTTAGTTAAATCCTATATCTTAAGGTCATTACATAAGACTGCGTTTCGTCTATATATGTAAAACGGATGAGGCATCTCTTGCTCATTAAGATAATGTTGGGGTTTAAATCTTGTTCGACCAAGGTACGTAGGAAGAGTGGTTAGGTTACTTTCTTATAAGAAAATGAAAATTAGGATGTTACTTTATTTGGTTCGAATAATTCCCATTTTATTAAGGACCATAGATATACATTTGAAAACCCACAGATATTGCATCTTGATGTGCGTGCGATTCACCTTGGGATGTAAGTCATGCACATCTCGAGGAGCATCTACATTTTTTATTCATCTTTAGAATTTTCCATTTATTAATTAAATATTAGTCAATAGCCTCAACCACTTTGGCTTTTTAAGAAAAATACAAGAGTGGTCCATATATGCTGTTATTATTTTGGACAAATAAGACATTGGATCCTTGCATGTTTTTTTTTTTATTGATATGTTCAGAAAATATAGAATAATATGAGTGTAATCAATGTATATCTCATGGTCAGCAGATCCAAGAAGCTATAAGTGACCATTAAATTGATGATGATAGTGATGGAGATCGTAAGGTTGTGACCGAGCAGCAAAAGTACTTTGGTTGTTGTCTTAATTGCTTGTCTAATATTTGGGGATCAATTTTACTTTATACTACATTATATCATGAAATCAAGAATTTTTGGATCCATCGAGGAGGGATATTATGTGGTGCAAGTACTCACATGAAGAGGTAGATATGTAAAGTAGATGCATCTCGTTCTCTCTCTACTTCGATCCTTCAACGTCTGAAAACAACACATCGCCTTTTATCGTCCCTAGAACTTTCTGTTATCTCACATTCGATCGACATGTCTTCGTGTGGTCCTTGCACTCACTTCTCTCGACAAGCGTTTATCATTTCAACCCACCTTCCAAACCCTTCTCATAAATACGCCCCAGTACAATTTATAAATCCCTATACTACAAATTATTTTTCTTTACAAATTTTGTGCTTATATATAGACGTGTGTGCGTTTAATGTCGTAGTATGCTCTAAACATATCATACCATATGTGGAATGTAAGGATAAGATCACCCCAAAAAATTGTGAGGATAAGTTTTTTTCTTTTTCATTTTTCTTTGTTTTGATAACAAACGACCAGCAACTTGGCTCCAACTTGAATTGGCAGAATATAATTATATATATGTTAATTAATTAAGAAAGATTTGACAGTTTATATACTAGCTGAAGAATCAATAAAACTACGGAGAAAAAGATTATAGAGGAAGCTTGCCCGGTTTTCTTAGTATGATTTTACCGATCTTGGTGGTCCTAAGAACAACACAATATGACACAACCATATTCAACAACACAATTGCATAAACACTGACAAAGAGAACTATAGGCTTTCTCCAATTGGATTCCTTACGCATGAAATCATAATATTTGATTATACACCCGTAAGTAGGCCTCTAAACTTTTTGTTAATGCCAAACCAAGAGATCAGTTTGTGGTTGTCATCCTATAATATCTCTAAGAGACAACTTTTTTATTTAGTTATCAAAAACAAATTTGACATTATCCGTTTATTAATAAATAACGCGTGACAAACATTAGCGATCGCTTTCTCTTCATAAACAACGGTATGTATTGAGGCCTTTTAGAATAAAACTACTATATTTGTTGAGCTAGCTACTAATTAGGCTTGTGCATGAATGGGTCATGCACTAACTAATTATATATGGGTTGAACGACAAAAAATTAGGTAATTATATTTCGATATACTACCATTGGAACCATAAAAATACCATGTCATTGGAACATAATTTACAACCATTGGATTTTAGTCCGACAGATTAATCTATGAAGCATAAATGTACAAAACATTTAATGCAAAACAAATTTTAAAGGGTTCCCATGGCATGAATATGTTTTTGGGTTTCGATGGCATGAGTAAATTAAGAGGGTGTATATATATATGGATTCAAGAATTAATAAAAGGTGCATAGATGAAAAGGGAACAAAGAGCATTATAAAAGAAAACTTATTAATTATACATGTAAGGAGATCCAGTACGTATGGTATGATCAATCCCTAATTAAATTTCATATCTAGATGGTGCGATTTCTGGCTCATTCATGTAATAGAAAAGAAAGAGACATGAGGTGATTGTGCTCCTACGTGACCTATCATTGAACATGATTTCAAATTCCACTTGGGCATAAAGGATCCAGGATGAGACTTAAGGGTTCATTTCATCCATCTATCCAATCTGTCCCTAGCTATTAAGTAATTTTCTCGAAATTTCTTCATGTTCGTTACTACTACATATTAGTAATGACGAATTCCTCCCCGAGATATATCTTAATTAATACACAATCTAATTCCTGAAATATTACCTCGCAACAAATACATATAAAAATTAATTAAAACCATTATACAATTGTAATATACCTCAATCATTTTTATATATTTTTATTTTATTAGAGATTAATTAGTATTAAAAAATATATGCAGGGACGAAAATTATATTAGGATTAAAAATATGCCCATTAGAGCCGGTATTTTTAGGAAGAGAGGCCGCATTTGTAAATTATACGTACATATTTATATATGAGCGCAGTTTATGTTTCATGTATGTAGTTATTAATTATAAATATTCTCTCGTTAACTATTGAAGTACCAAGCCAAAGGGGTCCAAAAAAATGACAAAAATGTCTTCTATCTATACTGCATCCACATCTGCCCATAATATTGTCCACATATAATCAAACTCATGTGTTGATGATGATGAGACGACAACAAGGTCAGTGGCGTAGCCCCACAACATGAGTTCTATGAGCGACCATCACATTCGCACCACCTAATATGATAGGGAGTGTTGTGATGATCAGGATGGGACGGTGACCCTTAATCGATGCCTCTCTCTAAAATTAAACACCTCTCACTTTCTCTCGCTATCTATATATCTCTCATTTCGATGATCAGTCTCTCTTGTTGGGTATCAGAAGAAGCCAGTAGTCTCCCTCTTGGCAGCTGCAGTGCAGAGTTGTGTGTGTACAGAGAATAATTAGTTTTAGGTTTTCTAAAGATGGCGACCTTAAGGTGGGTGAGAACAAAGACATTTACTAATATGTATGTTTGGTAGCTCCGAACTGTACAAACGAAATTCAATTCCATCTAAAAAACTCAGTCGGTCCCCTCCCTTGTAACATTAATGAGAGAGATCTAGAGAGAGAGAGAGACCCTTGTAACATTAATGAGAGAGATATATATAGAGAGAGAGAGGGAGACGTAAAATTTACTTTGAACGTGAACGGGTTGTAACTCTCAGCAGGACCTATATCGTTAGACATGTTGTGGATCCTGTTATGAAATTGATGTACACTTGTGCTTGTAGAAATATCACATTGTCAAGCATTGCTCTCACATTGAATTCTAACGTCAAGCATGACTCTGACACTTCATGTAGGTTTACTCTTATCAAATGTACACCAACTCTTCCATGCTTTGTTAAATTACTCGTAATGTATTGTATGAAATGTGATGTATATATTACTTGTAAACCTTGTCTAAGTACATTTATCATCATAACCTAAAAGCCTATAGAAACGGTGCCAACCTCATTATTGAAACATACCAATGTCGAAATGAAAATCTCTACATTTCTCAACTCTAGCTCTTTTCCCTTTTGTCTCATCTTGTCCACTTGTTCTAGTAGTTCTTAATTCAAGCTTCTCATACTTTAGTTCTACAAGTTCTAGTTAGCTTACAATGTAATTTACATCGGCATGAACTTGCTCCAGCACAAAGAAGATCTAGAAGTTCAAGAAGGGTTGCTAATGATACAAAGCTAGGAAGGTATAACTTATATTAATTCAAATAAGTCCAATTCATCTCCATTTCATTGTAGTTTATATCTCTTTATTATGTATGTGCATCATTCATATATGCACACATTATTTGATTTCATCCTTTTGAGAATCCATACATTTCGGCCGTTTTATATGTATTTGTGCATACAATTAATTTTTTTTTTCTTTTTTTTTACTAGTATGTGTGCACACAGTTAACACATCTAGATATGATTACATATAGCTAGTCCTATGCGTTCTAAAAGAAAATTACTTTGAACCATCAATGTAAGTCCATGTACTTAAAAAAAATTTTCCTCCTCTACCGATCATGTAGTACAAAAAGAAAAATGGCCAAATAGTATTTTGTGTTAGTACTTCACCAAGAAAAAGTAGTTTGAGTTTTTTGTATTAGATGAATTAAAATGCATTTGTTGGTTCTTCCTTAAATGTTTGCTTGTGTGGCGGGATCGTGCCCTGAGGCCGCCGAGTGAGCTGTTACGAGAGTCCCATGGCCCTGCTGACGTCCTTTGCCACATCAATACTCTTCGATGTGCGTGCCAATCGTCGTATTCTCTATAGTGTTTGCCTGTAAATCGAGATATTTGTTATGTTACAAGTTATGATTTATTGTCTTTTAATTCAAATCAACCATTTACAAGTGCGGATTGTGTTTTACAAAGCTGCAAGTAAAAAACCAGTAATTTATTGAATGTCTTAAAGGACATGAAATAGCATGGAATATATATTTAGGTCATGTCTCATGAGCAAGCATCCTAATATGGAAAACTTGGGAAGACTAATTTGTATAGAAAGCAACAACATACTATAAAAAGTAAACATGTACACGTACAGTGTCTCTAAAGTCTCCCATAACTCTTAAATAAAGTAAAATACCAAAATGAACATGTACGAGTAGGGCTCGGGCTATAGACAATCAGGGATAGTCACCAATTGATCTCCTTCGCTATATTCGGTACTAGGATTTGCACTGGGTCATCCTAACAAAACAGATGACGAGTTCAGTGAATAAGATCCCAAAAGAAAACCATTAAGCATTAAATATTAGAGAAGACAATAATAATGTTAAATAAACATGTGAAATAAAATCAACAATTGTAAGATAATTGCATGCGCAACTAACACCAGTGAAAATCGAAATAGTAGTGTCACGCATAGCATAACAGACCATACTTCATAAATCAGGATGATCCCAGCGGCCCTACCAAATTGGTTCCTATTCGGACTACTAGCGGAAGGTCAGTCCGTACACTAGAACAAATGAGGCATTTTATAGCACCTAATTTATAGAGGTTTTCAATAACCTCTATGTATTGCTTTTTATAACACATAATTCATATGGGTTTTTAAAAACCTCTATGTATTAGGTTATTAAAAGTCAACATCTCATAAGGCATCACTATATAACATCACAAAACGGTGCTGATCATGGCGAACACATATTGTTTTTTGTCGAAGAATGGCGAGCACAGGAGGAGGAGGAGGTAGAGGAGCTGCGAGCAATGGCGAACAGAGGACATCACAAAATGGTGCTGATCACAGGCGCGGGAAGAGGCCTCGCCAGAGCCCTAGCCATCGAGATGGCTCGCAGAGGCCACACCGTCTTTGGCTTCTCTCGCGATTTCTACGACCTCGAATCTCTCAGACTGATCCTCTTTTCTGATCCCGACCACCGTCATGTCCTCTTCCATCTCGTCGTTCGTGATGATGAAACTGTCTCTCTTTTCGCTCATAACGCCATCGATTTGGTACGCGTTCCCGACATCATAGGTCAGCGATAATCCAATCTCATCTCTATTTATTTAATTCTTCGTGTTTTCACTCCAATCCTTGTGCGTTTCTCTGTGATCCGATCTGAATTGCTGCTTTTCTTAACTGTTGACAACACCATTGATGAAAATGTGAAGAATCCACTCCAATCCCTCTGTGTTTGCTTATGATTGTTTATAGTCTACAATTTGGTCTAGTTATTCATGAAGATGTGATTCCAGTTGATTTCTATTCTTTTCTGAATTATTGAGGACACAATTGATGTTGTAGACTTTAAATTATGCCTATGTTGGAATTGCAACCTCATCTGATGTGGTTTGCCAAGATTTCAGTTCTATAATTATGCATCTTTTGTGATAGACTATAGCATACCAGACTCTAACCTACAATTTAACTACTGTTTACATCTCAATTAATCAGTCAGGGGAAAATGTTTTCTCCATAGTTTTCTTGAGCGCAATTGATGAAGATCTGATGCTTGAAACCAATGACACTATGGCTAAATTAGAAGTTAGAACAAAGGTTTTGATATGGATACTATCCACAATGAAGTTATAGTATGTAGTTGTTCTATCTAAGAGCGTACTAGTATATTTGGTATGCTACAAAAGCCTCATAAATACTGAGAATATGGTTTTTGACAATATTATTGAAATACAATTTAAATTGCTAAATGCTAAATTGTTTGATTCATTTCATGTCTTTGATGCCATATATATTTTGCCTTTTCAAATTGATTATCCATATTGCTAGCTACACATGATATACTTAAAAGTATTTTGTTTGTTCGTCTATTTTTTTAAATTGCTCCAATGTGATCGTTAAGTTTTTAAAGCAACAGCCGAAAGTCTATCCTCTTTTTTTGCTATTGTTCAGTTAATCATGTTGACTATTGTTCTGTTCTATCTTATAGATGACTGGTTGGCCGATTCAATTATATATGGCAATGGGCAGGCTTAATCGACCAAGCATTATCGTTTATGCCATAACTATTAAGGTGAGGTGCTGATTAATTAATTATTATGATTTCCTACACCAACAACACCTTCCTTACTGTGCACACTCTTTTTCTCTGTTCCTTATCCTTTTTTTTATTTGTGACCCTTGTTGGCTATTACTATTTCACTGTAGAATGAAGTCCATCTTCATTTTCAACATTTTTATCATTAATGTTTTTTTTATGTAGTTTAATGAATCCAGTTTTGCAGTGAAAGATAATTTAAATATGATAAACTCCTACAAAATTTTACTGAAAAAATATTTTGGGAAGCTTTTTCAATTATGGAAGCCTTTGAAAAACTTGATGACCTTGATTTAGGATATTCTAATTTATTGTTGAGATAAATTTGCATGGCCTAGCTCTGTAATTTGTGGGATGGATGAGTTTTTCAATTTGGTTGGTTTGATTTGTGGGATGGATGAGTTTTTTTTTTCACTCTGATTTTAGATTCAATCCTTGATGGATAAAGTTATTTTGTTGGTTTGATTTATGCGGCTGAGAGCGGAATGGCAGTATTCATAAAAGAAAATTAAAACCAAAAGTTATTTGGTTGGTTTGATTTGTTGAATGAATTATGTTGTGCATTTTCTGATTCATGCTTCATTCAAGTTTCTCAGTTTCATAAGACACGTTTGTATACTTTTATATCTATTCAGACATTCATATAAGGTTTTATCAAGTGGGTTTTTCATTACTGTTTGATAACTTCAACAAATGTTGATCACAAATGGTCACTGAATTTGGCTTGATCATAAATTGGGGAAGAATTATATACATATTTGTAGGATGATAAATCGTAAGTAGTTGGAGGAAATAACGTGGAAGAAATAGCTGAACAATAGTCTCTTGGTGGAATTAGTACGAAGTAGAAACTGGAAAGACTCGAGAGCATAATCACTTTAATTTGACCACCTTGTAGGAATGGATGTTGTCTGCTACTAGGCACGTTATTGCTCAGTCACAGGTGTTACTTCTATTTGTTATTTTCCTAGTTGTAACAAGTAAAAAATGCTCTTAAAACTAGAAGTTAATAGCCAAACATACTGCATTCAGAGAAAGTGAGACTTATGTCCATAATCTACTTTTCATTCTATTTCTGTATGCTTATTTTGGTTATTTGGAGTTGCGTTTTTTCCTCATAAAGTATACTTTGGGAGACAAATGTGCATCAAAGGAAATTTTTGAGACTCGTTCCTATAAAAAAAGGGAAACTTTGTGAGTTTAATCTGGGTTCTTCTGTACATGTTCTCTTTCCTACTATAGATATTCAATAATAATTGCTTAATTGCATTGGCGGCATACTCCTCGAGTAAATGGATCAATTCCTGATGTGACTGACGCAACCTTAGACCATGAACGACTGTCTGAAAGGTTTTGCTCTTGTATAATAGAACGATGAGCCTGGCTTTATCTAGAGTTATCCTTCGTGAAGAACTTCCCCGCTTTATTTATTAAGTACTTGCTTTACTCTTAACGGCATTGCACAACAGTGCGTTTTAAACTATATATTATTATCTTTTAGCAATATTATTTATTTCTTACTTTCACTTATTATTTTTTTATTCGAAGGTGTCATATTCCATCTCTTTGCTTGCCTATAAGCCTTTGTGTTCTTTTTTATGTTTCCCAATCCTTGCTGACTTGGAAACTTGGTGAATTGTGGTTTGCTTGGATGAGTGAACTCTTGAGACTGGCTTTCCACAATATTACACCAATCCTAAGTTGGTTATCTTTCTATTTTTTTTTATGAAAAGTTATCTTTCTATTTTCAATTAATCATTATAATTTCGCTGTTAGTTTTGTTTAGCACGGTGGTGAATTGTATCAGTCTGCTTTGGGCTTTGAAAGTTTAAAAATCATTTCTCTTAGTAATATTTGGAAGCACATATGGGACCCTTTTATTGATCTCAAAAGCAGTTTGTTGATGCATGGGAACCTTTTTATTAACACTTGAGTAATTGTCAATGTGTCCTGCATTGCTGCTGTAATGGGAAAGTCTTGGTTGACTATTGTGAATAAGGCTTAGAGCTTGATGACAGCGACATAGTGCACATGCTTCAAAATAGAAGTTATGTCTATTGACATCTTCTTTATGCCTTGTATTTGCGAAGCTTAATTGTGAATTTGATAGGTTTCATCAGCAGTTAAGGGTATCGCTTAAAAATGCTAAATGGACCCTCATCTCTAGGTCCAGAGTTTGCATGAAAGACAAATACCACAAGAGTTTGTTGCTTCAGACATTCTCCTGTGACATTCTTTCTCTTGTTCACCGAGCAAAATTGAGAGACTTAACAAGAATTAAGGAAATATTTTCATGTTGAATCTCACTTTTTGGCAAGAAAAAATAAAAGCTTTCACATTTAGTCATTCGATTTTTTTTGTTTATTTGGAGATTTTTCTCTTTTTTTTTCCATTAGGTTGGCTACATATGATTTGGCTGAACTGCAAATTGAAGGAGATGGAAATTGCCAGGTTTGTTTTGCCATTTAACTAGTTTCCCGATCTGATTTTGCTAATATTTTTGTTTAACATTTTCATGTCTATTATCACTTAATTATGATGGAATAAGTCCATGTTATGTTGGTCTTTGAATCGGTGTAGGTTGATACAGAACAACAACGTAAACTTAGAAAGCTCAAGCGCCGCATGACCACATATAAAATCGTGCAGGGGGTCTCCAAAGTAAGATTTTTAGTTTTGATTCTTGGAATAAGTTTTTCTCATTTTCTAATACTTTGCTCGTAAGTTTGCACTTGCCACCCAACTTAACTGATTCTATTTGTGATCATTTCAATGAACCTAAATGATTCTATGAATTTATGTTGCAAAAAGGGGCTCTAGAGCGTAGATTTACACATTTCAGTCAGTTTTCTGCAAGGACATAGTGATTGAACTGCTCAAACTTGGATCGAACTCTGATTACCTGTTGGTTGCCGTTTTCTTCTTTCTGCTGATTCTGATCTTGCATTTCTTACCAAATCAAAGTTTATGTATGAAATAAATACCTTACTGCAGAATCTTGCCCAAAGCTTTGCTGTTTTTTGACAGTTTGTTCATGCCTTTCTTTCTCTTGAAAAATTGATGAGCCTGGACTGGCTTGGTTTTAGACTTTAGTCTTACATATTTCTAACTGATGGTTGACAAGAGAAAGAAGTGCAAAAAAACCATATGTACGTCAAACATGGTGCGATGTAGTTTCTAGATACTTGCTATTTTTTCATTTAGATATCCGTGTCATTGTGTCCTCCAGTTGCTCTGTGAATGGCCATCTTCTGTCCTATCATTTGCTTGTTGTCACTCATCCCCATGCTCCATTAGATTTCTTCGTAATTCTTTTTTGCAAGGCAAGGAGTTGTGCCATAGTTTGAACCAACAAATTAGTAGGTTTAACTAATTGACTTTTAGACTTGTAAAGAACTGTGTCCAATCATATTAAGACACAAATTCGGTATTTAGTTGGACTTAATTGGGGTGACTGTCTTGTTGGTTATGGGGTTGTCATTCACCATTTACCAGTCGTTATGTATTGGGTTTCGAAGACGTTGAGCTTTGCTGTTGATTTTATGGACCAATTTTCTTAGGATTATTGGAGATACTAACTTTGACTTTGACGGCTTGGCCTTTGTCGCAATCCTTTTGGTATTTTACAAACTCTTTGTCCGCCGTAATGGTTTTTGATTTACGATGTTGGTTCAGGCTCGTCTTGAATTGCATTGATCGAATTAGATTGGTTCATTCATCGCGAATGCGAACGATTTGTATCGTCTCTCTTGGGAAGTTCTAAGTGAAAGTTTGTTTTATTTTTAGGTGGTCCGGGTTTGATCCTCTTAGATGGTTTGATGAGGAAAGGCCACCCGAACAATGAGAGTTTTGAAGTCCTGTTCATGACGAATGTTTGCTCAAAATACCACTTCGTGATTGCTTTGTTCAAATATCGCTAAGCTTCCTCTCATTTGCTCTTAATTTACTCTAGTTAAAATTGATTCTTCGTCTCGATGTAATTATATGGCTATGTCACCAGCTGAATGCTATTCTGATTCAAGAAAAAAAAATGAAAAAAAAAAAAAGTTTATGCCGTAAAGTGTGTTCTTTCTATTGATGATCGACTGTATTCATAGCTTCACCAGAATTTGTACATTGTTTTAGAATTACTTAACACTAGTTTTCAGTCTCTTATGTACTCATTTTTCTTGAAGTTTGAAAATCACATTCCCCCCAATAATCTGTGAGGACTGCAATGTTGTGTAGTGAAATTGTGTCTAAGCTCATGAGGTTTACATTTGTATCTTTAATTGGATATATTCATAGAGAATGACAATTTTTTTTGTTGGTAATTTACCTTATGCTAACCACCTTGAAAATGTCGCAGTTAGAAAATGGCCAGCTAGAAATTGAAGGAATTTGGAGATTTATGGTTAGACCTAAGAAAACTTGAGATGTGTTGATTATGAAAGACTATTTCTAACATACACAACCGGCTATATTGCTCCTCTTCTTCTTGATGCTTCATTTGCAGGAGCATTGCAGGTATGCTTGAACTTTCTTCTCTTCGGTATATGCTTCCATGAATATTATTTACTTTTCAATGTTTGCTACAAACTATATATTATGTACTTAGTAACATGAGCAAAATTTATACGCAGATCAAAGTAGAAGCACATCATTGGATTGGGCGATGCGTCGTGACATAATTCTTGGGATTGCTAGAGGAGTTTTATATCTTCATCAAGACTCCTGATTAAGAATTGTTCATAGAGACCTTAAAGCAAGTAATGTTCTACTAAGACGCGGAGATGAATCAAAAGATTTTTAATTTTGGAATGGCAAGAATATTTGTTCAAACTTTACATTATTGATTGAATGGAATAATAATATTGTGACTGGAATGTAGATTTGTACATTTTCAATTGAAAATGGAAATGGAAATTAATTTTGGTCATTTTCAGCTATTATTTTTTTAAAATTACATTTGATAGGGGTTTGAAACCCCTATGTAAGCCTATAATATAGAGGTTTCAAACCCTTATGAAATCACTACAATTGATAGGGGTTTGAAACCCCTATGTAAGCCTTTGAAGATATTATAGAGGTTTGAAACCCCAATGAAATAGCCAAGATTTGATAGAGGTTTGAAACCCCTACGAAATAGTCAAGATTTGATAGAGGTTTGAAACCCCTATGTAAGCTTGGAAGATAAGATAACACCTTAAAAGATAACACTTTTCATAGAGGTTCAAAACCTCTATGAAAAGTCTTTCATAGAGGTTCAAAACCTCTATGAAAAGTAGAATTTGTTCTAGTGGTATCACAACCTGTCGAACACGTGCACCAATGAGATCACCACCTCGAGTTGCCATTCATCAAGGGCGCGAGTGTCGTCAGTTGCTATGGTCTAGCATACTAAAGGCCAAACAATACAACACCAAATAAACCCTGACAGTGAACAAAACTACCGACCATTAAATTGAACCAAATTAGTGATAGAATATCGAAAGCGAATAGTATGGAACAGTAGATAGCACAATTAAAACAATTAAATACTTAAGATGCATATCTTAAGAGATTTACGCACTTCAAATACGCACTCTGACTCTCTCGGACTCCCGAATCTAACCCTGCCTAGCTCCTCGGTACTCGAGCTATGGTCCCCTTAGCCCCTTGAAGTCCAATTTTACGTATTTAGTATGTTTATAAGTATTTTAGTGTGTATTTAAGTTGAAAATACCAAAAATGGACTTTAATTTGGGTCGTCTATTTTTATGAGCACGCTATGTCTATGTAACGTGCAAGGGAAATACCTAGTGCACTGTTGTTCTTTAGATGAAGAACAATTGCATGCCTAGGATGGATAGCGTGCTATACAGGTCAGCGGACAAAATTCTCAGCTCGAGGATTCTATCCTCAACTCCTCAATTTGGCCTACACCAATACCGTCGACCCCATCCTAACCTCGTAAGGGAAATATAAACACTGCATCACAACTCCAAAGACATAATCACCAAAGATTAGACAAAATCCAACTTTCATCCATATTTAAATAAAACACAATCTAACTATAGTTCAGTGTATAAATTTGTAATTTACTGATGAAGTTCTCTTTACTAAGCTCAAATTATTAGTAAAAACAGTGATCTATTACGAAATTCGAATTCGCAATACAAAGCCTAAATTTCGAAATCCGTGTTGAAAAATTGTACGAGATGAAGTTGTTTTACCTGGATTTGATCTTCAAATACCCAAATCTTTCTAAAATCTCCAGTATTCCGACATAAATTTTGCATGAATTTTTTGTTGTTTTGAACTAAAATCCACAAACTTAGGCTTATATATGGGTGATCTAGTGAGTATCTCGAGGACCATTTATAATCTAAACTTAAACTATCCATACACAGATTAATGACTTCACTGGAACACTTGATAGCTTGTTTAAAAAATTTTAATTACATATGATCCCCGATTAACAAGTTATTTGACGTCTCCAAACCTCGGCACGCATCTCGAAATGCATCATAGCCTATAATTTCGACTAACTTTACTTGGTTTATGTTTATCTTTCCCATTTTTTTCACTAATTAATCAAGTCTCCGTGAGTTAGTCATGTTTTCTAGTGTGCCATAGTTGGCCTACCCGATACCCGCGTTGACACACTTTTTGAGGCAAATGTCCGTCTCAAACCCTCACACGATATGTCAAATACAACTCACATTTGCAATGCCAAACTGAGTAAAGTAATAAATAACATGGCAATTATGCAACCAATAGAGAAAAATGACGATTTGTGCCCACTCAGGCGTTTCCTAGCCTATTTGTGGCATCCACGTGAGTCTCAGCTAGCATCCAGGTATGAGAATAAACTAAATTACGACATAAAAATATATCAAGCCATTACAGCTTGCCTGCTTGGAAATTAATTATGCCCTCAATCAATGCCCATCTTTTAAATTACATACCTAACCATATACTTCATTTGAAATTGACGCATTCTTAGTTACCGTCTTCAATGTCGCAACATTTTGGAGTGACTTCTAATATAGATAGCTCTTGGCAATTGGAAAAACTTCAATGCGCATATGCAAATAAAATCATAATAAAAAAAACATGGTTGCTATATTCTACTTCATGTTATAATGTTTTAACTAAAGGTAGGGGAGGTTGCCAAACATGCAATTATTATAAATATGAATATATTTCGTATTTATGCATCATAATGCCCATACATTTTGTTTTTTTTTAAAAAAGTTATATGAACAATATATAGATTGAAAATAAGGATGCGGTATTGGTGGTTGTAAGTAGCCTGTAAACAAGGTAAACTAGTATAACAACGCCACGTATTATTAAATGCTTTATGAAATTTGAAATATATATTATATATGCATGGCGCATTGTATATTCGTCATGCCAATTGAGAAAGCACGCTTTGTACTTGCTTCTTTTTATGATCATCTACACCATAAAAAAAAATTAATGTGTGACACATAGTTTTTCTCATAAACCTATTAACGATAAATTGTGTTCTATTCTTGATTTTTTTATAATACAAATAATACTATAGATTCGAGTTGATAGTCAGTAAGCCTTGTCCCCAGTAAAACGAAACATTGAAAAGGAGATGGATTGTCTCGTTCGAGTAAGAATGCATGGTAGCTAAGTAGACTTTGTCTTACAACATAACTAGGAGGTTGTACCACCAACTCAGACAAGTAGTATATGGTGTGTATAAAAAATCAAGTCGTGAACATTCATTTAATCGTATATACTAGAAGAAAATGAGTTTTTAATTACTAAAAGTTAGTGACGATACTGAATCACGTGGTTAAAAGCATTATTTAGTAAGGGGAATATCTTTTTATCATTAAAAGGCTTGAAAATTAGAGAGGGGATTTTTATTTCAAGGCTAAAGAGGATAACTACCGTCATTAAGTAATTTGCCACCAACCAAAATTGTTTCGGCACTGAAACACCCTGATTGGCTTTGCTTTTTTAATTTTTAATTTTTTTTAGAAGCTTACTTCTTATTTTTATGACACGTGTCGAGCTTGCCCAATAGTTCTGTATTTTCGTATTATTTGTAGTAATGTTAAATGAGATTGTTGGTTTTTGTGTGGGACACACACACACAAAAATAGAAAGTCCAACACATGCAACGAATTGGAGTTGGAATAGGAATCTTGGAGAGAGAAAATAGGAAAGAGAATTGGAGTTGGAATAGGATTTTGGTAGAGAGATATATAAGCATTGGAAAGTCGAACTTTGAGAGTGCGACTTGGTGAGCGATTGGTGTGCGCACTCGAGTTGAAGTGTGCAATCTCTCTAGTTTTCTTCTCTCTACATTGAAGGTACATCAAGATCTTGAATCTAAAGACTCGCGGTGAAGTCTTTGGTGGTTTCTGGTGATCAAGAAAGGGTACATCAAGATCTTGAATCTAAAGACTTGCGGTGAAGTCTTTGGTGATTTCTTGGTGTTCAAGAAAAGAGGTGCAAGGGTTTGATACAATTGGGGTAGTTTTTTCTTCGTTCTTAGTGTGATCATCTAAGTTTTTAAAAGAGATATTTTTGTATTACTCCATTGTTAGTGAATCTCAAGCGATTGAGATATCTTGTACTCTTTATTCATATAGTGGATTTATTCTGAGTTTGGCCCGTGGTTTTTTCCTCCGATTTGAGGGTTTTCCACGTTAAATCTGTGTTCTTTGTGGTGTGATTGATTTGGTGCATTGTTCGTGGCTTGGTGGATTTTATTCATCTGGTCTCTCGAGTTAAAGGGGTTACTTTCTTGTTGATTAACCCCAACAAGTGGTATCAGAGCCGTGGTTGGTTCGTGTTCCGAGAATCTTTGTGGGAATCAAGATGGTGGATGATGATGATAAATCAAGCAATATGGTCAAGTTGACGGCTACGAATTATTCAATTTGGCAACCGATGATGGAAGATCATCTTTATTGCAAGGATTTATTTGATCCAATTGAATTTGGACAAAACAAGCCAGAGAAAATATCTGATGTTAATTGGAGGAAGTTGCACCGAAAAACTGCTGGGACTATTCGAAAGTGGATCGATCTCGGTATTTATCACCATGTCAAGAAAGAGGTTGATGCATAGGAGTTGTGGAGAAAATTGCAGAATATGTGTGAGAGGAAGGGGGCTCGTAACAAGGCTTCTCTAATTAGAAGGCTTGTTAATATGAAGTACAAAGATGGGCTGTCGATGATAGAGCACTTGAATGATTTCAAGCATTGATCAATCAATTAAGTGCTATGAAGATTGTGCTTGAGGATGAGTTACAAGCACTTTTACTTTGAGCTCGTTGCCGTAAAGTTCTGGGAAACCTTGGTGGTGTCTCTAAGCAATTCTACTCCAGTGCGTGTCTTATCTTCATCCATAGTGCGGGATAGTCTCTTTGACGAGGAGACTAGGAGAAAGGATAAAGGCATTGAAACTTCACAAGCTCTTGTTACTACCGCAGAACATGAGAGGCGTAAGTCGCTTTAGAGGTCCGAGGTGGCGGAGTAAATCTAGAGGCAAGTCTCAAGGAAAAGGAAAATTCTCTTGTTATCATTGTGGCAAGGAAGGACACATAAAGAAAAATTGTAGAGTGTGGAAAAGAGAATGTAATGATGAGAAAAATCAAAATAAAGCGAATGATCTAATACTACTACGCTATATCGATGCAATTGAAGACTTGGTTGTGCTTTCTTTAGTTGAGGATCAAGGTCATGTCACTAATACAGATAGTGAATGGGTTGTTGATTCCGCAAAGATCCTTCCATGCTACTCCGAGGAAGGATTTCTTCTCTCGTTTATCGAGCAGGAATTTTGGCAAGGCAAAGATGGGGAACAACAGCTTTGCAGATATAATTGGCATTGGAGATGTCTTTGTGCGTACGAATATGGGTTGCACGGTAATTCGAAAGATGTGCGACATGTTCCGGATTCAAGCGCTCAATTTGTTTTCTACTCATGCTTTGGACCTAGATGGTTACTACAACATCTTTGGGGGCAAGGAGTGGAAACTCACCAAAGGCTCAATTGTTGTTGCTAGAGGAAAATTGAGCTATACACTTTACAAGACTCAATTGAAGACCGTCGTAGGTGACCCGAACGCAATTGAAGATGATTCTTCACCGATCTCGTGGCATAGGCGCTAGGTCACTTGAGTGAGAAAGGGTTGCGGTGTGTGGCAAAGAAGTCTCACATTCCCTTTGCCAAAGGTAAATATTTGAACCCTCGTGATGATTGCTTATTCTAGGTAAGCATAGAGTTTCTTTTTCTTCATCATCCGAAAGAAAAAGAAATTTACTTGAGTTAGTATACTCGATGTTTGTGGTCCCATTGATGTGGAGACTATGGGAGGTAGCAGATACTTTGTTACTTTTATTGATGATGCTTCACTAAGGTTTGGGTGTTTGTGTTGAGAACAAAATGTCGTTCTCTTGAGTACCTCAAGAAGTTTCATACGATGGTGGAACGAGAAAAAGGCGTATCTTTGAAGTGCCTTCGTAGTGATAACTGGGGAGAATACACTTCAAAGGAGTTCGAGAATTATTGCTCGTAACATGGAATCGGACATGAGAAGACTGTTCCGGTACTCCTCAACATAATGGTGTTGCTTGAAAGAACAAACAAACCATCCTTGATAAAGTCGATGCATGTTAAAAATGGCTAAGTTGCCCAAGTCGTTTGGGGTGAGGCTCTCAAGATCGCTTGCTACTTGATGAATCGCTCTCCTTCAAAGACCATTGAGTTTGATGTTCCAGAGAGAGTTTGGTCCGGGAAAGATGTTACTTACTCTCACTTGAAGGTGTTTGGATGCAAGGCATTTATGCATGTGCCTAAGGAGCAGAGACAAAACTTGATGATAGAACTGTTCCGTGTATCCTCTTGGGATTTGGAGATGCGAGTTTGGTTATAGGTTATGGGATCCAGAGAAGAAAAAGATTGTCGTGTCCAGGGATGTGGCCTTTCATGAATATGAGACCATATCGAGATTTTGAAGACATCAAAGAAAATCATAGTTGATGATGATGATGTTTCGGATTGGAGTCTTCTTCCATTATCGATGCCACACATGAGGGAGACTCATTTGAAGAACATGGGGTTGATGTGCCGTAACCGGTTGATGATGCCGAGCAGGGGGAGCAAACTCCTCCACCAACAAATTTAGTTGAACCTTCACTTAGAAGGTCTGAGAGAGGGTTACTTCCTTCTACTAGGTACCCCAGTTCTAATTATGTTACGATTACAGAAGAGGGGGAGCCGAAGAGCTTCCAGGAAGTTCGATTCACACTGATAAGAATCCAGCTGATATGTTGACGAAGGTGGTGACTCGTGAGAAGCATCGACCCCGCACTGTCATGGGCCGAGTTGTTATTGAGCATCAAATATGATTGAGATCTCCCCATGTGTTGGAGGGGGAGATTGTTGGTTTTTGTGTGGGACACACACACACAAAAAAATAGAAAGTCCAACACATGCAACGAATTGGAGTTGGAATAGGAATCTTGGAGAGAGAAAATAGGAAAGAGAATTGGAGTTGGAATAGGATTTTGGTAGAGAGATATATAAGCATTGGAAAGTCGAACTTTGAGAGTGCGACTTGGTGAGACGATGATCAGTGTGCGCACTCGAGTTGAAGTGTGCAATCTCTCTAGTTTTCTTCTCTCTACATTGAAGGTACATCAAGATCTTGAATCTAAAGACTCGCGGTGAAGTCTTTGGTGGTTTCTTGGTGATCAAGAAAGGGTACATCAAGATCTTGAATCTAAAGACTTGCGGTGAAGTCTTTGGTGATTTCTTGGTGTTCAAGAAAAGAGGTGCAAGGGTTTGATACAATTGGGGTAGTTTTTTCTTCGTTCTTAGTGTGATCATCTAAGTTTTTAAAAGAGATATTTTTGTATTACTCCATTGTTAGTGAATCTCAAGCGATTGAGATATCTTGTACTCTTTATTCATATAGTGGATTTATTCGGAGTTTGGCCCGTGGTTTTTTCCCTCTGACTTAGAGGGTTTTCCACGTTAAATCTTGTGTTCTTTGTGGTGTGATTGATTTGGTGCATTGTTCGTGGCTTGGTGGATTTTATTCATCTGTCTCTCGAGTTAAAGGGGTTACTTTCTTGTTGATTAACCCCAACAGAGATATCTAAGTAAATATCTAAACAAACATCTAAACAAACCCCCACTAAATAATGTAATATACGTGGATTGCATTCAAACACTAGATCGTATCATTACCTTATAACCTAGTCATAATCATAATAAATGAAATCTTAGAATCATTGTATCCTAATTCATAATAAGTTGATAGCTTTTAGCAAACCATCGATTTTTCAAAATTCAATGAAATACGGTATACCCTTATCATTGTAAATCTACATGTTATATAAAATGTAATAAAATAGAAATATAATAGCATCACTCATTGAAAGTCATGCCTAACCTAAATAAAAAAATTAATCAGAATATGCTAATCAATGATTAACTTAGAAGACAATCACCTAGAACATTCACTTGTGTAATTTTGCCCCATAGATTAATCCTAGTTACTACTTCTATAAATGTTATCAATAATCATAGACAAAGAATCAAAATCAAAATATCATAATACATATTTGCAACTATACATAAAATATCAATCCTTGTTAGTTGTAATATGCAAAATCAACTTATTACTACCATTGTTATATATGATTAGATTTGAAGCCTTAAGTACATGATTCCTTAATTATAACTATAGAGGAATTTAAAGTATATACATGTCTAGGGTTTGTTTGGAGTAATAAAACACTCACTCATACTGAAAATAAATAACTTAATACAACAACAACATAGCCTCAGTCCTAAATTAATAAAATAAACTAAATAATATAAATAACTTAATAATATAATTAAAAGACATAATTAAATAAATACCTTTATTAAATAAATCTTCAGTCTCCAAAGAGTCTCCAAAGGTAATAAATAATAAACTAAACTAGAACCTAATTTAAAATTCTTGAAAACTAGTAATAACTAATAGATGCCTTGGAGAGTGATTATTTTGAAGCCATAAGGTACTATTTAAAGTTTCTAAAGCTATATAAATCTTAGATAAACTCAAATTCCTCGCTCTTATCTAAAAAACTCATAATCGACCTCAACGATTTGTCAGGGATTCCTTTTTGTTCCCAAATCATTGAGAAAATCACTAGATTTGGCTCTTTATGCTCCACCGATTCATCATGCAATTCCTACTATATTTCCTAATTGACTAATGATTTGTTGGTTCTTCTCTGCTGCCAATTTTCTCATTTATTTTTGTGTAATATTGTATTGCTGGCTAATCCTTGGCTTTGTTCTCTAGTTGACTATTTTGTTCTTCTTACTCTCTTTCCTCCATTTCCTCATTTTTTAATTAAATCTAAAAAATTACAAAAACAAGAGAATACCTAGTTTAATATCATAATTTATATCTAAATCAACCTAAATTACGCAATAAAATACGTCTAATTATTACTTGTCAAATATCTCATTTCTCAGCTTTTTTCTATCCCGAGCAAAAGCATACTCTTAATTATATTTTTTTCATTATTTATATACTAATTTCAATTTAATTCATCTTAAGTTTAAATAATAAAAAATTTCAATAGAAGAGATATTCAAATAAAAACATAATACCCACAAGTAAATGAAAGTTGTGATAAAATATAATGATTTAGATAAAATAATATGTCCCTAAATGATAACTCAACCATCTAATACAACACTCATTAGAAATTAAAGTTTAATACAAGGCAAGAACACAATATAGGTTTTCTTAATCTCCATTGACAAGCATCAAACTTACGATGACTAGTATAGGATCTCAAAATATAAAAATCACTAGATTAATCTTAACTTTTGAAAGTACTTTATAAATAGTACCACAATAAAAATAAATAAGAATTTTGCCAAGATACCAATGAATATATTATTTAAAATGTCTTAAATTAAGAAATGTTTCACTCAACCCTAGCTTCAAGCATTCGAGCTAAATCTTCTTTTTCAAAAGTCTAAGAACATCCATCATTTTCATCCCTCATTCATTTTTCTTTTTTGTACTTTATCCTAATTATCTTTTTTATTATATATATTTTTTCATTTGACATTTGAATCCCTGCCCCATTTCCGGTGGGCATTCTTACATTTTTCCCATTATAGATTCCCTGCTATATTTGATATGATGAGTTTATTCTTTTCATTGAATAATACATAATCCTCCCCTCAACTATGGACTCATTTCTTTTCACTCTATTACTGTGTTTTATTGGCATGTAATTCTCACCAGAACTCCACGACCCTTATCAACTTGAATATTATCATCATCCAAATAATTGTGGTACCTAATTGAAAGTCTCCAATTCCTTTCTCTAATGATAGTAAGTATCCTACGCCCATACATAGTCTTCTTCTTCATATTAAAACCTCTTCAAAGTCTTACCATTAATTAAATTTTATGTTCATAGTAAATCTCAACAATTATTTCAACACTATCGCTACTATCCTCCATTTCTTCACTTCTAACACTCAGGGTTTATGAGTTAGGTTTCATTCACCTTCTTGTTCTAGGAGTATTAATAAAAACTCCTTTAGGTTCTACATAAATAGGTGGGAGTTTTGGATAGACTTGTGTTGTTCTACTTCTAGTCCTTTACTTTAGTCTTCTACCGAAATTATCCCTCTTCATATTCCACCTTCAGCCATTCCAAATTTGTTAAAAAAATCCACAAGCCCCATAAAATATTCAAAAACCTATGGTTTAAGTAAAATTAATTGTTGAAAATTTGTTTAGATGAATTCTAAAAATGATAAATTCGAAAATCATTTACAAGAGAACTGAATGCAAACCAAGTCAATTTGAAATTAAAAACTTTTCGCAAGAGGATTTAAACTCAACAAATTCAAAAAATAAATTTTCAAAATTAAACTTTATATAACCAAAATAGCATAGGAAAATTAATAAAACACATTAATGTCTACCAATAACATGTTTCGAGCGTGTAGAAGAAATTTCCTACCTTCTTTAATTGTACTTATAGAATTGTAGTAGTAGCAAGTGGGATGATCTATAAAGGGGTTTCACAAACTTCTTAATTTATACTTGTAAGAGTTTTTATTTTATAATGTTACGAAGTAAAAAA
Organism: Stephania yunnanensis; assembly: GCA_039657365.1. NCBI lineage: Eukaryota > Viridiplantae > Streptophyta > Magnoliopsida > Ranunculales > Menispermaceae > Stephania > Stephania yunnanensis. The sequence continues at coordinate 35,220,475 of CM077586.1, read as the reverse complement.
ACTAGCTTATTAAATTAAATTAAACTAATTGAATCAAATAATGTACTTACGAATTAAAATCAAATAATCAATCTTAAACAAATCTAAATCAAAATCTAAGATAACAATCATTCTTAAAAACACTAAATTGAAGACAATGAAACATAAACCAAACTGCATTCAAACTCATGATATAATTATGATAACCATAGTTATAGCCTAGTCACGAGTTTTACGAGATCATGAAACCTTTATCATGATTAAGCGATAGTAAATATTTCAAATCACCTAGTTTTCCTTTTATCAATGATTGGTTCATGTGATTCAAGTTTATATCCTAATCTTATCACTATTAGTATTCAAATGGTTAAAGTGTTTAATATTAGCCTAATCGCATTAAGTTCTATGAAATTACTTACTTATAATTAAAAATTAAAGGAAATATAACATTATATACTTAACTAAAAACATAATTCAGCTAAAATTTCTAAATAAGTTAAAAGAAATTTTGAATAAGTTATAAGTATTACCTATATTAAATCTTGATTTAGAACCTATCATTCAAAATACATATCACGGACTATGTATGGAATGTCTATTTTTATGCATTGTAATGCATGAAAACAATCAATTAAAACCTTGAATTAGAGAATATAATACCTATTTAAAGCATTAAGTTCATAACCATGTAAACAATGACTTTTGCAATTATTTTAGTTCACACCTCAATTTAGATTAATAAACTACTCATTCATATTATCTTCAACGTCATAAATAAGAGAAAGCCATTAATGAAAAAAACCTCGATTAATAACTTTGGATCTGCAATGAATTCTCTAAAACAATAAAAATGAAATTTTGAAAGTAAAGAGCTTCGGGGTTGTTAGTTTGAACCCTTGCCTTATATATAGTAATTTACTAATACATATCCTAATCACACTCAAATTCCTAGTTCTTATCTAAAGAATTTCTGATCGAATTCAGTAATTCCTCAATGATTTGAGCTTAATGTAAATTGATCGAAAAATCGTTGTGCTCCTATGTAAAATATCTCTTAGTTGCTCAACAATTCAGGTGGCAGTTTTTTCATGTTCTCCATTTTGTTGCCATTTCATTAAGTCTCCATGTTGTCGATTTGCCTTTTGATTTGTATGTACTTTTACAATACTAGTAGATTTCCATGAATTTTCTGCTGTTAATCAAATTCATCTATTTTCTTCTCCATTTTCCTTAATTTCTTCATTCTTCCTCATTTTAACCTTCAATCACAAAAATAAGAGAAAAACCTAAGTAATATAGCCTTTTAAAGTAACAAATAACACTAAAATATACTCTAAAACAAAGTCTAATTATTGAATTATCAACAAAAAAACCCTTAAACACATTTTTCACAATTACCAAAGCATTTAAAATTCTTAAAATTAAATTTGAAATTAAAATTGTCAAACCATATATCATTAGGGCATCTAAGCGACCTAGATTATCCAAATGTCTTGGTAATCTAGTAAGCCTTATCCATTTCGAGATTCATAAATCAAATTCTACCTTTTTAAGTCATTTTGTATTAGGTTTATCAAAATTAAGATTCCTCGATAACTTTTTTTTAACTCTTAAACACTAATTTTGACTCATTAATTTAGTCCTCAATTTCTAAAAAAAAATATCGGCAGCATCTCCTATATTAATAGACCTTGTACTAAATAGCCTATTCCTCCAAAATTTTAGGAACTTGTACAAAGGGTAGAAATCCCCAAAAAAATTCACAATCAACCTTTGCCATTTTAAGAAATCAAAGTGAATCCAAACCTTAATTGGTTATAAAACTTTTCTAAAATGACTTTAATCAAGTAAACCTTAACACAACTGTTAATGATGATTTCCAAATCCACACATGATTCTCAGCACCTATTATTATAAAAAATTTAAACTCAAAACATATAGACAAATGAACTTTATGAAATCACCATAATACTAAAGACCGCTTTTTCTTTCCTTCATATCCAATAATTGTACCTATCATTAATCAAAATAATATTTAGGTAATGTTACATAAGTACATCCTACATATCTAGTACACCTGTTTTAAACAAATGCTTTTATTCCAATAATTTGAACAAGTAGTAATATTACAAGGATTTATAATTACGCTAAAAAGAAATTCATCTCGTTTTGTTGAACGACAACAATTAGATGACGACTTCTAAAAGTTGCGGGTAAAGGGGAATAAAGATTCATATATATGATTTGAAGTCCTTTGAGAAGTCACGCCTTGAATTATAAATGGAGTATGATCTTGAGCACCTTCACAAATACTTTAAATCTCCAACTTGTGTACAAAGATTAGTGAATCCAACCATAGAGCACCATGTTATTCACCCTAGCACACATATAGCCAATGAACACAATGGGACTCCCAATATCCTCTTTTCTTTCATGTCCGTGAATGCGTGACAAATTAGATATGCAATGATAAATAGTGCATGTAATTATAATCGAAGAACTACTCATACAATGGAAAGATTATTATAAGATTTTCTTAAAAACAATGAAATATTAGCTAAATTTTTAGCTTTCCTAGAGCATCAGATCAACTTGAGAGTGTTTTCAATAGATTCCTTACATATCCAATTATAATTTTAGTCAAAGATCAAGTAAAACGCAATCATGAAACGCACGAAAATTGCAATCAAAGTGCGCTCGGGATCTATTTTCAAAAATAATATATGACATTTTAAACTAGCTCTCAACTAGCTTACTCATGGTTCATTTTTAACCTTGAAAACCTTAAAATTTGTAACATTAACTAAATAAGATGTTGTACAGTACACTTCATACTTCTAATGGACTCTTAAAATGCTTAAACCGGATAACAAACAAAGAAGTTAATAGTTTTTCAATATAACATGTTTATAAGGCAAACTTTATTAATTTTAAAATAAAAAAACTTCTCCAAATCAATATTTTCGCAGTTGAATCCTTATTACTTGAAATCAAACAGAAGGAAACCAGTCCATACCAAATTTAAAATATTTCCATAACCCCTGAAGTCACTTTGAATCAAAACTAGTAATCAATTCATCAAAGATCCCAATGTAAATCATTTTCAACTATGAAACATCCTTAAAACAATACCTAACTTAATTGCATCAACTAAATATACCGACTAACACCTAAACCCACATGTGTGGGATTTATTTTTAAATTGATACAAATTAACTCAAAACACCTATTCATAACAATATCAACCAATTTCCATCGAAAACCCGCAAGAATAATCAAGAAATATTGAGAATTCAAGTTTAACTGGGTGGATAGTCAGGAATTAGGAATTTACCAAATTCCGTACCGGATACCTAGTTTCTACCACGAAAAAATTGCCTAGACTTATCGTATCCTGATGCTTTACCGATTAGTAAATAGCAACCAAACGAAAATTGAACCTAGGGAAATTGCAAAGCAAAAAAAGGAGCAGAAATGTATTGATAAATGAAATTTTGTTCTCATTATATTAAAAACGAAATGGATTTCATTTTTTATATTATTTATATGCATGTTTGCCCTCAAATTTCTGCTTAAGCAACTTAATTTTTTTTCTTTATTATTTTCCAATAATCCTTAGTATGATGTGTTTTTACTTTCGCAGTTCATTTTGAATCCAATTACTTACCAAGTTGAGCCAAACTCTCGACAAAATAGTCTAACTTCACAAACCATCCATAACACTTATTTTGGTCATACTAAAATTACAAAATCCTTAACTTTTTCCATGACATACCAAACTCTTACAAAACATCTCATTTTGTATATTTAACCAATCTTCCTCCAATTTGGACACTCGAGGAAAAGCCTCACACCAACTTTATTTCATTTTGCGCTTTACCAACCCTTACTTTAATGCAAACTAAGCCAAAAACCTCATGTGATACTCAACACTTCTTTAACTAGTTTGCAAGCAATTAATAATTTTTACTTTCACTTTAGTCTTTTAGACACACACTTGCAATCCCGATTATAATAAAAATCGAAGATACACCGCAACATCCTCTGACTTCGTGATGAAATATCATATACATACATTGGCCTATTGATTTCTTTTTTTCATCGATCTTTGTCCTAATGCACAACTCATGTTGTGATTAAAACCTAATAATCTAACATTTAACTCCTAAGAAAGGTTTATTGAAATTAGAGATTTCATAATCTTCCCATTTAATTGAAATTTAGTCTTTGAGATTCGACTTAAGAAAAAATTTTCGATTCAAACCTAATAAGAAAGTAATTCTTACTATGCAAAATAGTTCGCAAGAACACATTTTTTATTCACATAAACCTGTCATAAACTTTACGAGTAATGATCCTAAGATATTGAATTCTTAACCACTTATTCCTCATTCAGGTGAAAAATTTATAATAACTTTCCTGACAATTTAGACGATTTTCAATTTCTTGATGAATCACATATTTAGTTTTGTGGGGCGTCGTTACATCTTTTTTGCATTTCTCAGCGTATGCCTTTAAATCTTACTCAATAGTTAATACCTAGCAATTTTATATTATCTTGTTTTTTATGAAGCACTATTAATCTTAATCTGGATAATTGTTTTAAAATTAGTTAATAATTCTTTCTTTATCACTCAAACTCTGGTATGTATGTCAAAATTTGATTCTCCATCACCAATTATTTTTTTATGGAAAAAATGGCCAATCAATTCGAAGACTTTCATCTGTCTAAAGATATAAAAGAATTTAAACAATATTTGAGCACAATATTAGATAGCAAAGTAGAGATGCATGTCTATCTAATCCATCACTATTTCAGCGTTTCTCAATTAAAGAATGAGATTACACATTTCATCCCATTGCTAGAGATCTCGAATATAATCTGTCATCCAATAGCAAGATATCACATATTTCTACCACATCAAAAATAAAATCTGACACATTGCATAACTCTTACTCATTCATTGAATTTCTACTCATAATATCACTTAAATTTGTGAGAAGAAAGAAATTATCAACCCTGGCTTATCAGTAAATTTAATTATTTAAAGAATTTCTTCAACAATTCATCTATTTTCGGTAGCTATAACAATATTATCCCATAAGAATACGTTTTTAATGATCATTCACTAATAGTACCGTCTTTTCAAGCAATTAATTAGTTTAAAGAATTTTCGAAGAACAAAACTTGGATCAACTGAAAACTTTTATTTGTTTGACTAGTTAGAGAGATAACTTCTCTTACAACCATCAAATAATATCCAGTAATGAGTTGAAAGAGAACTCATTTTGTTCAATAGCTACTAACATAAAGCTCAAATCTTTATTTTAATTAATATGATTTTTTTATTAATTTTGCGTTACCAGAGTTTTATATAATCACATGTCTCTTTCATTCACTATTTACCAAACTTTTCTCAATACTTGAATAAAGACAATTTACCTTTCTTATTAGAGTAGATATATACAATTAAATAAAGATAGCAACACATTTCTTACTTATACTCTTACGATAAAACTTCGACTTTTAACTCATACAAATTTGTAAATATGTTATCTCTATTACATTTCAACTAATGAATATATATGCTTTTCTTAAAACTATTATATAAGATCAATCAATTCTTGAAATGGATTTAGCTAGATATACCATCTTCTATTCAATATTCAAAATCTAAAGAGAAATTACATTCTAATAATGTTGTAAGTCATGTTTATTTCTTTTCTTCTTAACTTGTGTCTTCATTATCTAACACAAGAATCTTGCATTAACTTAAACTTGATATAACTAATGCTTTTAAGCTTCACTATTGTTGAAGCTTATGATGTGACATTACACTTTTGAACCAATATACAATGTATTCTCTAGAATCTTATGTAAACTAACTGGCTCAAAGTTTTAATCATTGGAGCTTCGACTTATTCTTGTAAGATTAGGGTGAGTACATATTGTGTTCTATCCAACTTGTTATAAAATAGGTAAAATCTTATCGACACTTATTACTTTGTAATTCTCATTTCCATAATCATGTGAGAATTTCTAACCAATTTACATCTCTATACCTAAGTTTTTGATTGACTTCAATGAAACCTTATAAACTCTATTATATCAAACATCAACAATTCGTTTGAATATTCAAAAATAGGTGAATGTATACCAAAAATCTTTTTCGTTGTGAATGATTCGTGATAATGATATGGAGTTACTTAGACTGTAATCACGCACAAGTACTCTAGTGACTTACTTTGACTAAATGAGTATGTTCGTGCTATTTCCATCAGTCATAAGTCATCTCTACATTTCCGTTTAATATAAGTGGTTTTCTCTATTCAAATTTGTCAATCTTAGCCATTCTCACATTTATTTCGTCCATTGTTACAATACATTATTATCAAGGTTTCATTCTACATTTAAACCATTTATGATTTTCTATCTTAACCTACAAAAGAAATTTCCATCTCTTCTATTTCTTAATATCTAGTTAAGCACGATACAACTTCTTATAATATTTCAATAATATAAATTCTTCCTTAGCTAATATTTATTCAAAACATAGAAATTTATAACTCAAATAGTCTTTCTATTTGTTACTTCTTCAAATCATTTCCATTAGTCTAAAATTTCTGTATTTTTCTTGAGGTTTTTGTTACTTTGATTTCATGAATTCATGAGATTGTGTTCTTGGATTAGATTCTAGGTTGTTTGCATCCTTATTGTGTAGTTGCTAAGGCACATGAGTGTGTTAAAAAACATACCTAGTAGTCTTACCCAAGTACGATTAGAGAGATTACAATAGTAGAAAATAGGATTAAGGATTGTTCATTTTCTTGAAGTCCTAGGTGTTTTTAAAGTATAAGTCAAGTAGATTTTCCTTCCATTGACATTAGGAGAACGATGTGACAAGCATTGGATCAACCACTATAGCTTCTGAATAGAATTTCATTGGAAAAAAACCATTGTAGATTGATGATTAATTCAATTTTTGCATGATTTAATAAGGGTTTCAATCTAGATAATTTAAATATCGCATAGTCATTAAATCGATTTGAATCACTTGCTTTTGTCTTTAAATGTAAACTAGGATAAATTAGTCTTGCTAGGATAAAATAATAAGACCCCCCTCCATTTTACTTGATCTAAGAATTCCTCAGAGTCTCTATGGAATTGCCACCTGCCATTACAACAAATCCATAGTAGCTCAGTATTTAGGTTTATTATTAGTGTATTACCCGGTGCATTAGGCGGCATGGGACAATGCTGACTCGCATCGTGCGCTATAAGCCATGGTGCTAAATTATTTCTGGCACGGGAATGTGATTTCCTAACTCCGTTTTCCCAAAATTTATCTACCAAATCAAAATGTTTGCAATCTCCATCGCCTATTGCACTTGTTATCCCTCACAATAATTAAAATTTCCTCTTCAAGCTAAAATAATTCATCAACAATAACATCATCAAATCATCAATTTACCATAAATTCGAGATTTGCTATATTCATTAACAAGAAAGTCAATATTGAAACCTAACACCTTGAAAATCATTTGAAAACCTAGTTGTAACACCCTTAATCTCTATTTGGATAATTTATCCCTTCATCAAGGTTAGTTTGGTAAATATTGATGGTGTACTTGTAATGTTGAAAAAATATGTAAACTATTTACTATTTAGTTGAAATATATGCGAAACTTAGCCCAGGTTAAGAAAATAGACTTTGATAAATTGTTAAATAAATCTAAATAAAGAATAATGAAAAAATTAGTAAATAAATACACATAGGGTATTTATGTAAAATAAAAGAAAGAATGGACTTAATGTGGACTTTAGGATCATCCTAGTACATAAATAAATCAAGATGAGATGTAGGGTTTGAATTTAGTCAACCAAACCATAATCTTCTTAACAAGCTAAATAAACCAATTTAATGCTTTTAACTACTTTTGTTTGAAATTAGCTACTAGAGAATTTGAGGAGGGAGCCCTATAACGCTTGCTTAGCGGATTTGGTGGATGAGCGGGAGCTCTCATCAACAAAACAAGGTGATAGTTTTTCTCATCTTCTCTAATTTTCTCTATTTGATTGACATATTTAATTTTGAATGAAATCATGATTCTCTCCCCGTGAGTTGATTTTTAATTTAGTTTATCTCTATCTCATCTTCTTTGGTTTATTCAAATGGATTTGCAAAACTTATGTTTTAATAACGGATTTGAAGTTTGAATATATTATTTGATGAAATGAGAATGATCTTGTGGTTTGAAACGATATCTTTTTTACTATTTTGATCAAAACTTTACCCTCGTTGGTCGGCATGAGTCTTTGGACAATTTGGAATTCGGATTTCGATACTTATATTCTGAATACATGCCCAACATGGCGGCAGTGCCTCGCTTACACGCGGTACAATGTTGGCCTTGTAATTGTAAAACTACAAGTATAACAACTCGATTGTAGTAATAATGTGATCAACTAATTTCGATTGAGGATATCGTCTTTAGGGAAAGGTTTATATAGACACTATTCACTAAGTTAAGTTCACTCTAATGCTAAGATCTCTTTTTAGTTAGTTTTAAGTAAACTACTCAATTTTATAAAAAAATAAATTAAAATAACTTGTACTCTTATATTAAGTATACTTTTAGTTCACAACTTAACATGGGTACTGCATTATTATGCTTTCATAACTCACTTCCTTCATCTTCCTTATGTGTATGCAATGCTTAATTAGAATCAACATATTCCTTTAAGATTCACTTCAACCCACTATCGTAGTGGAAAATATCTTAATATACAAACTAGAACTCCACCTATTAGTGTGAATAATTTAAGTTTCACATAGCATTAAGTTCCAAATCATTAGATTCAAAACCCCATATGTTTACTAACTGTGCCTCCCTAATCAATAACTATTTATCGATGTCAAATATTTTACAGTTGTATTGTCATATCTGACTTAAAATCTCTAATGGTCATGGTGACTCCAAAAACCCCTAATTAACAAACACATGATTACATGTTCATAGCATTATATATAAAATCAATACAAATTCTAGCCATTGCACTTTTAACTTTACAATCAATACATATAACCCTTAGCATAACATTCATACTATAAGATCTATTTATCCCTAAGATAAACAAACTACTCACTCATCATTTAAATCAACATGCACATCATGGTATTCATTGTAATCAAAGATTAAAATAAAAAACTTGATTTAAATCAAAGACACAATATCGAATAACCACAAGTAGAGTCTTCAATGTCTTCTATTCCTTAACTATTCTCAATACTAAAGTGCAATTTAAAATATGCAACTCTATGATAATTGGTTATGTGGGCTCATACACTATTGTAATGTATGATAATTTGTGAGTTTACCACGTTCTAATACATATTTATACCCTTATGACTCATTGAAATACAATAAAAAACCCATATTACCAATTCCAACCGGACTAGAATTTTGAACTTTCTATTTTTTATGTATCAGTGTTGTCAATAAGTGACCCACACCATGTGTGTTAAGCCACATCGTCGCCATAGTTTTGGCCTTTTTGTGTGTATTCTTTATTTAGTGAGCTCAGCACTATGTGTGTAATGTCCTAGAATTTTGTCTACAACATCACGGCACTACCAATACGTCAAGTATCCTGCACCTATTCCTTGGTTTTCATTCCTTGTCCACGCCTTCTCCACTCTTCCCATGATGTCAAGCCTCCATGCCATGGTGTCAAGTGTGTATATGTGATTTTTCTCCTCATTTTATTATGAAATCACTCATTTGTCTCTTTTTTATCCTTTATGCTTAAAATTGCATAAATACCATCAATTAGAGCTAGTTCCGAATATTCATACTAAATATACTAATAAAATTCACCTATATATAAGTCAAATTATATACTTATCAAATACAACCAAACGTAGGATTTTGCATGTCTCGAGCAAAAGTGTATTCTACTAAGTACTATTACTTCTACTTATAATACCTTATTCAATTTACATAGTTGATGGAGTATCCTTTTACTTAAATAAGTTCAATTTAATAATTCACTCGAGATTTTTTCACAACAAAAATTAATATTTTCAAAAACGTGTTTGTTTAAGAACACATAATATACTTTCAAAACTCAAAAGTAGTTTATAACCAAAACCATCACTACATAAACGTTTATTTCACCTCAACACTCAAGTAGCAAGTGTACAATCTCCTGATTTATGATTAAGCTCAAGAATTCAAAAATAAGCATAGGTCATACTAGTTTTCTATACTTTCGTACACTCAAGTTGCAAGTGTAGAATCTCCTCATATTTTTTTATTGTAAGGTCCCTATTCCTTTTCTTATGGATTATGTTTTCTCACTCTTTCCAACAAACAAGTTCTTTGTTCCTTTTCCTGTAAAACATGTAGGACTCTCTATTTAATTTTAAACTCTTGTTAGCACTTCTCATTTTCACATTATCGAGCAAGTTTTAACTCCAACTTTTCATTTAAAACCATGCCTATCTTTTCTTCTTTTTGCACTAAGTCTTTATTACGTTGTACTTAAGTAAGACTCATATTATAGAATTCTTTAGAGATCTAACTTTTCTACCAGAAGTGTTCCAGTATTCTTCTTACTTTTGTTTCAAGTTTATGGTTTTCCCTAACTTCAGATTACTAATAATGAAATTATATCATTCTTTGCTATATTTCCTATATTCTTCAAAAAATTGATAACACTTTCTTAAGTTTCATATCAACAAAATTCTTGTATTCTTACTCATCCTCAATTAAAGGCTTGAACTTTGGAAATAAATTATTTATTCATTACATATCACTATATATAACCTATTATATACTACATATACACATTCAAATAATAAGTAAATAAAAAAGATACAACACCATTCTTTCCTCTTTAACTACTTCAAAAATAAATTTATGATCATACCTACAATCTTAATCCTTATTTCCTCTTTTCTTACAACTTCCCATAGGGTTGATGCCCTCAAACTTAAACCAAACCTTGTCCTCAATGTTTAAAAATAATCTTAAACCATAAAAGCACTAAACACAACAAACATAATAATAGTAGCAAAACAATTAAATTTAAATAACTAATAAAGTGACAGAATACCCCAAATGTCAAATTAATCGATATAAATGTATGTTTCATCCCCTGGAGGTCTATAGAAATCCAAAGACTCAGGCTTTAGAACTATGCGGCACCATCACGAACATTAAAATCATCAATTTCAACATATGATGGTGCCAAAAGACGCTTCACCCTTCTACTTTACACCACGTTAGTATCAAACATGTAGTTGGTGCTTTTGGAAACCAACAAACTTATCAATAGGTCTCAATCGTCAACTCATCTTCTATCTAGCTATGTCCCTTTAATGATTTTCAAATAGCATGAAGTTCTAGTGTCCATTCATTTAGTCATGAGTCCCTCTCTGCCTATCTTACTCATATCTCGACAAGGCTTCCAAATACTTAGCTTTATTCACTCTATACTATCACCTCATCTCAACAATCCATAGCCTTTTTTGTTGTGGAGTCAAGTTCTCAGGTGGTGGTAGAGGTGCCTGCGGTGGTGGAGGTCGTGGAAAGAAAATATGAACATCCAATTCTTGCTCTCATATTAGTGGGACTACAAACTTAAAGCCCTCTATAGATCCCTACTACTGAACCTCCTCCTCTATGTATCCTTAATTCTGCAACTCTAAGGCTAACTCCACAGCTATTTCTGTTGTTGTTTTTTGATCCTGTTATTCCATTGCCAATAATTCTGCCCCAAGTCTATCCCTTTTGGCTCTCTCTCATCCTTAAGTTCTTGGTATCTAGTTGGTGATTCCAAAGTAAGCATAAAGTCCTCATTTATTATCTTAGGGCGTCTATATCAAATTCATTTTTCCTAAATCAAACACACTCCACCTTTCAAGCGCATTTGCGTTATTGATATTGGAAATAACACCTTATTGTCTCTCCTAATCATGATTGGTTCCTTTATACTCTTATCAATGAACTCCCTCACTTTTTTATAATCTCAAACAAATAAGCCGCATTGGGCATTTTGGTCTCGACCTGTTGAGTGGTCGATTACACTGAAGCAACTACCCTCCTCACACTCTTTTTTTTAATGTGCTTCGACAAATTCTCAGCTCTTGTTATCCGTCCTTGTTGTCCTTAGACAACTAATGCTCTATCTACGACTCTAAGAAGATATAGGTTATAAGGTATCTTATGCAAATCATCTGGGAAGGTTTGTGGTACTCTATTTCTGCTTCAATATTATTTCCCATATATTTCATTTATTGAATTCTCATTAAAGGGGACCATTACTCCTCTCACCCTAACTAGGTCACTTTTCTTAGTGAACTTATCACACATAGGGGGTAGGTTTATTCCTCTTTTGCAAATGAGTTCCTTATTTCTTGAGGATGATGCCTAATTATCACTTACCCTTGTTTCATTCACTTTACTCACTTGCCTTTTTATTCTTGCCATTATTTTTATAAAAACACACATAACACAACAATTCAACACGAGTCTTCAAATCACCTATAATCACAATTTACATCCACAAGGGTCATTCGCATGCCAAATTATTTAAAGGCATATGCTAATTTACCATAAGCCACATTAAAGCTCTAAATCTGCACAACTTAAAATTCCTATCCAACAACCGAATTTCAACAATTCATGCAATTGCATCAATAATATACTAAAAATTCAAAGCATAACTAACTAATTGTAAATTTACATTAATATCAGACTACTTTCTGGTGTAGATTACTTCTTCAAGCCCATAACAACCAAAGGCCTTTCACTTTGCTCACAAACTAAAATGGTATTGCTCTTTTCAATGAACTTCTTAAAATTAATGCCCTAGCTCTCCTCCTTATGAAAATCCACAATGCACCTTCTCTTTTGACTGTTGTTCAACAAGAAAACTATTTCCCTCTTAAAATTGCTCAAACTTGGGTTCTTGAGGGATGTATGCTTGGTTGGCGTCATATGAACTATGGTTGAAGTATGTAAAATTTAGGTTGAAAAGTGTTTCAAACCCTCTCATCGACGCGGATGGTGTTCCTTATAGCTTACGACATTGACACTACAAAGGGATAACGACGACGCTGATTCGAGCAGTTTTCCTCACATCCTAGTGCATTCCTTGGCGCTCCCTTTCTTATCTCAAAACACCGTGTGTGTATACGCATGGCATCAACCAGTCTAGCCTCATAAATTGCAAATTTCTCATTATCTCCCTAATGACACTCTCTCGGCTTTATGTACTACTACACAAGGTAATGTGACAGCCTGAAATACCATGCACATTTAGGAGTCTACCTAATGTTGGTACTAAGTTACAATAAAGTAGTTGCAAGTCTATTATACCCAGATAATTGATCTTCAAATCATCTTGTAATATATCCTTTATACGCAATACATTGAATGACACTCTTGTGTAACACAAGATATTTTTAAACTTATGCCCATCAATACTCAATAGTGTGCATATATATCTAGGACTCCTCTTGTTTGGTTGAATTCTTGGTGTGATCTTGAATTTTGGTTCCAGCTTTTTTTGGACAACTTTGATATTATTTCTTTTTAGTGCTTCTTTAGAAGGTCCATCATCTTATCTCTTAGCTCTCCATTGTTTATTCCTCTTCTTGTTATTCTTCAAGGTATTTATCATTTTCTGCTTAAACCCTTCAAGTCAATCTTGCCACACTTCTTTTCCATTCTTGTGTATAACTTCATATTCTTTCATAAACAAAGTGTTAACTCTTTTCGGCTTGTACATCACTTGCTCATGCCTTAGCTCATTTGTTGTTGTACTACTCATCATGGGAATGGCACTAACACTCACTTAAGATTTTTGATCGAGTCACTTGGAAACTGCCCTTCAATCCTTAAGTTTAAAACAATGGCTAGCTAACCGATATGTCTCTCCAAGTTCTTTATAGATTGTATTCTTTAATCATCCATCATCTTTACAGCTTGATTCACATTTTAAATATCTTTCTCATGTTTCACATGGTGTTCCCTATTTTTATTTTCAATGGCTTACAAGAATCTTTCAATTGTCTTCAATGAAGTCATTTCTTAACTTTGTGCTAGTTTATTTAATTGATTAGTTGATTTAAACATAGAGGTAACTTCAGTGCATTATCAAGATTCCAATATGAGAAGTTTGGCTTGTTATATCCTCGATAAAACCTTTGAGGAGCCATTCATCTCAGTTTAAAGTTTTTTCCACGATTCTAGTTGTTCATGAAGTTGACATCTTCAAACTCCATCCCTTCTTTCACGTCTTTGGAATTAACCACCATTGGTTGATTTCTAGTTCTCTTTCACTGACTTTTAATGGGGGAAATAATTTGTTTAAGAATATTTAATTGGTATCTACCCATGAACATAATCCCTGCATTTAGTCCTAGAACCTCGATTTAGTTTTTCTAACCAATGAGAATGGGAAAAGTCTCATCCTTATTATCTCTTTTGTTACTCTAATAGTGTGAACAATGTCAAATTTCACCAAAAAAGTCTCTACATGTGCAACTGGATCTTTGTTTATGAGACCATTTAATTGGGTACTCTACAAAATATTAATGAAATATGGTTGCAACTCAAACTCGGTGGTGTAGGCTAGAAGCGTCATCACTTCGTTGTATGTGTCTTAAACTTTCAATTTGAAGTAGACACGAAGACATCTCTATCCTTATAATCTATCTTGCACTACTAGATCACCATCGGGTAGACTATTCCCTAAGCCCTAATTTTAGATTCGGTTCCCTGTTTGATTATCCACCATCTATATTTGTTTCTGCTTATTTCCCTTGGTGGTTCAACTAATATCCGGATCGTAGTGCACTAAGTCCTAATCACATTGACTACACATGCACTAACTGTTCCGTGAGAAAGAAAACATAATGGTCAAGTGCAGATTGTCAAACTTGAAAGTAAAAATCTTTCTTTTTTATATACTTAATATAATATCTTAATAATTTTGTAAACTAACTAAACTAGTGTGTGGCTACCTATCATTAAAAATGACACCATAAACTTGATCGTGAAACCGCAAGAATAAAGATTCAATTGTAGTAATAATGTGATCATCTAATGTTGATTACGGATATCATCCTCATGGAAAGGTTTATAAGGACACTTTTAACTTAGTTAAGTTCACTCTATTACTCTAAAGATATTGTTTTAGTTGGTTTTAACTAAACTACTATACTTTATAAAACAATGTAAAATAACTTGTACTCATATATTAAGAAGAATATTAAGTCAAAACTTCTCATAGGTAATGAATTACTACACTTGCATATCTCACTTCCTTTTTCTTCCTTACGTGTGTGAAATGCTCAACTAGAATAGATAAATTTCCCTTATATTCACTTAAACCTACTATTGTGGTGGAAAATATCCTAATGTACAAATTAGAACTTCACATATCGGTGTGAATAAGGTATGTTCCACATAGCATAATGTTCCAAGTCTTTAGATTCATAACCACTAAAGTTTACTATTTGTGCCTCCATAATCATTAACTATCTATCGATGTTATATATTTTATATTCCAAGTATTTATAATCCATACATATTTCCTTTAGCATAACATTTTTCCATAGGATCCATTAGTCTTTAAATTAAACAAACTACTCACTCGTCATTGAAATTGATATACACATCATGATATTTATTGCAATCAAATATTAAAATAAAATAACTTCAATTAAATCAAAGAAAAATTACCGAATAACCACAAGTTGAGTCTTCAATGTCTTATTCTCTAAAAGTCTTCTTAGCACTCAAGAATAACTTAAACTACGCTATTTTATGATAATTGGTTGAATTCACTCATAAACTATTGCAATGTATGATATTTGGTTAGTTTACCACATTCTAATTCTTATTTATACCCTTAAGACTCCTTAGAAATCAATTAGAAACCATAATTAAAAATTCCAATTGAGCAAGAATTATAAACTTTCTATTTTTTATGCCTAAAACTATCAATAAGTGACCTACACCGTGTGAGTTAAGCTATAGCACCGCCAAAACTTTAGCATTTTTGTTTGTGTTGTCTCCATTCAATGAGCTCTGTGCTTTCAGTGTAACGTTTCGGCGTCGTGTGTACAACACCGCGACACTTCCACTACATCAACCATATTGCACCTCTGCTTTGGTCTCCAATCATTGTCAACACCTTTTCCACCTTTCTCATGTTTTGAAGCCTCCACTCCACGACATTAAGTGTGTATATGTGCTTTTTCTCCTCATCTCGTCCTAAAATCACTCTTTCGTATGTTTCGTACCTCGTATGCCATAAAATACGTATATACTATCAATTAGAGCTCATTCCAGATCATTATACCAAATATACTAATAAAGTAAACTAATTTACAAGTATAGTTAAACACTTATCACCATGGCGCTACATGGGGAATTATGGGATTCGATCTAGTGATACTTCACATTGTGGCATATAACGTATGACATAGGCAGATCGCTGAGACCTATTTTTAAGTTATAGATTTGAAGTCAAAAGATTTCAACCGGTACCTTATTTGTAAACCAACAACACTGGGAAGGCGCTGGATGTTCTTCCATATTTAAATTGGGTCTCGCTATTTTTCATAATTATCGAGTTTTATCGAGATATATCACCGAGACAATGATCAGGGCATGGTACCTAACCCGAAAAATCATTATCGTTGTGATGATGGCTTGACAATGATTCGAAAAGAGATTTAATAATAATTTAAAATATTAATACAATAAAATTACTTATCTCAATTAAGCTTGCTGATAACAACATAATACATTTTCGCCAATGTTGACATTCAAAGGGAATTGTTAGGAACTTCTTGAGTAGGATTGGTTTGAAGCACTGGAGGTAAGTAAGGTTTGCTTTATCTTCAATCATACCATGCTCTTAGTTATTGAAGGATTCACACTTGTCACTGGTTATCTTTCATGGAATCAAATAGAATATATCCTATTATTTTATTTTATCTTATTCTTTGAAGCTCTGTATTTATGAAAGCCTAAGAACTAATATGCTTGGAATGAATCATTGTAAATGTTACTGCTGACTAGAGAGCGAGCGACCACTAGTCATCTACTTCCACTATTAAATGATAACTTAAAGGCCAATTTATAGTAGGTAAGATCATAATGATGCTTAGACACCAACCTATGAGGTAGGATCATATTTAACACCTTAAAGCTAGTTGGTTACAACATCGCACAATTTATATCTAGGTTTCATTTCGTCGACTCTGTGGCGTTCATGTTGTCAATGTTATCTTGTTGAATATCTTATTCAGGCTTTGGTTTTTTGTATCTTGCCTTATATTATGCTTGTTTATACTATCTTTTCATGCCTGGAATGATAGTAGAATTGGTCAATAATGTTGTTTATGGTAATTATTATGCAGTATGTATTACTTGGACAATTGAAGGTAAAATGAACTTCTACTTTACCGAGCCATTAGATCATTACTCATCCCACTACTTTTCCCCAAAAAGTACCTCACATACTACCCAAGATAGAAAAAAGAAGAAGCAAGGTCATATCACAAAAGTTGTTTTCTCGTTTACATGGTTGTTTATTTGTATTATTCTATTTTGAAATATTTTAGTTAGTAAACAGGGGAATTTATTATAGGTAGACTTGTGAAACTGACACACTAGTTTTTTAACTTTTGTAAGACTTTCTATTTTGTCTCCGCTCCGATTGACTCAAAAGTCATTTATTCAACACATAGTATGTGACTTAGTAGTTTATTTGTTGATTGTCTCATTGTATTCCACATTATTAAGGATTACTAGATCATTGCCTGAGTCGCTTGTTCATCTTAAGGGGTTTGGCGATAGTTTAGGCCTTGTAGAACCTTGCAGTAGGAATTAGGGCCATCACACCAATTGTCATTAAAATCTAAAATTTAAACATAAATTAATTCTAAATCATTAACAATAACCACCAATTGACTTAAGTCGTAACCAATAAACCCTAATTTCGGATTAATAAAAGTGAAGTTATATTTGCCCAGGGCTAGATCTTCAAAGAAGCTTGGTTCTTTCCAAATTTAGCTCAATTTCTTCCATTGAAAGCCTAGAAAGTGGGCCCCGCTCGACACTATGCCTACGTGGACCCCAAAGTCTATCCTTGCAAGGCTATCGGAAGCCTAAACAACCTCCATTTCCTTTATTATTATTAATTTAGTATTTTAAATATGAGTTATTAAGTCTTGCAAGTTTTAAATTTTACAGCGGCAATAAACTAGCATCTAAATAACTAAAAGTAATGAACGAGTTAGGACATCTTATGGTGTGCAAATCCTAGAGAAGTCAATCTCATTTATATATCTAGTGACAAAAGAGAGCGAAATATTCATACACATGAATCAAGCATGAAACTTAACCAAAAATATCCCAAATGCATCGCAAAACAACAAGTAAAGAATATACATACATTAAAATAACAAAAAGAAACCTATGTAGTAACAAGAAAATAGTCAGTTCTAAGGGAAGCTCAGATGATGCGACCGATCACTTGCTCTTTACCTTTGCTTCAAGAGGGACCTGCATTTGTCAGCAAAGTGGAGACAATTCCACTGAGTACATCTAGATGTGTCAAAATGCAAAAGATAGATGTATAAGTGGCCTCTAAATTCTTCAAACTATAGGCATATGACCTCTTCCATGAACAAATTGAAATAAATCCCAACTAGTCTAAAACTGTGGCCACATTGCAACTTCCATGAACAGTTTGATATTAGCCTACAAAATTTGAACCTAAGGTCGCTTCCAAGAGCACTATGAGGGTCGAGCAATGGGCAGCTGACCTCTTCCAATTACAACTTCAATCCCGTTAGTGTACTTCAATCCATTTAAACAACACACCACGCAACCGGACCACCTAGACTCTAGGTCACCTGACAGTACAAATTGATTCCAAGGAAGGCAATTACATTCAAAGTATATTGAATAAGGAATAAAAACTAAATGAGAAGAAAAGTACTATTGATTCTCCTGTTTCTTTAAGAACCTTAAACCTAAGCGAAATCAAAACCCTCGCGGCACATAGATGCTTCCCATAGATCCCTGACACCTAACATTATGTGACAAGGCTCCTGGTATTCATTTAATTTGGTTTGATTGTGTTAAAGTCTAATCCTACGTGGTTTATCATTTCATATTTGGTTTGGTCCAATGCATTATTTTTAGCCTTTTTTCATTATGTTCTTTTATCCCAAAAAAAATCAAAATTTAGATAAAAATGCTTGAAGGGACTTCAGAAAACTCGATACATAAATCATAAGATTTATCTACATAATATAAGTAATAATTGTTGAGTAAAATCCTTTAATGTGGTTGAATTCTCTTTGTTTGGAAAACAATCATAATATGAACTTAGTGTTAAAATATTAAGTCCATACACCAAAGCAAGTCGGAAAAGTGTGTTTGAAAACTTGGAATCACTTTACATTCACATGACATGTAAATTATATTACAATGGCCCATCCTGGACTATTGAGTTAGAAAGTCCAACAGAAACTGCACAAAAAGCATTGAAATCCAAAAACTTACAAAATGTTTACCCACACACATACCTTGACTTCAATTCCATCTTCGATAATAAAAAAGAATCTAATTTTTGGAAACTAATGGTTCTTCGTTGTTGCGATTTCTCTCTTGGCTTTTTAGCGAAATGCGAAACGTCGAAAATGAAGTTTAAACAAGTGAGTTATAACTATTATATAAAAGCCAATTTAAACAATCTCGAAGCTATCTAGAGGGAGGAGGGCAGTCCACATTTTGGTGGAGGGCATTCCGAAATCATCAAAAATAAACCCTAAATTTTCCTATATCATACAAAAACCTCAAAACTCAATCAATAATCCTGAACCATCATTCATGCAACCAAAACAACCATGATACAACAACTTACGCTTCAATTTATCAAATAAAAATCATAATTTATATTCATGAACCCTAAAACAAAAATTAATATCCTAATTTAAAACCATGAAACAAAATCTATTAACCAAATATACCATTCAAAATTAGAATATACCTATTTTTTGTGAGAGGTAAAACAAACCCGTATTCTAGAATTTCTAAGCACAACAAAAGCCCCAATGACACCACATAATTTGAATAACAAAAGTGGGATTATGCTTACCTAGATAGATTTCTTGAATTCTCTTGATTTTATAGCCCGAATTTACTCCTTTGAATAAAAACTCAGGGAATGGAAACACCTAATCTTTAAGTTCTTCAATTTTTTGTAGTTATTTGCTGGAGCATTTTGCAAGAATGTGATTCAAAGAGCCCTTATATACGTAGGCATTTTAAATTATGGCCCTTGGATACTCATTGTATCTCTTCTCAATTTAGATCTCTAGCTAGATCTTTGCTTGTTTTATCACATTAAACATTGCGTAAGTTTTGTTCGTAGGCATAAGCTTATAAATATAGGGCCATGACCTATCCTAAGTCAATGATTTATTAATTCTCTCATATATTTGGACTTAGGCAAAATATATACAATCAACATCTACTTCTTAGATTCCTTTTAGCTCATTTATTGTTTGTATTGACTCAACTTATCATATCCATTAACTTTGATTAGTAATAACTTAGAAAATAATACATCTTCTATAGGTAATGACTTATCTCATATACTTACAATGCAAACGCATCTCGAGAAAATATCTCCTTTATCTAATCAATAATAAAATTATAAAATTATAAAATATTTTCGGGTTGTTACAACCTTCCCAAGTAATACGAGTTTCGGCCTTGATATTGAATTTTATTTTGGCTCAATCTTATCAGAAACACAAGGAAAAACTAGTAAATTAGTCTTTCCACTTTTCCTCTCGTAAACGCTTCCAAATAGGACTAACTGGGCTTAGATACCCTCTAAACTGTAGTCCCTCAACTGCTTCTAATAGCTAAAAATGTTTCTATTAAAATTTAGACATAACAAATTTGCTTCATGCAGCTCGAGTTCTAACACTAACTATGAACTAACTTAGAGTTTTTTTAGACAGTTTGATTTTCAAATATGAACGACAAACTAGTGTCAAATCACTCTATACCACTAGACATTCTATGTCGAATTGGGACTCGTGTACAGTCACTTCAAAAAACTACACTCCATGTTTCATCAAATTATGGGCATTATCCACTTCTGACATCTTGATTTCCTTTATATCCATATGACTTGGGCCGTAACCACTTTTAACAGTCTGATTTCTCTAACTCGACTATGAAACTAAACCAGCCTCTTCAAAACATATTAGAGTTAATCTATCAAGTTCAGGCTTATACCACTTTTCACAATTTCACATCTTGTTTTGAATTGCAGACCTACCCTGACTACTCTCAACTTTTCATGGTGTAAATGGGAATGTCAAAGATTTCAATTGTGGATGTCGCTCGTTAATACCATACCACATCAAGTATCATGTTGTAAAGCTTCATAATTGCGACTAAAACACTTAAATGTTGATTATATTTCCTGACCACTTGCATCTCGTAAGTAAGTCTGTAAATGGTTTCTTTAAAATATGAGATAGAAGTCAGTTCTCATGACTTTCGACGATCAACTATCAGTTGTTAACACTCATTCATAGTAAATAAATATAGCAAAACTCTCGTAGAGACAACAACAATACTTAGGTAGTAGAAATGCTCAAAAAAATATCGACAATGGTTGTCATGAATTCAGTGTGTTCATGAATTACATGATAAAATACAACTTGTCTAGTCCTGCCACATTTTAGTTGCGTTCAAGGCAAGGTTCGATGTCTCATGTAGCTTAACCTACTTAGACGTTCCATTCCTCTTGAACTCTAAACTTAAGTTGGATGTTTCTTATCCTCGACAACCCTGATAAGGTCAAGTAGTACTATACCTAGTAGCCGTTAACTATATCTTTATCAAACCAACATCCAGAAGTGAAAGCTACTAGAAAGATCAAATTTATCAACATATAATGTTAACTAAGATAAATTTATACCATTCGGCCACAACGCGGACTTTCTCCACGACATGTGCCTAAGTACTATTCTATTTGGCATGATACAACTTTGGATATATATCCTTAAAGTGCTCTGGTTTACCCCATTTGAAACACATTCACTATCCCTGATGACCAATGCGACTACTCCAGCCTGAGTATTCAGTGTACTACCTCTACTTTACTAACCTTACTGTGTGTGATAGTCGATATGCATAGCTTGCCATTAAGGTGGGTGGAAATATGGTGGTTCGAGCATACTGTACTAGTGGTGCCTCTTACCCTGTACTATGCATCTTACAAACATCCTGAACCTGCAACTGGTTCCTCTTTCTCTTCCTACCATGTCGTGTCCTCTGCTCAGTCTATGTCTCAACCAGTTGAAAAAAAACCGTCATTGCACTACAAGAAAAAAATTAAACAACGACAAACTAATTTGATGCAGAATTAGTACGATTTGTTGCTAAGCGACCCTGCTATAGATCAACAACAAATTAAAGCTATTGTTAAACTCTTTGTTGCAGATTGAAGTTAGCAATAGATTTTGGTTCTATTTGTTAATGACAGATTTGTATGATAAATCTGTTCTTTGAACAAAGAACAAAAAACAAATATTTTGTCTTTGAACGACTTTCTGAAAAACAAATTTGTTGTTAATTGTAGTACAGTCAGCAAAAGAGGTTATGTTAAAAATTTGTTGCAAATCAGCGACAAACATGGTCTATTGATGATTTGCCAAGTCAGCACAAGCGGCGGCTGTTGCTGATCTGTTGTAAATCAGCGACATACTTGGTTTGTCACTGATTTGCACAATCAGCAAAACCGTTGTCTGTCGCTGATCTGTTGCAAAATAGCGATAGATTAGCAACAGACATCTTTTTGCTGACTGTGCAAATCAGCAACATACTTGGTCTTTCGCTAATTTGAAATGGCAATTTTTTAAAAAATTATTGTTCACGGTAAATAGTAAATTCAAATTATGCAGTAGTAAAATCAGCAAAAAAAAACAATTTTTCCTGCTGCAATTGAAGTGAAAATTGAGAAATTGTTTGTATATTATCAAAATTTGACAAAAAATATCTACAAAAGGTGGAGATTAACATTTCATAATGAACTAGTAGTATACTATATACCACTAGATGAACATTATCCAACAAAATATAAAATACTACACAAATTTAGATGGTTGCCCAAATTAATTTACATATATATTTACAATGTCAATCCCACACTCTTACCCAATTGTGACACCGATAGAAGATAGACACCATACAAATTCTGGGGCTAGGAGTGCGTGTCCCATCCAAATCCTAAAAATGAAATGGAATAACTTGAACAATATTCGAAATGCAATCAAAATATTCAAACTCAAATTAAGAAATTCTAAAATTAAGCCTTGGTCATCGATCTCATACATAAAAGATCGCACATAGTGACAAACACAAAAATTTCCAACTCAAAATGGAATGAATGAACTTTCATACATGACATTCCATGTTTTTTCTCAATTTTTTTCCTCTTGTACATTCTTTCATAAAAAGTTAAAAACATAAAATAAGAATCCATGCAACCCACAAATGAACCATTGTAAAAACTCAAAATAGTAAAAATTGAAAAAATTCAATGAAATGAGAACAAATCTACGATAATTTAGCGAAAGTATCAATTTAGAAAGATTTAAAATTTTTGAAAGCAAGATATCATTTGCATTAAATCAAACACGTTTGTAGAGTTTGATTCGTGCAGTCAACCATAACTAAGTTCGGATTAAGTCTTTGTTGTTGTCGTTGCAAATAATAAAGGTTAAGAGTACTAGTAAAATAAGATTCATGGAGTTCCATCATTTGCGTCACCAATGGATAAGATTAACAAGGGTGCAATTTATAATCTCAAAATATGTCGCTAAGTTATGTGTTGGGTTGCACGGAGACACTCAATTTGCTAATAACATGGTTGCTAATTAGAGATTAGTGGATAAAATATAGGGAGGACAAATATCTTAATCTATGCTTGTAAGGGAAATTGCCTGCAGCGAATCTCAGGCTTGCTTGCTTGCACAAGGGTTTCCTAATAAAAGAAGTTACTAACATCATAGAGAGTTGACTAGTAGAACAATATATACTTGGTAGATAATCTAATATTGTTATGTTTCTTGTGAGGTGTCTGCTTACTCCAACAAACATTGAATCCCAGGTAAAGATTTTTCTCATTTTTTTAACAGGATCAGAGAGACTTATTAACATGTATATGTTGGCATTGACTATACCAAATCTAAGGATATATGTGTGGATGTGGAGTGTTCACTTGATATTCTAAGTTAAGTATCACTATAATGCACTATTAAACTATGTATGCCATGCACATTTATTTAAGGTACGTACAATAGTTTATGGAAAACAAAACAAACTAAGCTTACAGGGAACATAATCTAATGGGGAAAAAAAGAAATGAATAAGTTATTTTCAGGCCTCACATGTTAAATGGATATTTTATGAATAAAATAAATTGCATAAGGTTGCATACTAAAAGAATCTCTGAACCTTGCAACCCAATTGGTGATGTAAGTTTGCCTCCCTATGCAACACCCATGTCAAATGTCACCGGTGCACATACCTGCAAATGAAGTAATCACATCGACTACATTAGAAGGTAAAAATATGAAGATATACATTACTAGAGAATAACAGTTTACCATTAAAAATATAGGACATCCAATCACTCTTGCCACTCTTGCCATGGTGGTGTTCGCGGAGGCGACATAAGTTGCCCCATAAACTCATTATGATCATCAAAAAGATGACGTTGATCCTCAGACATCTTTCTATGTGGAGAGGCCTAATGCCCGGGTCGGTGGTCATGCGGGTGCGCAGACTGAAAAAGTGTTATCTCAGTCGTCAAATGACCAGGGTGGTCGTCACTTTGAGGACCAGAATGCTCTATTACTGGTGATGGTGGAATCTGCGGTGTCGGAGGCACGTGGGGCCTAAATCCAAAGGTGTTGCATCAACAATGCCTCCATACGTGCTAATCGGTCCTGCATCTCTCGAGTTTTTTCCTGGCGTTCCATCTTGTCTCTCTTCATTTGTTCTTGTCTTTCCATTCGCTCCTTCAGCGATGTTTCTTGCAACCTTTGGAGGTCCCGCTGGAGCTGTTCCAACTCATGAAGTACGTACGCTGGTCCTCGAGATGAGCTTGCTCCCCCTGAAGATATGCTGCGATGATAACCTTGTGACCCTAATCCATATACACGTCCCTTGACCTCTGGCACCACCTCAAGATAAACGCATCCTCGTCAATCGATGTGTCGGAG
The DNA here is from genome assembly GCA_039657365.1 of Stephania yunnanensis. Lineage (NCBI taxonomy): Eukaryota > Viridiplantae > Streptophyta > Magnoliopsida > Ranunculales > Menispermaceae > Stephania > Stephania yunnanensis. Next base: position 35,195,147 of record CM077586.1, on the reverse strand, counting down.
TTCTGGGTGGACGTCTCCTCCAATCTCCGAGTGAGTTCAGCCTGCATTAAATAGTATGAAATTATAGTTAATTCTACTGGTTTCTTTTAAATTGATGGGCTACATATGTTGACTCGAACTAGTTACATATATGCAATTCATATTACTTACATCAATCGTCGCGGATCTCTGATCTACTAATGATTGTCCGTCATGGCCATGAGTGTGGAGGTGTCGAAATATCTCCTTCCGTGAGGGACGGCATTGAAGCTTCTTCTCCTACAACATTGTCACATGATTAAAAGTTTTTATCTCAGTTCATGCGGAAATACACTATTTCTGTATATACGTACCAACGTATCACCATGCTGTCTAGCGGATATACTTCTAGCGCTATGCAGCGAAATACCAGTGCCCGGCCCTCCCACCTCGAACTTTCTATTGCTCCTCTTTTGCTCGGACATTTTTTTGAATGCTTCATCTGTTGCTCGCATTTGCTTGTAATGCTCAAACAACTCTTCAGTTAAGTAAATAGGTGATATTCTTTTCTTCGCGACGAGATATATTACCCTGTCAATTTTAATCAGATTTGAGTATAATTTACCATTTCATAAAGCTTATACATAGAACAACAACTTAAGATCAATATCTCCTATAAATTGAGTTATGTTCTTTATTAAAGATGGACTGAATTTCAGCACTTATTCGTAGAGATAATTTCTTTTGCAAGTGTTTAGATATTGGGACATTTTTCGGGGGTCTCCACTAATCAAAAAATAACTAAAACCACCAAAATAGTTTGAAATATTACAAATTAGGTTCCCTAAAACCTTCAAGTGATTCTGAGGTGTTTTGTATGGTTATTCAAATGGGATTCAAAATAAGTGAAATTTACTTACTTAATAAGTTGAATTTTGATTTTAGGTATTCTGGATATCAAATGATGTCGAAATTAAACCAAAATTTTCAAAATGTGCTATTAGATTATAGTACGCTGAGTTTCCATATTATCCAATGCGTATAACTTAGTTTTCAAGTCATGCCTCGAATAAGAGATCAATATTTACAAATAAGGACTTAAAGTTTCACTTAGAGTCTCAAATTTGTTTCTTGATCGTAATAATGAGTTTTTTGTACTCAAAAGGCATGGTTTTAACTTAGTAGTCTTCAATTAATCAACATCGAGAATTTTGGGAATTTATATGAGTGTATTAGCAACATTTCAAGTTGCATAAAAACCAAATTTTGAAATTTATTTTAATGTCCCTATGTGATTGTTTTGCAAATTAATGCATTTAACCAACCTGAAATGGTTTCCATTAGACATTGATGATTCAATAACACATAAAAAGAAAAAGGAAAATGCCTACAAGTTTTAGCACTGACTTTGAGCATTTTAGCTGAGTTAAGTGTCACTAAAATGAGTAAAAGAGACTTATTGAGGTTATCCCTTCGCACCAACCCTTCATGTATGGTAAGAGAAAGCGACTTGGGACCCCAAGGATTTAGTAAAAACTTATTTAAAACACATCGAAGTTAAGATTTAGTCTATCTTAAGTAGAAAAGACATTGAGGCAAATAATGGAATATATTATAATGAACTTGATAGTTAAACTTAAACAAGCTCTAACATATACCTAATGAACTCGAATACGTACCATGGACATAGTGCATCAATTTTAGGTTTCAAGAGTATAGTATAGATGTGTGGGAGCAATGTTTGGCTTAGATGTTATTATTTGTTGAGGTAAGTAAACCATTCAGAAAACAAATAATATTTATTTTCAGTTTCCTTGTTTCTTTTTGAAATTATAAGCTAACGTTGTTGAACTCTAATTCCGCACCAAGTGGTTTATGTGTTTGAGTGGTTAGTCCTAGTCGACTATGATCACTTATGAGTCAAGCATCCGAATAGCTCCCACGGCTCCTCTCGAGTCTGAATCCTTTGGATGTGAGCATCCAGGGTCACTATGGCTCCTTAATTAGCATTCAAGTTTCATAAGTAGCAGGCATCGACGGTCACTGTGGCCTCCTTTAGAACTCTATCAGACTCTAATTTAGGTAAAGCTTACTGTGCCAAATGATTAAGTAAGTCTTGTGAGACTTCAGTCCACAGTTCCTTTCGCACTTACACCTTTTGTCGGTGTATAGTGTATAGACTACTCTATCCATATCTTTTGGTTCCAGACCACTTGGTTCCTATCGTTGATTGTCGGAGTATGTATGTCATGCACTTTACTGTTTTACTTTCTGTTCTTTCATTTCCTGCATGATCTATAGACTTATAATTTATTATTATGAGATTTTATTGAGTTTCTACTAGATTTACTCACAAGGATTGTTTCCATCGCTGGTGAAAATTGTAGGCCCTCTAGTAGCAAATGCGAGGAACTTGTGATCAGCGATTATCTTTTAGCTTCCCTCAGAGTTAGCTCCTCTCAACTACTACCGTATGTTCTTTTTGATATTTTGGATGTACATATGAACTACACTTGTTGTTTCTTGTTATATTTTAGGATATTTTGGGATGTAAGACACGAGATATATGTGTATGATGACGTGATTGTTGTATTGTGCTGATTCCACTTCATGTATATACATAAAATCTATTTTTGCAGAATTTCCATATTAGGATTGTCCTAACTCTTAATCGTTAATTGCTTGAGATGTATTAAATTGACTAACTTCCACTAAGAGTTATTAAGACTTATTTAAAGTAATTAGCAAACATAATAAGTAACTAATAATGGAATGACATGGAAAAGAAGTTGACTAGGCATAAGTTAATTTCATGGTGGTTAACTAGGAGTCCACGTAGGCTTAGACTAGGCGGGGCTCAGTTTGTGGGGCAGGGGCCGTGACAATTATGATTTGGAGTATTCATTTGCTTAAACAGCAAAGTGTTGAGTTTAGTGGTATTAGACAAGTAAATAATTAGACACATTTTATAGTGTAATTTAGGTCAATTATATATATGATATTACTCTAGGTATTCTCTTGTTTTTATAATTTCATGATTTAAATAACAAAATTAAGAAATGGAAGAAAAGAGAAAAAAGAAGCAAAACAGTCAACTGGAAAAAAAGTACAATGATAATCCAATAATTTGTAACTACATTAGAAATTGCCACCTAAATCGGCAGCAAAAAAATGCCAACAAATCCAAAACGAATTGGATAATGAACTAGAAATCACTAACTGAATCGGTAGAGCACTAAGAGCCATTTCAACTAATTTACTTAGCGATTTGTGAACAACTTATAAATTGCTGACAATTTACTGAAGTTGGTTATGGGTTTTTTAGATTAATATGAAGAATTCAAATTTATTTAGGATATGTATAAGTAGGGACATTGTAAAAAAGACCAGAGTGCTTCGAAATAACTCATTTTTTTTTGCTCAACGTTTTTTCTATTTTATATTCTATGTTTCTAGTTGATGTTTGAAAATACATTAGAGCTTTGATTTATTTTAAGGTATTTATTTATTCATTATATCTTTTAATTAAATATTTTCACTGTTTATTTCCAACATCAATAAGTAGTCTATCAATCTAAACAAACCTTTGAGATTTATATACTTTGGATTGCTAGATAGTTAAAGAATCGTGAACATAATGCTTTAAATCTATTCATGCGCGTTAATCATGGAATTAAAAAGTTGTTTTTGCATATTACGACTAAAAAATATTACCATTGCATACATAGTTGCAAATGTGTTATATGGTATTTTGATTCTGATTCTACGTCTAAAGCTACTGAGAATAGTTATAAAAGTAGTAACTAGGATTAATCTAGAGGGCTTTGCCAAAGTGGATGTTTAATGCAATTGTGTTCTAAGTTGTTTATTATGTGGCCGGGGTAAATATTGACTTAGATTAGACATGTTTTTCATAGAGTGTAATGCTATCATATTCTATGGTGTTTCATTTTATCTAATGGGTAGATTTACAATGATAATAACACGGCATTTTCATTGAATTTAGGAAAATTAGTAGCAAGCCAAAGGATATCAACCTATTATCAATTTGGATTTAATGATTCCAAAATTCTACATGTTATGAGTATAACTATAGTATTAAGTGATGTTATGTTCTAGTGTTTGAAAGTAATCCAAGTATATTACATTGTTTGCTGGGGGTATCTTAAGATGCTTGTTTAAGATATTTAAATTCTATTTAATTTGAGTATTGTTTAATTTAGTTTTCATTTACTTGTTTAGAGTAATTTGTTAATTTGGTTAATTAAGTTAGTATTTATATATTTTATTTAATTAATATTATAAAATCTCATATAATTAGATCAACTAAGTTAATAAAAAAAGGAAAAATATTTACTTTCCTTTGAGATTCGAAAAATCTATGCGGAAATGATATCTCATTTACCACTACTACAAATAATAGAAAAATATGGGAAACTATTGTACACGTTCGACATGTGTCAGTGAGGACAGAGATAACTTCATGACTACTTCAAGCGAGAAATTCAGGAGAATTACAACAAAGTGATTAGGCTTCCAGCCAACACCTCCGAGTTCGAATAGAGACCGTCGTGATTAACATGGTGCAAAATAGCTTGTTCAACGGGATAGCTAATTAAGATCCGATTGCACGTAAGAACTCCAATAACATGCACATTACTAGAATTACAAAATGGGTGATTAGGATGAGACTTTCCCACTCTAATTGGGTAGAAAATCTAAATCCCTTGGTTCTAAGGATTGAATGTATTGAATATGACCTCATGGGTGGAAATCAATAAAAGATTTTTTGAGAAGTTTTTTCCCTAGTGAAGGTCAACGAAAAAAAGCTGGAAATCAATCGATTCAAACAAGAAGACACCGAGTCTCTTGGTAAGGCTTAGGAGAAATTTCAATAGACGCTAAGTAGGTGTCCTGGATATGGGTGCGTGAAATGGGCACAACTCCAAATTATCTTTTATGAGATGAACCATGGCACGAGAACGCTAGTAGATTTCGCAGTAGGTGGCTCCTTGCTAACTAAGAATGGGAATGGAGCATTAGATCTCCGTAGTCTTATGTCTCAAAACTTTACAGCCAATACTCATTTCACAATGAGCAAACCAACAAGGTTATACGAGATTGATTTGCAAGCCGCGTTTATGAAACAACTATCTAATCTGAGCAATCAAATGACAAAGCTTTCAATGGAACAACAAGGTCTATAAGTGCAAGTAATATAACAACCAATTAATCGGCAAGGCATGGTGGCTAGCTAAATTGACATACAACAAACCATGGAATATGAGGACATCTACTTCATTAATAACCAAGGCTAAGGGAACAACTTTAGGCCAAAAGGAATGGCTCCTCAAAGGTTTATTTAGGATAGAACAAAAATGGCCTAAACTTCTCGTATGGAAATCTTTGTAATACACTAAATTTACCTCAAGGCTTTAATCAACAAGTCCAACAAGGAAAGTTGGGACAGATTGAAGAGATGGCTTCTTTGAAGTCAATTGAGAAGTACTTACATGCCATGGACATGAGCAATAGGGAACGTCATGAGAAGTACAAAAAAAAGATGGAAGGAATGAAGCAAGCCATGAAAACGATGGATGATGAGATCTGGGAATCCATTAAGAATTTAGAGAGACAGTTTGGACAGCTAGCTATTACCTTGAAGGAGGAACAATTTCCAAGTAACATGTGCATTAATTCTAAAGAAAATGTGCGTCCAGTCCAATTAAAAAGTGGATGAAGAACCAAGGATATAGTGCAAACAAGAGATCTATCAAATGACACAAGGAAGCAAATAGAGGAACCAAATAAAAAGAATGCAAAACACTTAGAAAGTGAAATAACTATTGAAAAAGAAGCTGCACTAGCAAAAGAATAAAAATTGACTTAAAAGAATATAGATGGGAGATAAGCAGAAAAGAGACGTGGTACCAGGGAGAGTTACGTTTCCTAATAATCTACCATTAATAAATCCACCTCTACCATATCCTTAGTGACTTAAAAACAAAAAGATCAAGAATAATTCATGGAGATTTTGGAGAGGTTTAAGAAGTTACGCATAAACATCTCATTCGTTGACGCATTGGAATAGACTCCAAATTACACAAAGTTCTTGAGGGGAAAAACGGCAAGAAAAGTGTTATTTGAAGATTATGAAATAATAAATTTAATAAAAGAATGTAGTGCCATTCTATAAAGGAAGTTACAACCCAATCTTAATGATCCAGGGAGCTTTTCCATTCCATACACCATAAGGGTACACTTGTTTGATAAAGTAGTATGTGATTAGGAACAAACATAAATTTGATGCCTTTATATGTCTTGAAGATATTAGGTTTTAGAGAAGTAAAGACAACTAATATGATGTTGCAACTAGTAGATCAATCAGCAACCTATCCAAAAGGAGTAATTGAAGATGTGTTGGTAAAAATGGATAAGTTCATTTTCATGGTTTACTTTGTAGTGCTAGATATGGAAGAAGATTCAAAAGTACCACTAATCTTAAGGAGACCCTTCCTTTGCTACATGAGCATTGATAGAGGTACAAGAAAGAGAGCCAAGGTTATATGTAAATGACATGGAAGTCATTTTCAAGATCTATAAGACCTTCAAATTTCCAAATGAGGGAAAGAACTGTAAAAGTATCGAGGTTAGAAATGTACTTTCTAAATGTGTCTCTGAAATAGCCAAGGAATATACGCCTGATGACCTGCTAGTGCAGTGCTTAGTTGAAATCATAACAACAATTTATGCTCTTAAACGTTTTAAGAAATGAGAAATGAAAATGGAAAGTATAGTTATTAAACCAATAATGGAGTTAAATCCTTTACTACAACATTTGAGATATGCATATTTGGAAGAAAATTCCATATATCATGTGATCATCTCAGTAGCATTTATAGAGTTGGAAAAAGAAAAATCGCTTCGAGTTCTAAGAGAGCATAGGTCACTGTTGGGATGGATGATCAAAGACTTTAAAAGAATTAATCCAATAGTATGTATGAATAAGAGAAAATTTAATCTGATGATGAAATAAGTTGTAAAGAATGAGATCTTAAAATGGTTAAACGCTGGAATCATTTATGCTATTTCAAACAGTTTGTGTGTTTTACCAATACACGTGGTATCAAAGAAAGGAGGAATGACCATTATTCAAATGGAAAATAAAGAAACCTTATCTACTAGTACAATAATTAGTTGGTGAGTTTGCATTGATTATCAAAAGCTAAATAAGGCTATGGAAAAAGATCACTTCCCTTACCATTCATTGATTAGATGTTGGATAGATTGGAAGGATACGAATACTATTTCTTAGTAGATGGGTACTCGGGATACAATCAAACTATTATAGCACCAAAAGATCAAGAGAAAACGACATTTACTTGCCTATATAGAACATTTACATTAAGACAGATGCCATTTGGACTATACAATGCACCAATAAAATTTTAAAAACTTATGATGGCCATTTTCTTTAATATGGTTGAGGATATAATGGAGTGATTATGCGGTAGGAGCAGCGTTAGGTCATTAGAGAAAGGGAATTTCTAAAGCTATATTTTATGCAAGTAGAACACTAGATCGAGCTCAACAAGATTATACAACCATAGAAAATAAGCTTTAGGTAGTATTGCTTGCATGTGACTAATTTAGTCCTTACATGGTTGGGTCAAAGGTCACTGTGTATACCGATAATGTAGCAATATGGTACATGTTTGCAAAAAATAATGACAAATAAACGATGATTAGATGGGTGTTATTGTTGCAAGAGTATGACTTGGGAATCAAAGATAAAAAAGGAAGTAAAAATTTGCTTGCAAATCATTTATCTAGGTTAACTAATAAAGGAGGCAATACATGGAAGCCGATAACTAAAGTATTCGAGGAAGAACAATAATTTAAAATTTCCATTCTAATGGAGTATCCCAACTTAAACTCGGACTCAATGAGCAAAAAGACATAAGGCTAATAACATTAAATTAAGAGCTATTAGGAGGCTGCCCAATGATTTTTAAATTTTATGTTTTCGCCAATTCATTAAAGAGCATAACAATGAGCAAAAGAGCTCAAGCAACAAAAATGAGGTACACGGGCAAATCGCGTGTAATGTTTTATGAAATTTTTGTATTTACAAACATTTCATGGTATCACATCATCATGTGTAAGTGATACACAATGTCAGAGGAACACAAAGAAGAAATAAACAAAAAAATATATGTGAGACATTTGGGCAAACTGCTCGACACCATGGCTATAAGCCTCGGTGTCATGGGTATTAGTGATTGCACCATTAGGGCGCTGAGGAGATCGAAGCAGACATTGTCACAATGTCGTGCCTATTACGGAACGGCGCCAGTGTCTATGCGGGTCTGAAAACCCCCTCGTTCACCACTTTCTTCACACTTGCATCAACACTCCTCCATAACCAACAAGTACACATCCCTCTAGAGCAAAGGTTTAATCAATTCAAAGTGAGTTAAGAGAGTTCCTGGTGATTTAGAGGGCAAGAAGCAAGTGCATTATGGATTTGCAAAAGGTTGAAAGCTAGGGCTAGAATTTGGGATGTTGATTTCAAAGAGAACTAGGGTTCTAGTTTATTAGTGAAATGAGAGGACTTGGAGTGATAAAGACTTAGATGAGTGTTTTATAATCGAAATTAGTCTGACATTAAGGTAAAATTTACAATTTCATTAGTTATGCTTTGAATTTTGAAAAATTTTGATGAAATTGCATGAATAGTTGATTTGAAGTTGTTGAGGATAAAGAATTGCAACCGATGTAAATATGGAGCATCAATGATACCAATGGAGACCTGGTCCATGTTTTTTGCATGATTTGGCTTATGAATAATCCGTGTGATATGAATTGTGACTTCTAGGTGATTTCGAGTCCCGAATTGCTAGTTGCATTTGTTGTGTAGTTCCTTGAATTAAATAGAATGTCGAGAACACTGAAGGAAGCTATCCAAGTTAGAATAAATGATTTTGAGGCATCTACCTCAAGAGATCCCACCGAGGAGGCTTGACCTTTTAAATCAACATATTTCATTAGTAGAGAGGCAATGTATAGATATGAGGATATTCAAAATAGGGAGTTCATTTGTAAGAGTGGAATAAAGTTACCGATTAAATATGACAAAAGAGTGAATGGTTTCATTAGGCAACAAAATTGGGAGAATTTCACTCAAGATTATAGTGAGGTTAGACTTACAGGTGTGAGTGGAATTATGTACTAATTTTGTAATAATGCAAAGTTTAGTAGTAAGAATGAGTCAGTGAAGGTGAAATGCGTGTTTTTCCTTTCTAATGAGCATGAAATTAATGTTATCTATAAATTGGAGAGCATGAATGGAGGTGGAACCGAACCAGCTTTTTTGGATGATCTATATGAGAAACCTTATAACCTATACCTATTTAGAGCCATTGAGAGAGCATTGGTTGCCTCGAGACAACATGGCTTGGTAATGGGAGCTAAGAATATGCCGAAACACATCAAGAAGGGGAGTGTTAAGAAAGTTTATCGAATGTGGAGAGATTTTCTTGTTGCATCAATATACTCACCACTCAGGAAGGAAAGATCAACAAGTCAAAGGTGGCTTGTTTATATGAGATCTCAAAGAAAGGAGAGATCGAAGTCGACACGATCATCTTCACCAACCTAGAGGACTCTTTCATGATTTAGCAAGACAACAAATTGTTATTTCCTATGTCGATGAGTCAGTTATGCTTGAGGGCCAGAGTGCGGTTGATAGATGATGAAGAATCTGATACTTAGGCCCAAGCGACCATGGATGAAGCTTTGATGCTTCAACTAAAATCATTGCCTAGTTATAAAGACTATGAGGAGGAATAAGAAAGTGTTAAGGGACCTAGACATGAAACCGAGTTGTCAGCTAAATAGCAAGAGGATAACATAGCAACAGCAGTAGCAGCAATAGTAGAGTTAGCACGGGAACTAGAAGATGAAGGATATGGAGAAGAGGATGATCACCACCATCAAGGATTTGCTAAGGCCCATGAGTTTGTAGACCCACTTATTTAAGAGCATTACATTTATGGTCCTAACATTTTTCTACCACCTCCTCCGACATAACCCCAGTAACACCACCAAAGGACTTGACTCCACGCCAGCATAGGATATAGATTGCTAAGATGAGGAGAAAATACAGAGAGGACAGGGCATAGTATTTGGTAATCGTTTTTTGATATGAGGACGATATGGAGAAGAAGGAGTTTGACCGATGAAACTGGTAGTGGAAATACATGTTGTTTGTCGATCATCAGAGAGAAATAGCTAGGTATAAAAGGAGCAGACGAATGAGACCTACTAATAGGTCATTTGGTTTTCCAACAGCACCAGCTTATATGTAGTGTAGTGTTGATGCCCCTAAACTTAAACCAAACCTTGTCCTCAAGGTTTAAAATAAGCTTGAAATCATGAAAACACTAAAACACGTAAACCTATACAATAACACAAATATAAAAGCTTATACTAAACTAAACATATAATTTTGACAACCAAATAGTTAACAAAATATCCTTATGTTGAAATAAATGGTATCAATGTATCTCTCATCTTCCTAGATTTAGAGAAATCCTAAAACACAAAAATCATAACTTTGTGTCATAATCAACTTCTTATTCATCAGCTCTAGCCTAGGATGGTGTCAATGGATTCTCCACCCTCTTTCTTTGCGCAAAATCCAAAAGCTATGTTTTAGTAATTCCTTGCTTTTGTTTCAAGTTCATGGCATTCCTTAACTCTAGGTTTCTAATTATGAAATCATATTATCGTAGCTACATTTTATTTTTTCTTCAACAAGATGCTTGTATTTTCTCATCCTTAATTAAAGGCATGAACATGTAAATGAATTTCTTATTCATTGCATATTATTATATATAACCTAATATATTAACTAAAATTCAAATAGTAAGTAAATGAAATAAATAATACAATACATTTCTTTTTAACTGCTTCAGAAATAAAATTTAAATCATTTTATATACAATGTTTATCCTTATTTCTTAATATTTTTAACCACTTCCCATAAGATCTCTAAGGAATTTTATAGTAAGTGTAAATGTTACTTGATAAGAGAAACTAAATAAAGACTTGGTGCAAAGAAGGGGAAGAAATAGGCATTGTAAATGAGAAGTTGGAGTTAACTTGCTTAATAAAATGAAAGTGAAAAGTGCTTTCAAGAGTTTTAGAAAAATAAAAAATGAGAAAGTACACAAGTTGTAAAGGAAAAAGAGTAGAGAACTTAATATTTGGAAAAAGTGAAGAGAAAGATGGACTCCATAAGAAAATGAGTAAGGACGGTAAAATAAAAATGAAAAAGAGAAGAAGAAAAGAAATGAGAGAAAAGTAAAGAAAAAAGACATAATTTCAAATAAAACCTTCAAATGAAAGATTTAGTTCGAGTATGAGTAGCTTGATTGAGTTAAGTTTTCTTTCCAACTATTTTAAATCCTATAACCTTCGGAAATGCTAAAGTCTACTAAAAATGAGTTTGATCTATGTTTATATGTAAATTCCTTATGCATAATGAGAAATTATGAGATTGCACACTTGCTACTTGAGTGTCGAGATTAGAAAAACTTGGGATTAGTGTTGGTTTTGGTTTTGATCTACTTTGGTGTTTCAAAAATGAGTTATTTGTGTTTTTAAAGCTACATAAGTTATGAAAATATAAGTTCTTGGAAAAACAAAAAAAATAAACTCTTGAATTGATTATTAACTTGAAACTAGGTATTAAGAGACTTAGTAATAATACATTTTTGCTTGAGACGTGCAAAATCCTATGTTTGGGGGTATTTCATAAGTGTTTATTTATACTTATATATAGTTTTAGTTTAGTACTAAATTTTTTGTAAATATCTCTAAATGACCTCTACTAAGTGTTGTTTATGCATTTTCAAATAATTAAGGTGTCAAGGAAGGAAACGAGTAAAAACTAAAAGAATTTGAGCTAAAACCCTACTTAGAGTGGTTGGCACCGTGCCATGAAAGGGTGGCACTGTGCATGAGGGACAGTGTAGAGGACTTAGGCACTGTGTGGGAGAGAAGGCAAGTGAAGAAGATCAAAGTAGGAGGCTTGGTAACGTGGCATGCAAAAGTGGCACCGTGAAGCCATAAGGGACGCCGCCGGAGAAGTAAGGCAGGGCGCTGAGGGCACTTAGGCAAGGAAATACAGACGCAGAAGGCGATGCAGTGGTGAATCCGTGGCTTAACATACACGGCGCCGAGGTTTAAGTGAAATTACTAGAATTGAGGTAACTAGAAAGTTAGAGTTCTATTTAGACTGAAATGGTAAAGTACGGTTTCAAATTTTTATTAGGAAGTCTAAATAAATGTTAGAATGTGGTAAACTCATAAGATATTAACCATTTGCCAACATTAACGTATTTTAGGATATGTTTTACTAATATTTTAGTATTAATTTATTTTTGTGGAGAGAGGACATTGAAGACTCAAGTGGTGTGATTCGAGTATTATGTTATTGATTTATTTGAAGTAATTCAGTTTATCTCTAATTTCAATGAATAACATTATGTCCATGTGTTGTTTCAATGACTTGTGAGTAATCAATTAATAATCTTAAGGATTAATGAATGTGACAGTCCCGCACCCCGAGGCCGCCCCAAGGTGTCGTCGTGTCATGCGCTCCTCGCCTAGCAGGCCTAGCTACACGTGTCCAGCACCTGCTCATCTATCTCATGTCTCATTATTCTTATCCACGTGTGTGTTATTAGTTAAGTTAATTGGTTGCTCATATTTTTCTCAAGTTATTTTCTTGAGTCTTTAAATTCCTTCGATTCAATTATATGTAGCTTATTCAAATCCTAGCCATACTAGTAGTTCGTGTCTTACAAGTTTACAAAAAATCAGCGGAAGTCTTAACTTGAGCAAGTAAAGTATAAAGTTCATCATAATATAAAATCATTTTTATGAGCATGTCCCACTAGAGAAAAGTTGGAATGTACTCTGTATATAGGCGACCACAATTTAAGGCAGTATATGTAGAAGTGTACAGTGTCACTCCAGCCTCTTTATACACAAAATGGAATAAAATATCAAAATAGAAACATACTAGTAGGTCCTCAACAGCTGGCAATCAAATGTAGTCACCTAGGATCACCTTGCCCCTATTGGTAGTAGGATCTGCACTCGACACCACGAAAGACAAATAACAAGTTCAGTATGTAAAATCCCAAGGAAATCCTCTAAGCATTCGCATGGTAATGTAATGGAAAATTCAATAAATACTGTTAAATAACAATGAGGAATGTAAAAACAGGCAACTATAATTTGTTCATTGCTTGAATAAATAACATATAAGGTAAAAAGTGTGTGTACTCATTTATTGAGGACTTGATTGTACTTCGAGTCCCATGATCCCTTCGTTTGGTGCCCCAATACTTTATCACCTGGTCCCTCATAATGTTGGCCAAATCCGTAGAGTCCCCGACACATGCACCAAAAGCAAGCTTGGGTTTCCATTCACTGAGGCCTAGGTCACACATGCTATAATCAAGTGTATCATGAACGAACAACAAGAAAATCTAAGGAAGTAAACGCAACCCACGTCCAACTAACCGAATAGAGTAATGGAAACAAGCACGAATGATAAATACGAAAGTCAAAACTGAAACAAATACTTAGAGTTTTTTAATTAGGTTTTACAAACCTCATAAATGCTCACCGACTTCCCCGGACTCTCAAATCTGACCTGACTAGCTCCTAGATACTAAGCTTGGTTCCCTAAGTACCTGAAGACCAATTTTATAATTATAATTTAGTTACAAGGGTTTCAATATGTATTTTTTTAGAAATCATAAAAACAACCCTTAACTTCTGTTTTCATCTGTTATTAGCACGCTAGCACGCTAGGTGTAAATAGAGCACTAGGGAACCCGTCTAGTGCTATCATTCTTCATTTTCAAAAAAAGTTGAGCACCCAGACTAGAAAGTGCGCTAGCCCGTCTAGTTAGCACACTATCTACACTGGGTGACTGAATTCTCTTTGAGAATTTTTCCCCAACACCCCAATTAGCTAAACTAACCCTATAAACTCATTCTCCATTCAATGAGGACACCAAAACATCATTGGAATAAAATCATCATATTCATGCATGCAGTAGTTTTAAGGACCATTCGCTAAGTTCAGGTTTAGTACGCAACTTAAAGGGAATAATTCATCCACTAGCTCTTTTCGAGATTCAACTCCTTATACAAAGGACTTAATCCGCTAAGATGATCTTATATAAGTTTCACTCTGAACTTAATGAATATAAATCTCGGAATCCTAATTTCATAAAATCATTGTTCTAGTAATTTAAACCCGAACAAAACATTTGTTCAAGCATGAAGTTGTATATGAAAGTATATTCAAAGGCATTGGGTTTTCTTGGATTCGTATAACTATTAAACATAGCTTTCAAGTAGCATAGTTGATTACACAATGCTAGCAATAATATTAAATAGTTCTTTTAAATATGCAAGCCTACTTCCATGTGTTAATAAAATGAGTTTATAAGTTATTCTCATAGTTAGTCACACAGGACAAATGTAATTTGGATTATAAATTTTCAGATCATGACATGGAAATATCACCATTTTTTGGTGATGATATCGCTCTTTCAAGCTTAACCATAGGGTGAGGATCTTTTATAATTGGATATTAACTTTTTGTACCTTTATGGAGATGATGGCGAAGGAATAACAATGTTTTCGCATGGTTCTGTATTGATGCTTTATTTCCTTCCATCATAGTGCCTTTCAAGTCTTTAGCTTAAAGTTGTATATCGACACCCAGTTGCCATGACAAATAATTGTTCCCAATGATATCAAGGGCAAAAAATTCAAGTTTTTGAAGGTTTGCCATAATTTAAGAATATTTAATGAAATAAAAATTAAGTAAATAGTTTTTCTACTTTTTCTATACAATAGATAATGTACGATTAAGTACTTGTTCACAACTTGACTACTAATATGCAAAATGTACTACTTGTACTAGTTGGTGGGAGAACCTTTAGGTTGGATGGCTAGACAAAGTCTACTTAATACCATGCATCCTCTAATGGAATAACACATCTCCCTTGTTTAGCGTTATCAGTGACAAGGCTTACCAACTATCAACCAAAATTAATAGTATTACATGCATTATAAAATCAAGAATAGAGCGTAACTAACCATTTATAGTATAAAGAAAGAACTATTTATGTCACACATACTGTGATGACCCTTCTTTAAAATAGGGCACTGCCTGGTCAAATCTTTTAAGTAAGCCCTAATCACAACCATATAAGACTTAACTATGTATTTATCAGCCTTTGTCCTATTCTCCTTGTTAAATATTTTCACAATAAGTAATCACATGTCACATTCATATTGAGTCTCAGAGTTAATTAGAATGTTTTATAGTTAAAAATACTTAGCAGATGGCTTAACAGTTAGGCATAAGTAATTATTAAAAACCCTAAGTGTGGAAACCAGGAAACAACATCCATCACATGTATATAAATATCATAATGATGATAACGTAGTAATCTAGTCAAGTGTCGAGTCGTGGACCTAACCACTCATCCAGTATACAACCCAAAATGTATAGAAAAGACATAAAGTAAATAGTACATCAAAAGTTGAGACCTAGAAGAAAGGAATTAGAAAATCGTCGAATGCTCAGAGATAGTACCTGATCTTCTACTTTCCCGACCAACTAGTCAATGGATTTACACCCACCATCTAAAAAGGACAGTGAGTACAATATGTAATAATACAGTTCTTGGAGTCTTATATGTAAATTTCCAAATATAATCGAATGGAATTTAAAAGAATAACTATAGCGAAGAAGTGCTTAAAAGGAAATATGCTTGAAAATACCTCAGTTAAATAAAATGAAACTGACACAAATTAAATAGTAATGATCTAGGTCTGGTTGGCTGTGAGACCAATCATATAGGCCTTTTATTCCACTATCTCGAGTTGCAGCTATCCTTCAGACTTATCAAAGTTTTTAGCCAAGCTCTACGACTCCATAATCATCCATATCTCAATCCTCAAAGGCGGAGCCGAGCTATACGCATAAATAAATCATCTATATATATGTACTTGTCGACTAACTCGGGTCCCATGCCCCGTGTGATGCGCAAGTGTAGTGGTGAGTGTCGATATCCATGGTAGTCCAATGACCCCGTGTGCCGCTCATCTCATAATCGTGTAAAGGACCCCAAATTCTACCATTACTTTGCAATTTCAAGGAAAACTACCATTAGGGATTCCAAGATAAGACAATATGTTTCAATGCCAACATTCAAAGATTACATGTCCATATGTATACTTCAATTTCGTTACTCTAACCTAATAAGATGCTATTCTCGATCACAGTTTCATCAAAACAACAAGAAATACATAGAACATGAGAATAGAGTCAATGATTTTCATTAGCAAATGATATCATGATAAAAAAACCAATATAATTACTAGAATATGAAACAAATTCATGATATCATAATACAAGGCATTTCACAGTCAAATAGATTGTAAAGCTAAGCATAATTGGAATGAAATGAGAATAAGAACATGAACAAGATTACTTACAGGTCATGAAATATATTTCTTAGCTTAACCAACCTCCCTACACCCAAAATGTGTACCCAAACTCTTGAGAATCTTCCCTAGGCTCCTGGTATCATTTAGTCTATACTAGAGCGTGTTTAGACTCTCAGTGTGGGTTTTAGGCTTGGCTAGATGGGGTTAGTGTGTTTTGAGAAAAATGAGATTTTGTGTTGTCAGAGCAACTAGCACGCTAGGTAGTTTATCTAGCGCACTAGTAACCATCTTAGCGTGCTAGGAGTTTTCTCTAGTGCACTGCACGCGTTGGAATCTAGAATTTTGCAACCAGAATATAGAGTTTCCTCTCAGGAATGGCCTTCTCCAAAGCCCCAAATCTCCATTCTCTGTCACCAGGGATCCGTAACATCTTCCTCCATCAAACATACACCAGGCACATAATATAATTCATCAAATTAAACATGCATTTTTTCGAAAGATCAAGAACATTCAAAACATGTAAAATTTATAACCTTGTCAAAACAAAAAAAAATTTCAAAATTCTTGATAGCTTAAATATTAGAAAATCTCAAGGAATTCAAATATGTAAATGGATTTTCAAAATAACATGTCTTTAATGCTAATTTTTAAGAAATTCATTTTCATTGTAATGAAATCTAATTTTGAGCAAAATCTGAAATGTTAAAAATTGAGCTTTAAAACATAAACCAAAGCTTCCATTTGAAGACATTTTACATATGAAATGTTTAGAAAACCAATTAAATTAAAATCGCTTAGATTTCATGCCTACAACTCATGAAATTGAAAGCATAAATGATTAGATACATTACTTAAGGTGGTACGTTGTTATCCACACTTGAATTCTCTTCTTGATGATGAGAATCCTCTCGCGAACACCCCAATTCTAGCAACAAATCATTTCAAAATCTCCTCTCTTTATGAATCTAGATGATTTGCAAGACCATTACAAACAGTTGTATATTTAAATAGCCATTGATCTTAATGTACACACTCGTTAAGAGACTAATCTAATGGTTTTCATTTTGTTTCAAATCTACTAACTCACCCATGCTAACACCTATTAATACTCTATTGGTCTCTTGATGTTTTCACACGTATCTCCTGGAACATTAATGGTTATTGTTTTATTTTGCTAACATAAGTTATATTTATGTAATTCAAACTATAGGCACATAGAATTAACAAACCTATCCACAATAACGTACGTTAAATCTTACCCCATTACTATCTACCGTGGTCCTGCTCCAACATGCATCTCGAAACTTGTCCCCATTCACATCTCAACATCTATATTCAACAAGTACAGGTGACTTAGTAGTCTATGCTTATACGATAAACTAGAACATTATCAAGCAAATGTAATATATACCTCTACCACGTGCCTCGGTTAATGTGCATATTACGTTGTGGGTCGCATGTCACGGGTTAGTGATCCTATTTAAGGATTAAAAAGCGATTAGAAATTTTAGGCTATACATTTACTTTTAATTTCTGATGTAGAAGATGGTCTAATACGCAACAAAGCATAATTTCAAAATTGGTTACATTAAAATGCATAGTATATGAATAAAGTACATATGCATAAATGATGCACATAACAAAAAAAAATAAAACTTGATAACATAGAAGTAAATTGAACTTATTTAAATTAACAAAAAGTATGACTTCCTAGATTTGTCTCCTTAGCAAGCCTTCTAGAACTTTAAGGTCTCCTTTGTGCATGAGCAAGCTCATGCAGATCACATGTTGTAAACTAAGTTGGGACTTGCTAGAAACTAGAGAAGGAAAGTAGAAGACTAAGAACTACTACTACGAAGAACTACTACATAGGAAAAGCGAATAAATGAAAAGTTAGATGAGAAGTTTTTCATTTAACTTGGTGTGTTCTTTATAAGTGAAGAAACCCTCTTATATATGCCCTATCAATAGAAAACAACACAATCGAATAAAAAAGTTCTTCCAAAAGCACTAAAAATAAAATTCATAAAAATAAATGCAAATCTAATGAAGAACACCTTTATTAAATTAATGAATTAAGGTATTTTTGGTAGTTTGGCCGGAGTAAGGAGAGCCGGTGGCATGGGAAAGACAAAAGTGAGCAAAAAGTGAGTTTAGTATAGTCGAGGGTATATATTTGAGGCCAGTGGGGTCATTTTGCTTAGGGACCAAATTTTATTGTCGAACACGTACAAAGAATTTCTCACATTTATTATACTTTTAAATTTGTAGTAGTTGTAAGTAGGATCGTTCTCCATAGGGATTTTGTAACTTTTATCAGTCAAAAGGTTTTTTTTTTTTTTTTTTTTTTTTTAGCACTAATTACTAATTAATAATAAACTTAATTAACACCAATCAAAGTCACTAACATTCGGATAAACTCAGTTCAATAATAAATAAATATCGAAACAAATATCCAAAATAATGAAACATTAATCCGGTTAGCATTCCAAAAATATTACTCAAATCATATATCATGAACATACTTTATAAAGCATGATAAATCATTAAACTCTAATCATAAGTAAGTAAACAGACTTTAGCCGGCTATTAGTTCTCCATATAATAGTGAAATATCCACGTTCTAATTTTATTTAGATAACATGTTTGAATACACAAAGACATTAACCTAACGCAATAATACAACATTACAATTTGTGAAAACTTCGGACTACTAAATCTAACACTTTCAAAAAGCCACTTCAACATTAGATTTAGATCTCAAATTAACCAAGGATATCTAAATTGTCATATCTTTCAAAAAACTGAGTTACTACTTTGAACTAGATAATGAGTCTGAATATCACAATATACATTTGCAACTATGCAACAAACACAACGGTCATGATTAAAATCAATCAATAATAACTTGCTAAATCAGTGAATCAAAAGATACGATTGGTTTAAAACATTAAGCACAAAATCTTCTCATAATAAATACATTGCAAAATGAATCAAGTTCATGTTCGGACTTTGTTTAAATCAACTAACTACTCGTTCATAATGATATGTAACATTGAAATAAAGTAGAGACGAGACATTAAATAAAAATACCTTTTAATTGAATACTTTAATCTTCAAAAGCAATGAAAAGTAACGAAAAATAAATCTAATCTACAACTTAATAAAACAAGTAAATATGAAAGCAATAAACTATAGCTCCAAGAGAAATCAAAGGCTTCGAAGGCTTTTTGGGCAACTAATTTCATAGCCTAGGGTTTTATTTATATTGTTTTACGTAGTAAACATCCCAAACTGACTTAAACAACTCGTAGCTATCTTA
The DNA here is from genome assembly GCA_039657365.1 of Stephania yunnanensis. Classification (NCBI taxonomy): domain Eukaryota; kingdom Viridiplantae; phylum Streptophyta; class Magnoliopsida; order Ranunculales; family Menispermaceae; genus Stephania; species Stephania yunnanensis. Next base: position 35,175,313 of record CM077586.1, on the reverse strand, counting down.
AATCCATAAAATCAAGTCGAGTGATTCCTACACATAAAGAATCACTAGGTAAATCCATAAAATTGAGCTCTCTTGTCTGTTCTTATGTCCACCATTTTGGCAAACGATTTTTTGCAAATTAGGAATCACTGGGAATCAATGGTTGAAAAATTCAATTTTTTCTTTCGTTATAGATGATTCTTTACGTACCACTTCAACTTGATCATAACTTTCACAGCCTCGGGATTCGTGCAACATGTTTTTCGATGTAAATTCAACATAGGACTATTATATAACCATTTTATACCCTTTTATTGCCCCAATTTAAATTTTGCACAAAACTTGAAATAAACAAATATAAGCTATGATGACAATATTTTATAGATTTTACCTCATCGAACATACTAAAATCAACTATAAAATGTAATAATTTATGAGCTGTCAAATACCTCCAAACCTAGTACTTTGTTGTCTCAAGCAAAGGAATACATTTAATCATATTATTTTTTTCTTCCTTCGTTTTAATTTCATAATTTTATACTTCTATTCTCGTAAAAAATGATCTTAAAATAGAAACATATTACATTCATTAAAATAAGAATCAAGATATAATAGAAAGAATTAAAGAATTAAAGAATACTTCATTTATTAGACAACTCGACCTCCTAATGGTGCAATGCACCTCAAAATTCAAAGTTAAACCTATCACCAAGGTCGAGACACTACATAATTTTCTCAATCTCCATTGACAAGCATCAATCGTATGAGAACTAAAATAGAATCTCAAGATACCAAAATCACTAAATTAATCTCATTTTCAAATAATGTTTAAAATATTATAACAATTAAATTCGATAGGAATTTTTATTCACTAATATTCATCATTTCATATTCATTTGTTGGAACAAAAAAAAAACTTCATTCGACCTTGTTGGGTTTTGGGGTTGATACGCAGCGGAGATTACAAAACAATTTTGACACAACAGGATCCGAATCTAATTCCATTAAAAACGTTTAAACCATGAAAAACTTAATCATACCTCAATCGCAATATACCTTTCTGAAGGTTGATCGATCTCTAAGGCGCTGCCAACGACGAACGCCCTCTACCAGTAGTCCACACAAGAACGGCGACTGTGATTTGAAGCGCTAGCTTCGAGAGAATACCAAACCTTTTTCTTTCTCTCCAAAACGATCCAGAGCATACCAAAAAACCCTAAGTCGTTTCTTAAATGAAAAAAGAGTTTTGGCCTTTTTTCTTTCGTCCGTGTATTGTAACTTAAAGCGTCTATTTATACAACCCTTGTATATAGACGGTTAAGTAAATTACAAATATACCCCTACTTAAAGAATTATAAGTGTAATACACCACAAGGACGTTTCCGTCATGAATTTTATCATATAAAATTCATTTTTCTGAACCATCTTAAAATCTCGCAAAACCATTCTTAGTGTGCGACCCAATAGGCTCATACAACGTTGGCAGTGTACCAAAACACATTTTGGTATACAAGTCATAAGCGGCCTCTAGCAAGACATTATGACTACCCAAGTTGTACGAATATCAAATCGAAACAACCTAATCAATAATGTATATAACATCCTTTTGTCACACGATATCCGTTTGATCAAACATAAGGCATGGAATTGTCATCCAACATGTTCAATCGTACTAGTCTCGATCTCTAGGTAGACTGAAAACATCCAAGTGACATTGATCAATATCAATTCACTTAGACTAGGCCTTTTAACAACAACGATCTAACACATCGAGGGATCCACTTTGGATATCTCTCTTTATATGAGAGGAACAAATTCTATCTTGATTACACAACTTCATCACATTGCTCACACAGTAACCAATCACAACCTTTATAATCGTCCGGTTAAAGACAACGTTTGATTGTGTCAAATCACTGTGTTCCTAATGTTGAAGTCTCTGGGAATCTCAAGTCAGAGGACTGGAATATATACTTATCATGAGAAACAACTATGACTTAATCCATGTGATGCTCTCATAGCGGGTCGGTCCAGTACTTTTGTTCCCTAACAAGTACTCGTGATCTTGATTCGTATCCCTATACGTATAATAATCATATGATCATCAATCAAGACTCACACTAGTCTTAATTCATTATAGTTCCCAGTATAATGATCGACTAGGGACATTTAGGATATATATGTAAATACCCATGGATCTTATTATAATGTAAACATGCAAATTAATTATAATAAACAGCAATTGAAATCCTCTATTTTATTAACTAAAAGTATTTCATTAAGATAGTTAATGGATTGACCTAGGGCACGTGCCTCAACATCTCCCACTTGCACTAGGGCCAATCATACATGCATCTAATGCCTAATGATCTAACATGAACATCATGTTTTGCTTGTGGAAGAGCTTTTGTCAATGGATCCACAACGTTGTCTTCAGTAGGTACTATGCAAATTTTTACGTCTCCCCTCTCAATAATTTCTCTAATGAGATGAAAACGCCCGAGTATATGTTTGGATATGTGATGTGATCTAGGTTCCTTGGCCTGTGCTATTGCCCCGTTATTGTCACAATACAAACAAACAGGGTTAGCAATACTTGGAACCACACCTAGTTCATAAATGGACTTTTTGATCCAAACTGCCTCCTTTGCTACATCGGACGCTACAATATACTCAGCTTCTATTGTAGAATCTGTCACGGTCTCTTGCTTCGAACTTTTCAAACTTCTTTTGCACCCCCCATTCAAAATAAACACATATCCAGTTGCGATCTAAAATCATCTATATCAGTTTGAAAACTTGCATCTGTGTAACCATTTACAACTAGATCATTTTCAAAACCTCCATAGACCAAGAACATTTCCTTAGTCCTTCTTAAGTATTTAAGAATGTTCTTTACTGCTATCCGGTGACTCTCACCAGGATCTGGACGATATCTGCTTGTGCTCAAAGCATATGATACATCGGTCGAGTGCATAACATGGCATACATGATAGATCCAATAGGCGATGCATATGGAATCTTATTCATACGGTCTCGCTCATCATTTGTCTTAGGACATTGAGTCTTGCTGAGACTTATGCTATGAGACATTGGCAACAATCCTCTTTTAGAGTCTTGCAAACCGAACCTATTCAGCACCTTGTCTTTGTAAGCACTCTGACTTAAATCGATTAGCCTCTTAGATCTATCCCTATAGATCTTTATCCCCTAGGATATAGGCTGCATCTCCTAAGTCTTTCATTGAGAAACACTTCCCTAACCAAGACTTGACATTCTCGCAATGTTGGGATGTCATTTCCAATGAGTAATATATCATCAACATACAGTACCAGAAAAACAACTACACTCCCACTAACCTTCTTGTATACACAAGGCTCATCTTCGTTCTTAATAAAACCAAAATCCTTGATTGCTTCATTAAAACGAAGATTCCAACTTCGAGAAGCTTGCTTTAATCCATAAATGGATCTTTGAAGCTTGCATACCTTCCTAGAATTCTCAGGATGTATAAAACCTTCAGGTTGTGTCATATACACTTCCTCAAGCAGCTTTCCATTAAGAAATGCTATTTTTACATCCATTTGCCATATTTCATAGTCATAATATGCAGCAATGGAAATTAAAATTCTTATGGATTTAAGAATGGCTACTGGCGAAAAAGTTTCATCATAATCAACATCTTGAGTCTGCCTGAAACCTTTTGCTACAAGTCTTGCTTTAAAAGTATGCACTTTGCCATCCATGCCAGTTTTCTTCTTGAAAACCCATTTACATCCAATGGTCTTACCTTCTTTAGGTAAATCAACCAAGTTCCAAACTTGGTTATCATACATGGATTGCATCTCAGAGTTCATGGCACTTAGCCATTTATCTGAGTTTGGTCCAGACATAGCCTCCTCATAAGTGGTAGGCTCATTTTGGTCTATAAGCAACACATCACGACTATCGTTAATGAGAAATTCGAATCTCTCTGGCTCATGTCTTACCCTACTAGATTTACGTGGGTCTTGTGTCATTTGTGGAGGTTCAACTGGTTCGGAACGTTGTTGAACTTCCAGTAGTGGTTCAGTGTTTACCTGTGATTCTTGAACTTCTTCAAGATTTATTTCTCTCCTACTAGTGTCTTTTGAAATAAACTATTTTTCCATGAAGGCACCATACCGAGCAACAAAAACTTTGTTCTCAACGGGATTATAAAAGTAATAACCTTTTGTTTCCTTAGGATACCCCACAAATAAACACTTGTCAGATTTAGGTGCTAGTTTTTCTGAGACTTGTCGCTTTACGTAAGCCTCACAACCCCAAATCTTAAGAAAAGACAAACTAGGTGTCTTCCCGTACCATATCTCATATGGTGTTTTATCAACCGCTTTAGAAGGAACTCGATTTAGAGTGAAAGCTGCAGTGTGTAATGCATAACCCCAAAAGGATAATGGAAGATCTGCATGACTCATCATAGATCGAACCATATCTAATAAGGTTCGATTTCTCATTTCAGAAACTCCATTCCATTGTGGAGTTGCTGGTGAAGTCAATTGGGAGACAATCCCACAATTTCTAAGATGATCATCAAATTCTTGGCTTAAATATTCACCACCTCGATCTGATCGAATAGTTTTGATAGTTTTACCAAGTTGATTCTGCACTTCATTTTGAAACGTTCGAAACATCTCAAATGATTCACTTTATGTTTCATAAGATATACATAACCATATCTGCTGAAATCATCAGTAAATGTAATGATTTACTGATAACCTTATCTAGCCATTGTGTTTATAGGACCGCATACATCAGTATGTATTAGACCCAATAAATGACTTGCCCTTTCACTATATCCAGTAAAGGGACTTTCAGTCATCTTGCCTAGTAAACAAGATACGCACGTTTCATATGTTTCTAAATCAAATGAATAAAGAAGCCCATCTTTATGGAGCTTCGTTATGCGTTTCTCGTTTATGTGCCCGAGACGACAATGCCAAAGATAGGTTTGATTACAGAAATGACAATTTTTCTTCTTTTTTCTTTTGGGTGTTTTGAAGCAGGAACAGGCTGGGGCTTGACTTGTTTCATAGGCTTTGCGCAGGTGCGGCAACAGCCTTGGCAACTCTAGCCTGGCCTTTGCTTTTCTTCTTCATTCCCTTTCCCTTTTAGACCATCAACATATTGCTAGAGGGTTTCTTGATATTTTGTTCAGCAGTTTTGAGCATCAAATGCAACTCTGAAATTGATTTCTCCATATTATTCATATTGTAGTTCATCACAAATTGTGAGTAACTTTCTGGTAATGAATTTAGGATCAAATCCGTAGCCAACTCTTGGCTTATGGGGAATCCGAGTCTATCAAGCTGGTCGACATAGCCCTTCATCTTCAGAACATGAGGACTAACTGACGCACCCTTAGTCATCTTGCAAGAATGTAGGTTTTTTGACTTTCTCGAACCTTTCTTGCCTAGCTTGCTGTTGGAACATTTCCTTCAGCGTTATAGCCATGTCGTAGGCTTCCATTAGTTCCATGTCCTTCGAAGTTCATGAACCAAGTTGTCAGCATAATACATGCAACATCAATAGAATCGTTGACATGCTTACTATGCGCATCCTTCACAGCTTTCCTAGCATTGGCTGGTGGGTCCTCAGGGAATGGAGCATCCAGGACATTCAACTTGCGTTCATGCTTAAGAACAATTCTCAAGTTTCTGAACCAGTCAAGAAAGTTAGTCCCAGATAGCTTATCCTTCTCAAGGATAGATCGCAGTGACAGGGGATTATTGTTTCTTGAAAAGGCCATTGATCTACAATAAAGATTATGCAAAGTTTATTTTAGTATAGAGGAATAGACTCCCACTAAATTAACAACCCTCCTAAAACGTATTGTTTATTTAGGGGACTAAAATCCATATTTCACCTAATTCTGTGACAGCTATGGCATGAAACACAGAACTAGATTATTTAGGTAGGTAAAAATTACCAATTACATCTTATGTAATTTTTAGATCATTTTATAAGATATGGGACATCTTATGTCTTAGCATGTTTTTATCTCATCATTTGCCTAAAGCTCAAAACTATTTTGATGGCTTTATTAAGTCGGACCATTTGAAACATCGAGGTAACTCTTACCCAAGTTGTCTCACAAAGATAACACAATACACCCAGCTATGGCTGAAACTATATTAGTGTGATCGAGGCCTTGACAAGTGTTTAAAATGGATGGCACGAGACTTTAAATTTATTAGAGGGATTTTATTCAGTTTTAGTGATTTTATGTAAATAATGAAATAGCATATATTTTATTGATTTGTTCAATCACTAAACAATTTGGAGATTTTTTTTTTTTTTTTAGAAGACGAATCTCAATTAGAAAATTAAAATTAAGCTATAGAAAATCATAATTTTCGTTGATTTTATTATCATAAATTAACCCCTTAATTTATCCGAAATTAAGTCAATTAAAACATTTTAATTAACTCGGGCCCACATCTAACTAATCATCTTATCCTAATCCAATTAGGACTAATCTTATCCTAATCCAATTAGGACTAATCTTATCCTAATCCTATTAGGACTAATCTTATCCTAATCCAATTAGGACTTATCTTATCCTAATCCAATTAGGACTAATCTTATCCTAATCCTATTAGGACTAATCTTATCCTAATCCAATTAGGACTTATCTTATCCTAATCCAATTAGGACTAATCTTATCCTAATCCTATTAGGACTAATCTTATCCTAATCCAATTAGGACTTGAGATATTTGAATCCTAACATATCACCAATAACAAGATTCTTGATATTTATCTCATATTCTAATTTGTTATCTATCTTTATCAAATAGAAACTTCATAACAAAATAGATATAACAATATAAATAATTAATTTCGAAAATTAATTAATTATAAATAAATAATTTCGAAAATTAATTATTTATAAATAAATAATTTCGAAAATTAATTATTTATAAATAAATAATTTCGAAAATTAGTTATTTGCAATTTCGGTCCTCATCTAGATAATCACAAATGTGTCATTGAATCATGAACTACTATCCCAATCGAATCTAATCATATTAGTTTCGAATTAATATTCAACCTTATACAATTCAAGAAACGTAAAACAATGTAACCTAAATATGCATATTGAATTACAGAGATTTCATCCATGCATCAATGCACAAAGAATAAAGATTATACCTAATGATTTCAATTAAATCACAAATATGTGTATCATATACACAAACGTGATAGTAAATCTCAAAGAAAACTTATGTATATCACATATACATCAACTATCAACATGCTTTCGATCATATATCATGTATATATCAGAAGAAAACATGCAATGAATTTAATGGAATCAAACTCGAAGGCTCTGATACCACTGTTGGGTTTTGGGGTTGATACGCAGCGGAGATTACAAAACAATTTTGACACAACAGGATCCGAATCTAATTCCATTAAAAACGTTTAAACCATGAAAAACTTAATCATACCTCAATCGCAATATACCTTTCTGAAGGTTGATCGATCTCTAAGGCGCTGCCAACGACGAACGCCCTCTACTAGTAGTCCACACACGAACGGCGGCCGTGATTTGAAGCGCTAGCTTCGAGAGAATACCAAACCTTTTTCTTTCTCTCCAAAACGATCCAGAGCATACCAAAAAACCCTAAGTCGTTTCTTAAACGAAAAAAGAGTTTTGGCCTTTTTTCTTTCGTCCGTGTATTGTAACTTAAAGCGTCTATTTATACAACCCTTGTATATAGACGGTTAAGTAAATTACAAATATACCCCTACTTAAAGAATTATAAGTGTAATACACCACAAGGACGTTTACGTCATGAATTTTATCATATAAAATTCATTTTTCTGAACCATCTTAAAATCTCGCAAAACCATTCTTAGTGTGCGACCCAATAGGCTCATACAACGTTGGCAGTGTACCAAAACACATTTTGGTATACAAGTCATAAGCGGCCTCTAGCAAGACATTATGACTACCAAGTTGTACGAATATCAAATCGAAACAACCTAATCAATAATGTATATAACATCCTTTTGTCACACGATATCCGTTTGATCAAACATAAGGCATGGAATTGTCATCCAACATGTTCAATCCTACTAGTCTCGATCTCTAGGTAGACTGAAAACATCCAAGTGACATTGATCAATATCAATTCACTTAGACTAGGCCTTTTAACAGTCTAACACATCGAGGGATCCACTGGATATCTCTCTTTATATGAGAGGAACAAGTTCTATCTTGATTACACAACTTCATCACATTGCTCACACAGTAACCAATCACAACCTTTATAATCGTCCGGTTAAAGACAACGTTTGATTGTGTCAAATCACTTTGTTCCTAATGTTGAAGTCTCTGGTAATCTCAAGTCAGAGGACTGGAATATATACTTATCATGAGAAACAACTATGACTTAATCCATGTGATGCTCTCATAGCGGGTCGGTCCAGTACTTTGTTCCCTAACAAGTACTCGTGATCTTGATTCGTATCCCTATACGTATAATCATCATATGATCATCAATCAAGACTCACACTAGTCTTAATTCATTATAGTTCCCAGTATAATGATCGACTAGGGACATTTAGGATATATATGTAACTACCCATGGATCTTATTATAATGCAAACATGCAAATTAATTATAATAAACAGCAAATGAAATCCTCTATTTTATTGACTAAAAGTATTTCATAAAGACAGTTAATGGATTGACCTAGGGCACATGCCTCAACAGACCTAGCTATAAGCACTTGAGCTAAACATTTTATTTGAAGAGTTTTTTTAGAAACTTCCTTCCATATTTTTTATATCTTTTTTTCTTTCTTTTTTCTTCTATATATCCATTTATGTCTCTTTTTAATTATATTCCTAATATTCCCAACCCCATTTCCTTAGGATACTTTTATTTTTTATGTAGGGGTGTTTCTCTCATTTTTTCCACAACTAGATTCCATGTTCCATTTCCTTTAGAATTACTGGGTCTCTCTATTTTTCTTTAAAAACTCTTGTTAGCTCTTCTCACTTTGAACATAGTCAAAGAAGCATTCTTTCCAACTAAATAACGTTTATTGGCTAATTTCTTATTTTTTCCTTTAATTGTGCCATAAATTCTTTTCATTACAAATATATAAAATTGATTAATAATTTTTGTAGACAAATATTCTTAGAAATATGCCTTGTTTATCTTACACTTGTTTTTTGATGTTCTACACATTATATTGTCCAAGACAAAGCAATTAATCCCTTATAACCTCTTATAATGTATACACAATCTACGTTAAGTCAAATAAGGTGACAAGTTAATAATTATGCATATTTTGTTGTGTAATTTAGGTTGATTTTAGATATAAATGATGATATTATACTAGGTATTCTTATATTTTTGTGATTTCAAGATTTAATTAAGAAAATAAAGAAATAGAAAACAAAGATGAAGAAGAAAAAAATAGTCAACTGGAGAAGAAGTCTAATGATGAGCCAACGATTTAAATTTTTACTGAAAATCGTCACATAAATCGGCAAGAGCAATTTTCCATCGAATTTACAACGAATTACAAAATATACTAGAAATTGCATGCTGAATAGGTGGAGCACAGAGAGCTAATTTCAGTGATTAACTTACCGATTTATGTACAAATTGGAATTGTTGACCAATTGTTGAGGTCGGTGACGAGTTTTTTAGATAAGAACAAGGAATTTGTATTTGTTTATGATATATATACACTTAAAGAAACTAAAAATAGGACCTTATGGCTTCAAAATTCCTCTCTTCTTTTTAGCTTTTACACGTATAAGTTTAGTTTTGTTGAGTTTATGTGTGAAGCTATATTGGACCATTGATTTATTTAAGTTGTATTTATTTATGTAATTATTTCTTCTAATTATATTATTGTGTTAATTATTTCAAGCATGAATAACTAATTTGTTAATCTAAGCAAACCCCTAAAGATGTATATACTTTGGATTACTAAGTAGTTATGATTAAGGAATCACGTACTTAATGTTTTAAATCAATTCACACATGTCAATCACGGATTTATTAAGTTGTTTTTGCATATTACAACTATTGAATCTTTGTAATGAGTACATAGTGGCCAATATGTTCCTTAATATATGGGATATAAATATGTGTCTATGATTATTGACAACAATTATAGAAGAAGTAACTAAGATTAAACTATAGGCTTATTCCCAAGTGGATGTTCTAGTTGATTGTATTCTAAGTTATTTATTTATTAGTATATTGTTATTTATATTTAAATTAGATTAGGCATGATTTTCATTGTGTTAATGCTATCGTATTTCTATGTTATCGCATTTTATCCAATAAGTAGATTTACAATGACATGAATATGACTTTTCTATTGAATTTAGGAAACTTCATGGCTTGTTAAAAGCGATCAACCTATTATGAATCAGGATTTAATGATTCCAAGATTCCATTTATTATGATTATAACTATGTTATGAAGTAATGTTATGTTTTATTGTTTAATGCAATCGAAGTATATATTGCATTTTTAGTGGGGCTTTGTTTAGATGTTTATTTAGATATTTCTTTTATATTTATTTATTGACTTATTTATTTGTTTAAGTTGCATTAAATTAGTTTCTTAAATTTAAATTATTTAATTTAATGATTTTAATTAATTGTTTATTTTTTTTTTAGATTAATTGTGTTTAATTCCAATTTAATTAGATTACTTAAATTAAAAAATTTAAATCTAAGTACAACTTTAGGGTAGCTTTAATTTTTAAGAGATTTGAAAAACCCATGTGGAGACAATATCTCATTTACCACTACTACTAATAATAAAAAAATACTAGAAATTATTGTGCATGCCGAAACGCGTTAATTTTTGGCGTCGTTCTCGAGGATTCTAAAACTAATCTTTTGGAAATTTTCTTGTTGAAAATCATATAATATGGCTGAAGACGAGGAAGAATTAACTTTTAGGCAAACAAAGTAAGCACGTTAATACCTAAGGATATATAAATAGATTATGTTAAACTAAAAGTTTTTCCTTCTGTATTAAATGGCCAAGCTTTAGATTGGTTATTTTACCTCCCACAAAACTCCATAACCAATTGGTAAGATATGCTATTAGTTTTTCTTGATCAATACGTCCAGCAAGACAATTTAGTTTATATAGATAAAAATTAGTAATGCCAGGATAGAGATTAGAGAAACGTTTTGATGAATTTCGGGATATGTATCAAAGATTGATTTCATTATGTCAGATGCATGGTTTTACATAAAATAAATTTAACGCTATATTTTTATGAAAGATTAAGTCACTTAGAACTAAGATCCCTAGACACAGTATATAGAGGGTCTTTGCTTTACAAAATAGTAACTTCAGCAATAGATGTTATAAATAAAATAGATAAACATTCTTAGCAATATGGTGAGAAGAGTGAATTAATTAAAGAAAATTTAAGTGAAAGGAATCGAAAGACGTATAAGAAACCACACGATAAGACAGATGAACTAAAATACACCGTTGAATTATTACTGAAAGATTGATCAATTAAAATAAAACCTTGTGTTTACTGTAATGAATTAAGTCATTCTAATGATTAATGCCCTTTGAGACAACAAAACAATATAGAAGAAGCTAATGCAATAATGAACCAATACGATGGATTTTCTTATCCCACTTACACCTTTAATAGTTATACAAATTACTCACATCTAAATGTAGGTAATTGTATCAACAATCAGGGTTATCAAAGGTATAAAACATTGAATAACTCGAAAGGAGAAAAAGATCAAGTACTTCAAACATTAAAAAATGATATGACCGAGTTGAAAAACCAATTGAGTCATATGGCAAGACAAATGAGTGAATTCATAAATCAAAGGAAATCACCATTTTAACCTTATCCTACTTCATACAGAAAAGTACCAGCCATAACATTAAGAAGTGGTAAGCAGATAAATGAACCTAAAATGCCAGACCAATTAGTTTCTAGAAAAGGAATATAAGCAAAATTAGAGAAAGAAATTAAAGTAACAAGTAATAAGATTCACAACAAAAAGGGTGATGAACCTAATAAAGACAAACATATTAATATAAACCACAATTCCCTCATTGTTTGGAAGATAATAGAAATGCTAAGAAATTGCAAGAAGAAAAATAAATATCTAATACATTAAAGTAATAATATTTAATATACCTCTGTTTGAAGTCATTCAAAATGAACCTAAGTATCATAAATTTAAAAAAGATATATGCACTAACAAGATTGCGACCAATAAAAAGTTGAGTCTAGGAGAACAAATATTTACACCGATTCAAAAGAAATTACCTCCTAAATCTTATGATCCTAAAATGTTTTTCGTTCTATGTACAATTGAAAATATGGGAATGATCAAAGCATTGTGTGATTTGGGAGCCTCCATAAATGTTATGCCTTTATCTATTTATTTACGAATGACGGATGTACATTTAGAAGAAACTAGTATAGTAGTATAATTAGCAGATTGATCCACTATTAAACTGGTGGGGTTGCTACAAGATGTACTAGTTAGGGTAAGTGATTTAGTATTCCCAGTAGATTTCTATGTTTTAAATATGAAAGAAGATAATTTCTCTAATAGGACATATCTAAATCTTATGAACACCATGTTTGATGACAACAAAAGTAAATATTGATGTCATAAATGGAACATTAATAATGGAAGTAGATAATAATACAGTGAATTTTAATATATATGACACAATGAATACCCAATGGGTGTTTCTTCCATATGCACGGTAGATATGATAGATCCATTAATAGACAAATCTTTTAGAAAGAATAAAGTAGATTAATTGGAATTGGTAATGGAAGATTTAAAAGAAGATAATGATAGAGATAAGGAAACAAAAAAGATAATAAGTACTTTTGAATCATACAATGAACTACCATAACTTACTTATTACCTAGATTTATCTAGATCTCATTCAAAACTTTTACCTTCTATAAGTAAAGCCCATGAACTAAATCTAAAAACTTTACCAAACCATTTGAAATATGTTTATTTGGGGACTGTGATAAATTACCAGTAAGAATTTCTAATAAAGTGACATGTTTGGAAGAAGATAGATTTATAAATGTATTGAAAGAATTTAAAGGAGCAACATGATGAACCATAGCTGATATTAGAGGAATAAGCAACTACATCTATGCATAGGCTAAATCTAGGAACTGACACAAAAGCTTTTAGACAAGCTCAACGTAGATTAAATATGCCAATAACATACGTAGTAAAAGCTAAAATATTAAAATTATTAGACACATCAATGATATTTTTATTAGCTGATAGCAATTGGGTAAGCCCAGCCCAAAGTAGTCCTTTAAAAAACATGAATTACAGTAATAACAAATGGGCATCTAAAGTTAGTATCAACTAGAATCCAAAATGGTTGGAAGGTATGTGTACATTATAGGGAATTGAATGCCTCAAATAGGAAGGACCATTATCCAATCTCATTTATAGATATGATGTTAGAAAAACTAGTTGGAAAACCCATTACTACCGTCTAGATGGTTATTTAGGATGTCACCAACTAACTGTAGCCCTAGAAGATCAGGAAAAAACAACTTTCACTTATCCCTTTGGTATATTTGCTTCTAAAAGTATGTTTTTTGGCCTATGTAATGCACCTGAACCTTTCAAAGGTTTATGGTAAGTATTTTCTCTGATTATGTGGAAAATGTTATTGAAGTTTTCGTAGATGACTTCACTTTTTACGGTAATTCTTTCAACGAATGCTTAATTAATTTAACTAAAGTTCTTAAGTAAAGCATAGAAAAGAATTTAGTTTAAGTTATTAAAAACTCCATTTCATGGTAGATCAAGGACTTATATAAGGATATATAATATCATAGAAAGGAATAGAAGTAGATCTAACAAAAACTTAAGTAATCGAAACGTTACCTTACCTCACTGCGATAAAAGAAATACTTTCGTTTCTTGGCCATGCAGGATTTAATAGAAATTTTATAAAAGATTTTTCTAAAATTACACAACCTTTATGCCAACTCTTACAAAAGACGTTTCTTTTGAATTTACCAATGATTGAAGAAAGCATTAAATAAATTAAAGGATTCTTCAATAACTATGCCCGTGATTAAATCATAAGATTGGTCGTTACCCTTTGAAATAATGTGTGAAGCAAGTAACTATATAGTTGCAGCTGTTTTGGGTCAAAAAGTAGGAAAAGATTCTCATAATATGTATTTTGCTTCTAGGACATATTTCCAGCTTAACAAAATTACACCACTACTGCAAATGAAGTTTTAGCGGTAGTGTTTACCTATGAAAAATTTAGACTGTATTTATTAGGAACAAAAGTAATAGTTTATTCGGATCATGCAGCATTGCAATACTTAATTCAAAACAAGATGATAAACCAAAACCAATAAGATGGATACTATTCTTACAAGAATTTAAACTTACTATAAAAGATAAGAAAGGAGCCGAAAATCTAGTAGCAAATTATTTAAGTAGGTTACAAAATAGAAAACCACATACACCATTAAGGGATAAATTTTCAAATGAATATTGTATTGTATAAAGACTTATGGCCCATGGTATGCTCATAAAGTTAATTATCTTACCACCAATAGGTTATCACCTTACTTGACGAGAGCTCAAAAGAATAAAATAAAAAAGGATTGTAAAAATTATTTATGGGATAAACTCTATATAAGGAAGTTTTGCACTAACCAAATAATTAGGATATGCATACCACATTCAGAAGTACAATCAATTATATCTCATTTTCATACTTATGCATGTTGATGATATTTGTTACACGCAGAACTACTTGTAAAATTTTGGATTCCAAATTTTTTAGCCCACTTTATTTCAAATGCCCTTCATGTCTTTTGCACTTTGTGAAGTGTTTGATGTATGGGACATGAATTTTTTGGGACCTTTTCCCCCATCAAATGGCAATGTTTATATTTTACTTGATGTAGTTAGGTGTCTAAATAGGTAGAAGCAAAAGCTACTAGAACTAATGATCTAAAAATAGTGATTAATTTCCTTCGATAAATATTTTTTACATTATTTGGAGCATCTAGAACACTTAAACGTGATAGAGGATCACATTTTTGTAATCGATTAGTGGCTAATCTACTTGCTAAGTACAACATCAGGTATAGGACATGTACTACAAATCACCCATAAACTAATAGACAAGCTAAAACTTCAAATAGAGAAATTAAGTCAATACTGGAAAAAATAATTAGTTCAACATGTAAGGATTGAAGTCTTAGATTAAAAATGCATTATGGGCACATAGAACGAGATTTAAGACACCCATATGTATGCACTTTATATGTTAGTATTTGGAAAAGCATGTTCTTTACCAGTAGAACTAGAACATAAAGCCTATTATGCAATAAAAGCATGTAATATGAATTATAATGAAGCAGGAACCAAACGTAAGTTGAGTTTTCAAGAATTAGATGAAATTAGGAATGACGCTTATGAAAATGCATTAATTTATAAAGAGAAAACTAAAGCATTTCATGATAAGATATTACTTCCTTAAAATTTTCAAGTAAGAGATAAAGCTCTACTCTTTTGTTAAATACTTAAATTATTTCCTGGAAAACTTCATTCAAGATGGATAGGACCTTATTTGGTTATGAATTCATTACCTCATGGCGCAGTAGAAATAGAAAGCTTAGAAACATGAAAAATATTCAAAGTATACAGTCATAGATTAAAACCTTATTATGAAAATTTTGTTGAACAGGATATAGAGATCTTCAATCTCGAGACTGAGAAACAAAGCCCGCGAAGTAATGAAACAAAGCTCATTGTTTGTATCAAAACGAGTGAAACTATTAAGAATAAAATCTTTACACTCTGATGTACAAGAAACCACGCAATAAGAAAAAGAAATATAAGAAGCAGCAACGTGAACGGCCATAACCTTAAGTAAAACAGCAAGTAGGAAAACAATCGGTAGAAAAATAATTTACTGATGAACATGGTCCAATGAGACTCTTCCTCTGCATTTGATTGAGATTTACAAATATGATCCAATGAGACTCTTCCTCTGCATGATAATAAACGACGTCAGTTTCCATGGTGTTTTACTTGATAGAAGGGCTAATTTAAATATCTTACCGAAATAATGGTACATAAAGGCCAAGTTGAGGATTGATTTTACACAAATTTTTTGTTGTCAATAAGGCAAATGGTGACAAGATCTTTCCACTAAGAATTTTGATGAATGCGCTAGTGCAAGTGGGACATTTCAAGTATCTCACCAACTTCTTAGTAGTACCACAGATTGAAAATGATGATGTGATATTGATAAGATGAACTTTTCTCAAGAAGATTTGAGTTGTTCTCAATGTAGAACAACGTACACTTATGCTTAGGATAGGAAATGGTGATATGTATCATCAGGATGGTTATAAGATGGACGATTATGTTAATGAAAATAACTTTGATGATGGTTATGAAGGGGAGAACTCCTATCGTGAGGATTACCCAAAATTACGTTATGCAGATGTTGCGAATGATAAGGAAGCTGAAGATTTCAAGAATGATGAAGAACCAGCTGATGGTCAGTTTGACTTCCTCAAGTTGAACGAGGAGTGATCTTATCTATCAAGTGGAACCAATGACTATAAACAAAAGCACTCTATGGGAGGTGGCCCATACTCTATCTTTACTTTTTGTTTTAGTATTAGGATTAATTAGTTATTTTTATATTCTCTAAACTTTTTACGCTTAAAATGAAAATATTTTAAGAATATAATTCCAGAATAATTTCACATAATGGGGGTTGATCAAGCTAATGTCATTATATATTAATGGATTTAGGACGATTAGAATATTTATTTTCTCTCTCATTTTAACTTTCTTTTGGGATATTTCCAATTGAGATGGGGATGATCGAGTTGTTTTTCAGTTGAACTACATTTGTCTTTAATTAATTTAAGTAATAAAGTAGTTATTTAGTAGTTTGATATTTCCTAATTACAAATCAATATTTCATTTTAGAACATTTTTTGTGGAATACTGAACAATTATACCTTAAATATGATTGCTATATGTGATAAATTAGTAAAATATTTGATATATTGGAAAAACAACAGGAATTGATCAGTGATTTCTCAATGATACTAAATAACACAAAGAATTTCATGGTAAATCAGCAGCAGGTTGCATATTTTTAAGTGAAAAATGATTCGACGGTTGTCAGCGATTCAGACTTTATATTAGTATTCAATGAACTAGTCATTAGACCATCGAGACCAATTTTCCGCAATTTGATTGGGGATTTGTCAACGAATTCAGTTAAACATTGATTCGCTGTGCATGAATCCATATTTTTTAAAAATAGAACCCCAAATCGTTAAAAAATAAACTTTTTCACACCTAAAACCCTTGCACCCATTCAAAAGACTAATCGGTTTTTGTCTAGATTCAACCTTTCAAATCTTGAATTATAGCTTATTTAAGTGTATCCCACCTTGCTTAAAAGTGATTCAACCTCAGAAATTTCGAAATCAAGTTCATACAACCAAGTTAGTGCTTAGGGGTGTTTTCGAAGTAAAGCTTGGATAGGGATTCTAAATAGCTAATAGAGCATATTACTTGACAATTTTACTCCAAATAAGGTAATAAATCGATACTCTAACATCCTTTTGATTTCAATGTTTTGAATAAAAATCGATTTTTGATGACATTTTCTACAAATATGGTTTTTGTGTTTTTATAGAAAATCGTTTTTGAAAATAGATTAATATACAAATTTTCAATTTGAATATGGGTTTTCAAATGAGTTTAGGGGTTGCCACGTATTTTTTGAATGTATACATAATATGAATACGTTGATAAAATAATGTTAAACGTGTTATATTCAACTCTTTCGAGACTCTATCATAAACCCTTTCACAAACTTGTTTTCCTTACCTTAATAGTTTGATATTTTCAACTACAAGATTTCAATTTACCTACTTCATCATAGTTGAGTTATCATGTGGCGGGAACATGTAGAGGAAGAGGTAGGGGTAGTAAGTAAAATAAAGGGAAGTGGTAGTGAAAGCAAAACTAAAGTAGAAATATGTGGGCCACCTAATGAATATTTTACTTACCAGGGTTAGTATTAGAGAACCTATACAAACGAAAGTTGAGCTTAGAGAACAATCCACACTTTAATCTGATGAGGAAGAGTATTTTAAGAGTCTAGACCATAGTCATTTAGTGCTTTATGACTTTTCTTTATTTGTCAAATCTATAGAGAGGAGATATTATAGTGATAAAAAAGGTCATTATTCCTGAGAGAGGGTTCAATATAAAGAATGTGAGCAAGTATGAGTATAAGATTATGAGCATCATTAGAGATAGAGAATGGGAGATTCTTCTAAGAGACTATGCAGGTAAATGAGAAAAATGATGTTCATAATTGTATGAAAATTTTATGTGAATGACCATGTTAGTAAGGAACGGGATGAATTAGTAGTGAAAAGGAAGAAAACTAATATCTTACTTGCGAGGTTGAATAGATTTTCGAACCACTACAAAATAGACAAAGAACGGACGAGGATTACCAAAATGTTATTTATGTCGATAAGGACTCATATCCCTTTGAGATAATCTAATACGCATTAAAAATACCTCCAAGGAGGGGATTTGCTCTTAATAGTGAATGACACTTAAAGTTCATTGAAACCACTTATTTTAGGAAAGTCACGAAGAGTTGAAGTTATATTATATATGCATTTTTTTATCTAACAAAGCAAAAGTTTGAACCGAAGTACCCTAGAGCTGCTCTAATGTACCATATAGTTATGAAGAAGGTATCAATTGAAGGAAGATTATTATAATTCTATAAAGTTTGCAATTCACACCAATAAGAATGAAGGACTAGCGTCCCAAATTTTGATCACTTAATGTTGTATGAAAGCTGGGGTGGGTTCGTGACATCCGAGAATTTTATAAACTTCATTAGATGGCTAATCAATTAATTTTGGACTTAATTTGGGGATTTAGGTATTTGAGATGGGACCCACGTGTTAGGAATCGGAGATCATAAATTTAATGCTATTTTTGTTTGTCATGTACGTATTTTATATGCTATATACTGTTTTGATACAAAATAGGGTATAGTGAAGTGTATACGTAGTGTCATTGAGCTTAGAAACAAGTTAGAGAATTTTCTCCAATTTTTCGTAATTTTTAGGTATTTTTTGGAATTTAATCATGAAATTAAATAAAATGATTAATAAATTAGTGGGCGCCTAATGAGACGCAAGGTCAAGGGTAACACGCGTGGGATGTACAAAAGTCTGCACGCTTGAGGATGGTCTTTAGTGAGCGTGGTGAATTTATAGCTGCAAAATAAATATGTGTCTATGTATTTATATATATAATATATTTTATATATTATATTTATAGAAATCAATCATATAGTTTGAATTAAATAAAAATATTCATTGGATGCGCCTCGAGATACACGTAGCATAAGTGTCGAGGAAAGGAAATGGTTGAACGTCGTTATCAGTGATGATTTGTCCATCCCTCGAGATGCATGCTGTCCAATCTCAAGGAGAATGATGTGGTTTATGGGTTTTTTTAATAAACCATTTGACCCATCTCGAGATACGTGATATGTATCTCAAGGGAATCAAAATAATTGATTCAAAGTGAGTCGGTCAAGAGGTGGTGTTTATTTAGTGGATAGCCACTTGGTCGACCTCATACATAACACATATATCAAGAAAGATCAATATATAAAATAAGTTCATCATTAGATTTGCGTCGATATTTGTGTGATGCGAATTTTGAAAAAATCTTAATATATATCTACAACATCAATACCGCCTCATTCAATTCATTTTAAACCCAAGATTGACCTCAAGGAAGAGTAAATTGATATTAAGGAATTGAAATCATTAAATTTGTCTTGAGTTTCACATGACGCGAATCTCGAGAAAATGTAATTTATTGTTTGCAAAGCAAACAAAAGGTCCTCCCGATTGTTCTCTTTAACGCAAAAAAACTCGACCGAGAATGAGGGAAAGAAAACGAGAGTTAGATTGAGAGAAATAGAGTGAGAGTGAGAGTGAGAAATGGAGAGAGATCAATTTCCAGACAAGGTGAGTTTTTGTTGGGTTGTTGATAATAGCTATCTACGTTGTTGAGTTGATCATTGTTGTATATTATTTTGTTAGTTTGTTAATGGAGGTTGGAGGAGGAGTTAGGAAGGTTCGATCCAAGGAAAGAGACGGCTTCCTAGCTGTGTCCCTTGCCCAAATACCTTTCGGGTTGGGGCCAAACCCAACCCCAATGAAAAAATAGGTATTGTTTTCACAAGGAAGAAGAAGATGAGGTTTGACCAAGAGTAAACCGAACCTGGTTCGTTCAGTTGATTCAAGCTCCAATTAAAAAGAAAAAAGTTAGAAAATTGCTAGAAATTCATAAAAAAATTTAAAAGAATGAGAAAAATTAGAAAAAAACGATATTTGAGTTAAATAAATTGAAATTGTATATGTTTATGGAAAATAAGGAATTTGGGATATTCTTGAGGAGTTATATAGAGGTTTTGTCTCGTAAAGCATGTTACGATATTCGAAAATCTCTGAAATTTAAAATTTTATTTTAAAGATATCCGAGGAGTCGAGTTTAGGATCTAGATATCCGAAAATGTCCAAAATGTATGAAATTTGAAATTTGAAAAATGTCTGAAAATTGAAAATGTCTAAAAATTTCAAAAGCGTCTAAAATTGAAATTTTATATTTCAAATTCGGACCATAATTTGGAGTCAAAATTAGGATCTAGATATCCAAGGAGTTGATTTGAAGGGATTTTGAGGTTTTTAAGTTAAGGAGGAAAAAATATAAAGAAATTGGAAACGTAATATTTAATTCTATACAACATAATTTTCGATGTCGAACAATAATTTTGAGTCAAAAAATAAAATCTTGGCATTAAATAATTTATTTTGGAAGTATTGTAAGGGTGTCGGGATGCAATTGAGCCAGTTAAATTGCAAATAATTGAAAAAATAGTGAAGTTGTTATGGAGGCTTACAGGACGTATTAATGAATTGTAGGACTGCGATTAGAGCCTGGTACTAACTCAAAGTGCAAAGGAGTTGCGATATCATATTTATAAGTTTAAGTAAATCCCATGTTAACATTTACAATTTATGATTATAATTTTGTATCAATTGCATCGATAATTCATATTTCATTTTTGTTGTACATGCATACACGGTTTGGGAGGATTGTTACGAGTATCCTTATACTGTAGACTATACCGCGGATATAGAACACTATATTATGTTTGACGGGCTGGAGTCACAGATACTTTGCCTCACGTGGGGATCATGAGATCACGTTGAACCAGATCATACTCCTACAGTCTAGAGGAACGAGACTCATTTGATTACACTCCCCACACATGAGTTCTTATTACTATTTATTAGCCATTTTCAGATAATGTTATTTGGTTGTAGTCAGATAACAAAAATGGAATTAATTCACTGTTGTATTTAAATTTCTTGGATTATATTCTTCATTTAATTTTCGGATTATTATGCATTTGATTATTATAGGGTTTACAATGACAATGACAAGCTCTAGCTGTGACAATGGAAAGGGAAATTTTTTCGACTGTATGTGACTTAGTTCTTTTCTCTATGTTTTAATTTGTTTTTAAATATATTATATTGTAAATACGGGTTTATGGGTTCGAGTGCGATTATGATTTAATGGCAGGAATGCTCTTAGGATGAATTGAAATAATTTTGGAATTAAGGTAATTAAGAATTTTGATACTTTTAATAAGGTTAGAATGAACATATAATGTAGATGATACAATATATATTGTTATGGGTGCATTGCGAATTCTTTGGCATTTCCACCAAAGCTGAGCAGGTTTTGTTAAAGATTTTTGAACGTCACGATTTTCAATGTAGGTTGAAAAATATAGGAGAAGCTGTCAAAAAGTTTTACAAAATTTTACGGATAATGTAATCAACTAAATGAAATTTCAAGGCTTGTCGAATTAATTTTAATAAACTTTGATGTTTAAGATTCACTTTAGAATCCTCAGCAATTGATAATAGTTTATACTTAATGATTTAAAGATCTTAATAGTAATTGCTTATTGATAGAGACGTGAAGGCTGCTAGATTATTAAGGGATTAAGGTAATCTGGGATTGTCAGATGCCCTAATTAAGCGGGGTTTGATAGATATTGAGTTCGATGTATTGCCTGAAAAGACAATAAATGATGCGAGAGTACAAAGAATGGCGAAGTTAGTAGGATTCAATGACTTCAAGGATGAACAAGAATCATTTAATGCTATAAATGCAAGAGAAGCAAGAAGTTCTAGTACAACTGAAAATGGTAGGAAGATAAGAGAAAACGCATAAAGAACGACAAGTTGAGTACTGATACGAGCACAGCACCACCTTCGTTAAAGCCTAGGATGGGAGGCTTTTCTGAACCATGTTTTCATCATTTATGTGTAGCAAGATGAAAATTCATCGCAATGAAGAAATTATAGGAGCAAACAAAAGGACTTCACGACGATAGCATTCTATGTCTGAGAGAATATATGATAGTCATTTACAAGACTCGAGGAGAAGCATCAACATTTCATCTTTGCAGATGCAATTTCAAACTAGGACTTACATGCTAGCTGATAGTTATGTTTCCCAACCTTCTGTAAGAATGGATGAAAATGATGAAGCTATCGATGAACTTACTTCTAGACACCGTCGTATGTAGTTTAATTTCTCTTGTATGCAATCAATGAATGAATGATTGAATCTATCTAGCTTTACTTTTTGCTTATGAATGAAATATGTACCCTTCGCATTCCATTCATTTTGAATTTGTAAAATTCAATATTTATATATTTATTTACATTTTTATTATTACATATATCGATTCGTTTATACTTTACGAGGAGTATTTATATTGTTGGAAACTCAACGTAATTTTTATACCTTGAGGAAAAAGTTTGTAATGAGTTTAGAGGTATTTTAGGTGAAGTGTGACTGTTAACGGTTTCTCAATCAACTAGATGATGCATTTGAACGAAGACTGAACGAATATGGGGTAATCCTATGTAAAGTAACCAAAGAAGGGGGAGGGAAGCGAAGCTTAGTGACCTTTAGTTGGGTGACCATTACAAAAGCTGCTGGATTACTTAACTGATAGACCGAGGCGACCATTGAAAAGTGCTAACTTTTGATTCTAATTATAGCAAATAAAGCAAGGAAAGAAAAGAAAGGTAGAAGATAAGTTCAGACTTAATCCAAAAAGTTCAAACTTTTGACCCGATATTCAATTAAGTTGATGAAACTTTTCCAATTTCCTCCAAATTCAAGTATGAATTTCATTTTACTTTATTTTTAGTTAGGGAAAGAATGATACTGAAAATGAATATATAATAGAGTTTTGAATTGTTGTAATATTTCTATTACCAAAATGAATTTTATAATAGAAGGAGTAAATTTTTACACCATTTTTTATTGACTTTACTAGCTAATATATTGTCAACCCACTCCTCATTAGGACGACTGACCAGCCTAGATTGTCTTAATCCCCTGATAATCTAGTCAGTTTAATCCATTCTTTCAACTTTGAGCTCAAAATAATTTTATTTCAAAACATTATAAGGCTCGAAAACTAAATTATTTCCTCATTGAAACTTAATTCATGATTTGTTTAATTGAAGCAAATTGTGAAATCATACGGATTATTCTCCATATTTTGGTAAAAACTTCGACAGCGCCTCTATTAAAAATGGTCTGTAAAACAAATTCACCAAATAGAGAGCAAAATTAGGAGAAGTCTAGAAGGACTCACAACTCCCCGTAGTTCACAATATATATGAAGTTCACATTTATAAACAAGCATAAAGTCTTTGATAGCTTAATTATAAATTTATGAATACAAAATATTTAAAATTCTAACAAAATCCTCTCAATTGATTTCAAACTAACTTATGAGACTCGCATAACCATTCAACGAAGTTTCACTTCCTACACTCACCCCAAGAATCCAAAAACACCATATATGATAAATTACAAGAAGAATTTACTTTAACTTTTGGAAAACAATTACCACAATCTTCAGTCTTGTCCATTAGTTCATTGTCATCGTATCGAATCTGACATCATCAAAAACAACTCGAATATATCAGGCAAGTAAATTCCTATATTGATTTGTATTCCTGCAATTGTTAGTCTCATACGTGGGGACATTTAATTGCATTTCCAAATAAACAATAAGATTTATGTGTCAACATGACATGCACTCCACTCTTTCATTGTCTCTTTACTATAATCAGACATCGACTTCCGAAAATAGTACGAAGACAATATTAAAAGATTATGAAATCCATATACAATTTGTTGGTGTTAGACTCCACTAGTCTAAATAGATGACATAAAAGTAAGTCTAACACCTAGTTTCAATCAAAGCAGCCTCCGAAACAAGCTTATCCCCCTCACTCACTCAATGTATGAATGAAAAAGAATGATCGAATGTAATGCAGACGACGATACAATTAGTGGTACAAAGATAATATCCTTAAATAGTAAAGATCACAGTTAGGTTTACTTACCACCAAAGTAACTCAAAATTGGTTATGAAGCCTCACACAACGTTTCCCTAGTTTTCTTATACTTTGAACATAATTCCTGAGCTTCATTTCGAGTAATTTTAAGATCCTCGACATTACCTAAAATCATTAAGACATCCGAATAAATTTCCTATTCGATTTTCTAAAGGTTTCTATTAAGTTTTTGAGTTATTTTAGTATTTTCAAGTCCTAGAAACTCGGAATCATACCAAATAAACTCCTTAGATGTTCTGATTCCAATTTTGACTGCAAATTATGGTTCGGAATAAAAAATTAACCATAACTAAGCTTTAAAAAAACTTAAATTTCAAGCAATTTTTAGTATAGTAACACGTATTATTAGAAAGTCCTAATATAAATCCCCGCAAATTTTCTAAAATCCTCATTTTTTTCCTAGAAATCTACAATCTAACTTTAATTGTTTATAATATATATTTTTATATTTTTCTCTATTATTTAGAATTTTCTCCAAAATCCTAGCTCTTTTCAGTTTTTAGATTTTTCATTAGGAAGATTTGACCCTGAACTACACTGGTCTGATTTAATTAACATGGACTCAGTTCAGTCCAGTGTGGGGATCAATCCCCCTTTCTTCCTCGTTGATCCTTGCTTACAATAATATCTATTACTATTTTTTTTTTGTTGGTGTTGGACTTTCTACCTCAACCCCGTATGGGTATCGGCATGGGAGACTACTCCCGTGCCATCATCTTCCTCGGACGGACTAGTAGTTCATCAGAGTCTCCTACTCCACAACTAGAACAACATGAACAACAACAACAACACAACACAATCACAACCATTCACAACAACAAACCAACTTACCCTTGTCCTCGGTCTCGATCCATCTATCTCTCATGTTTGAACAATCTATCGAATTCACTTTGTCTCACTCGATCAAAATGCAAAGGAGATGGTGGTGTGTAAGTTATAGATATATATAAATTTTCTCAAGATTCCCATCAGCAGATCTAATGTGTGTTTTCATTAATTTAGTCTTTCTCGAGATACATGTTGCATATTTCGAGGTCAATCTTATAGCTATAAACAAGATAATCACCGCTAACCACCTTAACCGAGATTTATTATATTGATCTCCTTGATATACGTCTCACATATCTCAAGGTAGATTGAATGGTCTTATAACATACACAACTTATTTTCCTTGAGATTTATGGCATGCATTACGAGGCATGAATAAATCCTCTCCAACTGCCAATGTTCACTTCATTCCCTTCCTCGATGCCTATGCTATGTGTATCTCGAGGTGCATTCAATTTATACTTTATTTTAATTTAAAATTTAGTATTTATTTCTATATACTTAAATATATATAAACCATATATACATATAAATATATATACACATATGTATATTCGCGGCTATAAACTCGCCACATGCACCACGACCATTCTCTGACATGCACACTATTGTACAACCCACGCGTGTCTCCCTCGATCTCTCACTTCATTAGGCGCTCACCAACTTAGTAATTGTTTTATTTAGTTTCATGGTTATCTCTTCACTTTTAAATCCAAATTAAATTTCGATAAATACCCCAATTTCACCAAAAATTAATAAATATTTCCAATGTGCTCTAAAATCACGGGCACTGCGTATATACTCAACTTGACCATATTTTGCTTCAAATAGAGTATAATACACCAATTAATCATGCGACATAAAAAAACCTTAAACATATGACTCCGATCTGTAATATGTGGGTCGCATCTCGAATACTTAAATCACAAGTTAAATTTGAAAATACTTTATTAACATCCTAATCAAGCATACGAAATTCTCGGATGTCACAATCATTCCAATTAATTAAAAATTTCATCCTCGAAATTTAAACCTATAGATTACTGAACTAAAAAATATATGAGAAAATAATCTTTTACATATAACTCTTTTAATCCAAACCTGTAAAAAATTTCTAGGGTGAACCGTTAAGTGGACCTAAACTTTCATTGTAATTAACAACTTAGTAGTAGAGTTCATAAACACTTCGAATTTTCATTTTCAATTCCTCACTTTAATGAAAAGTTATCACCATTACTTTGCCAATCAAGACAATTTGTGAATTTCTGACGAGTTAACAATTTACTATTCACTAACTTCTCTTATTGCTTGAATAGAGACAATTATCCTTAACTCGAGTAGATATACTGTCAAATCCCAATAATTTTTAATAGATAGTTTGTAGCTAATTCGAGATTAATGACTCCTAATTATTGTTTAGGCCGTGAATTGTGATGTTTGCCTTGTGTTGCATATTATATATTATTTTATTTTGTGAAATTCAAGTAAATTAAATAAAATAAAATTCCTAGGGTTTTGTCTCAAGATACGTATCAAAATGAGTCTCGAGAAAATTAAATGTGAACCCGAACTTTAGTATCAAATTTCATGAAAAATTAAATGTGATTAAGTAAAAATTTAAAAGTTAATTTCAATAGACTTAATGAGCCAATGTTGGATTTTATTTCCTTGGTTTGTGTGCAAGTCAGAGTCAAAAGTAGTGTGAAATGAGAAAAACGTTAGTGCAAGACATTATTTTTGAGTTTCATGTTAGTTTAAGGTGGTCGAGGTTGAGATTAGGTCCAAATTGGAGCAAGTTTGGTTAAGTATAGCAAAGAGGATTTATTTGAAAGATTTTAGTATATCATGGACAAAGTTAAGATTTTTAGAGTTTTAATGTGACCAAAACTAGTGTTATAGAAGTTCTATGGAATTGAACTTTTTTGTTGATAAGTTGGGTCAATTTGGTGAAACAATTGGATTGAAAATTAGCACGGGAAGTCAAAACACTCTAAAATAGGGATTTGAAGAATTAATAAATAAAAAGAAATTAAGCTTCTGGTAAGCGGCATAGGGTTTATATATAAATATATAAAAATCAAAAAATCAAATCAAACAATTCATTTGCATTTTCAATCAACAGAACGTTCAATCCTTAAACCCTCTCCCCAGACACTTTCACTCGTGGAGCTCCCTATATCTGATTTTCACCTAGTTTCTTTGTATAACACTATAAAGCATCACAAGACTTTCAGTTCTAGCTCAATTTTCATTGTGGAAATGAGGTATTCCACCCATAATTTGGTTAAAATAGTTACAAAAATGAGGTATTAAGCTTTCAAATACCCAACTTTATATAGTTTTTCATGAAAAATATTGAGTTTTTCATGGTTAAAATAGTTATACAAATTAGTTTTTTTGGAAACTGCTTTTAAGCGTCCTTTAATCGTAGCTTTCGTTAAGTTTCGTGATATGGTTTTGCTTAAAGCTTGACCCATAACATGATCGAGTATGTAGTGAAGCTATTGGAAGTATTTTCGTGGTGATCTGATGCTCCGAGGACCCTAAAAATTATGCTCAAATTTAGCTGTTTGTAAGGTTAAGTAAATCCCATAGTAACCATTACATTATTTGATTATAAATTTCGTATAAATTGCATTAATCCTTGATATTGCATTTTTATTGTACATGCATATATGGGTGGGAAGGATAAAGTCGATTCGTGTATCCTTATAATGTCTACCTGACTGTGTGTACAAGGTATAACTATATTAAGCTACCTGACTATATGTACAGGGTAGAACTATATTACGCTTGACGGGTTAGAGTCACTAATACTTTGCATCACTTGATTATCATGAGATCTCATTGAACCAAATCCTATTCTGATAGACTCGAGGAACGAGACTCTTTTGATTATCCTCTCTGGGCATGAGTCCTTATTATTGTTTAGTTACCACTTTTAGAGAATATCAACTGATTGTGGTGGATAACATAATTTAAATGGATTCATGGTTGCATTGAAATTCCTTGGATTATATTGTTCGTTTAATCTCTAGTATTATTATGAATTTGATTACTACATGTGTACTGGATAGTGTTGGATTTACTTATCTAACATTATCAAATTTTATAATTGGGTAATGACCGGTTATAGCGGGGACAAGGGAAATAGAAAGCTTTCTGACTACTTGTGGCTTGCTTAGTTCTATTTACTTTATGTATGTATTGTTTTTTATATAATATATCATATAAATGATATTTTAGGTTCGTGTTCGATTAAGATCTCTTTTGGAATTGTTGCAATATTTTTGGGACGGATTGGAATGCTTTAAAACCAAGATAAAAATTGTTTAAGGATTTCTAAAACTTGAAATGGGTTAGATTGAATAAAAAAATTTTGTTATTGCAATATATATTTTTATGAGTGGAATGTGAGTTCTTCAGCTTTTCCACCAAGTTGAGCAAGTTTTTTTAAAGATTTTTAAAGGTCGAGTTTTTTGTGTATGCATAAAAATAGAAGAGGTGCTGTCGAAAAAAATTTATCGAATTTTGTAATATGTAATCAATCTAAATGAATGTTTGATGTTTGAGATTTACTTTAGAATCATTTAGAGTTCATAAAGTACTATCGTTGATAATTACAAGATTTTAATTTTATTTATTTATTGATGGAGATATTAAGGTTGCTAGATTTTTAAGGGAATTAAGGTAATCTAGGCCGGTTAAATGTCCAAATTAGACGGGGTCTCACATACGTTTCTGAACAGATATCAACGTATTCTAGGTTTATACTCTTATATAAGTTTAACTTGTATTTTTTATAAGTTTATATATATGTTATCTCTTTTTCATTTCTACTCAATATATATCGTTGACTTTATTTAATTACAATGGAAGAATACTCAATTCTTTCAACATATTAAGTTAGATATATTGTCCTCTATTCAATAATTCAAACCACCAAGAATAATACTGACTAACTGAGTTGTAAGTTGTGAGTCTCTTTTCATTTCATTTATATCTTCACCAACATACAAGCATCTTACATCATCTCCAATTTACATCAACTAGTGTTTTAAACTTTACCACTAACTAATCAAGCGGTGTAGCACTACAATTGAACCAATGTACAACAGATTCACTAATATTAGTCGCATACTTCTTTGGTTCAAAACTTTCAGCTTTTAGACTTTGATTCCGTGTAAGATACTCGTGAAGATATATCACATTCTATCAAACTTATAGTTTCATATCCTAAGTCCTCTCGGGACTCGTTAGCTTGAAATTTCCATTTTATATTAATTTGCTAGTTTCTTGACCATTTAGTTATTTATACTTAGGCTTCTAATTGACTCTAACAAAACTTCGTAGACACTTTTGTACCATCTATCATCAATTCATTCGATTATTCAAAGACAAGTCAACAAGTTACACTAGTCTTCTAAGTTGTGAATGAATTGTGATTTTAAAACGGAGTTACTTATAGTTTTGTTTATGCACAACTACTCCAGCGCCTAGCCTTGACTAAAGGAGTTCATTCGTGCCACTTCCATTACTTACAAGTCATTTTAACGTCTCATTTTATTTTACACATCGAGTCTATTTTGTTCAGTTTTTGCCAATCTTAGTTATACTTACATTGATCTCAATCTTTGTCCCTTTATAAACTTACCACCACTTTCGTTAAATAACCATGCCACTTACAGCTTTTATTCTTTACTTAGAAAGGCTATTTATATCTATTCTCTTTTAGAAAAATTAGCTAAAGATAATACGAATTCTTATGAGCATTCAATTAATTGAAGTTTTCGTTGGCTAACCTTTATTCAAAACAAATAAATTTTATGACTCAAACAGTTCTACTATTTGTTATTGCTTCAAGTGTTTCCATTACTCTCATATTTTTCTAACTTTTTCTTTTTCTCAAAAAAGAAATTTAGTACTTTTTAAGAGATTTTGTAAGATATCAAAATATCGTATTGTCCATCAAATTACTTTTGATGAATTCACCTTTTCGTTATAAATCAACTGCAGAGAAAGAAGAATTTGAATTTCCAAACTATTGGTCAACTAAATGACAAACGATACTCTTAAAGGATGTTGTTTCAATCCCTTAAGTCCTATAAATGGAAATTCTTACAATATAGGAGCATGTATTGACGTCCTATACAAATCACTTATTGGTTCTTAATCAATATGTTTGTCTCTTCCATAATTATATTTTAAATTGTAATCTTTCGTTAGAAATAATTATTGGGTATTTTGAATCTCAAAACACAATTACTTTCGTTAATATTTAGTTACTAATCTAAGCTATTATTAGACCACTTTCCTAACAACTTAACTTCTAGCACATCGATTTTATCACTACACTTTTCATTTTCAAATTAGAAATTTTATTGATCTTTGTTTCAAAAGCACACCTAATCTAGTGTTAACAATGATTAGTTCTAACTTATGTATTCCCCTTTGTTTTATCAGTTTTTTATTCGACTCATAGAACCACTATACTTAATGTCACTTATGGATATGTATCTTGAGTAGTAAACCATTGAAAGTTTTATTAATTCTTTTTACAATTGGTTTGATTATTTCATATCATGGTTCTATTACACATTTCACTTCAAGTTTTGTTTCAAAAATGAGACAACAACAATAAGTAGGAAACATAGATGTAACACAAGATAATAATATGATATCCTAATACAAATATAATCGCAGGATAGAGATGAAGAAAGTCTCCAAAAACTGAATCTATTAAATAAATTATTTGTATTTGTCATAAGTGTTTCAAAGGGTGTAGTATGTGTTTTGATTAATTGCTTATTGATAGTAATAAAGAAATTCTCACAACAAACCAATTGATAAAACATTAAAATAATTGAGAAACTTGGGAAAGAAATCCATATTTCTATTTAAAATATGATTTCGCACACGATTGAAAATAAGTCCCTCTCCTCGATATCTTCTTCTCCCTCCAACTCATTAGTAAAACTTAAAGGTAGAGAAGGTTCTCTTGGTACTCTAATTCGGGGGTTATTTATAAAAATCCCCGTTGGCCTTATTTGCATGGTTAGAACTTTGGATTTTTGCTTCGACTTTTCCGCTTGTGGTGTCTTCCTCTTCTCTTCTCTCTTGCTTCTACCTCTATCACTTATGCCCTTTGTTTCAAATTTCAAAACTCATTCAAAAAAAAAAAGAAACCTATAAATGATAGAAACAACTTTGTCATAAATAATTAGGTACAATTCAAGACTTTATTATAATAGGATAAATCTATTTGGAATGCTAGTTTGAGATTCAATAAAATTGTAAAATAAAATTTGGCATCGAAGTGTTAACAAAAATATAAAATTAAAAAAAAATCTTAACATCGTAAAGCAATTAGGTGACAATTTATAGACTTTTCAAAAACAAGGCAAACTAAATTGAAACAAAATCATAACAAAACCTCCAAAGTTTTTTTTAATTCGATTTTCAAACCATTTGCAAATATGTGTAAATATACCAAGATTTCACAATTGTTGAATTCGTAAACCAATGATCGGTGTAATCGCATCTCTTGAACTTCTCTAGATTGAAATCTCTAAAACCCCATTTTAGTTCAACAATTCCAAAATCGAAAATGTTAGTTTGAATGGGACTAGATTGAGGTGAGAATCAGTTAAATACTACATTTAAATTTAATAAACTAACCTAATATAACTCAAATTAAAAATTCAAATAATCAACAAATCAGTGTAAATAAAATATCTAACAAACATCTAAAAAAACCCCACTAAACATTATAATACACTCAAATTGTTTTCAAACATTAGAATATAACATCACTTAATATCAAAATTATAATTATATTGCATGGATTCTTAAAATCATTAAATCATAATTCATAATAGGTTGATGGCTTTTAGCCTGTCACCGATTTTTCTAAATTCAATGAAAATGCTACATACTTATCATTGTAAATCTACCCATTGGATAAAATACAACACTGTAAAAATACGATAGCATTACACTCAATGAAAATCATGTCTAATCTAAGCCATTTTTAACTGAAGCCACATAATAAACAACTTTGAATACAATCACCTAAGACCTCCACTCAGGAAAAGCCCAATAGATCAATCCTAGTTACTACTTCTATAATTGTTGTCAATAACTATAGACATAGAATTGAACACTCTATATTAAGGAACATAATGGTTATTATGCACTCAACATAAAAAAAAACTACTAATTGTAATATGCAAAAACGACTTGTTTTATGCGTGATTGACGTATATGAATCGATTTAAAGCATTGAGTATGTGATCCCATAGTTATAACTACATAACAATCCAAAGTATATTACTTGTTTAGGATTTGTTTAGATTTACTAACTACTCACACATGTTGGAAATAAATAATGCAAATATGTAATTAAAAAACATAATTAAATAAATAAACTTAAGTGACAAGAGTAATGGAAAGTTGAAAAAAGAATAAGAGAAAATAGAGAATAGAGAAAGTTATTTCCAAGCTCTATTGTCTTATATATCATTTCCTTAACAGTACATCTCCTATATAAATACAAATTCCTCATTTTTATCTAAAAAAGTCACTGACCTCAATGATTTGTCAACGATTCCTAAATTATATACAAATTGCTTAGTAAATCACTAAAAATGGCTCTTAGTGCTCCACCGATTTAGCTAGAAATTTCTAGTTTATTCTCCAATTCGTTGTGGATTCGTCGGCTTTTTCATGCTGCCGATTTAGGTTGCGATTCCTAGTGTGATTGCAAATCACTAGCTAATCATTGGACTTCTTTTCCAATTAACAATTTTGCTCGTCTTTCTACTTTCTTCCATTTCTTGATTTTCCAATTTAAAACCGGAAATCACAATAACAAGAGAATACCTAGTGTAATATCATCATATATATTTATATGTATAATCTACCTAAATTACAGTATAAAAATGTGTAATTATTTACTTGCAAATACTTCCAAACTCAACACTTCACTATCCCGAGCAAAGGAATACTCTTAATCATATTCTCTTTTTATTATTTACAAACTGATTTCAATCTAATTAATTTTAACTTTAAATAATATAGATTTTAAAATAGAAGTGATTTTAAAAGGAAAACATATTACCCACAAGTAAATGAAAGTTATGATATAATAGAATGATTTAGTCAAATCAAACATCCATTAATGATAAATCTACCACCTAATGTAGCACTTTTTAGAATTTAAAGTTCATTACTAAGGCCAGTACACAACATAAGTTTTCTCAATCTCCACTGATAAGCATCAAGCTTATGATAACTAGTATAGGATCTCAAAACACAAAAACCATTTGATTAATTTTAATTTTAAAAAATACTTTATAATAGTACCACAATCAAAATCAATAGAAATTTTTCTTAAATACCAATTAATATATCATTTAAAATATGTTAGATTAAGAAATACTTCATTCAACTTTAGTTCCAAGTACTCATGTTAAATCGTTTCTTCTAAGAGTTTATAAACATTAATCTTTTTCATTTCTCATTTTCTTTTACTTCATTCTAATTATTTATTTATAACATATTTCTTTTACTTTTACTTTTAAGTCGTTGTTCCATTTTCTTTGGACATTCTCATATTTTCTCACTATAAATTTCTTGTTCCATTTCCTTCGGAATCTAAAGGACTCTTTATATATTTATAAACTTTTCTTAACACTTCCCACTATCCACTATAGTTGAAGGAGAAATATTCTTTCTAACTTATAGAAATTCATCAATTTCTAATCTATTTCTTCTTTTAATTGTAGCGAAATAGATATATATATATATACTATAAAATATTTCATCACTAGCTTTTGTATCACAAGATTCTTAGAAATCTATCTTGTTCATTTTGCATTATTGTTTTAATTTCCTACCCATTATTGTGACTAGCACATGGTATTAGATGTAATGTATACATCAACTAGTAAAGTTAGTCAAAAAGGTATAAAATTGATTTCTAATATCATAAAGTTCATTTGGGTAGTAAAAATATCACTTCCATTCAAAAAGCTATTATATGTTCTATATCATTCTAACTAAACATAAAGTAAAATGAAATTTAAACTTAGTTGAGTTCGAAAGAAATTTGAAGATTTTCGTCAACTTACTTAATTATTAGATTAAAATTTTTGGATCAATTCCGAACTTATCTTTTATCTTTTTTTTGTTTCTTTACTTTCATTGCCATCAATGTCACACTCTACTTAAAATACCCCCAGACTAATTTCAAACCTTTTCCTCAAGGTTTTGAAATTAATTTGGGTTTCCAACATAACAAATATACCACAAAAGCACAAACAATTTGATATGTGTAATAAAGATGTAAATAAATATGCTAATATTTGATTCAATAATTTTTAAATGAATGGAATGCAAAAGGGAATATATAATTTCATTAACAAAAATATCACCTAAAGCAGTACATTATATCATCCAGTCATTCATTGCATAAAAGAGAGAAAAATTTACATATGGCGGTGTCCAAAAGTAAGTTTATTATCAACTTTATAATCTTCATCCATTTCTACAAACGGTTGGGAAACATGACTATCAGCTAGGTTGTAAGTCCTAGTTGGAAATTGCAATGCAGAGATGGGATGTTGACGTTTCTTCATGTTCCTGCAAACGACTATAATATCTTCGCTCAGACAAAGAATAGTGGCATTGTAAAGTTCTCTCATTTGCTGCTATCATTTTTTTATTGTGATGAATCTTCATCTTGCTACACAACGATGAAGAAAATATGGTCCTAAAAAATCCTCTCCTCCTAGGTTGTGATGAAGATGGTGCCAAACTCGTAGGAATATTTGATATGTTCACTCCAACAAAAAAACTTGTCGTTTTGTATCCATCTTCTCTTATCATTCTTCTATTTTCAGTGGTGCTTCGCTTCCTTGCTTCCCTCGCATTTATGACATTGAATGATTCGCATTCATCATTTGAGTGATTGTGTCCTACCACCTTCTTCATCTTCGTACTCCCACGTCATTTATGTTCCTCTTTAGCAATACATCGAATTCGGTATCAAAACCCACCCTGACTTACCTACACAATTCAGTGTCAAAATTGAGAACGGTAGTCCTTCATTCTTATTAGCTGCATAGCAAACTTCACAGAATAATATATAATTTTTTCAACATTTATATAACCTTTCTTCTTTACTATATGATACAATAAAATAGCTCTAGTGTTCTTCAATTTAAAGTGTTGCTTGGGTTTATAAAAACATGCATTTCTAATATAATTCCAACTCTTCTTAATCTTCCTAAAATAGGTGGTTTCAATAAATTTTGGGTGGCCTTCCCTATCAAGTGCAAATCCCTTCCCAAGTGGTGTGTCTAGATAGTCTTAGATTATTCGAAAGGGGTAGGATTCTTTATCTTCATAACCGACATTTGAGTAATCCTTCTCTATTCAATGTCTGTTTTGTGGTAGACTAGATAATTTATTCAACCTCGCAGGTAAAATATCAAGTTTTTCCTTTAACCACTACTTTGTTCCATTCCTTACCAACATGCCCA
Source organism: Stephania yunnanensis (assembly GCA_039657365.1). Taxonomy (NCBI): domain Eukaryota; kingdom Viridiplantae; phylum Streptophyta; class Magnoliopsida; order Ranunculales; family Menispermaceae; genus Stephania; species Stephania yunnanensis. Next base: position 35,139,313 of record CM077586.1, on the reverse strand, counting down.
TTTTGCATAAAATTGTCATACAATTTTCGAGCAACCTTTTTCTCCTCTTCACGCATAGTCTCGCAAAAGTCGCATACATCCCGTATCTCTAAAGATGCTCACAATTCTGTTCTCATAATTGCTCACATTTTGAATGTTGAATCCTCTTTAAGGAATTATGACTCTTTTATCACTATTGTATCTCCTCCGAGCACTAGGTCCCAAAAAGAAATAAGGGTCATAAAGCACTAAGTGACTATGGTCAAGATTCTCAAAATATTCTTCGTCATCTAACAAAAATGGAGATTGTTCTCTAAACTCGGCCCTCCCAAGTCTAGGTTCTATAATACAAACCTCGGTAGGTATAATATTCTCTGGGCGGCCTGCATATTTCTGCTTTGATTGGGTCGCACTACCCATTTTTCATTGTCTTGTTTACTACCCCTACCTCGTCCTCTGCCTCATTTTACCATAGAGTAACTCAAATAGTGATGGAATAGGCAAATTGAATTACTATCGTTGAAAATCCATAATAACAAAGTAAGGAAGACAAGTTTGTGTAAAGGTTTTAGTGTAAGATTTCGAAAGAGTTGAAAGTTAGTTGTATGAAATAATTCCATCGACATATCCCTTTAATTGGTATCCATATAATGGAAAAATTCATAAAAACACCCAACCTCATTTGAAAACCCACACTCAAATTGAAAATATGCAAGAAAACCATTTCCAAAAACAATTTGTAATAAAAAATAAAAAGTACATACGTTTGAAAATTTATCAAAAATCGATTTTTGATCAAGACATCAAGATCAAAAGGAGTTTAATGTATCGATTCATTTCCTTTTTTAGATTGAATCTCTTAAATAAAATGCTCTATTAGCTCTTTAGATCCCCTCTCCAAGCTTCAATTTCAAACAAAAAATTCACCAAGATCTATATAGGTTGTATGAACTTCCATTCAGAATTTATAGGGTTGAAACACTCCAAAGTAAGGTGGGATGCACTTACTAAGCTTTAATTCCAATTTCAAAAGGTTAAATCTAAGCAAAAACTGGTAAATCAAATGAATGGTGTAAGGGATTTTAGGTGTGAAAGGGTTTATTATTGGTGATTTGTGGTTCAATTTTTTTAAACGCATGGATTCATGTTCAACGAATTAGGGTTCAAGTGAAATCGTTGATTAATCACTAGTGAAATCACTGAAAATTGGTCCTAATGGTCAAGTAATTTGTTCAGCGAATCCTAGTATAAAACCAAAATCACTTACAAATCACCGAGTCAATTTTCACTTATAAACATGCAAACTGCTAGCAATTTACCGAGAGAATCTTGTTGTTAATTAGTATCGGTAGAAAATTGCTGAGTCATTTCCTGTTGTTTTTCCATTATATTATATAATTATTAATTATCACGCATAGCAATCATAATTAAGGTATAATTGATCAATATTCAACAAGAGAAATTATAAAAATGAATTTGGACTTTAATTAGGGAATAATAAACTAAATAAATGATTTATTACTTAAAATAATTAAAGATAAATAAGATTCAATTGAGAAACAATTCGATCATCCCCCTCTCACTTGGGGATATCCATAAAGAGAGTTAAAATGAGAGAGAATAAATATATTAATTATCCTAAATATAGTAAAATGGAAAGACATTGACTCAATCAATCCTCCATATCGAGAATAGCTCCAACTGTCTCGAGAAAAGTACGTCCCATCAATATCACATCATTTTTTCCATTTTTTGGTACTACCAAGAAGTTGTGAGATAATTGAATCATCCAACTTGCACTACCACATTCATTGACAAACCCAATGGAAAGATATTATCACTATTTGCATTGTGGACAATGAAAGGTGGTATAAAATCAATCTTTAACTTAGCTTTTCTGCACCATTATTCTAGTAAGATATTTATGTCAGCTCTTATGTGAAGTAAAACATTAGGAAACTGATATCATTGGTCATCACATGGACGAAGAGTTTCGCTAGATCATTATTTTAAATTTCAATCATATGTCCTACATTTTGAAGCGTTAATTGCTCATCAGTGAATTCTTATTCTGTTGGTTGCTTCCCTTTCAGATGTTGAACTTCAGGTTCCTGCTCGACAGGTTACTGTTTCTTTGATTTCTACTTCTTATAACATGGTTTCTTATACATCCATAGTGTAATGGTTTCATTATTAACAGTTTCACCAGTGGGGTTGCAAACATTGAATTCCATTTTATTACTTTGTGGACTTTGTTGGTCAGTCTCGAAATTGATGATCTCCATATCATGTTCCACAAAATTTTCATAATAAGGTTCTTACCTATGACAGTTTACTCTAAACATTTGTCCTTTTTCGAATCCTTTTGTTCTTACTGCACCATGAGGTAGTAAATTAACAATTAAAGAAGGTTCCATCCATCTCAAATGGGATTTTCCATTAAATGCTTTAAGTCTTGAGCAAAAGAGTAGAATTTTATCTCCTACTTGAAAATTTGTAGGAACTATTTTCTTACTATGAAATGCTTTATTTTTATCTTTATAAATTAATGCATTTTCATATCCATCATCCTAATTTCTTCTAATTCTTGAAGACTTGACTTTCGTTGATTTCTTATTTCATTATAATTCATGATACGTGTCTTATGTGTGAAGTTGTACTTATCAAGTAGATTAGAAACTAATTGATTACAAAAATGTGAATCTCTATCACGTATAATTGCTATAGGTGCTCCAAAAACTATAAAAAAAATTTATCTAAAGAAATCAATCACTATTTTTGAATTATTAGTTCTAGTAGCTTTTACTTCTACCTTATTAGCACATAATCTACAACAAGAAAAATACAAACATAGCCATTTGATGTTGGAAAAGGTCCCGTGCAATCTATGCCCCATACATCAAACATTTCATAAAATAGAACAGGAGTTAAAGGCATTTGATTTCTACGTCCTTAGTTTCCAGTTCATTGGCAATTTGGACAAGATTTTATATAAAGGAAACAATTTTGAAATAGAGTGGGCCAAAAGAATCTAGAATCCACAATTTTATGAGTAGTTCTACGTGGACCAAAATGTACTCCACATGCGTAAGTATGACAATGAGATATAATTATTGTACTTCTGCATGTAATATGCATCTCCTAATTATTTGGTCTGTGCAAAACTTCCATAAATAGGGTTCATCCGATAAATAATTTTTATAATCCTTCTTAATTTTATTCCTTAATCTCTCATTAAGTAAGGTGATAACTTATTAGTGGTAAGATAATTAACAATATCGGCATACCGTAGGCGATCAGTCTTCCTACTATATAAGTATTCATCAGGAAATTCATCTATTAATGGTATAGGTGGTTCTCCATTTTCCGACCTACTTAAGTAGTCTGCTACCAGATTTTCAACTCCTTACCTTTCATAGTAAGGTCGAATTCTTTTAGAAGTAGTATCCATCTTATTTGTCTAGGTTTTGCATTTTCTTTTGTCATTAAATATTGCAAAGCTGCGTGATATGAATAAACTATTACCTTTGTTACTAATAAATATATACTAAATTATTCTAATGCAAATACTACCGCTACAAGTTCCTTTTTAGTAGTCTTATAATTTTATTAGATTGGGTCTAGTATCCTAGATGCACAGTATAAAACATGAGGTTCTTTTCCTATTTTTTGGCCTAAAACCGCTCCGACTACATAGTTATTGGCATCACACATAATTTCAATGGGTAACAACTAATGTGGGGATTTAATCACAGGAGTGGTTGTTGAAGAATCTTTTAATTTATTAAATGATATCTTGCAATCATTGTAAAATTCAAGATGATTGTTTTTTTATAAAAGTTTGCATAAAGGTTTTAGAGAAATCTTTTATAAATATTCTATAGAATCCCGCATATCCAAAAGATGAATGTATTTCTCTTACCAAGGTGGGATATGGTAATGTTTTGATTACTTGAATTTTTGCAGGACCAACCTTTATTCCTTTATATGACACTATATGTCCTAATATATGTCATTTGTCTACCATGAAATGAAATTTTTCATAATTTAATACTAAATTCTTTTTTATGCATCTTTTAAGTACTTTAGTAAAATTAACTAAACATTCATCAAAAGAATTATCATAAAGCGTAAAATTATCCATAAAAACTTCAATGAAATTTTTCACATAATAAGAGAAAATACTAACCATACACCTTTGAAACATTGCACGTGCATTACATAAACCAAAAGGCATATGTCTATAAGCAAATGTACTAAAAGGGCAAGCAAAAACAATCTTTCTTGATCTTTTCGAGGTACAGGTATTTGGCGAAATCCTGAACAACAATCTTGGTAGTAGTAATGGGTTTTTCCAGCTAATCTTTCTAACACTTGATCTATAAACAAGAATGGATAGTGGTATTTCCTTGTTGAACATTCAACTTCTTATAATCTATATATACCTTGCAACTGCTTTAGGTTCTAGTTGGTACTAGTTTTTCATGTTCTTTTGTTATTACTGTAATTCCTATCTTTTTGGGGACAACTTGAAATGGGCTTACCTAATTGCTATTGGCTATGGAAATATTATTCATGCATCTAATAGTTTTAATATTTCAACTTTTACTACATCCATTATAGGTGGTTTTAATCTACATTGAGGTTGCCTATAAGCTTTTCTATCAGTTTCTGGGTTTATCCTATAAATGCACGTAGCTTGACTTATTCCTTTAACGTCGGCTACGGTCCATCTTATTGCTCCTTTAAATTATTTCAATATATTTATCAACTTATTTTCTTCTGGACTGGTTAATTTATTCAAAATTAATACTGGGAACTTATCATAGTCCCCTAAATAAACATATTTTGAATGACCGGGAAAGGATTTTAGATGGAATTTACTCTAAATTGTTGCAAATCAATCCAATACATAAATTCTCAACAATCTCTACCTGTTCCTATCAAAACTCTGTGATAGAAATCGAGAAATCATGAGAATTCAAATTGAATTAAGGGAAATTCCCTGAATTGAGAATTTATCAAATTTGAAGTCGAATACCTCGTCTCCGCCACAGAAACATGACTTTAATTGATAGTCTTGCAATGCTCTACTATTTTGTAGAAAACACTAGGCAAAAATCAAATGTCGGGAGATCGCGGAGCGAAAAATCGGCGGAGTAGGTTAGGAATGAATGTTCTGTTGAAATAAAAAAAACTAGTCTTACTAGGTCCTGACTTAGCCTAATTACCCTAATTATGCCCCTATACCTCATAACACGCTTTGTACCTTAAATTCTTTTTTATTTCAATCCTTATTAATGCTCCAAATTGTAATTTAGATCGTTAACTAACCTCGGTTAATCTACTTTATTGGAGCAAATTGGTAAATCATTTAGATTATCTTCCATATTTTACAACAATTTTAGCAGCACTTCCCCTCTAAGTGGCCTGCTAGAAAATTCATCTAAAAGATAGCAGAATTAGGGAAAGGCCTAAAATGACTTACAACTCCCTGCAATTCGTAATATGTATCAAATTCAAACTTTAAATACTAACTTAGAGTCTCCAAAACCTTAATAACACCTTTATAATATTAAAAATTACCGAAAATAAATCATAAACCTTATAACTTACCTCAAACTAATTTAAGAGACTCTAAAAACCTATTTAAGAGTATTTCATGACCTACACTTACCCCAAGAATATTATATATATAGGAAATGATGACAACAGGAAAAATAAACTTTAAATTTGAAAGTAATTACTAAAGATTTTTAAGTCTTGTTTGTTTTTTCTTGTCTTCATGGAGAACCCGACATCATTAAAAACAACTCATAGTTGTTAGATAAGTAAACTCCTACATTGCTCTATACTCCAACAAATGTTAGTCTAAACATATGAAGACATGTAATTACATTTCCAAATAACATCAAATTTATATAACAACGTGGATCCCTCATTTCCCGTTCTAAGCTCATAACAAGCACGCCAACTCAAGATGAACCAAAAACATTCTTATGAGTTCAATGCATGCTACATCAGAGTCGAAATTACCTACCTTAGATGATTGTAGTATGTCTAATCTAGAGTGGAGCACCTCACACTTGTACGACCGAAGCAAGGGCAACTCCATCCGGATGCATGTATGCATGACCAAGAATGATGTGAAATGCAATATAACTAAAAATAAATGCAGGTAAAAAGATGAATTTCATAAATAGTAAAAATTAATGTAGGTTTACTTACAACCAAATTTGCTCCAATGAAATAAATTAAAATTTAGTTCAATTAAGGATTCAAATTTTAGTTTTGGAGCATTAAAAAGATTGAAATGAAAATTAATTCGAGATCAAAGTTAATTGAATGGATTAGCACTAGAACATTTTTGGCATTTAATAGAGGTTTTAAAACCCCTATTAAATAGAGTGTTATTAAATGTCATGTGAAAATGTGTCATGTTTTAAATTTTAATACATGTATTACATAGAGGTTTTTTAAAACTCCTATCAATTAGGTTTTATTTAATAACACCCCCCCTTTAATAGGGGTTTAAAAACCTCTATTAAATACCAAAATTGTTCTAGTGTAGGTGCCTAATTAGGGGAATTAGGCTAAGTTGGGAATTAGTGAGATGGGTCCTGACAACTACTTTGGAGTAGTAGTCACAAAAAAATGGACTCACTGTAGTCTTTGGCAATGAAATAGGCATGCCTCTTTTAGAGTTTAGAGTTCATCTTGGAATTCCAACACATAAGCTTCAATATATTCTTGACTTTCTCACACATAGTTGTCAATATCACATAAAATCTTCAAGTTCCCCTTTTGTTCCATCCTCGTTTCAAATTCCACAAGCATGAGTGAAACAGGAGGTGGATTTATCAACACTAGAGATTGATTTTCCTTGTTCTCTTCATATGGTTTGATAAGTCGATATTTATAGGTATTTAGTAGTCTATTTTAATATATTTAATTATTAAGAGTATTTAAAATATATATTTAATTATATTTTTTGTTCATTTTGGGTGATACGGAGTGCGCGGTAGAATTCGTGGCGGAAAAATACTCAAAATGGAGTATTTACTTGCAGTGATCGGATGCCGGATAGTTTGCCTCGAAATACGCGTTGTGCGGTGGGTCGAATAGCGGACAGAGTGTTCTAGCCAATGAAAGCATGCCACGCCAGCGAGAAAATATCCTTGACCAATCAAAAACCGCCACGTAGCAACACAAGCCAGCGCGACCAATTAGGATATGAAACGTCAGCAGACTCTAGTTCCAGGAACCAATCACCGTCCGCCACGCGTCGCCACGTCACCTAGAGCAGCCACGTCACGCAAGCAAGACATTTCATCGCATTTCAGAATCAGTCTATTTGCCTCGAGATGTGTGCCCGCACAAACTCCCAGATTTTCGCACATAGTCGCGCTATTTCTTCCATGCCACGTCATGCCACGTGGCAAGCTCCTATTCGCTAGACGCGTAACAGCGACGTAGTTCCACGAATCATACGAGGACACGTGGCGCTGGCTCAGCCATACACAACAAACATAGCAGATTTCGGCGAATGAGACGGCGACAACTTAGAGCCGATTACAGGCGGTGGCCAATCACAGCTTGACAAGTCATCGCGGCAGAAAAACCAATGAATCACGCTGCGACACATGGCAAAGTCGGATTTTTTATCTAAAAACACCCCTACGATGCTCCTCGACGCACGAGTCACCTCCCTAACCCCTAAAATTAGTATTCGAGTACAATTTTGAGTATTTTTATATATTAGGAACCTAGTTATTATTAGAAATAAATTAATTAGTATTCTTTAGAGATTTACTATTAGTTTTTAGTAGTGATTTTTGTAGATGATGTCCGGGTAATCAATTTCTTGCCTAAGTTAAAGGGGAAGCAAGTCGGGATCATGGATTCAAAGCATATTATGCGAGATCTTTTATTTTATTATTTAATTAATCAAATTTCTCCAATTTCATTGTTGTTGATTTTATTGATTATGATTTAGATCTATGGTATGTATGAGGCCAGTGCATGCTTTTAGGTGGACAATCTACTATTATTTGGAATATTAGTATCCGTGTAATTGTGCTTTTAGACCAATAAAGTAACAAACATTCACTTGTTTGTCGTAAACCCTTTCTGTTCTTGAATGTGCAACAATTGAATCTAGGTTAAATCGGTAGCGGTTGCGACCTGGCTATTTAGGATTAGTGTTCCCATAGATCTATATTACTGCAGTTAGTGTGTTAAACCTGATTGGCGGATGTCTAGGGTTATACATTAATTAGGGAAGTAGTTAGTGGTAGATGTCCTGACTATCAGAATTAGGGGAACTAGGGATTTTTGGCGGATGTCGATTTTCCATAGCTAATCTAGAATAATTTTAATTAATAACTTTTTGGGAAAGATTGAAGACCATGATTGCTATTGAATCTTGATTCTTATTTGTGGAACTGGAGATTTAGGTGTTATTTAGGTGTTAATTAATTATTAATTAATTGTTTTAGAAATTAGTTTAGTTATTTTATTTATTTAGTTTAGATAGATTAGTTAGTTAAATTAATATTTATTTTAAACTGATTTTCCTTTTTTTGTTGTTTTAACCTGAGAAAGACAACCAGTCTCTGTAGGATCGACCCTTTGCCACTATTCTACAAAATAGTTGGTTTAGGAAACTTTACTTTATTGACGTGTTTGACACGCGTCATGGTTCATCTGAGCTTTCTTGAATGTGTTCTACATCAACTTCCTTTTTGGCTTTTTTCTTCATTAGTTGTGCAATCATGGAGATCTGAAAAGTGATTTGGTTTAAGTTCCTCATCTAGTTCCTTTTTTTCTTCATTAAGGTCATCATCTACTAGTGTTGGCTCAGTCACATCTTGACGTGACGCTTCAATCGAGGTCTCGTCTTTGAGCGATTCATCAATCTCTTCTTATATTTTCATTTCTAATAACAAAGAAATGAACCGTTTTTTTTAATCACGTATTGTTATGAAGTCTCCTTAAGCAATTTCAGTTTATTTTATAGTGGTAGTGAACGTTCTTAATTTGGAGGAAATGTCAAACTTGGCTTATAACTCATATATTCATCATCATTTAGATAGATTGGACGAACATCGACAAGATGAGAATATTTCCACAAAAAAGTACAAGGTCCTACGTGTCATACATTAAAACACCAATTAGGAAAAATCTTGATCAACATTAAATTTACCTATCACTTTCACACTTTTATAATGTGAGTTTTCATATTGATCACGATAGTTATAGTAGAAGGTCAAGAAGTAATCCTATAAAAAGTTAGAGACAAGTATCTAGATAGACAAAATAAAGAAAAACCAAAGAAAATTAAACTCAAGCCTTAGCAACAGTCCCAAGAAATTGACAGGTGTTGAGAGTCTACAATTTCTAATTAATAATTAACTTATTTAATACAAATCAAAGGCATGAACATTTATTTTTTAGTAATGGTAAGTGGGATCGTCTCCACAAGGATGGTGTAACTTTCTTCACTCAAAATTTTTTTATTATTTTTGTTTTTGTCGCTAATTACTAATTAATAATTAACTAGTTTAACACAAATTAAAGTCATGAACATTTAAATAAGTTCAGTTCAATAACAAATAAATATCTAAAAAAAATTCCAGAACAATGAAACATCAATCCATTTTGCATTCCAAACATGCTACTCAAATCAGATAGTCATGAACATACTTTATAAAGCATGATAGATCATTAAACTCTAATCATAAATAAATAAACAGTCTTTGGCCAGCCATTAGTTCTCTTTATAATGGTGCGAAAGACGTTCTAATTTTATTAAGCTAACACCTTTAAATGCATAAAAATATTAACTTCACACAATAAAATCGCATTATAATTTGTGAAAACTTTGAACTAATAAATCTAACACCGTCGGAAAGCCACTTCAACATTAGATTGAGATCTCAAACTCATATAGGATATATAATTGGTCATGCTTTTCGAACAATCCTAGTTACTACTTTAAACTAGATATTGAATCCTAATATTATAATACACATTCGCAACTATGTATGCAACAACAAGATCATGATTAAAATTAATAGATAATAACCTATAAGTCAGTGAATCAAAGAATTAAAGAATAATATTAGTTTAAAGCTTCAAGCACATAATCTTCTCTTCATAACTACATTGCAAAATGGATCTAGTTCTTGTTAAGACTTTGTTTAGATCAATTAACTACGTGCTCATTCATAATGATATATAACATTGCAATAAAGTAAAGACATGACATTAAATAAAAGCACCTCGTAATTCAATACTTGAATCTTCAAAACTAGTGAAAAGCATTGAACAATAAATCTAAACTAAAACTTGATAAAACTAGTAAATATGAAAGCAATTAAGAATGGCTCTGAGAGAAATCAAAGACTTATTGTGCTTCTAGGGAAACTAATTTCGTAACTTAAACAACTCGTAGTTATCTTAAGTCCACATAATCGAGTCTAGCGATTTATAGCAATTCCTGCGCATAAGGAAACATTGGGTAAATCCATAAAATTAAGCTCTCTGCTCTTTTCTTATGTCCACTGATTTATCCAGCGATTCCTACACATCAGGAATCATTGGGAATTGCTAATTCAAAAATCCAATTTTTTCCTTTATTTGTTGATGATTCTTTGCGTACCGCTTCCACTCAATCATATCCTTCACTACCTCGAGATCTGTGCAACATGCTTTTTGATTTAAATCCAATATAGGACTATCATATATGCATTTTACACTATGTTTTGCCCTAGTTTCAATTATACACCTTAAAAACTTAACGTAAACATATATAAGCTATTAGGACTATATTTGAAAGACTTTACCTCATAAAACATACTAAAATGCACTATAAAATGTATATAATTTATGACTTGTCTCATTCCACCATACAAAGGATTCCACCATACAAAAGACAAGTATATTTTTTTCAAAATGCACAAAAATAAGTGTAGTGAATACATATAGTATACAATGAGTCCAAAATTTTCTTTCCAATTTCATACATAGCTAATGTTCAACGAATAGTGTTACATCAGGCGTTGGTTGTTGAGAATGCAGAACTAGAGTGTGATCATGGATGCAGAATCATATACCCCGCCCCTTAAAATCACTCTCCACAAAGGTTTATCATAATGGAAAAATAGGAGAAAGCGTGCATCATCTTTGAACTTGATCTATCATTTGCAAATATCACATAAAGAATAAGTTGTTATTGTTAAGACAATACCTAGAAAAAATAAATAATTAATTAATACCTCTTTCATATAAATTATAGAAAACTTACCATAACCAAATGAATTTTGTTGAAGTTTTGTAACATCAATTACAACCCATTCCTTAAAGTTTGGCGGCGGTGAATTATGCAAAGGAAGGTAGGTCAAGCAAAAGTCGTTAGAGACATTCACTAACATGATACTAAATGTGGTTGCAATTAAAAGACTCATATTTAGAAGGTTCATCCACTTTTCCCATCCAACCTCTTCCACATCATAGAAATTCACGCAATTCCTTATGGTTCCATAGCCATCTCCTATAACTTCACCCCATAGAACTTGATTTTCGTACAATTTACGAAGAAGGCATTCTCTTATTGTCCACCAACCATCTCTATCGGAGAGATTGACTAGCGACAATACATAGGAAGCCATAGCAACCATCGGTATCCACATCAACGGTACTCTAGACGTATGGGACACAATCCGATTGAATACAAGATGTAAGCCCCACCTTAGACATATCCTTAAAAGCTCCACGGGTTTGGTATATTATAGCAATAGATGGTCTTTGCTTCTTTCGAGAACACGCCTACTCCTCGTGACTGGGCATATATTCAAAAGCACTGGAAATCCTTATCGTAGATGTATTGACTTGCTCAGGTTTCCTCTAAAGTGTTTTTTTTACATCGTTTTTTGTTCTTTAAACTAGACTTCTCAGATGCCCTAGGAAAGTTGATGTTAAGTCTCCATTTTGTCTTCAACTTTGTAGGTGGTGGAATCACCGATGTGAAGGAGAAATTACCAATCTCTCTCAACTGTTGAATGATCCTCATACGAGTGTCCTCATAAACACAACTACTAAACTTATCAATGACTCTATGGGTCTTTTCATTGATGTTATAGTCAAACAGACCGATAGATTGCTTCGGCATCAAACTCAGCTTTTGCTAATGAGTGTGATTGTCTTCAAGTGGTATAGGTGAACCAACTAAAAGATGTACATTATGCTTATGGGCATAAGGAAGACTTTGGGTAGATCAATCTCATAACTACAAAGAAATTGGTTTATCACGACATCCTCTACACACTCAACTTCTTCACAAATCAACGTGAGTGTTGCTTAGGAGACACAAACCCGCAATCTACTATACAAAGGGCCCATAAACTTATGTTGCACCGTATTCAAACTTCGCTTAAACGATAACATTATCTTATTGCGTTGGGTGTCTATCATGCTAAAAATGACAACCCATAGCACAAGTTTGCTTCACAATAGCCAACATTTTTTTAGAGTAAAATGCGCAGACTTATCTCTTTCCGTCGTAGTCCCTCATAAGTGCATAATCTGATCCGTCCAATCGAACATAAATCTTTCCTTGAACTTCCCAACTAATAAGCGATTATTTATACATATATAAGGTTATTATAGTCATAAATTTAGCATAAATATCTCTAAATGAATGCTAATTTATAGTATTATTGCATTTTCAGGGAATTAAGGTGTAAAGGAAGAAATTAAGGAAAAATGTGAAGAAATGAAGTAAAAACCCACGAAAACTCATTTGGTGACATGGCTATAGGTTTCGATGTTGTAAGAAGAAAGGGAACAACGTGGGAACATAATGCATGACGTAGGACAATAAAGGAAATAAGAAAATCAAGTCTAAAGGTTATGTGCAGTGGCGGCATTGTGGATATATTTGAGGAGGCACTAAAACAAGGTGCACAGCGACGAGACACCGAATAGTGAAATAATACATATGTAGAGCCAGGGCAGTGGCAGTGCCATGGGTTATATTGCACAGCGCCGAGGCAGTAAGTGACAGTGCCAGATACGCAGGAAAAAGAAAGTAGAATTTTAATTTGAGTTAAATTATGAAGTATGGTTTATAATTGTTATTAAGGAGTATAAATAGGTATTAAAACATGGTAAATATACCAACTATTAGCCACCATAAATATAATTTAGCATAGGGTTTATATTGAGTTTGAGTATAAAGGAGTTTATGTGAAAAAAGATGAAAGAATTCACGTTTGCAATTCAAGTTTGGTTGTGTTAATTAAGTTTGAGGTAATATTTATATTCATCTATGATTTGCAATGATTTAAATTATGAGTTGTGATATGTGTATATGAATGAAGTGTGAGTAGTATTTTTATCTTATTGATCAATGGATCATATCATATGAATGTTATGCTTTGAATAAGAATAAAAATTGATTATAAAAAGTGCAATGGTTAGAATTTGTATTTATTCTGAGCGTAATACTTTAGACATCTTGATCACGTGTTTAATGAACTTAGGCGTTAGAACTTATCATAGCCATTGAAGTTTTTAATTAGGGCATGAATGGTACAGCCATAAAATATAAAACATCTATAGATAGTTGTTAATTATGGAGGTGCACATTGTAAACTTAGTTGGTTATGAATTCAATGATTTGTCATACCGATAGGCGGAGTCCTAGTTTGCACATCGTGATCTTTTTTGTCACGACAGTGGGTTGAAATGGATTTGAAGGAAATTTATCTATTTATCTATTCTAATTAGGCATTACACACACATGTCAAGATGTAAACATGAATCCAAAGCATAATATTAAGATACCTAGGTGAAGTCGTGAACAAAAATATCCATAATATAAGAGTTCAAGTCTTATTTGATTTATTAGAATAGTTTATTTTAGTATAAAAATATTAAAAAGTGGATTCCTTAGCAATAGTTCAAGTTAAATAGGTAATTAACAACTAGTGCAAAAACCTTTTCTTGAGGACGATATCCGTAGTCAACGTAAGTTGGTTACACTCTACAAGCAAGCTATTATAATTGCGGCACATGCATCAAGTATTCGGCGTTGTTGTTGGGGAAGGGTGGCCATTAGTATTATTTAGTTAGTGAGTAATTACTTTTGAGATTTCTATAATTTTTATTTTTAGCTGTAATTTGATTTACCCGACTGCACTTGATATACTTTATTTTGTCTTTGATGTTTTAGGGATGTAAATAATGTATAGCTATTATGTTAAGGAATCAAAAAGTAAAATCCTTGATCAAATCTTTAGGTTGGTTTATCAAAGTAAACATGTTCGAGACAATACCACATACCAAGCAGAATCAATTATGAATGTTTTAGCATGAGCGAGATATTAACAACCATATTATAACTCATATGGGTTTACAAGATTTGTGGGAAGTCTAGAGGACTACAACTACATACAAGAGAATGAATCATGGCATAATTGTCAAAGTTTCGACAACTTGCACATGAAAAATTATTAGGTTTTGGGGTTCATACACATCGAAAAATCCAAAACAATCTTGAAAAACCCTAATAGTATCGAAAATAAGTTCCATTAAACTACATCTATAAATAAACCAAATCATAATCCATGATTTTGTTCTCTAATTGTTAGATCTCCAAGATATTCAAGCGCAAGTCTTCAATCGAAAATCCAAACACGAACGGTGACCATTATTTAGAGTGATAGCCATGAGAGAGATTGAAAATGTTTTTACTTTTTCTCTTAAAATTCGAAGAACTCGAAGACAATAAAAAGGAAAAACTTATTCATTTTTAGGGTTTCAACTTCTATTTTTATGTGTAGATAAACTCACTTAAAAAAAAATTCTTAATAAAACTATTATATTTAGGCAATTTAAGCAACTTACACATATGCCCCTATTAATAAGTTGTCATATAACAAATCATAAGGATTTTATGACATGAATTTTATCATATAAAATTCATTACTCTAAACAAATTGAAAATATGAAAACTCATTCTTCATGTGAGGCCCAATAGGCTCATGCGATGTTGGCAGTGAATAAATATCATTTTAGTACACAAGTCATAAGCAGTCTCTAGCAAGGCATTACGACTACCCCAGTAGCATGAATATTAAAATCGATACAACCTAATGAATAACGTATATTATATTCTTTTGTCATGCGATATCATTTGATTAAATGTAAGGCATGGAAAGTCACTCTTAATGTTCAAGCATACTAGTCTTGATCTTTAGGTAGACTGAAAACATCCAAGTTACATTAATCATATCAATTCACATAGACTTGGCCATTGAATAGTCTAACATAACGAGGGATCCACTGATATCTCTCTATATGAAAGGGACATATTATATCTCGATTACACATTTTCACACATTATTCAAATGGTGATCAATCACAATCTTTATAATCGTCTGGTTAAAGACAATGTTTAATTGTGTCAAATTACCATGCTCCTAATATTGAAGTCTATGGTAATCTCAAGTCAAATGACTAAATGATGTACATCTCTTGAGTGATACATATGACTTAATCCATGTGGTGATCTCATAGCGGGTCGGTTCAGTACCGTGTTCCCTAAAACGTACTTTGATCTCGATTCATACCCTTATACGCATGATCATTACATGACCATCGATCAAGATTCACATTAGCCTTAGCTCATTATAATTCCAGTATAATGGGCAACTAGGGACATTTGGGATATTTCAACAAATACCCATGGATCTTATTATAAGGTAGGCATGCAATCACTTATAATAAAACAACAAACAACAACCTCTATTTTATTAACTAAAATTATAATATAAATAATGTTTATAGATTGACCTAGGGTACATGCCCTAACATTTCTCAATTGCGTTAAGGCTAATCATTCATGTATCTAATACCTAAAACCTTACACGACCATCATGTTTGGCTTGTGGAAGAGCATTCGTCAAAGGATTTGCAACATTATATTCTGTGGGAACTCTACAAATCTTCATGTCTCACTTCTTAATGATTTCTCGAATGCGATGAAAATTTATAGGTATATATTTTGATCGGTGGTGTGATCTTTGGTCCTTGGCTTGTGCTATCACCTAGTTGTTATCACAATTCAAGCAAACAAGGTTAGCTATACTCGGAACCACACCAAGTTCAAAAATGAACTTTGTTATCCAAACTGCCTCCTTAGCTGCATCGGACGATGCAATATACTCAGCTTCTATTGTAGAATATGCAATAGTGTCTTGCTTTGACATTTCTAGCTCACCGTGCCTCTATTCGAAGTAAACACATATCCAGACTACAATCTGAAGTCATCCATATCAGTTTGCAAACTTACATTTGTGTACCCATTTACAATAAGTTCGTCTTCCAAACTTCTTTACTTTATCTAGTGACTTTTATCAGGATCAGAAAAATATATGTTCAAAGCATATGATACATCCGGTTGGGCGCATAACATGGCATACTTGATAAATCTGATAACTGATGCATATGTAATCCTATTCATGCGCTCACGTATCATTAGTCTTCAGACATTGAGACTTGCTTAGACTTATACCATTAGACGTTGGCAACGACCCTCTTTTAGAATCTTGCATATTGAACCTATTTAGTACCTTGTCAATATAAGCACTGTGAGTTAGACTGATTAGCCATTTAGATCAATCTTTATAGATCTTAATCCCAAATATGTAGGTTGCATCTCCTAAGCCTTCATTGAGATACATTTCCCTAAACAAGACTTGACACTCTGAAAGGTGGGATGTCATTTCCAATGAGTAATATATCATCAACATACAGTTCCAAAAAACCAACCACGCTCCCACTGACCTTCTTGTATAAACAAGGCTCATCTTCATTTTTAATGAAACCAAATTCCTTAATTGCTTCATCAAAATAAAGATTCCATCTCCGAAAAGCTTGTTTTAATCCATAAATAGATCTTTCAAGCTTGCACAACTTCCTAGAATTCTCTAGATAAACAAACCCTTCAGGTTGTATCATATATAAATTCTCAAGTAATTTCCATTTAAAAAAGCTATTTTGACATTTATTTGCCATATATCATAGTCATAATATACAACTTTGGCAATTAGAATTCTAACGGATTTAAGCATGCATACAGGAGAATAAGTCTCATCATAATTAACACTTGGAGTCTGTCTAAAACCTTTTTCTACTAGCCGTGCTTTATACGTATGCATATTGTCATCCATGTCAGTTTTCTTCTTGAAAACCCACTTACACCCAATGGTCACACCACCTTCAAGTAAATCAACTAGGTTCCAAACTTGGTTATCATACATGGATTGCATTTCAGAATTCATGGCATAAGTCATTTATATACTTCGAAGCTAGACAAATCCTCTTGATAAGTAATAGGCTCATTTTGATCCATAAGCAACACCTTACTATTATTAGTAATAAGGAATCCAAATCTCTCAGGCGGATGTCTCACCTTATCAGGCCTACGCGGGCCTTGTGATACCTATAGAGGTTCAACTAGTTTAAGACTTTGTTGATCTCTCACTAGCAGTTGTGTATTTGTTTATGTTTTTTGAACTTCTTCAAGAATTAGTTTTTCCCATTGTTGTCTTTTGATATATCTTTTTCCACAAGGAAAACATTTCGAGCAACAAACACTTTGTTCTCAGTGGGATTGTAAAAGTAGTATCCTCTAGTTACTTTAGGATAACCAATAAATTCACACTTGGTAGATATGTCTGATAATATTTCTAAGATTTTTCGTTGTACGAAAACCTCATAGCCCTATATCTTAAGGAAAGACAAAGTTGGTCTTTTCCCAAACAATATCTCATATGGTGTTTTATCAACCGCTTTAGAATGAACACGATTCAGTGTAAATGCATCGGTTTCTAAGACATAGCCCGTAAAGAAAATAAGAAGATCTACACCATATATAATAAATCTCACTTTTTCTATCAAAAACACCATTTCATTGTAGAGTTGTTGAACGAGTTAACTGTTAGACAATCCCACAGTGTCTAAGATGATCATCAAACTTTTAGCTTAAATATTCACCACCTCAATCCAATCGAAGCACTTTAACAGTTTTACAAAGTCGATTTTGCACTTCATTCTGAAATGTTTGAAACATCTCAAAAGATTCAAATTTATGTTTCATGAGATATACATAACTCTATCTATTGAAATCATCGATGAAAGTAATGAAATACTGATAACCACCTCTAACCATTGTGTTTTCAAGACCACATACGTAAGTATGTATTAGACCCAATAAATCACTTGCCCTTTCACTGTGTCTATTAAAGGTTGTCATCATGCTTAGTAAACAAGATACACATGTTTCACATGATTTAAAATCAAATGAATTTAAAAGTCATTTATGGAGTTTAGAAATGTGTTTCTCATTTATGTGGGTAAGATGGCAATGCCAAAGGTTGGTTTGACTCAAATTATTTGACTTGAATCTCTTCGTATTTTTGTTAATAATAGGAGTTTTTTTTGACTTTTTCATGTTTTGCATATAAAGGCCATCACATAAATCACCGTTCATATAGAAAACATCTTTATGAGAAGTGAATCATTTATTATTCGCAATAATGAAATTAAAAAAATCTAAATCTAAAATGAAAATGAAATGATGTTTTTGCTTAAAGCTGAGACATGATAATAATTATTTAAAACTAAAATGATTCAACTAGGTAAAATTAACCCATAACATCCTAAAGCCAATGCAGCTACCTTTCCTCCATTTCTAACTCCTAAGATGGCTTCTCCTTTCCTTAGCTTTCTATTTTTGGAGAGACCCTACATATTAATACAAATGTGAAATCCACATCCACTATGCGATACCTAAGAATCACTAGTAGATAAGCTAACTTCAATAATGCAAATACCTAAAGTGGTAGACGCGCTACCATTTTTTCTTTAGATCTTCCAGATTGAGCTTGCAAATTTAGAGCCAATGGTCAGGTGCGTTGCAGAAATGAAAATTTTCTTATTTTTCATTTTTTTTCTAAGACTATGAAGTAGAAGCAGCCTTAGGCTTGACTTGTTCCATAGGTTTTGCGAGAGTCACAACAGCCTTGACAACTTTATCTTTGCATTTGCCCTTATTCTTTACAGCCTTTCCTTTTTGAACATCAATAAATTAGCAATGGGTTTCATGACAATCTACTCAGCACTTTTAAGCATTAAATAGAACCCTATGAGAGACTTCTCCATATTATTCATGTTATAGTTCATCACAAATTGTGAATAACTATTTGCCAATGAATTCAGGATCAAATATGTAGCTAACTCTTGGCTTAAGGTAAATCCAAATCTGTCAAGATTTTCAATATAGTTTTTCATTTTCCAAATATGAGGACAAACTAACACACATTAGCCATTTGGCAAGAATTAAGGTTCTTGATTGTATTGAAACCTTTCTTGTCTAGCCTATTGTTGGAACGTTTCCTTCAACATCTAAGCCATGTCATAAGCTTCCATGTGTTTCATGTCCATCAGAAGTTATGGATCCATGGTTGCCAACATATTGCATGCAACATTAGTTGAGTCTTTGACATGCTTGGTATGTGCATCCTTCACGACTCTTAAAGCATCGGTTGGTGGCTCCTTATGAATAGGATCATCCAGGACATACAACTTGCATTCATGCTTAAGAACAATTGTCAAGATTTTGAACCAATCAAGAAAGTTTGTCCCAGACAACTTATCTTTCTTAAGGATGGATCACAATGACAAGGGATTAGTGTGATTTGAAGAGGCCATAAATATAATACAAAGACTATGCAAAAGCTCATCTTAGTATATAGGAATAGACAATCACTAAATTAACAACCCTCGTAAAAACTTTATATTAGTTTAAGGTACAAAAATCCATGTTTCACCTAATTCTAAGACAGCTAAGGCATAACACTTTGAATTAGGTTATTTAGATAAGTACCTTTTTGCCAATTACATCATATGTAACTTTTAGTTATTTGTATGAGATTATGGCATCTTATGTTTTAGCATGTTTTATCTCCTCTTATGCCTAAAGCCTAAAATCATTTTGATAGCTTTATCAAGTCTAACCATTTCAAACATCAGAGTAATCATTACTCAACTTGCCTCACCAAGATAACATAATACACTCTGCAGAGGTAGACCCATATTGATGTGATTGAAGCCTTAACAAGTATTTGGGAATGGATTGCACTTGACTTCAAATTTGGAAGAGAGATTTTTTTATTCATTTTAGTAATCATAAATTAAACAAGATAAATATCATATATTATAATTCATGTACAATCTTTAAATAAGTAAGGAGATTTTACTAATATTGACTATTATATGAATGTCCTTGCGCTACGAACCGTTAGCGGTGATTCCGATGGCCTGTCAGCAGGCGATGGTAGCAGAAGGGTAGGCAGCGCCCCCGTTTTCTTTTAGACAATGAATTTCACTTCCTGAAAATTGAAAATCGTCTAAGATTTCTCATTATTATAGTCAATCCAAGTAGCCAAAACTGTCATTTAGTTTTAGTTCCAAAAAACATTAATTAAAACATTTTTAATTAGCTTGGGCCCATCTCTAACTTAATATCTTATCCTAATCTAATTAGAATTTAAGATAATTTGAATCCTCAACCAATATGAATTTGGTATATATCTCACCTAGCTTATAGGATTTGTAATTCTTATTCGATTACAAGTTTATCTCCTATCTAATAGGAATATACTAACTACAGTGAGATATATGATCAAAACAAGTTTTTATTCTTATTCATACAAAATAAGCAATTGAATCAAGAAACAAATATTAATTATGCGTTCAACACCGAATTCATATTAAATTAATCAAATTAACCTAATCATGATTTCTATGATGAAGACATACATAATTATTGAACAAAAACGAAATATGTAATCAACGCTAGAATCACATTAACCTAAATATGATGTCTACCATAAACATAAACAATTCGCATTGTTTAATACAAAAACGTATGTTAATTGAAATACTCTAAAAATTATTTCTATCATTGTATCAAATCATGTGTATGTATCAAATACACAAATTAACAATATGCTTTAAAACCAATTATTGATAACAATTAGCACAGATCTTATATGTGCATCATATATACATTAACCAAAATCATGTTTTCAAACATATATCTTATATACATCAGAGAAAACATGCAAATGTTTGATAGAACCAAGCCTAAGGCTTTGGTTCCACTTTTAGGCTTTGTGGTTCATAAGTAGCGAAAAATACAAACAATTTCTAAAAACCACAACAAGATCAAATTTAAGTTCCATTAAACTGAATCAATAAAATTAAACCATACCTCGACCCGTGATTTCCTTATCTGATTGTTCGATCTCCAAGATGTTCAAATGCACATCTTCTATTAGAAATCCACACATGAATGGTGACCATAATTTAGAGTGCTAGCCCCAAAAGATATTAAAAACATTTTTTCTTTCTCTCGCAAAATTCAAAGAACTCAAAAATAGTAAAAAGAAAATCTTATTCGTTTTTAGGGTTTCAATTCTATTTATTTGTATAGATAAGCTCACTTCAAAAATCTATTCATAATACAACCATTGTAGTTAGGCAATTAAACAAATTACATAGATAACCTTATTAATTAGCTATCATATAACAAATCGTAAGGGCTTTTAAAAATGTTTAACAACCTTCTTGGGGTTCTCACGACAACTAGCAATCATGATAAGATCAAGAGATTGATAAACAACCATCTCTTGCAACTCTAGAGCAATTAGTAAGAATAATGGTGGAGCAGAGAAAGCGTGATCTCAAGAAATATGATGAAAGATTAGAAATATTTGCACAATCATTTAACATGAACAAAGAAGATGATGACCAAGCTTTCTTGTATATGGAGAAGAATTTAGAAGAAATTGCAAAATCTTGAAATTCAAGTATAAGGTTGTGGTTGAATCTAAGGATAATCAAGTCGAGGAGTTTTTAACGACTAATGAAGCATGTCATAAAGCATATGAAGAATTGGAGAAGCCCAATCAAGATGATTACGACATTGTTAATGCTTCAAAGCTAGATGATTCACTTGACCATGTTAGAGAGGATATTCACATTTAGGATATTAAGCAACATGATAGTGGTGTTGATCTAGAGAAGTTTGAAACAATATTAAGTAACAAAAGCAACCAAAACTCGAGATCACACTGTATGGAGTTTGTGCAAGGGACAATCAATATTATAGTATCACTTACACTATTTAAGAAAGAATTGAACGATTAATGGAATAGTGAGAAAACTTAAATCTTTTACAAATACATTTGAGAAGATTACAAAGCAGATCCCTTTTGAAAAGACATGGCAATGTGTGCCAAATTACACAAAGTTTAAGAAGGATTGAATAGTATTCAAGAAAAAATTAGAAGATATGGAAAACTTCTCGAAGATACAATATTGAAGTAAACTTGATGCATCAAGGTGCACATTCGACAACCATGAAGCATACGTCGGGCTGATGACGATAAATTAAGTGCTACTGAGAGGTAGCCCATGGTTTTAAATTTTATTATAAATTTTATGTTTTTGAATTTTAGTTAGTAATTAGTTATTCAGTTTAATAATTACAATTAACGAGTTCTTAAGTTGTATCTTTCGAAAAGATTTGTCGAATGCACTAGAAAGACAGTTCTCTAGGTGGTGATTCATTGGAATAGAAATGTCTCACGAACTCGTTAAAAGTGCGAAAAAGAGCTAAGGAGTTCCAAGCGGTGAAAGTAAGGTGCATGGATGAATGGAAAGGTAAAATTTATCAATTTTTACATTTTCATGGATTTTATGCGGTCACGACACCTTATGTGTGTTATACACAAAGTCGAAGGAGAACCGAAGGAAATTAACAAAAAAAAAATTATACTTGAAGATATCAACTATGAAGTCGATATCGTAGGTATTACCAATGGGGCCATAGGAGAAGGCCACAGCGGCGAGAGGGCAGCATGCAAGAAAATGAAACAAAATGCATTGTGGATGTGCACAATTTGGATAGCTAGGGCTTGGAGTTTGGATTTTGAATGCAAATAGAGGTAGGTTTCTAGTTGGTGAAAAAAGTGAGTGGGCTTGGATTGGAAAAGACTTGGAGGAGTGATCTACTTCAAAAATTAAGCCGACATTGAGGTGCATTTACGATTCCATCAAGTTTTGCTTTGAGTTTTGAAAAGGAGGATTTTTATGATATTGTATGAAAATGTGGAATTGAGGTTATAGGATAGGTTTTGCAAGGTTGTGTGAACGTAAGCATTAATATTACCCATAGAGACTTAGTTAATGTTTTTGCACTATTTGGCGCGTGCATGATCCACATTATATGAGTTTTGATTTCTAGCTCATTAGAAGACCAAGTTCCATTGCATTGTTTTGTAGTTGCTTGAAATTGAAAGAAAATGGAAAAGAATAAGGAAACAAGTTTGCCAAACTAGAGTAAATAATTTTGAGGCATCTATATCTAGAAACCCCAATGAAGAAGAGCCTAGACCTATAAATTCAAGTTTTTCATTTGTAGAGAGGCGAAGGAACAATATGAGAAAATCCTACATATGGAGTTCATTTGTGAAAGAGCGATTAATTTGCCTACAAAACGTGATAAAAGAGTAAAAAATTTCATTAGGCACATAAATTAGGAGCAACTCACTCCAGACTATAGGAAAAATGAATTTAAAAGACATAGTATGATTGTTTTTGAATTCTATGTCAATACAAAATTCACAGCTAATGATGAGTCAGTGAAGGTGATAGGGGTTTTAGGTCTCTTCAATAGACGTGAGATCAATACTTTCTTTGGTTTGGAAAAATCGAGCTTGAATGAATCCACACCGACTTTCCCAGCCCAATTATATGATAGACCCTATAATATATACCCATTTAGAGCCATAGAAGATGCATTAGTTGTCTTGGGATAATAGGGATGGGAGCTGAAAAAGTAGTAAAGCACATAAAAAAGTGATTGTTAGAAATGTTTAGACGACGTGGCTACATTTTCTTATTGCATCGTTATACCCCATTTCTCAGAAGGATGAGATCAACAAGATGAAATCGACTTGTCTTTATGAGATTATTAAGTACAGGGATATCAGCATCAAGGAGATCAATCATACACGCCAATCTGAGTGAGTCCATCATGTCAAAAAGGGACAAGTTATTGTTTCCTATATTGATTACTCATATATGCTTAAAGGTCGAAGCGAGGTTGAGAGATAACAAAGAATTTGATATAGAGGCCCAACCAACCATGGATGAGTCTTTCATGCTTACGTGGAAGTCACCACCTAGTTAACAAGACTCTAAGGATAAGAGAGAGAGAGAGCTATGGCAACGAGACTTCAGGCTGAAATCATAGCCTAAAGGCAAGAGGATTAAGCAGCAAAAGAAGTAGCAATAGAAAAATTAGCCCAAGAGCTAGAAGATGAGAAAAATGAAGAAGAGGATGAGCTACAATAGCAAATATTTGTTGAGGGCTATGAGTTTGTAGACCTAGAGTTTGGAAAATAGAACTTGGACGGTCTTAAAGTCTTTCCACCACCTCCCCACCACTGGCACCCATAAAACCACAAAAGGATTCGACTCCACGATAGCAGAGGCTGTAGGTCATAGAGATGCGGAGACAGTACCTGGAGGACATAATAATATCAGGCAATCATGTTGAGATATGAGCAGGATATAGAGAAGATAGAGCAACACAAACAGAACAGGGAGCGCAATTTCATGCTATTTTTTTATCATCATTGAGACAGCTAGATATGAAATGAGCAGATGGTTGAGACCTACTGATATGTCATTAGGTTTTCAACATACGTGATTGATCAGGATTTGGTGCAGAGTAAGAAAGTCGAACGTCCGCTAACACCATCCTACACTGGAGCTAATAATGCAGATAATGGTGATGACAAGCAGTCGTGAAGTCAATGTAATAGGAGTCCTTTAGACCTAGGGAGTTGAGAGTGACTTTGATACCATTTAATTTTTTTAACCTTTGGGATATTTTGTTAATTATTTACTTGTTTTAATGTTTAGTTTAACTTATTATAGCATTAAGCTATTATTTATGTTTGTGTGTTTTAGTTTTTTCATGTTTCAGACTTACTTTTAATCGTTGAGGACAAGGTTTGATTTAAGATTGGGGGCATCAACACTACACTACATTACAAAAAGTTATAAGATAGGCTAAGATATAAGGATATACACTGCAGGTATGATCGTTTAAAATTTAAAAATTGAAGCAGTTAAGGGGGAAAGCATGATACTGTATAAATTTTCGTTTTACTAATTATATGATTATTTAAGTAGCATAAATTTGGTTTTTATAGTAATATGTAATGAATAAGTAGTTCATTTGCATGTTCATGCCTTTAATTATGGATGAGTAGATTACAAGTATCTTGTTGATATGAAACTTAAGAGAGTATTTTAAATTTAGAAGAATAAACAATGAAATGTGGCAAATAATGGTGTGATTTCATCATTAGAAACCTAGAGTCATGGAGGACCTTGAACTTGAAACAAAAGCAAGAAGTTATAACACTTCTTATTGAAAAAGGTAGATCCCTACAGATTCTATAATAAGTTTGAATCTTACTTAATAATGTAAAGTAAATACATATTCAATGCAAATTGGTGAAGAAATAGGCATTTTATATTAAGATTTTGAGTAACTTACTTGATTTAATGAAAGTGAAATGTACTAACAAGAGTTTTAGAAATAAGAAAAAAATAGGAGAATCTCATAAGTTCGGAAATAGAGCAAAGAACTTAATGGTTGGAAAAATGTGAAAAGAATGAAGTCCATATGAAAAGAAGCAGGGATTGAAAAATAAAAAATGATGAGAAGAAGAAGAAGAAATGAAAGATAAAGAAAAGAAAAAGAAAAGAAGACGGAAGTAGAATAAAACTCTTCAAATAAAAGATTTAGTTCAAGTACAAGTAGCTAGCTGAGTTAAGTTTTCATCCCAACTATGTAAAGTCCTATATACTCTTGAAGTGCTAAAGTATACCAAAGATGAGTTTGATTTGTGCTTATTTGTGAATTCTAGAGCTTAATGAGAAATCATGAGATTGTATACTTGCTTAGTTGAGTATTGAAAGAAAACAAACTTGTGAGTAGTGATGGTTTTTCGTTGTGAAAGATTAGTTTTGCAAAGAAAAACTCTTAACATGATCGTTAATTTGAAACTTAGTAAATTAAAGGATACTCCATGAACAATGTAAATTGAATGAGAATTAGTATTAAGAGACTAAGTAGAATACACATTTGCTCGGGACGTGTAAAATCTTAAGTTTGGGATTATTTGAAAAGTGATTATTCACGCTTGTATATAAGGTTAGCTTAGTCGTATATCCAATATAAATATCCCTAAATGATTGCTAATTTAGGTATTATTGCATTTTCAGGTAGTTAAGGTGTAGATGAAAGAATTGACGAAAAAAGGAAAAATGGAGTAAAAACCCACAAAAACACACTTGGCATCGTGGCCATAGGTGTTGACGCTATGGGTAGAAAGGGCACATCGTGAAACATAATGCACGGCGTATGACAACAATGAAAATAAGAAAATCATGTCTGGAAGTCCGGATCAATGGTGGCACTGTGGATATATATGAGACCACATCGAGAGAGGGTGGACAGAGCCGAGATACTAGAGAGTGAAAAAACGCATATGTAGAGCTGGCGTAGTAGTGGTGCCATTGCTAATAATGCACAGCATAGGGGCAGTAAGTGACAGCGCTTGACACGCATGAAATATAAAGCAGAGTTTTAATTTGAGTTAAATTGTAAAGTAGATATTCTAATTGTTATTAAGGAGTATAAATAAGTATTAGGACGTAGTAAACACAAGACATACCAACTATTAGCCACCATTAGAGTAATTTGGCATAGGTTTTATATTGAATTTTAGTATTAAGGAGTTTATGTAAGGAAAACACCGAAGACTTCAAGTTTGCAATTCAAGTTTGATTTCGTTAATTAAATTCAAGGTAATATTTATATTCATCTCCGATTTGCAATGATTTACATTATGAGTTTTGATATGTATGTGTTCAATGAAGTGTGAGTAGTTTATTTATCTTAGGGATCAATAGATCCTATAGTATGAATGTTGTGCTTTGAATATGAATAAAAGTCATTTATAAAAAATACAACGATTAGAATCTGTATTGATTCTGTGTATAATGCTTTAGACATATTAATCACGTTTTTAATGGACTTTGGCTTTAGGATTTATCATGGGCATTGAAGCTTTTAACCAGATCATGAACGGTAGAACAGTAAAATACGCAACATCAATAGATAGTTGTTTATTAGGGAGGCGTGGATAGTAAACTTAATTGGTTATGAATCCAATTATTTCATATTTAAAGTAATGTGGAGCTTATGTTATTTATACTGATAGGTGGAGTTCTAGTTTGCCTATTAGAATTTTTTCCATCACGATAGTAGGTTAGAAGTGGATTTATAGAAAATATGTCTATTCTAATTAGGCATTGCATACGACATGTGAAAATGTAAACATGAATACAAAGCATAGTATTAAATTACCTAAGTTAAGTTCTGAACTAAGATATCCTTAATATAAGAGTTCAAGTAAAGTTGAATTTGATTTGTTAGAGTACTTTAGTTTAATATAAAACTAATTAAAAAGTGAATTCCTTAGCAATGGTTCAAGTTAAATTGGTAATTAACAACTAGTGCAAAAACCTTTCCCTGAGGACGATACCTGTAGTAAACATAAGTTGGTTACACTATTACTACAAGTGAGCTATTATAATTTTGGCACTCACATCACCAACCCAAGTCTTTTTCTAGTAATCGACCCACCCTCTTACATTGCCATAATCAGATCTTATGTCATTTAACCTACGGTCGAATGATACGTTAGACTTTGCAAACATCAATGACGTCCACTTATCATTAAAGAGAGTGAAGTTTTCATTTCTTGCAAACATCTTTTTGGCATTGGTCATGACATTTCTGTTTACGTGCCACGTGCAAAGTAGGTGAGACGATTGGGGGAATACTTATTTGATTGCATTAATACACCAAGTCTCTATCAGTGACAAAAACACCCGGTGTAAACCAACCCTCCTATATATGCATCAAACTCTCCAAATTCCATACGTAATTTTCCTCGATCTTCAACAACATGAAAGCAAACCCAACCGAGAAATTCACCTAAGTCAAATTCACCCTAATAATCTCTAATAGTGGCATGTGGCACTTATCGGTCTTGTATGTGCAGTTCATGATGAGCAACAAAGGAAAATGCCGCACCGAATTGAAGGAGTCAGGATGCGCCCATAATAAGTCAGCCATGATATTCATATCATTATCATTCCTATGCCACGACAAATAGTTATTTTTGTCCAATAAGTGCAATAGTTTTTGCATTTGTGTTCTCCCACCGGCTTCTCTATGTCACTGTCTTTTGTCGTGCATTATAAATCGTTCGAAGTGTGAAAGCATTGTTTCTTTCCCTTTGCCTCAATGTGTTGAAAATCTATCGTGGAATCATATTCCCATTAGTCATCTGCCCCACCTTAACCTTTTCAGTCACTCTCAATCATTCGACGTATGAGTGTCCTTCTAAGTACTTCGGTGGGTTTTTTGTCAACTTTCACTGCTTTGGATATCTTTATTCTTTAGGAAATATCACTATATGTACCGACCTCTCATAAGCAAGCTTCATCCTACCCCTACAACTAATTGCTCCAACATCAGACTTCTTCGTAACCAACGTATATTTTATTTTTCGTCCCAACTGTTGAACCCAATCAACTGCCTCTTTCCTAGACTTGAATAGTTCTTCGTGACTAAAAACACTGGTGTAGTCTTCAAATTGAGATATGGATGATGTGGATGGCTTTTCTGTAACAAGTTATATGTATCGTAAGAGTTAATAATGAAAAAACTAAAAATGCTATTAAAATAGATTGTTTTGGTCCCACAGGTTCAAAAAACAGCGTGCAGTCTTGGTTACACATGTCCGAGACCATTCTTCAAGTCTCGGTATCCAATGACGATAATTAGTACCACAGAGTACACACATGGTTTTGATTGCTTTAGTCTGAGACTTATGCTAGAATGTTGGCCATATATAACTAAATGTAGTATCTCGATCATGTGTGACGATCACTTCTCGTCTCATGTTCACTTTAAAAAATAAAAAACGAAAAATCAAGAAAACAAACCTTATCTTGTTCTACATCTGCTTCACACTCCTTTTCTTCACTCATTATACGTTAAAACTAATGCAAACACACCGAATCTAACAAACCCTACAATAGAAAACCAACATAATGGTCGCCTCAAAATTAAGTCGGTCAACTTCATTGAACCACAAAAAAAAAGAAATAAGAGACTTACAATGTACAGAAGCCCTTTTCAATCAATAAACGTACAGTATGGCCAGCAAAGGATCGATTACACTTGTTAGAAATTTGGTGGATTGAAGGTGGGGTGCCACTACAAAAATGTAGCAGAATAACGACGGTGAAACCCTTTGCTATTCTGGTACGACCCGTCGTTAAAGAGGATTAGCAACGAGGAAGCCCGTCGCTAATTTCCTCATCGCTATTTTTTTCTAGCGACGGGTGTCAGAGAATAGCAACAGGAACTCGTCGATAAACCACATCGCTATTTTTTCTAGCGACGGGTGTCAGAGAATAGCAATGGAAACCCATCGCTAAACCCCATCGCTATTTTGACACGTGTATTTCGTCAAACACCGTTTCATGCCACGTCACTCAAATTAGCGACGGTAACCCATCACTAACCACATTGCCTTATTTGTCACGTGGTCTCTTACCAAGCCACGTCAGAGGAAAATAGCGACTAGTAGCCATCGCTATCCCGGTCAATATTTTTTAATTAATTTTTTAAAAACAAACATTTTTTGGTATTTTTAATAAAAATAAATTTTATTTTATTTTAGGGTATTTTATTGTAATTAAATAATTTTTATATTATTTATTAAAATTAATATTGAAATGACTTTTTATTTTAGTAAATTATAAACCATAATAATTATTTAATTTAATAAATATTAAATTAGTTTTGTTTATTTGAAAATCATTATGGAACAATTTTTTATTATGTTTTTATCATTTAAATTAATACCAAATACTTCAGTTATTTTAAAACATTGACAAAAATTGTAAATAAATATAAAATAATTATTTGGTGATAAAAACAATTTTTTGAAGGTTCGTCTCACAAAAATAAATTAATGGAGATGAAATGAAATATATAAAACAAAATAAGTACATGTATATATTAAATGTACAGTGAGATAAAAACATTACAAAATACGAAAAAAAAAAAAAAAAAAAAAGTATAAACTCTAAAGATGGTACAAGTGTATACATTAGACTCAATTGTCGAGATCGTGGTCGGTCTTTGAGACATCATCAGCATCTCCTGCTTGAGGCGCGAATGAAATCCCTAATTTGTCAATTAGAACCTACTCTATACGGCCAAACCGTCGCTGCGGCTCTCCAACTCCTCAAGGCCTAAGGTGTTATCCCGGATAACCCGTAGAATATTAGTCTGCATCTCTTTGATCTCCTTCCCCAGCAGATGAATTGGCTCATCATGATCAGAAATAGGCCAAGAAGATCCAGCTCCTGTTCCAACATGTCTACGTCTCGACCCCGATGGTGTCCACCCTAATCCATATGTCCATCCTTTGTCATCACGCTCCACGACAGAAAAATATGACTCAGTCTCATCTATTAAGGTGATCAGAATGCGATTGTGTGAGCTCAATACATCAGTTGCGTATGGTCGTCTAAAATGAGAAATTAAACATTCTCAAATAATCTATATAAGTCATTGATACCTATCATTAATTAACCAAACAATTACTACAAAATTATTTTCTTACGACAATCTTCTCTATTTTCTTATCCAGGAAAGTAACGTTGTCATGATCTTTGGTGTGAAAATATAGGCGTAGCTCCAAGGTAGACGGGGCTTGACCTAATTTCTCATTCTACGACACATATGTTTTATTAGGACTAAGTAATATTACATTTATGTATGAACTTACTATATATAGCACAACTCACTAGCCTCTCAGCGTGTTGATAGATGGTATAGAACCCATTGTATGCACAGTAACACCCGTACTGAGTCCCCCTCTCTCTGTTCTCCTATTCTTGCTTGCTCGCTCAGATATCTTTTTTAAGTCAGGGGTTGACCGCATCTTCTTGTAATGGTCGAAGATCTCAGTAGATACAAGACCTAACTTTTTATCCTTAGAACACATCTTGCTAATGAAGTCCAAACAACGAGTTGCAATCTACCTATCGTACGCCTCTCGAATAGCTGTGTCATTCGATGGATCCCAATCAAAAGAAAGCTACGTACAAGTTTTTTTTAATTTAGTTTATTTATTCTAATTAGGAAAAAAAATAACTTTGAGTAAAGAGTTGTTACCTTCCACTGATTCCAATATACATCTCGCATGTGCTGGGGAACATGCTCCCATTAGTAGCCATCCTTATACAAGGAGTTCTTGAGTGCCCTCATTATCTCCCGTGCAGCTGTTTGACAAGTGCAACTTTCGCCCAATAAATTAAAAATTTATGCTAGACATTATCATCGTCTATTAACGAAACACATTTGAGTTATAACTAAATTATGTATACTTACTATCTATCGTCCTTGACAACCAAGAATATTTGGCAAAGATATCGAATTTTAGCTTCGTTGAGGAAAGTGGTGCAGTGTTGCATGGCAAGTTTTATGAACTCCTTCACGCCAGCCACAAAATCTAATCGAGTATAACTGCCTTCAATGCGGGTTGTACAACCCATCTCGAGACATAGACATCTCGAAAGACTTAAACAACTCTAATTAAACACACGTGCACACCAATCACTATATACATTTTCATCGAATGTGAACCCTAATTAATCGAATTGCTTGCATTTACACATATTTTGCATCATATATGTTATACTATTTAGTCGAATGTTAATCGTAATTAGTCGAATTGGTACAATATGCTTCGCGTAACGTTATTATATATTATAGCTATCATAATTATTAAATTTTATGTTTTTTATTTTGTTTCAATTTATTTTGCTTTATTTTTATTTTTGCTTAATAATTTTTTTCATTATGTATATGGTAATTACTTTTTTCTATTCAGTACATTTTAAAGTACCTTTATATAATCCTACGTATAGTATAATTTATTTTGCTTCAAATTTATTTTGCTTAATTATGTTTTTTCTAGTATATATACGGTAAGTACTATTTTTTCATTGTTTTAAACTACAATAATATAATTGTACATATATATAGCATAAATTATTATAATTATATCTATATACTATATGTAAGTACTTGCAACATTTTTCAAAAATTGAGATCCCATCTATTTTGTTTCAATATAAAAGCATTGTTATATATTCGTATATAATTATTAATTTTTAAGTGCTTCTCTATACAAATAAATAGTATAAGTTCTATATATAGTATAATTTGCAGATATATAATATATATAAGTTTTTATTAAGTGCTTTATTTTGTTTTTTAATTTTTGCGTTTAACTAAGTATTTATTTCATTACATATTGTGTAATTTCTATATATGTAGTATAAAAGCATTATACTATATATGTTTTTTAATATGTATTTTCTTTATTTACTTTTAAAAGCATTTTACATTTATAAGTTTATATATTATTAATCCTTTATTTTGATCCTAATTGAAAATAATTTTGTCCAATTTTTTTCCAATTATAAAAAAAAGGTTATTTGAGGTGTAAATCATTTAACTTTTAATTTTTTAACAATAATTTTAATTCAACTCAACATACTATACTTTTTTCACCAAAATTATAAAACATTACAAAAAAAACGCACATAGATCAATATGAAAAAAGCATATACAACCAAATTAAACATTTTTATTATATAAACATAAAAAATACGTGTCATGCACATTTTTCACCAAATATACAAACATAAATTATTATTTTTCACCAAAATTATAACACATTACACACTTCTATTATATAAACACATTACATATTTATCAATATAAAAAATCGTATCATGCATATTTCTTATTTTAATTATAAATATCAAGAATTTTAATTATTACACATTCACACATTTCTTTTCACAAATATTAAAAATACATAAGTCACAAATACGTTTTTTCACCAAATTTACGTACAATAGATATCAAAATTAATTATTATTTAAAGTGATTAATCAAAAATATTTTTTTCACCAAATTTACATTTTTAACATACATAAATCAAATATATATATATATATATATACAAATGCTATTTTAATTAAAATATATAAAAACTGTTAAAAATCTTACCTAAGGTACTAACGGAATGTGACACCCAAATCGGAGGGGCAAGACGGTGACCAACGAGGCGGACGGTGAGGCAGAGAGATCGGGGATGAAGGCCGGCCGAGATGTCAAATTTGGGTTTTAGGTGGTTTGGGACCCGAGGAGAGGGAGAGAGTAGCCGAGGGAGGACAAGCAGAAGGAGGAGGGTAGACATGCAGAGGGAGGAAAGAGGCCGAGAGCGGGGGAGGGAGGAGAGGAGAGGGACGAGGGAGGTGGGAGGAGGAGAACAGAGGGAAGCGGAGAGAGGCAGAACATTTTTGTTGAAAATTTGGCGAATAGGGACGGGGGTTTCCCGTCGCTAATCCCATATGTAGCCACGTCACTGGCTGTCACGTGGCGACCTGGAGCGACACATAGCGGCAACGAATTTACATTGGGCGGAGATTTTTCCACCCAACAAATAGCGATGGGGTCATCGCTACCCCCATCGCTAAATGTGTTAACGGATCATTTATTATCCGTGTCTCTGACCCGTCGCTATATAGCAAAGGGGAGTAGCCCGTCGCTATTCCTCGTTATATGTAACCATTTTTTGTACTATGCGCAGGAATGAAGAGGTCTGGGTACATGAGTGAATTGGTTGGGTTAGGAGGGCAATTTTGACATTTTCTTTTTACCCCAATTTTTAAAATAAATTGGTTGGGTGCCCTAATCATTTTGCGTTGTGCACATAGCAACACTCTTATTTAAATGTTACTAGTTCTTAATATATATATATATATATATATACACACACACCTGTGACAATTTATAATACAATTACAAGATCAAAATTAAAAGATATGTCCAATGTTGTTTAAGAGATAAGATCTCTAGCTAATAATTAAATTTGGGCACAATCTGGTCGAGTATTATTAGGCACAAATGGACACTACAACAAAGTGGGCTTATAACAACACCTTTTTACCAACACTAATAAAAAGTGTCCCCAAATTTTAATTTTAGAGACACATTATGTACCAGCGTTGCGAAATTTAAAATCTGCAAATACATAACATACAAGTGTCTCCAAATTAAGGACACTTGATATTATATCTTCGCCAAATTGAAAATATCGAAACATATAATTTACAAATATTTCAACCTTAAGGACACTTGATAAACAAGTGTCGCCAAATATAAAATTTAGGGACACTAATTTACAAGTGTTGTAAAATTTTAAATCTAAGGACACATAATTTATAAGTGTTGTTAAAGTTAAAAATGAGACGCAAAAAATGAGTGTTGTCAATTTCAATATTTATGGACGCATATTTTATGAATGTTTCTTATATTAGAGACACTTAGTAAACTAGTGACGCCAGATTTAAAATTTGGAGACCCTAATTTATATGTCATGTCAAATTCAAATATAAGGTCACATAAGTTACAAGTGTTGTTAGATTTTAAATCTAAAAACACATAGTTTACAAGTGCATTAAATTTTAAATCTAAAGACATATTTTACAAGTATTGTTAATTCTCAAATCTAAAGACACATAATTCACAAATGTTGTTAGATTTCAAATCTAAGGACACATAATTTATAAGTTTGTTAGATTTCAAATTAAAGGACACATAATTTTCAAGTGTTGTTAGATTTTAAATTTAAAGACACATAATTAACAAGTGTTGTTAAATTTTTAATCTAATGACACATGATTAACAAGTGTTGTTAAATTTTAAATCTAAGGACATATAATTTACAAGTGTTGTTAGGTTTCAAATCAAAGGACACATAATTTACAAGTGTTATTAAATTTTAAATCTCAAGACACATAGTTTACAAATGTTATTAAATTCTAAATCTCAAGACACATAATTTACTAGTATTGTTAAGTTTCAAATTTAAGGACAATTTACAAGTGTTATTAAACCTCAAATCTAATGACACATAATTTACAAGTGCTGGTAAATTGAAAATCAAAATTCTTCGTTAAAGTTAGGTTAAACACGACTCGACTTCAAGTCTCGTGAATGAAAAAATAGAATTGAGAGGGTCGTGTTGGGGCATGTGCCCTAAGTCAATCCATTAACTATCTTTATGAATACTTTTAGTTAATAAAATAGAAGATTTCATTTGTTGTTTATTATAATTAATTTGCATGTTTACATTATAATAAGATCCATGGGTATTTACAGAAATATCCTAAATGTCCCTAGTCGATCATTATACTGGGAACTATAATGAATTAAGACTAGTGTGAGTCTTGATTGATGATCATATGATGATTATACGTATAGGGATACGAATCAAGATCACGAGTACTTGTTAGGGAACAAAGTACAGGACCGACCCGCTATGAGAACATCACATGGATTAAGTCATAGTTGTTTCTCATGATAAGTATATTTTTCAGTCCTCTGACTTGAGATTATCAGAAACTTCAACATTAGGAACATAGTGATTTGACACTATTAAACGTTGTCTTTAACCTGACGATTATAAAGGTTGTGATTGGTTACTATGTGAGCAATGTGATGAAGTTGTGTAATCAAGATAGAATTTGTCCCTCTCATATATAAAGAGAGATATCCAAAGTGGATCCCTCGATGTGTTAGACTGTTAAAAGGCCTAGTCTAAGTGAATTGATATTGATCAATGTCACTTGGATGTTTTCAGTCTACCTAGGGATCGAGACTAGTACGATTGAACATGTTGGGTGACAATTCCATGCCTTATGTTTGATCAAAAGGATATCGTGTGGCAAAAGGATGTTATATACACTATTGATTAGGTTGTATCGATTTGATATTCATACAACTTGGGTAGTCATATTATCTTGCTAGAGGCCGCTTATGACTTGTATACCAAAATGTGTTTTGGTACACTGCCAACGTTGTATGAGCCTATTGAGTCGCACACTAAGAATGATTTTGCGAGATTTTAAGATGGTTTAGAAAAATGAATTTTATATGATAAAATTTATGACGTAAACGTCCTTGTGGTGTATTACACTTATACTTCTTTAAGTAGGGGTATATGTGTAATTTACTTAACCGTCTATATACAAGGGTTGTATAAATAGACGCTTTAAGTTAGAACACACGGACGAAAGATCAAAAGGCCGAAACTCTATTTTCGTTTTAGAAACAACTTAAAGGTTTGTTGGTATGCTCTGGATCATTTTGAAGAGAAACAAAAGGTTTTATATTCTCTCGAAGCTAGCACTTCGAATCTCGACCGCCATTCGTGTGTGGACTGCTTGTAGAGGGCGTTCGTCGTTGCCAGCGCCTTAGAGATCGATCAACCTTCAGAAAGGTACATTGCGACTGAGGTATGATTAAGTTTTCATGGTTTAAACGTTTTTAATGGAATTAGATTCGGATCCTGTTAGGGTTTTTGTCAAAATTATTTTGTAATCTCCTCTGCGCATGAACCCCGAAAACCCAACAGTGGTATCAGAGCCATCGAGTTCGATTCCATTAAACTCATTGCATGTTTTCTTCTTATATATGCATGATATATGATTGAAAGCAAGTTAATAGTTGATGTATATGTGATATACATAAGTTGTCTTTGAGATTTATTATCATGTTTTGTGTATATGATACACATATTCGTGATTTAATTAAAATCAGTTTCGTACATGCTAGTAACCATGTTAGGTTAATTCAAATAATGTTAATGAATTGAATTTCGTCTTCAGTGATCCATGACACCATTAGGTTCGATTGGGATAGTAGTTCATGATTCAATTACATGTTTGTGATTATTTGGATGAGGACCGAAATTGCAAATAATTAATTTTCAAAATTATTTATTTATAATTAATTAATTTTCGAAAAATATTTATTTATAATTAATTAATTTTGGAAATTATTTATTTATCTTGTTATATCTATTTTGTTATGAAGTTTCTATTTGATAAAGATAGATAACAAATTAGAAAATGAGATAAATATCAAGAATCTTGTTATTGGTGATATACTAGGATTCAAATATCTTAAATCCAAGATAAATAATTAATTTTCAAAATTATTTATTTATCTTGTTATATCTATTTTGTTATGAAGTTTCTATTTAATAAAGATAGATAACAAATTAGAATATGAGATAAATATCAAGAATCTTGTTATTGGTGATATACTAGGATTCAAATATCTTAAATTCAAGATAAATAATTAATTTTCGAAATTATTTATTTATCTTGTTATATCTATTTTGTTATGAAGTTTCTATTTAATAAAGATAGATAACGAATTAGAATAAGAGACAAATATCAAGAATCTTGTTCCTGGTGATATACTAGGATTCAAATATCTTAAATCCAAAATAAATAATTAATTTTCGAAATTAATTATTTTTCTTGTTATATCTATTTTGTTATGAAGTTTCTATTTGATAAAGATAGATAACAAATTAGAATATGAGATAAATATCAAGAATCTTGTTATTGTTGATATACTAGGATTCAAATATCTTAAATCCTAATTGGATTAGGATAAGATGATTAGTTAGATGTGGGCCCGGGTTAATTAAAATGTTTTAATTGACTTAATTTCGGATAAATTAAGGGGTTAATTTATGATAATAAAATCAACGAAAATTATGATTTTCTATAGCGAATTTTAATTTTCAGAATTGAGATTCGTCTTCTAAAAAAAAAAATTCCAAATTGTTTAGTAATTGAACAAATCAATAAAATATATGATATTTCATTGTTTACATGAAATCACTAAAACTGAATAAAATCCCTCTATTAAATTTTAAGTCTCGTGCCATCCATTTTAAACACTTGTCAAGGCCTCGATCACACTAATATAGTTTCAGCCATAGTTGGGTGTATTGTGTTATCTTGGTGAGACAAGTTGGGTAAGAGTTACCTTAATGTTCAAAATGGTCCGACTTAATAAAGCCATCAAAATAGTTATGAGCTTTAGGCAAATGATGAGATAAAAACATGCTAAGACATAAGATGTCCCATATCTCATAAAAGGATCTAAAAATTACATAAGATGTAATTGGTAACTCATTACCTACCTAAATAATTTAGTTCGGTGTTTCATGCCATAGTGCATCACGAGAATTAGGTGAAATATGGATTTTAGTCCCCTAAATAAACAATACGTTTTAGGAGGGTTGTTAATTTAGTGGGAGTATATTCCTCTATACTAAAATAAACTTTGCATAATCTTTATTGTAGATCAATGGCCTCTTCAAGTAACAATAATCCCCTGTCACTGCGATCCATCCTTGAGAATGATAAGCTATCTGGGACTAACTTTCTTGATCGGTTCGAAACTTGAGAATTGTTCTTAAGCATGAACGCAAGTTGTATGTCCTGGATGCTCCAATCCCTAAGGTCCCACCAGCCAATGCTACGAAAGCTGTGAAGGATGTGCATAATAAGCATGTCAACGATTCTACTGATGTTGCATGTATTATGATGGCAACTATGGTTCCTGAACTGCAGAAGGACATGGAACTAATAAAAGCCTACGACATGGCTTTAACGCTGAAGGAAATGTTCCAACAGCAAGCTAGGCAAGAAAGGTTCGAGACAGTAAAAAACCTACATTCTTGCAAGATGACTGAGGGTGCGTCAGTTAGTCCTCATGTTCTGAAGATGAAGGGCTATGTTGACCAGCTTGATAGACTCGGATTTCCCATAAGCCAAGAGTTTGCAACGGATTTGATCCTGAATTCATTACCCGAGAGTTACTCACAATTTGTGATGAACTACAATATGAATAATATGGAGAAATCAATTTCAAAGTTGCATTTGATGCTCAAGAATGCTGAACAAAAATATCAAGAAACCCTGTAGTAATGTGTTGATGGTTCAAAAGAGAAAGGGAATGAGGAAGAAAGGCAAAGGCAAGGCTAAAGTTGTCAAGGCTACTACTGCACCCGTCGCAAAGCCTATGGAAGAAGTCAAGCCCCAGCCTGTTCCTGCTTCAAAACGCCTAAAAGAAAAGGAAGAAAATTGTCATTTCTGTAATCAAACCTATCTTTGGCATTGTCGTCTCGGACACATAAACGAGAAACGCATAACGAAGCTCCATAAAGATGGGCTTCTAGATTCATTTGATTTAGAAACATATGAAACATGCGTATCTTGTTTACTAGGCAAGATGACTAAAAGTCCCTTTCTTGGACACGGTGAAAGGGCAAGTGATTTATTGGGTCTAATACATACGATGTATGCGGTCCTATAAACACAATGGCTAGAGGAGGTTATCGCACTTCATTACATTTACCGATGATTTCAGAGATATGGTTATGTATATCTTATGAAACATAAAGTGAATCATTTGAGATGTTTCGAACGTTTCAAAATGAAGTGCAGAATCAACTTGGTAAAACTATCAAAACACTTTGATCAGATCGAGGTGGTGAATATTTAAGCCAAGAATTTAATGATCATCTTAAAAATTGTTCGATTGTCTCCCAATTGACTCCACCAGCAACTCCACAACGGAATAGAGTTTCTGAAAGGAGAAAGCAAACCTTATTAGATATGGTTCGATCTATGATGAGTCATGCGGATCTTCCATTATCCTTTTGGGGTTATGCATTACAAACTGCAGCTTTCACTCTAAATCGAGTTCCTTCTAAAGCGGTTGATAAAACACCATATGAGATATGGTACGGGAAGAGACCTAGTTTTTTTTTCCTTATGATTTGGGGTTGTGAGGCTTACGTAAAATGACAAGTCTCAGAAAAACTAGCACCTAATTCTGACAAGTGTTTATTTGTGGGGTATCCTAAGAAAACAAAAGGATATTACTTTTACAATCCCGTTGAGAACAAAGTGTTTGTTGCTCAGTATGGTGCCTTTCTGGAAAAATAGTTTATTTCAAAAGACACTAGTAGGAGAGAAATAAATCTTGAAGAAGTTCAAGAATCACAGATAAACCCCGAACCGCTACTGGAAGTTCAACAACGTTCTAAACCAGTTGAACCTCCGCAAGTGACATAAGGCCCATTTAAATCTGGTAGGGTAAGACATGAGCCAGAGAGATTCGGATTTCTTTACCGATAGTCTAGATGTGTTACTTATGGATTAAAATGAGCCCACCACTTATCAGGAGGCTATGTCCGTACCAGACTCAGATAAATGGCTAAGTGCTATGAACTCTGAGATGCAATCCATGTATGATAACCAAGTTTGGAACTTGGTTGATTTACCTAAAGGTGGTAAGACCATTGGATGTAAATGGGTTTTCAAGAAGAAAACCGACATGGATGGCAATGTGCATACTTTTAAAGCAAGACTTGTAGCAAAAGGTTTCAGCCAGACTCAAGGTGTCGATTATGATGAAACTTTTTCGCCAGTAGCCATACTTAAATCCATAAGACTTTTAATTGCCATTGTTGCATATTATGACTATGAGATATGGAAAATGGATGTAAAAACAACATTTCTTAATGGAAAGCTGCTTGAGGACGTGTATATGACACAACCTGAAGGTTTTGTACATCCTGAGAATTCTAGGAAGGTATGCAAGCTTCAAAGATCCATTTATGGATTAAAGCAAGCTTCTCGGAGTTGGAATCTTCATTTTGATGAAGCAATCCAGGATTTTGGTTTTATTAAGAACGAAGATGAGCCTTGTGTATACAAGAAGGTCAGTGGGAGTGTAGTTTTTCTGGTACTGTATGTTGATGATATATTACTCATTGGAAATGACATCCCAACATTGCGGAGTGTCAAGTCTTAGTTAGGGAAGTGTTTCTCAATGAAAGACTTAGGAGATGCGGCCTATATCCTAGGGATAAGGATCTATAGGGATAGATCTAAGAGGCTAATCGATCTAAGTCAGAGTGCTTACATAGACAAGGTGCTGAATAGGTTCAATTTGCAAGACTCTAAAAGATGATTGTTGCCAATGTCTCATGGCATAAGTCTCAGCAAGACTCAATGTCCCAAGACAAATGATGAGCGAGACCGTATGAATAAGATTCCATATGCATCAGCTATTGGATCTATCACGTATGCCATGTTATGCACTCGACCTGATCCGTCATATGCTTTAAGCACTACAAGCAGATATCAGTCAGATCCTGGTGAGAGTCACTGGATAGCACTAAAGAACATTCTTAAATACTTAAGAAGGACTAAGGAAATGTTCTTGGTCTATGGAGGTTTTGAAAATGATCTAGTTGTAAATGGCTACACAGATGAAAGTTTTCAAACTGATATAGATGATTTTAGATAGTAATCTGGATATGTGTTTATTTTGAATGGGGTGCGATAAAGTTTGGAAAAGTTTGAAGCAAGAGATCGTGGCGATTCTACAACAGAAGATGAGTATATTGGAGCGTCCGATGCAAAGAAAGGAGGCGCTTTGGATCAAAAAGTTCATTTCGAACTAGGTGTGGTTCCAAGTATTGCTAACCCTGTTTGTTTGTATTGTGACAATAACGGGGCAATAACACAGGCCAAGGAACCTAGATTACACCACATAACCAAACATATACTCAGGCATTTTCATCTCATCAGAGAAATTATTGAGAGGGGAGACGTAAAGATTTGCAGAGTACCAACTGAAGACAACGCTGTGGATCCATTGACAAAAGCTCTTCCACAAGCAAAACATGATGGTCATGTTAGATCATTAGGCATTAGATGCATATATGATTGGCCCTAGTGCAAGTGGGAGATGTTGGGGCATGTGCCCTAGGTCAATCCATTAACTATCTTTATGAATACTTTTAGTTAATAAAATAGAGGATTTCATTTGCTGTTTATTATAATTAATTTGCATGTTTACATTTTAATAAGATCCATGGGTATTTACAGAAATATCCTAAATGTCTCTAGTCGATCATTATACTGGGAACTATAATGAATTAAGACTAGTGTGAGTCTTGATTGATAATCATATGATGATTATACGTATAGGGATACGAATCAAGATCACGAGT
Source organism: Stephania yunnanensis (assembly GCA_039657365.1). NCBI lineage: Eukaryota > Viridiplantae > Streptophyta > Magnoliopsida > Ranunculales > Menispermaceae > Stephania > Stephania yunnanensis. The sequence continues at coordinate 35,097,053 of CM077586.1, read as the reverse complement.
ACTTGTTAGGGAACAAAGTACTGGATCGACCCGCTATGAGAACATCACATGGATTAAGTCATAGTTGTTTCTCATGATAAGTATATTTTTCGGTCCTCGACTTGAGATTATCGAGAGACTTCAACATTAGGAACATAGTGATTTGACACTATCAAACGTTGTCTTTAACCGGACGATTATAAAGGTTGCGATTGGTTACTATGTGAGCAATGTGATGAAGTTGTGTAATCAAGATAGAATTTGTCCCTCTCATATAAAGAGAGATATCCAGTGGATCCCTCGATGTGTTAGATTGTTAAAAGACCTAGTCTAAGTGAATTGATATTGATCAATGTCACTTGGATGTTTTCAGTCCACCTAGAGATCGAGACTAGTACGATTGAACATGTTGGGTGACAATTCCATGCCTTATGTTTGATCAAAAGGATATCGTGTGACAAAAGGATGTTATATACACTATTGATTAATTATATAACTTGTATGCCTTATGTTATATCGATTTGATATTCATACAACTTGGGTATTCATAATGTCTTGCTAGAGGCCGCTTATGACTTGTATACCAAACTGTGTTTTGGTACACTGCCAACGTTGTATAAGCCTATTGGGTCGCACACTAATAATGTTTTTGCGAGATTTTAAGATGGTTTAGAAAAATAAATTTTATATGATAAAATACATGACGTAAACGTCATTGTGGTGTATTACACTAATACTTCTTTAAGTAGGGGTATATGTGTAATTTACTTAACCGTCTACATACAAGGGTCGTATAAATAGACGCTTTAAGTTAGAACACACGGATGAAAGATCAAAAGGCCGAAACTCTATTTTCGTTTTAGAAACGACTTAGGGTTTTTGGGTATGCTCTAGATCGTTTTGAAGAGAAACAAAAGGTTTGGTATTCTCTCGAAGCTAGCACTTCGAATCTCGACCGCCATTCGTGTGTGGACTACTGGTAGAGGGCGTTCGTCATTGGCAGCGCCTTAGAGGTCGATCAACCTTCATAAAGATACATTGCGACTAAGGTATGATTAAGTTTTCATGGTTTAAACGTTTTTAATGGAATTAGATTCGGATCCTGTTGGGGTTTTTGTCAAAATTATTTTGTAATCTCCTCTGCGCATGAACCCCAAAAACCCAACAGGCCGCCTCTAGTATATTACTCGACATTGTCTGAGCATGAATTACTCAATGCAGTTGGTGCGGGACACCAGGAAATAAAAAAATGTCAATTAAAAGTTAAATGTTTAATTAAAATAATTATATTAGCTTCTTTTAAAAAAAAATTATTAAACAAAAATTAGCGTAAGTAGTAACTAGTAAGCACTAAAAATTAGTTCGATCCCCTAATTGAAAACTATTAGCACAACTAATATTTGTTGTTTTTGTTATTGACGATGCTCCAATCATATTTTGCCCAAATTCTAGGTTGTTCTTCTTATTCTCGCTTGCATTCGAAGATCTAACCGCGTTTCTGTACAAAAACATGTTGTTCTTGTTGTTGATGGTGTTTTAGTCATATTTTTCGCGAATTCTAGGTTTTAGATGGAGTTTTAGGGATTGTGAAGTTAAGAAAATGTTTTGGAGTAAGAAATGTGTGGTATATAGAGGAACAAACCATTGTGCTCGAATAAGTGCTCGAATAAGTGCAATTGATGATGAGCTTTCCAAACCATTCAAATCCTTCCTAATTAATGTATCCCATGTTCCCCTACCTCGTCGAATTTCTACAGTCTCTATTGAGTCAAGTTTTCTAGTAGGGGCATTTGTAGGTCGTCTTTGCACTTCACCAAACCACCGCAACCGCCCTTCCCTAATCTTTGTATCAATTGGTGCTACTCCTACTTGTCTTTGATTTTCTATATTTCTTATTCTATCTTTACGAGTTTTACCAAACATCCACCTAAGCATCCTCATTTCTGCTACGTTCATTTTATGTAATTGTTGATGCTTTACCGCCCAACATTCACTTCCATAAAGCATAGTTAGCCTAATTGCAGTCTTATAAAATTTTCCTTTTAACTTAGTAGGAACATTTCGATCACAAATCAACTTTGTTGCACTCCGCTATTTCTTCCATCCAATTTGAATTCTATATGTGACATCATTCTTAATATTACCATTATTTAGTATGATCGATCCGAGATATCTAAAGTGGTTCACCTTAAGAACTTCTACTTTCCTAAATTTTACCACTCCATCATCTCGATATCTAGTGTTTCTAAACTCATAGTGCATGTATTTGGTTTTCGTCCTACTCAACTTAAAATTTTCAGATTCTAATTTATTCCTTCTGTGTTCTAATTTCTTATTCACTCCATCTTTTGTTTCATCCAGTAAGACAATATCATTTGCAAATAGCATACATCATGGTATATCCTCTTGAATACGTCTAGTTAGTTCATCCATAACTAAAGTAAATAGATATGGGCTTAAAGGCGATCCTCGATGTAGTCCTATCGTAATGGAGAATTCTTTTATAGCTCCTCTAAATGTCTTTATACTCGTTACTACTTCATCATACATATCCATAATAGTGTCTGTGTATCGAGCATGCACTTATTTTCTTTCTAGAACTCACCAAAAAACATCTCTATGTACCCTATCATATGCTTTTTTCTAAATCTGCGAATACCATATGAAGATCTTTTTTTATTTTCTCTATGTTTTTCTAACAATCGTCTTACAAGGAAAATTGCCTCCATAGTTGACATCCCAAGCATGAAGCCAAATTGGTTCTCTGATGTAGTTGTTTCTCCCCTTAGCCTATTGTCAATTATCCTCTCCCAAAGTTTCATAGTATGACTCATAAGTTTAATTCCCCGGTAGTTTGAGCGACTTTGAATGTCTCCTTTGTTTTTGAAGATTGGCACAAGCATGCTTTTTCTACAATCCATGACATCCGTTTTGATTTTAGAATTTTATTGAAAAGTTTTGTTAACCAAGTCAATCTAATTTCTCCTAAGCATTTCCAAACCTCTATGGGTTCATTTGAGCCACATGTTTTCCTTATTTTCATTCTTTTAATTGCTTCTTTAACTTCTAAAATTCTAATATTGCATGTATAGTTTACATTTCTTTCTTTGTGTGGGTTTTCATCAATTATAGTTTCAACTTTGCCATCATTAAATAAACTATCGAAGTAACTTCTCCATCTCTCATTGATATCAACCTTGCACGTTAGAACATTTTAATTTTCTTCTTTAATACATCTTACATGACTTAGGTCTTGTTTCTTTTTATCTCTTAATTTTGCTAGCATATATATATATATATATATATCACCATCCCTATTACCTAACCTTGTATATAGATCTTCCGTGAATTTTTTTTTAGTTTGACTAACCCCTTTTTTAGTTCATTTTCTAGCTTCTTTATATTGATTGTACGCTTCTTAATCTTGACATTTAGATATTTTCCTATACATCTCTCTTTTAATCTTAATTTCTTGTTGGACATCCTCGTTCCACCATCATGTTTCCTTCTTTGGTACTCCCAAGCTTTTAGATATACCAAATATATTTGATCTCACTCTCCTTATGCAACTACTCATTTCTAGCAACATTGTATTAGCATCTAAGTCAAGATTTCAAACATTTTCTTTTAGTAGTTTTTCTCTAAACTCTACTTGTTTACTAATTTTAGGTTCCACCACTTTATTCTAGGGTCGCTAACTCTTTTATTTATATTATGTTGTCGTTCTAGCCTAATATCAAGTACTACTAACTTATGTTGGGTAGTAAGCGCTCCACTAGGTATTACTTTGCAGTTTCTACATATTTTTCTATCTATTTTTCTTGTTAAAAGAAAATCTATTTGATTCTTGTTATGACCACTATTAAAAGTAATTACATGCGACTCCCTCTTCCTAAAACATCCATGAACTCTATCAAATCCATCGTTACTTGCCCCGACATGCCCATTTAAATATTCTCTAATAAAAATCTTTTCATCTAATGGTATATTTTGCATAAATCCATCCATATCGTCTCAAAACTTGCATTTGATGCTCTCGCTTAATCTTACTTGCGGTGCACAGGCGCTAAGTTTGTTAATTTTTTATCTCCAATAATCAATTTAACTAGAATCAATCTATCCCCCATTTTCTTAACCTCTACGACCTTATCCTTATAATCATTATCCACCATAATTCCTACTCCATTGCATTTTCTATCTATACCAGTGTAGTACAATTTGAACCTTGTGCTTCCTATTTCTCTACTTTTTTCTACTACCCATTTTTGTCTCTTGAAGGCAAACAATATTGACACTCATTCTAATCATTGTATCTACTAGTTCTATTGACTTCCCTGTAAGTGTTCTTATATTCCATGTGCCTAAACATTTTTTTTCTCCCCTTTGTGTTTGTTTTCCTTTTCTATTTCTATTGTCTAAAAGATCTAGTATTCGTATCTATGATTTTGTTTTTGTTTTCGTGTTTGTTTTGAACTAGCTTCTTTACCCACACCCGTCCTTTGTGTGGGAACCCTTGCTCATTTTTCTTCACATCCGGGCAACGACGTGACGGGACTAGCTTCTTTACTCACACACGTCCTATGAACGGGAACCCTTGCTCATTTTGCTTCACACCCAGGAGGCGAAGTGAAACACACCCTTGCTCATTTCTCATTACACCCGAGCTTCGATGAAGCGCATCACTAGTTGGGAACGTCCAAATGTTTATATATGTTTTATCCATTTCATGAAAAGTGGCTAAAGTTTTACGCTGGTTGTTAACCTATCGCAAACCTCCTCCATTTTTTAAGAATGAAAAATGAGCTCGGGGCCTCCCTCCCCCACTTTTCGGGTATGAAAAATGAGTTTGGGACCTCCCTTACCCATTTTTTTATATGAAAAATGGGCATCAGAGTCCTCCACTTTTATCCGGACTTGGGACCGACTATGTATCGCACATAATGTACAACATAAGGTGGAGTTCAAAGTGAGTACCTACAATATATAAAAAATAAATACATGCCCCTGGATGCCCATTTGCATTGCAACAATAGGGTTTAGTATCACGCCCGAATTTGACAACCCATAAGATAAGCTATACATGTGCTAATGATAGAAAGTGAATTATGAGCCACAATTGATGAAAATTCATAATTCGGTCTTCTACATGAAAGCTGAAGGCAATAGATATTTGCTAATTGAAAATCCGGACTTATATTGTTGGACACAAATCTGAATCATATTAATTTTAATCAATATTTGCCCATCTGCTACTACTTCAGATTGGCAAGCCTTTGTTCAATGTGATGGCTGAATTGTGGGATATTGGGCAGTGTGTTTGATTTATGGTGTTGGATGTATTTTTTTTTCTAAGCGATGATTTCTCTTGAGAGAAGTAATTGATTATATCGTTTGATTAACTTGTGAAGTTTAAGCCTTGATTTTGAATTACCAGCTTGTATGCATGTCTAATTAGCATAAATTATATGTTTCTATATATAGTCTTATTTTCTTATTGGGATAAAAGTCAAACAATTGAAGGTTTGGATAGTGCTTCTTAGTGTTTTTTTTTTTTTTTTGCTTATTGTTTGTTGAATGTAGCATTGTTCTGATTTGTTCTTAAGCAATAAACCTCGTCAACCTTTTTTTTTGTTGAAATGTTCTGCTCTATTTATTATTCATTTTAAAAAATGTTGTATTGTGTAAAACTCGCATTCTTGAAGACAAGCTTCTCCTTTTTTTGTCCGTCGCTTGGCTTCACCTTGCCCTTACATGAATGAATCCATTTGGTGGAGGTCCCGGAGGACGTGTTTTTTATCATCTTTGTTTTCCTTCGTTACTTTTGAAGGTAAGCTACCTTTTGAAGTCTTTGACCAAACGATTAGTTATAAATTTTTTTAATAGAATGCACAAACAAAGTTGGAGATACAGAGAAATAAGGTTTAAAGTTTTTGATCAAACAATTATTCATTGGTACTTTGTAAATCTGTATTGTAGTGTTATTGTTGAATTTGGAGTGATGAGTGTTATTCTTTTATGACTACCTATTAACTTAAAAAATGTTATTGTAGTGTTATTATTAGTTTGATTTTTATTCAAATGAAATAAATAAAAATCTCTTTTATATTGATAAATAATATTCTTGTAAGGGTTCTTTCCAATAATATTAATATTAATATATAAAATCTTCTTTTCAATAATATTAATATTAATTGTTATATATATATGCGACGCACTAAATATGAAAGCGTTGTCAACTTAGAGGACACTAAGTATGATGTGTTGTCAACTTTGAGTGCACATGCGTTGTTAATTTAGAGACACTAAGTGTACATATGTTGTCAATTTAGAAAAACTAAGTGCACTGGCGTTGTTAATTTAGAAACACTAAATGTACATGCGTTGTCAATTTAGAGACACTAAGTGCACATGCATTGTCAATTTATAGACATTAAGTGCACATGCGTTGTTAATTTATAGACACTAAGTGCACGCACGTTGTCAACTTAAAGACACTAAGTGTATATGTGTTGTCAATTTAAGGACACTAAGCTTACAATTGTTGTCAATTTAAGGATGCTAAGTTTATAAGTGTCTTTAATTTAGATATGCATATACAAAAAGTGTCTCTAAGTGTACGTGTGTTGTCAATTTAGATACACTAAGTGCACTTGCGTTGTTAATTTAGAAACACTAAATGTACATGCGTTGTCAATTTAGAGACACTAAGTGCACATGCGTTGTCAATTTATAGACATTAAGTGCACATACGTTGTCAATTTATAGACACTAAGTGCACACGCGTTGTCAACTTAAAGACACTAAGCGCACACGCGTTGTCAATTTAAGGACACTAAGCTTACAAGTGTTGTCAATTTAAGGACGCTAAGTTTATAAGTGTCTTTAATTTAGAGATGGATATACAAAAAGTGTCTCTAAATTGGAGACACATAAGAAATAAATGTCGTAATATTAAAGACACATAAACAACAAGCGTTCCCATTTTAAAGACGCTTATAGCAAAACACTAGAACAAATTCTACTTTTCATAGAGGTTATGAACCTCTATGAAAGACTTTTCATAGAGGTTTTTGACCTCTATGAAAAGTGTTATCTTTTAAGGCGTTATCGTATCTTCAAAGCTTACATAGGGGTTTCAAACCTCTATCAAATCTTGGCTATTTCATAGGGGTTTGAAACTTCTATAATATCTTCAAAGGCTTACATAGGGGTTTCAAACTCCTATCAATTGTAGTGATTTCATAGGGGTTTGAAACCTCTATATTATATCAAAGGCTTACATGGGGGGTTTCAAACCCCAATGAATACTAGCGATATCATAGAGATTTGAGACCCCTTTCAAATGTCATTTTAAAAAATTTAATAGCTGAAAATGCCCAGAATTATTAATTTTCATTTCCATTTGAAAATATAACAAATGTACATCCCACTCACAATATTGTTATTCCACCAGTAATTATACATGCGACTGTTGAGTTTTGGGGTTCATACGCAGCGGAGATTACAAAACAGTTTTGACAAAAACCCCAACAGGATCCGAATCTAATTCCATTAAAAACGTTTAAACCATGAAAAACTTAATCATACCTCAATCACAATATACCTTTCAGAAGGTTGATCGATCTCTAAGGCGCTGCCAACGACGAACGCCCTCTATCAGCAGTCCACACACGAACGGCGGCCGAGATTTGAAGTGCTAGCTTCGAGAGAATACCAAATCCTTTTGTTTCTCTCCAAAACGATCCAGAGCATACCAAAAACCCTAAGTCGTTTCTAAAACGAAAATAGAGTTTCGGCCTATTAATCTTTCGTGTGTGTGTTCTAACTTAAAGCGTCTATTTATACAACTCTTGTATATAGACGGTTAAGTAAATTACACATATACCCTTACTTAACGAAGTATAAGGGTAATACACCACAAAGACGTTTCTGTCATGAATTTTATCACATAAAATTCGTTTTTCTGAATCATCTTAAAATCTCGCAAAACCATTCTTAGTGTGCGACACAATAGGCTCATACAACGTTGGCAGTGTACCAAAACACATTTTGGTATACAAGTCATAAGCAGTCTCTAGCAAGACATTATGACTACCTGAGTTGTACGAATATCAAATCGATACAACCTAATCAATAGTGTATATAACATCCTTTTGTCACACGATATCCTTTTGATCAAACATAAGGCATGGAATTGTCATCCAACATGTTCAATCGTACTAGTCTCGATCTCTAGATAGACTGAAAACATCCAAGTGACATTGATCAATATCAATTCACTTTGACTAAGCCTTTTAACAGTCTAACACATCGAGGGATCCATTAGATATCACTCTTTATATGAGAGGGACAAATTCTATCTCGATTACACAACTTCATCACATTGCTCACACAGTAACTAATCACAACCTTTGTAATCATCCGGTTAAAGACAACGTTTGATTGTGTCAAATTACTGTGTTCCTAATGTTGAAGTCTCTGGTAATCTCAAGTCAAAGGATGGAATATATACCTATCATGAAAAACAACAATGACTTATTCCATGTGATGTTCTCAAAGCGGGTCGGTCCAGTACTTTGTTCCCTAACAAGTACTCGTGATCTTGATTTGTATCCATATACGTATAATCATCATATGATCATCAATCATGACTCACACTAGTTTTAATTCATTATAGTTCCCCGTATAATGATCGACTAGGGACATTTATGATATTTCTCTAAATACCCATGGATCTTATTATAATGTAAACATGCAAATTAATTATAATAAACAGCAAATGAAATCCTCTATTTTATTAACTAAAAGTATTCATAAAGACAGTTAATGGATTGACCTAGGGCACATGCCCCATCAGCGACATATGCAAATAGAGAACATAATGAAAATACATATATACATAAGTTCTGATATAAGTCTAAACTCCAACAATGTCCAGCACCTTTTGAGTCAGAGCAACTCTCACCACATCGTGTTATGAAGACCTCCTTATCTGCACATACACACCACCCAATCAAATCCATCAAAACACAGCCATATCGGCATTTATTCAAACAACTCAACATCATATTCATCAAAACAACAAAATCTCAAAAAGATTTGAACTTCAGCGTTTTCTCATGAAACCAAGACATGACAGAAGCATTGCATCAATTGCATAAATTGATACCACTGCAATTGCATAAATTATCATTGCTACCACTGCAATAAAATACATGATAGAAGCATTGCATCAAGAGAATGCAGATTGAGTCCAACAAAGTCATCTACTTTATATGGAACTGGTTCAGCTTCCAAAATTCAAGTGAATAATTATATCAAGAAGCCAACAAAAGTTAATGAAATTGAAATTAGATTCTTGTAATGGGTCCTCTCCAAAATGTAAACAAAGCTTACTTAATGGTTTTATGGGGGCTAAGGAACAACGCGTCGTAACCTTCTAGCTCCACTGATTGAATATCAATTTTAACATATGGTCCACTACAATGACAGACATTCATTCCAAAGCAAGTTATTTAATAAATGGTGAAATAACTAAGGACTGTTACAACCGAATACAAAGGTGATTGTAACAGAGAAACAATAATCAAATTCAAGTACTTAAAAATAAAGGATGTAGAAAAGTAAATCAAACCAGGACACCAGAGAAATCAAACATGGCTTGGCTTACCTGGCTGTGAAATCAAAGCAGGTGAAAACACCATGCTCGTGTAGAACACGAGTAATGGCCCTTGTATCAATGCAGATTCTAGTGACATTACTACAAGCAAAGAAAGACCCTAACATGGGCCTATTCAAATGTTTCTTTAGACTGCACTTCGCGTCGAAGCATGTTGACATCGATCGGTCCATCTTTATCAGTGTCAATCTCTACAACATCGATCAGTTAGTTAAATAAACTTGTGACTAGATGGGTGGATCAAAGCAAATTAAGATGGAATACCATAAAGGAGTAGAGAAAAGGTCAAGATTATTCGAATGTTCTAATTCCCAAACCATGGTCTAGATTCGGGTTCAAGTATTTAATCAGATTTCGCCTCTTAGCATGAATGTCAAACAAAAGATCTTTAACTCGCCATAAATTGATATCATCAAATGTAAAGTGAATTGAAAAATAGAAGAAGCAATAAAGGTATTCATAATACCTGTGTGTTTCACAGCAACAGGAAAATGAACAAGATACAGGTCCACATAATCCAGCTGAAGCTTCTTTAGACTGTCTTTACAGGCTTCTATAGCATGCCTATGATCCGAGTTCCATAGCTGGAGTAAAATACATTGGCTCATCAATCGATCGAAAACCTCGACTTATCGACAAACAAAGAAAACTAAGAATCCATACCTCAAGAGACCATGAAGGTGAGGACGAGCGAGTGCAAGCGAAAGCGAGACGATGACGATGACGGACGAGCGAGTGCAAGAGAGAGCTAGACGATCGAGCGAGCGAGAGCCAGACGAGCGAGTGAGCGAACGCGAGGAGCGAGAGGACCGAGCGCGAGAAGTGAGTGTTGGACATTTATTTGTTGTTTGGGCCAGAGTTTCATAGAGGTTTTTTTAACCTCTATGAATTAGTGCTATGAAAAGCCTAATTGTCTAATTCATGTGGGTTAATTAAAACCTCTATCTATTAAGTGCTATTAAAAGCTCAAATTGTCTAATTCATGGGGGTTAATTAAAACCTTTATCTATTAAGTGCTATTAAAAGCCCAAATTGTTCTAGTGAAAGTTTCCTAAATAAATGTTACCAACACATACATACTTTTTGAGACGTAACAAAAGAGGGCCACATCACTTTTACTAACACAAATGACGATACTTTATGATGCGTTGATAAAATTTTTAAAAACACTAATTAATGTCGTTAAATAAGTAAATCAATGCCCCTCAAAATGTTTTGTAGTGGGATCATTTCTTCTGAAGCTTTTACCCCGATAATGCCATATACGTATACTGCCCTACAGTGCTCGGCCTGGTTGGACCATTCGCAAAGTTTTAAAGTTTTAGAGAGAGAAAAAGAGAGATCTAGAAAGAGATGTTGGGTGTGCTGAGTTGATGTTGTCTAAAGATAGAGACCTCGGACTGGTCTTTGGCTCTGCAGCAACGTTTCTGGGACCCCTTTAACTTTAAAATTTTAAGGACCCATGGCCATGACGTATTATTTCGTGTCTACACCCATGTTCATGTGTTCCTTCAAGTCTTTAAGTGCCAGAGACACATCTCTTTCCAGCTTTAGGTTTTGCCATTTTCAAAGTCTTCTTCTAAAGCACTCATATTGCACATTTTCTGTACGAGTACTCAGTCGTTCAACACTTCAATGTGTGCTTAAAGCATAGACAAACTTATCAGTGACCATCGAATCCATCATATACATAGATCTGGGTACTCCATCTCATTAATTGCATATTGTCAATAGTAGATTATTGTTTTTTTCTAGCACAGAGAAGTTTTTTTTTTTTTTTTTGATAGCCGAGAGGATCCGAGCCACAACCATTGACACCAGACTGATGGTGGACTCGAATAATCATTCGGAGATTAGGAGGGCACCTCTACCACTAACCCAGATCATCGAAGCTGCAGTTTCCACAAATTGAACTTGTTACCTCTACCTTAGTCGTACTACTAAGTAAGGCCACCCCCTTCAAAACCACTGCTACACCACAAATCCCTATGGGGGCAAAAAGGTATATTATCATTTATATAAATTGAAATGTACATATATATATACATAGACGTCCTTTTTAAGGGACCCCAACAAACTGCATTCCATGAGATGCACATTGATTGCCATACATCTACCACAGTCATCACACATTTGTAGGTGTAGGTGGGTACTAATGAGACATCAACTCACTCGTATAAATATATATCTGTCAAGGAAATCTAACTGGCTTACATTCTTGTGAACTAAATATTTATTTATAGATGCAGTACTGCTACTCACAATATATAGTGACCTAAAACTGCCAGCTTTAATTTATGACCTCAAACTGGGGAGGTGCCTATTTTTGCTAAGTTGGTCTTCCACAATCCCAATTAACTCCACAAGTCTACGCACATACCTTCAATCTATCAGCATATATAGCAGCTTTTTTCCTTTTCTTTCAAGTAACGAAATTTGATAGATCGAGATATTGACCGCAGTGGTAGTTGAATAATGTTGTTGAGATTTAATTTAATTACTCCTTTGTGTAGACTAAGTATGGTAGTATATATTTGTGACTTCCTTTTTTGTTTTTTTGTTTAATTTATCGGTGGGTGCTCCAACCCTTTTTCATCCTCGCCAGCTTCAATTACTCGTTTAAAATCAAAACTCATGATATCAAACATTTTTATTTCCTTTCATTAAAATTAAAAAAAAAATCCTTAATTGAAAGTGTGGTACTTCATCTGGACTTTACAGAAGCCTATAGCTATGCAGTGAACTTTGTTTTTTGTTACGTCGGCACTTTACAATGGCTTGAATAGTTCCTTCTTATTAGACTAATCAATTTCTTCTGATCATTCTTCGAAGCATTTTAAGAAAAACTCTTTCTCAGAGTACAGTTTTGGCCGGGGATTCTGTAACTAATTAGACCCATTGAAAAAAGAGAAAAACCTGTCAGGTAACCCAATTTTTGTCAATACAAAGTTTTAATTTGAAACAGACATTCTAAAATACACATATACTTCTAATTTTTGTGCAGAATTGTAACATGAAAAGGTGTGTAGTACTTTTTTTTTTTTTGTCAGCTCTAGTAATGGTTAATATGGCCAGAGTCATGATGTAATGATTGTTCCTATATTTTTCTAGTTATCAAGAAATTTTCTACGTTATGTTAATTTATGGACGTATATAGGTCGGTGAAGGTGTCGTTCGAAAAGCTAACAGTTTAGAAGTAGCGTCCGGCCCCTCTAATTTGGGCGGATAAATCTTTGAATTTTACCCCTGATAATTTCCTTCATATACTTAAAATCCACTTATAGTAATAATAATGATAAAAAGAGTTATATAGCTAGGGAAAAGTCGTTGTTTAGTGATTACATTATTTCAAAATTAATGATTATAGCAATATTAGCGTTCAATTAAATTATTAATGTAGATGATTGAAGAATAATTAATCAATTATTAACAACATGACTAGCAGGTGTTATTATATTTATATAGGCAAATTAAAAATTCGGATTTCATAAGAACATTGCCTCTAGAAAAATTCTATTCATCGTCATTTAAAAAGGTTAATGGATCAATTAACAACTGTTTTGTTTTGACTAACAGTAAATTTAGAAAGGAGTTAAACCACTAATTTAACGAAGAGACTCATGCTTTAGGATTGCCTCATATGCACACACATGCCTAATAGGCAAAACAAAACATGGTCATGAATTTAATCCAATTATAATCTCATCCTATCTTATTTAATTATCTGGAAATTAAGCTGGGGAAGAGAGAGAGAGAGAGAGAGAGAAATAAATATGAAAATTACAAACGCAGATCCAAACTCACTTGCTCTTGCAACCCAGCCTTCGCTTCATACATAGGCACTCGACTCTGATGCGAATTAGAAGAATTATTATTAGATGCTCCCACTTGCACCAGCTTCGAATCGTACCCTACCAAAGCCGGCATCAATGGCTGCAACCGATAGTTATGCCCGCTGTCAAAACTCTCCTTGCTCTGACGATGGTGATGATGAAAAGACGACGACGGGACTCTCCACATAGCTAATGGGCTGCCATTAATTGGCGCTTGATGAGCCCATGAATTTCCATGGCTTCGATACAATTGATTTCGATGATGATGACTGCCCGCTAATGTGTTGTTACTGCTACTAGTGTTACTACTGTTAGAACTACTCCAAGAAGGCGTGACCAAGCTCGGCCTTGTGGCCGAGGAAAGACGATAATTCATCAGCTGCCCGTACATATGGGCTTCTGTGGGGAGGCCGCCGGTGCTGTGAGCCAAGGCGGACTGGAGGTGGGCGCGCTTGGCATGTTGGCGCTCCCGCTTGTGAGCGTTCTGGTGGCCCCCTAGGGCTTGGGAGGTTGGGAAGCTTCGACAGCAGTAGTGGCACTCAAATTTCCGGCCACCTTCACTGCCACTTTCATTGTCTTTGGTGTCGACCACCACAACATCGGTTAGTTTTGTGGTGAAGGAATCAGAAAAGTCCTCCGTGTGTCCGCCATCGCCGTTGAATTCAATGCCAAAGAGGCGAATTGCTGCCCCTCCTCGGTCTTGTTTGTTAAGCGGTGCGGGTCGCTTGAAAGGCAGCTGTGAGAAGGACTCCACGTTCATGAAGTCATGGGTTTCTCTATCGCTGCTCTTTTCCATCAAGGGTGGTGGTGAGGATAGTGGTTGTTCTGTTGGTGGCGGTTCCGCCACCTTGGAGGGTGGTTTAGTAGGGGAAAGTTAAGGTACGAGAAGAGAGAAATGGAGGGGGTTGCAAGTGTGTTTTAGTTAAGTGTTATAGCTAGGTAGGGCATATGGTACAGTGGGAGAGGGGTAATGGTGGGGACTAATAAGGAGGAGGTTGATATTGATAAATGGACAATTTAGTGCGGTGACCCAATCCATCCATCCATCCATCCATATATGTGAGAGTAAGACCCCTGACAAGGCCACCAGTGCTGTTGTTATAAGGACTATTAGCTGCCTTAACTATCAAGTACCACCATTTCTTTTCCTTTCCTTCTCAAATGGGTATACCTTTTTATTAGGTTGAAGTCCTCTCATGAGAAGGTGTTTTTGAGATTGCCCCTTCGATCCGGTTAAATGAAATTTGAGGTTTCCCCCCTCTATATTAACTCCTTCGATCCGGTTAAATGAAATTTGAGGTTCCCCCTCCATATATATTTATATATGTGTGTGTGTGTGTGTTTAACTCACTAATCATATAAATTAAGCTAATAAAATTCGATTTGGGTTTTTTTTTTTTTTTCTCAGTGGTGCCTTAAATTATTCTTTATTATTCCATAGGAAGCATATATTTCTTAAGAATTAGAAAACTTGAACGATTTTTACTTGAAGTGATATTTAGCTAATGGTTCGCAAGTTCTTAACCACTAAACTAAGGCAACATAAGTTAAAATAAAAATTGGGATGGTAAAAGATTTCTCAGATTTTACATGTACGAACTATTTATTTTATCAGTATATCATAAACTGGTTAACATTGTTGTTTTATGCATGCATTTACTAAGTTTTAGTAAACAACCGATGTGAAGGAAAAATTTGTAAAGTATGAATCAACTAATCATATTATTGAGTAAATCGAAGTTATTATGATTAAGAATTGGGTCAACAATCAAAAGTCATCACCTTCGGCCTTGATGTATGTTGTTGTTAGGCTAAATTAAATTGTTTAGGCTTCTATTATTATTATTTTTTTTTTTAGTAAGTTTTGTAATTACCATGACTATTAGGAGTTTTCATTTTTATACAGTTCACGACGTTTTCTTTTATTAATTTTTACATAATTTCATTTTCGTGATTTTTAGATGGTCTTGGTAATTTTCTATTTTTGATAATTCTTTAGGGTTTCGCTATATATATGTCGTCTTACTTTTGTTTTAGAGTTAGCTTTTGATTTTTTTGATGAAAAGTTAGTTTTTGCTTGAATAAAGATAATTTCAAGCTTTTCTAAGTTTTTGCTCTATATTGCATTGTTAGTAGAGTCGATCGATCAGTTTAGAATATCATCTCTACCTTAGAACTCCATTAATAAGTGAGAATACAACAAATTACACCGCATCTTCACAAATAAAAAAAAAAAATACTGCAAATTACTTCATTGACAACCAATTTTTTCCTTCATATTCTTCAAGGCATCAACTATTTTTAATGAGACGGCTTAGAGTACGTACACCTAGTTTTTACCACATCAGCTCAAATATAATACCCTCGATTTCAAGACCTGATGCAATTATTTAATATCACACAGTATTTTCTCAAAAAAAAAATGTCTAGTAAATAAGCATATCTAATTAATTTCAAATCATTCAATCAAATATATATTAAGTAGCTCTGATATATACACTCTCACTGGATTAAAGTTTGGCAGAGTTAGGCCAAGTACATGAATACATGCCACACAATTCATGCAAAAGTTGGAAACCATGTCAAACCCGAGTCATATCACGTCTAATTAAAAGTCCATCCTAGCTTACACCCAATATAGAATAGATGTATTCAAAAGGACTCTGTCCTTTCCTTAAACCTGTCTATATCTACAATCTATATCTACATTTATCTATCTATAATCTACAAGTCTATAGTCTATAAAAGTGCAATCAATTTAGAACCTTTTTAGCCTTTTGACATCCAATTGATGGGAAATTGCCGTCAAGTCCTTGAGAAATAATAAGAAACTAGTCTTTTTTTTTTATTAATTCAATTTGAAGTTAGACTCAATACAAACGGTTGAAATTCGACGAGGTAGAAGTACAACAAAGTTAACATTAGATGCATTAATTAGGATGAATTTGAATGATTTTGAAAGCTCATCATCAATTGCACTTAATCAAGCACAATAAAAATTTTTGATCTATGTAGTGGACCCTAATTAATTTGAGATTAAGGTTATGTTGTTGTTGTTGTAATTCAATTAGAGGTTAATGATTATCTTTTATAGTTTTATATTGATCTACAAAGAAGTCCACCATAGTGGTTAGGGAATCGATTCAATACATAAACAATGTTTTTATTTCTAATCTTGTTGATAGGACAAATTTAGGAGGACCATTGTAACCAACCATACTACCCAAGCATGGACTAGTTATATGGAGGGTGCCACGAGATACCGAATGGAACACCAAAACGACATGTACAAGAAAAGGAAAAAACAAAAAAATCTATCGATAAGAAATTGCTACGTGGATGGGCCTCGTTTTGCAGGTTTCTACGATTTCAGGAGCAACAAACGTCATAAAGTGAGTTGGGTATGGTTGATGCATGTCCTCGTGATGTTTGGACACTATTTGTACCAATGTACGTGTGTGTGTATATATACACGTTCAATTGCATCAAGGTTTCTTTCTCTAATATCAATATTGTTTAGGGTGTAAAGGGATAGAGCAACATAAACAATTGAGCTTGTACGTGCATCCATCAGTCAAAACCAAGTTGCTGTAAGATAGTGATGAAGAAGAAATGACTGATGACTTGGTTGTTCTCTCTTTCTCTTCCGGTACTAACACTTGGGTGTATCCTCTTTATAGCTGTTGGCCGAGTTTTATATCTGTTGCAGGTACTCTGCACCAAAGTGGTCCTTCAAACCCCAAAGGGAGTGAAAAAAGAAAGAAACCAAGCAAATCATATTTTACACGACCACATTTGCTGAACAACTTACCATCTCGTGTCTGTTATCAAGTACAACTCCCCCCCTCCTCCTTAATAGCAACTCCCACCTTAATAGCAACAATGCATACATGCATGTTGTTCGACAACAAATATTTGGGTAGGTTTGTGTTTTTGGTAAACAGTTGGTCGGATGATGCAGCGAAAGTCTTCCAAATTGATTGATGAATCCACAAACAATCAATTCAAGGCATTAAGAATTAAAAACCTTAATTCTCTAAAAAAAAGCAATCAAATCTCATATTACATAAGATGGACCAAATATATAGGCTTTTAATTAATTAAGAAATAAGACTCCTAAGTATAGCTGAAAGAAACGTTACATCAAATTAATAAACTTCCTCATCAATGTCTTACTAAAAGATGCAACTTTCTAATTAAATTTTAAATCTTAAGGGAAACTTCTATTTATAAAACTACTAGTACTAAAGTATTTCTAATCAAATAACTAACCTGCAAATTTCCTAATGCACATTGAACTAAAATACCAACTAGAACAAAGTAGACTTTTTATAGCACCCAATTCATAGAGGTTTTCAATAACCCCTATGTATTACTTTTTATAACACCTAATTCATAGAGGTTTTTAAGTAACCTCTATGTATTAGGTGATTATGGTTTTTATAACACCACATCCATAGGGGTTTTTAGAAACCCCTATGTATTAGGCTATTCAAATCACACCGTTCACATTGTGAATTCTTATTTGGTCAGCTCCCATTCTCTCACTCTCTCTGAGACATTTCTTCAGATTCTTCAGATTTTCGCTACAATTGGGAAATCTCTTCCATGCACCATCGCCTCATCGGTATCAACGCGATCTCTGTGTTTCAATTTTGTTCGCTCTGTGAGCGGTTTTGCTTGATTTCTCGCGCGAACGAAGTTCAGCTTCTTCTAGGGTAAGGTATCCAATCCTCTCTCACGTCGTTGTGTTCGGGATCTTCCATTTCTCTGGCTAACGAACGACCTCATTCATGCTTGTGCGAGCTTTGACAATCCACGATCGTCGACATTTTGATTTCGGTTAAGTGGATTCAACTTCTTAGTTGCTCGTTTTTGTGTGATTTTGATGGTTCTAGTATGTTGACTTAATTCGGTTCGTTGTGTGGATATTTTTTGTGAAATTGCTCATTTGAATGTAGGTTTTATGGATTTGATGAAGTGGATGATTAATTGATGATGTTGAATTGTTGCAAAGTGTTCGTAAAAGTAGGAAAGTGAAATCTCATTTTGATTTTTCAACCTTTGAAATGAAGCTATGTTTAGGTAAATCTAGGGTTGATTTTGACCTAGGAAAGGTAGATTTGAGTTTAAATAATGAGAATCCCCGATGTTAGGCACTAAATCGAGAGCTAGTACTTGAATATTTGTCTCTCGTTTGCATTTTCCTAATTACTATCGCTATTAATCGCTTTTGTCTAAGGTTGAGAAAATGTGTATATACTTTGATCTCACTAAAGTGGAAAGATATTGATCTATTCCAAAGCAAAAAAAGACTTGGAATAGGTGCCCCTTGTTCAATGGATTAAAACCTATTATCATAGATAGCCATGGCTTCTCAGGGGTTATCCTAACCATGCTTGCTTTTCTTGGATCCATTGGATTTTTTAGTGCCATTGGAGTAAAGTCCACCCTAATCATAATGGAAGTAATTCCCTTTCTTGTTTTGGCTGTAAGTTCTTTTTCTTAAAACGTTTTAGTTTTTACATTGATTAACATAGACTACTTTTAAGTCTAGATACTTTAAAAATCTAATGTGATGTTCCATATTTTAATGTATTTCTATAAATCAACTTTCCTTTCAACTATCAATTAAAATTGAATGTTTCCAACCTTGATTGATATGGGTTCTTAGATATGCTTTGTCTACTACTGCTTAAGCAATTTTTCCTTGTATTGTACTAGGCAAACTGCAGCCTTTTCTTTTGGTTCTATCATGTCAGGTTTTATGCGACATGGTGCTTTATGCATCTGGATTACTACCCCTAAAAGATATATGCCTCGGTATATTGATTGTGTTATAACTTTCAAATATGTGGTGTCGATAGTGAGTTTACAAACTGTTTAAAAGCCTTATTTGTGCCTTGTTTCGTAGCATTTGGATGCCATTTGTACCTGGTACATTTTCTTATGACTAGTTTTAGCTTCAAATTTGGGTCAGGCTGTCTCATCCATTTGGTTGTATGATGAAGTTATAATGTGTTTCTTTAAGTAAGACACATTTCATCACGGATTTGAAATTCAACGATTACTTGCTGAAATTTTCATTTTTTTAGGTTAGAAATTTTCATTTTAAGTGAACTTTTCAAATATTAACCTGCCATGAGTCAATCGTTCCAGAGCAAAATATATTTAAATATTTGAAGAAACTCTAACCCAGGAAACCTAGCTGGTCCAATTATTTAGGCAAGGTACTTCTTTCGAGTGTTAGGTGTGATGCACAGTGGGGGGTCTGAGTTGGGATCACAACTTATTTTGCACTGTCAAGCTTCTAATCACACATTGGTAGGAGACTGTAGGCTACCAGTCTCCTACCGAATAAAAGACTAAACAAGTGCGCTTCAACAAATTCTTTCTATATTTTATGTTTCTCTCAATTCTTGGCTTCCTTTAATTGATGCATACAGGGACTATATATTAGGTATGATCCTACTTTAAAAGCCATAGTCGTCACTTGCACCGAAGAGTTAGCATACCAACAAGCAAAAGAGGCTAATAACCTACTTCAAAAAGGAGTTTATTTAGGTAACTCCTCCAATCCTTCAACACAGGTTTTATGCCTATGTTTAATTAATCAGATTTTTATTATATTTGCTCTTAGTCTTTGATTATTTTTCAAGTGTTTTTCCACTTTAATTAATTTGGGACTAAGGCTATGTTATGTTGTTGTTGTTGTATGAGCTAAAACTAAATTAATCAGATTTTTATTATATGTGCTCTTAGTCATTGATTATTTCTCAAGTGCTTTTCCACTTTAATTCAATGTAGAATCTTGATGGCAAAGTGTGAGTTTTACTTCATAAGGCGTATTGGTAATTTGTTTGAACAATGTTCTTTGAATCTGTGCTCACAAGCTTTATCTCGGATTTTGCAAATCCTACGTGTCCAATGTATATTAAAAGGTCTTGATCATCAATACCTATCACGTATGTACAATCCTTGCAAAGCTTGCATATACATCCGACCATTGGAACTAGACAATGCATATGTTATTGAAGGAGTAAAGGTGGTATTGCTAGAAGCTAATCACTGTCCAGGTGCAACTCTTATTCTCTTTCATCTTGCTGATGGAAGATGTTATTTGCAAACTGGGGATTTTAGAGCTAGTAAAAAAGATGTCCTTGAGTTTGTTGTGAAGATGACTAGGAACTATATTAAAAATCAGCCAAAGACCATATGGGATTGCTATAGGTTGTTCATAGTTATCTGCATTGCTATGGGTGCATACTTTTTTATTCGACATACGTTTTTTTTCTAGAGAAACAGTCTATTGTTGGAAATAACAAAAATTTTGCTAATCAACGATCTTTAGCTTTTTATGATAAATAACCATATGGGATTGCTACAGGTTGTTCATAGTTCAGGCTAAGTTTCTTTTAGGGCCTTGACATAATTTCATAACTTGATATTGATTTTAGTCGGGAATGTTAAACCTAACTAAATTGTTAGTTTCTAAATTTCTCGATCTTGTCATTATTTATTTATTTATTTATTCTCGGGTTGGATGTGTAGAATTGATGGAGTGATTGCTCAATCAAGATGAGGTTTTGGTTCATTGTATGTGCAGATAAAAAAAGAGAGTTTTTTGTGCTCATTCGGTTATCTCAACTAGCTAGGTTTTCATTGTCTAAGATGCGTGGATGCGTGTTGTGCGTTACATTTTTGTATAATTGATGGAATGATTGTTCGATCAAGATGAAATTTTGGTTCATTGAAAAAAAAAAAGAGATTTTTGCGTTTATGTGATTATCTGGTCAAACACTATGAGAGTTCCACTTTTAGGCTTAGAATTATAGATGAACACTTGAGGTCTGAGGCAGCTCGGCTGGTAAATTGATTCAAGAGGTATACTTGTTTTCAGCTGCTCTTTCTTTACCAACAAATTTCTGTTTACATTATATTTTGTTTTTCAATTCATTCTTTTTTATTTTTAGAAATCAAGGTCAATACTTCTTTAAATTTTACTCTTTCTATTAATGTCTTCTTTGCTTGGTTTATGAACTAATGCGAGGTTTTGTATCCTATTCAATGAAAGATGTAAAATAATACTTGGTTAGTTCCTCTCTCAACAAGGACTAAACATATGTAAGAACCCTATTCTAATGAGTGTACCACCTTTTTATCTATTAAATTCAGGATCCTTCCAACTTGTGAATGTCAAAGTCGGGGTGACAAGACTAAACATATGTGTGATAGCAAAGTGTGATGTAATTAAGTCTCCATAAGATACTTTGAGCCTAATGTATATAAAAGATATATCTTCTGTTTTATGAAATGAAATCATTAATTGTTGCTCTAAAAAAGTTATCGATGGTAACAAGACCTTTTACCAAATTATTAGGTTGTATAATCTTATCTATTTATATAAGAAAATGTACTTATTAATTAATTTGAGCTCTTCTCCATTCAAATGTACATATAATTTCATTTTACAATTATATGAGTATTAATATGTACTCCCTAGCTCGATCAGTTGAAGTAACTAAGATGAAATATGAGTTTTGCTAGATGTACATATATGATTAACATTAATTTTCCATCACTTGCAATAATTGAATTACTTCTTATTAATTTTAAATGCAAGAAATTTAAAATATGTATAAAGAATTTAAAACAAAAAGGAGGTAATAGATATTAACGTTCTTCAAATTTAACGGAGCAAAGATTACAATCTCAGGATGGATAAAGGTTGGGCCAGACATTCAAGGTTAATATTATCTTTTTATAGTAATAGAAGCATTCGTATTTTTTGTACGTTTCAACCATTTAGTTTTATTTTTTTACTCATCTTGTGTCTCTGAATTTAATTTTTTTGTGCTTGCAGATGATGGGAAGAGCGTAAAAATGGTGCTAGAAATTTGATGAGTTTCAATGTTTCATATTTGTTTCAATATCTTCTTTTCTATTACTTTTGCTCGTATATAGAAAAAGAGCTTATTTTGTCCAGTTTTAAGTGCTTTGTATGAGACTAATCTTTGTTACTTTTGTGTTTCTTTAAATACATTCTGCTTTGCTCTCACTTCTCCATACATACATGTATGTGTCTCTAACATATGGCCGAACCGCGAAAAGGTTGGTGAGCAAATATGGATTAAAGTGAATGTTGAGCAAACTGGTTTCTACAGGGTAAAATATGATGATGTACTTGCAACTCAACTGAAGGATCGCCTCTACCATTCCAGGTGAAGCTAGGTGAGTAATATTATGTTTGAAGTACTTTAGTGAATGCACAAATTCTGTTTATGAACATCTTTTTTTTTTTGTTGGCGAACGCCCTTCATCTTTTTTTTTTTAATGAATGCACAAATTCCAGGATCGCCTCAACCAATATTTCATTCAGGTTGGAGGAGTTTGGGGACTTGTTTTTTATTTAAGTATGGCCATTTGGGTGGGTGGCCTTTACTCAAGTTATTAATGTCTTATTGCATCTCTATAGGCGCTGATTCCCTAGAGCCTAATGACCAACTAAAGGGTGCAATCTGTATGGCATATGAGACGACTTTTTGTCTAGTTACTTCAGAGAGTTTTTGCTAGCCATATTTGTTGGATGGCTGGGATTTTGATATTTTGTGAAATGTGTTTTGTAATTAACTTTGTTCTTAAGGTTGGACATACTCTTGAGACTACTGGAAATCACTTGGACCTAATCAAACCCAATTCAAGAGGCAATATTACTATCTACGGTAAGATCGATCTCTTTTAACAATACTTTTAACAAGATTTCTTGCTATAATATTCTTAGGCATGTGATTTTGTACAGGTGTTCCCTACAGTGAGCACTTAAGCTTCTTGGAACTCAAAGAATTTGTTCAGGTTTGATTTTATCGTTGCTTCTTGAATTCCACTTAACACAGATGCCTCTAATAGTTATCTTAGTAATTTGTATCAGTTCTTTCTTGTTAATTATAGAAGCAGTTTGATGTGTGAATGCATGTGTTTATAGGAGAATGTTTAATAGCCATCAGTCACCCCTGCTCATAAATTCTGTTTTTAAAATTTCATTAGATGCGCCAAGCACTTGAAGCTCGACTTGTGGCTGCAGAAGAAATAAGGAAAGTAGTTGAGCAAGAGAAGCTAGATAAGGAAGAGTCTACTCGAAGATATTTTGCCGAACAACAAGATCTGATGGAGAAGGTGGTTCAAGAGTCAAGGCAACTTCAGCTAGAAGCGGAAGAAAACTCGAAGGTAAGAACTGGTGCAACATATATATGTCTATATGATTAGTAGATTGATCAGTGAAAATGGTTTGAATTGAATTCATCTGCTTTAATCCTCTGTCATTTTGCCATGCTGTAGTTGCGTGAATTCTTGATGGACCGTGGCCTCATTGTTGACATGCTCCAGTAAGTATTACTCGTTTCCTTTTTGAGTTTTTTCATACGAAAATGAGTCTTGGGGGTCTAGATTCAGTCATCACTTTTTACTTATCCAAATGATAATGAGTTTTTTCATACGAAAATGAATCCTGGGGGTCTAGATTCAGTCATCACTTTTTACTTATCCAAATGATAAATCACAATCATAAACCAATTCTTTGGTAAAAATAAATTGAAGAAGGCCATCAGATGCTTTGTTGTTTTGTGTTTTGGCCCATGGATGTTATGGTATTGTTTTCGGCTTCAATCATTTTCTCCTAATCAGTTAATTTTTTGAAAGCAATTTTTTTTTCACATTTACATTTAAAATTCAATGAAATCCACCCTTTTTCCTCGTTTGTAGTAGAGTTGCATTTTGAACTTGTTTTTGAGTTCTTTTTACTCATCGTGTTGAACCTATGTTCTTGCTTTTTATTGATCGTTCAAAACATCCGAACTAAAACCCTTGATAGCGGAAGCTTTTATCCTTTTTTTTTGGGTAGATGGAAGCTTGTCTCTTTTTTTTGTAGATAGAATGAAAATTAAATTGACCATTTTGTTTTTTTCTTTATGACAGAGGAGAGATAGCTGTTGTTTGCAAAGATATAAAATTGCTAAAAAAGAAATGTGATAATCTTGTTCCTCTCAGCGAGTCACTTTGCTCAAGCCAGACTAGTAGCCCATTTATAATTCATCTTTTTATGAGGTTACTTGGATAAGAAGTCGGAAGTTCAAGCGTCATCGTAGTTAAGTTATGATTTTGAATGAATTGATGTTCATTTGATTCCAAACTGTTTGTTTTACAATTGGAGTGGTTTTGTCACTTTCGTGAGTGATGTTTGATAGTTTAGCTTGATCAGATGATTTGATATGAATTTGTAGTTCATGGAATCGGATCTCGGTAAGCTATTCATTGGTGGTATTTCTTGGGACACAAATGAGGATCGGTTCAAGGACTATTTCCAAAATTTTGGGGAAGTGGTTGAAGCTGTGATCATGAAGGACATGACCACGGGGCGAGCGTGTGGTTTTGGTTTCGTTGTCTTTGCAGACCCTGCAGTGGCGGAAAGAGTCGTTATGGAGAAGCATCAGATAGATGGTAGAAGATCAATCATTCCATTTATAATTGTAGGGATTAACTTTATTGTTTGTGGATATGAAACATGTTTGTCGATTCGTTTATTGTGGTTTTAGCTTTGATTTTGAAAGAATTGATATTGTTTCCTCTACGCACCATCAATTGCACTAAATCGAGCACAATGAAAGAGTTTGATCCATATAGCCGACCAGACTAATTTGGGATTGAGGCTTTATTGTTGCTGTTTATATTGTCTCCTCTATTTGGCATTGAGAATTAGATGAATATGTAGTTTTGCATTTTCATTTTTTTCCTCGAATTTCCAGGTTGAGGCTAAGAAGGCTATTCCCAGGGATGATCAACACATTTTGAATAGAAACCGTAGTAGCATTCGTGGATCACCAGGTCCTAGTCGCACAAAAAAGATTTTTGTAGGAGGTTTAACATCCACTGTAACTGAAAGTGAGTTTAAGAGGTACTTTGATCAGTTTGGGATCATCACGGATGTAGTGGTAATGTATGATCACAATATAACTTTGAAATTATGAGTGTAAATAATGGTTTATAGTTCATAATTTCAATTTTTCGACTCTTGTGAAGTGGTTTCGTAAAACTGATGCTAGTTTGGTTTTTGGTTATTTCAGGACTGCTACTAAAGTGAGCGAGATGCTGGGAAATGTCAATACCAGTAGTGCACTTTCTGCTTTTGAGAAGATGGAGGAGAAGGGTAGGGCTTTCCGATATTAAAGTCATTTGTTGTATATCAACTGAACGACAAGATCGTTTTATTTGCATTACTGTGACTGGTGGAAAGATCTGGAGATAGCTAGAAATGGTTTTGAAATCAAAATCCTAATCGATTTTGCAAGTTCATTATTACTACGAGTATCAAGTATCAACTATTCTTTAAAGTAGTCTTACTGTATTAGGAGTTTCTATTATTGAAGATTTCTTACTGTATTAGTATTACTACGAGTATCAAGTAACTCTTGCTAAAACATTTGAGTTTCTTTCTCCCAGTGTTGGCCATGGAGTCTCAGGCAGAGGCTCTTAATCAATTGACCTCTGATGACCTTGAAGGAAAGGTAAGTTTTTCGTGTCCCGTACCAAGCTGCCTTCATTCTTTTATTTCTATTGATAGCGTCTATTTAAAGTATATTTGAATTACGTTTTGAGGATAATGTTATATTCAACCTGGTACATGTGTCCTTCCGTCTAGAATTTACAGTGATTCAATTCTCCTAATCATTCTAAACTTTCTATACCTTTGTAGTTTGCTTTAATTGAGAGCTCATCAGTTGACGATGATCTTGCGAGCTTGAAGAAAGAACTGTCAGGGAGCTTGAAGGTATTGTCTTGTACTTTTCCCTTATTAACTGCGTAATTGAAATGGAAACGAAAATGTATAGGGTTGATTTTCTGGTCAGATTTATTTTGACTTCTTTTGAAGATGAAAAGAAAAGTTTCTATTAGTAAGCACTGAACAATAAGCTGCCAATGTTCTAAGCCAACCATTCGACGATGCTGGTAATGTGAAGTGATAGTGAAATTGCCATGCATATTAGAAGCTGAAAGTAAATTTCCATGCTCTCCTGATCTTCTTCTTTAATTCTCTTCAATCTTTCTTCTTGCTTTCTTTGTTACCCAATTTTCTAATCAGCAAATCAGTTGCATCATTTTTATCTTCTAGAAGCTTTTTCCTTTTTACGTGTGTTTTATCAATGTTAACTTATCCTCTCAATGCTGCACATTGGTGATGTTCACTTTTCAATTTTGACATCTAACATGTAGCTGTTATTTCCTGGCATTGAACATGTATATATATATATACACTTTGTGAACTGAAATTCAGTTATTAACATGTTATTAAAAAGTCTTTGTAAGTTTGTATTGAAATCATCTAGAGCATTGGATACATTTTCCACTTTCTTAAGCATTACCTTGTTGGGATAGTTGATGAAATCGATTCGTTATCGTTGGACCTTGCGAGTTTTCTCTATCTCAGGGTCTGCAGCCACAGAACTGTGAGTTCCCTCCTGCTATTTTTCTTTCATGTCATGGACGGTGATCGATTGACTGATATTTTGTGTTTCATTACAAAAATACCAAGTCTTGGACTTACTAGATCAATGGGTTACCAGCTTGATGGACTGAAATCATTGACTAATTAATCTGTAAGTTTTCTCATTCTGTTTTGATCTTAAATTACTTTATTTTGTTCTAAAGTTTAATTAATGAGATAATTGTTCCAAATTGATACAGTGATATTAGTGGCAACAGCCTCGGAGGCAGCATTCCTTATTAACTTCCCCCAAACTTGCAGTGACTGTGAATTTCCTTTATTGATTTTTTTTCTATGTTCAGCAGTGATATATATATATATCTTCTTTCTCTTTGTTATTGCTACTGTTGTCATTGTCGTTGTCTTCATGTGCAACTATTACAGTTGGTTTTGTTTTCATGTACAAACTATATATTATGTACTTAGTAACTTGAGCAAAATTTATACGCAGATCAAAGAGAAGCATATCATTGGATTGAACGATGCGTCGTGACATAATTCTTGGGATTGCTAGAGGAGTTTTATATCTTCATCAAGACTCCAGATTAAGAATTGTTCATAGAGACCTTAAAGCAAGTAATGTTCTACTAAGGGCGCGAGATGAATCAAAAGATTTTTTATTTTGGAATGACAAGAATATTTGTTCAAACTTTACATTATTGATTGAATGGAATAATAATATTGTGAGTGGAATGTAGATTTGTATATTTTCAATTGAAAATGGAAATGGAAATTAATTTTGGTCATTTTCAGCTATTATTTTTTAAAAATTACATTTGATAGGGGTTTGAAACCCCTATGTAAGCCTATAATATAAAGGTTTCAAACCCCTATGAAATCACTACAATTGATAGGGGTTTGAAACCCATATGTAAGCCTTTGAAGATATTATAGAGGTTTGAAACCCCTATGAAATAGCCAAGATTTGATAGAGGTTTGAAACCCCTATGTAAGCTTGGAAGATAAGATAACACCTTAAAAGATAACACTTTTCATAGAGGTCAAAAACCTCTATGAAAAATAGAATTTGTTCTAGTGACCAAATATGTTGTTTTCTTGATATACAAGTCCAACGCAAATCTCATCGCAGCATGACATTTCTCTTTCTCCATCATTCTCTAGTAGTTCGAAAAACTTTGACCTCGAATTCTCGTACCTTCACGTGACTTTTGATTTGGAACAACTTTATTCTCAAAACTAGGCTTGACCTCGTCATCTAAAAAGCTAACAACAGAGTTCTGATAGTTGAAAAAGTTCTTCCCAGAAGACTTCTTGACGACCTTATTACAAACAACCACTTTAAGTACCTGAGGATTTTTGTGGGAAACTACGTTGAAGACAAAGCCATCATCTCCAAAGACTACCTTATTATCCTCCACGAAGCCTCGCCCAGCATTATCGAACTTTGGCCTCTCATCTAATTTGTCCGAGTCTTCCTTAAAGAAAATTGGATCTACTTATTCGTCACTGTTAAGAAAAAGAAATCTATCTTCTTCTTTCTCGTATACGATTTTCTCCTCATCGGAATATTCTTCTTCTGGTTCTTCACCTAAAGCAAACTCCACCATCAGTTGTATGATAACTTAAACCGAGTTGAGGCTCTGATACCAAAGTGCTACAGTGAAAGTCTTCCAAACTGATTATTCAAAATCCATAAATAATGCAATTTAGGGTACAAGAAAATAACACCCTAACAAATTATAAATTATACACTTTTTATGGGACATTAATATGTTTTATAAGGTAAAGTCTCTAAAATATGGTCCTAATGACAAGTCAATAATTAGACACATTTTATAGTGCAATTTAGATCGATTTTAGAGGAAAATAATGATATTACACGTGGTATTCTCTTATTTTTTTATTTCAAGATTTAAGTAAGAAAAGTGAAGAAATAAAAGAAAATTGCATTAAAAGTGCAGAATTTAGCTTGCCCGCACTTCGAGGCACGCATTATACAAATGAAGAGAATGAGCAGCAGCTGAGCAACGCATGAATGAGCACACTTAAGTAACTTAGCCACTAGATGCCATCAATCTTGCCTCGGGATCCACGTTACCACGAACTCTCAGATTAACACTGTCTCACAAATGATTTCTCTCATCACTCTAGTAGCGTTGATCGTCCTTGAGATGCAAGCAGTGTGATGCCTCCTAGATTTTTGGCGATTCTACATGAGCTTATCCTCTTCAATTCAGCCGTAAATCCTCATCGAGATGCGGTTAGCATCGTCTCCCATGTCTTCACCGATGCTCTCCAGCGCCTTTTGACCATCTTTTGTATGCCACATGTTGCTTTCCAATACTCCTTCTACGTCTTCTCCTTCAATCCGCTTTTGCCACATCAGCTAGACAAAAGCACAACCAATAAGAGCTTGCCACATTTTTGAAACTTCAACAACAAATCTACCATAACCATTAGATATTCCTAAACGGATGAGACACGTTACAACCCACCATTTACATTTTCTCCCCCTTCCAAAGATAAAAATTTGGGGTTCAATATAAATAGATTTTAGGGTTTTGTTTAAGAATCTCTCATATCTATCTGGCCCCTTTCTTCTCTTCTCTACTTCTCCTCTATTATTTTCTCTAGTTTTATTATTCATGGAGTTTTTCATTGTAGTTATTAGCTAGTTCGTTTTCTAGACCAACGGATTGCTACACTATGGTTGTAAGTTTTTTATGAAATCTTTTTTAAATAGTTCTTTCATTATTATTCAACACACGTCAATCACGAATTTAATAAGTTATTTTTGCTTATTACGACTAATGAACATTAGTATTGCATGCATAGTCATGAATATGTATTGTGGTAGTATGATTTTAATTCTATGTCTATAGTTATTGACGATAATTATAGAAGTAGTAACTATGATTAATCTATAGGGCATTTCCCGAGTGGATGTTCTAGATGATTGTGTTCTAAGTTGTTTATTACGTGGCTTCCATTAATATTGGATTTGATTTGACATGATTTAGTTAGTTGGTCTAAACAAAATCTAAACATGAACTCGATTCGTTTTGCAATTTACTTATAATGAGAATATTATGTGCTTAATGTTTTAAACCAATGGTTATTTGATTTACTAATTTAATTGATTATTATCTACAAATTTTAATCATGAACTTGGTATTAAATGCATAGTTGCAAACATGTATTGTGATATTTTGTTTCCTTATCTAATTTAAAGTAGTAACTAGGATTGTTTAAAAGGCAAACACTATTTAGATGTCCTAGATGAATTTGAGATATAAATATGATGTTGAAGTGGCTTTTCGAATGTGTTGAATTTAGTAGTTTCAAGTTTTAATTAAGTGTAATGCGGTTTTATTGCGTGAAGTTAATGTCTTTGTATAGTCAAAGAGGTTAACTCAATAAAATTAGAATGTGGCTTTTTCACAATTATAAAGAGAACATGTTGGGTTTTGGGGTTCATACGTAGCGAAAAATCCAAAACAATTTTTGAAAACCCCAACATGATCGAAAATAAGTCCATTAATCTAGATCTACGAATGTAAACCATACCTTAATTTGTGATTTCCTTTTTTCTGATTGTTTGATTTTCAAGAAGTTCTACTATACGTCCTCTATCAGAAATTCACACACGAACGGTGACCACAATTTGAAGTGCTAGCCCCAAAAGATATTGAAACGAAAACAATAAAACGAGAATCTAATTTCATTTTAGGGTTTCAACCTCTATTTATATATGTAGATAAACTTACTTAAAAACCTATTAGTAATACAACTATTGTATTTAGGCAATTCAAGCAAATTATACATATGCCCTTATTAATAAGTTATCATATAACAAATCCTAAGTGCTTTTATGTCATTCCTTGTGTGCGACCCAACAGGTTCATGTGACGTTAGCAGTGAACCAAAACTATTTTGGTACACAAGTCATAAATGGTCTTTAGTAAGGCATTTCGACTACCCAAGTAGCATGAATATCAAAATCAATACAACCTAATCAATAACATATATCATATCCTTTTATCATGCGATATTCTTTGATTAAACATAACACATGGAAAGTATCCCTTAATGTTCAATCGTACCAGTCTCATCTTAAGGTTGATTGAAAACATCTAAGTGACGTTGATCATATCAGTTCACTTGGACATGTCCATTTAATAGTCTAACATATCTAGAGATCCACTGATATCTTTCTCTATACGAGAGGGACAAATTATATCTTAATTACGCACCTTTACATATTATTCACGTGGTAACCAATCATAATCTTTATAATCGTCCAGTTAATGACAACATTTGATTGTGTCAAATTACCATGCTTATAATATTGAAGCCTATCATAATCTCAAGTCAAACGACTAAATGATATACCTATCATGAGTAATACCAATAACTTAATCCATGTGGTGTTCTCATAGCTGGTCAATCCAGTACCTTGTTCCCTAAAAAATACTCATGATCTCGGTTTATATCCCTATACGCATGATCATTACATGACCATCAATCAAGATTTACACTAGTCTTAACTCATTATAGTTTCTAGTATAATGACCAACTATGGACATTTATGATATTTCAACAAATACCCATGGATCTTATTATAAGGTAAAGATGCAATCACTTTAATATAGCAGCAAACGAAAACCTCTATTTTATTAACAAAAATTATAAGATAAACAATGTTTATATATTAACCTAGGGCATGTGCCCAAACAGAACAAATGGCTGGCTAAAGATTTTTTGCTTACATATAATTAGAGTTTAATGATTTATCGCGGTTTATAAAATATGCTCGTGACTATGAATTGAGAAACATATTTGGAATGCAAAATGGGTTGATATTTCATTATTCTGGATATTTATTTAGATATTTATTTATTATTGAACTGAATTTATTAGAATATGAGTGATTTGAATTTGTGTTAAAGTTAACTATTAATTAGTAATTAGTGACAAAACAAAAATAATAAAAAAACTTTCGATTGAAGAAGTTACACAATCCCTGTAAAGATGATCCCGCTTACCACTACTACAAAGTTTAATAGTATAATAAAGGTAAGAAATTTATCGTACATGCTCGACACATCAATTTCAGGCGCCGTTTCTGGGGACTGAGTTTAATTTTCTTTGGTTTTTCTTTATTTTTTATTTCGTCTGTCTATACCCTTATCTCTAGTTGTTTTCACAAGATTACTTCATGACCTCCTACTCTTACTGTCATGACTAATATAAACACTCAAACTATAGAAGTGTGAAAATGGTAAGTAAATCTAATGATGAACAAAATCTTTCTAATCGATGTTTTAATGTTCAACAGGTTAGACCTTGTACTTTTTGTGGAGATTATTTTCATCTTATTGATGTTTGTCCAAATTACCTGGATGATGATGAATGTTTGACTTATAAGCCAAGTACACCTGTTCCTCAACTTCAAGAACTTTTACTATCATTATGAAATAAGTTGAAATTGCTAAAGGTGACTTCACAAAAATATGAGACTAAAAAGAATAGTTTAATGTTTGGTTATTAAGGATGCAAATACAAGAAGAGATTGATGAATTACACGGAGATGAGACCTCACACGAAGCTTCATTTGAAGAGATGGTTGAGCTGCCACTAGTAGATAATGACCAAAGTAAAGAAAAAAATGAATCAGACGAGGAACTTGAATTAAATTACATGTCGGATCTCCATGATTGCACTATTAATGATGAAGAAGCCAAAAGGAAGTTGAATTAGAACACATTCAAGAAAGTTGGATGAACCA
The DNA here is from genome assembly GCA_039657365.1 of Stephania yunnanensis. Lineage (NCBI taxonomy): Eukaryota > Viridiplantae > Streptophyta > Magnoliopsida > Ranunculales > Menispermaceae > Stephania > Stephania yunnanensis. Next base: position 35,064,279 of record CM077586.1, on the reverse strand, counting down.
TATGAAAGGAGAAAGGAAGATCAACATCTAGTATCGATGAATCCATCTCCTATTTCACGTATACTTGTGGAAAATGAAATGGGGATGGAACAAAAGGGACACTTAGAAATTTTATGTGGTGTAGAAATCTACGTGTTGGACGGTCAAGATAATATGAATACTTATATGTTAGAATTCCAAGATGAACTAAAACACCTAAAAGAGGGCATGCCTATTTCAATGCCCAATGCTACAGTGAATCCATTTGTTCGTGACCACTTCAAACTAATAGGTGTTCGTGATTTATCAGGCTAAGTCTAGTAGATGACGTAAAATAAAGGCGCTTGTTGGGAGGTAACCCAACTTTATTTTATTTATTTCTTGCATTTATTTCTAGTTTAACTTAGTTTAGTTCAGTTTACTTTAGTTTAATTTACTTTATTTAAGTTATTTAGCCATTTTAGCTAATCTTAAACTCCAATTATTAATTTTCACAAGTTAAAGAGGACTTGAGATGATGAAAGAAGAAGAAAATACTTTATGTTTGCTATCAGTTTTGACTTTCAATTAAATTATTATTAGCATGATTTGAGTGATTATTTTTGTAGGAAGTCGATTACTTGCTAGGATTTATGTTTTTTGAGACTTGGTTGACATCGAAATTTTAACTTAAATCGGCTCATTAGTGGCAGGTCTTTAAGTAGAACTTGAAATACTAAATTCTACTTTCACCATTTTGTTGATTTACCCTTAGTAGAAAAACTTCAGGGGTCGCAAAACCTGGTTGAAGATTTTAAGTTAATTCCTTTTATTTATCATTTCATACCATTATTGTGTTATGGTTTCAATGTTTTTAACACGAAAGTTCAAAAATAATATTTTATTCTCTCAGTTTTTGACTTTAGTAGGAGTTTAGTATTAGTATAATATGTTTTATTCTCTCACTTTTTGACTCTTGTATTGGAAGTGTTCTTAGAATTTAAACTTCGAGGTACTTTAAAATGGGGGAGGGAGTGATCGAGTTGTTTTTGTTTATATGGACTTTATGTAAGTCGCATTATTCACTTGCTTATTTATGTTTAATTATTTATTTAATTAGTAAAAGTATTTAGTTAGTAACATGCCCCGCTCAAACTTTCATATTTTTAGCCAATTCTACCTTAATATGAATTTTAACAAATGATATATAAGTTAATTATAAGATAAATTGCAAAAATAGTAAAAATTAAGCCTCGCGAATACCCAACGATATGGATTAACATTGAGAATTGCTGGTAAAATCGGTAGCATTATACAAAAAATGTAAAACAAAAACTCCAAATCGCTATACAAAACAAATTCATCCACAAATTAAACCATTGCATCCCTTCACCAAAATTTTAATTTCTTGCCTACATTCAACCATCCTAAGCACAATCTCTTAGAATTAAATGATTCTCACCTCAACCTAGTCCCATTCAAATCAGAATTTTCAATTTTAGAAGTGTTGAGCCAAATTAGGTTTTAGAGAATTTGACTCAGAGTTTGGAAGAACGATCTAGAGAAGTTTAAGAGCTACGATTACTGATTCCGCGTCATACAATACTAATAATAGTCTCGATTTCTCGACTTTCTTGGATATGTACTGAGGCATGCATGAGGTCGAACCCCAGAGACTAAGAAGGATTTCTAGGTTACAAATAAAAGGAAATGGGTGGATTTCTAACTAACCTCATATAGAATAGATAAACTAAACTACTTACACTAAATAATAGAAACATATGTGGACAACTAAAAATAATAATTCAAAAACTATATTAAAAGCCTGGATTGAGAGCACTTTTACAATTGACATGTAATTGACTTAATCATTGTTAACAAAGATATCCATCTTATTGGATTCTCATAGGCAAGCTCGAGTGTGGTCACTCTATTTTCCATAGTCAATGGTAGGAACGAGCGTCGCTACTATATACTAACTAGACTCGCAAAACCATCGGATATGTTGTAGGCTTTTAACGAGCTAGCATCCTTAACTTTCAATGAAAACATTTATGCTGAGTGATAACTAGCACGAAATGTTACCTATCTTACACTTCGAATGTACAAGAGCATATTGATTGACAACGGACTAGGCTATATTTGTCACTTAAAGTAAATCCCCTTAATTTAGTTATTCTAATTAAACAAGAATTGAAATTCTAAATAACTTATAACTATGACTACTAACTTAATTAACAAAACTAAGTAAACTAATTCAAACAACTTAATGCAAAATTAATTAAAAGAAATTCAAATTCAATATAATATAAATATATAAACAAACATCTAAATAAACCCCCGCTAAAACAATGTAACATATTTGGATTGTATTCAAACACTGAAAAATAACATTACCTTGTAACTTAGTTATAATTATATCACATGTAATTTTGAAATCATTAAATCTTAATTCATAGTATGTTGATAGCTTTTAGCAAACAATCAATTTTCCTATATTCAATGGAAAATAGCCATATCCTTATCATTGTAAATCTACATATTTGATAAAACACAATAAAATATAAATACAATAGCATTACAACTTAATGAAAATCGTGCATATTCTAAACCAAATATTAATCAGAATATTCTAGATAAAAAATAACTTAGAACACAATCACCTAGAACATCCAATTGGGTAATTTGACCCTATCGATTAATCCTAGTTACTACTTCTATAATTGTTGTCAATTATCATAGACAGATTCAGAATCAAAATATCACAATACATATTTGCAACTATGCATGCAATAAAAGAATTACTAGTTATAATATGCAAAAACAACTTATTAAAACTGTGATTGTTGTATATGAATAAACTTAAAGCATTAAGTACATAATTCTTTAATTATAACTATATATCAATCCAAAGTTTATACATGTCTAGGGTTCGTTTAGATTAATAAATTACTCACTCATGCTGGAGATAAACAACGCAATAATATAATTGAAAGACACAATTACTCTTATTAAAATAAACAAAGTTCCAATATTGCTTCATACATAAACTTAATAAAAACTAACTTACGGCTCTCACAAACTTGTTAAGAGAAAAGAAGGCTATTAACCCTAAGGTCCTAATTATATTTTCCTAAGCTATACAAATCATAGATAAACTCAAATTCTTTGTATTAATCTAAAAAAACTCATCATCGACCTCAATGATATGTCAACAAATCATCTATTGTTCACAAATCGTTGAGTTAATCACCAAAAAATATTTTTCTATGCTCCACCAATTCATCCAATGATTATATTGTAAATCCTAATTTGTTGAAAAATCGCTGGCTCTTCTCTGATTCCGATTTTGGCGGCAATTTTTGTGTATTTTCATATCGTTGGGTAATCACCGAAACTTCTCTTAAGTTGACTATTTTGACTTTTCTTCCTTTTTTCTTCTATTTCTTCTATTTCTTAATTAAATCTTGAAATCTAAAATACAAGAGAATACCTAGTGTAATGCCATCATTTTCATCCAAAACCAACCTAAATTGCACAATAAAATATGTCTAATTATTGATTTGTCACATGTCTTAAATCTTTTGACTCTCAATTTTCTCTTGGGTCTTTGTAACGCTTTTCCTGGTCAAAGTTTAGTGTCGAGTCTTCACTACTCATAATTTAAACCCAGTGATTCCATGGCGATGTCTGACCAACTGGACGCATTGTGAAGGAGCTAAGCCTTCTCTTGACTTTTTTTCATTGATTATTGTGAAAAATCTATCCTTTTCATCTAATAGCCATTTTTATCTCTGAAAACAAAAACTAAGATTTATTAGTATAAATGATAAAAAGTGTCGTAATTCTCATGAAAAGTGTACAAAAACATAGCATATCCGGTGACTTATCAAATACCCCCAAACTTAGACAATTGCTCATCCCAAGCAAAGGAGTATGAGACAATCAACTAGCATACGCAAATTACAATTCAACAACTCTAATTTAAATGATTTCGTCTAATTCGTTTCAACAAACTTGCCAAATGGAAACATGAACACTTAAGTAAAGCTGGTTATTTTGAGTCAAGATATTTCAACCACTTCCCAGAGGAATACTCCACTGAACAGTAGGCTTCATAAAGACTAAATCCATTTATGAATAACGAGTTACCTTGAAATTCTTAACAAGCCAAAAACATGCAATCTCTAAATAGGGCATTGAATACAAGGATTCCATAAAGAGAAACTTATACAACCACTCCACTGACACATTCAAGACATCATTTGGAGTCAATAGAACTTTCTTTTGGGTTATTATGGCTGGGCTGGGGTAGTAAGAAAATGAATATTAAAGGATTCAAAGCGTTGGAAAGACTTACTTAATCGAGCTACAAGCACTCGATCTAAATCTTTTATTTTGAGGAGTTTTTATAGAATTTTGCCTTTATTCAGTTCATATGTATATTTGCTATTTTTTATTCCAAATATATTTTTAGTATAGTCCCTACCCCATTTCAAATGGATTTTGCTTTTTCTCACTTTTTCTACCACTTGATTCCTTGCTACTTTTCTTGTGTAACCCGTAGGACACTGTATTTTTAATTGTTAGCACTTCTCGCCTTAACTATGATTAAATAACCCTTCTAGTGTAGGTAAAAGGATTATAAGGCTTTAAGGTTATGGGTTTCATGATAGGTAATGAAGGAATCCGGTCGGGTTGGCTCAACTGGGCTAACTAAGGATAAATTATAGGCGGGCTAAGGCTAAAGGCTAAACAAACACTGCTTACATTTTCTCCCAAACATATTCATAAGTTATAATCAGTTTTAAATGGATGCAAACCTATTCTGGAATATGTAAAGATTAAGTTAACTCTTGTCCTATTGTGATCTTCTACCTACTTTCATATCTAGCATAGAGCCTTGACACCATACTAGCACTCTTTGGTGTAAACTCAGTCAGTTGACCAATCGCAAGAACATGATGTTTCACCTATGCCCTACCTAAGGTCTTGTCCATTTAAATTTTCAATTATTATTCTAAGCAAGAATTGAATATTCATTTAGGCTCAAAACAAATTCAAAAACAAAAAAGAAAAAATTCACAAGTTTAAAAATGTGTAAAAACCTAATAAACAATCAATCCTTGAAATCAATGAAATCGTATTACCAGTATTTCATTAGAAATATCCCGAAATATATTTACCAAAAACCCTTACAATTCTTCCATGAATTCCATCAAAACCTGCATACCACCAAACTTATCATGAACCTTATCCTCAAGGTTCAGAAAAATTGAATAACCATATATAATCCAAAAGAACAAGTGAAATCAAAATGGAAGGTAAGAAATGAATGAAATGACGTGGTAAAAGTAGAAGCTGAAAATAGGCAAATGCTGTGAAACGAAAACATGAACTTCTCAATCAACAAATTAAAAACTATCATCATTACTACACAGCAATGAACAATCAGCAAACAATTGAGTATGTCCAATTTCTCAAATCTAGCCAAAATATTTTCTAACGGTGGTGTTCGCCACTTATTTAAAGTAGTAAATAACTAAACCAATCCTAATCTACATCTATTGACTGCCTCTCAGGAGCGCAGGTGTTTAATGTCAATGGCCCGATGTTTTCAAACTGTATTCCTAACTAGCTGTGATATTAGTACATATGAACTCGATCATTAGGGACTTCAAGTTATTATAATATGACACCAAGGGTGTTGGCATCGAGTCATACTTTTTAGGAAGAATGATAACTTTTCTATCTCGCTTCAGAATGATGTTCTCATGCCATCTCATTAAGATCACTTTGCTATCCACATCAGTCAAAATCTGAATAGAATGCTTGAAAGGCCTCCCAAGTATCATCACATGCTTCATCGAACTCAAAGTGTCAAAAAAGTAAAAGTCCACCTCATAAATGAATCGAGTAACATAACTGCAGACAATCTTTGTTATCCTAACCGCGGTGATGGTCTTGCCATTTCCTTAGGTGATTCCCACCTTTTCATTATTCTTAAAAGTTTCACCATCGACTCTCATAAAAGTTTCACCCTGGCCTATTGTGCTTTCGACTTCCTCTAAATAAAGACTTCAACTTTTTTATGCTACAATTTCCTCTTTATTGCTTCTTGCTGTGTTCTCCCTAGTATTCTCCCGCATGATTAGCCGGTGCTTTAATAGTTCCAATTGAACTTCATATTTCAGTGTCCTGTCAAAGTCTTTATAGAAGGACTTCAACCTATGTTCGTTTACTTTAAAAGTTTTCCTACTCTCAATACTTTATATTTCAACAGCACCATGGAAAAAGATATTAGTAACAAGAAACAGACCTACCTATCTAGACTTAAGCTTATCCTAGAAGATTTTAAACCTATAATTGAAGAGAAAGACTTTTTGAACTATTATAAAGGATTTCCTTTTTAGATGACGATCATGATAAGCTTTCATCTTAACCTTATAAATCCTTGCATTCTCATATGCGTCATTCCTAATCTATTCTAGTTTCTGAATATCCAGTTTTTTCTTAACACCGATTTCTTTGTAATTCATGTTACAACATTCGACTGGCCAATATGCTATACATTCTAACTTTATAAGAAGATGACATGCATTTAAAAAAACCAACCTCTATGGAGACATTTCAATAGTTTTTTGAAAGCTGTCTTGTACGCCTACAATGCATCATCAAAGCGTAGATTCAAGTATTTCCTAGACAAGTGAACAATTTTCTCAAAGATGGATTTGATATTTCTATTAGAGACTTCGGTTTGACCATGGGATTAGGGATAATAGGCTATATATATCCTGTGGGTGACATTGTATTTTCCGAACAAAGACTTTACAATCCTATTGCATAAGTGGCTTCCTCTATCACAGATGATAGAGTGTGGAGCTCCAATTCATGAAAAGATTCATGACTTTTGGAACTTGACCACCGTTTGGAAGTCAGTATACTTTAACTTCACCCATTTAGAGACATAATCTATCGCATACAGGTTATAAAAGCCTATTTTGTTAGAGTGTTAGTTAGTTAAGCTCAGACTTAGCTATAAGATTGGGGTTTGGTTGAAGTGCCAGCTAAGACTCAGTCTTACCAAATCCTTACATTCATGCTTAACAAATGACAAAGGGGACCCTATTATTAGATAAACCCAACAAATAAACCAAAATTACATTTTAACCTCATCTTCAACATTATCTTTTCTCGTAGCCCATATCTCTCTCTCATCATCTTCTCCCATAGCCCATCTATTTCTCTCTCTATCTCTCTCTCTCTCTCTCTCTCTCTCTCTCTCTCTCTCTCTCTCTCTCTTCAACATCATCTTCTTCAAAAGAATCTTCCCTCCAAAACTAGCCTAATTACAAACCCATTCACCCCCACCACCACCACCCTTAACCCCCCCAACCACCACCACTTTCCCCTCTCCAATATAGCTTCGCTGCACTGATCCCAAAAACCTGCCCAACCGCCACCCAAAACCCCACTACAGTAGTTCTGAGGCGGCTGCCAGCTGATAAGGGCAAGGGGAGGCGATGACGAAGAGGATGTAAGAGAAGATGTGGGAAAAGCGAAAAAATAAGAGGATGAAAGTGTATAACAGTTGAAGCATTTTGAAATGGGGAGTGCATAACAGTTGACATAAAATAGGGGATTCAACAGCATGATAGTCAAAATAGAGTGTCTAAGCTTTTTGAAGTGGAGAGTTATATAGTTGATGGGAATGGTATAACAATCAAAAACTAAATCTTACCTAACACAATTGGCATGAAAGAAAACAAATGACTAGTTAACATATCACTTGTGTTAGGTAAGCAAGTGAATAATGCTTCACTAATTCTTGAACTAAACGAGCCCCAAGTATTACTATTAGAAGGTGGGAATGGACTCGTGAAGTCAATGCGCCAGTTATTAAAGATCTCATAGAAAATGATCTAAGGCATTTTCATATGATCTATTGATCGTAATGACCCATACATCTAATAGTTAGGATAAGTTTTATTGAAGACATAAGCATTATGGAATAGTGTGGGAAAATAAAATTTAAATTCCAAAATTTTCCTAGCTGTATGCTGTGGACCGAAATGACCACCACATGCGTAAGAATGATAGTGAGACAAGATAAAATTTGTTTCCTGCTAAGGAATGCACATGCGAATCATTCGATCTGCACAGAACTTCCATAAATATGGATCATCCTATAGATAATGCTTTGAATGGTACAAAAGGTTTTACTTTTGTGAACGTAAGTAGTTCGATTGTAACTGTTTGGTGGCTAGATAGTTAACTAGGGCAGCATACTATTAAACTTTAAAAGACACTGCATAAATGCGTTAATAAGGGAACTCTTCATTAAGAGCAGTAGGTGGTTTTTCGTTCACTACGCGACTGAGATGGTTTACTATTAAATTCTTGGCACTTTTATCGTCTATGATTGTAAGATCAAACTCTTGAAGTAGGAGTATCCATCTTATGATTCTAGGCTTTTAATCTTTTTAAAAATTAGGTAATGCAAAGTTGCATGTTTAGAATAGATAATGGCTTTGGTACCTAGCAGATAAGGCCCGAACTTTTCAAGTGCAAAGACAACTGCAAGAAGTTCTTTCTCAATGGTGGTGTAATTCTTTTGAGCAACATCTAAAGTTCTAGATGCATAATAAACCACATGAGATTCTTTCATTACGTTTTTTTCCTAGCATAACTCTCACAACATAATTGCTTGCATCATAGATATTCTCAAAACGAAGTGACCAATTAGGAGCTTTGATGATCGGGAAGGAGATGAGTGTAGTTTTTTGTGTGGAAAAATATTTTTTGCATTATTCATCATAGGTAAATGGAACATCTTTTTGAAGAAATCCAAATATAGGTTCGGCTATCTTGAAAAAATCCTTGATAAACCGCCTATAAAAGCCTGTATGACCTATAAATGCACGTAACTTTCTCACAGTGGATCGATAGGGCAAGGTGCGAATGGCATCCGCTTTTACTAGATCAACTTTCAAACCTTTAGATTAAACAATACGACCCAAAATAATCCCTTTGTTTACTATAAAATGACATTTCTCTTAATTGAGATTATCAATGCATCAGGATAACACTTTGGTCAAAATGTCAATACAACTGTTAAAAGAATCTCCATAAGCGGTGAATCATCCATGAAGACTTTAATGAAGTTCTAAAAAAAATCAGAGAAAATGCTTACTATGCACCATTGAAATGTTGCAAGTGTATTGCATTGTCCAAACGACATGCGCTTGTAAGCAAATGTTCCAAAAGGACAAGTGAAGATGGTCTTCTCCTACTTTTTTGGTATGACGTGAATCTTATGAAACCTTGAATATCTATCTAAACAACAGCGATGGAGTTTTCCAGCCAGATGCTCAAACATTTGAGTTGTGAATGGAAGGGGAAAATGATCTATCCTTGTGGCCGAATTGAGTTTGCTATAGCTAATACAAACTCGTCATCCATTTTTGACACGGGTAGGTACTAACTCTTTTTGGGCACTGGTCATAACGCTTACTCTAGTTTTTTTGGGTATGACTAGCATTGGTGTGGTGGTCCTCGCCGCCCTGGGGTGACGTGTCTTCATGTACTCCTTGCCAGCTGGCCCTACTACACATGTACGACACCTGCCCATCATTTTCCCTGTCTCGAAATGTATCCGCTTGTGTGTGTTTAGTGTATAAATAACATATTCAGTGGAAGACGTACATAAATGCAAAAATTATTAAGAATCAAGTAACCGAAACCTAATGTGGAAAAACCCTGTAAAGCACTTTGTATAAAGGTAAATGACTGTACCATGTAAAGTATCTACGTACAATGTGATGTCACTCCCCAGTTCTCAAAAGAATCAAAATATCAAAATAATCACACGTACAAGTAATTCTCAAAGGTAGGCAGTCAGAGGTAGTCGCCTAAGATCCCCTTGCCATTACTTTTACTCGGATCTGCACTCAGTCATTACAGAAGAAAATGGATGACGAGACCAGTCAGTAAAATCCCAAAGGACTCCTAGCATTCATATAAATAGGTAGAAGTCAATAAATACTGTTAAATAAACGCGCAGAATGTAAACAGACAAATGTAAGTAGGGCATCGCATGCATAGATAACAATAAAATGCAAATGTATGTGCCTGTGCCTGTTCCATTCAGACTAAACCATACTTCTAGATTCCCTTCTAGGATCGCACTAGTGGGTGCACCCAACTAGTTATCACCTCATCCCTCTCGGTGGCCGGCGTAGACCTACGACGCACCGACACATGTAGCAGTTCAATAGCTCGGGTCGTTATCCACCGAGAACTCCCGATACACATGCTATGTTCTAGAATGCATAGACAAAACGAAAAATTCGGAGGGAGTAACTCAACCAAACGTGCAAACAACGACAAGATATAGATATAGGAAAAATCACAAGGAAATACTGGCAATTGAATGGAATTACAAAGAAAAAATAAATACTCAAGAGTTTTTCCATCGAGTTTTACAAACCTCACAATGCACTCCAATATCCCGTAATCAATCCCCGGGTCCATGTCCACTAAGTCCTTGGTCGCCAATTGATCACTCATGTCAACCTACGTCTATTTATCAATAATTTAATTTAGCATGACAACTTACAACAAATTTCTCAAAATTTTAGGCCAAACTGCCCATTTCGCTCTTTTCGAGGCAAAACCCCGCAAAAGTCGCGTATGGATTATCCAAATATTTCATTTGCATAGAAATTTATAAATTTCTATCTATTTTATGGAAATATAATTTTTTTCATAATTTTCCTAGTTTTTCCAAAAATTTTCCAACATTTTCTTTCATTTTTCTTCTCTTTTTCTTTGTTTTTTTTTAAATTTTGTTTGGGTCGGACCCGACCCGGCCCTGAACCCGACGCGCATGCGTGTGCACCATCTTCACTGATCAAACCTGGTTCGATCAAGATCAGAACACTTTTATTTTCTTTTCTTCTGTGGTTTGGGTTGGGGTTGCTCTCCACCCCAACCCTGATGGACTCCATGGCAGGGGAGACACCCTTGCCATCACCACCGCGACCCGATTAGGCCTCCATGGCCGAACCCTCGTCTTGCCACCATGGCCAACCCGAAACCCACAACAAAAACCATTAGAACACATCTCGATTGTGGCGTCTCCACCTTTTCTCTCTTTCCTCATCCTCCTCCTCTTTGGTTCCTTTTTCTTCTCTCTCGGCCTCCCACCTTGATCGGGTGTGTATGTGCGTGGGGTGTGTGTGTGAGGGTGGTGAGAGAAAAGGTGGTAGTGAAGTATAGATAAGGATAAGTGATGTTGAATTTGTGTCTTGACACCAAAATGTTACACAATTGGGACACTCGCCTGTGTTTTCAGGTGTTAGACGCTCGATTTCGCGTGCGAACCGGGATATACGCGTACCGCCGTGTCACTAGCCGCTTAATACCCATTCCATATTAGTTATTTTGCCAATTTTTATTTAATTTATGTTTTAGTTTCCCCGACCTAATATTCGGTCCTGTAAACTACCAAGTACTTGCGCCGACTCGCATATCGATGTGAATACAATTCTCACAATCTCGCACGTATTTTTATGCAACATACACACATGCGATATATTTCAACAAATTTCCCCGCAAATAAGCATCCAACACATAATAACTAGCATACCTAAGTCCCCATGTGTCTTAGCCACCGCGGCGTCCACGTAGATCCGAGCTGGCGTCCACGTCTGTAAATTTAAGAGACATTAATAAAATGGGTCGTTACAGTTTTTCCTAACTAAATAAAATTTTGTCACGAAATTTAACTGTAACTAAAGTCCCATACCAGAGAATAGCTAAGGGTATTATGTCCTCATCGTCGACTCAAGCTTCTAGGTGAGTCCCTCCGTCTTGTGATGCTGCCAACGAAATAGGACCTTCGCGAGTTCCCTGTTCCGAAGAATCTGTATTCGATGGTCAACGATCTCTATCGGTCTCTCCTTAAAGGTCACGTCAGGCTGTATCTCCACCTGTCTGAACTCAATCGTTGGTCTTGGACCTGACCTAGCGAGTCTCAACATTGAAATGTGAAATGTCAGATGGACCCTAGCTAAGTCGGCACGTAACTCTAACCGATATGCAACAGTGCCTACTTTCTGTGCAATCTTATATGGCCCAATGTATCTCGGCGCCAACTTCCCCTTAATGCCAAATCTCTGTTGACATTTCCAAGGAGAAACCTTCAGATACACCATATTGCGCTCTCAGAGCTCAGACCTTCGCGATACCTATCCGCGAATTTTTTCTGTCTATATTGTGCAGCTCGCAGCTTCTGACGAATTTATCAAATGTTCTCTATGTGATCAATATCTATCTTAGGTCCTACTGTTACTATATCTTCCGACTCTGCCAAATACACAGGTGATCTACGGGGCCTCCCACACAGTGCCTCCTCCAAAATCCCGTACCTTATCTCCTGATCCGCAAGAATCCACAATCTCCCTCAGTATCTTAAACACCGATAAGTGATTTCTGTCCAACCAATGTATTACGTATTCCGTGATAGACCACTGACCCGCTCATATAGCCCATCAGCCCTCTGACATGCAGCAACCCGTTCAATCGATACGGTCGGTATCCTCAATTGACAATAAATGTGATGTTCCGCCATAGTTGACAACTCGACCATGCACATAACTGATGTTGTTTGTAATAATCCATGCTTATGTGTCATACGTTGCAGAACAGTCTGACTGTCGAGTCCACTCCTACTCAATGCGTCTGCTACGACGTTCGCCTTACCAGGGTGATATTCAATAGCGAAGTCGTAGTCCTTCAACAACTCCAACTTTCTCTGCTGGCGCATATTCAGATCCCTTTGAGTGAAGATGTAACGCAAACTCTAGTGATCTGTATATAACACGAATCGTTCTCCATAGAGATAGTGCCTCTAAGCCTTCAGTGCAAAGACGACCACTGCAAGCTCCAGGTCGTGGACAGGATAATTCCCCTCGTGGGGTCTCAATCACCTGGAAAGATAGACAACTAGTCTACCATCCTGCATCAACACACATCCAAGACCAATGCCCGATGCATCTATATATACTGTCAAGGTCTTGCCAGGCTCCGCAATGTCAATACTAGTGCAGATGTCAATCTCCGCTTCAATTCACAAAGGCTTGCTCATATTCATCTGACTAGTTAAATATGACATCTTTCTTAGTCACTCTCGTCGTCGGTGCTGTAATCGAGAAAAATCCTGCACAAATCGTCTGTAGTATCCGGCCACTCCAAGGAAACTCCGTATATCAGCCACAGACTCAGGCATATTCAAATCAATGATTGCCCGAATCTTTTCTGAATTTATAGAGATACGTTGCTCACTGATGAGATGGCCTAAGAATCTCACCGCACTTAGCCAAAAGTCACACTTACTAAACTTGGCGTACAGTCAGTACTCTTTCATTGTCGTCAAAACTGTCCTGAGATGTCCCTTGTGATGCCTACGAGTCCTGCTATAGATCAAGATATTGTCGATGAATACGATGACGAATCTATCCAAATATGCCCTCATGACCCTGTGCATCAGATCCATTGAAATCGCTGGAGCGTTCGTCAGCTTAAAAGGCATGACCGTGAACTCAAATAACCCATATCTCGTGCTAAAAGCAGTTTTCTGGATATCCTCTTCTCGAATCCTCAATTGGTGATAACCTGAGTGAAGGTTAATCTTCGAGAAGAATCTGGCACCCGTCAGCTGATCAAATAGATCATCAATCATAGGAAGTGGGTAACAGTTCCTCACAGTTACTTGATTCAACTTCCTATAGTCGATGCACAGCCTCATCGTACAATCCTTCTTATTCACAAATAGTACTGGAGCTCCCCAAGGTGACATACTAGGGTGAATGAAACCCTTCTCCAACAACTCATCCAACTATCGTCTCACTTCCTCGTGCTCCACTGGTGCCATCCGGTAAGGTCGACAGATAATCGGCAGCCTCCCTGGTATCAACTCGATTATGAACTCAACAGCTCGTGGCAGTGGCAATCCGGGTAAATCATTTGGAAATACATCGACAAAATCTCTAATCACCAAAATGTCCTCAAGCCGTACCATCGTCCGAACCTCCGGCTCAACTATCGCTGCAAACGCCTCCATCTCCTGCGCTGTAGCTAGTCGACCTCTCGTGATGGGTAAATAATGTACCTTCAATGAGTTTCCCAGTCACCCCACTATCTGGCTGCGCTAATGCATGCGCTCTATCTCTGGCCTAGTCTGACCCTCGCCGTTGCGATGGTGGTGTCCGACTATCATCCCTCAAGTGTCCTCTGTGCCCATACCGGTGACATATATGGCTCTCTAGTCAACCCATCTGTCCGTCTCCAGATCTCAAACCCTGACCCCGGTCTACCTGACCCCTGTCATGTCCCATCTGATCTCGACCCTGACGGTACTCCCGTGGCTGTGCCCTTTGTCGATCCACTGGTGTTGAGGTGATAGCATGAACTGGTTGTGGCTCCTCATATCGGAACTGACTACCCTGAAATTGGTCCCAGGGGCCCCTATCCCGTCTATCATCTCTCTGGCCTCTTTCCAGATGATCGATTGGTCTCTTCTGCCCTTGACTAGACTGAGAACTTTGCCCAGACTCTACCTCCCTACTAGTCGCGCGTTGGGCAGCCCTCTGTAGTAGGTATGTTTCATGAGCCAATGCCCTATCAAAGATTTCCTGCAGTGTTGTGGCTCCGGTCGAGACAAGTGCTAACGCAATCCTGTCATCAACCCCTCGGGTGAAATAATAAATCAGCAAGCGCTCTATCCCGACGACATCTAGAGAGAACTGAAGCAGATGTCAGAACCTCTCCATGTACTGCATCATGGTCCGACTACCCTGTCTCAAAGCTAGGAATTCCTCCCTCAGTTTCAACCTAACCTCCATAGGTATGTACTGATCATATAATCGCTCCATAAACTCAGCCCATGTCGTCGGTTCCGGATGAGTATCCGTATATGTCATCCACCAGACTACCGCATGCCCTCTCAAACAGGCTCCCAAAAGTCGTGCATGTACTGTCTCATCGTTCCTCATCACCTTATGGAAACGCTGATGAGACGCTATCCATCTTCCTGTAGCCTCGAGGTCACCACCTCCATAAAAGAATCTAGGATGGAACTTCAAAAACTCCCTCAATAACTTCGCCTCTAGTGCTAGGACAAATGTCGATCTAGTAGGATTATCAGCAGTGGGGGTGGCGGTAACTTGGTCTGTCGTCGAGGATGGAGGCGTTGGAGTCGACGTCTCTAAAGGAACGACAACTGCGGTAGCTGTCTCTATGGGTGCCTCTACTGCTACCCCTTGAACTGGCATCTGGGTACCATCGGAACAACAGGTGTCCCCGCCGGTATTGTCGCAACTACTGACTCTTTAGCTGAAATCAGCGCCGCCAGTAGTGCGGTCTGCTCTCGTAATAGCTGTAATACCTCGGTCATCTGTGTCTCTTGTGCCGAGAGTCTATCCTCCACACTCGTCGTAACCGGGACATCCCTAACCGCCTCGCTAGTTTGGCCAGTCTCAACTGGCATACCAGACTGTTCGTCCATGATCGACATCGAGAATGCACTCTGAATCAATCTCGAAGTATATACGTATATCCTATAATGAAATGAAAATATAACATGCATATTAGTTTTAACTCTACCCGCCTCACATCACTTCCCAACTAAAGTTCTAAGGCACTAACTTTGGGCTTTCCACATCTAAGTTTGTTGATTAACTTTTATTGTCTTAAGACTTCCTCTTTGCTCTGATACCAATTGTGGCGGTCCTCGCCGCCCCGGGGTGACATGTCTCCATGTACTCCTTTCCAGCAGGACCTACTACATGTGTACGTCACCTGCCCGTCCTTTTCTCTATCTCGAAATGTATCCACTTATGTGTGTACTGTGTATAAATAACATATTCAGCGAAAGACGTACATAAATGCAAAAATTATTAAGAATCAATTAAACAAAACCTAATGTGGACAAACCCTAAAAAGTACTGTGTATAAAGGTAGATGATTGTACCATGTAAAGTATTTATGTACAATGTCATGTCACTCCCCAGTTCCCAAAAGAATCAAAATATCAAAATAATCACACATACAAGTAATTATAAGAAGTAATTCTCCATGGCCGAACCCCCGTTTCGGCATCACGACCAACCGGAAACCCACAAGGAAAACCACTAGAACTCACCTCGATTGTGATGTCTCCACCTCTTTTATCCTCCCTCCTCCTCCTGCTCCTCCTCCTCCTCCTCCTCTCATGTTCCTTCTTCTTCTCTCTCGGCCTCCCCCCTTGATCGGGTGTGTGTGTGTGCGTTGGGCGTATGTGTGTGTGACGGTGGTGAGAGAAAAAGGTGGTAGTGAAGTATAAATTAGGATAAGTGATGCTGACTTTGTGTCTCGACACCGAAATGTGACACAACTGGGACACTCGCCCGTGTTTTCGGGAGTTTCGACGCCCGGTTTCTCGTCCAAACCGCGATATACGCTTACTGCCGCGTCACTAGCCGCCCATTCCACATTAGTTACTTTGCCAATTTTTATTTAATTTGTGTGTTTTGGTTTCCCCGACCTAATATTCGGTCCCGTCAACTACCCGGTACCCACGTCGACACGCATATCGATGCGAATATAGTTCTCACAATTATTTTTATGCAGTATACATACACGAAATGTATTTCAATAAGTTTCACCGCAAATAAGCATCCAACACACAATAACTAGCATATCTAAGTCCCCGTGTGTCCTAGCCTACCGCGGCGTCCACGTAGATCCGAGCAGGCGTCCACGTCTTTAAATTTAAGAGACATTAATAAAATAGGCCTCTACAGCTGGACTAACCCACTCGCTATTAAAAATAGGACAAATCATCACAGCATCAAGAAGTCTCAGAATCTATTTCTTGGCTACTTCCATCATAGGGGTTTTAATTGCCTTTGAGCTTGCCTCGATGGTTTGCAGTCATCCTCTAGATGTATTTTGTGTGTGCATTTGGAAGGATGTCGTCCCTTGACACCAACTAGTATCCATCCCATCGCTTCCTTATAGTCTCATAGGATGCACACTAGTCTTTCCTCTTCCAATCTTGAGAGTTTCGTGGAAATGATTACTAGAAGTGATTCATTCTTACCTCAGTACACATACTTCAGGTTGTCCAGAAGCTCTTTCGAATCAAGCTTTGAGGATTGGTTGAGTGAGGGATTAAGCTTGGGACCAGAGAAGAACACATCCATGGGAGTGTAGAGTTTGAAATGGAGTTCATAAGACTTTAACTCCTTAAAGACATCTTTGACATTTTTTTCGAGTGAACAGATGTACTCCTAATCATCATAAGTCACTCCTTGACAGAAGACTGAGTTCAACGTATCTCCCCATTAGATAGTTAATACTTTCTTGTACAAGTGGATTAATAGCAATCAAAATACAGAGGGTTGATACATTGGTAGGATATTTCACGGTGACATGAATGTTAAATTTCACAACATTGTGATTAACATTCAAAGATCCATATGTGACGTCAATTTTAGCCTGTGCCGTTTTCGTGAAAAGACGTCCTAATAGAATCGAAGAGGAGTAGGGGAATGGCTCATCTGTCGTGTCTAAGATGAAGAACTTATAGGAAAGTATAATGATCCTACGACAAGAATTATATCCTCTAAGACTCTTATAGGGTGTGCAACAAATCTATCTGCTAATTAGATCACTGTCCTGGTTTCCTTAAGTTCATTGTAATTAAGATAATCAAACACATATAAAGGCATGACATTTATGAATGCTTCTAAGTCTAGCATTGCCTTAGAAAGAGTATCTATCACTAATGGTGATTGGCACATAGAACATTCCTAGATCTTTGCACTTAGGAGGGAGTTTCTTTTTAAGGATGGCCTAACTCGCGCCACAAGTATAACAATCCACTTATAATATTAGCGCAATCAACTTATAGTATTAGCGCAATCAACTTACATTGATCATGAATATCGTCCTCAGGGAAAGGTTTTTGCACTAGTTGTTTACCTATTTAACTTTGAACTATTGCTAATAAACTAAACTAATCTAAAAAGTTAAATCAAACTTCACTTTAATACTTATATTAAGGATATATTAGTTCACAGCTTCACCTAGGTAATTTAATAATATACTTTTCAAACACTTTTATATCTCAATATGTTTTGTGCAATGCCTAATTAGAATAGACATATTCTCTTCAAATCCCTTTTAGCCCACTGTCGTGATAAAAACAATTCTAATATGCAAACTAGAACTCCAATAATGTAAGCTCCACATTACTTTAATGCACCAAATCATTAGATTCATAACCAACTAAGTTTATTATCCATGCCTCGCTAATCAACAACTAGCTATCAATGTTGTATATTTTACGGTTGTACCATCCATGTTTGGATTAAAAGCTTCATTAGTCATGATAACTTCTAAAACCTAAGTTCATTAAACATGTGATCCAGATTTCTAAAGCATTATGCTCAGTATCGATATAAATTCTAACGATTGATTTTTTATAATCACTTTTTTCTAATATTCAAAGCGTAACATTCATACCATAGAATCCATTGATCCCCAATATAAATAGACTACTTACACTTAATGGAAACACATATTTGGTAATTCATAATTGAAATCATTGCAAATCGGAGATGAATAAAAATATTATCTTCAATTTAATTAATGAAACCAAACTTGAATTGCAAAAGTAAAGTCTTCAATGTTTTCTCCACATAATGCTCCTTAAAAATGAAACTCTAAGTAAACCTTTGCTAAATTACTCTAATGGTGACTAATAATTGATATGTGGTGAGTTTACCAAGTCCTAATACCTATTTATACTACCTAATACACAATAAACCCTACTTTACAATTTAACTCCAAATAAAACTTGAACGTTCTATTTTCTTCCCGACAAACACTATTACTAATGCCCAACAACGTTTGTGTTTAGCCACAGCGCTGCCATTGCGTTGCCATTACATGCACTTATTTTGCACTTCTGTCTACATGGCACTGTCCCTGCTATTTCAACGCCGTCCCTTATATGTCCACAATGTCGCCACTGCGCTAGACTTCCAGTCTCGATTTCTTCACTTTCTTTGCTCTCCAACACCTTACTTTTCCTTTACACACTGTGCCTTAGTACTCAACAACGCTACTATGTATATCTATGGCGCCAACCATGCTTTTGTAGGTTTTTGCTCTGTTTCTTCTCATTTTTTCTCATTTCCTCTATTTACACCTTATTTACCAGTAAATGCAATAACTCCACGAATTACAGGTCATTTAGAGATATTTATACTAAATATACAACTCAACTAAATCTATATATAAGTTTAAATAATCATTTATCAAATACCCCCAAACTTCGAATTTTGTGCGTCCCGAGCAAAAATATATTTATTAAGTCTCCCAATAACTAGTTCTTATCTAATTTACATTGTTCGTGGAGTATCCTTTAATTCACTAAGTCTCAAGTTAATAACCCACTCAAGTGTTTTCCTATGCAAGAATTTGTTATTATAAGACCTGTAGCTTTAACAACACATATAACTTCACTTTCAAAATACTAAAGTAAATAAAAACCAAAAAGCATCGCTACTCAAAAGTTTGTATCATCTTAACACTCAAGTAGCAAGTATGCAATCTTATGATTTCTCATTAAACTCAAGAATTTACAAATAAGTATAGCTTAAACTCACCTTTAATAGACTTCATCACTTTAAGAGTCTATGGGACTTAACATAGTTGGAATGGAAAATTAACTCAACTTGCTACTCATACTCGAGCTAAATTTTTATTTGAAAAGTTTTATTTTACTTCCCCCTTTTTTTCTTTAATTATTTTTTCTCCTATTCTTCATCTTCATCTTCTATTCATTTTTATTTTACAGTCTTTGCTCCTGTTCTTATGGGCTCTGTTCTTCTAAATTTTTTCAACCATCAAGTTCTCTAGTCCTTTTCTTGTAGAACTTTTGGGATTCTCTCACTTTTTTATTTCTAAAAATCTTTCTAGCACTTCTAACTTTCACTAAATCAAGTTAATTAACTCCAATTTTTTATTTATAATGCCTATTTTTTCTCCTCTTCGCACTAAGTTTTTACTTTATTTTTATTATCAAGTAAGATTCACAATTTTCATAGAATCCTTAGAGATCTAACTTTTCCATAAGAAGTGTTATAATTTCTTGCTTTTGTTTCAAGTTCAGGGTCATCCTTAATTTTAGGTTTTTAATCATGAAATCACACTGTTGTTTTCTACATTTCATTATTTTTCTTTTTCAAAATTTAAAACACCCTCTTGAGTTTCATATCAACAAGATACTTATAATCTACTCATACATAATTAACGGTAAAAACATTCAAACAAACTATACATTCACTACATATTACTAAATATAGCCAAATCTATACTACTTAAATATTCAAATAGAAAGTAAAAATGAAAAATTTATACGCTACCAGACATTCCTCCTTAACTGCTCCAAATTAAAATTTAAACGATTATACCTGCAGTGTTTATCTTTATTTCTCAGCCTATCTTACGACTTCCCATACTCTAATGTAGTGTTGATGCCCCAAAACTTAATCTAAACCTTGTCCTCAAAGTTTAAACGTAAGCTTGAAACATGAAAATACTAAAACACACAAACATACATAGTAACATAAGTTATATAAAATCATAAACTAAACATATAAATGAAACAACTGAATAGTTAACAAAATATCCTAATGTTAAAAATAAATGGTATCGATGTCATTCTCAACTCCACAGGTCTAAAGGAATTTTAATATACTGACTTCATGATTGCTTGTCATTATCATAATCTGCATTATTAGCTCCATCATAAGATGGTATCAATGGAAGCTCGACCCTCCTCCTCTGCTCCAAATCCTAATCAAACACGTAGTCTGGTGTTGCTTGAAAGCCAAATAACCTATTAGTAGGTCTCATCTGTTTGCTCCTTTCATTCCTAGATATGTCCCTATGATGATCTACAAACAACCAAAAATTGCGCTTCCCATTCCATCGGTGTTACTCTCTCCTTTCCATATCCTATCAAATATTAATACGACTGCCTAGTAATGTGCACTATCCTATCTGTACTATTTCCTCACCACAGCCTTTGGTGCCGTGGAATTAAGTCTTCTAGTGGTGGTTTTGATGCTAATGGTTAAGGAAGTAGTGGAAAGGCCTCAAGACCATATAAGTCTTACTATCCAATCTATGGGTCTACAAATTTGCAACCCTCAGCAAATCCCTATTGCTATTGTGCCTTTTCTCCATATTCTTCATTTTTTAGCTCTTAGGCTAGTTCTGCTACTGCTGCCTGATCCTCTTACCTTTTCGACAATAACTCGACCACGAGTCTAGCTCCCTTGGCTCTCTCTACTCCTCGGAGTCTTGATAACAGGTGGTGATTTCAATGTGAGCATGAATACTTCATCCATGGTTGGTTGGGCTTCTATATCAAATTTTTTGTTATTTCTCAGTCTCATTTCAACCTTTAAGTATATCTGAGTAATCTTGATAGGAAACAATAAATTTTTTGTCTCTTTTTGACATGATTAACTCCCTCGGATTGTTGTAAATAATCTTGTCGATGTTGATTTTCGCGTTCTTTGCAATCTCACAAAGACAATCCATTTTTGGCTTTTTGACCCACCCTGTAGAGAAGTGGGGTATAACGATGCAACAAGGATTGTTGCTACATTCGACATATTTTCTAACACTCCCCTTCTTTATGTGCTTCGATACATTCTTAACTTTCATGACCCAGTCTTGTTGTGCAGGGATGAGTAATGCGCTTTATATGGCTCTAAAAGCGTATAGGTTATGGGGTCTCTTATATAACTTGTTCAGAAAAGTCAGTTAGGATCCATACAAACTTAAGTACTATAACCCATAAATGGTATTGATATCATGAATATTAAAGGGAACAAAAATCCCATCTCACCCTAACTGGCCCATCCTTAGCAGTAAACTTCGCATTAGCATAAAACTAAAAAATAATCCCACTCACTCATTTGACTTCGTTCTTTATATAGTCTTGATTTCGTCACTCTCTATTTCGTCGCTTAATGAAGTTATTAACTCTATTATGATACTTGGCTATCAAATTTATTCCTCATTCACAAATGAACTCCCTATGTAGTATTTTCTCATATCGGTCCTTGGCCTCTCTACTAATTAAAATTTTGGATTTAAATGGTCTAGCCTCATCTTCATTGGGTTTTCTTAAGGTAGATGCCTCAAAATCATTAGCTCTAGTTTGGATATCTTGTTTATTTGTTCTTGGCATTTATTCAAATTTCAAACAACTACATAACAATGCAATGCAACTCGGTTCTTCAAATCGCCTAAAAAATAAAATTCATATCATATGGATCATGCACATGCCAAATAACACAAAGACATCACTTAAGTCTCCATGGGTAACATTAATGCTCCACATTTACACAATCTTGCAAAACGTATCCTACAACCTCAAATCTATTATTCCATACAATGTCATCAAAATTTTTGAAACTCAAAGCTTAAATAGATGAAATTGTAAATATACCGCAATGTCGGATTTATTTTTGGTGTAGAACACTCTTCCAAGTCTTTATTAATCCAAGCCCTTTCACTTTTCTCACCAACTCGAACCCCATCTCTTTTTGAAATCAAAATAAAAAATCAAGCCCTAGTTGTCCAAATTGTGCAAATCCACAATGTATTTGTTTCTTTAACTCTCAATCCATAGGAACTCACTAATCTCACTTGAAAATGATCAAACTTTGGCTCTAAAGGGATCTATACTTAGTGGTTGTGGTGGGTTGGGGTTTTAGTGTAAGTGTGAAGAATGAATGAAAATGAGAGTTTAAACCAATTATATCGACCTCGACGCCTTGCCTTGCGTCGTTGACGGAGTGGGGTGTTTTGTCCATTTTTGCTTGGTGCCATCTCGACACTATTACTAATCCCCCAAGCACTGTGGGTAATCCCTACAACACTTTAGGTAATACCTACGGCGTTAAGCTATCTGCCAACGTACTCCATGTATATGTTTCATTATTTTCTCTCTGGCGATCCTCTGACTTTGTGTATCACTCACATAACATGTCGTGACTGCATGAAATCAATGAAAATATAAAAATTAACACATTTTATATTGTAATTGCTCATTCACCTTAACCTCATCGCTTTGAGCTCCTTTGCTATTTTTAACTATTTCATTATTTAGTGTTACATTTTTATTCTGATGAATCATCACCTAATAAATGATTTTTCCTACACATTCGACGAAATGTTTTTGAAAGTTGGAACAAAAACTTTTTAATTGTAATTATTAAACTAAATAACTAACTACGAACTGAAATTTTAAAACTTAAAATTTTAAAAATCCTTGGGCCGCCTCTCACTAGTGCTTAATTTAACGTCATTACCCTGATGCCTTTTTTCTAATTTAGTCCGAGTCTTGATTGAGAAGCTCCATTTGCAAATCGAAGATTATGATGTCATTAATGTTTGGATGTACTTCATTACCATCGACAAAGAAAGCCTTTTTAGCATCATCACCCTCATCAATACTCATGGTGATCCTCCTCTCTATTATGTACAAATTTGCCTTGGCAGTCTTTAAGAATGGCTCCCCAAGTATCATAGACACATCATCCTCCATAGTGTGGTTCATGACCTTGAAATCCGCAATGAACGTGAATCTACCCAATTTCACATGCACATTCAAAACTCTTCCTATAGTAGGTATCAAGTTGCCATTAGTTGCTTGCAAATTTCTCGTATGAAGATAATTGCTCTTCAAGTCAACGTGCAACATGCCCATTAGTGGCATGACATTAACTGAGGCTCCTGCATCACATAAGGAATTTCTAAACTAGTGTGCGTCAATGTATATCGCTATGCATATTCCTCCCGGATCTTTCCTTTTGATAGGTTCAAGTCGTGGGATAAATTTGAGCTTTGGTTCTGGCTTCTTTGGAGCCGACTTGATATCATTTCCTTGTGGGTCTTCTTCGAAAGGTCCATCATTTTTTTGCTTGGCCTTCCATTGTTGCTTCCCTTTCTTTTTCTTCAAGGCATTGATTATTTTTTTCTTGAAACCATCAAGCTCATCTTGCCTTACTTTGGTTCCATAAAATAGCATAGCTATTTGAGCATTTATTTACAATGTCTTACCACAATTAGTGATTAGCTCTACCACACCATAATGCTAAGTAGAAACTACCTTGAATGGCCCTGACCATCATGATCTTAATTTGCCTGGAAGCAATTTTAGTCTTGAATTAAATAAGAATACTAGTTGTCTAGGCTCAAAGGATTGACATTCAATCCTTTTATCTTGCCATTGTCTTGATTTCTCTTAATATAACTTTGGATTTTTGTATGCGTACAATAAAAACTCATCAAGCTCCATTAGGAGAAGTAATCTGGACTTCCTTGCAGCTTGAAAATCGATGTTGAGCTCTTTAATTGCCCATTACGCTTTATGCTTTTACTGTACCGGTAAGTGACATATTTTTTCATAGACCAACCGATATGGAGACGTGTCAATTGGTGTTTGGAATGTCATCTCTTACGCCCATAATGCTTCTTCGAGGTGGAATGACAGTCTTTTCTATTGGTGTTTATAACATTTTCCACCATCTGTTTCACTTTTCTATTAAAATATTTAGATTGTCCATTTGTTTTAGGATGATAAGAAATTGAGGTTTTATGCATAAGTCTATATTTATTTAACAATGTTTCTAAGCTCTGTTGCAGAAATGTGCCCTCGTCACTGATTAGTGCTTTACACTTTCCGAATCGATGGAAGTTATTTTTTTATGAATTTTATGACCACTTTTGCGTCATTGGTTGTGGTTGCTACATGTTCTACCCATTTGGATATGGAATCAACTGCTAACAATATACATTGTTTCCTAATCGAAATGGGGAATAGTCCCATAAAATATATTCCCCACATGTTGAAAAGCTCAACTTCATGAAATATCGTTTGTGGAAACTCTTGCCTTGTAAAAATATTTCATTCTCGTTGTCATTCAATGCAAGTTTTTAAAAAATACATGAATCCTTAAAAAGATTTAGTTAGTAGAATCCACATTGTAAGACTTTAGCTGTCGTTCTTAGTGCTCTAAAGTGTCCCCTATATGGTGATGAATGACATCCTTCTAGAATGCCTGTAAATTCCTCCTCTGCTACATATCGTCGAATTAGTCCATCATTGCATCTCCTAAACAAATATGGCTCATCCTAAAATAACAACTTCATATTACTCAGGAATTTCTTCCTTGCTGCATTTGTTAAATCTAGATAAAACACTCCGCATGCCAAGTAGTTAGTGTAGTCTACGAACCATGGTGCCTCTTTATGAAGCTCAACCTTTTGCACTTCTTCTAATTTCTCCGGCTTCTAGATTGCCATTGTATTAAACTTTTTCAGTTTGTATATCACTCATTCTTGTCTTGGCTCATTTGTTGCTGTGGTGCTTATCATGTGAATAACACTCACGTTCTACTTGGGATTGGTTACGGTGTTGCTAGAAACTTGTCTTTATTTCTTCGAGTTCAAGGCTATAGCAAGTCGACCAATTTGTATCTTTAAATTCTTGATGGATTGTGGTCTCTCATCATCCATCCCCTTCATGGCTTGCTCTACACCTTCCATCTTTTTCTTGTGCTTCTCATGGTGCTTCCTATTGCTCATGTCTATGGCTTGCAAGTACTATGGCTTGCAAGTACTTCTCTATTCACTTCAATGAAGTCATCTCTTCGCTCTGCCTCAACTTCCCTTATTGGAATTGTTGGTTAAAGCATTGAAGTAACTTTAGTGCATCAAGAACTCAATAAGAGAAGTACAAGTTGTTGTTTTTGTATCCATAATTAAAGCATTGAGAAGTCATTATTCTTAGCCTTGGTTGTTCCCATAGCCTTGGTTGTTCATGAATTTGATCTCCTCATACTCGATTCTTTGCAATATATCCATTTGATTAACAACCACGCCTTAGTGATTAATGGGTTGTTGTGCTACTTGTGGACCTTGGTGTCCCATTTGAAGTTTTGCAATTTGACTGCTCAAATTTGATAGCCATGCCATAATTGCTGCTTACGAGTCAATCTTATATACTCCTACTGGTTTCCTCACTGTGAAACGAGTACCGACGATAAAATTTGAAATATAAGATCAAGGAGACCCAATGCCCCATTCTAATCCTTAGTATGTAGAGAAGTACCTGATGCAACATCCGCTAGCATTCTTATTTTTGGTTCACCCATAGTTGAAAATTTGGAGTTGTGCCCATTTCACTTAACCATGTCCCAGAGATCTCCTCAACATCTCTTTAAATTTTTCCTAAGCCTCGCCAATAGACTTGGTGTCTTCTTGCTTGAACTAATTAATCTCAAGTTTCTTTTTGCTGACCTTCATTAAGGAAATAACTTGTCTAGAAATTGTTCATGGATTGTGCCTATGATTTCATACTCCCTGCATTTAGCACTTAGAACCAGGATTAAGCTTTTCCATCTAATGAGAATGGAAAAAGTCGCATCCTTATCACCTGTTTTGTAACGTCGGTGATGTGCATAGTGTCGCACTTCTCCAAGAAGTTCTTAACATGTGCAACTAGATCTTTATTGGATTGCCTATTGAACAAGCTATTTTGTACCATGTTTATCAGAGACAATCTTAGTTCGCACTCAGTGGTGTTAGCTGGAAGCATCATCACTTCATTGTAAGTCTACTGAACTTCTGGCTTGAAGTAGTTGCGATGACATCTTTGTCCTCGCACTCTATCATGCACTACCATATTGGTTATTCCTATGGACTTGTTGCTTGTTTCTTGCTTGCTCCTCCGGCATCTTGATTCCATTCTTTATCTTTTTTTTTTCTCATTTTGTCAATCTCCGGGACGTACGACACTAGGTTCTCTCTCATTTGCTATGCATGTACTAATTATCCTAGAAAAGAAAATACAAAAAGATCAAGTGAAAAAAGTCAAGATTGAGACTTAAGCATTTATTTCATTATTTTTATTTTTATGAACTTAAAATTTAAATACTTAAAGAAAAACATAGAAATGTTTCAAACAAACTAAGTTATACTAAATGGCCATCTATCCCTGGTAACAGCGCCAAAAACTTGACACGCACCGCAAGTATAATGACCCTGTTTACAATAATACTGCAATCAACTTACGTTGATCATGAATATTGTCCTCAGGGAGCGGTTCGTTCACTAGTTGTTTACCTATTTAACATTGAACTATTGATACAAAAATGCCTTTTTAATTGGTTTCATACTAAACTAAACTAATCGAGCAAATCAAATCAAACTTAGTTTAACTTTTATTAAGGATATCTCGGTTCACAACTTCACCTAGGTAATCTAATACTATGCTTTTCAACTACTTTTACATTTCAATATTTTGTGTGCAATGTCTAATTAGAATAGACATATTTCCATCAAACTCAATTTAACCCTTTATCTTGACGAAAATGATTTTAATGATAAACTAGAACTCCACATATCGGTGTGAATAATGTAAGCTCCACATTGTTTTAATGCTCCAAATCTTTAGATTCAAACCAAGTAATTTTACTATCCGTGCCTTCCTATTCAACAACTATCTATCGATGTTATATATTTTACGGTTGTACCGTTCACGTTCGGATTAAAAGCTTTAATGGCCATGATAACTTCTAAAACCTAAGTTCATTAAACATGTGATCAAGATGTCTAAATGAATACGCTCAAAATAAATACAAATTATAACAATTGCACTTTTATAATCACTTTTTAATCATATTCAAAGCATAACTTTCATATTACAGGATCGATTGATCTGTAAGATAAAAGACTACTCACACTTTATTGAAACACACACTTCAGAATTTCATAATTGAAATCATTGCAAATCAGAGATGAATATAAATGCCTCGTTTGCTTCATTTTTGCCAACTTATAGTGGGAGTAGAGAAAATTCCATGGAGTCAACTCACTGTGTGAGTTCATATTTCATGTTTGGTTGAACTTTAAACTTGCAGGGAAGTTGAAAACTTTTAAAATAGTAAAATATGGGAATTGACATAAATACCCTTCAAACATATTTTTAAAATAAAAAAGAAGATTTGTGAGGGACTTGGGAAAAAGATGATTTGTAAGGGGTATTTTTGTCAATTGAACTCTTAGGAGATATCTCTCTGTGGGGGAGGGTAACTCACCCCTCCCTTGTAAGTTGGGAGATATCGCACCCGCATACCAAACAAGGCCAAATATTACCTTCAATTAAACCAATGAAAGTAAACTTGAATTGCAAAATTGAAGGTATCAATATTTTCTCCACATAACACTCCTTAATACTAAAACTCAAAGTAGACCTTTGCTAAATTACTTTAATGGTGGCTAACAGTTGATATGTAGTGAGTTTACCACGTCCTAATACCTATTTATACTTCCTAATAACAATTAAAAACCTCATTTACAATTTAAGTTGAAATAAACACCAACTTTCTATTTTCTTCCCAACTGGCACTGTCATTAATGCCTTGGCACTGTGTGTGTTAAGCCACAACAACGCTATTGTGTCGCCATTGCATGCACTTCTTTTGAGCTCTTGTCCACCTAGTGTTGTTCCTGCTCTCTTGACGTCATCCCTTGTATGTCCACAACGCCGAGACAGCGCTGGACCTCCAAACATGATTTCCTTACTTTCTTTACTCTCCCATGCCATGCCTTTCCCTTCCTTGCCACACTGTCCTTTAGATTTCCATAGGGCCACCACGTATATCCTTGATGCCAACCATGCTTTTATGGGTTTTGGTTCTATTTCTTGTTGTTTTTGCTCATTTAATTCCTTTACACCTTATTTACATCAAAATGAAATAACTCCATGAATTAAAGCTCTTTTAGGGATATTTATACAAAATATACTACTTAATTAAAGCTATATATGAGTTTAAATAATCACTTATTAATGGCCAAGACAATTTCACCAACAATGACTCTCTCATGTTCATTTAGCTTTAATTTGTTGCTACATAACTCCTTCAAGAGATTGGCAATCCTAGGCACATTGGCTAAAACATATAGCAAAGGGATATTGATCTCTACTTTCCTCAAGAAGTCTATAATTCCTTTATCTTGCTCATAATTCTTTAATTTTGCAAGATGCTCAAGAAATGGAAGATGAATAACAAGTTTGATGATCGATTCTACCCAATCTTTCTCAGGTGGTGCAGACGTAACTTCTATCTCATGCTAAGCCTCTACTCTTACCTCTTTCGATTTACTTGGTAGATCCGGTTACTTAGGTCCTTCGAGTTCAGTTGCACTCCTCAAATTAATCTCACTAGCCTCAATAGAAAGCTGAGTGCATAGTATTTTATTTCCTGCTTGTTTGAGCTTCAATCCTTACTTACTCGATTTGCTTTGCCATGTCACCAAATCTCGTGTTACACCTTTTACTATAAGACTCAAACAAATTTTGAAGTTCTCCCATAGTGACTGCTTTCACCTGTATGGGAGATTGTTGTGCTTCTAAAACAACTAAGTGATGATCATGGACATGAAGGCCATAGCTCTGATCATTTTGACCTATCTCCTAAAATGCTCCTTTAAATCGATCAACAATATAAACCCGACATCTATTCCTAAAATGTAAAGCACAGTTACTCGTAGTGCGTGTGTACTCATAAAAGGTACTGCAAGCTTGGACTCTCCCTTATCCTAACATTAACTGCTTCATCATAAACTTCGATTCTGATGTTTCACTTTCAAGCCTATCCTCTCGCAAATTGACTCCAGCTCTAGTCATGTAAGTATTATCTACTACACCATAATGCTTAAATTGATTCATCATTTTTTAATGATTTTCTTGGCTTCAAAGAGTGTAACTTCTGAAGTACTTCCATTATATACTGCATCCACCCAACATTTCTTTCCAGTAGTAGCCCTTCATAGAAGTTTTATAATAATGATTTCTCAATGAAACCATGTTGTGAGTTATCATGATAGAGTCTTTTAAATCATCCCTAATACTCAAAGAAAGATTCTCTTTCCTTCATGTAAATGGTGGAGATTTGTCTCTTAATAGAGCTAATCTTGCTCGTTGGCTTATATTGTTCTAGAAATTTAATTTTTAGATCTGTGATGGCCCCTCTCCTAATACAAGGCATTGCCCGACCCAATGCCGTAATTAAGCCCTAATCCTATCCACGTAAGACTTAACTATGTATTAGTCAGCTTTTACAACATAAATGTCTATTTTCTCGTGTTCAGGATAAGTAATACACTAGCCCTATTAGTTTATAAAATTTAGACTTAATTAGAAATTTTATTAAACTAATTATTTAGCAGAAGTCTTATTGGTTTTGCGGAAGCAATTAGTAGATTCTGCAGAAGCAATTTATAATTATGCGGAAGCCATTTATAAAATCCTAAGTGTGGAAAACCAGGAAATGACATCATATATATAAAGTCCTCAAAATGCAATGAAACGGTCAAATAGTCTAAGTCAGGTCGGGTAAACTAACGCTCAACCCGATATATAACCCAAATAGTATTTGAAAGACATATATAACATATACAATCAAAATACCAAAAGAAGAGCTACAATCGATGCAGCGATGCACTGCGTGCTCGGGAATAAACGCCGATCTTCTCCTTGCCTGACCTATTGGTAGACGGCTCTACACCCACCATCATAAAAAAGACGATGAGTACAAGAATAAAATAGTAATCCTCGATGACAAGTTTAATTTGCATTTCCAAATATTCAAATGGTATTTAAAAGCATATAAATGGGAAGACGAAAAAATAAACATATGCGACTAAATACCAGAGTTAGACAAGTGATACTGACACTAGGCTAAGTAGTGGTGATTTAGGTCTGGTCGACGGTGAAACGCGTCACTCCAACTCAATAATCATATAGTACAATGGACTATAACCAATGTGTTACCATGGACTCTGACCCCGGTGTGTAGACCACCTCAGGGACTCTAACCCCGAGTGTCATACAATGTCAGGTAACACTTGCCGACATCCCTAGAGAATCTAACCCCATGATCGCGCACACCTCGATCGAGTACGGGACCTAAATGCGAAAACTACTTTTTAAATTTCAAGAAATACCAAGTATGGATTGTCAAGGCGTAGGCACATCTACACACAAACAAATAAAGAATACAAGTCCTTTTAAACATTTATAAGATATTCACTAGCCTAATAGCATGCTTTTTATCATGCAATTCACATTTAAAACAACAAGAATAGACATAGCTTGGGATAGAATCAATGAATCATATCAAATGAATGGATATCATGCAACTAGACTCATCAAGTGAGCATAGACACAAATAACACATGTTATAAGAATACAAAGGCATAATAATCAAAATGACTATGCAAGGACAACAATTAATAGAAAGGAAATGCCAAGTAATGTTGCCATCGGGTATACTCACTACAATAAAGTAAAGTCCTAGCTTTACTGGCCTCCCGATACATCAAATCTTGTATTCGCTTTCCCATACCATTTTCCCAGGTTCCTGAATTTAGTATCTCATTAGTTCAAATGTAGTGGGTTTAAGCTCAATTTAGTGGTGTTTAATATGTATTCAAATTTGTTCAATAGACTTTAAATCAATCTTCCAAAATCAACCCCTAAAGACTAAATTAAGTTTCAATTTCAGTCCAACATCTGAACTTATTTTTAGGAATTAAATGGTCAAAATATCAAAATCATCCATCACTAAAATTATTTTTGTTTTCTCTTAGCTTTCCAGAAAGGTTTAGTTTTCAAAATTCGGATTTACAATGAAAAAGATATCATGATTTTACTAAACATAGGTCTAATTGGAATGTAATTCAACCAGCGGATTTAGAAAATCTATTTCTCCCAATCTATAGTTCCCAAAAATTTGATTTTTGGTCTAAAAGCATAAAATATATCCAAATACTACATAGTAAAAGATTAGCTCATTTGGATTAGTAGTTAGGGAGTTACGCCCTTAACAATTTTAGTTTTAATACATTCATTTTTAATTCCAACATCGACTTGTAAAGCATGTTTGGACAAATAAACATTTGAATCAAAATATCTTCAGTTAAGAACTATTATTCTCGTTTAAATAAGCTTTCAAATTCCACTAGTTTGGATCAGTTCCGATCCATAATGGGTAGATTATGACAAAATTACCCAGGTTGATTCTCAATACGACATGAGAATTCTAGTTTTGGTTTTGCAACTTCAAAAAATGTATATCTTTATGATTTCAAAACCAAATTAAGAAATTCAATATAGCTGGATTATTAGCTTGAAATCAGGAATCCAAATATGTAAATTAGTTGCAAATACTCAATCATCTATTATCTAAAATTAGCCTAAAACCAGAACTTGTTCTAATTTCAACTAAAAAGATGTGTACCTAGTTGAAGTAGCACCCTAGCTTGAGAATTTCTCACAACCTCTCATGGATTCCTTCAACACCTTGATGATTCACTCCTTTCCAGCAATTCCTTCTTCTTCTCCAGCAAAAATGAATTAGTGATTTGGTTTGCATGTTGTTTGTGTTGTGAATTGAATTGGAACTTGCTACGAACTAGAGAAGGAAATAGAAGACTAAGAACTTCTACTACTACAAACTACTACTACAAAGGAGAAGAGAAGAAATGAGATAGTTGGAATGAGAAGTTTTCATTCAACTTGGTGTGGTTTTTACAATGAGGTTGGCACCCTTTATATAGGCCATTTGGTGATGATGATAAATGTACTTTATACAATGTGTACAAGTAACACATACACCCCATGTCATACAACACATTACAAGTAATTTGACAATACATGGAAGAGTTGGTGTACATTTGAAATGGTTACAAGTAACATGACAATACATAGACAAGTTGAGGTACTATTAAGTGAGATATACACGTTACATGACTACACAATATGTTGGTGTACATGTATGGTCATCCATATTCCACAACACTCCCCTTGGATGACACTTGCTTAGAGATTGTGCCTCGTTAAAACTTCTACTAAGAAAAACCCTGTGGAAAAAAACATAGTAAAAAAAAAAGAGCACTATTCTCATAAATATTAAGATGGGTACAATATTGTTAAGATTGCCTCATTAAAAACCTTGCTAGGAAAATAATAAGATAAAACCATAGCTAAGGGAAAAAGAGTGCAATACACTAATCAATAACTCCACCTCATATGAACATGGGTGAAACTTGTTCAGTTTATTTACATGCAATGTCTTTAAGTTTACTCAAGCCAATACCATATATAAGCCCTTTAAATGTCGTGTAAGGGTTTTGTGAATAAATCAGCAAGATTATCACTCGATCGGATTTGTTTGACATCAATTTCACCATTCTTCTGAAGCTCATGCGCATAAAAGAATTTTGGTGAAATATGTTTTATTATGTCCCCTTTTATGAATCCTTCACTTAATTGTGCAATACATGCTACATTATCTTCATATAATATGGTTGGAGAATCTTTTATTGAAGGCAATCTACATGATTCTTGAATATGTTCAATTATGTTTCTCAACCATACACATTCACGACTTGCTTCTTGAATCGCAAGTACTTCAGAATGATTGGAAGAAGTAGCAACCATAGTTTGCTTTACTGACTTCCATGATATAGCAGTATTACCACATGTGAATACATATCCCGTTTGAGAACGGGCCTTGTGGGGATCAGATAAAAATCCAGCATTAGCATAACTTTGGAGATTCAATTTTACCACTCTATAGTAAAATAAACCCATGTCACTTGTTCCTCGAAGATATAAAAAAATATGTTTAACATCATTCCAATGTCTTCGAGTTGGTGAAGAAATGTATCTTGCAAGTAGGTTGACAGCAAAAGCAGTGTCAGGTCTTGTACAATTTGCGAAATACATAAGTGCGCTAATTGCACTTAAATATGGTACCTCCGGACCAATTAGCTCTTCATCACTTTCATGAGGTCGAAATGGATCTTTATCCACTTTAAGTGATCTGACAACCTTTGGAGACCTCAATGGATGTGCTTTGCCCATATAAAGTCTTTTTAATATTTTTTCAATATAATTTGATTGATGGACAAATAATCTACTTGAAAAATGTTAAATTTGCAAACCAAGACAAAGTCTAATTTTTCCAAGTTCTTTTATCTCGAATTCCTTTTTCAAGTATTTGGATGTTCTAATGATGTCATCGTGGTTTCCCACTATATTTAAATCATCAACATATACAACAATAATCACAAATCCTGTTGATCATCTTTTAATGAAGACACATGGGCAAATCGGATTATTTACATATCTTTTTTTCAGTAAATAATCACTAAGGCGTTTGTACCACATTCATCCGGATTGTTTCAATCCGTGCAAAAACCTTTGTAATTTAATAGAATGCATGTTATGAGGTTTTGATTTTATTTCTTCGGATATTACAAATCCTTCATGGATTTTCATATATATGTCACTGTATAGGGATTCGTACAGATATGGTGTAACGACATCCATTAAATGCATATCTAGCCCTTCAGAAACTGCAAGGCTTATCAAGAATTGAAATGTGATTGCATCTATAACATGAGAATTTGTTTCCTCATAATCGATGTCGGGTCTTTGTGAGAAACCTTGAGCTACAAGTCTTGCTTTGTACCTTGTAATTTCATTTTTTCTTTTCTCTTTCGTACGAATACCCATTTATATCCAACAGGTTTTACGTCATCTGGCGTTTGGACGATCGGTCCAAAAACCTCTCGTTTCCTTAACGAGTTTAGCTCTGCTTGGATAGCATCTTGCCATTTTTGCCAATTAGGTCTTTTTAGACATTCATCTTCTGGATCATCATCATTTTCGCATATTTCAAAGGACACATTGAAAGCAAATATATCATCAGGAACAATTTTATTTCGATCCTAAATCTTACCAGAGTTTAAATAATTCATTGAGATATCATTATTTTCATCTTTTTCCTCTTTTTCTAGAGGCAGTTATTCCTCGTCAGAATCAACTTTTTCGACAAATCCTTATCAAATGATTCTTGTGCTTTCTCAGGAGTATTTTGAGTTGTATTTATTTTTACTCATGTTTTCCTCTTTCGAGGAATTGTATCCTTTGGACCAACTGATCTTTCATGCTTTAAGCGTTTCGTTGGTTCTTGTGTATTTTGTTGCACAGAGACATCAATTCTTGCAAGAGCATTTACATCTGTAATATGTTATTTTGACACTTGTTTTGCATCATTAAATGCATCAGGTAATTTATTTGTGATTTGTTGCAAATGAATGATCTTTTGAACTTCAAGTTCACACTGATTTGTGCGTGGATCATAATGTGATAAAGTTGATGCATTCCAAGCAATTTCGCGGCATTCCTTTTGAATTGGTTTCTTATCTCCCCCTAATGGTTGGAAAATTGCTTCATCAAAGTGACGATCAACAAAACGTGCAGTAAATAAACCCCCTGTTAAGGGCTCAAGGTATCTTATAATGGACGATGAGTTAAATCTAACGTAAATCCTAAGTTTTCGTTGTGGACCCATCTTAGTTCAATTGGAAGGTGGTATAGGAATATACACTGCACAACAAAAAATTCTCAAGTGTGAAATATTTGGTTGTTGACCTAAAATGAGTTATATAGGGGAATGTTCATGGTATATAGTAGGCCTATAACGAATGATAGATTCTGCATGAAGGACTGCATGTCCCCAAACTGAAGTTGATAACTTAGTTCTCATGATTAAAGGTTTGGCAATTAATTGAATGCGTTTTATCAGAGATTCTGCCAAACCATTCTGGGTATGCATGTGTGGAACAAAATGTTCAATAGTAATTCCTATAGACAAGCAATAATTTTTAAATGCTTGAGATTGAAATTCCTCGGCATTATCAAGATGGATGGTCTTGATTGGGTTGTCAAGGAATTGTGCTCTTAACTTAATGATTTGTGCTAAAAGTCTCGTAAATGCAACATTGTGGGTCGAAAGCAAACAAACATGTGAAAACCTAGTTGATGCATCTATCAAAACCATGAAATATTTAAATGGTCCACAATCAGGATGAGTAGGTCCATATATGTCTCCCTAAATGCGTTCTAAAAAAATTGGGGATTCAACAAAAATTTAATTGGGGATGGTTTAACTATCAATTTACCTTAAAAACAACTAGCACAATTATAATCACCAGTTGAAAATATTTTGTGACTCCTTAAAGGATGTCCATGCGAATTATTAATTATTGTTTGCATCATTCATGATCCTGGATGACCAAGCCGGTCATGCCATAAAATGAATGTCTTTGGATCATTAATTTTCTTATTTAAGACGACATTAGTTTCGACATACCTTATATGAGTAAAATATAATCCAGAGGATAAAGCTGAGAATTTTTCCAACACTTCTTTTTTCCCATTTGCAACCAATGTGACATAGAGAAATTCTATATTATTTTCGTTCATGGTTTCAATTTGATATCTATTTTGTTGAATATCTTTAAAGCTGAGTAAATATCTTCTGAATTTTTTAGAGTATAAGGCATTGTCAACATGAATTGTTGTTCCCCAAGGCAACATAATATTTGCTCTTCCAGAGCCATTAAGCAAATCGGAGATGCCAGATATTGTTTGAACATTAGCCTCAACTAAGTTCAAATTGGAAAAATATTCTCTATTTTTAAGGATTGTGTGCATTATAGCACAATCATCAAGACATATATCGCTCTTATCTGATTCATGATTTGAACAAATGATTTGTTGATCCATCTAGACAAATTTGAAAAAGAGTCATATTTCATTCATAATAAGGAACTCGTACATATATCCAAGAAGCATAACAAAAATTAGTTCATAGAATTATTTAAAATCGTTACATATGGTCATTAAAAATATCGAGATAAGTGTTTGGATCATCATGAAAATTTAGGACATCCATATTATTGATGTTCGACGAGCCATCTCCGATAGTGAAGTTCATATCAACTGTTTTACCTTTCTTTTTCAAGGAGGCTTGATAAAGATCAATAAAATTCTTAGGCCTGCGACATACATGAGCCCAATGGCCTTTTAGACCACACCTGTGGCATGGTTAGTCACGATTACGAGCATGCCCATTTTCAACAGTATTTTCTCCCCTATTCTGAACGGCGTCATTCTTATTCAATTTACTTTGGAGCTTATTCCCATGAAACTTAGAATAGATTTGCCACGATCATTGCTGATTGATCCTTTCCCATTTCCACGTCCGTGGTATTTCTTTTATGGTCATTATAGGATGACGCATTTGCCTCATTAATTGAGGCGGAACCAGTTAGATGGGAGTTGTGGTTCTTCAATAGAAGCTCATTATTTTGTTCAGCTACCATGAGATAAGAAATTAATTCTGAGTACTTTTTAAATTGA
Source organism: Stephania yunnanensis (assembly GCA_039657365.1). Taxonomy (NCBI): domain Eukaryota; kingdom Viridiplantae; phylum Streptophyta; class Magnoliopsida; order Ranunculales; family Menispermaceae; genus Stephania; species Stephania yunnanensis. The sequence goes on along the minus strand of CM077586.1, from coordinate 35,026,904 downwards.
CGCGCTCTATATTGTTTGTTGCAACAACAAATTCGAGGCATGAAAAGTACTAAATGTTTTTTCCATCATTGCCTCATCAGATATATTTTCTCCACAGAGCCTCAAATGAGAGGTAATATTAAACATGATGGAGTTATACTCACTGACTATTTTGAAATCTTACAGCTTAAGATTCAGCCAGTGGTTTTGAACTTTTAGAAATATCACCGTCTTTTGGTGATCATATCGCTCTTTCAATCTTAACCACAAGGTGAGAGGATCTTTTATAGTGAGATACTCATTTTTCAGGCTTTTATGGAGATGATGGTGAAGGAATATCAGTGCTTTTGGACGGTCTTGCATTGATGTTTCATTTCTTTGTATAATAGTTTCTCCTAAGTCTTTAGCTTGGAGATGTATCTCGGCATCCAGTTGCCATGGAAAATAATTATTTCCAGTGATATCAAGAGCAACAAATTCAAGTTTTTAAAGGTTTGCCATAGTCTGAAAATATGTCAAGAAATTGAGTAAATAGTTTTTCTCTTTTATGTAAAATAAATAATACACGATTAAATATATGTTCACAACTTGATTATTAATATGCAAAATGTACTACTTGTATGGGTTGGTGGGACAACCTCCAGGTTGAGTGGCGAGACGAAGTCTACTTTAAAATCATGCCTCCTCGAATGAGATAACCCGTCTCAATTTCAATGTTTAGCTTTACCGGGGATAAGGTTACCCACTTTGAATCCAAACTCATAACACTATTTGCAATATAAAAATCAAGAATAGAGCATAATTAATCATTTGTAGTATAGCGAGAAAACTAGTTATGTCACATATTGACTTTTGATTTGTGATGTAGAAGATCGTACAAGACGCAGCTACAGAGCATACTTTCGCAATCAGTGACGTTAAAATCCATAGTATATGAATAAAGTATGCTTATAGAAGTGATGCATATAATAAAAGGAAGCAACCATGATAATATAGAAATAAATTGAACTTATTTAAATAACAAAAATTATACCTTCCTAGCTTTTTCTTCTTAACAAGCCTTCTTGAACTTCAAGATCTCCTTAATGTTAGAGTAAGCTCGTGCTGATAACGTGTCGTGAATTGAATTAGAACTTCCTAATAACTAAAGAAGGAAATAGAAGACTCAGAACTTCTACTACTACAAACTACTACTACAAAGGAGAAGAGAAGAAATGAGATAGTTGGAATGAGAAGTTTTCATTCAACTTGGTGTGGTTTTTACAATGAGATTGGCACCCTTTTATAGGCCATTTGGTGATGATGATAAATGTACTTTATAAAATTTGTACAAGTAACACATACACCCCATGTCATACAACACATTACAAGTAATTTGACAATACATGGAAGAGTTGGTGTACATTGGAAATGGTTACAAGTAACATGACAATATATAAGCAAGTGGAGGTACTATTAAGTGAGAAATACAAGTTACATGAATACATAATATGTTGGTGTACGTGTATGGTCATCCATATTCCACAACAGATTGATCACTGATATTATATATTAAGGTGATGTTCCTTCCTAGCCCTTAATCTTCATGGATTTACGTATCCCTAGGAATATCTAATGGTCCACCTTTGTCATATATCCCACAAGCTCCCACTAACTCAACCTCAAGTGACACCATTTCATTACTCACCTAGTTCCTAGATGTACCAATGTGTATCTCTAGACCAATCTTATGCTTTCCATTTAATTTACTTAACTATAAGCCTTTACTTTTATTTACATTAACCAACACAACAATAGGCTTACAAGTAATTCCTTATTTCATATTAGTATTAAATAAGACTTACCAAAATGCTAACTACCCGGTTCCCCGGCTCACATGCTACTCGAGGCATGTCCCTGCTCTAGTCTCGACGCCTACAACTGTACAAACTGACTTAGTAAGTCTACACAATAAATAACACGAGGCATACATCAATAGAGAAATACAATATGCCTCAGTCGGTGCATGTATCACTATGTAGGTCCCACATCATCCTAATTAAGAAATTAAAACAGGGGTTAGAGATTTGGGCCGTGACAAATATTCCCAACAAAATGAAAATTTCATCCTCGAAATTAAGTTTAAGTTACGGTTATACCTGACTTGAAAAGCTTTGGGAATCTATCTTGCATGTAGTCCTTCCCCTCCTAAGTTAGTTTAGTGTCATCGTGGTACTGCCACTTGACGAGTACCTTCGACATGGACTTGCTCCTTAACCGCTGTACCTTCTGATTTAGGATCTGAATGGGCTGCTCCTTGTAAGAGATGTCCTCATTTAGGTTAATTTGACTCAAGTCGACTATCAGTCGTACGCTTGCCTTCAACTTGGCTAGTCGAAGCATCGAAATGTGGAACACTGGATGGACCCTTGACATCTGTGGAAGCATTTCAAGTTCTTATGCCACTTTCCTGACCCGTTTCTTAATCGTGAAAGGCCGGATGTACCTCGGTGCAAGCTTGCCTTTCACCCCAAATCCATGGAGACCCTTTCGAGGGGAAACCTCTAAATAGACAAAGGCTCCCTTGGAATACGCGAGATCACAATGATACTTATCTACATATCTCTTATGTATCTCCTATGCTCCTCTGAGTCTCTTACGGACCAGTTTGACCTTTTTCGTGTGGTCAACAACAATCTCAGGCCCTACTATCTCTTGGTCATCTAGCTCAGCCCAACAAGATGGCGAGCGACACGATATGCCATACAAAGTCTCAAATGGCGCCATCTCAATGTTAGCTTAATAATTGTTGTTATAAGTGAACTCACACAACGGTAGATACTCCGCCCAAGATCTGCCAAACTCCAACAAGCTAGCCCATAACATGTCCTCGAGGACCTGAATCAATCTCTCAGTCTGCCCATCGGTATGAGGGTGGAAACCCGTACTGAACTGTAAGCGCGCACCGTACTGCTCTTGAATACTCTGCCACATCCTAGACGTATACATAACATTTTGGTATGATGTGATCGTCAATGGTGCCCCGTGCAACTTGATAATCTCTCTCTCGAACAGTACGATCAGCTGATCGAAACTGTAATGCGATGCCATTGGCAGGAAATGAGCAGACTTCGTCAGTTTGTCAACTATCACTCAGATTAAGTCATGTCTCCTCGCGGTCCTCGGCAGTCCAAAATCCTTAGAGATTTTTTCCCACTTCCATAAAGGAATGGGAAACGGCTATAGTAATCCCCCGGGTCTGCGATGCTCGGACTTCAAATGCTGATAGATACCACAGTTCCTGATGAATCCAGACACGTTTTCCTTCATCCTAGGCCACCAGAAATGTCTCCTCATGCCGTGGTACATCTCAGTCCTACCTGGATGTACGATAAATCTAAAACGGTGCGACTCCTTAGAGATCTCATCTCTCAGCTCCGACATCTCCGATATCTACAACCTGTCCCAGTATCTCAAATACTAATTTGTCTTCTCTGCCTAATCTGTACACTGTACTGCGCTAACTCGCTTCATCTCGAGTACAACCTGGTCGGTCCTTTGACCCTTTGACACTCGTTATATAGGCACGGTCTGTAGTCTCATTTGTGCGCAAATCATCACCTGAGTATCGGTAGGAACCTTTGTTTGACATGCTGTCTTCGCTGCCTCAAGTAATTCGTACTCATGCATCATGTGACATCTGACCACCTCAATATCTCTAGTTGGTCTCCTACTCAGCGCATGTACGACTACGTTCGCCTTTCCTAGGTGTTACTCTAAGGAAAAGTCTTAGTCCTTCAAGAACTTCAACCACCTGCACTGTATCATGTTTAACTCTTTCTGTGTGAATGGATATTTCAGACTCTTGTAATCAGTGAAGAGTGTGAATCTCCCTCCATACGGAAGGTGTCTCCGAGTCTTCAGCGCAAATACACCGCTGCCAACTCTAGATCGTGCATGGGATAGTTCTTCTCATGTATCTTTAACTGCCTCGATGCGTATGCCACGACACTGTTGCCCTGCATCAACACACAACCTAGACCCGTATGGGAAGCATCTATGTACACTAGAAATCCCTGACCAGCCTCTAGTAGTACTAACACTGGCGCGGTAGTGAATGAGCTCTTCAACTGAGTAAATACAACTTCACATTTCTCTGTCCACTCGTAAGAAACATCTTTATGTGTCAGCCTCATCATCGGTGAAGTGATCTTCAAGAAATCCTTTATGAATATACGGTAGTATCCTGCTATAGAAAGCTCCTGATTTTCGATACTGATGTCGGTGCTAGCCAATCCATGATCATCTGAATCTTGGCCGGATCTATTTCAATCCCTGCTACTCCAACATTGTGCCCCAAGAACTTGACCTCTGCAAGCTAGAATTTATGCTTGCTAAGCTTAGCGAAACACCTGTGTTCCCTCAATGTCTGCAACTTCTCTCTGAGGTGTTGCTCGTGATCCTCACGTTTGCTCGAGTATATCAAGATGTCGTCGATGAAGACTATCACGAAGTGGTCGAGATATGATCTAAGTACCTAGTGCATCAAATCCATGAATATGGTAAGGGCGTTAGTCAGCCTAAATGGCATGACCGTGAACTGGTAGTATCCGTATTTGGTGCTGAATGCTGTCTTGGACCTATCGTCATCCCCGATCCTAAGCTGATGATACCCCGATCTTATGTCTATTTTGGAGAAAAACCGTGCTCCTCACACCCGATCAAATAAATCGTCTATTCGCGAAAGTGGGAACTTGTTTTTAACTATCACTCTATTCAACTGCCTGTAGTTAATGCATAGTCTCAGACCGACATCCTTATTCTTCACAAACAGAACTGGCGTTCCACAAGGTGACATCGAAGGTGTGATGAATCCCATCTCCTCTGAATCCTTAAGCTGAGTCCTCAACTCCTCTAATTCCCTTGGAGCCATGTGCATTATCGGTATTGTGATTAGCTTAATACCCAATACTAGGTCGATGATGAAGTCTAGCTCTCACGGTGATGGTAATCGAGGTAAATCCTCTGGGAAAACATCTAGGAATTCTTGAACAACTAGTATATCCTCTAGTCTGGGTCGCTGACTATCCGTTACTGCGTCCAGCGCTACCTAGAGTCTCCATCTCTCCACTAGATGTAAGATGAACTCTTGTAGTGCTGAGTCTCATAGTCGAGGGTGCTGTAAAAGTAGCTATGGTGACGGGGGCAGTCGAAACTAGTGCAATCATCTGCGCCGTCATGTAAGTGATGAAATCAGTGATCTGACACTCCTGAGCGGTCGTCCAGTCAGACATCCTCTAAAAATTGTCAACTACTATGGTAGGAGGTTGACTGCCGCTAACTCCGGTCTCTCCGGCCTCACGCGAATCTACCATCGGTATCTTCAAGTGGATAGTGAATGCAAATCAACTACTACATGGTATAAAATATATATATATATATATATATATATATATATATATATATATATATACATATAGAAACTAAGAAATCCCCATCTCACCTTTACTCAATTCCCAACAAAATAGTTCCTAGGCAAGGATCATCTGCTTTCCACTTCTAAGGTTTGAGTTTTATACGAGTTCGTGTTTTTCTTATTTATCCCTAAAGTTCTAATACCTATGCTCTGATACCAACTATGACGCCCCCTCTCCTATTCTAGGGCACCGCCCGACCTAATCGCATAATTAAGCCCTAATCCAATCCACACAGGACTCAACAACGTATTAGTTAGTCTTTACAACCTAAACACCTCTTTTCTCATGTTCACGATAAGTAATACACTAGTCCTACTAGTTTATAAATTTTAGAGTTAATTAAAACTTTTTATTAATTTAATTATTTAGGAGAAGTCTTATTGGTTATGCGAAGCAATTAGTAGATTATGCGAAAGCCATTTATAAAATCCTAAGTGTGGAAAACCAGGAAATGACATCATATATATAAAGTCCTCAAAATGTAGTGAAACAGTAAAATAGTATAAGTCAGGTCGGGGAAACTAACACTCAACCCAATATAGAAACCAAATAATATTTGAAAGACATATATAACATACACAATCAAAATACCAAAAGAATACCTACAATCGATGTAGTGACGCGCCGTGGGCTTAGGAATAATCGCCGATCTTCTATTTGCCTAGCCTACTGGTAGACTGCTCTGCACCCACCGTAAAAAAAAAGACGGCGTGTATAAGAATAAAACAGTAATTCCCGATGACAAGTTTAATTTGCATTTCCATATAATCAAATGGTATTTAAAAGCATATAAATGGTAAAACTAGAAAATAAATCATACGCGCATAAATACCAGATTTAAACAAATGATACTGACACTAGGCTAAGTAGTGGTGATTTAGGTCCGATCGACAGTGAAACGCGTAACTCCGACTCAATAATCATGTAGTACAAGGGACTCTATCCCAAGTGTTACCAGGGACTCTAACTCCGGTGTGTAGACCACCTCAGGGACTCTAAACTCGAGCGTCATACAATGTCAGGTAACATGTGCCGACTACCCCAGGGACTTTATCCTCGTGAGTCGCGCACAACTCGATCGAGAATGGGACCTAAACGTGAAAACTACTTTTTAAATTTCAAGAAATACCAAGTATGGATTGTTAAGGCATAGACACATCTATACACCTAAACAAATAAGGAATACAAGTCCTCTTAAACATTTATAAGATATTTACTAGCCCAATAGCAAGTTATTTATCATTCAATTCACATTTAAAACAACAAGAATTGACATAGCTGTTGGGGCATGTGCCCTAGGTCAATCCATTAACTGTCTTTATGAATACTTTTAGTTAATAAAATAGAGGATTTCATTTGCTGTTTATTATAATTAATTTGCATGTTTACATTATAATAAGATCCTTGGGTATTTACAGAAATATCTTAAATGTCCCTAGTCGATCATTATACTGGGAACTATAATGAATTAAGACTAGTGTGAGTCTTGATTGATGATCATATGATGATTATACATATAGGGATACGAATCAAGATCACGAGTACTTGTTAGGGAACAAAGTACTTGATCGACCATTATGAGAACATCACATGGATTAAGTCATTGTTGTTTCTCATGATAGGTATATTTTTCAGTCCTCTGACTTGAGATTACCAGAGACTTCAACATTAGGAACATAGTGATTTGACACAATTAAACGTTGTCTTTAACCGGACGGTTATAAAGGTTATGATTGGTTACTATGTGAGCAATGTGATGAAGTTGTGTAATCGACATAGAATTTGTCCCTCTCATATAAAGAGAGATATCTAGTGGATTCCTCGATGTGTTAGACTGTTAAAAGGCCTAGTCTAAGTGAATTGATATTGATCAATGTCACTTGGATGTTTTCACTCTACCTAGAGATCGAGACTAGTGCGATTGAACATGTTGGATGACAATTCCATGCCTTATGTTTGATCAAAAGGATATCGTGTGACAAAAGGATGTTATATACACTATTGATTAGGTTGTATCGATTTGATATTCGTACGACTTGGGTAGTCATAATGTCTTGCTAGAGGCCGCTTATGACTTGTATACCAAAATATGTTTTGGTACACTGCCAACGTTGTATGAGCCTATTGGGTTGCACACTAAGAATGGTTTTGCGAGATTTTAAGATGATTCAGAAAAACGAATTTTATGTGATAAAATTCATGACAGAAACATCCTTGTGGTGTATTACACTTATACTTCTTTAAGTAAGGGTATATGTGTAATTTACTTAACCGTCTATATACAAGGGTTGTATAAATATACGCTTTAAATTAGAACAAATACATACAAAAGATTAATAGGCGAAACTCTATTTTTGTTTTAGAAACGACTTAGGGTTTTGGTATGCTCTAGATCATTTTGGAGAGAAAAACAAAAAGGTTTGGTATTCTCTCGAAGCTAGCACTTCGAATCTCGGCCGCCGTTCGTGTGTGGACTACTGGTAGAGGGCGTTCGTCGTTGCCAGCGCCTTAGAGATCGATCAACCTTCATAAAGGTATATTGCGACTGAGGTATGATTAAGTTTTTCATGGTATAAACGTTTTTATCAAAATTGTTGGGGTTTTTGTCAAAATTGTTTTGTAATCTCCGCTGCGTATAAACCCCAAAACCCAACAGTGGTATCAGAGCCATCGAGTTCGATTCCATTAAATTCATTGCATGTTTTCTTTTGATATATACATGATATATGATTGAAAGCATGTTAATAGTTGATGTATATGTGATATACATAAGTTTTCTGTGAGATTTATTATCATGTTTTGTGTATATGATACATATATTTTCGTGATTTAATTGAAATTTGTTTCGTACATGCTAGTTACCATGTTAGGTTAATTTGAATAATTTTAATGAATTGAGTTTCGTATTCTATGATCCATGACACCATTAGGTTCAATTGGGATAGTAGTTCATGATTCAATTACATGTTTGTGATTATTTGGATGATGACCGAAATTGCAAATAATTAATTTTCGAAATTATTTATTTATAAATAATTAATTTTCGAAATTATTTATTTATCTTGTTATATCTATTTTGTTATGAAGTTTCTATTTTATAAAGATAGATAACAAATTAGAATAAGAGATAAATATCAAGAATCTTGTTATTGGTGATATACTAGGATTCAAATATCTTAAATCCAAAATAAATAATTAATTTTCGAAATTAATTATTTATCTTGTTATATCTATTTTGTTATGAAGTTTCTATTTGATAAAGATAGATTACAAATTAGAATAGGAGATAAATATCAAGAATCTTGTTATTGGTGATATACTAGGATTCAAATATCTTAAATCCTAATTGGATTAGGATAAGATGATTAGTTAGATGTGGGCCCGAGTTAATTAAAATGTTTTAATTGACTTAATTTCGGATAAATTAAGGGGTTAATTTATGATAATAAAATCAGCGAAAATTATGATTTTCTATAGCGAATTTTAATTTTCTGAATTGAGATTCGTCTTCTAAAAAAAAATAAAAAAATCTCCAAATTGTTTAGTGATTGAACAAATCAATAAAATATATGATATTTCATTGTTTACATAAAATCACTAAAACTGAATAAACTCCCTCTATTAAATTTTAAGTCTCCGGCCATCCATTTTAAACACTTGTCAAGGCCTCGATCACACTAATATAGTTTCAGCCATAGCTGGGTGTATTGTGTTATCTAGGTGAGACAAGTTGGGTAAGAGTTACCTTAATGTTTAAAATGGTCTGACTTAATAAAGCCATCAAAATAGTTTTGAGCTTTAGGCAAATGATGAGATAAAAACATGCTAAGACATAAGATGTCCCATATCTCATAAAAGGATCTAAAAATTACATAAGATGTAATTGGTAACTCATACCTACCTAAATAATCTAGTTCTCGTGTTTCATGCCATAGTCATATAGAATTAGGTGAAATATGGATTTTAGTCCCCTAAATAAACAAGTGTGTTTTAGGAGGGTTGTTAATTTAGTGGGAGTCTATTCCTCTATGCTAAAATAAACTTTGCATAATCTTTATTGTAGATCAATGGCCTCTTTAAGTAACAATAATCCCCTCCATCTGCGATCTATCCTTGAGAATGATAAGCTATCTCGGGACTAACTTTCTTGATCGGTTCGAAACATGAGAATCGTTCTCAAGCATGAACGCAAGTTGTATGTCCTAGATGCTCCAATCCCCGAGGACCCACCAGCCAATGCTACGAAAGCTGTGAAGGATGCGCATAATAAGCATATCAACGATTCTAATGATGTTGCATGTATTATGCTGGCAACTATGGTTCCCGAACTTCAGAAGGACATGGAACTAATGGAAGCCTACGACATGGCTATAACGCTGAAGGAAATGTTCCAACAGCAAGCTAGGCAAGAATGGTTCGAGACAGTCAAGAACCTACATTCTTGCAAGATGATTGAGGGTGCGTTACTTAGTCTTCATGTTTTGAAGATGAAGGGCTATGTTGACAAGCTTGATAGACTAAGATTTCCAATAAGCCAAGAGTTGGCAACGGTTTTGATTCTGAATTCATTACCAGAGAGTTACTCACAATTTGTGATAAACTACAATATGAATAATATGGAGAAATCAATTTCAGAGTTGCATTTGATGTTCAAAACTGCTGAACAAAATATCAAGAAACCCCCTAATAATGTATTGATGGTCCTAAAGGGAAAGGGAATGAAAAAGAAAGGCAAAGGCAAGGCTAGAGTTGTCAAGGCTGTTGATGCACCTGTCGCAAAGCCTATGGAACAAGTCAAGCCCCACTGTTCTCGCTTCAAAACACCCAAAAGAAAAGGAAGAAGATTGTCATTTCTGTAATCAAACCTATCTTTGGCATTGTCGTCTCGGACACATAAACGAGAAACGCATAACGAAGCTCCATAAAGATGGGCTTCTTGATTCATTTGATTTAGAAACATATGAATCGTGTGTATCTTTTTTACTAGGCAAGATGACTAAAAGTCCCTTTACTGGACACAGTGAAAGGGCAAGTGATTTATTGGGTCTAATACATACGATGTATGCGGTCCTATAAACACAATTGCTAGAGGAGTTTATCGATTTTCATTACATTTATTGATGATTTCAAAGCAGATATGGTTATGTATATCTTATGAAACATAAAGCTGAATCATTCGAGATGTTTCGAACGTTTCAAAATGAAGTGCATAATTAACTTGGTAAAACTATCAAAACATTTCGATCAGATCGAGGTGGTGAGTATTTAAGCCAAGAATTTGATGATCATCTTAGAAATTGCGGGATTGTCTCCCAATTGACTCCACCAAAGAACTCCACAATGGAATGGAGTTTCGAAAGGAGAAATCGAACCTTATTAGATATGGTTCGATCTATGATGAGTCATGCAGATCTTCCATTATCCTTTTAGGGTTATGCATTACAAATCGCTAGACTTTCACTCTAAATCGAGTTCCTTCTAAAGCGGTTGATAAAACACCATATTAGATATGGTACAAGAAGAGACCTAGTTTGTCTTTTCTTAAGATTTAGGGTTGTGAGGCTTACGTAAAGCGACAAGTCTCAGAAAAAACTAGCACCTAAATCTGACAAGTGTTTATTTGTGGGGTATCCTAAGGAAACAAAAGGATATTACTTTTATAATCCTACTGAGAACAAAGTGTTTGTTGCTCGGTATGGTGCCTTTATGGAAAAACAGTTTATTTCAAAAGACACTAGTAGGAAAGAATTAAATCTTGAAGAAGTTCAAGAATCACAGTAAACACTCGAACACTTTTGGAAGTTCAACAACGTTCCGAACCGTTGAACCTCCACAAGTGACACAAGGCCCACGTAAATCTAGTAGGGTAAGACATGAGCCAGAGAGATTCGGATTTCTCATTACTGATAGTCGTGATGTGGTACTTATAGACCAAAATGAGCCCACCACTTATCAGGAGGCTATGTCTGGACCAGACTCAGATAAATGGCTAAGTGCCATGAACTCTGAGATGCAATCCATGTATGATAACCAAGTTTGGAACTTGGTTGATTTACCAGAAGGTGGTAAGACCATTGGATGTAAATGGGTTTTCAATAAGAAAACTGACATGGATGGCAAAGTGCATACTTTTAAAGCAAGACTAGTAGCAAAAGGTTTCAGCGGACTCAAGGTGTTGATTATGATGAAACTTTTTCGCCATCGCCATGCTTAAATCCATAAGAATTTTAATTGCCATTGCTGCATATTATGACTATGAAATATGGCAAATGGATGTAAAAACAACATTTCTTAATGGAAAGTCGCTTGAGGACGTGTATATGACACAACCTCGAAGGTTTTGTACATCCCGAGAATTCTAGGAAGGTATGCAAGCTTCAAAGATCCATTTATGGATTAAAGCAAGATTCTCGGAGTTGGAATCTTCGTTTTGATGAAGCAATCAAGGATTTTGATTTTATTAAGAACGAAGATGAGCCTTGTATATACAAGAAGGTCGGTGGGAGTGTAGTTGTTTTTCTGTACTTGTATGTTGATGATATATTACTCATTGGAAATGACATCCCAACATTGCGAGAATGTCAAGTCTTGGTTAGGGAAATGTTTCTCAATGAAAGACTTAGGAGATGCACCTATATCCTAGGGATAAAGATCTATAGGGATAGATCTAAGAGGCTAATCGGTCTAAGTCGAGTGCTTACATAGACAAGGTGTTGAATAGGTTCGGTTTGCAAGACTCTAAAAGAGGATTGTTGCCAATGTCTCATGGCACAACTCTCAGCAAGAATCAATGTCCTAGGACAAATGAAGAGCGAGATCGTATGAATAAGATTCCATATGCATCAGCTATTGGATCTATCATGTATGCCATGCTATGCACTCGACATGATGTATCATATGCTTTGAGCAATACAAGCAGATATCGCCGATCCAGTGAGAGTCACTGGATAGTAGTAAAGAACATCCTTAAGTACTTAAGAAGGACTAAGGAAGTGTTCTTGGTCTATGGAGGTTTTGAAAATGATCTAGTTGTAAATGGTTACACAGATGCAAGTTTTCAAACTGATATAGATGATTGTAGATCGCAATGATATGTGTTTATTTTGAATGGGGGTGCGAAGTCGGAAAAGTTCGAAGCAAGAGACTCGGCAGATTCTACAACGTGCCGAGTATATTGCGGCGTCCGATGCAAAGAAAGGAGGCGCTTTGGATCAAAAAGTTCATTTATGAACTAGGTGTGGTTCCAAGTATTGCTAACCTGTTTGTTTGTCTTGTGACAATAACGGGGCAATAGCACAGGCCAAGGAACCTAGATCACACCATAGATCCAAACATATACTCAGGCGTTTTCATCTCATCAAAGAAATTATTGAGAGGGGAGACGTAAAGATTTGTAGAGTACCTACTGAAGACAACGTTGTGGATCCATTGACAAAAGCTCTTCCACAAGCAAAACATGATGGTCATGTTAGATCATTAGGCATTAGATGCATATATGATTGGCCCTATTGCAAGTGGGAGATGTTGGGGCATGTGCCCTAGGTCAATCCATTAACTGTCTTTATGAATACTTTTAGTTAATAAAATAGAGGATTTCATTTGCTGTTTATTATAATTAATTTGCATGTTTACATTATAATAAGATCCTTGGGTATTTACAGAAATATCTTAAATGTCCCTAGTCGATCATTATACTGGGAACTATAATGAATTAAGACTAGTGTGAGTCTTGATTGAGGATCATATGATGATTATACATATAGGGATACGAATCAAGATCACGAGTACTTGTTAGGGAACAAAGTACTGGACCGACCCGCTATGAGAACATCACATGGATTAAGTCATAGTTGTTTCTCATTATAGGTATACTTTTTAGTCCTCTGACTTGAGATTACCAGAGACTTCAACATTAGGAACACAATGATTTGACACAATCAAACGTTGTCTTTAACCGGAAGATTATAAAGGTTATGATTGGTTACTATGTGAGCAATGTGATGAAGTTGTGTTATCGAGATTGAATTTGTCCCTCTCATATAAAGAGAGATATCTAGTGGATCCCTCGATGTGTTAGACTGTTAAAAGGCCTAGTCTAAGTGAATTGATATTGATCAATGTCACTTGGATGTTTTTAGTCTACCTAGAGATCGAGACTAGTACGATTGAACATGTTGGATGACAATTCCATGCCTTATGTTTGATCAAAAGGATATCGTGTGACAAAAAGATGTTATATACACTATTGATTAGGTTGTATCGATTTGATATTCGTACGACTTGGGTAGTCATAATGTCTTGCTAGAGGTCGCTTATGACTTGTATACCAAAATATGTTTTGGTACACTGCCAACGTTGTATGAGCCTATTGGGTCGCACACTAAGAATGGTTTTGCGAGATTTTAAGATGATTCAGAAAAACGAATTTTATGTGATAAAATTCATGACAGAAACGTCCTTGTGGTGTATTACACTTATACTTCTTTAAGTAAGGGTATATGTGTAATTTACTTAACCGTCTATATAAAAGGGTTGTATAAAAAGACGCTTTAAGTTAGAACAAATACATACAAAAGATTAATAGGCCGAAACTCTATTTTTGTTTTAGAAACGAGTTAGGGTTTTGGTATGCTCTGGATCGTTTTCGAGAGAAAAACAAAAAGGTTTGGTATTCTCTCGAAGCTAGCACTTCGAATCTCGGCCGCCGTTCGTATGTGGACTACTGGTAGAGGGCGTTCGTCGTTGGCAGCGCCTTAGAGATTGATCAACCTTCATAAAGGTATATTGCGACTGAGGTATGATTAAGTTTTTCATGGTTTAAACGTTTTTAATGGAATTAGATTCGGATCCTGTTGGGGTTTTTGTCAAAATTGTTTTGTAATCTCCGCTGCGTAAAAACCCCAAAACCCAACAATAGCATGGGATAGAATCAATGAATCAAATCAAATGAATGGATATCATGCAAACTAGACTCATCAAGTGAGCATAAACACAAATAACACATGATATAAGAATACAAAGGCATAATAATCAAAAGGACTATTCAAGGACAACAAATAATAGAAATGAAATGCCAAGTAATGTTGCCATTGGGTATACTCACTACAATAAAGTAAAGTCATTGCTTTACTGGCCTCCCGATACTTGAAATCTTGTATTCGCTCTCCCGTACCCTTTTCCTAGGTTCCTGAATTTAGTATCTCATTAGTTCAAATATAGTGGGTTTAAGCTCAATTTAGTGTTGTTTATTGTGTATTCAAATTGGTTCAATAGACTTTAAATCAATCTTCCTAAATCAGCCCTTAAAGACTAAATTAAGTTTTTATTTTAGTCCAACATCTTAATGGAAAATATATCCAAATACTACATAATAAAAGATTAGCTCATTTGGATAAATAGTTAGGGAGTTATGCCCTTAACAAATTTGTTTTAAAACATTCCTTTTTAATTCCAACACCGACTTTTAGAGCATGTTTGGACATAAAAACATTTGAATCAAAATATCTTCATTTAGGCAAAGTTATTCCCCTATAAATAAGCTTTCGAATGCTGCTGGTTTGGATTAATTTGGATCTAAAATGGATAGATCATGACAAAATTACTCAGGTTGACTCCTAATACAACATGCAAAATTATAGTTTTGGTGTTGCAACTTCAAAAATTCATATCTTTATGATTTCAAAACCAAATTATGAACATTAATATAGCTGGATTCATCTAGTATCTGAAATTGGCCTAAAACCAGAACTTGTTCTAATTTCAACTAAAAAGATGTGTACCTAATTAAAGTAGCACCCTAGCTTAAGAATTTCTCTCCAACTCTCATGGATTCCGTCAACACCTTGATGATTCATTCCTCTCCGGCAATTCCTTCTTCTTCTTTAGCAAAAATGATTGAGTGATTTAGTTTGCATGTTGTTTGATTAGTAATATTATATATTAAGGTAATGTTCCTTCCTAGCCCTTAATCTTCATGGATTTATGTATCCTTAGGAATATCTAATGGTCCACCTTTGTCATATATCCCACTAACTCCCACTAACTCAACCTCAAGTTAGACCATTTCATTACTCACCTAGTTCCTAGATGTGCCAAAGTGTATCTCTAGACCTTATGTTTTCCATTTAATTTACTCAACTTTAGGGCTTTAATTTTATTTACACTAACCAACACAACCATATGCTTACAAGTAATTCCTTATTTCATATTAGTATTAAATAAGACTAACCAAAATGCTAACTACTCGGTTCCCCGGCTTGCACGCTACTCGAGGTGCGTCCTCGCTCTCATCTCGGCACCTACAAATGTAAAAACCGACTTAGTAATTAAAATGGGGGTTAGTAATTCCTTATTTCATATTAGTATTAAATAATATTTGGCATACATCATTACAAAAATACAATATACCTCGGCCACGTGCCTTGGTCAGTGCACGTATCACTGTGTAGGTCCCACGTTAAAGGTCGGTGATCTCGATTAAGGAATTAAAATGGGGGGTTAGAGATTCGGGCCGTGACCAGATCCTTTCAAGAATGGATAAATCTAGAGGGTAAGTGGAATAACTAATCTAGAGCATTAGCTCTTGGAGAAAATGGAAAAGCCTTCAGCTTAACCATATCAGGCTCAACTGTAACAGGTTTCATACCTACAACAACTCACTCAAATCCTGCCAGAAGTTTGATGTGGATCCTCATCATCTCTTCCATGAAATGTTTGAAGTTTCTAGATAAGTCCAGTTTTTAACATGAACTCTCCTGCCTGGGTTGGGAATTCTATGCATAGAGGTTGAGAACCTCGTCGAAGTTGGTTTGCATCCCTAAAGGTAGGTTTTTTGTCTTCTTGGCTCATTTTTGTAATGTTATACTAGAAAACCGTTTAATATAGTTCGTAGCAACATTTCTAAAAATTGATGCCGCATCGTACAACACCATTAATAGCCCCGATTTACCGAATACTTGGATATGCGGTGAGGCAAGTACTGGGTCGAACCCACTAAGATTGAAAAGGATTTCTAGGCTACAGCTAAAATGAAATGGGGGTTGGATTTCTAATTAACCTTATATAGAAAAGATAAACTAAACAACTCACACTAAACAATAGTATCATACATATACCACTAAAATTAATAATTCAAATAATATAATAAAAGCCTGGATTAAGAGCATTTTCACAATTGAAGTGTAATTGACTTAATAATTGGTTATTAAAGATATCCATATTATTAGATTCTCATAGGGAAGTTCGAGTTCAGTCACTCTGTTTTCACGGTCAATAGTAGGAACAAGTGACTACCATATACTAACTATACTCGCAAAATCACCGGATATGTCATAGGCTTTGAACAAGCTAGCAGTCTTAACGTTCTGTGAAAATACTTACCCTAAGTGATAAGTAGCTTGAATTTCAACCCCATCTTAGACTTTGAATGTACAAGAGCACATTGATTGCTAATAGACATGGCTCTATTTGTCACCTAATGTAAATCCTCTTACCGAGTGGCAGTAGATTCAATGACTTAGATCTCTTACACCCACCTATACATTTGCCAATCAACAAGCAGAGTATATTCAATCTAATCTAATGAAAAACTACTAGATTTATGATTAATAGAACCAAAGTTACAAGACTCCAATGAAAAGATAATTCTCTATAAAGAACAAAACCTCATATCATAAATAGTTGCACTTGCATAAAACTTTCAATCTAGTAAGGAATTAGTTACTAGTATACATATAAACTAATTACAATAATAAAAAAAATTAAATAGTACCTTAAAAGTAAAAGAATAAACACCAAAATTCTAGAGAGCTCATTTCTCCCAAACATAAAAACTAGAGATAGAATAAGATGAGAGGATTCCCCTTCTCATATCCAACCCTTGGTATTTATATGGGTTAGAATACAATGAAATATATTCACCAAATCTGCGATTTAAGATCCTTAGATTTGTTTAGCACCGTATGTATAACAGGCACATCTTTAAAGAATCGGTGCCCAATCACTATGATGCTTTATTTTCTACCTAATTTGTTTTAAATCGAGCCCGACAATGTCATAGCGCCTTATATACACTCTAAGGCGCTGCCAGGGCACTAAATGTATCTTGACTCTTTTGACTTTTGATTTTCTCATGAGTCTTTGTAAGTTAAACCCAATGATTCCATGGCGATGTATGACCAACTAGAGGGTATGTAAAAGTGTTGAGTCCTCTATTGGCTTTCTTCGCTGACTCTTATGGAAAATCTATCATTATTGCCCAATAGCCTATTTTAACCCTTAAAACACTAAAATAAGGATTTATCAAATTAAATGATGACAAAAGTGTAGAATTCTCATCAAAAGTGTATAAAAACAAAACATATCTAGTGACTTATCAATTACATTGGTCGTTAGCTTACAAATTCAACATATTATAAATTTTGGTATATTTCCACTTATTTAAAAATGGTTCAAAATTCAAGTTTCAAATAACTTTAAGGGTTTTGTCGTGATTTTGTTTTACTTTAATTTGCTTTGCTTCTGAAAGACTTGAGATTTCTCACATAATTACCATAAAAGATTTAGAAAACTGATTTTCAAGTTTATGTTTTACTTATCACTTCGATGCCAATATAACTTTAAATTTACAACGAATTTCAAATTACCTTTCCAAAGAGATTTCTCCTTTTAAGTTAAAGTCTTGAATTTTATCAAATTATTTACGAAAACGTTGTTTCTATTATTTACATGTTTATTTAGATTTTGAACTTATGAGTCTTAAGAGTCGAAATAATGGCAAGAGGTAGAGGAATAAGCTCTAGAGAGAAGAAGGGAAATGCACAACTAGAAGAGAAACCCAAATAAAAATCTAAAGTTTCAACCACATAAATTGGGCCAACAGGGATTTCGATTAATAATCCCCGAACTAGAGCACAAAGAGAACCTTCTCCATCATTAAGTTTTATTGCTGAGTCAGAGGGGGAGGAAGAGATTGAGGAGGCACCTATAATCCAATTCTCCCACTAAGGCCTTATCAATGCCAAAGCTCTTGATAGAATATAAATCGACATAACTAAAAATAGAAAGATCATACCGGAGAGATGTTTCAACATTAAAAACGAAGCTAAGTATAGGCCTAATATCTTAAACATAATAAGGGAGAGGAAGTGTGGATTTTTAACTAAAGAAAATTATGCTGATAATGACGCAGGGTCCTCAACCAAGATGGATTGTGAAATATTAATGAGTAAGTTTTACGATAGTAGGAAAGAATTAGAGTTTTTAAAACATAAACTCTAAATTGGTGTACACATTTTCATTCACACTATAAACCTTTCCACCCTTTCATCTAAGAAATCAAATTCGTGTCTAATTCAACTCTTTGATGCTTATTATAGATTACTTAAGTATTTCTCACCTCGATTAGGGTTACTATATGATTTTCATGGTTTGATTTTTGATAAATTTTCCATTTTTGAATGAATTTAAAATTATTCATGATTTTTAAATCTCTAGGGTTTGTGAATGATTTCTATATGGTTTTAAATTGAATAGATGGTTACTAAAGTTGATCACTTGACTTTTAGATCATTTGGAGAAATACTAGAGTTTTTTTTACAGGAATTGTAATTTTAATTCGAATAAGGATAATGAAGGTTATGTTTGACTAAGTAGTGTTAAGAAAATGAGTTTGGGGGTTTGTTTTGTTTTAGGAGAGTTGAATTTATAGTAAGATTGGTTCCTATTATGAGACGATGATGCTTAGTAACTTAGTACTGCCACGATTTCTTCATTTATGGAAAATTCATTCATATAATAATGTGTTCAATTTCGGTTCACGAGTTATATTAGTTTTGTTGAAAACTCGACTTTATTTTAACCTTGAGGAAAATGTTAGGAATGAGATTAAGGGTATTTAAGTGAAGTAGAGTATATAGAAGCAAAATATGGAACACTTGAGAGGTAGAATCCATTTATTTATTCGAAGTTGATCGAAATTTTATAAAATTTTCACGATTCAAGTAATATCTTTTCATTTTATTATATTTAGTTAAGAATATGAATTAAATATAATTTGAATTTAAATAGAAGTAATATTTTTATTACCCATGAAAATAGAAAAGTTTATGATAGAAGGAAATTGTTATACCCTATTTGACTTAACCTAGATTATGTATGCACTAGGGAGTTTAGAGGGGATTGATTGCTTGATGTTAGACATTATAATGTGTAGAAGATCGAAACAATGGTGTAAGATGAACAAGACATATTTATAAGAATCTTGTCATACAAAGATAATTTATAAGAATCTTGTCATACAAAGATAATTGATAAGTTTATATATACTAGTCAATCAACATGTGCTCTGCATGTGAATCTCAATTGAAACTATAACTAAAAAAAAAAAAAACAGAGAATTTAAAATTTGGCCCGAAAGTTGCACAAACTTAAGAATGTGTGTATTTAGTGTACCCTCCAAATCCGACCCACATAGGTTCTAATTACATAAAGAATGTTATATACTTAAATTTTTTGATAAGAAAAAAATAACTTGCTCCGAGTTTGAACTTATATGAATAAATAATGACCAAAATGTGTAAAATCGAAAGACCTCATTAGAGGAACAAAATAGGCAACTCTCATCCATCTAACTCTTCCCATCGTAGCATTAACGATCGTACCATGCTTCCCTAATGAACAGTTATGAGACAAAAACACCTGAGAGGGAACCCAATTAAGCTCCAACCAAGTTTCCGTGAGAATTTTTTAGGAGCAAATCCAACCGTTTGGTTATAACCACCCACAATAAAGAAAAAAAGCAGGTGAAAGAAAAACAAAGATAATGAGACACCACTCATGATTGAAATCCCAAGAATAGAAACAGCCCATGAAATCATAGTTTAGTAAAGAAAGAAGAAAGTTTTTCACCATAAAAAACAAAAAATAATTATTAGGTGACACATAAATACAATAGTTAATTCCTAAAAAAAAAACAGTAAGTAATATAGAATCACGATCTAGCTAATACACGTATTTTAACATGATGTACCATATGTTGAAGAAGTATTACAAACACTTTGGAATGTTTAAACTTGAAAGTCATGTGCCGTTGCAGAGATAGATGGTAAAAAATATTGACACATAAATATTACCCAGGTCCAAGTTCTCCAAAAGATCTATGCATATGTATTATTAGCCCAATACATAGGATTTTTTGCTTGATTAATACATATAAGGTAATATTTATCAACCTAACACACCTATAAAAATAACTCTCAATATAACTTAGTCAATGGCACATCACCGCCACATCACCCGACCCGTTGGATGTCTTGGCGAACAAAATGTGACCCGAGGTCACGTTTTTAGTTTTTTTTTTTTAAAGAATTTATAGGGAAATCGTGATCGCAGGTCACGATTAACCCTTTCCATCCCCTTCAGTCTCATCGTTGTCCCCTCCGCCTCCGTCTTCGCGTCCGACGCAACTAGGCTCCACCGTCCATCCGCCTCCGTTTTCCGTATCCCACCGGTCGCTGCATCGACTTTGACGTTGGAACGCCTCTCAGTAGTGGCTGATTTCACTCACGCCGGTCGTTGGTCGCCTCCCGCCGGCGCTGCTGCTCGCCTCCTGTTAGCGGCGCTGCCGCCTCCTGCAGGCGCTGCTCGCCTCCTGCAGGTCGCTGCTAACCTCTCACTGGCGCTGCTCGCCTCCCGCTAGTCAGCCCTCGCCTCCCGTTAGTCACTGCTCCCTTCCCACTGGTCGCTTTTATATTGGTTAAAATCTTCCTCCAATTGTGTTAATTGATGAATTAATTCTTTATTGTGTTTTTTTTGGGTCGTATGCTTGATATTCAGCATTAGAAGAGTATGCTGAATTGATGAATAAAAATATGCTTTGGTATTGTGTTAGTATTTAATTTTCCTAAATTTTTGTTGTCTGTCTCAAAGTGAATAAAGTATATAAATTTAGAAAATGTAGCAATACATGACACACGTAAATGAGTTGAAATCATGCACTAATATATAAGAGCATTATATCCTCTACCGTAGTCAACTTAACTGTCAATGCATGATGAATTAATTGGAACTTTCGTAGTCTCGTTGGTGTAATATTTATATAATGCTTTGATAAATTAATTAGGACTTTTGCGGTCTCGGGTTCATTGGTGCAATATTTGTATAATGCCTTGATGAATTAATTGAGACTTTTGCGGTCAATTTTGTAATTTCTTATTTTAAATTATAAAGAAAAGGCATCGAATGGTTATCATGGTTTGGGCTCGTTTTGATAAACATTGTAGTTTGATTGACAAACATTGAATGGCTCCTTGTTCTATTGTTTGCATCAATTGTGTAATTTCTTATTTACTGCAAATTGATTGATAGTTTCTTCCTTATTTACTGCAAATTGAATGATAGTTGCTTCCTTATTTGAATAAAATAAAGAACTTAAATAAAATATAGTATTAATACACGATGGAGCTGGTTAAGTTTATTTGTGCTAAGTGAGTGTATTAATTATCATCACTTCTATTGATTAATAATTATATTCTACATATATATATTCCATAAGGGTTGATCGAAGAGTAACTTTTGTGTGTTATTTGAATGGTGTCATGGTTGATGGACCATCTGGGATTTCGTACACGAAACCACCTATTCGACATCTCATATCGAAGTTAAGTTTAGGATATGAGTGAGTTTTATCTGTAATTCTTTGGAGATAGACAATGAAAAAATTATATTAAACACGATATATCGATATCCTGTGTACATTGGAACTGGAACGTACAACTATGTTCCTTTGCGAATAGTTGATGAATCAAATCTGAAAGATGCTTGCTAGATTGTGGCAGAATCTCCACCACCAAATTGTAAGGAACTATTTTTAGATTTAGTTCCGAGACAATCATATACTAGTTCCAATTGTAATATAGTGATAAGTGCGGAAGGGCCTAGTACTCAACCAATATTTGAACATAATCATTGTGCATCGCCTTTGATGACTTCAAATCCCGGTGGAGACGAGGATGCTCATTCCTGCAATGGTGTGAATACTGAGAAATACGATGACTATTGTGGTAGTGATGGGGATACTAGGGAAGATAGTAGCGATGATGATGTCTATGATTTAGGTTTCTCTCTCTCTCTCCCACGTTTCTCTCTCTCTCCCCCACTTCTCTCTCTCTCTCTCCACTTTCTCCTCCATCGTTCTTTCCTTTTATCTCCATTAACGTTTTTATTTACATATGGTTTCCTAAAATAAAAAATGATGATTTTAACCATTGAGATGTCGTTTTAATGAGTTTCATTAATCGCTACCATTTTCACATCATCTTCAAGTCTATTATTCTTCGCGCCTCCATGAAGACCTCTATGAAAAAAATGGCAGAGATACAAATCTTTCAATTAGAGAGTGCGCACTCAAAATCCATCTAACATTATACAAAAAAAGGAATTATCGAACAACAATGGATCATACACGAACTTCATTAACTCAATCTATGTGTTCTCCGTTAAAGCCGAGTCTAAGAGATCTTCTTCCCCACCTGCCACCAACAATGACTTGGTATGTAATCCTAGAACCAGATTAGTAAGTGATTTGGTTTTTACTCTTAATTTTCATCTCAATCTTTTCTTTTCCCGATTAGCATTGTTGATGATAGGTGTGGAATTAATTTGGGTATCCATTTGTTTTTAAATCTATAGAGTTTTTTTAAAGACTGGAATCTTTGTAATTTAAATTGGCAATAATTAAAGTAATTTTAGAGAGTGTTGGTTTACAATTTAATGGTGAGTATTCGGTGTGTAATTAATGCAGGTTGGCTCGCTTTGTAGATTTGGAATGCTGCATTCATGGAGGTCGGTGAGGTTGCATTATTTTGAACAGAAAGGTTGGTTAGTTGGGGCTTTTGAATGTTATCCGTTCTCTTATTTTTTTTCCTTTTTTCCTTTTTCTTTTTTTTTGTTTTCAAATGGTTTTTTTAAGATAGTTGGATTGGAGTAATGTTGATTTAATTTTTTATCTGTCACTCTAATTTATGCTGGTGGATCTTTTTTTAGAAGACACAAGAAATTCGATTTGAGCCAAGTAATAGCCATGTCCGAAGAATTCATGTATGTGAATTTTCTCTCCTAAAACGCAGCCAAATTAAGTTTGATTTGAGCAGAGTTGATGATGTTTATATCAGAGCCACTTGAGAAGAGGTCGGTGCAACAAGTTCTCGCTTATAAGATCCAACCTCTCAGGTTGTCAAAAAATAAAAGCATCACCAATATTGTAAAGTTCGTCTCTCACAAAAACTATTTTGTATTCGATTCCCATTTCGAGTGGCGATGGAGAAGTAGTGTAGCATACAAGAAAAGCAAAAAGGTTGTTATTGTGGGCATCCAGGGAGTTTGCAATTGAGAGAGATAGTGCTCTGTTAGTGGGGATCTTGATCAATTAACTGACTATTCTGAATGGGCTGGAAATTCTTGGAATCAACTTCGAACTTAATGAAGCTCTCTATGCATGGTGCCCTACTCCCTTTTGAATAACGATTTTCGAAAGGCTCGATTTTTATTTTTATTTTTTGAGTTGAATAGCTTAGTTTTATGTTACCCTTATCTTTATTTTTTGAAGATGTCTTTTTTAAGATGCTTTTTTTTTGGGGTAGATGCTCCTAAGATGAAGTACTAATTACGTGTGAAATTTTTAGTCAAATATGAACATGTGAATTTCTTTCAGTTCAATGGAACATGTGGTTGATTGCCTTGAAGTTAGCATTATCAAAAAAGAAATTGTTCATAACCGAAAAGAAATTTGCTACAAGTCACAACTTTCACAAGAAAATTAGAACAACAACAAGAACACTTATAATTATTTTTGACAAAAATAATCTTATAATTAAGATAACAAGTGCCGCCTGAAAGAAAAAAAGACTATCATTAAGAGAACTTTCTTTTGATTTAGACGCATAATTAAATTTAAAACTAAGAATATAGAGATATAGTTGTATCATGTTTCTATTTGTTATTAAGTAACTCAATGAAGTTGTACACTCATTCACTTAATGCTTCAATTTTTATTTGTTTCGATAGCCACAATTGATATGATTTAGGTGTATATACATGAGGTACATATATTCTACCTTTTTTTGGTAATTCTTTTTTAAATGTTTAATTTGAGTTTGTATTGGTAATAAGAGGTGTTGTGCATCACGTGCGGAGCACGTGCACTTTGACTAGTATATATAAAACACTAATTTGAAGTATATGGAACATGAACTTTGATTACTTTCTCTTTTGCTGAAAATAATCAACTTTACGCCACGTGAGCGCACGTGCTCACTTACTAGGGCATTCTATCCATATAGGCTGATTAAAATGGCTTTAGGAGATCATTAGTAATGTTCTTAATTAACCTTTCCCATACATATATTCCTAGAAACCGTTCCTTCTCTGCTCATCACGTTCCTTAAAAGAGGCTCATCACGTTCCTTTAAAGAGGGAGAGATTATAGGAACCGTTTCAATCATTAAGAAAATTGAAATTTAGGTTAAAGTGGAAGTAAGGCTATTGAGAGGTACATTGAGCGGCTAAAGTAGATACATGTGTATGTGTGAGAGAGTAGCCAAAGAAAAGTGGAGACAATGAAGAGGTTTAGTAATAATTTTCTGAAAATTTAGTCAGTTAAAGAGACTAACCATAAAATTAGAATATAGTTATTTCCCTGGTATATGAATAACAAATGGCTGGCTAAAGGTTGTTTACTTACTTATGATTAGATTTTTATGATCCATAGTACTTTTTAAAGTATGCTCATGACTATGATTTGATTAACATGTTTGGAATGCAAAATGGGTTGATGGTTCATTGTTCTGGATGTTTGTTATATATTTAGTAATTGTTGAATTGAATTTGCTTAAATGTTTATTACTATGATTTGTGTTAATTATTAATTAGTAATTAGTGACAAAAAAAAAATTGTTTGAAGAAGTTACACAATCCTTGTAGAGACGATCTCACTTATCACTACTACAAAATTTAATAATATAATAAAGGTTAAAATTTTGTTGTACACGCACGACACGTGTTATACACATTGTCTAAAAAGAAATTAATCTTTTCATTAATCAAATCAGAAATCTCCACCAAAATCATTACATCTATCCCTATAATTCCCCTTTAACAATTAATAAATAAAAACTTTTATTAGAAACCAAAACTGCTACAAACTAGGAATTGACGTCGACTTTTATTTTAATCGCAAGTTTCTATTTTAACTAAACTTCCAAATCAATCTTCCCCAATTAACTACTAAAAACACTCTTCCTAATTTAATAATTTTAAGAAATCAAGACTTATCAAAACAACAACGTACGACACCTAAATTTACTTAAAACATAAAAAAGACGCATTAATATGGGATTTCTCAAAAACTGAGGTGGGAAACATTTTTTTTTTCAAAAATAAGGGTGACTACTTTTTATTTCCAAAAATAAGGTATGTCTCCTTTTCAAAAGGAGACATTGATGATGATGTGGCGCCATGTGGCATGTGTGTTGATGAGGTGGAATGAATGACTCCTTTTGAAAATGAGTCATCCATACAAAATGGATGACACCTTTTGAAAATGAGTCATCTATACAAAATACACAACCTCTTTTTTACTCCTCAAAAAGAGTACTTTGTTCAACTCGAAGTGGTTCCAAAGGGTCAGGGTCAGCCCGACCCATGAGATAGCCCGACCTGGGCAACCCATGTTCTTCCTTTCGTAAACTTTTATTTTTTTAATTTTTTTCATTTATACTGGGGTTGGGCGTCCATCCCTAACCCCAAGTTGGGTTCGTGCAGGGGAGATCACTCCCTTGCCGTCCCTTGAGCTCATGGCAGTTTGTTCGAGTCTCCTACCTCGGACCAACAACCACAACCGATAGCTAAAACAACCACAAGTTATACAACACCAACAAATATAACATTTACCTCGGCCACCGTATCTCGGTAGTGACACGTATCTCGCTGCGGGTCCCACGTCACGGGTCATTTTGTACTGATTAATGAATTAAACGTGCATTAATTATTAGGCCGTGATACGATGAACCCATGCAAACGTCATTTACGTATCGAGATGGACAAGCCGCATCACGTATGTATCTCGAGATGGAAAACCTGCATCACGCGCGTATCTCGATGTAGACAACTAATGTAAATGACACGCACGTATATGGACGTGGACAACTCATGCAAACGCCACGCATGTAACTCACGGTAAAGGAGTCATGCAAGCGATGCGCATGTCGAGGTGGTCGACCCATGCAACCTCGTGCAATTCATGCAAACATTATGCACGTATTTGGAGGGACCAACTCATGCAAATGACATACACTTTATCTGGCGGTGGACAACCCTAGGCAACAACATGCACGTATGTCGAGGTTGACAATCCATGCAAAATATTACGCACGTATATTGAGGGGAGAACCCATACAAATGACACATACGTATCTGGCGGTGGGCGACCTGTGCAAAAAACACGAAAGTATGTCAAGGTTGACAATCCATGCAAACGTTACAAACGTATCTCAAGGGGGCAACCCATGGATATCTACTATAAACCATGTAACACGATTGTGATTATAAGAAGAAATTTGTAGATAAAGAAGTGTAAATGCCAAAACCACGTTATATATTTGTGAAGAATTTAAAATTAAAGTAATAAAGAAGTTTTGAAAGTATGATTTAATTCCAAAAAAATACTTATCATACAGGTTTATCGACGGTTACGTTGACGTTGTTGCTCCGTAATGCAAACCAGACGTACTCTATGTCGAGTTAGATGTTGTGTTTCTACTTCCGATTGAGTTTTTCGAGGTTACTGATTTTGCATTGAAAGTCATCGAGTCGATTGATATTCATCCTCTGGTGCTTCACTCGACTCGCCTCTGGTACTAATCCTCCCAAAAATTGGAGGTTGAATCGTCACAAAAAATTGGCTTCCTGTATGCCGTTGGCTGAGAGGAATTTGAGGCGGCGGGGGCATGCTTAACATGTTCATAAATGAGACATCTTCACTATATGACATATTATAATTATAACAAGGTGGAGTAAATGGGCTCGACATGTGTTGAGGTAGTGACGGATGCATTGGATGTCTAGGCATGCCATAGTCCATATATGAAGACAACGGCCCGGGTGCATAATGATTAAAATGGTAATGAGGAAGATTCATGATCGGCGCGCTAGGTACAAACTTTCGAGGTTCTGGTTGCACTAGGGACAATGTAGGAATGTACCCACGAGAAGAATGATGTGGTGGGGATAACCATTGGCTACTATCACCAACTGTCTCTATTGCTCTCCCTCTCGGACGTGATGAACATAGCGTAGGGAACGTCTGCTGCTCTCAGCAGTAGTGTATGTCCGACGAGAAGGATGTGGTGGATGAGGACGTCTAGTGCTCCCACCCATAGTCAATGTTTGTCTTTTCCTTGTTCTCACATCTCGGTTCGATTCGCCCTGATCTTCTTCTTCATCTTCATTCTCCTTATCTATGCCCTCTCCGACATCAATTCCACTATTCCATAGAGTTGACCTTTGCCTATGATCTACATCTAAAATTTTGAGGCTTTCATCAAGCGCAGTAAGACCTTGCTCGTACCCATCGTCAATGAAAACTCGATGCAGTCGAAGCACCAAGTTACACTGATATAAAAATAAGAGTTTAGTACACACAATTTATGATGTAAAACGTGACGAAAGAAGAATAATAGTTTAAAACTTACCGAATAGTCACGTAAAGCCCCGTCACGTCCAATGAATCTTCTAGTGACTGATCTATACCACGTCATGTAGTCTTGTTGATCGTGGCATTCTTCTTGTTCCACTGTGACTATGCTGTCACCATGATTTCACCACAATTTTCCCACATCTGTATATAGTTTGCATGAAAAGCCGCCTAATTTTCTTGAACGCGTCCTTGCATCTTGATGCGGTGCGATCGGGTGTCGTAATGAAAGTTTGGTGGCACGACCTGTATCATTCTGAATTGTCTTAAAACTCTTTCAGGTCGATGCAACTCCTCTATGCCAACTACCGTGACCGTCGGTACAATATTCAGGAATAGAGCCTATGACTTCAGAATAATGTTGCCACTCCACGTCATCCTCGTTCTTCAAATTGAGTCCATCACGGTAAGCTGATAAAACGTGTGTTGCAGTTTGAGTAACCGAGAATGCATCGATCCATCTGTATGGAAAACTCATAATTAGTAAAATGAAAATGTAGTTAATATTATAAAAATTATGATATAACATTTCTATTACCCGTGTCCTAAAGGAACATCATTAAGCATGTTTTCTCCATCCATTGTTCGAGGTTGAACTCTAGGAACACCCAACCGCTTGGTTTTATAAATGAAAATCTATCCTATGCCCACGGTTGTACAAGAATCGATGCCCCTGCAACCTCATGTGCACCCGCGCGAGATCCGCGACACAACTCCCTGTATTAGAAAACCAAACAGGCACTCCCCCAACTATACCGGCCAGCCATGTCAAAGTCCTCGAGCAAAGGTAGAAACATCAAATATACATATCGATTTGACTTATTGGCGAATAGACAACCACCGATTAGTTGGAGAATGTATGATTGAACATACCGCCTCACTGACTCCTCGTCGTTGTCGTCATGCATAGCTGGTATATTGCGTTCAAGCCATTCTACATTTAGTTTATTTCCATGAAGGTCATCTCCAACAGGAACTCGACCAAGTATCCTTTCACGCACCTCAACATAGTTTGTATCGGTGGTTCCTGTCACAGGCATACATTCGATAGGTAAGCTGAGCTACACCTGTACATCTTGGAGTGTAATAGTACACTCGTTACATTGCATGTGAAACGTATGTGTGTCTGGATGCCATCTCTAAATGAATGCAGTAATCAAAGCCTAATCTAGACTAAAAAATGAAACGCGCGAAATCCCATAAAAGCTACTGGAACGTAGATATGGGATTATTCGAGAATGATACTCCACCGTTCGATCAACGGAAGCCCGTCGTCGACGCACGCGCAATGTCTCGTACACCTTAGAATTGAAAATAAGTTGTCATATATATGTATATTATACGTTCATTTATGAACATTGGACGTATCCATCTTAAAAGGTTCACCCTCGCGAGGATCTGTGTGTAGATTAGAGTTGTAATAGTGAAGGATATCTGATGGACCTAGATCCATTTGTGTACAAACTACAATTTATGGAGTTTTAAAAGTTAGTCGCGTTGTTCGAGAAGTCACCATGAATCGATTATTAAAGGTTCAAATAATAACAAATTCCTAAACATTAAATGACGTAAACCATCTGGATACTTCAAAAGGTTCAATATTATCTAATTACATACATACTTAGGCCATTAGTAAACAATATATAAACTGGACTATTGGT
Source organism: Stephania yunnanensis (assembly GCA_039657365.1). NCBI lineage: Eukaryota > Viridiplantae > Streptophyta > Magnoliopsida > Ranunculales > Menispermaceae > Stephania > Stephania yunnanensis. The sequence goes on along the minus strand of CM077586.1, from coordinate 34,997,061 downwards.
TTTGATTTGAAGATTCAGCCCTGGCTGGACAATTTTTTTTGTTATGTCCCTCTGCAAGACAAATGCCGCATTGGTTCTTCCCAGTAGGGACTCGATCACGATCTTTATTGAGACATGTTGTTCTTTTATGTCCTTCTCGATGACATATGCCACATCGTAAGGATTTCGAAACATTATGAAGATCCATCTCGTATTGCCTTCGCGTTCACTTTGGTCTCCCTCAGCCACGTCTGCATTTTGGGTCTGATATGATCTTTGTAACAAAAGTCGGCTAATATTTCTCATTTGGAATGGCTTTGAATTAAAAGTTGTAACATTACGCGTACACATCTATCCGGTAGGATGGTTCAATAAATTGTGAGTACATCACCTAAATAAAGGAACATGCAGCTAACACGTGTGAGCAAGGGAAACCAAACGATTGTCATTTATTGCAACTGCACAGGCGGTCCCTTAAGAGAACAACTTGTGTATTGTTGGCTTTATGCATGCGATCTCCATATCGTCCAGTAAGCACTTCAAACTCACCTATGTCACGACTTAACAATTTGACTTGATGCTTCCCTACAGCTTGTTCCTGATGTGTGAGTTTATTCGTGACATATTTTGTGTACGATTGCCCATTTGAGATTGCTTCATTGATTTCCTGGTTGTGTTGATCGTGGTATGTCACCAATCTATTGTAAATCATCTGAGTCATTACTGTTATTGGCAAGAATCGAGCCCCTTCAATACACCGTTAAAACACTCTACAAGTGACGATAAAACTAGTGTGAGTAATATTACTTCAGCGATAACCATATAGTTCAGTGCAAAACATAACTTGCATTTCACAAGTACCAACACCATTAGAATTCATCCATCCGTACTGCATGCCTCCGTCGTGTGATTGAGTCCATAGTTCTTTGGGGATGGCATTGACATATTGCAAACATTGAGGGGTTCGCGATGATAAATATGCAAAACGCTCCATGCACGCATTAAATTTTCGAACTTGATGTTGACCAACAGCTCAAGAAAATAGGTTTTTCAAGGGCTCGTTTTTTAATTGAGTGTCGAAATTACTGACCAAGTGTCGCAGACAATAACGGTGGTATCCTTTTGGGGGACAAAAATCGTTGATCGGTGTGTTGACCGCTTCCAGAATGCCACGGTGATGATCTCTATCCGTCGCTTGTTTGTGCAACATCCTAAAAACCATACTCACGAATCCGTAGACTCGATTTCTACAACATCAAATGCTCCCGGTAGTGTGTCCATTACCATCAACATATATGACAAACAATAGCTTACCACTATATTAGCCATATAAGGAAGTCGCGTCAATTTGAAGCAGAGGCCTACAAAACTTGAAAGCTTGTATTGATGTTTCGAATGCAAAAAACACACGACGAAATTGAGGACACTCAGTCCTTATCTCATCAGAAGCCCATTGTCTATGTGACCACTCAATTACGGTCCCCGAACTTTTAATCTTCACGGCTGCCTACCAACTTGGCAATCTAGCGTATGACTCATCCCAATCTCCAAAAGCATTTGCAATTGCCTTCTTTTTGGCATCCCACATTCGCTTGTAGTTTACTTCGTGTTTGTATTTTCCCTTAATTATTTGTAATAATGCTTCGATAGTTATTACTTGATCTATCGGGACAATGCTTTGGATCTCTCTCACAAGAATGTTGGCATCGAGTTAGGCACGACCGTGTTCCACGTCGAGATTTATATAGTTGTGCGGCACGTCTAATTGTGTGATCTCCCGTAATTGTGTTCTCTTTCGCAAACAAGCACAAAGACGCTACATGCAACCGTCTTGCGCGCTTCTGCACTAGATCGCCAAAAAAGTTGTAGTGGATTCCATCAAATGATATTGACAATGTATGTTAACATGCCACACTTTGACGGCATGTTGTAAGTCTTCTTCGTTGTCATAGCAGATCCCTAATTCCAAATCAAAGTTAAAGAGGTCCCCCCAGTCTATTGATGAGAATGTTGGGTCGCAGTGGAGTTAGCCACCTCCCAATCGATTTCGTGGTACACCAGCAATGGTTGGTGAACTTCAACATCGATTGCTTCCTCCATGAAATTCTCTTCATCAATAGCAAACTTCTCATCATCTTGCATGTTTTCTGCCCCTAGAGGTTCATACATTGGGTCATCCGCCACAACATTTATGTTTTCCCAATCGACAGTTGGTGCACCTTCCTCAGGGGACGCACATCCTCATCTGCGTCATTAATGTCATCATCGTCGTTGCGTTCATCATCACCTTGTAGTGATTGCATCTGCAATATTTCCATCATCGATCTAGTATATGACTTGCTGACATATTCATGTACGAGTTGCAAATGAACTGTACGACTTTGACAATGGTCGATTTGTTCAAATGTTAAATAAATATCTAACCTTGAACTTAATGGTAGATTGGCCATTGTCGCCCACATCAAGTCGAAGTGCGTCGCGTCTTCCAGCAATACGGGGACAAAATACTTTGAACCCGCAGAGAGGGTTATAGCGTGACGATAAGTCATCTTTACCATAGTTTTCGTAGATGAGACATTGAATGCGTTACACACGTAATCCATCAATTGTTGTCTACTCGTTCCAAACCTAAACGTCAACACTGCTGATGAGGGTGCGTTGTACGTAATGCCATTTCTACCATTTATAATTTCATCGTTCGCATGAAAAGAGAAATGGGATGTCTCTATTTTCTATGATCTACATAATTTCTTGAACAATGATGATGTAAAAAATGTCATATACATCAAACGTCATTCGTTCATCAAATTGAGGAATTAAATCGCAAGTAAACTTTATGATGTATAAGAGCGCTTTAATAGCGCCACAAATCAAATTAGGGCATTTTCGCCGTCGACATTGCATGCCCAATTATTAGAAGAGAAGGCTAATTGCAACAACCTAACTTTGAATGTATGTATATATCTAACCAAATTCTTTTTTACGTATTGAGATGACAATCATAACATAAAAAATAATAATATTAAGGTTTCATAATTATGGTTTGTTTTTATTGACATGTGTTATATATTAATCAAACAGACTAATAAAGAAGTTAAGAAAAGCCATAGTAGTAGTACAAGTACTGAAAGCACATTTAAAAGACCACGAATTGAGACACCAATTAAAATTGCCAACTTTCATATATTATTTATATTGTGCTTATATTCCTAGCTAGTTATTGAATTAATGACATTCATTCATATATTTTTAAGTTATTATACCCTTTAAGTAATCAATGTCGATTTTATTATTGGTTCGAAAAGGAAAGTTAGTTGATCGAATCACCGCTCTCCAACAACTAGTGTCACCTTTTGGAAAGGTGACAAAAAAAAGTTTTTTTTTCATCTCCATTGCTTAATCTGAAAGATTATAAGTATCAAACGTCATTCATTCATCAAATTGAGGATTTAAATCGCAAGCAGACTTTCTGATGTAGAGGATCGCCTTCATAGTGCAACTACAAAGCATACTCATTCGTCTACATGACATTAATTAAAAACTCGTATTTATATCAGCTATGTCAAATTCGGGCATATTTCCAAAAAAAAAAAACCTAAACAAAAATTTGCCTCCTTGCAACAAACAAACTCCGCATATTAATTTGTGTAAACAAACAAAAACCATACAAATTTATTTAATTTTACTAAATTACCAACTCAAACTTAAATAAATAAAGTTTTTAACTTACTAATTTTTCTCTTTTTTTCCTTTATCTTCAATTTGATTATCCCTGAAAAAACAATTAAAAAAATTAGCTTTCACTTATATCAATATTACGAACTACAACGAAATGACGTAAAAATTAAATAAAAAAATCCAAACCTTTTCACAACCTTCACCAAGATCAAACCCACTGATGTGTATCTTCCATTTGATATTCCCCGCAAAAATAATAAAATTGTACCACCTCACAACCCAGACCCACAACTCACCCAACTCTATCGCACCAACAAAATGACCCACCCCACAATCCAACCCAAGCCACCCCAACTCTCTCTCTCTCTCACTCTCGGTGTCAAGGTCCCCCCACTCTCTCTCGAACTATCATCAACTATCTCTCTCTCCCGGACACTCGATCCCCCAACTCTCTTCCTCTCTCTGTTACCGTACTCTCTCTCTCTCTCTCTCTCTCTCTCTCTCTCTCTCTCTTTTTCTCGCGGTCTCTCGCTCGCTCTCTCTCTCTCTCGCGGTCTCTCGTTCTCTCTCGCGGTCTCCCCCACTCTCTCTCGTTCTCTCTCGCGGTCTCCCCCACTCTCTCTCGCGGTCTCCCCTACTCTTTCTCGGTCCCCCAACTCTATCCCTCCCTCCGTCACTGTACCCTATCTTTCTCTCTCTCTCTCTCTCCCTCTCTCTCTCTCCCTCTCTCTCTCTCGGTCCCTCTCATCTCCATCTCTACTGCTGCTGCTCTCTCCTCCCTCAGGTCTATCAACTCTCTCTCGGTCGCTACTCGCTCCTCTCCTCCTCTACTGGTGTATCTGCACCGGCTCCTCTGGTCTCTTTGCACGACCTCCTCTGCCGCTGCCTCTCTCCCGCACCAGACTCTTTATTGCGTCTCTCTTGGTTGCTCCACCCACCAACACCCACCTTAAACCCCCCCCCCAGGAACCCTAAACCCCTACCCCATAGATTGTATACCTTAGCCCGATAACGCGGGGAATATATTCCCTGCGTTCTTGGGGAATACGACATCTTGAGGAAGAGGATGTCATGGGGTACAATACACGAATGGCGCATTCTCGGAATGCGCCATTCGTGTACTGTGGGGAAACTCACGTGGCGCCCACGTGGATGCCTCGTCGTTAGGACGTTCAACTAATGGCGTATTCTCCGAATGCGCTATTAGTGTACAGGGCCGGTCCACGTGGCGTATACACGGACGCCACGTGGATCGTCAATTATGCATCATTCGATACACGTGGCAAGCACGCTAAGCCCATAGGGATGACATGTCATCAGGAACCTCAAACTAATGGCGCATTCTCCGAATGCGCCAGTAGTTGGAGGGACCGATCCACGTGGATCGGTCCCTAACACACAAATGGCGCATTTGGAGAATGTGTCATTCGTGTCTTTTTGCCCCGCCACGTTGGACACTAATGGCGCATTCTCTGAATGCGCAATTAGTGTTAAATATTTGCCCTACTAAAAATGCATTTCTAAAACTCGATTTACCTTACTTTTGTAATAAAAAGAGAACCTAACTTATTTTACTAATTTATTTTATTGTTAACAATACTTTTGTAATTTTTTCCATTAATATAACTAATATTAGATTTGTGCCGTACATCTCCAGTTGGGCACTTGCAGTGCCACTTGTATGCACACTAGCGGTCCCACTTCCACGTGTCCATAAAGAGATATGCATAATGCTCCAAAATCTATATGCATCAGTCTTCCAAACAAAATATTCAAAATCCATGAAATTTAGAGCAGAAGAGAATAACACAATTCTCTAAAAAAATCTAAATTCATTATTAATCAATAAAAAAAATCTCCCTCAAAATCAACACATCTAGTCCTTCATATAGGCTTTAACAATTAATAAATAAAAAATTTGTATTGAAAATAAAAACGGCTAAAAATTAGGAATTAACATGACTTTTATTCAAACCAATCTTGCCTAATTAACTACTATAAACACTTTTCATAGCTTAATAATTTTAAGAAATCAAGACTTACTAAGACGACGCTAGACACCAAAAGTTATTTAAACCTAAGAAAGACGCATTAATATAATTAATATTAGACTTGTGCCGTACATGCCACGTTGTTCACTTGCACTACTTGTATCCACAGTAGCGGTCCCACTTCCATATGTCCATATAGAGATGCATCAATGCTCCAAACCAAACCCTATATGTGTCATTCTTCCCTGAATTGAAAAAACTCGCCCTTGAATTTTCATATATTCTCTTGACTTTTGATAGGTGACAAATCTATCTTCACAACTAATCTTCACTAAGGCAACACCACTTGATTGAACAAAAGTTTGGAGAACAATATCTTAAACTTCAACAATCAAATTGAAGTTGTCAATAAACACACCGTCTTTAAGAGCGCCCACTTCTAACTCTTCATCCATGTCATTGGTTAATGAACAAAGGTGTTTCATCGCTGCGAACTTCACGATTTTTTCCGCACCTTTTTCAATTGGATAGTTGTCGACGACACTAGCATCAACAATTGTCTCAAGCACTTGAGGACTCGTAGATTGCGGAATAACTTCGATAGCATGATCGGTATCTCCAAATACCACCATGTCTTCGATGAAGTCTTCGTTACAATATCAAACTTTTGTGCCTCATTAAAGTCGACTTATTTTTTCTCATCTTCAAATTCACCCTCCCTACCAAAAAAAATCATATTCGGTTTTTTCCCTAACAATAGGTTCACTTTGATGGATTCGAGTAGATCGGGGAATATGTTGTTTTCCATCAAACAACAAAATCGAACCTTTGTTCATTTGTAAAAAATATTTCGATATGTTGTTGGTGAGTCTTCTTAGACAGCATGATTTTCACAGTTACCTAGACTTGATTGAAGCTCTGACACCAAAACGATACAACAAAAATCTTCCAAACTGATTGGCGAATCCACACATAACCAATTTAGGGCTTTTAGAATTGAAAACCTTAATTCTATAAAAAAGAAATCAATTAATATATTATTCAAAAAATCAATCAACTCATATTTCATAAGTTTGGCCAAGCATATAAGCTTTTAATTAATTAAGAAATAAGACTCCTATCTCTACCTAAACGAAACATTACATTAAATTAACAAACTTCCGAATCAAATGACTTACTAAAAGACCCAACTTTCTAATTAAATCTTAACACTAAAGGGAGACTTTTATGTAGAAAACTACTAATACTACAATATTTCTAATTAAAAAATAACTTGCTAATTTCCTAATCTATATAAAACTAAAATATCAAATATGTTGTTTTTTGATACACAATGACACTTGTTGAGCGTGTACAATTCGTTTCTCGTATATCTTTATTATTTGTAGTATTGATAGGTAAGATAAACTCCATAAAGATTTATCAAACTTCTCTAAGAAAAAGGTGTTTTAATGGTTTTTATTATTTTTTACTTCAATTTAATTAATTTAATTAAAATGAAAATTAAAAATCACTAATCCAATCTATAATATAATATAATAATTAACTAAACTAATTAAACTAACTTAACTATCACAATTCAAATTCACAATATTTAAATAAATTCAATTCAATAATAAATAAATATCTAAATAAACATCCAAAACAATGAAACATCAATCCGTTTTGCATCCAAACATGGAACTTCAATCATAGAGTCATGATACTACTTTATAAAGTATCATAGATCATTAAACTCTAATCATAAGTAAATAAACAGCCTTTAGCCAGACATTAGTTCCTCTTATATCGGTGGAAAAACTACATTCTAATTTTATTGAGCTAACCCTATTTAACACATAAAAACATTAAATTCACACAATAAAACTGCATTACACTTAATAAAACTTCGAAATACTAAATCTAATACCTTCAGAAAGACACTTTAACATTAGATTTATATATCAAATTCACCTAGAACATCAAAACGGTAACACCTTTCAAACAATTGTAGTTACTACTTAACTAGATAATTAATCCAAATATTACAATACACATTCTAGACTATACATGCAATACAAAGGTCATGATTAAAATCACAAATAATAATCTATTAAATCAATGAATCAAAGAATACGATTGGTTCAAACATTAAGCACAAAATCACCTCATCGTAACTACATTGCAAACGAATCTAGTTCACGTTTAGACTTTGTTTAGATTAATTAAATACTCACTCATATTCACAAATAACATCACCATAATGTAAATAAAAGACATAGATAAATACCTTTGGAATAAATACTTTAAATCTTTACGTCTTGTCTAAAAGTAATGAACAATAAAGCAATAAACTAAAACACTTAACAGTTGCTCATAGAGCAATGAAATATTAATAGAAGTACTCAAACATAATTGATTTCGTAGCCCTATGGTTGTATTTATAACATTCTAGGTAGTACATATCCCAAAATAACTCAAAAACTTTGTGGTTATCTAAAATTCTCAAAATTGAACCCATCGACTCCTTAGCGATTCAAATTTAAGTGGAATCGCTGAGAAAATCCTTGGAAAAGTAATTTTTGTTTCCACCGATCTGAGTAGTGATTATTGTATACATGCAAATCGGTCAGGAATCGTTCGTACTATATCCCAATTTTTTCATTCATTTGTTTTTTGATTTTTTGCATACTCTTTTCACATTATCAATTCCTTCATAATCTTTCCTTTTTAATTCATTTCTTCTTATATTTGAAAAATCACTTGAAATAAAAAAAAACATTAGAAAATCCCATGTAATATAGTATTTTACATATGAAATCAACATAAAATGCGTATAAAATATTTTCTAATTATAGACTTATCAAAAATCACCAAACGCAGCATTTTGCCGTCCCGAGCGAAGGAATACTCTCAGTCTAATTCTTTTTTTTCTTTCGTTGTTTCGATTTCATAATTATATACGCTTTCTATTAAATAGATATAACCATTAAATAAACATATTACCCTTATAAAAATAAGAATGGTGATAGAATAGAAATATTTAAAGAACAACCCCTTTTACTTGACAACTCAACCTCTAATTGTGAAATACACCTTAGAGTTCAAAGTTAAATAAATCACCAAGGTCAAGCCACTATATAAGTTTTCTCAATCTCTAGTTATAAGCATCAAGCTTACGATAGCTAATACAGATTCTCAAGGTACGAAATCACTAATCCAATCTCATTTTCAAACAATATTTAAAATATCACCACAATCAAAGTCGATATGAATTTTTATTCACCAATAATCATCATTTCATATTCATTTGTAAGAAAAATATACTTCACTTAACTTAGCTATAAGCACTTAAGTTAAATCGTTTATTTGAAGAGTTTGTCATAAACTTCCTTCCATTTTTTTCTTATATCTCTCATTCTTTCTTCATCAAATATATATTCATTTTTTATTTTATATTCCTAAGGTTCCTTATTTCATTTCCACTGGAATTTGTTATTCTTTTTAAATAGTAATTTTTCCTCTCATTTTTCTCACTATTAGATTTCTTGCTCCATATCCTTTGTAGTACGTTGACCTCTCAATTTTTTATTTGAAAACTCTTATTAGCTATTCTCACTTTTACTATAGTCAAGGAAGTATTCTTTCCAACTAAGTAAACTTTATGGACTATTTCCTATTTTTCTCTTCAATTGTGGCATAAACGTTTTTCAATATATATATATATATATATATATATTTGATTAATAACATTTGTATAACAAGATTCTTAGAAATCGATATTGTTTGTCTTGCACTATCATTAAGATCTTCTACTTATTATAATGTCTAACACAAAGTAATCAGTCCCTTCTATACTTCTCTAGTGTATACATAATCTAGAATAAGTCAAATAAGATATAATAATTCCTTTCCATCTTACCATTTCTATTTTCATGGGTAATGAAAATATATCACTTCCATTTAAATCCAAATTATATTCAATTCCTTATTCCTAATTAGATAAAGTAAAATGAAATGAAAAAATATTACATGTATTGGGAAAAATTTCGACAAATTCACGATGTTCAGCGTTCATATAGATTCTACCTCTCGTTTCTTCTATACTTCACATCTTCATACTTCACTTTACTTAATACCCCCAAACTCATTTCAAACCTTGTCCTCAAGGTTTAAAAATAAAGTTAGGTTTCCAACAAAAATAAAATACCTCGTAAAGTATAAGTGAATAAATTAAATAATTAACTAACTAATAAGAATAAATAGCATAAGTAATTGAAAATTTGATTAATTATTAATTTTTTATACATTGATGCTTAAAAAATTAATAATTAATCAATTTTTTAAGCATCATAGGATGTAAATTGAATATATCAAACCAATGTATAAAATGTGAACACACCAAAGCAAATGTATCATAGTAACATATACCACATCATTCCAAATATAATAGGATTACAAACAAATACCTCTCATAATAAAATGAAAAGAAAGATTACACAGAGAATAATGAAAATCTAGAACAACCGTCTAGATATCACATCATCACCACCATCCCCTTCATTCGACGGTTGAGATTGGAAGCTCGTTGTAGGATCACAAAGCTTGTAATCACTCTAGCCATTAGATTATCTTATGAAAAGGCTCCCTAGTTGGGCATTATCAATTGGGTGGATGGAATTTGAACTTTAGCTCCCCCGCCTTACATCCTCCTGTCATGCATCGCTCAGACCCATAGATGCTCTAACTAGTCTCGCGTTGGTTCTGGAAATTTAACTATTGATGTCTCAGAGCTATCATTGATTTAGCAAGATTGACCCCATCATGGCTATTTCTATCTCATTAGCTTACATGCCAACGAAATCTTCTGCAGGTGGTTGTTGGCTCTGTTTTATTCTATCATTATACGCGGTAGTCTGCATCTCTTTCAAATTTTTTCTTTTCCCTACCCGCATTCTTCTTCACTCCGTGGTATCTTTCCTGTGTGTTTCATTTCTTACCCATTCCTTTTGCGAACCCATATATCCGGGCACCTTATTGGTGCTTTTAATGAACTTGTTGGTGATGATCTCATCAGGGTAAACATCTAGCCCTAGATCTCTCATTGGAACTTGGTCTTGCAAAACTCCATAACCAATAAAAAGAAGGCAATCTTTCATTTTTCTTGGTGGTCATTGCATTCCTCATTGAATCATATATTATTTTGATAACTTGTATATAGCCGATCCCTTGAACTATGTGGTATAAAAGAGTTGCCCTATAGTTCACTATATCATAATGTTGCAAACTAGGTTGTAGGTCTACATTTAAGAAAGAGCTCCAAGCTTTGGTGGTTTTCCTAAAGTTCTTGATTTGTATGTCTTTCGGATACCTATCCTTGTAAAAAAGAAATCCATCCTCCAGAATTGCTTCCAAACCATTTTTAATGGTCTCATGGGGAAACTCGTGTCTAAACCCATACTCGAATTTTGGGTACTTGTTGGCTTATGTCCTATAGAATCTTGGTAAACCATAATATCGATTTATTTTAGCTAGTGAGTAGTCCATTGGTCTTCCTTGAACTATGGCTACTGTCTTATTGTCATCTTCATGCCCATTCACATAAAATCCTCTCATTAGAATTTCACAACTCATCTCAACTGAGGACCCTGCATCATTATTGGCATAATATTTTCTAGTTAATAACCCCCAGCTCCTCTCCCTTATTATGTTCAAGATATTAGGCCCATACTTAGCTTTATTCTTAACGTTGAAACCCTTATCTGGTTGATTTTCTATTCTTATATTGCTTTATATCTTGGCAAGAACTTTCATATTTATGAGGTTGTGGGGATGAGAAATGAATTCTCGGTGTTTTGTCAATCTCTTCCTCTCCCTCTGATTCATCAACAAAACTTAAGAATGGAGAAGGTTCTCTTGGTACTTTACTTCAGGGGTTATTCATCAAAATTCTCGTTGGCATAATGGGTATAATTAGAACTTTAGATTTTTGCTTAGGTTTTTCAACTACTGGTGCCTTCCCCTTCTCCGCTTGTGAGCTTTTACTTTTTCCTCATCTGACAATTGCCTTAATTTTAATAACTCACAAGTTCAAAAATGAAATAAACCTGTAAATCGTAAAAACAACATTATAGGACGTAATTCAGTAAAATTCTAGACTTTATTTTAAAAGGAGAAATCCATTTAGAAAGCTAGCTAGAAATTCATCTGAAACTTTAAATAAAATTGGCATCGAAGTGTTAACTCAATTGAAAACTATAAAATCTATTTCTAAATATTGTAAGGCAATTGTATGAAAATTCTTAGGCCTTTTCAAAAATAAAGCAAATGAAATTATAACAAAATCATAACCAAACGCCCAAATTCATTATAAACTCGATTTTCAAACTGTTTGCAAATGCGTGTGAATATAGCAAAATTTTTAAATTATCGAATTTGTAACCAAATGATCAATGTAATCACCATGTCTAGTCAATTGGACTCAACAAAACCATTTGTTCAAGATAACTGAATAAATTTCAACAAAACAATTTGAAAAAAGATTGGAAAATTAGCGAAAATCATTCAAATAAAAAACTTGTTAAAGTAAAGAGCTAGGGTTGATGTAACTACCTTATTAATAGTGAATATCTTAAGACTTAAGCTCTTGAAATCCTTTTGACCGTTCTTCCAAGCTCTAGGCTGAGTTCCCTAACATTATAGTTTCGTTCGACATTCCTAAAATAAAATATTTTAAGTTGAATGGAACTAGGTTGAGGTAAGAATCTCTTAAATACTGTGGGATTGAGCTTAGGATGGTTAAGTATAGACAATATATTGAGATTTCGGTGAAGGTATGCAACGATTTGGTGTGTGAATGAATTGGTGGTGTGTGGCAATTTAGGGTTCTATTCTTAAAAATAAAAAGTCATGCCTAGCGATTCTCGTGTTAAGGGGCATCGCTGGAAAATTGCTAGGTGAATCGGTAGGTTGTGTAGTGCAGTAACCCACCGATTTGAGCAGTGATTCCTTGGTAAGGAAAATCGTTGGGGATTCACTAGACTTTACATTTCACATAATTGACTGGTTGATGTCACCGATCTTGCAAATCACTCCCAATGCTCTTTTGATTCGCTGGGGAATCACCAGACTTAAGTTATTGTTTTTGCAATTTATTCCATGATTAACTTATATATCATTCATAAAAACTTATGTTAAGGTAAAATTGACTAAAATTTTGAAAGTTTGATAAGGATATATAACTAACTAAATAAATTTATTAATTAAATAAATAAACAAATATTTAAATAAGCAAGTGAATAATGCAACTTGCATAAATGCCATATAATAAAAAACAACCCCATCACTCCTCCCTAATTGAAATTACCTCAAAATTGGAATTCCAAAAATATTTGTAATGCAAGTGTAAAAAAGTTATAGAATACAAATATAATAAACTAAACTAAATTCCTAATAAAATTAAATAAACATAGAATAAACATAAAATATAGGCATCTTTCCATAGAGCGATTTTATTTATTATAGTTGGCTCGACTAATGTGATGGCCCCTCTCCTAATCTAGGGCACCACCCGGCCTAATCCCGTAATTAAGCCCTAATCATATCCACGCATGACTTAACTACGTATTAGTCAGCCTTTGAAACCTAAACGCGTCTTTTCTCGTGTTCATGATAAGTAATCACTAGTCCTACCAGTTTATAAAATTTAAAGTTAATTAGTGGAAGTCTTATTGATTGTGCGGAAGCATTTAGTAACTTATGCGGAAGCCATTTATAAAATCCTAAGTGTGGAAAACCAGGAAATGACATCACATATATAAAGTCCTCAAAATGTATTGAAACAGTAAAATAGTATAAGTTAAGTCGGGGAACTAACGCTCAACCGAATACACAAATCCAAATAGTATCTGAAAGACATATATAAAATATACAATCAAAATACCAAAAGAAGTCTTACAATCGATGCAGTAACAGGCCGCAGGCTCAGGGATAGTCGCCGATTTTCTCTTTGCGCGGCCTGCTAGTATACGTCTCTGCACCCACCGTCATAAAAAGGACAGTGAGTACAAGAATAAAATAGTAATCCCCAATGAAAAGTTTAATTTGCATTTCCAAATATTGAAATGGTATTTAAAAGCATACAAATGGGAAAACTGGAAAATAAACCATATGCGAGTAAATACCAGAGTTAAACAAGTGATACTGACATTAGGCTAAGTAGTGGTGATTTAGGTACGGTCACCAATGAAACATGTCACTCCGACTCAATAATCATATAGCACAAGGGACTCTAACCTAAGTGTCACCAGGGACGCTAACCCCAGTGTGTAGACCACCTCAGGGACTCTAACCCCTAGTGTCATACACTGTCAAGTAACATGTGCTGACATCCCCAGGGACTCTAACCCCGTGAGTTGCGCACACCTCGATCGAGTACGCGACCTAAATGCGAAAACGACTTTATAAATTTCAAGAAAAACCAAGTATGGATTGTCAAGGCTTGGGCAAATCTACATACCTAACAAATAAGGAATACGAGTCCTTTTAAACATTTATAAGATATTCACTAGCCTAATAGCATGCTATTTATCATTTAATTCACATTTAAAACAACAAGAATAGATATAGCATGTGATAGAATCAATGAATCAAATCAAATGAATGGATATCATGCAAACTAGACTCATCAAATGAACATAGACACAAAGAACACATGATATAAGAATACAAAGGCAAAATAGTCAAAGGACTATGCAAGGACAACAATTTATAGAAATGAAAAGCTAAGTAAAGTTGCCATTGGGTATACTCACAACAACAAAGTAAAGTCCCAGCTTTACCGGCCTCCTGTAACTCCAAATCTTCTATTCGCTCTCCCGTACCCTTTTTCCTCGGTTCACGAGTCTGGTGTCTCATTAGTTCAAATATAGTAGGTTTAAGCTCAATTTACACATCACCGACATTCCAACATATGTTCTTTTCATAGAACTTTTTCAATTTCTATTTTTTTTATCGACATATAATTTTCCCCAATTTTTCCCAATTTTTAAATTTCGTTGATGGGGTTGGGGTTGCTCTCCACCCCAACCCCGGTGGAATACCACCTTGGCGCCGTTCGGCAATGGGTTCGGCCTCCATGGTCGAACCCTACTCACGGCCACCCTACCACCAACCACCGGATCTACGACAACGACGAGGACTCACCGCGATTGTGATCCTGTCTCTCTTTCCCGGCGCGTCCTTTCTCCTCCCCCTCCTCTCCTTTTCTTCTTCTTCCTCTTTCAGGTTTTCTTCCTCTTTCGGCCCGATCGTTTGTGTGTGTGTTTTGTGTGTGTGGTGTGTTGGTGTAGGTGGGAGTGGGTGGTGGACAGGTGGTGTTGTTGTGGACAGTAGTGGTGTATTTTTGGACAAGTGTGTTGTTGTGTGTGTGTATAAGTGACACCTAACTATGACACAACTAAGACACTTGTCTGTATTTTCGGGCGTTTCGACTCCCGGTTTCGCGTCCGAACCGTGATATCTGCGTACCATCGCATCGTTAGTCACCCAATATCTATTCCATATGAGATACTTGACAATTTTTATTAAATTTGTGTGTTTTCATTTTTTGACCTAATATTCATTCCCGTCGACTACCCGGTACTCGCGTCGACACACATATTGAGGCGTGTCCGCGCTCTCATCTCGAAGCCCACAACTGTATAAATCGACTTAGTAAGTCTACATGATACATAACACTAGTCACACATCAATACAAAAATACGATATACCTCGGCCACGTGCCTCGGTCAATGCACGTGTCATAGTGTAGGTCCCACGTCAAGGGTCGGTGATCCTGATTAAGGAATTAAAACGGGATTATATATTTGGGCCGTGACAACTAAACCCTTCTATTATTAGGTTGGATCTTTAAACTTGAATTTACGATTATCCACTCTAGTGCCATTCTTGAAAGCGAGTGCTCTGCCAATAATCGTTAGAGTAATTGTATTGTTCAAAACATCCATAACGACTTGAGTAGTGACTGAGAAAGGTCCTCCTAAGAGTAAAAGAGGATCTTCATTAATAAAATATGGCATGACCAAAAGGTCTTTGGGTACAGTGTAGTTGTTCACTTGAACCGCCACATCCGTGACTACTTCTATTTGTTGAGTCGAGGTACCATCCGGTAAAGAGACTCATTTAGAAGCAAGTGAATTCAATTTCAATTAAGTATGTAATGAGAAACGTATGGGCATAAGATTTACATTTGAACTCATATCACACTTAGCCTTGAAGTACCAAACCCATTTAACTTTAATGTGTAAGTGTGTACATCCAAGATCATTAAGGTTTACAGGGCTTAAATTCGTCTTTTTTCTTATTGTACTTGGATTTAGAAGCTCCCGACTTGTTAAAGCTTTTTCCATTCTCTGGTTGCTTAACTCTCTAGTCTTTAGTTGCTTTATTTTCTATTGAAGTGTCCTCAATTTTTTCTTTCTTTGAATTTTATTTTTGCATTTTCCATTATTTATCCATTAATTGCTTAAATTTCAGTATTAAAGTTATTATAATACAATAAGTGTAAAAACTAGTTATCATCAATTTCTTTATCAAATAATTCATCATACTCTTCATAAGTTTCATAATTTTGTTCATTATTTATTTTGAGTTTAAAGTTTTATTTTTAAATTTAATAAAGTGTGTTCCTTCAGAACTTTCTGACTTAGTTATAACCTTTTTTAAGGAAAAGTCTACCTAATTGTACAGATAAAAGATTGGGTGATATTGAATCTCTCATTTCCCTGACATAGAAGTTAGTTGGAAATACTAAGTTATATACTTGTACTAAGATGTCTTTTAATAATCCATACAATTTACTAAATGTATTATCTGCTAAAGTAAGATTAATAAGCATAATAGTTAACAATCTTGTTTTCAATGATTCATGAAGTTTAAGTGATATAACATTAAGTGATGCACCGAGATAACACGAAGCAAATTCAATAAAGGAATTTCCTAGTGTGACGGGTATGATAAACATTCCTGGGTTGGAGCATTTCTCAAGCATTCTTTTTTTAAGAATAACATCTTTTGTCCTAAATTTTAATTAATTTTTTAATTTCTTAAATGGTTCAGATATGTCTTTTTTAGTTTTTTCCTCCCTAGCATTTGCTAATCGTTGTGGAATGGTAAAATTACAATGTCTATTTTCATTTGATCCATAAATATAGTTTAATTTGTCTTGGTTAACCAATTCAAAATTTCTTAAAAAATATTCATGAGCTGCAACTTTGGCTACATACCACGAGTATTGCCTTTCGAAAAATGTGTGTATTTCAATTATTCAGCCATCCATTCCCTAGTGGGAATGACAATAGCCACCATCTATTCTTCTTATTGTCCTTCGTCCAAGGTATTTTATTTTTTCTTTTGACCTCTTTCTAGTTTTTTTCTTGCGTATTTGCATCATTTTCATTTTTACAAAATAAAGCATTAACTCGTGCTTGATTAGTTGTGTTTGTAGTTTGAGTAGAAACTTTAGTTTGATTACTTACTTTTAAATTTGTAGCATCATTTGATTTAATTTATTTTTTAGCTCGTTAATAGACGTATCAGTTTTAATTTGATTTTGAAAAATTTGCACAACGTTTTGATGACTTTGGGTCATAACATTATGAAATATTTGTTCTAAATTTGGTTGCGTAGGTTGAATAGTTTATTAAGGTTGTTGCATTAGTGTACATTGCGTAGGCGCATTCGGTCTATAACTTGTATAGTTTTAATTTTATGGACCGTAGCTAAGATTTGGAATTGTTTTCCCAATGTAACAATAATTATTACTATATT
This sequence comes from Stephania yunnanensis, assembly GCA_039657365.1. NCBI lineage: Eukaryota > Viridiplantae > Streptophyta > Magnoliopsida > Ranunculales > Menispermaceae > Stephania > Stephania yunnanensis. The sequence goes on along the minus strand of CM077586.1, from coordinate 34,979,605 downwards.
TATTTCTAGGAGGACCAGAATATTTGTTCACAACCGCATTGACTTCTTTAGTGTTATCTTCTTGTAAAGTAGTAGTTTAACCATATTAGATAATTCATCAAATGTTTCGTCGAACTTGTTACTTGTTTTATTTTTTACCTCATAAAGATTCTTTTTTGATGTCTCAATATTTTCACTATATTATTTAGATTGCTTTACAATCTTATTAATAGCTTTTTTTGCTAAAGTTGGTGTAACATCGAATAATGATCCACCACATATAGTATCTACTAGGCTTTCTTCAAAATAACTTATTCCTTCATATAAATATTCTATTAAAGATCTTTTGTTGTATCTTTACTGTGGATAAGATGAAATTAATCTTTGAAGTCTATCCCCTAATTTATTACAATTCTCGTCGTCCTTATTTTTATGACTGTTTTTTGTCTTTTATATGCACTAATTTTTCTTGTAGGCATATATTCATCTAGAAAAGCTTCTAAAATTTAAGCCCATCTGGTTATTGAATCTTAAGGAAGAAAAAACAAACTATCTTGTGCTTGATTTTTCAATTCAAAAGGAAAAGCTTTGAATTTGACTTATTCTAACGTACAGTCTTTAGGTCTCATCTCATTTATGTTGTGTTAGTACTCCCTTATAAATTTTTGTAGGTCTTCATTGTCCTTACCGTAGAAGTTATGTAGAGCACTAATGAATCCTGATCTATGTTCAAATTTGAGAAATCCATCAGGATAGGCAATACACATTGGTTCATAAGTAGTGATATTTGGATTCGCTTGTCTTAAAGTAAGTTATCTATTATCATAATCGTTGTTAATATCAAGGTTATTATTGGCTTCCATTGTGGTAGTTTAGTTTTCTCTACATTATTGTTGTCTTAAATTACGAATAAATGTCATTTCTACCTCTAGATTGAATAGAAGTAAGGATCTTGTGGAATTCAAACAACGAACTAGATAGACCATGTAACGTTTAAAATTGCTAAGAAATTATGTTTATATATTCGGCAATAGTGCCAAAAATTGACACGTCTCGAGGGCGTACAATAAGTTTTTCGTATATCCTTATTAGTTGTGGTAGTGATAAGTGATATCGTCTTCACAAGGATTTATCAAAATTCTATTGGAAAAAGTTCCTTTAAGGGTTTTTATTAACTTTACTTCAATTTTAATTAATTTAATTAAAACTAGAATTAAAAAATGATTAATCCAATCTATAATATAATATAATGATTAACTAAACTAATTAAACTAACTTAACTATTACAGTTCAAATTCACGATATTCAAATTAATTCAATTCAATAATATATAAATAACTAACCAAACATCCAAAACAACGAAACATCAATCTGATTTGCATCGAAATAAGTTGCTTCAATTATATAGTCATGAGCATACTTTATAAAGTACTATAGATCATTAAACTCTTACACTAGGTAGGTAAACAACCTTTAGCCAGCCATTAGCTCTCCTTATACCGGTGGAAAAACCAAATTCTAATTTTATTTATCTAACCTATTTGAATGCACAAAGACATTAATTTTACATAATAAAACCACATTACACTTTGTGAAAACATTGAACTGCTAAATCTAAAGCCTTTGGAAAGCCACTTCCACATTAGATTTAGATCTCAAATTCACCTAGGACATCTAAACGGTGACACATTTCAAAAAATCTTTGTTACTAATTTAAACTAGATAATGAACCCAAATATTACAATACACATTCTAGACTATGAGTGCAATACAAAGTTCATGATTAAAATCTACGAATAATTATCGATTAAATTAGTGAATCAAAGAATATGATTGGTTTAAAACATTAAGCACATACTCATCTCATCAAACTACATTGCAAAATGGATCTAGTTATGTGACGGACCTTCTCCTAATCTAGGGCACCGCCCGGCCTAATCCCGTAATAAGCCCTAATCATATCCACACAGGACTCAACTACGTATTAGTCAGCCTTTACAACCTAAATGCCTTATTTCTCGTGTTCAGGATAAGTAATATACTAGTCCTACTAGTTTAAAAAATTTAGAGTTAATTAGAACTTTTTATTAAATTAATTATTTAGTAGAAGTCTTATTGGTTATGCGGAAGCAATTAGTAGATTATGCGAAAGCCATTTATAAGTATGCGGAAGCCATCTATAAAATCCTAAGTGTGGAAAACCAGGAAATGACATCAAATATATAAATACCTCAAAATGCAGTGAAACAGTAAAATATTCTATGTCAGGTCGGGGAAACTAACGCTCAACCCAATATACAACCTAAATAGTATTCGAAAAACATATAACATATACAATCAAAATACCAAAAGAAGACCTACAATCGATGTAGCGACGCGTCGCGGGCTCAGGGATAATTGCTGATCTTCTTTTTGGACGGACAGCTAGTAGACGGCTCTGCACCCACCGTCATAAAAAAGCAAGGTGAGCACATGAATAAAATGGTAATCCTCGATGACAAGTTTAATTTGCATTTCCAAATATTCAAATGGTATTTAAAAGCATATAAATGGGAAAACTGAAAAATAAACAATATGTGAGTAAATACCAGAGTTAAACAAGTGATACTGACACTAGGCTAAATAGTGGTGATTTAGGTCCGGTCGACAGTGAAACGTGTCACTCCGACTCAATAATCATATATCACAAGGGACTCTAACCTAAGTGTTACCAGGGACTCTAACCCAGTGTGTAGACCACCTCAAAGACTTTAACCACGAGTGTCATACAATGTCAAGTAACATGTGCCGACATCCCCAGGGACTCTAACCCTGTGATTCGCGCACACCTCGATCGAGTACAAGACCCAAATGTAAAAACTACTTTTTAAAATTTAAAGAAATACCAAGTATGGATTGTCAAGGCATAAGCACATCTACATACCTAAACAAATAAGGAATACAAGTCCTCTTAAATATTTATAAGATATTCATTAGCCTTATAGCATGCTATTTATCATTCAATTCAAAGCAACAAGAATAGACATAGCATGGGATAGAATCAATGAATCAAATCAAACAAATGGATATCATGTAAACTAGACTCATCAAGTGAGCATAGACACAAGAACACGTGATATAAGAATACAAAGGAAAAATAGTCAAAAGGACTATGCAAGGACAAAAATTAATAGAAATTAAATGCCAAGTAAAGTTTCCATTGGGTATACTCACAACAACAAAGTAAAGTCCTAGCTTTATGGGCCTCCCGATACTCTAAATCTTTTATTCGCTCTGTCATACCCTTTTCCTAGGTTCCTGAGTTTGGTATCTCATTAGTTCAAATATAGTTGGTTTAAGCTCAATTTGGTGGTGTTTATTGTGTATTTAAATTGGTTCAATAGACTTTAAATCAATCTTCCTAAATCAATCCTTAAAGACTAAATTAAGTCTCAATTTCAGTCCTACATTTCAACGCAGTCTTTAGGCATGAAATGATCAGAATATTGAAATCCTCCACCACTATAATTATCGTTGGTCTCTCATAGCTTTCCAGAAAGGTTTAGCTTGAAAAGTCGGATTTAGTATGAAAGAGATATCATGATTTTACTAGACATAGGTCTAATTGAAGGGTATCGATGTGCTTCGTATTGATGTGTACTACGTGAAGATCCCAATGCTCATACACCCATCCCTACAAAAAATAATAAAAACTAATAGATTATACAAATTTATATTTGGACCTGTCATTGAGTGTGCAAAAAAGTAAAAAGATGAACCTCAAGTAACGTGAGATAACTTGCAATTCGGCAAGCTTCTACATGACTTGCGCTGCCAAGTTCCAGATACAAGTATGCTAGTGCTGCAGCACCTCACACATACGTACAAATCTCATCCAAATTCTCCAGTAACTGCGGCAGTTGGACCGGTACTTGAGTGGAAGTCTTGTAGAAAAACAGAGTGCACCCAAGCATATAGCAAATGTACGCTCGTGCCGTGCACTCAACCTGGGGAGTCGGCATACGCTTGTCTTTGTCCTTATACGTCCTTTTTGGTTTAGTCTTCCATTTTGACTTTAACCAACTTTTCTTGACATTCATGCCCTTACGCGGACCAATTGTCGTATTGGCCTCTTTCTTAGACACCTCAAAGCATCACAAAACTAACTCGATAGCCTCAGACTTGGAAATTGGGTCAAGTGCAACTGGTTTTCTAGCAACTGGAATCTTCAATAACCTACCTACATTTTCCAGTGTGATTAACATTTCACCATGTGGGAAATGAAATGTGTTGGTCTCTTGCTGTCGGAACTCCACAAAAGCCGATAAAAGGGTTTTGTATCCTTTTACATATGAACACTCGGAAAGTGTGCTCAAGCCAGACAGTTCAATAATCCTTTAAAGGCCGGCAGTGTCAAGGTAACAAGTCTACAAATCCCAAGCTGCCAATTGAGCCCCATAGTTAATGCATCTAAGAAGGCATCTTTCATGAAATTCATAAGTACACAAAGTTAGACACATTATCAAATACATAAACAAAAGCATATTGGAGAATTACTAAATAAAACACAAGTGCAAAAATACTTTAAAGTTATTGGAGAGTTACCTCATTTTTCCATGTAGCAGCCGCCACATGGTTGTTGAAACTGGCCAACATGGAATGGTCAGTGCAGCCACTCGGAATAGGTCTCGACGGTTCATCTGTGGCCTCTTTCACGACCCTAGTACATGATGAAGTCTGCTTCCCGTGTGCCTTGTCACGTGTCCTTTCTTCCTCATCTTCACTGGCTCCCTCAGATGACTCACCCGCTTCTTCCTCTTCTCCCTCTCCATTCCCCTCTTCTGCTGTCCCTGAAGATTCCTCTAAATCTTCCTCCTGTGACACCTCTTCAGAACCCTCAGACTCTTGCCCTCTAGAACCCTTTTCTTCTCCCTTACTAGACCCCTCTGATTCTACATCTCTTGAAGTCTCTTATTCTCCCTCTCTAGCTCCCTTTTTTATCACCAATTGAACCCTCTTCTGATGAGGATTCTTCTCCCTCCTCATCCCTACCTCTTCCACTATCTCCATTCCCCACAGCTCCTCTCTGTATTTCTCGTTCACCAGTCCCCGCTTCTGATCCCTTGTTGGATTCCTCTTAAGATGAGGATCCTAACTCTTTCACTACCTGCCACTTGTTCTCCTTTCCATCCACCATATTGCCTTGTTTGGTTTATGCCCATTTTCTTCACTTGTGTTAAAAGAAGAAATTGAAGACTGTGCTGAGGAGCTCACAACATCAATAGGATCTGTAATGCGTTCTAATTGCTTGGACTTCTATATGAAGTTGTTTGCAGTCTCCGCAGTCCACCACGGGTGCCTGTCACCGGTATCGCACTGACCTCCTCCCATGTCATTAGCCTATTCGGATGACCCCATCCCTGTAGTGAAAAGTACAAGTTATAGTATATAGATTTGAAAAACTTTAAATATATTCAAATCAATAAGGTTCGATCAAGTATGACCGAAACATAATTGTACGTTCAGTCAAGTACAATCGAACTTCAATCATAGTTTTAGTCACATGCATCTGAAATTCAATCAATCATTTGGATGCATGTGACTAAACCTCAACATAAGTTTCAGTTTTATATGACTGAAACTCAAACACAAGGTTCGGGCATCAACAACCGAACCTTGCGTTGGAGTTTCAGCACTAGACAATCGAACCACCTGAAAACCACATCAAATAATTGGACAACTTTACCTATCAACCAAAACAACAACAACAACAACAACAACAACAACAACAACAACAACAACAACAACAACAACAACAACAACAACAACACCAACACCAACAACACCAACAAATTGCACAACAAAATCGCAAACAATAAAAACTCCAATTAAATGTTAACCTTCAATTCAACAAAACACTTGAGCCCGAAAGTCGATCTCTCCCAAAACCTCCTCCTTTCTTCTAGTAGCACGGTGATGACACAAATACTCTTCAACGAATCTATGGGAATCAAATTGCCAAGAACAACTCATTAATCACCGAGAAACTTGGATATTGGAGGGTTTGCTGGGAGGCTGGAACGAATTCGTTCCAAATTATTGTAAGGTGCCCTCCTCAACATGGGTATTTTGGGGATTAAACGAATTTTTTGGGGTGCCCTAATCAATATGTGGGTTGCACTAATCAAGTGGCTTACCCTTACACTTATGTGGGGTGCACATAAAACTACCCCAAATCTATTTGTCATACCTGTGTCTTGCTTGTTCATTGTTGTATTGTCGTTTGCTTGTCCTAGCCATGTTTTGCCTGTTTGTTGTTGTATCGTAGTTTTGCAAGTACTGCATGTGTCTTACCTGTTTGCCACCGTATTGTAGTTCTACTTGTCCTTCTTATGTCCTATTAGTTCGTTGTTGTATTGCAGTTTCACCTATCATGCATGTGTGATGCCTATATTTGTTTTGGTTTGCAAACTCAAATTTGCTCCATCGTCATCACTTTTAGTTTAAGGGGATGTTAAACAATAAATATAAAGTTGCTATATTTATGGGATTTCAGTAATTAGGTATTAATTTATTCATGTCATTAATTACTTTCCATTTTATGCATTACAAAGCTCTATAGATAAAAGCATCCTAACGTATTTTAGTTTTTCATTATGAATACAATTATATTACATTAACACATGTAGCTTCTCTTAATTTCTCTATTTCTTCATCTATTCATTCTTCTCCATTTTTTGGAATAGAAAATGAATGATGGACCCAATTTGAACACCCAATTTGCCGCATTTACTAAAAGATTCGTTTGTTACACCTCCAACATGTATCTCGAGGTGTACTAAACTATCCATCATTGGACACCCAAATAGGTATGCTTAATCAGGAATCCATAGTGGGTACATTTAGCATCTTCATTTGGAATATGTTAGAACGACACCCTAAACACTTACATATAATAGAAGGCACACTAGCCTTACATCCATCATTTATGTCCGCTTAAATATTGATTTGTGCATCTCAAGATTTATTAATCGATAATGAAAAACCACCTCTCCCAACCTTGCCCTAACTCCATTGACCCTATGCATCTCCTACTTTCTTCTACGCCCTACCCACTTTTGCCCACGTATTTGCACCTTGGCCCATCTGCCTCCATCTTCGACCTTATCTTGTATACTCACTCGTATGGTCAAGTTCAAATGAAAATATTTATATCTATCTAATTTTTTAGTCAATTTAAATAAATCTAAATGTATTGTACCTAAAATTTAATTTGAACCGTTACTTCTTTCGATACCATTACAAGAAACTTTATGTGATGTGGAATACTCGATCTACTTTCGGGAGATGACATAATCGTATTTTATTGTTGTTCGATGGTTGTATTATCTACCTATGACCATGCACATAATTTAATTCATGTTTTACTGATCATTTTTGCCAGGGAGATGTTGATGCAGTCCAAAAAGTGGCATGCACTTTCTTAGAGATGTTTGATCGTAAAATTAGTTGAATTTTGGATGTTTGAACGAAGGAATTTTGGAGTTCTAGGTATATAGGATTTTTGAAAATAGTGTGGGGATTGATATACACATTTGTTATGATAATGATATTTTTTGGCCAAATTCCTTCGTTTAGACATTCAAAACTGCAAATTTTCCATTTTATAAAATTTTTTGTTTGCTTTTAACCCTACTTAAGAAACTACATCTTTATCCAGTTTGTGGCATTTTATTTCTTATTACGCCTATTTCTTGATTTAGGGTAGAATTTCGCAATATAAAGAGACCTCTAGGCTGTAATTCGACACGTTTTGACGAAATAAAGAATTTTTGAACTTGTCTAAGTTCCTGCCCTAAATTGCTTATTCACAGAGTCGATCAATTAATTAGAATATCCTCGCTAGGTTAGATATTTACTTAATATGTGTTCACACTATGGGGATAAGGTAGGTTGAAATATGGTGGAACTTGAATTAAATCATAACTTGGCCTCAATGTATTTTTACTTGAATATACAATCTAAATGAAATGGAATCTCCTAAATTTATTTAATTAATTGATATGCCTAAGTCTCCAAAGGAATTCCCATAGCCATGGGTACATCTAGTAATTTGGACTAGGAAAAAACCCTAAATAAAAGTAGTGAGATCTAGTGAATGGTATAATCAAAGAGGGACAACACTAAGATAAGTATTGAGATGGTGCATGGAATGCGATGAGAAATGATCTAATGGCCATAATTTGAAATGACCTTTTATATTGTAACCTCCCGAAAATATTTTACATTTTCATGATGATGTGTAATACCTATATATAGTTGTTGCACAATTTTATAATTTTATTGTCGATTAGGTGAATGAGTTGTTTTCTCGAGATACATTTGCATCATGATTATATGGGATCGGTCAGTTCCTGGACTATATATATTATTTTCTAGGTTAATACAAGTCCTATTTTATTAAGATGGTAAGCTAAGTTGATGAAAACCACTTAAATGAGGTAAAAGGGATCTAGGAAGTAGAATTAAATTTTATTAATTTTGCCTTAGTTTAAATATATGAGAGAAAAAATAAATCAATGACTTAGGATAAGTCATGACCCAATATTTTTAAGCTTATATGCCTAATTAACTTGACATAGGCAAAGTTTGATGTAAGAAACCAAATAATGATCTAGTTAGAGATCTTACATGTGAAGAGATACAAGGAACATGTAAAAACCACAACTTAAAAAGCCTACATATATAAGGGCTCTTCCATTCACATACAAGCAAAATGCTCTAGCCACAACTACAAAATCTTGAAGAAGAACTTGAAGAGGAGGTGTCGCGCATTCCTTAAGTTTGTGTTGAAAGTAGTAAATTTAGGCTATGAAATCAAGAGAATTCAAGAATCCTATATAAGTAAGGCTTTTTTTATGGTAAGAAATTTTATAATTTTATGTTTGTTTTCCTTTTTAAAATAGTGCGTTTATTCTAATTTCTAATAGTGGATTTAGATTTCAAATGGATTTCAAATCATATCTTTAAATTAGGATTTCAATTCATGTTTTTGGGTTTATAAAATTTTGAGCTTAATATGATAAGTTGAAGTGTAAGTTGTTGTATCCATTTTCTTAATTGCATATATGATGGTTCATGATTATTGTTCGAGTCTTGGGGTTTTGGTATGATATGGGAGCGTTTGGAGTTGATTTGCGATGATTTGGGGTTGCTGAACTATACTATTGGAGTCTTGGATGACCTTGGAGCACGTTCCACCTTCTGGACGACCTTAGGATTATTTTGAGTTACTTTCATATAATGGTCATAATTTACTCATTTTAACTTTGTTTTTGCACTATGCATATCACCATGAATTTAAGAGAGACTAACAACCTAGAACCATTACTTCACAAAACTTAGATTTTTTTTAACAAATGGACTTGAAATTATGGTTTGTGCATATGGATACACCTTTTGTAAGTGTTTGTATGTTTGGGATTTTTGAGAGGTTTTCATGGGGCTTTCTAACTCATAATTCCTAGAATGGACCCTTGTGATATAATTTAGATGTCTTGTGAATTTGGAGTCATTCTAAGTTTTCTAGCGCATTTTTTGACTTGTTTTTAGTTTGAGGTCTTGATATATTTACACTAAGTTCATATTTTGATTGTTTCAAGAAAAAAGATTTAAACCACTTTAAATGATTTCAATCTGGGATCATCCCTTATATTATGTAGATAGACATTGTGATTTGTGTCTCGAGCTTTGTGAAGTACTATTGGTCATTTTTATTTGAGTTTAGAGTCTTTTTTTGGATAAATAACTTAATGCTAAAAGTAAGGCAATGGATTGAGATGAAAGTGAAATGGTAAACCAAGTATAATTAGACTCTGACAAAGTAAATCAAAATTAAATGGATACCCAGGGCCTTGTCGCATAGTGTCTTGTGTCGGGCATTAATTAGAAGCTTGTTGGAGGCACAAGAGGTTGAGTTTCGTATAGATTTGAGGTACATAAACCAACAGGAGCATCAACAATAGTTCTTTTCTCATTTGGTTTAATTCCTCATTTACTATTCTTTTGATGTGATTGCCTTCTTTGGGATCTACTCATACAGTTGGGTGCCTTATAGTCTATGTCGTAAGGTGAGTGGTGTGTTGTTGGGATGGACTAAAGTCTACTAATGCAAGTTGAGTTATTCTTGGAAGAGGCTAAGTGCCAACAAGTCGACACTGGAGCTTTTCTTCGTAGTAGCCTTAGGCCCCCAATATTTAGGCTAATATTAAGTCGCTCATGGAATTCGCCTTAAGCCCATGATTTCAAACTAGTTAGGAATTATTTCAAACTACTCTTTTGTAGCGTCCCCTAACACGATTAGGGCGATACATGAACCGAAACCCTAATTAAGCCCAGGTACACTAGTCAGACTTAATTAAACCCAACTGCATTTTCCCCACCACTGATAAATAAAACTTGTATATCTTGATAATCAAATAATATTTAAAATGAAATACAGTGGAAATTAAAAACTTTTTTGATAGTTACAATATATCTAAAAGCCAGAATAAGCCTTGGTATTAAAATAATGTCCCATCTGTTTTTTTATAACAAAATAGTAATTCAGTACAATATATAAACAACCGGGAAATCAATATATCATAAAGAAGTCTATAAACTGTTAATCGTCTCTATTCCTAGATCGAAACACATTTCATAAACCTAAAATGCTAATTTTTGGGAAAAAAGGTTCCAACTTGCTTAGTAAGTGATGTTCTTAAACATATCAAGTATCAGCTAATATCGATGAATTAATTTATAACAATATGAGTCCAAAATATATCTATTTGGGCATTGAAAATGATTTATACAATAAATTATGAAATATTAGTTTCAAGGTAAATTGCTACTTTACTCGTCAGTTATATTCTCATTTGCATTTTACAGTCATACTTTCACCTTACCAAGAAATAGGTCCTGAAAATCCACATGTTGATTGACATGAGGTTCTATTAGTGTATCCAGATGTAATTTAGCTACCAGCTCTTTATAGCTTCAGTGTCGAACTCTCACCTTCTTAATAATTTTTTATAAGATTAGTAGTTCGAAGTTTTCATGGATAAACACTGTGTGAATCGGTGGAAGTGAAGTTACTATTTTCACTGATTTTAGCAGCCATTGTCCAGTATTGAGGAATCACAAGGAATTGTCGGACACCAAATATGCACTATATTTTTAAGTATTCTGCTTTTGATATTGCCAGCAATTCCCTATGTTAATCCAAATCTTTGGGGAATCGCTAGGCCTATTTTGACTACTTTTGCAATTTATCTCATAATTATCTCGTAAGACATTCATAAAAATTCTATTAAAGTAGAATTGACAAATATCTGAAAGTTTGAGTTGGACATGTAACTAACTTATGAACAGTTTTTTATTAATTAATTAAATAAATAAACAAATAAATAGTTTCACAGCTCGAAATTCTACATCCTAGTTAAATCTCCTAATTAAGATCAGTGACATGTGACATGGGACGAATGTCAAGATACGTGCCGTGACTGAGGCTAGAGGGGTAAGTTATATGTTATATTTGTTGTGATGTATGCACAGTGTATTGTATATTTGTGGATTACTAAGTCACTCCTACTTGTGTATAGGTATCAAGACGTGAGTGCAGACGCACCTCAAGATGCATGTTGACTTAGGACCGAGGTAGAGAGTGATAGTGGTAAGCTTTTTTAGGCTCAATGTAACTTAAATAGTGATTTAAATGTGGCTATGGTTGATTATACATTTGATGTACCTAAATTAGCAAGTTAAAACAATAGCTAAGTGATGATCATAGAGATACGAATTGACACATCTAGACACCAAGTGAGTTACACATGGGTGTTACTTAGATTAAGCAAGTGGAAAATGTGTCAATATGTACATCAATAGATAGGTCTCGATATACGTGTGCACATGCGAATCAATGGCTTTTAATCAACCATATCTATTTCATATAAAAAGCTAGATATCAACTCATATAATCAAACCAACTTCATTTCAATAACTTGGGAGCTAAGTAACTTGCTTAGGATAGAAGAGAAGATTGATGGAGAAGAAAGGAAATTAGAGAAGATCAAGGAAAAGTCTGTGGGTTAGGAGTAAGAGGCGTTGATGAAGCTAGGAATTCATCAAACTAAGTACACATCTCTCTATTTAAGTTTGAAATTAGTTTTGGTTTTTGGCCATTTTTTGAGAATAGATGATTAAGTCTTTGAAATTTATTTATATATTTTGATTCCGCATTTGAAGTCGATAATCCAGCTATTAAGAAGTTCTTAATTTGGTTTTGAAATAAAAAATATATGAATTTTTGAAATTCTGAGTCTAAAATGGAAATTCTGCTCGTTGTATTATGAACCAACCTATATAATTTGGTCATAACTTGCCCATCTTAAATGAAAATGAACCCAATCTGGTGGCATTTGAAAGTCGGTGGCATTTGAAAGCTAACTCAAAGGGGAACAACTTTGTCTTACTAAAACTTTGTAGTTCGATTTTTTTCATATCTAAAGTGCTCAATAAATGATTGATTGAATGCAGTACGAGATTTTGAAACTAAATCTGGAAATGACATAACTCTCTAATTACTCATCCAAATGAGCTCATCTTTTAGTATGTTGTTATTTGCAGTGTTTTCTGCCTTGTTACTAAAGTCACAAATTTTGAAACTATAGATTGGGAGAAATGAATTTTCTAAGTCTATTCCAATTTGAGTTATGTTTAGTAAAATTGCCATATTGCTTTCATTTTAAATTGAAATTTCGCAAACCTAACTTTTTCAAAAAGCTATGTCAGAGAAAAAAACTTTTTAAAAGGGAAGAAATATAGATTTGGAAAATTTCATGCCTAAAAGTGCACTGTAATACATGACAAAAATCTCAATATTATTTAGTTTTAAGGGGTTATTTTGGGTTAAGGTTCCTAAACCCAATTGACATTACCTAAACCCAATTTATTTAGATTAGTTTGAAATCAGGAACCTAAGAAATAGTCTCAAGAGTTCGGATACGTGATGCAAGGTATTGGGAGGCCGAAATAGCTTAGGAAATTGCGTAGAATATATGTGAACTGATTGAGATATTTATTTACATTTCATTCCTATTTTCTTATTTATTTCAATCCATTTAGACTAATTTTTCATTGTACCCCATAGGCCATGACTTATTGCCCTTTCTTATTTCATGTGAATGTTTTCATTATATAGATTGTTGATTAAATGATTTCATTGACTCTAAATCATGTGCTATGTATTCTAAATCTATTTTCAATGTGCATTAGGTATGCAATTATTGTGTTGTATTCTCAAACCATGTTATCCCTTAAAAATATGAAAGTAGTTCTTGTATCTAGGACCTTTTTATGATAGAGGTCCGAGTGACGTACGGGTTACAAGACTTCTAAGGTGATCAGGAACTGTCCACTATCCTGCGCAGCACGCAAGAAGTGATTCCTTGGGTTGTTGGCAAGAATAACTCGTGCAACATATGGGGTCTGGGACCCGGGGTTATTGGCAAGTATATATCGAAGGTAACAGGCACCAGCGAAAGGTTATAAAGGCAAATAACACTGCTCAGACCATCACATTGATGTAGAGCTTGGATCTATCCAGATATAGTGGAAAGGTTGATGTGATAAAGATCACAGCTGACTAGTCCTAAATCATAACAATTTAGTCGAGTGTCTGTTTCATTCTGTTTAACTAAAGTATCTCTTTGCATGTTTTCTTTTCAGCATATTTAATATTAACATGCTTTTAGATACTTGTATATTTGGGAATGTGAACAAATGTCGATTAATGTCACTTTCTACTTTCGTGTACTCACCGTATTTTTATGATGGTGGATGCAGATCGATCGAGTAGCAGGCTATGCAAAGAGAAGATCGTCGACTACCTCTGAGCCAGTCGAGTGCTGCTACACAAGAGTTTTGTAGGTTTTGATTTTAATATATTAATTTTATATGTATTTCACCTACTTTTGGGGTTGTTTATTATGTGTTAAGAGACCATTACCTTGACCACACACATGACGATATATTATCGTAGTTTGTTATATATATTTTTATATGCTTACGTACATTTGATCTTTATTTCCCTATTTCTTCTATAATTTTTAGTTATCACATTAAAAGATTATGCTAATTTGTTAAGACTTTCGCTGAATAAACTTTTTAGTAAGTAAGATTTTTACTTAACTATGATTTATGAATTGATATAGGATAGGTAAATGTCTATTTGAAAAATAAAGGGTAAGTAATGATGTGTTGAAAGGCTGATTAATTCCTAGTTAAGTCCTATATGGTGAGATTAGGGCTTAGCAATGGGACTAGGCCGGGCGGTGCCCCAATTTGAGAAGGGTCATCACAAATAAGTAAGTAAATAATGCAACTTTCATAGAGGCCATATAAGCAAAAACAACTCGGTCGCTCCCCCTTAATTTAAATTACCTTAGATTTTAAATTTCGAAAATATTTTCAATAGAAGAGTCAAAATGTAAGAGAATAAAAATATACCAAACTGGACAAGACTAAATTCCTAATAAACATAAAATAAATATAGAATATGGGCCGCCTCATATCGAGCACTTTTATTTATTGTCGTTGGATCTACTTAATCCTTATAGATTAGTTTGGATATCTAGACTTGAATTTAGGATTTTCCACTCTAGTGCCATTCAAGAAACTGAGCGCTCGACCACTAATCATCAGAGTAATTATTTTGTTCATAATATCCATAATAGATTGAGTAATGGCTAAGAAAGAACATTCTAATATTATAGGAGGATCTTCATCGATAAATCGTGGCATGACAAAAAAAATCCGTGGGTAAGTATTGTTATCCACATGAACTAGCAAATTCGTGACAACTACTATTGGTGGAATTGAAATTCCATTTGGTAAAGAGAATCGATCAAAAGCTAGTTAATTCAACTCTAATTGAGTATGTAGAAACAAATGTATGGGCATGAGGTTTGCATTAGAGTTCATATCACACTAAGTTATGAAGTACCAAACCCATTTGGTTTTAACGTGCAAGTATATGTGTGAAATCACAGAATTTCATAAACTTGATTCCGTGATTAATTAAGTATTTTTAGATTTTATTTGGAGTTTAAGTATCCAAGGTGGGACACACGCATTATAGACCAGAGATCATAATGTATCTTTTATTTTTGTGTGTTGTGTGCTTAGAGTGTGTCTTATATGGTATTTGTCGCAAAGTTAGGGTGTGTTGAGGTGTATCCTTAGTTTGTTATACTTAAGGTTGCAAGTGTGTGTCTAAAAGGCATGAGTGAAAATAAATTATTAGTTGCTCGAAAATTGATTAAACAAGTGCTAAGCACCATACGACATTTTGCCTCTGTTTACGTGCAAGTTGAGATCAGTGGTAGCGTAAAATGAGAATGAAGTTAGTGCAAAATCGTGCCTCGAGTTTTCCATTAGTTGGTGGTGGTCAAGGTTGAGATTTTTGTGATTTTGGCATAACCAAAACCAGTGTCATGGACATCTTATGGAGATGGACTATTTTGTCGAGCGTTTGGTTCGATTAGGTGAAAAATCATATCGAAAACGAAAGCCGAAAGCCAAAACACGATAAAATAGAGATTTTGGGAATTAACAAATAAAAAGATATTAAGTTGCTGACAAGAAGCTGAGGGTTTTTATAAATATATATAAATCAAATCAAAACTAATTGATTGTCTTTATTTCAACAGAACGATATATTCATTTGTTTAATAAACCTCTCAATTCGGTGTTTCACTCTTCAAGCTCCCAACATCCAATTTTTGCTATGTTTCTTTCCGCTAAACTATAGAGCATCGCGAGATGGTCAGTACGAGCTAAGTTTTCATGGTGAAAATGAGGTATTTGATACATAATTTGGTAAATACCTAATGTTGGGCATTTTCCTCAATTCAATTTGAATTTTCACAATTTCTATATTTCCTTTACGGGGTTTTGATAGAAAATGGTAGAAATCATTATGTATTGAAATATTGGTTTTATTTGCACCAATTTGGAATAAATCCCACGAGTGTAGGTTAGGATTTTGATTAATTGAACTGATGTGATTTAGTTGATAACTATTTTGGAGATGTTTTTTATAGTTGATATTGATTTATATTAGGTTTTTGGATGAATCGATTATTGGTTTTGATGCAATTTGACTCCACGGGCTTTGGAAATACTTTGATGTTGGTATCAAGTGGCTTTGTAGTGTTTGTTGTTAATTTTTGAGGATTTAATTGCGATAATATTATTTTGGAGAAGTTTCTCAGTTCAAAATAAATGAAATTTGCCTAGTCAATAGGCCATATTGGAAAAATCATAACTCCTCTGTCGGTAATCCGATTTCAGTGTTCTTGGAGTCTATGAAAAGTAGGACATGAGTAATATGATTTCCTTTCAGGTTATCATGACAAATATCAAAGTTTTCAATATTAAAATGTTACCTAATATTGGCTAGTTGAAAGCCAGTTGAAACAGTTATATAAATTAATATTTGTGGAAATTTTCTCGCGCATATTTTGGCGCAGTTTTCATTGGGTTTCATGATTTAGTTTCAATTGTAGCTTAACCCGTTATATAATTGGGTATGCAGAGAAGCTATTGTTGGGTTTTGGGGTTTATACGCAGCGGAGATCACAAAACAATTTTGACAAAAACCCAATAGGATCCGAATCTAATTCCACTAAAAACGTTTAAACCATGAAAAACTTAATCATACCTCGGTCGTAATATACCTTTCTGAAGGTTGATCGATCTCTAAGGCGCTAGCAACGACGAATGCCCTCTACCAGTAGTCCACGCATGAACGGCGACCGAGATTTGAAGTGCTAGCTTCAGAGAATACCAAACCTTTTGTTTCTCTCCAAATGATCTAGAGCATACAAAAAACCCCAAGTCGTTTCTAAAACGAAAATAGAGTTTCGGCCTTTTGATCTTTCGTACTTGTGTTCTAACTTAAAGTGTCTATTTATACAACCCTTGTATATAGACGGTTAAGTAAATTACACATATACCCTTACTTAAAGAAGTATAAGTGTAATACACCACAAGGACGTTTCTGTCATGAATTTTATCACATAAAATTCGTTTTTCTGAATCATCTTAAAATCTCGCAAAATCATTCTTAGTGTGCGACCTAATAGGCTCATACAATGTTGGCAGTGTACCAAAACACATTTTGGTATACAAGTCATAAGCAGTCTCTAGCAAGACATTATGACTACCGAAGTTGTACAAACATCAAATCGATACAACCTAATCAATAGTGCATATAACATCCTTTTGTCACACGATATCCTTTTGATCAAACATAAGGCATGGAATTGTCATCCAACATGTTCAATCGTACTAGTTTCGATCTCTAGGTAGACTGAAAACATCCAAGTGACATTGATCAATATCAATTCACTTTGAGTAGGCCTTTTAACAGTCTAACACATCGAGGGATCCACTAGATATCTCTCTTTATATGAGAGGGACAAATTCTATCTCGATTACGCACTTCATCACATTGCTCACACAGTAACCAATCACAACCTTTATAATCGTCCGATTAAAGACAACGTTTGATTGTGTCAAATTATTGCGTTCCTAATGTTGAAGTCTCTGGCAATCTCAAGTCAGAGGACTGAAAAATATACCTATCATGAGAAACAACTATGACTTAATCCATGTGATGTTCTCATAGCGGGTCGGTCCAGTACTTTGTTCCCTAACAAGTACTCGTGATCTTGATTCGTATCCCTATACGTATAATCATTATATGATCATCAATCAAGACTCACACTAGTCTTAATTCATTATAGTTCCCAGTAATGATCGACTAGGGACATTTAGGATATTTATGTTAATACCCATGGATCTTATTATAATGTAAACATGCAAATTAGTTATAATAAACAACAAATGAAATCCTCTATTTTATTAACTAAAAGTATTCATAAAGACAGTTAATGGATTGACCTAGGGCACATGCCCCATCAGCTATTGGACCCATTAACAAGGTGATTCGACACTTCGAAGACCCCAAAAAGTAAGCTTAAAGTTGGTTCCTACAATAGTCTTTATTATTTATGACATTATATTTGTATATACATTTGTGTTTAGTCTTTATTGCATTTCGCATCATTCTTGGTCATGAATACATGACATCCTGATAAAGTTTTTCTTGCTTCGGTCGTAAGAGTGTGAAATGCTCCACTCTAGATTAGATGAGCTGCAGGCATCTAAGGCGAGTAATGTCAACTCCGAGGTAGCACAGTTCATAGTTAGTGAGCTCAGTTGTGAAGAGCTTAGAATAAGAAGTGAGGGATCCATATTTTATATATATTTGTTCTTATTTGGAAATGCGATTGCGTGTCTCCATGTATTCGGACTGACATTTATAGGAATGTAAAGAAATGTAGGTGTTTACTTGACATCTTAAAGATGTTTTTGATGATGTTCGGTTTACTGTGAAAATTAGAGAGAATGAGAAAAGCTCAAAGAGCTTCAGTGAATGTTTTATGTTTAAAAATTCAATTTTCTTGTTGTAATCACTTTATATATGTTGTTTTGGGCTTTGGAGTGAGTGTAGGTTGTGAAATACTTTTGAATAAGTTATGAGAGCCTCCTAAATTAATTGATGTAAGTTAAGAGATTTATGATTTAGTATTAGTTTATTTTTGGGATTATAAAGTTGTAAATAAGGTATCGGAGACTCTACGTTAGCACTTAAAGCTTGAATCTAATTCTACCAAAAAATAGTTTGAATTCGATATATAATATGAACTGTGAGGAGTTATGAGTCTTTTTAGGCTTTTCCCCAACTCTGCTATTTATTAGGTGAAAGTTTTTCGGCAGGCCTTTTTTAGGGGAGGTGTTGCCGAAATTTTTACAAAATATAAATATTTGTTCCAGTTAAACAAATCATGAATTGAGAATAAATGTGGATATAAATTCACTTTTGCATCATTTTTAAGAATTGAAATAAAATTATTTAGAGTTTGTAATTAATTGAATGATTAGATGCCTAATATGGGAAATTAGGCTAAGTCAAGACTTAATGAGAAGGGCCCTGACAGTATGCCTCAAACTTTACAGGAGTTAAGTTGCGCTTTTTCTTTTTCATATTGTACTTGGACTTCAAACTTTCAAGGTTGCTAATATTTTTTTCCATTCTCCGCTGGGCTACCTTTCAATTCTTAAGTTACTTTCTTTTCTTTTGAGTTGTCTTCAAATGAATCTTTCTTTATAATCCATTTACCAGTTTCAATTATTATTGCATTAATTGCATGAATTTCACCATTAAAGTTATCATAATAGTTCAAATCTAAAATTAATTTTCATCCATTTCATTGTGAAATAATTCATCGAATTCTTCATAAGTGTCATAATTATGTTCATCATTAATTTTGAATTTAACAATCTTATTTTTAAACTCCATAAACATTGTTCCTTCGAAAATATCTAACTTAGTTTCTAGCGTCTTTAGAAAAGTTCTAACTAATATTATAGGCAGTTTGGATGATATTGAATTTCTTATTGTCATGACATAAAAATCATTTGAAAATTTTAAATCATGTACTTGTACTTAGATGTCTTCTAATAATCTATACGGTTTAGTAAATTTATTGTTTGCTAAAGTAAGATTAATAAATGGATTAGTTAACAATCATATTTTCAAATATTTATAAAGTTTGAGTGGCATAACATTAATTGATTCCCTTAGATCACATAAGGCGAATTGAATAGAAGAATTGCAAATTATAATGGGTATGACAATCATTTCTGGGTCAGAACATTTCTCTGGCATTCTCTTCTTAAACTCATATAGTTCTTTAGTAACTTCATCATGAGTTGATTCCATTAAGATTTAATTATTCTTTAATTTCCTAACTGATTCAGATATGACTTATTTGGATTCTTCCTTCCTAACATTTGCTAATCATTGTCGAACGGTAGAATTTGAATGTATATCTTCATTCGACTGATAAATATACTTTGTCTTGATTAACTAATTTAGAATTTTGTAAAGATATTTTGTAAGCTTCCACTTTGGCTAAATATGATGAGTATATCGTTTCTGGAAAATGTGTTTATTTTCGTTGTTTAGCCATCCACTCCCCAATGGGAATGACATTCATCATCATGTATTTTTTTTTTCTTGCTCTACTGTCTTAGGTATTTTAATTTTCTTTGCACCTCTTTTTAGTGTCTTTTCATGCGTATGTGTTTGTTTTTCCTGTTTTCACAAAATAAAGCATTAACATGTTGCTTGAATAGTTGTGTTTGTAGGTTGAGTAGTTACTTTATTTTGATTACTTAACTTATTTATTTGTAAAGTCATTTGACATAATTGATTTTTCAGCTGATTCATAGATGCGTCGGATATCATTTGATTTTGAGAAATTTGTTTAAAATTTTGGTGACTTTCGGTCATAAAAGTTATGTAATATTTGTTCAAAATTTAGTTGCTTATGTTGAAAAGTTTATTATGGTTGTTGCATTGGTGTTGATTGTGTTGGTGCTCTCAATCTATAAGCGGTATAATTTGATTTTGTGGACCATAGCTAAGGTTTGAATTCAGTTTTTTAATGTAATAATTGTAGTTATTGTATTGGTTTCTAGGAGGACCAGAATATTGGTTCACAAACGCGTTGACTTCATCATCGTTAATTTCTAGTAGAGTAGGATACTCATCCGTAAAATGTGTAACTTCATTACAAAATCGACATGATTTAACTTGATTTGATCTATCTTTTAGTAGTAGTTTAACCATGTTTGATAATTCATCAACTTTTTTGCTAACCTCATAAACTTTCTTTCTTGATGTATCGATCTTTTACCATATTTCTTTGATTGTTTGGCCATCTTATTAATAGCTTATTTTGCTAGAGTTGGTGTAACATTGAATAATGATCCACCACATACAATATCTAAAAGTCTTTGTTCAAAATGACTTAGTTCTTAATAGACGAATTCTAATAAAGTTCTTGGGTGTATCGACGTTGTGGACAAGATGAAATCTATCCCAAAATTTGTTAAAATATTCGCCAGTTTTCATTTTCATGACTGTGGTTTGTCTTCTATAAATACTAGTTTTTATGGTAGGCTTATTTTGATATATGAAAGCCTATAACATTTGAGCCCATGTAGTTATCAAATCTTGAGCAATATAAAACAACCAATCTTGTGCTTGATCTTTCAATACAAAAGGAAAAACTTTAACTTTGACTTGTTATAACGTGTAGTCTTTAGGTTTTATCCCATTGAATTTGTGTTGGTATTCCCTTATAAATTTTGTGGGTCTTTATTTTCCTTACTATTAAAGCTAGGTAGAGCACTAATGAATCCAGATCTAAGTTCAAAAATAGGAAATCCTTTAGGATTAGCAATACACATTAGTTCATAAGCAATGATGTTTTGATTAGCTTGCCCTAAAGTAAGTTCTTTATCATTATTATTATTATTAAAGTTAAATTTATTATTGGCTTCCATTGTGGTAGGTTGGTGTTCTCTATGTTGTTGTTGTCTTAAATTACGGTTAATGTTCCTATCTACCTCAGGATCAAACGGATGTAAGGATCCTGTGGAATTAGAACGACGAAGTGGATAGACCATATAATGTGTAAAACTCATAAGAAATTATGTTCAAACCCTCGGCAACGGTACCAAAAATTGACACATGTTGGGCATGTACAATAATTTCCCTTTATATAATACTTTTAATATTTAGTTGTCATGAAAAGTAGGAATCGTCTCCACATGGATTTATCAAACTTCTTTGGGAAAAGGGACTTTTAAAGGTTTTTATTATTTTTTAATATGATTTAATAAATTAATGAAAAATAGTAATTAAACTAAGTAATAATTAATTATAATATATTATTAAATAACTAATTATATTATCTAAAATAACACAATCAAAATTAAATATTAATCAAATAAATTAAATTAAATGACAAATAAATATCTAAACAATTATCATAAATAATGAAACATAAACCCATTTTGCATTCCAAACATGTAACTTCAATCAACATAGTTATGCGCATACTTTATTAAGTATCATAGATCATTAAAATCTAATCACATGTAAGTAAACAACCTTTAGCTAGCCATTTGTTCTCATTATATTCTAATTTTATTGAGCTAACCCCTTTGAATACATAAAGACATTAATTTGACGCAATAAAAACATAGTACGTTTATGGAAACTTCGAACTATTAGATCCAACAGCTTTGGAAACCCACTTCAACATTAGATTTAGATCTCAAATTAACCTAGGACATCTAATTGGTCAAACATTTCAAACAATCCTACTTGCTACTTCAAATAGATAATAAATCAAAATATCACCATACATATTTTAGACTATGCGTGCGATATCAAGATCATGATTAAAATCAATAGATAATAACCTATTAAATTAGTGAATCGAATAATATGATTGGTTTAAAGCGTTAAGCACATTATATTCTCATCATAACTAAATAGGAAAATGGATCTAGTTCACATTCAGACTTTTTTAGATCAACTAAGTAATCACTCATAATCATAAATAACATTTCATTAATATAAATAAAGGACAAAGAAATATATTTCTTGAATAAATACTTCAAATATCAAATCTTTTCCAAAAGCCAAAAAAAAGCAATAAACTAAAACAATAAAGAATTGCTCATAGGGCAATGAAATATTGATCTAAGAACTCGAAGGCGACTAATTTCGTAAGTCTTGGCTTGTATTTATCCTATTATAGGTTTTAAACATCCGAAACCAAGTCAAACAACTTGTATTTGTCTTAAATTCACGAAATCTATTTTAGCGATTCCTAGCTATTTGTTGCATCCCGTATCCCAAATATGGTGATACTCAGCCTGAAGCCCTAATGAAGCCCCAGTAACTCAGCCAAACTTAAGTAGATCCAGTAGCCTCTCAATCGGTAACTGATAAACTTACCCTGTACATTATTATTGAATAACCAATTCGAAGAATATACAACAAAAAATGAAAAACGTTTCGATATTCAAACACTATATAGAAATACAGTGTTTATAAAAATAAAAACCATTATTTAAAAACTTCCCGATCATTTTTATATACAAAAAGATTTATCAAACAATGTATATATGTACAAGAAGGCTCATTACATTGTAGAGAACATTATAAGACTCATAAATATTCACCTTGCCCTTCGATGAAGCGCTAGGTTACAAACCTGACATATTAGATTTAAGGTTAGCACTCCAACTTGCTTAATAAGTAATGATTCGCAAAGCCATCAACATTTTAACTAATAATCAAGAACATTATGCAATAAAATTATGCACCAATGATAACTGAAAAGAATATGGAAAACATTTCATTGAATAAGTAATAGATGCAAATCAAATATCGATGACTATTACATAGTGATTCTCATTTTATTTACCCATCGATGCCATTAGTGCAATTTCTAGACCAACACATTGGCTGTTGTGCTGTCTAGCCAATCCATTTGTGCCCATTGGTCTAATCTGAAACCCCTTAGTGAGTATGTATTCCACGCAACCTACTTAACTAAGTATGAAGTCACATATAGGCTAGGAAGGTAACCCATCTCCTATATAACCTGGTCACAATCTTAAAAACTTATTTTCGTGAATCATAGTAAACACCGTTTTCTATTTATTAAAACCATCACATTGTACATAGTCCCCCATTCAGTCCATAAACTAATTGAACTATTTATACAAGGATAGCAAGGCAACATGGATAAATGAGTGAATCTGTACTTACCTTAGTTTAGGTTTCCATTCCAAATTTCCCAACTTTCTAGTTACTCAAGCTTTTTTAGGGATACAACACCTAGCACAAATTATTTATGATCAATAAAGGTCCAATACCCTAGTTTTAAAACTCCTCGTTTAGTTTCTAATTCCTCAAGAAATCCTAACCAAAACTCAACTTGTTTGTTGTTTCTTGAATGGGAGCGCACTCCTTCACTGGGTGGGGTCCACTCCATCAACTAGGTTCGTCCTAATTGATGAAGGGAGCATACTCCTCTACTAGGTTTAGTGCTTCACTCTATGCTATCTCGATATTACACCGGGCTGTAGCCACTTTTCCATCCACTAATTTATCAAACAATAACAATCACTCCCAAAGTTCATTAGGAAGGATCTCTAGTAAGGTAGCAAACCATTTCCAATCATTAAACAACACAATTCATAGAGATTTCATAACATCCATCAAATTGAACTTCAACAAACACAAAAACTAAACTTACCAAGGTGATGATGATCTTTGACTTTTAAATCATTTATACTTCTTAATCTTTGTTGATTTAGCTCCTTGAATGATCTTCTATAATGAGAGTCTTTCTATTTCGATCTATTAATAAAGACAAGTATGACGTTTTAGTTTAAATATATGGATTCTCCTTGAGAAACACATCGTGTTATCTCGAGACTGATCGAATAATTGATGTGCTAACATGACACTCCTTAAGGTTACACATATGTTGACACCATCAACACTTGAGCTCCTCTCGAGGTGATCCGTTGATCCATATAATTCAATCCAATCTTATAATTTTCAATATATATATTTATATATTCAATGTATACAAATTTATATATATATCTCATGTATCTTCTTGCCAATAAATTCACCGGACATGCCTATGAGTATTCTCGGGGCGCACACTAATTTCACGACCCGTTCGTCCCATTTGGTATGCCAGTTCTTTATTTTTATTGTGTATTTTTCAATTATAAACTTGTTATAAATCGCATATTATATTACAACCTATAAAATTCTTTAACAATCCAAACAAACATAAATCATCATGCAAACACATGCTTAAGCTAATCGTGGTACGTTGGACTTAACCATAGGCCTAACTCAAGTAAATTAGGATTTGAATTAACACTAATCACTAGCTTTAGGTAGCAGGCCATTAAAATTCATGTGTAAGTGGAATCACTTGGTAAATTCATAATTTTAGAGTCCTTGGTTTCGCTTATTGACTTGGCGATTCTATGTCCTAGGAAGCGCCGGTATAAAAACCTAGTTGTTCATTGATTCCTTGGTGACGATTCTTCGCATACTCTTTCCACTTATTGATTTCCTTCATAATATTCCTTTTCGTTCATTTCTTCATATTCTCTATTATTACCTGAAATAACAAAAACAAGACAAACCTTATGTAATATAGTCTTTTAGATGTAAAATTTTCCTAAAATGAACTATAGGACATGTCTATTTATTAACTTTTCAAATTGACTGGAATTTCAAAATTTTGTTTAGGATATGAATAATATTTGTATTACTTAAATAAATGAATTAATAAATAAAAACAATGTAAACTAGCATAAAGGCCATATAAAGAAAACAACTAGATCACCACCTTATTTGAAAGTACTTTAGAGTTTAAATTTCAAAAGTGTATCTAATATAAGAGTGAAAAAGTGAGAGAATATAAACATACTATACTAATGCAAAACTTGTACGAAAACTAAAAAAATTAATGAATATGAGCTACCACTCATAAAGCATTGTTTACTGTTGTTGGCTCGACTGAACTATTGAAGATTTAGACTAGATCTCAAAATTTAAATATATGATTGTTCACTCTAGTGCCATTCCATAAAGTAATTGCTTGACCATTAATCGTTAAAGTGAATGTTATGTTTAGAATATCTATAACAATTCGAGAAATGGCTAAGAAGGCCGTCTTAAA
Source organism: Stephania yunnanensis (assembly GCA_039657365.1). Taxonomy (NCBI): domain Eukaryota; kingdom Viridiplantae; phylum Streptophyta; class Magnoliopsida; order Ranunculales; family Menispermaceae; genus Stephania; species Stephania yunnanensis. The sequence continues at coordinate 34,953,896 of CM077586.1, read as the reverse complement.
ATTGAAGAAGGATAATTCTTGATAAAGTATGGCATGGCCAAAAAATTCATTCGTAAAATATATTTTTCTAGTTGAACTGGTACATTCGTAACAACCCGAGTTGGTTGAATTGAAGTACCATCTGATAGACAAACTCGTTCAGAAGTAAGTGCATCAAACTCCAATTAAGTGTATATAAAGAAATGTGTAGGCATTACATTTGCATTCATATCACACTCAGGTCTAAAGTACCATACCCATTTGTTTTTTATTTTCAAATGTACACCTCCAAGATCGTTAAGCTTCACATGACTTAAATCTTGCCTTTTCTTTTTCTAATTGTACTTGACTTTAAAATCTCCCGACTTGTTAGTAATTTTCCCATTCTTTTGTTGCTTAACTCTCAATTCTTGAATTAATTTCTTTTCATTTAAAGTGTCTTCAACTTGTTCTTTCTTTGAAACTTCATTTTTAGTTTTCATTAATACTACATTAATTGCATAAATTCTAACATTAAGATCATCATAATAATTTAATTCTAGAAAGTCATTATCAATAATTTCATTATCAATTAATTCATAATATTTTCATAATTATGTTCGTCGTTAATTTTCAACATAATAATTTTTTCTTCAAATTCCATAGATACTATCTCTTCAAATATATCTAACTTTGTTTTTGTTATTTCAAAAAAAAAATATACTTAATAATATATGCAGAGGATTAGGTGATATAAAATCTCCTATTTCCATGGCATAAAAGCCATATATAAATATTTAGTCATTTCATTTTAATAAAATTACTTCTAATAGTCGATATAATTTAATAGCGGTATTATAAGCTAAAGTAAGATTAATATGTGTATTAGTCAACGATCCTACTTTCAATTATTCATATAGTCTAAGTGACATTACATTAATTGATGCTCCATCGTCACACATCGCAAATCCAGTAGAAGAGGTTCCTATTTTGATATGTATTACAAACATTCCAAGGTCAGAACATTTCTCAAGAATTTTCCTTTTTATTAAGGATAACACTTTTGGTCTTAAGCTTTCTTTATATTCTTCTAAAAAATAGTATTTAGATTCGAAGAATTCTTTCAAAACTACATTATAATTTGTTGATTGCATAATTGATTCCATTAAATATATATTAATTTTTATTTTCCTAAATGTTTCAAGAATGTATTATTTAATTTCTTCCTTCCTAGCATTCGCAAATCATTATGGAATGGGAGAAAGAGAATACATATCTTCATTTAATTTACAAGAAATCTTATTGTCTTTCTCTTAATTAACTGTTTTTGAAGTTTGTAATGATTTTTCATAAGCTTCAACTCAAGTTAAATACTATGTGTATAATCTTTCAAGAAAAGTTGTATATTTTAATTGTTCAGGCATTCATTCTTTAGTAGGAATGACATTGGCCTTCATCTCTTCTTCTTATTCCTCTATTATTTTTTGTACTTTCATTTTCTTTTTACCTCGCTTAGGTATATTTTTGGCGTAGGTGTTTCTCCTTCATTATAAAAAATAAAGCATTGATTTGTGCTGGATTGATGGTTTAAGTAGATCCTTTTATTCGATTGCTTAACTTATTAATATGTAGGTTGATCTGACTTAATTTATTTATCAACTCATTAATAGATCTATCGGTTTTAGCTTTATTTTGAGAAATTCGTTCAGAGTTTTGATTACTTTAAGTCATAAAATTATGTATAATTTGCTCTAAATTTGGTTGTATGGGTTTAGCAATTTGTTAAGGTTGTCAAATTAGTCCAGATTGCATTTTTGCTTTTAGTTTATAAGTGGTATAATTTTGATTTTATGGACCGTAGCTTAGATTTGAATTTTGTTTCCTAGTGTAGTAACATTGTTATTATATTAATTCCTTGAGAGACCAAAATATCGGTTCATAATCGGATTAACCTCTTCAGTATTTTATTTGTGTAAAATAGGATGTGTAATTTTATTACAAAATCCACATGGTTTCACTTGGTTTGATCTATCTTTTAATAGTAACTTGACCATGCTAGATAATTTACCATATTTTTTATCAAATGTATTACTTCTTTTATTATTAACTTCATGAAGTTTCTTTCTTGACGTCTCAACCTTTTCACCATATTCTTCAGATTTTTAGCCATTTTACTAATAGCTTCTTTGGCTAAAGTTAGTACTAAATTGAATAATGATCCACCACATACGGCGTCAAATAATCATTGTTCAAAGTAATAAAGTTTTCGTAAAAGTATTCTAATAAAACTATATGTGTATATCCATGTTGTGGACAAAAACAAATTAATCTTTAAAACTTATTCCAAAATTTATTAAAGTTTTTTTTATCATTTTTCATGTTTATGACTTTGATTTGTCTTCTATGGGAACAAAGTTTTCTTGCAAGCATATATTGATCTAGAAAAGCTTCTTACATTTGAGCCCATGTAGTTATTGAATCTTGAGGAAGATAAAACAATCAATCTTGGTGCTTTATCTTTCAATGCAAATGGAAAAGCATTAAGTTTTTCATCCCATTGAATTTGTGTTGGTATTCCCTTATAAATTTTTGGTGGTTTTCATTATCTTTACCATAGAAGTTAGGTAAGGCACTAATGAATCCAGACCTTAATTCAAATTCAAGAAATCCCTCAGGTTGGGGAATGCAGATTGGCTTATAAGCAATGACATTTTGCATGGCTTGCCTAAAAGTAAGTTCTATATTGTCATTATTATTGTTTATATTATTAATGTTATTATTAGTGTCCATTGCGATAGTTTAGTGCTCCATACTTTATTGTTTTTTGAAATTACGATTAAAAGTCCTATCTACCTCAGGATAAAATAAATATAATGATCATGTCTAGCTGCACAATAAGTTTCTCGTATATCTATTTTATTTGTAGTAGTGATAAGTGGGATCGTTTCCATAGGGATTTTGCAAACTTTTATAGGAAAAAGGTTTTCCAAAACTTTTATTATTTTTACTTTAATTTAATTAATTTAATTAAACGGAAATTAAAAATTACTTAATCAAACTATAACACTTAATTTAACTAATTAAACTTATTTAAGTAACAAAAATTAAATCACTACATTTAAATCAATTCAATTCAATAGAAAACAAACATCTAAACAAATATCCATAGCAATGAAATATTAATCCATTTAGTGTCCAAACATTTTACTTAAATCACAATCAAAATCATACTTTAATCTTATTGTAAAGTAATTTTGAATCATCAAACTTTACTTATAAGTGGATAGTCCTTATTAAACCTTCGATTTTCTATATAACAATGGAAAATCCACATCCTAATTTTATTAAATTAATCATTCGAAAGCTTAAAGAAATTAATTAGACATTAAGAGATCATTAGATTATATGAAAACTCTGAACTAGTATTCCTAATACCTTCAGCAAGCCACTTCAATATTAAACTTAGATCTCAATTCATCTAGGACATCTAAATGGTAATAAACCTCTTTAAACAATTATAGTTGCTAATTTAAATTAGATATTAAATACAAATATCACAATAAACATTCTAGACTATGCATATAATACAAATAATCATAATTATAATCCTCAAATAGTAATCAATTAAATCAGTGAATTAAAGAATGCGATTAGTTTAAATTATTAAGTACAAATCAATCTTCATTATGACTAAATTACAAAACGGATCAAGTTCATCTTTAACTTTGTTTAAATTAATAAACTACTCACTCATATTCATAATAAAGATCACAATAAAGTAAATGAAAGAAATAAATAAATTCCTCTTATTGAATACTTTGAATCTTCAAATTGTCCCCAAAAGCAATAAATAATAAAACTAAACTACAACTTAATAAAACTAATAAATACGGCTCCAATAGCATTGAAATATGATCAAGGATACTCAAGGGCTATTGATTTGAAGCCCAAGGTTTATTTATATAGTATTCTAGATAGTACATATTCAATCAAAACGAAACTCCTTGATTGGCGCTAACAAACTCAAAATCAACCCTAGTGAATCATCACCGAATCCACTTAAAAACTTGATTCGCTTGACAAATCGATGGAAATCGGCCTTTATATTTCACTGATTTTTTTGGTGAGTCAGTCGAAATCAACCACTAAATTATGAAGAATAATCGATAAGAATATGAGTTCCACTTACTTGTCTTGAGTCTCCAAGCTTTATCCAGACCTATCTAAGCCTCGACGTTTTTCTAAGAATTTTCGTTGACCAATATCCTAAAATAAACCAGTAGTTATCAATTCAATTCCAATATACTACGTTTAAAACCCTTAAACTGGTCCTTTAAAACTTTATAGACCATAATGAAATTTAGTATTTTTAAAGTTTTTTAAGGTGGGAGTGCGATCAACCTTTTTAGTTAATCATTTTTCATAAAACGGAGTCTGCTTCCCTATTATAAATAGCATACTCCACCATGGAACAACTTGAATAGAAAACTGGGTAGCAACCCTTGTTCGACCATCAAATGCTTCCAAACTTCCCTGAATCATCAAGGAAGGCCTCAAATGGGGACTTATACCAACAATAACCATCAACAACACTAAAAATAACAATTAACAAGAATTCAAGAGAAATATATCATCAAACACATGGATCAACTTTAATAAACTTAATAACCTAATAAAAACTTACCCACACACTATTTCAACTGCGAAGATTACAAATCCAACTATTATTTAATCTTTTTTCACATCCATTGATCACTCCAACAATATCTAGTGATTTCAAACCCTCACTCACTCGATTTCATATTTTCTCAATCGAATAGTATATAAGTTTTAAGTTTGGTTTATATATAGATTTTTCTCGACATTCCAATTATGCGAACTTAAGGTAGATTTAATAGAAAAGAAATTAAAGTGAGACTTATCTTGTCACCAATTATAGCTTGTACCAGTCTCGAGGTTCATCAACGATTCTTATTAATTTGATTTAAATCATATGTTTATATATATTTTAAATATTTATATAAACTTGTGTACACGTTTGCATTTTGGCGCCTATATGTGACAACCCCAATTTCTACAACAAGGGCGCTTGGCCTAAACCATCACCAAGCCCTAAAAGATGTCCCAGCGAGTAAGGTGATGATCTAGTAGGCTTTATCTTACATAAATACAATAAAACTATCTATAAATAGACCACTAAAAGATATAGTAGGTGCATAATAAAATTTTTTTAAGTCTATTTGATGCGGAAATAAAATAGAAAGGCTTATAAAAGTTAAATAAGTAGGTTATATGTTTCATAAGTCTACTATAATCCCCGATTTATTGCATAAAATGTTTCAAAACAAGAAAAATATAGATAAACAAACTTGCAAATGAGAAAAGAGCTTCTACGCTATGACCTTGCTCTTTCCTCTATTCCGAGTAGTAGTTCGGTGCTTGAAGGGGTAAAAGTAGTGGGGCGAGCAAATATCCAACGAGCTTAGTAAAGCATAAGCATATTTTACCCTCAATCATCGAATTAATACCTAATTCATAATTACTAACATGAACAATGTTATTGACCAATTCTATGATAATTTCGGGCATGAAAGGATTGTATAAACAAGCATAATATATAATGCAATATACGACGAAGGGAAACCCAAATAAGATAGTCAACAAGATAACAATGATAACATGAATATCATAGAGTTAATGAAGAGGAAACAATATAAGAATTGTATGATATGAAAACCATCTAATATGAAGGTATCAAAAATGATCCTACCTCATCGATTGGTGTCTAAGCATCATTATGATCCTTTTTTCCATAATTAGCCTTCAGGTATTATTTTAGAGTGGATAGAGATGATCTGTGTTCGCCAGCTTTTCTGACAAAGGTAACATTTACAATTATTCATTCCAACATATTAGTTCCATAGGAAATCATAAATAAAAATCTCAAAAGAAAATAAAAAGTGTGAATCAACAAGAAATATTCAATTTGATTCCAAGCAAGAGATCAACCATTCACTACTGCGAATCCTACCATAACTAATAGCATTGCATGATTGAAGATAAAATAAACCCCAGTTACCTTAAAGCGCTGCTATCCTATCCAATCATAACTTCGAAGTTCTTATTCGATTATCCTCGTGTCTATATTGATATAGGTTAATGTATGTATTATTAACATGATTTGTTTGAGGTAAGTTTACTCAATTCGTATTATTATATTGCAAAAGATATAAAATACTCTAAATCAATGTTACGCCTTCTATATAGTGTTGTCGTGGCGAAAAGGTGTTCGGGTTAATTACCACCGCCCCAATCTTTTTTTCGATGATATATCTTGATAAAACTCGGTAATATTTTCAAAATAGTGAAATCCAATTTATTTATGGGAAAACGTCCAGTGCCATCCCAGAGTCATGAGTTTTCCCATAAGGCACTGGGGAAAAATCACCGCCTCTAAGTCAAAGAACCATAAATTTTCCTGGGCTATTTGTTAGCGCCACGCCTTACGTGCCACAAGGTAGGGAGATTGTAAGATCGACTGCTATAATTTCCTAGGTATTCTAGTGGCCAGTGCCGTATCAGTGGTGTGGCGCTTTTACAAATTCAGAATTCCATTACAGAAACCCAAATTATAAATTGATCAATGAATTACTCTGACCCATAATTGTCCAAATCTGATTAAAATAGAAATTAAACAACTCATTTGCAACCACAAGGTCATTCCCACTTCATCTAAGAAGGTATTCTAATTACAAATCCTCATTAAATTATAGATTTTGTATATCCATTTTAATAAACCAACTAAAATGAGATAAAAATGGCCTAAATCACGAATCAAGGCATAAGGGTTTATCTTTTATCTTAAAACTCTAAGAGAAACCATGATTTCATTCGAAAATCAAATATGTGAATCAAATAGTAACAATTGGAGAAGTTGAGACAAGTTATTACCTTGCTTTAAGAGATCTTGATGGCGAGTTTGCTCTCCTCCACCAAATCCACCAAGCAAGTTTTATGGGCTTCCCCCTCAATTTTCTCCATAGTTAATTCAAGCAAAACAGGCTTGAAGCATTAATTGTGGTTTAAAAACTTAGTTAATGAGATTAGAGTTTGGTTTACTACATCGAAACCCATATCTCATCTTAGTAAGTTCTAGGATGATCCTAGAGTCTACATAAAGTCCATCTTTTCTTGCGTTTTACATAAAAACCTTTGTGTATTTATTTACCAATTTTGCCATTATTCTTTGTTTAACTTATTTAACCATTTATCAAACTCTATTTCTTAACTTAAGCTTAATTTTGCGCCTAAGTCAACTAGATAGTATATATTACACATATTATTCAAACCATTATATGCATACCATTTATATCTACTTAATTAACATTGATGAAGTGACAACTTATCCAAATAGAGATTTAGGGCGTTATAATATCCCCAATTTTAGGAAGTTTCATCCTCAAAACTAAAGTAAGCCGTACTTTAAGGTTCGAGGAGCTTTGGGAAATGCTCTCCCATATAATCTTCCCGCTCTCAAGTTAGCTTCTTATCTCTATGAAATTGCTATTGTACCTTCACTAGTGGATCTCATTATTGTGGAACTTTTGAATCTTTATGTCAAGAATCAGAATTAGTTGTTCATCATATGACATATTGGCCGCAAGTATAGCGGCTCGATTGTAGTAATAGTGTACTCAACTTGTGTTGACTACGGATATCGTCCTCAGAGAAAGGTGTATGCACTCCTTACGTACTTAGCTACAATAAATCTATTGCTAAAGAAATCCTTTTTAATTAGTTTTATAACTAAACTAACCAACCTATCAAAATAAGGGAATTTACATAAATTCGTAAATTAAAACAATCTTAGTTTACTACTTCACGTAGGTAATGAAATACTAAGCTTTTTAACCTCTTTATCATCTTTTTCATGTTTTGTTCAATGCCTAATTAGAATAGAGAGATTTCCTTCAAATCCACTTTAACCCTCTGTCGTGATGGAAATATTCTAATATGCAAACTATAACTCCATCTATCAGTGGGAATAACATAAGTTGCATGTTGATTTAATGTTCCAAATATTTAGATTCATAACCAATTAAGTTTACTATCACTGCCTCCCTAATCAACAACTATCGCTGGATGTTGTGTATTTTACAGTTGTACCGTTCATGTCTGGCTTAAAAGCTTCAATGACCATGATAACTTCTAGAACCTAATATCAATAAACATGTGATCAAGATGTCTATAACATTCTGCTCATAATCAATACAAATTCTAATCATTGCACTTTTTATATTCGATTTCCAATAATGTTCATAGCATAGCATTCATACCATAAGATCCAATGTAACGACCCATTTTATTAACGTCGTTATTTATTTCATAATTTCAGATCCACTTAAAAGCAGTGGGTAGGCTAGGACACACGTTGACCTATGTACACTAAATATTTGTATGTCGATTTGTTTATTTGTGATGGATATTTATGAATTTAATTGATAATGCATCCCAATTATAAATTTGTATGGTTATATCGTGCGAGATTATGTAATGGGTATTCACTTCATAATTCGTATCAACGCGCGTATCAAGTAGGCAAACTACAAGTACACAAGAAAATTCGATTAATTTGCGTTACGATGACTAATTGATAAATTAAAATGAGTAATATAACCATAGGCTAAGTGAATTAATTCGGAACAATAGGCTATGGCATGCCTCAAGATGCGTGACAAGATAAAAGGCATGATACTGGGTAGCGGAGTGTTGGAGTGACCATAAATTTGTCAATTTTGTTGAATAAAAACACTAATCATATGATTGAATGCGCCTAAATAATTTTAATTCAATCAAAGGATATAAGGCCTATAGTTTGGTTAATTTAATGTGGACCCTAGATGTGTATCTAGATGATCATAATTAACATTTCAATTGAGAATTATAAACTATGAGAAAATCAATATTAATTCTTTTCCTTTCCTTACATATTTTGATGGAAATGATACCTATTATTGGCCTCTACTTCCTTACCGAGTCACCTAGGGTTTAAGTAGTCGAGTTGAGTCGTAGTTTACTCGTGAGTTGACCATCCGAGTCACGCTCGTGGCTCCAAGACGAGATTAAATCCTCTGAGTAAGCATTTGCCATACGTCGTGGCTCCTCAAAGGACTTCAAGGATTCCATTACGATTGAGCATCCGGTTGGAACTTGTAATGACCCATATTTTTAATTTGTTAATAAATCACTAATTACAAATTATTAGTGATCTAATACCAATCGAGTGTCGCCGTAAGTCGAAGTGCTTAAAACACTTTTAAAAAAAATATAGGTAAAATAACTTTAATTCTTGTCTGACGTACAACACTGTGTAGTATATGGTATCACGAATGGTTTGAATTAATGATACGGAATTCGCGAGATGATGACACCCTAAATTAGAGTTATTTAAAATTGACTAAGTAAAAGTCTAAACAAAGTAGGTGTGCGCTAAGTGTGTCTATTTTAGAGTCACAAAGTGAGCGGGAGAGATTTTAACCTTTAAATCTATTTTTATTGTGTAGTAAAGACCCTAGATCTTTATGTAGATTTTTTGGGGTTCATACGTAGCGAAAATTACAAAATAATTTTCACAAAACCCCAACAAGATCAGAATCTAATTCCATTAAAAACGTTTAAACCATGAAAACTTAATCATACCTCGGTCGTAATATACCTTTCTGAAGATTGATCAATCTCTAAGGCGCCGCCAACGACGAACGCCCACTACCTGCAGTCCACACACGAACGTCGGCCGAGATTCAAAGTGTTAGCTTCGAGATAATACCAAATTTTTTTGTTTATCTCCAAAATGATCCAAAGCGTACCAAAAAACCCTAATTTGTTTCTGAAACAAAAAATAAATTTTCGGCCCTTAATCTTTTAACGTGTGTTCTAACTTAAAGCGTTTATTTATACAACCCTTTTATATAGACGGTTAGGTAAATTACGCGTATACCCTTACTTAAAGAAGTATAAGTGTAATACACCACAAGGACGTTTCTATCATGAATTTTATCATATAATATTTATTTTTCTGAACCATCTTAAAATCTCGCGAAACCATTCTTAGTGTGCGACCCATTGGGCTCATACAACGTTGGCAGTGTACCAAAACACATTTCGGTATACAAGTCATAAGCAGCCTCTAGCAAGACATTATGACTACCCAAGTTGTACGAATATCAAATCGATAAAACCTAATCAATAGTGTATATAACATCCTTTTGTCACATGATATCCTTTTGATCAAACATAAGGCATTGAATCGTCATCCAACATGTTCAATCGTACTAGTCTCGATCTATGGGTAGACTGAAAACATCCAAGTGACATTGATCAATATCAATTCACTTGGACTATGCCTTTAACTAGTCTAACATATCGAGCGATCCACCGGATATCTCTCTTTATATGAGAGGGAAAAATTCAATCTCGATTACACAACTTCGTCACATTGCTCACACAGTAACCAATCACAACCTTTATAATTATCCGGTTAAAGACTACGTTTGATTGTGTCAAATCACTGTGTTCCTAATAGTGAAGTCTCTGGTAGACTCAAGTCAGAGGACTAAAAAATATATATATCATGAGAAACAACTATGACTAATCCATGTGATGTTCTCATAGTGAGTCGGTCCATTACTTTATTCCCTAACAAGAACTTGTGATCTTGATTCGTATCCCTATATGTATAATCATCATATAATCATCAATCAAGACTCACACTAGTCTTAGCTCATTATAGTTTCCAGTATAATGATCTACTAGGGACATTTAGGATATTTCTATAAATACCCATTGATCTTATTATAATGTAAGCATGCAAATTAATTATAATAAACAACAAATGAAATCCTCTATTTTATTAACTAAAAGTATTCATGAAGACAGTTAAGGGATTTACCTAAGGAACATGCCCCAACACTTTAGTGTTGTTTTGTTCAAGGAAGAGATGAATGAGTGAGATTCATTCTACAAAGAAAAAAACAGCACAACGAGAACACGCAAACAAGAAAAAAAGGGTTTCAAACCTTATTTCATCAACACACATAACGTACAAGAAGGAGAGAGGCAGCCATGGGGGATCGCAGATGGACGACACGGAGGCAAGTATAGTGGATGGTGGCTCGCTGTGCGGCTCGCTAGGATAGACAGCCTCTGTAAATCCTTTGCAATAGTAAGAGGCTGACTGCCACTAGGCTCTGCATCACCTCCACCTCGCGTATCAGCCATCGGGGTCTGTAATGGATAGCAAACGCGAATTAGCTTCTATGTGACACGGCGCATAAATATATATGTACATGTAGAAATTAACAAGTAAACATAAGAAACCCCCATCTCACTTGCATTCACTTACTAACTAACGATTTCTAGGCAGAAGTCATTTGGTTTCCATATCTAAGGTGTGTATTTTATTGCTTCAAGCCATATAGTTCTATAAACCATTCTCTGATACCAACCGTGTTGGTATCATATTGCCTTAAACCGTTTAGAGAACAACCTATGCTCTGATACCAATTGTGACGACCCTGACTTTTAAAGGGGGCACCGCCTGGCTTATTCTCGTAATCAAGCCTTAATATGAACCACGTAAGACTTAATTACATACTAGTCAGCCTTTTGTCCCTTTATTCATCAATACATGAGTTCAGATATTATTAGAGTTCAGAGTTAATTAATACTTCTTTATCATTTTAATATTATTACATATTTTAAAGATTATACGAAAGCTCTTATTATTCAAAATTCTAAGAGTGGTAAACCAGTAAAACACAACATCACATTCATTTATAAATAATAAAGGTAATAACAAAATATGATATATGAGTCTCAAAAATAGGAAACTATAGACTCAACCCACTATACAACCCAAAACGTACATAAAAGATATAAACAGAAATAATACAGAAAAAGTCGAGTCATACAAAAATGAGACATGATAATTGTCGAATTGCTCAGAGAAAGTCGTCGATCTTCTCCTTCCCCGGTCTGCTACTGCTCAATGGGCCTACACCCACTGTCACAAACTAGATGGTGAGTATAGTAGTATTTAAGTAATAACTGGGGAATTCTATACTAAATTTCCAAAATATAATAATGGCATTTAAAAGCATAAAGTAGCGAAACAGATGTTGAATCAAGTAATGCAAGTAAATACCATAGTTAAAAATGTATAGACTGATACAGGCTAAGTCGATATGATCTATGTCCAATCGGTAGTGAGAACTATCACCTAACCTTTCCAACTACTATATGGAGATGCGCTAAACATATTCCACCAATAGTAGAGCTGCACTCTACACATACATCATCATTCTCATTTTTGCCGACCACCTAGAGTCTCATATCTCGTGTGCGGCACAAGTGTAGTGGTGAGTGCCAGAACCCAGGTAGACCCATGTCTTCTTGAACTGCACATCCCTTATGCAATGGACACTACATAATCCCTACTTTGGTTTTAAAAAAATTAATAGTTCCAATTCTCTAGGATTCTAAAATGCTAGACTACAAAGCCTAAGGAAATAGAATACAAGTCCAATCCAATCCAACTTATCCCAATAGCATGTTTTTCATCAACTATCTATCAAGAATCTCATCAAGAGTAGAAATTGGAATCAATGAACCATTTCATAAGGCATCATGTCAATAATATTCAAACATGAACAAAAACAAAAACAACATGATGTGCGATTACTAGTAGCGATGTCTACAAATATACTATAAAATAATAAGAGTGAATGAAATGAAATATAGAATTCTCACATTACTTACAATTCATAATGCTTGTCTTAGTCTATCCAATGTCTCAACACTTTGAAATGTGTTCCCAGACTCTTAAGATCTCATGTTAGTTCCCTGGAGTTGTTCGATAAGTTTTAGAATGAGTTTGCACCGTCACTTAGAGTTTTAAACCCATTTATAGTGTTTAAACCATTTTTGCAAATTTCTGACTTTTATTTTGTCAAGGGCAATCAGTGCACCACTTTAAACCTGTGCCGTGCTAATTAAGATTAGTGCGCTGGTTTTCGACATTAGCACGCTAATTTGAACATTATCGCGCTACTTCAAATATCTAGCACGCTAATTCATATTAGCACGCTAGATTATCTACCTAGCGTACTATGTGCGGTAAAACCTAGAATTCTACATTTTGAATTCTGGGTTTTTGCTACACATAGGCCTCGTTATCGCCTTAGAGACCCTCATACACACTACAAAAGGTCCTTAACATCAAACCAAATATACAACAACAACTAACAACTTCGAATTCCATGAATTCATAGCTTAATGGAGAGGAGAAGTTACCTAGGTTAATTATCTTCTTCTTCTTCACCAAACCTTCAATGATTTATAGCTCTTCTCCTCCACCAAGTTACTCTAGTAAATTCTTTTGTTCCTCTCCTTTCTAGCATAACTTATTTGATAAGGATGACATGAAAATTTTTCGACTTATAAGGCTCATTTAACCATATTAGTATGTTTGAACGTTAGCCCTTGATTCATATGTGCACATGTATCTCGAGGTTCAACTAGTGGACCACCTTGACACACTTGTTCCTCAAGTCATGATTGAATGACTCCAATAGTTGACTCACTTAACTTACTTAAAGGTTAACACATGTCTTGATGCACATCATGTGCTTATTGTTTTATTTCACAACTTTAGGCACTTAATGTTTATTCACATGCTACCACATTAAAGCCACTAACAAAACCAACATTAATTCAAATTAAACTTACCCCATAAGCCGTTACTTTTGTCCCATATCAACATGCATCTCGAGGTACATCCTCGCTCATCTCGATACCTATATACCCGTATAAATTGACTTAAGGGTCTACACATATACAATACACTAGGCATACATTACAATAAATATAAAATATACCTCGACCCTTGCCTCGATCAATGGAAATATCACGGTGTGGGTCCCACAGTACGGGTCATTGATCATGTTGAAGGAATAAAACACAATAAGAGATTTAGTGCCATTACATTAATTCTTTCCCTTTCCTTTCATTTTTCGTTGGAAATGACACCTATTGTTGGACTCTACTTCCCTACAAATTGACTTAGGATCTCAGTGGTCGAGTTGAGTCATTGTGTACTCGTGGGTTGAGCATCCGAATCACACTCATGGCTCTTAGACGAGACTGAATCCTCTAAGTGAGCATCTGCCAGGTGCCATGGCTCTTCACGAGGCTTCAAGGATTCCATTGCAGTTGAGCATCCGGTTGTGACTGTGGCTCTCTTTGGAATGTTTTCTCGGGTTGCGGCTCAAGTGAGCCGATAGTGCTGAATGGATTAGGTGCGGTTGAAGCGAACATCATGTCATTTATTGTTCTTTTCAACTTGTTTTCCATTCTTGCATGATTTATAGACTTATTTATTATTTAATCTGAATTATTATTGAACTTCTTCTAGATTTACTCACTGAAATTGTCTCCACTTTTGGTGACAATTGCAGGCATAATCTCCGAGCTTGAGAACATTGATGTTCGACATACGTAGGTTATTTGGTGTATCTATATCACTTGTATTATATTTTATAGATGGGTATTTGGGTTGAGAATACATGTATTTGCCCTCGTCACTATGATTTGTACATCGTATATGTTGTACGGCGTTTCCACATACTAGCTTCCACACATAGAACTCGTAATGTGTTTAATTTATTTATTATTGCTTATTCACATCAATTAAATTATGCTGCATATAATTCATATATATATATATACTTTGTTGTGTAGACTATCAGGTACTAAATACCGGTTTATGAGGCTAACTAGGCCTTTATCAACTCTGAACTAGTTTACCGAGGCCTAGTGCTGAGCGATGTCCAATTTTTAGGGTTGGGGCCATCACAATTGGTATTGGAGACTAAGGTTTTGACTTTAGCTGTTGTTAAGCCTACGACCAGATTAGTTCGGGAACACGAGCCTTGTAGAATTAGTAATACCAACAAACTTAGTATGGAAACCTTATGATCCTAATGTAGAGACTTAGTTAGGAAACAAACGTAGTTGGGAAACGAGCAAAGGTGAGACTGGGGGATTTTTAAATCAATCTTATAATATGCTATTTGATTTTATAAATTATATGGTATTAGTAGATATATGATACAACTACTTCTACAGTTGTATTCACTCTTGTGTTTTAACGCGAGACATCATAAGTAAATGGTGAAAGATAGACAATAGATTTATGAGATTGAAATAAAAAAAATAATGGTGATGATAAATCTTTAGATAAAAGTAAAGCGTGTAGATACTGAAACATTAAAAAGAAAATAATAGATTTCAATATATTAAATTGAAGCTAGTTATGGGGATCGAGTCAGAAGTGAAGAGTGGCAGAGAACGTAATTGATGATTTCAAACTGTCAAATCTTAAGAATTTGTGACAATAGTGAACCCAAAAAATAATTACAACTATTCTCTCAATTTAATGACATTTTAGCCATTTAAATGTGAGATAAAAAATTCAAGGACACCTAAGCGACGTGTAAGTCTTTTTTTTAATGATGTAACTACACCAATTAAAAAAAACTACACTCTAGCGTAAGGAAGGAATTCAAGCACTAATGGAACTAATGATTGTCACGAAAATTAAAAAAATATATATAAAAAAATCATATTGAATGAAGGATGTGTAGCGAACAATATGCATACCTTGGTTAATGTGTCAATAGTGATACTTAATTGTTTATCAATGAGATGTAAATTAGGTTAGGGTTGACCCTAATATGATCTATTCTAAACTAGTGAAACGAGATTTTTTTCTTGTACCTTAATGAGTTAGATTTTCCTAATAATCGCATTGTTGGACATTAGCGATTTAAGAAATCAACTAAGCATACTTAGTAAGCAATGAGGAATTTTAAACTTTCCAAGCTTTCAAGGCACATATTAGCTACATATTGTAGGAAACGAATGTGCTCACAAGTCCTTGAAATAGATACATGGAGTTAGATCAAGTTATTCATAAATCATGAGAAGTCTCTGCACGTGTTTCAAGAGAACCCACTTGGAATAATTAATGTAAGGAAATTGATGTTGTTTGATAATAGAAAATGAGTGAGAATTTAGTCTACATATATTTCCTTTATATGATAATCAGATGAGAAGGACTTGCAAAATTAAAGTTTGACAAAATTTGGTAAAGTGACAGTATATGTTAAGGAATGCATAAAAAAGGGACAAAGAATTGTAAGACGAAAGAGTTAATTGATGGGGCATGTGCCCTAGGTCAATCCATTAACTGTATTTATGAATACTTTTAGTTAATAAAATAGAGGATTTCATTTGCTGTTTATTATAATTAATTTGCATGTTTACATTATAATAAGATCCATGGGTATTTACATAAATATCCTAAATGTCCCTAGTCAATCATTATACTGGGAACTATAATGAATTAAGACTAGTGTGAGTCTTGATTGATGATCATATGATGATTATACGTATAGGGAAACGAATCAAGATCACGAGTACTTGTTAGGGAACAAAGTACTGGACCGACCCGCTATGAGAACATCACATGGATTAAGTCATAGTAATTTGACACAATCAAACGTTGTCTTTAACCGGACGATTATAAAGGTTGTGATTGGTTACGGTGTGAGCAATGTGATGAAGTTGTGTAATCGAGATAGAATTTGTCCCTCTTATATAAAGAGAGATATCTAGTGGATCCCTCGATGTGTCAGACTGTTAAAAGGCCTAGTCTAAGTGAATCGATATTGATCAATGTAACTTGGATGTTTTCAGTCTACCTAGAGATTGAGACTAGTACGATTGAACATGTTGGATGACAATTCCATGCCTTATGTTTGATCAAAAGGATATCGTGTGACAAATGGATGTTATATACACTATTGATTAGGTTGTATCGATTTGATATTCGTACAACTTGGGTGGTCATAATGTCTTGCTAGAGACTGCTTATGACTTGTGTACCAAAATGTGTTTTGGTACACTGCCAACGTTGTATGAGCCCATTGGGTCGCACACTAAGAATGGTTTTGCGAGATTTTAAGATGATTCAGAAAAATGAATTTTATGTGATAAAATTCATGACAGAAACGTCCTTGTGGTGTATTACACTTATACTTCTTTAAGTAAGGGTATGTGTAATTTACTTAACCGTCTATATACAAGGGTTGTATAAATAGACGCTTTAAGTTAGAACACAGGTACGAAAGATCAAAATGCCGAAACTCTATTTTCGTTTTAGAAACGACTTAGGGTTTTTGGTATGCTCTGGATTGTTTTGGAGAGAAACAAAAGGTTTGGTATTCTCTCGAAGCTAGTACTTCAAATCTCGGCCGCCGTTCGTGTGTGCACTACTGGTAGAGGGCGTTCGTCGTTGGCAGCGCCTTAGAGATCGATCAACCATCAGAAAGGTATATTGCAACTGAGGTATGATTAAGTTTTTCATGGTTTAAACATTTTTAATGGAATTAGATTCAGATCCTGTTGGGGTTTTTGTCAAAATTGTATTGTAATCTCCGCTGCGTATAAACCCTAAAACCCAACGGTGGTATCAGAGCCTTCGAGTTTGATTCCATTAAATTCATTGCATGTTTTCTTCTAATATATACCTGATATATGATTGAAAGCATGTTAATAGTTGATGTATATGTGATATACATAAGTTTCCTGTGAGATTTATTATCATGTTTTGTGTATATGATACATATATTCGTGATTTAATTAAAATCAGTTTCTTACATGCTAGTAACCATGTTAGGTTAATTCAAATAATTTCAATGAATTGAGTTTCGTGTTCTGTGATCCATGACACCATTAGGTATAATCTTTATTTTTCGTGTATTGATGCATGGATGAAATCTCTGTAATTCGGTATGCATATTTTGGTTACATTGTCTTACGTTTCTTGAATTGTATTAGGCTGAATATAAATTCGAAACTAATATGGTTAGGTTCGATTGGGATACTAGTTCATGATTCAATGACATATTTGTGATTATTTGGATGAGGACCGAAATTGCAAATAATTAATTTTCGAAATTGTTTATTTATCTCGTTATATCTATTTTGTTATGAATTTTCTATTTGATAAAGATAGATAACAAATTAGATTAGGAGATATAATCAAAATCGGTTTCGTTATCCCTATTGGATAGGAGATAAATATCAAGAATTTTGTTATTGGTGATATGCTAGGATTCAAATATCAAAAGTCCTAATTGGATTAGGATAAGATGATTAGTTAGATGTGGCCCCTAGTTAATTAAAAATATTTTAATTGACTTAATTTTGGATAAATTAAGGGGTAAATTTAGTATGGTAAAATCAGCGAAAAATATGATTTTCTATAGCGAATTTCAATTTTCGGAATTGAGATTCGTCTTCTAAAAAAATAAAATAAACGGGGGACCGCCGTCTAACTAATCCTAGCGCACGGAAATTCTTTTAATAGTGAATAGTATAAAAATTTACAAATTGTTTAGTGATTGAACAAATCAATAAAATATATGATATTTCATTGTTTACATAAAAATCACTAAAACTGAGTAAAATCCCTCTATTAAATTTTAAGTCTCATGTCATCCATTTTAAACGCTTGTCAAAGGCCTCGATCACACTAATATAGTTTCAGCCATAGCTGGGTGTATTGTGTTATCTTGGTGAGACAAGTTGGGTAAGAGTTACCCAAATGTTTAAAATGGTCCGACTTAATAAAGCCATCAAAATAGTTTTGAGCTTTAGGCAATTGATGAGATAAAAACATGCTAAAACATAAGATGTCCCGTATCTCATAAAAGGATCTAAAAATTACATAAGATGTAATTTGTAACTGTTACCTACCTAAATAATCTAGTTTTGTGTTTCATGTCATAGCTGTCATAGAATTAGGTGAAATATGGATTTTAGTCCCCTAAATAAATAGTACGTTTTAGGAGGGTTGTTAATTTAGTGGGAGTCTATTCCTCTATATTAAAATAAACTTTGCATAATCTTTATTATAGATCAATGGCCTCTTCAAGTAACAATAATCCCCTGTCACTGCGATCCATCCTTGAGAAGGATAAGCTATCTGGGACTAACTTTCTTGACTGGTTCAGAAACTTGAGAATTGTTCTTAAGCATGAATGCAAGTTGTATGTCCTGGATGCTCCAATCCCTAACGACCCACCAGCCAATGCTACGAAAGTTGTGAAGGATGCGCATAGTAAGCATGTCAACAATTCTATTGATGTTGCATGTATTATGCTGGCAACTATGGTTCCTGAACTTCAGAAGGACATGGAACTAATGGAAGCCTACGACATGGCTATAACGCTGAAGGAAATGTTCCAACAGCAAGCTCGACAAGAAAAGTTCGAGATAGTCAAAAACCTACATTCTTGCAAGAGGACTGAGGGTGCATCAGTTAGTCCTCATGTTCTGAAGATGAAGGGCTATTTTGACCAGCTTGATAGACTCGGATTCCCTAAAAGAAAAGAGTTGGTTACGGATTTGATTTTGAATTCACTACCAGAGAGTTACTCACAATTTGTGATGAACTACAATATGAATAATATGGAGAAATCAATTTCAGAGTTGCATTTGATGCTCAAAACTGCAGAACAAAATATCAAGAAACCCTCTAGTAATGTGTTGATAGTCCAAAAGGGAAAGGGAATGAAGAAGAAAGGTAAAGGCAAGGCTAGAGTTGCCAAGGCTGTTGCTGCACCTGTCGCAAAGCCTATGGAACAAGTCAAGCCCCAGTCTGTTCCTACTTCAAAACACCCAAAAGAAAAAGAAGGAAATTGTCATTTCTGTCATACACCTGGACATTGGTTCAGAAATTGCAAACTCTATCTGAAAAATCTAAGGAAGAAAAAGGGTAGTGCGACTACCACTACAGTATTTATGTTATTGAAATAAATTTATCTACGAGCGATTTACGGGTATTAGATACGGATGTGGATCTCACATTTGTATAAATGTGCGGGGACTCACCAAGTAGAAAGTTGAAGAAAGGAGAAGTCATCCTCCGCGTAGGGAATGGAGCAAGAGTTCTTTGCCCTGGTTGTTGGATCATATGACTTAGTTTTATCTAGTGGACTTATTTTAACTTTAAATAATTGTTATTTTGTGCCTGCCTTAAGCAGAAACATCATTTCTGTTTCATGTTTGGATATGGATGATTTTGATTTTATTATTGCAAATAATAGATGTTCCATTTCTCGTAAAGGCATATTTTATGCAAATGCTAATTTGTATGATGGTCTTTATATTCTAAGCATGAAAAGGTCCACTGATACTCCAGTCTTTAACATAAATACAAAGAGATTCAAGTCAAATGATTTGAATCAAACCTATCTTTGGCATTGTCGTGTCAGGCACATAAATGAGAAACGCATAACGAAGCTCCATAATGATGGACTTATAGATTCATTTGATTTAGAAACATATGAAATGTGCGTATCTTGTTTACTGGGCAAGATGACTAAAAGTCCCTTTACTGAACACTGCGAAAGGGCAAGTGATTTATTGAGTCTAATACATACTGATGTATGCGGTCCTATAAACACAATGGCTAGAGGAAGTTATCAGTACTTCATTACATTTACTGATGATTTCGGCAGATATGGTTATGTATATCTTGTGAAACATAAAGCTGAATCATTTGAGATGTTTCGAACATTTCAAAATGAAGTGCAAAATCAACTTGGTAAAACTATCAAAACACTTCGATCAGATCGAGGTGGTGAGTATTTAAGCCAAGAATTTGATGATCATCTTAGAAATTATGGGATTGTCTCCCTATTGACTCCACCAGCAACTCCACAATGGAATGGAGTTTCTGAAAGGAGAAATCGAACCTTATTAGATATGGTTCGATCTATGAAGAGTCATGCAGATCTTCCATTATCCTTTTGGGGTTATGCATTACAAATTGCAGTTTTCACTCTAAATCAAGTTCCTTCTAAAGCGGTTGATAAAACACCATATGAGATATGGTACGGGAAGAGACCTAGTTTGTCTTTTCTTAAGATTTAGGGTTGTGAGGCTTACGTAAAGCGACAAGTCTCAGAAAAACTAGCACCTAAATCTGACAAGTGTTTATTTGTGGGGTATCCTAAGGAAACAAAAGGATATTACTTTTGTAATCCCGCTGAGAACAAAATGTTTGTTGCTCTGTTTGGTGCCTTTATGGAAAAATAGTTTATTTCAAAAGACACTAGTGGGAGAGAAATAAATCTTGAAGAAGTTCAAGAATCACAGGTAAACACTGAACCGCTACTGGAAGTTCGACAACGTTCCGAACCAGTTGAACCTCCACAAGTGATGCAAGGCCCACGTAAATCTAGTAGGGTAAGACATGAGCCATAGAGATTCGGATTTCTCATTACTGATAGTCGTGATGTGTTGCTTATAGATCAAAATGAGCCCACCACTTTATCAGGAGGCTATGTCTGGACCTGACTCATATAAATGGCTAAGTGCCATGAACTCTGAGATGCAATCCATGTATGATAACCAAGTTTGGAACCGGGTTGATTTACTGAAGGTGGTAAGACCATTGGATGTAAATGGGTTTTCAAGAAGAAAACTGACATGGATGGCAAAGTGCATACTTTTAAAGCAAAACTTGTAGCAAAAGGTTTCAGGCAGACTCAAGGTGTTGATTATGATGAAACTTTTTCGCCGGTAGCCATGCTTAAATCCATAAGAATTTTAATTGCCATTGCTGCATATTATGACTATGAAATATGGCAAATGGATGTAAAAACAACATATCTTAATGGAAAGTTGCTTAAGGACTTGTATATGACACAACTTGAAGGTTTTGTACATCTTGAGAATTCTAGGAAGGTATGCAAGCTTCAAAGATGCATTTATCGATTAAAGCAAGCTTCTTGGAGTTGAAATCTTCGTTTTGATGAAGCAATCAAGGATTTTTGTTTTATAAAGAACGAAGATGAGCCTTGTGTATACAAGAAGGTCAGTGGGATTGTAGTTGTTTTTTTGGTACTGTATGTTGATGATATATTACTCATTGGAAATGACATCCCAACATTGCGGAATGTCAAGTCTTGGTTAGGGAAGTGTTTCTCAATGAAAGACTTAAGAGATGCAGCCTATATCTTAGGGATAAAGATCTATAGGGATAGATCTAAGAGGCTAATCGGTCTAAGTCAGAGTGCTTACATAGACAAGGTGCTGAATATGTTCTGTTTGCAAGACTCTAAAAGAGGATTGTTGCCAATGTCTCATGGCATAAGTCTCAGCATGACTCATTGTCCTAAGACAAATGATGAGCGAGACCGTATGAATAAGATTCCATATGCATCAGCTATTAGATCTATCATGTATGCCATGTTATGCATTCGACTTCGATGTATCATATGCTTTGAGCACTACGAGCGAGATATCGGTCGATCCAGGTGAGAGTCACTTTGGATAGCGATAAAGAACATCCTTAAGTACTTAAGAATGACTAAGGAAGTGTTCTTGGTCTATTGAGGTTTTGAAAATGATCTAGTTATAAATGGTTACACAGATGCAAGTTTTCAAACTGATATAGATGATTTTAGATAGCAGTCTGGATATGTGTTTACTTTGAATGGGGGTGCGATGAAGTCGGAAAAGTTCGAAGCAAGAGATCGTGGCGAGAATCTACAAATGTTTGAGTATATTGCATCGTCGGATGTAGCAAAGGAGGCAGTTTGGATCAAAAAGTTCATTTCTGAACTAGGTGTGGTTCCAAGTATTGCTAACACTGTTTGTTTGTATTGTGATAATAACGGGGCAATAGCACAGGCCAAGGAACCTAGATCACACCACGGATCCAAACATATACTTAGGCGTTTTCATCTCATCAGAGAAATTATTGAGAGGGGAGACGTAAAGATTCGCAAAGTACCTATTGAAGACAACGTTGCGGATCCATTGACAAAAGCTCTTCCACAAGCAAAACATGATGGTCATGTTAGATCATTAGGCATTAGATGCATGTATTATTGGCCCTAGTGCAAGTGGGAGATGATGGGGCATGTGCCCTAAGTCAATCCATTAACTGTCTTTATGAATACTTTTAGTTAATAAAATAGAGGATTTCATTTGTTTTTTATTATAATTAATTTGCATGTTTACATTATAATAAGATCCATGGGTATTTACATAAATATCCTAAATGTCCCTAGTCGATCATTATACTGGGAATTATAATGAATTAAGACTAGTGTGAGTCTTGATTGATGATCATATGATGATTATACGTATAGGGATACGAATCAAGATCAAGAGAACTTGTTAGGGAAGAAATTACTGGACCGACCCGCTATGAGAACATCACATGGATTAAGTCATAGTTGTTTCTCTTGATAGGTGTATTTTTCAATCCTCTGACTTGAGATTGCCAAAGACTTCAACAATAGGAACACAATAATTTTACACAATCAAATGTTGTCTTTAACCGGACGATTATAAAGGTTGTGATTGGTTACTGTGTGAGCAATGTGATGAAGTTGTGTAATCGAGATAGAATTTGTCCCTCTCATATAAAGAGAGATATCTAGTGGATCCCTCGATGCGTCATACTGTTAAAAGGCCTAGTCTAAGTGAATCGATATTGATCAATGTCACTTGGATGTTTTCAGTCTACCTAGAGATTGAGACTAGTACGATTGAACATGTTGGATGACAATTCCATGCCTTATGTTTGATCAAAAGGATATCGTGTGACAAATGGATGTTATATACACTATTGATTAGGTTGTATCGATTTGATATTCGTACAACTTGGGTAGTCATAATGTCTTGCTAGAGACTGCTTATAACTTGTATACCAAAATGTGTTTCGGTACACTGCCAACGTTGTATGAGCCTATTGGGTCGCACACTAAGAATGGTTTTGTGAGATTTTAAGATGATTCAGAAAAATGAATTTTATGTGATAAAATTCATGACAGAAACGTCCTTGTGGTGTATTACACTTATACTTCTTCAAGTAAGGGTATGTGTAATTTACTTAACCGTCTATATACAAGGGTTGTATAAATAGACGCTTTAAGTTAGAACACAGGTACGAAAGATTAAAAGGTCGAAACTTTATTTTCGTTTTAGAAACAACTTATTGTTTTTGGTATGCTCTGGATTTTTTGGCAGAGAAACAAAAGGTTTGGTATGCTCTTGATTACTTGGATGATTTATAGCAAGGCACGCTTCTGCTTTATTGAGACCCTTGAAATATTGCTCACCCCACTACTCTTCCCTCACTAGGCACCTCAGCTACTGCTCAGGATAGAGAAATATCCAATGTCATAACATAGAAGCTATTTTCTCATTTGCAAGGTTGTTAATATATTTATTTGATTTTGAGACTTTTTATGTAATAAACGGGAATTTTATCATGGGTAGATTTTGTGAAACAAATAGACTAGTTGTTTAACTTTGTAGGACTTTCTATTTTAATTTTGCACCTATTAGACTCAAAAGTCTTTTATTCCACACGTACTAAATGTTTTAGTAGTGTATTCGTAGATTGTCTTGTAGCATTTCCACAGGTTAAGGCTTACTAGATCATTGTTCAACTCGCCGAATCATCTCGAGGGGTTTGGCGATGGTTAAGGCCAGACGACCCCAGTTGTAGGAATTAGGTTCATCACAATGAGTGTAAAAATCTTTTCTTTACCCTGAAAAATGCAATTATATGCACCCCAGTCATTAAAGCTCCTAATTGGTCACTACCATTTGAGATCACATGTGGTGCAAGCAACTATGCCGTAGGAGCTATATCAGGACAAAAAATGGGGAACGAATCTCATCTAATTACTATGCTTCTAGAACCTTGGACACTACGAAAATGAATTACAACACTACCACTGAGAAATAACTCCTTGCTATTGTCTTTGCACTTGAAAAGTTTTGACCATATTACTAAGGTACCGAGTTTATTCTCTACTCAGATCATGTAGCTTTGTGTTACCTAATTTTAAAGAATGAATCTAAGCCCAAACTTATAAGATGGATACTACTACTACAATGACTAAATCTTATCAAAGATAAGAAAAGTGTTGAGAATTTAGTGGCATGCCATCTAAGTCGCCTAAATAACGGAGAACCATCTACCGCTTTCAATGATGAGTTTCCTAATGAACGCATATATGCAGTATCTTATGAAGTTACATGGTAGGTTAAATTTTTCAACTATTTAGTCATAAAAGAGTTAATATCGGACTATACACATGCACAAAAGTAGAAGCTGGTTTACAATTCTAAACATTATTTGTGGGACAATCCATATTTAAAGAAGTTCTATGCAGATCAAATAGTTTGCAGATGTATTCCTCGATAAAAAACACTCTCCATTTTGAGTCGCAGAGATTCATATGCATGTTGCGGTACTTTTGGTCAATCTTGTACGGCTCGAAAAGTTTTGCATTGTGGTATTTATTAGCCCACACAATTATATGATGCATATGTCTTTACCTAGGCATGTCCTAACAGTTAGAAGTATGGATCATTGGGACTGAGAAATCAAATGCTTATGACTAAGATTCTCTTTTATGAGATCTTTGACATTTGGGTCGTTGACAACATGGGCCTATTTCCACCCTCAAATGAGAATACCAATATCCTGTTAGTAGTAGAATATGTTTCCAAATAGGTAGAAGCTAAAGCCATTAAGAGTATGACTCCTAGATAGTTGTCAAATTTCTTAAACCACGAATCTTTTCAAGATTTGGAGCCCCATGGTCAAATATTATTGATAGAGGAACCCATTTTCGTAATAAGATCATCGAATCTCTTTTAAGAAATATAATGCTACTTTTAGGACTTCTAAAACCTATCACCCTGATGCAAATGGTTAGGATGAGGTCTCTAATAGAGAAATCAAATCCATCCTTGAAAAGATTGTTCACTCATCAAGGAAGGACTGGAGTCTACACCTTGATGACGCATTATGGGCCTATAGGAAA
Source organism: Stephania yunnanensis (assembly GCA_039657365.1). Lineage (NCBI taxonomy): Eukaryota > Viridiplantae > Streptophyta > Magnoliopsida > Ranunculales > Menispermaceae > Stephania > Stephania yunnanensis. The sequence goes on along the minus strand of CM077586.1, from coordinate 34,927,953 downwards.
GCTTTTAAAAGACCTATTGGAATGTCCCCATATAGGTTAGTTTTTGGGAAAGCATGTCACCTTCATGTAGAGTTAGAGCATAAAGCATATTGGGCAATTAAACACTGTAATATGAATTATAGTGATGTTGATGTTGATCGTAAACTAGATATACAAGAATTAGAAGAAATAAGGAGCGAAGCATATGAAAGCAAGGATTTATAAAGATAAAATGAAAGCTTATGGTGATCATCATCTGACGAAGAAACACTTAGTAATAGCTAAAAAAGTTCTCTTCAATTCTAGATTAAAATCTTTTAGAGTAAACTTAAATCTAGAAGGATAGGTCCACTTATCGTTTCCAATATCTTTTTCTATGGCGCCGTTGAAATAAAAAGTGTACAGAGCAAGAAAACCTTTGAGGTGAATGGATATAGGCTGAAGCCCTTTTATGAAGATTTCGATATGACCCTGAAAGACAACATTGACTTAGAGTCGATAGAAGTACTAAATGATGAAACAGAGAACAATAGCAAAGCATTACATGTTTTAACTTGGGAAAGCAAGCCAAAACAAGAATGGAAACTCAAAATGAGGCCAAAAGCGACTGAGGAAAAAATGTTAAGGAGACTATAAGTCTATATTCACATAGTTGATAGTAATTACAAAATAACATTAGGCCATCGACGTTAAACATCAGTGCACCAAAGTGGCAGCCAAGCATTTATATTAGGATTAAGATTATTTATTTCTTGTTTTAATTAGTAGCGAATTCCACAGTTGATGTGGACGCCCCAAATCCCTAGGTCGCCACGTGGGAAAGCACTGCCCCAGCGGTCCTGTCGGATCTTTGACCCACTAGGTCCCCGCGCCACTGACGCCATTTCCTACAACACGACTCCTCGACATGCGTGTTAACTCCTTTCGTTAAGCAATTTACTTCGATAGTTTAATCATTTTTATAGCATTAAAAACAAAACAGCGGAAGTCTTAAATTTAAAAACAAATAAAACAATTAAATTTATCAACGTAATAAGCATCATTTTAAGAGCAACACCTATGGTGGAAAACCCGGGAAAGTACTATGTATATAGACGACAATACTAAGCAGTAATATATACAAGTACAGTGTCTATCCAGTCTCCCAATACCCAAAAGTAAAACAAAATATCAAAATTGCACGTACTAGTAGGTCCTCGACCGTGGGCAATCCGATAAAGTCACCCAAAATCCCCTTGCCATTACTAGCACTAGGATTTGCACTCGACCATCACAAAAAGCAAGATGGAGAGTACACTTAGTAAGATTCCAACGAAGTACACCGAGCATTTACAAGAAAATAAACAGATACCAATAAACATGTCAAATAATCATGCGGAAACTAAACAGGCAACTATGCTAAGATCATCACATGAATAAATAACACGAGAGAAATAAAGTGTGTACTCGTCCCGGTCAGACTAAACAGTACTTCGGACCCCCAGGATCCTTTCGGTGGGTGTCCCCACTTCCTTTCACCTGGTTCCTCGCGGGGCTTGCCCGACACGTGCACCCTTACAACTCGGGTTGCAATTCATCGAATGCCTGATCACATGTGCTACACCATAGTGTGCCATAAGTACACAACGAATATCATGTGGGAGTAACTCGACCACCAACTCAAATGTGTCACGGAATAGAGTACAATAACAAGGAAAATGAAATCAACGATGGAAAAGTAAACCGTCAGTGACTTTTAGATGAAATCTTACGTACCTCAAAAACGCACTCCAAAGTTTCATTCACGTCTCGAGATACGTGCCCAATTTTCGATTGTGGTCTCCTAAGTTCCTGGTGTCCAATTAAACCATTTTAACTAGTTTAGAGTTAAATTCAATGAATTTATAATGTGTGGCCCAATAATAAAGATTTTCATTTCAAAAAGTTTTGGTTTGACGCCTTTTTCGAATTATACCGGGGTGTCAACGGTAGAAAAATTCTCGAATACCATTTTTTCTACCTTTTTCTCATCTTTTATAATTTTTCCTGATTTTCTAGATTTTCCCATAATTTTCCACATATTTTTCTTATTTTTTTGTAATTTATTTTAATTTAAAACTGTTTTTAAATTAAGAATTTATATTATATTATTTTAATATATGGGTGGGTCCCTCGACCGGGTCAAACCCGGTCCACCCGGGTCGGTTCGGTTGGGCCCGGACCGGCCCAACCGTTCCACCCCCACCCCATCTTCTTCTTCTTCCTCACAGAGAACGTTATTGGTTCTTTTTTTTTTTTTTCTTTTCTTCCTCTCTGGTTTGGGTTGGGGTTGTTGTCCACCCCAACCCCGGTGGACTCGATGGCAGGGGAGACACCCCTTCCATCTCCACCTCGACTGGTTCGGCCTCCATGGCCGAACCCCTTCGTGGCCACCATGGTCGACACACCGAAAACACAACAAAAGCAACGACTTACCTCGGCCGTTGACGTCTCCACCTCCTCTTCTCCTTCCCAGCGTGTTCCTTCCTCTCTTCCTCCTCTCCTTTCCTTCTTCTTCCTCTCGGCCTCCCTACTGTGTGAACGTGTGTGAGTGTGGGGGTGTATGTGAGAGAGTGAGGTGTAGGTGAGGTGAGAGAGTGACGTGAGGGAGAGGTGAAAATGATGAGGGAGTGAGGTGGAGTGTATATGAGGGTAAGTTAATTGACTTTGTGTCATTGACCCCAAAGTGTGACACATGTGGGACACTCGCCTGTGTTTTCGAGCGTTTCGACGCCCGAGTTTCACGTCCGTATCGCGATATACGCGTACAGCCGCATCACTAACCACCCAATATCTATTCCATGGTAATTATTTGACCATTATTTATTTATTTATTTAATTTGTGTATTTTAGTTTCCCCAACCTAGTGTACCCACAGTTCGCTCTTCTGTACCCGTCTCGACACGTTTTTCGAGGCAAACACCAGTTACACTATCTCGCTCGATTCGATGATATAAATACACACATGCGATGTTAAGCGAATAACTCGATATACAACATCGCAATAGGCAAACAATCATACAAAATTACTATTTACCTAGTCAGCATGCCCTGCCTTTATTTGCGGTATCCACGTGGCTCTGAGCTGTCGTCTAAGTCTGAAAATAATCCATAATAACGGCGAAATTAAAATTTGGGCCGTTACGACTCTTCCCAACTAGAAAAGAAATTTCGTCCCGAAATTTTAAATAACTTAAATTTTCGTACCATGAAATAGATGTGGGTAACGCTGCAGCATAGTAGACTCGAGCTCCCAAGTGAGTCCTTCTGTATCATGATGTTGCCAACGAACCAACACCTTAGGGATCACCCTGTTCCTAAGCGTCTGAGTCGCGCGATCCACAATTTCTATCGGTCGCTCCTCATATATTACATCAGGTCGAACCTCGATCTGTCTCAAGTCAACCATCGGTCTCGGTCCTGACCTAGCCAATCTTAACATTGAGATGTGAAACGTAGGATGAACCCCAACCAACTCTGCTGGCAAGTCCAATCTATAAGCCACACTGCCAACTCGTGCTGCGACTCTGAACGGTCCTATGTATCTCGGTGCCAATTTTCCTTTAATCCCAAATCTCCGTTGGCCCTTCCATGGAGAAACCTTTAGATAAACCATGTCGCCCTCTTCAGACCCTCGTGATACTTATCCGCATATTTCTTCTGCCTGTCTTGTGCTGCCCGAAGTCTCTGTCGAATCTGTCTAATCTTCTCTGTGTGATCAACAACTATCTCCGGCCCAATCGCCGTTGTATCCTCAGGCACTGCCTAACACGTAGGTGATCTGCAGGGCCTGCCATACAACGCCTCAAACGGAGGCATCCCGATACTCGCTTGATAGCTGTTATTGAAAGCAAACTCGCACAGCGGTAAATAATCCTCCCATGAACCTCCAAACTGCAAAATACAAGCCTTGAGCATATCTTCCAGAATCCGTATCAGTCTCTCAGACTGTCCGTCTGTTTAAGGATGGTAAGCTGTACTAAATTGCAACCTGGTGCCAAACTGCTCCTGCATCGCCTCCCAGAATTTTAAAGTCAACCTAGGATCTCGGTCAGATACAATAGAGACTGACACCCCATGCAATCTAATGATCTCTCTCTCTTGAAGATAATGCTCAGCTATGGGAACGAATATCTCATAGAAATAGGAATGAAATGTGCCGATTTCGTTAGTCTGTCAATCACAACCCAAACTGCATCGTGTCTCCTCGTAGTCTGCGGTAACCCGATAACAAAATCTATAGTGACGTGCTCCCATTTCCACTGTGGAATTGGTAGTGGCTGTAGTAAATTGCCTGGTCTCTTGTGCTTAACCTTAACTTGTTGGTAGATAAGACAACTCCTTACGTACTCGCCAACGTCAGCCATCATCCCTGGCCACAAGAACAATCGCCTCAAGTCGTGATACATCTAGGTCCGACCAGGATGAATCGTGTAGCGAGATCGGTATGCGTCCTCCAAAATTTATTTCCGTATCTCCGGATCTGCAGGGATCCACAACCTCCCCCGGTGTCTCAAACATTGATCTGTCGACTCTACCCAATCCGTACACTCCGGATCCCTAGCCATACCACTGAAGCGTTCATAGAGCCCATCGGTCCTCTGTCGCTCGACAACTCGCTCAATAGATACCGTCGGAACTCTCATCTGACAACAAATGTGTGGCTCGACAGTTGTAAAAACATCGGTCAGCCACATAACTGACGCCGCCTGTAATAAGCCATGCTCGTGTGTCATTTGTCGCACTACCATCTGACTGTCAATACCACTCCTGCTCAATGCGTCAGCTACGACATTCGCTTTCCATGGGTGATACTCAATAGTGAAGTCGTAGTCTTTTAGTAACTTAAGCCATCTCCTCTGACGCAGGTTTAGATCTCTCTGAGTGAAAATGTATTTCAGACTCTAATGATCAGTGTAGAGTACGAACCGCTCTCCATAGAGAATGTCTCCAAGCCTTCAGTGCAAAAGCGACTGCGGCAAGCTCCAATTCATACACTGGATAGTTAACCTCGTGGGTTCTCAATCGTCGGGACAAGTAAGCTACTTGTCTACCCTCCTGCATCAAAACGCATCCAAGTCCAATGCCCGATGCATCCGTATACACTAATAAACTCTTGCCCGGCTCTGGCAATGTCAACACTGGCGCGGAAGTAAATCTCCTCTTCAACTCCCCAAAAGCTTGCTCACACTCCTCGAACCAATCAAATCTGACATCTTTCTTAGTCAGTCTAGTCATTGGCGCTGCAATTGAGGAAAAGCAATGTACGAAGCGGCGGTAGTACCTTGCTAGTCCCAAGAAACTCCGAATATCGAAAGCAGACTCGGGCGTCCTCCGATCAATAATTGCCTCAATCTTCTCTAAATCCACTGAGATACCCTGATAACTAATGACGTGTCCCAAAAATCTTACTAGCACTCTGCTAGAAATCACACTTGCTAAATTTTTCGTATAGTCTATACTCTCTCAATGTCGTCAAAACCGCTCTAAGATGACTCGCATGCTCCTCACGAGTCTTGTTGTAAATCAAGATGTCATCAATAAAGACGATGAAATATCTGTCCAAGTATGGTCTCAAGACCCTATGCATCAAGTCCATGAAGATCGCCGGGGCATTAGTCAACCCAAAAGGCATAACTGTAAACTCAAACAACCCATATCTTGTATTGAAAGCTGTATTCTTGACGTCCTCTTCTCGAATCCTCAACCGATGATAGCCTCAACGCAGATCAATTTTCGAGAAGAACTTGGCGCCAGTCAAACGATCGAAAAGATCGTCGATCTTGGGGAGTGGGTAACGGTTCTTAACCGTTACCTGATTCAACTTCCGGTAGTCTATGCACATCCTCATTGAACCATCCTTCTTCTTCACAAATAATACCGGAGCACCTCAAGGTGACATGCTAGGGTGAATGAAGCCCTTCTCCAGTAAGTCATCCAATTGCCTCCTAACCTCCTCACGCTTCGACGGTGACATCCGGTAAGGTCTGCTAGCTATCGGTTGAGTACCTGGTATCAGCTCAATGATGAACTCAATCGCTCTTGGCGGTGGGAATCCTGGTAAATCATCTGGAAATACGTCGACAAAGTCTCGGACTACTAGAACATCTTCAATCTTGACTTCGGTCCTAACCTCTGGCTCGACTATTGCTGCAAATGCCTCCATCTCATGAGTCGTAGCTAGTCGGCCTCTAATAATGGGTAGTGCGGTAGCGACTCCGGTAAATGTAAACTCTGGAATCCCCGAAACTCGAAACGTGACGGTCTTATGGAAACAATCAACCTGCGCATGATATGATGCCAACCAGTCCATCCCTAAAAGTGCGTCAAACTCGAGGTACTCTGGACTGGTAAGTCTATCGGCAATTGATGTCCCTTTACCTCTATCGTGCAGCCTCGACATATCTTGTTAGGGTATATCTTATCCCCACTTGCCGTACTGAGGACAAGGTGTGTTTCAAGGTTCTGTGATGCTAACCCTAACTTTCCTACCATACGTCCAGAAATAAATGATAATGCACTACCAGAATCTATCATAACATGCATCGGTCTACCCATAATATATAACGTACCCTCGACGAGCTGCTGGTCGCATCTCGATCTGGCTGCGCGATGGCATGTGCTCTCTCCCTGACCTGCCCTGCTGGGCTCCTGGTAATGTTAGTGGTGTCCTGCAATCAGCTTTCAGGTGCCCTTTCTGACCACAATGATGACATCGACGTCTCTCCTGCCAAGCCCCGAATCTCTGACCCTGACCCTAGTCTCTTTGACCCCTGTCACGGCCTCCCTGACCCCTATCTTGACTGCATCTTGTTGTGCTGCGGTGATTTCGCTTCGCTTCACGGGTGCGAGTGCTAAAGCATGCGTCTCCTGCCTATCCTCGTACTGAAACTGGCTATCCCGGTGATCAACCTTACGGTCCCTATCTCGTCGATCATCTCGGCGACCTCTATCAAGCCGATCTCTCTGTCTCTTCAATTTTTGATCTGACCGAGAACTCTTACCCGCCTGTACTGTAGTGCCTGTCGCTCGTTTGCCCTTTCTCTCCAAGAGTAGTGTCTCACAAGATAATGCTCGATCATACACTTCTTGAAGAGTAGTAGCACCTGTCGAGACTATCGCGTCAGCAATCCGCTCATCAACACCACCTACGAAATGGTAAATCTGAAGTGTCTCTGTGCCTGCTACATCCATCGAGAACCGTAATAGGTATTGGTACCGCTCCATGTACTGCATCATTGAGCGGTTACACTGTCGGAGGGCCAAAAAATCCTCTCTCAATCTCAGCCTCACCTGCATAGGGATGAACTCGTCATAGAACAACTCTCGAAACTCTGCCCATGTCGCTGGCTCCGGGTGGATATCCAGATAAGTCATCCACCAAACCGCTGCATTACCTCTCAGACATGCTCCAGATAAATGTGCCTGTATGTTGTCATCATTCCGCATCAGCTTATGGAAACGCCCATGCGAAACTATCCGCTTCCCTGCTGCCTCAGGGTCTCCACCTCCGTAGAAGTATCCCTGCTGAAACTTCATAAACTCTCTAACAAGCTTTGCCTCCGGGGTCAATACGAATGCGGAAGTAGGAGGAACTGTAGTAGCTGTCGGGTGCTCGGTAGTCGTAGGTAGGGGCCTAAGAGTCATAAGTAGCTGGCGAGACTCCCTCAGCCCGTGTCTCTGAAAGTGGTGTATCAGTAGGCATATATGATGTTATCGGGGCGACGGGTGTCTGTGCATTAGATGCGACCAGGACTGTGGGAGCTAGTGATGCTACCGTGGCGGCTGTCACGGCCTGTGCCCTAAGTAGCTGGAGGATCTTTGTCAGCTAGGCATCATGTGCGGCGAGTCACTCCTCAATACTCTGAGTCGACACGGTAGTAGTCGCGGTGTCCCTAGTAGGATCACTAGTCTGTCCTACCTCAGGCTGTGTAGAGGGTTGTCCGTACATCGTGATCTGTATCGAAAAACGTGCGTCGGATCAACCTCGGTATATATACGTTTAATATATCATTTACAATAAAACATAACACGTGTATAAACCCTAAGTCTACCCACCTCACCATCACTTCCCGACTAGAGTTCTAATGCAAGTACATCGGGTTTCCACATCTAAATTTTAAATTTTTAAGTCTTATGCTCTTTCACTTAATTTCCCAATGTTCCTCGAACTCTCACCCCAATACCACCTGTGACGTGGTATCAGTTTAAAGACACCTACGCTTCCTCCTACAAAGTCGACCATGCTTTGATACCACGTATGGCAGCCCCAAATCCCGAGGGCGCCACGTGGGGAGGCGCTGCCCCAGCGTTATTGTAAGATCCTTGACCCACTGGGTCCCTCGCGCCACTGACGCCATTTCCTACAACACAACTCCTCGACATGCGTGTTAAATCCATTCGTTAAGCAATTTAGTTCGATAGTTTAATCATTTTTATAGCATTAAAAACAAAATAGCGGAAGTCTTAAATTTAAAAACAAGTAAAACAATTAAATTTATTATCGTAACAAGCATCATTTTAAGAGCAACACCTATTGTGGAAAACCCGGGGAAAGTACTCTGTATATAGACGACAATACTAAGCGGTAATATATACAAGTACAGTGTCTATCGGGTCTCCAAATACCCAAAAGTAAAACAAAATATCAAAATCGCACATACTAGTAGGTCCTTGACCGTGGGCAATCAGATAAAGTTGCCCAAAATCTCCTTGCCCTTACTAGCACTAGGATCTGCGCTCGACCATCACAAAAAGCAAGATGGAGAGTACAGTTAGTAAGATTCCAACGAAGTACACCGATCATTTACAAGAAAATAAACAGATACCAATAAACATATCAAATAATCATGCGGAAACTAAACAATCAATTGTGCTAATATCATCACATGAATAAATAATACGAGAGAAACCAAGTGTGTACTCATCCCGGTCAGACTAAACTATACTCTGGACCCCCAGGATCCTTTCGGTGGGTGCCCCCACTTCCTTTCACCTGGTTCCTCGCGGGGCTTGCCCGACACATGCACCCTTACAACTCGGGTTGCAATTCATCGAATGCCCGATCACACGTGCTACCGCAAAGTGTGCCATAAGTACATAACGAATATCAGGTGTGAGTAACTCGACCACCAACCCAAATGTATCACGGAATAGAGTACAATAACAAGGAATATGAAATCAACGATGGAAAAGTAAACCCTTAGTGATTTTCAGATGAAATCTTACGTACCTCAAAAACGCACTCCAAAGTTTCACTCACGTCTCGAGATACGTGCCCAATTTTCGATTGTGGTCTCCTAAGTTCCTGGTGTCCAATTAAACCATTTTAACTAGTTTAGAGTTAAATTCAGTGAATTTATAATGTGTGGCCCAATTATTAAGATTTTCATTTCAAAAACTTTTGGTTTGACACCCTTTTCGAATTATACCGGGGTATCAACGGTCGAAAAATTCTCGAATACCATTTTTTCTACCCTTTTCTCATCTTTTATAATTTTTCCTGATTTTCTAGATTTTTCCCATAATTTTCCACATATTTTTCTTATTTTTATGTAATTTATTTTAATTTAAAACTATTTTTAAATTAAAATTTTATATTATATTATTTTAATATATGGGTGGGTCCCTCGGCCGGTCAAACCCGGTCCACCGGGACCCACCCGGTCGGGTTCGGTTGGGCCCGGACCGCCCAACCACCGGGACCCAAACCGTTCCACCCCCACCCCATCTTCTTCTTCTTCCTCACAAAGAACGTTACTGGGTTCTTTTTTTTTTTTTTCTTTTCTTCCTCTCTGGTTTGGGTTGGGGTTGTTGTCCACCCCAACCCCGGTGGACTCGATGGCAGGGGAGACACCCCTGCCATCTCCACCTCGACTGGTTCGGCCTCCATGGCCGAACCCCTTCGTGGCCACCATGGCCGACACACCGAAAACACAACAAAAGCAACGACTTACCTCGGCCGTTGACGTCTCCACCTCCTCTTCTCCTTCGTAGCATATTCCTTCCTCTCCTCCTCCTCTCCTTTCCTTCTTGTTCCTCTCGGCCTCCCTACTGTGTGAACGTGTGTGAGTGTGCGGGTGTATGTGAGAGAGTGAGGTGTAGGTGAGGTGAGAGAGTGACGTGAGGGAGAGGTGAAAATGATGAGGGAGTGAGGTAGAGTGTATATGAGGGTAAGTTAATTGACTTTCTGTCATTGACCCCAAAGTGTGACACAGCTGACACACTCGCCTGTGTTTGCGAGCGTTTCGACACCCGAGTTTCACGTCCGAATCGCGATATACGCGTACCGCCGCATCACTAACCACCAAATATCTATTCCATAGTAATTATCTGACCATTATTTATTTATTTATTTAATTTGTGTGTTTTAGTTTCCCCGACCTAGTGTACCCATAGTTCGCTCTTCAGTACCCGTCTCGACACATTTTTTGTGGCGAACAACCGTTACACTAACTCGATATACGGCATCGCAATAGGCAAAGAATTATACAAAATTACTATTTACCTAGTCAGCATGCCCTGCCCTATTTGCGGTATCCACATGGCTCTGAGCTGTCGTCCAAGTCTGAAAATAATCCATAATAACGGCGAAATTAAAATTTGGGCCGTTACAGTTGAGCTCACGTTTTAATAAATATCATTTGTTCATTTTCAACTTCTATATTCATTACATTTTGATATGTTCGATTTCTATTTTAACTTGTTCTTTGGGAATGTGTATTGGTTGCCCTACTTTCTCGAACCTTGAGGACAAGGTTCATGATATGTTTAGTGTTATGCAAGTATGCAGGTTGGAAGGAATGTAATGGATGAACTGTTTGTCAGGGATTTATAGTAAGATTTTTGCAATTTTTAGAATTCATTCCAAATTTTTGGTGAATACAGTTTAATTTCATTTTAAACATTTATGTTTTTGTAGGTTAGTTGCATATTTCCATACTTGTGAATTCATTCTTTTTGTTTTTCCCATCTGTTTTTTTAATCTTAAATGAATGCTCAATTATAGCTTTGTATAATGGTGGACAATTGAAATTCAAATGTGGATTAATGTTACCATGAATGGACAAGACCTTAAGTAAAGGTTAGATGAAGAGTTTATTCTTGTGATTGGTCTACTATATCGAGTCTACACCAAAGAGTGCTAGTGTGGAGTCAAAGAAAAGAGTCAACTTAATTTCTATAGATTCTAGAATAGGTTTGCAATGGATTTACAATAGGCCTTATTTATTTAAAGACCATAGCCTCTAACCCACCTATTTATTTATCCCTAGTGAACCTCGTTGAAACAACACAACCTAACTCTTTATTCACCTATCATGGAACCTATAAACCATTAGCCTATAATATTTTACCTAGATGGAAGCAAGTCTCAGACTCGAAAACTTGAAAACGAGACATGAAAAAGAAGAAGGAGAAATGAAAAGAAGGAAATAGAATGGTAAAAGATCATTTATATACCCAAAATAAGGGGAAATTGATCTTAATGAAAATTCAATCAATACAACCATAATTAGAGAGTTCCACTAAAAAATGGTATCCACAGATAATAGAGTAGGGAGTCCTATAGTAAGAAGAATGAGTGTCCCATCTAAAACGGTATCCATGGTAAATGGAACAGGGAGCTGGATGGTTGGAAAAGGTTGAGGACTGCATAAGGTGAAAAATTATGAAAGGTGCAGTGAAAATCATTTCATGTTCTCTGAAAATCCTTTGATGAGTCTAAGTCTAAAGTTTTCCAACATTTTAAACCCATGAATTAGTTTTCCTTACCAACTAACCCAACCATTATAATTCCAAAAAGAAATTCCTATTAACTCCAGTTAACGTTTTGAATGTGTCAATGGAATGGTTATATAAGTTAGATTTGTGGAATCTTATTATTTAATTCTCTATTAAGAAATTGCAAGTTTTTGTCTTATTAAAAGTTCCAAGGCAACTCGTGACTGATTGATGAATTTAGTCTTAACAAAACCTAGTGTTTTGCGAAGTATTCTTCGGGAAAGTAGCCAAAATAACTAAACTTAAAATAACCCGTTTTGCTTAACTGTTCTTGTTTCTATTTAGGAAATTTGTGAGAAATTGGACGAAACCATTTAAGATAGAGTTGTACATTAATGAAACTGAAATGTATGTTGCAAAATTAAATGTCCTATGGAACAACCCGTTACCTTAATCAAGTTATTAGTGTTAATCAAAATCCTAATTAATCAGAGTTAGGATCAAGGTTAAGTCTAGCGTGCCTCAATTAGCGTGTGCATGGGTTTATGTGATGATTTGTGTTTATTTGGAATGTTTATTGAATTTATAAGTTGTAGTATATTAAGAGAATTTATATACAAGCCTATAATCAGAAAATAAATAATTAAACAATAAATAGCGGGTACACTGTAACAACTCGAAATTTACTAATATTGAGTTAATCCTTAATTAGGGTACTAACCTATGACGTGTCCCAAAAGAAAGTACACAAACTGAATACTCAGTGTGAGGGAGAGGTGATAAAGTATTTTTGAGTGATGGATGCCTAGTTTGATGTATATGTGTAGACTACTAAGTCATTCTTACTTATATATAGTTGTCGAGATGTTAGCCGGGATACACATCGAGATGCATGCTGGTGTGGGACCAAGGGTAGAGAGTTAAATGTAGTTTAATTAGATGTGGTTATAGTTGATTTACATTAAATGTAACCTAAGTTAGCAAATTAAAGCAATAGCCATTTGATGCTCCTCGAGATATGTGTGGACATATCTAGAGACCAATTAAGTATGAAATTGGTGTTAGCAAGGAAAAGTTAGTTAAGAGTTACTGGATGTAAACCATGATGTAGGACATTAAATTAGTCTCAATACACGTGTGTACATTAACATTAATGATTATAAATAAATTTTATTTACATATATTAGATTGAATAGATCAAGTCATGCAAACCATTTCATTCTCATTCATTTACGTAGAGAAGAAGTAAGTTGGAGAAGAAGATCCGAAAGGATTTGATGAATAATAAGGTCTGGATCAAGCTAAAGGTTTTCTATTACTAGGTAAGCTAATATACATAAAGTTTTAGAAAACTAGAGGTGTAGATCAGTTTTGGTTTTTGTGGATTTTAGAGGGTAAACGAAATGATTTTATAAATTGGATCACATACTTGGATTCCTTGTGGAAAATCATTAAATTTTCTATAAAGAAGTTTGGAATTCGGAGTTAAATTGACCAAGTTATGATCAATCGAATTGTTAGGTGTGTACTTAAGTTTTATTAAATATGGATGCATGTTTTGATAGTTTGTATAAGTCCTAAAATGCCTTAATTAACCTTAAGAAACAAGGAAAGAGTCTCGAGATGTTGTTGGCAATATACAAGGTGTTGGGAGGCCCGATTAGTCTAGGAACTTTGAGTGAATTGTAAGTAAACTGATTGAGATATTTTTCTCATTTCATGCTTTGATGTTGCTGCTTGTTTACATTTGTTTATATTATTGTGCTTTTTTGGATTTTTAGTGCTATGATTGGTGTGCTTTATCTTATTGTGTGATTATTGTTAAATTATAATATGTGCGTTTAAGTTTATGATGTGGTTTGGGGTGTATGTGACATACGGGGATGAGACTCAGGGATATCGATATACTGACTAGTTAGGGGTCACTTACCTACTATATGAGTTTGATGAAATTAACAAGCGATGACCAATTAGGGTAATATCGAAGTACTACGCCTGCTGACCTATTACATGAGGTCGATATGCCGTGTTTTACAACTAATAAGAACAATTCATATGCATAAGTGGCGACCAATAAGGGTAATACCAAAGTACTATGTGTGCGGACCTATTATATGAGGTCGATATGCCACGTTTCACAACTAATAAGAAGAATTCCTATGCGTAAGTGGCGACCAATAAGGGTAATACCGAAGTACTATGTGTGCGCACCTATTACATGAGGTCGATATGCTGTGTTTCATGCCCAATAAGGAGAATGCCTATGTGATTACTAAATCAGTGACTACCCAAGGTCTATAAGATCAATAATGTATATCTTGGCTAATGTGTTAGTTACACAATTTAAAATGTGTGGTTCGTACGAATATTCTATTGATGCTATTTTGTTTGGTAATAAAATTGTGTATCAATGGTTATTATGGTGTATTAAATGTATGTATTATAAGGTTTTATCTTATTATGTTTGGAAATGTGATTAAATGTCTCTCACTATTACTTTCTACATTACTGTACTGACTGTCCTTTTTATGACGGTGGGTGCAGATCCATTGACTAGCAGACCGGACAAGAGGAAATCGATGATTACCTTTAAGCCAGTAGAGCACTGCTATGCCTGATTTGGTAGGTTTTTTTATTTTGTTGTGTGACTTAAATATGTTTTTATATACTTTGGGGGTTGTAGATGTAAGTTTAAAGATATTAACCTGACCAGACACATGTTTATATATTTATCACCGTTCCATTATATTGACTATATACATGTGGTCATTGTTTCCTAGTTTACAAAATAGGTGTTTTGTTAAGTCTTCCATTGATAAGTTAAAAATGATGACAACTTATTAATTGACTCCGAATTTAAATGAATTGTAAAATAATTCATTTTAGTACAAATAACTAGGTAAATAGGGAGAAAAAGCTGACTAATACGTTGTTAAGTTCTACGTGGATATGATTAGGGCTTAATAATGGGATTAGGCCAGGTGGTACCCGATTTACGAAACTGGGCCATCACATACACCTAATGTGATGAGGGGGTCGTGAAACGAATGCGCACACCCGAGAATATTCGTAAGCATGTGTGGTAAATCTATTGGTGAGAAAATGCACGAATTGTATATATATATTTATTTATAATATAAGTTTGGTTTGATTTATATAAATGGTTGGATCGCCTCGAGATTAGCATAAGTGTTGATGGTGTTAAGTTATGTGTCACTTTAAGATGTGTCTCTTTAACATATTAATCACTTAATCAGCCTCGAAATAGTGAAATGCGTATCTTGAGGAAAACCTATATATGTATCCAAAATAATCAAATTTATCCTCACATTCTCAATTCGATCACTCGAGAGAGCGAGAGAAACCAAGAAGCTGAGAGTTTGATTTGGACAAATCAGTCCATGAGGGAACTCATTAGGTTTGTATAGATCAAACAATAGTTAGATAAAAGATCATCATTTTTGTAAGTAAGTTTTGAGTTTAAAGTTCAATTCAATAATTGGTGATGATTTCTCTATGAATTGTTGATCTTGATGATTCTAAATAAGTTTATACCTCACTAGAGGTCCTCCTTAATGTTTTGGGAAAGTGTTGGATATTGTTTTAGAGATTTGGTAGTGGAACAGTGGCTGCTGCCCTGTTCACTAAAGAGACATTGTAGGGTGGAGCGTGCTCCACTTTGCAGAGGAACACGTTCCCTAAATCAATTGGGATGAAACCAGTTGGTGGAGTGCCCTCTACCAAGTAAGGGAGCGCGCTCCCACCCCAGCAAATAGAAACTATGTTAGGTTTTAGTTAGAATTTCCCAAGGTCTTAGGGACTAACTTAGGGGTTCTAAATTTAGGGTACTAATAAGCCTATATTAATCATAAATGGTCTATGATAGGTGTTGGATCACCGATAAATCATGAGTGACCTAGAAACTTAGGAAGTTTGGAAATGAAAACTTAAACCGAGGTAAGTACGGATTTACTTAATTATTAATGTTGCATGGATATGTTACTATACGTTGTTCATGGAGTTTATGAAATGAATGAGGGACAATGTACACTGTGGTGTTTTTACTAAATGGAAAACAATCTTTAATGTGATCTGCGAGAGTAACTCCTGAAATTAAGATTAGGTTTTATAAGAGATGAGTTTGGCTTCTCGGCCTATATGTAACTCCCGCTCAATTCGATAGGTTGTGTGGATTACATATGGACTTAAGGGTTTGGGATAGAATCATAGGACATTAATGGAATATCTAGACAACACATCGGCTAATGGGTTGGTCTAGCAATTACATTAATGGTGTTTGTGAGTAATTGACCCTAGTTTTATAAAAAAAAAAATAGGAATCACAGTGTAATAGTCCTCGACGATTTGACCTGCATCCATTATTTTTGGATTATACGTTCTTCATAATCTCTTTAGCTATTTATGGTGCATATTGTTATTGCATATTGTTCTTAATTATTATATGATATGTTGATTACTTTGTGAGTCCCTACTTACTGGCAAGTTGGAGCGCTCATTCCAATTAATATTCTAGGAAAACCAAAGAACGCTACGACTGCATCACAGAGAAGGTTTATGACTCTTGATTTTCTCTACAATGTAATGAATCTTACATTGTTTTATATATTCGCATTGAATTACAATTTTGTAATATCATACAGTATGGGAGATTTTGTATAATCGAGATTTATTATGGTTTGAATTGATTTTATATATCATATTTAAATATTGAAAAACTTTTTATTTTCGTTGCGTTTAATAGTTGTTTTATATCTATATTCAATATACAATTGTGTCTATTAGGAGATTAAATGAGAGATTGTTGGCTCTAGTTAAGTTTGGTTGCATTTAATGGCTTAATTAGTGTTTCAAGCCGAGTATTTCCCTAATCGTGTGAAGGGATGCTAGATCTTAGTATCTGAGCCTAAGTTCAAGGTTTTTGTTACATTTAATAAATCTAATATAGTTTGGTATCAGAGATTGGTAAGAGCTTACTCCAAAGTTTAAGGTGATTAACTCTGATATAGTATGGTATTAGAGATTACTTAAAAGAATATGATTATTACATGGAAACAAGTGATAACTCGAATACATCTGAGCATCAAAGTTTAAGGTTATTGACTCTGATATACCTTCGTACCATGCCTTAAGTTTACCAACTCTGAGAGTTGTTTCGAGTTACAAAGAAGTTTATGACATAATAAATGGTTTTATCGTGATTTTGGGGGGTAACCAAATGATAAAAGACTGAGATATGTTATTTGTTGTGTTTTATTATATATACGTGGTAGATATAAGAGTTATGTATTTCCCAAGTAAGGATAAGATGGGTGAAGTCCATTGATTTCTCATGATATGAGAAAGTATTAAAGGTAAGAGTTCAAGAGAATCTTAACCTCTAAGAGTTTGAAAAAAGAAATAAAGAAGAAAAATTTATAAAGATGAAACTAAACTCTTATCCTATTAACTATTTTCAATGGTCATTATTCTCGATGATATTATTAGATAAATAATAGTCGATGAAGAAGTATCTATTGGAATAAGACTTTGAAACGTGTATTGGGAGAATGAAATTTATGGAACAATTGAATATTGAATGACTTGAGATGGAACTCAAAGATGGTAGACCACTATGAGATATGATTTAATACTAGTTTTAAGACTAGTTGAGAAATAATGGAAGTTATTCAGTAAATAAATTAGTGGTTATTTATTAATGTTTATTTGAGGTTAGGAAACCACTATTGTAATTTATAGTTCTTAACTTGTGATGTAGAAATTTCAGATATGGTGTAAATCGATATTGGAATGACAATCAACTTGTTGGATAATGAAAACTGAAATTGAGAATTTAAACTGGTGAATTTGGAAAAAAGTTTAATCCAGAACATAGCAATGAGTTAGTAACATATCCTAGTTTGACATTATAGACTGGTATAGTCTAAATTGAAAACAATGAATTATCAATGAATATAAGAATTCAAAGAATAATGTATGATAGTGGAAACGAATATATATTGCACATGATTGACAACTCATTCTGATAATAAGGTGAAATCAATTGTTCTTAAGAGTTAGTTGAGATTTGGTTGCCATAGTGGTAGGATCAGAGTTAAGGATTTAATTGAGATATTTCAGGCAATTGTTGAATCACTTTAAGTGGATGGTGGAAACCATTATAACTTACTTACCAGAAAAAGTTACAAATTATGATGGTAAATTGGTTCATGCTAGATTTTGCAAGTGTCAGTACTAAGTTTCAAAGGTAAATTACTTGTATTTGTTTGAAATATTAACAACGAATCAAAGGATTTGATTAGGATTGAGATAGTTTGGGATTGTCCTTTATTCAACAAAAAGGCAAGAGAGTAAAGTAATCTTGAAATAATTGAATAATACAAACGATCGATCCAAGGATCTTTGGTATCGTTGTTTTATTTATACAGCTAACTTAAGTATGAGATTGGTGCGAGTTGAAATTATATATAAGGATGCCTTAGAGGAAGTTAAAGTATAGTTTGACGATAATGTTTGGTTGATGATAGCTAAATTATGGAAGAAGTTAGAGGTTCATCCTAAAACTTCATATTTAGATAAATATGCGTGTTAACACAATAAGGAAAAATTGTAGCTTATGCTTCTAGTTATATATGTAGTTCAAGATATTTGAGAAGAACTATTGGGGAGTGATATTCACGAGATACCTATTTTGGTAGTTGTACCAAATGTGAAAAGGCATAACTTGTAAATAAGGGGAAAGGTTTGTTGAGAATCTTTTAGAGATTATTGAAAATCTTCAAAGAATCATTAAAAGACAACCTAAAAGTATCAAAATTAATGGATTAGTGTAAGGTCAAAGCAGTGAACTTCAAACTATGGAAGTTTGAAAAATGTAATTGTCAGAGTGACCGAAATGGAAAGTGAGATCGATAACTTAGGTTTCTCAAATGTTAGGAAGTCACTCTAAAACATCATTCATTAAGGTGATCGTGTTGACAATGCCTTGAATAGGAAAAAGACAAAGGATGTAGTTACAATAAAAACTGCTCAACAATATCTCTTAAACGAGATATATAATGATGATCAATTGATGTCCTATGCAGGCACATCACCGCCTAATTTGTCTGGATTGGTAATTACAAGTCTGTTATTTGGAGCTCAGATTGGAACTGAGCTGATGATGATTTATTGAGTAGTAATTATAAGAGAAATTGATCGAGATTATTTAGTAGGTCAAAATTTGACTACTAGTTATTGGTATTTTATAAAGGTAATCATATTTCAGAACATTGATCTTGCAAAGAAAGATCTTGGAACTTGAATCAAAAAATGAGGCAAGAATGTTTTGAGAATCTCATCGATTTCTTTAAAAGATTCTTTTAGGCAAAACCCAAAATCATTGTGATAAGAATAAGTTGTCAATGACCTGGAACGAAAATTGACGGTGTTAATTTTATAAAGAAATATGAAATATATTAGCTAATGGAAGCTGAGTGTTATTAACCTGGAGGGTTGTATTATTCTTACCATATGTGAATGAGAATTCAAGCTTAGAAATTTATGATGGATTAACCTAAGTTGTAATGACAACTAAAGGTTGTTGATGTTGTAGTTGTAGAACCTACATAGTCTAATTTTTTGCTAGTATTGTGGGTTAATTCTTATAGAAGAGTAAGTTAGATATATGTGTTTATAAAGAGTTGAAAGTTTATGGAGAACTATAACTATTGTTTCGGTGAGGAACCGAAAGTTTCCTTTCTCTGGGGAGAAATGTATAATAGCTGGGAGGGAGCTTTCTCAATCTTAACACAATATATCTGCAGCTAATCTATGTTCCGGAGAATTTAATACTCGATCTCGTGACTTGAAAGGTGGTAGTTATTGGAAGAAATATTTTACTGTAAGTTCTCTGGTATTGATATTATCAGGCTATAAACATTAGGGTGTTTCCCTTAAAAGGTTGTATGCTTAACTTCTTGAAGAAGCATAAAAAATGTAGCTACAGCTAGAGTTTCTCAGTTTAGACTCATTGAAGAAGCATCTGTGATGAAGATTTATGAAAGTTTAACTGATACATCATCAACTAAGAGAGCTAGTTCCAATGCTATTAATTTGTTCTTTTGTGTTCAGATTCAAGCTGAACTTGAGAAGATTCACTGGACGATTGATTATCAGAAAGCTATCAAGAATATATAGTGCGTAAGAGATTAGCGGCTAGTGCTCATCATCCTAATTGGTTAGTTTCTGATAATAATGCGTTATAGTTTACGATAGATTCTAATTCCAGCCTAGGATCAGTTGAGGCAGGAATCGTTACGGGAATCTAATAGATCTATTTACTTTATTCATCCAGGTAACACGAAGATGTATCGTGAGGTGCTAAGATTTCTTGGAGTTCTAATATCGATTACTTCAGATAGATATATAAAACTCACGTCTAGACTTTTTAGTGAAATGTAGGGGCGACTGGGAGCTATTCTTAACCTTACAATGGTATACCATCCGTAGATTAAGCAAATGATTTTGGTGGTAGAGGATATGCTTCGAGCTTATCTCTTGGAGTTTTAAGGTTACTAGAAGAAATATATTCTCTGTGTGAGTTCTTTTATAATAATAGCTTTTAGGCTATCTTTGGAATGGCTCCTTCAAAAGTTATGTATGGCCGACCTTGTTGTTTACCTGGATGTTGAGCAGAGGTTAGGGATATAGTTTTGTTAAAGGCCAAAGTTAATTCAGAACTACATAGAAAGAATTCAACAGATTTGCCAGCATTTGACTACGGCATAGCTGAGACAGAAGAAATACGTCGATAAACATCATAAGTTTTGGGAGTTTTCAAGGGATGATCTCATCTTGTTGAAAGTCTTACCAATTAAAGGATTATACAGATTTAGATTGCGAGGTAAGCTAGCTCCGAGGTACATTAAGTCATTCAAAGTGCAAGAAAGGATTGGTCCAATTGCTTAAAATTTAGAGTTACCCCCTCAGCTAGCTAGAGTTCATAATGTTTTCCACATGTCTATGTTTCGCAAAACAGAAACTCAATTCACTCTAAGGATTGATTGGAATGAATTTGGTCTTTTGGAAAACTTATCTCACGATAAATAATTGATATAGATAGTTGATCGTAAGATTCAAAAGCTGAAAACCAAAGAGATTCCTTTGGTTAAAGTAAAATGACAATTTCACCGAGATGAGGAACTAACTAGCGAGCGGGAGTCTTAATATAAAGGAGCGGTTTCGATTTCTCTTTGAAACTAAAGGTAATTTTACGTTTACTTTAATTTCGAGGACAAAATTGCTTTAAATTAGGAGATTGTAACGATCTGTTACCTTAAGCTGGTGAATAGTGTTTATATGAATCGTAATTAACTAGAGTTAAGCATGTGCTTAAGTCTGTCATACCTCAATTAACGTATGCGTAGGTTTGTATGATTTTGTATTTGTTTGGAATGTTTGTTGAATTTATAGGTTGTAGTATAAAAAGAAATTTTTTATACAAAGCGATAATCAATAAATAAATAAATAAACAATAAATAGCCGATACACTAAGTTTGACAAGAGGTTCGTGAAATGAATGTGCACACCCGAGAATACTCCTAAGCATATCCGGTGAATTAATCGGCGAGAAAATACATAAAGTGTATATTTATTTATATATTATTCATATATAAATAAATAAATATAAATAAAATATAAGTTTCGTTCGGATTATATGGATGGTTTGATCGCCTTGAGATAAGCATAAGTAGTGATAGTATTAAGTTGTGTGTCACCTTAAGATGTGTAACTTTAACACATCAATCACTTGATCAGCCTTGAGATAGCATGATGCGTATCTCGAGAAAAATTTATATATATATATATATATATATATCTAAAACCATAAAATTTATCCCAACAGTTTCAATTTGATCAATCGAGATAGTGATTTGATCAATCGAGATAGTGGGAGAAATGAAGCAGCTGAGGGTTTGATCTAGAGGAACCAAACCAGGAAGGAACTCAGTGGGTTTGTAGGATTAATCCACTATTAGATAAGAGATCATCATATTGGTAAGTAAGTTTTGAGCTTTAAGTCCAATTCAATAATTGATGATGATTTCTTTGTGAATTGTTGTTCTTGATGATTCTAAATGAGCTTATACCTCACTAGAGATCCTCCCTGATGTTTTAGGAGACTGTTGAATGTTGTTTTCGAGATTTGGTAATGGAATTGTGGCTATTACCATATTCTCTAAAAAGATAGTTTAGTGTGGATCATGTTCCACCTAGCAAAGGAGCGCACTCCTTTCATCAATTGAGATGAACCTAATTGGTGGAGCGCGCCCCACCAAAGGTGCGCGTTCCCGTCCCAAAAAATAATAACTATGATGTGCTTTAGTTAGAATTTCCTAATGTCTCGGGGACTTATTTAGGGGTTCTAATAATAGGGTATTAGGCTATATTAATCACAAATACTTTGTGATAGGTGTTCGATGACCGAGAATGCTTAAGTGACTTGGAAACTTAAGAAGTTTGGAATCGAAAACTTAAATCGAAGTAAGTACGAATTTGCTTATTTATCAATTTTGCCTTGATACGTTAGTATATGTTGTTCATATAGTTTATGGAGTGATTGGGAACTGTGTATAATGTGGTTTTTTTACTAAATGGAAAACAATCTTTAATGTGATCTACGAGAGTTACTCCTTGAATTGAGATTAGGTTTTATAGGAGATGGGTTTAGGGTTTGGCCTCACGTCCTGTATGTAACTCCTACTCAATTTGATAGGTTGCATGAATTACACATTCACTAGAGGGTTTGGGATAGAACCACTGGATATTAATGGATTGGCTAGACAACACATCGACCAATAGGTTGGTCTAGCAATTACATTAATGGTGTCATTAAGTAATAAACTCTAGTTTTACAAATAAAAATGAGAATCACAGTGTAATATTGTTATTGCATATTTTTCTTAATTATTATATGGATTATATGTTGTTTATTGGATTATATGTTGTTCATAATCCTGTTAGCTATCTATGGTGCATATTGTTATTGCATATTGTTATTGATTATTATATGAAATGTTGATGACTTTGTGAATCCCTACTTACTGAGCAAATTGGAGGTTCATCTCAATTAACATTTCAGGAAAACACACGAGCGCTACGACTAAGGGACAGAGAAGGTTTATGAGTCTTGATCTTCTCTTTGATGTAATGAATCTTCTTTTATCTTATATATTTGTGTTGAATTACAATTTTTAATATAACAAGGGATAGAAGATTTTGTATAACCGAGATTTATTCCTATTTAAATTGATTTTGAATATCGTATTTAAATATCGAAAAAGTCTTAATTGTTGTTGCGTTTGATATTTTATATCAATATTCAATATATAATTATGTTTATCAAGAGATTAAAGGAGAGGCTGATGGATTTACTTAAGTGAGGCTGGGTTACCGGGAGTTAATTAGGGTTTCAGGTTCCAGACCTAGTATCGCCCTAATTGGTTTAGGGGATGCTAAATGTTATACTCCATTGCTCGGGACGTGAAATTGTATAAGTTTGGGGGTATTTGATAAGTCGACAATTGTACTATATTCTAGTGTGATATTACTATGAATTACAAGACTTTTATCTCTGTTTATAGACTAAAGTTTTTATTTTTGTATTTTCAAGTAAATATAGACTATTAGATAAAAAGAAGTAATTTCCCACAAAAATCCAGTCAAAACGTAAGAGATAGGCCCAACGCCTTTAAAGTGCCTTCAGATGCAATCAAATCACCAAGGAATAACTGGCCTTAACTTGACTGGATCGAAAGAAACTAATTAGAGACGTTGCGTATGAAGCTTTATGAATACCAACGAAAAAGGCAAAGCTATAATTCAAAAGAGAATGCCAACACCTCTAAAACGCCCTTGGAATGTACACACAACGCTTGCAAGGCAGTGGACTATGTTCGTAAGAGAATCGAAGGAAAAAAAAAAGGATTGTAGCACCGTCTTAGAGATTTGCAGCACCTTAGAGTCTTACATAAATGGAGTTGGACAGATCCAAAGATTGGAAGTTTCTTATTTTGGGGATTTCTAAAATTCGAGATTATATCACCTCTTATCACACTTCTACTATAGAAGAAAACCCTAGAATAACGTGAGGGACATTTTTTTTACCTTTGATTACATTTTGTTTTAGATTTAGAGAGTTATGAGAGTTGTTGACTCAAATAGAAGGTACTATCTATTTTGAAAGCTTTTATTTATTTGTATGAGTAGTAATCACTAAGTCCTCTCAGGATTGAGGATTCTTCAAACTTGCAAACTTGATTTATGAGGTTTTGAAATGGTAACCTTATTCATTAGGATCTTGCAACTTTTATTTCTCTGTTTATAATAAATTAGATCGACCACATTTGTTTTGTATGTAATGGCCAATGCATGTGTGAGTATAGGAAATCTTTGCCAGTGATCTTACTGCCATTCAGTAAAAGGGATTATGTTAGGATACAAATAGAGCCTTGTTTTTTGGAAATCGAAGTGCTATTGTATTTTGGGAGTATAAGGAAGGCAGCAGTTCATGGTAGTTACCACTTAGGGCAAGTGTTTTCATAGAGTTTAATACTACTAATTCGTTGAAAATCCACGACACATCCAAAAGGTTTTGCGGTCTAGCAAGTATGTGTTGTGTTGCATGTTCCTACCACTGACCATGAAAAGTTGAGTGATTTCACTTAAGCTTGTTTATAAGCAATAAGGAAAATGTATTTTTAATAACCGATAATTAACTCGAATGTTTGCAAGGTGTGAAAATATTCTCAATCCAAACTTTCTTTATATTGTTCAAGTTATTATTTTTATTTTAAGGCATGTTTTAATTTTCTTAGGATTGTTTGTTAATTATATATTTTTTTAAGTAAAACTTGTTAGATAAACCCTTATTTCCATTTAGTTCATAACCTAGGGATTCTTCACAGTCTCTGTGGGTTCAATTTCTTTCTTACTTACCTCATTACAAATCTAAGGTAGTCGGTGAATTCAAGACTTTTATCGGTGCCTTCAATGAGGTATTAGTGTACATGCACATAAAATCCTCCGCAGTTGGCTCTGGGCTCTGGTTTGTTCTATCATTATACGCTATAGATTGCATTTATTCAAAAGCTATTTTGTTTTCTGCCTATATTCTTTTTTTCTTTTTGTGGTGTCACTTCTTAGTATTTGATTCCTTTCTCACTTCTCCTCAAATCCACATAGCCAGACCCCTTGTTGATGCTCTCTATGAAGTTGTCATCGATGGTCTTGTCTAGGAAAAAATCTAGCCCTAGATCTATTATAGGAATTTGGTCTTATTTGCAAAATTCAGTGATCATCAAAAGAAAAGGCAACCCTTTATTTTTTTTGTGGTCATGGCATTCGTAATTAAATCATAAATAACATTGTCAACATCATGTCACAACCCAAATCTCTAACCTCATTTTATCGGTAACAAGGATCACGGATCCAACACGTAGGACCCGCATCGAGATAGACACACTGACCGAGGCACGTGGTCGAGGTATATTTTAGTTTTATTTCGTGTATTCTAGTGTACTATATATGTGTAGACATACAAAGTCTCCTCTACTTCTCATTTATATGCGTCGAGACACGAATGGGGATGCACCTCGAGATGTGTGCAATGTGGGAATCGTGTAGGGAGTGATGGGTTGTTTTGAATTATATTTGAAAACAAATTAATAACATTAAATTTTGTGTATTAGATTATTTGAATTGAGGTACATAAATTCAATAAATCAAAGTACCTAAGTTATGCAAATAAAACAAAGACCATTGATGTGTCTCGAGATACGTGTTGAAAGGAAAATCATGAGATTTATGTTACGATTGATTTTAGTGATGGTATGTAAGTGAAGTTGTTGGAGTGAACAATCAAATTTAGATGAACGATTAGAAATGAATCATGGATTCGTATATAAGCTTTAGTTCATCATTTTCATGCAAATCAAAAGATGAAATTTGAGGTAGGATTGCAAGAAATCATTAGAATTTGAGGAAGAAGAGATCAGGTGGGTCATCAAGGAAGGAATCATGATCTTAGATAACATATTTAGTTTGCAACTGTTTTTTTTATTAAAAGTTAGTGGGTAATTGAAATTGAATTTGTAAACTAAATTTAGATCTAGATTCTCCATGGGATTTCATACAATTTACTATATTGAATTTTTATTTTTAGGGAAGGAATGAATTTTTGTGAATTTTTAAATTTAATGAGGTTCTTGGAAACAAAAGCTGGAATTTGAATGTTTTGATTATAAACTAGTCTATATAATATGTTTATAACATTCTCATTTCAAATCAAAATTGACTTATTTGGTGGTATTGGAAAGCTTAGGTATAATAATAAACCTTTGATCACACGAACCATTTGAAAATTTGGACTACTTCCTATTCAAAAATGCTCATCAACATTGGCTATGAATCTGAGATTTATGGGTTCATAATTATGATAATATCTTGATTGTTTAGCATAACTCTCTCATTTCTTATTAGATTGAGCTCAACTTTTAGTATGACATTCTAGGATATGTTCTCCGATTATGTAGGGGCATTGGATCGATGCAAGGCTTGGGATGAGGATAAGTATGGCACGAGTTCGCATCGATTGTAAAGCCATCTTAGATGTGCTCCTTGTGTTTTGTATTTTGTCGAACACCTAGTATGCACCAACATAGGATTTGATTTTTGAATATTAAGGTCGAATTCGGGCATCGTAGGAGATGGAGGGAGGCAAAGACAAGTGTAATAACAATTTCCAATCAAAAGAATTAATGGAGAAATAGTGGGCGTGGTTTGTCGAGAATCAGGTAAAGGTGAGTAGAAAATAGAGCACGAACAGAGGCTCTCAAGTGGGTTGTTAAAAATGCCTACCTGGAACATGGGACACAGTCCCGTGTATGGGTTTCAAACCCCAAACTCGGGCTTTTTGGAGTGTGCTTCAGCCCCTCCGGGACCATGCTTTATGCTAAATTTCTGAGTTTTTAAACTTTAAAAAATTGTCGCTTGATATTCACCAATCACACTGATTAGTGTGGAATCACTAAAAACAACTTCGCAAGTATGATTCCCAACTGCAACATGTTCCTAAACTCGGACTCACTCGATACACATAATTTAAAATTAATTTTGACATATAAATATATCACCTAAGTTCACTCATGCTCCAATGTGAGTCTAATTCACTTTATGTTTCATGAACTTTGGTACACATTATTCTTTAGATTTGATAGACTTAGCCTCAAAGAGTGTCTATTTCGGTACTCATGCCTTTATGTGAAGCTTGTTTCTAAAATCAGTCCTATTTGGTCTATAGGATGCTTTGAATTTGTAAGACATCCTAGACTTCCTTAATTGAGCTTCCAAGTGTAGA
Source organism: Stephania yunnanensis (assembly GCA_039657365.1). Lineage (NCBI taxonomy): Eukaryota > Viridiplantae > Streptophyta > Magnoliopsida > Ranunculales > Menispermaceae > Stephania > Stephania yunnanensis. Next base: position 34,900,820 of record CM077586.1, on the reverse strand, counting down.
CGATTGTGTTTCTCTTGGCTAAACTCCAATAACACATCCTCCTTGTCATTAGTGGCATTTGTTACCAAATTTGCCATCCATCTAGTAGTCCTTCTTGAAGACCTTGATTTTGACTCTTTGAATTCATGTTATGTTCAAGAATGCTTTCATTTTCCTCAAAACTCACATAAAACTTGTTTTAAAGAGTAATCAACTCATCTATTGCAAGTGGAACCATGTTCTTAAGATCTTCATTCTCTTAAATGAGATTGTCCAAGTCTAGTTCAAGATACTTACTAAAAGTGAACAATTCATCAAAAAATGATCATGAAGGCAATCAATATTAGTGAATGAATCAACAATAGAAATCATTTCATGAACATGAGAGTGCATAGACCTATCATCATCATCATCATCATCATCATCATCATCATCATTATCATCATTTTGCACATAAGAATCCATAGGTCTAAGATCCTCATGCATATGAGTATCTTTATCATCAACATGTATAGCAATATAAATATGTTCATCATGAAGAGATTAATGAACAAGATATTCATAAGATGGCAATAAATCATCACACTTGCTAGGACACAATGAGAAATTAGAATCATGACAATCACTACAATTTTTTCTAATTTTCTCTATATTTCCCTAGATGAAATACATGAAGAAAGTCTAATTTTAATGTCATTAGGAATGCTAGAAAGAAGAATGTCTAATTTTATCATCAAGTCACACTAGCCTCTTTTCTTCCCTATTCCACTTTATCTTTAGCTTAACTACTTCAACATAATTCACAACTCTAAATGGAGAGTATGAAGCGTTTTCTAAAATGCCCCACATCTGATGTGATTGGGTTATAAGCTATACTATAAACCTAATCCTCTAACTCGTAAAAACAAAATCCATAAGAATAGATGGAATGGTAGCATCAACACCAAAAGTCATGGCCATTGATCTTTACCTCTAAGATGTAAATCTGAATATGAATAGCACCCTCTCTAATACCAATTAAAGGCTACCCAAAAGGGGGGGGGGTGAATTGGGTGTGATGGCCAATTTAAACTTTTTATAACTTTCTTTGCTACCCTTGTAAGATCATTTCAAAAGTCAAGCTAGATGAGCACATGTAGTAGTTATAGCAATAGCAACGCGTCAGATTGATTCAAGTAAGTGAAATGTTACACTACGAGAAAGGGTATAAGAGATGGAAGTACACAATCGATTTATAGTGGTTCGATCCCTTAGATCTACATCCATTACTGTCATGGCCCATCTCACTAAGTCTCGACTTAGCCGAATTCCCCTAATTATGCCCTAATTCATCCAATTAACTTAACATCAAAATAATTTATATTTCATTCTTTAATAATGCTCTAAAACTAAAACTATATCCTCAATGAAACTTAATTCATGATTTGTTTAATTAGAGCAAATTAGGATATAATACAAATTGCTTTCCGTATTATTGTAAAAATTTCGATAACCACCTCCCCTAAAAGTGGTCGACCAAAAAATCTACCTAATACATAGTAGAATGGGGAGAAGCCTAAAAGGACTCACAACTCCCCATACTTCACAATATATATCAAAATTTTAAAACCTCTAATGCATTAGTTACAAATTTACAATTTTTAAAATAAACCAAAACATGAATTTAAACCTCGTAACTTATTTTAAAATAATTGAGGAAACTCTCATAACCTATTCGAGAGTATTTTATGACCTACATTCACCCCGAAACCCAAAAAAAAAATATATAACATAATTACAACAATAATTAAGCTTTTAAACTTTAAAAAATCACGGAGGATCTTCGAGTCTTGTTCATTATTATTTGTCATCACAAAGAACATGACATCATTAAAAATAATTCGAAGATGTCTGGTAAGTAAACTCCTACACTACTCTGTACTCCTACAAATGTTAGTCAGGATACATGAAAACCTGTAATTGCACTTCCAAATGACAACAAATTTATATAATAACGTGGATCCCTCATTTCATGTTCTAAGCTCAAAACATGCGGGCCCACTCACGATGAACCTAAAATAGTCCTAAGAGTTCAATGTATGTTCCTTCGGAGTCTACATTATCCACCTTAGACGCCTGCAGTACATCTAGTCTAGAGTGGAGCACCCAACACTCTTACGACTGAAATAGGGGCAACTCTATCCGGATGCTATATATGCATGACCAAAATTGATGTGAAATGCAATTATTACAAAAAAAACAATAAATTAGCAATGGAATAACATAATGTGAATGAGAATATGTTTGACTAGTTAGAAACAAATTACCAATGGATTAAATACGAAATTTAGCAAAGAAAATAAATTCTGTTGGTAAAAGCTCCTGCCAAAATGTCCAGCCTAATATTCCATTGCAAATCCATAGCAATTTAACTTTTACAACAGATTTGCAACAAAATCCAAATTACTAATGGATTAGCGACATATTTTAACTAATCCGTTGCTAATCTATTGCAATCTAACTTTTGCAACAGATTCACAACAGATTAGTCAAAACTCATTGCTAATCGGTTGGTAATTTGGATTTCGTTGCTAATTCGTTGTAAAAGTTAAATTGCTACGGATTGGCAATGGAAATTCTTTTATGCATTTGTATTCCATTGCTAAAGTCACTCCCATTTTTATTCCGTTGTTAAATGGAAAACAGTGAGGACAAAAAATGCACATATGACATGCCCTAATGTCACACCACTCAACATTTTCTTCAATCCCCCTCAACAATTCGCTCATCTCCTTCGTGGCTCACCTCCCCCTCTACACTTTCCTCTTCTTCCTCCTTTCCCTCTCCCTCGTCCTCACTCACCCTTCCCTCCCTACTTTTTCTCTATGTGCTTCTTTCACCGATCACTGCCAAAGCTCTCCACCCTCTAAACTCCCCGATTTCAATCTCTCCTTGGTTAAGGTTTTGGAGATTGGGATCTCTCACTCGCTCGCTCTCGTCTCTCCGTCGTCTGGATTAAAAGTGTTATTTTCATCTCTAATCCGTCCCTGTTCCGTTTCTAAATATAGATGGAAATTAATTTTTGTTGCTAAATATTTAGCGATGACAAATTTATAAACAAATTTTATTATGTTACGAATCCATCTTTAATTCTATTTTCGTTGGTATTCCGTTGGTGTTTCATTTTTTTTCGTTGCTATTCCCTTTCTAATCCGTTGTTAAATCACTATTTTTTGTAGTGAATGTAGACTAAATAGAAATGCGGTACAAAGAAAAATTTCATAAATAGTAAAGACCTCTATAGGGTTTACTTACAGTCCAACGGACTCAAGGTTGGTTTCGATGCCTAACATGTTGTTTCTCGGCTTTTACGTATTTGCACAAGACCTACAAATTCATTTATTCATATTTAAAACCACATAACACTTGATACTAAACTGATAATAAATTTCAAATCACTATAAACTCGGATAACTTCTTTTTAAAGTCCCCAAATACTCTTCACAGTTATTTTTTTCTAGTTTTTGAACTCCAAAATAAATAACAACTTATTTACAAACTCAAATTAAGGTCTTAATCACCTATTTGCCTATTTTAAACATTGACTAAAAATATTTCATGAATCTCAATTTGACTCATTTTATCACAAAACAAACTAATTTATTATATTATATATGACCAATTACTCAATTTCCTTTTTGAGTGCAATAGCATGGACCAAGCCGAGGCTCGGCCTCGCCATTAACGCGATATTGCATTCTAAACATCCTCAAGACTTGCATGGCTACCATAGTTCCTATCCCAATTAAGTTTCACAACAACTATAACAACTTCATCATCTCTAACCACCAAGTCGAATATCAACATAACCCTGCCCCATCGTCATCTACAACCAAAACATCAACCACCATTAATAACACATATATACATACATACATACATACATGCATAGAGCTACACACAGTTATGTACCTCTCCCTCCATTCAATCGAGTTCATAACAACAATAGAACAACTATGGTTTCCCCTCCATTAACAATGACATAATAACAGTCTTACATTCCCCCTCCCCTCTTCGTCATCATCTTCAAAAGTCCACAAATCCCCTCCCTAACCGAACCCTCTCAATTAGGATAACCATCAAACAATCCAAATAACTATCAATTCTCTCCAAATAAAAAAAAAAAATTACGGTCGCTCCCCTCACTAAATACACACTCGTGGTGTCTGGTGAGCGTGTTTCTTGACCAGTCATGAACCTCGGTCATGTGTGACATTCGGAACTCTGATGTGGTCAAAGTGGGTGGTGTATGGTTTTGATGTCGTACCGATTTGGAGGACCAAAAGGCAGTGGAGCGCGATTTTATGTCAAAAGTTACATGATGCTTTGGAAGAGGTCTTTATGCAACGGGGTTTTTATTTGTCTTGATGATTCGGTCAATATGCATAAAGTATGGTTGTCTTGTGTGTGAAGAAGGATGGTGCAGTACAATTGCATCTCAGGTTCTGTGTGTGAACAATTGGTGATCTCGAGTCTGATGTTTTGCTTCAGGTTGTTTTTGTATAATTCAGGCTATTTTTTGTGTAGTATAGGTCACTCTTTTTTGTAGCACTTGTACATTTTTACATTTTCATATATATATATATACACAAATATAAGGAGTATAGCCTCCTATTACTCAAAAAAAACAAAAAAAAAGAAAAAAAATTCATCAATTTAGTAATTCAAAATCTTACCTCAACCGATTCGATTCACCTTCTTCACCGTGACGCACAAGTCTCATGTTCTGTCCACCACTAAGGGCTAGAGAAAACAGAGCACGGCCTTGAGAGACGAGAGGTGGGAGAGACGAGATGTGGGAGAGACGAGAGGGAAAGAAATCGAGACAGAGAGAGCAGCAGGGCAGAGAACCGTGAGGAGGAAAGTCGACAGAGCACGGACAGGGAAACGAGAATGGAGAGACCGTGAGAGAGAGGATAGGCTCGTGAACGTAGGAGGGAGAGTGAGCTTGAGAACGAGAGGTTTGAGACCTCAAAATGGGAGGGTTTGATTTGAATGGAGAAGTCGATTCAGAGGAAGGGTGGATGAATGAAGGGAGATGGGTGTCGACATGTGGAGGAAGTGAGAAGGGTTTTGGTCATAAACCCAAATTTTGTTCACACTTTGACCAAATGGGTTTCAAGTACAGATTATGATTTTGCTCCTCGTACTTAGTACGTTATATGTCCTTTTTGTCTTTTTTACCATTTTCTTTTATATGTCATGTTTATCATTAATTTTTAAGTCCAATTAACCTCGAAAAATACCTCAATTTCGTCGAAAATTAGAAAAATTTGTAACGCACTCCGATACTAGCAAACACCGTGTCTACACCTCAAGTTAACCCTATTTCACGTTGAATAGAGTATAATAAGTCCACTAGGCACGCAACAAACAAAAATCATATTTTAAAACTTATGAACTCTAATCTGTATTGCGTGAGTCCCACCTCAGATACTTAATTTCAAATTAAAATCCATAATTCACTTAATTAGTCATTAATCAAGTTTATGAAATTCTCAAATTTCACAATTCTTCCCAACTAATTTAAAATTTTGTCCTCGAAATTTAAAATTGCATGTTAATGAAACTAAAAGAGATACGGAAAATACTCCTTCATATATAACTCTTTTACTCTAAACCTGTAAGTACCATTTTTGAGGTAGAACCATTTATTGGACCCATTTGCCTTCGTTGTATGCAACAACTCGATGGTAGAGGTCATACACATTTCAACTTCGAATTTCAAAATCCTTGATTTAATGAAAAGTTATTTCTGTTACACTATTTATGTTGTCATTTTGTGAATTACGGACGAGTTAAATAATCAATTTTTGTGGAACATCCAATAAACCTTATTGTACTTGTCTTCACATTTCATGCCTTGAATCCCATTCGAGCATCAATATTTAGCAAGATTTAACCTATTTTGCTTTTCGATTAAACTATTTTCATTATTTAACTAATAACAATTCCACAAACCATTGACAATTTTTTCTTTATCCACTAAACTATAGTACACGTCCAAGTTTACTTTCTCATTTTTGATCATTTCTAATTGGAGTTTTCTTCGATCAATTCTTAGATTATCATCAGTCTACACATTTATATAATGATACAAATAATAATTGAGCACGACATTAGATACTAAGCATAGTCGCGTGTCTATCTGATCCATTACTATTCCCAACGATTCTCAATAGAAATCTAGAATTACATATGTCATCCTATGACTATAGATCTCAAATTACATATGACATCTCATGACAAGAAATCTGAAATTACAATTAGATGAGAAAATGAAACATGACACATTATGTTGCTCTAACTCATTCTCTTGATATCTACTCAAAATATTATTTAGGTTGTGGCCTAAAAAGCAATTACCAATTCCAACTTTTTAACCAATTCACTTAACTTTTCATTTGACTAGTTAGAAGGTTAACAACTTTTCTAAATTTGTCAAATCATTTTCTACTCATGTGCTCACCAAGAACCTCATTTCATTCACTTATCCACTAATCACTTTCATACTGGCTTGATAACTTCTTCGATTTTCATTATTTCTCAAATTTTTGAGATTTCAAATCATCTCAATCATTATTGTTTACCAAAGTTCTCTCATTACCTTAATAGAAACAATTATCCTTATGTTGAGTAGACATATTTTTCTAAATAGAGATATTGACATCCTTATGTTGAGTAGACATATGTTTCTAAACAGAGATATCGACATATTCTAGAATTATACTCTCATAGTATAACTTTAAAGTTATATCTCATACAAGTTATAAACATTATATCTCTCTTTTCATATCTACTCTTTACATATCTCTAGCTTTTCTTAAATTATAGTGGAATAATATTCAATTCTTCAAATATATCAAGTCAGATACTTTGTTCTCTATTCAATATTGTCAACCAATATGGATAGTAAAAACTAAATGAGATTTAAGTTACTTATTTCTTTTCATTTCACTTATATATTTGCCATCATATAGATATCTTAAATCAACTCTAGTTTAAGATAACCTAATGCTTTAAAACTTTCACCATTGACCTATCTTGTGGTGTAGCACCACATATAAACTAATATACAACATATTCATTGATGTCAGTTGTATATTACTTTAGTTCAAAACTTTCTAATTTGATCGAGACTCATTAACCTTAGATTATCATTTTCATACTAATGTGAGAATGTATTCACCATTTAGTCGCCTATACTTAAGCTTCCAATTGACTCCAACTGAACTTCATAGACTCATTTATTTGGACTATCATCAATTCATTCAGTTATTCAAAGACATGAGGATGGATCACACTAGTCTTTTGTGCTGTGAATGAATCATCTTTTTGAAACGGAGTTACTCAAACTTTTGGTCATACAAAAATACTCTAGCGTCTAGCCTTGACTAAAGGAGTTCATTCGTGTCACTTCCATCATTCGCAAGTTATCTCTACGTCCCATTTTATTTTTTACACAGAGTCTATTCCGTTCAATTGTTATCAATCTTAGTTATTCTCACATTGATCTCAATCTTGGTCCCTTTATACACTTATCATGACTTTCGTACAACACCTAAGCCACTTACAGCCCCATAATCTTGACTAATAAAAGCAACTTATATCTCTATTCTCTTTGAAAATATAGTTAGGGACGGTGCTACTTCTTGTGATCGTTCGGTCGGTTAAAGTCTTCCTTAACAATCCTTTATTCAAAATATAGAAAGCTTATGACTCAAACAATTCCACTCTTTGTTATTGCTTTAATTTTTTTCCATATGTCTCATATTTCCTGACTGTTCTTTTTCACAACAAGAATTTTGATACTTTCAAGAAACTATGTAAGATAATAAAATATCTTTCTAATCACCGATTCCATTTTTACAAATTCACTTTTTCATTGTTGTTCATTTGAAGAGATATAAGAATTTAAGTTTCTAATGCCTTATAACGGCTAATGCCTTATAATGGCCCAAATTTAATTCACCGTTATTAGTGACTTGGTTCTAGACATGGCTGACAGCTTAGATGCTCGTGGGACCCCCACTTAGGCTAAGGCGCACCTAGAGTTGGGTAAATAGTTATTTTGTATGCTGATGTGTCTAATTTTACGATGTTTACGTTGAAAAAGATTAAACAACATTGTGATGTGTGTATTTATGTTATGTTCGACGTGTGAGAGTGTATGATAAGTATTCGCCTTGATATGTGTGTCGATGCAAGTACCAGGTAGGCTAAAAGCCTAAATACTAGGCCAGGGGAAATAATACACATGAAATGAATAAAATAGGTTAAATAATTAATATGTAATGCCTAATTGATGGTTAGGGTCATGGTAGTACGCGTATGTCGCGATTCGGGATGGGAAATCAAGCGCCGGGAAGCCCGAGAGATGACTTTTTAGGTTAAGAACAAGGGTGAGTGTTCCATTAAAATCACTTTATGAGTCATTATAGGTTGAGAAATGGAGCAAATAATGCCTATTGGATGGCTTTAAGATGCATAAGTGAGGAGAGATCATGTAATGGTATAAAAAGTCTCATTTGACTTTGATTCACCATCTTTTCTTTATACTTCAAAAGAAATTCGAAAATTGATATCAAAAGCAAGGGTTTTGGAGTGGTACTCGCTGACAGTATTCTTTGGAGAGTGCGTCGTAGGTTCTATGTAGACCACCTAGCGGATTCAGATCCTGGCCTTGCTTGAGTGGTACTCGCTGACAGTAATTTGTGGAGAGTCCGAAGTATGGCACTAGTCTGACCCTAGGCTCTGGGAACACACTTTTAGCTTGCACTATTACTTATTTATGAGATGATCACAGATGCCTGTATTTATTTTACCATGTTTATTTAATAGTTTTATTTAAATTTCAGTATTTACTTTCAGTATTGCTCACTTAATTTCTTTGGGAATACTCACTCTGGATTCGTCGTCTATTTTTTGTGATGGCTTGAGTGTAGATTCAAGTATGAGTCGTGGCAAAAGGCAAGATTGTAGAGTACCTGCGATTTAAAAACATTGAGCCGGACTTGTACGTTTGTATTATATATATATTTTTAATTTTGGGGATTTAGAATTGTGAGAAACTTTAGGACCCTATATTTTTTATATTTCGAGACCTTAGAGGTATATTTTTTATCTATGATAACTTATGGGTTTTCCACAATAGGTATCTAAATCAAAGGCATGACTTTGATGTTTCATATTTTAGTTTGTCATGTTTATAGAATTCTGCTATGGTTTAATAAGGATTCAAACAACAATAAACAAGTGACTTGAGTTCATTAACAATTTAAATAGTAAATTGTTGTTCATTGAGGTTAATAATGATTAAATGGTGGATAAGCTTGCATGTGGGATACAGCTAGCGCTAGTAGGCTAGGTTGTAGGCCTGCAATGGCTCCGTGGCAGTTTATTTGGAAAATGGGCCACTACATTTAGGTATCAATGCAACGTTGGTGAACTTTGGGAAATTAAAAGTTAACTCTCATACAATTACATTTGTGTATAAAATGAGGAAAAACCTGATGAATAAATGTTAGATGTGGAAAACCCAAAGAAATTGCCTAGAGTTCTAGTTGGGAAGTGTTATAAGATAGGTAAAAATCAGGGATATAAATGTTTTGTTTTTGGTTGTATATTACATACAATACACATATATACACTGAGGCTGACTAAATCCATGTTTTTCGATGCAGATATCGATGGATGGCCAGGCTCTAGATACTACACAACTTGAGGTCAGGCATATCGGTAATCCGACTAGGCATGTTTTGATGTTAGAGTTATTGGCGCAGACTGTGGATGATAGATTCGCCTTACTAATATACATGATGAGAGCTTGAGATGCTTGGGAGGATACTCCAGTTCATACTACCGTTTTGGCTGCGCAAATGACTACTACTCGGGCAGTTGTAGCTCCTACGACAGTTAAGACTCAGCTGCAGGTAGCAGTATTTGAGACACTGGTCGCTAGAGCCGCGCTAGTTATAGTTCTAGCGAATACTGTAGTGATCATTACACCTGTAAATACTAAACAACTAACAATGGCGTGTACTTCTGGGAGCTTGATGAAAGTTGTGGCCAAGAAGATGAAGGACTTTATTAGGTTCTCGCCATGATTCTTCTATGGAGCCGAGGACCCAAAATAGCCAGGAGGTGGTTGTTATCTCATGAGCGGCTACATGAGTTGCTTGGATCGGCCTAGACTATCGAGTTTTTGCTTAGAGCTGATGTTGTGGTATGGTAGACTACCTACATAGTGACTCATCCTGATGTGGCTACCCGGGCAAAGTTTCGAGTGTTATTTATAGATGAGTATATACCCATGGAGGTCAGGGTTAGTCAATTAGCGGTTCAGAGGGCCAGTCGATTAGCTGTTTAGGCTGCACTATAAAGTCATCAGAGAAATCAGAGTCCGCCAGCTCCGATTTCTTGGTCTGATCAAAGATCAAAAAGACAAATGAGAGATTAAGACCGATAGGGACAAGGCCAAAGACCTTGTCAAAGTGATTGTAAATTTGATCAGGGTCGCAATGCTATAGAGATAATCACGATGATCGAGATCGATGTGATGATTACCAGGCAGCATATTCTATGGCTTCTGCACTAATTAATCAGCCTAGATAGCAGTATAGGTTGGATAGAGGTCAGAGAGGCCAGAGTCGAGGCTCGGTCAAGCACAAAGTCAGAGGAGTTCTAGTAGATCAGAAACTCGTGCATGTTACCGATGTAGTCAGGTTAAACATATTGTGGCAGATTGTACCTAACCAGCACCACAACCACCACAAATAGAACAAGCTAGAGATATGGCTCAGACTGCAGCGGCAGAATAACGAGGTGACCAGATAGCTTGTTGAGCGTACATTATCTATTTGTGGTATTTCCATACATATTATAATGGATTATGGTAACACACTATCTTTTATTTTTGGACGCATGGTAGGAGAGTTAAGGTTAACTGCACAGACTTTAGATACACATTTTATTCTTAGTACTGAAACTGGGTATAACATTTACCCTAACCGGATATGTCGGGATTGTATTGTTGAGATAAGGGACATCAGTTACCGGATAATTTTCATGTTTTAGAGTATCTGATATTCGATGTGATGTTGGGCATGGATTGGTTGTCAACATATCATGCACGGATTGACTATTTTAGCAGAACTATAATGTTTGACATTGAGGGGATTCCAAAGTTTTCATTTGCTAGAGTTGCAACCGTATTACCTATCACTCGAAGCAGATTACCTACATTCGCTGGAGATGGAGGAGTACATTGCTATGGTTGAGCCAGAGTTAAGATGGTGATTAAGGTTGAGGATGTCCCTATTGTATGCTAGTTTTCAGACGTGTTTCCTAATTATTTGCCAAATTACCAACACTGAAAGCTGTTGAGTTTATCATTGAGCTGATTCTAGGAACTCTGCCAATTTACAGCAGGTCATATAGGATGTCAACATTGGAGCACGAGGAAATGAAGACCTAGTTTGAGGATTTATTGTAGAAGGGTTTTATTCACCCTAACATGTCACCTTGGGGAGCTCCAGTTCCCTTTGTGAAAAAGAAAGACAGTTCGATGCGGATGTGTATGGACTACCGAAAGCTGAATCACGCGACTATTCGAAATTGTTACCCACTTCCTGGGATCGACGACTTATTCGATCAATTTGGCTGGGCCAAGTTTTTCTCAAAGATCGACTTAAGATCAGGATATTATCGGTTGAGGATTCAAGAGGAGGACATGGAGAATACTTCTTTTAGTACCCGTTATGGACTATTTGAGTTTGCAGTCATGCCGTTTAGACTGATTAACGCACCAACAATTTTCTAGGATTTGATTCACAGGGTGCTGAGGCCATTTTTGGATCGATACGATATATTTTTTTATGGATGACATCCTAATGTACAATAAGACTTGTGTCGAGTATGAGAGGCATCTCAAATATGTATCGGCGACGCTGAGAGAGCACAGACTTTATGCCAAGTTTAGCAAGTGCACATTCTGGATGAGTGAGGTGAATTTCTTTGGGCATGTCATCGGTGATCAGGGCATATCAGTTGATGGTAACAAGATTCAGACGATTATTGACTGAAGGACACTCGAGTATGTATCTGATATTCGGAGTTCTTGGGTTTGGCAGGATAGTACAGGCACTTTGTGTAGGATTTTCCGATGATTGTAGTGTTGATGACGAGGTTGACCATGAAGGATGTTAGATTTGATTAGTCACAAGAGTGTGAGGATGCTTTTTAGGAGCCGAAGAGAAAGTTGACTTCAACATCAGTTTTGGCATTACCTATAGTAGGTAGAGGTTTTTCAGTTTATACCGATGCATCAGGCACCGCGTTGGGTTGCGTGTTGTTGCAGGATGAACACTCAATGGCCTATTTATCTCGACAGTTGTGACCTCACAAGGGAAACTATTCATTGCACGACTTGGAGCTAAAGATGGTTGTGTTTGCACTTAAGGCCTGGAGGCACTACTTGTACGGTGAGAGGTTCGTGTTATTCATAGATCACCAGAGTTTGAGGTACCTGTTCACTCAAAGGGAGTTTACCATGTAACAAGGGAGATGGATCGAGTTATTTAAAGACTATGACTTCACAATTGAGTATCATTCGGGTAAGGTGAATGTCGTAGCTGATGTACAAAGTAAAAGGGGCATCGAGAGTGAAATGGTAGTACGACATATTATAAATGAGCACTAGTTGCTTGAGGCAGTGTCGGTGTTGTGTGTGATAGAGGCTATTATTGAGCTGCAAATTTGTTGTCAAATGCGAGTTCCCGTGATCTCTCTTGAGTGGGTTATTGAGTTGCAAAGAGCTAACGATCGATACTTGCGAATTAGTGGCCTGGCTCAGGATTCGGGGTGCACTGAGTGGTCTGAGGGTTCAAACAGGTGCTTGAGAAATAGGGGTCGTTTTTGGATACCACCAGTATCAAAGCTCAGGGATAGCATTCTCGATGATGCACACCCGTCGCGATATAAAGTTCATTCTGGTCGAACCTAGATGTATCTCGTTTTGTAGAGATTGTTTTTGTAGCGAGGGATGAATGTTGATGTGGGTAGATACGTCCGGAGTTGTCATATTTGCCAGCAGGTGAAGGCTGAGCACATGAGACTAGCTGCTCTGCTACAGTTGCAGCCCATTCCTTAGTAGGAGTGGGAGAACGTGACAATTTTATTTTCAAACTCCAAAGACATTGTTCCTTTAAAGATATCTGGTTTTGTTTTAGCTATTTTAAGGAATGGTCTTCCTAAAAGTATAGATGGGGACTTAGCTGATATTGAGGCTCTCGTTTTCGTGACACAGAATTTAGCAGGAACTATTAAGTCATTAATTTTGACTAAAACATCTAGTAAACCATACGGTTTGATAACGGTATTTTTAACTAAAGTTAGATTAATAGATGTATTGCTCCCTGATCCTATTTTGATTGATTCAAATAACTTGAGAGACATAAATTTTATTGATGCTCTGGGATCACAAATAGAAAAATCTACTAAAGAGGTTCCTATTTTGCTAGAGATTCCAAACATCCTTGGGTCGAAATATTTCTCAAGTATTTTCTTTTTTGTTAAAGTATACACTTTTTGTCACAAGTTTTCTTTAAATTCTTCTAAAAATTTGTCTTTCAATTCAAATATTTCTTTCAAAACTACATAATTTAAAATTTGTATAATTGATTCAATTAATGGTTCATTGATTTCTATTTTCCTAAATGAAATAAGAATGTCTTCATTAATTTCTTCTTCCCTAGCATCAGCTAATCGTTATAGAATGGTAGAATATGAACATATGCATTTATTCAAATTATTAGAAATCTTATCATTTTCCTCCTTATCAATTAATTAAAACTTTTGTAAAGATTTTTCATATGCTTCAACTCTGGCTAAATACCATGGGTACAACCTTTCAGAAAAAGGTGTAAGTTTAAATTGTTCAACCATCAATTGTCTAGTAAAAATGACAATAGCCATCATTTTTTTTTTCTTCTTTAGTAGTCTTTTGAACCTTCTTTTTATTAGTTTGTTTAAGCGACTTGCCAATTATAGTTGTGTCTTTCTTAACACTGAACTCACCATTAACTTATACTTGATTAGTATGAGCAAAATTGTTACGAGTAGGTGTCTTAACTTGATTACTCTATTGAGAAATTAACCTATTTATTTTCAAATTCATTTGATTTATTTAATTCTTTAATTCATTAATGGTAGTATCAATCTTCATTTCATTTTGAGATATTAACAAGAAATTTTGATAACTTCAACTCATAAACTTAAGCAGTAATTCCTTTAGATTTGGATTCATAGGTTGATTTCGTTAAAGTTGTTGATTTCGTGCAGGTTGTATCTGAGCTTTTAGTCTATAAGTATTGTTCGGTTTTGTTCATATGCAACGAAAAACTCAAAACAAATTTTGAAAGACTGCAACAAGATCGAAAATAAGTTTCATTCAACTAAATCTATGAAAGTAAATCATACCTTATTCTGTGATTTCCCATTTGATTGTTTGATTTTTGATATGTTCAAGTGCGCGTCTTCTGTAAAAAATTCACACATGAACGGTGACCACAATTTGGAGTGCTAGCCCTAAGAGAGACTGAAAACAATTTTTCTTTCTCTCCCTAAATCCAGAGATATCAAAAATTGTAAAATGAAAATCTTACGTTGTTTTTAGGGTTCCACCTTTTATTTATATGTGTAGATAAGCCATCACATAAAATTTTGTTCATAATACAACTATTGTATTTACGCAGTTTCAAAAAATTACACATACGCCCCTATTAATAAGTTATCATATAACAAATCATAAAGGCTTTATATCATGAATTTTATCATATAAAATTCATTACTCTAGACCAATTGAAATTGTGCAAAGTCATTCTCTAGTGCGACCCAATAGGTTCTTGCGATGATGGCATTGAACCAAAAACCATTTTGGTACATAACTCATAAGCGATCTCTAGCAAGGCATTATCATTATCCAATTAGCATGAATATCAACATCGATACAACTTAATTAATAACATATATCATATCATTTTTTCGTGAGATATCCTTTGATTAAACATAAGACATGAAAAGTCACCCTTAATGTTCAATAATATTAGTCTCGATCTTTCGGTAAACTAAAAACCATTCAAGTGACATTGATCATATCAATTCACATTGACTTCGCCATTATCATTCTATTTTATCGAAGGATCGATTGATATCTCTCTTTATATGAGAGTGAAAAATTCTATCTTAATTAAACACCTTCACATATTATTCACATGGTAACCAATCATAATCTTTATAATTTTACGATTAAAGACAACATTTGATTGTATCAAATTATCATGCTCCTAATATTGAAGTCTATGGTAATCTCAAGTCAAAGGACTAAATGATATACCTATCATGAGTAACACCTATGACTTAATCCATGTAGTGTTCTCATAGTTGGTCGGTCTAGTATCTTATTTCCAAATAAGTACTCATGATCGTGATTCGTATCCCTATATGCATGATCATCATATGACCATGAACTAAGATTCACACTAGTCTTAATTCATTACAGTTCCTAGTATAATGACCGACTAGGGACATTTGGGATATTTCAACAAATACTCATGGATCTTATTATAAGGTAAACAAGCAATCACTTATAATAAAACAACAAATAGAACATCTATTTTATTAACTAAAATTATAAGATAAATAATTTTTATAGATCGACCTAGGGCACATGCCCTAACAGGTGTTATAATGCATATTTTTAGGACTACAACTAAGATTTGGATTCAGTCTTCCAGGATAATAAGTATTATTACTATATTGACTTCTTGGGGGGACTAAAAAATTGATTCATCATTGCATTAACCACTTCAATATTTCCTTCTAGTAAAGTTGGATATGCATTCGTAGGATGCGTAACCTCATTACAGAATCCACTAGCCTTAACTTGATTAAATTTTTTGTTAACTAACAATTTATCTATCTTATATAATTCATCAATTTTATCATCAGTTGCATTATTTTTCTTACTATCCACTTCATAGAGTTTCTTTCTTGAGGATTCAATCTTTTCACCATATTATTTAGATTGTTTTGTCATTTTAGTAATTGCTTCTTTCGCTAAAGTAGGTGTTGTTTCAAATAAAGATCCACTACATACTTTGTCTAATAGTCATTGTTCAAAATAATTCAGTCTTTCATAAAAATATTCTAATAATGCACTTTGAGAAAAAATCAATGTTGTGGACAAGAAGAAATTATTCTTTGAAATCTATCCCAAAATTCATTGAAGTTTTCATCATCTTTCATCTTACCAACTATTTTTGCCCTTCTATATGAACTAATTTTTCTAGCAGGCAAATATTCATCTAGGAAAGCTTCTAACATTTGAGTCCATGTGGTTATCGAGTCTTATAGCAGATAGAACAACCAATCTTATCCTTGATCTTTCAATACAAAAGGAAAAGGTTTAAGTTTGACTTATTCTAAAGTTCCTTCTTTCAGTTTCATCCCATTAACTTTGTGTTGATACTCCCTTATGAAATTTTGTAGGTCTTCATTGTCTTTATCGTAGATTTTAGGTAAGGCACTAATAAATACAGATCAAAGTTCAAATTCAGGAAATCCATCAGGGTTGTGCTATATACATAGGCTCATATGATTTAACATTTTGATTTGCTTGTCTAAAAGTGAGTTCTCTATTGTTATTAATAACTTTGTTATCATTGTTATCATTAATGACATTGTCATTAATATCATTTTTTTTTCATCCTATTAACTAAATTTCCACTAAGTTGTTTTTATCTTAAACTTTTATTAAAAGTTATATCAATTTTAGAATCAAACAGATGAAAAAACCCAGGTGAATTAATACAACGAAGTGTGTAGACTATACGACGTCTATAATTGTTTAAAAATTATCTAAAAATCCTCGGCAATGGTGCCGAAATCTAACACATTTCGAACATGCACAATTGTTTCTCGTGTTTTCTATTAACTTGTTGTAGTGGTAAGTGTGATATTGCCTCTATAGGTATTTTCAAAATCTCAATGGAAAGTAACTTTTTATTGTTTTTATTAACTTAACTAATCTATTTAAATGAGAATGAAAATACTAAATAACTTAACAATTATGAATACTAACTTAAATAATCGAACTAACTAAATTAATCTAAACAAATCAAATTCAAACTAAGTTAAATAATATTCAAATACAATTCAATATAAATAAATAAAGACATCTAAACAAACCCCCACTAAACAATATAATAAATTTGAATTACTTTCAAACACTAGAACATAATATTATTTCCCTCTATAGTTATTATTATAAAACATAAAATCTTGGAATCATTAAACCATACTCCATAATAGGTTGATAGTCTTTAGCCAACCATAGATTTTCTTTAATTCACTAAAAATGCTACATTTTTATCATTGTAAATCTAACCATTGGATAAAATGAAACACCATAGAAATATGATAGTATTAAGTTCAATAAAAATTTTTCCTAATCTAAGCCAATATTACCGAAGCCACATAATAAATAACTTAGAACACAATCAGCAAAGACATCCACTTGTAAAATGCCATATAGATTAATCCTAGTTACTATTTCTATAATTGTTGTCAATAATTATAGACATAGATTCAGAATCTTAGTACCACATAACACATTTGCAATTATATATTCAATACTATTATAGTTTGGTTGTAATATGCAAAAACAAGTTGTTAATTTCGTGATTTCTGTGTACGAATGAATTTAAAGCACTAAGTACCCTTAATTATAACTATCTAGTAATTCAAAATATACTGTAATGTCTAGGGTTTATTTAGATTAATAGACTACTCACTCATACTGAAAATAAACAACGGATAAATCTATACTATATATGATGCCAATCCTCCCTTACAATCGATTAAAAGCAAAATAGCTTTATTGATAAAAATGTCCTTAAATGCTTATATCTCGTTGGTCCAAATAATCTTCAAAAATAAAAATAGGGGTATTTTGGTAAAGTTGTGATTAACTAACTAAAACCTTTTTTATTAATAGACCTGTTTAATTGTGAAGCCTTTTCGGCTACAACTCCCGAGAATGCCCTTTTATTTTTATTTTACACAAAGAGAATGTAAGGGTAATTATGGAATTAAGTTTTTACAAGTTAAGTTTTTCTATCATTGATTTAGAGAGTCGAGTTATCTGTTCCTGAAAATGGTCTTTCTCTTTAACCGCTCACACACATATTATTTCATCATGTTCTTAACCAAAATCTCATTTATGACAGTTTCCTAACCATAACAAAACTTCAATTATTTAAAAAAATGGTCTTCGTATGGATATGGTAGCTTTTTTCCTGTGTTTGAATGGTTTTTTTTCTCCCTAATAGCTCTTTGGCACCCCCTCACTAAAACTTCTCTTTAAGATGTGGTCATTAATCGATCACCATATAATGATGATTTTCTCAGCTTTTAGTGTCTTCTAATTACCATATTTGTAGCGATCATAAAAAAGGTATTCACCATTATGCATTGCCCTCAAGAAAATGTGAAAGGCCACATGTCTTACATGGTTTATATGTTACTGTTTCGCCTATGCCTGAATTTGGTAAGTTTGATCAGTAAATACGTCTTCATTAATATTGTACATACATGACGTTGTTTATGGTTTTGTTTTGCCTAGGCGTGAATTTAATGCATTTATGTTTTGGTTACTCTAGAACAAATTCTACTTTTCATATAAGTTTTGAACCTCTATGAAAGACTTTTCATAGAGGGTTTTGACCTTTATGAAAAGTGTTATCTTTTAAGGCGTAATCGTATTTTCAAAGCTTACATAGGGGTTTCAAACCTCTATCAAATCTTGGCTATTTCATAGGGGTTTGAAATCTCTATAATATCTTCAAAGGCTTACGTAGGGGTTTCAAACCCTTATCAATTGTCGTGATTTCATAGGGGTTTGAAACCTCTATATTATCATCAAAGGCTTACATAGGGGTTTCAAACCCCTATCAAATGTAATCTAAAAAAAATAATAGCTTAAAATGCCCAAAATTAATTTCCATTTCCATTTTCGATTGAAAATATACAAATCTACATTACACTCGCAATATTATTATTCCATCAAGAAATTCACAGTTTTCTACAACCAATCAACAAAACAACAAATCGAAAGCCACACATTTCACGAAACCAATCAACAAAACTCTTTTTTCATTGTCAAACAATGTGTTAGCAGAAAGAAGTATCTGTAGAAAGTCACCCTGCTTGTTTGAAACTTCACCATTGCCAATTCTCTCATCCACAATTGCTTAGACAGTGGAAGCAATTCTTGTTCTAGCCTGTAAAGCAAAATCAATCAAAAATGTTGGCCCACAATTTTTGATTCCTAATCTTTTTCTCCTTTTGAAAAAAGAGAAGATAAACATGATGCAACACTTTGAGGGGTAATTAAGTTACTCATAATTCACAATGAAGTCGTCCGCAAGAAACTGTCGAAGAGACATTTATATCAATTAAACAAGAAAGGTTCAATAGCTAGGTAACCAAACATCAAAATCTGGTATGGTAATTCATAAATTAAAAGAAATGGGAGTGTGCTATTGAAAAGAGAACCATGAGTTAAGAATGTACAAATAAGTATAACAGCACATGGAGATGGCAGCAAGTGTGATTGGACTTCCAAATTCTTCACTCATGTATTTGGAATAAATTAGAGAAATGAAAAGTAAATATTAATGACATAGTAAATCACAAAGCAAAAGAATATAAATTTGAAATATGTAGTCAAAGTGATTCTATGAAAAAACAATAAAGGCAATCAAAGCAATTCTCATGAATCAAGGAGAAAATGTTAATATGATTAATGCCGCATGCAACAATTTGTTTGGGCGTTCTTGCCACTTGGCTTGAAGGCAATGCAATTTTCAGTACAAGATTATAGGCCACAATATGCAAGCTATCGAACGGTGAATCGTGTTAATGTTTACACACAATAAGCAAATGAACATAATGAGTTTTTTTTTCAAAGTGAATTCATACCCATGCTGAAGTAGTTCCAAAATCCTCCACGATATATGTGGAAGCCTTCCTGTGAATAATCATTATAAACGGTCCCAATGAGGAGTCATCCAGATATGTCAAGTTATTTATAGTTAGTCTACAAATGCCCCAACTAGAAAACTTGACTCAATAGAAACTGTAGAAATTCGACGAGGTAGGGGTAGACCAAAGTTAACATGGGATGCATTAATTAAGAGAGATTTGAATGGTTTGCAAAGCTCACCATCAATTGCACTTAATCGAGCACAATGGAAAAGTTTGATCCATGTAGCCGACCCCAGTTAATTTGGGACTGAGGCTATGTTGTTGTTGTTGTTGTTGTACAAAAGCAAGGATAACATCGTTCCATTTCCTTTTCTTTTTCTTTCTGTTCTTTGGTTTGTCAAAAGAAAGGTTTCATCAATCAAACGAAAAGGAAAGCAGTGCAAATAAAAAAGAGGAGCACAAACAGCCACTCAAAACTAGAAAGCAACCAAAAAAAGAACTTTGTTTTTTAAACAAAAAAACTGCTTTTAAAGGCCCCTAGCACTAAGAATTATAATAGATCAATGTCTAGGATTCGTATTCGATAATCAATGTCCGAACTCAAGCAATATAATTGATACCTATAATATGAAGTTGGAGTAACTAACTGCGAGGAAAAGATCATTGCTTGGTAGCCCATATGCAGTTCAAAGAGAACTAGCAAGGAATGAGAACAAGGACAGGGAGAAAGGCATGAATTCAACATTTTTTGTTTGTATTACTCTTTTCCGCATTCACAAAATGAACATCAAATGAATCACATATATAGCAGATGCATATAGAAGGAATAGCAGATGCATCGGTGAGTTTTTTGAACTAAGATTGGTGAAATTAGATTCCCCATCTGCTATAGGAAGTGGAACTATTGCGGACCCCCTTGTCTGCATTTGCTCTCTATGCTTTGCATCCCATACATAAAAGACTGCATCAGTAATTTCTTTTTCATTTGTAGAATGTTTATAAAACTGAAGACTAATATTAATTGTAAGAGAAATGCCTTGAGAATTGTAACTCTAAAATTGCTCGATACTGCAAAGGTATTTCTATCAGTGCCTCTAAAATCCCAGAGATATTAAGTGCTTGCATTTGGTTTCAGTTCAGCAACACTATGCACGAGTGGCTGAAACCAAAAAAAAGGTTCAAACCTAAAGGCGATATGGAGGACTACTTCACACAGGAAGTATAATAAAATCCAGTAAAAATAACATATTTCGCATTACATGCCGTCATCAGAAAAAGTGGTAATTATGCACAATATAGAGATACAAGGCACTAGGGAACTTCTGTTCCATTAGGATGAGAAACGATACAAAAGCGTATTTGTAACTTGCATATAGAATAAGACTGCAAGATTGCAAAAGGAAGTTCACTAGCAAAACATGCTAACTTACCTCTCAAATTAAAGAAGTGAGACCACGGTAATTGTAGTACAGATAATAACATATTCAGGTTCTGATGCCCCGGTAATGGTTGATGCTTCCATAGATATTGATGCGAAGCTAGCTCCCAAGAAATCACACAATTTGCTATCAGGAATGGGGTCTAAAGTCAAACACTCAATTGCAAATGCGAAGAAGGCCATTACCGGGAAGTCAACTCATCACAAACAATCGTCACCAAAATAATATGTCGTCGATAGTGCCAGTCATAGCAGTAAATAGAGGTATTATTTGGCTTTTTGAATTCTCATTACTACGACATACAAAGGGTATGTATTTGGTATGTATTTGTGCAATTTAGAGTGTGAATAAGGTGTGTATTTAACTTAACAGAACCAGAATCTGAGCTGGAAGACGAGAGGTTTATTCAGATCAACAATAAAAAAATTCACGACCATCTTTAAACCTTGTATAATTTAACTTACCAATCCAAATACCATGTTCTGGATCATTTCGAGGTCAACTCCAATTTGATAAAGATTTGATTTCATGCCAGTTACCTGTTCAACATCAAAGTATGAGAGCTTATAAGCTACTTAACACTAGAAGATGATGACAATAATAACAACAATAGTTGTAGAATTTATTTAATACATTATTTTTAAGGGTTTAACATGCTAAGTCTTGAGCATCAGCAATTAAAGAAGACTGCCAACACTGTGCTCCAAGAGTAATATATAATCACAAAGCTGGAGCTTGCAAGGAATTATCAAGGATCTAATTTCATATTATCATTAGATTTCTCTGTTGCTTTCATGCGAGTTAAAAATTCATTCAATCTCGTGGCGGCCTTGTCTACATATGTTCATAACTCATTTTGGCAAATTCCTTAAAAGATCACAACTTACATGCTAGACACATTAAAAGTAACTAGTCTTGAATACATTTTATCAAAACTGAACATAGAAACAAATCACAAAACAAATATATCTTTATCAAGAATCATAGATCTCATACATAGTAATTAAATACCATAAATCAAAGATAATCAGTCAAGTAAAATTAATTAAGGGTCAGATGATCACTTGTTAACGCTTTTCTCTTCAAAACAACTAGATAAAGCCATCGATTTCCATCATAATCGCTCAAAACCTAAACATACAACAACAACGACTACTACTACTGAATCTACATAATCGAAAAGAAAATCGAAGAGAATATTGCAGATTAATGACTGCTTATATATATCAAATCAATTTAGGTGAATTGTGAAGGATCTAATCAACTAACAGATTTTACTTACAAGAATACTGCAGAATGAAGTACCCTTTCCCTCTTCGATTACAATTGCTTCAACTATCCAAAAATTTTATATGATGCTCCTAGCCGCTAGTGCAAACTAACAAGCAAAGTATTAGAAAATGAGAGAAACTTAGTCCAATAATCAAAACTAAAAATCTTACTTTAGAGAACCTTGTACCTGATTTTATATGTGGTCATGCGACGCAGGCTTTCTGAGTTTACACTGTTGTTCTGCATCAACCACAACAACACAATATCAAAAATTGGTGGAGCTAGGATTTCAAATACTTGATTACCTCTCAGTCCCAAATGAAGTAGATGCCCTTACTGGTCTCTCCATCTCCAACCACGTACTCATTTGGATCTACACAACATAGCCTCAATTGCAATTCAACATAAAGCCAAGGGACTGAATAGTGAATCCATCCTAATCACTGCTCAAATCAAGTATTGAATATTTTTAGACTTACATAAGAATGACGAAATGCCGATAAAGTCTAAGGAGAGAGAGCATCAATGCGTAGGTTACCAGCGGAGGATGTTTTGTAAAGATGAAGGAATTGGAATGGAAAGAAAACAAAAGTAAGGGATGGACAGATGGAGAGATGCTATGTATCGAGAAGTGAGAGCAAAGCAGAATTTTGGAGATGAAAATGATGATGCATCTGAATCTGCAATCTGTGGATAGCGCATGCCCATCTACAACACTAATTAAGCACCAATGAAGGAAATCAATTACAAGTTCGAGATACCAAATAAGTAAGATTATTTCTCCAACTTATGTTGCAAACAAACTAATAAAAACTGGAATTAAAGGGAATGGTTCACACATACTGCCAAACTTTGGATATACAAATGAAAATAGTTTTAATAGTTAGTTAGGCATGAAAGCAAGCAAAGGTGCAATTACTGAATTTCGCCTAAACATAAATGATGGTCTATTGTGGTGTCTTGTCCACCATTTCTTGGTGGAAATGAACCAGAAACCCACTAAGTTTTTTTTTTGAGATTTTCCATTACGTTTGCGCAAAAAGACACTTATAATGGGGTCAGTGGGGATCTTTTATTAATTCGTAAAAGGGACTATTGAGGATTCTAAAAAGGATAAGAAAAGCGGTACCTTTTCTCAAATGAAGCAAACCATCCAATATATAGCGCTTGATGGATATTCAACCTAATTTTATTTCTTATTACTTCACCAATTGGGTGCGTGTATGATGCAGATTACAATAGTAGAATGCAAGTTATAAGGCAAAAAGGTGTGTTCACACATAGAGGTTTGTGCTGGATGAGCATCACTTGAATCCATCCCAGATGATGGTTTAACCAAATTCGACCTGTAAGCAAATGCAACTAATTAAGCAGTACGGTACCCTTTCTTGAGCAAGAAAGAATTTTTGGCAAACTGGGGAGGAAGAGAGGGATTGCAAATTCGGATGCATCATCATTTTTAAAGAAGGCATAAAATAATCAGAATAAAACATGGAGATTCATAGCATGTCAAGCAAAATTACCCAAGAAGATGGCCACTTGATGCTTTTGATCTAAAGTTTGCATGCGCTATCCAATGCATGTCAAGCAAAACTCAAGCTGTGGGATAGGGCAATTATAAAGCACTATGGAGATGAAAGTACTACGACATAATTCCAGTACAAAGATAATTATATAGGAAAGATAATTTAAAAAAACTTAGTCAAAACAAATCATGATTTGTGAAATATCTCACAACTAGTTATCTCAAAGTAACCCACTGTGATAGATATACCCTATTCAAAGCTCTAGAAATGCAATTGAAAGATCATGAAACCGGTCCATGAGAACTTTATAGTCCTTTGTGCCACCTTCGATTGCCAAATAATATAGGATGAGCAAAAGTACAACACAATAAATCACTATATTTTTTTTTGCAAATCGGTACTTAAATTTCACGAAGTTGAGAAATAAACACGTCAATCTGCAAGAGAAAATCAGATTCAAATGACACTAATATGGCTAAACAAAAGAATTAAAAATCAATTAAAAACCACAAATAGAAAAAAGAGGATGAGGAACAGAGAAATTTCAAAACTTGGATCAAATCAATCTCTATGCACTAAAATGAACAAACAAATCGAAACAAAGCGATGATCAACAACATCAGATTATGAGATTGAGAGACGAGAACTGAGGCTTGGCAATGTAAATCCAATCACAAACCGTTGAATCTTGAAAGTCGAAAGCTGAAACCCTGACATTTGACATCCAAAGCTGGGAAATTTCAAAACTTGGGATTGGATCACTCACTGTGTACTTAAATGAACCAAAAATGGAAATTTAAAAACAATTCGAATTGAAGTTGAACTGAATTACACTCAAAATAAGCATTTGCACATAAACAATCATCATCAATAACAAAAAACTGAATCAAATCCACAGACACATCAAACATGAACACCAAAATTAAAGAAATTAGAGTAGAAATCGCACCAGTGAGGATACTTAGTCTACTTCTCGTTCAAACAATCGAGAAGATCTCCAACGATGGACGAACCTTCTGGAGCTCCATTTGAAGCCTGTGCATGTACGGTGAAAGAATTCTCAAATTGAGCAACAGAAGTTGAAGTGAGTGATGTGAGGAGTGCGAAATCGAACTGAGAGAGATGCATGTACAGTGAAAGAAACCTCGGTAGTAGAGGTTTTGAGAAATGGCAGAGACGAGGCGAGGCCAAACTGAAATCGAAGTCTGATCTGGAGCAGAAGAGGCGAGGCGGAGGCGAAGCGGTGGTGAGCGGTGATTCGAGAAATGGCAGAGACGATTAGAGATGAAATTGAGAGAGATGAGGAAGAGTGAATCGATTGCTCGCGCGAGATAGAGAGGAATTGAGAGAGATGGTTGAAGCAAACCCTAAAAATGGCGGAGACTAAGCAAACTGATGAGAGAAAGTTGAAAAGAGAGGTTTTGAGTTTTAATAACCTAATAGATATAGGTCATTAAAAACCCTTATGAATTAAGTGCTATAATAAGCCTAATTGTCTAATACATAGGGGTTACTTAAAAACCTCTATGAATTATGTGCTATAAAAAGCCTAATCGCCTAATAGATAGGGGTTACTTAAAACATTAATGAATTAGGTGCTATTAAAAGCCTAATCCCCTAATAGATAGGGGTTACTTAAAAATCTCTATGAATTAGGTGCTATTAAAAGCCTAAATTGTTCTAGAGTTAACTAATTTTTTTTTTTGTGAAAATTTATTTATCTTTTTTCTTTACCATGGGTTGTTTTTTTTGTTTTTGTTTTTCTTTTTTGAGAATACCGTGGTTTCTGTTGCTTACAGAGAAAGGAAGAAACATGCCTTGAGATTTGTCTTTAAGACGGAGGAATTGATTGTTTAACATTTGATTAAGAGGGATAAGATATCTCACTAGAAGGAACATATGCACATCATCACTATCATCGTCTCATATATTTCTTGATCTGTGTGGCCAAAGAATCTCAGCGCCATATATGTTTTACACAAAAATCTTGCCTCTTTGCAGTACTCTTGCCCGGTAAGGCGCACAAGGAAGATTTTTCTATGATGCTCATAAGAAATAGCCTTAGTAAGTGGTTGTTCTTTGGGTTGATATATTTGATCTTTAGGTTGATATTTATGATGAAGGCGAATTTAAGACCCACTTCTAAGATTTCCCTTTCATATTTTTTGTGAAGTTTTCCTTCCTTTTTTTGGTTTGCGTATATTTACTACCTTTTCTTGTATTTTGGGTCAATTATCTGCTTCTTTTATATTCTGTCCACATAAAGTTCATAAATTAGACAAAAAATGATATTATTATTTTGGTGTTTTTTTTGTCGTGAGATGGAGATTGGCACACATGGTGCGAGTTACTTTTTTCTTTTTCAATTCACTGTGTGGGGTTTTATTAATAGTCATGAAACCTTCTTGGAAAATATTTCTCTTTTGTTACAAAGAATATCTAGGTGATTTTAAATGAAGGTTTTCTTGAAATTCTTAAAACTCTACTGAAGTCTTTAATTTTTCTTTTTTATAGGAACCCCAACTCTTAATTTTTTCATAAACACCAACTCTTTAATTATTTGTAGATAAAAGATGAAACTAATGGCAAGCATATCATATGATAAATGAAAAAAATCATATCTTCTAAAACCAAATGGATAAATACTCGATGACATATCTACCTTGATCTCCACAATTTTTTCCCTATTTTTTGCATATTTTTTTATTGACAAGAAAGATCACCATTTTTTTATTTTGAATTATCAAAAAAAAATAACCTGTAACTAAATCATGTGAGCATTTTTTCTTAAAATTATTTTGAAAAAGATTAAAAAGGATGCTCTATTATTATGAAGGTAGTCATGTGACTCATGAATAAATACAAGTCAATAACCTATTTATGGCTTAACTGATAAGTTTTGTGTTTTATAGTCACGCCTAGCGATATATATCAATTACAACTTTCATAAAATTAAGGAGTAAAATGGTTGCCACACCATGCGCATTAAATGGAGATGGCATTTTTTTTGTCTAAATGGGGATGGTGTTATTATCCGATAAAGCCACAAGACTTATTAGTATCTAATACAAAAGTAGTTAGAGAAAGTAAAAGTTGCCCACCCATTTTTAATAACAATAAATTTATTTGGACTCATGAGTTTGGACTCATAAACGATTTTTTAAATTTTTACAAATATTTAAAAGGTTTCGAAGAAATTTTATAAGTGATTATGTTTACTTCATTAAGTGATTGAGGATGACTCTAAAATAAAAAAAAAACTTTTGAATTTAGACTCATAAATTCAAATAGCACTACTCAATAATAAGTCTTTCCTCGGTAGATGTTGATTAACATTGAGATTATAGAATTTCAGTTGCTTAAGAAGCAAAACTAACAAGCTCGAAATTATGCTCATCATGTGTGGAGCACATGCCTCGTCGATTAGTATAATTAAAGACATAATGAATGACTAAATACCTTAATATAAATCAATGCTCAAAATTATCTTCAAACATAGACAATCAAACTAATAAGCAATAGGAAAAGAGTTAGGAGCAAAAAGAGAAAGTTATTTTGAAGCTCTATGGCCTTTTTTATAGTCTCTTTACGTATACATATTAGAGATAAACTCAAATTATTCATACTAATTTGAAAAAACCCATAACTGACCTAAGCAATTTTTTAGCAATTCCTAACTTATACAAAAATCGATAAGTAAATCATTGAGTTTAACTCTCGGCTCTCCACCAATTCAGCTGGCGATTTATAGTTCATTCTCCAATAAATTTGGATTCGCATGCCTTCTTATGCTGCCGATTTATATGGCAATACCTAGTGTTATTCCCAATCGATGGCTAATCGCTGGTGCATTTTTTTCAATTTATTATTTCACTTTTCTTTCTCTTTTCTTCCATTTCTTCATTTTCCTATTTAAAACCAAAAATCATAAAAATAAGAGAATACCTAGTCTAATATCATCATTTATACCTAAAATTAACCTAAATTACCCTATAAAATGTGTCTAATTATTTACTTGTGATTGGTGGTGATCGCAAGATTACGATGGGGATTATTAATGAAGATTTCCAAAATTTTCTTGCTCGGTAACCCTTTTGCATAAACTTCCAATTAATGCCATGGAGAGTAAAGACACAGTTGAATTCGTAAAGTAGTTTCAAACGAGTTGCTAGTCTATGAAACCTACTCGTGCATAAGAGAATGTGGTAAAGCTTAAGATTTTTCTATTGTGCTTAACGGAAAATGCCAAACAATGGCTCTTTTATCTCTGCTCTGGCTGCATTAACTCGTGGAATAACATGATAAATAAGTTCCTCAAGGAGTATTTCCTAGAGGTTACGGTAGCCTTACTCGTCTTTAAGATATTTAGCATTAAGACAAAGACTGGCGAGTTTTTGGTGATTATTGGGACCTTTATAAGAGCCTAATTGCCAATTTTCCACAACTTGACCAATCTGATAGGGCCATTCTCTGATCCTTCTATGTCGACATGGCACCTCAAGAGAGGCATATGATTAATATTTCTTATTATTGTCAAATTCATGACAAAAACCTTACGCAAATAAAGCAACTCTATGAGGACGTAGCGCAATAGTCCCTATTATATGGGGATATAGGTGTTGAAGTATGAGAAATTCGTCGGCTGGAGCTACTATTAGCTCCACTAACAAGAGAATTGATCAGTTGACTTCCCTGGTGGAATGTCTCTTAAACAATGACCAAGCATGTTAAATCTTATGGATTCTACTCAACCACAAGCCATGCGACTAATGAATGTCTTTATCTGTTTGAAGACCATTAGCATGTCAATCTTATAGGTAACCAATTCCAAGGGCAAACTCGAGCGCCTTTCGAAAGTACCTACAATCAAGTAATGGCGAGGAATAACCTTACCTTTGGTTATAGGCCTTGAAACTAGTAATATTCATCTATTTTCCTAGAGGATAACCGTTGCCTGAACTAGTGTCTAATCGTTCCTTCTTTGAGGACAAAATTAAATCTCTAGTGGCTCAACAAAGAAAAATTGCTAGATATATCACCCAGTTCTAGGTTAACATTGAGAAAACTCTTAGTTATACAAGCACTGCGTTTAACAACTTGGAAGTCCAGATAGGCTAAATTATACAGCGGGTGGGTCGAGTAGAGGAAAGAGGGAAGTTGCCTTTGCAACCGTACCGCAATTCAAATATGGACATTAACCCATCAGGCGTGTAAGTGAATGCTATTGTTCATAATAACACCTCCTCAGAAAATGAGGTTTATGAAACCATCACCCTAGAAAATACCAAATTATGAGGTGATCCACCCAAACCCCAGGGAATTCCCATAGACATCCCGCTTAAATGTGATCATTCATATGTAGTAGGTATCCCCTGCACTATGTGGGACTTTATATAAAGAATGTAATGTTGCGTTTTTTAGGTTCATACGCAGTGGAAAATTTTAAATTTTTTTTGAAAAACCCCAACGGAATCGAAAATAAGTTCCATTAAACAAAATCAATAAAGTAAATCATACCTTACTTCATGATTTCCTTTTGATTGTTTTATTTTCAAGACGTTTAAGTGCGCGTCCTCTATCAGAAATCCACACACGAACGATGACCACAATTTGGAGTGCTAGCCCCAAGATAGATTGAAAGTCGATTTTTTTTCTCTCCCTAAATCTAGAGAACTCGAAAAATTGTAAAACGAAATCTTTTTTCATTTTTAAGGGATCCACCCTTTATTTATATGTGTAGATAAGCCCTCACTTAAAATCCTATTCGTAATACAACTATTGTATTTATGCAGTTTAAGAAAATTACACATACACCCCTATTAATAAGTTATCATATAACAAATCATAACGACTTTTATGTCATGAATTTTATCATATAAAATTCATTACCCTGGAACAATTGAAATTGTGCAAAGCCATTATTTATGTGTGACCCAATAAGCTCATGTGACGATGGCAGTGAACCAAAAATCATTTTGGTACACAAGTCATAAGCGCTCTCTAGCAAGACATTATGACTACCCAAGTAGCTTGAATATCAACATCGATACAACCTAATTAATAATGTATGTCATATCATTTTGTCGCGAAATATCCTTTAATTAAACATAAGACATGGAAAGTCACCCTTAATGTTCAATCGTACTAGTCTCGATCTTTAGGTAAACTGAAAAACATCCAAGTGACATTGATCATATCAATTCACATGGACTTCGCCATTATCAGTCTATCTTATCGAAGGATCCACTGATATCTCTCTCTATACGAGAGTGACAAATTCTATCTTGATTACACCTTCACATATTATTTACACGATAAACAATCATAATCTTTATAATTGTCTGGTTAAAGACAACATTATATTGTGTTAAATTATCATGCTCCTAATATTAAAGTCTATGGTAATTTCAAGTCGAAGGACTAAATGATATACCTATCATGAGTAACACCTATGACTTAATTCACGTGGTGTTCTCATGGTGGGTCAGTCTCGTATCTTATTCTCAAATAAGTACTTATGATATTGATTCGTATCCCTATACGCATGATCATCACGTGAGCATCAATCAAGATCCATACTAGTCTTAATTCATTATAGTTCCTAGTATAATGACCGACTGAGAACATTTAAGATATTTCAACAAATACCCATGAATGTTACTATATGGTAAACATGCAATCACTTATATTAAAATAACAAATAAAACCTCTATTTATTAAATAAAATTATAAAATAATCAATGTTTGTAGATTGACCTAGGGTACATACCCTAACATTTAATGCTAAATTAAGGACCATCAATTAATGTGATGTCCTTAAACTTCCACAAGTCTATAAATGTTAGCTAACTATCAGAAATAAAGATTCAAATTCTAGCTCTTTTATGGTAAGGAGATCTCATCTAAAGGAATCATTCAAGAAGTAACGGTTCATGTTGGGGATATGAAATTCCCTGTAGACTTTGATATCAAGACATGTTGGAGACGTACAATCCAAACCTTTTACGAATTTATTCACTGGGCCCTTTTATGAACGACCAAATCTAATGTTTACCTAGTTAACGGTTATGTGTCCGTGGTACATAAAGGAAGAGTTGTCAGTTTTAAGATAATGCATATTTTAAATTCTTTAATTGACACGTTATTTGTTGCTATACTATGATGTTGGATTGTATTCGTGGATGAGGAAGCTAAGGAAATTAAGGCAGAGATAGCCCTGGATGATAATCCTCTATGAAGAGCTGCACGAATAAGTACCGTGCCTCTATAAAATTTGCAATTCGCCGAATGAGAGACAAAACGCATAAGGATGGATGATAGAAAAAAATGACTATACCTCATAAGATATTGCACTACCTATTCCAATCCAATGAAAACCCCAGGAATATCGTGCTCTTAAGCAAGATTGGATACGAGAGGTTCACTAGGATGTTATTTGGCATGAGTGCTATTGTCATTGTAATGTCATCCAAAATTTTCAAACTGTGTGGATTATGTATCACGGCCGATGGTTAGATTAATGTGAGTTATCCAAATGGGACGATGGATAAACCCAGAAAGATGGTCGAGAGTGTAGCTATTCATGTAGGAGACTTTGTGTTCATCACAGACTTTTATGTGGTTAATGGAAGTAATAGCTAGTGCGAAACACTTATGTTGGGATTAGCATTCTTAGCAGCAATCGAAGCATAGATCGATGTGCAATTGCAGTACATTAGCATCCGAATAGGAAAGTGGACGAAGCTTTTCTTGGATAAAAGTGAGATCTTATACG
Source organism: Stephania yunnanensis (assembly GCA_039657365.1). Taxonomy (NCBI): domain Eukaryota; kingdom Viridiplantae; phylum Streptophyta; class Magnoliopsida; order Ranunculales; family Menispermaceae; genus Stephania; species Stephania yunnanensis. The sequence goes on along the minus strand of CM077586.1, from coordinate 34,868,745 downwards.
ACAAAGAGCGAGACTTTGTAAGATTCTTTGTACTGGCAACTGAGGTGATTTATTTGGGCCCCGACTAGTGGGGAGGTAAATTTGCCAAGCCAATGAATTTGAACAAAAGCGTTACTAAGAGGCAACCCATTTACAATTTTGTAGTTAGTAATCAATTTTAATTCTTGTTTTTCTTATTTTCCGAACGATACATGAAATATTGTACTAAATTATATATGTATATATAACCCATCTATTACCATCATTATTTCTTTTTTTTTCTCTCAAGCTTAATTTTAAACTTTAAGGACAAGGTTTAGAATATGTTTGGGGTATTAAGTATGTTGACTGTGTAATTCATAAAGCCTCATAAGTATAAGCTTAATTTTCAAATTTGTCTTACGAGTTTAAGGAGTTCACGGGGATATTATCTCCTTTACACTCCATTTCTCACCTTCCTTCACCTTCATCTCATATATAATTTAATACAATAATGCATACATGATTAGGTAGTTAAGTATATTTACCACTTTATAGAGTCTTTCCTACGAATAAAACTTTGCTTTAAATACTTGGAGTAGAAACTTGATCGAATTGTTTACTTTCGGACTTAGAAGAAGTAGAAGAGCTTTTACACCAACTTGACAACATAAATAAAAATTTAGAGTAGGAATGAGTCATAACTTTATACCAAAGTCGCTAGGTGGCCTAATTAACTTTGCGAAAAAATTCAAAATCTTTAGAATTTTGAAACTAGGACTAATCCCCTTAAAGTATATTTGTTAAAGATCTAGCATTCGTAAGAGGAAAAAAATGCTTCTTTACTATAAAAAAATATGGGCTTGATGTTCTACATTGGAGAACTAACTTAACTTTAGCGAAAGTGACAAGTCCTAATAGGAGATTTCTAATAAGAAAATAGAGAGTCCCACAAGTTCTGTAGGAAATGGAGCAAGGAACTCGATGGTTAGAAAAATAATGAAAGTTTGGTATCTACAGGAAATGGAGCAAGGACTGTATAATAAAAAATCATATAGATAAAGAAAATGAGGTTCTCTTGAAGAATAAAAGGCAAAAGTTCATAAAAGAAACTCCTATTAAGAAATAAAGGTTTAACTTGAGTACTTGGAGCTAGGTTAAGTAGTTGTAGTGAGATAAGTCTTTATTCGGGAGGTACAAAGTTCTAAGTTTAGGGTTATTTGATGTCTCATTATTTATTTACTCTTTCATAGGTGTTTGGCTATGTAAATTAAGTCCAAAGTCATGTTTTATGGCTCTATAGGGTATTTTAGTGTTCATGCCTGAATTAGACAAATCCGAGAAAGAAGTCTAAGTTCGATAAAAAACCAACAGGGTTGACACCGTGCTTGCCTTTACTACATTCCAGTAGGACTGATAACCTTATATGGGTTATATTTGACATGTGTGACACATAATCAGGGATTTTGATTGTTAAAGTATTTAGAGTGGTTTGGTAGTTTTACTTTTAATTTTTGGTCAAATTTGTAAAACTTCAATTTTTTTGACAAAACGCCCATGTTTTTGGAAAATTTGGAATTTCGTGTCAAGTTTTTTATTTTAAATAATCCAATGAATTTAAATTGATAAATGAAATGTCAATTAAGTTTGTGGGAATGTGCGAGAGGTTGTTATAAAATTTTGAATGTCCAAAGTTTTGATTTTTGTTAAAAATTCGTCGATGTCGTCGACACTTTGGTTTAAATTCGATTTAGGGATTGATTATGGAGATGTATATGTATGGTGAATTGATTGAAATCTTGTTTACATCAATTTTCACTGATTGGAAAATTTTTATAATATTTTGAGACTTTGGAAATGATTTTTCACTGAATTTTCTCGACAAATTGATTGACTTGAATTTCGAAAGTCGTAAGCTATTTTTTGCAAAATTTTGTGATTAAATCATTATTCCTATGATTGCTGAGTGTTTTGGACTGATGTGCTCGTTATTGTTATGGTATGAAATTTAATTAGGTTATTGTGTGTTCGTCACTATCTTTTTGTATGCTATGGATAAAGCAGAGTGTAGTGCTTTTGTATGTCCTAGTAGGAGGAAGAATAGTCGATTACGACCATTTTAGGCTATAATCGAACAACCTAGTGCAATCAAGCCATTTAATGAGTTCTTATATGTGAGTGATAAGGCCCAAATGAAATTTGACAGTGATTTGAACAAGAAAAAGGAAACACTTAACTGAAGGGGGTTTAGCATTTGAAACCCCAAATATGAGAGGAGAGTGACATCAATCATCCGATAGTGGGGATGGGAGTTTTTAACTTGAGACTACCAAGCCCAAGCCAAGCACCCCCATAATGAAGACCTTATTCAACGATGTACACAATTGGTTAGCGAGTAACGGTTAGAGACTGGGGATGGGTGTTTTTAACTTAAGTGTTCTTATTTTTATTTGGAAGATTTGTGAAAAATTGGACGAAACCATTTAAGTTAGAGTAAGGCATTAATGAAGCTGAAATGTATGATGCAAAATAATTGTCTTATTCTCCATTGCTCGGGATAAGCAATTGTCTAAGTTAGGGGGTATTTGATAAGTCGCCAATTGTGCTATATTTTAGTGTGATATTACTATTAATTTCAAGACTTTTATCTTCATTTATACTATAAAACCTTCATTTTTATATTTTCAGTGTAAATACATGTTATTGGTCGAAAAGGACTTATTTCCCATAAAAATCTAATCCAAAAGCCAGAGATAAGCTTAGAGCGTTCACATTGCCTCCAGATAACCTCAAATCGCTAAGGAATCGATGGCCCTAACTTGACCGGATCAAAGGAAACTCACTAGGGACTTTGCTTATGAAGCCTTGCGAAGACCCAGGAGAAAAATGAAGCTCAAATTCCAAAGAGAAAGTCAATGCCTTCACAATGGCCTTGAGATGTACACATGGCCTAAGTAAGGCCCTCGACTCTAATAAAGACAAAATCGAAAGAAAAACATAATATCATAGCGCCTTCTCATCGATTCCAAGTCCCTTGGAATTTTATACACATGAAGCTGGATAGATCCGTAGATAGGAAATTTTGTATTTTGTAAATTCGCAAGATTAGAGATTATATTACCTCTTCTTACTCTTAGACTATAAATAGGAAACCCTAGAACGACTTGAGGGCTCTCTTCTCTCTTCTATCTCTTTCGTTCTTAGATCATAATACTCTAAGAAGGCAAGATGTGACATCCCTAAACTAACTGGACTGAACATAACTTGGTCCGACAGCACTAAAGGATCGAATAAGTTTGATCGAGGCAGAGTGGTTACACTAACATAGCGTTGACATGTGGATAAGTATATATGTTATATATGCGTAATGTGTATTATATTATACAAATACTTATGCATGAAGTAATGTGACGATAGTGTCATAATAAGATCACCCAAAAATATGCAATTGCCTTAATAAGTAGTGCGACTAGACTAAGGCCATAATATATACCAAACAAGACAAGTTATTTAAGTGACAATGGTTGGTAATTGAACTAATTAAGGGCATATAATTGAATAAATATAATATGACCACATCAAATTAATACAAAGTGCTTCTAGTTGTGAATTTTATTATTCATTGATCAACCTAGTGATTTGGGAAATTTACATCTCGAGGCAAATAGGAATGACTCGAATCAGTACAAACATACATGAAGACCTTTTATCATCCTCAATGACAAAACTCAAGACACTTCGGAGGACTATGGAGAGGCAAACACTAGCATAAAGTGGAGGAAGGAGATTGGTTTTACGAAGTTATGAATGGAGGAGTGCCATGTGTCCCGCCATCACTTATGTTAGTCAAATTAGTTGCATGGAATGATGAACAAAAGAGTGATATGTGTTCACCGGCACTTCCATTAGTAAAATCAGGAGCATGATTTAGGGAGGTTAATTAAGATTAATTAAGTTAACCAAATTCCTTAATCCAACTGTAGAAATCAATACAACATATTTCCTCTCATTTGCTTACAAACGATTGTAAGGAGAGGAAGAAGGGAGAGAATCTAGAAGTGAAGGCATACTACTGAGAGGTTCTATAATGCGCGTGGGTGCGATGTCGACTCTATGACGCCATTCTTACGCAATATTGATAGTAGGAATTAGGTAACTTTTACTTATGGTTTAATTTGAAAAAATCCGTGTTGCATATTGTTAGTAATCTAGACATACCTCTTTCTTGTTTGGAATCAAAATTGGTTGAATCTAACACCATTTGAAACTTAAGTTAAAGTTCTTCAACTTTGTCCTACTGAACATTTATGCGTTTCGGATGGTATCCCCCTCAAAATTGTTCTGCACCTTGAACCTGTAAACTTGAAATTTTATTAGGACCGCCAATGGTATTTCCATCATATCACATCCATTTTATATCAACATGGACTAATTCTTATGCCATTTGAAAGTTAACATCGAGATCAAAAACTTTGTATTCTAAATGTTTTTCAAAATCAAATGTTTTAATAACCAAAAATGTTATGCAATATAGGAAATAAAACTGTCAGATGAAATTTGGAGATGATAAACATGTTTCGGTCTAGAAGGCATAATTGTTTCAATTTTTTATCCAAATCAAGATTTGTTAAGATTGAAGAAAAGTAGGTCTATAGACCAACAACTTTTATTTATAGAGTCTCCATAGATTTTAATTTCTTGATGATAAAAAATGGAAGACAAATCGGGGACACAAATTCTTTTTACTGGATATGATGAAATTCCAAGGACTTAGTTATTTCTTTGATGCTTGATGTGGATATGAGTCTTAGAAGGTCTTAACACACATTAAGATTTTTTTGTAATTTATCTATAGAAAGGAAAATGACATAGAATTCATAATAGGAATCGAGGTTAAGTAAAGAGCGTCTGGTTACATTTGTACTGGAATGTGATAAATGGTAAGTGAATGCTAAATGAATATAAAACTTTATCACTCATGTATTATCTTTGGATTTTATGGCATTGCATCATACTATACCTTTGACATGCATGTGGTAGACATGGGGACATTTAGGGGCCGACTCTTATATTAAGTATGACTGGTTATGTATGGAAATGCGAAGAGAGTACATATCTAGGAACCTCCCATGTAGAGCGGTAGACTAGAAACTATACCCGACTGGAACATTTCATGGGGATCTGAGAGCATGTTATTGCAAGAACCTTTAGCGAGAGCAGAGAGTGAATGGAACTTCCCATTGTCAAAGTTAGTATTAGTCAGTTGTGACATGCCACAAAAACCTATTAGGTGTGAGCCATCATTAGGTAAATGGAAAGGGCCAAGTCTGTTGCATTAGGGAGTTCATGAGAATTCCTCATGAGGATGTTTTGAATTGTTGCATGTTCACTTCATTTTCTCTTGTTCTATATTTCCTTTTCTTTACTTTTATATGATGAACTTGTATATTTCCCAGCTGTTCACTCACCAGGACACTCCTTATTTAGGACCAAATCTGTCTTGAAATGATAAAGGAAAAGGCACGACTTGAGACTGAAGCACGAAGATGAGGAGAGCATTGTCAGTATCATTAATTTAGTTTTTATGTCTATCTGATTTTTTATAAGTTGGTTTATATTTTGGTTTTTACGTATTCCTTGATGTATGGATGACTATATATCTAAGTTTCAATTTTTCACTATTGTTCCCTTTTCTTGTATATATGGCAGGCATACTACTTCCGTACTGTGAAATCATGATTTAACTGGTACTTGAGTTGTTAATGAAATATTAAATTTTTTATGTTATTGGAAAGTTATAAATTTTTTTAATGTCTATAAAAAATTGCTAAGCTAAATTTATAGGGAACGTGAATAAAGGCGTAAACCGAGTCATACTTCGCTCATCTTTCCTAAGTTGGAAATCAGAGGCATGGTTTCGGCTAGTCAAACTATCGGTTCAGGGCTAGGGTGTGATAGGAGAAGACTCCGTAGTTTTATTAGTAAGTTTTTATTTATTTTTGCATTGTTTTCTATGTCGATAAGTGGCAAAGTTCAACGTTCTAGACCAATGTGATTACGTTTTAGGGATTTAAGGATTTAGGAGGTTTTGTGCATTTAGTTATAATATTGTTTAATTCTAGCTTTTGTGTTTTTTGATTACATTGCTTTATAATTTTGAAAGGTTTTCCTTTTTCGTGGTGTAAGTGCAAATGCACTCCGATTTGGGTAAAACTTATCGCTAGTGATCTTACCATCACTCAGTAAGGGGGATCGCGTTAGTTGGCAAGTGGGGCCTTATCTATTGGCAATCAATGTGCCTTTATGTCTTTAAGATACGAGAAAGGTAGAGGCGTATTGTAATCTCCACATGACAGGTGGAAGTATTTGATGTTAGTTACTACTTATGATAGGTGTTCTCACATAATTTAACACTTCTAGTTCGTTTGAAAATCTATGGCATATCTAAGAGGTTTTGCAGTCTAGTTAGCACATGATTGTGTCGCATGTTCCTTCTGTTGACATGAGGAGAACAAGGTGGCAAGAGTCATTATAAGCCTATCTATGGAAATTAGTACTAAAATAACCTTTTAAAATTGACAAATGAATTCGATCATTTGAATTTCAAATCACGTTGTATTCTAGAGTTCATAGTTATTGATTTCTATTTTATAAGTATTTGAGTTTAATTCTTTCATTTAATTTTTAGTATGGTTGAGTTCCATTTTCAAGAAATCCTTATTTTTGTTTAATCTACAAAGGAACATCCTAATCCCTGTGGGTTCAAGCTCGTACTTACCTCACTACAAATCTGAGGTAGTCATTGAATTTAAGACTATTATTGGTGCCTTTGACGCGGCACACCAGTCGCATTAAGTTTGAACCCTTATTTATGAATTTTGATCTTATTTAGAAGGATTTTACTCGTAATTATCGGTTTGGTTTACAATTTGAGAAATGAACTCAACCTTGTCTTAATATGGAGTTTTGACTTAAAGATTTGGTTTGAAAATATGGATCTTCTATTTGACTATCTTTTATGAAATAAATTCTATTTGAGTCGCATGAAGGAATTGTTGTTGTTTCAAGGGCTTTAAGCTTAATCATAAAATTAGTAAGTCATGGATAGAATGAAAATTATTGTGTTCCGTGAGTATTTTCCAAACTTAGAAGCAAGTATTATCGATTTAACCAGCTTGTTTGTCAAGTTTGACATAAAAGAGAGTTTTAGTCTATTTTCTTGAAAATGAACCCAACTTATTAAAGCTCTATTTGATGGTTTGATGAGTCTAAGAAACTCAACATCTTTGAATAGAATTTCGTATATGACCAAATGGTTGGACAACTGTATTATTTTTATTTAAGTTATTAGTAAAAAGTCTTATGAATTTAGGATTCATACACTTATATTCATTAAGTTTAAGAGTGAAATTAATATAAGGTTGTCTTAGTATGTTGAGCTCTTTATGTAATGACTTGAGTATTTAAAAAAAAATATTGATGAATTAGTTCATTTGAGCTACACACAAGACATCTACTTAACAAATGGTCCCTAAAACAACTTTGTTATACTATGTATGACTATAGATACGTAAGGACTCAACCAGGCTATTGGAATGATCAATTTGACTTGGTGATTTATGTGACTGTAGTGTAAGTAAACCAGTAAGAAGTCCAATATTAATTATTTTCTTTTCATTGCATATTTTAATAGAAAATGATACATATTGTTGGACTTTACTACCGTATCGAGAGACTTAGGGCCTGAGTGGTCGAATAGAGTCATTGTTTACTTGTAGGTTGACCATTCGAGTCTCGCTTGTTGCTCCTCAATGAAATTGAGTCCTCTAAGTGGAAATCCACAGTTGTTGTTGCTTGTCATAGTACTTCAAGAATCCACAGTGGCAAAGCATCCGATTGTAACTATGGCTCCCTTTGGAATTTTCTTGGTTTGTAGCTAATGTGAGCCGACAGTGCTAAGGGTTTGGGTATGGACGAAGTGGACTTGGTCTCATCGTAACAATGTTTGAAACATACCCATAGTCAAGCGGCTTTGAGCCCACGTAAAAAGTGTCAATACAACTTAGGCGCCTATCATTTGCTTCCTGGTCACTTGATCTCTACTTTTGACCATTGTAGTCTGTTTATCATGTGTTTTATTATTCTTTTCAGCTTGATTTCTTCATCTATGATTTTTAGACTTTTAATTTTGAATCTAAATTATTGATTAACTTCTTATGGATTTACTCAATGGAATTGTCTCATATATGGTCATAATTGCAGGTCGAGTCTCTGAGCTCGAGAACATTGACATGCAACATACATAGGTCATTTGATATATTTATATTACATTTATTATATTTTTATAAATGGGTATTCAGATTGAGATATACATGTATATGCCCTCATCCTTGTATTTTTTACATCATATCTATTGTACGAGGTTCCCCTAGTCTAGCTTCTACACCTAGAACTCGTTGTGTGTTTAATTTATTTACTAACACATTTTCCTTAAATTTAAATCTTGTTGCATAAGATTATATATATACTACGTTGTGTGGACTATGAGATACTGAAGCTCAGTTCGTGAGGCAGACTAGTCCTCTATTAACTCTGCATTAGTTAACATGGGGTCAACGAATGCCTATTGTTAAGCAGTGCCTAATTTGTAGGGTTAGGGTTGTCACAACAAATTTGTTTTCTATCCAAACTAATCTTTCATGGGGGAACTTATTGATCTAAAAAGGCTTGTAACTTTTCAGATCATGTGGTTATGTAATTTTAAGAAATATTGAATAGCCAATCTAAAGAAGAAGGGAAAGCTTTTAGCTTAACATATTCTAACTCTATATCCTTAGGTTTCAACAAACTTACTTTATGTGTGCATTTCCTAATAAATAGTTGAGGATATTCATCATCTTCGTCGCGAAAATAAGGTAAAGAATTGATAAATCCAAGTGTTAATTCAAAATTTGGAAACTACATGGGAAAGGCGATACACATAAGTTTGTAAGATGCAAAATTCTTATTCGCTTGCCTAAAATTAAGTTATTGCTCATTTTTGATATATTATATGACATACAACAAGAAAGATTCCAAACAAGTTATTTTTAAAATCCCCGACAACACTGCCAAGAATTGACAAGTGTCGAATATATACAATAAGTTTACCGTATATTCTTATTATTTGTAGTAGTGGTAACTAGGATCATCTCCTTAGGGATTTTGCAAAATCTCTAATAAAAAGGTTTTCCATGAGTTTTTATTATTTTAGTTGAACTTAATTAAAATGGGAGTCGAGATTATGTAATCAAACTATGACAATCATTTAAACTAATTAAAATAATTTAAACTAACACAATTGAAACTCACTTATTCTAAATATTCTAAATTCAATTCAAATCAAATCAATATAAAACAAACATCAAAACAAATATCCAAAACAATAATTACGAAAAATTAAACCTCTTTGAATCCAAACATATTAATAAAAGTATAGTCGTAATCATACTATCATCATATTATGAAGCACTCTGGAATCATTAAACCTAAATCATTAGCAAGATCGATAGCCTTTATGAAGCCATCCGTTTTTTCTTATATCAATGGAAAAACCATATTCTAATTTTATCACCATTAGTTTTTCAAAAGATCAAAGATAACTAATAATAGCATAATGTTACAATATTAAAAATCTTACTACTAAGCCAATATTATCGGAATTAGCCATATCAATATCAAACTTAGAATAAAATTACCTAAGACATCTAAATGGGAAAACCTTATAAATTAATCATAACTACTACTTTATATTAGATTTAGGACCTAAATATCATAATACACATTCTAGACTATGCATGAAATTCAAAGTTTCTTGATTGTGATACACAAAGACTAATTTATTGAAACTGTGAACTAACATTTATGATTAGGTTTAAAGCATTAACCATAAATTCTTCTTCATTATGACTATATTACAAAATGGTTTAAGTTCATGTTTAGACTTTTCTTAGATTAATAAACTACTCACACATATTCAAAATAAACATTACAATAAAATAAGTAAAAGACATTAATGAAAAATACTTTTTATTGAATACTTGAATCTATAAAGAGTCTTCAAAAGCAATGATAATAAACCTAAAACTAAACTCAATTGAGAATAGTCTAAAACTAATTAAGAGCCCTAAAACTAATCAAGCGCTCCAAGTGCAATCAAAGGAACTTAATTTTGAACCCTTAGGGTCATATATATAGTATCTTGTAGTGTACATATCCCAATCAAACTCGAATTCCTTGTTTTAACCCAAAATCCTTATGGCCGACATTAGGGAATCTTGAAGGAATCCTCCTTCTCAGCTAAATAGTTGGGAAAATTGGTCGAATAATGACTCTATGGTTCACCATGTGTATTAAATCCTAGTTCATTTTATGAATTGTTGATGAATCGCTGGATTTGTCTGATGCAAATTTATGTAGGGAATCCTAGTTTATTTCTTGAATCACTGTAGAATCGTTGCATTTCTCTTCAATTGACTTAATTCCTTAAATATCTTCTTTTTTCTTCCATTTCTTCATTTTACAACAATATAACTTAAAATCATAAAAACAAGAGAAAACCTAGTGTAATATATCCTTTTACATCAAAAGTAACCTTAAAATATACTATAAAACATTGTCTACTTATTGACTTATCAATTATATGTATTCACATGAAATTAATGAAATTACAACAATTTAAACTTTAATTTAGTGAAACTAACTTAATTTGAGAACATAGCGAGCTTAAGCTTGCTCTGGGGTATTTCGATAAAATTGAGAGATTGCTTGGAAATCCTACCCTAAAACCCTACTTATGTAAACAAATTATAAGTTAGTGAGACTCCTACTTCCATTCCTAACATAAACAAAAGGGAGAGATGGGTGAGGTTGCAAGTCGACCACTTATGCCAGTGGTCCTAAGTGAGCTTCCTTTGAATATAAATGTCGGATGCCCTAGGATCTGGAAAATCAATGTCTTACAAAAATAGTCGATTTGCGCATGATACACTGCCAACCAATCCATCCCTAATAGCGCATCGATCACTAAAAGCTATAATACCCAAAAATATATAGGTAACTCTACCTTTCTAATTACTATCGGACATCCCTCACAAATAAGGTTAGGGTACACTCTAACCTTAATAGGTGCCAATCATAGGATTTCTATCATGGGACCATTAATGAATGAAATAGTATATCCAGAATCAAATAAAACATTCATATATCTACTTCAAATAGAGATTGTACCCTCAATAAGTCAATGTTTCATCTCGGGATCCGGCTATGCTACCATATGGGCTCCCTATCGACCTTACTATGGGTACGTGGTTGCAGGTTGTTTACAGTTGATCATGGCCGTAAGTATAATGGCTCGATCGTAGTATTAATATGATCAACTAATGTTGATTATGGATATCGTCCTCAAGGAAAGGTGTATTGTACTTAGTATACTTAGTTAGATTTACTTTATTGCTAATGAAATCCCTTTTTAATTGATTTTTAACTAAACTATTCTAATCTAACAAAACAATGTAAATAACTTTGTACACCTATATTAAGAAGATTTTAGTTCGTAACTTCACCTAGGTAATGTATAACTATGCTTTTCAACTGACTTCCTTCATCTTCATTATGTGTGTGCATTGTTTAATTAGAATATACAGATTTCCTTCAAATCCACTTCAACCCATTGTAGTGATGGAAAATATTATAATGTGCAAATTAGAAATCCATCATCAGTGTGAATAACGTAAGTTCCATATTACTTTAAGTTCTAAATCTTTAGATTCATAACAAATAAGTTTTATTATCTATGCCTCTCTAATCAAAAACTACCTATCGATGCTATATATTTTATGGTTATATCGTTCATTTCTGGCTTCATAGTTCTAATGGCCATGGTAACTCCTAAAACCTATAATCAACGAACACGTGATCAAGATGTTCGTAGCATTACATCTAGAATCAACAAAAATTCTAACCACTACACTTTTTATCTTTCTAATCCATTCATAACTACTTTAACATAGCATTCTTACCATAAGATCCATTAATCGCTAAGATTAATGAACTATTCGCACATCATTTAAATAAACATACACATCATGGTACTTAATGAAATCAAAGAATAAACAAAATAAATTTAATTAAATCAAGAAAATAATACTGAATAATCACAAGTGAGTCTTCAATGTCTTCTCCTCTAAAACTTTTCTTAATATTCAAGACCAAACTAAACTATGCTAATTTGTGGTAATGTATGCTATTGTATGGTATTATATATATTTATCACGTTCTAATACCTATTTAAACCCCTAATACACTTTAGAAAACAATTAGAAACCTTAATAGACTGTTCCGAATGAACTAAAACTCTAAACTTTCTATTTTTAATGTCTCGATGTTGTTCAAAAGTAATATGGCATTGTCTATGTAAAGCCACGCAGCTGCAACAGCTTTGGCCTTTTGTGCGCATTTTCCTCACTTAGTATGATCGACGCCTTATTTAGCCCACCACGGCGCCATCCATATATACGGACGACGCCACCACTACGCCAGCACTACTAACCGACTTTTCCTTTCCTCATGCCTTATCCACGCCTTACCCATGCTGTGTACATTTTTCCCATAATGTCGAACCTACAAGCCATAAAGTCAATCATAGTTATATGCATTTTATCCTCTTTTCGTCTTGAAATCACTCCATTGTCTTTTTTTCACCTGTATATCTAAAAATACCAAAATATCATCAATTAGTGCTCATTTCAAGATATTTATACCAAATATACTACTAAACTAGTTTTACATATAAGTCAAAATAATAACTTATCCAATATCCCTAATCACAAAATTTTGCTAGTTCCGAGCAAAAGTGTATTCTACTAAGTGTTTTAACTACTACTGCTTAAGTTCATATCCATTTAACATTGTTCATGGAGTATCCTTTAATTCAAATGAGTTAATGTTTATAATACACTCAAGAGTTTTTCTTTACAAAAACTAATATTTTAAAAAACATGTAGCTTTAACAACACATATAATTCACTTTCAAAACTCAAAAGCAGTTCACAACCAAAACTATCACTACTCACAAGTTTATCTCACCTTGACACACAAGTAGCAAGTGTACATCCTCATGAATTTTCATTGAGCTCAAGAATTCACAAATATGCATAGATCATACTAGTTTTGTAGACATTTGCACTTCAAGAGTCCATCGGACTTAATATGGTTGGAAAGAAAACTTAACTCAACTATACTACTTGTACTTGAATTAAATCTTTTATTTGAAGACTTTTTATTTAACTTTTGTAGTTTTTGTATTTTTGTCTATATTTTTCTTTTTCTCCTCATATTTTCTAGTTGCAAAGTCCCTGCTTCTTTTCCTATGGATTCTAATTTTTTTTTCATTTTCCAACCATTAAGTTCTCTGTTCCTTTCCCTATAAAAATTGTGAGATGCTCTATTTTTATTCTTAAAACACTCGTTAGCACTTTTCACTTTCAGTCTATCGATCGAGTAAGTTTTTAGTCTAACTTTTTCATTAAACATAGTGCCTATTTCTTCCCCTTTTAGTACTAAGATTTAGTTATTATAGAATCCTTTAGAGGTCTAACTTTTTCCACAAGATGTGTTTTAGTATTCTTCTTGGTTTTGTTTCAAGTTCATGGTTTTCTCTAACTCTAGGTTTCTAATCATAAAATCAAATCGTTGTTTGCTACATTTCTTATTTTCTTCAAAAATTGAAAATACTCTATTAAATTTCATATCAACAAGATACTTGTATTCTTACTCATCCTCAATTAAAGGCATGAACTTTGCAAATGAATTACATATTACTATATATAACATAATCTATACTTCTTAAACATTCAAATAGTAAGAAAATAAAAAAGAATACACTATCATGCATTCCACTTTAACTGCTTTAAAAATAAAATTTTATGACCATACCTGCTGTGTGTATCCTTATTTCATCATTTCTTGCCATTTCCCTTATTGTAGTGTTGATGCCCCTAAACATAAATGAAACATTTCCCTCAATGTTTAAAAATAGGCCAGTGATTTGTCCATGCACCTGACCTTTACCACTTTAATTCTTTTGCTCTTCTACATTCCTTACTAAGTTAGTCGAGACATTCCATTCTGATGAAATGTCACCCGAAAAATAGTCTCTCCTGCACATTTGGCACAAAACTTTCAAAATTTAGAAAACTAAAACTTTTGGATTGTTCTTACTAAGCGAACTAAATAACTAACTAACTGAAATTCAAAAACTAAAAATAAAACCCCTGGGCTGCCTCCCTGTATTGTTTAGTTTAATAATATTAGTCCGATGCATTTTCGCTCATTTGGTCCGAGTCTAAATCGAGATACTCCAATTGTACGTTAGAGATAATGATATTTCTCCAGTTTGGATGTAACTTATTGGCCTTCAACAAAGAAAATCTTCTCGGCATCATCATCCTTCACAATACTCATCGTGATCATTTTCTTACTCGTGTTCAAGACCATATTGGCAATGTTAAAGAATAGTCACCCAAGTATTATAGACACCATCATCTATATCATGAGTCATAATCTCAAAATTATCGATAATTGTGAATCTACCCAATTTCACATGCACATATAAGACTCTCCCAATTGTTGTTACGAAGTTACCATCAACTATTTTCAAATATGCTTTATCTGGATAATTGATCTTTAAATAAGTTTGTAACATGTCCTTTAAAGGCATTTCATTGACTAAGGCTCCCGTATAACACAAAATACTTCTAAATCGGTGCTCATCAATGCTCAATGGTATACATATATATTTAGGATCTCAACTCTTGATTGGTTGAAGTCTCACTGTGAACTTTAATTTTGGGCCCGACTTTTTCTGAACAACCTTGATATTATTTTTGTGGGTGCTTCTTCAAAAGGTTCTTCATCTTATTGCTTAACTCTCCATTGTTTCTTCCCCTTCTTGTTATTCATCGAGGCATTGATCCTTTGTTGCTTGAATCCTTTAAGTTCATCTTGCGTCACTTCCATCCTATAAAACAACTTAACTCTCTACTCATTTACTTTAAATGTATTAAGCAGGTGACTAGGTTGATCTGAATTCTAATTAACCAGATTTAGGCTCGTGGTTAAGATAAGCTTATCTCGATTAGCATGTATGTAGATTTGTATGTTGTTTAGTGTTTGTATGGCTTATATTATTATTTATAGAAATAATTAGATTAATCAACTTATAATGGAATAATTGATATATTATGGGACGCTTAATACCGTTTGTGGATTAAAAGTGATGCATACAAGTCGTGGGGCAGCATGCTCACATATTTATTTATGTATATGGTATATATAGGGAAATAAATAAATAGTTAATAAAATTGTGGGCACCCAGTTACACGCAGGATTGAGTGTAACATTTTAGGATATACGTTAGTGTGCATGCCTAAGAGTGATTGTCAGCACGCGGGGAATTTATAGCCATGAAAATACATAGGTGAATACATATATTTATATATATAAAAATATATGAAAATGAATCCTATAATTAAATCAAATAAAAGTATACATTGGATTTGCATCGAGATACAAATATCATGGATCTTGAGGAAAGAGAATGGGTTCAATGTTGTATGTCACAGAGTTTATCTAAGCCTCGAGATACATGAAACCACATTTTAAGAAACATCAATAGGCATGTGATATGAATGTGTCAAAATTAGCGTAACTTTAAGAAGTATCACTTTAGTTCATATTCCATTAGTTAACCTCGAGATTCGTGTGTGCGAATATCAAGAAAAGTGTGTATGATCATAAATAAGTTAGTCATTATGTGATGGAAGCTATATTGATTTGCTAATAGCTACAAGTTTAACATTGAGATAAGCAACACGTATCTCAAGAAATATTAAAATTTAAAATGAGAACTAAACCATTTGATCCACTTCGAGATTTATGCAATGCGAATATCAAGGAAAGTTATTATTCATCAAACCAAAACGTCACCACCTCGCTAGTTTCTTCAATTCGATCGAGAGATCAAAAATCTAATAAGAGAGAGATGGAATCAGAAAGAGAGTGAGAGAAGTTGAGATAGAGAGATAGAAGGTAAGTGTTGTGGTTTTTGTTTTTGTTATTTGTTGGTTACTATTGTTGTTGTCGTTAGGGTTGTTGTTTGTTGTTTTGGTAGTTAATGGCGGATGGAGACGAGAAACTTGGCTCGGTCTGAGGAAGGAAGGATATAGCATGAGAGCTGTAACACCTCCTAAAAGTGGCTTAGTGTTGGGGCAAAAGCCAACCCTATCGATTTTGAAAAATGAATTTGATTTAAGCAGACAAGGCAAAATAGGGGAGATGAGGAAGAAGAATGGGTTTAATCCCTAAACCAGACTGAATCATCCGATATAGGGGTCAAACCCTACTCAGAAAAGAAATGCTAGAATTTTTGAAAAAACTCCAAAAAAGGAAAAATCCAAAAAAAATAACATTTTGACCAAATAAATGGAATTTGATAAAATTGCACTTCGGCCATCGACCAATGTGTGGATTTCGGGTAATGGTATTCTTAAATAACTAGGAGATGGCTCTTTTAATTGAAATGAAAAGTGATGTCATGAGTATAGCTACTATTAAACTATTGATTTGCATTTATTATCTATTGTTTTTATCATATTTCAATGTCTGAATTGATATGTTTTGGATTCATATGGCTATTCATTGAATCATTGCTATTAGATGATAGTTGATCAGTTTGTAGCATCACTTACCGAGCAAGTTGGAATGCCCATTCCCTAATTAACATTTCAAGTTAGCAGCATGCGCTTCAACTTCGAAATAAGGAAGATTAGGAGTTTATAATCTTATATATAATGAATTGATTTCCCTATCATTTTATATATTGTAATGAATTATTTTTTGTATTGACACTAGGTTTGGGATATGATTTTATACCCGAGGTAGATACATATTTTGGACTTTGATTGTTGTAGTTTATTACATCCTTAGTAATATCAAAAAGTTTTAATTTCGCTACATTTCATTATCAAAAAGTTTTAATTTCGCTACATTTCATTTATTTACTTGATATACAGTATATTGTCTTATGATTATCAGGTATGAAGGATCGATGTACTGTTACTCTAATCGAGTTCGACTAGTGCATTGGGGCTTAATTAGGATATCAGATATGGCGTTCTCTTAATTGGAATAGGAAATGTTACATTAAATGTGTTACCCTAATTTCTTTTTACAAAACCAATATATAAGGCCGAGTAGCAACTACCTTGAATAGTCATAACCATCATGATCTTCATGTACCCAGAAACAATTTAAGTGTTGAATTGTATAACAAGACTAGTTGTGTAGTCTCAAAAGATTGACGTTTAAATCCTTTTGTCATGCCATTGCCTTAATTTCTCTTTATAGAACTTGGCATTTTTATATGCATCTAATATAAAATCATCCAGTTCCATTAGTTGAAGTAATCTAGTCTTTCCGGGAGCTTGAAGATTCATGTTGAGCTTTTTTATAGCCTACTATGCTTTATGCTCTAACTCTTCTTGCAAGTGATATGTTTTTCTATATACCAACCGATATGAAGATATGCCAATTGGCGTTTTGAATGTTGTATAATATGCCTCCAATGCTTATTCAATATGGAAAGCTCAATCTTTTCTCTTAGTTTTAATTATTTTTTTCTAATATCTATTTAACTTTTTTTGTTGCTTACGTCAGCTTGTCCATTTATATAAGGATGGTATGCAAGTGAGGTTTTATGACTAACCCTATATTTTTTAAGCAGTGTGTCTAAGGCTCTGTTACATAAATATGACCCCTTATCGCTGACTAATCGTCTAGGTGGTTCGAGTTGGTAGAAAATATTTTTCTTTATGAATTCCATGACCACTTTTGCATTATTAGTTGTAGTTGATATGGCTTCCAACCATTTGGAGACATAATCTACTGCTAACAATATATATTATTTCCCATTTGAAGTAGGGGATAGTCCCATGGAATCTATTCCCTATACGTCGAATAGCTCAATTTCTTGAAAAGTGATTAGTGGAAAGACTTGCCTTCTAGAAATATTTCCTATTCTTTGTCGTTCATTGGAAGTTTTCATAAAAATGTATGAATCCTTAAATAAATTTGGCCAATAGAATCTGCATTGTAACGTTTTAGCTGCCATCCTTTGTGCTAAAAAATGTCCTACATATTATGATGAATGACATCCTTCCAAAATGCCTGAATATTCTTTTTTCTATTATGCATCATCGAATCAACCCATCATTGCATCATTTGAATAGGTGTGTCTCTTCCCAAAACTATGACTTAACATCACTCAGGAATTTCTTTATTTCTTTTGCATAGTTTGCAAACCATGGTGCATCTTTCAGAACCTCTACCTTGTGCACTTCTTCTAATTTCTCTGGCCTTTTGACTGCCATAGTTTTAACCTTTTCTGGCATGTAAATCACTTGATCTATCATTGGCTCATTCATTGTCACAGTGTTCTTCATGTGAATAGCACTAACATTCTCTTTAAAATTTGTGATAGTGTTACTTTGAAACTACCTTTTTATCTTTGAATTCAAAGCAATAGCTAACTGGCAATCTTTCTCTCCAGGTTTTTGATGGATTGGAATCTCTCATTTTCCATTCTTTTCCTAACTTGATTCATATTTTCCATGTTTTTCATTCTTCTCATGGCGTTCCTTATTGCTCATGTTGATAGCGTGGAAGAATTTCTCAATTGACTTCAATGAAGTGTTTTCTTCACTCTACCCTACCTTCCCTTGTTGACTTGTTGATAGAAGCCTGGAGGTGACTTTAGTATATTATAAATATTTTCTATATGAGATGTTTGAGTTGTTGTATCCTCGTTAAAACCTTTGTGGAGCTATTCTTTCCGGCCTAAAGTTGTTTCCATAGCTCTAATTTTCATGAAGTTGATCTCCTCAAGCTCCATTCCTTGATGCATGTCCATAGGATTAACTACCATGGCTTGGTGATTAACGGGTTGCTAACCTTTACTAGGGGAAATAAATTTTCAAAAAATATTTCATTAATTTTTGTCCACGAAGACAAACTCCTTGTGTTTAATCCTTTGAATCAGGATTTGGCTTTTCCATCTAATGAGAATGAGAAAAGTCTCCTCCTGATCACCTCCTTTGTAACTCTGATAATATGCCTGATGTCGCATTTCTCCATTAAGTTATCTACATGTGTAAATGGATTTTCATTCACTAGCCCATTCAATAAGCTATTATGCACCATGTTGATAGATATGGTCTTGGTTCGAACTTGGTAGTGTTGGCTGGAAGCGTCATCACTCCATTGTAAGTCTTTAAAACTTCTGGCTTGAAGTATTTACTGAGAAATCTCTATCCTTGCACTCTATCTTGCACTATCGGATCACTTTTGGGTTAGTTATTCCCTTAGCCCTATTATTAGTTTTGTGCTTGGTCTTTCACAATCTTTATTCCTTTCTTTTTTTTCTTTGTTGGTTTTGTCAATCTCAGGGTTGTAAGGACCTAAGTCCTCTCTTTTAGTACGGATGCACTAATTTTACCTAAAAAAAATACAAAAGATCAAGTGCACATTTTCAAACTTGAACTTAAACATTTTTTAACTAGAAAGTAAATTACTTAAAACTAAAGTTAACAATTTTTGTAGACTAACTAAACTAAAGTGGCTATCTATCCTCAGCAACGATGCCAAAAACTTGATCGTAGCTGCAAGTATAACGAGTCGATTGTAGTAATAATGTGATCAAATAATGTTGATTAAGGATATCATCCTCAGGGAAAGGTTTATTGCACTAAGTGTACTTAATAAGATTTACTTTATTGCTAAAGAAATTCTTTTTTTTTTTATTTTTAACTAAACTATTATAATAAAAAAAAACAATATAAATAGCTTTGTGCTCTTATATTAAGAAGATCTTACTTCACAACTTTACTAGGTAATAGTTGACTATGCTTTTCAACTCACTTTCTTCATCTTCATTATGCGTGTGCAATGTTTAATTAGAATAAATAGATTTTCTTCGAATCCACTTCAACCTACTATCATGATAGAAAATAATTTAATGCGCAAACTAGAACTTCACCTATTAGTGTGAATAACGTAAGTTTCACATTTTTTTATGTCCCAAATCTTGAGATATATAACCAATTAAGTTTACTATTTGTGCCTCTCTAATCAATAGCTATATCGGTGTTATAAATTGTTTCGGTTGCATTGTCTGTATATAACTTAAATTCTCCAATGACCATGGTAACTCCTAAAAGTTATAATCTACAAATGCATTGTTGGAATAAGTGGTTAGTCACTTATACTCCACCTAGGATTTTGATGGGAACAAACAAAATGAAAGGATTCTAACAAGTTTGTTAAATATGTGTCAGAATGTCAAACTTGGTTGTGAATTATAAGCTCAAATGAGAAATTGAATTCTCACATGCTCAAGTCAAATATAGTCGGTAAAGCTCAAGATTCTGCTCACAGAAGGAAACAAGGACGGAAAGCCTACACTACAAGTTGTACAAAGTATGTAAGGTATATAAGTTCAATTACATAAGCTAAATGCATTTGTTTCACGCATACCATGTTTTTCAACATTTTCCAAAGTCAAGTATCCATTTTAGTATCAATTAAAGTTTATAACTTGAAATGATTTTATAATGTTTTGTATTATGAAAACTCATTTTTTTACACATGTTTCGAATTTGGAAAACTATTGCGATTGTTTTTTAAATCACTAAACTCAAGTTGAATGGTTTTTGAAATGAAAAATAAAATATTTGCAGAAAAACCCCTATACATTTCATTAAATTGGAATTTCTAATTTTATGGATTTGTGAAATCATCCGGGCCATCCAAACGGGTGAATCACACTTGACAAATTTATATGACTCCGGGGATTTAGTTGAGTCATAGGTGTATTAAGGGGTTGCAAACATGAGACTATAAATTATTCAATTTCAGGTCCTTGCTGATTAGCACACTAATGGGACTCATTAGCACGCTACCTGTTGATTAGCGCGCTAATGATGTCACATAGCGCGCTAACTAGATTCCTAACAGCTTTTTTTAAAAAGCTTACAACTTTTTCTTTTTTTGAATCATGATTGAATATAGGCTCTTAGATTAAAATAATGACCACGAATAGTCTAATAGGGTTGGAAACTATTAACGAACCACTTACAACATTCTTTTGTCTTGTCAAGCTCAAAAACTCATAATTGATCAAGTTTTCACATCAACTAGTATTAATTTGTGTGCTTAACCACTAAAAATCTTAAGTCAACTGAACCATCCTTATTGATGGTATAACTAAGTGTTTTATTGCTTTCAACCACTTCTCCAAAACTAATTTTACTCTCACTCATTTGGAGTTGTAAGAAAGTTTGATTTCCTAGCTTTTTTTGCTTAAACTATTTTATTTGGTGTGCTTGGTGTGTGGAAATCATTTGTTGTGTTCTTCAACACATTTATCTTAGATTTTGCATTTAAACTCGATTTTATGAACCTTAGGACTTATTTAAACTAGAGTTAGGGCTTAAACTTGATTTTTATTCAACTAATTGTTCATTGGATTTGAAATGTAATTTATTATCATTGATTTGGTTTAATGAGTTTCAAGTTTGAGATTTACGCAAAATCGGTGGCATATTTACATCTATAATTCATATTCATACTTACATGCATTATAATTGTTAGGCTCTAGTGGCTTGCTTATAATTGAACTTATTTTTGTTTAACTTTGTAAAGTGAACTTCATTATATTAATCTATTTGTCGTAAGTGGCTATTGTAAGACTTAGTGGGATATAAGTAAAGGAAAAACCTAGTTGAGGCAAGGTAGGAAGTTCTAATTTGTGAGTAGGCATTCTAGGCTTGTATGCTAAGGTTGTAACACTTATTTTTAATATAAGTGGGGTTTAAACATCCTTACCGGGGAGGTTAGGTACTGGATATAGATCAGTTGGATCGAACGATTATGAATCGTGTGTCTTTTTTCCATCTCTTCTACCCCTTTCACCATTGCATTGCACTTATTATTATTGATTGTGCGAGCATAGAGCATTGTTGTTCATTGAAAGTTTTTATGAGGCGATAACCTCTCGGTACACCCGATTCACCCTTCTTAGGTTTGATCTTAATTGGTATCGGAGCGGGTTATTGCTTAAAGTGTTACTAGCGTATTTTGAGTGTTTTTGTGCTAAGATGCAAACTCTAGATCCAGATCACCTTAGGGAAGGCGACTCATCGAGTAGGCCTCTATACTTCGATGGAAAACACTATGCTCATTCAAACGTGAGGATGAAGTTCTACTTTAGAGTGGAAAGTATACTTTTATAGGATTAATCCAGAATGGCTACACTCTATTGGACGAGCCCGCGAGAAACTACACCGCTAAGGAGACAAAGAATGACCTCTCAAATGATAAAGCTATGAATTATTTGTTTTGCGTACTAATGAGAATGAGTTCAACTGTGTTAGTGCATAAGAAAGGGCCAAGGAACTTCGGGAGAAGCTTGAACTACACTTTGAGGTTATAATTCAAGTGAAGAAGACTAAATCGAAGATCCTAAAGGAGCATTATGAGACTTTTCAGGATGGCTCCGATGAAAAGATAGCCACCGCCATTACACAGTTCACGAAGCTCTTGAATGAGATCAAAAATTTTGGAATGAATTATGATCAAGAGATTTCGATATATAAGTTCATTACATGTTTGCCTAAGGATTGAGATACAAAGAAATATTCCATCCAATCGATGCAAAACCTTGGAGAATACACCTTTGATGCTCTATGTGGAAAGCTAACGGTCTATGAATTTGAACTAAAGGGCCAAGCTTGATTGGAAGCACTTGGTGGTGGTAAAAAAAGCTCAAGAAAGGAGATTGCATTAAGGCAAATGGCCCACTGGCTCCATAGGTTGAGATTATTGAAGATGAGAAATCTAGTTATGACAATGATCTTGAGGAGGAAGAACCTATGTCCTCAAAAAATGCAACAAGGCGATGTATAAACTCAACAAGTATAAGAAGAAGTTCAAGAGTGGAAGCGAAGGAGGAAAGTCAAGCGAGACCATTTGCTTTGGGTGTGGGTAACTGGGCCACTTCAAGGTTGATTGCAAGTCTAAAAAGGGCTTGAATAATAGAAAAAGCAAGAAGAGCGTCAAGGCAACATGAGATGACCAACTTTATCAAGCTCCGACTCCGAGTTGAAAAATGAGAAGGCTATAGTTTGTCTCATGGGACAAAGAGAGGTAAATTCAAATGCTTTGAATTTTGATGATGTTAATGATTTAGATGATGTGCCTAATATTGTTGAGCTTAGGAAAGAACTAGAAAAAGAGGTCAAGAAGACCGAACCACTCAAAAAGAGCTTGACCACTACATAAATCTTAGTTTCTTATTAGTCAGCCTTTCATCACTACATTCCACCAAAGACATGTACTGATATTTTAATCAATTTAACGTTAATTCAAATTCCATTATCATGTTAAGCAGAAGCTTTCATTCTCCAAAATTCCTAAGTGTGGCAAACCAGGAAAATACAACATCGCATGTACGTATATGTATGAAACTATTCACTCAACCAACTGTACAACCGAAAATTACATAAACAATAATAATACAACAGAAATCGAGACATACAAAATGAGTGAGGAGGGTCACCAAAATGCTCAGAGGAAGTCGCCGATCTTCTTCTTCCCTGTTCTGCTGCAGCTTGATGGTCCTACATCCACCGTAACAAACTAGACGGTGAGTATAGTGATATTTAAGTACTAATTGGAGAATTATGTGCCACATTTCCAAAATAAATGAATTGTATTTAAAAGAATAAAGTAGTAAAATAAATTGCTGAAACAAAAAATGCAAATAAATACCGTAGTTAAAGATGTAGAGATAGACACAGGCTAAGTTGAGATGGTCTACGTCCAGTCGGCAGTGAGACCTATCACCTAACCTTTCCAACTACTATATGGAGCTGCACTCAACAAATCTTAACATAACTAGCCGAGCTGCGCTTTACGCTCATACAACATCAATCTCATGCTTGCCGATCACCTCGATTCCCATAACTCATGTGCTGCGCAAATGTAGTGGCAAGTGCCGAAACCTCGGTAGACCCATGTCCCGGTGAACCGCGCATCTCTCGTGCAATTGACACTAGATAATCCCAACTTCAATTTCATAGACAAATAATTCCAAAACTTTAGGATTTCAAAATAAGTTAGACTACAAAGCCCAAAGGAAATCGAATACAAGTCCAATTGAATCCAAATTATCCAATTAGCACGCTGTTCATCAATCTTTTCAAGAATGACATCAAGTGTAGGAATCAGAGTCAATGAAACAATTCAAAAGGCATCATGTTACAATATTCACCCATGAATAGATGCAAGAACAACATGATATGTGAGTTCAAGTAGTAATGTCTACCAATAGACCAATAAATCAATAAAGGTGAATTAAATGAAATATAAAATTCTCACAGTTGTACTTACCATTTACACGCTTGTCATAGTCTATTCGATCACTCGACACTTCGAAATGCGTGCCTAAACTCCTGATTTTTCCCCTTAGTTACCTAACATTCAATAATGTATCAATTTAGGCCAAATCGAATTCGAGACCAATTTTTAAATTTTTAGGCCAATCCGCTCATTTCGTGCTTTTCAAGGTAAACCCCTGTAAAAGTCTCGTTCAAAATTCCAAATATTTTATTTTTCATAGAAAATCATTACTTTCTATTTGTTTTGTTGAAATATAATTTTTTGAATTTTTTTCCAAATCTTTTGGAATTTTTTCCATTTTTATGCCTGTTTCTTCTATTTTTCTCTTTTTTCTTTTTTTTTATTTGGGTCGGGTCGACCCGACCCTTGCTAGGGGGCTAGGCCTAGCTCACCCCATAGGCCAGGCCTGGCCCAACAAAGGGATGGGATGTACATGCACGGCCCGTACGTGTGCCCCCTTTTTCCTCAACGAACCAGGGACTCCTTGGTTCCTTAAGGTGAGAAATTTTTTTTTTGTTTTTCTTCATGACCTTGGGTCGAAGATCCTACCCTACCTAGTTTAGGGAGAGGACGACACTTCGAGTCATCTCCTTCCTAGGGAGCTCCCGAGCTCCCTCGCCAACAACAACCCATAACATAATATCAAATTCACAACACCAAACTCACCTCGATCTTCTCTGGGTTCTCTCCTTCTCTCCTCTTCTTCACCAGCGATTTTTTCTCTCTTCTCCTACCAATTTGAGGATAAGAAGATGAGATTGTTGACTAAATTTTATACAGTGCTAAGTTTAAACCATAGCCATAGATCATTGTGTGAACATGTGTCTCAAGGCTCATCTCATAGATCACCCTGTCCCACTTGTCCCTCAAGTCATTTTTGAATGACTCTACATTTGGTTAACGCATGTCTCGATGCATATCTATTGCATTTGGTTTTATTTCAATAACTATAGGCCATTTAATACTTGGCTAAATGTGGCCACATTAAAGCTACTTATGAACCCAACATGAATGCATATTGAATTCAAATAAATTAAACTTACCCCAATATGTCGCTACCTCGGTTGCACGTTGACACGTGACTCAAGGTACATCCCTGCTCGTCTCTAGACCTATACACCCATAGAAAATTAACTTAATAGTTTACACATGTATAATATATTAGGCATACACAATCCATATTGGACACCTTAGAGAAAATGAGACTTAACGATGATGTTAATGATATCACCTAAGGTCAAACATGCAATGGTAAAGAAATAGAAGTGAGAACGAAAATCAAATGTTGTGTACCCAATAACTCAAGACTTCTTCTAGAACATCATTTTCAATAAATCATAGGTAATCCAAACAAAGGTGTAGCCACTAGATCATCAATAAACTAAGATGAGGGGTATATAACATTTATATCGTAAACTGAGCCTACTAGGATAGATGATGCTTTAAATGATGAGTTTTGGATCATGGCCATGTAAGAGGAACAAGGACACTTTGTTAGAAACAAGGAATGGACACTAGTACCTAGACCTAAAGACCATACTATATTAGGCACCAAATAGGCCTTTATGAATAAAAAGATTGAGAAAGGTTAAATAGTGAGAAACAAGGCTAGGTTTGTTGCACAAGGTTTTAATCAAGAGGAAGGCATTGATTATGAAGAAGCCATTGCACTGGTAGCAATGGTAGAAGCAATTCGAATGTTGCATGCTTATCCTTACTACAATGGATTCCTTCTATACCAAATAGATGTAAAAAGTATATTCTAGAATGGTTTCATCAATGAAGAGGTATATGTAGGATAACCATTGAGTTTTGAACACCATGCTTATCTAAATCATGTCTATCATCTTCAAAAGGCCTTGTACGGGTTGTGACAAGCTCATAGAGCTTGGTATGATAGGCTAAATGCATTTCTATTTGAAAAAGAGTTGAAGAAAGGAACTCTAGATCCTACATTGTTCATTTTGATCAAAAAATTGATACGCTACTTGTTCAAATTTATGTTGATGATATCATCTTTTGTTTATCTAATACACATTTATGTAATATTTCTCATCTTTAATGTCCTATGAATTTGAAACGAGCACGATGCGTGAATTAAGATACTTCTTAGGATTGCTAATTAAGCAATTCAAACACGGGATTTTCATAAATCAAGTGAAGTATGTGAGGGACATGCTAAAGAAACTCAAATTTGATAATTTGAAGGCATGTGACACTCCTAGTAGTTCCATCGTCAAAATGGATAAAGACCATTTAGGAAATCCCATATATTCTAAAATATATCGTCACATGATTAGTAACCTACTTTACTTGACTGCTAGTAGACTCAATATTATGTGTAGTGTATGTCTATGTACTAGGTTTCAATCCGAGCCTAAGGAATCACATTTGAAATGCGTCAAGCATATATCTCATTACTTAAGTGGGGCAAAAGGCTTGTGATTGTTGTTCAACAAAGCCAAAAGTTTTGAACTTCAAAGCTTTATTGATTCAGACTACGTGGGGAGTCTAGTTGTAGGAAGAGCACTTTAGGATTTTACCATTTGCTAAAAGATTCACTAATATCGTGGTTTAGTAAAAAAGAGAAACTTTGTAGATCGTTCCATCGTCGAAGTCGAATACGTCAATGCCGAAAGTTTTTGTGCTCATCTTGTACATGAAGCAAGAACTTAAGGATTACCAAATCTAAGTTGGTTATGCTAAAATTTATTGTGATAACACTAGTGCGATAAACATATGCGAAAAATTTGATTTTACACTTTCGTACTAAACTCATTGAGATTAGGCACCACTTCCTTCGAGAGCATGTCAAAAAGGGCAATGTTAAATTGATTCATGTGTCCACCAAGGGCCAACTAGCTAATCTTCTCACCAAGCCATTGCCTAGAGGCAATTTTTTCAAAATTCCGTGATAATTAGGCATGATTTGTGAATCCAAGATATAGCTCATCCAAACATTTTTATATATTGTTAGTGAAGTGTCCATTAGTGAAGTGTCCATCAATTATAAGATGAATCGGAGTAGTCCTTCAAAAATCCAAAAAATTTTGAACCCAAATTCTAAAGAGCAATTTGCATGCTAGGTGTGACAAAGTAGCGCACTACATCCTCTGGCTAGCATATTAAATCATCCACCTATCGCGCTAGTAATTTTGTCTCTAGAAACACCTTTTTGGCTCATTAGCGCTAATGATGCTTAGGCCAGCCATCTATAAATTTGTTTTTAAGATCGAAAACATAACTTTTTCCTCTTGTGCACTTCCAACCAAGCCTCCTTCTTCATAATCTATCTTGTTTGGGTTTTTCAAGTCTTCTAGTTAACTTTTAATCCCTTCTTCATTATTTTCATTGGATTTCCTTTATAGTTCTAGGTTTTCCATTATTTTCAAACCCTAGTCTGTGGTTGGCATTCGTGTTGCCTCGATCTTGCTGAAGAGCCTCGCTAAAATTTTGACCATCCTCTACACACTCCTACTACTACTCTTGGGTGTAACATTCATTAGTGGCCATTCAAACAGCTCGAGGTACTTAATCCCTGCACATGCTCTGATAGGGCGATCATCATGTATCATTATGGACTCACCGATACCGACGTCAAATTAGTGCCCCATCTGCTGCACAAAATCGTTCATATGGTAATCCTTAGTCGTGGAGGTAATAAGAACTTTGTCACTCTCTTGGATACGTAAGTCTTCGAGGCTTTGTCACTCTCTTGGATATCGCATACATGACATCGACGTCCGACTCAGGTTGTCACATCACCTATGCCCAGATCATTACCTTTTATTTTGAGTCGGCACAGATGGATCTCAGAGTAAGGGGTTGCCAACTCTCTCCATACGACACCATTGACGTTGCTACTCTAAAAGCCATGAAATATTGTTACATCCATAGAGAGTGACGATGGTTATGTGAAGAGGACATCCCTGATTTTAAGCATTGTAAAGGATACGAGTCTCCATACCCGAGTGATCCTCCCATGGACTTTGATGGGTACGATTATTTTGACTAAAACTTCCTATATCCACATGGTGATGATGGAGATGATGAGGTACAATATGACCACCAGGCTCCACCACCTCCACGATAGCAGCAGCCTCCACCTTATCCTTCATATTTCGGTGTTGCTCCTCCTCTGGACATGTCTCCTTCGATGCCAGACATCGCTTCCCAGTTAGGCCATAAACAAGACAACATGACGAGGAATTTCACGGCCATCGACACACATATTGATCATTAAGGTAATCGTCTTCGTCGTATTGAGGGCCACCTCCACTAGCCTAGGCAGCGAGAGATAGTTGTGCCTCCAGCTCTGCCCATCAGACTTCATCTCATTAGGAGGAGAGGCTTGGAGTACCTTAGATAAGGGGAGCATTAGGCTTATTTATGTTAGTTATCTTTTTTATGTATCTATATTTTGTTAGTCACATACATTTTGGGTTTTTGTATGCATGTGCTATAACTATGTTGATCTTTCTTTTGAGTAATTAATATCATGGTAGTTCATTTTGTGTATCTCTGAGTTATTTTATATTTCATTTCATTATCGTACTTGTGGATTGCTCGCTTTCTTCATCCTTGTTTGCAATTTTATATATGCATGTTTTGAGGGGGAGCGTTATGCCCACTTTTTGTTGTTATCAAAAGGGGAAAAAGTTCATGAACTTAAGATTATAGACTCGATATGATTTGATGTATTTGATGGGTACTTAAATTACGTCCTTTATTTGTCATGTTCATATTGTTTGTTTTCATCAAAAAAGGGGAGATTGTTGGACTAAGTGGTTAGTTACTTATACTCCACTCGAGATTTTGATGGCAACGAACAAAGTGAAATGATTCTAACAAGTTTGTTAAATGTTTTTTAGAATGTCAAACTTGGTTATGAATCACAAGCTCAAGAGAAAAAAATTGAATTCTCAGTGTGCATACAAATATAGCCGGTAAAGCTCAAGATTCCGCTCACATAAGGAAACAAGGATGGAAAGCCTAAACTATAAGTTTTACAAACTATGTAAGGTATATAAGTCCAATTACATAAGCCAAATGCATTAGTTTCATGCATACCATGTTTTTTCACATTTTTCAAAGTTTCAAGTATCTGTTTTAGTATCAACTAAAGTTTATAACTTGAAATGATTTTATCATGTTTTATATTATGAAAATTTGTATTTTTACACATGCATCGAATATGGAAAACTATTATCACTATTTTTGAAAGCACCAAATTCAAGTTGAATGGTTTTTGAAAAAAATAAAATATTTTGCAGAAAAGCTCCTATATGTCTCTTGAAGTCGGGATCTCAAATTTTTGGGATTTCTAAAATCATCCGGGCGATCCAAATGTGTCCAATAACTCACTCTAAACATGTTTACTATGTTTCCAAAGGTTTAGTTAAGTTGTAAGTGTGTTAAGGGGTTGCTAACATGAGACTAGAAATTATTTAGTTACAGGTTCCCGCTGGTTAGTACGGTAACTACATATTAGTGTGTTAATAATGTCACCGAGCATGTTTACCAGACTCTTGACAAGATTCTTAAAAAACTTACGACTTTTGCTTTATTTTGAATCAATGATTAAATATGGGCCCTTAGATCAAGATAAAGGCCACAAATAGTCAAATAGGGTTAGAGACCATAAACAATCCACTTAAAATATTCTTTTGTCTTCTAAATCTCAAAAACTCACAATTGCTATAGTTTTCACATATAAAATATTGATTTTTATGCTCAACCACTTGGAATCTTTTGAGGAGACCAAATTATCCTCAGAGCTTGTGTAACTAAGGTGTTCTAAGGCTTGCAACCAATTCTCCAAAACTAATTTTATTCTAAATCATTTTGAGTTGTAAGAAAGTTTGATTTTATAGCTTGTTTGTGCTTAAACTACATCTTTTTGTGTGCTTGGTGTGTGGAAACCATTAGTTGTGGTCTTGAGCATTTTTGTCTTAGGTTTTGCACTTAAACTCAATTTTATAAACCTTAGGACTAACTTGAACAAGATTTAGGGCTTAAACTTGATTTTTATCTAACTACTTGTTTATTGGATTTGAAACCAGATTTATTCTCTTCGATTTGGTTTAATTGGTTTCTTGTTTGAGATTTGTGCAAAATCAGCGACATATTTGCATATCTCATTCATATTCTTATTTGCATGTATTAGAATTGTTAGGCCTTAGGTGGCTCGCTTGTAATTGAACTTATTGCCATTTATTGCCACTTTACTTTTTATAGTGAACTTAATTATATTCATTTATTTGTTGTAAGTGGTTGTTGTAAGACATAGTGGGATCTAAGTCAAGGGAAGACCTAGTGGAGGCTAGGCATAGACCCTGGTTAAGACTAGGTAGGAAGTCCTAATTTGTGATTAGGCATTATAGGCTTGTATGCTTAGGTTGTAACACTTATTGCTAATATAAATGGTGGTTTGAAAATCCTAACAGGAGAGGTTAAGTAGTCGATGTTGATTAGGCTGGATCGAACCACTATAAATGGTGTGTCTCTTTTCAATCTCTTCTTCCCCTTCACTATTGCATTGCATTAATAATTGTTGATTGCGCGTGCATATAGCATTCTTGTTTCATTGAAAGTTTTTAAAAGGCAGTAACCTCTCGCTACACCCAATTTACCCCCTCTTAAGTGTGATTTCACGCATGTCAAGATGTTCGTAGCTTTATGTCTAGAATCAATACAAATTTTATCCATTTCACTTTTTATCTTTATAATTCATTCTTAATTACTTTAGCATAGCATTCATACCATATAATCCATTGATTACTAAGATTAATGAACTAGTTAATATAATTGAAATAAACATACACATCCCGTTATTTATTGCAATTAACATTAAACTAAATAAGTTCAATTAAATCAAGAAAATAATACAAATAACCACACGTGAGTCTTCAATTTCTTCTCCTCCAAAACTCTTCTTAGTACCCAAGAACAACATTGTAAACCATGCTAATTTGTGGTAATGTATGCTAATGTATGGTATTCTATATGTTTACCACGTTCTAATACTTATTTATACCTCTAAGACACTATAAAAATAGTTTGAAACCCTAATAGATGATTCCAAACAAACTATAACTCTAAACTTTTATTTTCTATGTCTCAGCGTTACCCATAAGTGATCGGGCACTCTTTATGTAAGCCATGGTGCCGCTATAGTTTCGGCCTCTTTGTGTGAATTTTCCTCACTCATTATATTCGACGCCCTTTGTAGTCCAACCTTGTGTCGTCCCTATATACCCACGACACCGCTATGTTGGCATTGCTGACCTACATTTTTCTCTCCTCACACTTTCTTTATGCCTAGCTCATGCTATGTACATTCTCTTTACGACATCAAGCCTACTAGTCACTACTTCAATCATAGTTTTGTAAATCTCATCCTCGTTTCATCATAAGATCACTCTATTATCTCCTTTATACTTTGTATACCTTAAAATACATAAATAATGTCGATTCGAGCTAATTCAGGGATATTAATACCAAATATACTATTAAACTAGTGTTATATATAAGTCTAAATAATCACTTATTAACAGTCCCTACCCATATGCTCGGTTTGACCACAACTATAATAGGTAATTTACCCGCACTAGCCAAATAGCTGAGTCTAACTCTATGCCTTTTTTTGACCATCTAGCCCATCTCGACCTATGCCTCTTCCTCAGCCACCCTACTACATCTATCGTGCTACCTATGATTGTGGAAGTGTTGGTTTATAAAGAGGTAGTAAAGGCACTTTGCCAACTGTGCTATGTGTGAGAGCATGGGGGAAGCGCGTTGGGCACTTCTAATTAAATAGTTGTTGGCGCCTTGTCCCTTTGGGATCCCCCGTCCCATCTCCTTTCTCCCTTCCATTTTTCTTCCTCTTATAGTCGAAACCTTGGCCTATGGTGTTACTCTGCCCAGCTCATAAGTCTTATTTGTGAGAGTGAGGTGCCTCTCCCCTTTGGGATCCCCTGTCCTATCTCCTATATCATTTGCTCTTCTGCTCCCTCTCATAGTCAAACCTTTACCCATGACGCTACTCTTCCTAGCTCGTAAGTCTCATGAGTGAGTGCTCGGTTATATATCTCATGTACAGATCGAGCCCTGGTGCTGAAAACAAGGTGGGCTATATCCGGTCTTAGTCTGTGCCCAAAGTAAAAGGCATCATCAGCATTATTAGTCACAAAGTCTCTAGTGAATGCCTTAAATAATCGTATCTGTCTCCGTACACCATCACTTACGCTCCCTCTTCTTGTCTTAGGTTTACAAACTTATTATTTAACCTCTTTTTTATGAAAGTCAAGAAATACTATTTGTTGAACTCCAACTTGAAATCTAACCAATAAATAAAGTTACCTCTATTGGCAACTATAGTGTGTCACCAGACAACTGCACTTTTCTTTAAGTATGAATGGGTTACAACCTATCCTCAACACCTGAAATTAAATGAAGCTTCTCTTGCAATATGACCTAATTACCAATCTTCTTATTGTCCCTCTCCCCTGAGAAATACAGTGGTCGCAACTTGATGAACTCTTTCACTAGCTTAATGTCCTTAATTAAGCATATGTTAGTGGTGATCGGTGTAAGAGTTGTAGTGGTCTCAACAACATCTGCCGTCATAACTTTCACAATCGCTAGCTCATGTGGACATGGTAATGTCGGCTTTATCGATGGTTGCGATACTAAAGGAACTAGTGCTTGAGGCCATAAGGTAGAAGTGGTTTCTGCATTCGCTGTCTTGAGTGAAGAAAGTAAAGTAGTCATAATTGCGGTAGCGGGAGTAAAAGGCGTATACGCGGCCATGCATGTAGTGATAAAAGCTATAAACTCGGCCAACTGTTATTCATGAGCCGCAACTTGGTCAGACAACCTTTGAAAGTCATTACTGTAATAGGTGGCTAACTGCTGCTAGCACTAGCATCTCAACCCTTGCATAGGTATGCCATCAATAAGTATAAGTTGATCGCGATGAGAAATCAGCTACAACGTAGGTATCATATGCATATATATATAATCATAACACATATATATAGTCATCCCTTTACCTCACTTTTGCTCAACTTCGTAACTAATAGCTTCTAAGTTAGGATCAACAGGTTTCCACTCTCAAGTTTTTGTTTTAATCAAGTTTGTTTCATTACTTATTGAGGAATATGCTTTGATACCAACTTTGACAGCTTGAATATCTAATCAGAGTACCACTCGGCCTAATCCTGATATTAAACCCTAATCCTAACCATGCACAACTTAACAATGAATTATTCAACCTTTTTGTCTTATTCTTCTCATAACTCGTGTTTAGGATAAGTATTATTTGCTTCTTGTTATTCGTTTTTTTTATAGCTAATAAATTTTTTTATAGATTTTTACAAATTAGTGGAAGTATCAATAATATTGCAGAAGCAATTATAAAATACCTATATGTGGAAATCAGGAAATAGATCACTTGTATGTAGATCAAAAGTGGCGAGCAATAGTGTAACATCATGCATCAGTCGAGCGCTCTAGTCACTTAACCTAATATACAACCCGAAAAATATAAAAGATAAATGTGATAAATATTACAAGTGAAACCTATAAAAGATAGAAGTAGATAGTCACCAAGGGCTCAGAGGTAGTCGCCAATCTTCTCCTTTCTCGGTCCGGTACTCAACGAATCTACAATTATCACTAAATATGAAAATTCTAGTAAGTAAATTGTGCCTCCATTCATTCACATTTCCAAATATTTAAGAAATGGTAATTGAAAGCATACGATAGCTACGAAACAAAAGCTAAAGGGAATGTATGCAAGCAGGTACCAATTATACTAAAGAATAGACGGGTAGTCACACAAATCGAGGTATGATTAGTCGTAAGCTACGTCATATTAGCCAATTAAGAGTACTAACATCCCCATGGACTATATTTTTTTTGTCGCATTCACTTGTAAAAATCAGAATTAGGGAATCCAAATGTGTGGACTATCTTACAACCACTATATGCTAACCTACCTCATAAACCCAAATAATACCAACATGCGAAACATGGAGGTAAACAACACTAGATGAAAATACAATAGCAAGCCATAACACAGAACACAAGCTTAGATATCAACAACATTTAAGAGTCCAAATCAAGATAAGACACCAAGTAGAATGAATTTTCATGAATCAAACCAAACATGGATTTTAGATACTTAAACTAAACAATGGCAGCACCTATAAAAGTATCATGGCATTGAGAATTCAAGAACTGTCAAATCAATCCAAGTGATTGTGTTTCTGAGGTACAACTGGAGTTGAAATGGAAATTAATGCTGACAGGTTTACATACCTCAATTGCACAGGTTTACATACCTCAATTGCATGTAATTCCTAGCCTAAATCGGCTCTTGATATTCCAAGTTTTGTGTTCCACACTCTGTAAGTCCTCTCTATGCTTTTGAGGTGTTCTAACAAGTTGAATATAACTTGTTTTAAGGTTATTAATTGGTTTTCAATTCCAATTTTTAAAATCAGCCCCATTAATAATTGCTTGATGTTCAAATTTACATTATTGAAATGGAGACAGTTTTGGTGCAACAACTAGTGAGTTGATTTCAGTTACCAAAACGTAAAAAATTTATATTATGGCCCAAAATAGAAAATTTAGAGCTATGTTTTAGCTTTCTGAAACAATAAGGTTCGGACAATTTTGATAAGCAACGAGGGAAGTGTGTGAATTTTACCACAATAAATTAAATTAGTTTTATATTTTGACCAACAACCTTAAAAAAAATTTACTTCTCCTAAGCCATAGCTCCAAAAATTATGATTTTTGATTGAAGACTACAGACATATCCCAAAACGTCATACTAAAAAGTGAGCTCAATTTAATAGTGAATGAGAGAGTTAAGCTCAAAACATCAGGACATTATCAAAACCATAGCTCCTTTCTCCACAACGTTGATGTTGAATTTTAGATTCATCGTCAACGTTCTGAAGCATTTGTTAATAGGAAATAGCCTACATCTTCAAATGGTACTTGAGATCAATGTTTTAGCATTAATGCTAAGCTTTCCTATACCATTAGAATGTGTCAATTTGGATAAAAAAAAATGTGAACACTTTGGCTAAATTACGTAGATTGGTTTACAATGAAAATACGTGAATTCCCACTTTTGTTTTCAAAAAACTCGTTAATTTTAAAAATTCACAAAAAATTCATTCCTTACCTAAAATAAAAATTCAATATAGTAGAATCAATGAAATCTCATGAAGAATCTAAATTTACAACTAGTTTACAATTTCAATTTCAATTACCCATTAAATTTAGAGTATTACAGAATAGTAGCAGCTTAAACATTTTACCTAAGTGTAACGGCCCATTTTGTAAATGTCTCTTCAATTTATAGATGTAGACGGCAACTCGAATCTATGTGGACGTCGTGGTAGGCCAGGATGCACGGTGACTTATGTATGGTAGTTATGGTGTGTTGGTGGCTTATTTGCGATGTAAATTTATTGAAATACATCGCATGTGTATGTTGCATCAAAATATGTGCGAGATCGTGAGAACTGTATTCGCCTCGATATGCGTGTCAATGCAGGTACCGGGTAGTTGACGGGACCGAATATTAAGTCAGGGAAACTAAAACACACAAATTATATAAAAATTGACAAAGTAACTAATATGGAATGGTATTAGGTAGCTAGTGACGCGGCGGTACGCGTCAATCGCGTTCGGACGAGAAATATAGATTTGAAACGCCCGAAAAATGGGCGAGTGTCCCAGTTATGTCACATTTTGGTGTCAAGGACACAAAGTCAAAATCACTTTTCTTTATCTAAACCACACCCACCATCTTTCCTCTTAACTCACACACACACCCCTTACACACTCACACTCTAAAAATCGAGAGGCCGAGAGGGAAGAAGGAATGCAGAGAGTAGGAGGAGGAGAAGAGCCGGGAAAGAGAGAGGAGAAGGTGGAAACTTCATGATCAAAGTGAGTCCTCGTTGTTGTTTTGGGTTTCAGGTTGGATGTGTTGGCGAGATAGGGTTTCGGCCATGAAGAGACCTAACCGGGTCGCGCTGTTGATGGCAGGGGTGTCTCCCTTGCCATCGAGTCCACCAGGGTTGGGGTGGAGAGCAACCCCAACCTAAACCAAGAAAAAAAAAAGTCTTCTGCTCCGCGATCGAACCACTGGTTCGATCTGGGAAGATGTTGCACACGCGCGAACGCGTGCGCGGGTGTGCACCCCCTAGTGGGCCTAGCCCAGAACGGGCCAAGCTCGGCCCATGGGCTGAGCCTGGAGATGTTATGGTCTAGGGCCAGGTCGGGTCCGACCCTTTTGGGTCGACCCGACCGAAACCAAAGAAAATAAAATAAGGAGAAAAAAAGAAAAAGAGAAGAAAAATGAAAGAAAAATCTCGAAAAATTCCAGAAAATTGGGAAAATTCCAAGAAAAATATATTTCGATAAAATAAGTAGAAATTGATAAAGTTCTATGAAAAGAAAATATGTGAAAATATTGGATAGGTCTTTTTGCGGGGTTTTGCATTGAAAAGCGCGAAATCGACAGTTGGGCTTAAAATTTTTTTAGAAATTTGTTGTGAATTCTCGTGCTAAATTAAATTATTGATAAATTGACATAGGTTGACACGGATGATTAATTGGCAACCAATGACTCAGTGGACTTCGACCGGGGGATTGATTACGGGGTAGTGGAGTGCGTTGCGAGGTTTGTAAAACCTAATGGAAAAACTCTTGAGTATATATTTTGCTTTGTAATTCCATTCAATTCCAGTATTTCCTTGTGATTTTTCGTATATCCTATCTTGTCGTTGTTTGCACGGTTGGTTTGTTACTCCCACCGGATTTTTCATTGTGTGTCTATGCATTCTAGACCATAGCATGTGTATCAGGAGTTCTCGGTGGATAACGACCCGAGCTAATGAACTGCTACATGTGTCGGTGCGTCATATGTCTACGTCAGCCACTGAGAGGGATCATGTGATAGCTAGTTGGGTGCTCGTACTAGTGGGATCCTTAAAAGGAATCCCGAAGTATGGTTTAATCTGACTGGAATAGGCACATATATTTGTTCTTTATTGTTATCTATGCATGCGATGCCCTACTTATAGTTGCTTGTTTACATTTAGCATGTTTATTTAACAGTATTTATTGAATTCCATTTGCTTATTTGAGTGCTCGGAGGAAATCCTTGGGATTTTACTGACTGGACTCGTCATCCATTTTCTTCTGTGATGATTAAGTGCAGATCCGAGTACAAGTAAAGGCAAGGGGATCTTACGTGACTACCTCTGATTGTCTACCTTTGAGGATTACTTGTACGTGTGATTATTTTGATATTTTGATTCTTTTGAGAACTGGGGAGTGACATGATATTGTACATAGTTACTTTACATGGTATGGTACAGTACTTTTCAGGGTTTTTCCACACTAGGTTTTGTTTAATTGATTAATATTTCTCGCATTTACTTACAATTTCCACTACATATGTCATTTATACACTATACACATATAAGTGGATACATTTCGAGACAGAGAAAGGACGGGCAGGTGCCGTACACGTGTAGTTGGGCCAGCTGGCAAGGAGTACATGGAGACACGTCACCCCGGGGCGGCGAGGGCCGCCACAGTTGGTATCAGAGAAAAAAGGAAGTCTTAAGACAATAAAACTTAATCAACGAACTTAGATGTGGAATCCTGAAGTAATTTCCTTAGAACTTTAGTTCGGAAGTAATGTGAGGCGGGTATTGTTACAATTTATATATGTGTTATATTTGCATTTTAATATATATATACATACACGTCTATACCTCAAGACTGGTTCAGAGTGAATTATCTATGCAGATCATGGATGGACTGTCTGGTATGCTAGTTGTGTCTGGGCAGATTAGCGATACGGTTAAGGATGTCCCGATTACAGCGAGGTTATTAAGGGACTTTTTGAAGTTTCAGCCTGGATTCTTTTATTGAGGCGGTGAACCTGAGGCTGCAAGGAGATAGATAATGTCTCATCAACATTTCCATAAGCTGATGAGGATTGTTGAGACAGTACATGCACAAATTTTGAGAGCCTGTTTGAGAGGACAAGTGACACTCTGATGGACGACATATACGGATACTCATCTGGAACTGAGGACATGGGTCGAGTTTAGGGAGCTTTTCTATTATCCGTACATACCGATGGAGGTTAAGTTGAGACTGAGGGAGGAGTCTTTGGCCCTGTGACGGGGAAATCGGACTTTGATGCAGTATATGAAGATGTTTTGACATTTGCTGTTGTTCTCTCTAGATGTTGCTGGAACAGAGCATTTACAGATCTATTATTTCACCAAAGGGGTTGATGACAGGATTGCATTAGCAGTTGTCTCGACCGAAGCCACGACTTTGCAGGAGATCTTTGACAGGGCATTGGCTCAAGAGACATATATACTGCAGAGGGCTTGCTGACGAGTGACTGGTAGGGACGTGCAGGCGGGGCAGAGTTCTGGGTCGACTCAGAGGCGGAAGTAACAGATGGAGCATCCAGATAAAGGCCAGAGAGATAACAGCGGGATAGGGGCCATTAGGATGAGTTTCAGGGCAGTTAGTTCCGATATGAGGAGCCTCAACCAGTTCATGCTATCACCTCAGCACCAAGGGATCGGAATAGGGCACAACCACATGTGTACCGTAAGGGTCGAGATCAGAGGGGACATGACAAGGGTCAGGTAGACCAGGGTCAAGGTCCGAGATCTGGGCATGGACAAACATGTAGATTGGAGAGTCGTAGATGCCACCAGTGTGGGCAGAGGGGACACTTGAGGGCTGACTGTCGAACACCATCATGGCCACGGCGAGCATCAGACCAGGCAAGAGATAAAGTACATGCATTAGCACAGCCAGATAGTAGGGCAACTAGGCAACTCATTGAAGGTACATCACTTATATTTGGTCGCCATATGCTTGTTTTGTTTGATTTTGGTAGTACTTTATTGTTTCTTGCTGGACGTATTGTTGGATTGTTAGGGTTAGTTACACAGACACTAGAGCCACATCTTGTTCTCAATACGGCTGCGGGGGATAAGATATCCCCTAACCGAATATGTCGAGACTTGATGATAGAGGTGGATGGACATCAGCTACTAGCGGATCTTCGAGTATTGAACTATTTAGAGTTTGATACATTGCTCGGGATGGATTGGTTACCATCCTATCATGCACAGATAAATTTTTACGGTAAGACGATAGAGTTTCATATTCCTGGAATACCGGAGTTCGAATTATTTGGATCGGCAATGACTTACCTATCGCGAGAGGCCGACTACTTACAGTGAATGAGATGGAAGTGTTTGTGGCGATATTTGAGCAGGAAGTCCGAACAGAGGTCCGGATTGAAGATGTTCCGGTGGTTCGGGATTTCGTCAATTTATTTTTCCAGTGCACGACCTGGAGCTTGCAGCGGTCGTCTTTGCATTGAAGGCTTGGAAGTATTATCTCTATGGAGAGCGATTCGTGTTGTATATAGATCACCAGAGTTTACGATACATTTTCACTCAAAGGGATCTGAATATATGCGAGCGGAGATGGTTGTAGTTGCTAAAGGACTACGATGTCGCTATTGAGTATCACGCCGGCAAAGCGAATGTCGTAATAGACAAATTGAGCAAGAGTGGACTCGATAGTCAGACTGTTCTACAGCAGATGACACATGAGCATGGCTTATTACAGCCAGCACTAATTATGTGTGTGGCCGAGTTGTCGACTACGACGTAACATCACATTTGTTGTCAGACAAGGATACTGACAGTATAGAATGAACGGGTTGCCGAGTGTCAGAGGGCTGATAGGCTCTACGAGTAGGTCAGTGGTCTTTCTAGGAATTCGTAATGCATTGATTGGGCAGAAATCGCAGATCGGTGTTTGAGATACCGAGGGAGATTGTGGATAACTGTAGATCAGGAGATAAGGGATGGGATTTTCGAAGATGCACACCGATCTCGGTACACAAGCAGGGCCTGATATAGTTGTTAATCATACAGGAAAATGTGACAAATTCGTCAGAACCTGCGAGCTGCACAAGATAAACAGAAAAATATACGGATAGGTATCGTGAGGATCTGAGCTACGATGAGGCCAAAAATGGCACCGAGATAGATTGGGCCATACCGAATTGCACAAAGAGTAGGTAATGTTGCATATCCGTTGGAGTTACCTGCCGAGTTAGCTAGGGTTCATCCGACATTTCACATTTCCATATTAAGACTCGCTAGGTCAGGGCCGAGACCGACGATTGAGTTGGGACAGGTGGAGATACAGCCTAACGTGACCTATGAGGAGAGACCGATAGAGATCGTCAATCGTCGAGTACAGATTCTTCGGAATAGTAAACTCGAGAAGGTTCGGGTTCGTTGGCAGCATCATAGGATGGAGAAACTCACTTGGGAGCTCGAGTCGATGATGAGGACACGGTACCCTGAGCTATTTTCCGGTATGAGACTTTAGTTACAGTGAAATTTCGGGACGAAGTTTTATTCAGTTGGAAAGAACTGTAACGTCCCATTTTATAAATGTCTCTTCAATTTACAGACATGGACGCCAGCTCGGATCTCTGTGGACGCTGCAATAGGATAGGGCATGCGGTGAATTATGTATGGTAGTTATGGTGTGTTGGTTGCTTATTTGCGGTGTACGTTTATTGAAATACATAGCATGTGTGTATGTTGCACCAAAATACGTGCGAGATTGTGAGAATTGTATTCGGCTCGATTTGCATGTCGACGCGGGTACCGGGTAGTTGATGGGACCTAATATTAGGTCAGGAAAACTAAAACATACAAATTATATAAAAATTGACAAAGTAACTAATATGGAATGGTATTAGGTGGCTAGTGACGCGGTTGTACGCGTATATCGCGATCGGAATGCGAAATCGGGCGTCGACACGCCCGAAAAACGAGCGAGTGTCTCAATTGTGCCACATTTTGGTGTCAAGGACATAAAGTCAAAATCACTTATCTTTATCTAAACCACACCCACCACCTTTCCTCTCACCTCACACACACACACCCCGTACACACTCACACTTCAAAAATCGGGAGGCTGAGATGGAAGAACGAACGCGGAGAGAAGGAGGAGGAAAAGAGCCGAGAAAGAGAGAAGAGAAGGTGGAGACGTCACGATCAAGGTGAGTCCTCGTTGTTGTTATGGGTTGGCTATGGTGGCGAGACAGGGGTTAGACCATGGAGGTCGAACTGGGTTGCGGTGGTGATGGCAGGGGTGTCTCCCCTGCCATCGAGTCCACCAGGGTTGGGGTGGAGAGCAACCCCAACCCAAACAACAAATAAAAAAAGGTTCTGCTCCCCGATCGAACCAGTGGTTCGATCTGGGAAAATGGTGCACACGCGCGCGGGCCGAGCCTATACCTGTTCTGGTCCAGGGCCGGGTCGGGTCTGACCCGTTTGGGCCGACGCGACCCAAACCAAATAAAAAAAAAGAGAAAAAGAGAAGAAAAATTAAAGAA
This sequence comes from Stephania yunnanensis, assembly GCA_039657365.1. Lineage (NCBI taxonomy): Eukaryota > Viridiplantae > Streptophyta > Magnoliopsida > Ranunculales > Menispermaceae > Stephania > Stephania yunnanensis. Next base: position 34,826,732 of record CM077586.1, on the reverse strand, counting down.
AAATTTGGAAAAATCTCGGAAAATATGTGAAAATTCCTAAAAAAAATATATTTTTTGATAAAATAAGTAGAAATTGATAAAGTTCTATGAAAAGAAAATATGTTGGAATATCAAACTCGATTTTTTGCGGTGTTTTGCCTCAAAAAGCGCGAAATAAGAAATTTGGCTTGAAATTTTTTTAGAAATTTGTTGTAAATTCTCGTGCTAAATTAAATTATTGATAAATGGACATAGGTTGACAAAGGTAATCAATTGGCGACCAGGGACTCAATGGAATTGGACCCGGGGATTGATTACGGGATAGTGGAGTGCGTTGTGAGGTTTGTGAAACCCAATGGAAAAACTCTTGAGTATTTATTTTGCTTTGTAATTCCATTCATTTCCAATATTTCTTTGTGATTTTTCCTATATCTTATCTTGTCGTTGTTTGCACGGTCAGTTAGTTACTCCCATCAGATTTTACGTTGTGTGTCTATGCATTCTAGACCATGTGTATCAGGAGTTCTCGGTGGAAAACGACCTGAGCTAAGGAACTACTACATGTGTCGGTGCATCGTAGGTCTACGCCGGCCACCTAGAGTGATCAGGTGATAGCTAGTTGGGTGCGCCCACTATTGGGATCCTGGAAGGGAATCCCGAAGTATAGTTTAGTCTGACTGGAACACGCACACTCATTTGTGCTTTATTGTTATCTATGCATGCGATTCCCTACTTACAGTTGCCTATTTACATTTCGCATGTTTATTTAATAATATTTATTGAATTCCATTTTCTTATTTGGATGCCCGCAGGAGTTCCTTAGGATTTTACTGACTGGACTCCTTATCCATTTTCTTCTGTGATGATTGAGCGCAAATTCGAGTAGAAGTAAATGCAAGGGGATCTTAAGTGACTACTTCTAATTGCCTACCTTTGAGGATTACTTGTACGTGTGATTATTTCGATATTTTGATTCTTTTGGGAAATGGGGAGTGACATGATATTGTACATAGTTACTTTACATGGTACAGTATAGTACTTTTCGGGTTTTTCAAACTAGGATTTGTTTAATTGATTAATATTTCTTGCATTTAATTACAATTTCCGCTACATATGTCATTTATATGTTTGACTAAGTGGTTAGTCACTCATATTCCGACCGAGATTTTGATGGAAACAAACAAGGTGAAAATGTACTAATCATGTATTTCAGTTTGTGTCAAAGGATGCAATGCAACACATCAGGGGTATTCAAGAAATATGGAAAGATTGTTGGAATAAATGATGCAATACAAGACTTCAAGAGCATTCAAGAAATACAAGTTCAAGACTCGGCACAAATGAAGAAATGAAGAAGAAAAGTCCAAACCGCAATTTGTAATATCAATGTAAGGTATACAAATTCTTTCACGCAAGCCAAATGCATTAGTTCATGCATACATCAAGTTTTCGAAATCATTTCTCAAAGTTATAAATTCACTTCAAAGTTTAAAAATGGATTTTAAACACTTAACTAGGTAAATGAGGTTAAACAATGTGAAACCATGTGTGAATGGTCATTTACATATTAAAAGATCATTATAAATGTTTTTGAAAAAGGAAAACTTGTTTTTGAAATGTATTTAAAAAGAAAGCTGAAAATTTGCAGGAAAGCCCCTAATAAGTTGTGAAACTTTGAATTTCCGTTTTCGTTGTTTATAAAATTATCCGGACCACCCAAGTAAGCTTAATGAATCATATTAAACATGAATAACATGTTATATAAGGGTTGGTTAGGTCCCGGACAAGTTTAAGGGTCGCTAACACAAAGGGATAAATTAATTATTCTGAAGTCCCTGCAGTTAGCGCGCTAATAATGTCATTAGCGCGCTAAGACAGTGTTAGCGCGCTAACTCACGATATTAGCGCGCTAATTGCACTCGCCCGCAATTTTTGACTTTTGGAAATCAAGCTTTGAATTTGAATTTTTGATTTCCTGGATTCCTAGAACGGCCATAAACGGCTATATTGGAATTCCTACCACTATAAAACCACCTCAAACTTGGTTTTAAACAAGAAGAGCAAACACACTCAAAATCAATAGATCTACAAGGTAGAAATCAGATTTTTGTGAAGAAACAAGAGAGATCTTAGTTGCTGTTCTTTAGTTCACATATCCAGCACATTTGAGGCTTTCAAAAGGAGTTCAAGAATCACTCCAGTAGCTGATCTCTTCTCATCATTCTTCTCGTTGTAAGAAATTTCTAAATCTACAATCTTACTTGTGCTTAATCTACATATTTTGAGTATTTGATTGGAAAATCATTGTTGTGTGTGTTTGAACATATTCTCTGAGTTTTTGCACTTAAAATTTACATTATCAAACTCTGAGATTGATTTGAACAAAAGTGTTGCACTTAAACTTGATTCTTGCTAAACTTTTGTTCTTAGACTCGAAATCGGTTTCACACAAATATATTAAGTTTTTGAAACGATTTCAGATTTGGAATTTGCAACAACATCAGTAACATATTTGCATATTCCATTTATACTCACACTTGCATGCATAAGAGTTAGGCTCTAGGTGGCTTGCTTGTGTTTGAATTTGATACCACTTTTGTTGTAAAGTGTATCTTTGTATTTCCAGCAAAATTGTTGTATTTGAATCATTGTAAGACTTAGTGGAATCTAAGTCGAAAGGGAAAATCCTAGTTGCGGCTAGGTGGGTAAAATCCTAGTTGAGGCTAGGTGGGAAAAATCCTAGTTGCGGCTAGGTGAGAAAAATCCTAGTTGCGGCTAGGTGGGAAAAATCCTAGTTGAGGCTAGGTGGGAAAAATCCTAGTTGCGGCTAGGTGGGTAAAATCCTAGTTGAGGCTAGGTGGGAAAAATCCTAGTTGCGGCTAGGTGGGTAAAATCCTAGTTGAGGCTAGGTGGGAAAAATCCTAGTTGCGGCTAGGTGGGTAAAATCCTAGTTGAGGCTAGGTGGGAAAAATCCTAGTTGCGGCTAGGTGGGAAAAATCCTAGTTGCGGCTAGGTGGGAAAATCCTAGGTGATGCTTAGGTTGTAACACTTATTGGTAATATAAGTGGGTTGAAATCCTAATCGAGGAGGTTAGGTAGTGGATGTAGATCATTGGATCGAACCACTATAAATCTTGTGTCACTTTATATTTCCAAAGATTTCTTTTACTTGCATAGCTTATATATACATCATAGTTGTAAATTGCGCATAAAATTTTAAAAGGGCAAAAACTACTCGGTAACCCAATTCACCCCCTCTTGGGTGACCTTCAATTGGTATCGTAGCGGGTTATTGCTCAAAGTGTTACTAACGTATCTTTGAGTGTTTTTGTGCAAGGATGCAAACTTTAGATCCAAATTTCGCCTTCGGGAAGGTAATTCTTCGGTTAGGCCTCCATATTTTGATGGAACCAATTATGCTCATTGGAAAGTAAGAATGAAATTTTATATTAGAGCACAAAATAGATTTTTATGGGATGTAATTGAAAATGGTTACACTCCACCGGGTAAGCCATTGAAAGAATACACCACGGAGGAGATAAAGCTTGAGCTTTCAAATGATCAAGCCGTAAATCACTTATTTTGTGCATTAAGTGAAAATGAATTCAACAGAGTAAGTGCTTGTCAAACGGCAAGGGAAGTATGGGAGAAGCTTGAGGTACATTATGAAGGTACCATGCAAGTAAAGAAGACCAAGCTGAGAATTCTTGAGGAACATTATGAAACCTTCCGAGTTGGGGCTGATGAAGACATAGCCACCGCCATCACTAGATTCACGAAGCTACTAAATGAGATCAAGAATCTAGGCAAGAATTATGATCAAGAAACTTCAGTATATAAATTCCTTAGAGGCTTGCCTAAGGAATGGGATGCCAAGAAATACGCTATCCAATCAGCTCAAAATCTTGGAGATTATACATTCGATGCATTATGCGGAGAGCTAACAGTTCATGAATTTGAACTAAAAGACAGAGCAAGATTGGAAGCACTAAGTGGAGGGACTAAAAGCTCAAGAAAAGAAATCGCTTTAAAGGCAAGTAGCTCCCCAAGTGCATCGGTAGAGGTCATCGAAAATGAGGAATCATATGATGAAAATGATCTTGAGAAAGAAGTAGCAATGATTTCAAGAAAGCTAAATAAGGCCGTGTACAAACGAGATAAGTACAAGAAGAAGCTGCGAAGTGGAAGCAAGGAAGGAAAACCAAACGAAATAATATGCTACGGTTGCGGCAAACCGGGTCACGTCAAGACGGAGTGCAAAACCAAGAAGGTATTTGACAAAGGAAAGAAGAGTTTCAAAGCAACTTGGGATGACTCATCATCATCAAGTTCTGAATCCGAATCAGAAAATGAGAAGGCAATACTTTGTCTCATGGCACAAGGCGAGGTAAATTCTAACTCTTTTAATTTTGATAATGTTAATGATTTGAATGATGTTCCAAATCTTGATGAGCTTAGGAAAGAGTTGAAAAAGGAGGTCAAAAACACCAAACAACTCAAAAAGAGTTTGACCATTGCAATTAGTGAAATAGAGTCACAAAATGAGATTATTGATGATCTCCAAAATGACTTAAATGAAGTCATAGAGGAAAGAGATGCTTTAGTCAAGGAAGTAGAGGACTTGACTAGCACGGTGCATAAGTTTACAAATGGTAAACAAATGTTTGACATGATGTTAGGAGCACAACGACGTGCACTTAATAAAAGAGGCATAGGTTACGGAGCAAACTTGTTAAGCTACGAGAAATTGCTAAATGATGATCGTAGATGCTCTAAATGTAACAAGACTCACATGGTCGGGAAATGTTTATTACAAAAGGCCAAAGTAAGTAAACTAGCATGGGTAGTTAAAAATGTTTACGACACTAACACTCTCGGACCCAAAGGTGTTTGGGTACCAAAATCTAGTGTGTTTCCCATAGTATAGGATGCGAGGAAAAGCACCCCATGGTACTTGGACAGTGGGTGCTCAAGTCACATGACCGAAGATGCACATCAAGTTATTAAACTAAAGCGGCATGATGGTAGAAAGGTTGCAGTTGGAGACAACAACAAAGGAAGAGTTATTGATCTCAGAACTGTCGGTAACAATTTATTTTCTATTTCTAACGTTTATCTTGTTGATGGTTTGAAACTTAATTTGCTTAGCATTAGTAAATTGTGTGACAAAGGATTTCATGTTATGTTTAAATCATCAGAATGCATTGTTAGAAATGAGAAGCATGAAACCTTGTTTATTTGCATATATAGATAAAAACGTTTATGCCATTAACTTTGATGAGATAAATATGCAAAATGGTTCATGTTTGAATGCACAAAGTAATTGTGATGCATGATTGTGGCACAATAGATTAGACACCATTCTTTGTGTGATCACATCCAAAAAGGGGAAATGTTAAAACGTATCCATGTGCCCATATAGGATCAACTAGCCGATATACTCACTAAGCCTTTGCCTAGAAAACAAGTTTTTTTAAAATTCGGCGTGAGTTAGGCATGTCTCGAAAATTGGACCTTCTACATATGTTCTAGATATTCCAAACCTTTTTATATGGTGTTAGTGAAGTGTCCATGAAGTTTGAGAAGAATCGGAGCTAAATTGCAAAAGTTCAAATTTTTGTCAAAAAATTCCAGAGAGTAATTAGCGCGCTAATAGCGCAAATTAGCGCGCTAACATCCCTGCGACCGAAAAATTCCAGAGAGGAATTAGCGCGCTAACAAACCTTATTAGCACGCTAATGTCGATCGGCCAGGGTTTTATAACCTAACTTTTGTTCAAAAACTTACCTCACACACACAAGTCTCTCTTCTCCTCTTGCCAAATCCACTTTCCGTGTGCCATCTCCACCGTGATCTCCACTCTTATAAGGTACAAATCCTCTCCATTCTTTGTCGATTCCTTCCATTTTCGTTTCAATATGTCAACACGTCGCCCCTCAAACCGCCCTTCTTCTCGATCGGGTGCACCTACCGCTCCCAATCCATCTCGACCTACCCAAGCAACGTCCTCACGACGTCCTTCTAGCCGACGGATTGTTCATTCCTCCTCATCTAGTGATGAATCCGAATCTACTCACATTGTCTCACCTTCGGCTAATGCCCCACTACGAGAGGGTCGTACAAAAGCCGTCCATGAGTCCTCATCCGTACTATAATCAGTGGCTCCACGGCTAACGGACGCCAAAATCATTCGACACGCCGTTGTCGATGTCGCCTTCTTTGATAAGGCTCATCTCCCAATTCGGGAAATTCTTGATGCGGCGGGGTGGACTACTTTTTGTACGTATAGGTCTAACTACAACCCTCCTCTAGTTAGAGTTTTCTATTCCAACCTTGAAACCTCAAATCAATTTATACTCCGTTCATCCGTTGGTAGCCGAGCCATTGAGATTACACCTGAAAATCTCGCTCAACGGCTTCACCTTCCATTGCACCCTCCTTCGACCACGGTTGTGTGCAAATTTTTGAGTTGGCCTTTTGACCGTTTAGAAGTTCTTAATTCCTTTCTTCGATCCAAAAGTAACTTAACTGTTTATCCGACCGGTATCACGGATACCGACTTTAAACTAGTACCTCACCTTCTTCATAAGGTACTTCACAAAGTTGTTCTTCCGAGAGGTGGTAGCAAGAACTATGTCACCCTTCTTGACATGTTCATTCTTGGCCATCTATTTCTTATGCTACCCCTCGCCTTCCCCACATTCTCATTGGCTATATGACTAGCACATGTAGCGCAGTCGTCATCTTCCATACGCTCATGTTATCACATCCTACTTGAGTCCGCCCAGTAGATCTCGCGTTAGGCGGTCGTCCTCTCGGTATATTTGATTCCATTGACATGGCCACATTGAAAGCCATGAAATACGATATATTCGTGAGAGGAAGCGAGTGGACTAGGGACGAGGCTATTCCATTTAGTCAGCATCACGGCGGTTACGAGTCTCCTCTCTCTACGGACTATCCTTTTGATGCGCCAGATTATTTGGAGTACAGCTATCACCTTGGTGATGATGACCAGGCAAATGAAGAGGGAACTGCAAGCCACGATGATAATGACGGTGATAATGAAGGAGCTCAAGATTCTACAGCTCCGGAGCAGTAGCAGGATGCATCAGCACAGCCTCCGCCTCCTTCTACATTCGGCGGCTTTACACCTCCACCTAATATGTCACCTTCTTTGGCATATGTATTGGCACACTTGGGGATACTTGCATGATTATATGACTCAATCATTCAATGCTGTCGAGACGACTCTTCGGAATCACAGTGATCGGCTTCGTCGCATTGAGAGTCAACGGCTTCCAGCTCGGCCAGCACGAGATGACAACGCTTCTAGTTCTGACCATCCACCACCATCTTCTAGAAGAAGCGTCTAGTTACACCTAGATGAGCATTAGGCTCCCATATGATAGTCTTAGGTGTTTTGATGTGTCAAACTCATGTTAAGCCACAATTATGCTATCTCATTACTTTTTGCTATTCATATCATGAATTTTTTTTTTTGCGTATCTCTGAGTTTTCTTTATGGCTATTTTGTGCTACACTATGTTTTCTAGTCTATGCATGTGTATCGCTTACGTATGTTCTTTATTGATTTGCATAAAGTGAGGGGGAGAATGTTTTTATCATGGTATACTGTGTTATTTATTAACATGCATAAAGTAAGGGGGAGAATTTTATTATGCATAAAGTAAGGGGAGAATGTTTTTATCTTGGTATATTGTTTGAATCGTGTCTATCTTTGCAGATACTTGACCCCATTTTCTTAATAATATCAAACGGGGGAGAAAAGGTTGAACTTGAAAGGATGATATTGTGATATTTTTTGTGATATTTTTTGAAAGGATGATATGAAAGAATGATATTTTCATTGGTATATATTGGTATCGGGTTAATAATTCTCATTTTTACTGGTATCAAGTTGATACGTTAATATTATTGATTTTTGTAACTGATATCAAGTTGATAATTTTAACCTGCATATATTGGTATCCTTAAAAAAAGTTGTTGGTTTTTTTTTGGTAAACTTGAAAGGGGGAGAAAAATTGTGGATGCTTGACCCCTCTTTTTGATAATATCAAAAGGGGGAGAAAAATGTGGTGAACTTGAAAGGTTTTGAAAAATGTGGTGTTGAACTTGAAAGGTTTTGAAAGGTTTTTATCTTGGTATACTTGAAACGGTTGTTGGTTTTGAACTTGCATATTTGAAGCAAAATGTGGTTAAACTTGAAAAGATTGATGTGTTGAATGTGATATACATTTAGATTGTGTTTTTACACCTTTAAAGTTCACATTGTTTGTTATCATCAAAAAGGGGGAGATTGTTGGACTAAGTGGTTAGTCACTCATATTCCGACCGAGATTTTGATGGAAACAAACAAGGTGAAAATGTACTAATCATGTATTTCAGTTTGTGTCAAAGGATGCAATGCAACACATCAGGGGTATTCAAGAAATATGGAAAGATTGTTGGAATAAATGATGCAATACAAGACTTCAAGAGCATTCAAGAAATACAAGTTCAAGACTCGGCACAAATGAAGAAATGAAGAAGAAAAGTCCAAACCGCAATTTGTAATATCAATGTAAGGTATACAAATTCTTTCACGCAAGCCAAATGCATTAGTTCATGCATACATCAAGTTTTCGAAATCATTTCTCAAAGTTATAAATTCACTTCAAAGTTTAAAAATGGATTTTAAACACTTAACTAGGTAAATGAGGTTAAACAATGTGAAACCATGTGTGAATGGTCATTTACATATTAAAAGATCATTATAAATGTTTTTGAAAAAGGAAAACTTGATTTTGAAATGTATTTAAAAAGAAAGCTGAAAATTTGCAGGAAAGCCCCTAATAAGTTGTGAAACTTTGAATTTCCATTTTCGGGGTTTATAAAATTATCCGGACCACCCAAGTAAGCTTAATGAATCATATTAAACATGAATAACATGTTATATAAGGGTTGGTTAGGTCCCGGACAAGTTTAAGGGTCGCTAACACAAAGGGATAAATTAATTATTCTCAAGTCCCCGTAGTTAACGCGCTAATAATGTCATTAGCGCGCTAAGACAGTGTTAGCGCGCTAACTCACAAGATAGCGCGCTAATTGCACTCTTCCCGCAATTTTTGACTTTTGGAAATCAAGCTTTGAATTTGAATTTTTGATTTCCTGGATTCCTAGAACGGCCATAAACGGCTATATTGGAATTCCTACCACTATAAAACCACCTCAAACTTGGTTTTAAACAAGAAGAGCAAACACACTCAAAATCAATAGATCTACAAGGTAGAAATCAGATTTTTGTGAAGAAACAAGAGAGATCTTAGTTGTTTGTTCTTTAGTTCACATATCCAAGACATTTGAGGCTTTCAAAAGGAGTTCAAGAATCACTCCGCAGCTGATCTCTTCTCGTCATTCTTCTCGGTTGTAAGAAATTTCTAAATCTACAATCTTACTTGTGCTTAATCTACATATTTTGAGTATTTGATTGGAAAATCATTGTTGTGTGTGTTTGAACATATTCTCTCGAGTTTTTGCACTTAAAATTTACATTATCAAACTCTGAGATTGATTTGAACAAAAGTGTTGCACTTAAACTTGATTCTTGCTAAACTTTTGTTCTTAGACTCGAAATCGGTTTCACACAAATATATTAAGTTTTTGAAACGATTTCATATTTGGAATTTGCAACAACATCAGTAACATATTTGCATATTCCATTTATACTCACACTTGCATGCATAAGAGTTAGGCTCTAGGTGGCTTGCTTGTGTTTGAATTTGATACCACTTTTGTTGTAAAGTGTATCTTTGTATTTCCAGCAAAATTGTTGTATTTGAATCATTGTAAGACTTAGTGGAATCTAAGTCGAAAGGGAAAATCCTAGTTGCGGCTAGGTGGGTAAAAACCTAGTTGAGGCTAGGTGGGAAAAATCCTAGTTGCGGCTAGGTGAGAAAAATCCTAGTTGCGGCTAGGTGGGAAAAATCCTAGTTGAGGCTAGGTGGGAAAAATCCTAGTTGCGGCTAGGTGGGTAAAATCCTAGTTGAGGCTAGGTGGGTAAAATCCTAGTTGCGGCTAGGTGGGTAAAATCCTAGTTGAGGCTAGGTGGGGAAAATCCTAGTTGCGGCTAGGTGGGAAAAATCCTAGTTGCGGCTAGGTGGGAAAATCCTAGGTGATGCTTAGGTTGTAACACTTATTGGTAATATAAGTGGGTTGAAATCCTAACTGAGGAGGTTAGGTAGTGGATGTAGATCGTTGGATCGAACCACTATAAATCTTGTGTCACTTTATATTTCCAGCATTTCTTTTACTTGCATAGCTTATATATACATCATAGTTGTAAATTGCGCATAAAATTTTAAAAGGGCAAAAACTACTCGGTAACCCAATTCACCCCCCCTCTTGGGTGACCTTCATTATACACCGTGCACACACACGTGGATACATTTTGAGACAGAGAAAGGATCGGCAGGTGCTGTACACGTATAGTTGGGCCAGCTGGCAAGGAGTACACGGAGACACGTCACCCCGGGGCGGCAAGGGCCGCCACACTAAGAGTTGTGTGTTGATCGCCAAAATCCAGTTTCTTCCTCTTAGATGCTTATTTTGTCTTTCTCTTCCTCAAATTCTCATGAATTCTACCGACCCTACCTCAGAACATCTCCTTTGATTTTCATGTAAATGTTGAACCAAGTCTTATATATGAATCCACGACTCATTATATATGAATCCATGACTCGTTTCTAACCCTTCATCTATTTCTAGTAGTTCATATAGATGCAAGTCAATGGATACAACTCACCCTAACAACTTCACTTAAATTTATACACTAACACTAAGTTTAACTCGCAATCTCATGGGTTTCATTCCAACTCATATCTTGAGGTACATATAAGGCTTATGTTTCATTTTTACAAATTAGGTGTTTGGTTTTGTTTAATTTATCAACTATAGTCCAAATAGTTTATTAACATTAAATATTCCCACCAATGTATCTATACCTTAATAAAAACTCACGAAATCACTTTATATCGATTCCTATACCTGCACGCATCTCAAGGCATGTCCCTGCTCGTGTCTCGATGCCTATAAACAATAACTGAAATTCAAATTTAATAATCTACACATATGCACTTTCTTGGAATATACCTAATAAATATAAAATGTACCATGGTCCTTAAAGAAGGTCAAATCTCGTATTTGTCAATAGGTCACACATCATGGGTCAGTGATCTTGATTAAAGATAAAATAATGGTTAAAAATTTGGATTGTTACATGCGTTCATTGAAGTCCGAAAGACTTTTGGGGATGTAATTCATGGCAGTTATGATCTAAATTGACGCATTTGCATTAGATCATATGCATATACCTGGAAATGCAAAAATCTTATACTAGGAATATGAAATTTTGGGGACAAATTCAATTTTTAAGGCTAGCAATTTTTCAGCATCGTGTGGTAACATGTAAGCTGTTGGACAACACTGCACCAAATACAAAAATTATAAATCTAAAACAGTGATGTGCCAACAATGTAATAGAACACATAAGGCACTGCTTGTCAAATCCCAAAATGTTCAAATCTTTAACTACGGTTAATCCGGGATTAACGAGTCCTAATTATGGTTTAGGCCGCGAGTCGAGAGCTAAAGGGGACCAGTGAAATGAAATTTATAGGTAACTTTATTATTGTGTGATATGTGCCTAGTGTTGTGTATTATAAATTATGTTATTTTGCGAAATTCAAGTATTGAGCGAGTAAATTTTAAGTTCTCGGGGTTTTATCTTGAGATACTTATCAAAATGAGTCCCGAGAGAGTTAAAATGTTGTCCTGAAATTCTAAAATGAAATATCATTTAGAATTTCACAAAAAATAATTGTAATTAAGTTTAAAAATTCAATTTTTGAATGTCAATTAGATTGAACGAGCCAATGTGGGTCCCACAACTTGATTTGCATGCGAGACAAGTTATTAAATAGTTTTGAAGCGCACTAGTAAATTTTTGAATTTTGGGTGAAATTGGGGTATTTTTTGGTTTTTAATTTGGACAAAAATTTAAGATATAAATACGAAAATAAATAGAAAAAAGGGCGTTACTGTTGTAAATGAAAGGATAAATACTGAGGGGGTATTTTGAACATTTGTCACACCCTATTTATTGAAATCGAAACAAAGGTCTTCTTCATCGTTGCTCATTGTCATCGTCCCATGTTCATCGTTTTCTTCTTCTGCGTCTCATCACCCATGCACTGTATGTCGCCATCGTTGCTTAGTGTTTCTCTCCCCCTCTCTCTCTCTTGTCACAATTTCAATGGAATTAAGAAATTGAAGGGTTAATGATGCGTTGTTTGTGGTTGTTGAAGGTAATGATTTCAATTTTGATTTTTCATTTATGGACAACGGGTCTATGAGACAGATTAAGCAGAGTTTTTGATTCAAACATGAATTAGAATAGTGGTAAATCTGTTGTATTATTGGTTGAGAAGGAGAGAGGTGGAGAAGAGTTGATCGAGTGATCGATTTTTATTTTAAGAAAAAAAGCAGTTAGGAAAATCGAATTGGAGAAAAAAGAAAAGAACGGTGGTGGTTTGAAAAGGATGATGAGGGAGGGAAAGATCCAAGAACTAGAGAAAATAGGGACAAAACAGGGGTATTGTTTGGTCCCAACGAAGAAGATGATGGTTTGATCCACAGGCTATGGTCGAACCATGTTCGCCTTAAGGCGAGCGGAATAGGGCCCAGTCTAGCGATCAAAGCCATCATTTCTATTAAAAATGTTTTATAAATTTGAGAAAAAATTAAATAAAATGGTGAAAATTAAGGAATATTATGAAAAATGAATTTTTTGGACAAATTAATAGAAATTGAGGATATTTATGAAAAATGATTATTTTGGGATTTTCTCGAGGATTTATATTGGGGATTTTGCCTCATATCGTGTGTTTAAAAATTAGTCTAAGTTAAATTTAGATTCCTAATCACAATTTGGACTCAAAATCGGGATCCAAACATCCAAGGAGTTTATTTGGAGGGATTCCGAGACTTTTGAATCGAGACAAGACTAATTAAAATATAATAAATTGGAAAAAAATATCGAATAATATTTGAATCTTACTAGACTTATAAATGAGTTGTAGGAATGCAATCGGAACCTTGTGTGGACTATTTTACTGATACGAAATGCAAAGAAGTGACAATTTCGCATTTTTAAGGTTAAGTAAATCCTAAAGTAACACTTACATTGTATGATTATAATTTTGTAAAAATTGCATTATTTGTTGTACATGCAAACATGGGCGAGGAGGATAAGGTCGATTTGATTCTCCTGATAGTGTTTGATATATTATGCTTATAGAGAAGGACAATACATTATGCTTGAGGGGCCAAAGTCACATATACTTTGCATTATGTGGTTATCATGAGAGCACATTGAATCGGATAATACTTCGATAGACTTGAGGAACGAGAATTATTTTGGTTATCATCTTTGTGCATGAGTTCTTACTACTATTTACTTACCACTTTCGGAGGACGTCATCTAATTGTGGTCAGATAACATAAACGATATGGATTCACGATTATATTTAAATTCCTTGGACTGTATTATTCGTTTAATCTCTTAAATTATTATAGGTGTACTAGATTGTGTGGGATTTACTTATCGAATTTCTAAAATTGGGTAATGACAAGTTCGAACAATGACAAAAGAAAAGGAAGTTGTAAGGTTTTCAGTGACTTGCTCAGTTTTTTTCTCACTTTGTATATAATGTTTCTAATATACTATTTTCTATAAATGGATTTTCGGGTTCGTGTGCGCTTAGGGTCTCTGGTAAGTTGTTATAACTATTTTTGGATGGATTAGAATAGTGAGGAGCTAAGGTAATTATGGTTTAAGGATTTTAAAAACCTGGAATTGGTTAGAATTAATAAATAATTTTTGTTAATGCAATATATATTGTTATGAGTGGATTGTCAGTCCTTCAGCATTTCCACTAAGCTGAGCATGTTATTTTGAGGACTTTTGAAGGCCGATTTATTTAGTGTAGGCTTAAAATAAAGGAGATGATGTCAAAAAAAGTTTTACTGAATATTATGGATTATTCAATCAATCTTACTAAAACTTTAAGATATAAGATTTACTTTTAGAGTCCTTTATGATTGATAATATATTATATTTGATGATTACAACAAATTGATTTTATTTATTTATCAAATTTGAGGTTACGACTACTAGATTATCAAAAGATTAAGGTAATCGAAGCCGGCCAGATGCCTTAATTAGGTGGGGACTGACGCTTCCACGACACTAAAGGGTAACTTAAGAGATTCAGAGTAATTTCCAATGATTTCCCAGCACTAAGAACTTTGAATGTATAGTGCCAGACACAAATTCATGTTTTAAAAAATGGGGCAAAACTCTATCTTCTTCCTAAAACTCATACCCTAGTGCCTCCATACCGCCATCTAAACCCTAAAACCCACTACCAACAAATAAATCCCTCACTTTTAAGCTCTAATTTCACTATTCTTCGATTCTCCATCAAGTGCTAATCAATTTAAGCCATGAAATCGAGTGATTGGTGATTACCCTGACAAAGCCGCGACTGGGGAGTTGCTAGAATTTGAGCTTCCAAGCCATTAATTAAGCCAAGAAAACTCCATTTAGCTCTTGGAAACTCAATTCAAAATCGTTAATGTCCTGAAATTTCCTATTTTTGTGAATATAATTAGGATGTTCTTTGGCCCAATAAGGCAAAATATGTGTTCTAGAAGACAAATTGGTCCTTAGACAATAAAGCTTGATGAGTCATTATTTATTCACTCTTTCATAGGTGTTTTACTATGTAAATCAAGTTCAAATTCATGTTTTGCGGCTTTATATATTTATTTCGGCGATTTATAGGGCATTTGAGTGTTTGTGCGTGAATTAGACAAATTAGAGAAAGAAGTCAAGTTTTGATAAAAAGCCAGCAGGTTGACGCTTCCAGAATGAACTGATGGCGCCATGGAGAAGCCCCGATGTGAAGCAGGGCATCAAGACATAATAAGTCATGGCATCAGATTAAAATAGACGACGTCAAATTCATAACATATGGCGCAAGTGATAGTGCCAGGACCAAATTTAGAAGTTTCAGACTAACCTGAAGACCAAGGATTTTTATAAAATGCCACGACGTCATTTGGCGTCATTACCATTTAAAGGCGGCATCACCGACGACACTAGATTCGTAGAGTAGAAGTTATGTATTTTTAGAAAGTTCTTATTTCCTAGGCTTTCTTATCTTGTACCCGGGCTCACCTATATAAATAAGGGACCCTAATAATTGAAAACACATTTTAACTTAAAGTGATTTAAGATTAATGCAAGGTAGAGTAGTCATTTCAGGCTAGGTTCTTTAATACTTAAGTCAGGGATGAAGCTTTCAGCCAATAATAGGTTAGTTTCCATGTTTTGTTGAAGTTTTCCTTAATAATAGTGTTTTTTTTTAGTTCTCTATATTTATGTTATTGTTTTTTATCATGTCTCAATGGTAGTTTAAAACGTGTCTATTCAGTGCAAATCTCTAGGTGCAAACCCATTGATCTGCTATCATTTAGGCTGACTCTATAACAACATTTGGGTTTAGAAGTGGCAATCACTTATAACAAAAAATTTGACACACTTCCTGATCTGGGTGAATAAGTTTTAGAACTAGGTTAAATCTTAAGAGCAGTTGCCCAAGGTGATCTAAGGGTAGGTGTTCCCACAAAGCCATTAATGTTACCCATGTGCTAAATTTTGAGAGCAATTAGCTAAGGTTGTACGGTGGAGTAAGAGAAATCTTTAGAGAGCGGTTGCCTTATCTATCGGGAATAGGGGAATTAGGTGTTGGTGACCCCAATACCTATAGCCTATCTAAGGAAACGTTTTCAAAAACCATCTTTCAAAATAGACGATGCAAGACATGGAAACAACAAAGGGCTAGATTACGGATTTCCAAACCATGGTATGCTTTATTATTTCTGAATTTCAATGATTTACTTTTTTATTTAGTAGATCTTTAGGATAAAATGATTTCAGAAATCCCACCAGATTTACTTTTCTGTTCATTGAACTCAATTTGATTAAGTCTTATGGATTCAACCCCATGCTTGCCTCTACTATATTCCTGTAGGATAGGTAACCTTATATTGGTTATATTTCACACTCGCGACACGTGATCAAATTTTGGTGTCGTTGTCAAGGACTCATTCCAAATTGAGTTTAACTTTTATTTTGTTTTTGTTTTTGTTTCGTTCTCTGAGTTTACTAGTCTACCCACGGTATGATTACTTGATTAAAATTAACTAGTTCACTATTACATTTCAACTCAAAAATCGATAGAACCCACTGAGGTTCGCTAGGGAAGCTCTAAATAAAATGTCTAGTTTTCCTGAACTTATTATGGCTAATGACGCTCGTCACGCTAGCAATAATCACCAAATTACTATGGGACGCATCAATGAAGATTTCCAAAATATTCTTCCTCAATACTCCTCTACATAAAATTTCCACCGAAAAACAAAACTTTAGAGCTTAAGTCCTACTTTAGTCACATCTTACCCACCTTCCGTATCTTACCCACCATCCGTGGCATGGAGAGTGGAGACCCGACTACATTTTTAAAGGAGTTTCAAACAAATTGTCAATCTATGAAAACTCCTTGAGCATAAGAGAATGCATTAAAGCTTAGGGTTTTCCCATTTTGCTTAAAGGATAAGGCCAAACAATGACTCTTTTATCTATACCCTGGATGCATTAACTCGTGGCATGACATTATAGATGAGTTCCTCATGGAATATTTTCCTTAGGACAAGGTAGCCTTATTCATCTATGTGATATGTATTATTAAGATGAAGATCGATGAGTCTTTTAGTGATTATTGGGACCTCTATAAACGCCTAATTGCCAATTGTCCACAATATGACCAATCTGATATGGCCATTATCCAGTTCTTCTATGTCGACATGTCCCCTCTAGAGAGACGTATAATTGATAGCACTTGCGGTTGTCACATTCGTGACAAAACATCTACGCAAATGAAGCAACTCTACGAGGACATAAAGCAATATTCTCAATTATATGGGGATATTTGTGTTGACGCGCATCGAAGTCCGTAAGTTGGAGTTACTACTAGCTCCAATAATAAGAGAATTGATGAGTTGACTTCCCTAATGGAACGGCTCTAGAGCAATAGCTAAGAGAATGTTAAAGCTTGTGAATTTTTCTCAGCCACAAGCCATGCAACTGATGAATGTCCTACTCTATTTGAGGACCATCACTAGGTCAATGTTATAGGTAACCAATTCCAAGGGAAAACATGAGCGCCATTACCTATAATCAAGCATCAACGAGGAGAAACCTAACATCAATTATGGGCCTTGAAACTATAATTATTCATCTATTGTCCTTAGAGGACAATCATTTCCTGAACCAGTGTCCAGTTATTCCTCTCTAAAGGACATGATTATATCTCTAACTGTTCAATAGAGCCAGTTTGATTTCACCCTATTGTACGTAAACATTAAGAAAACTCTCAATTATAAGAGCACCACGATCCCTAACCTAGAAGTCTAGATAGGCCAAATCATATAATAGCTGGGTCGACTTGAAAAGGGGGAAGTTGCCTTTGTAACCTACTCTAAACCAAACATGGGAATTAACCTATCAGGCACTCAATTGAACTTTATTGCTTATAATAGTGCCGCCTAAGAAAATGAGGTTTATGAAATCGTCACCCTAAAAAAATCAAAATTATGAAGTGATCTACCCAAAGCGAAATACCATAGGCATCCCATTCATATTTGATGATTCGGGGGTGGTAGGTGTATGATGAAGTCCAAGAATTAGCTTGTAAATTCTCGAAAAAATTTGATTGAAAGATATGACAGGATGACATTTTGGTAATTTCGGTGAAGTTCGGGCGTTTGAGTTTCGCCGTTCCGGGGGCATGGGTTGATTGGAAACGGCGTGGAGATCACGGATCACTGCTATGCCATGGATACCATGTTTTTCGGCGAAATTCCATCATTTCGCCCTTTGAAACGACAATTTTGCTATTTTAGGAAAGTTTTGTTTAGCTTATAACTTTAATTGGGAATTTCTGTTTTATTGTCGTTTGCGGCATTTGTTTCTATTTTTTGTCTAGTTTCAAGCTAGATATAGCCTAAAAAAAGCCTCTATGAAGAGGCGCACAAATGATTACTACTCCTCTACAAAATCTGCAACTCGCAAAACGAGGGACAAAACACATTAGGATGGATGATAGCAAGGAGAAAAGGACTGTACCCCCTGACATATTGCACTGCCTATTCCAATCCGATAAAAATCCTAGAAAGATCGTGTTCCCATACAAGATTAGATACAACAGGTTCCCCAGGATGTTATGTGGCACGTGTGTTATAGTTAATGTAATGTCATCCAAAATTTTTAAACTGTGGAGATTATGTATCACTAGTGATACTAATACTAGTTTAAGATATCTAAACGAGATTGTTGAGAAGCCTAGAGGGATTGCCGAGAATGTATATGTTCCCGTATGTGACTTCGTGTTCATAACACACTTTTATGTGGTTAATAGAAGTAATACCAAAGCGAAACCCTTATGTTAGGATTACCATTCTTAGCGACTGCTGAAGCATTGATAAATGTGCAATTGCGGTACATTAGCATTTAAATGGAAAGAGGACGAAGCTTTTCTTAAATGAAAAATAGGTCTTACATGACAAAGAGCGAGTCTTTGCATGATTCTTCTTACAGCAACTAAGGTCATTTATTTGGACCCCAACTAGGGGGAGGTAAATTCGTCGAGCCAATGAATTTAAATAAAAACGCTACTGGGTGGCAACACATGAAGAATTTTATAGTTAGTAATTGGTTTTAATTCTTCTTTTCTTATTTTCGTAACCATGCATGATGTATTGTACTAAATTATATATATTTATATTATCCATCTATTTCCACTATTATTTCTATTTTTATCAAGCTTAATGTTGAATCTTGGGGACAAGGTTTGGAATACGTTTGGGGGGTATTAGCTACGTGGATTAAGTAATTCACAAAACCTCGCAAGTATAAGCTTAGTTTTTAAATTTTTCACTCGACTTTAAAGAGTTCACAGTAGTATTATCTCCTTTACGCTCTATTTCCTACCTTCCATTTCTTCCGTGTCATCTAGAATTTAATACAATAGTGCATGCATGATTAGATAGTACAGTACATTTACTATTTTATAGCGTCTTACCTACGAGTAAAACTTTGCATTCAATTTTTGGAGTAAAATCTTAGGCAAATTGTTTACCTTCACAATTAAAAGAAGTAGAAGAACTCTTACACCTACTTGATAACATAAATAGAATCTTGGAGTAAGGCTAAGTCGTAAATTGAGACCTAAGTAAGTAGGTGGTCAAATTAACTTTGCAAGAAAACTCAAAAGCTTTAGGATTATGAAACTAGGACCAATCCACTTAGAGTATATTTGTTAACGATCTAGCACTTGTAAAAGGAAGATGTAGGCTTGCTTACTATGATAAAACATGGGTCTGATGAATCTACGTTGGAGAACTAACTTAACTTTAGTAAAAGTGAGAAGTGCTAACAGGAGAGTCCCACAAGTTCAACAGGAAATGGAGTAGGGTACTTGATGGTTGGAAAAAATAAAGAAGAACAGGTGTCCACAAGAAATGGAGCAGGGACCATACAATAAAATACCACATAGATAGAGAAAGTAAGGATTTCTAGATGAATAAAAGGCTAAAGTTCATAAAAAGAAACTATTATTAAGAAATAAAGATTTAACTCGAGTGCTTATAGCTAGGTTAAGTTTTTCCAATGCCTTGAAAATAATAGCTTACCTTTAAATAAGCCCATGGACTCTTGAAGGTGTTAAAATTTGCAAAGAAATGAAATGTGGTGGTAAAGTTCATTTAATAGAATCTATTTCAATAAGGAAATCAATTTGAATCTACTACTTTGATGAAAAGACCCAGAAAACCTATAAGTTAGTTGATGGTCATTGTTTTTAAATGATTCGAGTCTCGAAAAAGTGTTTTCTTGAAAGGTGACAATGTTCATCCAGCCTTCAAAAACTTATAAGTCTCTTATTAAACAGATTAACCAAGTTTTGATTGTAGGGACTTCCTTATTTTGCAAAGTAGGTATACAATCTTTAGGACAATATCGCCCAATTTTATCATATTATGTTTAGTTGTTGTAGTGAAATAACCTTTTGCTCGGGATGTGCAAAGTTCCAAGTTTCGGGTATTTGATGATTCATTATTGATGCCTCTTTTATAGGTGTTTTGTTATGTAAATAAAGTCCAAAGTCGTGTTTTATGGCACTATATGGTTACTTTGGAGACTTATAAGGTATTTAAGCTTTTGTACGGGAATTAGACAAATCCGAGAAAGAATTCTAAGTTCAAAAAAACCAACAGACTTGACACCCTCCTGAATGAACTAATGGTCCCATAGAGAAGCCAAGGTGCCAAGCAGGGTATTAAGACAGAACAAGGCACAACATCAACTTCATAACCAACAGCGACA
Source organism: Stephania yunnanensis (assembly GCA_039657365.1). Classification (NCBI taxonomy): domain Eukaryota; kingdom Viridiplantae; phylum Streptophyta; class Magnoliopsida; order Ranunculales; family Menispermaceae; genus Stephania; species Stephania yunnanensis. The sequence continues at coordinate 34,806,188 of CM077586.1, read as the reverse complement.
CTGATGGCACCGAGACTAGATTTAGAACTTTCTGACTGACTTGAAGACTAAGATTTGTAAAAAATGCCATGCCACCATCCAACATTGTTTACACATAATGGAGGCATCAGTAATGGTGCCATATTCGTAGAATATAAGTTTTGTAATTTTTAAAAGGTTATGATTTCTCAGGCTTTCCTATTCTTGTACTTAGGCTCACTTATATAAAGGAGGGACCTCTATGGATGAAAAGACACTATAATTCACAATGATTTAGGAATAGAGTAAGGTAGATTAGCCATGTCCGGCTAGGTTATTTAATAACTAGGTCGAGGATGAAGCTCTTTAGCAAGTAGCAGGTTTGTTTTTATATCTTGTTAAAGTTTTCTTTAATAATAGTGTTTTGTTTCAGTTCTCTATCTTTATTTTATGGTTTCTTTTATGATGTCTAAATGGTATTTTATAGTTTGTATATTCATTGCATATCTCTAGGCGTAAACCTATTGTCTTATTATTAATCGGGTTGAGTCCTTGATACCAGCCGAGTTGAGAAGTGGCAATCACCTAGAACAAGGAACCTGACACACTTGTTGTTCTACTTAAATAACATCGAGAACTAGGCAACATCTTGAAAGAAGTTGTCGAATGTTATCTAGGGGTAGGTGTTCCGACAGAGCCATTAATGATGCTCGCCTGCTAAATTTTGACAATAGTATCCCAAGGTTGTACAATGCAGTAAGGGAAGAATTTAGAGGGCAGTTTCCTTATCTATCGAGAATAGAGGAGCTAGGGTGAGGGTGACTCCAACACCTATAGCCTATTTAGGGAAACTATTTGAAAACCCATCTTTCGAAATAGACGATGCGAGACATGGAAATAACACTATGCTAGATTGTGGATTCCTAGACTTAGGAATGCTTTAATATTTTTGAATCTCAATTATTACTTTCTTGTTCAGTAGATCTTTAAGATAAAATTCTTTTAAAACCCGCTAAGACTTACTTTTCTGTCCGTTGAACTTATTTTGACTGAATCCTGAGGATTCAACCCCGTGCTTGCCTCTACTACATTCTTGTAGGATTGGTAACCTTATATAAGATATATTTGATATGTGTGACATGTGATCAAGGCTTTTGATTTTAATAGTATTTAGAGTGGTCTGGTCGATTTACTTTTGATTTTTGATCAAGTATGTAAAATTTTGATTTTTTTCAACAAAACATTTGTCTTTAGAAAATTTGGAATTCCAAGGTGAGTATTTGAATTTGAATGATCCAATGAGTTTAAATTTATAAATATAAATAGAATTAAGTTAGGGGGAATGTGCGACGGTTGTAATAAAAATTTGAATTTCCAATGTTTCGATTTTTGTTGAAAATTCTGTGACGTTGTCGATATTTTGGTTTAATTTCATTTAGGGATTAATTATGGAAATGTATATGTGTGGTGAATTGATTAAAATCTTTTTTACATCAATTTTGATTGATTGGAAATTTTTTGCATTATTTCAAGATTTTGAAAATAGTTTTTCACAAAATTTTCTCAACAAATTGATTAACTTAGATTTTAATTGTCGTAAGCAGTTTTGCACAAAATTTTATGTTTAAATCAATATTCTTTTGACTACCGAGTGTTTTGGACTGACGTGCTCATTATTGTTGTGGTATAAACTTTATTTTGGTAATTGTGTAATTGTTGCTATCTTTTTGTGTGCCATTGATAAAGTAGAGTGCAGTGGTTCTGCATGCCCTAGCAGGAGAATGAGTTGTCAATTACCGCCATTTAGGGCTAAAACCTATCCACCAAGTGAACCCAAGCCTTTTAATGAGTTTTTATGTGTGAGTGATAAGGCCCAAATGAGATTTGATAGTGATTTGAATAAGAAAAAGAGGAAAGCCTTAGCTGAAATGGGGTTTAGTACAGGAAACCCCAAATATGAGAGTAGATTCTCATCAATCATTCAAGAGCAGGGAAGGGAGTTTTTCACTTGAGACAATCATGCATTAGCTGAGCACCCCTATAACTAAGACCATATTTAGTAATGTGAGCAGTTGGTTCGGGAGTTCTAAGTGAGTAGGCACGTGTTCAGACTAGGAGAGAGTGCGAGGGTGAGATGAGTAATGGTTAGCTACGCTCTAGAGGCCATTAATACATATTACGGCCTACCTACTTTCAATATCTTGGAAAGGTCTGACTTCCCATAATCGAGTTATTTTTTTCAACTCTTATTTCTTATATCAGACTGTTCGGGCAGCTCTGACTTGTTTCTCTATCTAGATCAGGTATATTCCTCTTTTCAATACCCTAAACATCTCATTAAGATGTGCTTTAGTAAGACTCTCAAAGAATGGTCTTACTTTGTCAACGCCTCTCTCTACCTCACCATTTAGCATGGTAAGGTGACATGGCCATGATGCGCATTGCTATACCATACTTGGGCTCGTGTTAGTCGTATTGACGTTGAGCATATTATACACTAGGTTATCAGAGAGAGGATGACCAAGATGAATAAGAAGAGTCTAGCCTTTCCCAGACCTATGCCACTGACAAGTCCCTCTCATAAGCTTAGAGTTCAATATATCACCCCAACTGACCATACGCGATGATGATTACTTTGGATTTGGTCGATAAAAGGAGAAGTATTTAGAGGATGATGAGCATAGAGCACAGAAGAGAGAACGAACAACAACGCAGATGTAGTAGCAACAACTGGAGACTCAAACAAGGAGAGTCGCAGGAAGGAGGAGAGGACTATCTTTTTCTACAACACCACACTAGAGGGAGTACCGGACATATGTCAAAGAAGAAGATGATTCTCCATAATTAGAGGGAGATCAATTGTTTCTTATAATTTTAGCAGATGTGGCACCAACAAGTCTATAATCATCCTAACGAACTACCTCCTCTAATTCCGAGCAATCAATTCATCATACTTCCTAGATATTAGGTTTATCATGCTCAAGAGGAGTATGGAGTCACTTCTTCCTCACACTGTTCAAAGAGAGCATACTTCTTACCAGACTATGTATAGGAGTGTGCAATAGAGTGAGCACTAGTAGGATAGCTCCACTAGCTCTAAGAGTTGTTGTCGTTAATAGACAAGACCTTAACTGGAGTTTAAGTACAAATTTTATTCTCGTGATTGGTGTATCGTATCAAGTATACACCAAAGAATGCCAGTGTAGATTCAAGGACAAAAAGTCAACTAAATCTCCACAAACTCCAGGATAGGTTTACAACCCTTTTTCAACCAAGTAATAATTAAATAATAAATTTTGGGAATATATAGGCCTTGTTTGTTTAAAGCTCTTACCCTTTGACCCACCTGTTAAGTTATCCTTAGTTAATCTAGTTGAGCTAACACAATCTGACTCTTTCATCACCTATCATGAAACCCATAAACCATTGGCTTATAATCTTTCACTTAGTTGGAAACTGGTCAAAGACTTGAGATCATTAAAAAGGGACATTAAAAAGAATTACAAGAACAAGAAGAAAAAGAAAAGAAAAAAAATTATAAAATTTAAATATTGTTTATATACCTAAAATAATAAGAAATCGATCATGATGAAAATCCAATCATTCAAGTCATGATTCGAGAGTTCCACCTAAAAATGATATCCATAGGAAATGGAGCAAGGAGGTGTGTGGTTACAAATATGAAAGTTCCACCCAAAAATAGTATTAACATCAAACGGAGCAGTGAGCGGTGTGGTTAGAAAAATGAGTATCCAATCTAAAACAGTATCCATAAGAAATGGATCAGGGAGACAAATAGTTGGAAAATGGTGAGGACCGCACAATATGAAAACAAGTGTGAATCATTTCATGTTTTAAGAAAATCCCTTGACTAGTTTAAGTGTAAAACTTTCCAACATTTCGAATCTACGAGTCACTTTTCTTTGTACCACAATCGAGCCTAAAAATAACCCAAAAGAAATTCTTATTAACGCAATACAATGTTTTGAATATGTCAGTTGAATGGTGATATAAGTTCTATTTCCATAATCCTACTATTCAATGCTCCATTCAGACGATGCAAGTTTTTGGCTTGTTAAAGGTTTCGAGGTAACTTACGATTAATTTATAATTTTAGTTTTAACGTAACCTAGTGTTTTACGAAGTATTCTTCAACAAAGTAGCCAAATTATCTTAACTAAAAGTGACAAGCTTTGCTTGAGTGTTCTTGTTTCTATTTGAAAAATTTGTGAGAAATTGGACAAAACCATTTAAGTTAGAGTCTTGCAATAATGAAGCTGAAATGTATGATGCAAACTAATTATTTTATTCTCCATTGCTCAGGACGAGCAATTGTCAAAGTTTGTTTGTATTTTATGAGTCACCAATTGTGCTATATTTTAGCATAATATTACTATGAATTTCAAGATTTTTATCTTCATTTATACTTAAAACCTTCATTTTTATATTTTCAAGGTAAATATAGGCAATTAGACAAAAACTAGTGATTTCCTATAAAAATCTAGTCAAAAGCTAGAGATAGGCTCAGCATTTTCACAACGTCTCAAGGTAACCTCAAATCGATAAGGAATTGATGGCCTTAACTTGACCAGATTAAAGGAAACTCATTTGGGATGTTACATATGAAGCCTTTTGAAGACCTAGGAGAAAAACGATGCTTAAATTCCAAAGAGAAGGTTAATGCCTTCACTGCGCCTTTAGGATCTACAGACAACGTTGGCTAGGCACTTGACTCAAGTCGAACAAAATTGAAGGAAAAACATAGTATTATAGATGTAATGCGAAGATAGTGTGAACTTATGATCACCTAAAAATATGTGTTGGCCGTGATGTGTAGTGCGATTAGACTAAGGCTAAAATATATACCAAACTGGATAAGTTATTTAACTGATAATGGTTAGAAATTGAATTAATTGAGGGCCCATAGTTGAATAAATATAATGTCACCATATCGAATTAATTCAAAGTGCATCTAGTTGTGAATTTAGTTATTCATTGATCAACTTATTGATTTGAACAATGTACATCTAGAGGCAAAAAGGAATGAATAAAATTAGTACATACATAAAGACCTTTGATCATTCTCGAGCACAAATCTCAAGACACATCGGAGGGCCATGGAGAGGCTAACATTACCATCAAATGATGGAGGGAGATTGGTTTCATTGATTGATAAATGGAGGAGTGCAATGTGTCCCACCATCACTTCTATTAGTCAAATTGGCTGCATGGAATGATGAATTGAGGAGTGTTATGTGTCTCACCATCACTTCAATTAGTAAAATCAGGAGCATGATTTAGGGAGGTTAATTCCGATTAATTAAGTAAACCAAATTCTATAACCCAACTATATAAATCAATACAACACTTTTCCTCTCATTTTCTCACAAACAATTGTAAGGAGAGGAAAAAGGGAGTGAATCTAAAAGTGAATGAACACTGTCGGGATGTACTACGACGTACCTATTTGTGACACCAAATCTGTGACACTATTTATATGCATTTACAACTAGTAGGAATTAGGTAGCTTTTACTTATAGTTTAATTTAAAGAAATCTGTGTTGCATATTGTTAGTAATATGGACTATCTTTCTTTTTTGGAATCCGAATTGAGTGAATCTAACACCATTTGAAACTTAATTTAAAGTTCTTCAACATTTTCCTATTGAACATTTATGCAATTTGGATGGTATTTCCTTCAAAATCGCTCTGCAACTTGGACCTATAAAGTGAAAGATTTAGTTAGACCAGCAATGTTATTCCTATCCTATCACTTTAATTTTAGATCTAAATGGACTAATTCCAACACCATTCGAAAGTTAACTTCAAGATCAAAAACTTTGTCCTACTAAACGTTTTTCAAAATCAAGCATTTTCATTGCCAAAAACAATCTGCATTATAGGAAATAAAACTACCATATGAAAGTTAGAAATGATAAACATGTTACAGTTTAAGACAACTCTTTTTATTTTTTATCTAAATCAAGATTTATTTAGCTTTCTTGAAAGCAGGTCTATAGACCTACAACCTTTTTTATAGAGTCTCCAAAGATTTTAATTTCTTAAGGACAAGAAAAGGAGCACAAGTCGGGGACATAAAATTTTTTTATAGGACTTGGTGAAATTCCAAGGACTTAGTTATTTTATTGAAACTTTATAAACATATGAACTTTAAAAGGTCTTGAAACGCACTTTGAGATAATTTCGTAATTAATCTATAAAAAGGAAAAAGACTAGGAATTCATAATAGGACTCAAGATTGAGTGGGAAGCTTTTGGTCAAGGTGGGACTGTAATGTGATACAAAGTTAGTAAATACTTGATGAATATACACTTTTATTACGCGTATTATTCTTTCATTTTACAACATTGCATCATACTATACATTGTGGTCATGCATGTGGTAGACATGGGGACCTTTAAGAGTCGACTCTTATAATGAGTATGACCGATTTATGTGTGGGAAAGGGAGGGAGTACATGTCTAGGAACCTCTCTTGTGGAGAAATAGACTATAAAATGTACTTGAATGGAACATTTCTTGGGAAGCTAAGAGCATGTCATTGTTGGAACCTCCTATGGAAGTAGAGAGTGACTAGAACTTTCCATTTTCAGAGTTAGAATTAGTCGGTTATAAAAGGCCATAGAAACTCATTCGGTGTGAACCACCATTCGGTTGATGGTACGGGCCAAGTCCATTGCATTAGGAAGTTCAAAAGAATTCCCCACGAGGATGTTTAGACTTATTGCATGTTCAATCTATTTTACCTTGCTATATATTTCCTTTTCTTTACTTTTATGCGATCGAATTGTATATTCCCAAGTGGTTCACTCACCGGGTCACTCCTATCATGGGACCAGATCCATCTTGCAGTGATAAAGGAATGGTCAAGGCTCAAGACTGCCGTAGGGCAACGAGGAGTGCTTCACCACTATCGTAGCTGTATTTTTTGTGTATATATATGATTTTTTATATGTTGTTTTATATTTTAGGTTTTACATTTTCCTTAGCGTATGGATGATTGTATATCTAACTTTGATTTTTCCATGGTAGCTCCCTTTTTATTGTATATATGACATGCACACCACTTCCGCACTCTGAAATCATGATTTAACCGGGACATGAAATATTAATGAAACGTTAAATTTTTAGTTTTTTTGGAAAGTATAAATGTTTTAAATGATTGTACAAATTTGATAAGCTAGATTTATAGGGAACGTTAATTAAGGCGTAAACCGAGTCGTACTTTGCTTGTCTTTCCCAAGTTAGAGAATCAGGGAATGGTTTGGGCCAGTTAGACTACCCGTTCAGGTCTAAGGTGTGACAGGAGAAGACTGTGCTTAAGTTTTATTAGTCAGTTTTTTTTTTATTTTTTGCATTGTTTTCAATGTCGATGAGTAGCTAAGTTCAACGTTATAGACAAATATGATTGACTTCTAAGGATTTAAGGCTTTGGGAGGTTTTGTGCTTTTAGTTTTAATATTGTTTATTTCTATTATTAATATTCTAGATTACATTGTTTTATAAATTTTAAAAGTTTTTTTTTTCCTTTTTTGTAGTGTAAGTGCACATGCACTCAAATTTAGGTAAAAGCTATCACTAGTGATCTTACCGCCGCTTAGTAAAGGGGATAACGTTAGGTGGCAAGTGGGGTCTTATCTATTGGCAATCAATGTGTCTTTGTGTCATTAAGATATGAGAAAGGTAGTGACATGTTGTAATCTCCACATGATAAATGGAAGTATTTGATGCAAGTTACTACTCATGGTAGGTTTTCTCACAAAGTTCAATGCTACTAGTTCGTTGAAAATCTACAACACATCTAGGTGGTTTTGTGGTCTAGTTAGCATATGGTTTTATTGCATGTTCCTTCAATTAACATGAGGAGAATGAGGTGGCGAAAGTCACTATAAGCCTATCTACCGAAATTAGTACCAAAATAACCATTTAAAATCGACGAATAAATATAATCCTTTGAATTTCAATTCACATTATGTTCTAGAGCTTTATAGGTACTAATTTGTGTTTTCTAAGAAATTGAGTTTATTTTTTTCATTTAATTTTTAGTATAGTTGAGTTTTGTTTTCAAGAAACCTCCATTTTTGTTTACTCTAAAAAGGAACATCCCAATCCCTGTGGGTTTGACATCATACTTACCTCACTACGAATCTAAGCATAAAATTAGAAATTCATGGGTATAATGAAAATTATTATGTTCCGTGAGTCTCTTCCAAACTTAGAATCAAGTATTATTAATTTGATCGGCTTACCTGTCAAGTTTGACATAAAATAGACTTTTAATCTATTTTATGGAAAGTGAACCAAACTTATTGAAGTTGTATTTGATGGTTTAATAAATATAGGAAAATTGACACCTTTGAATAGACTTTCGTATAAAACCAAATGATTGGACATCTGTATTATTTTCATCTAAATTACTAGAACAAAGGTTTCATGACTTTAGGTTTCATACACTTGTATTCATTAAGTTCAAGAGTGAAACTAATATAAGGTTGTCTTAGTATGTTAAGCCCTTTATCTAATAACTTAAGCCTTTAAAAGAACTAATTGATGAATTAGTTCATTTGAGATACACACAAGACATTAATATAGCAAATGGTCGCTAAAACAACATATTTTACCATATATGATTATAAATACGCAAGGACTCAATTATAATTTATTTGATGTGGCGATTTATGTAATTGTATTGTAAGTATACCAGTAAGAGATTCAATATCAATTCTTTTCTTTTCCATGAATATTTTAATGGAAATGATGCCTATTGTTGGACTATACTACCCAACCGAGTGTCTTGTGGATTGAGTGATCAAATTGAGTCGATGTTTAATCGCAAGGTGACCATCCGAGTCACGCTTGTGCCTCTACGAAGAAATTGAATCCTCTGAGTGAGCAACTGCACTTATTATGGCTACTAATAAGACATTAAAGATTGCACTGCGATCGAGCATCCGGTTGTGACTTTGGCTCCCTTTGGGATTTGCTTGGGTTGCAGCTCAGGTAAGCTGACAATGCAAAGGGTTTAGGTACGATCAAAATGGACATGGTCTCGTCCTACCAGCTTTTGACACTTACACATAGTCAAGTGGCTTTGAGCCTACGTGTAAAGTGTCAAGAGGACTTAGGCGCCTATCTTTTGCTTCCATGTCAGTTGGTTTCTACTATTGACCATTTTAGTATGTCTATCATACGTTTTATTGTTCTTTTTGCTTTATTTCTTTCATGCATGATTTATAGACTTTTTAATGTTTAATCTGAATTACTGATGAACTTCTTATGGATTTACTCATTGGAATTGTCTCCAATATGGTGATAATTGTCGGTCAAATCTCCGAGCGCAGGAACATTGATGTGCAACATACGTAGGTCATTTGATGTATCTATATTACATTAATTACATTTTTATAAATGGGTATTTGGATTGAGAGATACATATATTTCCCCTATCATTATAATACGTACATTGTATATGTTATATAAGGTTTCCATATTCTAGCTTCCATACCAATAACTCGTTATGTGTTTAATTTATTTATAAACACATTTTAACTAAATTTAAATTTCGCAGCATATGATTTTATATATGCATATATATATTATGTTGCGTGGATTATCAAGTACTAAAGACTAGGGTTAAGGACGTCAAAACTAATTTGTTTTCTATTTAAACTAATCTTTCATGCTGGAATGTATTGATCCAAAAAGGCTTATAATATTTTGGTCCATGTGGTTATGGAATTTTAAGGAATATTAAATAGCTAATCTTGAGCTCGTCCACTTAAAGAAGAAGGGGAAGCTTTTAGCTTAACATATTCTAACTCTATATTCTATGGTTTCATCATACTTATTTTATGTGTGTATTTCCTAATAAATTGTTAAGGATATTCATCATCTTCACTGTGAAAATGAGGTAAGGAACTAATAAAACCAAATCTTAATTTAAAATTGCAAAACTAAGCAGGAAAGGCAATATACATAAGTTTTTAAGCTGCAAAGTTTTTATTCGATTGCCTAAAAATAGTTTCTTGCTCACTTTCTTCCATATTGTATGACATACAAAGAGAAAGATTCCTAACAAATTATTTTTAAAATAGCAGGTAACACTGCCTAGAATTGGCACATGTCAAGCATGTACAATAAGTTTATTGTATATTCTTATTATTTGTAGTATTGGTAAATATGATTGTCTCCCTAGGGATTTTGCAAACTTCCTAAGAAAAAGGGTTTCCATGAGTTTTTACTATTTTACTTTAAATTGATTAAAACAAAAGTTGAAATTATCTAATCAAATAATGGCAATCAACTAATCTATTTTAACTAATTTAACTAACACAATTCAAATTCAGTAATACTAAATATTCTAAATTCAATTCAATTCAATTCAATAGAAAACAAACATCAAAACAAATATCCAAAATAATAAGAATGAAATGTTAAACCATTTTGAATCCACACATATTAATTAAAACATAGTCATAACAGGGTGATATCAAAAAGCCAAATGCAACATTTTTATATGAGATTACAAAGAATGGAGAGATAAATTTTTTCAAGACCATTTACAATAATATGAGGGATTCCATCAAGTTAGAGCGAGACAACAAATTGTTGTTTCCATTATTGATCACTCAAATATGCTTAAAGGCCAGAGTGTGACGACAAAAATATGAAGAACTTTATATAGAGCCCCAAGTAACCATGGATGAGGCTTTTATGCTCACATTGAAATCATCGCCTAGTTATGTTGACTTGAAGATGCAAGAGAAAGAGCCAGGGGAGCTAGACTTGATGCCGAGTTGTTGGCCAAACAACAAGAAGATAACGCAGCAACAATAGCAACAATAGAATTAGCCTGGGAGTTGGAAGATGAAGGTTATGGAGAGGAAGAGCAATAGCCGGGATTCACTAAAGGCTACAAGTTCATAGACCCGCTGATTGGAGAGCAAGACTTAGATGGTCCTGAGGTTTTTCCATGTGATATCCAGGAATTTTGTAAACTTAATTATGTGCTAATTAAGTATTTTCATATTTAATTTGAGATTCAGGCATCCGAGGTGGGAACCACATTTTACAGATCAGAGATCATAAAATAAATATTATTTTTATATATCTCATGACTAATGGATGTAACATACTCTATTTAGTGTGAAATAGGGTTTAATTGATATTTAAACGCGTTGTACGTGAATTTCGGAATGCATTGGTATTTTTGCCAATTTTGGAAAAATTGGAGTATTTTACAAGGTTACATTAGAATTGAGAATTTAAGATAAATGGGCAATTTGGTCACCCAAAACCTATTTAGTTTAATGTGAACGAAATAGGTTTTGGTCATCACTCACATTTCAATTCTCTTCTCTCGTTGAGCTGAAGGTGACTATCTTCTCCATTCGGCCCCTCTTTCAACTTAATTCCTTCATCCTCTTCGATACCTCTCTCTCGTAAAACTCTTTCACTCCCACTCGATCCTCCCTGCTCTTGAAAATCTCTATCTCTTTTAGCTTTGTAAACTCGTCTCTCCGGTCACTACTGTATGATTAGTAAGGAATAGCTGGTTTGTTGAATAGAAAAAAAGGAGATTAAGTTGCCAATTTGGTGAGATATAATTAGTTGAGGTAATTATTTTAAGTGTTATGAATTGATTGTTTATAGAATTTGGTTTGATGAATGGGGTAAAGAAAGTGCAGTTGTTGTTTTTGTTGTGATTGTTATAAGGGAGATAAAGTGAGATGAGGTAAAGGGTTGAGAAGAAAAAAACACACAAAAATAAAAACAACAAAATAGCTACAACAATGAATTAAAAAAATAAAAGAGAAGAACGAAACTATTTATTTGAAAAGAGTTGGTGTTGTAGATTAAATTGTTGAATTGATGTTTAAAGCTTGAGGAATTGAAGTCGTTTTTGTTTATTTTGTTATTTGTGTCAATTGGAATTATTTAGGACATATTTACATTCTTATTGATCAAATTCTTGGAAATCAAAATGATGAAATTCATAGTTTTGAACTGTCGAGATAGGAAAAGTTGGGTATAGTTAATTTCTTCAATTCTTCATATTTGGTGATGATATTTGGCTGATTCGTACTTCATATAACCTATTTTTATCTTAGGATTTTAATCTTAGATTTTCCTATGGTTCAATTGGATTTTCGAGAGCATGACAGAGGTCACTACCCCAGTTTTAAACTACTCAAACGGCTAAAGATTTGGCAAAGTATAAAAAATACTTGCTAGAAAACTAGTTGGGTCAATAAGTTGAGGTATCAAAAGATATCCAACTTACATGAATTTAAGCTTATGTTAACTCTTGTCTATCATATTTCATATAATGGAAAGGTACAAACTTAGAACCATTTTTTTTGGTAGTGAGAAGGTAGCCTGCAAACCACTGTCAAAATTGTAAACAATTTTGACAATTGTTAGTAGCCATGTTTGATAAATGATTCAAAGTACTTATTGATGTCTAAAATACTTGCAAATAGGTTCGTTTCAATCTTGATATATCCTATTTCATCGATCAAGAAGGTTTGTAGTGACATTCAATTGTTTAGAGGTTGTAATTTAGCGTTGTACATACAATCTTGTTATTGAAAAACCTACACTACCTATAATTTGACTAAGTGTTGAAGGTTTATTTTGTGGTAGCTTTAACTTGGAGCATTAATGAGAGACTCAATGCAATGTTTAGGTGTTTTGCGAAGGAAAAGACTCCAAAAGTTGATAAAATTAATAGATTGGGATTTATTGAAGTTCAGAAGTTCAAAATTTAGAATTGTCAAGATTAAAATTGCCAATTGAGTTAAAATACAAATTTAAGAATCATAGTAGATTTATAAATTGGTTTTGTAGCCAATTATGTAGTTTATGATCGAGATTAGATACATGCATTAAGTTTTGATATTTACGATGAGGTTGTTGGAGTTAAGAGTGGTTAAACTCCGTTAGAACTAAAAAATGGATTTTAAATCCCATTGTTAGTTGAAATATGATTTCGAAGTACTAAAATAGAGTTTTAACTCTAAAATGTGAATTTTATGCTTTAATAGGACTTACCGAAGTATGTGAAAGTTGGTAAAGTATTTTGTGAGGCATCGGAACCAACTTTGAGTTGCTTCGGTGGTAAGTAAACCCTATAGTGATCTTTACTATTTAATGAATTTATTTTTGTACCTATAATTGTATCATCATCTACATTCCATTTTGTCATGCTTAGTCATTCATACATAGAATGAGTTAGAGGGATAAGCTTGTTTCAGAGTCTGGTTTGATTGAAACTAAGTTTCAATCCTACTTTTAAGTCGTCTAGTGAGACTAGCGAAGTCTAACGCTAACAAGTTATGTCTTCATTTCATGATCTCTTAATAATGTCTTTGTACTATTTTTGGAAGTGAACCTCTGACTATAGTTAAGAGACAGTTATCGAGTGGATCGCATGTCATGTTGATGCATATATCTTATTGATTATTTGAAAATATAATTACATGTCTCCATATATCAGACTAACAATTACAAGAGTACAAATCAATGCAGGAATGACGTGCACCGAACACATCAATAAAATATATGTTCTAAACCAACTATTTTATAGATAGTGGTAAAGGGTTGATCCCATAGAAATTGGTATTCTTTCTAAAGTTTTAAAAGAAAATGAAAAACGGGGGTTTTGCAAAAGGTTTTCAAGAATTCACCAAAAAAAAAGGGATACAAATACTATGTAAAGAAATCAATCGAGAAAAATAACTTAAATTCTCGGCATCCCAAACTTCCTTAATTGGCATAATCAAACCTATGATCATTGATCTAGAAAAACATGTTATTTAAAGGTAATTTAGAGTAGATATAGACTCAGTAACATACATGAGTCTAGGCACTTCTCAATCTCGATAGTGAACGTATGACGATGACCACTTCCTAGCCAAACATTAAACCCTATACGAATTAATAGGTATGGTCAATTACCATTTGTGTGGTGTTATTGCATAAGAATGGATGCTTACGACTTACTGGCAATATAATCAACTTTTAAATATAAATTTAACCCTAATTAATCAATAAATAACATAAGGGATAAAATACCACCGGAAAGCAATCAAAGTAAATTAAAGTATATCTCACATAGACTCTATGCTAAAAGAGTCGTTTGCTATACCTACGATTTAGATTGATGAAGTTGGCGAGACATGTTAATGAATGACTCCATTAAAATATGAAAGAAAAAGAGATAACAATTGTTAGTCAAGAGGTAGAGAGAATAGAACAATGCGTAGAAGAGAGTTCTCCATAAAAACCTAAAGTCATAATTATATCAAAAACACTTAATTTGCCATCTAGTAGAGAAAGAAATAGATTTTAGGGGGTTTATTAGTGACATGTATGCCGAGGAAAATTTGGTGGCTATTGCTATAGTAATGTGGCATGCACTGATTTGCTGTGGTTGGTGATGAAGACATTGTTGGTAACTAGCTTGACTACACGTGGCACGCATCTGGTAGAGAGGAGCGAACTTAAGATTTGTGCATCAATCTGGGAGACAACACAAATGCATATACTGAGGCCAATCCATGGCTACTATAGATGAAAAAAGGCTAGCATGGGAGTCTCGACGAAATTATAGGAGATAATAAAGGTACGTATCTCGAGGACTATTGACTTCTATTGTGTTAAGAGAATTAGTTTGGAAAGTCAATCAAAAACTGGAAGGCTATGTTGCACGCATCCCAAGGCGAGGTGAATAGGCATTACTTCTTATCTCAACTTATGTTATGTGCAAATCTCAAGGCATATCGAGGGGCACTAGTTGCATAGTGTCACATACGCGTGTCCTTGTTGTGTCACTTGGCTGCTGGTCACCTTTTAATCAAATTTTAATGTGTGTCTCGAGGTAGATCCTCTGGTAGCTACTCATATTACATGTAAACACTCTATTTCGCTTACTTTATGACCTCGAATTCAACAGCGCACTCCATTAAACCCGAAAATAATAAATAAGGACAATTAGGATAATATTTGTGAGACTTAATCATAAACAATATATAAAGAACCTAAATAATATTACATAAGTAACGACTTATCAAAGAATTTACTTACCTGACATCTTTGAGTTGTTTTTTGTTATTTCATATCATATACGAAGAAAAGGGATGAAGGTACAAGACTCGATGAATGTGGTGATTGTTTTTAGAACTTAAAGTAAATTCTTGTTTTAAATTACTCGTATATATTGTCTCAGAATTTTTGGGGTGAGTGTCGGACGTGAAGTTTCGTTGAATGGTTTTGAGAGTTTCATAAGTTAGTTAAAAATATGTTGATAGGTTTTTGATTCAATTTTGGTCTATTTTAGATTGTTAAGTTGTAATTTAGGTATCAGAGACTCATAATTTTATTTATACGCTTAATTTTGATATACATTATGAACTATGGGGAGTTGTGAGTCCTTCTAGGCATCTCCACATTCTGATGTATATTTGGTGAATTTTTTGGCAGGCAACTTTTAGGGGAGGTGCTACTGGAACTTTTACAAAATATGGATGTAATTTTATAATTTACTCTAATAAAATAAATTAAGAAACAAATTAGTTGAGGATCTAAATTAAAATTTGGAGCATTATTAAGGACTGAATTAAACATTATATGGAGGTCAAAGCTAAAGAATTGATTAAGCTGGCTACATTATTGAGGGATTAAAATAATCTAAGTTGGTCAATCATC
Organism: Stephania yunnanensis; assembly: GCA_039657365.1. Lineage (NCBI taxonomy): Eukaryota > Viridiplantae > Streptophyta > Magnoliopsida > Ranunculales > Menispermaceae > Stephania > Stephania yunnanensis. The sequence goes on along the minus strand of CM077586.1, from coordinate 34,790,502 downwards.
TTAATGACGAGGGCTGACAAAGTTGATATCAGAGCCTGTGTTTGGCTTATTTAATGAAAACTTTGTTTAGAAATCAAAGTGTGATTGAGACTGAGATGAGGTATTTAAATTATTGTGTTATGCTTGTGTTGTATGTATGTATTATCACCAGATATGCGATAAGAAGTTTATTCTCTTTGTCCATTCAATACTTAACTCATAAGATACGATGAGTAAGATTATAAATGGATAATTAATTCAATACTTAACTCATAAGATACGATGAGTAAGATTATAAATGGATAATTAAGAAGAGAATAGGCTTATGAAATGAAACTAAGTATAAATGGATGAAAAATAGACTTAGGAAGTCTAAACTCACAAAGGAGTTATAGGTAGTTCGATACTAACGTAGCTGATGAAAGTATCAGTTATGAAACCAATAGTAAATTGGTTGGAAATGAATTCCAAACTATTCAGATACGTAAGTATTGATCATGAATTTCTTTGGAAATCAAAAGTATCAGACTATTACGATTATGTTGCACATCAGGGAATATGGAGACAAACAAACAAGGTGAAAATGTATTCAAGAAATATGAAGAAATTGTCGGAATAAATGATGCAATACAAGACTTCAAGAGCATTCAAGAAATACAAGTTCAAGACTCGGCACAAATGAAGAAATGAAGAAGAAAAGTTCAAACCGCAATTTGTAAAACCAATGTAAGGTATACAAATTCTTTCACACAAGCCAAATGCATTAGTTCATGCATACATCAAGTTTTCGAAATCATTTCTCAAAGTCTTAAGTTGATTTCAAAATTTAAAAGTGGATTTTAAACACCTAAATAGGTAAATGAAATTAAACAATGTGAAATCATGTGTGAATGGTCATTTACATATTAGAAGATCATTATAAATGTTTTTGAAAAAGAAAAACTTGTTTTTGAAATGTAAAACTGAAAAGTTGCAGGAAAGCCCCTAATAAGTTGTGAAACTTTGAATTTCCGATTTCGGGTTTGTAAAATTATCCGGACCACCCAAGTAAGCTTAATGAATCATAATAAACATGTATAATATGTTATATAAGGGTTGGTTAGATCCCGGACAAGTTTAAGGGTCGCTAACACAAAGGGAGAATAATTATTCTCAAGTCCCTGGAGTTAGCGCGCTAATAATGTCATTAGCGCGCTAATTGCTCTCTCACCAATTTCGACTTTTGGAAATCAAGCTTGAAATTTGAATTTTCGATTTTCTGGATTCCTTGAACGGTCATAAACGGCTATATTGGAATTCCTACCACTATAAAACCACCTCAAACTTGGTTTTAAACATTAAGAGCAAACACACTCAAAATCAATAGATCTACAAGGTAGAAATCATATTTTTGTGAAGAAATAAGAGAGATCTTAGTTGCTGTTCATTAGCTCAAATATCCAGCACATTTGAGGCTTTCAAAAGGAGTTCAAGAATCACTCCGAGCTGATCTCTTCATTCTTCTTCGGTTGTAAGAAATTTCTAAATCTACAATCTTACTTGTGCTTAATCTACATATTTTGAGTATTTGATTTGGAAATCATTGTTGTGTGTGTTTGAACATATTCTCTGAGTTTTTGTACTTAAAATTTATACTCTCAAACTCTGAGATTGATTAGAACAAAAGTGTTGCACCTAAACTTGATTCTTATCAAACTTTTGTTCTTAGCCTTGAAATCGGTTTTCATACAAATGTATTAAGTTTTTGAAACGATTTCAAATTTGGAATTTGTAACAACATCTTCTCTGAGTTTTTGCACTTAAATTCATATTATCAAACTCTGAGATTCATTTGAACAAAAGTGTTGCACTTAAACTTGATTATTGCTAAACTTTTGTTCTTAAACTCGAAATCGGTTTCACACAAATATATTAAGTTTTTGAAACGATTTCAGACTTGGAATTTGCTACAACATCAGTAACATATTTGCATATTCCATTTATACTCACACTTGCATGCATAAGAGTTAGGCTCTAGGTGGCTTGCTTGTGTTTGAATTTGATACCACTTTTGTTGTAAAGTGTATCTCTGCTTTTCCAAAAAATTGTTGTAATTGAAAGATTGTAAGACTTAGTGGGATCTAAGTCGAAAGGGAAAATCCTAGTTGCGGCTAGGTGAGAAAAATCCTAGTTGAGTCTAGGTGGGTAAAATCCTAGTTGAGGCTAGGTGGGAAAAATCCTAGTTGCGGCTAGGTGGGTAAAATCCTAGTTGAGGCTAGGTGGGAAAAATCCTAGTTGCGGCTAGGTGGGTAAAATCCTAGTTGAGGCTAGGTGGGAAAAATCCTAGTTGCGGCTAGGTGGGAAAAATCCTAGTTGAGGCTAGGTGGGGAAAATCCTAGTTGCGGCTAGGTGGGAAAAATCCTAGTTGCGGCTAGGTGGGAAAATCCTAGGTGATGCTTAGGTTGTAACACTTATTGGTAATATAAGTGGGTTGAAATCCTAACTGAGGAGGTTAGGTAGTGGATGTAGATCGTTGGATCGAACCACTATAAATCACGTGTTATTTTATATTTCCGCAATTTCTTTTACTTGCATAGCTTATATATACATCATTGTTGTAAATTACGCACAAAGTTTTTAAAAGGGCAAAAACTACTCTAACCCAATTCACCCCCTCTTGGGTGACCTTCAATTGGTATCGTAGCGGGTTATTGCTCAAAGTGTTACTAACGTATCTTTGAGTGCTTTTGTGCAAGGATGCAAACTTTAGATCCAAATCGCCTTCGGGAAGGCACCACTTCGAGTAGGCCTCCATATTTTGATGGAACCAATTATGCTCATTGGAAAGTAAGAATGAAATTTTACATTCGAGCACAAAATAGATTTTTATGGGACGCAATTGAAAATGGCTACACTCCACCTGGATAAGCCATTGAAAGAGTACACCACTGAGGAGATAAAGCTTGAGCTTTCAAATGATCAAGCCGTAAATCACTTATTTTGTGCACTTAGTGAAAATGAATTTAACAGAGTAAGTGCGTGTCAAACGGCAAGGGAAGTATGGGAAAAGCTTGAGGTACATTATGAAGGTACCATACAAGTAAAGAAGACCAAGTTGAGAATACTTGAGGAACATTATGAAACTTTCCGAGTTGGGGCTGATGAAGACATAGCCACCGCCATCACTAGATTCACAAAGCTATTAAATGAGATCAAGAATCTAGGAAAGAATTATGATCAAGAGACTTCAGTGTATAAATTCCTTAGAGGCTTGCCTAAGGAATGGGATGCCAAGAAATATGCTATTCAGTCAGCACAAAATCTTGGAGACTACACATTCGATGCATTATGCGGAGAGCTAACAGTTCATGAATTTGAACTAAAAGACCGAGCAAGATTGGAAGCACTAAATGGAGGTGCTAAAAGTTCAAGAAAAGAAATCGCCTTAAAGGCAAATAGCTCCTCTAGTGCATCGGTTAAAGTCATCGAAAATGAGGAATCATATGATGAAAATGATCTTGAGAAAGAAGTAGCTATGATCTCAAGAAAGCTCAATAAGGCCGTGTACAAACGAGATAAGTACAAGAAGAAGCTGCGAAATGGAAGCAAGGAAGGAAAACCAAACGAAATAATATGCTACGGTTGCGGCAAACCGGGTCACGTCAAAACAGAGTGCAAAGCCAAGAAGGTGTTTGACAAAGGAAAGAAGAGTTTAAAAGCAACTTGGGATGATTCATCATCATCAAGTTCGGACTCCGAATCAGAAAGTGAGAAGGCAATATTTTGTCTCACGGCACAAGACGAGGTAAATTCTAACTCTTCTAATTTTGATAATGTTAATGAATTGAATGATGTTCCAAATCTTGATGAGCTTAGGAAAGAGTTGAAAAAGGAGGTCAAAAACACCAAACAACTCAAAAAGAGTTTGATCATTGCAATTAATGAAATAGAGTCACAAAATGAGATCATTGATGATCTCCAAAATGACTTAAATGAAGTCATAAAGGAAAGAGATGCTTTAGTCAAGGAAGTAGAGGACTTGACTAGCACAGTGCATAAGTTTACAAATGGTAAACAAATGTTTGACATGATGTTAGGAGCACAACGACGTGCACTTAATAAAAGAGGCATAGGTTACGGAGCAAACTTGTTAAGCTACAAGAAATTGCTAAATTGCAACAAGACTCACATGGTCGAGAAATGTGCATTACAAAAGGTAAAAATGGGTAAACTAGCATGGGTAGCTAAAAATGTTTATGACACTAACACTCTCGGACCCAAAGGTGTTTGGGTACCAAAATCTAGTGTGTTTCCCATAGTATAGGATGCGAGGAAAAGCACCCCATGGTACTTGGACAGTGGGTGCTCAAGTCACATGACCGAAGATGCACATCAAGTTATTGAACTAAAGCGGCATGACGGTGAAAAGATTACAGTTGGAGACAACAACAAAGGAAGAATTATTGGTCTCAGAACTGTCGGTAACAATTTACTTTCTATTTCTAACATTTATCTTGTTGATGGTTTGAAACTTAATTTGCATAGTATTAGTCAATTGTGTGACAAAGGATTTCATGTTATGTTTGAATCATCAGAATGCATTGTTAGAAATGAGAAGCATGAAACCTTGTTTATTTGCATATAGAGATAAAAACGTTTATGCCATTAACGTTGATGAGATAAATATGTAAAATGTTTCATGTTTGAATGCATAAAGTAATTGTGATGCATGATTGTGGCAAAATAGATTAGACACCATTCTTTGTGTGATCACATCCAAAAGGGGAAATGTTAAAACTTATTCATATGCCCATATAGGATCAACTAGCCGATATACTCACTAAGCCGTTGCCTAGAAAACAAGTCTTTAAAATTCGGTGTGAGTTAGGCATGTCTCGAAAATTGGACCTTCTACATATGTTCTAGATATTCCAAACCTCTTTATATGATGTTAGTGAAGTGTCCATGAAGTTTGAGAAGAATCGGAGCTAAATTGCAAAAATTCAAAATTTTTGTCAAAAATATTCCAGAGAGGAATTAGCGCGCTAATAGCGCAAATTAGCGCGCTAATAGCCCTGCGACCGAAAAATTCCAGAGAGGAATTAGCACGCTAACTCACCTTATTAGCGCGCTAATGTCGTTCGGTCAGGGTTTTATAACATAACTTTTCTTTCAAAAACTCACCTCACACAGAATTTTCTTCTTCTCCTCTTCCAAATCAACTCTCCATGTGCCCTCTCCACCGCGATCTCCACTCTTCTAAGGTACAAATCTTCTCCTTTCTTTGTTGATTCCTTCCATTTTCGTTTTGAATATGTCATCACGTCGTCCTTCAAACCGCCCCTCTTCTCGAACGGGTGCACCTACCGTTCCCAATCCATCTCGACCTACCCAAGCAACGTCCTCACGACGTCCCTCTAGTCGTCGTATTGTCCAATCCTCTTCATCTAGTGATGAATCCACTCACCTTGTCTCACCTCCGGCAAATGCCCCACTACGTGAGGGTCGTGCCAAAGCCATCCATGAGTCTTCGTCCGTCCTAGAATTAGTAGTTCCACGGCTAACGGACGCCAAAATTATACGACCCGCAATTGTCGATGTTTCCTTCTTTGATAAGGCTCATCTCCCAATTCGGGAAATTCTTGACGCGGCGGGGTGGACTACTTTCTGTACGCATCGGTCTAACTATAACCCCCCTCTAGTTAGAGTCTTTTATTCCAACCTTGAAACCACAAATCAATTTGTCCTTCGTTCATCCGTTGGTAGCCGAGCAATTGAGATTACACCGGAAAATCTCGCTCAACGGTTCAATCTTCCTTTGCACCCTCCATCGACCACGGTTGTGTGCAAGTTCTTAAGTTGGCCATTCGACCGTTTAGACGTCCTTAATTCTTTTCTACGGTATCACGGATACCGACTTTAAGTTGGTACCTCATCTTCTTCATAAGGTACTTCATAAGGTTATTCTTCCAAGAGGAGGTAGCAAGAACTATGTCACTTTACTTGACATGTTCATACTAGGTCATCTTTTCTCATGCTACCCCTCGCCTTTCCTCACATTCTCATCGGATATATGACTAGCACTTGTAGCGCCGGTCGTCATCTTCCTTACGCCCATATCATTACTTCCTACTTGGAGTCTGCCCAAGTAGATCTTGCATTAGGAGGTCGTCCTCTGAGTGTATTCGATTCCATTGACATGGCTACCTTGAAAGCCATGAAATATAGATATATTCGTGAGAGGAAGCAATGGACTAGAGATGATGCCATTCCTTATAATCAGCATCACAGCGGATACGAGTCTACGGACGATCCGTTTGATGCGCCGGATTATTTGGAGTATAGCTATCATCTCGGCGATGATGATCAGGCTGATGATGAGGGAGAAGCAAGTCACAATGATGATGATGGTGATCAAGGCAGAGCTCAAGCTTCTACGGTTCCGGAGCAGACGCACGAGGAGTCAGCACCGCCTACACAACCTTCTACCTACAGCGGCTTAACACCTCCTCCTAACATGTCACCTTCACTGGCATATGTGTCTGCTCAGCTGAGAAACATGCAAGATTACATGACTCAATCCTTTAATGCAGTCGAGACGACTCTACGGGATCATGGTGATCGACTTAGGCGTATTGAGAGTCAACGTCTTCCAGTTCGGCCAGCACGAGACGATATCGCTTCTAGTTCTGACCATCCACCACCGTCGTCTTGAAAAAGAGTTTAGATACACCTAGATGAGCATTAGGCTCAAATATGTTAGTCTTAGGTGTTCTAATTTGTCAAAACTAATGTTAAGCCACAATTATGCAATCTCATTACTTTTGCTATTTATATCATGATTTTTTTTGCGTATCTCTGAGTTTTCTTTATGGCTATTTTGTGCTTCACTATGTTTTCTAGTCTATGCATGTGTATCGCTTCCGTATGTTCTTTATTAATTTGCATAAAGTGAGGGGGAGAATGTTTTTATCATGGTATACCGTGTTATTTATTGATATGCATAAAGTAAGGGGGAGAAATTTATTGCTAAAGTAAGGGGGAGAATGCTTTTATCTTGGTATATTGCTTATTGATAAGCATAAAGTGAGGGGGAGAGTTTATTTCTCTCGTATTTGTTTAAATCGTGTCTATCTTTGCTGATACTTGACCCCATTGTTTAATAATATCGAACGGGGGAGAAAAGGTTGAACTTGATATTGTAACATTGTGATATCTTTGATATTGGGATATTTTTTGAAAGGATGATATGAAAGGGTGTTCTTTTCATTGGTATATATTGGTATAGAGTTCATAATTCTCATTTTTACTGGTATCAGGTTGATAAGTTAATATTATTGATTTTTGTAACTGGTATCAAGTTAATAATTTTAACCTGCATATATTGGTATACTTGAACAAGTTGTTGGTTTTTATTGGTATACTTGATAGGGGAGAAAAATTGTGGATGCTTGATCCCGCTTTTTGATAATATCAAAAGGGGGAGAAAAATGTGGTGAACTTGAAAGGTTTGAAGTTTGAAAAATGTGGTGTTGAACTTGAAAGGTTTTTATCTTGGTATATTTGAAACGGTTGTTGGTTTTGAACTTCCATATTTGAAGATAAATGTAGTTAAACTTGAAAAGATTGATGTGTTGAATGTGATATACATTTAGATTGTGTTTTCACACCTTTAAAGTTCACATTGTTTGTTATCATCAAAAAGGGGGAGATTGTTGGACTAAGTGGTTAGTCATTCACATTCCTACCGAGATTTTGATGGAAACAAACAAAGTGAAAATGTACTAATCAAGTATTTCAGTTTGTGTTAAAGGATGCAATACAACACATCAGGGAATATGGAGACAAACAAACAAGGTGAAAATGTATTCAAGAAATATGAAGAAATTGTCGGAATAAATGATGCAATACAAGACTTCAAGAGCATTCAAGAAATACAAGTTCAAGACTCGGCACAAATGAAGAAATGAAGAAGAAAAGTTCAAACCGCAATTTGTAAAACCAATGTAAGGTATACAAATTCTTTCACACAAGCCAAATGCATTAGTTCATGCATACATCAAGTTTTCAAATCATTTCTCAAAGTCTTAAGTTGATTTCAAAATTTAAAAGTGGATTTTAAACACCTAAATAGGTAAATGAAATTAAACAATGTGAAATCATGTGTGAATGGTCATTTACATATTAGAAGATCATTATAAATGTTTTTGAAAAAGAAAAACTTGTTTTTGAAATGTAAAACTGAAAAGTTGCAGGAAAGCCCCTAATAAGTTGTGAAACTTTGAATTTCCGATTTCGGGGTTTGTAAAATTATCCGGACCACCCAAGTAAGCTTAATGAATCATAATAAACATGTATAATATGTTATATAAGGGTTGGTTAGGTCCCGGACAAGTTTAAGGGTCGCTAACACAAAGGGACAGAATAATTATTCTGAAGTCCCTGGAGTTAGCGCGCTAATAATGTCATTAGCGCGCTAATTGCTCTCTCGCTCGCAATTTCGACTTTTGGAAATCAAGCTTGAAATTTGAATTTTCGATTTTCTGGATTCCTTGAACGGTCATAAACGGCTATATTGGAATTCCTACCACTATAAAACCACCTCAAACTTGGTTTTAAACATTAAGAGCAAACACACTCAAAATCAATAGATCTACAAGGTAGAAATCATATTTTTGTGAAGAAATAAGAGAGATCTTAGTTGCTGTTCATTAGCTCAAATATCCAGCACATTTGAGGCTTTCAAAAGGAGTTCAAGAATCACTCCAGAGCTGATCTCTTCTGTCATTCTTCTGGTTGTAAGAAATTTCTAAATCTACAATCTTACTTGTGCTTAATCTACATATTTTGAGTATTTGATTTGGAAATCATTGTTGTGTGTGTTTGAACATATTCTCTGAGTTTTTGTACTTAAAATTTATACTCTCAAACTCTGAGATTGATTAGAACAAAAGTGTTGCACCTAAACTTGATTCTTATCAAACTTTTGTTCTTAGCCTTGAAATCGGTTTTCATACAAATGTATTAAGTTTTTGAAACGATTTCAAATTTGGAATTTGTAACAACATCTTAGGTAGTGGATGTAGATCGTTGGATCGAACCACTATAAATCACGTGCTTTTCTTTTAAGAAATACATCATTGTTGTTAAAATAGTTTCAACAAGGAAATAAAATGCTTAAGAAAAGGTTAAAATAGTTTCAACAAGGAAAACAGAGACACATGGTTTTGAAAGTAGAAATCGATTAGATAAAATGAATTTGATTGAAAAATCAAAATGGGATTGTGATTGGATCAATCAAGTTGTCTAAGTTGATTTCTACTAAAATAAAATACTTTGAAGTAAAGTATTGTCTCATTTCAAAAATAAAATAAAAAGTAAAAGTGGAATAGAACCACAGTTGAAATCCATCAAACAACTTCTAAATATAAGTACTAAAAATCTTGATTGTTTATTACTCAAGTTACTTATCCGTAAGCGACGTTGAGTAAGTAGTTCTATGAGTCGAATAAAGAAATGTTAAAGCAAATGGAAAACACGAGTTAGAAATGAAGTTTCTAACTTAAAAATTGAAACGTGTTGTGATTAAATCAACGTTTTAGAAGCTAAGGTATCGGAGTTTAATAATAGCTTGGATAAGCTATTAAACATCAACACAAGTGGTTTTGCTTTGAGATTCAAAATACCCAATAGTCACTTCTAATCCAATTAAGTAATGATGGTTATCACTACAACCGAAAACATAATTAGGGAATAGATAGACGTACTGATTGAGAATTTGTGAGTGAATTTTATAGGAATTGAGTATGAGTTCCTATATCATGAGAGTTTCCATTAATAAGACTTAAAGGATTGAAATAGCATCCTTTTAAGAGTTTAATTAGTTGTTTAGTTAATCAATAGCTTAGAAATTATAACTCTTCTATCTTTTTAGATGAACAACAACGGACAAATGAATTCATCAAAAGTAAATTAATGATCAGCAAGGTACTTTTATATCTTACACAGTCTTTTGAAAGTACAAAAACTCTTTTTGAGAAAAAAGAAAAATTTAGAAATTTGAGACTAATGGAAATAACTTAAGGCAATAGCAAATAGTGGAAATATTCGAGTCGCAAAATCTTTTCGTTTTAAATGAAAGTCAACTATAGAAAACTTCAATTGATTGATTTATCATAAGAAGTATTATCCTTGGCTAAGTTTTTGAAAAATGAAGAAATATAAATTGCCTTTTAAGTCAAGAATAAGGAGTTGTAAGTGGCATAGGTGTTAAGCAAAAGTTGAGGTAAGTTTATAAAGGGACAAAGATTGAAATCAATGTGAGAATACCTAAGATTGACAAAAATCGAATGGAATAGACTCTGTGTATATAATGAAATGAGATGTTGAGATGACTTGTGACTGCTGAAAGTGACATGAACGGACTCTTTTATTCAATGTAAGGGATTGGAGTAGTTGTGCATGACCGAAAGTCTAAGTAACTCCAATTCATAATCACGATTCATTCACAGCGTAGAAGATTATTGTTATGTGTCCACCTATCTTTGAATAATCAGATGAATTGATGATAGTCAAAATAAAAGTGTCTATGATGTTTCATTAGACTCAATTGGAAGCTGAAGTATAGGCAACTAAATAGTCGGAATAAAAAAGATATCTTATTTATAACTTGTATGAGAAACAAGTTAAGATTTATACTTTGTGAGTGAAATCTTTGTTTAGAAACATATGTCTATACAAGTTAAGGATAATTGTCTCTATTCAGACGATGGGAGAAATTGGTGAACAGTAAGTGATTAAGATGGAAGATTATTGGAGATCTCTGTAATTGAATGAAATAAGGTTCTTGGTGAACTCATAGATGGAAAATAATTTGACGAAGTTCAAAACGTCATTAATTTTCTAACCAGTCAAATAGAAAGTTAAGTGAATTAGGTAATGGGTTGGAATTGGTAATTGCTTGCTAGTCCATAATATAAATAATATTATAAGTAGACATTCAGAGAATGCATTAGAGTTGCATAACAAGATAGATTTAATTTCTTGATCAGATTGTAAATTGAGGTATGTGATGAGATGATAGATGTAATTCAAGATTTATAGTCATGAGATGACATATGTAATTCCAAGTTTCTATTGAGAAATACTGGAATGGTGATGGATTGGATAGAAATGCAACTCTACTTTGTATATAATGTCGTGCTCAAATATTATTTGCATCACTATATTGATATTTTGATTTATGATAGTGCAAGAATTGATCAACCGGCAATTCTAATAAAGAATGACCAAACGATGAGAAGGTAAATTGCTATGAGTGTACCAGAGTTTAGTGGATAATGAAAAAATTATCAACAGCTGTAAAATTGTTATCTATTACGAATAAAAATGGTGTTATGAAAAGTAAGATAGGCTAGATCTGGCTAAGTGTTGATCCTTGAATGAGTTTCAAGATAAGAGATGAGTAGAGAAACAAGGTTTATTACATATTCTACAATGCTGATTGTTAAGAATGAGATTCAAGATAGGAAATGAGTGAATAAATAAGGTTTATTTTATATTTCGCAAAGCTGATTGTTAACTCATTAGAAATTCAAAAATTGTCAGGATTGGCAAAGTAACGGAGATAACTTTTTAAATAAACAAAGGATTTGGAAATGAAAAGCCGAAATGTTTATGATCTCTACCATCGAGTTGTTAATTACAGCAAAGGTGATTAGATCCACTTAACAGCTCACCTTGGAAATGATTTTTATAGTTTTAGATTAATATAGTTGTATGTGAAGATTCATTTTCTCATATCTCTTTTTGTTCGATAACCTGTAGTTTTAAGTTTAGAGGACGAAATTTCTAATTGATTGGGAAAATTATGATATGCAAGAATTGCATAAACTTCATTATGATCCAAATTGAGTATTTTTAGATTATATTTGGGATTTAAGTATTCGAGGTTGGACCCACTTGTTACTGATCAGAGATCATAAAATAAATATTATTTTTTTGTGTTGCGTGACTAATGGATGTACTATATTCTATTTGATGCGAAATAGGGTTCGATTAACATTTAAATGCTTTGTTTGACGTGAATTGTTGTAGTAGATTAAATTGTTTAACAAATGTTTAAAACTTGAGGAATTGAAGAGTTTTGTGTTTATTTAATTATTTGTGATCAATTGAGATTGTTTGGGACTGATTTAAATTTTTATTGATCAAGTTTTTGGAAATCAAAATGATGAAACTCGTAGTTTTCAACTATCGCGATGGAAAAGTCGGGTATAGTTAATTTCTTCAATTCTTCATGTTTGGTGATGATGTTTGGTGGATTGGTACATCTTATGAACTATTTTATCTACGATTTTTGATTTTAGGTTTTCTTATGGATCGATTGGTTTTTTGAGAGCATGATCAGAGGTCACAACCTTAGTTTTAAACTGATCAAAATATTGAAAATTTGGCTAAGTATAAAAACTACTTGCAATCAAGCAAATTTGGTCGATAAATTAAGGTACCAAACGATATCCAAATTACATGGGGTTAAGTTTAGAACCTCTATCTATCATATTTTATATAATGAAAAGGTAGCAACTCAGAATCATTTCTTTTGGTAGTGAAAATTTGGTGCAAAGTTAGCCATCAAGCAACTATCAAAATTATAAACAATTTTGACAATTGCAAGAAGCCATGTTTGATAAATGATTCAAATGCCTTATGGATGTCTAAAATACTAGTGAATAGGTTCATTTATATCTTGGTATATCCTATTTTAATGGTTAATAATTTTTGTAGTAAAATTCATTGGTTTAAGGGTCGAAATTTAGTGTTGAACATGCGATATCGCTATTGAAAAATTTGTATTACCTATAATTTCACTAAGTGTTGAAGGTTTATTTCGTAGTAGTTTTGACTTGGAATTTTAATGAGAGAGGCAATGCAATGTTTAGTTGTTTTGGCAAAGGAAAGGACTCCAAAAGCTGATAAAATTAGTATATTAGGATTTATTGAAGTTCTAAATTTTAAAATTTGGAATTGTCAAGATTAAAATTGCCGATTTAGTTAAAATCTCAATTTAAGATTCATAGTAGATTTATAAATTGTTTTTAAAAGCCAATTAAGTAGATTATGATCGATATTAGAGACATGAATTAAGTTTTGATACTTACAATAAGGTTGTTGGAGTCAAGAGTTATTAAACTCTGTTAGAACTTAAAAATTGATTTTTAATCCCATTGTAAGTTGAAATATGATTTTGAAGTACTAAATTAAAGCTTTAACTCTAAAATGTGATTTTTATGCTTTAATAGGACTTGCTGAAGTATACGAAATCCAGGGAAACATTGTGTGAGGCTTCGTAACTAACTTTAAGTTGGTTTGGTGGTAAATAAACCTTATAGTGATCTTCACTATTTAAGTGAGTTTATCTTTGTACTTGTAATTGTATCATCGTCTACTTTGCATTTTATCATTCCTAGTAATTCATATATAGAGTGAATGAGGGGGATAAGCATGTTTCAGAGTTTGGTTTGATTGAAACTAGGTTTCAATCCTACTTATATGCCACCTAGTGAGACTAGCGGAGTCAGACGACGAAGATTTATCTCTACATTTCATGATCTCCTAATACTATCTTTGTACTATTTCTGGAAGTCGAGATCTAATTATAGTTAGGAGATAGCGACATAGTCAATTGCATGTCATGTTGATGCATATATTTTATTGATTATCTAGAAATGCAATTACATGTCTCCAAGTATCAGACTAACAATTGCAGGAGTACATATCAATGTAGGAACTTACTTACCTAACATCTTTGAGTTGTTTTTGATGATGTTAAATTCTACATGAAGACAAGGGACAAAAGGACAAGACTCGAAGAATGTGGTTATTATTTTTAAAACTTAAGGTAAATTCTTGTTTTAAATTGTTTATATATATATGTGGTTTAGGATTTTTGGGGTGAGTATAGGACCTGAATTTTCATTGAATGGTTTTGAGAGTTTCCTAAGTTAGTTTAAAATATATTGAGAGGATTTGATTCAATTTTGGTCTATTTATGATTGTTAATTTGCAATTAAGTTATTAGAGACTTTTAAGTAACTTTGTAATCTTGATTTCGATAAATATTATGAGCTGTGGGAAGTTGTGAGTCATTCTAGGCATCTCCCATTCTGTTATCTATTAGGAGAATTTTGCAGTAAGCTACTTTTAGGCGAGGTGCTACTGAGATTTTTACAAAATATGGATTTAATTTTCTAATTTAATCCAATAAAATAAGTTAAGAATCAAGTCCATTGAGGATCTAAATGAAAATTTGGAGCATTATTAATGACTGAAATAAAAATTATTTGAAGGTCAAAATAGAAGATTTTATTAGGCTGACTAGATTATCAAGGGATTAAAATAATATAGGCTTGTCAATCGTCTTAATAACGAAGGGGCTTACTTTCCACCACCTCCTCCACCATATCCACCTGTGCCACCACCAAAAGACTTGACTACATGATAGTAGTGGCTGTGGATTGCTGAGATGATGAGACAGTACGTAGAGGATAAGGCATAGTATTGCGAAGCCTTAAAGAGAGATGAGCAAGACACACTGAACGGGTAGCGGAATCTCATGTTGTTTGCCGATCATCAAAGGGAAGTAGTTAGGTATGATAGGAGCTGACGGATGAGACCTGAGACCTACTGATAGGTCTATTGGCTTTCTAATAGCACCAGCTTACTTATCCAATTCGGATGTGGTGTAGAGCAAGAGGGTGGAGCATCCATTGACACCATCATACGTAGGAGCTGATGAGTCAGACGATGATGACAACGCGTAGTCTTGATGTCAGTATCTTAGGATTTCTCTACACTTGGCACTACAAAAAAACAGCAAATCAGAAACGGAATTAGAAAGGGAAATAATTTCCGTTGCAAATCAGAAACGGAATTAGAAAGGGAAATAAGTTCCGTTGCTAAAAAAAAAAAAAAAATTAGAGACGGAATTGAGACGGATTAAATTAGAGACGGAATTGAGACGGATCAGAGACGGAAATAGAGACGGAAATAGAGACGGAATTAAATTCCATCTCTAAAAAACGGCGCCAACATTCCCACCAAAAATCTCGTTTCTTTTGACCGTTCATCAAATCTCGAGATTTGTGCATCAAATCTCGAGATTTGATAAGTATCCCCCCCCAACAACCCCAAATCCCATAGTTCTCAGTCTCCCCAAAACCCCCAAATCCCTTCTCGTCTCGCTCTCTGCTCTCAGGCTCGAGACCTGCGGAGTGTGGCGCGCGTCGGCGACTCCAGCTACGCCGCCTTCGCGGCCTTCCGCGACCAAAACCCCCAAATCCCTTCTCGTCTCGCTCTCTCGCTCTCCGGCTCGAGACTCTGCGGAGTGTGGCGCGCGTGGCTCGGCGACTCCGGCCTACGCCGCCTTCGCGGCCTTCCTCGACCAAAACCCCCAAATCCCTTCTCGTCTCGCTCTCTGCTCTCCGGCTCGAGACTGCGGAGTGTGGCGCGCGTGGCTCGGCGACTCCGGCCTACGCCGCCTTCGCGCCTTCCCGCCCTCGCAATCGTCTTGGGATCGTTCATGGGGACCGACGACTCCAAATCTGGGGCTCGACTCGCCTCCAGCCTTAGGGTTCGAGCTCGCTCTTCGACAAGGCCGTGTCTCTCTCTCTTTCTCCGATCTTCTTCGTCTTCGTCTCGCTTCAACGGCTTCGTCTGTTGATTCTCGCTGCTTCGAACCTCAATTCCGCATGTACGAGTTTTCGGTTTTTGGGGTTTTTTTTTTTTTTTTTTTGGTGTGTTTTGGTTGGTTTTGGGGTTTTTTGACTGTGAGTTTGTGAGGTGTTTTGGCTTTGCGATTTGCGGTTACATGGCGATGATGTGTATTTCTCTTTGGAGGATTTCGGTTTTGGGTCGGTGATGGGGCTCAAGCTTAAGCTCGCGCAAAGATTCGCATTCAAAGGTTCGGTTTTTGGGTTATTTTGATCTTCTTAGGGAATTCAAGTTGTTACTTTTAGGTAAATGAGATTTGTTTCATTTGTTTGTTAAAAATGTGAGATTTGAATGATTTGAGAGGTTGTCCGCGTGGAGTTCGTCTTGTTTTCTTCGATCTTTCTTTGTTGACTTGTTGGATTGTTAGGCTATGATATCCCAATGCTATAGTGCTTTTGCTCACACCTTTGTCTAGCTAGATCTATTTGGAGGCGATTTCTTGCTAATATCACAAATTGGATCCCTGTTTTTAGTGCTATAGATCGCCGGTCCTTTGTGGTTTTCCGTATCGCGCTCATAGTCTATTATTTGTGGAAATGTGGATTTGTCATGAAAAGTAATCAAGGAATGTGTTCCCGATGTGAGTGATCGTCAAGCGAAGGAGAAGGCCTCGTGATTTAGAAGTTGTAAATATAAGGATCCTTGCAAGATGTTTAATGAATGTGTTCCCTACGGTCTATTGCACACTTTTTTTTTTTTTTTGTGATGTCTACGAATGACTTAGTTGTATTTGCTAATGAATTTTCTTTCCCCATGATGCAGTAAACCGATTTCTTCTTTCCTTCTTCGTTTTTTGTTTTTTCCCGATAGGGGTACTTTGCTTTGTTGTTCAAAGTTGGCCATTCTTGCTTTTTCTATTAAAAGCCAAAGAAAGTTGGTAAGATAATTGTTGCTATCTATCCTAGTTGAATGTTTTAATATGGTATTGATTTGAGATGGGGACATTATATGAACTTAATTAGGACTTCTACACCTAATCCCTTCTATTTTGCAAAAAGGTTGCATAATTTGCACTAGTGTCTCTCAAGGTTGGCCATTCTTGCTTTTTCTATTAAAAGCCAAAAGTTGGTAACACGTCTATAATTATTTTGTTTTTATTGCGTACTTGGAAATCACATCGTTTCCTTTCATTGATTGTACAATTTATTTTGCTTTTACCTATCACCAAAGGGGCATATCCCGTGTTGAATCTTTTTATGCATGTGGAATCAATACTTGTGTATAGATCAATTCAAATCAAAATAAAATTTGATTGAACTTATTACACTTGTATAAATATAGAGTTAGCATGTATACCGCATTTTAGATATACTTGCATACTTGTGCGCACTCAAGGAGGAAATTTTTTTTTTTTGTCAAAGGAGGAACATTTATGTAGAAACAATTTACATTCATAAATAAGTAAATTTAGTTTTTAATAGTATTATTAATTTTTAATGTGAGAATGACATGAAAACTACTATGGACCATGACTCTACATTAATTTTTTTTCAAGCGTGATTGTCACCATGATACAAACTTGGTACCAAGATGTCGAAGAATGTATGCTCATGCTCATGATTATCATATTAATTCCATTTCAAACAACAGTCCTGCTTTGTCACTCTATTTTCTATATCACTTGTCACTCATCCCATCCTATTCGTTTCTTCTATACATGTTGCAAAATGAGTAATTTGAAAAGCATGGATAAGAAACATTGCTAATATGGAGAAGTCATCTTTTAACTATTAACTTGCATTTTTTTTTAACTTTCTTTTGACGTACATGAAGTTCGAAATAATGTTGCATGTCGTTGTTATTGTCTTTTTATTTTGTGTTGTTTGTTTTTAACAATTCCATCTTCATTTTGTTTTTGCACTTCTTTTTTTGAATGAATACGCTTTCATGTTTCTCCTCTTCATATTCTATCATATATCTATTTGAAAGTCTTTTTATTTTGCCATATTTTTCTTTCAAATCCTTTGGAAAACCTCCTACGTCTTTGAAGGGCCTTCTTAATCATCTTTATTGAAATCATTGTTATTAGTCGAAATATATGAAGATGACTTTATGAAATGTTTGTTACTTCTTGAATTTCACCATTTGTTCACCTAAATGCTAGCCTTTGCTTTGTTATTACTTAATTATATAATCGAATCATGCTTGTTTTGGTTTTTTTTGTTTTTTTTTTTGTCGTTTTTGCTATTTTTTTTTTTTTTTTTTTGCTTGTCTTTGTTTTTCTAATCTATGGGACAATTCAAGAATAGATCTTTAACTTGGAATTCTTGTCTAAAACTTTGTTCCTTTTTCTTACCAAAGCAACTCGCTATGTCCTTGTGAAGTACTTGCAATAACTCGCAGAGATAAACTTAGAGCCGTTGCTAAATCGAAAAAAAAAATACTTATCCTAAGTATGCAAGATAAGCTTTTCTCAAACCAAAGATTATGCTCTTGCATTCGTTTTTATTGATTTGTTGGTGTTTGTCAACTATCCCTCGTCTACGGATGATAATCCTTTCATCCCTCATAGAGATGATGCTATTACTTGTCCTCTCGCATGATTTGTAGTGTAAATTTGTAATGACTCATAACTTGGTTTCTCTCTCAATTGGACACTCGCTTCTTCCATTTGTGATGATATCTAGTTTCGATGCTTTATCAACATGGATTTATTGCTTGGACAACATGGGCTAGTCATGACAATCATGGCTTATATATATATATATAATATTATTCTCGCACATCTCGCATTAAGCATGTGCCATACTTGTGCGTGCAACTTGAAGACTAGGCGATTGACTAATTGTAAGAAAAATTCAGTTTAGAAGATTGGGTTACTTGGATTAAATTAGATTACATGTTGAAGTTTATGCATGCATATTCTTATGTAAATGGAGATAGTTTTTTTGCGCTTTTATTTTTTTATCATGAGTTTGATCTATTTTGCAATATTTGCAGAGCGTGACCTTATCAATAGGTGATCGGTTCTTCGATCGAGTGGGAGTTAGTGCCATTGATTGCCCATATCCCTGTGACAATACCTGCCATAATCTGGTTTCCAAGTGAGATATGAGGAAATAAAAACATATGTTGTAACTTTATAGTTGTTTATATGACTTTTAGATTGATAATTCTTTTTGTGCATATTTAGAGGATTGTAAGTTTTTTTTGTGGTTGTTGAACAATAGGATTGATGGTTTTTGTAAATACTTAGAAATCTGGAGCATTTGTTATACTAGACAATTTTTCGTGGATATATAAAGCTTTTTCAAATTTTGAATTTTACATTTTTTTTCTCTCATTTGAATATTTGTTGATATATTTTGTCGATGTATGAATGTCAAGTTTTGCTTTTTTGGGGGATGTTAGCACCCCCAAGGAGTTGTTGGAGGGGGTGCAAGCGATGGAGTAGGTTCTATGGTTGTAATTTCAAGTTATAGGTTGGAAAACCAATTGGATTATATTTATGTTTGTAAATTAAACAAAAAGGAAAATTAGAGACGGATTAGCAACGGAATACAGACATTCCGTTGCTATTCCGTCTCTAATTTTTCAGGAAAATATCATTAATCAGCAATGGAATCAGAGACGGAATTCATGAATTTATTATTTCCGTCTCTGATTCCGTTTCTGATTAGAAACGGAATCAGAGACGGAATCCAATTACAAATGTACAATTTTGAAAAAAATTCCATTTCTGTTCCGTCTCTGTTCCGTTTCTAATTTCCGTCTCTAAATCCGTCTCTAATCAGAAACGGAATTTATTCCGTCTCTAATCCGTTTCTGATTAGAAACGGAATCAAATTCCGTTTCTGATTGAATTAGCAATGACGATTTCAGAGACGGAATTAATTCCGTTTCTGTTCCGTTTCTGATTTAAATTAGAGACGGAATTTAGGCAAATCAGAGACGGAAAATTCCGTTTCTGATTTGCTGTTTTTTTGTAGTGTGGGGAGTTAAGAGATACAATGATACCATTTCATTTTAAATTTAAAATATTTTGTTATTTATGTTGTTGTTTAAGTTATATGTTTAGTTCTTATATTATATCTTGTGTTATTATATATGTTTGTGTGTTTTAGTGTTTTCATGATTCCAGGCTTATTTTTAAGCCTTGATGACGAGGTTTGGTTAAATTTTGGGGGCATCAACATTGCACTACACTATGGAAAATGGTAAGAAACATTGAAATAAGGATAAATACTGCAAGTATGATAGTTTAAATTTTGTTTTGAAGCAGTTAAACATGAAAGAGGAAAGAATGGTAGTGTATTATTGTTTCATGTACTTACTATTTGAATGTTAAAGTAATATAGATTAGGTTATATACAGTAATATGTAATGGATAATTAGTTCATTTGCATGTTCATGCCTTTAATTGAGGTTGAGTAAAATATAATGGTCTTGTTGATATGAAGCTCAATTGAGTGTTTCTAATTTTTTTTAAAAATAATGAAATGTAGCAATAAATGTATGATTTCGTAATTAGAAACCTAGAGTTAGGGAAGACCGTGAACTGAAAACAAAAGCAAGAAATTACTAGAACACTTCTTATGGAAAAGTTAGATCTCTAAAGTTCTACAATAAGTGTGAATCTTACTCGAATAATAAAAAGCAAAAAAAATACTTAATGCAGAAAAGGGATGAAATAGGCATTTTAAATAAAAAGTTGGAGTTAACACTTGATTAAGTGAAAATGAGTGGTGCTAACAAGAGTTTTAGGATATAAAAAATAGAGAGTCCAATAAGTTCTACAGGAAATGAATCAAAAAAACTGATGGTTGAAAAGAGTGACCGTGAAATAAGAAAATAATAGGAGAAGAGAAATAAAAAAAAGATATAAATAAAGAAAAGAAGGTGGAAGTTAAAATAAAACTCATCAAATAAGATATTAAGCTCGAGTACGGGTAGCTTTATTGAGTTAAGTTTTCTTTCCAACTATGTTAAGTACGATAGACTCTTGAAGTGCTAAAGTCTACAAAGATTAGTTTGATATATGCTTATTTGTGAATTCCTGAGCTTAATGGGAAATTATGAGATTGTACACTTGCTACTTGAGTGTCGAGGTGAAACAAACTTGTGAGTATTGATGGTTTTGGTTGTGACCCACTTAGATGTTTGTAAAGTGGGTTGTATATGTAGTTTAAGCTACTTATTTTCAAAAATATTAGTTTTTGCAAGGAGAAACTCTTGAATGGATTATTAATTTGAAACTTAGTGAATTAAAGGATACTCCATGAACAATGTAAATTGAATGAGAACTAAGTGATAGGAGTAGTTTGGAGACTTAGTAAAATAAACTTTTGCTCGGGATGTGCAAAATCTTAAGTTTGGAGTACTTGATAAGCTATTATTTAGACTTATATATAAGGTTAATTTAATAGTATATTTAGTATAAATATCTCTAAATGAGCTCTAATTAATGGTGTTTATGCATTTTTAGGTAAATAGGGCATAAATGAAGAAAATAAGCGAAAACCAGAAGAAATGGAGTTAAAGCACACCAAAGTGTGGTTGGCCTCGTCGCTCACAGATGTGGCGCTATGAGGGCATACAACCCAGCATGGAGGACCTAGGTTTGGCGTGGGGGAGAAGACAAGTAAAAGAACATGAGACGGGAAGCTAGGCGCAGTTGCAGTGCCTTGGAGATTGAAAGGACGACATCAAAGGCAAAATGGACAACGTTGTGGTCACTGAATAAAGGAAATAAATATAAAAATGGTGATACAGTGGCGGCAACATGGCATTACACATACTGTACCGGGGTTAAGTGACAGTGTCGAGATAGAAGAAATTAGAAAGTTAGAGATCTATTTTGAGTTAAATATTAAAGTAGGGTTTCTAATTGTTTGGAAATGTGATTAAAGAGTATAAAGATTAGCCACCATTAACATAATTTAGCATAAGTTTTACTTATTCTTGAGTTTAAGATAATTGTGGAAAGAAGACATTGAAGACCACGTGTGGTGATTCATGTATTTTATTTATTAATTTATTTGAAATATTTCAATATATCTATAATTTTAATGAATACTACATGTGCATGTTTATTTCAATGAAACGAGAGTTGTTTATTAATCTTATAGATCAATGGATCCTATGGTATGAATGCTATGCAATGAACATTAGTAGAATATAAATACAAAATGGTTAGAATTAGTATTGATTCTACGTGTAATTTTATGAACATCTTGATCACGTGTTTGTTGATATTAGGTTTTAGAAATTATCATGACCATTGAAGCTTTAAGCCGGATATGGACAGTACAATTGTAAAATACACGATATCGAGCGATAGTTGTATATTAGAGAGGCATGGATAGTAAACTTAATTGGTTATGAATCTAAAGAATTGGAGCATTAAACCAATGTAGAGTTTATGCTATTCACATCAATAGGTGGAATTCTAGTTTGCACATTGGAGTATTTTCCATCATGACAGTAGGTTAAAGTGGCTTTGAAAGAAATATGTCTATTTTAATTTGGCAATTCCACACACATAATAAAGATCATAAAGTGAGTTGAAAAGCATAGTTCTTACCTGGGTAAAGTTGTGAACTAAGATAGTATTAATATTAGAATTTAAGTTGCATTGATTTGTTAGTGTAGATTAGTTTAGTTTAACTACAGAACAAATTAAAAGGATTTCCTTAGCAATAGAGTAATTTTAGTTAAATACATAGTGCGTGCATAAATTTTTCTCTAAGGATGATATCCGTAGTCAATGTAACTTGGTTACATTATTACTACAAGCGAGCTGTTATACTTGCTTTATGCGAATCAATGACCCTAGAGCTATGAAATTAATTGCTCTCGAGTACTTAGTTTAATATATCATTGCTCTTAGAGCCATATTTTACTTTCATAGTTTATTGTTTTATTGTTTATTGCTTTTGGAGACGCTTTGAAGATTCAAAGTATTTATTCATAGGTATTTATCTATATATTTTGATTACTTTATTGCAATGTTTATTATGATGAGGAGTGAGTATTTTAGTAATTTAAACAATGTCTGAAACTGAAGTTCATATGTTTTGTGATGTAGTCATGATGAGATGATTTTGTACTTAATGCTTTAAAATAATCGTATTATTCAATTCACTAATTTAATAAATTATTATTTTCATATTATAATTATGAAACTTTGTATTGCGTGCATAGTCTAGAATGTGCAATGTAATATTTGAATTCAATGTCAAGTTTAAATTCGTAACTAGGATTTACCATTTAGATGTCCTAAGAGGATTGAGATTTAATTAAGTTAGTTCAATAAGTTCAGTTAGTTATGATAGTTTTATAGTTTAAATTACTGATTTTTAACTCCCATTATAATTAAATTAATTAAATTAGAGAAAAAACAAAATATTGAAAGACTTTTTCCTAAAATAGTTTTATAAATCTTTATGGAGACACTATCTTATCACTACTACAAATAATAAGAATATACGGTAAAGTTATCGTACACACTTGACAAGTATCAATTTCTGGCGCCTTTGTCGAAGAGTCTTACAAAATTTCTTTGGAGTTTTAGATGTTGAATGGTCCACTCACTTCGTCATTCTATTTCCACATGATCCTTACATTCGTTTGATCCTGTGGTAGATAGGACTTTCAATCGTAATTTAAGATAATAACAACGTAGGGAACACCAAGCTACCATAATGGAAGCCAATAATAACCTTGGTAATATTCGTATAATAATAAAAATAATAATTATAATAAAGAACATACTTTTAGGCAAGGTAAACACTGTTTAGATGTCTTAGTTCAAATTCAAAATATCTTTTATGATAGGCAATACACATTTGTTTATAAGCAATGAACTTCTAGATTAATTTACAAATACAAAATCCAAGAAAAAAGTCATAAAGGACTGAAGAACTATAGGGACAAAATGAGTCAAGATTCTTAAAAGAATAGAAAAATTAGTTATTAAAATTGGATAACTTCAATAGGAATTACAATGGGAGACTGAGGAGGTATTCTGAGTTATATGGTATTTAGGATTGAATTTTTGAATAGGGTAGATAGATTTACTCTATAAATGCTCAAGATCGCCACTGTGTAGATCATCATTTTTTATTTGATTTTTGTGATAACTAGGTGTCATTATAGAGGTTGTACACATTATCAATTTGATTACTTTATTGTTTGAGCTGAACCTAGGCAGAGGAAGATATTCAAGTCTTATTGCGATATCAATTCTATGTTTAGTTTTGAAGTGTGTTTATTAGTTCATCATTGATTCGTTAATCTCCTCGGTTCCTCTAGCTTCCAAACCTTTAACAATGGTACCAGAGATTTGTTACTTTGTTATTTCTACAAGCATAGAAAATTGAGATTCTTGAAAGTTTTATCGCCATGGCTTCGATTGATGAGTTGTTATGATAACGAACTGGTGAAGGACGTAAAGGTGGATCGATAACTAAATTGCCAGTGCTGGAAGGAACCAACTATGTCTACTGGAAGGTTCGGATGGTTCATTTTATCTCTAAAGGTTTGAATTCTATCAAAATTTATAGATTATAGTAATTGAGTTATATGTTTGATCGTCTTGAGGTGAAAGGGGATGAAGATTTTGACTCTTTCAATGGTGATTTGTGAGACATTGCTAATCAAGCCTTTCAATTTGGAGAAAAGTATATTGACGAGCAGTTAATAAAACGTGTTCTTCGTGCTATCCCTTTACAATTTGACTCCAAGATTACTGCAATCGAAAAGTCTCGTGATATTACTAAGATGTCTCTTAATAAACTAATGGGGTCTCTGCAAAGATATTAGATGAATATGCTTTAAAAACCCACATATTCAAAGAATGCTTATCGTGTTGAGACAAATGTTTTTAATGATTCTTTAAGAGTTGAGTTTTCTATGATGGCGAAAAAGTTCTCAAAATTTCTTAAAAATTTATAGCATAAATTTTGTTGGAACAAATTACAAGAAAATTTTGACAACAACAAGCCTTCTACTGATGATAAGAAGACATAAGCTAAAAATAAACTCAAAGGCATCAAGCGTCATGAGTATGAATGAGTTGGAAAGATTCAGATTGAATTTCTTACTCATAAGAAGAAGAAGTCCCTAAATGCTTCTTGGAGTAATGATGGCTCTGGGGAACGTGATACAAAGTCAAACAATTCTACTACTACACTCATTGCTATATTGACTAAGTTAGATGTTTTTTGTTGCTTATCCATCTACTATTAGTGTTTCTGAACTTGATTCTATATAATATGACATGCGAAAGAGTAAAGAAAGGCTAAGGAAAAATGAACTGATGTCAATGACGTGGATTCTGCTATTATCTTCAGGCTTCTTATGATCTATTATTTATTGAATGGACATCTCTTTGTGATCAAAATTTTTATTTGAAGATGAAGTTCTTCTTTGTTAAATTGGAGTCTAATACTCTTGAAAGAGAACACCAGACGTGTCATGCACTGTTGAAATTGCGTGAGATTAAAATCTCTATACTGAAGAAAGCATTTACTGATTTTGAGGCTGTTATTACAAACTTCCATTCTGGTTCTCAAAAATTAAATAGAATGCTACAAATTGGTCAATCTTCACAAGTTAAGTATGGAGTTGGCTATAATGAGGTGTATGCAAATGTTCCTACCATATTTGTCAAATGCATTATAATTAATGAGGGTGAATCAAGTAAGACTCAAGTGGACACAATAAAGGAAAGAAGATTCTACCAACAAAGGTTGTTACAAATGCAAAAAAATAAATGTTGTTGCTAACAACTAACCTCCTCCTACATGTCATTATTGCGTGATTATTTATCATATTGGACCGCGATACTATATGTGTTTAAAGATTTTAGTACACTTTAGAAGAATAAAACATCTAAGATGGTTTTAAGAGTCAAATCTCGTGCAATGACAGCACATTTACAACTCTCAACAACTACGACTGAGTTATGGTATTTGGATAGTGGTTGTTCGAAATACTGATTGTTAACAAAAGCTTTTTTAAGAACTATGAATCATTTAAGGAAGGTGTTGTTACGTTTGGTGACAGAAAGATTGGCAAGGTCATTGCCAAAGGAACTCTTAATGTTGTGGGACTGCCTAATCTTAAAGGAGTTCTACATGCTGATGGGTTGAAATCTAATCTGATCAGCATAAGTCAATTATATTATTAGCACTTGTTTTCTAACTTCACTTAAGATCATTGTTAGACAATCAATTAAGAAAGAGAATGCATCATGTATGGGATCTGGATAGTTATCATGGAATAGAGTTTGAGAATAAAAAATATATTGATTATTGTCTTGAATTTTAGATTGAGCACAAGTTTGTTGCTCCTTATAAATAATAACAGAATGGTGTTGTCGAAAGGAAAAATCACACAATTCATGGGTGACAAGGGTAACGCTAGCTAAGAAAAATATGCCTAAAAATCTTTATGGGGAAGTAGTAAACACTGCTACCTACATCACCAACATAGTTCATTTCAAGCCACTAACTACAAACACTTCGTATGAACATCTAGAATGGCAAAAAGCCTTCTCTCAAACATTTTCATGTTTTTGGTAGTACCTACTTCATTTGAATGATAGAGATCACCTGGGAAAGTTAGATTCCAAAATTGACGTTGGGATTTTTCTTGGATATTCTTAGAATACTAAAGCTTACATAATTTACAATAAGCGAACTACGACTATGATAGGATCCATCAAGGTTGTGGATGATGACTGTGCTAGAAGAGGAAAATTGTCCTCTCGAAGGGATGATAATGATGATGAGCTTCCACAACCAATAAGCTCAACACCTATTACTCAGCTTACTATGAAAGTATCGGATTCACATATAACTATTTCATCTAATAATGAAGATGATAATGATGATGATGATCTGAAATGATCTACTATATAACCTAGTTCTACTTCTACATCTGATGTTTTATAGTCAAGGATGCTGAAAAGATCATCTAATTGAGCAAATTGTTGTCTCAGTTGACGATCCAGTGCAAACTAGAGATATTCCTCCTATTGACTACAGGAACATGGCAATATTGGGTGTACAAAATATAAAGGTTGAAATTATTGGTTTGATGTAATGTTTGCTCTAGTTGCAAGATTGGAATATATTCGTCTACTGTTATCCATTGCTTATATAATAGAGGTTTCAAGTTAAAGCAAATGGATGCTAAAATTGTTTTCCTAAATGGGTATTTACAAGAAGAAGTCAATGTTGCACAACCTATAAGATTTGATGTTCATGATAAACCTAATAACATCTATCATCTGAAAAAGTTATTTTATTGTATGAAGCAAGCTCCACGTGCTTGATATGAAAAGTTGACTACCTATTTGCTATAGAAAGGTTATAATAGAAGGTCTAATATAACAATATTTTTAAAAAACTGAATAACCAGTTTGCAGTTATTCAGATTTATGTCGATGTATTATTTTTTAGGCTACATCTGCAAAGCTGGCTTAAGAATTTGTTGATTTGATGAAGAAAGCATTTGATATGAGTATGGTTGGAGATCTTTAGGTCTGCATATTACACAGTCTTAAGATAGTATATTTATATCTCAAAATAAATATGCTAAAGCACTTGTTAAGCATTATATTGGTATGATTGGTAGTTTATAAGTTTATCTGAACACCAATGAGCTCCAATGAGAAGATTTATAAGGATGACAAATATCGCGATTTCAATCTTATATTATATAATGGCATGATTGGTAGTTTATTATATCTTACCGTAAGAAAATTATATATAGCGTTCAGTGTTGGTTTTTGTGCTCACTATCAGGCATGTCTAAAAGAGACACATTTGGTTGCAATAAAAAGGATTATGTGCTATGTTCACGAAACAACTTACTTTGGTATACTATTTACAAAAAATGGTGCCAGTGATTTAATCTGGTATAATGATGCTGATTGGGTTCAAAATATTGATGATTGAAATTGTACTATTGGTAGATATTATTATATGGGTTCTAATCTTGTTGCTTGGAACAGTAAGAAATAGAACTGTATTTCACTATCTACTACTGAAGCCGAATATATTGCTATAGGCAGTTGTCATACGCAATATACATGCAGCAAATGCTTAAAGATTATAGTATTGCATTATCTTAGTTAATAGTCTACTATAATAATAAAAGTGTCATTGATATTTTGAAGAATCTAGTTTAACACTCTAGGACGAAGCATATTGATATTCGTCATCATAAATTCAGGGATCTAGTGGAAGGAGGTTTAATTAGTATTCGACATTTTCTTACTAAAAGGTAGCTAGCTAATATATTCACAATGGCTCTTGAAACCCAGACTTTTGCGAGATTATGCCATGATATTGGCGTTTGTTTGTCGTCACTATCAAAGGTTTTTACTGTAACCTGTCAGTTATGTGCGTGCACACAGATACTTATTTGTTTGACATTTTTTTATGAGTTGTTTTCTTGTTTGTCTAAGAAGCTGCTACTCAGATTTCACTGTAACACATGTCGCTCCTAATAAGTCGATTGTAAAAAACTAGCCGTTACACTTGGTGAGGGGGATTAAGCTCTATTTCGTTAAACACAATAGATCAAATGTTAGGTAGATTTAAGGGAGTATTGATTCTAAATTGGGTTTATCCTTGCTGATTTTGTGTAATTACCTTATTCTCAAAAATCAGCCCTCCGTTTGAGGCGCTGTATAGGAGGCTGTGTAAATCACCCATATGTTGGGCAGAGCTAGAGGATATAATAATTGTTGGGCAAGAGATAGTTGTTGACCATATAGAGAAGATTCGGCAAATCAAGATGAGACTTTGGGTAGCCCAAGAAAGATGGAAAAAAATTATGCAAATAAGTATCACAAGGGTTAAAGCTATAAGGGGGGCGACTTGGTATATCTCAAGGTTTCCCTTGGAAGGGTCGATAGAGATTTGGGATTAAGGGGAAACTGACGCCAAGATTCATTAGACCATTCAAGGTTGCGGCACGAGTTGGAAGTATGGCATATAAAATGAACTTAAGAAGTATGACATATATAATGGACTTAGTGTCATACTTAACTGGGGTTCATCGAATATTTCACGTCTCCATATTGAGGCTAGCTAGGTCAGGAGTGAGACTGTTGATTGAATTGAAATTGATTGATGTTCAGCCTGACGCGACTTTTAAAGAGTAGTAATTGGAGTTATTGGATCGCAAGATATAGACTCTGCAGAATAGGGATATAACTCAAGTATTTGTTCATTGGCAACATCACATGACTAAATGACTCACCTGGGAGCTCTATTCTACAATGCGGGAGCGTAATCCTTAGCTATTCCATGGTACGATCATTTAGTTTCACCTAAGTTTTGGGATTAAATTTTTCCTAGTTTGGAAGAATTGTAATGGCTTGTTTTTTTAACTACGTTATTATTTATTAATTACTGACTAGGACGTCAGCTTGAACCTAATGGACACCACAGATAGGCTAGGTGCACACCTGACTAGCTAATAATAGTTTACATTGTCTGATTGCTTATTTCATTGTGGTTTATTTTAATATATTATTGCATAATTCATCGCATGTTTGTATACATACATTATATATTTTTTATGAGACTATGTGACAGGGATTCACCTCGCAAAGCATGTCAACACAGACATTTGGTTGTTGTAGTATGGGTACATAGAATCCTATGATGCTAACTTGAATTAATTGACTAAAACCAGGGTGATTATGACATAAAATGGACAAGAAAACTCTAGGCTAAGTCATAATATTTGGGTACACCAAGGATTGGATTGTCTCATGATGCATGCTAGGATACGGGGCAATGGGTGCGGCGAAATCGAGAGCTAGTAGGACTACAATTTGGATAATTAGGTGATCAAATTTACTAACTATAAGATAGTTGAACCAAAAGTTGGCTATTTAAAAGAAATTAAACAAATTTGGTTTGATTTTCCCTACAGTTAAATTGAAATAACCTAAGCATTTAATAGACATTAAGATGATTCTAGAATGTGTAATACTAGGCTTTTGGTGTCCTAATGAGATCATTAAGTTGTGATTGACAACCTTAACAAGGAAAACAAGATCATCATTGAGATATAAATGCACATTTGATTACAATAAAACTATAAAAACATCACTTAGTGGTTTCTTTGAATTCCCACTCACAAATTCATGCAGAGTATAGAAAATTTAGTGTGATTGAAAACTGAATTTGGGGAAAATTGAGCTAGGAAACTCATTATTTGAAGACCTAAACTAGGTAAATCAACCTCATCTCCTACAATTCTTTAAAATGAGTTTAAAAACTTTGATTTTGATGAAAACAAATTTAGCAACTGTGATTTTTGGTTTTAAGGTGTTTACTATGAATCATTAGCAAATTAATATTGCCTTTAATTGTTATAAACCAGTTTACACATCAAATAATGAAATTGGGTCTTATATCAATGAATGCATGAATCTTTAAATTGATGAATTATATATATGTTTATGAGGTTTTGCTAGAACTTTATTCATCCCCTACAAGGAGAGAGTAGGGTAGATAGTGAAGAAGAAAGCTAACATGTCAAATGGCAGAATTTCAAAATTTAAATTTTGTCATTCGACATAGGTAGTGCTCTAGATAGGGTCACTAGCACGCTATCTATTTTAGGCATGATGGTGTTCTTCGATTTAAAGAACACCAGCACACTTTGAACACATAGTGCGCTAGGCAATTCCTCTAATGCGCTGGAGACAATACAAATGGGTTTTCAAAATGAAATGTCAAAGGAACGTTTTGGGGATTTAGGTAATAAAATTCATTCGAATACATGTAATTTAAGGTAAAAATACTTATAACTAATCCAAGGGGCTACGAGATTGTGCTACGACAATCAGGAGTGAGTGAGGTTTGTCTAGAGTGTTTTTGGGGAATTGGAGTACGGTTTGAGGTTTGTAAAACCCATTAGATCATCACTAAAGTACTTAATTATTATGTTACATTGCTTCTATCCACTCTTAGTATACTATTTTATTCCATTACCGTTGGGACGGCTGGTTTAGGTTACTCCTATAAGTATATTCATGGTTTGTTTATAGCACACTGGACTATAGCACGTGTGACCAAGCCCTCGGTGAATGGCAACCCAAAGAGCTCTCTAGTGCACGTCATGGTGTATTGTAGGAATAGGCCAATCAACGCGAGGAACCAGGTGAAAGAGTAGTGGTGGCACCAACTAGAGGGATCCTTGGGATCCGAAGTACAGTCTAATTTGACGGGACAAGCACACACTTTGTTCAACCACTTATTATGTATGCATGTGATGATCCATTTACAGTTGCTTGTTTATATTTTCACAAGTTTTTTAAAATTTTCTTGGCTTCTTTATTTACTTAAATGCTCAGTGGGTTTCCTTTAGATTTTACTCTCTAGACTCGTCATATGTTTTATTGTGATGGTTGCGTATAGATTCTAGTACAAGGAGGGTCAAAGGTATCCTACGCGACTATCTCTGATTGCCTACTATCCAACACACTCGTGTATACGCTTAGTTTTTGATATATTGATTTATCTTAGGTATCAGGGACACTTGAGAGACTTTGTCCAGGTATATATGCTCATTTGTTGGTTATCATGTCGCCTTATGTATAGAGTACTCTATTTTTAGGTTTTCCGCATTAGGATTGAGATTTGTAAAATACAAGCCATATGTATAACTCGCAAACTTTGAAACTAAAACATGGTTAACCCTAAATATCTATGTCTTAAAAAGTTAAATTGCATAACTGGTTTACAATATAACGACAACACGAAAGGTTAGCACGCACACCGAAGATGTAGGACAAGCAAGCGACGCTAGCAAAGCATGGGCCCGTAATGGTAAGTGACGTGGATGATTCGGCAAGCCCACAAGGCGAGAAGTAGCACTTACCTGGAGGCCTCGCAATAGCGAGGTCGTCGCACTTCTCTTTTTTTGTGACCTCTTTTCCCTCTTTGCTATTTTCGTGTTTTTCTTGCATCAAGTTACTCAAAGAATGTCTCACTCATCTTTATCGACCACTTATGGTGACTCTACTAGAATGGTTGATCTTCTGCCACAGGAGACAAAAAGCATATACTATCATATTCCATCCAATAAACTTAACATCGATATGTCGTTAGATCCTTAAATTGCAATAGAAAGCACAAAGGTTAAATCAATGGTTGTCCGCCGAAAGCGATCTGCATGACAATATGGCTCTTTCAAGAAAGGCAGAACTATTATCAAGGGAAAGAAGAAAGTTGATGATGACAAGTTTTCCTTTGACTAATTGGGAGGGTTCTTGATGAAGCCGAGGCTATCAGCAAAGTATCTGGCAAGATAGAGATTGTTTTTGTCTCACAGTACTTTAATATACCTACTCCATCTGCATTTGGTCATTTTTGGTCATTGGAATGTGTGGAAAAATTAAAATCTACCTATAATAGAAAATACTGGTATGATCAATCGATCAGTGTTTTCTATTTTCATGAAACTAACATAAAAAGGTTGCTAGTACAGACTAGTATTTATGGTCTAGTAAATCATGAAGGCTTTTACAACGACTCCAATGTCATGGAATTTTACAACAATCTTCCTAACAATTTAGGGGATGCTATTGGGGACAAGGTTTTTATTCGTGGGTACTATATTCCATTCAGTCCTACTTCAATCAACTACATGCTAGGACTTTTAAAATTAGATACGCCTGCCAACAAGCAGGGTCTGATGCTCGAGCTTAATGATGTTGTCTCTATGCTGACTGGAGGGATACTTAAAGCATGGCCCTATAGCAACGGTTTTGGGCTTTTTGCTACAAAGCTAACTTGCAAGGCCTACATGTTGTGGAAGGGTCTTGACTACAAGTGTAGTGGATACTTTTCACCAGACTCACGTGTTTAAGGAGAGAGTGTTATTGCTATATGCACTTGCCTTGGGGAACAAGTTCAACATTGGGAAGGAAATCTCTGACTCTATGATGTGCTTATGGAAGAAACAAAATAAGTTAACTTTAAAGTGCTTCATAACTCCACCGTTTTGAAGATACTCTATCTTTGAGTAGAAAGATGACAACTTAGAAAAGGTGGTGGACGTTAGTCTGACTCATAAAATGAAGTCTAATAATATAATTGTTGATATTAATTTCTAATACCTATAAAAGAAGTCATCAGCTGCTCTAACTCTTGCTACTATTAATCCAATTACTAATTCTCTTGTTTAAAACCTTCACATAAAGCCTTTATGGAAGTAAAAAAAGGATTTTAAAATGAAATTGCTGAAGTTACTAAAAATGAGGATATTATTCCCATCGAAGTGCAATCTTCAGGAAAGGAAATTGCAAGATGGCAAGATTCTCTTCCTACTGCTACATGACAGACTGAACTTTGACTTGGTGCAAGTTCATCTGCTCTACTTCTTAATTGAATATAGGAATTTCCCTTGCAAGCTAAGTTTCATGATACTAGAGATAATCAAGGTAACTTTATTGAGTTACGCTTTGATCTAAATGCTATTACTCTTGTGAACACTACTAGGACTAGTACACTTAAGTCCCTTATAATGAATTATGTAATTGAAGGTGATGATGTTGTAACACCAAGTGAGGTTCCTAGTAGGAATGTATTTCTACAAGAAGATTCTTTAGCAACATGAGATACTACTCTTGTCGAGGACTCGACTGATGTTAACCTTCGGAGCATTCAATCGCATTTACTTACTGCAACATTGGAAAATATTATTGAGGCTCTAGTGAATGATGATTTGCAATCTGAGCCAAGTATGTCAATTTATCCTCCTACTCACTTTGAGCTTGAGGATGTTGAAGTAAATCAAGCCATTCCTACCACTTCAAAACCAATACCTACTATTGATGGTAATGCTAAACCAACACATTCCATTCCTACTACTACTGCTATGACACATACAGATTTTGTTGATCACATGTCATGCGTGTCAAATATAACCCATTATAAGTTACTAAATCCTACTGGAATGTAGTAGAGGTAAGAATAGGGTCAAATCCACAAGATTCACTCAAACTGAGTTCAACAAAAAGAAAAAGTAAATATGGGGGATTTTAGAAAGAGTTTTATCAAAAAGCCTACAAAACAAGAAAGTGACATAATTGTAAAATAGAGAATAAAGACATACCTAAGTTTAGGAATCCACAATGTAGCCCTGCATTGTTTCCATATCTTGTATCATTAACTTTAAAAGATGAGTTTCAAAATAGTTTTCCTTGGATAGGCTATAGGTGTTAGGGTCACCAACACCCTAGTCCCCTTATTCTTGATAGATAGGATAACCACTCTCTAAATACTTCTATTACCCCACCAAAGAACCTTAGGCAACCGCTCTCAAGATTTAGCACATGAGTAACACTAACACCTCTGTAGGAATACCTACCCTTAGAGAACCTTAGGAAACCGCTCTCAAGATTTACTTACTCGATTTTACTCACCTAGAGACACAAGTGTGTCATGTTTGCTGCTCTAAATAATTTCCACTTCTCAACGCGGTTGGTATTACGGACTCAATCTAATTAATATTAAGTCAATGGGTTTACAGCTAGAAGTTTGCAACGAATATACAAACTCTGAAGTACCATTGAGACATCATTAAAATAGCAACACAAAGATAAAGAACTAAAATAAAACCTATTGTTATTGAAAATATGAATAAGATATAGAAAATAACCTACTACTTGCTAGTGAGCTTCATCGACGACCTATGTATTAAAGAACCTAGCCGAACATGGCTACCGTCAGGACCCTTCTCATTAAGTCCCTACTAAGCCTAATTACTCTAATTAGGCATCTAAACCATACAATTAACTATATACTTCAAAATACCTTCATTTTAATCTTTAGTAAAGCTCTACAACTAAATTTTAAATCCGTAACGAAACTCGATACTTGTTTTATTCAATTGGAGCAAATTAGTAAATCATACGGATTATCCTCTGTATTTTTATTAAATTTTCGGCATCACCTCCCCTAAAAATGGCCTGCTAAAACGCTTCACCTAATAAATTGCAGATTAGGGAGAGGCTTAAAAAGACTTACAACTCCACACAGTTCACAATATATATGGCGGCCCAGGGCCCTATCGCCGCCCCAAGGTGTCTTCGTGTCATACGCTCCTCGCACTATAGGCCCAACTACAAATGATGGACACATGCCCATCCATTTAATTATTGATATTCGTGCCAACTTGTGTGATATTAGATTAGTTAATATGTTATTCATATTTTTAAAAGTCTTTGAATCCCATAAGTTCAATTGCCTGTAGATTATTCAAGTCCTAGTCGTGCTAGTGGTTTGTATTTTACATAGTTCCAAGTAAATAATTAAAATTTCAAAGCGGAAGTCTTAAAGTAAACTTAAATATTTATTTTCATTAACTCTTATGTTTTATAGAGCATCAGTCCTACATTGGAAAAACGGGAATGGGGCACACTCTATATATAAGGCGACAAAAGTAAATATATACAAGTACACACGTTTCACAAATCTCCTATAATATACCATAACAAAACACCTATAAGTAGTGTGCTGAATAATAGGCGAGCTTAGAGATAATCGTCCCCTTACCCATACTCATAAAAGGATCTACACTCAGGCATCACAACAAAACGGATGATGAGTCTAGTAAGAAAAATCCCTAGGAAATTCACTAAGCATTAATATGATAAAGTAAAAGAAACCCAAAAAAAATTGTTCAATAAACATGTAGAATGTAAATAGGCAATTATAAATAGATCATTGCACGCGTAAATAACAATAAAGTGCAAAAATTTGTGCATGTTCCAGTCAAACAAGACCATACTTCGAATACCCTCCCCAGGATCTCACCAGTGGGCGCACCCAACTTGCCCATCACCTGGTTTTCTCAATGGTCGGCGTAGACTCAAGACACACTGACACATGTACCAATAAAGTAGTTTGGGTTGTTATTCACCGAGGACTCCTGATACACATATTATGGTCTAGTGTGCCATAGACAAACGATGGAATACCCGGTGGAAGTAAACTCAACCAACCATTCAAATAGTGATACCGACAATAATAACTGAAGTAGATAATGAATAGAATAGGAATACATTGAACAAGATAATGTAAAATAGTATTAAAAGCAAATAAATATTCAAGTGATGTTCCATTAGATTTTACAGACCTCAAAACGCTATTCGACTTCCCAAACTGTTGAACTTGACTTGACTAGCTCCCCGATACCGAACTTCGGTTCCCTAAGTCCTTAAAGTTCAATTCTATAAGTTTAAGTTTATTACCAATGTTGGAATATGAATTAAGTCAAAAATCCGGAAAAAAACCCTTAAATTCAGTTTTCATCTTTCATAAGCACGCTAGGTGTGATTAGTACGCTAAAAGGTCTATTTAGTGCGCTATTATTCTTTATTTTGAAAAGCAATTAAGCACCCAAATTGGAGAGCAAGCAAACTAGTATGATTTTATCTCTATCTATGTCGGGTGACAAAATTCTCAATTTGGGAATTCTGTTCCCAACACCCTAATTATCTTACAAAACCCCGTAAACTCATTCTCTATTCAATGGGGACTCCAAAACATGATTTACAACAACAAAACCCATAATAATTGGATCAAATTATCAAATTCATGCATTCACTACTTTTTCCCATTTTTCACCAAAACCCAATTTCCATCAAAATAAGTTAATAATCTCCATTACATTGTTAATTATACTAGTAATTCATCAAGAATTCACCCAAAAATAGTGATCCATTCATCAAATATGAATTTTCATTAAAACAACAAGTTTTTACTCATTTAGATGTATAGAAGGTGAAGAAGATGATTACCTAGTGTTTGATCTCATATTTACAATTCTAAATGATGAATTCTAGCTCCAAAATCACCTCTTCTACTCACTAATTTCTCAGAATCACAAATGGTTTCTATTGCATGTGTTGATCAAGTCATCCTTATATATTAAACTAGGATTGATTGTTAGCCATTGATCTTAATGTGTATACATATCTCAAGAATCATCTAATGGACTAAAACTTGAAACTATCCCACTAACTCTCCACTAACTTTCTCTAAGTAACACCAATTTGAAGCTTATTTAGTTTCTAGATATGCCAATACATATCTCTAGGATAATCATATGGCTCCAATTAATTTATCCAAACTATAACCCTCAATTATTATCCAATTAACATAGATAATGTTCATCATAATACATATGATTTATGTTTTTAGAAACTCTTATGGATACATTAGTTGTTACATCAATCCCTTAACTACCCTACACTCGGTGCCTCCGGCCTCAACACGCATTTCGAGGTAACTCCCCGTCACACCAACTCACTCGATAACAACGCACACTCATACAATGTAACAATAATATAACGTTCTCAACATCACACATAAGCAACCATCATCCATAAATAATATATTCTCTCTGTTCTCGTGTTCGAGTCAACCAAGTTTTCTCACGTAATGCTCAAATTACGACTGTTAATCCCTAATATAAATGCAAATCCTAGTTTAATTAATTTGGGCTGTTATAATATATAAATGCAAATCCCTTTTTCTTCTTTTTTTTTCTCTTTTTTATTTTCGTCGGGTCGACCCGACTCTTGCTAGGGCGTTGGGCCTAGCTCGCCCCATGGGCCAAGCCTGGCCCAACAAAGGGAAGGGATGTACATGCAAGGCCCGTCTGTGTGCCCCCTTTTCCCTCAACGAACCGGGGACTCTCTAGTTTGTTGAGGAGAGATTTTTTTTTCTATTTTTTTTTCATGAGCTGGGGACGGAGATCCTACCCTAAATAGTTTAGGGAGAGGATGACACTTCGAGTCATCTCCTTCTTCGGGAGCTCCCTCGCCAACACCAACCCACAACACATTATCAAATTCACAACACCAAACTCGCCAAGATCTTCTCGGGGTTCTCTCTTTCTCCTCATCTCCTCCACCAGCGATTCTTTTCTCTCTTCTCCTACCGATTAGAGGATAAGAATATGAGATTATTGACTAAATTTCATATAGTGCTAAGTTTAAACCATAGCCATAGATCATTTTGTGAACATGTGTCTCGAGGCTCATCTCATAGATCACCCTTTCCCACTTGTCCCTCAAGCCATTTTTGAGTGACTCTATATTTGGGTTAACGCATGTCTCGATGCATATCTATTGCATTTGGCTTTATTTCGGTAACTATAAGCCATTTAATACTTGGCTAATGTGGCCACATTAAAGCTACTTATGAACCCAACATGAATACATATTGAATTCAAATAAATTAAACTTACCCAAAATAAGTCACTACCTCGGTTCCACGTTGACACTTGACTCGAGGTACGTCCCTGCTCGTCTCTATAACTATACACCCATAGAAAATTAACTTGATAGTTTACACATAAACAATATACTAGGCGTACATCACAAAAAAATTTACAATGTACCTCAACCCTTGACTTGGTAAACGGACGTATCACGATGTAAGTCCCACAGTATGATTCGTTGAGCCTATTTAAAGACGTAAATACGGTTAGCGATTTTGGGCCATTACACAATCCATATTGGACACCTTAGAGAAAATGAGACTTAATGATGATGTTGAAGATATCACCCAAGGTCAAACATGCAATGGTAAAGAAATAGAAGTGAGAACGAAAACCAAATGTTGTGTACCCAATAACTTAAGACTTCTTCTAGAACATCATTTTCAATAAATCATAGGTAATCCAAACAAAGGTGTAGACACTAGATCATCAATAAACTAGATGAGGGGTATATAACATTTATATCACAAACTGAGCCTACTAGGATAAATGATGTTTTAAATGATGAG
Organism: Stephania yunnanensis; assembly: GCA_039657365.1. Taxonomy (NCBI): domain Eukaryota; kingdom Viridiplantae; phylum Streptophyta; class Magnoliopsida; order Ranunculales; family Menispermaceae; genus Stephania; species Stephania yunnanensis. The sequence goes on along the minus strand of CM077586.1, from coordinate 34,751,995 downwards.
TTTTGGATCATGGCCATGTGAGAGGAACAAGGACACTATGTTAGAAACACGGAGTGGCTAAATAGTGAGAAATAAGGCTAGGTTTGTTACACAAGGCTATAATCAAGAGGAAGGCATTGATTATGAAGAAGCCTTTGCACTGGTAGCAAGAGTAGAAGCAATTTGAATGTTGCTTGCTTATCCTTACTACAATGGATTCCTTCTATGCCAAATGGATGTAAAAGTGTATTCTATAATGGCTTCATCAATGAAGAGGTATATGTAGGATAACCATTGGGTTTTGAACACCATGGTTATCTGAATCATGTCTATCGTCTTCAAAAGGCCTTGTACGAGTTGTGACAGGCTCCTAGAGCTTGGTATGATAGGTCAAATGCATTTCTATTTGAAAAAGAGTTAAAGAAAGGAACACTAGATTCAACATTGTTCATTTTGATCAAAAAATTTATATGCTACTTGTTCAAATATATGTTGATGATATCATCTTTGGTTTATCTAATACACATTTATGTAACGATTTCTCATCTTTAATATCCAATGAATTTGAAATGAGCATGTTGCATGAATGAACATACATTTTAGGATTGCTAATTAAGCAATCCAAACATAGGATTTTTATAAATCAAGTGAAGTACGTGAGGGAACATGCTAAAGAAACTCAAATTTGATCATTTGAAGGCATGTGACACTCCTAGTAGTTCCCTCGTCAAAATGGATAAAGACCATTTAGGAAATCCCATAAATCCTAGGCTATATCGTCACATGATTTAATGCTACTTTACTTGACTGCTAGTAGACTCGATATTATGTGTAGTGTGTGTCTATGTTCTAGGTTTCAATCCGAGCCTAAGGAATGACATTTGAAATGTGTCAAGCATATATCTCATTACTTAAGTGGGGCAAAAGGCTTGTGATTGTGGTTCAACAAAGCCAAAAGTTTTGAACTTCAAAGCTTTATTGATTTAGACTATGTGGGGAGTCTAGTTGTAGGAAGAGCACTTTAGGATTTTACCATTTGCTAAAAGATTCACTAATATCGTGGTTTAGTAAAAAAAAGAAACTTTGTAGATCGTTCCATCGCCGAAGTCGAATACGTCAATGCCAAAAGTTTTTGTGCTCATCTTGTACATGAAGCAAGAACTTAAGGATTACCAAATCTAAGTTGGTTGTGCTAAAATTTATTGTGATAACACTAGTGCGATAAACATATGCGAAAAATTTGATTTTACACTTTTGTACTAAACACATTGAGATTAGGCACCACTTCCTTCGAGAGCATGTCAAAAAGGACAATGTTAAATTGATTCACGTGTCCACCAAGGGCCAACTAGCTAATCTTCTCACCAAGCCATTGCCTAGAGGCAATTTTTTCAAAATTCCGTGATAATTAGGCTTGATTTGTGAATCCAAGATATAGCTCATCCAAACATTTTTATATATTGTTAGTGAAGTGTCCACCAAGGGCCAACTAGCTAATCTTCTCACCAAGCCATTGCCTAGAGGGAATCTAGTTGTAGGAAGAGCACTTTAGGATTTTACCATTTGCTAAAAGATTCACTAATATCATGGTTCAGTAAAAAGAAAAACTTTGTAGATCTTTCCACCGCTGAAGTCAAATATGTCGATGCCGAAAGTTTTTGTGCTCAAGTCTTGTACATGAAGCAAGAACTTAAGGATTACCAAATCTAAGTTGGTTGTGCTAAAATTTATTTTGATAACACTAGTGTGATCAACATATGCGAAAAATTTGATTTTACACTCTCGTACTAAACACCTTGAGATTAGGCACCACTTCCTTCTAGATCATGTCAAAAAGGGCGATGTTAAATTGATTCATGTGTCCACTAAGGACCAACTAGCTAATATTATCACCAAGCCATTTCCTAGAGGCAAATTTCTCAAAATTTCGTGATAATTAGGCATGATTTGTGAATCCAAGATATAGTTCATCTAAACATTTTTATATGCTGTTAGTGAAGCGTCCATGAATTATGAAATGAATTAGAGTTGTCTTTCAAAAAAAAAAAATTTTGAACCCAAATTCTAAAGAGCAATTTGCATGCTAGGTGTGACAAAGTAGCGCACTACATCCTCTGGCTAGCATGTTAAATCATCCACCTATCGCGCTAGTAATTTTGTTCCTAGAACCACCTTTTTGACTCATTAACGCTAATAATGCTTAGGCCAGCCATCTATAAATTGGTTTTTAAGATCGAAAACATAACTTTTTCCTCTTGTGCACTTCCAACCAAACCTCATTCTTCACAATCTATCTTGTTTGGGTTCTTCAAGTCTTCTAGTTAATTCTTATTCCCTTCTTCATTGTTTTCATTGGATTTCCTTCATAGTTCTAGGTTTTCCATTATTTTCAAATCTTAGTTTGTGGTCGGCAGTCGTTTCATCTTGATCTTGCAGGAGAGTCTTGCTAACATTTTGACCATCCTACACACTCCTACCACTACTCTTGGGTGTAAGATTCATGAGTGGCCATTCAAACATGTCGAGGTACTTAATCCCATCACATGCTTTGATGGGGCGATCGTCGTGTATCATTCTGGAGTCACCGATACCAACGTCAAATTAGTGCCCCATATGCTGCACAAAATCTTTCATATGGTAATCCTTACTCGTGGCGGTAATAAGAACTTTGTCGCTCTCCTGGACATGTATGTCTTCGGGGCTTTGATGCACGGGATTCCCATTAGCCCGCCTCAAATCATTATCGCATAAATTACATCGACGTCCGACTCAGGTTGTCACATCACCTATGCCCAGATCATTACCTTCTATTTTGAGTCGGCACAGGTGGATCTTAGTCTAAGGGGTCGCCAGCTCTCTCCATACTACACCATCGACATTGCCACTCTAAAGGCCATGAAATAATTTTACATCTGCAGAGAGTGATGATGGATATGCGAAGAGGACATCCCTGATGTTGAGCACTATAGGGGATACGAGTCTCCATACCCTAGTGATCCTCCCATGGACATCGATGGGCACGATTATTTGGACTACAACTTCCTATATCCACATGGTGATGATGGAGATGATGAGGTACAGTATGACCACCAGGCCCCACCACCTCCATGACAGCAGCAGCCTCCACCTTATCCTTCATATTTCGGTGTTGCTCCTCCTCTGGATATGTCTCTTTTGATGCCGAACATCGCTTCCCAGCTAGGCTATAAGCACGACTACATGACGAGGAATTTCACGGCCATCGACGCACATCTTGATCATTAAGGTAATCATCTTCGTCGTATTGAGAGCCACCTCCTACTAGACTGGCCAGCGAGAGATAGTTGTGCCTCTAGCTCTTCCCATCAAACTCCGTCTCATTAGGAAGAGAGGCTTGGAGTAACTTATATAAGGGGAGCATTAGGCTCATTTATGTTAGTTATCTTTTTTATGCATCCATATTTTGTTAGTCACATACATTTAGGATTTTTGTATGCATGTGCTATAACTATGTTGATATTTCTTTTGAGTAATTAATATCATGGTAGTTCATTTTATGTATCTTTGAGTTATTTTATATTTTACTTCATTATCGTACTTGTGGATTGCTCGCTTCCTTCATCCTTGTTTGCAATTTTATACATGCATGTTTCGAGGGGGAGCGTTATGCCCACTTTTTGTTGTTATCAAAAGGGGAATAAATTCATGGTTTGAACTTGAGATTATAGACTTGATATGATTTGATGTATTTGATGGGTACTTAAATTACATCCTTTGCTTGTTATATTCATATTGTTTGTTATCATCAAAAAAGGGGAGATTATTGGACTAAGTGGTTAGTTACTTATACTCCACTCGAGATTTTGATGGCAACAAACAAAGTGAAAGGATTCTAACAAGTTTGTTAAATGTGTTTTAGAATGTCAAACTTGGTTATGAATCACAAGCTCAAAAGGAAAAACTTAATTCTCAGTGCGCAAGACAAATATAGCCGGTAAAGCTCAAGATTCTGCTCACCTAAGGAAACAAGGACGGAAAGCTTAAACTATAAGTTGTACAAACTATGTAAGGTATATAAGTCCAATTACACAAGCCAAAAGCATTAGTTTTATGCATACCACATTTTTTCACATTTTTCAAATTTTCAAGTACCCGTTTTAGTGTCAACTAAACTTTATAACTTGAAATGATTTTATCATGTTTTGTATTATGAGAATTTATATTTTTACACATGCATCGAATATGGAAAACTATTTTCACTATTTTCGAAAGCACCAAACTCAAGTTGAATTATTTTTGAAAAAAATAAAATATTTGTAGAAAAGCTCCTATATGTTTCATGAAGTAAGGATTTCAAATTTTCGAGATTTCTGAAAGCATCTGGGCCATCCAAATGAGTATAATGACCCACTCTAAACATGTTTACTATGTTTCCAAAGGTTTAGTTAAGTTGTAGGTGTGTTAAGGGGTTGCTAACATGAGACTAAAAATTATTTAGTTACAGGTCCCTGCTGGTTAGTACACTAACTACAGATTAGTGCGTTAATAATGTCACCTAGCTCGTTTACCAGATTCTTGATAAGATTCCTAAAAAGCTTACAACTTTTGCTTTATTTTGAATCAATGATTAATCTGGGCCCTTAGATTAAGGTAAAGGCCACAAATAGTCAAATAGGGTTGGAGACCGTAAACAAACCATTTAGAACATTATTTTGTCTTCTCAAGCTAAAAAACTCACAATTGCTCAAGTTTTCACATAAAAAAATATTGATTTTTATTCTCAACCACTTGGAATCTTTTGAGGAGACCAAATTATCCTCAAAGCTAGTGTAACTAAGGTGTTCTAAGGCTTGCAACCATTTCTCAAGAACTAATATTATTCTAAGTCATTTTGAGTTGTAAGAAAGTTTGAATTCATAGCTTGTTTGTGCTTAAACTACATCTTTTTGTGTGCTTGGTGTATGGGAACCATTAGTTGTGGTCTTGAACATTTTTATCTTGGGTTTCGCACTTAAACTCAATTTTATAAACCTTAGCACTGATTTGAACAAGATTTAGGGCTTAAACTTGATTTTTATCTAACTACTTGTTTATTGGATTTTAAACCAGATTTATTCTCATCGATTTGGTTTAATTGGGTTCTTGTTTGAGATTTATACAAAATCAGTGACATAATTGCATATCTCATTCATATTAATAGTTGCATGTATTAGAATTGTTAGGCCCTAGGTGGCTTGCTTGTAATTGAACTTATTGCCACTTATTGCCACTTTACTTTGTAAAGTGAACTTTATTATATTTATTTATTTGTTGTAAGTGGTTGTTGTAAGACATAGTGGGATCTAAGTCAAGGGAAGACCTAGTGGAAGCTAGGCATAGACCCTAGTTAAGACTAGGTAGGAAGTCCGAATTTGAGATTAAGCATTATAGGCTTGTATGCTTAGGTTGTAACACTTATTGCTAATATAAATGGGGGTTTGAAGATCCTAATAGGGGAGGTTAAGTAGTCAATGTAGATTACTTGGATCGAACCACTATAAATCTTGTGTCTCTTTTCCATTTCTTCTACCCCTTCACCATTGCATTGCATTAATAATTGTTGATTGCGCGTGCATATAGCAATATTGTTTCATTGAAAGTTTTTAAAATGTGGTAACCTCTCGCTACACCCAATTCACCCCCTCTTAAGTGTGATTTCACGCATGTCAAGATGTTCGTAGCTTTATGTCTAGAATCAATACAAATTCTGACCATTTTACTTTTATCTTTATAATTCATTCATAACTACTTTAGCATAGCATTCATACCATATAATCCATTGATTACTAAGATTAATGAACTAGTTACATATCATTGAAATAAACATACATATCATGTTATTCATCGCAATTAAACAATAAACAAAATAAGTTCAATTAAATCAAGAAAATAATACCAAATAACAACACCTGAGTCTTCAGTGTCTTCTCCTCCAAAACTCTTCTTAGTACCCAAGAACAACATCGTAAACCATGCTAATTTGTGGTAATGTATGGTAATGTATGGTATTCTATATGTTTACCATATTCTAATACTTATTTATACCTCTAAGACACTATAAAAAACAATTAGAAACCCTAATAGATGATTCCCAACGAACTAGAACTCTAAACTTTTTTTTCTATGTCTCTGCGTTACCCATAAGTGATTTGGTACTCTTTGTGTAAAGCCATGGTGCCGCTATAGTGTCGGCCTCTTTGTGTGCATTTTCCTCACTCATTATATTCGACGCCCTTTATAGTCTAGCCTTGTGTCGTCCCTATATACCCACGATGCCACTATGTCGGCATTGCTGACCTATATTTTATTCTCCACACGCTTTCTCTATGCCTTGCTCATGTTGTGTACATTCTCCGTACGTCATCAATCCTACTAGTCACTGCTTTAATCATAGTTTTAAAAATCTTATCCTCATTTCATCATAAGATCACTTCATTATCTCCTTTATACTTTGTATACCTTAAAAGACATAAATATTGTCAATTACAGCTCATTCTGGGGTTTAAATACCAAATATACTATTAAACTAGTGCTATATATAAGTCTAAATAATCACTTATTAACAGTCCCTACCCATATGCTTGGTTTGACCACGACTATAATAGGTGATTTACCTACACTAACCAAATAGCTGAGTCTAACTCTAAGCCTTTCTTTGACCCTATCTATGCCCATTTCGACCTCTGCCTCTTCCTCAGCCACCCCGCTACATCTATCGTGGTGCCTATGATTGTGGAAGTGTTGGTTTATTAAGAGGTAGTAAAGTCACTTTGCCAACTGTGCTATGTGCGAGAGCGGGAAAGCGCTTTGGGCACTGCTAATTAAACAACTATTAGCGCCTTGTCCCTTTGGGATCCCCCGTCCCATCTCCTTTCTCCCTTCCATTTTTTTTCCTCTTATAGTCGAAACCCTGGCCTATGGTGTTACTCCGCCCAACTCATAAGTCTCATGAGTGAGAGTGAGGTGCCTCACCCCTTTGGGATCCCCTGTCCTATCTCCTATATCCTTTGCCCTTCTGTTCCCTCTCATAGTCAAAACTTTACCTATGGCGCTACTCTTCCTAGCTCATAAGTCTCATGAGTGAGTGCTCGGTTATATATCTCCTGTACAGATCGAGCCCTGGTGTTGAAAACATGGTGTGCTATATCCCGTCTCAATCTGTGCCCAAAGTAAAAGGCATCATCAGCATTATTAGTCACAAAGTCTCTAGTGAATGCCTTAGATAACCATATCTGTCTCGGTACACCATCACCGATGCTTTATCTTCTTGTCTTAGGTTTACAAACTTGTTCTTCAACCTCTTTTTTATGGAAGTCAGGAAGTACTATTTGTTGAACTCCAACTTGAAATCTAACCAAGAAGTAAAGCTGCCTCTATTGGTAGCTATAATATGCCACCAGACAACTGCACTCTTCTCTAGGGTGTAGTAAGAATGAATGACTTAAAACCTGTCCTCAACGCCTGAAATTAGATGAAGCTTCCCCTGCAATACGACCTAATTACCAATCTTCTTATGGTCCCTCTCCCCTAAGAAATACATTGGTCGCAGCTTGATGAACTATATCACTAGCTTAATGTCCTTAATTAAGCATATGTTAGTAGTGGTCGGTGTAAGAGTTGTAGTGGTATCAACAGCATCTACCGTCAGAACATTCACAATCGCTAGCTCAGGTGGACATGGTAGTGTCGGCTTTATCGATGTTTGTGATACTAGCGGAACTAGTGCTTGAGGCCATAAGGTAGAAGTGGTTGTTGCAGTAGGTGTCTCAAGTGTTGAAAGTAATGTAGTCGTAATAGAGGTAGTAGGAGTAAAAGGCGTATACGCGGCCATGCATGTAGTGATAAAAGCTATGAACTCGGCCAACTATTATTCATGAGCCGTAACTTGGTCAAATAACCTTTGAAAGTCATTACGGTAATAGGTGGCTAACTGCTGCTAGCGCCAGCACCTCAACCCTTGCATAGGTATGCCATCAATAAGTACAAGTGGATCACGATAAGAAAGCAGCTACAACATAAATATTGTATGCATATACATATATAATCATAACACATATATTTATAGTCATCCCCTACCTCACTTTTGCTCAACTTCGTAACTAATAGCTTCTAAGTTAGGATCAACAGGTTTCCACTCTCAAGTGTTTGTTTTAATCAAGTTTGTTTCATTACTTATTGAGAAATATGCTTTGATACCAACTTTAACGGCCTGAATATCTAATCAGTGTACCACTCGTTCTAATCCCGATATTAAACCCTAATCCTAACCATGTACGACTTAACAATGTATTATTCAACCTTTTTGTCTTATTCTTCTCATAACTCGTGTTTAATATAAGTATTATTTGTTTCTAATCATTTATTATTTTTAGAGTTAATAAATTTTTTTTATAGATTTGTACAAATTAGTTGAAGTATTAATAATATTGCAGAAGCAATTATAAAATACCTATATGTGGAAACCAGGAAATAGATCACTTATATGTATATTAAAAGTGGCGAGCAATGGTGTAACATCATGCATCAGTCGGGGGCTCTAGTCACTTAACATAATATACAACCCGAAAAATATAAAAGAGAAATGTAATAAATATTACAAGTGAAACCTATAAAAGATAGAAGTAGATAGTCGCCAATGGCTCAGAGGTAGTCGCCGATCTTCTCCTTTCTCGGTCCGCTACTCGACAAATCTACAATTATCACCAAAAATGACAATTCTAGTAAGTAAATTGTGCCTCCATTCATTCACATTTCCAAATATTTAAGAAATGGTAACTGAAAGTATACTATAGCTACGAAAGAAAAACTGAAGGGAATGTATGCAAGCATTTGTGTTCCACACTCTGTAAGTCCTCTCTATGCATTTGAGGTGTTCTAACAAGTTGAATTTAACTTGTTTTAAGGTTGTTAATTGGTTTTCAATTCCGATTTTTAAAATCAGCCCCATTAATAATTACTTGATGTTCAAATTTACATTATTAAAATGGAGACAGTTTTGGTGCAACAACTAGTGAGTTGATTTTAGTTACCAAAACGTAAAATTTATATATTATAGTCCAAATAGAAAATTTAGAGCTTTTTTAGCTTTCCGAAACAATAAGGTTTGCACAATTTTGATAAGCAATGAGGGAAGTGTGTAAATCTTACCACAATAAATTAAATTAGTTTTATGTTTTGACCAACAACCTTAAAAAACTTACTTCTCCTAAACCATAGCTCCAAAAATTATGACTTTTTATTGAAGACTACGGACATATTCCAAAACGTCATACTAAAAGATGAGCTCAATCCAATAGTGAATGAGGGAGTTAAGCTCAAAACATCAGGACATTATCAAAACCATAGCTCCTTTCTCCACAACGTTGATGTTGAATTTTAGATTCATCGTCAACGTTGTGAAGCATTTGTTAATAGGAAATAGCCTAAATCTTCAAATGGTGCTTGAGATCAAGTTTTAGCATTAATGCTAAGCTTTCCTATACCATTAGAATGTGCTAATTTGGATTAAAAAATGTGAACGTTTTGGCTAAATTACATAGGCTGGTTTAGAATGAAAATACGTGAATTCCCGCTTTTGTTTTCAAAAAACTCATTAATTTTAAAAATTCACCAAAAATTCACAAAAAATTCATTCCTTACCTAAAATTAAAATTCAATATAGTAGATTCAATGAAACCTCATGAAGAATCTAAATCTAAAACTAGTTTACAATTTTAATTTCAATTACCCATTAAATTTGGAGAATTACAAAACAGTAGCAGCTTAAACATTTTACCTAAGAGTTATGTGTTGATCACCAAAATCCTAATTCTTCCTCTTAGATGCTTATTTTGTCTTTCTCTTCCTCAATTTCTCATGAATCCATGACTCATTTCTAACCCTTCATCTATTTCTAGTATCTATTTCTAGTAGTTCATAAAGATGCAAGTCAATGGATACAACTCACCCTAACAACTTCACTTAAATTTATAGACTAACACTAAGTTTAACTCGCAATCTCATGGGTTTCATTCCAACTCATATCTTAAGGTACATCTATGACTTATGTTTTATTTTTACAACTTAGGGGTTTGGTTTTGTTTAATTTATCAACTATAATCCAAATAGTTTATTCACATTAATTATTCCCATCAATGTATATGTACCTTAATAAAAACTCACGAAATCACTTTATACCCGATTCTTATGCCTGCACGCATCTCAAGGCGTGTCCCTGCTCGTGTCTCGACGCTTATAAACAATAACTGAAATTCAAATTTAATAATCTACACATATGCACTTTCTAGGAATACACCAAATAAATATAAAATGTACCTTGGTCCTTAAACAAGGTCAAATCTCGTATTTGTCAATAGGTGACACATCATGGGTCAGTGATCTTGATTAAGGATAAAATAATGGTTAGAAAATTGGGTTGTTACATGCATTTATTGAAGCCCGAAAGACTATTGGGGATGTAATTCATGGCAGTTATGATCTAAATTGATGCATTTGCATTAGCTCATATGCAAATACATGGAAGTGCAAAAATTTTATAATACGAATATAAAATTTTGGAGACAAATTCAATTTTTAAGGCTAGCAATTTTTCAGAGTCGTGTGGTAAGATGTAAGTTGTTGGACAACACTGCACCAAATACAAAAATTATACATCTGAAACAGCGATGTGCCAGCAATGTGATAAAACACATAAGACGTTGCCTGTCAAATCCCAAAATGTTCAAATCCTAATTATGGTTTAGGCAGCGAGTCGAGCACTTAAGGGACCAGTGAAATGAGATTTATAGGTAACTTTATTATTGTAGATATGTGTCTAGTGTTGTGTACTATAAATTATGTTATTTTGCGAAATTCAAGTTGACTGAGTAAATTTTAAATTCTTGGGGTTTTATCTTAAGATACTTACCAAAATGAGTCCCGAGAGAGTTAAAATGTTGACCCGAAATAGCATTTAGAATTTCACAAAAAATAATTATAATTAAATTTAAAAATTCAATTTTTGAATGTCAATTAGATTGAAGGAGCCAACGTGGGTCCCACAACTCGATTTGCATGCGAGACAAGTTATTAAATAGTTTCAAAGTGGATTGGTAAGTTTTCAAATTTTTGGTGAAATTGGGGTATTTTTTGAAGTTTAATTTGGACAAAAATTTAAGATATAAATACGAACATAAATAGAAAAAAGGACATTACTGTTGTAAATGAAAGGATAAATACTGAAGGGTATTTTGAACATTTGTCACATAACCTATTTATTGAAATCGAACAAGGGTCTTCTTCATCGTTGCTCATTGTCATCGTCCTATGTTCATCGTTTTCTTCTTCTGCGTCTCATCACCCATCCACTGTATGTCGCCGTCGTTGCTTAGTGTCTCTCTCCCTCTCTCTCTCCCTCTCTCTCTTGTTACTATTTCAATGGAATTAAGAAATTGAAGGGTTAATGATTCGTTGTTTGTGGTTGTCGAAGGTAATGATTTCAATTTTGATTTTTGATTTATGGACAACGGGTCTATGAGACAGATTAAGTAGAGTTTTGGATTCAAACTTGAATTAGAATAGTGGTAAATCTATTGTATTATTGGTTGAGAAGGAGAGAGGTGGAGAAGAGTTCGTTGAGATCGATTTTTATTTTAAGAAAAAAAAACAGTTAGGAAAATCGAATTGGAGAAAAAAGAAAAGAACGGTGGTGGTTTGAAAAGGATGATGAGGGAGGGAAAGATCCAAGAACTAGAGAAAATAGGGACAAAACAGGGGTATTGTTTGGTCCCAACGAAGAAGATGACGGTTTGATCCACAGGCTATGGTCGAACCATGTTCGCCTTAGCTGAGCGGAATAGGGCCCAGTCTAGCGATCAAAGCCATCATTTCTATTCAAAATGTTTTATAAATTTGAGAAAAAAATTAAATAAAATGCTGAAAATTAAGGAATATTATGGAAAACAAAATTTTTGGACAAATTAATAAATATTGAGGATTTTTATGCAAAACGATTATTTTGGGATTATCTCGAGGATTTATATTGGGGATTTTGCCTCATATCGTGTGTTACAACAATCGAAAATGCCCAAAATTGCGAAAATTGTTCAAAAATTAGTCTAAGTTAAATTTAGATTCATAATCACAATTTGGAGTCAAAATTGGGATCCAAACATCCAAGGAGTTTATTTGGAGGGATTCCGAGACTTTTGAATCGTGAAAGGACTAATTAAAATATAATAAATTGGAAAAAAATATCGAATGATATTTGAATCTTACCGGACTCGTAAATGAGTTGTAGGAATGCAATAGGAACCTTATGTAGACTATTTTACTGATTCGAAATGCAAAGAAGTGACAATTTCACGTTTTTAAGGTTAAGTAAATCCTAAAGTAATACTTACATTGCATGATTATAATTTTGTAAAAATTGCATTATTTTTTTTACATGCATACATTGGTGAGGAGGATAAGGTCAATTCGATTCTCCTAATAGTGTTTGATATATTATGCTTATAGAGAAGGGCAATACATTATGCTTGAGGGGCTAAAGTCACATATACTTTGCATCATGTGGTTATCATGAGAGCACATTGTACCGGATAATACTCTGATGGACTTGAGGAACGAGCATTCTTTTGGTTATCATCTTTGTGCATGAGTCCTTACTACTATTTACTTACCACTTTCGGAGGACGTCATCTAATTGTGGTCAGATAACAGAAACGAGATGAATTCACGATTATATTTAAATTCCTTGGACTGTATTGTTTGTTTAATGTCTTAGATTATTATGTATTTGATTATTATAGGTGTACTAAATAGTGTAGGATTTACTTATCTGACATTATTGAATTTCTAAAATTGGGTAAGGACCAGTTCCAACAACGACAAAACAAAAAGAAGTTGTAAGGTTTTCAGTGACTTGCTCAGTTTTATTCTCACTATGTATGTAATGTTTCTAATATACTATATTGTATAAATGGGTTTTCAGGTTCGTGTGCGGTTAGGATCTCTGGTAAATTGTTATAACTATTTTTGGATTGATTGGAATAGCGAGAAGCTAAGGTAATTATGGTTTAAGGATTTTAAAAACCTGGAATTGGTTAGAATGAATAAATAATTTCTATTAATGCAATATATATTGTTATGAGTGGATTGTGAGTCCTTCAACATTTCCACCAAGCTAAGCATGTTATTTTGAAGACTTTTGAAAGCTGATTTTTTTAGTGTAGGCTTAAAATAAAGGAGATGACGTCGAAAAAAGTTTTACAAAATATTACGGATTATTTAATCAATCTTGCGAAAAGTTTGAGATATGAGATTTACATTTAGAGTCCATTATGGTTGATAATATATTATATTTTTTTATTACAACAATTTGATTTTATTTATTTATCAATTTTGAGGTTACGACTATTAGATTATGAAAAGATCAAGGTAATCAAAGTCGGTCAAATGCCCTAATTAGGTGGGGTCTGACACTGCCACGACACTAAAGGGTAACTTAAGAAACTCAGAGTAATTTCAAATAATTTCCCAGCACTAAGAACTTTGAATGTATAGTGCCAGACACAAATTCATGTTTTCTAAAATATGGCAAAACTCTATCTTCTTCCTCAAAATCATACCCTAGTGCCTCCACACCGCCATCTAAACCCTAAAACCCACTTCCAACCAATAAATCCCTCACTTTTAAGCTCTAATCTCACTATTTTTCGATTCTCCATCAAGTGTTGATCAATTTAAGCCATGAAATCGAGTGATTGGTGATTGCCTTGACAACGCCGTGACTTGGGAGTTGCAAAAATTTGAGCTTCTAAGCCATTAATTAAGCCAAGAAAACTCCACTTAGCTCTTGGAAACTCAATTCAAAATCGTTAATGTCCCGAAACTTCCTATTTTTGTGAATATAATTAGGATGTTCTTCGGCCTAATCAGGCAAAATATGTGTTCTAGAAGTCAAATTGGTCCTTAGGACAATAAAGCTTGATGAGTCATTATTTATTCACTCTTTCATAGGTGTTTTGCTATGTAAATCAAGTCCAAATTTGTGTTTTACGACTTTATACATTTACTTCGGAGATTTATAGGGTATTTGAGTGTTTGTGCGTGAATAAGACAAATTCGAGAAAGAAGTCAAATTTTGATAAAAAGCCAACAGGTTGACACATCCATAATGAACCGATGGCGCCATGGAGAAGCCAATATGCGAAGCAGGGCATCAAGGCGGAATAAGTCATGGCATCAGATTAAAATAGAAGACGTCAAATTCATAACATATGGCGCAAGTGACGGTGTCAGGACAAAATTTAGAAGTTTCAAACTAACTTGAAGACCAAATTTTTTTATAAAATGCCACAACGTCATTTGGCAACATTACCATTTAAAGGCGGAATCACCGACGACACCGGATTCGTAGAGTATAAGTTATGTAATTTTTAGAAAGTTCTTATTTCCTAGGCTTTCTTATCTTCTAACCAGGCTTACCTATATAAAGAAGGGACCCTAATAAATGAAAACACATTTTAACTTAGAGTGATTTAAGATTAAAGCAAGGTAGAGTAGTCATGTCAGGCTAGTTTCTTTAATACTTAAGTAGGGGATGAAGCTTTCTAGCAAGTAATAGGTTTGTTTTCATGTCTTGTTGATGTTTTCCATAATAATAGTGTTTTTTTTAGTTCTCTATCTTTATGTTATTGTTTTTTATCATGTCTCAATGGCAGTTTAGAACGTGTCTATTCATTGCAAATCTTTAGGTGTAAACCCATTGACCTGCTATCAATCAGGTTGACTCTATAACACCATCCGGTTTCAGAAGTGGCAATCACTTACAACAAGAAATTTGACACACTTGTTGTTCTAGGTGAATAAATTTGAGAACTAGGCTAAATCTTAAGAGCAGTTGCCCAAGGTTATCTAGGGGTAGGTGTTCCCACAAAGCCATTAATGTTACCCATCTGCAAAATTTTAAGAGCAGTTGGCTAAGGTTGTACGGTGGAGTAATGGAAATCTTTAGAGAGCGGTTGCCTTATTTATCGGGAATAGGGGAACTAGGGTGTTGGTGAGCCCAACACCTATAGCCTATTTAAGGAAACGTTTTCAAAACCCATCTTTCAAAATCGACGTTGGAAGACATGGAAACAACATAAGGCTAGATTATGGATTTTTAAACCTTGGTATGCTTTATTATTTCTAAATTTCAATTATTTACATTCTTATTTATTAGATCTTTAGGATAAAATGCTTTCAGAAACCCTACCTGATTTACTTTTTTGTTCGTTGAACTCAATTTGACTGAGTCTTATGGATTCAACCACATGCTTGCCTCTACTATATTCCAGTAGGATCGGTAACCTTATACTGGTTACATTTCACACGCGCGACACGTGATCAAATCTTGGTGTCGTTGTCAAGGACTCATTCCAAATTGAGTTTAACTTTTATTTTGTTTTTTTATTTTGTTTCGTTCTCTGAGTTTACTAGTTTATGCACAGTATGATTACTCGATTAAAATCGACTAGTTCACTATTACTTTTCAACTCAAAAATTGATAGAACCCACTAGAGGCTGGCTAAGCAAGCTCTAAATAAAATGTCTAGTTTTGCCAAACTTATTATGGCTGATGACGCTCGCCACGCTAGCGATGATCACCAAATTACTATGGGGCACATGAATGAAGATTTCCAAAATCTTCTTGCTCAATACCCCTCTAGATAAAATTCCCACCAAAAGGTAATGCTTTAGAGCTTAAGTCCTACTTTATTCACATCTTACCCACATTCCGTGGCATGGAGAGTGAAAACCCAACTACATTTTTAAAGGGGTTTCAAACGAATCATTAATCTATGAAAACTCCTTGAGCAGAAGAGAATACATTAAAGCTTAGGATTTTCCCATTTTGCTTAAAGGATAAGGCCAAACAATGGCTCTTTTTTCTCTATCCTGGATGCATTAACTCATGGCATGACATGATAGATGAGTTCCTCATGAAATATTTTCCTTAGGATAAGGTAGCCTTATTCATCTATGTGATATGCATTATTAAGATGAAGATCGATGAGTCTTTTAGTTATTATTGGAACCACTATAAGCACCTAATTGCCGATTGTCCACAATATGACCAATCTGATAGGGCCATTATCCAGTTCTTCTATGTCGACGTGTCCCCTCTGGAGAGACGTATAATTGATAGCACTTACGGTTGTCACATTCATGACCAAACCCCTACGCAAATGAAGCAACTCTACAAGGACATAAGGCAATATTCTCGATTATATGGGGATATTTGTGTTGATGCGCATCGAAGTCCGTAAGTTGGAGTTACTACTAGCTCCAATAATAAGAGAATTGATGAGTTGACTTCCCTGATGGAACGTCTCTAGAGCAATAGCCAAGCGCATGTTAAAGCTTGTGGATTTTGCTCAGCCACAAGCCATGTAACTGATGAATGTCCTACTCTATTTGAGGACCATCATTAGGTCAATGTTATAGGTAACCGATTCCAAGGGAAAACATGAGCGCCTTTACCTATAATCAAGCATCAGCGAGGAGAAACCTAACATCAGTTATGGGCCTTGAAACTATAATTATTCTTCTATTGTCCTTAGAGGACAACCATTGCCTGAACCAGTGTCCAGTCTTTCCTCTCTGAAGGATATGATTATATCTCTAGCTGTTTAATAGAGCCAGTTTGATGTCACCCTATTGTACGTAAACATTGAGAAAACTCTCAATGATAAAAGCACCACGATCCCCAACCTAGAAATCTAGATAGGCCAAATCACACAACAACTGGGTCGACTTGAAGAGAGGGGAAGTTGTCTTTGTAACCTACCCCAATCCAAACGTGGGAATTAACCCATCAGGCACTCAATTGAACTTTATTCTTTATAATAGTGCCGCCTAAGAAAATGAGGTTTATGAAATCTTTACCCTAAAAAGATCCGAATTATGAAGTGATCAACCCAAAGCGAAGTCCCACAGACATCCCATTCATATTTGATGATTCGGGGGTGGTAGGTATCCCTTGCACTATAGGTGGACTCTATTTTAAAAATGTCATGCTTGATTTACGAGCATTGATTAATATGAAGACCTCAAACTTTCATGAGTCTATAGTGGTTAGCAAACTGTTATAGACAAAATTCAGATTCTATCTATTAACGGTAAGGAGATCTCATGCAAAGGAATCATTCAAGATGTAACGATTCATGTTGGGAATTTGAAGATCCCCGTGGACTTCCATATCATAATCATGACGGAGACGCCAAAGTCCAGACCTTTTATGATTTTATTTGGTAAGCCATTTATGCAAACGATCATAGATAACATTGACCCAGTCAATGGCTCTACGTCCATTGAACATAAAGAAAAATAGGTTAGTTTTTAAATTTTGTATATTTTAAATTCTTCAAATGACATGTTATTTGCTTGCTCTACTATGGTTTTTGATAGGGTGACTACGTATATGTATTCGTAGGTCGAGGAAGCTTTGGAGGAAATCAAGCTAGATATAGCCTCGAAAAAAAAAGCCTTTGTGAAGAGGTGCACAAATGAGTACCACGCCTCCACAAAATTTGCGACTCGCAAAATGAGGGACAAAACACATTAGGATGGATGATAGCAATGAGAAAAGGACTGTACCCCCTGACATATTGCATTGCCTATTACAATCCGATAAAAATCCTAGAAAGATTGTGTTCCCATGCAAGATTAGATACAAAAGGTTCCCTAAGATGTTATGTGGCACGTGTGCTATAGTTAATGTAATGCCATCCAAAATTTTCAAACTGTGTAGATTATGTATCACTAGTGATACTAAGACTAGTTTACGATATCCAAACGGGATGGTTGAGAAACTTAGAGGGATAGCCGAGAATGTATATGTTCGCGTATGGGACTTCGTGTTCATTACATACTTTTATGTGG
Source organism: Stephania yunnanensis (assembly GCA_039657365.1). Classification (NCBI taxonomy): domain Eukaryota; kingdom Viridiplantae; phylum Streptophyta; class Magnoliopsida; order Ranunculales; family Menispermaceae; genus Stephania; species Stephania yunnanensis. Next base: position 34,734,091 of record CM077586.1, on the reverse strand, counting down.
TTAATAGAAGTAATACCTATGCGAAACCCTTATGTTGGGATTACCATTCTTAGCGACTGCTGGGGCATTGATAGATGTGCAATTGCGGTACATTAGCATTTGAATGGAAAGAGGACGAAGCTTTTCTTAAATGAAAATTAGGTCTTACATGACAAAGAGTGAGTCTTTGCATGATTCTTCGTACAACAACTGAGGTCATTTATTTGGACCCCAACTAGGGGGAGGCCAATTCGTCGAGTCAATGAATTTAAATAAAAACGCTACTGGGAGGCAACACATGAAGAATTTTATAGGTTAGTAATTGGTTTTAATTCTTATTTTTCCTATTTTCGTAACCATGCATGAAGTATTGTACTAAATTATGTATATTTGTATTATCCATCTATTTCCACTATTATTTATATTTTTATCAGGCTTAATATTGGATATTGGGGAAAAGGTTTGGAATACGTTTGGGGGTATTATGCTCGCAAGTTTAAGCTTAGTTTTTAAATTTTTCACGCGACTTTAAAGAGTTCACAGTAGTATTATCTCCTTTACGCTCCATTTCCTACCTTCCATTTCTTCCATCTCATCTAGAACTTAATAGAATAATGCGTGCATGATTAGATTATAAAGTACATTTACTATTTTATAGCGTCTTACCTACGAGTAAAACTTTGCATTCAATTTTTTGAGTAAAATCTTAGGCAAATTGTTTACCTTTAGACATAAAAGACGTAGAAGAACTTTTACATTTATTTGACAACATAAATAGAAACTTGGAGTAAGGCTAAGTCATAAATTGAGACCAAAGTAAGTAGGTGGTCGAATTAACTTTGCAAGAAAATTCAAAAGCTTTAGGATTCTGAAACTAGGAACAATCCACTTGGAGTATATTTGTTAACGATCTAGCACTTATTAAAGGAAGAAGTAGGCTTGTTTACTATAATAAGATATGGGCTTGATGATTCTACATTGGAGAACTAACTAAACTTTAGTAAAATTGAGAAGTGCTAACAAGAGAGTCCCACGAGTTCTGCAAGAAATGGAGCAGGGAACTTGATGGTTGGAAAAAATAAAGAAGAATCGGTGTCCACAAGAAATGGAGCAAGGACCATACATTAAAATACCACGTACATAGAGAAAGTGAGGATCTCTAGATGAATAAAAGGAAAAAGTTCATAAAAAGAAAAAAAACTATTAAGAAATAAAGATTTAACTTGAGTACTCGTACCTAGGTTAAGTTTTTTCAATACCTTGAAAATAATAGCTTACCTTTAAATAAGCCCTATGGACTCTTGAAGGTGTGAAAATTTGCAAATAAATGAAAAGTGGTGGTAAAGTTCATTTAAAAGAATCCATTTTAATAACGAGATCAATTTAAATCTACTACTTTGATGAAAATACCCAGAAAACATATAAGTAAGTTGATGGTCATTGTATTTAAATGATTCGAGTCTTGAAAAAGTGTTGTCTTGAAAGGTGACCATGTTCGTCCAGCGTTCAAAAACTCTAGGTCTCTTGTTAAATAGATTAACCAAGTTTTGATTGTAGGGATTCCCTTATTTTGCAAAGTTGGTATACAATCTTTAGGCCAGTATCGCTCAATTTTATCATATTATGATTAGTTGTTGTAGTCAGATAACCCTTTGCACGGGACGTGCAAAGTTCCAAGTTTCGGGTATTTGATGATTCATTATTGATGCACTCTTTTATAAGTGTTTTGCTTTGTAAATAAAGTCCAAAGTCGCGTTTTATGGCACTATATGGTTACTTTGGAGACTTAAAAGGTACTTGAGCTTTTGTGCGAGAATTAGACAAATCCGAGAAAGAATTCTAAGTTCAGTTAAAAACCAACAGACTTGACACCCTCCTGAATGAACTGACGGTCCCATGGAGAAGCCAAGGTGCCAAGAAAGGTATTAGGGCAGAACAAGGCACAAAATCAACTTCATAACCAACAGTGACACTGATGGCACCAAGACCAGATTTAGAAATTTCAGATTGACTTGAAGACTATGATTTGTAGAAAATGCCACGCCACCATCCAACATTGTTTACACATAATGGAGGCATCACTAATGGCGCTTTAGATTTGTAGAATATAAGTTTAGTAATTTTTAAAAGGTTTTGATTTCTCGAGCTTTCCTATTCTTGGACTTAGGCTCACGCATATAAAGGAGGGACCTCTATGGACGAAAATACACTACAAGTCCCAATGATTTAGGAGTAGAGCAAAGTAGATTAGCCATGTCCGGTAGGTTCTTTAATAAGTAGGACGAGGATGAAGCTCTTTAGCAAGTAGCAGGTTTGTTTTCATATATTGTTGAGGTTTTCTTTAATATTAGTGTTTTGTTTCAGTTCTCTATCTTTATGTTATGGTTTCTTTTATGATGTTTATATGGTATTTTATAAATTGTATATTCATCGCATATCTCTAGGCGTAAACCTATTGTCTTATTATTAATTGGGTTAAGTCCTTGATACCAGCCGAGTTGAGAAGTGGAAATCACCTAGAACAAGGAACCTGACGCACTTGTTGTTCTACATAAATAACATCGAGAACTAGGAAACATCTTGAAAGAAGTTGCCTAATGTTATCTAGGGGTAGGTGTTCCTATAGAGCCATTAATGATGCTCACCTGCTAAATCTTGACAATAGTATCCTAAGGTTGTACAATGGAGTAAGGGAAGAATTTGGAGGGCGATTGCCTTATCTATCGAGAATAGGGGAGCTAGGGTGAGGGTGACCCCAACACCTATAGTCTATTTAGGGAAATTGTTCTAAAACCCATCTTTCGAAATCGACGACGCGAGACATGAAAATAACTTAAGGCTAGATTTTGGATTCCTAGACTTAGGAATGCTTTAATATTTTTGAATCTCAATTATTACTTTCTTGTTTAGTAGATCTTTAAGATAAAATTCTTTTTAAAACTGCTAAGACTTACTTTTATGTCCGTTGAACTCATTTTGACTGAATCCTACGGATTCAACCCTGTGCTTGCCTCTAATACATTCTAGTAGGATTGGTAACCTTATATAGGATATATTTGATATGTGTGACGTATGATCAATGCTTTTGAGTTTAATAGTATTTAGAGTGGCTTGGTCGATTTTCTTTCGATTTTTGATCAAGTATGTAAAATTTTGATTTTTTTCAACAAAACACTAATGTCTTTAGAAAATTTGGAATTCCAAGGTGAGTATTTGAACTTGAATGATCCAATGAGTTTAAATTTATAAATATAAAGCGAATTAAGTTTCGGGGAATGTGCGGCGGTTGTAATAAAAACTTGAATTTTCAATGTTTTGATTTTTGTTGAAAATTCTGTGACGTTGTCGATATTTTGGTTTTAATTCGATTTAGGGATTAATTATGGAAATGTATATGTGTGGTGAATTGATTAAAATCTTTTTTACATCAATTTTGATTTATTGGACAATTTTTGTATGATTTCAAGAATTTGAAAATAACTTTTCATAGAATTTTTTCAACAAATTGATTGACTTTGATTTTAATTGTCATAAGCAGTTTTGCGCAAAATTTTGTGTTAAAATCAATATTCTTTTGATTACCGAGTGATTTCGACTGATGTGCTTATTATCGTTGTGGTATAAACTTTATTCTATTAATTGTGTATTTGTTGCTATCTTTTTGTGTGCCATTTATAAAGTAGAGTGCAGTGGTTCCGCATGCCATAGTAGGAGAATGAGTTGTCAATTACCGCCATTTAGGGCTAGAACCTATCCACCTAGTGAGCGTAAGCCTTTTAATGAGTTTTTATTTGTGAGTGATAAGGCCCAAATGAGATTTGATAGTGATTTGAATAAGAAAAAGAGGAAAGCCTTAGCTGAAAGGTGGCTTAGTACAGGAAACCCCAAATATGAGAGTAGAGTCTCATCAATCATTTAAGAACGGGGATGGGAGTTTTTCACTTGAGACAATTATGAATAAGCTGAGCACTCCCATAACTAAGATCTTATTCAGTAACGTGAGCAGTTGCTTCGAGAGTACTAAGTGAAGAGACACGTGACAAGACTATGAGAGAATGCGAGGGTGAGAGGAGTAATGGTTAGCTATGCTCTAGAGGCCATTAACACATATTACGGCCTACCTACTTTCCATTTCTTGGAAAGGTCCGACTTCCCATAATCGAGTTATTTTCTCAACTGACATTTCTTCTATCAAAGTGTTCGGGCACCTCTGACTTGTTTGTCCCATCTAGATTAGGTCTATTCCACTTCTCAATACCATAAGCATCTCATTAAGTTGTATTTTAGTAAGACTCTCAAAGAATGGTCTTACTTTGTCAACGCCTCTCTCTACCTCACCATTAAGCATGGTAAGGTGACATGGCCATGATGCGTATTTCTATACCATACTTGGGCTCGTGTTGGTCGTATTGACGTTGAGCATATTATACACGAGGTTATCAGAGAGAGGATAACCAGGATCAATAATAAGAGTCTAGCCTTTCCCAGACCTATGCCACTAGGCAGGAGTCCCTCTGATAGGCTTAGAGTTCAATATATCACCCCAACCGACAATACATGATGATGATTACTTTGGATTTGGTCAATAAGAAGAGAAATATTTAAAGGATTATGAGCATATGGCACAGAAGAGAGCATGAACAACAACGTAGATGTAGTAGCAACAGTTGTAGACTCAAACGAGGAGAGTCGCAGGAAGGAGGAGAGGACAATCTTTTTCTACACCACCACACTAGAGGGAATACCGAACAAATGTCAAAGAAGAAGATGATTCTCCATAATTAGAGGCAGATCAGTTATTTCTTATAATATTAGCAGATATGGAACCATCAAGTCTATAATCATCCTAACGAACTACCTCCACTAATTTCGAATAGTCAATTCATCATATTTCCTAGATATTAGGTTTATCATGCTCAAGAGGAGTATGGAGTCACTTCTTCCACACACTGTTCAAAGTGAGCATACTTCTTGCCAGACTGTATATAGAAGTGTGCCATAGAGTAAGCACTAGTAGGATAGCTCCACTGGCTCTAAGAGTTGTTGTCGTTAATAGACAAGACCTTAAGTAGAGTTTAAGTAAAAATCTTATTCTTGTGATTGGTGTATCGTATCGAGTTTACATAAAAGAATGCCAATGTAGATTCAAGGACAAAAAGTCAACTAAATCTCCATAGATTCCAGGAGAGGTTTACAATCCATTTTCAACTAAGGAATAATTAAATAATAAGTTTGGGGAAAATATAGGCCATGTTTGTTTAAAGCTCTTAGCCTTTGACCCACCTGTTAAGTTATCCCTAGTTAACCTAGTTGAGCTAACACAATCTAACTCTTTCATCACCTATCATGAAACCCATAAACCATTAGCCTATAATTTTTCACTTAGCTGGAAACTGGTCAAAGACTTGAGATCATTAAAAAAGGAAATTAAAAAAAAAAATTACAAAAACCAGAAGAAAAAGAAAAGAAAACAATTTATAAAACTTAAATATTGTTATATACCTAAAATAATAGAAAATTGATCACGATGAAAATCCAATCAATCAAGTCATGATTCGAAAGTTCCACCTAAAAATAATATCAACATGAAACGGAGCAGTGGGTCGTGTTATTAGAAAAATGAGTATCCCATCTAAAACAGTATCCATAAGAAATGGATCATGGAGACAGATAGTTGGAAAATGGTGAGGACTGCACAATATGAAAAGAAGCGTGAATCATTTCATGTTCTAAGAAAATCCCTTGACAAGTTTAAGTGTAAAATCTTCCCACGTTTTGAATCTATGAGTCACTTTTCTTTGTACCACAATCGAGCCTAAAAATAACCTAAAAGAAATTCTTGTTAACTCCATACAATGTTTTGAATATGTCAGTAGAATGGTCATATAAGTTCTATTCCCATAATCTTAGTATTCAATGCTCTATTGAAACGATGCAATTTTTTGGCTTGTTAAAAGTCTCGAGTAACTTATGATTAATTTATGATTTTAATCTTAACGTAACCTAGTGTTTTACAAAGTATTCTTCAAGAAAGTAGCCAAAATATCTTAACTGAAAGTGACAAGCTTTGCTTTAGTGTTCATGTTTCTATTTGACAAATTTGTGAGAAATTGGACAAAACCATTTAAGTTAGAGTTTTGCATTAATGTGAAATGTATGATGCAAACTAATTATTTTATTCTCCATTGCTCGGGACGAGCAATTGTCAAAGTTTGTGTGTATTTGATGAGTCGCCAATTGTGCTATACTTTAGTATAATATTACTATGAATTTCAAGATTTTTATCTTCACTTATACTTAAAACCTTTGTTTTTATATATTCAAGGTAAATATAGGCAATTGGACAAAAACTAGTGATTTACTATAAAAATCAAGGCAAAAGCTAGAGATAGGCTCAGCGTTTTCACAACGCCTCAAGGTAACCTCAAATCGCTAAGGAATTGATCGCCTTAAATTGACCAGATTAAAGGAAACTCATTCGGGACGTTACGTATGAAGCCTTTTGAAGACATAAGAGAAAAGCGAAGCTTAAATTCCAAAGAGAATATTAATGCCTTCACTGCGCCTTTAGGATCTACAAACAACGCTGGCAAGGCACTGGACTCAAGTCGAACAAAACTGAAGGAAAAACATAGTATTGTAGATGTAATGCGAATATAGTGTGAACTTATGATCACATAAAAATATGTGTTGGCCATGATGTGTAATGCGATTAGACTAAGGGTAAAATATATACCAAACTGGATAAATAATTTAAGAGACAATGGTTAGAAATTGAATTAATTGAGGGCCTATAGTTGAATAAATACAATGTAACCACATCGAATTAATTCAAAGTGCATCTAGTCGTGAAATTAATTATTCATTGATCAACTTATTGATTTGAACAATGTACATCTAGAGGCAAAAAAGAATGAATAAAATTAGTACCTTTGATCATTCTATAGCACAAATCTCAAGAAACATCGGAGGGCCATGGAGAGGCCAACATTACCATTAAATGAAGGAAGGAGATTGGTTTCGTTGATTGATGAATGGAGGAGTGCCATTTGTCCCACCATCACTTCTATTAGTCAAATTGGCTGCATGGAATTAAGAATTGAGGAGTGTCATGTGTCTCACCATCACTTCCATTAGTAAAATCAGGAGCATGATTTAGGGAGTTTAATTACGATTAATTAAGTAAACCAAATTCTTTAATCCAACTATATAAATCAATACAACACTTTTCCTCTCATTTTCTCACAAACAATTGTAAGGAGAGGAAAAAGGGATTGAATCTAAAAGTGAATGCACACTGTCGGTATGTACTACGACGTACCTATTTGTGACACCAAATCTGTGACACTATTTATATGCATTTACAACTAGTAGGAATTAGGTATCTTTTACTTATAGTTTAATTTGAAGAAATCTGTGTTGCATATTGTTAGTAATCTGGACGTATCTTTCTTTTTTGGAATCCGAATTGAGTGAATCTAACACCATTTGAAACTTAATTTAAAGTTCTTCAACTTTTTCCTATTGAACATTTATGCAATTTGGATGGTATTTCCTTGAAAATCACTCTGCAACTTGGACCTATAAACTGAAAGGTTTAGTTAGACCAGCAATGTTATTCCCATCCTATCACTTTAATTTTAGATCCAAATGGACTGATTCCAACACCATTTGAAAGTTAACTTCAAGATGAAAAACTTTGTCCTACTAAATGTTTTTGAAAATCAATCATTTTCATTGCGAAAAACAATCTACAATATAGGAAATAAAACAGCCATATGAAATCTAGAAATGAAAAACATGTTTCAGTTGAAAATGCATAACTCTTTTAATTTTTATCTAAATCAAGATTCATTTGGCTTTCTTGAATGCAGGTCCATAGACCTACAACTTTTTTGTAGAGTCTCCAAAGATTTCAATTTCTTAATGACAAGAAATGGAGCATAAGTCGGGGACATAAAATGTTTTTATAGGGCTTGGTGACATTCCTAGGACTTAGTTATTTTGTTGAAACTTTATAAACATATGAGCTTTAAAAGGTCTTGAAACACACTTTGAGATGATTTCGTAATTAATCTATAAAAAGGAAAAAGACATGGGATTCATAATAGGACTCAAGATTGAGCAGGGAGCTTCTGGTCACGGTGGGACTGTGATGTGATACAAAGTTAGTAAATACTTGATGAATATAAACTTTTACTACGCATGTATTATTCTTTCATTTTACAACATTGCATTATACTATACATTGTGGTCATGCATGCGGGAGACATGGGGACCTTTAGGGGTCAACTCTTATAGTGAGTATGACCGATTTATGTGTGGGAAAGGGATGGAGTACATATTTAGGAACCTTTCATGTGGAGCAATGGACTATAAAATGTACTTGAATGGAACCTTTCTTGGGGAGCTAAGAGCATGCCATTGCTGGAACCTCCTATGGAAGCAGAGAGTGACTAGAACTTCCCATTATCAGAGATAGTATTAGTTATAACAGGCCACATAAACTCATTCAGTGTGATCCACCATCCGGTTGATGGTACAGGCCAAGTCCATTGCATTAAGAAGTTCACTAGAATTCCCCACGAGTATGTTTAGACTTATTGCATGTTCATTCTATTTTACCTTGCTATATATTTCCTTTTCTTTACTTTTATGCGATCAAATTGTATATTCCCTAGCGGTTCACTCACGGGGTCACTCCTATCATGGGACCAGATCCATCTTACAGTGATAAAGGAAAGGTCAAGGCTTGAGACTGATGTAGGGCGACAAGGAGTGCTTCACCACTATCGTAGCTGTATTTTTTATGTATATTTATGATTTTCTATATGTTGTTTTATATTTTAGGTTTTACATTTTCCTTCGCATATGGATGATTGTATATCCAACTTTGATTTTTCCATTGTAGCTACCTTTTCAATTGTATATATGACATGCACACCACTTCCACACTCTGAAATCATAACTTAACTGGGACATGAAATATTAATGAAATGTTAAATTTTTTACTTTTTTGGAAAGTATAAATGTTTTAAATGATTATACAAATTTGATAAGCTAGATTTATATGGAACGTTAATTAAGGCATAAACCGAGTCGTACTTTGCTTGTCTTTCCCAAGTTAGAGAATTAGGGAATGGTTTGGGCCAGTCAGACTACCAGTTCAGGTCTAAGGTGTGACAGGAGAACACTATTTTAGGTTTTATTAGTAAGTTTTTATTTATTTTTTGCATTATTTTCAATGTCGATGAGTAGCTAAGTTCAACGTTATAGACAAATATGATTAGGTTCTAAGGATTTAAGGCTTTGGGAGGTTTTGTGCTTTTAGTTTTAATATTGTTTAATTCTATTATTCATATTCTTGATTACATTGTTTTATAAATTTTAACAGTTTCTTTTTTCCTTTTTCGTAGTGTAAGTGCACATGAACTCTAATTTAGGTAAAAGCTATCACCGGTGATCTTACTGCTGCTTAGTAAAGGGGATCATGTGTCTTTATGTCATTAAGATATGAGAAAGGTAGCAACATGTTGTAATATCCACATGATAAATGGAAATATTTGATGCAAGTTACTACTCTTAGTAGGTTTTCGCAAAAAGTTTAATGCTGCTAGTTCGTTGAAAATCTACAGCATATCTAGGAGGTTTTGTTGTCTAGTTAGCATATGGTTGTATTGAATGTTCCTTCAATTAACATGGGGAGAATGAGGTGGTGAAAGTCACTATAAGCCTATCTACTGAAATTAGTACCAAAATAACCATTTAAAATTGACGAATAAATCTAATCCTTTGAATTTCAATTCACATTATGTTCTAGAGCTTTATCGGTACTAATTATTGTTTTCTAAGAAATTGAGTTTAATTTTTTTCATTTAATATCTAGTATGGTTGAGTTATGTTTTCAAGAAAACACCATTTTTGTTTACTCTAAAAAAGAAGAACCCAATCCCTGTGGGTTTGACATCATACTTGCCTCACTACAAATCTAAGCATAAAATTAGAAATTCACGGGTATAATGAAAATTATTGTGTTCCGTGAGTCTCTTCCAAACTTAGAATCAAGTATTATTAATTCGACCGGCTTACGTGTCAAGTTTGACATAAAATAGACTTTTAATCTATTTTCTGGAAAGTGAACCCAACTTATTGAAGCTGTATTTGATGGTTTAATGAATATAGGAAATTTGACACCTTTCAATAGACTTTAGTATACAACTTAATGATTGGACAACGTATTATTTTCATTTAAGTTACTAGAACAAAGGTTTTATGAATTTAGGTTTCATACATTCATATTCATTAAGTTCAATAGTGAAACTAATATAAGGTTGTATTAGTATGTTAAGCCCTTTATGTAATAACTTGAGTCTTTAAAAGAACTAATTGATGAATTAGTTCATTTGAGATACAGATAAGACATTAATATAGCAAATGGTCGCTAAAACAACTTTATTATACCATGTATGATTATAAATACGCATGGACTCAACTATAATTGATTTGATGTGGTGATTTATGTGATTGTATTGTAAGTAAACCAATAAGAGATTAAAAATCAATTCTTTTATTTTCCTTGCATATTTTAATGGAAATGATGCTTATTGTTGGACTCTACTACCCAACCGAGTGACTTACGGATTGAGTAGTCGAATTTAGTTGATGTTTAATCAGAAGGTGACCATCCGAGTCATGCTTATGCCTCTATGAAGAAATTGAATCCTCTGAGTGAGCAACTGCACTCGTTGTGGATACTCACAAGGCATCAAAGATTGCACTGCGATCGAGCATCCGGTTGTGACTTTGGCTTTAGGTACGATCAAAATGGACATGGTCTCGTCCTACCAGCTTTTGACACTTACACGTAGTCAAGTGGCTTTGAGCCCACGTGTAAAGTGTAAAGAGCACTTAGGCGCCTATCTTTTGCTTCCGTGTCAGTTGGTCTCTACTATTTACCATTTTAGTATGTCTATCATGCGTTTTATTGTTCTTTTTGCTTTATTTCTATCATGCATGATTTATAGACTTTTTAATGTTTAATATGAATTATTGATGAACTTCTTATGGATTTACTCACTGGAACTGTCTCCAATATGGTGATAATTGTTGGTCAAATCTCCAAGCTCGGGAACATTGATGTGCAACATACGTGGGTCATTTGATGTATTTATATTACATTAATTACATTTTTATAAATGGGTATTTGGATTGAGAGATACATATATTTCCCCCATCATTATAACATGTACATTGTATATGTTATATAAGGTTTCCGCATTCTAGCTTCCATACCAAGAACTCGTTATGTGTTTAATTTATTTATAAACACATTTTCACTAAATTTAAATTTTGGAGCATATGATTTTATATATGCATATATATATTATGTTGCGTGGAGTATCAAATACTAAAGACTAGGGTTATGGACGTCAAAACTAATTTGTTTTCTATTTAAACTAATCTTTCATGATGGAATGTATAGATCCAAAAAGGCTTATAATATTTTGGACCATGTGGTTATGGAATTTTGAGGAACATTAAATAGCCAATCTTCAGCTTCTCCTCTTAAAGAAGTAGGGAAAGCTTTTAGCTTAACATATTATAACTCTATATTATAGGGTTTCATCATACTTATTTTATGTATGTATTTCCAAATAAATTGTTAAGGATATTCATCATCTTCACTGTGAAAATGAGGTAAGGAACTGATAAATCCAAATTTTAATTTAAAATAGGGAAACTAAGCAGGAAAGGCAATATACATAAGTTTTTAAGCTGCAAAGTTTTTATTTGCTTGCCTAAAAATAGGTTCTTGTTCACTTTCTGGCACATTGTAGGACATACAAAGAGAAAGAACCCTAACAAATTATTTTTAAAATACCAGGCAACACTACCTAGAATTGACATGTATCAAGCCTGTACAATAAGTTTATTGTATATTATTATTTGTAGTATTGGTAAATGGGATCGTCTCCAAAGGGATTTTGCAAATTTCCTAAGAAAAAGGGTTTCCATGAGTTTTTACTATTTTACTTTAAATTAATTAAAACAAAAGTTTAAATTATCTAATCAAATAATGGCAATCAACTAATCTATTTTAACTAATTTAACTAACACAATTCAAATTCTCTAATACTAAATATTCTAAATTCAATTCAATTCAAATAAATAGAAAAAAAAAATCTAAACAAATATCCAGAATAATAAGAACGAAATGTTAATCCATTTTGAACCCAAACATATTAATTAACATATAGTCATAACAGGGTGATATCAACAAGCTAAAGGCAGTCGGTTTATATGAGATTACAAAGAACGGAGCGATAAATTTTTTCGAGATCATCTACAATAATATAAGGGATTCCATCATGTTAGAGCGAGAGAGAAAATTGTTGTTTCCAGTATTGAATACTCAGTTATGCTTGAAGGCCAGAGTGCGACGAAAAAAAAATGAATAACTTGATATAAAGGCCAAAGTAACCATGGATGAGGCTTTTACGCTCACATTGAAATCATCGCCTAGTTATCTAGACTTGAAGATGAAATGGAAAGAGCTAGGGGAGCCAGACTTGATGCCGAGTTGTTGGCCAAATAGTAAGAAGATAACGCGGCAACAATAACAACATAATTAGCTCGGGAGTTGGAAGATGAAGGTTATGGAGAGGAAGAGCAACAACCGGGATTCACTAAGGGCTATGAGTTCATAGACCCTCTGATTGGAGAGCAAGACTTGGATGGTCATGAGGTTTTTCCATGTAATATCCAAGAATTTTGTAAACTTGATTAGGTGCTAATTAAGTACTTTCATATTTAATTTGAAATTTAGGCATCCGAGGTGGGAACCATGTTTTACGGATCAGAGATCATAAAATAAAATATTATTTTGTATGTCTCATGACTAGAGGATGTAACATACTCTATTTGATGTGAAATAGGGTTCAATTGATATTTAAAGGCGTTGTCCATGAATTTCGGAATGCGTTGGTATTTTTTCCAATTTTGTAAAAATTGGAGTATTTTACAAGGTTACATTGGAATTAAGAATTTAAGATAAATGGGTAATTTGGTCACCCAAAACCTCAGTGGTTTAATGTGAAAGAAATGGGGTTTTGGTCGTCACTCCCATTTCAATTCTCTTTTCTCCTTGAGCTGAAGGTGACTATCTTCTCCATTCGGCCCCTCTTTCAACTTAATTCCTTCATCCTCTTCGATACCTCTCTCTCGTCAAGCTCTTTCTCTCCCACTCGATCCTCCCTTCTCTTGAAAATCTCTATCTCTTTTAGCTTTGTAAACTCGTCTCTCTGATCACTACCGTGTTATTAGTGTAGAATAACGGGTTTGCTGAATAAAAAAAAATGAGATTAAGTTGCAAATTTGGTGAGATATAATCAATTGAGGTAATTATTTTAATTGTTATGAATTGATTGTTTATAGAATTTGGTTCTATGAATGGGGTAAAGAAAGTGCAGTTGTTATTTCTGTTGTGATTGTTAGAAGGGATATAAAGTGAGATGAGGTAAAGAGTTGAGAAGAAAAACACACACAAAATAAAAACAACAAAATAGCTACAACAATAAATTAAAAATAAAAATAAAAGAGAAGAACGAAACTATTTGTTTGAAAAGAGTTGGTGTTGTAGATTAAATTGTTGAATTGATGTCTAAAGCTTGAGGAATTGAAGTCGTTTTTGTTTATTTTGTTATTTGTGTCAATTGGAATAGTTTAGGAAAGATTTACATTCTTAGTGATCATGTTCTTGGAAATCAAAATGATGAAATTCATAGTTTTGAACTGTCGAGATAGGAAAAGTCGGGTATAGTTAATTTATTCAATTCTTCATATTTGGTGATGATATTAGGTGGATTGTTACTTTATATAACCTATTTTTATCTAAGATTTTTTATCTTAGTTTTTCCTATGGTTCAATTGGATTTTCGACAGAGTGAACAGAGGTCACAACCCTTGTTTTAAACTACTCAAACAAATGAAGATTTGGCTAAGTATAAAAAGTACTTGCAAGAAAACGAGTTGGGTCAATAAGTTGAGGTATCAAAAGATATCCAACTTACATAAAGTTAAGCTTTTGTTAACTGTTGTTTATCATATTTTATATAATGGAAATGTACAGACTTAGAATCATTTATTCTTGTAGTGAAAAGGTAGCCTGCGAACCACTGTTAAAATCGTAAACAATTTTGACAATTGCAAGTTGCCATGTTTGATAAACGATTCGAAGTCCTTATAGATGTCTAAAATACTTGCAAATAGATTCGTTTGAATCTTGATATATCCTATTTCATCGATCAATTAGGTTTGTAGTGAAATTCAATTGTTTAGAGGATGTAATTTAGCGTTGTACATACGGTCTTGCTATTGAGAAACCTACACTACCTATAATTTGACTAAGTGTTAAAGGTTTATTTCGTGGTAGTTTTGACTTGACGTATTAATGAGAGACTCAATGTAATGTTTAGGTGTTTTGCAAAGGTAAAGACTCCAAAAGTTGATAAAATTAATAGATTGGGATTTATGGAAGTTCCAAAGTTCGAAATTTAGAATTATCAAGATTAAAACTGGCAATTGAGTTAAAATCCAAATTTAAGATTCATAGTAGATTTATAAATTGGTTTTGTAGCCAAATATGTAGTCTATGATTTCGATTATAGAGACATGCATTAAGTTTTGATACTTACGATGAGGTTGTTGGAGTTAAGAGTGGTTAAACTCCGTTAGAACTAAAAAATGGATTTTAAATCCCATTGTTAGTTGAAATATGATTTTGAAGTACTAAAATCGAGTTTTTACTCTAAAATGTGAATTTTATGCTTTAATATGACTTACCGAAGTATGTGAATGTCGGGAAAATATTTTGTGAGGCTTAACAACGAACTTTGAGTTGGTTTGATGGTAAGTTATAGTGATCTTTACTATTTAATGAATTTATTTTTGTACCTATGATTGTATCAACGTCTACATTGCATTTTATCATGATTGGTCATTCATACATAGAAAGAGTTAGAGGGATATGCTTGTTTCAGAGTCTGGTTTAATTGAAACTAGGTTTCAATCTTCTTTTAAGTCGTCTAGTGAGACTAGCAGAGTCTAATGCTAACAAGTTATGTCTGCATTTCATGATCTCTTAATACTGTCTTTGTACTATTTTTGGAAATGAACATCTGCTTATAGTTAAGAGATAGTGATCGAGTGGATTGCATGCCATGTTGATGCATAAATCTTATTGATTATTTAGAAATATAATTACATATCTCCATGTATCAGACTAACAATTACAGGAGTACAAATCAATGCAGGAACGACGTGCACCGAACACATCAATAAAATATATGTTCTACACCAACTATTTTATAGATAGTGGCAAAGGGTCGATCCGATAGAGATTGGTATTCTTTCTAAGGTTTTAAAAGAAAATGGAAAATGGGGGTTTTGCAAAAGGTTTTCAAGAATTCACCGACAAAAGGGATAAAAATACTATGTAAAGAAATCAATCAAGAAAAATACCTTAAACCCTCGGCATCCCAAACTTCCTTAATTGGCATAATCAAACCTATGATCGTTCATCTAGATAAAACATGCAATTTAAAGGTAATTTAGAGTTGCTATAGACTCGGTAACGTACATGAGTCTAGGCACTTCCCAATCTCGATAGTGAACGTACGACAATGACCACTTCCTAGCCAAACATTAAACCATATACTCAAGCGAATTAGGTTTCACATGATGATTGCAAATGGTTTTACGAAGGCACTACACCTAGACAACTGGATCACTAATGTATTTGATGTAGCTTAGATCCATATGTTATTTAACAGGTCCTTAAAGTGGCAAATTAATAGGTATGATCAATTACCACTTGTGTGGTGTTATTGCATAAGAATGGATGCTTACGAATTACTGGAAATATAATCAAGGTTTAAATCTAAATTTAACCCTAATTAATCAATTAATAACAAAGAAGATAAAATACCAATGGAAAGCAATCAAACTAAATTAAAGTAGATCTCACATAAACTTTATTGTAAAAGAGTCATTTGCTCCACCTTTGATTTAGATTGAAGAAGTTAGCCGGACATGTAAATGAATGACTCCATTAAAATATAAAAGAAAAGAGATAAAAAATTTCAGTCAAGAGGTAGAGGGAATAGAACAATGCGTAGAAGAGAGTTCTCCATAAAAAAAGTCCTAATTATATCAAAACCACTTAATTTGCTATCTAGAAGAGAAAGAAACAGATTTTGGGGGGTTTATTAGTGACATGTATGGTGAGGAAAATTTGGTGGTTGTTGTTCTAGTGATGTGGCATGCACTGATTTGTTGTGGTTGATGATGAAGACATTGTTGGTGACTAGCTTGACTGCACGTGGCACACGGTTGGTAGAGAAGAGCGAACTTAAGATTTGTGCATCAATTTGGCATACAACACATATGCATATACTGAGGCCAATCCATGTTGACTATAGATGAAAAAGGCAAGCATTGGAGTCTCGATGAAATTATAGGAGACAAAAAAGGTGCATATCCCGAGGACAATTGACTTCTATTGTATTGAGAGAATAAGTTTGGAAAGTCAATCAAAAAACTGGAAGGCTATGTTACACGCATCCCAAAGCAAGGTGAAGTGGCATTACTTCTTATCTCAACTTATGTTATGTGCAAATCTCAAAGCAGATTAAGGGGCACTAGTTACATAGTGTCACATACGAGTGTCCTTGTTGCGTCACTTGGCTGCTGGTGACCTTTTAATCAACTTTTAATGTGTGTCTTGAGGTAGATCGTCTGGTAGCTACTCATATTGCATGTAAACACTCTATTTTGCTTAGTTTGTCATCTCGAATTCAACTGCGCACTCCATTAAACCCGAAAATAATAAATAAGGACAATTAGGATAATATTTGTGAGACTCAATCACAAAAAATATATAAATAACCTAAATAATATTACATAAGTAACGACTTATCAAGGAATTTACTTACTGACATCTTTGAGTTATTTTTTATTATTTCAAATTATATACAAAGACAAGGGATGAAGGTACAAGACTTGATGAATGTGGTGATTGTTTTTAGAACTTAAGGTTAATTCTTGTTTTAAATTACTTGTATATATTGTTTCAGAATTTTTGGGGTGAGTGTCGGACGTGAAGTTTCTTCGAATGGTTTTGAGAGTTTCCAAAGTTAGTTAAAAATATGTTGATAGGTTTTTGATTCAATTTTGGTCTATTTTGGATTGTTAAGTTGTAATTTAGGTATCAAAGATCATAATTTTTTTTATAAGCTTGATTTTGATATATATTATGAACTATGGGGAGTTTTGAGTCCTTCTAGGCATCTCCACATTCTGATGTATATTAGGTAAATTTTTTGGCAGGCTACTTTTAGGGTAGGTGCTACTGAAATTTTTACAAAATATGGATATAGTGTTATAATTTACTCTAATAAAATAAGTTAAGAAACAAATTTGTTGAGGATCTAAATTAAAATTTTGAGCATTATTAATGACTGAATTAAAAATTATATGGAGGTCAAAGCTGAAGAACTGATTAGGCTGGCTACATTATCGAGGGATTAAATTAATATAAGTTGGTCGGTCATCTTAATGACGAGGGGGTGACAAAGTTGGTATCAGAGCCTATGTTTGGCTCATTTAATGAAAAATTTGTTTATAAATCAAAGTGTGATTGAGACTAAGATGAGGTATTTGAATTATTGTGTTATGCTTGTGTTGTATTTATGTATTATCACCAGATATGCGATAAGAAGTTTATTCTCTTTGTCCATCCGATACTTAACTCATAAGATACGATGAGTAAGATTATAAATGGATAATTAAGAAGAGAATAGGCTTATGAAATGAAACTAAGCATAAATGGATGAGAAGTAGACTTAGGAAGTCTAAATTCACAAAGGAGTTATAGGTAGTTCGATACTAATATAGCTGATGAAAGTATCAGTTATGAAACCAATAGGAAATTGGTTGGAAAGGAATTCCAAATGATTCAGGTACGTAAGTATTGATCATGAATTTTTTTTGAAATCAAAAGTATCAAACTATTATGATTATAAAATGCTTAAGAAAAGGTTAAAATAGTTTCAACAAGGAAAACAAAGACACAAGGTTTTGAAAGTAGAAATTTATTAGATAAAATGAATTTGATTGAAAAATCACAATGGGATTGTGATTGGATCAGTCAAGTTTTCTAAGTTGATTTCTACTAAAATAAAATACTTTGAAGTAAAATATTGTCTCATTTCCAAAATAAAATAAAAAGTAAAAGAGGAATAGAACCACAATTGAAATCAATCAAACAACTTCTAAATATAATTACTAAATATTTTGATTGTTTATTACTCAAGTTACTTATCCATAAGCGACGTTGAGTAAGTGGTTCTTTGAGTCGAATAAAGAAATGATAAAGCAAATAGAAAACAAGAGTTAGAAGTGAGGTTTCTAACTTAAAAATTGAAAGGTATTGTAATTAGATCAACATTTTAGAAGTTAAGGTATTGGAGTTTAATAATAGCTTGGATAAGCTATTAAACATCAAAACAAGTGGTTTTGTTTTGAGATTCAAAATACCCAATAGTCACTTCTAATCCAATTAAGTAATGATGCATATAACTACAACTGAAAACATAATTAAGGAATAAATAGACGTACTGATTGAGAACGAGCGATTTTTATAGGAATTAAGTATGAGTTCCTATATCATGAGAGTTTCCATTAATAATACTTAAAGGATTGAAATAACATCTTTTTAAGAGTTTGATTAGTTGTTTAGTTGATCAATAGCTTAGAAATTGTAACTCTTCTATCTCTTTAGATGAACAACAATGGACAAATGAATTCATCAAAAGTAAATTGATAATCAGTAAGATACTTTTATATCTTACATAGTCTTTTGAAAGAACAAAAATTCTTTTTGAGAAAAAAGAAAAATTGAGAAATCTGAGACTAATGGAAATAACTTAAGGCAATAGCAAATAGTGGAACTATTTGAGTCTCAAAATCATTTCATTTTGAATGAAAGTTAGCTATAGAAAACTTCAATTGATTGATTGACCATAAAAGTATTATCCCTGGCTAAGTTTTTGAAAAATGAAGAAATATAAATTGCCTTTTAAGTCAAGACTAAGGAATTGTAAGTGGTATGTGTGTTAAGCGAAAGTTGAGGTAAGTTCATAAAGGGACGAATATTGAAATCAATTTGAGAATAGCTAAGATTGACAAAAATCGAATGGAATAGACTCTGTGTATAAAATGAAATGAGATGTTGAGATGACTTGTGACTGCTGAAAGTGACATGAATAAACCCTTTTATTCAAGGTAAGGAATTGGAGTAATTGTGCTTAACCAAAAGTCTAAGTAACTCCAATTCATAATCACGATTCATTCATAGCGTAGAAGATTGTTGTGATGTGTCCACCTATCTTTGAATAATCAGATGAATTGATGATAGTCGGAATAAAAGTGTCTATGATATTTTGTTAGACTCAATTGGAAGCCGAAGTATAGGCAACTAAATAGTCGGAATAAAAGAGATATCTTATTTCTAACTTGTATGAGAAACAAGTTAAGATTTATACTTTGAAAGGGAAATCTTTGTTTAGAAACATATGTCTACACAAGTTAAGGATAATTGTCTCTATTCAGACAATGGGAGAAATTGGTGAACAGTAAGTGATTAAGATGGGAGATTATCGGAGATCTCTGTCATTGAATGAAATAAGGTTCTTGGTGAACTCATAGATGGAAAATAATTTGACGAAGTTCAAAAAGTCGTTAATTTTCTAACCAATCAAATAGAAAGTTAAGTGAAGCTAATAGGTTGGAATTGGTAATTGCTTGCTAGTCCATAATATAAATAATATTGTAAGTAGACATTCAGATAATGAATGAGAGTTGCATAATAAGATAGTTTTCATTTTTTGATCAGATTGTTGAGGTACGTGATGAGATGATAGATGTAATTCAAGATTTATAGTCATGGGATGACTTATGTAATTCCATGTTTCTATTGAGAAATACTGGAATGGTGATGGATTGGATAGAAATGCAACTCTACTTTATATATAATGTCGTGCTCAAATATTATTTGCATCACTATATTGATATTTCGATTTATGATAGTGCAAGAATTGATCGGCCGACAATTCTAATAAAGAATGACCAATGATGAGAAGGAAAATTGCTATGAGTGTACCACAGTTTAGTGGATAATGAAATAATTATCAACAGTTTGTGGAATTGTTATCAATTACGAATAAAAATGGTGTTATGAAAAATAAGATAGGCTAGATCTTGCTATGTGTTGATCTTTGAATGAGATTCAAGATAGGAGATGAGTAGAGAAACAAGGTTTATTGGATATTCGACAACGCTGATTATTAAGAATGAGATTCAAGAAAGGAAATGAGTGAAAAAATAAGGTTTATTTGATATTTCGCAAATTTGATTGTTAACTCATCAGAAATTCAAAAATTGTCAGGATTGGCAAAGTAACGAAGATAAATTTTTATTAAACAAAGGATTTGGAAACGAAAAGCCGAAATATTTATGATCTCTACCATCGAGTTGTTAATTACAACAAAAGTGATTAGATCCACATAATAGTTCACCTTAGAAATGATTTTTATAGTTTTAGATTAATATAGTTGTTTATGAAGTTTCTTTTTCTCATATCTCTTTTTGTTCGGTAACTTGTAGTTCTAAATTTAGAAGATGAAATTTTTAATCTATTGGGAAAATTATGATATGGAAGAATTACGTAAACTTCATTATGATCCAAATTGCGTATTTTTAGATTATATTTGGGATTTGGGTATTCGAGGTGGGACCCACATGTTACTAATCAGAGATCATAAAATAAATATTATTTTTTTGTGTCGCGTGACTAGTAGATGTACTATATTCTATTTGATGCGAAATAGGGTTCAATTAACATTTGAACGCTTTGTTCGCACACAAGAGTGTGTTGGTATTTTCGCCATTTTTTGCGAAATTGGGGTATTTTTTATGTTAAATTGGAATTAAAAAGTTAAGATAAACATGACAAATAAAAAAAAATGTGAAAAGACCAAAAAGGTTATTAGAGTATTAATTGAATGGATAAAAATAAAAGGGAACATAAGTAATTTTGTCATCCCATAACCTCTTTGGTCTAGTGTGAGCAAAATGGTGTTTTTGTTATTACCCCCCTTTCATTTTTGTTCTCTTGTTGAACTCACAGTGACCATCTTCTCGATTTGGCCTTTTTTTCTACTAGATTCCTTCATCCACTTCGATACATCTCTCTTATCAAGCTCTTAATTTTTCTCCATTTCGATCCTCCTTACTTTTGATAGTCTCTTTCTTGACTTTCCAAACTCATTTCTATGATCACTACTATGTTGTTGGTGAAAAACAACAAGTTCAGTGGATGGAAAAAATGAGATCAGGTTGCAGATTTAGTGAGATATAATCAATTGAGATAAGTGTTTTGATAGTTATAAATTGATTGATTGTGGAAGTTGTTTCGATGAATCGGGGAGAAAAGAAAGTGTTGTTGTTGTTGCTATTGTGACTGTTATGAGGGAGATAAAGTGAGATGAGGTGAAGGGTTGAAAAGAAAAACATATACAACAGCAAAAACATTAAAACAGTAATTTTTTTTTTAAATTAAGAACAAAACTGTTTGTTTGAAGTGAATTGTTGTAGTAGATTAAATTGTTGAACAAATGTTTAAAACTTGAGCAATTGAAGAGTTTTGTGTTTATTTTGTTATTTTTGATCAATTGAGATTGTTTGAGACTGATTTAAATTTTTATTGATCAAATTTTTGGAAATCAAAATGACGAAACTTATAGTTTTGAACTGTCGCAATAGGAAAAGTCAGGTATAGTTAATTTCTTCAATTCTTCATATTTGGTGATGATGTTTGGTGGATTGGTACATCTTATGACCTATTTTATCAATGATTTTTTATTTTAGGTTTTCTTACGGATTGATTGGTTTTTTGAGTGCGTGATTAGAGGTCACAAACTTAGTTTTAAACTGCTCAAAAGATTGAAAATTTGGCTAAGTATAAAAACTACTTGCAATCAAGCAAGTTGGGTCGATAAGTTAATGTACCAAACGATATCCAAATTACATGGGGTTAAGATTAGAACCTCTATCTATCATATTTTACATAATGAAAAGGTACCAACTTAGAATTCTTTTGGTAGTGAAAAAGTGGTGCAAAGGTAGCCATCAAGCCACTATCAAAATTATAAACAATTTTGACAGTTGCAAGAAGCTATGTTTGATAAATGATTCAAATGCCTTATAGATGTCTAAAATACTCGTGAATGGGTTCATTTATATCTTGGTATATCCTATATTAATGGTTAATAAGGTTTATAGTAAAATTCATTGGTTTAAGGGTCGAAACTTAGTGTTGAACATATGATATCGCTATTGAAAAATATGCATTACCAATAATTTGACTACGTATTGAAGGTTTATTTCGTAGTAGTTTTGACTTGGAATTTTAATGAGAGATGCAATGCAATGTTTAGTTGTTTTGGCAAAGGAAATGACTCCAAAAGCTGATAAAATTAGTATATTAGAATTTATTGAAGTTCTAAATTTTAAAATTTGGAATTGTCAAGATTAAAATTGCCAATTGAGTTAAAATCCCAATTTACAATTCATAGTAGATTTATAAATTGTTTTTAAACGCCAATTAAGTAGTTTATGATCGATATTAGAGACATGAATTAAGTTTTGATACTTACAATAAGGTTGTTGGAGTTAAGAGTGGTTAAAGTCCGTTAGAACTGAAAAATGGATTTTTAATCCCATTGTAAGTTGAAATATGATTTTGAAGTACTAAATTAAAGCTTTAACTCTAAAATGTGATTCTTATGCCTTAATAGGACTTACCGAAGTATATGAAATCTAGGGAAACATTTTGTGAGGCTTCATAACCAACTTTGAGTTGGTTTGGTGGTAAATAAACCTTACAGTGATCTTTACTATTTAGTGAGTATATCTTTGTACTTTTAATTGTATCATCGTCTACATTGCATTTTATCATTCTTAGTTATTCATATATAAAGTGAATGAGGGGGATAAGCATGTTTCAAAGTTTGGTTTGATTGAAACTAGGTTTCAATCCTACCTATATGCCATATAGTGAGACTAGTGGAGTCTAACGCCGAGAATTATCTCTACATTTCATGATCTCCTAATATTATCTTTGTATTATTTTTGGAATTCGAGATCTAATTATAGTTAGGAGACAGCGACATAGTCAATTGCACGTCATGTTGACGCATATATCTTATTGATTATTTAGAAATGCAATTACATGTCTCTAAGTATCTAACTAAAAATTACAGGTGTACAGATCAATGTAGGAATTTACTTACCTGACATTTTCTTATTGTTTTTGATAATGTTAGATTCTATATGAAGACAAGGGACAAAAGGATAAGACTCGAAGAATGTGGTTATTGTTTTTAAAACTTAAGGCAACTTCTTGTTTTAATTGTTTATATATATATGGCTTAGGATTTTTGGGGTGAGTATACGAACTGAATTTTCATTGAATGGTTTTAAGCGTCTCCTAAGTTAGTTTAAAATTCATTGAGAGGCTTTGATTCAATTTTGGTCTATTTATGATTGTTAATTTGCAATTAACGTATTAGAGACTTATAAGTAACTTTATAAGCTTGATTTCGATAAATATTATGAACTGCGGGAAGTTGTGAGTCATTATAGGCATCTCCCCATTCTGCTATCTATCTGGAGAATTTTGCAGCAAGCTACTTTTAGGTGAGGTGCTACTGAGAGTTTTACAAAATATGGATTTAATTTTCTAATTTACTCAAATAAAATAAGTTAAGAACCAAGTCCATTGAGGATCGAAATGAAAATTTGGAGCATTATTAATGACTGAAATAAAAATTATTTGGAGGTCAAAATAGAAGAATTGATTAGGCTAACTAGATTATCAAAGGATTAAAATAATATAGGCTAGTCAGTCGTCTTAATGACGAAGGGGCTGACTTTCCACCGCCTCCTCCACCATAGCCACCAGTACCACCACCAAAAGACTTGACTACATGACAGTAGTGGATGTGGATTGCAAAGATGATGAGATAATATCTAGAGGATAAGGAGTAGTATTGTGAAGCCTTAAAGAGATATGAGCAAGACAGACTGAACGGGTAGCGGAACATCATGTTTTTTGCTGATCATCAAAGGGAAGTAGTTCGGTATGATAGGAACAGACGGATGAGACCTACATATAGGTCTATTGGCTTTCAAATAGCACCAGTTTACTTATTCAATCCGGATGTGGTGCAGAGCAAGAGGGTGGAGCATCCATTGACACCATCATACGTAGGAGCTGATGAGTCAGACGATGATGACGACGCGCAGTCCTGATGTCAATGTCTTAGGATTTCTCTACACTTGGGGAGTTAAGATATACATTGATACCATTTCATTTTAAATTTAAGATATTTTGTTATTTATGTTATTGTTTAAGTTATATGTTTAGTTCTTATATTATATCTTATTTTATTATATATGTTTGTGTGTTTTAGTGTTTTCATGATTCCATGCTTATTTTTAAGCCTTGATGACAAGGTTTGGTTAAATTTTGGGGGCATCAACACTGCACTACACTATGAGAAGTGCTATGAAAGGTTGAAATAAAGATAAATACTTCAAGTATGATCGTTTAAATTTTATTTTGAAGCAGTTAAATACGAAAGTGGAAAGAATGGTAGTGCATTATTGTTTAATGTACTTACTATTTGAATGTTAAAGTTGAAGGTCACCCAAGAGGGGGGGTGAATTGGGTTACCGAGTAGTTTTTGCCCTTTTAAAAACTTTGTGCGTAATTTACAACAATGATGTATATATAAGCTATGCAAGTAAAAGAAAATGCGGAAATATAAAATAACACGTGATTTATAGTGGTTCGATCCAACGATCTACATCCACTACCTAACCTCCTCAGTTAGGATTTCAACCCACTTATATTACCAATAAGTGTTACAACCTAAGCATCACCTAGGATTTTCCCACCTAGCCGCAACTAGGATTTTTCCCACCTAGCCTCAACTAGGATTTTTCCCACCTAGCCGCAACTAGGATTTTTCCCACCTAGCCGCAACTAGGATTTTTCCCACCTAGCCTCAACTAGGATTTTACCCACCTAGACTCCACTAGGATTTTTCTCACCTAGCCGCAACTAGGATTTTTCCCACCTAGACTCCACTAGGATTTTTCTCACCTAGCCGCAACTAGGATTTTTCCCACCTAGACTCCACTAGGATTTTTCTCACCTAGCCATGACCAGATTTTCCCTTTCGACTTAGATCCCACTAAGTCTTACAATCATTCGATTACAACAATTCTGCTGGAAATACAAAGATACACTTTACAACAAAAGTGGTATCAAATTCAAACACAAGCAAGCCACCTAGAGCCTAACTCTTATGCATGCAAGTGTGAGTATAAATGGAATATGCAAAATATGTTACTTGATGTTAATGCAAATTCCAAATCGAAATCGTTTCAAAAACTTAATATATATGTGTGAAACCGATTTCGAGTATAAGAACAAAAGTTTAGCAAGAATCAAGTTTAAGTGCAATACTTTTGTTCAAATCAATCTCGAGTTTAATAAGATAAATTTAAGTACAAAAACTCGAGAAGATGTTGTTACAAATTCCAAATTTGAAATCGTTTCAAAAACTTAATATATTTGTATGAAAACCGATTTCAAGGCTAAGAACAAAAGTTTGACAAGAATCAAGTTTAGGTGCAACACTTTTGTTCAAATGAATCTCGAGTTTGAGAGTATAAATTTTAAGTACAAAAACTCGTAGAATATGTTCAAACACACATACCAAAATGATTTTCAAATCAACTACTCAAAATATATAGATTAAGCACAAGTAAGATTTGTAGATCTAGAAATTTCTTACAACCAAGAATGACAGAGAGATCAGCTCACGGAGTGATTATTGAACTCCTTTTGAAAGCCTCAAATGTCTTGGATATGTGAGCTAAAGAACAAAGAACTAAGATCTCCCTTGTTTTCTTCACAAAAATCGATTTCTACCTTGTAGATCTATTGATTTTGAGTGTGTTTGTTCTTGATGTTTAAAACCAAGTTTGAGGTGGTTTTATAGTGGTAGGAATTCCAATATAGCCGTTTATGACCGTTCAAGGAATCCAGAAAATCGAAAATTCAAATTTCAAGCTTGATTTCCAAAAGTCGAAATTGCAGGCAGAGAGCAATTAGCGCTAATGACATTATTAGCGCGCTAACTCCAGGGACTTCGAATAATTATTCTCATCCTTTGTGTTAGCGACCCTTAAACTTGTCCGGGACCTAACCAACCCTTATATAACATATTATACATGTTTATTATGATTCATTAAGCTTACTTGGGTGGTCCTGGATAATTTTACAAACCCCGAAATCGGAAATTCAAAGTTTCACAACTTATTAGGGGCTTTCCCGCAACTTTTCGGTTTACATTTCAAAAACAAGTTTTTCTTTTTCAAAAACATTTATAATGATCTTCTAATATGTAAATGACCATTCACACATGATTTCACATTGTTTAATTTCATTTACCTATTTAGGTGTTTAAAATCCACTTTTAAATTTTGAAATCAACTTAAGACTTTGAGAAATGATTTCGAAAACTTGATGTATGCATGAACTAATGCATTTGGCTTGTGTGAAAGAATTTGTATACCTTACATTGGTTTTACAAATTGCGGTTTGAACTTTTCTTCTTCATTTCTTCATTTGTGCCGAGTCTTGAACTTGTATTTCTTGAATGCTCTTGAAGTCTTGTATTGCATCATTTATTCCGACAATTTCTTCATATTTCTTGAATACATTTTCACCTTGTTTGTTTGTCTCCATATTCCCCGATGTGTTGTATTGCATCCTTTAACACAAACTGAAATACTTGATTAGTACATTTTCACTTTGTTTGTTTCCATCAAAATCTCGGTAGGAATGTGAATGACTAACCACTTAGTCCAACAATCTCCCCTTTTGATGATAACAAACAATGTGAACTTTAAAGGTGTGAAAACACAATCTAAATGTATATCACATTCAACACATCAATCTTTTCAAGTTTAACTACATTTATCTTCAAATATGGAAGTTCAAAACCAACAACCGTTTCAAATATACCAAGATAAAAACCTTTCAAGTTCAACACCACATTTTTCAAACTTCAAACCTTTCAAGTTCACCACATTTTTCTCCCCTTTTGATATTATCAAAAAGCGGGATCAAGCATCCACAATTTTTCTCCCCCTATCAAGTATACCAATAAAAACCAACAACTTTTTCAAGTATACCAATATATGCAGGTTAAAATTATTAACTTGATACCAGTTACAAAAATCAATAATATTAACTTATCAACTTGATACCAGTAAAAATGAGAATTATGAACCCGATACCAATATATACCAATGAAAATAACACCCTTTCATATCGTCCTTTCAAAAATTATAACAATAGCAAAGATATCACAATATCTCCCTTTCAAGTTCTACCTTTTCTCCCCCGTTTGATATTATTAAGACAATGGGGTCAAGTATCTCGCAAAGATAGACACGATTCAAACAATACGAGAGAAATAAACTCTCCCCCTCACTTTATGCTTATCAATAAGCAATATACCAAGATAAAAGCATTCTCCCCTTACTTTAGCAATAAATTTCTCCCCCTTACTTTATGCATATCAATAAATAACACGGTATACCATGATAAAAACATTCTCCCCCTCACTTTATGCAAATTAATAAAGAACATACGGAAGCGATACACATGCATAGACTAGAAAACATAGTGAAGCACAAAATAGCCATAAAGAAAACTCAGAGATACGCAAAAAATCATGATATAAATAGCAAAAGTAATGAGATTGCATAATTGTGGCTTAACATGAGTTTGACCAATTAGAACACCTAAGACTAACATATTAGAGCCTAATGCTTATCTAGGTGTATCTAAACGCTTCTTCTAGACGATGGTGGTGGATAGTCAGAACTAGAAGCGTTGTCATCTCATGCACTGGCCGAGCCGGAAGCCTTTGACTCTCAATGCGTCGAAGTCTATCACCATGATTCCGTAGAGTTGTTTCAACGGCATTGAATGATTGAGTCATATACTCTTGCAAGTTTCTCAGCTGAGCAGACACATACGCCAATGAAGGTGACATGTTAGGAGGAGGTGTTAAGCCGCTAAATGTAGAAGGAGGCGGTGCGGATTCCTCGTCTTTGTTGCTCGGAACCGTAGAATCTTGAGCTCTTCCATGATCACCATCATCATCATTGTGACTTGCTTTGCTCCTCATCATCGGCTGGTCATCATCGCCAAGGTGATAGCTATACTCCAAATAATCTGGCGCATCAAAAGGATAGTCCGTAGAGATAGGAGACTCATAACCGCCGTGATGCTGATTATTAGGAATGGCATCATCCCTAGTCCACTGCTTCCTCTCACGAATATATCGATATTTCATGGCTTTCAAGGTAGCCATGTCAATGGAATCGAATACACTAAGAGGACGACCGCCTAACGCAAGATCTACTTGGGCAGACTCCAAGTAGGATGTAATAAGATGGGCGTAAGGAAGGTGACGACCGGCGCTGCATGTGCTAGTCATATATCCGATGAGAATGTGAGGAAGGCTGAGGGGTAGCATGAGGAATAAATGACCGAGTATGAACATGTCAAGTAGAGTGACATAGTTCTTGCTACCTCCTCTTGGAAGAATGACTTTATGAAGTACCTTATGGAGAAGATGAGGTACTAACTTAAAGTCGGTATCCGTGATACCGGTCGGATAGACGGTTAAGTTACTCTTGGACCGTAGAAAGGAATTAAGGACTTCTAAACGGTCAAATGGCCAACTTAAGAATTTGCACACAACCGTGGTCGAAGGAGGGTGCAAAGGAAGGTTAAACCGTTGAGCGAGATTTTCCGGTGTAATCTCAATTGCTCGGCTACCAACGGATGAACAGAGTATAAATTGATTTGAGGTTTCAAGGTTTGAATAGAAGACTCTAACTAGAGGAGAGTTGTAGTTAGACCTATACGTACAAAAAGTAGTCCACCCCGCCGCATCAAGAATTTCCCGAATTGGGAGATGAGCCTTATCAAAGAAGGCGACATCGACAATTGCGGGTCGAATAATTTTAGCGTCCGTTAGCCGTGTAGCTACCAATTCTAGTACGGATGAAGACTCATGGATGGCTTTGGTACGACCCTCACGTAGTGGGGCATTTGCCGGAGGTGAGACAAGGTTAGTGGATTCATCACTAGATGAAGAGGATTGGACAATACGACGACTAGAGGGACGTCGTGAGGACGTTGCTTGGGTAGGTCGAGATGGATTGGGAACGGTAGGTGCACCCGTTCGAGAAGAAGGGCGGTTTGAAGGACGACGTGATGACATATTCAAAACGAAAATGGAAGGAATCAACAAAGAATGGAGAAGATTTGTACCTTAAAGGAGTGGAGATCACGGTGGAGAGTACACGGAGAGTGGATTTGGCAAGAGGAGACGAGATACTTGTGTTTGAGGTGAGTGTGTTGTGAAAAATTTAGGTTATAAAACCTCGCTCGATCGACATTAGCGCGCTAATGGACTGAATTAGCGTGCTAATTCCTCTCTGGAATTTTTCGGTCACAGGGCTGTTAGCGCGCTAATTTGCGATATTAGCGCGCTAATTCCTCTCTGGAATGTATTTGACAAAAATTTTGAATTTTTGCAATTTAGCTCCGATTCTTCTCAAACTTCATGGACACTTCACTAACACCATATAAAAAGATTTTGAATAGCTAAAACATATGTAGAAGGTCCAATTCTCGAGACATGCCTAACTCACGCCGAATTTTAAAAACTTGTTTTCTAGGCAAAGGCTTAGTGAGTATATCGGCTAGTTGATCCTATATGGGCACATGAATAAGTTTTAACATTACCCCTTTTTGGATGTGATCACACAAAGAATGGTGTCTAATCTATTTTGCCACAATCATGCATCACAATTACTTTATACATTCAAACATGAAACATTTTGCATATTTATCTCATCAACGTTAATGGCATAAACGTTTTTATCTATATATGCAAATAAACAAGGTTTCATGCTTCTCATTTCTAACAATGCATTTTGATGATTCAAACATAACATGAGATCGTTTGTCACACAATTGACTAACACTTAGCAAATTAAGTTTCAAACCATCAACAAGATAAATATTAGAAATAGAAAATAAATTGTTACCGACAGATCTGAGACCAATAACTCTTCCTTTGTTGTTGTCTCCAATCAGTAACCTTTTCACAAGCCATGCCGCTTTAGTTTAATAACTTGATGTGCATCTTCGGTCATGTGACTTGAGCACCCACTTTCCAAGTACCATGGGGTGCTTCTCCTCGCATCCTATACTA
Organism: Stephania yunnanensis; assembly: GCA_039657365.1. Classification (NCBI taxonomy): domain Eukaryota; kingdom Viridiplantae; phylum Streptophyta; class Magnoliopsida; order Ranunculales; family Menispermaceae; genus Stephania; species Stephania yunnanensis. The sequence goes on along the minus strand of CM077586.1, from coordinate 34,703,618 downwards.
TAGGAAACACACTAGTTTTTGGTACCCAAACACCTTTGGGTCCGAGAGTGTTAGTGTCATAAACATTTTTAGCTACCCATGCTAGTTTACCCATTTTTACCTTTTGCAATGAACATTTCCCAACCATGTGAGTCTTATTACATTTAGAGCATCTACGATCATCATTTAATAATTTCTTGTAGCTTAACAAGTTTGCTCCATAACCTATGCCTCTTTTATTAAGTGCACGTCGTTGTGCTCCTAACATCATGTCAAACATTTGTTTCCCGTTTGTAAACTTATGAACCGTGCTAGTCAAGTCCTCTACTTCCTTGACTAAAGCATCTCTTTCCTTTATGACTTCATTTAAGTCATTTTGGAGATCATCAATAATCTCATTTTGTGACTCTATTTCACTAATTGCAATGATCAAACTCTTTTTGAGTTGTTTAGTGTTTTTGACCTCCTTTTTCAATTCTTTTCTAAGCTTATCAATATTTGGAACATCATTCAAATCATTAACATTATCAAAATTGAAAATATTAGAGTTTACCTCGCCTTGTGCTGTGAGACAAAATATTGCCTTCTCACTTTCGATTCGGATTCGAACTTGATGATGATGAGTCATCCCAAGTTGCTTTGAAACTCTTCTTTCCTTTGTCAAATACCTTCTTGGTTTTGCACTCCGTCTTGACGTGACCCGGTTTGCCGCAACCGTAGCATATTATTTCGTTTGGTTTTCCTTCCTTGCTTCCACTTCGCAGCTTCTTCTTGTACTTATCTCGTTTGTACACGGCCTTATTTAGCTTTCTTGAAATCATTGCTACTTCTTTCTCAAGATCATTTTCATCATATGATTCCTCATTTTCGATGACCTCTCCTGATGCACTTGGGGAGCTACTTGCCTTTAAAGCGATTTCTTTTCTTGAGCTTTTAGTCCCTCCACTTAGTGCTTCCAATCTTGCTCTGTCTTTTAGTTCAAATTCATGAACTGTTAGCTCTCCGCATAATGCATCGAATGTATAATCTCCAAGATTTTGAGCTGATTGGATAGCGTATTTCTTGGCATCCCATTCCTTAGGCAAGCCTCTAAGGAATTTATATACTGAAGTTTCTTGATCATAATTCTTGCCTAGATTCTTGATCTCATTTAGTAGCTTCGTGAATCTAGTGATGGCGGTAGCTATGTCTTCATCACCCCAACTCGGAAAGTTTCATAATGTTCCTCAAGTATTCTCAACTTGGTCTTCTTTACTTGCATGGTACCTTCATAATGTACCTCAAGCTTTTCCCATACTTCCCTTGCCGTTTGACACGCACTTACTCTGTTAAATTCATTTTCACTAAGTGCACGAATAAGTGATTTACTGGCTTGATCATTTGAAAGCTCAAGCTTTATCTCCTCTGTCTTTGTATTCTTTCAATGGCTTACCCTGAAGTGTAACCATTTTCAATAGCGTCCCATAAAAATCTATTTTGTGCTCGAATGTAAAATTTCATTCTTACTTTCCAATGAGCATAATTGGTTCCATCAAAATATGGAGGCCTACTCGAAGTGGTGCCTTCCCGAAGACGAGCCGGATCTAAAGTTTGCATCCTTGCACAAAAGCACTCAAAGATACGTTAGTAATACTTTGAGCAATAACCCGCTTTGATACCAATTGAAGGTCACCCAAGAGGGGGGGTGAATTGGGTTACCGAGTAGTTTTTGCCCTTTTAAAAACTTTGTGCGTAATTTACAACAATGATGTATATATAAGCTATGCAAGTAAAAGAAAATGCGGAAATATAAAATAACACGTGATTTATAGTGGTTCGATCCAACGATCTACATCCACTACCTAACCTCCTCAGTTAGGATTTCAACCCACTTATATTACCAATAAGTGTTACAACCTAAGCATCACCTAGGATTTTCCCACCTAGCCGCAACTAGGATTTTTCCCACCTAGCCTCAACTAGGATTTTTCCCACCTAGCCGCAACTAGGATTTTTCCCACCTAGCCGCAACTAGGATTTTTCCCACCTAGCCTCAACTAGGATTTTACCCACCTAGACTCCACTAGGATTTTTCTCACCTAGCCGCAACTAGGATTTTTCCCACCTAGACTCCACTAGGATTTTTCTCACCTAGCCGCAACTAGGATTTTTCCCACCTAGACTCCACTAGGATTTTTCTCACCTAGCCGCAACCAGGATTTTCCCTTTCGACTTAGATCCCACTAAGTCTTACAATCATTCGATTACAACAATTCTCGCTGAAATACAAAGATACACTTTACAACAAAAGTGGTATCAAATTCAAACACAAGCAAGCCACCTAGAGCCTAACTCTTATGCATGCAAGTGTGAGTATAAATGGAATATGCAAAATATGTTACTGATGTTAATGCAAATTCCAAATCAGAAATCGTTTCAAAAACTTAATATATATGTGTGAAACCGATTTCGAGTATAAGAACAAAAGTTTAGCAAGAATCAAGTTTAAGTGCAATACTTTTGTTCAAATCAATCTCGAGTTTAATAAGATAAATTTAAGTACAAAAACTCGTAGAGAAGATGTTGTTACAAATTCCAAATTTGAAATCGTTTCAAAAACTTAATATATTTGTATGAAAACCGATTTCAAGGCTAAGAACAAAAGTTTGACAAGAATCAAGTTTAGGTGCAACACTTTTGTTCAAATGAATCTCAGAGTTTGAGAGTATAAATTTTAAGTACAAAAACTCGAGAGAATATGTTCAAACACACATACCAAAATGATTTTCAAATCAACTACTCAAAATATATAGATTAAGCACAAGTAAGATTTGTAGATCTAGAAATTTCTTACAACCAGAAGAATGACAGAAGAGATCAGCTCTGGAGTGATTATTGAACTCCTTTTGAAAGCCTCAAATGTGCTGGATATGTGAGCTAAAGAACAGCAACTAAGATCTCCCTTGTTTTCTTCACAAAAATCGATTTCTACCTTGTAGATCTATTGATTTTGAGTGTGTTTGTTCTTGATGTTTAAAACCAAGTTTGAGGTGGTTTTATAGTGGTAGGAATTCCAATATAGCCGTTTATGACCGTTCAAGGAATCCAGAAAATCGAAAATTCAAATTTCAAGCTTGATTTCCAAAAGTCGAAATTGCAGCAGAGAGAGCAATTAGCGCGCTAATGACATTATTAGCGCGCTAACTCCGTGGACTTCGAATAATTATTCTGTCCTTTGTGTTAGCGACCCTTAAACTTGTCCTAGGACCTAACCAACCCTTATATAACATATTATACATGTTTATTATGATTCATTAAGCTTACTTGGGTGGTCCGGATAATTTTACAAACCCCGAAATCGGAAATTCAAAGTTTCACAACTTATTAGGGGCTTTCCTGCAACTTTTCAGTTTTACATTTCAAAAACAAGTTTTTCTTTTTCAAAAACATTTATAATGATCTTCTAATATGTAAATGACCATTCACACATGATTTCACATTGTTTAATTTCATTTACCTATTTAGGTGTTTAAAATCCACTTTTAAATTTTGAAATCAACTTAAGACTTTGAGAAATGATTTCGAAAACTTGATGTATGCATGAACTAATGCATTTGGCTTGTGTGAAAGAATTTGTATACCTTACATTGGTTTTACAAATTGCGGTTTGAACTTTTCTTCTTCATTTCTTCATTTGTGCCGAGTCTTGAACTTGTATTTCTTGAATGCTCTTGAAGTCTTGTATTGCATCATTTATTCCGACAATTTCTTCATATTTCTTGAATACATTTTCACCTTGTTTGTTTGTCTCCATATTCCCTGATGTGTTGTATTGCATCCTTTAACACAAACTGAAATACTTGATTAGTACATTTTCACTTTGTTTGTTTCCATCAAAATCTCGGTAGGAATGTGAATGACTAACCACTTAGTCCAACAAAAGTAATATAGATTAGGTTATATACGGTAATATGAATGAATAAGTAGTGCATTTCCATGTTCATGCCTTTAATTGAGGTCGAGTAAAATACAATGGTCTTGTTGATATGAAACTCAATAGAGTGTTTCTAAATGTTTTTTAGAAAATAATGAAATGTAGCAACAATTGTATGACTTTAGGATTAGAAACCTAAAGTTAGGGAAGACCGTGAACTGAAAACAAAAGCAAGAAATTACTAGAACACTTCTTATGGAAAAGTTAGATCTCTAAAGTATTCTACAATAAGTGTGAATCTTACTTGAATAATAAAAAGCAAAAAAATTCTGAGTGCAAAAAAGGGTTGAAATAGGCATTTTAAATATAAAGTTGGAGTTAACACTTGATTAAGTGAAAATGAGTGGTGCTAACAAGTGTTTTAGGATAGCAATTATATAGAGTCCTGTAATTTCTACAAGAAATGGAGGAAAGAAATTGATGGTTCGAAAGAATGAGAAAAAATAAAGCCTATAAGAAAAGGAGCAGGGACCGTGAAATAAGAAAATAAATGGAGAAGAGAAAGAAAAGATAAGTATAAATAAAGAAAAGAAGGTGGAAGTTAAAATAAAACTCTTCAAAAAAGAAATTAAGCTCGAGTACGGGTAGCTTTATTGAGTTAAGTTTTCATTCCAACTATGTTAAGTACTATAGACTCTTGAAGTGTTAAAGTCTACAAAGATTAGTTTGATATATGCTTATTTGTGAATTCCTAAGCTTAATGGGAAGTCATGAGATTGTACACTTGCTACTTTAGTGTCAAGGTGAAACAAACTTGTGAGTAGTGATGGTTTTGCTTTTAATCTACTTTGGTGTTTCTAAAGTGGGTTGTATATGTAGTTTAAGCTACTTATTTTCAAAAATATTAGTTTTTGCAAGGAGAAACTCTTGAATGGATTATTAATTTGAAACTTAGTGAATTAAATGATACTCCATGAATAATGTAAATTGAATGAGAACTAAGCGATAGGAGTAGTTTGGAGACTTAGTAAAATAAACTTTTGCTCGGGATGTGCAAAATCTTAAGTTTGGGGGTATTTGATATGCTATTATTTAGAATTATATATAAGGTTAATTTAATAGTATATATAGTATAAATATCTCTAAATGAGCTCTAATTGATGGTGTATATACATTTTCAGGTAATTATGGCATAAATGAAGAAAATAAGCGAAAACGAGAAGAAATGGAGTTAAAGCACACCAAAGTGTGGTTAGCCTCGTCGCTCGCAGATGTGGCGCTATGAGGGCTCACGAACCAGCGTAGAGGACCTAGGCTTGGCGCGGGGGAGAAGACAAGTAAAAAAAAATGAGACAGGAAACTCGGCGCAGCGGCGGTGCCGTGGAGATTGAAAGGATGGCATCAGAGGCAAAATGGAAAGCGCTGAGGTCACTGAATAGAGGAAATAAATATAAAAGTGGTGATACAGTGGCGGCAACATGGCAGTACACATACCGTACCGAGGTTAAGTGATAGTGTCGAGATAGAAGAAATTATTAAGTTAGAGATCTATTTTGAGTCAAAGTAAGGTTTCTAATTGTTTGGAAATGTGATTAAAGAGTATAAAGATAAGCCACCATTAACATAATTTAGCATAAGTTTTACTTATTCTTGAGTTTAAGATAATTGTGGGGAGAAGACATTGAAGACTCACATGTGGTGATTCATGTATTTTATTTATTAATTTATTTGAAGTATTTCAATATATCTATAATTTTAATGAATATCGCATGTGCGTGTTTATTTCAATGAAATGTGAGTTGTCTATTAATCTTAGAGATCAATGGATCCTATGGTATGAATGCTATGTAATGAACATGAGTAGAATATAAATACGAAATGGTTAGAATTTGTATTGACTCTACGTGTAATTTTATGAACATCTTGATCACATGTTTGTTGATATTAGGTTTCAGAAATTATCATGACCATTGAAGCTTTAAGCCAGATATGGACGGTACAATCATAAAATACACAACATTGAGCGATAGTTGTTGATTAAGGACGCATGGATAGTAAACTTAATTGGTTATGAATCTAAAGAATTGGAGCATTAAAGCAATGTGGAGTTTATGCTATTCACATTAATAGGTGGAGTTCTAGTTTGCACATTGGAGTATTTTCCATCATGACAGTAGGTTAAAGTGGATTTGAAAGAAATATGTCTATTCTAATTTGGCAGTTCCACACACATAATAAAGATGATAAAGTGAGTTGAAAAGCATAGTTCTTACCTAGGTGAAGTTGTGAACTAAGATAGTATTAATATAAGAATTTAAGTTGCGTTGATTTGTTAGTATAGATTAGTATAGTTTAACTATAGAACCAATTAATAGGATTTCCTTAGCAATAGAGTAATTTTAGTTAAATACATAGTGAGTGCATACATTTTTATCTAAGGACGATATCTGGGGTCAATGTAAGTTGATTACATTATTACTACAAGCGAGCTGTTATACTTGCTTTACATGAATCAATGACCCTAGAGCTATGAAATTAATTGCTCTTGAGTACTTAGTTTAATATATCATTACTCTTGGAGCCATATTTTATTTTCATAGTTTATTGTTTTATTGTTTATTGGTTTTGGAGATGCTTTGAAGATTCAAAGTATTTATTCATAGGTATTTATCTATATATTTTATTTATTTTATTGAAATGTTTATGATGATGAGGAGTAAGTATTTTATTAATTTAAACAATGTCCGAAATTGAAAATGATCTGTTTTGTGATGTAGTCATGCTGAGGTGATTTTGTACTTAATGCTTTAAACTAATCGCATTATTCAATTCACTAATTTAATATATTATTAGTTGCATATTAAAGTTATGAGACTTTGTATTACATGCGTAGTCTAGAATGTGCATTGTAATATTTGGATTCAATGTCAAGTTTAAGGTCGTAATTAGGATTTACTGTTTAGATGTCCTAACAGGATTGAGATTTAAGTTTAATATTGAAGGGGCATTTCAAAAGTATTAGATTTAGTAGTTTGAACTTTTCACAGAACGTAATGCGGTTTATTCCCTAAAGTTAATTCGTTTGAGTTTTCAAATGTTTTATTCAATAAAACTAGAACATGCCTTTTCCACCAATAAAAGGAGAATTGATGGCTTGATAAGGGATTTATACGTACTTATGTTTAGAGTTTAATGATCTAGAATACTTAATTAAGAGACTAAAATATGCTTATGACTAGGATTTGAGTAGTAGTACGTTTGGATGCAAAATGGATTATTGTTTCATTGTTCTGGAGGTCTATTTAGATATTTATTTATTGTTGAATTGAATTGATTTGCATATTAGTGAATCTGAATCGTGTTAATTAATTTAGTTTAATAAGTTTAGTTAGTTATTATAGTTTTATAGTTTAAATTAGTGATTTTTAACTCCCATTATAATTAAATTAATTAAATTAAAGAAAAAACAAAACTATTGAAAGACTTATTCCTAAACAAGTTTTATAAATCTTTATGGAGACACTATCTTATCACTACTAAAAATAATAAGAATATACGGTAAAGTTATCGTACACGCTCGACATGTGTCAATTTTTTGGCGCCTTTGCCGAAGAGTTTTACAAAATTTCTTTGGAGTTTTAGATGTTGAATGGTCCACTCACTTCGTCATTCTATTTCCACATGATCCTTACATTCGTTCGATCCTGTGGTAGATAGGACTTTCAATCGTAATTTAAGATAATAACAACGTAGGGAACACCAAGCTACCATAATGGAAGCCAATAATAACCTTGGTAATATTCGTATAATAATAAAAATAATAATGATAATAAAGAACATACTTTTAGGCAAGGTAAACTTTGTTTAGATGTCTTTGTTCAAATTCGGGAAATCCCTCATGATAGGCAATACACATTTGTTTATAAGGAAAAGATAAGTCAAAATAAAGGACTGAAGAATTATAAGGAAAAGATAAGTCAAGATTCTTAAAGGAATAGAAAAATTAGTTATTAAAATTGGATAATTTCAATAGGAATTACAATTGGAGACAGAGGAGGTATTCCGAGTTATATGGTATTCAGGATTGAATTTTTTAATAGGGTAGATAGACTTAGTCAATAAATGCTCAAGATCTCCACAATGTAGATCATCATTTGTTACTTGAGTTTTGTGATAACTAGGTATCATTATAGTGGTTGTACACAATATCAATTTGATTACTTTATTATTTAAGTTGAGCCTAGGCAGAGGAAGATATTCAAGTCTTACTGCGATATCAATTCTATGTTTAGTTTTGAAGTGTGTTTATTAGTTCATCATTGATTCGATAACTAAATCGCCATGCTGGAAGGAACTAACTATATCTATTGGAAGGTTCGGATGGTTCATTTTATCTCTACCATGGATTAAATTTCTAAAGAATTGCTTGAGAGAGAATACACTGCTCCAACACAACCACATACGAATGGAAAAGATGTTCCAAAATCTATATCTCTGTGGAGAGATGCTAAGAAAAAGCAGAAGGTTTCTAATCATAAGGCAATCAATTCTATCTTCAATGCTATTGACGTTGAACGCTTCAAACTGATTGCAAATTGCACAATTGCAAAGCAAGCTTGAGATGTTTTGAAGAAAATCTCTATAGGTATGAATTTTGTCAAAATTAATAGATTATAGCAATTGAGTTATATGCTCGATCGTTTCGAGATGAAAGGGGATGAAGATTTCGACTCTTTTAATGGTGATATCTGAGACATTGCTAATCAAGCCTTTCAATTTGGAGAAAAGTATATTGACGAGCAGTTAATAAAACATGCTCTTCGTGCTATCCCTTTACAATTTGACTCCAAGATTACTGCAATTGAAAAGTTTTGTGATATTACTTAGATGTCTCTTAATGAACTAATGGGGTCTCTGCAAAGATATTAGATGAATATGCTTTAAAAAACCCACATATTCAAAGAATGCTTATCGTGTTGAGACAAATGTTTTTAATGATTCTTTAAGATTTGAGTTTTCTATGATGGCAAAAAAGTTCAGAAAATTTCTCAAAAAAATATAACTGAATTTTTGTTGTAACAAATTACAAGAAAATTTATGACAGCAACAAGCCTTCTACTGATGATAAGAAGACATAAGCTGAGAATAAACTCAAAGGCATCAAGTGTCATGAGTACGAATGAGTTGGAAAGATTCAGATTAAATGTCCTACTCATAAGAAGAAGAAGTTCCTAATGCTTCTTGGAGTAATGATGGCTCTGGAGAAAGTGATAAAAAGTCAAACAATTCTACTACTGCACTCATTGCTATATTAACTAAGTTAGATGTTTTTGTTGCTTATCCATCTACTATTAGTGTTTCTGAACTTGATTCTATAAAATCTGACACGGAAAAGAGTAAAGAGAGGCTAAGGAAAAATGTGTTGATGTCAATGACGTGGATTCTGCAAATATCTTCAGGCTTCTTATGATCTATTATTTGTTGAATGGACATATCTTTATGATCAAAATTTTTATTTGAAGATGAAGTTCTTCTTGGTTAAATTGGAGTATAATACTCTTGAAAGAGAACACAGGATGCGTCATGCACTTTTGAAATAGCATGAGATTAAAATCTCTATACTAAAGAAAGCTTTTACTTATTTTGAGGATGTTATTACAAAGTTCCATTCTGGTTCTCAAAAATTAAATAGAATGCAACAAATTGGTCAATCTTCACAAGTTAAGTATGGAGTTGGCTATAATGAGGTATGCGTAAATGTTCCTACCATATTTGTCAAATGCATTATAATTAATGAGGGTGAATCAAGTAAGACTCAAGTTGACACAATAAAGGAAAAGAAGATTCTACCAAAAATAGATTGTATGATTAGCAATTGTTTGCTAACTTCACTAAAGATCATTGTTAGACAATCAATGAAAAAAGATAATGCATCTTCTATGGGATCTGGATAGTGATCATGGAATAGAGTTTGAGAATCTAAAATTTATTGATTAGTGTCTTGAATTTTAGATTAAGCACAAATTTGATGTTCTTTAGAAATAATAACAGAATGGTGTTGTCGAAAGGAAAAATCACATAATTCAAGAGTGACGAGAGTCAAGCTAGCTAAGAAAAATATGCCTAAAAATCTTTATGGGGAAGCAGTAAACACTACTACCCATATCACCAACAGATTTCATTTCAAGCCACTAACTACAAACACTTCGTATGAACATCTAGAAAGGCAAAAAGCTTTCTCTCAAACATTTTCATTTTTTTAGTAGTACCCACTTCATTTGATTGATAGTGATCACTTGGGAAAGTTAGATTCCAAAATTGATGTTGGAATTTTTCTTGGATAATCTCATAATACTAAAGTTTATAGAATTTATAATAAGCGAACTATGACTATGATAGGATCCATCAAGGTTATGGATGATGACTGTGCTAGAAGAGGAAAATTGTCCTCTCATAGGGATGATGATGATAATGAGCTTCCAACGCCAATAAGCTCAACTCCTGTTACTTAGCTTATTACGAAAGTATCAGATTCACATATCACTATTTCATCTAATGATGAAGATGATAATGAGGATGATGTTCCAAAATAATCTACTATATAACCTAGTTCTACTTCTACATCTGCTTCTTTAAAGTCAAGGATGCTGAAAAGGTCATCTAATTGAGCAAATTATTGTCTCAATTGACGATCCAGTGCAAACTAGAGATATTCCTCTTGTTGACTATAGGAGCATTGCAATATTGGGTGCACAAGATATAAAGGTTGAAAGTATTGGTTTTAATGAGATGTTTACTCTAGTTGCAAGATTGGAATATATTCGTCTACTGTTAGCCATTGCTTATATAATAGAGGTTTCAAGTTAAGGAAAATAGATGCTAAAAGTGTTTTCCTAAATGGGTATTTACAAGAAGAAGTCTATGTTGCACAACCTATAGAATTTGATGTTCATGATAAACCTAATAACATCTATCATCTGAAAAAGTTATTTTATGATATGAATCAAGCTCTACGTGCTTGGTATGAAAAGTTGACTTCCTATTTGCTATAGAAAGGTTATAATAGAAGGTCTAATGATAAGAATATTTCTCAAAAAATAGAATAACCAGTTTGCAGTTATGCAGATTTATGTCGATGTATTATTTTCTAGGCTGCATCTGCAAAGTTGGCTTCATAATTTGTTGATTTGATGAAGAAAGCATTTGATATGTGTATGGTTGGAAATCTTACTTACGTTTTGGGTCTGCATATTACACAGTCTCAAGATAATATATTTATATCTCAAAATAAATATGCTAAAGCACTTGTTAAGCATTATAGTGGCATGATTGGTAGTTTATAATTCTATCTAAACACCATTGAGCTCCAATGAGAAGATTTTTAAGGATGGCAAAGGTGTTGATGTCATTCCTATATTATATACTGGCATGATTGGTAGTTTATTATATCTTACTATAAGAAAACTATATATAGCTTTCAGGGTTGGTGTTTGTGCTCGCTATCAGGCATGTCTAAAAGAGACACATTGGTTGCTATAAAAAGTATTATGCGCTATGTTCACAAAACAACTTACTTTGGTATGCTATTTACAAAAAAGTGGTGCCAGTGATTTAATTGGGTATAATGATGCTGATTGGGTTCAAAATTTTGATGATAGAAATAGTACCGTTGGTAAATATTACTATAAGGGTTCTAATCTTATTGTTTGGAATAGTAAGAAATAGAACTGCATTTCACTATCTACTACTGAAGTCGAATATATTGCTATAGGCAGTTGTTATATGCAATATACATGCAGTAAATGCTTAAGATTATAGTATTGCATTATCTCAGTTAATAGTCTACTATAATAATAAAAGTGTCATTGATACTTTGAAGAATCTATTTTAACACTCTAGGACGAATCATATTGATATTCATCATCATAAACTCAGGGATCTAGTGGAAAGAGGTTTAATTAGTAATCAACATTTTCTTACCAAAAAGCAGCTAGCTAATATATTCACAATGGATCTTGACATACAGACTTTGGAGAGATTATGCCATGATATTGGCGTTTGCTCTCACTAGTATAGGTTTTTACTATAACCTTGCAGTTATGTGCGTACATGCAGATACTTATATGTTTGACATTTTATTATGAGCTGCTTCCATGTTTATCTAAGAAGCTGCTACTCAGATTTTACTATAACACATGTCGCTCCTAATAAGTCGATTGTAAAAAACGAGCTGTTACACCTGGTGAGGGGGAGTAAGCTCTATTTCGTTAAACACAACATATCAAATGTTGGGTAGATTTAAGGGAATGTTAATTCATAAATTGGGTTTATCTTTGTTGATTTTGTGTGACTATCTTGTTCCCAAAAATCTGTCCTCCCTATTCCAAATCTTCTATAATGGCCCATTTGAATAATGTCGTTATTATTTATTAATTACAAACTACGACACCAGCTTGGACCCACGTGGATGCTACGGATAGGCTAAGGGCATGCCTGAGTAGGTAATAATAGTTTATATTGTCTGATTGATTGTTTAATTGTGATGTATTTTAATATATTGTTGCATAATTCATCGCATGTTTGTATATATAGATATATATATATATATATCATGTATGTCGTGTGAGACTATGTGACGAGGATTCGCTTTGAAAAGCATATCAACGCGGGTATCTGGTAAACGTAATACGGGTACACAAAATCCCTATGATAGTAACTTTAATTAAATGACTAAAACCAAGGTGATTATGACATAAAACAAATAAGAAAACTCTAGGCTCAATTGTAACAATCAGGTATACCAAGGATTAGTGCGCCTCCTGACGCATGCTTAGACATGAGGCATTGGGTGTCGGATAGTCGGGAGTTAGTAGGACCACAATTTGGTTAATTAGGTGATTAAATTGATCATAGAATGTGTAATACTAGGCTGTTTGGTATCTCAATGAAGTAATTAAGTTGTGTGTGACAACCTTAACAAGACTCACGAGATCGTCTTCGAGATACGAATACACATTTGATTGTAATAAAACTATAAAAACCCAGTTAGTGGTTTCTTTTAATTCCCATTCACAAATTCAAGCAAAGTACCAATAATCCAGAGCAATTATAGACTAAGTTTGGGGAAAATTGAGCCGGGAGATATGATTTGAAGATCTAAACTAGGTAAATCAACCTCATCTCCTACAATTCTTTAAAATGAGTTTAGAAACTTGGATTTTTATGAAAACGAATTTAGCAGCTGTGATTTTCTTGTTTTAAGGTGTTTATGATGAATTATTAGTTAAATATCACTATCTATGATGGTTATAAACTTATTTCCACATCAAATTGTCAAATTGGGTGTTATGTTAATGAATGCATGAGTCATCAAATTAATAAATTATATATGTGTTTCTGTGGTTTTGTTAGAATTTTAATGATCCTCTATGAGGAGAGAGTATGGTGGATGGTGATGGAGAAGGCTAAGATGTCTAGTGGAAGATTTTTAGAATTTTAGATTTTGTCGTTGGACGTAGGTAGCTCATTAGACGGGGTCACTAGCACGTTGTATGTTTTGGGTACGATTGTGTTCTTTGATCTAAAGAAAACCAGCGCATTAGGTGGCTCTCTAGTGCAATATGAACATATAGCGCGCTAGAGACCGTACATATAGGCTTTTAAGATGAAATGTTAAAGGATTGTTTGGGGGACATAGGTAATAAAACTCATTCAAATATACGTAATTTAACCTAAAAACTCTTATAATTGATCCTAGGGGTACGAGACTGTGGTACGATAATCGGGAGCGAGTCGGGGTTGGACGTAACAACTTATTAGTCCAATCACGACCTAATCTCATCTTTAAGCCCTAATCTTGCCACATAGGACTTAACAACATATTAGTCAGCCTTTTCGAAACCTTTATCCTATTCTCAATTAATTTTTCAAATAAACATTTTCTTATCATGTGTCAATTAATAAATTAAAGTTAACTAAAACTTATACAATTTAAAGTTATTCAGTGGAAGGCTCAAAAAATTAGAGGAAGCTTTTAATATAAATTCTAAATATATGGAAAATCAAGAAACAAAGATCACACGCATATATATACAACAAAACGAAACAACGATAATAATATTTTTACATGTATCTAGTCAGGGTACTATTTCTCATCCCATTTATACAACCCTAAAAGTATACGAAAGGCATATATAGAAGTCATACAACATAATCAGAAACTTACAAAATTCGATGTAGCAGCACTCCGCTGGCTCAGAGGTAGCCGCCGATCTTCTCCTTGCCCGGTCTACTACTCGATGATCTGCACTCACCTTCATAAAAAAGATGGTGAGTACAGGAAAGTAGAAAGTAACACTGAGAGACATTTGTTCATATTTCCAAATATACAACAAGTATCTGAAAGCATAACAATAGAAACTATGCTGAAAAAGAACTATGTTATAAGATACTCCAGCTAAATAATGTGAAACTGACACTCGGCTAAGCAGTAATGATCTAAGGATGGTCGGCCTTGAGTTACATCACATCAATCTTATTCCACTATTTAGGGCGTAAACAATATCTTGAATGGCTTCACATCCTTACCAATGCCATTTTCATGTATAAATACTTACAAGTGCCCCTCACATGTAATGCATACTTGCAAACAACCACGAGTCCCATACCTTGTGTGTTGCACAAGTTAGTGGTGAGATCTCAACAACCCCGAAAATCTAGAGATCCCATATCTGCGCACATGTCTGTCATATTATGGTCTTAGATTCAAGGACTACTTTTATGACCCAAGAAATGACATGATTTTGTAATCCAACAAATGTAATTGCTTATCTAATGCACTAAGGAAAATAAATTACAATACCGTTTAATACCTATCTAATAGCATGCTATTTTATTTGACTAAATATCTCAACAATCAAAAATGACATAGCATATGACTTAGAGTAAATGAAACTATTTAACCAACAACCATTGCCATGATAACAAACTCATTTAATGAGAGCAAAAATACGTTATGGCATCTAGAGTACTATTGCTAACTTAGTCTAACTGAATGTAAATGAACAACAAATAAGAATGAGATGTAAATAAATATCTCGATCAGTTTACTTACAATCTATGTAAATTTCTTAGCTAATCTAGCCTCCCAACACCTCAAAACACATACCCAAATCCTCGAGACT
Organism: Stephania yunnanensis; assembly: GCA_039657365.1. Classification (NCBI taxonomy): domain Eukaryota; kingdom Viridiplantae; phylum Streptophyta; class Magnoliopsida; order Ranunculales; family Menispermaceae; genus Stephania; species Stephania yunnanensis. The sequence continues at coordinate 34,688,543 of CM077586.1, read as the reverse complement.
CTTCCTTAAGTTCATAATATCGTTTCATACCTTTCATAGTGTGTTTATATCTCAAATTGGGATATTAGATTTTTTTTAAGTGTTTAAATTATAATTAGGAAATTTCAAATTTTATGCTGTCGAAGCACCTAGGGCGCTAGAGACCTCATTAGCTGACTACTTGCAGGTAGAGCGCTAGCTATCACGTCTAGCACACTATGTGAAGGAAAACCCATGATTCTGCACTTTCAATTTTGAGTTTTCTCCATACATGATCAATACCAACACCTTGGAATCTCTGTTCTCACCTACCAAAGGTCCGAAAACACCCACCAACAACATAAGAATAACCATACTTCATATTTATCATAAATTCATTATTTAAACTAAATTACTAGTGTAAGTAAAATTACCTAGTTGATGAACACCTATAGCTTGATCAATACTACACCAAATCCTCAAAAACTCTTTTATAATAATTCTTGCAGATCACCTCTGATCATCTTCTCCAACTTTTCTTAACTCTTAAGTTCGTGAAATGATAATGAAATTATTTGCATAAGTTGATCTATTCAATCTTATATATAAAGTTAAGATTGATTAATAGTAATTGATCTTTATGTTCATACGTATCTCTAGACTAATCTAATAACCTTAATCTTGACACAATTCTTCTAATTCTCCACTAATTTCTTCTTAATAACACCAATTTAAACTCAATTGGTCTTTTGATGTATGAACACATATCTCGAGGAATATCAAATTACTAATGTTTTAATTTTCCAACTTATGTTACATTTAATGTAAATCAACTATTGCCACATGAAATTCAACTAATTATGCTACCCTAACCTTAAACCAACTTACCATATCATTCTCTACCGCGGTCCCATGCTTACACCAATCTCGAGGTGCGTACTCACTCATATCTCAATTCCTAAACACAAGTAAAAGTGACTTAATAGCCTACACATATATAATACACTAGGCATACATCACAACAGAACTAACACATACCTCGACCACCTTGCCTTGGTTAGTGCACGTATCTTGATGTAGGGTCCCACGTCATGGGTAAATGATCATGATTAAAGAATTAACTAAGATTTAAAAATTTAGGCTGTAATAGGTAGTAATTGATAGATTGAAAACGACACAGTTCATATCGATTTCGATGAGGTGCACATTCCCACAGCTGGGCATTCTATTCAAGATGGACATTATTAGAATGCATGGGATGCCAATCTTTATTATATATGACATAGATCCCAGGTTCACATCTAGGTTCTGGGAGGGGATACAGGAGCAGTTTTGCATGAGGTTGCTATTTAGTATGGCTTACTACCCTCAAACCTACGACCAGTCGAAAAGATTGATACAAATTTTAGAGGACATGCTCAGTGCTTATATATTGCTATTTGGGGCTTCATGGGAGGATTGTCTTCCTCTGTATGAGTTTGTATAAAACAACAACTATCGAGCAAGTATCGAAATGTCTCCGTTTGAGGTGTTGTATGGGAGGCTCTGTAGATCACCCATATGTTGGGCAGAGCTAGGGGATTAACATTCGTTAGGCAAGAGATAGTTGTTGACCACATAAAGAAGATTCGACAAATCAGGCATAGACTTTGGGTAGCCCAGGATAGATAGAAAAAATTTATGTGAATAAGTATCACAAAGGTTAAAGCTATAAGGGGGGCGACATGGTATATCTCAAGGTTTCCCCTTAGAAGGGTCGATAGAGATTTGGGATTAAGGGGAAGCTGACGTCAAGATTTGTTAGACCATTTAAGGTTGCAGAACGAGTTGGAAGTATGGCATATAGAATCGACTTACCGCCACACTTAATTGGGGTTCATAAGATATTCCACATCTCTATATTGAGGCAAGCTAGGTCAGGACTGAGACTGTTGATTTATTTGAAATAGATTGATGTTTAGCCTGATGCGACGTACAAGGAGTAGTAATTGGAGTTATTGGATCGCAAGATATAGACTCTCCAAAATAGGGATATAACTCAAGTATTTGTTAATTGGCAACATTACAGGATTAAATGACTCACCAGGGAGCTCTAGTCTACTATGCGGGAGCGTAATTCTTAGCTATTCCATGGTACGATCATTTAGTTTAACCTAAATTCCGGGACGAAATTTTCCTTAGTTAGGAAGAATTGTAATGGCTTGTTTTTTTAATGACGTTATTATTTATTCATTACTCACTAGGACGTCAGCTTCAACCCAATGGACACCGCAGATAGGCTAGGTGCACACCTGACTAGGTAATAATAGTTTATATTGTCTGATCGATTATTTAATCGTGGTTTATTTTGATATATTATTGCATAATTCATCGCATATTTGTATACACACACCATATATTTTGTGTCAGACTGTGTGAGGGATTCACTTCGCAAAACATGTCAACACGGGCATTTGGTTGTTGTAGTATGGGTACAAAGAATCCTATGATGCTAACTTGAATTAAATGACTAAAACCAAGGTGATTATGACGTAAACCGGACAAGAAAACTCTAGGCTAAGTCATAATATTTGGGTACAAAAAGGATTGGCTTGTCTCATGATGCATGCTGGGATACGGGGCACTGGGTGCTGCGAAATCGAGAGCTAGTAGGACCATAATTTGGTTAATTAGGTGATTAAATATACTAACTATAAGATAGTTGAACCAAAAGTTGGCTATTTAAAATAAATTAAACAAATTTGGTTTGATTTTCTCTATAGTTAAATTGAAATAACCTAAGCCTTTAATAGACATTAAGATGATCCTAGAATGTGTAATACTAGGCTTTTGGCGTCCTAATGAGATCATTAAGTTGTGCGTGACAACCTTAACAAGGAAAACAAGATCATCATTGAGATATAAATGCATATTTGATTATAATAAAACTATAAAAACATCACTTAGTGGTTTTTTTGAATTCCCACTCACAAAATTATACAGAGCATAGAAAATCTAGTGTAATTGAAGACTGAATTTGGGGAAAATTGAATTAGGAAACTCATTATTTGAAGACCTAAATTAGGTAAATCAACCTCATCTCCTACAATTCTTCAAAATGAGTTTAAAAACTTCAATTTTGATGAAAAGTTAAATTGCATAACTGGTTTACAATTCAATGACAACATGAAAGGTTAGCATGCACACCGAAGATGTAGGACAGGCAAGCGACGCTAGCGAAGCATGGGGCCGTAATGGTACGTGACGTGGATGATGTGGCAAGCCCACAAGGCGAGGAGTAGCACCTACCTGGAGGCCTCGCAACAGCAAGGTCATCGCACTTCTCTTTTTTTGTGACAGTTTTCCCTCTTTGTTATTTTCGAGTTTTCTTGCTTCAAGTTACTCAAAGAATTTCTCACTCATCTTCATCGACCTCTTATGGTGACTCTACTATAATGGTTGATCTTATGTAACTGGAGACAAAAATCATATACTATCATATTCCATCCAATAAACTTAACATCGGTATGCCGTTAGATCCTTAAATTGCAATAAAAAGCATAAGGATTAAATCAATTGCTGTCTACCGAAAGCAATCTGCATGAAAATATTGCTCTTTCAAGAAAGCTAGAACTGCTATCAGGGGAAAGAAGAAAGTTGATGATGACAAGTTTTCCTTTGACTCATTGGGAGGGTTCTTGATGAAGCCAAGGCTATCAGCAAAGCCTCTGACTAGATAGAGATTGCTTTCATCTCACAGTACTTTAATGTACCTACTCCATCTGTATTTGGTCATTTTCGGTTGTTGGAATTTGTGGAAAAACTAAAGTCTACCTTTAATAGAAAATACTGGTATGATCAATCTATCAGTGTTTCATATTTTCATGAAACTAGCATAAAAAGGTTGCTAGTGCAAATTGGTATTTATGGTCTAGTAAATCATGAAGGCTTTTACAACGACTCCAGTGTCAAGGAATTCTACAACAATCTTCCTAACAATTTAGGGGACGCTATTGCGGACAAGGTTTTTGTTCATGGGTACTATATTCCATTCAATCCTACTTCAATCAACTACATGCTAGGACTTTTAAAATTAGATATAATGTTCGAGCTTGATGATGTTGTCTCTATGCTGACTGGATGGATACATAAAGCATGACCCTCCGGCAACGCTTTTGGGCTTTTTGCTACAAAGCTAATTGCAAGGCCTACATGTTATGGAAGGGTCTTGAGTACAAGTGTAGTGGCTACTTTTCACCAGACTCACGTGTTTAAGGAGAGAGTGTTATCGCTATATGCACTTGCCTTGGGGAACAAATTCTACATTGAAGGAAATATATGACTCTATGGTGTGCTTATGGAAGAAACATAATAAGTTATATATACAGTGCTTCCTAACTTCACCGTTTTGAAGATACTCTATCTTTAAGTAGAAAGATGAGAACTTAGAAAAGGTGGTGGAGGTTAGACTGACTCATAAAATGAAGTCTAACAATAGAATTGTTGATATTGGCTTCTAATACCTATAAAATAAGTCATCGGCTGCTATAACTCTTGCTACTGTTAAACCAATTACTAATTCTTTTTTTAAACGCTTCTCGTAAAGCCTTTATAGAAGTAAAAAAAGGATTTTAAAATGAAAGATTGCAGTAGGAAGAGAATCTTCCCATCTTGCAATTTCCTTCCCTGAAGATTGCACTTCGATAGGAATAGTATCCTCATTTTTAGTAACTTCTTCCTACTGCTGCATGACAGATTGAACTTTGACTTGGTGCAAGTTCATCTGCTCTACTTCTTAATTGAAGATAGGAAGTTACCATGCAAGCTAAGTTTCACGATACTAGAGATAATCAAGGTAACTTTACTGAGTTACGTTATGATCTAAATGTTATTACTCTTGTTAACACTGCTAGGACTAGTACACTTAAGTCCCTTTTAATGAATTATGTAACTAATGGTGATGATGTTATAACACCAAGTGAGGTTCCTAGTGTGAATGCATTTGTACAAGAAGATTCATTAGCAACATGAGATACTATTCTTGTCGAGGACTCAACTGATGTTAACCTTCAGGGCATTCAATCACATTTAGTTACCGCAACATTGGAAAATATTATTGAGGCTCTACTGAATGATGATTTAAAATTAGAGCCAAGTATGTTAGTTTATCCTCCTACTCACTTTAAGCTTGAGGATGTTGAAGTAAATCAAGCCATTCCTACTACTTCAAAACCAATACCTATTATTGGTGTTGCTGCTAAACCTACGGTTTCCATTCCTACTACTACTGCTATGACACATACAGATGTTGTTGATCACGTGTCAAATATAACCCATTATAACTTACCAAATCATACTGGAATGTAGTAGAGGTAAGAACGGGGTCGAATCCATAAGATTCAGTCAAACTGAGTTCAACAAAAAGAAAAAGTAAATATGGGGGTTTTAGAAAGAGTTTTATCTAAAAGCCTACAATACAAGAAAGTGACATAATTGTAAAATAGAGAATAAAGACATACCTAAGTTTAGAAATCCACAATGTAGCCCTGCATTGTTTCCATATCTTGTATCATTAACTTTAAAAGATGAGTTTCAAAATAGTTTTCCTTGGATAGGCTATAGGTGTTAACCAACACCCTAGTCCCTTTATTCTTGATAGATATGATAACGCTCTCTAAATACTTCTATTACCACACCATAGAACCTTAGGCAACCACTCTCAAGATTTAGCACATGAGTAACATTAACACCTCTTTAGGAATACCTACCCTTAGACAACCTTAGGAAACTCCTCTCAAAATTTACTTACTCAATTTTACTCACCTAGAGACACAAGTGTGTCATGTTTCTTCCTTTAAATAATTGCCACTTCTCAACGCGGTTTGTATTACTGACTCATTCTAATTAATAGTAAGTCAATGGGTTTACAGCTAGAAGTTTGCAATGAATACACAAACTCTAAAGTACCATTAAGACATCATTAAAATAGCAACACAAAGATAAAGAATCGAAATAAAACCCCATTGTTATTGAAAATATGAATAAGACGTAGAAAATAACCTACTACTTGCTAGTGAGCTTCATCTACGACCTATGTATTAAAGAACCTAGCCGAACATGGCTACTGTCAGGACCCTTCTCATTAAGTCCCTACTTAGCCTAATTACTCTAATTAGGCACCTAAACCATACAATTAACTATATACTTCAAAATACCTTCCATTTTAATCTTTAGTAAAGCTCTACATCTAAATTTTACATCATTAACAAAACTCGATACTTGTTTTATTCAATTGGAGCAAATTAGTAAAGCATATGGATTATCCTCCGTATTTTTATAAAATTTTCGACAGCACCTCCCCTTAAAATGGCCTGCTAAAACCTTTAACCTAATAGATAGCAGATTAGGGAGAGGCCTAAAAGGACATACAACTCCCCGCAGTTCACAATATATATGGCAGCCCAGGGCCCTATCGCCGCCCCCGAGGTGTCATCGTGTCATGCGCTCCTTGCACAGTAGTCCCAACTACATATAATCGACACCTGCCCATCCATTTGATTATCGATATTCGTGCCAACGTGTGTGATATTAGATTAGTTAATATGTTATTCATATTTTTAAAAGTCTTTGAATCCCATAAGTTCAATTGTCTGTAGATTATTCAAGTCCTAATCGTGCTAGTGGTTTTTGTTTTATAAAGTTCCAAGTAGATAATTAAAATTTCACAGCGGAAGTCTTAAAGTAAACCTAAATACTTATTTTCATTCACTCTTATGTTCTATAGAGCATTAGTCCTACTTTGGAAAAACCAGAATGGAGCACACTCTGTATATAAGGCGACGAAAGTAAATATATACAAGTACACACGTTTCACCAATCTCCCATAATATACCAAAATAAACACCTATAAGTAGTGTGCTGAATAATAAGCGAGCTTAGAGATAATCGCCAAGAACCCCATACCCATACTCATAAAAAAATCTACACTCAACCATCATAACAAGAAAGATGATGAGTCCAGTAAGAAAAAACCCTAGGAAATTCATTAAGCATTCATATGATAAATTAAAGGAAATCCAATAAATATTGTTAAATAAACATGTAAAATGTAAATAGGCAATTATAAATAGATCATCGCATGCGTAAATAACAATAAAGTGCAAAAATGTGTGCCTGTTCAAGTCAGACTAGACCATACTTCGAATACCCTCCCCAGGATCTCACCTGTGGGCGCACCCAACTAGCCCATCACCTGGTCTTCTTGATGGTCGGCGTAGACCCAAGACGCACCGACACATGTACCAACAAAGTAGTTTGGGTTGTTATTCATCGAGGACTCCTGATACACATATTATGGTTTAGCGTGCCATAGACACACAATGGAATACCCGATGTAAGTAAACTCAACCAACTATTCAAATAGTAACACTGACAAAGATAACTGAAGTAGATAAGGAATAAAATAGGAATACATTGAACAAGATAGTGTAAAATAGTAATAAAAGCAAATAAATATTCAAGTGATGTTCCATTATATTTTAATGACCTCAAAACGCTCTCCGACTTCCCAGACTGTCGAACTTGACCTGACTAGCTCCCCGATACCGAACTTCGGTTCCCTAAGTCCTTAAAGTCCGATTCTATAAGTTTAAGTTTATTACAAATGTTGGAATATAAATTAAGTCAAAAATCCAGAAAACAACCCTTAAATTCAGTTTTCATCTTTCATTAGCGCGCTAGGTGTGATTAGCACGGTAAAAAGTCTATCTAATGCGCTATTATTCTTCATTTCGAATAATAATTAAGTACCCAGACTGGAGAGCGAGCAAACCAATCTAGTTATCTATCTATCTATATCGGGTGACAAAATTCTCAATTTGAGAATTCTATTCCCAACACCCCAATTAGCTTACAAAACCCTGTAAACTCATTCTCCATTCAATAGGGACTCCAAAACATGATTTACTACAACAAAACCCATAATAATTGGATCAAATTATCAAATTCATACATTCACTAGTTTTTCTCATTTTTCACCAAAACCTAATTTTCGTCAAAATAAGTTAATAATCTTCATTACATTATTAATTATAATAGTAATTCATCAAGAATTCACCCAAAAATAGTGATCCATTCATCAAATATAAATTTTCATCAAAACATTAAATTTTTACTCATTTGGATGTATAGAAGGTGAAGAAGATGTACCTAGTGTTTGATCTCCTTTTTCCAATTCTAAATGATGAATTCCAGCTCCAAAATCACCTCTTCTACTCTCTAATTTTTCAGAATCACAAATGGTTTTTAGTGCATGCGTTGATCAAGTCATCCTTATATATTAAACTAAGATTGATTGTTAGCGATCTTAATGTATATACATATCTCAAGAATCGTCTAATGGACTAAAATTTGAAGTTATCCCACTAACTCTCCACTAACTTCCTTTAAGTAACACCAATTTGAAACTTATTTAATTTATAGATGTGCCAATACATATCTTTAGGATAATCATATGGCTTAAATTAATTTATCCAAACTATAGGCCTCAATTATTTGATCTAATTAACATAGCTAATGTCCATCATAATACATATGATTTGTGTTTTTAGAAACTCGTATGGATACATTAGTTGTTACGTCAATCCCTTAACTACCCTACACTCGGTGTCTGCGGGCTCAACACGCATTTTGAGGTAATTCCCCGTCACACTAACTCACTCGATAACAACGCACACACCTACAATGTAACAATAATATAATGTTTTCAACATCACACCTAAGCAACCATCATCCTTAAATAATATATTCCCTTGGTTCTCGTGTTCGAGTCAACCAAGTTTTCTCACGTAACGATCGAATTACGATTGTTAATCCCTGATATAAATTCAAATCCTAGTTTAATTAATTTGGGTCGTTATAATATATATTAAATTCAAACTTTAACTACTAACTTAAAGTGTATGATACCTTAGTTACAAGTTTATGATCCCAAAATAAATCAAAACTGAATCATAAATCTCTTAACTTACATCAAACTAATTTACGAGACTCTCATTAACCTATTCAAAAGTATTTCACGATCTACACTCACCTTAAAACCCAAAAAATATATATATAAAGTGATTACAATAAGAAATTTAAACTTTTATACTTAAAACATTCACCAAAGATTTTTGAACTTTTCTCGTTCTTCATTATCTTCGCAGTGAACCTAACATCATCAAAAACAATTCTTAGATGTCAGGTAAGTAAACTCCTACATTGCTATCCTCTTGCAAATGTTAATCCAAATACATGGAGACATGTGAATGCATTTCCCAATAACAATTAATTTATATGAGATTGTGGATCCCTCATTTCCTAGTCTAAGCTCATAACGAGTAGGCCTACTCATGATGAACCTACAACAGTCCTATGAGTTCAATGCATACTACCCCGGAGTTGACATTACCCACCTTAGGCACTTGTAGTACTTCTAGTCTGGAGTGGAGCACCTCACACTTTTACGATCGAAGCAGGGGCAACTCTATCCAAATGTCATGTATGCATGAAAAAGAATGATGCGATATGCAATGCAAACTACACACAAATGCAGGTACAAAAATAAACTCCTTAAATAATAAAGGCCACTATAGGGTTTACTTACAACCAACAAACTTTGAGCTTGATTTTTGGGGTCCTTAGAGCATCGAATCACCATGAAAACTATTCCAAATCACAAAACCTAATGAAAATCGCCGCCAAAGTACGCTTCAAAACAGTTTCCAGAAATATTTATTAATATAACTATTTGAACTGGCTTTCAACTAGCCAACTTAGGGCAGCTTTTAAACCTTGAAAACCCCATTATTTTTCATGATGACCCGAATTGAACTTGTAGTAATCATGTCTTACTTTTCATAGACTCCAAGAATGCTCGAATCGGGTCACCGACAAAGAAGTTATGAATTTTCCAATATAGTTTATCAACTAGGCAAGCATTATTTATTTTGAACTGAAAAAATCTTCCAAATCAATATTTTCACAATTAAATCCTCATAACATAACAATAAACACTACAAAACCACTTGAAACCAACATCAAAATATCTCCACAGCCCGTGGAGTCAAATCGAATTAAAATAAATAATCAATTCATCCAAAAATCAAACGTAAATCAATATCAAATATAAAAACATCTCCAAATTAGTTATCAATAGAATAGCATTAGTTCAATTCATTAAAATCCTAACCCATACTAATTGGATTTATTAAAAATTGACGCAAGTCAATTTAACTTACCAATGCATAACAATTAATACAAATTTTTATCGAAACTCCATAAAAGAAATCGATAAATCGTGAGAATTCAAATTGAGTCTAGGAAAATGCCTAGAATTGAGGATTTACCAAATCGTGAGCCAAATACCTCGTTTCCACCACAAAAACTTAGCTCGAACTTACCGTCTCGCGATGCTCTACAATTTCGAAGAAAGAAACTGGGCGAAAATCAGATGTCGGGAGACCACGGAATGAAAATTTGTTCCAATAGCTTCCCTGCATACCTAATTATACTATGGGTCAAGCTTCAAGTGAAACCAAATCACGAAATCTAATGAAAAATGCGGCTAAAGTAAGCATGAGAGCAGTTTCCAAATATATTTATTTATATAACAGTTTGAACTGGCTTTCATCTATCCAAATTAGGGTAGCTTTTTAACCTTGAGAACCTCATTATTCGTCATAATGACCTGAAAGGAACTTATAGTAATCATGTCTTAATTTCCATAGACTCCAAGAACACTCAAATCAGATCACCGATGAAAAAGTTATGAAATTTCCAATATAGCCTGTCAACTAGGGAAACTTATTTATTTTGAATTGAAAAACTTCTCCAAATCAATATTTTTGCAATTTAATCCTCAAAACAAGAAAACAAACACCACGAAACTACTCGATTCACACATCAAAATATTTTCACAACCGGTGGAGTTAAATTGGATTAAAACTAATAACCAATTCATCTAGAAATTCAATTTAAATCAGTATCAACTATAAAAACATCTCCAAAATAGTTATCAACTGAATTGCATTAGTTCAGTTCATCAAAACCAGAGTCGACACTAGTGGGATTTATTCCAAATTGATGCAAATCAATCTAATATACCAATTCACAATAATTACTACTAATTTCTATAAAAACCTTGCAAAAGAAATCAAGAAATTGTGATAATTCAAATTGAATCGAGGAAAATGCCCTAAATTGAGGATTTACTAAATTACGAGCCGAATACCTCATTTCCACCACATAATCTCAACTCGAACTTACCATCTCGCAATGCTCTACAATTTTATAAAATCAAACTAGTGGAAAATCGAATGTCAAGAGAGCGCGCGATGAAAACTTGAGTTGAGATGCTTAGTGAAGAATGTTTGAAACATTCTGTTGTTAAAAATGAATAATGGGATGGTTTGGTTTTTTTTCATTTTTTTGTTTATATATATAAACCCTCAGTTGTTTGTCAACAGCTTAATCTTTTTTTATTCATTAATTCTCAAAATCCCTATTTTCACATGTTTTGACTTCCGGCGCGCGTTTTCCATTTAGTTTTTCACCAAATTGAGCCAATCTTTTGACTAAATAGTCCAACTCTATAAGACGTCCGTAACAATGGTTTTGGTTACGCTAAAACCCCAAAATCTTATCTTTGTACACCATATACCAAAATTTCTCAGGGAGCAATTCTCTTGCAATGCTTAACAAAACTTGCACCAATTTGAACATAATTTCAACCTCGACCATCGCCAATTGACACGCAATTCAAGGCAAAGTTTTATACTAACTTCATTGTCAGTTTTTATTACTACCAATCCTGACTTGTACTTAAATCGAGACAAAATATGTTTATAATAATTAATACTTATTTACTAGTTTTCAAGCAACCAATGATTTTTATTGCACTATGCCCTTCAGACACACACTTACAACCTTGATAATGACAAATTGAGGATACACCTTAACACACCCAGACTTCGTAACAAAATACCATATAATACACACTAGGCATTCATCACCGAAAAAATCTTATTTTACCTTATAATCTCTAATCCTTAATGTGTGGGTCCCACCTCAAATACCTAAACTCTAATTAAATCTAAAAATACTAATTAGTCATCTTATCAAGTTTATGAGATTCTCGAATTTCACAGCTACTCTACCTTGCTCTACTCCTAAATCACTCTGAATACAATATGTTTTCATTTATAAAGGTGCATCCTTTATATAGGTGTTGTAGGGTACAAGAATAGCCACTCTCAAGAATAAGAACTTTCTAGAAAGTCTCAAAACTTTTATTCAGCAAAGTTGGCACCATCTATGGCGTCTTGGTTATGCGAGTATGGCGTCCGGTGTCAGCGTGGCAATATATGGAAAATCTTAGTCACCAAGTCAGTTTGAAACTTCTATTTTTGAACCTGGAGCCATGGGTGATGTCGTCCCTTATAAAGTTGAGATTGTTAGTTCAATTCCAACATTGTTGGTTGTTTTGTCGTGATGCATTGAGTAACTTCATCAGGTGTACTATGGTGCAGTCTCTTTTAAATGCACGCTGCCAATTCAATTGGATTTTGACAGATGTTTGATTATTTCTCGATTTTCCTAAATTATGCACAAATGCTTAAATACCATTTAAATCTCCAAAGTAAACATATAGAGCCTTAAAACCTGACTTTGGACTTGATTAACATAGCAAATCACTTATGAAAACATGCATAAATAAAGACTCGTCAGCTGCTGAAGATGACCCTGCTCCAACTTAGGATGAACCTTTATATGAACCAAGTTCTCCATTGGTGATGAGACCATACCTATTGTTGTTCCACTACTTCTTAGATCGCAGTACCTATCTCGCTATCAATAAAGAAGTTGTAGTTGCACAAATTCAACCAATGCAAGAAGAGTTGGACATTGCTGATGCAAAACTTTACTAATTTAGGTGGCTTGTTACAATACAGTTGTAATCTCTTTAACGTTGTTTAGACAAGAAGGGGGAGTGAGCAAGAGATTATTTTTGGTATTTTGTAATTGGAAGTATATGAACTTGATGTTTTAAAATTGCATTTCATGGTTGTACTTATTGGCTGGCGACTATAATCTTTTTGGCACTACGAATTTTGTATGTTGTTACTTTAATCCATTAGTAACAATACATTTTATGAAGTTCCAAAAAAATTTGGTTATCTTGCTAAGTTATTATTTTTTACTAATCTATGCCAAAACGGGAGATTGTTAAACCCTAGCTTACTTCGTTTGGGTCGGTCTATCCTTGTTCGCAGTATATTGTCAAAATAAGAGATAAGTTAGGTAGATATTGCAATTAAAATGGTAACTTGACTAAGCAAGATGTTCGAGAGTAGATACAACTTAAAGAAAGACTAAAATGCAAATTCCAGTAAAGATTAAAATATTAAAGTCAAAATCAAAGATAAAGACAGATCTAAAATCAAAGCAGGAATTGAATATGAGTTGGATACTAAAACGGAGCACTTGTCAATATTAGTTTACAACAGTGAAGAAGTTCGATACTGTAAGCGGAGAACTTTATGATGGATTATAAATACAAAATCTGAAAGAAAGGTGCATAAAGGACTAAAGAACTTTATGGAAACGACAAGTCAAAATTCTTGAAGAAATAGAAGACTTAACTGTTGAACATTGGATGATTCCAATAGGAATTACAATTGGAGACAGTGGAGTTTTTCTTAGTTGTATTGTATTTAGGACTGAATTATTAGATAAGATAGATCGATTAAGACAATAAATACTCAAGATTGCCACTGTGTGGATCATCATTTTTTTACTTGAGTTTTATGAGAATGAGATATCATTATAGTGGTTGTACACATTATCAATTTGATTAATGGATTGTTTAGGCAGAATCTACGACAGGAAGACGTTGAAGTCTTACTGTGATATCAATTATGTATATAGTTATGATGTGTGTTTATTAGTTCATCATTGATTCATTAATCTCTTTAGTTCCTCTAGTTTCCAACACTTTAACTATATGTATTGAAGTTACATGTTTAGAATGCAAAATGATTTATGTTTCATTGTTCTAAATGTTTGTTTAGATATTCATTTATTATTGAATTGGATCTGTTTGACTGATTGTGAATTTGAATTGTGTTGGTTAAGATAATATAGTTAATTAAGTATTATTATATTATAGTTAATTATTAGTTAATTTAATTATTGGTTTTAATTAATGTAAAAGTAAAAATAATATAAACCTTTAGAAGTTCTTTTTCCTAAAGAAGTTTGATAAATCTCTGTCGAGACGATTTTCACTTATCGCTACTACAAAATATTTAAAGTATAATATAAAGGGCAAATTTATTGTACACACCCGAAACATGTTAATTTTTAGCACTGATGTCGAGGATTTAAACATAATTTCTTAAGATTTTTAGATGTTGTATGGTTTATCCACTTTATCGTTCTAATTCCATAGGATCCTTACGTCCGTTTGATCATAAGGTAGATAGGACATTTAATCGTAATTTAAACAACAACAATGTAGAAAACACAAACCTACCGTAATGGAAGCCAATAATAACTTTAATATTGATAACAACAAAGATAATAGAGAACTTACTCTTGGACAAGGTAATCAAAATGTCACTGCTTACGAACCAGTATGCATTGCCTATCCAGAGGGATTTCCAGAATTTGGACTTAGATCTGGATTCATTAGTGCTCTATCTAACTTCTATGATGAGGACAATGAAGACCCACAAGAATTTATAAGGGAATATCAACACAAAGTCAATAGGATGAAGCCTAAAGACTGCACATTAGAGCAAGTCAAACTTAAAACATTTCCTTTCGTATTGAAAAATCAAGTACAAAATTGGTTAATTTATCTTCTTTAAGATTCGATAATTACATGGGCTCAAATGTTAGAAGCTTTCCTAGACCAATATATGCCTACAAGAAAATTTAGTACTTATAGAAGACAAATCATAATCGTGAAAATGAAAGATGATGAGTGTTGTAACGAATTTTAGGATAGATTTCAAAGATTAACTTCATCTTGTTAACAACATGGATATACTCAGAGTGCTTTATTAGAATACATTTTTGAAGGACTAACTCATTTTGAACAAAGACTATTAGATATCGTAAGTGGTGGATCATTATTCGATGTTACACTAACTCTAGCAAAGAAGTTATTAATAAGATGGCCAAACTATCTAAACAATATGGTTAAACGATCGATACATTAAGAAAGAAACTTTATAAGGTTAATAATAGAAGTAATAAATTTGACAAATAATTTGAAAAATTATCTAACATGGTTAAGCTACTATTAAAAAATGGATCAAATTGAGTTAAACCATGTGGATTTTGTAATAAAGTTACACTTCCTACAAATGTGTGTATTACTTTACAAGAAGAAAACAATGAAGAAATCAATGCAAATATGAACTAATATTTTGGTCCTCCTAGAAAACAATACAATGACAACAACTATTACACTGGAAAACCAAATTAAAATTTTAGCTATGATCCACAAAATCAAAATTATACCACTTGTAGTCTGAGAGTACCAACACAACCAACACCAATACAATGACCACAACAAACTATTCAACCTACGCAACTAGGTTTAAAACAAATATTACATAACTTTATGACTCAAAGTCACGAAACTTTTACTCAAATTTCTTAAAATTAAATTAAAACTAATACATATATTAACAAGATGAAAAATAAATTAATTCGATCAACAAGTTAAGTAATCAAACTAAAGCAACTACTCAACCTACGAACACTACTAATCAAGCATAAGTCAATTCTTTATTTTGCAAAAATGAAAGAGAAACAAATATGCATGAAAAGACACCAAATAGAGATAAAAAGAAAAGATGCTGGAAAAATGTCATTTCCACTAGGGAATGGATGGCCAAGCAATTGAAATATACAATTTTTCTGAAAAGGCTATACTCATTGTATTTAGCCAAAGTAGAAGCCTACAAAAAATCTTTACAAAATCCTTGAATTACTTAACCTTGAAAAATTTAATATTAATAAAAAACATAACTATGAAATTTATGAAGAATATGATGAATTATTTGATAATGAAATGGATAATAATGAATTTTTGGACTTAAATTAATAAGATAATTTTAATGCTAAAATTTATGCAATTAATGCAGTAATAATGGAAACTGAAAAAGTGATTTCAAAGAAAGAATCAGTTGGAGGCACTTCAAAAGTAAAGAAAGTAACTCAAGAATGGAGAGTTAAGCAACCGGAGAATGCAATTCATTAACAAAATGGAAGTTTTATGATCCAAATACAATAAGAAAATGAAAAAACTGGATTTGAATCCTATAAAGCTTAATGATTCTAGAGACATGCACTCGCACATTAAGATCAAATGGGCTTAGTACTTCAGAGCTCAGTGTGATACAAACTCTAATGTAAATATCATGCCCATACATTTCATTTTACATGCTCAATTGGAGTTGAATTCACTTGCTTCAGAATGATTTTCTTTAGCGAATGGAACTTTAATTAACCAATAAGATTGGTTCCAGATGTACTTTTGAACGATTCTTTTCATCAAAGCAGTGGGTGTTACGTGATCGTTCAAGGCAAGTCTAGTTGATGACTTAAAATAAAGGTGCTTGTTGGGAGAAAACCCAACTTTGTTGTATTTTATTTCATGTATTTATTTCTAGTTTAGTATAGTTTAATTTATTTCAGTTATTTAACCATTGTAGCTAACCCCAAACTCTATTTATTAATTTTTACATGTTAAGGATGTATTAAGATGAAGGAATGAGAGAATACCTTATGTTTGGAGTTAGGTTTGACTTTCAATTAAATTTTAAACTAATATGATTTGAGTTATTATATTTGTTAGGAAGTTGATTACCTGCTAGGATTTATGTATTTTGAGACTTGGTTGGAAAAAAATCTAATTTAGGTCGTTGAATTAGTTGCATGCCTTTAAGTATAACTCAAAATACAAGATTCTATTTTCACCATTTTGTTTATTTTACCTTTACTTGAAATATTCGGGCTCGCAAAGTTTGGTTGAAACTTTTAACTCAATTACTTGATTTATCAATTCATACTCTTATTGTGTTATGATTCCAAAGTTGGTAAAACGAAAGTTCAATAAAATATTTTATTCTCTCACTTTTTAACTTTAGGAGGAGTTTAGTATTAGTATAGTATGCTTTTATTATCTCACTTTTTGACTCTTATATTGGAAGAGTTTTTGAAATTTAAGGTAATTTCAATTAATGGGGAGTACTCGAGTTGTTTTGCCTATATGGCCTTTATTCTTTATTCAAGTTGCATTATTTACTTGTTTGCTTATATATTTATTTAATAGAATTTAGTTAGTTACATGTCCCACTCAAACTTTAGTATCTCTAGTAAATTCAACCTCTATATTAGATTTTATTAATGATATATAAGTTAATTTTTAAATAAATTGAAAAAAAATGTTGAATTAAGCTTAGTGATTTTCTAGCGATTGAGAATGACACTGGGAGGCCAAATCAGTAGCAATATATAGTAAATTCGATGAAAATTTGTAGTCGGGTGAATATTCAGCGACTCGCATTGCAAGGGAATCGCTGCTCATATTGGTAGATCACTGCACCTCACAACTCACTAATTCACCTGGTGATTTCCTAGTAATTCAACTTAATATAGCATTCGCTAGGGATGAATTAGAGTTTTTAAAATATAACCCTAACTCGATGTACACATTTCCAATCACACAACAAACCCTTGCGCCCATTCGATTAAAAATAAAATTATTGTTTGAATTCAACTTTTCAATGCCTAATGTGTGTATTACATGGTGTTTTGTCATGAAGTCAGGGTGCATTAAGATGTATTTTCAATTTGTCATAATCGAGGTTGTAAGTGCATGTTTGAAGAGTACAAGTGAAAATAAATTATGGGTTGCTTGAAAACTAGTTATCAAGTATTAAGTATCATGTGAGGATTTTGCCTCAGTTTACTTGCAAATCAGAATTGGTAATAAAATGAGAAGGAAATTGGTATAAGAATTTGCTTCGAGTTATGTGTTAGCTGGTAGTGGTCAAGGTTGAGATTGGATCCAATTGGTGTGAGTTTGGTTATGACAAGAAGATTGGTTTGTAAGGGTTTGATATGTTGTGGACAAAGTTAAGATTTTTGGGGTTTTGGCATGACTGAAGCCAATGTTATAATTGTTTTATGGAGGTAGACTCTTTTGTCTAGAGGTTGGCCCAATTTGATGAAAAAATTGATCAAAAACAAGCAACGAAAGTCAGAACACATCAGAATAGGGGTTTTGAGAATTAATAAATAAAAAGAAATTAAGTTGTTAACAAGCATTTAAGGGTTTACGTATAAATATAAGAAAAAAATAAAATGAAATCAAGTTTCATTATAAGCGTTCAACAAAATGTTTTAGGTAATTTGATACCTAACCCTCTCAACTCAGTTTTTTGCTTCGCGAACTCTGAATGTCCAATTTTCACCTGGTTTCATTTCGCAAAATCATAGAGCATTGCAATATGGTCAGTTCAAGCTAACTTTCTATGGTGGAAATATGGTATTTAGCTTAAATTTTGGTAAATTCTCAATTCAGGGCATTTTACACAATTCAACTTGAATTCTCGCAATTCTTTGATTTCTCTAATGTGGTTTTGATGGAAATTGATAGGAATTTTTTTGAATTGGTATATTGGATTGATTTGCGCTAGTTTGGAATAAATCCCACTGACATAGGTTAGGTTTTTGGTGATGCAAATTAATGCAATTCAATTGATAACTATTTGGGAGATGTATTTGCAATTAAAATTGATTAACATTTAGATTATAGACAAACTGGATTATAGGTTGTTGTTTGAATTGACTTCATAAGCTATGGAAACATTATGAATGTGGTATTAAGTGATATGTAGTGTTTGGTGTCGAGTTTTAATTATATAATTATGAAAATTTTGATTTGGAGAAATTTTGATAATTATAAATTGTTAAAGTTTGCCTAATCAACGGGCTATATTAAGAAATTTTTAACTTCTTTGTTTATGATCCAATTTAAGTGTTCTTGGAGTCTATGAAAAGTAAGACATGAGTATTACAAGTTCCTTTCAGGTCATCATGATAAATAGTGATGTTTTCAAGGTTAAAAGCTACGCTAACTTAGCTAGTGGAAAGCTAAATGAATTTGTTATAAATAATAATTTTGAAAATAATTATCGGGCATACTCTGGTTATTGTTTTATTGGGTTTCATTATTTGGTTTCACTTGAAGATTTACCCATATTATAATTGGGTATGTAAGGAAGCTATTATAGCCACTTTCAAGGTGATCCGACATTCCATGAAACTCGAAAATTTAGCTTTAAGTTGATTTGTTATAAGTAAACCTTATAGTGGTCTTTACTATTTATGGAATTTATCTTTATACCTGCATTTGTGTTTAATCTACATTGCATTTCGCATCAATCTTGGTCATGCATTCATGTCATTCCAGATGATGATTTGTGAGTGCTACGACTCATGAGCAAGACTTAGAGCTAGGTTTCCTACCAAATAGACTGGAACAGTCTGGTGAGCATTCATTAAACTTGTAGTACGATTTTAGGTTCGCTTTTAGGGTGGTCAACTTATTAGTAAGCTTCAAATTGGAAACGAGGGACTCACGTTATTTTATAATTTTTTTATTATTTGGAAATGCAATTGCATGTTTCCATGTATTAAGACTAATATTTGCAATAGTACAGAGCAGTGCAGGAGTATACTTAACTAACATCTTCAATTTTTTTTTTATGATGTCAAGTTCTATATGAATATAAGGGAAGAACAAACAATACTCAAAGATCTTTGGTAATTTTTTTCAAGTTTTAAAGTTTAATTCTTGATGTTGAAAACTTTTCTAATATATTGCATTCGATTTCAAGGTGAGTGTAGGGAGTGAGCACCTTAGTTAGGTGATGATATTGTTATGAAATAGTTCAGAAACTGTTATGAGAACCAAATCATTCTGTTTTAGGTTATTTTGGGTTCATAAAATTATAAATGAAGTTTCAGAGATTGGAAGTTATATTACAATTTTGAATTTGATATATATTATGAACTGCAGGGAGTTGTGAGTCCTTCTAGGCTTCTTCTCATTCTATTTTCTAAGGAGGATTTCTCGCTATACCAATTTTAGAGGAGATGCTGTCGAATTTTTTATAAAATATGGAAGACAATCCGTATGATTTCTCGCTATAGTTAGGAATATATGAATAAAATATAATTTAGAATTAAATAGAAGTGATATATTTTTATTTCCAATGAAAATAGAGATTTTATGATAAAACATAATTGTTATACCCTAAAAAAAAGACCCATAGATTCCAAAGGAAATGGAGCAGCGAACCGTAGGAATATAATATAAAGAAGAAAATGAATATATATAAGAAGAAATAATGATAGATATAAAAAGAATGGAAGGAAGTTTATTAAAAACTTCTCAAATAAAAGGTTTAGTTCGAGTGCTTATAGCTAAGTTATGTGAAGTATATATTTTTATTCCAATAAATGAATATGAAATGATGATTATTGGCGAACAAAAACTTTTATCGACTTCGATTATGGTGATGTCTTAAATATTGTTTGAAAGTAAGATTGATTTAGTTATTTATGTATCTTGCAATTCTATATTAGTATCATAAGTTTGATGCTTATTAGTGGATATTGAAAAAACCTACATAGTGGCTTGACCCTGGTGATTGGTTAAGCTTTAAATTCTAAGGTGCGATGCACAATTAAAGGTTGAATTATCAAATAAAGGGTTTTTCTTTAAATCGTTCTATTCTATCATATTTTTTATGATGGTAATATATTTTCATTTAATGATCACTTCTGCTCAAGGATACGAGTATATAATCATGAAATGGAAACAAAGGAAGAAAATAGAATATGATCGAGAGTATTCATTTGTTCGAGACAGCAAAGTGGTGAGTTTGGGGGCATATAATAATCAATAATTAGACATATTTTATAATACATTTTAAGGTGATTTTGAGATGTAAAATACTACATTACACTAGGTTTTCTATGGTTTTTGTTATTTCTAGTGATAATTGAAATATTTGAAGAAATGGATGAAAAAATGAAAGAAATAAAGAACTTGATCGAGTGGAAAGATTGCACAATGAATCATCAACAAATGAAAGAAAATTGGGATTTACTACCACGGATTCATGAGCGATTCCTCATGCATAGATATCGCTATATGAATTGGTGGAACACTGAGATTACTTTTCCAAAGACTTTCCAAGTGATTCCACTTAAACCAATATCTTTGAGGAATCGATGGACTGGGTTTCATATTTTTTAGATAACAACGAATAATTTGACTTAATTTGGGACATTTAGTACCTAGAATAATATATATATATATGAACCCTAGGCTTCGAAATCATTTCCCCCTAATTACTTTTGGAGCTAGTTTTGTTAAGTTTTAGTTTAGATCTACTGTTTATTTTTTTGTTTCTTTTGAATATTCAAGTATTCGATTAAGATGTATTTTTAATTATTTCTTTTATTTACTTTATTTCAATATTATTTATGATTATGAGTGAGTAGTTTATCAATTTAAACAAACTCGGAACATGAACAACTTTCTTTTTGCAATGTAGCCATGATATGATGATTGTGTGCTTAATGCTTTAAACCAATCGTATTTCTTAATTCACTGATTTTATAGATTGTTATTTATGGATTGCAATCATGAATCTAAGTGTTATGTGCATAGAGGCTAATATGTATTGTGATGTTTTGATTAATTATCTAATTTAAAGTAGTAATTAGGATTGTTTGAAAGGTGTTACTATTTAGATGACCTAGGTGAATTTGAGATCTAAAATTTGGTATTGAAGTGGCTTTCTAAATGTGTTAGATTTAGTAGTTTGAAGTTTTCATAAAGTATAATGCGGTTTTATTGCGTAAAGTTAATGTTTTGTGCATTCAAAGGGGTTAGCTTAATAAAATTAGAACGTGGCTTTTCCACCGGTATAAGGAGAACTAATGGCTAGCTAAAGGTCGTTTACTTGTGATTAAAGATTAATGATCTATAATGCTTTATAAAGTATGCTCATGACTATATGATTGAAGTAATATGTTTGGATACAAGATGGATTGATCTTTCATTATTTTAGGTGTTTGTTTAGATATTTATTTATTATTGAACTAAATTTATTTGAATGGTAGTGACTTTGGTTTGTGTTAATTAAGTTAATTATTAATAATAATTAGTGATAAAAATAAAATAATAAAACCTTTTGACTAAGGAAAGTTACACAATCCTGTGGAGATGACCCATATACCACTACTAAATATTTAAAAGTACAATAAAGGTGGAACATTTATTGTACACACTTGACACGTGTCATATGGCAGGTAATCTACGTGCGTTGTATAGAGTTTGATGTGTTGTTAGGAATAGATTGGTTAACTACTTATTATGCACATTTAAATTGTTTCCATATGACGGTGTTTTTTTATATTTCAGGATGTAAAGTGTTTACTTACAACGGAACATTATCTGAGTTGCCTCTGACAAGGGCTAGGATAGCCACTAATCAAGAAATGGAAACTCTTGCTGAAACCATTAGTACTGAGGTTAGACTCGAGATTAAACTAAAAGAAATTTCAATTGTTTGTGAAATTCCTGTTGTTTTACTACTAACGTACTTGGAGTTCCATCTCCAAAGGAAATTGATTTCATTATCGAATTAGTTCCTAGCACGAAAACTATACTATTCTTCCATATAGAATGGCTCCAAAAATGTTGCAAGAATTACAAAAAACGGCAACATAAGTTAGTTGATAAAGTTTTTATTACCCAAAGTATGTCGTCATAAGGCACACTAGTGATGACCCTTCTCAAATTAGGGCATCGTCCGACCTAATCCCATTCTTAAGCCCTAATCTCACCATATAGGACCTAAAAAGGGACTAGTTAGCCTATCCAAACCATTTACTTACTTATTATTTTATTATTTATTTTGAATCTAAACCTATACTTATCCTATGTCAATTCATAAATCAGAGTTAGTTAAAATTTTGTTTATTTAAAAGTTTATTCAGCTGAAGTCTTAATAATCTAGTGAAAGCTTATAACATGAGTCCTAACAACTGTGGAAAAGTCAGGGAATAAAGATCACATGCATATATATGATGAAACGATGATATATAATATCATGTGTCTGGTCAAGGTACTACTAACTCAACCCATAATATACAACCTCAAAAGTATATCATACACATATAAAAGTAATCCATCAAAAATTAGACACTACAAAATCAGGTGTAGCAGTGCTCCACTTGCTCATAGGTAGTCGTTGATCTTCTCTTTGCCCGGTCTACTACTCGATAGATATGCACCTACCATCACAACTAGACGGTGTGTAAAGGAAAATCGAAAGTAATACTGATAAACATTAGTTCACATTGCCAAATATGCAAATAATATCTAAAAGCATGATAATAACAACTATGTTGTAAAAAAAACATGCAAAGATATACTTCAGCTAAACAACATGAAACTGATACATGGCTAAGTAGTAATGATCTAGGGCCGGTCGATCGTGATCTTCATCACATCATCCTTTTCACTATATGAGGATAGTGTTGAGCTCTACATCAATGTTAAGGTCTTAGCTGTGCTCTTGCCTTTATAATGTTTCGTTGGTGTCAGTCCCCTACGCAAGTTATGATTGCCAACTACCCGAGACTCATTTATCGTATGTTGCAAATGATAATGGAGAGATCTCGATCGCCATAGAAGTCTAGTGACTCCGTATGTCCGAAGGACCTCTATAATGTAATGACCCTAGATACATGAACCACTTTCATGTTTCAAGAAATAACATGGTTAGAGAATTCAATAAAGCAACTACATATCTAATAAACAAAAGAAATAGATTACAAACTATGTAACACCTACCTAATAGCACGCTATTTCACTGACCATATGTATTACCAATCAACAATGACATTGTACATGATTTGGAGTCAATGAAATCATTTAATCAACAAGGTATACCATGAAAGCAACCTCATGTTATGAGAAAGAACAAAAATTCATGGCATATTGGATACAAAGGTAAATTAGTCCAAATGATTGGAAATGAACATGAAAATAGGAATGAAATGTAAATAAATATCTCAAACAGTTTACTTACAATCCAAGCAATATTTTAAGCTACTCCGGTCTCCTAAAACCTCAAAATTCATATTTGAATCCCCGAAATACTTCCCTAGTTTCATGATATCAAACTAATCCAAATAAGTTAGTTTAAGTCAAGTCTAATGGGTTTACAAATTTAACCTAAAATAGCCCATTAAGACTAAACAATACTCAGATTTTAGTCTTTTATTACAACACGATTTTGGGCATGAAATTGTCCAAATATCAAAATCCTACACCAGTACAAAGATTATTGGTCTTTATCTTAGATTTCCAAAAAGTTTTAGTTTTCAAAATTCTGATTTAAAACGAAAGAAACATCATATTTCTACTAAACATAGCTCTAATTGAAATCTAACCCAACTAGCAGACTTAGAAAATCTACTTCTCCTAATATATATTTCCAAAAAATGTTTTTTTGGTCATAAGGCAGCAACTATATCCAATAACAATATAATAAAATATCAGCTTTCTTAGATAAATAGGTAGGGAGTTATGTTTTTAACAATTTTAGTTTTTAAAATCTTCTACTACATTTCAGAACCTATTTATAGAGTAATTTTAGACATAAAAACATTTGAATTACAACCTCTCTTATTAAACAAAGTAGTTCCCCTTTGAGTACGCTTTCAAATCTCATGGATTTGAGTTGATTTGGATCTAAAATGAGCTAGTTATGACCAAATTACATTGACTAATCCCTAATACAACATGCAGAAATTCAGTTTTGGTCTTACAACCTCAAAAAATTCATATCTTTATGATTTCAAAACCAAATTAAGAACTTTAATATAGCTGAATTATGAGCTTGAAATAAGGAATCCAAATATATAAACAAATTACAAAATCTTAATCATCTAGCCTCTAAATTTGACTAAAAACCAAAATGGGTTTCAAGTAAATAGTGATATATGTACCTAGTTTGATGAACACTTAGCTTAACTTTATCTCTCCACCAAACCTACTTTGGTTGCTGGTCTTCTTCTTCCTCCAACCTTTCTTATCTCCAGGAGGTTTCCTTCTCAATTAAGCAAATGAAATGAAGTTCACTTAGTTGTATGAGTTGATTACTAGCTTTATATAGTAAGTGGATGTGCTTGATTAATAACCATTGATCTCATTGTATACATGTGTCTCGAAGATCATCTAGTGATACACCTATTAACATACGTCTCACTAACTCTTGATATGTGACACTAATATGTAAGCCAATTGATGTTGAGATGAGTCAATACGTGTCTTGATGAAAATCAAGTGGCTATTGTTTTAACTTAGTAACTTAGCTTCATTAAGTGTATACTCAACCATAGCCAACTACCATACCACTTGCAACCTCGATCCTACGTCGGCACTCAACTCGAGGCGCATTCCCACACACGTACCAACACCTATACGTAGGTAGAAATGATTTAGTAGTCCACATATATACAATACACAAGGCATAAATCGTAATAAATATAATATATATCTCAGCTATCTCGCCTCGGTTATGACACATATCTCATTGTAGTTCCCACGTCACGGGACACTTGATCCTAATGGAGGAGTTAAACTCAAATTAAAAACTTGGGTTGTGACATCACCAGTCCTTTTATGAAAAAGAAGGATGACGATCTAAGACTTTACATTAATTATAGACAATTGAATAAAGTCATTTTTCAGAGCAAATATCTGCTTCCTCAGATTGATGATTCGTTTAATCAACTGAATTGAGCAAAATTCTTCTTGAAGATTTATCTTTGTTTTAGCTAGTTCAAAAATAGGATGTGAAGAAGACTGCATTTAGTACTAGATGTGATCAATTTAATTTTGTTGTTATGCGAGTTTTAGTTGTAATAGGTGAAGTTTTTGGGTCATGAGATTAGTACGAAAGGAATTTTGGTAGATCCAGCCAAATTTAAGGTTATTAGTAGTTGGCCTGAGCCTAGCACAATGATAAAGATTAAGGGTTTTCTGTGTTTGGCTGGCTATTATCGTAGGTTTGTGAAAGACTTTTCTAAAGTAGCCATGCCAATCACTAAATTAACTCAAAAAAATGTTGAACTCATATGGTCAAAAAATGTGATAAAGCATTTTGGAGGTGGAATAGGCAATTTACTTATGATTGAGTTTGTTTGAAAAAATTCATTGTTGTGACTTTATCGAAGGTTCCAGAAGTTGATGTGGAGTTTACGAAGTACAAGGAGTTTTCTTTTGATAGCAATAATCCAAATTGGGCTGAGTCTCTGGATTAGATTTTGAGTTTATAGGTAGACTTTGGATTCCATCGATAGATGAGGTTTGTGACAAGTCAATAATTAGAAATATTCTATAGTACATTTTAAGGTGATTATATATGTAAAAGACTATATTACAAAGGGTTTCCTCTTATTTTAAATATTTAAGGTGATAATTGAAATATATGAATAATGGAGTAAAACGGGAAGAATATGATGGATTTGATAAAGTTGGAGGAGTATACAAAGAATTATCAACAAATCAAGAAAGAAATAAAACTTGTGGCTAGCGATTCTTGACTGATTTTCATTGTCCTAGGAGTCACAACTCAAATCGGTGGAACACTAAAGATGTTTTTCAAGAATTCTCCTAGTAATTCCACTTAAAACTTGAATCGTTGAGGAATCGATAGCTTTGATTTTGAGGATTTTAGATAATAACGAGACATTTGAGTTAGTTAGAGGTGTGCATTACCTAGAATACGATAAATACAACCTTAGGATTATGAAATATGTTGCCATTCAGTACTTAGATCAATATTTCATTACTCTAGGATCATTGTTTATTGTTTTATTTTATTCCTTTATTGTTCATTGCTTTTGGAGAAGAGTTGAAAATTCAAAATAGTTATTCCAAAGGTATTTATCTATGTCTTTTAATTTCATTATTGTTATATTATTTATGAATATGAGTGAGTAGTTTATTAATGTAAACAAAGTTCGAACAGGAACTAGATCTGTTTTGCAATGTAGTCATGATGAGCCGATCACGTGCTTAATGCGTTCGACTAATCGTATTCTTTGATTCATTGATTTAATAGATTATTATTTGCGGATTTTAATCATGAACTTTGTATTGCATGCATAGTCTAAAATGTGTATTGTTATATTTTGATTCATTATCTTCTTTACAGTAGTAACAATGATTGTTTGAAAGGTCTATTATCGATTGGATGTTTTAGGTGAATTTGATATCTAAGTCTATTATTGAAGTGGCTATCCTAAGGTATTAGATTTAGTAGTTCAAAATTTTCATAAAGTGTATTGTAGTTTTATTGCGTGAAGTTAATGTCTTTGTGTATTCAAATGGGTTAGCTCAATAAAATTAGAAAGTTGATTTTCTACTCGTATAAGGAGAACAAATGGCTTGATAAGGTTTTATTACTTGTGATTAGATTTTATTGATCTATCATACTTTATAAAATATGCTCATGTCTATATGATTGAAGTAACGTATTTGGATGAAAAATGGATTGATGTTTCATTGTTCTAGATGTTTATTTAGATATTTAATTATTATTGAATTAAGTTAATTTGAATGTTAGTGAATTTGAATTGTGATAGTTAAGTTAATTATTTAAGTAAGTTAGTTAAGTTAGTATAATTGGTTTTAATTATTATAATATTATGGATTGAATTAGTAATTTTTTAATTCCCATCTTAATTAAATCAATTAAAGTAAAGTAAAAATAATATAAACCATTGAAAGACTTTTTCCTAGAGAAGTTCGATAAATCTCCATGGATACGATCCCACTTATAACTATTGAAATAATAAGGATGTACGGGAAACTTATTGTACACGCTTGACAAATGTCATTTTTTGGAACCTTTGTCAGGAATTTAAATATAATTTCTTAGGAGTTTCAGATTTTGTATGATCTATCCACTATGTCGCTTTAATTCTTTAGGATCCTTACATCCATTTGATCCCATTGTAGATAGGACTTTTAATCATAATTTAAGACAATAATAACAACGTACAGAACATGAAACTACCACATAGGAAGCCAATAATAACCTCGATAATAATAATAATAATAATAATAATAATAATAACATAGAACTTACTTTTAAGCAAGCCAATCAAAATATCATGCTTATGAATTGATGTGTATTGCCTATCCCAAGGGATTTCCTAAATTTGAACTTAAATATGGATTTATTAGTGCTCTACCTAACTTCTATGGCGAAGAAAATGAAGACCTCCATAAATTTATAAGGGTATACTAACATAAAATCAATGGGATGAAACTTAAAGATTGCAAATTAGAAAAGGTAAACTTAAAGTGAGAGAACAAAAATATATTATACTAAACTAAATTAAATTCCTAATAAAATTAAATAAAGGTAGAACAAACATAGAATGTAGGCTACCTCCCATAGAGTGTTTTTGTCTATTATTATTGCACATTAGAACAAGTCAAGCACTAAATTGGTTGTTTTATCTTCCTTAAGATTCGATAAATACATGGGCTCAAATGTTAGAAGATTTCCTAGATCAATATATTCTTATAAGAAAAAATAGTACCTTTAGAAAACAAATCACAGTCGCGAAAAAGAAAAATGGTGAAGATTTTAATAAATTTTGGGATAGATTTCGAAGACTAATTTAATCTTATCCACAACGTGGATACACCCAAAGAGCTTTATTAGGACATTTCTATGAAGAACTAAATCATTTTGAACAAAGACTATTAGATACCATATGTAGTGGTTCATTATTCGATATCAAACAACTCTAGCAAAAGAAACTATAAACAAAATGGCCAAACAATCTAAACAATATGGTGAAAAGACAGTCACAAAAAGAAAGAAATTTTATGAAGTTAATAATAAAACAATTAATAAATTTGATGAAAACGTTGATGAATTATCTAACATGGTCAAATTACTATTGAAAAATCAAACCAAGTGAAACTATGTGGGTTTTGTAATGAAGTTATATATCCTAAGGATGTATGTCCTACTTTATAAGATGATAATACTGAAAAAGTCAAAGTGGTTACGTACCAATGTGGACCCGAGAAAAATTCATGCAATCATCGATAGGGCGACATTGGAGATAGTGAAAGATATTAGGGGTTTCCTAGGATTGGAAGGATACTACCGAAAATTTGTGAAGAACTTCTTGAAGATCGTCATGCCGATAACTAGATTGACCAAGAATGACGTAACTTTTGATTGGTCATGGGAGTGTGAGGATGTCTTCACACAATTGAATATGAGGTTGACTACATCACCATTACTTGTATGTCCATAACTAGGCATGAGATTGACAATTGATATTGATGCTTGTGGCACAAGTCTTGCTAGTGTACTAATGCAGGAATATGTCATTATCACCTTCCTATCGCGATAGTTGGGGTCCCATGAGATGAACTATTCGATGCACCACTTGGACCTTACTGTAGTCGTATTTGCATTGAAGGTATGAAGACATTACTTTTACAGTGAGAGGTTGACATTGTTTATAGATCATAAGAGTTTAAAGTATTTATTCAATTAGAATGATATAAACTTGAGACAATGGCATTGGCTAGAGTTAATGAAGGACAATGACTTATCCATTGAATATCACCTCGGGAAGGTGAATGTTATAGCAAAAGCCTTAAGTAGGAGAGAACTAGATTTTGAGACAGTTGCCTACTATATGATGCACGAGAATGGTTTATTTGAGTCAGTGACATCATTTAGTATAACAAAGTTTCATGCTATAAAAGACGTCATATTTGTTGATACATAATGATATCGTTTGTTTCTATTCTACGAGTGTTATAGTGTCAATGAGCTGAAGAGATGTACTCAAGGTTTTGTTAGATGGCACGTTGTCTCGATCATCCATATTGAAACAAGCATGTGGATTAGTGTTTGAGGCGAAAGTGAGCTTATGGATTCATGCAATGGCAGAGATATGCAATGGGATACTTTAGGAGGCTCATTAGTTCTTATATCTAGAAGAAACAAGATGTACCCCAATATGCAATATTTTTTTTTTTTTGTCAGAGATGAAGAAGGATGTCAATGCCTGGTGTGACTACCCTCCCTGGACTTATGGTCAAGTTGCCTGGCCAAAATCGTTACCGGAGCCTAATACTTGAAGAAGGCCCAAATAACTGCTTGACATGCCTAGTTCAACCTACAAAACTACACAAATCTACATATGAAACAATAACTGTATAATTTAAAACTAAAAGGGTTTCATATGTTAAGCAAATAATTATAAACAAAGGTGTTCAAGTATCCCTAAGTAACTGCTAAGTATACTACCAAGCTGCTAAGTCAACAACTCTCGGGGATTATAATCTAACCCATTAAGTACTTAATACAACTCATGTTTATATAGTTTGAATATCAATAATATAAATAACATGCAAAGTTCACATCGAAGATAAAACTCGATGCTATCGCCTTCCCTTTATCCCCCGTTGAAATCGATGAAGACGGACCAGGATAGTAAGTGAGGTGAGCTAAAAGAACCAACAGACCTTAGTAAGGCAGAAAACTCACTCGACTATCAAACATACGAGTAATACCTAAGAATCATGCGAGTTTATCATGATTTTAAAGTAATGAAAGAGAAATAGAGTATTTCATGATTATCATTAGTCAACTTCATAAAGCATCACATAGATAAAATAAAAAACATTTATAAATCAAATCATCATGCGAGGATGATTAAAGGGAGATATCATAAAAACATAATAATATAGTATTTCGAGTCCCATTCAATACATACTAGTTATTGACAAGAATCCGCTTACCGGTTCTCTTACTCTCGAAGAGATGCATACCATTAGTTAACATAAAGGCCTTTATGCCCCCTTACTAGTCCCATCAAGTCCACGGTAGGTTTTTCGAAAGCCATCAATGATGTGTGCTCAAATCTCATGCATCGATCTTATAGTGTGACTCAAGTAATGGCCATGGCTATAAAATGCTCAACCGGTATCAACGACCATGTAATTGTGTCAGAGTCAATGTAATGGTGGTGACAACCTCATAATAGGTTAAATAATAGTGACAGCCATAAATATGTGATAAAGACAATATGAGCAAAAGGCAACACACTCACAATCTATAGATAGTCACATTCAAGTCAATAATAAGTCGCAACCTATACCACAATTCTTGAATTAAAATCCTGAGACCTCAAATATCTAATAGCATGTCATGTTTAATAATTGAGTTAACACCCCACTTACCTCAACTTGCTGAGATATCCTTTCCCAGTCCTAGCGCTCGGGGTTCTATGTGAAATGTCTCGTGAATCTAAACAATTAATGCACATCATATCAACAATAAGTCACGCTTTAATTTGCAATTTGAAATTAAATTTACTTTGGTTCCTAATTATGTATAGGTCTTGTGGGTCTCCTGTTGCCTGATACAAGGGTCGAATGGTGGAACCTGGTCAGTCTCCCTCAAGGTCTCAGTACTGCCTTGTTTGAAGTCAAGAAATTATTTTTATTATATTTATATATGTATATTTATTTTCTTTATTTTTATTTTTCAAGTGATTTAGGGGTCAATTAGCCAATGGTTTAATGACCAACGGCCTATTTCCCTTGGTGGTGTGCTAGCCAAGACGTAAGAGCACCTTGCCCATGCATTAGGGGATAGGGGATGTCCAGGTCCCCTCCATCACTCCCTCGAGCAAACACTCGAGGGCTGCGATGTACTGGTGGGGCGGTCCCGATGGCCACCACTACTTTTTGTCACCAAAACCACTAAAGCTCTCTTTTTTTGATTTGGGGTTTGTCGATTAATTAGTGGTGGCTGGGGTTTCTTTTATTATTAGGGTTTCACATAAATAAAATTAGTAAGTTTTCAAAAACACCCCTGATGTGGGTA
Organism: Stephania yunnanensis; assembly: GCA_039657365.1. Lineage (NCBI taxonomy): Eukaryota > Viridiplantae > Streptophyta > Magnoliopsida > Ranunculales > Menispermaceae > Stephania > Stephania yunnanensis. Next base: position 34,656,516 of record CM077586.1, on the reverse strand, counting down.
TTTTACGTTTTTGGTTCGTTACAATATCACTGATCTTAAGAACTTTTATCCTCGAAAGTAAGAAATATGGCATGCTCGTAGATCTAGATGTAAGTATGATCGCCAGCAAAAAAAAAATTTTTACCTTATCTATACTTTTCCATAACTTGTCTGTTGAAACTTTAATGTTTCATTGATCCTTAAGCGACAATTGCCACATCAATCTTTTTTTTATGTCAACGACGACTAACCTTTAGCAAAAATATTTCATGAATTCCATGACTATGATTACAACATCCTTTCATGGTGGTGACCACAAAGCACTAAGTTCTTTCGTGCTAGCATCTTCTAACATGACACCCCTATAATTATTTTTATTACCCTTACTATTATAATTACTACTAATATTATTATTATTTTAATGAAGATGTGCAACAACTCCCGCGACTAAAGTTGTCATGTCATTTCATAGCAATGACCTCGAAGGTCCTTAAGTCTCTCATGTTAGCGACTACTACTTTGATAACATGGATGGGTCATAACTCCCACGATGACAGTTGTGTTGTCCTCAAGCGGCAATAACCGACGAAGCTCTCAAAGTACATCAGGCCTTTTGTTCACATTCATTCATATATCTCGATTGATTAAATTTTACTCTAGCGATAATAGCTACTACCAATATTTTAATCTCTACGTTATGAGACTTTAATAAGATTATGTTTATGTTTAAATTTCAACTTGTTCTTTCTCTCTACCCAAAATAAACCCTTTGGTATCACTAGGTCTTTCGGAAGTTACATGTACAGGTTCAGATATAATTCTAAAGACAATTCTTTATTTGAATGTCCCCGATGCTAATGGTTCTCTTATCATTTGATTCATTATAATTTCACTAACCCTAAGGAACTTTTCAAACTATATATGTTTGACTTATGTATAGTGTTTAATATAAGACATTCATTTGTCTTGTAAGAAGATTTTCAATTTTTTATTGATTATTATTATTTTTGCATCCCCAATTTTTTTACATAGCCATCACACATGAAAGGATCAATAAGTTCGAATGACTTAAATACGCACATATCACGGCTATGAAATATAATGGTTACCTGCTACAAACTCCCGAGCGAGTCCCTAATCCAGTTCAACTGCATCGTGCACTCCACTCCTCATTGTCAGTGTCACTTTACCTTCGATACGTGCTTGTAACTCTAGGCACTTCCTCTTAAAATGGCCTAACTACCCACAATAGAACATTTATGTCGTGGTGTTTGAGATGTATGTGTTGACTGTTATGGTGGAGTTATAGTCAAGGGTGCAGGAACATGTTAGTGTGTGGTGATCCATATAATGGTATGTGGTGCCCTCGATGTTACACTAGAGGGTGCATGACCACTTGAAGACTTTGCAAATCAGTGTTTCTTAAAATTGTAGCCATTAGTGTTCTAGTAACCTCAAAGATATGCTTACTATAACCATACTGATCATATCCTGACTAAAACTATATGAAACCCCCACGAAATGTTGGCTCACAATCAAGTCTCGTTGGTATGCCTGGTTATATGTTTCAGGCCTGGATGTCGCTACCATAGCACTAATATCTTGCCTCAATCCATTCATAAATCTCCTTTTACGAATCTTCTCTGTCGGGATATACTCATATGCGATCTCTAGCAACTCATTGTACTTTGATGCATACTTGGCCACTAACATATTGCCCTATACAAAAGCAAGGAACTCTTGAATCTTTGCATCCTTCAGTGGCTCTAGGAACCACTCTTCATAAATTAGAAGCTTGAATTATGGCCAATTCATATTAGTTCCCCTTGTCCCATCGATATTCATTGACCACTAATGTGCCTTATGTTATAAACAAAAGGCCACCAGCAGTACTATGGTCTAATCATCAATGCTCAAAGTCTTAATCATCTAATCCATGTTTAGTATATGTGCCTCGGCCTCAATGGGATCATGTTCCTTGCAAAAGTGCGGGACGTCATATTTAATAAATTCTTATTTATCTTGCTCCTTCGGGAAGCCTCTGGATGTCTGTCCACCATAAGTATAGTTGTTTTAGTTGCAACCAAAGCAGAACCGACCCTATTTTCTTTATGATGATCCTCACTTGTAGGTGTCAAATGAGGGTTAAGCCCTTGCTTCACGAGTGCTCGTTCTGCCGCCCCTGTGCTTCCCTATTATATCAGTAGTAATATGTAGGCCATGTTCCTTTCTTGCAATTACGACAGGTTTGACAATCTCTGGTCTTGAGCGAAAGTCATTTCATGAATGGCCTTCTAGTATTTTTTATCCATAACAGTCATCCCTTACTTTATTTGAGCATGCCAATTTCTCTCCTCCCTCTTATGAGTTTCCCTCCAATTGTAGGGGTTTCAACCTTGATTGCTCATAATGCGATTTTGGAGCAAACAAAAGCGTATTAATCCTACAAATATATAGAGTAAAGAAAATATCTAACCATGATAGATATCATAATAGAAGGAAAATAACATTATTCAATTGTTTTATTCGTTCTTTTAATCCATTCCCATCTTAGGATTGGTCATTTATGCTCATTAAGTTAACTTGAACCAATATCCCATACATTGATTAGTTTGACTTAAACTTTGCCTTTAACTTAAAGGCTTTATAACTTAGGTTTCACTAACCTAACCTTTTTCCCTAGGTTCTAATTCCTATGCTCAACTATGACGACCCTCCCTTAACCTAGGATCGAGTTGTCTGGCCGTAAATGTTAACTAAGCCTGATACCTGAACCAGGCCCCGAATAACAGCTTGGCACACCTAATTCAATATGCGAAACAACACAACTATACATATGAAACAATAATTGCGAAATTTAAAACTAAAAGGGTTTCATACATTAAGCAAATAATTCTAAACAAAGGTGTTTTAGAATCTACCCCCATTAAGTACTTAATAAAACTCATGTTTATATGTTATGAATATCTATAACTTAAATACCATGAAAAAGTTGACATCAAAGACAAACCTCAACACTATCGCCTTTCTTTTTATCCCGCAGTGATATCGATGAAAATGGACCTGAAGTGTAAGAGGGTAAGCTAAAAAATCAATGGAGCTTAGTAAGGTGGAAAACCCACTCAACCATCAAACATACAAGTAATTCCTACTAATCATGGGATTTTATCATGAATTTAAAGTAAAGATAAAGAAAAAGAGTATTTCACAATAATCCTAAGTCCACTTCATAAAGCATCGCATAGATAACATAAAAGCATTTTCAAATCGAATCATCATGCAAGGGTGATTTCAAAAGTGATATCATGGAATTATAATAATTTGGTAAGTCAAGTTTCATTCAATGTGTACTAGTTATTGACAAGAATTGGGTGACCAATTCCATTACTCTTGATGTGATGCATACTATTGGTTGACATAAAGGCCTTTATGCCACCTAACTAGCCCCATCAAGTCCTCAGTAGGTTCTTCAACGGCCATCACCGATGAGTGCACCAATCGCATGTATCGATCTATAAGTGTGACCCAAGTAATGGTGATGTCCATAAAATGTTTAGGTGGTGGTGATGACCATGTAATTGTGTCAGAGTGAACGTAATGGTGGCGACAACCACGAATATGAGATAATGAAACGATAATCAAAAGGCAACACACTCACAATCCATAGACAGTCACATTCAAGTCAGTAATAAGTTGCAACCCATTCCTCAAGTCTTAAATTAAAATCATAAGACCAAATAATATCAAATAAAATTTCATGTTCGGTAATTGATCAAGCTCCCTGTTTACCTCGATTCGCCACGATATCTTTTCCCAGTCCTCGCGATCTCGGGGTTCTATACGAACTGTCACTCGAATATAAACAATTATTACACGTCACATCAATGAAAAGTCACATTTTTAAATTCCAATTTACAATTAAAATTGCTTTGTGTCCTATTAGTGTGGGTCCAGCGGGTCTCCGCCACCGGATGCGAGGGTAAAGGGGTTGAACCCTGTCAGGGACGTAGTAACGTCTCTTTTGAATTTAAAAATTTGTTTTTATTATATTTATATTTGGATATATTATTTTCATTTACATTATACATATATATTATTGTTATTTATTTAATTTTTTTTGTTTAAGTGAACCAGAGGTCAAATTGGCCTTAGTTTAGTGACCAGGGGCTAATTGTCCCTAGTGGTGTGTTGTGCGAGATGCAAAAGCCTTGCCCATGCATCTCTGGGGAAGGGGACGTCCCCTTCCCTCCATCATTCTCTTGGGAAAAAGCTCGAGGATTGTGATGGACTAATGGGGTGGCCCCCAAGGACACCCCTTGCCCTCCAGCAGCGGTGGCAGTCCGTTGCCCCTCACCGGCGACGTCGGTAAGGGACTGTCACCTCTTTTGCTAATAATGTCGTGGCGAAGCCACCCTTCTGCATGGTTCTCCATTGAAATCTTCACCAAAATTAAATAAAACAAATAAGGAGATGATTTGTACCTTCCTCCACTACTTTGTGTCACCAACACCACCCAAGCTCTCCTCTTTTATATTTGATTTGGGGTTTACAGATTAATTAGTGGTGGCTAGGGTTTATTTTATAATTAGGGTTTCACATAAATAAAATTTTGAAATTTCAAAAATTTACCCGATGTGGGCATTTTAAGTTTCCAGGTCATTACATGTGACGTGTGCCAACATGTTTAGGCTGACCTTTAGAGGCTAGGAAGGTTATTGCAAGCGCTACCCATCCCTTAGTGGAAATGGGCACACATTATGATGGATCTTGTTTGTGGATTACCTCAGACTTCATGAAAGCATGATGCGATATGAGTGATCGCGGACGGGTTGAGGAAATCAACCCAATTCCTACCAGTTTTTATGAAATATACATTTATACAATTGACCATAATATTCGAGAGAGAAATCATATCACTGCATAGAGTAGTTATTGCTATAGTTTCATAGTAGGAAATTTGATGTACAGTATCATTATTAAAAGTTTGTTGGAATAGTTTTGTTCTAAGTTACAGTTTATCACTATATTCCATCTGTTGATAGACAGACAGTCGAACTTATTGATATAGATACTATGGGATATGCTCTAGGCTTGTATGTACAAGTTTGGTAGGTCTTAGGTGAAGTACTTGCAACTATATGAATTTGCCTACAACAATAGTTATTAGGCCAGTATTAGGATGCGACCTTTTGAGGTGATGTATGATAGACCGTGTAGATCATCGGCTTATCATGCAGAGCTCGAGGATATATTAGTCGTAGGGCCAGAGATTGTAGTGGACCATATAGAAAATAGGAGACTTATTTTTGAATGGTTGCAAGCTTCCCGACATACATAGAAGAAATATGCGGATAAGTACAATGATGGGCTGAGCCATGATGCACACGATTGGGTTTATTTGAAGGTTTCCCCGTTAAAGTCATCACAGATTTAGGATTGAGGGGGGAACCTACTACAAAGATTTATTAGGCAGTTTCTTATTGGAAAACAAGTTGGGGAAGTCGCCTATTAGTTAAGTTTGCCGACCTGGTTAGCAGGAGTTCATAATGTTTTCTATATTTCAATGTTATGGCTTGCCAGATCAGGATTGAGACTGATGGTTGATATGAGTATAATTGAGTTTTGACCAGACGCGATGTACAGGGAATACTATTGAGAGAGTGGATTGCAGGGTACATACTTTGAGGAGGAAGTAAATACCACTAGTACTAGTTTGGGGGTAGTATCATAAGAACGAAGGACTTACTTCGGAGTGGGAGTCTACCAGGTGGGATAGATACTATAGGATCTTTTAAGATAAAGCTTTTACCTATTTTTAGTTGGGAAGATTGTAACAGCACGCTCTAATTAATATTAATTAATTTATTAATTATAGGTTATGATCTTTAGCTCGGATTCAAGTCGATACCACGAAAACGTCTAGGGCATGCCAACCAAGGTATAAATAATGATTTTTGTTTGATTTGTGTTAATTTTTGTCTTATTATACAATAATTTGCGTCGCATTATTGTTATGATTTCATTCGTTGCATTGTGTGTATGGAATTATAAGAGCGCGGGATGTTGCAAGTGCATGTAACGCGTATGTTTACGATAGTATAAGGTTTAGAGAATAAATAACCACTTATGATGTGACAACACATCACCTACCCGTCACATAACTCCATCCCCTTACTTTTCTTTCTCCTACGATCTTCTCTCATTTCCAAATAAAACCTACAAATTTACCTTCTCCTTCTCTGAAAATTTTCTTCTTCATTTCACTCCATCTCATTTTTTTCCTTCACCAAGCTCTCCCCCACAGTCTCAATAGTTATATCACCTCTCTCGCAAAGTCCTTCCATTCTAATGGCTCCCGGCGATGACCTTCAAAGACCGAGGTGAATGGTGGTTGTTGTTGTTCGGTTTTTGGAGAAATTTAGTTGCTTTAATGGTGGCTATGTTAATCTTATTGTTGGTAATGTTGATTTTTGTAATCTCTTCAAGAGATGAATTAGGGTGAAAGGGGGGAGTGAGGCAAGTCGGGCCTGGCTACCCTTGGTGAGCCGGGTTGGGTCGACCCAGTTCTGAATGGGCCAATCGGGCCGACGCGAAACCTAGATGGACCGAATACGACCGAGAAAGGTCTAAGTGGACCACGTCATACCGATCCTCGTCCAGCTGGTTGGGCCAATCCCAGTCTTACCGAATCGAGCCTGGTTCAGGCCCAATCCCATTAAATAATTAAAATTTTAATTAAACTTTTTAATAAATATGAATTTAAATAAAATAAATTATGGAAAATAATAAAAAATAAATAGAAATTTTGAAAAATTCTTGAAAAGTAAAAAAAATAAAAAAATTATAAAAGTTAGGAAACTGGGTTTTGAGACATTTCTGGCATTTGTCACCCCTTATAACTAAAAAATTGTGCCAAATCTAAACTTTGGAATAAAACTTTTAATTTTTGGTCTCACATTATAAAATCACTTAATATGATTGTAAAATAGTTATAATGGTATAATTGGACACTAGGGACTTAAAGGAGTAAAATCGGGTGTTAAATGTGTATCTCAGTGTGTGAGTGAGACATTATGAAGGTAATTTTGCGATCGATTAAGGTAAATAAACTAACGAGAAAATTACTTCAAAATCATTTATAGCACTTGATTTATTTTATATTTAATTTTTTCTATCATGTTATTTATTGCTACCTACTCATTTCTTACCCACTTCTGCATCTGTGTGGGTGTATGTTTGTCGATAAGAATGGGCATTGTGTAGACTTACACCTAGGGCTAGCTACCCAGCGCGGTTCAAGTGGTTGCCCATGTCGGGGCTACACGGTGACTATTTCTCACGAGACCCACTAGGTAGATAGATGTTTGACGAAGACTCAAATTAGTCATAGGTTTCCTCTCGAGAAATGTTTGGACGGGGTATCTTCCATTCATGGGTTTCCACTCATTTGAACATGAGTCGTTTGGCATGATGATCATCATAGGTTCCTTCTAATTTTCACAAAGTCGATTTCTTGATGTCGAAAAGGATTTATGTCACGTTGTATCGACTAGGATTTCTGTCACGCTGCACTCGTATCCAATTTGAATTTCTCCACGACTTATTTCAACCAATCACTCTATTTTCTATTCCTTATTTAACTTGCATGAATTGTAGCTATTTTTATTGAATTTATGAAAACTAGCTAACTTTCTCTTGGATTTACTCATTAGAATTTGTCATTGCTTTTGGTGACAAACTATAGATCCTACGACGAGTCAAAGCAAGGGGTCATAGGCAGCTACCTACGAGCTAGGAAAGCCCCATCAATTTTTTGAGACGTGTTTGTATAAGTCTATATATTGCTTTTATACAATTTTGGGAAGACTTGGGTACCCGATAGTTTTATATGATCATCTTTCGTATTTTTGTCGCTTTCTGATATACACGGTATCTAATGCTAGGTTTCACACTATAAGGTTGTTTATAAATGCAAACTTTTAGTTTTTGCAATATTTGCATGTTTTAAAGACTTCAGTTTAGATACTCAACTTATAATGATTTAATAAGTTGTGAACAACTTAACTTAGTTAACTTATCGTAAATATTTATAAATACCTGATAAATACTAAGTTACTGCAAATAAGATAGAAACAAAAGATTAGGTCGCGGGTTGTCAAAGACAAGTGTACGGTGACATGGCATGCTTGGTAACTTGTCTCGTGAAGTTGTAGTACCTTGTTTGCCTCGTAGTTAGGGCTTTCACATAAAAAGACCAATGCGTCTTGAAAGAAACTTTACGAAGTTAATAATAAAAGCTGTAATACATATGACGAAAAAGAGGATGAATTATCTATCATAGTCAAACTACTATTAAAAGATAAATCAAACCAAGTGAACCATGTGGATTTTGTAATGAAGTTACACATTCTTCAGATGCATGTCCTAATTTACTAGAAGATAATAATGAAGAAGTCAATGCGGTAATGAACAAATATTCTTGCCCTCATAGGAATCAATGTAATAACCATGGTTACTACATTGAAAAACCAAATTCATATCTTAGGTATGGTCCATCAAATCAAAATTATACCACATGTAGACCAAGAGCACAAATGCAATCTACACTAATCCAACTACCTCAACAAATGGATCAACATATGAAATCAGATTTAGAGCAAATACTACATAATTTTATGATCCAAAGTCGTTAAAACTTTACACTAACTTCTCAAAATCAAATTAAAATCAATAATCCTATTAATGAGTTAAAAAATAAATTAAATCAAATGAATCTACAAATTAATAAGTTAAGTAATCAAACTAAAGGATCTACGAATCTTACCAATCAAGGACTAGCTAAGGTTTTTTGATAATGTAAAAGAAACACATACATCAAAAAGATACCTAAGAGAGGTTAAAAAAAAATAACGTAAAAAAAAGAATAGAAGAAGAAGAGATGATGGCCAATGCAATTCCCACTAAGGAATAGATGGGTGAACAGTAAAAATATACACCTTATCTTCGAAAGGCTATACCTATGCTATTTAGCCAAAGTTAAAGCTAATAAGAAATCTTTACTAAATTTTATATTAATTAATTAAGATAAATTATATAATAATATTTATGAATTGAACGAAGAAACATATTTTATTTCTCTCTTTCCATAACGATCAACAGGTGCTTGGAAGGAAGAAATTAAAGAAAGACATATCCGAATCATTTAAGAAATAGAAATTGATAAATTTTAATAGAACAAATTATGCAATTATCATACTATGATGAAGTTTCTCAGGAATTATTTGAGTCTAAATTCCAAGTTTTAGAAGAATAGAAATAAAACTTTGTACCAAAGATGTCATCCTTAATAAAATGAAAATGACTAAGAAATGTTCCAACCCAGGAATGTTTATCGTACCTATCACAACAAGAAATTTGAATTTGCTCAGTGTGAGCTCAGAGTATTAATTAATGTATTTTCACTTAAACTTTATGAATCATTGAAAATTGGATTGTTGACTAATACACCTCTTAATCTTACTTTAGCAGAAAATACAATTATCAAACCATATGGATAATTACAAGACATTTTAGTACAAGTGCACGACTTAGTATTTCCAACTGACTTTTATGTCATGGAAATGGGAGAGTCGATATCACTTAATTCTCTATCTATCCTATTAGGTAGACCTTTTCTTAAGAAAACTAAAACTAAGTTAGATATTTCTGAACGAACAATGTCTATGGAGTTTGAAGAAAAATTATTACATTCAAAATTAATATCGAATATAATTATGATGAATATAATGAATTATTAGATAATGAAATTGATGATAATTTTTTTCTAGTATTAAACTATTATGATGAACTAAAAGCCGAAATATATGCAATTAATGTTGTAACAATGGAAACTACAAAAGAGATTCCAAAGAAATGACACGTTGAAGACACTTCAAAAGAAAAGAAAGTAACTCAAGAATGGAGACTTAAGAAACCAAAGAATGGGAAGAATATTACCAATATGGGAGATTTTAAATCCATAAAGAATAAGAAAAACAAAAAGCCAAACTTAAGCCCTATGGAGTTTAATGATTCTGGAAGCATACATTTGCATATTAAAGTCAAATAGGTTTGGTACTTCAAAGCTCAGTTTGATACGGGTTCTAATGCAAATGTCATGCCTATAAGTTTATTTCTAAATACTCTAATGGTTTTGGATGCACTTGCTTTTGAACGAGTTTCTTTATCGGATGGTACTTCAATTCAACCGATAAGAGTGGTCACAAATGTACCAGTTCAAGTGGACAACTAAGTCGTACCCACAAACTTTTTGCTCATGGCACACTTTATTAATGAAGCTCGTCCTTTGATTTTAGGACGCCCTTTCCTAGCCACTACTCAAACTATTATTAATATTCTGAACAAAGCAATCACTCTAATGATTAATGGCCATGCAATCACTTTCATGAATCGCACTAGAGTGAATAATCCTAAGCTCAAGTTTAGAGATGCAACTTAATTCTAGAAAGGTTCAGTTGGGCCAACGATTGTAAACAAAGCACTCTATGGGAGGCGGCCTATATTCTATGTTTATTTATGTTTTAATTTTATTATGTGTTTAGTGTTAGTATAATATGTTTTTATTCTTTAAAATTTTAACTCTTTTATTGGAAATATTTTTGAAATTTAAACTCTGAGGTAATTTCAAATAAGGGGGAGTGATCGAGTTTCTTTTAGTTTATCAGGCCTTTATGCAAGTTTGCATTATTCACTTTCTTTCTTGTTTATTTATTTATTTATTTAATAAAATTATTAGTTAGTCACGTATCCTTATCAAAATTTTGAATTTCTAGTCAATTTTACCTTTATATTAGTTTGTATGAATGATATATATGTTAATTATGAAATAAATTGTAAAAAAAACAAATTAATCCTAGTATATTCTCAGCGATTTGGATTAACACTAGGAATCACTTAATAAATTGGCCATAGAAACCTAAAATTTGAGTGAAAATCTAATCTGGTGAATCGGTGGCTATTGGGCCCTATACGATAAATCGATGGCCAGATCGGTGAGTTATTGAACCTCAGTACTACTGATTATATACCATTTTTTCTAACAATTCCACTTAACACCTGAATTGTAGGGCATTTGGATTTTTTAAAAATAAACAAATTGCCGAACACACACTTACCTCACAAACATAAACCATTTCCACTCCTCATCCGCACAATCAATTTCTTGCTTAGAGACAGCCCTCCTAAGATTATTCTTTGTATATTTAAGTAATTCTCACTTCATTCTAGTTCCATTCAACCAAAAAAAACTTGGATTTGGGAAAGTAGTGCCAAACTAGGGTTTATGGGATTTCAACTAGGAACTTGGAAAACCAATCTAGATGAGATCAAGAGCATATTTATTAAGAGAGTGACTTCAGTGAAGTCATCTCTTCGCTCTACCCCAGCTTCCTCTATTGGACATGTTGTTTGAAGACTTGATGTAACTTCAGTGCATTATCAAGATTTTCATAAGAAAATTTTGATTAGTTGTTCAAGTATCCTTCATAAAACTAGTTAGGAGCCACTATTCTCGACCTGAAGTTGTTTCTGTAGCCTTGGTTGTTCGTTGAGTTGATGTCTTTATGCTCCATTCCTTGTTGTATGTCTATTTGGTTAATTACCATACCAAGGTGTATCATGGGTTGTTACTTGTGGACCTTGGTGCCTCGTCTGAAGTTTTGTCATCTGACTACTAAAATTTGATAGTTGTGCCATAATTGCAACTTGCGAGTTACTCTCGTAAATGCCTGCTGGTTTCCTTACTATAGAAAGAGTACCGGTGGTAGAATTTTGAGATGTAAGATCAAGGAAATCTAATGCTCTATCCCCATCATTGGTAAGTAAAAAGCCACCTAATACAACATCTACTTGCATTCTTGTACAGTGCATAACGACCTGGTATCTTGAGCCTGGTGATTGGTGTTAATCCAAATCCGAATTAACTTGACTTAGGCTTGTGGTTAAGTCCAATGTACCTTGATTAACATGTATGTATATGTGTTTGCATGATAGTTTGTCTTTGTTTAGTATGTTTATGAATTTTATAGGCTTTAGTATAATATAGGATTTATACACAAGCCTATAAATGAAAAATAAGTAAATAAATAATAAATAGTAAGTACACTAAATGCGATGAAGGGGTTATGAAATGAATATGCACACCTGAAAATACTCGTAGGCATGTCTAGTGAGTTTATTAGCGAGAAAATACACGAAATATATATATTTGATATATAAAAATATATATATTGGAAATTATTTTATTGGTTTGGATTATATGGATCCTCGTATCGCCTTGAGATTAGCGCGACTATTGATGTTATCAACATGTGTTTCACCTTAAGGAGTATCATGTTAGCACTTCAATCATTCGATCAGCCTCAAGATAGCGCGATGCGTATTTCAACAAAATTCCATATATTTAAACTAAAACCCTTCATACTTATCTCACAATTCGATCGAGTAAGAGTAAAAGTAGCTGATGGTTTAATATTTTGATCCTTAGGAGATCACTCAAGGAGCTGATTCAATATGGATTGAGGAGCTTAAATGAATGGAAATCCAGAGATCATCACTTAAGTAAGTTCGGTTTTCTTGTTTTGAAGTTTAATTTGATAATAGGTGATGAAATCTCTATGAATTATGTTGTCAGATGACTAAAAATGGGTTTTTACCTCACTAGATGCCCTCTTTCATAAGTTTTGGAAGTGTTTGATATTGTTGTAGAGATTTGTGGATGGAACAGTTCATGCTGCCTTGTATATTGTTGAAACTATATAGGGTGGACGCTCCAGCTAATAGAGAAGTGTGATTCCTTCATCAGTAAGGATGAACTTAATCGCTAGAGCGCACTTCACCTACTAAGGGAGCTCGCTCCAAACCCAGAAAACAATAGTATTGTTCTATTTTGAATGGAGTTTTTGGTGGACTTAGGAACTTAACTATAGGTTCTAAATACAGGGTATTAGACCTATATTGATCACAAATGATTTGTGATAGCCGTTGGATTCCTGGGAGAGTGTGAGTAAACGAGAAAGTTAGGGAATTCGGAACAAAAACCTAAGCTGAAGTAAGTAAGAATTTAGTTATTAATCAATGTTGCCTGGTCATTTTAGTATATGTAATTCATGTAGTTTATGGACTGAATAGGGGACTATGTACACTGTGATCTTTTTAATAAATGGGAAATGGTGTCTAATGTGATCTACTAGAGTAACTCCTAAGGCTGAGACAAGGTTGTATAGGATGTTGGGATGATCTCCCAGTTTATACATAACTCCTACTCAGTTAAATAGGATGTGTGGGTTAAATATTCACTAGTGGGTTTTGGATAGAACCATTGGGGATTAATGGATTCACTAGATAACACATCGGCCAAGGTGTTGGTCTAGCAATCACATTAATGGCATCAGTGGATAATCGAATCTAGTTTTATAAATAAAATGGGAATCACAGTATATAGTCATAGATAGTTTGATTTCCATCCATTATTTATTGAAATATATGTTTTCCATATTTTTCTTAGTTAACATTGGTGCATATTAACATCGCATAATGTTCTTGATTATTATGTGGAATGTTGATGGCTATATAAATCCTTACTTACTAAGCAAGTTGGAGTGTTCACCCCAAATTTAATATTTCAGGTTTGCAACCTAGCACTTTAGAAAAGGGAAAAAAGAAGATTTAGGAGTCGTATTATCTTCTCTACGATGTAATAAGCCTTTTCGTACATATATACACCGATTGATATATTTTGTTATATATAAACAAGGCTAGGAAGTTTATAAACAAGGTTTTGGGTTTTCATAAACTTTGTATTTCTATATATTTTTTAAATATTGAAAAGTTTCTAATTTTTCAATGCTTATACTTTGTATTGTTTATTCGATATTAATATACAATTTGAGTTTATCGGGTACTGACTTAGAGGCTGGTGGCTCTAATTAAGTCTACCTAGGTTATTGAGCTTAATTAAAGTTTCAGGCTGAGTATCACCCTGATTGGGATAAGGTGTAACGACCCATTACCTTTAGTAGGTGATTAGTGTTAATATGAATTTTTACTAACTCGAGTTAAGCTTGTGCTTAAGCTCGGCTTGTCTCGATTAGCGTATGCATGGATTTATGTGTTGTTTGGTATTTGTATGGATTGTATTATTAATTAAGAGAAGAATTTGATTCATTGGCCTATAATTGAGTAATTGAGAAATTAATAGGACACCTAATACCTTGTGTGGGTCAAGAGTGAAAAACATGAGTCACGGGGTAGCATGCATACTTGAATGTACTTGTTGGAGCGCATAGTGAAATTATAAATGCATGAATATATAAGTGTATATGAATATTTATATAATCGTATATATAAATATATTTAATTAATAATTGGTGGGCACCTAGTGACGCGCGGGGTCGAGGGTAACAAGCGTGGGATGTACAATAGTGTACATGCTCGATGGTCGTCGTTAGCACGCGCAACGAATTTATGCGCGTGAAAATACATAGGTAAATATATATTTATATATATATAGGTTACATTTATATAAATATATAAATGAGTCCTAAATTTTAAATCAAATTAAATGTTAGAGCTTAGATTCACCTCGAGATACGCGTAGAGTGAGAGTCGATGAAGTGAATTGTTGGTGCGTTGGTTGTTAGATGAATTTTCCCATGCCTTGAGATGCATGCGATCACATCTTAAAAAGCATCAATGTGACTTTGGTTTCCATCCTTTTATCGTCCTCAAGATTCGTACTCACGAATCTCGAGAAAAGTTTAATTTTAATCAAACTTAATTTGATTAAGAAGGATGGGTTAGTCGAAGCCACGAGATTAGCCATAAAATATGTAGCACGTATCTTGAGAAAAACCAAAAAAATAAACATTAAATCTACCTCAAGATTCATGTAGTACGAATCTAGAAGAAATCTAGTATTTATCTCTTTCAATGAACCACCTTTTTTGTATTTCAATGAAATCGAAATCGATATAGGGTGAAGGGAGAGAAATCGAGAGATGAAGAGAGAGATGGAGATTGACAATGATGAAGGTGAGGTTGTTAGATTGTTTGATGTTGATGTTGTTAATAATGGTGCAGTGTGGTTGTTGTTGTTGGTTATTAATGGAGTTTGAGTTGGGATGTTTGGGAAGGAAGAAGAGGATACAGGGGAGTGATCTTCCTGTTGGTTCGATGATGGGGTTTAGCCAAGCCAAACTAAAGATTTAAAAAAAAAATAAAAAAATTTCATTCAAACGAGGGACAACATCCTTGGTTCAAATGGGGGAATTGGATGCATACACACGGGCCGTGCGTGTGTACCCCTACCCTGAGCCTAGCTAAGAGCCTGGGCTAGGCTTGTCCATGGGGCAAGTTAGGCCCATTGCCCTGGCTAGGGTTTGGTCAGACCCGTTATGGTCGACTCGACTCAATGAAAAGAAAAATAAAAAAGAGAGAAAAATTGCTATAAAATAGATAAAAGATTCCAAAAAAAACGGAAAGATCTTGAAAACTAATATTTTGATAAAATAAATAGAAATTGATGAAAATCTATTAAAAATGAAAAATCTGGGATTTGTGCGATACTTTCTGTCGGAGCTTTTACCTCAAAAAACATGAAATGGTCGGATTGACCTAAATTTTGGTAAATTGGTTTTAGATTCAATTAGGAAAAGTTTAAAGGTTCTAATAAAATAATATTGGACCTAAATTAATGATTATTGATGTATTTTAGGTTCTTGGATGACGGGAAAGAGTTTATGGATCTCGGGAGTTGTGTAAATAGGTAAAAAATTAGGAAAGTTCGGCACAGGTAGGTAGGACTCTATTCTTATCAATTATGCAATGTAATTAGTATAATTAGTTTGTATAGCATTATGGACTACAAATGGGGAAATGTACAGTGACTTGAACTGGTTTTATAAGAAATTATTCAAAATGAGGTACGATGTGTGAATCGGACTGGAGTGACGATGAAGGTTTGGCTCGCTACCGACACCTTCCCTTCTACCCTGAGTTACCCAATTGTTGCTTTCTTATTGTTTGATATAAAAAGTGAACCCATAAAGGGATGCAATGGGGAAATCTGACTTAGGCTGATGACTGAGGTATTGAGAGGCCAACCAATACCTTTCCCTTAGATTCGTAACGTTAACCAATTGCTACATTCCATTTAAGATTGGGTAGCTATGCTACGCCTTGATACACCACATAAATCACATGTTAGCCAACATGTGAGGTTTTATTGAACTAAATCAGTCTATAACTCTTGTTTTAAATGCAAAAGAAATGAAAATATATATACAAGTCACATGTACAGTTGCAATTGATTTATGAACTTGCATTCCATTGTCTATTGTTATATCATTTCAATACATGAATAGATATATTTTAGATTCATATTGTTATTCCTTGATTCAATTATATTAATTGATAATTGATTCTTGTACGAGCATCACATACTGAGCAAGTTGGAGCGATCACCCCAATTAAAATTTCAAGTTGTCAACGTGCGCTTCTACTCAGGAACGGAGAAGATCAGGAATCTATAGTATTCTCTACAATGAAGTGATTTCCCTACTACTTATACGTACTGAATTAATATTTTGTAAACAGGGTTTGGGATATGATTTTACGATCGAGGTTTATGTCAATTTTTGTATATTGTATTTTTACCGAGAAATTTTTAATTCAGCTGCGTTTTCATTTATTTATTTGATATGCAAAATATTGTTTATGTTATTACCAGGTATGAAGGATTGTCACTCTAATTGAGTCCGACTGGTGTACTGAGGCTTAATTAGGATTGCAGGCTGGGTATCGCAATAATTAGGATAGGGGATGCTATATAGGGGATGCTAAAACTTGATATCATTACCTAATTCAAAACCTAACGTTTATCACTTTTCAATAGAAGTGGTAACTTTGATACAATTTGTTTTCATGGATAAGACTTTGACTTTGCTTTCACTTTTGACTTATTTTCGAAGTAAGTGACAAAATATTCCTTTTATGAAAAACCTAAGTTTATTGATTTTGAGAGTTGTCTTAAGTTATGAATAAGCTTAGGGTTTGATAAATAGTTTTATCATGTTTTAAGGGAAAAATGAGAATGAATACATTATTATACTTTATTTGTTGCACTTATTATTAGTTAATGTATAGATATGATTTCCTTATTCTCTCTGAATATTACCAAATGATCTTGTCTCTCCTTTGATTTTAGAATCTAATGGCGGATTAAAGAGAGGGTTCGTAAAGGCTTGAACCTCAGGGTAATAGGGAAACCGAAGATGAATGAAAATCTAGAATGGAGAAGCAAATAAGGGAGTTTATGGAGTCTCAAACAAAACATATGGCTATCCTAATGGCTCATATGGAACCACTAGTATAGTGACCTGAGGCATAGTTTGCAACTAGTCTCGAGGTTAACAGAGTTGAGAAAAGAGCTAAGATAGTAGTAGTTCTAGCCCAACTAGTAAATAGCTGCTGAGGTGTCAGTGGATTCTAAGAATACTACATTTCTTAAAACCCACAAGTTCTTCAATAAATGCAATATTATAAGATTCAATAGCACAATGAAGGAAGAGGTAATTGAGACCTGGGTATTGGAGATGGAGCAATGATATGTTACTATAGATGTTGAGGACCAGTTTAAGGTCAAACAGGTTACATTCTTATTGATTGATTTTGCACATAAGTGACGAAATTCTTTAGAGAAAGAAGGGAAGACTTTTACCACTTGGCCATTATTTAAGACTGTATTTTATGGGCAATATTTACCAAAATTATTCAAGAACAGGAAGAAGACTAGGTTTATCTAGCTTAAACAAGGAGCCATGTCTCTACGGGAGTATGAGAGGAGGTTCATTGAGCTGAGTGAATTCGCTCTTGTGATGGTAGAGCTAGAGGAGTGTAGAATTAATTTATTTCTTGGTGTACTAAATTACAAGATCAGAGTTGTGGTATCCTCTCATCCTCGCACTAGCTATACTTTTATATTTCAAAGTACGATAGAGGTGCAATCAGCCATTTTAGCCAAACCTTCTAGAATAGTATGAACGCCATCACTAGCGCCATAATTTCCTAGAAGTTACAAAATCTAGGAATTTGCTTCTTTAGACCAAAAAAGAGGCGTAAGAGACTAGCTGGAGTAGCTACATAGTTAGCATCTGCACGGACAACTTTTATTATTACACCAGTTTCTCAAGCTTAAGTAGCCAAACTACTTTTGCCACCACCTCAGTCTAGAGGTAAGGGCAAGTGCAAAGCATTGTTATCATAGAAACTGAGTGGATTGAGGCAGGTTTCTTATGCCAATATTTTTCCTCAAAAAGCTTCCACGATGTGCTATCGATGTGGGCAAATGGGGCATACTTAGAGAGAATGTTCTATGCCACCGACTACATCGGTAGGCAGTACAACACCGCCAGCAGGAGGATAGACTCATGTCGTGGCTAAAGCAGATCTATAGGCTAATAGGAGGCTTGTAGAAGTTGTATTAAACATTTGTGGTCAAGATATGCATGTTTTGGTTGATGTCAGTTCACTACTTTCCTTTATTACTAATGTAATCATTGATGAGTTGAAAATGAGACCTATTAGAGCTAGTACATTGTTGATTTTGAGCACAGCAGTGAATGAAAAGGTTTATTCTAACCTGATCTGTGAGAAATGTCTAATCAGAATTGGGGAGAATGAGCTTCAAATTTATCCGAGGGTAATGGAGTTCTTGGAATATGATGCACTACTATGGATGGGTTAGTTACCAACATACCATGCTAGAATTGAATGTTTCTATAAGAGGGTAATCTTTCAGATCCCTAACCTTTCTAAAATTATAGTCTATAAAGGCTATAATCCTTCACGACTTGTAACTCATGAAGAGAAGCTATTCCTCGCTATTTAGAAGTTATGGCAGGAGTTGTCACATTAGGAGAGCCTAGAAAAGAACTTATGGTTGGTTGAATACCTGTGGTTTGTGAATTTTCAGAAGTCTTTCCACCTAACTTGCCTAGACTTCCACCGCCACATGTTATTAACTTTATCATTGATCTTATTCCTGGTACCAACTTATATATATTCCTCCATACCATGTGGCACCAAAGGAATTATGTGAGTTGAAGACACAACTTTAAGAGTTGCTACAGAAGGGGTTTATCCATCCTAATATGTCACCAAAGCACCAGTTCTTTTGTGAAGAAAAAGGACGGAACCCTACGCATGTGCATTGATTATACACAACTTAATCGGGGTGACTAATAAGAAAAAGTATATATTATCGACGCTTAATGATTTGTTTGATTAGTTGAAGGGTGTTAAACATTTCTTGAAAATTGATTTGAGGTCTAGTTATCATCAACTGTGGATCATGGATGAGGATATCTAAAAGACGACTTTCACTACACGTTATGGGCACTTTAAATTTACAGTGATGCCATTTGGGCTCACTAATGCTCCTGTTATGTTCATGGACTTGATGCATAGGGTATTTAAACCTTTTCTTGACCAGTTTATCATCATGTTTATCAATGATATTTTGATCTATTTGAAGACAGAAAAAGAGCATTCGCACTACCTCAGAGTTACATTGTAGACTTTATTGATCTAGCGAAATCTAGTCTTCAGGGATCAAATTTCTTAGACATGTGGTTAATGCTGAGGGTATATCTATTAATCTAGCAAAGGTTGAGGCCATCAGAGATTGGCCTACTCCTACCATAGTGTCAAAAGTTTAAAGTTTTCTTGAGTTAGCGGGTTATTATAGACGATTTGTAGATGGGTTTTCTCGTATTGCTCTACCAATGACTTTACTAACACTGAAAAATGTTGAATTTTTTTGTCTGTAGAGTGCAAGGATACCTTCAAGGGTTTAAAGGATAGTTTGACTATAATAGCGGTTCTTACATTACCTGAATTGGGGAAGGAGTTAGTGATTTATAATAATGCTTCTTATTCAATTCTGGCCTATATAGTAATACAGGAAGGCAGGGTTGTAACTTATGCTTTAAGGAAACACATGATTCAAGAAAGATATTATCTATTTCATGATCTTGAGCTAGCTACGATTATTTTTGCCTTGAATATTTGGAGGCACTACTAGTACAGTGAGAAGTTTACAGTATTTTTATATCATAAAAGTTAGAAATACTTGTTTATTCATAGTGAATTGAGTATGCGGCAACGTAGATGGCTAGAGTACCATCCAAGCAAAGCAAATATGTTTGTTGATGCCTTGAGTAAGAGAAGAACAAGTCAAGAGAACGTAGCTACTGTAAGAGCTTATCAGTTTACATTTCATGAGGAAGCTTCAGTGATGATGATTCATGAAAGTCCAGTTGGCTCATAATCAATTGAGAAGGCTAGTTTCAGAGCTACTAATCTATTTTTCAGTTGTCATATTTGAACCAAACCAGAGATGATTCAGTGGATGTTTGATTGTCAAAAAGCTAATCAGGATTATATAGTGCGTTAGAGGGTAACGGCTAGTGTAGATCATCCTGATCGGTCACCTTTTGAAGATGGTGCGTTACTATTTAGGGGTAGATTATGGGTTCCAGCTCAAGATCAATTAAGGCAAGAGTTGCTATGGGAATCTCATAGATCTCTTTAGTTTATTCATCTAAGTAGCACTAACATTTATTGCAATATGAGGCATGTTTGTTAGTGGCCTAGGATGAAGACTAGTATTGCTGAGTTCGTAAAATGATTTGAGATATGTCAGCAAGTTGAAGCTGAACATAGGAAACCAGAAAGGTTATTGCATTCGTTGCCCATTCTGGAGTAAAAATAGGAACATATATCGATGGATTTTATTTCTGATCTACCTCTACGTCAGCATAAGTGAGATGTGCTATGGGTTGTAGTTGACAGGTTGACAAAGTCTCACGACCTTTCTTGCAAGTCTCTATGAGATATCTTCTTGACTGATTATGTGAGGTATAAGTACAAGAGGTGTTGATATTTCATAGAGTTATGGTATCAATTACTTAAGATAAAGATACTAGATTTATGTTTAAATTGTCGATTGTATTACACAGACAGTTGGGAACTATTTTTAACCTCAGTACGGCATACCATACTTAGAGTGACAAATAGACTGAGCAATTAATATTGGTGCTAGAGGATATGCTTCGAGCTTATGTCTTGGAGTTTGGTGGTAACTGGGAGAAATACATTCCTCTATATGAGTTCTCTTATAATAATAGCTATCAAACTAGCATTAGAATGGCTCCTTTTGAAGCTTCATATGGTCAACCTTTTCATTCACTTGCGTGTTAGGTAGAGATTGGAGATATAGTTTTATTAAGCCTAGAGTCGATTCAGGACTACACAAAAATAATTCAGCAGATTCGCCAATGTATGACTATAGCATAGCTAAGATAGAAAAGATACATTGATAAACATTGTAGGTTTTTAGAGTTTTCAATGGATGATTTTGTCCTGTTGAAAGTCTCGCCTATGAAAGGCAAATAAACATTATAGGTTTTTAAAATAATTTAGCAGTTTCTATTTCTCTTCGAAACTATAGGTAATTTTACATTTACTTTAATTTCGAGGAAGAAATCGCTTTAAATTGGGGAGACTGTAACAACATGTTACCTTAAGCTGGTGATTATTGTTAATTTAAATCTTAATTAACCCGAGTTAGGCTTGTGGTTAAGTCAGGTATACCTCGATTAGTATGTGCGTGTGTTTGCATTATGGTTTGTGTTTGTTTAGTATGTTTATGAATTTTATAGATTGTGTGCAAATAAACAATAAGTAGCTGGTACACCAAATGCGACGGGGGGTCATGAAATGAATGTGCAAACCTAAAAATACTCGTAGGCTTGTCCAGTGAATTTATCGGCGAGAAAATACATGAAATATATTTTTTTTATATTTGATATAGAAATATATATTGAACATTATATGATTAGTTTGTATTATACGGATTGTCATATCACCTCGAGATGAGCATGAGTGTTGATGGTGTCAACATGTCTGTCACCTTATGGAGTGTCACGTTAGCACATCAATCATTTGGTCAATCCCAGGATAGCACGATGCGTATCTAGAGAAAAATCCATTTATTTAAACTAAACCCTTCATACTTATCTCATAATTATATTAAGTAAGTGTGAAAATAGCTGAGGGTTTAATATTTTTATCCTTAGGAGATCACTCAGTAAGCTAATTCAATATGGATTGAGGAGCTTAAACGATTGGAAATCTAGAGATCATCATTTTAGTAAGTTTTGTTTTCATGTTTTTGAAGTTTAATTTGATAATATGTGATGAAATTTCTATGAATTATGTTGTTTGTTGACTGGAAATGGTTTGTTACCTCACTAGAGGTACTTCTTGATGAATTTTGGGAGTGTTTGTTATTACCGTAGGGATTTGTGGATGGAATAGTGGTTGTTGCCCTGTGCACTATTGAAATAGTATAGGGTGGAGCCCGCTCCACCCAGCAGAGGAGCGCGCTCCATTCATCAGTGATGATGAATTTAGCCGCTGAAGCGCACTCCACCCATTAAGGGAGCGCGATCCCACCCCATAAAACAACAATATTGTTGTATTTTGATTGAAGTTTTTGAAGGACTTAGGGACTAAACTATGGGTTCTAAATATAGGGTATTAGACCAATATCGATCATAAATGATTTATGATAGGTTTTTGGTTTCTGGGAGAGCGTGAGTGAACCAGAAAGTTAGGGAATTTGGAACGGAAACCTAAGTTGAGGTAAGTTAGAATTTTCTTATTTATCAATGTTCTATGGTTATTTTAGTATATGTAGTTCATGTAGTTAAAGGACTGAATAGGGACTATGTACACTGTGATGTTTTTACTAAATGAGAAATGGCGTCTAATGTGATCCACAAGAGTAAACATCTAAGACTGAGACCAAGTTGTACAGGATGCAGGGATGATCTCCCTGTCTAAACATGACTCTAACTTAGTTAAATAGGTTGAGTAGGTTACATATTCACTATAGGGTTTTGGATAGAACCATTGGGCATTAATAGATTGACTAGATAGCACATTAGCCAATGTGTTGGTCTAGCAATTGCATTAATGGAATCAATGGGTAATCGACCCTACTTTTATAAATAAAATGGGAATCAAAGTATATAATCGTTAACAGTTTTATTTGCATCTATCTAGTTTCTAGGCATTCCACATCTAAGATTTATGTTTTACTCAAGTTTTGTATCGCACATAACAAGAACATAGATCCTAATATCAATTGTGATGTTAGTATCACATTATCGAATAAAATATAATCATTGCCTAAGTTCTACAAACTTAGGCTCTGATACCAACTGTGATGTTGGTATCACAATTTCGAACAACTCAATATATGTCCTAAGGTTCTAGAACCTATGTTGTAATACCAAATGTGATAGCCTTTTTGGCCAAATGGGATACTGCTCTGCATTATCCTATCATTAAGCCCTAATCCACGTCATATAGGACTTAACAAGGTAAAGTCAGCCTTTTTGTCTCATTCACCTCATTATATGTGTTTTGAACAAGTATTGTTCATTTTATCCTTATTCGTGATTTCTGAGTTAATTAAGACTTTATGACATTCCAATATTATCAGCAGAAGACTTAATAAAATTCGTGGAAGAATTTTAAAAACACCTATTTTGGAAACTAGGTAAAATAGATTATCACATGGAATCAAACAAAGTAATACATGCATCATTCGAGAAGTCTTGTCTTTAGTCCTAGTATACAACCTAAATTCATACAAAATACATAGGTAATAAGTACAGAAACTACTCACCTACAAATGTTGCAAAAACCACTTGCCGAGGGGATTAGACATAGTCGTTGGTCTTCTCCTACCCTGGTCTACTATTCGATAAATATACACCCACTGTCACAAAAAGGATGATGAGTACGGTAAAGTGGAAAGTAAAACCTGAAGTCTATTCATCCACATTTCCAAAATATACAAAGAATAGTAACTAAAATTATACAATAGCATTGAATAAGAATAAGGTCAAAAGAAAGTATGCAAAAAGTTACCAAGCTTATGCAAGGAATGATAGACATAATGGTCATGCCAATCTAGGTTTGTTCAGTTAACATCATCAGGGACTCTAACTCTGTGTGTTGCTATAATAACATCAGCTATGTGGAGTGTCAACATCCTCATAAACTTTAACCTTATAAGTTGTGCTACTCATGAATTAAGTAAAACATTATGTGTTAATTGCCTACATCTCCATGGATTCTGACCCTAGGTATAATGCAACTCATAAAGTCAGGACAACTACAAAGGTGGGCTCCTCATCTCATGACTATCGAAAAGTCCATATTGTAACTTGTACAAACAAGAATCACACGACAAGTATATTGATATAAGTGTGTACATACACCAATAAGAAAGTCAAACAAATCATTGCATGCTATTAAAAAGACATTCCAATAGCTCTGAGATTGACGACAATAAAAGAATCCAATCATATAATGAAACCAAAATAAGGAATTCCACGTGACAAGTCATTACACGGCGATTATAGCGAAAGAAATCAAAGACATAAAAGTATATGCAAGGTATGGCAATAGGAATATAGGATCAGCATTAAAACAACCCGAATGACTTGTAATTAACTGAATAATGGAATTTAATAGAAAGAATTGCCTCGGCAGGTTTTTTTACCTCAAATGTATGTAATTCCTAGTTTATACTGCCTCTCTACCACTCCAAACTCATATTTCACACTTCGTAAGGCCTCTTTAAGCTCCTAAGGTGTCCTAACAATATTAATTTAACTTATTTTAGGTTGGTTAAGTGGTCTTATATTCCAATGTTTCGTAACCAGGGCCCTTAATACTTTTTTTATGTTCAAATCTATTTTAATAAATAAAGACAGTTTTGGTGCAATAACTTATGAGTTGATTTCAATTACCAAAATGTTAAGATTACATATCGTAGTACAAAAGGAAGTTTCTAAAGTTGTTTGAGCTTTCTAGAACTATAAGGTTTGCTCAATTTCGATAAGAATCAAAAAGATATGGAAATGTTACCACAATGACTCAAAACAGTTTTAGATTTCGACTAACAATTTTATAAATTTCATTTCTCCTTAACCATAGCTTTAAAACTCATGATTTTTTACTGAAGCCTAACACATATCCTACAACATCATACTAAAAGATGAGCACAATCGAATAAGAAATAAAGGAGTTATATTCATAATAGCATGACATTAGCAAAATTGTGAATCCAAGAATTTCATATTCATCGTCAAAGTTGCAAGGGATTTTTAGACATGAAAACATAAAAATTTCAAAATATTTTTAGTTGACAAATTGTAATGACCTAAATTTCTAATAGTGAATTTAGTCCATAATTGAGGGTCACCAACCTATGACATGGCTCAAGAATAGGTACACAAACCCAACACTCGGCATGAAGACCAAGTAAAGTATTATTTGGGGTATGATGTATGCATGGTGAATTGTATATGTGTAGACATAGTAAGTCACTCCTACTTTTGTATAGAGGTCGAAAAGTGAGTAAAAACGTGCCTCAAGATGCATTTCGACATGGGACTAAGGTAGAGAATGATGTAATACGCTAAATTAATGTAATATAGCTTATTTAATTAAATTGGATAAGGGTATAGTTGATTTACATTGAATGTACCTAAGTTAGGAAGTTAAAATAATAACCACTTAATATTTCTTGAGATACGTGTTGACACATCAAGGGACCAATTGTGTCACAATTGGTGTTACTAAAGATGAGTTAGTGGAGAGTTAGTGGATGTAAATCATGACATGAGCCATTAGATCAGTCTCGAGATACGCATACACATTAAGATAAATAGCTAGGAGTCAACCTTATAAACATGTATAGATGGAGGTTGTATATGCAAATCATTCTCATTTACTTAGAAAAGAAGTTAAGGAAGTTGGAAAGAAGATTAGAGAGAAGAATATAAGCAAGTTGAAGTGAAATTCTGGTGGGATTTGAAGGAATTGATCAAAGTAGGGGTGGTGTACAAATTGGTAAGTTGATCTACACCATTAACATAGTTTAAATTCATGAATTTGATATATTTATGAAATGTTGGATGTTCTTATTATGTAATGGTGTCTTCGGTCCCTGAAGGTGAGGTATAAGAGAACCCAAGTGTTGGAGTTAGCCATGTGTAGAGAAAACTTATAATTCAAAGTGCAAAATTATGTGTTTTCCTGCAATTAGCACACCAAGTGTGCTTGCTAGTACATAACTTACGTGTAGCATGCTAGTCAAGTTAACTAGTGCGCTAATTAGTCATTAGTGTGCTAGACATTACCCAGCATGCTTGGTGCACTGAAAGCGAAAAAATTGCAATTTCCCAACTAGAACTTAAACACTTCAAATAAGTTTAACACCTTAATTGATGGTATAAACACATTATAAAATGTGTCTACTGGTACCAAGAGCCTAGGGAAGAGTCTTGGAAGTTTAAGTACATGTTTTGAGGTGTTAGGAGGCCAAATTAGCTAGAAATTTTGTGTAGAGGTAAGTAAGCTGATTGAGATATTTCTTTCCAATTCATGTATTGATGTTACTGCTTGTTGACAGTTGTGTAAATTTCTATACTTGATCAAGTTCTTATGTCGTGATTTGTGTGTTTATTTAATTGTTTATTGTACCTAAATTAGAATATATGTGTTTAAGATTCATGATGTGGCTTGGGGTATACGCAACACATAAGGTATGGGTCTCGTGAATGTCGATATAGCTTACTA
This sequence comes from Stephania yunnanensis, assembly GCA_039657365.1. Classification (NCBI taxonomy): domain Eukaryota; kingdom Viridiplantae; phylum Streptophyta; class Magnoliopsida; order Ranunculales; family Menispermaceae; genus Stephania; species Stephania yunnanensis. The sequence continues at coordinate 34,629,756 of CM077586.1, read as the reverse complement.
GTTAGTGTCACGAACCTACCATATAAAGTTGATGAAATTTTCATGACCCAAATCTCTAATTTATGTTTAATTTCTTATTTAGGATCAAACGACCAATGAAGTGGGACTCGCAGCGAGATACATGTCATGGGGCTAGGAGGCCGAGGTAAATGTTATATTTGTAGTGATGTGTGCTTAGTGTATTGTATGCGTAGACTACTAAGTCACATTTATGTGTTGATAGGTGTAGAGACGTGAGTAGGGACTCGTCTCGACATGCGTACCGGCATGGGATCGAGATGAGAGTGATAAGGAAAGTTGGTACAAGCTTTATGTAGTTTGATTAAGTAAGTTGTTTGGATTATGGTGGATGAGGTGTTGATACACCTAAGTTATGATTGTTAAAAATCTAAGCCACTTGATATGTCTCGAGACATGAGTTGACATGATTCAACACCAATGGAGTTAGTGTTTGGTGGCACTTAGGCATGAACTTGTGGACATGTGTTGGTAGGAGTCCCACTAGTTGGATCTCGAGACACGTATGCACAAATGACCAAGGGCTATCATTCAATCATATTCAAATTAACTATATAAGCTTGATCAACCGAAACACCTTTCATATACACTCTCATTCGATTTCTTAATCAAGAAGTAAGGGTTTGCTGGAGTGAAGAACTACTCGTGAATGAGAATAACAGCTAGGAATCAGTTGTTAGGTAAAGAAGAAGACCAAGTTCAGCTGGTTTTAAGAAGGTAGGTAACTTCTCTACTCCCTTAGGTTAGTTCAATTCAATGAATTAATGAATTTGATGATTGTTGGTTGTTGTTTTATGTCATAAATGGTGTCTTGGAATTCTATAGGTGTGTATAAGGGTTCCCAAGGCATCAGCATAGCCTATGTGTTGGGAAAACTCAGAATTCTGATTGCAGAATTCAAGGTTCTGCAACACATAGTGCGTTATGCAGGGTAGGTAGCGTGTTATGCAGGATAGGTAGTGTGATATGTTAGTCATAAGCGCGCAACAAATAGTCATTAACGTGTTACATGCTATGACAGAAAAAAACCAACAAGTCTCAAGAAGTCCTTAAACACTATAAATGAGTCTAATACGCTAGATAAAGGTCCAAACACACTCAAAAACATATAATGTGAGGTCAGGAACTTAGGGAATTATTTTTGGAGCTCAAACACAAGTTTCAAGGTGTTGGGAGGCCGAAGTAGCATAGGAAATTGTGTAGTATGTAAGTAAACTGATTGAGAGATTTCTTTACATTTCATTCCTATTCATATGTTCATTTCCAATCATTTGGACTAAATTGCCTTTGTACTTCATGTGCCATAAATTGTTTTTCATTCTCATTACATGAGGTTATTACATGGCATAGTTTGTTGACAAAATGATTTCATCGACTCCAATTCGTGTGCTATGTCATTATTGACTGTTAATATTGGTGGTCAGTGAAATAGCAAGCTATTAAGTAGTTTTTACATAGTGTTGTGAATTAATATCCTTTGTTCATTAGTTCTACAATTGTATTTGTTGGATTCCAATATGGAGTTATTCTTTGAATATGAAAGTGGTTCTTATGTCTAGGGTCATTTTATGATAGAAATCTATCCGACATATGACTTTCTAGGGTGATCATGATTTCTCCACTATCTTGCCAACACACAAAGTATGGGACTCGGAGTTGTTGGAAAGCATAACTTAGGTGACTTCACGAGTTGTAATACTTTGGGTTGTTGGCAAGTATATATCCCAGTGACTAACATTTGTGATAATTATAAATGCATATTGTACCATGTAAGTACGACCTGCAAAAAAGATGTATAGCACAGCGCCATCCTTATATAGTGGAAAGATTGATGTGATGAAGATCATGCCCGATCAGCCCTAGATAATTACTGCTTAGTCTAGTGTCGGTTTCATTTGTTTAACTAAAGTATCTCTTTTCAAGATATTCTTTCAGCATAGTTGCAATTATTATTATGCTTCTTGATACTTGTTGCATAATTTGAAATATTAACAAATCACTCTAAGTATTACTTTCCATTTTCATGTACTTACAGTCTAGTTTGTGATGGTAGGTGCAGATCCATCGAGTAGCAGGTCAGACAAAGAGAAGATCAGCGACTATATATGAGCCAGAGGAGCACTGCTACACTAGATTTTGTAGGTTTGATTTTTGATGTATTGTTTTTATATGTATATGATATTCTTTTGGGGATTGTATATTATCGGCTAGGTGATAGGTACCTTAATAGGCACATGATGTTATAAATTGTCGTTTCATTATATATATGCATATGATCTTTATTTCCTAGTTTTTCCAAAAAGGTTAGGTTACGTGTTCATAAGCTTCCGCTACTTAATTAGTTAAGACTTCAGCTGCATTACTTTTAAGATAGTAAATTATAATTAACTCTGATTTATGAAATTACATAGGATAAGTATATTTTTATATCTATTTGAAAACTAAAGAAATTGTAAGTAATAAGGTTGTTGAAAACGCAGACTAATTCTTTGTTAGGTCATATATGGTAAGACTAGGGCTTAATAATGGGATTAGGCCAGGCTATGCCCTATTTTGAGAAAAGATCATCACAGTTGGTATCAAAGCCTATATTTATAAAAACCTAGGTTACAGAACCTATGTTTATCAACATTAAGATTGTGGAAAATAGTCATTCCACAAGGTGATACCAAAGCGACAGTGTGTAGCCAAAGACTCAACTTTTCCAATTAGTAACAAATAAAAATTTAAAATTAGAAAAAAAATATAAATCTTAGTTGTGGAAAACCATATGATCCTTGCCTCGAAACCATTAGTTGGGAATTGAGTGAAAGTGAGTTGGGGATGTCTTATACATATTAATTTTTTATATGCATATATGCGTTATCTACGCAATAGCTAATTCGTGATCGCTATCATCTTGAAGAAACCAATGGTGAATTCACACGATAGCAGGGATGCAAGTGTGAGTGGCAGCCACTTTACCATCAGAAGATGACTTTCAGAGGCTATCTGATCGAGTAGCTACTAAGGGCCATTAGTTAGGGGAATTCATCGCTATGATGACTGCACATTTCGCTCCACCGGCACAGACACCAGTCCCTACTACTATGACCACATCCACATTACTGACAGCAGTACTGGTAGTGCAGATTGTACCAGATATAGCAGCTCCAGCCATAGAGAGTTTTTACACTATCTTTTACACCTCCATCTTCTAGCTCGTCGGCAGATGTTCAGTTGGTGAAAGATTTCATCAGACTGAAGCCAGTTTACTTTGATGGTTAGTGAGACTTTGAGAAGATTTAGAACTGGGTTTCGTCTCAAGAGAATTTACATAGAGTTTTGAGGATTGAGGATAGACTCCAAGCTGAGATTTCATCATACACTTTACACTAAGACACTGATGTTTGGTGGCGTGCGACGATAGCTTCCAAGGGAGATTTTGAGTCTTGGGATGCCTTCAAGAAGAAGTTTTATCAACATTTCTTCCCACCTACAATGATGAAGAGGTTGAGGAATGAGTTCATGAACATGAGACAGGGAGCAGATGAGTTAGTTATGAGCTATAGAGACAGATACGACTATTTGAAGTAGTTCACCAGAGACTTAGTGAGAGAGGATTTGGATAATGTGTATCATTTCAAAGAAGGACCAAGGCTTTACATTGTATTTTATGTGGTCAGTTCAGGTGTTAAGACATTGGGAAAGATTTACGAGCATGCACTCTATCATGAGAGTTATTATGTGGTCAGTTCAGGTAAGTTGGTACAAGCTTTACATGGTTTGATTAAGTTGTTTGGATTATGGTGGATTAGGTGATGATACACCTAAGTTATGCTTGTTAAAAACCTTAGCCACTTGATATGTCTCGAGACACAAGTTGACATGCTTCAACACCAACGGAGTCAATGTTTTGTGGCACTTAGGAAAGAACTTGTAGAAATGTGTTAGTAGGAGGTCTACTAGTTAGGTCTCGAGATAAATGTGTGTAAGTGATTATGGGCAATCATTCAATCATATCCAACTTAATTATATAAGCTTTATCAACTCATGCACCTCTCACATACTCTGATTCGATTTCTTAATCAAGAAGTAAAGGTTTGTTGGAGTGAAAAACTTCTAGGGAAGGAGAAGAACAGCTAGGAATCAGTGGTTTAGTGAAAAAGAAGACAAAGTTTAGTTGGTTCTAACAAGAGGTAATTTCTCTACTCCCTTAGCTTAGTTTGATTCAATGAATTAATGAATTTGATGAATGTTGGTTGATGTTTTATGTTGTAAATGGTGTCTTGTAACTCTACAGGTGTGTATGAGGGTTCCCAAGGCATCAACATAGCCTAAGTGTTGGGAAAATGCAGAATTATGAGTTCTGCTATACATAGCGTGCTATATAGGATAGGTAGTGCATTATGTTTGGTCAATAGCACACTACACATGGTCATTAGCACGCTACATGCTATGACAACAAAAAAATCAGCTGATAAGTCGGTATTTATAGGTATTTAATAGTCTATTTTAGTATATTTAATTATTAAGTGTATTTAAAATATATATTTAATTATATTTTTAGTCATTTTTAGGTGAAACGGAGTGCGTGGTTGCATTCGTGGCGGAAAAATACTCAAAATGGAATATTTACTTGAAGCGATTGGATGCCGGACAATTTGCCTCGAAATACGCGTTGCGCGGTGGATCGAATTGCGGACGGGGTGTTCCAGCCAATTAGGTGATGCCACGTCAGCCGTCTCTAGTTGCCGCGGCTAATCAGCTTACGCCGCGTCAGCACGTATGTCGCGTCAGCAGCGCAAGCCATTCATCTCTTCTGTAGCCGTCGATCAGCCTCGAGATGCGCGGCAGCACAAATTCCCAGTTTTTCGATCGACTCCTGCGCGATTCTCCGAGCCAAGTGGGTGCGACGTGGCGATCATCCATTCATCCAGCGTAGCTCTTTGACGTGGTCCAGCCAATCAGGTTGTGACACATGGATCCGAGTCGACAAGAAGTAACAGAGCGCGCGAATGTGGCGGCGACAAGTCAGAGGCGGTGGCAGACGTGAACCTATCAGAAGTCGACACGTGGAGCGGACCTAGATTTTCAGCCAATCTGCTATTTACACATATGGCAGAGTCGGTTTTTCAAGCTAAAAACACCCATTGGATGCTCCTCGACGCACGAGTCACCTCCAAAACCCTAAAATCAGTCATGAGTACGATTTGCGCTATTTATATATATATATATATATATATATATATATAACCTAGGTATTATGGACAATTAATTAGAGTTGTAAATAGATCAATTATTAGTTTTTAGTATAGATTTTTGAAGATGATGTCCGAGTAATCAATTTCTTGCCTAAGTCGAAGGGGAAGCGAGTTGGAATCATTGATTCATGGCATTCTTTGTGTGATCTTTTTATTTTATTTTTAATTGATTTAATTTCTCCTATTTCATTGTTGTTGATTTAATGATTATGATTTAGATCTATGGTATGTATGAGGCAAGTGCATGCTTTTAGGTTGACAATCTATTGTTATTTGGAATATTAGTATCCGTGTAATTGTGCTTTTAGAACAATAAAGTAACAAACATTCACCCGTTTGCCGTAAAACCCTTTCGGTGTTTGAATGTGCAACGATTGAATCTTGGTTAAATCGGGAGCGGTTGCGATCCGGTTATTTAGGATTTGTGTTCCCATAGATCTATATTACTGCGGTTAGTGTGTTAAACTTGATTGACGGATGTCTAGGGTTATACATTAATTAGGGAAGTAGTTAGTGGCGGACGTCCTGGCTATCGAGATTAGGGGAACTAGGAATTTCTGGCGGATGTCGATTTTCTATAGCTAATCTAGGAGAATTTAAATTAATAACTTTTTGGGAAAGATTGAAGACCATTGAATGCTATTGAGTCTTTATTCTGATTTGTGGAACTGGAGATTTGGGTGAACTTTTCATTCTTGATATTAATTTTTGTGAACTTTTTATTATTGCTAGTTTAATTAATTGTTTTATTGATTTTCTTGAAAACCCCCATATTTAGTTAACTTAGAGTAAACTCGAGTCTTGCGGATTCGACCCCGTATTTACCACTACTACACCCTTGTGGTTGGTAACTCGATTACGGGTTATATTTGGCACGAACGACATGCGTCACCAGCGAGTCTCAAAAAGTATGTAAACACTATACTTGAGTCTAATATGCTAAGTAAAGGTCCAAACACACTCAATTACATATAATGTGATGTCAGAAACCTAAGAAATTTTTTTGGGAGCTCAAACATGAGTTTCGTAGCGTTAGGAGGCAGGAGTAGCATAGGAAATTATATGGTATGTAAGTAAACCGATTGAGAGATTTGTTTACATTTCATTCCTATTTATATGTCCATTTCCAGTAATTCGGATTGAATTTCCTTTGTACTTTATCTGTCATGACTTGTTGTTCATTCTCATTACATGAGGTTGTTTCATGGCATAGTCTGTTGACAAAATGATTTCATTAACTCTAATTCGTGTGTTATGTCATTATTGACTATTATTACTTGTGATCAGTGAAATAGCATGCTATTAAGTAGTTTTTACATAGTGTTGTGAATCTATATCCTTTGCTCATTGGTTGTGCAATTATATTTGTTAGATTCCAATACCGTGTTGTTCTTTGAATATGAAAGTGGTTCTTGTATCTAGGGTCGTTTTATGATAGAAATATGTATGTCTAACATATGGGAGTCACTAGACTTTTCAAGGTGATCTGGATTTCTCCACTATCTTATGGAACACACGGGGTATTGGACTCAAGGTCGTTGGCAAGCATAACTTAGGTGACTTTACAAGTTGTAAGACTCAGGGTTTTCGGTAAGTATATATCCCAGTGATGACCGATATTTGGGATAATTATAAATGTGTATTATACCATGTAAGTACTACCTTCACAGATATGTAAACCACAGCTCCATCCCTATATAGTGGAAAGGTTGTTGTGATCAAGATCACGGCCGACCGGCCCTAGATCATTACTACTTAACCTAGTGTCTGTTTCATTTGTTTAACTAGAGTATCTCTTTGCATGATATATTTCTACATAGTTGTTATTATTATTATGCTTCTTGATACTTGTTGCATAATTGGGAATGTGAACAAATGTCTTTCAGTATTACTTTTCCTTTTCATGTACTCACCATTTAGTTTGTAACTATTGGTGCAGATCCATCCAGTAACTGGCCAAGCAAATAGAAGATTGGCGACTACCTCTAAGCTAGAGGAGCACTGCTACACCAGATTTTGTAGGTTTGATTTTTGATATATAGCTTTTATATGTATATGATATTCTTTTGGGGGTTATAGATTATGGGATGAGTGATAGGTACCTTGACTAGACACATGATTTTATATATGGTCGTTTCATTATATATATGCATGTGATCTTCATTTCCTGGTTTTTCCACAAAGGATAGGTTACATGTTTATAAGCTTCCACTAGTTAATTAGTTTAGACTCGTGCTGCATAAATTTTAAGATAGTAAATATTAATTAACTTTGATTTGTGAAATTACATAAGATAGGTATATGTTTACATCTATTTGAAAACTAAATAATGTTGGGTTTTGGGGTTCATACACAGCGGAGATTGCAAAACAATTTTGACAAAAACCCCAACAGGATCCGAATCTAATTCCATTAAAAACGTTTAAACCATGAAAAACTTAATCATAACTTAGTCGCAATATACCTTTCTGAAGGTTGATCGATCTCTAAGGCACTGCCAACGACGAACGCCCTCTATCAGCAGTCCACACACGAACGGCGGCCGAGATTTGAAGTGCTAGCTTCGAGAGAATACCAAACCTTTTTGTTTCTCTCCAAAACGATCCCGAGCATACCAAAAACCCTAAGTCGTTTCTAAAACGAAAATAGAGTTTCGGCCTTTTAATCTTTCGTATGTGCGTTCTAACTTAAAGCGTCTATTTATACAACCCTTGTATATAGACGATTAAGTAAATTACACATATACCCCTACTTAAAGAAGTATAAGTGTAATACACCACAAGGACGTTTCCGTTATGAATTTTATCATATAAAATTCATTTTTTGAACCATCTTAAAATCTCGCAAAACCATTATTAGTGTGCGACCCAATAGGCTCATACAACGCTAGCAGTGTACCAAAACACATTTTGGTATACAAGTCATAAGCGGCCTCTAGCAAGACATTATGACTACCCAAGTTGTATGAATATCAAATAGATACAACCTAATCAATAGTGTATATAACATCTTTTGTCACAAGATATCCTTTTTATCAAATATAAGGCATGGAATTGTCATCCAACATGTTCAATCGTACTAGTCTCGATCTTTAGGTAGACTAAAAACATCCAAGTGACATTGATCAATATCAATTCACTTAGACTAGGCCTTTTAACAGTCTAACACATCGAGGGATCCACTGGATATCTCTCTTTATATGAGAGGGACAAATTATATCTTGATTACACAACTTCATCACATTGCTCACATAGTAACCAATCACAACCTTTATAATCGTCTGGTTAAAGACAACGTTTGATTGTGTCAAATCACTGTGTTCTTAATGTTTAAGTCTCTGGTAATCTCAAGTCAGAGGACTAGAAAATATATCTATCATGAGAAACAACTATGACTTAATCCACGTAATGTTCTCATAGCGAGTCGGTCCAGTACTTTGTTCCCTAACAAGTACTCGTGATCTTGATTCGTATCCCTATACGTATAATCATCATATGATCATCAATTAAGACTCACACTAGTCTTAATTCATTATAGTTCCCAGTTATAATGATCGACTAGGGACATTTAGGATATTTCTGTAAATACCCATGGATCTTATTATAATGTAAACATGCAAATTAATTATAATAAACAGTAAATGAAATCTTTTATTTTATTAACTAAAAGTATTCATAAAGACAGTTAATGGATTGACCTAGGGCACATGCCCCAACATCTCCCACTTGCACTAGGGCCAATCATATATGCATCTAATGCCTAATGATCTAACATGACCGTCATGTTTTGCTTGTGGAAGAGATTTTGTCGATGGATCAACAACGTTGTCTTCAGTAGGTACTCTGCAAATCTTTACGTCTCCCCTCTCAATAATTTCTCTTATGAGATGAAAACGCCTGAGTATATGTTTGGATCTGTGGTGTGATCTAGGTTCCTTGACCTGTGTTATTGCCCCGTTATTGTCACAATACAAACACACAGGGTTAGTAATACTTGGAACCACACCTAGTTTAGAAATGAACTTTATGATCCAAACTTCCTCTTTTGCTTTGCATCGGACGCCGCAATATATTCAAACTTGTTGTAGAATCTGCCCACGATCTCTTGCTTCGAACTTTTCCACTTTTATGCACCCCCATTCAAAATAAACACATATCCAGATTACGATCTAAAATCATCTATATCAGTTTGAAAACTTGCATCTGTGTAACCATTTACAACTAGATCATTTTCAAAACCTCCATAGACCAAGAACATTTCCTTAGTCCTTCTTAAGTATTTAAGAATGTTCTTTACTGCTATCTAGTGACTCTCACCAGGATCTGACCGATATCTGCTTGTAGTGCTTAAAGCATATGACACATCAGGTCGAGTGCATAACATGGCATACATGATATATCCAATAGCTGATGCATATGGAATCTTATTCATACTGTCTCGCTCATCATTTGTCTTAGGACATTGAGTCTTGCTGAGACATATGCCATGAGACATCGGCAATAATCCTCTTTTAGAGTCTTGCGAACTGAACATATTCAGCACCTTTTCTATGTAAGCACTCTGACTTATACAGATTAGCCTCTTAGATCTATCCCTATAGATCCTTATCCCTAGGATATAGGCTGCATCTCCTAAGTCTTTCATTGAGAAACACTTCCCTAACCAAGACTTGACACTCTGCAATGTTGGGATGTCATTTCCAATGAGTAATATATCATCAACATACAGTACCAGAAAAACTACACTCCCACTGACCTTCTTGTATACATAAGGCTCATCTTCGTTCTTAATAAAACCAAAATCCTTGATTGCTTCATCAAAACGAAGATTCCAACTCCGATAAGCTTCCTTTAATCCATAAATGGATCTTTGAAGCTTGCATACCTTCCTAGAATTCTCAGGATGTACAAAACCTTAAGGTTGTGTCATATACACATCCTCTGGCAGCTTTCCATTAAGAAATGTTGTTTTTACATCCATTTGCCATATTTCATAGTCATCATATGCAGCAATGGCAATTAAAATTCTTATGGATTTAAGCATGGCAACTGGAGAAAAAGTTTCATCCTAATCAACACCTTGAGTCTGCCTGAAACCTTTTGCTACAAGTCTTGCTTTAAAAGTATGCACATTGCCATCCATGTCAGTTTTCTTCTTGAAAACCCGTTTACATCCAATGGTCTTACCACCTTCAGGTAAATCAACCAAGTTCCAAACTTGGTTATCATACATGGATTGCATCTAAGAATTCATGGCACTTAGCCATTTATCTGAGTCTGGTCCAGACATAGCCTCCTGATAAGTTGTGGGCTCATTTTGATCCATAAGCAACACATCACGACTATCAGTAATGAGAAATCCGAATCTCTCTGGCTCATGTCTTACCCTAAAAGATTTACGTGGGCCTTGTGTCACTTGCGGAGGTTCAACTGGTTCAGAACGTTGTTGAACTTCCAATAGCGGTTCAGTGTTTATCTGTGATTCTTGAACTTCTTCAAGATTTGTTTCTCTCCCACTGGTGTCTTTTGAAATAAACTCTTTTTTCATAAAGGCACCATATCGAGCAAAAAACACTTTGTTCTCGGTGGGATTATAAAAGTAATATCCTTTTGTTTCCTTAGGATGCCCCACAAATAAACAGTTATCAGATTTAGGTGCTAGTTTTTCTGAGACTTTTCCCTTTACATAAGCCTCACAACCCCAAATCTTAAGAAAAAAACAAATTAGGTCTCTTCCCGTACCATATCTCATATGATGTTTTATCAACCGCTTTAGAAAGAACTCGATTTAGAGTGAAAGCTGCAGTTTGTAATGCATAACCCCAAAAGAATAATGGAAGATCTGCATGACTCATCATAGATCGAACAATATCTAATAAGGTTCGATTTCTCCTTTCAAAAACTCCATTCCATTGTGGAGTTGCTGGTGGAGTCAATTGGGAGACAATCCCATAATTTCTAAGATGATCATCAAATTCTTGGCTTAAATATTCACCACCTCGATCTGATCGAAGTGTTTTGATAGTTTTACCAAGTTGATTCTGCACTTCATTTTGAAACGTTCAAAACATCTCAAATGATTCAGTTTTATGTTTCATAAGATATACATAACCATATCTTCGAAATCATCGATAAATGTAATGAAGTCGATAACCTCCTCTAGCCATTGTGTTTATAGGACCGCATACATCAGTATATATTAGACCCGATAAATCACTTGCCCTTTCACTGTGTCCTGTAAAGGGACTTTTAGTAATCTTGCCTAGTAAACAAGATACGCATGTTTCATATGTTTCTAAATCAAATGAATCTAGAAGCCCATCTTTATGGAGCTTCGTTATGCATTTCTCGTTTATGTGTCCGAGACGACAATGCCAAAGATAGGTTTGATTACAGAAACGACAATTTTCTTCCTTTTCTTTTGGGTGTTTTGAAGCAGGAACAGGCCAGGTCTTGACTTGTTCCATAGGCTTTGCGACAGGTGCAGCAACAGCCTTGGCAACTCTAGCCTTGCCTTTGCCTTTCTTCTTCATTCCCTTTCCCATTTAGACCATCAACATATTACTAGAGGGTTTCTTGATATTTTGTTCAGCGGTTTTGAGCATCAAATGCAACTCTGAAATTGATTTCTCCATATTATTCATATTGTAGTTCATCACAAATTGTGAGTAACTCTCTGGTAATGAATTCAGGATCAAATCTGTAGCCAACTCTTGGCTTATGGGAAATCCGATTTTATCAAGCTGGTCAACATAGCCCTTCATCTTCAAAACATGAGGACTAACTGACGCACCCTCAATCATCTTGCAAGAATGTAAGTTCTTGACTGTCTCGAATCTTTATTGCCTAGCTTGCTTTGTTGGAACATTTCCTTCAAATACGTTACATACCATGTCGTAGGCTTCCATTAGTTCCATGTCCTTCGAAGTTCGGGAACCATAGTTGCTAGCATAATACATGCAACATCGGTAGAATCGTTGACATGCTTATTATGCGCATCCTTCACAGCTTTTGTAGCATTGGCTGGTGGGTCCTCAGGGATTGGAGCATCCAAGACATACAACTTGCGTTCATGCTTAAGAACAATTCTCAAGTTTTTGAACCAGTCAAGAAAGTTAGTCCTAGATAGTTTATCCTTCTCAAGGATGGATCGCAGTGACAGGGGATTATTGTTACTTGAAGAGGTCATTGATCTACAATAAAGATTATGCAAAGTTTATTTTAGTATAGAGGAATAGATTCCCACTAAATTAACAACCCTCCTAAAACGTATTGTTTATTTAAGGGACTAAAATCCATATTTCACCTAATTCTATGACAGCTATGGCATGAAACACGGAACTAGATTATTTAGGTAGGTAACAGTTACCAATTACATCTTATGTAAGTTTTTGATCCTTTTATGAGATATGGGACATCTTATGTCTTAGTATCTTTTTATCTCATCATTTGCTTAAAGCTCAAAACTATTTTGATGGCTTTATTAAGTCGGACCATTTTAAACATTAAGGTAACTCTTACCCAACTTGTCTCACCAAGATAACACAATACACCCAGCTATGGCTGAAACTATATTAGTGTGATCGAGGCCTTGACAAGTGTTTAAAATGGATGGCACGAGACTTAAAATTTAATAGAGGAATTTTATTCAATTTTAGTGATTTTATGTAAACAATGAAATATCATATATTTTATTGATTTGTTCAATCACTAAACAATTTGGATTTTTTATTTTTTATTTTTTTTAGAAGACGAATCTCAATTCCGAAAATTAAAATTCGCTATAGAAAATCATAATTTTCGCTGATTTTATTATCATAAATTAACCCCTTAATTTATCCGAAATTAAGTCAATTAAAATATTTTAATTAACCCGGGCCCACATCTAACTAATCATCTTATCCTAATCCAATTAGGATTTAAGATATTTGAATCCTAGTATATCACCAATAACAAGATTCTCGATATTTATCTCATATCCAATAGGGATAATGAAACCGATTTTGCTTATATCTCCTAATATAATTTGTTATCTATCTTTATCAAATAGAAACTTCATAACAAAATAGATATAACAAGATAAATAATTAATTTCGAAAATTATTTATTTATTTTGGATTTAAGATATTTGAATCATACTATATCACCAATAACAAGATTCTTGATATTTATCTCTTATTCTAATTTGTTATCTATCTTTATCAAATAGAAACTTCATAACAAAATAGATATAACAAGATAAATAAATAATTTCGAAAATTAATTATTTATTTTGGATTTAAGATATTTGAATCCTAGTATATCACCAATAACAAGATTCTTGATATTTATCTCATATTCTAATTTGTTATCTATCTTTATCAAATAGAAACTTCATAAGAAAATAGATATAACAAGATAAATAAATAATTTCGAAAATTAATTAATTTATAAATAAATAATTTCAAAAATTAATTATTTATAAATAAATAATTTCGAAAATTAATTATTTGCAATTTCGGTCCTCATCCAAATAATCACAAACATGTAATTGAATCATGAACTACTATCCCAATCGAACCTAATGGTGTCATGGATCACAGAACACGAAATTCAATTCATTAAAATTATTTGAATTAACCTAACATGGTTACTAGCATGTACGAAACTGATTTTAATTAAATCATGAATATGTGTATCATATACACAAAACATGATAATAAATTTCACAGAAAACTTATGTATATCACATATACATCAACTATTAAACCATGAAAAACTTAATCATACCTCAGTCGTAATATACATTTCTGAAGGTTGATCGATCTCTAAGGCGCAGCAAACGACGAACGCCCTCTATCAGCAGTCCACACACGAACGGCGGCCGAGATTTGAAGTGCTAGCTTCGAGAGAATACCAAACCTTTTCGTTTCTCTCCAAAACGATCCAGAGCATACCAAAAACCCTAAGTCGTTTCTAAAACGAAAATAGAGTTTCGGCCTTTTAATCTTTTGTATGTGTGTTTTAACTTAAAGCGTGTATTTATACAACCCTTGTATATAGACGATTAAGTAAATTACACATATACCCCTACTTAAAGAAGTATAAGTGTAATACACCACAAGGACGTTTCCATCATGCATTTTATCATATAAAATTCATTTTTCTGAACCATCTTAAAATCTCGCAAAACCATTATTAGTGTGCGACCTAATAGGCTCATACAACGTTGGCAGTGTACCAAAACACATTTTGGTATACAAGTCATAAGCGGCCTCTAGTAAGACATTATAAATACCCAAGTTGTATGAATAGCAAATCGATACAACCTAATCAATAGTGTATATAACATTTTTGTCACACGATATCCCTTTTATCAAGCATAAGGCATGGAATTGTCATCCAACATGTTCAATCGTACTAGTCTCGATCTTTAGGTAGACTGAAAACATCCGAGTGACATTGATCAATATCAATTCACTGAGACTAGGCCTTTTAACAGTCTAACACATCGAGGGATCCACTAGATATCTCTCTTTATAAGAGAGGGACAAATTATATATTGATTACACAACTTCATCACATTGCTCACACAGTAACCAATCGCAACCTTTATCATCGTCCGATTAAAGACAACGTTTGATTGTGTCAAATCACTTTGTTCCTAATGTTGAAGTCTCTGGTATTCTCAAGTCAGAGGACTAGAAAATATATCTATCATGAGAAACAACTGTGACTTAATCCTTGTAATGTTCTCATAGCGAGTCGGTCCGGTACTTTGTTCCCTAACAAGTACTCGTGATCTTGATTCGTATCCCTATACGTATAATCATCATATGATCATCAATCAAGACTCACACTAGTCTTAATTCATTATAGTTCCCAGTATAATGATCGACTAGGGACATTTAGGATATTTCTATAAATACCCATGGATCTTATTATATTGTAAACATGCAAATTAATTATAATAAACAGCAAATGAAATCCTCTATTTTATTAACTAAAAGTATTCATAAAGACAGTTAATGGATTGACCTAGGGCACATGCCCCAACAAATAATTGGTAATTGATAAGGTTGTTGAAAAGGCTGGCAAATTCCTTGTTAGGTCCTATATGGTGAGACTAGGGCTAAATAATGGGATTAAGCTAAGTAGTGCATTAATTTGAGAAGTGGACATCATGGAAATGTACAAGCAGTGACCAATTAGGGTAATACGAAGTACTATGTGTTCCGACTTATTACATGAGTTCGATAAACCATTTTTCACAACAAACAAGGATAGGATATATAAGCTATTACCTGATTGGTAATATCTAGCCCAATATGTGAAATGATTAAACGACGACCAATAAGGGTAATACCGAAGTACTATGTGTGCGGACCTATTACATGAATTTAATATGCCGAGTTTCACAACTAATAAGGACAATGTCTAATGATAAGTGGTGACCAATAAGGGTAATACTGAAGTACTATGTGTGCGGGACTATTACATGAGGTCGATATGCCGTGTTTCACAACTAATAAGAAGAATGCCTAATAATAAGCGGTGGCCAATAAGGGCAACACTAAGGTCTTATGTGTGCGGACCTATTACATGTGGTTTATATGTCGTGTTTCAAAACTAATAAGTTGAATGCCTAATGATAAATGGGGACCAACCAAAGTATTCTGAAGTACTAATTGTGCGCGCCTATTACATGAAGTTGATATTCCGTGCTAAATAAATGAATACCTAAGGTCTATTTCATCGATACCTAAGGTCTATGTGATTAATAAGGTATTGTTGGGATAATGTGTTATCTACACAGTTAATATGTATGGTTCATGGAAATAGTTCGTTGATGTTATATTGTTTGGCAATTTGTTTAATGTGTCTATAGTATTATTGAATAATAAATGTATGTATTATGAAATGTATCTTTTGTTATCTTTGGAAATATGGATACATGTCTTTCAATGTTACTTTCTACATTACTATACTCACCATCCTTTTTATGACAATGGATGCAAATCCATCAAGTAGCATATTGCGTAAGGAGAAGATCGACGACTACCTTTGAGCCAGTGCTACTACCTTTGTTGTAGGTTTCTAGTTTTGTTGTATGAGTTATATATATATATATATATATGTCTTTCATACACTTTGTGGATGTATATTGTAGGTTGTAAGATAGTATATTGACCAGACACATGTTGTTATATAGTTATCGCAGTTTCGTTATATATATGCATGTTATCTTTGTTTCCTGGTTTCTACACTTAGGTTCTATATGAATGACTTTCGCTAATTTGTCAAAAATTACGCTGAATAATCCTTATATTGTATAAAACTTTAATTAACTCTAAAATACTATTTAGTCATGAGAATTGTGCAAGGTTTATTAGAAAGGTTTCTAATATATTATTAAGTTCTAAGTGGTTAGGGTTAGGGCTTAATGACAGGATAAGGTCGGGCGGTGCCCTAGATTATGGAAGGGGCTGTCACAGATTGTATTATATCCTAGGTTTGTAAAGCCTAGGTAATAGAGTATTAGTTAATTCAATAAGTATGAAATGAGATGTGAATAAAATATAAACTTTAGAAGTGGAAACTAGACAATCCTTACATAAAAACTATCAGTTGGGAAGTGATTAGATGTGAGTTGGGAATTTTATATGTATGTTTTATATTTGATAAGCGTAGATGTATTTATACGCGTTATGTCACGTAGTAGCTGATATCGCATTCGCTATTAATTTTCAATAGTGATGGCTAATTTATGTGATAGCAGGGATACGAGTGCTGGCGGGTGTCAGCTTCTTATTTCTGTGGATGATCTACAAATGTTATCTGACTGGGTATCAGCTTAGGGGTAGCAATTAACCAATTTCATCACTATGATGATAGCTCATTTTGCTCTATCGACACAGACATCAGTTCTTACTATTACTGCTATGACTACTCTACCATCATTAAAGCTTCCTACTGCGACATTAGTAGTTCCTATGGTGCAAACTTTATTGATAGTGATAGTACCAGTTGTAAAAACAATTGATATACCGTCTCCTACTCCCAAATCTTCTAGCTCATTGGCAGAGGTTTGGTTGGTGATGTGTTTCGTCAGACTAAAGCTACTATGTTTTGATGGTCAGTGACACTTTGAGAAGATTGAGAAGTGGGTGTTGTCTCAAGAGAAGTTACATAGAGTCTTGAAGATTAAGGATAGACTTTAGGCTAAAATTTCATCGTATACACCGCAGAGATATGTCAATGTTTGGTGGCGTGCAAAGATAGCTTCGGGTTGTGATTTTGCGTCTTTAGATGCATTTAAAAAGAAGTTATATCAGCATTACTTTCCACCTGTAGTGATGAAGAGGTTGAAGAAGGAATTTGTGGACCTAAGATAGAGAGCCGATGAGTCGATTATGTAATATCAAGATAGAAATGGCAATTTAAGGCAGTTTGCAGGAGACACGGTAAGAGCTGACTCTAAGGATGTATACCATTTTGAAGATGGACTGAGATCTGAGAACGAATATTTTGTTGTCAGCACCAAAGCTAGGACACTTAATGAGATATATGAGTGTGCTTTCTCCTACGAGACATATCATTTTGGTAGGATTGTTGGTGGGACACTGCGATGTTCAGGAGTGATGAAAGATTTGAGTATTGATTTGGAGATGAGGAGGCAGCATGATTTGAATGTACCTACATTGCCAGCTCTAGTTTGGTTAGCATTAAGGACCCCTCAAGCACAATAGGTATCAGGCAGTAGAGGCCGAAATGCACCAATATAAGGGCAGACCTGGACCGTATCCACAGGATGAAGGAAGCCTCTGACATTTTATAGATGTTGTCAAGTTAGGCATATTGTTCGTCAGTGTCCATAGCCAGTGGGTTATCAGCCGATGACATCATAGTCACATGCTAGAGAAAGCTTAAATAATGACAGGATCGGACCCAAAGGCGATAAGCGATTGTACTAAAGGTACGTGAATTTATTTATTTTTGCACGATGTGTGTGTGTTTTTTGCATTGTGTATGATATTAAATTAAAGAGTTGATAAATATGAGTAGTGTTATATAAGAAACATCTAAAACTCCTTAGAAAATTAAGCTTAGCAGAATTTCCTTTGAGTACTATGATTATAGTGTTGTGTATAGGTGATGTTATGGAGAAGTTTTCTATGTGCGGACTTACTTGTTTATATGTGTGAACCCAAGTTGAAATGGTCAATGGATCCACCTATGGTAGTTGAGAAAGGCAGGCTTTGGGGCTAGTATCATTTGAAGTTTTGGTTAAGGTTATTAGAATGAAATAGTGAAAGAAACTACGAATAAGAATTGGGAATAAGTAAATATCGAAGGAAGAATTTATATTAGTTGGGAAGATTTCTAACGGCCTAAATTTCTATTAATGAATTTGGTCTGTAATTAAGAGTCACCGACCAATGACGTGGATCGAGAATGAGTACACAAACCCAACATTCGGCACGAAGACTAATTGATTTATTATTTGTGGTATGATGTATGCTTGGTGCATTGTTTATATGTAGACATACTAATTCATTCCTACTTGTGTATAGAGGTTGAAACGTGTGCAGAGTCATGTTTTGATATGCATGCCGACACGAAACCGGGGTAGAAAGTGTTGTGATAAGCTAACTTAAATTAATATAGCTTATTTAGTTAAATTGGATGAGCCTATATTTGATTTACATTAAATGTACCTAAGTTAGCAAGTTAAAACAATACCTACTTGATGTTCCTTGTGATACGTGTTGACACATTAAGAGACAAATTGAATTGCAATTGGTGTTACTAAGGATGAGATAGTGTAGAGTTAGTGGATGTAAATCATGATATGAGCCATTAGATCAGTCTTGAGATACGCATACATGTTTAAATCAATGGCTAAGAATCAACATTATCTACATGTATAACTGGAAAGTGAACTTGCAAATCATTCTCATTTACTTAGAGAATAAGTTAAGGAAGCCAGAGAGAAGATCAAAGAGAAGAAGATCAGCAATTTGAAGTGAAATTTTGGTGGGATTCGAAGGAATTTATCAAGCTAGTAGTGGTGTACAACTTGGTAAGTTGATCTACACCATTAACTTAGTTAAAATTCATGAATTTGATATATTTGTAAAGTGTGGGTTGTTCTTATAGTGCGATGGGTGTCTTTGGTCTCTTAAGGTGTGGAATAAGAGAGCCTGAGGTGTTGGAGTTAGCCATGTATGGAGAAAACTCAGAATTCAAAGTGCAAAATATTGTGTTTTCCTGCAATTAGTACGTTAAGTGTGCTCGCTAGTGAATTATTTGAGTGTAGCATGCTAATCCGGTTGACTAGCGCGCTATTTAGGTCATTAGTGCTCTAGAAGTTCCACCCAGCACGTTAGGTGCCCTGACAGCACAAAATTTGGAATTTCCTAACTAGAAGTTAAAAACCTTAAACAAGTTTAACAACCTAACTGAGCATCTAAACATATTCTAAAACACGTCTAATTGTACGATGAGCCTAGGGATGAGTTCGAATGTTCGGGTACGTGTTTTGATGTGTCGAGAGGCCAGATTATTTAAGAAATTTAAGTAAAGGTAAGTAAGCTGATTGAGATATTTATCTCCATTTCATGTATTGATGGTGTAGGTTGTTGACAGTTGTGTAAATTGTTATACATGCTAGAACTTTTATGCCACGATTTATGTGTTTACTTAATTGTATATTGTAGTGAAATTAGAATATGTATGTTTACGTTTCATGATATGACTTAAGGTATACGCGATACATGGGGTATGAGACTCGGAGTTGTTGGTATAGTTGACGAGTTAGTGTCACAGGCCTACTATATAAGGTTGATGAAATGTGCAAGCGGAGGCCAATTAGGGTAATATGAAGTACTATACGTGTCGACCTATTACATGAGGTCGATAAAATGTGTTTCAAAACTAACAAGATAGGATATATAAGCTATTACCGGATGGGAAATATCTAGGTTGATATGTGAAATGATTAAACGATGACAAATAAGGGTAATATTGAAGTACTATGGATGCGGACCTATTACAAAAGGTCGATACGGCGTGTTTCATAACTAATAAAGAGGATGCCCAATGATAAGTGGTGACAAATAAGGGTAATACCAAATTAATATGTGTGTGGACCTCTTACATGCGGTCGATATACAGTATTTGTTAGGTTTTTTAGGTTCATACGCAGTGAAAATTTCAAAACAAATTCTGCGAAACCCCAATAGGACCAAAAATAAGTTCCATTAAACTTGATCTATGAAAGTAAATCGTACCTTATTTCGTTATTTCCTTCTTTCATCGTTCGATTTACATGACGTTCAAGTGCCCATCCTTTATCAGAAATTTACACACGAACTACAATTTGGAGTGCTAGCCCCAAGAGAGATAGAAATGTTTTTCTCCTCTCTCCCAAAATCTAGAGAATTCAAATTTTCAAAAATTAAAAATCATATCTCGTTTTAGCGTTCTACCATTTATTTATATGTGTAGATAAGCCCTTACTTAAAATCTTATTCGTAATACAACTATTGTCTTTAGGCAGTTTACGCAAATTAAACAAATGCCTATTAATAAGTTATCATTTAGCAAATCGTAAGGGCTTTTATTTCATGAATTTGATCATATAAAATTCATTACTCTGGACCAATTAAAATTATGCAAAGTCATTCTTTGTGTGCGGCCCAATAGGTTGGTGCGACGTTGGCAATGAACAAAACTATTTTGGTACACAAGTCATAAGCGGTCTCTAGTAAGGCATTATAACTACCCGAGTAGCATGAATATTAAAAATCGATATAACCTGATGAATAACATATATCATATCCTTTTGTCGTGCGATATCCTTTGACTAAAAATAAGTCATGGAAAGTCACCCTTAATGTTCAATCGTACTAGTCTCCATCTTTAGGTAAACTAAAAACATCCAAGTGACATTGATCATATCAATCCACATGTACTTGGCCATTATCAATCTATCATATCGAGGGATCCACTGATATCTTTCTTACGAAAATGACAAATTATATCTTAATTACACATCTTCACATATTATTCACATGTTAACCAATCACAATCTTTATAATCGTCCAGTTAAAGACAACGTTTGATTGTGTCAAATTACTATGCTCCTAATATTGAAGTTTATGGTAATTTCAAGTCGAAGGAATAAATGATATACCTATCATAAGTAACACTTATGACTTAATCCATGCAGTATTCTCAAAGCGGGCCGGTCCAATACCTTGTTCCCTAACAAGTACACATGATCTCGATTCGTATCCTAATATGCATGAGCATCACATGACCATCAATAAACATTCACACTAGTTTTAATTCATTATAGTTCCTAATACAATGATTGACTAGGGACATTTAGGATATTTCAACAAATATTCATGGATCTTACTATAAGTTAAACACGCAATCACTTATAATAAAATAACAAATGAAAACCTCGATTTATTAATTAAAATTACAAGATAAATAATGTTTCTAAATTGATATAAGGCGAATGCCCCAACATCTCCCACTTCCACTAGGGCCAATCATTCATGTAACTAATATCTAATGACTTAACATGACCATCATGTTTCGCTTATCGAAGAGCCTTCGTCAACGGATCTGTAAACTTTTCTATAGGAACTCTACAAATCTACATATCTCCTCTCTTAATGATTTCTTGAATGAGATGAAAACGTCTAAGTATATTTTCGATCGGTTGAGTGATTTTAGTTCCTTGGCCTATGCTACCACCTCGTTGTTGTCAAAATACAAGCAAACGAGGTTATCTATACCAGGAACCACACCAAAATCAGTTATAAACTTTTTTATCCAAACTGCCTCCTCAGCTGCATTGGACGCTGTAATATACTTAGCTTCTGTTGTAAAATCTATCACAATTTCTTGCTTCGAATGTTTCCAGCTCACTGCTCCTCCATTCAAAGTAAACACATATCCAAACTGCGATATGAAGTCATTTATATCAGTGTGAAAACTTGCATCTGTGTAACCATTTAGAACAAGCTCGCCTTCCAAACTTTCATAGACCAAGAACATTTCTTTACTCCTTCTCAAGTACTTAAGAATCTTCTTTACTGCTATCCAGTAACTCTCACCGGGATCAAACTGATATATGCTTGTTGCAATCGAAGCATATGATACATCAGGTCGAGTGCATAATATGGCATACATGATATTCCCAATAACAAATGCATATGGAATCATATTCATGCGCTCTCGCTTATCATTAGTCTTCATACATTGAGTCTTGCTGACAGTTATACCATGAAACATTGGCAACAAACCTCTTTTAGAATCTTGCATACTGAAACTATTCAGTACCTTGTCAACATAAGCACTATGACTTAGACCAATCGGCCTATTAGATCTATTCTTATAGATCTTAATCATAAGGATGTAGGTTGCATCTTCTAAGTCTTTCATTGAGAAACACTTCCCTAACCAAGACTTGACACTCTGCAAGGTTGGGATTTCATTACCAATGAGTAATATATCATCGACATATAGTACCAGGAAAACAACAATGCTCCGACTGACCTTTTTGCATACATAAGGCTCATCTTCATTTTTAATGAAAGCAAATTCCTTAATTCTTCATCAAAACGAAGATTCCAACTCTGAGAAGCTTGTTTTAATGCATAATCAACACCTCGCTATTATCAATAGTAAGAAATCCAAATTTTTCAGTCTAATGTCTTACTCTATCAGACCTACATGGGCCTTATTATACGTGTGGAGGTTTAACTAGTTCAAGACTTTGTTAATCTCCCTTTAGTGCTCAAGTGTTTATTAATGGTTCATGGACTTCTTCAAGACTTACTTTATTCTCGTCGTTGTCTTTTGAAATAAACTATTTTTCAATAAAGACATCATTCTGAGCCACAAACACTTTATTCTCAATGGGTAGTATCCTCTAGTTTCTTTAGGATAATCAACAAATACACACTTGGTAGATTTAATAGATAATTTTTCTAAGATTTGTCGTCATACGAAAACCACATAGCCCTTAATCTTAAGGAAAGAAAAACTTGGTCTTTTCCCAAACTAAATCTCCTATTATGTTTTACCAACTGCTTTAAAAGGAACACAATTCAGTGTAAATGTAGCAGTTTCTAATGCATAACCCCAAAATGAAATAGGAAGATCTTGATGACTCATCAAAGATCAAACCATATCTAATAAAGTTCTATTTCTCCTCTCAGAAACATCCT
Source organism: Stephania yunnanensis (assembly GCA_039657365.1). Lineage (NCBI taxonomy): Eukaryota > Viridiplantae > Streptophyta > Magnoliopsida > Ranunculales > Menispermaceae > Stephania > Stephania yunnanensis. Next base: position 34,606,266 of record CM077586.1, on the reverse strand, counting down.
TCCATTGTGGATTTTATGGGAGAGTCAACTTTGAGACAATCTCATAGTTTATAAGATGATCATCAAACTCTTGACGTAAATATTCACCACCTTGATCCGATCGAAGTGCTTTAATAGTTGTACCAAGTTGATTTTGCACTTCATTCTAAAATGTTTGAAACATCTCAAAAGATTCACCTTTATGTTTTATGAGATACACGTAACAATATATGTTGAAGTCATTAGTGAAGTAATTAAGTATTTATAACCAACTCTAGCCATCGTGTTTATAGGACTGCATACATCAGTATGTATTAGACCCAATAAATCAATTGCCCTTTCATTGTGTCCAGCAAAGGGACTCTTTGACATCTTGCCTAGTAAACAAGATACACATGTTTCATATTATTCAAAATCAAATGAGTATAAAAATCAATCTACATGGAGTTTAGAAATGTGTCTCATTTTTGTTGTCAATGTGAAAATGCCAAATGTAGGTTTGATTCAAATCATTTGACTTGAGTCTCTTTGTATTTCGTTAAGAATAGGAGTGTATGTGGACCCTTTCATATTTAGAATATAAAGACCATCACATAATTTAGGATTCGCATAGAAATCGCCTTCATGAGAAATGGAGCATTTATTATTCGCAATAATTAAATTAAAACCATCTAAATCCAAACATGAAGCTGAAATGACGTTTCTGCTCAAAGCAGGGACATAATAACAATTATTTTAAACTAAAACAAATCCACTAGGTAAAATTAACTCATAGCATCCTACAACTAATGCAACAACCTTTGCTCCATTTCCAAATCCTAAGATGGCTTCTCCTTTATTTAGCTTTCTACTTTTGGTGAGACCCTGCACATTAATACCTAAATTAGTAGTCGCACTACTCTTTTTTTCTTTAGATCTTCGCGATAAAGCTTGCAATTTCTGAACTAATGCCTAAGTATGGTAGAAATGACAATTTCCTTCTTTTTTCTTTTTCTTTCGGGATTGTGAAGTAGATGCAGCATGAGGCTTGACTTATTCCATAGGCTTTATGATAGTCACAACATCCTTGGCAACTTTAGCCTTACCTTAGCCATTTTTTTTCATATCGTTTCCTTTTCGAACGATCAACACATTAGCAATGGGTTTCTTGACATTATGTTCAACAGTTTTAAGTATCAAATGCAACTCTAAAATAGACTTCACCATGTTATTCATGTTATAGTTCATCACAAATTATGAATAACTATTAAGAAATAAATTTTGGATCAAATTCGTACCCAAGTCTTGGCTTATAGGAAACCCAAGTCTATCAAGATGATCAATGTAACCCTTCATTTTCAGAACATAAGAACTAACTAATGCACCTTTAACCATTTTGCAAGAATGAAGGTTCTTGAACGTCTGATGGCCCCTTCTCAAATTAAGGCAGCGCCCGGCCGAATCTCATTATTAACCTAACAAGGGACCCTTCAAAATAAGGTGTAGCAGTGCTCGACTGGCTCAACGGTAGTTATCAATCTTCTCTTTGCCTGGTTTGCTACTCAATAGATCTGCACCAACCATCACAACTAGATAGTGAGTACAGAAAAATAGAAAGTAATATTGAGAGACATTTGATCACATTCCCAATTATGCAAAAAGTATCAAAAAGCATGATAATAGCAACTATACTGAAAAGAGAACGTGCAAATAGATACTTCAGCTAAACAACTTGAAATTGACACATGGCTAAGTAGTAATGATCTAGGGTCAATCTGTCGTGATCTTCATCACATCAACCTTTTCCACTATATGAGGATGGAGCTTTACATCAATGTGAAGGTCTAAGTAATGTTCTTTCCTTTATAACCTTTCGCTGGTGCCAGTCAACTACGATATACATTTTCCAACAACCCCAAGACTCATTTTTTATGTGCTGCATAAAATAGTTGAGGGATCCAGATCACCTTGGAAGTCTAGTGACCCCGTATGTCCGACAAACCTCTATAATGTAATGACCCTAGATACAAGAATGACTTTCATATTTCAAGAAATAATATGGTTTAAGAATTCAATAAAGCAACTACATATCTAATGCTCGAAGGAAATAGATTGCAATACTATGTAACACCTACCTAATAGCATGCTATTTCATTGACCACATGTATTAATAATCAACAATGACATTACACATGATTTAGAGTCAATAAAATCATTTGATTGACAAATTATACCATGAAAGCAACCTCATGTAATGAGAAAGAACAACAAGTCATGACATATTGAATACAAAGGTACAATCCGAATGACTAAAAATGTACATGCAAATAGGAATAAATGTAAATAAATATTTCAATCAGTTTACTTACAATCCACGCAATTTCCTAAGCTACTCTGATCTCCTAACACCTCAAAACTCATATTTCAATCCCTAGAACACTTCCTTAGTTTTCTAATATCAAACTAATCCAAATAAGTTGGGCTTAAGTCAAGTCCAATGGATTTAGGAACTTTAACCCAAAATAGCAGTTTAAGACTAAACAACACTTAAATTTTAGTCTTATATTGCAGCACGATTTTAGGCATGAAATTATCTAAATATCAAAATCTTCCACTAATACAAAGATTGTCGGTCTCTATCTTAGCTTTCCAAAAATGTTAGTTTTCAAAATTCCAATTTAAAATGAAAGAAATATCATATTTCTACTAAACATAGCTCTAATTGAGATCTAACCCGACCAGCGGATTTAGAAAATATATTTCTCCCAATATATACTTCCAAAAAATATGATTTGTGGTCACAAGGCAGCAACCATACCCAATAACTATATACTAAAAGATCAGCTCATTTGGCTAAGTAGGTAGGGATTTATGCCTTTAACGAATTTTAGTTTTAAAAATCTTCTACTACATTTCAGCACCTACTTGTAGAGAACTTTTGGACGTGAAAACATTTGAATAACAACATCTCTAGCAAAGAAAGTCTTTTCCCCTTTGAGTAAGCTTTCAAATGTCATCGGTTTGAGTTAATGTGGATCCAAATGAGCAAGTTATGACCAAATTATATAGACTAATCCATAATAAAACATGCAGAAATTCAGTTTTGCTTTTACAATTTCAAAAATCCATATCTTTATGATTTCAAAATCAAATTGAGAACTTTAATATAGTTGGATTATCAGCTTGAAATGAGGAATCTAAATATACAAACCAATTTCAAAATCTTAATCATTTAGCCTCTGAATTCAATAAAAACCCGAAATGGGTTTCAATTAAATAGGGAGATATGTACCTAGTTTGTTGAACACCTAGCTTAACTTGATATCTCCTTCACAAAAACCACTTTGGTTGCTAGTCTTCTTCTTCCTCCAACCCTTCTCTTTCTCTCCAGCATGTTTCCTTCTCAATTAAGCAAATGAAATGAAGTTGACTTGGTTGTATGAGTTGATTACTATCTTTATATAGTAAGTGGATGCGGTTGATTAATAACCATCGATCTCATTGTACATGTGTCTCAAGGCTCATCTAGTGATACACCTATTAACACATGTCCTACTAACTCATGCTATATGACACCAATATGTAACTCCATTGATGTTGAGATGAGTCAATATGTGTATCGATGAAAATCAAGTAGCTATTGTTTTAACTTGTTAACTTAGCTTCATTAAGTGTATAATCAACTATAGCCATGTATAAATCACTATAAAAGATATATATAATCCTACACTAACTTACCATATCACTCTCTACCTTGATCCCATGCCAGGACTTGACTCGAGGCGCATTCCCACAAACGTATCGACAACTATACGTAAGTAGAAATGACTTAGTAGTCTACACATATACAATACACTAGGCGTATACTACAACAAATATAACATATACCTTGGCCATCTCGCCTCAATTATGACACATATCTCATTGTGGGTATCACGTCATGGGTCACTTGATCCTAATTAAGGGGTTAAACTCAAATTAGAAACTTGGGTCATGACAATTCTTCCCAACTAATAGAAATTTCGTCCTCGAAATTAAACTTGAGTTAAAGTTATACCTGACTCGAACAGGTATGGAAACCTATCTCGCATATAGTCTTCCCATTCCCAAGTGAATTTTGAATCTCCATGGAACTGCTACTTGACTAACACCTTCGGGATACATTTGCCTCTTAACCGTTGTATCCTCCAGTCTAGGATTTGTACAGGCTGCTCTTCATAAGATATGTCCTCGCTCATATAAATCTGACTCAAGTCAACTGTCTATCTCTCTCCGGCCTTTGAGTCGGCTAGTCAAAGTATTAAAATATGAAACACTAGATGAATACCCAACATCTGTGGAGGTGAATCCAGCTTATAAGCAACCTTTTCGACCCATCGTTTGATCTTGAAAGGCCCGATGAATCTCGATGCTAACTTGCCTTTCAGACCAAATCTATGAAAACCGTTTCGAAGAGAAACCTCTAGATACACCAAGGCTCCCTTGTCACACGTGAGATTGTTGTGATTTGTGTTAGCATACTTTTTTTGCCTCTCCTGGGATACTTTAAGCCTCTAGTGAATATGGCGTACCTTCTCAGTATGATCAACAGCAATTTCAGGCCTTATAATGTGCTGGTGCTCTGGCTCAGCCTAACATGATGGTGAGCGACACGGTCTGCCATATAAAGCCTCAAATGGCGCCATCTCAATGCTAGCCTGATAACTATTATTTTATGCAAACTTACACAACGGTAAGTACTCCTCCCATGATCCGCCAAACTCGAGTACACAAGCCCTGAGCATATCCTTGAGGTTCTGAATCAACCTATCAGTCTGCCTAACAGTTTGAGGGTGAAAAGTTGTGTTAAATTGTAAGCGCATACCATATTGCTCTTACATACTACGCCACATCCTAAATGTATACATAGCATCTTTGTCTAATGTAATAGTCAATGTTACCCTATGGAGTCTAATAATCTCTCTCTTGAACAATACACTCGATTAGTCAAATGCGTAATGAGCTAAAATTAGTATGAAATGTTCAGATTTGGTCAATATGTCCACAATCACCTAAATGGAATCGTGTCGATGGACAGTCCTCGGTAATCCTCTAACAAAATCTATGTTTATGTGTTCCCACTTCCATCGTGGAATGGGAAGTGGCTGTAAGAATCTTCCAGGTTTACGATGCTCTATTTTCACCTATTGGCAAATCCCACAGTTCCTAATAAAGTCTGATATGTCTGCTTTCATCCAAGCCACCAAAAATGTCTCTTTATGCATGGTACATTTTGGTCCTACTTGAATGAATAGTGAATCGGGAATGGTATGAATCCTAAAGAATCTCATCTCTCAGCTCTGCCAGTTCTGGTGTCCATAATCTGCCTCTGAATCTCAAATAATGGTATGTCATCTATGTCCAGTCAACACACTCAGTACTCTGGGCCACCTCACTGAATCTCGAGTATAAGATATCGGCTCTCTATCCCTTAATACTCTCTGAGTAGACACTGTATGAAGTTTTATCTATAAACAAATAATCACCAAAGTATCGGTTGGAATATCTGATTGCATCATCATTGTCTTTGCCTTGAGTAATCATACTAATGTGTCATACGGCATTTAATAACTTTGGCATCTTCAACCAGCATCGTACTTAGTGCATGAACAACTACATTAGCATTTCCTAAGTGATATTCCATAGAAAAATCTCATCCCTTCAGAAACTCCAACCATCGACGTTGTCTCATGTTAAGCTCTTTCTATGTGAAGAAGTATTTCAAACTCTTATGATCAGTATAGAGTGTGAACCTCTCTCCATTCAGATGATGTCTTCATATATTCAAAGCAAACACTACCGCCACCAACTCTAAGTCATGAATGGGATAGTTTTTCTAATGTATCATCAGCTATCTAGATGCATAAGCTATCATGCCTCTATCCTGCATCAATACACAACCTAGACCTGTATGAGAAGAATCTGTATATACCAGGAATCCATGTCCAACCTCTGGCAATATTAACACTAGTACGGTAGTCAACAATCTCTTTAGCCGAGCAAATGCCTCCTCGTATTCCTCAAACCAACCAAGTTCGACGTCTTTTTGGGTCAACCTGGTCATCGGTGTAGTGATCTTCGAGAAATCCTTCACGAACCTATAGTATTATCCTGCTAACCCTAGAAAACTCCTGACTTCCATAACTAACGTCGGTGCAGGCTAATCCGTAATACCCTGAATCATAGCCAGATCTACAGCAATACCTGCTACTCCAACAACATGTCCCAAAAACTTGACTTTTGACCGCCAAAACTCACACTTAGTGAACTTGGCGTAGAGTCGATGCTCCCTCAAGGTCTGCAACATCTCTCTAAAGTGTTGCTCATGATCTTATCAAGTCCTCAAGTATATTAATATATCATCCATGAAAACTATCACGAAATGGTTAAGAAATGGCCTCATCACTCGATGCATCAAATCCATAACCATGGCAGGAGCATTTGTCAGCACAATTGTAAATTTATAGTGTCCATATCTCATAGTGAATGTCATCTTAGACCTATCCTCATCCCTGATCCTAAGTTGGTGATACCCTGATCGCAGGTCTATCTTGAAGAAATATTGTGCTCCTCTTAGCTGATCAAATAAGTCATCAATCCGTGGTAAGGGATACTTGTTTCTGACTGTGGCCATGTTCAACTGTCTATAATCGATACACAGTCTCAAAGTATCATCTTTTTTCTTCAAAAATAGGACCAGTGCTTCCCTTGGTGACATAAAAGGTGTGATGAAGCCCTTCTCTCCCAAATCTTGCAACTGACTCCTCAACTCCTCCAACTCTTTTAGAGCCATGTAGTATGATGGTATAGATATAGATCTAGTGCCTAGTACCAACTCAGTGATAAATGTTATCTCTCTCAGTGGTGGTAAAGTAGGTAAGTCTTTCGAAAACACGTCCGAAAACTCGTACACAACCGAAATCTCCTTAAGTCCTGGTTCATGACTCTCTACTACAGTGTATAATGATACCAAAGTCTCCATCTCTCCACTAGTCGCAAGTCGGCCTCTAATACCCTCAACTCTCGATGTATCACCACTATACATGAACAACAGATGCCCTGGGATTTCAAATATCATTGTCTTACTGAAACAGTCAATATGAGCGTGATATGATGTTAACCAATCCATCCCTAACAATGCTTCAAACTCTAAAAACTAGAAAACCTTGAAGTCTGCAGGTAACTCTACCCCACCTATCTCTATTGGACATATCTCAACAAGACAATTAGGGTAGACTCTATCCCCGATGTAGTACTCAAAATCAAATGTACGCTAACTGTAATTAGTGTCAACCCTAAGATGACTATCATGCGACTGGAAATGAAAGATATTATATAACCCGAATCAAACAAGACATATAACTGTCTACCATAAATGGAAATCATACCTTTAATGAGTCTCCATGTGGCATCTGCATCGGGTTGTGCTACCATGTGTACACCATCTCAACTTTGTGGTGGAAACATGGCTATAGGGTGTGGACAATTTCAAATCCCGTGCCAACCTTACCATACCTATAATAAGTGATAGGTCTACACTAACCCTGAACCTTATTCTGGGCATGTGCTTGTCTCTGCCTCTGTCGGGAATTATCTTAACCTCTACCTTTACCTCTGCATCGGCCTCTACCACCCTACTAGTGCTAACTTGTCGTTGGTGGTGCTAGCAAAGTAGCTAGTACTACAGGTCTAAATGGTGGTGGCAAGGGAGGTCTACCAACCATAGTCTGCAAAGGTGTAAAGGATGATACAAATGGTACAACTGCTGTAGATGTCCCTAACCCCAGGGAACCTCTATCCCATCTCCATGGTCCCTTTCCCCCTCTATTTCCTCATCTCTAACTCTACAGCCTCGTCAGGTGTCAATGCTGGTACTAATGGTGTCCCATCGGTAACTCTGCCCGAGTAATATGTCTAGTGAGAGAGTGCACGCTCTTAAGTCTCACCCAAAGTCCAGGCACCTGAACTTACCACATAAAATCCAATATCTGGTCTTAGTCCATCTCCAAAGTGGTACACATCATCTGAATCCTCTCTCACTAGATCCCCAGCAAACTGCTTCAAAGAACCGTATCTGTCTTTATAACTCATCACTGACTCATCAGCTCCTTATCTCAAGTTCATGAATTCCTTCCTCAATCTTTTCATCACTGCAGGTGGGAAGTATTTCTGGAAAACTTCATCTTAAAGGCATCCCAAGACTAAAATTCTCCCTTAGAAGTTATCATCGCACGCCACCATACATCAGCATCTCTCTGTAAAGTGTACGACGAAATCTCATCTTAGAATTTGTCCTCAATCCTCAAGACTCAATGCAACTTCTCTTGAGATAGTACCCACTTCTCAATCATATAGCCTCTAAAAATCATCTGCTAATGGAATAGGAGGCTGGCTGCCACTTACGCCTACGTCCCCGCAGCCGCGTGAATCAACCATCAATATCTGCAAGATGATGGCGAATTCAAATCAGCCATTTCGTCGATAACGCATATATACATATGCAAAACTAACATATACATATAAGGCATCCCATTTTAATTCACTTTCCAACTAATGGTTTATAGGCAATGATCATCTAGTTTTTCACATATAAGATTTATGTTTTATTGTTTAAATTTTTATTTGTTATTTATTGGAAAGGTTAGGCCTTTTGCTACAAATTGCAGCTTTGGTATCACATTGTAGAATAATCATATTCCACAATCTAAGCCCTACGAACATAGAATATGATATCACATGTGACTATGATATCCTAACTTTGGACAATTCCATAAATTGTCCATAATATTCTAGAACTTAGGCTCTCCTGAGCTTTATAAACTTGGGCTCTTATACCAACTGTCACGACCCCTTCTCAAATCAGGTCACCACTAGGCCTAATCTTATTATTAAGCCCTAATCTCTTCATATATGACCTAACAAGGGGCTAGTCAGCCTATCACAAAACCATTTACCTACTTATTATTTATCATTTATTTTGAATATAAACCTATACTTATCCTAAGTCAATTCATAAATCAGAATTAATTAAAATTTTGTTTACTTAAAAGTTTATTCAGTAGAAGTCTTAACAATCAAGCGGAAACTTATAACATGAGTCCTAACAATTTAAGAAAAATCAGGGAATAAAGATCACATGCATATATATATATGATGAAATGGCGATATATAATATTATGTGTCTAGTCAAGCTAATACTCACTCAAACCATAATATACAACCCCAAAAGTATATCATATACATATAAAAGTAATACACCAAAAATGAGAACCTACAAAATCGGGTGTAGCAGTTCTCCATTGGCTCAGAGGTAGTCACCGATCTTCTCCTTGCTCGGACTGCTACTCGATGGATTTGCATCCATCGTCACAACTAGATAGTGAGTACAAGAAAATAGAAAGTAATATTGAGAGACTTTGTTCACATTCTCAATTATGCAACAAGTATCAAAAAACATGATAATAGCAACTATGTTGAAAAGAGAACATTCAAATAGTACTTTAGCTAAATAACATGAAACTAACACATGGCTAAGTAGTAATGATCTAGGGTCCGTTGGTCATTATCTTCATCACCTTTTCAACTATATAAGAATGGAGCTGAGATATACATCAATGTGAAGGTCCAAGCAGTGCTCTTACCTTTATAACCTTTCACTGGTGCCATTCACCAGCGATATATAGTTGCCAACAACCCCGGGACTCATTTCCTTGTGCTGCACAAGATAGTGGAGAGATCCTGATCACCCTAGAAATCTAGTATCCCCAGTATCTTCGACGAACCTCTACAATGTAATGACCCTAGATACAAGAACGACTTTTACATTTCAAGAAATAACATGGTTTGAGAATTCAATAAAGCAATTGCATATCTAATACACAAAGGAAATAGATTACAATATTATGTAACACCTACCTAATAGCATGCTATTTCACAGACCACATGTATTAACAATCAACAATAACATTGCGCATGATTTGGAGTCAATGAAATCATTTGATCGACAAAGTATACCATGAAAGCAACCTCATGTAATGAGAAAGAACAACAATTCATGGCATATTGAATACAAAGATAAATCATTCCAAATAACTAGAAATGAACATGTAAATAAATATCTCAATCAATTTACTTACAATTCATGCACTTTTCTAAGCTACTCTGGTCTCCCAACACCTCGAAACTCGTATTTGAATCCCTGAGACATGTCCCTAGTTTCCTAATATCAAACTAATTCAAATAAGTTGGGTTTAAGTTAGGTCCAACGGGTTTAGGAACTTTAACCCAAAACAATCATTTAAGACTAAACAACATTGACATTTTAGTCTTACATTACCGCTTGATTTTGGGCATGAAATTATCTAAATATCAAAATCTTCCACCAATACAAAGATTTTTTGTCTCTATATTAGCTTTCCAAAAAGTTTTAGTTTTCAAAATTCCGATTTAAAATGAAAGAAATATCATATTTCTACTAAACATAACTTATACTGAAATCTAACCCGACCAGCGGATTTAGAAAATCTATTTCTCCTAATATATACTTCCAAAAAATGTTATTTTTTGTCACAAGGCAGCAACCATATCCAATAACAACATACAAAAAGATCAACTCATTTGGATAAGTAGGTAGGGAGTTATGCCTTTAACAAATTTCAGTTTTAAAAATCTTCTACTACATTTCAGCACCTACTTATAGAGAATTTTGGACATTAAAACATTTCAATTACAACATATCTAGTTGAGCAAAGTTGTTCCCCTTTGAGTACACTTTCAAATGCCATCAAATTGAGTTGATTTGATCTAAATGAGCAAGTTATGACCAAATTACATAGACTAATCACTAATACAACATGCGGAAATTCAGTTTTGCTTTTACAACTTCAAAAATTCATATCTCTATGATTTCAAAATCAAGTTAAGAACTTTAATATAGCTGGATTATCAACTTGAAATAAGGAATCTAAATATATAAACCAATTGCAGAATCTTAATCATCTATCCTCTAAATTCAACAAAAAACTAGAACGCGTTTCAAGTAATTAGGGAGATATGTACCTAGTTTGATGAACACCTAGCTTAACTTGATCTCTTTTCACCAAACCCACTTTGGTTGCTAGTTTTCTTCTTCCTCAAACCCTTCTTCTTCTCTCCAACAAGTTTCCTTCTCAATGAAGCAAATGAAATGAAGTAGACTTGGTTGTATGAGTTGATTACTAGCTTTATATAGTAAGTAGATGTGGTTTATTAATTACCATTGATCTCATAGTACACATGTGTCTCGAGGCTCATCTAGTGATACACCAATTAACTCATGATATGTGACACCAATATGTAATTCCATTGATGTTGAGATGAGCAATACATGTATCGATGAAAATCAAGTGGCTATTGTTTTAACTTGCTAACTTAGCTTCATTAAGTGTATAATCAACCATAGCCATGTATAAATCACTATAAAAGCTATATATAATCCTACGTCAACTTACCATATCACTCTATACCTCGATTCAACGTCGGCACTCAACTCAAGGCACATTCCCACACACTTATCGACACCTATACGTAAGTAGAAATGACTTAGTAGTCTACGTATTTACAATACACTAGGCATGAACCACAACAAATATAACATATACCTCGGCCATTTCGCCTTGGTTATGACACATTTCATTGCGGGTCCCACATCACGGGTCACATGGTCTTAATTAAAGAGTTAAACTCAAATTAAAAACTTAGGCCATGATAGACTGTCTCAAACCTTTCTTGCTTAGCTTACCATTGGAACATTTCTTTGAGCATTGTAGCCATGTCTTAAGCTTCCATGTATTCCATGTCTTTCTAAAGTTTAGGAACCATGGTTTCCAACATAATGCATGCACATGCTTAGTATGTGCATATTTCACGGATCTTAAAGCATTTGCTGGTGGTTCCTTTGGAATAGGATTATCTAGGACATACAAATTGCGTTCATGCTTAAGAATAATTCTCAAGTTTCTGAACTAATCAAAAAATTTAGTGTCAGACAACTTATCATTCTTACGGATGGATCTCAGTGACAAGGGATTAGTATGATTTGACGAAGCCATATATCTACAACAAAGATTATGCAAAAAATTCATTTTTATATAAAGGAATAGACTCTCATTAAATTAACGACCCTCCTAAAAATGCTATGTTAATTTAAAGTACTAAAATTCATGTGTCACCTAATTCCAAGACAAGCTAAGGCATGAAACTTTGAATTAAGTTATTTAGGTAGGTACCAATTACCAATTATATTATATGTAACTTTTAGTTGTTGTTATAAGATCATGACACTTTGAATTAGGTTATAAATGAATGACTTTTTTGTCAAGACTTCTACTGAATAATTTGTAAACTTTATAAAATCTTAATTTTAGTTATGTGAATGGTGCAATGTTTATTAGAAAGGCTGACTAATACGTTATTAAGTTCTACGTGGCTAGGGTTAGAACTTAATGATGGGATCAAGCCGACGGTGCCCTGGATTATGGAATGGGTCATTATACAAAAGTTGTTCCCCTTTGAGTTAGCTTTCAAATGCCATAAGAATAGGTCCATTTCGAATTAAAATTAAGAATTTATGACAAAATTACATAGGCTAGTTCATAACAACATGCAGAATTTCCAGTTTTATTTTACATCTTCATAAACTTCAAAAATTCATAACTTAATGCAAACATATCCTAATCCAGAACTTCTTTATAGTATAGTAGAATTAGTGGAATTCCACAAGGAGTCAAAATATGGAATAAGACATTAAAAAAATCATTTGCCCACTGAAATTGTTGAAAAATGGGAACTGAAGTAAAACTTACAATTCTTTATTAGATTTAACAAAGTGGTGATGAAGATTGACTTACCTAGTTGAGAATTTCTTTAATTTTGATCAACCACCCTTCAATTCACCAGAATTTCTCTACAAATTTGCATCCAAAACTCTCTTTTCTCCTCTTGCATGAAATGCAAATGGATTTTGCATTAAAAGCCCACTAACTTGTTAATATAGTGGTGTGATTAAGTTGTGACCTTTGATTCAGTGTAAACACCCATCACTAGAACAATCTAATGACTAGTACTTGGTCCTGCAATCTACTAACTTAGTCATATTAACACCCATTCATAGACCAAGTTACATAGTGATTGTGACAACATGCATCTCGAAGCATGTTATGAAGCATGTCAATGCTTAGTGTTTTACTTTCTTAATTTAGGCCTCATTTATATGCATTCAACTATAGGCACATTAGATTAGTTATATAAGTCATATTAAACTAAATTAGGACGTATCACACCACTCTATACCTCGGTCCCATGCTGGCATGCATCTCGAGGCTTGTTTCTGCTCATATGCCAAACTTACAAAAAATAACACTAAATAAAATATTCCCAAGTATACTATACACACATACATCACACTAGGTATCCATCACTCAAAAGTAAAATATTTTTCGGTCCTTACATTGAGTATTGGAACCATGTACCCGCCTCGGATCACGTCATGGGTCGATAACCTTGATTAGTGACTAATTTACTATTAGTAAATTTAGGGCCATTAAATGGAAATAGAGTTTTGAGAAAATTTTAAGGTTTTGTATCGGGTGTGTAACTTGTAAAACGTGCCGCAATTAAATATTTAGAATAAAAATAGTTATTTTTGTTCTCACATTATAAACCAAATTAAATTGACCCTAAAATATTCAAAACAATATATTCGGATACCATGGACTTAATAAGGAGATAACAGTCGGGTGTCTAGTGCGCACTTCAGGGCATGAGCGACACTTTTAAAAGGATGTTTCAGGTTGTTTGAGGTATGTAAACCCATAAGAAACTCTTTTAAGATTTATTTAAATTCTTGTCAAATTCACTGTTGTTTATGATATAAATTTCGTCAGTTTTAGGCTTGCTTATTGACGCAGGGGAGATCTTCTAAACCAGTTGAACGAATCCACGAACAACTCGATCTAAGTCAAAACTTAAGCCAAGTTCGAAAATTCTTTAATTCAAGCAAAAAAATTGCGAATTACATCTAATAGGTCGCTTAAATAGCGAAACCCTAAAATTTGCCAAAAATAGTAAAAAGTCCAAAAAGCCCTAAAAGCCCTAAATTGGAAACTAGACAAAAAAATAGAAACAAACGCCGCAAACGGCAATAAAAACGAAAATTCCTAATGAAAGTTATAATCTAAACAAAACTTTCCTAAAATAGCAAAATTACCGTTTCGGAGGCCAAAACAATGGAATTTCGTCGAAAAACGTTGTAGGCACAGTGTAGCAGTGATTCGTGATCTCCACACTGTTTCCAATCAACCCATGCCCCCGAAACGCCGAAACTCAAACGCCCAAACTTCACCGAAATTACAAAAAATGCCATCCTTTCATATTTTTTCATATTTTTCCAAGAATTTGCAACAAATTATTGGACTTCATCAATATCCTGTCAAGAATTTGCAAACTAATTCTTGGATTTCATCATTATCCTATCAAGAATTTGCAAGCTAATTCTTGGACTTCATCATTCTCCCCAGGGTGGACAGAATTCGCCCTCGAATTGTCATCATCAGACGTATCCCCATAATAGAGAACAAGATGTTTGACATTAAATACATCAGTCGTGCGAATGTGACTTGGCAACTTCAATCTGTAAGCATTATGATTAATTTTCTCAAGAACCTCCACAGGACCAATCTTCCGAACTGACAATTTGTTGTAATCACCCACATAAAAGCCAATCACGTTACCGGTGCAGGTCATGCTGCTAGCCAGAAGTAAGAAATGGTCTTTCAGAACACCTTTAGCAACCTTCTTAACAAACCTTGACAGTCTCTCAACAACTTGATCAAACGCACAGGATATGCCAACCAATTCTTGCACTCGTTTGATAGCATGTAGAATAGATCTTTTCGTGTCTATCGAGTGGAAAATAGGAAGGCAGGTGTCCATTACAATCCTCCAAATGTCACCGCTTCCTTTCACGACAGCTTTCTTAAGCACCACTTCCACAGCTATTTCACCTTCTTGTTCTGCTAGGATTTCTAACCCGATTTGATGCCTCTGGACTAACCCAAATTATGGTGGTTGTTTCGACACGAGGATCACCTTTCACAATTGTTTCTAGCAGAACATGCAATATGATATTGGCCATAAAAAGTGAAACTTTTTCCAATGCATCGCCAATTGAATCCATCCACGAGAACTGCAGACATGGAACCGTAGACAATTCAGAATCACATGATTGTTGAAAACAGCAACACTTACTGACAGTAATCTTGTTGATTGCTCTACTGTCCACACACATCCGCCAGGAGCCATCTTTCTTTGGTGTAAGGAGGGTTGGTACTGCACACGGACTCAGACTTTCACGGATGAATCCCTTCGCCAATAACTCTTCAACCTGTCTGCGCAACTCCTCATGCTCATTGAGACTCATTCGGTAGTGTGGTATATTAGGTAGTGAAGCACCAGGTTCAAGGTCAATCTGATGTTGAATATCACGCAATGGTGGCAGTCCTTCTGGCATCTTATCAGGGAAAATATCACAAAACTCCTTCATAATAAGAATTGCAGCTTCAGGAACATCAACATCTCTATCTACCTCCTTTCCCATCAAGATGTAAACTACCTCAGAATCCTGTAATTCATCTTCAAATCTTGCCAAAGATAGCAAGCTATTAGATTCTTTAGTAGGCTTAACTTCCTCTGGATCCTTGGCGGGTACTAGCACAATCTTCACTCCCTTGAACATAAGGGTGTATTTATTGGCTCTGCCATCATGCACAACTCCCCTATCAAACTGTCAAGGAAGTCCCAATAACAAGTAGCAAGCATCCATAGCCACAACATCACACCAGACTGAATCCTTGTAGTTAGCACCAATAGAAAAAGTCACCAAGGCGCGCTTCGACACCTTCACCTCACCACCATTCTTCAGCCAAGCTAGCTTGTAGGGCCTTGGATGTTGTTCAATTGCAAAGCCCAACTTCTGAACCGCTTCAACTGAGACGATATTCTCGCAACTGCCTGCATCAATCATGAACTTGCACACCTTGCCTAAGATGGTACACTTAGACTGAAAGATGTTACTCCACAGCCACTCATCATCAGCGACAGCTCTAAGAGTCATACAAGAACGCCTCACAACCAAGGCAGTACCCACATCTCCAGTCACGATCTCCTCTTCTGTGTTGTCAGAAGTATCAAAGGCTGGTTCTGCAGTGATGTTGGCCTCTTCCCCTTCGTCTTCCTATTCGTTCTTAATAAAGAGAGCCTTCTTCCCTTTACATTCTGACTTCCTGTGACCAATTTCGCCACAACTGAAGCATTTAATCCCACTAGTGTTAGGTTTGTTCGTGCGACTAGCAGGATTAATTGCAGCGGTATTACCTCCAGTATTGGTTGTCCCAACATTAACATTACCTGAAGCATTACTCACACCCCGACGCTGTTGTTTCTCCACCAACAATGCTCGCTGGTGCACTGCAGATAAGGAAGCCGGATCAAACATGTTGACGACATCTTGGATCTGCACCCTCAGCCCACCAATATACCGCCACTAATTGGTCGTTAGTCTCCTGCAGTTCGTTTCTAGTGACTAACTAATAAAACTCTTTACTGTAATCATCTACTGACTTTGCCCCTTGTCTCAGATTCTGCAACCTCTGATACATAAGGCGTTGGAAGTTGTAAGGCAAGAACTCATCTCGTAAGTATTTTTTCATCTTCTCCCACGAGGTGATCTTCGCATTTTCATTCCTATTCCGCATCAACTTCTGTTGTTGCCACTAAGTCGTGGCCCTGTTGCGGAATCTGGTCGCAACCAGTTGCACACGCTTGTCTTCGGGCACACCTTTAAATTCCAGGACTTCTCCAATTGACACCGGCCAGCCAAGAATTATTCCGGTTGAAGGGTGCCATAGAATTCTGGGACATCCGTCTTCATCCCAGACTCCCACCGCCTGCGATCATCCTCAACTGCACGCGGCCTATAGCGCCTCCTCGGTGCCTCAACATACTCATCCTCCCCTTCGGTAGAAGAATCTCCTACAGGTTCATCACCAACAAGTTCCCTTCGATGGTTACGGACACAATCATTATTCTGACCCAACAACTGATCGATTCTGGCAGTTAATTATTCTATCACCGCGCCCATGCGTTGGTCAATTATTTGGCCAATTTGTCGATTCAGATTGTCACGATCATACACCTCCTCGATACGCTGTTGGTTCCTCTTCGGCGGCATGATTTCTCCAATCATGCTTTGAAGCGAGCTCGATACCAACCGACGCAATGAGATCTTCTAAACCAGTTGAACGAATCCACGAACAACTCGATCTAGGTCAGAACTTAAGCCAAGTTCGAAAATTCTTTTATTCAAGCAAAAAAAAATTGTGAATTACATCCAATAGGTCGCTTAAATAGCGAAACCCTAAAATTCGCCAAAAATAGTAAAAAGTCCAAAAAGCCCTAAACTAGAAACTAGACGAAAAATAGAAACAAATGCGCAAACGGCAATAAAAACGGAAATTCCTAATGAAAGTTATAATCTAAACAAAAATTTCCTAAAATAGCAAAATTGTCATTTCGGAGGCCAAAAAGATGGAATTTCGCCAAATAACGTCGTAGTCTCTGCATAGCAATGAGTTGTGATCTCCACGCCGTTTCCAATCAACCCATGCCCCTGGAACGTCGAAACTCAAACGCCCGTTCTCACCGAAATTACAAAAAATGCCATCCTTTCATATCTTTTCATATTTTTCCAAGAATTTGCAACTAATTCTTGGACTTCATCATTATCCCGTCAAGAATTTGCAAACTAATTCTTGGACTTCATCATTATCCTATCAAGAATTTGCAAGCTAATTCTTGGACTTCATCACTTATACTCATTCTCGCATGTGTCTATGTATAGTAGACAGGGCGGGTATGGCATTGATCTCAGCACCCTGTAGAGGAAAATCCGAGAGTTGTCATGAGATATGTATCTTGTTAGTAACTACGCATTGGACTTATCTCCGCGAGTGTAGTAGGTACAAGAAAGAGTTGGCTTGAGGCTTGCCTCCATCATGAGTTTCTTTTTTAGAGGCATTAGTCAAAAGTATAGCTTCCATCCACTCTTTCCTCTTTCGATCAAGAAGCACTTGGCGAAAAACACCTCGCCAACAGGGACTTCTCGATTTACCGAATCCAATCCTCCGGGTTTGACATACATTCACCATACATGCGTTTTGACTTTGCTTATTTATTTGCCTTATATTCATGCCTTCTTTTCCAGTTTTACTTTAATTATTGGCATGAATTGTAGCTACTTTTTTTGAGATTCGTGTGAATGCAAATTGATTTTCTCCGAGATTTAATCACTAGAATTTCTCATTTTTTATGAAAAATTGTAGATCCTATGACGAACCGGGGGAAGGCGGTACTTGACGATTACCTCTGATATAGAGAGCTCCTCATAACCAGTACTTATTGGAGTTTGTACTTACTTATTTATTGTCTTTTGAGTTATTTTGGGAGACTGTTTGTACCAGATACATATATGATACACTTGTGTACTTTTGTTGCCTTTATGATCACATATATGGTATCACATGGCGGTTTCCATACGATAGGCTTGTTTACTTATGCAAACTTTTATTTCTCACATGATTTGCATGTTTAAAAGACTTCCACTCACTAATCAACTTATAATGAACCTTTAAGGTGGAAAAGACACTTAACATGGTAAATTCATGTTAATAACTCATAATACACATGAGAATTACTAAGTCGAGACAAGAATTTTGAAGATAAAGGACAAGGTCGTGAGCCATCATAAGAAGGTGTATAGTGACGCGACATGACTTGGTGACGTGTCCGACAATGTGGCAGTGCCCGATTTGCCTTGGAGCTCGAGGCTGTCACAATCAAGCAATGATCTACGAACTTGAAAGTCACAATGACGATGGTGCTCTCAACCCCGACTTGGAACACATGACATAAATTTCATGGGACATCGGTGGATGGTCATGAATTTGCGAGGTTTATAATTTTTGTACTTAAGAGTGTTTTGCGCTTATGCTACTCACAACGATAGGCGGAACCTAAGTAAGCTATTATATTCCTCACTACTATGATAGTAGGATGAGGTGATTTTGTAGGAAATTTGCTTATCTTTACATATTTATGAGTGGTTATTAGATGAAATTAGGAAAATGTAGTACAACCTAAGGTGAAGTTGATTCCGTAGAAATTCTTCTCGAGTAATATGATTGCATTTTCTTTCGTTTTGTTTAAATTAAGTATTTTAATTAGTTATATAACAAAAAATAGTCTTTTCCTAACTTTATTTCACTACAAAAAAACAACAAATCAGAAACGGAAATTTCCGTCTCTGATTTGTTAAAATTCCGTCTCTAATTGCAGTCAGAAACGGAACAGAAACGGAACTAATTACGTCTCTAAAAACGTCGTCGCTAATTCAATCAGAAACGAAATTCGATTCCGTTTCTGATTTAGAGACGGATCAGAAACGGAATAAATTTCGTTTCTGATCAAAAACGGAATAAATTTCGTTTCTGATCAGAAACGGAATTTATTTCGTCTCTAATTCCGTTTCTGATTAGAGACGGAATAAATTCCATTTCTGATTATTTCCGTCTCTGATCCGTTGCTAATCAGAGACGGACCAGAGACGGAATTTGATCCGTTTCTGATTTATGTATCTTACATAAACGAAAATTAGAGACGGAAATAGCAACGGAATCCAAAGATTCCGTTGCTATTTCCGTCTCTAATTTTCATTTTTGTTTAGTTTTTAAAGTCTTACATATATAGGTCTCAATCCAAGCACATTTAACCTGCTAATATATAATAAAAATCATAGCTAAATAATATATTGATATTACACAATTTATATAAACTTATCATATCCTTAACATTATCTTTTCTCAATGTACTGTACTCGAAACAACAAAAACAATCTAAAAAGTTTCTATATCGTATATTTCTACAAAAGTAAAAGCAAAAATTGTTCTAAATAAAAAAAAATAAAAAAATGAAGTGTTCCGAGATTATATAAAGTTGATTGTGCTTCAAATAATACTTGACTTCGTACAAAACACCTGAAAAAAGATCAAAAAGAAAAAAATCACTAAATTATACAAACAATAATAGGAATATAAACAATATTATGGAATATAAACACAAAGATAAATAAAGTAATAAAGAAAAAGAAATTCATCATTATCCGGAAGGAACATGGTGTTATTTAGCAAATTATCTCTCGCTCCAAACTATAACATAGCAATGGTTTGTGATGCTTATATATATAGTCTTGATGTTTCATGATCAATATTTAAGACTCGCAACATACACAAGCTATCATGCATGATTACGTTTAAGAATTAAAATTAAAAGAAAAATATTTTGCTCGACAACAAAGAAAATAAAACCTAAATTGCAAATTAATTAATTAGAGTCGACTAGTTTATTCTTATAAAAATAAAATAAAATTAAGACTTGTTTACAACTTTTAGAAATCACACCAAAACCATGGATGTCGATGTATCACTAGAGACCTTGTTTTCACAAGATGTGGTTTAAAACCTCAAATAGAACTAGGAACAATTGGAAACAAGCTTTCATTAACCTATTTTAAACACACAGATATGCACACAACAAAAATATGTTCTACAACTTTTTTAAGTTTGAAAACTTTACATTGCAGGCTGTGAAAAAAAACTTAGAAGGTCCGATTTGGTTCCTTCTCATATCAAACAACTAGAATCATTCCGCATAAAGTTAATTTCTAGCAGTGAGAGTGCAATCATATAGATGCTATTAGAAAGTTAATTTCTAGCAGTGAGTCATCCATGCAAACTAAAGGGTGAAACCGAAATTAATAAAACCATAAAATTGCAAGGAGAAGGAAACAAACAGAAAGAATCAGTGTTAAACTTACTCAATGAATGGTACCCAATCATTACTATGTTTGGGAATGGTTCAATGTATCGAGTCTTGTTCCGCTGTTGAGAGGCTGCTTCTAGATATGAACGCATACCTACAAGCCATGAACCTGGATCCCAACAACTGCAAAAAGAATGAGAAGGAAAAACAGTGAGAAAAGTGCAGTAAATAGAACCATTTTCAAGTCCCTAAAAGGAAAAAGAATGATTCAAATTCACATCAATAGTTAGTCTAAAAAACAACCAAAGAGAAACATCTAACATACCATTGCCACTGAATTCTCTAAACCGGCACTAATACCAAAATCTGTGATCTTCGGAATGTGGATATTTAAGAGAATAGGAATGTGGGCTCATAAACTATGAAAATCCATTATGCATCAAACAAAGAATCCATAAAATGATCAATTTGGGTCATAAGAAGATTCAATTAAAAATTAAAAAAAGTCACCTCGATGATCAATGTGGGCTCCTAGTGGACAAATCCCATAAGGAGAGATAACCACTTTAACCTCTTTTGCACATTTGCCACTCATTTCGGCCACCTTATTCATTATTTCATCCAACCGCAAG
This sequence comes from Stephania yunnanensis, assembly GCA_039657365.1. NCBI lineage: Eukaryota > Viridiplantae > Streptophyta > Magnoliopsida > Ranunculales > Menispermaceae > Stephania > Stephania yunnanensis. Next base: position 34,584,727 of record CM077586.1, on the reverse strand, counting down.
AGGAACTAAAAAACTTCAGCGGAAAGAGTTTAACAACAAGAAGCATATTAAAAGTTAAAAGAGCAAAACTAAACGAAAAATAGTATTCATACAAGGGAGAAACAAATGGAGCCAAGCGACCATTAAATCTTTCAAACAACTACCACGGGAATGTCATATATACATGCCAAACCAATCAAAAGAAATAGGTACTATTCAATCGTAACCAACAACACCTAACTAATCAATCATCCATAGCAAGTGCATGAATATGAAATTACTAACAACTATAACATCAAACGACAAAGTAATTACCTCAATACATGATTCTAATGTATTATAATGTTGATCATGACATGCTTTACCGATAAAATAAACATGGAATAACTAATCAATCATCCATAGCAAGTGCATGAATATGAAATTACTAACAACACATGTCCCTCCTCAATCTAAGAAGAAATAAACAGCAATGTATTAAACTAAAGGAAACTTAAACACAAACATGCACAATCATGAGAAGAAATAAACAACAATGTATTATCTATAATATGGGGAAGAAACACACATGACACAAACCTTTGATGAATTGGCGTGCTTCCTCTTTCTTTGGAAGGTTTTTCTCTCGATTTTCCCTTCATAAACGACCACCTAAAAACAAATAATTAAGCGAAAAGTTATAAATTCAACTAAGTTACAAAAGGTTACATCTCGATTCAAGCATGATGATTCAAACAAGAAAATGGAGAGGAAGGAGAATTCCGCAAGTTCTACTGCATGGAAAGAAGTAACGCTTCCAAGTATTACCATACTTACTTGGAATGAAGATAATTCATCCTGCAACATGCCATATTTTCCCTGCAACATTGCGAGGCTCTCTATCATTACAGACTTTTCTTGTTCAAGATGTTCAAGGCTTGCTTGTATGAATCGCTATCTCGCTGAAGTTTGCTATTGTATTGTTGTAAACCATGTTGTAATCTTGCGAATTTTTATATGAAGCATTAAGTGACTCAAATATGTAAAGCAATTTTGAAAATAACTTCATTTACCCTAAAAGTCAAAGAAAAACAAAAACTGAACCTCTAATTTTAAACAAAACTTTGCAAACTAATTGTGTAGATCTACTTACCAACTTGTACACCACCTCTAGCTTGATCATCTCCTTAAAAATTCTCCAAAATCTCTCTACCTCTAATATATAAATATGTATGTCATACTTACATGCGCCTGCGCTTGTCCATAAAACTTTCCGGGCGATCCGAATAAGCGCAAGTTCATATTTCCAAGTTCCAATTGCAAAATTTCACAAGCCATGTTGAGAGCACAGCTTGCTAACTAGCAAGGCAAAGATAAGCAATGGTAGAAATAAAATTGTCGAAAAAGAACATATATAACTAACATTATGCGTCCACTCAAAACATACCTAAATGCAATGTCTTCTACAAACATTCGGTAAGTACCTACAAGAAAATTGTTTAACAAAAAAATGGGAGGGAAGAAAATTGAACAAATTGAAACAAAAACTGAAAAACACAAAACCAAACACGAAAGATCGAAGCTTTCAAGACCAAACAAAACTCTACCAAAACCCCATTACCGAAAACACAAAAACAAACCCTAGACACCACAAAACCCCAAGAAACTCACATGTAATCTTCGAGAAACCAAACAATAAAAAAAAAAATCTAAAATCGAAACCCTAGAAACCAAAAAACAGAACTCACATCGAGAATCCCCGAAAGTCGTCGACCGAGATGGGGGGTCGTCGAGGCGCGTCCGGCCGTTGAGCTCGAGCTCCAGGTTCCTAGTCCGTCATTTCTCCGAATCTCCGCACCCTTCAAAACCCTATCGATCACGAACTCGATTTTAGACTCCACGCCTCATCAAAGAAACCCTAGAACGAACCCTAGAAACCAAAACGGAATCGGAGGGGACTAAATCTAGGGTTTGGTACGCGAAATCGATTCAGACGAACAACATGGCTATTGGTGAGAGTGAGAGTAGAGAGGTGTGAGAGAGAGAGAGCAGAGAGCGAAGAGAGAGAGAGTGCGGTGACGAGAAAGAGAGCAGAGAGCGGCGACGGTGAGAGAGAGAGAGGAGAGAGCGGTGACGGTGAGAGAGAGCGGTGAGGGAGAGAGGTTTGTTGAGAGAGAGAGAGCGGTGAGGGAGAGGTTTGTTGAGACAGAGGTTTTGAGAGGTTTTGAGAGACAGAGAGACAGAGAGAGGTTTTGAGAAACAGAGAGAGAGCTGAGTGATTTTAGGGAGAGACGGACTGTTGTGGGTATTTAGATCAAGCATGCACGAATCTCGAGACATAATGAACGGTTGAAAAAAAAATAAAGTTTTGGTGGGAATGTTGGCGCCATTTTTTAGAGACGGAATTTAATTCCGTCTCTAATTCCGTCTCTAATTCCGTCTCTGATCCGTCTCAAATCCGTCTCTGAATATTTCCGTCTCAATTCCGTCGCTAACTTTTTAATTTAGAGACGGAACTTATTCCGTTTCTAATTCTGTTTCTAATTTAGAAACGAACTTATTTCCGTTTCTAATTCCGTTTCTGATTTGCTGTTTTTTTGTAGTGTTTTCTTGTTACAATTGAATTAAACTTTTATACCAACCTTTTGGGTTTGAAAATGTAGTTCTGGAGAAATTTAAAGTCAACCTATTATTACATTGTGTCGTATACTTGCGACATCGATCAGACAACTAAGTAAATGAACTCCAAAACTACGAACTCATGCATAATCTTTTCACACAACTCAGAGAATTGACAAATGAGACGTCGGATGATGAGTCGTTAATTATGTAATTATATATAATATATTTATATATTTTTTATTATTAATTCTCTAAAATATTAGCTTAATTGCACTTATTTATCATTTTTAGGGATATTAGCATGCGCAACTGAATTGGGCAAAAAAAATTATGCAAGATAGAACAGTGGATCGGCTACCTTTCATCTGCCTTGAGACACGCATTTTGTAGTGATGTAGAGTTGAGGAGCGACTCAGTTGACGTAGAAACGTACACGCTTGATGACATAGCACACCAGAGCTGTGGAGACCTTCCTCAAGATTTGTGCATCACTCTTCCCACAATTTCGATCTCCCATGCGATTTTCCTCTCCCCCAGCTATCGTTAGATTTCCTTGAGATCTGTGTTTTGATGTCTCCCATGCGAGCGCTACTTTCTCCCACAAATTTAGTGAAGTCGTGCGAACCTCCTCTCCCACCAACCAGCTGTCATGGGGCAGCGTCTCACTCATCACAGGACGTCCTCAGCAGCGACTCCTCCAATCAGTGCGTACCACGTCATCGGAGCCAGCACCTTCAGCCAATCACGGCCTGCCACATATCCGAGACCAGCAACAAACTCCCGTAACCACTAGATCGTCCTCGGTGCACGTGTCATTCTAGACCCAGAATCTCTCCTATAAAAACCAATTTTAGTTGTTTTTTATAATTAGGACTTTATGGCATGTTCGCTTCACCGTCTTACGTCGGATTAGGCACACTGAATTGGTTAATCAGATGTTCGCTTGGAGGATTAACTAGGCCACGAGATTAATTAATGGGCATGAGAGGGGACTAAACAATATCACAAATTTTGGTGGGATTAGCTAATCCAAAGTGGGTAGTTATTGGAGATTACCAATTTACCCCTCACATTACTACCCATCTTCAACGAATCCCTTGCTTCACCGATTCCTCGCTCCAGCACCACTGCCTCACCGAATCACCACTGCTTGCTGGAGAAGGAGAGGAGGAAGTGAGGAGGAGGAACCCCATTTTGTCACCAGCTATCGCAAAGAAGAAGACGCGGGTGCTTACGAGAAGGAGAGGAGGAACTGAAGAGGAGGAACCCTAATACGTTACCACCGCTGTCGCGAAGAAGAAGACGATCGACCATCAGCCGAAATCGAACAGCGAGAAACGCGAGAAGGTAAGCTTCGTTCACTGGTATTCTTCTTCAGTTGTGTCATGCCCGTCGATTGGTTTTGTCAATGAATTTGACATGTTTCATTTATCTTCGTTCACTGTTTTGTTTCATCTTCTTCACCGCTGTGCAAGAGATTTTGGTCACCACAGCTATTTTAACAATCTACAATTAATACATGAACACATACAATCAAACAAGTTTTATGAAATTTTACATGCATGGGGTGAATGACAAGCGGTATAGTCCAATGAATTGCATTTTTTTATTGGCGAAATACTGATTTCTATTGTAGTACGTGGGTGCTTAATTGATTGAAAGATCACATCAATCGGGCTTAAAAGATTGCCTATTCAAAGAAGAAAGCCATGAATTGCATTAATTTTGCAAATTGTCTAATATGGGTAGAAATGAACCGAATATAGAAGTACTCCCTGGAGTATATGTAAAATAATGAATCTTATTTGTTTTCCCTTGTAAGATGAGGCTTCAAAAATGACATGTTTTCAATGAATAAAACAGTAGGATCAAGAAGTTTATTTGAATCTGGATCATAGCATTTCTAAACCTCTTGTACCTTATAAAATATGCTTATTTTATGGTTTTCGAGACTCATTTTTCTTGAGGAGTTTGGGTGCATGAACTTTGTGAGGATTCATTTGTGTATGTATTTTGTAAGTGTTGTTGTTATAACCTTTTGTCTACCAGATTTTGCAATACAACCTGGAAACATTGACTGCAAGTCGTCAATAAGACACCACCTATGCAATTTTTTAGCGCAAAATGCCTATGCACTACTTAAATGAGAGGAAAGGTTATATCACTAATTTTTTATCAAAGTTGAAGGTTTTCTATATAAATAAAAAAACGTAAAAACCTAATTTTTTTTAACACAAATGATAAATCTCTTTTATGAAACGAATTCACGCAATGGAAAATCATTCCTTTTTCATGCGAAAAGATATTATCGTTTTTTAAGTATGAGTGTTATTGTGAAATATACCTATATTTCTATGTGTCTATGTATGACAATGAGTTTTTCAATAGAAAATGCAAATTACTTAATTAATCGAGGCCTATAAATAAATATTTTGTTATATCCAAGGTATTGATTAGGGACCATCTCAAAAATCAGTTAAATTGACTAAGGAATGTCTGGCGCCTTACAACCATGACTAGAAAACTTAAAAACAATCACAAATTATCCTGTTATTAACAAGGGTCACTATATTATAAGATAAACTGTCAAATAAGATAGACAAAGATGCAAGAAAAAAATTACGACTATCTCATAATAAGATGACAAGACATTTGGGAACAAAAACTATCACCACTTCAATGCTTATAAGTGATTAAAAAAAGACACTTAAGTTAGGAAGGATTCATAAGGATCTTCACTTGCGAGAGATTTGTCATGAAATAATCTGGCCCGTTTTGGATTGGCTGCCAAGACAAAGGAAAAAAAATGTCAAGTAACTGAGACTTAAAATAAACTATAAAGAGCTGAAAAAATAACAAAATCATATCTAAGCTGCATTCACAAAATCATGAATACCTTTCATATGTAGATATGTTTACTCACAGGAGTATATGTAAAATCATGAATCTTATTTGTTTTCCTTTGCAAGATGAGGCTTCAAAAATGGCATGTTTTCAATGAATAAAATAGTAGGATCAAGAAGTTTATTTGGAACTGGATCATAGCATTTCTAAACCTCTTGTACCTAATAAAATATGCTTATTTTATGGTTTTTGAGACTCATTTTTCTTGAGGAGTTTGGGTGCATGAACTTTGTGAGGATTCATTTGTGCATGTATTTTGTAAGTGTTGTTGTTATAACCTTTTGGCATGGTTTGTATTTAAGGTGTCAAATTTCTTCATACGTATATGTTGTTGTTAAGGAGGCCTAACAAATAAATACATGTTTGGTCGAATTTGATGGATTTTCTTAGTGGATTTTGTTGAGCAATTATGCCTCCATTTTATTTTGGAAGAGATTCACAAATTATTTTATGAAATTGGGTTTCAAATAGATTACCAACCAATGGATTCAAATTCATCAAGCGGTCGACCTCGTGCAAGGGATTTGGTAATGAACCACATCCACATTTGTCTGCGATTCATTGAACGCCTCGTACATATGTTTAGAGTTATGGCAAGTCGTAGGCATCGTGTGGAACGAACTTACGAACTAGGTTATGACAAGCATCGACAAATTATCCATAACCTCGTCTACAAGTCCGATGAAACTTGCTACAAAATGCTTCGAATGAAAAGGAAGCCATTTGAAAAATTGAGAGATATGTTGTACGAACATGGAAAATTGAGGAATAAGTGTTGTGTGCTTATTGATGAGCACTCCACATACTAGGGCACAACATACGCAATAGGATCATTTCAACATGGTTCCAAAGGTCGGAAGACACTGTATGTAAGGTCTTCAAGAGAACTATTCGCGCGCTCATATGATTGCAACGTATGCTTTTGAAGCACCCTGTGCCAATTGGTCCCGAAGAAACTGATTTGAGATGGTGTTATTTTCAGGTACAAATTATGGCAAACTTCCTCGTTTATTTTGCTTTAGTCATAAAAATTCTCCTTCGTTATATGACTTATGTAATTCATTGGTTTTGTCAATGTAAGGATGCCTTGGTGCTATTGACGGGACGCATATACCAATCATCATTCGTAACAATCAAAAGACTCGATTTAGGTGTAGGAAAGGCTTCCCAAAGATGAATGTCATGTGCGCTTGTACACCATCTAAGCTAATTACATACATCCTACCGGGTTGGGAAGGGTCGGCCGCCGATGGGAGAATTCTGAGGGATGCTTTATCACGTCGTAATGGTTTAAAAGTTCATAATGACAACTACTATTTGGTCGACGCATGGTACTCTAATTGTCAAGGGTTTTTGGCACCTTTTCGCGGTCAACGATACCACTTATCTGAGTGGGCAAGTGGCAAACGTCCAGCACAAACAGCCGAAGAAGTTTTCAATATGCATCATGCAAAGGCAAGAAATATTATTGAGACTTGCTTTGGAGCGTTGAAACAACGTTGGGCCGTGTTACGTAATCCTTGTTTCTACGATGTGAAAATGGCTACACTTATTATCATTGCATGTGTCTTTCTTCACAATTACCTAACAATGGAGGTATCAGATGACTTGTTGATAACGTGGTGGTTGAGGGGAAAGAGTTGGGGGCTTAAGACGACGCGTCGAATGAACCGCCTGAGGTTATCAGCCAAGTGGGACAAACTGATGTGTGGACTGCATTTCGCAACAACCTTGCCATAGATATGTGGGATTCTTACCATTGAGAGGAGGCGATTAATGTCGAACACAGTTGAAGTTGATGAGCCTTTTTTTTTTGGATACCACTTATGTGCCGAGAATATTTAAATGTGAATTGCTACCATTTTTATGATGATTGTTCAGTACTTCTGTTTGACATCATTGCTATGTGTCATATGTTATTTTTAATTTCAGTACTACTTGTGATGAGAAACGCCATGTTTTATGCAGGACATGAGAAGCAACTGGAAATGGTACACTGTGTTTCGTGGTTGGGACACTGGTGTATATGGAACGTGGTACGAGTGCTACAAACAAGGGATAAACTTCGACAGGTTCTACTATGCTCACTTTGACACGAAAGATGAAGCAATAGCCGGTTTTGACAGGTACAACCACGCTGAGACAATTGCAAGGGAGGTTCATGATCAACTTACACTAGAGGAAGCTCTTGCAGAACTAGATGAGATCCCCCCACCACCGCTACCACCGCGAATGTGGATTGAAGAGTTGTACGAGGCGAAAGGAGTACCTCTACCACGATCACCATCTATTGACGAGGAACCCCGTATTGACTTGTTCCCTCGAGACCGAACCCTTTACCAAAAAGTTGGCTCGGGTTATGAATACGTTATGGATCCGTGGTGGTCTGACTTGATGTATTTTGTATTTGGTGATCTTGTATGAACAAGAAAACATTAATCCATGTAGTAGATATATGTGGAGTTTGGCATATTTTTGTTGCATTTAAGGAATCTGAACTCCTCCACATTTCAAAACTTGTTCTTGCATAAAAAAGTGTGCAATATTTTCTTGCATAACATGCTTGCCTAACATGCTTGATAGTAAAATTCTGAGGGAAGCAAAAATTAATTTACATAATAGAAAGAAGGGCAATATTTTAAAAGAGATGATGTTCATGTTACATATCTGCTAAAATTACAATACAAATATATAAGTTGGTACCAATACATAAACTGTCAAAAAGGAAGCCAGCCATTGTTACTGCAGCTGGATTACATAAACTGTGGCCCTGTTTACACCCAAAAAAAAAAACTACCAAACAACATTGTTTCCATCCGAAAAAAAGACCACCAAACAACATTGTTTCCATCCCAAAAAAAAAACCACCAAAAAACATGACTATGTCATAAGTCAATTAAACATCGCATGTAGCCAAGGAAGTCTGGACTCGGGTTGCAAAGTCATGAAAGCCGCCATAAGCTCCACGCAGCCCATAATCTTGCTGTCGTAAATTGATCTCTCAATGTCTGTCAATTCGTGGACTTCGACCATAGTATAAATAAAAGAGTCACGCAAGTCGTGTTCAACACGAATGACACTAGTCACCTTGGAGATTTCGTTCGCAACGATTTGTGCCGCCGCCACCATTTGGTCACATATGTAAACATCATTGCTCACATTTCTCTTCTTCTTTGCTTCATTCCCACGACCATCAGCCATAGTAGTCCGCGTTCTCGATGATGTGGGAGTAGCATCAAACTCTTCGGTGGGCGTCGTTAATGGCTCACTAGTACTGTTGGAGTCATGGACATCATTGGCATCCTTAAAAGCATCCTCTGGTGCTCGTGCATCCTCGCCTGTGGCCCAGTCATTCCTAAAAATGATACAACAATTTTTTAATGCGGGAATGACATTAGACGCCAAGGTCTTGCTTCCGGGTAGTTCTGCAACCAATAATACTAGATTAGTCAAGACATTTGGATGAAATAAAACATTAGGATGCATTCATAAAAAATTCAAACTTCAACGACAATGACATACCCTAAGGTAATCTTCCCATACATCATCGGGAGCGGTGACCATGTTGGAAGTCGAGTTGAAGCCGAATCCGCTTGTATCATGCCGATTGCCGCATATCATATCATTAGCTATGAACCAATCTTTCTTCAAGGATTTTAGTCTAGACTCAATATGTGGTTGGGCCTTGATCCCCGAGTTTGGGCATGTGATTTTCAATGCCTCCTCAACATGTTTCAAATATCCAGGCTTGAAGCCATTGTTGCATTTGTACAAGCCACTGGCTACCATCTCAACCATGTCATTTAAGAGGGCAACATCTTCTGCATGGCTCCGCTTACATCTAGATGTTTTGGAATTGTCGGCCGAGTCTTCATGCGAATTTTCATGCGAACACCTTCCTTTGCCCTACCCCATTTTCTTTGTTGACGCACCTGCACATTGTTGAAGGAGCTAGGAAGGTCTACCACTTGTATTCAATATTTTCCTCGGGGGTTGAAATGACCCTCCACTAAGAATGCGTGATTCTAGTGAGCCAGGTTGATCCATTTCTACTATAAGCAAAGAAGAGGTTCAGTACTTGTGTTTGACATCATTACTATTTTACTGCATACAAAGCAAATAATTATAAAACCAACATGTGAAAGTTGAATTCATGTGTTGCTAATTTTTCTCGGGGGTAGGATTAGTAGGTTTAAAATGATTGACCAACAATAAAAAATTAGTAAACATATGATTAACAGTCCTGCAGAGGCAACATCCTCTTCATATAATTTCACTATCTAGCAAGTATCTTTATATTAGCCCATCTAATTTTGATTTTCCCAAACCTGTAAATCAAGCAATCTATCATCAATATAGTTTTCAACCTTATGCATTGAGTTTCATATATCCTTTCTCAAGTACCAAAATCATGGATTACATATTAAAGCATGGCATGTAAAAAAAAAGTTCCTTCCCCTTGTTTAGATTTAAATCATGGTCTTGTTCTCTTGCTATGTTGTTGTTATTTCCTGCCAATTCACTATGATTGAAGTCAAAATGGTAAACATAAAGAATTGCAAGAAGGAAATATTCACACAGATCTGACCAATATATATATATATATATATATAAACACACACACATACACACACACATATATATTCTCACAGTTATGTCATTATGAAATAAAAATTCACTATTACAATCCACCTATTAATAAAGGATGTGATATCGGAAGCAATGACTTCATATATCCTATCTCAAGTACCAAATCATTCTACTCATATTAAAGTATGGCATGTAAATTAAGCAATCTATCATCAGTAATGTTGATGTAGCATCTACTGTTAACAAAATTCACCAATATTAATATATCAAAATTGATTACATTCCATTCCACAGTGCTAAAGCGATGAGAGGAGCATTAGAAAACAACTTCAAGAAGAACAACTCAAAATTCTGATCCTTGGAACAAAAAGACAAGCAAAGATTATCAAGCCTTCCAGAGAAAATGAACTCCTTCATAGCACCACCAAGAACACTCGGTTGAGTATCACAAGCTTGTAACTCAAAATCACATATATCATCTCGGTTCATGACCTGCTTGAGATGCAAGCAAAAAATAAAGAATAAATTGAATTTAATCAAGAAGTTGGGGATTTGTATCCCAAATTTCGAGTTGTTCACAGACTGTTATCCCCATCGGGCACATGTATCGAGAAGAAGATCAGGTTCACATCTTCTTGATTAAATTTCATCGGATTCACTGCCTGAACAACTCAAATTCTGAAACCAATCTTCTTGATTGGAATATGGTGGAGTATTTGGGAAACAAGATTAGGGAGCGTTTGTACGCCATTGCAGGTTCGATTTAACATAGCGGTAGCTCACCAACAACACAACAGCTCACCAACAAGAACACAGCAGTAGCTCACCAACAACAGCACAAACCTTAATGTCGTGTTCTTGTAGGTGAAGAGAGTCATCAATGATCAAGTAAAACTTACCTCGGATGCAAGAGACACCTTCACTACGAATGCGTGATGAAGAACACAACCCTAGCAGCAGATTGAGCTCGCGATGGAAGGATGGAAGAAGGGGATGAACGCGTGAATGAACCAGGTGAGGAGGAGGCGTGAATGAACTAGGTGAGGAGGTGGCGATGGAACGACCACACAATGTGTGAAAAATGAGGTGAGGAGGTCTTACTTATGCAATGGTACCATTACAATCACATTTAATCCCAACCTTAAAACTCCCAACTAAACAAGATACACAAATGGGACTAAACCATATAAACCCATGTGTTAGTCCCATCACAAAATAATCCCATGCCCTTGGACTCAATAAAATGTGAAGCGAACAGGCCTTAGGGTATTCTTCAAGGGGTCTCAACTTCTATATTTCTCTCCCACTCTTGGCTATTCGACTCTCACTCTCTCAACTTCATTTCTATTTTCTTTTGTATTCTTCAACCATGAGAGACTAATATCATGTCCTAGGCAAGACTGCGAGGGAGGTTAGACTGTTCCCACTTATGGATTTGTGAGATTTATTTATTTTAATTTCATTGCTTTCCATTGTTATTCTATTCCTTTTGTTATTGATTGATTAATTGAGGTTAAATTTAGATTTAAACCTTAATTCTTTTGCCAGTGAGTCCTAAACATCCATCCTTATGCAATAAGACCATACAAGTGGCAATTAACCCTACCAATTGATTCGCCTCTTTTGTGTCTGATCGAATACCTTGGGGATCTAGGTTAAATTGGACACTCTAGTGATCCGGTTGTCTAGGCGTAGTGCCTTCACAAAACTCATTGCGGTCATCGTGTTAAACTCAATGATCTTGAGTATAAGGTTATATGATGTGCTAGGGAAATAATTATTGTCGTACCTTGACTATCGAGAATAGGAAGTGCGAGGAACCGTGTACGTTACTAGGTCTATAGCTACACTATGATACTTTTGATTTGCATATTTTACATAAATTGAAATCCAAATCCAATCTTTTATCAAACTGAACGTGTATGTCTTGACCTAAGTTTTTTTTCATTAATTGATTTTAAAAAAATTTCCATCCCTTCATTTATTTTGTTGCTACTTAGATTAGTTAATTTATTCATTCTCTCAAAACCCCCATTTTTTTCTTTTTCTTTTCTTCTTTTGACCTTAGAAAGATAATCAATCTCTATCGGATCGACCCTTTACTGCTATCTACAAATAGTTGGTTTAGGAATTATATTTTATTGACACGTTTGGCGTGCGTCATCGGTAACTCCAATGCTCCAACTCGAGATATAGGTCATCACTTATTCATGAACAACGTGTTCATGTATAAAGTTTTTTACGATTGAATAACAAAGTGATTAGCCCCCATACGCCTTTTAATGTGTGTGGAGCCCAAAAGTCTTTTTTTGTTTTCTTGCACTTTCTAAAGTAGAAGTGTAAGATATGATTATTGTCGGTCCATGAAAGTGTGTGTAAAGTGTTTAACTATAGCATAAGAGAAATGTAATAGAATAGGGTTTAGTAAATTAGTGACATGATACTCTACTACACCCATTTTGAGGTGAACCATTGAACATATCTATATAAAAGTTCAGAGAACAAATGTAAAGTACATAAACCAAACAATAAAACATAGCAAACTCAAAACTAAATTATTTGATTGGCCACGTAGCTTGAACACCCTAATTTGTTATTTTATTTTTGTTGATTCAACCTTTTATAACCATGACCGACCCTCTCTTCTGATAAGCGATTGTTTAAATATCTTTTTTTTTTCCTTTTATCTATCACAAAAATTCGGATATGTTCAAATCTGATAAGATAATTAGGTTCATCACCGTTATGGCCATTAGATTCACTTTTATTAACAGTCGTTTCTCTACGCCTGCATCCTCAAAGACTGCGTGGATTTACATTTATGAGGTTGGTACTTATCACTAGGTTTTATTTCATAGATAATTATTTCCTTTTTTGGTTAGAAGGTTTAGATTGTCTTCTCTTGTTGGAAGTTTTATTTTCGTTGTGGTTCGAGTAATATATTTCAGATGTTTTTCAAGGCAATAGTCACAGATTGCTAAACTATTTCATTTTCACAATCGCAGTTAGACCAGTTCATGGGTCAGGCTCATGCTAGGCCTAAAAACTTTAGCCCAAGCACAACCCACCACACGTATGTCGGCCTATACGTAGGCCCAAACCTAACCCATATAAAACATATAAAGCTCAAACTCAACCCATCAAGCCCATACATAATTTCTTATATTAAAAATATAAAAAATAAGTAAGTTATTCATTTCATGAATTTTTTTGTTGACTTTTCAACACCATTTGTATTTATACATATGTATAATATATACATTTTTATGCAAAAAAGTGATCTAGCTCATAATGGTAAATATTATAGAATGTGTGCATTATGTCATATGGCCAAATCGCACATATAACCTTATTTATTTTAAAATATATTTGGGTTTGGATTTTTAAAATTGGCCCAAATTCAACCCACTTTAAAAAGCGAGTCAAATCATGCTTCGACCCGGAATGACCTCCTCAAGCCCGTGATCAAGCATAATCGCAGTTCTTGAAAGCCAACCATATGATGGTTAAATGTTCTTTTTAACAATTAGGGTTAGCGAATCAATCACCATAGCAAATTGACTTCAGTTATTGATTACATGTCTCGTCTTGTATAAAAATGAAATTTGTATTTCTTCAAAAAAAATGATGCACTTGGCCAAGTAATAAAACAAAAGTTTCTTTAAAAAAAAAGAAATACATGCCTCATTTGGTTCATTTTTGCTAACTTACGATGCGAGTAATTCAAAGCGAAAGACCATATATCATGTTTAATTCAATTTTAAACTTGCAAGAAAGTTTCAAATTTTTAAATAATAAAATATATAAATTGACATAAATACACTTTATACAAAAGAAATAGATGTAGATAATCAAATGTAATTAATGAGAAGTGAATTAAATGTACAAAAAAAATTGAGCAACCAAATAAAATTATTTTCAACTCTCTCCTTACAATTAAATCCACCTCTAGGCAAACAAGGCCACAATATTATCATAGTTCCGCCCTACTTCCATGCCTAAGGTAGTTGACAATTTCATGTATCCAAGGCCACCGAATCCAATCTTCAAAAAACCACGACGCTTCTAACGCCGCACTCTTTCACCTACCTATCAGATTAGCCACATCCAGGGTGACTTGTCACTGACCTTTGATAATTTTTTTCACAGAAGGAAAAAAGAATCCAACGGTTCCAGCCCAAAATGGTTTTCATTAAAAACAAAAAGAAAGAAAGAAAAAAAAAACAACTGCAGATCTTAATCATGAGAGATGCATCACCTCCACACCACGCACCACAAAGACGAAAAGTAAGGGGGAAAGAGAGATGGAGGAACAGCAGAGAGACTTCTTTTATTCTCTCATCACAAGTGAACGCTCATGAGAGGGTAAGCATCTTTTCTATACAAATCTTAACACAGATTTGGGATTTCTTGTTTCCCCTCTTTCCACAAAAATCTTACAATCCTTTCTTCTCTTCCAGAAAAGTTCAAAAATCAAAATCTCAAAAAACAGAACATGCATATCCGTGTTGTTATTCAGAATCACTCTCCATGCTCCCCATGGCCTTCAATCCTCTTGGTCTCTGCATCACCAACATCAAAGAACACTGATCAGATCTAGAGCAAAAATAATTTGCGACGGAAATAAAGGAAACCCATCTACACATAAATTACATTCACGCATAACAGCAAGAAGAAGAAAATAAATAGATTACTTGTCGAACAAAACAAAACAAAACACAAACATAAATCAATGCAAGCAATATGAGAACAAACTAAGAGGGGTGTATTTAATAGAGATTTTAATAAACTTTTGGTTACTTTTATAAGTGAATGAGTTTTATGAAGTTTTAGATTTTGATAGACTTTAACAGAATTTGATATAAACTTTTATGTAGATTTCATTATAATGACTTTTATCGACATTTAAAATTTTTATTGACTTTCGTGAACTTCTTAAACATGATTTGTTATTGTGATTTTTAAAATGAAACAAATATTTTGCAATTTATTATAAAAAAATAAATAATTATATTTTTTTCTTAAGAACTATTACTAATTTTTTTTAAAAGTATTTTTATATTTTAGTACAAAAAACATATAGACATATTAATGAATTACTCTCAAGGTAGTAGCATAACAAATAAGTAAATAAATACCAAAATAATAAATAGGTAAATAAATCATCTTTTAGTGGTAGAAAAGAATCAAGTAAGATCATTGAAATTTATTTTTTTTTGAGAAAAGATCATTGGAAATATTTTTGCACTTTATTTTTTTGTTTGATTTAAGCAAAAAAAAAATTATATTTTTTTCTTAATAATGATAGTTTAAATTCTAAAAAATGCACTTCTTGCATTTATAAAAAAATTATACAATTATTTTCTTCATAAATAATAATATTACACTTTTTGAAATTATAATAATACACTAAATAAACAAAACTTCTTTGTCAAAAAAAAACTATCAAAAATGTATAGTGATGCAAGAATGAGATTTTGTTAATAATGACATCAATCCATTTTCATCAACATAGATGTTAAAGTATAATGGGTGAGCAATGAAATCCAAGAGTTGTGGAGTGATTGGAGAAATTGATACAAACAATTGACAAGAAAAATACCTCTCGTGAACAATGAAGTCCTTATTAAAAAATGTAACCAGCAAAAATTAGAAGTCTCTAAAAATTTCTAGGTTGAGGTGAGGAGAAGTCGAAGACTTCTTTATGTTTATTTTTATACAAAAAGTCTACAAAAGTCAAGATTTGTAACCAATTTACAAAAGTAGCAAAAAAATTAAATACACTTTACTTTGATGAACTCTCTAAAAGTTTAAATTGAATACCCCAAAACTATAAAAGTCCACATTCAATACACCTTACTTTTATAAACTCTCTAAAAGTTTTAAATAAATACACCTAAACTTTTTTAGTCAATAAAATTAACCAAAAATTTATTAAAATCTCAACACCCTATAAAACTAAAAAGCAAAGAAGAAACTTGAAAAAAGTATACCTTCTTGGATGTCTTCTTCTCTCTCACTTCATACCTCTCTTGACACAGATCAGAAAGCCAAGCACCAGGACTCACCAACTGCACAAACACCTCCAACCCATTAACACAAAAATCTAAAAAATGAAAAAGAAGGGATTGTGTTTGTAAGAGAAGTGGAAATAACTTACAAGTAAACTTCTTTGTATGAATTTAGCCCTCTTTTTAGGCCTCTGGGGGAGCTTACACCCTTTCATGGCCATGAAATCCTCCTCTTTTTCTTTGCTAGAGAGTGAAATAAAAAGTCTTGGCCAAACGAACCCTTTGTCCTCTCCAGTGTCCATGAACATTTTCCCATTATCTTCAAATCCCATCACCGAACCCCTGGTTGTGTAGTACCTATCTTCCTTTTCAGGAGAACAAGACTGGGATTTTCTCAAAGCCGCTGAATCCGCTGAACTCCTGTACAAAAACACAAGGAACAAATAAGGATCAGAATGTGATAGATTTTTAGATGGGTATCAATTTGGCCTTTTTATTCAACTTACTTGTTATTGTAGTAGTTGTTGTTGTTATCGTTGTTGTTGTTGTTGTTGTTGTTGAGGCGATTGGGAGAGATGGGTGAGGGAGAGTCCTTGACGACTCTGCGATCGATCCTTGATATTGTCTTCTTCCTAATTCCTACTCCCCCTCCTCCTCCTCCATTAACATCAGACTTGTCTGATAAATCTTCTCCTCTCACTTTCATACATCTAAGCCTCTTTCGATTGCCCCACTGTAACAGAAAATCTGGCTCCGGAACTCTATTGCTATTGCATGCTCCCCCTTTCTGATTCTTCGCTTCTTCCTTCTCCATCTTTCTGTCATCAAAACCACACAATCCTCCTCATCTGATAGCCTTCATTCACAGAACAACCCACAATCAATTTTGAAAGGTAAACCTCGATTACCTATTTACCTACCTTAAGAAGATCTCTGCGTCTTGAGAGAAATTCCAAGCAATCCCGCCTCAGAATTAAACCTGCAATTCATCAGATTGTAGAACCGAGTTAAGATCAGAAATCACAAAAGAACATTTGCAATCTAATCTCTGCAACGACTTACATAGAGACTAGCAGCCCATCATCACAGAGGTCCAAGCGAGATGAATGGATTTCTGTTATGTGATGCCTCAGAAGATCACGCAAGCCTACCAGTATTGACAAATCAGATTTCGCTCAAAGGAGGGTTCAGATCAGTTTCATATCCTCTCTCTCTCTCTGCCTCGGCTCTTCGATGTGTGATTTTTTTTCTTGTTCTCGAACGCCCACTATACATCTCTTCCTTTCTCATCTTCTTCTCTTGTATTAATGAAGATAAACTAGAGAGATAAGAGCCATCCGATGTCATGGAATGAACAAAAGATAATCTGATCCGTTGGAAACGCCTCGTTTGCCTCCACTCTAAATGAGTTGCTTTAGGCCTTCTAGTCACGTGAGGTCTCTGCGTTGTACGCGTAGGGTCTCGTGCGCAAGCTCAGTTTGTTTGTATCAGCACAAATTTGAACCTAACTAGTTCAGCCCTTCTCGAGACCGGTGACCACTTTTGACTTTTTTTTTCTTTTTTTATAATAATAATAATAATAATAATAATAATAATAATAATAATAACAATAATAATAATAATAGTTTTCACTTAGGTACGCTATTATTTTATTATTTTATTTTTTATTTTTACAATATTCTAAAAATAGGTACCCTATTATTTTTATTTTTATTTTTTAATTATTTTTTTTTATTCACTAAGGGTGTGTTTGATAGCAAAAAAAAAGAAAAAAATCATGAAAATTTGTTTTGTTTTTTAGTATAACCATTTTTTTTGGGTGTTTGATACGCTTGTAACCGCATAGAGAAAAAAAATCCACCCTCCTAATTTTCCTCATTTATTTTCTCTTATTTTGAGATGGAAATTCGAGATTTTTGGGGTCGAATCTATTTTTGATCGAAACTTGGACTCCTTCTTCTACAAGAACTCTTCCACCAACATACTCCTCTTCAATTCATTAGTTCCGTAGCAATCTCTGGTTGTTCTCCGGTTCTTCTCTCCGCTGCTTCTCTCCGGTTCTTCTCTCCGCTCGCAGCAATCTCTGGTTCTTCTCTCATGACAAAGAATCGGTTCTTCTCTCCGCAGCCAGCAAAGAATCGTTTCTCCTCTCCGCAAAGAATCGTTTCTCCTCTCCGCAACAAACATGAAAGAGCAAAGGATGAAAGCCCAACAAAACAACGGACAGAGAGGTTTTGAAGGAGGTCGGCAACAACAACAGGGAAGACCCAGATTTGCCAACTTCTGTCGGGGGAAATTGAAAACTATTACCCGCAGTTTCTAAATAGACACTACGGTTTGCGCCAATGAGATGCTCGCTAAGTTTCGATTTCTTTGAGTTTCGCAACCGGCATCATTTCATGTTTCCTCAATTGCTTCTGTTTTTCTCAAGTTATGGGTTTCTTCTTCACGTGGTGTTCAATCTATTTTGGTTAATGAAGATGTAAAAAGTACTAGTTTTCTGTTTTAGGTTTCACAATGAAGTACAAGGTTATATTTCTCTGATCTTAACTTTTGTCGTCTGTGCTGTTTTTCGAGCTGAAAATGCTCGTCTACGCACTTCAAGGTGCACAACGTTATCTTTGGTTTGATGCTTGTTAGACTAAATCTCTAGAGCTGAAAAAGCATATTCATTTATTATAGACAATAGCAATAGATTGATAGTATGAATTCTTGATACTGCAAAAAAAAAAATGAAAAAAAATCACATTAGTTATCAAACAGCAGAAAATTGAAAAAAAAAATTTTCACGTGCAATCAAACAGCAATGAGAAAATTCTTTTAAAAGAATTTTCTACAGAAAGTAAATACTTTTTTCTCATTGAAAATTCTCTTTGCTATCAAACACACCCTAAGAGTCGAACCCAACCTCATCAACCTTTTGGTAAGCGATGCCCCAACAATCTTATTGTAGTTACTTTAGGAGAGGTGTATATATATTGTGATTCGAAATCTTGAACCACGATATAATTTATCGTTTAATCGGCGGTGATTCCAATTTAACCTTTTTGTGTTTTTTTTATTCAATAAACTATAGATCCGAGAAAATCAATTTCATTCTTATAATACATATGTTTCAACTATTATTTTTGGATTTTTGTTGTTGATAGGTTTGTAATTTTCCTTAGCTTTTTCATTTGATAAGTAGTTCGCCTACCATGGTATGAAGTTTTGAATTAATTTCTCCCATTTAAAGTTTTAGGTTTTAGAACCTTTTTGGAAGTTTGGTTTTCATAATGTGGTTCTAATGGTTTTTACGTACTAATATGTGTTTTAGACGTTTGTAAATAACAATAAGTGATTATCACAATGTTTTATTATTCCAGTGCATTTACAATCGATTTTTTGATAAGTAGATGTTCTTTCAAACAATTAGGATTAGAAAATGATGCGGAAAAGAATGGGAATTACCTAACTTCAAGTTTAATCAACTCAAAACGAAGAAGAAAACAAGAAAATGAATAAAGGAGCGCCACAAACAAGATGTTTGATGAGCTCTATAGATTTAAAACGCCACAATCTTCTGTAGAATTAATAAGTTCTCATGAATAATACTTTAACTTAGAATACCTCCAAAACTAAAAAAACCATCCACCTTTATTTTCATAGTAGAACTGTAACGCCCCTTATTTCTAAATCTAGAAATTAATCATAATGTCAGGGGTATATGAGTAAATATACATGCATGGTGTTTGTGTGACGATATGACATATGGCTTGTATGATAGTATAATAAAGATTTACAAGCTTAATTAACCTAAGATGATGAAAATAATCTTCAAGAACTCATTTAATAAGTTAAGTCACCATAATGGCAATTAGGTAATTAACTGGAGAGACAAAATGGATGGGCTAAATGAAGGCCATTGAGATGGTCCTATAACTAAAATGGTTGTGATTCTAGACTGTTCCTTAACCCAAGCTATATAAACATACTTATAAATTGTAGCCACCATTTTGATTTGCAAACAAACAACAAGTGAGAGGAGAGTAAGAAGTCATCTCTCTTTGAAGTGGTGGACTTGATGATGGAAGTGGGAACCCACATCAACATTCATTAAGGCTAGGTAATCAAGTCTCTCCTTCTCTAATTTCATTGAATTGAATGAATGTAATTGGTTTGACAAGAAAACGTTAAATGAATGGGCTTTGGAGGTGGTGTGGATTTCTTTTGGATTGAGGAATCACACCACTTTTCTCAAATCCTGATTTACACAAAGAATCATGAGTTTGATGTTGTTTGTAATGGTTTTGATACAAATTCAGATTTGACAATGTTTTACACAAAACTGGGATTTTTTACTTTGATTTCATCTAAACCTTGCTTAAAATGGTTGTAGATGATTTTAGTTGATGGTATACCCTTAATTGGACCATTTTAGTCAGACAATTGAGAGGAAAAAAAACTAGAATTTCAAAGTTTTCTTGACGTCTAATGTTGTCCGACGTTATGGGTTTAACCCACATAACATTGCGACAACACCATGCACTGCCGGTTGTTTTCATAAAAATGTCTTAACTTCTTCATTTCTTCTATTCTTCGCATCTTCATACTTCAGTTCACCTAATACCCTAAACTCATTCTAAACCTTGTTATCAAGGTTTAAAAATTAAATTGCATTTTCAACAAAAATAAAAATACCTCATGAAGCATAAATGAATAAATTAAATAAATAGCTAAACTAATGAATTGCATAATTAATTGAAAAACATGGTAAATTTATACATTTCCAAGTATCACAGAATATAAATTCAACATATCAAACCAATGTATACAATATGAACACACAAAAGCAATAGTATCATAGTAGCACATAGCACATCAATAAAATCAAAATGTTAGAAACATAGACCTCTCACAATAACACTTAGAAAAAGATTACACAGAGAAGAATAAAAATATCAAAACCGACGTCCAGATGTCGTATCGTCGCTACCATTCCCATGATCTGGTTGTTGAGATTGGAAGCTCTTCGTAATATCATATAAGGTGTAGTCCACTTTTGCCATTGGGTTATCTTCTTAAAAGACTCCCTGATTGGGCATTCTCGATTGGGTTGATGGAACGTAAATGTTAGCTCCCTCACCTTGCATCCTTTTGGTCATACATCGTTTGGATTTATATATGCTCCTGGCAATCTCTTGTTGGTTTTGGAAATTGAACTCTTGATGTCTCAAAGTTCTAATCTGATTACGTAAGATTGATCACATCATGGCCAATCTATGTCTCATCCTTATACATGCCGACGAAGTCCTTTATAGGTGGCTCTGGGCTTTGGTTCGTTTGCTCATTATACGCACTATTCAACATTTCTTCCAAATTTCTTCGGTTTTTCGCCGTATTCTCCTCTCCGTGGTCTTTCTCTCTTGTGTATCATCTCTTACATATTCCTCCTCCGAGTCAACATATCCAAACACCATCTTGGTGCTTGCAATGACTTCGTCGGTTATGGTCCTATTCGGGAAAACATCTAACTCCAGACCTCTCGATGGAACTCGGTTTTGCTTGCAAATTTTAGTAATCGTTAAGGGAAAAAGCAATCCTTTATTTTTCTTGGTGGTCATGGCAATCGAATCATAGATTATCTTGTCAACATCAATATAGTCGATCCCTTAGAGTATGAGGTATAAAAAAGTTGCCCTATAATTCACTTTATCACAGTGTTTTAAACTATGTTGTAGGCTCGCATTTAAAAAAAAACTTCAAGCTTTGGTTGTTTTCCTAAAATATTTGGCTAGTATATGTTTCGGGTACTTGTCTTTGTCAAAAAGAAATTCATCCTCCAAAATAGCTTCTAAACCGTTTCTAATGGTTTCATGGGGAAATTCATGTCTACACCCATACTTGGGTTTTCGGTACTCGTTATTTTTTTAAAAATATGAAATTTCGGTAAATCATAATACCCGTTTATTCTTTATGGTGAGTAGTCTACTAGTCTTCCTCGGATTATAGCTATTATTTTTATTTTCATCTTCGTGCCCATTTGCGTAAAACTCTTTTACTAGAATTTTACAACCCATGTCACCCGAGGACCCGTTATTATTAGCAAAATAATCTCTAGTTAACAATCGTCGGTTCATCTCTTTTACTATGTTTAAGATCCTAGCCCATAATTAGCTTCATTTTTAATGTTGAATCTCTTCGGTATGATTTTTCAATTATTGCTAATGTACCTATTCATTCTAGCAAGAGCTTTGGCATTGATGAGGTTGTCGGCATAGAATTAAATTCTAGGTGTCTCCTCAATCTCTTCCTCTTTTTCTGACTCATCTGTAAAATTTAAAGGTGGAAAAAGTTCCTAGATACTCTAATTCAGGGGTTATTAATTGAAATCCCTATTGCCCTAATTGGTGTGAGTGGAGCTTTAAATCTTTGTTTAGGTTTCTCTACTAATTGTGTCTTCCCCTTCTCCTCTCGAGAGCTTCTACCTCTACCTTCTCCTACTATTGTCATAAATCTCAAAACTCATCAAGTCCAAAAATGAAATAAACCTATAAATGATAGAAACAATGTTGTCGGAAATAATTCGATAAAATTCAAGACTTTATTTTAAAATGAGAAATCCATTTGGAAAACTAGCTTGAAATTCATCGTAAATTCTAAAATAAAATTGGCATCGAAGTCTTAATTCAAATATAAATTTGAAAATGGGTTTTCTAAATATTGTAAAGCAATTAGGTGATAAATATTAGGTCTTTCAAAAAGAAAGCAAATTAAATTGAAATAAAACCATAACCAAACCCCCAAACTCATTTTAAACTTGCTTTTCAAACCATATGCAATTTAGTGTAAATATAGCAAAATTTCAAAATTATTAGATTTTAAAATCAACGATCAATGTTATCGCAACTCCTAGTCTATTGGAATCAATAAAACAATTCGTGGAAGTCAATTGAATAAATTTCAACAAAAGAATTTTGAAAAACATTGAAAATTTTGCGAAAATCATCCAAATAAAAAATTTGTTAAAGTAAAAAGCTAGGGTTGATGTTATTACCTTCTCGAGAGTGAATCTCTCAAGATTTAAGCTCTTGAACTCCTCTAGAGTGTTCCTCCAAGCTCTAAGTTGAAATTTCCTAAAACCTTTATTTTGGCTTAACACTCCCAAATCGAAAATTTTGTTTTGAATGAGATAGGTTGAGGTGAGAATTACTTAAATACTATTGTAATGGGCATTAGATTGTTGAATCTAGGTAAAAAAATTGCGATTTTTGTAAAGTGGTGCAACGATTATTGTGAATGTGTTTGTGTGTATGGCGATTTAGAGTTTTGGTTTTAAAAAACAAAAATCATGCCCAGTGACTCATGTGTAAGTGGAATCACTAGGAATCGTTATGTGAATCGGTATTAAGTGCGGTTTTGTGAGTCACAGTGACACACTGATTTAAGCAGCGATTTCCTTATAAGGCAAATCACTGGGGGTTTCGCCAGACTCCAAATTTGCACTAAATTTCATGTGTTTTGCTATCGATCTTGCCTAAGATTCTCAGTGTTATTGTAAATCGTTGGGGAATCATTAGGCCTAATTTATTATTTTGCAATTTGTTTGATAATTAACTTAAATACCATTCTTCAAAACTCATATTTAAGGTATAATTGACTAAAATTTTGAAACTTTAAGTGATACATGTAACTAACTGAATACTTTTATTAATTAAACAAATAAATAAACATATAAATAAGATAGTAAATAATGGAACTTGTATAAAGACCATATAAGCAAAAACAACCTTGTCACTCCCTCTAAATTGAAAATACTTAGGAGTTTAAATTCTGAAAATATTTCCAATACAAGAGTCGAAAGTGAGAGAATAAAAACATATTAAACTAAACAAAACTAAACTAAATTCCTAATAAAATTAAACAAACATATAATTGAACATAGAATATGAACAGCCTCCCATAGAGCGTTTTTGTTTATTGTTGTTGACTCGACTTAACCGTTCTAGAATTAGGCTGGATTTCTAAAGTTAAGTTTAGAATTATCCACTCTAGTGTCATTCCAGAAAGTGAATGTTCCTCCGTTAATTGCCAGAGTGATTGTTTTTTTCAGAATATCCATAACAGCTTATGCAGTAGCTAAAAAAGGTTGTCTTAAAATTAAAAGAGGATATTCATTAATAAAATGTGGCATAACCAAAAAGTTCGTGGGTACGATGTTGTTGTCCACTTGAACTGAAACATCAGTGATCACTCCTATTGGTTGAATTAAAGTTCCATCCGGTAAAGATAATTGTTCGGAAGCAAGTGAATTTAGCTCCAATTGAGTATGTATAAAGAAATGTATGGGCATGAGATTTGCATTAAATTTTATATCATACTAAGCTCAGAAGTACCAAGCCCATTTGATTTTAATATGCAAATATATACCTCCAGGATCATTACACTTTACTGGATTCAAATCAGACTTTTTGTTTTTCTTATACTACTTTTATCTAAAAACTTTTATCTTGTTAATGTTTTTACCATTCTCCGATTGGTTAACTCTCCATTATTGAGTTACTTTCTTTTCTTTTGAGGTGTCCTCATTTGATTCTTTCTTTGAAATCGTTTTATCAATTTCCATTGTTATTGCATTAATTGCATAAATTTCAACATTAAAGTTATCATAATAGTTTGATACTAAAAACTCATTATCATCTATTTCATTGTCAAGTAATTCATCATATTCATCATAAGTATCATAATTGTGTTTGTTATTAATTTTGAATCTTATCTTCAAACTCCATATATATTATTTCTCAAAAAATATATAACTTAGTTCTAGCCGTCTTAAGAAAAGGTCTACCTAATAGTATAAATAAAATATTCGGTGATATTGAATCTCTCATTCCCATGACATAAAAGTTGGGTGAAAATAGTAAATCATGTACTAGTACTAAGATGTCTTCTAATAATCCATATGGGTTACTAATGATATTGTTTGCTAAAGTGAGATTAATAGGCGCATTAGTTAACGGTCATATTTTCAATGCTTCGTAAAGTTTAAGTGACATAACATTAATTGATGCTTCGAGATCACAAATAGCAAATTCAATAGAAGAATTACCTAATGTGATGTGTATGACAAACATTCATGAGTCGGAACATTTCTCAAGCATTTTCTTTAAGGATGATGTCTTTTGTCCTAAATTTTCGTAAAATTTTAATTTCTTAAATAGTTTAGATATGTCTTCTTTGAATTCTTTATTCTTAGAATTTGCTAATCGTTGTGTAATGTTAGAATTAAAATGCATATCTTCATTTAGTTCATAAATATCGTTTAATTTGTCTTGGTTAACTAGTTTAGAATTTTGTAGAGACTTTTTGTAGGCTTCCACTTTGACTAAATGCCATGAATATATTCTTTCGAGAAAATGTGCATATTTCAATTGTTCGGCCATCTATTCCATAGTGAGAATGACATTAGCCATCATCTCTTCTTCTTTTTCTTAATTTATTGTCTTATGTACTTTGATTTTCTTACCTCTTTTTAGTGTCTTTTCTTGCGTACGTGTTTGTTTTTCATTATTGCAAAATAAAGCGTTGACTTGTGCTTGGTTAGTAGAATTTGTAGGTTGAGTAAATATTTTAGTTTGATTACTTAACTTGTTAATTTGTAAAGTTATTTGATTTAATTGATTTTTTAGCTTGTTACTAGACTTATCGGTTTTAATTCGATTTTGAAAGATTTGCATAAAGGTTTGATGACTTTGGGTCATAAAGTTATATAATATTTAGGCAAAACTCATCGTTTGGTCCCCGAACTTTGTGTTTTTTATGCTTTTGGTCCCTAAACTTTTATTACTACACATTTGGTCCTTGAACTTTCACAAAGATCTACATTTAGTCCTTCAACCATTTAAAGTGTTAAATTCTGGTAATGCGGGTAATAAAAGTAACATGTGACTAGTCAAAAAGAGTAAAGTGGTTTATACTACTAAGCTGAACGACTAACATCAATCAATAAAAGCCAAAAAAAAAATAATTTTCCCCTAAAAACATAAAAACCTCAAAGTTCAAGGACCAAAAGCATAAAACACTCAAAAGTTCAAGGACCAAATGTACAAAAATGAAAGTTCAGGGACCAAATTAACACTAATAAAAGTTCAAGGGCTAAAAACATAAAAGTCTCAAAGTTCAAGGACTAAAAAATGTGTTTTGCCTAATATTTATTCAAAACTTTGTTGCGTAGGTTGAATAGTTTGTCGTGGTTGTTGCATTGGTATTGGTTGTGTTGGGGCTCTCGGTTTATAAGTGGTATAGTTTTGATTTTGAAGACTGCAGCTAAGATTCGAATTTGGTTTTTCATTGTAATAGCTATTATTGGTATATTGATTTCTAGGAGGACCAGAATATTAGCTCATTAATGCATTGACTTCTTCTTTGTTATCTTCTTGTAAGGTAAGCCACACATCCGTAGGATGTGTAACCTCATTACAAAATTCACATGATTTAACTTTATTTGATCTATCTTTTAGCATTAGTTTAAATATGTTAGATAATTCTTCAAATTTTTTGTCAAATCTATTATTTGTTCAGTTATTAACTTCATAAACTTTCTTTCTTGATGTATCCATTTTTTACCATATTGTTTAGATTGTTCGACCATCTTATTAATGACTTCTTTTACTAGAGTTGATGTAGCATAAAAAATGATTCACCACATATGGTATCTGATAGTCTTTTATTCAAAATGATTTAGTCATTCGTAGAAGTATTCTAATAAGCTCTTTGGGTGAATCCATGTTGGGGACAAGAGGAAATTAATCTTTAAAATCTATCTTAAAACTCATTAAATTTTTCATCATCTTTCATTTTCACGACTTTGATCCGTCTTCTATAAGTACTAATTTTTCTTACAAGCATATATTGATCTAGGAAGACTTCTAACATTTTACCCCATGTGGTTATCTAATCTTGAGGAAGATAAAACTACAAATCTTGTGCTTGATCTTTCAATACAAAAGGAAAAGCAAGCTTGATTTTTTCTAACGTGTAGTCTTTAGGTTTCGTCCCATTGACTTTATGTTGGTATTCCCTTATAAATTCTTATAGGCCTTCATTGTCCTTACTAAAGAAACTAGGTAGAGCACTAATGAATCCAAATATAAGTTCAAATTCAGGAAATTCCTCAGGATATGCAATACACATTGGTTCATAAGCAGTGACATTTTACTTAGCTTGCCTAAAAGTAAGTTCTCTGTTATTATTATTATTATTATTATTATTATTATTATTATTATTATTATTATTATTATTATTATTATTATTATTATTATTATTATTATTATTATTATTATTAGCTTCCATTGTAGTAGTTTGGTGTTCTCTACATTGTTGTTGTCTTAAATTATGAGTAAATGGATGTAAGGATTTGTAGAATTAGAATAACGAAATGGATAGATCATGCAACATTTAAAACTCTTAAGAGATTATGCTTAAATCACCGATAATAGCACCAAAATCTGACACGTGTTGAGCGTGTACAATAACTTTCCCTCTTATATTATACTTTTAATATTTTGTACTAGTGGTAAGTAAGAATCTTCTTCACAAGGATTTATCAAACTTCTATAGGAAAAAAGGACTTTTAATAGTTTTTATTATTTTTACTTTAATCTAATTAATTAAGTAAACAAAGAATTAAACTAACTAATTCAATCTATAATATACTAATAATTGACTAAACTAATTATACTAACTTAACTAAAACAATTCAAATTCAATATCAATCAAATAAATTCAATATAAATAAATATCTAAACAAAAATCAGAAACTATGAAACATCAATTCGTTTTTCATTCCAAACATATTACTTCAATCAATATAGTTATGAGCATACTATATAAAGCATATTAATTCATTAAACTCTTATTATAAGTAAGTAAATAACCTTTAGTCATCCATTTGTTCTCCATATACCGGTGGAAAAGTCACGTTCTAATTTTATTGAGCTAACCCTTTTGAATACATAAAAGCATTAACTTCACGCAATAAAACCATATTACACTTTATGAAAACTTCGAACTACTAAATCTAACATCTTCAGAAAGCCACTTTAGCACCAGATTTAGATTTCAAATTCACTTTGGATATCTAAATGGTCATATCTTTCAAATAATCCTAGTTACTACTTTAAATTAAATAACAAATCTAAATATCACAATATACATTCAAGACAGTGCATGTAAGAAAAAGTTCATGATTAAATTCAATAGATAATAATCTATTAAATCTGTGAATCAAAGAATAAGATTGGTTAAAAATATTATGCATAGAATCATCTTATCATAACTACATTGTAAAACGGATTTAGTTCAAGTTCTGACATTGTTTACATTAACTTACTATTCACTCATAATCATAAATAACATTCCAATAATATAAATAAAAGACAGATAAATACCTTTGAAATAAATACTTAAAATCTTCAAATTTTCTCCAAAAGCAACGAATAATAAATCAATAAACTAAAATGATAAAGAATTGCTGCTAGAGTAATGAAATATTAATGGGCAACTAATTTCGTAACCTTAGGGTCGTATTTATAGTGTTTTAGGTCGTAAACATTCCAATCTAACTTAAACTAATCATTTTTATCTAAAATCCTCAAAATTAGCTCCAATGACTCCTCAATAAATCAGGATTAAGTAGAATCGATGGGTAAATTCGTTCAATTGAAGTCCCTATTTCCATCGATATGAGTGGTGATTTTGGGTACATAGGAATCACTAGTTTTGAATTTCAATTTTTCCTTGATTCCTTATTAATGATTCTTTGCATACTATTTTCACTTGATTAATTCTTTCATAACCTTCCTTTTTTTACTCAATTTCTTCATATATTCCATTTATTACCTAAAATAATAAAAATAAGAGAAAACCCTGTGCAATATAGTCTGTTACATTTAAAATTGTCATAAAATGTATTATAAAACATGTCTAAATATTGACTTCTCAATGAGATTGTGAACTACAGGGTGACGATGTTGCACCACATTATCTAATGGACAGGCTATATTGATGTTGGCAAAACTATTTATGATTTAATTAGGAATGCCATGCCCACAAATAAAAATGAAGGATTCCCTTGACATGACCCTCACCGACGAACTCATAGAAAACACCAAGGTGTCAGGCTATGTGGATTCGAAAGATGAAAGAGAGGAACGAAATATTTACGAGAGAGAGACCATAGAGAGAAGTAGAATACGAGCAAAGAGTAGATGAGTTTTGGAAGAAATGCAATCTACAGCCTATAATGATAGAACGAACTAGAGCCCAAAGCTACCTTTTGAGGATTTTACTAGCCTATTTGCGGACGAGATGGAGATGGCTATGATAGGGTCAATCTTATGGAACTAGTCGAGAACTCTAAGAAATCAAGAGTTAATATTTTAGAACCAGCATGAAATTACAAGGAGAACACACGGGTTCGATAGACGTATGACCATGTGAATGCAAGGCAGGGGAGTTGATATTCAAATACCATCCGACCACCCAACAAAGAATGTGCAACAAGAAAGTCTTTTAAGAAAGTATTACATAGGCGGGAGTGGACAATGGTTCTAATCTACTCATTTTTCTCTATTTAGTCTATCTATGAGTGATATCGTGTGAGGTCTTAATTTGTAATATGACGATCTATTTGATGTGGTGTGAATTTATGATACAATTGCTATGGTGTGACTCGTTTTATAACACTAGTTTGATATGTTTAATTCTTTTACAATGATGCTTGTAAATCTCCCAATTTATAATGTTTTCTTTACTTATGAAATTCTTTCTTATGTTATTTATTTATTTATTTTATTCATTTATGCTTCATGAGGTATTTTCATTTTGTTGGAAACTTGACTTTATTTTTAAACATTAAGGACACGATTTTGAATAAGTTTGAGAGTATTAAGTGAAGTGAAGTATGAAGAAGCAAAGTATGGAAGAAACGAGAAGTAGAACCTATTTGAACGTTGAACATTATGAAATTTTTCTTCAAAATTTCTATAATACAGGTAATACTTTTTCATTTCATTTTACTTTGTTTAGCTAGGAATATGAATTAAATATAATTTAGATTTAAATAGAAGTGATATAGTTTCATTACCCATGAAAATAAGAAGTTTATGATAGAAAGGAATTGTTATACCCTATTTGACTTAACTTAGATTGTGTATACACTAGAGGAGTTTAGAGGGGATTGATTGCTTTATGTTGGACATATAATGGGTAAAAGATCGAAACAACAATGCAAGATAAACTAGATAGATTTCTAAGAATCTTGTTATATAAAGATTGTTAATCAAATGTTTTATTTATATATAAAATGAAAAGAGTTTATGCCACAATTGAAAGGAAAAATAAGAAAATAGCCAATATACTTTACTTAGTTGGAAAAAGTACTTTCTTAAATATAGTGAAAGTGAGAAGAGCTAACAAGATTTTTTAAGAAAAAAATATAGAGACCCACATATTTCAAATGAAATGGAGCATGGAATCTAGTGGTGGAAAAAAAGAGAGGAAGAATTATTATAAAAATAATAATGGATCTAACAGAAATGGAGTAGGAAACAATAGGAATACTAAGAAGAAAATGAATAATTATATAGAAGACAGAAGAAAGAAAGAGATATATAAAATGAATGAAAAGAAGTTTATGAAAACTCTTCTAATAAAAGATTTCACTCGAGTGCTTATAACTAAGTTAAGTGAAGTATATCTTTTTGTTCCAACATTCAAACAAATGGATATGAAATGATGATTATTGGTGAATAAAAATTCCTTTTGACTTTGATTGTGGTGATATTTTAAATATTGTTTAAAAATGAGATTGATTTAGTAATTTTTGTATCTCGATATTCTATATTAGTTATCATAAGCTTGATGCTTGTCAGTGGAGATTGAGAAAACCTATATAGTGGCTTAACCTTGGTGATTGGTTTAATTTTTAATCTTAAGGTGTATTGCATAATTAGAAGGTTGGATTGTCAAATAAAGCTGTGGCTCTTTAAATCTTTCTATTCAATCATGAATTTTATTTTTATGAGGGTATTATGTTTCTATTTGATGATCACTTTCTTTTAGGAATAAGAGTATACAATTATGAAATCAAAATGAGGGAGGAAAGGATAATATAATTGAGAGTATTCCTTTGCTCGAGATAGTAAAGTATTGAGTTTGGGGGTATTTGATATGTCAATAATTAAAAATATTTTATAGTACATTTTAGAATGATTTTAGGTGTAAAATATTATATTACAAGTGGTTTTCTCTTATTTTTTGTTATTTTAGGTGACAATTGGAATATATGAAGAACTGGTACGCAAAGAATAATTAGCAAATCAAGGAAGAACTGGAAATTACAAATAGCGGTTCCTGAATGATTTTGCATTTGTACTAGGATTGGCTACTCAGATTAGTAGATCTCTAAGGCAGGAATCCAAGGATTTTTCCAGCAATTCCACTTAAAACATAAATTGCTGAGGAATTTTTGGGTTTGATTTCGAGAATTTTAGATAACCACAAGACATTTGAGTTAGTTTGAGATATGTAGTACTTAGATTACTATATATACGACCCTAGGGCTATGAAATCAGTCGCCCTTGAGTACTTAGATCAATATTTTATTGCTCATGGGGTCATTGTTTATTATTTTTTGTTCATTTCTTTTGGAAATGATTTGAAGATTCGAAGTATTTATTCCAGAAGTATTTATCTATTTCTTTTATTTACATTATTGCAATGTTATTTATGAATACGAGTAATTAGTTTATTAATCTAATCAAAGTCCAAACATGAACTTGATCCGTTTTCCAATGTAGTCATGATGGAGATGAAATCGTGCTTAATGCTTTAAACCAATCGTATTCTTTGATTCACTGGTTTATTAGATTATTATTTGTAGATTTTAATCATGAGCCTTGTATTGCATGCATAGTCTAGAATGTGTATTGTGATATTTGGATTCATTATCTAGTTTAAAGTAGCAAGTAGGATTGTTTAAAAGGTTTATTATCGTTTAGATGTCCTAGATAAATTTGAGATCTAAGTGTAGAATGAAATTGGCTTTTTGAAGGTATTATATTTAGTAGTTCGAAGTTTTCATAAAGTGTAATGTAGTTTTTTTGGCTAAAGTTAATTTCTTTATGTATTCAAAGGGTTAGCTATGTTAAAGTTTTGGAAACTAGAGGAACTGAGGAGATTGATGAATCAGTAACGAACTAATAAACACACATTAAAACTAAACAATAATAGATATTGCAGTAAGACTTAAATGTCTTTCCTTGCATAGGCTCAACCAAAATAATTAATTAATCAAATAGATAATGTGTACAACCACTATAATGATCTCTCGTTGTCATAATACTCAAATAATGAATGATGATCTATAAAATGGAGATCTTGAGTATTTATAAACTTTGTCTATCTACCCTATATGGGAATTCAGTCCTAAATAACATACAACTCGAAAAACCTCCTTGGTCTCCAATTGTAAATCTTATTGAATTAACAACCAAGTCTTCTATTATTCAAAAATATTGACTCGTCATTTCCATAAAGTTCTTCGGTCCTTTATGCACCTTTTTCTTGAATTTTGTATTTGTAATCCATCTCAAAGTTCTCTACTTGCAGTATCGAACTTCTTCACTGTTGTAGACTTATACTGACAGTTGCTTTATTTTAGTATCCAACTTTTATTTAATTCTTCCTTCGACTTCAGATCTGTCTTCGTCTTCGACTCTGACTTTGATATTGTAATCTTCATTGGAATTGACGTCGCAGTCTATCTCTGAGTTATATCTATACTCAGACATCTTGCTTAGTCAGGCTTCCATCTCCATTTCAACATTTGCTTAACTAACTTAACTCCTATTTTGATAATATACTACCAACAATGATAGATTGAACTAAACACAATAAACTAGGGTCTAACAATCTACCTATTTGGAGTAGATTGGTCAAAAGTAGTAACTAGCAAGATAACCAGATTTTTAAGGAACTTAGTAAAATATATTGTTATCGATGGATTAAAGCAACAACACACAAAAGTAAAACCCCAAAAAGATTATAGTCACTAGCAAATAAGTACAACTACGAAAAGCAATTTTAAAAACATAAAGTTCATGTACTTGCAATCACAAAATATGAAAAACAACTCAAACTTTTCTTGCTCACTCCCCTCTTTTTAACTTAACAACACATAAAAGTAAAACCTAGCTCCTCTTACATTGATTGCATTTATGTTGCTACATCTTCTCTATAAATAGTCAGATAGGTAATGTGATCTAAGAAGTAATCGAATAACAACAGATGCAGTCTTATCACCACAAGAGAATTTAGTTATTGAGAGGTTCATCTTAAGTTGGAGCAGAGTCGTCTTTAATAGCTTTTGTTTATGTCATAGCGGCAGCGGTAGGAGCAGAAGGTGCTCGTTCAGTAGTAGTATCATCAGCCTAAGTTGTTGGCTAGCTGAAGTAGTAGAAATGGCTTGAATGACACCAGAATCCTTTGATATTTCTGTCTAACAAACTCATTGAGTTCCTCTTGCATAACATTTACCCAATATTCATCCTTTAAAGCCTCCTTGAGGTTTTTAGGCTTAATTTGAGATGTAAAACAAGCAAAATGAACTATATTCAAGTAGTCAATAAGAGGAATATCTCAAGTTTACACTGGATCATTAACTTTGCCAATAATTTGGTCAATTGGATGATCTTTCAGCATCCTCAACTGTGGAGCATTAGATGTAGAAGTAGAACCAAGTTTTATAGTAGTAGGTGATTTTGAATCATCATAATCATTGTCATTTTTATCATCAAATGGAGTAGTGATATCTCAATAACATGGTTCAGTAGTAAGTTGGGTAGAAGTTGATGAGCTAATTGGTATTGACAACTCATTATCAACATCTTTTTAAAAGATAATTGTTATGTTCTTACATAATCATCAACCATAACCTTCATAGATTCCATCACAATTATAGTTCACTTATTGTAAACTCTATAAGCTTTACTATTATGAGAAAATTTAATAAAAACTCCAACATCAATTTTGGAATCAAACTTTCCTAAGTAGTCTTTATCATCCAATATCAAGTAAGTACTTCCAAAACTATGAAAATGTTTTCTGCCTTTCCAAATTTCATACAGAGTTTTTTGTAGTCAATGTCCTGAAATAAACTCTATTGGTGATATATATAGCAGTGTTTACTGCTTCCTCCCAGTGATTTTTAGTTTGTTTTTCTCAGCTACCATGACCTTCGTTATCTCTTGAATTGTGCAATTTTTCCTTCAACAACACCATTTTGTTGTGGTGTCTTAGGAGCGGCAAATTCATGCTTAATCCCAAATTCGGCATAATGATCAGGAAAATTGCTGATTCTCAAACTCTCTTCCATGATCACCACGAATTCAATCAATGGATACATCCTCATCATTTTTCTCATTCAGAAGTCGAATAATAAACTTCTTAAACTCATCAAACGTTTATGCTTTATCATGTAGCAAACGAATCCAAGTAAACCTTGAGTAGTCATCAACAATGACAAAAACATACTTCATTCTTTCAATACTTTTAACTTGCAATAGACCAAACAAGTCCATGTACAATAATTCTAACACATGTGAGGTCAATATGTCATAGATGCTAGCATGTGAAGCTGAACGTTGTTTACCCATGTGACATGGCTTACAAATAGAATCAGCTTAGAGGATAGTTTAGGAATACCTCTTACAACATAATGAGAGAGTAACTTATGAAGTTGATTGAGATTTAAATGACATAGTCTTCTGCGCTAAAGCTTAGAGCTGTACATAACTTGTAGATTATGAGGCGACATGGAATATTGAAGCAACATATAAAATCGTCTGATGTCCAGATCCCATATATAATGCATTGTCTTTCTTCATTGACTATGAAACAATGATCTTTAGTGAAGTTGACAAATAATTCCTAATCACACGGTTGACTGATACTGATCAGGTTAGATTTCAACCCATCATCATGCAAAACTCCTTTGAGATAAAGCGGTCCCACTACATTAAGAGCTCATTTGCCAATAATCTTGCCTTTCTTTCGATCACCAAACGTAACAACAAATTCCTTAAACGATTCATAATTTTTAAGAAAGCTTTTGTTACCAATCATATGTCTGTACTAACTACTATACAAATACCATAACTTAGTTATAGTTGTTGAGAGTTGCAAATGTATTGTCATTGCCTTTTGAGATTTAACTCTCCAAACCTTCGTAGGTGTTTTCTTCTTTTGAAGTGTACAAAAATCTTTAAACATTCAATAGTAATGTAGTCGTACACGACCAACAATCCGATGATAATGAAATGTTGGAGGAGGTGTGATGTTACTACAACAGTAACCTTTTTATTTGTGCTTGCAACAACCTTTTACGGCCAAATATTCCTTGCCTTTGATGTATCAACTTGAGTCTTACTTGATTGACCCTCATTGATTGTAGTTTCTTAGACAAAGATAGTAGAAGCATTTGCAGATCCCACATCATTTCCACGACTTTGGTTAACTTGCAAAGATTGACTATTTTGCAACACTCATTCGGTTTAATATTTGAGAATCAGTATGGAACTTTGCAATAACATCCTTGGAATCAGAAAAGAGCTTTATTTAATATAGAGATTTAAACCTCTTGCTCTTTTAATAGTGCATGACAAGTCATGTGTTCTCTTCATGAGACATGTAGTCCAACTTGACCGAGAAGAATCTCGTCTTAAGTCAAAATTATGATCATAAAGAGATGTTCATTCAGCGAACAATAGATCATAAAAAGCTTGAAGATCTTTTGCAGAATCCTCATCATTGACAACATCACATATATACTTAGCCTTTTCCTTATTCTTTTTCATGTCAGAGACTACGAAATCAAGTTCAGAAACACCAAAAATAGATGGAAAAGCATCAACAACATCAAACTCTATTAATATAGTTGTAAGTGAAGTAGTAGAATCATTTGACTTTTTATCATCGTCATCTGAGTCATCATTGCTCGAATAAGCATTCAATGACTTCTTTGTATCTATCTTCTTATCATTAGTAGAATCATTCAAAGAATTCTTCTAAGTAGGACATTCAATCCGAATATGTCCAACCCCTCCACACTCATGACACTTAATACCTTTAAGTTTATTCTTAGCATCAGTCTTTTTATCATTAGTAGAAGGCTTAGTGTTTTCATTACCCTTCTTGTAACTAGTTCCAACATGCTTTCTCTCATAATTTTTGAGAAATATTGAGAACTTCTTTGCCATCATAGCAAACTCATTTCTTATGAAGTAATCAGAAATAGTAGTCTTAACACGATAAGCATTTTTAGATGAACTGAGCTTTTTAGACATATTCATCTCATATGCTTGTATAGATCCCATTAATTTATGAATAGACATCTTAGTAATATGAAGACACTCTTTGATTGTAGTAATCTTCGAGTCAAATCATGAAGGAAGAGCATGAAGACATGTCGTACTAACTGCTCCTCAATATACTTTGGCCTTATTTAGTTAGAGGTGGAGTTATCTCTCGAGAGATAACTTACAAGGAGTTGGAAACTAATCTTATTTGGTTGGTTAACTTGCCTGCAAGTTATCTCCCTACTTACACCATAGAATGTGAGATATCTCCCCATCACCCCCTAGAGATTTATCTTATAGGAGTGGTGGACACAATTACCCCTCATTAATGACTTATTTATTGCCCATCTCTCTTTTGTTTGAAAGCTATTTATGTCAATTCATATTTTTATTGTTTAAAATTTTGAAATTTCTTTACAAGTTTTGAACCAAACATAAAAATATTATCTTCAAGGAGGTAACTCTCAACTAAAACTGTAAGTTAGAAAAAACAAACCAAACGAGGCTTTTTTCCAAGTTGAAAAGCTTGATTAGCAAAGTCTCGCAAACGACCATTAAAAGAGGCAATATCTTCATCCTCTTTCATCTCAAGATGATCAAACATATAACTTAATTGCTATAACTTGGAGATTTTGACAGAATTTGTACATTCAAAGATCATCTTCAGAACATCTCATGCTTGCTTTGCAGCAGTGCAATTTGCAATCTATTTGAAGCATTAAGTATCAACAACACAGAAGATAGAATTGATTGCCATATGATTAAATACATTCTCTTTCTTGCCGTTTATCCACAGAGATGTAGATCTTAGAACAACTTTCCCATCCATATCTAGTTGCGTTGGAGCAATGTATTCTCTCTCGAGCAACTCTCCAATAATTTCATCAATGGCAGAGACAAAGTGAACCATCCAAACCTTCCAATGGACATAGTTATTCCTTCCAGTAAGGGCGGTCGAGTTATCAATCCACATTCTCATATTTCACCTATTAGTTGTCATAAAAACTCATCAATCGATCCTATGGCAATAAAACTCTCCGGAATCTCACTCTTCTATGCTTGTATAAATAATAAAGTGACAAAGCTTTGATACTACTATAAAGTTTTGGAAACAAGAGGAAATGAGAAGATTAATGAATCAATGATGAACTATTAAACACACATCAAAACTAAACAAGAATTGATATCACGATAAGACTTGAATGTCTTCCGCTATGTAGGCTTAGCCTAAATAATCAATTAATTAAATGGATAATGTGTACAACCACTATAATGATCTCTTATTCTTACAAAACTCAAGTAATAAACGATGATCCACATAATGGCGATCTTGAATATTTATAAACTTAATCTATCTACCCTATCTAGGAATTTAGTCATAGACAACATATAACTTATAAAACCTCCTCGGTCTACAATTGTAAATCTTATTGGAATTGTCCAATGTTCAACAACTAAGTCTTCTATTCCTACAAAAACCCTGACTCGATGTTTCCATAAAGTTCTTCAATCTTTTATACACATTTCTCTCGGATTTTTAATTTGTAATCCATATTGAAGTTCTCTACTTGTAGTTTCAAACTTCTTCACAGTTGTAGACTTATAATGATAGTTGCTCTGTTTCGAAACTCAACTCATATTCAATTCCTGCTTTAACTTCAGATTTGTTTTTGTCTTTGACTCTGACGTTGATACCATAATCTTTATTGAAATTTGCAATGTAGTCTATATTTGAGTTGTATCTGAACATCTTGCATAGTCAGGCTTCCATTTCCATTACAGCATTTACCTAATTAACTTAACTCCTATGTTGATAATATACTACCCACAATTATAGACCGACCAAACTAAGTAAACTAGATTCTAACAAGGTCAATAAAATAAGAATGTCGCTTTTCCACTAGTATTAGGAAGACTAATGGCTTGATAAGGGTTGTTTACTTGTGACTAAAGTTTAATGATTTAGAATATTTTATAAAGTATGTTCATGATTATATGATTTGACTAACATGTTTGGATGCAAAACAGATTGATGTTTCATTGTTCTGGACATTTGTTTAGATATTAATTTATTATTGAATTGAATTGATTTAAATATTAGTGAATTTGAATTGTAATAAATAATTTAGTTTAATTAGTTTAGTTAATTATTGAAGTTTTATAGATTGAATTAATGATTTTTAATTCCTATTTTAATTAAATTAAAGTAAAAATAATAAAAACCATCGAAACACTTCTTCTTAGAGGAGTTTGATAATCCATATGGAAACGTTTCCACTTATCACTACTAGAAATAATAAAGATATACAAAAAATTTATCGTACACGCTCGACACATGTCACTATGCTTCGTTTCAGCCAAATTCGTTGTATTTGCTAAAATAAGCCTCAAAGGGAATTTCATAATTTAGCTAACTTTTGTGCAGTTGGGTTTTAGAATCTCAAGGATATAGTTTGATGTGAAAGGTACTAAAGATCAATATTGTCTAGTTTTGTTAGTGAACTACGTTTCTTTTGACAAAATATGTTGTATTTTATAACATAAGCCTTAACGACAATTTTCAAATTTTGGTAACTTTCAAGCTATGAAGTTTTAGATTATAGATCACATAGTTTTATGCGAAATGGGCTAAAAATCAATATTGTAAAGTTTTGCTCATGTCTTATAATAATAAAGACATGCTTTGATGAGAAACGGAAAAAACCAATACATTCAAGTTTCGATCATGCCCTATGCTTTAGTTTTGCCAAATTCGTTGTATTTGCTAAAATAAACCTTTAGAGCGATTTCGTAATTTAGTAAAATTTGAAGAAGTGGAGTTTAAAAATCTCGAGGACATAGTTTGATGCAAAAAGAGGTTAAAAATCAATACCTTCAAGTCTCGATCCTGCCCTATGCTTCATTTTAGCAAATTCATTATATTAGCTAAAATAAGCCTTAATGAGGATTTCGTAATTTAGCTAGCTTTCGGGCAGTGAAGTTTTAGAATCTCAAGGACATAGTTTGATGTGAAACGTGCTAAAAACCATTACAATCTAGATTTGCTAGTGCACTACGTTATTTTTTGACAAAATTTGTTGTATTTTGTAACATAAGCCTTAAAGGCGATTTTCAGATTTTGGTAACTTTGATGGTTTCAAGTTTTAGACTTTTGATCACATATATCAATGCAGAAAAAGCTAAGAATTAATTTAGTAGTGTTTAGTTCGTGCCCAACGATGTTTTCAACCGAACTCATTGTATTTCCCAAAATAAACCTTAAGGGCAAGTTTGTAATTTTTCTACCTTTCAAGTGTGGAGTCCTAGAATTTTGAGGACATATTTTGATGCGTAATGGTAACAAATCGATATCTTAATGTTCTGATCATGCCATATTCTTCATTTTAGCCGAATTCATTGCATTTGCTAATAAACATTTATATAGCAAGTTCATGATTTAGCTACCCTTTGGGTAGTGGAGTATTGGAATTCCGAGGACGTAGTTTGAAGCGAAATGTAACGGCCCGCTCTAATTAATCCTGATTAACTGACAAATTACAGATTAAGATCCTAAGCTCAGACCCACGTGAAAGTCGCAGAAAAGTCCAGGGCACGCCTAACGAGGTAAAATTTGTTATTTTTGTGTGTAAGTGTTTATTTATTTTACTATTATTAAATAATTCACGTCGCATTATTTGATATTTTGTTGGTCGCGTTGTGCGCGTGCAGTGACGAGAGTGTACGACTTCGCGGAGAGCGCGTAACGCCGGTGTATGGGATAGCTTGGGATTTAGTTTTCACATCACACATCCCATCACATCACCCTATCAAACCCATCACTCATCATTACTCCCTCTCCATCACTCATCATTACTCCATCTCCATCACTCATCATTACTCCCTTTCCTCTCTAAATATAAAAAAAGAGGGAGAGGGCGTTGAGATAGAGGAAAGAGAGAAGAAAAAAGAGGAAGAGGGAGGGGATGAGAGAGAGAGTAGAGGAGAGAGAGAGATCGACGGTGGAGAAGGAGATCGGCATTGCCAGCGGCACCAGCCAGCAGCGAGGACGGGCAGCGAGGATAGCCAGCAGGAATGACTCCAGCAGCGCGACTCGCGGCTCTGCGGAAGCCACAGATAAACGGCGCGGCACCCGCGAGGTCGCGGACGTGCGACATCACCAGCAACGGACGACGAGCAGCGGCAACGCCTCCAGTAGCGCGACGCCGCTTTAGCAGCGGGCGAGAAGGACTCCGGCGCGACTTGGCAGCGCGACGCCGGCGCTGCGCGGCAATGGTGATGGCGAGGCGGTAGCGGCGCCGACGGTGCACGGCAGCGGCGGCAGCGAGGCAGCACTGGCACTGGCGTGATGAACGACGTTGAGTAGCGACGCGGCGGCGCGTTGTTGGAACAATGGATCCCCGGTATGATTCGAAAAGTGTGCCAAGAATCAAACTTTTGGAATAAAAATCTTACAAATTTTGGTTCCATATTATAAATTCATTTAATGAGACTCTAAAATAATAAAAATTGTATAATTGGACATCAGGGACTTACGCTACCATAGTCGCGTCGGGTACGTATCTCGAGGCGTGTGCGAGATTTCGAAGGCATTTTGCGATCTGTTTGAGGTAAGTAAACCCATGAGAAAATTAGTTAAAACTTTTTATGGCACTTACTTTATTTCACATTTTAAATTATTCCATTGTGCTTTCCATTATTGTTCATTTACTGTTCATCCACTCCCACGTGTGCATGTGTGTTTGTCGACGGGGTCGGGCATGGCACGGACTCACACCCCAGGGGTAGCTACCCCACGTTGTTCGAGTAATTGGCCATGTTATTGCCATGCAGTGATTATTCCCGCGAGACCCGTAGGTTTAGAGATGTCTGATGAAGACATAAGTCTACATCATGGGTTCCTCTTGAGAGATGTTTGGATGGGTTCTCCCGTTCATAGGTTCCTCTCATTCGATCGTGAGATGTTTGATGAGGTGGTCGTCATGGGTTCCTCTCGGTTTAGCTAAGACGATTCCCGGATGTCGACCAAGGTTCTTTGTCACACTACACTCGTGTCCAAATTTGACTTTGCAATGACTTATTTTCATGCGATTATTTTATCCTTGTCATTTATCTAAATTGCATGAATTGTAGCCATTTTATTGGAATTCATGAATTTTAGCTAACGTTCTCTAGAATTTATTCACCTAGGATTTGTCATTGTTTTGGTGACAAATCGCAGATCTTGCAACGAGCCGAGGCAAGGGCGTCTTAGGCGACTTCGTTAGAGTAGGAGAGCCCGTTGGTCACTTTTTGTGTAGGCGTCTATATGCAGCTATTTACTGCTTTTATGAATGTTTTGGGAGGACTTGTTTACCTGATACATGTATATGCTCACCTTTTGTACTTTTGTCGCTCTTGATATACATGGTATCTAATGTCGGGTTTCCACACTATATGGTTATTTATATTATGCAAACTTTTTATTTCTACCATGTTTGCATGCTTCAAAGACTTTCGCTTGATGTTTAATTTATAATAATTTAATAAATCATGAACAACTTAACTTAGTCAATTTAATGTAAATATTCATAAAAATATCCATAAATACTAAGTTAAGGCGAATAAGATACGTGCAAAGGTTTGGTCGTGGATAGTTAAAAGTAAGTATGCGGTGACGTGGCATGCTTGGTGACGTGTCTGGTGACGTGGAGGTTAGGGCCATCACAATTGGTATCAGAGCCTAGGTTCAGGTGAACCTATGGGATAATTTAATACAACCGGATAAAACTTAACAACAAACATTAGATGTGGAAACCTGAAGATCCTAACTTAGAACTTTAGTTGGGAAGCAAACATGCGGTGGTTAGTACCAAGGCTTATACATTATATATTTGGATTTGTAATAGTATATATGCGTATACGAGGCTGATACGGACCTTTGCTATACATATACGACATGGACGGACAACCGACTCCCCTTCAGAGGGTGGTGGACAGACGAGTGGTAGTACACCTATCATGATTGATCTGAGTGTACTTGATCGGATCGTGGTACATGATCGATAGTTCGAGCCGATGATGGCCTTGGTCTGTGCTCAAATAGCGGCTATCGCAATGCTTACCGCCGCCATCACACCGAGCGCCACTGAGCCGACAGTGAGCCGACAGTCGAGCCGATTGTTCAAGGTGCGCTAGTCACTGCAGTTATGACAGAGCCTACCACACCAACTACAGCTTTAGAACTCGTATTGAGGCTATCACACCGGCATCTACACACGCAGTGACTTTTTAGATCCCCGACATACCAAAGTTCAGTTTCACGGGTGATGCGAGTATATTACCTACCACTAGGGGTAGATTGGCTACGACCTTAGAGATGGAAGTGTTTTCAGGGATAGTAGAGTCAACCGAATCCCCAGAGGTTGGACTTGAGGATGTCCCAGTTGTCAGTGAGTTTCCTGATACCTTTCCGGAGGATCTACCGGAATTGCCCCCTTACAAAGAGATTGAGTTCGTTATTGAGTTAGTGCTTGGCACACAAATCATAGCTAGCAGACCTTACCAGATGGCACGGAAGGAGCAGGATGAGTTGAAGACTCAATTGGAAGACTTAGAGAATAAGGGGTTTATACACTTGAGCACATCACCATGAGGAGCACTGGTCTTGTTCGTTAAGAAGAAGGATAGTAGCTTGAGGATGTGCATTGACTATAGGAAGTTGAACCAGGTGACAGTACGAAATC
The DNA here is from genome assembly GCA_039657365.1 of Stephania yunnanensis. Lineage (NCBI taxonomy): Eukaryota > Viridiplantae > Streptophyta > Magnoliopsida > Ranunculales > Menispermaceae > Stephania > Stephania yunnanensis. Next base: position 34,541,524 of record CM077586.1, on the reverse strand, counting down.
GTTACCCTTTGCCAAGGATCGACAATTTGTTTGACCAGTTGGTTGGAGCCCGTGTCTACTCTAAGATCGACTTGAGACCGGGTTATCATCAACTTAGGATTAGACTAGGAGACATACCTAAGACTGGATTCAGCACCAGATATGGGTTATTTGAGTTTACAGTGATGTCGTTTGGACCGACGAATGCACCAGCCATGTTCATGGACTTGATGCACATAGTATTGAAGCCGTACTTGGATAAATTCGTCACGGTCTTCATCGACGGCATATTGAACTACTGCAAGACTCGCGAAGATCACGAGCAACATCTCAGGCAGATATTGGTGACATTGAGAGAGTACGAATTATATGCTAAGTTCAGTAAGTGCGAGTTTTAGCTATCAGAAATCAAGTTCTTGGGACACGTGATTAGTGACAGAAGTATATCAGTGGACCTGAGTAAAATTCATGTTGTCGTAGATTGGTCGACACCTGAGACAGTGATATATATCAGGAGCTTTTTAGGGTTGGCAGGATATTATCAGCGATTTGTGAATGACTTCTTGAATATCGCCGCGCCGATAACTAAATTGACAAGGAAGGATGTACATTTCAATTGGTCAAAGGAATGCGAGGACGCATTTACGCAGTGGAAGATGAGACTTACTACTGCACCAATACTAGTGTTGCCAAAGCTGGATAAGGGGTTGATAGATCATATTGATGCTTGTGGAACAGGGCTAGGTTGTGTACTGATGCAGGGAGACAGCGTAATCGCCTACCTATCCCGATAGTTGAGGAGCGTTGAGAGGAATTATCCAGTGCATGACTTGGAGCTTCCGGTAGTTGTATTTGTACTGAAGGTATGGAGACATTACATCTACGGTGAGAAGTTCACATTATATACAGACCATAAGAGTTTGACATACTTATTCACTTAGAAAGATCTGAACATGAGACAACGACGTTAGCTAGAGTTGCTGAAGGACTACGACTTGTCCATCGAATATCAGCCTGGGAAGGCAAATGTCGTAGCAGATGCATTGGGCAGGAGAGGGCCAGGTTCCGAGATAATTGTCTGCCATATGATGCACGAGTATGGTTTACTTGAGGTGGCGACAACACTGAGTTTGACAGAGGTTCCTGCTATAGTGGAACGCACAGATTCGTGGACAGATTATTGTACCATCTATTACTATTCTGGCGGTGTTGGAGTGTTAGAGGACTGACGAGATGTACTTGAGATTCAGTGAGATGGCACGCAGTCTCAATCACCCAGATTGGAGCGAGTATGTGGATTTATTTTTGAGGCACAGAGGGAGGCTATAGATTCCAGCAGTAGCAGAGATACAAAATGGGATACTCAAAGAGGCTCACAAGTCCCAGTATACAGTGCATCCTGGCAGGACCAAAATGTATCACGATATGCGACGATTATTTTGGTGGCCAGGGATGAAGGCAAACATTGGCGCCTATGTTAGGGGTTGTGTGGTGTGCCAGCAGGTTAAGGCTGAGCACAAGAGGCCTGGAGGTTTATTGCAGCCACTGCCCATCCTTTAGTGGAAATGGGAACACTTTACGATGGATTTCATTTGTGGATTACCGCACACTTTGTGAAAACACGATGTGATATGGGTGATCATGGACAGGTTGATGAAGTCAGCTCATTTCCTACTAGTCTCTATGAAGTATAATTTCACACAGTTGAGCAAATTATTCGAAAAAGAGATTGTACGACTGCACGGAGTACCAATTTTGATTGTTTCAGACTTAGACAATCGTCTTACATCATCATTGTGGCAAGCTATGCAGGAGCAGTTTGGTACTAGATTACAGTTTAGCACTTCATTCCATCCTCTGACAGACGGACAGTCAGAGAGATTAGTACAGATACTCGAGGATATGCTCAGGGCATATGTGTTGAAGTTTGGTGGGTCTTGGGATGAGTACTTGCCACTCTGTGAATTTGCTTACAACAACAACTATCAGGCCAGTATTGGGATGCCACCATTTAAAGCTCTATACGGTAAACCGTGTAGATCACCGGCTTGTTGGGCAGAGCCCGAGGATATAACAGCTGCTGAGATTGTCGCGGACCATATAGAGAAAGTGAGACTGATTCGTCAACAGTTGTTGGCTGCCCGACACAGACAAAAGATGTATACGGATGGGTACCGCGATGGGTTGAGCTACGAGGTAGATGATTGAGTCTACTTGAAAGTTTCTCTGTTGATATCAGAGATTTGGGATCAAAGGAAAACTAGCACCAAGATTTATTGGGCCATTTCAAATTGAGAAACGGGTTGGGAAGGTCGCTTATCAGTTGAGATTGCCAAATTGATTGGCAGGGGTTAATAATGTTTTTCATATTTCGATGTTACGGTTGGCTAGATCAGGACCGGGACCGATGGTTGATATGACTAGAATCGAGATTCGACCAGATGGGACATACGAGGAACACCCTATTATGATAGTGGATCGCGAGGTACAAACTCTTAAAGGAAAGAAATACCACTTGTATTCGTTCGATGGCAGTATCATAAAAATGAGGGCCTCACTTGGGAAAAGAGTCTAGCTTGCGAGAGCGATACCTCCTCTTGTTTCAAGGTAAAGATTTCATTAAATTTGGATTTCGGGACAAAACTCCTTTTAGTTGGGAAGACCGTAACGACTTGTTCTAATTAATCCCAATTAACTGACAAATTGCGGATTAAGATCCTAAGCTCAGACCCACGTGGACGCCGCAGAAAAGTCCAGGGCACGCCTAACGAGGTAAAATTTGTTATTTTTGTGTGCAAGCATTTATTTATTTTACTATTATTAATTAATTCACGTTGCATTATTTGATATTTTGTTAGACGCATTGTGCGCGTGTAGTGACGAGAGTGTACGACGTTGCGATGAGCGCGTAACGCCGGTGTATGGGATAGCCTGGGATTTAGTTGTCACATCACACATCCCATCACATTACACATCACATCACCCTATCAAACCCATCACTCATCATTACTCCCTCTCCATCACTCATCATTACTCCCTCTCCTGTCTTAATATAAAAAAAGGGAGAGGACGTTGAGAAAGAGGAAAGAGGGACAAAAAGATAGGAAGAGGGAGGAGGTGAAAGAGAGAGAAGAGGAGAGAGAGAAGAGGAGAGAGAGAGATCGACGGCGGAGAAGGAGATCGGCGGTGCGAGCGGCACCGGCCAACAACGAGGACCGAGGTGAGGATGGCCAGTAGGAACGGCTCCAGCAGCGTGGCTCGCGGCTACGCGGAAGCCGTGGATGAGCGCGCGACACCTACGAGGCCGCGGGTGCGGCGCGGCGCGGCAGCTGTGACGAGCAACGGCAACGGTGGGAGGTCGGGAACGAGCAGCGGCAACGCCGGTGCGGCGCGGCAGTGGTGGCGGCGAGGCCGTAGCGGCACCTGTGCGGCGAACGATGTGGAGTAGCGACACGGTGGCACATTGCCAGAACAATCGATCCCCGGTATGAATCAAAAAGTGTTGCAAGAATCAAAATTTTGGAATAAAAATCTTACAAATTTTGGTCCCATATTATAAATTCATTTAATGAGACTCTAAAATAATAAAAATTGTTTAATTGGACACCAGGGACTTAGGCTACCATAGTCGGTGTCGGGTACATATCTCGAGGCATGTCCAGGAGTTTTAAGGAATTTTGCAATATGTTTGAGGTAAGTAAACCCACGAGAAAAATTAGTTAAAAATCTTTTATGGCACTTACTTTATTTCTTATTTAAAATTATTCCATTGTGTTTTCCATTACTGTTCATTTACTCCCACGTGTGTATATGTGTTTGTTTATGGGGTCGGGCATGGCACGGACTCACACCCCAGGGCTAGCTACCCCACGCTTTTCGAATAATTGGCCATGTTGGGGCCATGCGGTGATTATTCTTCGCGAGACCCGTGGGTTGAGAGATGTTTGACGAAGACTCAAGTCTACGTCATGGCCTCTCGAGAGATGTTTGGATGGGGTTCTCCCGTCCATGGGTTCCTCTCGTTCGACCTTGAGATGTTTGATGAGGTGGTCATCATGGGTTCCTCTCGATTTAGCTAAGACGACTCCCGGATGTCTACCAAGGTTCTCTGTCACGCTACACTTGTGTCCAAATTCGACTTTCCAACGACTTATTTTCATACGATTATTTTATCCTTGTCATTTATCTAAATTGCATGAATTGTAGCCGTTTTATTGGAATTCATAAATTTTAGCTAACGTTCTCTGGGACTTACTCACCTGGGATTTGTCATTATTTTTTGTGACAAATCACAGATCCTGCGACGAGCCGAGGCAAGAGCGTCTTAGGCGACTTCGTCTGTGTAGGAGAGCCCGTTGGTCACTTTTTGCGTAGGCGTCTGTTTGTTGCTATTTATTGCTTTATGAATGTTTTGGGAGGACTTGTTTACCTTATAAATGTATATGCTCACCTTTTGTACTTTTTTCGCTCTTGATATACTTGGTATCTAATGTCGGGTTTCCACACTATATGGTTATTTATATTATGCAAACTTTTTATTTCTACCATATTTGCTTGCTTCAAAGACTTCCGCTTGATGTTTAATTTATAATAATTTAATAAATCATGAACAACTTAACTTAGTCAATTTAATGTAAATATTCATAAAAATATCCATAAATACTAAGTTAAGGCGAATAAGATACGTGCAAAGGTTTAGGTCGCGGACAATTAAAAGTAAGTATGCGGTGACGTGGCATGCTTGGTGACGTGTCTGGAGATGTGGCGGTACCTGGTTTGCCTTGGAGTTTGGGGTCGTCACACGAAATGAGAAAAAAATCGATACCTTCAAGTTTTAATCATGTCCTATGCTACATTTAAGCCAAATTCATTGTATTTGCTAAAATAAGCCATAAAAGGCAAGTTCATACAAAGTAGTTTTAATATTTCGAGAACATAATTTAATGAAAAATGGAAAAAAATTAATGCCTTCATCTTTCGATCTTGCCCTTTTCTTTGTTTTAGCCAAATTCATTGTATTAACAAAAATATGCCTTAAAAGACAATTTTGTAATTTAGGTAACTTTCGGAAAATGGAGTTTTAGAATCTTAAGGACATAGTTGAAGCAAAGCATGCTAAAAATTAATACCATCTAGTTTTGCTAGTGCACTATTCTACTTTTTAACAAAATTCATTGTATTTTATAACATAATCCCTAAGGGCAATTTCTGAATTAAGGCAACTTTGAAGTTAAAGAATCTTGATCACATAGTTTGATGTGAAACGGGCTAAAAATCATTACCGTAGCATCTCGCTCGTGCTTTATGATGTTTTTTGGTAAATTCGTTATGTTTGCTAAAATAAACATTTAGGGTAAGTTCGTAATTTAGTTACCTTTCAGTAGTGGAGCTTTGGAATTACATGAACATAGTTTGATGGGAAGCTAGAAAAAAACCAATACCTTCAAGTTTCAATCTCTTCTTATGCTTAGTTTTAGACCAATTCATTGTATTTGATAAAATAAGCCTTAAGGGGATTTCTTAATTTAAGTTACTTTCGGATAGTAGAGTTTTAGAATCTCAAAGACAGAGTTTGAAGCGTAACATCCTTAAAATCAATACCATCTAGTTTTGACAGTGCAATACACTACTTTTCGACTGAATTCATTGTATTTTATAACATGAGCCTTAAAGGAAATTTCTGAATTTAGGTAACTTTGAGGTGGTTAATTTTTAGAATTTTGAGCACATAGTTTGATGTGAAACATGCTAAAAATTAATATAAAAAAGTTTCATTCATGCCCTACGATTTCTTGGCCAAATTAATTGTATTTAAATAAACATGGATGGCAAGTTCGTAATTTAGTAGCCTTTTAGTAGTGGAGTTTTGGAATTACGAGAATATAGTTTGATGCGAATCGGGAAAATAATATCAATATTTTCAGGTTTCGATTGTGCCCTATCCTTTGTTTTAGCCAAATGTCTTACATTTGCTAAAATAAGCCTCAAGGGCAATTTCGTAATATAGCTAGCTTTTAGGCAGTACAGTTTTATAATCTCATGACATAGTTTGATGTGAAAGGTAATAAAAACCAATACCTTTTAATTTTGCAAGTTCAATATGCTACTTGATGATAAAACTCGTTGTATTTTGTAACATAAGCCTTAAGGGCAATTTTTGAATTTAGGTGAATTTTGGGCTTTGGTGTTTTAGATTCTCGATCTCATAGTTTGATGCAAAATGGAGGTAAAAATAAACATCGTAAAGTTTCACTTATGTCGTACGATATCTTTTTGCCAAATTCGTTGTATTTGTTTAAATAAACCATGAGGGCAAGTTCATAGTTTAGCTACCTTTCAGGCATGGAGTCTTAATATTTGTAGACATAGTTTGACGCGAAACGAAAAAAAAAAAGCAATACCTTTGAGTCTCGATTGTGTCCTATGCTTTGTTTTAGCAAAACTCATTGTATTTGCTAAAATAAGCCTTAAGGGCGATTTCATAATTTAGCTGACTTTTGAAAAGTGGAGCTTTAGAATCTATAGGACATAATTCAATGCAAAATGAGCAAAAATTCAATAACTTAAAGTCTCAATTGTGCCCTATGCTTTGTTTAAGCCAAATTCGTTGTATTTGCTTAAATAAGATTTAAGGGAAATTTCACAATTGAACTAATTTTTGGGCAGTGGAGTTTTAGAATCTTGAGAACATAATTTTATTCAAAACGGGCTAAAAATCAATACAATATGGTTAAATTAATGCACTACGCCACTTTTCGATAAAATTTGTTATATTTTATAACATAAGCCTTTAAGGCAATTTTCTAATTTAGTAGGTATGCAAGTTTAGTAAGTGTGAATTCTAGTATTTAGAGGTTAAGTTTTTTGAACATGTGGTTAATGTCGAGGGCAATCTATAGCAAAGGATGAAGCAATTCTGGATTGGCCTACTTTTACCATGGTGTTAGAGGTTCAATGTTTTATTGGTTTAACTTCCTTATTATAGACGATTTATTGATGGTTTCTCTCGTATTGCATGCCAATGACTCGGCTAACACAGAAGGATGTGGAATTTGATTGGTCTGATGAATGGAAGGATGCCTTCAAGGATTTGAAAAGTAGTTTGATTACAACTCATGTTTTTACATTACCTTAATCGGGGAAGGAGTTAGTAATTTATACTGATGATTCTCATTTAGGCATGGGCTTTATGCTGATTTAGGAAGGTAGGGTTGTAGCTTATGTTTCAAGGAAACTTAAGATTCATGAAATAAATCATGCAGTTCATGATCTTGAATTCGCAACAGTTGTGTTTGCCTTGAAGATTTGGAGGCACTACTTGTACATTGAGAAATTTATAGTATTTTTAGATCATAAAAGTCTAAAATATTTGTTTACTCATAATAAATTGAATATGTGGTAACGAAGATGGTTTGAGTTCCTTAATGATTATGATTTAACTCAGGAGTACCCCTAGGCAAAGCAAATGTGGTTGTTGATTCCTTTAGTAAGAGTATAACAAGCAGGGAGAATGTAGCTATTACTAAAGCTTCTCAGTTTAGACTTCTTGAGGAAGCTTCAGTGATAATGATTCATAAAAGTCTAGCTGGCACATCATCAACTGAGAGAGCTAGTTCTAGAGCTACTAATATGTTCTTTTATGCTCAGATTTGAGCTGAACTGAAGATTATTTAGCTGGTGGTTGATTTTCAGAAAGCTAATCAGGATTATGTGGCACGTAAGTGGTTAGCGGCTAGAGTTGATCATCCTGATTGGTCAATTTTATGAGAATGTGCATTATGTTTTAGGGATAGTTATGGATTCTAGCTCAAAATCAGTTGAAGTAGGAGTTGCAACTGGAATCTGATTGATCTCATTACTATATTCATCTACATAACACTAAGATGTATTGTTATATGAGGCATATTTATTGGTGGACGGGGATAAAGATTGATATTACTGAGTTTCTAAAAAGGTATGAGATACGTTAGCAAGTTTTATACTTTAGCTTACTGGCAATTTTGCTAAAATAAGCCTTAATGGTAATTTTGTACTTTAGCTTACTTTTAGGTAGTGGATTTTTAGAATATTAAAGATGTAGTTTGATGTGAAGCATGCTAAAAAATTAATATCGTCAAGTTTTGGCAGTGCACTATGCTACTTTTTGACAAAACTTGTCATATTTTATAACATATGTAGCATCTCCTATCCCGGATTAGGGTGATACCCGACCTGAAACCCTAATTAAGCCCATGTACACCAGTCGAACTCAATTAGAGCAACAGTATAGCTGTCCTTCATACTTTTTATATTTTATAACATATGTAGCATTTCCTATCCCAATGCAGTTGAATTAAAACTTTTTTTGATAAAACATACGATATACAAAAAACAACATAAAACACAGCTGTAAAACCCTATCCCAACCCAATTTATTACAAAATAGTAATTCAATATAATATATATACAGTGGGAAATCAATTCACCTTAGATAAGACTATAAACTCCTGATCTTCTCCATTCCTGAGTCGAAACGCAAGTTCTTAACTTGAAATATTAATTGGGACATGATCGCTCCAACATGCTCAGTAAGAGATGCTCGTAATCATATCAACTATCATATAAATATCAATGTATTAATGAATAGCAATATGAATCCAAAGCATATCTATTCAGACCTTCATCGTCACTTCATTCCAATTCGCCCGTCACACCTCTTTCAGGATAATTTCCCATAAAATAGTTTAAGAATACATTCAAGTTATGGCACATTGCCCCATTTCCCCAGTCCATAAACTATGTCACTAAATGTAACTATTTTATGATGCATAATTGATAAGGGTACGTGTCCCACTTGCCTATGCTGAGCTTTCCTAAGTTTTTATCGATTTACTCGAATCCTAAAATCTATAAACCTTTTCTCGTCGACCAAGAACCTAAAACACACCAATTGTCATTAATTTGGATCCAATATTTTTTAATTAGAACCCCGAAAGTGGACTCATTTGAATACGAAATCAATTTGCCACTTTTTAGGCCAATGTGACCATTTCACATTTTTTGAGGTAAAAACCTTGGTATAAAGTCTCGCATGAATCCCGAATTCTTCATTTTTCATAGAAATTCATCAAGTTCTATTTATTATAACAAAACATGAATTACTTGGATTTTTCTAAATTTTTTGGAATATTTCTCCATTTCTTTCCTTAATTTATTAATCTTTTTATTTGGGTGGTTTGACCCTAAAATAAACTAGTCCGGTTCAGTTGAACCGGATGAAACTCTTCCTCCTCTTCTTTGTTTCATAGCAACAATTTTTTTAATTGCTCGATTGGGGAGGGTAGAGGTCCTTTTGCATCGTCTCCCTCCTTGGATGAAATGCAAGGCAGTTTGTCCAAGCTCCTTCATCTCCTATCTTCCATCTACTTCGACAAGAACAACACACACCACGTACACGAACAACAACCGCAACCAACAACAACAATCTCTCTTTGGTTCGAAATCAATTTTGATACCCAGAGGAGTGATTCCATTTGGGGAGATAAATATGAGATCTCATCGAGATTCGCATTGCACGAATCTCGAGGTAGATTTGATGGCACTTATAATCATTTATCTTTTGATTTTTTTTCTCCAGATACGTATTCTGTATCTTAAGGATGACTTATGTTTAGTAATCAAAATTATCACCTCCTAACCGCCTTACTTAGGATAAATTATATTTTGATTTTCTTGAGATACATATCGCGTATCTCGAGGTGAGTCCAAGCTTTAACATTTAATTGGATTTAAACTTTTGGATTCATTTATATGTATTTATATATAACCCATATATATACAAATATATTTTCACTTATGTATTTTTGCACCAAAAAATTCATCGCGCATGCCAACGATCACTTTTAGACGTGCACACTATTGTACGTCCTACGTGTAAGTCACCCTCGACCCCCCTGCATATCACTGGGCGCCCACTAATTATTAATTAATTATTTATTTTTAATATATATTTATATGCAAAATTTATATATATAAACCTATATTAACATGCCTATGACTTCACCATGCACGCCAACAAATTCACTCAGGCGTGAACGCAACCTCACAACTCATGTGCGTCACCCGTGACTCAGACATGGTATTAAGCGTCCCATTAGGTTATCAGTTATAGGCTTGTTAATCCAATTAATCTTAAAAAAACTAATAAACATTAAACAAGCACCAAATGTTATGCAAATCTATGCACATGCTAATCGAGACAAATCAAGCTTAATCAGAAGCCTGACTCTGATTAATTAGAACTCAGATTAATATTAATCACCCGCTTAAAGTAATGGGTCGGTACAGTCTCCCCAATTTAAGACAATCTCGTCCTCAAAATTAAAGGAAACGTAAAAGTTAATAGTAGTTCCGAAGAGAAGTGGAAATTGGTCTTCCATTTATAAGTCCCATTCCCAAATTATCTTTTCATTTTCATGAAATCATTATTTTTATTTTTATTTTATTTTTTCTTAATCCAATTCTACAAAGCCCTTTCATAGATGAGACTTTCAAAAGTACAACAAAATTGTCTTTTGAACCCTCCAATATACTATGATGATTTACACCTCAACATCTTTGTTGTAGTTATAAATAACCTAGTATGTCATACCCTATCAGTGTAGCTCTGAATTATTTCATTTTTTCCTGCAAAAGTTATACTCCAATATTAGTTTTGTACATCAATGTACAATAAGATTGAACATATTCGGCTTTGTCATTCGATGATGTAATCCACCTAATTACCTTTGTTATCCGATAGCTCACTTAAAGGAATCTATTTCCTCTAAATGTTAAACATTATAAGACACAAGCTCAAAACTTTATTCTTAAAAAATCAGGATTAGCATCTCAGTTTCTTTGTCAACACAAAGAAAATATCATTTACTGAGATTGAGAATAGTTTTCGGCTATATCAATAACTTCTTCCACCGCTAGAAGCAAGTCTTGACTCTTCATCTAGGGAATCAGACACCGAAATACCATATCATCTCATATCTCCAAATACATATGTTTGCTCAATCTATCAAAAGAATAACATAACCTCACTAATAAGAATCTGCAGACTTTGGTCAATCTATTAGTTACAGCTTTTATTATATTATGTCGGCGCCAAAGTCTAGTTAATTTCTCTAAATAACCACCAGTTATGTTATCCGTCTACCATTAGATATAGACAATAACTTATTAACCCTTCATTTTTCTATTATCCTGTCTCACTTACTGAACAACTCTCATATCTCCTTATAAATTTAATAACATCTATCATTACCTTACACAATCCATAATCTTATCGTATATCTCAATATGATATGGCATTGCCTGTATAACCAATATAAAAATCCATGAGATCATCGAAGTAATTCTTGCCTAAAATTCTTTCCTGAACTTGTATTTTCATTTTATAATTTAATATGTCTAGCATAATTTCATTTAATAGTCTAATTGAAATATTGACTCTTAATAGCCAAATCTTGGTGTATCAATTTGATCCAATTATAATTCTTAATCACCATATCATCTAATTAATCAATCTCTTGGCTAAACTCTAATATGAGCTTCAAAGAACATATCTGTAATTATCAATTCCAATCACTAAGTTGATGATGTCCCTGTAGGACTTTACTGCATCACTCTTATTGCATACCTCTAAGAGATAGTACTAAGAAGTTGCTTTTATAATTACACTTCGTGTCCTTTTTCTCTATTTAATGTATTGATCACATCAATCACTTTGAGTAGGTGATTTCTCAGAGTGAATTCATTATATTCATGAATTTAGGTTACTTACTTCACCTTTAATTTCTTTCACTTTGACAATTATACTCTTCAAACTTTCATAGCATGAAAATTTCCATTTTACATTTTTCACTAATTCAGTGGTTTCCATACTTCTCAATTGTTTTCTAGCGTTTCCTATAAGATTCTATGATCTTAAGGATAACTAAAAACTCTCTAAATCCTTTTCACTTGGGTAAATCAATAATTTAAACGTTACGATGAATGAAAGAACTTGTGCAACATATTCAATTGAGTGGATTCACAAATAAGTTGTGATATACACCCATATTTCATAACCTTAAGCCTCAGCTCTAGGATGTAACTTTTTCATTCTTTTCATTCATCGTTTGAAATACATTTCAAGGTTTTATTCTAGAAGCGATGCCTTAAACTGTTTGGTATGACTACTAAAACAATTATTTCACCATAGTTCTCCTCAACCTTCCTTAAATTATATAATAGTATAAACTATAATCTATTGCTTCGTTGTGTCAACACACAACTACTTGAATAAATATATTAGAATAAGTATCAATTCTTTCCATAATCCAGGTATAACCAAGCAATTATTGTAGTTAACCCATATTTCAACTTCCTCTTAAGGCATCCTTGTATCATTTACGATTTATCTCTCTTTCATTCTTGGGTTAATTGAATATACAACAAAACAACACTACAAATCTTTGTACGACTTACTTGTATCATTCAATTATTTCATAAAAATACTACTTTTTCTAATTATGTGTTAAATGTAAGATAATTCTCTAATTGTCTCAAACTTTGTTAAATCCATTGACTCGCAATACATATTCAACACATGTCTGAATGATTTAATTTGAAGCTTAGTATTTGCACTTACAATCCTTTGGTGTAAACCAATTTATCGTCAAAGTTCATATAACTCTCCTATAATGCTTATGCCTTTTCTAAGTCTTCAATCCTTTTTACATTATCGTTGAGAACTCAATGATAATCTTATTCCAATAGAGCTCAAAACTCCATTTCTTTATTCATTTATGAACATACCACATGCTCTTTTGAGTCTTCATGGTTTCTACCATGATCTCTATCATAATCAAGCCATTGCATGACTTCATTTTCATATATATTCTTAACTCTAATCTTAAACTAATGATAACCAGATCTCGATCAACTATTGAGAATGGCTAATTTCATGTAATAAGTCAAATGAGTTGTTGCTTTCTAAGCAGTAAATATCTATCCTTGATTCGCTTAAAATTAACTCATCATTTGAGTTGAATTCTCAAAATTATACAATTTCCATATTACATTTAAGTAAAATAGAATTGATCACGGGTTCGATATTGAAAATCAAGTAATTGATGAATTTCATTTCAAGTTTTACCAAAGTTCCAAAAAGATTCTAATAAACAAACTTCTTTAAGCTTTTCGAATCACAATTCTCATTCATCAAGCTTAAATTCTTACCATGAACCTACTACAATTCTAAAACAAGTTCAAACCATTAAGTCTCAAGTGATAGCTTTATTTCCACAAATCAATATTCGTGGAAATTTATAAATTTATATAATCTTTGGTAAATAGTAGTAGTTAATACCAACATATCGATATACTGCGTACCCATTCATTCCCAGTATCAAATAGTATTTCTTAGATTCTCAAAGTCCTCGGATTCATTAATGACTCACTCTCCCCAATTTAAACTATACTAGTCTAAATGATCAAACTAGAACATCTATATAGCTAACGCAAACTATATCAGTTTTAACTTGAAATTTTCATCTGAAATTACCATAAAATGATAGAAGTCCAATAGCTAGGATATAGTTGATTATATACGCAAATTTTTCATAATCCTTCAACTCTTATCTCTTTTTGTGAATCTTCACTTTTAATATAATTTAGCCATTAAGATCATCTTATTAGTGAGTGCAGTTAAACCACAACAACACTAATAAATATTTTCATTATTCCAATATGTACTAACATCATATCTGGAATCTTATACTTCATAACAACTCATGAAGTATAAATAATTAGTGGTTATTTAACCTCAAATAGGTTATTTTCATCGTTTACCACTAATTTTCTCATTGAATGACCTTTAATCTCGTTTACCTAGTAGTGTATATTCTACTCATGGTGAATCATCAACTTTGAGTTTCACTAAAGGTCATCTATAATTTTATTCACTTCTTAATGTCAACTCTCCTAATATGTGTCTCAAACTTCAGGTCTAATCGATCATTCAACATAAACTATCATTAATTAAACAATATCAATGAGAATAAATACCAAAAGAGACTATTCAACAGGAGAAAAGTTTACTTTTGTCTTCATAAGATTTTTGATGTCTTTCCTTGTATTATTGGGATTCAGGTTTCCATAAACTCTAATCCTCAATAATTTCTCATTATATAACATTTTCATAATCTTTTCTTGCTATAATATCCATGAAGTCTATGTTTCTCAAGAACCCTCACCATTTATTCATTGGATTCCAAGATAAAGATGAGAAATAAAACCTTTAGGATAACATATAGGAAATACATTACATTTATATATGTCACATAAATAAAACACATCACAACACAACATATTACTCAATCTTTTATCTTTCATTACTCCCAAAACATCGATAAAATTGTTTATCTGGTACTAAGTAATCCATAACTTGATTATTAATTCAAATACTCTAAAGTTATGAAAACTTAAATTCTAATATCATAATATTAGAATTGTATCGGAAGCATTGCTTTGATACCAAACTCTAGCGTCCCCTATCCTAATTAAGGTGATACCCAACTTAAAACCCTAATTAAGCCCCGGTACACTAATCGAACTCAATTAGAGTAAAAGTACGACCGTCTTTCATACCTGATAAGTACACAAATTGTATATCGTATATCGAATAAATAAATGAAAACACAGCGAAATTAAAACTTTTTTAGATAAAACATATGATATATAAAAACTGGCATAAACCTCGGTCGTAAAACCCTATCGCAACCTTGTTTATTACAAAATCGTAATTCAATACAATATATAAATAATGGGAAATCAATTCACCTTAGAGAAGACTACTCTTAATCTTCTTCGTTCCTAAGTTGAAGCGCACATTATTAACCTAAAATGTTAATTGGGGAATGAACGCTCCATCATGCTTAGTAAGTGATACTCGTAATCATATCAACTATCATCTAAATATCAATGTATCGATGAATAGCAATATGAAACCAAAGCATATCTATTGGACATTGAAAATGATATAAACAATATATAATGTAATGCAAGTTCAATAGTCAATTGCAACTGTACATGTGACTCATTGTTTTTTTGTCTTTTTATTTCTTTTGCATTTAAAAGAAAAGCTGTAGACTTTCGTCACCGAGGATTAGGAACCACAGTATCAAACGTTAGTGATTCTGTGGTTTATCAAAGTATAACATAACTACCCACTCTTAAATGGAAAGTAGCAATATATAACCTTAGTCGGATTCCCCGTTGCACACTTTTTTGAGTTAATATTTTGATATAAAACCAATAAAAAAACAACAATCTGGTACCTCATGTTTACTGAAGGGAATGTGTTAGTAGCCAACCAATGACCTTCATCATCACTCTAGTCCAATTCCTTTGTCGTACCTCTTTCAAGATTATTTCAAATAAAATAGTTTAATAATACATTCAAGTTACGGTACATAGCTCCATTTCCCCAGTCCATAAATTACGTGCACTAAATATAACTATTTTACGATGCATGATTGATATGAGTATGAGTGCCACTTACATATGCCGAGCTTTCTTAATTTTTTACTTATTTACACGACTACTAAGACCCGTAAACCTTTTCCCGTCGACCAAGAACCTAAAATACACCAATTTTCATTAATTTGGATCTAATATTGTTTAATTAGAACCCTTAATCTAGTCTCATTTCAATCTGGAACTAATTTTCCACTTTTTAAGCCAATGTGACTATTTTACATTTTTCGAGGTAAAAACCCTAGTATAAAGTCTTACCTGAATCTCAAATTCATCATTTATCATAAAAATTCAAATTTCTTAAGTTTTCATTCCACTTTGAACCTATTCCCCGAGCTTCATTCCAAGTAATTTCGAGATCATCAATGTTACCTTAAACCATTGAGAAACTCGAATAAGTTCCCTATTCGAATTTCTTAAGTTTTCAACCAATGTTTGAGTTATTTTGGTATTCTAAAGTCCTAAAACCCGAAATCACTCAAAAATAAACTCCTCGAGTGTCCACATCTCAATTTTCACAGCAAATTTTTGTTTAGAATAAAAAATTAACCTCGACTAGGCTTTAAAGAATTTTTCAATTTTTTAATATTTTGAGTATCATAATACGTATTAGATAAAATCTTTATTTTCATAAATATTACCAATTTCAATTTATTTAGTCCAAATACTATTTTTTCTGAGTTTTTCTCATTTTTCTAGATTTTTTTCCATTTTCCTAGCTTTTCCATTTTTTTTTTTTTATGAGGAGGGTTTAACCCCTGAACTGAAACCGATTCAGTCAATCCGAGGAATCAAACCCCCTTCTTCCCTATTCCCTTTGTCAAAATCGAAACATCTGTGTATTTTCTCTTCTTAGTTGGGGTTGGCTCCCAACCCCAACCTGTGACGACTCGATTCCCCAAATCGGGTACCGCCCAACCTAATCCCATCATTAAGCCCTCATCTACTCCAAGTAGGACTCAATAACACAGTAATTAGCCTATACTTCTCACTCACCCCGTTACACACATTTAACTTAGGTATAGTTCATTTCTATATGATTATGATATTCAAAGTTAATTAAGAAATCGTTGTCATTATCTTAATTTTCAGCGGAAGACTTCATAAAAATTAGTGGAAGCATTTATAAAACACCTACTATGAAAACCAGGTAAACAGACGATCATATCAACTAGATAAAGTAACAATGAAAAAATAGGGAAGTCTTGTCTCTCCACCCAATATACAACTCAAAGTATATAATTAATAGATGCACAAAATGATCACCTAAAAAAGTAGCAAGAACTATCCTTCGTCGGCTCAAAACTAATTATCAACCTTCTAATTCTCTGGTCTACTACTCGAAGTATCTACACCCATTGCCATAAATAGATGATGAGTACAGTCGACAACCTCGGGTCCCTTATCCAGTGTGCCACACTAGCTAGTGGTGAGATCCCGACATCCCCGAAAATCTAGTGATCGCGTGTGTTGCGCCCATCTCTATAATGGTCCTAGATATAAGAACTATTTTCACAACTCAAGAAATGATGCAGTTTAGGAATCCAAAAATAAAATTGCAGAAATAATGCGTGAAGGAAATAGATTCACATTACCATAGAACTCCCACCTAATAGCATACTATTCTACTTGATTTACACACTTAACAACCAAGAATGACATAGCATGGGAATAAAAGTCAATAAATACCACTTAAACGTAAACCAATACCATGATAACAAACTCATGAAATGATATGAAATAGCAAATGCATGGCGTCAAGAGTATAATAAGCACATTAGTCCAAAAGACTATAAACAAGAAGCATAATGGAAAAGAAATGGAAATAAATATCTCAATCAATTTACTTACAAACCATGCCAAGTTCTTATGCTAATCTAGTTTCTCAACACCTTAAAAATTGTACCCAAACCTCCAAGACTCCTCCATAGGCTCCTAGTATCATTTGATATGTTTAAGAATGTGTTTAGACCTTCAGTTAGGGTGTTAAGCTTTTTTAAGGTGTTTAAGTTTAAGTTAGGAAATTGCAGTCAATATACTGTCAAAAGCAACTAGCATGTTGGGTAGTTTATCTAGCGCGCTACCCATACTTACTAGGGCGCTACAAGTAGGTAGCGCACTAAATGCAAGAAATCCCAAAAATTCTACACTTCGAATTTATGGGTTTCATCCTCCAATTGGCCATTTCCATCGCCTTGGATCCCTGTTACCCTCCACCAGGGACCAAACACATCCACCATAGCAACAACCTCAACATACACTTCATATATATTCATTAAACCATCAAAACGTGCATGCATTTTTAATAAGACTTAAGAACACACCTACCATTTTGATTGATAATAACATGGTCAATCAACTTTGAATTCCAAACTTCTATATAGCAAATTTAATGATTTTCCTAAGGAATCCAAATCTGTAAACCAATTTAGAAAAATAGCCTCATTTAACCTTTGAAATCACATAAAAACCCAAACTGATTTAACACCTCTAATTTTATCAAAACTACTAATGAAACTAACTTACCTAATTGATTATCTTCCAACTTCCTTTAATTCTCCAAAATTCCTCCCAAAATCTCTCCACCTTTACTGATTTTTTTCTCCAGAACTCCTTTGTTCGTCTCCAAGTAAATGAATCAAGATTAATTTGCATGCTTCATTTCATTCAATTATATATGTATACATAAGTTTGATTCCTAGCCATTGATCTTAATGTATACGCGTATCTTGAGACTAATTTAATGGCTCATATCATGATTTACATCCACTAACTCATCCTTAGTAACACTATATTTTGCATAATTAGTCTTTTCATGTGTCCAGACGAGTCTCGATGAGCATTAAATGGTCAATATTTTATTTTTTTAACTTTAGGCTTCATTAATGTAAATCAAACATAGCCACATCAAATTTAACTATTTAAGCTACATTAACTTAAGTTAGCTTACCAAATCACTCTCTATTCCCAGTCCCACGTTGGCACGCATCTCAAAGCGCATTCTCGCTCAAGTCTCGACAACTATATGCAAGTAGGAATGACTTTATAAGTCTACGCAAATACATCGCATTAGGCATCCATCACTCAAAAATATTATACTACTTAGTCCTTACACCGGGTATTCAGACTGTATACCCACTCTCGGGCCACATCACGGATCGGTAACCTTGATTAGATACTAATTTACTATTTGTAGATTTTCGGCTGTTACACAACCTCAAGTTGGGTTTGGGCAAGGAAGACCCTCCCTTACCATTATCTATTCCCATTTCCTACTCATTGACAGCCAACTCCAACAACAACACAACATTATCAACAACGATAACAGCAGCAACGATCAATTAACAACTCAACATCATCGCAACAATCAACTCACCTTACCCATCTCCTCTGTCCCGAGATCTCTCATTTTATATTTCTTCCTCTCGGTCGATTCCCTCCTCTTACTCTAGAGATCTCTCAAGTTAGAAGTTAAAGTAAAGTATTGTCTCCTTTTTTTTTCTTATTAAGACTATTTCAACATTTTCCTGAGCGTTTTATAATTGTAATATTTTGATACTTTCGATTTTAAAGGAATTTATGTTCAGTACTTATGTACCTGAATCCTTTGGACTTCCTTTTCCACCTAACTTCCTATTAGTTTCAAGACTGATAACTTTCATTCGTTATATTTGTACCGAACTACTTACAATATCCTTATGAGTTTAGAATTCTCGAGTCTATCTCACTTCTAATCATGCTCAGTTTTGATTCATAATAATATTCTCTATTTTAATTATCTATTTCAAATTTTACTCATTGTATCTTACGAGTTAAGTATTGAACGGACAATTAGAATAAACTTCCTATCGCATATCTAATGATAATACATACATATAACACACATATAACATAATAAAAAAACATCCTAGCTCACAGTCACTTCCCAACAAATTGCACTCAATCACACTTTGGTTTCCAACAAGATTTTATCCTAAATTGAGCCAGCCGTACGCTCTAATACTAACTTTGTTAGCCCACTCATCACTAAGACAACTGACTGACCTAGATTACCTTAATCCCCTGATAATCTAGTCAGTCTAATCCATTATTTTATCTTTAACCTCAAAACACTTTCATTCATATCCTTAATAATGCTCTAAAACTAATTTTATTTCCTTAATAAAACTCAATTCATGATTTGTTAAATTGGAGCAAATTAAGAAATCATATCCCTATTTTATAACATTTCAACGACATCCCCTTAAAAGTTACCTACCAAAAAACTTCCACCTAATAGATAGCGGAATTAGGAAGAAGCCTAAAAGGACTCACAACTCCCTACATTTCACAATATATATCAAATTTCAAGTTATAAACTAATTTGAGTCTCATATAGCTTAATCACAATTTTATTATCCCAAACAGACTAAAATTGAAACATAAACCTCTAAATTCATTTTAAACTAACTTAGGAGACTCTCATAACCATTCAACTAAACTTCACTTCCTACACTCACCCCAAGAATCCCAAAATAAAATATATAACAATTTACAGTAAGAATTTACTTTAAATTTTGAAAATAATTACTATAATCGTCGATTCTTGTCCATTCTTCCTTTGTTTTCCTATAGAATATGACATCATCAAAAACAACTTGAAGATGTTAGGCAAGTAAATTCCTTCATTTATCTATACTCCTGCAATTGTTAGTTTAATACATGAAGACGTGTAATTGCATTTCTAAATAAATAGTAAGATATATGCTTCAATATGACATGCAATCCACTCTATTATTTCCTCCTAACAAAAATAGTACAGAGCCAGTATTAAGAGATCATGAAATGCAACTTGTCAGCATTCGACACTGCATGTCTCACTAGACGGCGTAGCGGTAGGATTGGAATCTAGTTTCAAGCATACCAGACTTCGAAACTAGCTTATCCCCTCACTCTTTATAAATGCATTACCAAGAATGAAAAAATGCAATGCAGACTATAGTAAAATTATAAGTAAAAAGATATTCAATCAATAGTAAAGATCAATGTTTACTTCACACCAAACCAACTCAAGGTTGGTTGCAAAGCCTCACACAGTGTTTCCTTGGCTTTCACGTACTTTGAACTTATTCCCCAAGCTTCGTTCTGAGTAATTTCAAGATCGTTAACGTTACCTAAAACCATAAAGAAATCGAAATAAGTTCCTCATTCGAATTTCTTAAGTCTTCAACCAACTTTCGAGTTATTTTGGTATTCTAAAGTCCTAAAAACCTAGAATCACTTTAAAATCAACTCCTTGGATATTCGGATCTTAATTTAGACTACAATTATTGTTCAAAATCCACAATTAACCTTGACTAGGCTTTTAAACAAATTTTTCTCAATTTCAAATATTTTCGATTATCGCAACATGTATTACGAGGAAAGCCTCGATATAAATCATCAAAAAATTACGAAATTCTCATTTTTCATAAAAATCCACAATTTTAATTTATTTAGTCCAAGTACTATTTTTTTAAAATTTTTCTCATTATTCTAGAATTTTTTCCATTCCCATTTTTATTTTTTTATAAGGAGGGTTTGACCCCTGAACAAGACTGATCCATTTCAAGTGAACCAGACCCAGTTCAGTCTGGTTCGATGGATCAAACCTCTTTCTTCTTCCATGTTCCCTCTGTCAAAATTGAAACCTCTATGTAATTTCTTTTCTCTTCTTCGTTGGGGCTGGCTCCCAACTCCAACACAAGTTGGGTCTCCTACTCATCGATAGCCAACTTAAGCTTGGTTGCAGAGCCTCGCACAATGTTTCCTCAGCTTTCACGTACTTTAAAGCTATTCCCTAAGCTTCGTTCTAATTAATTTCAAGATCTTCAACGTTACAGTTCCCTATTCAAATTTCTTAAGTTTTCGATCAATTTTCGAGTTATTTTGGTATTCTAAAGTCCTAAAAACCTAGAACCACTCTAAAATCAACTCCTTGGATGTCTGGATCTCAATTTTTACTGTAAATTGTGGTTCAAAATCCACCGATATAATTCATCAAAAATCATAAAATTCTCATTTTTCATAAAAAACCCACAATTTTAATTTATTTAGTCCAAGTGCTATTTTTTCTAAAAGAACTTTCATTATTCTAGAATTTTTTTCCAATCCTATTTTTATTTTTTTTATGAGGAAGGTTTGACCCCCGAACTAGACTGGTCCATTTCAACCGAACCGGAGCCAGTTTTGTCTTGTTCGAGGGATCAAACCCCCTTCTTCTTCGTTGTTCCCTGTGTCAAAATCGAAACCTCTATGTATTTTTTTCTCTTCTTCATTACGGTTGGCTCCCAACCGCAACCACAGGTTAGGTTTGGGCAGGAGAGACCCTCCCATGCCATCGTCTCCTCTCATCTCCTACTTATTGATAGCCAACTCCAACAACAACACAACAATATTAACAATAACCAAAGCAACAACGATCAATTAATAACTCAACATTATCGACAACAAGCAACTTACCTTACCCATCTCCTCTGTCTCGTGGTCTTCCGTTTGGTCTCTCTCCCTCTCGATCAATTTCCTCCTCTAGATCTTACTGGCTTTAAATACAAAAGAGGTGATGGGTTTGTTTTTAAGGTAAATCTATTTAGCTATTAACAAAATCATCATCACCTAATCAACTAATATAAGATCAATTATATTGATCTCCTCGATATATGTATTATGTATCTCGAGGTAGATCTTATGGTTTTATCACTAACCATACACCACTTGATTTTCCTTTAGAAGTGGTTGCGTGTATCTTGAGGCATGGGCATTATATCTAAAACCACCAATCGTTCGCTTCATTCCATTCCTTAATGCTTACGCTACGCGTATCTCGAAGCAAATCAAATATATATTTTTAATTTGAGTTAAACTATAAGATTCATTTATATATTATAATATATATATGTATACGCATATGTATTTTTGCGGCTTAAAATTCACTACGCGTGCCAATAACCATCTTTGGGCATGCACACTATTATACATCCCACGCATATTACACTTAACCTCGTACATCCCACGCGTATCACACTTGACCCCACGTGTCATTAAATACCCGCCAATTTATTAATTATTCTATTTAATCTAATGATCATCTTTTATTTTTAAGTCCTAATTAAATTCCAAAAAACACCCCAATTTTGTCAAAATTGAGAAGTATTCTCAACACGCTCCGAAACTCACAAGCACCACATTTACACTCCACTTGACTCTATTTCATGTCAAAATTGTGTATAATACATCAAATAGGCACACATAACACAAAAATAATATTTAAGTTATGATCACTAATTCGTAATGTGTGGGTCCTACCCCAAATACTTAAATCCCATCTTAAATAAGAAAATACTTAATTAGTCGCCTAATCAAGATTACAAATTTCTCGAATGTCACAACCTGGACTTCTAGGTTTTGGAGCACTGCATTTGTTTCACTTAGAACTTTCTCATTGTTTACCTGTAACTAGTTGGTGTTTCTAGCAAATTGTCTTTGCTATGCCACTAGAGATTTAATCATGTCCTCTAGTGAGAAATGATTAGTCACTGGTTCATGCAATAGTTGTCCTCTTGAGGCAAAGGGTAGATAGTTCTATTTTCGAAGCTCATAACTGAAGTTAAGGTTGTTCCTCGTTATTGCTTGACTATAGGTGTTTTCGAAGGGCACTCAAGTTCACCTTTAGAATTGGATACCTATACCATTGACCTGCTGATGGCCCCCAAATAAAGTGGGAAATTCACCAGTCATATGGTTTATGGATAAGCAGAATCCACAAGCTTTAACATGATTTTAGCCATCACTCAGAAGACATTCGACTAGGGAGTTCAACTTATCAATTCTCTTGTCAATAAAGCTAGTAGTAGCTTCAATTGATAGACTTCGGCCCACATCATCACCAATATACCTAAATAATCAGGACTGTTGTGCTTTGTCCTCGTAGAGTAGCTCCATCTGCATAGGGGTTTTATCACGAATGTAACCACAACAAGCACTATCAATCATACGCCTCTCTAGTGGGGACATACTGACATAGAAGAACCAGACAGTGCCCTATCAGATCGGTCATGTTGTGGAAAATTAGCAATTAGGGGCTTATAGCTGCCCTAATAATCACCAAAAGACTCATCGATATCCACCTTAATATTGCATATCTCATAGATGTGTTGGGCTACCTTACCATCAAGGAAATATTCTCTGAGGAACTTATCTATCATGTCATGCCATAAGTTAATGCCACTAGGGAGGAGATAAAAGAGCCATTGTTAAGGCTTAACCCTTAAGCAGAATTGGAAAGCCCTAAGCTTTACTGCATTCTCTTTCGGTTGTGGAGGTTTTGAAAATCTACAACTTACCTAAAATTGCTTTAAGAAGGCCACCGAGTCTTCACTCTCCATGCCATGAAAGGTGGGCAAGAGGTGAATAAAGCTAGACTTTGAAAGCTTCGTCATTTTTTGGAAGTTTTACATAGAGGGGCTATTAGGCAAGAAGATTTTGGAGATCTTCATTAATGCACCCTATAGTAATATGGCAATCACAGCCAACGTGGTGAGTGTCATCAACGATAGTAGGTTGGAGAAAATCTGACTCTTTATTTAGAGCTTCCATAGCTAACCTCTGATGGGTTCTTTCGATCTCTGAATTGAAAAGTAACAATGAACCAATTGATTTAGATCAAATTATCCTTCCGTGTATAAACTAGTAGACTCAGAGAACAAACCAAAAACAAAAAGAAAGTAAAAGTTAAACTCAATTTGGAATCCAATCCCCGAAAATAGTACCATAATTTGATCACATGTCACGTGTGTCAAATATAACCCGTAAAAGGTTACCAATCCTACTAGGATGTAGTGGAGGAAACTACGAGATTGAATCCACAGGATTTAGTCAAATTGAGTTCAACAAACGGAAAAGTAAAGCTGGGGTTTTTTAAAGAGTTTTATCCTAAATTTCTACTGAATAACTAAATAACTGAAACTCAGAAATAGTAAGGCATAACTAAGTCTAGGAATCGACAATCTAACCATAAGTTGTTTCCATGTCTGACATTATTGGTTTTGAAAGATATGTTTAAAATAGTTTCCCTAGACAAGCTATAGGTGTTGTGGTCACCAACACCCTATTTCCCCTATTCTTGATAGATAGGGCAACTCCTTTTTAAATACTTCTCTTACTCATCATATAACCATAGGTAACCAAGATTTAGCACATGAGCAGCATTAATAGCTCCGTGGGAACACCTACCCCTAGATAACCTTGGGCAACCACTCACAACATTTAACCTAGTTATCAATGTTATTCACCTAAAACAACAAGTGTGTTGGGTCTCTTGTTCTAAGTGATTGCCACTTCTCAACCAGGTTGGTATCACAGGCTCAACCTGATTGATAGCCGATAATTGGTTTACGCCTAGAGATTTGCAATGATTTTGGAAACTTTAAACTACTATTGATACATCATTAAAAATCATAACATAAAGATAGAAAACTAAAACAAAACACTATTATTAAAAAAACTCGACAAGACATGAAAACAAACCTACTACTGGCTAGAGAGCTTCATCTCCAACCTAAGTATTAAAAAACCTAGTAGGACATGGCTATTGTACCTTGCTCAACTCTTAAATCACTCTGAATTACAATCTATTTTTGTCCATAGAGATCCCTCCTTTATATATGTGGGCTTGGGTACAAGAATAGGAAAGCTCAAGAAATAAGAACCTTCTAAAACATACAAAACTTCTATTTTTCAACTTTGGCACCATCAGTCACGTCGTGGTTATTAAGGGACGATGCTAGATGCCTACGTGGAAAAATATAGTAAGTCTTGAATAGCAAGTCAGTCTGAAGTTTCCATTTTTTATCCTGGTGCAGTAGGTGGCATCATCCTTTGTAAAATCTAACGTCGTTGGTTCATTTATGCCGTCGTCTAGTCTTCGGCCTTGATGCTCTGCTTGGCGTCTTGGCTTCTCCATGATGCCATCAATTTCTTTTAGGGATGTCAACCCTGCTGGTTTTTATCAAACTTTGAATTTTATCTCAGATTTGTCTAATTCCTGCATAAACACTCAAATACATTATAAATCTCCAAAGTGAACATATAGAGCCATAAACATGACTTTGGACTTAATTTACATAGTCAAACATCTATGAAAGAACGCATAAATAATGACTCATCAGTCTTTTCACAATATTAATTAGATTTTTTTGCCATCTTATTAGTAGTTTTTTTTTTTGCTAGAGTTGGTGTAAGATCAAATAATGAACCACCACATATGGTATCTAATAGTCTTTGTTCTAAATGATTTAATCCTTCATAGAAGTATTCTGATAAAGCTTTTTGGGTGTATCCATGTCGTGGAAAAGATGAAATTAATCTTTGAAATCTATACAAAATTTCATTAAAATTTTTATCATCTTTCATTTGCACGAGTGTGATTTGTGTTCTATAAGTACTAATTTTTCTTACAAGCATATATTAATCTAGGAAAGCTTCTAACATTTGAGCCGATGTAGTTATCGAGTCTTGAGGAAGATCAAACAACCAATCTCGTATTTAATCTTTCAATACGAAATGAAAAGTTTTAAGTTTGACTTGGTCTAACATGTAGTCATTAGCTTTCATCCCATTGACTTTGTGTTGATATTATGATAACGACATCGCAACTATAATGATTCGATTGTAGTAATAATGTGATTAAATAATATTGATTAGGATATCTTCCTCAATGAAAGGTGTATTGCATTAAGTGTACTTAGTCAGATTTACTTTATTACTAAGGAAACCCCTTTTTAAATGGTTTTTAACTAAACTATTCTAATTTAACAAAACAATGTAAATAACTTTGTACTCTTATATTTAGAAGAAATTAGCTCACAACTTCACCTAGGTAATGAATAACTATGCTTTTCAACTCAGATTCTTCATCTTTATTACGTGTGTGCAATGCTCAATTAGAATAGACAAATTTTCTTCAAATCCACTTCAACCCACTATTGTGACTAAAAAGATTCTAATGCACAAACTAGAACTCCACATATTAGTATGAATAACGTAAGTTCCACATTACTTTAAGTTTCAAATCTTTAGATTCATAACCAATTAGATTTACCATCCACACCTCCCTAATCAATAACTATCGATCGATGTTATATATTTTACAATTGCATCGTCCATATCTAATTTAAAAGCTCTAATAGCAATGGTAATTCCTAAATACTATAATTAACAAACATATGATCAAGATGTTCGAAGCATTACGTCTAGAATCAATAAATATTTTAAACATTGCACTTTTAACTTTATAAATCATTCATAATTACTTTAGCATAGCATTCATATCATAGGATCCATTGATCCTTAAGATTAATGAACTACTCACACATCATTGAGATAAACATACACATCGTAATATTCATTGCAATTAAGTATCAAATGAAATAACTTCAATTAATACAAGAAAACAATATCGAATAACCACACGTAAGTCTTCAATGTTTTCTCCTCCAAACTTTTCTTAATACTCAAGAACAAAGTAAGCTAGGTGAAATTATGATAATTGGTTTCTCTTAATAACAATTGGAAAACTAGTTAGTTTACCACGTTCTAATACATATTTATACTCCTAATAAACTTTACAAAATAATTAAAAACCTTAATAGACAATTCCAAATGAACTAAAACTCTAAATTTGTTATTTTCTACATATCAGTGTTATCCATAAGTGATCTGGTGATGTATGTCTAAAGTCGGGGTGCCGCCATAGCTTTGGCCGATTTGTATGCATTTTCCTCACTCAGTATGCTCGATGCCCTATGTAGACAAACCCAACATCATCCCTTATGCACTCATGGTGCCGCTATTACACCACTACTGCAATCTCACTTTTGTTTTCTTCTTGGTTCTCCATGCCTTGCTCACGTTATCTAGTCATCTCCCACTGCATCAAGCATCCTTGCCACGACATCAATCTTGTTTTTTTGCATTTTATCACAAATACCCCTCTCACCTTCACTGGGTCACCTTATTGGTAAACTTGGAATTGGCGTAAATTCGTAAACAATCTCACTCACTCCATTAACCTTCTTATCTCTATAGCCTTGAATGAATTGCTCCCAACCTTGCTGCTTAATGAAATTATTTACTCTCTTATCATACTTAGCCGATAAGTTTATTCCTCTCTCATAAATTATTTCTATATGCTCAATGACCTCACATCTCTTTTTATCCTATTTGATAATGTAGTACTTAGACTTAAAAAGTCTTGGTTCATCCTCATTTAGATCTCTTGAGAATGATGCCCACATAATTATTTGCTCTCACTTCATTTAACTTGTTTGCCTTCTAGTTCTTGGCATTTTGAACAATTCATACAACATCACAACTCACAACACGGGTCTTCAAATCATCTAAAATCACAATGCACATGCCTAATGCAAAAGATAAAGACTAGTTCACCATAAGCCACGTTGATGCTCTAATTCTACACAACTTAAAATCCGTATCCAACAACCTCATATCCATAATTCATGCAATTTCATCAAGATTTTCCAAAAATCTCAAAGCATAACTAATGAAATTCTAAATTTACCTCAATGTCGAACTACTTTCCAGTGTAGAATGCTCCTCTAAGCTCTCTCACTTTGCTTACAAATAGAAGCCCTAATGCTCACTTAAGTCTCATCTTCAAATCAATGCCCTTGTTCTCATCCTTGTGCAAATCCACAATGTATTCTCTATTTTCAATCTTAATCACTAGGAACACTCTTTTCTCTCTTAAAGTTGATATATCTTTGGTTCTATAGGGATTTATGCTTAGTTAGTGGTATATGAAATTGGTTTCAAGTGTGAAAAATAGAGGTTGAAAGGGGTTTAAATCCCATATCTCAAAGATAGCGGCATCCCTTATTGGGCATAACGCCGCCACAGTGTGGCCACAACGCCAAGACTACTGTGAACAATTTTTTGCTCAGAGCTCGCTGCCCTGCTGGCACAGTCCCATTGCTCTCACTGTGTTGTGTGTGTACACACACGATGTTGACCAGTTTATCTCTATAATTTTGCATATTTTTCATTAACTCCCTATTGGTGCTCTCCCAAATTTATGTATTACTACATAAGGCATCGTAACAGCATGAAATGTCATATATATATATATATATAAATTCCATAAAAACTTACCCATGATTTGTTCATGTACCTGACCTTTACCACTTTAACTCATTTGCTCTTTTACGCTTTTTACCGAGTTACTCGAGACTTTTCCATTTCGATAAAATGTCACCTGGTGAATGGTCTTTCCCATGATTTGTCCTTGTACATGTCTTTTACCTCCTTAACTCTTTTGCTCTTTTACGCTATTTGTTGACTAACTCGATACTTTTCCACTCCATTGAAACATCACCCGCAAAATGGTCTTTCCTGCACATTTAGCACAAAACTTTCAAAATTTAGAAAACTAAAATGTTTGGATAGTTTAACTAAACTAAATAAATAACTAGCTGAAATTCAAAAACTTGAAATAAAAATTAGGTTGCCTCCTAGTAGCGCTTAGTATAACATCATTAGCCCGAAGTCTTTTCACTCGTTTAGTCTGATTCTAAATTGAGATACTACATTTGGAGGTCGAAGATAACAATATCTCTCCCATTTGGATGTAATTATTGCCCTTCGATAAAGACAATCTTCACATCATCATCCTTCTTGATACTCGTGGTGATCATTTTCTTCATCGTGTGCAAGACCGCATCGGATGTGTTCAAGAATGGGTACCCAAGTATCATAGACACGTCGTAATCTATATCATGATCTATAATCCTAAAATCAGTAATGAATGTGAATCTACTTACTTTCACATGCACATTCAAGACTTTCCTGATTTTTGGTATCAAGTTACCATCAACTACTTGCAAACCCATTGTATCGAGACAATTGACCTTCAAATTAGCTTACAACGTGTCCTTTATAGGCATCACATCAATTGAGGCTTCTGTATCACATAAGATATTTCTAAATCGATGCCCATCAATGCTTAATGGTATGCATATATCTTTAGGATCTCTCATCTTGATTCTTTAAAGTCTAGTGTGAACTTGAGTTTTGGTTCCGACTTCTTTGAAACAACCTCTATATTATTTCCTTTAAGTGCTTCTTTACAAGGTTTGTCATCTTGTTGTTTAATCCTCCATTGTTTCTTCCCTTTCTTGTTATTCTTCAAGGCATTGATCTTTTGTTGCTTGAATCCTTCAAGTTTATATTGCATCACTTTCGTTCTGTTCTCATGCATTACTTCATACTTTCTTATAGCCAAAATGTTGACTCTTTCTTGCTTGTACATCACTTGCTCTTGCATTGGCTCATTCCTTGTTGTAGTGTTAATCACGTGAATAGCACTAACATTCTCTTTGGGATTTGTAATAATGTTACTCGAAAACTGCCTTTCCTTCATTGAATTCATAGCAATGGTTAATTGACTTATCTGTCTCTCTAGGTTCTTGATGGATTTTGGTCTCTCATCATCCATCCTCGTCATAGCTTGCTTCACAATTTCCATCTATTTATCATGCTTCTTATGGCATTCTCAATTTCTCATGTAGATAGCATGTAAGAATTTCTCAATTGGCTTCATTGAATTCATTTCTTCGTTCTGCCCTAGCTTCCCTTGTTGGACTTATTGATCGAAGCTCGGAGGTAACTTCAGTGCGTTATCAAGATTTTCATATGAGAATTTAGTGTTGTTGTATCTTTGATAAAAACCTTTAATGAGCCATTCCTCTCAGCTTAAAGTTATTTCCATAGCTCTGGTTGTTCATGAAATTGATCGCCTCAAACTCCATTCCTTGTTGCATATCCATTTGATTAACCACCATGGCTTGTTGATTAATGGGTTATTGTATAGCTTGCACTTATGGACTTTACTGTCCCATTTTGAGACTTTGCCATTTTACTGCTCAATTTTGAGAGTTATGCCATAAATGTAGCTTACGAATCAATCTCATATACGCCTACTGATTCTCGCACTATGGAACGAGTATCGATTGTAAAGTTCTGGGACACATAAGATCTTAAAAGCTAATAGTCCATCCTCATCCTTAGTTATTAAGGAACGCCTTCTGCAACATCTACTAGTGTTTTGGTGCTGTGATTCATCCCATAGTAGAAATTTTGTAGTTGTGCCTATTTCATGTATCAATGTCCTGGACATCTCCTTGGCATCTCCTTGAATCTTTCCTAAGCCTCGACAAGAGACTTGGCATCTTCCTGCTTGAATCGATTGATTTCTAATTTCCTTTCGCTGACCTTCACTAGGGGGAAAGAACTTGTCTATAAATCTTTCATTGATTTCTACCCATGAAGTCATACTCCTTGTGTTCAATCCTTGGAACTAGGATTTGGTTTTTTCACCTAATGAGAAAGGAAAAAGTCTCTTCCTAGTCACCACCTTTATAACTTCGTTAATGTGCATAATGTCACATTTCTTCAAGAAATTCTCTACATCTGCAACTGGATCTTCATTCACAAACCCATTAAATATGCTATTATGCACCATGTTGATTAGAGATGGTCTCAGTTCAAAATTTGTGGTATTAGCTAGAAGCCTCATCACTTTATTGTATATCTTTTGAACGTTTGTCTTGAAGTAGTCATAAAGACATATTTGTCCCCGCCCTATTGTTGGTTTTATGCTTGATCTTCTGCCATCTTGATTCCTTTCTTTTTCTTACCTTTATTGGTTTTGTCAATCTCAGGGTCGTAAGGCAGTAACTCAATCTCTCCTTTACTAAGCATGCTCTAATTCTCCTTTAAAAGAAAACATATAAGATCAAGTGCAGATTGTCAAACTTGAAAGTTAAACACTTTTATTTTTTATTATTTTTATGAACTAGAAAGTAAACTACATAAAATAAAACTTAACAATATTATAAACAAACTAAACTAGAGTGGCTACATATCCCTAGTAAATAGCACCAAAAACTTGATAGTGACACCGCAAGTATAATGACTCGATTGTAGTAATATTGTGTTCAACTACAATTGATTACGGATACCGTCATCAGGGAAAGGTGTATTGCACTCAGTATATTTAGTCGGATTACTCTATTACTAAGGAAATGCCTTTCTAATTGGTTTTTAACTAAATTATTCTAATATAACAAAATAATGTAAATAACTTTGTACTCTTATATTAAGAAGATCCTAGTTCACAACTTTACCTAGGTAATGAATAATTATGCTTTTCAACTCATTTTCTTCATATTAATTATGTGTGTGCAATGCTCAATTAAAATATATAGATTTCCTTCAAATCCACTTCAACCCACTGTCGTGGCGGAAAAGATTTTGACGTGCAAACTAGAACTCCAACTATCAGTGTGAATAGCATAAGTTCCACATTGCTTTAAGTTCTAAATCTTTAGATTCATAACCAATTAAGTTTACTATCGGTGCCTCCATGATCAATAACTATATATCGATGATATATATTTTATGGTTGTATCATCCATATCCAGCTTAAAAGTACCAAAGGCCATGATAACTTCTTAAACCTATAATTAATAAACACGTGATCAAGATATTCATAGCATTGGGTCTAGAGTCAATAGAAATTCTAACCATTCACTTTTTAACTTTATAATCAATTCATAACTACTTTAGCACAACATTCATACCATAGGATCCATTGATCCCTAATATTAATGAACTACTCACAAATCATTGAGATAAACATACACGTCATGGTATTCATTGCAACGAAAAATTAAACGAAATAACTTTAATTAATTCAAGAAAACAATACCAAATAACCACACGTGAGTCTTTAATGTCTTTTCATCCAAATTTTTCAAAATATTCAAGAACAAAGTAAACTAGGTTAAACTATGATAATTGGTTTCTCTTAATAAAAATTGGTGAATTTGTTAGTTTTACTATGTTCTAATACCTATTTATACTCTTAAGACACTATAGAAAATAATTAGAAACCCTAATAGACAATTCCAAACGAACTTGAACTCTGAAATTTGTATTTTCTACATCTCGGCATTATTCATAAGTGATCCAGCAATGTGTGTGTAATGCCAAGACGCCACCATAGTTGCAGCATTTTTATATGCATTTTCTCACTCAGTATGCTTAGTGCCCTGTGTAGAATACCGTGGCGCCGTCTCTTGAGCACTCATGGCACCACCACTGCACCAGTACTACTATCTCACTTTTTTTCTTCTTGGTTCTCCACTCCTTACCCACACTATCTAGTCATCTCCTATGGCGTCAAACATCCTTGCTACGGTATCAATCATATTTTTGTGCATTTTGTCCTTATTTCATCACGAAATCACTTTATTGTCTGTTTTATACTTTGTATACCTAAAAATACATAAATAACGTCAATTAGAGCTCATTCTGGGATATTTATACCAAATATACTACTAAACTAGTGCTATATATAAATCTAAATAATCACATATCATATTCCCTTATAAATGTTTGTGTGACTTTATTGTTCTTATCGTAGAAGTTAGGTAGAGCACTAATGAATCCAAATCTAAGTTAAATTTAAGAAATCCCTCATGATAGGCAATACACATTGGTTCATAAGCAGTGATATTTTGATTAGCTTGCCTAAAAGTAAGTTATCTATTATCGTTATTATTAATAATATTAAAGTTATTATTAGCTTCCATTATTGTAGTTTGGTGTTCTCTACATTGTTGTTGTTGTTGTCTTAAATTACGATAAAATGTCCTATCTACCTCAGGATCAAATAGATGTAAGGATCATGTTGAATTAGAACGACGAAGTAGATAGACCATACGACGTCTAAAACTCCTAAAACATTATGTTTAAACCCCCATCAATGGCACCAAAAAACTGACACGTGTGGGGCATAATATTAGATTTTCCCTCTATATTATACTTTTAATATTTTGTAGTAGTCGTAAGAATGAATCTTCCCCTTAGGGATTTATCAAACTTCTCTATGTAAAAGGATTTTTAATGGTTTTATTATTTTTACTTTAATTTAATTAATTAATTAAAAACTATAATCAAACAAACTAATAATTTACTAACAAGTCAATAATTAGACATATTTTATAGTGTAATTTAGGTTGAGTTTTGGCATAAATGATGATATTACACTAGGTATTTTCGTGTTTTTGTGATTTCAAGTTTTAAATGGGAAAATGTAGAAATGGGAGAAAATAGAAAGAAACACAAAATAGTCAACTGGAAAACACCAATGATTAGCCACCGATTTGAAATAACTCTAGGAATTGTCATATAAATCGATAGCAGAAGAAAGCAAGCAAATTCACAAGGAATTGAAGAATGAACTAGAAATTATCAGTTAAATCGATGGAGCACTGAGAGCTAAACATAGTGATTTACTCATCAATTTTTGTATAAGTGAGGAATAGTTGATAAATCGATGAGGTTGGCGATAGTTTTTTAGATTAATTTGAGGAATTTGTATTTATCTAGGATATGTATTCTTAGGGGAACTATATATACACCAGATAGCTTCGTAATAACTCTCTCCAATTACTATTTAACTATTATTTACTTTTTCTATTTTTTTATTAAGTTATGTATGTGAAGCAACATTAGAGCATTGATTTAAAGGTATTAATTTACTTAATTATGTCTTTTATTACATATTAGCATTGTTTATTTTCAGCATGTGTAAGTAGTCTATCAATCTAAACAAACTCTAATCATGTAATATACTTTGGATTATTATGTAGTTATAATTATAGAATCACATACTTAATGCTTTAAATCAATTCATACATGTCAATTACGGATAAAACAAGTTGTTTTTTAATATTACAACTAGTACTTTTCTATGTTGAGTGCATTGTGGCCAATGTGCTCCTTAATATAGAGTATTCAATTCTATTTCTATAGTTATCGACAACAATTATAGAAGTAGTAACTAGGATTAGTCTATAAGGCATTTCCTAAGTGGATGTCTTACACGATTGTGTTCTTGTTTTTATCATACGGCTTCAAAATATTAGCTTAGACAAGGCATGAATTTCATTAACTTTAATGTTATTATATTTCTACACTATTGCGTTTTATCCAATGGGTAGATTTTCAATGATAAGAGTGTGGTGTTTCCATTGAATTTAGAAAAATCGGTGGCTTACTAAAGGCTGTCAACCTATTATGAATTAGGATTTAATGATTTCAAGATTCCAGTGAATATATAATTATAGCTATATATGAAGTAATGTTATGTTTTAGAGTTTGAAAATAATCCGAGTATATTATGATGTTTAGTGGGGGTATTTTGAGATGATTGTTAGATATTTTATTTACGTTGATTTATCAATTATTTGAAGTATTAGTTTGAGTATATTAAGTTAGTTTATTTATTTTAAGTTGTTTAAAGTTTAGTTATTTTAATTAATTTTTAGTTTATTTGCATATTATTTAGTATTTATTTTCCTGTTTAATTAATGTAATTAAATTAAAACAAGTAGAATTTGATAAAACTTTAGGGTAGCTTAAATTCTCTGTGGAAACGATATCCCATTTACCTCTACTACAAGATAATAGTAATATATGAGAAATTATTATGCATGCTCGACACGAGTCAATTTTTGGCACCATTACCGGGGATTTTAAAAATAATCTCTTGGAAACCTTCTTGTTGAAAATCATAAAAAATGGCCGAAAATGAGGAAGAATTAACTTTTAGGAAATCTGATAGGAATGTCACAGCTTATGAACCTATGTGCATAACTTTCACAACAGAATTTTTGAAATTTGAATTGAAATTCGGACCGATAAATTTTTTACTATGTTTCTATGGTGAAGATAATGAAGATGCTTAAAAAATTATTAGAGAGTTTGTACACAAAGTAAGCACATTAAAACCTAAAAATATAGAAATAGATTATGTTAAATTAAAACCTTTTCCTTCCGTATTGAGAGGCCAAGGTTTAGATTGGTTGTTTTACCTTCCTCAAACTTCATAACCAACTAGTCAAAGATGTTATAAGTCTTTCTTGACCAATATGTTCCAGCAAGACAAATTAGTCTATATAGAAAAAAAATTATTAAGGCTAGGATGGAAACTAGAGAGATGTTTGATGAATTTTGGGATAGATATAAAAGATTGATCTCATTATGTCCAATGCATCGATTTACAGATAAAACTTTAATTCAGTATTTTTATGTAGGACAAAATCACTAAAAAGCGAATATTCTTAGACAGCATGTGTAGAGGGTCTTTGCTTGATAAAACACCAACTTTAGCAAGAAAATTATAAATACAATGGCTAAGCAATTTAAGCAATATGGTGAGAAGAGTGGATCTTCCAAAGATAATCTAAGTAACATGAATAGAACATATAAAACACTAGATGACAAGATAGACGAGCTAAAAGCCATGGTTGAGTTATTATTACAAAATAGATCAAGCATATTTAAATTTTGTAATGAGTTAACCTATTCTAATGATTGATATCCTTTGAAACAACAAACCAAAATAAAAGAAGCTAATGCTATAAGAACCAATATAGTTGATCCTAATTATAAATTCAATAGTTATGTAAACTACCCACAACCGAATATAGGTAATAATATCAACAACCAGGGTTATCAAAGGTATAAAATATTGAATAATTCAAAAAGAGAACAATATCAAATAATTCAAACGTTACAAAATGATATGACTGAAGTTAAAAATCAATTGAGTCTAATGGCAACACAAATGAATGAGTTTGTAAATTAAGGGAAATTACCATCTCAACCTTATCCCACAATATATGAAAAAACACTAATTATAACATTAAGAATTGATAAGCAAATGGATGAACCTAAAAAGCCAAACCAATTAGTTCCTATAAAAGAAATAAAAGCAAAAATAGAAAAGAAAGTGAAGTAACAAGTAACAAAACTCTCAATGAAAAGGGAAATAAACCTAATGAAGATTAACAGTTAATATAGAACCACCACTTCCTTGCCGCAAGAAGTCCTGCATACTGCCAAAGAGCCGCATGCAGTAAAAGAAAAGACAAATAGAAAGCTTCAAACTTTCTTGGAGACCAAGAACTCCCTTCCCGAAGGTGCAAGTGAGGGGTAAACTCTGACTGTAACAGAAATGTCGCTACCTCTGCTACTTGATCCTCCCAGGGCGAATGAATCGTTTTGCCATATAGACTATCCATTTTTTCCTTGAATTTGGGTTCCAAACCTTTCTCCATTGTGAGTGACTTCGCCGGCCAGAGGCCAGACTCCTTGTGTAGATGGCTGGATCCCTGTCTTATGCACTATGATGCATATGCACTGGTTAAAGGAGAGATTAGAGTCGCTTCGACATTAGCTTTCTGATAAGAGATAACTACTATGCCAGAGGCTGGTGTCTGAGTAGCATGTCAACGGGCACTAAAAGGAGTGATAAAAAACATTTTCCATGGAAATTCAAATGAAAAAACTTGTTCCGTGGAAATAAAAAAGTAATCAAGACGAAAGAATCGTAATCTAAGTTATAGGTTGCCGGTCGAGACGAGAGTGCTTAGGTTAGTGGCGGTCGGGTAACTGTCCCTACTTCAATAGTGGTTGTACTTGCTGCAAGAGTCAGAGTAGATCGACCATTCGGTGGCTATAGTAGAAGGTCCAGTCCTAAGCGCATTAGTCTTTAAAGCAAATTTATGATCCTTCGTGAGCCCATTCTTCACTTTGTCAAGCCTATCTTATCCGAGAAATTGAGCGGGGAAAGGTCCTGCATGGAATCGCGGATCATGGAAGCACTCAACATTGCTCTCCTACTTTACACGTAGGTATAGGATGCTCAGGAACAATTCCCTTTCGAGAGCTGCAACTTTCATTGTTGTGGCCTCGAAACATGCAGTGCGAACAAAACTTCAGAACTGACTCGTAGATGATTTTCTGTCATTTTACTCCCGCACCCATTCCTAACCAGATTCGGTTTGGCCTAGGCTTTAAGAGATCTATCTCCACGCATACACGAGCGTTATATTTACACAGTGGTCTGGCCACATAAAGATAACAAAAATGCTAAGGATTTGTAGGAAGAAAAATAAATATCTGATACATTAAATAAAGTAGTAATTAATATACCCTTGTTTAAAGTCATTCAAAATGTACATAAGTAACGAAAACTTATAAAATATTTATGCATTAATAAGATTAAGGCTAATAAAAAAATGAGTCAATGAGAAGAAGTATCAACATTAATCCAAAAAAAAATTACCTCCTAAATGTTTTGATCCTAGAATATTTTTCATTCCATGTACAATTAAGAACATAGAAATTTCTAAAGCATTGCATGATTTAGGAGCCTCTATAAATATTTTGCCTTTATCTATTTATTTACAAATGACAGACATACATTTAGAATATTTAGAAGAAGATGAGGAAGTAACAAAATACCTAATGGATGTTTCCTCCATATGCACATTAGATATGATAGATCCATTAATAGATAAATCTTTTAGAATAGATAAAATAGATAAACTAGAACTAGCAATCAAAGATTTAGAAGAAGATGAGGATATAGATGAGGAAGCAAAAGAGATAATAAGTATTCTAGAATCATATAATGAACTACTAGAACTTACTTATTAAAGCCCCTGAATTGGATCTAAAAACTTTACCAAAGCATTTGAAATATGTTTATTTAGGGGGTTTTGATAAATTGGCAGTAATAATTTCGAACATATTAACTAGTCCAGAAGAAAATAAGCTGATAAATGTATTGAAAAAATTTAAAGGAGAAATAAGATGGACTACAACTGATATCAAAATAATAAGTCCAGCTACGTATATGCATATGATAAACCCAAAAACTAATACCGACGCTTATAAACAACCTCAATGTAGATTAAGCCCACCTATTATGGACTTGGTAAAAGCTGAAATATTAAAATTATTAGATGTAGGAATAAAATTTTCAATAGCCAATAGCAATTAGGTAAGCCCAATCCAAGTAGTCCCTAAAAAGACAAGAATTACAGTGATAACAAATGAATATGGAGAATTAGTACCAATTAGAATCCAAAACTGTTAGAGGTTATGTATAGATTATAGAAAGCTGAATGCCTCAACTAGGAAAAATCGCTATCCACTACTATTTATAAACCAGATATTAGAAAGATTAGCTAGAAATGCCCATTACTGTTTCCTAGATGGTTATTCAGAATTTCGCTAAATACTTGTAGCCCTAGAAGATTAGGAAAAAAACTACTTTTACTTGCCCCTTCAATATGTTTGCTTATAGACGTATGCCTTTTAGTTTATGTAACACACCTGCAACATTTCAAATATGTATGGTTAGATTTTTTCTAATTATGTAGAGAATCTCATTGAAGTTTTTATGGATTATTTCACTATTTATGGTAATTATTTTGATGAGTGTTTAGTTAATTTAACTAAAGCACTTAAAAGATGCGTAGAAAGAATTCAGTTCTAAACTACGAAAATGTCATTTCATGGTAGACCCTGTTAGGTTATGGGGTTCATACGTAATGAAAAATTCAAATCAATTTTCGAAAAACCCTAACAGGATTGAAAATAAGTTCCATTAAACTAGATCAACAAAAGTAAACCATAACTTAATCCGTGATTTCCTTCTCTAATTGTTTGATTTTCAAGACGTTCAACTACGCGTCCTCTATCAAAGATCCATACACAAACGATGAACACAATTTGAGTGCTAGCCCCAAGAAAGATTGAAAATGTTTTTTTCTTTTTCTCCCAAAATCCAGATAAGTCAAAAATAGTAAAAACAAAAATCCTATTTCCTTTTAGGGTTTCAAACTTTATTTATATGCGTAGTTAAGCCCTCACTTAAAATCTTCTTCGTAGTACAACTATTGTGTTTATGCAATTTAAGTAAATTACGCATATGCCACTATTAATAAGTTATCATATAACAAATCATAATGGTTTTTATGTCATAAATTTTATCATATAAATTCATTATTCCTGGCCAATTGAAATTGCACAAAACCATTATTTGTGTGCGATCCAATAGGTTCATGTGACATTGGCAGTGAACCAAAACCATTTTGGTACACAAGTCATAAGTGGTCTCTAGCAAGACATTATGACTATCCAAGTAGCATGAATATCAAAATTGATATAGCCTAATAAATAACATATATCATATCATTTTTGTCGTGTAATGTCCATTGATTAAACATAAGGTATGGAAAGTCACACTTAATGTTCAATCGTACGAAGTCGTGATCTTTAGGTAGACTGAAAACATCCAAGTGACATTGATCATATCAATTCACTTGGACTTGGTCATTTAATAGTCTAACATATCAAGGGATCCACTAATATATCTCTCTATATGAAAGGGGCAAATTATATCTTGATTACACACCTTTACATATTATTCACATGGTAACCAATCACAATCTTTATAATCGTCTGGTTAAAGATAATGTTTGATTGTGTCAAATTGTCATGCTCCTATATTGAAGTCTATGTTAATCTCAAGTCAAAGGACTAAAGGATATAGCTATTATGAGTAATACCTATGACTTAATCCATGTGATGTTCTCATAGCAGGTTGGTCTAGTAACTTGTTCCCTAACAAATTCTCATGATCTCGATTCGTATTCCTATAGCATAATCATCACATGTCCGTCAATCAAGATTCACACTAGTCTTAATTCATTATGTTCATAATATAATGACCGACTATGGACATTTAGGATATTTCAACAAATACCCATAGATCGCATTATAAGGTAAACAAGTAATCATATATAATAAAATAGCAAACAAAAACTCTATTTTATTAACAAAAATTATAAAATAATTAATGTTTCTAAATTGACCTAAAGCATATTCCCCAACAGACCAAGGATTAATATAGGAAATATAGTGTCATATAAAGGAATAGAAGTAGACCCTGCAAAAATTCAAGTGGTCAAAAAGTTACCTTACCCCACCACGGTAAGAGAGATACATTCTGCAACGGCCCGAAAATTTGACTTGTGCCACGTGCCAGGTCAAGGTCGTATGTGGGATCCACTCGTCGAAACACGTATGTCCGAATCTCGAGTTGAGACACCGAGAATATCCAAGTTGAGATTTTAAGGCTAACTGTTGAGAAAAGTATATGTGCAAAATTTGTTGAGCCGAAACACGAACAGGGATGCGCCTCGAGTCGCGTGCTGACGTGGGACCGGGATAGTGGCTTAATGTGGCTATATTGGCTATAGTGGTTTTAGTGAGGTCACATTGAAACCATATACATTGGATGTGACTCGTGATGCGTGCGGCGCGAGTGTCAAGATTGTGAAATGAGGTAGTAGTGGTGTGACTATTTATGGTGCCTCGAGATGTGTGGTACCCAATTTTTAAGGAAAGCATGTGAATATATGTGTTTTTTATGTGCCTCGAGTTCCGCTCCGCAAGAATCTCAAGGCCATATTTGGTTTCTCCTAAAGATAAGGATAGGATGGAGGAGAGAAAAAAATGAGAGATAGAGAGGTTGGTTGTGAGCGAAAGAGAGGAAGAATGAGGAGAGCAGCGAGTAAGAGAGGTGGCGGACCGGCGACGCGGAGGCCGTGAACGGTGACCAGCAGGAGGACGGAGAAGTAGGATGTCGTCGCGCTCCAGTGACGGCCAACAGTGGCGACGCGTGCGGTGGTCCGGTTGTGGAGACGACGCACCAGCAAGAGCGGCGCGGCCTGCGAGCGCCAAGGATGATGGCGAGCCAGCAACGCAGAGGATCGGCAGCGGAACGGCTCCGGCGAGCTGGACGCGGACCAGCAGCACGGCTGCGGCTACGTGGAAGCCGCGGCGGCGCATAAACGGGTCGGCGCGGGATCGGAAGCAGCTGGACGGCAGCGATCGGCAGCGGCAGCTGCAGTGCAACGCCGGCAGAGACGCGACTCCGGCGGCGGCGCAGTTTGATAGCGGCAGCAATGCTGATAGTAGCGGTGGCGCGACAGCTACGCCGGCAACGGAGAGGTGACGGCGGTGGCGCGGCTTCGACGTCGGCGCGGTGAACAGCACGCTAACGCGTTGTCGGACTGATCGCTCCTCAATGAGGGGTGCGATTCGACAAATTTCGATGACGCGATGGAGGTGAGGTGTACTTCACTTAATTGTAGTTGTGATTTGCATGATTTAAGTAACTTAAATGGTATAAATGGACACCAGGGAATTATGATGCTATAGTCAGGTGTCGGGTGCGCATATCGAGATGCGAGCGAGATGTTTTTAGGACGATTCGTAATTTCTCGAGGTAAGTAAACTAATGAGGAACTGTACACTAATTTCTTTGCCTTGCTATTATTGTACATTGCTTTGATATTGTTATTCATTGCTTTGATATTATCCTTGAAAGTGTTATAGCATGGAGTGGTCCATTTGGCAAGTGAGTAATGGTTACTTTTATCTACGATATGAGAGGGTTAGGGCTGGGAGGCTGAGGTCTCGTCCTAAACTCGAGGTCATTCCTGCTCATCCGTCGATATCTCCCAATTGAGTGTACGTTGGGGGCTCTTATCCGGGTCCGTGGATGTTTCATAGTCGCACAGGCTAGGGCTGGGAGGCTGGTGTCTCATCCTAGATCCAGGTCTGTGAATGTCTCATAGTCGCAAGGGTTAGGGCTGGGAGGCTGGGGTCTCGTCCTAAACCCGAGTCTGCTGGGCTATTGCCGCGACTCAACGACTTTTTGGTCGGGACTCCTTGTTATTTGGCATCGCTCATCGATTGATTTGTTTACAGTGTTTTATATTCATGCATTACTTGCTCATTTCTTTCTAATTGCATGAATTTGACTGTTCTATTTGTGTTTTTAAATGTTGTATATGTCCTACTGGCTTTTCTTACCTAGGCTCCTCATTTTGGGTTTGACTGAGTGCAGATCTACGTTTCAGTAAGGGGAAGGCTTCATAGCTAGGTGGATTTTTGTATATCTTGTCTTTACTCTCCTTTGACGATAACATATTTACTGGGTTCCACAATTAGTTTGCCTAACTCCTTGATATTATTGTGGAGTTATTTCATTTAGTATTGTTTCCACTAAACTGTAAAACTTGCAAAATATTAATAACTCAACTTAAAATTGTGAAAATTGCGTATAAAGAGGGATTAGAAGGCTGACTAAGCCTACGTTGACCTTGCAAGACTGGCTCGGGGGTCCACATGGGCTTAAGCCGGGCGGTGCCCAGTTTGCGGGAAATTGGGGTCATCACACATTCATTTCTTGGACATGCTAGATTATATAGAAGATTTGTAAAGGATTTTTCAAAATTATACAATCATTATGCAAGCTTTTACAATAAGATATTCCTCTAAATTTACTAATAAGCGCAATATAGTATTTGATAAATTAAAGATTATTTAACAATTACACCTATAATTAAATCACTAAATTGTTTGTTATCCTTTAAAATTATGTGTGGTGCAAGTAACTATGCAGTCGTAGCTGTTTTAGGGAAAAAAGTAGGGAAAGAATCCCATGTTATATATTATGCCTCCAGGACATTAGATACATCCCAACAGAAGTACACCACTTCTGAAAAAGTACTCTTAGTGGTACTGTTTCCTTAAAAAATTTAGAGCATATCAATTTGGAACAAAGTTAATAATTTATTTAGATCACGCAGCCTTGTGATATTTAATGACAAAAAAAGATTCAAAACCAAGACTAATAAGATGGATACTACTCCTAAAAGAACTCGACCTTACTATAAAAGATATGAAAGGAGTCAAAAATCTAGTAGCAGATCATTTAAGTAAGTTAGAAAATAGAGAACCCCTATACCATTAAGGGATGAATTTTTGAATGAACATTTGTATAGTATAAAAATTGATGGCCCTTAGTATGCTGATATAGTTGATTATCTTACCACCAATAGGTTAGCACCTTATTTGAAGAGAGTTCAAAAGAATAAAATTTAAAAGGATTTTAAACATTATTCATGGTATGGTCCCTATTTATGGAAATTTCATAATGACCAAATAAATAGGAGATGTATACCACAGCCAGAAGTACAATCAATTATATCTTAATGCCATGCTTATGATTGTAGAGGATATTTCGGCCCATGTAGAATTACCCATAAAACTTTGGATTTCGGGTTATCTTGGCCCATTTTATTTCAAGATCGTTTCCATTATATAAAAACTTGTCCAAATTGCCCACAAACAGGAAACTTAAGATGTATAAATAAAATGCCTTTAACCACTGTCTTATGTTGTGAAATGTTTGATATATGGGGCATAGATTTCATGGGACCTTTTTCTCCAGCAAATGGCTATGTTTATATCTTACTTGTTGAAAATTATGTGTCGAAGTGGGTAGAAGCAAAAGCTACTAGAACTATTGATTCAAAAATAGTGATTGATTTCCTTTGATAAAGAATCTTTACAATTTTTGGAGCACCTAGAGCACTTATAAGTGATAGAGGTTCATAATTTTATAATTAATTAGTTGTTAATCTACTTGCTAAGTATAATGTCACATATAGGACATCTACTGCATACCACCTACAAACTAGTGGACAAGCTGAAACGTCAAATAGAGAAATCAAGTTAATACTAGAAAAAAATAGTTAGTCCAATACGTAAGGATAGAAGTTTCAGACTGGAAGACGCATTATAGGCATATAGAACAACATTCAAGACACCTATAGGCATGATACCTTATGTGTTAGTATTTGAAAAAGCATGTCAATTATTAGTCGAACTAGAACATAAAGCCTATTGTGTAATAAAACCATTCAACATGGATTATAATGAAGCAGGAAACCAACGTAAGTTAAGTCTTCAAGAACAAGGAGAAATCAGGAATAAGCATATGAATATGCATCAATCTATAAAGATAAACTAAAGCATTTCATTATAAGAAATTAATTCCTAAAAACTCTCAAGCATGAGATAAAGTCCTAGCACTTAATCGAACATAATGAAAAAGTT
The DNA here is from genome assembly GCA_039657365.1 of Stephania yunnanensis. Lineage (NCBI taxonomy): Eukaryota > Viridiplantae > Streptophyta > Magnoliopsida > Ranunculales > Menispermaceae > Stephania > Stephania yunnanensis. Next base: position 34,497,070 of record CM077586.1, on the reverse strand, counting down.
TGATCCATGTAGCCGACCCCAATTAATTTGGGACTGAGGCTATGTTGTTTTTGCTATTGTTCTTGATGTTGTTGTTGTTGTTGTTATTGTTGTATGAGATAAAGCTCTACTCTTTTATTCAAGACTTAAGTTATTTCTTTGAAAACTTTGTTCAAGATGAACAGGACCTTATCTGATTCTCGATCTACTACCTCATGGTGCAGTAGAAATAGAAAGTTTAGAAATAGGACAAATATTTAAAGTAAATAGTCATAGGTTAAAACCTTATTATGAATATTTTGTTGAATAGGATATAGAATTCATCAACCTCGAGATTGACCAACAAAGTCCGCAAAGGAATGAAATAGAGTTCACTGTTTGCATCCATATGAGTGAAATAGTTAAGAATGAAACCATTACATTATGGATGTATAAGAAACTGCACAATAAGAAGAAGAAGAAATAAAAAAGCAACAATTTGAAGACACACAGCCTAAAGTGCACTAATAAAAAGGGAAGTAATCGACAGAAGAAGAATCCAATGATGAGTGACTAAGGCTTCAAATTTAGGACATATGTTTGAAATTTACAAAGATGATTCAGGGAAATTATTCCTCCACGCTATGATCAATGATGTGAGCTTCCCTATTGTTTTACTTGACATAGCAGCTGATATGAATATCTTACCAAAAATGATTCAAAAAAGCCAAGTTGATGATGGATTTTATACCAACTTTCATTGTCTACAAAGGAAATGGTGATAAGATCTTTTCACTAGGAATGTCCATGAATGTGCCAGTACAAGTAGGACGATTCACGTACCTTACCAACTTCTTGGTAGTACCATAGATTTAGAAAAAATAAAGTGATATTGATGGGATGTACTTTTCTTAAGACAGTTGGAGCTATTCTTAGTGTTGAACAACGTATAGTCACACTTATGAAAGGAAACAGTTACATGTATCTTTAGGATGGCTATGAGATGGACGATTACGTTAAAGAAGACAATTATGATAATGATTATAAAAGAGAGAGACTTCCTATCATGATGAATACCCAGAAGGACATTATGCAAATGTTGAGATTGATAAGGAAGCAGAAGACGCCAAGTATGATGAAGAATCGATTGATGGTCAATTTGACTAGCTCAAACTGAATGACAAGTAATTTTATTTACTAAGTCGAGCTAATGACTAAAAATAACAGTGCTCTATGGGAGGCATCCCATACTCTGTCTTTATTTTCAGTTTTAATTGTATGATTAGTTAGTTGTTTTTCTATTCTTTCAACTTTTAACTCTTATAATGGGAGTATTTTAGGATTAATAGTCTAAAATAATTTCATGTAAGGAGGTCGATCAAGCCAAAGTCTTTCCATTTATTAGAATTAGGATAGTTAGCATATTTATTTTTCACTTGAATCTATTTTTTAACTATTTTTGCTAATAAAATGTTTATTTAGTTTATCATTCCCTAAATAAAAGTCCAAATTCATTATTACAATACCTCTTATTGCATACAAATCATTCTACCTTAATTATGATTGTTATGTGTGATAATTGATCAAATATAGAATATTTTGGGAAAATAGTAGTAAATGACTCAGCAATTTTCCAGCGATGCCAATTAACACTAGATATCGTTATAAAAATCACTATTAGTTTGCAGGTTTTTATATAAAAACTAACTCAACGATGTGTAAGCGATTTCGGTTTTATACTAGGATTTGCTAAACCAATTACCGAACCACTAAAATCAATTTTCACTTATTTTATTGGTGATTCGTCGGCGATTTCACTTCAACCCCGATTCGTTGAGCATGAATCTTTGTTTTTAACAATAAAACCCAAATCTCCAACAATAAAACCTTTCACACCTAAAACCCTTGCACCCATTCGTTATTTTTGCCTAGATTCGGCCTTTCAAAGCTTGAATTAAAGACTTATAAGTACATCTCACCCCTATAAATTTCAAATCCAAGTTCATACACCTAACTTAGAGCTTCGTAATTGTTTTGTCCGAGATTGGAGTGTAGAGAGGGGAAATAGAGGAGCTAATAGAGCATTTTACTTGAGAGATTCACTCTCAAGAAGGTAATGAATCAATACTCTACAAACCTTTTAATTTTGATACCTTCAACAAAAATTGATTTTCAATAAAATTTCGAACTTATGTAATTTTTTGGTCTTTATTACAAACTATTTTTTGAAATGGTTTTATGCACCTTTTCAATTTGAATATGGGTTTCAAATGAGTTTGGGGGTTTCTATGAATTCTTTCAATAAATACATACATATAAAAGGGATATGTCAATACAAATATTTTATACGAATCACTTTCAACTCTTTGGAATTTTACAATAAAACCTTTACATAAATTGTTTTCCTTACCTTGTTATTATGGAATTTCAAATACGGGATTTCAATTTACCTATTTCATCATAGTTTAATTATCCTATGGTGGGGGGAGGTAAAGGAAGAGGTATAGATAGTAAACAAGATAAAGGAAAATGTGCAGTGCAACCCAAACAAAAGTAGAAGTATGCAGGCCACTTAAAGAAGATAATACCTACCAGAATTAGCATTAGAGAACCTATACTTGGGAGGGTCGAACTCAGAGAACAATTTCCATTGTTGTGTGATGAGGAAGAATATTTTGAGAACCCAGACCCTATTCACTTTGTGCCTTATGACCCTTCTTTATTTATGAGACATAAAGCTCATATGAGGAATTACAGTTATAAAAAATCATCATCATTCTTAAGAGAGGGTTCAGTATTCAAATTGTGAGCAAGTATAAGGATAGAATTGTGAGCATCATCAAATATAGGGGATGGGATCGACTTCTACGAGACTATATGGGAAGAGGAGAAAGGGGATGTTTATAAATTGTACATCAACTCTATGCTAATGGACATGATACTATGGAATAGGACAAATTGGTTATTAAAAGTAAGAGAATCAATATTCCATCTGTAAGGTTAAATAGGTTTTTTGGTCTTCCACAAAACAAAAATAGAACTGAGGATGATTTTTTGAATGTCAAGTATGAATATAAGGAATCCTACCCTTTTTAAATAATCCAAGATGCATTAGAGATACCTCCGGGAAGGGAATTTGTACTTGATAGCGAAGGCTACCTAAAATTTATTGACACCACCTATTTTAGGAAGATTATGAAAAGTTGGAGCTACATAGTAGACACGTGTATTTACCCAACCAAGCAACGCTTTGAAGTGAAGATTACCAGAGTTGCTTTACTGTACCATATATTGATGAAAAAAGGTTATATCGATGATGAAAAGATTATATATAATTTTATATAGTTTGCTATGTGGACTATAAAGAATGAAGGATTACCATTCCCAATTTTGATAATTAAAGTGTGTGGGAAAGCTATGGTCGGTTTCGATACCGAATTCGATGTATTGCCCGATGGGAACATAAATGATGCGAAAGTACAACAAATGAAGAAGGTCGTGTAACATCTTATTTTATTAACATCGTTATTTATTTCATAATTTCATATTAGAATGCCAGCTCAAATCCTTGTAGATGCAGCGAGTAGGTTATGACACACATCGACCTAGGTACACTAGCTATTTGTCTAATTTATTTTGCAATGCATATTTATGAATTTATTCAATAATACATCGAATGTTTGTATTAACATGGTTATATCTTGTGAGATTATGTGACATGTATTCGCTCCATAATGCATGTCAACGCGGGTATCGGGTAGGCGAACTACAAGTACACTAGAAAAACGCGACTAATTCATGTTAATATGACTAATTGATCAATTAAAATGGGTAGTATAACCATAGGCTAAGTCAATTAATTCGAAACAATTGGCTATGATGTGACTCAAGATATGTGTTGAGATACGAGATGTAGAGTATCGGGTAGCTTAGGGTTGGTGAGACCATAAATTTGCTAATAAAAGAGTCCAAGTGCAACAACTATAATCAAATTATATGGCTAAGTTAACTTTATAAATAATTGAATCAAATCTACCTATAGTTAGAAAGAAATTTTCTAAGCCATGAATGAACATTGAGATGATCCTGGTGAGTAATAGTAGGCTATTAAGTGGGTTAATGGAGTCATTAATTTTCGTGTTACAGTAAGAATACAGACCACAAGATAAACCTCGAGATACGCATAGCACACTTAATTATAACATAACATATATAAGCAAGTGAGTGGGATTTCTCATCTCCACTAATACCAAATACATGCAAATTCTGGAAATTAGAGGGAAGAAGGGAGTGATCTAGGGCTAGATTTCGACATTTAAGGTTAATTTGAAGGATCAAACGCAAGGTAATCATCTTCTTCATCTTTTACACATGAAACTGAACTCAATGTGGTATGCTTTAGTGTAAATTCGAGTTTAATGATCAGATAACTGATTTTTATGAATTCTTGATGAATTACAAGTATAATTAACATTTCCATTGAAAATTAGAAGCTAGTTTTGAAGGAACTTGAATTTTGGTGAATTTTGGAAAAATTAGTAAATGCATAAATTCGATGATTTTGATCCAATTAGTGTTGTTTATGTTGTTTTGAATGATGTTTTGGAGTCTCCATTGAGTGGAGAATGAATTCCCAAGGTTAGATTAGCTAATTGGGGAGTTAGGGATAGAATTCTCGAACTAAGAATTATGTCACCCAGTGCAAATAGCGCTCTATCCATTCTGGGTTCTCAACTATTTTTCAAAATGAAGAACAATAGTGCGCTAGACAGATTTCCTAGTGCGCTAATCACGTCTATCGCGCTAGGCAAACCCATCAACGTGCTAATGACAGATGAAAACTAAAGTTAAAGGATGTTTTGGTGATTCCAACTTCATACCTATTTTAACACTTGTAACCAACTTAAACTTATAATATTAGACTTTAGGAACTTAGGGAACCACAGTTCGGTATCGAGGAAGCTAGTAGGGTCAGATTCGGGAATTGAGGAAAGTCAGAGAATGTTTTGAGGTTTGTAAAACCCAATTGAAAAACTCTTAGTATTTGATTTTGTTTTGATTTCCATATTTATCATTCATGTTGTTTCTATTACTCTATTCGGTTTGTTGGACGTGGGTAGAGTTTACTCCTCCGAATTTCCTTATTGTGTTCATGATGCGCTAGATTGTAGCATGTGTGACCTAACCCTCAGCAAATAGCAACTTGAGCTTGCCTTTAATGCATGTACTGGTGACTTAATGGATTTTGCCAGCACCGTGAAGGACCAGGTGAAAGAGTATTGGGGGCACCCAACGAAGGGATCTTGGTGAACCAAAGTACAATCTAGTTCACCTGGAACGAGCATTTAGCTTATGTATTATTTATTCATGCGATGAGCTAATTACGGTTGCATGTCTTATTCATTTCGCATGTTTATTTAACAGTATTTATTGAGTTTCCTTTACTTTATCACGCGAATGCTCAAAGGAGTTCCTTGGGATTTTACTCATTGGACTCGTCATTTGTCTTTTGTAATGTCGAGTGCAGATCATATAACCATTATGGGCAAAGGGATCCTAGGCGACTACATCTGATTGCATGTTGTTGAGGACCAACTAGTGCATGTTTATTTTGATATTTTGTTCTATTTTAGGTATTGGGAGACTGGAGTGACAATGTACATGTACATATATACTGCTTTTTAGGATCGTTACCTATATACAGAGTACTTTTGTGGTTTTCCATAGTAGGACATGCTTACATAGATGATGTTATATTATGATGAAATTTCTACTTTACTTGCTCAAATTAAGACTTCCGCTGATTTATTGTAAATTTGAAATACACAAACCACTAGTACGGTTAGAACTTGATAAGCTACGGATAGTAGAACTTATGGTATTTAAAGACTAAAGGAAATAAATTAAGGAAAATATGAATAACTGATTAACTTAAACTAATAACACATACGTGGACACGATCATCGATACATGAGATTGATGAGCATGTGCCAAACACGTATAGTTGGGCCCACTATGCGAGGAGTGCAAGACATGATGAAACCCTGGGGTGACCTCGGGTTACGGGGCCGCCACAGTGGTATGATACAATTACTCGGAGAATGAACGGGAATCATTCAATGCAATAAATGCAAGGGAAGCAAGGAAGCGAATCACCATTAAAAATAAAAGGAAGACTAGAGAAGACGCACAACGAGAGACAAGTTTGATGGCTGGAGTAAACATACCAAATATTCATATGAATTCGGCACCATCTTCATCACAGCCTAGTAGAAGAGGATTTTCTAAACTATATTTTCTTCATTAATGTGTAGTTAGATGAAGATTCATCATAATAAAGAAATAATTTTACGAGAGGAATCTACAGTGCTACCATTCTATGTTTGAGAGAAAACATGATAGTCATTTGCAGGATTTGAGAAGGAGCATTGACATCTCATCTTTAAAGTTGCAATTTCAAACTAAGTCTTACAACCTGGTTAATAGCTATGTTTCTCAACCTTTTGTAGATATAGTTGAAAATGATGAAGTTGATAATTAACTCACTTTTAGACATCACCGTGTGTAATATTTTCTCTTGTATGCATTAAATGACTTAAAATACAATATGTTACTCTTGGTGAAATTTTTGCTAATGACAGTTTATGTTCCCTTCTGCATTCCGTTCATTTGAAATTGTTGACTTCTATATTTGCATATTTATTTATATTTTAATTACACATATCAAATCGATTATGCTTCATGTGGTATGTTTGTTATGTTGGAAACCCAACTTAGTTTTAAAACCTTGAAAATAAGGTTAGAATGAGTTTAGGGGTATTTTTGGTGAAGTATGACATTGATGGCAATAAAAGGAAAGAAAGGTAGAAGAAAAGTTCAGAACTACTTTTAATCCGATATTCAAGTTAGTTGACGAGAATTTTTCCAACTTCTTCTAAAATCAAGTATGAATTTTATTTTTCTTTATTTTTAGTTAGGAAAATAATGAAAATGAATATATAATAGATCTTGAATTGAAGTAATATTTTACCACCCAACCGAATTTTATGATAAAAGGAATTAATTTTATATCCTTTTTTAGTAACGTTACTACTTGATGTAAAATTGAATGCCTTGTGTTAGTCATGATAATGGGTAGAAAATTGAAACAATGGTGCAAGATGTACAAGATAAATTTCTAAGAATCTTATAATACAAAAACTATTAGTTGATTATTTGTACAATAAATATATATATATATATATATAAAGTTATTATTCCACAATTGAAAGAAGAAATGGGTAAGAAGTCGATGAGTTTTTACAAGTTAGAAAGAATACCTTCTTCAAATTTAATGGATAGTGAGAAGTGTTAATAAGAGTTTATAAAAATAAAATATATAGAGAGTCCTATAAATTCCAAAGGAAATGGAGCACGAAATCTATAGTGGAAAAAAAGGTGATAATGTCCAAAGGAAATGGAATAGGAACTCAAAAGCAAAAGTAGAAGAAATATGTTAAAAAGAAACAATTAGAATGGAGTAAAAAATGATGAAAAATGAAAAAGATGGATGATTTTAAACTCTTCGAAAGAAAAGATTTAACTCGAGTTTTAGAAGCTAGAGTTGAATTAAGTATTTCTTAATCTAACATATTTTAAATGACATATTCATTAGTATCTTGGCAAAACTCCTATTGATTTTGACTATGATACTATTATAAAGTATTTTCTAAAATTAAAATTAATCTAGTGGTTTTTGTGTGTTGAGATTCTACACTAGTATCTTGGCAAAACTCCTATTGATTCTACACTATTATAAGTTCGATGCTTGTTAATGAAAATTGAGAAAACTTATGTTATGTACTGGCTTTGGTAATGGACTCCAAGTTCTAAAAAGTGTTACATTAAGTGGTTGAGTTTTCATTAAGGGGTGTTTTGATTTGACTAAATCACTTATATTTTAAAATTCTTATTATTTGAGTTAAGATGAATTAGTTTGAAATCAGTATATAAGAATAAAAAGAGGATATGATTGATGATATTCCTTTGCTCGGAGTAGCAAAGTGCTGATTTTGGGGGTATTTAACAATTCAATAATTAGACACAATTTATCTGAGTTTAAAAAAAGAATGTATGAGAAATGTTCTAACCCAGGAATTGTTGGACTAAGTGGTTAGTCACTCACACTCCGACCGAGATTTTGATGGAAACAAACAAGGTGAAAATGTACTAATAAACATCTAGTGTATTTCAGTTTTTGTTAAAGGATGCAAAACAACATATCAATGGTACTCAAGAAATACAAGTTCAAGACTCGGCATTAATGAAGAAATGAAGATGAAAGTTCAAACCGCAATTTGTAATTTCAATGTAAGGTATACAAATTCTTTCACGCAAGCCAAATGCATTAGTCCATGCATATCAAGTTTCTTAAACCATTTTTCAAAGTTATAAGTTTACTTCAAGTTTCAAAGTGGAATTTAAACACATAACTAGGTCTATGAGTTTAAACAATGTGAAACTTTGTGTGGATGGTCATTTGCATATTAGAGATCATTGTAAATGTTTTCGAAAAAGAAAAACTCGTTTTTGAAAGGTCTTCGAAAAGAAAACTCGTAAATTTGTAGAAAAGCCCCTAATACATTATGAAATCGTGAATTTCCGTTTTCGGGATTTGTAAAAATATCCGGACCACCCAATTAGGCTTAATGACTCATAATAAACGTGTATAACATGTTATATAAGGGTTGGTTAGGTCCCGGACGAGTTTAAGGGTCGCTAACACAAAGGGACAAAATAATTGTTTTGAGGTCCCTGCAGCTAGCGCGCTAATGATTTCATTAGCGCGCTAAGTGCGTAGTTAGCGCGTTAGGTCTCAAAGATTAGCGCGCTAATTGCATATCTCGATGCTTTTTTTGAAATTGAAAAACACACTTTAATTTGAATTCTTGATCTATTTTGGACCCTTGGATCCCTAGAACGGTCATAAACTCGTCAAGATGGAATACCTAACATTATAAAACCACCAAGAACATGGTTTTGTTAAAAAAAAAGGAAGAAACACACTCAAAAACTAAAAATCTACAAAGAGAAGAACTTTGATTTTTGTGAAGAAGCAAAAAGGAGATCTTTGTGGTCGTTCTTTAGTTCTCTAATCCAAAGACTTTTGAGGCTTTCAAAGGAGTACAAGAATCTCTTCAAAGCTGATCTCTTTTGTCATTCTCTTGTTTGTAAGAAAGTCCTAGATCTAAAATCTTGCTTGTGCTTAATCTACATAGTTTTGTGTATTTGATTTGAAAATCATTTTGTTGTGTGTTTGAACACCTTCTTCTTGGGTTTTGCACTTAAATTTAATTTATCAAACCCTAAGATTGATTTGAACAAAAGTTTTGCACTTAAACTTGATTTTTGTTAAACTATTGTTCTTAGACTTGAAATCGGTTTTACACTAATATATTAAGTTTTTAAAACGATTTCACATTTGGGATTTGCAACAAAATCAGTGACATATTTGCATATTCCATTTATTCTCATACTTGCATGCATAAGAGTTGTTAGGCTCTAGGAGGCTTGCTAGTGTTTGAATTTGATACCACTTTGTGTTGTAAAGTGTATCTCATTATTTTTCAGCAACTTATTGTATTTGTATGATTGTAAGACTTAGTGGAATCTAAGTCAAAGGGGAAGACCTAGTTGAGACTAGGCACAAATCCTAGTTGCGGCTAGGTGGGAAGTCCTAATTGTAATTAGGCACTCTAGGCTTGTATGCTTAGGTTGTAACACTTATTTGCAATATAAGTGGGGGTTAAAAATCCTAACCAGGGAGGTTAGGTAGTGGACGTAGATCGTTGGATCGAACCACTATAAATTGTGTGTCACTTTCCATCTCTTCCATTCCATTCACTTGCATAGCATATATATATTCATTGATAGTGTATGCGTTATAATTGTAATTTGCGCATAAAGTTTTAAAAGGGCAATAACTACTCGGTAACCCAATTCACCCCCTCTTGGGTGACCTTCAATTGGTATCGTAGCGGGTTATTGCTCAAAGTATTACTAACGTATCTTTGAGTGTTCTTTTTGTGCAAGGATGCAAACCTTAGATCCGGCTCGCTTCGGGAAGGCAACTCTTCGAGTAGGCCTCCGTATTTTGATGGAACTAACTATGCTCATTGGAAAGTGAGAATGAAATTCTACATTAGAGCACAAAATAGATTCTTATGGGATGCAATTGAAAGTGGCTACACTCCACCGGATAAGCCCTTGAAAGAGTACACCGCCGAGGAGATAAAGATTGAGCTCTCAAATGATCAAGCCATGAATCACTTGTTTTGTGCGCTAAGTGAAAATGAATTTAACCGAGTAAGTGCTTGTCAAACGGCTAAGGAAGTATGGGAGAAGCTTGGGGTACACTATGAAGGTACCATGCAAGTGAAGAAGACCAAGTTAAGAATTCTTGAGGAGCACTATGAAACTTTCCGAGTTGGGTCCGATGAAGACATAGCCACCGCCATCACTCGATTCACTAAACTATTGAATGAGATCAAGAATCTTGGAAAGAATTATGATCAAGAAACCTCGGTGTATAAATTCCTTAGAGGCTTGCCTAAGGAATGGGATGCCAAGAAGTATGCTATCCAATCGGCACAAAATCTTGGAGATTACACATTTGATGCATTGTGTGGAGAGCTAACAAATCCATGAATTTGAACTTAAAGACCGAGCAAGATTGGAAGCATTAAGTGGAGGTACTAAGAGTTCAAGAAAAGATATCGCCTTGAAGGCAAATAGCTCCCCTAGTGCATCGGTAGAGATCATTGAAAATGAAAAATCATGTGATGACAATGATCTTGAGGAGGAAGTAGCTATGCTCTCAAGAAAGCTCAACAGGGCCATGTACAAGCGAGACAAGTATAAGAAGAAGTTTCAAGTGGAAGCAAGGGAGGAAAATCAAATGAAACCATATGCTTCGGTTGCGGCAAACCGGGTCACATCAAGGCGGATTGCAAATCCAAGAAGGTGTTTGACAATAAGAAAGGAAAGAAGAGTTTCAAAGCAACTTGGGATGACTCATCATCATCAAGTTCGGAATCCGAATCGGAAAGTGAGAAGGCAATACTTTGTCTCATGGCACAAGGCGAGGTAAATTCTAACTCTTTTAACTTTGATAATGTTGATGATTTGGATGATGTTCCAAATCTTGATGAGCTTAGGAAAGAGTTGGAAAAGGAGGTCAAAAAGACCAAACAACTCAAAAAGAGCTTGACCATTGCAATTAGTGAAATAGAGTCACAAAATGAGACCATTAATGATCTCCAAAGTGACTTAAATGAAGTCATAGAGGAGAGAGATGCTTTAGTCAAGGAAGTAGAGGACTTGACTAGCACAAGTGCATAAGTTTACAAATGGTAAAGAAATGTTTGACATGATGTTGGGAGCACAACGACGTGCACTCAACAAAAGAGGCATAGGTTATGGAGCAAACTTGTTAAGTTACAAGAAATTGCTAAATGATGATCGTAGATGCTCTAAATGCAACAAGACTCATGTGGTCGGGAAATGTGCATTACAAAAGGCCAAAGTGGGTAGACTAGCATGGGTAGTTAAAAATGTTTACTACACTAACATTCTCGGACCCAAAGGTGTTTGGGTACCAAAATCTAGTGTGATTCCCATTGTGTAGGATGCGAGGAAGAGCACCCCATGGTACTTGGATAGTGGGTGCTCAAGACACATGACCGGAGATGCACATCAATTTATTGAACTAAAGCGGCATGATGGTGGAAAGGTTACATTTGGAGACAACAACAAAGGAAGAGTTATTGGTCTCTAACCGTCGGTAACAATTCACTTTCTATTTCTAACGTTTATCTTGTTGATGGATTGAAACATAATTTGCTCGCATTAGTCAATTGTGTGACAAAGGATTTCATGTTATGTTTGAATCATCGAATGCATTGTTAGGAATGAGAAGCATGAAACCTTATTTATTGCATATAGAGATAAAAATGTTTATGCCATTAACTTTGATGAGATGAATATGCAAAATGTCTCATGTTTGAGTGCACAAAGTGAATGTGATGCATGGTTGTGGCACCGTAGATTAGGACATTCTAGCATGGAGAACTTGTCAAAATTGACTAAGCATGATCTAGTTAAGGGTCTACCCAAATGCACGTTTAAGAAAGACAAGGAGTGTGAACCTTGTATCCTCGGAAACAAGTGAAATCGTCATTTAAGACGAAAGTAACAAGTGATGTGACTCGAGCCTTAGAACTTATCCATATGGATTTGTTCGGACCCACCCAAACACAAAGCCTAGGAGGTAAATCATATTGCTTTGTCATTGTTGATGATTTTACTAGATATACATGGGTGTATTTTCTCTCTCATAAGCATGAAGTGTTTGATGTGTTCGTAAAATTTTGTGCTTTAGTTGAGAATGAAAAGGGATACAAAATCACCATCATTAGAAGTGATAGAGGTGGTGAGTTTGTAAATAGAAACTTGGAGGATTTTTGTGCTAAACAAGGTTATACACACCAATTATCCTCTCCTAGAACACCCCAACAAAATGGAGTTGTTGAAAGAAAAACAGACACTCCAAGAGATGTGTAGGACTATGCTAAATGAGTACAACATAGCTAAGCACTTTTGGGCCGAAGCCATTAACACGGCATGCTATGTTATAAATAAAGTAAATGTCCGAAAGCAAGTGAAAAAGACTCCTTATGAACTATGGAAAGGCCGAAAGCCCAACATAAGTTACTTTAAGGTGTTCGGTTGTACTTGCTATGTTCTAAATGATAAGGATCAATTAGACAAATTTGACCCAAAGTCAAAGGTATGTACTTTCCTTGGCTACTCTATGCACAGCAAAGCATATAGGGTGTTTAATAGATCAACCAAAACCATAGAAGAGTCTATCCATGTGAAATTTGATGAAGTGGATCCCAAAGTTAAGATGATGCAAAACTTGGAAAAATTGAGGATCGATGATGAAGATGATGGCACCCTAGGACAAACTTCAAATAGTCAAGAAGTTGAGGCATGTAAAGAATCCGACACAAGTGCGCCTAAGAATTCAAGACTTCTAATTGGCCATTCATCCCAACAAATAATAGGTGATCCAAACAAAGGAGTAATCACTAGGTCCACATTACATCGAGATGAAGGACATATAGCTTTTGTATCACAAACCGAGCCCACTAAGATAGATGATGCCTTAGGAGATGAATTTTGGGTAATGGCTATGCAAGAGGAGCTAAGCCACTTTGTTAGGAACAAGGTATGGACATTAGTACCTAGACCCAAGGACCACACAACCATAGGCACCAAATGGGTTTTTAGAAACAAAAAGAATGAAAAAGGTGAAATTGTAAGAAACAAGGCTAGGTTGGTTGCACAAGGCTACAATCAAGAAGAAGGAATTGATTATGAGGAAGCCTTTGCACCCGTAGCAAGACTAGAAGCAATTCGAATGTTACTTGCTTATGCTTGCTACAATGGGTTTTTACTATATCAAATGGATGTTAAAAGCGCATTCTTAAATGGCTTCATTAATGAAGAGGTATATGTAGAACAACCACCGGGTTTTGAAGATCATGAACACCCAGTGTCATGTATATCATCTTCAAAAAGCCTTGTATGGACTAAGACAAGCTCCTAGAGCTTGGTATGACAGACTTAGTGCATTCCTACTTGAAAAAGGATTCAAGAAAGGAACGCTAGATCCCACTTTGTTCATTTTGATCGAAAAACATGATATGTTACTTGTTCAAATTTATGTTGATGATATCATTTTTGGGTCATCCAACACAAGTCTATGTAATGAATTCTCATCATTAATGAAAAATGAATTTGAAATGAGCATGATGGGAGAACTAACATACTTTCTAGGCTTGCAAATAAAGCAATCCAAACATGGCATTTTTATAAATCAAGCAAAGTATGTGAGGGACATGTTAAAGAAATTCAAATTCGAAAATCTGAAAGCATGTGACACTCCTAGTAGTTCCACCATCAAAATGGATAAAGACCAACTAGGAAAACCCATAGATCCTAAACTTTATCGTGGAATGATAGGTAGCCTCCTATACTTGACCGCTAGTAGACCCGACATTATGTTCAGTGTGTGCTTATGTGCTAGATTTCAATCCGATCCCAAGGAGTCCCACTTAAAATGTGTAAAGCGCATATTTCGATATCTAAGTGGAACACAAGACTTAGGATTGTGGTTCAACAAAACTAAGAGTTTCGAACTCCGCAGTTTTGTTGACTCTGATTATGCGGGAAGTCTAGTCGATAGGAAAAGTACTTCCGGATTTTGTCATTTGCTAGGAAATTCACTTATCTCATGGTTCAGCAAAAAGCAAAATTCATTGCTTTATCTACGGCGGAAGCCGAATATGTGTCTGCCGGGAGTTGTTGTGCTCAAGTTCTATACATGAAACAACAACTTGAGGATTATCAAATCCTAGTTGGGTGTGCTGAAATTTATTGTGATAACACAAGTGCGATAAACATATCGAAAAATCCGGTGTTACACTCAAGAACAAAACATATTGAGATTAGACACCATTTTCTTCGTGATCACGTCCAAAAGGGCGATGTTAAACTCATCCATGTGCCCACAGAGGATCAACTAGCCGATATATTCACTAAGCCTTTGCCTAGAGAACAATTTTCTAAAATTCGGCGTGAGTTAGGCATGTTTCGAGAATCGGACCTTCTACATATGTTTTAGCTATTCCAAACCTTTTTATATGGTGTTAGTGAAGTGTCCATGAAGTTTGAGGAGAATCGGAGCTATATTGCAAAAATCCAAAAATTTTTGTCAAAAAATTCCAGAGAGAAATTAGCGCGCTAATAGTTAAAATTAGCGCGCTAATGATGTACTGACCAAAAATTTCCAGAGGGGAATTAGCGCGCTAATAACACCCATTAGCGCGCTAATAGCGTACTGGCCCAGAATATGAATCGACCCATTAGCGCGCTAATTTTATCATTAGCGCGCTAATGACGTTCGGCCAGGCGTCTATAAATTTCTTTTTTACCCTCAAAACTCACATCTCTCCCAAATTTTTCCTCTCCTCTTGCCGATTCTACTCTCCTTGTGTCGTCTCCACCGTGATCTCCACTCCTACAAGGTAACAATCCTCTCCCTTCTTTGTCAATTTCTTCACTTTTCCTCCAAAATGTCGAGACGAGTATACGTATCCGCACAACCGGTGGGCTACTCACACTTATATGACTCGCTCATTCAATTCCGTCGAGACGAGTATCCAAAGATCGAATGATCGGCTTCGTCGCATTGAGGGTCAATCAAAGCTCTCCCGGGGTCGACCGCGCGTAATGATCATGCCTCCAGCTCTGCACGTCCACCACCATCCTCGAGGAGGAGTGTTTAGACACACCACCACTAGATGAGCATTAGGCTCCAATATGTCAGTCTTAGATGTTTCGATTTTTTTGTCAAACTCATGTTTAAGCCACAACTATGCTCTCATTGCTTTATGCTATCTATATCATGAATTTTTTTGCGTATCTCTCGAGTTTTCTACATGGATATTTCTTGCTTCACTATGTTTTATCGTCTATGCATTTGTATCGCTACCGTCTATTGTTTCTTGATATGCATAAAGTGAGGGGGAGAGTATATTTCTCTCGTATTGTTTCTATTGTGTTTATTTATGGGGATGCTTGGCCCCACTTTTTGATGGTATCAAACGGGGGAGAAAAATGTGGTTGAACTTGAAAAGGTTGATGTGTTTTGAACTTGCATATATGAAATATAAAATCATGAATGCGATATACATTTAGATTACGTTTTACACCTTTAAAGTTCACATTGTTTGTTATCATCAAAAAGGGGGAGATTGTTGGACTAAGTGGTTAGTCACTCACACTCCGACCGAGATTTTGATGGAAACAAACAAGGTGAAAATGTACTAATAAACATCTAGTGTATTTCAGTTTTTGTTAAAGGATGCAAAACAACATATCAAGGGTACTCAAGAAATACAAGTTCAAGACTCGGCATTAATGAAGAAATGAAGATGAAAGTTCAAACCGCAATTTGTAATTTCAATGTAAGGTATACAAATTCTTTCACGCAAGCCAAATGCATTAGTCCATGCATATCAAGTTTCTTAAACCATTTTTCAAAGTTATAAGTTTACTTCAAGTTTCAAAGTGGAATTTAAACACATAACTAGGTCTATGAGTTTAAACAATGTGAAACTTTGTGTGGATGGTCATTTGCATATTAGAGATCATTGTAAATGTTTTCGAAAAAGAAAAACTCGTTTTTGAAAGGTCTTCGAAAAGAAAACAGTAAATTTGTAGAAAAGCCCCTAATACATTATGAAATCGTGAATTTCCGTTTTCGGGATTTGTAAAAATATCCGGACCACCCAATTAGGCTTAATGACTCATAATAAACGTGTATAACATGTTATATAAGGGTTGGTTAGGTCCCGACGAGTTTAAGGGTCGCTAACACAAAGGGACAAAATAATTGTTTTGAGGTCCCTGCAGCTAGCGCGCTAATGATTTCATTAGCGCGCTAAGTGCGAGTTAGTTAGCGCGCTAGGTCTCAAAGATTAGCGCGCTAATTGCATATCTCGACGCTTTTTTTGACAAATGAAAAACACACTTTAATTTGAATTCTAGATCTATTTTGGACCCTTGGATCCCTAGAACGGTCATAAACTGTCAAGATGGAATACCTAACATTATAAAACCACCAAGAACATGGTTTTGTTAAAAAAAAATAGGAAGAAACACACTCAAAAACTAAAAATCTACAAAGAGAAGAACTTTGATTTTTGTGAAGAAGCAAAAAGGAGATATTTGTGGCTGTTCTTTAGTTCTCTAATCCAGCACTTTTGAGTCTTTCAAAGGAGTACAAGAATCTCTTCAAAGCTGATCTCTTTTGTCATTCTCTTGTTTGTAAGAAAGTCCTAGATCTAAAATCTTGCTTGTGCTTAATCTACATAGTTTTGTGTATTTGATTTGAAAATCATTTTGTTGTGTGTTTGAACACCTTCTTCTTGGGTTTTGCACTTAAATTTAATTTATCAAACCCTAAGATTGATTTGAACAAAAGTTTTGCACTTAAACTTGATTTTGTTAAACTATTGTTCTTAGACTTGAAATCGGTTTTACACTAATATATTAAGTTTTTAAAACGATTTCACATTTGGGATTTGCAACAAAATCAAGACATATTTGCATATTCCATTTATTCTCATACTTGCATGCATAAGAGTTGTTAGGCTCTAGGAGGCTTGCTAGTGTTTGAATTTGATACCACTTTGTGTTGTAAAGTGTATCTCATTATTTTTCAGCAACTTATTGTATTTGTATGATTGTAAGACTTAGTGGAATCTAAGTCAAAGGGGAAGACCTAGTTGAGACTAGGCACAAATCCTAGTTGCGGCTAGGTGGGAAGTCCTAATTGTAATTAGGCACTCTAGGCTTGTATGCTTAGGTTGTAACACTTATTTGCAATATAAGTGGGGGTTAAAAATCCTAACCAGGGAGGTTAGGTAGTGGACGTAGATCGTTGGATCGAACCACTATAAATTGTGTGTCACTTTCCATCTCTTCCATTCCATTCACTTGCATAGCATATATATATTCATCGATAGTGTATGCATTATAGTTGTAATTTGCGCATAAAGTTTTAAAAGGGCAATAACTACTCGGTAACCCAATTCACCCCCCCTCTTGGGTGACCTTCAGAATGTTTATCATACACATTACAATAGGAAATTCTTCTATTAAATTTGTTACGTGTGATCTCGGAGCATCACTTATTGTTATGTCACTTGAGTTTTATAAATCATCGAAAATAGGATCGTTAACTAATACGCCTATTAATCTTACTTAAGCAGAGGATTCCATTATTAAACCGTATGGATTATTAGAAGACATCTTAGTACAAGTATATGACATAATATTTCCAGCTAAATTTTACGTCATAGAAATGGAAGATTCAACATCACCCAATCATTTGCCTATACTGTTGGGTATACCTTTTCCAAAGACAGCTAGAACTAAGTTAGATATTTCTAAAGGAACAATGTAAATGGAGTTTGAAGATAAAATTGTTAAATTCAAAACTAATAATGAACATAATTACGATAATTATGAAGAATATAATGAATTATTTGATAATGAAATTGATAATAATAACTTTTTAAACATAAACTATTATGATAATTTTAATGTTGAAATTTATGCAGTTAAAGCAATAACAATGTGAGACGACACAAACCCCAGTGGGCCTGGACCTCCCGACCTAAACCATCGCAAAACCCCTCGAGATAACCCAGTGATGTTGGGCGATGATCTAGTCAGCCTTAACCTGCGCAAATAAACCATGACATTCTACAAAATAGACTAAACCAGGCTAATAGGTGCGAATATAACAAAGCCTTTATTGTCTAATAAAATGCGGAACTAAATGTAAAAGTCATGCATACCAAATTAAACATCAACTAGATCAGGTACTATGGGTATCAAACATCTACCCACATAAATCCCATGTTTATTACATAAATTTTGAAAGCAAATACATAATTATTATTAAACTTGAAAACAAGAAAAAGCTTTTATGCTAATGATTTGCCCTTTCTTTTGTCCTGAACAGCAGCTCAGATACCTAGGGGAAAAAGTAATGGGGTGAGCGAAATATATCAATGGGCTCAATAAAGCAAAAGCCTGCTCTACCATCAATCATCCAAGTAGTACCTAGTAAAAAAATCAAACTAGATTTCAATAGTTCAAATCATAAGATCCATTATCATTTTTCGGGCATTAAAAATATATATAATCAAGCAAAATAATATAGCAAGATAAAAGAACCACAATGCCCAATTGATGCTTCAACAAGGATAACAATGATTATGAATTTCTTTAGAGTCAAAAGAAGTTGCAACCAATATATGCAACTGGACAATGGGAAATAGTTTATCATTCCCCCAATGTTGTGGTTTAGGCAACAAGAGGTTCACAAGTTTGAATGCCAATAGTCCTATCATGCAATAGGTTTTAGCTTATCCTTCCCTAAATGGTGTGGTTTAGATGACATG
This sequence comes from Stephania yunnanensis, assembly GCA_039657365.1. Classification (NCBI taxonomy): domain Eukaryota; kingdom Viridiplantae; phylum Streptophyta; class Magnoliopsida; order Ranunculales; family Menispermaceae; genus Stephania; species Stephania yunnanensis. Next base: position 34,478,030 of record CM077586.1, on the reverse strand, counting down.
AGGTTCAAAAGTCTAAGGACCTATTGACTTTGCTAGCTTATCCTTCTCCCAACGCTATAAATCAGACAACATGGGGTTCACAAGTCTAGCAAAACTCTCTAGAATCATATCGGAGGAGGGACCAGATGCATCCAACCCTCCAACCGCGGTATTAAGTATATTCATTTAATGTATATCAGTTCCATAGGCATCCAAGAGATAGAGTAACAAAAAAGGACATGATAAGCAACATATCAATGAAATATATCAAGCAGATTCCAAGTATATCTACTAGCATGGAATGATTGATAATAGAGGAAACCCCACTTACCTCAAAGGCTGCTAAATCCTAATTCTGAACCTTCTATGAGTTCCCACGGTGTTCCTTGAGTATGTATATTTTATATGCACTTTATTAGATTCACAACACTCTTGGATAAGTTTATTAAGAATTATGGACCATGGGTAGGCCCATACTCGGAGTTTATACTCGAACTCATTTTTAGACCTTAATAGTGCTCTTAACTTCCAACTCATTTTTGAATAAGATAAAAACTCATTTTGAGTGGGTTTATCAATTTTATGTTGTTAAGCTTTCCAACGGTGTTTGAAACATCAAAATCGGAGTTAAAACGAATAATTTATGGTCGTTTAAAATCGAGGTAAAAATTGAGATTTTTCATAATTTTGCAAGGACGGTAGTCGCGGCGTTGTGCGGGCTATTTGCCCTCAGACTCTCTGATTGAGACTCGACAACCCCTGAAACTCCCCCAGACCTTCCCCGACGTTCCCTTGGCTCGAGATTTAGTAAATAGGGTCTCAAAACACATTTTCTAACAACAAAACTATCGATTTGATATCAAAACATCAATGCTCAAATCTATTAATTGTTCTTGTTGAAAACTTGAAAAAAAATTTACCAAACCATCAAGGATTCGTTAAATCCAGAAATCAAAGTACTCCACAATCAAAACTAAAGCCACAATCACCACCTATCTTGGATTCAATACATACCCATCATGAAAACTCATGTGTTCATCACATATTTGCATCAATTCATCAAAGAAGGCTCCTAATCCACATATACAACCATTAGGAACATGAAGAACAACATTTGAACATTAAAACCCTTGTAAATTCACTTGAAAACATTTGATACAACACAAATCCAAGAATACATACTCAAAACCAACATTTTCTTTTGAGATTTATGATTTTAGTTATGAGATTTACCTTAAATTGTGCTCTCTATGCTTCAGAGAGTTGTAATGGCCTTCTAGCACTCCAACTTCTCTTTCTCACACTAAGAACTAGCCTCTATTTTTGTTTTTGACCAAATAGCTACAGCGTAAGTTTGTAGCTACTATTTATTAATACAACCCATCTAGGATTTGAGGTGACCAATCTCAACCCTTAATTTAAATCTTATGCCCACTAGTTCTAAGATTATCAAGTGTCTCTCATTTAAGCATCCCATATGGATTTTAACCACTTTACCATTGCTTGCTCTACAAGTAGTTTCTTAGTAATAGATACGAATACACATATTTAAGCACATACACACACCAATTCATATTTAATAAATTTAAATTAATAGATACTAAATGTGATTTAAATTTAGTTTAAACTAAATTTAAGAAATTTGGGGTGTTACACAATGGAAACTGATAAAGGGATTCTAAAGAAAGAATAAGTTGAAGACACTTTAAAAAAAAAAGGTAAAAGCAACCGGAGAATGGTAAAAGCATTAACAAATTGAAAGTTTCTAGATCCAAATACAATAAGAAAAAGAAAAGGTCAGATTCAAGTCGTATAAAGCTTAATGATCTTGGAGATATATACTTGTACATTAAAATCAAATGGGCTTGCTACTTCAGAGCTTAGTATGATACGAACTCTAATGCAAATCTAATGCCCATACATTTCCTTCACCTACTCAATTAGAATTGAATTCACTTGCTTTTGAACGATTCTCTTTACCGGAAAGAACTTCAATTCAACCAATATGAATGGTCACGGAAGTGCAAGCCAATAATGACATCGTGCCCATAGACTTTTTGGTCATGCCACATTTTATTAATGAAGATCCTCCTTAAATTTTACGATGACCTTTTTTACCTACTACACACGTTATCATGGATACTCTGAACAAAACAATCACTCCACAATTAATGGTCAAGCATTCACTTTCTAGAATTGCACTAGAGTGGATAATCCAAAATTCAAGTTTAGAGATCCAACCTAATTCTAAAAGGGTTAAGTTGAGCCAACGATGATAAACAAAAGTGTTATATGGGAGGCAACCTAAATTCTATGTTTATTCTATATTTATTTACATTTTATTGGGATTTTAGTTTAGTTTAGTATATTATGTTTTTATTCTCTCACTTTTTGACTCTTGCATTAGAAATATTTTCGAAATTTAAACTCTTAGGTAATTTCAATTAAGGGGGAGTGATCAAGTTGTTTTTGCTTATATAGCCTTTATGCAAATTGCATTATTTACTTGCTTGTTTTTATATTTATTTATTCATTTATTTAATAAAATTATTTAGTTAGTTACATGTTCCACTCAAACTTTTAAAATTTTAGTCAATTCTAACTTAACATGAGTTTTAATGAATGATATATAAGTTAATTATGGAATAAATTGCAAAACAGTGAATTAGGCCTAGTGATTTCTTAGCGATTTGGAATAACACTGGGAATCACTAAAAAAATCGGTAATAGTTAATAGGAAATTTAGCGCAAATTTGGAGTCAGGCGAATCCCTAGTGATTCGCCTAACAAGGGAATCGCTACTCAAATCGGTGGGTCACTGAACCTCACTTACCATCAATTCAGATAGCGATTTCCTATCAATTCCACTTACATAGGAGTTATTGGGGACAAATTTTAGTTTTTAAAAATAGAGCCTCAAATCTTCATAACATAAATCCATTCACACTAACAAACCGTTGCACGCTTCACAAAAATCTCAATTTCTTACCTAGATTCAACCATCATAAGCTCAATCTCATAGTATTTAAGTGACTTTCAACTCAACCTAGACCCATTCAAACCAGTTTTTTATTTTGGGAGTATAGAGCCTAACTAAGGTTTAAAAGAATTAAACAAGCTTGAAGGGATGGTCTAGATAAATCTTATGGGATTCATTCTCAAAAAGGTAATTACATCAACCATAGCTCTTTACTTTAACAAATTTTTTATTTGAAGGGTTTTCGCAAATTTTTTAATGTTTTTCGAAATTGACTTGTTGAGATTTACTCAATTATCTTGCACAAATGATTTTATTGATTCCAATAAATCTGGAATTGCGATTACACCGATCATTGCTTTACAAATTCAACAATTTTGCAATTTTGCTATATTTACATGCATTTGCAAATAATTTGAAAATTGAGTTTAAAATGAGTTTGAGGGTTTGGTTATGGTTTAATTTTAATTTAATTCGCTTTGCTTTTGAAAGACCTAAGATTTCTCACACAATTACCTTACAAGAATTATAAAATTGATTTTAAAAGTTTATATTTGAGTTAACACTTTGATTCCGATTTTATTTAAGTTTTATAATGAATTTCAAGCTAGCTTTCCAAATGGATTTCTCCTTTTAAAATAAAGTCTTGAATTTTATCGAATTATTTCCAATGAAGTTTGTATGATCTACATGTTTATTTAGTTATTGGACTTATGAGTTTTCAAAATTTGAGACAATGGCCAGAGGAGGTAGAGGTAGAAGCTCATGAGAAAAGAAGGAGAAGGCATCACTAGATGAAATATCCAAAAAAATGTAAAGCTTCACCAACACCAACTAGGCCAACGGGGATTTCGATTAATAACCTTCAAACTATAGCACCTAGAGAACCTTCTCCACCTTTAGGTTTACCGATGAGTCGAACGGAGAGGAAAAAATTGAAAAGAGACCTAGAATCCACTTTTCACCTTAACACCTAATCAATGTCGAAGCTCTTGATAGGATGAAAAATTGCATTAGCAAAAAGAGCAAGATTACACCGGAGAGAATGAACTAATCCATAGCCAATGGGATATGAATGATGATATTACACTAGGCATTCTCTTATTTTTGTGATGTAAGGATTTAAATAGGAAAATGAAGAAATGGAAGAAAAGAGAAAGAAGTGCAAAACGGTCGAGTGGAAAAGAAGTCCAGTGATTAGCCAGCGATTTAAGTTTACACTATAATTCGCCACCTAAATTGGCAGCAGGAAAGAGCCAACTAATCCATAGCCAATGGGAGAATGAACTAGAAATTGCCAGTTAAATCGATAGAGCAGTGAGAGCTAAACTCAATGATTTACTCAGCGATTTATGTACAACTTAGGAATCGCTGACAAATCATTAAGGTCGATGATGGATATTTTAGATAAGAATGAGGAATTTGTATTCATCTAGGAGATGTACTCTTGGGGAAACTATATATAGAAGCAGCGAGCTTCAAAATAACTCTCTATACTATCACTTTTCTCTTTTATTCTATTTTTAACTTTCTATTACTCTTTTTTGAGTTTAAGTTTATATGTAAAACAACATTAGAGTTTTGATTAAGATGTATTTATTTATTTATTTATGTCTTTTAATTATATATATGCATCATTTATTTGCAGCATGAGTGAGTAGTTTGTTAATCTAAACAAACCCTAGACATGTAACATACTTTGGATTGTTATGTAGTTTTAATTATGGAATCATGTACTTAATACTTGAAATTGATTCATATACATCAATTACGGATTAAACAAGTAGTTTTGTGTATTATAATTAGTGATTCTTTATATTTAGTGCATAGTGGTCAATATGTTCCTTCATATAGAGTGTCCAAATCTATGTCTATAATTATTGAAAACAATTATAAAAGTAGTAACTAGGATTAATCTATAGGGCTTTTCCCAAGTGGATGTTCTAGGTGATTGTGTTCTAAGTTTTTATTATGCAGCTTCTGTTAATATTGGCTTAGATTATGCATGATTTTCACTGAATGTAAAGCTATTGTATTTCTACGGTGTTGCGTTTTATCCAATGGGTAGATTTACAATAATAAGAATGTGGCATTTTCATTGAATTTAGGAGAATCAATGGTTGGCTAAAGGCTATCAACCTACTAAGAATTAGGGTATAATGATTCCAAGATTCCATATGATATAATTATAATTATAACGTGAAGTGATGTATGTTCTAGTATTTGAAAGTAATCCAAGTATATTATAATATTTAGTGGGGGTTTCTTTAGATGTTTGTTTAGATATTTCATTTACATTGATTTATTGAATTATTAGTTTAAGTTATATTAGGTTAGCTTATTAAAGTTAAATTGTTTATAGTTCAGTTATTTTAATTATTTATTTATTTTATTTGAATATTATTAAATGTTTAATTCCTGTTTGATTAAATTAATTAAATTAAAACAAGTTAAATCCGGTAAAACTTTAGGTTAACGTTAATTTTTAAGAGATTTGAAAAATCTCTGTAGAGACGATATCTTATTTACCACTACTACAAATTAATAGTAAAATACAAGAAATTATTGTACATGCTCGACACGTGTCAATTTTTTGGCGTTGTTGCTAGGGATTTTAAGAAAAAATCTCTTGAAAACCTTCTTGTTGAAATTCATATATTATGGCTGAAGATAAGGAAGAATTAACTTTTAGATCATCTAATAGGAATGTCATGGCTTATGACCCTGTGTGAATAACTTTCACAACAAAATTTCTAGAATTCGAATTGAAGTTTGGACTCATAAATTGTTAACCATGTTTTTATATTTAAGATAATGAAGATGTTTTAAAGTTTATTAGAGAGTTCATACATAAAGTAAGCACATTAAAACCAAAGGATATAGAAATAGATTATGTTATATTTAAAGCTTTTCCTTCTGTATTGAAAGGCAAAGCTTTAGATTGGTTATTTTATCTACCTCAAAATCCCATAACCGGTTGGTCAGAGATGCTACAAGTTTTCCTTGAACAATATATCCCAACAAGACAAATTAGTTTATATAGACAAAAAAATAGTAATGTTCAGATGGAAATTGGAAATTGGAGAAACTTTTGATGAATTTTAGTATAGGTATCAAAATTGATTTCATTATGTCCAATGCCTAGATTTACAAAAAAAAAACTTTGATGCAATATTTATATGAAGGATTAACTCACTTAGGATGAAGATTCTTAGACACCGTATGTGGAGGGTCTTTGCTCAAAAAAATACCAACTTTAGCAAGAGAAGCTATAAATAAAATGGCTAAACAATCCAAGCAATATGGTGAGAAGAGTGAACTAATCACAAAAATCTAAGTGACATGAATAGGACATATAAAACACCACAAGATAAGATTGGCAAACTAAAAGCCATGGTTGAATTATTACTAAAGGATAGATCGAGCAAAGTAAAAATTTTCCTTGAATTAAGCCATTTCAATGATGAGTAACCTTTGAAACAACAATCCAAAATAGAAGAAGCTAATGTTATAACGAACCAATATAATGGGTTTGTTAACCCCTAATTATAATTTTAATAGTTATCCAAATTACTCATAATCGAATTTAAGTAATTATATTAACAATCAGGGTTATCAAAGGTATAAAACATTGAATAATTTAGAAAGAGAAAAAGATCAAATAATTCAAACATTACAAAACGATATGACTGAATTGAAAAACCAATTAAGTCAAATGGAAACATAAATGAATGAATTTGTAAATAAAAAGAAATTACGATCTCAACCTTGTCCTACTTTATATGAAAAGCACCAGCCATAACATTAAGGAGTGGTAGACAAACCTTAAATGTCGGGTCAATTAGTTTCCAGAAAAGAAATAGAAGCAGAACTAGAAAATGAAATTGAAGTAACAAGTAACAAGATTCCTAACAAAAAAGTAATGAACTTAATAAAGATAGGCCAATTAAGGCAAAACCATCATTCTCTCGTCGTTTGAAAAATAATAAAAATGCTAAGAAACTACAGGAAAAAACAAATATCTGATACACTAAAGAAAGTAGTTGTTAATATACTTCTATTTGAAGTCATTCAAAATGTACCTAAGTATCATAATTTTATAAAAGGTTTATGCACTAATAAAATTAAGGCTAATGAAAAAGTGAGTCTAAGAGAACACGTATCCGCACAAAAAGAAGTTACCTCCTAAATGTTCTGATCTTAGAATGTTTTTAATTCCATGTACGATCGAGAATATTGGAGTTTTTAAAGCATTATGCAATCTGGGAGCCTCTATAAATGTTTTGCCTTTATCTATTTATGTTCAAATGACATATGTATAATTAGAAGAAACTGGTATAGTCGTAAAATTAGCAGATAGGTCCATTATTAAACCAGTAGGGTTATTAGAAAATGTACTAGTCAAGGTTAATGATTTAGTTTTCCCAATAGATTTCTACGTCTTAGATATGAAAGAAGATAATTTCTCTAATTGTACTTTTCTATTCTTAGAAAGACCATTTTTGAAAACAGCAAAAGCAAAAATTAATGTTTCAAATGGAACATTAACGATGGAAGTAGATGATGATACAATGAATTTTAATATATATATATATATATATATATATATATATATGATCCAATGAAACATCTAATGGATGTTTCTTCTATATGCACAGTAGATATGTTAGATCCGTTAAAAGACAAATTTTTTAGAAAAGATAAAATGAATAAATTAGAACTGGCAATTGAAAATTTAGAAGATGATTATGATAGAGATGAGGAAGCAAAAGAAATAATAAGTACTCTAAAATCATACAATACACAACTAGAACTTACTTATTACTTAGACTTATCTAGGTTTCATTTAAAACTTTTACCTTCTATAGTTAAAGCCCTAGAATTAGATCTAAAAACCTTACCAGATCATTTAAAAATTATTTATCTAGGGGATTATGATAAATTACCAGTAATAATTTCTAATAACCAATAAGTCTAGAAAAAGATAATTTGATAAATGTATTGAAAGGACTTGAAGAAGCAATAGGATGGACCATAGCTAGTATTAAAGGAATAAGTCTAGCTATGTGCATGAATAGGATAAACCTAGAAACTTATACAAAAGTTTCTATATAACATCAACATAGATTAAACCCACCAATGATGGAAGTAGTAAAAGCTAATATTTTAAAATTATTAAACACAGGAATGATATTTCCAATAGACGATAGCAATTGGGTAAGCCTAGTCCAAGTAATCAATAAAAAGACAAGAATTACGATGATAACAAATGAGCATAGAGAATTAGTACCAACTAGAATCCAAAACATTTGGAGGGTATGTATAGATTATAGAAAATTGAATGCCTCAACTAAGAAAGACCACTATCCAGTCCCATTTATAGATTAGATATTAGAAAAATTACCTAGAAAAACCTATTACAGATGTCTAGATGGTTATTCAGGGTTTTACCAAATACATGTAGCCCCAGAAGATCGGGTAAAAATTACTTTTACTTGCCCCTTCGGTACATTTGCTTATAGACGTATGTATTTGAGTTTATGTAATGCACCTACAACATTCCAAATGTGTATGGTTAGTATTTTTTCTAATTATGAGGAAAATTTCATTGAAGTTTTCATGGATGATTTTATGGTTTATGGTAATTCTTTCGATGAATGTTTAGCCAATTTAACTAAAGTACTTAAAAGATGCATAAAAAAGAACTTAGTAGTAAATTATGAAAAATATCATTTCATGGTAGATCAAGGACTTATAATAGGACATGTAGTGTCACATAAAAGAATATAGGTAGATCCAATAAAAACTCAAGTAATCAAAACGTCACCTTACCCACCAAGGTGAGAAGTATGTTCATTTCTTGGGCATGCATGATTCTATAGAAGATTTATAAAAGATTTCTCTAAAATCACACAACCTTTATGCAAACTTTTACAAAAATATATTCCTTTTGAGTTTACCAATGATTGTAAGATAGCGTTTGATAAATTAAAGGATTCTTAAATAACCACGCCTATGATTAAACTACAAGATTGTTCATTACCCTTTGAAGTTATATATAATGCAAGTAACTATGCAGTTAGAGCAATTTCAGTCAAAATGTAGGAAAATAATCTCATGGTATATACTATGGTTCTAGGACACTAGATCCAGCCTAATATATTATACCACTTCTGAAAAGGAACTTTTGGCAGTAGTGTTTGCCTTAAAAAAATCTAGACCGTATTTATTAGGAATAGTTTATTCAGATCATGCAGCTTTGCAATATTTAATGACAAAACGAGATGCAAAACCTAGACTAATAAGATGGATACTACTTCGACAAGAATTCAACATTACTATAAAAAATAAGAAATGAGCGAAAAATCTAGTGGCAGACCACTTAGTAGGTTAGAAAATGGAGAACCATCTATACCACTGAGGGATAAATTTTCAAATGAATACTTATATAGTATGAAGACTAATGGTCCATGGTATGCCGATATAGTCAATTATCTTACCACCAATGGGTTATCACCTTACTTCACGAGAGCTCAAAAGAATAAAATTAAAAAGGATCATAAACATTATTTATGGTATGACCCCTATTTATAGAAGTTTTGCACCGACCAAATAATTAGGAGATGCATACCACAATCAGAAGTACAATCAATTATATCCCATTGCCATACTTATATATGTGAAGGACATGTCAGTCCATATGCTTGCCAAATTTTAGATTTTGGATTCTTTTGGCCCCACTCTATTTCATGATCGTTTCCTTTATATAAAATTTTGCCCAAATTGCCAACGAACTGAAAAATTGGGATGTAGAAATCAAATACCTTTAAATCATGTTCTATTTCGTGAAGTATTTGACGTATGGGGTATAGATTTCATAGGACCTTTTCTACTATCAAATGGTCGTGTTTATATTTTACTTGCTGTAGATTATATGTCTAAGTAGGTAGAAGCAAAAGCTACTAAAACTAATGATTCAAAAATAGTGATTGATTTCCTTAGATCAAAATTTTTTTTAGTTTTTGGAGCACCTAGAGCACTTATAAGTGATAAAGGTTCACATTTTTGTAATCGATTAGTTACTAATCTACTTATTAAGTGCAACGTCACACATAGGACATCTATTGCATATCACCCACTAATTAGTGGTTAAGCTGAACCACCGAAAAGAGAAATTAAGTCAATACTGGAAAAAATAATAGTTAGTCCAACACATAAGGATTGGAATCTCATATTAGAAAACGCATTATTGGCATATAGAATAGCATTTAAGACACATATAGGCATGCAATCTTATAGGTTAGTATTTAGAAAAACATGTCATTTACCATAAGAACTAGAACATAAAGCCTATTGGATAATAAAAACATGCAACATGAATTGCAATGAAGTAAGAAACTAGCGCAAGCTGAGTATTCAAGAATTATAAGAAATTAGGAATGACACCTATGAAGATGCATCAATCTATAAAGTTAAAAACCAAAGCATTTCGAGATAAGAAATTAGTTCCTAAAAATCTTCAAGTAGGAGATAAAGTTCTACTCTTTTTTCCAGACTTAAATTATTTCCTGGAAAACTCCATTTGAGATGGATAGGACCTTATATGTTTGTCAATTTACTACCTCATGGCATAGTAGAAATAAAAAACTTAGAAACAGGATAAATATTTAAAGTAAACATTCATAGGTTAAAACCTTATTATGAAGATTTTGTCGAACAAGATATGGAGATCATCAATCTTGAGATTGACATACAAAGTCTATAAATTAAGGAAATAGAGTTCAATGTTTGCATTCACGTGAATGAAACTGTTAAGAATGAAACCATTACACTATGAATGTATAAGAAAATACATAATAAGAAGAATAAGAAATAAAAAGCAGCAATCTAAAGAGCAACAACCTGAAGTTCAACATCAAAAAGGGAAACCGGCGGAAGAAGAATTCACCGACGCGCAACTAAAGCTTCAAGATTTATGGCATATGATTGAAATTTACAAAGATGATCCATGGAAACTTTTCCTTTATGTGATGATTAATGATGTTAGTTTCCCTGGTGTTTTACTTGATACAGGAGCTTACATGAATATCTTAACGGAACAAAGATGCAAAAAAGCCAAGTTGAAGATTGATTTTATACCACATTTTGTTATCCACAAAGCAAATGGTGATAAAATCTTTTCACTAAAAATGTTAATGAATGTGCTAGTGCAAGTGGGATGATTCAAATATCTCACCAACTTCTTAGTAGAACCATAGATTGAGAAAGATAAAGTGATATTGATGGGACGTACTTTTCTCGAGATAGCTGGAGCTATTCTTGATGTCAAAAAATGAATAGTTACACTTATGATGGGAAATGATTATATTTATCTTTAAGATAGTTACAAGATGGAAAATTACGTCAATGAAGATAATTATGATGATAATTATGAAGATAAGACATCATATCGTGAAGATTTTCTTGAAGAACGTTATGCGGATGCTGAGAATGATAAGGAAATTGAAGACGTTAAGAATGATGAAAAATCGACTGATAGTTAGTTTGAGCCAAACTGAACGACTAGTGACCTTATCTTCCAAATTGAGCCAATGACTATAAATATAAGCGCTCTATGGGAGGCAATCCATACTCTATCTTTATTTTCAGTTTTACTAGTATGATTAGTTCTTTTTCTATTCTCTCAAATTTTGACTCTTATAATGGAAGTATTTTAGGATTACAATCTTGGAATAATTTCATATAAGGGGGTTGATCGAGCCAATGTCTTTCCTTACTACAAGATTTAGGATTGTTAGTATATTTATTCTCTCTCCTTTTAAGTCTCCTTTGGGATATCCCCAATTGAGAGATTAGAAAAGTCCAAATTCATTCTCAGTTGAATCTTGGTTGTTTTTAATTATTTTAAGTAATAAAGCATTTATTTAGTATAATATTCCCTAATTAAAAGTCCAAATTCATTTTCGTAATATTTCTTGTTAAGTATTGATCAAATTCTACCTTAATTATAATTACGATGTGTAATAATTAATCAAATACAGAATATATTGAAAAAACAGCAGGAAATGACTTAGCAATTACCTAGCGAAATCAATTAAAACTAGGAATCGCTGGATAAATCGCCAGCAATTTTTTGGTTTTTAAGTGAAGATTGACTCAGTAATTTGTCAGCGATTTTAGCTTTATACTAAGATTCGCTAAACTAATCATTGAACCACAAAGACCGGATTTTAGCAATTTCATTAGCGATTTGTCAGCGATTTTGCTTAAACCCTAATTCGCTGAGAACAAATTTGTGTTTTTAAAAATAGAACCCCAAATCACCAATAATAAGATTTTTCCCATCTAAAACCCTTGAACCTGTGATGGCTCCTTCTTTAATAAAAGGCACCGCTAGGCCTAATACCATCATTAAGCCCTAATCTCAGCCACGTAGAACTCAACGATGAATTAGTCAGCCTTTCTATCTGATTCTCCTCGTTTCTCGTGTTTAAGGTAAATACGACAAAATTCTCTTTATTAGTGAATTTTAGAAATAATTAAAAAAATTTATAATTTATTAAGTTGTTTAGCAAAAGTCATAAAAATATTTTGAAAGTAAATAAAAATAAATTTTAAGTGTGGAAACTAAGGAAACATATATCACATGTATATAGAAAACTAGTGATGCGATAAAAGTGAAATAAACATGAGTCTAGTTGGGTGAACTAACGTTCGTCCCATATATATAATCCAAAATGAAATGGAACAAAAGAAAGTTTATAGCACATCAAAATATCAAAAGAAACCTATAATAGACAAATGTAGAGCACGCCACAGGCTTAGAGGTAATCGTCGATCTTCTCCTTGTCGGGCATGCTAGTCAACGGATATCCACCCACCGTCATAAAAACGACGGTAAGTACAGGGAAGTAGAAAGTAAGATTCGGAGATACTAGTCTACATTTCTAAATATATCAAATGGTATTTAAAAGCATAAAAATAATGAAAAGTTATCAAAACTGAAATAGGCTAGAAAATATCAAAGTGGTGACCTAGGTCTGGCTGGTGGTGAGCTACGTCACATCAGCCTTTATGGCCACTCTAAAGGACGTACGTGTCATCCCAACAGTCTGGTTCTCATTTGCCAACATCCTCAGGGAATCTAACCCCGTGTGTCGTGCCATAATAGTGGCAAGTGCCGACATCCCTGAGAAATCTAACCCTATGTGTCGCTCATCTCAAATATAGTGCAATGACCCTAGGTATTATGACTACTTTATAATTTCAAAGAATTACTCGATTATAGATGTTCAAGACTTGGCTAATTGCTTCAAAGCACAAAAAGTAAGAGTACAAATCCATTCCACACATTCACATTCATCTCTACACTAATAGTATGCTATTGGAAAACAAGATATCATTTACAACAATAATGGAGTCATATAGTGTAAAAATAGAGTCAATGAATCAACGCAAGAATATAGATATCATGAATCAAAACTCAACTAGTAAGGAATAACAAGATAGCTCATGATATCATAATACAAAGCATCTTATAGTCATATAGATTATGGAAGAAACATTTAGATAGAAATGAAATGAAAAATAGGACCTCGTCAGATTTACTTTCAAACACACAAAGTTTTCTAGCTTAAACCAGCTCCCGACCACTCCAGTCTCTCGTCCCACATCCTGTGTCGACTCTCTAAGTTCCTGTGGTTCATATTCAAGTTTAAGGTTACTAGAATTATTGCAAGTTGATTACATGTATGTAGAGTAATTTATACTCCATTGTTCAACTACGTCATTTATACTAATATCACTGCTATTTGAAATTAAATTTGTTTCCACCGTTGCACATTACTAACTAGATTAGTTATATGTTTCTTTCTTATCTATATTTTAAGTAGCTAGGATAAACTAAGCCTAGGTGTACTTTTATATAGTCAATATATGTTTTTATTTATGTAACACATATGCCACATTTATCTCATTAGCAACTTATATATTAAATTAACTATGAAATTGAGCTACTATCATTTACTATTGATTTTTGTTCCCTTCTAAGCTCATCTAAGCTTTGTATTTATTTATTTATTTTATGTTAACGATATACCTAGTGAAGTATACGAAAAAAAATAATATCATTTAAATAATTATTGGTTGTATATATATGTCCAATTAAGCATACTTAGGTGAAAATTTATATCACCATAATATAAACCTTACTGCAACATTAGTGATAAATATTAAATTTTTCTATATCTCTAATTATTTAATTTATTTAGTAATTTTTTAAATTTATTTCAAAAACTCATTAACCCATATTTAATATCATTTGCTTTTTTGTTATTTTCTTAATTGTTTGTGTTGCCAAACTTACACTAATTATATTTAAAGGAGCTTGATTAATAATGAATTAAACTAAAATTTTGGGTAGGCAACACAAATTTAGGAGCATAAATGGAAGAAACATATATGAAAGTTTAATTTGAACAATGAGAATGACAAGAAAGAATTAACACCTAAGTGAGCCATTAATGAGGCATATAAACATGCATGTTTCGAAAAAATCCAAATGAGGAAGTAGATCATGTATAAATCAAGAGAGTATGGAGAATAAGACAATAGCAAGTAGTTGCTTCTTTATTTGCTTCTCCTAAGCATGTTTTTAAGGCCTCAATGACGCGTAAGCTCACATATATATATATATATATATACTAGTTTCATGACGTGCTACGCACGATTGACCCGCACGCTTCGCTCGCGGGATATTAATTTCTAAAAATTTATTAATAAAATTTAAAATTGAAATTAAAATTTTAAAATCAGAAATGCAAGCACTTTTTTAACTCATCAATATTCTTTAATGTAATTGAGATAAAATGTGAATGAATAAATCAATAAATAAAAAAGTGGAGTTTTCATGCTTAACAGAGTTGTCAATCTTGTGAATATATATGGAACAAGCATCAATAAATTGTCATTTTTCATAGAAATAACCAATGCTAGAATTCTTGGTTGCGATCTTAAAAGATGAGAATCATGCCAAACAAAATCCTAATCATGATCTAGAAGAACATTGAACCTAATAATTGAAGGCGAATCAAGTTTTCCTTCCATGCATTATAGTTAAACCATTGTAAATTTAATAAGCAACTGAATGTATAAGAAAAATTAAAATAATATTTATGAGTTTGAACAAACTACGTAATATAAATATTAAATATTAAATTTAATATACAATGCTAAATAAATTGAAAATATGATAATGAAAATATAAAATGCCTACTGCTAAAAATTAAATATAAAAACTCTTTTGTATTTTGTAGCATGTTCATGATGATGTTGACTATACTTCATCTTCGTCATCATTGCATAAGAAATACATTATATTAGTTTATTTATAAATACATAAGTAACTAATTAATAATATGTAACTTCAAATAACTTACTCAACATAACAATATTTTCTTGGACGTTTATTTATTCCAAATTCATTATCAATATTTTTTCTCTTCATGTTGACTTCTTTGTTGTTGTCGACTTCGTATTTATGTGTTGAAATATCATTTGACAACTTCCCCTATTATTTTCAAAAATAAGACAATATGTAAAATTAAATTATATAATTAATGTGATCTTGTAAGTTATTGTAAAATAAAATAAATACCTCATTATGACGAAAATTATCTCCATATTCTTCATGACATATACTCGAAACGGTGAAATTTTCATTTCCACTGGCTAAATTGTAATTAGTGAGTTTTAGTTTAAAAGTAAAAGTTCTTCCTACAATCTCGCAGAGTTCTATTGGGACTGCAAGCTTTTCGTTTGTCTGACAATATAAGCAAAAAATAAATTAGAACAAAAGGACCATAAAAATGAATAAGACATAGATTATATAGAATTTTCATTTGCATTCAATTAGTTTTGTATTCTAAATTAGAAAAAGATGTACCGAAGATACCTCATTCAAGATTCTTTCGCCATTGTTTTTACCAATAATGTTTTTCACTATGCTATCGAATAGAACAAAAGTTGTGGACCCTGTATTAAAAAAATTAAGAAATGCCCGCCAAACCAAACTAAAGAAAAAGGTATTCATTTAGAAGCAAGTTAAACTTAAAGAGCCAAAACTCAAATTCACATACTCCATAGTTAAGGGCGGAACCAAACTTTAAGGGCTAGGGGGCCAACCTTTACATATATTTTTAAATGAAATTATATGAGATTTTATGTAATTATATGAGATTTTATGTAATTAGCATATATGAGATTTTTCTCTCTTTCAAATCCTAATATTTTTTTTGGTGAATAAAAACATAGTCTTTCGTTATTAAATTTATCTTTTTTATTTACGTAAAAAATTGATAATCTAGAACAAGAGCTGGCTAATTCAAACTTCAAAAATGACATAAGAGAAAGTTAACAAGTATTTAGTTCTCAAAGGGTTCAGACACAAATTATAGAATTCTCCTAAGCTTGGTAAGAAAAGAACCTTGTGTTGTTTCGAAGACGGGTCGATTTTTGATGCATTTCCTTCAATTAATCTACCAGCTGCACCATAAAACTCAAGCTGTGTCCACTCTTCCTGCACCTCTTCAACTGGTTCTGAAATTAGACAATTTTTGAAGTATGTTTTACCTATGCTATATATTAATTTCAAACTTATTTACTATCAAGCCAACAAAGTAATAATAATGTAATCACAATTTATTTCTGTGAACGTTTTTTATAATCGCTTAAGTTGAAAAATATTGATGATTTACTGCATACCGAGGAAGGTACGTTACCCATCAAAACATCTAAATTATCTCATATTTACAACATCATAGAAAGTATAGTTTGAAAGGAAAGTAGCTTTTAAATAAATAGAAAGAAGATGTACTTGAAAGAGAGAGTCAGCATTGCAGAAGTCATGGAAGAACACATTGAGTCATAGAAGTGTATATCATATTATAACAAAAAGGTAAGTGAAAGGCCTACATTTAAATCAATGAAGAAATCTTACATGAACAGAGTTGAAATGGTCCCAGAGAGATTGTTTAGGTCTCGATAAATCAAACCGCAACAGAGAGATTGTTTGTATATTTTTTGCATTGATTTAATTATCAATGCAACGCCATCTCAATAAATCAAACCGCAATAGGGATCAACAAATAACTACAAAAAACGAATGTGGAAATTAAAAACAAAAAACCAAAAAACGGATCTTATGGGGCATTTCATCAAACAACTACAAAGCACTCTTAAACTATCAAATTATCAATACAAACTCATCTCAATGCAATCAAACTAATTATCCCATGGGCATCTCAAACCAATATTCTCATAGGCACAAAAAATTATCAATGCAACGCCATCTCAATAAATCAAACCGCAATAGGGATCAACAAATAACTACAAAAAACCCTTTATTCCCTTCTCCTCCAACCAATTATTAATTCGATCAATTGAACTATTTATAGTTAAAGTCGTTCTTGAATAAATTGACCCGATCATCACTTGTAATTTGGGACTTTTAGTAGGTTCTCTACAGCTAGCTCTTGCAAGTTACGTCCATATGAACTAATCAATCTCACAATTTAGTTAATTTAGTTAGCAGTGATGATCTCGTGTTAGAGAGGCTAAAGATTCCCAATAAAAATGGCTCATAACAACATGCGAAGTTCGGATTATGAGGGAGAAGATGCAAACTTGAATTTCAATAAAAATCAATTCAGATCAACGTCTTCATCAATTGAAGAATCCAAATCAGTCTAATCAGATCATCGAGTTTCCACGTAAAAAGAAAATCAAACAAAAGTCAGATCTCATTACATTCACTACAAAATCACAGAGCGAGAAGCTTAAAAATTCAAAACAACGCAATAAAATAACAAAATCACAGTAAACACTTGAGACTCCATTTTCAATCAGATCTAAGGATTTAAAGTCGGGACAAACTGAAATCAAAGCCATTGCAACACCTCAGATGGGCGAGTTTTCAGTTTTTGCGTGAAGAGCGAATCTCTCGCAGTTTTGATTGAAGAGATCGATTTTAGGAGCGAATGCGATCTGGGCGATAGGATTTGGTGATTTGGGGATTTGGTTTTGAAGCGATCGAAGAGAAGGAAAAGAGAGGGAAACTCGACGAGATTGACAATGGGAATGGAAGAGCGACGCGCATGGAAATTGATAGGCGAGTTGTTTGTTTATTTGTTTGTTTGTTTGTTTGTTGAGAGAAGAGGAACGAAGGAGAAGAGAAAAAATAGAAAGTGAGAGAGAGACATGAGAGAATAGGAATGGAGTATTTGTTTGTTTGTTTGTTGAGAGAAGAGGAACAAGGAGAAGAGAAAAAATAGAAAGTGAGTGAGAGACGTGAGAGAATAGGAACGAAGTAGAAATCACTTAAGGACATGGACAAAAAAGTAAATTTAATTAAAGACATAGGGACAAAAAAGTAAATTTGATTACGACTCAAAAATTTGTGATCTTCCTCTCAGGTGTTGAGTCAAGTATTGAAGAATTGCAATATATCAGTGAATAAAAATCATATGTTACATTTTTGTGAGGCTTGTAAACTTGGTAAAATACATTCTTTACCATTTCCCAGATCACAGTCAAATGCTACTGCACATTTATCACTCGTCCATAACGATGTTTGGGGCCCCGTACGAATAAAATCAAATGAAGGTTTCATATACTATATCCATTTTATTGATGATTTTTCGAGATTCACTTGGTTTATTCTATGAAAGCAAAAAGCGAAGCTTTGGCTTTGTTTGTTCAGTTCAAAAACCTTGTTGAGAATCAATTTTATGCCAAGATTAAATATGTTCAATCAGATTGGGGAGGAGAGTATCGTCCCTTCAAACAATTTTTATGTGATATTGGTATTCAATTTCAGCATCCTTGCCCCTATACACACCAGTGAAATGGCAGAGCTGAAAGGAAACATCGACATCTCGTTCAGACCATACTCTTTTTGGCGGGATGCCTCTTCATTTGCAGCTTTTGTGATTAATAGATTACCAACTCAAGTTTTATTAGGTTTATCGCCTTATCAAATGCTTTGGAAGGCATTACCAAAATATGACATACTGAGAGTTTTTTGTTGTGCTTGCTTTCCGTATTTAAGGTCATACAACAATCATAAATTTTAATACAGATTTGAAAACTAATGATAAGAAGACTTGTTAGTGAAGCAGAACTTATGAAAACCTTTGTTGAGAGCCACAAACTCAAACTTGTCACTCGTTTTATCACGAGCATAATAAATATGTTCACCATGTGATCACTTAACCTGATAATACCGAAACAGTTAAAAGAATTAATCTATAGATTATAAGCAATAAAAAAGCAACCTGACTCGACCACAAACACTATAAATGGTTCCAAGTTCACATAAATACAATACATTTGAGCTATGATAATCAAAAGAAACTCAAAGAAATAAAAAAATCAAATTAAACAGATTTGATAGAGGTGAATGAATCGATAGTCGTGTCAATTGTCAAGCAATACAATATTTGGTTCTTCTCTGGCTAGGTTGTAGAAATAAACATTTGAAGAGGATTAATAATTAAATCTTAATAAATTATTTATGAAAGATTCATTTTGTAAGTTCTCAAGTGTTTCAAAACAATGTCCTTAGTCTTCTAACATAACTGAATAAGAGCCCATTGCTTACAAAGACACATTTAGGAACCTCAACTTATCCGAATTTTGGAGAAATCTAGGATGAACATTCACATATTACTACATTGAAGGCTCCAAGGAACTTTTAGTAGATAATGTATGACCCTGAAGTTCTCTATAGCTTCATAAAATTTGTTTTCAACGACTGATCTTAATATCTGTATGGATAAAGTATTTCAAAAAATAATTATAAAAAAGGAAGTAGAACATGAAACCTTTTTTGTGTACAACCCTGCATGGAAGAAATTATTTACCGGTGTCTTCTGATCAGGTCTAAATGGATTCATTCTAGGGGCTTCACGATATAGTGACTGCCCGATTTTGACGACAGAGGACCAAATCTAACACTAACAAATTTAACACTAACAAATTTAATCAACAACAACAACAACCTAACATCGAGATTAACGAAAAATCCAAATCAATGTACAAAAATCCAAACAAAAATCATCAAAAAAAAAGGCAATTCAGATCCATGAATCGAGCACGAAATCAACAGTAGAACCGGAGAAATTGAGATTCTAACATCGAAACCACAACATAGAAGCAGAACTCTGATTCGTAGCCTAAAAAACAAAAAAATTAAAAATCAAATTGAAGAGAAATCACAATCAATTCCCCACCTCTGCAAAGCGATTTGAATTGAAATCCTAGCTTCAAAACATGTGTGTTAGGGCTCCAACGAGTAGCAAACGTACAACGAGCATAAAGTGAGAGACACGTTGAAGAAAAGGCAGAGTAGGAACAAAGAGTAGCTGGAGTATTTTTATGAGAAAGAAGAAATTCAAAGGAACCTTAGAAACTCGTGCTTTTGTAAAACTCTATGAAAACTACATGAGAATTATCATTTTTTCCCTTTTGAAAGATCATGTGCCAGTTCTCGCAATTTTTTTTCCATACTTGGGTGAGTTTGAGATTAATTTTAACATTCATATGTAATTTTAATTTCCTACTTTGTGTTGTCATAGAAAGCAAAGAGAAGAAACAACAGAAGGCAATAAGTAACCTCGAGGAACCAAGATCAGGTTTTTGTGTGATGAATTGAGACATATAAGGATTCATGGAAATTCATCTACTATTTTCTTTGCTTCTCCTCAAAATGGTGTTATAGAAAGAAACGAGTCGTGGAGAATCAGACCGTACGCTAGAAAGGTATACATTGCCGCTATGAAGTCTGTAATAGAATTCTTGGTGAAATATTTGGCTACTCATAGCGAAGCACCTAATTGCACTAAAAATTACAATGTTACTGCTATTGTTTTCTCGGCCGCCGGGTATTCTTATAATCACTTCCATTCTTTTGGAGATTCATTACCTCCTATCAGTTTCAAGGAGAAGTTTGGTTCCTTGTTACTAATTCAAACTTCAATTGAACATCAAAGTATCAAGAAATACTACGAAAGCTCTCTAGATATGAGATCATTAACATGGACAAGGATGACAGATCCACTTGCTTTCCAAGCATGATTGTTGGTCTCAAGCAACACGAAGAATTTCGAATTGACCCTTCAAAATCTCCTTATGGATATTCAATGAAAGACTTCAGAGATTTCTTAAGGAGTACCTACTCACCGAAGAGAGCAAAGGCAATAAGAACTCAAGATCACCAACATAAGAAACCAAGACTTCTTTTAGGGAATAATGGCACATAATTAGTGACCATATATCTAATATATGAATGATAAATTGAGTAGGCAACATTGTCAAACATAACTACAAAATCAACACTTGAAACGTCAAATGCATAAAATTAGGTCACAAAACAGTAAGACAAAGAACCCCTAAAACCCCAAATCAACTTCTCGACATTGTCAAAAACCATAACTACAAAATCAACACTTGAAACATCAAATCCATGAAAATTAGGTCAAAAAATAGTAAGACAATGAAGTAGTGAGAATGAAGAGAGCGTACAGGGAGGATGGAAGCAGAGATGGTGAGCGAAACAACGGAAGCGATGGAGGCGCAGATGAATCTCCGAATCATGAAAGAAAAGTGTAGTTGCTGAATTGGAGTTGCAAACGAAGAAGGAGAAGTGTGCGAACAAAAATAGGGAAAAAAAATTGAGAGTTGGAGACGATAATAGGTTGAAGATCGAAAATGGAAAATGCAATAATACGAAGGGCAAAACTGTAACTTTCCTTACGACTCATCGAAACCATATTCGCTCTTTTATATATATGATAGATATATATATATATATATATATATATATATATATATATATATATATATATATATATATATGTATGTATGTATGTATGTATGTATGTATGTATGTATGTAGGACTTTAGCCCTTGATTTGAAGCTTTAATGGGAGATTTGGTTTCAAATTGAAGAACATGAAGTTTAGTCTATTTAGAGATATAAAATTCTGAATTTTTGATACTTATATATGTGGGCTTCCATTGTAAATACTAAATATTTAGTTTGGATGTGCATGTAAATAATTTTTCTAATAAGGGTGCATAATCAATTTGATTATGAGTATGCCACTTGTTGCCTATGTTAGACATTTGCAATTCATGTTTGCACTCATTTTGACACTTGTATAGCACATTAATTTGATAGCCTCAAAATATGTGCTCGCACCTCGGCTTGCGTGTTTGTCAACTGAAAATTAATTTATGTGTCAAAATTCGTCCGACATCCAAATTTAAATATAGTCAATTGCGTTGGACTTGTGTCAGACCAATGATTGTTTTTTGTGCCAATTTTGTACCTATATTCTTAATATTTAACATTCGGAGTATTTTTTACTTACCTATCATTCTCTATTCGGTCCCAAGTCAACACGCATTACGAGGCGTGTCCCCACTCTCACCTCGATGCATATGCTAATAAGTAGGAATGACTTAATAAGTCTACAAAAATATAATACTCTAAGAAACAATCAGACAAAATCGATATTCTAACTTCTAGAAAGATTCGCTCTCAAGAAGGTAATAAATCATTACTCTAACTTCCTTTTGATTTGGACGTCTTGATCAAAAAATCAATTTTTGATATATTTTCAAACATATGAACTTTTTGGGTTTTTACTGCAAATTATTTTTGGAAATGGTTTTGCATGCACATTTTCAATTTGAATATGAGTTTTCAAATGAGTTTGGGATTTTCTACGAATTTTACCAATATATACGTACTTATGATAGCAATATATCGATACAACTACTTTTTTTACGTATTACTTTCAACTCTTTTGAGACTTTACACTAAAACCCTTTTACAAACTTGTTTTCCTTATCTTGTTAGTTTGGATTTTCAACTACATGATTTCAATTTACCTATTTCATCATTGGTTGAATCACTCTATGGCGAGAGGGAGTAGAGGAAGAGGTCAGAGTAGTAAACAAGACAAGGGGAAGGGGTAGTGAAAGCAAAAAAAAATAGAAGTATGCGAGCGACCTATTGAATATTTACCTATCGGGGTTAGTATTATAGAACCAAGATATGGGAGGGCTGAGCTTAAAGAAAAATCTCCATTGTCGTCTGATGAGGAAGAATATTTTGAGAATTCAGACCCTAGTTATTTAGTGCCTTATGACCTCTCTTTGTTTGTGAGGCCTAGAGCTCGGATGAGGTATTATAGTGATTAAAAGATAGTCATAATTCCTGAGATAGGGTTCAACATTCAAAATGTGAGCAAGTATGAGGACAAAATTATGAGCATCGTTAGAGATAAGGGATGGGAGCAGCTTCAACGAGACTATGCGGAAAGAAGAGAAAGGGGATGCTCAGAAATTATATGACAATTTTATGCAAATGTGCATGTTAGTAGGGAATGGGACTAAGTAGTAGTTAAAGGGAAGAAGATTGATATTTCACCTACAAGGTTGAATATATTGTTTGGTCTACCACAAAACAGACAACGAACAAATGAGGATTACTCGAATTTCAGTTATGAAAATAAGAAATTCTATCTTTTTTCAGATAATCCAAGACACGTTAGAGATACCTTTAGGGAGGGGATTTGTGCTTGATAGCGAAAGCCACTGGGAATTTATTGAAACCACTTATTTTAGGAAGATTTCAAAGAGTTGGATTTAAGAACCTTAGAGCTACTTTATTATACCATATAGTTATGAAGAGTAGTATATTGATGTTAGGAAAATTATACATGATTTTATGAAGTTTGCAATGCAAACTACAAAGAATGAATGACTACAATTCCCAATTTTGATCACAGAATTGTGTAAAAAAATTGTTGTGGGTTTTGATATGGAATTTGATGTATTGCCCGAGAGGACTATAAATGATGCAGGGGTACAATGAATGAAAAAGGTGGTAGGATACAATGACTTAGAGGATGAACGTGAATCATTTAATGCAATAAATGGGAGAGAAGCAAGAAGGTGAAGCACAACTGAAAACAAAATGAAGATAAAAGAAGATGCATAGTGAGCGGTAAGATTAGTGGCTAGAGTGAACTTACCAAATGTTGCTACAATTTCGGCACCATCTTTATCACAACCAGGAGGAGAAGATTCTTTCAGACCATATTTTCTTCACTGATGTGTAGCCAGACGAATATTCATCGAACTGAAGAAATGATAGCAGCAAATGAGATGACTCTACAATGCTACCATTCTATGTTTAAGAGAAGACATGACAATCGTTTACCTATCAGGGTTAGTATTATAGAACCAAGACATGGGAGGGCTGAGCTTAAAGAAAAATTTCCATTGTCGTCTGATGAGGAAGAATATTTTGAGAATTCAGACCCTAGTTATTTAGTGCCTTATGACCTCTCTTTGTTTGTGAGGCCTAGAGCTCAGATGAGGTATTATAGTGATTAAAAGATAGTCATAATTCCTGAGATAGGGTTCAACATTCAAAATGTGAGCAAGTATGAGGACAAAATTATGAGCATCGTTAGAGATAAGGGATGGGAGCAGCTTCAACGAGACTATGCGGAAAGAAGAGAAAGGGGATGCTCAGAAATCATATGACAATTTTATGCAAATATGCATGTTAGTAGGGAATGGGACTAAGTAGTAGTTAAAGGGAAGAAGATTGATATTTTACCTACAAGGTTGAATATATTGTTTGGTCTACCACAAAACAGACAACGAACAAATGAGGATTACTCAAATTTCAGTTATGAAAATAAGAAATTCTATCTTTTTTCAGATAATCCAAGACACGTTAGAGATACCTTTAGGGAGGGGATTTGTGCTTGATAGCGAAGGCCACTGGGAATTTATTGAAACCACTTATTTTAGGAAGATTTCAAAGAGTTGGATTTAAGAACCTTAGAGCTACTTTATTATACCATATAGTTATGAAGAGTAGTATATTGATGTTAGGAAAATTATACATGATTTTATGAAGTTTGCAATGCAAACTACAAAGAATGAATGACTACAATTCCCAATTTTGATCACAGAATTGTGTAAAAAAATTGTTGTGGGTTTTGATATGGAATTTGATGTATTGCCCGAGAGGACTATAAATGATGCAGGGGTACAATGAATGAAAAAGGTGGTAGGATACAATGACTTAGAGGATGAACATGAATCATTTAATGCAATAAATGGGAGAGAAGCAAGAAGGTGAAGCACAACTGAAAACAAAATGAAGATAAAAGAAGATGCATAGTGAGCGGTAAGATTAGTGGCTAGAGTGAACTTACCAAATGTTGCTACAATTTCGGCACCATCTTTATCACAACCAGGAGGAGAGGATTCTTTCAGACCATATTTTCTTCACTAATGTGTAGCCAGACGAATATTCATCGAACTGAAGAAATGATAGCAGCAAATGAGATGACTCTACAATGCTACCATTCTATGTTTAAGAGAAGACATGACAATCGTTTGCAAGATTTGAGGAGGAGCGTCGACATCCCATCTTTGCAATTGCAATTTTCAACTTGGACCTACAACCCGGCTGATAGTTATATTTCCCAACCTTCTGTACAAATGGATGATGATGATGAAACTAACAATGAACTTACTTCTGGACACTGTCGTATGTAATTTTTTCTCTATGCAATGAATGACTACATTATACAATGTATTACTCTTGGTTAAGTTTTTGTTAATAAAAGTATATGTTCCCTTTTGCATTTCATTCATCAGAAAATTATTGAATTCAATATTTGCATATCTATTTACATTTTTATTACATATATCAGATCGTTTATACTTCACGTGGTATGTTTGTTATGTTGGAAACCTAAATTAATTTTAAAACCTTGAATACAAGGTTTGAAATGAGTTTAAGGGTATTATAGGTAAAGTATGACATTGATGGCAATGAAAACAAAGAAATGATAGAATGGTAGAAGATAAGTTCAAAATTGATCCAAAAAGTTCAACTTTTGATCCGATATTCAAGTAGGTTGACGAAATTTTTCAAATTTCTTTTAAATTCAAGTAAGTAAGAATTTCATTTTACTTTACTTTTTCGTTAGAATGGTAATGAACATAGAATAGATTTTTAAATGAAAGTGATATTTTTATTACCCAAGTAAATTTTATGATAAAAGGAAACAATTTTTATACTTTTTTTATTAACTTTACTAGTTGATGTGTACACTAAATTGAATACTTTGTGTTGGTCATGATAATGGGTAGAAGATTGAAACAATAGTACAAGATGGATAAGACAGATTTTTAAAAATCTTGTGATACAAAGGCTATTGATTAAGTATTTTTATAATATATATAGAAAGTTATTATGCCACAATTGAAAGAAGAAATGGGTTATAAATCAATGAATTTCTATAAGTCAGAAAGAATGCTTTTTCGATTTTAGTAATGGTGAGAAATGTTAACAAGATTTTACAAATATATAGAGTCATATAGATTTCAAAAGAAATGGGGTAAGGAATCTATAGTGGGAAAATATGACAATGTCCAAAGGAAATGGAACAGGGACTGAAAAGCAAAAGTAAGAGAAATATAATAATAGAAATAATTAGAATGAAGTAGAAAAGAAAATGAGAGATGAAAAAAATATGTTCATAAACTTATAAAATAAAAGATTTAACTCGAGTACTTGAAGTTAAAGTTGAATGAAGTATTTCTTAATCTAACATGTTTTAAATGACATATTCATTGATATCTTGGTAGAGTTTCTATTGATTTTGATTGTGGTACCGTTATAAAGTATTTTCTAAAATTAAGATTAATCTAGTGGTTTTGTGTTTTGAGATTCTATACTAGTTATCATAAGCTTGATGCTAGTTGGTGGAGATTGAGAAAACTTAAATTGTGTACTGGCCTTGGTAATGAACTTTAAGTTCTAAAGGGTGTTACATTGGGTGGTTGAATTATCATTAATAGATGTTTTATTTTGTCTAAACCATTTTATTCTATTATGAGTTTTATTTACTTGTGGGTAATATGTTTTCATTTGGAAATCACTCCTATTTAAAAGTTTATAATATTTAAAGTTAAAATGAATTAGATTGAAATTAGTTTATAAGAAATGAAAAGAGAATATGATTGAGAGTTTTCATTTCCTCGAGACAGCAAAGTGCTGAGTTATAAGATATTTGGCAAGTCAATAATTAAACATGTATGATAATTTCATTTAGGTTAATTTTGGATATAAAAGATAATATTACATTAGGTGTTCTCTTGTTTTTGTGATTTTATGATTTAATTAGGAAAAAATAAACAAAATGATGAAAAAAAATGAATAAGAGCAAAATAGTCAACTAGAGAACAAAGCTAGTGATTAGCCAATGATACAAAATTACAAAGGAATCGATGTCTAAATTGGCGGTAGAAATAAGCCAACAAATCATTAGCAAATTAGAGTTTACACTAGGAATCGCTAGATGAATTGGCGAAGCTCAAAGAGCTATTTTCAGTTATTAACTCAGTGATTTGTGAATAAAATGGAATCACTGACAAATCATTGAGGTCGGTCATGAGTTTTTTAGATCATTACAAAGAATTTGAGTTTATCAATGATTTGTATACCTTATGAAACTATAAATAGGACCCTAGGGCTTTGAAATTAAGGGCCATCTTTTCTCTTAATAAGTTTGTGAGAGCCATTAGTTATTTTTATTGAGCTTATGTTTAAAGTTATATTGGAGCTTTGTTTATTTTATCAAGAGTTATTTATTTAATTATGTCTTTCAATTATATTATTGCATTATTTATTTCTAGCATGAGTGAGTAGTTTATTAATCTAAACAAACCCTGGACATGTATATATTTTGGATTGTTATGTAATTATAATTATGGAATCATGTACTTAATGCTTTAAATCTAATCATACACAATAATCATGATTTTAATAAGTTGATTTGTGTATTACAACAATTATAGAAGTAGTAACTAGGATTAATCAATAGGGCCAATTACTTCGAATGGATGTTCTAGGTGATTGTGTTCTAAGTTATTTATTAATTGGCATATTTTGATTAATATTTTATTTGAATTAGGTATCATTTTCATTGAGTCTAATGCTATCGTAATTTCTATTTTATTGTGTTTTATCCAATAAGTAGATTTACAATGATAAGGATATGACTTATTTTCCATTGAATATAGAAAAATCGATAGTTTGCTAAAGGCTAACGACTTATTATGAATTAGGATTTAATGATTTCAAGATTCTATGTGATATGATTATAACTAAGTTATGAGGTAATGTTATGTTATACTGTTTGAATGCAATCTAAGTATATTACATTGTTTAGTGGGGGTTTGTTTAGATGTTTGTTCATATATTTATATTATATTGAATTTGAGTTTTGTTTGATTAAGTTTGCATTGAAGTGTTTGAATTATTTTAGTTAGTTTAATTAATTAAGTTAGTAGTCATAGTTTTTAGTTATTTAATATTTTAATTCACATTTAATTAGATTAATTAAATTAAGAAAAATAAGAAAAAACACTATCCTTAGAAGTTTGCAAAATCCATGTGGAACCGATATCCCATTTACTACTACTATAAATAATAAGAAAATACGAAAAACTATTATACACGTTTGACACGTGTCACATGTATGCGGATGATATGAAAATGGTCGTGATGGGATCAATCTTGCCAATCAAATGAGAACTCTAGGACATCAAGAGTTAATGTTCCATAACTAACATGAGATTTTCATGAGCATCTATGGGTCCGAACGACGCATGATCATGAGGATGCAAGGCGGATGTGCTAACATTCATATTCCATCAACCCAATAGAGAATGCCCAACCCGAGAGCATTTTTAGTAGATAACCCAGTGGCGGGAGTGGATTACAGGTTATATGATTTTGTAATGAGCTTCCAATCTCAACAGTCAGATCATGGGGATGGTGGTGACAATGCGACATTTAGACGGTGACTCTAATATGTTGTTCCTCTCTTTATAATCTTTTTCTTTCGAGTGTTATTGCGAGAGGTCTATGTTTATAATCCTATGATGCATTGAATGATTTGGTATGTGTAACTATGATACTATTGCTTTAGGGTGTTCAAATCTTTTTACAATGGTTTAATGTGATGCATTTAAATTTTACAATGCTTGGATATTTTCAATTTATCATGTTTTCTTTACTTATGCAATTCATTCTTATGTTAGTTATGTTAATTATTTATTTATTCGCTTATGCTTCACAAGGTGTTTTTTTTTTTGGAAACTCAACTTATTTTTAAACCTTGAGGAGAAGGTTCGAAATGAGTTTAAGGGTATTAGGTGAAATGAAGTATAAAGATGTGACGTATGAAAAAACAAGAGGTAGAATATAGTTGAACATTATGAATTTTTTAGAATTTTCTACAATATAGGTAATATTTTTCCATTTCATTTTACTTTATTTAGTTAATAATACAGAATTGAATGTTATTTGGGATTTAAATGGAAGTGATATATTATTATTACCCATGAAAATAAAATTGTTATACCCTATTTGACATAACCTAAATTGTGTATACTATAGGAGTTTTGAGGAAATTAATTACTTTGTGTTACACATTATAATGGGTAGAAGATCAAAACGATGGTACAAGATAAACATAACAAATTTTCTAAGAATCTTGTCATACAAGGGTTATTGATCAAGATTTAATAATTATTTACGTATTGAAAATTTTACACTATAATTGAAGAGAAAAATAGGAAATAGCCAATAAACTTTACTTAGTTGGAAAGAATGCTTCATTGACTATAGTAAAAGTGACAAGAACTAACAAGAGTTTTTAATGAAAAATAAAGAGACTCACGGATTCTAAAGGAAATGGAGTAGGGAATCTAGTGCTGGGAAGCATGAGAGGAATGATTCCTATAAAAGAGAAATAATGAATTCTAAAAGAAATGAAGTAGGGAACCATAGGAATAGAATAATATAAAAAAGAAAATGAATATATAATTGAAGAAGAAAGAAAGAGTGATATAAGAGAATGGAAGAAGCTTATGAAAACTCTTCAAATAAAAATTTTAACTAGAGTGCTTATAGCTAAGTTAAGTGAATTATATCTTTTTATTGCAACAAATTAATATGAAATGATGATTATTAGTGAATAAAAATTCCTATCGACTTTGATTGTGGTAATATTTTAAATATTATTTGAAAATGAGATTGATTTAGTAACTTATGTATCTTAAGATTTTATGTTAGTTATCGTAAGCTTGATGCTTATTGGTGGAAAATGAGAAAACCTATATAGTGTCTTGACCTTAGTGATTAGTTTAACTTTAAATTTTGAGGTGTATTGCAAAATTAGAGATTGGATTGTCAAATAAAGGGGTTGTTCTTTATGTTTTCTATTCTATCATGATTCTTATTTTTATGATGGTAATATGTTTATATTTAAAGATATTTTATGTTTAAGAATAAAAGTATATAATTATGAAATCAAAATAAGGGAAGAAAAAAGAATATGATTGAGTGTATTCATTTGCTTGGGATAGCAAAGTGCTGAGTTTTGAGGCATTTGATAAGCAAATAATCAGACATGTTTTATAGTACATTTTAGGATGATTTTAGATGTAAAAGACTATATTAGATAAGATTTTCTCTTGTTTTTGTTATTTTAGGTAATAAATGGAATGGATGAAGAAATGAAGTAAAAAGGGAAAATTATGAAGGAATTAATGATATGGAAAAAGTATGCAAATAATCAAAAATAAGTTAAGGAAAAATTAGATTTTAACACCACCTATTCCTGACAGATTCCTATACACCCAGAATCACCACTCAGATTGGTGGAGCACTAATACTACAATTCCAACGATTATCCTAGTGATTCCACTTAAACCCGAATCACCAAGGAGTCACTAGAACATATTTCGAGGATTTTAGATAACAACAATTTCAGTGAGTTTGGGATGATTACCACCTAAAATACGATAAATACGACCCTAAGGCTATGAAATCAGTTGCATTTGAGTGCTTAGATCAAAATCTCATTGCTCTAGGAGCCATTCTTTATTTTCATAATTTATTGCTTTATTGTTCATTATTTTTGGAGAAGATTTGAAGATTTAAATTATTTATTTCAGATGCATTTATCTATATCTTTCATTTATATTATTGCGATGTTATTTATGATTATGAGTTAGTAGTTTATCAATCGAAACAAAGTCCAAACGTGAATTAGATTCATTTTGCGTATAGTTATGATGAGATGAATATGTGTTTAATGCTTTAAACCAATCGTATTCTTTGATTCACTGATTTAATAGGTAATTTATCTATTGGTTTTAATCATGATCTTTGTATTATATGCATTGTCTAGAATGTGTATTATGATATTTGAATTCATTATCTAGTTTAAAGTAGTAACTATGATTATTAAAGGTATTACTACTTAGATGTCATAGGTGAGTTTGAGATCTAAATTTAATGTTAAAGTAGCTTTTAGAAGGTGTTAGATTTATTACTTCAAAATCCTCATAAAGCGTAATGTGGTTTATTACGTGAAGTTAATGTTTTTATGTATTAAAAGGGATTAGCTCAATAAAATTAGAACGTGGCTTTTCCACCAGTATAAGGAGAGCAAATGGTTAACTAAAGGCTATTTACCTATGATTAGAGTTTAATGATCTATGATATTTTATAAAGTATGTCGTAACCATATGATTAAAGTAACACGTTTGAATGCAAAACGGATTGATGTTTTCATTGTTCTGCATGTTTGTTTAGATATTTATTTATTTTTGGATTGAATTTATTTGATTTATATTGAATTAGAATTGTGTTTGTTAAGTTAGTATAATTAGTTTAGTTATTATTATATTAAAGATTTGATTAGTATATTTAATTATTTTTTTAATTAATTAAATTAAAGTAAAGTAAAAATAATAAAAATCATTAAAAGTTTTTTTTCTATAGAAGTTTGTTAAATCTTTGTGGAGACGATTCCCACCTACCACTACTATAAAATATTAAAAGTATAATATAAGAGGGAAATATGCTCGACACACGTCATTAGAATTTCAATTTCTTATCTTGTGTTTTTCATTGATTTTTATGATGACATGGATTCAATTAATGGGTCAATTTCACTCATGGTCACAAAATAGTATCCTTATGGTCACAAAACATTATCCTTTATACACTTTAATCACAAAACTTTCTTTTTTTTTTCAAAATGATCACAAAGCTTTCGCACACGGTTATTCCATTAATTTTCATTAACTAATCATTAAATAATGTTGTCGTGAACGTGGCAATGTCGTGGTGCTAACGTGGCTACGACATCACTCAATTTTTTTCTTAAAAAATAAATTTACTCAATCTTTTTAAGAAAACTAAATTTACTTTTTTTAAACAAATGTCAAAATTATTTTTTAAAACTTAAAAAAGAAAATGATCGATAACCCATTTTGAGCACTGACTCAGACGAGAGCCGTATGATTCACTTCGAGACGCGGGCACACACATCTCCACAAACATATCTTATTCGATCATTTTACTTTTTTAGTTTTAAAAAATAATTTTGATATTTATTTTGAAAAATGGAGTAAATTTAATTTAAAAAAATGAGCAAATTTATCTTGCAGCGCCACATCAACATTACTTAACGGTTAGTCAACAAAAATGGATAGAACGACCATAGGTGAAAACTTTGAAAAGTTTTGTGGCCATTTTGAAAAAAAGAGTTTTGTGACCAAAGTGTAAAAAAAGACAAAGTTTTGTGACTGACCCTTCAATTGATCTCATAAATCACTGGAGATTTGACAGAGTTCCATTCCTTGCTAGTAAAGTAAAGAGAACAATTGAGTAAGAAAAAATGATAGGAGGAGGTTAGATGGAGTTTGCATCAGGCCTTATGGTCATTAACTCAATGGGTATTTTATTTAATTTTTCTTTTTAAATCTGGTGGAAATATAGGTTGGTAGGGTTGAAATTGCAGCCCTTTATATCTATTACCATGTATATTTTCAATTATCATCAATTAATTAACATTCAATAATAATAATAATAATAATAATAATAATAATAATAATAATAATAATAATAATAATAATAATAATAATAATAATAATAATAATAAATAAGACATGTAAGTACCAAGAAAAATAAATGTGCCTACCATGCCAGTAGACTAGGGGTGGGTAGCGGTCTCTGCAAAACTGTCCAAACCGTCTGGTTAGGTCTAGTTTCTTAAACTCGAAATTTTGGAGGTAGTTTGGAAAACTTAAAAACCATAATTCTGTAATTTGGTGATAATTTTCATTTCTTGGAAACAATGATTTCACCATACCAAGGGCATTTTAAAAATTTCCATAATTTTAAACCCCCCAAAACTCTAACTCTATTACCCAAACGCAATTTGTCAATTCATTTCGCCAAACTGTGCAAACCAAAGGGAATTTTGGTGGATGGTCATGTATGGACATGTAATTTGTTGTATTTTTTGTAGATGGACATGTATGAACTTCTATAGAATGTTCAACATTTTTTTGTTGAAAAAGTGTTTCACGAAAAACCGCAAAACCATACCGACTAAATTGTGCAAACCGCGGTCGGTCTGGTTGTGGTCTTAATAGTTCGCAATTCGGTAATGGTTTGCAAAATTGTCAAACTGTTAACCTCCGGTTTAGTGACGGTTCGAGGGTTTTCACTACCAAACCGTTGTTTGCCGCCCTTACTCTAAACTGTAGTGTAATAGAAAAGGCATGGTTCCACCCCTGTGGGATGAGAGATTCAATCTTTTAAAACACTCTGTAATAAAAAATAGGGAGCGATTATTAGCCCCCTACCATCTCATATCAGCCCTCCATTTAATTTAATACATTTTTAAACTAAAACTTCTTTAGGCAAAAAATTATATAAATAACCCATATTAAATCATAAACTCATTTCTTTTTCTTCTTTTACTTTCTACTATCAACTTTCTACACCCATCCTCGACTTTATTTTTCACTCTTCACACCCTTCTCTAAATGAAACATTAAACTCATACTCAACTTCTATCCCACTCACGACACCCACCCCTAATTAAACCCCCTTCTACTTAATTTTCTCTTTTTATACCCCACTTCAAATTAAACCATAAACTCATCTTATTTTCATTTTTACTTTATAATCTCTACACCCTCCTCATCTCTTTGTCCATATACTCAGCGACTCACCACCAAATGCAACATCTTGATTATAGTATTTGGTTGAGATTTGATTCACATTCTTGAATAGTTAAAACATTTATTTATATCGAATCTTAGCTTTTAAGGATCAAATAATCAATCTTGCAATGCAACGTTGAGCGAATTAAGGTGAGGAGAAAAAGAAGACGATGTGCAATAAGAGGTTAGAGGTTGATGATTACAAAGATGAAAAGGGTTTTCTTTGGGGAGTAAAGAGGACAAATATAAGATAGGGATACATTTAGGAGTTTACTAATAATTTAGGGGTGCTTAAAACATGAACTAACTTATTGGGGACTATAAATAATATTAAATTAAATAGAAGACTGATATAAGATATAAGAGTGCTAATAGTCACTCCGTAAAAATAATGCAACGAGTGCTAATAGTCACTCCTTAAAAATAATGCAATGGCAATTCAGCAAATGAGTGAAGCATGAGGGTTGGTTTGTTTGCCTAGGTGATTCTCAATCCAACATCAAGTAAAAGAAGCATCAGTGGGTCCAATAGGACAGCTGCATTAGGGAGTTATATTAAGTTTGAAGCAAAATCCTTGTTTTTTCATACTAATAATCACAGTGAGAAGAGAAATAAATTATAATTAAGAACCAAGTCTTGTAAATTAATGAAAAGGAATCCCAAAATTAACTCCTATAATCCCTCTGTCTGTCTGTCTGTCTCTCTCTCTCTCTCTCTAATAAGAAACTTTAAAGTCCATGGCGGCTTTTCCTTTGGTTCCTTCTCTTACCCTTTTTAAAAAGCAGACTCAGCTTTCTCTCTCTCTCTCTCTCTATTTAAAAACTCTCATCATCTTCGCTTCTCATTCTCTGCGGAAAACCCTCGCGCATCGCGTCTCTTCGGCTCACTTTCGGCTGTTTTTGATGATCTGTAAGTGCAAATCGTGTTTAATGTTTCTGCTCAATTGTTTCTGTTATGGAATTTTGTTCTTCTTTGGTTATTTTTGGTGTTAAAATGGAGGAATCTTAGTGAATTAGGGTTTAAGATTGTTGATTTCATCTGTGAATCTGGTTAAAGTTGGTAGCTTTGATGTGGTTTTCTGCTGGAAAGGTTGGATTTTGTGTTATTCCTGGTTTGTTTTGTTGCTTGTGGAGTTTTGAGGGGTTTAAGTTTTCGTGGGGGAGAAATAGCTTGTTTTGGTTTGGGTTGATCGACAATGTGGTTTCGCTTCATGGGTAGTTGTGTTTCTTGGTGGAGGTTGTTGGTGGAAGTTTAAGGCTTTGAAAACTTTGAACATTCTGTTGGAAAAAAAAAAAACATGAACACAGCGGAAGCAAACAATCTCACAAACACATAAATTTATTCTGTTGGTGGAAGTTTAAGGCTTTGAAAACTTTGAACATTCTGTTGGAAAAAAAAAAACATGAACACAGCGGAAGCAAACAATCTCACAAACACATAAATTTATTCAATCACTCAAAACTAATCAAAACTTGTATATTTTACAAACTAATCTAGTGGTTTTATATAGACACCCAACTTACTAATTTGACTAAAGACACGTACTAGACATTGGCACATTGCCAAAAAACAAACAAACTTAATTAGAAACCTCCTAAACACAAAATAATTGGAAACTTAATTAAATACTAGACTTTCTAATTAAGTACTAACACACTAAAGTAGAAACTAGGAGTTTCGAGCCAAAAAACCCAACACATTCTTCTGTAATTTGCGAATTTGAAGTTCAGTTTTAGTTTTTCGCAGTTTTCATTAAGAATGGGTTCATTCATTGCCAGAATTTGTTGCAGTTGAATTGCATTGAGAAGATTATTACTTAAGTTGTCATTGTTGCTGTTTTCATTTGTACTTTAGTGCAAGTTGACCTAGGGATTTTGGTTGACAATGTTAATTGAGGTTTTTTGAACAGCGATTGGTTTTATTTGTCCGGTTTTTTTGCCTGAATACATTTTTTTTGGAACAATCCTCTAAATCTCCTAATTCAGATCTGATTTTGCAATGTTACTCTTTTTGCCATTTCATCATGCATGCTAATGAGGGTCGATTTCATGGGAGTGTATGGATTCGAAAATACATTTTATTCAGAAGCTATACTAGTTGATGGAATACACTCAGTGATGCACATTTACTAATCTTATGAGTACAATACGCCGTGCTTCTTGAAATGTCCTTGTTCAAACTTTTTTGGAGTGTTTATATTGTTATTTATGGGGATATGAATGCTTCTTTATTTTCCTTTTTCCCATTTTATATTATGAACAGAGGTTCCATATTGTTCCAATGACGAGGGTAAGTCGTGATTTTGCGGATACCATGCAAAAAGAGGCGGTTCCATCGGTTGGTGCAGACGTGAGCTTTCCTTCAAATAAGTTTCCATATTATAAGATAGGGCCCAATAATCAAATTATGGAGCCAAAGGAGGAACCTGCAATACCATCCATGAAGGAAATTGTTGCAAGAGAGACTGCGCAACTTATAGAGCAGCAAAAACGTTTATCAGTTCGTGACCTTGCTAGTAAATTTGAGAAGGGGTTGGCTGCTGCTGCTAAGTTGTCTGAAGAGGTTTATGTCTTTCATGTTTGATGTCTCTTCATATTTTCATTATAATTTTGATCTATTTACTTTCTTGTTTCTTAGCTTTATTGATTCATATAAATATCAGTTTTTTATTATTTATTTTATTATTTTTTTTCCCTTCTTCCATCAAACTATGAAGGTCGTCAGTGTCTTTGGATGGGAGCAAGTGCATGATGTCTAGTTTTCTTGTGGTTTCTTCAGGCTAAGCTCAGAGAGGCAATTTCTTTGGAAAAGCACGTGTTGTTGAAGAAACTTAGGGATTCACTTGAATCTTTGAAAGGACGTGTAGCAGGTCGAAACAAGGATGACGTAGAGGAAGCTATTTCAATGGTCGGCTAATTTATATTGTTTTAAATACTTTCATGCACATCTTATTACCACTTAATGCTTTATATATATCTCTCCTGATGTGTTATATGAGGCATTAGGTTGTGTTTTTCATTGTTCAAAACCCTTAAGTTTACTTAGAGTTGACTCCTTGCAGGTGGAAGCTTTGGCCATGCAATTGACTCAAGGAGAAGGGGAGCTTCTCCAAGAGAAAGCTGAAGTGAAAAAGCTTGCAAATTTTCTTAAGAAGGTAATGTCCCAATATTCTGTTTTATAAACAGCTCTCTTGGATTTTCATTACACGTTAATATGTTATCTTCCTCTAATATCTTCTTCGCTTTCTTTTCTTTTTGTATCAATATATACTCTCAGTGTGTCTTAATCATGTTACTCTTTCTATACCCTCCTATGGGTCTTGTGACTAGTTTAAATCCAATAGCTTATTAGTGATCAATGTGAAACTTTGGTTGTGGGTTTTTCTCGGTGCTAACACATCTTGAGAGGAAAGCACTTGTGGAGTTGAGGGTCCTAGGCAACAGTCATTTGGAAGTGATGTTGTGAGATATAGGAAGTATAGCTGTCGTTTTCTCTCTATTTACAAGGATAAGAAAGGTTTATATGTATTGATGCTAATATTCTGAGACAGAGATCTCATAACTTTTCTATTTTCTTCATAAGATTCTTGTTTGTTGGAAGTTACAAGGGCATGCAATAGTGAAATGATAATTAATTTGAAATTTAATTGTAAATACATCTGATCGTAATTTTCCAAGTTCCTGATACGTTTTCAAAGCATAAAGGTACTAAAATCGGAATTGTCTGTGATCATTTTGTTTGCTTGCTTCACGTTTTCTTTTGATATATAATTCATTGTCTTATCGTGGTTCTTGTTTTCATAAAACGGAAGATGCTGCTTTTACTTGTATTTCCATATTCTAATGTATTGTACAAAGAGCTTTTATTGCAAATGAACAGGTTTAGAAAAACATACGATTAGGATAGACGGATGCAGAGGGAGCATCGTGCTAGCTCTGAATTCGTATTCATCTTTTGCATGAAATGATCTTTCCAAAATTCCTATTGCATCATTTGTAGTCGGTGGTTATTTCTTTCCTTTTGGAATAAGACTTTTACATGTTATGTTTGGTTTTACCTTTTTCTAATGTTTTTGTATTTGAATTAAAATCGATTTTGAATTAAAATTGAAAATTGTTCCTTCTTAGAAATGGTGTTGCCTGAGGATATTAGATTTTTCCAAGTATAAGTGGTGTCTTGTTACATAACTGGTAATTTGGTGATTTTATTGTCTTTGTGGAATGAATGCTATTTAATCCTCTCTCGAGGATGAAATGATATTGCTATGTATCATGTTTTCTTTAACTCTGGACTCATTATTGCTTTAATAATTTTTGCCTTGGGCAAAATAGAGGGGTTACTTAATATCTGTCTCAATTATGGTGGTTTTTAAAGAAGGAAAGGAGAATATCTCTGATACGCTGAAAGTGAAAAGAGGTGGTCGACTCGTGTATCTTTATTGATAAACCGAAAGAAGAGGAAACTACACACTTGAGAGTGGGAACCATAAACCCAGATATGGAGACAAACCTCCTCTCAACCCCAAAACCAGGAAATACAAATCAAAGTTATCTCCTTAACAGAGATGATGCTATTTATATCACCCCCCATCCTAATCCCACTCACTGAGCCACTTGTACTCACACACACATTACCACACCTTACACTCTAACTGCCACTCATTCCATACCACACGCACCTCATGCCTGCAGGGAGATGTGTTGTGCCTTGCCAAGGGGCCCACAATGGGCAGTAGTCACGCCAGGCTGGATCGTGGGTGATTCCCTGCTCCCACGTTTCTTCTTATTATTTACCTTCACAGTCGAGGGATGTCCCCTAATGCTATCAATACTCCCCCCATGGACAGCCACCTTGTCCTCAAGGTGGAAAACGGGGAATGTCTTACGCATGTGGCGAACAAGTTCCCACGAGGTAGCGGACTGAGGGAGGTGGACCCATTTGACTAACACTTCAGGGCCGGCTGAGGATTGGCGATAGGCCAAGACACACTCAGGCTCCATGAGTACCGTTAATGAATCTGGCAGAAAAGGAGGTAAGTTGGGCGAGACCTGAACATAGCCAACCGCGCGTCTGAGCAAAGAAACATGAAAGACGGGGGTTGACAGTCGACGAAGCGGGGAGAGCCAACTTATAAGCCATTGACCCCACTCGAGCTAAAATTTCATAAGGCCCATAAAACAACGGACTTAACTTCACGTTGGATCGCCGAGCTACTGATGTCTGACGGTATGGACGCAATTTCAAGTATACCAGATCACCTACTACAAACACTGTTTCGCAGCGTGATAAATCCGCATGTTGCTTCATCCGGTTCTGAGCAAGTGTCAACTAAGGACGCAGCTCCTGCAGGAAGATAGCTACTCCTCTCACCCAACTGTTGAGGAAGGATGCTTTTAATTGGGGAGATGAAGCTTCTTTTGCTTTTGAGCAATTGAAGAAGGCCATGAAAGGGTTGCCCATTCTAGTGTTACCCAACTTTGATGACTTATTTGTAATCGAAACCGATGCGTCGGGCGTCGGGGTTGGAGGGGTCTTCTCACAAGTAGACCGTCCATTAGTATTTTTCAGTCAGGCCCTATCACCAAGGTCCCGCGCCAAATCAACATATGAGCGAGAGCTAATCGCCATAGTCTTGGCGATACAAAAGTAGAGGCATTATCTTCTAGGCCGTCGGCTTTTGGTGCGCACGGACCAACATAGCCTCAAGTACTTGTTGGAGCAGCGAGAAGTGTCACCCGAGTACAAGTTGGTTAGTTAAATTGATGGGATTCCACTTCGACGTCCACTACAAACCAAGATCATCCAATGTTGTGGCTGATGCACTTTCCCGTTATCCCTTCCCGTCAACTGAAGCTACGTCACTCAAGTTTTTCTCCGTTTCGGTGTTCTCTTATGATGACGAAACTCTCCTTTCGGAGGTTGCCTCAGATCTGTTCCTCTCCTCGATTCAGGCGGCTCTACTTCAGGAAGTCACCGCCATACCTGGTTGGGAACTTCTCTACAATCGACTGCTCTATCAGAACCGGTTAGTGTTATCTGCCACTTCCACTCTAAAGCCCAAAATTATGGTTGAATTCCACTCGGGACCAGCAGGGGGGCATGGCGGTTTTTTGAAGACATATGTTCAGATTGCAT
The DNA here is from genome assembly GCA_039657365.1 of Stephania yunnanensis. Taxonomy (NCBI): domain Eukaryota; kingdom Viridiplantae; phylum Streptophyta; class Magnoliopsida; order Ranunculales; family Menispermaceae; genus Stephania; species Stephania yunnanensis. The sequence continues at coordinate 34,437,745 of CM077586.1, read as the reverse complement.
CTGAACTTTTTTGGGTAAGGGTTGCGCAAAGATGTGAAGGACTTTGTGGCGGCTTGCGACATCTGTCAGCTTCATAAATACGAGACTTTAGCCCCTGCGGGCCTCCTCCAACCTCTGAAAGTGCCCACCACGATATGGGAGGATATTTCACTTGATTTTATCGAGGACCTGCCCAACTCTCGTGGTTACAATGCTATATTGGTGGTCGTGGATCGGTTGAGCAAGTATGCACATATCCTTCCCCTTAAGCACCCTTTCACTACAATAACAGTGGTCGAGAGCTTCATCCGAGGGGGTAGTCCGTCTTCATGGCTTCCCACGCCTAATTGTGTCGGACCGCGATAAAATTTTCATGAGTCATTTTTGGAAAGAGCTCTTCAAGCTTCAACACACTCAGCTCAACCGAAGTTCAGCCTACTATCTCCAAAGCGACGGACAGACATAAGTTGTTAACCGATGTCTTGAAGCATACCTAAGGTGTTTTATCAATCAACACCCCAAACTTTGGTCAGATTGGCTCCATTGGGCGGAGTACTGGTACAATACTTATTTTCATTCCTCTTTGAAGTGTTCCCCCTTTATGGTTGTTTATGGGTGAGATCCTCCTCCGCTCCAAGACATCAGCTCTTGCAAGGCCAAGTCGCACTGATAATGGAGGCCCTATTTGCGTCGTACCTCTGCTTTCGCCTCGGTCAGACGCTTGAATTTGGGCGATGAAATTTGGGGAGTCGTGGGCTTGGACATCGTCGGGCTGGAGGCGCCGGACGAAGCTGGATTGGTTTTAGGTGACACGCCAACAAGCATGGGTCCTTTTTGACTGGTGGGCCCAAACTCTTTCGTTGGGTTGGGAATGGTGTGGGTTACCCATCTCGAAGCCCGTGTCTCACTTTTGGCTGAAGGTCCATGGGTAAGCTGTGAGCGTGGGCTAACAGAAGAGCCCATCCCAATCGCGTCTCCTTGGCGGTGTCGCTCTCTCGAACACACCGTGGAGCGTCTGCGGTGGCTCCACATCACTTCCAACTTGATCCGGTCTAATAGTCCATTGATGAAGACTGCCATAGCAAGATTCTCTGTAAGGCCCTCCAACTGAACGTGGAGGAGCTCAAAACACTCTCGGAACTCCGACACCGTAGATTGGCGAATCGAATAGAATTGCTGGGCGAGACTCAACGGATTTGCATCCATGAAGCGCCGTATCGACTGAGTCTTTAGATCTCGCCAACATGTGAACGGTTTCGTCCGTTCCTCCATCTGCAACCAGATCAGGGCCGGTCCAATGAGACAGATGCGTGTAGCTCACAACTTCGACACCTCCGTCATCTCATGGAGAGCGAAGTAGTGCTCCACTTGGTTGAACCACACCAACAATTCCTCGCCGTTGCATGTGGGCATCTGGATCTTCCTCACATCCGGACCCGTCCTGTATGTCGACATCCCTCGATTATCCATTGGATTGCCCGGATCTAGCGTCTCTGGAGCCGCTCGAGAGGTCCCTTCCCCAAACTTGCTGGTTCGTGAAACTGGTGTGTTACTTTGCAGTTGAGAGGCCTTGATCTGCTGTACAAGACTTCGGATCTCAGATCAGAGTTCTCCTACCGATGTTTCCAACCCTCCCACCGTGGTCGCTAACACTGGAATCCTCTGCAACTGCTCCTCTATGGACTCGATTCGAGTTTCCATCTTTGAAGGCATGCTCTGATACCAATGATACGCCGAAAGTGAAAAGAGGGGGTCGCTTCGTGTATCTTTATTGATAAATCGAAAGAAGAGGAAACTACACACTCGAGAGTGGGAACCTAAACCCATTGATGGAGACAAACCTCCTCTCAACCCCAAAACCAGGAAATACAAATCTAAGTTATCTCCTCAACAGAGGTGATGCTATTTATATCACCACTCCCCACATCCTAATCCCACTCACTGAGCCACTTGTACACACACACACACACACACACACACACACACACACATGACCACACCTTACACTCTAACTGCCACTCATTCGATACCACAAGCTCCTCATGCCCGCAGGGAGACGTGATGTGCCTCGCCAGGAGGCCCACCTTGGGCAGTAGTCACGCCAGGCTGGAACGTGGGTGATTCCCTGCTCCTACGTTTCTTCTTATTATATACCTTCACAAACGGGGGACGTCCTTTAATGCTATCAATCTTTTTTAGGCAATAACTGCCATTTGTAGGATTAAGCATTACTTGAATAATTTATCATCAAAGATTCTCTTTCTTCCGTTTGAGCTATTTATTGCATTAATTAGATATAGGAATTTTAGCGACATGTCTCTTAGTTTGGATACTTGGGTTTGTAGTAAGCCCCTAACTAGTCAACGTTGGGATTTTTTACTTAAAGAGATAGGATAACATGACTATTTAAACAACTGTGAGAGGACTTGGAAAATTTTCAATCATGAAATTGAGTGTTACCAGGCTCACTTGGAAGATTCTTGACTATGTTTTATTGCTTGAATCCAAACATATGTATTAGTAATTTAGGACGCATCGTTCATCATTTGAAAATGGGTCCTTATTTTCTTTCAATAAAATATTGTCAGATTGAAATTGTTGGAAATTAGATTTTTTTTTAGTGTTAAAGCTATGTACGAAGGTGTAGTAACGTGTGTAAAGACATTTGGAGGAACAACAGAAGAATTTTCCATTACAATAGGACCATATCATGGATCAGCTTTAAGCCCATATCCCTTTACTTTAGTTATGGATGAACTAACTAGGCATATTCAAGAGGATATACCATGGTGTATATTTTTTGTAGATGATATTGTTCAAGTGGATGAAACAAGAGATGAGGTGACTAGGGAATTAGAACTTTGAAGGTATACATAAGAATCTTAAGGCTATAAGTTGAGTAGGAAGAAAACCTAATACATGCATTGTGAGTTTAGAAATACTAGGCACCAAGACGGTTCAGTGGTAAAATTAAGGAAAGTAGAAGTTCTTAAGGTGAACCACTTTAGATATTTAGGATCAATCATACAAAATGATGGTAATATTGAGAATGTTGTGACACATAGAATTCAAGTTGGATGGAAAAGATGGATGAGTGCAACAGGTGTAATTTGTGATCGAAATATTCCTACCAAGTTAAAAGGAAAATTTTATAGAACAATAATTAGGTCAATTATGCTTTATGGAAGTGAATGTTGGGCGGTAAAGAAACAACAGGTACGTAAAATAAAAATAGTGGAAATGGGGATGCTTAAGTTGATGTGTGATAAATTTGTAAATAAGAAATTCAGAAATTCAAAGAAAAGTAGGAGTAGAAAAATTGACGCAAAGATTAGGGAATGATGATTCTGGTGGTTTGGACACCTTCAAAGACGGCCTGCAAATGCCTCCACTAGAAAACTCAACTCAATGAAAACTGGAAAATTTCAACGAGGTAGGGGCAGATCAAAGCTAACTCGGGACGCATTAATGAAGAGGATTTAAAAGATTTGGAAAGCACACAATCGATTGCACTAAATCGAGCGCAATGGAAGAGTTTGATCCATGTAGGCGGCTCCAACTAATTTGGGATTGAGGTTATGTTTTTGTTGTTGTTGTTGTTGTTTTCAGTGTTTGTCATGATTTAGGTAAACTTGATATTTAATTTCAAAAACATTTTGGGGTCTTGCAAAACTAAATACATATTCCTTGCTTTTTAATTTTTGAAAAACCACGGGTTATACTTAATCATGCACTAAGGACTAGCTTAGACTTTTCTAGTGGTTCTTCCAACATATTAGGTTTTGGAAGGGTATATGGTCCGTTTTAACTCTGGTTAATAGTGTTCAATTTTGCTATTTTTCTTTGGAGGATGTGGCTAAGATTTTGTTTATTGTCTTGGACAAAAGCTTAATACTGCATGGTATTATTTGCATTAGTCTTGAATAATTGGCATTCAAAGATCTCAATGATGTGACTCGTAAGAAACATTTTTCTCTTCATCTTTGAGAATTTACATCATTTTTTTATTTGAGCCACTATATGAAGATTTTCTTAATTTTCTCGAACTTTGTTGGACTCATCAGATTTTTCTAAAGCACGAAATTACGTTTTGATAAAAGGACATAAAAGTTTACAAAAAGAACATTGGTAGTAGTCTTTCACTATAAAACAAGGACACTATCAGTCCAAAGTTAGCTGGGACATAGAATCAATTTTTCCATTTTGACACAGTAGATATAATTTAAAAAATATCGTGCACTTATCAATTTCATGTATGTGTAAATTCTGAAGAATCACTAAAAAAAGAAATAAGTAGGTTGAAATCATAAAATGAAACCTAAACAAACTTAATATTGGATACAAAAAGAAAAAAAGGGTTGGAATATTGTATACTACGAGTAATGAATTCATGATATCCAATGTCGGAAGTGCTAGTTAGTTTTTTTTATATGTTCAAATTATTTAGATAATGAATCTTACTTTAAACCATCAAATTGTATGCTTAAGTATATACAAATATTAACTCAAAAAATATATATAAATACATGATTGTTGATCGTGCTTCTGTATATAGTTGTTTATACTTCCTCATAATGTTGAAAATTAGTTGAAAGCAACTCCTATATCGATTCAATGTCTTTGGACTAAATTCAAATTTTTCTTTGTGCCTAAAGTTTTGAGGAAAAATGAATTTTCTATTCTTGATTTTAGCTAATAAATATTGCTTCTTGTGGAGGGTCAGCAAGCTACAACATGGTTGATATCACAATTCACAACTGATTGGAGTGATATTGTCGGATATTATCTGTGTAACTTTATTGAAACAAATTGCGTTATTTGTAGTACATTTTCTGGTTTTGATGCAATAATTGAACTTTGTGTTTGGTTTTAGCTGTATTTCATGGTCTCACTATTTAGCTAGCAAAAATAGATGAGGATACTTAGGTGGATGTGCAATAAAAAAACCTTATGGATGGAATCATGGAATAAACTGCATGGAGATTCAAAGCAAAGTAGGAGCAGCATCGCTAGAGGCAAAAATGAGTAGAGGCGATTACCGAGGTTTTGACATATCAAAACTCATCTTGCAAATGCCCTAATTAGAAAATTCGACACAATATGAAAAACTTGACGCAATTGGGTTAGACCTAATATACCAAGGGCATGATTAATTATGAAGGATTGAAACGAATATCAAAGCACACCTTCAATTGCATTGAATTGAAATGTTTGGAAGTGTTTGATCCATGAAGCCACCCCTAACAAATTTAGGATTGAGGCTTTGTTATTGTTGCTCTTGTACTTGTATATTAGAGTTCTGTAACATTTTTTCGTATAAAGCATCGATTGTATTTGATCTTGGTTTTTTGAGAAAGAATTTTTCTAGATTCATGTATACAACAACAAAGCTCAATCCCAAATATTTGTTTGATTCATTTCATAAAGAGCAAGAAAAGTTTTACATGCGTTGGTTGTCAACCTATCGCCACCTTTCCCCATTTTTAGGGTATGGATAATGGGCTTAGGACTCCTCTTTATCCGAACTTGGGATCGGCTATGTAGCGCATACAATGTTCTTGATTTATGTATATTTTTTCTAATTTTGTTATTACCATTCTAGGCGTCTGAAGATGCTAAAAAGCTTGTCGAAGAAGAAAGAGCTTTCGCTCATGCTGAAATAGAAAATGCTCGAGCAGCTGTTCAAAGAGTTCAAGAAGCCCTTCAGGAACAAGAACGAATATCTAAGAGTTCAGGGCATCAGGTATTATGAGTGATTTGATCCTTTCCTTTACTTCATCACCTAAACTTTAAATTTTCAATCTAGCTTCTGCTATATATATACTTTTTATTATGCATTTTCCTAATCTAGTGTGCTTGGCTATATTTAACATTGAGTTTCTAAATCCATGGTTTAAGAAATTGACAAACTTTGCCGAAGTTCGGGCGAAGTTTGTCGATGTTGAGGTGAGCGAAGCGAAGTTCAAGGGCAGTTGAAAAATTGCAAAACTTCAACTCAACTTCGGCTAACTTCGAAAACACCGATGGAAGTTCATAAAACATGAAGTAAAATTGTTATGTTTCGTGGAAGTTGAACAAACTTCAACTGAAACTTCGCCTATGCTAAAAATATACTTGAAATTCAGAATATCCTCCGCTAACATGAGTTTTATGCATTATTGTTGTACGATTAAGTGTATTCATAGCATCTCTACGAAGAAACTTGAGTTTTCTAACTTTAAAGTGAAATTCGGTAAACTTCCGTACACCGACGAATTTTTGTTAAACTTCTATCGTCGAAGTTAACTTCCTTGAATTAATTTCGAATTTTAAGTGAGCGAAGTCATAGGCGAAGTCGAAGTTTCAAACCTTGTCTAAATCTGGTTGTTAAATGAGTATATATATAATGCTATATTATGCATAGTTTAAACATTGCCTGATGTTCATGCCTTCAAGTGCCCTTGAATAGCCGTGAGGCAAGTTGCACCATAAACAATTAGGCTACTTGTGAAGAAGCAATTTTATGCAGCAATGCTTTATAAAATTAAGTAATTGACCTTGAATTTACACCTCTTTGGCATTTTGTAAATCACGCAATTTGTATTGATATTTTATTTACGTTTTATTATTTAGTCAATCTTTTTAAAGATCATTGGTTAAGTTAGATTCTTTTATATAACGTAGTTCACTGGATTAACAATTAGAACTTTTTTTTTCGATGTTATGTAGACTTCTATGCATGATTTTGTGTGAAATTGTGGGAAAAGGGTTAATTATTGTGAAAATGCTTTCAATCTGGGTTCAAAATAGGAATCTAGTGTATTATAAGTGTTAAAATAAATCTTTTTAAATGATATGGTTTTTTGACACAATCGAGAGTGAAGCAAGTCTTGCTACCTATGAATGTATCAATCCTCCAAAACTATGATGCATAAATCTTGTAAGCACGTTCATATAAGAAGCTACACCTTGAGTGTTTTCTTCCTTGGCCTCTTGATCATTTTCTTGTTTTCGTTTCTCGTTTGTGCAAAGAGATTCCTTTGTCATATCTTAGGTATACTTTTGTTGATGGATTTAGTTGTCTCAATAACAAGATTATTGTCTCTTGTTTTGAATGCATGCAACCGGGTGCATTAAATCAGGGGGAGTGTAAGTCTCATCCATTTAGCCGACTCTAACTAATTTTCTTTTAGGCTTTGTAGGAATAGGTGTCTAAGGTTTTGGTTGGATTAGTAACATGACAGCTATTTAGGCGCACTCCAACCCCATTAATTGGGAAACCACTTACTTATGGAGTGGATAGTTGGATTTGCAATAAAATCATGTACCTTAGTTGGATTGAATTAACAAAGAAAAGATAAAGAACAAGATAATTGAGAAAGAATTTATTGCTTAACTGAACCACAAAATGAGCAAATCCCATAGCATTCAAGAGGTTGGACTCTCAAAGAACTCAAATGAGTTTTCCAATCAAGACAAACGTACCAATGCCCTTACAAGAATTCTGTACCACTATTTATGCTGTTCCCCTCTACTAAACTCTAGATGACTCTATGTAGGATCCTATAAAATTCACACTGTTAGTGAAACCAAACATGGCCAAACAACAATTTGTCCCAAGGATGATTGGTACTGCAGCGACACTATCAATCATGAGAGCAATGGGTAATCCATGGTCGACAATCAAGACAAATGGTGGCCAACACTAAGCATTGGCTATGTGCACAAATGACCAACCAATGGAGTCATTTGAGTCATTCCCATAGCCAACCACAACGATCATGAGCGATCACCAACGACAAATTGAGCACCAATGTCATCCTTCCCTGTCCGTTCAATCGCATTAGTTACCCTTGCCCATTAGCTTCAGCACGAATGCAAAGAATCTCTATGTAAGGTGCAATAACTAAGAGCTTTGACATCACGTATGATACCGTATGCCAAGTCCAACATGTGAAATGGAGCAAGAGAACCTAGTCAATAACAACTCCCCATACCAACAGTCAAAATCATCACACAAGAGGCGCACATAAAAACTAGCGCAACCACAATTGGCACATGCTCGAAAGCCTCATGAAATTGTGTAGGAATCAGAGTCATTGGAAATTTTGTCAAAGTTGAGGTGAGTGGTGATAAAGCAACATGAGCAACTAGAATGCACAAGAATAGAAGATAAAGCATGCACCCTTCATGATTCTCAAACAACGCAAACTAAAGTGACCCAACACCTTTAAGTAAAACAAGTACGCAAGTCGAGGATAATCCAACGACAAGGGACAAAACACTTGAAGTTTAGCGAAGCATGTGCACACATAAAAGTCGTTACAAATACCTTAAGTTGTTCTCCCTCACATTGTTCGATCTCCCCGAATGGTGTGTCAATCACAAAAGATTCTCTTCCCCAAATTCACAATCGTGGGAACAAAAAAGAATAGGAAAGATCAGATCTGTCAAAGTTGGCAACGATCACTGGGTGTAGAGCAGATGGCGATGACCAAGGCGGTGGTTTTAAGTCATCATCAGCCAAACCCTCCATTACAATTGTTGGATCTGATGGATCTATGATTTTATTCAAATCCTTTGAAGCTCTAGAAACGTCCATTAGCATAGAAGTTTGCGGAGGCGCCCAAGGAGGTCGATCTGGTGGCCAATGCGAAGGGGCGATGATGGGAACAACATGATAGACAAAGTATATGGAGATTTGAGGGATCTATTTGCGATTTGATGGACATACTTCAGCGAAGATTAAAGTAGTGGAGATGCAAAGCCATAACTTTAGCGTGATTAGATCTTCGCCCATTGTGTTGCCGCCAATTTGAACTTTTCTTGGATCTGGTGGTTGCGGCTTTTGCGGTGGGGGAACAAACAGAGAAAATTTATGTATGGACGCAAATTAATGCAGATTGATTAGCTTAGGTCAGAACGGCTCTGAGGTGTGTGTGACTACTGCCAGATCTGGCAGTCTTGGTTCGCCGGTGGTCATCAACTTCGTAGATAACCCTAGATTTGGAGGATTTGAAACTTTTGTGTCAGTAAATGCTTCGATTTGTTGTTCTCCTGTGACCGTTGAAGCAATCTGATAGAGGCTAGAGAGACCGCCATAATACTGTTGGTGTGAGTTCAAGTTAGCTACAAGGGTAGTTTAGTAAGTTTGAAGTTGTAGTATTAATAGAGGTGGTAAAGGAGAGAAAGACATCTTGTTGTCTTGATTGTAATTAAGAACTCTTTTGAGTTTGGGCTGAGAGAGTTTTAAGACTCTTCTCTGGGGTTACTTTTGTGCTCTTGTTCTTGTAATCGTTGTTGAATTCTCAAATCAATTGATTGTTATCGGTATTCTATCACAATCCCTTGATGTTGAAGAAAGAGGTCATCGAGCCTATGAGTCAAGCCTCTGATCGCAATCTTCACTTTAGATCTGAACTCCTCAATCAACACCTCAATGGTTGAAAGTTTCTTAAGCTCCTCGTCAATTTGATCTAATCGAGCTTCCATGTTTGAAGGTGCACTCTGATACAACTGATAGAACCTTGTACTTTAGTTGGACCGAATTATCAAAGAGAAGATAAATAACTAGAGAATTGGGAGAGAAGAAGATTTATTGTTGAACTGAACCTCAGAACAAACAATCCCACAACATCGAAGAAGCTGGACTCTCCAAGAACTCAAATGAGTTTCCCAATCAAGACAAATGTATTGAATGCCCTTACATGAACTCTCCTATTTATAATGCTCCCCTCTAACTAACTTTAGATGAGTCTATGTGGGATCCTATCAATTTGATTCCACAAAGACCATTTCAGTTGCTTCACAACTGCGTCATTTTAATCGGGGGTTAGGATAATTATTTATTGCCTTCGATATGCGTATCCTTTTCTTTCATAATTTCATTTTCTTGTGATTGGAAACTGAAAAAAAAAAAATATTACCATTTATTCTCTCATAACCTTCCTTTGATGTTATTAGTCTTTCTTACTTTACGTGTATTGACTTTTTTTGGCCTTCCTATATTTTTATGTGCACAAATTAAGGACATGGAAGAATTGATGAAGGAGGTTCAGGAGGCTAGAAGAATTAAAATGCTGCATCAACCAAGCAAGGCATGTTTAGAATTTAGAATATTTTCCTTTTTATTTACTTATAGATTCATGGTGCGCTGGATATATTTTTGGCTATTTTCTTTAAGCTATGGTTTTGATTTGACCCGTTTGGACTATAAAATCTATAATTTGTTCAACCCCTCACAAAATCGGATGGAAGGGATGAATCAAATAAGTTTTTACGTTTCCTTGTGGAAGCTCACTTGATATGCATATAGTTTTAGTTTGTATATATATATGTATGCATAGGGTACTTCTACCATGGGTATCAAATAAATACCCATGACATGGGTATCAATTCTCAACCATTTGATTAACATCAAGGGAGAGAAAGGTTGTAAAACACGGATTAATGCACATTAATGTGATCCACATAATTAATGACCTTTAAAACTAAGAATTTATTAACAAATGTGCATTACCCAATATCAATAGTAAAATTTATTTTTGGTACAACAACATTGCTATTTATAATTTGTCCATTTACTATTTATTTTTACTAATGAAAAATTTAAAAATTAAAAACATTATTTCTTTTTTAACTTATGGAAGATAAAGACATTTTTAAAATTTATTTGTAACCTTCAAGCTAAGAATTTATTAACAAATGTGCATTACCTAATATCAATAGTAAAATTTATTTTAAAAATAAAGTACAACTCCGTATAATATTGCTATTTATAATGTCTCTTTTTTGAAGAAATAATTTGCACTTAATTACTTTATAATTTAAATAATTAGCAATTTCTTCAAAAGAAAAATAATTAAATATAAATTTACAACACAAAAAGTAGAATAGATAAATAAATTATTTGAATCAAATTAAAATGATTAAAACTTTCGAGTTGGAAAACAGTTAAATTTTAACATGCTAATATATGACGATTATTTAGCTTCTAAAATTATATATGAACCACATAAAAAGACAAAGAGACATTAGTAAAGTATAGTATTGATTAGAGTGGCAAGTGATTTGGTTTTCCTCCCAAGGTCGAGTTTTTCATAGATGGAAAAATCGAGTTGAGAGGGCCACTACATGTATGAGCATGATAATATCCGAGCGAGTATTACTCGGTGCGGTTGGAGCCGTATGTCATCTAGGATTTTTATAAAAAAATATCAAAGGAAATTAAGGAAATAATTTCAGTTATTATTCTTTTTTTTATTTTGGTGCATTAATATTCACATCATACATGATGTATTTATATGATTAAGAAATAATTAATAGATAGTACAAAATCGTTTAAAAAATTAATAATTAAATTATGAAATTAAATTAAATCACATTAAAGTGCTCAAATTATAAAATATTTGGAGGCGTTCAAAGGCATTTGTCACTTTACTAGTTATTATCATATTATCAAAAAGAAGATAGTTTCATCATTGAAATTTTAAAATATTATAATTGATTTATTAAAAATATGTGTTCATTGAATATGTTCCTAATTAAACAATTTAATACGTTGGAAATTAAAAGAATTCAAAAATATAATTTAAAGAATTTGAAAGTTATCCGAAGTGTAATATGTACTACATTAAATCGAACTCAACCGATTATTAGATTCATGTAGTCGGGCTTTATTTATTGAAGCCGATCAAGTATTTATTTTATATTGTTATAGCTATCATCATTAATTATATATAATTGCAGTTTTTTTTTAATAATTACACTTGTTACCTCAAAAGAATCTAGTTCATACATGTGATATTAGATTATTCTTCAATATCAATTACAATTGTTGTATTTTCTATTGTCATTTAAAAAGAATGAAAAAATGAAACCAAATTTGAATTTGTGGTAATTTTAGTCGACACTTATTTAAAAAATCTCAAATTGTAAATTAATTGGTGTTATAATTTTATGCTAATTAATAGTGTTATATAATGATTTAAAGAAAATCTAAATCATTTTTTCTATAAAAAGACTTATTAGTATTATTTTTATTACTTAATTTTAATTATTGTAGCTTTAAAATAAATAAGAATTTCATAATTTGAATAAATTATACACGACCATAAATAAAACATTGATTTTAAATATTAATAATTGTATAATCTAAAAATAGAAATATAAAAGACTTTTTATTAAAACGAGTATGTATAGGGTGCTTCCATGGCATTTATATTTTCTTTAAATCATACTAATAAGTAACAAAAATAATACTAATAAGTCTTTTTATAGAAAAAATGATACATTTAGATTTTCTTTAAATCATTATATAACACTATTGATTATCATAAAATTATACCACCAATTAATTTACAATTTGAGATTTTTTTATAAGTTTCGACTAAAATTACCACAAATTCAAATTTGGTTTTATTTTTTTCCTTCTTTTTCAATGACAATAGAAAATACATCAATTGTAATTGATATTGAAGAATAATGTAATATCATATAAACTAGATTATTTTGAGGTAACAAGTGTAATTATAAAAAAAAACTGCAATTATAAATAATTAATGATGATAGCTATAACAACAATATATAACAAATATTTGATCGATTCTAATAAATAAGACTACATGAATCTAATGATCAAATGAGTTCGATTTAATGTAGTATATATTACACTTTGGATAATTTTCAAATTCTTTAAATTATATTTTTATAATTTGAAGACTTCAATGTGATTTAATTTAATTATTTTTTTAAATTATTTTGTACTATCTATTGATAATTTCTTAATCATATAAATGCACTATGTATGATGTGAATATTAATACACCAAAATAAAAAAAGAATAATAACTGAAATTATTTTCTTAATTTCCTCCGATATATTTTTTAAACAAATTCTACTTGACATTCGGCTCTAATCACACCTAGTAATCCACACTCGGATATTGTTATGCTAGTTAGATAAACCACAATGTCTTTGCTTTAGTGTGGTTTGTGTCATGTCAAATTAACTTCCTTTCCGCGAAAGCATTTTGTTTTGCTTTTCTTGTTCCGTTTGATATTTCTGACGGAGGAGAAAATGATACATGGCATAGGTAATGGACATGGAACATGAACTTCGGGCACTAAGAATGCAACTGGCGGAGAAGTCTATATTTTCCCTTCGTCTTCAGAAAGAGGTCTATTTTCTCCCTAATGTTGCCTTATTTTCTTATGTATTTGGTTGATCTATATTGCAGTTAAAGAATTTCAGTGCGACTCATTTTGATGATCATTGTAGTTGGGTGTCAATAACTCTACACGTAAAACTTTCTTATACTATTATTTTCTTGGATTCCCTTTCCTGTTGTGATAGGCAGGTGATAATTAAACAGCAATGGTGAGGCTCATCCAGGTGAAGGTTGTATTGGGTGTTTACCCTCTTCTTACCCTAGATAAAATTAACATAAGTGTTGTCAAGGTAACATTTAAACATTTAAGAACTAGTGCCATCTTTGTGAGTCATGCCTAGTCATTGGCAAAACTATTTAATTATAATTATAAATTATTTGATTAATAATCAAGTTAGTTTTGTTGGTCATATAAATCAATGGTAACTGTGAACATATTCCATTTCATAAAACGTTAAAGATAAAGGAAAGCCAGTCTCTATTCAAGTGCAAAACTCATTATTCTCAGGCTATTCTACTTCTAATTCTGGAAATCTGATAAACAACAGTTCTGAATAAGAGACTCTTAGGGACAGACCTCTATTGTTTGCCTTGATAGGTTCTGTATTTCAGTAATTGTTGATAAGAATTATAGTAATAAAGGTGAAACCAGAATGAGGTTGGGGGTGGGTTGGAGCAGGAAAATCTAGTGGTTGCGTTTTTCGACAATTATCCAGTTCTTTCTGTCTGTGGTTGCTTCTATTTGTGAAGTTCATTTTAGACAATTTATCATCTGAAGTTTCTGGAAATGACAACCATGGACTAATGAATCTTAATAATATGTCTGTCCCAATGCTTAGCTGTCATATCATAATATCATATGGAATTGTTTTGACTGTAGTACAGAGAAAAATTTGTTGTGCTTCTTTTTGTGACATAACTATCTAATTTGTTTCCTTCATTTCATTATAGTTGATGATTGCGTAATTGATGCTCTATTTGATTTATGAATGAGTTTTTATCATTTTTTTCTTTGATATTTTGGCTTCTTTTGGAATAAGACATGGCTGAATTATACCGTGAATAAACTTTTCTTTTTCTTGTTTGTATTTTTTTCAGCTTGCAAAGAGCAAAAGGCTTGGGGGAAATAGCTTGTATGAAATAGATGGTTCTGAAACTTTGGGTTCATATTTGCGGATCTGTTCAATTACAGACAGTGCTCCAGAGCTTTCTAAATGTTCAATTCAATGGTACCGTGTAACTTTAGAAGATGGGAAAACAGAAGTTATTTTGGGTATGCATATGGTTTATTTTAATTTTTAGATTTCCTATTTCATTGTTCTGAAAACTCCAGTTGGGAATTTGTTATGGGAAAAAGTTGGTGATGTATTTTTGATACATACAATTGCTGGAGTCATTAGAGGCTACTAGATTATGCATCAATGTCCATGTGCATACATCTTAATATGTGTCCGATGGGCCCCAACAACCTTGTAGCAATTTTGTATCAAGCATATGTCCCTAACTCACTTTCTTTGTTTAGATGACAGTTCTCTTCTTCTGGTTCCGTACTTGAAATTGTTTACCTTCCTGTTACTTTTGAAATTTTTGTCTCATATTTTCCATGATAATGGCATTATCATCAAGAATTAGCTTTAAGTCACCTTCACCCTTCATACATAATAACATATAGCATGGGTCTTTGGTAAAAGCTGCCTGCTTATAAAGTGGAAGCGATGGCTTTCTTTTAATATTTGAAAATGATTCTAGTGGGTGATGATATGAGAAAAGGAACACAATGGTTTTATCATAAGTAGTCCAAGAGAACATTGTATCACTGATTCACTAGCATTCACATACAGATGACATATCAGTATATAAGGAATGGATGAAGTCACAGAAATATCCAGAAGTAACCAATTGGCTTGGTTTTACTTTTCTATGATATAAAGATCACAGTGGAAATTGCCTAGAAAACCAGATTTGAGTGGCTGAACAAGTGTATTTCATCCATATCATATGATATACATTTGCTAGACTGCATTAATTCTAGTAATTTGATTTATGGAGATGAATTCTAGGTATCTGAGAAACCACATAACAACCAACTCATGAGACATACATGCTTGTTTTGATTGGAAAACATTAAAAAAAATATTATCTCGGGTTTCATTTTCAAAGAGGATGATTTTTAAATAGTGGGCATTGCTATTCTGAATGTAGGCTTAGCTAAGTTTCTGACTTCTTGTATGTTGCTTTACTGTAGTTGTTTCATTTTACTCGATTTGTCAGTTACATGCTATTAAAATGTAATTACTTTTCCTTTATTGATTGTGCATTTGCATGATGATATATGCATGATGCATATACAATGATATCTTCTACATACTTTGGAGTTAGAATGTCTACGAGATAACGTGTTTATTCTAAATTTGGCTCTTTCCTCCTTTTTTCTCAATTATTGAAG
This sequence comes from Stephania yunnanensis, assembly GCA_039657365.1. Taxonomy (NCBI): domain Eukaryota; kingdom Viridiplantae; phylum Streptophyta; class Magnoliopsida; order Ranunculales; family Menispermaceae; genus Stephania; species Stephania yunnanensis. Next base: position 34,422,173 of record CM077586.1, on the reverse strand, counting down.
TATTTTAAACTTATATTTGCATTTAATTAGTATGATAATTATAGATTTATTAAAGAGTTTGATCCATGTAGCCGACCCCAATTAATTTGGGTTTGAGGCTATGTTGTTGTGATAATTATAGATTTAGAAACTAACTAGATAGTCTGGAGTATACCTATGTTATAGTTATTTCTCGTATTTGGGTGTAAGTGTGAAACAATTTTTTTTTCTTTTTTCGTTTCAGACATCGAGTTTAATTTATTAATTCCTTGGATGTTCCTATTCTCAAACAATACTATTGTATGCTCTCATCACAAACATATTTGAGCCCATTAATTACACTTACGCATCAGGATGCATATGCACAAATCATAATGCATAGTCGATTTGACTTGCACCTTTATAAAGAAAGTGGGCCTATAACAATAAGAGAGTGCTTTATGCAATATTGTTTTTTTTTTTTTTTTTTTTAAATTTAAGTCAACATATGTTAGCCCATTGGCTGCACATGCTCATTGGTTCCGTGAAAACCGAATGTAATTTGCTGGATATTTTTATCCTTACTCTTTGTAGAATTGTTTTTTTTCTTTTTTTCTTTGGTTTTATTAAGATAGTGTTTTTTCTTTGTTTTTGACCTTTAGGAGTTTCATCTCCATAATGAAATCTGACAATTGACCCTGAAGGCAGTTTATGGTCTTGGATAGGATTTTATGTATTATGAATTTTCTTCTCCAGGATGTGTGCATTACCATCCAAATTGATCCATATACTTCTTGTTATTTCAATCACTTGTCCAAATCATTTGGCAGTGTTGAGCTAACACAGTAATTTTTTGAAAAATAAAATAAAATTCGAAGGACGGAGAGCCAAATACAGTTAAGATGGGATAATTGATTCTGTTAAAGCTAGCTGTTTAAAAAGTTTTGTTCCTTTTTCCTGTTGACATGCATCGCCCAAGTTTTACTTGTCTGTTTTCTTTGTTGGTGCCTGATAGTGTCTTTTTTTTTTTTTTTTTTTTTTTTTTTTTTTTTTTTTTTTTTTTGAGGAAAGACCTGATGGTGGTTGTTCTCTCTTTTTTTTATCTTCTTAATTCTATATAATAGGAGCTACAAAAGCAGTTTATGCTCCCGAGCCTTTTGATGTGGGGAGAATATTGGCAGCAGACATTGCTTTGGATGATCAAACGGCCACTGTGACAACCGCAGGTCCCATAGATCCAGGTTTGATCTTGATCCTGGAACATCAGTACGTTATATCAAACTTTGACATCTTATTTTTGGTTTTGGCTAATACTCGATACCCTAAAAAATCTCAAACTTTTTATTTTTATTTTTTTTTCAAATCTAGCCCAACCTAAAAAAATCATCAAATAAATTTTAACTTATTGCTTTGGTGTAAGTTAATCCCAAGACTAAGATGGGGTAGTGTCTAAAAGCGTAACCAGTTTTTCTAACCCTGCTTACTTTTTATTATATTTCCTAAAATATCATTACGTGCTAATAATAAAACTTGCATGAACTTTAACATTCTAATTTTATTTCCCGCACATCTAACTACTTAACAGTACCAGCCACTTTAAAGTACCAGCCGCTTATAAACAACCTTGTTCTCGATGTTGAAGGTGGACAACTATTCAAAATTAGGCGTGTGAATCCGATGCTCGATCCACCACAAAGGCCGGGTGTTGCATATTGTCGGTTTATCCAAACCATGCAGACTGGAAACGCTACTGACAGAATTTAGCAACCAAATAAGCCTGCACACGCTGTTGTTCAAAATTTCCGTGATAGATAAATCTCTACACTTGTTCTAAACAAAGTGTCAATGCCTCATCAGCATGCCTCGCAGTCTGATGTCAGATGTCCCTTTACCAATGTTTCTGCCCCACTTCACCATAAATCCACCCATCTTTGTCTTGGGATTTAATTGAATCAAAGCAATAAGTTTGGCATGAAATTTGGTTTTAGCTATATTTTCAATAAAATCAGCAAAATCTTTCCCAGTTAAAGGGTTTTTCAGTTATTGTCCTCCTTTCTTTTATCCTTCTAATTACGACTAATTATTTGCCCAATCCCCTTCTCTCTTCTAGCTTCGAGATGTTTGATGGTTATTCTCAACAATTATCCCGATTTTGAGTCTCATCTCTCTCTTTTAACTATAGATGAATGGTCATATCTTGTCATTTTCATGCAACTGCTAATAACCTTTTTGTTCTTCTTACACATTAGCTTGCATATTAGTTTAGATAAAACTGATTGAATTGGTATCAACAGCTCCAGGATTGGGGAACTACGTGGAGGCACTCGTGAGAAAATCTGACACACAGTTCAATGTATTCTCTTGTTCTTTTATGTTCTTTTATAACATAGAGAGCAAAATTATACGATTCTTTAGCTTGTGCTGTGTTCTATACGCCTAGTTAAGTTTCCTTCGGGATGCTTTTCTCTTCAGGTTATTGTTTTCTGTATGCTGACTTCAACTAATAAGAGATAACCACCTTCTCGGCCTACATGTGTGATATTGCAGGTGGTTGTCACCCAAATGAATGGAAAGGATAACCCATCGAATTTTGTTCATGTACTACATGTGGGAAAGATGCGGATCAAACTGTGTAAAGGGAGAATTACAAAAGCTAAAGATTCCTATTCTCCCTCGATGCAGGTAACCTATAATTGGGATATGAGTTTCATCCAGTATGCAGGTGCTTTCTTTTTTTATTTTTTGGCGTGAAAATGTTAAAGATGCGACAATATCCCTTGTGTTCATGCATGCGCATTCCAAACTCACAAAACATGAAGAAGCTTTTAAAGTTATAATAACCTTCCAATTTTTATTGAAATGAGCCATATGTTGAATTAGCTCTTTTCACAAGTATCTTTTGCTCGTCAAACTGATCAAATTCTCAGGTGTTAATATTCCATGTAGTGAGTAATTTGCTTAAGTTGTACATTCATGATGCTTTTCTGTTGTCGTCATTGTTGATCAGTTATGTGGAGTTAGAGGGGGCGGCAATGCTGCTGCTCAAGCATTGTTTTGGCAAGTAAAACGAGGGCTTTCCTATGTGTTGGCTTTTGAATCTGAACGAGAAAGGAATGCGGCCATCATGCTTGCCAGGAGATTTGCTTTTGACTGTAACGTAAGCAAGTGTCTTGTGTTTCATCCTTATTCTGTTCATTTAAATTTCTCTAATTAAATTACTGGTGACAAAATTACAGATAATGCTTTGCGGACCGGGTGATCGAACTCCATAGGAAACTAACAGATTTGCTAATTTTTCCTGGCAAAGAAGTGTAAGTACTTTCAGGTTTTCCCTAGTGTTTGTATCTATATATGCGTGCTTGTAACAGTGAAGGAAAGGAAGAAAGAAAGAAGTGTGTGGTGATGTTTTGTTGGGCTTCCACCATTCTGGTTGCGTCCCTGGATCAAGGCATCCTTTTTTTATTTGCCTTCTTATTTGGGTGTAACAATTATTTTTCCGGCTTATTCTCACAAATGGCTAATCTCAGTTTGATTTGTTTCGAAGTTCGTTCTTCAAATTTGATTCTCATGCAGTTTGTCACTTCAAATCACTACGTCCTAATATCGGTTACCCTTTTTTTATAATAAATTTTGTATGAGGATTTAACTTGTGGGGGGTACAGTTTTAAACTCTTTATCTCTACTTAATAAACAAGTTTATTGTGTTATATCCTCCTCCCAAAAAAAAAAAAAACTTATTGTGTTAATGGACTTCTTCCTACGCATGAAATCAAGTAGCATACACCAAAAATTTAAAAAAATTAAAAATCAGGCAGCAATATATTTTCGAGTGCCGGTGGTGCAACTCCTACGCACGCGTTAACATGAATTTTAAATTAACTTAAAAAAAAAGAATCAATAAATTCTCTAATTATATAGTTGAATATAAAATTGTTAATATATAAAAAATTATAATGATAAATAAATTTGAGAGCTCATTAACAAAACAGTATTGCTTGTAGAATAAATAACACGATCGTAGTTGACAACAATGTAATTGATTTTTCTTTTTAAATTTAAAGATAAAACTAAATTTTTTTGAAGAAATCAATAAATTCTCTAAATTTGAGGTAGTATTTAAATAGAATTACATGCTATAAGACAAACTACATTATATAAAGTTCTTAGTAAACGTTTAAAAAAAGATCAATCAATAAATCAAATAATTTCAGACTTCAATATATATATATAAAGTAAAAATGAAATAAGATTTCAAGAAAGAGTGTTATTGAGGTTCAAAGAACAATGTCATTCAAGAGCAACCCTTAGACAATCAGTTACAAAATATAGTCACTAGCATTTGCAAGATGATTAATGACTTGAATCGGAGATTCTTGGATATGCACTATTTTAACATCACTTACTGCTTTTAAGAAATCAATACAATAAAAAACAACTCGACCAAAATTAGAACTCAAACTTGTGTTTGCTTGGGCAACTGCAAAGCAATAAAATAAGTTAAAAATGAGAAATCCTTCAGAAAAATTATGTGAACAATAGAAAATAAAATACCTACTCAAAAAAGTGCAACACATATTCCTAAGGAAAATGCTAGAACGTACACTCCTAGAACTCACACTCCAAGAAAACGGTTAGGTAGGGGGTGTGAGTTCTAGGGGTGTCATTCTAGCACCATCCCCGTCATTCTAGCACCATCTCCTAAGGAAAATGATGTAAAAACCATAATTACAACTTCAAATTACATCATAATTGAATATTAAAATGGTCTAGACGAACCCTTCCTCAAACGTAATGAACCAATCTAGCTAAAATGTGTTCACATTTGTAATATCTCTCAAGTCTTGACCCAAAAGAGAATTAATTTGTGGAAAACATTATTTATCTCCTAAGAGTGTTATAGCTCTAGATTCATATTCCAGTGAACACACTCTGCCAAAGACCAACTTCGGACGCCCAAAACAAACACAAGACTATTAGATGAAATTGAAAAATGATGACTTGCAACATCGAACTCATATTTGACATGCATCTAGTTTGGGGTTGTACACTGTTGCGTCAACTGCAACTTCGAGATGTGGAACACGAATCTACGCGAGAGACATGACAGATCTTCTCCTCGACTTCTCGTCGGTCTGCAAGAAAGATCACAGAGGTGGGGGATCCGAGAGAGAAACTTTGATGCCTAAGTATAGAGGACAAGAAGGCTTTAAGGTTATAGAACTGTGTTTTGCATGTACCTTTGTGGAGAGCAACCCTTTCTAATTTATAGTGGTGCTGTTTCCAATATTGATTGTTTCCTAAACCGCTGTCCTGCCTTCTGAATCTTGTTATCTTAATCATATAAGTTTCCTTTAATCCTTGACATCTCTCTTGACTATGAAAGTTCCCATAGATCTTTCCTTTAACATTGAGATCTCATATATCTCATGATCTCCCCTAAGATTATATTGATCTCTCGAACTTAAGGAAAGTAACTGCTTAAATTAATTAAACCAGAATTTAACTCTAGTTAAAGGGATTAATGGGTCGTAACTTGGGCTTATGTGTAAAACTCAGTCGACTCGAACACGAGAACTGAGGGTACTTATTACTTTTGATTGATTGCTTGACTATATTTATGGTGTTTTATATTTAAAATTCCAATTGACATTGCATGTGTTAAGTTTCCAAGTTTTGTGAGAGTTAGTTCGACGGGTATACCGCCTGGAGATGCGTGGCGACGCGGGTATTGGGTAGATGGATATATGAGAACATTCGGTAGCTTAGTTAATCTCATATAACGCAAATAATAGTCCTAAGCAATGTTGAACAAATTAATCTTAGCCTAGGTTGCAAATAAATCGATAGGAGCAAGGCTTTGGGTGCACCTTGAGATGTGCATAGACGGGGCACCGAGTTGTTGGATAGGCAATAACTTAGTCGCTTATTAATGGTAACTTGTTTTAGTAAAGAAAACATAATCTAAGTTATTGAAATATTAGTGTACCTAGATATTAATAGGCCAAGTTGATCAATGAAGCCTTAAGTCCAAATTAAATAAATGGGATCAATAGATAAGCCTGAAGATTGTTTTAAAGGGAATCCTAGGATGACGTTAGTGGGGATTAGAGGTGCCTTGATGATTTATGTATGGGTCACAAGATCTCCTAGAGATTTGTGGGAGAAATGAGAGGAATGACTTTGATGAGATCTAACACTAGTATATACATATATCTACTCTACTTAATAAGCACGAATAATCAATCTTTCTACCGTTACTTGAATTTATTAGTTTACCTTTAATTAAGTCTTTCAAATGTCACTTAAATTGATTATCCTAGCTACACTTAATTAAGGGCATAATCAATCTCTCGACCTTCACTTAAATTTACTATTCTACCATTAATTAAGGGTATTCCCACTATTAAATCCAAATAGTTATAATTAGTTGTAAAAAAAAAATCAAAATTAAAATGAAGTATGTTTTCCTCTATTAAATCCAAATATTTATAATTAGTTGTAGAAAAAGTCGAAATCAAAATGAAGTAGGTTTACTTTTTGAAATATAAAAATAAAATATTAGATTAATTAACTTTCCGCGAGCGTAGCGAGCAAGTTCAAGTGTGCATAGCACGCACCAGAAAGTAGCATATGTGTGTATGTATATGTATGTGTGTGTATATATATATATATATTCATTTAGCTTCATCTCTACAACAAGAGGCACATGCAAAACAAAGTGGAGTAAAACCCTTTAGTATGGCTGGATTCAAGAAGATCTCTAGGAGATTTGGTGTAAAGTTTAGAAAGATCAACAAGCTAGGTAACCATTCTTTCTCCTCTCTAGTTCAATTCATGAAAATGAAGTCTTTGACACATTCAAGTTTTGGGCTTGTATGATAAAGCGAAATTCATGTTTTAGAAGTTATTGTTTTCGAGCCAATTGAGGTAATTTACCTATGGATTTTAAGATTAAATGATTTTTAAAAGTGTTTATGGTGTTCTTGAGATTTTCCTAAAAATAAATGCAACCAATATTATATTTATTTGATCAATTGATGAATTATGGTGTTAAAAATGGCTGATGGATATTTATCCATAATCGGCATGGATGTTTCATTACCAGCGAAAGCATCGCTGTCAGCGAGAGAGCATCTTCCCTTTGTGCGTGCCGCACAAGAAGAGCCCACTTGTGCGTGAACGCACTTAAAATGGGTTTGGGCCTTCCTTAATAAAAAAAAAAAAAAAAAAAAAAAAAAAAATTCAAGAAAATCGGTCAAGTCGAGACATGGCTAACATGGTTCGACCGGTCAATGTGGCTCCTACTAGGAAAATCTCATTTTAAAAAAGGAAAATAAAACTAGGTAACTCTATTTTCGACTCGAGTGTTATAAACTTATTTACTGGGCTCTGACACATTTATATTGACATAATAGGACACTAGGGATTAGGGAGTTTGTAGTCGGGGTTCAATGTCAGGTACGAGGCGTGCGGGGATTAGTAGGAACAACGGTTTTGCATGCCAATCAAGTAAACCCGTAAAAATGCTTCACATAATTCGATTTATTTATTTTTGCTATTTTCCTTGTATGCGTCGTTGCTGGTGGTTGACGCATGACCTTATTATTCTATTTCCCATTGCGTGTGTATGTTAGTTAGGGATTTCTAATGTCCAAGCACGTGACTTCACACGTGTTGATAGACGCGGAATATATCCACGGGGTTAGGAGGGCTTTAAGGAGATGGATCAACGCGATTTAGCGCCTGATGTTTCTCTCGGTAATCGTAGTTGGTTTTAATCATTGGTTACTTGGTTATACTCGCGGTTTCTCTTTCGATTCGATTATGACTTATACTCATGCTTGGTTTATTTTCTGCTTTATTTCTCTACTTGCATGTCTTGTAGACACATTTTATTTGTATACTTAAGAATACTGTGTGAAATTCTCTGGGATTTACTCACTAAAACTTGTCTTCTTTTTTTAACAAGTTGCAGATCCGTTGATGAGCCGTGGTAGGGAGGTGCTAGGCGACTACCTCTGAGATCGTTCATCTTCAGTTCTAATTTTGATTATCAATATATATATTTACTTTTTGCTAGGTTTTAGGGAGTTTCAGTACACCGATACATGTATATGAACCATTTTGTACTTATTCGACTCTTTTGTATATATGGTATCCTTTTGCCAGGTTTCCACCCTGTAGGTTGTAATATAAATGCAATCATTTTACTTTACATATTTTTCATTTATTACAAGACTTCCCCTGATAAATCAACCATTCAAGTTGATTAAATAATTGGTTAAACCATTAAATTGACTAGCTTTTGAACAAATCACTTAATTATCACACGGTGAATAATTGACTAAGTTAGGTTTTATTAAAATACGTGCAAGCAACTAGATAAGTCGCGAGCCGTCATCGATAGGCGTGCATGACGTGGAGGGACATAGTGAGGTATCCGCAATGTGGCAGTGCTTGGTTCATATTGGGACGCGAAGCCATCATAAAGGTTCTTCGAACTTATCCCAAACGATTGTCCTTAATGATCAAGACCATTACTTCAAGTCTATTCGAACTAAGTAATGTCGTAGATCTCGAGGTGTAGTGTACCTTACTATATCACTTGCCCCCTACTTCTTTACAAATTGATTTTGTAAAGGAGTATGAATAGTTTGAAAAGTAAAAACTTTCTTTGCTTAGTCAAGTTAAAGATACACGAGTGGAAATGGCTCCTAGTTGTGTTTTTGGTCAAATTGTGGCGACAGAAAATTCGCGAATAGAAACACACGAATGGAAAGATGCGAGTAGAACCGCATGAGTGGAAATTCGCGAGTGGAAATACGTGAGAGGAAATTCGCGAGTGAAACTTCACGAGTGGAAATTTGTGAGTAGAAACACGCGAGTGGAGATGAATCCTAGTCATGCTTTTGGTTGAATTGTCGCAACTGAAAAACACGAGTAGAAACAAGCGAGTGGAAATACACGAGTGGGAAGTCGCGAGTGGGAAACGCACGAGCAGAAATTCGCGAGTGGAAATTCGCTAGTATAAAAATGCGAGTTGAAAGTCGCGAGTAGTAAACGTGCAAGTGAAAATGGCTCTTAGGCATGTTTCTTGGTTGGATTGCTGCGACTGAAAAACGTGAGTAGAAATGCGTGAGTGAAAATTCACGAGTAGAAATATGCGAGTGGAAATGACTCCTAGTTGCGTATTAAGGTCGATTGTTCGCGACTAAAAATGTGCAAGTAAAAATGCATGAGTGGAAATCACGAGTGGAAATACGGAAGTGGGAATTCATGAGTAGAAACATGCGAGGGGAAATTCAGGAGTAGAAATACACGAATGGAAAGTTGCGAGCGGGAATTCATGTGTAGAAATGCGTGAGTAGGAATGACTCCTGAGCAGGTTTATTGGTCAGATTGTCGTGATTGGAAAGCGTGAATGAAAATGCACTAGTGAAAATTCGCGAGTAGAAACACACGAATGGAAATGACTCCTAGTCGTGTATTTAGGTTGATTGTGCGCGACTAAAAATGCATGAGTGAAAACACACGAGTACGAGTGGAAACGACTTCTAATCGCGTATTTAGGTTGATTGTTTATAACTAAAAATGTGCAAGAGGAAACGTGCGAGTAGAAACACGCGAGTGGAAATGACTCTTGGACGTGTTTCTTGGTCGGATTGTCACTACTAGAAAGCACGAATGGAAACACGTGAGTGAAAATTCGCTAGTAGAAACACGCGAGTGGAAATGACTCCTAGACGTGTATTTATGTTGATTGTTCGAGACTAAAAATGCACGAGTAGAAATTGCGAGTGGAAGTAAATGAGTGAAAGTTCAAGAGTAGAAACATGCAAGTCATTTGTCGCGTGTTTAGGATGATTATTCGTGACTAAAAATGCTTGAGTAGAAATATGCGAGTGGAAATCGCTCCAAGTCACGCATATTCCTAGTCGCGTGCGTTTCTCAAAATATGAGGATAGAAATGCTGGACTAAGAACGCACGTGCAAAACACTCATGGTCGCATGCTTTTCTCCAAATTCTCAAGTAGAAATGTGCATGGAGAAACGCTCGTGGGTGTTATAAGCATTGAAGTTGTTTATCATAATAAAAAAAATCAAAAGATGGCATTGACTATAATTCAGAAGATAAATGGGGAATACATTAAACTGAAGTCATAAATCAGATACTTTTGCCTAGTCCCTTAGTAAATGACACCAACAACAATGTGTTTGTATTTCTCTATTTTCTTATGACCAGAAGGTTTTTTTTTTTTTTTTTTTTTTTTTTATGTTTTTGTTGCTTTTGTGCCCCATTTGTTGCCCTTAACAAATTTTTCTAGGAGCCCATTCCTTACTTGAAAATCAATTTCATTTGTCAATTGCCTGCAATCTTGTGTATCATGATGATCATGATCTTTATGGAATTGGTAATACATGCTTTTATCCCTATTAACGCGCATTGGTTTTGGCCATTGTAGGAATGGTTCAAATTCGATTTCAAACAAAATTTGCCCTCATGAAGAGTTAAAAGGAAAATATGACTGAATCTCGAGGCGCCATTAAACTTAGAGGGGTTCTGAGGGACTGGACCTATATTTTGTTTCTTAGAATAGTATATGCTAATGACAACTATGCTTTCTATCATTGATCTTGTAGTCCAGTTGAATTACTTATTCCATAACCATATATTTCCCCACATTTTTATGCAATTCTGCCATTGTTGTAAGGGATTGTTTGCCAAGAAAACCTTGAGGTGCTCGTTGGTAGTCCCATTGGTGAGAGCTATAACTACAATCGACTGATCCGGTTAGGTACTTTAAGGGCTTCCTTTGTGAATCTTAAGAGATATTCTTGAAAGATTTCTCCATGTTTTTGGCGTATAGTAAATTGAAGGAATTGATCAAGTTAGGCACGAGTTATTGATACTAAATTTGTACTAGTCCTATAAGGGTCTGTAGGAAAACCTTGCACCTGACAGCATTAGACACGCCATGTAATAACAAGATGACGTCGAAGTCAAGAACTTGTTCGGTTGGATCGCCAGGTCCATCATACTTGTCCATACGTGGCATTTTAAAACCTTTTGGCAAAGATTCATCGAGGGTTTCATGAATGAAGGGCGGGGGTCTGGAGTTATAGATCGCCATTCCCGTGGTGTCTTTAAGCAGTTTTGTCCACCGTAGTTGTTCATGGACTTTCGTCAGGTTTTTATTTTCATAAAAATTAAAATTATTAAAATTATTAAAATTATGGAAAACTTACAAAAAATTGATAAAAATAGATAAAAATTATGGAAAAATTATGAATTTTTTTTGAAAAATATGAAAAATAGGGAAAGCTAGAAAAAAATGAGTTCGAGGCTTTTTGGGCGTTTGGCACCCCGGTTTAATTCGAAAAAGGGTGGTAAAAATTTATTTATATAAAATAATAATTAAAATAATAGGGAAAAATAATAATTACATAAAATAGATAAAAATAGATAAAAATTCTGAAAAATTCTCTAAAAATATAAAAAATAGGGAAACTAGAAAAAAATGAGTTCGAGGCTTTTCGGGCGTTTGACCCACTGGTATAATTCGAAAAAGGGTGCTAAAAACTTAATTTTTATGAAAATAAAAATGACAAATCTATAATCACATACTATAATTGCATGTAATGCGACCCTAAAATTTTTATTGGTATAAATGGACATCGGTGTCGGGTGTCCCTAATCTGGAGCCCATAGAGGATTTCTTTTCGATCTTGTCGATGTCCTCCACTGAGGATTTCTACTTTGTCTTTTAGTTGGCTGAGTTTTTCTTTCAACCTAGATAACTCTTGATCCTTCTCCGCTTGATCGTAATGGTCCGTTACCTTAAGCAAGTGATTAGTGTTAACTCGAATATTAATTAATCTGAGTTAGGCTGGAGGTCAAGTCTTACATACCTCGATTAGCGTGTGCATGACATTACAAGAAAAGACGTTTTAAACCACCAATCAATAGTGAGGGCACAAAAATGCCATAGTTTAAAACATAATTTACTAAGGAGAGTTATTTTTACGGTTAAAACATTGCTAATTAATGATGGGAATTGTGATTCATGGGTATTAACATAAATTGCTGTCACTAAAAAATTTGTGACCAATCCAAAAAAAATTTAGTGCTAAAGATCCAGCCTATTCCATTTACTTATTTATTTTTTTATTTGTTTTATTTCGTATTTACTTGTTTCGGTCAAAAAAGGGTAGAACGAGTAGAAAAAAAAGAAACACGAAACGAAAATTAAAGAAACAGGAACGAAAAAAAAGAAGAAAAAAATAGAGAAAGCGAAAGAAGAGCTGTGAACGAGGAAGAGAGCGGTGAGCGAGGAAGAAGAGCGGGACTACGTGCGAACGTGGAAGAAGAGGAGACTTCGAACGAGGAAGAAGAGGGGACTGCATGCAAACAAGGAAGAAGAGGGGACTACGAAAGAGAAAGAAGAGGGGTACGCGAATAGGGTTCGCGGGTTGTTCTGCGAGGATTTTCGCGGAAGAAGACGCTCCTCGTGCTTGACCTAGGTGAGTTCTTCTCTCTTGTTGAACATCTCCCTTAGTTTTTCTTAGTAAAAGCTTGTAAAGAAAGGTAGGGTTTGTTTGAGAAAGAAGTCTTTGAGGGTGAATGACTTATTTGATTAGATTTGAAACAATTGCTATATTGATTTGGAGGTTTGGTGGTTCTTGGATATCAGACTTCATTTATATCAACTCGATTTTGTTGTTTTGTTATTGAGCATTGGGAGCTTTGATAGAGTTTTTTGGTACAATGCTTAGATGTTTTTTTTAATCTTTAGTTGTGTGATTTCTTTTTAGAAGCTTGCAAGGAAAGGTAGAGTTTGTTTGAGAAAGCAATCTTTGAGAGTGAGTGACTTATTTGAATAGATTTGGAACAATGTTTGCATCGATTTCGGAGGTTTGGTGGCTCTTGGATATTAGATTTCATTTACATCAACTCAATTTGTTGTTATGTTGTTGAGCATTGAGAGTTTTGATAAGGTTTTTTCGGTACAATGCTTAGATGGAGTTTTTGCCTGAATAATAGAATTTAGAGAAAAAATTAAAAAAAAAACACATCTGCTGAAATAATTCCCAATATAACACACTTAGTGCCACGTAGGGTGCCACATGGGATGTGAGTGAGTGACTGGGAGGGTAGAAAACGTGAGTGGAAATCACGTTTTGTGCAAGTCGTGATTTCAACGTGATTTCCACTCACGATTTGAGTATAGTGGAAGTCGTGACTTGCAGTCACGACTTCTAATCTGAGGGGCAAAAAAAAAAAAGTGGCCTCTATACACCAGAAAACAAGAGAAAAGACTTGGACATAATCCTTTAAGAATGAAAATGGCTATGTAAAATCACTTAACATTATAAAAATCAAAGGCCAAGTTAATAACTAAACAATTAATGAAATGTTAATTGGAAAAATCAGTTTGGAGTGTTTAAACCGAAGGAAAAAAAAAGATTTTTTTCAAACAATGCAACAAAGGAAAAAAAACCATTCATCAAAATAGAAGTACTAAAACAAGCATTGCATCTTATGTAAAAAAACATGAAAAAATAAAAATAGAAGTACAAACTACACTAAACCATAGAGGATACACATAACCTCGACAAAGAATATTATTACCATAATAATTTCAAGAATTTATAAGCATGAGTACTTGTTTTGGCAAAGGCAAAATGCCTTAGTTTTGGCATAGGCAAAATGCCTTTATTTTGTTCAAGTGCCATGTTTGACTGCTAATTGTAAATGACGTTTGTAAGCATGAGTACATACATACATACATCCAAACATAACATCCATACATAAAATTGCAAAGTGATTGAGTACAAAGCAATAATAAAAGAAGTCTTGTTATTGTTACACACAAGTCCTACTCCGACCCCAAATAATGACTTCCAGTCCCACAACGTGTTCTCTTTACAACTCGAACATTACGATTTAACGCTAATGGGACATTCGACTGGCCCATATCACTAGGATTTTGAGCATCTTCTCTCTGAATATCATCGGTATCACGCATTCCACCTTCATGCGTACTTGTACTCTCAGAGAAATTCATCATTATTGGAGTGGTATTGAAATGGCGCGAAGATGGAACGACTTCCGTAGGCTCGAATGCCATGTAGGGAGGAACGGATGGAGTATGTGGAGTGTCACGCTCATTGAGAGGTACTGATGACGTATACACTGGAGTGCCATGCCTCGAACGCGTATCATCGCGAGAAGTATGATGAGAGGCTTCAAATGAAGTGGGCACATTATGCATGCGATAATCCGCTCGTACTGCAGTCAAAGTCGATGCAGCTACATCTCTAATGCGTGCAATCGCACGTCATCACCCAATGTCAACGATGGATCGATGTCATTCCATGTGCCTACATATAAACTATATAAGAACTTGTATGTGAAAGTAAAATGAAAACAACTATATGAAACTTCATGAATGGAAAAAATGAAATTGCACTTACCAATGCCTCAGCAATAGCTCCACGACGAGACATGAATCGACGTGTAATGCGACGATACCATTGCATATACGGGTCGTAAAAGTCCAAAGGCTCGTCTAATATTTCATCAGTTGCTATGTTGGAAGCACGTTCGTTCCACAAGCAAACATAAGCACTATGTTCTGCACTCCAATCCTTATCCGTTTTCCCTTTCAAGTCAATCTTATGTAGTTCCATATACTTGTGCTATGTAAATTAGGTATCCTTTGTTTCATACCGAATTGTCGCATTACTCTATCCGGATTGTACAGTTCGACAACGCAAGAAAAAAGCAAAGGTGCCCTCGTTCGCCAAATTGCTCGACCACTGCTACAATATGCAGGCAGGTCACTTATCAATGGTTCCGGATACGGTTCCCAAACAACCTGTAGCATGAAAAATAACATTAATTGAATAAACGGTGTCATCAACAAGATGTCGACATAAGCACTTGTTGGAGAGAATGATTAAGTATATTTATTACTTCATCCGGTCCTTGCATGTCAATCATTTCTCTGTATTTCGTCAGCACGTGCATCGATGTTCCTGTGGTCTCCAACGCATGCCTCCACCTTTCCAAATGAACCAAACAAAACAGAGCATGCATGAAAAATGGGTTGTACATATACTCAAATTGAAATTGTAATGTTAAAAAAAAATAATTACCTATGACCAAATGGAGGAGGTGGAAATAATTCTTCATTGTCTATCATGTCATCTCTAATGTGGTTTCCCATAATTGGTGCGAGAAAAGGCAACCTCTCCCATGCCCACAATTGCAATAAAATGACCGGTCCCCCGCTATCTCTCGCTCCATCAATGTCACCGCAAGACATAACTCGTCTATATAGGTGAGCCGAGTTGCACTACCCCAATCGTACTCGTCCCGCCGCCTCAAAGTCTTCCAAAAATTGCAAATACGTGATGTGCACGAGGTTGTTAGACTTGTCACAGAAATAAAGTTCCGCCAAGAAGTTGTAGGATATACGCTCTTGCGTAGCGTTGCACGTCCACATCATCGCATCCCGTGGAAGGTTTGGAAACCATCGTGACAGCTGGCGAATTTGAATCCGCCACCGGTCCTGTTATTTTCGTGGAATGGAAACCCCAACTTGTGTCAAGCATAAGGCATTGTAATCTTGCTCAACACGACCAAAGGATGGGTAATCCATCGACGGGCAACCCTAAGATAATTTGTACATCTTGAAGGGTAATAGTCATCTCGCCAACAGAAAATGGAACGTGTGAGTTTCGGTCTCCACCTCTCTACAAGGGCGGTGATTAGATGCCAATCAATTGAGATGAAACCTACTCGCGCCGTCCCGTAAAAGCCACCAAGCGCGTGGAGATGCTCGACGATTCGTTCATCCAGCTTGGACCAACCGATGTAGTGCACTTGAATTCCGTCTGATAGTCAATATACCAGGCTCCTATGAAAATACGAAGCATAAGGCATTATTTAAAATATGTACACGCCGATATAACTGTGTAGTGCAAATCGGCAAGAAGTCCTACCGGTCCCTCCCATACTCGGTAGATCTATGGAGAGCTTGCGAAGTCAAAACCGAATCATCTATAGGCCCAGGCTCCATATCGCGCTTCAAACCCAAATCATTATCAATGAAGGAACATGAGAAGTAGCAAACTACCAGTAAAGTCAACATGAATAAGTAGGAAAGGTTTAACAAAAATTATGGAGATAATTCATCAGTAAAATAACGCTACTCATGAAAATATATCAAATTTCGCCATACAATCATGACCCTCAACAGACAGGATGCATAGCTAGCTTAACTAAATGTCAGTATGCTTGAATGAGACTGTCACTATGAAGCACTCGGTGGTTGTTGTTGCTGACGACGAGAGCAAGTGCGTCTATTGTGTCCATCCTGCTTACACAAACTACATCGCAGCGTGGGTTGGGGTCTCTCTCCATTCATTCTCACGCCGCATATGACGTGGTTGTTTCTCGGTTGCTTCTCCAATCCATCTATCGTGCGCGCAGACGTCGTTGTTGAGGGCGACCTTTTTTACTCGCTTTCGAGATGGATCACCAAGAACGAGTATGGAAGTCCGCGCTTGGCCAATAATCTTCGTGGGGAATGGGATGGAAATTCGCAAAGATAACATTGATCGTACACAACCAATCTGTAGTATTCCTCAATGTATTGATGAGCATCCATGGCAACACTGGCGCAGACTGCTTGAACATGAGAACATGGAATGCCATAACACTGCCATTTCATATAAGTGCATCTACGAGCCTCGCAATTTAACTATTTGCTTGTTAGACCCTTTTCGCAAATGATGGCCACGTGGCGCAGCGATGACGACTTCAAATGTACCATTATCGCGATTCACTAATGTCACATTGTGCCCGCCAGAAGACTTTGCCCAATTTGCCAACTTCTTCAACGCGTAACCCGTGTAGACTTCGCCCTTCCTAAGTGCCGCACCTATTTCGTCTCGCCTTTTGTTGAAGAACTCCAAGACACGATAGAATGTCACTTGCACTAACGCGGTGATGGGATAGAATCGCGCGCCTTTAAGGACCCCGTTAAAGCATTCTACAAAGAGCAACAAAATATGCATATGCGTATCAGCATCTAAACGTAACAAATCAAATATATTAAATAACCAATGGTACCAAATTATGGACACGATAAACCATACCAGCTAGATTTGTAGTCATCCATCCGTATCGATATCCTTTGTCGTATGCGTTCGTCCATTGTGCTCGATCAAGGTCATTAAACCACGCAATACATTCCGCATTCATTTCTTGAAGTTCATCATGACCGCTTGAATTTTCGGGGTTGATGTTGTGCACCAGCTAAGTAGACCATATCTTTTAATTCTTTGCTCCCGAACCTCATGTTAAAATTACTGCATATGTGCCGGAGACAAAATCTGTGGTGAGCTCTTTCACGAGTCCATCCATTTTGCGGATTGTTCATTGCCACCAATATACCGGGGTGTCGATCGGAAATGACACATATACCATCCCTATCAGTCACATGATGTCGCAAGCAAGCCATAAACCATCCCCAGCTGTGTTGACTTTCCTCATCAAAGATGGCAAATGCTAAAGGAAATACATGACTATTACTATCAACAACAGTGGCTATTAGGAGTTTGTGTTTGTATTTTCCATACAAGAATGTGCCATCAATCTGTATCATTGGTCTGCAATGTCTGAAGCCTGCAATAGAAGGTTCAAATGCCCAAAAAACCCATTTGAATTTAACCTCATTGGTGGCATTAGGCTCCCCATGTCGCCATTCCACTCGTGTCCCTGGATTGGTTTCTTGAAGAGCAGCCATCCACCGCGGTAACATTTTATACGATTCTTCCCGCCTCCATAGACTTTAGCAATTGCCTTCTTCTTCCCCAACCACACTTTCTTGTAACGAACGTCATAACTGTATTTGTCCTTGATCATCTGATGAAGCACTGGAACTGAGATGGACGGATCTCTTCTCACCACATTTTCAACTTCACGACATATAATGGTGGAGTCCAAATGCGCATGATCTTTGGACAGATTGGCGTAGATGCATGTATATGGTCCTGCATATTTACTAATCTCAAACATTCCATGCGATTTTCTTCTCGAACAACGCAACCTCCAAGTGCATCCATCTACATATTTCTTACATCGAACAATCCATACATTAGGTGTAGAATGAGTCACCACAAATCGCCTGTGTTCTTTGATGCTATACAACTTCACGGCATGCTGGATATCTACTTTACACATGAACCGCATGCCCTTTTGAAATTCTGCTCCCTCATTCCATAAAGACCTTAAAGGGATCATAGCATTCTCATTGAGGGGTTGCAATGCCTCACTACTCAATTCCATAAATGCAGGAGAAGGTACGACAAATTCACGTACACTAACGGCGCGACCATCGATTCCAAGCAAATTCTCTTCGTCGAAAAATTCATCGTTCCCAACCTCGCTCGAAATTGGAGGACAAGATAATGAGCCATCATCGGCAATGACTCGATTTAATGTGTATCGAATCATGGCATCATCAACATGATGAGCATCAACCCCTTCATCATCTGTATCATCATCGCTACTCTCTTCACTAGTACCTTCGTCACTACCGCAATAGTCTCCGTCTTCACTAGTCTTGTTCAACTCATCACAGAACGAGGATCCTCGTCCATCTCGGGATTTGCACTCATCAACGGGCGATGCACAATGACTCGCTCCATATTTGGTTGAGTGCTAGGTCCAAATACAAAATGTAACGCCATATTACAGTTTGTACTATTATACGAATCTCTCGTTCTCAAATCGATATAAAGCTCCATGCATTTTGGTGGTGGTAATTCTCGCCACAATCTCCCAAACATCTTTGAGACTCGCCTCATCATCTATTCGCACAGGGACGTAGTTGCGCATTCACTACCAATGTACGCCGGATATCGATATGTGATGGTCAATATCATCTTTTCATTGTCTATCTCCAAAGAATTATAGACAAAACTCATAAATTCCTCGTACCCTAAACCCATGTTCGCTCTAAGATGTCGAACAAAGCGGTTTAGTGTATGAAATTCCCGATGGTCCATCGACCATGTCCCCATTCATATAGCACAACAAACTTACTCTTCGATCACCATTATTGAATCTATATATGTAGAATACAAAGCATGATCAATAGAAGTGAATGCAACAATATCAACATTTTTAAAAGTGTAGTGGTTCATACTAAAAACAGTTACGAGTAAAGTTAAAGAAGGATCCATCCCCAAAGTAAACAATTCCGACTTTGTCCAATGGAAGGTCCAAAATAAAAATACATAACTAATGGGAACAATTAGTTGATATTTTTAACTCATCCATAACCAAAGTCACTCGACAAGGTTTTAGGCGACTCTAAACTAAACTAGATGGTCATAACAGTGAACTAAAGAATGCATGAACATACATGTAGTCACAGAACGTACCATGGGCATAAATACGCTAATATATAGGCTATTATGACAAGAAGGTGCATAAACAAATTTAATGGAAATAGATCGAAAGGTCATAAAAATGAGGAAAGAAAATAAGTGAAGATACATAACCATACCATATCAATCAATACCACTGAATATGCCACAAACAAAAATGTAACTGCTATACATGTCTTATAGAGATTTCTAAGTCAATTGAAGATGTTCAAGGGGGTTCATTTCTAGAAGAGCTAAATAGGAAATGGCCTTATCACGACAATGCATTGCAAATGATTCAAGACATATTGATGTACATGGACAGGACCTTCATTCCCAATACTCATAAAACCCCTATTCATACTCTTGGCCTTAACCTTTGGAGGGACAACGTTATAATGATGCTAATGGATTTAGGTTCTGCATTTTCCTAAGGAACATTGCTTTTGTAATGGATTTGGTTTAGTATTTGTCAAAAGCATCTTTGGATTTGGTAAATAGATTCTTCACATTTAATGAATATAATTTGTAATTAATCCCAAATATCAACATGAAATTAACAAAAGAATATACCGGCGGGAAGGTGAGCAGAGAGAAGGCAGTCAAGGACCGGCGAAGGACCAGCGAGCAGAGAGAAGAGGGCTCGGCGTGTGACCTTTGAGGGCTCTGCGAGGGACAGTGGAGGCAGCGACGGTGGAGGCGGGGACGACGGCAGAGACGAGGCAGCGACGGTGGAGGCAGGGATGGCGGCAGGGGACGGTGAAGGCAGCGTTGGTGGAGGCAGGGACGGTCGAGGGACGGTGGAGGCAGCGACGGTGGCGGCAGGGATGGTCTAGGGACGGTGGAGGCAGGGACGGCGGCAAGGACGGTGGAGACCGGAGAAGGCAGTCAACGAGACAGGGACGACGGCTCTGCGAGTGACGGTGGAGACGGGGACGGTGGAGGCGGGGACGGTGGAGGCTGGGACGATCTCGGTGAGGCAGAGGTGAGCAAAGAAGAGGAGATCTCGGTGAGGCAAAGGTGTGCAAAGAAGACGAGATCTCGGTGAGGCAGAGGGGAAGAAAACAGGGACGAAATCGGGATTAAACTAGTTGGTCACGGGCAGGAAGTCGTGACCTAGGGTCACGACTTCCCCATGTTAGGAAGTCGTGACCCAGGGTCACGACTTTCTCATGTCAGGAAGTCGTGACCCAGGGTCACGACTTCCTCATGTCAGGAAGTCGTGACCATGGGTCACGACTTCTGTTTGCTAGACACATGGCGCTGACATGGCGCTGACATGGAGCTAAATGTGTTATATTGGGAATTATTTCAAAAGATGTGTTTTTTTGTTAATTATTTTCCTTAATTATATTATTCAAGTAAAAAGGTTTTTTTTTTAATGTTTAGTTGGCTAGTTTCTTTTTAGAAGCTTGCAAAGAAAGGTAGGGTTTGTTTGGAAAATGTCTTTGAGAGTGAGTGACTAATTTGATTAGTTTGAAACAATTGTTGCATCGATTTGGAGGTTTAGTGGCTCTTGCAAAGAAAGGTAGGGTTTGTTTGGAAAATGTCTTTGAGAGTGAGTGACTAATTTGATTAGTTTGAAACAATTGTTGCATCGATTTGGAGGTTTAGTGGCTCTTGGATATTAAATCTTATTTACATTGACTCGATTTTGTTGTTTTGTTATTGAGCATTGGGAGCTTTGATAAGGTTTTTTGGTACAATGCTTGGATGAATTTCTTATTTTAATATTTAGTTGAGTGGTTTCTTTTTAGAAGGTTGCAAAGAAAGGTAGAATTTGTTTGAGAAAGATGTCTTTGAGAGTGAGACTAATTTGATTAGATTTGAAACAATTATTGCATCGATTCGGAGGTTTGGTGGCTTGGATATTAAATTTCATTTACATCGATTCGATTTTGTTGTTTTGTTGTTGAGCTTTAGGAGCTTTGATAGTTTTTTTGGTATAATGCTTATATGATTTTTTTTTTTAGTTTTTTTTTTAATCTTTTCAGGAAGTGGATAGAATAAGTTGGTACGATTATTTATTTAACTAATTGTAGGAATCAACTTTGTTTTATTGCTATGATCTAAAAATATGATTACTCCATCTGATTGTACACCCTAATTTCCATATGAATCATATTTTTTATTGTCTTGCATCAGTGAAGGTGTAGTTATTGGTTGTGTGTGTTTGCTGTTATAATTACGAAATTTATGATGATTTAAGAAGGTTGCCAAGTTTTCTTTTCAAGCTTTTGCTATTGTTAATTGAGAAATATGTTGTGTGATGTAGTTTTTATGACCCAACTTAATTTTCGTCATTGTGTGGTAGTAGTGAAGTGTACGAATTAGATAGAACATAGTTTTGTTTTTAGGTAGTGCAGCAAACAAGATAGTTAGAGTTATTTTATTTACATAAAATAAATTAATATTTTTCAAAAAAAACAAGCCCTCCATCTAATCATACATTCTATTTTTCAAATAAATTTATTTTTTAAGTCGTTGTATTGCAATAGTGAAGTGTAGGAGTAGAGACATTTTTTTTTTTTTTTTTTGTAATGAAGTATAGAAAATAAGTTAGTAAGACTTTTTTTTAACAAGAATTGAACTTGTTTTATTGCTGCAATTTTTTTTTTTTTTCTATCTAATCATACACCCTACTTTATATGATATATGAACCTTATTTTACATTATTATGTTGTAGTAGTGAAATGTAGGGATAGATTATTCAAAAGAAATGTATGGATAGAGAAAAAAAATGTAGGAGTAAAGAAAACTAAGTTTTAGTTAGGAAGTAGAGAGAATTAGTTGGTAAGATTTTTAGTTGTTGGAATCAAACTTTTGTTTGTTGTTGTGGCTTAAGAAATATAATTTATCCATCTAAACATACACCTTACCTCACATATAGAGCTTATTTATTTCGTTGAGTTGTAGTGTTGAAATGTACGCATAGAGAGTCAAACTTTTTTTTAAAGATGTCTCCATATGATCATACATCCTACTTTGCATACGTAATCAAGTAAGATTGTTGTGTTTAATTTTTTAGTTTGAATTTCTTAGTATTTTTTCTTCTATGTCGATATAAGTTTACGGTTCTACAAAATTTTACTCTAATATACAATGGAATGTGTTAAAATATTTTTTATTAAATTATTTAACTTTAAATTTTTTTATCATTATATTTTTTCTCAATTAAGTATCATAGTGTTCACATATTAATACGTTTTTAAAATTACCCAATATTGTAATTTTTGTTAACATAATGGTGCCCGACAAACAGTTAGTCAATCTTTTCAACACAGACCGACTCACTGAAATATATGAGGGCATAGACAAATTTCTAGATTATGCTTTTATAAAGACCAGTAAAATAGGTTAAACTCGTTGCTCGTGTACTAAATGTACTAATACGTACTCTAGAACTCGTGATACTATTCGTTCGCATCTAAAAGCGTATGGAATAATGGAAAACTATACTTTTTGGTATCATTACGGTGAATGACGAGGTGAATCTAACTCTGATAGTGATGATCTAAAACATATTAAGAGAAGAAATGTTACAAGATATGTATCATGGTGGTTTTGAAATGAGTTTGAACTTAAGATTTCTAATTTTGAAATTAAAGAGAAGAAACCTAATGATGAAGCAAAGAAGTTTTATTAGCTGCTAAGTGATTCAGAGATACCGGTTTATCTTGCTTGTAAGACATCAAAATTAGCTGCAATTGTCAAATTATTGCATATTAATAGCTTAGGCCGATGGAGTAATACATCGTTTGACATGTTACTTAAGTAGTGCTAAGAAATACTCCTAAAAGGCTTGACATTACCTGAATCCACTATGAGGTGAAAAAATAACAAAAGATTTGGGCCTTTCTTATAAAGAAATAGATGTATGTGTCAATGATTGTATGTTGTTTGAGAAATAAGAAAATTAGCCAAACACGTGCAAATTATATGATGCCTCAAGTTGGAAAGTTGATAGTGGCATAGGAGAAGTAAAAGTTAGGTGCAATAGAAAGAAAATATCTTTGAAATCAATGCATTACTTTCCTTTATAACCAAGACTCAAGAGGTTTTTTATGTCCAGAAAAACGGCTTCTTTGATGACATAACATTACAAAAGGAAAGATGGAGTAATAAGGCATCCAACCGACTCTTTGACTTGGGAAATCCTTTAATGACCTTTACAAGAATTTTTTGCTTGAGCCTTGCAATGTAAGGCTGGCTCTTGCTAATGATGGATTTCAAACTTTCAACCAGTCTAAAACTTTATAAAGCATTGGACATGTAATATTGATTCCTTATAATTTGCCTCCATGTATTTGCTTGAAAGGATCCAATTTTATTCTTTCAACACTTATACCCCAGTCCGGAGAGTCCTGGAGTTGCAATTGATATTTATCTTCAACCTCTAATAGAAGAATTGAATGACTCGTGGGAAGTAGGTGTTTTAACATTTGATGCGTCATGTTGTGAAAATCTTAAATTACATGCGGCTTTGATTTGGATGATCAATGATTTCCCTGCATATGGAAACTTATCTAGTTGGAGTACAAAGGGAAAATTAGCATGTCCTACTTGTAATAAAGATACTTGTTCAATGCGGTTAGTTAATGGCAAAAAACAATGTTATTGGCTCATCGTCATTATCTTCCAAAAAAACAAAAATGGCGAAAGGATACAATTAGTTTCGATGGAACTAAGGAGTTAAGATTACTACCACTAAAATCATTTTCCGGAAGTGATGTTCTTGCTTAAGTAAATGACCTTGAAGGGATCAATCTGACAAAAGATAGTAGCAAAAAGGTGAAGATATCACATGATAAAAGAGGTGACAATTGGAATAAAAAGAGCATCCCTTTTGAACTTCCGTATTGGAGTACTCTTTTGTTGCGACACTATAATGCACATAGAGAAGAATGTGTGTGATAACATTGTTGGTAAAATATTAAATATAAAGAGGAAGAAAAAAGATACATTTATGTCTCATCTTGACATGGAGCTTATGAACATAAGACCATAGCTACATGCAATTCGCAAAGGAGTTGAACTTGAGTTGCCTACTGCGCCGTACTTATTTTCTCAATTAGGAAAACATTTATTTATTTATATTCTTAATGCAAATTAAAGTTCCTGACAGGTTTTCATAAAATATTTCTCAATTTGTAAATACATAAACTTTATGGTTTAAAAAGTCATGATTGTCATATTTTATTGCAACACCTACTTCATCTTACAATTCGTAGTCTTTTTCCAAAAATGTTTGTGAACCCCTCATTGAGCTATCAATATTTTTTACAAGTGTGGGTGCTAAAAAATTAAGAGTTGAAGAGTTGGATAAAATTGAAGCTCAAATTCCTATAACATTGTGTAATTTGGAGCAAATATTTCCTCCATCATTTTTTGATGTGATGGTGCACTTGCCTATTCATTTAGCTAATGAGACTAAGATTGGTGTTCCTGTCCAATTTCAATGGATGTACCCTATTGAACGTTCATTTTATGAATTAAAATATGGCTCATCCAAAAGTTTTAATTACAGAAGGCTACATTGCAAATGAGTGCATGACTCTTTGCTCAAGGTACTTAAAGGGAATCGAGACAAAATTTAGCAAATTGGAAGGAAAATATGAAATTAATCAACATCAACTCAATGAAGAGATCTCTGTGTTCTTGCAATGTGGACGAACATTTGGATTAGGCATGTCTCGAAATCTTTTTAGTAAGGAGTAGGAACAAGCTCATAGCAATGTTTTAAGAAATTGTGATGAAGTTTAGACTTTTCTTGAGTAAGTGATTATTTTTAAAATTCAATTTCTTGTTTATCA
This sequence comes from Stephania yunnanensis, assembly GCA_039657365.1. Taxonomy (NCBI): domain Eukaryota; kingdom Viridiplantae; phylum Streptophyta; class Magnoliopsida; order Ranunculales; family Menispermaceae; genus Stephania; species Stephania yunnanensis. Next base: position 34,396,959 of record CM077586.1, on the reverse strand, counting down.
TTATACTAAACATACGTCTAACTTAAATACATGTATAACTTATTGCAATGTTGATATGTAAAGGTTACTTTAAAATTCATGATGATAATATGTTACATAAGGCAAATAATGAGTGCAACCAATCTTTATGTGCGTGGTTTGAAGCTAAAGTGAGTGCAAATTATTTTTATATTTGTAATAAAATTATTTTTTCAAATATATATTATTAAAGCAATACATGTTTTTTAGATTAGATAATTTCATATGCACGATGAAGGAACAAATAGACTTTATGTATTCATTTTCTTTTGGTCCTACCAAATATGTTACATGTTATAATGGTTATACGATAAATGGATATTGATTTCGAATAGAAGATTGTGATCAAAGGCATTTGACAATGAAGATGACTTGAAACACGTTAGTGAACCAAAATCTGATAAAAAAGTATCAAAGATCAATCAATTCATTTACAAAAGTAGAATTCTACATCCACTTAATTATTATTTTTTTGGAAAATATTTAGTAGTATGTTCACATATTTTTCTTTTTCAACATTAAATCTTTTTAGGAGTTTCAACCATTAGAAGAAGCTAATGATCATTACCTCGTGGCAAAATATACACCTATAGCTCTAGAAGTCAAATTGGTGTACATGTGTATGTCGTTTCTGACAAAAGTGTTGAACGTAAGAGTATGATAATAAAATTCTACTTGATTCAAGTGCTAGTTCTTCACATACTATTTGGTAATTCTTTTTAAATTGTAGGTTCTAAACCAAGAAAAGTGCGAGGGAGAAATCAGAACAAAACAATTGCTAGACTCAAAAATAGAGAAAAATATTCGATTGAATTTGAAGATAATTATGGGTCGGGACCCTACCATAAATATTGATCAAGACATTTGAGAAAAATTGTGCTTGACATTTTTTTTAGTAGAATCGAAAAAAACATGGAGGACATTAGTCAAATAAAAAAAAACCAAATGTGGTTCATGGTTAAGGTAAATGATTGTATTTTTATTATTCACATTTTTTTTAGTAGAGCTAAATAATATTAGTTTTTAAGTTCAAATTATTTAGGAATGCTTCTTCCATCTTGAGTTAGAGAATTACAAAGAGGTCACTTAGAGCACATGAACTCTTATGGACGTGTTGGCGGTCAAATTTGAACGTTCGTTACATCAAGAAGTGTAACAATAAAGAGGACGTTTTAAGAAAGGTTCCTGAAGGGATGCATCCTAGTGATTGAGAATTTCTTGTAAATTGTTTTTTTAATTTGCAAAATTTAAGGTATGACTATTTGGAATTAATTTTTTTTTAATCATTATTAGTGTATGTTTTGATGATAATGTGGATTTTTTTAAAAGCCAGTGACCGAAATGCAATCACCAGGTCTAAAGCTAATAAAATGCCTCATACAACTGGAAGCCAACCTCGTACACAAATAAGATATGAAAAGGTTATTCGGTAATCTTAATATGTTATATATATAGTTGTTATGCTAGAATTTTTATAACCCATGTTACTTTTATAGGGAGGCAAAGATGGTAACCTACCAACTTTGGATGACATGTTCTTTTACACAAGACAGAAATGGGAAAAGTTAGTTGACCCCGAAGCACCAAAAAATATGTAAGTAAAATTTTCTTTTATTTTTTATTTTTGGTCATGTATTTAAGTTTAAAGTTATACAAAAGTTTTCTTGGTTGGTAGGAAGAAATTGTCAAGACTATGCAGTCTGAGCTGAGCTCTTTGAGAAGTGCTTTGGACCATAACGATGTAGCCATATGTTTGGGTACAAAGGTAGAATCAAGAGAATGCATCTAGAGGAATCTAGCTATTCAAAAATCAAAGAGCTTGAAGCTAAACTTGTTAAGAAAATGAAGCCAATAATGAACATCAGAAAACACTTGAAATTATTTTAGAAAGATTGGATAAACTTGAAAAGAAACGTGCACAACCATCATCATCGGCTCCTTCAATTTCCAATTAAGAGCCTAGCTAGTTGGGTTTGTGTGATGATTTATGTTGGTATGGTATGTTTGATAAATTTTATATGTTATGAGATTAATAGGAAATTAATATAAGCTTATAATTGAAAAAATAATTAAATAATAAATTGTCGGTACACCAAGTGCAATGAGGGGGTCGTGAAATAAATGTCCACACTCGAGAATACTCGTAGGTATGTCCGGTGAATTTCTTAGCTAGAGAATACACGAAGTATATATATTTATATATAATTGATATATAAATATATAAAAATAAAACTATAAGTTTGATTTGAATTATATGAATCTTTAAATCGCCTCGAGATAAGCGTAAGTGGTGGTGTTGAGATTCGTGTTACTTCAAGATGTGTCAATTTAACACACCATTCACTTGATCAATCTCAAGATAGCGTGATGCGTATCTCGAAAAATTCATATAAATGAATCAAAAGGTTTAAATTTATCCACACTATTTCATTCGATCAAAGGAGATACAAGCAGCTGAGGGTTTGACATTTGAAGGAATCGATCTAGAAAGAAAGTTTCAGTGGATTTGAAGGGATTGGCAGAAATCAAACCACTATAATCTAGAGATTAATCACTTTGGTAAGTTTAGTTTTGAGTTTAAGTTGAGTTCTTAATATAGGTGATGATTTCTCTGTGAATAGTTGTTGTTGATCACTGGAAATGAGTTTATACCTCATTAGAGGTCCTCTTTGATGTGTTGGGAAAGTGTTCGACGTTGTTGTTGCGATTTAGCAATGGAACAGTGGCTGTTGCCCTGTTCACTGTCGAGACAGTACATGGTGGAACGTGCTCCCTCTAATAGAGGAGCCCATTCCCTTCATAAAGAGTGATGAACCCAGTTTGTGGAGTGTGCCTCACCAAGTGAGGGAGCGCACTCACATCTTAAAAACAACAATCGTGTTGTGTTTTGACTAGAATCTCACGAGGTCTTAAGGACTGACATAGAGGTTCTAAATATAGTGTATTTGAACCTTGTTAACCATAAATGGTTTGTGATAGATTTTGGAACACTGAGAAAGCTTGAATGACTCAAAAAGTTAGGTAACTTAGAAAGAAAACCTAAATCGAGGTAAGTATAGATTCACTTATTTATCAATGTTCTTGGATATGTTAGTATATATAGTTCTTATAGTTTATGGACTGAATGAAGGACTATGTACACTGTGATTTGTTTATTAAATGGAAAACGATGTTTAATGTGATCAATGAGAGTAAACTCTGAAATTGAGACTATGTTATATATGATATGGGCTTGATTCTCGACCTATGTGGTAGATCCTACTTAGCTAAATAGGTTGCGTGGATTACATATTTACTAGAGGGTTTGAGATAGAACCTTTGAACATTAATGGATTAGCTAGACAGCACATCACCTAATGTGTTGGTCTAGCAATCGCATTAATGGTGTCAGTGGAGTAATCGACGCTAGATTTACAAACGAAATGAAAATCACAATGTAATAGTCATTGACAATTTAGCTTGCATCTGTTATTTATTGGATTATATGCTTTTCATAATCCTATTAGTTATCTTTGGTGCATATTGTTATTACATATTACTCTTGATTATTATATGAAATGTTGATGGCTTTGTGAATCCTTATTTACTGAGCAAGATGGAGTGCTCATCCCCAAATTTAACATTTCAGGTTCTCAGTCTAGCGATTTAGCAAATGGAAAAGAGAAGATTTATTATTCTTATTATCTTCTCTACGATATAAGGAGCCTTCTTGTATACATACACTGTTTGAGTTACTTTGTTATAAATGAATAGGGTTGAGAGGTTTTATAATCGAGTTTTCGGTTTTGATAAACTCTGTTATGTATATCATTTTAATTGAAAATTTTTTAATTTTTTCCAGTGTATATTTTGAATTCTTAATTTGAAATTGATAACCATGTTGAGTTTATCAGTTTTAAAAGGAGAGGCTACTAGCTTTAGCTAAGCTTGGCTGGGTTACCAGGGCTTAATTAGGGTACTAGGTCGAGTATCGCCCTAATCATGATAGGAGATGCTACAGTTTGATTTCAGAGCTAAGTTTAAGGGCTTAGTTTGATTCAAGAGCTAAGTTTAAGGGCTTTGTTACATTTAATAACTTTGATAAAGTTTGGTATTAGAGACTGGTCATAGCCTATTTTAGAGTTTAAGGTGACTAGGGCTGATACAGTTTGGTATTTGAGTTTAGTTTAGAGGATAACCTTATAACTTGGATACAATTTGGTATCGAAGCTTAAATGTATTGGCTCTAATATACCTTCGTACTGAAACCTAAGTCTACTAACTCTGAGAGTTGTCTCGAGGTATGAATAAGCTTAGGATATAATGAACGATTTTTATTGTGTTTTGGGGGGTGGGGGGAATAAAAATAAAAATGAAAACATTATTATAAATTATTTGATGCACTTATTGTATCTATTGTATAGATATAATTTCTTTGTCTTCTTTGAATGTTACCCTAATGGTCTTATCTCTCCTTTAATTTCAGAATAATGACAGATCAGGGAGATGGTTCGCAGAGGCCTCGACCTCAGGGTAACCAGGAAACTAAGTATCATTGGAAAATTATAATGGAGTAAGAAATGAGGAAATTTATGGAGTCTCAGGTGAAGCTTATAGCAATCTCGATGGATCAGATGGGACCGATAGTACATCGACTTAAGGCACAATCTGCAACTAGTCGCGAGGTTAGCAGAGCTGAGAGAGGAGCTAAGACAAAAACATCTTTTGCTTAACCAGCTCTAGCACTTATTCAGGTAATGGAGACAGCTCCCGTGGTGTAGTTGGTTTTGAGATGGCTGCATTTCTCGAAACTTGCAAGGAATTTATGAATACGATATTATGAGGTTGAACGACACTATCGTGGAAGGGTTAGCTGAGACCTAGATATTAGAGATGGAGCAGGGATTTGTTGTTGCAGATGTTGAGGACCAGTTTAAGGTTAAACTGGTTACTTTCTTATTGATTGAATCTATTCGAAAATGGTGGGACTCTCTAGAGAGAGATAAGAAGACCGTCACCACTTGGCCACAGTTCAGGATCACATTTTACAGGTAATACTTTTCGAAATCAGTCAGGAACATGAATAAGACTAAGTTTATACAATTGAAATAAAGAGCCATGTCTGTACGGGAATACAAACGGAGGTTCACAAAATTGAGTGAGTTTGCTCCTGAGATGGTGCAGTCAGATGAGAATAAAATAGATATGTTTTTCTATGGGATGAATTATGAGATTCGTGTTGTCGTTTTCTCTTATCCTTACACTAATTATGCTTTTATATTTGATAGCGCGATGGATGGTGAAAACAACCATTTTAGCCTAACCTTTCGGAGCAGTATCTATGTTACCACCAGTACAACAGTTCCCTGGGAGTCGGAAAACGCTAGAATTTTTTTTTTTTTTTAAATTTTATCTATCGAAAAGATAAAGGAGTGTAGCTAGAGCAACTACACAGATTAGGTCTACAGGGAAGACATTTGCTTGTGGACCAGTTTCACCTATTTCTGAAGCTTCAATAACCAAATCATTTTTGCCACCACCTCGTTTGGAGGTAAAGACAAGAGTAAAACGCAGCCATCACAGAAGCCGAGCAGATTTGGGCAAGTTCCACAAGCCAGTGGGTTTTTCTCAGAGGGCTTCTACGATATGTTTTCGGTATGGGCAGACATGACATATACAGATAGATTATTCAATGCCACCGGTCGCATCGATAGGTAGTACAATATAAGCAACACGAGAATAGACTCATGCAGTGGCTTATGCATATCCAGAGGCTAATATGAGGCTTTTGGAATGTATTTTAAATATTTGTAGTCAAGATACGCATGTATTAATTGATGCTGGTTCTACGTTTTCCTTTATTGCTGTTGCAATGGCAGATGAGTTGAAATTGAAACCTGTTAGAGTCAATACGTTATTGATTTTGATTATAGTGGTGAGTGAGAAGGTTTATCCTTACCTGATTTGAGAGGGATGTGTAGTTAAAATTGGGGAAAATGAAATTCTAATTGATCTGAGGGTAATAGAGTTCTGGAGTATGATGCACTACTAGGGATGGATTGGTTATCAACATACCATGTTAGTATTGACTGTTTTTATAAGATGGTAATCTTTTAGATCCCTAACCTTTTAAAAAGTAAAGTCTACAAAAGCTATAATCCTTCATGACTTGTAACTCATGGAAGGAAAACTACTCCTCGAGATTTAGAGGTTAAGGCAAGGGTTGTTACATTTGGAAAGCTTGGTCAAGAACTTAAGGTTAGTGAGATGCCCGTAGTTTGTGAAAATCTAGAAGTTTTTCAATCTGACTTGCTTGGAATTTCATCACTACATGTTATTGATTTTATCATTGATCTTATTTCTAGCATCATACTTATATCTATTCATTCGTACCGTATGACATGAAAGAAATTAAGAGAGTAGTAGACTCAGCTTGAGGAGTTGTCACATAAAGGATTTATCCATTCTAATATTTCATCCTAGAGAGCACCAATTCTTTTTGTGAAGAAGGACATAACCTTAAATATGTGTATTGGTTATAAACAACTTAATCGAGTGACTATCAGGAACAAATACCCATTGCCCATGATTATGACTTATTTGATCAGTTGAAGGGTGCTATATATTTTTGGACGATTGACTTGAGGTCTGGTTATTATAAGTTGTGGATTAGGGTTGCGGATATCTCGAAGAGGGCTTTCAGTACTCATCATGAGCACTTCGAGTTCACAGTGATGCCGTTTGGGCTCACTACTCCTGCTATGTCCATGGACTTGATGCATAGGCTGTTTAAACCGTATCTTGAACAGTTCATCGTGTTCATTGATGATATTATGATGGCCCCTTCTTCTAAACAGGGCACCGCCCAGCCTAATCCTGTAATCAAGCCTTAATCCTAACCACATAAGACTTAATTACGTATTAGTTAGCCTTTTGTCCCTATATTCTTCAATACACGTGTTCAGATATTATTAGATTTCAGAGTTAATTTAAAGCTTTTTATCATTTTAATATTCTTACATATTTTAAAGATTATGCGGAAGCTCTTATTATTCAAAACCCTAAGTGTGGAAAATCAGGAGAACATAACATCACATGCATGTATATATATATATCATAAAGGTAATCACAATATGATATATGAGTTTAAAAAATGGGGAACAATACACTCAACCCACTATATAACCCAAAATACGTAGTAAATATATAAACAATAATAATACAACAAAAGTCGAGTCACGCAAAAATGAGATAGGAGAATTGCCGAAATGCTCAAAGAAAGTCGCCAATCTTATTCTTCCTCGGTCTGCTGCTCATCGATGGATCTACACCCATCGTCGCAAACTAAACGATGAGTATAGTAATATTTAAGTAATAATTGGAGAATTCTATGCCACATTTCTAAAATATAAGAATGATATTTAAAAGCATAAAGTAGCGAAAGAATTGCTGAATCAAGTAATGCAAGTAAATATCACAATTAAAATTGTATAGACTGACACAAGCTAAGTCGAGATGATCTACGTCCACTCGGTGGCAGTGAGAACTATCACCTAACATTTCCCACTACTATATGGAGCTGCGCTCAACATATTCCATACCAATAGCGGAGCTGCACTCTACGCATACAAATCATCTATCTCATTCTTGCCGACCACCCCGAGCCCTATATCTTGTGTACAGTGCAAGTGTAGTGGTGAGTGCCGAAACCCCGATAGACCAATGTCCTCGTAAACCGCGCATCTCTCGTGCAACGGACACTAGATAATCCCTACTTTAGTTTTCAAAGACAAATAATTTCAAATCTCTAGGATTCCAAAACTAGTTAAGCTACAAAGCCTAAAGAAATATAATATAAATCTAATTCATTCCACTTTATCTCGATAGCATGCGTTTCATCAACTATTTATCAAGAACATCATCAAAAGTAGAAATTGGAATATATGAATCATTTTGCAAGGCATTATGTCAACAATATTCAAACATGAATAGAAACAAGAACAACATGATGTGAGATTACGAGTAGCAATGTCTACAAATAGACTATAAAACAATAAAAGTCAATAAAATGAAATATAGAATTCTCACAGCCTCACTTACAATTCACAATGCTTGTCTTAGCCTATCCGATCTCTCGACACTCCAAAATACGTTCCCAAACTTTCGAGATCTCCCCTTAATTCCCTTGAGTTGTTTAATAGATTTTAGAGTGGGTTTGGACCTCTACTTAGAGTTTTAAAATCATTTATAGTGTTTAAACCATTTTTGACAATTGCTAATTTTTGCATTGTTACGGGCAATTAGAACGCTACCTTAAATCTCTAACGCATTAATCTTGATTAGCGCGCTAGTTTTCAACATTAGCGCGCTAATTTGATTTTCAGCGTGTTACATCACATATCTAGCCCGCTAATTAATATTAGCGCGCTAGATTATCTACTTAGCACGTTATGTGCAACAAAATCTAGAATTCTGCGTTTTGAATTCTTGGTTTTTGCTACATATAGGCCTTGTTATCGACTTAGGGATCCTCATACACACTACAAGAGGTCCTTAACATCAAACCCAACACAAAACAACAACAATAATATTAAATTCCATGAATTCACAAGTTAATGGAGTGGAGAAATTACCTAGCTTGACGAGTTTCTTCTTCTTCTTCTTCTTCTTCACTAAAGCTTCAATGAATCTCTCATCTCTTACAACAAGTTACTCCAGAAATCTCTATTCATTCTCTCCTCTTCATTGCCAACGATTTTGAAGAAGATAAGAAATGAGAATTGTTGACTTATAAGGTTCATTTGACTATATCGATATGTTTGAACTTTAGTCCTTGATTCCTGTATGCACATGTATCTCGAGGCTCAATTGATGGAGCACCTTGACAAAATTGTCCATCAAGTCATGATTGAATGACTCAAATAGTTGACTCACTTAAGCTCTTGATGGGTTAACATGTGTCTCGATGTACATCATGTGCTTATTGTTTTATTTAACAATTTTAGGCACTTTATTGTTTATTCAAATATGACTACATTAAAGCCACTTACAAAACCAACATTAATTCACATTTCACTCAAATTAATTAAGCTTACCCCATAAGCCACTACTTTGGCCCCATGTCGACACGTAACTCGAGGTACATCCTCGTTCGTCTTGATACCTATATACTTGTATAAATTGACTTAATAGTCTACACATATACAATACACTAGACATATATCTCAACAAATGTAAAATATTCCTCAACCCTTGCCTCGGTTAATGAACTTATCATGGTGGGGATCCCACAGTACGGGTCGGTGATCATGTTTAAGGAATTAAATACAGTTAAAGATTTTGGGCCGTTACAATTCTTCACCATTAATGAAAATCTCATCCTCGAAATTTAAAATTTGAAATATGATTTATACCTGACTCGAATAGGTACGAAAACCTATTTTGCTTATAGTTCTCCCATTCCCAAGTGAGTTCCATATCATCATGAAACTGCCACTTGACAGTACTTTTGGGATAGGCTCGCTTCTCAAGTTCTGTACCAATCGATCCAAAATCTTCATAGGGTGCTCCTTATATGAATATCCTCACTCAAGTCTATCTGACTCAAATCTACAGTCAAACGATCACCTGCTCTCGACTCAGCTAATCGAAGCATGGATATATGAAAGACTGGATGAATTACTGACATCTGTGAAGGTAGCTCAAACTCATATGCAACCTTCCCGACCCGTTTCATAATCCTGAAAGGTCCGATAAACCTTGGCGCAAGTTTAACTTTCACGCCAAATCTTTGAAGCCCTTTCGAGGAGAAACCTTTAAATATAGAAAGGATCCATCGGTGTACGTAAGATCACCGCAATATTTGTCCGCATACTTCTGTTGTCTGTCTTGGGCTCCTTTGAGTTTTTGATGAATAAGTTGTACATTTTCCATGTGATCAACATCAATCTCAGGCCTCAAGATCTCCCTATCCTCTTGCTCAGCCCGAGACGATAGGGAGCGACACGGTCTACCATATAAAGCCTAAAAAGGCGTCATCTCAATACTGGCCTGATAACTGTTGTTATATGCAAAAACGCACACAATAATAGGTAATCCATCCATGATCCACCAAACTCCAAAACACAAGGCCATAACATATCCTCGAGAACCTGAATCAAACTCTCTATTTGCCTATTAGTCTGAGGATGAAAAGCCGTAATAAACTGTAGACGCGTACCATACTACTCCTGCATACTTCGCCACATCCTGGACATATGCATAACATCACTATTTGACATAATAGTCACTAGTACCCCCTGCAACCTAATAATCTCACGTTTGAATATTATACTCAACTTATCAAAACATTTAATGTGCGACCACTAGTAGAAAATGAGCAGACTTCGTTAGCTTATCAACAATAACCCAAATAAAATCATGTCTCTAGGATATTCTCGACAATCCCCTCACAAAATCCATAGCAATGTCCTCCACTTCCATCGTGGAATGGGAAGAGGCTGTAGCAATCCTCCAGGTTTGCGATGTTCAGCTTTCACTTGCTGATAAATCTCACAGTTCCCGATAAACTTAGACACATTCGCCTTTATCCCAGGCCACTAAAAATGCCTCTTCATGTCGTGGTACATTTTGGTCTTGCTTGGATGAATGGTGAATCGGGAACAATGTGACTCCTGAAGAATCCCCTTTTTCAGCTCTGGTAATGACAATATCCACAGTCTGCCTCTGAATCTCAAACACTGGTCAGATATGTCCCTCTAATTAACACAATCTACACTTTGCGCTAACTCACTAAACCTCGAGTACAACCTGTTGGTCATCTGACCCTCTGACATTCTCTATGTAGACACGGTCTATACTCTCGTCTGAGCGCAAATTTCAATCCTAGTTTCGGTAGAAATCTCTGCATCTCTAATAGGTATCATACTCAGCACATCTGTGACTACGTTTGCTTTTTTCGGATGATACTCCAAGGAAAAGTCGTAATCCTTCAGAAAACCTAACCATCTGCATTGTCTCTTATTCAGATCCTTTTATGTGAAGAGATACTTCAGACTCTTATGATCAATAAAAAATGTAAATTTCTCTCCATACTAGTAATGTCTTCATATCTTCAGTACAAACACTGCTGTTGCTAGCTCCAAATCGTGCCTCGAATAATTCTTCTCATGTACCTTCAACTGTTTGGATGCATAAGCTACCGTACCAATACCCTGCATCAATGCACACCCCAGACCTTTATGAAAAACATAAGTATACACTAAAAATCTCTGTTTAACCTCTGGTAATACTAACATTGGCACAGTAGTTAATAATCTCTTCAACCAGGTGAATGCTTCCTTACATTCCTCAGACCATTCAAATCTAACATCTTCCTGGGTCAATCTCGTAAGTGGTGAAGCAGTTTTCGAGAAATCCTTCACAAATCCACGATAATACCCAGCCAAACCCAAAAAACTCATGATCTCAGTCATTGAAGTCGGTGCTGGCCAATCCATAATTGCCTGAATCTTAGCTGGATCTACTGCTATCCCTGCTGCTCCTACAACATGCCCAAGAAATTTGACCTTTGAGAGCCAGAATTCACATTTGCTAAACTTAGCATGATGTCTATACTCCATCAAATTCTGCAACGTCTACCTGAGGTGCTGTTCGCGATCCTCCATTTTCTTCGAGTATATCAATATATCATCAATGAAGACTATCACGAACTGGTCAATAAATGGTCTGAAAACCCGATGCATCAGATCCGTAAACACTGTTGGAGCATTGGTTAGCCCAAACGACATGACCTTAACTAAAAATGTCCATATCTCATGCTAAAAGCTGTAATGGACCTATCCTCATCCCTGATCCTAAGCTGATGATACCCTGATCGCAGGTCTATCTTGAAGAAAAACTATGCTTTTCTCAGCTAATCAAATAAATCATCAATCGTCGGCAGTGGATATTTATTCCTAATGATGACCTTGTTCAACCGTCTGTAGTCGATACAAAATCTCAAAGTACCATCCTTCTTCTTCACAAAAAGGACGGGTGCTCCCCATGACGACATAGAAGGTGCGATGAATCCCTTGTGTCCCAAATCCTGAAGCTGAATCTTCAACTCCTCTAATTCTCGTGGCGCTATACGCTACTGTGGTATGGAAATCGATTTAGTGCCCGGTATTAATTCAATAATAAAATCAATCTTTTGCGGTGGTAGTAAACTAGGTAAATCCTCCGGAAATACATTAAGAAATTCTCTAACAACCAGAATATCCTCTAGCCTAGGTCCCCAACTTTTTAGTACAGTGTATAGCGAGATCAATGCCTCCATCTCCTCACTATTCGCAGGTCGACCTCTCATACCTATTGTCCACGCTAAACTACCTCTATAGATAAACGTCGGACGCCATAAGATCTCAAATACCACTGTCTTACTAAAACAGTTAATATGAGCATAATATGTTGCTAACCAATCCATCCCTAAAATCGCGGCGAACTCTAAAAACTCGAGGACTCTAAAGTCAACAAGTAAATCTACCCCATCTATCTCGACCGGACATCCATCAATAAAACTATTAAGGTAAACCCTATCCCTAGCTATAGTACTCAAAATCAAATATACGCTAAGCCTAACAGGTTTCAACCCTAGGATGTCTACCATGCGACCAACGATGAACGATACGGTAGATCCAAAATCAAATAATGCATATAAATCTCTACTGCAAATGGAAACCGTATCCTCAATGAGACCTGGCGTGGTGTCGACGTCTGGCTGGGCTACCATATGAATATCTTATCGAGCCTGCTGTGTGTAGACTACTGCTGGATGCATGCACTCTCTCACAATATGTCCGACCTGTCCGTATCTATAATATGTAAGTTGTTTGTGCTGACCCTGAGTTTGAGACTGGTCTTGTACCTGATACTGACCTATCTCTACGACTGTCCTTATCCCTATCTAGTATCTCAGCTTCGGTCTCTGCCACCCTACGGCTCCTGTCGTGAAGCATATATAGCGAGAAGAGCAGGAACGATGGGAGACGGTAATGCTGGTTTGATGGGAGGTGGCAATGCTGGCTTAACATGAAATGGCAAGGGAAGTTTTCCTAGCGTGCTCTGTGTTGGAGCAATGTAGGGTATATGAGGCACAACCAGTGGGTGAGTGACTGTCCCCGACCCTTTAGAACCTCTATTCCATCTCCTTGCTCCCTTACTCCTATGTTTCCTCTTTTTATTCTCCATGACCTGCTCTGCTGATACAACTGGACCAAATGCTCTCCCATCAGCAACTCTGCCCAAATAGCATATCTCATGTGATAGTGTTCACTCGTATATCTCGATAAGTGTCTTAGCGCTTGTGCTAACTACATGATAACCAATGTTTGGCCTTAGTCCATCACCGAAGTGGTACACATCCTCAGACTTGTCTCTCACCAAGTCCCCAACAAACTTTTGCAGATAATCATATCTGTCTATATACTGCATCACATGCTATTTTGGTCCCTTTCTCAAGTCCATGAATTCCCTTCTCAATCTATTCATTACTAAAGGCGAAAAATACTGTTGATAGAACTTTTGCTTGAAAACATCACGTCTCAAACTCTCTATGAGTAGCCACTGTCATATGCCACCACACATCAGTGTCTCTCTCTATCGAGTATACGATAAAACCTCTGCTCGAAGTCTATCCTCGATCTTCAGTATCCTATGAAGCTTCTTTTGAGAAAGAATGCATTTCTCAATCTTCTGGAAATCTCGTATGCTATCAAAGTAAGCTGGCTTAAGTCTAATGAAGTTCTTCACAAACCGAACTTCAACTCATGTGCTAGAAGATGCAAGCGTGAGAGATGGTACCACCTAAGCTGTCTCCACTACTGGTGCGGTCATGGCTAGAATAGTCTGCACCATTGATGTTGTTAAATCCGTAGTAGGAAGTGCGGACGCCTGTATAGTTGGTGTAGTAGTCGTAGGAGTCGATGTCGATGCCGATGGAGCGAAACGTCTGTCATCAGAGCGATGAAATCAGTTAACTGCTGGCCCTGAGCTGTCACTCGGTCAGACAGCCTCTGTAAATCCTCCGTAATAGTAGGAGGTTGACTGCCACTAGGCTCTCTGTCTCCTCCCCCTCGCATATCAGCCATCGGGGTCTGCAATGGATAGCGAACGCGAATCAGCTTCTACGTAACATAACACATAAATGTATATATACATATACCAATTAATAAGAAAATATAAGAAATTCCCAACTAATGATATCTAGGCAAAGGTCATCTGGTTTCCACAACTAAGGTTTGTGTTTTATTCGTATATATGATATACTTATCGAGAACAAGGTCTCTGATATCAACTGTGTTGGTAGCATATTGCCTTAAACCATGTATTCATCTCAACCTATGCTCTGATACCAACTGTGATAACCCCTTCTTCTAAACAAGGCACCGCCCAGCTTAATCCCGTAATAAAGTTTTAATCCTAACCACATAAGACTTAATTACGTATTAGTCAGCTTTTTGTCCCTATATTCTTCAATACATGTATTCCGATATTATTAGATTTCGGAGTTAATTTAAAACTTTTTATCATTTTAATGTTATTGCATATTTTAAAGATTATACGGAAGCTCTTATTATTCGAAATCCTCAGTGTGGAAAACCAAAAAAACACAGCATCACATGCATGTATATATATCATAAAGGTAATAGCATAATATGATACATGAGTCTCAAAAATGGGGAACTATACACTCAACCACTATACAACCCAAAATGTACAATAAAGATGTAAACAATAATAATACAACGAAAGTCGAGTCATATAAAAATGAGATAGGAGAATCGTTGAACTGCTCAAAGAAAGTCGTCGATCTTCTCCTTCCCTGGTCTGCTGCTGCTCGACGCACTTACACTCACTGTCACAAACTAGACGGTGAGCATAAAAATATTTAAGTAATAACTGGAGAATTCTATGCCACATTTCCAAAATATAAGAATGGTATTTAAAAGCATAAAGTAGCGAAAGAATTACAAAATCAAGTAATGCAAGTAAATACCATAGTTAAAAATGTATTGACTGACACAGGCTAAGTCGAGATGATCTACATCCGCTCGGTGGTGAGAACTATCACCTAACCTTTCCCACTACTATATGGAGTTGCGCTCAACATATTCCATACCAATAGTGAAGCTGCGCTCTACGCATACAAATCATCTATCTTATTCTAGCCGACCACCCCGAGTCCTATATCTTGTGTGCCACGCAAGTGTAGTGGTGAGTGCAGGAAGCTCAGTAGACCCATTTCCTCATGAATCGCGCATCTATCGTGCAATGGACACTAGATAATCCTTTACTTTAGTTTTCAAAGACAAATAATTCCAAATCTCTAGGATTCCAAAACTAGTTAAGCTACAAAGCCCAAGTAAATAGAATAAAAGTCTAATTCATTCCAACTTATCCCAGTAGCATGCATTTCATCAACTATTTATCAAGAATATCATCAAGAATAGAAATTGGAATCTATGAATCATTTCGCAAGGCATCATGTCAACAATATTCAAACATGAATAGAAACAAGAACATCATGATGTCAGATTATGAGTAGCAATGTCTACAAATAGACTATAAAACAATAAAAGTCAATGAAATGAAATTTAGAATTTTCACAGCTTTACTTATAATTCACAACGCGTGTCCTAGCCTATCCGATCTCTCGACACTTCAAAATGCGTTCCCAAACTTTCAAAATCTCCCCTTAGTTCCTTGGAGTTGTTTAATATGTTTTAGAGTAGGTTTGAACCTCTACTTAGAGTTTTAAAGCCATTTATAGTGTTTAAACCATTTTTGACAATTGCTGATTTTTGCACTATCAAGGGCAATTAGTGCACTACCTTAAATCTCTAGCGTGCTAATCAAGCTTAGCTCTCTAGTTTTCAACTTTAATGTGCTAATTTGAACATTATCGTGCTACTTTACATATCTAACATTCTAATTAATATTAGTGCATGACAGATAATCTACCTAGCGCGTTATGTGCAGAAGACCCATAATTCTGCATTTTGAATTCTTTGTTTTTAATTAGCGCGCTAGATTATCTACCTAACGCGTTATACACAAGTTCAAGAATCGGCAAAAATGAAGAAATGAAGAAGAAAAGTTCAAGCCTCAATTTGTAATATCAATGTAAGGTATACAAATTCTTTCACACAAGCCAAATGCATTAGATCATGCATACATCAAGTTTTCAAATCATTTCTCAAAATCAAAAGTTGATTTCAAAGTTTAAAAGTGGATTTTAAACACCTAAATAGGTAAATGAAGTTAAACAATGTGAAATCATGTGTGAACGGTAATTTACATGTTAGAAGATCATTATAAATGTTTTTGAAAAAGAAAAACTTGTTTTTGAAATATAAAACTGAAAATTTGCAGGATAGCCCCTAATAAGTTGTGAAACTTGGAATTTTCATTTTCGGGGTTTGTAAAACTATCCGACCACCCAAGTAAGCTTAATAAATCATAATAAACATGTATAATATGTTATATAAGGGTTGGTTAGGTCCCGACAAGTTTAAGGGTTGCTAACACAAAGGAACAAATTAGAAATTCTGAAGTTCTCGAAGTTAGCGCGCTAATACTTGTCGTTAGCGCGCTAATTGCTCTCTGCAATTTCGACTTTTGGAAATCAAGCTTGAAATTTGAATTTTCGATTTTGATTCCTTGAACGGTCATAAACGGCTATATTGGAATTCCTACCACTATAAAACCACCTCAAACTTGGTTTTAAACATCAAGAACAAACACACTCAAAATCAATAGATCTACAAGGTAGAAATCGATTTTTGTGAAGAAAACAAGGGAGATCTTAGTTGTCGTTCTTTAGCTCAAATATCCAAAGACATTTGAGGCTTTCAAAAGGAGTTCATTAATCACTCCAGAGCTGATCTCTTCTTCATTCTTCCGGTTGTAAGAAATTTCTAAGATCTTCAATCTTACTTGTGCTTAATCTTCATGTTTTGAGTATTTGATTTGAAGATAATTCTCGATATGTGTGTTTGAACATATTCTCTGAGTTTTTGTACTTAAAATTTATACTCTAAAACTCGAGATTGATTTGAACAAAAGTGTTGCACTTAAACTTGATTTTTGCTAAAACTTTTGTTCTTAAACTTGAAATTGGTTTCATACAAATTTATTAAGTTTTTGAAACAATTTCAAATCTGAATTTGCTATAACATCGTTGATATATATTTTCACTTTCCATTTATACTTACACTTGCATGCATAAGAGTTAGGCTCTAGGTGGCTTGCTTGTGTTTGAATTTGATACCACTTTTGTTGTAAAGTGTATCTCTGTTTTTCCAGCAGAATTGTTGTAATCGAATGATTGTAAGACTTAGTGGGATCTAAGTCGAAAGGGAAAATCCTAGTTGCGGCTAGGTGAGAAAAATCCTAGTGGAGTCTAGGTGGGAAAAAATCCTAGTTGCGGCTAGGTGAGGAAAATCCTAGAGGAGTCTAGGTGGGAAAATCCTAGTTGCGGCTAGGTGGGAAAAATCCTAGTTGAGGCTAGGTGAGGAAAATCCTAGAGGAGTCTAGGTGGGAAAATCCTAGTTGCGGCTAGGTGGGAAAAATCCTAGTTGAGGCTAGGTGAGGAAAATCCTAGAGGAGTCTAGGTGGGAAAATCCTAGTTGCGGCTAGGTGGGAAAATCCTAGGTGATGCTTAGGTTGTAACACTTATTGGTAATATAAGTGGGTTGAAATCCTAATCGAGGAGGTTAGGTAGTGGATGTAGATCGTTGGATCGAACCACTATAAATCTTGTGTCACTTTATATTTCCAAAGATTTCTTTTACTTGCATAGCTTATATATACATCATTGTTGTAAATTACGCACAAAGTTTTTAAAAGGGCAAAAACTACTCGGTAACCCAATTCACCCCCTCTTGGGTGACCTTCAATTGGTATCGAGAGGGGTTATTGCTCAAAGTGTTACTAACGTATCTTTGAGTGCTTTTGTGCAAGGATGCAAACTTTAGATCCAGGCTCGCCTTCGGGAAGGCACCACTTCGAGTAGGCCTCCATATTTTGATGGAACCAATTATGCTCATTGGAAAGTAAGAATGAAATTTTACATTCGAGCACAAAATAGATTTTTATGGGACGCAATTGAAAATGGCTACACTCCACCGGATAAGCCATTGAAAGAGTACACCACCGAGGAGATAAAGCTTGAGCTTTCAAATGATCAAGCCGTAAATCACTTATTTTGTGCACTTAGTGAAAATGAATTTAACAGTAAAGTGCGTGTCAAACGACAAGGGAAGTATGGGAAAAGCTTGAGGTACATTATGAAGGTACCATACAAGTAAAGAAGACCAAGTTGAGAATACTTGAGGAACATTATGAAACTTTCCGAGTTGGGGATGAAGACATAGCCACCGCCATCACTAGATTCACAAAGCTATTAAATGAGATCAAGAATCTAGGAAAGAATTATGATCAAGAGACTTCAGTGTATAAATTCCTTAGAGGCTTGCCTAAGGAATGGGATGCCAAGAAATATGCTATTCAGTCAGCACAAAATCTTGGAGACTACACATTCGATGCATTATGCGGAGAGCTAACAGTTCATGAATTTGAACTAAAAGACCGAGCAAGATTGGAAGCACTAAATGGAGGTGCTAAAAGTTCAAGAAAAGAAATCGCCTTAAAGGCAAATAGCTCCTCTAGTGCATCGGTTAAAGTCATCGAAAATGAGGAATCATATGATGAAAATGATCTTGAGAAAGAAGTAGCTATGATCTCAAGAAAGCTCAATAAGGCCGTGTACAAACGAGATAAGTACAAGAAGAAGCTGCGAAATGGAAGCAAGGAAGGAAAACCAAACGAAATAATATGCTACGGTTGCGGCAAACCGGGTCACGTCAAAAGAGTGCAAAGCCAAGAAGGTGTTTGACAAAGGAAAGAAGAGTTTAAAAGCAACTTGGGATGATTCATCATCATCAAGTTCGACTCCGAATCGAAAGTGAGAAGGCAATATTTTGTCTCACGGCACAAGACGAGGTAAATTCTAACTCTTCTAATTTTGATAATGTTAATGAATTGAATGATGTTCCAAATCTTGATGAGCTTAGGAAAGAGTTGAAAAAGGAGGTCAAAAACACCAAACAACTCAAAAAGAGTTTGATCATTGCAATTAATGAAATAGAGTCACAAAATGAGATCATTGATGATCTCCAAAATGACTTAAATGAAGTCATAAAGGAAAGAGATGCTTTAGTCAAGGAAGTAGAGGACTTGACTAGCACAGTGCATAAGTTTACAAATGGTAAACAAATGTTTGACATGATGTTAGGAGCACAAAGACGTGCACTTAATAAAAGAGGCATAGGTTACGGAGCAAATTTGTTAAGCTATAAGAAATTGCTAAATGATGATCGTAGATGCTCTAAATGTAACAAGACTCACATGGTTGGGAAATGTTCATTACAAAAGGTAAAAATGGGTAAACTAGCATGGGTAGCTAAAAATGTTTATGATACTAACACTCTCGACCCAAAGGTGTTTGGGTACCAAAAACTAGTGTGTTTCCCATAGTATAGGATGCGAGGAGAAGCACCCCATGGTACTTGGAAAGTGGGTGCTCAAGTCACATGACCGAAGATGCACATCAAGTTATTAAACTAAAGCGGCATGATCGTGAAAAGGTTACGATTGGAGACAACAACAAAGGAAGAGTTATTGGTCTCAGATCTGTTTGCGGTAACAATTTATTTTCTATTTCTAATATTTATCTTGTTGATGGTTTGAAACTTAATTTGCTAAGTGTTAGTCAATTGTGTGACAAACGATTTCATGTTATGTTTGAATCATCAAAATGCATTGTTAGAAATGAGAAGCATGAAACCTTGTTTATTTGCATATATAGATAAAAACTTTTATGCCATTAACGTTGATGAGATAAATATGCAAAATGTTTCATGTTTGAATGTATAAAGTAATTGTGATGCATGATTGTGGCAAAATAGATTAGACACCATTCTTTGTGTGATCACATCCAAAAAGGGGTAATGTTAAAACTTATTCATGTGCCCATATAGGATCAACTAGCCGATATACTCACTAAGCCTTTGCCTAGAAAACAAGTTTTTCAAATTCGGCGTGAGTTAGGCATGTCTCGAAAATTGGACCTTCTACATATGTTCTAGATACTCAAAACCTTTTTATATGATGTTAATGAAGTGTCCATGAAGTTTGAGAAGAATCGGAGCTAAATTGCAAAAATACAAAATTTTTGTCAAAATAATTCCAGAGAGGAATTAGCGCGCTAATAGCTCCAATTAGCGCGCTAATAGCCCTGCGACCGAAAAATTTCAGAGAGGAATTAGCGCACTAACAAACCTTATTAGCGCGCTAATGTCGATCGATCGTGGTTTTATAACATAAACTTTTCTTTCAAAAACTCACCTCACACAGAATTTTCTTCTTCTCCTCTTCCAAATCAACTCTCCGTGTGCCCTCTCCACCGCGATCTCCACTCTTCTAAGGTACAAATCTTCTCCTTTCTTTGTTGATTCCTTCCATTTTCGTTTCAACATGTCAACACGTCGCCCCTCAAACCGCCCTTCTTCTCGATCGGGTGCACCTACCGCTCCCAATCCATCTCGACCTACCCAAGCAACGTCCTCACGACGTCCTTCTAGCCGACGGATTGTTCATTCCTCCTCATCTAGTGATGAATCCGAATCTACTCACATTGTCTCACCTTCGGCTAATGCCCCACTACGAGAGGGTCGTACAAAAGCCGTCCATGAGTCCTCATCTCGTACTAGAATCGGTGGCTCCACGGCTAACGGACGCCAAAATCATTCGACCGCCGTTGTCGATGTCGCCTTCTTTGATAAGGCTCATCTCCCAATTCGGGAAATTCTTGATGCGGCGGGGTGGACTACTTTTTGTACGTATAGGTCTAACTACAACTCTCCTCTAGTTAGAGTCTTCTATTCAAACCTTGAAACCACAAATCAATTTGTCCTTCGTTCATCCGTTGGTAGCCGAGCAATTGAGATTACACCGGAAAATCTCGCTCAACGGTTTAACCTTCCTTTGCACCCTCCTTCGACCACGGTTGTGTGCAAATTCTTAAGTTGGCCATTTGACCGTTTAGAAGTCCTTAATTCCTTTCTACGGTCCAAGAGTAACTTAACCGTCTATCCGACCGGTATCACGGATACCGACTTTAAGTTAGTACCTCATCTTCTCCATAAGGTACTTCATAAAGTCATTCTTCCAAGAGGAGGTAGCAAGAACTATGTCACTCTACTTGACATGTTCATACTCGGTCATTTATTCCTCATGCTACCCCTCACCTTCCTCACATTCTCATCGGATATATGACTAGCACATGCAACACGGGTCGTCACCTTCCTTACGCCCATCTTATTACATCCTACTTGAGTCCGCCCAAGTAGATCTTGCGTTAGGCGGTCGTCCTCTTAGTGTATTCGATTCCATTGACATGGCTACCTTGAAAGCCATGAAATATCGATATATTCGTGAGAGGAAGCGATGGACTAGGGATGATGCCATTCCTAATAATCGATCATCACGGCGGTTATGAGTCTCCTATCTCTACGGACTATCCTTTTGATGCGCCGATTATTTGGAGTATAGCTATCACCTTGGCGATGATGACCAGGTGATGATGAGGAGCAGACAAGTCACAATGATGATGATGGTGATCATGGAAGAGCTCAAGATTCTACGGTTCCGAGCAACAAAGACGAGGAATCTCGCACCGCCTCCTTCTACATTTAGCGGCTTAACACCTCCTCCTAACATGTCACCTTCATTGGCGTATGTGTGTCTCAGCTTCAAATGAGAAACTTGCAAGAGTATATGACTCAATCATTCAATGCCGTTGAAACAACTCTACGGAATCATGGTGATAGACTTCGACGCATTGAGAGTCAAAGGCTTCCTCGGCCGGTGCGAGATGACAACGCTTCTAGTTCGACTATCCACCACCATCGTCTAGAAGAAGCGTTTAGATACACCTAGATAAGCATTAGGCTCTAATATGTTAGTCTTAGGTGTTCTAATTGGTCAAACTCATGTTAAGCCACAATTATGCAATCTCATTACTTTTGCTATTTATATCATGATTTTTTGCGTATCTCGAGTTTTCTTTATGGCTATTTTGTGCTTCACTATGTTTTCTAGTCTATGCATGTGTATCGCTTCCGTATGTTCTTTATTAATTTGCATAAAGTGAGGGGGAGAATGTTTTTATCATGGTATACCGTGTTATTTATTGATATGCATAAAGTAAGGGGGAGAAATTTATTGCTAAAGTAAGGGGGAGAATGCTTTTATCTTGGTATATTGCTTATTGATAAGCATAAAGTGAGGGGAGAGTTTATTTCTCTCGTATTGTTTGAATCGTGTCTATCTTTGCAGATACTTGACCCCATTGTCTTAATAATATCAAACGGGGAGAAAAGGTAGAACTTGAAAGGGAGATATTGTGATATCTTTGCTATTGTTATAATTTTTGAAAGGACGATATGAAAGGGTGTTATTTTCATTGGTATATATTGGTATCGGGTTCATAATTCTCATTTTTACTGGTATCAAGTTGATAAGTTAATATTATTGATTTTTGTAACTGGTATCAAGTTAATAATTTTAACCTGCATATATTGGTATACTTGAAAAAGTTGTTGGTTTTTATTGGTATACTTGATAGGGGGAGAAAAATTGTGGATGCTTGATCCCGCTTTTTGATAATATCAAAAGGGGGAGAAAAATGTGGTGAACTTGAAAGGTTTGAAGTTTGAAAAATGTGGTGTTGAACTTGAAAGGTTTTTATCTTGGTATATTTGAAACGGTTGTTGGTTTTGAACTTCCATATTTGAAGATAAATGTAGTTAAACTTGAAAAGATTGATGTGTTGAATGTGATATACATTTAGATTGTGTTTTCACACCTTTAAAGTTCACATTGTTTGTTATCATCAAAAAGGGGGAGATTGTTGGACTAAGTGGTTAGTCATTCACATTCCTACCGAGATTTTGATGGAAACAAACAAAGTGAATATGTACTAATCAAGTATTTCAGTTTGTGTTAAAGGATGCAATACAACACATCAGGGAATATGGAGACAAACAAACAAGGTGAAAATGTATTCAAGAAATATGGAGAGCTTGTTGGAATAAGTGATGCAATACAACATGTTCAGAGTACTCAAGAAACACAAGTTCAAGAATCGGCAAAAATGAAGAAATGAAGAAGAAAAGTTCAAGCCTCAATTTGTAATATCAATGTAAGGTATACAAATTCTTTCACACAAGCCAAATGCATTAGATCATGCATACATCAAGTTTTCAAATCATTTCTCAAAATCAAAAGTTGATTTCAAAGTTTAAAAGTGGATTTTAAACACCTAAATAGGTAAATGAAGTTAAACAATGTGAAATCATGTGTGAACGGTAATTTACATGTTAGAAGATCATTATAAATGTTTTTGAAAAAGAAAAACTTGTTTTTGAAATATAAAACTGAAAATTTGCAGATAGCCCCTAATAAGTTGTGAAACTTGGAATTTTCATTTTCGGGGTTTGTAAAACTATCCCACCACCCAAGTAAGCTTAATAAATCATAATAAACATGTATAATATGTTATATAAGGGTTGGTTAGGTCCCTGACAAGTTTAAGGGTTGCTAACACAAAGGAACAAATTAGAAATTCTGAAGTTCTGAAGTTAGCGCGCTAATATCGTCGTTAGCGCTAATTGCTCTCTCGCCTCGCAATTTCGACTTTTGGAAATCAAGCTTGAAATTTGAATTTTCGATTTTCTGATTCCTTGAACGGTCATAAACGGCTATATTGGAATTCCTACCACTATAAAACCACCTCAAACTTGGTTTTAAACATCAAGAACAAACACACTCAAAATCAATAGATCTACAAGGTAGAAATCGATTTTTGTGAAGAAAACAAGGGAGATCTTAGTTGTTTGTTCTTTAGCTCAAATATCCAAGACATTTGAGGCTTTCAAAAGGAGTTCATTAATCACTCCAGAGCTGATCTCTTCTCGTCATTCTTCTCGGTTGTAAGAAATTTCTAAGATCTTCAATCTTACTTGTGCTTAATCTTCATGTTTTGAGTATTTGATTTGAAGATAATTTGATATGTGTGTTTGAACATATTCTCTCGAGTTTTTGTACTTAAAATTTATACTCTAAAACTCGAGATTGATTTGAACAAAAGTGTTGCACTTAAACTTGATTTTTGCTAAAACTTTTGTTCTTAAACTTGAAATTGGTTTCATACAAATTTATTAAGTTTTTGAAACAATTTCAAATCTGAATTTGCTATAACATCGTGATATATATTTTCACTTTCCATTTATACTTACACTTGCATGCATAAGAGTTAGGCTCTAGGTGGCTTGCTTGTGTTTGAATTTGATACCACTTTTGTTGTAAAGTGTATCTCTGTTTTTCCAAAGAAATTGTTGTAATCGAATGATTGTAAGACTTAGTGGGATCTAAGTCGAAAGGGAAAATCCTAGTTGCGGCTAGGTGAGAAAAATCCTAGTGGAGTCTAGGTGGTTAGGTAGTGGATGTAGATCGTTGGATCGTATAAATCTTGTGTCACTTTATATTTCCATTTTCTTTTAATAGAACCCATAATTCTACATTTCGAATTCTTGATTTTTGCCCATACACATTTCGAATTCTTGATTTTTGCTTCACATAGGCTTTTTTATTGCCTTAGGGACCCTCATACACACTATAAGAGGTCCCTAACATCAAACCTAATACAAAACAGCAACAACAACATCAAATTTCATGAATTCACAAATTAATGGAGTGGAGAAGTTACCTAGCTTGAAAAACTTCTTATTCTTCACTAAAGCTTCAAGGAATCTCTCCTCTCTTACACCAAGTTACTCATGAAATCTCTCTTCTTTCTCTCTTCCTCATTTCCAACGATTTTGATGAAGATAAGAAATGATAATTGTTGACTTATAAGGTTCATTTGACTATATTGAAATGTTTGAACCTTAGCCCTTGATTCATGTGTGCACACGTATCTCGAGACTCAACTAATAGTCCACCTTGACACACTTTTCCCTCAAGTCATGATTGAATGACTCCAACAGTTGACTCACCTAAGCTCTTGATGGGTTAACATGTGTATCGATGCACATCATGTGCTTATTGTTTTATTTCACAACTTTAGGCACTTTATTGTTTATTCAAATGTGACCACATTTACGCCATTTACAAAACCGACATTAATTCAAATTTAACTTAAATTAATTAAGCTTACCCCATAAGCCGCTACCTTGGCCCCATGTCGACACGTAACTCGAGGTACGTCCTCGCTCGTCTCGATACCTGTACACCCATATAAATTGACTTAATAGTCTACACATATACAATACACTAAGCATACATCATAAAAAACATAAAATATACCTCGGCCTTTACCTCGGTCAATGAACATATTACGGTGTGGGTCCCACAGTACGGGTCGGTGATCTTGTTTAAGGAATTAAATACAATTAGAGATTTAGGACCGTTACAAATATTTTGATCTATTTAAAGACTCAGGAAGAGCATTCGTATCACCTTAGAGTTACATTGCGGACTCTAAAGGACAATCGACTATATACCAAATTTAGTAAGTGCGAATTTCAGTATTCAGAATTCAAATTTCTTCGACATGTGGTTAATGTTGAGGGTATATTAGTTTACATTGCAGAGCTTCTTAGTTTAGACTTCTTGAGTAAGTTTCGGTGATAATGATTCATAAAAGTCCAATTGACACATCATCAACCGAGGAAGCTAGTTCCAGAGCTATTTATTTATGTTTCTATGCTCAGATTCAAGCTGAACCGGAGATGATTCAGCGGGTGATTGATTGTCAAAAAGCTTATCAAGACTTTGTAACGCATCAAAGATTAGCGACTAGTGTGAATCATCCCGATTGGTCAGTTTCTGGTGATGGTGCATTACGATTCAGGGATAAATTGTGGATTCCAGTTTAAGATCAGTTGAGGCATGAGTTGTTATGGGAATCTCATAAATCTTTTTATTCTACTCATCTAGTTAACACTAAGATGTATCATGACATGAGGTGTATTTATTAGTGGCTGGGGATGAAGATTGATATTACCGAGTTTGTAAAGAAATGTGAGATATGTCAGCAAGTAAAGACTAAGTATATAAGACCTAGAGGGTTATTGCATTCACTGCTGATTCATATGTGAATTGTAGAAACAGCTGAGAGCTATTCTTAACCTCATTACGACATGCCATTCGTAGACTGATGGGTAGACTGAGCGGTTGGTTTTGGTGCTAGAGGATATGCTTCAAGCTTGTGTCTTGGAGTTTTGTGGTAATTGGGAGAAATATATTTCTTTGTTGAGTTCTTTTATAATAATAGCTATTAGGCTAGAATTAGAATGGCACCTTTTGAAGCTCCGTCTTCCTTGTCATTCACCTGTATGTTGGGCAACTGTTAAAGATATAGTTTTGTTGGGGCCAGAGTTAATTCAAGACTATAAGAAGAGAATTTAGCAGATTCGCTAGCGTTTAACTATGAAATAGCTAAGACAAAAGAGATATAACATAATAGGTTTTTAGATTTTTCAAAGGACGATTACATCCAATTGATATATAAGTTTGGATTGTGAGTTAAGCTAGCTCAAAGGTATATTGGGCCATTCAGAGTGCAAGAAAAAGTTGGTCTTATTGCTTATAGGTTAGAATTACCTCCTCAACTGTCTAAAGTTCATAAGGTCTTCCACATGTCTATGATTCACAAAATGGAGACTCAGTTCACTCAAAGGATTGATTACAATGAATATGATCTTCGAGAAAACTCATCTTACTGCAAACAGTCGATTCAAAATTTTGATTGTAAGATTCATATGTTGAGAACCAAAGAGATTCTTTTGGTTAAGGTGAAATGACAATTTCACGGAGATAAGGAGTTAACCTCGGAACGAGAATCTTATATGAAGGAGCAATTTTCATTTCTCTTCAAAACTACAGGTAATTTTATGTTTACTTTAATTTTAAGGACGAAATTGTTTTAAATTGGAGAGATTGTAATGACTTGTTATCTTAAGCTGGTGATTAGTGTTAACTCAAATCCTAATTAACACAAGTTACGCTCGTGGTTAAGTCCAACATACCTCGATTAGTATATGCGTGGGTTTATGTGATGATTTTTATTTCTATGGTATGTTTTATGAACTTCATAGGTTGTGAGATTAAAAGAAATTAATACAAATCTATAATTGAAAAATAAACAATTAAATAATAAATTATCGGTACACCAAATGCGATGAGAGAGTCGTGAAATGAATGTGCACAACTCATAATACTCTTAAGCACATCCGGTGAATTTATTGGCAAGAAAATACACGAAATATATATAATTGATATAAAAATATAAATAAATAGAACTATAAATTTGATTTGAATTATATGAATCATTAGATCGCCTCGAGATGAGCGTAAATGGTGACGATGTTAAAATTTGTGTCACTTTAAGATATGTCAATTTAACACGTCATTCACTTGATCAGTCTCGAGATATCGTGATGCGTATCTCAAGGAAACCCATATAAATGAATTGAAAGGCTTAAACTTATCCTCAACGTTTCATTCGATCAAGAGAGAGATAAGCAGCTGAGAGTTTGACACTTGAGGGAATCGATCTGAAGAAAGAGTTGCAGTGGACTTGAAAGGATTGGAAGAGATCAAACCACTGGAATATAGAGATTCATCATTTTGGTAAGTTTAGTTTTGAGTTCAAGTTGAGTTCTTGATGTAGGTGATGATTTCTACGTGTATCGTTGTAGTTGATCATTGGGTTTATACCTCACTAGAGTTCTTCCATGATTTGTTGGGGAAGTGTTAACTTAGTTGTTGTAATTTGGTAATGGAATAGTGGCTACTGTCCCGTTCATTGTCGAGACAGTATAGGGTGGAACACACTCCTTCTAATAGAGGAGCGCGTACCCTTCATAAAGAGTGATGAACCTAATTTGTGAAGCGTACCTCACCAAGTGTGGGAGCGCGCTCCCATATCAAAAAATAACAACTGTGCTGTGTTTTGATTACAGTTTCCTGAGGTCTTAGGGACTAACTTGGGGGTTCTAAATATAGTGTATTTGACCTATGTTAACACCAAATGATTTGTGATAGATGTTAACACCAAATGATTTGTGATAGATTCTTGAACATTAGGAAAACTTGAATGACCCGAAAAGTTAGGAAACTTGGAAACAAAATCTAAACCGAGGTAAGTATGGATTCAATTTATCAATGTTGCTAGGATATGTTAGTATATGTAGTTCATATAGTTTATGGATTAAATGGGGGATTATGTACACTGTGATGCATTTATTAAATGGAAAAGTGCGATGTTTAATGTGATTGGCAAGAGTAAATCATGAAATTGAGAATAGGTTATATAGGATATGTGTTTGATTCCCGGACTATATGGTAAATCATACTTAGCTAAACAAGTTGCTTGGATTACATATTCACTAGAGGACTTGGGATAGAACCATTGAACATTAATGGATTGGCTAGACAGCAAATCGACCAGTGTGTTGGTCTAGCAATCACATTAATAGTGTCAGCGGGCATTCAACCCTAGATTTACTAATGAAACGAGATTCACAGTGTAATAGTCATTGAAACTTTTACTTGCATCCGTTATATATTTGATTATATGATTTTCATAATCGTGATAGTTATCTTTGGTGCATATTGTTATTGCATATTACTCTTGATTATTCTATGGAATGTTGATGGGTTTGTGAATCCTTACTTACTGAGCAAATTGGAGCATTCATATCCAAATTTAACATTTCAGGTTTTCAGTCCTGCGTTTCGGCGAAGAGAAAAGAGACGATTTAGGAGTCTTACTATCTTCTCTACAAAGTAATGAGACTTCCTGTATATATATACACTGTTTGAGCTATTTCGTTGTAAATGAATAGGGTTGGGAGGTTTTATATAGAGTTTTAGATTTTGATAAACTCCATATTTATGTATATCGTTTTAATTATAAAAAAAGTTTTAATTTTCCACTGCGTATATTTTGAATTCTTAATTCGATATTGATATACATGTTGAGTTTATCAAATACATAAGGAGAGACTGCTGTCTCTAGTTAAGTCTGGCTGGGTTACCAAGGCTTAATTAGGGTTTCAAGCCGAGTATCGCCCTGATCGGGATAGGGGATGCTATGTGTTTGGTAACAACAATCTTCAGGCCTTTTTAATTTTTTCAATAAGTAACATACCGTATTTTACTTGCCAAAAATGTAGTCATTTGAGTGAGTTTTTGCTATAGTAAGCTTTATATGACCAACTTGGTTGCAGCTTATTGACACACATGTAAAATGAATCACTCATCTATTCTTTATAATTATATTTTTTATTTTGTAGTAGCGGTAAGTAGGATTGTCTCCATAGGGATTTAACACTTTTTTAAAAGTTTCAAGGGGCTGTATTAATTACCTAATTACTCTAAATTAATAAATTTAAATATTGGAATAAAAATAAAGTAATTAATTAAATTTAATTAAACAAAACCAAACAAAGCAATTAAATAAAGTAATATAATCAAATCAAACAAATCTAAACCAAAGGCACAAAACACCACATTATCGTTATCAAAATATAATTCTAATCATCGGTACTAAGGATTATATTAGAATTCGTTATAAATAGGCTATATAGACTTAGAACACCTAAATTACCTAGTTTTCGTTTTATCAATGGTAGATACACGCGACTCATATCCATATTCTAATCTTATCATTATCAGTGCTTCAAATGCTCAAAGCATACTAATAAATATATAATAACGCATTAAGATTCATGAAAACACCTACTACTAGATACTTCATTCGGTCATTTATATAAGTCGTTCTAGCAAAAACTTATTGTTCAAAATTGCAAGTCGTTTTTTGAATTCAAGAGTGTATGTATTGCATTTTTACCCATTTACCATTATACAATTCAAACATTTATAATACTTCAATTCTTCAATTCATTTAATGTAAAAAGACATAAATGTAAATTATACTCGTAATTAAAGCTGCCTTAATTCTTGTATCCTTACCTTAAACGAATTATATAAATGACCAAAGGAAGTAATAACTAACAGAATATATGTCGTTGTTACTCAACCTTAAACTTTAATTCATCTAAGACTTCTCAGATAGGTAACAAACCCCTGAATAATCTTAGTTACTAATTATTATTAGACTGTTCACATAAATATGATGTGATTTATCTAATTAGACTTAAAATCTATCAATCTTTAACGCATTTAGGACTATGCAAGAAATATCTATCTTCATAGATTATTATTCAAGAAAATAATCTTATTTTAACTGTGAATTCAAGAATACAAAGTCATCTAATATGCTAATATCGAACCTCACGAATTATGCATGCAATTGATTTACTTCATCATTGATTTATATAATAAAAAATTACTTGCGCATTAATGTGAAACATCACAGAATAATTGCAAGAAATTAATGAAAATACATTTTTATTAATAACTTTGAATCTCCAGCAGCTTCTTTAAAGCAATAACAATGTCAAAACTTGTAGTAAAACAATAGCGTAGAGAAATAGGCTAAGAAGGCAAAATAAAGAAGAGGCTTAGTTTTTCATAGCTCCACCTTAATATATGTAAAATTTAGACTAATAAAAATCTTATTCAAACTCCAATTCATAGTTCTTATCTAAAAACTTGACACATACTTCAACATTTTGCCAATGATTTTGGTGTATAAAGTAAATTGTTAGGTAAATTGCTTAGTCTTCTCTAAAACACTCTTAGGTGGTCCATGGATTTAGGTAGTGATTTGTGTATTGTGTAAATTGCCAGTGCATCACTGGGGTTTCTGGTGCCGATTTGTCCAATGATTTTATTTCATTATTCACATTGCGAGTACTTCGCCAATATTTTTCCAAAGTTGATCATTTTTTCTCTTTTCACCTTCAAATCCTTCATTTCTTCATTATCTTCAATTATACTTGAAATCACAAAAACAAGAGAAAACCCAATGTAATATAATCATTTATATTTAAAATAACTATAAAATGCACCATAAAACACTATCTAATTATTTACTTTTCACTTGTACTCACTTGACTCCAACATGAGTAGTACCTCAAACCTTGTCCTTGACAAGTGAGTTATCCATTTTACCAGAGATATTGCTTTGGCGAACTTGTACAACTTTGTGCAAATATTCAACCAAGGCAAATCAGATCTACAACCGAATACAAAGTAGATATGATTAGTAATTACAATTAGATATTCAGTAAGTCACCAAGTTTAATTACTTAGGTAACGACTCTTGATCTATTGATCAAGAGCTAGTACCATGTGAAATCCTTAACTTATAATTATCTCCACCAAGACCGGACCCTAACCTCTTACTCAAGAGGCCCATACCATACCAATGAGTTGGCTATTAACTTGGTTGGTCATAGAAATGCAGGAGTACTTGGCCACTAAAATGGTCCCTCTAGTTAAGAGTTATAAAGTTTTTTTCATTCTTATGAATGTTTACTTAGAATTCTTAAGGGAAGAGGGAACTAGGCCATCCATGAAACTAAAAAACATAGAACATTTAACATTGAAGCCTACTATATCTCATTTAATGAATAATCATTACATTCATATGAGCTATAACAGACACTATCAATAATGTACCAACAACATAACTAATACTAGTATAAGATAATTTTATTCAAATAACCTCTGTTTAATTAACCATCGTTCAACATTATTAATTAACCATAGTTTAATTAAATCCTCACTCTTGTTAGTTACACTCACAAAGCCACTAATATCTCCCCAAAAGAACATCTGCTTGTTTAAATTGCCAATCTTGTTCCAAGTGACTATGAGAAAATCGAATATTGGGTCCTTACTCTTTCGTATTCTAGTTTCGAAATCTTTTGATAACCACATACCAATTTTGTCATTGGAGGAATCTATTATTGGGTCATTCAATATCGATTTTCGGTCGCGCCTTATTGGAATGTCACCACCACCTTCTTTGTAATGGTGTAGGGCAATGGCGCCAAGATCTGCTTTAACCTAATTGATATTATATTTGATCGCCTCATCATCTGCTACAACATTGAAAAATCACTTTAGTTTTCTATTACAAACTTTGCATATAAAATAACTGCATACTACATCACTCCCTTGCCACGTACTTGAGTACTTTTTTTTTCGCGGTACATGACAAAAATAAAAACTTAAGTATGTTTTTGTGGTGCCGAACGAAAGATCACAGTCACACGAGTACATCCAAAATAAATAACCACAAAGAAAATAGTGAACACATGAATTTACGTGAAAAACACCAAAATTAGGGTAAAAACTACGGGCAAGAAACAAGGTAATTCACTATCAATAGTTTAGTACACAAAGGAAAAACCTTCCTTATCTAAACCCCAGATAAAAACCCCAATAAGATTTGATCTCACAGTGCCACGTATCCGCTCGCAAGCCTGTACGCTTTGACACACGCTCACTAACTGCACAACACAACACAACACAACACTATGCTCAAATTGCACATAATACCATCGTATATATAGGTGTGCACTAAATACCATACATGCATAGTGTACGGTTCCAATTTGTAAATTTCACAAATTATACTTCAACTATGATACACATAAAGATAACCACATGTCAACAGAATTTGCTTTTCTTTGAATCCTTCTCACATGCTAACTCTAAATCCATATTACGACACTCATTGGTACTACAAGTTTGACACCAAGTCAATTGCTATAGTTTGAGCCACAAGTTCAACAAATCTTCACATTGGCGAAAACTCACCACCATGCTCTTACTACCCACCATCTCGAACCACCATCCTCAACATCGAGAACGAACCAAGTCCAATCCAGACTGTTTGAACTTACCAACAATCAGAACCCGTTTCTTGATCAGATTTTGAGGCCCAGACCTTGTTCCATGTTTTTGCATCAAAACAAACAAGTTATTCTTCCTTAAACTTTCATGACCAATGAAGACTTCCAGAATATTTTCAATACTCCACCTCGTCTAGAGTACTTGTAACCCTCAGAATCTAATTCGGAAAGAGAAATTACATTTTGAGTACAACTCGGCACATGTCGAACATTCCAAAGCGTTATGATGTGTCCGCCAAACGACTTCAACTGAACTTCATTGAATCCCAATATCGGTCGCAGAGAGCCATCAGTCATCGACATAACTTTTCCACTCGTACAACTTGCGTAATTACCGATCCACGCCCTATGTATGCAAACATGTCCTGAGGCCTCGCTTTCAATTACCCATTCTCCTTTCTGATCATCAATCCTATTCTGTGCTGGACACATATGATAATTACTATCAGTCTTGAGAACTAATAAATTATCAACGTCATCACCTTCAACATCTGAATCCCCCTTTGTTGACCCAGAGCTTTTTGCCAAATTTTCTCCTTTACCTTTCCTATTCCCTTAGTCACTCCTGAGATGCCCTGGTTGACCATATCTTCAACAAACCACTTTTCTGTACTTTTTGAACCCTTCCTAATAGCTACCAAACTCGAGCTTTCAGATGAACCATTGTTTTCACCTTTCATCAATTTCTCCCCAGATATTAACATGGCATTAATATCTACAAAACCGATGGTTTCCTTCCCATACATCAGTATTGGCTTCATGTGCTTGAATGAAGGCGAAAGTGACCAGATGAGTTTGAGCACTTGATCCTCATCATGGACTAGAACTCCTCAAATTTAGAGACAATCTCGTTAAGATCACTAAGATGATCAGTAATACTTGTACGTTCATCCATCTTCAGGTGATGGTACCGCTCTTTCAGGTAGAAATGATTTTACATGTTTTTCTACATATATATAGCCTCTAATTTTTCCAAAGACCTTTTGCCAAAGAAATATTCCTCATATTTGAAAGAACATTCTTTGCCAAATTGAGTCTTATGATGCTCGCCGCCCTCAAATCTAACTCTTCATGATTCTCATAACTTTCTTTCCCAAAGCCCTTTAACGCTTGATGTAGCCCAGATTGAATCAATAAATCTTTGAATTGAATTTGCCACAAGTCAAAATTTATCTTCCCGTAGAATTTCTCCATATTGAGTTTCATCGCACTTGTGTACTTCGACATCTCTGAAAACTTCACCTTAATTGTGTAACCGTCCATATTTAAATCTTGGCTCCGATACCAATTTGTTGTGACGAATCACCGTGGAATACCTAAAATTACAGTCACACGATTACACCTAAAGATAAATAACTACAAAAAATAGTGGACACGAGAACTTACGTGGAAAACCCCAAAATAAGGGTAAAAACCACAGGCAAGAAACAAGGCAATTCACTATCATTAGTTTAGTACACAAAGGAAAAACCTCCCTTATCTAAAAGCTAGTAGGCCTGTACACTTTGACACACAGTCGCTCACCAACCGCACAACATAACACTATGCTAAAATCGCGCATAATACCCTTACATATATAGGTGTGCACTAAATACCGTACATGCCTAGTGTACGTTTCCAATTTGTGAATTTCACAAATTGTACTTCAACTATTATACACATAGAGATAACCACATGTCAATAGAGTTTGCTTTTCTTTGAATCCTTCTCACATGCTAACTCTAAATCCATATTATGACACCAATTGGTACTCCAAGTTTGACACTAAGTCAAACTCTATTGTTTGAGCCACATGTTTAATAGTTTCCCTCAAGGTAGAAATTATGTTGCATTGGCGCACTTAAAGTCACACGCTAAATCAAACACCCGTTTAATTGGTAACCGTGATGTACACTTCGAAATTGGTGTGATAAATGATGAAATACTTGCAGAACAAATTAACAACCACCTTAGAATTAGAAAACAATTATTCATACAAATTAGGTATTTGATGATGCATGATGATACAAGTATTATATTGAATCACAAATTAAAGCAAGCAATACTAGTGCTATGGCTTAAATATTGATGCCGTGCTCTTGAAGCCACTAATAACATGTTTTCCCAACAATCCCATCTGTTTTTTGTAATTGCCGGTATGCTCCCCTGCCCTTTTCACGAAACCTCTCACTGCAAAATCTAATTTAATTTCAATGAAACCTTTTTCCCATGTCTCCATGAATGTGTTTTGTTAGCCATCACATTGCGTTTCTCACCACCATATCCGCTTTGCTCTCAATGAACCTTTTCCCTTGATAGTTTCCTATTAGCTTTCCCAAAGAGCCTCTCGCTAAGAGATCTTCTTTACTTTCTAGGAATTCTCCTATATATAGGGTCCCCTGATAATTGTCGAGGATGGCGATCACCTTTGTGTAGTAGTGTTGGGGTTGACGTCATTTTCTTCTTAAACCTAATGGTCATCTGTTGTCCATGAATGTCACAAGAAAGAAAAATGATAAAATATCCTCTGAATAACATTTTATAAAAATTAAGATAGCTTCTTTACTGCATGCCATTTCTTGTATATAAATCTACTACTATATTAAAAAAGTGAATATGTACCATGATGAATAGTCGATTTTACCCTTTCAATCTTGGAGTTTGAGTTGGAGTCATATTCGCGTTTTCCATCTTCTCTGGTCCTCCATTTGAGTTGTCTTCCTTTTCTATAACAACAACTCCAGTAATCAAACTATCTCTCTCCCTCGCTTTCTTTGATTTCGTTCTATCCCATCTTTTTCCTCTCCTTTCTCAAATCAATCTAAGCTCATTTTCTTACAAAACACTCATAATTTCAAGCTTTCCTTTTTTTCTTTCCCTCTTTTAAGATTGGTCCATCGATATTGTCTACCTGGGCCGCTAGGGCAGCTCATTGGCTCGATTGGCGAGGAAGGTAAACATACCGGCACCAAAGCACAATAGCATCAATAGCAAAGCATTGTGATAATACATGCAGAGTTGTGGTGTTTATTGTAAGCTCAACACAGGCTTTTTCATAATTGCCACCCCCAAGAGATTCTCTAATTGATATGGTAGTACATTCATTTAATATTTTTTTTTGTTCTTTACACTTGTTAATGAATTTTAATTTTATGATTCCAGCTCATAAAGTGTGCTTGATTGGCCCGGATGGGTGGTTCATTAACTAAAACAAACCCACTCTCACTTGTTTCATCTACTTTGGCGAGTAAGCCTTCTCGTTTGAATAATGCATTTTGTCTTTACAAGAACTTGTCAATAATGCATTATCTTATTAGGTTTTCAGTTTAATTTGCCATATCTATATTTCTCGAAATTATTTACAACTCTCACTCACTGTCTTTCTTTTTTTGTGTCTCTCCTAGCCAAATCTCTACGCCCTCTCCCTATCACATCTTTCCTCTTCATTTGTTTTGAATCTTTATATTTAGATTTGGCTTTGATCTCCGATTTGTCTCTTAGTGTGTGTAACATTGCGTTCTTCAATTAATTTTTTTTGGTTTACTTAAACTAGTTCCTTTAGTTGCTCATACTCTATTGATCTAATGCTTTATTACCTTTGCACCTTAGGAGGGACGCCTACATGAATGTAAAAGTATATGACTATATATATATCCCTAAGTTGTAGACAACCAAAATGGTTTTTCATTGAATCCTAAATCATTTTCTTTAAATCCCTTTTAATGAATCAATGATATGTTCTTGATTAGTATGTGAGTATGGCTTATCAATGAGTAAAGTAGAAGCTATGGATAATGCTATCTTGTTATTATGAAAATTATAAACTTACTAACCTATTTTTGAAATGACAGAGTAGTAAGATATAAGTCATGCTCTCATTTGCAAGTTAGTTGTAGAAAGTGCTTGCTCATGCATCACCAATTCTCAATTTTATTAGAAAAAAAGCAACTCCCAATCACGTTTCTTTCATAACTCATGCCCTTATTTGCATGTTAAATAAGAAGATAAATTAGTGTATTTGTTTACTTGCTTTTAATTTGAATGTGGTATGGATTGGTTAA
Source organism: Stephania yunnanensis (assembly GCA_039657365.1). NCBI lineage: Eukaryota > Viridiplantae > Streptophyta > Magnoliopsida > Ranunculales > Menispermaceae > Stephania > Stephania yunnanensis. Next base: position 34,359,923 of record CM077586.1, on the reverse strand, counting down.
ATATTCAAATTTCAAGTTATGGGAATCATTTATTTACATATTTGTGAAAGTTAGATATGTTTTCCTAATATTAGGTTAGCTAATTGATTTTATGATGCTAACAACTTGCTCTATTATAGATTTATGTAGGTCATAGATTGTGGCAATGAGATCATAGAAGGTTCATGAAATAGTAGAAGAAGTCAAGTTAAGGTCTTAGACGTTAATATTGGAAGGATAAGATTTTATGTAGCTATTAAATTTTTAGGTGAGCTAAATCTAATCTCAAGTTTATTGTTGATTTATGCAGGAGGACGGTTGTAAATTCTTCAAATGGATTGATCTAAGGCCAACACACCGCAAAAGAGATTAGCGAGCCCATTGGAAAATAAAACACAACACATAAAAGCTTACAAGGAGCAGTAAGATGCAATCAAATTATTCCAATTCTTAGTGTGAACTTTCTGTTGTTTGGTTTAGCTTTTGTATATGTGTTCTTAGTAGGTCATAGCTTTAGATTCTCAGCATTGTTCTTTGAATGAGTTTTACCCTTGGTTTGGGCATCAATGAATTGTATGATTTTTTTGTATTTGTACTTTGAAAACTTTCCCTTTTGTTTTCTTTTGTATGTATGCTTCTATTGATTGAATGAATACATGAAAAAGGTGTTTCTATTATGGTTTTTTCCCTTTTATTTGATTTTGCTATTACATTGAAGTTTAATTAAATCTCATTTTTTATTGCCACTCTCGATTAATTTATTGGTGGTTTTGTTATATTTATGGTTTGATTGATCAATTGCTGATTATTCGCATTGATTTAATTCAACTTGCACTTGTACCACTTGTTATGATAGTGAGATTATTTGTTTGGATCTTCAGTGATGCTAAGAAAAACTAACAGTTTAATGACAATGTATTGATTATATTAAATTTAATATTCATGGAGTTTGTTGAAATGTAATATTACTTGATTTTTTCTTAGATTAGATGTAGTTTAAGTGGCATTGTATACTATTAACTTGCTTATATCTGACTTCACTTTGCTAATTTATATTGAGTTCTTTTTTATTATCAAGTATGATATATATTTTCTCCATCTTCAGACTATCTACAAGCGGACTGAATCTTTGTGTTACTGTAGATATGTTTGATCTTTCAAATCATGTGAGAAAGGTACTAGAATCTTGTACTCGTTGAACCTGCAAAGGAAAAGCATAGGGTCGTAATAGAATAGAAAGCTATATATCTTTAGTGCATTTGTTAGCAAGTTTTAGATAATCTCTTGTGATAAATATTGTATACACATGTTATTTTTATTTATCTATTTATTTTTGAAAAAGTATAGGCTATGTGTTCTCTCTTTTAAAAAAAATTAATGTCTTCTCTTAAATAAAGAATTGTATCTAATATAAAAGAGCCAATCTATATGAGAAATTTCACAAACTTAATAAAATTACTGAATAAATGAAAACTCCTTAGATTTTTTGTTGCAAAAATATTCTTTTGTTTTTATTATAGTACGTAGTTAAATATACTTGGATTTGAAAACTTCATAAACTTATTATTGTATCTTCTACTAACAACTTTTATTTTTAAAAGCTTTTACAACTTTTTAATTGTGTTCTCTATCAAATAAATACTTAATAGTTGCTTTTTAAAATGATATATATAACAGCAGTGCCTTCACAACTAGGTAAATCTAAACCTCATCCATTCCATTAAAATGCAAGTTGCTAATAGGCATGTTAGTTCAACTGAGCAAAAAAGTCAAAGGTGGATAATGCTTCTCGATCAATTAAAATCTCATTTTTTTGCAATAGTCATTTAAAAAAATTGAAACCATATATATATATATATATATATATATATATATATATATGTTAGTAACTTTATTTGTTGTAGCAATTTTTTTTTTCTCATTTTACATATTAGGTGGGTTTTGTAGACCAATCATTTGTTATTGGCTAATAGTTGATTTAATTGTGAGATTGTGATTTTTATAAATATTATTTTAATTTAATTTTAAAATTAAATTTATGTAGCGCATGCGAAGCATGTTATGAAAACTAGTATATATATACCTACCTATATATTAAAAGCACAAATCTTAAAATCTTCCTTCGTCACGTGAATGTACAAGTTTGCCCTTATCTAATAATAGTTATTAATTATATTCGTTTCTTTTTTCTAGCAAAATTAGAATTGATCATAATAGATAAAGGCATAATTAATTTATAATAATTAGAATTAGTAAGTTGTTTATCTCACCGATTGTGATTGATGGATTATCTATAGGAAATCTCCTATTAATTAGGATAGGATCCATGTACATCCATAACTATATATAAGTATGACAATGATTCCTTTTTCTAGCAAAATTAGAATCGATCATAATAGGTAAAGGCATAATTAAATTTATATTAATTAGAACTAATAAATTATTTATCTCAGCGATTGTGATTGATTGATTATTTATAGAAGAACTCCTATTCATTAGGATGGGATCGATATATACATATATAACTATGTATGTACATGGCATATTATAAGGATTAGTATTGTAGGTTTATTTGATATTAGGATTTAGGAGTCTATTTAATATTTAAGGTTTCATAAAAGTAATATAATAAGCACCAATCTTCAATTTTTCCTTCATCACTTAGAGTTAGTATTCTACCATTGCATAACCTTTCGATGAACACTTAAAATTACTATTTTACCATCGTATTACCTTCCGATTTTATTGCTTTCTTTTTTATCTATCGAGTGGGTACATCAATTAAGCCTTCTATTTCTTTCAAAATCTCATCGAACCACTGATGCCATGACATGTTCTCCACAATCCTCAATTCATGTTTGTGCCCATCATAGTTATCATAATCCATGTGAACCACACGTTGCAATAATGATGATGATTTTGATAAATATTTCCATACATCAATTTTTGATTTTGTTTTTACTTATTTTATTCTCTTGTTACTAATTTTAGAGAAGGTTTGACAATGTTTGATCAGTCTTGATTGAGACCTTATTAAAGAGTATAAAATAGTATTGATTTATATGTAACTGTTATTGGAGTAGTACATTATTTTACTAACCTTGTAACCTCGGTTGCAATGATCTTCATATTTAGAAGCGATTAAAATCTATTAGATCATAATATAATTGGAGTAGCATATTTAGTTTAGATTGGATACTAACATGTTAGAATTATATTCCTGCGAGCGTAGCGAACGAGTTCATTAGTGCGTAGCACCTTAAGTAACTAGTATATATATAGGTGATTTTCATTAATATATATATATATATATATGGATGATTCTACGATGAAGCCAAAAAAAAATATTCATGCCTTGGAATAATGTTTTTGAAGTTGGCATTTACCGTTGTTAAGTGAGTATATATTTATGGCCAATGTATCTCGATAAGTAATACATGTATGTATTATTATTAACCATAATAGTTTCTTAAAAAAATCATAATAATCGGTTTTCATACGTGTTTCATAATCTAATAGTCTCTAATTATTAATTTATTTCCTTAACAAATAATGAAAGAGGGAACAGAGAAGAGAGGGGAAGAGAGACAACCATGAAAGAGAAGAGTGGAAAGAAATGTGCATAAACTCAATATATATGGTTATTCTCCATAAATGATATCGTAATTGTTTATGAAAAGGGCTCCATTATATATAGATCTTATTTATTTCTCAAACTTCATGGAAGATCATTATACAAATTAAGTTAATTAGCTAATAGAAATGGCGAAGAACATATTTATAGGCTAGCCAAATCAAGAAATAAAAAAGAAGCAAGACCTAAGTCATGTAAGATGTATTAACGGTGAAAATCAAAATGTTTTAACGCATGAATATGATATTAAGGAGATATGGAGAAGCTACTTCGATAACATATTTAGTGATGACCAAGTTGATATCATAGTAAATAAAACCTACACCAAGAAAAGAAATGTAAATTATACATGTAATATTAGAATTTTGAAAGTTAAAAGGCATTGAAAAATATGAAAATAGGGAAAGCATCTTACTCAAATAAAATAGCCAAAGATATTTAAAAATTAATGCTTCGTAGAAATCGGATTGATTTGGTTAACAAGACTTTTCAACGAAGTTTTAAAATTAAAATAAATACTAATGAATTGGATAAGAAGCATGCTTGTACCAATCTTTAAAATGAGACATTCAAAGTTTTTTAGACTACTAGAGAATTAAATTTATGAGTCATCCTATGAAACTTTGGGAGATGATAATTGACAGTAGGGTAAGAAAATAAATAATAATATCAGAGAATCAATTTGGCTTTATGCCTAGAATGTCAACTATAGAGGCGGTTCTTCTTGTAAGAAGATTGATGTAAAAATATAGAGAAAAGAATTAAGGATTTTTATATGATATTTGTAGATTTAGAAAAGGCAAAGGATATGGTTCTTACAGAAGTTCTTTGATAGGTTCTAGAAAAAAAAGAAGTGCAGGCTGGATACATAGACACTATTAAAGATATCTACGTATGGGGGAGTAGTAACGAGTAAAATTTTTTTTGGAGGAACTACAAAATAATTTCCTTATATGATAGGGTGATATCAAGGATCGACTTTAAGCTCAGATCTCTTTACGCTATTTATGGATGGACTAACTAGGCATATTAAAGAGGATATTCGATGGTGTATATTATTTTCAGATGATATTTTCTTAATAGATGAAACAAGAGATGAAGTGAATATGAACTTAGAAATTTGGAAGAATATATTAGAATCTAAAGGCTTTAATGTAACGGCCCAATATTTTATCAATCGCATTTATTCAAAAGTTTCGGACTAGGACAGTAGCTCAAGTCCATGTGGACACCGTAGGTAGGGTTAGGACACCTCAGGCTAGACAAAATAGTAATTTTTGCGTGATGGTTTTTATATTTAAGTGTTTAAATTGTTAATTTTCATATAGCATCGCACATGTGTACTAGAATGTTGTAATCAAGTGAGATTGTGTAATGGGAGTTTGCTTTAAAAAACGTGTCGACGCGGGTATCAGGTAGGCAAGGCATGTGAACACTAAGGCTTGACAATACCAAAGTAGAATAGCATAAGGTGAATGTGACATTAAATGAATGTAAAACCATACTAAAGTCAAATTAATTAGATACACAAGTATGGTGCACCTCCAGATACGTGTTAAGGCGCGAGGGTGTCGGGTAGTCGGGGATTGATGGAACCACTAATTTATCAATAAATGTGTCTAAGAACACCAATCATAAGTTTAATATACATATGCAAATTAATTTGATTTAAAGATAATTAAAGTCCTATAGTTAGAAGCTTTAATTTAGAACCCTAGATATTCATCTAGACGATCATAAATTATGATTCCTAGGTTGGATGTGTACAAATGTGGGTGTCACTAGAGTTTGTGACTTAGGTAATGAGGATTCATGGATTTTTCTAGAGATAGGTGTACACATTTAGATCAAGGGCTAAAATCTAATTTACACATAGTATAAAATGAGGAGTTAGTGAGTTTTGGTTTTTAAAATCAACACAAGGAATTCACGCAAATCTAGAATTTAGATAGGGGAAATTGGATTGAAATCAGAGGAATTCTGTGCTAGGAGAAATCAATTGAGACATCAAACCCAAGGTAATCTTCAAACACATCATCAAGTTCATCTTCTTCAACTTGTGTTCATGGGAATGAAACTCATTGTTGGTTGTTTTTCTACAAAATGAATTTCCATCATAGCTTATTGATTTGCAAGGGTCTCCCTTGTTTTCGAAGTCAATTACAATAGCAAATCTGAGTCTTAAAATTGGTTTTGTAGAAATTGTATTCTTAAGCTAAATTTGGGAATGTAGGTCAATTTATAAATTTATGATATATTGTTGTGACTCTGGTTTTTGTTGGTGTTTGTTAATCTCCTATGTGTCAAGGATAGGGTCGACGGTGTTGGAGGCGACCACTGGGGGTGAAAAACCAAAAATTTGAATTAAAAATTCTGAGTTTCGACCCCGTTAGCGCGCTAATGAGGCTAATTAGCGCGCTAATGATTCTAGACAGAAACTTGAATTTAGTTGCGTGATTAGCACGCTAATAATCTTTATTAACGCGTTAATCAGACATAAAAAACTTGATAAAAACGTGTTTTAATAATGTAGCTAGTAAAAACCTACTTTTGACATACCGATTTTCTATTTTAGGGGTTGTGCTATTTTTAAGAATTTAGCTGAAAAAAAGAAGGAATTTAATAATTTTTTAGATTTAGATCGAATTTAGTCTTAGGAATTAAATACACTAATATAATCTAAAACTACTATAATTTACCAATATAGGACACAGGGGACTAGGGGGACTATAGCTCGGGTTTCGGAGAGCTAGGCGAGGTTGGATGCAAGAGTTTAAAGAAGTTGGAGTGTGACTTTTGAGGTGTGTAAAACCTTTGAGAATACTCCACAACATTCAATTAGTTTTTATTATGCGTGTAATGGGTGTCAAACTGCTTTAGTTCACTGGTTTGTCTAACCGATCGAGTGGTTTATCGAGGTTTTTCATACCAAGATGTGTGGATGGACCTAGGCATACTATACCATAACAAGTGTGATCAGGCCCTCAGTGAATTGCGACCTGAGCTGCACTAAGGTGCACGTGTCGTGTAGTGCATGATATAGGCCTAGCGCAACGAGGACTAAGGTAACGGGACAATAGAGGTTATTGGAGAAGCCCACAAGAGGGATACTTAGCTTCGAAGTATGGTATAATCTGCTACACAAGACACATCTATAGTTTTTCATTGGAGATATTTTTACGTATATTGACTTAACGGTTGTATGTTTACGTTCTCGTTTACCTTGTTAACTGCTACTTTATTTAATTATTGTTTGTTGAGCTGTGTTATTATTATTATATGCTGCTTGAATCTTTTGTATTGCCCTATATTCATGAAAGTATGTATTTATGTTGCCTAATAGCATACTTGCTTATTTTTTTAGTTTTATTTGATTTCTTGCTGAATATTGTGTGGACTTCTTTTAGGATTTTACTCACTAGACTCGTTACTGTATTTGTTGGGTGACTAAGCGCATATCTTTCTAGGAGTAGCGGCAAAAGGGGGAATCTTAGGCCACTATCTCTTTCTACTGACAGTCTTGGACATACTATCAGGTGTTTATATTTTGATATATTTTGCCTAGTTATGGGTAGCAAGGGACTATGAGAGACATTGTACATGTATATACCTGGTTTTGTTGATTTTGTTGCCTTATATACATGGTACTTTATTTTTCGATTTTTCACTACTTAGAAATTTTGATAATACGCATATATAGTTTAAAGTCTCCCACTATAAAATGATAATGAAATCTAATAGGTCAACTAACTAGCTAAACAAATTAATTAGTAATTATATGAAGAATAATTGGCTAAGCTAGTGTTAGTTGGAAACATGTAAACAACTAGTTAGGTAGCAAGGAGTCATATATAAGCAAGCCATGAGTGACATGACTTAGTGATGTGTGATGTGACATGGCGGTGCCTAAAGCTGTCTCGGGTTTTAGTGTTGCCACATTTAAGTTGAGTAGAATGAAGACTGAATACATGCACTATGAGTTTATAAATACTAGACATCAAGATGATGAAGTGGTAAAATTAGAAGAGGTAAAAACTCATAAGGTGAACCACTTTATATCTATGATCAATCATACAAAATGATGAAAATATTAAGAATGATTTCCTACATAGAATTCAAGTTTGATGGAAGAAATGGAGGAGTGCCACATGTGTGATCTGTGATAGAAATATGCCTACAAAGTTAAAAGGTAAACTTTATAAGACCGCAATTAGGCCAACTATTCTCTATGTAAGGGAATGTTGTGCCGTAAAACAACAACAATTACATAAAATGGATATAGCAGAAATGATGATGTTTAGGTGGATGTGTGGTAAAACTCGTAAAGATAGAATAATAAATAAAAAATTATAAGACATGTAGGAGTAATACAAATTAACACAAAGATTAGGGAAAAGTAGTTGCAGTGGTTTGGTCACCTGCAAATACAACCTATGAATGACCCAATAAAAAATATGACTCAATAGAGACTGAAAAAATTCGACGAGGTGGGGGTAAATCAAAGTTAACTTGGGACACATTACTTAGCTGAGATTTGAATGGTTTGAAAAGCTCATCATCAATTGCGGTAAATCGAGCATAATGGAAGAGTTTGACCTATGTAACCGAGTCCAATTAATTTTGGACGGAGGCTATGTTGTTGTTTTTGCATTTATTTCTCAATCTAATAAAATAAAAAGTCTAAGGGCATTGGAATAATTGTAAATTAAAGTTTTTTTTTTTAATAAGATCTTTAAGTGGTATTGAATTTATATATAGTACTCATTTCTTTTTCGGGGGGGGGGAGGGTGCCCATCATGGGGTCGGGCTTGGGTTTTATAAATGTAAGAAAGGTTGGCCTTGCCCCGAGCTTGTTAAGCCCATTAATTGAATGGGCGGGCCTGGGTTTATGATTATTGCCCAAGCTCGGCTCGGACTTGACTCGCATTTAAATGTGAATGGTATTTTTATATGTTCTTTGTATAAAAATGAATATTAGTCACAACTTGTAAGATTCGAACATAAAGCCCGACGATAACTAGACAAGGTTCTATCCACTACACTACTTCCACTTTATTTTCTAACTTTTGAAACTAATTAAATATATTTTATTTTTAAAAATAACAAAGCCCGTCTCATCTATATTCAGGCATGGGCGGGCATGGAGATGGGCTTGAGAAAAAAAAATCTGCCTAAGCCCGGCTCAAGCTCGCCCAGACTCGCCCGATGAATGAGTCTATATATATTAGGTAATCTAAATGGGGCAATTTTTGAAGTAGTGAAAGGGTAATTATACACTAGAAATCAAATATAGTGCTCACTCGCGCAATGAGAACTAGTAAATATGGTTAATAGTATAAGACTTTTTACACAAAACACACATATTAAGAAAAGTATTAAGTATGAGTTCAAGTGACATTCTTGCCCGTGCTTTAATAACATAATTTACTACGCTAAATCTCTATTTCATTTAATAAAAAGAGAACAAGCGTTTAATTGCAATTAAATGCTAATTTGGGTAAATGGGTATAAGTGATACAAAAGTTGTTTTAAATTCCAAAAACATCTTATATATTTTGACGGAGAGTTTTTATTAGTTAAATACCTTATAAAAATAAACGAGGATTACATTTTTTGTGCTAATGTTGTTATTAATGACTCATGTCTTACATTAAATGTTTGAGTGTATTGACCATTGAATAAATTAAGATCCAATGGTTCTAAAAATTGATCCCGTATATATACCATGGGAGTTTTTTTAGTTCTTGTTGTGATAAATCACTGCGGAATACCCAAAATCTCAGATACACAAATACATTCAAAAAGATAAACACACAATAAAGAAAATATGAACACAAAAATTTATGTGGAAAACCTCAAAATCAGATAAAAAATCATGGGCAAGAAATAAGGCAATTCACTATCAATAGTTTAGTACACAAAAGAAAAACTTCATTTTTCTAAATCTAGATAGAAACCCCAATACATGATTCATTCTTACATCACGTACATACATAAAAACCTGCCCATATGAACGACCCTCACTATTGTTCTCAGCTCCTCAACAAGCACCTCAACACTATGCTTCTCACTTAACCGCACTCACATATTTATAGGTGTTACATGCACGTAAACCAACACAAATATTAACTCATAATTCGAATACAATAGATTAACGTAGTTTGTATCCAATTATTAATTAATCCAATGTGTAATCACCGTGTATGCATGAATTCATGTAGGACACTAATTTGATTCCAACTCAAATTACAAGTTTGAGCTACTTGATTAAGTAGTTCCAAGCTCATATACAATATATATGGTCTTAAATATGTGTCGACTGAAATTTGATTAGTTGTATGTGAACAGTGTGTGTGGATATTTACTAATTTTTGGAGTGTCGGACCCGCTCCATACGCTCGTGAGAATTTAATTAATCTAATAATCTATTTTTATATTCCAAAAAGTATACCACTTCATTATTATTTTGACTATTTTGACAACTAATTATAACTATTTGGGCTTAATAGCGGGAACACCCTTAATTAAGGGTAGAATAGTAGATTTAACTAAAGGTTGAAAGACTTAATCAAAAGTAAAATAGTAAATTCCAGTGACGGTTGAAAAATTGATTATGTCCTTAACTAAGTGTAGGATGATAAAATTTAAGTGACAGTTGAAAGACTTAATTAAGGGTTGAATAGTAAATTTAAGTGACGGTTGAAAGATTGATCACTCGTGCTTATTAAGTATGTACATACTTATTAGCTCTAAATAGTTATAATTAGCTGTCAAAAAAGTCGGAATAAAAATGTAGTGTACTATTTGAAGTATCAAAATAAATTATTAGATTAATTAAATTTTCGTGAGCGTAGCGAGCGGGTTCAAGCGTGCTAAAAAATTAGTGTGTGAATATATATATATATATATATATATATATAATATTTATGCGTGTGTGCTTGGTAAGCCGTTACACGAATTTAATGCAATATATCTTGTTTTTTTGCCATTGATTAACTTTGTGCCTTCTTGCGTTTTTTGTGTTTGTTTCCTTTGGGTGTTATTTATGTGACTGTGGTCCAGGGATGCAGTGATTTGTCACAAAATTATCAACATTATAAGTTAATCAAGTTCATTCTATATTTTTCCAAAAAAAAAAAAGATCACTTCTCTAAATTAGATGCACAACATCATCCACCTGTCACATGAAGAAACATGGATAGGAACACTTACTACCAATATTTGGTTGCTTTTGCTTTGATTCAAAGATCGTTTTAGCCTCCGACAAGGTGACAAGCATAACTACAACTATGTTGATTTTTCATGCTTGCGGCACATTATCCGCAAGCGTCCGCCCGCGGCACTTCTCCACGAGTCTATGATCTCCGCCAGTACCGATATTGTCCCCAACTTGACCACCTTTCAATTTTTATAGGTGTGGGGTTTTATCTCAAAAGGCCTCGGTACTAGTTGAGGGGAGATCACCACTTATATATTTCACTAAGAAATTTCAATTATACGATGTGGGACTATTATTTCGGTCTACACATCTCAACACTCCACCTTGGACCGAAATCTATCCATGGAGTTTTTACTACTCGACAGGTCCTGATCGAACTGTCGGCTTTGATACAATGTTGATTTTTCATGCCTGCGGCACATTATCCAAGCGTCGGCCCGCGACACTTCTCCACGAGTCTATGATCTCACGATGATGATCATCTTGTCCCCAACTTGACCACCTTTCAATTTTTATAGGTGTGGGGTTTTATCTCAAAAGGCCTCGGTACTCGTTGAGGGGAGATCACCACTTATATATTTCACTAAGAAATTTCAATTATACGATGTGGGACTATTATTTCGGTCTACACATCTCAACACTCCACCTTGGACCGAAATCTATCCATGGAGTTTTTACTACTCGACAGTCCCCGATCGAACGTCGGCTTTGATACAATGTTGATTTTTCATGCTGCGGCACATTATCCATAGCGTCGCCGCATGACTTCTCCTCATGAGTCTATGATCTCACTTGATCATCTCATCCCCCAACTTGACCACCTTTCAATTTTTTTTTTACCGAGGCCTTTTGAGATAAAACCCCACACCTATAAAAATTGAAAGGTGGTCAAGTTGGGGACAAGATTCGGATCGGCGAGAGATCTTAGACTCATGAGAAGTGCCGCGCGCACGCTGCGGATAATGTGCCGCAGCATGAAAAATCAACATGGTATCGAGCCGCCGACTGCTCGATCAGACTGTCGAGTAGTAAAAACTCCTTGGATAGATTTCGGTCCAAGGTGGAGTGTTGAGATGTGTGGACCGAAATAATAGTCCCACATCGTATAATTGAAATTTCTTAGTGAAATATATAAGTGGTAATCTCCCCTCAACTAGTACCGAGGCCTTTCGAGATAAAACCCTACACCTATAAAAATTGAAAGGTGGTCAAGTTGGGGACAATATCTAAGATCAAGCGGAGATTTTAGACTCATGCGAGAAGTGCATGCGCGCGACGCTATGGATAATGTGCCGCAGGCATGAAAAATCAACAAACTATGAGAAGACCCCGAATCATTAGAAATGGCAACTTTGTCTTCGAGGAAGCCATGAATGGATTGTATTGAGCAAGGAAATGCCACACTATTTTCGTGACAAAATTATCGAAAGAGAGACTCAAGATATGATGAGAAGAAGCCGCCTTTATAAATGAAAATATATGAAAATGTTATCATGTCAAACTAACCAGCACGTATTTGCTTTCTTGGTTAATTTGTTATGGTTGTTGTGGAGGGGCACTTAATAGGGTGCATGATATGAATTTAAAGATTTCGAAAAATAAAAAGGATTTCGATATCTCGTTTTAAACGTTAAGTGATAATGCACTATTTGGGACTTTGTCTTCTAATTAATTCACGTTTCAATAATATACATTTTATATATATAAATATAAAATCTCCTACACTGCGTGCCCTTCCAGTACTACCCATGCATCGATTGACAGTGCTACGCGTCAGGTGTATTATTGTATATGTATGCATGTTATATATAGCTAGCTGTCATATCAATAAGGGGTTGGCTATGTCCACCCCACAAAATTTTATGGGCAAGTCACTTCAAATTTTTCGCACCCTTTCCAGATTTTGCCCTCAGTTGAAATGACCTGTTTATCCATCTCAACTTCCAAAATGATTCTCATCCCCTTCATCTCTTTCACAATTGTGCACCCTACAAGAGCCAACATTTGTTTTCGACGATCCCCTCCGACCACTGGCAAGCACCGAAGACGCGAAGTTGCATTTCAGAGGCCAATATCATCATAAGAGTCGATCTTTTCATGCATTTTGATGGAAGTTGATGGTTTGAAAGTGTTGTTGGTTTGTTTTAATGAGGTTTGTACAAATTTTTTTTGTGCTATTGTTCATTGTTGTTGTTCGGTGTCTTTTGAGCTTATAAAATGGAGGATGAACGTCAAGGGGGTGCGAGTGTGCAAGACGGAGAGGTACATATCTCTTCATTTTTCCTTCATCTGAGTAGATTTTTGAATTTTTTTTGTTCTCATGTTGCCCACCATATGGTTTGGTCACACAAGTCCGAGCAAACTCAGTCTTGACCGAATCATACAATTTTCTTATTTTTGTGATTATTGATTGAAGGTCGATTGTGATGATGTGATTTACCATTTTGCAGAGAATGTTGTTTACTTCTGTCTTTCTGGACTGCACTAATGACTTCATCCCCAATGCCCCATTTCTAAGTAGGGATGAAAGTCGGTTAAATAGGTTTAAATTCGGGGATCAAGTAAGAATTCCATTATTTTTATGAAGAATTTTGATATAGGGGGTGATGGTCATCGTTGGGGGAGGGTCAACATGGCGTGCGAGAGGTTTGGTACTTGTAGAGGTGACGCCCAATGAGTTGAAAAAATGAAAGCCAGTAAAGAAGAGACTATTGTTAAGAAAAAATTGTGATAGGTGACAAATGGGAGGTTTTGAAGGGGACATCAAGAAGAAAATCTGGCATAAAAAAATTAATCGTCCATTTGCAATAAACATAAAGGAACATGAAAACTGTTTATGGCATGTGATAGTGGTGTGTAGGCGGCATAACCACTAAATTGGTCATTATAAGGAAGGCCATTCATACGCCGGTCGGTTAGTTCCAAAAGAGCGCGTTGTATTCGTACATATGATGCAAGGAAACACAAGCCCCGAGAAACCTTGGACACGTTAAAGAAAATGGACGAAGATAATCCATCAACCTTGCGCACTATATACAATGCAAGCCAAAAAAAATGGTTGGCCGAGGCTGGAGGGAGATCACAAATACAACTTATGCATTTGTTTGACACATATGGTTATCATTTGTGGCATAGGAAAGACACGGAAATCGACGTTGTGACGGACTTGTTTTGGTCTCATCCTGACTCCATCAATTTACTATAATGTTTCCCTTTAGTTTTGATTATGATTGCACATACAAGACTAAAAGGTATTGCATGCCATTGGTTGAGATCATCAGTGTGATGCCAACCAAGCTCACGTTCGTCGTCGGGTTTGAATATATGTCAAGAGAGACGAAAGAAAACTACATTTGGGCATTGCAAAATCTTAATAACCTCGTGAATGGGTGAGCTAAACTAAATGTGATTGTAACTGATAGGGAGTTGGGATTGATGAAAGCGATTGAGTCGGTCTTTCCTACGTCCACTTACTTTCTTTGCATTTGGCGCATTAATTGAGGTGTGACATCGAACACGAAGAAATCTTGCACGGAACGAAGACTTCAACCTTTTCCAAAGTAGGTAGAATGCTTTGATAATCAAACATGATATACAATATCAAATCAAACTAGAATAAACCTTAGTTATACAAAACCTCTCATCCTTTGTGATATTACAAAACTGTAATTCAATACAAATATATAAGACAAGGGAATAATCATTACATTAAAGAGAAGATCGAGACTCCTAAACCTTCTCTATCCCATAATCGTAGCGCTCGTCGAATTTCCTAAAATGTTAATTGGGGTGAGTGCTTCAACTTGCTTAGTAAGTAGGGATTCACATTGTTATCAACATTCCATATAATAGTCAAGAACATCATGCAATAACAATATGCACGAATGTTAACTAACAAGAATATCAAAAACATATAATTCAATAAATAACATATGCAAATCAACTGTCAATAACTATTAAACCGTGATTCCCATTTTATTTATAAAACTAGGGTCCACTGATGCAATTAATGGGATTGCTAGACCAACTCATTGGCCGATGTGTTGTCTAGCCAATCCATTAATGCCTAATGGTTATATTCGAAACCTTTTAGTGAATATGTAACCCACGCAACCTATATAACCGAGTAGGAGTTATGTATAGACCGGAAGATCATCCTTGGATCCTATACAAATTGGTCTCCGTCCTCAGGAGTTACTCTCGTGGATCACATTAGACACCATTTTTTATTTAATTATAAACATTACAATGTACATAGTCCCTATTTCAGTCCCTAAACTACATGAATTATATATACTAAAATAGTCAGACAACATTGATAAATAAGCGAATCCATATTTACCTCGGTTTAGGTCCCCGTTACCAAATTCCCTAACTTTCCAATTATCATATGCTTTCCTGGTGTTCTTCAACCAGTCATACTCAATCGGTGACCAATATAGGTATATTACCTTATGTTTAGAACCCCTAAGTCCTTAAGACCTCAAAGAATTCTAAGTAAAATACAGCAAAGTCGATGTTTTCTGGGGTGGGAGCACGCTCCACCAAATGGGTTCGTCCCAATTGATGAAGGGAGCGCGCTCCTCTGCTCGATGGAGCGCGCTCCACCCTGCTTTGCCTCAATAGTGAATAGGGCAGTAGCCACTGTTCCATTACCAAATCTCCAAAACAACCACAAATACTCTGCCAAGTCATTATGTAGGACCTTTAGTGAAGTGACAACCTATTTCCAATTATAAATAATAACAATTTACAGAGAAATCATCACCTAACTATGAATTCAACTTGAAACTCGAAACTCAAATTACCCATACTCTGATCTACAGTTGATTAAAGTCCTCATCTCCACCGGAAATCAATCTCCTGATACTTTTCGGATCAAACTCTCTCGAAGGATCAAATTGAAACTAAGGATAAAAATGAAGGTTTTGGATTTATATAAATGAATTTTCTCGAGATACGCATCATGCTATCTCGAAGCTAATCAAGTTATTGATGTGCTAACATTACAGTCCTTAAAAGTGACACACATATTGACACCATCAACACTTATGCTCCTCTCGAAACAATCAAATGATCCATAATATTCAAACAAACTTATAATTTTAATATATATATATATATATATATATATCAAATATATATAAATATATATACTTCGTGTATTTTCTAGTCAATAAATTCACTAAACATGCCTACGAGTGTTCTCAGGTGTGCACATTCATTTCACGACCTCCTTGTCGCACTTGGTGTATCGGCTATTTATTGCTTATTTACATATTATCCAATTATAAGCTTGTATTAATTTTCCTATTAATCCCACAACCTATAATATTCATTGAGCATTCCAAACAAACACCAATCATCACACAAATCCATGTACACGCTAATAAAGGTATGCCAGACTTAACCACGAGCCTAACTTGGGTTAGTTAAGATTTGGATTAAGACTAATCACCGGCTTAAGGTAACAAGTCTTTACATCTAAAATGGGTTTATCCCTTAATGAACCAAGGTGATTCAATTCAATGTGAGTTGGCTCAACCCAATTTGGTTTTGGTAGTTATCCTTATTTTTTTTTTCTTTTGTCACATCCTTCAAAGATATATTTATACATATTCATAAGAGCTCAATATTCATGATAAATATTTGTAAATATATAATATATTCATGATAAATATTTATGTATATAATACACATAGTTGCTTGTACATATGCGACACGCCGACTCAATCACATATATCTAAGTTCATATTTCTTTTGTCAAATTAATTAAACAACTATGAGTATTTTTTTAATAACCTTTAGATGTCATTTTCATCTCTGTATACACATGATTTTCAATTTTATCATATATTGATCTATGAAAATTAGAGTATTTAATGTATCAATGATTAATGCATTATTATTTTGTGAATCATCATGAACTTAATTTAAATATAAAGTTTAGCAGACTTCAGGATATATTGATGGATGTAGATAATCATGAAAATAAAATTAGAAAAATTAAGTTGGTTTCAAAGAAAAAGTGCCTCAAATTAATTTAGGATATAATTGATAGTAAACCGAAAAGGTTAGGATATAATTTGATAAAACTTGTAAATGTTAGGATATATTTGAACATTAGTCCTTTTTGTCTAAACTACTCAGTATTCGCATTATCCAACTACTCCGGATTTGCTCGAGTTCCGCATTGTATAGATGGGGAGGGGGGACCTCTCAACATTGTTGTTTCCATTACCAGGACTTGCACCCGAGTCGATGGTTAAGGGGAAATAGCTCACTTCTAGTCGCGCCAACTAACCGTTGGTTCTTAAGTTTTTTATTCATCAGATACAATTTTATTTCTATGAACAAAAAGGCATGCTATATGCACACACACATACACTTTTCCACTACATACACCATTGAAACCATCATCAAAATCATTTTTCACCAAGTCACCCTAACCCCAAACACACAACACCACCTTCCTCCCCACAGTCACCTTTACTGTCCCCCTACCATCATTGTCATCGTCACCTACAATGTCCCTTCTTTGCCATCTCAGAATTAGCCAAAAGAGGGGAAGTCACACCCCATCTAATTAGGGCATATGACCGACCTAAATTATCTTAATCCCCTAATAATCTTGCAACCTTAATCCTACCATCAATAAATAATTAAAATCAATTCAAAGTAATCATCAATTATAATACTTTATCAACTCAAAAGAATTTTAAAAGCAAATCTCAAACCTCAAAGTCTCGTAAGATTGATTAAATAATCAGTAAAACTTCGTAAAATTTTTTCGACAGCATCTCCTCTATTTAAGCTTAGACACAAAAAACCGGCCTTCGAAAATCTTTAATAAAATCTGCTTAGCTTGGTGGAAATGCCGAAGGACTCACAACCCACCCCAAAACAATATATTTGCATTAACAAAAATTATTTATTTTTTCTAACCTATTTCAAGTTTTCAAAATCCTTAAACCATCATTGGCTTAGTTCTATAATGTTCCAATCTGTCCCAAAACTGTTACAACCATTTCAAAGAAGATCCTAACCACACACAAACCCAAAAACCCATTTATACAATATATTATATTAAAAAACAATACATATATAAAGAGAAAGGAACTGAGCGAGTCACAAATAATCTAAAAGCTTTTCTTATCTGTGTTAGAACCTGTCATTATCCAATTATAAATACTCGATAATGTCAGATAAGTAAATTCGAAACTATCCAGTACGCTTGTAATATATAAATGCATAATAATCCAATAAATTTATCGAAGAATATAATTCAAGGAATTTAAATACAACCGTGAATCAATCGCATTTTTGTTATCCGACCATAATCAGACGATGTCCTCCAAAAGTGGTTAGTAAATAGTAATAAAGACTCATGCACGGATAGGATAACCAAATGAGTCTCGTTCCTCGAGTGTATCAGAGTATGATCTAGTTCAATGTGATCTCATGATAACCACGTGATGCAAAATATCAATGACTCTAGCCCTTCAAGCATAATATAATGTTATGCGCTTTAGACATAATCTACTAAACACTATAAGGAGTCTAGAATCGACCTAATCCTCCCCACTTGTTTATGCATGTACAACAAATAATGCAATATGAAGGATCAATGCAATATATACAAAATTATAATTATACAATGTAAAGGTTACTATGATATTTATTTAACCTTACAAACACGATATCGTCACTTCTTGCGCTTCGTGTCAGCAAAATAGTCCACAAGGGGTTCTAATTGCGGTCTAATAATTCATTTACTAGTCCGGTAAGATTTCACAACAATTCCACAATTTTTCTAATTTATTATATTCTAATTAGTCTCGTCACAATTCGAAAACCTCGAAATCAGTCCAAATCAAATCCTCAAAAGTTTGGATCCCAATTTTGACTGCAAATTATGGTCCGAAATAAATAATTAACTAAAATTAGGCTTTGAAATAATTTTCACAATTTTAGATACTTTCGGTGTGTAACACGTTTTATGAGGCAAAATACATGGTATAAATCATCGAAAAAATCTTAAAATCCTCATTTTTCATAAAAATCTCAAATTTCAATTAATCGAAAATCCCATTTTCTAATTATCTCTAATTTCCAGGGATTTTATTTTATTTTATTTTTCAATTTTAAAACATTGTTTCAATTAGGGGGAAGGGTTTGATCACTGAGCCCGGTTCGGCTACACTGAGCCGGGTCCGGTTCGGGGGTCATCCCCTACCTCCCTCCATGAAGCTTGAAACAGAGAGTCTCTGTTTCGACCATTTTTTTTTTTTCGATAGGGTTCCCAACCCTATTGGGTTTGGGCAGGGGAGCTCACGGCTCCTCCCACCGTTTTCCCCGTCCTCTTTCTTCTTCTTTCTCCCCTACCTTCTTCTTCCTCCCTATCGGTTTACAGTTCCCCACTGTTTTTTTTTTTTTCCTTTTCCAATAAAACTCGCCTTTCTCTTTTCTCTCATCCTCATAACCAACAACCACCCAACTAAATCCTCTCTCCAACTCGAAAATCACAAAAAACCAGTCCACAAATAATGAATATTCGAATTTCCATTATCTTACCTTCCAACACCACAGTCCACCACAACAGTCACGACTCCTCTTCAATTCGAAACTCTCAATCAAGAAAGAAGTATAATAAGGATAGATTCGGGTTAGGAAGACGAGTAGAAGAGAGAAGAGTAAAACACAGTGAAACAACTAAAAAGAGCGAACGATAGAGGAGATGAGATAATTTGAAGATGATGGAACAATAGATACATACCTAATTCGATCCCCCCTCTGTTCTTTCGATTTTGTAAAAGGGGGTTAGCGAAAAGACGATTCTGCCCCTCTGTATTTATTCTAATTCCTTAAGTATACAAAATCAATACCCTTTTGGACAATTTGTCAATTTTTTTTTCCTAATTTTTCTTGGTTATCTCATTAATTTTTGTTCAAATTAAACCCTAAAAAATATGCCAAATTTCGCCAAAAATTAAAGAATTTACCAATGCGCTCCGAAACTCCCTAACAGCTCATCTTGCATGTAAATCGAGGTGTGAGATGCACATCAATTCGTTAAATCTAATTAACTTACAAATTTGAACTTTCAAACTTTAATACAATTATTTTGGCGAAATGCGAAATGATAGTTCGATTCAACATTTTAACTCTTTCAGAACTCATTTCACGTAATATCAAATTTACTCGGTTGACTTGAATTTCACAAATTAAAATAATATATAGTACATAACACTAGACACACATCACATAATAATAAAATGAATTAAGAATCTAAATTTCATTGGTCTTTAAATCCCGACTCGTGGCCGAAATCATAATTGGTCTATGTTAATCTCTAATTTGTTGTAATTACTAGTTTCAAAATCTTAGGATTTGAAAATCTTTCCAACTAATAAGAATTTCGTACTCGAAATGAAAATTGAACCAAATTTATCTAGACTAAAAGAGATTCGGAAAATGCTCTCTCATGTATGCATCTCGTTCCCATGTTAGCTCCGAGTCGCCACGGAGCTACCACTTAACCAAAACAGGTTGAATATCTTTATTTCGAAGCTTTTGGACCTTCATATCCACAATTGAAGTAGGCTGCTTTTATTTAGACGCATTTGCTGCACAACCTCAGTGTGATCTCGAAACATCTGTGGCCCCCAACTCCTCCAAATCTTTCAGTTCAGCCCAACAGGCTGGAGAATGACAAGGTCTCTTATACAAAGCCTCAAACGGAACCATTTTGAGACTCAATTGATAACTGTTATTGTAAGAGAATTCACACAAAGGTATGCATTTTTCCCATAAACATCCAAATTCTAGTACATAAGCCTTGAGCATGTCCTTCAACACTTGGATCAACCTTTCAGTCTAACTATCCGTTAATGGATGAAATGCAACTTTGAGATGTAACTGAGTGCCGAATTGTTCCTGCATGCTATGCCATAACCTCGATGTGTACTGAGCATGACAATTAGAAACTATCGTCAACGACACCCCATACAAGTGAACCACCTCTCGCTCATACAACAAGCTCATATGTGTAAAATTACCCGAAATGGACATAAGAAGAAAATGAGCAGACTTCGTCAGTCTATAAAAAATAACCTAAACTTCGTCATGTTTCATCTAAGAAGTACGAAGATGAGTAACAAAATCCATCGCAATATGTTCCTATTTCCACTTTGGTATTGGAATTTGCTGCAACATGCCCTTAGGTTTCTGCTGTTTAGCCTAACCTATTGGCAAATCTCACATCTCTTCAAATAATCACCCACATTAGCTTTCATCCCTAGCCACCAATATAAACGCTTCATATCATGATACATTTTGATCCTGCCAAGATGAATGTTATATTTGGACCGATGAGATTCTCTCAATATCTCATCCCGAATCTCAGCCATTGATGGAATCCAAGTCTACCTCTAAGCCTCAAACTGTGATATGCAGACTCAGTTCAATCTGGATTATTACTATCATCAACAAACCCCTTGAACTTCCCATAATTCATATCATTTTGTTGACATTCTATAACTTTCTAAATAAAGAAAGTTTTTATTCTAAGTTGAGCCCAAATTGGTTCATCATTAGCCTCAATAATCTCCAACAAAGTCATAGCGATGACCTTTTTGAGCAAGTCATACTCGTAAGTCAATCGACTAGCTGAACGTAATGTTTTAACACTCCTTCTACTCAGTGCATCAGGCACAACATTAGCTTTACTTGAATGGTATTTAAGACTAAAATCAAAGTCTTTCAAGTGTTCAAACCATCGTCTTTTTGCCTCATATTCAACTATTTCTAAAAGAACGAATACTTCAGACTTTTGTGACCTGAAAATAGCATAAAGCTTTCTCCATAAAAGTAGTGTCTCTAAATCTTCAAATTAAACATAATTGCCGCTAATTTCAAATCATGAACATGATAATTCTTCTCATGAGTCTTTAACTGCTGAGAAGCATAACCAATTACCTTGCCATTCTGCATTAACTCACAACCCAAACCCATTTTCGATGCATTAGTATAAACTGTAAGCCTTTTCCCTGGTTCGGGCAATACAAGAACTAGTGCTGAAGTCAAACACTTTTTAAGTTCCTAAAATACAACGTCACATTTCTTTCACCAAATAAACGGAACATTTTTTTGAGTAAATTTAGTGATTGGTGCATATATCTTAGAAAAATCTTTTACAAATATACGATAATAGCCAGCCAAACCAAGAAAACTTCGAATCTTCGTTAATATGGTAGGTTCCGGCCAACTAATGATACCCTTAATCTTAGCTGGATCCACCAAAACTCCTTATTTAATAACCACATGAACTAAAAATCTCATATTAGACAACTAAAACTCACATTTGCTAAATTTGACGTACAACTTATGATTTCTTAAGGTTTGGAGAATAACTATGAGATGATGTTCATGATTCTCGCGAGTCTTAGAGTATATCAAAATATCATTAATGAAGACTATTGCAAAGTGATATAGATACGGCCTGGACACTTTCTGCATCAAATTCATAAACATTATCGGAGCATTAGTCAACCCAAATGGTATAACAACAAACTCAAAATAACCATATTTGGTAATCAAAGCGATCTTTGGCACATTATTTTCCCAGACACTAAACTAATGGTAACCAAAACAAAGATCAATCTTAGAAAAGAGTTTGGCACCATTCAGTCGATCAAACAAATCATCAATTCGATGCAATTAATATTTATTCTGAAAAATGACACTGTCTAACTATCTATAATCAATGTAATGCCTCAAACTATCGTCTTTCTTTTTCACAAAAATGATTGGTGCGCCCCATGGTGACGTACTTTGGTGAATAAACATTCTATCAGGCAAATCCTCCAACTATATTTGCAACTCCTACAACTCTTATTGAGTCATTCTATAGGGATGAATAGATATTGGCTTGGTTCTAAAAATCAAATCAATAACAAAATCAATCTCTCTTGGAGGTGGAATTCTAAGTGAATCATTAGGAAACACATTCGAGAATTCACAAATAATAAGAATATCCTTTAGTTAAAATTTAGATCTTACCTTTATATTAATAGTTCCAGTAAGAGTATCCATTTCTTCCCTAGTGGCAAGCGTACCTCTGGTCAAAGGCAACTTAGGCAATGTTTTGTTGTATGTAAAAACCAAACAACCAGGAATATGTATAAAAGAACAAAATCTTATAGAAACAATCCAACTGTGCATGTTAAGCTAGTAGCTAATCAATGCCTAACAACACATCAAACTCTTGAAACTCTAACACATGTAGATCAATGGCCATCTCGTATCCGGAGATCTTAAAAACACGTTCTTATACATAAAAAGAGAATCTACCTTGTCCCTAATTACTGTGTTGATTACAAGATGAATATGGACTCATGCCAGAGTTCACCCTAACTCAATTACCATAAGACTGCAAACTAAAATCGTACCATTGATAAGATTATGATTTGTATCCGAATCTTGTTCAGTCACCACTTGAAAATGTTCCTTAATATGTTGTTAAGACTATGACACATAAAGGGACATTCCTACGAGCTGTGAACATGCAATCTTGTAATGTCCTTTCTTTCCATAACCAAAACATATAATTGTACTCGAATTCCAAGGAAAATCTATGTTGGGGCATGTGCCCGAGGTCAATCCATTAACTGTCTTTATTAATACTTTTAGTTAATAAAATAGAGGATTTCATTTGCCGTTTATTATAATTAATTTGCATGTTTACATTATAATAAGATCTATGGGTATTTACAGAAATATCCTAAATGTCCATAGTCGATCATTATACTGGGAACTATAATGAATTAAAACTAGTGTGAGTCTTGATTAATGATCATATGATGATTATAAGTATAGGGATACGAATCAAGATCACGAGTACTTATTAGGGAACAAAGTACTGGATCGACCCGCTATGAGAACATCACATGGATTAAGTCATAGTTGTTTCTCATGATAGGTATATTATTTCAGTCCTCTAACTTGAGATTACTAGAGACTTCAACATTAGGAACACAATGATTTGACACAATCAAACATTGTCTTTAACTGGATGATTATAAAGGTTGTGATTGGTTACTGTGTGAGAAATGTGATGAAGTTGTGTAATTAAGATAGAATTTGTCCCTCTCATATAAAGAGAGATATCCAGTGGATCCCTCGATGTGTTAGACTGTTAAAAGGCCTAGTCTAAGTGAATTAATATTGATCAATGTCACTTAGATGTTTTCAGTCTACCTAGAGATCGAGACTAGTACGATTGAACATGTTAGATGACAATTCCATGCCTTATGTTTGATCAAAAGGATATCGTGTGACAAAAAGGATGTTATATACACTATTGATTAGGTTGTATCGATTTGATATTCGTACAACTTGGTTAGTCACAATGTCTTGCTAGAGGCCGCTTATGACTTGTATACCAAAATGTGTTTTAATACACTGCCAATGTTGTATGAGCCTATTGGGTTGCACACTAAGAATAGTTTTGCAAGATTTTAAGATGGTTGAGAAAAATGAATTTTATATGGTAAAATTCATGACAGAAACATCATTATGGTGTATTACACTTATACTTCTTTAAGTAGGGTAATTTTCTTAACCGTATATATACAAGGGTTGTATAAATAGACGCTTTAAGTTAGAACACACGTACGAAAAATTAAGGTCCTAAACTCTATTTTCGTTTCAGAAATGAATTAGGGTGTTGTAGTACGCTCTGGATCATTTTGGAGAGAAACAAAAGTTTGGTATTCTCTCGAAGCTAGCACTTCAGATCTTGGCCGCTGTTCGTGTGTGGACTGCTGGTAGAGGACGTTCGTCGTTGGCAGCGCCTTAGAGATCGATCAACCTTAAGAAAGGTATGTTGCGACTGATGTATGATTAAGTTTTCATGGTTTAAATGTTTTTAATGGAATTAGATTCAGATCCTATTGGGGTTTTTGTCAAAGTTGTTTTGTAATTTTCGCTGCGTATAAACCTCAAAACCCAATAATCTCTACTGGCATGAACTTATTTCTCACACCTAAAACATGTAACTGCAAGTTTACTAACTATAGAGAATTCCTAACTAGTTACCGATCTCTAACTCTAGGCCTATCCCTTAGATCCTCGACCTTTACCTCTATTTTTTATGATTAAGGTGTACCTCTTTGACTTGAAAGTTGAAAGGAATGCGATCGTGTCTGTCCTGACCCTGTGTAGACCAAATTCGAGGGTCTATTGGCCGTGCTTGAAAAAGGATTACGATGCACATATGATGAAACAACATGCATCGTAGGTGTGAATGGTGGTTTTCCCCTCTTTCTTTTCTTTTAGAAATTTGAGTCAAACTTTGCTAGAAATCTTTTCTTTCACTCGAAACCTAAACTTTGTCCTAACTCCAAAATACTCAGATATCATAATGAATTGCACTAAAAAGTTTGCGTAGTTGTATAAGCTTAAAATTCTATCTCAAACCTCTTGCAGTGTGTTAAGCTTAGTCGTCGATATCATGGTATCCAAATCTTCCTACCTTTCCACCTAAGACATTCCACTAACAACAGAAGAATAAGCCTGAACCAGAACTGCAATAATTAGTTCACCTTTGGAATGAACCGTAAAGCTAGCCTGCTCTTCCTGAGTGGTTGGAGTAGCAATAGGAACTTCCTGAGCAACAAGAACTACAAGTGCCTAGGCTACCACCTGTCCCATAAGATATTCAACAACTCTGACATTAGCCCTGCCAAGTTCTAAAACATATTTAGATCCATACATTGTGGATCCCTGTTGCCCTAGCCAGATCCATGACCAGGCTCTTGTTGTTTGCTCATTGTTTTCCACAACAAAAATTGCAAGAAAAATGGTTCAACAAGCCTATACCCATTGATATCTCGATAATATAAAACATACATAATATAATCATAAAATCTTTTAATATTTTTAACCTTATTTTGTCGCGTTACTTCCCAACTATTCACTTACTTAACCTCAATCAATAAGATTCCTTTAGAATCCTAAGCTTTGATACCAACATTGTTCAACCCATCTAATTAGGGCATCTAATTGGTCTATATTACCTTAATCCCTTGATAATCTAGCAGCCTTAATCTTACTATCAATAGATAATTAAAATCAATTCAAAGCAATCATCAATATAATACTTTATCAACTCTAAAGGATTCTCAAAGTAAATCTCAAACCTCAAAGTTCCGTTAGATTGATTAAATATGTAAAATCTCGTAAATTCTTTTTGACAACACTTCCTCTATTTTAAGCCTACACAAAAAAATTTGACCTTTAAAAAATCTTCAAAAAATCCTGCTCAGCTTGGTGGAAATGCCCAAGGATTAACAATCCACCCTATAATAGTATATTTGCATCGACAAAAAATATTTATTCATTCCAACCAATTTTAGGTTTTTGAAATCCTTAAACCATCATTACCTCATCTTTACAGTGTTCTAATCTGTCCCAAAACTATAACAATGATTTCAAAGAAGATCATAATCACACAAGAACCTAAAAACCTACTTATACAATATATTATATTAAAAAAACAATACATATATAGAGAGAAAGGAATTGAGCAAGTCACAAATAGTCGAAAATATTTTATTTTCCCTTGTCGCTGCTAGAACCTATCATTATCCAATTATAAGAACTCGATACTATCAGATAAGTAAGTCCCACACTATCCATTATACTTGAATAATTAAATGCATAATAATCTAATAAATTAACAAAGAACTTAATCTAAGGAATTTAAACACAACTGCAAATCCATCCCGTTTATGTTATCCAACAACAATTAGATGACGTCATATAAAAATGGTATGAAAATAGCAAGAAGGACTCATGCGTAGAGAGGATAACCAAATGAGTCTCGTTCCTCGAGTCTATTTAAGTATGATTTCGCTCAACATGATCTCATGATAACCACGTGATACAAAGTATCAGTGACTCTAGCCCCTCAAGCATAATATTGTGTTCTACTTTGTAAACACAGTCTGGTAAACACTGTAAGGAGACTCGAATCAACCTCATCCTCCCCACCAGTGTATGCATGTACGAAAAATAATGCAATATCAAAGATCAATGCAATATACACGAAATTATAACTATTTAATATAAAGGTTACTACGAGATTTATTTAACTTTACAAACATGATATCATCACTTCTTACACTTTGTGTCAATAAAATAGTCCACACGGGGTTCCAATTGCGGTCCTACAATTCATTTACAAGTCTAGTAAGATTACACAACAATTCCACAATTTTTTCAATTTATTATATTTTAATTAGTCTTCTCTCGATTTGAATCACTCCAAATTAAATCCTCAGACATCTTGATCCTGATTTTGACTACACATTGTGGTCCAAAATAAAAAAACTAACCTAGATTAGGCTTTAAAATAATTTCACAATTGTGGAATTTTTTGTGTTGTAATATGATTTACGAGGCAAAATGCCCGATATAAATCATTGAGAAAATCCCAAAATCCTCTTTTCTCATAAAAATCCCTAATTTCAATTAATTTGTTCGAAAACCCCATTTTTCTTACAATCCCTAATTTCTAGGGAATTGTTTTATTTTTTTTCAATTTTAAAACATTTTTTTTTCTAATTAAGGGAAGGGTTCAATCCCTGATCTTGGTCCCATTTGGCTCAACTAAGTCGAGCCTGGTTCAGGGGTCATTCGTTACCTCCTTCCATGAAGATCGAAACAGAGAGTACTTAATGTTTCGATCTTTTTTTTTCTTTTTTTTCGATGGGGTGCCCAACACTATTAGGTTTGGGCAGGGGAGCTTACGGCTCCCCTCTTTTTCTTGTCAAATAAGATTAATATAATTGAAATATACAAAAATGGTTTTTCTGGTTTATTTTGTTTGTAAAACTTTTTTTTGTTTTTCTCTTTGTATAATACTTTTGATGTAATGTAGTTTGTATAATTGTTTTTGTATTATTGTGTACCTAGCAACTCAGAATCAAAATTTGAATTTTTTTCTATGCTTTTGTGATAGCCTGAACCTCCAATGAACGCATTACCCGACCTAATCCAGTTATTAAGTCCTAATACCAGCCACATAGGACTTAAAAATGTATTAGTCGACCTTTTTTTTCTTTTTCTTTTCATAACTTGTGTTCAGGATAAGTGTTTTTTCGTTTCTCGTTATTCGTAATTTTCTGTGTTAGTAAAATTATTATTATACATTTTAACAAATTTAGTGGAAGTTTAAATAATATTGTGGAAGCCATCATAAAACACTTATATGTGAAAACTAGAGAATAGATCGCAATCCCAAGGCAATTTGGGCCCCGCCATACCGTCGGACGTGTCATCAGGTCATGCCACGTCATCTGCACCCCTATCTATAACGGCCCGCGAAAAGTACTTTACATGTTCAATTAGCCTAACCATTCAGTGTTTTATGAAGACTTGTTCTTAATTTGGTTTAGTTAGTCTATTCTTTTATCTCACTTAACTTATTTGATAAGTTATTTAGTTGTTCCTTGGTATTTTCAACTAAATGCGTGAGTTATTGAGTGTAAGTTATCAATAATAGCGAAAGTCTTTCATTTTTGGATAAAGCGAATAACAAATAACATAAAGTTTTCTTCATTAACAAACCCTAAGTAGTGGAAAACCCATGAAAGGATACCATGTATATATATAAGGCAACAAAATGTACAATAGGATCAATATACATGTATTAGTGTATCAAGTATCCCAAAATATATCTAAAATCAATAACATAGTATATACAAACACCTATGAGATGAACTAGAGGTGGCTCTTAATGATCATATGAAGTCACTAAGTACGACCTTCCCTCGACTCGTCGTAGGATCTGCACTCAGTCATCCATTCAAAAAGTTGATGACGAGTCGAGTGAGTAAATCCCCAAAAGAAAAACAAGTTGCATTTAATAAAAATGTAAATACAAGCTGCTATAAATCATTCTAATTAATAAGAAATACAATGAAAGGGTTAATAGCATGAAGATAAATCGCTAAGAAAGCAACAAATGTTCGACGCGAGTGTGGTATATATCTGTCGAAATCAAGGACTAATAACACTAAACCAAGGAGACACTAGTGACGAAGTAACTCCCCGACACCGCTCCAAGACTAATGAGGAACTCTTTTGGTTGGGAGTTTAGAACTCTCGACCAACTAACTTAAAGGAGAAGAACCCGTGTCGGAGTTAACTCCTCACGACGCCATCTCTCAAATTATCAACTCGTAGAGTAACTCTCATGCGTAGCATAAGGCATGATCGAAACCACATAAACAATCAAATCGCTAATCACGAGGGAGCCGGTGAGGGGTTATACTGTCCCGTCAACCATATTAAGACACATGTGATAGTGGAGTAGTCAAACAAACCAAACTGGCATAAGTCAGCGGTATAATGGAATAAATCAGTAAATAAGTGCTAAATGTTTTTATGATGAGATTTACTTACCTTAAACAATCACAAATCGCCCTCAAAACATTCATCTCATGCCTCAAGATGCCCACTCGACACCCGACTATGGTCCTTTAAGTCCCTGGTGTCCAATTGCATCATTTTAATTTATTTAGAGCCACATAAGCTGATTAATAAAGTTAAACCAAAATTTAGAATTTTATTTTAAATTCTCAATTTTTGCGTAGTTTTCGAGTCATACTGGGGGCCAAATGCCCGAAAAGGTCTCGAAACCCAATTTTATACCTTTTTTTTCCAAACTAATTGATTATATATACATACATAAATTTTTTATTTCCTGAATATAATAAATATGTGGATATATATGTTAATATATTAAAATACTTTATATATACTCAATATATATACACGTATTTATAATTTTATATTTTTATTTTTTTAATTCAAGGGAAGGCCCAAACTCTTTAGGTTTAGGCTTCCTCCCCTCCACCCTCTTATGCATGAAACGCACAAGGCGCTGAAGGCGTTGGACACCAGCACCTCCGTGGTGTTGGTTCATCTAGAATGAGTAGCGAAACACCCCCGTTGAGCGCAACACGCCTTCGCAAAAACCCCAATCAACAACATCAATTTGCATCAATTTAATCCATCTGCCCATGCATTCCATGAAAATATGACAAATACACAAAGAGTGCATTGAAATTCATTTTATTTATGAAATCCAAGATATACATTGCTAATTTCTCATAATTTTGTTCCTAAAATCAGCGACAAAACCTAATTAGGACAGTGAAATTCGTTTAAGATCAACAACCCTTTAAGTTGGCATGTTTTTCATACCAAAAAAAGATAGATACTTGTAAAAAGAGTGAGCTTAATCTTTGCTTGAATTGAAGACTTGGATACTTAAATCTCCATTCTTAATGAACAAATTGATGCATATTGAAAGCACTCCAGCCTTGCCCTTTCTTTGTTCTTTTCTATGTTCATAATTTCTTTCGAGCTTGATGGTGTATGTTGGGACTTGTAAGTGTTAATAACTAAGGATGAGTGACATAATCTAGTGAGGCTATAATTG
Organism: Stephania yunnanensis; assembly: GCA_039657365.1. Classification (NCBI taxonomy): domain Eukaryota; kingdom Viridiplantae; phylum Streptophyta; class Magnoliopsida; order Ranunculales; family Menispermaceae; genus Stephania; species Stephania yunnanensis. The sequence continues at coordinate 34,329,581 of CM077586.1, read as the reverse complement.
TATTTTCATCTCTTGTTCAGACCAGTTAGTTAGGCTGTTAGAAAGTGATCAATTTATACTCTACACATATGTGGTTGTTACCATTTAGTTTTTTATTATAAATACAACCTCAGCTCATCAACATAGGGGATGAGAAAGATTAGTTTCATGATCTCAATGTCATCTATTCAACTAATATGATATCAGAGCATTTTAGGTTTGTCACCAAGGGAGATCCTGAAAGTTCAAGACGTGTTGTGGTTGATGAATTTGGAAGTTCAACAAGACGTCGAAGTGTTAATGAAGCAACATATACAACTTTGATTGCTCATCGTCTTGTTAGTCCTTTTGGTAATTCCTTAAACCAGATTTGTTCAATCAAACTTAAAGTACGACTTTCTCGTTATGGAAATCAATTATAGTTCCTCTGTTATAAGGATGTGGATTTGATGGATTTCATTTTGGAACTATGGTTTGTCCTCCTAAATTTCTTGAAAATGGAAATGTTAATCCTGACTTTTAAGAAGGGTTTCATTGTGATAGAATGTTATATGGATGGCTGTTATGTTCACTAGAACTTGAGATTGGCAATCAAGTTAATACTTCTCAAGAATTTGGTAAAAGAACAATACATGAACTATGGAATTGTATTTTAGCTTAAAATGGATCTCATAACAAGTCACATATTCAGTTTTATAAGAATGCAATTCATACAGTAAGAAAAGGTTCCATGAAAATGGATGGATATCTGAAGAAGATGAAAGATATATTTAATAGTCTTAGTACTGCTGGTGCACCAATTTCAATTTCTGAATTGATTACTTGCATATTAATTGGCCTAGATTCTGAATATTTGCGTATTACTGCAGTTTTGGAACATAAAGATGTACTTACTTGGCAAGATTTACAATATAATTTATTAAGTTTAGAAGCAAAACTAGAACAATTGCATAGTATTGCAGGGGCAAATTCTTTGAATATTCATTTACCAAATCAAGTGAATTTAGCAGAAATCAAAATTTGGAAATTCATAATTATGGAATAATGGTAAACAATTTTTTGGACATGGTGGTAGAAACATCAATAATAGAGGAAGATAATGTTGATCTAACAGAGGAAGATGAGGTTTTAGGTTTCCAAATAACAACAAACCTACTTGTCAAATTTGTAACAAGGTAGGACACACAATAACTGTTTGCTACTACAGGGCTTATATGCAGTATATGGGAACACAAGGATTAAACAATAATGGTGGATTCAACATTAGTTCTAAAAATTCAGGTTTCACAAACACATGAATGAGGGGAAATATGAACAATGGTCCTATTGCTCATTTTATTGGTACTCTTAGTAACAGTGGTGCTAATAATCAGAATTCAAGTTTCTCTTCAGCTGAATCTATTGGTGATCACAATTGGGCAGATAGTGGTGCTACTAGCCGTGTTACACCAAATCAGTCTCAATTGTCTAACTGCTCTCTCTATATAGGTATTGATTCTCTTATTGTTGGGAATGGTAATTCATTACCAATTTCAAGTGTAGGATCAGCTCATATTACATCTGCTACCCTCAAACTTGGATTTACAAATACTTTATATGTTCCTCAAATAACAAAGAATATGTTCGGTATTTCTCAACTTGCTAAAGACAATAATGCGATTGTTGAATTTATTAATTCACATTGTTTGGTAAAGGGTTTTTTAACTAAAGAAGTCTTGCTGCAAGGGATTCTCAGAGATGGATTGTATCAGTTTCTTAATTCTTGAAGTTCAGTTTTTACATCAAATAAAAAAAGTTGGAGGAGTTTCATCTGGCAAATCAACTTTCATTGCCTCTCAACAGTCTTCATATTCTCTATGGCATAAAAGGCTAGGACATCCTTCACATCAAACTTTTCAACAGATAATGCGATCATATATACATATTCCTTTATCTCAATCTGAGTTTTATTCTGTATGTCCATTGGGAAAGCATCATGCTTTACCGTTTTCAGTTTCAAACAGTTGTAGCACTCATGTATTGGAATTAATAGATACAGATCTTTGGGGACTTGCTTCAATTACTTCTATTGATGGTTTCAACTATTATATTACTTTCCTTGATGATTTTTCAAGGTTTACATGGATTTATCCACTCAAAGTTAAATATGAAGCACTTAAAACTTTTTTGATTTTTAAACTTCAAGTGGAAAATTAGTTTTCTACAAAAATAAAAAGACTACAGTCTGTTTGGGGAGGAGAATTCAGAAGTTTTCAATCCTTTGTGGATAGTCAGGGTATCACTTTTCAACATCCTTGTCCATACACTCATGAGCAGAATGGAAGAATTGAAAGAAAGCAGATACATATTGTGGAAACCAGTTTAACTTTGTTAGTTGAAGCTCATTTGCCTTATAAATCTTGGTGGCATGCCTGTACATCTGCTATTTTTGTCATCAATCGATTACCAACAAGTCTTCAGGGTGTTTCATCTTATACAAAGGTTTTCACACTCAACCTGATTATTTGATACTAAAGGTTTTTGGGTGTACATGCTTTCCATACACCAGACGTTATAACATAAATAAGTATCAATTCAGGTCTGGAAAGTGCCTATTTTTGGGCTATAGCTCTCATCATAAAGGTTACATTTGTATGAATCATCTGGGCAAAGTTTATATCTCCAGACATGTTCTCTTTAATGAAGAGGAGTTTCCCTATAAATTTCATTTTTTATCTCATACATCTATACCTGGGTCTACATCTTCATGTTCTCAAGGACTGGTCATTTCACTTCTTACATATTTTATTAGGACTAATGTACGGTCTGAGTCACCTACCAATACTGTTTCAGCAATGTCTAATACTACTATATTTGTCCATCTTGTTTCTACTGCACAGTTGAGGTCAGAGTCATCAGAACTTGTTGTACCTCTTATTTCAGCTCCTCCTCAAGTGGTTCCAGTTCATACTAATGCTCATCTTATGATCACAAGAGCAAAATCAGGGATTAGCAAAAATAAATCCTTTATGTCATTAGTAACATCTCCATATCTCATTCCTTCTACTTTTGCAGAAGCACTCTTAATCCCTCATTGGAAAGAAGTAATGGATAAGGAGTTTCAAGCATTAATATCTAATAAAACTTGGACTCTTGTACCTTCGTCAGATCATTAAAATGTGGTTGGAAACAAATGGGTCTTTACAATAAAAAGAAATTATGATGGGAGTATTTATAGATACAAGGCTCATTTAGTTGCAAAAGGTTTTAAACAAGTTCCTGACATTGATTTCTCTGAGACATATAGTCATGTGGTGAAAGCTTCTACTATAAAAGTAATTCTGTCTACTGCAGTCTCATTTGGGTGGCCATTACGTTATATTGATATGAACAATGCATTCATAAATGGAACTCTTGATGAAGAAGTTCATACTCATCAACCTAAAGTATATGTAGATGTTACTTAACCTGGTATGGTGTGCAAACTACAAAAGCTTTTTATGGTCTCAAACCAGCTCCATAAGCCTGGTTTCATAAGTTGAAAGATCAATTATTATTTTGGGGTTTTAAAAACTCCCAATCTAATAATTCCCTCTTCATTATCAAATATCATAACGGTATGACGTATGCCTTAGTGTATGTTGATAATATCACAATTACTGGTGCTAGTTCTGTTCATGTTCAAGACTTTATTACAAAACTTAATCAAAATCTTGCACTCAAAGATATTGGAGATTTGAATATGTTTCTGGGATTTGAAGTTCATAGAGATGACAGTGGCTTATATCTTACTCGAACAAGCTATGTTCATTCTTTTCTTCATAAAATATGTATGAGTAATGTTAAACTCGCTGATACACCTGCAGTTACTAGCAAAGATATTTTATCTCATTCTACTCCCTTATTTAATGATCCTACTCTATACAGAAGCATTTTGGGATTTACAATATGTTGTTCATAGAAGGCCACATATTGCCTTCATTATTAACAGGCTTAGTCAATTCCAACAATCTCCTACAACTTCTCTTTAAAGAGAGTGTTAAGATACTTAAAAGGCTCTGCTGAGTTTGGATTATGCTTTAAATCTGGCCATAAACTTCTTCTTACTGGTTATGCCGATGCAGATTGGGCATCATCAGTTGAAGACAGAAAATCTATTGTTGTATATGTAGTCTACTTTAGGAATAATCTTGTGTCATGACAGTCCAAGACGCAGGGTGTGGTTGCTAAGTCCAGTACTAAAGCATAATATAGAGCTTTAGCTCATGTCGCTGCTGAAATCTCATGGCTTCGATCCTTATTATCCAAGTAACAATTTCCTTTTCTTGCTACTCTAATGATTTGGTGTGACAATATGAGTGCTGCTGCATTGGCTCATAATCCTAATTCTCATGCTAGAACAAAACGTGTAGAGATTGATATTCATTATATTATAGATCAAGTTCTTCTAGGAAAGCTGTCAGTTCGTCATGTTCCTACACATGATTAGGTGGCTGATTGCTTTCCCAAAGCATTATCTTTTTCTAGATTTCATTCTTTAAAATCCAAACTTGGTGTTATCATACTTCCCCTACGTTTGAGAAGGGATATAAGTGTTAATCACTAAGGATGAGTGACATAATGTAGTGAGGCTATAATTGTATTTTCATCTCTTGTTCATACCATTTAGTTAGGTTGTTAGAAAGTGACCAATCTATACTATACACGTATATGGTTATTACCATTTGATCTTTGATTATAAATACGACCTTAGCTCATCAACAGAGTGGATGAGAAAGCTAAGTTTCATGATCTCAATGTGATCTGTTTAGCTAATAGGACTGAACAAAAGGGCCAAGTCTCTTTTATATAGCTTAGGCTTAAATGACCAATTAGAGCTTTCCCTAATTCATGGTTAGACTAGTATATTATTATGGAAATCATAATAAGTCTTACCCAGCTTGGGATATTCTTATTTGATACTCACTGCTGTTAGTTTAGATGCTTATATATTTAAGTCCAATTGGACTAACTTAGCTTAGGTAATTATTTTTTAACTTCATGATATACCTAGGCTTATTTTATATTTCTTTTATTTATTTATTTTAACATTGCCTAGCATATTTTGTTCGTGCACATCATAATATTGTCTAGCCTAACTTACGTAGCTCTTAATTATTCATATTTAACTAATTTAAGTTAAGCATTTTGCCTAATAAGTCAACTAAATTAGAATATCTTTATGGAATTAATTGTTTAATTTATCAACTTAGCTTACTGATCTCTTTAAGATATTAACTAAATTAAACTAGCCAAGTCTCGTATTCTTTTGTTCCCACGCTAATGTGCATCTCGATGCACTCATCAATTTCGTAGCTCATGTAAAACGCGTTAAATTAAAACAACTCGTGCTATGCTAGTCTTTTAAATAGTAATACATAGAAATAACATGCACCACACAAATATAACTATTACTACTCAGCTACTGCACCCAAAATCTTACTCGAGATTTACGCGTTGATGCTAATTATGGTTAACTAATCCTACTTATTAAGGTGTAACCTAGTTTAATTAATTTGGGCTGTCACAATCTTCCTAACTAAATGAAATTTCGTCCCAAAACTTTTTTCTTAAGGAGTTTTCCTAATCAGTTAGGACATGAAACACTCGACTCAACTAGGATTTAGGTCCTATAATCTCGACTTAAGGAGTTTGCCCAATCAGTTAGGACGTGGCAGACCTACTTGCACATGAGGCGTTTCTCAATCTAACTCTAGCAATTAGCTAAGCCTTGATTGCATGTCTCCTTAAAACATAAACCCTTTAAACCCTATAGAGGTGGAAACATTCCACTTAACTAGGATTTACGTCCTATAATCTAGACTTCTCCCAGTGCTAACACGTTCCCTTATCTGCTTACCTAGCAGTCTAGAATATCGACGTTTGCGTCTGATTTTACTTGTGTGATCCTGCACATTTTTGAGGCTTTATCTTGAGTCGACTATTAAGTCTCGTCTAATATCGTATGAGACCTAAACCGTACCATAACTGCAAAGCCTCCATAAAATTTCAACCAATTTACGATTGGTAAATCTTATCTGAAGTTCTCACACAAAAAATTTCTTTCCTTTGATCGTTTGACTCCAATTAGGTATCTTGGACATATAAATCAACCCCTCGTATCTGAATCTGGGTTAAAAGTATTTTAATAAGACATAAGTGCGTGCAAAGCTGACATGGGAATAACTTTTGTGGCGATACCTTAGCTCTTCTGTTATCTCTGCTAGCAATTCTACAATCGAAAATCTCAGCTCATGTCCTACCCAAGGAAAAATCGCCAATCTCTGGACCATGATGGAACATACTATCAAACATTATATTGCCATTATTTTATTTTTATTTTATTTTTTATTTTATTTTTCGCTTTTCTTATCACATGTAAGATACTCGAAAATCCTCCACGATGCTACGTAAGTATGATTAACTATCACACTACACTCTGAAACCCTATTTGTTTCTTCTCACCTAGAGATGAACTTTAGATTCGTGAATCTGACTAAAAATGTCAATCCTCATGTCTGGCCTCTAGCATGGACTTCCCTAGCCATGCTTTTAAAACTTCTGCCTGGATCCGTACCTTAAATATGACCATAATGTTTCTGGAGTGTTTCATTACGTATATAATCACAAGTGAGATTAATAATTTATGCAGAGTTGAACTTATTTGGATACTTAAGCTTCCATGATACAAATCCTTAATTGACTCATTAGGCCACTATCAAGTGATATTGCAGACTCCTACTTACGCCTCAAATAGACATAAAATTGTGCTCTTTTAGGCATACAATTGCACCTAGACAATAGAAACAATACTCTAACAAGTCTATGACTATGACCGTCATGAGTTACTTACTCATGTATAATTCAATGTTGTCTCATCTTGTTTCCATCCATCACATCTCCAGCAAGATTGTACATCGCATGTACCAAGATTTAAAAAGGAAAGTAAGTACTCATCCAATAGTGTTAACCCTTACTTCTTTTGAATATTTTGAAAAAGTTGTGCATGTCTAGATTCTAAATTTATAGATCGCGCATCTCCTTCTTTTCCTTACATGGGTGCCAAACTTAATACTTATCGCAAATTATCCATACTAACTCTAAGCTCATCTCCTAACATTTTCTCCTGTATCTTTTAAGTTAAAACTGTACTCTCAATCCTTAACATAAACCTAGATTACTTAATTTATTAGTAGGATGAACAAATATTTATATCAACAACAATAAATTTTTCCCTTGGAGTAAGATTTTGTGTTACTTTCCTAATATATGCATCATTCAAATCTGATTGGACTTAGCTAAGTCCAACTCTGTGTATACTAGCTTAATGGGTGCTACTTAGAACTTGAGCTTTCCTCTGGGTTAGTCGAAAGCCATGATCGACTAAAAACTCAAGGAGAGTCTTCTATTGCTATGTAGAGTCTAATTAAATAACTATTATAGACGATGATTATTTACAATCCTAAAAAGATTTCTACTATACCATACGATTTTAACGTCCCGAGTCTTAGGACTATCGATGCCTTTTAGCTCTATCTTATTCTTCGAGCCTTAAAGGATTTTAAGTGTCTCCTCAATACATTATCTTAAATCTTTTACGATTCCTTAACTGGGCCAGAGTCACTTTTGTGCGAAATCTTCGTGTTTGAGTCACAAATGCGTTAGAAATCCTAGACAACTTGTCCCTTAGGGTTGGCTTAAAGTCATTATGAACCTCAAGTATAATTGCAAACTCTATCTAGGCTTACACTTCTGATTTATTCTCTATCAACATAAAGTGATGGTGATGCCTCATTGACCTCTTGTATTGCGAACAAATCATGCTTCTCTAACAGAGTCACTCAGGCTGCTCATCTTGCATGACTACTCTAGTGCTCTGGCCGGAGCCAAATGGGTCTGTACTTGCGTTCCTGCCATTTTGGTTCATCTCAACACCTTCTGCATCCATAGAGTCTACTAAGAACTCATTTGTCTCACATCCTTTAAACTTCTTGGTTGTTGACCTACGAACCTTAGACCTTAATTAACATTCCTGAATAGAGATGATATCTAGTTAAGCTTAAGCGTAGGTCCTTACTTCCGCTTGATGGTCAATAGAGTTCTAACTTCCTCATATTTCATACTTAAGGTCAGTCTAGTTGTCTCTAATTCAATTACCCTAGAGAATAAGAACAATTTGAATTGCAGGAGATCAAAATCTATTGTGGTTCTTTATTTTCTAATCATGCCTTTCTTTTTATTTAAAGGAACCTACCATTGTCTAACCCTAGAGTCAATAGGGTGTTCTTGCCTAGATAACTTATTCAAATATCTATCTGGCACATTTCTCAAAGCTAGGTCTTACCGACCAATGGTCATTGTCGTACCACACATCTTATATGTACTAGCTTAGGCCAAGGTTCTACCTTACTTGAATCTACTATCCCTCTAGGATGTTCAAGTTAATAGAACTTATGACTCATAACCCACTATATGCATTAAATAATCATTATACATCCTAGTCTCGATGAGATCTTGAGATATGTTAGTCTTCTAACTCTATAGGTACTCTTGAACTCCAAGTATTGACTACCCTTCTGTACTCAATACAATCATATACCTAGTGGCACATTAAATTCTAAAATCTCAACTCACATAGTGTATTAGTAGCTAGCATCTGTCAACCTAGAGCATACATCCAACAATAATTTATCTGGGTAGGATAACTTTATCTCCAACGCCGTACTAAGAATCAAGGGTAGCTTGACCTTAACCAGTGTCAAAACCTTAATTATACTCTTTTGCATTTATATAAAAACATTGTAACGAAGTTGAGGTTTTCTTGAGTATGCTTGGACTGACTAAGTATATATGTCATATCTTTTTGCATATAACTGATCGTCTTTCGAATTAGAACACCAATTCGTAATTGATATGATTTTGTGCCTATAATAGGGCGTACATCTACTCAACCATTATATATTATTCTTTCTCAAACTTTTCTGGTCGAGGTTATAGGGGAAATGGCAGAATAGTAGCATACTATCCGAGTCATTATATGTCTCAACTTCTTGCGACATGATAGTCCTGGGTTTTTGGAATTTTGAACTCTCTGCTAGTCTCCACTTATGACTCGACTCACGTAACTGATTTAATATTTAAATAATTGAATCTTGTTATGCTACGCACCATGCTTCGGTGACTATCTGATCCACTTTCATTCAAAAATTAACAAGTTATGACCAATAACTACTTTTTTAGCTAATCTTTTCGAACCTAATAATCATTAGGCTAACTTTCTAATAGTCTACCCATCATGTCTTACACAATTTTTTAAGGGTAAAATAGGCCCGAAATTAATGAGTGAATGCATGGAATGACTTTAAATAACTAACGTACCCTCGACCAACTATCGCGAAGAATTTCAGTCCGGCTTTGCTATCATGTACATTTGCTTCGTAGCATGTACTAGTAGAGCTGCAATTGTCGACACTAACTTCCTGGTACATTTACTCTTGTTGTGTCCCTATTGTCCACATTTAAAATAAATGATGTGTAATTTCTGCCTCTACCCCTAACCCTGACCTTGAATATATTTTTGCTATTGTTAGACTATTATAATCTACTGCGGTAGAGTAGGTACAACTGTGTGGGCACTGATTGCCAGTCCATCATCGTTTACGTACCTCTATCTCCTCTGATATCACTAGAGGTGATCCTTCTTTCCTCTCGAGCCTTGCTTGTGATTGAAGCGTTCTCAATATCACCTCGAGCTGCACACTATGCACGGCGACTGTGTCGCGTATGCTCTGATTCGAGACAACTCTCTATGGGTCACTTGTCTGACCCCTTTTAGTAGAAGTAGAAAGAAATGGTGGTCCATCCATCTCGAATCTTCAAGTACGTAAGTGTTCCAATAAGTATCACAAGTAAAATATACACGTATAAACCCTAGACTACCTGTCTTACTACACTTCCCAACTAATGTTCTAAGTCAGGGTCATCGAGTTTCCACATTTTAAGCTTCTTTTTTTAAGTTTTATTCACTTTCATTAACTTTTCCCTAGGCTCGCTTAAACCTAGGCTCTAATACCCACTGTGACAACCCCAAATCTCAAGGTTATTCGAGCCATGCCATGCCACCGGACGCATCACCAAGCAATGCCAGGTCATCTGCATGCCTGACCATGACGATCTGCGACAACTACATAACATGTTCAATTAGCCTAACTATTTCAATTATTTGGTGTTTTATGAAGATTTGTTCTTAATTTGGTTTAATTAGTCAATTGTTTTATCTCAATTTATTTGATAAGTTATTTAGTTGTTCCTTGGTCTTTTTCAATAAAACGCACGAGTTATTGAGTATAAGTTATCAATAATAGTGGAAGTATTTCATTTTTGGATAAAGCGAATGATAAATAATAGAAATTTTACTTCATTAGCAAATCCTAAGTAGTGGAAAACCCATCAAAAGGATACCATGTACATATAAAGTGTCAAAATGTACAAAAGGATCAATATACATTTATCAATGTATCAAGTCTCCCAAAATATACCTAAAAGCACTAACATAGTGTTGAGTAATTAATTAGGTAATTATATATAGTTTGTTTATATGTTTTCATTATTAAGTCTCCAAAATATTAGCTTTATTGCGTTTATTTATTATTTTCAGGGTTATTGGAGTACGCGATTAAATCCGAGGTGAAAAACTACGTAAAATCGAGTATCCATACGTCCGAATTTGTTATACATCGAAAATCGCACTAGCGCGTATCTTAAAGCAAATTTGGTGGCCCCACATGTGAGGAGCGTGCCATGGTGAGATGATAAAGATCAAGTGGAGCATGATGCATTAATGCATGGTGAGTATATATATTATATAGATAGATATGGAAAAAGATGAGATATGCATGGACAGAGATATGGAATCATAGAGCGAAAATATAGCAACGCACAAAAAAAGAAAGAAAATAGAAAGAGGAAATAAAGGAATGCACAGAGGGATTAAAGTTTGACATACATAATTGAAGCGCTTGCTCGGCAATTATTTTTCGATTCTTGGATTCTCTCCTATTCGGCCTTTTAGTCGACTCTTCTCCCTCTCTTCTATTATACGTTTCTTTTGATTTTTTTATATTCTTCCATGAGGCATTAAACTCATAACCTAGGCAAGACTGCGAGGGAAGTTCGGCTGTGTTCATGAATGGATTTGTGAGATTTATGTACTTTAATTGCATTGCTTTTCATTATATTTTATTTTCTTTGGTATTGTTTAAACAATTATGGTTAAATTCATGTTTAAACCTTGATTTATTTTTTAGTGAGTCGTAAGCATCCGTCCTTGTGCAAGACCACACTAGTGGCGATTGACCCTACCAATTGATTAACCTCTTTTGGGATAGGTTGAATAACTTAGGAATCTAGGCTAAATCAAACACACTAGAGATCCAGTTGTCTAGGTGTAGTACCTTCATGAAACTCATTCCAGTCATCATGTCAAACCTAATGCGCTTGAGTATAGGGTTATACGTTCGATTAGGGAAATAGTTATTGTCTTACCTTGGCTATTAAGATTAGGAAGTGCGAGAAACCCTGTACGTTACTGGTTCAATAGATGCACTAGAATATTTTTGAATTGCACATTTTATAAATTGATCACCAAATCCAACTTTTTATAGAGCCGAACTTGTATCTCTTGACCTAGGTGTTTTTCTTTATTAATTGTTTTCAAATTATTTCCATTGTTTTATTTATTTTTTTGATATTTAGATTAGCTTTATTATTCATCCTCTCTTAAACCCGGATTTCTCTTTTTGTTGTTTCTAAACCTTTTAAAGAATACTAATCTTCGTGGGATCGACCTTTTGTCACTATCTACACACTATTTGGTTTAGGTAATTTATTTTATTGACGCGTTCGATGCACGTCAATTTTTGGCGCCGTTGCTTTGGGGATTGTTTTTTTTTTTTTTTTTTTCTTTCTTTGGTTTTCTTTTCTTTTTATTTTCTATTTTGTATCTAGTCCCTTGTTTCTAACATTTTTTCAAGTAATTCCATAATGACCTCCTGTTGGGTTTTGGGGTTTATACGCAGCAGAGATTACAAAATAATTTTGACAAAAACCCCAATAGGATCCGAATCTAATTCCATTAAAAACGTTTAAACCATGGAAACTTAATCATACCTCAGTCGCAATATACCTTTCTGAAGGTTAATCGATCTCTAAGGCGCTGCGAACGACGAACGCCCTCTACCAGTAGTCCACACACGAACGGCGGCCGAGATTCGAAGTGCTAGCTTCGAGAGAATACCAAACCTTTTTGTTTCTCTCCAAAACGATCCAAAGCATACCAAAAACCCTAAGTCGTTTCTAAAACGAAAATAGAGTTTCGGCCTTTTTTCTTTCGTACCTATGTTCTAACTTAAAGCGTCTATTTATACAACCCTTGTATATAGACGGTTAAGTAAATTACACATATGCCCCTACTTAAAGACGTATAAGTGTAATACACCACAAGGACGTTTTCGTCATGAATTTTATCATATAAAATTCATTTTTCTGAACCATCTTAAAATCTAGCAAAACCATTCTTAGTGTGCGACCCAATAGGCTCATACAACGTTGGCAGTGTACCAAAACACATTTTGGTATACAAGTCATAAGCGGCCTCTAGCGAGACATTATGACTACCCAAGTTGTACGAATATCAAATCGATACAACCTAATCAATAGTGTATATAACATCCTTTTGTCACACGATATCCTTTTGATCAAACATAAGGCATGGAATTATCATCCAACATGTTCAATCGTACTAGTCTCGATCTCTAGGTAGACTGAAAACATCCAAGTGACATTGATCAATATCAATTCACTTAGACTAGGCCTTTTAACAGTCTAACACATCGAGGATCCACTAGATATCTCTCTTTATATGAGAGGGACAAATTCTATCTCGATTACACAACTTCATCACATTGCTCACACAGTAACCAATCACAACCTTTATAATCATCCGGTTAAAGACAACGTTTGATTGTGTCAAATCATTGTGTTCCTAATGTTGAAGTCTCTGGTAATCTCAAGTCAGAGGACTGGAATATATACCTATCATGAGAAATAACAATGACTTAATCCATGTGATGTTCTCATAGCGGGTCGGTCCAGTACTTTGTTCCCTAACAAGTACTCGTGATCTTGATTCGTATCCCTATACGCATAATCATCATATGATCATCAATCAAGACTCACACTAGTCTTAATTCATTATAGTTCACAGTATAATGATCGACTAGGGATATTTAGGATATTTATGTAAATACCCATGGATCTTATTATAATGTAAACATGCAAATTAATTATAATAAACAGCAAATGAAATCCTCTATTTTATTAACTAAAAGTATTCATAAAGACGGTTAATGGATTGGCCTAGGGCACATGCCCCATCATCTCCCACTTGCACTAGGGCCAATCATACATGCATCTAATGCCTAATGATCTAACATGACCATCATGTTTTGCTTGTGGAAGAGCTTTTGTCAATGGATCCGCAACGTTGTCTTCAGTGGGTACTCTGCAAATCTTTACGTCTCCCTCTCAATAATTTCTCTGATGAGATGAAAACGCCTGAGTATATGTTTGGATCTGTGGTGTGATCTAGGTTCCTTGGCTTTGTGCTATTGCCCCGTTATTTTCACAATACAAACAAACAGGGTTAGCAATACTTAGAACCGCACCTAGTTCGAAATGAACTTTTTGATCCAAATCGCCTCCTTTCTTTGCATCGGACGCTGCAATATACTCGCTTCATTGTAGAATCTGCCACGATCTCTTGCTTTGAACTTTTCCACTTCTTTGCACCCCCATTCAAAGTAAACACATATCCAGACTGCGATCTAAAATCATCTATATCAGTTTGAAAACTTGCATCTGTGTAACCATTTACAACTAGATCATTTTCAAAACCTCCATAGACTAAGAACATTTCCTTAGTCATTCTTAAGTATTTAAGGATGTTCTTTACTGCTATCCAGTGACTCTCACCAGGATCTGACTGATATCTGCTTGTAGTGCTCAAAGCATATGATACATCAGGTCGAGTGCATAGCATGGCATATATGATAGATCCAATAGTTGATGCATATGGAATCTTATTAATACGGTCTCTTCCCGTACCATATCTCATATAGTGTTTTATCAACCGCTTTAGAAGGAACTCGATTTAGAGTGAAAGCTGCAGTTTGTAATGCATAACCCCAAAAGGATAATGAAAGATCTGCATGACTCATCATAGATCGAACCATATCTAATAAGGTTCGATTTCTCCTTTCAGAAACTCCATTCCATTGTGGAGTTGCTGGTGGAGTCAATTGAGAGACAATCCCACAATTTTTAAGATGATCATCAAATTCTTGGCTTAAATATTCACCACCTCGATCTGATCGAAGCGTTTTGATAGTTTTACCAAGTTGATTCTGCACTTCATTTTGAAACGTTCGAAACATCTCAAATGATTCACTTTATGTTTCATAAGATATACATAGCCATATCTGCTTAAATCATCGATAAATGTAATGAAGTCTTGATAACCCCTCTAGCCATTGTGTTTATAGGATTTGCATACATCGGTATGGATTAGATCCAATAAATCACTTGCCCTTTCACCGTGTCCAGTAAAGGGACTTTTAGACATCTTGCCTAGTAAACAAGATACGCATGTTTCATATGTTTCTAAATCAAATGAATCTAGAAGCCCATATTTATGGAGCTTCGTTATGCGTTTCTCGTTTATGTGTCCGAGATGACAATGCCAAAGATAGGTTTGATTACAGAAATGACAATTTTCTTCCTTTTCTTTTGGGTGTTTTGAAGCGAGGAACAGTAGGGTCTTGACTTGTTCCATAGGCTTTGCGACAGTGCGAAACATGCCTTGGCAACTCTAGCCTTGCCTTTGCTTTTCTTCTTCATTCCCTTTCCCTTTTAGACCATCAACATATTGCTAGAGGTTTCTTGATATTTTGTTCAGCAGTTTTGAGCATCAAATGCAACTCCAAAATTGATTTCTCCATATTATTCATATTGTAGTTCATTACAAATTGTGAGTAACTTTCTGGTAATGAATTCAGGATCAAATCTGTAGCCAACTCTTGGCTTATGGGAAATCCGAGTCTATCAAGCCGGTCAACATAGCCCCTTATCTTCAAAACATGAGGACTAACTGACGCACCCTCAGTCATCTTGCAAGAATGTAGGTTATTGACTGTCTCGAACCTTTATTGTCTAGCTTGCTGTTGGAATTTCCTTCAGCGTTACGGCCATGTCGTAGGCTTCCATTAGTTCCATGTCCTTCTGAAGTTCAGGAACCATAGTTGCTAGCATAATACATGCAACATCAGTAGAATCGTTGACATTCTTATTATGCGCATCCTTCACAGCTTTCGTAGCATTGGCTGGTGGGTCCTCAGGGATTGGAGCATCCAGGACATACAACTTGCGTTCATACTTAAGAACAATTCTCAAGTTTTTGAACCAGTCAAGAAAGTTAGTCCCAGATAGCTTATCCTTCTCAAGGATGGATCGCAGTGACATGAGATTATTGTTACTTGAAGAGGCCATTGATCTGCAATAAAGATTATGCAAAGTTTATTTTAGTATAGAGGAATAGACTCCCACTAAATTAACAACCCTCCTAAAACGTACTGTTTATTTAGGGGACTAAAATCCATATTTCACCTAATTCTATGAAAGCTATGGCATGAAACACAGAACTAGATTATTTAGGTAGGTAACAGTTCCCAATTACATCTTATGTAATTTTTAGATCCTTTTATGAGATATGTGACATCTTATGTCTTAGCATGTTTTTATCTCATCATTTGCCTAAAGCTCAAAACTATTTTAATGGCTTTATTAAGTCAGACCATTTTAAACATTAAGGTAACTCTTACCCAACTTGTCTCACCAAGATAACACAATACACCCAACTATGGCCGAAACTATATTAGTGTGATTGAGGCCTTGACAAGTGTTTAAAATGGATGGCACGAGACTTAAAATTTAATAGAGGGATTTTATTCAGTTTTAGTGATTTTATGTAAACAATGAAATATCATATATTTTATTGATTTGTTCAATCACTAAACAATTTGGAATTTTTTTTTTTTTTTTTTTTTTTTTTTTTTATACTTTTCACTAACAAAAGAATTTTCGTACGTTAGGATTAGTTAGACGGCGGCCCATTGTGGTCAATGATCGGACGAGTGGGGTAGCGCCCCCATTTTTTTTTTTCTGGAAGCGAATCTCAGTTCCGAAAATTAAAATTCGCTATAGAAAATCATAATTTTTTCGCTGATTTTATTATCATAAATTAACCCCTTAATTTATCCGAAATTAAGTCAATTAAAACATTTTAATTAACCCGGGCCCACATCTAACTAATCATCTTATCCTAATCCAATTAGGATTTAAGATATTTGAATCCTAGTATATCACCAATAACGAGATCTTGATATTTATCTCTTATTCTAATTTGTTATCTATCTTTATCAAATAGAAACTTCATAACAAAATAGATATAACAAGATAAATAAATAATTTCGAAAATTAATTATTTATTTTGGATTTAAGATATTTGAATCCTAGTATATCACCAATAACAAGATTCTTGATATTTATCTCATATTCTAATTTGTTATTTATCTTTATCAAATAGAAACTTAATAACAAAATAGATATAACAAGATAAATAAATAATTTCGAAAATTAATTAATTATAAATAAATAATTTCGAAAATTAATTATTCATAAATAAATAATTTCAAAAATTAATTATTTATAAATAAATAATTTCGAAAATTAATTATTTGCAATTTCGGTCCTCATCCAAATAATCACAAACATGTTATTGAATCATGAACTACTATCCCAATCGAACCTAATGGTGTCATGGATCACAGAACACGAAATTCAATTCATTAAAATTATTTGAATTAACCTAACATGGTTACTAGCATGTACGAAAATGATTTTAATTAAATCACGAATATGTGTATCATATACACAAAACATGATAATAAATCTCAAAGACAACTTATGTATATCACATATACATAAACTATTAACATGCTTTCAATCATATATCATGTATATATCAGAAGAAAACATGCAATGAATTTAATGGAATCGAACTCGAAGGCTCTGATACCACTGTTGGGTTTTACGCAGCGGAGATTACAAAACAATTTGACAAAAACCCCAACAGGATTCGAATCTAATTCCATTAAAAACGTTTAAACCATGAAAACTTAATCATACCTCAGTCGCAATATACCTTTCTGAAGGTTAATCGATCTCTAAGGCGCCAGCAACGACGAACGCCTCTACTACCGATAGTCCACACACGAACGGCGGCCGAGATTTGAAGTGCTAGCTTCGAGAGAATACCAAACCTTTTTGTTTCTCTCCAAAACGATCCAGAGCATACCAAAAACCCTAAGTTGTTTCTAAAACGAAAATAGAGTTTCGGCCTTTTTCTTTCGTACCTATGTTCTAACTTAAAGCGTCTATTTATACAACCCTTGTATATAGACGGTTAAGTAAATTACACATATGCCCCTACTTAAAGAAGTATAAGTGTAATACACCACAAGGACGTTTTCGTCATGAATTTTATCATATAAAATTCAATTTTCTGAACCATCTTAAAATCTAGCAAAACCATTCTTAGTGTGCGACCCAATAGGCTCATACAACGTTGGAAGTGTACCAAAACACATTTTGGTATACAAGTCATAAGCGGCCTCTAGCAAGACATTATGACTACCCGAGTTGTACGAATATCAAATCGATACAACCTAATCAATAGTGTATATAACATCCTTTTGTCACACGATATCCTTTTGATCAAACATAAGGCATGGAATTGTCATCCAACATGTTCAATCGTACTAGTCTCGATCTCTAGGTAGACTGAAAATATCCAAGTGACATTGATCAATATCAATTCACTTAGACTAGGCCTTTTAACAGTCTAACACATCGAGGGATCCACTAGATATCTCTCTTTATATGAAAGGGACAAATTCTATCTCGATTACACAACTTCATCACATTGCTCACACAGTAACCAATCACAACCTTTATAATCGTCCGGTTAAAGACAACGTTTGATTGTGTCAAATCACTGTGTTCCTAATGTTGAAGTCTCTGGTAATCTCAAGTTAGAGGACTGGAATATATACCTATCATGAGAAATAACAATGACTTAATCCATGTGATGTTCTCATAGCGGGTCGGTCCAGTACTTTGTTCCCTAACAAGTACTCGTGATCTTGATTCGTATCCCTATACGTATAATCATCATATGATCATCAATCAAGACTCACACTAATCTTAATTCATTATAGTTCCCAGTATAATGATCGACTAGGGATATTTATGATATTTATGTAAATACCCATGGATCTTATTATAATGTAAACATGCAAATTAATTATAATAAACAGCAAATGAAATCCTCTATTTTATTAACTAAAAGTATTCATAAAGACAGTTAATGGATTGACCTAGGGCACATGCCCCATCACCTCCTACCTCCACAATTGTGGTCGATTCGAAGACTCACATTATTGTAATGTGAATGGGGTAGGTATGTCATATAATGGACATCAACTTTCTAATATGCATTCTTTTGTGCAATAGGTTGAGGTTTGCAAAATTCGTAAAGATTATTCTCATTCCACATATGATTGTCTGTATTATCCAAAGTATGAGAATTATCACTATCCTAGCTATGCATCACCACAACCCGACTTCTTTAGGCTCATGCCAAGTCCACAGATTCCGCAACATGAAGATAGGTCTATACAAGACATGATGAATGACTTAATCTTCAGAGAACTACCTTTTCAACAAAGTCATCAACAACACCAACTTAGGAAGGTGACACATGTTTAACATGCACAATAACTTTTTGTATTTTTCTATTATTTGTAGTAGTGGTAAATAGGATATCATCTCCACATGAATTTTACAAATCTCTTAAAAATTAAGGCCACCTTAAAGTTTTACTAGAGTTAACTTGCTTTAATTTAACTAATCTAATTAAAATGAGAATTAAATACTATAAATATAAAATTTAAATAAAAAATTAATCAAAATAATTAAACTATAAACAATTTAAATTCAATAAACTATTGTAATGAAATTCATACAAACAATCAAATAAATCAATGAATCAATACAAATGATATATTTAAACAAACATTTAAACAAACCCCCACTAAACAATGTAATATATTTGGATTGCATTCAAACATTAGGACATGACATCACTTCATAACATAGTTATAATTGTAACACAAAATCTTGGAATCATTAAACCCTAGTACAAAATAAGTTGATAGCCTTGAGGCAGCCATCGATTTTCCTAAATTCAATAGAAAAGTCATATTCTTATCATTATAAATCTACCTATTAAATAAAATGCAATAAAATAGAAATATGATAGCATTAACACTCAATGAAAATTATGTCTAATCTAAATCAAATATAAATCAGAATATGTTAATTAATAAATAACTTAGAGCATAATCACCTTGAACATCTACTCGGGAATAAGTCCTATAGTTTAAAAATAAAATTTATATACAAGACTATAATTAGAAAGTAAACAATTAAACTATAAATAGCCTATACAACAAGTGCGACGAGGGGAGTCGTGAAATGAATGTGCACACCAGATAATACTCATAGGCATGTCTGGTGAATTTATTAGCGAAAAATACAAAAAGTGTATCTATATTTATATATAATTGATGTATAAGTATATAAATAAGACTATATATTTTGTTTTAATTATATGGATTGTTGGACTGCCTCGAGATAAGCATATGTCTTAATAGTGTCAAGATGTGTGTCAATTTAGGAATTGTCAAATTAACACATAATTCACTTGACCAGTTTAGAAATAGCATGATGCGTATCTAAAGGAAAATCTATATATTTAATCCATAACCTTCAAAACTTATCTTCACTGATCAATTAAGAGAGTGGGAGACATGCAACTGAGGGTTTAATTTTGAGGTGATCACTCCCGAAGGGAAATTCAATGGGTTTCAAGTGATCAAACTATAACTAGATCAAATATCATCAGTTCATAATTTGAGTTTTTGAGTTTGAGATTGAATTCAATAGGAGGTGATATTTTCTCTGTAAATTATTGTTATTGATAATTGTAAATAATTTATACCTCACAAGATGTATTCCCTGATGCTTTGGGAGAATAATTGTTGTTGTTTTAGTGATTTGGTAATTGGATTGTGGCTAGGCTGTGCAGGGTGGAGTCGCGCTCCCTTCATCAGTCGATCACGTGTCTTGCTTGCCAAATATAACCCGCAATCGAGTTACCAACAACAAGGGTGTAGAAGTGGTAAATACGAGGTCGAATCCACATGGCTTAAGTTTTACTCTAAGTTAACTAAAAATGGGGGGTTTTCGAAAAAATCAATGAAATAATGAACTAGACTAGCACAAATAAAAAAATTCGCAAAAAAAATATCAATGAGAAGAAATCACATAAGTCTACGGTTCTGCAAGCAATAATTAAGATTCAATGGCATTTAATGGTCCTTAATCATTCCAAAAATATATTAATTCAATTTCCCCTATATTAGTTATGGAAAATCGACGTTCCTCTAATCTTGATAGCTAGGACGTCCGCCACTAACTATTTCCCTAATCAATGTATAACCTTAGACATCCACCAATAGGGTTTAATAACCTAACCGCCGTAATTTGGGTATGTGGGAACACTAATCCTAAATAATCGGATCGCATTCGCTTCCGATTTAACTTAGATTCAATTGTTGCACACTCAAGAATCGAAAAGGTTTGACGGCAAATTGGTGAGTGTTCGTCACTTTATTGGTCCAAAAGCACAATTACATGGATACTAATAGTCCAAATAACTATAGGTCGTCCACCTAAAAGCATGCACTGGCCACATACACACATTAGATATAAACAATATACTTTAAAATCAACAACAATGAAATATGAGAAATTAAGTCAAATTAAATAAAAATCATAGATCTCAAAAAGTATTTTCCATGAATCATGAATCCCACTCGTTTCCCTTTCGACCCAGTCGAAGGTTGGTCTAGCTGGACATCATCTATATAATCTCCAAGTATGAAAAGTCATGTGGCACCTCCAATGTGTTCTCCCTGTATGAATACCCTAGTTCCTAATATGAAAAACCATTAAAAATTGCTCTCTAGAGGTGACATAAACTAATTTTAGGGGTTGGTCTCGTAACATATGCCCCGAGGACCATGTAGGAATTGTTTTTGGGGTGAAAATGGGTTTTGTCCACGTGTCTGCACCGCAATAGTTAAGAGTGCTACTGCGCACTAACGTGGCGCATTCCTATTGGCTGAGACCGGTTATGATGACGCTCTTGCCGTGGTGAGCGAGCGCCACTTGTCACACGGGAGGCGGAGAAGAAAATCACATAAAATTAATGAAATTCTGGGAGCTTGTGCTGACGTGCATCCCGAGGACAAATTGATGGAGGCTAAAGCGAGTAGGAAGACTACTGGTGAGCCGGACTAATTAAACAGTGACGCGTGGCGCTAAGTGATGAAATGGCAGAACCTAATTGGAGGCACATATGGCTGGTGGAAACGAGTTAGGCCAATAGATAAGCGATACGCGACAAGTTGCTGGAAATACGTGGAATGCTTGGCGAGCTGGACCAATGGACAGCTGACATGTGGCACGTTGAGGCGAGTTAGACCAATAGTACGCTGCCACGTGTAATTGGTCACCGCGTAGCACGTAACTCGAGGCAAATAGTCTGGCATCAGATCAATGCATGTAAATACTCCATTTTGAGGATTTTTTCGCCTCAAATTCAACCGCGCACTCCGTTTCACCTAAAAATGATCAGTAAATATAATTTAATATATATGTTAGAGACTTTCTATATTTAAATATACTAAAATAAACTACTAAAAACCTATAAATATCGACTTATCAAATACCCCAAAAGTTAAGACTTTGCACGTCCTGAGCGAATGTATAAATGACAACACAAACTAAACTAGAGTATGCCTATACTATACCTACTCCCGATTCAAAATTCATGGAGTCCCTTTGATTTACATAGTCATCAAATTAACAAGTAACTCAAAAAATCTCAGACTTATGATATGTCAAGACTTGCAACTCAAACACAATTAAGATCACACTTTAAAGACATAGATTTGGTCAAGACAAAGGCCATCAACTACTAACGAGTTTTCTTGGTCTATACATTATAGCACGCAAGTTTAAAATCTAACTTAATCAAGTGAAAGCACTCGAGCAAAATCTTTTATTCGAGGAGTTTTCACAACTTCCTCCTTTATTGATCTTATTTTCTCTATTTTTCCTCAAATTTTTCTTTCAAGTAGTACGATCCCTGCTACATTTCCCGTGGACCGCTTTTCTCACTTTTTCCGCCACACGATTCCCTACTCAATTTCATGTGAAAACCAGTGGGACTCTTTATTTTTTTTAGAAAAACTCATGTTAGCCCTTCTTACTTTCACTATAATCAAGCAAATCCTCCAATGTGGGTCAAAATATCAATACATGCGTAAGTCTGACCGTCTACTCCCTTTCATTATCTAGCACAAAATCCAACCATCAACTAAGTCTTTAATCATGAAATTATAAAAATGCTGAGCTACGAACTCGATCGAGTATTTCTCCTAATTTTCTATAAGTTTCAAGTCAAAAAGGCAATTGTAATTTACTCATCCACAATCAAAGGCATGAACAAAGTTTTGGGTGACTCTAAATAACTAATAAAAAATTCCAAATACATATATGCATGAAAATGTATCAAATCCTAATGAAATGAGAAAGGAATATGAATGGACAAGAAATGAAAGAAATGGAAGAAATGATATAAAACACCACCATTACAGTCTGATATCTGCATATAACCGCATAAAAAATAAACGATCTCACCTGCGGTCTTACGCAAAAGAATCCATCCAAAACAATCTATAATCCCTAAAACACCCCCAAACTTATTGCGAACCTTGTCCTCAAGGTTCAAAGAAAGTCGAGAGATCCACACATAGAAAATAAACAAGATAGTGAAAGAACATGATATATATAAGATGAAGGAAATGATACAAATTCATGCAAAATGATAAAAAATACGAAAATAATCAAAGTTTGGGCTACCTCCCAATAAAGCTTTAGGTTAAAGTAGTTGGCTTGACTTTGTCTGAGTTTGTCAATCAGTATAGACTGGCATTGCAAGTGAGATGACCTCCACATTATGGCTTGGGAAGTCTTCATATAAGATCTTCAATTTGTGGTCTTTCATGTTAAATGCATTACCAGTCTCCAAATTCTTAATCTCCATTGCTCCGTGATCATACACCGCAGTCACAACATATGGTCCTGTCCACCTCGATCTCAGCTTACTTGCAAAAATCTTAAGACGTGACGAAAAGAAAAGTACTTTTTGACCAACAAGAAAAGATTACCTAGAGAGATTGCTATCATGGAACGCTTTAATCTTTTCTTTATAAATTCGCGTATTTTCATATGCATTATTCCTAATTTCTTCCGATTCTTGGAGAATGAACTTTCTCTATTTTCTTGCCTCATTGAGCTTCATATTAAGCTGTTTCACAGCCGAGTAGGATTTATGCTCGAGCTCGACTGGCAGGTGGCAAGCTTTCCAAATACAAGGTGATATGGGGACATCCCAATTGGCATTTTAGATGCTGTTCGGTAAGCCCAAACCGCATCGTTAAGACGTGAACTCCAATCTTTACGAGTAGGATTCACCGTATTTTTCAAGATGGTTATGATCTCCTTATCAAAAACCTCTGCCTGGACACTCGTTTCGCGATAATACGCTATAGATGTTTGATGAGTGACATTGTACTTCCTTAGAAGACTTTCAACTGTACGGTTGCAGAAGTGAGTGCCTCTATCTTTGATCAGGGCACGTGGGGTACCAAATGCTATGAAAATCCTCAATTTGAGGATTTCACATACCACTTTAAAGTCGTTAGTGTGTGTAGCCTTAGCTTCCACCCGTTTAGACACGTAGTCCACTGCCAAGAGTATGTAAACATTACTAAATGACATTGGAAACGGTCCTATAAATTTTATAGCCCAAATGTCAAATATCTCACAAATATGAATTGGGGTAAGCGGCATTTGGTCCCGATGACTAAGGTTACCAGTTTTCTGACAGTTAGGACAAGTCTTGGTAAATATGTATGAATCATGGAAAATGGTGGGCCAGGAAAACCCACTTTCAAGAACTTTCCTAACTGTCCAACCGGGATCGAAGTGGCTACGACAGGCTTAAGTATGACAAAAACCCAATATGGAGTGACTCTCGGTCTAAGGAACAAAATGCCTGATAACCTGGTCGAAGCGGAATTTCCATAAGTATGGGTCATCCTATACATAATACTTAGCATCACTCCTTGATTTATTTTTCTGAGCCTTCGAAAGGTGAGGAGATAGCTCGCCTTAGGTGATATAGTTCACCAAATCGGTGTACCAGAGGAGATTTTCCATAACAGCATAGATGTACTTTTCAAGGAAATCATCCATAAGAGGGGTAGGACTCTCACCATTCTCAATTCTGCTGAGATGGTATGTGACTAGATTCTCAGCACCACTTTTATCTTTGATTGTGATGGCAAACTCCTATAGTAGGAGTATACATCTAATGAGCCAAGGTTGGCATCCTTTTTGCTCATCACTTACTTCAAGGCGGCATGATCAGAGTAAATGATAACCTTGGTTCTCAAGAGATAAGGCCTAAATTTCTCAAGTGCAAAGATAACGGCAAGGAGCTCTTTCTCGGTAGTGGTGTAGTTCATCTGGGTCGCGTCTAGAGTGCAAGAAGCATAGTAAATGACATGTGAAGCTCTCCTGACTCTCTGTCCTAAGACTGCACCCACTACATAATTACTAGCATTATACATAATTTCAAATGGAAGCTCCCAATTAGGGGCCTGAATCACTGGTGTGCAAGTAAGTGAGTCTTTCAGTGCATGAAATGCACTCTTACATGCCTTATCAAACTTAAAAGATACATCCTTTTGAAGTAGAAGGTATAAGGGTTGTCGGATTTTTGAAAATTCCTTGATGAAATTACGGTGAAAATCGACGTGTCCAAAGAAAGATCTAATCTACCGCACATTCGTAGGGTAGGGAAGTTTCTTGATAACATCAATTTTAGCTTGGTCTACCTCTACGTCCCTAGTTGAGACAATGTGTCCCAAAATAAGACCTGGGTCCACCATAAAATGACACTTTTCATAGTTCAGAACTAGGTTCTTCTCGATACACCTACTAAGTGCCTTTGTCAGATTGACGAGATAACTATCGAATGAATCACTGTAAATAGTAAAGTCACCCATAAAGACCTCAATGAAATGCTCAACAAAATCTGAAAAGATACTCATCACGCACCTTTAAAAGGTGGTAGGTGCATTGCATAATCCAAAGGGCATGCGCCAAAAGGTAAAAGTGCCAAAAGGACAACTGAAGGTCATTTTTCCTGGTCTTGAGGCGCGACCGGTATCTGATGAAAATCGAAATAACCGTCAAGAAAATAGTAATCCCAGTGGAAGCATTTAACTTCCTGTAGTCAATGGATACCCGCCTTCCATTTTGAATGCGGGTTGGAACCAACTCACCATGTGAATTGGTGACTACCGTGACTCCCATTTTCTTAGAGACCACCTGGATAGGGCTTACCCATTTACTATCAAAGATGGAGTGAATTATGCCACCATCAAGGAGCTTCAGTATCTCCTTCTTCACGACATCTATCATGAGCGGATTGAGCCTCCTCTTGGCTTCTCTCGTAGGTTTTGACCCTTCTTCCATATATATATGATGCATGCAAGTGGAAGGGATTAAACCTTTGATATCCACTATGGTCCACCCAATAGCCGGTTTAAACTCCCAGAGTACTCAAAGGAGCCTCTATCCTCCAAATGTGTAAGTTTGGATAAGATGATAAGAGGGAGTATGTCATTCTCACCCATAAACATATACTTTAGGTGTTTAGGTAAAGGCTTAGCATAAGTGTGGGAGCTTTAACCAAGGAGGGAGAAAGTTCGGAGTCAAAAGTAGGCTACTCCAAATGATAGACACTTGAGGGCAGGGGTTGGAATGAATCCAACTAAAAAAAAAACATCCTCGACATCAGTATCAAAGGTTAGAACACTCTCGTAGATTCGAGTAGTGTTGAGATGATGCTCTAATACTACTTTAACTTCATCATCGCCACTCGTGAGCAAGGTCTACTCAATGAGTGGATCCACACATTCCATGGTACACACCACATACGGCATATCACTAAGGTATCGCATCACATCATAGATGTTAAACTTGATGACTTCACCATCAAACTCCATGGTAAGAGATCCATCATCAACATCTATCTTCATCTTTGTCGTTTTAAAAAACGGATGTCCAAGGAGTACTGACGAAACATTAGGGAATGGCTCCTCCTTCGTATGTACCACATATAAGTTAGCAGGACATATAAACTCGTTCACTCGGATAAGAACGTCCTCGAGAACACCAACAGGTTTGAAAACTGAATGATCTTCAGATTGAATGACAATACTAGTCTCCTCTAATGGGCATGCATGCAATGTCTAATAAATAGACAATGGCATGCCAGTAATGGAAGCTCTAAGGTCGCACATAGCCCTCAGAATGCTTACATCACCTATAACACAAGGTACTGAGAACATCCCAGGATCATCGCATTTAGGAGGCAACTTCTTCTGTAGGATAGTCATGATAGTTTCTCCCATTTGGACTTTTTCTTTGCCTTTCAGTTTCCTTTTGTTAGTGCATAGTTCCTTAAGAAACTTTGCATACCCAGGGACTTGCTTCAAAGTGTCGATGAGTGGAATATTGATTTTCACTCAACGAAAGGACTCGAGAATTTCTTTATTTTCCTCATTTTTCTTCTCTAAGATGAGTCTTTGTGGAAAAGGAAGTTTGACCTTAAATATGGGTGGTGCTTCCTTTTGAGTAGTTACCATCTATTTAGGGATAAATGGAGTCACTACTAACTCGTGTTCTTCCTCATTTGCATAGTCTTTGTCATCAGATGACCCATTGTTCCTTTTGGGTCCCTCTAGCTTTTCACCACTTCAGAGTGTAACTGCGTTAGCATTCACGTTATGATTTGAGTAAGGTTGCGAAGGCAACTCTCCCTTATCCTCAAGATGTCCATTCTGCCGTGTCATTTGGTCTATTTGAACTTGAAGAGCTCAGACAGCCGATTTGGTTTTGCTGATGGATTTCTCAGTGTAGCCTTAAATTGGGTCATTTCACTTATAAATTGGTTGTGTTGGCCCATAAAGGCTTTGCACATATACTTAAGTGAAGAGGAATTATTAGAGCGTGTTGGCAATGGTTGACCTTTAGGGATGAAGGTTTGATAGTTTTAATTTTGAAGTTCATGACTGAAGTTCAGGTTGTTCTTCGCCATTACATGATTATATGTATTCCCAAATAGGACTCTAGATGGTCCCTGGAACTGATTACCAATGGCATTGGCCTGTTGATTATCCTCAAAGAGAGTAGGAAATTCATCAGTTGCATGATTCGTGGCAGTATAGAAGCCACCAGCTTTGACTTGCACTTTGCTAGATGAGATGAGATGTTCCATCAAGGAGGTTAGTTGGTCAACTTTATAGTTAATGGAACTCGAGACACTCCCTGCAGTCAGACTTCGGTAAGCAGTAGCATCTAGATCGCCACAAAGACGTGACTGTTGTGCGATGTCTGCATACAATTGCTTCATTTGGGTTAGAGTTTTGTCTCGAATGTGAACCCTACATGTATTATAAATCATGCGTCGTTCTATGGGTGAAATGCCAACATAGAAAAATTGAGCTATGGCCTTATCAGATTGGCCATGCTGTGGGCAACTAGCAATCAATCGCTTATAGTGATCCCAATATGCGCCAAATGATTCGCCCGACCTCATTTTGATGTTGTAGATATCCTTGATGAGCTTAACAACTCTATCCTCAAGGAAGTATTCATTTAAAAATGTTGTTGCCATTTCATTCCAGGAGTTAATGCAGCCATGCGGAAGGTAGAAAGCCATTCTTAGGCTTTGTCCTTACGGTAAAACGAAAAAGATCTAAGCTTAACTGTTTCCTCGTCCGCATTGGAGGGTTTCATTGACTTGCAATTAGTATGAAACTCCTTCAGGAAAGTGACAGGATCTTCATTCTTTCCACCATGGAAGGATGGTAGGAGATGAATGAACCCATACCTCAACTCAAAGTCTCCGGCATTATCCGGATAGTTGATTTAGAGGGGTTACTGCGCCAAAAGAGCTTGAAGCTCTTGAGATGCGTAACCCATGGTGATTTGGCGATTTGCAGCCATGTTCAAAAGATTTTGGCCCTCTTGATGCCTAAAACTAAGAAAAAGAAAAGGAAAAAACCTAAACTCAGAGTAAGGACTAAGTCCCCGGCAACGGCGCCAAATTTTGTTCACGTGTCATGTATGCCAAATATAACCTGCAATCGAGTTACCAACCACAAGGGTGTAGAAGTGGTAGATACGGGTTCGAATCCACAGGACTTGAGTTTTACTCTAAAGTAACTAAAAATGGGGGGTTTTAAGAAAATTCAATGAAACAATTAACTAGATTAGCACAAATAAAAAAATTCGCAAAAAATAATATCAATGAAAAGAAATCACCTAAGTTTACGGTTCTACAAGCAAGAATCAAGATTCAATGGTATTTAATGGTCCTTAATCATTCCGAAAAGTTGTTAATTCGATTTCTCCTAGATTAGCTATGGAAAATTGGCGTCTGCTAGAAATTCCTAGTTCCCCTAATATCGATAGCTAGGATGTCCTCCACTAACTATTTCCCTAATCAATGTATAACCTTAGACATCCGCCAACCGGGTTTAACACACTAATCGTAGTAATTTGGGTTTGTGGGAACTCTACTCCTAAATAACTTGATCTCATTTGCTTTCGATTCAACCTAAATTCTATTGTTGCACACTCATGAACCGAAAGGGTTTGACGACAAATGGGTGTGTTCGTCACTTTATTGGTCCAAAAGCATAATTACACAAATACTAATAGTCCAAATAACTATAGGTTATCCATCTAAAAACGTGCACTGGCTACATATACACCCTAGATCTACCATATACTTTAAAATCAACAACAATGAAATAGGAGAAATTAAATCAAATTAAATAAAAATAATAGATCTCACATAGTATTTGCCATGAATATGAATCCTACTTGTTTCTCCTTCGACCCAGGCGAAGGTTGGTCCAGCCAGACATCATCTCTACAATGTCTAAATATGAAAAGTTTTGTGTGGAGGCACCAATGTGTTCTCCCTTTATGAATAACCTAGTTCCTAATATGAGAAACCACTAAAAAGTGGTCTCTAGAGGTGATAGAAACTAATTTTGGGGGTAGGTCCATAACCCATGCATCGAGGAGCATCTAGGGACTATTTTTGGGGTAAAAATGGGTTTTGGCCACGTGTCCGCACCGCATTAGCTGAGAGTGTTGTCGCGCTGACGTGGCACCTTCCTATTGGCCGAGACCGGCTGTGATAACGATGTTTGCCTAGTTAGCGAGTGCCACATGTCACACGGGAGGCAAAAAAGAAAATCGCACATAATCGGTGAAATTCCTGAGCTTGTGCTTATGTGCATCCCGAGGACAAACCGATGGAGGCTGAAACGAGTGGAACACTACTGGTGAGCTGGACTAATTAAACTATGATGCGTGACACTGAGTGATTAAATGGTAGAATAGAGAAGCGACACGTGGCACATTGCTGTAAACGCATGGAATGCTTGGTGAACCGGACCAATGGACGGCTGACATGTGGCACGTTGAGGCGAGTTGGACCAATAGTATGCTGCCACGTATAATTGGTCTGCTAATCCTCTATTATACCTACCGCGCAGCACATAACTTAAGGCAAATAGTCCAGCGTCCGATCAATGCGTGTAAATACTCCATTTTGAGTATTTTTTCGCCACGAATTCAGCTGTGCACTCTGTTTCACCTGAAAATGTTCAATAAATATAATCAAATTTATATTTTAGAGACTTTCTATATTTAAATATACTAAAATAAACTACTAAAAACCTATAAATGCCGACTTATCATTAGTTGAGATGAACCTATTTGGTGGAGCACGCCCACTAAGTGAAGGAGTGCGCTTCCACTATAGAATATACCAACTATGCTGTGATTTGCTTAGAATTTCCTGAGGTCTTAGAGACTAACTTATGGGTTCTAAACATAGGGTATTAGGCCTATATTAACCACAAATAGTTTGAGATAGGTTTAGGAACACTGAGAAAGCATGAGTGACCGGAGAAGTTAGGAAACTTGGAAACAAAAACCTTAACTGAGGTAAGTATGAATTCGCTTAATTATTAATGTTTTCTAGATATGTTAGTATGTGTAATTCA
Organism: Stephania yunnanensis; assembly: GCA_039657365.1. Taxonomy (NCBI): domain Eukaryota; kingdom Viridiplantae; phylum Streptophyta; class Magnoliopsida; order Ranunculales; family Menispermaceae; genus Stephania; species Stephania yunnanensis. Next base: position 34,299,057 of record CM077586.1, on the reverse strand, counting down.
TATAATTTATGGACTGAATGGGGGACTATATACACAATGATGTTTTTACTAAATGGAAAATGGTGTTTAATGTGATATGCGAGAGTAACTTTTAAAATTGAGATTATGTTATATAGGATATGGATTAACTTCCTAGCCTATATGTAAATCCTACTCAATTATATAGGTTGTGTAGATTACATATTCGCTATAGGGTTTGGGATAGAACCCCTGAACATTAATAGATTGCCTAGACATCACATCGACTAATGTGTTGGTCTAGTAATCGCATTAATGGTGTCAGTGAGTAATCAACCATAATTTTACAAATAAAATGGGAATCACAGCGTAATAGTCATTGACGGTTTGACTTGCATCTGTTACTTATTCAATCTTATACTTTTCATAAACGCGTTAGTTAATATTGGTGCATATTATTATTTTATATTACTCTTAATTATTATATGGAATGTTGATGGCTTTGTGAATCCTTACTTACTGAGCAAGTTGGAGCGCTTACCCCAAAACTTAACATTTCAAGTTCTCAACCTAGCACTTCGGCCAAGGGAAAAGAGAAGATTTATGAGTCTTATTACCTTCTCCACAATGTAATGAGCCTTCAAGTACATATACACATATGAATAGGGTTGCGAGGTTTATAATCGAGTTTTGGTTTTTGATAAACTTTATACTTATGTATATCTTTTAATTATAATTTTTTTTTAATTTTTCACTGCATATATTTTGAATTCTTAATTTGATATTAATATATAGGTTGAGTTTGTCATGTACTAAAGGAGAGGCTACTGATTCTAGTTAAGTCTAGATGGGTTACTAGGGCTTAATTAAGATTTCAGTCCGAGTATTGCCCTATTTGGAATACGGGATGCCACAGCTTAGTATAAGAGCCTAACATTTTATCACTTTTGAATTTAGTGGTAACTCTTATATAGTTTGATATCATAGATAAGGTTCTAACCTCGTTTTTACTTTTGAATTGTTTTCGAAATAAGTGATAACATATCCTTAGTATCGAAAACCTAAGTTTATTAACTCTGAGATTTGTCACGAGTTATGAATAAGCTTAGGGTATGATAAATGGTTTTCATCGAGGTTTTAGAGGGAAAATGAAAATAAAACATTATTATATGTTATTTGCCGCACTTATTGTTATCTATTGTATAGATATGATTTCTTTGTCCTTACTGAATGTTACCCTAATGATCATATATCTCTTTTGACTTTAGAATCTAATGGCGGATTAGGGAGAGGGTTCACAGATGCTTAAATATGAAGGTAACAGGGAAAATGAGATCAAATCTAGAATGGAGAACCAAATGAGGGAACTTATGGAGTCTCAGGAGAAGCTTATGGCGAAGCTTATGGCGAAGCTTATGGCTCATATGGGACAACCTATACATCGACATGAGGCACAACTTGCAATTAGTCCCGAGGTTAGCAGAGCTAAGGGGGGAGCTAAGATAGTAGTAATTTCTACTCAACCAATTTTAGCACATGTTCAGGTACCAAAGACAGCTGCTACGATGCCAGTTGACTCTGAGAAGGCTGCATTTCTTAGAACTTGTAAGGAATTTATGAAATATGATATTACAAGATTCAATGGCACAATGGAAAAATGGTGGAATAATGATTTCTTTCTATGGATGTTGAGGACTAGTTTAAAGTTAAACTAGTCGTATTTTTGTTGATTAATTCTATTAGGAAGTGGTGGAGTTCCCTAGAGAGAGAATGGAAGACTGTCACCACTTGGCCACAGTATAAGAACATATTTTATAGGTAGTATTTCCCTAAATTAGTTAGGAATAGGAATAAGACTGAGTTTATTCCACATATATAAGAAGCCATGTCTCTAGAGGAACATGAACAGAGGTTTACTGAGTCAAGTGAATTTGCTCTTGAGATGGTGGATTTAGAGGAGAACAAAATAGATTTATTTCTTGGTGGGCTAAATTATGAGATTCAAGTTATGGTTTTCTCTCATCCTCACGCTAGCCATGATTTTATATTTGAGAGCGTGATGGATGTGGAAGCAATCATATTAGATATACCTTCCAATGTAGTATCAATGCTACCACCAGTACCATAGTTCCCTAGGAGTCAAAGAACCCATAAATTTGCTTGTTTTCAGCCAAAGAAGTGACAGAGGAGTGCAACTAGAGTTGGTACACAAACAAGGTCTATATGAATGACATTTATTAGTGCACCAGTTCCACTTACTTCTCAGGCTTCAGTAGTCAAACCATCTTTGCCACCACCTCAATTTAGAAATAAGGGCAAGAGTATGGCGCAGTCATCACATAAATTGAGTGGATCCAGGCAGGATCTAAAGGCCAATGGGTATTTTCAAAGGGCTTCTACAATATGTTATCGTTATGGGCAGATAGGGCATATTTAGAGAGAGTGTTCTTCCTACCTCATCGGTAGGTAGTACAACATAACAAGCATGAAGGCAGACTCAGGCAGTGGCTGAGGTTGACCCAAAGGCTAATTAGAGCCTTGTGGAAGGTATTTTAAACATTTATGCTTGAGATATGCATGTATTGATTGATGCTGGTGTCGTCCACCTCGTCATTAAGACAACTGACCGGCCTAGATCATAAAAATCCTTTGATAATCTAGTCAGTCTAAGCTAATATTTCAATTTTGACCTTAAAATACTTTAATCTAATCCTTAATGAAGCCCCAAAACTAAAGTTATACCCTTAATGAAACTCAATTCATGATTCATTCAATTAGAGCAAATTAGGAAATCATACCAATTCTATTCAATATTTAGTAAGAATTTCGACAACACCTCCCCTAAAAGTGGTATATTGGAAAACTTTCACCTAATAGATAGCAAAATTGGGAGATGCCTTGAAGAACCCATAACTCATCGCAATTCATAATATATGTCAAAATCGAACTTCTAAATTAACTTAAAGTCTCCAATAACTTAATTTCAACTTTACAATCCCAAAAAAACCAAAACTAAAATATAAACCTTTCAACATAATTTAAATTAACTTAGGAGACTCTTACACCCATTCAACAAAACCTTACATCCTACATTCACCTCGAGAATCCCAAAACAATATATATAAACCATTTAAAACCAAATAATTAAATTTATAACATGAAAATAATCATCACAATCTTCGAGTCTTATCCTTTTGTTCCTTGTATTTATGTCGAATCTGACATCATAAAAATAACTCTAAGATGTCAAGTAAGTAAATTCCTACATTGATCTGTACTCCTACAGTTGTTAGTTTGATACATGGAGACATGTAATTTCGCTTTCAAATAAACAATAAAATATATGCATCAACATGACATGCAATCCACTCTATCGCTGTCTCCTAACTATAATCAGACGCCGATTTCCAAAAATTGTATATAGACAATATTAAGAGATCTTGACATGCGAAGATAACTTTTCATCGTTAGACTCTGCTATTCTCATTAGATGGCATAGAGGCAAGATTGAAATCAAGTTTCAAGCAAACCAAACTCTAAAACAAGCTTATCCCCCTCACTCTATGTATGAATGACCAAGAATAATAAAATGCAATGCAGACTATGATACAATTACAAGTTAAAAGATAATTTCCATAAATAGCAGAGATCACTGTAGGGTTTACTTACCATCGAACCAACTCAAAATTGGTAATGAAGCCTTACATGTTTGCCCGGCTTTCGCATACTTCAATAAGTCATATTCAATCACAAATTCACATTTTAAGAGTCACAACTCCACTTGAATACTAAAAATTCATATTACAACTTGCAATGAGATTAAAACTCATTTTCAATCTCAAACAGAGTTCAAACCACTAAATAACTCTAACACCTCTTTTTAGAGCTCATTTCCATATTTTTGATCTCTCAATTAGAGTCTCAATTAAAATCATTGTATCACTAACAATCTCATTCGCCTCCATTTGATCATCTATTCATTTCATTAGCTAATTACTTTAGTTCATTAATTTTGATTATTTTCACAACTATTTTTCACCAATTTAAAAGTTGTATCAAGGTCCGAGCTTAAGGGTTATTCAAAATACAATATATAAAGATTGTAAAAAGTCAACCTTTTTCATTTGGATAACAAATACCCATTTAAATCATTATGCAAATTTTTTAAGTCACAACTATCATAATTGGACAGTTTTGGACCACATCAACATGCTATGTTCTACCTTCTTTTTCTATGATCAAACAAATTCCAATGGCTGCAATCTTTATTGATCATCAAAGTAGGTTATACTAAGATTCAAATGAACCAATTCGCAAGTTAATCGGACCTTATTTTATGCCTCAAATCAATTCACCAACATGCCTACTCAAAACAATTAAACACAAGACGGTGTAGTCCTAGTTTTTATCCTCCTTTTCGGCCTTTAAAACACTATCAAACCTTCTCTGAATCAAAATATGATTTATAAGGATTAAGTTTGATATATAAACATGAAAACCCACAAAACATTTCGCTTAAAAATCTTCACTTGATTGACCGGATTATTATCTCAAAGTAACCAAAAAACTAAACTGCATTACTAGCTCTACAAAACTAGTTTTTTTATGCAACCAATTTATTATAATTAACCCACAAAGCTTCTATCAAACGTCATGCTGATTCTCATGGACTAAGTTTAGAATACAAACATTAAGTCTCACCGAAATTACTAACCTAAAACTATCCTTTGACCATTCAAAATACATACTGAAATCATGTCAACCATAAAACTGAAAAACTATAAAAACATGGACTATTTTTATGTAAATCAAATACCAAGATATATTAAAATAGTCCTAATCTACTCCCAATTAATTTTATCCAACCTCAAGCCTTATTAATTCACTACAACAACAACTTTATTGTCATGCCTCATTATCATCGCCTTTGTAACTCCCCCACTCAACCGAGCTCACAACAACTCACTTAACAATTTTCGATCGAAACAATGATTACCACTAAAAAAATCATAAAAATCACTGAACAAACTCGAATTTAAGTCTTAAACTCACCTTTAAAAATGATATGTTCAATTCTTCATTGCCTTACTATCCTCGAGAGAGAGAGCTAAAAAGGGAGCGTAATTGTTAGAAACCGATCTGAGATCGAGTGATAGAGAGGGAGATCAAGTGAGAGTAAAACTAAGTGAGTTGAAAGGTAGAAGATGAATATTCGAGATGGGAGGATTGGGCGAGATGCTTAATCAAAATGGGGGTAGAGATGAAGTGGTTTACATCCCCATTTTGTTTTCATTTATTTGTAGGTTTTGGGGCAAATGACAACTTTGCCTCTCAATAATTATCAACTCTTTTACAAAACCAATACCTTTTTAGGTCATTTCATGTTTTCTTTTTATTTCGTGTTTATCTCTTATTTTTAAGCCCAAACTAAACCCCAAAAAATATCCAATTTCATCTAAAATTGAAGAAAATTCTCAACTCACTCTGATACTCACGGACATCACGTCTACACCTCAAGTTAATCATATTTCACGTTGAATAAAGTATAATACACCCACTAGTCATATGACACACGAAAATAATATTTTAGACTTATAATCTCTGGTTCGTAAACTTTGGATAGCTAAATCCCAAATTAAATTTGAAAATACCTAATTAGTTGTCTAATCTAGTTTATAAAATTCTTGAATGTCATAGCTGGTTCTATAGTTTATTTTATTGTTGGTACAATAATTGATGAGTTGAAATTGAAACCTGTTGTGCCAGTACATTATTGATCTTGAGCACAACAATGAGTTAGAAGGTTTATCACAACCTGATCTGCAAGGAATGTATAGTCAAAATTAGGGAGAATGAACTCCTAATTAATATGAAAGTAATGGAATTCCTAGAGCATGATGCACTATCTGCATACCATGCCAGTATTAACTACTTTCATAAGAGGGTAATGTTTCAGATCTCTAACCTTTATGAAATTATTGTCTACCAAGGCTATAATCCTTTATGACTTGCAACTCGTGGAAGGGAAACTGCTCCTTGAGATTTAGAGGTTGTGGCAGGGGTTGTTACATTGAAAAACCTGTTTAGGAACTTAAGGTTAATGAAATACCTATGGTTTGTAAGTTTTTCAAAGAATTTCCATCTGAGTTACCTGGACTTCCACCGCCACGTGTCATTGACTTCATCATTGATCTTATTCATAGTGCCAAATCTATATCTATTCTTTTATACTGTATGACACTGAAAGAATTATAGGAGTTGCAGAATCGACTTGAGGAGTTTTTACAAAAAGGATTCATCCTTCCTAGTATGTAACTGTGGGGAACATCGATTTTTTCTATGAAGAAGAAGGACAAAACCCTACATTTGTGCATTAATTATAGAAAGCTTAATCTGATGACTATCATGAACAAATACCCATTGCCTAGGATCGATGACTTTTTGATTAGTTGAAAGGTGCCAAATATTTCTCTAAGATTGATTTGAGGTTTAGTTATCATTAGTTAAGGATTAGGGGTAAGGATATCTAGAAGACGGCTTTTAGTACTCGTTATGGGCACTTCAAGTTTATGATGATGTTGTTTGGGCTCATCAATACTTCTGCTATGTTCATGGATTTGATGCATAGGATGTTTAAACCTTATCTTGACTAGTTCATCATCGTGTTCATGGATGATATTTTGATCTATTCTAAGACTCGGGAAGAGTATTCGCACCACCTTAAAGTTACATTGCAGACTTTGAAGGATAATTGGTTGTATGCCAAGTTAAGTGCAAATTTTGGTTTTCAGAGGTTAGACTTCTTAGACATGTGGTTAATGTTAATGGTATATCTTTTGACCCCAGTGAAGGGTGAGGCAATCTATGATTAGCCTACTCCTAGCACATTATCAAAGGTTTAGAGTTTTCTAGGATTAGCAGGCTACTACAGATGATTTATTGATGTTTTCTCTTGTATTGATCTACCAATGACTCAATTAGTACAGAAAGAAGTTGACTTTTTTGGTTTGATAAGTGCAATGCTGCCTTCAAAGACTTGAAGAGTAGTTTGACTACGATGCCTATTCTTACATTACGTAAATGAGGAGTGGAGTTTATGATTTATACTAATGCTTCTCATTTAGGCTTGGGTTGTCTGCTGATGCAGGAAGGCAGGGTTGTAGTTTATGTTTGAAGTAACTTAAGATTCATGAAAGAAAATATCCAGTGTATGACTTTGAGCTAGCAACAATTGTATATGCCTTGAAGATTTGGAGGCACTATTTATACGTTGAGAGATTTATAGCATTTTCATATTATAAGAGTCTAAAATACTTGTTTACTCAGATTGAATTGAATATAAGACATCGTAGATGGCTTAAGTTCCTCATAGATTATGATTTCACTCTTGGTGTCATTCAAGCATGGCAAATGTGGTTGCTGATGCCTCGAGTTGAAGAAGAACAGGTAGAGAGAATGTAGCTACAACTAGAGATTCTCGTTTTAGACTTCTTGTGGAAGCATCTATGATGATGATTCGTAAAAGTCCTGGTGGCACATTATCAATTGAGAGAGCTAGTTCTAGAGCTACTAATATGTTTTTTTGTGCTCAGATTTTGGCTGAATTAGAGATAATTTAGCGAGTGATTGATTATAGAAAATGTGATCAGGATTATATAGTGCATCAGAGGTTAGCAGTTAGTATAGATCATTCTAATTGATTAGTTTCTGATTATGGTGTGTTACGATTCAGAGATAGATTGCGGGTTCCAGCTTATGATCAGTTGAGGTAGGAGTTACTACGAGAATCTCAAAGATCTCTTTACTTTATTCATCTAGGTAACACTAAGATGTATAGCGATATGAGACGTGTTTATAAGTGGCATGAGATGAAGAATGATATTATTAAGTTCGTAAAGAAATGTGAGATTCTTCAGCAATTTAAGGCTAAGCATAGGAAACATGATAGGTTGTCGTATTCTCTGTCGATTCTTGAGTGGAAATGGGAACATATATTGATGGATTTTGTTTTTTTCTACCTCTGAATCAGCGTAAGGATGATGTAGTTTGGTTTGTAGTTGATAGGATTACAAAGTCTATGCATTTCTTGCTAGTTTCCATGCGAGATCATCTCGACCAATTACGTGAGGTGTACGTACATGAGGTGTTAAGATTTTACGAAATCCCAACGTTGACTACTTCGAATAGAGATTTGAGATTCACGTCAAAATTATAGAGTGAATTGCAAAAACAACTAGAAATTGTTCTTAACCTCAATAGAACATACCATCTGCTAACTGACGAACAAACTGAGTAGTTGATATTAATGTTATAGGATATACTTCAAGCTTGTGTCTTGGAGTTTGGTGGTAACTGAGAGAAATACATTCTTCTATATGAGTTCTTTTATAATAATAGCTGCTAGGATAGCATTGGAATGGCTCATTTTGAAGTTCTATGTGGTCGGTCTTGTCCTTCATCTTTGTGCCGGGCAAAGGTTAAGGATATAGTTTTGTTAGAGCCAGAGTTGATTCATGACTATGCAGAGAGAATTCAATAGATTCGCCAACATTCGACAACTGCACAGCTAAGAAAAAAGAGATACACCGATGAACATTATAGGTTTTTAGAGTTTTCAAAGGATGATTTTTTTTTCTGTTGAAAGTCTCACTTATGAAAGAACTGTACAGGTTTAGATTCTGAGGTAAGGTAGCTCCAAGGTACATTAGGCCATTTAAAGTGCAAGAAAGATTTAGTCCCATTGCTTATAGGTTAGAGTTACCTCCTCAGTTAGCCAGAGTTCATAATGTCTTCTAAATGTCTATCCTTAAAAAAATGGAGACTCAATTCACTCTAAGAATTGATTGGAATGAATTTGACCTTCGGGGATACTAATCTTACGACGGGCACCTGATTCAGATTTTTGATCATAAGAATTAAAGGTTGAGAACCAAAGTGATTTCTTTTGTTAAGGTGAAATGATAATTTCAAAGACATGAGGAATTAACTTGGGAGCTGGAGTCTTATATGATGGAGCAGTTTCCATTTCTCTTTGAAACTACAGGTAGTTTTACTTATACTTTAATTTCGAGGATGAAATTGCTTTAATTTAGGGAGACTGAAGGAACCGTTGCCTTAAGCTGGTGATTGATGCCGATTTGAATCATATTAACCCGAGTTCGGCTCATGGTTAAGTCTGGCATACCTAGATTAACATGTGTGTGGGTTTGCATGAATATTGGTGTTTGTTAGGAATGTTTAGTGGATTTATTGGTTGTAGTATAAAAACGAAATTTATATACAAGCCTAGAACTCAAAAATAAACAATTGAATAAGAAATAATCAATATAGCAAGTGCAAAGAGGGGGTCGTGAAATGAATGTGCACACCCGAGAATATTCGTAGGCATGTCCTGTGAATTTATTGGCATGGGAATACATAAAAATTTTATATATTTATATATAAATTATATATAAATATAAGTTTGGTTTGAATTATATGGATCGTTGGATCTCCTCGAGATGAGTGCAAGTGTTAATGGTGTCAAGATGTGTGTCATTTTAGGATGTGTAACATTAATACATCATTCACTTGATCGACCTCGAGATTGCACAATGCAAATCTTAAGGAAAACCCATATATTTAGACTAAAACCTTCGAACTTATCTTCACTGATCAATTGAGAGAGTCAGAGACAAGCATATGGAGGTTTAATTTTGAGGTGATCAATCTATGAGGAAAACTCAGTGGGTTTGAAGTGATCAAACCATAATTAGATTAAAGATAATTAGTTGGTTAGTTGAGTTAATAAGTTTAAAGTTGAATTCAATAGTGGGTGAAGATTTCTTTATGAATTATTGTTATTGATCACTGTAAATAAGTTTATACCTCACTAGAGGTCTTCTCTGATGTTTTAGGAAAGTGTTTGTTGTTGTTTTGATGATTTTATGATTGGATGGTGGTTGCGGCCTTGTTGACTGTCGAGACATTGTAAGGTGGGACGTGCTCGCTCTAGCAAAGGTGCCCGCTCTTTTCATCAATTGGGATCAACCCAATTAGTGGAGCGCGCCCCACCAAGTAAGGGTACACACTCCCAACCCAAAAAATAGCAACTGAGTTGTGATATGCTTAAAAATTCTAGAGGTCTTAAAGACTGACTTAAGGGTTTTAAACACAGGCTATTATGCATATACTTACTACAAATGCTTTGTGATAGGTTTTGGATATTATGAAAGCATAAGTGACCTGAAATGTTAAGAAATTTGGAATTGAAAACCTAAAACGTGGTAAGTATAGATTCGCTTATTTATCAATTTTGCTTGGATATGTTAGTATATGTAGTTCATATAATTTATGGACTGAATGGGGGACTATATACACTTTGATGTATTTACTAAATTGAAAATGGTGTTTAATTTGATCTGTGATAGTAACTCCTGGAATTGTGATTAGGTTATATAAGATATTAGGTAACTTTGTGGCCTATATGTAACGCTTCTACTCAATTAGATAGGTTGCTTGGATTATATATTCACTAAAGGGTTTGGGATAAAATAACTAAACATTAATGGATTGGCTAGACAGCATATCGGCCAATATATTGGTTTGGTATTCCCGTTAGTGAACATTGGTGCATATTATTATTGCATATTACTCTGGATTACTATATAGAATGTTGATGGCTTTATGAATCCTTACATACTGAGCAAGTTAAAGCAGTCACCCTTGGCATTTCATGTTCTCGGCCTGGTAGTTCAGAGAATGAAAAAGAGAAGATTTATGAGTTTTATTATATTCTTTACGATGTAATGAGCCTTCATGTATATATACATAATATTTGAGCTACTTTGTTGTATATGAACAGGGTTGGAAGGTTTATAATCAAGTTTTGGGTTTGGATAAACTCTTTATCTATGTATATCATTTAATTATTGAAAAAGTTTTAATTTTTTCTACGTATATTTTGAATTCTTAATTGGATATCGATATAGAGGTTGAGTTTGTTAGGTATTGAAGGAGAGGCTACTAGCTCTAGTTAAAAGTGGTTGGGTTACTAAGGCTTAATTAGGGTTTCAGGCCAAGTATCGCTTTAATTAGGATAAGGGAAGCTATAGCGTAGACTCGATCGATTTGGAGAATTAACAATTAAAAAATTATGATCTCACATCGAGGAATTGTTGATAAATTAGCAACATCTCAGCTTGAAAGAGTTAGTGATTGATGCTTATAAGATTTAGGAATAGCGATTGGATAAACCACTAACCTATTTGTAAGGTAAAATAGATATGGATTGACAAAGAAGTGTCAAGATGATTGGAAGGACCGAAGATGATGTCAAATAGACTTCTTGGCTCTAATCAAGCCATAAAGTACATGTATTGGATCGGTAGTTCAGGAGACTCCACTTCAATCTATAGATTCATCCTCTAATCTAAAAGGGGTGGTAGGATGGCTTCACCTATAAAGGTGAAAAGGAATGAATTTAAAGATCTAAGAGTTATTACCTCACCAAGGTAAGTGGGACGAATTCGAAACAATTTTAGAGGAATAGTGATCTGTTAAATCTTCCAGATGGGAGTCTTGGAGAAAGTTATGGGACCCAATTAAATGCATAAGAACTATAATCTCCTAAACCTAGGGAAAATGTACCTAAAATATGTCTTTATGACGTGAAAGAAAAGGGAAATTAGGGAATCTAAAATCCTTAAACATAATTCATCTAATTTAACATGAGGTCTCGTCGTATTACAACACTAAGTAAATAGATGCTTAATGCATTTAAAGGAATAAAAATGCCATTATGTAAGACACCTATGAATTTTAGGTACGAAGGTGTGCCTTGGAGTTTTATAGTTGTCTGATGGAGTATATACGTCAGACAGGTTAGAAAGGAGTAAATGTGGAATTTATTCCAAAATGGAATAGAGACCTATGTTAAAGCTAGTTGATTTAACTCTAGATAAGTTGATTTGGCTTAGGAAGCCTGTAAATGGTTGGTATCATTCACTTCACAAGATTATTACAATACTTAGCAGTCTTCGAGTCATATGCACAACAAAATGATAAAAAAAATAAATCTAAACTCAATGAGAACTAGTTAGGTTGTGGATCATAAAAATGTTGGTTGGTATTTGTTCACGACAACATTGACTTGGTTTTTGACAATGATGGAGTTTTGATCATTATATCGTTCTGCTGTCACCACAAAAAGTGTGAATAATGAATTTAAGACTAAGTATTATTGTGGAAGTGAATAAGAAAAGATAACTATTAAAAGGGTTAAATTATAGCAATTATGGACTATAAGAAAAGGAAACTAGTTAAACCCCTTTACAAAAATCGGCACTAAAATGGGAAAAGAAATTTGTAAAGTTGAAAAGTTTATTGTGTTCCTTGTTAATCACTTCACGGGTTGAGTGTGATAAGTGAAAAACTTGTGATTTTATTTTCAACTCCGAATACCTACAGATAGAGTTGGGTATGCAAAGGCGTGACGGGACCATGAATTCCACGTAATAAGGAGATGTGTACTTTGCATAGTGATGAGAGTCATCGTCAGATTGGTGGATTACTATTTTGGTCCGAACTTATTGCGGTTGTTACCGGTGATCGATGTCATATTAATTAATGCTTAGACACTATTAGTTGAGGAACCGTTATTGATGGTTGAAGGTAAGGAACCTAATACACTTCGGGTGATGGATGTATTCAAATAGGACATAAGTTGACTTAAAAATGATGCTGCTTGGAGAGTAACGTTGATAATTCTCACACAAGATATAAATCATGAACTAGTAAGCAATGTTAAAGTCTTATTGTTGTTTTAGTCGACGGAGAGAAAATGGGTAAACCAGTCAATTAACTTCAATCTACTCAAAAAAAAGTTGATGTGTCGAGCAGTAAGTTGTGGTTTAAAGTTCCAATTATTTGAGTGTGTTGCCTTAGTAAGGGACACTATAAGTTTGACTAGAGGGGAAACTTGCTTTGTGATATAATTGGATTGTTATGATTGTCAAGAAGGTGGTCAGTATGCACTTTCGAGGCAAACTATGTAAATTCTTGACGTGAAGGTTCAATAAATCACAAACTTGTTTCATTCTGGATGGTATTAAGGTGACCGATCTTGGAGACTGTAGATCACCAAGAAATTACATGGTACATTGAGAGTATCTAGGATTTATGTTAACTCAAACAATTAGGTTGAATTATGCGGATGAAATCTCCCAAGTTGCAAAGATTGTGACAACCCATCATTAATTAGTTTGAGTTTGACCAACTCGTACCTGGTGTAAGGCCTAATCATTGTCCGACCAGGTGGTGCAACCAGGATTTACGGACTACCGATTAAAGTTTTGTTATATTTGGGTACGTGTATTATATAATAAATAATTAAAATATATTGTAATACACATGGCAAGATTCGAGATGTGCGATAACTACGTGGGTAGCATGGTCAAATCCAACACATGGACAAATACTAGGCTAGGCGAGACCTAATTTATTTTTTGGGTTTCCGTTGATTTATATCGCAAAATACATAACTCAAATAAAAGAAATATACACAAAATCTAATAATCTAACTTGAATTGATGGTAATATAAGATGAGAATGAAGTCGGTGCAAGAGTTTTCTTAAGTTGCATATTTGTTGGTAGTTGTTGAGGTTGAAATTGAGTCCAAATTGGTGCAAGTTTGGCTAAGTACGGCAAAAAACTGGTCCATAAGTATATAATGTGTAGTGGACAAAGTTAAAATTTCTGGGGTTTTAGCATGACCAAATCCAGTGTTATAAAAGTTTTATGGAATTGAACTATTTTGTTAAAAATTTGGCTCGATTCGGTGAAAAATTGGATTGAAAATGAGAACCGTAAGTTAAAACACATCAAAATAAGTATTTTGGGAATCAATAAACAAAAAGAAATTAAACTGCTGACAAGCAACTGAGGGTTTGTATATAAGAAAAAAAATCAAATGAAATCAAGTATCATTTGAAACGTTCAACGGAATGCTTGTTACGTTTTGGTTTCTAAACCTCTTTAAAGACATTTTCGCTCGAGGAGCTCCATAAGTTCGAGTTTCACCGATTTCTTTATGCAAAATAGTAGAGTGTTGCAAGACGGTCAGTTTGAGCCAAGTTTTCGTGGTGAAGATGAGGTATTCGGCCCTCAATTTGGTAAATTCTTAATTCAGGGTATTTTTTACAATTCAATTTGAATTCTCCCGATTCTCAGTTTCTTTTGCGAGGTTTTGATAGGAATTGGTAGGAATTATTGAGAATTTATTTATTAGGTCGATGCGCGCTAATTTGAAATAAATCCTATTGAAGTGGGTTAAGGTTTTGGTGAAGTAAATTTATGCAATTCAATAGATAATTATTTTGAAGATGTTTTATAGTTAAAATTGATTTACATTACAATTATGGACAAATTGGATTATTAGTTTTTGTCCAAATTGACTCCACAAGTTATGCAAATATTTTCAATATGGTATTGAACGATTTCATGGTGTTAAGTGTTGAGTTTTGATGATATAATTGTGAAAATATAGATTTGGAGAAGTTTTGTTAGTTCTAAATTGTTAAAGTTTGCCTAATCAACATGCTATATTGGAAATTTCTTAACTTCTTCGTTTGTAATCCAATTTAAGTGTTCTTAGAGTCTATGGAAAGTATGAAGTGAACTCTACAAGTTTCTTTTTTATCAATATAAAAAATATTGAGGTTTTTAAGGTTAAAATTCTACCTTAAATTAGCTAGTTGAAAATTAATTGAAGTTTTTATAAAATAATTGTATTAGGACTTGACGTCGCGGAAGTGGACTCTATGCGAACCATGAGGAGACATACACGAGGTCAAGAAATCGAAGTGCAAAATAAGTAGTAAGTGAACAATAGGAATTTATAAACCTTTAGTACGCATTATATAAATGTTCCACTATTGCATTGCATGTATGACTATCCATTTGCATGCATATAGTCATTTGGACCTTAAGGGGCCGACTTGTACTTTCAGACGAATCCGATTATGTAGTATTACTATGTGAACTTCGTACGTCCTTGACCATTTTGGGTGGAGTTAGATTATATCGGTAGTGTTTGGGACCTCATATCATGTGAAGGGCTATCCCCAGATTATAGGTAGGGATTGTCGCCATGCTGATGACCTACGGGCCAGGTCTTGCTCATTAGGAATTCATGGGAATAACCTCAACAATGTGAGAAATAGGATTGCAACATATTTACTTTAACTATTGTTATTATATTTTCTTCAATTGTTTGTTATGCACTGCACTTTTATAAAACCTATTTGTTCACTCACTGAGGGCTTCAAAACGTAGATTTGTTGTTAAATCAGTTAGACTTGCAGTGGTTACGGAAAAAGGCAAGACAGATGAGTGGTCGATGACGGGGACGAGTGTCCTTATCCACACTGTAGATAATATATAAATTTGATTGTTTTTAGTAATGTATTCATTAATCAAACTTGTATTTGATTTATATTTGGGAGTTAGTTCCTCAACGCTGCTTTTATGGATTATAGTATGTTATAATAGATTCTTCCACTTTAAGTTCTCTTATCTCTTTGCATGCTCACTTGCTTCACATTCCACGTACGTGACAAACAATTAAGTCTGTCAATATAATTTAAGATTTTTCAAAAAATTAACTCAGAAATTTTTTTTAAACTGGAATAATAATAAGGAAAGGTAATGTCTTTTACGGTCAATGGTGGACTGAATACCTCATGAGATGGTTTGGGGCATGTCAGACCGTTGGTTCCCAGTACAGGTGTTGACATTATGGTTTACCAAAATTTCATAAGAGAAAAAATAACAAGTACCCAAAACCCAAATATGGGTATAGAAACGGATTTCCCTACGAGACTATTACAAACAATATAGAAGCTATTCCAAGGGTTGAATTCCTTTTTGAAAAAATGGGTACCTAAAACATAACAAGCCAAATATTTTAGAAAAACCAACAAATCTTTTAGCTTTCTTAAATGCGAGCCTACAATCATGTTTACAACACTATGATACAGTGAACTATAGGGTGGCTCTGTTGTTCCAAATAATCCAAGGAATCGGCTATATTGATGTTGTCAAAATTATATACGATTCCATTAGAAACACGATGACCACGAAGAAAAATCAAGAATTGCCTATTCCCTTAATGATTACAAAGTTTTGCAAGCAATACCGAGTTCCAATGAGAGGTCTAAGGTTAGATGTTTACCTGGATAGGACCATCAGCGACAAAATCAACAAAAGCAACAAGTGTTGGGGCATGTGCCTTAGGTCAATCTAGAAACATTGTTTATATTATAATTTTAGTTAATAAAATTGATGCTTTCGTTTGATGTTTTATTATAAATGATTGAATTTTTACCTTATAATAAGATTTATGGGTATTTACTGAAATATCATAAATGTCCCTAGCCAGTCATTATACTAGGAACTATAATGAATTAATATTAGTGTGAATCTTGATTGATGGTGATGTATTGATCATGCGTATAGGGATACGAATTGAGGTCATGAGTACTTGTTAGGAACAAGGTACTGGACCGACCCGCTATAAGAACACCACATAGATTAAGTCATAGGTGTTACTCATGATAAGTATATCATTCAGTCTTTCGACTTAAGATTACCATAGACTTCAACATTAGGAACATAATAATTGGACATAATAAAACGTTGTCTTTAACCGGATGACTATAAATATTGTGATTGGTAACCATGTGAATAATATATGAAGGTGTGTAATCAATATAGAATTTGACCCTCTTTTATAGAGAGACATCAATGGATCCCTCGATATCTTAAATTGTTAAATGGCCAAGTCCAAGTGAATTGATATGATCAATGTTATTTGATGAATTCATTGTACCTAAAGATTGAGACTAGTAAGATTGAACATTAAGGGTGTCTTTCCATGATTTATGTTTACTCAAAGGATATTGCACAGTAAAATGATATGATATATATTATTCATTAGGTTGTAACAATTTTAATATTCATGCTATTTTGGTAGTTATAATGCCTTTCTAGAGGTCTCTTATAACTTGTGTACTAAAATGATTTTAGTTCATTTCCAACGTCGTATGAACCTATTGGGTTGTACACAAAGAATGACTTTCCATAATTTCAACTAGTCAAAAGTAATGAATTTTATATGATAAAATTCATGACATAAAAGCCTTTGTGATTTTTAATATGATAACTTATTAATAGGGGTGTATATGTAATTTGCTTGAATTGCCTATGTATAATAGTTGTATTACGAATATGTTTTTTGAGTGAGTTTATCTACACATATAAATAGAGGTTGAAACTCTAAATGAAACAAGATTTTCGTTTTTACTATTTTAGAGTTATCTGGATTTTTGGAGAGAAAGAAAAACGTTTTCAATCTCTCTTAGGGCTAGCACTCCAAATTGTGGTCACCGTTCATATGTAGATTTTTTATAGAGGACGCGTGCTTGAACTTCTTGGAGATTGATCAATTAGAGAAGGAAATCACAGATTAAGGTATGGTGTGCTTTTTTAGATCAAGTTTAATGGAACTTATTTTCATTCCTATTGGGGTTTTCAAATCTTTTTTTGAATTTTTTGATATGTATGAACCCAAATGCCCAATGCCAAGAAGGTGCCCGGATATGTTAATTAGGAGAAGGAATATGAGAGAAATGAAATGCAGAGGAGAGAGACCATGTAGAGAAGAAGAACACCAAAAAAATAAAATAAAAGAAATTTGGAAGAAATGCTTACTACCGCATAAGAAGATCAAATGAACTAGATCCCAAAGCCACCTGCAGAGGACTTCACTGGAATGTATGCAGACGAGAAAGAAATAGCCATTATGGGGTCAATCTCATATAAGTTGATGAGAACTCTAAGACAGCAAGAGTTCATATTCTAGAAGCAACTCGAGGTATCAAGGATCATCTATGGATCCGAGGGATGCATGACCAAGAGGATGCATGGCGAAGGAGCTAACATTCATATTCCATCAACCTAATTAAGAATACCCAATTAGGGAGTCTTTACAGAAGATAACCAGATATCTGGAGTGGACTACAACTTATATCCTACACGAAGTTTCCTGTGGCAACCCCTTCCTTAAACTAAGGCATCACCCGGCCTAAACCCGTCATTAAGCAATAATCTAAACCACTTAGGACTTAACAGAGTATTATTTAGCCTTTTTTCAATCTTATCTCCCTATTACTTACTTTTACAATGAGCACTACACCCTTGTTATGCTATTTAACATTTCAGAGTTAATTAAAATTAGGCACGGCTAAAGGCACCCCAAAATATTGGGGTGCCTCACTGATGTGGCTCAATGGTCCCGAGAATAATATAAACACCAAAGAGACTTCTAACACAAGAACTTCTCTAAATAAAGAATAAAACTCCTTATTTTATTAATGAAAGAAACTATTCAATATCAATAATCTCCAATTTCACAATAGCTAGGTTATACCTTTGTATAAGCATATGACCAATTAAGATTTAGTCTCTAAATACGATTCATAATTGCACACCAACTATGACTAAACTTAGGCACAAACTAGAATTCCAACTATGCAACTCCTAATCAAAATACGAACAAACTTATTAAATCGATTTCTAACTTGTAATCACAATATAACTTGTAATCACAATTTAACTATGACTTCAACTTATCTGAATACTAGATAATTACTAAATCCTAATCTAACATCAACTCTGATTTGCATCATTCTCCCCTAGTTGAGAAAAACTTGTCCTCAAATTTAATTCTCATCTTTAGATGTCACACCAGTATAGCGCACTGTTTGACAATAAACACGTCTGAAGTACGCATGTCTCGTGCTAACTTTAACTTGTATGCATTAGGATTTATCTTCTCAATAATCTCGAATGGACCAGCCTTTCACTTAGGTAATTTATGATAGTCATGAGTAGGTACGCGATCTTTAGTAAGAATAACCTAAACCATGTCACCAACTTTAAACTGAACATGACGACGTTTCTGATCTGCGTCTTGCTTGCATTTTGCAATAGAAAAAATCAATTTATCATGAGCAATTTTATGAACCTCATGTAACTTCTCAACAAAATCTTCAGCTTTGACATGTATTCTACCAGAAGTAGGAATATAAGAAAAATCAAGTGGACATCGAGGAATTAGACCATACATGATCTCGAAATGACATAAACCTATACTTCTGCTTCGGGCATGATTAGATGCAATAAATCACCTAGAGAACGATTAACTACATGTGTCTAACCGTCCATCTACGAATGATAAGCACTACTAAAATTGAGTTTAATGTTCACCAACTTCCATAAAATCCTCCAAAAATGACTAATAAATCTATCGTCTCTATCTGAAACAATCGACGTAGGGAAACCATGCAATTTGTATACCTCCCGAAAAAATAATATAGCCACATTCACTGCATCACTTGACTTTTTGCATGGAATAAATTGTGCCATCTTTGAAAACGGTCAACAATGACAAAAATAGAATTACACCCTCGCTGAGTTTGAGGTAAGCTAAGGATAAAATCCATCCTAATATCTGACCAAGGTTTCGAAGGAATCGGAAGACGTCGGTATGAGCTGCGTTAGTAGCCTTGCCTTTTAAAGTTTGGCAAATCCTACAATGATCGACAAATCGAGCAACTTCTTTCTGCATAAAAGGCTAAAAATAAGAACGACTAATCAAATCAAATGTATGATCACACCCCACAAGACCATCACGATGTAACTCCCAAATAATATGTAGGCGTAAACTATAGTCTGGAATACACAATTGAGTACCCTTGAACAAGTACCCATCCTGCAATATTTGCTCCATAGAACGATGTTCTCGAATATCCATAAAAATCGTACAAAAGAAAGCATCTTCAGCATATAACTCATGAAAAATATCAAAACCTGGTACTCGCACCTGTAAATAAGTCAAAAGAGAATGTCGTTGACTCAACGCATTTACCATTTTGTTCATAGTACTCATTTTATGTTTGATGACAAAAGAAAACTACTGAAGATATGTCGTCCATGAAGCATGTCTAGCATAAACTTTTTCCTGGCCTCCCAAATGACGTAGGGCGTCATGATCAGTACAAAGCACAAACTTTGCATGGAATAAAAAATGTTTCCAATGTCGTACTGCCTATACAATACCATAGAACTCCACATTATATTTACTGAAATGAAGCTTCGAGTTGGATAACTTTTCATTGAAATAAGCCTACTGACTAAAAACAACACTAATCCCCACCTTTGAAGCATTTCAATGCAACTCAAATGGCAAAGAAAAACCTGGGAGAACTAGAATAGGAGTCGAAGTAAGTTTTTCTCTAATTAATTGAAAAACTTTACTGGCATCTTCAGACCAAGATAACTTCCCATCGTGCATGCAATCAGTGAGAGTATCCTTAATGTTGCTGAAGTGAGGATTAAAACGTCAGTAGAAAGAAACCAGACAATGAGACTTTTGGCCTCTCTCAAAGTCATTGGTTGAGGTTACTTCGTAATAGCTTCAACTTTAGCATTTGCAAACCATTGGCAGAAACCATATACCCAAAAAAAAAAAAAAACTTTGTTGGAAAGAATGAACACCTCTTAAGAGAAACATAAAACTTATCCCTTCAAAGTGTAGAAAGAACCTCATGGAAATGTTGAACATGCAAGTGATGGTTAGCACTAAAAAGCAATATATCATCAAAGTAAACCATGATGATTTACCAATAAAAGGCTGCAATGTCTAGTTCATCACCCTCATAAAGGTATTGGGTGCATTAGAAAGACTGAATGGCATTACTAACCACTCATAAAGGGCTTCTCGGGTTTTGAGTTCAGTCTTCCACTCATCCCGAGATTTAATGTGAATTTGGTGACGACCGCTTTTCAGATCTAACTTGCTGAAAATAGTAGCACTAGCTAACTGATCAAGAAGATAATCTAATTGTGAAATAGGAAATCGATACCAAACTGTAATTCTTTCGATCGCTCGACTATTGACACACATGTACCAAGAACCATCTTTCTTTGGAATAAGGAGGATTGGAATTGCACAAGGACTCGAACTCTCTATAATATGACCATTCGATAGTAAATCCACCACCTACCTCCTCAATTCTTCATGTTCCTTAGGACTCATCCTATAATGCGCCTTGTTAGGGAGTGCGGCTCTAGGGACTAAATCAATCTGATGATGAATATCCCGAAGTAGTGGTAAAACATCAAGCAATTCATAGGGAAAGACATCAGCATACTCACATAATAAATGTTGGGCTTCACTTAGAACACTTGTTGGCCCTGCTACTGATTTGCTGACGAGTGCATATATAACATCGGTCGCTAACATCTCTGCTTCAAACCTCGAATGGGAGAGCATAGCCATGTTTTAAAACTAGGCTGTTTAGAACTAATCAATTTAATAGGAAGTACTAAAATATTTTGGCGTTGAAACTAGAAACAGTATGTGTTACTCTTCCCATAATGTTAAATAGACCGATCATGCTGTCATGATCGCCCCAACAAAAGGTTGCAAGCATTCATCGGTACAACATCACAAAGAACCTTGTCTTTATAATTTTGACTTATAGAAACATGAACTAGAACTAGGTGTGTAACGGAAACTTCATTACCTTGTTATAACCAAACTAACTTATATGGTTTTGGATGCTTCTCTCATGGCAAATCAAGTTTTTGGACTGCCATTTTTGCAACAATATTCTCGCAACTCCCTAAATCTACAATAAAAGTGCATATTTTTTCACTAATAGTGCATTTGGATTGAAAAATAGCATGGTGAAGCTAATCATCATCCTTCCGTGGGGCCAAACAAGAACGATGAACCACTAACATAGGACTGATATCTCCCGAAAGTCAATCGAACTCCTCTGAACCATTACTCGTATCAAATTCATGACCTTAATCAACGTCTTCATCATCTTCAACCTCATCTTCATTTCCATCTTCATCATGTAATTCTTCAATGAATAGTCCCTTCTTTTATGTTTAGGACAATCAATTTGTCTATGGCTTAATACGCCACAGTTGTAACACTTTGGCCCACTAGCGGCTTTTGACGGTTAAGTTGTTGGCTTCTTTTATGCTGATGCGGAAGCATAATACTTTTGAATTCCTCCACTTAAAGAAGAAAAAAAATCTCCCCCACCTTTTCTGGATAAGATTTTCTCATACTGATGTGCCCGTTGATGTACTTCAGAAACTGTTGTCGAGTAGAACATATTTAGTACATCTTGATATTGTAGTCGAAGACCACTAATGTATCGTGTTATAATTTGTCACTCTCGTATAGAGAAAAATATCAGTGGGTCCCTCGATAAGATAGACTAATAATGACCAAGTCCATTTGAATTGGTATAATCAATGTCACTTGGATATTTTTCAGTTCACCTAAAGATCGCGAGACTAGTACGATTGAACATTAAGGGTGACTTTCCATGCCTTATGTTTAATCAAAGGATATCACACGACAAAAAGATATGGCATATGTTATTAATTCAGTTGTATTGATGTTGATATTTATGCTACTTGGGTAGTCATAATGTCTTGCAAGAGACTGCTTATGACTTGTGTACCAAAATGGTTTTCGGTTCACTACCAACGTCGTATGAACCTATTGGGTTGCACATAGAGATTAGCTTTGCACAATTTCAATTGGTCCGAAGTAATGAATCTTATATGATAAAATTCATGACATATAAGCCCTTACGATTTGTTATATGATAACTTATTAATAGGGGCATATGTGTAATTTGCTTAAATTGCGTAAACATGATAGTTGTATTACGAATATGATTTTAAGGGAGGGCTTATCTACACATATAAATAAAAGGTGAAACCCTAAAAAAAATAAAAGATTTCGTTTTACAATTTTCGAGTTCTCTGGATTTAGGAAGAGAAAGAAAAATCGTTTTCAATCTCTCTTAGGGCTAGCACTCCAAATTGTGGTTACCGTTCATGTGTGGATTTCTGATAGAGGACGAGCACATGAATATTTTGAAAATCGAACAATCAAAAGGAAATCAAGGAATAAGTATGATTTACTTTCATAGATTTATTTTAATGAAACTTATTTTCGATCCTGTTAGTGTTTTTTAAAAGTTTGTTTTGAATTTTCCACTGCGTATGAACCCAAAAAACGCAACATTTGTAACTTGTAATCACAATATAACATGTAATCATAATCTAACTGTGACTTCAACTTATCTAATAATACTAGATAATTACTAAATCTTAATCTAACACCAACTCTGATTTGCCACATAAAATGCATTTAAATTGGGGTGTCCTTATAAGAAATTGAGGTGCATATAGCGTTGCCTTTAAGATTTTATAACTTAACCTTATTCATTACTCAGCGAAAGTCTTAATAAATTAGCGGAAACCATTAATATAAATCCTAAGTATGTGTGTAACCCAAGAAACAATGATCAGATGCAAACATATAACAAAACGACGACATTAACATATCAAACATGTATCTGGTCACGAAACACCGAAATATACAACCCAAAAATGTATAAAAGACTTAAATAAGTCATACAAAAAAACTCAAACACCTACAAAACCTAAAGTAGCAGAACTCTTGTGGCTTAGAGATATTCGATGATCTTCTCCTTGCCCAGCCTGCTATTTGATGGATCTACACCCACCATCATAAAAAGGATGGTGAATACATGAATAAAGAAAGTAACATTGAAAGAGATTTATCCACATTTCCAAAAATCCAACAAGTATCTTAAAGCATAACAATAGCAAGTATGATGAAAAAGAGATCATGCAATAAGACACGTCAGTTACATAAAACGAAATTGACACTAAGCTAAACAGTAATGATTTAACGCCAGTTTACTATGAGCTACATCACATCAACCTTATTCCACTATTTAGGCTGTAGGTATACTCACAAATGCCCATTAAATAAAGATACTTGTCGACAACCCCAAGTAATATACCTCACGTGCCAGGCAAGCTAGTGGGGAGATGCCAACAACCCGAAAATCCCGTGACCCTATGTAGCACCCATCTCTATCACATAATGGTCTTAGATACAAGAACTACTTTCATAAATCAAGAATTGACTCGGTTTAAAATTCCTATACTAGAATTGCTTAAGAAAAGCGTAAAGGAAATAGATTCACAGCACAATGAACCATCTACCTAATAGCATGATATTTCACTTGATTAAATTCCTCGACAACAAAGAAAGACATAGCACTTGATTTTGAACTAATGAAAACCATTCAAACACCAATAATACCATGAAAACAAACTCATGATATGAGATAGGACACAAAGTCATGACATCAAGAGTATGATAGGTACATCAGTATAAATGACTATAAATAAATGCACATATAGGAAATGAAATGGAGAAAAATATCTCAATCAGTTTACTTACAAGTCACGTAAAGTTCCTAGCTTAACTACCCTCATGATACCCCAAAATATGTACCCGAACTCCCTAAACTCTCCTCTAACTTCTTATGGTTAATTAGGGTGCTTTAAGACTTATATAAGTTATTAGAGTTGGTTTAAGTGGTTAAGAATTTCTTTTTTTTTTTCAAATCAACCCCATTAATAAGTTTTTTATGTCTAAATCTACTTTATTAAAAAAATAGTTTTAGTACAACAATTTGTGAGTTGATTCAATTACCAAAACGTTAAAATTATGTATTATATCACAAAGAAAAGTTTTTAGAAATATACCATAGCTTTCTAAAACTATAAGGTTTACACAATTTTGATAAGAATCGAAGGAGATACGAAACTACCACAATGGCTTAAAATAGTTTTAGGTTTTGACTAGCAACTTTGAAAAATTCGTTTATCATATACTATAGCTTCAAAACTTAGGTTTTTTTAACGACGCTTAGTAACGTATCCGAAAATATCATACTAAAATATGAGGACAATCTAATAAAAAATGAAGGCATTATGCTCAAAACAACTGGACATTAGAAAAATTTTGAACCCAAGAATTTTAGATTCATTATCAAAGTTTTAGAGGATTTTAAGACGTGAAAACATTCGAATTTCAAAATATTTTAATAGACAAAATTTGTTACCCTTTGAGTTAGCTTTCAAATGCCACTAGAATGGGTCAATTTTGATAAAATAAAAATGAGGAATTTATGACCAAATTACAGAGGTTAGTTCATAATACGACATGTAGAATTTCAAATTTGGTCTTACAACTTCACAAATTCATAACTTTATGGAAAGAAATCTAAATGTAGAACTTCTTTATCGTAGAATTAGTGGAATTTAACATGGAATTAAAATATGAAATTAGATTTTAAAAACAAAGTCATTTGCCCACTGAAATTTCTAAAAAAATAGAAATAAACCAAAACCATCAAATTTTGTTGATTCTGCACAAATTAAAGGTGTAGACTAGCTTACATAGTTGTAGATCGTCATAATCCTTGGTCTCCACCTCCAATTCACCAGAATTTCTTCACAATTCACTGATCTCTCTCTCTCTCTCTCTCTCTCTCTCTCTCTCTCTCTCTCTCTCTCTCTCTCTCCAGATCTTTCTCTTATTTTATGCTTACAAATGAAATGGATTTGCATGAAATCTCATCTAACCTTCTAATATGTATACATATATATAAGTGAAGTTAATTTGGAGCCTTTGATCTTCATGTATACACTCATCTCTAGATCAATCTCATGGCTATAATGCGACCCTACAATCCATTATCCATCCACTAACTCACCCCTACTAATACCAAACTTAACTTAATTTTTCTAGTGGTGGTATCCATACGTATCTCGAGGAACATCAATGACTATTGTTTTATTTTTTTAACTTAGGCTACATTAATATTAATTCAACTATAGCCACATTAAGTTAGCTATTTAAGCCACATAAACTTAAATTAAGACTTACCACATCACATTCTAATCTCGCACAGATATGCATTTCGAGGCACATCTCTGCTCACGTCTCTACGTTTATAAATAAGAAGTAGAGATGACTTAGTAGCCTACACATATAAATTACACTATGAATACATTACAAAAAATTAAAATATACCTTAGCCACTTGCCTCTGTCAGTGCATGTATCTCAATGTTAGTCCCACGTCGCATGTCGATGATCCTGATTAGGAAATAAACCAGGATTAGGAATTTGGGTCGTGAAAAATCTTCCAAAATAATAGAAATTAAATCCTCAAAAATAAAGTCCAAGTTAAAGTTATACCTGACTCGAAAAGGTATGGTAACCTATCTCGCATATATTTTTACCGCTCCCAAATGAGTTATGAGCACCATTGAACTGCAACTTGACTAATACTTTCAAGACAGACTTGCCTCTCAACTGTTGTACTCTTGGATCTAGGATCTTTATTGACCGATCTTCAAAGTAACATCCTCACTTAGGTCAACCCGGCTAAAGTCAATCATTCATCATACGCCTGCCCATGATTTAGCTAGCTAAAGCATAGAGATATAAAAAATTGGATGAATCTTTGACATATGCGGAGGTACATTAAGCTCAAAAGTCACTTTTCTGACCCATTGTTTGATCTTGAAAGGCCTGATAAATCTATGTGTTTAACTTTCCTTTCAACCTAAATCTGTAAAGACCCTTTCAGGGAGAAAATTTAAAATATATAAAGGTTCCCTCGGTGTACATGAGATCGTTGTGATACATATATGCAAATGTTTTTTGCCTCTATTGGCCCATTTAAGCCTAAAAAAATGTCGGGCCTTCTCCAAATGGTCAACAACAATCTCAGGTCTCACTAATTTCCATTCCTCTAACTCAGCCCAACACGATGGCGAGTAAGACGGTCTGCCATATGAAGTTTCAGATAATACCGTCTCAATGCTAGCTTGATAATTGTTATTTTATGCAAACTCACACAATGGTAGGTATTCCTCCCAAGATCCACCAAAGTACAATACACAAGCCTGAAATATATCCTCGAGAACATGAATTAACCTTTCAGTCTATCCATTAGTTTTAGGGTGAAAAGCTGTGCTGAACTATATGCGCGTACTATACTGCTCCTGCATACTCCGTAACATCCTATATGTATACATAGTAATGTCTTCACATTTCTATCACGGAATGGTAAACGGTTATAATAACCTTCCAAGTCTTCGATGCTCAGCCTTCACCTTTTGGCAAATCCCATAGTTCTTAATGAACTCAAATACGTTTGTGTTCATCCCGGGCCAATAGAAATGCCTACTCATATCATGATACATATTGGTCCTATCTGGATGAACGTTGAACTAGGAACTGTGTGAATCATGAAAATTCTCATCTATCAACTCTGCCACTAACGATATCCACAATCTGCTTCTGAATCTCAAATACTGATCTATCATCTCCGTCCAATTAGTACAATCAGTTCTCTGGGCTAACTCGCTGAACCTCGGTATAAAATGTAGGATCTTTAACCCTCAAACACTCTGTCTAGAGACTATTTATAGCCTCATTTATGCATAAATCATCACCCGAGTGGCAATAAAAACCTATGACTGACTCATAATCATCGCTACCTTGAGTAATCCATAATTATACATCATATGGCATCTAACAATCTTAGTATCTCCTAACATTATCATACTCAACATGTTTACAACACGTTAGCTTTTCCTGGGTGGTACTCTAGAGAAAAGTCGTAGTCCTTTAAGAGCTCTAACTATCTGCACTATTTCATATTCAGGTCTTTCTATGTAAAGAGATACTTTAGACTCTTGTGATTAGTGTAGAGTGCGAATTTCTCTCCATATAGATGACTTCTCTATATGTTCATAGCAGATACCACCACTTCTAACTCTAAATCATGAATGGGATAGTTCTTCTCATGCATCTTTAGCTGTTTAGAGGCATACACCACCATACCTTTATTCTCCATCGATACATAGCTTAAACTAGTATGAAAAGCATTTGTATACTCTAAGAACCCATGTCCAGCCTCTAGGAACACTATTACTGGTGCAGTTGTTAACAACCTCTTCACCTGAGCAAATGCTTGCTTGCACTCCTCAAACTAATCAAATTTGATGTCCTTTGAGTCAATCTAGTAATCAGTGAAGAGACCTTCGAGAAATCCTTCACGAATCTACAATAATATCCTGCTAATCCCAGAAAACTCCTGATCTATGTTACTGACGTAGGTGCCAACCAATCCATAATAGATTGAATCTTGGTTGAATCTACTCCAATCTATACTGGCCAAACAACATGACCTAAGAACTTGACCTCCAACAGCCAAAATTCATACTTGCTTAAATTGGCATAAAGTATGAGCTCCCTCGTAGTGTACGACATCTCCATGAGGTGTTGCTCACGATCCTTTCGAGTCCTCGAGTATATCAATATATCATTAATGAAAACTATCACAATGTGGTCATGAAACGGTCTCATCACCTGATGCATCAAATCCGTAAACATGATAAAGCATTAGTCAACCCGAATGGCCTGACCGTAAATTGATAGTGTCTATATGTCGTGCTAAATGATGTCTTGGACCTATCCTCGTCCTTGATTATAAGTTGATGATACCCTGATCATAGGTCTATCTTAGAGAAAATGCGCTCCTCCCAACTAATCATACAAATCATCAATCCATTGCAGTGGATGTTTGTTCTTGATTATGACATTATTTAACTCTCTGTAATCGAACACACTCTCAAAATATTTTCCTTTTTTTTCACAAACAGGACTGGTGCTCCTCATGGTGACATAGAAGGGTGATGAATCCTTTTTAACTAAAATTTTAGAACTGACTCCTCAACTCCTCCAACTCTCTATGAGCCATGCGGTACACCAGTATAAATAGGATTGGTGCCTAATACAAAGTCAATGATGAATTTTATCTCTCTCGTCAGTGGAAAACCAGGTAAGTCCTCCATAAACAAGTATGAAAACTTGTACACTACCGGAATGTCCTCAAGTTTGGGTCCTTGACTCTCTTCCACTGTATATAGTGATACCAAATTCTCCATTTCTCCACTAATTGCAAGTCGACCTCTCATGTCATCTATTCTCGGTGTACTACCTCTGTGAGTAAGAATCAGATGTCGTATGATCTCAAATATTAGTGTCTTACTGAAATAGTCGCTATGAACATGATACGCTACTAGCAAATCCATCCCTAACAATACATCAAAGTCTAAAAACTCGAGAACCCTAAAGTTTATAGGTAACTCTACCCCGTTTAACTCTATTGAACATCCTTCGATTAGGCTATTATAGTAAACCCAATCCCTGGATGAAATACTCAATATCAAATGTACGTTAATCCTAACCTATGTCAACCCTGGGATGCCTATCGTGAGACTAACAACAAAAATATAATAGAACTTGAATCAAATAAAACGTATAAATATCTACTGCAAATAGAAGTCGTACCCTCAATAAGACTTCACGTGCCTTCTACATCTGGTTAAGCCACCATATGAACCTCCTCATGGCTCCGCTATGGGTAGACTGTTGTCGGCTGTGGACAATCTTTCACTAAGTGGCCAACTTGACCGCACTTATAGCAAGTGATATGCCTACTCTAACCTTTTGCTTGATCATGGACATGTGTTTATGTTTGTGTCAATCTTTATCCCTATCGCGAACTATTTCGGCCAATGCCTTGGCCTTGGCCTCTACAACCCTACTACTATTATTGTGGCACTGGTGGTGCTAAAAAGTTAGTATAGTAGGAGCTGGTAATACTGGTTTGACTTGACGTGCCAAGGGAGGTTTTCTCACTAAGCTTTAAACTGGAGCAGGGTAAGATAATTAAGGCACAGCTGGTGTGTAAGGTGTGGCTGCCCTCGATCCTAGAGAACCTTTATCTCATCTTTTCTGTACCTTACCCCTATATCTCCTCCTCTCTAACTCTGCATCCTGATCAAATGACAATGTTGGTCCTAATAGTTTCCCATCAGCTACTCTACTAGCCAGATAATAAGTCTCACGATAAAGTGCCCAATCATAAATCTCTCCAAGTGTCCTAACTCCTGAACTGACTACATAATACATATTATCTTGCCTCACTCCATTTCTAAAATGATATACTTCCGCAGAGTCATCTCTTACTAGATCCCCAACAAACTGTCTCAGACATCCATATCTATCTTTTAGCTGATCGCTAACTCATCAGCTCCCTATCTTAGATTCATAAGCTTCTTCCTCAACCTTTTCATCAGCGTAGGTAGGAAGTATTGCTGATAGAACTTCTTTTTGAATGTCTCTCGATACTCAAAGTCTCCATCAATAACTATCATCGTTCACCGTCACACTTCAGCGTATCTCTATATTATGTAAAATGATATCTCCGCCCACAATTTTTCCTTAATCCTCAAGACCATATGCAACTTCTCTTGAGACAATATACACTTCTCTACCTTCTCAAAGTCTCTCTATCCATCAAAGTAAACTAAGTTAAGTCTGATGAAATCCTTTACCAATTGAATCTTTGCTGACATACTAGAAAATGAGGTAATAGGAGATGGTATAGTCTCAAGTGTTTTTACTACCGATACTGTCACAACTGGAGTAGTCTATACTATTAGAGCTAGTGGTGTCATAATGGGAAGCTTTGGTGTCGTAGTTAGAGCTGCTGATAGAAGTTTTTCTTGAATGCCTCCAGCAATCCAAGTCTCCAAAAGCAGATATCGTTGCTCGCCACCAAAATTTAGCGTTTCTCTGTACCATGTATAATGATATCTCTGCATGCAATTTATCCTCAATCCATAAGACCATATGCAACTACTTAGATAATATCCATATCTCTACCATCTCAAAGTCTCTTTACCCATCAAGATAAACTGACTTCAGTCTGATGAAATCCTTTACCAATTGAACCTCACTGAAGTACTAGAATATGTCGGAATGGGAGACGATACAGTATCAAGTGTCTCTACCGTCGATACTGTTTCAATCGAAGTAGTCTGTACTATCGGAGCTACTGGTGTCATAGTGGGAAGCTCTGGTGCCTTAGTCGGAGCTGCTAATAGATCTATTTCTTTAATGCATCCCAAGACTCAAAGTCCCATCAGCAGCTATCATCACTCGCCACCAAACTTCAGCGTCTCTCTGTAGTATGTATAATGATATCTCGGTCCACAATCTGTCCTCAATCCTCAAGTCCATATGTAACTTATCTTGAGATAATATCCACTTCTCTACCTTCTAAAAGTCTCTTTATTCGTCAAAATAAATTGACTTTAGTCTGATGAAATCCTTCACCAATTGAACCTCGGCTGACGTACTAGAAGATGTGGGAATGGGAGATAGAATTGTATCAACTATCTCCACTGTCGATACTATCACAACTAGAGTAGTTTATACTACCAAAGCTACAGGTGTTATAGTGGGAAGTTCTGGTGTCGGTAATATAGGAGTAATAGTAGTGGCAGAGGCCTTTGTCTGTGTTGGTGGAGCAAAACAAGCTGTCATCATGGCGATAAAATCGGTCAACTGTTGTCCTTGAGCAGATACCTGATCAGACAACATCTCTAGTGTTAGGTTTTAGGGTTCATACGTAGTGAAAAATTCAAAATAATTTTTGAAAAACCCTTATAGGATCGTAAATAAGTTCCATTAAAGTAGATCTACAAAAGTAAACGATACCTTAATTTTTATTTTCTTCTCCGGTTGTTCAATATCTAAGACATTCAAGTGCGAGTCCTCTATTGAGAATCCAGACATGAACGGTGACCACAATTTGGAGTGATAGCGCCAAAAGAGATAAAAAATATTTTTCTTTCTCTCGCAAAGTCTAGAGACCTCGAAAATAGCAAAAAGAAAATTTATTTCATTTTAGGGTTTCAATCTCTATTTGTATGTGTAGATAAGCCCTCACTGAAAATCTTATTTGTAATACAACTATTGTACTTAGGCGATTTAAGCAAATTACATAAATACCTTATTAATGAGTTATCATGTAACAAATCATAAGGGCTATTATGTCATGAATTTTATCATATAAAGTTCACTACTCTGGATCAATTGAAATTGCGCAAAGCCATTCTTTGTATGCGACCTAATAGGTTCATGTGACTTGGCAGTGAACCAAAACCATTTCAGTACATAAGTCATAAGCTGTCTCTAGCAAGACATTAAGACTACCCAATAAGCATGAATATCAAAATTGATACAACCTAATGAATAATACATATCATTACCTTTTGTCGTATGATATCCTTTGATTAAATAGAAGGCATAGAAAGTCACCCTTAATGTTCAATCGTACTAGTCTCGATATTTATGTAAATTAAAAACATCCAAGTGATATTGATCATATCAATTCACATGGACTTGGTCATTATCAGTCTATCATATCGACGGATCCACTGATATCTCTCTCTATATGAGAGTAACAAATTTTATTTTGATTACACACCATTATATATTATTCACATGGTAAGTAATTACAATATTTATAATCTTTCAGTTAAAGAAAATGTTTGATTGTGTCAAATTACCATGCTCCTAATATTGAATTCTATGGTAATCTCAAGTTGAAGGACTAAATGATACAACTATCATGAGTAACACCTATGACTTAATCTATGTGATGCTCTCATAGCAGGTCAATCCAGTACCTTTTTCCCTAACGAGTACTCGTGATCTCAATTAGTATCCCTATACGCATGATCATCACATAACCATCAATTAAGATTCACACTAGTCTTGATTCATTATAGTTCTCAGTAGTACAACCAACTAGGAACATTTAGGATATTTTAACAAATCCACATGGATCTTACTATAAGGTAAACATGTAATCACTTATAATTAAATAACAAATGAAAACCTCGATTTTATTAATTAAAATTATAAGATAAACAATGTTTGTAGATTGACCTAGGGCACATGCCCTAACATATAGATCATCCGCAAAAGTAGGAGGCTAACTGGCACTAGCACCCGCATCCTCGCTGTCGAGTGAATCACCCCATCTATGTTTGGAAGTTGATAGCGAACACGAATTAGTTACAAAGTAGATATCACATATATATACTTATGGAAACCAACATGTGCATATGAAATCCTCCCCTTCTCACTTTCACTCACTTCCCTACTAATGGTTTAGAGGCAAGGATCATCTGGTTTTCACAACTAAAATTTGAGTTTTATTGAAGGTTTTATGTTGCTTATTTAAAACGTTGGGTCTAATACCATCTATGACGACCTATTCCTTAAACTAGAGCACGACCCGACTTAATCTCGTTATTTAGCCCTAATCCCAACCATGTAGGACTTAACAGTGTATTAGTCAGCCTTTTCAATCTTATCTCCCCATTAGTTACTTTTACAATAAGCACTATACCCTTGTTATGCTATTTAATATTTCAATGTTAATTAAAGTTGTATAACTTAATCTTATTCATTATTCGGCTGAAGTCTTATTAAATTGGCAGAATTCGTTAATATAAATCCTTTGTATGTGTGGAAATCAGGAAACAATGATCACATGCAAACATATAACAAGATGACAACATTAAGATATCAAACATGTATCTGGTTAGGGAACTATCGCTCAGCCAAAATATACAACTCAAAAGGTATAAAAGACATAAATAAGTCATATAACAAAACTCAAGCAACCACAAAATCTAGAGTAGCGACACTCTAATGGCTCAGAGGTAGTCACCAATCTTCTCTTTGCCTGGCCTGCTACTCGATGGATCTCCATTCACCGTCATAAAAAGGATGGTGAGTACAAGAATATAGAAAGTAACACTAAGAGACATTTATCCACTTTTTCTAAAATACAGCAAGTATCTGAAAGCATAACAATAGCAAGTATGTTGAAAATGAGATCATCAACAACAACAACATAGCCTCAGTCCCAAATTAACTGGGGTCGGCTACATGGATCAAACTTTTCCATTGTACTCGATTAAGTGCAATTGATGGTGAGCTTTGCAAACCATTCAAATCTCTATTAATTAATGCATCCCATGTTAACTTTGGTCTGCCTTACCTCGTCGAATTTCTACTATTTCTATTGAGTCAAGTTTTCTAGTTGGCACATTTGTAGGTCGTCTTTGCAGGTGACCAAACCATCGCAACCGCCCTTCCCTAATCTTTGTATCAATCGGTGTTACTCCTACTTGTCTTTGAATTTCTATATTTCTTATTCTATCTTTACGAGTTTTACCACACATCCACCTAAGCATCCTCATTTCTGCTACGTTCACTTTATGTAATTGTTGTTGCTTTACCGCCCAACATTCACTTCCATAGAGCATAGTTGGCATAATTGCGGTCCTATAAAATTTTCCTTTTAGCTTAGTAGGAACATGTCGATCAGAAATCACCCCTGTTGCACTCCGCCATTTCTTCCATCCAGCTTGAATTCTATGTGTGACATCATTTTCAATGTTACCATCATTTTGTATGATTGATCCTAGGAATCTAAAGTGGTTTACCCTAGGAACTTCTACTTCCCCTAATTTTACTACTCCGTCATCTCGATGTCTAGTGTTTCCAAACTCACAGTGCGTGTATTCAGTTTTCGTCCTACTCAACTTAAAGCCTTTAGATTCTAATGTATTCCTCCGAGTTCTAATTTCGTATTCACTCCATCTTTAGTTTCATCCACTAAGACAATATCATCTGCAAATAGCATACACCATGGTATATCCTCTTGAATATGTCTAGTTAATTCATCCATAACTAAAGTAAATAGATATGGGCTTAAAGCCGATCCTTGATGTAGTCCTATCGTAATGGGAAATTCTTTTGTAGCTCCTCCAAATGTCTTTATACTCGTTACTACTCCATCATACATATCTTTAATAGTGTCTATGTATCTAGCATGCACTCTTTTTCTTTCTAGAACCCACCAAAGAACATCTCTAGGGACCCTATCATATGTTTTTTCTAAATCTACGAATACCATATGAAGATCTTTTTTCTTTTCTCTATATTTTCTAACAATCGTCTTACAAGGAAAATCGCCTCCATAGTTGACCTCTCAAGCATGAAACCAAATTGGTTCTCTGATATGTTGTTTCTCTCCTTAGCCTATTGTCAATTATCCTCTCCCACAGTTTCATAGTGTGACTCATGAGCTTAATTCCCCAGTAGTTTGAGCAACTTTGAATGTCTCCTTTGTTTTTGAAGATTGGCACAAGCGTGTTTCTTCTCCAATCCATTGGCATTCGTTTTGATTTTAAAACTTTATCGAAAAGTTTTGTCAACAAGTCAATCTAATTTCTCCTAAGCATTTCCAAACCTCTATGGGTATTTCATCTGGGCCATATGCTTTCCCTATTTTCATTCTTTTCAATACCTCTTTAACTTCTACAATTCTAATATTGCGTGTATAGTTTACATTTCTTTCTTGGTGTGGGTTTTCATCTATTATAGTATCAACTTGGCCATCATTAAATAAACTATCGAAGTAACTTCTCCATCTCTCCTTAATATCCTCCTCGCGCGTTGAAACATTTTGATTTGCGTCCTTAATACATCTTACATGACTTAGGTCTTGTTTCTTTTTATCACTTAATTTGGCTAGCCTATATATATATATATTTTGCCATCTCTATTACCTAACCTTGTATATAAATCTTCCATGAAATTTGTTTTAGCTTGACTAACTACTTTTTTAGCTTGTTTTCTAGCTTCTCTATATTGATTGTACGCATCTTCATCTTGACACTTAGGTATTTTCCTATACATATCTCTTTTAGTCTTAATTGCTCGTTGGACATCCTCGTTCCACCACCATGTTTCTTTCTTTGGACATCTAAGTCAAGATTTCAAACATTTTCCTTTAGTAGTTTTTCTCTAAACTGTACTTGTTTACTATGTTTTAGGTTCCACCACTTTCTTTTATTCATATTTTTCCATTGTGTTAGCTTAATATCGGTACTACTAACTTATGTTGGGTAGGAAGTGCTTCACCAGGTATTACTTTGCAGTCTCTACATAGTTTTCTATCTATTTTTCTTGTTAAAGGAAAATCTATTTGACTCTTGTTATGACCACTACTAAAAGTAATTATATGCGACTCCCTCTTCCTAAAACTAGTATTTGCTAAGACAAGATCATATGCTGAAGCAAATTCTAAAATTGATTCTCCTTCTTCATTTCCGCTACCGTAACCAAAACCTCCATGAACTCTCTCAAACCCATCGTTACTTACCCCGACATGCCCATTTAAATCTCCTCCAATAAAAACCTTTTCATCTAATGGTATACTCTGCATAAATTTGAAAATGAGATCATGCTATAAGAAAATTCAGTTAAACAAAATGAAACTGACATTAGGCTAAGTAGTAATGATTTAGGATCGGTTGACTATAAGCTACATCACATCAACCTGATTCCACTATTTAGGGTCTCATACCCTATGCACCACATAAGCTAGTGGTGAGATACCGACAACCCCAAAGTCTTGTGAGCTAGTGTGGCGCCTATCTCTGTTACATAATGGTCCTAGATACAAGAACTACTTTCATAAATCAAGAATTGACTCGGTTTATGATTCTAAGAATGGAATTGTTTAAGTACAAAGGAAACACATTCACAATACCATGATATTTAATTTAATTGAATTCCTCAACAACCAAGAAAGACATAGCACATGATTTTGAATCAATGAAAATCATTCAAACACCAATAATGCCATGAAAATAAACTCATGATATGAGATATCACTACAAAAAAGTAGCTGATCAGAAACGAAAATTTCCGTCTCTGATTTGCATAAATTCCGTCTCTAATTGAAATCAGCAACGGAATAGAGACAGAATAAATTCCGTCTCTAAAATCATCGTCGCTGATTCAATCAGAAACGGAAATGTGATTCCGTTTCTAATTCCGTTTCTGATTAGAGACGGACTAAATTTCGTTTACGATTATTTCCGTCTCTGATCCGTTGCTAATCAGAGACGGATCAGAGACGGAATTTGATCCGTTTCTGATTCATGTATTTTTTCCCCGAAAATTAGAGACGAAAATAGCAACGGAATCTCTGGATTCCGTTGCTATTTCCGTCTCTAATTTTCATTTTTGTTTAGTTTTTAAAGTCTTATATATATATATAAGTCTCAATCCAACCACATTTAACCTGCCAATATATAATACAAATCATAGCTAAATAATATATTGATATTGCACAGTTTATATAAACTTAACATATCCTTAAAATTATCTTTTCTCAATGTACTGTACACGAAAAAAAAAAAACAATCTAAAAAGTTTCTATTTCGTATCTTTCTACAAAAGTAAAAGGAAAAATTGTTCTAAATGAAAAAAAAAATGAAGTGTTTCGAGATTATATAAAGTTGATTGTGCTTCAAATAATACCTTGACTTCGTACAAAACACCTGAAAAAAGATCAAAAAGAAAAAAATCACTAAATTATACAAACAATAATAAGAAAATAAACAATATTATGGGAGACAGTAAACATTTACTTAAACCAAAAAAAAAGGCTACCTGTAATTGAGCATAAGCTAAAAGTTATAATTATTTAAACATGCTGCTAAAAAAAAAAGGCTACCTGCTCAAAAAAAAAGGCTAAAAGTTATAATTATATTGCATATAATGAATTTATGATGGAAATTTAGAGAACTTAATCAAGCAGTCAGATAAGTCAAATAAAATCGAAAAATCACTTATAATTTAGAAGTAACAGTAATAATTGAGAACTCTTTTTATTCTTCCCTTAGGCAATTACATGATCTTTTCCTAATCAGGAACGTTTCATAGAGAATGAAAAGATCAAATTATATCGTACGATGCTTCTACGCATTTATGCTTCTAAAGAAAATGCATAAATTCCATAAAATAACCACTCACTCAATAACAGTGTATTCCCCAGTACACCCAGCAGGACTGTATTGAACTTCACTATATTCTTCATAGCCATCCACTTCGACCCGGCTGTGAAGCCATTAAGTACCTGAAAGCAAATATTAAACACATCAATTGCAATAATTAGACAGATTCTTAAGCTTCTTATAGATGAAGCTAGCAATGCTATGCAAGGAAATATTAAGTATTTGAGAATTGAAGCACCGAAAGAAGCAGCGCTGTCTCTGCCCCCTGTGAATCCTTGAATGTGACATAAGCAATTTGAGACCGCTCACTCTCGCTTCGGTAAGCAATCATATTCCATCAAAAGACAGGATAGGAACTAAATCTCAAAATTAATGACTTATTCGCCTAAATATGACTAACCTTTGCATTTCTACATATTCAATGTCACCAAAAAAGGAAAAGAACATGTGAACGTGATTTGAGCCCATCCGTCAATGTTAGCAGCTGTGAAACAATTCTCCTCTCGACTTCTCCATTTGTTTTCTCCCTCTTAGGAGCAATAGAATCTATTTCATCAATGAAGATTATTGAAGGTGCATTCTTCTCAGCTTCTTCAAAAGCTTTCATGAGGTTACTCTCACTCTCTCCGGCCAACTTGGACATTATCTCTGGCCCATTAATACAAAAGAAGAATGCACCAGTTTCATTTGCAACAACCCTTGCTATCAATGTCTTTCCAGAACCAGGCGGTCCATAAAGTAAAATACCCTTGGGGGGCTTGACACCAATTGATTTAAAAAGTTGTGGATGCCTTAATGGAAGCTAGACCAACTCCCTTATTTGAGCCATCTGCTTTCTCACACCACCAACATCATCATATCCAACTTCATTCAACCTTTCCTCGTCCTCCCTCTTCACTGGCTCACCTTCACAAAAGATCTTTGTATCTGGTGCTACCACGCAATGGTCAGCTGGGTCAGTCTCTATGACCTTGAATTCAACACTTCCTTTAACAAGAAAAAGATCGCCCTTCCTAACTGGCCGATAAGCCTCCAAGAAATAAGCTGAATTGATTAAAGAAATGTAATAATGAAAACCATTAGTTAACAAAATAAGAACCTCTTAACAGCAAGAAATAGTTACATACAGGAAGTGATTCTATCTCAAGAGAACACCATAGAGAATATCCAGCCAAATCATTTTCAAAGGTTTAACAAGATAAGATAATAAATGTATTCAATCAAATAAGATGGAGACAAAGCACAAGAATTAGTCACTAGATGTGTGCACCAAAATGAAAGTCCTCACACGCTGCCCCTCTCAATAGGAGTCCCGTGAATGAAAACCAGAAAAATCTAGAAAACCCACAGGTGTGGTGCCATTGATGAGATACAGAAATTAAGCCGGCAATTATTCAAAATGCATCTCCATCATAAAAAGAGGTCCAAAATAATTTCATAAAAAGACCGACTGAAGATGAATTATACATATAGCATGCCACTTTATCACCTTTCAGTAGTACAAGGAATGGATTGAAAAACTAAGGCGATGTTGTAAAATACCTAATTCCCAACTACCAAACAGAATGTAGGGAAATACTATCTTTGAACAGAAAGCCTAGAGAGTTAAAATCATGTAAACCAAGAACTATAGAATACACTGTCGTAAAACTAGCTATAAGCTAAAGCTAGGAAAGTAAAATAAACTACTAAAAGACAATAAGAGAATAGAGATGAGGAATATGATAACTTTTATACCAACATTGGTATTGTATCATTACATAGGTGTGACCCCATTATATATGTAAGACCAAAGGGCACAAGTTACATTTCCATACGTAATTGTAGTAATAACTTACATAAAGTAAGTGGGTGTTACATAAAGTAAGTGGGATATACGGAGTTGGAAAGGAAGAGATGTCCACTTCTACTTTTATTTGCAACACGCATCATCCAACTAAAAAGATTTAACTGTTCAAAATAAACACCAACGAGATCAAAAAGAAAATCTTAATAGTTTCATGTTACAGAAAGTTTCTTACTCAAATTGATTTCACGCTAAAACTTTTTATTTTATCTTCGTCAGCTCTTCCTTTAGTTTCTATCTACCTTTCATTTGGCCTATATTAAAAGCAATGATCTTTTGATTTGATTGAATCATTGTTTCTTTATAGTATATTATGCAACAAGTAATCAATTGTAACTTCGATTTTGTTGGGTTGGGTTGGCTAATGTTAACCTTGATTTAAGATTCTAATAGAATGTATAGTGATGTTACTTAAGATAAAGCGTAAAATTACTAGAAGCTACTAGTCTTGTAGAATAATGTAATATCAATCTATTGGCATAATCAATCCCAATTGCCAAGTAGATCAAAACGGTAAAATTCAATTCACTGCTTAGGTAATAATTCCATTCCAAATAATCTCTAGGAAAACTAAATTGACAAAGTAGAGAAAGCAAGTTCAAGGAATGCGGTTGGCTTGTTAAAAAATTTATTGTTGTTTAAAAGAATCTAGTATCATCTATCCCCTGTCCATGTACTTCATCGGGAATGCCGATTTCACATCCAAAGAATGCTGCATCTATCTCAATCCAATCCTACCTACTAAAATCATTAACCCCTTCCAAAAATAAAAAGAGAGATTCTTGGCTCAATACCATCTACGCAGAAAGTGATCAATGTATTGAATTGATAAGTAGTCTAGATAACAAATACCGAAGGAAGAAGATATAACAAATTCACAAGAAAAAAAAAGAGAGAGATGCCCTTTAAATCATTGAAACTTGAAAATAATACCATGAGATTTAAAAGAATTTCCATGAACTTCCAAGAATTTCCATGAACTTCCATACATGAAGCAAAGACCTCTTAAATACTATGAAAAATGAGCAAAGATGATCATTGCAAAAATTGGACATAAGATAATAAACTTTCCTTGTTGGATAAAACTATTCTTCAAACTCCTTGAAGTGAGTTTTATTTAAGCAGACATAATACTAAGTTGACCAAGGAAACACAAGCATCAAGTGCTAGCAATGCTATGCCGGATTATTTACACTTATTGAAACACTAGTATTTAACTTATTTACACTTATTGAAACACAAGTATTTAAATTATTCATGAGAATCACATTCTAGCTCCAATCTCCGGCAATGCACCAAAAAGATCAGATGGAACTCCCCATTCTTTCCTAATCTTGTTACCCTCATCACTCAACAATGTGAATGGAAGCCTATATTTCTTTGCAAATGCCTGCAATAGATTGATATTTGTTTGAAGAACTGAATTTCTCTATGCAGGGTAAAGCATCAACACAAGTTTAGATACTTGTTAGTCTTGCTCCTTCTAAAAACTTCTTTTAATTTGTCATTACTCAATTTTAGATAGTTCATTATAGCTTCTGTAGAATTGTGGACAGAAAATTGAACATTCCCTCTTATTTACAGTTTCTCATGCAACTGGGACTCTGGCCAATTATTTTAGTCTCCCATGTTGACATATGACTCGCCAAATACGCCAAAACTAGTGAACAAAGAATCTTATATTAAAGTTAACATTGCAGCAAATTGCCAATGATTTTGAATTTGTATATATAACATCAAATATTCAGATTAAGCAAGGAGGTGCAAACTGCAAATATGTTTGAGCATCACTTCACACAAGGAAGAACAATAGGACGTATTTGAACAAAGTGTGCTTTTTTTTTATCAATTTTCCCTTCTAACAGGGAATTGCTTCCACCGAACTGTTACTCAAAGAGATAGACCATCCCAAAGTCCGCATCCTAAAGAAAAATAAAGGTACTAAGAACCTGCAACGATTCTCACTATACTATCAGACTCTGAAAAACATACTGAATTTGATCCAACTCTAGAAAGTTTTATTGCTTATTTCGATCGGAAAAACCTTTAATGTTTTGTTATTATTATGTTCCACTAGTTTTTCTGTTGTTCCTTATAATGATAGCTTTTTCATCTTTCCACAGACTTTAGCGAATCATATTATTAAAACAACTGGAATTTTGTTGCACAAGTGATACACTATAGTGGTGCCAATGGTCTGATTCCTAAGAATATGCATGGGCTGTAAAGTATAGATGCGAGCATTACAATGGCTGTGGATCGTAGCTATTTCAGTGCAGAAGATGATAATTGATAGAAGCGAATACCTTGTGAGATGCAGAGTCGTCACCACTAATCCCAATAACTTCAGCTCCTGCTTTCTTGAATTTCTCATAGGAATCTCTAAAGGCACAAGCCTGTGAAAGAATCAGTGAAAATGGAAGAATCGTTGATTATATGGATATTAATCAAAGAGGTGCTTAATACAAAATGAAAATCATAATTAAATAATTTAATGACATTCCTATAACATGTAAATAAATCTCATCATTTATTCACTTTTAAAAAAAAAAAATTTGTAGCAGAAATCACATTCCCTCTATTTGTTCAACTCATCCTGGCAATAAAAATAAATTTCGTCATCTTCCTCTAGTTTTCAATTTCACCAAAATCATCATCACTGCAAAAGGTTTTTTGTTAAAAATTTCAAAGATGTCTACATTCAATAGCTCCCGCGAATCAAGTTCTATTTTTGAAGTAAATGAAGGTGGAACACTACCTTTTGAAACCTATAAAAAACCTCATCTCCTGTACTGTGCAGAAGATCAAGGCGGCCCTTCACTGCGACAGCTAGGTAGAATAATAGAGAAGGGGTTTGATGGTGTTACCTTGACTAGTTCGGCGACGGCTTAGGGTGGGGCGTAGGTCGACGACGGTTTAGGGCTTCGGAGGCTCCAATCTCAGGCAGCCGGCGACGGCAGAGCCGATGGCCTCGTCGCAGTAGCAATCGCAGCGACGACAGAGATTTAGGGTTTGGGATAGAGATTTCAGTGAGAGAGAGCGGTGAGAGAGCGGTGACCGGTGAGAGCAGAGAGCGGTGATCGGTGACCGGAGAGAGAGCAGAGAGCCGATTAGAGGCGGTGAGAGAGAGAGACCAGAGCGCGAGGAGAGAGACGAAAGAGGGTTGAGAGAGACGAGACAGAGGGTTGAGAGAGACGAGACGAAAGAGGGTTGAGAGAGAGACAATCGATTGTGATCGGAGAGA
Source organism: Stephania yunnanensis (assembly GCA_039657365.1). Classification (NCBI taxonomy): domain Eukaryota; kingdom Viridiplantae; phylum Streptophyta; class Magnoliopsida; order Ranunculales; family Menispermaceae; genus Stephania; species Stephania yunnanensis. The sequence continues at coordinate 34,256,230 of CM077586.1, read as the reverse complement.
GAGCAGAGAGCCGATTAGAGGCGGTGAGAGAGAGAAACCAGAGCGCAACGAGAGAGACGAAAGAGGGTTGAGAGAGACGAGACGGTGAGAGAGACGAGACGAAAGAGGGTTGAGAGAGACGATCGATTTTGGACGGTGGGGGGGTGGGGGTTGGGGTGCCTAGATCGAAGCACCTCGAATCTCGAGATTTGATGAACGGTTATTAAAAAAGAAATTTTTGGTGAGAATGTTGGCGCCATTATTTAGAGACGAAATTTAATTCCGTCTCTATTTCCTTCTCTATTTCCGTCTCTGATCTCTCTCTATTCCGTCTCTGAATTAGTTTGTCTCAATTCCGTCTCTAACTACTTTTTCTTAGCAACGGAACTTAATTCCGTTGCTAATTCCGTTTCTAAATATCATTTTTCTTGTAGTGTATGAAAATAAATTCATGGCATCAAGAGTATGATAGGTATATCAGTCCAAATGACTATAAATACATACACAAATAAAAAATGGAATTTAGAAACATATCTCAATTAGTTTACTTAAAAGTCACACAAACTTCCTAGCTCAATCGGCCTCCCGACACCCCAAAACGTGTACCTGAACTCTCAAAACTCTCATATAAGTTCTTGAGGTTAATTAGGGTGCTTTAGGACTTGTACAAGTTATTCGAGTTGGTTTAAGTAGTTATAAATCCCGATCTTTCTCAAATCAGTCCCATTAATATATTGTTTATGTCCCAATCTACTTTATTAAAAAAAGATAGTTTTGGTACAACAATTTGTGAGTTAATTTCAATTACCAAAACGTTATGTATTATAACAAAAAGGAGATTTTAGAACTATGTATTAGCTTTTCAAAAGTGTAAGGTTTGCGTAGTTTCGATAATAATTGAAGGAGATATGAAAATTTTAACACAATGGCTCAAAATAGTTTTTGGTTTTAACCAACAACTTTGAAAATTTTATTTCTCTTAAATCATAGCTTCAAAAATCATAATTTTTTTATTTTAACTTATTAAAATATCCTAGAACATCATACTAAGAGTCGAGTACAATCCAATCAGAAATGTAGGAGTTATGCTCAAAACAACAGGACATTAGAAAAATCGTGAACCTAGAAATTCTAGATTTATTATCAAAGTTGCAGAGGATTTTAAGACATGAAAACATTCCAATTTCAAAATATTTCAATTGGAAAAACTTTTTTCTCTTTGAATTAGCATTCAAATCCCACTGAAATGGTCCATTTCAATTTAAGAGGAAGAAGTTATGACCAAATTACAAAGTCTGGTTTATAATACAACATGCAAAATTTCAAATTCGATCTTACAACTTCAAAAATTCGTAACTTTATGAAAATAAATTCAAATCCAAAACTTATTTATTGTAGAATTAGTGGAATTTGACAAGGAATTCAAATATGAAATTATATTTTGAAAACAAAGTTATTAGCCTACTGAAATTGTTAAAAAAACCAAAATTAAACCAAAACCTTCAAATTTTGTTGATTTTGCACAAATTAAAGGTGTAGACTAGCTTACCTAGTTGTAGATTGTTCTAATATTCGATCTTCACATCCAATCCACTAGAATTTATTCACGGTTCATTGATCTCTCTCTCTCTCCACTTCTTTCTATCCTCTTTTGGTTACAAATGAAAGTGATTTGCATAAAATCTCATTTAACCTTCTTGAATATATATATATATATATATATATATAAGTGAAGTGAACTTGGAGCCCTTGATCTTCATGTATGCACCCATCTTTAGATCAATCTCATGGCTTATAATGTGACCCTAAAATATATTATTCATTCACTAACTCTTCTCTACTAACACAAAACTTAACTCAATTTGTTTAGTGCTGGTATATATATGTATCTCGAGGAAGATCAATGGCTATTATTTTATTTTTCTAACTTAAGTTATAGTAATATGAATCAACTATAGCCACATCCAAATTAGCTATTCTAGCCACACAAACTTAAATTAAGACTTACCACATCACACTCTACCTTGGTCCTACACTGGCATGCATCTCGAGGCACGTCCCCGCTCACATCTTGACGTCTATAAATAACAAGTAGAGAAAACCTAGTAGTTTACATATATACACTACATTAGGAATATGCCATAAAAAACTAAAATATATCTCGAACACATGCCTCAGCCAGTGCACATTTCTCGATGCGGATCCCACATCACAGGTCAATGATCCTGATTTAGAAATTAACTAGGATCAAGAATTCAAGCCATGACACTTTCAATCTAAATGGCTATATAACGTGGATAATGGTGATGATACAACATCAGGACGTTGGTTCTAATATTTTCTTCTTTGTGTAATCTTTTCGGAGTGTTATTGTGATAATTCTATGTTTGTAATATTTTGATATGAATGATGTGGTATGTGCTACTATGATACATTTGTTTTGGTGTGTTCATATTCATACAATGGTTTTATATGTTCAATTTAAAAATCATATGACGTTTGGGATTTATCAGTTTATCAAAATTGTGTTTACTTATGATATTCATTCGTATATTAGTTAGTATTTATTTATTTATTTATTTATTCATTTATTCTTCATGGGGTATAATTTTTGTTAAAAATTCGACTTAATTTTTAAACTTTGAGGATAAGGTTTAGAATGAGTTTGAAAGTATTAGATAAAGTGAAGTATAAAGATGCGAAGTATAGAAGAAATGAGAGGTAGAATCTAGTTGAACATTGTTACTTTTTTGCAAAGTTTTCCACAATACAGGTAGTACTTTTTTTCATTTTATTTTACCTTATTTAGGTAGGAATATGTGCAATTGCATATAATTTGAATTTAAATGGAAGTGATATATTTTTCTTATTACCTATGAAAATTAAGATTTTGTGAAAGAAAGGAATTGTTATACCCTATTTGACTTAACCTAGATTTTGTATACACTAGAGGAGTTTAAAGGTGATTGATTATTTTGTGTTAGACATTATAATGGGTAGAAGATCTAAATGATAGAGCAAGATAAACAAGACAGATTACTAAGAATCATGTTATACAAAGATTATTGATCAAATATTATATATAATAGGGATTAGCCAATAAACTTTATTTTGTTGGAAATAATACTTCATTGACTACAATGAAAGTGAGAAAAGCTAATAACGGTTTTTAAAATAATTCAAAAAATAGAGAGACTCATAGATGCCAAAGGAAATGGAGTACGGAATCTAGTGGTGGAAAAAATGAGAGGAAAAATTCTTATATAAAAAGAATAACGGATTCCAAAGGAAATAGAGTAGGGGTTCGTAGGAATACAATATAAAGAAGATAATGAATATAAAAATATATATAATTGAAGAAGAAAGAAAGAAAAATATAGAAAATGAAGGAAGTTTAAGAAAAACTCTTCAAATAAAAGATTTAGCTCAAGTGCTTATAGCTTAGTTAGGTGAATTATATCTTTTTATTCCAATAAATGAATATGAAATGATGATTATTAATAAATAAAAGTTCCTATCGAATTTGATTATCATGATATTGCATTTTTGCAATATTGTGTGAAAGTGAGATTGATTTAATAACTTTTGTATCTTTAGATTCTATATTAGTTATCATAAGTTTTATGTTTGACAATGGAGATTGAGAAAACCTATGTAGTGCTTTGACCTTAGTGATTGGTTTAACTTTGAATTCCGAGATGTATTGCACAATTAGGAGTTTGAATTATCAAATAAAGGTTTGTTCTTTAATTATTTATGTTATATCATGATTCTTATTTTTATGAGGGTAATATGTTTCTATTTTAAGATCATTTTTGTTTAAGAATAAGAGTATATAATTATGAAATCAAAATTAGTGAATAAAAGAGAATATAATTAAGAGCATTTCCTTGCTCGGGATAGCAAAGTGTTGAGTTTATGGGTATTTGATAAGTCAATAATTATACATGTTTTATACTACATTTTATGATGAGTTTATCTGTACAAGACTATATTACATTAAGTTTTCTTTTATTTTTGTTATTTTAGTTAACAAATAGAATATATGAAGAAATGGAGTAAAAATGAAAGATTATGAACGAATTAATCAAATGAAAAGAGTATGCAAAGAATCATCAACAAGGAATCAAGGAAGAACTAGACTTTAATACCAATAATTTCTCGACGATTCCTATGTACCCAGAATCACCACTTATATCGAAGGAAACAAGGACTTCAATTCCAAAAATTCACCCAGCGATTCCACTTAACCCTGTATCGATGAAGAGTTGCTGGAACAGATTTCGAAGATTTTAGATAACAACAAGACATTTGAGTTAGTTTGGGATATTTACTACTAAGAATATTGTAAATATGACCTAAAGGTTACGAAATCAGTTGCCCTTGAGTACTTACATCAATATTTCATCGTTCTAGGAGCCATTTTTTATTGTTTTAGTTTTTTACTTAATTATTCATTGCTTTTAGAGAAGATTTGAAGATTCAAAGTATTAAGTCTAGAGGTATTTATTTATGTTTTTTAGTTATATTATTGCAATATTATTTATGATTATGAGTGCATAGTTTGTCAACCTCCACGAAATCCGAATGTAAAGTAGATCTATTTTGCAATGTAGTTATGATGAGATGATTATGTGCTTAATGCTTTAAGTCAATCGCATTCTTTGATTCAATGATTGAATATATTATTATATATTGATTATATCATGATCTTTGTATTGCACGTATAGTCTAAAATGTGTATTGTTACATTTAAATTCATTATCTAATTTAAAGTTGTAACTAAGCTTATTTGGAAAGTATGACCGTTTAAATGTTTTAGGTGAATTTGATATCTAAATTCAATGTTGAAGTGGCTTTCTGAAGGTGTTAGATGTCATAGTTCAAAGTTTTCATAAAGAGTAATGCAGTTTTATTACGTAAAGTTAATGTTTTTGTGTATTCAAAGATGTTAGTTTAATAAAATTAGGACATGGTTATGGTTTTTCCACTAGTATAAGGTGAACAAATGACTGGCTAAGGCTATTTACTTACTTATGATTAGATTTCAATGATCTATGATACTTTATAAAGTATGCCCATAACTATACGATTGAAGTAACATGTTTAGATGCAAAAAAAATTGATATTTCATTGTTTTGGATATTTGTTTAGATATTTATTTATCATTGAATTGAATTTATTTGATTGATATTTAAATTTGGATTGCGTTAGTTAAGCTAATATAATTAGTTAGTTTTTATTATATTATAGGTTGAAGTAGTGAGTTTAATTAGTGTTTTTAATTAATTAATTAAATTAAAAAATAATGATAAAAACCATTAAAGTCTTTTTTTCCTAGAGAAATTTATTAAATCCATGTGGAGACGATTCCCAATTACCACTACTACAAAATATTAAAAATATAATATATGAGGGAAATTTACTGTATACGCTCAACATGTGTCATCATGCTAACTCATAAAATCAGGGAACCCAAATGTGTGGACTATCTCACAACACTATACACCATTCTATAACATGAACCTAAACAAGATCAACATACAAACATATGAACATGTAGGTGAGTAACACCAAATGATAATACAATAGCATGCTAGTTTACAACACACATGTCGAGAGATCAACAACATTTAAAAAGTCCAAACTAAGATAAGAAAACGAATTGAGCTAAATGCCATGAAACAATTCAAAACTATGATTTCCATAACTCAAACTAAGCATAAACAGTACACCAATACATGCCATAGCATTGGAAGATTCAAGAACAAGCAAATTAGTCCAAGTGACTGTATTTCAATGGTAAAATAAAACAAAATGAAATAAATGCTCGACATATTTACTTACCTCAAATACATGCAATTCTTGTATAAGTCCTCTCTATGCTTATAAGGTGTTATAGCAAATTGAATTCAAAGTGTGTTTTAGGTTGGTCAAGAGATTTTAAATTCAGATTTTTAAAATCAGCCTTTTTAATTATTTGTTTACATTGAAATCTATTTTATTAAAATAAAGACATTTTTGGTACAACAAATTTTGTATTATACTCCAAAGAGAAGTTTTAGAGCTACGTATTAACTTTTTGAAACTATAAGGTTTGCGTAATTTTGTAAAGAAACGAGGGAGATATGAAAATATTACCACACTCACTCAAAACAATTTTATATTTTGACCAACAAATTTGAAAATTTTATTTCTCTTAAACCATAGCTTCAAAAATTGTGATTTTTTTTATTAAAGACTACAAACATACCCAAGAATGTCATACTAAAAACTGAGCTCACTCCAATAAGAAATAATAGAGTTATTCTTAAAATATCAGGATATTATCAACACTTTGAAATCCAAATATTTCATATTCAACATCAAAGTTGAAGAGCATTTTTGAATAGGAGTCCAATTTTCAAATTGTGTGTGAGATAAAAGTTTTAACATTATTGCTAAGATTTTTAATACCATCGAAATGAGTCAATTTGAATTTAAAATGAGAAAGTTATGGCCAAATTGCAGAGACTGGTTTGGAATAAAAACATGTGAAATCTCGATTTTTGTTTTCAAGAACTTCATGATCTTCAAAAACTCATAACAAAAACATTCCTTACCCAAAATAAAAATCCAATATAGTGGATTAAGTGAGATTTCATGATGAATCTAAATATCGAATTAGCTTATGAAAAAAGAACTTTAATTAGATCAGAATTTCAGATTCTCAAATCATGAAGAAACTCCAATTTTGACCAGAATCTTAAAAGCTTTCAATTTTGACTTGAAACTTCAATTGTGTCATCAAATTGATAAAAACTAACATGAAATGACTTCAATTTCTTTTTCTTATTAAAAGCCCTATGATTAATGACTTAAATCTCACATGCATGAATGAAAATGAAGGCATAGTAGTGGGTTTGCTCACCTAGGTTCTTGATCTTCAAGTCTTGTTGTTAAAGATCTTAACGTTGATGAATTTAGCTCTCTTGAACCCATGAATACTCAAATCCCATTAAGTGTTTTTTCCTTAAAATTTTAGTTGTTTCATTGCTTGATTTTGTATGGTTTTGTAAACAAGGCATGTATTTATAGGTTTGAACTTAACATATCAACCTTACATCTTTACTTAATGGTTCATCTCTACATAAATTTAAGGCCCATAATCACCCCTTATCTCCACACACACACACACACACACACACACACACACACACACACACACACACACACACACACACACACACACACACACACACACACACAACACTAACACTAACACTAAAACTAACACTAACACAAATCTTGAAACAAATCTCATAAATTTCATTCCAACATGTATCTCGAGACATATTCATTATCAATGTTTATTTACATAAACTTATGTGCTTTAATTTAATTTAATTTGTAAATTATAGTCCAAAAAATTAAATATGCCAAATTCGGTCACATAAATGTGTATATGATTTAGTTAAAACTCACCAATCACTCTCTACTTGACTCCCTCACCCGCACACATCTCGAGGCATATCCCCAATCGCGTCTCAACATCTGTTGATCGGTTCTGAAAAAAATATGTCAGTCAAGAGTTCGGTTGCTGACTGGTTTAGCAACCGAATTCACCCTCCCCCCCAGGGATGAACTTTTCCGTCCCTGATCAGGCTGAGCTTTGTAGTATATAAATCCAATATGAGTTCGGCTAATGCTTTGATGTCCGAATTGAAATCAAAGTCCGGTTCGGATAAGATCCTCTAAACCCGAACCTTGCCCGAATTTCGAAAGATACATACTTTTAGGTTGAAAATATACTTCCAACAATGTATAATTCATAAAAAAAAACAACAATAAAAATATTAAACTAAATAGCACATATTAAAACTTACTATTTTAATTTCATGACTTATCTAGATTGCTTTAGATGAAATTGGTTGTTTCCTCTTTTCACAAAAAAACCATTATAATGTCTTATAATTTAAAATAATAAAGACAAGCTTGGACTTACCTTAATTGCTTGAGATTATATTCATAACGATTTTATTTACTTAAAAAAACTTTGAAACATGAAAATAATTTTAAAAAAATTTTACAAATCCAGACAATTGGACAAATTTGATTTTAAAGTAAATTGCATCTGAACGAGGCACACTTGTCCGAATTAAAAATTGAACCAGGTGTGGACAACCAATATGCTCATTTATAACAAGAGTAGCCCGGATCTGCCTGACAAAAAAAATTGACACCACTAGTGTAAGGGTAAAGTGTGTGCAAATAGCAAGCATCCAAAAATAAAATGTATGACCACAGTTCGCTTTGCTGTCGGCCCTTTCAAAAGGCCGTAGTTCATGATGCGATTTAAATGATATATATAAAAGGCAGGGATAACCCTGGTAGTTTGTTACCCGTGGAGTTGATGCCTTAGTAAGTTTGATGTTCCCTTTTGTGAGGTTGTTGCCCTCTTGATAAGGACGTTGTTTCATTTTGAAGATGTAATGGATTGTTGTACCCCATTGGAACGTGGATGCAACAAAATTGACCCAAATAAAAAGGCAGTGATCATCCTATATATGGAACAATTGCAGAAGACTACCTTCCATCAAATGTTTGAAATCAATCCTACTAAAGAATTACTTATTTCATTCATTAATTCGCCATTCCCTTCTCGATAGCAATACTACAAGATGTATTAATTAGCAGTGTACATAATGATCATAAAGAGTATGCATCAATTGTGAGCAAAATCCCCTCGGAATTTGAACATCTAGATCGGTC